>BTCW01000002.1:40015000-50015000 GCA_033239725.1 Echinochloa phyllopogon | reverse complement strand
TGATACCTACACCTCCTAAAACCTTCCCTGTGGGTTTCAAATGGGTTTTCATCCGAAAACGGAATGAGAAAAATGAGGTGGTGAGATATAAGGCGAGGCTTGTAGCACAAGGGTTCATGCAGAGACCCGGCATTGATTTCAATGAAACATACTCTCCGGTCATGAGTGGAATTACGTTCCGATATTTAATATCTCTGGCAATTCAAAAGCATCTATCTATGCAGTTGATGGATGTCGTGACCGCATACTTATATGGGTCGCTAGATTCGGACATATATATGAAGGTCCCGGATGGGATCTCTATACCGAATGGAAACGCAAATCGCAACATGTATTGTGTAAAACTCAAAAGATCACTCTATGGTCTTAAACAGTCGGGAAGAATGTGGTACAACCGGCTGAGTGAGTACCTTCTACAGAAGGGTTACTCCGACAATGATGATTGTCCATGCGTCTTTATCAAAAGATCATCCACGGGATTTTGTATCATATCAGTGTATGTAGATGATTTGAATATCATTGGCAACACACAAGATATTGACGAAGCCCGCAATCATCTCAGAACGGAGTTTGAGATGAAGGATTTGGGTAAAACCAGATTTTGCTTAGGTTTGCAAATCGAACACCTTCACTCTGGAATCCTAGTGCATCAATCTGTTTATGTCCAGAAATTATTGGAGAAATTCAATATGGACAAAGCCTATCCAAGTAAGACTCCCATGGTGGTTCGATCTCTCGAAAAAGAAAAAGACATTTTCCGACCACGGGAGGAAGGAGAAGAGATATTGGGATCAGAGTTCCCTTATCTCAGTCTCATCGGAGCACTAATGTACCTTGCAAACAGCACCAGGCCTGACATTGCATTCGCAGTGAATCTGTTGGCAAGACATAGTGCTGCCCCAACTAAACGTCATTGGACCGGAGGAAAACAAATCCTTAGGTACTTAAATGACACTAGAGATCTTGGGTTATTCTTTCAGAAAACTAATGATCCTAGCTTAATTGGATACACTGATGCTGGCTATATGTCTGATCCCCACAATGCCAGATCACAAACAGGTTTTGTATTCCTTCATGGAGGAACAACCATATCATGGAAGTCATCTAAACAGACATTAGTGGCTACCTCCACAAATCATTCTGAGATAATTGCACTATTTGAGGCATCACGTGAATGCGTGTGGCTCCGCAGAATGATAAGCCATATTGAGCAATCATGTGGCATTGGTTCCTCAGAATCACCTATCATTATCTATGAAGATAATGCTGCTTGTATTACACAGATGCAAACGGGCTTCATCAAGAGCAATATCACCAAACACATTGCTCCTAAGTTGTTTTATCCCCACCAGCTTCAGCAAGGTGGAGAAATAAACATCTTACAAACAAAGTCATGCGATAATCTGGCAGATCTCTTCACTAAGTCTCTACCTACATCCTCGTTCGAGAAATGTGTCAAGGGAATTGGTATGAGACAACTTAGAGACTTGCAAGCTTCAGGGGGAGACTCTCTGAATGATGGATCCTGTTAGACGCATCACATTGTGTCACTTTTCTTTTGTGAGTTTTTACCATCAGATTTTCTCATACAAAGTTTTTATGATACAATAATTAATTCAAGCATATGTCTCATCTTGTGTTTTCCCCACCGGGGTTTTTCTAGAGATGAATCAAGGCATAGATCACTCATGGAACCTTACAGGTTTATCACTAGACAAATTATTCCTATTTTTTCCCACAGGGTTTTTAAAGGAACTAAACAACATATTGATCTCAAAATGGACTCGATCAAAAGGGGGAGTGTTGAGAAGACAAAAGGTCTTCAGTTTTGACCTCATCAAAGCAGCAGCCTTGAGGTGCAAGCCATTGGCAGCTATTCATGGTTATGGCCATGAATACCATGGTGGCAGCCTCAATGACCATTAGCAGGGGGAAATGAACAGGCTCCACCAACATAAACAGATAGCACTATCTATGCAATGAAGAGGATATATTGCTGTAAAACATTCATGTATTACATTATGTTGAGGCCCTTAAGTTGCCATGTAATCTCCCTATATAAAGGGAGCTTGAGATCAATAGAAAGAATAGAACGATTCACCTATCTACTATGTCCTTGTTACATTTCCTAACAGTTTCGAACCCGCGACCTCCATCACATGGTGCTGGTTCTCTACAACCAAATGAACCAATGAACCATCAAACCGAGGACTTGAGCGGTTCGATTGCCGGTCCGGTTCAAATAACTAGGGCTAAAATACCTCTTGTGATAAAGTCTTTTAGTCCCATTCCTTAATTATCTATCTAATAAAGCTAATTATATTAAGAGATGGAAGGAGTAACCTTTTTCAAGATCATGTACAATTCAGTATTATTCTGGGTAATCAGGATATCGACCACTTCAAATGGGCCAAACTGTTTATTATTCTTGTCGCTAAAGACATCTTTAAGCACACCCCGCAGCAGTATTGATTTTTTAAATTGACGTCTGTGCTGAACATGTGAACAACTTATTTTTTTTGAAAGACACGATATAAATATTGACGCTTGTAATGCACGCACACTCTTTTATATCAAGGGTTAATTGGATATATACCATTATAATTTTTACAGATATGACATTACTATTCGTGATACTACAGACGTGTCATTATAATTTTACTGGTCTTGGAGATGCACCGCTGCTTACCATTTGTTTATAAAAGTTTTTAGACCAAAATATCTTGACGCCGATGGAGACGTGGGACCCACATGGCCACAGTGAGGAGCAAGCGCATGCGACTCCATCACGAGTCCACGCCCCCCACGTGCTACTAGTGCTTGCCAATTGGAGAGGAGGGTCCATAGCTTTGCTCTCCTGTGTGGGGTAATGAGAGAGGCTCTCCATGCTGATTTGTTTGTTCCGCTCGTTAATGCATGTGACTGAATTTGGGAATGATGGAGGCCAACGGATTGCTATTGCTTGCATCTCGCGAGGAAAAATTGGATGCTGGCGTCTCGTAGTGGGTAGCTGTGAAGCTCGGATTGGAGAGAGAGTGCAGGAGAGAAAAATGAGTTCGCATCGGCATGCTGCTAGTCTGCTACTGTTCTTGTTGATCGAGGAACGACGCGTCTGAACGATGGAGAGAGAGTGAGAAACATGAGGTAGAAGGAGACATGGCCATTTCGGTCCAAAAATTTTTATAAACGCATCGAATGGGTAAGTGGTATATTTCTAATGCTACTGAAATCGTAATGACACACTTATAAAATCATGAATAGTAATGATATATCTCCGAAACATGACAATTATATTCCCTCTGGTTCATTATTAGAAGTCCTTTTGGACAAATTTTAAGTCAAACATTGCGAATATAAATCATGAATATCATTTAAGTCATTGAGTTTGAAAATGTGAAAATTATATAAATAGATTGGTCTTAAAAATTACTTTCATAAAAAATATACTTATATAACTTTTTATGAAATATTTTTATAAAAAAGAGAAGTCAAAGTTGTGCTTTGCTGACCGTGTTACTGTCCTAAAGGACTTCTAATAGTGAACCGGCCAATTAACCTTATATCAATATGCTTACATAAATTATACCCATACGAATTTTTTTTTGTCACGGGCTTCTACGGCATTATCAAAATGGAGACCGGCATTATCCGGGAAATAAAAATGATATAATAGAAACATCATCTGAACGCAAGGAAAGAAAAAGGGACATACTGAGCTGGCCCGTTGGTCAAATTATTATTTGAAAAATACCTCTTCCGCGTTTATCACTGCCACAGTGCCACGCGCCCACGCCACATTCCAGAACCTAGCAAAGCCACATGCTTAACGGCAGTAATGAATTCACATGCAGCGGCACGCCTCAACTAAACAAATCCAGCACGCGGTTCTCTCATCATTTTTTTTGAACTGAATGTTCTCTCATCATTAAAGGCAGAGTTTTTCTCTCTTCACTCTCTCCTTCCAGACTCCAGACAGAGTGGAGTTGTTTGGTGCTCAGGGGAAGGGCAACGAGGAGGCTACGCTAGCACGTACAAAAACTCGTTTACCCGAAAACAGGAACAACAGCAGTTATAGATCACGGATCGTTACCACTAGACGCGCAGTTGCAGCGGAAGCCGTCTCGATGTAGACGAACGCGTCGAAGTGGCAGTGCAGTGCAGTTGCTTACGTCCGTCTGGTCCTGCACGTGCGGTTCGTCCTTGTGCTCCAAGCGCAGCACCTCCGAGGTATCCACACGTACGAGGATTGAAACGTCGCGCACCGGACTGCTAGGTCCGCGAGCACGATGGGGAGAAAAACAACTATTGCTCGTAAGTCTTCTCTTTCTCAGGAGGGGTTTGGTCTCTATTTATTTGGATGAAATTCTCCACACCATATTCCATTAGCAATATGGGACTAATAAATAATGTACCCCTTCCCCTGGTAATGGGCTTCACAACATTTGTGGCCCATTAAGACTAGTGGATCGAATCCAGTTGGCTCTTGGGCATATTCCCAACAGTCTCCCACTTGCACTAGAGACAATCTCATAAGCAAGTTTTCAGTGTTCCAAACCTCTTAAGTGTGTGACCCTATGGGTTCACGTACACATAGACATGGTTCGAGTACTCCTACTCGGTCCAATAGTTGATAGCGGCCTCTAGCAAGACGTGTCAACTCCCATGCGTACGTAAAGATCATATCAGACGAACCACCACAACATCACGTACAAGCTATTCCCTTTGCCTCACGATATTTGGTCTAACTCCAAGTCAGACCTCTCTTTCTCGAATCTGTGAGTCGGATCCTTCAAGAGGTTAACTCTTAACCTAGCACGGCCATGCATTTCTTGATCCGATCACTCGAGGGGCCCAGAGATATCTCTCTCATGTAGAGAGGGGCAAATCCCATCTTGATTGACCACGCCTCATAGCATGCTTCCTGACAAAACCCGAAAACCACCTTTATAACTACCCAGTTACGGAGTAGCGTTTGACAGTCCCTAAGTAGGTCAATTCACATCTTGAGTACATGCGACAATCTCAGGTCTTAGGACAAAGCATACGCGTTGTGAAAAGAGATAAACATACAACAAAATCTCAAGTTGGGTCAGTCCAGCCCCATGTCATACATGTGCCCACATTATTAGTTTGACATCTCCATGTCCATGACTTGTGAAACACAGTCATCAACTAATACATGTGCTAATCAGATTAGGGACAACTTTTGAATAACCATACAAGTAATGAGTTTCACAAACAATTCACATAATTGCTAATCATATACAAGTTGCCTTTCATGGATATTCAATAAATAAACAATATGTCATAGATATAATACAATCATCCACTCACACTAGAGCTAATCTAGATGATATCTAATACCCATAGCTCTCATTTGCGACTCATGCTTAGGCTGTGGAAGAGCCTTTGTCAACGGATCAGCAACATTCAAATCCGTATGTATTTTGCATATCTTTATCTCACCCCGTCTAACGAACTCTCGAATGAGGTGAAATTTCCGCAGTACATGTTTGTTCTTCTGGTGATTCCTAGGCTCCTTAGCCTGCGCAATAGCCCCATTGTTGTCACAGTAGAGTTCCAATGGGTTAGATGCATTGGGAAACACACCAAGCTCAATGAGGAACTTCCTCATCCAAACACCTTCCTTCGCCGCTTCAGAAGCTGCGATGTACTCGGCTTCTGTTGTAGAATCAGCTACCGTATCTTGCTTAGAACTTTTCCAGCTTACAGCACCACCATTTATTGTGAACACGAACCCTGATTGCGACTTTGAATCGTCTGGATCAGTTTGGAAACTAGCATCAGTGTAACCCTTTACAATGAGCTCTTCCTCACCTCCAAAGACTAGGAACACATCTTTAGTCCTTCTAAAGTACTTAAGAATGTTTTTCACCGCTGTCCAGTGACTTTCACCTGGATTAGACTGGTGTCTACTCGTAACACTTAGAGCATATGAGACATCTGGATGAGTACTTATCATGGCGTACATGATGGATCCAATTGCTGAAGCATAAGGGACCTTACTCATTCGCTCCCGCTCATCAGTCATCGTAGGACACTGAGTCTTGCTGAGGTGTACGCCATGTGACATAGGCAAGAACCCTTTCTTGGACTGTTCCATGCTGAACCGATTCAGCACCTTGTCAATATAAGTATCTTGACTTAATCCTATAAGCCTCCTTGATCTATCCCTATAGATCCTTATGCCCAGAATGTATGCAGCTTCCCCTAAGTCCTTCATAGAAAAACTATTTTTCAGCGAAGTCTTAACGGATTCTAGCATAGGAATATCATTCCCAATCAACAATATGGCATCCACATACAAGATTAGAAATACAACAGAGCTCCCACTTTCCTTCTTGTAAACACAAGCCTCTTCTTCATTCTGTCGGAAGTCAAACCCTTTGACTACCTCATCAAAACGAAGGTTCCAACTCCGAGATGCTTGCTTTAATCCATAGATTGATTTCTGAAGCTTGCATATTTTTCCAGCATTAGTTGGATCGACAAAACCTTCGGGTTGTATCATGTATACATCCTCCTCTAGGTTCCCATTGAGGAAAGCTGTTTTGACATCCATCTGCCATATCTCATAATCGAAATACGCAGCTACTGCTAGAATGATCCGGATAGATTTAAGCATCGCTACTGGAGAGAATGTCTCGTCGTAGTCAACTCCTTGAACTTGTCGAAAACCTTTTGCAACAAGTCGTGCTTTGTAGACGTTAACATTTCCGTCTACATCTCTCTTTCTCTTAAAGATCCATTTGCACTCGATGGGTCTCACACCATCAGGCGGGTCAACTAAGTTCCAAACTTGATTTTGCCCCATGGAATCTATCTCGGATCTCATGGCACTTTGCCATTTCTCGGAATCTGGGTCCATCATAGCTTCCGCATAGGTCCTAGGCTCATCGTTGTCCATCAACAATATGTCGCGCTCTCCCGTAACTAGGAGATTCATTTTCTGTGTTGCGCGACGTGGCCTTTCCGACCTTCGTGGTTGTGGCGGTTCTTCTGTTACCACAGGTGTCTCAACTCGTTCTGCTATATTAGCATCACTCGTAAAGTCTTGCCTCATAGGCTCATCTCGAATTTCTTCAAGATACACCTTCTGTCTACTTTTCTCGCTTCTGAGAAACTCTTTCTCCAAGAAAACACCGTTCCTAGCGACAAACACTTTGCCCTCTGATCGGTTGTAGAAATAATATCCAATTGTTTCCTTTGGATATCCCACGAATATGCACTTGTCCGATTTTGGTGTAAGCTTGTCCGACTGAAGTTGCTTGACATATACCTCACAACCCCAAATTTTTAGAAAAGACAAACTGGGAGTCTTGCCGGTCCATATCTCATATGGTGTCTTCTCCACGGACTTAGATGGTACCCTATTTAGTGTGAAAGCTGCTGTTTCTAGAGCGTAACCCCAAAATGATAACGGTAGGTCTGACTGGCTCATCATTGATCGCACCATGTCTAACAAGGTTCGATTACATCGCTCGGACACACCGTTCCTCTGAGGTGTTCCAGGTGGCGTTAGCTGTGGAACAATTCCGCAACTCTTTAGATGAGTGCTAAACTCGTGGCTCAAATACTCGCCTCCACGATCTGATCGTAAGGCTTTAATTTTCTTACCACGCTGATTTTCAACTTCATTCTGAAAATCTTTGAACTTTTCAAAAGTTTCTGACTTGTGCTTCATTAAGTAGACATAGCCATATCTACTAAAATCATCAGTGAAAGTTATGAAGTACTGAAATCCACCTCGAGCTGTCGTGCCCATTGGTCCACACACATCAGTATGTATGAGTTCCAACAAGTCTTGCGCCCTCTCAGGAAAACTTGTGAAAGGTGCCTTGGTCATCTTTCCTAGCAAGCAAGCTTCACATGTCTCGTATGATTCAAAATCAAACGAAGTTAAAAGTCCATCGGAATGGAGCTTCTTCATGCGCTTCTCACTTATATGACCCAAACGACAATGCCACATATAGGTAGGATTCAAATCATCTAGCCGAGGCCTTTTAGCACTTATATTACAGATAGGTGAATCATCAAGATTTAAAATAAACAACCCATTCACAATGGATGCAAGAGCCATAAACATGCCATTCTTAGAGATCACACAACCATTGTCTTCACTCGCAAATGAATAACCATCCTTCATCAAACATGAAGGAGACACAATGTTTCGACTCAAACTAGGAACAAAATAACAATTATTCAACTCCATAATAAATCCTGAGGGGAGGTGGAGTTGCATCGTCCCGACGGTCCAAGCAGCAACTCTTGCATTATTGCCCACGCGGAAATCAACTTCGCCTCTTCCCACGTTTCTACTTCTTACTAGTCCCTGCATCGAATTGCAGATATGAGCAACCGATCCGGTATCAAATACCCAGGAATTGATACAAGAATCAGCGAGGAAAATGTCTGTAATATGAATGACAAGTGTACCTGATGCGGAAGTACTCTTACTACCGCCATTCTTCAGGGAAGCTAGGTACAGCTTGCAATTCCTTTTCCAGTGACCAAGTTCCTTATAGTGAAAACACTCCTTGCCTGCAGCTGGTCCAGACTGAGTCTGGGGCGTTGGGTTTGGCTGAGAGATCACATCTTTAGCCTTGCCCTTCTTCTTCCAAGATTTGCCCTTCTTCTTGAAGTTAGGCCTGTTTTGGATCGCCATCACATGGGTGCTGCTAGCGCTTTTCTTAATGTCAGCCTCTGCTGTCTTGAGCATGCCACACAACTCATTCAAGCCCTTCTCTGCCCCATGCATATGGTAGTTCGAGATGAAGTTCCCAAAGCTAGGCGGAAGTGATGCTAGAATAAAATCAGTGGCCAACTCTGGGCCAAGTGGGAAGCCCAGCTTCTCCAACCTCTGGGTGTAACCAACCAACTTGATCACATGCGGCCCTACAGCTGCGCCTTCTGCTAGCTTGGTTTCCACAAAGGCCTTGGAGACATTGAACCTTTCAGTCCTGGCCTGAGTTTGGAACATGTCCTTAAGCGCCTCAATCATATCGTGCGCCTCATGATTTGTCTCAAACTGCATCTGCAGCTCGGGTTCCATGCAAGCAAGCATAAGGCAACTCACTTCAAGATTGACATCACATGCCTTCTTGTAAGCAAGTTTGTCAGCAACAGTTGCGTTATCATCAGGCTCATCTGGTAATGGGGTGTCTAGAACTTCTTCCTTTTTCTCAGCCGTGAGAACAATTCTCAGGTTGCGGATCCAATCCGCATAGTTTGTTCCATTCAACTTATCTTTCTCAAGTATCGAACGCAAAGAAAACGGTGTGCTAGGTGCCATTGATCTACAACAGAAATAATGCAAAATACTAAGACAACATATCTATGATAGAGTAAAATACATTAAACAATTTAACGAAATCTACTCCCACTAAAATCAATATCCCTCCATTGATACTTAGCGATTCAGGATCCACAACTAACAAGTCAACTAGTGAGCTTTAGCATCACCGCTAGAAGACATGGTAGATTGGTAAGCAACCCTTTGCTAATCATATCACATATGACTCCTGTTGTTGGGTGACATCTCTATGTCTCGGCGCCCAACCTTCATGCCCCAAGGTCCTTAACCATTAAGATAACCTTGTCT
Organism: Echinochloa phyllopogon; assembly: GCA_033239725.1. Lineage (NCBI taxonomy): Eukaryota > Viridiplantae > Streptophyta > Magnoliopsida > Poales > Poaceae > Echinochloa > Echinochloa phyllopogon. The sequence continues at coordinate 50,005,378 of BTCW01000002.1, read as the reverse complement.
AAGTTAACCAACCCTTTATGCGAGTAAGTATCCGATACGAACCCATCTAGTCAAGGAAAATTAGTGGCACTCTAATTTCATAGACCCACCACTAATTGTACAAGACATGTGACGGTGCAAGATTTAGTTGGGAGGGCATTCAAAACTTAAACATTGCAGAGGGATCGTTCTACTTCTACCGTCGCATGCAGAAAAATAACCATTATCGTCGCATATGTAGAAGTAAAACAATAAGAACGGCATTCACATAGTAATGACACGGTATGACCCATTAACATATGGTGATCTCCATCTCCATTGTATTGTCCATCATGATGATCTCCATCTCCATGATCTATGTATGCCATCCTCCAGTGATGAGTCCTCCAAGAACTATCTAACGTATGATAGTAAAATAAATTACATAACCGCGCATTAGATCATCACAAGTTGGCACGCAGACCATTACATCAAATTGACAATACATATGGCTCCAGCCGTATTGCCGTACTCACGACACGCAGGTCATGATTAATTACATACATGCATCACATACACATAGGGTCATACCGATCATATGAATCTGCAAAAACAAGTTAGCCGATTTCGACGTCCAAACTTAAATCGCCGAAAACTCGATCTTCCGAGCCTTTTTTCGCAAATCTAAATTCAGCAAAACCGCTCTTGCGGTCGGAATCATGTGTAAAATTTTCTGTAGATGAATTTTTATATAAAAATCGTCTCAATCCGAGGTCGTATGCAAAAGTTATGGTTGTTTTACGAACAACCTGATTTTCGCGCAAAACCCGGCCCGGTAATGGATCCAATCCACACCTCCGCGCATCGCCATGCGCCCGGCCATTGACCTAAGTTCGATTCGACCAATCCAATTGATCTACATCTCACCATGCCTGGGTTTACGTGTATCACTTAGCTCCGATGGCGGAATTCCGACCGGTAAGAGCAATTCGTTACATGACCATCATAGTAAAGACAACGAACCGATCAGAGACTCATCTACATCCAAGCATATCTCCATATGCACACATCCGAACCTATAACGAAACAGCTACGGCTCTGGTACCACTGAAGGGTAACGAAGAGGCTACGCTAGCACATACAAAAACTCGTTTACCCGAAAACAGGAACAGCAGCAGTTATAGATCACGGATCGTTACCACTAGACGCGCAGTTGCAGCGGAAGCCGTCTCGATGTAGACGAACACGTCGAAGTGGCAGTGCAGTGCAGTTGCTTACGTCCGTCTGGTCCTGCACGTGCGGTTCGTCCTTGTGCTCCAAGCGCAGCACCTCCGAGGTATCCACACGTACGAGGATTGAAACGTCGCGCACCGGACTGCTAGGTCCGCGAGCACGATGGGGAGAAAAACAACTATTGCTCGTAAGTCTTCTCTTTCTCAGGAGGGGTTTGGTCTCTATTTATTTGGATGAAATTCTCCACACCATATTTCATTAGCAATATGGGACTAATAAATAATGTACCCCTTCCCCTGTAATGGGCTTGATAACATTTGTGGCCCATTAAGACTAGTGGATCGAATCCTTGGGCGTATTCCCAACATCAGGGTCAGGGTGTGGCCGTGGCCTGCCAGGGGGAAACCGGAGATGGGGAGCGAGCTAGGAGGAGGAGGAGCGTGCTGCCACTGCTCCATGGCCTCTTCTCCCTAGCTCCTCTTCTTGCTAATTCTAGCATGCCTTGTTAGTAGTAGTGTGGCGGCGGCGACGGACACGCTGCGGCAGGGTGACTCGCTGTCGGCGCCGGCGAAGCTGGTGTCGTCGCCGGCGGGCGTGTTCGAGATGGGCTTCTTCGCGCCGGACCCGAAGCGGCCGTCCCGCCTCTACCTCGGCATCTGGTACCGCAGCGCCACGCCGAGGGCCGTCGTCTGGGTCGGCAACCGCGCGGCGCCGGCGGCCTCGCCGTCGCCGTCGCTCACGCTCACGGACACCGGCGACCTCCGCGTCCTCGACGGCGGAGGCGCGGCGGCGGCAAGCGGTACGGACGCCACCGCGCCGCCGCTCTGGTCCTCCAACACCTCGGCGGGGGCCTCCGCCGCGCCGCGGGGCGGCTACTCGGCGGTGCTCCAGGACTCCGGCAGCCTCCAGGTGCGGAACGGGGGCGAGGTGCTGTGGGACAGCTTCTGGCACCCCACGGACACCATGCTGCCGGGGATGCAGATCGCCGTGCAGACGCCGGCGCCGCCCGGGAGGGCCAGCGATGGGCGGATGCTGTTCACGTCGTGGGCCAGCGAGACTGACCCGGCGCCGGGGCGCTACGCGCTCGGCCTCGACCCGGTCGGCGTCGATCAGGCATACATATGGAGAGACGGCAATGCCACCTTCTGGAGGTCTGATCTTTGCTTCTCCGAAAGCACCCTGACTCTTCCCTGTTTTTATTTTTTAAAATTGTTATTTGGGTTATTCGGGGATTGAGCTTTTGGGGTATTATTCAAGGAACTGTTTGGTTCCACTAAAGATAATATATATAATTCGTAATATATATAATTTATAGGTTAGGTAGGAATAGACTGTTGGATTGTACATGGTTACTATCTGCTCGTTGGGCTCCATCTGAGATTATAGAGGCTGCTTTTATAATCTCTAGTGGAACCAAACAGTCCCTAAGGATTGGCATGCCAATACGATAGAGTACTATATTTAATTTGGGCAACAATCGTCAAGTAGGCCTTTGACCAGCTCAGAGGCATCAACGCACAACTGTACTACTCCAGTAACTAGCTGTTGGTGCTTGTGTTCTTTCAGACTTTCACCATCTGACTTCTGAATTTGGAATGATATATCTTTCTTTGTGATTCATGCTTGGGTGCAACCCAAGATCTTTGTGTAGGCAAATTTGTCGAATTCAGCTGGTTCTGATTGGTCAGTGGTCTAGTTTGATTGTACTTTGCCCCTAATTCTGACCTTCAGTCTGCAACACCTTCACCTGTTGGTTATTTCCAGTCGAGCAATAGGAAATTTCGAGCATCTTGTTGTCATGGCTGATCCACATCATCTCATGGTTTTCATTTCGTTGTAAGAGGATGGAGAGGACATATCCAAAGTGTTAGGTTTAGCTATATGGAGCTAACCTTTTTGAGGAGAAACTTCAGGATCTGGGAGGATTGGGAATTGTTAACCTTTGCACCTTTGGTATTGCTTTGTGCCTAAGGTGGGTGTGGTTGGGTAATTCCAATATGTTTAACATCTGTTTCTTGATAGAGCCGAGTGTTTGCACCCCCACTGTTTTTGTTAGGATAGCGCCTACGTTATTGTCATGTTATTGTTAGAGGTAATGCCAAATGTTTTCACATTATATTCTATACTTGTGATCGCAATACCTGTGTGTTGAATATTTGATGGATACGTAAGTGAATAGCAACCATTGAAGTGAATTCAATATCTAGGAACAATCTATTCCTACAATCCATAGCAACCGTTGAAGAGAAGTTGTAACATAAGGTTAGATGGGAACTGAAGTGGAATTTGAGCCGGTATAAATGATAGTAAACCCTAGCCAGTTGCACCTAAAAGCCTAAGCTGATGGGGAAAGCCAATTCACTTATTTCCTCCATCGGTCTTCTTCACTAGGACGATATCCCTGTTCTGCAGAATAAGTTCTCCATGAAGGGATCCTGATCAACTTCAGAGTCCCCTCCAGCATGCCACTTGTTTACCACGACAATGTCAGTATGGTCCAACTCTCAACCAACCCAGTGCAGCATCTGTGTACCAGGCGTGCCGAGATCAACTCGCATTTTGTCCTTGAGGTGATGTTTTCCATTTTCTGATTGTCACATTATCCAAATATCTGCACCAAGGCTTTGCCCACATATGTTTCTTTTACCAAATTTTGGTCCAATCTGAATGTTCGCCCTTCTGCCATTCCGAATGCGGAGGAGTATAGACATATTTGTGCACAACATGCTTGTGTGCTGCCCGGCCCATCCCACCGACCGTGATGCCACGTATCTCACACATCCCAGCAACCATCCTCTCCTGGTTATTTTTTTCTATAACCTGTTGCTCGAGTGTCGGATTCCAGAGAAGGTTGAATATATATTTCTTAAGATACATCATAGCTTAATTTGAATTATTTTTTAAGATACATCATAACTTAATTTGAATCCTTTTAACAGGTCGGGGCAATGGACTGGGGCGAATTTTATAGGCATCCCATGGAGGCCACTCTACATGAGTGGGTTCATACCGGTAAAGGATTCCTTAGGACCACGCTACATATACACTGCAACAAACACGTCATCTCTACAGAGGATTGTTGTTCTACCAAACGGCACAGACATCTTATACATGGTTAAAAAGTATACACAAGAGTGGGAGATTTCCTGGTTCCAACCATCAAATGAGTGTGAATATTATGCTAAATGTGGTCCAAATGCGAACTGTTTCATGGTGCAAGATGGCAAGGCAAAATGCACCTGTCTGAAAGGTTTGTCTTGGACCAAATTTGTATGCTAATATCTTTTTATGGCGCACAAAGTATGGCCCACAACCAAAATAGGATGCGGTTTCAAACTTTGAAGGGATAGAAGTTTAGAGCTCCAGTTGGTACACGGGAATAGTATAGTAATCCTGCAAACAATACTTTTCTTCCTGCGAATTTCCTGCACCAAAACATTAGTTCCTCATCCATTGACTGAGGTGCTTATGTAAAATCTAGTTGATTTAGTTGTGATGTTTCAATGTTTTAAGAATACTGCGTTAAAAGGGAGCCCAAGATGCATGTGCTTCCCTTCATTTGTGTTCTTTAATCGTTCACAACAATATACAATACAAATAACTTCATTTAAGATGCTGATACATGAATACCTGCGGTGCTATGTCTGTTAATTTGACACCTTTATTCCTTTTCATACATGCTTACAAAATAATATTAGTACAGCCCACTTTAAAATTTTCATTTAATTTGATAGGTTTTCAGCCAAAGCTGTGGGACCAGTGGAATGTGGGAAACTGGAGTCAAGGTTGCATCAGGAGCTCACCTCTAGACTGTCAGGCCAACCAATCTGGAGATGGATTTCTTCCTATCAGAAACATAAAGTGGCCTGATTTCTCATATTCTGTGCCTGCAGCAACAGATGAGACCGAGTGCAAATCTTCCTGTCTGAACAACTGTTCTTGTGGTGCCTATGTTTACACAACTAGAGGCTGCCTAACCTGGGGTAATGAGCTAATCGACATGCACGAGTTGCCGACCGGGGCATATGCCCTAAACCTGAAGCTTCCTGCTTCTGAGTTACGTGAGTAATGATGATCATCTGAAGAAGGATCTAACAATTCACATTTCTATGTTTTCACCTGTAAAACATTAGGTTTATGCCCGTTTCTGCTCTCCCTTGATGAGCAGGAGGACATCACACATTTCAAAGAACAGCAACGGTAGTATCTGCCGTAGTGCTATTTGTTTTGACAGCTTGCCTTATTTTGTGGTGGAAGCGTGGCAGAACAATTAAAGGTAAGGTTAAGTTGTGTTTATGATTCATGTCGAGAAGCTTAAGGCATTCTTGACCTAAGGGCACATAAACCATAACTTTTACTTATAGGTTAATCGTAATTGTGCATAAAAACCATCTTCCTGTCACCACAACAATCTTACTGTAACAAAATTTTTAAGTGGTGACCTTGAGTCACTGTTCTGCCGAAATGTTGATCGGTCAAACCTTAGAGTTAGAGATTAGAAAACTCAAAGGTATTAATTAACATTAATTATCGCTCTTGAATAGATGCAGTGCACAGAAGTTGGAGGTCAAGGTATGCATCTAACCGGTCCCAACAAACTAGTGATATGCTGCCTATCACACAACCCATTCAATTTGATGATGAAATGGAAGATGGAAAAGGTCATGAAATCAAAGTATACTCCCTGAACTGCATAAGAGCAGCTACATGCAATTTTAGTGACTCCAACAAGCTTGGAGAAGGGGGATTTGGCCCTGTCTATATGGTATGTTTACTTTCACAAATAACAGTGTGACCTTTGTAATTACTATTTCATCAATCTGTGCTCTGCACGGAATAGTTTTAAGGAAAAGAAGCATTCTAAAAAGAGACATATTAAGTATTAAAAGTTCATGGATATAAATGAGTCTTCCAACACAAATCAAAATTTCCTATCTTTGCTCTCATGCTCTCTTTCTCCAATATAATACCCATGCATGTAGATATTATATACTATAGCAGGTTGTGATAGAATTTGGCTACCGATTACTCTATAGCGTTTTTCATCCATATTCACAATATTTCTCCTTTGTATCGCACCTTGGTGTGTGTTGGACATATGTTCTGTCAAAAGCTAAGCTCTAGCTATGTAAGATCTTGTTTTCATCGATTCATCTTGACTTTATGAATCACTTTTTGGCTTCCAAATTTCGATCTTAACTGGAGCAATTTGTGTAAGAAAATTGCTTTCCAATTTATGCCATGAACATCATGAATCACTGCAGGGAGCAATGAGCTAGCATATTGATGGTTTAGCAAAAAGGCCATTGCTACTACTCATGGATATCGTGAGGATTTTGAGTTGGCATCAAAAGGAGTTTCTATTTAGTAGTAGTAAGATACTTGGCACAATAATAATGAATATCATGAATCACTGCAGGGAACATTACCTGGGGGAGAAGAAGTAGCTGTGAAGAGGCTTTGTAGGAATTCAGGTCAAGGCCTTGAAGAATTCAAGAATGAGGTAATACTTATTGCAAAGTTGCAGCACCGCAATCTTGTAAGACTGCTAGGATGCTGCATACAGAGAGAAGAAAAGATCTTGGTGTATGAGTAAATGCGTAACAAAAGTCTAGATGCATTCCTGTTCAGTACGTATCATCTCCACTTTCCATGAAGCTCAGCCCCTCCAAACAACAAATATGCTGATTGAATTGTGATAACTGTGGATGAACAGATCCTGAAAAACAAGGGCTTATAGACTGGAGTAAACAAGGGCTTATAGACTGGAGTAAACGGTTTGATATAATTGAAGGCATTGCTAGAGGGCTGCTATATCTCCACCGGGACTCAAGGCTACGTGTTGTCCACCGTGATCTCAAGGCCAGCAACATCCTCCTGGATGCAGAGATGAGCCCCAAGATATCAGATTTTGGGATGGCAAGGATGTTTGGCAGGGACCAAAACCAACTCAATACAAATCGTGTAGTCGGTACATTGTATGAGAAATGCAATTGACTGTAAAATAACCACATCACTACCACTTTTTTATGATAGGCTGAATTTTGTGTTGCAGTGGCTACATGTCTCCTGAATATGCGATGGAAGGCATTTTCTCAGTCAAGTCCGACATCTACAGCTTCGGAGTCCTGATCTTGGAGATCATCACAGGGAAGAGAGCTGTGAGCTTCCACTATCATCAGGACTCCTTGAATATCGCCGGATATGTAAGAACCTGCCTGTCCCATAACCATATTTTGAGGGAAAACTTACCCAACCAAACAGGAGGTGCCCTCATATTCAGGTTTGCTGCTTGATGCCTGACTTTGCAACCCATTTTTTCAGGCATGGCGACAATGGAACGAAGACAAGGCTGTGGAACTGATCGATCCACTGATAAGAACGTCGTGCTCAGTTCAACAAGTCTTGAGATGCATCCACATTGCACTATTATGCGTACAAGATCACGCCGATGAGCGTCCTGACATCCCTACTGTAATTTTTATGTTGAGCAGCGACAGCTCGAGCCTTCCCAACCCAAGGCCGCCCACCCTGATGCTTCGTGGCCGTGAGATTGAGTTGCACAAGCCAAACGAGAACGACCAGAGCCACTCCATTGGCACTATATCAATGACACAGCTGCATGGACGATAGAATAGCATGAAGAAATACTGAAATCATGACACCTCTACTTTCTTGGCCTTTCTGACGTTGCTAGTATGTCATTTTGACGTTGCTAGTATTTCGGTGGTGGATTTATCTAAAAAGTTTATTTACATGGTACGTAAAATGACATTATGAGTCCTGTGAAAGTGAATTCTGTAAAGGTAATTGGAGTCATTTATTAATGCTGAGCAGAATGCAAAAGTCTGACAAGTTCCTGGCAGTTGTCTATGCTTTGTTCCCTCCGTAGGACGAGCTCTCTTTTTAGATAATGGATAATATATTACCCGGCCTTATCAAAACGGCTGCGGCCAAACAAAACATGAAAATTATATCTCATCATGGGGCTCTAGTAGTCCTACGCGACCACCAAGATCGCTATAACACGTTTACAGACCTTATAAAGAACTGAAAACGCTGGACACCAACCACCATTGATGTTTCTTTCAAAGCAAAAGCACGAAGATTTGATGCAGATACTGCTAACCAATATCGGAACTGTTACGTTATCCAATGCCTCCTCCGCCCTAAACTCAATGCCGAACATAGTGTCCACACGGGAGAATTGTCCGGCCTTGGCGACCAAGAACTTCGACGACGCGCCTGTACTTCCGCCGCCGGTCTAGAGAGACCAGGCTAGGTTTTCACCCAATTGTTGATCATCCACGGACGCAACAGGGGACGGTCTGACCAACGACTTCAGCAGCGCCTTCAACAAGGTGTGTGTCACGGACACTTCACCGCCACCGGTCCGGCACAACATGCCAGACAAGGATTTCACCTAAATCGCCGCCACCACCGTCACCACTGCGTCCGGCCAACAAAAGGTCGCCCTCACCTGAAGGACACCAGCATCTTCGCACAGCCACAGGACGCCGCCACCGCAAGACAAGACGCACTCCGGCCGCCGTCGACGAACACCGCCACCCGGAGCAAGGTTCCGCCGGCAAAGGTATGGCACCAACCCATGGGGAAGGCAGCTGCACGACAGCTAGCGAAATCCGTCCAGATTGCCCCCGTGGGGGCGACGCGGAGCAATTAAGGCGTTGAATCTGTCCCTCCGTAGCCTCCATGGACCTCATCGGATCTGGCGCGAGCGGCCACGCCGCCGCCGCCATCATCGGCCTGCCCGGGGAGCAGACCTCGAGGCCGAGCCTCTAGATCCGGCTGCCCCTGAGGCACTGAACCGGAGTCTGGCCACAGAGTGCCCTGGCAGCGCCGGTTGGGGCCAAGCCACCGGCGGCGACCCGTCGGCCGCGCGCCCCACCCAGGCCGCGCCAAGATCGCCGCTGGGCCGCGCCAGAGGCGTCGAAGCCCGGGCCACGCCAAGGACGACGCTGGCCGCGCCAGGGGCGCCGAGCAGCCACCGCGCGGACGCCCACCGGCCGATCACGCCCGCCCGGGCCGCCGCCGAACCCCGCACGCCCACCACGGCATCGCCGCCGGCGGCCGCGCGGACGCCGCCGCCTCCTCCAGATCTGTGCACCACGCCGGAAAGCCGCCGCGCCGCCGCCATCCCGGGGCCCACCGGACTTTCGGTGGCGTCCTCTGGCGGCGGCGAGGTGAGGGGGAGGGAGGGGAGGAGGGTGGAGGCGGTGGCCGGGTGCGCCGCCCAAGTCGCCCGGAGAGAGGGCGACGCGGGGGCCTCTTTGTGTTACCCCTCTTACTTTTGATATAGGACGAGCTCTTGACTCCTCTTCTTACCTATTGCGGCGCTGTATCTACTGAATACCATAACCCAACTGTATTTTGTTCTGTCCATTGCATACCTAATGTAATACAAACACCACTATCTAAACATGAAATTAGCCTTAACCTATAAACCTAAGGCGAGTACCATAACTCATTTTGAATTTTGTCGTCATCCTGGAGACGGGAAAACAGAACGGTCAAAACAGAATCTTGCTCGTTTATTTGGAGCAGAAATTACATTCTGGTCGGCCGTAACAATTATTTTTCTGACAGTGATTTCTGATGGTTTGCTCATGGAAAATTTTCCACGAGTCAGGTTTTAATTTAGCTTTCAAAGATTTTTGATTTGCTGCCGTCCTATCAGTTTATTACCCTCAAAATAAAGACTAGGTTTTTCTATGTTAATTCAAGCGACATGGAAATGGATACATCTATTCAATCATTTAACAACCGATGTTTCTATAATATATAAATTAGAGAATTCAAATTTGTTAAAAAAATAGTTTGAATCTCAAATTTGGTTGTTTTTGTGCGCTTTAAATAAAACCTAAAATATTATTTTTAATATTTGTTAGTACTTTCAAAACTGTTTTGAACAAATAGGTAACGTTTTCCTCTCCTGAACAACTCAGGCCGAGGACTCTTCTTTCAATTTTCCCTCCCAGCCTAGTCTGTTCTCGTTCTTCTCCGTCTCGGCCCGATCGAGCCCAGATACACCCCGAGCTGGCCCAGCAACAGCTGAGCTATCTGACAGAGATCAGCTGCTCAGCCGCAGCCCGAACATCACCCAGCCCAAACATGTGCTCTTGCGCCAAACTTGTTTTGTTCTAAAAAAACAGAACTTCTCATATTTGGCGAGCCACAGCCTCACTCACCAGAACTTGTTTTGTTCTAAAAAACAGAACTTGTCCCGTGGTGGATTATTCATGAGCAACAGCAACCGCTACTCACCAACCTCACTCACATGTCGTGGCACTGCCGTTTTACTGTCCACGCACAAGACAAATTTGGCCTCCGAGCTAGCGGGCCTGATGAACTCATCCACCGTTTACTGTGGACCAACTGAAAAAAGGAGCAACGACTTGTTCCTCGTCACGTCATTCCAACTTATAGTATACTGTATGTTGCATATGAAAAAACAAGTGATGAAAGAACTGTTTTTCTTTTCTTGGAACATTTCTCAATGATTTTTTTGTCGGAACATTCCACAAGGTTGGCGCTGGGAGACTCGCGTTGATGGGCGGTTCTAGCGTGTTTAACAGACATCTTCTAGATTTAGGGCCACTTTGACCGGGCTCCCACGTGCAAATGGCTCTCAATTTTAGTAATGGCTTTGCGTTGAAGTGTTTGAACAACGCGACGGCACGAGGAGCCGGAGCAGGTGGAAACCCGGTCAAATGGCCAATTAGCATATCACTGCTTCACTACTGACTACTGAGCCCACTGGGGCAGGCTCATATGGAAGTCTCTACCAACCCACAGCTTCAATATATTTCACCGCTAGGTGAAAAACCTGTGTGGCGAGATGGCGTGATGCATTCTTTCTACCAGCACTATACAGTTTTTCCCCTCTGAAGTCTCCCCTGCGTCAACAGAGGAGACTCTGCTTCGGCGAGGTCGCTGTCAGGGCCTCAGGGGAGAAACAGAGAAGAACTAACCCATTCCTACTCTCGTGAGAATGTCTCAAACCCCATTAAAGAAAAGAAAAAACAATCTCAGGACAGACTCCTAACCGTCAGTATCAGCACCAGTTGTCCAATCCAGGTGCAGCTCGGCTGGACTGAGCCACCGCAGGCGTGGAAAACCCCTGTCAAACCTACCGGCGCCGCGGTCAAGCTTGGCTTCTGACCTCCGAATCCTCGCCACAAGACATTCCAAAAGGCGGATGCACGAACGTTCCCCACGCGGTGGAGGGTGTAGGTGAGAGCGAGAGCGAGAGGGTTCCAATTCCAACTTCCAAGAATTTGCTCAAGCATCCCGGTAAATCTAGCAGTGCCAACCCGGGTAAAAATTGTAGCCTCTGTCCGTCGTCATAGTTGGGGGGTTGGGCAGTGATCGAGCGCGTCAGTGCGCCGTGCTTTCCGGCCCCGTGCCGTGCAGAACCCCAACAGCGCCATGGCTGCGGCCGTGCTGCCGCCATTAGCTCTGTTGGCTCTTCTCCCACTGCTCGTTAGTCTCTTCCCCTTCCCTGCCTCCGCGGGCGACACCATCGCCGCCAACTCCTCCCTCGCCGATGGTCAGAACCTCGTTTCCGCGGGCGGGGTCTTCGAGCTGGGATTCTTCACCCCGGCGGGCTCCACGGCGAGGTTCCTGGGCATCTGGTACAGCGGCATCGCGCCCCAGACCGTCGTCTGGGTCGCCAACCGGGACGCGCCGATCGCCGGCGCCACGGCGAGCCTCGCCGTCAACGCCACCGGCAGCCTCGTGATCGCCGACGGCAACGGGAGCGTGTTCTGGGCGTCGGCGCCGTCGAACGCCAGCGGCGGCGGCGCGCCGGTGGCGCAGCTGCTGGACAGCGGCAACTTCGTGCTCTCCGGCGGCGGCGTGGGCGCCGACGTGCTGTGGCAGAGCTTCGACCACCCGTCCGACACCCTCCTCCCCGGCATGAAGCTCGGGTGGGACCTGACCACCGGGCTCGACCGCCGCCTGACGACGTGGCGGGGCCCCGGCGACCCCTCGCCGGGGGACTACACGTTCGGCATCGACGTCCGCGGCGTGCCCGAGGGGTTCATCCGGGACGCCGCCGCCGCCGGAGAGCCGGTGTACCGGAACGGGCCGTGGAACGGGCTGCAGTTCAGCGGCGAGCCGGAGATGGAGCCCAACAACAGCAACTTCCGCTTCGAGTTCATCGCCAACGCCACCGACGTCTACTACACCTTCCTCCTCGTCTCCGGCGGCGGCGGCGCCGCCGGGGACGTCGTGTCGCGGTTTGTGCTCAACCAGTCCAGCGTGCAGCGCTACGTGTGGCCGCCGGGCGCCCAGGGGTGGAGCCTCTACTGGTCGCTGCCGCGGGACCTCTGCGACCACTACGCGCAGTGCGGCGCCTTCGGGGTCTGCGACACCGGCGGCGGCTCGCCGGAGTGCGGCTGCGTGCATGGCTTCGCGCCGGCGAAGCCGAGGGACTGGGCGCTCAGGGACAGCACCGGCGGCTGCGCGCGCGCGACGCCGCTCAACTGCACCGGCGACGGGTTCCTGCTGCTGAGCGGCGTGAAGCTGCCGGACACAACGAACGCCACGGAGGACGCCGCCATCACCGTCGACCAGTGCAGGCGGAGGTGCCTCGCCAACTGCTCCTGCCTGGCCTACGCCGCCTCCAGCATCAAGGGCGGCGACAGCGGCTGCATCATCTGGAGCTCGCCGCTGATAGACATCAGGCATTTCCCTTCCGGCGGCCAGGATCTGTACGTTCGTCTCGCGGCATCAGATCTGCGTACGTATCAATCTTCTTACCCATCTCTTTCCATATGCTGCTGACATAATAGTTTTCCGTAGTTTCCGAGGATAACAATTTGATTTCGAATGTGTACTACTATCATGATTTGGTTGGACGAGGTAATCAAGATGGAATTTGAATTTGTTTCTAAAAAAACTCAGTACTATAGGATCAATATGGAAGTATACTAGTACTAGTACTAGTGTAAAAGCATAAACTCTTTCTTTTTTTTAACTTTTCAGGCCTAGTAGAGATTTTAGAGAATCAAGAAGGGAGATGGTTGTATTCTTCTAGAAAATAATTAGTTAGACATATTCTTGGATAACCATGGCCCATAAGCTTTCTTTCTGTTATTCTATTGCTTGTACCATGAGACATGAGCTCATGAACATTCAGTAGATAAGTACTTCTTTAAGCCTGAATCGACCAGTCGTCTACCAAAATCAAGATTGGCCGGACCTTTTCTTGGCAAATGTTGCTGTCAGGAACAAGTACCTAAGGCGAATGCGAGCTAGTGGCCTAGCGCTTGTCGCTTTCGACTTGATCTTTCACGTAGATTATCCTTTTCAGTTATTTATGTTACTAGTCATTATGTTTAATTTGGTTGAACTTGAACGAACCTTTTAGTGCCCTGCAAGTTATTGTGTGCTAGCTCTGTACCTTGGGGTGAACCTAGAGAGGAAAGGGACCGCATTTCCATTTGGTTGTTTTCTTGCCAATTGCAATTCTCCTGAATCATATGCAAACTGAAACAACACAGGAGAAAAATATCATGTTAAATAATGTGAGTACTAATCCAATCAGTAATGATTTAAAGAAGCCATTGAGTTTATGTGTTTCTTTCTTTCTTCCAAAGCAACAGCACTTAGTCAACCATTTAGCAGTAGTAGCTGGTGCACAACATTCATATAGGACAACCAAATCAAATCAATATGCCTTTGCTAACATTTTCCACGATGATGATGCCGACAGCCTCCAATGGAGACGGTTCCAGGAAGAAGAACATAGTAGCCGCCGTTCTGGGAAGCCTATCAGTCGTTCTCCTCCTCGGCGTGGGCGGATTCTTCATCTGGAAGAAGTTTTTCAGAAACAAAGGTGTGAGCCCCAAGTCTCCCATTTCTGACAGGAGAAATAGGCAGGCAGCTGTTTTTCCTCTTCAATAAATCCATGTGCTCTGATCCCGCGTATGAAATGGAAATTTTCTCTTGTGCAATCCAGTGACGTCTCAGAGCACGCAGCGGTTCAACTCGTTTGACTCCAGTATCCCACTTACTCCGGTCCAAGATAGGAAGCAGCTGGAAGACGAATCATCCGGCCACAACAAAGACCTCAACAACGTCACGCTCTTCGACATGGCGGCCATAGCTTTCTCCACTGACAACTTTGCCACGTGGACCAAGCTTGGAGAAGGCGGCTTCGGCGCCGTCTACAAGGTAAAGAAAATTTTAATCTTGGCAAATGTGCAAACTTTCACAAGAGAGCGAGTTTGGTTTGAAGTGAAATTCGTGTGAAAATGAATTCAGGGGGAACTGGAAGGAGGCCAAACGGTGGCGGTGAAGCGGCTGTCCAAGTACTCGACGCAGGGTTTGGACGAGTTCAAGAACGAGGTGATGCTTATCGCCAAGCTGCAGCACGTGAACCTCGTCAGGCTCCTGGGCTGCTGCATCCATGGAGAGGAGAGGATCCTGGTGTACGAGTACATGGAGAACAAGAGCCTCGACAACTTCATCTTTGGTACCGAAATTAACTCAACCATCATGCTAATCGTATCTTCAGCATTTACCAATGCTGTTTTAACATTGACAAAACAAATGGGATGCGTGTGTGTTTGAGCAGATAAGACTCGATCGGCGCAGCTGAATTGGTCGAAGCGGTTTGACATCATCCTCGGCATCGCACGGGGGCTCCTGTACCTGCACCAGGACTCCCGGTACAAGGTGATCCACCGGGACCTCAAGGCCGGCAACATCCTCCTCGACAAGGACATGAACCCCAAGATCTCCGACTTCGGCGTGGCCAGGATCTTCGGCGACGACACCGACTCTCACACCAGGAAAGTCGTCGGAACATAGTAAGGGCACTCCATCGAGCTAGCTGACCAACTCTTTTTTGTTTCCATCGTACTCTGCATTTCACCTCAGTTAGCTAAATATATATGCGTGCGTGAAGCGGGTACATGTCGCCGGAGTACGCGATGGACGGCGTGTTCTCGGTGAAGTCCGACGTGTTCAGCTTCGGCGTGCTGGTCCTGGAGATCGTCAGCGGCCGGAAGAACCGGGGCATGTACAGCAGCGGCGAGCAGACCAGCCTCCTCAGCCACGTAAGCAATGGATCTCGATCAGCATCTAGCTACTACATTAGTTTGTTGTTCAAGAACAGATCGAGCATGCATTGCATTGTTGACACGAACGACACCAACTTGATCAGGCGTGGAAGCTGTGGAGGGAGGGCAACGCGCTGGCGCTGCTGGACGAGGCGGTGTCGCGCGCCGGCGCTCACCGGGGCTCGGAGGTGCTCCGGTGCGTGCAGGTGGCGCTGCTGTGCGTGCAGGAGCGGCCCGACGACCGGCCGCACATGGCGGCGGTGTTCATGGCGCTGGGCAACCCCGGCGCGGTGCTCCCGCAGCCCAGGCACCCGGGCTTCTGCAGCGACAGGGGCTCCGCCTCCACCGACGGCGAGTGGTCCTCCACCTGCACCGTCAACGACGTCACCGTCACCATCGTCGAAGGCCGGTGATGATGCAGGCCGGCTGCACATGGCGTCAATCCTCCCGAGCCGTGTTTTTTTTCCTTTTTGAGAAGAACCTGAGCGGCTTGAGTCGTGTTTGCTGGGATGGGATGACACTCTCTGGTTTGTGAATAGTGTGTGTGTTGGAAGAGGCAATTGGCATAGGGCCAGGCCGTACTCATGCGGTCCGGTGCTTGAGAGCAAATGCCCCAGCTTGTAAATGTATTACTGAGCTGCTCAAACATGATTGTAGTCTTGGGTTCATGTTAATGAAAGCACTCTTTTCTGTTGCAAAAAAAAATCTATTATAGATGGTTTCACTAAATCATCGGGACATTATAGATGGTTTTCCTATTCATCTCTGGTAAGTTTTCTGGTGGTAGAACCAGACTTGCATGTTGATGATAGGGTGGGCAACAAAATATATTATAGTAGCCTATAGGTGATGAACGACATTTGCATGTTGATGATGTGGCAAAGAACTATTATAACACCTATAAAATACCCAAAACAATTAACCACCATGATATTGTTCCAAAAAAAAGAGTTCAGAGATATTTAGTGCGCATGTTTGTCTTAATAACGTGTGCATATATAAGGACGCTACTGCTGCTATTTATTACTCCATTGACACGTTCAGAAAAAAATCATTCTAGGATCAAGCCGTATATTGCAAAATCATAAAGTCAACAAGATGATATGGATTGATAATGATGTAGTAGTCATCGTGCTTCCACGTCCACTGATCTCTATGAGAGGTGAGACGCTAATCAGGGAAAAAGGCCGGGAGATGCTTTGCAAAAGAGAATAGAAGAGACTTTGACGGCTTAATGATCTATTTTTGATGGAACATCTGGAAAGAGAGAAATCGACGTACTTTCGAGCGCGATGAGAAGAGACAGTGGATGAAGTCGCCTTCTTGATTAAAGAAGATGTTCAGCAATACCGTCGAGCCACTGCTCCGGTCGTGTCCCTGGGTGGTTTGGGATAGTTGTGTTCTTAGTCGGTTTCTTTCGGCTTTCCTTTCTTCTTCCGCTGTTTTTTCCTTTAGTGGCTCTCTTTCGTCTTTCCTGTTTCTTAGTTGCTCTAGTTGTTCTTTTGGTTATTTTCCTCACCTCCTGTGGGTAGTGAGGATGTTGGTTGTGCTTTGTTTATCTTTTTCCCTTCTAACAAAAATTACGGCAAATCTCTTGCCGTTCCATTTAAAAAAAAGACGCTAATCAGGGGTGGATCTAGGACCTAGGCTGGATATTCTCTAAGTAACATAGAGGGCAGTTTGATGGAGCTTCTCCTGCTTTTTGATTCTTTCTAGAATGTGGTTATCTGGGAGGATCCATTTTATGGCTGAAAATGTTTCTCTAGTATTTTATAGGATAAACTCTATAGAAGATGTGGTTATATTTGGGAAGCAAATCAATATAAGCTAGTATATTTAGCTCTACCACCTTAGTTTATTACTTCATATAATCATTTCAGAGAATCAGCCTAAGATCAATTATTCTTAAAAAGATGTCAAATAAGCCCTAAAATATGGGGTGCGAATGTGTGATTACTCTAACTACAAAAGATAGTTTGATGCCAGTTGCACTTGGAGGCACTATGGGTAGGAAGGATGGAAAGATAGAGAGCAACTCGACAACACACATCATACCATAGTATGCGAAGGTAGAGGCATGCTGGGTACGCAAGGCAGGTAAGTTTTTTTGGCCGGTGAAAAAAATTAGTCTCCAAACGCTTGAAACCCTTTGCACATTTTCTCTCACTGACCCAAAATTTCTAAAGATTAACCGCTAATTCCAATTTGCCGTGTTCATTGGACCTAAATAAATTCTAACGATTTCCAACTACTCAATGAAAAAACATACTAATCAATAAACAGATTAAATATAAAGAACCAATAAATCCATAAACCAAATAGAATAGATTTTATTTAGTACAAAACTAAAACGACCTCGTGAACGGAGGGAACCTAGAGTGCAGAACTAGTAAAGACACATTACATTTGACTTTCTCAATAATCCTTTCCAATAATTTTCCAGACTATTGGTTACGGACTTTGCACCTTGACTTCAATATTTGGACGACATACGCTACGGACCTTAGCACATAGTAACCTTTCATTTACTGATGTATTATAATAATTAATTACCACCTTTTTGAGGAGTGCTGCGTTGCACCGGGATAGCTGCTTCACGAATTCTACCTCTTCGTGTGAGCCTTCGTATAAACCAATTCCAACTTCTTCGAGTGAATCAAGATTAATGTCGTCGGCCTTGCAACTCTCTGGTAAGCGACAAAGGCAAGACAGTGGGCAACAAGGGCTCTGGAAAGATAGACAATAATGAAGTATTAGTGGAGTATATGTACTGAGTTTTTTTTTGTTGAAGTTTGCTTATGTAGCTGTAATGTTCAGCCGAACCCAGATATATTATGCGTATAGATCACCATGAGCTCAGCCTGACTTTGAACACAGGATTAGGAATCTCTAACTTCTCAGAGAACAAATGCAAGGTCATATAAACCAAAGAGAGATGCCATTGAAATTCAAATATATAAGAAATTACGATTAGGGAGCCGTGAAAACAACTAAATGATACAGTAAAACTCTTGCATTTCCTCGAGACGCAGCATGGTTGGTGCAAATCCATGGTAACTCCTTTGTAAGGATACCGACAAGGTTCTACACTCGGGAAGCTCGTTTGTGTCATTCACGAAGCGCTCATACGCCATTGTTCCCTGCCTCGAGCACAGAAAAGGAAGTCATATATTGCAAGATCAACAAAAACATCTTCTTTCAACGTTCATTTTATGACAGTAATGTTGGCACAAACGCAAATCAGTCAGATATCAATATTGACACAAACACACCTCTGGAATGTAGACACTTAGTATCAACTTGTCGACTTTATCGAAGTGCTTCATCAGGGACGCTGCGATTTGTCTGAGCTCAAGTACCCGGAGGTGACGACTCGTGTCAGCAGACTGGAGGCGAGAGTAAGAGGCGTCGCCGTTCCAAATTAGCTCCGCAAGCTTCGGTGCAGAGATATAAGCTTCAGAGATGGAGGCGTCAGGGTCAGACACAGACAGTATCTTCATCCTGGAGCAACGATCTCTACTCGGCCGGTGTTTGTGACGCACATGTACAGGATTTCGAGCGAGCCGGAGCGTATGGAGACGTCAGACTCCACAACCAACCTGACGTGGAGGTTCAGGTTCTTCAGGCGCGGGCACCTGCGAGGCGAAGCGCAGCCATGATTGGACGCGGCGTGCCGTGATGGTGGTGGCGCAGCAGGACGGCAGGGAGATATCGAGCACCCTGATGGTCGGGGAGGAGTAGGCGCGGAGGGCGCCGTCGAGGGAATCCAGGAACGAGGCCGCAGGCGGCGGCGCGTAGCCGCCGCCGTCGTCGTCGTCGCTGTCGCAAACATTGGTGCCGTTGAAGACGAGCTGCGGCAGCGTGGCCCAGACGTGGCGCCAGCGGCCGGAGAGGACGCTGGTGCGGGCGGCGGCGCGAGTGGAGTGTAGGCGGAGGAGGATGTCGTGAAGGGGCTCGTCGGGGAGGCCGCTGATGTGGTCGTCGTCCATGGCTGCTGGGCTACGGCGGCGGCGGCCTTCGCCCATGGGATTAGCTAGTACTACGTACGTGTTTACGATTACGTGTAGGTTGTTAGGGGATCGGCAGCGCGTCTCCACTCCACGTACTCGATTATTAGGACCAAAGGTTATTGGCATGCTATGCTTGATCGGGTTTTGGAAGATGCGTGGGCTTTGAGCAGTCGAGAGCACAGGCTTCTCTTCCAATTGACGTGCTGCATGTTGTCCCAACCTGGCCCGTGTAGGCACGGTCTTTATGATTGCGGCGTAATTTAGATATCCCAAATTCTACCGGGAGTGGGCTCTCCGTTTACAACTATCGCGAGAGCCCCCCATCGCCGCTAGTCTTCCATCCAACGTCTCCTGCACTAGCCTTTTGTTTTATCACGTGGCCAACCTGTCAGGGAGGGGAAACGCAACTGGATATGCATCCACCACCGCCGCTCACTTCTGCCCGCTCGTTCTCCTCGATCCCCTCCTGCCTTCCATGGCGGCACACGCCGGAACCCTAGCCCCGCCGCTCCTCCGCCTCCCGCATCGCCCGCTACCCCACCCCAGATTCCCCATCCCAACCACCTCCTTCTCCCTCCGCCAGCGCGCCCCACTCCTCGCGGTCGCCCGCACGGCGTCCGGCGGCAGCGGCAACAGCGACGACGGTCCCCTGCTGCGGAGGAGGATGCGGAGGGGGACAAGGAGCGGCGAGGCCATCCCTCTTGCCGCTTTCAGAGATCCGGTGGTGGGAGATGCTGTCCCCGGAGTCAGCCAATGACGCGGTGGTGGTGCTAACTGGCGTGCTCGCCGGAGCCGGCGCCTCGCTGCTGTAGCACCTCCAACTCATCTCCACGGCAATCTTCTCCATAGCGGTCAGGTACTCATTCATCGCTGCGCTCCTGCTCTTCGTACTCAATATATTCCTGTGACCGACACTGCTTAGGTGCCCCTCTTTCCTCTCCGTTGTTTGCATTTCTCTATCGTGCAATTATGCAGCATTAATGTTGCTTGTTTGAGCCTACCCCCCCCCCCCCAACCGTGTGGAAATCGCATTTTGGTAGGATGAATCGAGGGAGGCAATTTATCACATATTCCTTTGTATTCTCTACCCCTGCCTTGCTGCTTGTAAATAGATGTCCTATTTTGCAGCACCATCATAAGGTAAATTCACACGAAGCATATCAAGCAGTGTCAATATCTCTATGTCAGTGTCTTTTGTGTAAAATCTTGTCCCCGTCGTCATATCTCTAATGGAATTATTTATGTGTAGATCTTAGGCTCAATTTGTTGTACTAGGATATGTGGATTTGCATTCGGCTGATGTGTGATTACTTTTATCAATGTGCTGAATTAAACATGAACATGTAACTACTCCTGCGTCCTGCATGTGTGTTTATTGTGAATTAAGCATGAACTTGTAACCTGTACCATGGTGTGATGCTTGGATATTTGATGTTTCAATTTGAGCAATAAGCCTCTAACTATACCACCACTGATTGTCACAGTTCAAGTTGACCCAATGATTTGAATCTGAAACACATAGGATGAAGTAACTTATCATTTATTCATATGTGACACAAAGTAACTTTCCACTTACACTGAAACACATAGGAAGTAAGTTGTCATTTTGTAGACATGTGATGAAAGTAACTAGCCCCCAGCCCCCCACCCCCACCCCACCAAATAAAATTATCAGTACTTAGGGATCATATTGCAGTAAAAAATGCAAAGTTGACATGGCAGACAAAATAACTTGCAGTTTGTTTGAATTGCAGAAGATTTTTTTCACACGGTAAAAGAATACTGATTGCACTATCTTTGTACTTAGCATGGACTTTTATAGTTCTAACTATGTTGTGAGCTCTGGGTTGTACTGTGTAATGTAAGGTTAGTTCTAGCTGTGGGTTGGGGTGTTTGGTCTAAGATTCGCTTTATGTATGTAGCTATGTAGGTTTTCCATGTGTGCGGTTGTTCGCTTCGTGGTAGCACGTATGCCCGCAACTGTTTCTTGAGCTATATTTTGCGAATGCCTCCACCCAGTCTTATTGCTATCAG
The DNA here is from genome assembly GCA_033239725.1 of Echinochloa phyllopogon. Classification (NCBI taxonomy): domain Eukaryota; kingdom Viridiplantae; phylum Streptophyta; class Magnoliopsida; order Poales; family Poaceae; genus Echinochloa; species Echinochloa phyllopogon. Next base: position 49,984,053 of record BTCW01000002.1, on the reverse strand, counting down.
TTTAAACTCATGTACGTTTCTGTGTTCTGCGCATGTTGTATAGGACAATTGTCAGCTTGACATTGATGGTGATTTCTTCTTTCATGCATTGTCACTATCTGTGTATTTGAACCAAATAGACAAAAAATTATCTGTGCCCCTTTCACTGTTTGTGTATTTGAACCAGGAGCAATTTTTATGCATTTAGTTTGTTCTTTTTGGTTTGCTGGATGGGTATTCTAGGGTTTTGTGGTGAATATGATTGTTGAGTTGTGAAATATGAACATGTGCTGATTTTATATTATAGGAAGTAACTCTTCACCAATTTTTTATGACATAGGAAGTAAATTATATGTATATGGTACAATAACTTTTTTGTCACTGCTCTCCGTTTTTATGCATACAAACATAATCTTGTCTGTTTCACAATCTGTCTTTCTTTTTTTGACCCTCCAATATTAATAGAGAATCCAACCCTTCTGGCATATTGTAGTTGTATGAACTAAATATGTCTCACCTTGATGCTATAGCTAACTTGAACATTATTTAATTTCCTAGGTTTTAGAACCAATTTCTGGTGCAGCAACATGCAGGTCGAATAAGCTTATCCCTATAATTACACAAGAAGTAACTTGTCATAATTCAAGTGATTTTAGGAAGTAACTTGTCAACAATCTACATTGTAAAGAAAGTAACTTGTCACTGTTTTGCATATCAAAGAAAAGTAACTTATCCATACTTTAGTGAACATATGGCTGGAACTATCCAAAGTTAACATGGCAGAGAAAGTAACTTGCTGCCATTTTATAGGACCAGATAAGTAGTTTTTCACTAATTTACTTCACATGGGATGTAACTTATGAATAAATTTACATTATACACGAAGTAATTTGCTAATGAACCAACTTTAATCATGATTTTTTTCAATGATACGTCTTATCTGATGGATTCGGCTTTCATCATGCAGTAGTGTGCTTGTGTAGTTGATATTGAGAAATGTGGTCTTTTAGAGAAAAATAATGTGATTTTGTTGTTCTTTTTGTATGATTTAGACGATGGTGAGTGCTTGCTTGTGTGCCTGATGAGAATTGCTATCGATTGAGTTGTTATTGTGTTTAAGAACTAGCATGGTTTAAGAATTCTCACTAGGCACATCTAACTTCTGATTTGATGTTATGTTGTTTGATCAACTAGAATTTTTATTTTTTATGAAACCTTTTTGCAATGGACATGTGATTTTTTTTTCTTTACTTCCAATTGGTTTTTATTCACAATCCGTATGGCTAGTGCACTTTGTTTTGAGCATATGACTATATGATCTGACGTGCTTTGTTAATTTTTGTTTCCTGATGGAACAGAAACTAGGGAAGGATGTGACCATCACATTTTCCTTTCCTCTTGTTATTTCTAGTGGGTAAGATTTTGAGTCTACCTAAATATTTCCTCTTATCTTCAAGTGTTTGCTCACTGTTCTATATGAGTAGATAACTAATCTTTGAGCTGTTGCATTGATGATGGTTTTATTAGTTATCAATGTTACCTAAATACTTATAGTTTTCCACAAACATAGTACTATATTCATGTAGTGTCCATAAAAAATGTTGGAGTTTGAGCACCAGAATGTATTGTGCTCAGCCAAGCCAATTACTTGTTGAGATTATTTTCTTGGCTGATTATCATTGTTTTTCATGAGTTGTTTAGCTTTCATACATATTACTGTGTTGGTCATGGTGTAACATTTCCTGCTACGTTCTCTATGTATTGCCTCCATAACGTACTGCTTTGGTGTTGGTTGCTTTATCAGTAATTCTTGTTACCTTTTTGTGACTTTGTCAGTAAAAATTGTACGTGTATGGCTAAATTCTGCTATCTGAACTACCTGGAAACTTGTAGAGACAAGTGTTGAATACAGAGATCATATAACTTGAACTAATAGTTGATTGGTTTGAATGCTAGACATGACAGCCATCCTCAACTTGAAATTGAGCTCATATACTTTTTCTCTTTTGTTGATCTAACCATGTACTTGAACTGATGATCCCACTGTGCACACCTTTCCTATTCTTTTTAGTTATGGATACCATAAAAAATAACTTGTAAATTATTTTAAAAACATAGAAAGTAACTAAGATTAATTTACATCATATAAGAAGTAGCTTGGGCATATTTTGCATTTTATAGTAAGTAACTTCTTCCTAGCTACCTCTCCAAACATAGGAAGTGATATGCAAATAATTTTAGTACGTAACTTTTACATGGTTTGTATGGTAAAAGAAAGTAACTTAACCCTGATTTGAAGAGCAAATAAAGTAACTTAGAAACATATCCTAAGTGGAGAACTTGGTAGGGCTGAAGTGAAGAGCAATATAAGTCTTTTAATTTTTCGTGACTATATACATATGTATGTATTTCAAGATTTTTTATTCTTGTCATTTTTTACTTCTTCCTTTATGTATTTAATTTTTATTTTTGTTCTGATTCTTTTCCCCTTTATGTATGGCATTCACATGCAGATATATTCCTAGTGCTTGAAACAAGACATCTAAGAAAGACGGACACTGCTTCCTGTTGGACCATTTTTTACTTCTTACTTTGTGTTGAAACTTTTGTATTGTTTGAAAAGCATCCTTATCTGAACCTTATTATTGTATTTCCATATTGATCTCCATTGTATTGGCACTTGACTTGTATGTGTTTTTGTCATACATGGATGTGCCGTTGGCCCTACAATGCTTGCCCCTTGGGAATGGCGTCGGCACAGCAACATGCGGTGATGATGGCTTCTGGTTTGTTTGTCTAGTATTTAAACGGGCCATTGTCTGGCCAATGTTTTTTTTCATTGGGCTTTGTATATTTTCTAACGGCCCTGAACTTTTTTGGCGCGCCTAATTCCCAATTGCTCCACGTTCGGAGGTGGCCGCGCCCGCGTAATAGGCACGCTTCTCGTGGGCAGGCGGTTGGCGAACCTTCCTTTTTGGCTTCTGCTTATTTATATGGCCATATATGGGGGGCTCTCCGGATAGTGCTATATGGAGAGGGCTCTCCATGTAGTCGCCTCCTTATTTATATGCAAACTATAAACAATAGAGTCATGGAAGCGGGTGTGCACATTACTCCCTCCATCTACATATAAATGTGTTTCAGACTATGTACAATTAACCATTTCCAACGTTTTACTATTTATGTGTTAAGTTTCGAAAATAAAAAATGCCTAGATTTTTATCCTAATTTTTTTAGAATAGTATAATTTTCTATTATTATAAATATATTAAAATAAAAGGTATTTACCAAAATTGTATTTTAGATATTGTGTTGCTATTTTATATGTTACTCATTTTTTACTGGACTATAATCGAAGACATAAAGTAATTCATAAGATACTTACCAAACAAACTATCAACTCTTTTATCCCAACATTCTTCCCGAGGAGATGCAACATGCTCGTCACAAAGGCATACTGTGATCCATTTGCTCGTAAATGTAATTTCAAAGCCTTGCACTGCGGAAGCTCTGGTACAGTCAACTTGAAGGCTTGGTTTCCTATATTCTCCTGACACGAATATAAAAGAAATTGCGGCCCTGTTTAGTTTGCTTGAAAAGCCAAAAATTCTCTCTCCAAACTTAACTATTCACCTATCACATCAAATCTCTCTCCTTATGCATGGAACACTAAATATGGGTAAATAAAAAAACTAAGTATATGGTTTTGATGTACACGACGAGACGAATCTTTTGAGCCTAGTTCGGTCATGGTAGGACAACAATTAGCACACACAAACGAAAAGTGCTACAGTACGCTATAATGCGCTACAGTGTTCGATGTGACATTTTCACCAAACTTTACATTTATTTTTCGGGAACTAAACACAGCCTACGTTAAGGCACAGAGACATTTGGAGTTTATCTAGTCACTAAAGAGTAGTGCTCGTATGGGAGAGAAACAGGAAATAGTTTGGATGCAAAGGTGGTTCCAGAGCCAAGCAGGAGTAATCTTTTACCTATGAATGATCAAAACCCCGAGTCTAAATACCTGTCACATATGTACACTTTCTAGCAAAAAAAAGGCAACATATTATGTGAAAACCAACCTCTCCGTACAAACTTTGGAAATCACAATCTGATCCACACGATGTTGATCCAATATTCCAATGAGCATCCCACCTTCCATGCATCTCCCCATGCATGTTGGTTTTGTCAATCCCCCCTCCCACCTTCCCTGTGATTTTACAAATTCCCCCTCCCACCCCCAATGCATGTCCCATGCACGTTGGTTTTTAGAGTTTGCACGGAGAGGTTAGTTTGCACTGGATATTTCCAAAAAAAACTCGATAATCGAACATGCATGTTCATGCCATCATCCCTCCAATATATATATATACTTCGTAAATGCGCCTTTTCTTCCTAAAAAAACATGTTGATGTGACCTTGTGCCACACACTGACCCAAGACCAAATAACGATGGCATCCACCTCGATCGCCAGGTCTCCCACGCTGCCACCTAAACCTGATCATCCACCACGTGACATCGCTAACCCAGCCAAGAACCCCACCGGCCAGTACTGTGGGTTACACTACATAACAGGGTCAGGACAATTTAAGAATGAACAATGTCTCAATTAACACAATGCTATAATGGATTGTTACTTAATTAGAAACTACACTCGAAATCTTTGTGTCAATAACGTTTCATCAAACAGCTAAGTGCAGTAAGCAATCAAATTAGGTCGATCGAACTGCAAAGAGAGATTGTAGTCATACGTACCCCACTCATTGCTGAAGGGATTCGGACATGCAGGTCCAGCTGGTCAACATAGTCGAACCGCTTCAGGAGTGCCCGTATTGCCACCGGCACCAGAGCCTTCTGCTGATCGTACTTGTCCGGCTCCACCTCTAACCTCCGGAGATTGCGCCTCGTCCCCACGATCCGGTCGCACTGTGAGCTATAAGCACTCTTCCAGATCACCTCCGCAAGCTCCGGGGCATCGATGTGTGCTCCGTCCTTCGTCCTTGTCCTGTTCCTTGTTGATATCTGCAAGCTGACAAGCCTCGGGGCATCGACGGTGACGTGCGCATCACCGGCTTCGCCGCCAAGCTTGAGCCGCTGCAGCGAGCCCGAGCGTATGGAGACGGCGTCGAAGGAGGGTTCACACGTGACACGTCCACAGAGCGAGCTCCTGCAGCCGCGGGCACTGCGTGGACAAGGCGCGATCTAGGTCAACCTCATTGAGGTGGTCGCAGACGATGCTCAGGGCTCGCAGCGCCGCGAACGTGCCCGTCGCGGCAAGCCGGAGGTGCAGGCAGAGTTGCAGGTCGATGACCGTTGCGCGCTCGCACGCTGGCACCTCGAGCTCATCAATGACTGAGAGTGCGTGCACGCAGGTTGGGGTGTCCACGGACCGGATCTCGAGCTCGCCGGCGAGGCGCTGGGACGCGAAGCGCAGCCACGGGGCGATGCGCGCGGGCTTGGGGTAGGCGTTGGTCGCCGTCCGGTTGACGGAGATCATGAGGCGAGCCAGCGCTGGCACGGAGTTGGCGGCGATGGTGGCGTCAACGCCGTCGAGGATTGAAGCCGTCCGGACGAGGTCGTTGTGGCGGAGATAGAGCTCCGGGAGGTGGAGCCAGACGCGGCGCCAGCGCCGGGAGAGGACGCTGGTGCGCGCGGCTTCGGCGGTGGACTGGAGGCAGAGGAGGATGCTGTGGAGGAGATCGTCGGGAAGGAAACTGATGCGGTCGACGCCGTCGCGGCGAGGGCGGCCGCGGCCACGGCGGCCGTCGCCGATGGGGTGCATGTGCATGCGCGTCTCGATCGATCTCTCGATCTCGGTTAGGTCACGGCGGTGCAGTGTGTGTATGCATGGGCTTGCTTGCGCCTGAGAGAGATTATCTGATGGAGCCGTGTTCGTGTAGATTTCAGAGAGTCAAGACTCTTGATTTGACCGGATGAAGAGGTCACGACTCACGGACGGTAGCACACGCGCGCGCGTTTGACCCAGTGGGTGGTCCACATATGCCACGGCATACCTAAAAATTTTGCACAGCGGACATAGTGTATGATTCTGGTTCAGCGATTCTGTGTCCTCGGCCATCGTTTTTCTCATTCTTCTGTTCGCTAATGAATCAAGAATGCAGTCCCCCTCCGCCGACTCTTCCGGGCTCTGCCGACTCACGGTGGCTGGCTCGCTTCTAAGAGCAACCACTCTCTCCGGCCCTTCCCCAGCAAAGTCCTCGGTAGAGGTCTAGTCAGATTATTAGCACATAACATCGAATTATTTGGTGGCCATTATGTGACCGTACTATTTAAATCTAATGATGTTTCATATGAGGTTGAAAATGGCGTATCAATTGTCATGAGTTTTTTTCCCTTTCTCATGTGAAGCCTAAAAAATATTGTTGACATCTCGAATGGCATACAGTTTACCTGTCTCTTATACTGGGGTCATTGATCATATTATAGTCGAGGGCTTGAACTATTTCTATTGTAATTTATGTAAGTTTTAAAAATAGTTATTAAATTTAATCTATTATAAGAATTTTAAGTGTGTTATTAGTTCCGTATACTTTTTTATCGAACTGCTTGGTAATTTTTAGTTATTTAATGAATGGTAAATGAAAAAAATTATGTGGCATACCCTAAGCTGAAATCCTAGGTCCGCCACTGCGTACAGGGGCAACATCATCAGCTAGCAAAACTTATCAGCAATGCCTTTTTTTTACGGCCCTTGACTTGATAGGTTTCTAAGAGATTTACGACTGTAGCAAACAAACTTGTGATTGCACTATGCTAGAAACCAAAACTAAAACGACGGCACGTATACATGTAACGAAACTAGGACCCAGTATGGTGGGTACATTAGGCCTTCTTCAGTCATAAGTGCGGTGGAGGAGAGAAAAATTAGCCACGTAGGATAGTACGGGGTTCAGACTCTGGCAAAAGAAACCTTTGTGGGAAAAAGTTGGGTGCGCACCCCTGCCGTGCGTCCCTGCCCTGTGGACCTGTTCACATGCATAGATCACGGGGAGGCAGCGCATAGATCAAGGGGAGGACAACGCATATGCAGCGGCAGGCCCACCAAGCAGCGGCACGCCGCACGGGATGTGCGCGGTGCGCACCCTATTTTTTTTCTTTTGTGGTTCTCTATGTGCTAATAGAAAATGCATTATGTGACAGCATGCAAAGAATCACGGTGGTGCAACATATTGTATTGGTTTGGCAAATATCATGGATCAAATTAGGGAGAAAGATGGATAGATGAAGAATTTACGCCCTCGATATGCATCGATCTTGGTTACTAAATAATTTTGCTATGCTAAATCGTTTGTTGTTAAATCTAAAATTCTTATTTACTATTATATTTTATTTTATTTTAAAAACACGTGCTAATTAAGCACGTGCATCTCTTATACAAGTAAAAGGTTAAAAAGGGTGAAATTGCATCGTGACAAAACGAAGGTGACAGAATTATATGCTAAGCACGTGGCTGATCGAGAGAGAAAGATATCGTACCTCATCCATAGCAAAAGGAATTGTGATATGCAGGTCCAGTTCGTCAACATAGTCAAACCGCTGCAGCAACGGCCACGTTGCCGCCGGCACCAGAGCCTTCAACTGATCCTGGCGGTCCGGCACCACCTCTAGCCTCCAGAGATGGCGCCTGGTCTCGGCAATCCGGTCGGACTGTGAGCTATACGCATTGTGCCAGATCACCTCCGCAAGCTCCGGGGCAGCAGCAATGTGTGCTCCTCCCCTACTTGAGCTCCTTGACATCTCCAACCGGACAAGCCTCGGTGCATCCACGGTGACGCGGCCATTGGCGACTTCGCCGCGAAGCTTGAGCCGCTCGAGGGAGTCCGAGCGTATGGAGACCGTGTGGCTCCTGCAGGCGTGACACACACACAGCGTGATTCGTAAGGAGGTCGACAGCGTGAGCTCCTGCAGGCGCGGGCACTGCGAGGACACGGAGCGCTCCAGGTCGCCGTGGTAGAGGTGGAGGCAGTCGAGGCTCAGGACGCGCAGCGCCGCGAACAAGCCGGTCGCGGGGAACCCGAGCCGGAGGGAGAGGCGCAGGTCGATGGCCGTCGCGCGCTCGCACACCGGCACGTCGATCTCGCGCACGCTCTCCGGGGACGGGTGCGCCGGGGGCTCGCCGGACCGGACGCTGACCTCGCCGGCGACGCGCGGCGCGGCGAAGCGCAGCCACGCGGCGACGAGCGCGGGGTCGCCGCCGTCCTGCTGCTCGGAGAAGGAGACGGCGAGCCGGTCCAGCGTGGGCGCGGCGTGGGCGGCGAGGACGCCGCGGAGCATCGAGGCCCGCCGGGACGCGCTGCCGCGGTCGGTTTCGAAGGAGATGACCGGGACGTGGGCCCAGACGCGGCGCCAGCGGCGGGAGAGGGCGCTGGTGCGGACGGCGTCGACGGTGGACGGGAGGCGGATGCTGTGGAGGAGATCGTCGGGGAGGCCGCTGATGCGGTCGACGCCGTCGCGGCGAGGGCGGCCGCGGCCGCGGCGGCCGTCGTCTGACATGATAGTGCGTTCCAGGATTAGGTTACTCGTGATGTGAAACGCAAAACCACATTGGCTTACGCGCGTGGGATTATCTGAGCCGTCCGCGTGTACTACTGTATCGAAGTGCCCGGATGAAGGAGGTCATGCCCCTGAGGAGTTGTAAACATCGAGGAAGGGGAACGGCATGCATCAGCAATTCGGCACAACTTGTCACTGTTTTTTCGGCCATTGGAAGAATGAAAGGTACCAATATTGATGCTACAAGACTATGGGCATGGTGTGTTGGTTATTGAACTAGTGAGCCAAGCCAAACTTTTGGCTATATATGGCCAATATGTTGAGAAAATAATGGGCCTATAAAGTGGGTTTTGGTTCATGATCTAGCCCGGTTTGTAACAAAAATGCTATTTTCTCTGAATACAAATGTACATAGAACTTTTGTGTATTCACGAAAAGAAGAAGAAAAAAACAGTGGCTAAAAGTCAGTGATCTACAAATACCCCATGCACAATGTTATCCACAACAAAGGCAGTTCAAGTGGAGCACAGCACGCTACATTCTCTCTGCAAATATTTGGATGGCAATGGCAATTGGCAAGCAACATCCACTTGGCAGAGAAGGAATACGATGTGTGTAGTCGACTGGACATTATGACTTCAATTTACTAGCTAGAGTATTCATGGCCGGCCAGATAACGGCCTTAGGGCACTGCTTCTTGTGGCAGCTATGGGGATGCTCTTTGCTTGGCATACTCAGCGAAAATAACCCAACCATCAAAAGTATTCATGGCCTTAGGGCAATGCTTTTTGTGGTTGTGGCAGCTGCAGGGTTTACCTTGGCCGGGCATACTCAGCGAAAATAACCCAACCATCAAGGAACTGCATGAAGATGGAACTGTGTCAGGAGAAAATAAGAACTAATGGAATAGGTGTTTATTTGAAAATCAATGATGAACATTATGTGCCAGCTACAACAGTGTGTGCATCAGCAAAGATGAATGAGTGATTACTTGTTCTTTGGTTCCGATGAAAAATTAAAAACAAATTCGGCATGTGCATATTTGAAAGTTTTGTTGATGTCCTCTACATTTAGGATCATCAGGAGCATTCAGAGTGGGTGTGCTTCTTTAATAATGAACAAAAAGGTGAACTTAAAAACAAACCGCAGACACCACATACAACTCACCTTTCCATCCATGCATTTTATGGCCTCACCAGCTTCTTGTACTGTTGCATATTTGACAAAGCCAAATCCTCTGGAGTATCCAGATATTCTATCAGTGATTACTCTTGCTGCATACACATTGTCATTTCATCACATCTATCTATATATATGGAACCAGCACCTCATACAAAAAAGTTGAGCAATAGTTCAATACCTTCAATAACCTGACCAGATTTTGAAAATGCTTCCGTAAGTCCCTCAGATGTTGTGCGTTTATTCAACCCTGTATTGTTGCCTATATTAATACTACCATCATATATATAGCCACATTCCTAGTTTGGCCCAAGTGAAGCGTGTTGTAATAATAACAAACGGTGAATCAATATTAACTAGCGAGACAATGCACGATGATTATTTATTGTTTTGGTGGTGTTATTTAAAGTTGCATGATAATTACTTTATGGAGAAAACTATTGCAATTTCAGCAGATTTATTTGGTGAATTCAGATACCGCCGCCCTTTCACTTCAAATGAAAAGATTGATTGTTCGAGATACTGACGACCAAGTGAACTATTGACATCGAAAAGGTAAATTGTGGAAAGCTACTAATGCACTGAATCTTACAATAATTTTTAGGGCCACCTGTCTTACAAGAAATTTTAGAACAACCATAATTTTTTTCACTAATCACTGCTCAAACCGGCACTAATCACTGACATTTGTAATGTGTTCTACTTTCTAGTTTAGTAATATTTGAGCTTACAAATGGTCAACTAGTTGACAATCAGTTTGTATATATGAGCCGGTACAGTACTTCTCTAGTACTCGTATTCAGTGGTTTGTTGCAGAATAGATCGAATCAATTTTAATTCGCAAGATATCAAGTCAGTTCATCTGCTCTATCAAAATTAGAAGTGACTTGTTTCTCAAGTCCTAAACAACAAGCTAGATAAAAATTAATTTCCCCTAATCCTACCGCAAATATCCGCTGCCTGCTAGCACACCAAGCAACTAATCAAGCGCACAGCCTAGAAATCAAAGTGAATGTTTCTCCTGCGAAACATGAAAGAAAATGAGTGCAGCTTGGTTGATTGCCTGATACGAAGAGGTTGTTGCAGGGCTCCGCCGCGCGGCGCGCGGCGGGAGGAAGCGTCGCACTGGAGGCCGAGACGGAGAATAGCCGCCGGAACCCGGCACGAGCCGCCGCCGCCGCCGCCATTTCGATGCCTGTGTCCTTCGGAGGCGATCGAGGAGAGAGTGCGGCCTTCGCGAGATCGCAATTCGCAACGGGCACTTATGATAGATGGGCCAGCAAGACCCACAAGACGGCTCAGGCCCAATACATACACACACCAGACGGAAAAAACCGCACGTACAAGCAATCGCGGGCCTTATTGCATGTCACACTTAAATATTGTAAAAATTTTTAAAACTTTGCACACCCGACCCATTTGGCCATTTCGCTCCAGCCCCAAACCCCCAAGGAAACTGCCCAAAGCCCTCGATCCCCTCGCGCCGCCGCTCGCCGGAGAGCGGCCGGCTGGCTCGCCGTGAATGGGAATGGAGTCGCTGCTCCGCTCGATCCTCCGGCTGTTCAAAGCCAAATCCCGGGGTCCGAATCTATTGGATCTCCAGGACGATCTTCTGCGGGAGATCCTCCTCCGGATCGGCTTCCCCGGCGACCTCATCCGCGCCTCCGCCGCGTGCGTCTCCTTCCGCCGCCTCGTCACCGAGCCCTCCTTCTTCCGCCGCTACCGCTCCACCCACCCGCCGCTCCTCCTCGGCTTCCCCTACCCCGGAGGTAAAGGGTTCCAGCCCGCCGAGGCGCCCCACCCCAACGCCCCCGCCGCCCGCGCTCTCGACCGCGCCGCCAACTTCTCCTTCGCCGACCGCCTCCCTCGCCTCCACCATGGGTGCCACTGGTTGACCTGCGACCTCCGCGACGGCCGCATCCTTCTCAAGTCCCAAGTTCGAGTAAGCTGTAGAAGAGTCTTCTTCCTGAACCTCGCGGTTTGCGACCCCTTGTCCGGGCAGTACCTGCTGCTGCCTCTCATACCCAACAACCTGCTGGCATCATTCCAGCTCCAGCAATACGATGTTTCATGTTTCGAGGACTTCCTTGTCCCTTCTACAGAGGAAGAGAAGGAGGATGAGACATCGTTCAGAGTGATCGGTGTGACCATGACGGATTGCAAGCTGTTGGTATTTGTCTTCTCTTCGAGCTCTGGCTGCTGGAGTCTTGGCACATCTACCAATTGGGATGCTCTGAACTTGCCACCAAACATAGACATGCTGGAACGGCCCCATTATGTCCATGGCTGTTTCTTCTGGAAAGTGTACAAGGACAAGTTGCTCAAGCTTGACATGGGCATAATGGAGCTCTCCACCCAGGACCTCCCTCCTGGCCACCATCACCGGTTCATTGCCGTTGCGGAGGCAGGGGAAGGCAAACTTGCATTGTTTAGCCACTACTCTTATGATGATACTTTTGTGGACTATTACACCACGCAGAACAATTGTGAGAGGGACAATAAGTGGCAGATGATGAACACGATCCCGCTTCCTGCTAATCATCAGTATCACATATGTGGCGCAGCTGCCGGATACATTTTCATAATGGGCTTTCCAAAAGTCCGAGGACCGCCGGTTCGTGCAGTGTGCTTATCCCTTGAGGTTAAGAGTTTGAAGATTGAGAGGGTCTGTTCAGTGATGCGTCTAAATTGTGACCTGCAACCGTATTTTGGGTACCCACCACCTATGTCACCGAGAGTGATACAAAGTGGTAGGCAACTAAGCATTGTATGGTTGTGTTTGCTAGCTTCCTCTGTTTTCGTTTCATATACTGTCAGGTGGGCTGCTGAAGATTAATTAAGTTCCCTAAAAAAAGATTAATTAAGTTAATGTTAAGCTTTTTTGCGTTTCCACCTTTTCATCTTAGCTTCTAGTGTTCAGTTCACCACTGAGGGTGGTGCCATCCTACAGTTTGCTCATATTAAAATAATTTCTAGTGACTAAACATTCTATGTTGGTAAAGTTACAGTTGGGAAGGCATTCATGATCTGTCTAACTCTGTTGTTCAGCAGTGGGTGCCATGTTAAGGAACATTTTGCGGCAGGGGCTATTTCTCATGCAACATCCCATCCCACATTGATCCACAACCAACTGTTGTTTTTTCTTTGTTTATAGTCAGTAGATCGCTATTGGAATTTTTCTGCCCAAAGGAAGAAAAATTCATTGTGACAATATTTCAAAAAACAGATAACTTAAAGTTTGCGATGAATAATTTATCCACATGCCATTGGACAGGTATAAGTTTAATGTCTCATTTATTTTCTTGGTCCTTTTGAAGCTGGAAATGTTTCATCTTGATAAACACTTAAAAGTGCAACTTTCTAGCTTCTTAAAAGTGCAAAATAAAGGTAGTGATGTTTCCCATGTCTTAGTGTGCTGTCTACCCTGGTTGATTCCGTGTTATTGGCTAGCACTGGTTTATTTGCCACCAAGATGACCAGTTACACACCCTATTAGCTTTGATTTTCATCATATATGTTGAACATGAGTAGTAGTATGTAGTATGTAGGCATATACTTCCCCACGTTCCAAAATATGAAGTGTTTCAGTTCTGTCCCCAAGTCATACTTTTTTTCTAATCTAGACCAAGTCTATAGAGAAATGCACAAACATCTACAATATCAAATTACTTTCATTAAATCCACCATGAGATATATCATGTTCATGCATTTACTATGTATCATAAATATTCATATATTTTCTCCAAACATGGTAAAATTAGAAAAGTTTGGCTTAGGATAAAACTAAGAAGACCTTATGAGCGGACACCTCACAACATCTTTATTTATATATATTTTGAGATAGCTCTATAGTGTGGTGGATTGTTAGCATACGGAGTGCTTCTTAAGTACACGTGCCCATATGATCTTGTTGAAGAAGTCATAATGTTATATTTTAATCTTTTTTTTGATATTTCAAGCATGCACCAATGTTTTTGGATCAAATCTACCTTTGAGCAATTGATCAATGTGAAAGTACATGGGCGCATTGCATCTACACTATGGTTTCTAAGTTTTACCTTCATCTGACTGCAGGATATGAGTCTCATCCAAGGTCATGACTCCTCCTCCAATTCGATGCCATGGCGCTGGTGTGGAACTGTGGATGGATGCAGGAGCCCAAGTAAAAGCTGCACACAAATCGTATTCTTTTTCCTCCTTGGGTGCCATGCAAATATGAGCCAAAAGCGACTAAGACGCGCGCCGTGCAAAGGCCCTTCTTCTCTGATCGACATACACCTTTGTGCAAATAATGTCTGATGGAGGTTTGTGGGAACTAGGATACTTGAGGACATATTCACCCGTCTCTCGCGCTATGTGTGCGTGTGTGAAGATTATCACGGTAGAATTTGCAAATTTGAAGGTGCAATTGTGGTTGGACTCGGTAGCTCGGTAGGCTCGGTAGATTTTCGCGGCAGACTCGGTAGCTGGGCCGACTGCCGGCCCAGAAAACGTTTTATTTTGTTTGAAATCGTTTGGATAGAAAGGGATGGCCTCGGACGCAAAGTCCGAACCACCCCAAAGCCCCAACCGTCGATTCCCCGTCGCCCATCGGCGCCGCCGGAGAGGCGGGTGCCTCGCCGGCAATGCCGACTCCGGGGCGGCCGATCCTCCGCCAACACGAACCTACGGCGTCGCTGCGGCAGCCGGCACCCCTCAACGACGACCTCCTGGAGGAGATCTTCCTCCGGGTCGCCTCCCACGCCGACCTCGCCCGCGCCTCCACCGCCTGCGTCTCCTTCCGCCACCTCATCACCGACCCCATTTTCCTCCGCCGCTACCGCGCACTGCACCCTCCACTCTTCCTCGGCTTCGCCTACGACGGGCCGAAAGGCTTCCAGCCCGTCGAGGCGCCCCACCCCAACGCTCCTGCCGCCCGCGCTCTCGCAAGCGCCGCCGACTTCTCCTTCGGCTACCTCCCTACCACCAAATGGCTGCTCTGGTATCTCCAGTGCGTCGGCGACGGCCGCTTCCTCTTCAAGAGCAACCACCCTGATGAGCAGGATGCCTTCCCTGACCTTGCTGTTTGCGACCCTTTGTAACGGCAATACTTGCTGCTGCCTCCCATACCCGTCAACCTCAAGGAACAATATCTCCTGTACTTCGATGCCCTCTTTGCCCCTTCTAGAGACGAGGATGACGATACATTTTTCAGATTGATTGTCACAATGCATTTCGCTGCAAAGTCAGTCATCTTTAATTCGGCCTCCAACAGCTGGAGTGTCGGTACATCGATAAGCTGGGATGTACTAACAGAGTGCCCAATGCTTTGGCATCCATGTTATGCCTATGGCTGCATCTACTGGGAAATTGACTCCACGAACAAGCTGCTCAAGCTCGACATGAATAGGATGGAGTTCTCTGATGTTTATCTTTCGCGTGACCATGGTGAGGGGCGTGTTTTTGTTGTGGAGGCAGGGGAAGACAGACTAGGGATGCTTAGTCTCAATAATTAAGCACGACAAGTTGCTGAATTATTACACCAGGATGCAAAATGAGGGCCAATGGGCTAGTGGATGGCAGAAGGAGAGTGTAATCCCGTTGCCTGTCTACGATGGCTTACGCATCATTGGTGCACCTCAAAGGTACATTTTCTTCCAAACCTACACAAAAGTTCAAGATGCAGTATGCACATTATGTTTCTCACTTGAGATTAAGACTTTGAAGGTTGAGAGTGTCTGTACCAAGTCTGGTTATTTTAATGGCAACCCATATTTTGGATTCCCACCATCCATATCACCAAGAAGAATATGAAGTGGTAAGTTTTTATCATCATAATCTGAAATTCTGAACTGGCATTTTATACATTTTTAGAACCATTGCGGTACTACGCATGATACAGAATACTTTCCATCTTTTACTACAGCTTTGATTGTAGATGCACCTAAGTCTTCTCTGGATCTTGGGGGTCACCATGTAGTGTGTGTTGTTTATATGACGAGTCATACACGATTCGCTATCTGTGTTGTTCAACTAGCAAACAGAGCCTTGTGCTGCGGAAATTATTTACCATGAAAATCTCAAAGTATGCAACAGAAAATCTCTTGTTTATTCCTGAAATTTCTGTTCTTGCAAATATGTTCCTCTCTTAAAAAACTCCATGTAAACAAAAAGATAACGGAGGATGATTTCATAGGAGACAGGACACAGTGTGCTCTGCCTAATTATTCTCTTCTTCATATGTCATTGAGGAACTGAGCCTACCTCAGTCAATGTCCTTTTGTGCTTGAACAGAAGTTAGTCTGGGTAATCGGGATTCTGTTTTGGCCTGCCAGGCATGCTTATGCAAGTTCCCTAAATCATGACTGAAGGATGCCTGTTTGTAAGTTTATGGAACTAGCTTTTATAGAGTTTGTAATTTGTATTCGTGATTGTGACCTTGTGTAGCCTACTTTCTATGGAGTTTTTATCGACAGCATTGTGGGCTTACATAAAAATGTCTCATTGAGTTTGTGTCATTAACAACTGGCTTATGAAATTAGCCTAAGTTTTTAGTTATACTGGGCTTCTGCCTGTATATTCTTCTCGTGCATGCGCTTTGACTCTGATTTTTCCTCATTCAAGCTACTATCCTGGTTTACTATTGCACATAGTGTTTAGCTATTTAGTACTGTTATAACTATACTTTATGCCAACTAACTTTACCCATGAAAAAAGACACAGCATTTACTTCAACTTGATGGAATCAAGTATAAAAGCTTTTAATACTTGTGGTAACCCTTTTCAAATTCAATTTGTCTTTAGTGGTAGTATTAGTAATTTGGATTATAACTAATAGAGGTAGTGAATGTCGATAAGACAATTTGTTTTCCATTCCTTTTTTGTGCATAGAGCTAAAAATGGCAAGTAAATTGGAGCTCAGAGAGTAAGCTCATGAATCTATATATGTTTTTTTCTCGAACACCTCATGAAGCTATGACTATGCAAACAAATTTGTTAGCTATAACTCTTGCCATCATTTCTAAATGCAAATATATGTTGTAAATCTTTACGTCGATTAGGTTAGTGCTCATGTAAAAAGATTTGGCACATACCTTGGGATAAAATAAATGTTACGAAACTTTGTATTGACTGCAGAGTCAACTACATATATCCTGGGAAATGAGCTAACGAGTACTCTATATCCTTCAACTATCACCTTGTCACTGGAATGCCATGTTGTCTTCTAAGTTCTAACTGCATCCCTTCAGTTGCAGGAGTAGATTTGCACTCAGATGCATGGCTTCACCATCCTGGAGGTGTGGAGTTCGGTGATCAAGATGCAACCTTTGTGTTTTGGACTTCTATTGGGCGTTTGGTGATTACGTTGTAATTGTAGTATCTATATTCTACTATTTGATCGAACCTTGTTAATCCAGTCTAATGCACTACCTCCGTTCTTTTTTATTATTCATTGTTGACTTTTTCACTAAACGTTTGACATTCATTTTATTCAAAAATTTATGTAAATATTATTTATTTTATTTTTAACTTACTTTATCATGACATATATTTTAAGTACGACTTATTTTTTTATATTTAAACAATTTTTGGACACGCGGCTACATTTGCCTTCGATATGCGAAACAGGGGAGCTCGTGTCGAACCTGATATGAACTCCAGAGTCCGGACCCCAGACCTTCACGCATCATCATCATGTTCGCATCCTCATCAGTCACAAATCCTAAATATGACGTGCATGCGCATCCCGTTGAGAACCATGCATCCTTGGTCTTGTGGCAATCTGCACGCGCGACGCCGGCCGACGCCGGTTGGTAGCATGACGCCAGATAATTAAGCACTGCGTACGTGCTGATACGGCGGCGCTCATGCCGTCGTGCCACCGAGTCCGTCCATCTGCATCTGGCCAAGTATGGTAGCTCCCCGGGCCCTAGCACGCGCTCCACCGCCGACCTCGCAGTCCCCGCGTCGCCGGCGCCGCAACGGCGTCCACCGCGCACGTCGATGAAGGCAGCCGATGGAAACTTCTATCTGGGAACCTGGAACACGTTTAGAACCCTCTTGGTCCCAGGGGAGCTCGCGGCGGAGGCCTGGACGGCGTGGCCGTCGGCCCGTCGCCAGTGGTGCCGGCCTGGCGAAAGCTTGGGAATGGTCGGTATCTCATCTACCGTCCGGGGTGGACGGTATCTGAAATACCGACCACCCCCTGGGCCTCTCTCCGACGTCGGATAGGATTTGTGCGGTCTAGATCACGCGGATGGATATCAGGTTAGCGAGGCGCCGCCGAGGGCCTCTCCGTCTTCGCCTTCCCCGCGCGACGCGACGCGCACGCATCTGCTGCCGGCCGGCCTGCCGCTCCCTCCCACGATGCATGGCCCGAACTCTCGTGCACCGCGGCGGCAGGCGCCGCCCAAGAAGACGGCGGCAGCAAGGATGGATCGCCGCCGGCGCCCAGCGGCAGAGCCGTGCCGGCTGCCGCGGCGTGGACGTTGGCGCAAGCTGCCACTGAACGGCTAGCTAGCCGCGACCATCCATCACGGGGCCACGCAGCAGTCGATGCCGCCCGTAGCGTAGTAGGCAAGACACACGGCCAGCAGCAGCCAGATGAGACGGCCAGGACACACGGCGATCGAGAGCCGACGACGAGCAGCAGCAGCCAGCAGCCAGCTGGAAGGCCGGCCTCCACCGTTCGGCTAGCTAGCATATATACAGCCGTCCCTGTGCGGTGGTGATTTGGGTTTATATCGAGAACATGGTGTGGAATCCAGGCCTTTGCAGTGACTCGTCTCTTTCGTTCATTTGCAAATCCCAAGGTCCAGCTCGCATCATGAAGAGCAAGAAGACAAGCATGTCTGCGTGACGGCGATGGCGTGAGCACACACCGCGGTGATCTCCAGGCGCTCATGCTGTCGTGTCGTGTGGTGCCGCGCCGCCAGCCTCTCCAGGTCTATGATGTTGCCCGGAACACGTCTTGCGCCATCTTGCCGCACAGGAAAGCTCACTTCAGCGAGATCGTCGGCTGGCCGCCTCTGCACGTACGACGCCGCAAGAAATTTTTTTTTGAACGGAACGACAAGAGAATTGCCGTAAATTTTATTAGGAGCAGAGAGAAAAAAAAACACAGCTTACAACCAACAAACAACCAACACCCCCCATAGCAGCGGCCAGGGAGGAGGGCAAGAAAAGAGAAAGAACGAAAAGAAAACAGAAACAACTAGGCCGAGGAAAGGAAACAACTAAAACCTTCCCCCGGTGGTCGGCCAGAGCCGAGGCTCTACGGTACTGCTGAGAGTCTTCCTTGACCAGGTAGGCCACTTCCTCTATCGTTTTCTCAAGTCGATCAAAGGTGCGTCGGTTTCTCTCTTTCCAGATGTTCCACCAAAAGTAGATCACCAAACCATTGAAATCCCTTCTGTTTTCCTTTGCAATACATCTCCTTGCCTTTTTCCACCATGCGTTGATCGATGGTACAGAGGCTAAATGTGGAAGATGATGCAGTTGTAGCCAGCTTGAGAGTTTATCCCATACCCCACTTGTGTAGGAACAGTTTTTGCAGAGGTGGACGGGTGTTTCCGGCTCTAGATTGCAGAGCCGGCAAAGAGGGTCATGAGGCCACCCCCTTTTGTCTAGATTATCATCTGTTAGGATTTTCCTGTGTAAAAGAATCTAAGCAAAGAACCGGCATTTGGGCTCTGCTCTAGCTTTCCAGATTGGCGTGAAAGAGGGTTTTGGCAGTCTTCCAGCGAATTGGATGTTGTAGGCGCTTTTGGTCGAATATTCCCCATCCTGTGTCCACCGCCATTTTATTTTGTCTTCGGCCTCGGGGTCGCGTTGCAGGAGGTGGATTTGCTCCCACAGGTCTGTATATTCCTCTATTTCCTCTGCATTGTTTAAATGGTTGAGTTGGCGAATCCAGAAATGATCTCGTAACGCCCTTTGGACCGTGAAGTTCTTCCATCTGGACTTGCTAAAAACGTGTGGGGCTAGATTTTTGGGTGCCTGTCCATTCAACCAACTATCATGCCAAAATTTGGCTTTGTTTCCCTTCCCAATCTTGACCACCGTGGAAGCGAAGAAGAGATCCTTGTCCGTCTTGTCACAGGGGATATCCATCTCAACCCATGGACTGTCTTCGTGCTTCCATCGGAACCAACACCAGCGTAATCGAAGTGCCCTTGCAAGCCGTTCAAGATCAAGAATACCTAACCCCCCCTAGGTCTTTTGGTGTACAGACGGTTGGCCAGTTTATAAGGCAGTGACCCCCATCGGAACCAACGCCGCAAGAAAATTCGCGTCGTGCCAGCAGCCTTGAAGCCGTGGCGGTCGCGACGCACTGATCTCGGCGGCGCTCATGCCGTCGTCGCGCCGCGCCGGCCGCCACTTTCTCCGGATCCACGCCGCTCACGCTTGGAGCCCGACGCCTGATCTCGGCGGCCGGCGCGCGCCAAGCCGTCGAACTGCACCGCCGTGACAGCGTCCATGCCGCGTCGACGGAGGCAGCCGATAGAAACTCTTCTCTATGGGAACACGGGACGCGTTTGGAACCATCTTGCCGGCAGGGGAGCTCGCGGTGGAGGCCATGCCGACGGCGTGGTCATCGCGAATGGTGCCGGCGAGGCGTAAGCTTGGGGTGGTTGGTGTTTCATCTGCCGTCCGGGGTGGACGGTAAATGAAATACCGACCACCCCCTGGGCATGTCTCGGACGTCGGATATGATTTATGTGGTCTAGATCAGCGCGGATGGATGTCCGGTTAGCGAGGCGCCGAGGCCCTCTCCGTTTCCGCCTTGCCCGCGCGACGCGACGCGCACGCATGCCGCTACCTCCGACGATGCATGGCCTAATGAGCTCTCGTGCGCCGTGGCGGCCGGCGCCGCCGAAGACGACGGCGCTCGCAAGGATTGGGAACTCTAGCCCATGGTGGCGGATCGGAGCCGTTTGGCAGCATCCGCGAACAGATCGATCAACGCCGGCACGAGCACACGCGAGCACGGCATGTTCGCCTGATGGTATAGGCCCTGGAACGCTTGCAGTTGCGGGAGGAAGACGAGCTGCCGCCGTGTGCTGAACCTGATATGAACTCCAGAGTCCAGACCTTGACGCATCATCAGTCACAAATCCAAAATATGACGCATCATCAGTCGAAATGTGACAATTCACCCTTGATGCCATTCCTTCACCTTTCTTCCACTCAGACTCGGCAAATTTTAGGTCCTTCGCCATTGCAGGGCTAAATGCAAATATTTATTTATGGATGAGCAATCTAAAATGAGCTGGGCTAGATGTGAACCGGCGGCTGAACCGGACCAACTGTTGTTCGTTTTGTGGGCTGAAACTTCATACTCCTCGGATGGATGGGCCCATGCAGGCCCACACACACTCGGAGCCAGTCCAGCTTCCAACTTTGTTGGGATCCGATCCGAAGGCAGCATTGCCGTTTGCCCAACCCAAACGCTCGATCGATCCCCATCCTCTTGTCGCCGGCAGATGTCGTCGCCGGTCTGCCGCCACCTCGAGGCCCCGGCGCCCCCGCGGCAGCCACCCGCCCTCTCAGACGACCTCCTGGAGCAGATCCTCCTCCGGGTCAGCTGCCCCGCGGACCTCGCCCGCGCCTCCGCCGCGTGCGCCTCCTTCCGCCGCCTCGTCACCGACCCCACCTTCCTCCGCCGGTACCGCACCCTCCACCCGCCGCTCCTCCTCGGCTTCATCGAGACCTTGTCCTCTGTCTTCCAACCCGCGGAGGCGCCGCATCCCAACGCCGCCGCCGCGCGCTCCATCGCCCGTCCCGGGGGCGAGGCCGGCTTCTACTTCGACTACCTCCCTCCATGGAATTGGATGCCATGGGACGCCTGCGATGTCCACGATGGACGCCTCCTCCTCACGAACGGCCCTATGGTTTGTAGTGGCGTCGAAAACTTCCCGGACCTCTTGGTCTGCGACCCCCTGTCCAGGCGGTATCGGCTTCTGCCTCGCATACCCGGCGAATTACTCGCCTCCATCCAGCAATTTTTTCCATCGTTCGAGGCCTTCCTTGTCCCTTCTGGAGAAGAGGGGGATGGGACATCGTTCAGAGTGATCGGCAGGGCATATTACGGGATCAAGTCTGTGGTATTTGTCTTCTCTTCAGGCTCTGGACAATGGAGTGCCGGTATCATGTGCGACAATCTTAACTTAGGAGGCTCCACACTTCCTTGTCGCTCTTATGCGTATGGCTCCGTCTACTGGAAAGTGATGCGGACCAACAAGTTGTTCAAGCTCGACATCAACAGGATGGATTTCTCCATTATTGACCTCCCGCCTCACTATGATGAGCATGATGTTATCATTGTGGAGGCAGGGAAAGGCAGGGTTGGGGTGTTTAGCCATATTAGGTTTGGCACGACTGTGTATGGTGCCATTCAGCAAAAGGAGGGCGAGATTGCCGATGGGTGCCAGCCGGAGATTATAACCCACTTGCCTGCCCATTATGATTGTTGCATGGTTGGTGCAGCTCAAGGGTATATTTTCTTTGTAGGCTACCCAAAGGACCGCATGTTAAATGCAGCAAACTTCTCACTTCAGATTGAGACATCGAAGATTGAGACAGTCTGTCACACGGCAATCTATTCATGTTATATTCAACCGTATTTTGGGTTTCCACCATTCATGTCGCCGAGAAGGATATGAAGTGGTAAGCTATTTGTTTGCTGGATTTCGTAGTTTTGCAGACCCTTTGAGAAATTGTCATTTGGCATACTGCAGCACTAAGCTTAGGTTTGCAATGACCTGTTTTTATTTTTCCTTTGCACATTTCCATCTATAACATGAATTTTGGTCTTTGTCCATCTAACCCTTATATGAGAACCTTATTGCCGCAGAAGTAAATCGCATTCCAGATCCACGATTTGTTCTGTTGGTCAACGATATGCATTAGTGGAACCTTAAAGTGAGCACGTTTACGGGCAAGAAACCATATTTTTCAGAATAAGTGTTTTTCACTCTATTTAATAAATACTAAACAGATCCTTTTCAGAAACTCAGTGGAATAATTAATGAACAAGCTGTTGGACAAGAAATATAAATTTGATTTCTCATTTTCCTCCTTGGCCTTCTAAAAACTTAGAATGTTTTTTCTTGTCAAACACAGATTCTGCAAATATGCTGGCTTCTTAGAAAAGCGGCATGCGAACAAAAAAGAGAGTATAGGATGCGATTTTGCAGGTCACAGTGTGCTATGGCTGATTTTTTTTTACTGTTTTCGCATATTGGTGGATTGACGCAATAGATATGCATTTAGATCCACTGGGGATACGAATTGGCAAATTGTATATCATGCTAGGTTGTATATTGATCATATATCTTGAAGGAGAATACTTTGGACTAATATTTTGGGTCACCAATGTCAATATTGTCATATATTTGCTTAGTGACGACAAATATTCTATTAGTTTGCCAGCATTTCTTCTAATTTCCTTAAGTTACTGTATATTGGTATGTATTCTGTTACAGTTTTATAGTAACCATAGGAACTTTTTGATAATTTTTTGATGAGCACATACCCACATCTTTGTGGATCATGTTGGGAGACTCTTGCATTTTCCTTAGTTTCTTTTTCTTTACAACAGATCTGTAGTAGACTGGAGACAAATGTTTCAAATTTATCCGCATCCTTGTGATCTTGAAAATTGATTGCTCTTGGTAATGTTGGGCTTCTATCTGTTTACTACTTGCCTGCCATGCTTAGGCAATTTTTCTAAACATTGAATGAAGTGTCAATCTTCTAAGACGTTAGCGCCTGGCATAGGTTTCTGGAAATTCTTGTTTTCTTGTGTTTGTATTTGTGACTGACAGCCTGACTGCTTGCAGTATAAAGTCACCAAACATATCATGATCTGCTAGAACAAATGAGCTGACTAGTAGTAGTACCAAACAACATTGTTGGCCTTCGAAAAGATGGCCTTCTGAGTGTACTTGTGATAAAAAACCTGGTTTATGAGATAAGCCCAAGCTCAGCCATCTAGGCTTGGTGGGATCTGTCCGTTCTTCTCGTGCATGCGCACGGCTCCAAATTTTATTCTTTGTTCGGTCTATCTATGATGACGGGAAAAGTAAAGTTCTTGTAGCAACATCATTAACCTGTGTAATTCTTTGTAAGTGCCAACTGGTGATGATGATGCTTGCCAAGCAAGTAGTGATTGCTTGTAACCCGAGCGGGGGCATTATGATTATGGTGGTGCACTGGTGTGGATGCCAATTCTGGTGCCTGGGCCTGCGTTTGCTGTTGCATTCTGGGGCCCACCCGTTCCAAGTTGCGTAGTGGGCCATGGGTGCTTCGGCAAAGGCCTTGGCGCCCCGGCATCTAGAGCGGCAGGCAATGCGTGAGGCTGGCTTCAAGGATGACGATGCTTACTTAATTTGTGTTTTTTAAGTATTTCTCTGACTTAAAAAGACACTGTTATGTACCTTTGTTTGACTTACACTTTTGAGTGCATAAGCTAAACTGTACCCACACCCTTTTCCATAAAGGTGGAATTATGCCTTGGCATTGAAACTGGAAAATAAATGTTTTTTTGCATTTGCAATGGTGGGTTTATGTGCTAAATGCAGACATTCAATTGCAGGGCTAAATCTCATCCAGGCCAGGGGCTTCTTCAATGGGCGTGCTGTTGGTTTGGAGCAGTGGAGCTAGGTGACGAGGATTCAGGCTTTTGTGTTGCACTTCAACTGATATCATCTGTCATGCCTTGTTCAGTCTAATGTAGGTATCAAACATAGCTGTTGTATATGTTTGTTACTGATCGCTGCTGCATGTATGATGTACTTAACAGTTAGCTCCGTGTATCAACTATCGAGTGGTAATGGTTGTTAGCTTTGCATGTTACAGAATTTGAGTTACTGGAGTTGCGGATAATGCTTTTACAGTGGCTAACTGTTATATCCTATATCTATGACGTTGGGAAGCCTATATCTTGATGTCCTTGCCGTCTCCTTAAACAATGTTTTTAGCGTTTTGTTCTGTACTCTGTTTTGGCCCTACGTACCACAATCTACAGGTTGTGCTTGTGTAGGAGAAAGAAAAAGAGTTATATACTGGTCATGGCAATCAAATAGAGTGTACTTGACACCTAGGAATTTCCAGGTTTTTCTTTCTCAATTATTGTTTAGGCATTCTGAAAAACGATCAGGGATTTTCCGATTGTAGACAAGAAAAGCTCCCCTGTCTCAACTCTCAAGCCTGTAGCAAACTAGCAGTGCTTCGCAGGGTCGCAGCATGAAAGAGTTGTTTGGGAACTTTGTCCTTCTCCAGGAAGGGTGCTATACCTGGCAACACAACATGGAGCAGGACAGAAAGGGTGCTTGTTGATGCATCAATTACTGAACATGAGCATTCCTGAAATCTGCAGATTTGAAGGTGTCCGGTGACCATTAGTACAAAAAATCCAAGTCCGAATTTGATCTACCGGGAGTATTTAACCGATTTGGTGGTGCTTGAAGTTTGCATTACTATATTGAAACGGGAGCTGTTTTGAACTTCTGTGTTGAGCAAAGGACTGGACATACTTGGAGACCAGCATTTTCATTTAAAACTGCTGGATATTCTCATGCCGGCAATTTGGATCCGTTGCAGAACCGATCAAGACAAGGAGAAGAACCCTTGTTGATTGTCCTCAAATGACCTCGACTTGTCCCGGCGGTACCCTTGTTGATTGTCTTCTCTTCAGGCTCTGATCACTGGAGTGTCGGAGCATCTACCAGCTGGGATGATCTAGGCTTGTACGAAGAAGTTGACTCGCTGGGTTCGTGCCAATGCGCGTATGGCTGCTTGTATTGGAAAGTAAACTACACAAACAAGGTGCTCAAGCTGGACATGAGCACTATGGAGTTATCCACATATGACCTTCCTCCTGATCATGAGGATGGGGATATTGTCATTGTGGAGGCAGAGGAAGGAAAGGTTGCGA
Source organism: Echinochloa phyllopogon (assembly GCA_033239725.1). Classification (NCBI taxonomy): domain Eukaryota; kingdom Viridiplantae; phylum Streptophyta; class Magnoliopsida; order Poales; family Poaceae; genus Echinochloa; species Echinochloa phyllopogon. Next base: position 49,958,455 of record BTCW01000002.1, on the reverse strand, counting down.
TGTTTAGTCAGCTTGGTGCAGGGGTTATTACAACCTAAGGGATGGCACTGAGAAGTCCCATGAGTGGCATAAGAAGAGTACCATCCCATTGCCAGCAAGGTATGCTAGTGAATTCTACATTACTGGTCCAGCTGAAGGATACATTTTCCTAGCAGGCAGTCGTAAAGAACAGGATGTGGTGCATTCAGCGTTTTTCTCACTTGAGATTAAGTCTTTCAAGATTGAGAGGGTCAGTAGGAAAACGTTTCCCTTTCGCTATGCCCTTCCATATTTTGGTTCTATTCGGCAATGGTAGCTTTGTAACGTGATATTCTTGTTCTACATCTTCTACAATGTGTCAGGTGCTTCTTTGCTATCTCCATCAATCCAGGAAACGATTATATATGCCATAGTTCTCTTTCCTGAATGCCTGGTTGTTTTTATGAAAATGGGAAAAAAAACTTAGGTGCAGTCGGCCTGCAAAATGACGTATCTCACACCTAATCACCTTCGACCTTTGTCGCTAGCTAAATCTGTGGTTATGGCTGGGCCTAGCCCAATCTTCTTCGTACACCCGGCCCATAACACCTGTGCTGTCACGACTCACGAGCCACTCCATTCCCGTTCTCTTCTCTCCCACTCACGCCATTCCCCCAGACCCTCGAGTCCTCGACCCCCTTCCTCTCTCATCCCTTCGCCGGCAATGGCGTCGCGGGTGCGACCGGTCCGGCCCTGCCTCGAAGCCACGGATCTGGAGCGGGCCCCGCCGGCCCTCACCAGCGACCTCCTCGAGGAGATCTTCCTCCGCGTCACCTCCCCCGCCGACCTCGCCCGCGCCTCCGCCGCGTGCGTCGCCTTCCGCCGCCTCATCGCGGACCCATCCTTCCTCCGCCGGTACCGCTCTACCCACCCGCCGCTACTCCTCGGTTTCTTCAGCTCCTCAGGCTTCCATCCTGCCGAGGCGCCCCACCTCTCCGCTGCTGTCGCACCCGCCGCGGACTTCTCCTTCCGTTATGTCCCTTCCCACACCAAGTTGCCCGGCTGTCACTGGCAGCCGTGCGATTCCCGCGACGGCCATGTCCTCCTCGGCGACAGGCTCATCGATGAGGTCGACGGGGAGGACCGCTTCTACCGGGACCTCGCGGTGTGCGACCCCTTGTCTCGGCGATACCTTTTGCTGCCTCTGATGACCGACGACCTACTCGCCTCGGTAGAGCTCGAAATCCAAAATGTGTTCTATTCCGGGGCCTCCTTTGTACCCTCGGGTGGAATGGATGAGGAGACATCATTCAGTGTGATCTGCTGGGTGTATTCCGAGACGAAGTTGGTGGTATTTTTCTTCTCCTCAGACTCTGGCCACTGGACTGTTGGCCCATCTACCACTTGGGCTAATCTAGGCTTGAACGAAGGAGACTACTCCCTGGGTTCATGCCAATCCGTGTATGGCTGCTTCTATTGGAGAGTACACTGCACAAACAAGCTGCTCAAGCTCGACATGAGCACTATGGAGTATTCCACATATGAGCTCCCTCTTGATCATGATGTTATCGATCGACATATCATCATTGTGGACGCAGGGGAAGGCAAGATTGCAATGTTTAGTCAACTTGGTGCAGGCACATCTGTGGATTACTACGACTTATTGCAAAATGGCACTGAGAATTCCTATGAATGGCATATGAAGTGTACCATCCCATTGCCTGCCCAGTATACTAGTACCTGCTACATGATGGGTCCAGCTGAAGGATACATTTTCCTAGCAGGCACTCAAAGAGAACAGGGTGTGGCACATACCGCTTTTTTCTCACTTGAGATCAAGTCTTTCAAAATTGAGAGGATCAGTAGAAGTCTTCGCTTTGACCTTGGCTGCCCGTATTTTGGTTTTCCACCATCTATGTCACTGAGAAGAATTCAAGGATATGAAGTGGTAAGTATTTTATGATAAGTTTAGTTGGCCTTTTGCATTCTACAGACTTTAAGTTACTGTCACATGACAGTGAGGCACGAATAGTTTTGAATTTGTAGTGCCCATTCTAGGCATTTACCCCTTCTGATGTACAACATTGACTGTGCGTTAATCCAAGGATTGTCTAGACGCTTGTGGTCACCACGTAGCGTGTGCACTATTTGAAAACTTTCTTATTTTAGAGACTTGTAGTTTGTTTGCTTTAACAGTATTTTTCTACTGCTTAAGTATTCTATGACACAGCGAAGGTAAAGCACACTCATGAAAATAGTCATGTTCTGTTTGCTGTGTTGTTTAACAACTAGTGCCATGTGAAAGGAGCATTGTACTATGGAAACCATCTATCATGGAACATCCCATGGTATTAAATAAAGGAAGAAGTCCATTTTTGACCATCGAACTATAGCAGAAGTTTGGTTTTGACCATCAAACCCGAAAACCAGAAATCTTTGGCCATCGAACTCTTAAAACCGTTCGTTTTTTACCATCTAGCGGTTTTGCAGGGCTGTTTCGCCGACGTGGCGTCCACGTGGCGGTGGGACCCGCTTGTCAGCCCCATCTCTCTCCTCTTTCCTCTCTCTTTTCTCCTCTCCCTCTCTTCTCTCTCCGCCGCCTGCTGCTCCCCACGCCATGCCTGCTGCTCTCCCTCTCTGCTCTCTCTGGCCGGAGCTCAAGCTCCGCCATGGGCCGCAGATCCACGAGGGCCGCAGCCATGGCCGGCGGCCGGCAGGGGTGGATCCGCCTAGGCCGCAGCCATGGTCGACGGGCCAACCTCTGCCCGGGCCGTAGCCAGGGACGATGGGGTCAAGCTCGCTTGGCGGAGCTCCAGCTTGCTTGCTTGGCGGCGGAGCTTGAGCTGGCGGCGATGTGCCCGCTCAAGCTGCAGCTCGCGCCGCCGCCGCCGACGGCCGTCGTGTTCCAGAAGGTCAAGTGCAAGCCGCTCCACCCGCGCGTGCTGCTGCTCCTGAGCTTTCCGGATCTCCTCCCCCAGCACCATCTGCTCCACCCGCGCGTGCTGCTGCTCCCGAGCTTCGCCGCCGCCGGCCGCTGCTGCTGCGCTGCGCCACCGCCGCCGTCTTCGGGGACAGCGTCCTCGCCCCCTGCAGGAAGCTCCCGAGCTTCGCCGCCACCGCCGGCCGCCGCCGCTGCTGTGCTGCGCCACCGCCGCCGTCTTCGGGGACAGCGCCCTCGCCCCCTGCAGGAAGCTCCCGAGCTTCGCTGCCGCCGTCGGCCGCTGCTGCTGTGGTGCCCGGGACGTGCCTCCTTCCGGCATCATCAGAGGTGAGGAGGCGGCGGAGGGCAGGGTGGTCGGAGGCGGACCGGCGTCCGCCGCGTCGGTGGGGGAGGGGAGGCCGGGGGTCGGAGGCGGAGGGGAGAGAAGAGAGGGAGAGAAGAGAAGAAAGAGAGAGAGGAGAGAGATGGTGCTGACAGACGGGTCCCACCGCCACGTGGACGCCACGTCGGCGAAACAACCTTGCAAAACCGTTGGGTGGTCAAAAACGAACGGTTTTAAGAGTTCGATGGCCAAAGATTTCTGGTTTTCGGGTTCGATGGTCAAAACCAAACTTTGCTATAGTTCGATGGTCAAAAATGGACTTCATCCTTAAATAAAAATTAAGAAATCAAAGAGTCCACTGCAGGATTCATTTGTCCTCAAGCTGTTGGACAAGAACTATATTGAAACATTGTTCTTGCAAATATGCTAGCTTCATAAAAAAAAATCCATGCAGAGAAAAAGGTAATATAGTATCTGAGTTCATGGTTACAGCATGTGCTGCTTGATCCTTTTTCTTCCTTACCATTCATTGAATTATGGGATGTGATTTCACATTCATTGAATTGTAACAATGTCTTTGACAATTGGCATGTCTTTCCAGCTTATATGCAATCATATATCTTCAAGGGGAGTAGCTTAGACTTTTTATCTTTAGGTCATGTCCATTGTATATTTGTTAAGTATGTCACATATTTTTCAATGGGTTGTTCGCCATATCTGATAATTTCCCCAAGTTATAGAGGTGTATTGATTCTGTTCCTTCATTGAAATAATCCTCTTTAAATTCTATTGCGGTTATGTAGTTACCTTATGAAAGTCTTGTTTTGCGTTATAATTTCTAAGGCAGATCTGTACTTGACCTTGTTGGAAAATTCCTATTCTTAGCAATGTCGGGCTTCCATCTTTATACTGCCTGCCTGCTATGCTTATTCATTTCTAAAAATAGACTAAAACATCAATTTTCTTAGACCTTAGGGCCTGCTTGACAAGTGTTTATGAAATTTCACATTTTCTGGTGTTTGCATTTGTGACTGAGAGCCTAACCTGCTTGCTGTGTACAGTTATTTTTTATATTGTGATCCATAGAACAAATGAGCTTAGAGGTTGCAGGTTTTACCAAGTAGAGTTGTCAGGCCTACAAAAAGATGGCCTTTTGAGTTTACTTGTAGAAAAACTGGTTTATTAGATGGGCCCAAGCTCAGGCATGGAGGCTTGCCTTTTGTCTGTTCTTCTCAATTCTCATCCATGTGCCTAGACTCCAATCTTGATCTTTGTTCCATGTAGCTAGATTTGGCTGCAAAAGTTTATTTGTTGGAGGCACATAGTTTTAAATTATGTTATCTTTTGTAACTGTGAATTGATGATGATGCTTACTGATAAAAAAAATGGGATGCGCCTTTGTTTTTTTTATAGTATTACTTTTGAGCGAATCAGCTCAAGTATACTCTCCACTCTTAAAGTTCTAAACTTGTAATTTGTGTTGATGCTAAAACTGTGAAAGGTGAATGTTTTGTGTGCATCTGCGGTGGTTGCTTCAAAGTTCTAACTTCAACTGTTCAGTTGCAGGACTAGATTCACGTCCAGGTATATGTGGCCCTCTCGGTGCCTTGCTGCTAGTGTGGAGCAGTGGAGCTTGGTGATGATGATGCAGAAGCTTTCCAGTTGTGCTTCAAATGTTTCTGGTTACCCTGTACTCTATTGTCAGTGTCTTTTGAACCCTGTTCAGTCTGATGTAGGTTTCAAAATTTCTGTTCCCGATATTCCAAGTGTCATTGATATTGGGTTGCAGCTATGATGAGACATGCTGGTACTAAACTCTGTGTATCAAGCACTAAGTGTGAACCTTGTTGGCTTTGTACGTGCCGTTGATGTTTTGGAGAACTAGGATGATGTGGTTGCTTGAGCACTAAGAAGAAAGAGTTCAGATGCGAAACGGTTTGGTATTTTGTGGGCTGCTTCATTAGTTATTTGTTCCTTGCGCTGCCTTCAATCTTGACGCCCTAATACACAAGTGGCCTGCCCATGCTAATGCGATGCGTCGTCCAACTTACCCAGCGGCCGCCAGTTCACCCGAAGGTAAAGCATTCGTAAACCTAGTGATTGTTTCGCAAGTTCACAGGCGACGGTTATACGCCAATCCGGCACGCCTTAGTGCCTTACGCCAATCGCCATCACGGAGGGATCCCCCATTCATCGACCTGTGCGCGAGCTTGCGGCCGTGTGGCGTGGCAGCAAGCAGAAGCAACGCACGGGCCAAGTGCGCACGGCAGCACACGCAGGGAGGCAGAGCTGCAACTGCACGCTGTGTACAGATCACTTTCACAGGCGGTGTTTAGCTCCGGTAAAAAGAAAATGAAGTTTGATGAAAATGTCACATCGGACACTGTAGCACGTACTTTTCGTTTGTTTGTGGTAATTGTTGTCCTACCATAACCTAACTAGGCTCAAAAGATTTGTCTCGTCGTGTACATCAAAACCATGCACTTAGTTTTTTTATTTACCCACATTTAGTGTTCCATACATGAGGAGAGAGATTTAATGTGATTTGATGTGATAAGTGAATAGTGAAGTTTGGAGAGAGAAATTGTCTTTTGAAGAGAACTAAACAGGGCCAGTAGTCCTCTAATATCTATACAACTTTGCCATATCTTAAATTTTTTTCGTCCTCCACTGATTACGGTGTTAAGAAAATGCCATCCAATGACCATTACAAAGCCAAATTCTGATATGATCCAAAATTGATCTACCCAAACGATTATATATACCATAGTTGTCTTTTCTGAATGCCTAGTTTTTTATGTAAAAAATGACGTATCTCAACATCTAGTCACCTTCGACGGTTCGACCTTTGTCGCCGGCTAAATCTGTGGTTATGGCTGCCCGGCCCATTCCCATTCCCATTCCCATTCCCATTCATTCTCTCACTCACGTCATGCGTTGATGACCATTGACCTTGACCCCATGACGCCAATCCCCTTCCATTCCTTTCGCCACGAGCACCCAATTCCGACCCTCGACCCCCTTCGCCGGCGGTGGGAGGCTCGCCGGCTATGGCGTCGCGGGTGCGACCGGTCCGGCCCTGCCTCGAATCCACGGATCTGGAGCGCCCCCCGCCAGCCCTCACCAGCGACCTCCTCGAGGAGATCTTCCTCCGCGTCGCCTCCCCCGCCGACCTCGCCCGCGCCTCCGCCGCGTGCGTCGCCTTCCGCCGCCTCATCGCGGACCCATCCTTCCGCCGCCGGTACCATTCCACCCACCCGCCGCTACTCCTCGGTTTCGTTAGCTCCTCAGGCTTCCATCCTGCCGAGGTGCCCCACCTCTCCGCTGCTGTCGCACGCGCCGCTGACTTCTCCTTCCACAATGTCCCTTGCCACACCGAAATGCCCCGTTGGCAGCCGTGCGATTTCCGCGACGGCCATGTCCTCCTCAGCTACAGGCTCATCGCTGAGGTCGACGGGGAGGACCGCATCTACCGGGACCTCGCGGTGTGCGACCCCTTGTCTCGGCGATACCTTTTGCTGCCTCTGATGACCGACGACCTACTCGCCTCCGTCGAGCTCGAAAACCAAAATTTGTTCAAATCCGAGGCCTCCTTTATACCTTCGGGTGGAATGGATGAGGAGACATCATTCGGTGTGATCTGCTGGGTGTATTCCGAGACGAAGTTGGTGGTATTTTTCTTCTCAGACTCTGGCCACTGGACTGTTGGTACATCTACCACTTGGGCTGATCTAGGCTTGTACGAAGTAGACATCCTGGGTTCATGCCAATACGCGCATGGTTGCTTCTATTGGAAAGTATACTACACAAACAAGGTGCTCAAGCTCGACATGAGCACTATGGAGTTTTCCACATATGAGCTCCCTCCTGATCATGAAGATATTGATCGACAAGTCATCATTGTGGAGGCAGGGGAAGGCAAGATTGCAATGTTTAGTCAACTTGGTGCAGGCACATCTGTGGATTACTACGACTTATTGCAAAATGGCATTGAGAATTCCTATGAATGGCATATGAAGTGTACCATCCCATTGCCTGCCCAGTATACTAGTACCTGCTACATGATGGGTCCAGCTGAAGGATACATTTTCCTAGCAGGCACTCATAGAGCACAGAGTGGGACACATACCGCTTTTTTCTCACTTGAGATCAAGTCTTTCAAAATTGAGAGGATCAGTAGAAGTCTTCACTTTGACCTTGGCTGCCCGTATTTTGGTTTCCCACCATCTATGTCACTGAGAGGAATTCAAGGATATGAAGTGGTAAGCATTTTATAATAAGTTTAGCCAGCCTTTTGCATTTTACAGACTTTAAGTTACTGTTACATGACTGTGTGGCACGAATAGTTTTAAATTTGTAGTGCACATTCTAGGCATTTACCCCTTCTGATGTACAACATTAATTGCGGGTTAATCCAAGGATTCTCTAGACGCTTGTGGTCACCACGTAGCGCGTGCCCTATTTGACAGCTTTCTTATTTTACAGACTTGTAGTTTGTTTGCTTTAAGAGTATTTTCTACTGCCTAAGTATTCTATGCCACAGCAAAGGTAAAGCACACTCATGAAAATAGTCATGGTCTGTTTGGTCTGTGTTGTACTATGGAAACCATCTGTCATGGAACATCCCACGGTATTTAAAAAAAAATCAAGAAATCAAAGTCTCAATTTACAGGACTCATTTATCCTCAAGCTATTGGACAGGGACTATAGTGAAATTGTTCTTTGAAATATGTTGTCTTCTTAGAAAAATAAAATAAAATTCCATGCAGAGGAAAAGATAATACGGGATGTGATTTCACAGTTACATCATGTCCTTCTTGATCCTTTTCTTCTTTACTATTTATTGAATTATGCGATGTGATTTCACGGTCACTGAATTGTAACAATGTGGGCCACTGAATTGTAACAATGTATACATTGACAAATGGCATGCCTTTCCAGCTTTTATGTTGATCATGTCTTCAAGGAGGGTAGCATCGACTTCTTGTTTTTAGGTCATGTCCTTCGCATATTTGTTAAATACTCAAATAAAAAGCCCCTCACATATTTTTAGGTCATGTCCCTTGCATATTTATTTTTAGGAGAGTACATCACATATTTTCTGATGTGTTGTTCACCATATCTGCTAATTTCCCCAAGTTATTAAAAACTAATCATTTTTTAATTCCATTTCGGATATGTAGTTACCTTTACCTTATGAAAATCTTGTTTTTTATATTATTGTTTTCAAGGGAGATCTGTACTCTGTAGCATCAAGCATGGAGTGGTGATGCTTACTGATAAAAAAAGGGATGGGCCGTTGTTTTATTAGTACAGTACTACTTTTGAGCGAATCAGCCCAAGTATACTCTCCAGTCTCCACTCTTGAAGTTCTAACTTGTAATATGCGTTGATGCTAAAACTGTGAAAGGTGAATGCTTTCGCTGCATCTGCGGTGGTTGCTTCAAAGTTCTAACTTCAACTGTTCAGTTGCAGGACTAGATTCACGTCCAGGTATATGTGGCCCTCTCGGTGCCTTGCTGCTGGTGTGGAGCAGTGGAGCATGGTGATGATGATGCAGAGGCTTTCCAGTTGTGATTGAAATGTTTCTGGTTACCCTGTACTCTATTGTTAGTGTCTTTTGAACCCTGTTCAGACTGATGTAGGTATCAAAACTTCTGTTCCCGATATTAAGTGTCATTGATGTTGGGTCGCAGCTCAGTCCAGGCCGGTTTTGGTCCGAGCTGGCGTCCACATTAGTGGTCAGTGCGCTCCTCTTATGGGCCCTTCATCTCTTCCCAATTTCTCTCCTCCACTTCTCCACGCGCCGCCGAGCAATCTTTCGTAATTCATGTTTGCATAATTTTGCAGAGCATTCATTTTCGTACGCTCGTCGGTATTTCGACAATTCTCCCGGTTCGTTTTATTCAGGTCCTCGATCTGTATCATTCCGTATCATGTGTGTTTGTTAGGAAATAATCCACGAGGGCCGAGCCCCTGATGCGTGCTTGGGTGAAGCGAATAAACTGGCCAAACGAACAACTACATATAAAGTTGACCACAGATATCTACGGGTGATACCAGTGTTGTCCGTGTACAACCCAAAATGGTGGATGAGCCGGCCTGGCCCAATAAACGTGCCCTGTCACGAGCTGCCCCAGGCCCCAGCAGGGTCCCCCAGCTCTCCCCAGATACCTTGGGCCTCACAAACCCCAAAGGCCCAAAATTATGCGCAAAGGTATGTTGTCGAATAATTACAATTTACAAAGTAAAAAACACACCGTATGCGCAACAGTATGTTGTCGAACAGAATAATATAACAAGTAATAATAAAAGAAATTTGCTAAAGTACAAATAACAATTTACATATATATCTTTTCACTTCGTAGAAATCTGTTCGGGGGAATGAAAGAATCAACAAGCCCATGGACACTTTATTACATCGAGCAGGGTATGGCTCTGATTATTTATTATACATCGGTTCGGGAAATCAAATAATAATAGGATATACTGGACAAGAACTTTCAAGTTTCTCAATCATGGTTCGGCCATTCTGAGAAATGGCCAGTGGAGGTTCTCTGGATCTAAATACAAAAACTGATCGGTCTCTCTCAAGCCTGCAGGAAGCTGGCATACTTTGCGCCAAGGAATAGCCTCTGCACACAGAGCAGTGCGTTTTTCCTCACTTCGGTATTCTCATGGTTCATGAGCTTCATGACTCGGTCCTTGGCTTTGAGGTCTGCCACCACGATTCGGCCAGATGGATGGTACTGGAGGAACTGTGAGAGGTCGTAGCAAGCCACAGCAAGAGCAGTGGTGTCACTTGATGTGTCAATAATTGTCATCAGGACACGTAGAATCTGCAAATTTGAAGGTGTCATTCCATCACAATTTCAGAGATAAATGCTTACGGAGTATGTGCTTATCTAACGTAAATTGAACACTCCAAACTAGCTCAGAATTGAATTTGAATGTTCAACTGCTTTGGTAGTCCATGTGCTGGGACTTAAATGCTGTGAAATCAGCACAAACACAAAAAGAACATAGCTTTGACTGGCAGTTTTCATGATATCTTGCTTATTTGAAAATTACCATGCAAGAAAGGAAAGCATACCTGGAAATCATTTTCTTCGAAATTGTTAATGTTCTCGCGCCAGAAACTTGGATCTTTGTGCATTGGAGACCAGTCAAGATGACCAAGAAGGACTTGTTGTTTGTACTTATCAAATGAGCTCAACTTCTTGAGGTTCTCTTTCAGTCCCACCTCTAGTTGATTCAGAGCTTCTAATAGATCCTGGGTGCACAGAAAATGCAATCATCGTTAGTGCAAAAGCGGAAACATTGACATGTATTTATCCTTGCGTAAATGTTCTCGACTCCCAATTTTTTAAGGAGCAACTAAGGAAGCCTCCAATATATCCTGCATATAATGAAAATCTTGTGCTTGACATTGACAATGCTCTTTGAAATGTTACCAAGAAAATTTCTCCCGATCAATTACCAGGGTTGCCATGGGGAGATGGAGACCAGATCAAACAAAAAAGGTTTAGCAAACAAGAAAATAAACTTACAAGACGACTCACTCCGCTGTTAAGGTTAAAAAGTAATAATAAGGAGATGACGTTTGAAATTGAAATAGATAAATAAATATATTTTAGGGGGTGTTTGGATCCATGGTCAAATGACAAATGGCATCTATTTTGCCTTTTTTTTTGCCATTTGCCTCCAAACACCCACATGGCAAAAGGGCAAATCAAACATGAGATGGCAAAAATCTTTTGGCTCAACATTGTGGCAAAATTGAGCAAAAGGGCAAAACTTTTGCCATTTGTCTCCAAACACCCCATGGTAAAAGAAGGGAGAATGGAGTTTAGATGGGTTTTTGCCACAAGTTTTGCCATTGGATACTTTTACCATCTTTTCTTGAGGGTAAAAGTTTTGCTCTTTTTTGCTCTTGCCATGTGGATCCAAACAGCCCCTTAGTAAATTAGTTTGCCTGGACTCTCAGAAAACCCAGGATTAAGATTTACCTTCTCCTAAGCATAGTTACAAGAAAAAAAGGTATTGTTAAACTGAAAATATAGGTAAAGTGCAACCTTTTTTTTTCCTTTTACTGAACTAAAAATGGCATATATTTGAGATGGTTGGTTTCAAGAAAGCATATGCTTGCCATTTTATGATTCCACATTTTTCATCCAAACAATGATTCAGTTATAAGGATTCCAACATTCTATATGCACTTTCCCATGGAATATTGAAAATCCAGAGGTTCAGAAAGCTCCTCACCTCATCAGTCCATGCTTGAGCTTTCAAGTTTTGTACTATCTGCGGCAATCCAAGGTCGATCATCTGGGAAGCAAATGCACCCTTTGCCAGCAAATTACGGAAAGACATGACAACAACTCTGACCACCTTCAATTTTATGTATTATGTTAACATTTCTGACATAAAGTAATTACAGTGACATAATATGACATGAAAATTTCGAACATTACCTTCTCTTTAGTAGAGCCTTTGACAACCTCTACAAGTCTTGGCATAACTCTTGTAGTGGACAAATAATCAACTGCTGCATCATAGAAGGACAAAAGCCAGATGCAGAGGCAAGTTTCATAAAGGAGCTGCACAAGAAATAACAAAATGGAACAAAGATGACGAAGTTAGTTCTAGAGAAAAAGAAGATGAAACAGTTTATGGCTACTATCTGTAATTGAACTGCTTATAGAGTCGTAATGACACATCTTCCCAAAGATATTTCCATTCTAGATGTTTAAGGTCAAGCAACCACCTGAATTGATTGTTGTGTTGAAGCTGGGGATATTAAAGGAATGAGCAGCTTGATGCCATCAGCTTGAACAAATAATGTCCTAACATATGCTTCTCTTAGCAAAGTGGAGAGGCAATGGATAGCAGTAGGAATAGAACAGCTTGGATGGGTAGGATTCCTCAGCTGCAAAACATGTCATACTAAAATTTCAGAACTCGTTACAGTAGCTTCATAGCGTAACATATACAAAGTGATAATGAACTAAAACCAAATTGACATGTCATAACCTGAGAACAGAGCCAATCAACCAAACCTCTCAACACATCGTGTGTTGAAGTAAGCTTGCTCTTTGAATTCGAAGAGTCTCCATTTGGAAGTGTGCCATTCTGAAGCTTAGGTCGTGCACTATAGTCAAAGTAAAGTAAGATTCTACAGGTAAATTTGCATGATGGGCATTTGAATAGTAACCGAACTTACCTTATTATATCAGTCAATATCTTACAGCTTTTTTCTTGTACAAACCAGTTACCTTTCCAGAGCAATCTGAAAATTATAATTTTGTTAGATAAATATGACGGTCAGAGGCCTAGCATGGTGGATCAACTCGTCCTAGCATGCCAAACAAAACAGGCTATCAGGTAACTAAGGTGACTGTTCTAATAATAAAGCCTTATTGTCCACCTAATGCCCTATTAATGGATGCTGAAGCCTAAAGGGAAAACACACTAGTAGCAACACGTGTCGACCTATTTGCTGAGTAAATGAAACAGACAGATTCCTTACTATATGATAAAGAAACAACAGAAGCATTAAACAAGCACAGAATGCTTAACTTAAGAAAGGCTCATAAATATCTTCACCAGACAGAGATTGGTCATAGAACAGTGCTGCACGCTTAGGATTTGCTGAAAACAGAAATATCATTAACAATGTATCATACATGACTGATAACCTAATGGTTTAATGAAGCAGATGAATAGTTTTCTTCTACAAGAAAAAATATGATGAATAGTTGCGCACTTGCAAGCATCTCATCAATGAGGGCAAGCACATATTCAACAGTCTCTTCCTTGGAGATGCTCCGCAGGATATTCAAGAAAACTCGAACATATGCTGGCCCATCCTGTATGAGTAGAGTTCAAGGATCCAAACATAAGTAGCAGATTTACCCAAATGGATAAACAAAAATCGATAAAAGTAAGTTCAATTGAATGGCAAGTATAAGGCAGTAAAAGTTATTTAAGGGGGCCAAGAGAAAAGAGCAATTAGTGAATTAGACCCCTTTTAACAGTTATTAAATCCAGGAAATGTGAATACACACCCTACTAACACACTGAATGAATACAGATATCAAGGGCAAAAAGACTGCATTACAAATATGCAAATCCGGTAGCCTTGTGCAAGCTAAAATCATGATCTTGAAATAAGAAAATTTACTAAAGAGTGAGAAAAGGAAAATTGTGACCAAAATATGCAGACATCAACCATAACACCATAGTACTAATAAATATGAAAGATGAAAAAGACAGCAGAGATACAATGGTGTTTAAGCATTTTTACTCACACAAATTTAGGGTGACAAAACAACTCACCTCCTCAAGCAAAGGAGCTCGCTGACTCTCTGGTTTGTGGTCATAGCGCCGTAAAAGCTGAAGGCATGTCCCAGAAATAAGCTTAGTTGACATGTAATGCTCCCATGGAATGTCCCGCTTGAGAACCTTGAGATACAAAACCACAAAAAAATAGGGTTTACTTTCTGTTAATGTGATGCAACAAAAAAAGTCTATAGCCCACTAATGCTTGCAAGCCAAGAAAGAAGGCACAGTAACAAAAGAAAAGTAATATGAAGGACAGGTAGGAATTGGGGAAGTTGGCTGGGTTGGGAAGAAGATAAGGCTAGTCAAGGGTGTTTCTGTCTTTTGTGTCACTAGTGTTTTTTCTTTTAATTTCATATGTTTCTTGTGCTGTCAAAATAGAACAGTTCCGATCAAGAAGACAGAGTAGTGGCGAAAACATTGAGGTCCGTTTAGGTGGTAAATTTGCAATAAGACTTTTTGTAGTGGAAAATTCAAGTTAAGGGGTTAGAGTGGCAAATATGCAATTTGCCCATAACCATATTATGCAATGGGACCATTTGCCATTTCTTATTGTTTCTTACTCTTCCCACCGAAGTTAAAACTTTATGTGCTAACTAGTACAAACATGCTATATGCCATCAGCAGTTTGCTGGTACATTGGACCTGGAAACAAACTCCCTACGAAATCATGTGAACAAGAACAGAATCGACAGCGATATTTTCATGGACTGATTCACTAGCATGATGCTGCATTGGCCATGCAGTGTACTTATCCAGTGTTTTATACAGTATAAGCCACTCCTAGGTGGTTCCTCACCATTCAGAAACTGAACACTACTTTTCCTTTGAATAAAAAAAAACCATGGCGGTCACCACAATTTCAGCCATACTCAATCATGCTATCGCTATGGCTCAAGTAGCAGGCTAGTAGCTGCGTGCTCCATACATGATCACCATAAAAATGTAAAGCCCAGGTTGCAAGGTGCAACATGCAAGCATGGACACAAGTAATTTTGATCAAGTACCATTGGAGGAGATCCTATCGTTTTTTTTTTCCGACAGTGTCCAGTCGCAGCTCGCGAAAAGTATCGTACCACACTGCAGCCTCTTAACGCACACCACTAAACCAACCCGCACTACCAGAAAAAATGTCGAAATTGCAGAGACCAGGCACAATGAAGACACAACGAAGCTAACAGGCATCAACAGATGAAGCCGGAACAGGTTCGGGGGGAGGGTAAGCAAACAATCCCAGGCACTGACCTGCTCGGTAGTGAGCTCGGCGCGATCCATCGCGGCGGGAGGCCAAGCACCGGTCCCGGAACCACCTGCAAGAGGAAACCCCGGATCAGATCGGAAGCCCCATATCCTCCCACAGCTCACGGATCAGATCGAAGCGACGGAGCCCCCGCGGCCGGAGATCCCCGCGAGGGATCGCCCAGGCGGGAGTGGAATCGCACGAGAGACTGGAAATTGGTGCCCACTCCTGCTCACCTGGCGCGCGACGGGAGGCGGGCGAGGGATCGGGAAGCTCCCCGGCGATGATTTGGGGGTAAAGACGAGGCGAGAGAGGAGGGAGGGAGGAGAGAGATCTGAGAGAGACAGGGGCGTAAATTAGATGAGAGCGAGACGAGTGGCCGAGTCCGTGCCGGGGTGGGCCCCACGTTACATGGCCACGTGGAGGAGTCGTGGCCCGCTGCACCAGCACCTGATCGCGATCCATCCCGCAGCGCGAATCTTAAAGCGGTGTCTTTTTTGTTTTTATATTCAGAGAAAATTAGTGTTCTGTTGCCGTTGGGCTCCGGCACGCCCCGCCGCCTTCTGGGGCAAGGTGCGGGTGCCTGTCCTCGCCGGGACGCTCGCCGCCGTGGTCGCCGTCGACGCCGCAATCGCCGCCTACCTCTACGCGCGCCGCGCCAACGACCGGTACCACGTCCTGCCGCCCACCTGATCCGGCCGCCGCAGCAAGCTGGTGTTCCTCTTCTTGCTGCTCCCACTGAATTAGGTGGAATATGTTAAGTAGCTATGTTCAGAATTTGCTGGTGTAGTGTAGTGGTGCCCTTGAATTTGCTATGTTCAGAATTTGTAGGTGGATTACCATGAAGAAGCTTCTTTCGTGCTCATTATCCAATCTCTGAACTAAACGAACATGTGCGATGACATGAAACAAGTACCAAGCTGAGCTGAACTACAGTTTTCTGCTTACCCGTGATTTCATCTTAAGTTTCATATTTTCTGCTTACCCTGTTAAATATTCTAAGCAGAAATTGCTCCTTGCTTCTCTTGATTAGACCTCTGCTTACCCTGTTAAATATTCTAGTGACCATCAGCAGAAGAACAGGGTTGAGCTACTCCTCTTCAATTTATATCAGGGCAAGTTTGTTGTGAATGTAGCTGGACGTATCTACCAATCAATCTTGCCTGTATGTTGTGTCAGTCTGCAGATATTGCAATTTTCAAAGCAATTTAACTGCTTCCTGTTCTTGGCATGCCCATGCTAATCAGCATTCAGTATTGTTTGGTTGCAGTTTAACACTGCCTTTGCCGGTCCCAAGCCCGGATAAGAAAATGTGGAGGGAACTGCAAGTTGCTCAGTTGCGTGATTGGCATTTAGGAATACCATGGTATGAATTTACTTGGAAAAAAAAATGGTGGTTTGGTTGGTTAAACAGCTAGTGGCTGAAAGCTCAGAGACATGCACTATTTAGTGTAATCCTGACTTGAACATGGTAGGGTAATCGATCCACTTGTATCAGTATATATTTGTTGCCATTGGTTCCCAGCCTAGTGCCATTTGTTGCCTGCTACCTGCATGCGGTCCAACGCCAAACTGAACCGCCCTTCAAATCGAACTGTGTCCATCGGTCGGCCGAACACCAATGAGCAACTCAGAAGCAAACCCAGCCCAGCTGCTATCTGATGGTGACGGCAAGACAGCATCAGTGAACTTATCTGAACACAAGACAGCATCAGTGAACTTACCTGAAGTTCAGAAATCAAGTGTAAGACATCATATGCACTTCAAAACAAAAAAAGAAAAGAAATATATGTGCTCTTAGCAAAAACAAAGTCATCAGAATTTGGAACAGCAGCACAGAGAAAGACATCAGATGCACTTCAGAACTGAGCAACTCTAGTAAAACTCAGTATATTGTATAACTGATCCAGAGATTCAAGAATCAGTAGTAAATGATCTTAGAAGTTACTGGAACTTAAAACCACTGAAATATTCCAAGTAGCATTTTGAACTTCTACAATTTCCATGTTCAGACTGGAGTACTCAATGGAAAAACCGAAACAGGCACTCAACTGTTACATTATTTGCAAATAAGCAAGAAACACATAAATAAGCAACAGACACAGATGTAGAAGTGAACCACAACGTTCAGTCAGCAGGTCATTGCCTACAGAACACGGATTGCAACAATAATACAGACATAAGTTGGTGCCATTGCCTACAAAAAAAAGGCTTCATCTCAAATTGGCAACACCCATTTCAGCAAAGCCTGCGCACCCAATGCATGTAGCTTTAGGGCCACCTGCGAGAATATAAAATTCTCCTTAGTTACGATATTCAAATGATACATCAGGACTGCAATATGGGAAATGTCTCAATTATTTTCACCTATCTGAATAATGAGACATGAGCAGAGACACAAATAGTTGGAAGAAAGCTACTAGAGATGAAGAAGATACCCATCCACATCAACTCATACAAAATAAAACTCCCAACAGTTTCAGTTCAGGAAATTGTCTAGGAAACCTTAAGCAAGTTGATAAATAAAAGAATCACCCATCCTACATTGTTCCAAAGAAAAATGCAGTCAACATATGTCACACCCAGATTTACACAGAAACCCGAATGCTACTGTATGTGTGCCCAGGAAGTCCACAAAACACATACAGCTTACAAATGTGGTAAAACAGAGTACATATGCTCGAATAAACTAGCTTTGCATCAGAGTTTACCTAAAACACAGCGGAAGACTATTTATTAACTATCTTCACAGATAGAGCCTCAAGTCCACAGGGACACCGACTGGTTGACCATAGCTTAGAATACAGACGATCCTCAGGAATCCCGGTAGTTGTCTCTTTCACCCCATCTGCTACCCATCCGGGATTTTGTTGAATGTTGGCAAGTGTAAGTAATTGTCTTACTTAGCAAATACAACACGGCAATGAAGGCTTAAAAGAAAGGCTTGACACGGCTGTACTGCATTAGCAAATTTTAGTTGTTTCATTTTAACATTAACCAAGATTACTACAATTAAGTGAAACCCAGTTGCAATTCCCAATTAATGTAGTAGAGGTGAACATTAAACAATAATAAATATCATCTTCTAATCAAAAAGGATCCAGGCCGCTCGTGACCCTGAGCAAGGCTATCATGATAGATTATACACTCTGCAGAGGTTTCGCCCTTTACCCACCAGTCGCGTAAAAGTTCAAAAGAACTTTGCACCCAACCACGCGGAGGTGGATCAGACCTCACAAATCACACTTCCGAGGTGTGACCGCATAGGGACGCTACGAGGCTTTTCACAAGACACCCTAACGAAACAGTAGCCGTTATGGTACAACCTAGGCAGCATGACCCAAGGCACCGAGATTGACTGACTCCCAGGGCGCTCCGAATAGGAGGGTCAATGGCGTCCAAGCGCGGCACGAAGGCCAACAACAAAAATAAATAGCGCAACGTGCGGAGCACGGGACTTTGCCTGACGAGACATAGCCGACGGAAAACCCGTCCTCGGTGGATCAAACCATACTCTCACCCATGCTTCCCATAACGCCGTCGGCCCATCGGTAACTACTGTTAAATTAGAGCCGTACATGTTACTTGTCCAAGACCAGAGCCATTATAGTTCCGGTGGTGGCGACAGGTTCCTGGGTTGTCGCTTTAAGAACCAGTCCTTACGGAGAGACACTAGGGCCAAACATGTACGCCCTAGCTCCCTGATCCATGTTGCTAAAAAGCAAATTTTAATATTAACATTGAAGTGAACCATTAAGTCAAGATTAACAGTTAAACATTGGTGACAGTAGCTGCGCTTAGCAAAGGTCTACCCAAATGCAATAACCCAGGGTAATCAAGGTATAGGGTAAACAAAGCTAGGAATATCCTTAATAGGAACAATTTAGACACATGCATATGCAGTAATTATTGTAAAGGGGGTGTTTAGGTAGCAAGGATTGTCCGTGCTGTACTTGCCTCAAATCCAATGAATTCACTTAGTCTTCGGTCTTGATCTTCAAGCTTGACAGCACTTGATTTGTGTTCCTTCGCTCGATGACGTTTCTCTACTCGCGGCAATCATCGGCACAATCATACAAGCAAACAATATACACTAAGAACAGTACACCAATCAAAGGAAAAGCTTTAAAAGAGCGCGCTAAAGGATAGGGCTTGGTTCGATGGTCACGTGAGCGCAAGGATCGCTAAAAACGGAGTTACGGTTGAAAAGATATAACTTTCGGAAGATTTGATTTATTAAATGACACCATTATATGCTTGATTGATTTTAAGTAAATCATAAATAGAGATTATCTCAAATAATTATCTTTGAATTTGTAAAACCGGGATAAAACTTAATCTCATTTTATTTATAATTATCTATGTATAAGTTATTCCAAATTAAATATTAACATGGAATAAAATATGTGAGAGCGTCTATTTGAATATTTTATGAACTGTGTTGCTTAAATCAATATTATAATTCAAAATCATATTTATGTTAATGTTAATCAATGTTAACAATTATTTATGAAAAGCCGGGGGTTGACTCTAAATTACTTTTAATTAGCAAAAACTAGTCAAGTAAACATTAATCAAATTGACATCACGAGAACCGAGATGAAACTTAATTATATTTTATTCAGAAATAGATTGAATAATTTATTAATTAATTTTAACATTTAATGTAAAGCCGAGTATAAACCTTAATTTGATTTTAATTAGAAAACACATTTAAATAATCTTTAATAAAATTAATATTGAATAAAATTCAAAAACAAATTAGATGTCAATTAACAGTACTAACGAGTAGTTTAAGTGGATATGAATCTAACGCAACGAAAACGGATCAAATCGGAGCTAAAACGGAGAAGTTATGGCTTTTCTAAGGTTCAGGGACTTGCTGGCAAAGTTTTAAAAGTTCCAGGGGCTTATTTGCAAAAACTCAAGGGCTAAACATAATTTTATAAAAGAAAACAGGAGGGTTTATTTGCAAATTAATTAAAGCAGGACCTCGGGTACTATTTTTAAATAAGTCAGGGGGTTTTCTGTAAAAATCTGGACTTAATTGTAATTATTTTTGAATAAATTTGGACTGCGGGTTAATTTTGAAAAAGGGCAGGGGCTCTTTTGCAAAACGTCCATGGCTGGCTGGGGTTGACCGTTACGGTCAACTTTGACCCGGGGCTGGTTTAGACCTGGACCGTCGGATCTAGGTTGGATGACTGAGATTGGATCAAGGGGAGGGGTTTCACCGGCGGCGAGCGGAGCTGCGGCGGCGAGCGGCGGCGCTTCGTCGGCGAAGCTCGAAAACGAGCTAGAGGGCTCAGTTTGGGGTGTGGCCGGGTGCTACAGACGCGCGGGACGACGACGAGTTCGCCGGGATAGGTCTCGTCGGTGGCGGAGCAGCGGAGGCGGCGCGCGACGATCTATGGCGGCGGCGGCGCTCGGGTAACGACGGCGACGATGCTACGGTGCGCGAGACCGAACAAGAACCGGCTTGGGAGCGAGCTTACCACTTGGCGAAGTTTTCCCGGCGGCCGGATTGGACGGAGCGGCGCTGCACCGGCGGATCGACGGCGGCGGCGAGTTCGGAAGCGGCGGCGGCGATGCGAGCTCGGCTAGAGGCGGCGTCCTGGGTCTTCGATGGGGGAAATTGGGACGGCGGCGGCGGCTATTTGAAGGGTGGCCGAATGCGGCTCGGGTGGGCCTCGGCGTCCGTGCCGGGGTCGAACCGAACTCTGCAGCCGTGTCCGGGATGGACTCCGTCGCGAGGAGGGAGACGGAACTGACCTGCGGGTCCCACTCGTCAGGGGCAGGAGGAGCGGAGCACTGCGGTGGGCTGGCCTGGTGGGCTGCGTCGTTTCCTTGGGCCCGAATCGGGCCTCGCGTGGCTCGGCCCGAGGGGAAGAGAGAGGGAGAGAGCTGGGCCGCGGCTCGTTGGGCCGGGAGAGAATGGGCCGGGGCGACTGGTGGTGGCCGAGAGAGAGGAGAAGGCAGCTGGGCCGCGGGGAGCTGGGCCGAGCGGCTGCTAGCCGAGCTGGGCCGCGGGCGGGGAAGAAAGAAGAAGGGGCCGGCTCGGCCAAGGAGAGAAGTTGAGGGGGGGAAAGTGGACTCGGGCCAAAACAATTTTTCTAAAGCTCCAAACAATGCGAATCAAATTCGAATTTAAAGAGGATTTAAATTCCAATCTAATTCACAAGCAACCAAAACATAATGCAGCGGCATGAATGCAACACACACAACATTTTATTTATCTTTCGCAAATATTTTTATTTATATATATATATGTATAATTTTCAACTACAAATTCCCTGTAAATTAGATAAAGCTTGAAAAATTTTAGAAAATTGAGAAAATTATTGTATTAATTATGTTGAAAATTCACATCCCAAAATTTGAAAATTTTGGGGTGTGACAAACTACCCCCCTTAACAGGAATCTCGTCCCGAGATTCAGAGGAAAGGCTAGCAAGAATAAAAGGTTTTAGGTGGGTGACTTCCGACATCTTGTAGACTTTATTCAGATCAGTGGTCTTTACATGGACCCGAGAATCACACTCCTCCAGGCTACAGAAATACCATGAATCACTTTGTGGTCACTTCCCTTAATTCTACTTCTACTACTCTGATTGGATTACTAGGGTACACCCAGATAGATTCCTGGATTGCTTTTCCTTGACGTGAGTGTCCCCGTCTATGGCGACTTCCTTTCCACTTAGCACAGTCTTATCTTGTGGGTGTTGTCATGTCAGGTTCTCCTACTCCCGCAACGCCTTGTATGCATCGACACCTTTCTGCCCCCCTGTGGTCACTAGGGCTGATGATCTGTTTCTCCAACGACACGCGTGCGCATGATGGCCTTCCTCGCCACAACGGTAGCATCTGCCTGTTGCAGCAAATTCTAGAGGTATCGGCCACTGACCAACTGGTGGTCCTTTTCTTTCATAGTTTGGGGAATATAGTTGCAATTCGTCTCTACCCCTCTTCTTGGCTAGTCTCTTACTGTTCTGGTTACCTGTTGTGTTACGGATGTAACACTGGCTTGTAGTATCCTCCCTTACCAAAGAGGTAGCGTAAACTTCGTCTCGGCCTACTTTCGGTATGGTGTTCCCTGCTGGTGAAGTATTTTGTGCATCTGGATTCATCTCGAGGTAGTGGTGATGTGGAGGGTGGACGTCTTCCAGGTGCTTGGTGTGTTGATCTTGGAATCCGTGAGTGGATCTGGGACAATTATCACCACTTGCCCCTGGTACAAGTATCTCTTTTCCTCGGCTCCTTTCGTTTATTTGCTGCCTGGGTCCACTACTTTTCTTGGGTTGAAATTCTCTGATGGTGATGCTCCAATCCTCAAGGCCCATTATTGGAGCACTGCCTTTAGCTTGGGTAGCTCCTTGTGGGGCTGACCTTCTAGCGTATGCCACCTGTTCTTTGTTGATATTTGAACGGAAACTATGATACGCCTCAGTTGTCATTAGGCTAGCTTCAACCTGAGGGCATGGAAGGCCATGGTGTTCACAACATATGCAACCTCCTGGAGTCTTAGTGTCCTCATGTTGTAGCCTCCCTTCTAGCTCTGGAACTCCATGAGTCCTTTTATTCTGTTGACAATCCCATGCTCCTACCACTTGCCTTTTTACTGGTCCTGGGTGAACTCCCACGTTGGTCATCTCCGTAGATAAGGGAGATAATAACTCACAGGCCTCTGCTTGCATGGCTAAGGGCTTCTCATGGTTGAATGATGACGGGAACGCTGTTAGTGAGACCTTACAGTTTCTTTCATTGCTTTTGTGGTATTCGTTGAGAAGCATGGCTTGCTCCATCATAGCTTGTTGGATTTCTCCCATAGCTTGAGCCATCGCGTGCAATGCCCGTGTTTGTACTTCCATAAGCTCTGCCATCTTGAGATGGATTGAAGTAGCTGGTATTTCCTTTCCAGAGGCACTATCGGCTTCGCTTTCAAGGGAATTCTCCATCTGGGGAGGGATTGCGGAAGAGGAGAAGGAGGTGAGGAAGGAGGAGTAAGCCTTTGAAGGTAAGAACCCAACTAAGAAGATGATGTCATTGCAGGTAGAAGACCAACAATACACCAACAATCAATACAAAGAACCAAAACAATCAAAGGCATAAGGACAGTCATTACAAACACACTCAACCAAGGTTAACCACACCAAAATTTTAAACGAAGCTAGACGTTATTAGTAAGGGGAATCCTCCTAGGTATGGATATATCTTCATCTTTGCATAGGCATCCTTCAACTTGACCTTCTAACTTCTTGATGTAGTGGTAGTCTTGTAATTTGAAGTCGTTCAGGCTTGAACTTCTTGTGGCAGACGGACGATATCTTCATTCTTCAAGTGACTTGCAAACGCACCAGGACGATACAGACAATCTAAGTGTTTTAGGATGAAGGAAAAGTAGCAAAGGCACTTTGGAAATCAGAAGCCAAGGTAAGAATCCAAAGTGACAATATTTGAAGGACAAGGAGGTGTGAAATGGAAATAGAAATTTTTAAGGAGAATGAATGGCCCAGGTAAAGCAATTAACAAGGAGGAGTTGAATAGACAAAACTTAAGGATCAGCAGTCTATCAAACCAAGGTGGAGGTAACTAATCAGAAGTCAAGGGTGAGAAGTAAATTATCAAGGTGGGGATAAAACATTCAAGGATATAATGACCAAACAGGGAAATTGTCAAGGAGGGGAAATGCTCAAGGATAGCATCTTTTTAAGAATCAAAATGTCAAGGATTGAGAAAGCATGGGTTGTATGGCGAATAAAGCCTTAATGGAAGACCAGTACTATCTAGGCTACGATCCTACAGTCAGCATAGCTCTGATACCAAACTGTCACACCCAGATTTACACAGAAACCCGAATGCTACTGTATGTGTGCCCAGGAAGTCCACAAAACACATACAGCTTACAAATGTGGTAAAACAGAGTACATATGCTCGAATAAACTAGCTTTGCATCAGAGTTTACCTAAAACACAGCGGAAGACTATTTATTAACTATCTTCACAGATAGAGCCTCAAGTCCACAGGGACACCGACTGGTTGACCATAGCTTAGAATACAGACGATCCTCAGGAATCCCGGTAGTTGTCTCTTTCACCCCATCTGCTACCCATCCGGGATTTTGTTGAATGTTGGCAAGTGTAAGTAATTGTCTTACTTAGCAAATACAACACGGCAATGAAGGCTTAAAAGAAAGGCTTGACACGGCTGTACTGCATTAGCAAATTTTAGTTGTTTCATTTTAACATTAACCAAGATTACTACAATTAAGTGAAACCCAGTTGCAATTCCCAATTAATGTAGTAGAGGTGAACATTAAACAATAATAAATATCATCTTCTAATCAAAAAGGATCCAGGCCGCTCGTGACCCTGAGCAAGGCTATCATGATAGATTATACACTCTGCAGAGGTTTCGCCCTTTACCCACCAGTCGCGTAAAAGTTCAAAAGAACTTTGCACCCAACCACGCGGAGGTGGATCAGACCTCACAAATCACACTTCCGAGGTGTGACCGCATAGGGACGCTACGAGGCTTTTCACAAGACACCCTAACGAAACAGTAGCCGTTATGGTACAACCTAGGCAGCATGACCCAAGGCACCGAGATTGACTGACTCCCAGGGCGCTCCGAATAGGAGGGTCAATGGCGTCCAAGCGCGGCACGAAGGCCAACAACAAAAATAAATAGCGCAACGTGCGGAGCACGGGACTTTGCCTGACGAGACATAGCCGACGGAAAACCCGTCCTCGGTGGATCAAACCATACTCTCACCCATGCTTCCCATAACGCCGTCGGCCCATCGGTAACTACTGTTAAATTAGAGCCGTACATGTTACTTGTCCAAGACCAGAGCCATTATAGTTCCGGTGGTGGCGACAGGTTCCTGGGTTGTCGCTTTAAGAACCAGTCCTTACGGAGAGACACTAGGGCCAAACATGTACGCCCTAGCTCCCTGATCCATGTTGCTAAAAAGCAAATTTTAATATTAACATTGAAGTGAACCATTAAGTCAAGATTAACAGTTAAACATTGGTGACAGTAGCTGCGCTTAGCAAAGGTCTACCCAAATGCAATAACCCAGGGTAATCAAGGTATAGGGTAAACAAAGCTAGGAATATCCTTAATAGGAACAATTTAGACACATGCATATGCAGTAATTATTGTAAAGGGGGTGTTTAGGTAGCAAGGATTGTCCGTGCTGTACTTGCCTCAAATCCAATGAATTCACTTAGTCTTCGGTCTTGATCTTCAAGCTTGACAGCACTTGATTTGTGTTCCTTCGCTCGATGACGTTTCTCTACTCGCGGCAATCATCGGCACAATCATACAAGCAAACAATATACACTAAGAACAGTACACCAATCAAAGGAAAAGCTTTAAAAGAGCGCGCTAAAGGATAGGGCTTGGTTCGATGGTCACGTGAGCGCAAGGATCGCTAAAAACGGAGTTACGGTTGAAAAGATATAACTTTCGGAAGATTTGATTTATTAAATGACACCATTATATGCTTGATTGATTTTAAGTAAATCATAAATAGAGATTATCTCAAATAATTATCTTTGAATTTGTAAAACCGGGATAAAACTTAATCTCATTTTATTTATAATTATCTATGTATAAGTTATTCCAAATTAAATATTAACATGGAATAAAATATGTGAGAGCGTCTATTTGAATATTTTATGAACTGTGTTGCTTAAATCAATATTATAATTCAAAATCATATTTATGTTAATGTTAATCAATGTTAACAATTATTTATGAAAAGCCGGGGGTTGACTCTAAATTACTTTTAATTAGCAAAAACTAGTCAAGTAAACATTAATCAAATTGACATCACGAGAACCGAGATGAAACTTAATTATATTTTATTCAGAAATAGATTGAATAATTTATTAATTAATTTTAACATTTAATGTAAAGCCGAGTATAAACCTTAATTTGATTTTAATTAGAAAACACATTTAAATAATCTTTAATAAAATTAATATTGAATAAAATTCAAAAACAAATTAGATGTCAATTAACAGTACTAACGAGTAGTTTAAGTGGATATGAATCTAACGCAACGAAAACGGATCAAATCGGAGCTAAAACGGAGAAGTTATGGCTTTTCTAAGGTTCAGGGACTTGCTGGCAAAGTTTTAAAAGTTCCAGGGGCTTATTTGCAAAAACTCAGGGGCTAAACATAATTTTATAAAAGAAAACAGGAGGGTTTATTTGCAAATTAATTAAAGCAGGACCTCGGGTACTATTTTTAAATAAGTCAGGGGGTTTTCTGTAAAAATCTGGACTTAATTGTAATTATTTTTGAATAAATTTGGACTGCGGGTTAATTTTGAAAAAGGGCAGGGGCTCTTTTGCAAAACGTCCATGGCTGGCTGGGGTTGACCGTTACGGTCAACTTTGACCCGGGGCTGGTTTAGACCTGGACCGTCGGATCTAGGTTGGATGACTGAGATTGGATCAAGGGGAGGGGTTTCACCGGCGGCGAGCGGAGCTGCGGCGGCGAGCGGCGGCGCTTCGTCGGCGAAGCTCGAAAACGAGCTAGAGGGCTCAGTTTGGGGTGTGGCCGGGTGCTACAGACGCGCGGGACGACGACGAGTTCGCCGGGATAGGTCTCGTCGGCGGCGGAGCAGCGGAGGCGGCGCGCGACGATCTATGGCGGCGGCGGCGCTCGGGTAACGACGGCGACGATGCTACGGTGCGCGAGACCGAACAAGAACCGGCTTGGGAGCGAGCTTACCACTTGGCGAAGTTTTCCCGGCGGCCGGATTGGACGGAGCGGCGCTGCACCGGCGGATCGACGGCGGCGGCGAGTTCGGAAGCGGCGGCGGCGATGCGAGCTCGGCTAGAGGCGGCGTCCTGGGTCTTCGATGGGGGAAATTGGGACGGCGGCGGCGGCTATTTGAAGGGTGGCCGAATGCGGCTCGGGTGGGCCTCGGCGTCCGTGCCGGGGTCGAACCGAACTCTGCAGCCGTGTCCGGGATGGATTCCGTCGCGAGGAGGGAGACGGAACTGACCTGCGGGTCCCACTCGTCAGGGGCAGGAGGAGCGGAGCACTGCGGTGGGCTGGCCTGGTGGGCTGCGTCGTTTCCTTGGGCCCGAATCGGGCCTCGCGTGGCTCGGCCCGAGGGGAAGAGAGAGGGAGAGAGCTGGGCCGCGGCTCGTTGGGCCGGGAGAGAATGGGCCGGGGCGACTGGTGGTGGCCGAGAGAGAGGAGAAGGCAGCTGGGCCGCGGGGAGCTGGGCCGAGCGGCTGCTAGCCGAGCTGGGCCGCGGGCGGGGAAGAAAGAAGAAGGGGCCGGCTCGGCCAAGGAGAGAAGTTGAGGGGGGGAAAGTGGACTCGGGCCAAAACAATTTTTCTAAAGCTCCAAACAATGCGAATCAAATTCGAATTTAAAGAGGATTTAAATTCCAATCTAATTCACAAGCAACCAAAACATAATGCAGCGGCATGAATGCAACACACACAACATTTTATTTATCTTTCGCAAATATTTTTATTTATATATATATATGTATAATTTTCAACTACAAATTCCCTGTAAATTAGATAAAGCTTGAAAAATTTTAGAAAATTGAGAAAATTATTGTATTAATTATGTTGAAAATTCACATACCATTAACTTGCATTGCCGATAGTTAATTATGTTGAAAATTTTGGGGTGTGACAACATATAAGAAAAGTTATTTGTTCGCTGTAATAGAAACAAAGTTGAACAAGCCAGACGTGTGCCAAAAATAACACAATGCGATAACAGAGTAACTTCCCAGGTCATTCACAGCAAGCAGACTGGTTTATAATGCAAATTTATCAATTCTATAATTTTCAGTGATTAATTTACAGACTGCAGAGATGTTAAGCGTCAAGATGACCTAACCATCTGGGAGCTACATAGGCTCCATGATGTTGATTTTTTGAAGTGTCACTAGTTTACATTTCTTGATTCAAAACACAGTCAGTGTTCCTCCACAGACCTTCAAATGGTGAGATTGGGATGGACAACACCATACTACCCTGTGTTTGAGTTCTGATTTCTGCCAATAATAAAAAATGATAATTCTTATTTCTGAAGAAATCTTGCGATGCTAATTTCCTGATTTCATGACCATTTTCTAATAAGCCAATAACAGGTTTATGGTTGCCTTGGAACACGATGAGTCCTACAAACTCATCATCAAGCATCATAATTGAGGTTGAATGAAATTCGGTTGAAATATGGTATCTGCATCATATCTAACCATTTGTGCAACGAATTATTGCATTTTTGCATCACATCTGATAACTGACTCTTGCCGCATACACTGTTCTCCTAATCCCAATTGCCGTATGCATATATGGATTAATACTACACTACACAGCACACATAAGATTGCACAGGCCATATAAGAAGAATGATGGCGAACTATGGGCTTGTTCTCAATCACACGTCCATTTCTTTCAGGGAACTCACAAAGTCACAAGTTCATTGTTCCGTGTCTTTCAAGTTAACACAAAATCCAGTCTTTTCCAGTCAGTTGTACCACTAGTTTGACATGTACCCTTGTTACACTAACTACACAGACACTTCACCACTAGAGTTTCTTCCTCGAATCAGTTTTTTCACGCTGAAACATGTGAGCTCGGTGAGTTATTCCTATCAGAAATTCAGTTGTTTGGGACCTCCACAATGCTGGACAGGAGGCTCCTTAGCTCCACCATCACAACATCCTGCTCACCCTTCACCTGCACACAGGAAGCAACAACAGATTTTAACAGTTGGTGAAGTTTCGATGAGAGATTTGATAGATCAGTAAAAATGTGCAAGCTTCAGTTGCAGGAAGTCTTCAGAGAACAGATTACCTCAATGGAGAAGACGCTCTCTGCATAACCATAGAACGTTATCGTGCTCAGGCTGGTGACCTGCGCATTGTAGCTGCAGAGTGCTTCCAGCACCTTGGTGAAGGTGCCGGCCTTCTTGCAGAAGATCTTGAGGTGGTACTTGTATGGCCCCAGAGGAACTAGCTCCACCTGACCCTGTGGAGATGCATAGCACAGTAAGTCTGAGGAATCAGCAGTATATCACGGCTAAAAATTTCGCTGCAAATCAGAGATGGCCCGGTAGCTGATGATCTCAGGTTTTCTGCTCTGTTCTGATATATACGACCGGCTCGAAGAAGAGGATAAACAATTAAATTTTCATTCTAACAAATTTCAGAGTTTAACACCTGTGTAAAGGATAGGTTGCAAATTTCTTCCAGAACAGATGAATAAGAAATTAAGAACAACTTTGAGGAAATAAATAAGAGCTATTTGGGGAATTTTGCACCAATTCAAGCACTTTTCTGTGATCGTCAGATATTGAAAAGTTATTAGATAATTATGTTTCAAGACTAAGATAAAGTTGAGTAACCATATTATATGAAATGCGACACTAGTTGGTCAGAATTTTTACTCAAAGATGCATAAAAACTGATTAGTCCAATGTGTTCCTAACATTCTCCTTCAACTAGTTGAACCATCCTGGTAGTATCAATTGAGGCATTTGCTGGTGATCATCAGATACTGGAAATCGCTACATCAGTGAAATACAATCTTATAACAAAATTGAGTAACCATGTTCTATCAATGGAGCACCAATTTGTCCAAATTCTACAATACCAGAGTTGTCAATGATCGATTCTTTGAAATCCAAAATTGTTCTTAACAATTCTTCTTCCACTAGTTGAACTAAAGGAATTCATGGCGGCAGCAATTACCTGATACGGCAAGTTCTCGGTGGCGGCGAAGGATTCAGAACACGACGCGCTGCCCTGCTTCTCCCAGGCCTCGCCAGGCGAGTCGGCGAGCTGGCGCTGCAGCTCAAGGACCTGGTTCTGGAGCTTCTTGATGTGATCGATGGCATCCGACAGGGTGGACTCCTTGCTCATCTGAACCAGCAGAGAAAAAACATATATTGCAATCGAAACGCGTCAGGGCAACTGAACTCCGCATGCATTGCAGGATAACTGAAATTTTGCAACTTTATTTCGGAATAACCTTGGTGATGTTGGGCACGACGGCCCTGAGCGCGAGGATGTTGTTGTTGAGCCTTCCGCGGCGCCTCCGCTCGGCCTCCAGGTTCTTGGACTTGTACTCCGTCGCCGGCGGCTGGCCATCGCCCCCCGCGGCCTCCCCCTCCTCCTCCCCCTCCCCGGCGCCGCCGAAGTTGAGCACCGAGTCGACGAAGTCCTCCGCCTTGATCTCCTCCTCGCTGCTGCGCGCCCGCTGGCGGCGCGGCATTGCCGCACAACCTTGCTGCTGCCTCTGTCTCCCCCGCGCCGAACCACACAGCGCACAAGGGAGGAAGTTCAGTGCAGCACTGCACTACCCTTTGGCTGCTGCTCCCTCCCACTCACCCAACGCCCTGCGGTTGCGGTGGCTTATAAGGGCGGGGAAGCTGAGGAATCTCGCGAGGGCGAGACGGACGGGGCTTGAACGCACGCAAGTGAGGGTGAGATGGCCCGGCCGCTGGTTCTTGGGGAAGTTAGTTGGAATGGAGCGGCGCCGGATGGGCTGCACTTGCCCCGGTTGGTTACGCCGTCTGGAAACTGAGTGTTGGCACGAAATCGCGCCAACAACAAGCACGCGGAGTAGCTCCTTGCTGCCCTTCCGCGCAAAGCGGTCAGACCGGTTTTGATAACCGGTCAGACCGGTTTCGCCGGCGGTGCCCGGTGAAAGACCAACGAACGCCCGTCCGGGAGGGACCCCGTCAGGACAGGCGCACCTTGGGTTGTTCTAGGATCGGCAGGCCACGCCTTCAATCGACATAGAGACGAAGGAAGAACAGCATGATAATAGATTGGAAAAGTTGGGTAAAGAGAAAAAGTAAAAAGATAAAAGATAGATGTATTTGTTCGATTGGATGATGATTCTCAATCGGCCATGACCCTTTATATTTATAGGGTGGGGAAGTCGTACCCCTTTAGGTTGGTTTACAATACGGGATAAAACTCTAGAGTCCTAAACCTACTCCAACACGGGAGAAACCGGTCAGACCGGATACATGTGTTCGCACCCAAAATTGGCAAGCCACGCAAACCGGTCAGACCGACCTCAGGAAGCGGTCAGACCGGTTTCCCTGTAGCCGATCTGGCAACAGCCAAACCGGTCTGACCGGTTTGCCGAAGCGGTCTGACCGGTTTCAGTCCGAGTTGGAGTAGAGTTAGGAGTCCTAGTTGGTTCCAAATTGTAAAAGGATTCCTTGCGGGGTAAGACCTCCCCACCCTATAAATATAAAGGGCCGTGGCCGGTTGAGAGTTATCATCCAATCGATCAATCAATATATTTTCTACTTTTTATCTCTAAACCCTAGCTTTTCCAACCCCTTTGCTTTCCTTGCTTGTCTCTACGGCGTTCAAGGAAGTTTTGAGTGGCCTGACCGATCTCAGAGCAACCCTAGGCGCGCCATCTCCGACAGGGTCCCTCCCGAGGTGGTGATCCTAGGTTCATCCCGAAGCTCCCGAGGGAAACCGGTCTGACCGGATCCCCAAACCGGTCTGACCGGTTTAGGTGAGGCTGCGGTGAGTTCATCGTTTCTTCGTTTGCGCGATTCGGCGCTCGCGTGTGTTGGCCAGAAAAAGCGTCAACACACTTTTGGCGACTCCGCTGGGGAACTAGAAGATCTGGTTGTCAAAGACCGTTCGATCTAAGCTCCAGACAAGATGGGATCTCGATGTGATCTTGACGCGGATAACATCATCACGGCTTCAATGGAAGATCTCACTCCGGAGGAGCAGAAGAATTTGGATGCACTGCAAGAATTCATGAAGATGCAATTCATGGCTGGCATCAAGAAAGATCGTCATGGCAAGGTGGCAAGAGTGCAAGAATTTGAGCTACCGGCGATCAAGTTGAACGACAATCGAGTTGAGGTAATACCCACTGTAAGTAAATCACAAGATTCTCCTTCTACTACTGTTCCTAAAAATAGTGTAGAAAGAGATGAATTGCTTGCCTCTTACATTGCTCGTTTAGAAAGATTAGAAGATCTTGAGAAAGATAGGACCACTACTTGCCTTAACAATAATGAAACTAGTAGTAGCGCTCCTAAAATTAATTCCAGTAGTGGAGTTTCTCCTAGCTTAGCACCCATACCCAATGTTAATACTGAAAAATACATGTATGGTATGCCACCTGAGTTTTCCATTGGTCAATCCCTACCGTTCCAACCGACCGGGCCGAACACGGCTAAACCGGTCAGACCGGATCAGGGAACCGGTCAGACCGGTCTGACCAGTGCGCTTGAATTGGTGCATGAGCAGCCTATACCGCTTTCTGTTTCACCTGATGCGATGGTTTATGCTCACACTAATGCTTTAGGTACTGCTAGACCTCAATATAGTACAACAGTTAATACATCTGCTCAAGGAAACGTTATACCTGATGATGTTTTTGAAAGTTATAGGCCAGCTCAAGCTAAGGTTGCTCCCTACTTAAATAAGATGAATTTGGAGAATGTGCAAACCCAACAGCCAAATAATCCTAGCTGGGCTGAATTTAATAAATTTAGAGAAGATTTGACTAATGTAGTGAAAAGCAAACTTGGTGTTGATATTGGTAACACAAATTTGTATCAAAAACCATATAATGCTGAGTTTGATAATTTTCCTCTTCCACGTGGTTGGCGTATGCCAGAATTGATTAAATTTAGTGGAGATGATGACCGAACCACGTGGGAACATATTAGTCAATACATAGCTCAACTAGGAGAAGCGGGTGCTTATAATGCTCTTAAAGTGCGTTTATTTTCTTTATCATTGACTGGCACCGCTTTTGCTTGGTTTTCTTCACTTGCTCCCGGTTCTATTATATCTTGGGATATGTTAGAGCGTAAATTTCATGATCACTTTTATAGTGGGAGCTTGCAATTGAAATTGACAGATTTGACATCGGTTAGACAAAGTAGAGATGAAACTGTTTCTGCTTACATTAAGAGATTTAAAGAAACTAAAAACCGTTGTTTCAATTTGTCAATCACTGATATGGACCTTGCTGATATTTGCTTAAAAGGTTAAGATCGTCCATAAGAGATAAGATAGAAGGTTCTGATTTTCTTTCGGTTGCACAAGTTCAAATTAGAGCTTTGATTGTTGAAAACCGAATGAATAAAGAAAAAGAGAGGGATACTTCTAGATCACGTCGTTCTAATGTTCATGTAGTTGATTATGAGTCTGATGATTCGAGTGATAGTGATAGAGAAGTACTTGCTGCTGAATTTGTATGACCCTCTAAAGAAAAAACTTATTCTTGTACATCACTTAAGCCGGTCAACAAAGGTCGGCAAGAAGAATTTAAATTTACATTTGATGTTTCCAAGTGTGATCGCATTTTTGATGAATTGCTTAAATCTGGAAATATTAAATTATCTCATAAATTGCCTCCACTTGAAGAATTGAAAAGGCGTGCATATTGCAAGTTTCATAATACTTATTCTCATGCCACTAATGATTGCAATGTGTTTCGTCGACAGGTTCAATCGGCCATAAATGAAGGTCGTTTGACATTCCATGAAATGCAAGTGGATAAAGCTCCTTTTCCTGTCAATACTATGGATTTACAGCAGCCTAAGGTTTTGGTTCGGCCACATCAAGCCGAAGCAACCAAAGGGAAAAATGTTGTGATTGGTGAAGCAAAAACCGATTTGAGGGGGAAGGAGTTGATTCGAGAAGTTGCATGTGAGAAAACTCCAGATGGCAGAGAAACATTCAGGGTCACTGTGAGGGCCTCTGAACATGGGGGGCAATGGTCAACCGTTCCCGCCGAGCAGAGACCGTTTGAGCCTGTACAGGCCAAACCG
Source organism: Echinochloa phyllopogon (assembly GCA_033239725.1). Taxonomy (NCBI): domain Eukaryota; kingdom Viridiplantae; phylum Streptophyta; class Magnoliopsida; order Poales; family Poaceae; genus Echinochloa; species Echinochloa phyllopogon. Next base: position 49,924,834 of record BTCW01000002.1, on the reverse strand, counting down.
GTCAGACCGGTTGGGGAAAGCGGTCAGACCGGTTTTCCCCCAGGTCGTCCAAAAATGATTAAACCAAGCCGTCCGGAGATTGGAAACTGGAAACTCAATGTTACAAAGAATCAGGGGAGTACTATTAGGCCAAAGGTCACCTTTGATATGCTATTTGACAAGTACTCCAAACAAAAGGCCGTTACAAGTGATCGGCCGGTAAAAAAGAGATTGAGAGTGCCTCCATATCAAGAAGAATATCCTCAGCCAAAGAGGAATTTTGTTCAGCATCGGGAGGCACCAAGTCCATGTCCACCTCGTCCAGTTTATGATGATAATGGAGTGATGTGGGTACCATATCAACAATCTTTTCAACATGGATGGGGAGGACCGCGAAGGCCAGCATTAGACAGGATCTCAAGACCTAGACAGGACTGTTTGGCACCTTGCCAATCTGGTCAGGGTCACCAGACCCAACCGGTCAGACCGGTTCCACAAACCGGTCAGACCGGTTTCCTTGGGAAATCGGCAAAACCTCCTATGAAGCAAGTTTACAAGCCAAAACAGCGTGAGGAGGTGCATAGGATGGATATTGACCCAGAGAGGACCACAAATCAAGATGTTATTCAGATTGGGTTGATTAAAATTCCTCTTGGAAACGGTGGCAAAGGACCGATTGTCACAGACAATCAGGTTAAGACACCTATTCAGAAGGATTCTGTTGCTGATGATGAAGCCAGTGAGAGTGGTTCCAACTCCAAGTACTTTTTGCCAAGATGGTGTCCTCCTGGTTTATCTCGTACTCAAAGGAGGAAGCTTCAGCGATTGAGGTTTCAGGAGATGAAGGAGAAAGAGCTAGAGAAGCAGAGGGACGAAGCTTTCAACAAGTACAGGCCCATGATTCCACAAGGAAAAGAATGGAAAGCTAAGACCAGCTCTCAGACAGAACCGGTCAGACCGGTTCAGGAGTCGGTCAGACCGGTTGAACCGGTCAGACCGGTTGACGAAAGCGGTCAGACCGCTTTGCCCGACGCGCCACCCGGTTTTTCTTCTCCTTCTCCTATGATTTGTGATGGCAAGCTATCATCGGTATCTACTTCAGAGGACGATGAAGAGCTTGTTGATTATGGTTTTTCTCCTGAACATACAAATTTTGAGCTTAACGTAATTCATATGTCTATGGATGGTTATGTGTTGTCAGAAGAAAGCGTTGCTCAACTTGATTTTGGTCCAAAGGAGGCTATTTTCCAGAAGCCAAAAGCTGATGAGAGTCATCTGAAGGCTTTGTACATGAAGGGTCATATCAATGGGAAGCCTATCTCTCGCATGTTAGTGGATGGAGGGGCGATAGTTAACTTAATGCCATATTCTCTATTCAAGAAGCTGGGAGGTTCAGATGAAGAGTTGATCAAGACCAACATGACCATCAGCGGCGTTGGAGGAGGTGAACCTATGGGCGCCAAGGGAGTTGCTTCTATGGAGCTTACTATTGGGAGCAAGACTTTGGCCACTGCGTTCTTCGTCGCTGAGACACAAGGTAACTATAGTTTAATCCTTGGTCGTGACTGGATTCATGCAAACCAATGTGTGCCTTCTACTTTGCATCAATTTTTAATTCAATGGATAGATGATGAAGTAGAGGTTGTTCATGGAGATGCATCGGCTTGTGTTGCAGTGGCCGATAGTTCTACCATGAATGTTCATGAAAATCTTAAGTGTTTATCTGGTTTAGATTTATCTGATTGTGAGATCATTGGTTGCACTAAAGATGGCTTTGCTACTGCTGTTATGAGGCCGATTGGAGATCTGGCCATACCATCTCTTATGATTTGATGGATCCGAATCTAGAATGGTTACAACAGAGGCGTGAGCACTATCGGGCGCATAAGAACGATATGTGTGAGACCATTGAAGATTTTGATGATTTAAGCAAATTGGGACAAGGGTTTACGTCGGCTGATCCTTTAGAGGAGGTAGATATTGGTGATGGTACTGTGCCTAGGCCGACATTTGTAAACAAGAATCTTGATCCTTTGTTTAAATCTGAGTTAATAAAGCTATTAAAGGAGTATGTTGATTGTTTTGCATGGAGTTACAATGAAATGCCTGGTTTAAGTCGTGATTTAGTTGAACATCGTTTACCCATTAAACCTGGTTTTAGGCCTTTTAAACAATCTCGTAGAAACTTTAATCCTGATATTTATGACCGAGTGAAAGAAGAAATCAATCGGTTACTAGATGCTAAATTTATTAGGCCTTGTCGATATGCTAATTGGATCTCTAATATTGTGCCTGTTGAGAAAAAAGGAACAAAAAAGCTTTGTGTTTGCATTGATTTTAGAGATCTTAATAGAGCTACTCCTAAAGATGAATATCCTATGCCTATAGCTGATTTTCTTGTTAATGCTGCATCTGGACATAGAATTCTTAGTTTTCTTGATGGTAATGCTGGTTATAATCAAATATTTATGGCCGAAGAGGATATAGCCAAAATGGCCTTTCTATGTCCGGGTTTTGTTGGTCTATTTGAGTGGGTAGTAATGACTTTTGGTTTAAAGAATGCCGGTGCTACATATCAAAGAGCTATGAATTTGATTTTTCATGATTTGCTTGGTATTGTAGTAGAAGTTTATATCGATGATATTGTTGTCAAATCGGCTGGAGTAGATTCTCATTTGGCTGATTTAAGACTTGCATTTGAAAGAATGTGTCGATATAAATTAAAAATGAATCCACTCAAATGTGCTTTTGGTGTATCGGCTGGAAAGTTCTTAGGATTTGTTGTGCATGAGAAAGGCATAGAGATAGATCCTAAAAAGATTGAAGCTATTAACAATGTGAAGGCTCCTACTTGCAAGAAAGATTTGCAAAGGTTCTTGGGCAAAGTAAATTACTTGAGAAGATTCATTTGTAATTTGTCCGGGAAGGTGAATGCTTTTACTCCTTTACTTCGGTTGAAGAATGACATTGATTTCACTTGGGGGGCAAAACAACAAGAAGCATTTGATGAGATTAAGCAATATTTATCTTCGCCACCCGTCCTTCAAGCGCCTAGGAGTGGAGTTTCATTCAAGTTGTATGTGGCGGCGGAAGAAAATGTCATTGGAGGTGTGTTGACTCAAGAAACCGAAAGAAAGGAACATGTGGTTGCATATGAGAGTAGAAGATTATTGGATGCCGAAACAAGGTACACTTTTATTGAGAAGTTATGTTTATCATTATATCATACTTGTACCAAGTTGAGGCATTATCTTTTACCTAGTACTTGCATAGTAGCATGTCAAACCGACATAATTAAATATATGTTGCACAAACCAATTTTGAGTGGTAGAGTCGGCAAATGGGCTTATGCTTTAGTTGAATTTGACTTGCATTGTGAACCATTAACTTCAATGAAAGGTCAAATAGTAGCCGACTTTATTGTTGGACATAGAGTGGATAAGCAACTTGATTTAAATGTCGGTTATGTTACTTTTACTCCATGGAAGTTGCATTTTGATGGATCGGTTTGCAAAAGTGGTTGTGGTATTGGAATTGTTATTACTTCTCCTCATGGGGCTATTTTTGAAGCACTTAACCGATTAGATCATAAATGTACTAATAACCAAGTCGAGTATGAAGCTCTTCTATTCGGATTGGGAATTTTGCATGACATGGGAGTAAAGCATGTGGAAGCTTATGGTGATTCTTTGCTGGTGGTACAACAAGTTTCTAAGGTATGTCAATGCTTAGATGGATTTTTAAATGCATATCTCGATAGATGCTTTGATATTATATCTTGCTTCGATGAATTTGTGATTCGTCACGTACCACGAGAAAGGAATCCAAAGGCGAATGCTCTGGCTCAGCAAGCATCTGGTTATAATGTTCAGAAAAGAAATTTTCAAGAACAAAGACCGGTGTTTTTAGAAGCCGAGTGTTCTGTTCTGGAGGAACCGGTCGCACCGCTTCCTCAAACCGGTCTGACCGCTTTAGAGAACCGGTCTGACCGGTTGTCTGGTGAAGATGCTACTTCGGATGTTCTTTGCAATCAAGACGAAGTAGATGATTGGAGAAGGCCTCTGATTAGTTATTTACAAAATCCTAGCAGTACAGTTGACAGAAAAATTCGACGGTGGGCGCTCAAGTTCGTTTTGGACGGTGATGAGTTATATCGTCGAACTGTTGATGATTTACTTTTAAAATGTTTGGGTCCTGACCAAGCTAGGTTGGCTATGGCAGAGGTTCATGAAGGGATTTGTGGTACTCACCAATCGGCTCCCAAGATGAAGTGGCTCCTTAGGAGAGCTTGTTTCTATTGGCCCAAAATGATAGCCGATTGTTTTAAATACTACAAAGGATGTGAGGAGTGTCAGAAACATGGAGATATTCAGTTGGTACCAGCAGCAATGATGCATCCAATTATCAAACCTTGGCCTTTCCGGGGATGGGGGTTAGACTTTGTTGGAAAAATTCATCCTTCTTCGACAAAAGGCCATTGTTTTGTGATTGTAGCAACTGATTACTTTACCAAATGGACGGAAGCAGTTCCTTTGAAGAATATGACACATAGAGAGGTGATTGAGTTTATCAGAGAAAATATTATACATAGGTTTGGCATTCCACAAACTTTGACTACGGATCAAGGGACTTCATTCATATCTAAAGAGGTGCGTGAATTTGTCAATTCCTATGGTATTAAGCTTATCAATTCATCTCCATATTATGCTCAAGCCAATGGTCAAGCGGAATCTAGCAACAAGACATTGATAAGGCTCATCAAGAAAAAGATAGAAGATCATCCTAAAAGGTGGCATGAGGTATTATCTGAAGCTTTATGGGCTCATCGTATTTCTAAACATGGTGCCACTAAAGTTACTCCGTTTGAGCTTGTGTATGGTCAAGAAGCCGTTTTACCTGTAGAGGTGAATCTTGGTGCTTATAGACTTGCAAAGCAAAATAATCTTGATGTTGATACATACTATGCTTTGATGATGGACAATATTGATGAAGTGGCCGACAAGCGTTTGGAAGCTTTAGAAGAGATTGAAAAGGATAAGAGACGAAGGCGAGAGCATACAACAAGAAAGTGAAATTCAAGTCCTTTCAAGTAGGTGATTTGGTTTGGAAAACAATTTTGCCCATTGGATTGAAAAGCAACAAGTTTGGTAAGTGGTCTCCAAGTTGGGAGGGTCCTTTCAAGATTATAAAGGTTTGCTCAGGAAATTCTTACATAGTGGAGACATTGCAAGGACAGCAATTGCCTAGAGCTCTCAACGGGAGGTATTTGAAAAAATTTCATCCAAGTGTTTGGCAAAATGCTTGATAGAAACATGGCCGATTTATTAAAAATCGCCCTTAGGATAAAAATAGCCAGTAAAGTCTGTAATATTGGCTTTAGTATGTTTTCTAGTGCATAAAATTTACTAGAAAACAGGGGGGCATGTGTTCGCACCCAAAATTGGCAAGCCACGCAAACCGGTCAGACCGACCTCAGGAAGCGGTCAGACCGGTTTCCCTGTAGCCGATCTGGCAACAGCCAAACCGGTCTGACCGGTTTGCCAAAGCGGTCTGACCGGTTTCAGTCCGAGTTGGAGTAGAGTTAGGAGTCCTAGTTGGTTCCAAATTGTAAAAGGATTCCTTGCGGGGTAAGACCTCCCCACCCTATAAATATAAAGGGCCGTGGCCGGTTGAGAGTTATCATCCAATCGATCAATCAATATATTTTCTACTTTTTATCTCTAAACCCTAGCTTTTCCAACCCCTTTGCTTTCCTTGCTTGTCTCTACGGCGTTCAAGGAAGTTCTGAGTGGCCTGACCGATCTCAGAGCAACCCTAGGCGCGCCATCTCCGACAGGGTCCCTCCCGAGGTGGTGATCCTAGGTTCATCCCGAAGCTCCCGAGGGAAACCGGTCTGACCGGATCCCCAAACCGGTCTGACCGGTTTAGGTGAGGCTGCGGCGAGTTCATCGTTTCTTCGTTTGCGCGATTCGGCGCTCGCGTGTGTTGGCCAGAAAAAGCGTCAACACACTTTTTAAAAGCCCCCCTGTTTTCTGGAAAAGCTTGCATGCCAGAAAACATCTACAATGATCAAAATTGACTAAAGACGATGATTAACAGTACATCGTCCATATAATGGTCTCTAAATCTTTATGGACGCTATTGTAGCCGAAATATCAAATTTATGCATGTTGCAATTTTTATGATTCGATTTCGGCTTACGAACGTCATATCTAACAACTGAAGCTTTGATTTGGCCATGGCATCCAGTTGTAAGTCCTTGGTGTATCATAAGAATAATATTGATAGTTGTAAAAAGAAAACCAAGGATCGTACCAAAACCATGAATCATAATTGTTTATACCTGAATATGTATTCCATGGCACATGCATCGATGGAAAAAACGATGAAGACCAATGTGATGACCGTCGATGCTTCTTTGCTTTTGGTGATGAAAAATTCTAACTTTGATCTTCTAACTGATTACTTTGCTTTTGCTCGGCTATCTTCTGATATTTATGTAACAACTCAGCAAAGCTTGGCTTCTTCTTCATCACCTTGCTCTTTGAAGTGACACTTGCAGATTTATCAATTTTTTTGTCAAACCGGTCAGACCGGTTTTTAGAACCGGTTAGACTGGTTCCTTCAGAACCAGTCACACTGAGATCATATTGCCCCCCAGCCGAACATGATTGTTGCTCAGCTATAATATTTGTGATATGCTTATTATTGGGGACAATTTGATCAACAGAACTAGCCGATGAATTTTCAATTATCGGCTTTTCTATGTCTAGTGTCAATTCTGAATTTTTATTAAATCTTCCATCTTTCTTGACACGATAGACTTGTTTAATCACCTTACGCTTATTTTTCTGCGTGGACCGATTCTTTTGATCAAAACGGTCATTATGCATAGGTGATGGCTCATTAATTACCGGCTCCCTATAGGTAATATAATCTGAACACAAATATCTAGGAGGAAACGACATATATGAATTATAATACCAATGAGAATAAAAATAAGGCACATTAAAACAAAACTCCCATGGCATCGGTGTATGTGATCCATATGATGAAAACGGCATTGATTTGTGAGAATTATTCTGTTGCCGATTTCGATTATGGAACTTCTCTCTAGGAGAAGATTTTGACTGTTTGGAATTTTTAAACCAACTAGCATCATTGACATTATTTTGTCTTTGAGACTTAGCCGGAAGTTTCTTGTTACACTTCGGTTTTTCTCTTTGATGCTTATGACGGCCTTTGGATTCAATGGTTTTCCAAACACCAATCTCGGGCTTCTTTGGCTTAACCATCTTTGGTTTTGATTTATTTTTTGAAGCCCTAGGTGAAGCGGTCAGACCGGTTTGAGAACCGGTCAGACTGGTCTGGGCACCGGCCAGACTGGTTGTGTTGCAACCATCACCTTTGCCTTTGTTCTGTTGCCCCCCGAGCGTCGAGATGCTAGATGTAGCCTCTATGCTCTGGCTAGGGGATTTTGGATCAACAATTTCGGCTAGAGACGGCCGATTTGTTTCTTGACCAACAACATCACAATTTGGCGAATTGCAAGGATCAATAATACCATTAGTCGGCTTTTCAACAACCGACTTTTGAACAACAGGAATTGAATCTACCTTTTCTTCTTTAGAAATCAAAAAATTAACATGAGCAGATAGACGGGTAGATATATTACCGGAAGATTGTATCTCCTTTAATACGGCGATGTTCGATGGTGGCTGAAACTCTTTAATCTTGATGACACCTTGTTCTGTCTTAATGAAGCAAGACAAGAATATCCTTTCAACTGCGCTTTCATATTCTTGATAATATTCTTCAATCAGCTCTTTTCGCGACATCAAATCACTTAATAAATCAGCCATGATAACCAGAGATTTCCCCAGCGGAGTCGCCAATTTGTTGGCACGAAATCGCGCCAACAACAAGCACGCGGAGTAGCTCCTTGCTGCCCTTCCGCGCAAAGCGGTCAGACCGGTTTTGATAACCGGTCAGACCGGTTTCGCCGGCGGTGCCCGGCGAGAGACCAACGAACGCCCGTCCGGGAGGGACCCCGTCAGGACAGGCGCGCCTTGGGTTGTTCTAGGATCGGCAGGCCACCTAGAACGCCTTCAATCGACATAGAGACGAAGGAAGAACAACATGATAATAGATTAGAAAAGTTGGGAAAAGAGAAAAAGTAAAAAGATAAAAGATAGATGTATTTGTTCGATTGGATGATGCTCTCAATCGGCCATGACCCTTTATATTTATAGGGTGGGGAAGTCGTACCCTTTAGGTTGGTTTACAATACGGGATAAAACTCTAGAGTCCTAAACCTACTCCAACTGCCAATTTTAGGTGCGAACACTGAGATGCCAGGATTTGAAGCCTTTGAGGCGTGGTTGGGTCACTCCTCACTGTATGCAGGGTCATGGGAATTCATGGGGTAGGGGAGGTAAGATCATGGGAGGGTCATGAAGATATCGAGCGTATGGGCAGGATCTCTGAAACTATTTTGTTAGGTGTGTTTTCGTTGGTGCTGGTACAGTGGCTAGCTGCAAAGATGCTGCCGTGAGTACTTCTTTTGCGATCGGGTACTAACTGAAAGATGTGATGATTGGAGGTGTAGCATAGCAGTATTGACGTTCACATATGACAGCACACAGCAGCAGAGACCCCTCTTGAGTTTAAAGGGTCTTTGCTTTATGAGGCCTTCTTGGTTCTGATCAGGGGGAAAACATTCTGCTGGACATCGAACAGGCTGATGAAGAGCAACAAAATGGGCTTGGCTGTAGGAGCTGTCTTCAGAAGCCAAATTATAGGCCCTCTTGGTACAGCTCTGTTCGGCTCCGACTCCGGCTCCTCTGGCGTGGTACTGCAGTGACACTGTGCGGCACTGTTTCATATTATAGCACAAAGCCAAAACCGCAAATCGTGAACTATAACTGAGGATGAGCCGAGGAAGCTCAAAGTTGTGGCTTCACCGGCCATGGATTCGGGTGTGTGGTACCATACTTTTCTACATTAGCTGGAGCATCATGGGGCTCTACCAAACGAGGCATAGATATATACGCTAAGTTTGAAGGATACAAGGCTTGGGCTACCAGGATCGAGTGAAGACTAAAACATTGCAGAAACTGTAATTATCAATGTAAAAAACAAAATGTCCATCTTTGCCCCTGAATATTGAAGAATATGGTAGTTGGATTGGGCAAAACTATAATTTGTGTAGTGCGGTAGTTAGCCGTGCCTGCAAATATGTTGGTGTCACTGTAAGCACTTGTTCTCATGTTTTGGAAAATCTATGATAAGGTAAAGGCCCATTGGCTCTTCTAATTTTTGTCTTAATCATACAAAACTTAATTTTAGCTTCCCACTAAGAAATTCTCTGATCTCTGAGCTCTGCCACGTCATCCCCTCACCCCCGAAGCCCGCTCGGCGCTCGCCTCCCCCACCCGCGCCACCCCCTCGCCTTCGCCTCCCACCACGCCTCGCGCCGCCTCGCCTCCCCACTGCTCCGCAGACTCACCACCTCCTGCCTCCATAAATCGCCCCCGTCCGGCGCTGGGCTCATCCACATCGCGGGACGTGCGGACGGCAACCTCGACGGCCGGCGGGAGGTGACCATCCTGAAGGGCGAGCTCAACGGCCAGTGGTGCGGCGTGGAGGGCGACGACCCGGACCTCATGGGCATGCGCGACAGCCGCGGCGCGGGCCACCGGCGGCGGATCCACCGGCCAGCCACGCCCTCCTCTTCCTCATCGCCGTCGTGCACCTCGCGACTCCAAGATCCCGGGCCGAGAAGCTCCTCCGTAAGCTCCCTTCCCCTCCGCTGAAGCTCCCCATCGTCGGGTACCTCCACCTCATCGGCTTCCTCCCGCACTGCTCCCTCTGCGACCTCGCCCGGAAGCACGACCCCGACGTGCTGCTCCTCCGCCTAGGCGCCGTCCCGATGCTGGTCGTCTCCTCCCCGAGCGCATCAAGGGTCGTGCTCCACACCCACGCTCCACTTCGCGTCCCGGCCGCCACCCCAAGCAGCAGGCGCCGCATCACCGCCGCCAACCTTTGTTATTTTGCGAACAGATAAGATGCAGAGCTCCGGGATCAGGAAGAGATAAGATTCCATGAGATTTTGCAAAGAGGACCTCCTATAAACATGTAATTTTTCGATTTTATTTTGTGTCATGAATTTTTTACGTAGCACCCTAAAACATGAGTTTTTTTATGTTATTTTGTGCAATCATCTTAATTTTCTACTTTCAAAGTTCATCTTAAACTAATTAGTTATAAATCCCCGCAGCAACGCGCGGGGTATCACGTAGTTAATATATTATGTTCTTTAGTAACTGTAATTCGTTTCGGAGCAGCTCAGTAGTTTACTGATTTACTCCTTTTTTAGAAAAAGGAATCCGGCCTCCATCCCTTATTATTTCACTCAATTTCTAACATCAAAAAGGTTTCCCCAAAGCGCAATACACCAAAATCACTATCTGGCATACTAGTCTCCGATCACTTGTTTCATACTACTAATATGTGGTTGTACTCAGGGGGGAGCTGCATGCTTGGAGCAATTTCATCTGGGCTAGCCTCCGCACGGCAGCATAGGCATGTGATAAACGCACAACGTCCTCTGGTGTGGCCCTTGCCCACTTTGGGGTTCTTGCATTGTTCCATGCAGCGCTTGGCATTCACGCAGTAACCCTCCCACACCCACAAGCATTTCTTGTTACTGTCCGCCACACCAGCAGCCTCTTGCGCTGAACCAGGAAAATGAATCAATCGGGCTCATAAGAAGTAATTAATTGAAGCATTTCTAAAACCCCGATCGACCGGTTATTTAGTTCATTGATTGATTTCCATAAGATCAATGAGGTGTATATGCATAAGAGATTCAGACATAATATATATACCTGATGACATTATTGCAAGCAGCATCAAGAGGCAAAAGCACAGCAGGGCCTTGTCTGTTCCTGCCATTTGCTTTCTATGGTGCTAAGCTAGATCTGATGTATCTTAAGGTGCAGATGGAGATTGTTGAGGTTATAGAGGTTGTGGTGAGTGTTGTAGGTTAATTAATGTTATCTAATATAAGTGTTCATTCTAGCCTTGTGCAATAAAGGTTATCTAATATAAGTGTTCATTCTAGCCTTGTGCAATAAAGCATGAATTCATAACAGTTTATTATTTCAGGGAGACTTTTGGCAGGGGGCCAGACCCTAGTTTACTTGGAGGATTTTTTTTTTGGTATACCAGAATTACTGCCTTACATGATCACATATTCACATGCTCCTTGTAGCTAGTATAATTTACTGCAAATCAATACTGTCTTTGGCTGCAGATGTTTTCAGATACTGATGAACCCTCACACTTAGATATATTTTGGTAGGAAATAATTCACAATAAGTTAAGCGTGGGATTAAGATATTGATTATACCTTTCCTCACTATGGTATATTATTAGTACTTCATCAATCCCTCTATCCCAAAATATTTTTTTTGGAAAGTTAGTAGGAGCACTGCTTTGTCATTTAAGGAAGAAGAGCAAGCAAGTTCTCACATATAGCTGATATTACATAAATGATTGTCGTCAGACTTGAGCGAAAAGCAAATAAATCGATAGTCATAAAGATACAGGGATCTTAGGGCTTCAACATGCCCTCTTACGAATCTTCATCTCTTCGTTTATTTCTTGCATACAACTTGGACCGGATCCATCCTTCGGCTTTCAAAAATTCTTCGGTTCCTTTCTTTCCAAATATTCTATGCAGTATACATCTGGACTGAAGCTTTCAGTAGCCTATGTTGCTTTAGTAGCGACAACTCCCTGTTCCACCATTCTGGCACTTCTAAATCCTGAGTTGGCACATTAACCAGACCCTGAGACCGTACAATGATTCTTGCCCTTATTGTTTCAACCAATCATCAGTAACACCAAAACGGAAGTTTCCCAATTGCACCAACACATAAAAAACTTGACCTCCTACCAAGCTTGTTATTCCCTAATTGCGCCAACGCATAAAAACCTCTGACCTCCTACCAAGCTTGTTATCGTAATAAGGTGTGATTGTGGACACGGGCCGTTGAGGAATCAGAGCAGCTCTTTGGGTTGCTAAAGTTTCTACAACAGATGCACAAAAAGTCTCTGCATATCCAGTCGCTGTAGGTATCGTCGTCGTTGCAGCATTGCTTGCGGCATTGGCTATCCTTTGTGCAACCAAGGGTAACTGCCGGGAAGCAGTCGTCCACCAAGTGCGAAAAGCCGGACCGGAGATCGAACCGGTCAGGCTACTGGTTCACTGGTTCATCGGTCCAACCAATGGTTCACTGGTCGAACCAGTGGTTCACTATTTATTAATATAATATTTATTTCACATGATTTATTTAAACAATATGCAAGTTTTATTACCAAAAGATATCACATATAACATAATAGATAGTATAACATAATTATATCATAATAATCTATTGTTTTAAATTAAAAACCAATATCCAAACATCAAATTGATCAATGTTTCACGAAAAAACGGTTCACTGGTTCACTGGTTCGACACAAAAACCGGCCGGTTCGACCGGTTCGCACCGGTTCACACCGGTCCAATTGCATGGCCGATCTTTTAATTGAACCGGACCAGTCCGGCCACCGGTTCACGGTTTTTCCGGTCCAACCGGTGAACCGGTTCGGTTTTTTGTACTAGGCGTCCAACGCACCAACCTCTTCTACAAGAGCAGTGATGAAAATGAATCGATTGAGGTTACAGGAAGTAATTCGAAGCATGCCACTGATACATTGCTTGGTGCTGATCACCTAAAGATCCATGTGAAATGCATTGTAGTTCTCGGAGGGATGAGAGAGACGATGATGCATAATTGCATATACATGTACCTGATGACAAGGCAAGCAACATCAAGAGCCAAAAGCACATCAAGGTCTTGTTTGTTCTTGCCATTGCTTTCAGCTCAGTAAAGTTTCTTCAGCAGAGTGTATGCTTTGCAGTGCTGTTTTGAGCTGCAGGTTGCGATGGGTATATAATATATAGAAACAAAAAAAGAGGTTGAGGAAAAGTTGACAGCGTGCACTGTGAATTAAGAATCAATTAGGGAGATTTTGTGAGGGATACAAGCATTAGATTGGAGGATTTCCATAGAATAAAATATAAATTTCTGCCTCCCATGATTATAGATACTCTGTACGACTAATTTTAGTAGTAACTAATATCACCCTGGTATATCTTTCCTCTTCAATTTCATTACCTTTAGATAACAAATCCCCACAACTAGTCTATACTATAAAGAGAATTAGATTTGAAAACACTTCTCACCAACAAAAAAATCCACACCCACCTCACATAGGACCCACCTGTCGGGAAATTTGGTTGATGAATGGTCAAAAAAGAGGGGGAGGGACATTTCTATGTTGATTTCCCCCTCTAAACCCAAAACTTTTTTCACCCAAAAAAGGACCCACCTAAATATACCCACATTTGTACCCACGTCTATACACAATTATCCCGTATTGCTAAAAGACAATAAATTAGAGAGTTTTATCCATATAAATAAATGTCAACTATCATGAGTTTTGAGAATACCTAAAGCCCTCCATACACGAGAGAGCGAATATAAAGTATTTTTAAAAGCGCTTTGCACTAAAGTGAAGTGATATTGTTTTAGTACCTACATGTCATCAATAAACGTGCGTGCCGCACGTGCGTTCTTGCTAGTTATTAGAAAAAATATTCAGAAATATAGCATGAGAATTCAGAACCTGTACCTTTCCAACTTGGATAAGTGATGCACTAAAACAAACTGCAATAGCAAATGTAATTAGCACATAAATTGAAAATGAATGGCACAAAGTTCTCTTTTCTAAATATATACCCTGGAGCAAATTAGAATTCCAATAATTTGGATAAAACCCAACTATTTAAACCAAACTGAAGACCCAAGGCCACAGGTTCATGACAGGACCTAAGTTGAGCTAACCCCACCACTTCTCTAAACCCAACCAACTCAAAGGTTTCTTTGTGCAACAGGTGATTAGCAGCACCTTATTTATTTGTATCCTCTCTTTTATGTGTTTAATTAAATAGACAAGATACGCATTTCTTGCGGGAGTTCTTAAAAGGACTGGCCCAAGTGTGCTCCTGAATTTTGCTCAATATTATGGGATAACTCCTCGGATGTCTTTTGTCTTATTGTATTTCTCAATCGATGGCATCAAAATAACGTTTCCTAAAGCGCTACGCTGATATACACTCCCAAGCCATGCGACCTCTATGCCACGTTTGTTCATACGGGCAGCTGAGGACTAGCAGGTGCTTGGGCCCCAGCAGCGTCCTTACAGCAGATGCAGAAGAAGTCTACATTTCCAGCTGGTGTTTGTTTCATCGTCGTTGAGGCATGTCTTGCGGCAGCCGCTATCTTTGAGGCAGCCAAGGTTCACCGCCGGGATGCAGGACGCGTCCGACATGCCAACCTCTTCTGCTCCATATGAAATGAGTAGATCGATCAGCTTATTACAAGCATTTCACTGAAAGATTATTTGGTTGGTAAACAAAGCATTACACCTGATGACAAGGTTAGCAGCACCGAGAGCCAAAAGCACAGCAAGGCCTTGTTTGTTCCTGCCATTGTATTGCTTTCTACTCTGAGTGGAGCGAATGTTTTGCAGTGTTCTTTGCATTAGGATGTAGCGTGTAGGTAACGATGGGTCGATGGGTGCATATATAGAGAGACATAATAGTATAATAGGTAAGGGATAAATTAGGAGTGTAATTGGTGTTATCTAAATAGTAGTATAATAGGTAGGAGATAAATTGGGAGTGTAATAGTGTTATCTAAATAATAGTAAAATAGGTAAGGGATAAATTGGGAGTATAATAGTGTTATCTAATTCTAAGCATCGTCCTTATTTGGTTCACTTTGCAGTACCAATTAATGTTTGCTTTGCCTAGGAATGTCTTGGGATACCCACAAATCCTCAAACTAGCTATTCACAAATATAGCATGAGAGTTCTACCTCGTACTTTTCAACTTAGGTATGTATCCTTTCTACAATCCATGTTGTCGTCAATATCCTCAATATCTGACTGCTACCTCGAATAGATGGGTTGAGCTCAAACCATGAAAAATACAAAGTCTTGTTCGGACAAAAAAAATAAAATATATATAGCACTCCAACAAATGCACATAAATATTGAACTTGTTTTTTCATATAGTTCCACTTATATAACACCCTAAAATTCATCACAATTAAATTTTAGCAACCCTTTGAATTTTTCTAGGATTTATTAAGGCTTAAATAAATTTTCTAGAATTTAATTGGAATTTCTAGCCTTTTATCAATTTAAATATCACATTAAATAATTATTTTAGTCAAAATAAGTTTTTGTTGCATTCATGCTGTTGCATATATTTTTGGTTGCTAGTAAATCAAGTTGGAATTTAAATTCTGTTTAAATTCGAATTTGATTTGCTTTTGTTTGAGTTTTAGAAAAGTTTAAATAGGCAGAGTTCGTTTTCGCCCCTCCAACTCTTGGCCCGGTCCAAGTTTGCCCCCTCTACTCTTTCCTTTCTCCCCGGCCGATTCTTTTTCCCCGGCCCACTTCTCCACTTTAGGCCCAGCACCGGCCCGCTCTTTTTCTCCCCATCTCTCTCTCGCACTCACCGACAGGTGGGACCCACCTATCGGGTCCGTCGTCTCCGACCCAAACTCCTCGGCCGAGTCCGAGCTCGCCGCGCCGCCGTGTCCGTCCCCTTCACGAACGCCTAGGCGTGCCCGAGCCCCCGCTCCGCACCTATAAAACTCGGCCGCCGCCTCCGCTTCCCCTCCAATCGAGCCGAGCCCTCAAACCCTAGCCGCCCGAGCCGCCATTGCCGCCGCCCGCCATTGCCGGCGATTCGCCGCACTCGTTGCTCGTGGTGGAAGACCGAGATCGCCAGAAGCTTCCCCTCGTCATCACGTGTCGATCCCGCCGCTCCTCGTCGTGGTTCGGCCGCCGGATTCCTTGGTTCGTGTGAAGCCGAGCACCGCCGTCCGCCGTCGATCGTCGCCGGCCGCCGTCGTTGCTCTTCCCTCGTCGAGACCTAGCTCAGTGAGTTCGCCGTTCCCTCCTCTTGCTTCCCGTCCAAGTCTCGTCGAGTTTAGTGCACCGTAGCGCGTTTTCGAAGGTCGCCGGCGAAGCTCCGCCGCGGGAGCGAGCGGCGCCGCCGCGTCCGTGGTCGCCGGCGTCCCCCCCTCGGCCGATCTGATTTGAACCGTCCGATCGCGATCCAACGGCCCGGATTAGATCCCGTCCCGAGTCAATCCGACCGCGTAATGGTCAGCGCTGTCTAATTTGCAAAGAAGCCCTTAAAGTTTTTCAAAATCAACCCGCGGTCCTAGTTAGTTCAAAAATAATTCCAAATAGGTCCTTTTTCTTCTGTTTTAGCCCTTGCAAGTTTTAAAATAGCACCCGCAGTCCAGCCCCTGTTATTTTATGGTTTAGCCCTCGTAGTTTATTACAAAATTATGTTTTAGCCCTCGAATTTTCGCAGTTAAGCCCCTGGAACTTTTAAAACTTTGCCAGCAAGTCCCTGAACCTTAGAAAAGCCATATCTTTTGCGTTTTAACTCCGATTTTAGTGATTCTCACGCTCACGCGTTCGTTATAACGTGCAGATTAGTTTTGTGTTGTTGTTTTGAATTGTTGGAATTGTTTGGTGTACTGTTTCTTATTTGTTGTATTATTTCCTTGCATGTGAATGTGTGATGCGATTAGGAAACGACCAATTTGAGGATTTCTCTGAATAACCAACTGTTGGAGAAGGATTTGAGCAGCAACAGAGTTGGGAAGAAGGCAAGCGTATTATGTCATGCAAATGTCCTAATAATTATTAATTTCACCACCCATGCATGTGTCTTAATTTGATGGGTTCCTATTTAAGGATTTGCCTAGCCACTATATTTTCCCTGTCCCTGAAACTGGATTACTTAATTAATTTTGATGGTAGACGATGCTTAGCTTGCTCAACTGGGATTGGTTAAATGAACCCCTACTCTATGTTCCAAATACTCTTTAATTTAATGGCAAGATCACATTTTTTTAATTGGAATATGGAGAACCACCCAGGAAAACAGTACAACCATGAGTGCCATGTGGCTCTGGCTTTGACTGACTAATTAGGTGCTCTGGTTTATGGTAGCTTTACTCGAAAGGGGCATGGGGGGCAGCGGTTGACGGGGTATAGCTCGGTCCTTTTGAGTTGTGGGCTTTGGTAAGAGACAGACCTCATTAGGGAGGGTTATGCTTTGCTTCTGAACCGGAAACCTTAGCGGGCTATCATTTATTAGAGTGCTTTTGTAAAGGTCTCATAGTGAAACACAGTATTCGGTCCACGTGGTGTGGGAAGGGTACAATGCTTCGGCAATGGGAATCACGGCTTATGGTGAAAGTGTACAACCTCTGCAGAGTGTAAAACTGTTATAACAGCCGTGCTCACGGTCAAGAGCGGCCTGGACCCTTACATGATAATCATACTTGAACATGATCTAAATCGTGGTTATATGAATATGTTGGGAATATGACATTCATTAATTTGTGGGTGGTATATACTTTCATTTGCTAGTAAATAGTTGCTTAATAAAACTTGACCAACTAAAAGTGTTTACTGCAGTATGGTCAGCCAACCTTTTTGCCCCAGCCTTGTATGTCATATTACATTTGCTGAGTACGTTATGTGCTCATACTTGTTGTCTTTCTTTCTTTTATTGCATCTACTACACCCGGAATGCTGCTCAGATTGGGAGAATTTTGAGGATTTCACCACTGATTTTGAGGAGTTCTAGGCGAGTCTCCCCCAGTCAATGTCTGTGGAGTTGGAGTCACTTTTGCTTCGTTAGATAAACGTTTATTTAAGTCTTCCGCTATGACATTTGAGTCAACTCTGAGATTGTAATAAATGCACTATAATACTCTTTCGTTATGCATGGTTGTGGATATTCACTTGTAACGTCTACCATATGTGTGTAAACTGATCCTGGCGCACATATGAGATGCACCTGGTTTTGCCTTTAAAACCGGGTGTGACAACTTAGATGTTAAAGTAAACGAAAAAATAGTTACAACACTTAGATTTTCTAGATCACATTCACAAAAATATCAAATATTCAAATGATTTAGTGTATGCAAAAGAAAAAAATCTGGAAAAATGTTTAAACATAGAAAGGGGGAAAAAGAGGATACTAGCCTTGCACTTTATTGAGGGGTAGGCACAAAACTTCTGAACTTCTCATCGCAAGTATAGATGACTTGAGCAAAAAAAAACAGATATAGTTTATAGTTTAAAGTTTTGTTTAGCAACACATTATCATTTGTAAACTTATAAAGCAGAACTACAATATAAACCTAAATATTATTATTTATTAAAAATGTTCATTTTGTAGACATCTATCTATCCAGAAATAGAAATCCATTTGGTTTGAAAAATCCAAAGTTCAAACTAAACCGGAACAGAGGCCACGTTCATCGCACAACCAGACTACCAGAGTTGGACTCAGCCGTCTCGCTCTCGCCGCCGTCTCCACGGCTCGGCCTCTAAACCCAACCAACCCAACGGACAAGAAGACGAGGGTTTTGCCGCCGCCATGGCGACCCCTCGAGCTCACCTCGCCCGCCTCCTCCTCCACCTGCGCCGCCGTCCCAGGGCCCTACCACTACCCTTCTCCCGCTCCTCCTCCGCCCAGGGCCCCCTCTCGGGACCATCCCTGTGGCCGCCGCCCGCGCCGCCGGCCGGCACGTGGGGGCGCGCGTTCCACGACGGGCGGCCGCGCGGGCCGCTGTGGCGGAGCAAGAAGCTGATAGGGAAGGAGGCCCTGTTCGCGATCCAGGGCCTCAAACGCTTCAAGGGGGACGAGGAGAAGCTGGCGGATTTCGTGCGGCGGTACGTGGCCCGGCTGCTAAAGGCCGACAAGCTCGCCGTGCTTGGCGAGCTGGAGCGCCAGGAGGAGGTCGATCTGGCCGTGAAGGTGAGGCCTTCCCCCCTTGTCTCACTAATTTTGGCGAAACGGCCCTTTGAGTTCATTCAATTCAAGGCTGAATTTTGTGTTATAGAGCGAGTTAGAGAGGATATAATTCATTCAATTCAAGGTTGAAATTTGGACCATAGAGCGAGTTAGAGAGGATACAATCCTTCAATTCAAGGCTGAAATTTGAGAGAGGATACAGAGACGTGTTTTGAGCTGCGAAATGAAATTGCGGTGGTACCAATGTACCATATATGCACCCTTGCTGAACTGTATGTTGCTTGATTGATACTCTTAGAAATGGAGTTACAAGAGATGCATTAGAGGCAGTAGGGTTAATTTGGACCCTCAGTGTGTCTGCATAGGTTTACTTTCTCAGTGGATCTGTGGAACCGTGAGATTTTATTTATTGAATTTATCAAAACATTTGTGTGATTGCTGAAAAGGTTTAATTTGCCTGTTGAGGGACGTGTTTGAAAAGTAGTAGCAGGTAGGACTACGCACCTTGAGTTGGTAGTGAATTGATCATGCAAGGTTGGTGCGATTGTTTTGCTCTAAGAAGGTGGGCATTATCTTCTGATTATGGTTAAAGGTCGTTGTGATTACCAAAGATAAATGAAGCCACGAACCAAGAACAGTTTGATTTGGGTATTTTCTGAGTTATGTGCCACAGTTGTTTTCGTTACTGTCAATTGCATTCATTTTCCTTTTTGTAATGTTTAACATGAAAGGTGCCTTTTCCAAACTTGTTAAATTATCATTACAATACTCTTTATGATTCTGAATACTTGCTTCTACCTGGATAGTTCTCTGCTTTTCCCTCTTTTTGATTGAGCAATGTGGCAGATATCAAATTTTGGACAATAAGTTCAGCTGGCTTTCAAGTGATGAATTTAGATGAAATGAGCAAATGAGATGTTTACGGAAAGTACTGCAAATGAGTCACTGTGCAATCTGATTATGCTGAAAAACAGCCCAACCAAACACCACCATTGATGTAGATGTTTACGGACTCATGCTGATAATGTGCTGTTATACAGTAATATCAGGGGTTTAACCAAGTGCATCATTTCCGGACAGATGTAATTCTTGACTGAATTGCGATGGAAATGCAGGTCATTGCATGCTGATTGATCCAGAAAATGAATTTTGCAAAACAAAAAATAGTTTTATACCGAATACAAAATCCATATGGAATATAGGAGATATTCAACTCAAACTTTTATCCAAATTTTGAAATGACATCTTCTAATGCTTTCTGCTGTTAGACTTACTAGTCTCTGAACCTTTGCCTGCAGATGTTTAGGATAATACAAAAGGAGGACTGGTATAAACCAGATATTTACATGTACAAGGACTTGATTATTGCTCTAGCCAAGTGCAAGAAGATGGAGGAAGCTATGGTAATCTGGGGGAATATGAGAGATGAGAACCTGTTTCCTGACTCACAGACTTATGCTGAGGTCATGAGAGGATTCTTGAGATATGGTTCCCCATCAGATGCAATGAATATTTATGAGGACATGAAAAAATCACCTGATCCACCAGAAGAGTTGCCTTTCAGGGTATTGTTGAAGGGTCTTTTACCCCACCCATTGCTAAGAAACAGAGTGAAGCAAGATTTTGAAGAGTTGTTTCCAGAGCGGCATATCTATGATCCCCCAGAAGAAATTTTTGGCATGCGCTGAGGTAATGGTTGTCATAGCCACATGAACCTGCTGAGCTTTAAATTTAATGAGATCATTCAGTTGCTCCACTGTTCTATTACCTGTATCTGGAAAAAAGTTCAATTTCTGCAGTGGATCTTTTTTTCAGATTATATACATGCGAATTTGTGTGCTGATTGGATGGTCATGTTGCAAATCAGTGACAAATGGGCAGGATGGAAACAAAAGGATCATTCTGATTTCTGATGGCCAGATTAGTAATCCGTACAGTTACAGATATTCTCTTATCTGGGCAGTCTCTGGCTTAGTTTTCCATATCATTGTGCAAATTATTTTGCTCAGCCAACCTCATAAATATCGGGGCATGTATTCACCTACAAAAAAAACTCTTTGTGGCTGCAATGCAGGATCTTCCGAGAGTAACAGAAAAGATTTACTCTTCTTTGGGTCCACTTATATGATCAGGTTGTTGGAACAATGTACTGGTCACATTCATGCTGTTCGTTCCCTAACCACTTGAGACACCTAATTTTGATGAACATGAAGATATCTCATTTCTGTCATGCACTTTTGATTTCTTTTTTATGGTCAAATGTGCTGAGATGACTAGACTACTAAGACAATAAAAGTGAATCGGATTTGCACAATGGTATCCTAAGAAAGTGTTCGTATTGTGGTACTAAACAGCTTGCTGAAACTGCAATTAAGCCCCATTAGTGAAAAACAAGAAATGGTAATAAAGACTACCAAAATATAGGCTAAACTGCTGTATCCAGCACGTATCAAACCTGGACCTGCTAATAAAATTCCAAAAAACGAGAGCCATAGTTCTGTATCAAACAAAGATGGCCCTATCTTCCTTCTCCGTCTTTGGACACTTGCTGATCAAGTGCGCTCTGTTAGTTATTGTTGACCTGAATGATCTGTGCTCTTTCGAGCTGATTATTGCCAGTCACTATCAGTAACTGGTTTTCCCAGTCTGGAGCTCGGTGGTTTTTTGTTGCAGTTTTAGTTGCATTCGGTCCAATCAATGAACATATGTTAACTGTTCTTCAAGAATCTCGCTTAATGCTTAGTATAAGCTAGAGGATGGTTAAAGTGTCCTTCAAAGATAACAAGGAAACATAAACTGAGGCTAAGGAAGTTTCCTGCAAAATTATTAAGAATTTGTTAGTTTCTTGCAACATTCATCTTAATTTCCCCAAGAGCATGCACTGCACGTTTTTTATTATGTGGAAAAATAGTGCGACCTTACAACGATGCCGACAAGTTGTCTAACTGTAAGCTACATAAACGTTCATCTGATACGGGAGCAGCTATCACCAAACTTATCGAGGCCCCTTACCGTTGACACTCTGAAGTCTGAACCCTTCACCTGATAGACTGAGAGCTGCGTAACAGATCAGAGACACGCACAAGTTGATCACATGATTCAGAACCACAAGTTGATCACGTGAGTCAGAGCAGCAGTGCATATCAAAAGTACATCCAGCTGTACGTGCCAAATGTACTTTGCATCTGATAAGCAGAATGCCGTCTAGTTCATGGTACCATTGTCAACGAAGCCCTCTTGCAATAACCCACGGCAAAAGTATGCCTGAGTCAGCAGCATCGAGGAATCTCTCGGATGATGACCAAGATACAAAACTCTGAAACAACATCACAGGATGCTTTGCTCTGGTGGAAAGATCTGCTCCCAAATGGAGATCTTTAACCAGAGCAATCACTTCGACACCGCCAATTTATGTTGTATGGCGAGCGGGTTTATAATGTCAGGATCATATGATGGAGCAGGTTAATTATGTCCGGATCATTGATCGGCAGGTTAATAATGCCAGAATGATTGATCCTGAAAGGATGGACACGGACAGCTCATGCTTGAGTGCTCTCTGCCGTCTAGTGATTCAGAGAAAGACAGTCTGAATATTTAATCGATGCCTCTGAAGATCTCTGCAGTTTTGGTTGCACGAGGGGGCTGGTTGTCACGGAATGGTCGGCTCCGGTAGTGCTCGTCGGCGGGAGAGAAGAAGCTTCTTCCTCATCCGTGTGCTGGTTTGATTCTGTCGATCATTCTTGGTAGAGAAGTTGACATTATGGACCCATGGGCACCATGGGCGCATGCGTGTTAGCCTGCTGTTGACAGCTATATATCTCAATTCTCAACTCTCAAGCGTGCGCTGGTCCTTGCTAGCCAGTCTTGAATTCAATTCCATTCCATACAGAAAGGGACGCTTCATAGATTTGTGTGATTGAAATCTACGATAGGGAACAACTGGAGGAACATGAACAACATTCATGGGAATTCAGACTTAGATTGTGGTCTTCCTTGATGTTTCTTTATATAACAATTGGTTTAGATGTTATCCATCATGTTCTGATTTCAGTAGTGTTATGCGTTTTTTCTATTTATTTTTACACAATTGCTCCTTTGGAAGTACCAGCTAAATGAGTTCTGATCTGACTACTGCTGAAAAATTACTAGGCAAACATGTCAGTCAGGTTTAACAGCTGGTGTTAAGAATCTGTCTGAATGAAAAGGTGGACACTCAGACAATGAATAGTACTATATATAGACGAATTATGTCAAACAAACTAGACAACAGCAAAACATTGGAGAATGGAATGGAGTGATTTACGTTTGTTTTGACATGCATTCTCCAGACACAGCAAGCAGTCAGAAGCTTCTTCCTGTCCTGCGCAGCATCTGGAAGAGGTAGAATGGCATCTTCAGTCCAGGAGGCAGCGAATTCAACAAATGTGTCTCTCCTGCAGTACAGCACCTATCATCTGCAAACCAGTGCTGTACCTCCAATGTTTGCTCCCTGCAAGACAAACAATTTATATTCTGAACAACTTCGTATAAAATTGAGCTGCTGTTTAAATCCTGTCTGGTGATTCCTCCACACATGCGGTGGCATGGATATGTGATAAACAATGTGAGCATCTTCGCCGATCACATGGTCATAGGTTAACGGCACAATCTGATTAATATACAATGCACTGAAAATCCATTCACTTTGCTCCTGTAAAAAGCATAATATGGGATTTCCATCGTTGTTTACTCCACATTTGAACTCAGTGTGAAGAACAAAGATACTTCAGTGACTTGTTCCTTCATTCCTGTTAACTTCTGTAACAGGAGCCATTTTTTAAAAGAAAACTTCTATAACAGATAAATTTTGTGCAAAGCATCATCCCTCATTTAACCAAGCCCGCGACATGGGTTCCATCCCCGGCATGGACTAGGGCGAGGAACGAGGAAACCCGATCGAAAAAGGCAACAGCGTTTTGCTTCATTGAGTCCACTTTACTTCTCAATCCAACCAAGAAATGCATCATCAAACTGATATCGAGAAATTTTCCTCCCTTCTGATGCTACAACAGCTCCTAATCTGCAGGTCTCAATGCCTGCTGCATGCTGAGTTTCACCTTCCAAGAACCCGCCCTAGCTCATCGTCAACTGCTGGGCAGAACACAAGGCCCTGCAAGCTAGGCAGCAGCTGCTTCTTCCAAGGCTCCCCACCTGGACCCAGTTGTAGCCTCGAAGCTGACTTTTGGAAACTGTATGCTGCTGCTGATGGCCTGATGCTGTGCTGCTCCGATCCTTCTTCTTCCTCCATAGCATTCAGTCAGAATGGCCAGATGTCAGTTGCTGATGCACTCAGAGCCCCATGCATCCACCTCAGTTCTGACTTCTGAGTGCTGGGCCATGGATTCCTTGAAGCCACCTCCGTCCAATCATTTTTTAGAGCCACCAGCCATGAGAGAGAAACTGACCATTACTCAGAAATCAAGATCCATAAATGGTGGGTGCATGAGCTTGGCCATGCGGCCTCTGCCCAACCCAACCCAACACCCCCACCATTGTTTAACCAACCGATCATTGGGCAGTGAGCAAGCTCAACTGGCCTCTATATAACAGCCCTCCCGGCCATGACCTCCCCAGCACATCAGCAAGGGATCCACTACTGAGCAAGAGCTCCTGCATCACATTCAAAGCTCTCCTCTACACTACACATCCATCCTCGCTTGGGTTCTCTCTTTCTCGTAGTCTGATCGAAGAGATGCCTCGGTTCATCCTCTTCTGCTTGGTGTCCAGCCAACTGGCCATGACCGCGGTCATGGCGCGGCCGTTCGCCGTCTTCTTGGACGGCGGCGACATGAGCAGCACAGTAGCAGACGCTCCTTCTGCTCCTGCTGTGCTACATGCGCACTCCTTGCTGGAGTCAAGGTTCGCCGGGTCGCCGCTGAGCTCGCACCACGGCCACCACGGCCCTTTCGACCGGACGTTCGCCGGCGGGAAGATCATAGTGGCAGGGCTCGCCGCGGCCATCATCGTCGCCATCTTCTTGTACCTCCGGATCACGAGGAAGAAGAAGGTGGAGGTGGAGCCAAAAGTTTGATCACTAGGCCTGACTATACTCGATCCTCTACGACTTCTTCTGCAGAAAAGAAAAAAAGGAAGATATAAAAAAAAATAATGGTTCGCTTCTAGTCTTCTACATACACACAGTGAGGATGGATATATGGGATACAAGTGTAGTCCCCCCTAGATTCGTTGTAACATGTAAACAAGTATTTATGAGGAATATAGATGGTTTCTGTGCCAAAATCCATTGATTCGCAGCAGGTATTTCTGCTTGGCATCGTACTATTCATGGGATGAACAAGATGAACTGATTAAGCATGTTCAGTCAGTGTCATCAAGATAAAATGCTCATAGTCTGGATGGCCAAGTTATTATGATCCCAAGACATTGGTTTCAGAGCTGGACGGTGGTGAGAGCTGATATCCTAAAAGATGATTCCCGATCTGGGAGTAAATGCAGGCATGTGATCTGTTGTCTCTGCCAAGAGAAAATGGTACTGGAAACTGGAAAGCCATAAGGCCTAAAGATTTGACCAAGTGTACTGATTTTTATTCCTTTGAAAAAAGTTGAGTTTGAGGCATTCAGATTTAGCTGCGATTACCTAAAATTTCCCCACTGACTCTGCAAACAAAACACCTAAAGGTCCGTAGGAGAAAAGCTCAAGATCAGTAGGACAAAAGCGGCAGCAATGTTGCATTATACGTGTATGGTGAACAGCCACAGCATCTCTAGTATTTGGCCAAGTGGATTTGCCATTGATTATCTGAATTTCCCCATTGATGCTGGCGACAGAAACACCAAAAGGTCAGTCGAAGAAAAACGGCATCAATGCTGCAGCTTTTGTATGATGAACACGTACACAGCATCTCCTTGAGCAGTTGCGCTTCAGCATGTGCAATGATTGCTACCGTTCTTGGCGATGTCCCATGCATCATCGATCAAGCGGCTTTAACTAACTCGACCGTGCACGCACCTACCTTGAGCTGATTGGTTTCCGGTGGCGAGGACGGATCGTATCAGATAGCGGCCAGCTGATGGATCTTGGTTCGGTCAGAGTCAGGCCACTTTTCACTTTTCTGTTTTAGTCGGTGTAAACGATCTGTACTAGTACTGGAGACTGTACCACAAGTTACTTTTGTTGGCTTCACCCTTCACATTGAAGCAAAACACTTCTTCAATGAAATGACACCTTACCCGCAAAAAAAATGAAATGATACCTAAAAGTTTTTCCTTTTTTTTTGTTCCTTTTCTTTCTCTGAAGATACATCACCGGTACATAGAAGCATTACCACCGTGGCTAGTTTATATACCAACTTCAAGAAACCATTGCCATGAAATCCTTTAGAATTAGATTAGTGGGGCTTCTGTTGGCGATGTGATATCAATGTATGAACCTTCAGGATTCAGACTATGAATTAGGGGATTCAGGTCTTCAGGAGTCAGGTGTAGTAACAAGCGCATCCGGCTTGGGCCTAATAAGAGCCAGGCCGCCAGGTGTGCGCCTCTCGTCTTCCCGGCCCAAACACGGCCTGCCACTTTTTGGCCCAAACGTGGAATAACGTGGCGCAGGCTCGGAAATGTCGGCGCTAATTCTTAGTACGGAGTAATTACCACGCACTAAATGCGCCATTACAAATAATCCTCCTCCTCCTTGCATCCCAAGAAGCACCGAGGCCCACCAGGGTGAGGTTCAAGCAAGCCGAGAAGACTTCTCCGGAAGACCCCCAAACCCCCCGAGTTCCCCAACCGCCGCCTCGCCTCCCCCTCCCACCCCCGCCCTCACTCTCTTTCCGGCGAACCGGAGTCCCGGCCGCCGCGCCGCGGAGACAAGATGGTGACCGACGCGGCGGCTATGGCCGTCGTGAGGGCGGCACGCCCGGCCCTCCGCGGCGCCCACGACGGCGTCGCCTTCGCCGCCCACGCCGCCTTCCTCGCCGCAGGGTACTCGCTCTGCGCAGTCGGCCCCGCCGCGCTCGCCGACCCCCTTCCTTCAGGTTTGTGTGCTCGCCCGCTGTCCGTCCTAGCCCCCTACTACTTCCGTAGAGCTCCTGCTTGTGCGGTCCGGTCTGGGTACCGGCGTACCGTGGCCGGTTGGTTAGGTTATGCAACCCCCAGATTTAGGGTTCGCAGTTCGGTCGGTCGGTTGGTTGCCTTTGATGTTTATTAAGGTCTTTATGGTGCAACAGACAAAACTTTACCAAATATCCCGGATTTACTTTCCAATTTTTTCATCTTACTTGTACAAATTCTAGCGGGTAGTTGCCTGTTGCTTTTGTTCCCTTCAAAGATATCACTGTAGTCCTGTCTGCTGGTCATGCAAAACTGCTGTAAATGCTAGCCGGGTGCCTGTGGGTTGCGATTAATAGTAAGAAAATTTTACTAGTCATGATTCCACCTTTAACTGGCTAGTTACCGCCGCTTACTGACCATACTGCCTGCCACATAATTTAGTATCGCAGTTTTGTTATTCTTGGTACCAAGAATGATTCTCTGGTGGCTAGGGTCTTGGACAGCACTCAGGTGTCATGGTTGGCATTTGGGGGATAGACGAGACCATGGGTTTAGTCTTAGAAGATAGACTGATAATGCATTAATAATAGTCACTGTTTCAAAAGTGATAGGCAGTGTAGAATTGTATCTTGAGTATTTTATTGCTCCCTTCTTAAATTTCCCTGATTAAGGTTTAAGTTTTATATGTGGTTGTACAATTTACTTAATTTCAGGCGAGGAGGAGGTGGGAATCGATGGTTGGAACACCATGGAGAACTGCTACGCCTTTTTGTATAGCAAGGAGGAGAAGGGCAAGAAGAAACGGGTGCTAGTGAAATGTCTGGTGATCGGTGAATTACTTGCCATTGATGTCCTGGATCTTGAGGCACAAGATAAGGGCCCGTACAATATCCAGATCAAGTATGTTTGGATCTTGAAGGGGCTTTTTAGATGTCCTGCAACTACATTTAGTTTGCAGCATGGTTTCACTGGATATATGATTTGTTAGCATAGGGATATTAAGTAATGAGCAATACCAAATATTTATGGGGCAGTCATGTCATGTTTTGGTACATATACCAACCAGATGTGCGGTTTGGGCAGTTGTGCTCTAGGAAAACAGGCATCATGTAGTATAATTGACACATCTATTTACCTGGGAGTATGTTCTTGCATCATGCAACTGCTTGGAAAATATTATTTCTGCATCTTTGATTTTGATTTAGTGTATTAATTTGGAAGGACTATTCTGAACATTCATAATGTATGCCCACTCTGTGATACAATCTAGATTCCCAATTTACTTTGGAAGCGCCTGGATATGATGCAATGAGTAATTGTGACTTACTCCTAAGTCCTAATATGAATACATGATATATGAAATAATTAGCATCCAACTTAGCAGAAACGTACAGAAATGCATTGGCATACTTGCTTAATTGACTCTTCCCAACCCCTATTTTATTGAACTGTTTCTTACTGTTATGAATCGCCAGTTTTATGGTCCCAAGTTCTGACAGTGATTCCTTATATGTAGCGTGAAAGATTTCTTCTCTGAAGAGCAGCCCAAGAATTATGGGGATATGTACAAGAATTTTGCAGGCCTCATTGAGACTGTCAACTCAAATGTTTTGTGCAAATTGGATGGGAAGGATGATGGTGCTGTGGCTGGTAAGAGCTCTGATTCTACTGCCAAGAACCCTGATGCCGAGAGCAGTTCATCAATACGCAGGTATTATTATGTTGTTTTTATGTTTTACCAGTACTCTTGCACCTACAACAGATGATCAGATTAAATTTTACCTTACTGCTCTTGTCTTCTTGGTTTGATATCTTACGATTGTTAGAAACAAACATGAACTAATAGTTTGCTTAATCTGTAGTTTCTCCTAAATCTGTTTGCTGTCATGGTTAACAACTTTCAACTCTGTGTTATAGTTGTTCTCATTATCTTATAGTTTCCTAACATAAGACACTTGTTTTTCCAGCTCTGGAAATCCAGATCCTAGAACTACTGACCCTTCCAGGTATCATCCTTTACATTTTTCGTCTCTTTTTGTTTGCATATGCAATTCTTAAAGTCTATTCCATCTCCTCTAGTGAGTTGGGGCTATTGATCCCCAGCCCCTGTACACCTTTTTTACGGACTGTTATCATAATTTGGCCATAATTTTTGTTCCTCTCGTTGTTCTCTGATACTAGGCTTGCAAAGGTACATTATGTTCCCAGAATACACTGACTGTATACGAAGAAAAACATGCATATTCTTTGTTTCTGCCCACATGGAACTATCAAGTGCCTTCTCTTTCACAAACTGTATTAATGTTCTATCATCTTTCACCAGAAGAAGTGTGTCAAAAATCTAGCTCATAGAGGCAGAAATCTTGGTACATGCACCATTGTTAGACCATAAAGTAATTGTCCATTGTACTTAACACATTCACAGAATGTATAATGAGTATTTAATTAACTCATGAGCTGTGATAGTAAATACTACTCCGAGTACTGTAGTAAATATTATTTAATAGTAAGTATTTAACAAACTCATGAGTTGTGCCAGTAAAGTACTGTAGTAAATATTATTCATTTGATGTTACGGCAGTCGGCGGTTATTTCACTTGATGTTTTCAGTGATGTCGTTTCTTATGGGCCATGGCTAATCTGCTTTTATTTTGTATGTTGTGGTACAGCCTAATATATCCTCCAATAGCTCCGCTTGATTCTGATGACCTCTTCCCTGGGCCTGGTGCTGGCTTCTACCCTCACAGGTATGTCTTGAACCATGAAACTTCATGTAGAACGTGTAGAAATCAGTGTCTTCTTATATAGTTAAATGTGCTTGTTTTGTTTTGTTTGCAGTGGTATTGGGAGTGGTGGCAGCATGCATGTTGGTAATATTTCGCCTACTAACTTTCCAGTTCTCTATATGCCTGTGCATCTCTGCGATCATCTGACTCCTTATTTTGACCCAACACTAACAGGTCCAAATGATCCACGCTTTTTTCCTTCAAATCCTTTCCCTGCCCCATTTGGTGGCCCTGGGTATGTTCTGTTCATGTTTGACTAAATTTACATTTTCAAAAAGCATTTAGTGGTACTTTTCTGTTCAATTTTGAATGAAAATGAATGTTTGAAAACAGGAGTGTTCCACCGGGTGGTCGCTATGATCCAATTGGCCCACCAGATGTTCCAGGATTCGGGCCATCAAACTTTGTTAGGTAAGCTAATCATTGTTAGCATTTTCTTCAGATTCTTTCCCATTAATAAGTTTGAATGTGGCCTATTCTTTACTCGGTGCTGCTTAAAACCCGTGCGTAATCAACTGAACGGCTCTCCAAATATGCTTTACTAGTGCCTGTTCCTATCCTAGTTCCTGTGGTACAATGGTTCAATAACATCCTATATAACTACATATTCTCCTTGATCGCTTTGTAAGCTTGAGTGATATCCTGTTGAAACTGTCTATGCTTATCCACCCACCTTGATTTGATTGCGGAATCAGCATCTGAAATCAAGACCTCTGCTGAACAGGTGATGCGAACTGAATGTTCTCCTTTTTGTCTGTCGATGCAGGCGTCCAAGGCGGCCTCCGGGCGGGAGCACTCACCCAGACCTCGAGTTCTTCCAGCAAGGGCCAGACTTCTGAGACTCAGAGGCCGACCTCCTCGCCCCTACCGTCGAAAAATAACATGGCTCTGTTTGCCACCCCGAGCTATAGAGCGCTTTTGTGTGGTTTCGACTGCCTTTATCGCAGATAGTTGTGCACCTGAATACAGATGGACGTGAAAACTTTTTGTATCTATCCCTAGTTCCAAACCGTCCATTGTCGCTGTCGTATTGCATCTACTTGTATATATGTATCTATACCAACGGTGTACCGACTGAAAGCGAAACATGTATCGTCAAAGCCTGCCAAGGGGCATCCCCTGTCGCTTCCGCCTGCTGCATCAGGCGCGGCGGGAATATCCCGAGCGGCCGGGGATGGTGCCGTCCAGGTCGTTTCAGAAATGCGCTGGAGCAGAAAGCGACCCCCGCAGCCAGCAGAGGGGTCAGGGATGTGACGGGAGGGGATGGTTTGGTTGGCCAGTTCCCCCAGCCGGCCTAGTTTTCGTTGCGTCGTGGCCGTTGTACCGTGCGGTGGTGCCCGCCGCCGAGCAAGCCAGCCTTTGGATGGATCGGGGCTCCACCGCCATCATGCGTCTCGCCGCGCTTTGCCTTCCCTTTTGGTTGGAGCCGAAGCCGGTTACGGGCATGTGTGCTATCGCCATGGAGTTCCGCCACGGTGGTAGAGGCGGCTGCCCCCACCCAGGCCGAGAGATCTGAATCATTCGGCGCGGCGCAGCCCTTTTTGGCATTCCTATGCTCTGCTCTGCTGCGCTCGCGGCGCGTCCTCTCCTCTGGTTGGGTACTTGGGTTGGGTCCCTGGCCATGATGCGGTCCGCCGGCAGCGGCGGGCAGAATTATTTAGTGCGCCTACGCGCGTGCCATTAGCGCCGTACCGTATCAAAAGGGCAAAGCGTCCGGGGTTTATCGGCCATGACATCCCAGCACCACACGGCCACTGTCTACGCAGCACGAACGAACTGGCCTTCTTTGAGATTGATGACGATGCAGATGCGGTAACCTTGTTCGCGCCAAACCAAGGGCGGCGCTTTTTCTACGCGCGTCAGGTGGTGGGTGACGGCTTCTGTTAGTTAGGATACTACTATATTTGCGATCATGCTCTCCGAGATCGCCGTGCTCCAAATGCGACCGAGAGCTTCTCGTTCTCGGGGCGCAGTGGCGATAACCACGCATAGATTCCTGGACGTCACGCGTGATCCAGCGTAGATTTCTATCACCGCGCGCTGGATTTTCTCATGCACCTCCGCTGGATTTTTTTCATGTACTTTTTTTTTGCAACCACTGACGCAAGCACTGCCCCTTTTAATTAGGATCGAGCTGACACGCACGCATGTCTGTCCGGCAGAAGGTTCTGCTGCAGAGGAGCTATAGATCCTGCACCAGGACGACCCAGCTTTTCGTGGCTACGGTCAGGCAATCAAAGCACCGAAAGAGGAGATCTAGCGAAAATCACAACAATCCCTCCCCTCCCTCCCGTCCTGAGTGCTTACCTTGTCAAAGAAGTGATGCGGTCGCTGCTTTTCAATTCTTTCTCGATTATTAAAATCTCCCGGCATCCATAGGAACACAGACGACATGTTTTTCTTTCTGTTCCTCACGATAATGGATTGATTAATTTCGCCTTGCGTCCATACGAACACGGGCCAGATATTTCTCTTCCTCCTCTAACCATAGACGCCATCGATGAAGCGACACGATATCAAAATCAGGATTAATTAAGGATGGAGGACAAGAACACGGGGAGCCGGGACGGGGCGAGGGGACAAGGAAAACAAAACAAAATTCACATCCTTTTCCATCCATCCACACCTCTCGTCTTATCATGTCTACGCCATACGCGTCGTAGCTGGTTTTGCGTTGGCCCGATGGGGAGGCTTGAGCAAGGGAGCACACTGAATAATTCCCCTTTCACGACTGAAAGGAATACCGCCACTTGACCAGATTGACAGGTGGGCAGATAGATACCTTCATCAAGACTTCATAACTGATACATGCAAGGAACCATAATATAATCCTTTTTTATATATGTATACACCTCTATGGCCTAACCTGACCTAGCTGAATGAATCATTGTAGGAGTATATATTGTATCATTGTGTGTGTACTCATCCCATCCAGGGCAGGAGGAGAAGCACAAGGAGCACTCAACCAACCACCAGCCAACACAAGCTCACATGGAGGCTGGGCTGTGCCCAGCTCACTCCCAGCTGAGCTGGCACACACAACACCAACTCACCAAAGAAATTCATTCTCCCTTGGGGAGGAGAAGAATCTCAAAGACCAGAACACAACAGACCAGCCCCAAATTGGCTTCTCAGCCAACCTTTTTTTTTCCCCTTGTTCTTTTTTTCCTTGCTTGCTTGCAACACATGACTGACAAACTTAATATCACACAGGTGCATGGACAAGAGGAGAGGGCAAAAATGGAAACCGAGAAAAGAACTGCAAAAAGGTACCCACATCTGCCTTAGTAGATTGTACATTCCAACCTCTGCAGGTAGTTGCAGCTGTTGTTTTTGTAGCAGCAGCAGCACTCTCTCACACACCACAGGATTTTACAAAGGGGAAAACTGGCTCGGCATTGCCTAGGTGCTCTTGTCTTTCAGGCAGCACGCACTCTATCTCACTCCTCACCTCTGCTCCTGGCGCTGCTGGCTGTCTCCAGCTGCCTCTCTCCTCAACCTCAGGTGAGGAACATCTGCAAAACAAGCATAGCATTTTTTAGACACCCATGTAGTTTAATGAGTAATTAAAGAACTAAACGCAGCAAAGAGAAATAAACTAGAACAGGACTGCAGGAGAAAGAACCAAAACAGCTGTTAGTTCTTTTTTCTTTTCAAGTTTGAGACACTGTTTAGGCCTTTAGGGTTCACATCAATCATGTGAAGTTTAACCATAGGGGGAAACAAAGAGAGCTCATGACACCATCCACTGTTCCACCCTTTCCAAGTAATGGAGATGTGTGTTCTTGCAGCATTCGTGTTCCCCGCACCAGCTTTCCATTTCCCAATGGAGGTGGCAGCAGCAGAGAAAGAAGCCACGGAAGGAGACATGTGATGAGATGAGACACACATTCTAACATGGAAAGATAACAATCTGCAAAGGAGGGGCACGTCCAAAAGCAACAGCCCTGCCGGTAACAAACTAGGAAAAGAAGGGTTTAGGGAGGGGAAAAAATTGGATTCCTAATGAAGATTGATAGACAGACAAAAGCCTGCATCAGGCAAAAATCTTTGCTTCAAAAGCAGAGAAGGCTAGGAGTGCAAGCATCTAATGCTTACTATACTCCTCTTGACACCTGTGGGAGCATACAGGCAACTTGACCCTAACATCATCGCAATAATCAAATTGTAGTTCAGCAACAAACTCAAAGTTGTCACCTTTTATCCACAAGTGATCTGACCAAGAGCATTAGCGAAGAGCTCTTGCACCTAAATCCAATGACAACAGCTAATCGCACAAACATCGGGTGTAATTTCCGAGCTCTAATCCATCATATGAAACATGGTTGATTCAAGCACTTTGTTACTTGACCCAGAATGAACAAATTTTCATCTTTATCCAAGCAGTGGTGGTAAATCGTGGCATAAAGGGTAATAAATGCTCCTGAAGGGCTCGGAATTCCACTGCCCAAGCCATGGCTTTGATTTCATAACACCAGATGAACGGAGTTCCTTAGTTAATGTCCCCAAATTCAGCTGTAACTGAATCCATTAATCAATCTCCCCTACTCCCAGGACGAGAATTACTCCTCCACAAGCTTCCAACTCCATCAAACTTCAATCTTTCCAGCTCCCCTCCCTAGCCGAATCCACTAAAGAACGAACTGCCCACTCGCCAACTTGTAACTGACGCCCACTGATCCGAGAAACGCGAAATTATTCTGTACGAGATCGCATTATTAAACTCTAAATCAGCTCGCGGAATCAAAGGCTTGCAGCTACAGCCCATCGACTTCGGCTGAGATTTACAACCGATTTGGAATCCAATCGGCCAACTGGATATCGAATCAGAGGCTAAATTCAATGAATTCGACACAAACTTCAAACGGGTGGATGGAATCTTGGGATAGAATTCCATCGAGGAGACGTCGGAACGGGAACGAAGAAACAAACCACCTACCTACCGGCCAAGAGAGATAGAGACGTTCCTAACAAATCGAGAAGGGAGCCATGGGAGGAACAAATCTGAAACAGTCGAGCCGTGCCAGATTCTCACCTTGCCTATCCTTCCACCTGGCGGCGGCCGCGGCGGCGCTCATCCCGGAGGCGGCCGACGGCTTGCAGTCCGGCGGGTCCTCGAAGAGCGACCTCGAGAGGCTCTTGTGCGCGTAGCCGATGTCGAATACGATGACGCCGGGCTGCTCGCCCGCGACGAGGATGCCCTTGACGGGGAGCCACACGAAGAGCTCCTCCTGCGAGAGGCCCTCCACGCCGCGGAGCGCGCCCTTGCTGAGGTTGCCGCGCACCACGGTGTCGAAGAAGGCGAGGTCGCCGTTGTCGTACTTGGCGTAGCACGGCGCCGACAGCCGCGCCTCCAGCAGGCCGCTGGAGTCGTCCAGGGTGTACGACTGCACGCCCCGCGGGAGCAGGCCGCCGGGGAGCCCGTGATCCTTCAGGAGCTGGTGTATCGTGCTGCCGGCGCGGGCGGCGGCGCCGGAGACCGCGTCCCGGGGCGCGTCGCGGGAGAGCGCGGGCAGCGGCGCGGCGATTAGGAGGAGGAGGCACAGGAGCGGCAGCGCGGGGAGCGGAGAGGGTAGAGGCGGGAGCTTTGCCATGGAGGAGAGGGTCCCGCGCGGCGGCGGTGTGGGAAAGGGTGGGGGTGGGGGTGGAGGCGGAGGCGGAGGCGGAGGGGAAGAGAACCAGCAGGGGGAGGTTTTAAGGGAGGAGAATGGGGGATTTGAAACTGTGGCAAAAGAGGAGAAACAAACTCTGGCTGGAAAATGCGAAGTGCTGAATGAAATGGTTTTCTTTTGACAGATTTTTGTTGGGTTGTCACTCCCTCCAGTTTGGTAAATGAAGTCGTTTAGAACAGCGACACGGTCACCAAAGCACAATTTTGACTTCTCTTTTCTATAAAAATATTTCTTGAAAGTTATATATGTATACTTTTATAAAAGTAATTTTCAAGACCAATCTATTTATATAATTTTCACATTTTCAAACTCAACAACTTAAATGTTATCCATGATTTATATTCCCAATGTTTGACTCAATCCTTATCAAAAAGACTTGTTTTACCAAACCGGAGGGAATACTTGCGTGTGGAATGACAGTTTTGCCCCTGACTGATATATGGTGACAAAGTGGGAAGCGAAATTAGTTGGAGGGTTTTTTCTTCATTTCCTTGCAAAAATATATATAGTTCGTGGTTTCATTTCTTCAGTGGCACCTACATGCGAAAATGAGTATGCACATTAGAACGATTGATCGATCAAGTTTCAGTTTTGAACGTTGCATGTTATTCTATCGAACATATTGGGGTTTTGTTTGGTAATCGGTAATGAATTATCCGCGTCTTCGTGCATTGTGTTAGGGTTTTTTTTGCTCTACTTGCCTATGTGACTGTTATGCAGAAGTCAGAGTTGTAATGATAAATGAGTAGCTTATCGCCAAATTAATTGTTGGTCAAAGTTTACTTCTAAGCGTTATGCGTTACTCTACTCCATAAATTAAGTTTTGTTCAAATTACCAGACGGTTCGTGCGTTTTACATGTATGATGGTCATATTAGCTTACTTGTTTGATCTATTTTTTCTTTGTAACATTGTCGTGCTACTTTCTTCTTCATACTAAGAATTAGTATTTTTGCCGGCTTTTGGACAGATTCATGTAATCGCATAACAAGTCAGTGAACACAATCAAATAAGTATCTACAATTTTGTTTGGTATGTGACAGTTAATACGTCTTATTTACCTCATTGCATAATATTGTTGTAAATAAAAAAATGCATGGTATTTCTTTATAAAACATGGTAAAGTTAAATGGAATTTTGCGTCCTCACATTGTGAGAGTTAATTATTCATAATATTTCTTTACCAAATATGTTAAAGTTAGATAGTGTTTTTAATTTAGAGTGTTCATCCAAGTGAATTACACACAATTTCCTCCATTCCCGTCACCCCATATAGGTCATAAAAAATGTACGGCCGCATTGTTGCATGCATCTTGTAGGTCACCACGGGATTTTGGGATCATGTGACTTTGACATGGCATGGCCCATGGTTGGCTTGATCTGTATTATTAGCAGTGGGTTGCAAGATTAGCCGAGTTAAATGATGCAGTGGCTCTTCTAGAACAATGTCATTTCTACATGATACAAATGAAGAAGTTTGGAATAACTAATAGGAATATCCATGCATATCCACACATTATATTTCTGATGGTGACTTGAAAGCAGAGGCAATAATCCATCTCTTTGTCTTTGGAGGCTTATTTTGAGCCAGAAGATTAGCCAAGAAATCTCCTATGATCAGGGCTTTGTTGAAACTAATAATGGGGTTTGCAGGATGTTTAACTTACACGACTAGCAATAGATAATACTACACACCATGAGCATCATAATTCAAAAAGACACACACAACTTGGTACACTTCCTTTTCTACTGTTAACATCGTATCATCAAAAGTGTAATGTAGATGTCATTTTCGTATCTGTGAATTTGGGCGCAAAGTTACAAACCAGTACGAGATTGGGGCCTTCAACAGAGTGCTAGGGAAGCAACGAGCGACCCACAGTGATGGATCCAAAATGAGAGCTAGCTTCAAGTTGAGCCACTTGATGTGTTTCATTGTCTACATTTCATGGCTTACAAGCTAATTAAATATTGAGTCCCCCTCAAAGAAAGTAAAATAGTACTTTAACATTTTCAGGCTATTAAAGCTATCAAAAGAAAGTGAGTAGTTGGAACAAAACTGGACTTATTAATTGAATTTTTTTTCCCGGTGTTAGCTGTACTACTAAGCTGTGTCGACACCTCCAATCCAAGTAATAAAAAACATTAATTCTGTTCTTTTCTCACTTCAAATTACCAAAAAAATCAAACTAAAGAAGGAAAACATGCATCTTTTGGCAGCTAGGCTATATGTAACGAAATGAAAGAGCTGGACGCCATCAGGGGTAATCACTAATCAGTAATCAGCATCCTTGGGCAGGGGCAGTCTGGTCCACTCGGCAAGCTCCCAGCTGGCCCCACATGCAGCCGCAAATGGTGTATTATTGAGGGGTGGGCATTGGCAGCCATGCATGAGATGGCAATCGCGGTTGGCGGAGCCCTTCGGTTTTGGCGTTTGTGCCGCAGCACGGAATCTGTCAACAGGCCGCTAAAAATAGCCGAGACCGGACCAGCAACTGAAGAAACGCGCGGTGCCAACGGCAAGGCAAAACACGCCGGAAATCTCTCACCTACAGTTTGCGAAAATTTCAATACATTCCCTGCATATGTGGTAGTACATTTTTTTGTTTTTTTGCGGGTGATGGTAGTACAATTTTTGTTTCTGAAAACACACAGCATTGTTTACCATATCCTCGCAAGAAAAAAAAAGAACATTGTTTACCAAGGCTAGCACTATAGTGCTATACGCGCATAATGCGAAATTATATATCCAGGGTTTCAGATATCTTTGAATCACTTCGGTCAGGTCTTCAGATCTTCAGACCAGTGACTGAGACTGACAGGCTCACGGTCACCCTGAATGCCTATCACCATTCAGCAGGAAGGACGAAGGAGAGAGCACGCGCGGCGCGTGGCAACAAAACGCAAACCCTGCACCGGCTCCGTTACGGCGCTAGCTGCAAACTTTTTTTTTGTTCCGGAGTCGGGGCGTTTTCCTAGCGTTTGTCTGATAATAAAGTCGAAACGAGTTTTGTCCGTGCCGGAACAGCAGCAGGGTTTCCGAGGGCAAAGCCAGGTTACCTTTTTGGCAGCCCTTTTCTGGCGTTAACGCCGGCTCATCTCATCAGCAGCTTGCTGAGGTTTTCGCTTCATGTGATGTGTGACGACGATGCTGCCAAAAGGCAAGGAAGCGTAGATCACGGCACGGCAAAGGGAGGAAGAAGAAGAAGAATGGCTAGCTCCCAGGATGCTTCGTCCTCGATCTGTCCTCTGGCTGTGGGCCGTGTCATGGCTTGTTGTTCTCTTCCTGTGCTCACGTGGAAGATTACAGCCTGCGGTCCCTGCTTGTAGCCGGGGCGTTTTACGGGCATTATTTTCACATGGATTTTCTTTCTGATAAATGTTTTCTTGCAAAAGAAATGGTTAAAAAATGGTTTTTAAAAGTTTTCGTGTCACAAATGGAGGCGAATGCATTGTGTGGTAGCCGCGTCAAATTAAGAAACAAACTTTCCTTACCATCTGTGGGTGTAGTAGTGAGTTAACAAGATGGGTGATCAGGGGACATGCACGCTTGATTGCTTTGTTGCTTGCAGTATATGCTGCGGTACAACATTACAGCTCCCCACCATAAACAAGGAGGTTAAAGGCTGCATGTTGTCATGCCGTGGACAAAAGCTTGCTTTCCAATCATTAATCTCGTACCGGTCAGTACTTAACAGCTAATCTTTGTTGGCTTACAACTTTCCTTGTGCGCTCGACATATATCGTGGTGGTGTTTATTTGGTCCGGACCGATTTCTATTCAATCAACCATCTCTTTCGTACTGTTTGTGGTTTCAATCTTTGTATGGACGACGTTCTTCAATTCCTTCCAAAAGCTGGTGCTTGCTTAGACCGAAATGAACCAGAGCGCAGCACACATATCGTGTCTCTTCTAGAACACATGCATGCTGAAATTTTCTCTTCCTTTTATTTGACCGTACCATTTCCAAAACACAGATCCAAAGTTCACAGGTAAAACTTGAACCAAGAACGAACTATGACAACTTGAATCAAGGTCACATGATGCATGGTTCATTTAAATAGGCTACTATGTCATTGTGGTTTCGTAGTAGGTAGTGTTTCTCTGGGGTCGGAGAAATTTCTCCAGCCCCTTTGACCAATATTTTAGGGTATTAAATCAAGTCAGTTTACAAAACTATCTTCACAACATTGCATTATTTCACGAGACCTATCTAATGAGCCCTTTGACCGCACGATTAGAGGATGGTTACTGTAGCATTACTGTAGCAAATCATGGACTAATTAGGCTCATTAGATTCGTCACGCAAAGTTGCACCCATCCCTAAAAGGGTTTTGCAAATAGACTTCGTTTAGTACTCCATGCATATAAGATTCCCTTGGAAGATTTTTTTCTCTGAAACACGGCCTGTCAGTATACTGTAGAACTGAAGAAACATGCTCCGTATACGCCAGCTGATCCCGTGTCTGACGCAAGAACCTTCCTCTGACGACCGGGAAACGGCCAGGCCAGGGAGCCACAGGCACACTGCCACCCGACCAAACCATCCAAGTGACGCCCTCTTTTATTTCAAAGAAAAAAAATGAGCCCCCCCTATGGAACACAAGATGCCAAGCCGATTAGGCTGCAGGATTAGCAAACCATTCTAGCCCAATGGCCTGACACAATTGTCTAATGCACAAAGCTGGGGCGCTTTGGGATTGATCTATCGATCAATTATACTAGTCTTATTCAATTAATTACTGCGCCTAATCAGTAGGGAGAGAGCAAGCAACCTAACATACCTGTAAATTCCATTCCGGAGGTCATTCCGTTTTTGCTCTTGGAACGGAACATTCCGGTATCGGTCGATACCGGTGTACCGTTCTGGACTTTATTATATTAAAAATATATGAATATACATATACATAAATATTCATATAAATATATACTTACGGCATAATTACGCTTCATCACACTGACATTTTTACCAAACTCACATATAATTCATTAAGTTCACCTGACCATAACCATATTTCATACTCCATAGCTCATACATGGAAAATAAAAACACAATCATTTGGTTTTAGCCCGGTACCGAAATGAGCGGAACAGACGTTTCGGCCGGTATTGGCCGGAATGGCCGGAATTGACCGGTATTGACCGGTATTTGACCCGGTACGGGATTTCAGCCCTTCCATGCCGGTTTAGGCACCGGAACGGGGCATTCCGGTCATTCCGGCCGGTACCGGAATGGAATTTACAACTATGCTTTGACCGCACGTAGAGCCTTGTTATGGCCAATGACATGTGGGGGCCATGAGGAGGCGGCGTCGAATTGGCGATCCGGCCCCGCGTTTTGGTGGCGGTATGGTATGCGGCTCATGGAGGCGATTGGTGCGCGTAGCAGCCATGACAAGTGGCATGGGACCCATCCTCATGTGAGAACAAACTGTTTGATTTGATTTCTTTCTAGGCTAATTGCCTCCGGGCTCAAGTTTCCCTAATGACGCTTTGGACATCAATGATCGAGCTCCACGAAATGAATTCTCGCACACTAGTTTAATCGAGGTGCCTTTGGCCACCCCCCATCATCATACCAAGCATGCCACATCAAGTTAATTTGCGCTAGCTAAATGCCTAACCTAACGAGAATCCAAGATCCATCCTTACCAAATCCAATAAGCACGGCGTGGTTCTGTAAATAATAATAAATAATAATCCCCCTAGAGCTGTTAGAAGGATTAGAAAAAACGTGGCGCCGCAAGTTAGCTGCCCTTTTGATGATCCATAGAGCCAACATTATTGTCGCAATAGATGGACATAGTCATCACATAGATGTCTCCCAGAGCGTCTCTTGATTAGCTACCATTTTGAGGTACAGGTTTATGGTGCATGGCTGCATGCAAACATGTATCATATATGGAGATGGCTTGCCAATTACTGTGGAAAGGCTATATTGTCCCCCTTGCATTGTGTATTACAGCCATGTGATGCTATGGGGTTGTTGGGTCCTGATGGTCCATTTCGGTATGTGCCCACACGAACTAACTAACGGTT
This sequence comes from Echinochloa phyllopogon, assembly GCA_033239725.1. Lineage (NCBI taxonomy): Eukaryota > Viridiplantae > Streptophyta > Magnoliopsida > Poales > Poaceae > Echinochloa > Echinochloa phyllopogon. The sequence goes on along the minus strand of BTCW01000002.1, from coordinate 49,883,336 downwards.
AGATTAATAGTAGGTGCGTGTGGCTACATTTTATATTACTTTCTTATGCATTTCCTTTTGTTAACTGAGCCAAAAGCAAGAAAAGCTACTTTGTATCCTGGATTCTTCATCCACCACACTAGTTAATTCAAGCTTCAGTTTTTTTTTAAAAAAAAAGACAAAACATTGGCTAGTAAGAAAAACGATGCATAGCTCACCGTGAAAATTGTCAAGTACTTTGAATCTGTCATATGTGGAAAATAGATGTAGACATCGATCAGGTATGTCATAATCTATATAGTTATTGAAAATTTCAACTTAAAACTGACCAAATAATTAAGCACGAGACCACCGCAATGTGAGGCCGCTTGTCAACAGCTTCTAGGGTGTTCATTATTCAAGATACGTCACTTACGTAGGAAGATTTGGTGACTTGCAGTAGTTGCATGGAAAATTAAGCAGCTGGTTTGTCAAACATGTCGGCAGCGTATGTTGTCCTTGATCGAATTGTCTTTGCAAAGATGCTCTCTTGAAAATTAACCGCCTGAGGTGATTGGGCATTTGCTTGAATTCCAGAGGGTGCTGTCGAGTATCATATCATATATACTCTCTGATGCTCGAATCTAGCTAGGTACTTGCCTTCTCCAGGGCCTGTTTGGAAGTCCGGTATTCAACTAAAAAACGGTGTAAATTACGGGCCCTGTATTTTTTCCGAACAGAACCCAAAATCATTGTTTGGATGGCCGGTTTTACTATTTATTTTACCGCCGGTTTGGTCCAAAACACTCGGAAAAAATAAATCGAGTCTGGAGGCCCCATTATTTTTCCGACGTTTATCGGGGGCGGAGCTCGCCTCCAGGTCTCCTTCCGCAGGGGCGCAGGCCCCAACTCACACTTTCTAGCACCATGTGCGGCGGCGAGCCGGCGACCAACGAGCCCTTCTAACGTCCGGCGCTATCCTTTGATTCTCGTCTGCCATGGCCCCTTAATCCCCTCCGAGATCTCCCCCCTCAGCTTGTCTTCTGCCGCCTCGCCGTGTTCAATGACGGCAAGTTCCGCTGAGAAGATGTGGCCCCGTTCACTGCGTCCAGCATCCGAATCTGGTCCTCACAGATCTATCGCCAGCTTCCTCTCCTACTACAGCAGAGCTCTCAGTCATCCGCCGACCATAGTGTAGAACTTTCCGTTCTCCTCCACACCCTCTCCTGAACTCATTCCTGGGAATGTCGTGGTTTGGAGCTCTCTGATGGATTTCTTGCGTCTGTGGAGCTCGAACATGTCGCTCGTTAATGCTGAGGTTTGCCTCCGCTGTCACACCAATCTGAATTTCATTGCTCTCGTGGTCCAATCTGACGCCTTCTCGTCTGAATTTTGACATTTTGATCTAAAATTCCATGGTCTTATTTGAGCCGTGATATGATATTTGATCAGTTTTGAGCTATAGTTTGAGGCTTGCTATGCAAGCGTTGCAGACTTGCAGTAGTCAAGAACATTTTAGACGATGGCTTTGTGGAGTACTAGACTAATTTGCCGAGCTCATTTTTTCCGCTCACCCAAACAGCAGTTTTCAGGTGAGAAAAAATACCTCTGTTTCCCTGTGCACAGAGAATTACAGGTGTAATTCATTTGCGGGTGCAAAATAATCCGAAGTTTCCAAACAGGGCCTAAACGGATTTCGAAGTCGTACCATTTTTTTTTAAACAAATCAATTGCTTGATCTGATGAAAGGCTAAAATCTTCATGAGCCATCTTGTTCAATATAATTATGCAACAGTTCAAGTACTCGATCACGCCGTACTATCGGGAACAAAACAAGTGGTTTGTTCAGTAAGTTTGCTTGCAGTGGCATGCGCTTGTTATTAACCCATCTTCATCAGTTTAAGGTCTCTAGGACAAACAGTCGCCATGCCACCAAATGTACAACTAGATCATTATTACATCTGCATCCCCTTTTTTCCAAAGAGAAAAAGACATCACGTTTTCCGCTGCTTTTGGGAATGATGCCTTGGTAACCCTGATTAACCTGCATGATGACCGGCCTATACATTGCTTGTAGGCTTTAGCTGACATGACATAGTTAGCAGGCTGTATACTGGGAAAAAAAAACTAATGGCCAAAACATAATTAAGTTTCATAATAGCAACCCCACAGATCTTGCTCTTGAAATACAAATACAAGCTCTGCCCGCCAAAATTCGCAAACTCTACTAGACCTAATAGTGAATCAGATAGCAAATTTGTCATGCCTGCGATAGCCAGAGAATCCAAACCCTCGAAACCAGCATGATTAATACTAGCGTATACTCCCTCTTTCCTTTTATATATGACGCTGGGAGTATCTAGTTAGACCAAGTTTGGATCGCACGAATTCAGTTAATTTTTGAAATTATTATAGTCGAGGCAGGATGAGTTGGAAGGCGCTAGTCATCATGTGGTTTTCTTGTGGCGTCACCTAGCTAGGGATACATGTCCCTGTACCTTTTCCAGCTACTTCTTCCGGTGGCTGCACATCAGATCAGAGTTGGGTCAGGCTCACACGTCAACAGGGGAGGCCCGCCGTTTTGTCGCAACCCCTGTACTGTACAGCGGCCTCAGTTTAGTTTAGGGCATGGGGACGCCGTCCGGCCGGGCGTGTCTCTCTTCTCCATACGTGCACGGTGCACGTGAACTCTTCGCCTTGGTCTTTGGCTGTTCTTTCTTTTTTTTCCTTTTGAAATATACAAGTCTTTGGCTGTTCCGGTGTACGTGACGAAGACAAGTAAAAAGAAGTTTCTGCTACAGCACCGTTTGTCGTAGAGATGGACCGGGTCAATCATGTATCCGTTGTTTATATTGGTATATGCTATATAAAACAGATTGTAGTGTGTAGGATCAATAGTGGAACACTGTATCAACTAGCCACCTGTGTCATAGGTTGAGAGGGGCTTGAGCACCAATTTGTGAATGGCGGTGAAAGAGCACCTGTGCCATATTTTTTTTGTTCAAAAGCAAAGCACTAGTGGTCCCTACATTTTTTTCTAGATACCGCAAGCTTAACGGAATTTGAGTAAACTAAGCGTTGTGTCATTTCGAGGCGCCTTGTAGACTGCGGCTGCCATTCCCAAATTCCCCTCCACTGATCCGCATGTTCGATCGAGGCGGCAGATGCCAAGCAGAAGAAACGCATGTGGGGACAACAAGGCTGCTGGGTGGGTTTGCTATGCTAACCCAACGGTGCGGGCCAGCCGCGCATTGATTGGAGCCCGGACTTGGCCCACCGGCCCAGCAGCCACTGGACGTGGGTGGGCGTGGCCCACAACCGTTGTCCCCTAGCTCACTCACCTGCAGGTCGCGGCATGGCATGTTGGAAGAACAACATCTTCGCCTCCAGCTTCTTCTTCTCTTTGCATATATTTTTCCCGCCAGGTCAAGAAGATATATATATATATATATATAATAAATAAGCTGGAAGAAACAAAGATAGATGATCCTGCTCCGTGCTCCCAGCAGGGTCACGTTCCCGTTCCATCTGACTTCAATTCTGAGAGGATATTTAAGAACGGGTTTTGAATGGGTCGAGAGCTAGCAACCCGGGTTCGCGTTTTGGATTTTCGACACGATCAGGAGTGGGCCTCTGTGACTGACGCGCACAACATGCAGCTAGCAGTTATGGGCGTTGGAAGTTAATTTACACGTGGTCGCTTCGTCTACCACTCTACCTCGATCACGGGCTACAGGAGCTCTGACCACGACGGATGAATGCATGGAGCCATGCTGGATCGGATGCAGCAGCGAACAGTCCGCTCACGCCGGGTTGCTCCATTTATGGCGGTTTTTTCGCTGAATCAGAGAGCTAGCACCTATCAGGTAAGATCTCATCTCGCTTTGGATTGCTCAGCCATGGCCATGGAGCGAGGATGCATGAACGAGCTGCGAGTGTGCTTCGGCCGACCAAGCTAGTGTGTTCGAACGAGAGGCTCTGCATGCCCGAGTTCCCATCCCATGTGCTCTGCATGCCGTATGTCAGTGCTTGCATCGCTTCTTTGGGCATTTTTTTACACTGCATTGGTAAAGATTATTCTTTTTTAAAAGATACATATATAAGACTATTTCACACGGAAAAGTAGGATTTTAGCTGATTTAGGCCATGTTTGGATCCACCAGCTAAAGTTTAGCAGGGCTAAAGTTTAGCTGCTAGGGATCCAAACGGGGACAGCTAAAATTCAGCTAAACTTTAGTTGCATGCCAAAAGGTACACGATTCATTTAGCTGATTGAGCCTGACTAAACGCAGCTAAACGAATTTAAAGACCAAAATACCCCAACATATTTATGGAATTTTCCCACCGTCACATGATTATGTCCATAATTAATGAAGGTTAGGATAGTCCAATTAATTTAATTAGTTGATGGATCCAAACACTCCCAGCTAAAGTTTAGGTAGGTACTCTTTAGCTAGCTAAAATAAACCACTACAAATTAGCTGGTTAAACTTTAGTTGGGGTGGATCCAAACAGGACCTTATATATGCTGAGTATTTTCTAACATGTGCTTAGGTTTCGAAAATGTCAAATTTATCGCAGGAAGTTATATGGCATGTTTGTTGGCTTCACTAATTCAGGTCACCATATTAGTCGTTTCCTTTTCGAGCTAGTAAAACCCGCTAAAAAACTCGACCAGTGAGTGAAAAACCGCACCCACGGTATTACATTAAGAAAAAAATCTCAATCAAGCCGTCCAAAAAAACTCTCAAACCCTAGCTTCACCCAATAAGACAGCTCCACAATCTGGGCCGACCATGACCGACTTGTTTGGCAACCACTACATTCAGAAGAGTACAAACCAACTATATGGTTCGTGTCTCTCTCCAGTGAGAAGCTTACCGCTACACTACAAGAGAGTGTGAGTGTTGACCTAAATCCCGCCAAAGATAGGTGAAGCGTTCACTTTTCCTGAACAATATATGATTAAGCTTTTAAGCCAAGTGACTGGTGCATGGGCGCATATGCAACTTGATGAAACCGAAGGAGAACTTATTAGCGATATCTAGTTTCGTGTAATGCCGGCTTGGCAATGTCATTGCATGGACAACGACGACGTATCAGGCCAATCTCAATGGGGTTTCATGGGGGATTTCATGGCATTAAATATGCTGATGTGACATAGGAGAGAGAAGCAAGAGTTTCATGGGATGTGAGAGGAGTTTCATCACCATGACACTCCTTTGACACAGTTACCTAGTTTCTGATCTAGGTAATCGTGTAGTAAAACGATGCACTGAGCCTGGCCTCATCACGCTCGCATATACACGAATGATTAGCGCGGCCCCACCCTCGTGCGCTTGCTTGCGATGCATGGTCATTTCATTTCGTCTCCACACCCATCGATGAGATCGATTTGTATGCATTCAATCCCGCCATGATACGAGGAGTGATTGAGTTGGTAGCCAGAGCCAGCTTACGTGGCCGCTGACAGGGCTTTGTTGGCTCCTTGTGACGAACTGGCCGGGTCTCTTGGCACAGCCCAAGTGCCGAGGCTTAGAAGGGGTGCGGATGTCGAGTTTTCTGGTAGTGTTGGCCATCGATGATGATGGTCACTTGCGTTGGGTACGATCGTGCAGGAGCAGGAAACTCGCAGTGTCATGTGTTTTTCAAAATAGCAAATATGGATTTGGTAGAGATATGATGCATAGAAGTTTCCAATGATTGGGTCATAGAAAAAGCTTGAAATGGAAGAGGGGTACACGGAGGAAACGGTCGATTCTCAGCTAGCCTACATCCAGCATGGACACAATTGGAGTTTTGCATGTTTTGTGAGTTCCACAGAATTCCCACAAAGGCTTTAAGTGGGCTAGGACGTTTGAACATGCAGCATGTTCCACGGGAAAAAGGCAAAATTGTCGAAAAGGGATGTGCCGAGTCTGATTGCACGCAAGCAAGGGCCGGAATTTGAGCTCAACGTGGGGAGGCCAGGAAGTCGTAGACTCGTAGTACCTGGGTCTAGGAGTACTAGTACTTACCTGTGATGATGACCAGCAGCCAGAGTGTCAGTCAGTCAGACTCGTAGGTGGTGTTTAGAGGGTGAATTTGAGAGTATGATGTCACTTCGTAATCATTGCATCACTGTAACATTTTGTTTGTATTTATAAAAAATTATCCAAAAATTGATTAATTAGGCTCAAAATGTTCGTCTCGCAGAGCACAACAAAACTGTGCAATTAGTTTTTGATTTCATCTACATTTAGTACTCCATGCATGTTATGACATTTTTGATGTGATGGAGAATCTTCTTTTTCATAGTAAATTTGGGAGTGGAATTTTGAAACAGGCCGTAATGTGTCGGGCTATGGGCCAACATGAAGCGTCGTTTTCTTACTGTACGATGGGCCCAGTCTGGAGAAAGCCCAAAGACAGAGCATTTGGTTGGAGTCCTGGACTACCTATGGGAAAGTTTTTTTTTTGCAATTTCATGGGCTTCGAATTCAACCCAGTAAGAGCCATTAGCGGTAAATTCAGCCCAGTAAGAATCCGGTCTGCCTCATCATCAAACAGGGCAGGAGTATACGGAGTACGAATTTGTCTAAAAAAAGAGTACGTTGTACGAATTGCCAAATGTTTGTGTGTGTGTGTTTTTTTTGCTGGCAGAGCACCTAACTAGTCACTACAAATCTGCTAGACAAAATGCAGATTAATCTTCGAAATGATGAAAAACAAAAAGTTCAGTTGCCGGGACTCGAACCCGGGTCTCTCGGGTGAGAGCCGAGTATCCTAACCAGCTAGACTACAACGGATTCTGCTCATTGGCTTATGTTCGCTGTTTTAAAAGCTTATGACTACCCAAGAACAACCAAATAAGTTACCCTGCCCTGTTGCTGGGATGCAGTTGCCAGCTGGTGTGTGTGTGTGCTACTATCATGAATTGGTGTAAAGTAAAGTGCGATCTGAAATTGTAAAGGAAAACGGCATTCATGTCAAAGCGAAGAAAATGGCATGATTAATAATTAGTCCTGAAAATCGATTGGCAAAGCAATGAATGAAATTTAAAACCGAACGCTTATATTGGTGAAGAGCGCCATGGGAACCTATCTGTTGACACGAAACCGCGCCAACGAAGTCGCCGCTGCCTTGAAGCGAAACCGGTCAGACCGACTTATGAAACCGGTCAGACCGCTTTTGATAGTGCGACGGTGAAAACCTAGAACCTCGAGCTCGGGAGGGACCCCGTCGGAGCTTGAGAGTCTAGGGTTGTTCTAGGGTCGGCAGGCCACCTAGAACGCCCTCAAACGTCGTCGAGACGAGAGAAGAACAACAAGTATGAGGTTTGGAGCTAGGGTTTTGATCTTCCCGAAGTCATAACTCTCTCATCCGGAGTCCAACATAGGCGTTCCACATATGCATCTTGATCGTCTCGACGAGAGCTACGCAATGGTGAAGTCCAATTTGCATTTTGACAATGTTTACTAAACCGGTCTGACCGGTTTGTGCATACCGGTCAGACCGGTTTGCACAGCCGTGCCAATTTTGGTCGTCAACATATGCCCCCCTGTTTTTTGGCAAAGCTTGCGTGCTAAAAAATAACCTTCTGGACCAAAATTATCTAAGGACAATGATGAACAAGACATCGGCCATATATAAGCTCTAAGGGCGATAAACATATTATCGGTCATACCTTGCTTTAACTCAAGTTGATGATGAAACAACTTGTTTTGGCTTCCATACCTGCTTGATTGTTGCTGATCTTGCTGGTACCACCTGTGCAAGCTGCTCCATTGATTCTTGCTTACATATTGACTGCTTCTGATGTCCTAGTGATGGCTTTACATCCTTGATTTTGTTGTGAAGCTTCTTTTGTTTCTGAGCAGCCCCTTTCTTTTTATATTTGGCCAGGAGCTCTTCAAAGCTCGGCCTCACTTTGTCTTTGAAGTTCCCATATTGACCGGTTCTATAACCGGTTAGACCGGTTTGTGTAGAACCGGTGTTTTTGCTCTTGTCTTTCCCCCCGAGTGTTTGAGTCTTCAACTTGAACCGAGGGGTCTTTTCTGATGGCATCTTTGTTAAACTCATAGGTCTTTCTTCACCAATGATCACATTTTTCCCTTTAGCCTTTTCGGCTTGATCCGGCCGAATTAACACTTTTGGATTCATTAATTCAAGTGTGTGAACAGGAAAAGGGTTTTCATCAATCTGCATTACATTAATCACCAATCGTCCTTGATTTATGGCCGATTGTATTTGCCTACGGAAAACATTGCAATCATTGGTAGCATGAGAATAAGTATTATGAAACTTGCAATAAGCTCGCCGTTTCAACTCATCATTCGGCGGTATAGTATGAGAAAATTTCAGTTTCCCAGCCTTTGCAAGCTCATCAAAGATCTTATCACACTTAGATACATCAAAAGTAAATTTTACTTCTTCGTGCCGATTTTTATGAATCGGCTTGAGAGAAGAACAAGTGCTAGGCTCATCTTTAGATGACCATACAAATTCAACAGCATAAACCTCTTTACCCTCATCGTCTGAATAATCATAATTGACGGTATGCACACCAAAACGATTGGGTTTAGGTTTAGAATCCTTACTTCGGCTTTCTTGAGCCAAAGCTCTTTGCAACACTTGATTAATGGTTAGAAACTCATAATCTTCTAATTTTTCTTTAATACGAGATCTCAACCCATTAAGACATAATTCAGCAAGATCCTTTTCAGAAATAACCAAACTGTAACATCGATTTTTTGTATCTCTAAATCTTCTAATATATTCAGAAACAGGCTCATCACTCTTTTGCCTAACCGATGTTAAGTGAGAAAGTCTCAATTCATTATCACTATTATAAAAGTGTTCATGAAATTTTTTCTCTAATTGAGACCATGTATGAATAGAATTAGGAGATAATGCTGAAAACCATGAAAAAGCAGTACCAGATAATGACAAAGGGAACATTCGGATTTTTAAATGATCAAGATTACTATGAATACCCATTTGTGCATTAAATTGGCTAACATGCTCCCATGTAGTTCTACTATCCTTCCCAGTGAATTTAATAAATTCTGGGACCTTAAAATTGTGAGGATATGGTATAGTATCAAAACTCTCAGGATATGGTTTTTGACACACTAGAGTTTTATCTTTAAGCTCTACACCGAAAGTTTCTTTAAACATAATAGCCAAATCTCTTTTATATTTTTTGAACATTTGATCGTAATAAGGATTATTTGGCTTTTGTACACTAGAATTATTCGGCGCATGATGTGGTACCTGGTTCGGCTGTACATACGGCGGTTGCTGCAAGTAAACATTATTTGGCATTGCACCGTATGAATAACCGGAACTTTGGGGAGGCATAGTATAATTTATAGTTGCATATGGAGGACCATAATTACCAGTAAATCCATTTGTTCGGCTAAGATCAGCCTGAACAGGAGGTACACTAGTAATTGGTTCAGGAGATGATTGAACAACAACTAAAGCACCAGAACCGGTTAGACCGACTGAAGCCGGTCCCTCAGAACCGGTCTGACCGGTTTGTACAACCGGTCTGACCGCATTGTTTGGACTGTATTGTCCTGGAGCTGTTTGACCTTCAAAATAATTCATCGGCATGCCAAATTGAGGCATGGGTGTTGCCAATGATTCAGGATGCACAAAATTACATTGTGAAGTACCAGCCACATTAAACTTAGGAGCATTATTATCACTAGCCAAATGTTGTTTTCCTAATGATTTATCAATCATGTTTTGGACAGTAGCAAACATTTGTCTTTGACCATTGACGAATAAGCGATTAATTTGCTCCAAAGTAACAGGTGGTGTTGTAGTACTCACATTGGCTTGTACCTTATCTTGCTCGTCGTCGCTCGAAACGATGACCACCTCCTTGTCCTTGGAGATATCACCCTTTCGATTCTTGGAGAAGTGAGATAAATACCACCGACGTGCTTTTTCATCTTCTTCTGCTTTGCGTTGTGCTTCCTTTTCTTCGCGCTGCTTCATGAAGGCTTCATAAGCTTGACGATCCTCGACCGACAATTCATCAACATTCGACCTAGCGATGTTATCAGGATCAACTTCACCAGGTTTTGGTAGATTAACCATAGTAGCAGATCCCGTTGCTTTCTTCCCCAGCGGAGTCGCCAAAATATGTTGACACGAAACCGCGCCAACGAAGTCGCCGCTGCCTTGAAGCGAAACCGGTCAGACCGCCTTATGAAACCGGTCAGACCGCTTTTGATAGTGCGACGGTGAAAACCTGGAACCTCGAGCTCGGGAGGGACCCCGTCGAAGCTTGAGAGTCTAGGGTTGTTCTAGGGTCGGCAGGCCACCTAGAACGCCCTCAAACGTCGTCGAGACGAGAGAAGAACAACAAGTATGAGGTTTGGAGGAGCTAGGGTTTGGAGATAAAAGTAATGCGAAACATAAAAGGATAAAGTATTTTTGATCGATTGGATGATTCTCAATCGGCCTTGGCCCTTTATATTTATAGGGTGGGATGGTCTTACCCCGTTGAGTCGGTTACAATATGGTATAAAACTCAGAGTCCTAAACCTACTCAAATTCAGATCCAAACCGGTCAGACCGGTTTGGGAAACCGGTCTGACCGGTTTTCCCAGGTGCAGAATCTTCCCGAAGTCATAACTCTCTCATCCGGAGTCCAAAATAGACGTTCCACATATGCATCTTGATCGTCTCGACGAGATCTACACAATGGTGAAGTCTAATTTGCATTTTGACAATGTTTACTAAACCGGTCAGCGGTTTGTGCATACCGGTCAGACCGGTTTGCACAGCCGTACCAATTTTGATCGTCAACACTATCTCTACGACATCAATGCAAATGTGGCACTGTCATCCATCCTATATTGTCCTAAGACACTCAGTATGATCGAAAGCAGTAGAATAATCGCTGGAGGATTTCAGTCCGACACCTCCGTTTGAGTTCGACGACGCCATCTCCGATGGATGAGCCCCTCGGGCAGTCTGACCCGGCCATGATCCGTAGCCTCGCTGGAGCCAATAGCCGTCAACCACCACTGATGTACAAAGCCCAAAGCAACAGGCTAAACACTCCATCCCCCAAGTGAAAGATGTGCTGTTAAAATGCAAATTCCCCCAGCTGATATTTGGTTTTTCTAGTTAAAATTTATCAATTCTGCTTCAAGCTTTGAAAATTTCAATATGATATCTGAAATTCGAATAATGGAGATGGGTCATTAAAAAAAATGTGGTGCTAAGAAGTGCGGCCCAGTTCAACCGAAAGCCCAAAAAAGGCTATGATACTATGATAGAGCAGTACCCTTAGGGCCTGGATTGACTTAACAAAGCACGGGAAAAAACAAAGGTCTTTTTCGCTATCTCATGGGCCTCAAATTCAGCCCAGTAAAAGCGATTCACACAATAGAAACGACGTAATGAAACTATGGCAGCATATTAACTTACTTTAACTGCATATACGTTTAGCAAGGACCTATATGGCCAGCCATAAATGAACCTATAGAATTCCAGTGATCAAGAAAAGCAGGCAATAAACTTACATATGACACAAACTCGGCGCAATAGATAAGCACACCCAGAAAAAAGATAAACAGGCGTCTTATCTAACGCCAGTTAGATCAGTTCCCTTTTTGGCAGAAATATAACTGATGAACAAATATTCAGTAAACACATTAAAAAGCTACTTCCTGGTCGCGTAGAAAATAAAACCTCCATTTATTTGCAAGATACACAACGCTCCTTCTCTGGTGTACGCCTATATATACCCGAGAACCAAGCGCTAATCTCACCAACAGTACGTAGGCCGCAACAAACTCGGCGCAATCAGCAGATCGATCGAAAAAAAAGACAGCAGATCGATCAGCTAGCCATGGCGCCTAGCCTCATCAAGATCGCCTCCCTCCTCGCCGCCGTCGTCCTCCTGGCCACCCCACAAGCTCAAGGTATACATATACGCGGTAGATGCATCATAGATTCTCGCATCCCCTTTCGGTTGTAATCTCTAAACTACGAAATCCTGGTCATTTCGCAATAACTTAATAAGCTACTACTACACATATTAACATGATGCATGCAGGTTGGGCACCGGAGGACGATCAGGTGTCGGACATGGTGCCGGTGAGGTCGTTGCCGACGGAGCAGGAGCTGGTGGAGATCCCCGGCGGCGTGGGAGTCATGGCGGGGTCGTCGCTGTGCCTTGGGTGCCGGTGCTGCTCCAAGTCGAACCCGAGCAACTGCCAGACCACCACCTGCTCCTCCAGCTTCCCCTGCGACCCCGCCGGCAAGTGCCACCTCGTGCAGACGTGCGGCTGCGCCGGCGGCGCTAAATAGTCGACGACTCGACGGGCCGGCCGTGTACGAGAGAATGCTGCATGGGATTGATATGAGAGCTATATATAGGATTTGGTTTAGGAAATAATGATTTGGATTAGAATCCAATCTGCCGCATCAACAGGCATGGGTAGGGATTTTAAAATTTCGATATGTTTGTATTTTCTGAAGTTGAGGATAAAATTAAAGGATGACAGAAAGTGCCACATTATTATTATTATCTTATAAAAATATGTGAAATGTTCAGTGATTTTACTTCAGCTACCAATTAGTTGTGTAATATAATACGGAGTATCTTAAAAGGAGCAGTTGTGTTCCAGACTTTATTTGTTTCTAGAAATTCATGGTAAAACATGAGCAGGAGCCGGTGTAATTCATGTAACAGCTATGCTCTGAACAAATGAGATAGAATTATGGAAAGTAAAGTCTACAAAAAACAGCTATGCTCCGAAGAAATGAGACAAAATTATGGAAGCCAATATGTCTTCCTAATTCTGTCTCGCTTGAGCAACATGTCTTTGCTTTTTACATCGTGCCTTCAACTCATATCAGCAGCAATTCAGAAATATTTACTGGCTTTCCAACGACATAGATATAGCCAACATGTCTTTGCTTTTTACATCGTGCATTCAACTCATATCAGCAGCAATTCAGAAATATTTACTGGCTTTCCAACGACATAGATATAGCCAACATGTCTTTGCTTTTTACATCGTGCATTCAACTCATATCAGCAGCAATTCAGAAATATTTACTGGCTTCCCAACGACATAGATATAGCCATATAGGACTAATGTAAACCAGTACACAATCTAAAAGCCTGAAACGTTGTAGAAAATGTAGATGTCGGCAATGATATCACATTACAAAGCAACCACATCATCCTAGTTCTCCAAAACATCAACGGCACGTACAAAGCCAACAAGGTTCACACTTAGTGCTTGATACACAGAGTTTAGTACCAGCATGTCTCATCATAGCTGCAACCCAATATCAATGACACTTGGAATATCGGGAACAGAAATTTTGAAACCTACATCAGACTGAACAGGGTTCAAAAGACACTGACAATAGAGTACAGGGTAACCAGAAACATTTGAAGCACAACTGGAAAGCTTCTGCATCATCATCACCAAGCTCCACTGCTCCACACTAGCAGCAAGGCACCGAGAGGGCCACATATACCTGGACGTGAATCTAGTCCTGCAACTGAACAGTTGAAGTTAGAACTTTGAAGCAACCACCGCAGATGCACACAAAACATTCACCTTTCACAGTTTTAGCATCAACACAAATTACAAGTTTAGAACTTTAAGAGTGGAGAGTATACTTGAGCTGATTTGCTCAAAAGTAATACTATAAAAAAAAACAAAGGCGCATCCCATTTTTTTTATCAGTAAGCATCATCATCAATTCACAGTTACAAAAGATAACATAATTTAAAACTATGTGCCTCCAACAAATAAACTTTTGCAGCCAAATCTAGCTACATGGAACAAAGATCAAGATTGGAGTCTAGGCACATGGATGAGAATTGAGAAGAACAGACAAAAGGCAAGCCTCCATGCCTGGGCTTGGGCCCATCTAATAAACCAGTTTTTCTACAAGTAAACTCAAAAGGCCATCTTTTTGTAGGCCTGACAACTCTGCTTGGTAAAACCTGCTACCTCTAAGCTCATTTGTTCTACACCTATGGACCACAACATGCAAAATAACTGTACACTGCAAGCAGGTTAGGCTCTCAGTCACAAATGCAAACACCAGAAAATGTGAAATTTCATAAACACTTGTCAAGCAGGCCCTAAGGTCTAAGAAAATTGATGCTTTAGTCTATTTTTAGAAATGAATAAGCATAGCAGGCAGGCAGTATAAAGATGGAAGCCCGACATTACTAAGAATAGGAATTTTCCAACAAGGTCACAAGGATATGGAACTGAAACATTCACTACCAGTCCATGCTTGATTTTTTCTACCGAGTACAGATCTGCCTTAGAAATTATAACTCAAAACAAGACTTTCATAAGGTAACAACATAACCGCAATAGAATTTAAAGAGGATTATTTCAATGAAGGAACAGAATCAATACACCTCTATAACTTGGGGAAATTATCAGATATGGCAAACAACCCATAGAAAAATATGTGACATACTTAACAAACATACAATGGACATGACCTAAAGATAAAAAGTCTAAGCTACTCCCCTTGAAGATATATGATTGCATATAAGCTGGAAAGACATGCCAATTGTCAATGTACACATTGTTACAATTCAATGAATGTGAAATCACAAACCATAATTCAATGAATGGTAAGGAAGAAAAAGGATCAAGCAGCACATGCTGTAACCATGAACTCAGATACTATATTATCTTTTTCTCTGCATGGATTTTTTTTAATGAAGCTAGCATATTTGCAAGAACAATGTTTCAATATAGTTCTTGTCCAACAGCTTGAGGACAAATAAATCCTGCAGTGGACTCTTTGATTTCTTAATTTTTATTTAATACCATGGGATGTTCCATGACAGATGGTTTCCATAGTACAATGTCCCTTTCACATGGCACTAGTTGTTAAACAACAAAGCAAACAGAACATGACTATTTTCATGAGTGTGCTTTACCTTCGCTGTGGCATAGAATACTTAAGCAGTAGAAAAATACTGTTAAAGCAAACAAACTACAAGTCTCTAAAATAAGAAAGTTTTCAAATAGTGCACACGCTACGTGGTGACCACAAGCGTCTAGACAATCCTTGGATTAAGGCACAGTCAATGTTGTACATCAGAAGGGGTAAATGCCTAGAATGGGCACTACAAATTCAAAACTATTCGTGCCTCACTGTCATGTGACAGTAACTTAAAGTCTGTAGAATGCAAAAGGCCAACTAAACTTATCATAAAATACTTACCACTTCATATCCTTGAATTCTTCTCAGTGACATAGATGGTGGAAAACCAAAATACGGGCAGCCAAGGTCAAAGCGAAGACTTCTACTGATCCTCTCAATTTTGAAAGACTTGATCTCAAGTGAGAAAAAAGCGGTATGTGCCACACCCTGTTCTCTTTGAGTGCCTGCTAGGAAAATGTATCCTTCAGCTGGACCCATCATGTAGCAGGTACTAGTATACTGGGCAGGCAATGGGATGGTACACTTCATATGCCATTCATAGGAATTCTCAGTGCCATTTTGCAATAAGTCGTAGTAATCCACAGATGTGCCTGCACCAAGTTGACTAAACATTGCAATCTTGCCTTCCCCTGCGTCCACAATGATGATATGTCGATCGATAACATCATGATCAAGAGGGAGCTCATATGTGGAATACTCCATAGTGCTCATGTCGAGCTTGAGCAGCTTGTTTGTGCAGTGTACTCTCCAATAGAAGCAGCCATACACGGATTGGCATGAACCCAGGGAGTAGTCTCCTTCGTTCAAGCCTAGATTAGCCCAAGTGGTAGATGGGCCAACAGTCCAGTGGCCAGAGTCTGAGGAGAAGAAAAATACCACCAACTTCGTCTCGGAATACACCCAGCAGATCACACTGAATGATGTCTCCTCATCCATTCCACCCGAGGGTACAAAGGAGGCCCCGGAATAGAACACATTTTGGATTTCGAGCTCTACCGAGGCGAGTAGGTCGTCGGTCATCAGAGGCAGCAAAAGGTATCGCCGAGACAAGGGGTCGCACACCGCGAGGTCCCGGTAGAAGCGGTCCTCCCCGTCGACCTCATCGATGAGCCTGTCGCCGAGGAGGACATGGCCGTCGCGGGAATCGCACGGCTGCCAGTGACAGCCGGGCAACTTGGTGTGGGAAGGGACATAACGGAAGGAGAAGTCCGCGGCGGGTGCGACAGCAGCGGAGAGGTGGGGCGCCTCGGCAGGATGGAAGCCTGAGGAGCTGAAGAAACCGAGGAGTAGCGGCGGGTGGGTAGAGCGGTACCGGCGGAGGAAGGATGGGTCCGCGATGAGGCGGCGGAAGGCGACGCACGCGGCGGAGGCGCGGGCGAGGTCGGCGGGGGAGGTGACGCGGAGGAAGATCTCCTCGAGGAGGTCGCTGGTGAGGGCCGGCGGGGCCCGCTCCAGATCCGTGGCTTCGAGGCAGGGCCGGACCGGTCGCACCCGCGACGCCATTGCCGGCGAAGGGATGAGGGAGGAAGGGGGTCGAGGACTCGAGGGTCTGGGGGAATGGCGTGAGTGGGAGAGAAGAGAACGGGAATGGAGGGGCTCGTGAGTCGTGACAGCACAGGTGTTATGGGCCGGGCCCATTCACATCCGAGGTGTACGAAGAAGATTGGGCTAGGCCCAGCCATAACCACAGATTTAGCTAGCGACAAAGGTCGAAGGTGATTAGGTGTGAGATACGTCATTTTGCAGGCCGACTGCACCTAAGTTTTTTTTCCCCATTTTCATAAAAACAACCAGGCATTCAGGAAAGAGAACTATGGCATATATAATCGTTTCCTGGATTGATGGAGATAGCAAAGAAGCACCTGACACATTGTAGAAGATGTAGAACAAGAATATCACGTTACAAAGCTACCATTGCCGAATAGAACCAAAATATGGAAGGGCATAGCGAAAGGGAAACGTTTTCCTACTGACCCTCTCAATCTTGAAAGACTTAATCTCAAGTGAGAAAAACGCTGAATGCACCACATCCTGTTCTTTACGACTGCCTGCTAGGAAAATGTATCCTTCAGCTGGACCAGTAATGTAGAATTCACTAGCATACCTTGCTGGCAATGGGATGGTACTCTTCTTATGCCACTCATGGGACTTCTCAGTGCCATCCCTTAGGTTGTAATAACCCCTGCACCAAGCTGACTAAACATCGCAACCTTTCCTTCCTCTGCCTCCACAATGACAATATCCCCATCCTCATGATCAGGAGGAAGGTCATATGTGGATAACTCCATAGTGCTCATGTCCAGCTTGAGCACCTTGTTTGTGTAGTTTACTTTCCAATACAAGCAGCCATACGCGCATTGGCACGAACCCAGCGAGTCAACTTCTTCGTACAAGCCTAGATCATCCCAGCTGGTAGATGCTCCGACACTCCAGTGATCAGAGCCTGAAGAGAAGAAAAACACCACCAATTTCGTCTCGGAATGCATCCAGCAGATCACCCTTTATGATGTCTCCTCCTCCGTGTCTGCAGAAGGGATAAAGGAGGCTCCGGAATCGAACATATTTTGGTTGTGGAACTCGACGGAGGCGAGCAGGTCGTCGGCCATGGGAGGCAGCAGAAGGTACCGCCGGGACAAGGGGTCGCACACCGCCAGGTCCCAGGATGAGCGCTCGTTGCCGTCGCCTTCCACCGTGAAGCGCCGGCAGTCGACGAGGACACGGCCGTGGCGGACGTCGCACGGATGCCAGCGGTGGGATTTGGTGGCGCGGGGGACGAAGGAGAAGGAGAAGTCGGCGACGCGGGCGACCGCGGCGGCGGCGGAGGGATGGGGCGCCTCGGCGGGTTGGAAGCCTGCGGAGCTGATGAAGCCGAGGAGCAGCGGCGGGTGGTTGGTGTTGGAGCAGTAGCGGCGGAGGAAGGACGGGTCGCTGATGAGGCGGCGGAAGGAGGCGCGGGCGAGGGACGCCATAGCCGACGAGCCTCCCGGCGCCGGCGAAGGGAGGAAGGTGAATGGATGGTTTGGGGGCGTCTGATAAACCATTTGAATTTCAAACTTCCGATAGAACTTCTGAGGGAAGAGTATACAGGGAACTTTTACAATTTCGATGTACTGATACTGAATCAACTTGAAGTAGGGTGAGACAGCCTAAAAAAGTTTGTGGTCATTTGGGGACAATCAACAAGAGTTCTTCTCCTTGTCTTGATCGGTCCTGCAATGGACAAAGATCCAAATTGCCGGCATGAGAATATCCAGCAGTTTTAAATGAAAATGCTGGTCTGCAAGGAGAAAATCATGTCCTTTGCTCAATACAAAGTTCAAAACAGCTCCCGTTTCAATATAGTAATGCAAACTTCAAGCGCCACATCTGTTAAATACTCCCGTTCAAATCAAAGCTGTTTTCGGTCGATAAAATTTGGATTTGGATTTTTTTTACTAATGGTCACGGGACACCTTCAAATCTGCAGATTTTCAGGAATGCTCATGTTCAGTAATTGATGCATCAACAAGCAACCCTGCTGTCCTGCTCCATGCCTCCATGTTGTGTTGCCAGGTATAGCACCCTTCCTGGAGAAGGACAAAGTTCCCAAACAACTCTTTCATGCTGCGACCCTGCGAAGCACTGCTAGTTTGCTACAGGCTTGAGAGTTGAGACAGGGGAGCTTTTCTTGTCTACAATCGGAAAATCCCTGATCGTTTTTCAGAATGCCTAAACAATAATTGAGAAAGAAAAACCTGGAAATTCCTAGGTGTCAAGTACACTCTATTTGATTGCCATGACCAGTATACAACTGTTTTTCTTTCTCCTACACAAGCACAACCTGTAGATTGTGGTACATAGGGCCAAAACATAGTACAGAACAAAACGATA
The DNA here is from genome assembly GCA_033239725.1 of Echinochloa phyllopogon. Lineage (NCBI taxonomy): Eukaryota > Viridiplantae > Streptophyta > Magnoliopsida > Poales > Poaceae > Echinochloa > Echinochloa phyllopogon. The sequence goes on along the minus strand of BTCW01000002.1, from coordinate 49,864,559 downwards.
AAAACATTGTTTAAGGAGACGGCAAGGACATCAAGATATAGGCTTCCCAACGTCATAGATATAGGATATAACAGTTAGTCACTGTAAAAGCATTATCCGCAACAGTAATTCAAATTCTGTAACATGCAAAGCTAACAACCATTACCACTCGATAGTTGATACACGGTAACTGTTAAGTACATCATACATGCAGCAGCGATCAGTAACAAACATATACAACAGCTATGTTTGATACCTACATTAGACTGAACAAGGCATGACAGATGATATCAGTTGAAGTGCAACACAAAAGCCTGAATCCTCGTCACCTAGCTCCACTGCTCCAAACCAACAGCACGCCCATTGAAGAAGCCCCTGGCATGGATGAGATTTAGCCCTGCAATTGAATGTCTGCATTTAGCACATAAACCCACCATTGCAAATGCAAAAAAACATTTATTTTCCAGTTTCAATGCCAAGGCATAATTCCACCTTTATGGAAAAGGGTGTGGGTACAGTTTAGCTTATGCACTCAAAAGTGTAAGTCAAACAAAGGTACATAACAGTGTCTTTTTAAGTCAGAGAAATACTTAAAAAAACACAAATTAAGTAAGCATTGTCATCCTTGAAGCCAGCCTCACGCATTGCCTGCCGCTCTAGATGCCGGGGCGCCAAGGCCTTTGCCGAAGCACCCATGGCCCACTACGCAACTTGGAACGGGTGGGCCCCAGAATGCAACAGCAAACGCAGGCCCAGGCACCAGAATTGGCATCCACACCAGTGCACCACCATAATCATAATGCCCCCGCTCGGGTTACAAGCAATCACTACTTGCTTGGCAAGCATCATCATCACCAGTTGGCACTTACAAAGAATTACACAGGTTAATGATGTTGCTACAAGAACTTTACTTTTCCCGTCATCATAGATAGACCGAACAAAGAATAAAATTTGGAGCCGTGCGCATGCACGAGAAGAACGGACAGATCCCACCAAGCCTAGATGGCTGAGCTTGGGCTTATCTCATAAACCAGGTTTTTTATCACAAGTACACTCAGAAGGCCATCTTTTCGAAGGCCAACAATGTTGTTTGGTACTACTACTAGTCAGCTCATTTGTTCTAGCAGATCATGATATGTTTGGTGACTTTATACTGCAAGCAGTCAGGCTGTCAGTCACAAATACAAACACAAGAAAACAAGAATTTCCAGAAACCTATGCCAGGCGCTAACGTCTTAGAAGATTGACACTTCATTCAATGTTTAGAAAAATTGCCTAAGCATGGCAGGCAAGTAGTAAACAGATAGAAGCCCAACATTACCAAGAGCAATCAATTTTCAAGATCACAAGGATGCGGATAAATTTGAAACATTTGTCTCCAGTCTACTACAGATCTGTTGTAAAGAAAAAGAAACTAAGGAAAATGCAAGAGTCTCCCAACATGATCCACAAAGATGTGGGTATGTGCTCATCAAAAAATTATCAAAAAGTTCCTATGGTTACTATAAAACTGTAACAGAATACATACCAATATACAGTAACTTAAGGAAATTAGAAGAAATGCTGGCAAACTAATAGAATATTTGTCGTCACTAAGCAAATATATGACAATATTGACATTGGTGACCCAAAATATTAGTCCAAAGTATTCTCCTTCAAGATATATGATCAATATACAACCTAGCATGATATACAATTTGCCAATTCGTATCCCCAGTGGATCTAAATGCATATCTATTGCGTCAATCCACCAATATGCGAAAACAGTAAAAAAAAATCAGCCATAGCACACCGTGACCTGCAAAATCGCACCCTATACTCTCTTTTTTGTTCGCATGCCGCTTTTCTAAGAAGCCAGCATATTTGCAGAATCTGTGTTTGACAAGAAAAAACATTCTAAGTTTTTAGGAGGCCAAGGAGGAAAATGAGAAATCAAATTTATATTTCTTGTCCAACAGCTTGTTCATTAATTATTCCACTGAGTTTCTGAAAAGGATCTGTTTAGTATTTATTAAATAGAGTGAAAAACACTTATTCTGAAAAATATGGTTTCTTGCCCGTAAACGTGCTCACTTTAAGGTTCCACTAATGCATATCGTTGACCAACAGAACAAATCGTGGATCTGGAATGTGATTTACTTCTGCGGCAATAAGGTTCTCATATAAGGGTTAGATGGACAAAGACCAAAATTCATGTTATAGATGGAAATGTGTAAAGGAAAAATAAAAACAGGTCATTGCAAACCTAAGCTTAGTGCTGCAGTATGCCAAATGACAATTTCTCAAAGGGTCTGCAAAACTACGAAATCCAGCAAACAAATAGCTTACCACTTCATATCCTTCTCGGCGACATGAATGGTGGAAACCCAAAATACGGTTGAATATAACATGAATAGATTGCCGTGTGACAGACTGTCTCAATCTTCAATGTCTCAATCTGAAGTGAGAAGTTTGCTGCATTTAACATGCGGTCCTTTGGGTAGCCTACAAAGAAAATATACCCTTGAGCTGCACCAACCATGCAACAATCATAATGGGCAGGCAAGTGGGTTATAATCTCCGGCTGGCACCCATCGGCAATCTCGCCCTCCTTTTGCTGAATGGCACCATACACAGTCGTGCCAAACCTAATATGGCTAAACACCCCAACCCTGCCTTTTCCTGCCTCCACAATGATAACATCATGCTCATCATAGTGAGGCGGGAGGTCAATAATGGAGAAATCCATCCTGTTGATGTCGAGCTTGAACAACTTGTTGGCCCGCATCACTTTCCAGTAGACAGAGCCATACGCATAAGAGCGACAAGGAAGTGTGGAGCCTCCTAAGTTAAGATTGTCGCACATGATACCGGCACTCCATTGTCCAGAGCCTGAAGAGAAGACAAATACCACAGACTTGATCCCGTAATATGCCCTGCCGATCACTCTGAACGATGTCCCATCCCCCTCTTCTCCAGAAGGGACAAGGAAGGCCTCGAACGATGGGAAAAATCGCTGGATGGAGGCGAGCAATTCGCGGGGTATGGGAAGCAGAAGCTGATACCGTCTGGACAAGGGGTCGCAGACCGCGAGGTCCGGGAAGTTTTCGACGCCACTACAAACCATAGGGCCGCTCTTGAGGAGGAGGCGGCCATCGTGGACATCGCAGGCGTCCCATGGCATCCAATTCCATGGAGGGAGGTAGTCGAAGGCGAAGCCGCCCCCGGGGCGGGCGATGGAGCGCGCGGCGGCGGCGTTGGGGTGCGGCGCCTCTGCGGGTTGGAAGTCAGAGGACAAGGTGTCGATGAAGCCGAGGAGGAGCGGCGGGTGCAGGGTGCGGTATCGGCGGAGGAAGGTGGGGTTGGTGACGAGGCGGCGGAAGGAGGCGCAGGCGGCGGAGACGCGGGCGAGGTCCGCGGGGCAGCTGATCCGGAGGAGGATCTGCTCCAGGAGGTCGTCGGAGAGGGCGGGTGGCTGCCGCGGGGGCGCCGGGGCCTCGTGGTGGCGGCAGACCGGCGACGACATCTGCTGGCGGGGCGCCCGGCCGGCTCCGGCGACAAAAGGGGATCGGCGTTTGTTTGGGATGCCAAGCGCGTGGCTCCGTGTGTGTGTGTGTGTGTGTTGTGTGTGTGTGTGTGGGGTGGGGGGACCTTCAGGGGGCCCATCCATCCGAGGAGATTCAAGTTCAGCCCACAAAACGAACAACAAAAGTTGTTGGTCCGGTTCAGATATCTGGCCCAGCTCATTTTAGATTGCCCAATATTTGCATTTGCCGAGTCAGTGGGAGAGAGGTGAAGGAATGGCCTCAAGGGTGAGTGGTCAGAAGCAAATCGGCCGACATAGCTGCCATCACACGAAACCATAAACGCCAATTTTGGCCTGATTTCTCAATAAACTGTCTCTAGTACATCATATATCATAACTCCACGTAACAACAAAGAAAAGAGGCAACATATTACAAGGCATGCATAACACCTACTAGCAGATAAATCTATTACCCAGAGCGACATAATATTACCCTAATAATTGCAAAGTTGTAACATAATAGGCCCATACATTCCCATCCCATATATCATCACACATAATGCAAACTCCCAAACATTACAAGTCCACCGGATGCAAAATGAAAATATATACGCAATAAAAAACACAACAAAATATCCATGCACCACACCGCCGCTCCACCTTTAGGTTAACTCATACACACATACTTCATTCCGTTTGGTCTCGTTCGTTCTCGTTGAGCCGAAGGATGTCGGCAAGAGATGGAACGCGACAGCGCCATGGTTCAGAGCTGTGACAGAGGGGGTGGCAGTGACACCGACCTCCGGCCAGCGGCTGGTGCAGGGTCACCGTGGAAGGCGCCTATGGCGATGATACTGGCGGCGTCTGAGCATCTACAAATGCAGCGCGGGAGCTGGTGACCCTGATGGACGGGCGCCGCACCGCCGGCAAGACGACCACGATCTCCGTTCAATATATTGCGGCTTGCATGCGCCACGTTCCACGCCGCGGCCGCCGGCAAAGCTAGCTAGCAGACGGCTTTCCTATCGGCTCTGCCATGGGCGGCGATCCTTGCGAGCGCCGCCGTCGTCTTCGGCGGTGCTGCCGCCGCGGCGCACTATAGCTCCGGCAAGACCGCGATCTCCGTTCAATTGCCGGCGAAGGCGGAGCGCGGGAGCGGGCCTCGGCGCCTCGCTACCTTGCAGCTACCCGGGCCGATCTAGGCCGCACAAGCCCGATCCGCCTTCCCGGAGAGGCCTAGGGGTGGTCGGTATTTCATTTACCGTCCACCCCTAGGGTCCGCCTGGCCGGCACCAATGGCGACGGCCACACCGTCCAGAATTCCACCGCCGGTACTCCTGGACATTCGCAACATGTTCCACATTCGCAGGGACAAGGCGGGATTGGGCATCATCATCAACGTCGTGGTCGCGGCGGCGCGATTCGACGCCAGCGCACGCACGAGAGGCGGCCATTGCCGACAGCCACGAGAGACGCATGATGGATGGTCTCGGCACCGCCGGCAAGGCCACGATCTCCGGTCTCGAAGTCCAGCATTCATCACGCCTCACAGCCGTTCAATTTCATTGCGCCAACAGCGTCCACGCCACCGCGGCCGCTGGCATGGACTAGAGTTCCTGCCGGCTCCGCCATGGGCGCCAATCCTTGCGAGGGCCGTCTTCTTCGGCGGCGCCAGCTGCCACGGCGCAGGAGAGCTCATCAGGCCATGCATCGTCGGAGGTAGCGGGCTAGCGGCAGGCCGGCAGCGGATGCGTGCGCGTCGCGTCGCGCGGGGAAGGCGAAGACGGAGAGGCCCTCGGCGGCGCCTCGCTAACCTGATTTCCATCCGCGTGATCTAGACCGCACAGATCCTATCCGACGTCGGAGAGAGGCCCAGGGGTGGTCGCTATTTCATTTACCGTCCACCCGGTCGGTAGATGAAATACGGACCACCCCAAGCTTACGCCTCGCCGGCACCATTGGCGATGACCACGCCATCATGGTCTCCACCGCGAGCTCCCCTGCCGGCAAGATAGTTCCAGACGCGTTTCGTGTTCCCATAGAGAAGAGTTTCTATCGGCTGCCTCCGTCGACGCGGCATGGATGCTGTCACGGCGGCGCAGTTCGACGGCTTGGCACGCGCCGCCGAGAGCAGTGGCGGAGCCAGGAAAAAAAATTAGCTGGGGCGACTACCAAACCAAAATGAAACACACACCAGTTCACACATCTATATACTGCAATTGCACAAATTTTATGTGAAGTTTAAAGATGTATCCTCAAATTTGAAGAATAAAGACACAAATTAGCAAATAATAAGAACCTGCTAGTCATGACGCCATCTAGAAGTGCTGGCGAAGCTTAAAAATATCGTCGGATAAGAAAGAATGTACTCCAACCAGCACAGATCTAACTGGGGCAGCCCCAATGTGGCTACGCCACTGGCCGAGAGATCAGTGCGTCGGGCTCCAAGCATGCGCGGCGTGGATCCGGAGAAAGTGGCGGCTGGCGCGGCACGACGACGGCGTGAGCGCCGCCGAGATCAGTTCGTCGCGACCGCCACGGCTTCGAGGCCGTGTGCTTCAAGGCATGAGCGCCTGGAGATCACCGCGCGCAGTGTGCTTCGAGGCCGGCACGCGAGCAGAGCACGGCAACGGTGTCCGTGGTGGCGTGCGAGAACTGGGGAGACCGCCATGAACATTTGGACGCCGGGCGGGGAGCAGCGTGACAACGCTCAGGCGCACAGTAGATCGGGACAACAGCTTGCGGCGGGGATCACGCCATCGCCGCACGCCGACATGCTTATCTTCCTGCTCATCTTCATAATGGGAGTTGGAGCTTGGGATTTGCAAATGAACGAAAGCGACGAGTCACTGCGAAGGCCTGGATTCCAAACCATGTTCTCGATATAAACCCAAATAACCACCGCACAGGGACCCAAATAACCACTCGCGCGGGCAACGCGGAGAGGGCCTCGGCGCGTCGCGACCTGGCATCCATCCGCGTCGATCTCAGCCGCACAAACCCTATCCGACGTCCGAGAGAGGCCCAGGAGGTGGTCGGTATTTCAGATACCGTCCACCCCGGACGGTAGATGAGATACCGACCATTCCCGAGCTTTCGCCAGGCCGGCACCACTAGCGACGGGCCGACGGCCACGCCGTCCAGGCCTCCGCCGCGAGCGAGCTCCCCTGGGACCAAGAGGGTTCTAAACGTGTTCCAGGTTCCCAGATAGAAGTTTCCATCGTCTTCCGTGGTGGACGCCGACACGCCATCGCGGCGCCGGTGACTTGGCTAGACGCAAGCGCGGCGCCGGCGAGCCGGGGACTGCGAGGTCGGCGGTGGAGCGCGTGCTAGGGGAGCTACCATACTCGCCCAGATGCAGATGGACGGACTCGGTGGCAAGATGACATGATCGAGCGCCGCCGTATCAGCACGTACGCCGTGCTTAATTCTCTGGCGTACCAAGCCTCTCCTTTTGCAAGATGTCATCTCAAAATCATCTCTTCAGCAAAAAGCCACCAATTTCTTGTGGGGAAATTTGTCCCTCGCACACTACCAAACTGCATATTTGTTCAGCACACACCACGAAAGCTGAATTTGTCTGTAAAACATCGTGAAAGAGTGGTTTGGTGTGAAGCACGTCTTATCTGTTAAAAAAATATTTTCAGCCAAGAGGAGGGGTAAATATACCCTTTTGCCCTCTGACGAAGCCCAACTGCCAGCTTCTTCTCCCCTCTCTCTTCATCTTGTCTTTCCCTAGCGTTGTGCTTATCTACGTCTTTCCCTAGCGTTGTGCTTCTAATCTGCTCTCGCACAGGCGCTTCTCCGTGTGGTCGCGGCAGTTGCGCTTGGCCGTGCAGCGAGCATTGTACTGCTGCTCTGCTCCCTCAGGCGCCTCTATGTGGCTGCAGCGGTTGCGCTTGGTGGTGCCTTCTCGCGGCTGCAGTGCACGCGTGCTCCTAGGATCACCTGTACAGGGGTGACGATGCCGTCTCCATCATTGGTGCCAGCAGGGACCCGAACGTCCACAAATTCGCAACGCTCGGCTTACAGCACGGCGCAAGCGTTGAGGGTGTGACAACGACGGGCTTGGGATGGCAGGACTCCTGGTTTGCTTGGCCTTGCGCGGGGGGCTCTAGGCGATATGCGGTAGTGGCCGCTGGCCGGCGGGCGCCTGACGGGGCAGGGCAGAGCTAGGCGGCAGTGAGGGAACGGGGCGGCACGGGCAACTACCCCCTCTTGCTGCCGAGAAAAGCTTCTCCGTGAACGCGACGAGAATGGTAGAGAGAAAGGGGAGGACCAGACGAGGAAGATGACATGTGGGACCCAATTTGCAAGGGCATAAATGTCCTTTCGCAGCCCCTCACTCTTTTTCAGCCTTAGATATTATTTTTTTAATCTGATCGGTGTGTTGCAGACAAAACAACGTTTTCACGGTGTGATAGGTACAAAATCGACATAGACGATGTGTGTTGAACAAATACACACTTGCCCTCTTCGGTTGGCTGGTGGCTGGTGCTTGTTTTTGCTGAGAGAAAAACACTGTTGTTTTTGCTGAGAGAAAAACACTGCTGGCTGGTTGGTGACTGGTGCTGGTTTTTGCTGAGAGAAAAACACTGCTGGATGGTGGCTGATAATCCAAACGAACAGGACAGGCGATGTCCTAAAGACCAATTTCCCTTTCTTGTGAGTTGACAGAATTAGATCTTAATATGAGAGCATTTTGCTGTTACAAATATTTCACATTTTTCTTACTTCCTTTCTATTGTTCCTCTGCCATATGTAGTGGTGGATCCACCGCCCGGCGACCCCGGGCGGCCTCGAAATACAACAGTGATTTTTCTTTCTTGCAAATTCACGGCATTTTTAGTGGTGCATAAATCTATGTAGAGAAGGCAAATTCACGGCATTGTGGTGCATAAATCTAAGTAGCTCTACATATGTATATGCAAAGAATATACAATACAAAGTAAGCAACGGAAACTGCAAAAGTGAATGCACATAAATAAGGTTCTTCCTAAACAGAGCCGTTTGAAGAAAGAAATGAAAGCCACCATCGTAACGTCCATGCCGCAAGTGATGAACATTATTCGCACTCCACAGCCGATCGTTCTCCCTACTCTTGTATAGGAGTGTATATATACAATGCTCGCGAGCTGGGGCACACCATCCCATCTTTTTACAGCACGAAGCATTGCTGTTTGTGCTGATATAGAAGATAATAACCTGTCCTCGAATTCATACCAAAAAAAAAAGTCATGGCTGCTGAACGAGCGACGATCACTCTCACCATGGCCCTCTTTGGCGTCGTCTTTGCCCTCCATCTCCAAGCCCAAGGTAAGCAAGTGTGTACATGCCAATACCTGTTGTGTTCATCGGTTGCCCGGTTGCATATATATGTGTTGCTTGTCCGTAATCTTTCTTAACTTGGTGATGAACTGATGGCCGGGTAGCAGCAGGCGCGAGGGAAGCCGCCACCACCGCCGGCGGTCAGGCCGGCGCGGCGGCGGAGTACGTGCTGCTGGAGCCCAAGCAGGAGCAGCTACCGGCAGTTGACGCTCTGAACGCCACCTACTCCAAACCGGTGTGCGGGCGCTGCCGGTGCTGCCTCACCAAGACGAACCCGAAGGTGTGCCTCACGACGTGCTGCTTCCAGAGGATCTGCGCCCCGTCTGTCTGCACGCTGCCGGCGGTGTCGTGTGGATGCAATGGCTGCGACTACCCTGCTGGGAAGGAATGAGACGACGGAGAAAGCACATTGCTAATACAGTAATACGTACATATTGCGCCGACCGTTTATGGAGTGGCGAAGAAATAAAACAGAGGCAAATCCATTTGATTTTTATGTATGGTTGATGCTAATCTTTGTGGTGTGTAACCCAGGCAGAACGATTCACGTATGATATTGGTGCCTGTAAAGGTGATTAATCGTTGGCCAGGCCCAGCATACTGCGCTGCAGAAATTCCTAGTTTTCTGATAGCACAAAGGATTTGAAACACAGCAGCTCGCGCAATGCGTTTTTGTTTTCTAGATACATAGTTTTTACTAGTATCTAGGCATAGCGTACGTGTATCCAAGTGCATCGCAAAACCTATATCTAGAAAAGCCAAAACAAATTGTAATTTGGAACAGATGGTTTAATTAAGAGTACAGACCTACAGAGTGCCTTTGTCACAGCTTCAACTAGGAGTTGCACTTATGGAGACCAAGTATGATAATAAGTTTCACAGACCGAAAAGAAATGCATAGGATTATTCAGGGGAAAGGGATCCCTATGAAAACTAAGGGCTAGTTTGGCAACCCGCTTCCCCGCGCGGAACCCCGTCATTTCCCCGCGCCGGCCTCCCACGCGGAATCCTCCCTGCGCCTTTGGAAGCCTGCTAGGACGGGGGTTTCAGCCCGATTGAGCCCAATTACCCCGCGGAAACGCACCCGGCCTAGGGAGACCGGGCAGCCCTCCCCGTCTCCCGTCCCCTGTCCCTGTCCGTCGTCTCGCTTCGCGCGGCTCTGTCGAGCGAAAGAGCGCCGGTGGCGGCGGCGGCCGATCTCCCTCGCTGGCGTCGTGTCTGTTGCCTCTCCTCCACGATCACCTCCGCTGCGACCTCCGGCGACGTGGGAAGGGAACACCAGGTGTGGCCAACCGACGACGTGGGAGGCGAACACCACGCGGTAGCTTCCAAATAGCGCAAGGGAAATACTCCACGCGGGGCTATCTTCCCTGTGGTCGGATCCCTGGGCTAATTTGCCCCAACTGCCAAACTAGCCCTAAACAAACATGTATTTACCAACATCTACTTGCTATGAGTGCCACCTTTTTTCATGGACCAAGTTACTTGGAAGAAAGCCGTGTGTTGGGCATAGTACTATTATTTTCTTCCAAAGCTCAATTAATTCAAATTTTTCAATTGATACTAATGTAATCGAACACAAATATAAAGCTACTTCAGGATAGGAAATGAACTGAGATAATAAGAACATAAAAAAAACGAATATTATGGCACCAATAGCAGCCAGGCTTAACTTTGTTAGCTATATCAAGAAAAGCAATCATCAAAGCGCATTCACTATAGCCAATTAACCTATATACGTAATTCATAGGCTAGCACCTAGAGATGAATTTGTTGTCACAAAACTAAACTAATAATAGCACCTACAAAAGCAAAGCATTGAAGTAGCTAGGCAATTTGTTGCGAACATGAAGACTATCAGATTCTAGGCATATGAACGAATAGCAACAGCAATAGAGGCTGAAGCCAGCTATAGCCCAGTTGGACAAACTTAGACTTATCTCAGTGTAGAGAAAATAAGCTCAATTAGCGGTCTTTTTTGTCAATTCACAATGCTGTTTAGTTAAATCAACTACAGCTCAGTTCAGATATTGTTTGCTTATACAGAATTGATGATAGTATACCAGGCACGCTAACCAGTCACAATCAAATTTCAAAAAAAAACAGTCACAATCATGAAGACAGAGTTATAAACACTAGAAAACATGAAGTTTCGGAAACTTATGCCAAAAAGGCCCTAAACTCTAGCAGATTGACCCTTCAGTCTATGTTTAGAAAACTTGAAAAAGCATGGGAGTCATGCAGTGAACAGAGAGTCATGGGAGTCATGCAGTGAACTTTGTGTATATTCTTATATTTTACTAGGATGTACATATCTCATTGTTGTCTGTATCAACTGCACTCATTAAAAGCTAACAAGGCAAATGCCCTAGAAAACTAACAATGCAGATATATCATGAAGCATTAAATCAGATGCCAATCCCTATTCGTTTGGATTACCAGCCACCAACCAGTAGTGTTTTTCTCTCAGCAAAAACCAGCACCAGCCACCGACCAGCCAACGGTGTTTTTCTCTCAGCAAAAACCAGCACCAGCCACTAGCCACCAGCCAGCCAGCAGTGTTTTTTCTTAGCAAAAACCAGTACCAACCATTATCAGCACAAATGAAATTTAACTGTGACGCACTGATTACGAAGTGACACCATACTTCTAAATTTGGCCTCCTAAATTTGAGATATAAACAAGACCAAAATGTGGTGTAGCCGTGTAGTAGGCCAGGCACTACCACGCAAGTTCCTTTGCCACCCGTCATCTTTTCTTCTTTTTTTTCTGGACCACCGCTATTCTTGCTCAAACTTGTTCAGGCTACAGACGCTTCTACATGTCGCTCTGCTATAGCGGAGCCTTCAACTCGTCTCATCTCTCCTCCGGTTGGCATACAAGCCTATATACTCCCTCGTTCTAAAATAAGTACACTTCTAACTTTTGAATGGGCCAAACAAATTTAAGTTTGACTAAACTTACAACAACTATTATCAATATTTAGGTTTCTAAATAAGCTTCTTATAAAAGTATATCATATGATAAATATAATAATATTTATTTTGTATTTTAAATATTAATAATCTTTTATATAAATTTAGTCAAATTTAAAAGTGTTTGACTCCTAAACACGAAAAGTGTACTTATTTTGAGACAGATGACTGCAGGCTACCAGCCACGCTGATGCATTAGGCTTGGCCTTAAACAACACAGTGAAGAAGTAGTGAACCCACCTCCTAGCAACTCTACAAAGATGAGTTGCCGAATAAAATTTCGTCCCCCCGTTCTTTTACGCAAGAGGGTGTAGACACCAAAATCAAAACTACAAAATGTAACATATGCCAATTTTCAATTCCAAATTACTATTAGATTATATTTGCTCTACCAATATCGTTCAAAATATGTAGTAAAAACTATGTACTGCACATGCATTTATTGAAAAATGATTGAGCTTTTTATCAGAAATATATTGTTTTGGTGATTTCATACACTCCATCAATTTCATGATTGTTGTTGGTCTAGTTTGTCTAAGACAAATATCATTGTCTTTGACCTGAATTTCTTAAAATTGGTATAGTTTAACAACATGCAAGTTATTATATATGGACCACAGTCTTGTTGGCTGTTTCTCTTTTAGTGTTATAATTCTTTATGTATTTCTCCTTCTATATATCAATACTACATGGCACGACGGTTGAAGCTGCAGGCGTTGTTAAAAAAAAATCATTATCGTGAAAATAATGGTACAAGTCTGTGAGATAAAGATAGAGGGCTGATATGAAATTAACTATACGCAACATAGCTCAAACTTTAACTGTTGTTATAACCTTAAAAAGGCTTAGCCGTTAAGTTATCACCACTTCACCCGCAGCAGATAAAACTACTTATCAGCACATGCTCCAAATACTTAAGTCAAAATATCAAAGGTGGAAATGCCTTTGGACCGGACTTGAAAACACAAGCGAATGTCCAACCGAAAGCCACGATATACAAATTAGGATAAGAGATGGAGGACTGACTAGTCAAATGAATGAACTAACTATCCTATTTGGATCTTTATGACTAAAAGAATACTAAAAAGAAGGTCCTAAACTTTAGAATCCCTGTTTGGATCTTAGTGTTTTTTTTGAGAAGAAAGATGCATTGATTTTAGTCCATTACACTGGCCCTTTTACAAATAAGACCCCAAAGAAAAGGAAAATTACAAAGAAGTCTAAAACTCCTGTTCATCTTCCTCGAAGCCTTCAGAGATCTGTTTGTCACCGCCGCCGAAGCCGCTTCCCAATCATCGCCGGACACCAAAGCCAATCTCCACAAGGTGGAGGCCGCAGAGGAGGCTTACTTCTAGGCGAATCAGCCGAGTACACTGCCTCCCAGGCGCATCGGCCAACTCCGGTACCCACGACACATCCTTCGATTCCACCACCGGCAACCCGAGCAAAGCTCAGATTTTCACCAAAGATCATCTTCCTTGAGATTAACAGGGTCAACACCATCATCATCTGAAGAAGACGACGATACGCCAGCCCTCGACTCCTGGACACGTCTCCCCAGCCTCTCCGTTGACCCCGGAGTAGATCGCCATCGGATAACGGAAGAAGCTGGGAGAAATTATTCCTCTGCAACGTTGTCGCTTCCGCATCGCCGACGCCGCCATGAAAACCAAGCCGTAGATGAGCCATGCTCCTCCGGCAAAATCTAACTCCACAGTTGAGCATCGACGGCGAGCAATTCCTAGACCTAAAAGGACTCGATTAGAACTCGATCTACTAAGGGATGGACCCCCGCTCCCCTCGCCACCGGCTAGGAGGTCGGGGACGAGGGAAGACGGGGGCCAGACCTGGCGGCGCCCGCGTGGAGGCGAGAGTTCCGCCCGAGTCGCCTGGTAGGCGACGCGGGGGACTGAGTATGGGAGTCTAGTGTTAAAAAGGGGCTAAACAACAATTAATAATGTATAAAAAACTATTGTACCCGTCCTACACTGTCTCTCTTTCCACGCCTGGCTAAAATGAAGGGCATTTTGTGGAAAAAGCACCATTTTAGCCCCTTTTAGCACCACTTTAGGTAATAAAGGATGCTAAAAATGTTTTAGCCCTTTTTAGCCCCTCTAATTTAAAATTTTAATCCCTTTTAGTCCTAAACTTTACTAACAGCACATTTAATCCAAGGAGGCGACTACAGGGAGAGCCCTCTCCCGTTAGTCCTATCTGGAGAGCCCCCCAAATATGGCAACCCCATTCCAGCCATTCTATTTTAGGAAGGCTCCAGGCAACCGCCGCCCCCGCGTGCCGAGATAGATAATACCCACGGTCCGCCAACCCGCCCCGCCACCGCTGTGTCCACCAACCCACGCCGCGAACTGGCGCGCGGGAAACTTTACCGCCAGCCTCTGGCGGGAGAAAAACAGGCGGGAAAAAAAAAGAAGGCCCAAGCCCCAAAAAAGAGAGAGAAACACAAATGAAACTCTTGCACAGTTCCCGGATCGCCGCCGCTACCTTTGCAAACGCCGCTGCCCCAGGAGCAACGCAGCAGCGATGACGCCCAGAAATCAGTTGGTATAGACAACAAAAATCAATAGAAAATCCAATAGGAGAAGTAAAAAACATCATGGATGAGCAAGGAGGTGCAGGTACTGTTACTTCTCCCAGTCCTGATCTGTTTTCCTTGCAAAATTCACGACAGTGTTGCATATAATATAGTGGAGGCTATACAAAAGATCCATTTCATGATCATATTGCTGTGAGCATGCTACTTTTCATAACTAGACAGTTTGACAAGATAAAAATCAGAATAATAGTGCTGTGACCATATTTCTTTTAGATTTGTTTTCTGCCCAGCCTTCACATACATGTAACTTCACCAGAAACTTGTATCCCTTCACATTCATGCAACATCATCAGAAACAAGAAAATCTTCAGGAATTTGTCCTTCCTTGGATCCCTTCACATTCATGCAACATCACTAGAAAACAGAAAAACTTGAGGAATTTGTACTTGCTAGTATCCCTTCATATTCATGCAACTTCACCAGAAACAGAAAACTTACAGGAATTTGTACTTTCTTGTATCAGTGTTGGCCTACAAAATGCCTACAAAAACAAAACATAAGAAAGATGGTGAAGACAGATGCTTGCTTAAATAAAAAAATAGAAAGCATATCTGAATGTTACATTCATTTAACATAATAGAGAACACAAATATCTGACTCGTAGTGCTAAGAAGAAAGTAACAAAATGATGAAAGTTACATTACATGGACAATCTTTCTCTGGATAATTACTTTTTGTATACTTTATCATTTGGGCCAAGTTACATTCCGTAGCTAATGGACTGTCAATATTTTTGAATAACTTTGCTGTTGTATAGGTTCATCGATGGGCTTCTTTGACCTCAACATAGCAGCAACAGAGTGTGAATTGGAGCAGCAACAGAATGAAGACAGTAGAAGCCAGTTGTTAAATGAACAAGAAAGTGAAGCTTTGGTTGGTAGAACTACTTCAGAAAACACAGGCAGCACAATGTTGCACACAAATGCTACTGGAGAGACACTGCCAAGTGAGAACTACAGTCTATGATTCTTGGCAGCAAGCTAAATCTTGTTACAACAAGTACGCCAAGAAAGTTGGTTTCTCCATCAAAATAGGATCTAAAAAATGTTTGTTTACAGGTACGCCAAGCTTAGGAGGATGTAAAAAGAAAGAGAAAGAAGGTGAAAAGAACAAGGTCATGTTTGTTTGCAACAAAAATGGCTCTAACCCAGTGAACAGTGAAGGACCTGTTGCAAAGCAAAGAAATAGAAACAAAACAGAAAAGACAGGCTGTACAGCACGCATGACAGTTAGTAAAAAAGGGGAAAAATGGCATGTTACCACCTTCCATGAGGACCATAACCATCCTGTGTGTATGAAGTTTCAGCTAAAAAAGTATCTTAGGTCACACAAAGGTATTCCAGATGAGGAAAAAAATTTATTGAGCTACTAGATGGTTCGAATGCGTCGGCAGGGAGAATGATGCAGATTTTTGCTGATATCAGTGGAGGACACCAGTTCACCACATTCAACACAAAGGACGTAAGTAACTACAAAGCTAAGCTAGGGAGAGGCACAAAGTACAAGGACATGACAGAGACTTTTCAACACTTTGAAGAGTTAAAGAAACATGACCCAAACTTTTACTACACATTTGAGTTGGATAGCAAAGATAGAGTCAGGAACCTCTTTTGGGTCGATGGTGCAGCCTGGGCTGCATATAAGCTCTTTGGAGACTGCATTTCTTTTGACACCACCTATATGACCAACCGCTACAGAATGCCCTTTGCACCTTTTATAGGCATTAACAACCATGGTCAGTCTATTCAGTTTTGTCACACCCTAAAATTTTTGGATTTTGAGATGTGAATTTTCAACGTAATTAAAACAATAATTTTCTCAATTTTCTAAAATTTTCCAAGCTTTGTTTAAATTTATAGGGAATTTATAGTAGTAAAAAAAATATTTACCATTTATAAATAAATTATCTTGAATGTTGCATTCATGCTGCTGCATTGTGTTTTGCTTGTGTGTAGTTCAAATTTGAATGTAAATCTAATTTAAATTTGAGTTCGAATCGCGTTGTTCTGAGCTCTAGAAAAGTTGTTCTGGCCTGAGTTTGAATTCGCCCCCTGATCTTTTCCCAGGGCTCGTTTTCGCTCCTCCTCTCTTTTTCTTCCGCGGCCAGCCCAGCCCGTTTCCCTTCTTCCCCACGGCCCGCCTCCTTTTCCTCCACTCGGTCCAGCTCCAGTCGCGGCCCAGCGCTCGTAGCCGGCCCATCCCTCTCTCCCGCCGATTCGGCCAGCTCTGCGGCCTAGCTCGCCCACGTCGGCCCACCCCTCGCCAGTCCAGCGTCGCCCCAGCCCACTCGTTTTCCGCCTGGCCCAGCTTTCGCGCGCCCCGGCCCAGCTTCCGTGCGCCCCCGGCCCATCTGGCTCTCCCCGCCGCCAGGTGCAAAGCGCAGTGCTACTGCCGCCCGTTCCTCGGCGTGCGCGCTGGCTCCCTTGGCGTGCGTGCCACCTCGAAAACTGAGGCCAGCTGCACCTCCTTTGGCTCTACTTAAATGCCGCCCCACCGTCACCCATCACCATCACCACCGCCGCTCCCTCCTCCTCCTCCCCACACAGCACCGCCCACCATTACTCCTCGGAGCCGAGCTCCGCCGCCGACTCCATTGCCTGCGACTCGTCGAGCATCGTCGCCCTCGGAGCAAGCCGAGGCCACCACGGGATTTCCCGCGTCGAGCCGCATCTTCCCCGCCCCTCCCCGTCGCCACCTCGTCGCCGGAGGAACGCGCCCGCGGAAGGACCTCGCCATCGGCCGCCCCCTTCGTCGCCGGCCAAATCCCGGCCGAGTCTGTCCGTCTCCGGCTGCGGTAGGGGCATCCCCACAATCTCCTCGTCGAGCCGCGTCTCGTCGTCCGGTCTGCGTCGCCCCACCATCACCAGAGCACCACCGCCCACGTGAAGCCTCACCGTCGGTCCCTGTTCCCGCCGTGGACAAGATTCCGGCCACCAGCACCCTCCCTCCATCACGGTGAGCACCCCTCTGAGTTCCCCTCTCGCTCCTCTCTCGTTTGCGCCCCTCGCCGAGTTTCCCCCTCCACTCTATCGCCGGCGAGCCGAGCACCAGAGCCGCCGTCGGCCATGAGCAGAGTCTCCCCCGTGCTGACTTGAGGTAGGAGAAGGGCTATTTGCGAAAAGAACCCCGCCAAATCATCTAATCGTTACATTAGATCTTGTGTCTTGGTCATCTTGCGGAAAACCCCCTAGAACCATTAGATGCCTGCACTTAAATCCAGACGAAGCCCTTTTTCAGATCTAACCCTAACCTTTCACCTTTTCGCGGCCCCTGTTCTCTGTCTCTTGCGAAAATCCTTTGTTAACCCTTGAAATCTAGATAATCACGTATAGGTCCCTACAACTTTGTTTTCGCAATAAAATTCACATTTTAACTTCGATTCAATCCGTTCTTGTTGCATTAGATTCATATCAACGTAAACTACACGTTAACACTGTCAATTACCATGTGACATGTTTCTAAATTTTTATTTAATATTAAGTTGTTTAAATGCTATTAAATGCCTTTTCCAAATAAAAGCAAATTAGGGTTTACATATCGGTTTCCTATAATACTTATTAATTTGGTTAATTCTATTTAATCATGTTTTCAGAATAACATTTAATTAGAGTTTTACCTCAGCTTTATAAAACAATATTAATTTGATTAATGACTAGCCCTTTCGAATTAAAAGCAATTTAGAGTCAAACTTCGACTTTTCATAAATAAATGTTAATTTGATTAATATCAACATAAATATGTTGTGAATAACAATATGACTAGTTCAACACCATTCATAAATATTCGATTAGATACACTCTCACATATTTTATTTCAATTAATAATTAATTTGGTGTAATTTATACATAAATAATTATAAATAAAATATGATTAAGGTTTACCCCGGTCTTATAAATTCAAACATAATTATTTGAAATAATCTCTACTTATGATTTTCTTTAGTTAAAATCAATCAAGCATATAGTGGTGTCATTTAATAATTCAAATCCTCCGATAGTTGTATCTTTCCAACCGTTGCTCCGTTTTTAGCGATTCTTGCGCTCACGTGACCATCGAATTGAGCCCTTCCGCTTAGCACGTTCTTTTAAAGCTTTTCCTTTGATTGGTGTATTGTTCTTAGTTGTATATTGTTGCTTGCTTGTTTAGCTGCTTGTTGTGCTCGATGATTGTTGCGAATAGAGGAAGGCCGTTCGAGAGATTTCAAGATCAAGAGCTGAAGACTATGAGTAAACATACTGGATTTGAGGCAAGTTATAGCACGGACAATCCTTGCTACCTACACACCCTTTAATCATTTATTTCATACATGCATGCGTCTAAATTGATGTACCTTTAAGGTTGTACCTAGTTTTGATTATCCTATCCTTGTTTACCGTGGGTTTATGCATATGGGTAGAATCTTTGCTATGGGAAGCTACTGTCACCTCTATTTAATTGTTAAATTTGACTTAATGGTTCACTTCAACATTGATGATAAAACCTGCTTTTTAACAACATGGATCAGGGAGCTAGGGCGTGTGCTTCGTGCTTGGCCCTAGTATCTCTCTGTAAGGACTGGTTCTTAAAGCGGCAACCCAGGAGCCTGTCGCCACCGCCAGAACTATAATGGCTCTGGTCTTGGACAAGTAGCTTGTACGGCTCTAACGTGACAGTGGTTACCGACGGGCCGACGACGTTGTGGGAGGCAAGGCACGGGGTGTTTCTTGATTCCACCGAGGACGGATGCGCTCCGTTGGCTATGTCTCGTTAGGCACAGTCCCGTGTTGGGAGTCCTCGCGTTGGAACTCCGCCCATTGCACATTGGTTGGCTTGCATAGCCCAGTGCTCCGGACGCCATTGACCCCTCACGTTGCGCCCTGAGGATCAGTCAATCTCGGTGCCTAAAGTCTCACCACCTTGTAGTACCCCAGCGGCTACTGTCTTGTTAGGGTGTCTTGTGAAAAGCCTCGTAGCGTCCATATACGATCACACCTCGGAAGTGTGGTTTGTGAGGTCTGATCCACCTCCGCGTGGTTAGGTGCAAAGTTCCTTTGAACTTTTACGCGACTGGTGGGTAAAGGGCGAAACCTCTGCAGAGTGTAAATCTATCATGATAGCCTTGCTCAGGGTCACGAGCGGCCCGGATCCTTTTTGATTAGAAGATGAAGTTTATTTATGCTTAATGTCACTTATACCTTATTAATGGGGTTGCAACTGGGATTCATACACTTGTAGTAACTTGGACAAAGTTAAAACGAACCAACTAAAAGTGCTAATGCAGTTAAGCTGTGTCTAGCCTTTTTGAGCCTTCATACACCCGTGCTATACTTGCTAAGTAAGACATTTACTTACACTTGCTATTATTCAACAAAATCCTGGATAGGTAACAGATGGAATGAATGAGTCTACTGCTGAGGATCTTTCGTACTTCTAAGCTGTGGTCAACCAGTCGGTGTCCCTGTGGACTTGAGGCTCTACCTGTCGAAAGAGTTAGACTTCCGCTGTGTTTTAGGTAACTCTGATGTAAAACTATTTTTTTTATTCGAGCATAAGTACTCTGTTTATCATATTTGTTAACTATATGTGTTCTGTGGACTTCCTGGGCACACATATAGTAGCATTCGAGTTTCTGTGTAAACCCGAGTGTGACAGATTGGTATCAGAGCTATGCTGACTGTAGGACCGCAGCTTAGTTAAAACGGTTGATAAAACCTTAGGAGACCACCATGTTTTGTGTTACAGATCATTTTAGCTACGCTTTTTCAAAACCTAGTGTTGTCAAGTCTTGTGTGATTCATGTCTGTAGGTACTTGATTTGGTTGTCATTATGCCTATGCGTGATTTGGATCTTTGTAATGATTGTGTAGTTGGGATCTCTCTGTTTTCCCCGTATCTCCTTGTTTTTCTTGCTATCTTTTCCTCATGAATGAAGTGAAGAACATTAAGAAGACAGAAGCCGATCATCGAAATGAAGAAACGAAGTTAAAGAAGATCTGATGTAGAGATGTCGCAACCGCATCAACAAAGAAGACGAAGAAGATCGAACCAACTCCCTTACAAAATCTTGTTGATCCGTTCTCCTCCTTCATCCCTACGCTCTGCGAATCTCGGGACGAGATTCAGTTTAAGGGGGGTAGTTTGTCACACCCAAAAATTTTCGGATTTTGGGATGTGAATTTTCAACGTAATTAAAACAATAATTTTCTCAATTTTCTAAAATTTTCCAAGCTTTGTTTAAATTTACAGGGAATTTATAGTAGTAAAAAAATATTTACGATTTATAAATAAATTATCTTGAATGTTGCATTCATGCTGCTGCATTGTGTTTTGCTTGTGTGTAGTTCAAATTTGAATGTAAATCTAATTTAAATTTGAGTTTGAATCGCGTTGTTCTGAGATCTAGAAAAGTTGTTCCGGCCTGAGTTCGAATTAGCCCCCTGATCTTTTTCCCACGGCTCGTTTTCGCTCCTCCTCTCTTTTTCTTCCACGGCCAGCCCAACCCGTTTCCCTTCTTCCCCACGGCCCGCCTCCTTTTCCTCCACTCGGTCCAGCTCCAGTCGCGGCCCAGCGCTTGTAGCCGGCCCATCCCTCTCTCCCGCCGATTCGGCCAGCTCCGCGGTCCAGCTCGCCCGCGTCGGCCCACCCCTCGCCAGTCCAGCGTCGCCCCAGCCCACTCGTTTTCCGCCCGGCCCAGCTTTCGCACGCCCCGGCCCAGCTTCCGTGCGCCCCCGACCCATCTGGCTCTCCCCGCCGCCAGAGTGAGTGGAATCCGTGAGTTTGAGTGGATCTGGGACAATTATCACCACTTGCCCCTGGTACAAGTATCTCCTTTCCTCGGCTCCTTTCGTTTGTTTGCTGCTTGGGTCCACCGCCTTTCTTGGGTCGAAATTCTCTGATGGTGATACTCCAATCCTCAAGGCCCATAATTGGAGCACTACCTTGAGCTTGGGTAACTCTTTTTGGGGCTGACCTTCTAGCATACGCCCCCCTGTTCTTTGTTGATATCCGAACGGAAACATTGATACATCTCAGTTGTCATTAGGCTAGCTTCAACCTGAGGACATGGAAGGTCATGGTGTTCACAACATATACAACCTCCTGGAGTCTTAGTGTCCTCATGTTGTAGCCTCCCTTCTAGCTCTGGAACTCCATGACTCCTTTTATTCTGTTGACAATTCCATGCTCCTACCACTTGCCTTTTTACTGGTCCTGGGTGAACTCCCACATTGGTCATCTCCGTAGATAAGGGAGATGATAACTCACAGGTCTCTGCTTGCATGGCTAAGGGCTTCTCATGGTTTAATGGTGGTGGGAACGTTGTTGGTGAGACCTTACGGTTTCCTTCATTGCTTTTGTTGTAATCGTTGAGAAGTGCGGCTTGTTCCATCATTGCTTGTTCGAATTTTCCCATAGCTTGAGCCATCGTGTGCAACGCCTGAGTTTGTACTGCCATAAGCTCCTCCATCTTGAGATGGATTGAAGTAGCTGGTGCCTCTTCTCTAGGGGCACTATCTGCATTGCTTTCGAGGGGATTCATCACCTGGGGAGGGATGCAAAAAGGAGAAGGGGTGAGAAAGGAGGAGCAAGCCCTGGAAAGGAAGGACCCATCTAGGCAGCTGATGCCATTGCCGGTAGAAGACCAACAATACACCCACAATCATTACAAAGAACCAAATCAATCAAAGGCATAAGGATAGGCATTACAAGCACACTCAACCAAAGTTAATCACACAAAAATTTAAACGAAGCTAGACGTTGTTAGCAATTGTTTTTGGGAATCCTCCTATGTAAGGATGTATCTTCAACTTTCTTGATATAGTCATCCTTCAACTTGACTCTAACTTCTTGATGCAGTGGCAGGGAGTTCGAAATCGTCTTGTATTCTGAAGTCGCTCAGGCTTGATCTTCTCATAGTAGGCCGGTATCTTCATTCTTCAAGTGACTTGGGCATGCATCAAGACCATATGGGTAATCTAGGTATTTTAGAATAAGGTAATGGGGTAGAACATGCACTTTGGGATCAGAAGCCAAGGAAGGATTCCAAAGTTTACTAGAATGCAATGAGGGATGAAGTAAGGCAAATGGACTAAATTAAAAATAATATCAAGGTGCGGTGAGTAAAAAAAAGATACTCACACTGGTAATAGCAATTTCAAGGTGAGAAATGAAATATTCAAGGTTAAGCAAGAACCAAAGAGTTAGAATAGAAAAGGTTTGAAGATCAGCAATAGCTCTGATACCAATCTGTCACACCCGGATTTACACAGAAACCCGAATGTTGCCATATGTGTGCCCAGGATGTCCACAAAACACATATAGCTTACAAATATGGAAAACAGAGTACATATGCTCGAATAAAACAGTTTTACATCAGAGTTTACCTAAAACACAGCATAAGTCTATTAATTATCTCGACGGGTAGAGCCTCAAGTCCACAGGGACACCGACTGGTTGACCACAGCTCAGAAGTACAGAAGGTCCTCAAGAAACTGCATCTGCTACCCATCCGGGATTTTGTTGAATAATGGCAAGAGTAAGTAAATGTCTTACTTAGCAAGTATAACACGGGTATATGAAGGCTTAAAAGAAAGGCTTGACACGGCTGAACTGCATTAGCATTTTTAGTTGATTCATTTTAGCATAATCCAAATTACTACAATAATATGAATCCCATTTGAAAACCCAATTAATAAAGTAGAAGTGAACATTAAACAATAATAAATATCACCGGCTTCTAATCAAAAAGGATCCAGGCCGCTCGTGACCCTGAGCAAGGCTATCATGATAGATTATACACTCTGCAGAGGTTTCGCCTTTTACCCACCAGTCGCGTAAAAGTTCAAAGGAACTTTGCACCCAACCACGCGGAGGTGGATCAGACCTCACGAACCACACTTCCGAGGTGTGATCGCATAGGGACGCTACGAGGCTTTTCACAAGACACTCTAACAAAACAATAGCCGCTACGGTAATACAAGGTGGTGAGACTCTAGGCACCGAGATTGACTTACGCTCATGTAGCGACATGAGGGGGTCAATGGCGTCCATGCGCAGCAGAGAATAACAACAACAAAATAAATAGCGCAACGTGTGGAGCCCCCGCCATACGGTGGCTCCCAACACGGGACTGAGTCTAAAGAGACCTAGCCGACGGGGCTACCGTCCTCGGTGGAATCAAGAAAACACCCCGTGCCTTGCCTCCCATAACGCCGTCGGCCTGTCGGTAACCACTGTCAAGCTAGAGCCGTAAAAGCTACTTGTCCAAGACCAGAGCCATTATAGTTCCGGCGGTGGCGACAGGCTCCTAGGTTGCCGCTTTAAGAACCAGTCCTTACGGAGAGACACTAGGGCCAGGCACGAAGCTTACGCCCTAGTTCCCTGAACCATGTTGCTAAAAAGCAGGTTTTATCATTAACATTGGAGTGGACCATTAAGTCAAGATTAGCAGATAAGCAAAGGTGACAGTAGCTGCGCCTAGCAAAGATCTACCAAATGCATGAACCCGGGGTATCAACGCAATAGGATAAACAAGTCTAGGTACAACCTTAGGGGTACATCAATTTAGACACATGCATATGAAGTAAATAATGTAAAAGAGGTGTGTAGGTAGCAAGGATTGTCCGTGCTATACTTGCCTCAATCCATAGTACCGCTGCTCAACGTATTCCTTCTTGTTCTTGTAACTTCTTGATGGCGTTCCTCTACTCGCAGCAATCATCGAGCACAACATGCAGCTAAACAAGCAAGCAAACAATATACAACTAAGAACAGTACACCAATCATAGAGAAAGCTTTAAAAGAGCGCGCTAAAGGATAGGGCTTGGTTCTATGGTCACGTGAGCGCAAGAATCGCTGGAAACAGGGCTACGGTTGAAAAGATACAACTTTCAGAAGATTTGTATTTAATGAAAGTCTATAAGCTTCATTTATTTTAATTTAAATAAAATCAGGTATAAATAAGGAATACAAATTATATTTTGACCTTTAGAAAAGACGAAGTAAACTTAGTCATATTTTAATTATAAATATTCAAGTATAATTTATTCAAATTAAAACATTAACTTGAAATGAAGCATGTGAGAGCATCTAATCGAATATCTTTATGAACCGTGTTGAAGTAATCAATATTATAATCAAAAACATATTTATGTTAATATTAATTAATGTTAGCATTTATTTATGAAAAGTCGGAGTTTAACTCTAAATTGCTTTTAATTAGAAAGGGCTAGTTAAGTAAACATTAATCAAATTAATATTGTATTATAAAGCCGAGGTAAAACTCTAATTAAATGTTATTCTGAAAATAAGATTAAATAGAATTATCCAAATTAATAAGTATTATAGAAAACCGATATGTAAACCCTAATTTGCTTTTATTTGGGAAAAAGGCATTTAAATAACATTTAATCAACTTAATATTAAATAAAAATTCAGAAACATGTCACATGGTAATTGACAGTGCTAACGTGTAGTTTATGTCATTATGAATCTAACGCAACGAGAACGGGTTGAATCGGAGCTAAAACGTGTATTTTATAGGGTAAACAAGATTGCAGGGACCCATTTGCAAAACCTCAGGGGTTAAAACATAAATACGCATT
This sequence comes from Echinochloa phyllopogon, assembly GCA_033239725.1. Taxonomy (NCBI): domain Eukaryota; kingdom Viridiplantae; phylum Streptophyta; class Magnoliopsida; order Poales; family Poaceae; genus Echinochloa; species Echinochloa phyllopogon. Next base: position 49,839,578 of record BTCW01000002.1, on the reverse strand, counting down.
AAAACCCGAGGGCTAATGCGCAAAAAGTTAGGGGCTGGACTTCGGGCTGCGAAAACAGATAAGCACAGGGATTTTCATAAAAATCAGGACCTTTTCGTGAATATTTTTGAATGACGGTGGACGGCGGGTTGATTATTGGAAAGTGGAGGGACTCTTTAGCGAAACTGTCGGGGTGGACCGGAATTGACCGGTGTTGACCGGTATCTGACTTTGGTCAGATCAGATCCTGGCCGCTCATTTTGAATCGGACGACTAGGGAGCGGTTGGGTTTAAGTGGGAAGGGGAAAACTTGCAGGGGCCCATTTGTAAAAGCTCCATGGCTCCTTGGCCATGGCCAACGGCGGCTCTGTCGCTCGGCTCGCCGGTGATTCGAAGGGCTTGGGCGTTAGGGAGCGAGCGCAGGAGGTAAAGGAGGACGAGGGGGTCATGAGGATGTGCTCACCGGCGGTGGAGTTGGACGGTGACGGCCGGGATCTTGGCCGTGGCGGAAGCAGGGGACGACGGCGGCGGCTTGACGCGGGGAGGGAATCCGGTGACCGAAGCGGCGACGATGACCGGCGGGGTAGACGCCTCTCGGCCTGGGGAAGGTCGTGGTGGGGTCGGCTTGCTCCGTGGATCGACGGAGACGTCGAATCGGCGGCGAGGTCCGACGGTGGCGCTCGGCTTCACGTGGGGGAAGGTGCTCCGGCGGCGGGTCGGCGATGAGAAGCGGCGGCGAAGCTACGGCTTGGCACGGAGATGCTCAGGGCGGTCTCGCCTTCGTCCTTCGTTGACCGAAACGGCGTATCGGCCGGCAATGGCGGGCGGCGGCGCTTCTTGCTCCGGCGGCGGCGCTGCGCAGCGGAGGCGCAAGGCGAGGGCGGCGGCGATTGAGCAGATGGGCGCGGGGACGAGGGCGTCGCGCTTTATAGGGGGCGCGGATGCCGGGGCGTTGCGGCACTCACGCCGAGAAATCCGGCGCGGCGGCGCGGCTGTTGCGGCGGTTGGCAGGGAGGGGCCGGCTCGGCGTCGTGGGCCGCGCGCGGGGCTGGGTGGGCCAAGCTGGGCCGCGGAGACTGGGCTGAGGGGGAGAAAGGAAGACGTGGGCCGGCTCGGGAGGAAAGGAAGCAAACGGGCCGGGCTGAAGAGTTGGAGCAGCAAAAGGAGAACAAGACTTGAGGGAGCGAAAGCGAACCAGGGAAAAAGCTTAGGGGGCGAAAACGAACTATGGGCCAAACAACTTTTCCTTAGCTCAAATCGAAGCGATTCAAACCCGAATTTAAACTAGATTTAAATTCTTATTTGAATCACCCACAAACAAAACTCAATGCAGCCAGCATGAATGCAAGGCACTCAATATTAATCATATATTGTTTTAATTTAATTTGAAAAAAAAATTTCCTATACTAAATTGCCTGTAAATTTTATAAAGCTTAGAAAATTTTATAAAATTGAGAAAAATATTGTATTAATTACGTTAAAAATTCACATCCCAAAATTCGAAAATTTTGGGGCGTGACACTAGTTTTGATTATCCTATCCTTGTTTACCTTGGGTTTATGCATATGGGTAGAATCTTTGCTATGCGCGGCTACTGTCACCTCTATTTAATTGTTAAATTTGACTTAATGGTTCACTTCAACATTGATGATAAAACCTACTTTTTAACAACATGGATCAGGGAGCTAGGGCGTGTGCTTCGTGCTTGGCCCTAGTATCTCTCCGTAAGGACTGGTTCTTAAAGCGGCAACCTAGGAGCATGTCGCCACCACCAGATCTATAATGGCTCTGGTCTTGGACAAGTAGCTTGTACGGCTCTAGCGTGACAGTGGTTACCGACGGGCCGACGGCGTTGTGGGAGGCAAGGCACGGGGTGTTTCTTGATTCCACCGAGGACGGATGCGCTCTGTTGGCTATGTCTCGTTAGGCACAGTCCCGTGTTGGGAGTCCTCGCGTTGAAACTCCGCACGTTGCGCATTGGTTGGCTTGCGTAGCCCGGCGCTCCAGACGCCATTGACCCCTCACGTTGCGCCCTGAGGATCAGTCAATCTCGGTGCCTAGAGTCTCACCACCTTGTAGTACCCTAGCGGCTACTGTCTTGTTAGGGTGTCTTGTGAAAAGCCTCGTAGCATCCCTATGCGATCACACCTCGGAAGTGTGGTTTGTGAGGTCTGATCCACCTCCGCGTGGTTGGGTGCAAAATTCCTTTGAACTTTTACGCAACTGGTGGGTAAAGGGCGAAACCTCTGCAGAGTGTAAATCTATCGTGATAGCCTTGCTCAGGGTCACAAGTGGCCTGGATCCTTTTTTATTAGAAGATGAAGTTTACTTATGCTTAATGTCACTTATACCTTATTAATGTGGTTGCAACTGGGATTCATACACTTGTAGTAACTTGGACAAAGTTAAAACGAATCAACTAAAAGTGCTAAGGCAGTTAAGCCATGTCTAGCCTTTTTGAGCCTTCATACACCCATGCTATACTTGCTAAGTAAGACATTTACTTACGCTTGCTATTATTCAACAAAATCCCGGATGGGTAACAGATGGAATGAATGAGTCTACTGCTGAGGATCTTTCGTACTTCTAAGCTGTGGTCAACCAGTCGGTGTCCCTGTGGACTTGAGGCTCTACCTGTCGAAAGAGTTAGACTTCAGCTGTGTTTTAGGTAACTCTGATGTAAAACTATTTTTTTATTCGAGCATAATGTTGACACCAAAAATTGGCACCGGGAAGAAGCTGACATGTGGGCCAGATTTGGTGGAAAGATACCATTCGGCTAGGAGGCTTTGCTGGAGCATTCGGCAGGAGATGCTCTGCGGTCGGAAGCGCGTTATCATTCGGCAAAGGTGAAACATTCGGCAGGAGACACTCTGCGGTCGGGAGCGCGTCGTCATTCGGCAGAGGTGAAGCATTCGGTAAAGATGCTCTGCGGTCGGGAACACGTCGTCATTCGGCAGAAGCGCTGATCGTATGGAAAGAGTACTCGGGAAGGCGTGATGACGTGGAATAAAAAGAAAGGCCGGTTCGAACAAGGAAAGCAATATGGGCACGAAGATTCGTCATTTATTTTTAGAAACAAGTGTTGAAGTCGTGTCCGACTAGGAGTTGTATCAAGACCTGGGTATAAATATAAACCCATGGCAATTGTAGAAATCGATCAACAACCAATCAATACAACAAACCGGCCCCGTGCCAACATCGAGTCCTTTAGTCGAGTCGTCGAGTTCTTCGAGAGGAGTTATCGATCCGTCGACCTCCGTAAGTACCGGCAACCTTGTATCATGCTTAGTATCATGCGGTGGATTTAAGCTTTGATGCAAGTAGTCTTGTTACCATGCTTAGTATCATCCGGTGGATTTAAGTTGTGGTCTCAAGAAGGTTCCTCTGTTAGGTCATGAGCCATGCGGTGGGCTAAGATCTAGTATGGACCAAGTTATCGGCTCTGTTAGATTTCGGCAAGATCTAGCAGATTCATTAAGTTACCCCGTGTTGCTTCGTTTTTACTATGTGCTTAATTCATGCAACACACCTTTGCCCAATCTAGATCGGCTAGGATCGGCTCTGCTTTACGACGATTCATCCCCTCATAGCCGAATCCGAAACCGATCTAGGTTGCCACGTGTCGCGGGTTCGAGCTTATCGGCATCGTGTAGATCTTGACAGAACCGGGCATCATGCGGTAGATGCAGGTTTTTGGGTCGTCTTAGAGCTAATCATCCGGTGGATTAGAATTCGATTCGATCTGATAGATTTATCTTTACCGATTAGGCCTGTTCCTTCGCCATGGACCCCGATTCGGCTAAATAGCCGTATTCGGTAGTGCTCTCACGAGTGGACGTGTGTTCGTGGGTTTACATTGGACAATGAATGCTTTTAGCCTTTCACGATTAGATTGTATCATGCGGTGGATTGATCTAATCTGATTGGTGGTGTGGCTTCAAACGAGTTGTATCATGCGGTGGATTAACTCGTTTGCTGTCATGCTTGACGGGTGCTGCTTTCGGCCTATGCATTCTTGTTTCAATGTAAATTCGTGACTGTGTTGTGGGTTCGTAACTAAACATTGAATGCTTTTAGCTTTTCATGGTTAGATTGTATCATGCGGTGGATTGGTCTAATCTGATTAGTGGTGTGGTCACAAACAAGTCGTATCATGCGGTGGATTAACTTGTTTTGTTATCATGCTTGACGGGTGCTGCTTTCGGCCTATGCATTCTTTGTTTACTGCGAATTTATGATCATGTTTCACCCTTTTATTTATCTATCATGCTCTGTTTCTCGTTAATCGGCTATGAGTACGTGTTACAATGCTCATTCGGTTGAAAGCCGATCTTTCGTCATGCTTACGTCATGCATTCGGCAGCGCGTTCCTTGCGTACCTTGCCGATTGCCGAATGAGGTTTTAACTGCCGACAGATAGCTTCTCTGTAGCTATTTGTCTCTCAAGATTGGCTTCGATGCCGCAAATATGGAACTGTCTGGTCTCACCCGGCACGTTCCAGGTTTTGATCTAAACGTTTTATTCCCTTTGTTAGTTTTCAGGCAAACTGACTGGCACGCTTCCGGATTCAAAAGCCAGGGCCACGTTTGAAGCCAGCTTGTTCGGCTTGCTGTGTGCTTGGCGTGAAGTGCGGATTTTACGTCAACACACTTTTTGGCACACCCGGTGGGACACACACAAGTTTTCAAGATGCCTGAGTTGAGCGACATCATGGATGTCACTTTGGAAGAGTTGTCTGAGGAGCATCAACAGATGGTAAAGGTTGCTGCCAATCAATTCATTAACAAATGTTTACTGTCTTTCGCCAAGAACAGGAGTGGTGCACCTTTTCTCAAGTCCGATCTGCCAAGAGTTCTCCTTCCGGGGCAATCTGATCTTACTGAAGAAGAAGAGAGGGAGAGATTCTCGGGCTTGTTATACAAAGCTTTGGGAGAGACAATGACCAATCACAATGCTGTGTTCTTAAACAGTTTTCGGCATATAATGATAAGCATTTTTGGTCAGCATGTGGATAAACCCTTTGAGCAGATACATGGGCAATTGGGTGGCCCGACATACTTCAATGTCCAAGCACCAGTTCAGAAACCACATGGTAAAGGGAATGCTGATGAAACTGGAGGTTCTGGTGTTAAAGATATAAATGGACAACCGATTCGGCAAGATCCTCAGCTTGCACTGCCGAAAACTCGCACGTACGGTGATATGGCATTCGGCACCACAGGGAATCCGCCTGCTTCTGCTTACAAAATATCTCCCTTGAACAACAGACTGCAGAGGGATTTGTATGGAAACGGATATTCAGAGTTTATGGATTACAATGCTATCGACGCTCTTCCGAATCCTGGATATGCTGGTACTGCAGGTATGCTTGCTGGAAGACCAGGGAATCAAGATACCAATATCGACCTCATGGTGCAAAAAATGACCGATGTATTGCAAAATCAATTCGGTCTGAAGCCTAAAGGTCAGGGATACATGTACTCGTCTCCTTTCCCTGAATGGTACCAGAGGGTATCATTGCCGAATAGAGTCAAGGTGCCTACAGAATTTACTAAATTCTCAGGACAAGATGATACAAGTACTGTGGAACATATAGCTCGATATCTGATGCAGCTTGGAGAGGCTTCGGCAGATGAGGCTTTCAGAATCAGATACTTTCCTTTGTCACTGACGGGTCCAGCTTTTACATGGTTTGCTTCTTTGCCTGCCCAGTCGATTTGCACCTGGAAAGACCTGGAACAGAAATTCCATGCTCATTACTACATTGGCAGTACCGAGAAAAAGTTGGTTGATTTGACCAGCTTAAGGCAGAGGAATAATGAAACACCTACAGAGTTCCTCAGGAGATTTAGGGAAACCAAGAGTATGTGCTTTTCTCTGAACATACCTGATGATCAACTGGCTGGTATGGCTGTAGCTGGCATGCTGCCTGCCATTCGGGAGAAGCTGTTCGGGATGGAGTTTGATGATCTGGGCCAGTTGTCGCACAGATTGGCCTTGATGAGTAACCAGGCGTATGGTTTCAAGAAAGATGTCAGATTTGCTAAAAATAATGATGTGGCTGACATCTATAACCAATTCCTTGAAAGGGCAGACCAAGAAGATGAATATGAAGATAGCGAGGAAATAGCTGCAGCAGAGATAGTGTGGAGCAAAGAACCAGTTACAATGACTCAAAGATGGATCAAACAGATGAAGGGAACATATGATTTTGATGTAACTAAGGCAGACAAATTATTTGAGTTCCTGGTGAAAGAAGGCCGAATCAAATTACCAGAGGGGCATTCTATGCTTCGGCCCGATGGAGTGAAAGATAAGAGGTACTGTGGGTTTCATGATAAAAATTCTCATTCCATTAACGAATGCAGAGTCTTTAGGATGAAGATTCAGAAAGCTATCCAGGAAGGACATCTGAAATTCGACAACAAGATGAAAATGGACAGTAACCCTTTCCCTCAGAATATGATCGGGTTCTCAGTTAATATGGTAAATGCTGTTTCATCTGGAGAAAAGGGAAGATTGAAAGTTTTAACATCAAAGAAGGCAAGACAGGATGGTTCAGTTGATCCCACTCGGCAGATCACAATGGAACAGATTCGTCAGAAAAATCTTCGGTTCCCGAATAGCCGATTTGAAGTGGGCGAATCCTTTAAACCTAGAGTTACTACACGTATTCTCCTCAACAAATGGCAGCGTCAGCAAGAAAAAGAGCGTTTTCAAAGGCGTGAATACGAGGAGGAGGAAAGAAGGCGCGAAGAAGAAAGATTTGAGGAAGAACAAGAGGAATATGCTCGAGAACAGGAACGTGCGCATTGGGGGTGTGCATTTTTCAGACACTGTTGGAACGAAGGTTTAAAGCTGCCTACAAGGAGTAACTGTCCTGAGTGCAATAATGGGTATGTCGAACATAGGCAAAATGTTGCCAATCGCCGATCTGTCCATGAAAGAATTGGTAGGGTGCATCCTAGTGATGATCGGCGTTTTGATGATCAACCAAGAAAGAGACATGCTGATTTCAGATGGATTGATCATGAAGAAGAAGATCATGAGTATGTTTGGCAGAAAGGACAATGGTGTCCACCCGGTTTAAGAAGGAGTCAGAAGAGAAGAGTCCAACGCTTGAGGAATCAAGAATTAAAGCAAGCAAGGCCTAGGATGAAATCGATATGGCTCCCAAAAGACAGGCCTGACGAACATGGTCATTCGGCTCCTACATGCATGGTATGTTTCTTGCCGAATGAATTCATGGCTCCATCTAATCAAATTGTACAGGAAGAAATATTACCCGATATAGATGATGCCGAACAATTTGGGTTAATGGCACAATTGATGTTGAACAAACAAGCTGTTTTTGAAAAGCCAACCCAGAATCGGCACATGAAGCCACTGTACTTGAAGGGATATGTTAATGGCAAACCATTGACCAAGATGTTTGTCGATGGAGGAGCTGCTGTCAATGTAATGCCGTATACCACATTCAGGAAGCTTGGTATGGGCCTTAGAGATTTGACACCAACGAGCATAATTCTAAATGATTTTGCTGGAAATCCTTCGGACACCAAAGGATGCGTGCACGTTGATCTGATGATTGGTTCCAAGACTCTGCTTACGACTTTCTTTGTCATTGAGGGCAAAGGGGCATATAGCTTGCTGCTTGGAAGAGATTGGATTCATGCAAATTGTTGTATTCCATCTACTATGCATCAACAGCTTATTCAGTGGATAGATGATGAAGTAGAAATTGTCCAAGCAGATGATTCAATAAGCGTGGCAAATATGGAACCAGCTTTCTGGGAGTATCAAGGCATAGATTGTTTCTCAGGTAAAGACTGGGGAGAAGGTCCTGTGGCACCAGCCAGCAGTGATCAACAGCCGATCGAAGCAGTCGGCTCTCATAGTAATTTTTGATGGAAAATCCAATCGATGGAACCGATGGAAAATTAGGACGTGGATTTGTGTCGGCCGATAAATTAGAAGAAGTAGACATTGGAGATGGTGACAAGCCAAGGCCGACATTTATCAGTGCTAACTTGGATTCGGTTTTCAAAGAAAAGTTGGTGACATTGTTAAAGGAATACAAGGATTGCTTTGCTTGGGATTATTCGGAGATGCCCGGTTTAGACCGTTCTATTGTTGAGCATCGGTTGCCAATCAAACCTGGATACAAGCCTTACAAGCAACCACCCCGAAAAATCTACAAGGAAGAAGTGTTGGCCGATGTGAAAAAGGAAATTGAAAGATTACTAGATGCAAATTTCATTCGGCCCTGTAAATACGCGGATTGGATCTCTAATATTGTTCCTGTCTATAAGAAAAATGGAAAGATGAGGGTTTGCATAGATTTTAGAGATCTAAACAGGGCTACACCCATGGATGGATATCCAATGCCTATTGCTGATTCATTGGTTGATGCTGCTGCTGGATACAAAGTGCTCAGTTTCATGGACGGTAACGCAGGATACAATCAGATTTATATGGCATTGGAAGATATAGTAAAGACAGCTTTCAGGTGTCCTGGACACATAGGGTTGTTTGAGTGGGTTGTCATGACCTTTGGATTGAAGAATGCCGGTGCAACTTATCAAAGGGCTATGAATTATATTTTTCATGAGTTGATCGGCAAGATTGTGGAAATATATATTGATGATGTGGTGATCAAGTCTTTGGATCATGAGTCTCATTTGGCCGACATAAGGAAAACTCTAGAATGCACAAGGAAACATGGGCTTAAGATGAACCCGAACAAGTGTGCTTTTGGAGTTTCGGCTGGAGAGTTTCTGGGATTTTTGATACATGAAGGAGGAATAGGAGTTGGTAAGAAAAGCATGAAGGCAATTGATGAAATTGTTCCTCCAACTAATCTTAAAGAGCTACAATCACTGCTTGGCAAGATAAATTTTGTGAGAAGGTTCATATCAAACTTGTCACAAAAGGTGTTGCCCTTTTCCTCACTATTGAAAATAAGAAAGGATCAAAAGTTTGTATGGGGTGACGAACAACAGAAGGCTTTCAATGAAATAAAAGAGTACATGAAGAAGCCACCAGTATTGGTGCCTCCACAATTGAACAAGCCTTTCAAGTTGTACGTGGCGGCCGATGCCCAAACTATTGGATCGGCCCTCATTCAAGAATTTGAAGGGAAGGAAAGAGTGGTTGCATACCTTAGCCGAAAGTTATTAGATCCAGAGACAAGGTATTCGGCTATAGAGAAGCTTTGCTTATGTGTTTACTACTCCTGTACAAAATTTCGGCACTACTTACTACATGCCGAATGCATTGTGTATTCAAAGTTTGATGTGATAAAACACATGTTGTCTATGCCAATTTTGAACGGAAGGATTGGCAAATGGATTTTAGCTTTGTCTGAATTTGAATTGAGGTTTGAATCGGCAAAGGCTGTTAAGGGACAGATTATTGCCGATTTCATTACTGAACATCATGATACATCGTTAAATTTGCTTAACATTGTTCCTTGGGTGTTATTCTTCGATGGATCTTCATGCAACAAAGGTGGTGGAGCAGGTATCTTATTAATTTCACCCAAAGGAGAAACATTTGAGTTTGCTGTTCCCATTCAATCTGCTGTTACTAACAATCAAGCTGAGTATGAGGCATTGCTCAAAGGGCTCCAATATTTGAAAGAAGCGGATGCCATTGCGGTTGAAATTTTTGGAGATTCAGAATTGGTCATAAAGCAATTGAATGGTGAATATGAGTGCAAAAGTGATACCTTGAGGAATTACTATGAAGAATGCAAAGAAATATTGAAGAGCTTTCGGTCAGTAATTCTACAACACATTCCTAGAGGGGATAATGGAGAAGCAAATAGATTGGCCCAAAGTGCATCAGGTTATAAAGAGCTTCGAGAAGTTTTTGCTAATGATGTATACGCATTCGGGAGTAATCTGGCAGAAGATGATTGGAGAAAAGAGATTGCCGATTATCTGGAGAATCCATCCCGAAAGGTTTCTAGAAAGCTCAGGTATAAAGCTTTAAAGTTTGTTCTTCTTGATGATAATTTGTATTATAAATCCCTGGATGGAGTGCTGTTACATTGCTTAAGTCATGAAGAAGCAAAAAGGCTGATGAGTGAAGTACATGATGGATTGTGTGGAGCACATCAATCGGCCTACCGAATGAAGTGGGTTATTAGAAGAACTGGATATTACTGGCCGACAATGTTGGAAGATTGTTTTGAATATTATAAAGGATGTCAAGACTGTCAGAAATTTGGAAACATTCAGAGAGTTCCGGCATCGGTTTTGAATCCCATTGTCAAGCCATGGCCATTCAGAGGATGGGGAATAGATTTGATTGGCCAAATAAATCCTCCATCTAGCAAGGGGCATAAGTTTGTACTTTTGGCAACCGATTATTTTACCAAGTGGGTTGAGGCAATTCCATTAAAGAAGGTGACATCGGAAAATATGGTTGAATTTGTTAAAGAACATATCATTTACAGATTTGGGATTCCTCAGACAATCACCACTGATCAAGGGACTCAATTTACATCTTCAGAATTCAGAGACTTTGCTGAAAGTATGGGCATCAAATTGTTAAATTCTTCTCCTTATTATGCCCAGGCTAATGGTCAGGCAGAGGCTTCTAACAAGATTATGATTAAAATTATACAGAAAAAGATTGATCAGAAGCCGAGAAAGTGGCATTCGGTACTCAATGAGGCTTTATGGGCTTACCGAATGGCTCCACATGGGGCTACACAGATGTCTCCCTATGAGTTGGTGTATGGACATCATGCTATTTTGCCATGGGAGATACAATTAGACTCAAGGAGAATAAAGTTGCAAAAGGATTTAAGTTCTAAAGATTATAAAGATTTAATGATGGACGAATTAGAAGATTTGCATATGATTCGTCTCAGGGCCTTGGAGAATATTGAGAGGAATAAAGTGCGAGTTGCTAAGTACTACAACAAGAAGGTGAAAGTTAAGCAATTCACAGAAGGTGATCTAGTTTGGAAAGCAATATTGCCGATTGGAACCAAATATGCAGCATTCGGCAAGTGGTCTCCAAATTGGGAAGGTCCTTTTAGAGTGGTTAGATGCATGCCTGGAAATGCATATATTTTGAAGACATTATTGGGAGAAGAATTTGCTTCTGCTATAAATGGAAGATATTTGAAGAAGTATTATCCCAGTGTTGAAATCGATCGGTGATTGATATATTAATTTGCCAAACAGCCGATATTCGGGAAGAAATCGCCTTCAGAACAAATGTTAACAGAAAAGGAAAATGGCCAGTACTGAATGTATTGCCCTTAGCACAAAATATACTACATCAGATGATTCATGCAAGATCACAAAAGATAAGTTTTATTGCCGAAATTCCATAAATCCCTAGTACAAACTAATGGAATAGCTTGTTCAAGACGGATTGAGGATGAATGGAATCGGCAATGGCGGCGCCATGAGCATCAAGGCGATCTATGGAGGCCTCGATGTCGTCGATCTCCTCCGGGTTACCATTAGCGAAGCCGGTCGGTAACCTGGAGTAGTCGGTGTTGGTGTGCGTCGACATGGCGACTAGGCCTGCGGCGGTGCCCAGACGGATGCCGTGCAAGGCCACTTCATCGATGCGGCCCGCCACCGCACCGAGGCGAGCTTCTGGTGTGTCCCCAGGAGCATTCACCTTGTTCGCCAGCTCATTCGCCAGCGCCTTCAGCCGATCGAGTTCGGCATCACGCGCTGCAAGTTTACAAAAGGGGCAACAGATTAATATCATTCGGGGGATGAGGTTGAGATTGAGCGGATTGCAGGACTCACCATCGATGACTTCAAGCAGTTGCTTGCGCTCGTGCTGCCATTCGAGGTCAGCAATCCCTGCTTGCTTGGAGATAGCCTCCAGTTCGCGACGAGAATCATCGCGTTCCGCCTTGAATCGGCGAGCATCGCCGTCTGTGTAGCGATAGTCGTCCGATTCGAGAGATCGATTGGACGAACTCGAAGATGCCGCAGGAGCGGCGGCTGGAGCTGCAACTGGCGCACCAGCGCCGGCAATCCATTGGATTACCCTGAAAGAACGAAGAGATTCGTCAAGAAAGAGGGAGGAAATCTCGAGAAGAACAGAGAGAAGCGAGTAGCTACTCACCTGCGGCGGGCACCGGCACGACTTCCTTCGGCCTCATCAGCGGCCGGGCGCCTCCTGTTGTTGTCGGCCATTGGGGTTCCTCGGAATTACTGTGGATGGAGAAGAGAATGGCTTGGACCGGCAAGAACTTGGAAGGCGAAGAACTTGATGAAGAAACCGTGGGCTGCCTGGGTGTTTATTTATAAAACCCGCAGAGGAAATCGTGGCCAAAGATCGTGGCGCGTATTCCGAAGAGTTCGGAAGGTGGAAAGGATTTTCCTAGCCGAATGGCTCCCATGTCGCTTGGGATCCTTGCCGAATCGTATTCGGCTTTGACTGGGTAAGATTCGGCTACGTTAAGTTAAAAGCATTTTTTAGCTTAATATTATTTGTAGATGATCTTGCCGAATGAGTTGTTCGCAATGATGGAGAAGAAGAGTTAACAGCTACGAATTCACAAGATGAGGCAATTATTCGGCTACAGGTTATTGGTTACAAGTTACAAACCCAAGTATTTTGAAATTACATTTGTGGCATTGGAAATCATGTTGCTAATGTTGTCTAACAAGTTTTTGTCAGCCTCTTGGGTTTTAGCCAGAGCCTTGAGCTTTGCCTTGAGTTGTTTATCCTTGTTCAGAGTGGCTGAAGCTTCTTTTCGTATTCTTTCTGATAACTTGGGAAGCTCAGCAATATTCTTCTCGTCAGCTTCAATTTCGGCCGATAAGCGTTGCAATTCGGCTTCAAGTGCAGCTTTCCTGGCCTTTTTGCTCTCAAGATCAGATACCAGCTTGGTCAACAGCTCATTATTCTCTTGATCTTGAGAGTGCAGGGCTTTTACTGACTGCTTGATCAGAGATCTTTTTTGCTCTAAGGCTGGCAGAGAAGATTGATTGCTCAAGGCTTGCATCACTGCTGCGAATTGCTGATCCAATTGAGAGACTGGCTCCAATGCGGTCTTGATGTCAGCTGGGAGTTCTTGATCAATGGAGTCCAGTACGTCTCTTAATGAAACAGCATGTGTAGCCTGGTCTTGGATGCTCTTATTCAGTAAGGCTAAGATGTCTTTCAGCTTTGCTTTGGTTTCTTCTGATAAATCTTGGCTAGAAGTAATCTCTTCTCCTTGTTCGGTAACCCAGTCATCCACAGCAAAGGAATAGCTGGGTGATGAAGTGGATTTCTCCTGAAAAGGGTTCTTGCCGAATTAGTAAAAGAATTGCCGAATGAGAGAGAGTCAAGAGAATTGAATGATTATGTTTACCTCGGCCCTGGCTTCCCGAGTGGGAGATGGAAGTGTTTTGAGTTCCATGATGGGAGTTTGTGTATCTGGCTGAGGAGAAACCGGAGTGTCAATTGAAGAGGATTCTATTCCTGTTTCTGGAAGGGGCAGCAAAGCTGAAGACGAATCATGAGGAAGGGAAGAGCTTTCCAAGGCAGGATCTGTTGAAGCTTGTTCTGCAGTTGACAAGAGAGTAAATGCCGATGACAAGAAATTAAGAAAAATGAAGTGGTAGATTTTTTACCGTCCAATGAGGCATCGGCAATTTCTGTGCTAGCCAACCATTGCTGAGCTTTGGCCTGAAAAAACAAAGAAAGATGAAGTTGAGCAGAATATTATTGACATCATGGCCAAAGAAAGAGAGATCTGACCTGGATGATTTTCTTGGGAACCGCTTTTCTTTTCTTTGTGCCTGAGGAGGCTGCCAGGACAAGGGTCTTCCTTTTGACAGATGATGGCCTGGTGATTTTTGGATCCAGGATAGCTTGTCTGGCCATTATTTGAGCTAAAGTTGGGGATTGATATCCCAGAGCTGAGATTGGGCCTGCTGCCTTGTATACAATTGCCCTGGCAAGAGGGGCAGGTATGATGTCCTGCAAAGATGGTAAAGTCAAGGTCAAGTTGGATCTTTATTTGATTGAAAGTGAATAAAAGCTGAACATATTACCTCTGAGCCTGGTTGGTAGTCTGACATCAACTCGAGACAGAGAGGATGAATTGGCACATTGAAGATATGATCATGAAGTTCTTGCCACCAGATTATGAAGCTAGGGTGTGCAAATATTATTGGCACAAAGGGCTCAGGTGCATAGATTGTGTCACAGCATCTATAAGGGAAGATTCTTCTTGTTTCTGTGGCATCTTTGATGATTTCCCTAGGCTTGAGAAATTCATGAAGGAATAGCCTTGGGGGCACCTGGCCACATCCCAATTGCCTGGCTGCTATGTTCGGCTGATAGTATTCATATGTGCTCTGAACTAGTCTTCCCCCATGAAATTCGGCTGGCAGGATACAAGGATGGATGAAAGCATTGAAAATTGCTATAGAATGTACATCAGTGCATCCAGATTCAAAGCCGAATTCACAGGGGAGGGTGAGGTTGTCATTGTCCAGATATGGAAACCAGAGAGGATGATCAAAGCCTTTGAAGAAGAGCTCAAATAATTCACAGATATTTTTGTTGATGGATACAGTAGAAGCAGCTTCTCCATAAGTTTGACAACCTTTGGTCTTCTTGATCTCTCCCTCTGCATAGTTGATGGAAGGGAATTCTCTGCTGTTGAGATCAATGGCAATAATCTGATGCATGTACAGTTGTAGCCACATCTGGACAAACCACCAGGGACCATTCACACAAGGTATTTTCTTGTTGGTGTGCATCAATTGGGTAGTTTGATTAAGCATGTGATAGACGCTGCCCAGGAGGTATTTTCCCAATGGGATGAGTTTACCAGCAGCCAGTTCTTCAGCCATCACGATGTGGTTCAGAGTTGGCTCATTGGCTTTGCCACAGAAGACATACCTGCACAGCCACATATTCAGGAAAGCCCTGTACTCTACATCGGTCAAGGGGCCATCAGACATATAGTTTTGGATGTATTTTTTATATCCAACCCCTGTTTTGACTCCTGTCTGCTTGGAGGAACCCTTGTGGTCATATGGTCGAACAGTTTCTGTTATGTTCAGACCAGTCATCATATATACATCGGCCAAGGTGGGGGACATTGGACCATGACCGAATAAAAAGGCGTTGGCACCATTGGACCAGAAGTGGCAAGCTGCAATCAGAAGGTCCTCATTCTTGGGTGTTTCAGCCAATGACAACTCCAAGCAGTGAGATATGCGCAGACGATCCCAGTTCTGTGTTTGGGGGCTTTTATCATCTGATATTCTCTTGTACCAATTCCTCCAGCCTGCAATCGGGGGCAGAGGCCAGTTCTTGAAAGTGTCTTGCCACTTGTGAGGATTGGCCAGAGAGATCTTGAACGGGATCCTTTGGGATTCGGCTGCGATGAATTCAGAGGGATCTGAGTTCCCTACAGGGCCGAGAAAATACGATGGAGATTTCTCTTCAACAGGGATGAGGATTTCGGCAGCTAGGGCCTGTCAAGCATGGAAAAGGATAAAGAGATTTGAGACAGGAATCAAGAAAAGATTGCCGAATGAGCTTGGAGAGATTAAAGTTTACCTGAAGTGCGAAATCTTGATTCGCCATGAAGAGGATGAGTCTTGAAACGCTGATGACCTAGAGTGCGGATCTGAGCGGAAGCCTCGTGAATTCAAAGGAGAATGGCGGATGTCGAGTAGAGTTGGCTTGAGAATGTTTGGTGCTTGTGGTCGATTCCGAAATAAAGATCACCTTTATCCCGAAATCGAAGGGGCATGTGTTGACACCAAAAATTGGCACCGGGAAGAAGCTGACATGTGGGCCAGATTTGGTGGAAAGATACCATTCGGCTAGGAGGCTTTGCTGGAGCATTCGGCAGGAGATGCTCTGCGGTCGGAAGCGCGTTATCATTCGGCAAAGGTGAAACATTCGGCAGGAGACACTCTGCGGTCGGGAGCGCGTCGTCATTCGGCAGAGGTGAAGCATTCGGTAAAGATGCTCTGCGGTCGGGAACACGTCGTCATTCGGCAGAAGCGCTGATCGTATGGAAAGAGTACTCGGGAAGGCGTGATGACGTGGAATAAAAAGAAAGGCCGGTTCGAACAAGGAAAGCAATATGGGCACGAAGATTCGTCATTTATTTTTAGAAACAAGTGTTGAAGTCGTGTCCGACTAGGAGTTGTATCAAGACCTGGGTATAAATATAAACCCATGGCAATTGTAGAAATCGATCAACAACCAATCAATACAACAAACCGGCCCCGTGCCAACATCGAGTCCTTTAGTCGAGTCGTCGAGTTCTTCGAGAGGAGTTATCGATCCGTCGACCTCCGTAAGTACCGGCAACCTTGTATCATGCTTAGTATCATGCGGTGGATTTAAGCTTTGATGCAAGTAGTCTTGTTACCATGCTTAGTATCATCCGGTGGATTTAAGTTGTGGTCTCAAGAAGGTTCCTCTGTTAGGTCATGAGCCATGCGGTGGGCTAAGATCTAGTATGGACCAAGTTATCGGCTCTGTTAGATTTCGGCAAGATCTAGCAGATTCATTAAGTTACCCCGTGTTGCTTCGTTTTTACTATGTGCTTAATTCATGCAACACACCTTTGCCCAATCTAGATCGGCTAGGATCGGCTCTGCTTTACGACGATTCATCCCCTCATAGCCGAATCCGAAACCGATCTAGGTTGCCACGTGTCGCGGGTTCGAGCTTATCGGCATCGTGTAGATCTTGACAGAACCGGGCATCATGCGGTAGATGCAGGTTTTTGGGTCGTCTTAGAGCTAATCATCCGGTGGATTAGAATTCGATTCGATCTGATAGATTTATCTTTACCGATTAGGCCTGTTCCTTCGCCATGGACCCCGATTCGGCTAAATAGCCGTATTCGGTAGTGCTCTCACGAGTGGACGTGTGTTCGTGGGTTTACATTGGACAATGAATGCTTTTAGCCTTTCACGATTAGATTGTATCATGCGGTGGATTGATCTAATCTGATTGGTGGTGTGGCTTCAAACGAGTTGTATCATGCGGTGGATTAACTCGTTTGCTGTCATGCTTGACGGGTGCTGCTTTCGGCCTATGCATTCTTGTTTCAATGTAAATTCGTGACTGTGTTGTGGGTTCGTAACTAAACATTGAATGCTTTTAGCTTTTCATGGTTAGATTGTATCATGCGGTGGATTGGTCTAATCTGATTAGTGGTGTGGTCACAAACAAGTCGTATCATGCGGTGGATTAACTTGTTTTGTTATCATGCTTGACGGGTGCTGCTTTCGGCCTATGCATTCTTTGTTTACTGCGAATTTATGATCATGTTTCACCCTTTTATTTATCTATCATGCTCTGTTTCTCGTTAATCGGCTATGAGTACGTGTTACAATGCTCATTCGGTTGAAAGCCGATCTTTCGTCATGCTTACGTCATGCATTCGGCAGCGCGTTCCTTGCGTACCTTGCCGATTGCCGAATGAGGTTTTAACTGCCGACAGATAGCTTCTCTGTAGCTATTTGTCTCTCAAGATTGGCTTCGATGCCGCAAATATGGAACTGTCTGGTCTCACCCGGCACGTTCCAGGTTTTGATCTAAACGTTTTATTCCCTTTGTTAGTTTTCAGGCAAACTGACTGGCACGCTTCCGGATTCAAAAGCCAGGGCCACGTTTGAAGCCAGCTTGTTCGGCTTGCTGTGTGCTTGGCGTGAAGTGCGGATTTTACGTCAACACATAAGTACTCTGTTTATCATATTTGTTAACTATATGTGTTCTGTGGACTTCCTGGGCACACATATAGTAGCATTCGAGTTTCTGTGTAAACCCGGGTGTGACAAGTTTGGTTGTGGGTTCATGAAAGATGAAACGATCGAAAGTTTTACTTGGCTCTTCACCAAGTTCCTAGATGCTATGGGTGGTGTGGCACCCGGCACAATCATAACAGACCAGGATCAAGCTATGACTGTGGCTATCAGTAATGTGTTCCCAAACACCGTGCACCAAAACTGTAGGTGGCATATTGTTAACAAGGTCCAAGGTCCTCTGGCACCGTACTTGAAGAAAAAGCCGGGAATGGATACAGAACTAAATGAATGTATGGACTACAGCATAAGCGAATCTGAGTACGAGTCAACGTGGACAGCTATCATAGAGAAACACTCAGCGGCTAATAACAAGCATCTACAGTACCTATTTTAACTAAGGAAGTTATATGTGCCAGCGTACTACATGCACTACTTTTTCCCTTTCCTTCAAAGTACGGCTCGCAGCGAAGGGTTTAACGCTGTTCTAAAAAGATATGTGAACCCACAGATGAGCGTTCTAAACTTTGTGCAACAGTACTTGAAGATCCAGGAAAAAATAACGAGCAAAGAGCATGAAAATGAGTTTACATCAGAGGAAAAGATCCCTAGCGACTTGTTCACTGGATATCCGTTCGAGGAGCAGGTGTCCAAGTTCTACACTAGAGCGTTGTACTACAAGTTTCAGCAGGAACTAAAAAAGTCAACCAGCTACAAAATCACTGATGTTTCTGGATACAACTACACATTAACTCCAGTAAAAGGATTTGTCCTCGGATGCGGAAGAAGAGACTACAAAGTGTTTGCTGAAGTGGCGAGCAAGAGTTACATGTGTGAGTGTTCTAAAATGGAAAGAGACGGTCTGCTTTGCTGCCACATATTGAAGATTATGACACAGGTTTACATCGATGAGATACCATCAGCTTATTTGCTGCGCCGGTGGTCCAATTAGGAAGATGCCACTCCGCTGCCAGGAAGTCTGGATGAGGCAGAACAAGGAAATGATGGGCAGACAGTGGTTGAAGGGGCGAATCCCAAGCAGCAGCAGTCGTTGAAGACTATACGGTATGCTACACTTTCTAGTGAATTTCCAAAGATTGCAAAGGACGCTTGCACAAATGAAAAAAACTACTCAGATTCTGCGGGACCACATGAAAGAGATGAGAGCAAATGTAGCAGCTTTCAGGGCAAAAAACTCCAAAAGACAGAAGACAACACAAAATGAAGAAGGTACTGAAAATGCAGCTATGGATGTGAATGACCCTCCGGCTTCGAAACCAAAGGGAAGGCCAATTTCCACTAGAATAAAGCCAGGTTTTAATCTACAATCTAAGCCAAACAATGTAAGGTGTAAAATCTGTGGCTCAAATGAACACACAGCAAGCAAATGTCTCAGCAAGCTTGCTAAGAAATGAGAAAAAGAGGAGGAAGGATGTAAGAGTTAGATCCTTTTTGGATTATCAAAAGTGGCACACAAAAAGAACCAAAACACTACCTGTAATAAAAATTCGAGAATTATGGGCTGTTGTAATATATTTGTTATTGCGTTTGTAATTTATTAACTATGGTATGCAGGCTGCAATGTAACACATGTATGCACTGCAGAAAAATTATCATATAATGCACTAAGATCGGTTTCATTGTTAAGTTCTTGTGTTATGGATTTTGATTGAATGGTATGTGAACAAAAAAGTTGAACGAAAGGTGTAACATGAACTGATATGTTTGTGAATTGCTTACATTGTCATCACTTGATCACTTGGCGCCATGGTACTACATTGGATACACAGTTGAGCATGGTGGTCATGTACTTGACTCTAATGTTTGGCAGATCATCTTCACTGATTTGTGGCATTGTTTTACCATCCCAGCACTCAATAAAGTTCAGCATGTAATAGCCACAGTCATATCTGAACAAACTCAGTGAAAAAGAAACATAATCAGATTGGGTTAACATTGAAAAAAAATCATAGACAGTTTGCATTAAAAACACAGAGAAATAGAAAGGAATAAGTAGAAAAATAAGTGCTTACGTTGTTGCCTGCTTAGGAGCATCAATGTACAGAAGCTCGTAGTTGCTAATGTCTATACGTGACTCTGAATAATTCAATGCCCACATATTCTTGATGCATGTGATAATACTGGATGTTGATTGTAGTAGATCAGTATCATCTTCTTCCCTCAGCGAGTCAAGGACTTCAAAACGTTGAGCCCTCAGATCAAGACAAAGAAGGAACCAGTGCAAACCTTCAAGAACAGGGAACATGATCTTTCATATGATGACAATCATCACATGAAAAAAATCAGAGAAATGAACAATAAAAAAATAACAACTTAGGTGTGTAAGAGAGGACGAATTAAAAACATGATAAGAACACAAAAAAGCAGGGGAAGTTGGGCCTCACCATATTTGAATGATCTAGATGTTTGGAGAAGCTAAAATTGCTCTTCATTTCAGTCCTATCGAACTCTCCACTCATGGCAAAAGTCTGTCATTGGAAAAAGAGAATGATGGCAATTACTTTTTTGTGATGTGGAAAAAAAGGAAAGTTTCTTTGTACACTACTGGAGGAAATTACTTTTTGAGATGTGATTAACAGGAAAATGATAATTTGTACACTACTGATGAATGAAGATAGTTACTTTTTGCGACTTGAATATAATGAAACTTTTACTTCCTGATTGGTCATAAAAAATTATGGCACAAACAGTACATATAAACCAAGACAAAAGAACTACTTTTTATTTATGATTGAAAACAATGCAAGTTACTTTATGTGACATTAAAAAAAGGAGAGACAACACTATTACTAAACTAGCACCTTGTCCAAAGAGCAACTAGTTTGTGCAGCACATACTTCAGCTAAAAGAGCAAACTATTAAAAAAATTCAGATAACTTACTTTGTACAAACAAAAGGAAAACTACAAAAGCCACTACTTACTGCGATTCGGTGTGATAACACGAGTTTCATTTTAGTCTTTTTGTTGTTCTTTCATTATATGAAGGATGCAATCGGCTGTTTCATTTGAGAAACGGCCTCTTGGCTTCAATGAATCAGCGAAGTCGCCAAGAGTAGTATTGACAGCACCGTAATTGACAATCAGATCGCTGAACAATAACAAAAAAAAGATGAAAAATTATGGTATGATTTATAAGATGCAGCAACTATAAAAAACTATGAGTGAAACAAACATATTGGTAAACCAGCTGTACAGAGATTCATTCAGTAACTTGTGAATTGTTGGAAATATAGAATATGGAATATAACAAATGTACTGAAAATATAAACTAGAAAGACTTGAACATACTTGTTTTTCTTGGTTTTTCTTGAATGGCCAAATTAGCAAACCTTCTGGTAAATCTCACGCTCATGCTTGAGTATGTTGAATGAAAGCTTCGCATAATAGTTGATGTATGGTGATCTTTTAGATGGACCAGGTTTGGAAACCCTCTGGTGTCGAACATGGGGGACGGGTGTGATGCCTTCAGGCAGTGTTCCAATAGGTAGGTTTGTCTGTACAGAACCAGAATCCTTAGCTTGGGATAGCTCAGCTTGCCAAAGGTCAACTTTAAGGAACAACTGCATCATCGCTTCATCTGAAATGTCACAGTCTTGACTTTGAGAATCAACAGGAATTGGGTTGCTAGCCAGGCCATCTTCTTCTTGTGAACCAATAATGATAGGAGCTTTTCTGACACCATCTTCTTGACTCTGAGAATCAACTGATACTACTTCAGCGACATTATCACCATCATTTTGTTCTTTGCATGTGTTGCTGACAGCAGGAACTAGAGATTGGAATTGAGTTGAGGGAGGCTTGCTAATATGATCACCAGAAATAGATGGTGGAGGGGGCAGCTGCAGCATCTTTCAGAACCGCATACTTGGGACTAATCTGACTTCTTGATTAACATTAGCATTTCCTTCTTGACTCTTTATCTCTTGAGACAGATTATTTATCCCTAGGTCAAAGCTCGGTGGCTCAAAAGAGAGTGATGCAATTGTCTTGTGCTTATCAGCAACGGGGGAGCTTGGGTGCAGTGGAGTTGACTCACGGTTGAGATTGTTGCCAGATGCAGTGCTGCTGAATGAGAGAATACGGCCCCATTTCTCAGTAGAAGTGAGCTTGTTGGCTTCATTTTCATCTTGTTGGGGATTCCATGTACTCTCTAAAATGTCCAACTTCGTCCTTGCTATTTTACTTCTAGGTTCTTCTCTGAGATCAAATTTCTTTCTCTTGTCTTGTTTGCTATTGGATGATCTTATCTTTGGTATTGTTGCTTCTAACTCAGTCCTAGTTTCTTAAGGGGTTCCATAATCATGCGACACAAACTTGTCCACTGTGTCCAAGTCCATAGTTACTAGACTCTTTGTAACTGAAAAACAAATAGAAAAAAACTAATAAATACATGCAAAATGAAAGCTACACTTTATTAGAAAAAGCTACTTTCAAAAATTAAAACTAGTTACTTCATCAAACATATAATAACTACAAAGTTACTTTCTAAGATTGTTAAACATTACTAAGTTACTTCATGTACAATATGAAAAACAAATAAGTTACTACCAAGCATGTTGTTACTGATTACTGAAAAATTAAGCAGCAACCACGAAAACATACTACAATATAACACTATTATTGAACTACCACCTGACCAAACCAAGTACCAGATACAATTTTAAAAAATAGGAACAGGTCAACTAATTTGTGCAGCAGAAAAAAGGAAACTGGTAGATAATAAGTTTCCTGATAGCACACTACTTCAGTTTATGAAGCGAAAAATGTATCACCCACAAAATGCCAAAAAAATTTGCTTTGCTACTTCAGATTAGGAAGCTAAGATCAGACTATGCAAAAAAAGCATCAACATCTTCTTAGAAAAATTACATGCATCAACATCTTCCTGAGAAGAAGAGTTTTGCATTTGGGTTGGAGCAACAAGGCTAATAAAACTGCTACAGATCGCGGAAGTGTCTTCAGCTAAATGCTCTTCAGTGATATCTGCTTGGTTATGAACCGAAAACAAAATCATGGATTTAAACTTGATTTTTTACATTATGACCAAACATTTAGATATCAATATCATAAAACTTAAAATAAATAAACACAAAAAAGTAATTATGGAGCAAAAAAGCAAAAAATAAAAAGAAGACAAAACAAGATGCTGCATTCATCCGAGGATCCACCAAACCGGGAATTACAGGGTTCTGCAGGCTGAAATGATCAGGTGTGCAAAAGTGCAATTGCAAACCCTGAAAACTTCAACCCACAAACCACAAGCCACTCGCTGGATTTCCATTGGATCGAACAATAGACTTCAGCAGCAAAAAAAATTTAAAAAAAAATACTCCTGGTGTTATATAAACTATGTATAAGTTACTTCCTAATGCACATATATACCGACAAGTTACTTCCTAATGCACATATATACTGACAAAGTTACTTATTCAGGAGCAAATCAGAAAATAAAATAAAGGTATTACCAAGGTGAATATTTGCTTGACTACACCCATTAGCATCCTTTTGACATTGTATAAATGCATGAGCAGTATCGATGTTTCCAGATTGTGGAACAGAATCTAACTTCACTCCTGCATTTGAATAAAACATATTGGTTATGGTAGAAACAGAATGCATTTTTTAGGATAGCACATAAAGTTCTGAATACTCTAGAAAAAAACTAATGTGAGCAAAAAAGAACTACAGAAAATAAGTTGTTGAATTACTAACCTTCAGATGTTTGATCAATTACATCACAAGGAGCAGAGGGTTTTGGATGCACATTGCCAATACCATGTTGTTGTTCAGCTTCTCCATATGAGATAACAAAAAATATTGACAAGTTACTTCTAGACATGACAACAGATTCGATCAGATTACTACTAGGATGAGCAAAAACAAAAATACAGAAAACAGGTTGTTCGAGTAATAACCTTCAGAAGTTTGAGCAACAATATGACTTGGAGCAGCGGGTTTGGAGTGCACATTGTTAACAGCATGCTGATGTTCATCTTCTGCATGACCACATAACATAACATATAGTTAAGTAAAAAACTAGAAATCTAACAGTTTTAATAAGATATTGGATAAAAGAGAAATAAACTAACAATGGAAACAATCAAAACAAAGAAAGATGAAATTAAACAACAACTAATGTTACTGAAACAAATTAGCAAATAAAGTCATGACTAAACTGTTTTAAAACATGGAAACAGTCAAAACAGATAATTAAAAAGTACTACAACAATATGACAGCCCCCGCGACACTCCTATCTAAGATTTCTTCACTCCTTAGGTTTTCGGTCCATTGTCTTCATCATCAGTGGAAGACTCGCTATCCCAATACAAAGCACTCGACCCCTTATGTTGATGAACACTGTCATGACATTTTCCAGCCTCTTCATCATCTTTAACATGTTCTGAATCACCATTTCATTCTTCCTCATGGCTTTCCTCCTCTGTGTCATCATCATCAAATCCTATATCTTCACCATCCTCTCCCATGTCAGTATCTTCTTGTGCAGCTACGTCTTCTTCATCATCAGTTTCCAGTAAATTACCACCTCCTTGCTGATCAGAATTGGGAGGGGCTGGATGATACATGTCTTCTAGAAACTTGGACACAAATTTTGAAAAACCAGAGCATAGTTGCTGCACAGCTCTTTTTGCTTTCAGTTGTTCCTGTAGCAAAAAAATGACAAAAGCATAATTTTCAGCTATTACTGGACAACCGCTAGACCAAACCAAGTATCAGCTACAACTAACAGAGCATAAAAACATAATTTCAGACTAAAAAAACGAAGCATATGAAAGGACATTCAGACTAACAGAGCATTCAGATACACAATTTTCACAAAGGTGGGACAATGAGCAGATAAAATGTAGTCAAAAACAAGTACTGCATGAAAAATAAAAGCCTAAGCATAATTATAGCTCTATAACTCAACAAGCCAACTATCACCTACAACTAGGTCTAGGAGCATAACAAGTCACAACCTGATAGAGAACTAGAAAGTTACTTTTCAAGTATTGTTGAATATTACTAATCTACTTTCTGTTTAATATGTACAACTAATAAGTTACTTCATTAAATATATAAAACATTGATAAAGTTACTTTTAAAAACAATAATGTGAAACACAGATAAGTTACTATAAATAAAAAAAGACATAACTAGAACATAAAGAATATGAAATCATAGCACTAAACATACCTGATGACCAAGGTTGTCAGGAACATGGGAGTCAATGAAACTGTCCAGTGGGACATGGTGACCAAAAAACATGTTATCTTGCCCAACAAAATCTGGCTTCAACTAAGCAATGAAGAAAAAAACAGAGTAAAACATCTATGTGCAACAAAAAAATGGACATATGCAACATCTAGACAAAAATACAGAAGTTCTGAAAATAACAGTACAGCTGAAAAATAGACTTTATATGAATGAAAAGAATACCAACTGGAATTTGGATGCAGGATACTAACCTGTAAGGCGCCGAAGGTTCCGTCGGGTTTGGTATCTTTCTCAATTGCTTTACTTACAAATCTTGTAGTCCAAACAGCGACACGGCATCCTCTTTTTGAGATCCTCTTGAAGCCGGTGTTCAACGAGTCGAGATATAGGATCTAACAAAGGCAAACAACAATAATACGAGGGAGCAATCAAAAAACAAGGAAAACTATGGAAAAGCTGGGGAAAATGTACCATGAGAAAGGTGAGACAGGGCTTGAAGAACATCTTCTTGGAACCAGGTTTGCAGCTTTCCTTGAGAATACGGATGACAAGATCACACCAATTTAGTTGCCCAATCTTGGAGGCATCTAGAACAGCAGGAAACAACCTAGGACTGACTTTTGTGCTGAAAGTTGGACAAATGACAGAACAAACAGCTAAAAGAGTCCATGTCCTAAGATACTTGTCATCAGCATTTGCACTATTCTTCAGTAGGATAGAAAGATCACTTATCTTCAGCTGACTACACCTCTCAAAACCAAGCTCATTCTTCATAAATAATGTTGATCTTGCATCAATTTCACACTTGATTGTACTGTTGCCCCTTGGTATACCCATAACCCTATGCACAATAGCTTCGGTTATTGGGATCCTTCCTCTTCCAGGGAAAATAAGCTCTGAAGAATCTGCATCAAAAGACTCCAACAGCCACTGACAAAAATCAGGAAAAACTTGAGAGCAGCTGCAGTTGAGTAGACCCCCAAATCCTGCCCCATCAATAAGTTGACGCTGATAATCTGACATGTTAGCATAAAGCTTTATGATGGCCATTGGAGAGCCACGATTGTTATCTTGCTGCAATATCAAAAAAAAATAATGTACATAAAAAGTTACATCAAAAAGTTTAACACAGTAAAAACTATGCATACAAAAAGTTACACATGAAAAGGGGTATGCTGGACTAAAATAATGTTCTGAATGTGGTTTTCATTTTTGTTGTACAATTACAGGGATGCACTAATCATATCAAATATTTATCCATTACCTATGGAGCACAAATATACATACAAATTGGGGGAAAATAGTAGCATAGTTACATATTTTGTAATGCAAAAAAGGAAAGTTACTTCCCATATCATGTATATTAATCGTAAGTTACTTTGTGTAATGTGAAAAGAATCACAAACTACTTCCAATTGAGTTACAAATCAGGGGTAAGTTACTCTTATATGTTTGTAAGCAGAAACAAGTTGCTTCCTATCTCATGTAAATCACTAATAAATTACTTGTAATGTGTTGCAAATCAGGACATGTAAAAAGTGAGTTGGTTCGGCAGATTACCACCCCCATACAAAATAAAGCCACATACTTTCCTAAGCTCTTGTTTAGTTCAATGCCTATTATATGTTAAATATCAGGCACATAATTTCATGAAAAGAGAGTTAAAGTGAGATGTTGTGCTTTATGAAATTACTGCAAATTGTGATATCTACAAAATTTCATGAAAAGATATGGGGAAAAGTCAAAAAAATATTCTGACAAACAAACCTGAAGATTTTTCTTCTTAGCTGCTTTGCTATTCTGTCCACCTCCAGCAGTTGAAGTACCTTCACTGATTTTCTTCTTTGTACCACCAACAGGATTAAGCTTGCCCTTGAACTTTTGACATCTACTTTTGCTGCTTGAAGGATCTTCTCCAACAACAGACTTCATATTGCCCCTGAAAAAACAAGCAATGCACTAGTACAGAAAAAAAAGGCAGATAATAGGGAGTCTGAACGTAATAGTGACAACACATAAATCTGGTACAGAACTAAAACCACTGGCCAAACATGTAATAGACAGCAACAAACAAGAAGGGCATATTTAGAAACATATCACCGTCAAAACATAGACTCCTCAATGACATAAACTGCAATCCCTAGAATAATCCAACAAATCTACATCAACAAGTAGCATGCTCACATGAGAACAAAAAAAAGAAGAACGTTGGCCAGGTTAGGTAGACTCTACAAGTGGACTGGTCATTTACTTGCTGCACAAAATTGTCATAAGGCTTGCCTGTTCCTTCACTAACACTAATACAATTTTGTTTCGTAGATATTGTCACACAAAGTACTGACCTACACTATCACAAAGGCCACATGGGAAGCTGATCGCATAGATGAACACATCAGCAATTTAAGATGCTCTCATATGGAAACATTACTAAGTTACTTTCTACCTAATATGGAAACATAACTAAGTTACTTTCTCTCAAGTTGAAACATTACTAAGTTACTTTGTAAGTGTAGTTAAACATTACTACAAGCAAAAAATAAAAAGAAGACAAAACAAGATGTTGCATTCATCCGGGGATCCACCAAACCGGGAATTATAGGGTTCTGCAGGCTGAAATGATCAGGTGTGCAAAAAAAGTGCAATTGCAAACCCTGAAAACTTCAACCCACAAACCACAAGCCACTCGCTGGATTTTCGTTTGATCGAACAATAGACTTCAGCAGCAAAAAAATTTTAAAAAAAATACTCCTGGTGTTATTTAAACTATGTATAAGTTACTTCCTAATGCACATATATACAGACAAGTTACTTCCTAGCACATATATATAGACAAGTTACTTCCTAATGCACATATATACTGACAAAGTTACTTATTCAGGAGCAAATCAAAATAATAAAAGATCGATAAAAATGAACACACCTTAGGCACTAAAAATGTTAAGCCCAAAGTACATACTCTGAGAAAAAACAAAATACAGAATGCTCCACCTGTGATCCCCTATGCAGTTCATCTAATTAGCACTCAATCATAATCAGCAAGTGCATAAATGATTTTCTGCACCACCTAATTAAATCAGACCTTTAAGATAGAAACAAGACTCAATTTCATCCTGATAGAGAACCAAAAATTATGGTATAAGCATCAGAACCATGCTGGGCATCAAAAACATGTGTAAACCCTAAATGTGGCACACAACCATCATGCACTCACAGAAGGTACTCCAAAAAAATTACATGCCACCTCTACTGTAAGGATAAAAGTTACTATACAGAACAACTTCATTCATCTAATTAGCAAACCATGGATAGCAGCATAAGATAAATTAGCCCTAATTAAAATTACAACAATAAATCTTAGCCCTAATTAAATTAGCCCTTTTAACTATTTCGTTCATCTAATTAGCACTCAATCTTAATCAACAAGTGCAACAAAAAATACTTGCTGCGTCACCTAATTAAATTAGCCCTTTTAAGATACAAACAATACTCAATTTCATCCAGATAGAATACCAAAAAAAATTATGGTATAAGTGTTGAAAACCATGCTGGAAACCAAAATGTGTGTATACCCTAAATGTAAATGTGGCCAGCAACCATCATGCAGTGACAAAAAAAGCCAAACCAAAACACAATTTCATGCCACCAATACTGTAAAAGGACAAAGTTACTATCTAGAACAACTTTTATACAGAAGTCAAAATCGTATAGGGACAACAATACATCAGGAACACATATTTAGGGTTCCCAGCATGCCTATGACATGTAGTTGGCAGGATACAGTATGCAAAACAATGAATCTACCCTAAGACAGGCATCAAACTCTCATAGATCTATGGCCTATAGCAATAAAAATCATGGATAGCAGCACTTCGATCCTAAAAAAATGATCTACAAACTGAACATACAGAATGAACAGACAAATAAGACTCACCTCGAAGAGATCCCCTTGAACGAAGACTAGATCTAGCCTGCACGACGCCTGCTGAAGGAGATTCCCCTTGAACGAAGAAGACGAGGCGTCACTCCAAGCCGCTCCCCAGCTCGTCGGTCTTCGCCTCACTGCCGGGCGCTCGGCACCACCAACGGCAGGGTGAGATAGCAGGGTCTTCGAGCCACCTCAGCTCGCCGGTGACCCTGGAGCTCCTCCACCCTTGGCCCGCCTCCGCTCGCCGATAGCCGTGATCCGCCTCCGCCCTCCTCCAACCTCCGTCCTCGCACCCGCCTCCGCTCGCCGGGGAACTTGATGCACCTCCGTCGCCGCGCCCGCCTCCGCTCGGCGCGCCCGCCTCCACTCGCCGCGCCCGCCTTCGCTTCACCAGGTGCGCGCCGCCGCCATCAGCCGCAGCGGGTCGAATCGCCCCCCGGCGAGATTTCGGAGGAGAGGAAAGAGAGGACGGGAGAGGGAAAGGAGGAAGCAAGATGAGAAATGAAATGACAGGCGCGACTCCCCAAATTTTAAACACAATTTAGATCCGGCGCCCTCGAGTCCGCTCCCTCTGCAACCGCTCAAATTCTCTGGCTGACGCGTGGGCCCGCACCGAATGGGAAAGGTCGCGAGAATGGCGCGTGGGCCCGCAACGACTGGAAAGAAGAAGCACCGCGCGGGGCGCGTCTGATGCGGAGCGAACGGCGATGGGAAGGGGTCTCGCGATAGGGCCAAATAGAGAGCTCTCACCGGTTAGATTTTAGGTTAATCCAAACACTCCCAAAAATCTGTTCTATAAAATCGGACTGCCTAAATAATCGGACTCAAGCCGCAACCGCTGAGACTCACCTCGATCGTGGTCTCTCTCAGTCTCTCTCCTAAACAATCGGACTGCTAACCGCAAGCGCTCAACCAGGCGAGTCCAAAGCGCGTCAAGGGCACCGGCATCACCAAAAAAACTTAACATTTGCAACAAAAAAAATCATTGAAAAAAATATTGTCATCCATTGATTGATAAAACTCACTGCAACATCCAATTTATGTTGCATGGAACATTCAAATCCACGTGAAACATGTCAATAAAAATGCAACATCCGGATGAAACACTTGCAACATGCTAGCGAAACATATGCAACATCGCAACAACCCAGATCTACTTTTACAACATTCACATCAAACAGTTGCAACATTCGTCTGGAACATCTGAAACACGTGAAACATGTTGTTGCAACATGGAGCGAAACCCTAGAACATCCCAGATCTACTTTTGCAACATTCACATCAAACACTTGCAACATTTTCTTGGAACATCCGAAACACGTGAAACGTGATCTTGCAATATGCAGCAAAACCCTAGCCAAAAAATGAGAATCAGAGAAGGAGGAGGAGAAGGATGGCGAGTAGATGGCGCCGACGCGAGAGGAGATGGCCGCCGCCGCCGCCGGCGCCCGCGGAGGATGGCCGGTGCGCCACCCCCTCCCCTACCTTGCGCACGCATCATCCACGATGCCGCAGCGGAGCTCCGCGCGTTCGCCGTAGACGCATCCGCCGCATCCATGGTTGGCTCGAGCCCGGTGGCGCCCGCGGAGGAGGCGCCCGTGGAGGAGAGCACGGCGAGACGACGCCCAGGAGGGCGCGGGCGGCGCCCGCGGAGGAGGGCGCGCCGGCGGCGACGGTGAAGCGGAGACGAGGGAGGCCGGCCTGAACACGGAGGAGGGACGGCGACGGAGGAGCTCGACGTGGCCGAGGCGCCCGCGGAGGAGCGGCGCGGCGGCGGTGCCCGTGAAGGGGAGTGGCGCGCGGTGCAGAGGAGGAGGTCGTCGGCGACGTGTGGAGGGGCGGCGGCGCGCGACGGGGCGACGGCGGCGCCGCGGAGCGGCAGAGGCGGCGCGTGGAGCGTCGCCGCCTGGAGAAGCGCGCGGCGTGAGCGAGGAGGAAGAAGGCGTTGCGGGAGGGAGATTTTTTTTGGAAACAGCAGCCTCGTATAGATAGGAACGACGGACGGAATGGTGGGGCGTCCGATATTTTCGTCGCGTCGGACTCATGATGATTAGCATTACCGAACATGCATGGATGTCTCAACTCCGAATTCGGAGTCACTCCTTTTTCATATAAAATTTATCAAGTTTGCAGATAGGCTTGCAAATAGTTTCTTTTTTGAAGCAGAAGCTTGCAAAACGAAACAATATCGAACTTGATCACTATTTGCACTAGAACATTTCCTTAATAATCATGTTGCGTTTCAGGTGCCGGATTATCCACGCTATAAGGATAAACAAGCGGAATGTACTTGCTGCGGCCAGCTGGGCACTGACGGCGTCATGGACTGCCTCGAAGAAGTAAAGCTCAACTTCTCCAGGATAGGGATTCGCGAGCAAGGCCTGGTGAAGCTGCTGGTACACAGCGGCGGGGCGTCCCTGAGAAGGCTGGCCATCCACATGCAGCACGGCGCTCACAGATTGAGCACGTCGGCGCGCAAGAGGATCGCCGGCTTCTGCCGCCCAGAGACGAGGGTCGAGTTCTATACTTGCTGATCCAAATAAAGGTTTTCAACTTGCAAGTTATAACCAGAGCGTGGAATTATTAAAGAGTAGAGTTGGTACTATGAACACAACTTCACCATTACGAATAATAGTTTAATGGCTCGGTTAAACCGCTGATTTAAGTTTTGCGAAACTAATCTCTTTTGCTCTCCTAATGCATGCTCACCGAGTCACCGCCTAATCCTCTACTTCTGTTGGCTCGGCCAAACTACTTATTAAGTTCTGCGGAACTATTTTTTAATCTCCTAATCCTCACCTCTTCTTATAATATACACGTACCCTCTTCTTTATAATATATTTTTTTGAAAGATTCTTCTTTATAATATACGGGGCGTATTAGGATATACAGTATTGTCCATTGTACTAAATCAACATCAATGCCATATTCAAATATATATGGAATATGATATATTGGCACAACTTTTGGACAATAAAGCTGCAGGTATATTTTGACTAATTGCAGTCAAAACTCATGACTTTTTACTTTTAAAAGCAGCTATGAACCTTAAAAATGGAGGGATTATGATTTAAGCAATATTATCTTCTTAGAATTACGCTCCAGTGTAAGCTACTAAACATTTTTAATGGTTCCGAGTTCACATGATTCAATCCGTGCGTGCATATGAAGTTGTCTAGCATGGCAATGTATCCTATGCAAACCAGCTTCGTGTGCAAACTATACAAACTTCCACCACAGTCGCCGGATCCTCATCCAATGGCTATATAGAGAGGCAACATATCCGATGGTGGGAGGGTTTAAGTGTTAAAAATTTTCACCTCTAACCGGTCAGGAAACACGACAGCGGCCGGCGCGGGAGAAACAGGGTACCATGGTTTGACATTTTTTCCCGAATTACACGTCTGAACTCTTACAGAGGCTATGACTATGGGCTACAACACGAATTGGATTATGCCTAGAACTGGAAGCACGCTTTGTCGTATGGATTCTGTTGATCTGTAGTACTTAGTAATAGCCAGGCCCAGATTTCGGGGGCCGGGCCTGGTAATAGCAAGGGAGCAATGGAGTCCTTCAGTTGATTACTGAACACGCAGGACGAAGAAGAAACTGAATTGAAGCATACGAGATGCTGGACAAACACCAGAGCGGAGGTAGCGCCAG
The DNA here is from genome assembly GCA_033239725.1 of Echinochloa phyllopogon. Classification (NCBI taxonomy): domain Eukaryota; kingdom Viridiplantae; phylum Streptophyta; class Magnoliopsida; order Poales; family Poaceae; genus Echinochloa; species Echinochloa phyllopogon. The sequence goes on along the minus strand of BTCW01000002.1, from coordinate 49,807,007 downwards.
GCATGGGCATGGCGGCGCCGCCGCCGGAGGCCCTGTTTCGCCTACACGCGGGCGGCGGATTGGCCAAGCGTGTACCAGAGCTGCCGGCAGATCGCGAGTCCCCGGAGGTTGCCGCAGGAGTAGAAGAGTTTCGGTTGCACGCCTCTCCTGGGCTGGACGGCTGGTGCGGCCGCCGGCGGCGTCGGCGGGGCCTCGACGCCAAGCTAGATGACAGAGTAAGAGGGCTTATCTGCAAAATATCGGATCTCACGACGGTGGGAGGGTTTAATTGCTAAAATTTTTCAGCTTTCTATATGGCCATCGGATGGAGATCCAACGACCGTGGTAGGAGTTTGCATAGTTTGCACACGAAACTGGTTTGCATAGGATACGTTGTATTGGGTCCATCCTTAAGCTTTATTGGTATGCTTTTTGCGACACTGACATGTCGGGGCCACATGGCAGAACTGGCTTCAACCAGAAGCCCAAAGCCAAGAGGGGAAAATATCAGAAAACCAGATAAACCCCGTCTCCCTCCCTCCCCTCCCGCGCCCGCGCCTCCACCACTCGCTCTCCTCCTCCACCTCCCCTCCACCATGCCCGCCTCCCTTCTTCGCCCGACCTTCCTTCCCCACCGCCTCCGCCGCCTAGCTCCCGCCGGCTGCACCGCCTCCCCCGCCGCGTCCTCCTCGGCCTCAGCTCCCTCGTGCCGCTACGACTTCGAGCCCCTCCTGTCCTACCTCTCCTCCCCCTCCGTGGCAGCCTCCCTCACCTCGTCGTCCCCGCCGGTATCCGTTCCGGCGCCCGAGCGCCACCTCGCCGCGTCCTACTCGGCCGTCCCGTCGCACGAGTGGCACGCGCTGCTGCGCGACCTCGCTGCCACCGACGCGTCGCTGCCGCTCGCCTTCGCGCTGCTGCCCTTCCTCCACCGCCACCGCCTCTGCTTCCCGCTCGACCTGCTCCTCTCCTCCCTGCTCCACTCGCTCTCCGTGTCCGGCCGCCTGCTCCCGCACTCGCTGCTGCTCTCCTTCCCGCCGTCGCTCACCGACCCGCCCTCGCCGCTGCTGCTCAACTCCCTCCTCGCCGCCTCCGCCGCGGCCTCGCGCCCCGCCGTCGCGCTGCGGCTGCTGTCCCTGCTCCGCGAGCACGACTTCCTCCCGGACCTCGCGTCCTACTCGCACCTCCTCGCCTCCCTGCTCAACACCAAGGACCCGCCCGACGCCGCTCTGCTAGAGCGACTCCTCGGCGACCTCAGGGAATCGCGGCTCGAGCCCGACGCACCGCTCTTCTCCGACCTCATCTCGGCCTTCGCGCGGGCGGCGCTCCCGGACGCCGCGCTCGAGCTCCTCGCCTCCGCGCAGGCCATCGGGCTCACGCCGCGGTCCAACGCCGTCACCGCGCTCATTTCCGCGCTTGGCGCTGCGGGGCGCGTCGCCGAGGCGGAGGCGCTCTTCCTCGAGTTCTTCCTCGCTGGGGAAATCAAGCCGCGGACGCGTGCTTACAATGCCCTGCTCAAAGGGTATGTGCGGATTGGCTCGCTCAAGAATGCAGAGCATGTGCTCGACGAAATGTCACAATGTGGTGTCGCGCCAGACGAGGCCACATACAGCTTACTCGTGGACGCCTACACAAGGGCTGGGAGGTGGGAGAGTGCAAGGATACTGCTCAAGGAGATGGAAGCTGATGGAGTGAAACCAAGCTCTTATGTGTTCAGCCGGATCCTTGCTGGGTTCCGTGACAGGGGGGATTGGCAAAAGGCGTTTGCAGTGCTCCGAGAGATGCATGCTAGTGGGGTAAGGCCGGACCGACATTTCTACAATGTCATGATTGATACATTTGGGAAGTACAACTGCCTTGGGCACGCCATGGATGCATTTGACCGAATGCGAGAGGAAGGAATTGAGCCAGATGTTGTCACATGGAACACTCTCATTGATTCACACTCTAAAGGAGGGCGGCATGACCGGGCCATGGAGCTTTTTGAGGAGATGCGTGAAAGCAATTGCCCGCCAGGCACAACCACATATAACATAATGATCAATTTGCTAGGAGAGCAAGAACGATGGGAGGGTGTGGAAGCAATGCTATCAGAGATGAGGGAGCAGGGACTGGTACCAAACATCATCACATATACTACTCTTGTGGATGTGTATGGAAGGTCCGGTAGGTACAAGGAGGCAATTGATTGCATTGAAGCGATGAAAGCAGATGGCCTGAAGCCATCGCCTACTATGTACCATGCCTTAGTCAATGCATATGCTCGAAGGGTAAGAAAGTTTTTTATACCGTGGCTTATTTTTCCATCACAGTTACCAATGAATACTCCGTAACCACCTGGTTATGATCATATAACTAGCCCATTAGCCTTGATGCAAAACTGATACGGAGTAAGCTGTTATGCTACATTTGAGATTTTCTTCATAATAGCCAGTACAGTATTGTTCTGCCAACAGAAGACCTGCACAATCTAATTATGTCCTGATAATCTAATTATGTCCTGATATTAATACCTACCTAGTTGATTTCTAAAGTACTCAATATGATAGTTCGCTTACTTGTTTATACAAAACAGGGTTGCAATTTCGATATATTTCTGCCAGATTAAGTGAACTTACCTGATTCAATTAGTTTTTTTTGGTTCTCATGGTTCATGCACGGATTATCTGCAGGGTTTAGCGGACCATGCTTTAAATGTGGTTAAGGCTATGAAAGCAGATGGCCTGGAGGTTAGCATCTTAGTGTTGAATTCATTGATTAATGCATTTGGTGAAGATAGAAGGGTTGTTGAGGCCTTCTCTGTGCTGCAGTTCATGAAAGAAAACGTGAGTGGTGTTTTTATCCACGTTTTGTTACTTTGATCTGCTTCAGATACTCATCTTACTTGTCCTTCTGTTTGATCATGCTGTCTTTAGTGTAATGAACGTCTGCTATGTTCTGCATTTCATATTGCAGGGTTTGAGGCCTGATGTTATAACATACACAACATTGATGAAAGCTTTAATACGTGTTGAGCAGTTTGATAAGGTAAAGCACAAACTCTTTTGTGCCTCCTTTCTCTCTCTGTGCCACAGACAACTCAGATCAAAATCTTAATGACTCACTAATTTACATGCTATCAAATCCATTGGATCGAACAAATCTGATCCAATTTGCTATTCTAGCTTTTGATCTTCTCAGATAGTTAGAGTAGCAGCTAGTGCTTTTTAGTTCTTTACATGGTTGCAAATCAACCAGTTATCTTTAATGTTACAAATTTGTATTTCCTGAATGACTTATATAGTTTCAAACCTGCAAGCTCCGATGGGGCAATATGCATGAACTGAATTCTGAACCTTGTGGTTTCACCAATGATTTAACAGGTTCCTGTTATCTATGAAGAAATGATCACATCAGGATGTGCCCCTGATCGGAAAGCTAGAGCAATGCTGCGGTCAGCTTTAAGATACATGAAACACATGAGGGTTGCATAGCCAATTAGGCACAATTACTGATAGCACCTGGTGGAATCATAATCTTTCTGCTGATCTTATTACACTTTTCAACAGAAGGTTAGTACTGGTCTGATGCTCGCATTTTTCTGTAGATCTTCTCAAGTTTGATTGATAACTGCTTTTCCTGAGACGTATGGTTGTGCATTCATCAGACGGAGCACCATATGCTGACTGCTATGCTCTGCTTTTGTGCAAGATGACAGAATCATGATATCTTCATCTGTCTTCGAAATCATTTAGGAGAAGACATGTGCATCTTGACCATTTGCAACAGAAAGGAGACTAAATACATGACACCAAAGAGCAGGGACCATGATACAAGAAACTTTGACTTGGAAACTTGGAATTGATATTGGTTTATAATTCAATTCCAGTATTTTGCTGAGACAATTGCAACTGGAATCAGAATTCCAGCTATTCCAAATTGTATTTAGATGTAGACGTCTGTAGAATCTGTGTAGGGCAATACAAAGGAAATGTATTATATTTTTATTGAAAAATTAACACACTATTGGCTTGGCCCTTATCACGTTGATCTTTTTAATAATGGGCAAACCCAAGTTTTATTATACCAATACAATGAAGTTACAGAGTTTTCACGAGTTCATATTTTGTTTGCATGTCCATACGCTTAATCCCTACGATGTCTCAACAGCACTTAGGGCTCTAGGACGATCGAGGATTACACCCATACCAGCGTAAGATCCAGAACAAGGGTTACACCCCTACAGGCTACAGCCAGCAAAGCCAACAGACTTTTGTACAGCCAAAATGAGATATCGACTCGTTCGCTTGGCTTATTAGCAGCCAGTCAGCGGTATTTTTCTCTTAGCACAAATCAGCACCAGCAGCCAGCGGTATTTTTCTCTCAGCACAAATCAGCACCAGCCAGCCGAACAGGTCGGATCGACAAAATGAACACCTATTTCATAGAGACGACTTCAAAAGAAAAAATAACAGTACATTGGGTAACGGGGAGCACATTGCCTTTGTTCTCAGGACCAGGAGAATTTGGAGGGTACACAAATATAGAGAACACAAATATAGAGAACAGAAAATTAGAGCAATCATACAAAATTAGAGCACTGGGCATAACAGTAGTACATATTTTGAACAAAATGTACACATAGATAGCTACTACCTCCGGTTCGTTATATTTGACGCCACCGACATAACTTCTTTTGGCCTGCGGCCAGTTCTGTTTTCTTGTCCAAAACGACAATTAAAACGAATCGGAGGTAGTACATTGCAATGAAGGGTTGGCAGTTATGGAACAAAACTCCAAGTTTAAACAATGCTAGCAAGCCTAACAATAGATCCGTGCAAGGCTAGAAATCGGCTGAGCCTCATTTCTTCCCAATCTCCATCAACAACCAATCCTTCCTCATGTCCATCGGAAGTGCCATAAGGCATTCAAACTTACGATCACTGCTTGTGAGGATGCAATAGGCCCTTAGCAAATCATCACGTGCTAAGTTAGGTATCGCTTGAAGCGCTGCAAAGATCTCCTTAGGACATGCACTCCTTGGCTCCTCATGAGTCCCATTTGAGTTCACAGTTATTTGGAATGAATTCTTGATGTCACCAGACATGGAAAAGAGTGCATCATTTGTTCTGAACCTCTTCGTCCGGCCTTTTTTGTTTGATTGGATCAACAGGGGTGGTTGTGGTCCAGGACGGTATTGACTGCTAGGTCCAGATGTTGAAGGTGAACTTGGAGTATGGTCACGAGCATCTTCGGCAACTTCTGTTGCCACTTCTTGTCCATTCTCAGCACCTGCACTAACATCTTCACTAGTGGCAGCATGATCTCTGGAGAATATTAGGCTTATTGCATCCCAGTTCTTGATAACTTTATGCTGATAGGAAGCAGCAGCTTTGTTTTTCTGCAAAATAATCATTGATGTTAAACTAAATCGCTGAACTTTTTTTTTTGAGGAAATGTATCCCTGAACTTATTCCAGTACAAACTAACCAAAAAATGAACGCATCTACCCCACCTCTATGTATCTGCTCCAAGCATCCTCATTGTGGATCAAAAGCTTGTTCTTGTTATGATCCCACTCAAATCCATCATGGGCGAGTATTCTGCCAAGGACGTTGCAGTGCTTGTCGAATGTCTTGCATCTTGACATCACATGATCCTTTGTGATCTCCACTTTGCACTTCTCCCGCACATTTCTCACGGCCGCAGTGTATACATGTGTCTTCCACCCAGATGCTGTGTGATCCCCATTGTTGTGATGCTCAACAAGAACATCCAGGAGCGCCTGATCCATATCGTCCGTCCAAGTAAGATAGCCTCTATACTTCTTCTTGCCATTGCTCAAACTCATAGTACCAGATCTCTTACGCTAAAATCAGGCAAGTAACATTTATAAGCTTCGAAGGTTAGAAATGAGTCACAGATAACATTTGAGAGGAAGCACAATCTAGCTAATGAATTCACAAGGTCAATGTTCAATTCGCTTCCTTCCTCTGGCATGAACTTTATAGGCAAGCCAATTACTACATAGATCTTGCAACATACCTGATGGCCTTACTGCACCTTGAGTATAGTTGTCTGCTTGTGCGCTAAACACCTGGGCAAGCAGAGGACTCCAGCCTGCACGTACGCGGGTTTCAGTAATCACAAGATTTCCAGGGAACATGGAATCCAAGATTGAGCAAATACAGCGGAGGAGCGAGAGCAAGGCAGAGTCGCGTCGGGCAGGCGGAGGAGCGTGTGTGCGTCTACGGATGAGGAGGTCCTGAAGCTGGATGTAGAAACCGGCGGCTGGAACTGCGAAATGGGGAGTGCGGCGCTGCCGGAGCGGGTGCCCTGGGGTGGCGGGGGTACGGGAACAGTCGGGAGACGAAGGTGTGGCGATGTGCTCCAGGCTCCGGGTAGCCGGGTAGGGTTAGGACACGAGTAAGGGGATTCGCCAGAGGAGTGCAGCGGAGGGTCGAGGAGTGAGGGAGCCAGAATAGCGCCGGTGACTATTGGGTCGCCGGCGAGGAGGAAGAAGGGGAGAGTGGTGGAGATTTACCTGTAGCCGCCAGATGAGGGTGAGACGAGACGAGGGGCGGCGCCGGAGTCCTCAATTCCACAGGATTCCGGGGTTGGGGGATCGGAATTGTCTGGCTTTTCCTTTCATGGGCTGTAGATTTTTCTGGTGGACTTACGGTAGGATGTGGATTCAATTCCGTAGGTGACCTGAAATCCAAAAGAACATATTGGTCGCTGAACCGAGAATTCTAGCAGCACGTCTCAAGCTTTATTTTTTTATTAATAAAAAAACAGCGAGCCATTGAGGCCGTACTGAATCGAAGATTCGAAGTTAACAAGAGAAATGTGCAACGCATCTTATACGCACACGCTAAAAATTATTGCATTAGTGATAAGCCCCTTATTAGTGGTACTGCAAACAGCTTGCATCGAGTAACCTTTCTTCTGCCAAATTAATTTTGGTTGAAAAATGCTCCCATTTCTCATGCATATCGGAGCAAATGGATATAGGGTGGTAGGCTTTTACAATTTAGACTAGTAATTTTATGAACCGGATCACCAGACCAAAATATTATGTATTTTTTGAGCTAAAATTAATTGAAGTTAAGTTGGATAATAAAGAAGTCATAAGTACCACGATCCATTACCACCCATTGGATATTTGGTTGAAGGCTAAATTTCGACTAACCCAAATAAAATTTGGCATGTCCAAACATTTGTGCTTTATTTGGCTCGTGACCTAGACAAGCCAAGACAATATTTGGCTACAGCCAAACCCAGATTTGGCCAAAAATTGGTTGAAGTAGAGATGTTGAAGTGTAGCTACACCGAAAGACCAAATGAATTCTATATATGTGGGTCTCACATGTCATAACCTTTTAGCAATTAAACATAGGCAACATGGGTCTTGAAATATTGATTTAATAATTGCTACGGATATGTTGATCCAATCCGATTCCAAATCAAAATTAAGATCTATGCATGAGGTGGACCTGTTTGGCACATTTTCAACTCCAAATTCCAGCTCAGATCTACACTTAATATGCTAAATTGATATACTTTAAATATTAATAGTTAGTACAAGATATAAACAAAACGGTTCATCTAAATACTTTGTATGTAATCCTAGCTCCAACTCTATAGATTTCTTGAAACTCCTCATACACAGCTCCAAGAACTTTGTAGATTTTCTGGAGTTGGAACCGTGCCAAACAGGACTATAATCCAATCCCCTCAAGGTAGTATATCAAACAACTAATGCTTAATTATATGGGATATTCTATCACATATTGTGCCCAAAACTTGTCGGGGGATCGGTGAACAAGATGCTTTGGCATGTCCAATTTTTATTTTGTCGGCCAAATTTTGGCCTTCAATATTATAAATCAGCCAAAGTTCTAGCATAGCTACAATCTGATCTGACTAGGTGGGCGCCATTTCAGAACAGCTGATTTGCCTGCCCGAGTTGTCTGAACAGCCAAAGTTCCGTGCCACTACTCACCACCTGGTAGATAATCCATACTTCAAATGATTATATCGGCTAAACCGTGATTTTGATTTGAAATCTATTGGACTATGGTATTTCCTGTAATTGAATATCAAGATACATGCATATTGATTATAATATAATTTGATCCTAAAAATTTGGTACATGGGGTGGTTCACATGCCATAGTTATAAACAAGATAGGTTTAGCAATGTTTATGTAATTTGTCTTGACTCTGGTTCAAACATCTACGACCTGTCCGTTCATGCGCTCTAGCTTACCATAGCTAAAAATTGGCATGGCGCCACACCGGTAACGCAAACCAGACACTGCCGTTGCCAACGCAGCCACGGACCCACCCAATCGAGTCGGTTACGTATACTGCGTTGCTCCCCGAGAGAAGAGGAAAAAGAAAAATCAAATCCGTTTCCGGCGCGCCGCGCCCGGTGTTGCTCATCGCGTGCACAGTCAACGACGAAGATCATAGGCATGTTCGGAAAAGAGAAACGGGCGCGTGACTGAAAGGTGAAAAGAAATTAAAATTCAATTTTGGAAGTCCAATCGAGATGTCGAGATCCCTTGGTGCGGCCGGGTCGGCCAACAATTTGAAGGTGGAGCCACAAAAGTCCGTAACAGAACCATGAACAACGCACCCACAGATTAAGATCGATTCCAATACGAACTATATGCGAGGCAGATTTTACGTACGTACATCGCAAGGAGCAACACGAGTTCAAGTCGATCGCCTGCCGTCGCAGGGAAAGCTGCGAGAAGGAGAGAGAGAGATCATGGCCGCTGACGAGGGTGACATCGTCGACGGCTGCTGCGCCGACCGCATCAGCGACCTCCCCGACCACCTCCACCACCACATCCTCCTCCGCCTCCCGAGCACCGCCGCCGCCGCGCGCACCAGCGTCCTCTCCCGGCGCTGGCGCCGCGTCTGGCCGCACCTCCCCGAGCTCGCCCTCCGCTACCGCCACGACGAACCGGCACCGGCCTCGTCGCGCGAGCGCGTCGACGCCGCCCTGGCCGCGTGTGCCGCGCCGGTCCTCCAGCGCCTCCAGATCGAGATCACCAGGCCGTCCGACCCGGCCTTCGCCGCGGACGCGGCGGCGGCGCACGTCTCGTCGTGGCTGCGGTTCGCCTCGCGGCGCGTCGCGGGGGAGCTTCGGCTGACGCTGCCATGCCGGTCGCGGATCGCGAAGCACGAGGAGGCCGTGCTGCTCCCCCTCGGCGAGAGGCTCGCGGCCATCAGCCTGACCTACCTGGGCCACGTCCTGCGCTTCCAGCTCCTCCACGGCGCCGGCGCCGGCGCGTTCACGGCGCTGGCGACGCTGGCGATCATCCACGCCCGCGTCGACGGGCGCGAGCTGGAAGACGCCGTGTCCTCTCGCTGCCCGCGCCTGAAGGAGCTCGTCCTGGAGCACATCAGCCTACTGCAACCGCGAGGCAGCGGAGACCCTGTCCTCTCCATACGGTCGGACTCGCTCGAGCGGCTACGCGTAGCCTATCTGTCTTGGCGATGCTGCTGCCTCTACGTTGACGCCCCGGAGCTGCAGGCGTTGTCCCTGCGGCGGTACGTCTGGTGCGACGACGCCTATATCATTGCACCCAAGCTCTCGGAGATGCAGTGTGGCAGACAACAAGAACGTTGCTACGGGCCTTGCCGACACTACCTTGAGGAGGCCGGACGCCATATCCGACGGCTGGAGATGGCTATAGACTCTCGGGCTGCGGCGCAGCCGCTGATGGGCTGTTTCGACGCCACCGATGAACTGACCCTGAATATCTTCGTTTCAGAGGTGTGTTTATACTACGTCTAAGAACCACACCGAAATTTTGTCAACTCGTCAGTTGGATCGTTTGATTTTCTTCATGGAGAAGAGATTAGCATTTGACGACTCATATATACAATGTCATGTGGTTTTTCTGCAGGGTGTAGAAGAATATGAGATATTTCTAGAGGACACAAACAAGCTTCCCAAGTGTGAGGTTTTAGTGGTAAGATTTTCGGAGATGGTGCATGATTTCCAACCAATAATACTACATCTTCTCCAGAAATGTATTGGTATACGAAAGCTTGTGGTGCGATTGGGTGCTCCCAAGGTATACGTGCGCAAAATTCACTCTTTTTTTTCTGTGAGTAACTCTCGTCTCAAATTGCATTATTTTTGTTGTTTTCAGAGTGGCTATCCATGCAAGTTGTCAAGCTGCCCCTGCGGTTTGCTGAACAACCGTGAGACAAAAGGTATTATCTTGGATTCACTCCAAGAAGTAGAGGTAGAGGAAGGTGGAGAAGCAGATGATAGGTTGGAACTTGCGAGTCTGTTGTGCCGATGCAGTGCAACATTTCAGAAAAAGGTGTCCATTACTATATCAGAAGATAAACTGAACTGCACGTATATGAGTAGAAAGATCGATACAGTTGTTCCTCCAAATGACAGAGTTGAAGTCGCCATTCGTTAGTTCCATGTGAGTTGGGACTGAGCCACTTAGGTAGGGTTTCCCTGACTTCCTGTCAAGGAGTGAAAAATTAGGGTGCTAATAACTTTGACTAGTTAGCAGGGAAATCCATTGTGTATTAGGACAGGAGAAGTGCTATAAGAAAATTAAGTAGGACATTATCTTCTAAGTGCGTTGTATTTACATGTCAATTATTTTCATACCGCCATCTTTTTTGGAGAATGTACCTGAGGAAGAGAGTTTATTTGTTAGTTACAGCCCACACATTCCAATTGATTGTCATACGTGCGCAACATGCATGACCCAACACCCAGGAGGCAACACCATGAACAACGGCGAATACAATAACACAACACAGTCGTTACAAGCATGGAAAAGACACCTGCCACCAAAACTCCAGAAACCAGTCTTGGCGAGGTTCCAAGCGAGAAGTCCTATCCCAACCGGAGGACGAGCCATCACCTATTCTTGAAGATGGTGGTAGGACATGAGAAGGAGAGCGACCGCCTCTGCTCTAGAAGCAAACTAGTAAAAGCGAATAGGAGGTGGACTCGGAGTCCCTAGCTTGTAGGAATGATGCCGGTTGTAGCCTTGTAGGTGGGTTAAACTCCAGCAAGAAGGCGGGAGCAATGTTAAACGACACAATGGCTCACAACAAAACAAGCACCGACAGCATGGGTGAATTGATCGTATATCAGTGGGTAAGGTTCGTTGCGGTGGAACATATTCACCTAGATTCGAGTCCTTGACTCGTCACAAGTGTCGCATTTTTCTGAATTTATTTTAGAACATGCTCATTTGTCCATGCTTCGTATCTGAATTTTACATTGGCACCCATAGGTGACTGTGCTCATTTTGTCCACGCTTCGTATCTGAATTTTGCATCGCCACCAGACCTCTCAGAGTGGCAGGTGGTGTCGGTGTGTCCATTGTTTCCATGCTTTGTATCTGAATTTTACATTTCTTCCACACCCAAAAAGCTCTCAGAGTTGGAACATCTCACAAATAAAGTTGCAAGTGTGAGGTTTTGGTGGTAAGAAGCAAGGATATAAAAGCATGCCAATAAGACAACACTACTACATCTCCTCTGGAAATGTACTGGTTTAAAGTCTGTGCTGCAATTCGATTCTCATTTGTACGCGTCGTCTATAATCTAATGATTCATTTTGGGTTAGTAAAACCTGTGCATAGATGAAAATGTGCATTACGTCCATTACATAGGCCAAACCATGGAAGGGTCCAACTCCAACCGCAATCAAGTCGGTAACAAAATCATGAACAACCCACACAAAACTACAAATAAAGCGTTCCGATACGAACTATCACTACGGGAAACCCGGAGTTTGCCGAGTGCCTGGGGCACTCGGCAAACCCCGAAATACACTCGGCAAAGGCTTTGCCGAGTGTGTTACGGCATATCTCGTGTCGGCAAACAGGCCCTTTGCCGAGTGTCTTCTCTCGGGCACTCGGCAAAGGCTTTGCCGAGTGCAAAGCCAGCACTCGGCAAAATAAAGCAGTAACAGACGGCCCGGCGCCGTCCGCGGACGGCTGTTAGGGCTAACGGAGCCTTTGCCGAGTGTCACACTCGGCAAACACACCAGGCTTTGCCGAGTGTTGGACCCCAACACTCGGCAAAGGCTGGTTAGGGGGCAGGCCCTGGCCAACCCTTTGCCGAGTGTAAGGGCTTTAACACTCGGCAAAGGTTGCATATTTGCTGAGTGTAAAAGCCAAGACACTCGGCAAAGCAGGAACACTCGGCAAAGGCTGTTCCAGAAATGACAGAAACAGCCTCTTTGCCGAGTGTTAAAGCCAATACACTCGGCAAAGCACCTCTTTGCCGTGTGTAACACTCGGCAAAGGCTCAAATTTTTTCCTGTTTTTATTAATTTTTTGCGTTAAAAGGACCCCTCAACAAAAACATCACAGGCAGTTTATAATAGGCATCACAGGCAATTCATATATATATATAGCCACTAAACCATCAAACAACCATAAACAAACACATATAAGTCACTAAACCATCCAACATCACAGAAATGTCACAAATTCAATATCCAAACATCCAACATCCATCATTCATATGTTACAAAGTCCAACATCCATCACTCACGGAAGAGGGGGTCCGAACAACGATCTAACCGCCCGCGCCGCAAGGTCTTCGTCTTGAGGGCTGTCATACGACGCGGCCGAGCCAGGAGCCTGCCCAAAAGAGATTAGTGGTGTGTGTTACAAGATTTTGGACAGAAATGAGTTGTGAAATGAAATCATAGGGTTCTCAAGTGACTCACGAGAGAAATAGGAACACGTGGTGGTGGAGGCGGTGGTGGCATCGGCGGCGGTGGACCTTCACCCACGCGCTGGCCAATGCTCTGCAGGTAGGCAAATACCTGCTCCTGCCACACTCGGTTCGCCCGCTCGACCTCCTCCTTCTGCCTATCTTTCTCGGCCTCCGCCTCCCGTATCTGCTGCACCTCCAACTCCAGCTGCCTCCGTCTCTCCGTCTCTTCATCCAACCGGGCCTGCAATATTCAATCACATTGTTATAATACATTATAAACGTAAGCAAACTTCACGTACAAAGATAGAAATAGAAATAACCTAGAGTGCCTGCATCCCGAAGTGTGAACCGGGAAGAGGCTGGCGGATAGCCGCTGAAGAGCTCGTGCTCCTGGCTCGAATCTGGGAGAGTGTGGGGGTAGAGGCCGTGTCGATGGTGTTGTTGGCGATCAAGTACCGCCCGTGCTTCTTGCCTCCTCCCGCCCTCATGACCACTTCTCCATCAATGTCGTGGGCGGTCGGATCCCAGTCTGGCCCGTGGACCTCCTTCGCGACCTCTTGATATGCTGTGAGGCAACTGTGGACGCTGGCGTTGCTGTATGCCGCGGGCCCGTCCTCCGGGTTGTACCGGACGTCGGAGGTCGCCTTGCTCTTGTGGGCCATAGCAAAAGCCTCGAGCTGTGAGCAAGGCGCACCACTATGTGACGCCGACTGAAAAAACAAACAATATGAATTAGTAATTACACAGAATAGAGTGAGCAAATATAGAAATGACTCGGCGTACCCATTTGGCCCTGTACTCCTCGAGGCTAAGGCTGCCCTGATGGTGTGAGACACCGGGCATCGGCAAATGCCGCTCTCGGCAAAGGTCGTGCTGAGCGGCCCACTCGACGCTGCACCACTTGTCGACTATCACCTCCCAGCACGTGGGATGCGGGGCGCACCACCACGGAATCGCCTACAAGACATCAAGTGTACGACATATAACAAGATCGAATTTAGAGTACTTAATCTTAGAATAAAACAGTATTGATTTACATACCGCCAGATACTGCTCCTTGGTCAACTTCATGTTTCTTGCCTCCGTTTTCTTCACGGAGATCTTGAGTGCCGCGAAATAATCAATTACGGCCTGCACGCGCGCCTCGTAGTGCAGGTCCTTGACAAGCTTCCAGCAGGCTGCATGTGCCACAGCATCCGCCGAAGCCTCCTGTCCCGGGGCGCATCTGTAAAAGTCCTGCGCACATATACACGATGAATGTTGCATTATTTGTAGATTGTTCAATAAAAGTGTTGTGTTGAGCAGTGTAGTTGAGCAGTGTAGTGCAACGAATACTTACCCAAAGCTCTCCCTTTACCCGCTCGGCCTTGTTGTTGAAGATCCTGCGCTCCCGGTCCTCCTGATCGCCAGCGGCGACGTAGTGGTCAAAGGTGTAGGCCGGCTTTTCCCTGCCGCCAATGGTCACCAGACCCGGAAACAGCTCCCTGCAAAGAAGACCCAGGATGTCGTTGACTTTGCGGGCGTGACCAGCGCCTGGGGTGACCATCACCCAATTCCTGCCCAAGTGATTAAGATAAATTGTTAGTCCATATTGTGATTTCCAACATATGAATATGAAACGAGAAGGTCTGTGTAACATCTAAAATTACTTACCTTGGAGGGCTGGGTGCGATCACGGGGCGACGCTCCATGGGTATCGGGCGCTTCGGGAGTTGCGAGGGGCCTCGCTGCCAAAGGGCCGAGTTCTCAGAGGAGGTGGACCCCTCTACGTCCTCACCCTCGGGGTCCTCGGCCCCGTGCTCCTCGGCCACGTGCTCCGCTGCCTCGTGCTCCTCGTCCTCGCGGTACTCGTGCTCCCCGGCCCGAGTGTCCACCGCCGAAGGAACAAAGTCCTCGTCGGACGAAGACGACGAAGGTACGGGGGTCCGCTCTCGCCTCTTGCCCCTGCCTCGCCCCCCGCCTGTGGCCTTCTTCTTTCGCCCCTTGGCACCAGACGACCCAGCTGCCTCGGACCCCCCATCTTTAAACTTCCGGTACAATGACATGACGTTCCACATCGCACCGCCACGACCCACCATATTGGTCCAATCACCTGCGATCAACAAAAACATACAATTATTAGATTTCACATATAAACATAAATAATTAGAAAAACGTGTAATATATAAGAAATATGACCCAACATAAACTATTAGACAGAGATGATGCAATATATAAACATACTTTTATTAGAAATAATCATCCGGATCAGGATTATCTGGATCAACGGTCGCATCATCACTATCGTACATTTCGAGATGTTCATGGTCGTCCTCCAAAGGCGGAGATATGTCGTCGTCTTCGTCATTGCCTAATTGTAATCGCTCTAGTAACTCTACCTCCTTAGCATTATGAACCACATCTCCAGTGTCCTCGTCAACAAACATTTCTAAGTCTAAATCCATTCCGACCGCTTGGGTTAAGTCTATCTCAAAAGACCCTTCTAGCCCATTTTCTTGGAAGAACTCTCCATCATAGGTGTTTGGATCTATGTTATAATCTTCATTGTTTGGGACTGGTAGTTTACCGCGTGGCGACACTTTGTATACAACGTCCCAACCCTCAAGCCTTTTGTCCTTTTTGCACGGGTATGACAAATAATACACCTGGGTGGCTTGTTGAGACACTATATAGACATCATCTCCAGGTAAGACAGATGATTGTCGAATTTCGACTAGCCCAAGACTAGGGGTTCGTCTCACCACTGAAGGATCAAACCAATGACATTTGAAGATAACAGGAGAAAGAGGTTTGCTTCCACCAAAATTAAGCTCGTATATTTATTCAAGTCTCCCATAGTAATCGACCCCATCAGAGCCTGGAGTATAGACTCCGGTACTTGTAGTCCTTCGATTGGGCATCTTCTGCTCATGACTTGTTGTGCGAAAACGATAACCATTCACGTCATATCCGGTAAATGACTTGACCTTATACGCACAACCATCGGCGATCTGTCTCAACTCGACACTCATAGACCCATCGGATTGGCCCTGCGAGTTCGATCAGGCATGTTTGTTATATTAATGACACGACTTCAGTAACGTCGAATTTAGGACAAGACTGAAATTAAGTGTACCTTCCGTTTGAACCAAGAAATAAAATCTGGGTTTCATAACAACTACAATTTCACATCAATTTCATAATTTCACAAAGAAATTCATATTACTACTTCCTACCACAAAATAGCAACTACCACATCCTAGTTTTGCAGCAAAATGAACAAATTAACAAAGGTAACAAGAGGACGGGCGGGCGCGGGGACAGGAGGACGAGCCGGCGGCCGGGGAAGGAGCGGGGACGGGCCGGCCTGCGCGGCGGCCGGGCCGGGGCTGACGCGGACGGGGCGGGGACGGCCGGGGCCGGGGCGGGAACGGCCAGCCGGGGCGCGGGTTGGGGACGGCCGGCCGGGGCCGGGCGGGGGCGGGGGCCGGGGCCGGGGACGGCCGGCCGGGGCCGGGGCCGGGGCGGGGGCGGGGGCCGGCGCCGGCGCCGGCGCGGGGACGGCCGGCCAGGGCGCGGGCGGGGACGGCCGGCCGGGGCCGGAGCGGGGACGGCCGGCCGGGGCGGGGGCCGGGGCGGGGGCGGGGGCCGGGGCGGGGGCGGGGGCCGGGGCGCGGGCAGGGACGGCCGGCCGGGGCCGGGGCGGGGACGGCCGGCCGGGGCCGGGGCGGGGACGGCCGGGGCCGCCGTGGGCACGGGCGGAGGCGGCGGCCGGGCCGGGCGGAGGCGGCGGCCGGCGTCGCGTGCGGGGAGCGGTGGCGGCGGCGGGAAGCGGTGGCGGCAGAGCGTGCGGCGGCGGAGGTGGCGGCGTGCGGCGGCGGCGGGCGGGGAGAGAGGCGGCGGCGCGGGGAGAGAGTCGGCGGGCGGGGAGAGAGGCGTGTGTGGGTTGGGGCGGCCGTGCGGGCGGTTAAGTCCCCCGGCCCAACTCCCTGTTTGCCGAGTGCCCTGGATCGGGCACTCGGCAAACAGATCTGATACGTGGCCTGTTTGTCGAGTGCCCGATCTAGGACACTCGGCAAACAGATCTGTCCGCTGACGTGGCCGTGCGCGGCCGAAGAGGTGGGCCACGTGGCATGTTTGCCGAGTGTCTGGCCCAGGGCACTCGGCAAACAGGCCTTTGCCGAGTGCCTACACTCGGCAAAGGTGCCACGTCGGCCAATGACGTGGCCCGCGCGGCCGCGGGCCGGCCAGCCCACATGGCCTCTTTGCCGAGTGCCCCAAGGAGAGCACTCGGCAAAGGTGCTCTTTCCCGAGTGTCTCTTTTCTGACACTCGGCAAAGGTCTTGTTTGCCGAGTGTAGCACTCGGCAAACATTTCCCAGACCAATTCTTACGTACCAAATTTTTCAAATTCGGTCAAATACACATCAAAATATCTTGTCAAATACATTCAACAATGCACATTTTATGCTTAGATGAAATGTTTTCATTATTTGAAGCATATATATCTAATAATTCCGTCATATATTTCATTATTTCATGCGGAGAAGGGCGTAAAAATAATTTAAAAAATATCAAATGGGTCCGAAAAAATATGATAACTTCAAATGAACCAATCTACGTCGTCTATTGCCTATAGAAAAAGTTATGAACTCAAACTCTAATTCAACTTCACTTCGTTTCGAAATCCGGTTGTCTCCATCTCAACACTCCGAAACTTCTATGGGGATATGCTCCGATTGGACATGGCCGTATATATAAACTTTTCGAAATCGTCTCAACTTTTTGCCACAAGCTCCACATAAGATATAAATAGCCTTTGACAAGTATCACGGGAAAAAAATAAAGTTTGGAGCCCAAAAACATAAGTTTAAATAAAAAAGGCCAGCCTTTGCCGAGTGTTCCTTGTAGAACACTCGGCAAAGGAATGCTTTGCCGAGTGTTACCAGCTGAGCACTCGGCAAATAGGAAGTTTGCCGAGTGCTGAGCTGGCAACACTCGGCAAAGCCACTATTTCATCCGTGCAAAAAACACTTGTATTGAAAATTTTCAAACTTTCTTGTTTGAATTCCAAGTTTTTTCAAAAATATTTTCAAATTTTCGAAATGTTTGCCGAGTGTCTATTTTGTACACTCGGCAAAGCTGTGCCAGTCCAGCCGTCCCAGCCGCCGTTGGCGCGCGTCGCACGTGCTGGACACGTGCCACAGCTTTGCCGAGTGTCAGGAAGATAACACTCGGCAAAGAGGATGCAGCCCAAACGGCCGCCCCCGACCGTTGCCGGCCGTCTCGCGCGCTGAGCACGTGCCACAGCTTTGCCGAGTGTCAGGAGGCTGACACTCGGCAAAGAGGATGCAGCCCAAACGGCCGACGACGGCCGTTGGCGGCCGTGTCACGCGCCGAGGACGTGCGGCGTCTTTGCCGAGTGTCCCTTTCCTGACACTCGGCAAAGCTCATCTTTGCCGAGTGTCGGCGTCCTGACACTCGGCAAAGGGTTTGGTTGCCGAGTGTTCACTCTTTGCCGAGGGCCTTCCTGTGGACACTCGGCAAATAGAGTCTTTGCCGAGTGCCCGATATAATACACTCGGCAAAGACGACGACACTCGACATACACCCGGTTTCCCGTAGTGTATGCGTACGTATTCAGGCAGATTTTAGCATCGGAGGAGCAAGAGCAAGACGAGTCGAAGTCGCCGGCCGGCCACCGCTTGGAAGCTTCGAGGAGCCGAGGAGAAGAGATCATCATGGCCACGAATCAGGAGCACGTCGTCGACGTAGGCTGCGCCGCCGACCGCATCAGCGACCTCCCCGACCACCTCCTCCACCGCATCCTGATCCGCCTCCCGACCACCGCCGCCGCCGCGCGCACCAGCGTCCTCTCCCGCCGCTGGCGCCGCGTCTGGCGGGACCTCCCCGAGCTCGCCCTCCGCCCGCCGTCCTCGCCGCTCGAGCGCATCGGCGCCGCCCTGGACGCGTGCGCCGCGCCGGTCCTCGACCGCCTCGAGATCGCCCTGCCGGACGGCTCGAACAGCTACTTCTACGGCAACGACGTCACCGCGGCGCACGTCTCGTCGTGGCTGCGGTTCGCGTCGCGGCGCGTCGCGGGGGAGCTCCGGCTCTCGCTGCCGCCACCGCCATGCCGGTCGAGGGGGCAGCAGGACGTCGTGCTCGTGCTCCCCCTGTGCGCAAGGCTCACGGCCATCGCCCTGACCTTCCGGAGCCACGTCCTGCGGTTCCAGCTGCTCCCCGCCGCCGGCGCCGGCGGCGCGTTCACGGCGCTGGCCACCCTGACGATCTACTGCGCCCGCGTCGACGGCGGCGAGCTGGCCAACGTCCTGTCCTCTCGCTGCCCACGCCTCAAGGAGCTCGTCCTGGAGTACGTCACCCTGCTGGATTACAGAGACGATCCTGTCCTCTCCGTACGCTCCGGCTCGCTGGAGCGGCTACGGGTGTGCACCATGTACCCCGGCGGCGGGCTCATTGTTGACACCCCGGAGCTCCAGGCGCTGCAGCTGCCGTGGATCTTTTGCGACGCTCACATCATTGCGCCCAAGCTGTCGGAGGTGGAGTGGGGCAAACATTTCTACAACCCTAGCCACCACCAGCTCGTGGAGACCGGACGCCACCTGCGGCGGCTGGAGATGGCGATAAACTCTCCAGCTGCCGCGCTGATGGGTCGCTTCGACGCCGCCGATGAACTGACCCTGAATATCTCCGTTTCAGAGGTGTGCTTTCGCCTAAGAATTAGGGTTGATTAATAATTGGGCTAATTTTTCTGAAACATGCCACATTTTGAAAAACTACTAGTTCAATTATTTGGAACAAAGAGCGTCGGGATCGCCCTGCATTTGACAACTCATGTCATTTGTTTTTTTTTCAGGGTGTAGAAGAATATAACAAATTTTTGGAGGACACGAAGAAACTTGCCAGGTGTGAGGTTTTGGTGGTAAGATTTTCGAACATGGAGCATGCCTTCCAACCAGTGATACTGCATCTTCTCCGGAAATGTCGTGGTATAAGAAAGCTTGTTGTGCAAATGGGTACTACCATGGTACGTGCATCTAACTAACATATGTTTTTTTCTGCAAGCCTTTTTAGATTGGTATAATGCAAATATGGATATTGCTCATCAACTAATAGCTCACCGCCTCACTGCTTGCTGGCTGTTCCTCGCAGCCTTGTCTTACCCTTGTGCACCTGGGGGCTGTGTTTTTTGCAGTAGCGTAGTAGACTAGAGCTATTTGGCTACTGTACTCTGGTTGAGAGCCGGCTGGTTCCTCCGTTTGGTCCCAGTTCGTTTTGTTTTGTACCTGACTGGAGTGTTCTCCATCTCTAAACTGTTACTATCTTTGCTTTATATATAAAGCCGGCGTATGCCTTTGATGATTATTATATGTAACTAAAATTTAGATTGTCCAGCTCCAACACATAGTTCTGGATCGGATGGAGATGGACTGCTGAGGTATCTCTTATCTTAAAGTAGACTTATTGAACTTCATTTTGATTCTTTTCAGATTTATGATCCATGCAAATGTGCAAGATGCCCATGCGATTTGCTGCACAATCATGACACAGACGGTGTTGTGTTGGATTCACTCGAAGTAGAAGTAGAGACAGGCGGAAAAGCAAATCATAAAATGAGCCTAATGTATCTGTTGTGCAGATGCAGTGCAACATTTCAGAAAAAGGTGTCCATTACTATATGTTGACACGAAAACGCGCCAACACACTTGAAGATCGATCGAACGCGCAGCACAGCCGTCACAACGGCCAACTCCTGACTTCCCCGGGCAAACCGGTCTGACCGGTTACAAGAACCGGTCTGACCGCTTCTGGTCGGGAGGTCGTGAAGACCTAGAAACTCAAGCTCGGGAGGGACCCCGTCGGAGCTCGAGCTAATCTAGGGTTGCTCTAGGGTCGGCAGGCCACCTAGAACGTCCTTGAACGCCGTAGAGACGAGCAAAGAACAGAATATGGGGGTTGGAAAAGATTAGGGTTTGAGAGATACACAAATAGAAGATAAAAGTGTTTGATTCGATTGGGAATACCTCAATCGGCCGTCTAGCCTTTATATTTATAGGCCGGGGAAGTCTTACCCCTTTCGAATAGGTTACAATATGGAACTAAACTCGGAATCCTAATCCTACTCGAATTACAGAACAAAACCGGTCTGACCGGTTTGGCAAACCGGTCAGACCGGTTTGGCCTTTGGCCCAATTTGAGTGTCAACACATGGCCCCCTGCGTTTTTAGTGAACTTGAGAACTAAAAAGCAAGTAAATACAACTCAGGAGCTAAAAATTTATACTAAGGGCGATATTTAACAATATACCGGCCATTTGATCTTTACGCATCTTGCCAAACACTTGGATAGAATTTCTTCAGATATCTTCCGTTGATAGCTTTAGGCAAAGGATCTCCCTTCATTGTCTCTAACATGTAAGAATTCCCAAAGATGACTTTGACAACTCTATAAGGCCCTTCCCAACTTGGCGACCATTTACCAAACTTGTTGCTTTTTGATCCAATAGGCAAGATCGTCTTCCACACAAGCTCACCAACTTGAAAATATTTTCCTCGCACTTTCTTGTTGTAAGCTCTAGCAACCCGAAGCTTATCTTTCTCAATTTCCTTCAAAGCTTTCAATCGCTTGTCGGTTACTTCATCAATATTGTCCAACATCAAGTTGTGGTAATCAACAGCATCAAGGTCGTTTTGCTTAGCCAATCTATAAGCGTCCAGATTCACCTCAATAGGTAAAACGGCCTCTTGACCATAAACAAGCTCAAAAGGAGTTACCTTAGTAGCACCATGTCTAGATATACGATGAGCCCATAATGCTTCGGATAAAACTTCATGCCATCTCTTAGGATTTTCTGCTATCTTTTTCTTGATCAATTTAATCAAAGTTTTATTACTTTACTCGGCTTGTCCATTAGCCTGAGCGTAATATGGAGATGAATTGAGCAACTTAATTCTATAAGATTCGGTGAATTCACGTACCTCTTTAGACATAAAAGAAGTACCTTGATCTGTTGTCAAAGTTTGAGGAATACCGAATCTATGAATAATATTCTGTGTAACAAACTCAATTACCTCTCGATGTGTCATATTCTTCAAAGGAATCGCTTCGGTCCACTTAGTGAAATAATCAGTAGCAACCAATATGAAACGATGTCCTTTTGATGATGGAGGATTAATTTGTCCAACAAAATCCAATCCCCAACCTCGGAACGGCCATGGCTTAATGATAGGATGCATCAATGCAGCAGGAACAAGTTGCAAATTACCAAACTTCTGACATTTCTCACATCCTTTGTAATATTTAAAACAATCTGCGGTCATAGTAGGCCAATAAAAACCGGCTCGTCTAAGTAACCACTTCATCTTTGGAGCCGATTGATGCGTACCACAAATACCTTCATGAACCTCCGCCATAGCAACCTTGGCCTGATCCGAGTCAAGACATTTCAACAGCAAATCTTCGGCATTTCGACGATAGAGTTCATCGCCAAGTAAAACATACTTAAATGATACTCGCCGAATATTTTTCTCTGCACCACGACCAGGATCTCTCAAATAAGCAATAATGGGTACCCTCCAATCCTGATCTTCAACTTTGGATTGATTAGCATTATCCAAAGTATTTTTGCTTCTGTCAGGGGACAAAGCGGTCTGACCGCTTTCAGAACCGGTCAGACCGGTTCTGGCAGTACAACCGGTCTGACCGGTTTCTAAAACCGGTGTGACCGGTTCGTCCAGAACCAGAACCTCGGCTTTTGTTCGCATCGGTTTTTGGAGATAGAAATATTTCTTTGCAACCATATAACCAGATGCTTTCTGAGCCAGAGTATTTGCTTTATCATTATCTTCTCTCGGAATATGTCTTATAGTAAATTCATCAAAAGAAGCAATGATATCGAGACACTTATCGAGATATGCATTTAATGAACCATTATAACATTGGCATACCTTTGATACTTGATGTACCACCAGGAGCGAATCACCAAAAGCTTCAACATGTTTTACTCCCATGTCTTGTAAAAATTCCAAGCCAAATAGAAGAGCTTCATATTCAACTTGATTATTGGTTCGCTTCTCTTCCAATCGGTTTGAAAACTCAAAAACGGCACCACTTGGAGAGATCAAAACAGCAAGATCTTCAATAGCTTCGAACGTGCCGACCGAATGAGCTCGATGATGATCAATTCGGTCTTGAAGCCACTGTCCAGACGCAAACCGGTCTGACCGGTTCCCAGAAGCGGTCTGACCGGTTTGACTCGATCGGCGCTGTTCAGACCTAAACCGGTCTGACCGGTTTCCAGAAGCGGTCTGACCGGTTTGTCTCTGTTGATTTTGTTGCTCCATTAATTACAATAAGTAATTCAACCGATTTTCCATCGGCTTCAATGTAGCAGGAACAAAACCATCTTTAGTACAACTGATCAGCTCATAGTCGGTCAAATCCATGCCCGACAAACATTGGACCTTCTCATTTGCACTAAGAGAGTCGGAATCGGCCGTTGCAATAAAGGAAGAATTGTCACCATGGACAACTTCAACTTCATCGCCGATCCACTGAATAAGATATTGATGCAAGGTAGATGGAATACATTTATTTGCATGAATCCAATCTCGACCAAGGATTAAACTGAAGTTACCTTGCACCTCGGAGACGAAGAAAGCCGTAGCAATAGTCTTGCTCCCGACGGTCAACTCCATAGAAGCCACCCCCTTGGCACCAATGGGATCACCTCCACCAACTCCACTGACCGTCATGTTCGTCTTGATCAGTTCTTCGTCTTTCCCGCCAATCTTCTTATAGAGAGAGTATGGCATGAGATTCACAATGGCTCCACCATCAACCAACATACGAGAAATTGGCTTCCCGTTGATGTGCCCTCTCATATACAAAGCTTTGAGATGATTTTCTGATTCACTAGGCTTCTGAAACACAGCATCTCGCGGCCCAAGCTGAAGATGAGAAATTTCCTCCTCTGGCACCACACGATAATCAGAAGATAAATAGACAACATTAATTTCCATGTTGTCATGCTCTGGAGAAGGCTCAAAATCAACTAACTCTTCATCTTCAACCACTGGAGGAATCGGTGGAGTAGCATCGATGGTTGAAGTAGTTTTGGCCCCTGCCTCTGTCGATGAACCGGTCTGACCGGTTCCAGAAACCGGTCTGACCGCTTCTGCAGCGGTGGGCTGATCAGAACCGGTCTGACCGGTTTCTGAAACCGGTCTGACCGGTTGTGCTGCTGGCTGCACAACTCGCCAGGTCTTGGTCTGAGGAATCATGGGTCTATACTTGTTGAAATGTTCATCCCTCAGCTTCTCGGCTTCATGTTCCCTCTTTTCTTTGTTCCGTAAACGCTGCAGGTTCCGCTTTTGCGTGTGAGTCAATCCGGAAGGACACCACCTTGGCTGGAAGATCTTCTTCACGCCCTTGTTACTGCTAGCCTCATGATCATTAACCATGATCGGCTTCTTGGCTGGAACAAGAGCCGAATCTCCAATGACTATCGGCTTTTTACCCAAGTCTTGCATAGCCACTGGAATATCACCAATTTTTATGAATTTATTGGCTTGGACTTGCACATCCTCCTTCTTCTCCTTGATACGGTATTCTTGCTTAGGAGGAGCTTGAAAATATGGCTCAGACCGAAACCGGTCTGACCGGTTCATAAAACCGGTCTGACCGCTTTGGAAAGCGGTCAAGCAACCTGATTGGTATGAGCTTAATCGGTTATACACCGAATTTCCAATATCACCACCACGACGTTTATAATCCGTAGGACTGTTCCATCGTTGTGGTGACCTTTGTCTCTTTTTTGTTGGCCGATCAACTTGAACGGCCTTTGTGTACTTGTTCATGAGCTGTGAAAAAGTAGGTCCTTGCTTCAGAACCCTCCCTTGAATCTTTGGCTCATTAAATTTCCAAGTACCCACTTCCGGGCGCTTAGGCTTGAAAGTTCTTGGACGGTCTGGAGACAAACCGGTCTGACCGGTTTGGGAAACCGGTCTGACCGGTTTCGCCTGATTAGCGGACCGATTCTCTTCCAAAGAACTTCCTTGCCCCCCGGGCCTTGATGTGTTAATAGTAATCTTCAGAGACTCTTTTCCATCAAGAGTCCTCCCAATCATCACTGTTCTGGCCGGAACTTTGTCATTAACTATTTCCGGCCTCGGATCTCCAATCACCACGTTCTTCCCTTTAGCTCCATCGGCTTGTTCCGGCCGAATCAGCATCTTGGTGTTCACATCCAAGGTATGAACAGGGAAAGGAGCCTTGTCAACTTGCATTTCGGCGAGCACCAATCGACCTTCATTAAGGGCCAATTGTACCTGTCGTCGAAAAACATTGCAATCATTCGTTGCGTGAGAAAAAGAATTATGCCACTTACAATATGCACGATTTTTCAATTGATCGGCTGGTGGAATTGCATGAGAAAGTTTAACAAAACCATTCTTAAGCAATTCATCAAAAACACGATCACATTTGGCTACATCAAAAGTAAATTTTTCTTCTTGCCGATTTTTCTGAATCGGCTTCAATGAAGGACAAGAACCAGGTTTACTTTTTGATGACCAAACAAATTCAGCAGCATAAATTTCTTTATCATCGTCCGAACTATCAGAATCATTATCAATAATATGCGCATTCGAACGATGAGGTTTAGCAGATTCTTTTGCATTTTTAAATTTCAATTCTAGACTCATGGCCTTCATTTGCAAGTGATTAATAGTGAGAAAATCAGAGCCTTCTAATTTTTCTTTGTAATGAGACCGTAAGCCTACAAAAGCCAAATCTGCTAAATCCTTTTCAGAAACAGTTATGTTAAAGCATCGGTTCTTAACATCTTTAAATCTTTTAAAATAATCAAGAACCGATTCCTCTCGGCTTTGCTTAACCGATGTCAAATCAGATAATTTAGCTTCGTTTTCTCCGCTAAAGAAATGATCATGAAATTTACGCTCCAATTGAGTCCAATTTTGAATAGAGTTAGGAGCAAGCGAAGAAAACCATGAAAAGGCAGTTCCAGTTAAAGATAATGAGAACAACCGTATACGCAATGCCTCATAAAATGATGCCTCTCCTAATTGCAAAGTATATTAACTAATGTGTTCCCAAGGAGTTCTATTATCTTCACCACTGAATTTAATAAAATCAGGAACACGCCAACCATTAGGATAAGGAACTAAGTCAAATTCAGGCGGATACGGTTTCTGATATAAGCGTGAACTACCCAATTCAAGCCCGAGTCTTGTTCTAAGTGTATTTGCTATGTCTTCTTTGAACTTAGCTAACTCGGCTTGATAGTTCCCATCACCTCTGTTTTGTGGAATACGGGGAACATGATACATTGCACTTTGGGAAGTACTCGGAATCAGCCCGTGAGACGCGCCAGATCCGTGGGGTATACTTCCAACAACTGTGGGACGTGGAATAGAATAAACAGGACCAGAAGCAACCGTATTAGATAAAACCATCGCACCGGATGCTCATGCACCCATAGAACCGGTCTGACCACAAGAGGGGGCCAAACCGGTCTGACCGGTTCGTGGACCGAACTAGGGTAAGGTGTTTGTCCCGCATAAAAATTCATCGGCATGCCCAAATTAGGATCTGAAACATTTTCTGGCATGCCTGATGAGCTAGGAGTTGAGTTAGGCAATTCATTAAATTCTATATTATTTTTACCCTTATCAGAATTACCCGACATATTAGCAATCAACTCACTAGTAACAGTTTGTGCAGCAAGTAATTTATCATCCATCATGCGAGTAATTTGCTGCATCAAATCAGAGGATTCGCCAGTTACCTTAGGAAGTTCTTCCACTTGATCGTTTGCCAGCTTGAAAGCCGGCATGACGAATTCCTCTACCCTCTTGACAAGGCCACCGCGATCTTTCTTGAAGCCCTTCAGGAATTGCGTCCTGAAGTGCTCCTCAGCGATCAGGTACCGCTTCCGCTCCTCGTCCGTGAGCTCTTCCATCGTCACGGCGATGATGTTGTCCTTGTCGAGGTCGCACGTCGATCCAGACATATTCGGAGTAGATTGAATCGGTCTTGGCACCAGATTAATCTTCCCCAGCGGAGTCGCCAAAAAGTATGTTGACACGAAAACGCGCCAACACACTTGAAGATCGATCGAACGCGCAGCACGGCCGTCACAACGGCCAACTCCTGACTTCCCCGGGCAAACCGGTCTGACCGGTTACAAGAACCGGTCTGACCGCTTCTGGTCGGGAGGTCGTGAAGACCTAGAAACTCAAGCTCGGGAGGGACCCCGTCGGAGCTCGAGCTAATCTAGGGTTGCTCTAGGGTCGGCAGGCCACCTAGAACGTCCTTGAACGCCGTAG
Source organism: Echinochloa phyllopogon (assembly GCA_033239725.1). NCBI lineage: Eukaryota > Viridiplantae > Streptophyta > Magnoliopsida > Poales > Poaceae > Echinochloa > Echinochloa phyllopogon. The sequence continues at coordinate 49,779,974 of BTCW01000002.1, read as the reverse complement.
AGACGAGCAAAGAACAGAATATGGGGGTTGGAAAAGATTAGGGTTTGAGAGATACACAAATAGAAGATAAAAGTGTTTGATTCGATTGGGAATACCTCAATCGGCTGTCTAGCCTTTATATTTATAGGCCGGGGAAGTCTTACCCCTTTCGAATAGGTTACAATATGGAACTAAATTCGGAATCCTAATCCTACTCGAATTACAGAACAAAACCGGTCTGACCGGTTTGGCTATGCGTAGAAAGATCGGTACACTTACTCCAAACGACAGATTTGAAGTCACCATGTATTAGTTCCATATGAGTTGGGACTGAGCCACTTATGACTTATGAGAGGTAGGGTTTATCCTTTGGAACACTGAAAAAATCACGGTGCTAATAGCTTTGGCTCATGGTAGGGAAATCGATCCAATGTATAGTAGGACAGGAGAAGTGCAACAAGAACATTGAGTAGCGCAGAGTATTTTTTCTGTGTTGTACATGCCAATTCATTTCATATTGCCTCCTCACGTTTAATTTTGCTTGCCGTGTTCGCATTTGATTTCGTTACCTCGCAAGTATCTATCTCCAGGGTAATTTGACGATGTAACGTACTCCCTCCGTCCCGTAAAGAATGCAATCATCACTTTCCGAGAAGTCAAACCATTTCAACTTTAACCAAGTTTATACAAAATAGTACTAATATTTATGTCTTCAAATCGATTTAGTATGAAAATATAATCTATGATTAATCTAATGATACTTATTTTGTATCATAAATGTTAGTAACTTTTTATATAAATTTAGTCAAACTTGAAATGGTTTGACTTCTCAAAAAGTGAGGATTGCATTCTTTACGGGACGGAGGGAGTACTACTCAACGGCTGTGGTAGGACCTCAATATTTTTTTTTTCAGATGCCCTATGGAACTTGCAACTTAAACCGTGCGAAGATTCAGGCGGTGCTCTATCACCAGAGAGATTTAGGGACGAGGGGTTGCTCATGAAGATTTCGTCTCCCGCATTTTTATTGTATTTTTTCCTAGTAGTGTAGTTGCTCATGAAGTGATGTGCTCGATTGAAAACACAAACGTGGATGTCTTAACGTGACAAATGATCCAAGTGGCACTTTTTTAGATTGGTATTATCAAGAACATTGTTCAGGGTAGCAAATATGATACGCTAAGACTCAGTGAATAATCCTCAAATTTACCTTTTTCGTTGGGAAAAGGGTCATGTTAATTCATCAGTTTCAAAAAAAACAAGTTTATGAAGTTTGTTTTTTCGAGGGAAGTTTTGAGTTTTGATTTCCTGAGGGGAAAAAAAATCGGGACGTCAAACTGCGCCCGGGCCCAATATCAATCGGCTGACAGGCCCGGCCCATACCCCACACAGCAACGCCCACAGAAAATCCCAGGCCCTCCCGCAGTCCACGAGCGACACCACTCTGCCGCCGCCGCTTCCGGCTCGCTCCTCGCCAATGCCACCGCTCTTCTCCCTCGCCGACGCCGTAGCCGCCCGCCCCCAATCCTCGCCCCACGGTGCTTCCTCCCTCGCTGGCGGCGCACGCGGAGGCCACCCTGTGACCCTCCAGCCGCCGCCGAACCCCAGATCTGGAGGACAGCCACCGCCCGCCAAGAATGCCGAGCAGCTAGAGCGAGGTCAGGCGCAGGACCAGGACAACGAGGTCAGTGATTAGGTACTTGTTTCAAATGTCGTGAAGTGATTCAGCTTAATTCGTTCGCGAATTCCGAAAATCGAATTCCCCCCATCGAATGGAATTATGAGAACCTAAACCTAAAAAATTATGGGATTAAATCGATTGACGCCCGGCCTGATGAGCAGCACTACCTGCAGATCGCCATGGACACGGACTCAGAGGGGGATCTCGCCGGTAGCCATCGAGGCGGCGGGGCGGATCGCATCAGCGGCCTTCCCGGCGAACTCCTCGACAGCATCCTGCTCCGCCTCCCCGGCACCGCCGACGCCGCGCGCACCAGCGTCCTCGCCCGCCGCTGGCGCCGCGTCTGGGCCCAACTCCCCGAGCTCTCCCTGTTCCTGTCCGAGGCACAAGGGCACGGCGCCGTCGACGCGGCCCTGGCCGCCTACTCCGCGCCGACCGTCAGGCGCCTCGAGATCAACACGCGTGGCTCGGTCGACGTCCCAGTGGACCGCGTCTCTTCGTGGCTGCGCTTCGCCTCGCAGCACCTTGAGGGAGAGGGAGCGAGGCTTCTACCTGTGAGCCGTTACAAGAGTTCACTCCAACCCACTCTTTTAAAGTTGCATACCTACATGCCCTACATGCCCAAGTTGAAGTTCGTTTTTACCTCCAACCCATTCCGTCCAAACTTCCTAGTAACAGACGTTAACTGCTGTAAAAATGGTCTAGAATGCCCTTTGATACAGACTTGAATCAAATGCACAGGCGCAGGGAGGAAATGCACAGGCGCTGTGCTAATTTTATTTTTCCACGCCAAATGCCTGGGCGGAAATGCACTGTGCTCATTTTTTTTTTACGCCAAATGCACAGGCGTTGTGATCATTTTTTTAGGCCAAACGCACAGGCGTGGGGAGCAAAGGCAAGGGTTTTTTTAAAAAAAAGACAAGCATGACGTATGAATGGATGAATCATATTCTAAGAAACAGCTTAGAATTTGTAGCAAAAATATTCATAGTTGCAACATTTCATCATCATACTTGACCAACAGGTCATCAACATTACTAACATAATAGAGGTCATCATAGCTAACATTACATTGAAACGAAGTTCTCAACAGTCACCACGAGTGTTCAACCATCACATAATATTTAGTCTCAACTTACAAATGGCTCACAAGCCATCACACAAGCCATCACAGTACATTACAACTAGATCGAGTGTTCAGCCATGCAAACCAAAAGCTCCGGTTTTCATCCATCCAAAAGTACATGGCATCACAGAGCAAAATACGTGTCATCACATTACCTTTCATTGCAGTTCCAGCTTCTTCTTGCTTCTAGTATTGGCAGCCGGGCTGCTTGGGTTGGCTGATGCAATAGGGGGCCTTTTTGGGGTCAGCTTCTTCATGATGGCGTTCCTCCTCCTCGGTGTAGCATCCTGTGCCTCTAATTGGACTGTGGCAGAGTCCTCAGTGACAGGAGGTAGGGCCACATCCTGCAAGGCAACTGGCTCATTGGAATCACTTCCAGACCTCCTAGTTGATGAACTTGTACTCTGAATCAATCACCCCCACTGCAACTGGATACATCCAATTATGTCCATCAACTGCAAAGGCTATACACAACTGTCCTCTGAACCTTCCATTCAAAAAAGTACTATCTACTGCAAGATATGGTCTGCATGCTCTAAGAAATCCATCTACACATGGTTTGAGTGCAAAGAATAGTCTATTGAACCTGATCTTATTGTTTATGGTGTGGTGATCAATGACAAAAGATGAACCAGGACTAGATTCTAATATCTGAGCCTTAAGCCTGAACAAATTCTCAAAACTTTTGTCCCAAGGACCAAAAAGCTTGTCCATGGCTAGATTTTTACCTTTGTACATTCTCCTGTATGGTACAGTTACTTTGTACTCAGCCTTCAACCTCCTTGTCAGCTCTTTTATTTTGAGGTTGGGATCTTCCTTCAACCAGTCCAACACTTTATCACAAACCCAAAACTGAGTGATCCCAACACACACTCCAGTCCTACTAGCAGCCTGACAATCATGATTATGTGCGTTCTTTTTTATCTGCACAAATAAAACCAAGAATGTTGATTATAAGCAAATGAATCATTGCAACAAAGAAATCATAAAATAAGTGCTCTATAGAAATTACCTTTATTGTCACACCATCTTTTAGAGCTGAGGCATGAATTCTCCATGGACAGTCCAGCTCCTCCCTGAACTTGCAATGCACCCTATACCTCCCTGGTTCACTTTTGTCAATTACATACTGATGCTCTCCAATAGCACAATGAGTAGCTAAAGCAATCTTAAAAGCAGCCATATCTGAATACAAAGTTCCTACAGCCACAGGTGGATTTTTCTTGTCATAAGTACGATCAGGAAAATCATCAGGGACCCTATCCAAAACCTCCTCATCATCGGACACATCACTGACATCTGAATCAGAAAAAAATTCATCCTCAGAACTGTCATAAGCTTTTGGATTTGGGGGTGGTTGTGGTTTGTAGCTGGGACCAAGGTCAAGGTATAACACTTCATCATCAACACCAACATGCTCATTCATTGGGTGTGGGTTAGCTAGGATTCCAGGCTCATCAGGCTGAGTATGTGTGCTGTGGCTTGGTTCTCCTAAACTTGGATCACCAATTGAAGGGGTGAATGGGGTTTCAACGGACTTGGAAGTAGTCCCAATGCCCCAAACTGGAATCTGAGGGGGACCATCACTTGCCTTGTAATATGCAAAGGTAACAAAGCAACATTTGGTAACACTATGTTTTGCAAACATGTGAAGCAAATCTTGATCAGTCTGCAACTCAATGTTGGCCTTTGCATCCAAGGCCCAGTAGTAAACTTTCACTAACTCGCCGAAACCATGAGGGTTGGAATCCACAACTTCATCAACGAAGTCTTTGAAATTAATGCGGTCAGCATCCACAACTTTGCTCAATTCGTACCACTGACCACGCCAATTTGGAGCAACAATCCGCATTTCTAAAGTGTAGCTACTGTCTGCGTCGTCCATCCTATAGATGAACAAAGAGGAGGCAATCAAACGCAGAGTTCTGGGCTGTTTCTTTATGACTAATAGATGCACTGCATACAAACAAGGGAGGGAGGAGGGGAGGGGGGGCAACTCACCCACCAGCCAAGCTGGAGCCAGCCGCCGGAGCCATTCCCGCTGGCGCGCGCCAGGCCTCGCCCGGCCGCCGCGTGAGCGCCGCCACGCACGCCCGCACGCGCGAGCCGAGCGCCTCGCGGCCGCTTCTTCCTCCGCAAGCACGAGCCGCGCCCTCCGCCGTTCCCGCCCGCGAGCTCGCCGCTCCCTCCCGCCATCTAGGGTTTCGTCGCCGGGGGCCGGTCCTGGAGTGCTCCCAGGTCGCGGTCGCGCGAGGCTTCGTGCGGCCCTGGACTGAGAGGATGAGAGACACGTGAGGGCAAAATTGGAACTTAAAATGGTGGGACCCACATGTAAGACCAAGGAAACGGACAGAGTATGGACGGAATGGGTTGGAGGTAAAAACGAACTTCAACTTGGGCCTATAGGTATGCAACTTCAAAAGAGTGGCTTCAGGGTTGGAGTGAACTTTTATAATGGCTCACAGGTAAAAGCCTCTGAGGGGAGCTGCGGCTGCGGCTGCAGTTCACCCTTAATAAGTTGCTTGCCAGTCCGCGTCCTGAGACGGAGGAGGTCGTTCTTCCCCTGTGTGAGAGGGCTACAGCTATTGACTTGACCCTCTGCTGTCAGACGTTGCGGTTCCAGCTGCCCCCTGATGGCGTGTTCTCGGCACTGGCCACTTTGAGTATAGGGTGGATATGCGTGGATGGCCCTGAATTGGAAGACGTCTTGCGCTCTCGCTGCCCACGCTTGAAGCAGCTCGTCCTGGATACCATCACCCTGCAGGGTGGAGCTCATGTTCCCTCCATCTCCATAAGTTCTCACTCGCTGGAGCGGCTCACGATCACTGCCCCTAGTCAAGTCCAGGGCTGTTTAGAGATTGACACCCCGGAGCTGCAAGCATTTTGTCCAGGCGACATATCTAGATTCTACATTGCTGCCCCAAAGCTCTTGGAGGTGGATTGGAGCATCAACTCTTTCTATTACCCAAGCTGCCAATGTTTTGCAGAAAATGGACGCTATCTTCAGCGACTGGTGGTATCAGCAAACTACCCGGGATTCCTGCTGATGCAACGTTTCGAGACTGTCAAAGAGTTAGAGCTGATTGTCTGCATCAAAAAGGTGTGCCTACATGTTAAAATTAAAAAAGTCCGGTTTTCCATAAAAAGATCCTTCCGTGATGGATACTATTGTGTATTTTTTTTGCAGGGGGTACAAGAATACGAGAGGTTTCTGGAGGTTACAAACAAAGTTGCAAAGTGACAAGTGTGAGGTTTTGGTGGTAAAAATCATGAAGGTAGAGGATGCCTATAGGCCAATGCTGCTACATCTTCTCGGGAAATGTCCAGAATTAAGAAAGGTTGTGGTGCAATTTGGTTCTCATAAGGTACGTGCCATCTAACTACTAATCAAATGAGTCCTTTTGGGTTATTAGAAGCGCCCCTCCAAATAAGCCTCTTTTTAACCAAACATGAGGGGCTTATAGGGGCTTATTTTCATAAACTCTTCGTAAGCCCATAAGCCTCTAGAGACGTGCTTTTGAGGCTTATTTGCCATGAATCCACAAGAATCATCCCACTTTCCACTATATAAGTATAAAGAACCAAACACCTCTTGAGCTTAGGTAGTGTTTGGTTGGCAAACTGGTAATGGTAACGTAAATGTAAATAGATTGCGGAGGGATCGGTGGTGTCACTGTTTACGGACTTTGTTTGGCTGGTCCATCGTAACGGTATTCAGCAATGTGCGCTCAGCGCTGCACGAGCTGGAGCGACGGAAAAGAGAGGGACAGCGTCCGGGGCAGCCGCATTGTGATACGATACCGGGGAGGGAGGCGCGTAATGGGACGGTAACTGGCCGGTATCCGATTACACGTAATCAGATTATGGTGGGGATAGAAACAAACAATGTTTAACGGTATTCCTTAACGCCTGTAAACTGATTACGTTACATTTTCATAAAACAAATGCTTTCTTATTATAAGCCCCTCCAAACCAAACAGTGCCTTAGTAACACTACATAGATATAAAAGTGGATTCTGTCCATTAACTAAGACCTTGACTTCCACTTCTTTTTTTTTGAAAGAAATACCCCAATGGAGACCCTGAAGTTTAATGTGCCTCAAGGATTTGAACCCTGGGTGGGAGCCTTCTAGCCAGTGGCCTTTGCCACTACACCATGAGCTCCTTGGCTTGACTTCCACTTCTAGGAAAGACAGTGCCGTGCAATAGCTAGCGTGCATCATTCGTGAAGCGCATGGGATCAAAATTTGAATTATCCATTCACAAGTTGCATTTTAAACTGTTCCAGGATGATTATCCATGCGAGTCTTATTCGGGATGCCCATGCAGTTGGCTAGAGAATCGTAAGACAAACTGCCTTGTGTTGGATTCACTGGAACAAGTAGCAATAGAGGACCCGGATGACTACGGAAATGCAGCTGACAAAGTAGATCTTGTGAGGCTTTTTGGCAAAATCAGTGCTAGGTGTGAGAAAAGGGTGTCCATCACTGTATCAGAAAGGTGCAAGGCTACGCGTGAGAAGATTAGCAGCATCTGTCCTCCGAATGACAAAGTTGAAATTCTCGTACGATCAACATGAGCTGGGAATTAGCTTTGCCTTTGCAGCGTGAGGTGAATCGGTTTTTGTAACTTTTATTCAGAGGTATTGTGGACTTTGCACGGTACCGAATCCCCGTTTTTTTTAATCTGAAAAGGAAACCTTTTAGATTCAGGTGTTATTTATTCGTCGGCTGGACTAGCTTTTAGATTTAGGTGCTATTTATTCATGAACTGGGAGTGCTCGAAGCTACTTGAAAAAATATTGATTTTTTTTATAAGAGGAAGACGTGAAGAAAATAAATAGTAGAGTACGTGGGTAATTCGGATCCATCCACACGAACACGGTGATCTTGAGTTTAGCCCAAACACGGTGTGCCAAGCCTTATCTTCTTGCCGAGAGAGCGGCGGAATCACCCCCACAGAGAAAAGCGTTCAGGCCTGAGCCCAACTGTGCAATCTTGTTCACAGGTTTGCCAACGCGGCACCCGTCGTCTCCGCCGGAGCTACTATATATTCCCTCCTCCACCGTGCAGATAAACCCTAATCTCTTTAGGGCTGGTTTGGCACCCTTACTCCCGGGGTCCCCTTCCCGGGGAAGCGCGCCCGGCCTAGATAGACCGGGCGGATTTCCCGGGGAAGGAGGGCGCTTCCCCGCGGGGGAGTTAGTTGCCAAACTAGACTTTAAGCTCAAACATATCCCTACCTTATCCGTCCATGGATGAGGAAGACCGTCGCTGTGGCCGCCCAATGGTTTGTTGGTGTCGGAGACGCTGGAGAAGAGCTGCGCGCCGGGCATGAGGTCCTGCCCGTTGGCAACGCGCCATAATGGCCGCCTCGACGGCCGGCTAGCTGGGCGGCACGGCGAGGCTCATCGATCTCCGTTGACGCCGCCCACGAGTTGATCCTTGGCAGTCGATGTTCCGAAGGTGCATGCGCCTACATACGTGTCAAGCACATAAAGCTAATGCCCATCATCATGCACACATGAAATTGAATTTCGGGAAAGGCTACGCATTTTACAATCCTTCGTTCAATTGTGTGGCTTTGCAAGGTGTACAGCAGTACACGAGATTTTTGGAGGATATAAGTCAACCCGTTAAGCATGATGCAATGGTGGTCTCGTTTTCGTCAAAAGGCCATGCATTTTAACTAAATAAAAAGTTCAAATTACTCCTTTTAAATATGGAGAAAGTCCATGTAAACCCCTAAACTATTTAATTTATATTATCAAAAAGTATTTAGTAAACATGGTGAGATGTGTCCCACCGAGATTCTTTTTTGTTTGTCAGCCCCCTGCTTTGTTAGCACTAACATGACGACTCTGTGAGACAAGACAAAGATGGAGCGGTAACCGTGACTGTTGTTAGTACCGTTTATTTGGCCACTTTTCGTAGGAGCAGTTGTTTGCTAGTGTCATGTGAACTAGGCATAGGACACAGCTTACTTGCGAGGGCAAGTGCATGAAGAATGAAGACCATCTCGCAATCCATACGTTGTGTAGTAGAGACTAGTGTTAAATTTAAGAATTTCACCAAAAGTTCATGAATTTTGAGCCATGATGAAACAACTAAGGGGAAACTTTTTGCCACAAATTTTTTGATGATTTTAGTTGCATGGTTTCCCGATGTGACCACGACAACCATGATTATTCCTGAAATTAGTTTATGTGAACAATCTATTTTGCATTGTACTATTGGTGTTGTTCTTCGAAAGGAAGTCAAGCAAAAGTTATTGAAGAGCAGGAGGTATTATAGCCAATATTATGTATTGGAGATGAATATATGTTATGGTCATGAGGGGTTTTGTTTAGTTCTATTTTTTGTTCGAGAAACAGATTGATCCTTTGTAACTGTATTGCAAGTTCTTGTACATCCTTCTTGACAAGTTCTTGTAACTGTAGCGACAGATTGAGGGCCCCTGTTCTTATTTCTTCTTGATTGTGGCGATTAGTCCTTTCGTGTCAAGAGCCTAATCTTATTTATCTTTGCTTCATATACATCTGCAATTTCAGATTGCGTTCTTCACGTTTTTACTTGTGTTCTCGATTTGTATGCATGAAAAGCCTTCGTGGTGAGATCAATTGTGTGCGCATGGTTGATAAGTAATGGAGCAATGGTGTAACAGTTGTAGGGGTTCGGATATGAGCGATTAGAAGCTTGGGTCGTCAGCATCGAGATCCTGACTTATCATTACCTTATGGAAGATCGGGCTAGCGCCTCCAGCATTTCCGATAGTTGGCATAATAATCATTGGTTATTACACTAGTCACTCACCACCTCGACATAGTGGCTGGCATCGATATGTTTATCGGTGAATTATCATGGTGAAGATTAGGGGTGTTGTTAAGATCAGGGGGATTGGTAGATATTGGGCTCAAAACGAGGCCCTTAGGTGGCTTGACAGCCTAAAAGTGGTGGCGCGAGAGACTTTTTTTTTACTAAAACGTATATGCGACGGTTGAAAAGATTACACATGAATTTAGATGAAAAAAGGTAAAAAGACGAATGTGTTTGGTGGGTGGGTGGGTGGGTGGGTGAGGTGGGGTGGAAAGCTTCCCCTTCTTTCTTTCCTCCCTATTTATATCCATTCCCCTTTCTATAGACGACATCATCTCTCTTACTCGCTCGAAATAAAAAAAACAGATCTGAGATTGGAGTGGTGTGGAATTGTGGACTAAAACTTATGAGAGCCACAACAACGGTCTGGGCTACACCTCGCTGTCAGGCACACCATCTTCTTTCTCCTTCCCTAAGACATGCTTGCTGCGCACGGATGGAAAGAGCACGATGGCCGCCAAACTAGGAACGCCTGGACTCAAGCTCTGCCCCACCGCATGAAAGATGGATAGAAAACATCGCTGAACTTCGCCTCTCGGCATGCGCCTTGTCTCCCTATATGTACTAGCTAGTACTACCTCGCAAGGAGCTTGAGCTTTCTTTGTGTGACGGTGAGACAAATTAAAAACCCATACGCAGCCTTGAGCACACGCGTGTTTGTCACACATATAATATAGGAACAGGCCGGGAAGTAAGAAAACCACTTATACGAGTATATAGTAGTGAATCAATAATTAGGCACATGAATGACTAAGAAACACAAGGCACGACTTAGGAAAGGTGTGGCAGCCAACAAACCAAACAGTCCCGGTCCTGATGTACTTGGGGTGAAGCCATGGCTGTCAAGAAACTCTGGCCAAATGATGTGATGAGTAAGAGGATTGATAGATGCCGAGGTTGCTATGTGCATGCATGGAGCACAAGAACACGGCATCATCAAGCTCATCCGTTGTGTATCACAAACACACACAGAGAGATGTTTAAAGCATTGCGGCTACGAAATGTATCTCAAAGAAATGAACGATACACAAGTGTGGCAAACATAAAACAGAAAAAAAAGTGTCTTTTACACACATATATATACAGGACACTAACTTGAAATTGAGGTACCACTATGACATGGTGCACCAGATCGATGATAACACATATTGCCTGCTACACATTATTCATCAATGGCCTTCCAGACGACGGCCTTGTTCGCCGCCGTGGCGCCGTCAGCATATCAGTTGAGAAGGAATTTAGAGCAAACGCAATGCTCGTTGCTGTCGTCATCATCCTTCCTGATGGCCACGGCCGCGTTATCCTTTTTATCGGTGGACTGCGTGCTCGTCCTTACTGCCCCCAATGCATTCATTGACATCGTCATCAAGGAATCATCCGGGGCACCTGCATGCTGTGGTATGCCAAATCCCCAAACGCCAAATCAAACCATGGCCAAGCTTAAGCAGCCAGCAAATGACAAGTGATCGAGAGCGGGCGGCTTCATTCGACCAAGTGTGCAAGTGTGTCGATGATGCGCCCTATACTATTGTCTTCAGTGCTGACCATCAGTGACATGATCTCATCACGCATCTGGGGTGCGTCATTCATGGCAGAAATGTGTCTATTACACAGGCTGGGGCAAACACAAAACAGAAAAAAGATGTGTCTATTACACGTAGGACATTCATTGGAACTGAGTGAGGAACTCGATCACATGAAAACCCTAGACGACGTTTGGTTTTGGCAATATTAGCCACAAGATTTTAGCATAAAGTTAATGTATATGTATGGTATCATGATACATCAATTAATCTATCTATATATTAGTGCCCTACCAATGGGAATTATCAACCGGTACTGATGGTGCATTCTCCAGCAATGTATGTATTCAAAACCAATTAATTGACTAGTTTTTTATAAAGATATTCTCCCTCCGTACTGGTAAAGGAAGCCGTTTAGGACAACGATACAGTTTTCAAAACACAACTTTGACTTCTTATTTCTATAAAAATATTTATCGAAAAGTGATACATGTATACTTTTATGAAAATATCTTTCAAAATAAATCTATTCATATAACTTTTCTAATTTCAAACTTAACAACTTAAAAGTTATTCATGATTTATATTTCCAAAGTTTAACTCAAACCTTGTCTTAAATGGCTTTCTTTACCAATATGGAGGAAGTACACTAAAAGGGCCTGTAATTTGGGGAAGTACTGCTAATTAGGCCAATCTCAGTGGGGGTTTCATGGCATTAAATGTGTTGATGTGGCATAGGAGAGAGAAGCAAGAGTTTCATAGGATGTAAGAGAAGTTTCATCGCTTCTTTGGCACAGTTACCTAGTTTCTGGTCTAGGTAACTGTGTGGGAAATCTCTACTCCTAGTAAGACTGCGCTGGAGAACCGCGACCGCACCCCTCGTCCCGTCTGCCATCTAATCCCGTCTGCGATCCTCATGTCCATCAAAATCTCATCCTACGGCTGCGATCAACCGCACACACCCGTAGGACCGACGCGTCCTCCGCCAAGCTCCCGCCCTCCGCAAAACCCCTGCCTCGACGCCCCCGCAAAAATCCCCGCCCCGACGCCCAGACGCGCCCCCGTCGCCCTCCGCAAAAACCGTCGCCCCCTCCGCCTCCACCCCCGCCGCCGCGTCTCCCTCCGCTCCCTCCACCCCGCGCCCTCCACCCCCTGCCCCGACGCCGACGCCGTGCGCCTCTTCCGCTGCCCACGGCCGCTACACCCACAACGACGGCGAGGCTCGGATCGGATCGACGGCGTGGCGCGGTGAAACCCTAGGCGAGCGGAGGACGATCCTCCACGCCTGTAACCGATTCCCATGTTCCCCTGCTCAGGTGGCGGCGGAATGGATCGACGGCCGCGGATCCGGGAGGGGCCGGCAGCGCCGGATCGGAGGCGGCAGCGGCGGCTCCGGCGCGGCAACGGTCGGCGACGTGGATCCACTCCTCTCCCCTGCAGATGGCCAGCCGTGGCCGCCAGTGGCTGGCTGTGGAATCCATCTCCTCTCTCCATCGACATGTCGCCATGGGATGAGTTGAATGCGGCTGACTTCCCTAACCTTCATGGGGAGAGATCGACAGGGGCTCCGGTGGATGTGGCCCCATCCCTGGGCGGAATAGGCGGACGCAGCCTCATGGAGGTCGATGCGGTTGATGTGCGGCAGCGGTAAGACGAGGCCAAACATCCCTCCCCCATCCCCCATCCAATCGGTGGCAGCGCTGGCGCAGGCAATGGTGGAGCAGCCAGCAGTGGAAGCTGCAAGTGGACAAGATGAAGATTTTAAAGGGAAGTCTGAACTTGCATTGGCCATAAGTATTTCCTATATTTCAAAACATTCAACAAAACCAATTTCAGAGAGGAATTTTTAATTTCTGATTAATCTTGTAGGTAGAAATTGCAATGTCAAATCGTATTATGTTGATCTTTTTTTTTTCAAACCCAAGTGATGATGCTTAGTTGATTTTAATAGTAGAGACTATACATATGATTCTCTGTTTCCATTGGCCCAGAAATTCCAGTTGGATTCGATTAATTTGCAGTCTCTTTTGTTGTTGTTTCTCTGATGGTGGTTTCGTGCTTGGCTGGATCAGAGGAACCTCACGCAGAGGCTAGAGAGGGAGTCTGTGGACTTGCATCCCGCCCAAACATGGTAAGTGTGCTGGAGTTTGCACACCTCAAGCACTCATCGGCTATATATATGGTACAGTGTTCCTTTGGGCTAACGACTGGAAAAAGCAATCACATGAGATGAGATTCTGAAAGTAAGCTATTACTAATTTTATCTTGATTGTTTGTTGTAAGGTTTAGGGATTGTATTGATTAATGCATGGCTTTGTACTACTTATCTTTACTATGGATGTGGCTAAACTTTCAAGGTAACTTGAGCCTATGTTTTTTGTATTTTCACTTCATTCAGTTCAAAGTTCCCAGCATTACTAAATCTTGAGCTGTGAGAATAGCACGAGTTCTTGCTTATAAATGTTTATGTTTATATAAAAATGAAACAATCTCAGATATTCAATGGTGTTCCCTGTGGTGGATCTAAACATGGTGTTCGTGTAGTGGATATTCAACTCGCTGTTCAAAACTCTGAACAGGCTCAAGGTGAGTAGCACTGACACATTTCAGAATATTTTCTATGCAATTCTTCAATGATCACAATAGAAATTCATTTTCTCTACAGGCGTGTACCGGAGAGTCAACAACATGTTGATCGTCGCGGTGGCCGTGTCTCTTGGTGGATCACATCTGTGGTAAAACAAACCAATCAACTTGCCCTCTTTTGTGTGCAAGAATGAGTATGTGAATTCATTCAATTACGTTCCTGTCCAGTCACTCACTGGTTCAGAGAATTTGCACCATCTGTTTTTAGCAACACCAACTGAATTTAGAGACCATACAAGAATCCATTATGAGCTGAGCATGTGCCTTCATATTCGATTGCTATGTATAGATGTGCCGGTCAATATCATGGGTATTTTTAAATTTGTTGTCTCTGAGATGTTAGTATGCCCTTAATGTTAAATCCAGTGAATAACATATTGAGTAGCACTACCAGCAGATTAAACATTTTCCTCTCACGTCACTAACTAATTTAGTTTCCTTTTCACTACTGCTAACCTACCATTCCAGTAGTTTAACTCAGGTTAGTTTTGCTTTCTCTGAATTTCTGTTGACTAAAAGTTCCATGTGGCCAGTGCAAATAATTCAATTCGGTGTGAAAGAGGGCTCTAGCCTGCTTATTTCCTGAGCCAAGTGAGCTGACTCTATGGAATATCAGTAGACATACTCTACCTTGAGAATTCTCGCCAGACACTAAAGGTTTGTAATGCCTGCTTGATCCCATCACCAATTTGGTGTCTTATTGGTATGACTATTGGCTGAAGCTACAAGTTTGTGCAAATTGATGCAGATTGCTGATGAATTTGGGTCCTATGATCGATGTTGATGGCTTTCTGAACCACAAGTTCTTCTATCCAAGCAAGTTTCTATTTTTCCATGAAGCTATTATGATATCCCCAAAGATCGGTTAGAAGGTGATAGGATTCAGATATGCTGTGGTGAGAGAGATGAGATATGCAGATATGCTTATTTATGCATGTGAAGCAGGGGAAGAAGTGAAGCATGCTGTGCTAATTCACAAATTTGAGATATTTTCCAACAGAAGACATGTATGAATACATGAAGATTTATCTGAATACAAAATACTTCAATGTAGCAGATGTGTTCAGTAAAGTCACAATAGGAGTTTTGAAATTCTAGACCAGGCTGTTCTTGCAGAGTTTTTTTGTTGAGGCACCTGTATGATTTCAAGGTGGTTTCATATGAGTGGACTGGTAAGTGTCGGAGCTGCCAGGGGAGGGAGCTAGACAGCTACTTCAGGAAGAAGGGCAAGGAGACCGTCTGCAGTTTTTTTTTTGAGGCACCTGTATGATTTCCAGGTGGATAGGAACACAGGATAGGAACAGTATAGGAATAGGAAAAATGTAGGAATTGAAGTACACTACTTCTCCAATCCCATGGAAATTGAAAACATAGGAATTTGGTTTGGATGCCCTTTGGTAGCATCGTAGGAAAACAAAGGAATTTGTAAACTGCTGTTTCTTTTTGAATTGAACTAAAATATTACAAAATATTTCCTAACAAAATATTACAATAGACATCAGAGAGGACCTAGGTGAATGAAAAAATGAACTCAGATTATTGTGGTCAACGCTGGGAGGGGCACATGTGCAGATGGAGGAGTATGGCTGCCTGGTTCGTTTCTTGATTCAGGTGAGCGATGCAGCTTCATATGAGGACGGGATGACTTTACTGCTTGGAAGGATACGAGGCACTGCCTTTTACCGCCATACGCCAAGAAGTGGCGCGAACGGAGGCCAGCGGTGCACGGGAGCGCTTTTTTTCGCGCCAGGAAAGTTACCGAGAGGTCTGAGCTCTTGCTTCCTTTCCTGTGAAATCGTGCTCCGGATTGCAATCCTATGGAAGTTCTCCCGTAGCTTTCATGTGAACCAAAGGGCATACGTAGGAAAAAATCCTTTGGAACTGAATCCTACAAAAATCCTATGTGATTCCTCCGTTCCAAAGGAGGCAATATGAGTGGACTGGTAAGTGTCGGAGCTGCCAGGGGAGGGAGCTGGCCAGCTACCTCAGGAAGAAGAGCAAGGAGACCGTCTACAGGTGCCGAAGCTACCACTACCAAGGAAGGCCACTGGTTGATATTTATTCATGAAGCATTTCATCTCGGTGGTGCAGGGAAGGTGAACTTTCTGGAGCAATATTTATTGTATTTTGTTTGTATTATCACACCTATGACATTTGTTGTCTATTTATGTATCCGAGCACCTTATAGATTTCATATTTAGTAGCTATTTTATTTGTCTACCACAAACAGGACCATATCCAAAAGACTTTTTAAGTTGCAGATAAGTAAGTCCGCGTATTCTTAGTTTTCAATGATATACAAAAGCACTAACTTCCTTTTTTATCAACGTTCATGGACTTCGGTGCGATCCTACAGTCGTCAAATTTAAATTTTTCGTATGGTCTATTTATTTTACTCTATGTATCATACCCGTAGCAACCCACGGGCATTTACATGGTGATGCATTGAGACTGGCCTTAGCTGCGGCCTGCAGCCCTGAGACGGAAGTTGGAAGCTGGACAGCGTGCACCTGGGCCTTTTGGTCGGCTCTCCGTGCGCGGTGTGAGGGGCAAGCTGCTGGGCCGGAGTTGTCATGTTGTTGGGCCGTCTACACAAGAGGGCCTCACCTCTCTCCGCTGCTGGCCGGTTGCGCTGCCACCAAACCCCAGCGAAGCCGTCGTAGGGGTCGCCGCCACTGCCAGCCGCTCGTCCTCCTCCGCGGCCGCCGTTGCGCGCTTCACTTCTCCGTTAGCCGGTGCCTGTGGGCGCTACTGCCCCAACAGCAAGGCGCGATCCAGTCGGGGGAGAAATTTCCCTTTCCATCGCCGTCTTCCCCGAATTTCACCACCGACCAATCCCCACCGATGAGTAGCGAAGCAGGTTATCCTTTTTCTCCTCGTTATTGTTGTGAGATTATATTAGAGTAGAAATCCCACCGAACTGTCAAGTCAGATTGTAGGGTTTGTATAGGTTGGCGCCTAATTACTTGTCTCCCGCATCATTTGGGGGGTGGGGTTCTTGGGCAGGAAAGATTTAAGGATTTGTACCATTTTTCTCCCTAGCCTCGTGTAGAGTGACCTCCTGCTTGAACAAGTGAAGCCATTAGTCATGATATTTTCTCCTACCTTAAAAAAATCGTGTGTGTTGAAATAGTTGCTATTGTTTATCTTTGTAGGCATGGCCTATCAATCAGACATTTCTTCCTCAGATGATTCTGAAGACAGAGACACCATTAACCCAGCAGGCATATACACCATGGAAGAATTCATTGCTGAGCACTGTGTCCTGCACAATTTACTTGAGCGGATCAATGTGAAGATTCGGGCCAAAATCAAAGCACGGCAACGGCAAGAAGGTATATCTCGCCGGCGGATTGGTTTTCATAGGAGAGTCATAGAGAGAGACCATGGAGAGGGACATCAAAGGCTTGTCGCTGATTTCTTTTCTGAAGATCCAGTCTGTGACGAAAAATTATTCAGAACAAGGTACCGGATGAGTAGACCTCTCTTTCTACGTATTGTCCGTGCACTAGGCGAGTGGTCTCCCTATTTCACCAAAAGGACTGATGTCTGTTCTCGCCAAGGGCTGTCACCTCTGCAGAAGTGCACAGCGGCTGTTCGTATGTTAGCTCGTGGCTGCGCGGCAGATGCTGTTGATGAATATGTGCAGATTGGTACAAGCACAGCAATGGAGTGTTTGGAGCGGTTTGCAGAAGGGGTGATTGACAAGTTTGGTGGACAATATTTGCGAGGCCCTACTAGTGTTGATATGCAGCGTCTACAGCAAATTGGTGAGGGCTGTGGCTTCCCTGGTATGTTGGGAAGTATTGGCTGTATGCACTGGGAATGGGAAAGTTGCCCTCCTAAATGGATGCGTCGTCTTAATCATAGTGATCACGGTTTTGCCACATTTATTCTTGAAGCTGTTGCTTCACAAGACCTCTGGATATGGCACGCTTCTTTCAACGTTGTTGGGTCCATCAATGACGTCGATGTTCTCAGTCAATCACCGTCTTTTACTGAAGTCTTGAAAGGGCAAGCTCCCCCGGTGCAATTCTCCATCAATAAGAGCCAGTACAATATGGGTTACTACCTTGCCGATGAAATTTACCCAGAGTGTACCGTATTTACTAAGACAATACCCTTCCCTCGAACAGAAAAGGAACGATTATTTGCGCAACGTCAAGAAGAGGCAATGAAGGATGTCCAACATGCATTTGGAGTCCTGCAATCTCGTTTCCCCATTGTCCGTGGTCCAATACGCTTTTTCCAACGAGCAGCTCTGGGGAAAATCTTCCAAGCTTGTGTCATACTCCATAACATGGCAGTTGAGGATGAGAAAGACATGGCAAGTGCTTATTCTGAATCAAGTGAAGAAGCTTCAGGCATAACTGCTGTTTTACCATCAAACATCAAAACTGGGTCTGCTAATTGCTTAACTAATGTACTCCAGAGGAATGCTACTATTTGTAGTCAACCAACACATGGCCAACTTAGAAGGGATTTAATTGAGCATATCTGGCAGCAATTTGGGCCATTTGGTGACAAGTAAATAAGTTATTCAGTACTGATGTACAAAGTCATGTTGCTTGCATAACTGGTATGTATATTCTTCTACTAATAATCTTTTTAAAATTCATTGTCTTAATCTTCATTTCTAAGTAACTAAGTCAAAATTTAGCAGCAGCATCTTGATGTCCAAAAGAATATGTTCAGAAATGCAGTCAAACTAGACCATGAAACTAAATAAATTTAAATAACTTTTAATCTGATCATTCTTTAAGGTTTTCTTTCATGCAAACCAGGTTGAATAATTTATGCTGCAAATTGTTCTGTCATGTGCTCTGGATCTATAACTTAGTATTAATGCCCCCTTGTCAGATGTAGAGAAACATAATCAACGAAAGCACACTAGCATATGTTACTACCTTTGATGCTTCTAACTGGGAAAGAGTTAAGATACATGTTTATATATTAGTGGTTCCTGCAGGGCTGGCGATCCATTTATTTACATTTGCTATCTATGTGCTGCATCATATTCATAGATAAGAGAGAAAAGGCTAGTTTACTTCTTCAGTAAAAAATGATAAATCTTTTAGAAAAATTGTAGCCTTTCACCAGTCTTTCATGTGCTGTTATAAAAATTATCTAAGCTTGCAAGAGAGCACTAAGCTTATATTGCTCTTTTTATGAATTGGGCCTCAGTCGTTGCTATAATTGTCTTGTGCAGGGACTGCAGGCTACAATTGGCAGTGTAAGCTGTTTTTTTTGAAAAAAATGGCTAATTGGCAGGGTATAATGAGATGTTGCATCTGACTGTGAAGTGTGAACTGTCAATCCCGCCACTGGAAATTGGAAATAAAATGTTTTATATATTTTTTTTTATCTCTAGCCGATTATCAGTCGTCAGAATAGAGTTTCAGTAATAAGCCACAGAAATGTCTTACTCTTCGAAGGACTCTTCAATCTGCATAAGGACCTCTTTGCCCTTGCTGTAGTCTATTCGATAAATGTTTCACTGAAGTTCGGCCACTTGCCTGCAGATCACTACTCTCTGTAGTCTAAGTTCTTTGCGGTGGAACCTTCTATCTTGGTTGAGTTCTCAACTCAGCGGGTGTCATATTTTTAATATCTCTGGTGCTCATAGAAGTAGAGTTTGTATGTGTGCGTGCATATAAGTGTTCTGCGTCCATACTGTTTTTTCGAAAATACACCCACCCCTTAGCATATGTCGATGTTTAAAAATCTGACGTTAAGTGCCACCATATACTTTTTAAAGATTTTTTTTGATAAACTGGCACACCTATAGTTGGGAAAATATATCAATTAGCTAGAAACTTTTTTTTGAAAGAAATACCCCAAGGGGTTTAATGTGCCCCACCCAAGATTTGAACCCTGGGTGGGAGCCTTCTAGCTGGCTAGAAACTTCGATTTCTTTATTTGTGAACATGGAAATGGTGTGTGCATGGACTCGGTATATGTTAAACAGATTAATAATATAGATTCTGAATTAAATCCCAAACACAACAATAGAACGCATGGGACACTAAAAGTGAAATAGAAAACACACTGCTTGGCTGGGAAAATTGTGTTCGACATGCAGAGTGGAAGATAAATGGTACCTAAGTTTTGCTGCAAAGGGACTATCTTGCGATGAAACACTGACATACGTGACCATTGTCATTGGCAAGTGAAAGGAGTCTGTATTCGGAAAATGAACTAGTTATTTCAGTTCAGAGTTTTAGATGCACATTTTCTATTGTGACAAGGGAAGAAGGCCTCCAACCCAAACGGGGAAAAGAACAAATAAACTCACTAGTGTTGGTGGTATCTTTATACAGCATCAATCTACCTTCTATAGCCCTATCACCTTGAACAGATGTTATATACTTCGGACCTCTTGTACATGTACGTACTTTTTCAGCAGGTTAAATTGTCATAATTGATTTTTTTTCCGGTAAATGCAAAGAAATATGGACCACCAGTATACTATATTCTCCAAGGGAATCAATCTCCCGAATCTCCAGTTGGGCTGCGCGCCCAAGAAAGAAAGAGGCCCGCGACACTTTGGGCCAAGCTCCTCTGTATCTCTCTCTCTCTCTCTCTCTCTCTCTCTCTCTCTCTCGTAGTCTCACGCTCCTGCCTCGCCGGCCGCCCGCCCGCCGGCCCCTAGCACCGTCCGCCGGCGCATCCTGCTTCTCATCTCGTGACCCGACATAGCATTGCGCTGCTGCTGATGCCGACTGTCTCAGCGACGGGGCTCAACCCTAACTAGCTCCGCGGCCTGTGCGTCCTCCGCCGCCGGCTGCTCCTCTTCCGCTCCAGCCACCGTCGCTCGCGGCTCGCCACGCTTCTTTTTAAGCCGGTCGGCGCCGGTGGCTGAACAGTGAGGGTGATCCAATCGGGACCGGCCATTTTGGATTTTATTCTCGTCCTTGATGAGCGCCGAAGCAGGTAACCATTTTCGCTTCATCTTATTCTCGTAAGCATTATGTCTGATTCAATTCCACTTCCGCCTGTTTTACTTCAGATTTTGATACCTTGATCTAGCTGGAAGGGTAGTTTTGATATTTCGATCTGTAGTTCCTTCAGATTGAGTTGGCTTCCACTGAACATTACTGTTAGCCTGTCACAGCGTCAGTAACTGATGAACTACCATATAGTTGTGATATTGGGATAGCTTTGAATAGGAGTGGATTATATTAAGGTAATATGCTACTACATTAGTAGCATAGCACCCATAAAGCGCATAGAGATTTACCTTTTTGGTATAATGTATCTAGCCCATTTGGAAGGAGGAATGGCCTACAGAATAGGGGCCATGTACGTTCTTGAGTATGGATGGTTGATGAAGTTTGGGGGCAGTGTGATTGTTTACAGTGTTGTTGCACAGTCGTTTCTTATCCTTTCTCCGCAATATATCATGTGGTTCAAATATAATTTTTTGGACAATAGTAGCATAGAGACCCCAACTAAGAGGTAAGATGATAATTAATGAAGCTCTAGAATCTGGATATGAGCTTATATGAGGTATAGATGATTTATTCTCATTGATTGCACTTGCACCTCGCAGGATTTTTTTTCCTTTTGAGCAAACAAATGATCATAAATAAAGCTAACTTTGCTGCTTACCTTCATTCGCATTTGGGATCCTTGGAGCATGTCACTTGTTCATGCAAAACATGAGCCATTTGTTTATCTTTGTAGGTATGCCCCATCAATCAGACACACCTTCTTGCTCTGATGATTCCGAAGATAGCGATAGCATCGATCCAACTGGCATATACAGTATGGAAGAATTCATTGCTGAGCAAAGTGTATTGCACAATTTTCTTGACCAAATAAATGTCAAGATTCAAGCCAAAATCGAAGCTCAACAAACTGGTACATCTCGCCGCCGGAGTGGTACTAGGAAGTACGTTGGGAGAGATCATGAACAGGGTCATCGAAGGCTTGTGGTTGATTTCTTTTCTGAAAATCCAGTCTGTGATGACCAACTCTTCCGAACAAGGTACCGGATGAGAAGACCCCTCTTTCTACGTATCGTTCGTGCCCTAGGCGAGTGGTCTCCCTATTTCACCAGAAGGAGAGATGGTTTTTATCGCCAAGGGCTCTCACCTCTCCAGAAGTGCACAGCGGCTATTCGTATGTTAGCTCGTGGCTCCCCGGCAGATGCTGTTGACGAATATGTGCAGATTGGTGATAGTACAGCAATGGAATGTTTGGAGCGGTTCGCGGAAGGGGTGATTGACAAGTTTGGTGGCGAATATTTGAGATGGCCTAGCAGTGTCGATATGCAGCGTCTACTACAAATTGGTGAAGACTGCGGCTTCCCTGGCATGTTGGGAAGCATCGGCTGTCTGCATTGGGAGTGGGACAATTGCCCACCCAAATGGATGCGTCGACTTAATCATAGCGATTATGGTGCAGCCACAATGTTTCTTGAGGTTGTTGCTTCGCAGGACCTTTGGATATGGCATGGTTTCTTTGGTGTTGTTGGGTCTAACAATGACATCATTGTGCTAAATCAATCGTCATTGTTCACTGAGGTGTTGAAAGGGCAAGCTCCTCGGGTGCAATTTTCCATCAATAAGATACAATACGATATGGGCTACTATCTTGCTGATGGGATCTACCCAGAATGGACTGCGTTCGTGAAGACAATACCTGACCCTCAAACAGAAAAGGAACGATTGTTTGCACAATATCAAGAAGAGGCAAGGAAAGGTACCCAGCAAGCATTCGGAGTCCTGCAATCACGTTTTCCCATTGTTTGTGGTCCAACACGTTTTTTCCAACGAGGTACTCTTGGAAAAATCATACAAGCTTGCATCATACTCCATAACATGACAATTGAAGACGAGAAAGACATGCAAAGTACTTATTTTGAACCAAGTGAACCTTCAGGCATATCAGCTGTTCTATCATCAAACATCAACAATGGGCCTGCTGATTGCTTTGCCACAGTAATCCAGAAAAATGATACTATTTGTGATCAACCAGCAGAAATGCAAATAAGAAGGGACTTAATTGATCATATTTGGCAGCAGTTTGGGGCATCTGGTGACAAGTGAAATAAGTCTTCCTAGTACAAATCAATTTACACTTGAAATTATATTGTCACGTTCTTTGGTGGATCATTGCCATGTCTCTTCCTAACAATCTTATATTTAAATTTCATTATATTTGCCTTCATTCATAATTAATCAAGTTTTAGTATTAGATTCCAAAGTATATTGTGGGACTAATTGAAAATATACCATGATACTAATAAATATGAGCAACTTCATTCCTGATCGTATTTCCAACCCCTGTCATCATTCCAGGTATGCTTTAAACCAAATCATCCCAATTATTTTATGCTGCAGATTTTTCTATCAGTTATACTCCACCTCCATCTGTAACTTTAGCTAGATTTGATTCTTTGCTCTACTGAATATTAATGGTGTTTATGAAATTGTAGAGGAAGATAGTTAATCAAAGCATGCTTTCATCTGGGGAAGATGACATTATATGTTTGTTGGCACATTGCATCTACAGGATCATTGTTCCACGAACTGTATTTCAGATCTACTCGGAAACAGCGTTTCACAAATATGTTCATGTGTTGCCCTCGGGTATAGGAACATTCAAAATTATCTAGTTTACAAGACATATTCAGCTTACTATGCTTTATCTCTCACTGTAGTGGGCAATCATTTTTATACCGTTGTTTAGTGCAGGAAACAATTGCCAGCATAGACTGCCTCTTGAAAGATAATTGTGAACTTATATTAGCTACATAGACTGCTGAAATTATGGAGTAGCTTGCAGCATTTCAGGGATGTATCACTGAAACAATATGCTCTGAATTATGATAAAAGCAAATGTCTTTATTTATGTGATCGTTCCTTTGTAAGCACTTCAAAGCAGGGACGAATTTATACAGAAGTGCAGGATCTTGCATTAAATGTGATCGATACATTCTGTTACCAAATGGCTGTGCTCTTCAGTCCACAACTCCACACTCTGTACCTGAGGACCAAAGTCTATGTTCTTGCCATGTAAGATGATACTCATCACTATTATCGTATTATGTTACCATTCATCACCTTGGGAGTTTCGTCACGTTATCGATTCCCCCAGCATATTTGGATTCTTTTTCCTCCCCTTTCACCGTGCATTTTCCGAATTGCAATATTTTAGCATGCCTCCCACTCAACTAGAAATTCAAGTATGTAACATCAGCATATGTTTGCTGAAAGTTTTCTGAGTCTGTCTAACTGAATCAATGTTTACATATTTTTTTCGTTTTATATGATTGTTAGGGAGTGCTTATGTTTTATTTTCATGTTCTTTATGAAATAGTTGTAGTTGAACACTGGTGTCAGACTGTCAGGTTTTTGTATTGCATACAAATCATTTGAAACTGGAGCTCTGCGACGGACTTGTCTGTCAGGTTTCAGAGCTTGGCATAGTAGTACTTATTAGTTGAGTCGTGACACAAACCAAATGTGGTGGTTTGGTTCCGTTGATTTTGTTGTTTGTCTTTGTTCTTGTAATTGCTCTTTCGCGCTGAAAATATTGTGCTCTCTCTTTGTAAACTTTTTCAACACGGTCTTTGTTGTTTTTTTTTTGGTTTACAGACAAACGTGTGAATGGAGCAATTAAGAAATAAGTAAATAAATCAAAGCACTTACTTTTTCCCCACAAATCTCCAACTTCATGTAAGCCGTAGAAACAAAGATAAAAAGGGGAAAAGAAAGACGTACTTACAGTTATTTTTTCTGATGAGAAGAAAGACCAAAGACGTACATTGGGCTGGCCAGGATGGGCTGGGGCCTAAGGTTACGGCCCATACAAGCAGACCTCACCCCTAGAAACCCCCCTCTCTCCTTCTCCTCCTCCTCCGCCGCCGTTGAGTTGTTCGCATCGGCAACATCTTCCACCCGAGCTGCAGCCATGGTGAGACCTCCTCCCCCCTCTCCCGCAACGCGCTGATGGTTGGCCGCCCGCAGGATGATTGCGTTTGCTGACTCGTTCGCGTTTGCCCCCTTTTTCTCTCGGCAGCCGAAGCAGATCCACGAGATCAAGGACTTCCTGCTGACGGCGCGGCGGAAGGACGCGCGGTCGGTGCGGATCAAGCGGGCCAAGGGCGCCGTCAAGTTCAAGGTGCGCTGCTCCAGGTACCTCTACACACTCTGCGTCCACGACGCCGACAAGGCCAACAAGCTCAAGCAGTCGCTCCCGCCAGGTCCGTGCTCCACTGCTCCGTGCTCGTTCATGACCCCATCCATCGGTTGCTACGCTTTTCGTTCGCTTTGCCTGCTAGCCATTCCGTTGTGTCGTCTGGGTTCCAGCCCCGGATTGGTTTCAGATGGATTACTATGAAGGGTGTAGATCGTGTGTTGTGTGAGATACCGAGATTGATAGGGGACTAGGGGTAGCATGCCTGAATACCTGTAGATAATTTGGCATACTGCACTGTTAGCCTGTTGCTGGTTGTGTTCAAATTCCTTGTAGTTTCATGAATCATGATTATATTACAACCTCTTCGCGGGTGGTACTTGTTCTATTTATGTAACATATAAAATCAAATGAGCTTAAAATTCCATTCGTCTCAAACATTTCGGTATAATGGCAGTCACACAGCTTATCGATAACAAATAAGCGGTTAAATATGGTTATTCTGGATAGTGTGAAGCTTTATATAACATGTAGTAATCATCTTTTCATTCTGATGTTTTGCAGTTGTTATCACTTGTTATGCCTATCATTAGTTATTTGATTCATTGTGACTATCACAGTATTATTAATACTACATAAATAGGATGGTCCGTCCTTAGGCATAAAATGCTTCTCCTATTTTTTGTTGTCACTGCATATGACACATCATGGTGTCTAGCCCTTTCTTTTATATGATGGTGTCTACCTTTGTATGGCTATTGTAACTTTGTGCTGGCATTTATCATATTGTTGTTTGACTTGTTTGTAATTTTATATAGCTACAATAGTACGAATAAATTGTGCAGAATAAATGCTTAGATTCATACATGCTCTAAATACAATCATATTGTTTACATGCCCTGTGCATCCTGAAGTTTACATGCCCTGCATCATGTCAAGTTGTTTTGATGCAAGGTCCATTGTACCGTTTCTATGTTATTGCTTTCATTGCGATTGATGTGCATACAATTTGGTTGCATTGTTGCCCCACAATAGTTCACACATACTGATTGTGATTTTCCCTTTTTGCAGGTTTGAGCGTGCAGGAGATTTAAGCGCAAGCCAGACTATGCCCTTATGGTGTCAGAGATGTTTTCTCCAGCATTACTTTAGTGTAGTGCATAGGTGACTAAAGCCATGTTTGAATGAATTATGCAGTCTGAGTTTGAAAAGTATAATGTTGGAAGTGATGTATCAGACCTATGTACGAGCTTGTTCCTAATGGTACTCCCCAGAGGAGAAGATAATTTGCCTATCATATTGTTCCTAAGTTTGCTGAATTTTGCGACATTTAACTTTTTTCAGGATCCTTTTTGCAGTCTTAACTTCTTTATTCAAATCAGACCTGGTTAACTGCCAAGCGTGGGCAGCACACGCATACATGGTTACCTCCCTCCTGGCAAGAATTTTCTGTTGCACACGCTCTGTTTTAAATTCTCGTTTTCGCTGTGCAACAATTTGAAATTTTAGGTGTTTCTGGTGGTGTTTTGCCAGCAGGATGAGTTTAAGCTGTGTAACAATTAGACAAAATTAGGTATTTCTGTCATATATCTTGCCTTTTTGAAACAAGTTTTTGTTGCAATATTGAAAAAAATTGGGCAAAACGTTGTTCTGTTAAGCCTGTATGCTTTGAAGTTCTTCTACCTCTTTATAAAGAATCTTAAAAATAAGAAAGAAGGGAAGATACTTCGAGCCAATTTTATTAATTTTATTATAACTTGTTTTTTTCTGGATTAATATCAACCGTCGGATCCTTATCACTTTAATCTCCTCCTTCCCCAATCCCCTTTGGTAGCCGCTGCGACTCTGCGAGCTCGGCGCCCTCCGCTTCCAAGTTCCAAGCTCCTCCGCGCCGCGCCTCCTCTGTCCTTCCCCAGCGCCCCCTGCTCGTGGCCCTGCGCCGACCTCGACGCGTCTCGCGACGGCATGGTTGACTGCCCGCGGCTGCTTCTCCCGGCCACGCGCGTGGCCGCCGCCGTTCACTACCGGCGCGGCACCGCTCGCAGCAGGTTCAACCCGGGGTGCTCACCCTTCTCCATTTGTTTCAGCCGCCGCGGCCGGAGTTCTGTTCCTGGTGAGTCTGTCTCCTCATTCCCTCGTGCAAGCAAGCATATGCAATCTAGTTTATGAAATTTCTGCAACCAAAGCTTACAATTTCAAGTTACAGAAGATTAAATCAGATTTAGTTTAAAGAGAAGAATTACGGCAGGTTTGGTGATTTATGCGTTAGATTTCTTATTCTCTGGATGAAACGTTGACAGACTTGGATCAACACAGTGCAATCTGCATCCGCTGGGACGGGGAGCCAGTCAAGCGTTGCAGATGAACCGGAGGCTGCCGAATGGGCCATGCAGGGTAACCTTTCTGCTCGAATTATTCATTTGCTGCAATTGCTAAGAGTAAGACTATTTACTGTTATGGTCCATAAACGCTGGATTCAACCAATGAGCTTTGCAAAATGTATCAGATTTCTACGCTTTACGGAAGGAGGTTGAGTTGGCTATAGAGCGCGTCAGTGAAGTCAGGCAGTCTGCAGGTTTGGAACAGCTTAAGGAGGAGATCGCTTCGCTCGAGAAGAAGTCAGCAGATAGTTCTTTGTGGGATGATCCTTCCAAGGCACAGGGGATACTTGTTTCTCTGACAGAGATCAAAGACAGACTCAAGCTTCTCAATGATTTTAAGTCACAGGTCTGAGTCCTCATGGCATTGTTGATAAACTGAATGTAACATTTCACGGTTTCTGTGATGATAGTGATGACATAATCGCTGCACCTGCATATTTATATAATTCATGACAGCTAATTTAACATAAATAAGAATCTACCACAGATATCCCTGCAACTGTTGTGAGTGATGTATGTCAACAATTTGGTATCAACACTGGTTCTTAGTTGTAGTATTCCTTTTCTACTTGTAGGTTGAAGAAGCTGAGACCATTGTGAAGCTTACTGAGGAATTAGATTCCATAGATACCGGTCTTCTTGAGGAGGCCTCGAAGACTATAAATGCATTAAATAAGGCATTAGATAACTTTGAGATGACACAGCTTCTTTCTGGACCATATGATAAGGAAGGTGTTGTAATTAATATTTCTGCTGGTGCTGGTGGCACCGATGCTCAGGTAAGCATTCACTGTCTGTAGGCAGGATGGTTGTATTCACTAACGAAGATTGAGTGGTACTGTTAGTTTTTCAAGTCATATGCATTTTACTCATTTGGTACTTTGCACAGGAAATTTGTTACTTTCTTATTTGTATTACCAACTATACAGCTTTGCAATAGCTTGCCTATACAAATCTTAGTCTTATTTGTTCCCATAAAAGGGTTGTCATGATACTATGAAGAGACACTGACAAAAGAAAAACTAATCCAAAGATAGATATTGAAAGTTTGGCTGTTCTATGAAGAGACACTAACAAAAGAAAAACTAATCCAAAGATAGATATTGAAAGTTTGGCTGTTCTCAAAAGTACAAACACTGAACCATGATACAGAGATGGCATTCTTGATGGCTCCTCCAAGAAGTATGTACTGGCTTGGAGTATGTGCACAGTGGTTTCAGATTTCAGATTTGTTACATCTATGCTTAATGGTTTGAGATTTGTTACAGTTATGCTCTATGTACGTAGTTATGTACTGGTATCGTGTAAGAATGGTAATGAATAATGGCTGAACTTTTCATTCGAAAGCATGTGTTTGCTTACACAAAGAGTGGTTGCATCTCTTGAAACTTTGTTTGATCTTTGCAGGATTGGGCTGACATGTTACTGAGGATGTATGTAAGGTGGGGAGAGAAGCAGCGTTACAAGACGAGAGTAGTCGAGAAATCGCCTGGTGAAGAGGCTGGTATAAAATCAGCAACGGTTGAACTAGAGGGAAGATATGCTTATGGCTATCTCTCCGGCGAGAAAGGGACACACAGGATTGTCCGGCAATCGCCATTTAATGCTAAAGGGCTTCGGCAGGTACTATTTGAATTTTCGCAGTTATAATTATGTAGAATTATTTTTTTAACAAAATTCTGTAAATCTATCAATATTTTCTCGTGAGCTAAAGGGGTAAGACTGTTATTCCTTTCCAAGTCTCAGTTTTCTGCCATATGTGCTACTTTATGCAGACAAGCTTTGCTGGTGTTGAGGTTATGCCTCTTCTACCGGAGGAATCCATGGCTGTAGAAATTCCTGAGGAGGATCTGGATATAAGTTTCACAAGAGCTGGAGGTAAAGGAGGCCAGAACGTGAACAAGGTCGAAACAGCTGTTCGCATGGTCCATATTCCTACTGGCATTGCAGTTCGTTGCTCAGGTACAATTTCAGACCATTTTGCATCTTATATGCTGAAAAATGGCACAATCAATCTTGTTTGCATAAAGACTGGATCTTAGCTTGACTTTGACACAGTATTCACGAAAAGCAAAAATAAAAATGCAGTAATGAATTAGTGGTAAATAAAAGATGTGAAAAAAAAACTAAATGATGCCTTCCTGATTATCAGAACTTCCTACCATGCTGGATCGCCAGTCGTTACTATATCATCACCAAGATGATAGTAATCAATCGTGATCATAGACAATAGGCAAGATTTTCTCAACTTTCCCCAATGTTGGATCGCCAGTCTCACAGAATAAGATATTTCTGACTTCATATAACCAGGATGGCATAAAGATATCTTTTAAGATTAAAATCAATAATTGGAAGTAAGTGCAGGATATACAGGATAAATATGACATTTGTTTTGCAATGTTCAACTTTGCAGAGGAGAGGAGTCAGCTGGCCAACAAAATAAAGGCCCTTAGCCGGCTCAAGGCGAAGCTGCTGGTGATCGCATTGGAGCAGCGTGCATCAGAGATCAAGCAGATCCGTGGAGACATGGTGAAGGCAGAGTGGGGGCAGCAGATACGTAACTATGTCTTCCACCCCTACAAGCTCGTCAAGGACGTCCGGACAGGATGCGAGACTTCAGACATAACCGGCGTCATGGACGGCGAACTTGATCCTTTCATCAGAGCATACCTCAAGTACAAGCTCACTACAGCAGCTTCCAGCTGATGTTGAACAAAGCAGCAAGAGACTATCTCCTATGCAGTAGTATCCATTTTTGGTGCAAAGTTTTTTTTTTCTTTTCTTGATGTAGCAGACTTTCATTCATAGTAGTAGCATCTTTTTTCTTGAGCTAGGAATCCTAACAGATAAAGCCAAAATGTACTTATGGGTTGTGTCTTGAGTCCTTTTTTCGGAAGATTGCGCCTTGAGTCTTGCCACAATAGTCTGATCGAGTTGCTTGACTTGGTGAAGCTTGTGTGCCGGTTCTATAAATGTTAAAATAATATATGCTGGCCTACACTACTACCTCAGTTCTTTGGATGAGTGGGGGTTCTTTCGGGAACTTCTTTTAGTACTTGATTGAAAATATTTGGGGCTTGGACAAATCCCTCCATAAATTCATTGCATGCCCTAATCTGACAATTTCAATTCCGTTTCCTTCAAGTCTCTTAATCGACTAGTTTCACTGAATTACTGTTTAGCCGATGGATCAGCAGTGCAGTGGACAATTCTCCGGCTATTAACCTCGAGTGACAAATTGACAATTCCACTAAGCTTCCTTGAGGTGCGAAGTTTGGATCCCATGACATTCGACTGTTCAATACCGCTACAACTGTGTTTATTGCCTTTTGATCTCCCATCTGTCTCAACCATATTTTCCTGGCAATTCACATGTTCTGGTCCACGTGAGTTCTTTCCTCGGAATGGTTTCCCAGTATCCTCCCACCAGAGGGAATTGAGCATTCATCTTTGCACCAATGGAATCCATATATCTCAACAGTTGTGGATCCGGCATAGACATCCTCTTAATGCTGGCGATGTGGCTCCAACACCGCACGCAGGACTACCACCTTGAGTGCTGGACGTGCAGCCCCAACCCCGAACAGAACATCGGCGAGCTCCATCTCACGGTCTGTTCCCGTTCCATCGGCGAGTGGATGTACAGCTGCAGGTATCTGACATCCCTCTCTGCATGCATGAAGCACTGAACGTAGGTAAATAAAAAAATTAATTGCATAGTTTTGATGTACACGACGAGACGAATCTTTTGAGCCTAGTTAGATCATAGTAGGACAACGATTATCACAAACAAACGAAAAGTGCTACAGTACGCTACAATATCATATGTGACTTTTCGACCACCTCTTCGCGGGAAACACACCCTACATCCACCGGGTTTTGTTTAAAAAAGTGTCGTGTTTGAACAAAGGTTGGGACAAGATAGGAGTTTCAACGAGTCAACACTCTAACCGGTTCACTGCGAGAAGCCAACCATTTTGGCCTGCGGTTTCATCGTGTCACCGCTGCTACCCCGCGGACCTATGTACTACTCCCTCTATTCCAGAATAAATTTAGCTCTCACTTCTTGAGGAGTCAAACAATTTCAGTCACCGCTGCTACCCCGCGGACCTATGTATTACTCCCTATGTTCCAAAAAAAAATAGCTCTCATTTCTTGAGAAGTCAAATAATTTCAAGTCAGACACGACACACTGATAAAGCACCAGACGTTGCTTGTACTGCAATCTGCATACTACCATTATTCGATGGTAGTAAATCTCTCCCGTTAAGATTGGTTTATTAACCGTTAGCAATCTCACTGACAGCACCTTTTGATGGTCCGCCGTTTACGTCACCTGGGTAAGCTTTTGAGAATCTCAAAGCCGCTATCTAGTACGGAGTAGCATTACTGCTTCCCAATGCTGTGGCGCCGCTGCCAGTGCAGCTGTGCCCATGCTGCTTCTGCCTTTCTGCTCCGGTGCTCCGGCTTGGTAACCCCCAGTCCCAGGCAACGCAAG
This sequence comes from Echinochloa phyllopogon, assembly GCA_033239725.1. Lineage (NCBI taxonomy): Eukaryota > Viridiplantae > Streptophyta > Magnoliopsida > Poales > Poaceae > Echinochloa > Echinochloa phyllopogon. Next base: position 49,748,120 of record BTCW01000002.1, on the reverse strand, counting down.
CAATGTTTTTGTTCTGCCCCCATCCCAAGCAAGCAATTTCGGTCTCTATTGGGTCCTTCAAAAGCTGCCCCTACCCCACCCCTAAGATGCTCCTTCACCACAGTAGCATTGTCTGTGGAATCTGGATCAGTAACCAAGTCACAGGCTAATAAGGTTGCATTATGTGTGTAATTCATTGTTTTCTTGGTCTGTTTAATGGAATTCTTGCAGTTCTGCTCTTTGCGGTAACTTTGGCATTTCAAAATGGGAACCTTCTTCCATACCCCCACTGGCTCCACATGTACAAGTTTATGCTGTGGTTGATCCTTGATTAGTTGGTATACTACAGTACTATATGCTGTGGTTGCTTGCTTCATACACAAAGTTGATGTTGATTCTTGGAGAAAAATTGACAAATGCTAGCTGCTTCAGGTGTTGGTTGTTTGCGCAGCTGTAACTTTGTCTGCATTTCAGCAAGGCAATGGAACAGGCACACAACAGCACTAACCACTGAGCAATACTATCAGCAGCTGAATTAGTCGTTTAGTTATTATGGCACAGTGACAGTAGTGCACTTGGAGTACCAGTACCACTAGTGCTTTCGATCTGTATAATAAAAATAAAATATAGGGAATCCAATACGCGGCACTCTCTCAGGTCAGGTGAGTTTACGTTAATCACTGCAAGTTCCTTGCGTGTGGCATCATCATAACTTCTCTGGTCCTTATCTAATTGCCGGGCTTCCACGATGGACGGTGGCGAATTCTTTTTTCTTCTTGGATTCGCGACGCATGAAAAATACGTAGCGATGAGTGCAGAGTAAGTGATCATTTCCGTAGGATCCTAATCTTGCCGGTGCCTTGTGCACGTGTTCCGGGCTTCCGGCGCTTACGTTACGTACCAAGCGTTAACAAATGCGATCAAACTCAGAATAAGTACTAGTCACGCTGAACTTGGCTTAAAATTAGATCACAACAGAACAGGGGCTTTGAGATATCATATACATGCATGCACAGTGCCCGACATGCATGCTTGCGTGTGTATCTCTGAAAACTTTGATCAGAACAGCTAGCAGCCGCATCCACAGCAAAGGTTTGTGATGATCGAGTCTGTACTGATAATAGTCGTTAGCACGAAGGAAGCATAGACTTTCCACTTAGACGGGGAAGTATGTGCTAGCTTAGCCCTTGTTTAGATGCAAAATTCTACCATCAAAGTTCACTATACAGAAAATGATTTCCATCACATCAAAATGCCGGCACATGTATGAAGTACTAAATGTAGATGAAATCAAAAACTAATTGCACAGTTTTGTTGTACTCGGCGAGACGAACATTTTGAGGCTAATTAATCAATTTTTGGATAATTTTCCACAAATACAAACGATACAGTTGCGCATTTATGGCGAAGTGACTCCAAACCCCCAATTCTCCACTCCTAAATTTGCATCTAAACAAGTCTTAGTGAAGCAACTGCATACACAACTGCACCTTGCGTGCATTCATGTGGATTGGATATGGTCATTCAGAATTGAGACAGAGAGGACTAGCGTGGCTTCCCTAAAGGTTGACCCATTCGTTGTCTGACGACCGGATGCTTCTCAGGACCTGATGCAGTGATGCCTCATGCATGCCGAATACAGAATTTCAGACATGACTTGGGAGTAAACGAGGACGTACAGACAGGTGTGTGTTTGCTTCACTGATCGAGTTCAGGCACGTGTGGACCCCCAACATCACTAGTAATCTGCATCTGAAGGACATGGCTAGTAGTACTACTCGTTTGCATAGATCTCTCCTTTTTAGATTAGTTTAACCGTTAACACTCTCGTTCGATCACTGGCAGTCAGCGCTTTGCGGCGCGGATTCCGGGGCCTACATACAATATATACACGGATGGTCCACCGTTAAGTTTACGTCATCTCCAAGCTTTTGAGAGCCTCAAAGCAACCACTTCACTACTGCCGTACCGGCACTGCGTCTACGGTGGACCGATGCTGCCGGCGCCGGTGCTGTGCCCATGCTTGCCTTTCTGCTCCGTCCGGCTTGGGAACACCAAGTCATCAGCACCCCAGGCATCGGCAAGCCAATGTTTTGATTTTGCTCCCTTCCCAAGCAAGCAAATTTTGGTCCCTTCTTGGGTCCTTCAAAATTAAACCTGCCTGCCCCTATACCCACACCCCACCCGGCCACCCCCTAAGATGCTCCTTGATCACAAGAGATTTGAGCGTGGATGGCCCTTCAAGTAGAGTAGCATTGTTTTTCTTGGTCTGCTTCATTGGGATTCTTGCACTATTCTTCTGCGCGGTTACTTTGGCATTTCAAAATGGGAAAGTTCCATACTCACTGGGCAGCATGTACGTACTGCTAGTTTAACTAGTGCTATCCTCGTTTATTTATTATATTTAGGAATACATTGCATACTTCCGCAAACAACTTGGTGTTGAACTATCAGAATGCTTGCATTGGCGAGTGCTATCCTGTGTCGCTTAAGTGCAGCGATTCCTGTGTTTTAATTTTACTGCCTGCTCCTCACATGGTATATAGTAGTACATCGTGTTGGAAAGTACCCTGGCTTTTTCCCAGACACGCTGCTGTAACACTGACTGCATACGTAACTGCAATGTGCTAATATAATGGAACAGAATGTAACACTGAGATATGAATGAGCAATATAGGGCTTTTTTTACTATATATGAGACGTGTCATGGAGAATCCGAGACTACACTAAAGTCGTTGGAGTTTAGGATAATCACTGCAGCTAATTAACTAAGATGCCCTTGCGTGGTGTACATATCCCCACGTACACTTGACAGCATGATGAGTACTCCGTATGTCTTAAGCAACTGGATAATTTTGTACTGTATCAGCAGCTAGCGGCCTCATGACTTCTCTGATCCTTATCTAATTTGGCCAGATACTACTATAATTACTCAACTCCAATAAAATTTAGCTGCAACCGGCCGCTACAGCGCCATGCACTCATATCGAGGGTGGTTTCTTCCACGATCGACGATGGTTACCATTGGATTATTGGCGACAAGTGCAGTCGAAGCCATCGTTTCCGTAAGATCATAGTCCCGTTGATGTCTTGTGAACTTGGTCCGATACAGTGCTTACCAAGAGTTAACAAATGCTATCAAATCTCGCGTTGAGATGCATATATATATGTACAGTCCTATATGCGTACATGTGAACTTGGATAAGAACATGTGCTTCTCCATACAATTTGCATGAAGCACGTATTCCCTCCATATATGATTTAGATATTGTTTTGGACAACAACACGATCTTCAAAACATAACTTTAACTTCTTATTTTTAGAAAAATATTTATTAAAAAATAATATATGTATACTTTTATAAAAATATTTTTTAAAACAAATCTATTCATATCGTTTTCACATTTTAAACTCAACGATTTAAAAGTTATTCGTGATTTATATTTTCAATGTTTGACTAAAATCTTGTCCAGAACAACATCTAAGAGCATATTCGGCTGATACAATGAATAGTGCTCGGCTGGTAGAATAAATATTGTGTGAGAAGAAATAAGTCGAAACAAGCCAAAATAAGTCAAGTCTAGATCAGCCGAACACCATATTAATCCTATACGGAGGGAGTATAGAAAATAGTGAACTTGAACGATTCTTTTCGGGGTGGTGTAGTAGTGAAGGTAGTGCGCACAACAATGGACCACTATATTCATGGGGTGGTTCCGTAGGACACTAGGACTTGAGGAATTTAAGGCCTATCTGAACCGTGCATAGGGTAGAATGGAACACGGATTAAAGGTGGAACGACGAGGCTGTGTGGGCCCGAAACAAAACCACGGTGTCGTCAATAATCATCGATCCTTGGCAATCATCATAGAGGTTTTTCTTTCTTTGGACGCCGCTCATCTGGGTTCAGAAACAGAATCATCATAGAGTTTTGATAGGTTTTGCAATTCCCCAAGCGGAGAAGTGGCGAAAGGCGGGCAGCAAGCAGCATTTCGCGTCTTCGACAGACCCCACCAGCAGTCGCTTTCTTCTTTTTCTGTCTCTGTTTGGCCTGGCCCGTACATAATTGGGTACGCCAGTTATTATCTAGATTGCTCAAATTTTGCATTGAAAAGTGGTTGTCTTCATAAACAGTAACAGCAATAATCTGAATTTCCGCAATGTCTGAAACAACAAATAAATTGGGCCTGAACATAAGATCCTAGCCAGGCTTAACTAACATTGATCCAAGATGAAATGAGGAACCGTACCGGTCGTTGGCTGGCTCCGAGCTCGACAGGCAATGCTAGTGTGGTACTGCTGCTATGGTTCAGTGCACTGCCCCATGCTGTAGCTGTAGCTGTAGCTGTAGTCGCTCTGCCAGTAGGAGTACGACACCGCTGCTCTACCATTCTCCCCCTGTGCCATGCCCACGTCCCAAATTGGATCGCCACACCGCTGGGCCTGGGCGCTGCCTGCCTGGTGCGTGCAAGTAACCCTAGCTCCACAGGCCACACCGCCATCCGCCGCGCTGCAGGGCATGCGCACGTCCAGGCGCCCCGATCACGGGGATCAGGAGGACATCTGCCACTGCGCACGACAGCCGACTGCTGAGAATGTGCGCGCCCGCCGTCCACGATGCATTAAATGCTACCCTACCCGGACGGCGAAGCAGCCGGAGCCGGAGATTTTGGCAACCTTTGCAGCTGCCCGGGTGCCATTGCCCATTGCAACAGCTTATCTGAATGCCATCTCTCCAGGCATATCGTTTTTCTGACCGATATGATGCCTCCAGCGCCCATAACACAAGCAACAAAAACAACTAGCAGTGGTAACAAACCGAGGTGATTCATAAACATTGTTTTACCGAGTGCTTAGCATGTGCATGCTCCTGTACCGGTTGACCTCAGCTCATCGGAGCAGCCAGTGCAGACTTCAGACACATGGACACCACACAAGTCGTCCGCAAAGCAGCACATCGAGTAGATAGTACTCCTAGTCCTAGTGATATGCAACAACTGACGGCGGTTTGGGGCTCCTACATTGGTAGATCCCCTGTTTAGATTATCTTTAACCTCCTTAAGAATCCCACGCACTGACAGACAGCGATTAGGGCAGCAGGAACTCCGAGGCCTACGGCACGCACGGATGGGATGGGCCTCCGTTTACGTCACTGCAAGTCCAAACAGCAAGCTTGTGGAGAATCTCAAAGCAGCCAGTCATCACTCATCAGCCACTAGTCCACTACCAGGGCCACTTCATTCAGTTCTCCGGCGCAGCAATGCATGCTGCCGTTTGCTCCTGTGCCCATGCTCTCGTGCCTTTCTGCTCCGGCTCCAGAACCCCGAGGCATTCAGGCAAGCAATGTTTTGATTATGCTCCCTTCCAAAGCAATGTTGGTCTCTCTTTGGGTCACTCAAAACCTGCCCCCCCCCCCCCCCCCCTACCCTAGGATGCTCTCAGCCCATCCATCCATGCTTGGAGCAGCTTGCCACAGTTTGTGATTCATTGTTTAATTCTGTATTCCGTTCCGTTGGGAATCTTGCAGTAGTACTGTTTTCTACCCACAGTGTTAATGTAGCATTTCAAAATGGGAAGCTTCCATACTCGCTGGCTCCACTAGTTTTTCTTATTATACACACAAGTTGTTGATCTTTTGTTCATCAGACAAATTGGCAACAATTGCTGTTCCATGTGTTTTCGTTGCCTGTTCATCTGCACCACCCTGCTGAATCACTTTGACTACAGAAAGTGCTAACGGACATGGTGTAGTGTGTTACCAACTACAGACGTACAGCGATCAGTCCTCATGACAACAATACAACCAACAAGGTGCAGACACGGCGACACTGAAACCAGAAAAATTTCAAGCAGCTAGCAAGAATGCTTATTGACCTATTAAAGAAAGTACCATGCACATGGTGCGTCTCATACAGTCATACTGTTTATCGTTCAGAGTTAGCTCTACACTGGCCTACCATTAGTGCTTTTTTTTTAAAAAAAGTTGCTTCTGTAAACTATACCTTGACAATCTAATTAAGGTTAGCTACGTCGGCCGGGTTTGTTCACTCATCAATCAACTAAGATGCATGCATGCATGCATGCATGGCCTTTGAGTTGTAGTACACTCATCCCCGCCCGCACTTGACAACACGAGTGCATGCGTGTTTTTCATTTGGGTCGGCGACGTTGCAATTATTAATTAAGCGATGATCGATGACGATGAGTGACATCTAAGTGATGATCATTAATTTCCGTAGGATCTTAGTAAAGTCCCGTGGCACGTACTCCGGTGTTACGTACCCTTAACAAGTGCGGTGAAAGCTCACAAGCCTCTCTGCCCTTTTTTTTAACGGTAAGTAACGTCCGGCCAAATCAAAAAAATCGAACGGGTGACGTGGCACGACCACAGCCAAGTATTTATAACCGACGATACTGTAGCATGCAAAAAAATCCCGCCCCAACATGGCATGATGTTACATGCAACATGTAAAATTTTTTGCAACATCAAACAATAGTATCTGAAACATGAATAGTCAACGTTTGCAACATTAAAACGACGTGATCACAACTCAGCCACGCACGCAGCAATCAAAAAATTCCCAATGAAAATGCAACATCCGGATGAAATACTTGCAACATGCATACGAAACATATACAACATCATAACATTTCAGATCTATTTTTGCAATATTCGCATCAAACGGTTACAACATTCTTCGAAAACATCCGAAACACGTGAAATATGTTGTTGCAACATGGAGCGAAACCCTAAAACATTCCAAATCTATTCTTGCAACATTTACATCAAACAGCTGCAACATTTTTCTTAAATATACGAAACACGTGAAACATGGTCTTACAACATGGAGCGAAACCAAGCCAAAAAAATCAAAACTGGAGGAGGATGAGATGGCTGCCGCCGCCGGCGGGCGTCCGCAGAGGATGGCCGGTGCGCCACCCCCTCCCCTACCTCACGCATGCGTCATCCACGATGCGGCGGCAGAGCTCCGCGTGCTCGTCGGTGACGGATCCGCCGCATCCATGGCCGGCTCGAGCCGGCGGCAGAAGGAGAAACTGTGTGTGGTGGCCGTGGCGGCCCACGGCCCTCCCGGACGGCAGCGGACGGGGCGGCGGTCAGACGACGGCGGCGTTCGCTTCGGCACGCGGAGGAGTCGACGCGTCGGCGGCGTCCACGTCGGCACGCGGAGGAGCGGCGGCAGCAACGCACGGAGGGCCGGCGACGCGTGGAGGAGCGACCATTGGAGGCGGCAGCGGCGTGGTCGAGCGTCCGAGCCGGGGGAGACGGCAGCCGCGCAGGCGGAGAAGCGAGGCGGCCACATGCGCGGTGGAGCGGGCGATGGGCGAGGAAATAGCGTCGGGTCGCGTTAGTTAGAAGGATAAGATTTCTGACAAAAGGAGACGTGTGGTGTTGATGGAATTACGTGGCGTGAGCTGTGGGCCTTGGGCGTCCGAGAGATTCTCTCCCGTCGGACGTACGTAATATAGCATTACCGTTTTTTAAAAAAAAACTCACAAGCCTCTCTGATCTGAACCTCTCGGCTTGGGTGCTTGGTTTGGTTTTGGTCACGTACGAGCTCTGGCTTGATCGCCGATCATCGCCTCGCCTGCATCATGCATTGCACTGTACTGCACACCGTCTTGCCCCGTTGTGGCACAGGCATACCCCACGTCGCCGCTGGCTGCGTGCACGTGAGGAGATGGGGTGCAGGCGTGCAGCGCGCAACGGCCACGCGCTATCCCGCCTGCCGCGCTGCGACTCGGAGCAATTAATGCTTCTACCCCTACTACCAGCTCACTGCCCGATCGATCGGCCGCGCACGGATACAATAAAACTGTGCAATTAGTTTTTGATTTTATCTACATTTAATACTCCATGCATGTTATGACATTTTGATGTGATAGATAATCTTCTTTTTGCATAATGTATTTAGGAGCTGCTTTTTAGAACTAAACAGGCCCAATGTGTGCGCTGGGATCCATCAATAAATTCTGCTACTCTACTCCTGCAATGGTATGTAGCTGCATGCATGCAGGCCCCGGGCAGAACATTCAGCCGCCGGATCGGAGCAGAGCAGAGCAGCAGTGTGAGCTACATCGTCAAGGCATGAACACCACCGCCCATGGCGCCGCCTCACCGGAGAACAGAACGCGCGCCGCCCTGATGCCTCAAGCGTGAGAGAATGCCCTTGCTAGGCGGCCGCCGTGTTCCGCATGCGGTGCGCCGGGCGGCCGGCCGGGATGGTGAGGAGGTGCGTCAGTGCGTGGTCTGTGGCGAAAAGGCAAAGGGTTCTTCGTGGCGGCAGGGACGTGTGTGTCTCTGCTGGCGGACACGAGGCCAGCAGGCAGCAGCCGGAGCCTTTTTGACCATGATGAGTGTGTGTGTGCGCCTGAGGACCAGTGGAGTACGTACAGTAGGATTGATTCATTGCAGGAGGAAAAGGGAGTGGATGTTTGTCACGGCTAGGTGACGAGCATCTCTGTCTCTTCTCTGCTAGCTCATCGTCCGCACATCCAGGCCTCGTTTAGTTCCAAAATTTCACTCCCAAATTTACTATGCAAAAAGAAGATTCCCCATCACATCAAAATGTCATAACATGCATGGAGTATTAAATGTAGATGAAATCAAAAACTAATTGCACAGTTTTGTTGTGCTCTGCGAGACGAACATTTTGAGCATAATTAATCAATTTTTGGACAATTTTTTACAAATACAAACGAAATGCTACAGTGACACAATGATTACGATGTGACATCATACTCCCAAATTCACCCTCCCAAATTCAACATCTAAACACCACCCCAACTTTGTGCGCTGAACCGCTGAGTCAGTCACCAGTGAGGACTCAGTAACCCTTTTCCTTTTTTTCCTTTACAAAAAAAGAAAAGAAGAAGACCAACGTTACTTCGATGTAGAGAAATACAGAAGAATTTTTCATGCAGCCCGGCCCGCTGTGTCATAGAAACAGGCCTCGCGTTCCAATCCAGGTTTTACCGCTTCCTCAAAAAAAATCCAGGTTTTACCACATGTTCCGAGTCTTCAGCAAGAGCTTGATGCATGCACTCGAGAAATACCATCGACCTTCATTCCATTGCTTAATTAGAGGCCAAAGTTTTGGAACGCCTTCCTCTTCCATTCAATGATCACAGGCTAGCTTGGCATTGAGCCATCTGGATTCTGGGGTACTACTGGGCTTAAAACCAAGCTCAGCTAGCATAATGACTCCGGTAGATAGTAACAAAAAGAAAATAAAAAAGTTCTGCCAGACACCCACCAAAACCAACAAGACTGCCTAGAATCTTACAAGCATGAACTTCCTGTGGTAAGATCAGCACCACCATCACACATGAAGGTGGTGTTTAGATGTTAGAATTGAGAGGTTGAATTTGTGAGTAAGATGTCACTTCGTAATCATTGCGCTACTGTAGCATTTCGTTTGTATTTGTGAAAAATTATCCAAAAATTGATTAATTAGGCTTAAAATGTTCGTCTCGCAGAGTACAACAAAACTGTGCAATTAGTTTTTGATTTCATCTACATTTAATACTTCATACATGTTATGACATTTTAATGTGATGGAGAATCTTCTTTTTACATAGTGTATTTGAGAGTTCCTTTTTAGAACTAAACAGGTCCCAAGCAAAACTGGACATGCGGGGGGTAATATTGTTTAAGGTTGGACACTGCGGACACCTCCTTTGACCCCTTGTTTTACCCTCACAGAGCATCCAAAAAGCACTCCATACCTAGAAAGGGACTCGAATGCCCATGATCTTTCTTTGGCCACTAACCCATGCACATCAGGCTGTCAGAGCTGTCTTTCGCTTTCTAAGCACTGTAACAGTATAATGAGTGCACCAGGTTGGGGTTAATTTACAGTGTAACAAGTCAACTGTTCCCCTGATACTTTACCCGCCATGATGTCATGTTCCTTGCCTGCCTTTTATCATCTTTTCATACTGCAAGCCTGTGGGGTTAACCACAACCAGTAGCTTAGCAAGGCCGTCCAGCTCATCACTTCTTTTTAAACCCTTTTGATCTTTCCTAGTCTTCTATGAGAGACTGACCTAAAGAAAGTGAGAGAATCATGCAGCACAAGGTCGTAGTCTCATAGAGATGGAGCACAGCATAATCAGCATACGAGCGATGTACTTGTGCTTGGTAAATTAATAAATTATATTATCTGTTTCTGAAGCAACGTTCGAGAAATTATTCTGCACACAAGCTATGGCATGCCATTATTCTGTACACAAGGTATGTCATTATCAGATTCTACGGGCATGTCACATTTATTTTTTCAGATCAGATTCACCGTAGGACCACTCAAACAGGCTCTTCTTTCCAATCACCACCAACTGATACCACATCATACACAGAGGAAACTTGGCAAAAATGAAGCCAACAAAAAAAGAAGGAAGACAAATTGCAGATATGCTAAGCCCTGCACTTGATTGATTCTAGCACTATGTACATCCCTATGGCACAGTGTGTTATGATCACCCCACTAATGGCAGCACAGCCGAGGTGGGATCAAGAACACATCCTGGGGAGCGACCTGGCGGCGCGGCCGCCGCCCCTCCTCGCCTTCATCTTTGTCATCTGCGTCTTCATCCTGCTGCACACCTTCTCCAGCTCCATCACCCGCCAGTGCATGCCGTCCAGGAGCGACCGCAGGCTCTGGTTCTCCAGCGACAGGTCCAGCCGCCCCGCGTACAGGATCACCTGCCCGTCGTTCTCCACGCCGGCGCCGGCGACATCGTCGTCGTAGCTGATGTCGCGGCGCTTCCCCGTGGCCGTGGTCGGGGGAGGGGACGGCGCCGGCGACACCGGCTTCAGCTGGGCCGGGTCGCGGAGGACGAGGCTCTTGAGCACCGTGTGCTGCGACGCCAGCGCCTGCACCGCCGCCCTCGTCGGGAACCCGCCGTTCCGCGCCAGGTGCTTGCAGCACTCCGGCGACAGCTTCTCGTAGCTCAGCCCCCTGCAGATCTTCATCTTCTCCTCCTCCGTCAGGCGGCCATGGACCTGCCACCACGATCAGCAATCCAATCAGCATTTAATTAACAAGCCATTTGGCAAACAGATTATTAGTAACATCCAACTGGCAGTAACTGTAACTGGTCAAGTTTTCCTTTTCCCTGACCAATCAATGGGTTCAGAGAACATTCAGAGCATTCCACTCCGAATGCAACCTCCAAAGGAAAGGATTCAGAGTGGGTTCGTTCTGACATGCTCGCAATTAATGCTCAGTAATTGTCACTATCTAAACGAAGTTAATGCGAAGTAATGCGAAATGCTGTCGAAATTAGGACGGTGTCGGAAGGGGAATAATGTACTCGCATACCTGGAAATAGACGTCGATGGCGCGATACAGCGCGTCGTGGCAGTCCCTCGCCGTCGCCGGCAGCGCGGTGGCGAGCTCGAGGAACTTGGCCGGGCGCAGGGACGGGTCCGGGCCCACCTCGGCCAGGTAGAGGTCAACGAGCCTCCCCATCTTCTTCAACCTCGCCGGCTCGTCGGCGGCGCCGCCGCGGAGGAACGCCTCCACGAACCTCAGCACCAGGCCCACGTCGTACAGGCTCCCCGTCCCCGGCGGCGCCGGGACGAGAAGGTTGTCCAGCGTCGCGTGGTCCAGCTTGCGGCCGATCATGGCGACGAGCCGCTGCCGGCACGCGTCGCCCAGCTTCAGCGGCGCGGCGATCCGGAGGATGCCGAAGAGGCCCTTGCAGGAGACGGCGCCCCGGTCGAGCCCCGCCATGGCGGCCACCGCCGCCTCCAGCATCGCCTTCTTCTCCTCGGCGCCCGTCGCGCCGGCGACGCGGCACTTGAGGTAGTAGAAGAGGAACCGGGCCACGGCGCGGTGGTCGTGGCCCCTGGCCACCAGCGCGGCGGCGACGCGCTCCACCGTGGCGGGGCCGAGCGGCACGAGGTCCTCGAACCACCAGGTGCGGCTGATGCAGGAGGAGCCCCGCAGGCTGAGGCTGCTGCTCTTGGTGTCGCACGAGAACCGGAACGCCGAGCTCTCCGGCGAGGAGCTCGTCGGCGTGGCGTCCCCGGCCGGCGGCGGCGGGGCCACCGCCACGTGGGACGCCAGCGCGGCCACGGCCGCGTCGAACGCGCCGGTGGCGTCCGCCAGCGGGAGCAGGCGCTGGCACTGCTTCACGGCGTCCACGACGGCGTGCCACGGCCAGTGCGGCATCTCCTCGAGCGCCTTCTCCGTCAGCCTCACCAGGCTCGGCGCCGCCGTGGACGCCGCGTCCGTCGCCATGTCCAGGAACTCCGCCGCGCAGCGGAGCACGCAGGCGTTGGCCACGGTCACCGCGCCGCCGCCGACGACGCCGCCGGCGTAACAGAACCTCGCGACGAGCTCGAACGCCTCGGCGCCGCCGGGGAAGCCGTGCAGCGCTACCCTCGTAGGCCGCTTCTTCGCCGACGCTGCGCCGGCGACCGCCAACCTCCTGATCCTACCACAGAAGCGCGCGAGGATGTCCTGCAATTTATACCCAGGAACGCGAACAGCGATTCAGAACAAGAAACGTCAGCGCATTAAAGAAGCGCACAGCCGCAAGAATGAGAGTCTCCACCCACTTGCAAGAATCCAAACGAACACCGACACCAAACAACGGAGACGGAGGATCAGGTCTCTCTCTTTGCGGAGAAGAATGTAAGCGTTTTCAAAGGTGGGGGAAGGAAGCTAGCAGTCGCCACCAAACGGGCATTAAAAGCTGGGCATAGAAAAGGGCGAAGAAGATGAGCTGTAGCTGTGATGCCATTAACGGTAGCAGACAGTGGAGGTGGAGGAATGAGGCGGGAGGACGACGAAGCACGATAGCAGGTGCGGGACATGATATGCGCGGCACAGTTACGCCATTAATGAGATGGGGGCAAGGACCAGGACGCATGGCGAGCTCAGCTCATTGATGATGGTGATGGGGAAACGGACGCAGCAGCTCCACTGCGCTCTCTGCAGTTGAGCACTCTGGAACTGCGCTTAAATGGTAGGTTGCTACGTGCTCCCTCTGAAGCAGTAACAGCCGCCGACAATAAATTTTCAGACGGCACACAGGGGAAAAACTGAAAAGTGCAGGATTAATCCAGAAATGATGCGGGAGCAGAGTTGCAGGTGAGCATAATGAGTGGAATCAGGGCGACTCCATTGGCGTGTGACAAACAAGCTGTATCTCCCATCTACGGCTTGGCCAGTTCGCCCCCAGAGAAGAAGACAGGCTAGAGCTGAGAAGCAAAATTACAGCAAGAAGAAGCGACGAGACGAGACAAGGCAAGGAATTCAGTGAATCAACCTGTGCAGGGGAAGGATCAGATTTTCAGTGAATCAACCTGTGCAGGGTGAAGGATCAGGAACTAGCAGTTCGAGATGGGCATGGAACCACCGGGATGTGACAAGCCGCACACGTGCCGATAACCTGCCGCCGGGTAGAAATCAAGGGGAAAACTGTGGGGAGGCGTGGAAGGAAGGGGATGGAAGAGGGCCGAATTGGGGAAGAGGATGGCGAGGTGGCGCCAAAAATCTGGGTACTACATGAGGTAAAGAATCGAAGCAGGCTCGGTTCCAGCAGGATGCGGCAAGCTTCGGTTATCCCCAAGAATTGGGGGTGTCCGCTAGAAACAAGCGGCTAGAGCTAGACAACAGTGGGTACAGGAAAGAGAGAGAGACCGCTAGGCTGTAGACAGCAAGCTGCCAATCTAGGGAAGAATACAGCAACAAAAACACTTGCTACTATGGAGGAACACTCGCTACTACCGCGGAAGCGAAGCAAGAAGAGACCTTGATCCATGGAGGAGACAGGAGAGGAACCAAGCAAGAACAAGTGCGAGGACGAAGCAAGAACAGGCAGTACCTTATCGACAAGGAAGAGCTCCTCGCCGTTCACATCCACCTCAAGGACGACACGGCTCATTTTTAAGGCAAAAGACGGCTTCGTCTTCGTCCCCAAATAATCCCACGAGCTTTGAGCTTTAAAGCAACATGGCGGCAATGGAGGGGAAAAGGCTGCGGCGATGGGGATGGAAGCAGGGCATGGATGGATGCAAAGGTAGGAGTGGGACGATGCGGCACCACGCAGAAAGCCCAAGCCGCCAAACGGCTAGACGCCCAAGCTGCTCGACGACGAAGTTGGTGGATCCTGCCTGAGCTGTTCGCGCCCTGACTGACACACTCTGCTGCGGTGCTGCTGCGAGTGGAGTTTTTGCAGGGGAGCTTTGGGGAATATGTAAAAGGGCTAGGGGTGAAGTCTGGTTCCTGATTTTCCTCCTCGCTCTGGCCTCCTTTGCCTCCGCTTTGTACCTATCATATATGTGCCCGGCCACTTGTTGTTAAAGGGTGCTAGTCCTTCTCTGGAGCAAAGATATGGGCAACACAAAGATGGTGGGAGAGAGAACAGACAACATATTCGTGAGGTAGTTTTGGATTTCTTATACGGGGGTGAGTTGGTTGCTGGGGAAGACGACGAGAGAGAGAGTGAGTGAGGGGGTAGCTAGAGACAGAACTGCATTGTTTTTGTGTCGACTGAGATTGCAAGCAAACAGCATCTGAGTTGGTCATTTCCATGTGACACTCAGATGTCTGATTCTCTGATGTGAGATTATCTTTGGCTCTTTGGCTTTGTAGGGTTGAATTCATTTTTTTTGTTTCACTTATTTCTCATGGAACAAGATGTTTTGCTCTATAGTCATTGTATTTCCTAGGGAAAATTCTAAAACTTCTATAAGTGCCAAGCCAAATTTCAGCCATTATAGATGGCCACCGTGCCGTGCCGGCACGACACGCGGCACGGCCGTGCCGTGCCGGCACGGTGACGTGCCGAGGCGTGCCGGTGTGCCAGCCGTGTCGCGCTAGACCGTGCTATGGGCCAGGCCTTCGGCCCATGGCACGGCACATGGGCCGTTTAGCCATGCCGTGCCGCCCGCCGCGCCAGAGTCATCCCCGCCGGTCGCCGCGCTCCGCCTCGTCCGTGGGGGAGAGAGGAGGAGCGGGCGGCCCCGTCGTGCTCGCACCGCCGCCCGTCACGCCAGATCCATCCCCGCCGCGCTCTGCCTCGGCCGCGGGGGAGAGGGGAGGAGCGGCCAGCCCCATCGTGCTCGCGTCGCCGCCTGCCGCGCTCCGCCTCGGCCGCGGGGGAGAGGGGAGGAGCAGGCGGCCCCGTCGTGCTCGCTCCGCCGGAGCCATCCCCGCCGCCGGCGCTCGAGTCGAGGAGGAGGCACCACATGGGAGGCGGGCCCGGGCTCGGGCTGGCGTTCATGGACGCGGCGGCTGCGCTCTTGGCGAGGCGGCGGCGGTGGCTGCGGTGGGGGGAAATGATTTTAGGGTTAGGGTTGGGGGACGGGGGTGCGGCTGCGGCCTTTGTATGGCCGGCACCGGCAATGGGCCGTTGGGTTGGGCCGCGCGGTGACGCCGTGGCGGCCTGGCGGCCGTGCCGGCCGTGCCGTGCCAGGCCGTGTCATGGGCCAGGCCGGCGGCCCATGGCACGCACGGGCCTTCGGGCCGTGCCGGCACGTGCACGCTGCCGACCGTGCCGTGCCGCCTGTGGGCCGTGCCAAAAGGCCATGCCGTGGGCCGTGGGCCGTGCCGCCAGCCCATGGGCCATTTGTACACGTATATCAGCCATGGACCTAGTAGAAAATTTTAGGTCCAAATGATTTGGTCCCAAATTTGGCACCATTTTCTCACCTACAATAAAGGCGGCACGTTAACATTCCAAAAAGAGAAGGAGGATGTGTCCAAATTCCATTTGAACCAAACGACACCATGATTTTTTCCACAACTGCTACATGCCCTTCTACATCAGCGTAGGAATATATAGTTGCAACGGCACATCACATGCAAAGCGACCCCCAGAGTACACGGCAGTATGGATGATGCCGGCAATGTGAGATTTTTTCACGTTCATAGGTAGAGAGAAGCGTGTTTCAGCCTCAATTGTTCAGGTAATCTTACACCTGGGTTTCGAAGACAAGTCTGAAGAGCTTGCTAGAACTGTGAAAATGATCATTTATCTGTCCGTGCGTGCTTTGCAGTCTGAGGGCACCGGCTGATTTAGCGTGCCTGATAGGGAGCGCTACGGAAATTTGAGCCACCCCAACATGTGCTGAATGGAGTGGACAGATCTCTGGTCAGTTCTGGTCAGGGTCAGGCAGAGGCTGTTTGGAGTTACAGCCACCAATTTAAACAGGAGAGCGAGGTGGTGAGTGGATTCAGAGCCACCAAGTTATCCTGATTCGAATCGACGCAGGACAATTGTCTCATTGTAAAAAAAAGGATGGTAAAAGTAATTCGCATTTTGCCTCTGATTAAGGAGCAGATAAGCTGTAGCTGCCATGCTCGCCACACTCGGTGGGGTGGCAATGGGATATGGCCGCTGCTGGTCGTCCTACTATGGATTCGATTCGGCACTGGCAGTGGCAGTGGCGTAGGAGAAAGATATGATATGATTGCCCGCTGTTGAGCTGATCACAGGGATCGCACATTCGCACGTACAAGCACGAGAGACGCTGTTCACTGTTCCTGGGCCGTGAAGGGAAGACTGGTTTGTGGGCTCGGCGGGCGGCTACCTCGTGGGCCGCATGATCCACACAAGATAGAGGGGACAAGGAGATGACATCATGGCCAGGTAAAAAGAAGGTCTCGGGGTAACACCGTACGTAACAGTTTGACTTGGAGACTGTAAACTAACCTTAATTATACGTAGTACTACATTAGTGTACACTGTTACAGTGCTTAGACAGCTCGGACGGCCTGATGATACGCGTGTGGCCAAAGAAAGGACGTGGGTATGCGAGTCCCTTTTCCAGGCAGGGGAAACTTTTTACCTCGGTTCTTTTTGGATGCTCCTTGAGAGGGGTAAAACAAGGGTTAAATTAAGGGAGCAGGAGTGCGCAGCGGCCAACGTTAAACAGTGTTTGCCCACGAACATGTGGTGATGTAGTCGCGGTTCCAATTTCTTCATGATGGTGTTGATCTTACAATAGGCCGGCAACCCGCTTTCGTTGGATTCTATCAGCCTCGTTCTCTGGTGGTGCTGACAGAACTTTTCGTTTCCTTTTTGTTACACCATGCATGTATATATTATTGTATTGGCTAGTACAAAAAAAATACAGTCATGATGCTAGATGAAGATTGTTAGTAAGACCCAGTACACGTACACATGGTTAGTACTCCATATAGCTCTCTGCCATTCCCATGTAGAATGCAAGGTACTAAATAGCGAATAGCGGTGTCATAGCGAATTAGGTTTGTATAGCGGATAGCGGGCGCTAAGTACAAATAGCATAATTCAACAAAAATAGTCAAAATTTAAATCATACATGAATATTAACATTAAATTTACTTAAATAATCATCAAGAATAAAATAATCTGTGATCCCTTATTCTTCACCATAGCCTAAATTACTATTTTCAATATTCTTGTTGTCTTCCATCCATCGTTTTTTGATACTTCAACCATCAACATAGTCAATACAGTCTAACACGAGTAATAGCAGGCGCAATAGCGAGTGTTAAGTGCAATAGTAGCCTGTAATAGCATACGCTAAGTGCAATAGCGGCCGCTAAGTCCAAACATGCTATCTTGGATCCGCTACCGTTAGGTAGCGGTAGAGGTCACTACAAACGCTATTTAGTACCTTGCAGAATGCGAATGGACAGCAGAACTAAAGTTTGGCCTATACGAAATTGACGACGTATGTTTTCATTTCGGGCACACCGGAAATTTCCTAAGAAATTAAGATTGAAATTGCAGAGCCCCACCAGTTCGTTTCCTTTTATTCAAACTTGTTCCTTTTCCCCCGCGTACTGATCATCTCTGTGTCTTCACCAGTGATTCAGTGAATCAACAACACGCGAAGTTGGACGTGCAGAGAGTGGCAGGACAGATGAAACCAAATTGAAAGATGCTCGTCATTTTTTTTTGGCGAGGCCGGAGAGGAACAAGATGCTCGTCGCCTAGCCGTGACAAACCCACTTTTGTCCCCCCAATCTGTTCATTTCTGCACAGGTCATCATGGAAATATGCCCAAGAGCCAACTGGATTCGATCCACTAGTCTTAATGGGTAAAAAATTTTGTGAAGCCCATTACCAGGAGAAGGGGTACATTATTTATTAGTCCCATATTGCTAATGAAATATGGTGTGGAGAATTTCATCCAAATAAATAGAGACCAAACCCCTCCTGAGAAAGATAAGACTTACGAGCAATAGTTATTTTTCTCCCCATCGTGCTCGCGGACCTAGCAGTCCGGTGCGCAACGTTTCAATCCTCGTACGTGTGGATACCTCGGAGGTGCTGCGCTTGGAGCACAAGGACGAACCGCACGTGCAGGACCAGACGGACGTAAGCAACTGCACTGCACTGCCACTTCGGCGCGTTCGTCTACATCGAGACGGCTTCCGCTGCAACTGCGCGTCTAGTGGTAACGATCCGTGATCTATAACTGTTGTTGTTCCTGTTTTCGGGTAAACGAGTTTTTGTATGTGCTAGCGTAGCCTCCTCGTTTCCCTACAGTGGTATCAGAGCCGTAGCTGTTTCGTTATAGGTTCGGATGTGTGCATATGGAGATATGCTTGGATGTAGATGAGTCTTTGATCGGTTCGTTGTCTTTACTATGATGGTCGTGTAACGAATTGCTCCTACCGGTCGGAATTCCGCCATCGGAGCTAAGTGATACACGTAAACCCAGGCATGGTGAGATGTAGATCAATTGGATTGGTCGAATCGAACTTAGGTCAATGGCCGGGCGCATGGCGATGCGCGGCGGTGTGGATTGGATCCATTATCGGGCCGGGTTTTGCGCGAAAATCAGGTTGTTCGTAAAACAGCCATAACTTTTGCATACGACCTCGGATTGAGACGATTTTTATATGAAAATTTATCTACAGAAAATTTTACACATGATTGCGACCGCGAATGCGGTTTTGCTGAATTTAGATTTGCGAAAAAAGGCTCGAAAGATCGAGTTTTCGGCGATTTAAGTTTGGACGTCGAAATCGGCTAACTTGTTTTTGCAGATTCATGTGATCGGTATGGCCCTATGTGTATGTGATGCATGTATGTAATTAATCATGACCTGCGTGTCGTGAGTACGACAATACGGCTGGAGCCATATGTATTGTCAATTTGATGTAATGGCCTGCGTGCCAACTTGTGATGATCTAATGCGCGATTATGTAATTTATTTTACTATCATACGTTAGATAGTTCTTGGAGGACTCATCACTGGAGGATGGCATACATGAATCATGGAGATGGAGATCATCATGATGGACAATACAATGGAGATGGAGATCACCATATGTTAATGGGTCATATCGTGTCATTACTATGTGAATGTCGTTCTTATTGTTTTACTTCTACATATGCGACGATAATGGTTATTTTTCTGCATGCGACGGTAGAAGTAGAATGATCCCTCTGCAATGTTTAAGTTTTGAATGCCCTCCCAACTAAATCTTGCACCGTCACATGTCTTGTACAATTAGTGGTGGGTCTATGAAATTAGAGTGCCACTAGTTTTCCTTGACTAGATGGGTTCGTATCGGATACTAACTCGCATAAAGGGTTGGTTAACTTAGACAAGGTTATCTTAATGGTTAAGGACCTTGGGCATTAAGGTTGGGCGCCGAGACATAGAGATGTCACCCAACAACAGGAGTCATATGTGATATGATTAGCAAAGGGTTGCTTACCAATCTACCATGTCTTCTAGCAGTGATGCTAAAGCTCACTAGTTGACTTGTTAGTTGTGGATCCTGAATCGCTAAGTGTCGGTGCTGGGATCGGTCGACCAATCCCCAGCGCCAAACAGAATGCGCTGTGTCCCGTCCCTTGACGGTTGATGCAAGAGCTAGCACGATGAGACAAGCGTTTATCCTGGTTCCGACCGTGAGGTCGTACGTCCAGCAGGGTGCGCTCGGAGCGCTGTACTATCTTGCACCGGAGTGCTTGCAGAGGGGGGCTACAAGCAAGGCAGGAGAGGGGGAGGAGTCTCCAAGTCCCTGAAAGCGAGTGTGATTGAAGCGAGTGCCAATATCGTGTGTGGCAATGTGTCTTATCCTCTCCTTTTCTTCTCCCCTTACCTCCTTTTATAGGTCAAGGAGAGAAAGGTGGGGGTAGGGTTTACAAGTACAAACGTGACGTGCTACAGGGATATGTACCGGAGAGCATGGCGTCGGGCGTGCCTCGTCCTTGACCCTGGCGGGGGATTTATGGCGAGCCCCGGCTTCTGCGAGTGTCGTGGCCGTCCCTGTGCTTGTCCTGGAGCGGCTTCGAGGGGTGCCGTTGCCGCAATCCGCGTCCAGTTGCCCGTTCGCTGGTTGACTTCGAGGGCGGGGCAGGTGAGGAAGGACCGGAGTTGGCGGTACAGGGGTCAGTATGGTGGTTGCCGTCAACCACAATGCGCGGCGTGCCCGGTTCACCAGGGGATGGTCGAGAGTTGGCGGATTTGACCCGGCATTCGTCATCACCAGGCCACGCTTGACCGGAGTCTGTACTCGGTTGCTGTTTAGATATTCTTTCGAGGGTTCCCCATGCTCATTCGAGGGGCGTCCCGGGGGGAAAAGACGGTAGCAGGTGGAACAGTGGTGCAGAATGGCGCCTGCCAGTCCGCACAGGGTCTTGCGCAGTGCCGCGTGCGTCCGTACAGCGTCAGTGAGGACGCACAGTGACTGGAGTAGGTGGAACAGCGAGCTCTGCGGTGTCAGCGGCGCGGCGTGGGGGAAAGATTGCCTTTTGACTTCGGCGCCCGCCTGATGGGGCGGGCATTAAGTGCCGTTGTCGGTTGGGGCACCGGGGAGCGCCGCGTTATGTAGAGGAGTGGCCTCGAGCGAGGCGGAGTTGGCTCGCCCGCTCGAAGGGGTGCGCGGCCCTCGAGCGAGGCGGAGTTTGTGTTGTGCCTGCTCGAAGGGGTGCGCGGCCCTCGAGCGAGGTCGAGACGGGGGTAGCGACTCGGGCCCCCCTGTCAGGCGAGTTCGGACGGCCGTTCTTGGGCCACGACAGGCTGTGACGGGCCGAGCTGCCGACGATTCGACCTTTCGTGGTATATCGTTCTTTGAGGGTGATCACCCCGATGATTAGGGGACCCCCTGGGTTTGTCCCCGACAGTAGCCCCCGAGTCTCTGCCGGACTAAGGGTCAGTCGGGCAGAGGCTGATGGTTCGTGGGATCGTTCCTGGACGTTTTGCTGGGATTACTCCTTCTCGGTTATGCACGTTCTTCCGTGGGGGCGCGCGAGCGCACCCGCGGGTGTAGCCCCCGAGCCCTTGGAGGAGTGAATTCACTCGTGCAAGGGCTTTGACTTTCGAGGGTTGTGTCAGTCGTTCCCCTTTCGATGTGGCGGGGGGTGAGACCGAGTTATACAGAATTCGGGGGGGCGGACCCTGCACGGCTTTGATGTGTTTCGCGCATAAGAGGAGGAGGACATGCTGCAAGGAGCCCCCGAGCTCCTGGCCCGCGCGGAGGCGATCGGAGGGGCTTCTTGTCTTTGAGTTGCGACCCTCGCCTCCCCTTCGCGGGGGAGAGGGGTGAGGTCATTCGTGCAACCCTCGAATCGGGCAGCGTACACGGATGCCTCGGTGAGCTGTTAGCGGGTAGTTCAAGTGGACGTCCGTGCCCCGTTCGCTGGGGGTCGGCTCGTGGTCCGGAGACACGTCCATGTAGCGCTTGCAAAGGTTTGCTAGGTGGGGCTCGGTCCCTTTCGCAGAGACCGAGGGCGCGAAAGCTCTCCCTCATTAGGATCCCCCCACTAGCTGCCTTTGTCCGGCCTTGAACACAACAGGGGCGTCCCCAAACTTCGCGTTCGGGGTAAAGTCCGTTGGACACGCCCGAATCGTCCCTGACTCTGTTGATCTGGAGCGCCTGTCGAACCCTTTCGAGGGCCAAGCTTCGTACTCCTGATCAGTAGGGCCTTGCGAAAGGTGCAGGTCACCCTCGAGCAGCGGGCTCGAGGGTTGGTCGAGCGTGACCGGCTGCCTTCGCATCGCTTAATCTGGGGCGCCCGTCGAACCTTTTCGAGGCCCGGGTTTCGAGTCCCTGATCAGTAGCGCCCTGCGCCTCGAGGCGGAGGGGGGTCGTTGTCTTGCCTGGGAAGGAATCCAACGGTTAGGTCATTCGGGCCCGCGCACGACCGCTGGCGGGCGTGGTCGTGGCTGACGTGGCACGGAGTGGGCGAGATGGGCGTAGTGGGCGCGCCTTTTTAGGCGGAGTCGGCGTGCGCAGGGGAGAGGCGAGGCGACGGGCGGTCAGGCGCCGCTGTTGCGTCTTTTCGTTTTGCCGTGCCGCAGTAAATGCCGCCGCCCACGCGTGCCGTTCCGCGGGAAAAAAAGGGGAGGGGGGTCCCCGGTTGTCAGCGACGTGCCACGCGTGGGTTCGGCCCGTTGCCAGTAGGTTGGCATGTCACGGCAGGGACGAGCCCGCTCCCTTATAAAAGGAAAGCAGGGGAGGAAGGGGATTTCTTACCTTCGCCATTCCTCGCACCAGCTCTCGCCTCTGCCTTTCGCTTGCTTGCGAGCCCGCTAGTCGCACTCTGTTCGTCCTTCACGCCTTCGTCGCCTTTGCTCTGCGCTCCCTGCTCCGCCGTCCGCCATGGTGATCATCGAAGGCGTCACGGAGTGGACTCCGTCCACCGCTACCGAGCACCTCCTGGAGGGCTTGGTGAACGGCGGACAGCTTTCGCCCAGGGGCGATTCGGCGCGGCCGGCGTGGATTGTCCCGGCGCTGGCGGCCAGGGCGCCGAACCCACCGACGGGGTACGTGGTGAGCTTCATCCGCTTTCACGAGCGGGGCTTCAACGCGCCCGCCAGCCAGTTCATGCGGGGCCTCTGCCACTACTACGGCGTGGAGCTCCACAACTTCTCCCCCAATGCCATCTCGCAGGCGGCGGCCTTCGTCGGCGTCTGCGAGGCTGTGCTGGGGATCGAGGCGCACTGGGACCTGTGGGTCCACCTCTTCCGCGCCGAGCTCAGCACGTCCGGCGCGGGGAGGGGGGTGCGCCGTTCTTCGTGAGCCGGCGGTCTCACGCTCGCGCCGGTCGAGTCCAGGAAGCACTTGTACCCGGTCTGCAGGATGACCACCAACAACAGCGGCTGGGCCAAGGGGTGGTTTTACCTGCGCAACGACGGCCTGGGGTTGCCGGAGTACACCGGCAAGGTCTTGACGGAGAAGGCCGACTCCTGGAGCTACGGCGTCTCTGGCGAAGGTCAGCGGAAGAGGCTCCGCCCCGTCGCCGACGCCCTTCGTGCCTTGGAGTGGTCGGGCCTGACCGTGGCGCACGTGCTCGCGCACTGTCATTGCCGCCGGGTGGTTCCCCTTATGGAGAGGCAGCTCCCTCTGTTCCGGATGACGGAGGGTGCCGACCCGGCGGTACTGGCGGCTTCGCGCATGTTGTCGGAGCCGCTGCTTGAAGAGTACGTCGTTACGAGGGTGCGAACGGCGGTGCATCCCGACACCATGCTGAGCGACCTCCGGTCGTTCCGGCTGCGCCCCGACGAGGGCCATGTTTTGTCGGTGAGTCGTCATTCTCCCTCTCCGGGCCATTGGATTGATTAATTTAGAATTCCCTTCCTAAATTCATCGTGATTTCAGGATGTGAACTACGGCCTCTACCGCTCCCTCGCGCCGACTCCGGAGGTACGCGCTTCGAACTGCGCTCGCCGTGACCGAGAGAGGGACGCGAAGGAGGCGAAGAGAGCCAGCAGCCGGAGGAGGCAAGCCCGTCGGGACGCGCACCAGGCGGCGCTTCGCCGGTGGAGGAGGGACGGCGGGGCGAGGCGTCCCCCGAGGACTCCCCGGACCCTCCCAGCGAGGGGGAGGATGAGGAGGAGATCGATGCCGGCGGGGTTCCGCCCGCCGGTGAGGAGGAGGAGATGGCCGCGTCGCTGCCCGAGGCGGGCGTGGTGGCCCCGGGCGATGTTGCGCCGGTGGCGGCGCGGACGGTGGTCGCGCCTGCTCGACCCGCGGCGCCGCGGGCGCGAGCAATTTTCTCCTCCGCTGCGGGCGCGCCGCGCCGCAGCGGAGCGAGTGTCGAGGGCTCGAGGGGTTCGCAGCCCCCGAGCGATTTGAGGGGGTCCTCGAGTTCGAGGAGGGCTCCCTCAACGGGCGGCTCGAAGCGGAAGCTGCAGGTGCTGCAGGATTGCATCCGGTAAGTTTTGCCTCGAACTTTTTCGTAGTTTTTCATCCTTGTTCGGTTTTTTGTTTCGTGATTTCCATTCGTTCTTTTTGATTTAGCACGCGGGGTGCCACTAAGGCCGCCCCTAACCTCGTGCCCAAGAAGGCGTTGAAGGTTGGGGGGTCGGATTCCCCTCACGCCGGAGGATCGCGTTCGCGCGGGACTCTGCGTCCCGCAGCGATGTCCGCAGCGACGCCGGTGGATCCGGCGTCGGGGGTGCGAGACTCCGGGTCGGCGGAGGAGGAGCGGGAGAGGACGCCCCTGGTGGCGGAGCCGAGGCAGGACGCCCCGGTGGTTGAGGTGGAGACGGGGCACGGCGCCCCGGTGACGGAAGTGGGTGAGCAGGAGGGCCATGCCACTGCCGCGGCCCCTACTGGAAGGAGGCAGGAGGCGGTCGTGCCGGTCGGTGGCACGGTCATCCTGCCGGCTTTGGGTCGCGCACAAGGCGTGGCCCAGGGTGGCGATGGCGGGCGCGTTCCCCCCGCTGGGGTGTCTGCGGCCGAGGTGTCGGCGGCGCGCTTCTTGTCTCAGGGGCCGCCGCAGATGCCCGTTGTCGGGGGAGCGGTCGAGTGGGATGCGGCCGAGGTGGCGCTGCTCCAGGGTCGTCGCGGCCCGAGCGCGTGGCCGGAGGAGCCTGGCGTCTCCGCCCGGGTCTGGCAGAGCATGGCGGAGGAGAACGAGCTGTGGGCTCAGGCCGAACGGGTCGGGACGGACCTGGAGCGGGCCATCTCAGCCGCCGCCGATCTCCATTCCAGGCAGGCGCTGGAGCTCTTCGAGGTATCCCCGTGCTCGTCCCAGCACTTCGAGATTGTTTTTAGTCTGTGTCTTATTCCTGATGGCTCTTCGTGCAGCTTCTGCGGCAAGAGGCGGTAGACAAGACCGCGTGCATCGCGGGCTTGTACGCCGATCTTCGCCGGTTCCGCCAGGCGAACACGGACCTGGGCACGGAAGTGACCCAGCTCACCATCCGGGTGAGGGAAGCAGAGACGGCCGCCCGCGCACACGAAGAAGCCAAGGCTCGCGCGGAGCGGGAGCGCGACGCTGAGAGAGGCGCGGCGGAGCGGGAGGCCCGAGCCTCGGCCGCAGCGTTGGAGTGGCTCGAGCTTGAGCGCAAGGCGCGCGAGGCCGCGCAGTCCCAGCTCGCGGAGGCGGTGGCCCGGGCAGGGCAAAAGGCCCAGGAGGCCGAGCAGCTCGGCCGCGCGCTTCGAGAGAAGGAGGGTGCGCTGGCGACCGCGGAGGGCCTGCTCCAGCAAGAGCGCACAGCGCTTACCAAGGCCAGGGCCTTGGTGGACGGTGTGTCCTTACCCTTTCCTGGATTTCTGTGTTGGAGTTCGTCTTGACATGCTTGAGCTTTGTCAGGGCTGCGGAGGGCCGAGGCGGAGAAGGCGGATGAGGTGATGGCTGTTCAGGCTGCCTACTCCGAGGCCCAGGGGGAGCTCGAGGCGCTGAAGGTCGCCGCCGATGCGGCGTGCCGGGACGTCTAGTGCGTCGACGTGCAGTCGGAGTCGTCGTTGCCCAGGCGCCTGAGGTCTCTGAAGAGCTGCGTGGCGGAGCGCCTCGAGCACGCGCTTCACCTTGGAGTGAAGAAGGCACTCGGCGTGGTGTCGACGCATTACGACATTGACCTCGCAGCGGTGGCACGCGGTTACTTCATCGACGCAGACCTGGACGACGACGCCGCCCTTGCTGCCCTCGACGAGGCCGATGACGGTGCCGAGGATGCCGCCATGGCACTTGCCGCCAAGTTCGGGCGCGATCTTTTCCCCGAGGAGGATGAAGATGCGCGCACCGACGTTGGGCCTGAGGCTGCGACCGCCACCGAAGCCGAGGTTGATCCTGAGGCCGACGCCGTGTCGTCCCTTGAGGAGGACATCGCCTCGGTGTTCCGTGATGACGATGGTCCTGGGGCGCTTGCATCGGTTCCCTCGACCGTTGCCGCTGAGGCCACCGCGCCCCCGCAGGAAGGTGGAGCCTGAAGGGTTCAGGCTTAGTATCTAGATGTATCTTAGTTTTTAGGAGACTAGCTCTGTAAATAAACTAAGATTGAAAGTCGATTGTGCGTTTCAAACTTGTTCGATTGTTCTATTCTGCTACTCTTGGCTTGGAGAGATTTTAGCCGGGTATTTCGAATCCGCAAGCAATTAAAGCGTGGAGTGGAGAGGGAGATGCCGTATCCCTTCGCGGGCATAGGCGGTCTCACGGCTCAACCAGCTCCAGCTTTAGCTAGCTCGCGCCCCGCATCTTCTCTAAGCGCCTCGAGTTTTAGCACAATTTTCGAAAAATTGGGACGATTAGGGGGGTAAACCCCCCTGCAGCCCCCGAGGGGGGCTTGGCTTTATTTGAAAATAGAACCAATTCCCCCTTGTTTGTGTTGTTAGCAACAATGTTTTCATGTTTTCGCAAACTTTTTATTATTGTTAACTAAGAACATGAAGTATTTACAAGAAATACTGAGAGTTTTAAGGATAGAAGCGACGTAGCTGTTGGATGTTCCAGGCGTTGGTGAAGACCTCGCCCTTCTCGTTCGCCAGCTTGTAAGTGCCAGGTTTGAGGACCTTGGCGATGATGAACGGTCCTTCCCATGGCGGAGTGAGCTTGTGGCGCTCTTGATTGTCCTGGCGCAGCCTTAGCACCAGGTCCCCTTCGTGGAGGTCTCGATGCCGCACCTTCTGAGCTTGGTATCGACGGAGCGATTGTTGGTAGCGTGCTGAGTGAAGCAACGCTACGTCGCGAGCCTCGTCCACCTGGTCCAGTGAGTTCTCGCGGTCCCGCTGGTTTTGGTCTTCCTGGTAGGCCTTGAGCCTCGGAGACCCGTACTCCAAGTCTGTTGGGAGGACGGCTTCGGCGCCATAGACGAGGAAGAACGGGCTGAAGCCTGTGGCCCTGCTTGGGGTTGTCCTGAGACTCCATATCACCGATGGCAGCTCAGCAACCCACTTCCGGCCAAACTTGTTCAGCTTGTTGAAGATTCTTGGCCTCAGGCCTTGTAGTATCATGCCGTTGGCACGTTCTACTTGGCCGTTCGTTTGTGGA
This sequence comes from Echinochloa phyllopogon, assembly GCA_033239725.1. Classification (NCBI taxonomy): domain Eukaryota; kingdom Viridiplantae; phylum Streptophyta; class Magnoliopsida; order Poales; family Poaceae; genus Echinochloa; species Echinochloa phyllopogon. Next base: position 49,720,937 of record BTCW01000002.1, on the reverse strand, counting down.
TGTGCCACGGCCGACCAATCAACATGAATGTGATGGTCGTCGCAGAACTCCAAGAACTTCTTGCCGGTGAATTGGGTGCCGTTGTCAGTGATGATCGAGTTGGGTACCCCGAATCGGTGGATGATGTCGGTGAAGAACAACACGGCCTGCTCAGATCTGATGCTGGTGATGGCCCGGACCTCGATCCACTTCGAGAACTTGTCGATGGCTACCAACAAGTGGGTGAATCCCCCGGGCGCTGGGCGGAAGGGCCCCACGAGATCCAACCCCCAGACCGCGAAAGGCCATGTTACAGGGATGGTCTGCAGGGCGTGCGCCGGGAGGTGCGTCTTTCGTGCGTAGAATTGGCACCCTTCGCAGGTGCGCACGACCTCGTTCGCGTCGGACACGGCGGTGGGCCAGTAAAAGCCTTGCCGGAATGCGTTACCCACGAGGGTACGAGGCGCTGCGTGGTGTCCGCACGCCCTGGCGTGGATGTCGCGGATCAATTGCCTTCCCTCGGGGATGGGGATGCATCGCTGCAAGATCCCTGAGGCGCTGCGCTTGTACAGCTCGCCGCCGACCGAGACAAAGGTCTTGGCCCTTCTGGCAATGCGACGTCCCTCGGTTCGGTCCGAGGGCAGCTCTCCGCGGTCGATCCACGCGAGGTACGAATCACGCCAGTCTTGTGGTCGCGTGTCTACGTCGATTTCCATGGCCTCGGCCGAAGAAATTTCAGCGTCGAGGGCTTCGAGCCCCTCTTTCGCGGGGCCCTCCTCCATGGGCTCGACCCCCGTAGCCCCCGAGGGTGTCCTGAGGGTTCCGGCCCTTCGCTCGAAGTTGACGGAGGGTTGATCGAGGTCACGGGCGAAGATGTTCGGAGGAATGGTGATTCGCTCTGACGCGATCTTAGCCAACTGATCCGCTTCCTCGTTGTATTTGCGTACGACGTGGTTCAGCTCGAGGCCATAGAATTTGTCCTCGAGACGACGAACCTCGTTGCAATACGCCTCCATCTTTTCGTCGCGGCAGCTTGCGTTCTTCATCACTTGGTCGATGACCAACTGAGAATCCCCCCGGACGTCGAGACGTTTGATGTCGAGGTCGATGGCGATGCGGAGCCCAGCGAGGAGGGCTTCGTACTCCGCCATGTTGTTCGACGCTGGGAAGTGCAAGCGAACCATGTATCGGATATGTTCTCCGAGGGGTGAGACGAAAAGGAGGCCCGCACCTGCCCCGGTTTTCATTACCGACCCGTCGAAGTACATGGTCCAGCATTCGGCCTGGATCTGCGGCGGCGGAAGTTGGACGTCGGTCCACTCAGCGACGAAATCCGCTAAGGTTTGCGATTTTATCGCCTTACGCGGTGCGTAGGAGAGAGTCTCCCCAACGAGTTCCATAGACCACTTCGCTATTCTACCCGAGACGTCCCGGTTGCGGATTATCTCCCCCAAAGGGAAAGATGAGACCACGGTGACCGGGTGGGCCTTGAAGTAGTGTCGCAGCTTTCGACGCGCGAGCACTACGGCGTAGATTAGCTTCTGGATCTGTGGATACCGCATCTTGGTTTCGGTCAGCACCTCGCTGACATAGTACACCGGCCTCTGGACCGACAGAGCGTGGCCCTCCTCTATCCTTTCCACAATGATGACGGCGCTGACAACTTGCGTTGTCGCAGCCACATATAGGTAGAGAGGCTCACCGTTCTGCGGCGGCGTGAGGATGGGTCCGCGTGCGAGCGACGCTTTTAGCCCGTCGAGGGCTTTTTGGGCCTCGGGGGTCCATGAAAAGCGTTCGTGCTTTTTTACGAGCCGGTACAAAGGTAAGCCCTTTTTGCCAAGTCGAGAGATGAAGCGGCTGAGAGCTGCGAGGCAGCCCAGTACTCTTTGCACCCCCTTGAGGTCCCGAATTGGCCCCAGTCGTTCCAGGGCTGAGACTTTTTCGAGGTTGGGTTCGATGCCTCGTTGGGAGACGATGAAACCCTATAGCATGCCTCGCGGCACCCCGAATACGCATTTTTCCGGATTCAACTTTACCCCGTTCGCCCGGAGGCAACCGAATGTGATTTGCAAATCGTTGACCAGATCGTTCGCCTTTCTGGTTTTTACAATGATATCGTCAACATATGCCTCAACGGTCCGCCCGATGTGGCTTCCGAAAACGTGTTGCATACATCCCTGATATGTAGCTCCAGCGTTTCGGAGGCCGAACGGCATAGTGACGTAGCAAAACATGCCAAACGGGGTGATGAAAGAAGTCGCGAGCTGGTCGGACTCTTTCATCTTGATTTGATGATAACCGGAATAAGCATCAAGAAAGCATAGCAATTCACATCCAGCGGTGGAGTCTATTATCTGATCTATTCTAGGCAGAGGAAATGGAACCTTAGGGCATGCTTTGTTTAAACCGGTATAATCTACGCACATACGCCATTTTCCATTTTTCTTCTTAACTAGAACAGGATTAGCAAGCCAGGTCGGGTGAAATACCTCTTTGATGAATCCGGCTTGCAGGAGCTTGTGCACCTCCTCCCCGATGGCGCGGCGCCTTTCCTCGTCGAACCGCCGCAGTCGCTGTACCACCGGCTTGGAGTGTGGCTTGATGTCGAGGCTGTGCTCGGCGACCTCCCTCGGGATCCCCGGCATGTCCGAGGGTCTCCACGCGAAGATGTCGGTGTTGGCGCGGAGAAAGTCGACGAGCACTGCTTCCTATTTGGGGTCGAGGGTGGTGCTGACCCTCAACGCCTTGCCCTCGGGGGCAGTGGGGTCGAGGGGCACCGCTTTGATGTGTTCAGCAGCCTCGAAGGTGCCCACGTGCCTTTTGGTGGAGTCGACGGCCTCGTTCGCCATCTTCTCCAAATCCGCCACCAGGGTTTCGCTGTAGGCGAGAGCATCCGCGCCTTCGACGCACTCGACATCGCACGCATAGGCGTGCTCGTACGACGATCCCACGGTGATGACACCCTTTGGCCCTGGCATCTTCATCTTGAGGTAGGCGTAGTTGATGACCGCCATGAACTTGGCATAGCACGGTCGCCCGAAGATAGCGTGGTACGCTCCTGGGAATCCCACCACCTCGAAGGTGAGGGTCTCCCTCCGAAAGTTCTCGGGAGTACCGAAGCAAACGGGCAGGTCGATCTGCCCGAGGGGTTGGACCCGTTTTCCCGGCGCGATGCCGTGGAACGGCGCCTTGCTTGGCCTCAGCTGGTTCGTGCCGATGCCCATGAGCTCTAAGGTGTGGACGTAGAGGATGTTGAGGCTGCTGCCCCCGTCCATCAGCACCTTGGAGAATCACGTGTTGCCGATGACGGGGTCGACGACGAGCGGATAGCGCCCCGGATTCGGGACATAGTCCGGGTGGTCCTCGCGGCCGAAGGAGATGGTCTCGTCCGACCAGGCGAGGTAAGTTGGCGTCGCGGGGTGAACGGAGAAGACCTCTCGGCGTTCACGTCTCTGTTCCCGGGACGTCGCGTTCACTGTGGCCCCCCCCCCCCCACGATGAAGAATACATTCTCCACATGGGGGAACTCGTCGTTGCCGCCATCGCCCGTATCCTTCTTCGGGCCATCCTCCTTCGCGGAGGTGCGCCTGAAGTAACCCTTAATCATCCCACATTGTTCGAGGGTGTGGGTGACGGGGCCCTTGTGGTACGGGCATGGCTTCTTCAGCATCTCGTCGAACAGGCCTCCCCCCTGAGGGGGGCCTCGAGGGCTTTTGCGGCCTCGCTCGACCATGAGGGCGTCGTCAGAGTCTTCGCCCTGCTGCTGCTGCTGCACGGCTTGCCGAGGCTTCCAGCCTTTACTGCCCCGTTTCTGCTTTTTTGTCTTGGCCTTGGGTTTGCTGCCCTCCGCGGGCGGCTCCTCCGCGCGCTTCCCCTTGGTCTTGCCGTCGAAGATTGCTCCGACAGCCTCCTCTCCAGAGGCGAAGTTGGTGGCGATGTCGAACAGAGCGTTGACGCTGGTGGGATGGTTTCGTCCCAGCTCACGCACCAGCTCTCGACAGGTCGTGCCTTCGAGGAAGGCGTGGATGATTTCGGAGTCACCCACGCTCGGGAGCTCGGTGCAGCGCTTGGAGAAACGGCGGATGAAGTCCCTTAGCACGTATGTGCCCTAAAAGTTACCCACGAACATCTTGACCAGGTCGTCCCAGTCGTGGATTTGGTTCGCGGGTAGGTGTTCGAGCCATGTCCGCGCCGAGTCCGCGAGATGAAGCGGAAGGTTGCGGATGATCATGGCATCGCCGGTGGCCCCGCCCAACTGGCAGGCCAGGCGATAGTCGTTGAGCCACGTCTCGGGTTTCGTCTCGCCCGAATACTTGGTGATGGTGGTTGGCTGGCGAAAACGCGGCGGGATGGCTGCCGAACGGATCTTCCGGCTGAACACCGGGGTTCCCGGGGGTTCCGGCGTCGGGCTTCTGTCCTCCTCGCTGTCATAGCGACCTCCGCGTCGGGGGTGCCTGCTGCGGGGAGGCGCCGCGTCCTGCCTCTTCTTGTTCAGGACGTTGCGCGCATCGCCATCGTCGACGGCGCCCCGCGTGTCCACGAGTCGGTCCTTCGCGGACCTCCTCGTTTCGCGGTCGCCGGTCACGAGCGCCCTTCCGTCGTTCGTTGGACGGTGAGGCGTCCACGCACCCCTGGGTGGGGTGTGGATGGATTGCTCCTTATCCCACTTGCCGCCTCCGGCTCTCGAACTGTCCTGGTGGCGCATGCGGGAGGCAGAACTTTCCGCTTGTTGAACGGCCGCTTCTTCGACAAGGGCCTGCACCTGGCGCCGCATGCTGCGTGCTTCTGGTGTTGATGGTTCGGGCATGGCCCGAATCAGGGTTGCTGCGGCGACGAGCTTCTGGCTTGCTCGTGGCGGCATGGCAGGACCGGCGTCGTCGCCGTCACCCATGATGCGCGCTTGAGCAATACGCCCGGCAGCTCGTGCGCGTTCGCCGCGTTTGGGCTGCCGGGCTTCCAGGGCTGCGCGCAGCTCCTGTACCTGTTGGCGCTCCTGTTGGAGCTTGGCTTCCAGCTCTTGCACCTGCGCAAGCTGTGCCTGCGCGAGTGCGGCTTCACTCGCTGGCTCGGCGGGCGCCGGTGGCGGTTCGTCGTGTCCGGCCCCATCGCGCGTCTCTTCATCCTCTCCCACGGACTCTACCTCGCCGTCGAGGACGAAGCATTCCCGCGTGGGGTCGTATTCCCCCTCGCTGGAGTCGTCGGAGCAGGTGAGGCAGAAGTCCGCGACGGCCTGGAAGGAGATAAGGCCTTCGCGGTCGCGCAACCCGGAGTAGTCCAAGTTCGGGTGCTCCTGCCCGTGCGCACTCTCTCCGTCATCCGACTCGGACTGGGGTCCACCGGGTGAGGAAATGTTGAGGCCGTGGATCGAACCCAGCTGGTGACCCGGCGAATCCTCGTGCGCGTTCGGGTTGGCGCTGATTGCCGCGGAGTAGCTTGCGGCCGCGTTGTTCATCCCGTGGGGGAGCTGCGCCGGCCCGACCACATTTTCCCAGCGCGCTCCCTCCGCGGGAGCCGCCGGCGGGGGTCCGCCCCCCTGTAACGCGGCAGTGGGCTGGAGCAGCAGGTGTGCGTCCCAGTCAGGGAGGACGACATGCGGAGCAACGCGCCGCTCCGCGCGGATCTGCAGCTCGCGCAGTCTTCGTCGTCTCCTGAGCTGGGCCGGCGTTGGCGGTGTCGGGGTAACGGGCATCATGTTGGGCGGCCTGGAGGCGAGTCGCATGAGGAGGCCCTCACCGGTCGCTTCGAACTCCAGGCTCCCAAACGTGATCCGATACCCGCGCGGAAGCGGGCCGGGGGACCCCGTTTCGGATCGTGGTGGCATGGTCTTGGCGCGGCCTGCCGTCAAGGGAACTGATCGGGTGTGATTGTCCACAGCGCAGCCCCCTACCTGGCGCGCCACTGTCGGTGCTGGGATCGGTCGACCAATCCCCAGCGCCAAACAGAATGCGCTATGTCCCGTCCCTTGACGGTTGATGCAAGAGCTAGCACGATGAGACAAGCGTTTATCCTGGTTCCGACCGTGAGGTCGTACGTCCAGCAGGGTGCGCTCGGAGCGCTGTACTATCTTGCACCGGAGTGCTTGCAGAGGGGGGCTACAAGCAAGGCGGGAGATGGGGAGGAGTCTCCAAGTCCCTGAAAGCGAGTGTGATTGAAGCGAGTGCCAATATCGTGTGTGGCGATGTGTCTGATCCTCTCCTTTTCTTCTCCCCTTACCTCCTTTTATAGGTCAAGGAGAGAAAGGTGGGGGTAGGGTTTACAAGTACAAACGTGACGTGCTACAGGGATATGTACCGGAGAGCATGGCGTCGGGCGTGCCTCGTCCTTGACCCTAGCGGGGGATTTATGGCGAGCCCCGGCTTCTGCGAGTGTCGTGGCCGTCCCTGTGCTTGTCCTGGAGCGGCTTCGAGGGGTGCCGTTGCCGCAATCCGCGTCCAGTTGCCCGTTCGCTGGTTGACTTCGAGGGCGGGGCAGGTGAGGAAGGACCGGAGTTGGCGGTACAGGGGTCAGTATGGTGGTTGCCGTCAACCACAGTGCGCGGCGTGCCCGGTTCACCAGGGGATGGTCGAGAGTTGGCGGATTTGACCCGGCATTCGTCATCACCAGGCCACGCCTGACCGGAGTCTGTACTCGGTTGTTGTTTAGATATTCTTTCGAGGGTTCCCCATGCTCATTCGAGGGGCGTCCCGGGGGGAAAAGACGGTAGCAGGTGGAACAGTGGTGCAGAATGGCGCCTGCCAGTCCGCACAGGGTCTTGCGCAGTGCCGCGTGCGTCCGTACAGCGTCAGTGAGGACGCACAGTGACTGGAGTAGGTGGAACAGCGAGCTCTGCGGTGTCAGCGGTGCGGCGTGGGGGAAAGATTGCCTTTTGACTTCGGCGCCCGCCTGATGGGGCGGGCATTAAGTGCCGTTGTCGGTTGGGGCGCCGGGGAGCGCCGCGTTATGTAGAGGAGTGGCCTCGAGCGAGGCGGAGTTGGCTCGCCCGCTCGAAGGGGTGCGCGGCCCTCGAGCGAGGCGGAGTTTGTGTTGTGCCTGCTCGAAGGGGTGCGCGGCCCTCGAGCGAGGTCGAGACGGGGGTAGCGACTCAGGCCCCCCTGTCAGGCGAGTTCGGACGGCCGTTCTTGGGCCGCGACAGGCTGTGACGGGCCGAGCTGCCGACGATTCGGCCTTTCGTGGTATATCGTTCTTTGAGGGTGATCACCCCGATGATTAGGGGACCCCCTGGGTTTGTCCCCTACACTAAGTATCAATGGAGGGATATTGATTTTAGTGGGAGTAGATTTCGTTAAATTGTTTAATGTATTTTACTCTATCATAGATATGTTGTCTTAGTATTTTGCATTATTTCTGTTGTAGATCAATGGCACCTAGCACACCGTTTTCTTTGCGTTCGATACTTTAGAAAGATAAGTTGAATGGAACAAACTATGCGGATTGGATCCGTAACCTGAGAATTGTTCTCAGGGCTGAGAAAAAGGAAGAAGTTCTAGACACCCCATTACCAGATGAGCCTGATGATAACGCAACTGTTGCTGACAAACTTGCTTACAAGAAGGCATGTAATGTCAATCTTGAAGTGAGTTGCCTTATGCTTGCTTGCATGGAACCCGAGCTGCAGATGCAGTTTGAGACAAACCATGAGGCGCACGATATGATCGAGGCGCTTAAGGACATGTTCCAAACTCAGGCCAGGACTGAAAGGTTCAATGTCTCAAAGGCCTTTGTGGAAACCAAGCTAACAGAAGGCGCAGTTGTAGGGCCGCATGTGATCAAGTTGGTTGGTTACACCCAGAGGTTGGAGAAGCTGGGCTTCCCACTTGGCCCAGAGTTGGCCACTGATTTTATTCTAGCATCACTTCCGTCTAGCTTTGGGAACTTCATCTCGAACTACCATATGCATGGGGCGGAGAAGGGCTTGAATGAGTTGTGTGGCATGCTCAAGACAGCAGAGGCTGACATTAAGAAAAGCGCTAGCAGCACCCATGTAACGGCGATCCAAAACAGGCCTAACTTCAAGAAGAAGGGCAAATCTTGGAAAAAGAAGGGCAAGGCTAAAGATGTGATCTCTCGGCCAAACCCAACGCCCCAGACTAAGTCTGGACCAGCTGCAGAAAAAGAGGAGTGCTTTTATTGTAAGGAACTTGGTCACTGGAAGAGGAATTGCAAGCAGTACCTGGCTTCTCTGAAGAAAGGCGGTAGTAAGAGTACTTCCGCATCATGTACACTTGACATCAATATTACAGACATTTTTCTCGCTGATTCTTCTATTAATTCCTGGGTATTTGATACCGGATCGGTTGCTCATATTTGCAATTCGATGCAGGGATTAGTAAGAAGTAGAAGCGTAGGAAGAGGCGAAGTTGATTTCCGCGTGGGCAATAATGCAAGAGTTGCTGCTTTGACCGTCAGGATTTCCGTCAGGATTTATCATGGAATTGAATAATTGTTATTTTGAGTCGAAACATTGTATCTCCCTCATGTTTGATGAAGGATGGTTATACATTCGCGAGTAAAGACAATGGTTGTGTGATCTCAAAGAATGGCATGTTTGTGGCTCTTGCATCCATTGTGAATGGGTTGTTCATTTTAAATCTTGATGATTCACCTATATGTAATATAATTGCTAAAAGGCCTCGGCTAGATGATTTGAATCCTACCTATATGTGGCATTGTCGTTTGGGTCATATAAGTGAGAAGCGCATGAAGAAGCTCCATTCTGATGGACTTTTAACTTCGTTTGATTTTGAATCATACGAGACGTGCGAAGCTTGTTTGCTAGGCAAGATGACCAAGGCACCTTTCACAGGTTTTCCTGAGAGGGCGCAAGACTTGTTGGAACTCATATATACTGATGTATGTGGACCAATGAGCACGACGGCTCGAGGTGGATTTCAGTACTTCATAACTTTCACTGATGATTTTAGTAGATATGGCTATGTCTACTTAATGAAGCACAAGTCAGAGACTTTTGAAAGGTTCAAAGAGTTTCAGAATGAAGTTGAAAATCAGCGTGGTAAGAAAATTAAAGCCTTGCGATCAGATCGTGGAGGCGAGTATTTGAGCCACGAGTTTAGCACTCATCTAAAGAGTTGCGGAATTGTTTCACAGCTAACGCCACCTGGAACACCTCAGAGGAACGGTGTGTCCGAGCGACGTAATCGAACCTTGTTAGACATGGTGCGATCAATGATGAGCCAGTCAGACCTACCGTTATCATTTTGGGGTTACGCTCTAGAAACAACAGCTTTCACACTAAATAGGGTACCATCTAAGTCCATAGAGAAGACACCATATGAGATATGGACTGGCAAGACTCCCAGTTTGTCTTTTCTGAAAATTTGGGGTTGTGAGGTATATGTCAAGCGACTTCAGTCGGACAAGCTTACACCAAAATCGGACAAGTGCATCTTCGTGGGATATCCAAAGGAAACAATTGGATATTATTTCTACAACCGATCAGAGGGCAAAGTGTTTGTCGCTAGGAACGGTGTTTTCTTGGAGAAAGAGTTTCTCAAAAGCGAGAAAAGTAGACAGAAGGTGTATTTTGAAGAAATTCGAGATGAGCCTATGAGGCAAGACTTTACGAGTGATGCTAATATAGCAGAACGAGTTGAGGCACCTGTGGTAAGAGAAGAACCGCCACAACCACGAAGGTCGGAAAGGCCATGTCGCGCAACACAGAAAATGAATCTTCTAGTTACGGGAGAGCGCGATATATTGCTGATGGACAACGATGAGCCTAGGACCTATGCGGAAGCTATGATGGACCCAGATTCCGAGAAATGGCAAAGTGCCATGAGATCCGAGATAGATTCCATGGGGCAAAATCAAGTTTGGAACTTAGTTGACCCGCCTGATGGTGTCAGACCCATCGAGTGCAAATGGATCTTTAAGAGAAAGAGAGATGTAGACGGAAATGTTAACGTCTACAAAGCACGACTTGTTGCAAAAGGTTTTCGACAAGTTCAAGGAGTTGACTACGACGAGACACTCTCTCCAGTAGCGATGCTTAAATCTATCCGGATCATTCTAGCAATAGCTGCGTATTTCGATTATGAGATATGGCAGATAGATGTCAAAACAGCTTTCCTCAATGGGAACCTAGAGGAGGATGTATACATAATACAACCCGAAGGTTTTGTCGATCCAACTAATGCTGGAAAAATATGCAAGCTTCAGAAATCAATCTATGGATTAAAGCAAGAATCTCGGAGTTGGAACCTTCGTTTTGATGAGGTAGTCAAAGGGTTTGACTTCCGGTAGAATGAAAAAGAGGCTTGTGTTTACAAGAAGGAAAGTGGGAGCTCTGTTGTATTTCTAATCTTGTATGTGGATGACATATTGTTGATTGGGAATGATATTCCTATGCTAGAATCCGTTAAGACTTCGCTGAAAAATAGTTTTTCTATGAAGGACTTAGGGGAAGCTGCATACATTCTGGGCATAAGGATCTATAGGGATAGATCAAGGAGGCTTATAGGATTAAGTCAAGATACTTATATTGACAAGGTGCTGAATCGGTTCAGCATGGAACAGTCCAAGAAAGGGTTCTTGCCTATGTCACATGGCGTACACCTCAGCAAGACTCGGTGTCCTACGACGACTGATGAGCGGGAGCGCATGAGTAAGGTCCCTTATGCTTCAGCAATTGGATCCATCATGTACGCCATGATAAGTACTCGTCCAGATGTCTCATATGCTCTAAGTGTTACGAGCAGACACCAGTCTAATCCAGGTGAAAATCACTGGACAGCGGTGAAAAACATTCTTAAGTACTTTAGAAGGACTAAAGATGTGTTCCTAGTCTTTGGAGGTGAGGAAGAGCTCATTGTAAAGGGTTACACTGATGCTAGTTTCCAAACTGATCCAGACGATTCAAAATCGCAATCAGGGTTCGTGTTCACAATAAACGGTGGTGTTGTAAGCTGGAAAAGTTCTAAGCAAGATACGGTAGCTGATTCTACAACAGAAGCCGAGTACATCGCAGCTTCTGAAGCGGCGAAGGAAGGTGTTTGGATGAGGAAGTTCCTCATTGAGCTTGGTGTGTTTCCCAATGCATCTAGCCCATTGGAACTCTACTGTGACAACAATGGGGCTATTGCGCAGGCTAAGGAGCCTAGGAATCACCAAAAGAACAAACATGTACTGCGGAAATTTCACCTCATTCGAGAGTTCGTTAGACGGGGTGAGATAAAGATATGCAAAATACATACGGATTTGAATGTTGCTGATCCGTTGACAAAGGCTCTTCCACAGCCTAAGCATGAGTCGCACATGAGAGCTATGGGTATTAGATATCATCTAGATTAGCTCTAGTGTGAGTGGATGATTGTATTATATCTATGACATATTGTTTATTTATTGAATATCAATGAAAGGCAACTTGTATATGATTGGCAATTATGTGAATTGTTTGTGAAACTCTTTACTTGTATGGTTATTCAAAAGTTGTCCCTAATGTGATTAGCACATGTATTAGTTGATGACTGTGTTTCACAAGTCATGGACATGGAGATGTCAAACTAATAATGTGGGCACATGTATGACATGGGGCTGGACTGACCCAACTTGAGATTTTGTTGTATGTTTATCTCTTTTCACAACGCGTATGCTTTGTCCTAAGACCTGAGATTGTTGCATGTACTCAAGATGTGAATTGACCTACTTAGAGACTGTCAAACGCTACTCCATAACTGGGTAGTTATAAAGGTGGTTTTCGGGTTTTGTCAGGAAGCATGCTATGAGGCGTGGTCAATCAAGATGGGATTTGCCCCTCTCTACATGAGAGAGATATCTCTGGGCCCCTCGAGTGATCGGATCAAGAAATGCATGGCCGTGCTAGGTTAAGAGTTAACCTCTTGAAGGATCTTACTCACAGATTCGAGAAAGAGAGGTCTGACTTGGAGTTAGACCAAATATCATGAGGCAAAGGGAATAGCTTGTACGTGATGTTGTGGTGGTTCGTCTGATATGATCTTTACGTACGCATGGGAGTTGACACGTCTTGCTAGAGGCCGCTATCAACTATTGGACCGAGTAGGAGTACTCGAACCATGTCTATGTGTACGTGAACCCATAGGGTCACACACTTAAGAGGTTTGGAACACTGAAAACTTGCTTATGAGATTGTCTCTAGTGCAAGTGGGAGACTGTTGGGAATATGCCCAAGAGCCAACTGGATTCGATCCACTAGTCTTAATGGGCCACAAATGTTGTGAAGCCCATTACCAGGGGAAGGGATACATTATTTATTAGTCCCATATTGCTAATGGAATATGGTGTGAAGAATTTCATCCAAATAAATAGAGACCAAACCCCTCCTGAGAAAGATAAGACTTACGAGCAATAATTGTTTTTCTCCCCATCGTGCTCGCGGACCTAGCAGTCCGGTGCGCGACGTTTCAATCCTCGTACGTGTGGATACCTCGGAGGTGCTGCGCTTGGAGCACAAGGACGAACCGCACGTGCAGGACCAGACGGACGTAAGCAACTGCACTGCACTGCCACTTCGATGCGTTCGTCTACATCGAGACGGCTTCCGCTGCAACTGCGCGTCTAGTGGTAACGATCCGTGATCTATAACTGCTGTTGTTCCTGTTTTCGGGTAAACGAGTTTTTGTATGTGCTAGCGTAGCCTCCTCGTTTCCCTACACATCACCTGTCGATAAGCAAAGCACACTCATCATCATGGTCAAAAAGGCTGCTTTGGGTTGCTGGTTAGTGGTCTCTCCAGCCTCCACACCCGCACACGTCCGTCTCTGCAGTAGCACAGTCTGCTTGCAGGACGGGCACAGACAGGGACCCCGACCTTGCCTGTTGGCTCCACTTTTGCCATCTATCCGGCCTCCGCCCAAGTGCCCAACTATGGACTACGGAGGAATAGCGAGCATATCCTCCGGGCCCGTTCTCCGCGCACCGAATGCGCATCGCGAATGGCCGGGCTCCGCCGATCCGATATTCCGATCCCTCGTCGTCTCCTGAGCGACGGGCTTGCGATCGACGAGGAGGCTGTGCAGCGGGCATGGACGTGGCACGGCAGAATAATGGGACACGGCCGTGTATGTACGTAGGTGTAGATAGGGGTGGCAAAGGGCCCTCACTTTTGTCCTAGAAATTTGAAGGATCAGGTTAGATTAGGACCGGATCAAAATAATACTAGTTTTTGAGTTAAATTTTGTTAAGGCCAAGTTAGATTGTAAAGGAACAGACGGGCCCTACGTGTACGTGTAGACGACACATCGGACAGCGCTGAGAGCGAGGCGATCAAAGCTAGCACGTACAACCGTCAACTGATAAAACGATAGATCGATACGATCATATGATTGAGAGTGCACGTACATGCAGCTGGGGCTGTACGTGCAAGCTAGCTAGGGTTGACGTACTATACTCGATCGATCTCTAGTCGTTGTTGTTCCTGCAGTAGTGTGCAGTGCAGAGGAAGGGGAGCGGTTACCTGTCAAACCGAACTAGGCCAGTAGCGCTACGAGCGAGGATCGGCTCGAGCCTGCTGATCATGCATGGTCGGTCGTCCGCCGGTCGGTACAGTACTGTACAGACCACGCACTAGCTAGTGCAGCAGCTCACCTACCTAGCTACTAGTATACAGTAGTACGTAGCGTACCACGTACAGTGGCATGGGCAGTCGAGGTCGTCGGACTTTAATTTGGGAATTGTTCTCCTAGCTAGCTACTTGCAGATCGAGTAGGGGGCATATACGTACGATAGCTATATCAAAACATGTGTACATCTGCTTTTACACGCTTGCTTGTCACGCTCCAGTTAACTCTACCAGAAATATAGCATCGTGCTCGATCGTGTGCTAGTAATGTCTAGTGGCGATTCGATTTTGGTCTTTTTGGACCATGTTATTGTTATCAGGAGTACTAATTAACAAAATCTGGCCTGGGCTCGAAAGAAGAAAGGGTGAGCGCTAGCTAGCGATCGAGTGGGGCGGCGAGCGACGCAGATGTTGCCTGGTCCTCCGCTCATCGATCAGCTGGAACGAGCTAGCCAGCTACCGAAACACATCAAAACTCTATGATAACTACGGTGCCTTTTCTTTTTGATCTGATGATCGAGGACCCACGTGTTGTGCTGTGTTGTCCTCCTCCGATATCTTTTTGATTTCATCCGTGACTCCATGTCTGCTGCATGCATGGTCCGGACACACTGATCTTCTTGCCGCTGAAGCGGATAGGAATTTGCAGCCACGGCCCGGGCGGCCCATTTCGACCTGTGTGTGCGGTACCAGCACGCTACATCTAACTGCCTGTGCAAAGGCAGCTCAAATAATACATGCAGTTTGGTGCTCCGTGGTAGCCCAACTGCCCAATATGACCACTATGCACTATCATCATCGTTATTCGTTAGCTTCTACAAGACTTCCGGCCGGTCTAAACTCTAAAGTTCACTCACATATGGGAGTGGTACTGGTACTGTGGTACATATGCACCACCATGCATTCCTTTCCAACGCCTATCTAGCTACCTTGTGTTTAGACTAGGATATATATGATCCTAAGGAAAATGGGTGGAGGCCCGGCTGCAAACTACACGTAACCAGGAATGAAAGTTGGCGACAGCCTCACGCATGCGTCATGCTCATGCATGCGTGCATGCATGGCGTTTTAGCGGCTGCACCATTCTTAATTGGGGTTGGAGTGTACTATTATTTGGCCAAATAAACTAGATAAGGATCAGAGAAGACCATGTTATCTTAGTTAAATAATTGCAGCGCTTAACCTAATATTTTTTTCAGGGAACGATTAGCCTAATACCGCACGACTTCAGTGTCATGTTGGATTCCTTGTAAAAACAAAGAAGCCCTTGTACGTGTTATTCCTCAATCTATACTAGTACTACCAGGCCATAACAACTACGGAGTATTATTTATGCATGCTACTGATTCAAGATCTCATCCATTGCAGCATACCACACTATTACACAACACCATGTGTGTGGGCAGTGAGCAGGCAGTCAAAAGAGTTGAGTCGATCAGGGCAGGGTGCTCCTGCAGGTAAGCAACACAAATTAAATGCGCAAGTCCCAAATTTGCATATATATGGATCAGCATCGTCAACCTGTGTGTCGAAGCAATTATACCACATATACTAACCATCATGGATAACACTACAAGAATATACAAGCTAGTGAAATACTAGTAAGCAAATGAGTAGTATATATATGGAAAGTTTCCCATTTTGAAATGCCAAAGTAACCATCAAGAAGAACTGTCTCCAAGAATCCCAAGGGAACACACAGAGACCAAGGAAAAACAATGAATCACACACATAACCGAAATTTGTGAGTGAGCACTACTCCAGGTTAGATTCCAGAGACACCGCTAGTGTCCAAGGCCATACCCATACCATACTAGTCATCAGTGAAGGAGCATCATCGTAGGAGTGGGCTCAGTGGGGGTAGCTAGGGGCAGGTTTTGAAGGACCCAAAAACAGACCAATATTGCTTGCTTGGGAAGGGAGCACAATCAAAACATTGCTTGCTTGCCTGGCCGGGGTCCCGAAGCCGGAGCAGCAGAAAGGCGCAACAAGAAGCATGGGCACAGGAAGCGTCGTGCGTACATGCAGCAGCAGCGGCAGCATTGGTCCAACGGAGAAGCCAGTGGCTTTGAGAATTCATCTAATCACAACAAGCCAAGCTAGCTTGCAGGTGACGTAAAGGGTGGCCCATCATCCGTGCGTGCCCATGCACGCCGGCCTCGGAATTCGTCTCCCCAAGCCGCTGACAGCGGGATTCTTGACGGTTAAAAACTATATATTATCTGTCTTTCAGTTGCTGAATACTGCCTGTTCCTCCATTATATTGCACCTGTTATGGATGTCCATGTGTCTTAACAGAGAATCAAACACATTTGTCTGTACCTGCTGCTGCTCGTTAGGTCAAACGGCCGGCCGGCACGCACTGCAGGCTGAAGCGCGCGGCGTGCACATGCATGCATGCCTCTCAGTAAACAACACGCTTTGGAATGGAATCACTGGCCTCGATTTGTTACCACGACACTCTTGTTTGTTGCTTGTGTTACGGGCAAAGTCGTATGACCGGGCAGTAAAAGAATAATGGGCTATACTATTATCTCCTGGAATGTTGTGGTTGACCAATCGCAACTGCATCACCAACACACAGGTTCTCTGGCCACTGGCCCCAGACTTCCATTACCTAAAGAAAAAGCTCTTGCATTGGCCCGCAAGTGATCATAGTGTGATCGATGCTCCTTTCGCTTTGGATGATGATGATGGGTCCCCGTTAACCAACATGACCTTTCTCTCTTCCTAATCTTTCCGCTGAGGAGACGCCCCCTCGCCTTTTACTTTACGACGATCACTGTTCACGTAGCTCTACTGGGCTGAGTGATGAGTACAAACTACAGAGAGATAGCGACGGCGTCCTCCTGGGAAGGGAGTAGCGAGGGCCCAGGTCGTCGGCGAGTGGGTTCGCCCATGCTGGATCTGGACCGAGGGTGAGAGCTCGCATGACGAGGCAGGAATATCTGCACCACCAAGCCGTACGGCAGTGTCCACCCGGACGCCCGACCAGCTCAACACCACCGTGCTGACTGCCATGGACAAGTTATCCCGCGACCTCTGCGTGTCATGGACTCCGTAGTGGGCCATAACTCGGCGACTTCTGTGTGTCCTGATGGACTCCGTGGTGGGCTAAAACACGGCCCAGTGCCAATGCCAACCTCTATCTGAACCAAAAAAAAGTGGAAAAAGTCTCATTTACCTCCCTGGATACAGGACCGAGTTCGCGAAACCACCCTAAACACGAAAACCGGGTGAACTACCTCCCTCAACTTTCAAAAACGTTCACTTTACCTCCTTACAGTGGTTTTAAACAGTTTTCAAGGTGGTTTTGCCTTTTTCAATTGAAAATAAATCTCGTAAATATTTATTAAACCACAAAAAAATATTTCTAAGCTTCTAAAAATTCTGAGAAAAAGTTTAGAGATGGAATGTGACGCAATAAATCTAAATAAAATATTTAAACTAGTGAAAATATCAATAAAATTTTCTAAAATTTAGATTTAGCTCTAGCAAAATAGAATTAAATTTAAATTTTAGAAAATTTTGTAGTCATTTTCACTAGTTTTAAATATTTTATTTAGATTTTTTGCATCTCAATCCATCTCTAGGATTTTTCTCATAATTTTTAGAAGCTTAGGGATATTTTTGTGGTTTAATAAATATTTACGAGATTTATTTTCAATTGAAAAAGATAAAACCACCCTGAAAACCGCTTAAAACCACGGCAAGGAGGCAAGGTGAACGGTTTTGAAAGTTGAGGGAGATAGTTCACCTGGTTTTCCTGTCTAGGGTGGTTTCGCGAACTCTGTCTCGTATCCAGGGAGGTAAATGTGACTTTTTCCAAATAAGGTACCAGCCCAGCCCAGCGAGCACCGTTGTCCTCCTCCCCGACGCTCCGTCCTCAGATCGCGCGAACCAAAACCCTCGCGCCGTCGCGCCGCGCCCCCACCATCGTCGCCGCCGCCCGCGATGGCGGCGGACCTCGAGCTCCCAATTGCCTTTGCCAGCGGCAACGACGACGACGCCGACCGGCTCAGCAACCTCCCCGAAGGCATCCTCGAGCACGTCCTCTCCTTCCTTCCTGCCGCGGACGCCGTGCGCTCGTCCGTGCTCTCCAGGCGGTGGCGCGGCGCCTGGGCCCACGCCCACGCCCTCAACCTCTCCGACGAGCGGCACCAGGGACGGTTCCCCGCCTTCGCCCGCGCGGCGCTCGCGCGGTACGGCTCGCCCGACATCCCCGCGCTCAACGTGGTGATCAGTTGCAGACTTGCAGCTCCAACCTCAGCCCCGACACCGCCGCCGCCGCGTGGCTCCGCGACGCCATGGAGCGCGTCGTCGGGTCCTTCTCGATCTCGGTGATCGCGCCGGGACCGCTGGAACAGCTCGTCCTCCCCCGCCGCCTGAGGGCGAAGTCGATCAGCCTGAAACTCAGCGGCATCATCTTCCAACACGGCCCGATCGTGCTCCCGGAGCCCGGCGGCGTTCCGGCGTCGTCCTACAGCGGGCTGACGGAGCTGAGCCTCAAGAGGGTGCGGCTGCAGGAGCACGTGCGCCCGCTCGGCGAGTTCCTGTCGGCGTGCTGTCCCCGGCTGAAGAAGCTGCGGCTTCGCAAAGTGAGCGGCGGCGGAGACGAACCCATGTGGCCGCTGGTGCTCCGCCTGGACCTGCTCGAGGAGTTCGTGGTCGAGCGCATGGAAATACTCTCCAAGCTGCAGGTGGTGTGCTCTAACCTCCGGGTGCTGGTGGTGCGCTGCTGCTTCCATCGTATGCTACAGTGGGGCACCGACACCGTGATTGAAATCTCAGCGCCGAGGCTTGAGGCTATCAGCTGGTCCGACGGCCTCCCAGAGCACCTCATCTTCGTTACTGGCAGTCGATGCATCCGGCGTCTGGCTGATCTTTGCTTTTACTTGCCTGGGGAAGAGTTGGCGTCAGCCAGCGCCGTTAGGTTACTGGGGGAGTGCTCCGGTGCCGACCATCTCAGTGTTTCCATTGACATTCCAGACTACACTACTCCATCCAGGTTAACCCGAGAGGTGAGGCTTAGACGTTTAATTATTGTTTTGTTCGGAACACTTTAAGCTAGCTCAAGCTCTGTGGCTCACAACTTAGACAATAGTTTTGCTTTTTTTGCCTCAGTTGATTCTGTATGCGTGCAGAATTTGGAGCATGTACCACATCTTCCCAATATCAGGGTACTCTCTCTGAAGGTGGTTGCGATTCTGCGGTTCATCAGCTGTCCCATTGCCCCAAGTATCTATTCCTTCATCAAGCGATGCCCAAACGTGGCGTGCCTTCACATCGACCTGTCAATGCTGCACCAATTCTCAAGGTTGCATCCAGATGATCTTATGGTTCCGGTAAGTATGTGCATCTCGATACAGTGTGATGCTTTTAATATTTTCCTGAATCAACATGAGCTTTCCACGAATTCCATCAAAGAATTTGTTTTGGTTCACCGTGTGGCGTGCGTGGCACCTTCCCAAAATTTTCAGTTTGAGATGACTGGTTGTTACAGGAGAAGAATGAATGATGCATTGTATGGACACCTATGTTAAAATTCATAATGTATTCCTGAATTAGAGGAGTATTCACACATCTTTACAATCGTACATGTTTGTTTCATCAGTATAACTCATGTCCCCTCCCAATAAATCTACCAGGGTTACGGTGATGATGATAAAACTGAAGTGGCAGAGACGTGGCAAATCTCTGGCTCTTCTGATCCATGGAGAGTGGAGAAGGATCAGCTGCAGCTAGGCTCGCTTCGGGAGATAAGGTTCCGCGGCTTCATGGGAACGGTACATGAGATGGAAGTTGCTGATCTCCTGTTTGGAGCTGGTGCTGCACGGCCATCACTCTAGAGGATATCGATATCACTGTATCCTCAACTAAGGCAAGGTGCAGATGGAGTTGGTGCCACTACACTGCCACCCTTGAAGTGTTTGTCTGCATCGTTTGATCAACTAATCCGACATATGGATGGCATCGGCGTGAAGATTTTTTTTTTAATTAAGGATTAAAATCCGGCCTCTATATCCACAAGTGGATATATGCAGCCAAAAGTTACACAATACACAGGTTTTTAGACTCAACCTCCATACTGAGGAATACAAAGAAACAAGAAACAGAGCTCTACGACAGAAAAAAAAAAGGCTAAGCTTCATTCTTCGTCTCCATCGAGGCTGTGCCTCCATCTTCACGCCGATACATAATAAGGAAGGAGATCGGCGTGAAGATGGAGGCACAGTTCCCTCTCGCGGGAGGGTCCTGGGAATTCAGTCCGAGGAAAGAAGTCACATGGAGCAGAACGACTGAACGAGCTTGAAACCTTGAACTGCCAGGTACTACTAGGTAGTAGGATGTCTGAAGGCTCCTGGATTAATTGGAGCCTTTGCGTTCAGTGTTCTACATTCAGAACAAACACACGAAATTTTTTTCAGTATAATTAGCTTGATCCTCTTGTTTCCTTTTGTCGGATGGCTTGGGCGATCTGAAACTGCCGAAACTGCCATTTGTCATGCACTTTGTACCAACACAACACTAATCAACCATACAATGTTTTGGAATCACCTCTGTTTTCTTTACCATCACTCTTTTTTTTTAGATAGACCATCACTCTTTGTTGCTCGTGAGAGTGAGAGTGGCACGACCATCACTCTTTGTTGCTCGTGTTGTTGCGGGCAAGCGAAGCGTGTGTTTGATTCCTGCCGAAACTCACCAGGCTCTGCGTAGCGGGCCGAAATTGCCCTTGTCATTAACGAGGCCCATACGGCAAAGGAAGAAGACTACGGAGTAGCTAGTTGTCCCCATGGCCCGTGTCCCCCACCCACTAGGACTTGGGAGTCATGGGAATCCTGCCGTGACAAGGAGCTACTACTACTAGTAGTCTAGTACTCTGCGCCACTGTGCATGCCGGCGCAGGACGGGCGGCCCGGAAAGAATACACGAGCCGGCCTCGACGGAGCAGCTAGAGCTGTCTCGACGCGTGGGTTTCTTGCTTTTTCTAGTCACAACACTGAACTGTGAAACACGTTGCCACTTGCCAAAACCTAGGCGCCTCCCTATCAGTATCAGTATCAGCGGCGCTACAGCTGATGAGCACACACGACGAGCAGGCTAACAACGGGACAGCGGCATCCACTTGAGGCTCCTGAGACCGACGGCGCATGGCATGGGTCTCCCGCTTGCTCTACGCGCATCGATCCATCCATATCTAGCTTATTTCCTGGGAATTGATGATTCGAAGAAAGAAAAGAGAGGTGCCGATCGATCGAGCCTATCTGAAAAGGTGCCGATTGATTTTCTAGTCATTTTCTTGCCTTCGTTTTCGCGGGCTGGGATCTCGCCTCGCCGATCTGATTCTTAGCCTTGCTTGCCATTGGTGCTAGCTGAATCGGTCGAGAAAGATCAGTTGCTGGCAAGTGATTCGCAGCGGTCAATTTTTTGGGTTTCTGGTCTTTCACCATCCTTCCACGGCGGTGGCATGGCGTGGCAGGAAAAAGGAGGCTGATGACAGTCAGTGTGGTCGATCGAGCACTTGCTCGTCGTGTTCAGACTCCAGTGAAAGATTGAGCGCACTGAGATGGACTAATCTGATCGTCTTTGCCTTGCGTGCGCTTTGCTTGCAGACATACACTTCGATTCTAAACGTGTTATCATCAAACTGTTTCTCCTCCTTTTCTCGCATCATTGGGAGGTGAAGCGGAGAACTCATTTCAGTCTTCTCTAGCTTGCTGATTTTGGTTTGTTATTAGCATACCTTCTTTTTCTGCAAATGGATAATGTATACAGGTAATTGATTGTCATCCACACAGCTAGCTGAATCCTGCAGTTGTACAGGTAGAGCTATTAAACTTCGTAAAGTACATTCATACGTATAGCACTTAGATAAAGACCTTAATGCAGAGTTGACAATCTGAAAAATAATGAGAAGTACAGGCAAGCGTGTGTAGTTCTTCAGAACAAAATGCAAGTGGCCTTGTTCAGTACACCAAGGGCCAAGGCAACTTGCATACAAATACAACAAGGTCAGACTAGCTAGCACATGGATTCAGGACCGGGAATAGCTTCCAATTGGCGGATTGAACTATCTTACCAGCTCAGAAGGGCGATATCAGATGCAATTTAGCATCACCTCCAATGTATCTGCCATGTTGGTGTCCTCTCACCGTCTGTTTCAATTTGGTTGAACCTGAATTTCCCACTTGTCTGGTGGACAGAGCGCCCTTTATTCTTTGAATAAAACCGGCAGGCATTTGCCAGTTGCCACCCTTCCTGTCATATGATGGCTCAAAAGGTCCTTTAGTTGCCACCAATTCAGGCAGAGCCACATGAATTGGTTTGGAGTTGTACTAGGGGATATAAAGGTTCTCATAGCTTTAAAGAGTTTGTTCATTCACTTGAGGCCATGGCAATATTGGGCCTATTTTCTTGATGGTATCCTCTTAGGGTTTTTTTCGAGAACACGCAGGAGAGCTGTTTATCTTTGTTTATCTTTGTATTAAGAAGAAGAGTTCATTTTTACAACACGAGGTGCTCGAAAAAGCTCGCCAGGAACATTACAATTTTTTGTGTGCTGTTGAAAAACAAACTGCTACAACCAGGAATCTTAGGTTTCTTTTTTGATCTTCGATAGTTTTAGTGTTTGAGAAACTCCATCATATATCTTTCATCTTCAGTTCCTTTTGTAAAAAAAGTTATCCCTTTTGACTCACAGGTGAAATCTGCCTCCCTTCATACAGTAAGATTACAATGACATCTTTTTTTTTCTGAAGCAACATTTGCGGTGTACTCCAGTATATACATAGAATTCTTGGTGGAAATGGACACCCTTGGAATGGAAACTTCTTGCAATGGGTTATGTCTCAGTGACTCAGTGGTATGTAAAGATGAGAAAAGGATTAAACAGGGTAGCCTTTGAAGACTAATCATAGGACATGCGTCCTTGTCATTTAAATTAACAATCATTTGCCCGTTTTGTTCTCTCTTGTTGCTTTCCAATCTTTGTGGCCTTTCTTTTCCTTTCTCTTCTGGGTTTGGTAAGGTCGGCTTGCACAGCCTCTTCTGCCACGTGCCAAATAACTTCGCTCAGATTCAGTGTTTCTTTACTGTTCCTTTATGCAGGGGTTTTCACTTTTCATGCAACAGCATAGTTTAATTAATCAATAAATAATTACTTAGAAGTTTCTTCAATGCTTTACCCTGTCTACGAGAGTTACAAAAATTATGGAAGCAGTCCAAAGGGCAAGAGTTGGAGAATCCCACACAGGTTTCTTCAGAGAGTTTGCTAGGTTTATATTGATAAAATTCGTGTACATTTTTAAGTAGAATGTCTCGCCTCTCTTTATGAGAGTGACGCGTTAGTATTTTGAATCATTAAACGAAGAAAAGGCAGTACAAATTTAATTTCAGAACCTAAATTAGCAAAAAAAAACAAGCCTAAAAATTTGTCTACTATAATTTTAGCACCTCCTGTACTGGTACCCAAGGACCCTATAAAACCTCTAGCACTGTAAGGACCTTTGCTGCTATTTTCCTCCTCTTTGGTTCTTCGAGATCGACTCAATACTAAACTTTGTTGATTAGGTCAAGCTAGTTTGAGTGCAAGCCATGTCACGGTGTCCCTTAACTTTATTAAGTAGATCTGTTATAGAAAAGTAATGGGCACTGCTGACTGTAGTAGTCTTTCTTTTATTTCTCAAATACATATCCTGCCAGATACTGATGTGTTGGGTTTGTGATCCGAAAGAGATAGAAAGATAAACAATTAAGCATGCGTCTATCAAGCTTTTGACATCATATTTATTAACCAAAAAAGATAAGATAATTAACATTTTGCAACTGCTGGGCATTTATCGTGTCTGATCTTGTGCCAGTTCAACAGATGGAAGCAGAAAATGAGTGGTTATTATATTTCAAAATGAATATAAATTGTTTCGTCCAGAAGTTCTGGCCAAGGAAAAAAAAAGATTCTGTAGGCTGGCTTGATTTATATATTGTCATGACCTCAGACCTCTAACGATTTCCTGAATGTGAGTATATACGCGAACCCTGCTGCAGGATTACACGTGAATTGCATACAGGTTCAGAGCAGAGTCGTTCAGAATTAAGATTCTAGGCAATGGATACTCATGCTGAAAATTGCTGTTAAAACTTTTTTGGCATCTGTTCTCCTCCTACCTCCCTCTCACCGTTGGTACAAATGTTCAAGAAAATGCATGTGTGGAATTTTTTTATAAAAAATCTTTAATCTAATGGAAAACTTTACTAAGTTTTAGCCGCCCATGTGTACAAATCTCAAGGTCATTGTGCATCACATCATGTTTCGTGGTAACGCACACACACACAAAATGATAAACAAAGAAATTACCATGTCTTCACAAGTCAAGTACAGGTGACGTGTAGGTGTGATCTCCAGGAGCTTTAATCTCAATAACCTGGACTAATGGATGACTAACACAGCTGAACTATCGCAGTCAGAAATCGCTGAAAAACAGCGCCTGATTCAACTTTTCTGCGGCCAACTTGTGGTAAATTAATTTTTAAGATAAAACTACGGCAGGCAAAGATGATGCCGACTTGAACGATGTGTATTTAATTATTATTTATTATTATGCTGACCTGAACTCCATTCCTCCTCCTCCTGATTTGGGAAAGAGGAGGAGGAGGAAGAATAGAGTTTTTTCTATATTTTTATCTAAAAATTTAAGGAATCAAGAAATAGCAAAACCATCCTTGCCCTGGTCACAAGTTTTGATGAACATGTGCCGTGTTGGTTGACATCTCTGTCCAACCATATACCACGGACATCATAGTATGAGTCTTGCAAGTTGAAACTTATGGCATGCACCACATTTGAAATAATTAAATCCAGTACATCCTGAAACTTTTTTCTCGAACACAGTACATTTTGGTTCTCCTCTTCCATTTGCTTACTTTACCAATAACTACCTAAATATTGCTTTTATAAAAAGACCACCTAAAAATATTAAAAAAAACGTTGATGGCCCCCATTTTCTTCAGTGATCATGCTCCCACTGTTGTGGGTTCCGAGTGGCATCACTGCCTCATCCTGTAGAAACAGGCCTAGCTTTACCTCCAACAGTGCGGCTGTTATTCTTAGTGGAAAACATCCTTGTTATATAAAGCCGTTGCACATACATGTACTATGGCACTATGCTAATCTTTTACTCCGTTTCCGTTTCATACTCTCCGTGCCATTGGCGTCCTCTCCCACTACCATCTCGATAGTTTCGAACATATCCTCACGCCGCTGATGGGACTAGCTCTAGAACATAGGAGCCCGGGTTAATTTTCCTAAAAAATCAGGAGGTGTTTGCAATTTTCCTAAAATAATTATACAAGGGCAGATTTGTCATTTGTGCTAGCAACTATCAAGTAACAACTAACAAGTGGTGCAACCCCCAGCTTTGTGCATATAATAAGCACCAATCCGCGCAGCCGCCCACTACAAAACCCCCCGTGAAGATGCAGTAGCTTTCCGTTCAACGGCGAAGCCAAAACCAGGGGAAGCTAGCCACACGTACGCACGCATAGTCGCATACATGAAGCTGTTCTCCTTCGTCAGGCGCGCGCGCCGGCGGCCGCCGCCGACGTCGCCTGCGCCTGCGCCCGTGGAGGCCGCCGCCGCCGCGGCGCCCGCGGAGAAGCGGCGGCGGAGGCCGTCGTCGTCGTCATCGGGGTCCGCGGCGTGGAAGCCGACGCTAGGCGCCATCTCCGAGGACGCCGCGCTGACCGCGGCGACGAAGGCGCAGGCGAAGCCGGCCGCGGCGGCGAAGGCTAAGGCGAGGTCGTCGCCTCGCCGCGCCGCGCCGGCGGCGAGCTACGACGACTTCCGGTGAGTTCCATGACGTCCTGCCTCTGCATGCGGGGGGCGAGGGGTGGAGCGGGTGGCCACCGTTGGATTTCTCGGTCTGGGGGAGGGGAGGGATGCGGAGATGGTGCCACGCGTCCGTTGACCCTGGGCGCCGGCTCCTCGCGGGAGGGTGGACCGGCGTTTGTTTGGACGTTGCGTGTCACCGCCAGGTGGGGCCCGTGACGTGCTTTCCGTGAGGCGCCGGTTCTGGAAAAAAATTAGGTGCAGGACTCCTGCATCGAGCCTTCTGTGCAAACAGAAATACTAGTATCTAGTAATCAGCAGAGAGAAGCAATCAACGGCGGCTCCGCAGCGTAGCGCATATTCGGCTCGATCGGCTCCCTCGTCTCCTGGTTCCTATACTCGGCTCCCTCGTCGTCTCTTGCCGCTAAGGATTGCTTTCTCGACCACGATCTAGCGGCACGACTGCTATCGCCGCGAGGACGATGCGACCGCCATGGCCAGAAGCCCGGAAGAGGCCACGAAGTCAAGACAGCAGCCGTCGGTATTAGGGTTCCCTCTTCTGATTTCTCAATATTAATCTTCTACGGTCAACCCCAAGAGACAGTGTATTCACTTAGTAGTTGGGCTCAACCCATCTCCTCACACGTGCTATCATCATCAATCATCATACAGACATCAATAGAGAGCAGGAGCGGCAAGAGCGAACCGGTTGCAGTTGCATATGCAACCTTGCCATTGCTGCGCAATAGAACGCAAATAGCACTCGCGGCCGGTGACGACGACATCGACAGGGGAGCCGGAGCCCTCGGCGTCGAGTACGCGGACGATGTCAGGTTGCAGAGGTGAGACCTCCTCGCCGCGGGAGGGAATCGCTCGACGAGGTCTTGCAGGTCCGGCTAGATTGTGGCGGTGGCAGCAACGAGGATTTTGCGAAAGAGGTAGCAAAGGGGAAAGGAGAGGAGAGCGGCGAGCCGACCAAGCGCCGAGCCGACGAAAACTGTCGTCCTGAGCCGAGGGAGCCTCCCACATTCTCTTTCGTCCAATCCCGTGAAGCAACACGCGGCGCACATCCACGGCCGTCCTGCACAGAAGGCTCGTCCTGTACCTAATTTTTTTTCCGCCGGTTCTTGCACACACGTTTCCACGTGAACGTGACCTCTTGGGTTTGGGAGAAGATAGATGGTGGATAACCTTTGGAAACGATGATGGCTTAGCTAGTTGATCCACTCGCGCCACCTAATTTTAGTTGGCTGCTTGCTTCCAAAGTCCACACGAGCAACCCTCTGGACTCGATCGGGTCAAACCTGCTTTATGTTTGTTTGCTAGTGGTAGCTTGCAGATCGTTCGTGGCAGTGCCATCCTCTTTTAAGCGTTTGGAAAAACACGGCACACAGTGTTGTTCCGATAGGTTCTCCACGGCGGACATGATTAGTGCAGATCGCAAAGAGGACCAGCGTCCCAAGTCCCAACCCAACCCAAACCAAACCCAACAGTGTTTTGAACTTGCTTTAGGGCATCTGTAGATGACGTAGTAAATCCACCAAACCCAACAGTTCTTAGCTCGCTTATCTTTATGGTTGATTAAACCGGCTGCATTCACTGCTGACGCTGACCCAGGTGCATGTATCTCCTGCTGCTTGCAGGCACTACGGGCCCCCGACGGTGCTGCCGGCGTTCACGCCGACGGCATTCCTGTTCTGAGCTCCGGCGAGCCGCGGGCCGCGCGGCGGAGGCGGCGACGCGGAACCGGCGGTGGGGGTGGCTCGTGTGTGTGTCGGTGTGGCTTGACGATGACGATGACGACGACTCTGCTTTGTGCTCCCAACCTGACGCTCGTAAAGCTGGTCCCCTTGTTTCCTAGGATGTGCATACAAACTCTGCTGTTTCAGATTCTCCCCAACCCACTTGGGATGTGCTCAAGTGCTTGTGCCTTTCAGTTCTCCCTCGCCTTTTTATGATTCTCTCGGTGTGATCGAGCAGCAAGATCTGCCCGGTGTCTGTTTCCATGTTACTGAAATCTAACCGAGTACCACCCAACGGTGTGGGGACTCTCAGCGATTCAGCCGATTGCCGGATTCAGACCGTTTAAGGTCATCCGCAAAACCAAAAAACAAACGAAGGACCTTTCCTATTAAAAAAAAGGCAGTCCGGGAGGTATGATTTCACTCGAATGTAAAAAAACCTTAATAATTTCATCTGAAATCTTATGGATTTCAAGACAATCCAAATGGAGGCTTAAACAAAGCAGACAACAAATATTGAAGAGCTATTTAACCTTTGATGATGCTAAAAAAAGCTATTCAACCTTTGATTATATGGTAATCGAACTACAGTAACCATGTGCCAATCCCAAAACCAATACAATGAAACCACAATTTTGCACCATCAAACGGGCACATTTCAATACATACGCTGCGTAGCACCACCAATCTGGCTAACATAGTAAAAAACAAGCACGCCAGAAATACAAACGGCACATCCAACTTGAGCAGCAGTAATTATTCCCCAGCACTTAAAATCACAGGTAGCATGGCTGAAGAACATAAGCAGAAATAGTTTCATGAATTCACATCTCTCGCTACCAAGAAACTTATGAGAAGAGGCTTTTGTTTGCTAAATGAGATAGCCTCCTTGTGTGCCACCATTTCGACAACGCAATAATTGGACTTCTCCACGCAGTAACAGTTGAACATGAGGATACAGCAGGGCGCTTCATTGAGGGCCATGATACTTCTTAAGCTGTGTCATCACGGCACATGTAATCTGTGTGCCAAGTGATCAGTAGCCATTTATCTTTCGCTGGGAAGGGCTGGAGTGCATCGCTCTGGTGTCAGTGAGCCTTGAAAACCCAGACTGATCCCTAGCCCCTGGGCTTGGAGGAACCCTTGGACTAGGAACACTGGTCAATCGGCTCTGCGGCATGGTATCAGACATGGATGTTGAGAAGGCTTGGGCGAGCTCCAATGCAGTTGCTGCCTTCCCGAAACGAGTTGTTGTAACCTCAGGCTTCGGTGACTCCACCGGCTTACGCCAGGTTTCAGGCTCTGGGCGTGGTTGCTCCGGCAGCTTCTCCACATCTCTTGCGGTGGCCCTCCTGTTGTCCTCCCGTCGAGTAGGCCTATACGCATCAGCCCTGTCCCCATCTCGCTTGTAATCTTTCCTATCACCACTTCTTGGGCCTCTATGACCGGCTGGGAAACCCTCAGCCCTTTCAACAGAAGGGTTGATGGACATAGCTTCAACCTTCTGCTCAACCTTTGCAAATTCACTTTTAGACCTACAATATTAGTAAATATAGCACAAGTTCAACTTATGTTTTCTTACAGTAATCTCTGCAAGGAAAAAACACATTCATGTAAAAAAAGAAAAACAATTTGCCATAAAAAATGATTCACAGGAAGCATTACAGCTTTTTCTCATCAGTCACATTCCATGATTCTCAGATGCAACCTAGTGAGTTTTTGTGAAATGAATATAATATGATCCCTTTTTTTCTAATAAAAAGTCATACTCTGCATTTCCGTATTACCAACCCACGGATTCTTGAAGCACACTACTCAACTATCATTAGTGACTCAATTATGCAAGTCCAAGCAATTACAATTACCTATTAGAGATAAACAATCCTATGCTATCCTATACAGATCGATTCGTTGTTTCTAGTTGCTTTCATGCAATAATATAACAAAGTACCAAATCTAAATACAAACACCCCCTCTGATAACAAATTCCAAGCAAGAAATCAGAACCCATGACTGCAACAACAGCAAGAGAATTGGAAAAACAAGACCTCAAATGGCACAGAACTTGTGTGTAAAGTTATACCAACACAACTTAAACTAAAATACATCTATTAATTGTTAACTTAAAGCATCACAACAATAGATAATAACCTGCCAACTGGTGAAGTCTTCTCAAGATCACTGGCCAAAACATCTACTCCACGTTCTTTGAGAACCTGAGTTTATAAAAGAACAATATCAGATTTGATTCAGTCAGAAACAAAAAGAGAACGTAAAATAGCATGTCACTAGAACAAACAAGAGAGGGTAAGCACAGTACATACTTGCTCCCGTGGGCGAGCACCACCAAAGAGGGATTTCCTAAGGCATTTGAAATGTAAGAGAAGAAGTCAGTATAGTAAATTTATTTCACACTACAAATATTCTAAACAGTACTTGAATAAATGTCTCAAACATATTTCCTATCAGCATTGCACGTTAAATTTCTGCGTAGCTTTGCTTTTTTTTTTGATGCATCACTAATAAATTGTTAAAACAAAGATTCCAAGTTCTCACATGCTCGAAAAAGAATGTGGAATACCAAAATCAAAGAATCTAAACATCATTCTGCTACCACTCATTTCTTACCACCAATATTCTCCTTATCCACTATTCTTGCAGATCTATTAAAGCAGAACTATATTCTCTTCCTTTCTAATGAAATATTAAAATGTTTGCTCCACATACATCACTAAAAATGTTCCACATTCAGTGGAGAATGGAACGATGCAACATTAACACACTACGTATTTGACAAAATTGAAGGTGAACAGCACCATTGAGTTGTATAAACTTTGCTTATGTAGAAAACAAAACATATCTTTAGTATCCAGTCTTAGCTATGTATAGTCATAATAAAGAAATACTCCCTCCGTCCCAAAAAAGAAGACACTCTAGAAATTCTAAGACAGATTAACGAGAAAGTAAAATGACCTTGATTGCCCCTAATTATTATCCATATTTAGCACTAATTAGTTGTTGCATGTACATGCACCTACTAAATATAGTAGAATGACTTGTTTTTTGGGACAAATTTTAAATCCTAGAGTGTCTTCTTTTTTGGGGCGGAGGGAGTATGCAGAAACATTGACCCTAGAGAACATAGTTGGTGTCATTTTAATCTTCAAAATTGATCCAATCTAGGGCAATGCAGCAAACCATGTTTAACTGCGTAAATGGATTAAATGTACACATGGAAAGCACTGAGAGCACAGAGTAGGCTGGCACTTGTTTCACAGTAACCATAAATTGCTTCCTTAAGCTTAATATAAACAGTTTGTGCATGTTGGAGTATAATGGAAGCCAAAATAGGTTCTTAAACATGTTTGTATTTACCGCACATAAAACAAGCAACACATTACAACAATCAAACAATCACAACTAAAGTTTCAAAAATAATAAGAAAAGAAAATTGAAACCTAAACATCACATACCTTTCCTTTACAGGAATTTCATCAGACTGCCCTGTCCCACTTGAACGAGGTTTCAGATTCAGCCGTGGTCGCTCTGCTACCTTGCTCTCAGCATCTGCTCCTAACACTCCTGTTTTAGTTGCCATAGTATTCTGATGCACATCATGAACAATCTCAACCTTCATGACATTCACAGCCTGGTGTGCCTACACAATCACGATCCACATTACCAATGGAGAAACTATAAGATTTTGGATATGTCATTGTGAAAGTTTGTATACCAATGATCGAGTTATGAAAATAATAAAACCATTACAAATACAAATCTGTTTAACACAATCCTGTAACATTTGCATGGGGACATCTATGATAGCATTTGCAGATTTGCAAAAAAGCAATTTAGTTCAGAATAACATATCTACGGACTGCGGTACTGTTGCTATTAGATGAAAGACATGACAAATAAGTTTGCAATAGGATAAAGTAGAACATGGAACAAAATTAACAACCTGCTTATCTTCAACATATGTAGGAGATGGTTCAGGGGCCTCAACTGGCTTCGATCGAGGAAGCAGCTTCAACTTGGGTCTCTCGGGCACCTCAGCGACTTTCCCCTCCTCAACCCTTCCTTCATGCGACGCTGGTCTCACTGGTGCCGCGCCCCTCTCGATTCCACCGTCCAGCTCTCTCACGCCAACGGACCTTGGCCTCTCCATCTCCGGAAGGGTCACGGGAGTCTCCAAGGCCGGAGCCGGCACTGGGGCAGGCGGAGACGAGGGCTTCGACGGGTGCCATCTCCCGGAGATCACCTTCTCCACCGCGCTCGCCTGGGCGATGCGTGTCGCCGACCAGATCTGGCCGCCGGTGGGCGCGGGGGAGGGGGCGGGACTCACCGGGGACGCGGCCGGAGCGGCCTCCCTCCTCGGGCCCCATGCGTTCCCGGGCCCGGATCTGGCGGGCACCACAACCGGGGAGGGGGCGAGCGAGGTGGGCGACGGCGCCGGGCGGCGCGGCGCGGCGGGCTCGAAGGGCGTGCGCTCGTCCTCGTCGAAGTGGCGGCCGATGCGCGACGGGGTGGTGAGGAAGGAAGGCATCGCGGCGGCGGCCGCCGCTGCGGCGGTAGGGGAAGCGACAGGGACGCGGGGCCGTGCGACTGCGGCCGCGACGGGGGACGCGGAGGCGACGGGGCGGTCCGCCGGGCGCGGGGTGCTGCGAGGCAAGAGATTGGACCTGGTCAGTTGACATCCGAACGAGGGGGCTGGAGGAGAGCGAGACGGCTAGGGTTTGGTTGGAAACTTACACTCCGGGGGCGGAGGGGAGCGGGAGCTCGGAGGGGATGGAGCCGCCGTGGAAGTCCTTGAGCGTCATCGTCGTGAGCGCCTTCTTCTTCGACATGGCCGCGCCCGGCGCGGTGGCCGTCGAGCTCCGCCGGCGCCGGGAGATCGGAGATGAGCGGCCGCTCCTGCTGCTGCTACGGCGCGCCTGATCGGTGTCGCACGCCCGCTACGAGTGCTTCCAAAGACTCGCTCGAGTAGAGGAAGGGCGATGGGTTTGTGTCTTGGCGTTGGATGGAAGGAAGTCTCGGCAGTACCTTGAACTGATGCACTATCAGATGGTCTGCGACCGCGCCTGAGGAGGATGTCAGTTTAGATTTCAAGAAATGTTAGGGACCAAACCGCACCGACATGGAAATATCGCCCTGAATTAGATCGGGCCCAGCTTAGACCAATTCAGTTGGGCCGGTCTGTTGATAGTGTCACTGGCCAGGCCGGGTCAGGCAGTTTGTTTCAGATGATCAGGGTTGTGTAAAAAAAAAGATCTTAGGGCCATTTGTATGTTTTCTCTTCTTCTGAGTGGGGAGCATTTGATTAAAAAAAGAGTCGTGTTCTATTTTATTTTACTCCTATTTTTTAGTAACGATTTAATATACTTGAGCTAGTTCAAATTATTTATCGGGAACGACAAATAAACTGAACCGGAGGTAGTATATATAAATAAAGAAAATGAAAAGGTGCGGCGTATTATTAAACATAATACGTTAGTATTTTAATGTTGACTAGGGGCAACGCTATCTGCCTGTTTGGTGCCAAAATTTGGGTTGGGTGTATCGATGTTTTATTAGGTGTCAATTTACACTACCATGTTTTATAGATTCTTCTTATAGCATATTAAAGAGGCGTTTGGCGGGAGCATATCAAAGAGACTCTGTATTTTGTTAGCTAAATATAGAGATTATAGCCCATTTGTAAAAATAGAAAGCCGTATAATTCAATGGGGTAATCCAACAGATTCGGTAAAAATGGCTAGTGAGGTAGGGTAGCTAAAAATAACTAGCGAATGAGGTGGGACGAAGAGCCACTAAATTTGAAGAGTCGTTTACAGAGTTTGTTGGAAACATTTTTTTCTCTAACAATAGTTAAATTTAACTTTAGAAAATGATTTGGCTAGTCTCAAGAGACTCCGTATGTATTGTGTTAGCTAAATATGAAGATTATAGCCTCTTTGTAAAAATAGAAAGCAATCTAATTCAATGGGGTAATATAACAAATTCTATAAAGATGGCTAGTGAACTAGGCTAGCTAAAAATAGCTAGCGAATAATGTGTGATGGAGAACCACTAAATTTGGAGAGTCATTTACAGAGTCTATTGAAAATGTTTTTTTCTTTAACAATAGCTAAATTTAACTTTAGAAAATAATTTGGCTGATGCTCTTACAGCATATCTTGGATCTGGGTACCAGACAGCACGTTGTTTTATGATTAATATAGTGACGGAGTGTAAATCCAATCTGGATCTGGAAGCTCAAGCTGTGCTAATACTCCTAACATGCTCTGCAGTATCAAATGCAGCAAATTGGAAGCGTAAAACCCCCTCTAAAACTACACCTAGAAGTTTTCAAAAATCTTAAAACGATGTAAGCCCATAGTTTTAACTTATTGTAGAAGTTGAGGTTCAAACTCATTTTATGAAATTTGTTATTTTTATAGAAATTTTTGTAGATTTATTTTACATATCTATATAACCTATATCTATATAACCTATATCTATATAACATATATAATTGGTACCCACTAACATGTCATAGTTGATTTCTCTCAACATGTAAACATTCCACGTCATCATCCACTATACGACATGTCACCATCTACTAGATCATACATTTATGTCTTCACCCGATTTTCTATATATGGTTAATATCATGCCTTTGTGAGTAGCATGCTACAAAATTTCCGTAGTAGAGAAAAATGTAGTATCAATAATTTAGAATGATTCTCTCTCAACAAAATTATCATGCTTCCATGTATAATGTTGTCAACAAAAGAATGTTATCATGAAATCACTTTGATGTTCCTACTTTCACATTGCACCTTAAAATTTTGTTTAAAAAATTTCCGCAGCATCATGCGGTGTATCACCTATTTTGAAATTTCATCTTAAAATTTTATTTAAAAATTCTCGCAGCAACGCGCGGAGTATCACCTAGTTAACTTTTAGGGTTAATTGGATATATACCATTACAATTTTTCCGTTTCTAAGATATGCCATTACAATTCGTTGAATCACTTAGTCTTGCCATTTTGTACGCATCCAGCGACCTTGGTCCCACCTGCAGACATAGGTATTTACTTATTGACCAACCTGCCCCTATACCGGTCGTCTTCCACCCCCAAGACGTCTGTTTCAACGGTGCTCATCCGTGGCGACGCCGGCGACGAGCGTGGCGCAGCATGTCGGGGAAGAGGGCGGGTAGCGGCGGCCCGATGAAGGCGGCGTCGTGGTCGAGCTTGTCGGGCGATTTCGAGCAGCACGGCGTCGACGAACACGAGCTTGGCCTCCGAATGCTGGAGGAGGACGGACGCCATGCCGGCGTCGAGGGCGTGAGTTGAGGGCGCAGATCACAGCGCCGGCCATGGGGATGCCGACATCGAGCTCGCAGAACGCAGAGATGTTCTGCGTGAACACGGCAACCTGCACAGCAACCTCTGAATCAGCAGTCAATCAGTTGCGGCTGCTTTCTTCGTGGCGAACAAATTGATTTCGGCAAGAACAAACAACTGCTCTCGATCCACTTCACATAATCGCATTGCAATCACTGCTACTGTTGGGATAAGAAAGAGTCAGACCTTTTCAAATCAATGCGGCTGCGAGGCGGAGGCAGCGCTCCCGGGTCTCTCGCCTGGTTCGCGGCGGCACGGCGGCGCGCCGGCGCCGGACCCGGCAGCGACGACGGCGGATCCCGGGTCTCCCGCCAGGTCCGCGGCGGCACGGCGGCGCCCGATCCGGCGACGACGACGGCGGGGTGGTCCAGGTAGACGAACGTGGTGCGCTCGAGGAAGCTGATGGACGTGAGCGGCGCGTGGTTGGCGGCGGACAGCACGGTGCCTTCCATCCCCGCGGCAGCGCGCTTCGTTGACTCCGACGTGGACGGACCTGCGGTGGGGCACGGCGCTCCGAGTTCTATCCGATTCCAGGGGCGTTTTGGTCCTACGAAATGTTGTATAAGTCGTTGTACGTCTGCAGGTGGGCCTAAGGTCGCCGGACGCGTATAAAATGGCAAGACTAGGTGATTCAACAAATTGTAATGGTAAATTTCTAAAATCACGAATTGTAATGGCATATCACAAAAACAGAAAAATTATAATGGTATAGATCCAATTAACCCTAACTTTTATTCGCGTGGCCCTTCTGGAAATGAACATCTATGGATGAACTATGAAAGCTTCTAAGTATGTCTTTTACAGGGTTTTGCACGTTTCTATGAAGGAGTTGGTTTGCACACTCGGCCTGTTCGTCTAGCTGGCGGTTGATGCTAATTTGTTTTGAGAAAAAAATATTATTGGCTAGTGGCTGGTGGCTAATTTATTCTGAGAAAAATAATACCGCTGGTTGTTAGCTGATAAGCCTGACGATGAGGCCGAATATTTATGCCGCAGCAAATTCTGGTTCATTTACGTGGATTCCCCTGTTCATTTTAACAAAAACATAAATACGTTTTTTTATTCCACATCTTTTATTCTCCATGATCAAAAAAATATATTTTATTCTCCATGATCCCCGCACATCGATGCATAGTGTAGACTGGACTACTGGAGAACTCCAATCCCAAATCGGAGCAACATCCATGGACCGAAGAGTTGGGCGGGGCTCTGATCGATGGATGCGGCAGGCAGGCTCGTGGCTGCGGAGGAGCTGCCTAGCAACGGTCAGGCTCTCCTCGGAATCCAATGTTGCAGCGGCTTTTCGCGTTTCGGCGCGGTGGTGGTGGGTTCCGCGGAATAGCAGTCGATTGGCTGCGACGGCGTTGGCGAGTGAAGACGACGACGAGTCCGCTTCGATCCGGGATGCATCAGGTGAGTCAAAAACTTCCCAGGATTTCAACCTAAACAAGCCCTGCTCTACTGCCCAAAACGCATATTAGCTATCTTGTTCGCTAGTTGGCTTTTGTTGTTGCTGGAAATTTTAGCTTGGTACCTCGCAATCATACTAGAAGCTCCACTGCGGTAGATACTTACTTTGTTGAGCCCTCGGACAAAGGGATCGGTTCTAGATTCGGCATTGTTTGCGACCGAGGCTGCACAAGTCAGGCAAAAGCTTCTCCAGACTCCAACCAAAATGCAGGTGAGTCTACTAATTGCCTTTGATATTGCTATTGCTATTGCTCGGTGCAATATTTTCCCGGTAGTTATGAAACTTCTTGTCTTTGCCTCTTGCTGCGAATCAAAGTTACTTTGGGAAATTAAATTTATGGCACTAGGAGCATTGTGAAGCTGGTGGTTGCTTCGATCTTTTTACCTTTTCCACAAATCGGCTGAGTAGGAGATAGGTTATATCGAGGCATTTTTTTAGCACTTGCCTCCTTGTTGAGTTCCTTCATATCAACGACTTCCCCTAATGTATGATCCACAGTGTTACTTCCATTGACATCAGTTACTTGGATTGCTGCCTAACATAGAAAGAAGGAGCTGCTATCACTCTCCAAAACTACCGCACTATTTTCAGGCTAAAAACTTGAAAGCAGATTTTGTTGGCTATTTTCGCACAATAACTGTTACTCCCAACCAGGTATATTAGGAATCAGGAGCTAATCATCATATACTCACTGTTCTGGTACAAGCACGTGCTCAAACTTTCCTTTCGCAAAAAACAAAATCAGTAGCTTTCCTGGAATACAAATTTACAAGCACGTGCTCAAACTTTAATATCAATTCCTCGTCTCATGGCCTTGGTTAATGCCAATTGGAGATGAAGCCTGGTTGTCAAATAGACAACGAAGAGGTCCTGGAAATGGTGGCACATCAACATCCAAGAGCCCTTCCAGCATCTTCACCACGAGCGCCATGGATGGGCGATGTGCTTCATATTGAATGCACCAACACGCCAACCGTGAAGCCCTCAGAAGCTCCTCCATATTAGCGACTCCTCCTAATCTATGATCCAATTTGTTATTTTCATTTCCACCAATCACTTGGATTGCTGCCCAACATGGAAAGAAGGAACTGGTGTCACTTTCTGAGAGGAGGGCATTCCTTCTCCCTGAAATTAGTTCAAACAGCATCATACCGAAGCTGTAGACATCTATCTTCGATGTGATTGGCAACCCAGAGAACCACTCAGGTGCGAGGTACCCCATGGTTCCTCTCATTGTTGTCAAGACACAGCTGAAATCACGGCCAACTAGCTTTGCCAGGCCAAAATCTGCAACTTTTGCTTGGAAGTTGGCATCGAGGAGTATGTTTTCTGGCTTCAAGTCACAATGGATAATGCATTCCCTACACTGGTCATGCAGATATGCTAGCCCTCTTGCAATACCCAAGGCAATGTTGTACCTTGTCTTCCAATCAAGAATGGTGCAGCTATTTTTTCTGAAAAGATGGGAATCCAATGAACCGCCTTCCATGTACTCGTACACAAGGAGCCTGCTTGTCTTTTCAGCACAAAATCCAAGAAGGCGTACCAAGTTTACATGATTGATCATGCCGACAGTGACCACCTCAGCACGGAACTGTTTGTCCCCCTGTTGAAGCCCATCCAACCTCTTCACAGCAATAGGAGTTGAATTTCCGGGTAGTTGACCTCTGAAGACTGAGCCAAAGGCACCTCCTCCTAACTTCACTGAGAAGTTACCGGTGGCATGCTGCAAATCACTGTATTGAAACGTGGTCAACCTGTTGCCTGTAGTTGTCTCAGATATCCTAAGA
This sequence comes from Echinochloa phyllopogon, assembly GCA_033239725.1. Classification (NCBI taxonomy): domain Eukaryota; kingdom Viridiplantae; phylum Streptophyta; class Magnoliopsida; order Poales; family Poaceae; genus Echinochloa; species Echinochloa phyllopogon. Next base: position 49,683,182 of record BTCW01000002.1, on the reverse strand, counting down.
GCACTCACTTTGCGGTACCTTTGAATTATGAAGGAGACAATGGCAAGGATTGTCAAAAGTGCAACAACTCCACCAGTTACTGCACCGATGGAAACAGTCTTTCTCCTTGCAGTGTCTGGCAGCTCAGATGCGGCAAGTCTGACAAAGAGGGTTCCTCCATCCCCACTGTATTGTTCTTGGAGGTTGACCAGGTCTCCATACCAAACAAGGCAGCCATTGGTATTGTACGTGTATGCACTGTAGCTGCAATTGTTCAGGCAAGTCAATTGGCAGCCTTCAGGGCTCCTAGCAACTGCATTCTGAGCCTTATCAGGGAGCCTCACAACAGCCATGCCATGGAACTTATCAGCATTCCCTTTTGCTGAGCTTGAATTGGACAGACAATTCAGGGGTAAATCCCTCTTGCACCCACCACTGTATACACCATGGCCCCAATCACTCTGAACCTTCACACTGAACCCCTTGATGCAACTGCAAAATACAAGGCCGTCAAGCTTGCAACTGCCAAATGGCCCACATATTGCATATACCTCACAGTGCTTCAGTGGCTGGGACCAGTACACGCTCCATTTTTGGCTCTCATTGAACCACATGAGATGCTTGAACTGCCCATCTATGTCTATGATGGCCCGCGAGAGTCCCCAGTAATAAGGAAATTGATAGGTGAAGTAGCTCTCATTGGCATTGTCGATAAACTGGAAGGTGCTCGAGTTAGTTAGTGTCATCTCCGGCACCCGAGTAAATGTTCTGCCATCCCAGGGCCCACTGGTCCAGTAGGTCATGGAGTTGTTCAACTGTATCAGATAGTCTGTCGTGCCATTTGGGTCCAGTAACAACGAAAATAAGCCACCAAATGGGTCCACGCTGCTTCTCCATGAGGTGAGCCGCTGGCTCACACCAGTGGCCTTGTTCAGCCCCAGCTTACCACCCGGGAGCCATGTGTTTGTCGGGTGGTCGATGCTACGCCAATACACTCTGGATGAGTCAAAGGCATCAGTGAGCTCGAGGCTGCCAGAGTCCAAGATCGTGGCAATGGTGGAGTTGCCTTCTATGCTAGCGTTGGTAGACCAAATCTGGCGGTTCTTGGATTGGTCAAAGACCACGAGGTTGCCATCGGTGGAGATGGAAAACGAGGCCATGGCTAGATCAGACACTGAGGTATCGGTGTTCGCTGTCCACACCGTTGTCACTGTTGGTATGTTGTTGAACCATATAGCTATGTAGTACTTGCTGTTTTCAGAGTTGTCACCACCTTGTGTTGGTGAGTAGAAGCCAACAGCGAACTTGTTGCCCTTGGACACAAGCTTCTGCGTGCCAGACAACATCATGGTGGAGGTGAGGGTGTCTGTGGCTGTGCAGCAAATGATGTGGGCAGCAATGAAAATAGTCACAAGGGAGGAAGGAGCCATTTTCTGCTCTTGTCTATCTCTATTGTAAGAAAGGAGACAAGGAGTAAATGGAGAAAAATCTGCAATGGAGGTGTATTACAACGAAGAGATATATAAAGGGAAATGGTGGTCATTGTATTCCGAGGTGTGCACATCCTCGATCAGATTTCACTTTTCGATTTAATTGACTGATTCAGCCTGACTCTTACCGTCTTGTAATCGTCAGTGAGTTGAATTTCAAAAAAGTGCTACTCAAGTTTTCATCATTTTGCAATATGATAACTCGAAAGTCAGATAATTGATGCAATGCTGTATTAATAAAAAAAACTCTCTTGTGGTTTAAGATAAGATTGTATCACATCCATAACAGATTGATGATTTCACAAAATCTGGTACCAAATTCACGCAACAACTAGCCTTTTAGTCCCAATTATCTTTCATGTAGAACCAGAAGAATTCTTTGTGGTAAGACTGGACTCTTTCCACAGCAATCTAAAAGAGATTTGAGACTTCAGCTTACCAGCAAGACATTTGAATCTTTCAAACCTTGGTTGATAACACGAGGTCATTTGTCATTGTATTCCGAGGTGTGCACATCCTCGATCAGATTTCACTTATCGATTTAATTGACTGATTCAGCCTGACTCTTACCATCTTGTAATCGTCAGTGAGTTGAATGTCAAAAAGGTGCTACTCAAGTTGTCATCATTTTGCAATATGATGACTCGAAAGTCAGATAAGTGATGCAATGCTGTATTAATAAAAAAATTCTCTTGTGGTTTAAGATAAGATTGTATCACATCCATAACAGGTTGATGATTTCACAAAATCTGGTACCGAATTCACGCAACAACTAGCCTTTTGGTCCCAAGCAGCTTGGGGTATCCTGGGACCAATGACACAGACCATTTTTTATGTGTGTCCAGGATAGCACATGTTGGTTGATTAAGTGGGTTTAAATAGAGAGCAGATAGGTACAGACAATACTATTCAGTTTAACAAGTACATAAAAAAAAGATGCAACTCTGTCTGGATAGTGAAAAACAGCAGATTCAGACTTCTGAAGTGAGATGCCGATTGCAGGGAACTAATAAAAAACCAAGTTACTGAGTTCCATGGAAATTGAACTTCATCAGATTATGGCATGATATTTTGGTAGTTGAACAGTCATTGAATTATGGGTGTTTCTAGAGCCGTTTCACATTAGCTTCTAATAGATCTTTGTTAATGAGAAGTTGTCTTTTTTCCACATAGTAGTCAATGTGTCATTGCCTTGTGAGTTCTCCACATTGTCGACCAGATTTTCATTGTCTTGTGGGTCTTTTGTAAATTATGGTTTTGAGGTACTTGGATAGGAACTATTTTCGAAGGGAAGGAAGATTACTTTATTGGAATTTGGAAATAGAAAAGGGGTAAAGCCTCATGGAAAGTTTTTCTTTTGAAGTTCCTGTGCAATTGCAATCTTCCTCTCCATGCCTCGAACAAATATTCTTCTTTTGAAGTTTCCTATGCTTTTGCTGCCATTGATCCTAACACTTCTTTTTCTTGTGTTTTTTTGGTTCTTACTTCTGTAAACAGTTCTGGATCCAAGTTATCTTGTTCTATCTTAAACATATTTCAGTTTGCTTGATTCAGTTTTTTTTTTTTGCATCACTGCCAGCCCTTTGAAAACATTTGTATTTTAAAAATCGTATTAATTAATATTTAAAATAAACTCTTGTACACTAATATCTTTTCAGAACTGAAATCTTTGGAAACATTTTGGAGCCTGGACTATTTGGAAACATCGTAATGATTGTGTCTTTAATGGAGCCATCCCTAGATTATCTACAGCCTTGACCCTTTCTAGGGAAGAAGCTCGGCTATGGGCCATGGCGGGCGCTAGGGGGCTGGACTGAGTTGTTTGTGTTGGTCAGGTCTTATCTTTTTGTAGCTGGTAATTAGTTTCAGGTTGCAGTCTGTGTGTGTGTTGGGTCTCTCTATGACTCTCTTCTTCTATTAATACAATGATGCGCAGTTCTCCTGCGTATTCGAGAAAAAGAAAGAAAAAAGAACTGAAATCTTTAGCCATGCCATGAGGCCTTGCCCAATGAAAAGATAATTCAGGGTTTGTTTCCAAAATATAATTTAATAAAAAAATTGAACCAACTTCTCAAGCCCACATTAAAAAGAAAAGAAATTTCTCAAGCCTAGAGGAGGAAAGAGAAGGGAAAAGTCATGCTCGAATGGAGGCAGCCATGGACCCGAGCTGAGCAGGTGTGTGCTCGACAGATGCGGCAGGAAAGACGACAAGCTGCTGCGGAGGGACAGCTGGTCTCTGCTGGGGAATCCACCGTTCAGCTACACTTCGTGTTTGGTGGAGGGTGGTGGTTTGCACAAGGTGGTTTCTCTGGGAGGCTGCAACGGCGCACACGCTGCGGGTGTTGGACTGTTGGCGAATGAGGCTACTCAAGTCAGGAAATAACTTCTCCATTGCTCAACCAAAAGAGGTCCTCGATTCCTGCGTAGTCTTTGCTAAAATGCTGACTATATTTTCAGTAGTTGCCTGTGTTTCTCTCCCTGTTGCGCTTAGTCTGATTGTAAATTTGGGACTGAAATTTGTGACACTAGGACCACAGCTAGTTGGTGATTACTTTTACCTTTCCAATGAATTGCCCAAGTATGAAATCGTTCATAGTATTGCGGATTGGAATCAATGGAAAGAAAACGAACACATTGTTCAGCACATACGTTGCTGTTCAACTAATGAGCACTCCTCATAGTTGAGTGGAATGGGTATTTTTGTTTGTGTATAACTTGCTTTGGTTCTACAGTACTATTTAGTTTCATTTCCTTTTCTCTTCGGACTTCATGCATCAGGATGCAGAATTATTTCTTTTTTTTTGGAAATAGGATGTAGAATTACTAGTGAAACTTAAAGACATCCCATGAATCATAAATGTTCATTGTTGAGTCAACTGGGTCCAAAGTCTGTCCAGTCCCTAAATGTCTAAATCTGTATTTGTGAGAAAAGGTCAAGTCTTGCTTAGCTGTCTAATAAAGATCAGATGCCATTGACTTAATCTAAGCTGTTGCTTGATCATATGATTCATATCAAGTGAAACGAATGGGAAGTATGCCCTTTACATCCTAAGCGAAATATTTATATGTACTTACATACATTTTACTATCTTCACTTTGATGTTACTTAATACGATTTTTCCCAAACATTTGAATACGCAGGATCACCATATTATACCATCACAATCAGAGTTACTTATAATGTGTATGCACCTGCCTCGGTACAATTTCAAGTGTAGGGACTCAATGTGCAGTTCTTATGTTCAAGGTCTCTGCCAACTACTGAGACATGCATGCAAGTCTAAGGACCTAAGATGCACTTCACCTTTTATTTGGATCAAGATCCTTATCATTAATTTCAGTTAGAGATGAAGCCTGGTTGTCCAATAGACAACGAAGAGGTCCTGGAAATGGTGGTACATCAACATCCAAGATCTCTTCCATCATCTTGACCACAAGTACCATGGATGGCCGATGTTCCTCATATTGGATGCACCAACATGCCAGACGTGAAAGCCTGACAAGTTCCTCCATGTCAGCGACTCCTTCCAATCTATGATCCAAAATGGACCTTTCATTGCCCTCGATCACATGAATTGCTGCCCAGCATGGAAAGAAAGGTCCACTGTCACTTTCGGATGAAGTTGTGTTCCTTGTCCCTGAAATCAATTCAAAAAGCATCATGCCAAAGCTGTAGACATCTATTTTTGATGTTATGGGCAGCCCAGAGAACCACTCTGGTGCTAGGTACCCCCTTGTTCCCCTCATTGTTGTCAAGACACAGCTGAAGTCACGACCAAGAAGCTTCGCCAAACCAAAATCTGCAACTTTTGCTTGGAACTTGGCATCGAGGAGTATATTTTCTGGTTTCAGGTCACAGTGGATAATACATTCCCTACACCGGTCATGCAGATATGCTAGACCTCTTGCAACGCCCAAGGCAATGTTGTACCTTGTTTTCCAATCAAGAACGGTGCCATTATCTTTCCTGGACAGATGGGAGTCCAATGAACCACCTTCCATGTACTCATAGACAAGGAGCCTATTTCTTTTTTCAGCGCAGAACCCAAGAAGGCGTACCAAGTTGACATGATTGATCGTCCCTAAAGTAATCACCTCAGCACGGAACTAAGCCCATCTAGCCTCTTCACAGCAATATGAGTTGAACTTCCAGGAAGCTGACCTTTGAACACTGAGCCGAAGGCACCTCCTCCCAACTTGACTGAAAAGTTGTTGGTGGCATGCTGCAGATCACTATACCGGAAGGTGGTCAACCTATCACCAGTATTATCAAATACCTGAAGAGCACTATCTCCATGGCACCTTTGAATTAGTATGAATAATACGATGGCAAGGATAATCAAAACTGCGACAGCTCCACCAATAACTGCTCCAATGGGTGCAGTCCTGCGCTTTGTAGCATTTGGCAGCTCGGATGCCGCAAGTCTGAGAAAGAGGGTTCCTGCTCCATCACCACTGTAGTGTTCTTGGAGGTTGACCAAGTCTCCATGCCAAACAAAGCAGCCACTGTTATTATAGGTATAAGCACTGCAGCTGCAACTGTTCCGGCAAGCCACCTGGCAATTTTCAGGGCTCCAAGCATTTGCTGTCTGAGCATGATCAGGCAGCCTTACATCTGCCATGGAATGGAACTTATCACCCTCTGATTTCTCTGAGCCCAAATTGGTCTGGCAATGCAAAGGAACACCTCTTTTGCACCCTCCGTTGTACATCCCAAGTTCCCAGTTACTTTGAGCCTTTACACTAAACCCCTTGACGCAGCTGCAGAATGGCAAGACATCAAGCTTGCAACTTCCATATGGTCCACAGACTGCATACACCTCGCACTGCGTCCTTGGCTGGGACCAGAACAGTATCCATTTCTGGCTCGCATTGAGCCACATCAGATGCTTAAACTGCCCATCTGTATCCATTATGACCCGTGATACCATTGAATCATCTGGCAAACCATATGTGAAGTAGCTCTCATTGACATTGTCGACGAACCGGAAGACGCCAGCATAGTCTGACCTCATCTCTGGCACCAGGCTGAAAACTTCACCATTCCAGGGGCCGCTGGTCCAGTAACTCACGGATTTGTTCCACTGCATGAGATACTCTGTCGTGCCCTTTGGGTCCAGCACCAGTGAGAACAGGCCAGGAGATGGGTCGTCGTTGCTTCTCCATGCAGTGAGCCGCTGGCTCACACCGGTAATCTTGTTCAGTCCCAGCTTGCCGCCAGCGAGCCATGTGTTTGTTGGGTGGTCGATGCTATGCCAGAATACCTTCGATGAGTCGAAGGCATCAGTAAGCACGAGGCTGCCAGAGTCCAAAATGGTAGCAATGGTGGAGTTGGAGGATATGCTTGCATTGGTGGACCAGACCTGTAGGTTCCTGGTTTCGTCAAAGAGGACAAGGTTTCCATCAGTGGAGATGGACAAGGAGGCTGTGGTTGGATTGGACACCGGGTCCTCGGTGTTTGCTGTCCAAACTGCTGTCACCTCCGGTATGTTACTGAACCATATGGCTATGTAGTAGTTTCTATTGGGGGAGGTGTCTCCACCTTGTATTGGCGAGTGGAAGCCCAGTGCAAACTTGTTGCCCTTGGACACCAGCTTCCGAGTTCCGGACAATGGTGTGGTGGAGGTGATGGTGTCTGTAGCCACACAACCAAGGATGTGGGCAACCATGAAAATGACCACAAGGAAGGGAGAAGCCATTTTTTCTGCTCGTCCCTCTGTTGCAAGAGAGGAGATGAGAGCGTATGAAGGAGGCAAATAGGCGATGGAAGGAGTGCTACAATGGTGTGCTATATAAAGGGAAACTTAGGTAGACAGCCATTATTGACTTGGACTAGTTTATGTCAGGGCGGCTGCCAACAGCAAATCATTAACATTGTTAACTTGATAATTTTCCATCTATGCGACTGTGTTCATGCTAAATTTGCGAATGTTTAAGACTGCTTATTTCTAAAGTGTTGATCAATTGTCATGTTAGTGCATCACAGCAGCTAGACTGCTTCTGAGAATTTTTAGGGAATATGTTCTCAATGTTAATCATTAAGCATTGACCTTGATCAGGATATCGATTTTTGAGGAACAGAGAATGTTGAAGGTGGCTGCTGTGTTATTCTTTAGTGTTAAGCGTAGACTCAATCTTTTATTGAAGGTGTTTTGTTAGCCGCCATCATCTGGTACTGTCTTTCTCTATGTGTTCCACCCAAATTTTGCCCACAATATAACTCTCCAAATTTGTACTTCGCACTGCATGCATATGACCCACCACTCAGTCACCCATTTAACTGTCTGGTGACACATAGTTCAAACTGTCATTCCATTCATAATGCAAACCCTCTATCTTTCCTAGATGGTCAATTTATTTTTCGTTTTTCACTGAATAATACAGATTGTCTTTTGCTACTTTTTAATCGACAATGAGTTAACTGACAAAAATGTTGCTATGCAAGTTATCACCATTTGCATTATCATAACTGATAAATCAGCTCAGTGATGCAATGTTATGTTACTATGTTAGTAAAACTTTCTGTTCCAGTTTAAGCCAAGATTAACGATTTCACAAAATCTAAGACCATTGAAGGTTCATGATTTCACAAAATCTAGGGGCAATTCTGTTGACCATAATTCTTTTTGGCAAGATGATGCTACTGCTTGATTACCTGGTGAAGGTCTAACTAGCGAAGGACAAGGAAAATATTTTTATTTGGTTAACACGTCAACTGTTCCTTTATCTCGCCTATCTGCTTCGCCTTTCAGTAGGCACTTATCAGGCCTCTTATGCTGTTCAAAAGGAGTGATATACTGATTTCTCTCGTTGTCTTTGTTGTCTTCGCACAATAAAGAGTTAACTTTTACTTAGGAAACTGCTAAGACATGTGCTAGCTTGCTGTTACTTTGGGCTTGCCTTGTACTTGATGATTCTGATGGTAAGACGTGTGCTAGCTAGCTTGTGGTTATTTTGAGGTCTTTGGTTACTTCCCTACAGGTGTCTGGTGTCTAAACTTCTCAAGTGGAAGCATTCCCTGGCAAGACTTCAGCTGTGCTGCTGCGTTCTACTGGAGTACCCATGTAGGAGCCGCAATTTCATTCATCAAACGGCACAAATATTGTTTCTCTGACCATAGAAGTTGATGACTTCACTAAATCTAGGGCCTAATTCACTGAATTTTTTTTCTTCTTTTCTATTTTGCAAGAAAACATATTTTGCCTGATTAACCTTAGCTGTTCAAACGGGGCTGAGTCAGTGGCCTGCCGATATCGGTTGTGAACTGGCCAGGCATGTGCTCCGTTGATTGGGGTGAGCTAGTCAGTGGCCTGCCGACCGTGCGTCTGATTGTTCTAATGGTGACCTGTCATGATTTCGTGACTTTTATCGTGTTTGGTCTCTACCTTCCCTGTATGACATTTTCTGAAACAAAGCCAACAAGCAACTGGATGAAAAAGTTATAATCTAATGTATTCCCCCCCAAAAAAGTTATAATCTAATGTATAGCAGCGAATTAAACAGCAGGCTTAACCAGGCCTATATGGCGGGGAAGCCGAAAAATTAGCGCGGAGCGGGAGCTTGGTGGTGGATCCGGTGGCGGGAGCTGCCGGAGACGGAGGTGGCGGCGGCGGCAGGGGGCGAGCTGCTCATGGGCCACAGTGGGCCGGCAAAATAGCAGCCAACACTTGATGGGCTCCAAATCTCAAATGAAAAAAACTTGATGGGCTCCAAACCGACTGATAGAAGGACACGATTTTTTACTCGATTGGGAAACCTAAAAAAAATTCCTGATGATTGCTCCTTTACTTCGCTTTCTCATTTCTTTTTTTTAACGAGAAGTGCTGCGCGCTGCTTGCTCCTTTCTATTTGTGTTATCTGATCGTGTTTCTCCCCGGTTTGCGTATGTCATCCGATGGAACTGGAAGCCTACATTATTGCAAGAGAAAAATACTCGAGAGTGGAGATTTTTTTTTTGACGGTACTCCTGATTGAGGGTGGAGATTCAATGGGCAGCTCTTTAATTCTTTATGCTCAAGGCCTCCTGATTGAGGGGAGCACAAGCAAAAAAAGGTGTATCCCCCGGGCGGTGACCGTACGTCAAAAAATAAAAGTGAAGTAAGGAGTTTGGTTTGAGAGATGATCTTGTCTAGAATCGAATGTCTTATAAATTTTGGTCGAATCTTCATTCCTTGTACTTCAGGCTAGTTAATAATTGCAATTTAAGGACCCTATTTAGGTTATTTAAAAAAATGATCATGTTTAATTAGATGCAAATTTAGAGGTTTTAGGAACCCAATAATATATTTATGAGTTCGGGTATCTAGATGACACTCGTGAATAAGTTTTGGATTGTGCATTTTTTACTCGTCTATGCTATACTCCCGAGGTGGATCCCCCCACCCGAAGGCCTCATGAAGATTAATGTAGATGCAGCGGTTTCAAAGAACTCTGATCGAGCGGCAGTTGCGGCTGTAGCTCGAGATGGCGATGGGAATTTCATTGGGGCATCAGCTGTGGTGTCGTTTGGCATTACCGAGCCAGAATCTTTGGAGGCTTTGGCATGTCGGGAAGGGATAGCGCTCGCCTGTGATACTCTTCTTCACAAGGTGCGCATTGCAAGCGATTGCTCCAATGTGATTAGGAGCATCCAGACCGGGTCGATGGGAGTGTATGGCCACATCATCCAGGAGATTAAAGCTGGGGCAGCATCGTTTCAGAAGATGGAGTTTGTCCATGAACGGTGAGAAGCGAACTACGAAGCGCACAAGTTGGCTCGGAGTTCCCTTTTCGACTCTTTTGGGAGGCATGTATGGCTAGTCAGTCCGCCTCCGGGCGTTTGTAATTCGTTAAGTCGAGATTAGAGAGTTTTTACTCTCCTCAAAAAAAAATTAAGTAGACGAGTTTCTTTAACACGCGAAAGCTTTACGCGTCAGATTTTCATAGAAGAGAAAACCACAAATGAATGAGTCGGAGTCACACGGTGCATCGTGCTATTCGAGTTCTGTTGCAGGCGAAATTCACAAAAAGCTGGACAAACCGACAACGACAACCAAAAGCACAAGGAAACCACATTTGCCATAGATCGCTCGCTCAGTCAGTCGACTTTCTCCAACCTGCTGCCAGAGTTTTTGCTTCTTCCCGGACTACGCTGAGCAGATTATCCAGACATCCTCCGTCCTCAAGCATCATTCAGATTTCAGAGTGCGGAGGAGCACAGGCGATCAGAGCCAAGTGTAACAACCCAAAATTTCCTATAGGTTTTGTTGAGTGCAAAAATTCGAATTTAAAAATTTTTGGTGAATTGTGTGCATGCAAACAAACATATAAGAGTGTCTTCTATTTGCTCCCTAAATTCTTAGGCAATTTAAATTCAAAATTTAAAATCAATTTGAAGTGCTAAGGATGAAATAGTGTGATTTGGATTTATTTGGATTTTTGGTTGGTTTGAATTCAAATTCTAGATTTGAATTCAAACTCTAATTGGCCAAACTAATTGTCAACCCTCTAACTGTTCGTGGGCCAAATTCCTGCAGCTCAAGTCCATTTAACCACCTCCAACTTCTTTCCCGAGCCAACCGACCAAGCCGGCCTGCTCGGCCATTCGGCCCAGCAGCGGCCCATTCCTTTTCCCCGCCGCGTCGACTCCGCGTCGCCCCCTTTCTCTCGCTGACCGCTGGACCCCACCTGTCAGCTTTCTTCTCCCCCGCGTCGTCGTCTTCCTCTCGCCGCCCGCTCTCTCTCTCCCGAGCGCGTCGCCCGTGACTCCAACCACCCGAGCCCCTGTGCGGCCCGACGCGATTGCGCCGCGTGTCCGCGAGCCCCTGGCCACCCCTATCTCGCCGTCCGTGCCCAGCGAAACCCTAGCGCCTATCCCCTGTAAATCGCCCCGCCGGCCGCACTCCTGTTCAAGCCGCCGCCGCCCCATTGGGGTTCCTAGATCCAATTCGAGTGGGGGAGAGGAAGGAGGAGGACCAGGGGAGGGTCTGAGGAGGAGAAGAGGGAAAGAAGAGGAGCCAGTCGCCTTCCCCGCGTCGACACCGAGCGTCGGAGCGCCGCCGCCCGTGGAACCGCCGAGGGGGAGCCGGACCTGGGACAGGAGCAGGAGCACGAGGACCGCCGGACTGCGTCGAGCCTTCCCCGAGCTGCAGCGATCGACTACTAGCCCTAGGTGAGCTAACCGCGATTCGCCCCCTTCTTCTCTGTCTCCGGCCAAATCCCGCCGCCGTCGTCGTGCTAGCCCCTGTGAACCCGACCTTCGAGTCGTGGCCGTCTTCTTCTGCAGGAACCCAACGCCGCTGTCGCACCCGCAACCCGCCGTCGCTTGTAACCGCAGCCGAGGCCCGCCGCGGCCGAGCCTTGCTCGCCGCGCGCGCGAACGCCGAGGCCACGCGCGGCCGTGGGCGACCACGAGCCCGCGCGTGTGCACCCAGGTGCGTTCCAGCAGCTGCTGGGACTGCACACGCACACGCACATCCCCTTTCCGAGCACTTTTGCGCCAAAAACCCGGGTTGCCGTCGTGCTCGCCGGCGTTCATGGCCGTGCCGCCGCCGTTCGCGTCGGTAAGCCCCAGCCAAACCCTAATCCGAGCCCTTTTCTCCCTGTCCGTGACCACCAAACCCTAGCGTAGCTAACCCGGCCGTTCTAGCCCCGAGCCGAGCCTTCTCCGGCGAGAACCGCCGCCGACCGTCGCCGCCGGCGTGCTCCAGAGCGCGTCGCGCGCGCGTCGCGCGCGCGTCGCGTCGCGCCGTGGCGAAGCCACACGCGGGACCACACCAGCATCACACACGCGCACGCGCAGAAGATCCCAGCCAGCCGCAGATCGATCCCGTGCACCCGGCTCACGTGGACCACACTCACGGTGCACCGTGGACTCAGTCCACCAGACCCGATCCAACAGCCACCCCTTCGTGGGCCTAAATCTCGCGTTTAAGTCTGTCTAACCCCCTTGAACTTTTCCGGCCCAATCGCTTTCGGCCCAATTCCAGCCCAGCCATCGTTTATTCTTTTTCTTTTTCTTTTAACAGCGTTGACGTATGGGACTCACCTGTCATACTCTGCGAGTCACTGACACATGGGGCCCACTGACCAGAGTTGACCCCGCTAACCGTTGACCGTTGACCCCGTTGACCGTTGACCGGTCAACGCTGACGTCAGCAGGGCCCACTGCTGACGTCATCCTAGGTGGACCCCACTGTTGATGTCAGCATGACGTCATGCTGACGTCAGCAGGCTAATTATTTGTCTGTTTTCTTTTTCGGAAATTATTTAATATTTTCAGAAAATGATTTAAACTTCAAAAATTAATAATAAATCAACCGTAGCTCAGAAAAATATGAAACCAGTTTCTATATTTTTCTAAAATCATGACCTACGCGTTAGTGTAGAGTTTGGTGTTATTTGGGTCTTCTTTCGTCGCTGTCTTAGTGTTTCTTTGCCAGTAGCTGCGTCTTATTTTATTTTCGCGCAACCCTAGGAGCTCCGGAGAGTCAGGAGGAGCCGGACTACTACAACAACTGCTTTGGCGAGGACGAAGACCTTTGCCCAGGTTCACGCCCGACCATCTTTGAAATACCTATTAGACATGCAAACTAGTATGCTAGCGCTTTACTTTACTCGCATGATAAACCTGCACTGCCTTTGTTATTATCCGGTTACCTTGCTACCTACTACTCACTTTATAATTATGCTATGCTATGCATGTGTTGGGATGGTTGTGATTGATCCTCTTGGCGTGAGTTGTGGGTGGTTTGGGAGGAGTAGTGCAGCTAGGCGGTGTAAGCGAGTAAATAACAACTCGATCGTTGATCGAGGTGCTGAGGGGCTGCACTCGGGCGGTCCCTATGGGGTACCTGTTGCGGGTACATGGTTACTGGTTACTTGGGGTTGGTACTCGGTGAGTACCTGAGGAGTTTGGGCGGCAATACCTGTTATGGGTGCCGATTGCGGACCGTTGCGGCGGATCGCTTGTGATGCAGATACTCGCTTTACCGAACAATTAAGGACCGAGTCGTGCCCCCACTTTGGACTTGGGAATTACCGTGCTCACCATCTACCCAGTATGGGGAGGGTTCCAGCAAGCCTACTCTAGTACGGCGCCGAGACTGTAGGAGAATCGAGTTTGATGTGTGTAGGGGGGATTCGTTGCGGCGTAATCTCCCTGATTTACCACGGCCCCCGACTGGCCCCGGTGGGAAGGTTTCACGACCCTGGGGCAGATGTTAGATCGGATGTTTCCCGAGCCCAGGGAGACAGGATTGGCGCCGCTACTGTTTAGGGTCTTTGCTGTGGGCTGTGTCTCAGGTTGGTTGCGGACTAGCCTTGCAGCCCGGATGGATTCCTGGAGTGCCACCTCTGCAGAGTGTAAACTATACGTATAGCCGTGTCCACGGTTACGGACGACCCATTTCTGAGAAGCCCCGGCTAGCATGGGAAACTGCTTTCTTACCTCATCCTTGAATTGGGTTATGAGAGATTGGTCCAGCTGAGGCTGTTGAGACGAGGTGGGGAGGGAGCTCACCGAGTCGACTAGTGAGTGAAAGGTGTTGGTGAATAATGATTTGCGGGAACCTGCCGTGGCAGGACGAGCCCGATGGGAAATGTGAGGCTGATGGTTGGTTTTGGGGAGCGGATGGATGTGTGTGTGAGCAGGAGTTGGTGTTGAGATGAAATTGGGTTATTGCTGCTGCTTGCATAAGAAACCCTGGCTTAAACCTTGTTTATTTCTATATCCTTAGAATAGGCCACCTCTAAAGCTTGCATCATATTATGGTTGGTGACGTGGACCTGTCCCATTTCCTTGGGGACAGACTTTGGGTTCACAGGTGAAGACCCCGACCACGAGTTCAACCAGGACGGGTGGTACGACTGAAGGGTGTGCGCTACGCTCAAGGATGCCTGTGGAGGAGTGGACCCAGTTGTTCTAGCTACCGCTGCGCAGATGTTTCTTATTGTCGTTTTAGCCCGGAGGGCTTGTACCTAACGCTTCGTCTTTATATGAGTCATGTAATGAACTTTTTATCGTTGTATGGATGTGATATTCGACTGAGATGAGTTCTGTACGAGATAGCTGCTATTCCTGGGACTATCTCAAGGGTACAGGGAGTCGGGTTCTCGTCGGTGAGAATCCGGTTCGTCACACCAAGCATCATTCAGATTTCAGAGTGCTTCCCTGACAAATGGCTGTGTTTATTCAGAGGCGTCAGGGGTGACCTGTGAGTCTGTGACCAGGTGACAAGGGGATACAAGGATCAGAGTACTGATTACCATCTGAAGCATGCGAAAATGACGCAAATATTGGCTGTAACTTGTATAATACTCCGTAATTAATATGAAGGTCTCTGTCCTGTTGCAAAGAGTTCCCCAATCCCCAATTCTGACTGAACTCAGTCGAGCGGAGGCGTGCCCTGGTTGAGCAACCAAGATAGCTCGGCTGCACGAGCATCTTCTTCTTCTACCACAGAAGCTTATTGTTCAAAAATAATCTTCTACCAGAGACCAAGAAGCAACCGGACTGGCTGCAGTCCACAAACTAATCGTGCAGAATGGCACCGGCCGCCATCTCACAGCTACAGACCACCTGCTACTGGGCACTGGCCTAGTGGAAACAGAAGAGCCTACCAATGATCTGATCACATATGTCCGGGACGAACACGTCAAACTTATTGATGTTTATTTGGATCATATATAAGCACCTGTTAAACAAACGATCTGGTTCTCAATAAGCACACAAGCCCTCTTATAGGTAAGCGCGATAAGCATGCGGCAGACAGGTAGAGCAACGTCAGCCGAAGAGGTCACCGGGCCCACGTTTGGCAGCAGCCCCTCAGTCCTTCAGCTTGTGGATTGTCTCCATGTCCGCAGCCTCGTTGAGGGTGCCCCTCTCGACATGGTCCCACCAGCCCATGAGGAAGTTATCGACGATTAGCCGGAACCAGGGGGAGAGCTTCACACCCTCCTCACCGGCGTCCGCCCTCTGGATCAGCTCCTTCAGCTGCTCCCGGTTCACATACTTCACATCGGCGACCTCATCTGGGTTCGGCTGCAGCTTCACGTCCCGGACCATGATCAGGATGGTGTCAACTGATGATGAGAAGAAAGGAACCGGGCGTTAGCACTATGTAGTTCTGGTGAAACATCTGTCAGCAACAATGTTCAGATTCTGCGGGGTGTTCTAATGGATTGACTGGCTTTTAACGAGCATGACTAGGATGTACCGAGGCTGTGACAACAACTTACGCTCATGCTCGCCCCATTTTCCATCAGATGGAGCCTTGTAGAGCATTCGCCCAACAGGGGTGAATTGGTCGACTGGGGCATCTTCAGCCGGGATACCCAGCTCATCCAGGAGTTTCCTCTGTGCTGCATTTCTCGTACCTGGAGAATAAAAATGTAGCTAATTGTCATTGAAAGAGAACGAGAAACAGAAGCAAACAGTTCCAGTTTACATGGTTTTCTGCAACGTACCCAGGTAGTTTTCCTGGATAAGCTCAGACTCACGGTACAGAGGATGGCTGCAGCAGGTGTTGGTCCAAACTAAAGGAAATGTAACCTTTGTTGCAGACCTTTGCTGCAGAAAGAGTAGAAAGATACTATAAGAAACAATTTGAAGACTAATAGGAGTTTTTTTATCCAAAACATCGATCCGGACCATGGTAATTTTGCAAATCCAAACTTAAGGTCCAGACAGTTTACTGTAGGTACTCAATATGTTTGTCTCAGGGAGTAACTCCACTTATGTATGTAACAAAACGATCTACAGGGAGTCACAGCATCTAATGCAACTCGAGAGGTAACTGCTATATATATGATCACAGAAATAACATCTACAAGTTTTTAAAGCATCATGCTAAACAATGATTGTTCACCCTGATGGTTATTCAAGGCTCAACTTCCAGCATGAGATCTAATGTCACAAGCTACCAGAGTAAATTGAGACTTCATGAGTTTCCATTTCAAACATAACATAAAACCCAAATACTGGAATTTTAATTTAAAACCTTTGCCAGGTCAGCAAAAAATTGAACAGAGTGACAAAACTGAAAAATCATACAAGTGCGGGATAAAAAAGGAAATTCCAAACCTGCAGTAGCAGCTCATATTTTGAGTTGAAAAGGAACACACTGAAAGCCCGATGGAGCAGATTCTCAGATTCAATCTTTTCCATCAGATGGCCTAGCACACCATACAAATGAGTAGTCAAGTGCAATTCCAGCAGTCAACTCAAAGGACATCAAAATAAGCAGAGCGGAATGGAACTTACAATTGTACTTCGACTCATGTCCAACAACATTGTCTTGCTCATCCACCAGAATGCACCTGTGGAATAACCACACGGTCAGAAAATAAATTCAGGAATGACGTAGGCATATCATCTCCCTGACAATAAAAAGAACGGAGAAATCCAGGACCCTGCTTCTAGTACCAGAATCATAGATCAAATTTTGCACTCTAGAACTTTGGTTCATAGAAACTCATACACTTGTCATCAACTAAGAAAAAGGATATACATCACCAGATCATATTAAAAAAAATACTTATCCTTTGAATTCCAGATGCCAAAACAGCTCAGTTACCCGTCCTTATCCTTTGAAATTCCGTTACCCCTCACCAGCTGGGCCTAGCTTATAGTGCGCACGCACGGCATGTACGGATTTTTTTGCGTAGTCCTAGTCGACTATCCCCACCCACACACAGCGAGCACGGAACGAGATGGAACATCAAGCCACGTGAGGTGAGACCAGAACGTCGTGCTCCCGACTTCCCGAGCACCTCCCTATCACGGGCGCAGAAACCAAACCGCCCCAGCGTTCCGAACGCCGCGAGATCCGGCGGGGCAGCGGCAACGGAGAAAACCAAACCCCGGGGAGGCGAGGCGAGAGCAACCGAGCAAGCCCAGATGCGCGCCTCGGAACAGCAGATCGCGGGCGCGCCGACAGGCTGGCATCCGAGTGGGGGCCAGAGGGAGCAGGGGAGGAAGAACAGGAGGAGAAGGGAAGGGAGGGGCGCTCACTCGTCCTCGAACATGAGCCGCCTCTGGACGGCGTCCATCCCGGCGTCCTCGACCGCCGCCGCGCCGGCCATGGCCTGCCTCGTGCCTCCCCTGGGGTCGCGGCGGAGGAGAGGTGCGTGGGCGGCTGGCGGCTGGCGAGAGCGTG
Source organism: Echinochloa phyllopogon (assembly GCA_033239725.1). NCBI lineage: Eukaryota > Viridiplantae > Streptophyta > Magnoliopsida > Poales > Poaceae > Echinochloa > Echinochloa phyllopogon. Next base: position 49,665,577 of record BTCW01000002.1, on the reverse strand, counting down.
CGGAGTGTGTGAGCTGTGCAGGGCAAGGGGTCAAGCGGGGAGATAGATAAATATAACGGCGAGGGATCGATCGGCTGCGGCTGGCTGGCGCGGCGGCGTGGCGGGCCCATATGTCGGTGGGCCTACGCGCGGGCGGGCGGAGATTCCCGGCCGGGTCAGCCACGTTTTCCGTCGACCCGCCCGGGTTAAAACATGTGCTGGACCAAATTTGGCTCTCGGCGCCCAATATAGCAGGCAACGGAATTGATAGTTCCTATCTGGTGTATATCTGACTTGAATTTTCTCTGCCTTATTACTCTTCACATTCATTTTCAATTCCGATGAAAAATTCCAAATTAAAAAAAAATGGGCTTAGTAGGTCTCGAACCTACAATGTCACCGAGCCACACAACAACTAGTATCCAGTGTTTTACGACTATGACTACAAGGGTGCCAGAAGAGAAAGATTGCCCCCTAGTGTAGGAGTTTAGTGGGTGGACGCGGCGAGACAGTGAAAGATGATAGGTTGTCAGCTAGGGTTACCTTAGTTATAGAGACAAGTCAATCTGATAGGTTAGCTTAGTGGTAAGGAACCTATTATCACATACGATAGGACGATGACACGTAGATGTGAGGAGCCGATGGGACACTATTTAGCTAATAGTGTTGTTGGTGCATCAAAGAAGAAGGTTGAAGGGAGAAGAAAGAATGAGAGTAGTAGGATGAGATATTAATGACTATCTAACGGTCTAAAATTCAGCTATGGAATGGTACTAAAACACGTACGTTTTTAGTTGGTGCATGCAAGATCCGACAAGAAATAGATAAAATCACCATATCCTCCCTTGCCTTTCCTTTATCGATAATTTTTCTTCTTCGCAACTTTTGGATGTTTTGAAAACTTCCCAAGATAACATTTTTACTCATTGTTTAGATATAACTTTGAATCTAGCTTTTCATGGAAAATTTCATTTATAATGTCTCCATTTTGAGGCTTGTTTCTAGGAGGTTAAATGGCGCGAGATTTATAATTGTTGGAAGCCACAAGGAAACCTATATCAACTAGGAATACACACCTTTTTGTGATGGTATATTATATATGAATGAATGAGATGCCCCCATAAAAGGTTGCATGGAAGTATGTATAGGTCATAGGTAGCATGGCAAACGGGTACGTACTCGTTGCGTATTGCGATTCCATGAGAAAGTAGAAAAAAGGAATAAAAATGGAAGCGTCACGTATGCAACAGGGGCGGCTGCAGGAGTATTCCTAAATATTCCTAGGAATACCTTATTTTTGGTAAAAAAACTAGTATATATTAGGAATACAACTTCACATCTCCCACCAAATTATTATTTTATTAAGATTTGGAGCAAATTTGTTACAAAGAATATCCTAATATAAAGTGCTAGCTCCCAAGTATACTTGATTTGCCGGTAAAATACCAAGTATGGCCCTTATCAATCCACGAGTTAGCTACATTTTGGCTTGAAACAGAATATAGCGTCTAGTCTGAGGCCAAATTTTGCCGGCTAAAAATTTGGTGCCCGGTGGCATTTAGTCTCCGTCTCACCAATTTGGAAATCCATGAGCTTGGTGTACTGGTACAAGAAATTGTACTGGCGTTGCAAAAAAATTTACGAGATCGTTAACAACTTACTCCGTAAAGTGCTAGTCAAATTAGGTCAACGCTCCCAACGCTGTCATAAAGATTCCCTCCAAACCAAACGACGACCAAATCTGACCAGTGCTGGCAAAAATTATTGGAGTAAATAAAGTAGTAAACATTAGCAAATATTGTTGCAACTTGTGTTTTTAGAACATTTTACATGGTAGCAATTCCAAAACGCCCCAGGTAGGGCTGGTGGTACAGTAGCTAGTAACAGGAATGTTTTTTCGTCGCACATGATGAGGCCCAGTGTGTCCCGTGGTCCGGCTCGTGTTCTTTGGTCGGGCAGTCAGTCATATCCACGTGGTTACAGCGGCCTCATGGCCGTGGATCTATATTTTGAGCGGTATAATAAAAAAAGATTGATGGATATGAAACGCCTCGTAAACAAATTGTTCAAGTACATGTATAGGGCAAGCGAGAAATAGCGTGAATTTCTTGAAAAACTTTATATATTTTTTTGAAAACTCTAAAAGAACTGAGTAATAATAAGCAGATAGAAACAGACGCTTTGTCATCGTCCGAGATCTAGGAGTTTTTTTTTTGGAAATTGATCCAGGAGATCCTTGGCGGCACGTAGGAGAATGACGCGAGGGGGGTTGAGCTGGACAGAGATGGCCGGAGCGGCGCAGTGCGCGCGGCACGCAACCGGAATCGAGCCACTTGTGGTCTCGATCCCGGCCCGGCGATCCGACGATCGCTCGCGCACCAGCCGGGTCATCGATCTGTCGTCGTCTCCGTCGCGGGGCATACGTACGACGACACGGATGCCATGCCAGGCCAGCGCGCGGATCGGAGGGGCGGCCGGAGCGGAGCGCGTCGCCGCCGGGACGTCCCCAGCCATCCGCGGGGGATCGCCCCTGGAATGTCCCAGAAACGGTCACTGTACTGTGACAGAAACAGAGCAGAAAACATCATTTTTTTGAAAAACAGAAAACATCATACTGTAGGACAAGAATAACACCGTACAAATTGGGAGTGTCAGGCAGCACGAACGGAACGCAACTCATCACATGGCCATTAATTTGCTGAAAAACTATGAACGCGGCGAAACTGGGGAAGGGGTGCACTGACGTACAGCTAGCTCTAATGGCGTATGCGCATGATACACGCTATAAAATTAAGTAGAGCAACTTGACGGTGTACTATACATTACCATCAACAAATAACCAAAACAAAGCTTCAGGCCATGCATGAGCAATCTGTAAGATACGGGCCACGCGCGATCGTCGGATATTGTTCTTCACAGGGTACCACGGCGCGCGGTACAGATCGACTTGGTTCACGAGGACGGAACATGCAGCGTAGCAACGACAAGATCATCGGATCTGTCAGAATCACCGGGCACAACCGACGCCGGGATCGAGCTCAAGTACTCTGGTTCTTGCTTCTCTTTTGATATTGAACGGCCAACATGGTTTCATACCGCCAACATACTTCAGATAATTTGCTCAAGAACTATGAGCAGAAAAGGGATACACTAAAACTAAGGTTTATGGTATGCGCACGATACAGATCATAATAAGAAGAATATTTTGCGCAAGAAAAAAACAACTTCACCGGCCTCTAAGCGTGCAATCTGAAAGAGATAGGCCCAATCGTCAGGTCAGGATATTGTTCTTCACAAGGACTTTCAGTTGGTACAGATTTGGTTCACAAAGACAAATTAGAACATGGCACGGGATCGTCCCAATGAACCCCCCACATACAAGTCAAAACCATCACAACTAGTGGATGCATACACAATACCTAAATCAGGATTCATGCTAGTAGTTTCCACCCAGCCACTCTTCATTCATCCCCACATACTAAATCAATATAAATCAACCTCACAGCATTGTTCCATGTTATAAATCAACTTTGTGTATGGCCGTTGCAGCAACAATAATGGCATCTTCCCAACCAAGGTGATACCGATGGCTTCATGCAGTTCAGATGATGGTTGCTATGCCAGTGGCCCATCCCTCCGCACCCTAACACGCTCACCTTTGAAATGGATGTACTTCCACTTCTTCAAGTATTTATTGAGGACATACTTTTCTTTTTCTTCTTGGCCAAAAGCCACAAATGCTCCTCCAATCCGCCTAGCTGTATCCTCATCTGGACGCACCCCTAATTCCTCCATGTCAGCGTATACCTGAAATTGGAAACAGGAACACATTACTATTTTCAAGCATCTTTTTTTGAACAAAAAAAGCTTTTAAGTTTCAACAATGACCAGCCAGCTGGACCAGTGCAATGAAAACATGTCGCTAGACCAAATACAAGAACAGGAATGGGTTCCCATCCTGTTCCCATACAACCAGGCAGTCAGGCTGTGTCAGTACCATATGGGTGACCAAGAAAACCGATTAACATTATTGAGAACACTGGATTGTACGTGATTTGCGTACTTTTCAGCACTAAAGCATCCATCAACTCATTATTATGGTATCATAAAAAATTTGACTTCATAACTACTGTCATAGAATTATTCATGTACCAGTCAACAAATACAGTTGGAATAGAAGAAAGCTAGTAAGGAGCCACATATTCTTTTACAGTGATGAAGGTAAAAATGAATAACATATACCTCCAAAACTTTTTCTGGATGGTGGCGAATGTCATACATCAAGATCATCCTAGAGAACAACCTCTTGGGCACTGAGCGCGTATGAGTTTGTATAATAGTATTCCAAATAGACTCAGCCTCATCTATCCTTCCATCCATAAAAAGTGCCAGCAGAAGTGTATCATATGTTGTCCATGTCAGCACCTGGCCTTTGCTCATTAACCACTTGGTTACCTGTGAAAAGCAATGAAAATTGATCGGAAAGTGACAAATCAGAAATCTAGCTTTCTATCGAAAGCAGTGATAAGACAATTAAAAATAACCATACCTGGATGATTCTTAGCCATTTTCTTCGCCTTTTCAACATCCCCAGAGCTTTTGCTGCTGCTATAATAGGGAATTCAGGCTCAAAAGCACTCCACTTGTCTAATGCACCATAAATAGCTTCCTTTTCATTTGGTAACTTTGAAACCTAAAAGATATGTTTCCACGGACTGATTTGAGAACACATCAGTTTCTCAAACATGATAGATCAATGTCAGAATAAATAGTTCTTGCTAATCAGAGCATAGCAAAAGGGAAACATGATAACAGAAGAAGTGGTTTGTTCAGCATATTTCACATGTTAAGTGAGGATAATTGAAGGGTGATAAAGAGGTCTTATATCTTACAGTATCAATAAGACGGAGGGCCTTCTTCCCTGACCCAGCTGTCTCCTTCCTGATCCACAAATGGTGCTCCTTGTTCTGTTTCTTTGTCACCCTATGACCATAGTAAATGCACGTCAATTTGCAAACTGATGATGAACAGGTCAGAGTAGACATCATAATCTCAGAAGCAGTTGCTGCAAACTGAACAAATGAAGTTCGTGCCTGAAAATAACAGGTTCCACTAAGCGCAGAAAGGGAGACCTAATAAACTAATTCCATTGGTGGTGCTAGCATTTCTAAAAGCTATTGCATTGTTTTGTTTTGTTCATGGTTTTGTTTTTGTGCAAAATCTCCTTGATAAATTTAACCAGCAGAGCCCATCAACCAGGCTACACCATCCAAAACTGTAGGTAAGAATTTTGTTTTTTTCTAGCAGAATTCCTCATATTTCAAGTGACAATTTAGCAGCTTGCTATGTTTAGGGTCATCTATAAACTCCATGTCTCCATTCAGTTACTCTGCATCCTAAACATAACAACCAGTCAACCAAATATTGGCTCGAGGACCTGTTCACTTGAAGTATCTCCCGAAACACTTTAAATTCAAAACGACCAAAACCACCTTCTTCGGCTACCTCGTATGCCAAATCAAAACTCTGAACCCTTGATACGCCTTGAACTGGACCAAACGAATCTATCGAGCCTATAAGAACTGCAAATCGTCGAAAACCTAGACCATCACGTTCGTGGAGCAAGGGCAAGGGCAACCAGCTCGCACAGCTGCGTATGAGAAGAAACCTATCCCCACTTACAGCGCATTAGTGCCTGCACCGCGACTGGCTCCTCTTCCACTACTCTTCCCCCTCCCGGGCGGCGCCGCGGCGAGGCGCGGCACGAGGCGGAGAGCGAAGGTTCCCGCCATGGTCCAGCCCTTCCCTCCCAGCCGAGCTCCGGCGACGCGAAGCGGGGGATTGGCCGAATCGGATAGCGTTGGACACGGTGCGGCTGCTGGGGCTTGGGAGGTCGTCGTCGTCGATGGGCCTGTTTGCCTCTGGGGTCCGGGCCGATCGGCCCGTGTAGGCCTAGTTGGCTTTTGGGCCAAAGAATAACTTTGAGATGCCGTAATACACCGGGCGTTGAAGAAGCTAAAGCTCAAATGTCTCGGAGAAGCAACCACGAATCCAATTTTTTTATCATGGAACTCCTTTAATCGACCAATCTCTTTCGTTGATTCTTAATACTTTTCTGGAAAAAAAGAAACATCGTGCTCAACTTTTGTTAACCACCTTTTCCATTTTTCGGATTACGCAAGGCCGCAAGGGCCCATGCGACATGATGCGAGACCTTTGGCAGGAACATTTCATCCTAGCTCGAACTCTGAAGTTTGGATGGACATGGCAGGATAGCTGTCGCTTGTTCGGGATGCTCTGAGCCTCTGATGTCGCGCCGCGTGCACCCCATGCAGCCATACTTGGAGCTCTGGAGCATTATGGCCCAGAATTTCAGACGACAGATTCATTTCTTCAGTACTCAGTTCCAAAGTTTTTGAATAAAACGATGGAGGTAGCACGAGATAACATCACCACTTGGTGTCGGCATTGCCAGTTTTGTCTGCCTTAGGGGTTGTTTGGGTATCAAGTTTTATCAAAACTAGATTCAGTTAAACCAGATTTTTAGACTAACCACCTAAAACTCTGTTTGGTTAGATAGCGTAAAATGGGGATAACAAAAATCTGTTTTTGTCAAAACTCAATTATCGGGTTTTACCAAAAACGACTCTTCCTTGTTTTTCCGAAAACCAACTCCCGCATGTGAGTACTTTTCTCAATTTTCCTCTGCGGTTGCATCGCTCCACATATATCGTGATCCGCTAATGCACTCCAGAAGCCAATTACATCGATCAAAATGAAGAAAAAAGTCATCTAGTGACACAACGATGGTGTCTACGTATGGGTCAAAACAATTTTTGATTAACGTGACCCAAACAGAACATTCCATAAATCTAGATCTAACTAACTATCTATCTAAAACCAATTTTCCTAAAAACTAGAGTAAAACTTGTTTTGTGAAAACTTACTTGTAATCTATGAGATCCAAACAACCACTTAGTCTCAGAATCAGTGCCCATTGTCTTTGCAGAAAGACAGACAAACACACACATATGCCCTCTATCTGTTCTTCGTGAATAATGATCCACAGATCACAACACAAGGTCACGATCTTGCAGCAGAAAATATTTATGAGCAAAAAGACTGTACTTCCATCTTCCCTCCCAGGGGCACGTTACCAAAGACATACACTGGGCTCTCAAGAACTTGAAAAGCTAAGCATCTCAGCAGGTTTGCTGATAAACAAGAGTACGTTTGGAGTACATCAAGATACCATAAGACAATAACAGGGGCCAACACAAGAAAATTGTAATTATCATACAGCTACAATCTAATGTCAATGTTTATCCTGGTCTACAATTCAGTAAAAACTAAGGATACAGCATCATGTACATGTACAGCGAAGAGCATCTTTCTGGGAGAGCAGACCAGGGAATTCACTATATATATTTATATGTAAGAGGTGTTTACTTATGTTCTTCTGAAATCTTATTGTCAGTGCCACGCAGAAGCAGATATCAACTTCCTGTTCTTCCAGCCCAGCAGCATAGCGCCATCCTTCTCCTCCAAGGTGTACTTGTCGGAGTAGCAAGCGAGGAGCTTCTTGATCACCGAATTCACATATGAGCTTAGCGGGTACGGCTTGAACCCAGCCATGGTCAGCCTGGACTTCCACTTGCCCAGTAGTTCATGCCGCTCCACCCTGTCCTTCCCCTCGCAGGCGATGATGTTCACAATGTCCTTGGCAAGGCAGTGCTGCTCCACGTTGATCCGCTCCTTGCTGTCACGTGGCAGGTTTGCGTCGATCGACTCGAACATGGCTGAGTAGTAGTCCATGGTCTCACTGAACCTCATCAGGAACGGCGTTGTGTTGGTGTGCGACTCCTGCTCCACCAGCGTGGTCACCTTCGGGGACAGCCCTTTCACCATCCGAAGAAGCCCGTCCCGTGGATTGTTGACATCCACGCTCTCATCTGGGGTGTGGTGCAGCTGCAGAGTGAAGTTGACAGCAAGTGCTTCCCCTGGTCTGATGTCTAGCATCTCTTTTGTGACTTGGGTGGCATAAACACCAGGTAGAGGGGTAAACTCCAGAGGTATCCTGAATTCTTCAGACATACTTTTCAACATCTTACCTACAAGGTCAAGGCCTTCACCACGGGCGTACTCTGACACTGGATCATCTATTCCAGTGATCCGCACATGTGGTGGACCCCCAGGCCTTGCAGCTAGCGCTTGGATAAGTGTTATCCATTGTGTCCCTTGAGCAATCTGGAAATCAATTATATGGATTTTGTCCTCATTTCTCAATGCCTCTGCAATTGCCCCATTGGCAGCCATATAGCCAAACTTGAAGTATGGACAGATATTGTATAAAATCTTCATGTAGGACAAAAGTTCATTACTCTCCGGCTCACGGCACTTCAGAGCACGATATATGTTTGTACCCGAGTTTCCATGTCTAGCAACCAAGCCCTCAAGGAGGTAAGCACCTAAACGCTGTATTGGCTCCCCAGTAATTGATACAACTCCGCGAGCTTGCTGAACAAGCTTAAGGAACTCCTCAATCCGCTCCTCACTTAATGCTTCAGCACACTTGGTTAATAGCTGCTTCACCATGCTCTGTGGATCCTCCCTTAACTCCCTCTGCCGCTTTTCTGGGCGGAATTCATAGCTTGCTGTGGGGTATCCAGATGCAAATTGTGTCCGGACAACTCCTGGTGATGGCTGTCTTGATTCATGACTCCATGTCCTTGACCGCTGCCTCATCAACTGAGCAGGTTTCTGATCCTCAAACTCATGCTTGGTGCTAGTGGCTGCATCATCAGCATCAGGTGCCATCAGAACAGTCTCTATTTCCCGTAAAGCGTGTTGCATATTATGCCTTGATGTTGTGTACAATGGATCAGGTCTCACTTGGGTGTTTTCCCGAAGGATACCTGCCTGTCTGTATGAGCTGTCAACTTCCAGTGGTGATATTGGTTGTGCTGAAATGGTTTCTGTGGAGCTCTGATTATCTGGAGTGTTGCTAAGAGCCGACAAATTGTCACACTCAAGCTGGGCTGAAAGAGGAGTGTACGGGGAGTTGCTGAACTCAGACTTCAGTGGACTAGCTGGCCAGGGAGTGTTTGCTAAGTTGTTCTCTGTAGGAAATTCGTAGAAGACGTTAGCACCAGTTAATCTGTACTTCAACAACTGGTGCAAGTCCATAATAAATGAATGGGCATTAGCTGTTCATGACCTGTACATGGCACAAGATAGAAAACTATGAACAACTTATTTGAAATAAGATAGAGCAAACAACCAGGCGGGAACATTTTGATTTAGCAGTGCAACTAAGAGCAAATCAATCAGAAAAATGAAGGGATGTCAAAGGTAACAGAAACATGGTTTAATAAAAGCACATGCAACTAAACATCAAAAAAGCATTCAGATGAGATCATGACGATTCATCTAACCTAACTTGAAGCGCCCAAGTAAAAACATGTTACCGACAAGGAAATCACGGGTATATACGGTTTTTCATGCCAAAAAATGTAGCAACCATTATTTAGATATAAAGCGAGTACTGAAATGAATTTAGCCAAAATAATTTCCTTCAAAATGAGCATCAGAACATATGAGATGAACACAAATGACAAGTTTACCCCCATTGAATTATGGCTAAGGCATTACAGGAAGATGAATGAATCAAACTAAGAAAAAAAGAATGCTAAAAGAGTAAGCAAATGCATTATACTGGTCGTTCCAGACAGTTACCTACATATCATATTGCAGTTGTTGCTGTGTTATCTATGTACAAATTTTAGGAATATCCATGTTACCAAAATAGCCAACCAATTTCATTATATCACAAAAAATTTTATCATGCCACTCCAAGGGCCAACCAGACAGGACATTTTTTTACTAAGTATCTCAATCGTTTTTCCAATGACCCCAGTGGCTCTATCCTCAAAACTGAAGGATCCGTGGAAATTAAGTTTGTGTATTTAGAATGTCAAAATCAAACAACAGAACATGGAACTAGACTTTACTAGGGAAACACAAGAAACAAAGTATAGTGTTTGGGTGTCAATTGGCATACTGTCAGGAAAAAAATAAGTATCAACCTATCAAGAAAAAGCAGCCTAACAAGGGAGTTTGGAGACCAAACATCAAGAAATATGTTACACCCCCTTCAGCACACCAATGGACAGCACTAATAATTAGTATAAATCAATCACAGACATTCTCTAGTTGGCGGAAGAGGCTTGACTACAGTATTTGATTGCTGATCGTCCTCTAGACCAACTACCAAGACCAATCTTAAGCAGCCTCTAAGATTCTCTATTTGTTGAAGGACATTGACTGACTCTGTTGTTTGACCAACGGTCTATTGCTCCCTTCTGAATTCCCAAGAAAGAACTCCCAACAAGAAGTTTGACCAATCAACCGAGTGGAATCAACGTCAACTTCATCACTTAAAACAAGAAGCCAATTTGCATAGCCTCTACTCCGAAAGGTCTGAAACTTCTAGGATCCTGGACGCTGCTTGACCATGCTAAAATCATAAGTTAAAAGACCCCCTTTTCCAAGAAGAACCTCGATTTGTTCTTCTTCCCATGGGGTTCTTTACTCGGTAAACCATTTCTGGCTTGGATTGCCGTCAGGAAGGGTTAGTCAAATGGAGTGATCAGGTGTGGGATAGCATTTTCTAAAACATGTCGTCGTCAAACAAATAAATGGATCCTAAGTTTCAGCACCCACAGAGGAAAACATTTGTTATACAGTATCCACTACTTGTTGCAACTGCAGCAACTACTGTGTTCTTCATTAATAACTCCATAATAGATTTAATTTCCGACAAGTGAAGCACACGCCAAGCTAAATATAGCAACAAATTAATCCAGCACGGTTAGTTATACCAACTAAAGACTTGAATGAAGCATAATTTGCGCCAATCCACCCACTAAGGAGCGCAAAATTAACAGCAAAATGCAGCAGTATTCGCCACTACGGCCCACGGCACATCCATAGCGACATCAAACCTGAGCGCTATCTGCTCCGAGGGAGCGGCCCTGCTACTGCCGGGTAGACGAAATCAGCCGAAACCAGCACAAATCCCCAACTAATTCGTGCCGTTGAGCTCGCCAAATCAACCCCAACAGCCGAATGAAACCATCTGCTACTCGAATGCTCACAGCTCTCATCACCCCAGGCATAAAAAATCCCCCATGTCCACCCTTCCAAAACCGATCAAACCGTCCCCAAAAAAAATCCCAAAAATGAAAACTCAGCAGTAAGCAAACTAAGCAGCGCCGCAGCAGGCACGGAATCCAAACGAGGTACGAGGAAGAGAGCTCTCACCTCCTCCGATCCGCACAGCCGATCCAACTCCACCGCCAAAGCACGGGGCACCCGCCGCTCCCCCTCCCTCTCTCTCCCCTCCCGCAGCCTTTTCTTCTCTCTCTTCCGCTCGCTAGTTCTCGTGTCCTATCCTTCTCTTGCTTGCGCCCCCTCTTTTCGTGTGCTGCGAATAATTATATCTGAGGGAAAGAGGGGAAGCCCAAAGCGCCACGGGTTATATACCCCCCACCCCCGACGGCGACCGTTACCGCCCCGCCTCACGCCGTCACGGCCACGCTCACCCCGCCGGTCAGCGCTCCCGCGTCGCCGTGCCGGGGCCCACCCGCCAGCCCCTGGCCGTCGGCCGAGCCGAGCGCCAGACGAGCAGCCGTCGGATCCGCGACGGACGGACGCGGGGGAGGTCACGTGCCCGGCGCGCGGCGCTGGGGCCGACGACACGCGTGACGCGCGGCGAGCGGGCACGCGGTCGGGAGTTTGACCTGACGTGGATGGGCTTTGAACCGCTTCTGCGCCGTCCGTTCGGGATCGGACGGATGGCTTGGGCGCTCAGGGCGAAGGACGTGGGGGGCGCGTCTCGGCCGTCCGATCGGGCGCGAGAGGAGATAAGGTGGTGACGTGGGGCCCGTTGGTGGGTGTGGAGCCCGCCACTGGGAAGCCGACAAAGGAGGGTGAGGCGATGGCCGATGGATGGGTGGTGTGCACTTTCGATAGGGGAATGCGATGCCGTTGCCTCTCTTTCCTTCGTTGATGAGGAATTAAGGAGAGGGCAAGGGCAAGAGATGTTTTCTTTTGTGAAAGAGATCAGATATCAGCTCGAGATTCTTTAGTGAAAAGGAAAAAACTTTCATTTTGAGTATAACGTGTACGAGGTGCAGCTTTTTCGAAGTAAGTGTGCGTTCCTCTAGTTTTCATTTCAATTCTCGTGTTTATTCATAGGTTGCGTTTGGAAGGAACTGAGATATCGCTAAGTCATAACATTTGGATGAAACATGTTGTCACATGAAGTTTTAACGCATTAGGCCTTGGGCGTGTTTCTTTCTCAAATGGTAAAAATGAACACTAAATAGAGTCTACTTGCAAAACTCTTTTAGGGATGGGTGCAACTTTACGCGACGAATTTAATGAGCCTAATTAATCCATATTTTGCACAGTAATGTTACTGTAACCATCCTTTAATCGTGTGGTCAAATGCCTCATTAGATAGGTCTCGCGAAATAGTTCAATGTTGTGAAGGTAATTTTGTAAACTGACTTCATTTAATACCCTTAATTATTGGTCAAAGGGGCTGGTAATATTTTATTTTGCCAGCCCCAAAGAAACACAGTTGATAGTTGAACCTTTCACATTTCATTTGATTTATTCCAAAATCTCCGCCTTCACAATATGACATTGATCGACCCGTTCGATTGGTTTATCAGCCACCAGTCAGCAGTATTTTTGTCTCGGAAGAAATCAACACCAAACCACCAATCAACTAGCAATATTTTTTTCTCGGCATAAATCAATACCAGCGACCAACCGTCAGCAAAACGAACATGTCAGATATGTCTATGTCAAAGCGCACTCATTATGTGTTCAAGAATTATTTTGCCTTCTTGCGTAATGAAACCATATATATCCTAAAATGCACGCATACCAATTTAGCACCGAGAACTATGGTTCCTGAACCCCAACGTCGAGATATAATATAAAGCGATTAGATACTCAGACATGGACCCACCGATGAAGATTCAGCTGACAGCCAAATGACCAAGTAAGACCCCGTCTCTGACTTGCACCAGCACAGTACACCCCTGGGCTGTGTTCAGTTCTCGAAAAGGGAATATAAAATTTGGTAAAAATGATACATCGGACACTGTAATGCACTGTAGCACTTTTTATTTATTTGTGGTAATCGTTGTCCTACCATAATCTAACTAGGCTCAAAAGATTCGTCCCGTCGTGTACATCAAAACCATGTACTTACTTTTTTTATTTACTCATATTTAATGTTCCATACATAAGGAGAGAGATTTGACATGATATGTGCATAGTAAAGCGTGGAGAGAGAATTTTTGGCTTAGTGCATAGTTTCAAGGAAACTAAACAGGCCTAGTAGAGAAAGAAAAAGTGAAATTGGAGAGACCATGCGTTCATGCGAGCTGCCAGCCTGGCAGCCTGACACCCCCTCAACCTGAAGTATGAACATGGCAAGAAATCGGGCTTCTAGAAGGGCAAGGGCCAGCCACGAGGCCCGGCCGCCACGTACCCGCGCGTCCTCAGGAACAAAACAGCTGGGAGGGAAGTGGGCCGCCCCACCCACGCGCACTTCCTTCCCCGTCTCCCTCCTTTGGGCCCACCCGAAATTTGCTTGGAGCCTAGTGGGATGGCTTGCGTCGCGGGATCAGATGAGGAGGCCACTGACGTCGGCCCAAGCCGGCTGATGCGGATTCGACGACGCGCTCGCCCCGCGAGTGCCAACGAGAGGCGCTCAACTCCGGCTGAGCTCAAGTGGTCACCCAAAGAGAAAAGGAATAGAAAAGTTTTAAACTCATCTCAAGTGTTTCGCTTTGCTTTCTCGCTGCTTTGTTAAATTGGCCTTTTTTAAAAAATTGGCCTTTTGTACTGGTACTACTTAAGCTAAGTGTGTATTTATATGCAGCCATGCGAATCATTTTTGCCAACTCTGAAAGTGATCCGGCCGACGCATGGCTTTTCGCTAGTGTTGTCACGGTCACGCGCCAGTGGCTATGCTGGCGGTCCCTAAAAGTAATCATGTCTGTGTGTTGAGAGGGGATGAACGAGTGCATGAGAAGTTAAGCGATTTAGATTTACGACCTAGAGACGATGTTCTTCAGTTTTACAGCAGAAGCAAGCTGAGCCAAAGAAAGGTTGTTTTAGGCCTAGATCAGACGCAGTAATATCCTAGGACTGTGTTAAATTTCACAAACACACAAACTATTCTGCTAATTTCGGCCCACTGCCTTTTGCTGGCCTCACCATTTCTCTTGTGCCTAAAGAAAAATTGTGACTTGTGAGGATGATATGCAGCACCCGTAGTAACTGCAACGGTTTTAAAGGAAAACTGTGGTGGAACTGTGAGCCAATAAACCATAGTACCAGTTGATATCTGAAATGGGCAGAATAATCATTGGGCTCGTGATTATTAGCTTCAAATGTTGGTCCGTTTATTTTGTAAAATTTACTCCACTTGTTAAGAAGTCAATATTATTCTTTTAGAATCTAAATTTGTAGAATGAGCTACGAAAGGAATGTGGGCTTGATTATACTAGTAGTGTTTATCTAAGCTAGGCCTCAATACAAACTTTGGGCTCTAGAGATGACTCCAGACAAATCGAAATCTACATATATTTTTCTATATAGAGTTCCAGAGAGCGAACTTGCTATCCCGTCCGTCTCATCTCAAATATTCCTTAAAGTGGGGGTGCCCAGTTCAATTCATTTCTTCTCTAGACGAGCTAGACCTGTCTACAGCCGGTGTTTGGAACCTTTGGAGTAATATTCGATGTTTTTTCCTCGCTTCAGCAAAGAATCTTTGCTCTAGAGCGTGCCAAACTTCAGCCAGCTAGTAGCTAGTAAGGCACAAGCATAGTAATGTGTAATTATTAGGCCAATTACCTGTAGTTTAGCTTTCTCCATTTATGCAATCTCGAAAAGTATTTGGTTGGAGCACAATGATAACATATTCTCCTTTTTCTTGCATTACGGAAAAGATCGGTGCTCGTGATCTAATCAAGTATAATATGAGTGCTATCATAGATGTTTGTTGTCACTGGAATCAATTAGAGTGTTGAGAGGGATTCTAGTTGATTATTGGCTGTCTTGTTTTTTTTCATCTCTCTCAATGTAGAGACTGCGCACTGCACATCTGCTACGAGTTCTCGGAGAAAAGGTTCAGTCTCGTTTTGCGTTCTTAACTTTTTTTCCCCCCTAGCAATTGAATCCTCCGTTTCCAGAATCTAGAGCTCAAAAGCCTTAATTGGAGCTCTTCAGGAATTGTTTTGCTCAGAACGAATGGTCGCCGTGCCTGTGTAATGTCTGAGCGCATAGCGCAAATGAGGAATGCAAACCTCTGATGACTCTCGTAAGCTAGCACAAGCTGAAACTAACACGCTCGAATCTACTGGTATGGATCAACTTGTATCGGGTTGGGTTACGTGCATGGTGGCCATTCTGGTGGTTGGTGGACTACCCACGACGGGCCACGGAAAACATGTGCTGTTCTCGATCATGCAACAAAAATAATGCAGGCCTGCCTACCTGCAGACACGTCCCTTGACATTGAGAAAACCAAAAAATAATTGTACTCTGAAAATACCCATACTGCCGAACATCACAACAGCAGCAATTGAACTGGAGCAGGAAACTTCTTCCCAAGACCCCTATCTGATTCTGGAAGGGTTCTGTTCAAAAAAAATCTGGAAGAATCAGGGGGCATCTCCATTCTCGATCTGATCTTCGGATCTGACACCAAAAATTAAAAGTAGGGAAGACTCCCTGCCACTCGATCACGCCAAGCAGCGTGCGCACGTGCGCTCTCGCGTGTCGCGAGTCGTCGTGGGACGGCGGATCGCCGTACGTGTGTGTCATCCAATCCACGATCGCGTTGGCGTCGCGCCATTCGAGCTGGGCTTGCTTTTCGTGGCCGGCCATGTCCACCGTTTGGACGGTGGTCGGTGGGTGGTGTTAGTTTTGCTAGAGAAAAACACTGCTGGCTGGTTGGTAGCCGGCAGGAGCGGATCCAGCCTATATTATCGGGGTCAGCTGACCCCAACGGATTTATGTAATTCCTTCATAAAATTACTGTTTATCTCTAATCTAAATAGGTTTGACCCCGTTATTTATTAGTGCTGACCCCGGCGGCCATTCATCCTGAATCCGCCCTGGCTGGTGGCTGGTGTTAGTTTCTGCTGAGAGAAAAACATTGCTAAATGGTTGGAAATGAGCATGCATGAGACCGAATCATATTAGCCTCTTGCGGGTGGGTACGATTGCAATCATCAAATCCTACCCTCAGCATGCTGCTTATCCATCCCCCACACACACCCTTGGCGCACGTTTTTCTCCGATGCTATCATGGTGGTATGTCTATTTTTGCAGATTATTTATCGGTATCTATATATACTATAAAGAGAATTAGATTTGAAAACACTTTTCATCGATAAAAAACTCACATCCACCACACATAGAACCCACCTGTCAGGCTGAAAGTTACATGAATGGTGAAAAAAAGAGGGGGGAGCAACATTTCTGTGTTGATTTTCTCCTCGAAACCCAAAACTTTTTTCACCCAAAAAGGACCCACATAAATATACCCACATTTGTACCCACGTCTATACACAATTATCTTGTATTGCTAATAGACAATACATTGGAGAGTTTTACTCCATATAAATAAATGTCAACTATCATGAGTTTTAAGAATACATAAACCTCTCTATACATGAGAGAACGAATATAAAATATTTTTAAAAGCGCTTTGCACTAAAGTAATATTTTTTATTACCTACTATATGTCATCAATAAACGTGCGTGCCGCACGTGAGTTCTTGCTAGTACTATTAAACTTTCGAGGCTTCTGTGTCAACCCTATGTACCAAAGACAGAGCATGTATCTAGTAACCTCTCTTTTACATTGTTTAGGATGCATGATAAGAAAAACAATTGTACAACCAAACTTCATTAGATTCAACCAGTTTGTCGAATTATATGCATATTTATTGATGTATATTGGTGATGTGTGCTTCGTAGATGTTTCGATAAAAGTTGGTAAGAGTATTCATTTTGTACCGATTGATTGATGACAAATTGCAAGAGAAATGAATTAATGATCCAAGAAAAGTTGGTAAGAGCTCTTAAAGACTTTTAAAGATTCGAATTCCCCCCACAAAAAGTACCTCAACCGAAAATTGGGGTGGAAGCTAAGAGCCTGCATGTTTTACTACCAAAATTTTGGGTTGCCAAAGTTTTGATAAGCCAAAATCTTGGTAGAAAATTTGCCAACATTTTCAGCAGCCAACCAAGTAGGCTCTAAGGTACAGCAATAATAATGTTGATGATGGTGCCTTATCTTTGACCTCGTGATTGAGAATTCAAAAAATCGCGAAACACGGGTGTTAGAACTGAGGAACTTCGTTTGATTTTTTTCTTTTTTAGCGTCAATTGCCGATTTTACCTAACCTCGTGATTGGGCCCAAACGTAAGAGAAATTGGCGAGGTGAAAGCTGAGTGAACACCAAAAATCCCAAATGCCAAGGAATTAGGGGTCGTAGAAATTTTAAAGATCGGACCGGATTAGAACCGGGCCAAAATAATACTAGTTTTTGAGCTAAATTTTGTTAGGGCCAAGTTAGATTGTGAAGTAACACACGGGCCATGATCCGTTACCACCCCTACGAGGAAGACGACCGAAGCGTTACTTTCAGTTGCCGGAGCTAGCATTAGGCCGTGTACCAGTACTGTGTATTGCTAATTATTCCCAGTCAACACGTACGTACAAAGTTTTGCTACACCTAGCTTTCAGCTTTCGGTCAACGGTCTCCAGATACCACGCAGAACACACGAAGTTACCCGGCCAATGGTGATAACAGACAGCCACAGATCAGGTCCGATCTGCAGCCTCCAACAACGTACGTGTACGTACGTCTTGTTATTCAGTTGATACCAGACTAGAATAACACCAGACTAGACGCGCATTCGTTCATTATTATTCAGTTGGTCTCTCGTTTCGTTGAGATGTGACGGTGGGTGGATAGATTGAGTGCAGCAGGTTAGTTATCATCCGTCGGCATACGCTAGATAGCGACACTGGTATCACCGGGGTACGTACGGGTGCGAGTAGCTTAAGTATTAGCCGTCGGCGACGTACGCGGCACGGGCGATGACGAGCGCACACATCTCATCCTCAACAACGAGAGCCGCCGTCAGCCCAGCGACCTGCGTTCTCCAGCGAGCGCCAGCCGCCGCCTGCTTGTTTGCTGCTTAGCGATTACTGTTACCGAAAGGACCAAATTGATGGCCCAGACCGGAGCAAGTCGATCCTGTAAAATTGTATGAGCCTAGGATCGTGGTACATTCGCAGTCCTTCACATTTTGAGCGTTTATTTGGTCCTCTCACTTAATCTAAGTTCCAAGTAAGATACGAGGCGGTAGGTGTTTTGTACATTACTAAGTTTTAAAAAAATACAAATGGCATTGTGCATATCACAGTACAAATGGTTTGTAGTGTGATAGTTGTCAAAATTCTTCGTAGAAAAATACTGTATGATTAAAAGCAGTTTTTTTTTACCGGGAGCAGTCTCGTAGATAGATGGAGTCTCACCACCGGGCGTGTGCGATGACCTATTGCAATCAAAGCTCTCATGTGTCGCTCAATCCATCAAGCAACGTGCCAACGTGCATAAGTTACGTTACGTGGGTGGTGGCCATTTCTGGTGTTGGTTGGCACCCACGGGAAACATGTGGCTCTGTTCATGCGCTGATGCGCAGCAAAAATAAATAAATAATGTCCGCAGCCCAGCAGCCGGCAGCCCTGCATGCGCACGTATACACCTAAATTAAGAAACTATAGGCTGAACGCAGCCGCATAATAATAATAATTATTCGAAGACAGCATTGGGTGTGTTTAGTACAAACTTTCACCCAAAATTCCACTATGTAAAATGTAAAATGTTACATCACATCACACTAAATCTCTCTCCTCATGCATGGAACACTAAACGTAGGTAAATAAAAAACTAATTGCATGGTTTTGACGTACACGACGAGACGAATCTTTTGAGCCTAGTTAGATCATGATATGACAATGTTTACCACAAACAAATGAAAGTGCTACAGTACACTACAATGTATGATGTGACTTTTTGGCCACTCTTTCCAAGGGGCTGCACGGGTGTGTTTGGATTGTACCGTGGCCCGTGGGGGTTTTGGGG
Source organism: Echinochloa phyllopogon (assembly GCA_033239725.1). Classification (NCBI taxonomy): domain Eukaryota; kingdom Viridiplantae; phylum Streptophyta; class Magnoliopsida; order Poales; family Poaceae; genus Echinochloa; species Echinochloa phyllopogon. Next base: position 49,646,345 of record BTCW01000002.1, on the reverse strand, counting down.
TGCGACGGCGCCGCAGGCCATCAATCAGGAAGATGAGCGAGATCGCCGGCGGCCACATGAATCGATGGAACCCACCCATTGACCCACCGCTGTGCCTTGGTGATCCGTGCACGTCCACGCAAGGCCATTCGACCGGGTTTAACATTTGGTTTCGTGGCCCGGCCCCCGGCCACGTCGATCGATTGATTCCATCAGATCAGGATCGGATCCTGATCGAAAATAGTACTCCGTATATCTATATCGTCGGAGGTTGGAGTACCTGGATCATGGCGCCGCTCGTGTGGGTATGGTAAGAGGACATCTCCAATGTATAGAAACATCCCCGGTTCTATAAATAGGTTTCACAATGATTTGATGTCTACTGTTGTATTGCCAACAATGTATAGAACCAGGGGTGGATCTATAAACGGGTCTCACGCCTCTACTCTCTCCCTCTTTATTCTATTGAATCAGGTTCTATGCATGGGAGCGGGTTCTCTGTAGAGTTGACCTCACAGTGGTAGGAACCTGGTTCCGTAGGAGAGAGAAATCTATGAAACCAGAATAGGACCGCCCATTGAAGACGCCCTGATCCGCCATCACTCTGTTTATCCGCCCCGCCGCCCGCTTTGGAGCACGTTTTTTTTCTCCACTGCCATCATGGTGCGGGTGTCCATCGTATCACGTATAATTTTATTTCAATGTTTTTTTTGTTACGTAGCACCATGGTCCAGGGTGCGATTGCATTCTATTTTCAAATCTTATTTGGATTTTTGGAGCATGGTTTGTGCGACGAGACGACATTTCTGTAGCCGAGTAATGGGCATGTCCCGCTCGCACATGCGCTTGTGTGATTTGGCGCCAGCGACAGCGAGCACTGCCCCACTCGAGTCTCGTTTTCGTGGTCCGGCACCGGAATACTCAGCCTTACGGATTTCCAATTGGGAAAATTATATGTTTATGAATTATCACTTTAAGCTACTATATAACTGGCAACTAATTTCCAGTAAATCCCAAAAAAATTGTCTTAGCTTTGCACCTACTATAACTGTTTAAATGTTTATGAATTATCACTTTAAGCTACTATAACTGGCAAAAAAATTCCAGTAGTGCAGTACTGTATACTAGTAGAATCGATAGTGACGTTCCCATTCCCGTAGGCCCTCTCTGCAGCAATATCTTTCCATCCGCACGTGCGCGCGATGACGCATTCACTATTATTCGGCTCAATTACGCGAAGGAAGCGACTACGACGAGAGCACCCTCCCACGACTTAATTTATTCTGCTAGGTGGACCCATCCCGCAATCTTATCCCCCGCGACCTTATCTTCTTCGCTCGTTCCGCCGTTCGTCTTCTTCGACGCAGCCGCTTCGACTTTGGCCGCAGCCCCCCGCCGCCCTGCCACCAACCCTCGCCGACGCCGCCTCCGGCGCCGGCGAGTCCGCCCTCCCCTCCCTCCCTTTCCCCTTCCCCCTCCTCTTCCCCTTCATCCGAATCCGAGAAGACTTCCCGACGCTGCTTGCCATGCTGCCCCGCCACCGCCAGCCTCCACCACCGCCAGCCTCCACCACCACCCACGGCCGGCGGCGACCTTCGCCGCCGCGCCGCCGCCCACCCCTCCCCTTCCACCCCGCCCTCCACTAACAAATACGATAGCTCGCCCCCGCCGCCGCCACCACCCGCCCCCTCGCCGGCGTCGCCTCCGACGCCGACGAGGACCGCCCGCCTCCCACCCCTTCCCCTTCCCCTCCCCTACCCTTTGCCCGCACCTGAGATGGTGAGGACGCCGCCGCCGTCGCCTTGGTCATCTTCTGCGTCTCCGGCGAGCTCCCCCGCCCCAACCCCGCCCATCGGTTGTCCCCCGTCGCCCCGGCCGGCGGCGCCATCGCTGCCCGGCCTCACCGCCCTCGATCCGCCACCACCGCCAGGCCGGCCGGCTCCCCGGAGCTCCCTCTAGGTCCGCCGACCATGGATCCCTCCCCGGCAACCCCGAACCCACTAACCCCAAACCCCGAAACCCTAAACACTAACCCGAATCAGAGCTCACCGGAGTCGGATTTGCTGCCAGAGAAGAGGAGGAGGTCGCCGGAGTCGATGGCTTGATTTTGTTACTTTTTCGGTTGGATTGTTACCTTCTCTGTTTTTTTCCTTTTTTGGTTGTTGTTTCCTTCAGACATCTGATTCTTTCCAAATTGAGAGGGCTCTCCATCTAAGCCTAAATGGAGAGGGCTCTCCATCTAGATTTTGGGTTACCCGAAAGTGACTGCAGATACGAAATCTATCGACGGATCGATAGGAGCACCCAACAGGAAATCTGCCGGCGACGCGGCCCCCGGCGGTGACGTGCGCGCTCGCCTCATCCTCCGGCGACCCTTTCCCCGTCGGTCCGGCCGGCCAGCCGTCGCCTGCTCGGTGCCTGGCTGTTGTACGTACCGCACGTGTGGCCACCGCGTGTGACGTAGGTACGGACGTGTGAACGGGCCGCGGTGTGAACGGCCCATCCACTGGATCAGCAGCGGCAGGGCGGCCTGGTTAGTGGTAAAGCCAATCCCACCGCCTGTTTTGGACTCGGGTCAAGATCGATGGATGGATCGTCTACTGGATAGGGAAGGACTTGGTGATCCCATCAGGAAAAGAGATCGATCAGCTGTGTGGGTGAATGCTGAAATGGTGATTAGCTGGAACGTTGAAGTGGTCTTGTGTGTCTATCTGTCCGGTTCATACTTCACGTACACATGGCTTGGTGCGCGGTCGGCTTGGCAGATAAGTGCACGTGCTCCAAACATGAGCACTTACTACGAGTAGTTTTTTGTTTTTCTTTTCGAAGAAAAAAGATCCAGGGGTTCACGTGTAGATTGGTGGTAGTGATACGCGAGAGAGTGTAGTTTGACACGATTCTTCGGTACGGAACGGTACGAAGCGGATCAGACAGAACGGGGGAAACGGGCTCGATTATTATACAGCATCGGATCTTTCGTCGGTGTGCACGTGCGCCTGTTGCGAGTAGGCGATCCACGTTAAGATTCTTGTACTGATTTGTGATTACCCTTTTACTGATTAGTGGTAGTGATTACCCTTGTGATTCTGTGATACTAGTACATCTCACCAATTTTTTTATTTATTTTTCCCTTGTGCACGAGCTGTCTGCAGCTTCCCGGATGCGTCGGAGTCGGGGACAAGGATCCGGTGCAGTACCGCACCGTACAGTGACGCTCACTGCACGTGGGCCACCGGAAGCATAAGGCCCACCTGGCAGCGGCGGGCACTGCACGTGCAGTACTGCACCTGATCTGTGTCCCGGTCGGAGGCTCAGAGCTGCTCTGCTGCGGCGTTCGCTTCACCGAGCATCGCATAACGGGCCAGGGAGGCCGGGGGCTCCCAGCAGCCCCGAAGAGCCGGCCGACAAATGCTACCGGGCCGATTTTCAGAGGCCCACGTCGCAGGCAGTTTGTTCGGTTGGGATTCAACAGCCCGTTAACTCTGATACGACCTTGTGCAGGATTCTCTAAAGAACGAATCGCGGCAGAAAACCTTAACGGGCAGAGTATCCACGTAGACCGTTAGCCTGTTAACCGTCAGATCTCTCCAGCTCGCGATATCGACCGTCCGATGCGGGTCATCGCGGGTCTGTCGCCCGTTATACCGCGGACCACGAAGCTGCGGATCGCGAATCCTCGGGAACCAGATCGTCCCATCTGCCCGCCTCCTCTGTCCGCTGCCTGCCGCACCAGACCGTCGCAGCACGGGGGCCACGGCGGCGCTTCTTCGCGAACCCGCTTCTCCGGCTGCCGTGCCGGCGTGCCTCTCTCTGCCCACCGACCGAGGAGCAGCATGGTGGCGGGGGCCTTGACACAGCCAGAGGAGAAAGCTCGGCGTCTGGCGCCCGCTTGCAGTGCCGCCCACCGCCCTCTGCCCACGCCGGTGGGGGCAGCCCGTGGGCCTCGAGGTGCCGCATCGGAGACGGCTGTGCGCGAGCCTCCTTGGCTTCGTGGCTCCTGATGGCCTCCATGGTCGGAGGAGAGGCCGTTGTGACGCTGATGTTCCCTCCTCCGTCCTGTCCTGCTTCAAAAGGCAGGCCACCTCGGCCAACGAGAGCTCGACGAGCTGGGCCTCAAAGCTGCGCACCTGCACGGACGCCGCGTCGGCCTCGCCTCGCTTCCTGAAGATCTCGGAGGAGTAGAGCTCGTGCTCGACAGGTGCTCGATCAAATGCCTCCAAGGTAAGCTGCTAGCTGAATAGTTAGTAAAAACAATTCTTCTGTCAAATTAGTGTATCTGTGCATTTGGGAAACATACAGCACCGATGTTCTGCAACTATTGATTCCAGACACATATATATGTGATTATCATCTTGGATTATTCCGATAATGACAATATGACTAACATGAACCAATTTTGCATCCCTATTCCCTTTGCACAGGCCCAGTGATGGATCTAGAAGAAATAATTCTCTTTTAAATAGTTACATCTAAAATTTTGGAACTACTCGGAGTCAAATAAAATATTTCACTCCTATCCTCCCATTAATCATGTGTCATCCGAATTTGGTAAAAAATGATCAGTACATTAAGTATCAGTTTGTATTAGCTTGTAAGCAAGTGTCATTTTGGTGCAGCTTATTAGTCATAAACTTTCTTTCTTGACTTATTGTTCATACAAAGCTTAATGTAATGGATGTCCAAAACTATATAACTAATAAATTTTTGAGACGCTAACTATTGTCATTAACATAGTCACATGGAGGATTGGCGCTATTTCAATACTGAAAAAATCACATACATGCTAAGTCAGAACTCAGCATCTCTGCAAACAGACAGGCTTTCACAATGTGTTGTTTCTTCTCATGACTAATAAAATAGCAGTATTTTCCTGACATATAGAGATCATCTATTTTTCTCTCAAAAGAGCATACTTGGGGAACAATTTGTGTCTGTATGGATATAAATCGGAAGTTCTGAAGTATGTAGTGTGCATGCATTGTGTTTGCTCTAGGATGGAAGCACAGGCAGCATTGTTCTATCATTTATCTTTCTATTCCCTTGTATTTCAGAGAAGAGGCAATCTAAGAATAACCAGATCGGTTCAGGAGCACGCTAACATAATTCCTGTAAGTTGCAAGTTTCGCTGATTGTTTCAATATGAGTTTGGCGTGCAACAAATGTGCATCCTTATTATACTTCTTACTATTTTTCATATGTGCTTCTCAAAATTAAGTATAATATGCATTATACGTGGAAATAACATGCACTATTTATCACTAGATCCAGTTATATATGGTGTCCTTAATTTCATGCATCCACCTAAACAGTTTGTGAATGATTTAGTTGCTACTCCAGAACAAGAACAACAAGGCTCTCAACGTATACTCAAATGAATGTTAATGTTAACATAAAAACAGAAAATGCCGAAGATCTTTAAACTGAATGCAATCGATCGTTTTAATAACATGGAGCAGTACCTTAGCAAATCTGAAGGTAACTTCTTTATGATGCTTTTCTCTTGATAGCCAGATTCTTGATACAGCATGCATAACCCTAATCAGGGGCATACATTTTGATACCTTAAAAATCATTCTTCATGAAGCAGATATTATGGGGTCAATATTACAAATAACAGCAATGGCTCACATCCAGAGATTAGGCCACAAGTTTTAGTAACCCAAGGAGATGCAATTTTGGAACCTTCACCTTCTTTTCTACTATACAGATTTTGGGAGGTCATGGATGATTAAATCCAAGCCTGAGCATTAACATATCATTATTTCCATAGTGTTGTTCATATTTTATACAGGTTTACTTCAGTTACAGCTTATACAAAAAGCAGTAGCACCAGAGATAGATCCTTATGAACTGTTCCACCATTTTGTTTTGTCAAAAGAAGGTTTGGGGCAAATCTGAACCCTGTAGTGTTGCAGAAACCTGTAATGCACTGAGCAATTTTCTACTACATTGCTACTGAAAAAGGCTGGCTAACACCCTCTAGATATATTTCAGCATCTTGCTTGGCTGCTACTCCGAGTTTTGGCTCTTCTTCTGCACCATGTTTATCTTCCTCTTTCCAATTTTAGTATACGTATTATTACAAGAGTGCAAGGCAAATAGATGCAAAGAAAAAAAAAAGATAAGAAATTGCAATTTGGATGGAATCATTTCTTCAGAAATTAATCATTCGCAGTTCTCCATTTATAAACACTAAATTGGTTCGATCCCACACGGAATCATGCTGGCAAGATAACAAAATGGCGCGGCAACGCCGTGCCCCACGGTTTCTAGTACGACCGAATCATGGCCGCGGTCCGCGGATCAGCAGGGCGACGTCGACGGCTGCCCCGGCGGCGGCGGGCCGGACCGCATCAGCGGCCTCCCGGACCACCTCCTCCACACCATCTTGCTCCGCATCAGCGGCGCGCACCAGCGTGCTCTCCCGTCGCTGGCGCCACGTCTGGGCGCACCTGCCCGAGCTCGCCCTCCGCTACGACAACGCATGTTCGTTTGGTGGCTGACGGCTGCCCCGAATCAGGCGGCGGCGGCGGGCCGGACGCCCGGACCGCATCAGCGGCCTCCCCGACCACCTCCTCCACACCATCCTGCTCCTCGTTCCCGACGGCGCCGCCGCCGCCGCCGCGCGCACCAGCGTGCTCTCCCGCCGCTGGCGCCACGTCTGGGCCAGCCTCCCCGAGCTCGCCCTCCGCTACGACAACATCTCCTACCGCTCCTGCGCGCACGAGCGCGTCGGCGCCGCCACGCGCGCCTACGCCGCGCCGACCCTCCGCCGCCTGGAGATCGCCATGCCTCTCGGCTCGACCCACGTCACCGCCGGGCACGTCTCGTCGTGGCTGCGGTTCGCCTCGCAGCGCCTCGCGGGCGAGCTCAAGCTCCTGCTGCCCCACCCCAGGCTAGCGCCGGACGAGGACGAGGAGGTCGTGCTCCCCCCGTGCGAGCGGGCCACGGCGATCGACGTCGAGTACGTGGGCCGCGCCCTGCGGTTCCGGCTCCCCGCCGCCGCCGGCGGCTCGGCGGCCTTCGCGGCGCTCGCCACGCTGAGGATAACCTGCGCAAGCGTGGACAGCCGCGAGCTGGAAGACGTGCTGTCCTCGCGCTGCCCACGCTTGAAGGAGCTCGTCCTGGAGTCGATCAGCTTGAGTGATGGAAACGGAGACGCCGCCTCCGTCCTCACCATCCGCTCCGACTCGCTGCAGCGGCTGCAGATGGCCGTCGGCGCCGACTTCGATGGCCTGCTCCGGGTTGTCATTGTCACGCCGGAGCTCCAGGTGTTGACCCAATGGTGCATCTTTGGCGACGCTTATATCGCCGCCCCGAAGCTTTCGGAGCTGTATTGGTACAAGTTCTTCTACGACCCGAGTCGTCACCGTTTTGCGGAGGCCGGACGCCATCTCCGGCGGATGGAGGTCACCACAGGCTATCCGTCCATGGCACTGATGAACAGGTTCGACATCGTTGACGAATTAGAATTGACCATCTCCGCACCACAGGTACTGACGACTGTTTGCCGAAACATGCACCTTGTTTATTTAAAGAGAAAAATGTACTTCGCCTTTGAAGTTTGAACTTGTTCTACTGTGTGTTTTGTTTTTCAGGGCGTACACGAATACGAAAAACTCCTAGAGGACACAAGCAAACTCGCCAAGTGTGAGGTTTTGGTGCTAAAGTTTATGGTGGTAAAGCATGAGTTTAACCCACTAATGGTGCATCTTCTGAAGCAATGTGCTGGTATAAGAAAACTTGTGGTGGAATTCACTTTTATGATGGCACCGGTATGTGCATCTAAACAATTCATTTATTAGATTCCCGTATTAAATCTTGTTGATCAAGTCCTAACACATGAAACAGTACATGAAACTAGACATAGTATAACTATACTACTGTTTATATCAAATAAGAACATGCCTCTTATCTATCTTCTATTCATTAAAAAGCCTGCTTTTACTACATCAAGTAGATCGTCCATCACAAGTTAGGCCGAGCTCCAGTAGACCAGTATACGATTCCTGATAAATGCTGTATTGAGGTCGGTGCTTAAATTGCAGTGTTTTGTTGTTTCAGGGTGATTATCCCTGCAAGTCATCTGGGTGCCCCTGCAGTCGGCTGGAGAATCGCAAGACAAACGGCATCGTGTTGAACTCACTTGAAGAAGTAGAAGTAAAGGGTAGCGGAGGAAAAGACCACAAAGTTGAACTTGTGAGAATGCTGTGCAAATGCAATGCGACATTCAAGAAGAAGGTCTCCATTTCTGTACCAAGAGGAGGTGCTGATACACGCAGGAAGATCCAGAGGACTGTTCCACCAAATCACAAATATGAAATCAATGTGTCGGAGAGAGGTCTTTTTTAGGAATCGGTAGGGTAACTAACTCCCTACTGTTTATATATTACATATCAAGAGAGAAAAAAAGAAATGAAGAAGAAAGATTACAACAAATGCTCTAACCAGGTACCTTCATCTTTGGTCTGCAAGAAAAAGGGACACCTAGGTAGTGTCGATGTGATATGGCAACTATAAAAAATATAGAGCAGTGTTTGGGTTGGGACTGCCCTTACTGGCTACGGGTCTCGTTGATGATCCCTTTATACAATTGCCCATTTGTCATTTAGCAGAACCAAAGGATTAAGGAAGATTTGTTTATTTTCGCAGCCAGCCAAATGCTCGGTGAACTTCAGAACGGCATAATGAGACACATGTATACTTTGTTTGAGGTGGAGAGCCCCAAATATATGTCCACCATTACATGTTCTTGTAGCTTATGGAGAAGGAAGAAAGGAGTTAAGGAGAAGGCTCGGCGGCAACAAAAAACTTTGGTTTGGTCCCTACTGGCTACAAGTGAGATGCAGGGTAGCAAGATGGTGTCACCCGTAGGGGGGATGAGCAACACCACAATCCTATCTGGCAACTCACCTTATCTTCCACCCTCCACCGACGCTTTAAGATTCGTGCCGCCCACCCACTCCTCTCTTCCTCGTCCGCTCCGCCTCGCCTCCGACCGCCCAGCGGCTCCGCCCACGGCGCCGCCTACCCAGCCGCTCCGCGCCATGCCTCGCCCGCGCTCAGCTGCGACTCGCCGCCGCCGACCCACCGATGCCGACCGCCGCCGCGGGACTCCTCTCTCCTCCTCCTCACCCGCTCCGCCCGCCGTCCTCTCGCCCGCTCCGCGCCGCCGAGCCGCTTCGCCGACCCGCTGCCCGCCCTAACCGCCGACTCGCCATGCGCGGACCCGCCGCCGCGACCTGCTGCTGCACATGCGGCATGTGCGGCAGCGGCGGGGCGGCGTGTGCGGCAGTGGGTCACGGCGGCGGGTCCGCGCGCGGTGAGTCGGCGGTCGGGGCGGGCAGCGGGTCGGCGAAGCGGCTCGGCAGTGACGCGTCGACGGCAGCGGGTCGGCGTGTGGCAGCGGCGGAGCGGCATGTGGCGACATCTTCTTCTCCCCCGTGGTGCGGCGGCGACGTTTGGTGCGGCATCTTCTTCTCTCTCGACGGCGACGACAGCATCTTCTTCCTCGTGTGCGACATGCCGCTCTTCCATGGCGGAGCGAAGCGGCGCGGCGGCGACGTTTGGTGCGGCATCTTCTTCTCTCTCGACGGCGACGACAGCATCTTCTTCCTCATGTGCGACATGCCTCTCTTCCATGGCGGAGCGAAGCGGTGCGGCGGCGGCGGCATGTGCGGTGCGTGGTGGAGCGGCGTGGTGCGGCATGTGGCGGAGCGGCCGCGGCGTGTCGGCGGCGGCATGTTGGCAACGGGTGCGGCGGCGGCGGAGCGGCGGGAGCGGAGGCGGGCGGTGCGGCTGAGCGGGTGGCGGGCGGAGCGAACGAGGCGAGGGGGCGTGTGGGAATCGCGAGGTGCGCGGCGGCTGCACGATAGCGTGTGTTCCCACACACGATTGTGAGAATAAATTGTATAATTATCACTCGAGTAGTATATGTTTAATACTCTTTTATGTTAGGTGTTGTATTTAGTACTCCATCCGTTCAAAATTGAAGTATTTTAGTTTTATTTTAAGACAATCTTCTTTAATTTTGACTATACTATTTTTACAGTGCAACAACACCGAGAACATCAACTCAGTTTCGTTAGACCTACCTCCAAATATATCTTATCGCTTAATATTGTGTTAGCTGTGATAAGAGGGGGAGTACCGAGTGTATATACAGGTAGGGGAAAAAAAAGAGGAGAACGGTGACCTGGACGTCATTGGAGCAAGAAACAAACCCGGCGCGAACACGATTATGTACGAGTATATTGTATACGGGCTTTGCTACGGTACTCTTTGTTACCTCCTAAGAGGTAAGAGTTGACCATTGAATTTTATGAGATAGAAACTAATTAGTTAAAGTTGAAAAAGCATATGCATGTGGCCATGCAGATCATGGGCGCCCCCCTCCATTCATTTCAATGTGTCGGCACATATCTTGGCTATTTGGCTGCATGCGTTCTTCGTCAATGGCCATGTTTGCACGGTGGTGCCATTTGATGAAGCCGCATCGTGTTTGGCAAGTTTTTTGGCTGCGTGTGCTTGCGTACGGTGCTCCAGTAGACATACCAAAAATTCGATCACATTGAAAGGACTCATGCAAAACAAAAATGCCGTAGAGATGACAAAATAATTCTCCATGCAACATATTTAATTTGAACAGATGTCACATTCTTTTTAAGCGATTGGATCGGATTTCATGAAGATCTAACGGTCCATATTATTCCATTAATCCAAAAAAGAGAAAAAAATTATGCCGTCGGATTTTATGAAGATCTAACGGTCCACATCAGTCTAGGCTGAATATGATTAATACATGTCATTACAACTTTCCGACTTCGGAGATACGCCACTACAATTCATCTATTTAGAAACATGTCATTACAATTCGCCAAAAGTTCGAAACGAGCCATTTTCTACATCTCTTACGACCAAACGCCCACACGCAGACGATTGTATTTTTGTATAGATATAAAAATGTACCTACTACAACTCTTCCTCCACTCAATGACATGTGGTCCCAAATGTCATCCCCTTTCTCCATCCTTCCTTCGACCGCGGTGACGACGGCGAGCCCCGGTGCTCGCACGACCGGGAAGGCAAAGTTGGTCATCTCCCCCTGCTTGCTGGAGAGGTAGTCCGACGAGGGCTGCACCGTGGGGTCCCTCTCCATTACCTGGAGACGGCTCCGCTACGGGTGGCGCCGGGACGGTGTTTCCATGCATGGAAACAGGAGCAAGGCTGGCGGTGGGGATGGCAGCGGCCATGGGTAGGGGCGTTGGTCCAGCGGTGCTGACCGGCCACCCGGTGGCGTCGAGGCCGCGGCGTAGGGCCTCGGCGTGGGCGCGCAGGGCGGAAAGAGCGCCCTCCACGTTGGCCGGCATCGTCGCCGGTACGCCAGGGGACATTGGTGCGGCGCCGGCGAGGCTGGGCGGCAGGGTGGGAGCAACGAAGTACATGGCCGGTTCCCCGCGCAAGAAGCAAGCAACAAGTAGGGCTCGCTCTTGCTGCAGAACCCGTCAGCCACCGAAGGCTCTAAATTAACCCTGTACGGTGATAGAAGCACTGGAAGGGGAGAGACGACTTCGACACGATGTATTTACCGGGAGATGACCATGATGCTCGCACGACCGGGAACTCCGGCCCTGCCCCGCGCGCCCAGCGTTTGCTGAGCGCCCGCCATCGAGCTGTGCGCCGATGCCGCGCATCTACCACCGTCCGCCAACCTCCACGCCAGGACCACTCATCCGGCGCCACTGAGCTCTACCCCTCCACCTTCCACCTACCCCTGAGTGCCCGAGCAATCAAGCTCCACCTCTGTAGTGCTACTTGGAGGAACATAAAGACTAGACGAAGGAGATGATATATGGGGTCCAAGGGTCAATGAGAGGGAGAGAGAGAGATGTATCAGGGACATTTTGGGCTATACAGAATTATTGCAGTTTGCTGGTGGGTCCAAGAGAATCAAAGACGTAGAATATGACATGGTTTAAGCTAAATTGTAATGACATATTTTCAAATAGACGAATTGTAATGACATATCTCCGAAGCCACAAAGTTGCAATTGCACATGTCCAATTAACCCCTAGACAAAGAAAAATAAATAACCCGAAAACTCAGTATCCAAATTGGACTCGATTGCTGTGTAGACAATTTCTTTACCCTTGGAATAAATGTAACTCCATCATTTGAACTCCAAACAACTCATGTGAATAGTAAAACGAAATGTATTGGACAAGCTCTACGTGTTCGTCGTCTCTAATTGCCCAATTAACTAAAATATCAAAAGATCAATTTTAACATCTTATGGGATACTTGCCCAACCTTTAATTCTACAATTTTTGCATGTATCATCTTAGTGTCATTGTCAAAATTTATATAAAATAAGCCACCATATTCGTCAAGTCGGTTTAGAAATTACTTAATGGTCTAGATTATTAAAGAGTCAATACCTAAATCCAACAACCAAATCATACAATCATAACATAAGAGTTTGTGTTTACACAAGAGTTGGATTTCTAATTATGCACCCTTTCCTCTTATAAAAACAAAATAACAAATAGCATAGCATCAATATGGGACTGCCATCAAATTTAAAGCGGCACTACGTTACCAAAGAAGGTGCAAAAACTAAGAATTATTTCCGTTGCCGATGCATCGACTCTAACTATCGTTATGTTGTGCATATTTTGGATTCAAGAAAGATGGCTAAGAGAAGATAGAGATGTAAGAGAGGAGCTTTGTGCCTGCGGTGAAGTGAATAGCTACCGAAGTTGCTATGTAATAAACAAAAAACGTCCCACAATTGATAATTCTTGCCCATCGCAGTCAACAGCAATAACAATATTTCTTCTCCAAATTGTAAGGATATGTTGTATGCTCATCCATACGTGGGTAGCAAATTTGTTGTGCGTTTCTTTCAAAAAGAAAAATAGTGAATGTTGGGAAGACATACATGCCAAAGTCGATTTCAGAAGAATATTGAGCATCAATCAAAATTATATGAAATATGTATTCAAATTTGGAGTTAATATTGTTTCTTTTGTGAGGAGAAGAGACATTTCATCGTCCACTATTATTCGGCTCAATTTCACCATTGTGTGGGGAAGTAGGAAACCAAAAGAAAACGACTAGAAACTTGGGAATAAAAGAGCGGTAAAAGTTGGGATAAGTATAGTAGTTGTGATTGTTTGTACGTTGCTGTAAGGAAGTCCTACACGGGTGTAAAATATAAAAAATAATTTATCACCATATGTTAAACTCCGTGATGTAAATTTATATTATAAGACAATATAAAGTTATAGTACTTGAATAAATACTAACTATGTTGTATATAAGGTACTTTATTTTATCATGGATTCATATTCCGTGCCACTTAGCGTGATGATAAAAAAGAATTTAGACCATATTGAAAAATAATGTCAATAAAAAATCACTCAGTAAATGTATTATCAATGAAAACCCACCAAATTATTAGCATAAAAAAGCTAGCTACCCGCGTTGTTTACGCGGGCCACCTTGCTAGTTACGTATATCATAATGTACACATAACATACTTCCAATTTCAAAATTTTGAAAGAATTTAATGTCATGTATTAAGTTATTTTTTCACTATCCACCTTTTCTCCTATCACCTACGCCCATATGTGCGTTGATCATATCGCAACTTGTTAAAATCGTGGCATAACATCATATATACTCCATGACGCACACCTTCATAAATTAGATAGTAAGTGTCATACGGCACCTGACCAATACGGAGATCATGCTCGTGCAACCAATGGCCAGGCACGGCCATTAACGGCCACAACCGAACTCTAACCAACATCACACGACCACTTGAATTTAAAATATGCAAACATGACACTTCCTATTAGTGGTCAGACACGACACACTCCAACACATTCACCTTCCATGTACAAAAGAAGCTAACACGACCACGTACGCTACGCATAGATGGATTAACACACCAGAACAACACGGCCAGCCGATCGACACATAATGCACACTGACGTTTAGTATAAAAACACACACTCACGTACACAAATACGCACACGCAACATAAATATGGCCAGACGGCCAACTCACATGCAGGCAACACTGCACGTACTCACGCCCACACAACCAGCCAACTGCACTGCAACCGTCCATCACGCCCACGTCCAGCTTTTTTTGCATATTTTTTTTATTTTTTAGTCAATTAATATATTACCTCCTAAGAGGTAATACGTTGTTAGATCAACGGTCCACATTCATTTCAGAGTACCTTAGCAAAGCCCATTGTATACACACTCGGTACCTGACGAATCGGAAACCTTGCAGGACACGGCCGAATCATGATGGCAGCGTACCAGGGCGACGGCGTCGGCGGCGGGGCGGACCACATCAGCGGCCTCCCCGACCACCTCCTCCACAGCATCCTCCTCCTCGTCCCGGGCGCCACCGCCGCCGACGCCGCGCGCACCAGTGTCCTCTCCCGCCGCTGGCGCCACGTCTGGGCCAGCCTCCCCGAGCTCACCTTCGGCCACCGATTCACCAGAGCGCCCCGGGACGCAGCACGGGCGCACGCGCTCATCGACGCCGCCCTGGCCGCGTACTCCGCCCCGACCGTCCGCCGCCTCGACATCACCGCGCCCTACGACTCGCCCCGCCTCACCGCGGCGCGCGTCGCGTCGTGGCTGCGCTTCGCCGCGCGGCGCCTCACCGGCGACCTCCGCCTCACGCTGCAGCACGACTGGGCGCCGGACGGGGACCCCCACGAGGACTACATGCTCCCCCTGTGGGGCACGGTCACGGCGATCACCTTGGAGCTCGTGGGCCGCGGCCTGGGGTTCCAGCCGCTGCCACCCGCCGGCGGCGGCGGCGGCACATCGGCGTTCACGTCGCTGGCCTCGCTGAAGATAGACAAGGCGAGCGTGGACAGCCGCGAGCTGGAGCACGTCCTGTCCTCTCGCTGCCCTGTCCTGAAGGAGCTCGTCTTGAATTGGGTCACTGTTAGCAACAACAGGGTAGTGGGGAAAGATTAGAGAAAGGGACCAGGAAGAACAGAGATGCAGATAGGAGAGGAGGGCAGCTTCTTGGGGAAGAAGAACAGTGAAGTTTGTTACATCATTCTGATTACCCTCCCTCTCGCATCTCTCCTGTTTAGTACCGAGTACATGGGCTTACTTGGGCCCGCGCAGTGCGTGCAAGCACTTTACCTCACCCACTCACTATTGACATATCGCGAATTGGGCCGTCTGGACCTTGAGCTTTCCTGCGGCCCAGGATGTTCTTCTTCATGTGTACCGGCGTGGCTGACATTCCCCGGTTCTTGAGACGCCGCTTGACCCCAAGCCGACGCAAACGGGAAAGATTGCTTGATGCTGTCCAAATCTTCCCAGGTGGCCAAGGAGTCCGGCCAAGAAGACCACTTCACCAACACTTGTTGTATAGGACGCACGCCACGAGTAACCCAACGGCGTGCAGCACACGTTCAGGCACTCGAGGCAGCTCAATATCTGATGGCAAAGAAGATACCTGCACACATTTAGACACAACTTTCTTCAATTGGGAAACATGGAATACCGGATGAATGGCTGAAGATTCTGGCAACTGAAGTTTATACGCCACTGAACCAATGCGAGCCACAACCGGAAAGGGGCCGAAAAACTTGAAGGCCAGCTTCTGGTTCGCCCGATTGGAAAGAGAAGATTGCACATCCGGCTGGAGTTTAAGAAAGACCAAATCACCCATAGCAAACTGCCTTTCAGACCTATGCTTGTCGGCTTGTTTCTTCATGCGTAAACGAGAACGAGCCAAATGCTGATGTACCAAAGATTTAACGACTTGTTTCTCTTGTAGCCAATCAGATAATTCAGTAACAGAGACTGCATCTGCATCAGCAATACCAAAATGCTTTGGGGCATACCCATACAAAGCTTCAAAAGGAGACAAGCCAATAGCTGAATGTGGGCAAGAATTATACCAATACTCCACCAAAGGCAGCCACTGAAACCACTTGGAAGGACAGGCGTTCACAGAGCATCTCAGGAAGGTTTCCATAGTCTGGTTTAATCTCTCTGTTTGACCATCAGATTGTGGATGGTATGAGGTACTCATATGTAGCTGAACATCTGCCAGTCTAAACAGTTCTTGCCACAGTTTGCTCAAGAAAATTCGATCCCGGTCAGACACAATTGCGGACGGCATACCATGGAGTCTGTAGACATGATTCAGGAAATACTTGGCAACCGTCACCGCGGTAAACGGATGGCGTAGTGGAATAAAATGGGCGTACTTCGTAAAGTAGTCCACCACAACCAGGACACAATTAGCTTGCCCTGAAGATGGAAGGCCTTCTACAAAGTCTAGGGAGATCACCTGCCAAGCTTGAGTTGGAATACTCAGTGGTTGAAGCAACCCAGGAAGTCGAGCACGATCAGGCTTGGCCCGCTGACATACTGTGCAAGAAGAAACATATGAGTGAATTGCAGACTTCATTCCTTTCCAAGCAAAAATCTTCTTCATCCTCATGTAGGTGACTGGAACACCAGAATGACCCCCTAGAGCACTATCATGGCAAGCCGAGATCAACTTCTGTTGCAATGGCAGATTGTTACCAATCCAAATCCTATTTTTATACCTCAACACACCAGCCACCAAAGTAAAATGTGGCACTGAAGCAGCATCCAAGGACAATTTGGTGATCAAAGACAAGGAATCCCTCAAGCTGGTAGCCTTCAACCACCTCCAAAAGCCATTGAGGAGTAGCAGCAGAGACAGCCATGCAAGAAGAATCATGAGCAGACTTGCAAGACAAAGCATCAGCAACTCTATTATCAGTGCCTTTCTTATACACTACTCTGTATTGAAGTCCAATCAGCTTAGAGTAAACCTTTTGTTGCCAAGGAGTATGCAACTGTTGTTCAGTGAGCTGGGCTAAACTTTGCTGATCTGAATGAATGATAAATTCACCAAACTGGAGATAGGAACGCCACTGTTGCACAGCCATCAGGATAGCCAAATATTCCTTTTCATAAGTGGATAATCCCCGAGACTTAGGACCCAAGGCCTTGCTATTAAATGCCAAAGGGTGCCCATCTTGCATGAGTACAGCACCAATTCCAGCCCCACTAGCATCAGTTTCAAGAGTAAATGTCTTGGAAAAGTCGGGAAGTGCCAAAACAGGAGCTGTACATAGAGCATCTTTAAGGGCTTGAAAGGATTGGTCATGCACTGGGGTCCAAACAAACACTGTGTTTTTCTTGAGGAGCTCGGTCAAAGGCTTACTGATGACTCCAAAGTGCCGAACAAACTTCCGGTAATAACCTGCCAAGCCTAAGAAGCTACGAAGTTCTTTGGCATTAGTAGGTTGGGGCCATTGAGCAATAGCAGAAATCTTTGCTGGGTCTGTCCCCACTCCCTTCTCACTAATAATATGGCCTAGATAGCTGATCTGGCGTTGAGCAAAGGCACACTTTGACAGCTTGATCTTCCATTTGTCAGCAGCTAGCAATTGAAAGACCAATCTAATATGCTGGACATGCTCTTCAAATGAGGCACTATATATAAGTATATCGTCGAAGAATACTAGCACAAATTTACGAAGATATGGTGCCAAAGTAGAATTCATTGCCTCTTGAAATGTACCAGGAGCCCCGGTTAACCCAAATGCCATAACCTTGAATTCAAATTGACCAAAATGTGTTTGGAATGTTGTTTTGAATTCCTCTCCCGGCTTTAACCTGATTTGATGGAAACCAGCTCGCAAATCTAAGCTAGTAAACCATGAGGCCTTAGCTAACTCATCCAAAATTTCATCAATAACTGGCACAGGGTATTTGCATTTCACTGTAATAGCGTTGAGATGACGGTAATCGACACAAAACCTCCAAGAATTGTCTTTCTTCTTTACTAGCAGCACCGAAGAGGAAAATGCCCACGGTCACGGCGATCACCTTGGAGCTCATGGGCCGCGGCCTGGGGTTCCAGCCGCTGCCACCCGCCGCCGGTGGCGGCGGCGGCGCGTCGGCGTTCACGTCGCTGGCCTCGCTGAAGATAGACAAGGCGAGCGTGGACAGCCGCGAGCTGGAGCATGTCCTGTCCTCTCGCTGCCCTGTCCTGAAGGAGCTCGTCTTGAATTGGGTCACTGTTAGCAATAGCAGGGTAGTGGGGAAAGATTAGAGAAAGGGATTGTTGACGTAAAATCCGCACCTCACGCCAAGCACACAGCAAGCCGAATTAGCTAGCTTCACACGTGGCCCGGGCTTTTGAATCCGGAAGCGTGCCAGTCAGTTTGCCTGAAAACTAACAAAGGGACGAAAATGTTTAGATCAAAACCTGGAACGTGCCGGGTGAGACCAGACAGTTCCATATTTGCGGCATTGAAGCCAATCTCGAGAGACATATAGCTACGGACAAGCTATCTGTCGTTACTCAGAATATCATTCGGCAGTCGGTAGAAGCATGTAAGAATCTCACTGCCGAACGCACAACATCAGCATGACGTAAGATCAGTAGAAGCATGTAAACTATCTGTCGGCAGTTAAAGCCTCATTCGGCAATCGGCAAGGCACGCAGGGAGCGCACTGCCGAATGCGTGACGTAAGCATGACGAAAAAATCGGCTTTCAACCGAATGAACATTGTAACGCATACTCATAGCCGATTAACGAGAAACAAAGCATAATTGATAAATAAAAGGGCGAAAGCATGACCATAAATCCGCAGTAAACAAGAATGCATAGGCCGAAAGCAGCACCCGTCAAGCATGGCAACAAACAAGTTAATCCACCGCATGATACAACTCGTTTGAGGCCACACCACCAATCAGATCAAATCAATCCACCGCATGATACAATCTAATCGTGAAAGGCTAAAAGCATTCATTGTCCACTTGCAAACCCACGAACACGTTCACTCGTGAGAGCACTGCCGAATGCGGCTGCTTAGCCGAATCGGGGTCCGCGGCGAAGGAACAAACTTAATCGATAAAGATAAATCTATCAGATCGAATCGAATTCTAATCCACCGGATGATTAGCTCTAAGACGACCCAAAAACCTGCATCTACCGCATGATACCCGGTTCTGTCAAGATCTACACGATACCAACAAGTTCGAACCCGCGACGCGTGGCAACCTAGGTCGGTTTCGGATTCGGCTATGAGGGGATGAGTCATCGCATCGTGAAGCAGAGCCGATTCTAACCGACCTAGATTGGGCAAAGGAGTGTTGCATGAATTAAGCACAGAGTAAAAACGAAGCAACACGGGGTAACTTAATGAATCTGTTAGATCTTGCCGAAATCTAACAGAGCCGATAACTTGGTCCATACTAGATCTTAGCCCACCGCATGGCTCATGACCTAACAGAGGAACCTTCTTGAGACCACAACTTAAATCCACCGGATGATACTAAGCATGGTAACAAGACTACTTGCATCAAGGCTTAAATCCACCGCATGATACTAAGCATGATACAAGGTTGCCGGTACTTACGGAGGTCGACGGATCGATGACTCCTCTCGAAGAACTCGACGACTCGACTAAAGGACTCGATGTTGGCACGGGGCCGGTTTGTTGTATGATTGATTGGATCCTCTTTTACAACTGCCATGGGTTTATATTTATACCCAGGTCTTGATACAACTCCTAGTCGGACACGACTACAATACTTGTTTCTAAAAATAAGATGACGAATCTTCGTGCCCATATTGCGTTCCTTGTTCGAACCGGCCTTTCCCTTATGTTTTTCCACGTCATCACGCCTTCCCGAATGCTACCGCTTTTGCCTGCGGAACTATGCCTCTGCCGAATGACGACGCGTTCCCGACCGCAGAACGTCTTTGCCGAATGCCTCTGGAAAAACTCTGTTGCCGAATGATATCTCTTTGACGATTCCGGCCCACACGTCAGCCTCTTCCTGGTGCCAATTTTTGGTGTCAACACATGCCCCTTCAATTTCGGGATAAAAGATAATTTTATCTCGGAATTGACCAGAAGCACTCAACATTCCCAAGTTAGCTCTGTTCGGCACCCGCTTCTCCTTTTGAATCTTCAGAGCTCTCATCCGGATCCGAACCCTAAGTCATCGACTTCCAGGATTCAATCTTCAAATGGCGAATCAAGATTTTGCCCTCCAGGTAAGCTTCAATCCCCTCAAGCATATTCGGCATTCTTCTTTCGATTTGCATCTTAAATTTCCGAATCGCTCTTCTTCTGTTCTCGATAGGCTCTGGCTGCCGAAATCCTTATCCCCGTTGAGGAAAAAACTCCATCTTATTTCCTCGGCCCTGTAGGGGATTCAGACCCTTCCGAAATCATTGCGGCCGAATCTCAGAGGATCCCTTTCAAGATCTCGCTGACAAAACCTCATGAGTGGCAAGACGCCTTCAAGAACTGGCCCTTGCCCCCAATTGCCGGCTGGAGAAATTGGTACAAAAGGATGTCTGATGATAAAAGTCCCCAAACACAGAACTGGGATCATCTGCGTATTTCTCATTGTCTGGAGCTGTCATTAGCCGAAACACCAAAGAATGAGAACCTCCTGATTGCAGCTTGCCACTTTTGGTCCAATGGCGCAAATGCCTTTCTTTTTGGTCATGGCCCAATGTCTCCTACTTTGGCCGATGTCTACATGATGACCGGCTTGAATGTCACAGGAACTGTATACCCATATGACCATAAAGGTTCCTCCAAGCAGACAGGAGTAAAAACAGGGGTTGGATACAAGAGATACATTCAGAACTATATGTCTGATGGCCCTCTGACCGATGTTGAATACAGAGCCTTCCTGAACATGTGGCTATGCAGATCGGTCTTCTGTGGCAAAGCCAATGAGCCAACCTTGAATCATATCGTGATGGCTGAAGAGCTAGCTGCTGGAAAAGTCATCCCACTTGGGAAATACCTTCTGGGAAGCGTCTATCATATGCTCAATCAAACCATCCACCTGATGCATACTAGCAAGAAAATCCCTTGTGTAAATGGTCCCTGGTGGTTCGTCCAAATGTGGCTGCAGTTATATATGCATCAAATCGTTGCTATTGACCTCAACAGCCGAGACTTCCCTTCAGTCAATTGCAAAGAAGGAGAAGCCCGGAGAACCAAAGGTTGTCAAACCTATGGAGAAGCTGCTTCCACTGTATCTATCAACAAGAACATCGGTGAACTGTTTGAGCTCTTCTTCAGAGGTTTTGCCAATCCTCTTTGGTTCCCATATTTGGACAATGACAATCTTACTCTCCCTTGCGAATTCAGCTTTGAGACTGGATGCACTGATGTACAATCTGTAGCAATTTTCAATGCCTTCATCCAGCCCTGCATCCTGCCAGCCGAATTCTGTGGAGGGAGACTGGTTCAAAGCACTTATGAATATTATCAGCCAAACATGATGGCTAGACAGTTGGGATGTGGCCAAGTGCCCCCAAGGCTATTCCTTCATGAATTTCTCAAGCCTAGGGAGATTGTCAAAGATTCCACAGAGACAAGAAGGATTTTCACTTATAAATGCTGTGGAACTATTTATGCACCTGATCCTTTTGTGCCAATAATATCTGCCCATCCTTCCTTCACTCTCTGGTGGCAAGAATTCCATGATCATATCTTCAATATGCCAATCCATCCCTTCTGCCTAGAGTTAATGCCTGATTATCAGCCAACTGCAGAGGTAATATGCTTATTCCTTCATCTGTCTTAAAAACATTAACCCCAGTCGATTCTGACTCTATTATTTTGCAGGACATAACACCTGCCCCTCTTGCCAGGATAATTTTATACAAAACTGCAGGCCCAATATCTGCTTTGGGGCACCAATCTCCTACCTTGGCTCAGCTGATGGCTAGACAAGCTTCTTCAGATCCAATACTTACTAGACCACCATCTGTCAAGAGGAAATCCCTTTCTTTGACTGCCCCTTCAGTTGTAAAGAAGAAAAGAACAAGCAGCAAAATAATTGCACAGGTCAAATTTCTCCTTCCTCGAGTAAAAATGCTAATTTCATTCTGCTCATTTCTGTTCCTTTATGATTTCAGGCCAAATCACAGCAATTGGCCATTAGCACAGGACCTGCCGATGCTTCAGTGATTAGTAAAATTTCTCACCATCTTGTCCTTTAAAATTCTTTTTCATCGGCACTAACTTTCTTTCAGTCACAGAGCAAGCTTCAATGGATCCAACTTCGGAGAGCTCCTCTTTTCATCAAGAACCAGCTTCAGTTTTACCTGATGCACTTCAGCCAGAAGCTTCATCTCTACCAAAGAACCTCCCAAGCTCTCTTCAGCATGACATACAAGAACCTTTACCTGAGCTTGAGCTGCCCTCTTTCTCCATCCAAGAGGTCAGGAATGAGGTAGAAATGATTACCCAGTTCTCCCAGCTTTTATCCAATAGACTATCATTAATTCGGCAACAATTCTTTTTCAGGATAAAACAACTTCATCACCCAGCTACTCATTTGCCTTGGATGATCTTGTTGCCGAACAAGGAGAAGAAACTTCCTCTGGTCAAGCCTTATCAGAGGAGAACCAAGCAAAACTGAAGGAAATCCTCTCTTTTCTGCATAAGGACACTCGAGATCAAGTTACCAATGCTGATCTTTTAAGAGACTTGCTTGAATCATTTGATCAAGATCTTCCTGCCGATATCAAGACTTCTTTAGATCCAATTTCCAGATTGGACGATCATTTTATCGCAGTGAAGCAAGCTCTAAAGAATCAATCTGCTCAACCAGCCTTGGAGCAAAGGAGAACCTTGGCCAAGCAATCTGTAAAAGACCTACATACTCAAGCTCAGAACAGCAAGGAATTACTGACCAAATTGGAGTCTGAACTTGAAATGAAGAAGGTCAGAAAAGCTGCACTTGAAGCCGAATTGAGAGATCTATCGGCCGAAATTGAAGCTGATGAGAAGAAGATAGTTGAGCTTCCCAAATTAACAGAGAAGATGCGAAAGGAAGCTTCAGCAGCTCTGAACGAAGAAAGACAACTCAAGGCAAAGCTTGCTACTCTGGCTAAAACCCAAGAAGCTGACAAAAATCTTTTGGAGACCATTAATAGAATGATATCTGATGCTAAAGATGTAATCTCCAAGTACTTGGGTGTGTAGTTGTATCGAACATTTAATTAGCCGAATGTCTTACCAACTTCGTAATCTTGTCATCTCTTAACTCTGCTTTTTCTCCATTGTGGATAATTCATTCGGCAAAGCTGGTTATAATAGCGCCAGACCCGAAAACGCTTCAACTATGACATAGCCGAATCTCATCGAGTCAAAGCCGAATACGACTCGATAAGAATCCCAAACGACATGGGAACCGATCGGCTGGAAAATCCTTTCCACCTTCCGAACTCTTCGGAATACGCGCCACGATCTTTGGCCACGATCTCCTCTGCGGGTCCTATAAACAAACACCCAGGTAGCCCACAGTTTTTACCAAGTTCTTCGTCTTCCAAGTTTTTTGCCGGCCCAAGTCATTCTTTTCCCCATCCACAGTAACTCCGAGGAACTTCCAATGGCCGACAACAACAGGAGGCGCCCGGCCGCCGATGAGGCCGAAGGAAGCCGCGCCGGCGCTCGCCGCAGGTGATTGGCTGCTTACTTCTCTCTGTTCTTCTCGAAATTTCCTTTCTCTCTCTTGACGAATCTCTTTGTTCGTTCAGGGTAATCCAATGGATTGCCGGCGCTGGTGCGCCAGTTGTGGTTCCAGCCGCTGCTCCTGCGGCGTCCAACTCCTCGAGTTCGTCCAATCAGACCTCATCGGACGACTCCCGCTACTCAGACGGCGATGCTCGCCGATTCAAGGCGGAGCGCGACGACTCTCGTCGCGAACTGGAGTTTATCTCCAAGCAAGCCGGGATTGCTGATCTTGAATGGCAGCACGAGCGCAAGCAGCTGCTCGAAGTCATTGATGGTGAGTCCTGCAATCTGTTCAATCTCAATCTCGTCCTCCAAATGATATTAATCTGCTGTCCCCTTGTAACCTTGCAGCGCGTGATGCTGAACTTGATCGACTGAAGGCGCTGGTGGAGGAGCTGGGAGACAAGGTGAACGCCCAAGGGGACACACCCGAGGCACGTCTTGGTGCGGTAGCAGGCCGTGTCGATGAAGTTGCCTCTCATGGCGTTCGCCTGGGCGTCGCTACGGGTCTCGTTGCCATGTCGACGCACACCGGCACTGACTATTCCAGGATGCCGGTTGGTTTTGCCAACAGCAACCCAGAAGACCTCGATGACACTGACGCCTCCATTGATCGCCTCGATGGCCATGGTGCTGCCATTGCCGATTCCATTCATCCCCAGTCTGTTTTGAACAGGCTCTTCCAGTAGTCTGTACTAGGGATTTATGGAATTTCGGCAATAAAACTTATCTTTTGTGATCTTACATGAACTCCTGATGTAATATATTTTGTGCTAAGGGCAATACATTCCGTACTGGCCATTTCTCTTTTCCTCCAATGTTTCTGTCAATTTCCTTCTAAAGACGATTTCTTCCCGAATATCGGCTGTTCGGCAATTTAATATATCAATCACCGATCGATTTCAATACTGGGATAATACTTCTTCAAATATCTTCCATTTATAGCAGAAGCAAATTCTTCTCCCAATAATGTCTTCAAAATATATGCATTTCCAGGCACGCATCTAACCACTCTGAAAGGACCTTCCCAATTTGGTGACCACTTGCCGAATGCACTGTATTTAGTCCCAATCGGCAACACCGCTTTCCAAACCAAATCTCCTTCTGCAAATTGCTTGACTTGCACCTTCTTGTTGTAATATTTAGCAACTCGCATTTTATTTTTCTCGATATTTTCCAAGGCCCTGAGACGAATCATATGCAAATCTTCTAATTCGTCCATCATTAAATCATTATAGTCTTTAGAACTTAAATCTTTTTGCAACTTTATTCTCCTTGAATCTAACTGTATCTCCCATGGCAAAATAGCATGATGCCCATACACCAACTCATAAGGAGATGTCTGTGTAGCCCCATGTGGAGCCATTCGGTAAGCCCATAACGCCTCATTGAGTACCGAATGCCACTTTCTTGGCTTCTGATCAATCTTCTTCTGTATAATCTTAATCATAATCTTGTTAGAAGCTTCTGCCTGACCATTAGCTTGGGCATAATAAGGAGAAGAATTTAACAATTTGATGCCCATACTTTCAGCAAAATCTCTGAACTCTGAAGATGTAAATTGAGCCCCTTGATCTGTGGTGATTGTTTGAGGAATCCCAAATCTGTAAATGATATGTTCTTTAACAAATTCAACCATATTCTCCGATGTCACCTTCTTTAATGGAATTGCCTCAACCCACTTGGTAAAATAATCGGTTGCCAAAAGCACAAACTTATGCCCCTTACTCGATGGAGGATTTATTTGGCCAATCAAATCTATTCCCCATCCTCTGAATGGCCATGGCTTGATAAGGGGATTCAAAGCCGATGCTGGAACTCTCTGAATGTTTCCAAATCTCTGACAGTCTTGACATCCCTTATAATATTCAAAGCAATCTTCCAACATTGTCGGCCAGTAATATCCAGTTCTTCTAATAACCCACTTCATTCGGTAGGCCGATTGATGTGCTCCACACAACCCATCATGTACTTCACTCATCAGCCTTTTTGCTTCTTCATGATTCAAGCAATGTAACAGCACCCCATCCAAGGATTTATAACATAAATTATCGTCAAGAAGAACAAATTTTAAAGCTTTATACCTGAGCTTTCTAGAAACCTTTCGGGATGGATTCTCCAGATAATCGGCAATCTCTTTTCTCCAATCATCTTCTGCCAGATTACTCCCGAAAGCATGTACATCATTAGCAAAAACTTCTCGAAGCTCTTTATAACCCGAAGCACCCTGAGCTAATCTGTTTGCCTCTTCATTGTCTTTCCTAGGAACATGCTGCAGAATTACTGACTGAAATTCCTCTAAGATCTGCTTGCATTCCTCATAGTAATTCCTCAAGACATCATTTCTGCACTCATACTCGCCATTTAGTTGCCTTATAACTAATTCTGAATCTCCAAAAATTTCAACTGCAATGGCCTTTGCTTCTCTCAAGTATTGAAGTCCTCTGAGCAACGCTTCATACTCAGCTTGATTATTAGTGACAGTAGGTTGAATAGGAATAGCAAATTCAAATACCTCTCCTCTTGGCGAAATTAACAAAATACCTACTCCACCACCTTTGTCACATGAAGAGCCATCGAAGAATAATACCCAAGGAGCAATTTCAAGCAAATTAACTGATAAATCGCGATGCTCAGTAATGAAATCAGCAATAACCTGTCCTTTAACAGCCTTTGCCGATTCAAACCTTAGCTCAAATTCAGACAAAGCTAAAATCCATTTGCCAATCCTTCCGTTCAAAATCGGCATAGACAACATGTGTTTTATCACATCAAACTTTGAATACACAATGCATTCGGCATGTAGTAAGTAGTGCCGAAATTTTGTACAGGAGTAGTAAACACATAAACAAAGCTTCTCAGTAGCCGAATACCTCATTTCGGGATCAAGCAACTTTCGGCTAAGGTATGCAACTACCCTTTCCTTTCCCTCGAATTCTTGCATGAGGGCCGATCCAATAGTCTGGGCATCGGCCGCCACGTACAACTTAAAAGGCTTGTTTAGCTGTGGAGGTACCAATACTGGTGGTTCTTTCATGTATTCCTTGATCTCATCGAAAGCCTTTTGTTGTTCGTCGCCCCATACAAACTTCTGATCTTTCTTGACCTTTAACAGTGAAGAGAAAGGCAACATCTTTTGTGATAAGTTTGATATGAATCTTCTTACAAAATTGATCTTACCAAGCAGTGACTGTAATTCCTTAAGATTAGTTGGAGGAACAACTTCATCAATGGCTTTCATACTTTTCCTGCCAACTCCTATTCCTCCTTCATGCACCAGAAATCCCAGAAATTCCCCTGCCGAAACTCCAAAAGCACATTTATTCGGGTTCATTTTGAGCCCATGTTTCCTAGTGCATTCTAGAGTTTTCCTTATGTCGGCCAAATGTGCTTCATGATCCAATGTCTTAACCACGATATCATCGATATATATCTCCACAATCTTGCCGATCAACTCATGAAAAATATAATTCATAGCTCTCTGATAAGTTGCACCAGCATTCTTCAAACCAAATGTCATAACAACCCATTCAAACAGCCCTATATGTCCTGGACATCTGAAAGCCGTTTTCGCTATATCTTCCAATGCCATAAAAATTTGATTGTACCCTGCGTTACCATCCATGAAACTAATCACTTTATATCCAGCAGCAGCATCAACCAACGAGTCAGCGACAGGCATTGGATATCCATCCATGGGTGTAGCTCTGTTCAGATCTCTAAAATCTATGCAAACCCTCATCTTCCCATTTTTCTTGTACACAGGAACAATATTAGAGATCCACTCTGCATATCTGCATGGCCGAATAAAATTCGCTGCTATTAATCTTTCCACTTCTTTCTTCACATCGGCCAACACTTCATCTTTGTAGATTTTCCGAGGTGGTTGCTTGTAAGGTTTATAACCAGGCTTGATCGGCAATCGATGCTCAACAATGGAACGATCTAAACCAGGCATCTCCGAATAATCCCAAGCAAAGCAATCTTTGTATTCTTTTAACAATTCAATTAACTTTTCTCTGAAAACTGAATCTAAGCTAGCACTGATGAATATCGGCCTTGGTTTGTCACCGTCTCCAATGTCTACTTCTCTTAATTTATCAGCCGACACAAATCCATATCCTAGCTTCCCGTCAGTTCCATCGATTGGATTATCCATTAAAAATTGCTAAAAGAGCCGACTGCTTTGATCGGCTGTTGATCACTGCTGACTGGCTCAACAGGACCTTCTCCCCAGTCCCTACCTGAGAAGCAATCTATGCCTTGATATTCCCAGAAGGCCGGTTCCACATTAGCCACGCTAATCGAATCATCTGCTGGGACAATTTCCACCTCATCATCTATCCACTGAATAAGCTGTTGATGCATAGTAGATGGAATACAGCAATTCGCATGAATCCAATCCCTTCCAAGCAACAAGCTGTATGCCCCTTTGCCTCCAATAACAAAGAAGGTTGTAAGCAGAATCTTGGACCCGATCATCAGATCTACATGTACACATCCTTTGGTGTCCGAAGGATTTCCAGCAAAATCATTCAACACTATGCTTGTTGGCGTTAAATCTCCAGGGCTCATGCCAAGTTTCCTGAATGTATTGTATGGCATCACATTAACAGCAGCTCCACCATCAACAAACATCTTCGTTAGCGGCTTCCCGTTGACATATCCTTTTAAGTACAGTGGCTTCATGTGCCGATTCTGGACTGGCTTCTCGAAAATAGCTTGTTTATTCAATACCAATTGTGCCATTAATCCATATTGTTCGGCTTCATCCACTTCTGACAATATCTCTTCCTGTACAATTTGATTAGCTGGAGCCATGAATTCATTCGGCAAGAAACATACCATGCATGTAGGAGCCGAATGACCCGATTCGTCAGGCCTGTCTTTTGGACGCCATATCGATTTCATCCTGGTTCCTGCTTGCTTCAATTCTTGATTCCTCAGGCGTTGGACTCTTCTCTTCTGGCTCCTTCTTAAACCAGGTGGACACCACTGTCCTTTCTGCCAAACATACTCACGATCTTCTTCCTCATGATCAACCCATCTATAATCAGCATGTCTTTTCATTGGTTGATCATCATTCTTATATATTTTCAGACGCCGATCATCACTAGGATGTACCCTTCCAATTCTTTCATGGACAGATCGGCGATTGACAGTTTCCTGCCTATATTCATCATACCTATTATTGCATTCAGGACAATTATTCCATGTAGGCAGCTTTAAACCCTCGTTCCAACAGTGTCTGAAGAATGCACACCCCCAATGCGCACGTTCCTGCTCTCGGATAAATTCCTTTTGTTCTTCCTCAAACCTTTCTTCTTCGCGCCTTCTTTTCTCCTCCTCGTATTCACGTCTCTGGTAGTGCTTTTTTTTCTTGCTGACGTTGCCACTTATTGAGGAGAATACGCGATGTGACTCTGGATTTAGAAGAATTCCCAATTTCAAATTGGCTATTCGGGAAGCAAGGTCTCTCCTTGCGAATCTGTTCGATCGTGATTTGCCGATTAGGATCTACTGAGCCACTCTGCTTCGCTTTCTTTGACGTCAGGACTCTCATTTTTTCCTTTTCTCCAGATTCGGCAGTACTCACCATATTGATTGAGAACCCAACCATGTTCTGAGGAAACGGGTTACTGTCCAACTTCATCTTATTATCAAACTTCAAATGCCCTTCTTGGATAGCTTTCTGAATCCTCACTCTAAAAACCCTGCATTCATTGATGGAATGAGAATTTCTATCATGGAATCCACAGTACCTCTTATCTTTCACTCCATCAGGCCGAAGCATAGAATGCCCCTCTGGTAGCTTGATTCGGCCTTCCTTCACAAGATAATCAAATAATTTATCTGCCTTAGTCACATCAAAATCATAGGTGCCCTTATTCTGTTTAATCCACCTCTGATTCACCATGACTGGTTCTTTACTCCACACTATCTCTGCTGCGGCTATCTCTTCGCTATCTTCATACTCATCTTCTTGATCCGCTCTTTCAAGGAATTGGTTATAGATGTCAGCTACATCACTATTTTTAGCAAATCTGGCATCTTTCTTGAAACCATATGCCTGGTTACTCATTAAGGCCAATCTGTGCGACAACTGGCCCAGATCATCAAATTCCATCCCGAATAGCTTCTCCCGAATGGCAGGCAGCATGCCAGCTACAGCCATACCAGCCAGCTGGTCATCAGGTATGTTCAGAGAAAAGCACATGCTCTTTGTTTCCCTAAATCTCCTGAGGAACTCCGTAGGTGTTTCATTATTCCTCTGCTTTAAGCTGGTCAAATCAACCAACTTTTTCTCGGTATTGCCAATGTAGTAATGAGCATGGAATTTCTGCTCCAGGTCTTTCCAAGTACAAATCGACTGAGCAGGCAAAGAAGCAAACCATGTAAAAGCTGGACCCGTCAGTGACAAAGGAAAATATCTGATTCTGAAAGCCTCATCTGCCGAAGCTTCTCCAAGCTGCATCAGATATCGAGCTATATGTTCCACAGTACTTGTATCATCTTGTCCTGAGAATTTAGTAAACTCTGTAGGCACCTTGACTCTATTCGGCAATGATACCCTTTGGTACCATTCTGGGAAAGGAGACGAGTACATGTACCCCTGATTTTTAGGCTTCAGACCGAATTGATTTTGCAATACATCGGTCATTTTTTGCACCATGAGGTCAATACCGGTATCTTGATTCCCTGGTCTTCCAGTAAGCATGCCTGCAGTACCAACATACCCAGGATTCGGGAGAGCGTCGATAGCATTGTAATCCATAAACTCTGAATATCCGTTTCCATACATGTCCCTTTGCAGCCTGTTGTTCAAGGGAGATATCTTGTAAGCAGAAGCAGGCGGATTCCCTGTGGTGCCGAATGCCATATCACCGTATGTGCGAGTTTTCGGCAGTGCAGGCTGAGGATCTTGCCGAATCGGTTGACCATTTGTATCTTTAGTACCAGAACCTCCAGTTTCATCAGCATTCCCTTTACCATGTGGCCTCTGAGCTTGTGCTTGAACATTGAAGTATGTCGGGCCGCCCAATTGTCCATGTATCTGCTCGAAGGGTTTATCCACATGCTGACCAAAAATGCTTACCATTATATGCCGAAAGCTGTTCAAGAACGCAGCATTGTGATTGGTCATTGCTTCCCCCAAAGCTTTGTATAACAAGCCCGAGAATCTCTCCCTCTCTTCTTCTTCAGTAAAATCAGACTGCCTAGGAAGGAGAACTCTTGGCAAATCGGACTTGAGAAACGGTGCACCACTCCTGTTCTTGGCGAAAGACAGTAAACATTTGTTAATGAATTGGTCAGCAGCAGCCTTTACCATCTGTTGATGCTCTTCAGACAATTCTTCCAAAGTAACGTCCATGATGTCGCTCAACTCAGGCATCTTGTAAACTTGTGTGTGTCCCACCGGGCGTGCCAAAAAGTGTGTTGACGTAAAATCCGCACCTCACGCCAAGCACACAGCAAGCCGAATTAGCTAGCTTCACACGTGGCCCGGGCTTTTGAATCCGGAAGCGTGCCAGTCAGTTTGCCTGAAAACTAACAAAGGGACGAAAATGTTTAGATCAAAACCTGGAACGTGCCGGGTGAGACCAGACAGTTCCATATTTGCGGCATTGAAGCCAATCTCGAGAGACATATAGCTACGGACAAGCTATCTGTCGTTACTCAGAATATCATTCGGCAGTCGGTAGAAGCATGTAAGAATCTCACTGCCGAACGCACAACATCAGCATGACGTAAGATCAGTAGAAGCATGTAAACTATCTGTCGGCAGTTAAAGCCTCATTCGGCAATCGGCAAGGCACGCAGGGAGCGCACTGCCGAATGCGTGACGTAAGCATGACGAAAAAATCGGCTTTCAACCGAATGAACATTGTAACGCATACTCATAGCCGATTAACGAGAAACAAAGCATAATTGATAAATAAAAGGGCGAAAGCATGACCATAAATCCGCAGTAAACAAGAATGCATAGGCCGAAAGCAGCACCCGTCAAGCATGGCAACAAACAAGTTAATCCACCGCATGATACAACTCGTTTGAGGCCACACCACCAATCAGATCAAATCAATCCACCGCATGATACAATCTAATCGTGAAAGGCTAAAAGCATTCATTGTCCACTTGCAAACCCACGAACACGTTCACTCGTGAGAGCACTGCCGAATGCGGCTGCTTAGCCGAATCGGGGTCCGCGGCGAAGGAACAAACTTAATCGATAAAGATAAATCTATCAGATCGAATCGAATTCTAATCCACCGGATGATTAGCTCTAAGACGACCCAAAAACTTGCATCTACCGCATGATACCCGGTTCTGTCAAGATCTACACGATACCAACAAGTTCGAACCCGCGACGCGTGGCAACCTAGGTCGGTTTCGGATTCGGCTATGAGGGGATGAGTCATCGCATCGTGAAGCAGAGCCGATTCTAACCGACCTAGATTGGGCAAAGGAGTGTTGCATGAATTAAGCACAGAGTAAAAACGAAGCAACACGGGGTAACTTAATGAATCTGTTAGATCTTGCCGAAATCTAACAGAGCCGATAACTTGGTCCATACTAGATCTTAGCCCACCGCATGGCTCATGACCTAACAGAGGAACCTTCTTGAGACCACAACTTAAATCCACCGGATGATACTAAGCATGGTAACAAGACTACTTGCATCAAGGCTTAAATCCACCGCATGATACTAAGCATGATACAAGGTTGCCGGTACTTACGGAGGTCGACGGATCGATGACTCCTCTCGAAGAACTCGACGACTCGACTAAAGGACTCGATGTTGGCACGGGGCCGGTTTGTTGTATGATTGATTGGATCCTCTTTTACAACTGCCATGGGTTTATATTTATACCCAGGTCTTGATACAACTCCTAGTCGGACACGACTACAATACTTGTTTCTAAAAATAAGATGACGAATCTTCGTGCCCATATTGCGTTCCTTGTTCGAACCGGCCTTTCCCTTATGTTTTTCCACGTCATCACGCCTTCCCGAATGCTACCGCTTTTGCCTGCGGAACTATGCCTCTGCCGAATGACGACGCGTTCCCGACCGCAGAACGTCTTTGCCGAATGCCTCTGGAAAAACTCCGTTGCCGAATGATATCTCTTTGACGATTCCGGCCCACACGTCAGCCTCTTCCTGGTGCCAATTTTTGGTGTCAACAGGGATCAGGAAGAACAGAGATGCAGATAGGAGAGGAGGGCAGCTTCTTGGGGAAGAAGAACAGTGAAGTTTGTTACATCATTCTGATTACCCTCCCTCTCGCATCTCTCCTGTTTAGTAACGAGTACATGGGCTTACTTGGGCCCGCGCAGTGCGTGCAAGCACTTTACCTCACCCACTCACTACTGACATATCGCGAATTGGGCCGTCTGGACCTTGAGCTTTCCCGTGGCCCAGGATGTTCTTCTTCATGTGTACCGGCGTGGCTGACATTCCCCGGTTCTTGAGACGCCGCTTGACCCCAAGCCGACGCAAACGGGAAAGATTGCTTGATGCTGTCCAAATCTTCCCAGGTGGCCAAGGAGTCCGGCCAAGAAGACCACTTCACCAACACTTGTTGTATAGGACGCACGCCACGAGTAACCCAACGGCGCTGCAGCACACGTTCAGGCACTCGAGGCAGCTCAATATCTGATGGCAAAGAAGATACCTGCACACATTTAGACACAACTTTCTTCAATTGGGAAACATGGAATACCGGATCAATGGCTGAAGATTCTGGCAACTGAAGTTTATACGCCACTGAACCAATGCGAGCCACAACTGGAAAGGGGCCGAAAAACTTGAAGGCCAGCTTCTGGTTCGCCCGATTGGCAAGAGAAGATTGCACATACGGCTGGAGTTTAAGAAAGACCAAATCACCCACAACAAACTGCCTTTTAGACCTATGCTTGTCGGCTTGTTTCTTCATGCGTAAACGAGAACGAGCCAAATGCTGATGTACCAGAGATTTAACGACTTGTTTCTCTTGTAGCCAATCAGATAATTCAGTAACAGAGACTGCATCTGCATCAGCAATACCAAAATGCTTTGGGGGCATACCCATACAAAGCTTCAAAAGGAGACAAGCCAATAGCTGAATGTGGGCAAGAATTATACCAATACTCCGCCAAAGGCAGCCACTGAAACCACTTGGAAGGACAGGCATTCACAAAGCATCTCAGGAAGGTTTCCATAGTCTGGTTTAATCTCTCTGTTTGACCGTCAGATTGTGGATAGTATGAGGTACTCATATGTAGCTGAACATCTGCCAGTCTAAACAGTTCTTGCCACAGTTTGCTCAAGAAAATTCGATCCCGGTCAGACACAATTGCGGACGGCATACCATGGAGTCTGTAGACATGATTCAGGAAATACTTGGCAACCGTCACCGCGGTAAACGGATGGCGTAGTGGAATAAAATGGGCGTACTTCGTAAAGTAGTCCACCACAACCAGGATACAATTAGCTTGCCCTGAAGATGGAAGGCCTTCTACAAAGTCTAGGGAGATCACCTGCCAAGCTTGAGTTGGAATACTCAGTGGTTGAAGCAACCCAGGAAGTCGAGCACGATCAGGCTTGGCCCGCTGACATACTGTGCAAGAAGAAACATATGAGTGAATTGCAGACTTCATTCCCTTCCAAGCAAAAATCTTCTTCATCCCTAGAGCACTATCATGGCAAGCCGAGATCAACTTCTGTTGCTGTTGACGTAAAATCCGCACCTCACGCCAAGCACACAGCAAGCCGAATTAGCTAGCTTCACACGTGGCCCGGGTTTTTGAATCCGGAAGCGTGCCAGTCAGTTTGCCTGAAAACTAACAAAGGGACAAAAAACGTTTAGATCAAAACCTGGAACGTGCCGGGTGAGACCAGACAGTTCCATATTTGCGGTATCGAAGCCAATCTCGAGAGACATATAGCTACGAACAAGCTATCTGTCGGCAGTTAAAGCCTCATTCGGCAATCGGCAAGGCACGCAGGGGGCGCACTGCCGAATGCGTGACGTAAGCATGACGAAAGAATCGGCTTTCAACCGAATGAACATTGTAACGCATACTCATAGCCGATTAACGAGAAACAAAGCATGATAGATAAATAAAAGGGTGAAACATGATCATAAATTCGCAGTAAACAAGGAATGCATAGGCCGAAAGCAGCACCCGTCAAGCATGATAACAAACAAGTTAATCCACCGCATGATACGACTTGTTTGAAATCACACCACTAATCAGATTAGACCAATCCACCGCATGATACAATCTAACCATGAAAAGCTAAAAGCACTCAATGTTTAATTACGAACTCACAACACAGTCACGAATTTACATTGAAAACAAGAATGCATAGGCCGAAAGCAGCACCCGTCAGGCATGGCAACAAACAAGTTAATCCACCGCATGATACAACTCGTTTGAGGCCACACCACCAATCAGACTAGATCTATCCACCGCATGATACAATCTAATCGTGAAAGGCTAAAAGCATTCGTTGCCCAATGCAAACCCACGAACACACGTTCACTCGTGAGAGCACTGCCGAATGCGGCTATTTAGCCGAATCGGGGTCCATGGCGAAGGAACAAGCCTAATCGGTGAAGATAAATCTATCAGATCGAATCGAATTCTAATCCACCGGATGATTAGCTCTAAGACGACCCAAAAACCTGCATCTACCGCATGATACCCGGTTCTGTCAAGATCTACACGATGCCGACAAGCTCGAACCCGCGACACGTGGCAACCTAGATCGGTTTCGGACTCGGCTATGAGGGGATAAGTCATCGCATCGTGAAGTAGAGCCGATTCTAGCCGACCTAGATTGGGCAAAGGAGTGTTGCATGAATTAAGCACAAAGTAAAAACGAAGCAACACGGGGTAACTTAATGAATCTGTTAGATCTTGCCGAAATCTAACAGAGCCGATAACTTGGTCCATACTAGATCTTAGCCCACCGCATGGCTCATGACCTAACAGAGGAACCTTCTTGAGACCACAACTTAAATCCACCGGATGATACTAAGCATGGTAACAAGACTACTTGCATCAAGGCTTAAATC
The DNA here is from genome assembly GCA_033239725.1 of Echinochloa phyllopogon. NCBI lineage: Eukaryota > Viridiplantae > Streptophyta > Magnoliopsida > Poales > Poaceae > Echinochloa > Echinochloa phyllopogon. The sequence goes on along the minus strand of BTCW01000002.1, from coordinate 49,610,702 downwards.
CACCGCATGATACTAAGCATGATACAAGGTTGCCGGTACTTACGGAGGTCGACGGATCGATGACTCCTCTCGAAGAACTCGACGACTCGACTAAAGGACTCGATGTTGGCACGGGGCCGGTTTGTTGTATGATTGATCGGATGTCTCTTTTACAACTACCATGGGTTTATATTTATACCCAGGTCTTGATACAACTCCTAGTCGGACACGACTACAATACTTGTTTCTAAAAATAAGATGACGAATCTTCGTGCCCATATTGCGTTCCTTGTTCGAACCGGCCTTTCCCTTATGTTTTTCCACGTCATCACGCCTTCCCGAATGCTACCGCTTTTGCCTGCGGAACTATGCCTCTGCCGAATGACGACGCGTTCCCGACCGCAGAACGTCTTTGCCGAATGCCTCTGGAAAAACTCCGTTGCCGAATGATATCTCTTTGACGATTCCGGCCCACACGTCAGCCTCTTCCTGGTGCCAATTTTTGGTGTCAACACATGCCCCTTCAATTTCGGGATAAAAGATAATTTTATTTCGGAATTGATCAGAAGCACTCAACATTCCCAAGTTAGCTCTGTTCGGCACCCGCTTCTCCTTTTGAATCTTCAGAGCTCTCATCCGGATCCGAACCCTAAGTCATCGACTTCCAGGATTCAATCTTCAAATGGCGAATCAAGATTTTGCCCTCCAGGTAAGCTTCAATCCCCTCAAGCATATTCGGCATTCTTCTTTCGATTTGCATCTTAAATTTCCGAATCGCTCTTCTTCTGTTCTCGATAGGCTCTAGCTGCCGAAATCCTTATCCCCGTTGAGGAAAAAGCTCCATCTTATTTCCTCGGCCCTGTAGGGGATTCAGACCCTTCCGAAATCATTGCGGCCGAATCTCAGAGGATCCCTTTCAAGATCTCGCTGTCAAAACCTCATGAGTGGCAAGACGCCTTCAAGAACTGGCCCTTGCCCCCAATTGCCGGCTGGAGAAATTGGTACAAAAGGATGTCTGATGATAAAAGTCCCCAAACACAGAACTGGGATCATCTGCGTATTTCTCATTGTCTGGAGCTGTCATTAGCCGAAACACCAAAGAATGAGAACCTCCTGATTGCAGCTTGCCACTTTTGGTCCAATGGCGCAAATGCCTTTCTTTTTGGTCATGGCCCAATGTCTCCTACTTTGGCCGATGTCTACATGATGACCGGCTTGAATGTTACAGGAACTGTATACCCATATGACCATAAAGGTTCCTCCAAGCAGACAGGAGTAAAAACAGGGGTCGGATACAAGAGATACATTCAGAACTATATGTCTGATGGCCCTCTGACCGATGTTGAATACAGAGCCTTCCTGAACATGTGGCTATGCAGATCGGTCTTCTGTGGCAAAGCCAATGAGCCAACCTTGAATCATATCGTGATGGCTGAAGAGCTAGCTGCTGGAAAAGTCATCCCACTTGGGAAATACCTTCTGGGAAGCGTCTATCATATGCTCAATCAAACCATCCACCTGATGCATACTAGCAAGAAAATCCCTTGTGTAAATGGTCCCTGGTGGTTCGTCCAAATGTGGCTGCAGTTATATATGCATCAAATCGTTGCTATTGACCTCAACAGCCGAGACTTCCCTTCAGTCAATTGCAAAGAAGGAGAAGCCCGGAGAACCAAAGGTTGTCAAACCTATGGAGAAGCTGCTTCCACTGTATCTATCAACAAGAACATCGGTGAACTGTTTGAGCTCTTCTTCAGAGGTTTTGCCAATCCTCTTTGGTTCCCATATTTGGACAATGACAATCTTACTCTCCCTTGCGAATTCAGCTTTGAGACTGGATGCACTGATGTACAATCTGTAGCAATTTTCAATGCCTTCATCCAGCCCTGCATCCTGCCAGCCGAATTCTGTGGAGGGAGACTGGTTCAAAGCACTTATGAATATTATCAGCCAAACATGATGGCTAGACAGTTGGGATGTGGCCAAGTGCCCCCAAGGCTATTCCTTCATGAATTTCTCAAGCCTAGGGAGATTGTCAAAGATTCCACAGAGACAAGAAGGATTTTCACTTATAAATGCTGTGGAACTATTTATGCACCTGATCCTTTTGTGCCAATAATATCTGCCCATCCTTCCTTCACTCTCTGGTGGCAAGAATTCCATGATCATATCTTCAATATGCCAATCCATCCCTTCTGCCTAGAGTTAATGCCTGATTATCAGCCAACTGCAGAGGTAATATGCTTATTCCTTCATCTGTCTTAAAAACATTAACCCCAGTCGATTCTGACTCTATTATTTTGCAGGACATAACACCTGCCCCTCTTGCCAGGATAATTTTATACAAAACTGCAGGCCCAATATCTGCTTTGGGGCACCAATCTCCTACCTTGGCTCAGCTGATGGCTAGACAAGCTTCTTCAGATCCAATACTTACTAGACCACCATCTGTCAAGAGGAAATCCCTTTCTTTGACTGCCCCTTCAGTTGTAAAGAAGAAAAGAACAAGCAGCAAAATAATTGCACAGGTCAAATTTCTCCTTCCTCGAGTAAAAATGCTAATTTCATTCTGCTCATTTCTGTTCCTTTATGATTTCAGGCCAAATCACAGCAATTGGCCATTAGCACAGGACCTGCCGATGCTTCAGTGATTAGTAAAATTTCTCACCATCTTGTCCTTTAAAATTCCTTTTCATCGGCACTAACTTTCTTTCAGTCACAGAGCAAGCTTCAATGGATCCAACTTCGGAGAGCTCCTCTTTTCATCAAGAACCAGCTTCAGTTTTACCTAATGCACTTCAGCCAGAAGCTTCATCTCTACCAAAGAACCTCCCAAGCTCTCTTCAGCATGACATACAAGAACCTTTACCTGAGCTTGAGCTGCCCTCTTTCTCCATCCAAGAGGTCAGGAATGAGGTAGAAATGATTACCCAGTTCTCCCAGCTTTTATCCAATAGACTATCATTAATTCGGCAACAATTCTTTTTCAGGATAAAACAACTTCATCACCCAGCTACTCATTTGCCTTGGATGATCTTGTTGCCGAACAAGGAGAAGAAACTTCCTCTGGTCAAGCCTTATCAGAGGAGAACCAAGCAAAACTGAAGGAAATCCTCTCTTTTCTGCATAAGGACACTCGAGATCAAGTTACCAATGCTGATCTTTTAAGAGACTTGCTTGAATCATTTGATCAAGATCTTCCTGCCGATATCAAGACTTCTTTAGATCCAATTTCCAGATTGGACGATCATTTTATCGCAGTGAAGCAAGCTCTAAAGAATCAATCTGCTCAACCAGCCTTGGAGCAAAGGAGAACCTTGGCCAAGCAATCTGTAAAAGACCTACATACTCAAGCTCAGAACAGCAAGGAATTACTGACCAAATTGGAGTCTGAACTTGAAATGAAGAAGGTCAGAAAAGCTGCACTTGAAGCCGAATTGAGAGATCTATCGGCCGAAATTGAAGCTGATGAGAAGAAGATAGTTGAGCTTCCCAAATTAACAGAGAAGATGCGAAAGGAAGCTTCAGCAGCTCTGAACGAAGAAAGACAACTCAAGGCAAAGCTTGCTACTCTGGCTAAAACCCAAGAAGCTGACAAAAATCTTTTGGAGACCATTAATAGAATGATATCTGATGCTAAAGATGTAATCTCCAAGTACTTGGGTGTGTAGTTGTATCGAACATTTAATTAGCCGAATGTCTTACCAACTTCGTAATCTTGTCATCTCTTAACTCTGCTTTTTCTCCATTGTGGATAATTCATTCGGCAAAGCTGGTTATAATAGCGCCAGACCCGAAAACGCTTCAACTATGACATAGCCGAATCTCATCGAGTCAAAGCCGAATACGACTCGATAAGAATCCCAAACGACATGGGAACCGATCGGCTGGAAAATCCTTTCCACCTTCCGAACTCTTCGGAATACGCGCCACGATCTTTGGCCACGATCTCCTCTGCGGGTTCTATAAATAAACACCCAGGCAGCCTACAGTTTTCACCAAGTTCTTCGTCTTCCAAGTTCTTGCCGGCCCAAGCCATTCTTTTCCCCATCCACAGTAACCCCGAGAAACTTCCAATGGCCGACGACAACAGGAGGCGCCCGGCCGCCGATGAGACCGAAGGGAGTCGCGGTGGTACTCGCCGGAGGTAAAGATTGTCTGCTTGCTTCTCTCTGTTCTTCTCGAGATTTGCCTTCTTCTTGCCGAATCTCTTTGTTTTCTCAGGGTAATCCAATGGATTGTCGCCGCTGGTGCGCCAGTTGCGGCTCCAGCCGCTGCTCCTGCGACGTCCAGCTCTTCGAGTTCGTCCAATCGATCTCTCGAATCGGACGACTCCCGCTACACGGACGGCGACGCCCGCCGATTCAAAGCGGAGCGTGACGATACTCGCCGCGAGTTGGAGGTTATCTCCAAGCAAGCCGGGATTGCTGACCTTGAATGGCAGCACGAGCGCAAGCAGCTGCTTGAAGTCATTGATGGTGAGTCCTGTAGTCTACTCAATCTCAATTATCGTCCTCCAAATGATATTAATCTGTTATCCCCTTGTAACCTTGCAGCGCGTGATACTGAACTTGATCGACTGAAGGCGCTGGTGGAGGAGCTGGCGAACAAAGTGAACGCCCAAGGGGACACACCCGAGGCACGCCTTGGTGCGGTGGCAGGCCGTGTCGACGAAGTGGCCTCCCATGGCGTTCGCTTGGGCGTCGCTACGGGTCTCGTCGCTATGTCGACGCACACCGGCACTGACTATTCCAGGATGCCGGTTGGTTTTGCCAACAGCAACCCAAAAGACATCGATGATATTGACGCCTCCATTGATCGTCTTGATGGCCATGGTGCTGCCATTGCCGATTCCATTCATCCCCAGTCTGTTTTGAACAGGCTCTTCCAGTAGTTTGTACTAGGGATTTATGGAATTTCGGCAATAAAATTTATCTTTTGTGATTTTGCATGAACTCCTGATGCAATATATTTTGTGCTAAGGGCAACACATTCAGTACTGGCCATTTTTTCTTTTCTGTCAACATTTGTTCTGAAGACGGCTCCTTTCCGAATACCGGCTATTTCCATTGTGTCTTAATCAACGATCAATCTCAACACTAGGATAGTATTTCTTCAAATATCTCCCGTTTATAGCAGCAGTGAATTCTTCTCCCAGTAAAGTTTTCAAAATATATGCATTTCCAGGCACGCATCTAACCACTCTGAAAGGACCTTCCCAATTTGGTGACCACTTACCGAATGTACTGTATTTAGTACCAATCGGCAATATTGCTTTCCAAACTAGATCACCTTCTGCAAATTGCCTGACTTTTACCTTCTTGTTGTAATATTTGGCAACTCGCATCTTGTTCTTCTCAATATTCTCCAAGGCCCTGAGACGAATCATATGTAAATCTTCTAATTCATCCATCATCAGATCACTGTAATCTTTAGAACGTAAATCCTTTTGTAATTTAACCCTTCTCGAATCTGATTGCATCTCCCACGGCAAGATAGCATGGTGTCCATACACTAATTCATAAGGAGATGTTTTTGTAGCCCCATGAGGAGCCATTCGGTAAGCCCACAACGCTTCATTGAGTACCGAATGCCACCTTCTTGGCTTTTGATCAATTTTCTTCTGTATGATTTTAATCATAATCTTGTTAGAAGCTTCTGCCTGACCATTAGCTTGAGCATAATAAGGAGAAGAATTCAGTAATTTTATCCCCATACTTTCAGCAAAATCTCTGAATTCTGAAGATGTAAATTGAGTCCCTTGATCAGTGGTGATTGTCTGAGGAATCCCGAATCTGTAAATGATATGTTCCTTAACAAACTCAACCATATTTTCTGATGTCACTTTCTTCAACGGAACTGCCTCAACCCACTTAGTAAAATAATCAGTTGCTAAAAGTACGAACTTATGCCCCTTACTCGATGGAGGATTTATTTGGCCAATCAAATCTATTCCCCATCCTCTGAATGGCCATGGCTTGATAATGGGATTCAAAGCCGACGCTGGAACTCTCTGAATGTTTCCAAATCTCTGACAGTCTTGACATCCCTTATAATATTCAAAACAATCTTCCAACATTGTCGGCCAGTAATATCCAGTTCTTCTAATAACCCACTTCATTCGGTAAGCTGACTGATGTGCTCCACATAATCCGTCATGCACTTCACTCATCAACCTCTTTGCTTCTTCTTGATTTAAGCAACGTAATAATATCCCGTCCAAGGATTTATAATATAAATCTTTATCAAGAAGAACAAACTTTATAGCTTTATACCTGAGTCTTCTAGAAACTTTCTGGGATGGATTCTCCAAATAATCGGCAATTTCTTTCCTCCAATCCTCTTCTGCCAGATTACTCCCGAAAGCATATACATCATTAGCAAAAACTTCTTGAAGCTCTCTATAACCTGACGCACTTTGGGCCAATCTATTTGCCTCTCCATTATCTCCTCTAGGAATGTGTTGTAGAATTACTGACCGAAAGCTCTTCAATATTTCTTTGCATTCTTCATAGTAATTCCTCAAGATATTACTTCTGCATTCATATTCACCACTCAATTGTTTTATGACCAATTCTGAATCTCCAAAAATTTCAACTGCAATGGCTTTTGCTTCTTTCAAATATTGGAGCCCTTTGAGCAATGCCTCATACTCAGCCTGATTGTTAGTAACAGCAGATTGAATGGGAACAGCAAACTCAAATGTTTCTCCTTTGGGCGAAATTAATAAGATACCTGCTCCACCACCTTTGTTGCACGAAGATCCATCGAAGAATAATACCCAAGGAATAATGTTAAGCAAATTTATTGATGTATCATGATGTTCAGTAATGAAGTCAGCAATAATCTGCCCCTTAACAGCCTTTGCCGACTCAAACCTTAATTCGAATTCAGATAAGGCCAAAATCCATTTGCCAATCCTTCCATTCAAAATTGGCATTGACAACATGTGCTTAATCACATCAAATTTTGAATATACAACGCATTCGGCATTTAGCAAATAGTGCCGAAATTTTGTACATGAGTAATAAACACATAAACAAAGCTTCTCTATAGCCGAATACCTTATCTCTGGATCTAGTAACTTTCGGCTAAGGTATGCAACTACTCTTTCCTTCCCTTCAAATTCTTGAATAAGGGCCGATCCAATAGTTTGGGCATCGGCCGCCACGTACAACTTGAAAGGCTTGTTCAATTGTGGAGGCACCAATACTGGTGGCTTCTTCATGTACTCCTTTATTTCATCAAAAGCCTTCTGTTGTTCGTCACCCCATACAAACTTTTGATCCTTTTTTATTTTCAACAGCGAGGAAAAGGGCAACACCTTTTGTGACAAGTTTGATATGAATCTTCTCACAAAATTTATCTTGCCAAGCAATGATTGTAACTCTTTAAGATTAGTTGGAGGAACAATTTCATCAATTGCCTTCATGCTTTTCTTACCAACTCCTATTCCTCCTTCATGTATCAAAAATCCCAGAAACTCTCCAGCCGAAACTCCAAAAGCACACTTGTTCGGGTTCATCTTAAGCCCATGCTTCTTGGTGCATTCTAGAGTTTTCCTTATGTCAGCCAAATGGGACTCATGATCCAATGACTTGATCACCACATCATCAATATATATTTCCACAATCTTGCCGATCAACTCATGAAAAATATAATTCATAGCCCTTTGATAAGTTGCACCAGCATTTTTCAATCCAAAGGTCATGACAACCCATTCAAACAACCCTATGTGTCCAGGACACCTGAAAGCTGTCTTTACTATATCTTCCAATGCCATAAAAATCTGATTGTACCCTGCATTACCATCCATGAAACTGAGCACTCTGTATCCAGCAGCAGTATCAACCAACGAATCAGCAATAGGCATTGGATACCCATCCATGGGTGTAGCCTTGTTTAGATCTCTAAAATCTATGCAAACCCTCATTTTTCCATTTTTCTTATAGACAGGAACGATATTAGAGATCCAATCCGCGTATTTACATGGCCGAATGAAATTTGCATCTAGTAATCTTTCAATCTCCTTTTTCACATCGGCCAACACTTCTTCCTTGTAGATTTTTCGGGGTGGTTGCTTGTGAGGCCTGTAACCAGGTTTGATTGGCAATCGATGCTCAACAATAGAACGGTCTAGACCGGGCATCTCCGAATAATCCCAAGCAAAACAGTCCTTGTATTCTTTTAACAATGTCACCAACTTTTCTTTGAAAACCGAATCCAAGTTAGCACTGATAAATGTCGGCCTTGGCTTGTCACCATCTCCAATGTCCACTTCTTCCAATTTATCAGCCGACACAAATCCACGTCCTAATTTTCCATCAGTTCCATCAATTGGATTTTCCATCAAAAATTACTATGAGAGCCGACTGCTTCGATCGGCTGTTGATCACTGCTGGCTGGTGCAACAGGACCTTCTCCCCAGTCTTTGCCTGAGAAACAATCTATGCCTTGATATTCCCAGAAAGCTGGTTCCATATTTGCCACGCTTATTGAATCATCTGCTTGGACAATCTCCACCTCATCATCTATCCACTGAATAAGCTGTTGATGCATAGTAGATGGAATACAACAATTTGCATGAATCCAATCTCTCCCAAGCAGCAAGCTATATGCCCCTTTGCCCTCAATGACAAAGAAAGTCGTAAGCAGAGTCTTGGACCCAATCATCAGATCAACGTGCACGCATCCCTTGGTGTCCGAAGGATTTCCAGCAAAATCATTTAGAATTATGCTCGTTGGTGTCAAATCTCTAGAGCCCATACCAAGCTTCCTGAATGTGGTATATGGCATTACATTGACAGCAGCTCCTCCATCGACAAACATCTTGGTCAACGGTTTGCCATTAACATACCCCTTCAAGTACAGTGGCTTCATGTGCCGATTCTGGGCTGGCTTCTCAAAAACAGCTTGTTTGTTCAACATCAATTGTGCCATTAACCCAAATCGTTCGGCATCATCTACATCGGGCAATGTCTCTTCCTGTACAATTTGGTTAGCTGGAGCCATGAATTCATTCGGCAGAAAACATACCATACATGTAGGAGCCGAATGACCATGTTCGTCAGGCCTGTCTTTCGGGAGCCATATTGATTTCACCTTGACCTTTGCTTGCTTCAATTCCCGATTCCTCAGGCGCTGTACTCTTCTCTTTTGGCTCCTCCTCAAACCAGGTGGGCACCATTGTCCTTCTTGCCAAACATAAGCATGATCTTCTTCTTCTTCACGATCAACCCACCTGTAATCAGCATGTCTTTTTCTTGGTTGATTATTAAAACGCCGATCATCACTAGGATGCATCCTGCCAATTCTTTCATGGACAGGTCGGCGATTGACGGTTCCCTGCCTATATTCATCATACCTGCTATTGCATTCAGGACAATTATTCCATGTGGGAAGCTTCAAACCTTCGTTCCAACAGTGTCTGAAGAATGCACACCCCCAATGCGCACGTTCCTGCTCTCGAGCATACTCTTCTTGTTCTTCCTCAAACCTTTCTTCTTCGCGCCTTCTTTTCTCCTCCTCGTATTCACGTCTCTGGTAGTGCTCCTTTTCTTGCTGACGCTGCCATTTATTGAGGAGAATACGTGTAGTAACCCTAGGTTTAAAGGATTTTCCCACTTCAAATTGGCTATTCGGGAACCGAAGATCTTTCTGGCGAATCTGTTCAATTGTGATCTGCCGAGTGGGATCAACTGAACCATCCTGTCTTGCCTTCTTTGAAGTTAAAACTTTCAATCCTCCCTTTTCTCCAGATGGAACAGCATTCACCATGTTAACCGAGAACCCGATCATATTCTGAGGGAAAGGGTTACTGTCCAGTTTCATCTTATTGTCGAATTTCAGATGTCCTTCCTGGATAGCTTTCTGAATCTTCATCCTAAAGACTCTGCATTCATTAATGGAATGAGAATTTCTATCATGGAACCCACAGTACCTTTTGTCTTTGACTCCATTAGGCCGAAGCATGGCATGTCCCTCTGGCAATTTGATTCGGCCTTCTTTCACCAGGAACTCAAACAATTTGTCCGCCTTAGTCACATCAAAATCATATGTTCCCTTCATCTGTTTGATCCATCTTTGAGCCATTGTAACTGGTTCTTTGCTCCACAAACAAGTTAATCCACCGCATGATACGACTTGTTTGAAATCACACCACTAATCAGATTAGACCAATCCACCGCATGATACAATCTAACCATGAAAAGCTAAAAGCACTCAATGTTTAATTACGAACTCACAACACAGTCACGAATTTACATTGAAAACAAGAATGCATAGGCCGAAAGCAGCACCCGTCAGGCATGGCAACAAACAAGTTAATCCACCGCATGATACAACTCGTTTGAGGCCACACCACCAATCAGACTAGATCTATCCACCGCATGATACAATCTAATCGTGAAAGGCTAAAAGCATTCGTTGCCCAATGCAAACCCACGAACACACGTTCACTCGTGAGAGCACTGCCGAATGCGGCTATTTAGCCGAATCGGGGTCCATGGCGAAGGAACAAGCCTAATCGGTGAAGATAAATCTATCAGATCGAATCGAATTCTAATCCACCGGATGATTAGCTCTAAGACGACCCAAAAACCTGCATCTACCGCATGATACCCGGTTCTGTCAAGATCTACACGATGCCGACAAGCTCGAACCCGCGACACGTGGCAACCTAGATCGGTTTCGGACTCGGCTATGAGGGGATAAGTCATCGCATCGTGAAGTAGAGCCGATTCTAGCCGACCTAGATTGGGCAAAGGAGTGTTGCATGAATTAAGCACAAAGTAAAAACGAAGCAACACGGGGTAACTTAATGAATCTGTTAGATCTTGCCGAAATCTAACAGAGCCGATAACTTGGTCCATACTAGATCTTAGCCCACCGCATGGCTCATGACCTAACAGAGGAACCTTCTTGAGACCACAACTTAAATCCACCGGATGATACTAAGCATGGTAACAAGACTACTTGCATCAAGGCTTAAATCCACCGCATGATACTAAGCATGATACAAGGTTGCCGGTACTTACGGAGGTCGACGGATCGATGACTCCTCTCGAAGAACTCGACGACTCGACTAAAGGACTCGATGTTGGCACGGGGCCGGTTTGTTGTATGATTGATCGGATGTCTCTTTTACAACTGCCATGGGTTTATATTTATACCCAGGTCTTGATACAACTCCTAGTCGGACACGACTACAATACTTGTTTCTAAAAATAAGATGACGAATCTTCGTGCCCATATTGCGTTCCTTGTTCGAACCGGCCTTTCCCTTATGTTTTTCCACGTCATCACGCCTTCCCGAATGCTACCGCTTTTGCCTGCGGAACTATGCCTCTGCCGAATGACGACGCGTTCCCGACCGCAGAACGTCTTTGCCGAATGCCTCTGGAAAAACTCCGTTGCCGAATGATATCTCTTTGACGATTCCGGCCCACACGTCAGCCTCTTCCTGGTGCCAATTTTTGGTGTCAACAGTTGCAATGGCAGATTGTTACCAATCCAAATCCTATTTTTATACCTCAACACACCAGCCGCCAAAGTAAAATGTGGCACTGAAGCAGCATCCAAGGACAATTTGGTGATCAAAGACAAGGAATCCCTGTCAACCTGGTAGCCTTCAACCACCTCCAAAAGCCATTGAGGAGTAGCAGCAGAGACAGCCATGCAAGAAGAATCATGAGCAGACTTGCGAGACAAAGCATCAACAGCTCTATTATCAGTGCCTTTCTTATACACTACTCTGTATTGAAGTCCAATCAGCTTAGAGTAAACCTTTTGTTGCCAAGGAGTATGCAACCGTTGTTCAGTGAGCTGGGCTAAACTTTGCTGATCTGAATGAATGATAAATTCACCAAACTGGAGATAGGAACGCCACTGTTGCACAGCCATCAGGATAGCCAAATATTCCTTTTCATAAGTGGATAATCCCCGAGACTTAGGACCCAAGGCCTTGCTAATAAATGCCAAAGGGTGCCCATCTTGCATGAGTACAGCACCAATTCCAGCCCCACTAGCATTAGTTTCAAGAGTAAATGTCTTGGAAAAGTCGGGAAGTGCCAAAACAGGAGATGTACATAGAGCATCTTTAAGGGCTTGAAAGGATTGGTCATGCACTGGGGTCCAAACAAACACTGTGTTTTTCTTGAGGATCTCGGTCAAAGGCTTACTGATGACTCCAAAGTGCCGAACAAACTTCCGGTAATAACCTGCCAAGCCTAAGAAGCTACGAAGTTCTTTGGCATTAGTAGGTTGGGGCCATTGAGCAATAGCAGAAATCTTTGCTGGGTCTGTCCCCACTCCCTTCTCACTAATAATATGGCCTAGATAGCTGATCTGGCGCTGAGCAAAGGCACACTTTGACAGCTTGATCTTCCATTTGTTAGCAGCTAGCAATTGAAAGACCAATCTGATATGCTGGACATGCTCTTCAAATGAGGCACTATATATAAGTATATCGTCGAAGAATACTAGCACAAATTTACGAAGATATGGTGCCAAAGTAGAATTCATTGCCTCTTGAAATGTACCAGGAGCCCCGGTTAACCCAAATGCCATAACCTTGAATTCAAATTGACCAAAATGTGTTTGGAATACTGTTTTGAATTCCTCTCCCGGCTTTAACCTGATTTGATGGAAACCAGCTCGCAAATCTAAGCTAGTAAACCATGAGGCCTTAGCTAACTCATCCAAAAATTCATCAATAACTGGCACATGGTATTTGCATTTCACTGTAATAGCGTTGAGATGACGGTAATTGACACAAAACCTCCAAGAATTGTCTTTCTTCTTTACTAGCAGCACCGAAGAGGAAAAGGGACTACTGCTTTTTTGTATCAACCCATTACTTAACATCTCTTTGATCTGTTTCTCGATTTCGTCTTCCAAGGCAGGAGCATATTTGTACGGCCTCACATTAACGGGTGCAGCACCAGGGACGAGAGGAATAGCATGGTCACAAGCACGAGATGGAGGCAAGTCTGAAGGTACTTCAAACAACTCTGCGAATTCCTCAATCAATTGTTGTATTGCCAAAGGAAAGGTCACCAGTACCTCACCAGAGTCCTGAATAGATGACTCAACAGCACACACATGGACCACAGTACCTTCTGGAGCTGATGGTAAGTTGCCATAGAGGAGAGCTGTAGCACCATTATAAGGAAGAGAAATCCATTTCTGGCCCCAATGGATACGCATAGGACTGTATTGCTCCAACCAATCTTGACCCAGAATCATGTCATAAGCACTCAGAGGCAATACTTTGAGATCAGTATGAAACTCATATCCATTAGAGGACCAAGAGCCAGCTGGAATAACAGATACACACTGCAACCTCTGCCCATTAGCCACCAGTACTGATAGAGGAGAATCCAATGGAAGTACCCCAACCAGATCTTGAGCAACCAATTGACTAATAAAAGTGTGGGAACTACCCGAGTCAACCAATATCTTGACAGATTTAGACTGAATTTGGCCAAGCAAGCAGAGAGTCTTTGGAGCAGGAATACCTGATACAGCAGCAACTGACACTGTCAAGAACAATTGCTCATCACTGAAAGACTGATCATCAGCAGCAGGTGACAATTCTGCATCAGCTTGAAACAGTTGGAACAACTCTTGCACGGCATGAATATTGACAGCATCAGGACACTTGTGGTCCTTAGACCATTTTTCAGCACAGAATTGGCAAAGCCCTTTAGCCCGGCGAAATGCTCGCAAGGCCAACCACTTCTCATTAGTAGACTTGGACTTGGTTGTTTCAGCAGCGCGCCTATCCTCTGCACCACTAGTTACTGGCCTGGAGAACCGAGAAGGAGGAGTAGGCAAAGGCATTGCACTACGGAACGAAGACTTGCCAGAGAATGAAAGTTCCTGGCGTTTATACTCCTTCTTCTTGCTGGACTCCATCACTTCCTCCTGCAGCTGAGCAAGAACATAGGCAGTATCTAGACTGGAGGGGCGTTGAAGCAACACAGCAGATCGACAATCATCTTTTAAGCCATCAATGAATTTCATGGTATAATGCATGTGGTCAGTATTAGACTCATAAGCTGCTAATTGGTCAATGAGTGAAGCAAACTGATTGATGTAATCAGTAACAGAACCTGACTGCCTAATATGAATTAATTGACGAGCAAGCAGCTCATGCTGGTCGCGGCCAAATCGATCCACAAGCAAAGAGCTGAACTCAGACCAGGAGCAGACTTTCAACTTTGCTGAGACAGACTGAAGCCACCAACGAGCGGATTGGGAAAAATGCATAGAGGCCACTTTTACCCATTTATCAGGATCTAGGGGGTGAAGTTCAAAGTAACTTTCACACTGAGCCACCACCATTTTGGGTTCTCACCATCAAACACAGGAAAATTAAGCTTGGGCATTTTGCTATTACGATCATAAGATTTTCCCCTAGGATTGAATGCAAAGTGATGGGAATGAGACTGTGTATACGCACCCTTGTCCGGGGGATGAACCATGGTCGTTACCGACCCGAATCCATCCTCCTGGGAGTAGTTGTCGACGCGATGCCCATGGGGCCTGTCGGCTTGGCCTGCAGCAGATGGGCGCTCGGCAGCCGTAGGGGAAGACTCGAACAGCGGCGGTGGACGATGGAGCACCGCCCGTTCCCAATGCTTGTTAACCTTCCCCACCTCCAGACGCATATCCTCGAGCTTGCTCGCGATCTCGGGCCGCCACTCATCGAAGGAAGTAGCAGCGCGCTCGAGCGCGTCGACGCGAGCTCCAGTGGCGACTGTGAGATCCGCGATCTGGCGCTCCCACTTGTCGTCGGTCGAGGCGAATCGAGTCTCCCAACTGGCCTCGGCATCGGCGAGCTGGGTCACGAACGCAGTGTTCTGCTCGGTGAAGCGGGTATCCCACTTGGAATCAAGCGCATCGAAGCGCTTGTTCATCTCGTCGAGGACCAATTTGAACTCGGGATTCATGGCACCGAGGCGGCGCTGGAAACGAGTGTAGTGGTCGTGGGATGGCTTGAGATCCAGAATCCCCTACTGCGAAATCGATCTGGAAAGGTTTCCCCCAACTACTTCCTAAGCGGCGCGATGGATATGGTGGTCGACGGCGCTGGAACAGCTAACCGGCGATGTGCGGTGGCCGCCGCCGACTGGGCGTCGGTGGGCAGGGCGTGGACGACGAGCCCGGATTGAGGCTCGTCGGAGCGGCGGGGCGTCGGAGAAACGCGAACCACTGGGGAAAGGTGAATCGAATCGAAGAACACAAACTGCAGCAAAAGAAATCGCGACCAAATACCCGAGAATCGGTGTCTCTGATACCAATTGTTAGCAACAGCAGGGTAGTGGGGAAAGATTAGAGAAAGGGATCAGGAAGAACAGAGATGCAGATAGGAGAGGAGGGCAGCTTCTTGGGGAAGAAGAACAATGAAGTTTGTTACATCATTCTGAATACCCTCACTCTCGCATCTCTCCTGTCTAGTACCGAGTACATGGGCTTACTTGGGCCCGCGCAGTGCGTGCAAGCACTTTACCTCACCCACTCACTACCGACATATCGCGAATTGGGCCGTCTGGACCTTGAGCTTTCCCGCGGCCCATGATGTTCTTCTTCATGTGTACCGGCGTGGCTGAGAGTCACACTAAGCGATGGAGCTCCGGTCTTCTCCATACGCTCCGGCTCCCTGCTGCGGCTCGAGACGGCCGCCGCCGGATTCGCCGGCCTCGGCCTGCTCCGGGTCGCCACCCCGGAGCTCCGCGTACTGGACCTGGACGGCATCTTCTGCGACGCTTATATCGCCGCCCCAAAGCTTTCTGAACTTTATTGGCACAATTTGTACGACCCGAGTCGTCAGCGTTTCGCGGCGGCCGGACGCCATCTCTGGCGGATGGAGGTCGCCGCTGGCGGCACTCCGACGATGGCGCTGATGAACCGGTTCGACATCGTCGACGGATTATACTTGACTCTCGAAGTACCGCCGGTACGTACTGTGTGCCTCTGCTTGCAAGAGAACACACCTGTTTTATTAAAGACTTTGTTTAAAGAACAAAAGTTTGCCTTTATTTACTTAACGTGTTTTCTTGTGCTGTTTTTTTTCAGGGCGTACACCACTACGAGAAATTCCTAGATGAAACTAATAAAACTCGCCAAGTGTGAGGTTTTGGTGGTAAAATTCATGGTCGTAAAGCATGACTTTAAGCCAATAATGGTACATCTTCTCCACCAATGTGCTGGTACAATAAGAAGGCTGGTGGTGGACTTCTTTTTTACGATGGTACGTACATCTAAACAATTCATTTTTAAGATGTACATTAGCTTATTTATTTAATTTTGTTCTATATATACAAGTCGGTGACACAAGAAACAATGCCGCACAAATATTGTACTGTTCAGTAAACTAGCAAGGTGACCCGTGCAAATTTGCGCGGGTAACTAATTTTTTATACTAATATTTAAATTTTTTTTAATTTAAATATAATTTTATTTAAAAATTTATTGTTTCATTGTCAATACAGCTTGTATAAGTGCGTCCAAACTAACATATAATTTTTATCATCATGTATGTGGTATATGATATAAACTAATGATGCAGGATTATATTTACTAATTGTATTTGACATTGATTTTTTGATCAACTTATAATTTCTTTATTTATTTAATTTAGAATTTAACTATTTATTTATTCTAATTAATGGACTTTAAGGGTTAATATAGATTGTTAGATCTTAAAAACCCACGATATGTATTATTTTTATTTTAATTAATATGATAATAATATTATATTATTAAGATTAACTCTACCAATGCCCTCTCAAAACATACTCTACAAATACTAAATGAGGCTACCTCTATTTTTAAGGGCAAAAAAAACTAAAATTCTAGTAATAACCCTCATAAATATAGGGCTTTCTATAGACCCCCGAGAATTGAGGGTGGATTTGGAAGCCTCCCAAATAGCCCTCATAAATTTGAGCACCTTTCATCAGTTACACGTGCAAATCAACGTGATGTCATCCGATCATTGTTGAACGCTGCACTACCTCAATTTCTCCGCTTTGTTTTTTTCTCTCTGCTCCTTATTGCACTAACTCGTTAACAAAGACCATCAACCGGGTTGAGCATGGGTAACCCGTTTGATGATCTTTCACTTGCGTTGGCAAACACACTGAGTGCTGAGCGCGACCATGGTGCTCAATCCCGGCAGCGATTCGCTTCCTTTGAACAGGGAGAATTGTTCACTCCTACTGTGCTCACAACCTTGTTGAATACCCTAAATCCAACCACCTCTCATCAGATACACATGCGATCGAAGTGTTGTCCTCTACTCATTGTTGAATGTTGCCTCTATATAGAGGAATGTGGTAGGGCACATGGGGCTTCAAGCTGTTCGCACTCGTCGTACTCTGTTTTCATTCTCTAAAACAAATATTCCTGCCTAGTCTTTGAGATTCTCCCCCTCTATATCAATTTCTTCTGCACCCGTTATCCTCTATATCTCATATTTTGTACCAACTACCAACACGTGAGCCCACCCATCTCTGTTTCTCCTTTTCTTTCACCGACGCCACCAACTTCCCCGCTCCTCTCTACCTATATCTCCCCCCTTTCTCTAGTGGCGGCGGCAGCGGCGAGGGGTGCCGGTCTCCCCGGCCAGCAGCCTTCAGTCCCGCGGCCTCCGGCGGCGCGCCAAGAGATATTCCTGCTTAGTCATTGCGATTCTCTCCCTCTATATCAATTTTTTCTGCACCTGTTCTCCTCTATATCTCATATTCTATACCAACTACCAACGTGAGCCCACCCATCTCTTTTTCTCCTTTCTTTCACCGATGCCACCACTCCCCTCACTCTATCTCTCTCCCTCTATCTCCCCCCTTTCTCTAGTGGCGGCGGCAGCGGCGAGGGGTGTCGCTCTCCACGGCCGATAGCAGTCGGACCCTGAACTCCAAAGGTGCGCGAGCGGCTCCCGCGGAGACAACGGAGGCGGACGGCGAGGACTCCCGCGGCGGACGCGGATGGCCACACAACGGCGATGGAGGGCTCCTGCGGTGGCCGCGGATGGCTGCGTGGCAACGCTGGAGGCCTCCTATGGCGACCACAGACGGCTGCGCGGCGGCGGCGGACAGACGGACGAAATAATATAGGCCGTTTATCTTCATCAAATCCGACGACATATATTATTCTTTTTTTTGGATTAACAGAATAATATATACCGTTAGATCTTCATAAAATCCAACGGTGCATATTCTTCAGCCCCGCTACCCTCTGGCGGCATGCGGAGTGGCCGGACCCCGAACTCCGAGGACGCGCATGGGGCTCCCGCGGCGGCGGGTGGTCGTGCGCCGACGGTAAAAGAAGTCCCGCGGCGGCCACGGATGGCCGCGCGGTGGCGGTGGAGGGATCCAACGGCGGCCGCAGACGGCCACATGGCGACAATGGAGGCCTCCTACGGCAGCCACGGACGGCGGCGACCACGGAGGCCGGCGGGGCTGAAGGTTGCCGGACCCTGAACTACGAAGACGCACAGGCGGCTCCCGCGGCGGTGGATGATCGCGCGCCGACAGCAAAAGAACTCCCGTGGCGGCTAGGGACGGCCGCGCAGCAGCGGGGGAGGGCTCCCACGACGGCCGCGGACGGCCAAACGACGACGGTGGAGTCCTCCTACGGTGGCCACGGACGGCAGCGCGGCGGCCGCAGACGGCCGCGCAGCAGCGGGGGAGAGCTCCCACGACGGCCGCGGACGGCCACACGACGACGGTGGAGGCCTCCTACGGTGGCCACGGACGGCGGCGCGGCGGCCGCAGACGGCCGTGCGGCGACCATGGAGGGATGGCGGCGGACGGAATAATATGGACCATTAGATCTTCATAGAATCCGACGGCATATATTCTTCTCTTTTTTTAGATTAAGGAAATAATATAGACCGTTAGATCTTCATAAAATCCGACGGTCCATGCTCTTCTCTTTTTTAGATTAACGTGGAAATTTCTTGTTCCTCTCGGCGAACGTGGTGGCTCCTTTTAACACTATTGTTATAATATAATATAATAGATAAGAGCATGCCTACTCTTATGTATTGGTTAAAAAGCCTGAGATTTACATCTAGTAGATTGTTGTCTACGTAGATTATCTATTGGTGTAAATTGCATTATTTTTTGTTGTTGTTTCAGGGTGACAGTCCATGCAACTCCCGGGGGTGCCCCTGCAGTTGGCTGGAGAATCGCATGACAAACCGCATCGCGTTGCCTTCGCTTGAAGAACTAGATGTAACGGGTAACGGAGAAGCAGACCACGTAGTCGAACTTGTGAGAATGATGTGCAAACGCCACGAAACATTCAATAAAAAGGTCTCCATATCTGTACCGGGATGTACTCTTTTACGGAGGAAGATCCGTAGCATTGTTCCTCTAAATGACAAGTATGAAATCACTCTGTAGGAGTGGGTGAGACTTGAGGTTCATAGCCATTTATTTTTTAGATGGGAAGTATATCATTACGCTTGATTTGGCAATCATTATACGTTACCGTTACCGGCTTATTCCCCCATGGCAGCACCAGGTTTACATTCATTTTCTTGTATATATGTACTCACGCTTAATATAATTGTCTGATCGTTAATCGTTATATGTTGATTTGGTTAATTTTCTCGAGGTGGTTATATATACAAGAGGCACGAGCATTGGGTTCACTCTATATCTTTTAAGAAATGTGTGCTAAGTCGATAACTCTTGCTGCTGTAGAGCTTGCCATGGGCCCATACGGCTGGTCCTGTTCTGCTCATCCGAACTTCTGCATTCCTTGTGAGGCAGCTCATTCTTGAGCTGTGGTTGTGGCCATGTTTGCTGCTGTGGTAGCTGCATGTTGCCCAAGAAGTTTCTATGTGTGGTTTTTGAATTTTGCACACCCTCGGCACGTGGTGACACAACATACAATCTTATGATGAATGTAACATGGTTAGCACTTAGCAGGTGTCAGTTGCAGACTTGCAGCGGTAGGACTGAACTAATCTTATGAACCCAGTAACATCATTGCAGCAAAATAAAGTTGGTTTTCTGGAACTATGTTATCATTGCATTTTGTTTATCATGCGCGACTCTGCTGCTGATAACCTCATCATCGGTACAAAACAGAAAAAAGAAAGGCAGTGAATGTTGATATATTACACAAAGATCTCAAACTCTTGTGTACGATCCAATCAAGCGTATAAAGCACCCTTCTTCTGATGCTGTCATCAATCAACCTTAGACTTTCCTCGGAAGGTTTGCCCAATCCATTCTCTGTTACAAAGAACCAGCAGGTCACTTCCATTTGTCCGGCACGTTGCCCGACTGCATTGATCTTCAAGGTAGCTCCGGATTGTGCACCTCGCAAAGGGTTATGAGCCTCTTGATTGACTGAAGGTACCTGCGTGTTGTCTCATCATCCATGATGTGAGCGACACTATTTGTGCATATCTTTTCTCGAGCAGAACGCTCATGGATGCCAACCATGGTGACTCCCATTGTCCATGGCTTATTGCCAACGGTCAGCTTGATGTATTTCTCCATCGCTGCTAAATAGTCACGCTTCATGCAGCATTCAACGATATCAAGCAATGCTTCACGGATGTCATCGGCAAGAACCTGGACACATTGAACAATAGTCAAGGAAAGGCCATCATAGCAGTAGCAGTACCAGTACCAGTACCTCTACACTAGAAATACACATCCATATGTTCGAAGAATTCAGCACAAACATAGTGTTGTGAAGGAAGCTTTGGCCCATGCCAAGGCAAGTAAATAATTAGATGCCTAGTTGCTGCTAAACCCGGGATCGCACAAAAATATGGTACTGTTATTTTGTCGTACATCATATTACAAATCTATAGAATCTATTACGACCTGTATGAAATCCTGAAATCCTCCCATGCAGTAACCTTTCGCATGATCACGAAATCCTAGTGAAAATACTGAACACAGATGTTCGCAAAAACTTTTTGCTAAAAAATCCAAATAGGCTGCGTTGCATTAATTATTTGTCACAAACCTGAGGTTGGTACTGCATAGATATTAGCTGAGTATTTCTATCTGTCACGATTGAACAAGTAACCGCCATCTTACACAACAAAATTTGGTAAGGTTTCTCATTTGGAGAGCATCCCAAACCCAAAACAACTGATTAAAACAATGCTGCATGCAGGTCCTGCCTTGATATCTTTCTTTTTTTTTAAACGAACACGAACCGGCAGGAGAGCTGCCTGTTATATTAAAAAGAGGAAGAGGCCGATGGCGCCTTGATATCTTTCTAATCCAACTTGAAAGTCTAACCATGCTGTAACAAGCTCCATTATTTCAAAATTCAAATGCTAATCCTACTCACTAAATCTATTAGGTACCTTTGCACAACTCCATCAATTTGAAATGCAATAATCAACCTAATAAATTATTTGTTAATTAATTTAAGCAACCTTCCGGTGTAAAACACTAAAAACCCTCACCTTCTTCCTGCAGAACTCGAACAGGGGTTCTAGATCTCGCGTGCACTGATCGAATCTCTCGACCATCATCTTCCCGTCTGCCGTCCGCTTCTCCAGCTCCGGCATGCCATCCAACTCCCGCTTCCACTCGTTGAGCAGCCTCTTGAAAAACACCAGGATCCTGTCCTCCTCGCAAAGCTCCTCAAACTTGGTCCTCATCATCCCCTCCAAGTCGGCGTCACATGCACCGCCGTCGCCGCCACCCGCGCCGGCCTTGAGCCGCCTCTTGCGCGAGACCATGCGTCCCTCGGTGGCGTCGAGATCGTCGTCTGCCGCACCGCCGCCGGGCCTGAGCACGAGCTGCGCGAGGCGGGCGGCGCGGGCGGCGTCGTCCTCGCCGAACACCGTGGCGGGCTCGCGCAGCGCGCGGAGGCGCCGGACCACCTCGCGCCGCGGGAGGGGGTCGAGCTCGGCGGAGGCGGAGGCGGAGGACCTAGAGCAGTTAGGGTTTCCCGCTGCGGCCGCCGCATGATGGCCTGGGTTGTTGCTGGGGCCGGCGGCGACGGGGTCGGGTTGTGAGGCCGGCGAGGGGCTTGGCGCGCTGCTCGTCGCGAAGCTTCTGGAAGAAGAGGCGCCGGTTCTGCTCCGGCTCCGACCGGCGGCCCGGCGCTCGAAGTTGCTCTCCCCCACGAAGTCCTCCGTCTCTGCGGTGCGCTTATTCTGCAGCTCCCGCTTGATCATAGCCATTATCGGCTTCAGAAGATCCATTATCGCGCGCGCCGATGCGGCGGCTGCGTTCGTAGAGCCTGTGTATTTGACGTCGCTCTCCCCGTCCCCGTCCCCGCCCCCATATATAGGGCTCCTATCCGACTTTGTGTTGCGTAGACGGCGTCCGTATACGATTCTCGATCAACAACGGGGCACTGGAACTGTGTTTTTTTTTTACATTTGCAAAAATTGCAACGACGTTGGTGGATGTTGCAACAAGATAGTGCACCGCATAGAGGCCGACATCTAGATGCATTCATGGCTTGTGGCCAACGATTTAGTTTAGACTTTATTTTGTTTGATGAAGTTATAACATTCCTCCATATGAAGGTTTTGGTTGTGTTTTTTTTTTGTTACAAAGTGACTTACAAGGCTAATAATAATTTGCAAGTAAGCTTGTAGTGGATTTGTTAGTGATCTATCCTAAATGAATCACATTTTGAGATTGTCTTAAGTCCACCATTATTTCAAATCTAATTGTACATCATTTCTTCTGTTGATTTTTATTATTTTAAAATGATTCTGGTAGCTTTATGTGGAAAAATAATTTCACACTATTGTAATTTTTCCATGTTGTAAAAATATATTGTAACAAAGGTTAGTGGTTCAGTTTGTGTTTTTGAGATCATGCATGCTATCGGATTCACGAATCCGAAAAGAATCACAGCCACCAAAATTCGGGCCCGAAAAAAATTGAAAACAAAAACAACCGAGACTGCTGGTTTGCACCAATTATTACCGGGCTGTTATCAGAGGCCTACATTGCTGCCTTCACCGGCCAGGATTAGGTCCACGAAATGGCTTACTGGGCTGTCCAATGCTCACGCTGGGCCAGTTGGGCTTCTAAGCCCAACCTAACCCGCTTTTCAGAGCCCAAATCGCGGCGGAAGCCGAAGGAACCAAGGCTCCCCTTCTTTTTGACTCACCACGTCTCCGCCCCTTCCCCCTCTCCCTCTTCCATTCTTCTTCCCCCGTTTCGGGGAGGCGCCACGAGAAAAGAGGGAGAAAACAAGAAGGGAGCGGAAGAAATCGATTGCCCGCCCCTCTGCATCCAGATTCCTTGTTTTGCCGCGGATTTGGTGCTGCATTTTTATCTTTATTTTCTGAGGGGCGCATTGCTGCAGTTTCCTAGGCTTGGTTTTCTTTTTTTTCCTGTTTTGTTTGATTTTTTGTCCCCCAAGCTCTTCGTTTGGATTTGTTCACAGATTGGGGAATCGCACATAAGGGGGCTCTCTGCCTCTGTTGGATTTCTCCGGCCGCGTTCGCGAATTTCCCCTGCATTCTGGTGGGGGCATTGCGGCTTTGCATGCCGATGCTTGCCGTGGCGCCCCCTAATTTTATTTGCCCCCAGCTTCCGTGATTCTTTCTGAGCTTGCTCGCCTTCGTTTATCTGAGCATCCCTACGTGTCCATTGCACAAGGTTTCTGTTGTTGCCCCGATTTCTCGCGTTCTGCTAGTCTGGAATCCACGAAGGAGGCGGCACTCTAGAAATCGGTGCTAAAGCATTCGGTGAAATCGATGGATTTCGTGGACCAATTGGTTCTTGGGTGCTGAGAAATTGTTGTTCATGCCGAGAAATTTCTGAGGGAGAAGAAGAATTCCTGGTATTTCTCCCAGCGCAGTTACATTGGCATGGTTGCATTGCTATAGGAGGCAGGAAAGATGAGGCGCTGCAGGAGGGAATGGCTCCTATCCTTGTGCCTCATCTCCATTCAGCTCCTCGTGCCACCAGTTTTCGAGGGATTACTCGTTGGTGCACAGGGCTTGCCACCGCCGGTCTTGACACTGACACCATCACTTGTGAAACAAATAGATGATATAGTAAGTGTATTTCGATATATTTCGTCGCATTTCTCTATCTATATTCATATATTTTATATTTTAGTTTCAGTCATGAGCTGGGGGGCTATTTTAGTTATGAGATGTTGGCACGGTGATGGTAGCACATAGTTAGCTATCTAGCACAAAGTAGTTATTTAATTTTATTATGTGGAACAGGGCATGCATCACTTGCTCTTTTGGTAGGAATGCATAGGGTGTAGAGATGGCACCTGTGTTTTATGCAGAACGTAGATGAACCTAGAATAAATTCATCATGCAGATATGTATATGTATTTTCTTGTTCTGGGACATCATCTGAAAGTTTGACTGTCCATGATTGCATTGCTATCTTGTTTGATATTTATCGTTGGACACTTGCATCACATTTATTAAACTTATCAGCAAGCTGAATTTTAACCCAAAAAAAAATGGCAATTATTTATTGTTGCTCTCAGTCATCAGTGTTTTTGTTTGCTAATGTTCTCTTGATTTTGTGACTGGCGTTGCTTGGCAAAACTATGTTTTTTGTTAGTCTGTAGTGATGTTTAATTGACTTAGTAATATTTTACAACAGCACGAACTGCCACCTGATACTTATGGTAAGGATAAAGCTAACGCTCACTCGAGTGTTTCTCGAGCCGCTGTCACACGAATTTTTCCTTCTCCCCATCAACACCTTCTTCTCCATCTCCGGCGAGCAACTCCGGCGAGGTTAGGGTTCGGGTTAGGGTTTCGGGTTAGGGTTCGGGGTTAGGGGGGTTCGGGTTGCCGGGGGCTGCCCATCGCCGCCGGACCTAGAGGGAGGTCCGGAGGCGGCAGGCTGGCCCGGCGGAGGAGGCGAGCGGCGGGGCGGCTGAGGCCGGGCGGCGGGGGCGCCGCCGGCCGGGCAGAGGAGGCCGGCGGTTGGG
The DNA here is from genome assembly GCA_033239725.1 of Echinochloa phyllopogon. NCBI lineage: Eukaryota > Viridiplantae > Streptophyta > Magnoliopsida > Poales > Poaceae > Echinochloa > Echinochloa phyllopogon. The sequence continues at coordinate 49,585,793 of BTCW01000002.1, read as the reverse complement.
GCCAGGGTCGGGCGGGGGAACTCACCGGCGTTGGAGAAGACGACGGGATGCCGGCGGCGGCGGACATCCATGGAGGGCGGCGGTGCGAAGGGGCGGGGGTAGGGGCTGCAGGAGGGGCGGCCGGCGCCGGCTGGCTAGGGTTCGCCGGAGCTCCGTGTCGGCGCCGGCGCGGAGCTCCGGCGAACCCTAGGCCGCCGGCGCCGGCCGGGGCGGCGGAGGGGCTGGGCGGGGGCGGCGGCCGTGGGAGGCGACGGGAGGCGTCGGGTGTGGGCGCTGGGGGAGGTGGGGTGGATGGATAAGGTGGGAGTTTGAGTCGATCTCGGCCGTTGATCTCAGATTGAACAGTGCAAAAAATCGAGTGCTGGGAGACCCCTCCAACACTCGAGTTTTACATAGACAGATCCTATGGTAATCATGCTACCTCTGTTTTCTTGGGAACGTGCCTGAGCATGTATTTCATTAAGAGGAAAGAGAATTGCATGACCAGCTGCCCACCAACAGAACCATGGAATCGATGCAAGTCTGTTGTATTATCAGATCTTGTTTTGGTTAATCTGCATATATTGACATGATCACCATACTTTACATACAGGTGGAACATGTATGGCTCACATGTGGCCTTGACAAGGGATCTCTTGAAGACGTCAGGAAACATTTCAATTACAACCATGTATTTGACATTCTCCGTACGATCTCTGGAAAAGACACTAAGGACGGCTCTCCTGGAATTGAAGACGCCAGCAAAGCATTGTCTCCAGAAATTAAGAACACTTTGCTGAACTGCTTAAACAAGCAGCCACTTATCGTTGCTGCAAAGGAGAGCGCAAAAAATTTGCCTATTGATTATATCAAAATGCTCCTTGCCTTGTTAAGAAGAGATGTGGCTCAGGGACCTCCAGGTGCAGCGGCAACTCCTGCACCACCAGCAGCTGTGAAATCAACTCCATCACCTTCTCTAGGGGAACCTTCCTCACCAACACGTGACAAAAAAACAGATCCTTCGTCGGAAACATCACCTAAAGAAAAGACAGTGCCTCCAACTGAAAAATCAGTGGCCAAAAAGGAGGATAGCAGTGGCATGCCAGCCACCGCTATCATCGCTTTGTCTGTGTCTGCTATAGCGTTGTTAGCTCTTCTCTGCTTATGCTGCTGTATGTGCCGTGCAAACAAGGCCTCTTCGTCCAATGTAAGGGATGATAAACCGCTTCTAGGTCTGAACCAGAGTGATTTGTCTGGTAAGAAATACACCCATCCAATTTTCATCAATGTAATGTAGTGTCTTTGGGTGTTGATTTTCATACTCTATTTTTGTAGCTGCTTCTTGTAAGTCTTCCGAGGGAAATCCAATTGATGTCAACAAGCTGGGAGCACTGCCAGTGAAGTCAGAGGCTGTCCAAAACAGCAATGCCAAACTAAGCTCATCTGACATCCCTTACACCGATGTTCACCCAGCACTCTACAACAGTTTGACTGAGCCAACGACTGCTTATATTGGTTCTACCCCAGTATTGAAGTCTTCTCCTCCACCAGTTATGCCACCTGCAGCCCCTACACCTCCAGAGGCTCCTCCATCAACCCTTCAAGCACCTGCACCACCTTCAAATCCTGCTCCAGTTATTCATGCAGAATCCTCACGACCACCTGCTCCCAAAACTGTGCCTCCACCAAATGCTGCACATCCATCAAATGCTGCACCGCCGCCAAATGCTGCACCTCTGCCAAATGCTGCACTACCACCAAACGCTGCGCCGCCGCCAAATGTTGCACCTCCACCACCGCCACCAAAAACTACTGGCCCACCTCGCCCGCCACCTCCAGCAATGCCTGGTTCGTCAAAACCGCGTCCACCGCCGCTCATGAAGAAGTCAGGGAATAAGGTGGATGGTGGTGCAGATTCTCGTGAAGCTAAAACAAAACTTAAGCCCTTCTTTTGGGATAAAGTTACAGCAAACGCTAATCAATCTATGGTGTGGGATCACATAAACTCCGGGTCGTTCCAGTAAGTTTCTTTATGTTATTTACCTCAGCTAGCTCACTGTTGCAAGATCACATCAGTTACTATCACGATCTGCAGGTTCAACGAGAACATGATGGAAACTCTTTTTGGCTATAACTCTACTGACAAAACAAGCAGTGATGGCAAAAAAAATTTATCATCAAAGGATGTTCCTCAATTTGTGAGGATTCTCGAACCTAAAAAGGCACAGAACCTTGCGATATCATTGAGGGCTCTGAGTGTTTCACCAGAGGAAGTATGTAGTGCAGTTAAGGAAGGTAAAATTGATTCTTCCATTTCTGATATTTTACATGGATAGGTCTTCCTGTCTGCAATGATTCTTCAGTTCTTCTATTTACTCTTGGTGTGTACTATTGTAATTGCGTATTTATTCTATAGTTTTTTTAAAAAAAATAGGACTTATGCCGCAATACTATGCAAGTTATATTTTTGTTAAGCTTTGTACATCTTCTGGTTTACAACCTCTAAAGATTAGAGACTAATCTTTTTTTTCCGAGCTAAGTTGTTAACGTCTTTTCCATATATCAAATATCTAAGTTTTCATATAGTTCCGTTTTGAATATTTTATTGTCTTTGATGTATGCTGTTTCCTGTCGACTGTCGCCTTATTTCAATTCACTCACTATCCTTGCTAATCTGTAGGAAATGAACTTCCATCAGACTTGATAGACACCCTACTGAAGTGGATCCCAAGTAACGACGAGGAGCTTAGGCTTCGACTATACACTGGGGAACTCACTCAACTTGGTCCTGCAGAGCAATTCCTAAAAGCAATCATTGACATTCCATATCTTTTCCAACGACTAGATGCATTACTTTTCATGTCCAATCTACCAGAGGAAGCTTCAAATGTGAAGCAATCTTTTGCTACTTTAGAGGTTAATAACCTCTCAACTTCAAGACTGCTGTATCAATCTTTAAATTTTGTTTTCTTCAGCATCCTGTCTGACTCTTTTATTCGTTGCTATTGAAATTTCCCCTGAAATTTTTTTCCCTTTTTATTGATCGTTGTTAATAACGTTGCTTTCTTGGCATTAATCAGGTGGCTTGCCAAGAGCTTAAAAACAGCCGCCTTTTTTTGAAGCTACTAGAAGCGGTCCTTAAAACAGGAAACCGGATGAATGTTGGCACATTCCGTGGAGGAGCTCGGGCTTTTAAACTCGACACGCTCCTTAAGCTATCTGATGTCAAAGGAACTGATGGGAAGACTACACTGTTGCATTTTGTTGTTCAAGAAATCATTCGTTCTGAAGGAGTTCGTGCTACACGGGCTGCAAAAGAGCAGAGCACCAGTGTATCAAGTGTGGACACCAATGATGTTACTGACGACAACAATGAACAAACTGAAAATGATTATAAAGAACTTGGACTGAAAGTGGTGTCCAGTTTAGGTGATGAACTCCAAAATGTCAGGAAGGCAGCTATCCTGGATGCAGATCAATTGACTATGTCAGTAGCAAGCCTTGGCCACAGGCTTGTCAAAACTAAAGAATTCATGAACACGAGCATGAAAAGTTTGGATGAAGACAGCGGGTTTCACCACAAGCTTAAGCATTTCACTGAGCAGTCTCAGACTGATGTTACTTTCTTGCTAGAGGAAGAGAAGAAAATACGGTCAATGGTTCGAAGCACTGTTGATTATTTTCACGGGAGTACAGGAAAGGATGAAGGCTTACGGTTATTTGTGGTAGTGCGAGATTTCCTCACAATGCTGGAGAAGGTATGCAAAGAGGTGAAAGAAGCATCAAAAGTAGCTCCAAAAAAAACAAAGACCAATCAGCCATCCCAAAAATCCCATTCATCTTTCAATGATCCAAGGCGCAACTTATTCCCTGCAATTCAAGACCGGAGGGCAGATAGCTCAAACTCTGATGAGGACGACTAGCTGTATAAAAAAATCAAGTAACCCATCGTTTTCCCCTTCGAACTGTGCTGCACTGACCCTTCCAATCAATAGCGAACAACACGAAATACATGAAAAACAATGGGGGTATGATAGCATCAAAGTTGTTTTGTCCATTCACTGTGCCAACAGAATCAGATTCACAAAACTGGTCTGCTGTACTCGTCCTGTTGGTAAAAATTGGCAAGTCATTAACGACCAGGAGTGGTTGTTTCGCGCTCTTCTATCAAGCAAAAGGGATGCTCAAAGTGGAGACTGGAGACAGTCCATCTGGAATGTGGACCAAAGACATAATGGGCTATTCAAAGGAAAAGGAAGAAAACTGACCTAGTTTAAGGCAGGCATAACATGCATGAAGAGGTAGGCTGACTCTGATACTGTAGTTTTGTCCATTGTACACGTGTACCAAACGCACAGGAATGCAGTGCAGAGATTTATGAATCTGATGCTTTTGTTCGCAATTTCGCAGCACATATGCAAACAGGACACGGCAAAGAACAGTTGTTATTACAACAAGTTTGTCCAATTACTCATGCTCTTGCTACAGCTGGATGGCCTTCAGATACCTCATCAAACCAAGAGTTGTGATAATTCTTCAATTTGTCTTGTTCCTGTCCCGTACCGTGTAAACTCTAAATGTTCTGGCGAGAGAAATGCGGTGAGTGAACTTAGCATTCAGGCTAGTTGCGTTCTGTTCTTTGTGCCTGTCCCGTGTAAACACAAATGTTCTGGATGTATTTTCAGGAAGAGAAATGCAGTCGGTGAACTTGTACATTCAGGCTAGCTGGCTGCAATTTCAGCTTTGCCACAGGGCACTGTTTCAAATTCTCGAGGCAAGTGAAAACTCGAGCGAAATTTCAGAACCACCCGCCAAAACTTTCATCTCGCGTCCCGAAACCTCGCACCCGATCCAATGGCAATTTGACCATCACCAATTCACCAGGCACCAGCATGTCAACATGTCAGAATGCAATAGTTTACTACTTCCAGATCCGATTCAGATCACACTATCACATCCAAATTCCGAGACTGGAATTAGATGGCTCGTTCAGAATTTCAGAAGTGGGTTTCACAATTGCACAACACTGCCACTGCAACAACTTAACAATTCAAATGGGCTGACCAAAAGCTCAAATCAACTGATACTCAAATTGAGGATAATAACACATGATTTGATTAACCAGTCATCGGGAAGATGCACCTTTTATAGAGACGTAGCAACAAATACAGAAAGAACTAATCCTTAGCCAACACAAGAGTAAACTAGCTTTAGCATCGAGGTACAGGCACAAGCGCAACGCAACCCCCTACTAGAAGGGAACACCTAGTCGAATCTAGAACGGCACTACTACACAAGCACAAGTGATACAGCGGCATCCACAAGAAGCACCACCACCGGAAGGAAGTCGTAGTCAGGGGATCTAGTCCTCGTCGGCAGCCGCGGCCTTGGCGCTCCCGCCGGCCTTCTTGGGGAGCAGAAGGTTGTGGATGTTGGGCATGACACCACCGCTGGCGATGGTCACCGTGCCCAGCAGGCGCGAGAGCTCCTCGTCGTTGCGGACGGCCAGCTGGATGTGGCGCGGCACGATACGGGTCTTCTTGTTGTCACGAGCCGCGTTCCCGGCCAGCTCAAGAACCTGCGCGAAACAGGAGGAACCCAAACAATTAGTCAAAATTCTCGCTGATTCGACTGAAATTAGCTAATCAAACAAGACCCACAGGTCAAATTCGAACCATTTTCCAAAACCCCCCATAGTACTCCAACCTGATTGCAGATAATTTGTTCCAATTTTGCAACCCACCCCGAATTACCTAAGAAATGGAAACCCCAGCACCCAATTTGCGTACTAGTAGTACTTTTTTTGCGCACCCCAGCACCCAATTTGCGTACTAGTAGTACTATTCAAACCCAAATCGAAGACTCCAACCACAAAATTCCAAGTCTCCTCTTACCTCAGCGGCGAGGTACTCGAGCACGGCGGCGAGGTAGACGGGGGCGCCGGCGCCGACCCTCTCGGCGTACTTGCCGGCCTTGAGGAACCTGGCGATCCTGCCGACGGGGAACTGGAGCCCAGCCTTGGAGCTCCTGGACATGGCCTTCTTGGCGGCGCCCGAGCCGATCGCCTTCCCTCTCCCGGCCATGGCTAGCTAGCTAGCTGCTAGGGTTCCTTCCAAGGAAGAATCCGCGGCGAGCGAGAGGTAGCGAAGCGAAGGCTGGAGAAAGCGAAGGCGCCGGAGAGAGCGGTGGTGGGAGAGGACAGGTTCGATTAAGGATGGGAAGCGGTGGGTGGGATGCTTATATAGCGGAGGCGGGCCAATGGGGGGAGAGGACGCGGATCGGTGACGTGGCGGGGTGGGGGTGGCGAGGCGGGGTCGATCCTGGCCGTCGGATCGGGGAGGGGAGAGAGTGCCGTGCGGGAGGGGGTTGGTTTTGGTTTGCCGCCACAGCGTTTCGTCCGGATCGCGGGCCCCACCTGGAACCACCGGATCTTGGGCCGCGGGTTCTTTTCTTCTTGCTTGTTAAATTCGGCCCGCTGGGTCCGCGTAAAGGTTTGGGATTGTTTTGGGTAGTCTGTGGCTCTCTCAGAATGGAATTGGCGGCTGGAACAAGTTTCCTTCGGCCTTTGACATGAAGACTGGGATGCTTCTGCTGTCTATTTTTCCATTTTTTCCATATGATAGATAAATAAAGTACAAAATTCTTTGGTTATAGTTGGCACTTTAGTGTCTAGTCACTGTTCTACTCCCTCCTTACTGCTAGTGCAATTTATTTTGATCCACTGGATTCATCACAAACAAATATTTAGTTAATGACTAACTACTTTGCCTACGTACAATTACGACTCATATCGTTTGTAAATGAGCGTTGTTTTAGAACATGTAGGAAAACGTACGTAAAGTCACTATGCTCGGAGTGTTTCTTCTTTCACAATGCGTAGTGGTACTATTTCCACACGACCAATTCAAATACATTTACTCAAAATCAATGGCCCAAATTAGAATTTAACTACATGTATTTTAGGACGCTATAAATTTATAAAGTGAAGGTGGTGCTACTCAAAGTGTTTTGTTCGGACACTGTTTTTATGTTCCACTACACTTCTACTGGAAGCGGAGTAGTAGTAGATTGTGTGGCACGTGTAATGAACACTACTCAACGTTAAGACATGCGCGATTCACCATCGAATACAGGTGGTGTTTAGATGTTAGAATTGGGAGGTTAAATTTGGAGTAAGATGTTACTTCGTAATCATTGCGCTACTGTAAAATTTTGTTTGTATGTGTAAAAAATTGTCCAAAAATTGATTAATTAGGCTTAAAATGTTCTTCTCGCAGAGTACATCAAAACTATGCAATTAGTTTTTGATTTTAGTTTTTGATTTTATCTACATTTAGTACTCCATGTATGTTATTTGATGTGATGGAGAATCTTCTTTTTCCATAGTGTATTTGGGAGTAACTTTTTTAAAAATTTTGCGAACTAAACAGGGCCACAATTTGCCACAGCAACAAGGTGTCGAAAATTCCTCGGGTCACAACGCTCGAGATGCGCAGGTTTGGTGCGTCATGGTGCTCGACATGCGCAAATTTGGCTTCGTTGTCCAAAACGATATATTTGAATACCGATGCGAACTTGACGAGCGACTCTGCCTGACCTCATCCAAACCTCCACACTAATTCTACTGTGATGAATATTCACATAAAAACCAGAGCGCCGTGAATATTAATTCTACTGTGATGTTCATTGTTCGCGTTCATTCAAATCAAATTAACACCTGAATTATGGGTAAAAAAAGATCAGCACTAGATGTGCAATTTGGTAATATCATCACAAATTGCTCAAAGTTTCACCTTCTCCCCATTTCTCTTCCAACGATAAAACATGTGGCTTACATACCTGAGTTTCACAACCCAACAACTTGGCCATATTCACATCACATTCGACGAATCTAACCAACGAACCAAGAACCTATTTTGGAAAATTAGTCTCCTAATTCCCATTCCCATCACATCGAGATCTCCCAGGTATCACCAAAGTCAACAAACTGCTACTCCTACGAAACCAGCAACAAAGACGGTGTCCGAATCCCGGCGGCGAAGAATCAGTTGTCGTCGTCGTCGTGGCTCGAGGCCTTGGACGAGGCGGCCTTCTTGGGGAGCAGGTGCTGGTGGATGTTGGGCATCACACCGCCGCTGGCGATGGTGGCTCCGCCCAGAAGCTTCGTCAGCTCCTCGTCGTTGCGGACCGCCAGCTGGATGTGGCGGGGCACGATGCGGGTCTTCTTGTTGTCACGGGCAGCGTTCCCGGCCAGCTCCAGGACCTGGTGAATTGGGGGAAAACGAACAGCGAGGTTAGCGCGAGCTCACATCGATGGTTGGGGAATTTTGGAATGGGACAAGGTACATTGCTACAAATGCAGAGCAAATCAGACAAATTACCCTCAGATAAATTACTAACAGGGCAAATCTTGGTACCTAGGTGTAAAAATTGGCAGGCTAATTTCGGAATAGCTGGAGGATTCGTTCGAACAATTCATCAAGAAGAAATTTCCACCAGCATTTTCAAATCCCGAACAGGTTAATCTAGGGAGAGACTCGAATCAGATCTGGGAGAGGCAGCCGTACAGGCACATCTAGAATGACTCGAAATCCAGATCGAGGCATCAACAAGCACGAAGAGGTAAGATAACCGGAGGGGAAAAGGAGGAGGAGCACGAACCTCAGCGGCGAGGTACTCGAGGACGGCGGCGAGGTAGACGGGGGCGCCGGCGCCGACGCGCTCGGCGTACTTGCCGGCCTTGAGGAACCTGGCGATCCTGCCGACGGGGAACTGGAGCCCGGCCTTGGAGCTCCTCGACGTCGCCTTCTTCGCGGCGCCAGCACCGATCGCCTTGCCACGGCCCGCCATCTCTCTTCTTCTCACCACGCGGCGACGAAACGACGGCGGCGGCGGCGGCTGCGAAACGGGGCTCGGGCTCGAGGAGGCGGGCGAGGGGGAACAGAAGCGGATGGGAGGCTTGTGCGAGTCGCGAGACGGGAGATGAGGGAGGCGACCGGGGCGGGGGGAAGGATATATAGGGCCGCGGGGCCGGCGCGGCAGCCAATGGGAGGCGATCACGCGGATCGTGGTCTGGGAGCCGTCGGATGCGTCCGAGCGGACGGCGGATGCGGGCGGTGGGCGAGGGGGGGGCGCGGGGTCCACGATCCGGAAGCGGCGGGAGGCGGTGGAGGGCCTGGAGGGGCGTAGCGCGCGAGGGTTTTCGTTTTGGGCGGTTTCGCCGTCGGCAAACGCGCGCCAAGCGGAAATCCACGGATCGGTGACGTGGCGACTCTGTGGGACCGCTTGTCAGCGTCTGTGCCTGGTGGTTTGACTCCCGTGATGCGATCTGCGGTCTGCGTGTGCAAGGCTATTCGCGCGCGTCTAAACTTTGTACTCCCTCCTTGTCGATGGGCCGCAAATATACAGAGGTTCAATTTTATTTTATTTTGAAATTTTTTATCAATACTCAATCTAAATTTTTCTATCTGTTACTACATGATTTGGGCAAAAGAAAATTGCAATTAGCATGGTGGTGTAACTAGTGTCAACGGTATTCTCGCCGCTTGAGTTGAAAAGAGGAGGGCAAGACACTTCGACATTGAGGGCTTAATGGAGCAGCAATTGTACAACTATAAAAGTAAAAGAACTCAGTAGATCTATCCTAGCTGTTGCATTTGAATTTAGTATTAATAAATGATAATCCAAAGTATTTAAACAATCATGAACAAATTTAACTAGCGTATATGTTAAATAAGTCTTTGATAGAGGGATAACAACTAACATTTTAAGACACGGTGAAGTGCTCCCTCATTCCAAGATAGTGAGGACTTTTATTATTTATACCATGGCAATCTTCCTAGAACCAAAATACCAAACCACCTATGCTCATGACATTACATTTTGGTCCAAAGCAAATGTCATTTAAGAAATGGTGCATTTACCTCAAGGAGGCACTGTCCCGACATAAAGGGCCTCTTGCTCCCACTCTTCCATGCGTCTGTGAGCAACCGACATTAAAGAGTAGAGTAGTGTTGTATTTCGTTGTTGCATTTGATCTTTAATCTAGTATTGTCCAACAAAAAATGTTGTTACAATATGAAACATTAATCAGATTTTTTCAACTTGGATTTAGAGTACTCGTTTCAATTGAGTGATGCCCTAGTTGACCTAGTTCTTTCATCCTTTTGCATCCCTTTGGTTTGATTAGCTTACTGCATTCCTTCGTCTTTAGTGAATTTGCAAGTTTTCTTCTGCAAGCCATCACAACATGTTTTTTATTTCAAAGCTTTTGAGAAAATAATGTTTACCTCTTTGAATATATCTGTCATTAGCCTCCATGCTAGGCTACCCGGCTTTGGAATCCAAATGTGCCCTTTGGGTGCCTTGACTTCCAAGCACTGGATGAACGATTGTAAGTAGCCTCGAATCTTTTAAACCGAATACGACAATTAAAACACCCACAATGGCCCTCCTTGCACATATCACAACTAGAGCATGTGTACCAGGCTTCAAGTTATCCTATTCATCCAAATATTATTGGAAAATGAATGTAGGAGTTATTCTTGCAAAGCCTAAGGAAGAATGTTGAATTGTGGCCATAGACTTGTCAAATTGTTCCTTTTTCATATGTTGCCAACAATGGCTAAATGTTCTTGTCAATTGCATCCACCCATACCTATTGCTCAAGGCATCCCATGCATTTTCACATGGGAAATCAAATTGCACGGCCTTAGGGAACACTTGGCAAGATGATGTCACCATAATATTTCTAGTATTGGTGTAATTGGACCGCCAAATGTAGCTTATTCAAGAAAATATGGAGAACAGATGTTTCTTGCATTAGATGGTCATGACAAGATGAATAGCAAGCATTGCATTGCATTAGACTCAAACTCTCATTAAACCACAAAAGCTACTTCTACCTATAATCATTAGTCGTAATAATCGATGCTTAGATTCAAATTGATAATTCTCTTGCATTGAGTCAAAGTGACCCCTGCCCCTACCCCAATATTGTATTCAAGAAGACTGAGTTTATACTATATATGATCTCCTTTTAGCAAGTACCTCATTAACAAGTGGCTTGAGTGGAACAAAAACCTTGGTAAGAGTGCATATTCCCTCCTCATCAACAGTGTAGTCAATGTCTATAATAGTTCTTGGACATCACTTCTGTCTATCTTTGTTTTCAACTAAACAGTGAATCAATCTATCTTTATTTTCAACTAAATAGTGAATCAAAACTCTATTTCTAAGATCAATGAATATGTACAACACTGATCTACTTACTTGGCTTAGCTTTGCGATAAGACATTGTCACATGAAACTTCTCTTAGAGTCTCCTTCTAAGTTTTTGGGCCCAAACATTGGGTCTTTAGCAAGCACTTCTTTCACATGTCATACAAGCCACTTGTAGGAGTTATCGCTTTTTATGAAAAATTTGCTAAAGTAAAAGTATGATTCTCTATCATGCCTCCTGCATGCACATAAATGGCAACTATATTTCAGATATGTATGACATTTTGTTTTTTGGTATTAAGATTAATAAGATAGCTAAAAATATTACATTGAATACATTAGTTATATCAGAAGTACTATTGTGTTGTGTATATAGGGTCTTCACACAAGAGAAAGCACGCATAGTAAAAGCCAACCTCCTACTGGTATCTATATATAATTGCACATACAAGATGTTTGTTTGGTATTGGCCAAGCGTATCTTTGTTTGCATGTGTGGTTGCACTTATCATTAATGAAAAAGCAAGAGAGTTTGTATGCTTGGTGCCATTGATGGAAGTACGAGTAGAAGGCAAGTGTATTATAGGAAATGGCACGCATCATTCTACTCATGATTGTAAAACCCCATGCACTCTCAAGCAACTAGAAGCTTAAAGCACCATAAATTTATAAATCTATACTAAAAGGATCCTAGAGAATTGAAAACACTTTCCACCAAAAAAACCCACCTCACCCTCTCACAGGGACCCACCTGTCGGATTTGGGGAGAAGGGAAGAACAAAAACGCAACAAAAAATTAACTGTTCCAGGCTCTTTTAGTTGTTTCCCCGCTCAACTTTTTTCACCCAAAAAAAGACCCACCTAAATATACCCATATTTGTACCCACGTCTATACACAATTATCCCATATTACTAATAGACAATAAATCGGAGAGTTTTTCTTCATATAAATAAATGCCAACTATTGAGTTTTGAGAATACATAAAGCTCTCTATACATGAGAGAGCGAATATAAAGTATTTTTAAAAGCACTTCACACAGCTGGTCTGTTTACCATGGTCCACTAAAGTGACACTGTTTTAGTACCTACATGTCATAAATAAACATGCGTAGTACATGAGTTGAGACAAATGTATAGAAGAGAGTTTAGCACACACGGACATTGCAACTATATTTTATATGTTATGTTTGATTTATTTATACATGTGCGTGCGTACATGTGCCTTTGCTAGAAAATAGCAAAAAGCTACCGTGCAAACTTTCATTAAAAATGCCAAATAGAAGGAGACTCTTAGCCTCAAAAGATTGTTCATCCTTGGGTTGGATTTTATGTTATTCAAGCAACTAGCTCCATATTTAGTTGCGCCACTTCAATCAATACCATATTCAAACTCACTAAACATTTTAAAGTGTTTAATGTCATATTTTTTTAAAAAAGAAAATTATCAGGAAAAATAGTACCGGCATTTGTTGTTGGATTTTCAATACCAATGGAAGACCAATGCTCGCAAAAAAAACTATATTATCTTCATTATTCTTTGAGCCTTACTTCAAGACTCACTACATTCAGATCTTTGATTGTAGCCTCACCATGTCAGGGACTCTTTGGCATCATAGACTCGCCACATCCCTTTATTGTCCACGACCATATAGTCCTGCCTATCCATTGTCTGTAACGAAATGCTTATAACAGCATCAATGAAATGGAGATGTGGACGTCGATATTGTGGTTTACTAGGTGAGGATTCAAGGAGGAAACATAGATGGCCCAAGGACTAGTCATGTAGTTGTGGACCCAAGTATCTTCATAGTCATGATTTAGTTTGGACATGGCGGATGGATATATAAATACAATTTCCAAAATGAAATTGTTGTCGTGGACTCTACATCGAGTAACCATTACACATATGTTTGTGTGCTTATATCTTTTGCTGTGACATTTACTAGTCTACAAATAGATCACTAATTGTACTATAAACTTAATGAATAGACATTACTATCGGTTGGAGAGTGTCCTAATGCCCTATGCTATCATGTTCTCATCCCACCTTGGAATGGAGGGAAAATTTAGGAATTTAGAGTATTCAATTTATATGGGAAGCAGTCCTGTGAGGCCATATGGATCAAATGAATGCTTCCCAACAAATATTTCAAATATTGTTTGATCTCCTCTGTGTCTTTTAACATCCATTCGCTTTTAATGCGCTGCACCCAAAGTTTCTTTTCAAACTTTCATGCGTTCTGTAGATTCCTATAGGATTTCAAGTACCGGGCTTATTCCAATGTTTTTGTTGTTTCTATATAGCTCAAGCTAGAATCCTACGTTTTAAAGGCGATCGTCGATTTCTTTCTACAATAATCTGGATCCAGGTTGATGGCCTCACGATAGAGAAGTTGTCTCCGTGAGGATACGGGCGAAAATGGCTGAATTTTGGAACATGTGTCACCATGATGCGATCCAATCTAAATACCAGTATGCATTGCCGGCTTGCAGCAAGGTGGCTGTTGTTGTTCCGTCATTCAGCGAAGCCTCCAAATCCTGTGCGCCACTCAAATGGATGACACCGGCTTGGCAGAAGGCCAGCTAGCTGATGTATCTTCCTCTTCCCCTCATCAAGGTGAACTGACGACTCCTCTAGTTTCCATGAGTCATCAGGCTCTGTCGAGTGTCGACGACCGGTGACGATCCCTAATGGAAAAGGTAACCCACACGGAGCTCGACTTCTCATGAATGCAGTGCCAACTCGCCGATTACAACTTACAATTAAGCCATTCTCGAGCGCCCTGATCTAGATTAATGAAAGTCTGAAACTAGCCGGTCGGAGTGCTAGGACAACTGTTCAAGCATTGTGCGATCGTTGTCAGTAATCCAATGTCAGTAATGTGCATGATCAATCGTGTTCCAGCAAGATTTCACACGATGGTAGGATGTTCGCGAGCACACGATGGATTGGTAGGACAACTGTTCATACATACACGCTGCACACTGCAAAGACGAGCTAACCGGCCCACCACGCATGATCAATCGAGAAACCAAGCCAAAATGCCAGATTAGCTTATTATCAGCTGAGCAACGCGGGCGTATGTATCATCAATTCCGTTGTAGCAACAAAGAGCAGCACGATGCGGCCGGCCATGGAAATGGTCGGCAGTTAGCTACACGTGCGTCGTCGCCCCTCGGCGCTCCTCCCGCGCGGCGGCGCTGGCGGAGGCGTAGTAGACGACGCAGAAGAGCGCGTGCGCGAAGCAGAGGACACCGCCGATGGAGAGGAACCGGTGGCGCGCCACCCCGCAGTCCGCCAGCTTGTGCTTCCTGTTGGGCAGCGCGCCCAGCACCAGCAGCGCCACCCCGACGACCAGCACCATCCTGCTCGTCATCATCAATTCATCAGCCGCCACGGCAAGAATCGCTTGTCAGACACTAAAGCAAAGCAAGCCGAGGTTGTATGCAAGAATCCGCAAGCTACGAAACGAATGCGACGTACCATGTGAGGACCAGGGCGAGGGACGCCATCTGGCGGTTGGGCGAGGCCCGTCGGAGCTTGTCGCCGGAGCAGGCGCAGGCGCAGCCGCCGGCGAGGTTGGCGATGGCGTGCGACGCCGCCAGCACCGCGGCCGCCGCGACGCCGAGCTCGTACGCCCGCCGCACCGGCTGCCGGCACTCGATGAACAGGATCCGCAGGTGCTTCCCCTGCAACCAACCATCCGAAGCGCCACGCCAGGTGAGCCGGCTGCACCGCACCATACACAGCCTGAAGAAGACCCCGAGAAAGACCACTTGCCTGGCTCTGAGCTTTCTCCGCGTGGATCCCGAGCACGCCGGCGGCGGCGTCCATGGCGAGCACCAGGAGGCAGACGACCACGGCTTCCACTCTCGCCATGCCGGCTCAGCTTCTCAGTCTCCTCGTGACTGCCTTGGGATGCTGGCGTGCAGAACTAGCAGGCGACGCGCAGCGTTAGACAGACAAAGATGCAGTCGGTCTCTGCTTTCCATGTTCTTTATCAGTCTCGGCTTTGGTTTTCTTTACTCATTCCGTGTCACGAGCACTGCGGAAAGCTACCAGGTGTCCGCGCGCGCCGGGCGAAAAGAGAGACGTTGAGGCTAAGCTCAGCCGACATCCTCCATGGTGTATCATTAACAATACACCCAAGCAGCAGGCCAGCAGCAGTACAATGCATCGGGTAACCTCAGTTGGCACACGCCCTCCCACCTTCCCTCTTTATTTTACAAATTCCCACTCCTCCTGCATGTTCCATGCACATTGGTTTATTTGGAATGCTACGCAGCTTTATGATTTATCCTTTTTTATCATTAATCTTTAAACTCTTTCATCATTTATATCCGAAGTTTACTAAACTAGTGACTTTTGGCTATATTAAGGGGAATATTGGGCTATTGATAGTTGGTTAATTCGGCATTTTTACATCAAATCCATAATTGGCAGCAGAGTGTATATGGTTGCTATCGATGTGGCGGAGAAGAAGAGTTTGTAATGAGAGTTTCTCAATAAATATAGGTTTTTTTTTGAGAATTTCTCAATATAGGTATGAGACGCCTTAGAGCGCGAAAACGTATTAAACAATTTTTTTTACCGGGAATAGATCAGGCCCATACAGAAGCGGGCTGCAGAGCATCACGCACCCAGGCCCATCCACCACACAACAGAAAGGCCCAAAGCCCAACTATGCAGCCCTAGCCGAGACAAAGCCTCCTCGTCTAGCACCGCAGCGCCCCTAGGTACCAAAACCTCACGAGGTAACCGGCCGCCGGCGCCGCCGTTGAAGCAAGAGGGTGAGGAGCGGAGGAGGAGGAGGGCCAAGATGTCGTTCCGGGCGCGGGAGATGTACAAGAAGGTGGTGCGCCGCGTGGGCGGCGACGGGAATCTGCCGGCGGAGCTGATGAAGTCGGTGAAGGACATGCTGCCCGACAGCAAGGTCGTCATGGGGCGGGCCAAGCGCGGCATCTTCGCCGGCCGCCACATCCAGTTCGGGAACAAGGTCTCCGAGGACGGCGGTAACAAGTGAGCCATCTCGCCTCTTCACCCCCCGCAATCCATTTCCCCTCCTCCAGTCCTGATCCATGCGTGTAGAAATTAAGTTTTCGAAATGGGGATTAAGGTTTTGTAATTGAGTGTAGTGTGTTCGTTTAGACCTTGTGGCCTTGTGGGCTTGGAGGGTAAAGAGTGTGATTTCAGCATTCAATGGGAATGACCTGGATGCAAGGCTGGAGCAAATAGCACAATAATTGACCCTCGAAGAAAAATGCACAAATCTCATAGGACTAGAGAAGAAAATTGTGTATGATCAAGGTGACCTCTACCTGGGAGAGCAAGGATGCACTGTTAAGTTGCCGCCAGGGCCGGCTCTATGGTTTCATGGGCCCTAGAGCGAACTAAACAGTATGGGCCCTAACCTGAATAATTTTTTTGTCCTTAACATGAAAAAAGATATGGTAGTACTAACATTATGTACATAATTCTTAGAAAACAATGTTAATATTATACACTGAAATAAAAGCAAAATGGGACTAGTACGATTATCTTATATTCGTTTGTCCTTCATAAAAAAATCCTTCATACATTTTTTGATGCAAAATCGTTAAGGATAGTAACACAATCAATATTGTCCAAAATATTCTTCTCAATGCAACAATAACTAATCTATTCCTTTTTTATGAGAACCTGACAAATATTTTTTTTTGGCAAAATTCATGATTATAATACCTAAATTGAAGGAAGAAAAGCACTGAACGCTAGTACGTAATCTATAATAATAACCCACTAAGAAAGCAGGCAATAGATTAACTCACGAGAGGAGCAGTAAAAAATCGGACTTGCTGATTGACTAATTAATTGAAGCACTGGAGTGGATGAGGGCTGACCGAGGACAGGTTGTATGCACACGATTGATTTGATTGGATTCTAAACCCTGAAATCTCATGCACCGACTGCGGAGGCCGGTGGACGAGGATATGGATGGTATGCAGATTGTAGATTCGCGTCTCGGCGAGCACTTGGCTGTTGGCGAAGGACGCGATGGCCTAGTAGAAGGAGCCAAGGAGGAACGGCGCTCGGCGCGTGTGCGCGGCTGCAGCAGGCAGCTGCCGGGTCATGGGCCCCTCTGCGCTCCGGGCCCCCGGCCGTCGCCCCGGTTGCCTAGGGCCAGAGCCGGGCCTGGTTGCCGCATCCCATCTTTGCTGTGTGGTACCATCTTGGTAGATTCTCTTGTCTGGGTGGACCGATCTCGTTATTACTTGCTGCAGCATTAGAACTTAGAAGAATTGATGGTTAATTCAGGCACTTTCACAAATATTTACCAAATGATAGTTTGGATCATACGTTCTTTGGTAATTGCAATGTGTCACTGTATGATGCTAATGCGGTTAGCTACAATATCCGAGCATGGTTCACAAGAGAGAAGAAAGGGTCTCTTTTTTACTCCCTTTTGTTAGGTGCCGGCGTATTGTTGCATCCATTTAATGCAACACCACTTAGATTCTTTCATTATGTCCTTAAATTAAGTTGATGTCATAGCCATGCTGAGAATCATAATCTCATACTCAATCTCATTATCACTGTCTTAACACAGCCTGTGCGACCTTATGATTCATCTGCTTTTCATTATGCAAAGATAATATGTCAATCATTTGTTTTTTTTTTTTGCATTTTTTCCTCCACTGTTTTCAATAACCTTTTGGAGGAATCTATTTCGATGGGATCTATGAAGTCACTGTCCATTCTTAGCTGGTTGATGAACTGCAGTGCCGGAGATAAAGGGAGTGCTGCAGCACCCCCATGCCCCAAGAACTTTAATGTACAATGAGCCTATGAACACGCTAGCCCCCCCCCCCCCCCCCCCCCCCCACCCACCCACCCACACCCACCCACACACACCCCACCACCACCCCCCAAACACACACACATATTGGAATTGGATACGGCTCTGATGAACCCAAACTATGAAGTGGACATTCGTATATAGCATGTAGACATGGAGTACTATCTTATGAATGAACTATAAATTTGTGGGAAGTACTCTGGCCTCTACACTTCCATCCCTTGAAACAGATAACATTAAGATCTGCATCTTTACCTTTGCTTACTATAGTGGTAAATTTCTTAAATATTAACATTGGGAATACGTGCTTCTGCAGTAGCACATTAAAATGATGCCCTTGTAATTAAATTTGCACAGGACAAGAACATTTCTTAAGAATATCTTGGTAGGGTGAAAATATCTTTTGTAGCATGCAAATTCGAACCTATGGTTCTACTTTTATAATCTTCTGATTAGTTTACCTTTTTCTTATTTAGATCAAGGCGATCATGGAAGCCAAATGTCCAGGAGAAGCGTCTTTTCAGCTATATTCATGACCGTCACATTAGAGTCAAGGTTACCACACATGCACTTCGGTGCATTGACAAAGCTGGTGGTATAGATGAATACCTCCTGAAGACACCTTACAACAAAATGGATACTGAGATGGGGATAGTGTGGAAAGCAAAGATTGAAAAGATGTATTCAGAGCTGGCTGAAATGGAAGTAGGCTTCTTCCCTCCTGAGGAAGAGACTAAGATTGAACAGGGTTTCGACGAGGCTCGTGCTGCCAAGAGAGACTTGCGTAGGGAAGCAAGAAGAGCTTTGGCAAAGCAAAGGCAGTTAGAAGCAGGTAAAGACCAAACAACCAAAGTCACAGGTACAAAAGAAAGGGTCTCTGATGCTGCTGCTAAAGTCTGAGCGTGAACCTTTGTACCTGTCTTGAATGGTAAGCATGATTTTGAACTTTTCGTTTATTCAAAAAAAAAAACCGTACTTTCTATCTGCAATGATCATCACTTGAAGTTTTTTGAAAGTTTCTTTGTCTGTTTAGTACCCCAAATGTGGATTTTCTTGGAAGACGAACCATAATTGTTAAGTTAAAAGACCATTAGTTTCTATTAGAAAAAATGGCTGTGTTCAGATTCCTTGTTGATCCAGATAGGATGTACCTACACTACCACAGCATTATTTCGTTTCTTAGATGGATAAAGCATTTCTTCTCTGTTAGTGCATGTGGCAGACCTTTTGTAGCCCAAAGTTACAATGGATCTGAAATGCTTCTTTTCTTACAGAATAGGAGGCAGCGAAACATTGGTTGTTCCTGGGCAAATAATGGAAGGCTTACTCTTGATGTAAACTGGGAAAAATTTCTTGTGTGGTAACTTTACCCCTTTTTCGGGAGCAGCAGTGTATGTTAAGCCAACATCTCTGCTATATCAACATCTTGGTGTTGTAAGCACTCGTTTATTTTGGTGGAGATTTTGTACAATCATTGAATCCTCAAGTCTTGCAGATTTTTTTTTCTATTTCTGCAACTGCCACGCCAACTGAGTTGTCGAAACTATAACGCTTGACATCCTAGTCATTTCAGTTACATTACTATTCTTTTTTGCTTGCAAGGAGGCAGAATGAAAAATGCCTCACTAATTTATTAATTTAGTTTGTAGTGTCGAAACATCTGGTGCAATTTATTTTGTTCAGAACGATTATTATGAACTCAGCACGCTTACCGTTATGCTGCTACAGTGCTACATGACCAATATTTTCCTCCTCAGACAGAAAACTCAAATTGTAGATGATATCTGTTTCTGCTTGGAATTGTACTTGTCAAGGACTCAGGATAGCATCATAGTTAAGTGCTTGTTGATACAATATAAACAGGAAATGGTACATTGCCGGCTTCATATGAACAAACACAACAGTCTGAAATTACATGGCCATTAGCCCATTATATCCCATCTAGCCTAGCTTGGCGAGGACATCGCTGAGCGCAGTTTTGGTCGCAGTGTAGGATTTCTCAGCCTCTGAGGTGCTCTTTATCTTCGCCGCATGGTCAAGCTGCCAAAATGAGAAGAGAAGCTCCCAAGTTAGTATTTCCAAAGCTCTGGTCAAAAAGGCCGGGGGGAATAAAAATGGGCGAATTGCTGGCATGGCTTACATCGTCGATGGTGCTGAAGAGCTTGCCGGTGAGCTCCTTGAGGCTCTTCTTCTCCTCCTTGGGCTTGGAGTTGATGACGGTCTTGAGGTCGTAGCGCAGGTAGGAGGCCCGGAGGCGGAGGTCGTTCATGACGTACGGCCACGCCTTCTTGTCGATGAGCGGCTTGAGGTTGAGGATGTCCTGCGCCGACGTCTTGACCCTCGCCGCGGCCTCCGCCGGCGGCAGCGGCTGCAGGTAGAACCGCTCCTTCAGGGCGAGGCCGAAGTCCCTGGCCTGGTCAGAGTTCAAGGTCCCGGCTGTGCCATACGAAATTGGAAGCGGAAGCGTTAGATGAATTTGTTTTGCAATCATGCGGTTTTGCTTTTACAAGAGTCATTTTTATACAGCGAAATTTGCACACAAAAAATCTGCTGATTAGGCAGGTTTCCATGTTCAGGTCATGGATCACTGCACTCTGCACCTTTGTGGCCATGCTTTATTTACTACTCATTGATCTTTACAAGGGTCGGCACAGTTTTTAATCTGTTCATGAAATACAGAGGCTGATGATCTTTTTTTTGTGGAAATACAGCTCTAGGGAAAAAAAACAATCAAAAGCTTATAATCTTTAGGGGCATTCTTTTACTACACTGTACTGGCTAGTAGATCCGTATACAGGTTGATGGGAGTGGAAACTACACACCAATTCTGAACTTGTGATCAAGATTCAACAGGTGTGAAACGCTTGCTGGAAACATCTACCAGTAGTATCTATCAAAGAGGAAAAAAGAAAGTTATGAGGTGCGGCAGGCAGTCAGGCACTTACGAAGTCCACCGGAGGGCGGCGGCGGGGGGCCGATCTTGATGGTCTTGGTGCCCTCGGCGTGCGCCGCCTGGGAGAAGACGCCGCCGACGATGCCGGTGGCCACCAGCCCGAGCACGGCGCGGCGGCCAGCCTGCGCCGCGGCCTCGCTCTCGACCGACGCCCTGACGACGGCCGCCCTGGCCCTGCCGGCGGCGCGCCTGCCGGGCAGCACGCCCTGCGAGAGCCCGGTCATGGACGCCATGGCTTGTGCCATCTCAGGGGCTTTGCTTCCACACGCGGGGGTGTGCTTTTTCTTGGGTCGAGCAGAGCAGTCTCGGGCTGGAGTGGCAGCGTGGCAAAAAATATATGAGACGGACGTGGTGGCGTCGCTTGCAGCCGAGACCTTATCTGACTGGATAAGTTGGGGGCCAGTGTGTGCACGCCATGTGGCCGCATGAATCACTTGAGGCGTCCATTTGGATTGCGCCACTGCCAATGGGCTGCTGACACGTGTACAGAAGTGCGTTGGTGGCCACACTCGTCCCTGGGCTGATCTGTAGTACCGTTAGTCAAGAAACCGAAAATCTGCATTCTCAAATGCTTTAACCTTTATCGGAAAAAGACCCGATTAAATGAAGAAGAATCGAGATGGTATCTATCTGGAACATGTTTGGACCCGTCGCTCTACGTTCCTGAAAGTAAATGAGAAATCCATGTTCCTTCCATATGGTACCTTTTTTTCCCGAAAAAGAATACTGAAGTGAAACTTTTGGCTAAGCCTCGTGGTTAATCTTCTCAAAGTATAACCACGAGCCTCAACTCCGCTAACAAATCGCTAGCCGTTGTAATATAATCAAGCTTACGAATTCATCCTGCCAAGTGCCAAAACGCCTAGGATCAATCACAAATTCACAACTGAGCGCGCAATATCCTACCCATCTTAGCAAGAAATCGCATGGCCAACACAGGAAAAATCCTGCGGCTCCCCTTTGGCGTTCCCAACCGTTGGATCGGAATATACCTCGGGTCACTCTGCAAACGGTTTGGGTTCAAATGGGTTTAATAGGTTGGATTTTGATGTGAAGTGTATTGGAGTGGGTTGAAATAGGTTATATTAGTTAATGAGGTGGGGTGGAATAGGTTTTATGTAAATACGGGTTGGGTTGGATTGAGTTGGGTTGAAATGGTTTCTTTGTGTAGAGCTGGACCCTGGAATTAAAATCACGCGTTCGCACTATAAAATTTTATCGAAACTGACTGAAATTTGTTGGAGATGACTCAGTATAACTGGCAGCTACTCTGTGCAAAGCAGTGTGGCTAGACCTACATGTGGGCCCCATGTCAAGAGTCGGACCCTGGAATTAAAACATCGCGTTCACACTTTAAAATTTTATCGAAATTAACCGAAATTTGTTGGAGATGACTCAGTATGCCTGGCAGCTCCTCTGTGCAAAGCAGTGTTGCTAGACCTACACGTGGGCCCCATGTCAAGAGCCGGACCATGGAATTAAAACCTCGCGTTCACACTATAAATTTTTATCGAAATTGACCGAAATTTATTGGAGATGAGTCAGTATGCCTGACAGCTCCTCTATGCAAAGCAGTGTGACAAGAATCTATATTATAATTTTTTTTAAAAAAAGATTTTTATTGGGTTGTAACTATAGTTTGGCTAATAGTTATTACATTATGAGTTCAAATGTTTGGGTTAGATTTGGGTTGGATTGGTGTGTGGTGATGGTGATTTAGGGTGGAGTGGATTCATATAATTTCACTCACGAGAGTGGAATGGTACGAGTATAGTTTGGTTTGCAACACAGTGGAGTCACTGGAGTGGCGAGAGAGATCCCCATCGGCTGCACCAACGGCACAACCCGCCCTCGCGGGGCCGCGGGTGTCGGGTTTGCCTCCGCCTCTCCGCTGCTCGGTTCGCGAGGGCGCGCAGCTCGTAGGGCGCAGGGGAATGCGCGCCGGCGCTGGTCGTCGGTTCGGGCAGCGCGCCGGGATCCTCCTCCCGACCGAGGCCACTGCATCGGGGGCAGGTGAGTCGTTCGCGCCCAGCGCTGATCCCGGTTCAGAGTTCAGACCAAACCCTTGCAGAGACGACGCAGTTCAATATCTGAATCTTGACTCCCGAGTACCACATCATGTCATCAGTGTTCAATCGAGTATGCGTGGTTAACTTGATAGTTCCTGCCATTTATTTACCTGCCAACTATCTGAGTATGAATTGGCGAAGCCCTTTAGTAATTCCTGCAACCAAGTTAGCAAGCCTTGTGCCAAGGGACTTCGGGCGCAGTGGAGCGCTCAACAGCATCCTCCACCAACCAACCTTGTTCATTCCCCTGGTTATCAATTTTAGGTTGAAGCTTTCCTTTCCTTGCACAGCTGCATGATGGTTCACTAAACATAGTATACATTTCTTCCAATTTGGGGGACCTTTGGTTCTGAGGTGAAGTAAACTAGGTTTTCAGTTACCTGAGGACTTTGCGTTCTGTGCAATGACAGGTACTGTATTTTGGGATTGTTGTCAAGTCACTTTGTATCAGTATGACACCCAGAAAATAGTCAGCACAAATCATTTATATGTATGACGCTCTTTGCTTTATGGTGCATTTTAGTCTCTTATGATAACGTTAATTAGACCCCATTTGGGACAACTAATCACTAGTTGTGTTGATTCCTTTTTGTCAACCATTGGTGTTTTTCACAATGTTGTGTAATTATTTATTTTTATTTTTTACTGACCATATTGTCCATGTATTTGAAACACGTCTAAACCATTCATACTCTCTAAATGGCACCACAATTAGGCTGCACTGCAACATTTTTTTATTTATTAACTCAAATACATGCATCGAAATGAGAGCCAAGCTTATTACAGCTTTTATTAGAAACGCATGCCTTAGGTTCAATAACACAAGATTATTGCCACAATACATGATTGTAGTCTGCTGAGAATGGCAGTTTATTTAGTTTATAGCATATTGTTTGGCATCGGTATACTTCATGCTTGTATCGATTATAAAAGTGCTTCGTGGCCCTTCCCGTAGGTTGCACCATTGGATATTTAAACGGGTAGGTCTGTGTTCTTGTCGAAGGGAAATGGCTCCAATCTTGGCTGTGCTACTCCAAGGATTTCTTCAATTGATATCTCTGGCTTTGATCTTTTCATAGGTGCGACAGCGTCAACATTTGGGCTATAATCCTGAAACAATTTTTGTATATTTTGTCAGTGTGTAGCTGCAAAACGATTGTGGATGTCTTGATTTTGAAGGGCGTTACTCACCAGGTTAGCATGCATTCTCCTGACAAAAGTTTTGAAAGTGTCGTAGTTCTGTCCCTGCAGCAGCTCATCTGATACTCGGAGGTAGGTGAACCCATACAGCTTGTGCTCAGGAGGGCCATTCTTGTTGATGCCTTGCGGCCTTGCATTCCTGAGTATTGTGTTGTAAGCTGTTGCATCATACCGACCGAGTGCATTTTCACACGCCACATTTAGGCCCTCTCTCCACGCAGCACTAAGCACCTGCCAGTTTTTATGGTTTGCACCAGAGTGTTTTTTATGAGGAGTGATTAGTGCCCATGTGTTTTTTAATAGGAGAAAAAACATCAAATTGTGAAGCAGCAATTGGTGGTCTAGGTACCTGCTGAACCAGTTCCTCAGGTGCGCTCTTCGCCTCTGAGCTCTGCTCGTTGTCCCTCATCTCTGCACAAGTGAAGTTCATGGTAGCAGAGTGCCTTGTGAGCATGTGTGCTATGGTTCTGTATCCATCTCTGTCATCTAAGTTGTAGTATCCGGCAGTGAGCTCTGCTGCATGGTTGGGAACCCTATACCACCAGTGTATGCCAGAGATCTGCAAAAAAGATATACTGGAGCATGTCATGTTTTCTGTTCCAATTTCACCCAATTACCCATATGTCTCTAGATATCTCTCACTTTGTGTTCTAGCCTGAAACTTTTACATATGTTATTGTTAGAAAACACATTGAAATCAATGGGTTTGTTCTTCCTTGTACTTACTTTGATTGCCAACTGCACTCTGCATCCCAGGAAGATCTTGTTTGCTTCATCCAAGATCTTGTCACCGTGCTTGATCAGTTTGGTGGAGTACCATGTCAGGAAGAACTTCCCCTTCTCGGTCTGGTATGTTCCTTTGTCCGCAAAGAACTGGGTCTTCTCGGGAGTGTCATTGTACTCCCCAGCATCGTCAGGCAATTCCCACTCAGGATGCCCAGCCTCTGCTGCTGCTGCTTTGAAGTCTGCTTTCAGGTACTTATCATAGCACTGCAGATTTTATTTATTTATTTGCTTTAGTAACAGTTATAGCTATTAAAGTGCAGCCCATGTCTGCTGTTAATGACATATATTAATAAAATTTGCTAGTATTTGTTTCATTTCGTTCTCGTCAGTTTAGCAAAGCATTTGATTCCTCTGGTTTTGTCCTTCACTGCAGTCTTGGTTCTGACACTTTTCGCAAAATAACAGTATGGGTTTCAAGGGCGTTATGGCCTAAAGTTGAAATTCTTATTTGATCCAAGCGTCTCTTTTGACTGAAATCACTTTAACATTTGCTTATTATGAACATTTCTCGGGGGAATGAACAGTTGGATCAAAATTAGAATATTAGACTGCCTTTGCCCATCACATGGATATATCTCCTTTTGTCTTGTTAAAGTAAAAGCAGAAGAATATTTATTTCTGGAAAGAGCACTCACTATGAACTCTCCAATGCCTGGGTACACCCATCCCTGGCTCTGTGGATAGGAGGGGTACCTCATCTCTCCCGCAGGGCCAAGTCCGACCTCAATGTCCACTATGACACCAGCATCCAAGAACTCTGCCATGTTCTCTCTGAAGCTCTTCATGTAATCAGCATACAACTGTCACAGACAACGAAGACCAGCACAAGGTCTCATCAAGATCAGAAGTACTCTTATTTTGGTCCAGGATCATTCAACTGCGGCATTTCCTACACCGAAGAGAGTTCAAGTCAGCTGACCTGAATGGCAGTTCTCCCATGGAAGAGAGGCTGGTCGTCCACTCCAAGAGTGAGGTACTCGATGTTCCTCATCCCTCTCCGGTTGGTGTAGAAGATGTCAGGGTCGGCCGCGCCGACGTCCCGCACCCACTGTGGGATGGGGATGTTGACGACGTCGCCGACGTTGCCGCCGCACTGGTGGCACGACATGATGGCCTGCAGCTTCAGCCCGGCCTCCTGAACCAGCTTGAACACCTGCTTGTAGGCGCTCCAGTCGTAGACCCCGGGCTCCTTCCCTTCCACCAGCCCCCACCAGACGTCGATCATGACCCCGTCAACGCCGGCCTCCGTCAGCTTCTTCAGCTGCGCCCTCGTCTCGTCGGCCTTCTCGAACGTGTTGTCGACGGTGATGACATCCAGCTATACGTTCCATGCACAAACGGAGAGCGGAAGAAGCAAGAAAGGTTAGTTGAGAAATCATTCAGTTCCAGCTTCATGTTTCCTTTCTGGGAATTGCAAACTCGTTTAATTCTCTTCGTTTGTTCGTTACTGGTAGTGGCATACTAATAATTACATGATGTTTAAGCTTACCGGAAGCATGACGTAGACCTGGACATAGTTAGCTAGCATGTTCCCCGCCATTGTTGCTGGCTGGCTATGCTCTCAGGGAACTCTTACTGGCTTGCTCTTTGGTCACTGAGCCCGGGTTGATGAATGTTGCAGGGAGCCTGGGGGTCTATTTATACATGGGGTTAGGTAGAAGAGGGAGGGGAGCTCTTCTGCAGCGGCACACTTTCGGTTCAGCCGGTCCAAGCTGCTGTCACCGAGGAAATGCGGGTGCGCGGTGAACTGATGATTTTGGTTACCACCCAGATCGAGCTGGCACGTTCTCATCAGTGGTGCTATCGTCGTCGGTTTGTCGCTGTGAATGTGTCATGTGTGATTCGTTGGCCTGCAGAGAGCCTTTGGTTTTGACGGTCTGCCAATGATTGTACTGCAGGCAGGTGAGACTTTTCCGGGTATTGAAGATCGAGCAGATGATGTTCTGTCCTCGTTTGTCACATATTCACATGTGAATGTCTTCAGAAGAGTAAAGATGGTATTAGCAAAGTGAGGTTGTAAATATATTGCATGGTGTGTAAAACTGTAAATACTGAGTAAATGTTAGTAACAGTACAGGGGCCACGCGGATGCAGCTGCATATGTTATTTATATTCATTTCATGGCTCTTTAGTTTTCCATGTACTTTATAAGTTTATTAAGCTATATATCTGTTACTTTTATACCTTCAGACTGAGATATATGCTATCCACGAAACAACAATGCGTGCACTCTTTGTGCTTCATGTCTCGATCTTTTGCTCACAGCTGACAGTTCCATGATGGCAGTACCTCTGTTGCGGCTAGCCATGGAACAGAATCCGTTGTGGGTACGTACCTGCTGCGTGAGGGCGCGCAACAGAAGTTTGTTCCGGCTTGGATGTGCCTTGCCGCAACCGGCCTATTCTAGGTTCAAACTTCAAACTGCTGCCTCAAATGATCCATTCATGCATGCACTTCATATATCCATCGATGTTTTAGTTCCATTGTTTCACGATATTTGAACAACAAAAGGCGCAATATGCAGCTTATATCTAGTATACAATGATGTCATCATATAAAAAGTATAAGCACACATGTTTTTGAATGGAAATACTAGAATGTAGTTTCCTCATTTTTTTGATAAAGAAGAAGACAACAAGGCTTTCGTATCTTTTGGGGCCTCTTGGCCTCTGGGCTCAGTAAGCTTTAGGCTTTAGCCTTGCTTGGTCGACCAGCCCGGCGAGTAGCCTGGCCTATTGAGACACAACAGCATCGCCGCCGTTCCACACATCCCGTGTCTACCTCCCCGGTGTGCTAAAAAAAAACTACCTCCCCGGTGGCTTCCCGTCACCTGCGGTGAGAGTGAAACCCTACCGAACTTGCAAGGAGATCATTTTCCGCTGGCGCATGCTTGTCGGGTCGCCATTAACGGCGGAAAGCGAGGTCGCCGGTGCTCTGAATGGTCGGTGCTAGCTGTAGCCCCGCCACGCCGCGGCCGCACGGGGACGGCCAAATTAAGGGCGAACACCTAGCCCGATATCCCCGGGGCCGTTTGAGGTCGATAGGTTCATATTTGATACAGTGATCGACATGGTTATGTAAGAGCGACTTCAGCAGCGGCCTTCAAACGAGTCTGCATTTTGCATAGGCCTCCAAATCTCCCCACCAAGCCTCCATTCCTATAATTTGTCCAATCCCCCCTCTAAAAATGGGTTGATTCACTGACATATGGGGCCCACAACTAAATAGAGGGCTGAGTTGATTTGTTGCTGGAGTTGGGCTCTAATTTAAAGGGCCTCTATTTTTAAGTTAGGCCTGCAAATTAGTTTGCAAGGCCTCAATTTGCATAGCCTTGCTGGAGTTGCTACAAATGTAGTTGGGTCCCTAATTTTGATCTACATTATTTGGTATTTGACATCCACAGCAGTGTATTCCTTTGGTTAATCTGTCTACAATAAGATATGTTTTTATGGTCCATTTATTTGCTATTGCAAATATCGATATATTTTTCAATAAATAGACTTTTTGAAAGTGAAGTCCTAGAAGGAAATTGAAACGACCCGTTCTGCTACGGAGAGAGTATTTATAACCAAAACATATATATATATATATATATATATATATATATATTAGCATGAACGCACATGCGGCACGCACGTTTATTGATGACACATATGTACTAAAACAATATCACTTGAGTGGACCATGGTAAACAAACCAGTCGTGCGAAGCGCTTTTAAAAATACTTTATATTCGCTCTCTCATGTATAGAGAGTTTTAGATAGATATTCTCAAATGTAGATGCACATCATTTTTGAGATAGTTGGTCTTTATTTATATAGAAAAAACTCTCAAATCTATTGTTTATTAGCAATACGGGATAATTGTGTGTAGACGTGGTTACAAATGTGGGTATATCATGAGCAGGTGGGTCCGCGTGGGTATGGGTAGAGTCTTAGGTGAAAAAAGTTTCGCATTTTGTACTGTTTTCCCACATTTTCCCACGTCTTCCCACGTCCTACAACCCGACAGGTGGGCCCTTTGTGAGGGGTGGGGGTGGATTTTTTGGGTGAGAAGTGTTTTCGATTCTTTAGGATCCTTTTAGTATAGATAGATAGATATAGTTTCCTCGCTACTTTGAAGAAAACTACAAGGCTTTAACACCTTTTCGGTTTTCGCGGCTTCAGGGGCTTCGGGGTGAACCTCATGCTCAGGCTGGTCGATCAGCCCTCCGCTGCAAGCCTCACACTCGCCGGTGATTTTCTTTTCACGTCAACCGACTGAGGTGAGAGTGAAACAGGACGACCGAAATCCCGTAAGTTTTCCGCTGGCGCGTGTTTTTTTGTCGACCGCCTAACTCGTCACCGAACTCCAGAGGCCCCGCAGCATTGAGAGGCGAAAGCGAGGTCGCCGGTTCTCTGGACGGCCGGCGCCCCCGCCACGCCGGCGAGGTCGTGAATGGCAGATGAATAGGCCTCCCAACTTGGGGGTGCCAGATTTGCCATTTCGCCATTTTAGCGTTATTGTACCATTTTATTTATATTTATGAATAATTGTCTAAATATTAATTAATTAGGTTTAAAATGTTCGTCTCGTAAAGTACAACAAAACTGTGTAATTAGTTTTAAATTTTATCTACATTTAATACTCCATGCATGTGCTGACATTTTGATGTGATGGAAATCTTTTTTTTATATGCACTTAATTAGTAGAATTTGAGGGTAAAATTTGAGAAAACGAGGCATATGCTCCGAATATCATCCAATATTACGGGCCGTCTTGAGTTTGATGCATGTCACGCGCGCCTTAATTGCTTGCTGTCCGCGCATTCAGTACGAGATTGGGATACCGGCCGATTGCGCAGGACCATGTGGAGCTGGAGCCGTACCGGAGGTACGTAGCGTCATTCTACATACGCCTTGATGACGAATTGATCGTGCCATTGCTGGTTAAAATTGTGCCAGAGCAGAAATTGTCGCTGATGACGCTAAACCAACATCAACACGATCCGAGGGACGGCGACCCCATCGATCCCATTGGATCGCGTCATAATATAATATTTGCATGATTGGTGGTAGCATTCGCGTCATCTCATTCGTTTCGGCCCGTTCGAATCATCTGCATGTGTGTGTGCGTACCGTAGCTCTCAAGCACCAACCACACGGGCACGGCGCCGGTGCGCAGCGCAGCAGATCTTCGTTATGAATGGTGAATTGACCAGACCAGCCCAGGTCCGTGTCACTGCACGCGAACGCTACAGGGCACATAAGTTATGACGAATAGAGAGCTAGCAGGGCACGTCTGATTATGTCCGTGTCAATGAATTCAGGCACGTTCCAAAAGGTCGTCCGGTTATGTCGTCGTCCGGGGCATTCAATTCGGCCCGTCGAACCCGGGCCCCACTGCGGAGACACGATGAATGTGCTTGTCCAACCGTGCCGTTCCCGACCACTTTGCCTTCGTCGTCAAACGATGTAGTAGCACCAGCGCAGGCGCACGTCACGGCACGGTTCCTGAGCAGCCTGATCGACATCTCCACTGCCGCTGACCGCTGTGTGCGCATGGGTACGCGATTGCCGACGCCTGGATGCACTAACAAGTACAGTACCAGAGTACCAGTGTGTTCACGTCAATTTCGGGCCAACACACGAATCGCACTTCAACGTGCGGCGCACGGAGGGGCTCCTTGCTGCTCCTCCAAGCAGGTCGGTCAGACCGGTATTGGTAACCGGTCAGACCGGTCTCGTCGGCGGCGCCCGGCGAGAGACCAACGAACGTCCGCCCAGGAGGGACCCCGTCGGGGCAGACGCACCTTGGTTTGCCCTAGGCTCGGCAGGCCAGCTAGGCGTCCTCAGACATCGCGGAGATGAAAGAAGAACATGGTAGGGTTGGAAGAGAAGGGTAAATAGATAAAAGTAAAGATAAAACGATAAAAGGTAGATTTTATAGATTCGATTGGATGATTCTCAATCGGCCTCGATGAGAGCTACGCAATGGTGAAGTCCGATTCATATTTTGACAATGTTACCTAAACCAGTCTGACCGGTTTGTGCATACCGGTCAGACCGGTTTGCACCGCCGGGCCAATTTTGGTCGTCAACATATGCCCCCCTGTTTTTTGGCAAAGCTTGCGTGCCAGAAAATAATCTTCAATGATCAGGTCATCTAATAATTGAAATCTTGATATGTCCATGACAACCAACCGTAGTTCCTTGGTACATCATAAGCATAATATTGATAATTGTAAAAAGAAGACCAAGGATTATACCAAAACAATGAATTGAAATTAGGTATACTTGGATACGCATTCCATGTCACATGCATCGACGGAATAAATGTTGAAGAATAATGAGATGACCGTTGAAGCTTCTTTTCTTTTGGTGATGATGAATACCAACTTTGATCTCTTAACCAATTGTTTTGCTTTTGCTCGGCTATCTTCTGATATTTATGTAACAATTAAGCAAAGCTTGGTTTCTTCTTCACCACCTTACTCTTTGGAGTAACGCTTGCAGTTCTACCAAAATTTCTGATACGACCGATCAGACCGGTCGGAACACCGGTTAGACCGGTTTCTTCAGAACCAGTAACTTTGAGATCATCTTGCCCCCCAGCCGAGCATGATTGTTGCTCAGCTATATTATTTGCGACATGCTTATCATTGGAGACAATTTGATCAACATAATTAGCCGATGATTTTCCAATACACGGCTTTTCTATGTCTAGTGTCAAATCTGGATTTTTATTTACTCTTCTATCTTTTTTGACACGATAGACTTGTTTAATCACCTTACGATAGACTAGGTAGATTTGATAGATTCGATTGGATGGTTCTCAATCGGCCTTGGCCCTTTATATTTATAGGGTGGGATGGTCTTACCCCGTTTGAGTTGGTTACAATATGGGACAAAATAGAGTCCTAAACCTACTCAAATTACAGATCCAAACCGGTCAGACCGGATTGGGAAACCGGTCTGACCGGTTTTCCCAGGTGCAGAATCTTCCCGAAGCCATAACTCTCTCATCCGGAGTCTAAATTAGGCGTTCCACATATGCATCTTGATCGTCTCGACGAGAGCTACGCAATGGTGAAGTCCAATTCATATTTTGACAATGTTACCTAAACCGGTCTGACCGGTTTGTGTATACCGGTCAGACCGGTTTGCACCGCCGGGCCAATTTTGGTCGTCAACATATGCCCCCCTGTTTTTTGGCAAAGCTTGCGTGCCAGAAAATAATCTTCAATGATCAGATCATCTAATAATTGAAATCTTGATATGACCATGACAACCAACCGTAGTTCCTTGGTACATCATAAGCATAATATTGATAATTGTAAAAAGAAGACCAAGGATTATACCAAAACAATGAATTGAAATTAGGTATACTTGGATACGCATTCCATGTCACATGCATCGACGGAATAAATGTTGAAGAATAATGAGATGACCGTTGAAGCTTCTTTTCTTTTGGTGATGATGAATACCAACTTTGATCTCTTAACCAATTGTTTTGCTTTTGCTCGGCTATCTTCTGATATTTATGTAACAATTAAGCAAAGCTTGGTTTCTTCTTCACCACCTTACTCTTTGGAGTAACGCTTGCAGTTCTACCAAAATTTCTGATACGACCGATCAGACCGGTCGGAACACCGGTTAGACCGGTTTCTTCAGAACCAGTAACTTTGAGATCATCTTGCCCCCCAGCCGAGCATGATTGTTGCTCAGCTATATTATTTGCGACATGCTTATCATTGGAGACAATTTGATCAACATAACTAGCCGATGATTTTCCAATACACGGCTTTTCTATGTCTAGTGTCAAATCTGGATTTTTATTTACTCTTCTATCTTTTTTGACACGATAGACTTGTTTAATCACCTTACGATAGACTAGGTAGATTTGATAGATTTGATTGGATGATTCTCAATCGACCTTGGCCCTTTATATTTATAGGGTGGGATGGTCTTACCCCGTTTGAGTTGGTTACAATATGGGACAAAATAGAGTCCTAAACCTACTCAAATTACAGATCCAAACCGGTCAGACCGGATTGGGAAACCGGTCTGACCGGTTTTCCCAGGTGCAGAATCTTCCCGAAGCCATAACTCTCTCATCCGGAGTCTAAATTAGGCGTTCCACATATGCATCTTGATCGTCTCGACGAGAGCTACGCAATGGTGAAGTCCAATTCATATTTTGACAATGTTACCTAAACCGGTTTGACCGGTTTGTGCATACCGGTCAGACCGGTTTGCACCGCCGGGCCAATTTTGGTCGTCAACACAGTGTAGCAGTATTCTTTCCCGGTCCGAAGAAGCGAACGAACAAGTGTGGACAACACGATTATGATCAGTATCGTGACGGCCACGCTCCTCTGGTCTTCCGGTGGCCCATGTCGATCATCCTGTTGCCGCTCTATCGACGAAACGAAACCCGACGGTGCTGACGAGAGGGAGAGAGTCAGTCAAAGACTCCAAGGAGGCTTCTGGTCTGAGCTTCATCTCATCCTATCCGAATGCCCACTTTATCTTCTCGAGCGCCCGGTCCATGGCCTCGCGGCGAGCCCCGCCGCCGCCGCTCACGACGTCGGTCGGTCTCCGCGTCGCGCGGGAACAGCGGCGCCGATGGGCCAGCGTACCGAGCCGCAATCCGGGGGCCAATTCTCTTTGCGTAAACGGGCCTTAGCGAGATGCGTAAGCCCAAGGCCGAATGCCATAATTGTAAACTTTTTTTCTTTTGTCATCAATCTTATCTTTGTTCAAATACAAGTGCGTAGGGGTAGGAATGGATCATGGCCCTTTGTCTCCTTCACAATTCAACATGGTCCTATCAAATTTTAGCTCAAAAGCTAATAGTTTTATGGCCCGGCCTTAATAGGGTCCGAACCTTAAAATTTATAATACTAATATAAAACTGAGAGCCCTTTACCACCCCTATAAATGCGCCATAATAATTGCATAAACTTTTTTTTCTTGGCTTTTGTCCAGACCAAGGCGTTTTCTTTCCATAACACAGTTGCAGTATAACATTCGGTGTTCCGGTGCACTGAGCCGGAAGCGTGTACAATCCCAGTCCTCCTATCCACTAGCGTAACTGCGTGTCTGCGTGACTGGCTGACTGTGTGCGTCACCGGCCATGTCATGGTGTGGCACATCGTTTCACGACCGTGCCCCATTAACAGTGCTGACAAGAGGGATGGAACGGAGGCGGCGGCGGCCTTTGAGTTTGATCGATCTGATCCTACCCGAATATCCACTCGATCTTGTTGATCACCCAATCGATGGCCTCGGCAAGCCCGCCGCCGACGCTCATGTCGGTCTCCCGGTCGAACGGGAACGGCGGCGCCGGCGCGGTGGCCTCCAGCAGCCGCTTCATGGGTATCTCCGGCGCCGACCGCTCCAAAGGCTTGACGCCCCGGCCGTACCGGGCCGGATCCGGACAGTAATCCTGGACGGACCAAAAAGGAGTCAGACGGTCAGTGACAGCTCGGCCTAGTTCGCATCGCTAAATGGGCCACATCAATGTGCTAATAAATAGGCCCAAGCCCGACTGCCGGCCTTCTTACCAGGTCGGCGTGCATCTTCCTGACGAAGGTCCTGAATACCCGGAAGTTGTTGCCCGCCAGGAGCTCCTCCGACAGCCGGAGGTACGTCACCGCGGCGACCCTCCGCGGCGGCGCGCCGTCGCCGGAGCGCCCGACGCCGTTGGGCCTCGCGTTGAGCAGCATCTGGTTGTACCCGGCCCGGTCGTACCTGCTCAGCGCGTTCTCGCACGCCACCTCGGTCCCCTCCCTCCACCCGGCGCTCAGCGCCTGCCGGACGAGCTCCTCCGGCGAGCTCATGGCGCCCGCCGGCTGCTCCGCGTCCCGCATCTCCGCGCAGGTGAAGTTGAGCACTGCGCCGCCGTGGCGCGCCAGGGCGCGCGCGATCGGCGCGTACCCGTCGCGGCCGGCGAGGTTGTAGTACCCGGCGGCGAGCTCCGCGGCGTGGCTCGGGTGCCGGTACCACCAGTGGATGCCGGAGACCTTCGCGGCGAGCTTGACCCTGCACCCCAGGAACGCCCTGTTGGCCTCGTCGAGGACCCTGTCGCCGTGCTCGATCAGCCGGGTGGAGTACCACGTCAGGAAGAAGCGCCCCTGCTCGGTGAGGTAGGTGCCCACCTCCGCCGCGAAGAACCCCGTGTCCTCCGGCGTGTCGTTGACCTCGCCGGCGTTGCGTGGGAGCTCCCACTCCGGGTGCCCGGCCGCCGCCACCACCGCCTTAAAATCCGCCTCCAGGTACCTGTCATAACACTGCACGGCGTAGTGTAGTGCTAGTTCTGAATGTCTGAATCACCGGTTCAACAGTTAAATAGTACGTGCAGAGAGATTGAGCAATGGAGCTTGCCTGGAACTGGCCGATGCCGGGGAACACCCAGCCCTGGATGTCCGGGTAGGACGGGTACCTCAGCTCCCCGGCAGGGCCGAGCCCGACCTCGATGTCCACGATCAGGCCGGAGTCCAGGAAGTCCGCCATGTTCTCCCTGAAGCTCTTCATGAAATCGGCGTACAACTGGCTCCATCAAACAACGCACACATTGATAGATTATTAGCAACCATGCCATTTCCATTCATTCAGCAATTGTTAAGCCGTCTGCACTGCACATATCTGACACGATCAGAGATTCAGAGGAGTTGCATGCGTGCGCGCGCACCTGAACGGCCGTCCTGCCATGGAACAGGGGCAGGTCGTCGACGCCGATGGTGAGGTACTCCCGGTTCCTCTCCCCGATCGGGCTCGTGAAGAACACGTCGGGGTCGCCGTCGCCGACCTCCCGCACCCACCCCGGGATCGGGATGCTGACGGCGTCGCCGACGTTGCCGCCGCACGCGTGGAAGGACATGATGGCCTGCAGCTTGAGCCCCTCGGCCTGCACGAGCCCGAACAGCTCCCGGTACGCGCGCCACTCGTAGCGCCCCGGCCCGGCGCCCTCCACGATGCCCCACCACACGTCCACCATGACGCCGTCCACGCCGGCGACCCGCAGCCGCCGCAGTTGCGCCCGGAGACCCGCCGCGTCCGCCAGCTCGTTCTCGGTCGTCACCACCTCCAGCTGGCACGCGCATCGGTGCGCACCGATGAGCATATGTGTGGGCTATCATTCAAGCTTGGAAAATGGCGCGGCCATTGATGCTTGTGCTTACCGGGAGCATGACGTAGACCGGGACGTAGCTGGCGAGCTTGGACTCATCGTCGGCGAACAATGGCGGAGGCTGCCACGAGCAATGCCAGCCAATAATGTCAGCGAACAGCTATGTACGTCGGGCATGCGTGCTAGTACTGGGTACCTGTGGCACTGGAGAGGTTTCAGCGGACTCGGCGGTAATGGCGCGGAGAGGGGCGGAGGCAACCGTCCTCTGCGCGACGGCGACGGCGACCACCGGCGGCGGAAGGAGCGCAGGGGACGGCGCGGCGAAGCAGCTCCGGCACGCCGTCCATTGCTGGGGCTTGACCGGCGACGACGGCGAGCTCCGGAACATGATGTGCTGACTCTGCCGTGTTCGAGCGACGGCGCATGTGGCTTTGGCGTGGCGGATTATATGGGTGGCCGTCGTTGGTGCGCCATGGCATCCGCGTGACACGCCCACACCACACCAAATTGTTCCGTTTCGGCAATGTGAAGCAGCTAGGGGAGGAAGACGATAGCCCCGGCCTGCTGGTGCCCGCGAAGGGTGTGGTTCGTGTGCGCCGCATATGCCGCGTGCGTGTGCGCCACTGGTCCCTCGTGTGGATTTTCAACTCGTTTTTTTTCTTTTTCGTGGTGATAATGTTGGCTCCGGCCACCGGGAACGTGCTAGAGACTTGCGGTTGTCTGTTGTTGCGTTTTGGGTCCGTGCGATATGATGATAGCGCGGGCAACGGTATGGATTCAACGGGAAACCGAAAATTATATGTATGTATCACTGTCCTAATGTTGGCACTTGAGCTAAAACTGTTATATAGGTGAGCAAACAAATGCAGGATCTCATATGTTCTTTCTCGAGACAACGCCAGCCACATACTCCGTAGTTGGAACTTGGAAGCAAATAATTTAGGAATATGCTTCAACCGGATTTCCTTCCTGATTTATTTCTTATTAGATGCAACTGTCAGTCGGACTTCATGGACAATTACTTAGCTAAGCAGCTGAGTAGCTGAGATTAAAAATGCTACTATCTTTGTTCCAAATTACTATTCGTTGTTGATTTTTTTATTAAATGTTTGACCATTCGTATTTTTTAAAAAATTAAGATTAAAAATGCTACTACATAATAAGCTACTACATTTTAGACTTGAGATTGAAAAAGGTTTACGCCTAGCACATTAGGCCCGTAAAACTATCCTGCAACTCGATCAAGCCCACACACATTCAGCCCACCAGCCCACGGTCCAAATTGCGTACTCGTGAACCTCGTGCTGGCTCGTTCGTCCCACACTCCGCTGAGCTCATTCCTTATCTCGGCGACTCGGCGTCCGAGCCCACGACCGCTTCCTCCCCAGTCCCCACCGCCCCCGCCACCAAATTCCCCCAATCCCGGACGCGTCCGCGGACCCCTAGCCTCCTCCGGCCATCTCCCGTCGGCCCCGGCGATCCCACCCCCGCCATGGCCTCCCCGGAAGGCACCACTTGGGTCTTCGACTGCCCCCTCATGGACGAGCTCGCCGTCGCCGCCGACTTCGCCGCGGCCCCCGCGGGCGGATTCTTCTGGTCGGCTGCGCTACCGATGCAGCCGCTGGCGGTGCAGGCGCCGATGCCGGCCGTCGCTGCCGCACCGGCTCCCAACCCCTGGTAATTGCCGGCGTACGGTCTCGATTTGGGCTCGGGCGTGGCAAGGGCTGGATGCATGCCCCTGGGTTTTGGGTTGCATTTCGTGTGATTTATTGCCGTGGTGTCTGTAGATTATCTTGTGCGTGGTGCATTACGTGGATCGTGGAGTAATTGTTGTGACCAGGAGTTTGGTCGGAGTGCGGTGAAGCGCCTGGACGGTAGGATTTGGACCGTACTAGGCGTCGTGCATGCGCAACGGAACAAGTGGTTACACAGGGCCTTTCGTGTTTCCAGTTTACCAGTATCTGTGGGAGGGATGGACTCTCTGTTGGTTCTGCTGGTGTGGCTGTTAAGAGGACCGAGGAATGGTTCGCACCGGATGGGTCAATGGACCTTTACTGTAAGCAGTGCAAAGGACTGCTCACATCTTATTGTGTCCAGCTGGTGGGCAGGTGCATATAAGTAGCGTTGGGGCTCTTCATAGCCTAGATGCAGAAGTAATTACCTTTGTGCACACTTTGGTGTCAACTTGTAGTCTGCAAAATCAATTTATTGAAAGTACAGACCCCGTTCTGCAATCAACTTGTGTCTGCTCTTTTGTTGGGTCTTCATGTGACTAGGCATCACCCTTGTTCGCAGGGAAGAATAGATAAAGCTTTGTTTGGTCAAATTACTCTTGATTTAAAATGTATGGCATTCTCTTGGTTCATCTGGCAGTATGTAGAAAAGGTTCTTCATAGATGTGTAGAGGAAATATAAGCCGATCGGTGTTTAGGACTACTATATCGTACATGATTGAGTTTTGACAGCTCTTTTTCTATAGTGAATGGCATTCTGTCTGATTGTAGTTTGATCTTTAGTATATAAGCTCAAAGCTTGATTTAAGTTGTGAACTTTTGAGGTATCAGGTTGGTTGTCTTAAGGTTGATTTAAGTTGTGGACATTGCAATTTTGCAAGGCATAACACCACAGACAAGTCTAAAATAGAAAAATGGTTGATTGTCTCAATGTAGTCTGTGGTGTTATGCCTTGCAAAATTGCAATGTCCCAATTTGTGATATTTTATTTACTAAATGTTGTCTTAAGTTTGCTAACTATTTTACTTCCCATGCTACATTATTTGTTTTTGTGCTGCTTATTATGGCGCATCATTTGGATATTTGACATCCTAACCGCAGTTTTAATTTTAGCAGTGTGGAAATTAGTGGATCTGTGGACTGTGATCAGGGAAAAGAACAGCCAACAAATAAACGGTTTGTATATTTATTCTTCGTATTCTGTATTTCAGC
This sequence comes from Echinochloa phyllopogon, assembly GCA_033239725.1. Lineage (NCBI taxonomy): Eukaryota > Viridiplantae > Streptophyta > Magnoliopsida > Poales > Poaceae > Echinochloa > Echinochloa phyllopogon. The sequence goes on along the minus strand of BTCW01000002.1, from coordinate 49,546,693 downwards.
CACACTTTTTGATTTGATATTCCACTTACCATTGAATGTTTCTATGAACAAAAAAATATTCCAGACCTAGGTCAGACAATACTGCCCAGCCAAGCACAAAAGCATGCAGGGAGAAAATTAGAAGGGACAAGCTGAACGAGAGGTATGTTCTTTGGCAATAAGATGGATTGCATTTCAATATATAGTTTGATCTGCTTTTCTCGTCACACTATTGTATTTGCTAACTATAATTGCCATTGTATTCTTTTTTTTAGATTCCTGGAATTGGGTGCCATCTTGGAGCCAGGGAAGACTCCTAAAATGGACAAATCAGCTATATTGAATGATGCTATTCGTGTAGTAGGAGAATTGCGAAGCGAGGCACAGAAGCTGAAGGATTCAAATGAGAGTCTCCAAGAGAAGATCAAAGAGTTGAAGGTCTGCCCCATTTCACGTGGCCAGCCTATTTATTGTGCTGTTCAGACGCGAAATGGCATGTTGTGCGATGTGCTGTGCTGTTTAGGCATTTCATATTATTTCATTTTCTTGATTATGATCTTTTTTTCATTTGTTCAAACTTTTTATCTAGATTTAATTCATCAAGGCAAATAACAAAGGAATATTTCTCAAGAAAGTTATTTATACACTTGTTATTCTCTCTTCAGTACTTTTGTGGTTTTACTTCTTTCATGTTGCTGGCAGTAGCAGGTTAATATCCACATAATGTGTTTTTCTTAAATGGCCAAAATCCTGCAGCTGTATATGATATGGCTTCTAAACTTGTTCATTAACTCTTTACTCTGTTGTATACACCTCTTTGCTTGGATATATACATATCCATAAATTATCCAGAGCTACATGATTGAGCATGTTGTTTACTGCAAAAGGTGTTAGTATTTGATTTTGCAGGATATTCATCTGAAAAAGAGTTTCACCCTCAGTTACTTTGCTTTTGCAGGCTGAAAAGAATGAGCTGCGGGATGAGAAGCAAAGGCTGAAGGCCGAGAAAGAGAGCCTGGAGCAGCAGATTAAGTTCCTGAACTCCCGCCCAAGCCTGGTACCACCCCCTCCAATGATTCCAGCCTCTGCGTTTGCTGCTTCCCAAGGGCCGGCAGCTGCCGGTCACAAGCTGATGATGCCTGTGATCGGCTACCCTGGGTTCCCGATGTGGCAGTTCATGCCACCTTCTGATGTTGACACCTCGAATGACCCCAAGTCTTGCCCTCCTGTTGCATAAGCGAGCTAAATCCTGATGGAAAGAGGCGATACCGCCCTCCATTGGTTCAAGTCTAGCTCAGGCTGCAGTGCTGTCCGTGTAGTTGACTCCAGAACTCAAAGGGAAGGTTATATGCGTGTCAGATGGTGACATAGGTGATCTGATGACACCGTTGTATATTATATGGTAAATAAATTCCGTGACTTCAATCAAATGAAAATTGTGTCTTAGAAGCATGACCTTTTTTTTTGCCATATAACCCTGTGATTTGGCAGTGATTAGCTTACCTACTTGCTGGATAGAGGTCGTCCCTCACATCTGAAAACTGATGGCAAATGGAGATGATAGTGGAAAGCATGATGGTCGATGTGGATGGGCACTACTACTACTTGCTTTGCTTGCGGAGTTGCTGTGTTAGTTATAACGTGCCCACCTGTTAGCAAGACGTGCTCACCATTAGTCCATCTTCTGCCTGAAATATATTGGCTGTCAGTCTTCCGCTTCTGATTAAGAAAGAGAATTGGATTTGTACTAAGCCGAATCAATATTCCATCACAGAAATGGAAGGTATTCAGCTCTCCTGTATTCTTGAGGAATGACTCTGCCACTACTGTCAATTCTAGGAAGATAGAACATGATGTTGTGTTTATCATAGAGGAGGTGAAATGACCATTCAGCACACTCTGCACTGAAATAACCATTGGCGGCCTTAAATGGAATTAGGAAGAATTAAATGTCACAATTTACACTCATGTATCGAATATAAATACACGGCAGAAGTAAAAGAAAAGAAGCAGAAAGGAATAGTTAAATACAGCTCCAAATATTACGCACGCAGTAACAAATTTACTGTCTCAAGGTACAGCAGTAACTCAAAACTACAACGTGCGTGCAAACACGCCACGTTGCTAGCTTAGGCGACCAAGGCCACCAGAGCAGCCAACGCCAGGCCGGCCACCGCCGCCGCGGGCTTCTGATAACGCGTCGCGCCGCCGCTCGGCGCGCCCACCGGCGACTTCCCGGCGGCGTCCATGCCCGCCGGCCCCGGCGCGAAGGCGTCGGCCGGAGCCGAGCCGAGCGGAGCCTGCCCGGGGCTGGTGGCGGCGGCGCCGAAGGGGACGGTGGCGATCTTGACGTGCATAGTGCCGTTGAGGCAGTGGCGCGGGATGCCGCAGATGAAGTAGCGGGTGCCCGTGGCGGTGAGCTTGAAGGTGGTGTCGCCGCCGGAGTGGGTGGAGATGGGGTTGCCCGGGTTGCAGGCGTCGTAGTCCGCCTTGTCCACCTCCAGCACGTTGTGGTACGGCATGTACTTGAACTCTGCCATGTTAACGAATGTTCAGAACTTCTTACTTGAAAAAAAGAAGTTCAGAACTTAGGAGACTTGTTAGCGAAGCAATGAGATTCTTCTCCAAAACTGTGATCTACACATGTACTGTTGGATCAATAAGAGTGGATTTTGATTCTTCACCAAAGCAATGAGATTCGATCAAACCTTCGCTATGCATCGATTCTTCAGCAAGCTGTGATCTACGACGACATCTACTTACTTGTCGAACAATAAGGCTGGATTGGAGAATTATTGGAAGTCGTAGTTAGCAAGGCACGCACCTATGGTGTCGCCGACCATGAACGTCTTGCCGGCGGTCCACTTGTCGTAGTCGATATAGGTGTCCCACTGGTCGGAGCCGCCCACCGTGTAGCTCGTCGCCAACGCCGTCGCGGCCAACGCCGCAAACGCCACGGCGGCGAGCAGAGCTCCGGAGCTGGCCTTCATGTCCGTAGGTCCTAGAGCGAACTGCTTCAGGCCACGAGATATCTTTGCACTGCGATCGGCTGTATCAACTTCCGATATATTGCTTGCCACCGCAAGATAGGAGTGTATATATAACAGGAGCTATAGAACATGCGCGCAAAAGGTTTTTTTCCCCTCTTTGATTAACTGGGAAGTGTTTGTGGCGACCACGAAAAACAGAGAAGGGAGAATCTGGCGGGTGCGCTCTGTCAAATTTTTGAATTAATTTGGAATCGATCGGCATGATTAACTGTACATTGCACCTGAGACGTCTGAGGCGCGAACTAGCTTTCGAGATCCGGTGGGGCAAGGTCAATGGAAGGCTACGAGAGCCACAAGTGTGATCTCTTAGTTTCCTCTCTATTTGGCACCGACGATTTGATTATTAGGCTGAGCATCGTGCAACCATTACGTGAGCACGACTACAGAAGGTCCACTGATATATCGCATCTGTCCGGACCAGCAGATGGAGTTCGTGCCTCGCATGATCTTTGAGCTGCCATTTGTTTTAGTCTGTTCGGAGCATAATGCATGGAATGTCTTGCTGGTTAATGCCAGTCTCAGAGACTCAGACTGACACTCTGGATTTGGGTATCCTTCGTTCTTCTAGAACCACTGGATCACCGAAACATTTCGAGCTGGGCCTTGAATCGTCTGGGCCACTGAGCGGACATGTGGGCTGGCAGTCCCCGGAAGCCCAATCCCGCGTCATGGACCGGTGTGGGCGAAATTTGCGCGGCGCGGGTCTGTGGATCCGATGGGCTGCATCGTGGTGTGGCGACTCCGGTGTCCTCGAGAGACTTGTTTGTTTTCGGCTCGGCAGAGCTGCTGGGCTATGATGCCAGCCGGGCCGCCAGGTTACTGCAGTTTGTGGCGTTATTTTTTTGTATATTTTAGTTCCTTTTCCAAAAATAATTGCTCAGAATCAAAATTTGAAAAATACACCTCTCTCACCATCTAATTATGTAATATTAAAATTTAGCCGAGTGAACCGCTGAGATTTAAATTTACCCAAGTAAAACGGTTAAAGGTTAGCTTGGGATGCTTGCAATAAATATAATCTTGCCAACTGAAGTTGACTAAGATTTATATCAAGACAACTTAACTGATAATATTTATTTTCTTAAAATTTAAAATATGATATTTTTTCTCTAGAAGTATAATGCAAAAATGGTTAAATATTGACTCCACAGAATCGATGCTAATATTTTCTTATATATAATAATGCACACGGTCACACGGAATAGTGAAGATTTCCGTTTCATTAAGGTACGAAGTCCCGGTCCCCGCCGTAATCCCGGCCCGGATGTCTGTGTGGCCCGACAAGGCGCGATACGATCTGCACAAACGCGAAAGGCGAGGAGGGCAACTTGAACTTGGCAGGTTCATCTCCCCCGATCGATGCTCCCTCCGGCTGTACGTACGTCGAAGCGGCGGAAGAGACCTACGGAGTAGACGAGACGACACGGGACCGCGACCTATGGCCATGCATGGCCCTTGCTACGACCTGATCAACATCAACATTTGTTTTGTTGCAGTCTCGGCGGACTGCGGCCGAAGAAAACCACCAGCGGCGCCGCGGTCTTCTAGCAAACCCACGAAGCAGTATACGCACATGATTTTCGTCGCGCCATGTTCGGTGGCGACGTCGACGGCACTGGAGGGGAATTGGTTTGATACTAATATATCAGGGATTTTTAAGTCGATGCACATCCAGTGGATGCCTATCCTGTTAGTACATGCCTCCGTCAAGAGAGATGAAGCACCTGCTCTCTGCGCGCGGCCAGGTTTCTGCGAAACTGGCCGAGCAACTTGCCGCTCTAAAAAGCTTTCTTCCCGTCGCATTAGCTTATGGGATTCGCCATTTCGTTCATCGTGTTCCAAAGGCAGGGAACGCGTCGTCTTGTCAGGTCGCCAACAAATTGACGACACCACCCACCCACACCCACCTGTGCTATGAAAATATCCTGCTGCTCCTACTACTGCCATTGCCAGGCATGCATCGGCTACGGCTAGTGGTACCGCGCCAACACTCCCCAAGTTTCTCTGCATCAGCAATCCATCCAGCTCACCCATTCTTCAATTCCTCCATACCCCTGCTCCACGCTAGCTAGCTCATCCCTTCGCGTGCACCATGCACGCCGGCCGCGCCGCCGCCGTTAGCGGTAGCACCCCCGTGCTGCTAGCGGTGGTGGTCCTAGCGTCGGCCGCCGCCACGCTCTTCTTCCTCCCCTTGGCCGCCGCGCAGCAGTGGGTGGGCCCGTGGGCGAACTGCGACGCCGCCAGCGGCAACTACTCCGCCGGCAGCGACTACGCCAACACCACCCAGCAGCTCATCCTGCGCCTCTATTCCAACGCCTCCGCCTCGCCCGCCCTCTTCGCCTCCGGCTCCCGCTCCTCCTCCGCCGCCGTCGTCTACGGCCTCATCCTGTGCCGCGGCGACCTCAGCTCCTCCGACTGCTTCGACTGCGGCACCCGCGCCGGCCAGGACGTGGACCGCGCCTGCAACCGCACCCGCGACGCCGCGCTCGTCTACAACCAGTGCTACGTCCGAGTCGCCGCCACCGATTTCCTCGCCTCGCCCAACAACACCGGCCTCGAGTACCTCATCGGCGGCGACAACATCAGCAGCAGCGTCGACGTCGCCGCCTACGACGCCGCCGTCACGCGGCTGCTCAACGCGACGGCCCAGTACGCGGCGAGGCAGTCGCCCAAGCTGTTCGCGACGGGGCAGCTGGTGGGGCTGGACCCGAGCATCCCCAACATCTGGTCCACGGCGCAGTGCGCCGGGGACATGTCGCCGGCGGAGTGCCGGAGGTGCCTGGACGACCTGCTGGCCCAGTGGTGGGAGGTGTTCTCGCGCAACGGGATTGGCGCGAGGATCGCCGGTTCGCGGTGCAACCTCAGGTGCGAGCTGGGGGACGTGTTCTACACCGGCAACCCGATGGTGAAGCTGCAGATGAACGGCGACGCGCCCGCTCCGGCGCCGTCTACGGATGCTGTGCCGGCCACTGGTGGAGGTCAGTGCTAAATCATTCGCCTGATCAACATGGTTAATCTGTTTGCTCTTTAGTAAGTACTCCAAATTAACCTCAGTTTAAAAAAGAGAGAGACAAATCTACCTCAAGCCAACTCGAATATATCTAGCCTGGCCCATTTAAGTGGTGAATTAGCCCGGCCCATTTAGGTGGTGAATTAGCTTGGCCCACATGAGAGGCACGAGTAACTATAGCTGATAAGAGCCTGGCCCATTTAAGTGCTGAAGCCTGAAAGAAGGTGGCAATGTTTGGCTCAAAGCAAACATGTCTCAGCCAAAAGGAAGAAAAGAGTAATACCGGACAAACTTGAATTGACTTTTATTTTTTTTGGGAAAAATGACAGGTAAAAATAGTTCAACTGGCAAACTTCTTGGAATCATATTGCCAATAGTGTTTGTCGCTGTAATAGCTGCCATAACCCTTTACATCTGGAATGTGCGTAAGAAGAGAAGATCCCGAGGAACAAAGCTTCCCCACCGAAGTAAGTGTGTAGCTCCACCCTTGTACAGTTTTGCATGACATTATTGCTTTTCGTTCTTTAGCATTATCATTTCTTTTGAGGTAAATTTAACATCGTCGATATTTCAATCGATGGAAATTACCAGCCCATACAATTGAGGACTTGGAAAGCATCAAGTCAACACTGTTATCTCTGTCAATACTGCAAGTAGCAACAAATAACTTTGATGAAAGCAATAAACTCGGTGAAGGAGGATTTGGTTCAGTTTATAAGGTATGATGACACCCCAAGCTTCCAGTAAGAACATTGAACATAGCTCCTTTGCAAGTTTGCAGCAATCTTTTATGTAAAAAGTTCACATTATTGGTGTACAATGTACACCGCATAGTTGATGCAAACAACAAGTATGATTAACATATGAAGTAGACATATATAGAAGGCATGCATTAAGTACTCAAGTTTGTTTTTGAAAAAAGGTACATCACTGAATCATTGGGAATTATAGTACGTGAACCTTTTAAATCTTTTCAACGCTTAATATTTCTATCCATTGAATTAACATCATAGAAGACAATAAATTTATACAGGGAGATCTTTACGGACAAGAAGTTGCTGTCAAGCGGCTGTCAAAAGGTTCAGATCAAGGGCTAGAAGAGCTAAGAAATGAGCTAGTCCTGGTGGCAAAACTTCACCACAAGAATCTCGTTCGACTAGAGGGTTTCTGCTTAGAAGAGGGAGAGAAATTACTTGTCTACGAGTACATGCCTAACAAAAGCCTTGACACCGTGCTATTTGGTACTAGAAATCCCCTCAGAAAATATATACACTATTTTATTAACATCTCTGTGTATTCAATAACCTTAAAATTCTGATTGTTTGTTAGACCCTGAAGAAAAAAGACGGCTAGATTGGAGGAAACGATTCAACATAATAGAAGGAGTTGCTCGAGGATTGCAATATCTTCATGAGGACTCTCAAAAGAAAATTGTCCACCGTGACATGAAAGCGAGCAATGTTTTGCTAGATGCGGACATGAACCCTAAGATTGGCGACTTCGGTCTAGCCAGGCTCTTTGGGCAAGATCAGACTCGAGATGTCACAAACCGCATCGTTGGCACATTGTAATCTTTATTGTCATCCATCAGTCAATCTCTCAATCTCCTGTTAATACACATAATGCCCTCATAACTGACCATGCTGCTAATTCTTCTTTCTGCAGTGGGTACATGTCTCCAGAGTACGTGATGCGTGGACTATACTCCACAAAATCAGATGTGTTCAGTTTCGGCATCCTTGTTATCGAGATCATAACGGGGCAGAGAAATACTGGACAGTACTTCTATGAGCAAAATGAAGACATTATAAGCATGGTGAGTACCTGCCAATAAACACAGTATATGCTGCCTGCAATAGTCCTTGTTAGATTATATATATTGTTGTAGATTCTAAACACATGAAACCGATGCTAGGTATGGAGGCATTGGTCCGAGGGAACAGTTGCAGAGATGATAGATGATTCTCTGGGAAGAAACTACTCGGAGAGTGAGGTGCTAAAATGCGTTAACATTGGCCTATTGTGCCTTCAGCAGAATCCCATGGACCGACCTACTATGTCAGATGTCATGGTGATGCTAAATGGTGATTCTACCAGTTCTCTGCCTCCTGCTGCAAGACCAACGTTTTTCTTGGATCCAAGCTCAGGTTACTCTTACACCTCCAGCAGTACCATTTCACAACCTTCCGCCAGGTAGCGCAGGCTAAAGTCTAAGGCACACCCATTTGTGGATACATGCATATTTTTATCGTTGTATAGTAAGTAGTTCAGAGAATCTTGCGGAATTAATTCACCATGAAGTGTAAGTTCTGTTTGCCATTAGTTTCTTTTACTGAATTATTAAAAAACAAAGAGAGAGGAAGATTTTGTTTACTTGTGGTGCTACAGGCTTTCAGAAAAGTATCAAATGCTTGTAAATCTGAAAACATGTTCCTTTTTTTGCTGCTTGTGTTATGACGCCCCAACGCCAAATTATGCTATCGATGATCAGGATGAACTTCGTTTAAAGTAAGTACTTCCTTTTGATTACCTAAAACAATTGTACTCTAGTTGGTTAGGAAGAACTTTTTTCAATCTTCAACATTGAAACCAGCGGCAAGTGCTACATGGGATGAAAACCAAGGCAAAAATGCTACGTGGTGGTTTTATTGTCTGGACCGAGTAGTTGGATCCTGTGTATCGTTTTTCTACTAATAGCTGCCTATTTTTATATTCTATTTTAAGTAGAAATCCTAGGGCCAGCCCACTTTACATACTTGCTGGCTATTTTTCTATTCCATTTTCAGTTGAAATCCAATTCCTCCGTTCAGTGTCTTAGTCTGAATTTTAGCTTCAGCCTGTTTCTAGGCTGATTTCCATCTCATTTCAAATTGAATTTTTACTATCATTTTCTGAATGATTTCTGTACTGGTTTTCAGTCAAATTTGGTAGGGTTCCCTCAAGCTATCTCTGACTTGTAAAAGCTTCATTGGTAAAAGAAAGTCATTGAAAGACACTCCCATCTTCTCTAGTCTCCTTTGCCAGTTGCCACTATTAATCTTTGCAGTTTGTGATGAGCTACACTGCAGTTGGTTGCTGCTTTTTTTTTCGCGACCGTGCCTCAGCACGTTTTTCATTAAGAAGAAAGCAAACATATGTACACCTGAAACCATGCAGAGGATGGATCGGTTTAGCAGAGAAAAAAGAGAGGCAGATTACATATGGGCATTGCTAGCGACCCTATTTGCTATCGTCCACTGTAGCCCATCCGACAACGAGCGGTATCAGGCGGTCCCCCATGTCCAACCTTCTTCAACAATGAGCCACATCAATTCCATGTTAGAACGTTCCTCGTGATCAAAAGATTCGCCGGTTCCTTTCTTTCCAAAGCATCCACCAGATGAGGATTACTAGGGAGTCAAAGGTTGGCCGCGAAGATTTAGCAATCCTCCTTCTGGCTGACAGCCACCATTCGGCAAAATCAGCAGAGTGACCATCCGGTGTCAGACTGTCCCAGCCAAGCTTCTGCAAGAATATGGACCATGCCACCTTGCTGTATGAACATCCCACTAATAGGTGAGATATGGTTTCAGACTCTTGGAGACAGAAAATGCAAATGTCCGAGTCTTGTAAGCCCCTTTTCTTTCTTCTCCATGCTGTCCAGCACCTATCATGTAGTACTTCCCAAATGAAACACCTGCATTTCGGCGGTGCTTTGGCTTTGCAGAGCTGTTTTGCCCCTTTGATCTCATGTTGACCAATAAAGAATGCAGCATATGCTGAGGACGTGGTGAATTGTCCATCAGTTGTCCATTTCCAGATAACTCTATCATCGGTCTCATCGTCCAGTTCAACCTGCTGCAGTAACACCCAAATTCTCAAGTATTCTGTTATAACCTGAACCGTGAGCGCACCTTTTATATCGCGAGTCCAGCGGCGATCATTAAGGGCTTCGTGAACCAGACGGCTTTTGCGAATGCGTGGCCCAACAGTCTGAATCAAGCATGGTGCCAGGTCCTGAATCGATTTCCCTGCTAGCCACCTGTCCTTCCAGAATAGGCATTTCTTACTGTTGCCGACCTGGACAGAAATGGATGCCTCAAACATTGCAATGATGTTGGGTTCAGCAGCTTCCTGCAGTTCAACCCAGGGCCTAGAATCATCTGTTTTTTTGAGCCATAGCCATCTCATCCTCAGGGCCTGTCCAAAGATGGCGAGATCAGGAATTCCAAGACCTCCCATCGGTGCCGGTCTGCAACATTTGGGCCATGCAAGAAGGCAATGCCCCCCTTTGACAGACTCGGTCCCCTTCCAAAGGAATGCACGGCGACGCTTGTCTATACACTTGATTACCCAAGGGGAGATTTCAATTGCAATTGCAGTGTGGACAGGGACTGCAGACAATTTTACTTTGATGAGCACAAGGCGACCTGCTTTGCTTAGAAGCCCAGCCTTCCAAGTTGGTAGACCAGAGTAAACTTTGTCAATCAAGGGTTGAAGATCTGTTTTCTTGAGCTTAAGGTCTTGGACTGCGACCTTGGAGAAGAGCACTACATCATCGGCATAGAGATAGCAACGATCTCTGACCCCTCTGACTCCCAAACTTTCAATATAATTTGCTTGCTCGGCAAAGGATATCAGCGCATTCAGTGCTTCCATGCCTAGTACGAAGAGGAGAGGGGATAGAGGATCTCCTTGTAGCAAACCCCTTGCATGACATAGCCTGTTGCTCGGATTGCCATTTACTATTATTTTCGTGCTGGCTGTTGATAGAAGCAGGCATATCCAATCTAGCCAACGCTGCGAGAAGCCCATATGTTTGAGCAATGCCAAGAGAAAAGTCCAGTTAATAGTGTCAAATGCCTTAGCAATGTCCACCTTGAGGAGCACTGATGGTCGTTTAGCACGGTGTAGTGCTTTCCCCGTGAGCTGTACCGCCTTGAAATTATCATGTAATAAACGACCTTGAATAAAGGCACTCTGATTGGTCTTGACCAATCTGTTCATGTGTGGGGCGAGACGCCGTGCCAGCACCTTTGTGAACAATTTAGCAATACTATGTATCAAGCTGATTGGCCTATAATCGCTCACAGTCATAGCCTCTTTCTTCTTTCGGAGCAGAATCATGTAGGCTTGGTTGGTCAAATAGAAGCTACGACCATCCATGATCCAAAGGGCATGGAACGCTTTCAAAATGTCATGCTTGATGATAGGCCAGGCAGTACGATAAAACAACCCTGTGAAGCCGTCGGGCCCCGGAGCTTTGTCAGTTGGCATGTCTAAGATAGCCTTCCAAATCTCTTCTTCAGTGAGACAGAAGTCACAGTCAGAAAGATCCAGCTGCGGGATCCCCAAACTCTCAAAATCCAGGCTAAGTGATGGCCGATTCGATTGTCCAATGATAGAGTCAAAGTGCTGAAAGATTGCATCGGCCTTTGCTTGTTCATGTACTACCTCGACGTTTTCCCCAACATGGAGTGAAGTAATCACATTCTTCCTACTCTGATGACAAGCTTGCAGGTGGAAAAATCTTGTGTTAGCATCACCCTCAGCGAGATAGGTTATCTTGGAACATTGCCGTGTAATCGTCCGCATTAGTGACGCCAGGCTCAGGCACTTGAGTTTCATGTGCTTCCTCAGCAGCGGTTCCCTGGGCGATAGCACCCTTTTTTCTTGGGCCAAATCAAGCCTATATACTAGCTCCTTGGCAATTGCTAGCTGCAGACGTACATTTCCCACCTGTTTGGCACTCCAACTCTTGAGCGCCTTGGCAGTGTTCCTTAGCTTATAGTCCAGTGTTCTGAAAGCATCAACGTTCGGCCAGGGACAGGTCCAGGCAGCAGCTACCGTTTCAATATAGCCATCATATTTCGGCCATATGCTTTCAAAATGAAAACGCTTAAAGGTGTGAGTGATACTGCAGGTTTGTAGGAGAAGAGGCGCGTGATCCGAGCACGTGGATGCGAGGCCTCTTAGACAATGGTTGGGGACTTGGGGTAGTCGTGGAGCCAATCATCAGAAACGAACACCCTGCTGCTGTATGCAACGGCCCGGATGATGTCCAGTTGAGATGAGACGAGGAGTACAGTGAGGAGTGCGCCGCCTGGCGAGTTTGGCTCGTAACAAGGGACGATCGCCGCGCGGCTCGCCCGTCTAGGCGGAGAGGAAACAAAAACACTTTTCCCCCCCTGAGAGTGGAAGAGACGAAGACTTGGTAGACCGCGGCGACCGGTGGCTGCCGTGCCATATGCCTGGGCACTGGACTGGACTACTGATTACTGATTACTGAACGCCGAACGGCCCGCCGTCTTGAACGAGCTAGGCCGGCTCCGGTGGGCTCTGGGAGCACCAAAGATTCGATCTCTACCGCATGCACTTCGTCGCGCCGTGCCCGCGTGTTGACCGCCCTCGACGTTCACAGGGTTCAAGGGAACTATTCGACGACGACGACGACGACGACGACTGGCCAGGTTTGTGCCAAACTGGCCGCCGCGCAACTTGCAGCTCCTATCCTGTTTCCGTCTTCTTTTGGAATTCGCCATTTCACGTGGCCACAGCACAACCACATGTGAAAAAGAAAATCATGTCCGGTGTTCCCATCCAAAGCAAAGACACATCGATCGGCAAGTCAAGTCGCGAGCAAGTTGGCGCACATCCTGTTGATCTTTCCACCGCTACACTGGCTGCTCGGCTCGCGCGTGCCATGCGCGGTCGTCGCGCGCCCGCGTTGTCTCTGCCCTAGCGCTGCTCGTCGCGGCGGCGCTCCCCTTCGCCGCGACGCAGAGCCATGGCCGGGCTGCGACAAACGGAGCGGCAGCTACATTCTCAACCGGCAGCACCTACACGGACAACCTACTGCAACTCATCTCTGTCATCCGGGCCAACACCTTCAACTCATATGACACTTAATATGCACCTACGATGCATATGGCTTATCTCTGACGTTTAATTTCACTTATATGATATTTATCTAACCGTTATTAATTCTCTATCTACTCACGTTTCTCTCGTTAACCTATGATTCAACCCCGTCGGCCCACGCGTTAATCGTTATATGATGTTTTTCTCTATCTACTGGACCCCGCGGCACCCACCCCGGCCGCCGCCACCCACCACCTCCCTCCCCTCCAACCACCCTGCCACTGCCAGAGCGAGCTGCAGGAAGCCCGCGCAGCTGCGACGAAGGCGGCAGCAGGGCCTCTTCTCGGCCAGTGGCGGAGGCTTGCACTACGGGAAACCCGACGTATGCCGAGTGCTTCCCTCTTTGCCGAGTGCTTTCTGTTGGGCACTCGGCAAAGACTGGCTGTGCCGAGTGCCCAGACAACGGCACTCGGCAAAGAGGCGACACTCGGCAAACATGATCTTTGCCGAGTGTCAGAAAAGAGACACTCGGTAAACAGGATCTTTGCCGAGTGTCACGACAGAGACACTCGGCAAAGTGCCCTGCGCATGCCACGCCACGGACGGCCGTTTGGGCTCCAGTAGCTTTGCCGAGTGTCACACGGCAGACACTCGGCAAAGCCGTGGCACGTGTCCAGCACGTGCCACGCGCGCCAACGGTCGTGGACGGCCGTTTGGCCTGTCAGTTCTTTGCCGAGTGTCACAGTCCAGACACTCGGTAAACATGTGGCACGTGCTTGACACGTGCCAGGCCCTTTGGACGTGTTGGCCCTTTGCCGAGTGTCTGGGTCAGATACTCGGCGAAGAGTTTGAAAATTTGAAAAATATTTTTAAAAAACTTGAAATTCAAACTCAAAAAATTTGAACATTTTAAATATAAGAGTTTTTGGCCGGCTGGATTGGTGGTTTTGCCGAGTGCTTCGGCAGGGCACTCGGCAAACCACCTCTTTGCCGAGTGTTTCCTAGGAGACACTCGGCAAAGCTTATGTTTGCCGAGTGTTTTATAAAAAACACTCGGCAAAGTTTGGCCCTGTTTATTTAAACTTATGTTTTTGGGATCCAAAGTTTATTTTTTTCCAACAATACTTGTCAAAGGCTCTTTATATCTTATGTGGAGCTTGTGGCAAAAAGTTGGGATGAATTCGAAAAGTTTATATATACGGCCTTTCCAATCGGAGCATATCCCCATAGAAGATTCGGAGAGTTGAGAAGGAGACAGCTGGATTTCGAAACGAAGTGAAGTTGAATTAGAGTTTGAGTTCATAACTTTTTGTATAGGCAATAGACGACGTAGATTGCTTCATTTGAAGTTATCATATTTTTTCGGACCCATTTGATATTTTTTAAATTATTTTTACAACAATCTCCACATGAAATAATGAAACATATGAAGGAATTATGAGATATATATGCTTCAAATAATGAAAACATTTCATCTAAGCATAAAATGTGCATTGTTGAATGTATTTGACAAGATATTTTGATGTGTATTTGATCGAATTTGAAAAATTTGGTATGCAAGAATTGTTCTGGGAAATGTTTGCCGAGTGCTACACTCGGCAAACAAGACCTTTGCCGAGTGTCAGGTCGTAGACACTCGGCAAAGAGCACCTTTGTCGAGTATCAGGTCAGAGACACTCGGCAAAGGTGCCACGTGGGCCAATGACGTGTCCCGCTGACCCACGTGGCACCTTTGCCGAGTGCTACACTCGGCAAAGGGAAGGTTTGCCGAGTACCCTGGGCAGACACTCGGCAAACTGGCCACGTGGCCGTCCCCTTCGGCCGCGCGCGGCCACGTCAGCGGCCAGCGTGCGGCCACGTGGTAGATCTGTTTGCCGAGTGCCTAGATCTGGGACACTCGGCAAACAGGGGGTGCCCGGGGGGACTTAACCGCCCACGCGGCCCCCAACCCTCCTCTCTCCCCACACGCCGCCGCCGCCTCCTCTCCCCACCCGCCGCCGCCGCCGCCTCCGCCCGGCCCGGCCGCCGCGCAGGGCCACCGCTCCCCGCCGCCGCCTCCGCTCCCCGCCGCCGCCTCCGCTCCCCGCCGCCGCACCGGCCGCCGCCTCCGCCCGTGCCCACGCCGGCCCCGGCCGTCCCCGCTCCGGCCCCGGCCGGCCGTCCCCGCCCGCGCCTCCTCCCCCGCCCGCCGTCCGGCCCGCGGCCGCCCGCCCACCGGCCGCCGCTGCCGCTCCCCGCCCGCCGCCGCCGCCGCGCGCCTCCTCCCCCCGCCCGCCGTCCGGTCCGCGGCCGCCCGCCGACCGGCCGCCGCTGCCG
Source organism: Echinochloa phyllopogon (assembly GCA_033239725.1). Lineage (NCBI taxonomy): Eukaryota > Viridiplantae > Streptophyta > Magnoliopsida > Poales > Poaceae > Echinochloa > Echinochloa phyllopogon. The sequence goes on along the minus strand of BTCW01000002.1, from coordinate 49,531,498 downwards.
CTCCACACCCCGCCCGCCGCCGCCGTGCGCCTCCTCCCCCCGCCCGCCGTCCGTCCCGCGTCCGCTCGCCGCCCGGGCCGACCGGCCGCCGCTGCCTAGCCACCTGCCTCTGCCAGGTGACCTTCTTCCCCTCCCCATCCTCTGTTCTTTTATTCCGAAGCTAGTTGCAGCGTATTCATGATTCAAATGCATGTCAATTTTGAATGCTCGTGTAGTAGTGGTTTGGATTTATAGGAATGCTCGTGTCATGCATGCCAAATTTAGAGGAATGCTTGAAGATAGATGATTTGAATGCTAGGTGAATGTTTTCTTTTTCTTGTGAAAATATGGACAATGTATGTGGCTGTGTATGTGGTTGTCTGCCTTCGTGCCGTAGATATCCTTGTGTATGTGGTTATCGGCCTTCGTGCCATGGATATCCTTGTTTATGTGGTTGTCAGCCTTCGTGCCATGTTTTTTTGCAGGATGGGGTTTCAGAAACCTCCCCGTGTAGGGGAGGTGCTGCCGAAATTTATATTTGACAAAATTTTGTTATTTTTTCAGGTAGAGGCCGTTGCACCATCGTCGGCTTGTAGCTCCGCCGCACGCTGTTCCCCGCCGTCTGCACCGACACGAGCATCACCGACTCGCCCGCCGTCGAGCCCGTAGGTGAGCACATGCAAAACCACACTTCCTCCGTATTTAATTCGTAGATCCATATTTAAGTTGTGTCATGTAACCTAGTCATGCGTCTCCCGTTCGAAAGAGATACGGTTGTGAATATGTGAATCTTTGCATATGTCTAACCGTATCTGTTTCGAATTGTCCACGTTTTTGGACAGCTCGAGGATGTGTAGATGGGTAGTTTCCATGCTCTAATCGTACCGAGGCTGAGTTTCGGCATCATCTCCCTGTTGTTCTCCAAATACACAATCTTCGTAATTGGACGTGTATTTGGAGAACAGCGGGGAGGTGTTGCCGAAATTCCGTCTTGGATACGAGTAGAGCATGGAAACTACCCGTCTACACATCCTTGGGTGGGATTAGGACCTATCTTTACCTATTAGACATAAAGCTAGCATCCGGTAGATGCATTTATTATTATAAATTTGGTATGGAAGAAATTTATTGCTCGGTGATATGTAAAGGGATGGATGACCGTGAGTGGATGTACACTGGCCGCTCAAGTAAAGGTGAATGTACAGATGAATGGATTGCCAAGACTGATGCGTTCTTGAAGCAAGCTTTTGCCAATGCGAAAGGGGTGCCAACTACTTTCTGTCCATGCGCGCTTTGCGACAATCGTAAACGCCAAACAGAAGTTGTCATGGGTAAACATCTCGTCAGGAATGGATTTACGGAGAACTATACTCGGTGGACACGCCATGGTGAAGCCGTTGATCGTGTGAGAGACGAGGCCGTGAGGCAGCGCATCGAGGAGTTTGATGATGAGGCAGGGGTAGGGGACATGTTGCATGACTACGACGAAGCACACTTCAATGATGGACCTAGGAAGGAGGAGCCGGAGGCCACTGCAAAGGCTTATTATGACATGTTGTTAGCGGCACAACAACCACTTCACTCGCACACTAAGGTTTCTCAATTGGATGCCGTTGCACGTCTGTTGGCCGTCAAGTCCCAGTTTAGCTTGGGTCGAGACGCCTTTGACCACATCCTGACAGTTTTGGGCGGCCTCCTTCCGGAAGGTCACATTCTGCCAAAGAACATGTACGCGACACAGAAACTTCTAAATGCACTTAAGATGCCGTATCAGAAGATACATGCTTGTCCGAATGGATGCATCTTATTTAGGAAAGAATTTGCGGACGCAAAGCAATGTCCGAAGTGCAAGGCTTCTAGATTCGTGGAGATAGTCGGTGCTGATGGTAAGAAGAAGCAAAGCAAAATACCCGTGAATATCCTACGGTACCTTCCACCTATACCGAGGATCCAACGGCTTTACATGACCGAGGAGTCCGCGAAACAGATGACATGGCACAAAAGTGGAGTGCGATACAATCCTGATAAGCTCGTACATCCATCCGATGGTGAAGCATGGAAGCACTTTGATGGGATTCATCGTGATAAGGCTAGAGAGGCTCGGAATGTGCGTGTTGCATTGGCAACAGATGGGTTCAACCCGTATGGAATGATGGCTGCCCCATACTCTTGTTGGCCAATATTCGTGATCCCACTCAATCTCCCCCCCGGTGTCCTATTTCAACGGCAGAACATCATCTCCACCACCACGTGTGCCTATTTCTCCCGTGAGTCACTTGAGAACCCTATGATTTCATTTCACAACTCATTTCTGTCGAAAATCTTGTAACACACACCACTAATCTCTTTTGTGCAGGCTCCTGGCTCGGCCGCGTCGAATGATGGCCCTCAAGACGAAGACCTTGCGGCGCGGGCGGTTAGATCGTTGTTCGGACCCCCTCTTCCATGAGTGATGGATGTTGGACTTTGTAAACATATGAATGATGGATGTTGGATGTTTGGATATTGAATTTGTGACATTTCTGTGATGTTGGATGGTTTAGTGACTTATATGTGTTTGTTTATGGTTGTTTGATGGTTTAGTGGCTATATATATATATATATGAATTGCCTGTGATGCCTATTATAAACTGCCTGTAATGCCTATTAGAAACTGCCTGTGATGTTTTTGTTGAGGGGTCCTTTTAACGCAAAAAATCAATAAAAACAGGAAAATTTTTGAGCCTTTGCCGAGTGTAAGGGCTTTAACACTCGGCAAATATGCAACCTTTGCCGAGTGTTAAAGCCCTTACACTCGGCAAAGGGTTGTCCTGGGCCTGCCCCCTAACCAGCCTTTGCCGAGTGCGACACCCGGCAAAGGATGGAGTCTTTGCCGAGTGCGACACTCGGCAAAGGCCCCGTTAGCACTGACGGCCGCCCGCGGACGGCGCCGCGCCGTCCGCGGCCGGCGGTTAGTGCTTTATTTTGCCGAGTGCTGGCTTTTGCACTCGGCAAAGCCTTTGCCGAGTGCCCGACATAAGACACTCGGCAAAGGGCCTGTTTGCCGACACGAGCTATGCCGTAACCCCTTTGCCGAGTGTTACACTCGGCAAAGCCTTTGCCGAGTGTATTTCGGGGTTTGCCGAGTGCCCCAGGCACTCGGCAAACTCCGGGTTTCCCGTAGTGTTGGTAAGGTCTGGCCTCCACTATTCCTAAAACAAATAAAAAATATTGAATATATGTATAATACACATATATGTGCATGATATACGTCTACTTATTAGGCAATAACCAATGATCCAACACATAAATCTACTTAACTGCTTTGGCAGTTTGGTGTCTACCGGTCTCGCATAGTTGATAGTTGTATTATATATATTTGACATTTACAAACCCGCCACTGCTAAAAAATGTTCCTGCCTCCGCCACTGTTCTCGGTGATAGGCGTGGTCGCGTCGCATGGAGAGGCAGCGACCCTTCACAGTGGCCGGCGGCGAGCTTTGAGGCCTCTGTGGCCACATCAGCGAGGCCTACTGCCGGATCCAGCGAGCCTGGACGCGGATCTGGTGAGCCCATGACGGGAGCCGGTTGGGCGGCTGCGGCTGGCTTTCGACGGCAGCGACGGCGGTCGAGGACTTGATGGCGGCAGTGGTGCAGAGCATAGAGGCTTCGTGGCCACGGAGGTGGTCCGACACAGTCTTTTCATCTCCTCCCAAAAAGCGGATCTTATCCTCTCCTCCCCCTCCCCTCACGAGCACCGCCAGCTGGCGGTGGTGCGCGAGGACGTTGTCGCTCGCTGCCTGGGTGCGCGGCGGCCGGACGCGTAAACGAAGGAGGCCGGTAGCGGCCGGACGTGTAAACGAAGGATGCCGGCAGCAGCTGGGAGTGCGGCGCACATGCATGCGCGAGGCCAGTCGGTGCCTAGACGCATGGCGGCCCGCGTTCCTTACCCGGCGCGCACCACAGTCGATACGGCGTGATGGTGCTGTTCATTACGTTCATGACAGGTCTTTTGGGCGAAAGCTCGCTCAATCTTGTATCGATCGGCGATGGTGGTGGTAGTGCATGCCCTTCCTTCCTGAAGGCGTCGTTGAAAGGATCTTGCCGCAAATTTTCTCCAGGTAAAAACCATTGAACTGCCAAGTTGGTTCTAGGGACGGCGGCACCTTGATGTCGCTTTTCTTCTTGGGGGCGTTGCTTTGGAGATGTTGAGCTCTACGGGGTGGTTTCAAGCTTAATGTCGTGGACGATGTTATCAATTATTTATAAGTAGACAAGCGATGGACTGGTACTCCACATGAACCATTCAAGTTTGAAGTGAAGACGCGAAAGAAGATCGAAGCTTAGTCTTTGTTTTCTCATTTAGTTCGAGCTTTGTTTCTTGTTTTGAGTTTATGAGTGTCGAGGGTTGGAGTCTAAGTACTCATGTATTATTTTGGCTACATATATCCAATTGTGGATATAGAGGCCGATTTATATCCTTTATTAAAAAATGATTCATTGGTTTCAAAATAAATGGTCACGGCAAGTCGGCAAGTTATGTTAGTCGTCGGATCATCATCCGCGTCGTGTTGTCCTTTAATTTAATAGTGTCACAATCATATATACAGGAGTATGCACTACGGGAAACCCGGAGTTTGCCGAGTGCCTGGGGCACTCGGCAAACCCCGAAATACACTCGGCAAAGGCTTTGCCGAGTGTAACACTCGGCAAAGGGGTTACGGCATAGCTCGTGTCGGCAAACAGGCCCTTTGCCGAGTGTCTTCTGTCGGGCACTCGGCAAAGGCTTTGCCGAGTGCAAAGCCAGCACTCGGCAAAATAAAGCACTAACAGATGGCCTGGTGCCGTCCGTGAACGGCTGTTAGGGCTAACGGAGCCTTTGCCGAGTGTCACACTCGGCAAAGACACCAGCCTTTGCCGAGTGTTGGACCCGACACTCGGCAAAGCCCGGTTAGGGGGCAGGCCCTGGACAACCCTTTGCCGAGTGTAAGGGCTTTAACACTCGGCAAAGGTTGCATCTTTGCCGAGTGTTAAGGCCAACACACTCGGCAAAGCTTGAACACTCGGCAAAGGCTGTTCCAGAAATGACAGAAACAGCCTCTTTGCCGAGTGTTAAAGCCAATACACTCGGCAAAGCACCTCTTTGCCGAGGCAAAGGCTCAAATTTTCTCCTGTTTTTATTAATTTTTTGCGTTAAAAGGACCCCTCAACAAAAACATCACATGCAGTTTATAATAGGCATCACAGGCAATTCATATATATATATATATAGCCACTAAACCATCAAACAACCATAAACAAACACATATAAGTCACTAAACCATCCAACATCACAGAAATGTCACAAATTCAATATCCAAACATTCAACATCCATCATTCATATGTTTACAAAGTCCAACATCCATCACTCACGGAAGAGGGGGTCCGTACAACGATCTAACCGCCCGCGCCGCAAGGTCTTCATCTTGAGGGCCGTCATTCGACGCGGCCGAGCCAGGAGCCTGCCCAAAAGAGATTAGTGGTGTGTGTTACAAGATTTTCGACAGAAATGAGTTGTGAAATGAAATCATAGGGTTCTCAAGTGACTCACGGGAGAAATAGGAACACGTGGTGGTGGAGGCGGTGGTGGCATCGGCGGCGGCGGACCTTCACCCACGCGCTGGCCAATGCTCTGCAGGTAGGCAAATACCTGCTCCTGCCACGCTCGGTTCGTCCGCTCGGCCTCCTCCTTCTGCCTGTCTTTCTCGGCCTCCGCGTCCTTCATCCGCTGCACCTCCGCCTCCAGGAACTCCCGCCTCTGCGTCTCTTCATCCAACCGGGCCTGCAATATTCAATCACATTGTTATAATACATTATAAACGTAAGCAAACTTCACGTACAAAGATAGAAATAGAAATAACCTGGAGTGCCTGCATCCCGAAGTGTGAACCGGGAAGAGGCTGGCGGATAGCCGCTGAAGAGCTCGTGCTCCTGGCTCGAATCTGGGAGAGTGTGGGGGTAGAGGCCGTGTCGATGGTGTTGTTGGCGATCAAGTACCACCCGTGCTTCTTGCCTCCTCCCGCCCTCATGACCACTTCTCCATCAATGTCGTGGGCGGTCGGATCCCAGTCTGTGTCACACCCCAAATTTTCTAAATTTGGGATGTGAATAAACAATATAAATAAATACAATTGATTAAAACAACATATATAAAATATTTATATATAAAATTTATAAAGTTTATAAAATTTTATAAAATTTGGAATGAATCTGTTTAATTTATAAAATTTTCCAAGGTTTAAATAATTAACAGAGAATGTAATATGTATATAATATAAATACATGTATTCTAATATCAAAACAATATGTGTTTATAACTCCCTAAAATTCATCACAATTAAATTTAAGCAACCCTAGGAATTTTCTAGGATTTATTAAGGCTTAAATAAGTTTTCTAGGAATTAATTGGAATTTCTAGCCCTTTTATCAATTTAAATATCACATTAAATAATTATTTTAGTCAAAATAAGTTTTTGTTGCATTCATGCTGTTGCATATATTTTTGGTTGCTAGTAAATCAAGTTGGAATTTAAATTCTGTTTAAATTCGAATTTGATTTGCTTTTGTTGAGTTTTATAAAAGTTCAAATCTGCCGAGTTCGATTTTGCTCCTTGAACTCTCGGCCCAGTCCATCCTTACCCCCTCTGCTTTTCAGCTCGGCCTGCTTCATCACCCGAGCCGGCCCATTTTCTTTTCTCCTCGGCCCGCTCCTGTTTCGGCCCAGCGCGGCCCGTTCTTTTCCTCCCCGTCGCTCTCTCCTCTGAGTCGCTGACGAGGGGACCCCGCATGTCAGCCCTCTCGTCTTCCTCTCGCCGTGTTCGAATCGAACACCACGGCCGAGTCCCGATCGCCCCCGCCTCAGACTCCCGCCGCTGCACGACTGCTCGAGCCCAGGTGCCGGCCTACTTAAAGCGCAGACCGCCCGCGATTGTTCCTCATCGAAATTTCCGTCGGGTTTTGCACGCCCAAGCCGACCACGCCGCCGCCAGTGCCAATCCCGAGCCGTCGTCGTCGATCTACGCCGCCAGGGCCTCGCGCTCGTCGTGGAGCCTTTCAGGAGGTCCGTCTTGTTGCCCTGAACCTCTTCATCCCGTGCTTGCTCCGGTTTTTGCCGTGCATCGTGCTAATTGAGCTCGCCGACGATCTTCAGTGCCGCCGGCCGCCGCTCGTCGTCGTCCGACGCTGTCGCCGGCCAATCTCCGTCGAATTCACTTCGGGTGAGTTCGTCTCGGTCCCTTCTTGCTCTCCGTCTTGTTCTCGTCGCGTGTTGTGCACCGTAGCGTAGTTTTCACCGCCGTCCGAATGCCGCCGCCGCCATGGCTCGTCGTCCGCCTTCGCCGCCGCTCGTCGGTCGTCAAGAGTACCCTTGGTGAACTCGCCTTTCGCTCCTGATGCTCTAGGTCCAATCATCGTTGAGTTTGGCGCCCCGTAGCGTGTTTTCGACTCTCTCCGGCGATCCTCCGCCGTGGGATCGGGCGGCGCCGCCGTCCGGACCGCCGCCGGCGTCTTCTTCCTGGGTCCGATTCAATCCCGGCCATCAAATTAAGATCCAACGGTCCATAATTGATCTGACCCGAGTCAATTCAAAGGATACCGGTCAACTCAGGCGATTTTGCATAAGAGTCCTTCAGGAATCTGTAAATTAACCCGCAGTCCAAATTAAATTGAAAATAATTACAAATAAGTCCTTTTTTCTTCTGTTTTAGCCCCTGGAACTTTTAAAACGTTGCAAACAAGTCCCTGAACTTTAGAAAAATCATATCTTTTGCGTTTTAACTCCGTTTTAATCCGTTTTTGTTGCGTTAGCTTCGTATCAACTTAAACTACGCGTTAGTACTGTTATTTACCATGACAAATATTTCTGAATTTTATTTAACATTAATTTAATTAAAGGCTAGTTTAATGTGTTTTTCTAAATTAAAATATAATTAAGGGTTTCAACCCGGTTTTCCTGTCAACTATGAATTTGATTAACATTATTCAGTAAGTTTTATAAATAAAAGATGATAGGTTACAAATATTTTGGTTTCATAAATAATATTAATATGATTATTGTGTTGATAACTAGCTTTTCTAAATTAAAACCAAATTAGAGTTATACTTCGAGTTTTTATAAATGAAAGTTAACTTGATTAATAAATTCATAATCTTTCTAATTAAAATTTAATTAAGTTCTTCGTAAACTTATGTTAAATTGATTAATGTTTATGACCACTAGTTTTCTAATTTAAAAGCTAATTAAAGTTAAAACTTCGGTTTTATAAAATAAATATTAATCTGATTAATATCAATAAAAATATGTTTTAATGACAATATGACTAGTTTAACTAGAGATATAAAGTTATTTGATTTGATAAACATGTTCCTTTAATTAAAGCCAACTTAGAAGTTTCACTTCCAAGTAATTTGATTAATAAACCTTCAATGTGACTTTGTTCTAGTGTTCTCGTTTTGCTTATTAATTATCTATCTATTAAGTTTTCTCTATAAAATGTGATTAAGTAATATTTCGGATGTTAATAAGCTTATGTAAAATTGATTAATGAGTGTTGAACTAGATTTCAAACTAAAAGGGGATTAGCGTCAAACTTAATGCTTTCTTAAATGAGTATTAATTTGTGTGAATGTCAACATAAATGTGTTTTATCAATAATATTGATTAGTTCAACGTGGTCAATAAAAGTTAATCAATTAGATGCTCGCATCTGTTTTTAATACTAAAGTTATGTGTTTAATTACATAATGTCTACAAAAAGAAAATATAGTTGTAAATAAAATATATCCTTGGTTTCACATATTTAATTATAATTAAATCAATTTCCAGGAAATAATCTTTTATATATGATTTTATCAAATTAAAATTTATAAAGCGAATAGTGTTTCCTTTTTTAATCTAAAGTCTTCCGCTAGTTTTAAGTTTTCAATTGTAGTTCCGTTCTCAGCCTTTCCTATGCCTCTAAACCCAATCCTGCTAGTGCACCCTACGTTTCTCACTTAGTCCCTATTCTGTTTTGCCAATCAACTGTCTCCAATGTTTATCGCATCCAGTAAATTCATCGGCCAGTGTTCCAATGTCCGCAGCACTCTTTTCTGCAATCCTGACGCTAGTCCATCTTTTCTGCGCCATATCACTAAGTTTGAGTATAGATCTTTTCTTATGTTGTGGTTTCTCTGCATATCAATATTATTTTAATTTTTAACTTTATATTGCTTCAATGATATGGTGTGAGTTACTATGTCATTGTATTGTAATATAAAATTAAATTATTAAAGTAATATATTATTGTTTGAGATCCTCGTATTCATAAATCCTCTGTACATGTGATATTCCTTGTGCCAATTAAGGCTCTGCCTTGGAACCTTCGTATCTTTCTTTCTCTCTCTGATCTTCGTGGTCCTTAGGTTCTCGTAACCATAGTAACGAGCCCTATCCGTTAGTACGCTCTTTTAAAAGCTTTTCTTTTGAATTGGTGTATTGTTCTTAGTTGTACTTGTTTGTTTGCTTGTATAGTTTTATGCTTGCATGCTTGTGTTCGATGATTGCTGCGAGTAGACGGAACGTTGTTCAACTGAAGAAGACTTTTGAAGATGTTTTGAGCAGCTACACTTTGGAGAAAGGCAAGTGTCCCTAACCATCCTTCTACCTATGCTTTATTTATAATATCAAGATGTTTTAATCGGAACATGGAGAACCACCCAGGAAAACAGTGCAACCATAAGTACTATATGGCTCTGGTCTTGGCTAATTAATTAGAGACTTTAGTGGATGGTAACCTTACCCGAAAGGGGCATGGGGGGCGGCGGTTGACGGGGTATAGCTCGGTCCTCTTGAGCTGTGGGCTTTGGTAAGAGACAGACCTCATTAGGGAGGGTTATGCTTTGCTTCTGAACCGGAAACCTTAGCGGGTTACTATTTATTAAGGAATCTTTGTAAAGGCCTCGTAGCGTCCCTATGCGGTCACACCTCGGTAGTGTGATTTAAGAGGATTGGCCCCCTCGGCATGGTTGGGTTTAAAGTTCTTTTGAACTTTTACGCGGCTTATGGTGAAAGTGTACAACCTCTGCAGAGTGTAAAACTGTTATAACAGCCGTGCTCACGGTCAAGAGCGGCCTGGACCCTTACATGAGTAATATACTTAAACATGATATTAAATTGATCTCTGGTTATTTCTTGTGGCCTTGCTGAGTACCAACCATAAGTGTACTCATCCTTGCTAACCGCTGCTCAGAAGAAGAACTTGTATGAAGCTGTTTGAAGATGGTGCTCAGTTCTAGGCGTACGCAACCCCCAGTCGACTGCCTGTGAAGTTTGGAGCCTTCGTTTCCAGGATACGCTGTATACTCTGATAGACTCGTAAGTCATTTATATAGTTTATTATACGTGATACTTTATCTGTTATTCACATTCTGGCTTACTGTATGTGTGAAACTTGATCCTGGCACACATACAGAGCACACTCGGTTTGTTTTCTAAAACCGGGTGTGACAGAGGTGGTATCAGAGCTGTATCGACTGTAGGACGTAAGCCTAGATAGAACTGGTCGTTTATTAAGGTCCAATTTGCTATATAATCCTTGCTTCCACTATCCTTGGTATTTTTGAAAAAAAAAATGCTATCCTTGAGCATTTTACCCCCTTGATGATTTATCTTTCTGGTCATTACATCCTTGAATATTCCACCTTCGCCTTGATCACTTATTTCTCAGCATAGACTTCTGATTATTCACCTCCACCTTGGTTTGATAAATTGCTGATCTAGCATCTTTAACCCTCTCACTTCTCCTTTTGAAATACTTTACCTTGACCATTAACCTCTCTCCTTGAAGTTGATATTATGTCTGTGAGTATCCTTGTTTACTCACACACATCCTGATATTAGTCAATTTACTCCTGTTGCCTCATTTCACCCTCCGTGCTTTTATGTCACTTTGGATTTCTTCCTTGGTTTTGATCCCAAAGTGTCCTCAGCTCTTCATTTATTTTAAAAAAAAATATAGCATGTATGTATCGCTTAATGCAAGCCCAAATCACCTTGAAGAATGAAGATATGAGTATATTACAAGAAGTCCAACCGGAACAATGGAAGACTGCATCAAGCCTACCAAAGTTACAACCAAAAAGTCAGCTTCAAGACATTTGAAGATGTGCCATATGCCCATATTTAGGAGGATTCCCTAAACCTTGACTAACAGCGTTTTATATGCTTGTGTGATTAACCTTAGTCGAGTATGCTTGTAATGCCTGTTATTATGCCATTGTTTGAGTTGCTTCTTTGCATTGATTGTATAGTTGGGTTCTCCCTCTTTTTCCTGTACATCCTTGCTTTCTTGCTATCTCTTCGTCACAAGTCGATAAAAGACATCGGAGAAAAAGAAAAGTTGATCTCATGGTGAAAAAGGATGAAGCTAAAGAAGATTAGGAGTGAAGACTTTGCAATTTCATCAACAAAGAAGATGAAGTCTAGTGAACCGACTCCAGAAGATCTTTCTTCCCAAAAATTTACTCAACTGTTCTCCTCCTTGATCCCTAGTTTCTGCGAATCTCGGGACGAGATTCTGTTTAAGGGGGGTAGTCTTGTCACACCCCAAATTTTCTAAATTTGGGATGTGAATAAACAATATAAATAAATACAATTGATTAAAACAACATATATAAAATATTTATATATAAAATTTATAAAGTTTATAAAATTTTATAAAATTTGGAATGAATCTGTTTAATTTATAAAATTTTCCAAGGTTTAAATAATTAACAGAGAATGTAATATGTATATAATATAAATACATGTATTCTAATATCAAAACAATATGTGTTTATAACTCCCTAAAATTCATCACAATTAAATTTAAGCAACCCTAGGAATTTTCTAGGATTTATTAAGGCTTAAATAAGTTTTCTAGGAATTAATTGGAATTTCTAGCCCTTTTATCAATTTAAATATCACATTAAATAATTATTTTAGTCAAAATAAGTTTTTGTTGCATTCATGCTGTTGCATATATTTTTGGTTGCTAGTAAATCAAGTTGGAATTTAAATTCTGTTTAAATTCGAATTTGATTTGCTTTTGTTGAGTTTTATAAAAGTTCAAATCTGCCGAGTTCGATTTTGCTCCTTGAACTCTCGGCCCAGTCCATCCTTACCCCCTCTGCTTTTCAGCTCGGCCTGCTTCATCACCCGAGCCGGCCCATTTTCTTTTCTCCTCGGCCCGCTCCTGTTTCGGCCCAGCGCGGCCCGTTCTTTTCCTCCCCGTCGCTCTCTCCTCTGAGTCGCTGACGAGGGGACCCCGCATGTCAGCCCTCTCGTCTTCCTCTCGCCGTGTTCGAATCGAACACCACGGCCGAGTCCCGATCGCCCCCGCCTCAGACTCCCGCCGCTGCACGACTGCTCGAGCCCAGGTGCCGGCCTACTTAAAGCGCAGACCGCCCGCGATTGTTCCTCATCGAAATTTCCGTCGGGTTTTGCACGCCCAAGCCGACCACGCCGCCGCCAGTGCCAATCCCGAGCCGTCGTCGTCGATCTACGCCGCCAGGGCCTCGCGCTCGTCGTGGAGCCTTTCAGGAGGTCCGTCTTGTTGCCCTGAACCTCTTCATCCCGTGCTTGCTCCGGTTTTTGCCGTGCATCGTGCTAATTGAGCTCGCCGACGATCTTCAGTGCCGCCGGCCGCCGCTCGTCGTCGTCCGACGCTGTCGCCGGCCAATCTCCGTCGAATTCACTTCGGGTGAGTTCGTCTCGGTCCCTTCTTGCTCTCCGTCTTGTTCTCGTCGCGTGTTGTGCACCGTAGCGTAGTTTTCACCGCCGTCCGAATGCCGCCGCCGCCATGGCTCGTCGTCCGCCTTCGCCGCCGCTCGTCGGTCGTCAAGAGTACCCTTGGTGAACTCGCCTTTCGCTCCTGATGCTCTAGGTCCAATCATCGTTGAGTTTGGCGCCCCGTAGCGTGTTTTCGACTCTCTCCGGCGATCCTCCGCCGTGGGATCGGGCGGCGCCGCCGTCCGGACCGCCGCCGGCGTCTTCTTCCTGGGTCCGATTCAATCCCGGCCATCAAATTAAGATCCAACGGTCCATAATTGATCTGACCCGAGTCAATTCAAAGGATACCGGTCAACTCAGGCGATTTTGCATAAGAGTCCTTCAGGAATCTGTAAATTAACCCGCAGTCCAAATTAAATTGAAAATAATTACAAATAAGTCCTTTTTTCTTCTGTTTTAGCCCCTGGAACTTTTAAAACGTTGCAAACAAGTCCCTGAACTTTAGAAAAATCATATCTTTTGCGTTTTAACTCCGTTTTAATCCGTTTTTGTTGCGTTAGCTTCGTATCAACTTAAACTACGCGTTAGTACTGTTATTTACCATGACAAATATTTCTGAATTTTATTTAACATTAATTTAATTAAAGGCTAGTTTAATGTGTTTTTCTAAATTAAAATATAATTAAGGGTTTCAACCCGGTTTTCCTGTCAACTATGAATTTGATTAACATTATTCAGTAAGTTTTATAAATAAAAGATGATAGGTTACAAATATTTTGGTTTCATAAATAATATTAATATGATTATTGTGTTGATAACTAGCTTTTCTAAATTAAAACCAAATTAGAGTTATACTTCGAGTTTTTATAAATGAAAGTTAACTTGATTAATAAATTCATAATCTTTCTAATTAAAATTTAATTAAGTTCTTCGTAAACTTATGTTAAATTGATTAATGTTTATGACCACTAGTTTTCTAATTTAAAAGCTAATTAAAGTTAAAACTTCGGTTTTATAAAATAAATATTAATCTGATTAATATCAATAAAAATATGTTTTAATGACAATATGACTAGTTTAACTAGAGATATAAAGTTATTTGATTTGATAAACATGTTCCTTTAATTAAAGCCAACTTAGAAGTTTCACTTCCAAGTAATTTGATTAATAAACCTTCAATGTGACTTTGTTCTAGTGTTCTCGTTTTGCTTATTAATTATCTATCTATTAAGTTTTCTCTATAAAATGTGATTAAGTAATATTTCGGATGTTAATAAGCTTATGTAAAATTGATTAATGAGTGTTGAACTAGATTTCAAACTAAAAGGGGATTAGCGTCAAACTTAATGCTTTCTTAAATGAGTATTAATTTGTGTGAATGTCAACATAAATGTGTTTTATCAATAATATTGATTAGTTCAACGTGGTCAATAAAAGTTAATCAATTAGATGCTCGCATCTGTTTTTAATACTAAAGTTATGTGTTTAATTACATAATGTCTACAAAAAGAAAATATAGTTGTAAATAAAATATATCCTTGGTTTCACATATTTAATTATAATTAAATCAATTTCCAGGAAATAATCTTTTATATATGATTTTATCAAATTAAAATTTATAAAGCGAATAGTGTTTCCTTTTTTAATCTAAAGTCTTCCGCTAGTTTTAAGTTTTCAATTGTAGTTCCGTTCTCAGCCTTTCCTATGCCTCTAAACCCAATCCTGCTAGTGCACCCTACGTTTCTCACTTAGTCCCTATTCTGTTTTGCCAATCAACTGTCTCCAATGTTTATCGCATCCAGTAAATTCATCGGCCAGTGTTCCAATGTCCGCAGCACTCTTTTCTGCAATCCTGACGCTAGTCCATCTTTTCTGCGCCATATCACTAAGTTTGAGTATAGATCTTTTCTTATGTTGTGGTTTCTCTGCATATCAATATTATTTTAATTTTTAACTTTATATTGCTTCAATGATATGGTGTGAGTTACTATGTCATTGTATTGTAATATAAAATTAAATTATTAAAGTAATATATTATTGTTTGAGATCCTCGTATTCATAAATCCTCTGTACATGTGATATTCCTTGTGCCAATTAAGGCTCTGCCTTGGAACCTTCGTATCTTTCTTTCTCTCTCTGATCTTCGTGGTCCTTAGGTTCTCGTAACCATAGTAACGAGCCCTATCCGTTAGTACGCTCTTTTAAAAGCTTTTCTTTTGAATTGGTGTATTGTTCTTAGTTGTACTTGTTTGTTTGCTTGTATAGTTTTATGCTTGCATGCTTGTGTTCGATGATTGCTGCGAGTAGACGGAACGTTGTTCAACTGAAGAAGACTTTTGAAGATGTTTTGAGCAGCTACACTTTGGAGAAAGGCAAGTGTCCCTAACCATCCTTCTACCTATGCTTTATTTATAATATCAAGATGTTTTAATCGGAACATGGAGAACCACCCAGGAAAACAGTGCAACCATAAGTACTATATGGCTCTGGTCTTGGCTAATTAATTAGAGACTTTAGTGGATGGTAACCTTACCCGAAAGGGGCATGGGGGGCGGCGGTTGACGGGGTATAGCTCGGTCCTCTTGAGCTGTGGGCTTTGGTAAGAGACAGACCTCATTAGGGAGGGTTATGCTTTGCTTCTGAACCGGAAACCTTAGCGGGTTACTATTTATTAAGGAATCTTTGTAAAGGCCTCGTAGCGTCCCTATGCGGTCACACCTCGGTAGTGTGATTTAAGAGGATTGGCCCCCTCGGCATGGTTGGGTTTAAAGTTCTTTTGAACTTTTACGCGGCTTATGGTGAAAGTGTACAACCTCTGCAGAGTGTAAAACTGTTATAACAGCCGTGCTCACGGTCAAGAGCGGCCTGGACCCTTACATGAGTAATATACTTAAACATGATATTAAATTGATCTCTGGTTATTTCTTGTGGCCTTGCTGAGTACCAACCATAAGTGTACTCATCCTTGCTAACCGCTGCTCAGAAGAAGAACTTGTATGAAGCTGTTTGAAGATGGTGCTCAGTTCTAGGCGTACGCAACCCCCAGTCGACTGCCTGTGAAGTTTGGAGCCTTCGTTTCCAGGATACGCTGTATACTCTGATAGACTCGTAAGTCATTTATATAGTTTATTATACGTGATACTTTATCTGTTATTCACATTCTGGCTTACTGTATGTGTGAAACTTGATCCTGGCACACATACAGAGCACACTCGGTTTGTTTTCTAAAACCGGGTGTGACAGTCTGGCCCGTGGACCTCCTTCGCGACCTCTTGATATGCTGTGAGGCGACTGTGGACGCTGGCGTTGCTGTATGCCGCGGGCCCGTCCTCCGGGTTGTACCGGACGTCGGAGGTCGCCTTGCCCTTGTGGGCCATAGCAAAAGCCTCGAGCTGTGAGCAAGGCGCACCACCATGTGACGCCGACTGAAAAAACAAACAATATGAATTAGTAATTACACAGAATAGAGTGAGCGAATATAGAAATGACTCGGCGTACCCATTTGGCCCTGTACTCCTCGAGGCTAAGGCTGCCCTGATGGTGTGAGACACCGGGCATCAGCAAACGCCGCTCCCGGCAAAGGTCGTGCTGAGCGGCCCACTCGGCGCTGCACCACTTGTCGACTATCACCTCCCAGCGGGGGCGGGGGCCGGGGCGCAGGCGGGGACGGCCGGCCGGGGCCGGGGCGGGGACGGCCGGGGCCGGCGTGGGCACGGGCGGAGGCGGCGGCCGGCGTCACGTGCGGGGAGCGGTGGCGGCGGCTGGAAGCGGTGGCGCTGCGCGGCGGCCGGGCCGGGCGGAGGCGGCGACGGGTGGGGAGAGGAGGCGGCGGCGGCGTGTGGGGAGAGGCGCGTGTAGGGCTGGGGGCCGCGTGGGCGGTTAAATCCCCCCGGGCACCGCCTGTTTGCCGAGTGTACACTGTTTGCCGAGTGTCCCAGATCCAGGCACTCGGCAAACAGATGTACCACGTGGCCGCGCGCGGCGGCCGCGCGCGGCCGAAGGGGACGGCCACGTGGCCTGTTTGCCGAGTGTCTGCCCAGGGCACTCGGCAAACCTGCCCTTTGCCGAGCGTAGGCACTCGGCAAAGTTGCCACGTCGGCCAATGACGTGGCCCGCGCGGCCGAGGGGCGGCCAGCCCACGTGGCATCTTTGCCGAGTGTCTCTTTCCTGGCACTCGGCAAAGTCTTGTTTGCCGAGTGTAGCACTCGGCAAACATTTCCTAGAACAATTCTTGCATACCAAATTTTTCAAATTCGATCAAATACACATCAAAATATCTTGTCAAATACATTCAACAATGCACATTTTATACTTAGATGAAATGTTTTCATTATTTGAAGCATATATATCTAATAATTCCTTCATATATTTCATTATTTTATGTGGAGATTGTTGTAAAAATAATTTAAAAAATATCAAATGGGTCCGGAAAAATATGATAACTTCAAATGAAGCAATCTACGTCGTCTATTGCCTATACAAAAAGTTATGAACTCAAACTCTAATTCAACTTCACTTCGTTTCGAAATCCAGCTGTCTCCTTCTCAACTCTCCGAATCTTCTATGGGGATATGCTCCGATTGGAAAGACCGTATATATAAACTTTTTGAAATCATCCCAACTTTTTTGCCACAGGCTCCACATAAGATATAAAGAGCCTTTGACAAGTATTGTTAGAAAAAATAAACTTTGGATCCCAAGAACAAAAGTTTAAATAAACATGGATAAACTTTGCCGAGTGTTTTTTAGAAAACACTCGGCAAACATAAGCTTTGCCGAGTGTCTCCTAGGAAACACTCGGCAAAGAGGTGGTTTGCCGAGTGCCCGGCCGAAGCACTCGGCAAAACTACCAATCCAGCCGGCCAAAAACTCTTATATTTAAAATGTTCAAATTTGTTGAGTTTGAATTTCAAGTTTTTTAAAAGTATTTTTCAAATTTTCAAACTCTTTGCCGAGTATCTGACCCAGACACTCGGCAAAGGGCCAACACGTCCATCTTTGCCGAGTGTCTGGACTGTGACACTCGGCAAAGAACTGACAGGCCAAACGGCCGCAAACGGCCGTTGGCGCGCGTGGCACGTGCTGGACACGTGCCACGGCTTTGCCGAGTGTCTGCCGTGTGACACTCGGCAAAGCTACTGGAGGCCAAACGGCCGTTCGTAGCGTGGCACGCGCCCGGCACGTGCGTCAGCTTTGCCGAGTGTCTCTTTACTGACACTCGGCAAAGATCCTGTTTGCCGAGTGTCGCCTCTTTGCCGAGTGCCGTTGTCTGGACACTCGGCACAGCCAGTCTTTGCCGAGTGCCCGATAGAAAGCACTCGGCAAAGAGGGAAGCACTCGGCATACGCCGGGTTTCCCGCAGTGATGGTTTCGCCGCTCCATTTCCGGTGACGATGTTGACGCCTCTGGGTCGATCCAATGGATGCACTGTATCCTCAGTCAACAACGATAAAGATATTACCAACTTATTACCAAGTTGATCGAAAACAACGTGCACCAGCTGATGTGGCCATAATTCTCTTTACGACCTGTTTTGGAATTCGCCGTCTTTATGGTGTTCCAAAGGTAGGAAACGAGTCGGCAACGGCAAAAGTCGGCAAGTCGCTAACAAGTTGCCATGGACATGGACACCTACCCATCTGCTTATTAGACGCAAGAACATCGCTGGTGCATACTCTTGAGCTCCTCCATGCCAAGTTGCATTGCCAGGTTTCTCCATCTCGCCAAACCAGCGGTGACCTGGCTCCTCCGTTGGCGCGAGCCATGCACGGGCACGGGCACGGCCGTCGCGCCGCCCGCGTTCCTGTCCTAGCACTGCTCGTTGCGGCGGCGGCGCTCGCGCTGATGATCCCCTTCGCCACCGCGCAGCCATGGCCAGGCTGCGACGAGCAGAGCGGCTGCTACTCCGCCGGCAGCGCCTACGCGAACAACCTCCTGCAGCTCATCGTCGACCTCCGCGACAACGCCTCCTTCTCGCCCGCGCTCTTCGCGTCAGGTTCCGCCGGCGCCGGCACGAACGCCGCCGTCTATGGCATCCTGCTCTGCCGCGGCGACATCAGCTCCTCCGACTGCTTCGACTGCAGCACCCGCGCCGGCCGGGACGTGGACCGCGCCTGCAACCGCACCCGCGACACCGCGCTCGTCTACAACCAGTGCTACGCCCGCGTCGCCGCCACCGACTTCCTCGCCTCGCCCAACAACACCGGCCTGGTGCCCCTCCAGAGCGGCACAAACATCAGCACCGGCGTCGATGTCGCCGCCTACGACACCGCGGTCACGCGACTCCTCAACGCGACGTCGCAGTACGCGGCGAAGCAGTCTCCCAAGCTATTCGCGACGGGGCAGCTGGTGGGGCTGGACCCGAGCATCCCCAACATCTGGTCCACGGCGCAGTGCGCGGGGGACATGTCGCCGGCGGAGTGCCGGAGGTGCCTGGACGACCTGCTGGCCGGGTGGTGGGGGCGGTACCGGTTCCCGCTGAACGGGGAGGGCGCGAGGATCGCCGGTTCGCAGTGCAACCTCAGGTCCGAGCTGGGCAATGTGTTCTACAGCGGCAGCCCGATGGTGAAGCTGCAGAGGAACGGCGAGGCGGCCGCTCCGGCGCCGTCTACGGATGTTGTGCCGGCCACTGGTGGAGGTGAGTACTACTAGTAAGTAGTATATCATTCGCCGGCCTGATCAACACCACTTTCAACAAAGAGACAGATATAGCTCAGATATGGCTGCTAAGAGTTTGGCCCATTTTAAGTGGTGAAAGAGGGTGGCAATGTTAGATTCAAACCAAACATGTCCCTGCCAAAAGGAAAAAAAAAACTGACACATGTAGTGCCCGACAAACTTCAACTGACTTTTATTTTCTGAAAAAAATGACAGGTAAAAATAATTCACCTGGCAAACTTCTTGGAATTATATTGCCAATAGTGTTTGTCGCTGTAGTAGCTGCCATAACCCTTTATATCTGGAATGCGCGTAAGAAGAGAAGATCCCGAGGAACAAAGCTTCCCCGCCGAAGTAAGTCCTCTGCTCCTCCCCTGTACAGTTTGGCATGAAGCTATGAACTTTTCGTTCTTTAGCATTATCATTTCTTTTGAGGTATTCGTAGCACTATCAGTATTGAATCGATGGAAATTAACAGCCCATACAGTTGAGGACTTCGAAAGCATCAAGTCAACATTGCTATCTCTTTCATCATCTGTTATGATGTGATACGACGTGACCATCCCCAAATGCTCGCGACGACAGGCGCTCTCTCGGCTCTGTGCTACGAGGACAGGACAACGAGCCGCTCGCTCGTGTCGATCGGCTCGGCTCCCACGCTTTGTCTATGCCGGCTAAGCGCATCGACTAGCCTGTCTCCTGTGAGCCCGGTCGCCGCCAGGGGCGGACAGGAATCAGGTCGACGTCTAGGGCCACTAAAGGGCCGATTCTAGCTGCTAGACTTGGCCCTTCAGTGCTACAGTAGCTACAGTATAGAACAAATTAGTTCACGCCTAGGGCACCTTTCTATCCGCCACTGGTCGGCGCCGTCGTAGGTCGTCCATCGGAGCCCCTATTGTTCTGCACCGCAGATTCTAGGCACCCGCTGCTGCATGGATCTCGCATCAGCCGCCGCCGCCACCGGATCGGCCGGCGCAGTCGCCTTGTGTGCCTCCGTCCCTCTCATCCATCGAGCATCGCGTCGTCCGCTAGCGTCAGCTGTCAGTTAGGATTTAGCACTCCATCACGGGAGGCTGCTGTTCGGCTGCGTCGTACGAGAGATGCCATGGCCGCGATCTAGGATTGCATATCGAAAGGAAGCTAGATGTCCTCGTCGACGTGAATGGCTCCGGACGTTACGTGATGAGAGCCTCGTATTCGATGAGAGCCTCGTCGCTATGAGCCGAACGATCGAGCCGCGTCCATCCCCGTGCGCCTGGAGGAGTCTGCCGTTGCCGTAAGGGATGGGTCCTCACGGGGGAGAGTTTGGGGACCGTCCCCATGGAGTTTTTTTTTTCAAACGTGAAACTTGGATCAATACAGTTGCAGCCTGAAATTAGTATAATGTCGATCTCGGTACGTTGTATCGCTAATTGAACGACCTCGGCGAGGAGTCTTGCTGCGTGGATTACTTTTAATCGACGAGGTGTTGAATCAACTCGAGTTGCGCGCATGCAGGTTCCTGAGAATTGAAACTGCCCCCCTGCAACTTGTCTGTTTTATTTTCTTGGTTGAAAGAAATTCCTTTGAACAGCTTTTGTTTTCTTTCGTTCTCCCGTTTTGCTTTAGAAATTCGAGGTGACCATGTGTCGTCGATCAAAATATGAACCCCAAACTTGTTTCATGGGAATGCCAACATGCATGAGCATATATACATACTGCTGCCTCCTCTTGGTGCTAATCTAGCTTCCTGCAACAAGTAGCTTATAAGCTTCCATCGAGCATCGCTTCCCTTTGCCAGATATTAACTCAGCTTCTTCTCCAGATCCACCGTTTCCGCGCGCCATGTGCGGCCGCAGCTCCTCTCTCGCCAGTGTCCTGCTAGCACTCCTCGCGCTTCCCTTCTTCGCCGCCGCCGAGCTGCATTGGTCGAACTGCGACAGCAGCAGCGGCAGCTACTCGGCGGGCAGCACCTACCAGGACAACCTCGTGGAGCTCGTCTCCACGCTCCGCTCCGAGATCGCGAACGGCTCCTCCGCCGCCTCGCCGGACCTCTTCGCCACCGCCACCGCCGGCAAAGGCCGCGACGCCGCCTACGGCCTCGTGCTCTGCCGCGGCGACCTCAGCCTCTCCGACTGCCAGGACTGCGTCATCTCCGCCGGCCAGGACGTGGGCAGCTCGTGCGACAACCGCACCAGGGACGTGGCGCTCTGCTACAACCTCTGCTACGTCCGCGTGTCCGGCAGGGACTTCCGCGCCTCCGCCAACAACTCCGGCGAGGTGCTGCTCATAAGCGGCACCAACATCAGCAGCTAACGAGCTATTATCTCGCCTTCGTCAATGGTGGATCATCCATGACTCGCACTTGCGCCATGGTGCGTCGATCGTGCAGTTGCCATATATGCATTATTGTCTCCGGGTGTCAGTCAGGGTCAGGCCAAGCGACTTGTGTCGTGCCTGCGCAAACACAACTTGCACCGCCGCCGGCGCCAGCAGATCGAGGACCAACCACGCTATGCATGCAGCGCCTCGACCTGCTTGTCTATAAATCCCCACGCACCGGCCCTTTGGTTATCGTCACAGCGCGGACTGCAGCGCCATCCAGCCCGGCACGACGTGCTTCCAGCCGGACACCAAGGCCGCCCACGCCTCGTACGCGTTCAACAGCTACTACCAGCGCAAGGGCCGCGCCAGCGGCACGTGCGACTTCGCCGGCGCCGCCTACATCGTCTACCAGGAACCAGCTGGTTAGTCGCCAGTGTTGTGGTCTTGTCTCTTGTGGACTTGTGTTTTCTAATCCCGTGTACGTTTCGTCCATGGTTTCACCGGGACATGTATATAGGCTACTGCGACGCGACGTCGAGCTGGTGCGTGGCGAACGCCGGCGTCGGGGCCGACCGGCTGCAGGCGGCCCTGGACTACGCGTGCGGCCACGGCGCCGACTGCAGCGACATCCAGCCCGGCGCCGCGTGCTTCGATCCCAACACCAAGGCCGCGCACGCCTCGCACGCGTTCAATAGCTACTACCAGCGCAACCACCGGGGCAGCGGCACGTGCGACTTCGCCGGCGCCGCCTCCATCGTCTACCAGGCGCCAAGTGAGTTATCTCTCATCGATCCCATATATAGTATCCTCACGCTATCTCCAACGGAAGACCCAAAGGTAGACCCAAACCTAAAATAGGTCTCCGATGGTACTATTTCAGCCTCCAACAGAGTACCCATACACAGAGGTTTTCAGGAGAGAGGACCTAACTAAATCTGGGTATCCTCTCTTTTCGTGACCCGTTCGCATAAAGGATTCTTCTTTTCGTGACCCGTTCGCATAAAGGATTCTCTTTTAGGTCTTTCATAGATCCCACCCAGATATATTTACTTGTTTGATTATGATGTGTTTAATATATATTTTTTGTGCACATGGCGAAGTTTATAAGAGATAATGATGATCTTGCTCGATCGGTCCATTGTTTCATGCAGAGATCGGAAACTGCGTGCTTCTAGCCACAGCCAGGGCCTAAACTGGGGAACAACGTTGTCTGAATGATACGCTACCATCTCAGTATACGGGATAGCTAGGTAGGGATTATAAGGCCATATCATACTGTACTACCAAGAAATAAAGGTTAACGGCAGTTCCACCCTAGCTATTACTCTACTACATACCTCCAGTTAATTAAGAAAGCTTAGCTTGACGTTCAGACAAAGAGAAACAGCCGAAAATAGACTGTTTTGCTTATCTGATGAAACATACATGTTGTATATTGACCGGAGGCTATACGAAACTAGAAAATAAACATGGCAGGTGTAAATCTGTTCTTGTGCTAGATCATACGTGTGAAAATTCAGTGGCCACCAGCAAACTAGCGTTCTCTCAAGTACTGCCTGTCAATGTTCATTCTCAAACCCTTGTTTAGTTCTCAAATTTCACTATGCAAAAAGAAAATTTCAATCACATCAAAATGCCGGCACGTGTATGGAGTACCAAATATAGATGAAATTAAAAAATAATTACACAGTTTTATTGTACTTTATGAGATGAACATTTTGAGCCTAATTAATCAATATTTGGACAATTATTTGCAAATACAAACGAAATGCTACAGTGACGCATTTATTACAAAACCCAAAGTAAGGCTCAAGTTTCACGAAATGATAACGATAACGTCTGTGGCACTACATGGAATGAATGTCTAAAGACTGAACCTCCACCCTTCTAAAAAACGAACCTCCACAGGTTGGGAGGACCACTGCGAAGCAATTGTAATTTTAGGTCAATCACCCTAGTTCATTTGGTCTCTAATTTTTTAAAGATGAAAACTTTTGGAAAATACATCTAGCCGCCAGTGATTTCAAGTGGATCGACCACACCACATTTAGCTCAACTATAAATATGTTAGGACTCCATGTACATGGTCATCAATATATAGGATACTACTTTGAGGATGAGAAATAAATCATTTTCAGTTTCTGTTTTATCAGCGATCTAAGGAAAGGTACAGGACCTACTCCGCTGGAAAAAAGCCCTTACTCGCTGGAAGAGCTATTGAACGAAAGGTCCGGAACCTGACGATCGGAAAAGATGCGCGACACTGACGATCGGAAAGGTTCCATGCCTCACGCTCAGACGATCGATCGTCGCGAACCGACTACGAGTGCACGTTGGAGGCCAGCGCTCGCCTAAATGACAGCTGCCCCCCGAAGACAAGGTGCGAAGCCAGCGGCACCTTGCTACAATGTGTGTAGCGGAGGACTTGGCATCCGCAGGGCGAAACAGCTATTTGAGAAGGTCCGAGATGCCGTGTACAACTTGAATTTGTATTCTGATGTAAAATTCCGTCTACCTCCGGCCGTTGTCTAATAGGGTAATGCGTGTCTGGAGCAGGTGAGGGATATGGATGGTAAATAAGAAGTCAAAATGCCAATATAAAAAGCGGCGCCCTGTACATTGTTTGGGGAATTCCTCTCGAAAAAAGAAACTGTTAACGAGAGACACTTTGTGTTAGCTTGTCTTCAAAACGTTTTTCACATGTTTGGTACTAGCTTGTGAATTCGGTACCAATAATATTTAATGCTATGAAACCCCTATGAAACCCCCACTGAGACTGGCCTAAATATCTGTCGTTTTCGCTTTCCGAGAAACATCTTTGACCAAATATATAAGGAAGAAGTCCATTTTTGACCATCGAACTATAGCCGAAGTTTGGTTTTGGCCATTAAACTCGAAAACCAGAAATATTTGGCTATCGAACTCTTAAAACCGTTCACAAATGGCCATCGGGCGGTTTTAGAGGGTGGTTTTGATGAAGTGGCTGCCGTGTGGCGGTGGGGACCACATGTCAGCCCCATATCTCTCTCTTTTCTCCTCTCCGTCTCTTCTCTCTCCCGCGGTCGTACCGCCTGCCCGCCTCGCCGCCTCCTCCCTACCTGCTGGCCCTCGTCGCCGGCAACTCCGCCGCCGCCGCCCTTCTCCCTCTCTCCCTCCCGGCCGCCCCCTCCCTCTCCCTCGGGCCGCAGACAGCGGGCGCGGCGGTGGGCGGTAGGCGCTCGTCGGTGGCCATTCGCGACCGTCGCGCCCGGAGGAGGTGCGCGAGCTGGAGACGTAGGCCGTCCTTCTCCCTCTTTCCCGTTGATCGTAGCCGTCCCGCGCTGGGCACCGTCGGCCTGGCGCTGGCCCGGCCCCGCGCTGCCCATTGCTGCCGACGCTCCTGCGCTGCCCACCGCCGCTGGCCCACCGACGAGTGCCTACCGCCCACCGCCGCGCCCGCCTTCCGCGGCCGGAGGGAGAGAGGGGCGGCGGCGGGGCTGGGGGTGGAGGAGGTGCCGACGACAAGGAGCAGCGACGAGGGCCGGCGGGAGGGAGGGTTGGCGGAGGGGCATGGGAGGGAGGAGGCGGCGGTGCGGCTACGGGAGAGAGAAGAGAAGGAGAGGAGAAAAGAGAGAGATAGGGTGCTGACATATGGGCCCCACTGCCACGCGGAAGCCACGTCAGCAAAACCATCCTCTAAAACCACTCAATGGCCATTTGTAAACTGTTTTAAGAGTTCGATGGTTAAAGATTTCTGGTTTTCGAGTTCGATGGCCAAAACCAAACTTCGGCTATAGTTCGATGGTCAAAAATGGACTTCTTCCAATACATAAAAATATATATTATTTTTTATGATACATAATAAATATCATCAGATAGATATTTAAATCTAGTTTTTTAATAAATTTATTTGGACATCAAAATGTTGCACATGTTTTTTATAAATCAAGTCAAAGTCGTGGCACGGAAATCAACGACAACAATTATTTAGGGACGGCGAGAGTGGCAAGTAAGTAAGGTGGCAAGCCCAAACAGCTAGGTTTTTTTTTTTGCTACGTTTTCTCCTCATCACGTACCGTGTATGGGATCTACAAATCTACTATTGCAGCTAGCAAGAAATATTCTTCCGCTTTAAACTCAACATTCTATATATTCGTCGTCACTCAATTGGAATCTGACGGATGTTAACTTTATTCAAAATGAATGTATGTCGAAGCATTTGGCTGCCGTGTCTGTTGCTGAGACATCAACAGGATAGCTGATGACTGCGCTGGATTGGTGCCTTGTGGAGGAAGGCCAGGTGTTGTTTTAGAAAAATATACCAACATTAAGACAAGGAATGCTTACTTTGAAATTGTAACAAGCACGTAGAAGCACTCAATGAAAATAATTCAGGTAAAAACTTGAGAAAGTGAGCTGCATTTTCTGAGAAAAAAAAAGGCAAGAATACTGAAAGCGATTAGGAGCTGAGCAACTGATTTGTATCTGAAAAGAAAATTATCATGGTAGAACACATGTGCATCACTTTACACGCAATTAAGTAATAAGTAACATCCAAGGCCCTATTTAGATGCAAAGCGTTTTTGGAGTATTGGAAAAATACTACAGTTCTGCAAAATCTTTCATTTTGGAAAGCTCTTGGGTGTTTGGATGCAACAAACCAGTTTTAAAACCATGGTATTGCTACTAGTCTTTTTTTGAAATTCCACTTGGAACCTCCTTTTGTAAACCACAATTTTGCACACCTTTGGTATACAAAACTACAGTTTCTTGATTCCACAATTTTTCTAAAACTACGACATCCAAACAGCCCCTATAATTGTAATTGCCCATGGAATTAGCAATAACAAATTTATCCTTCAAAAGATAATTCGATAATAAAATAAACCATGAAGATGCAAACACAAACAAAATAGGTAACATGTGAAAGTACAAACCATGCATTCCCCCAGTGAGAAGCAAGCTCTCTTAACATGGAAACAAATTTATTGCACAAATATCTTGCTCATGATGATCAAGTTTTTAAGAAACAAATACATCAATAGCACAAAAAAAGGTGTCTGCTTTGTATCAGTGTACGCTACCTGGACCCGGGGGGTTTTGATTTGGAATCACTTGAGCATTTCCAGGGTTCTGTTGTGTCTTTGTCTGAGTCTCCATAGACAACATTTTCAGAGAAATCTTCCGCAAATAATCAGACTGAGTGATACAAAAGAAAAAGATTTAAGACGTGGCTTTGCATTAATACAATCAACAAGTGCAAGGTGCATGGGCCCATAATATTTTGGTACCACGTGTCTAGCATGATTAGCATAGTATCCATCTATTGCTCCATCGTGTATGTTAGGATGATAAAAGGATGACATAAGGAACTAAAAATTAGCCACAAAGCCGTTCAGATTGTCAATAGCTATCATTGAACCATCCCGTGACTTAAAGTTTCGACTCTGCATACAGAAGGTAGTAGAGTTAGGTTAAGCGTACCTGGTTAGTGGCTGCAGTATAGATTTCCTCTTCAAATCGCACAGCAATCATTTGAAGCTCACTCAGCCCCTCAGGCACTGATACTGGCAGATGCCTCTTCAGAGTCTCCATTCTACACGTACAAAAGATGTGATATATTGGTGTTTTACTACCATTTAATAAGTCCGGGAAAACGAGTAAGACAGAAAGCCCAACATATGTACATAAACTAGTGGCATGTAATTTGAGGACAGCTAACACGCATACACATGTTTCAACCAAGCCAGCTAGGGTAAAATGGACAAATTGAAGTGACAGGCATATAGATGACAGAATAAGTATTTGGGGAACTGGGCATTTATATTTTTGTCTCACGCCATGAGTTGTCACCATGTAGGGGAGGATTGGGGCATACCCAACACTGAAAGCTCCAACAAAAGGCGAGGGTCAAGTTCTAGGCAGCTTTACCCTTGCTTATTTTGCAAGGAGGCTATTTCGAACGCAGAACCTCAGGACATACAGGTGGAGAGACTACCACTGTGCCAGGCTCGCCCTTCAAATGGCAAGCATATCCGTATAAATAGTTTTTGAAACTTTTTCATCACATAATGAGTTGTTGTCACGTGGTCCCAAACCTAAAAAAATGAAATAAATGGGAATCTCCCCTCCCATGGTCAAGGAAAAAATTATGAGTTGTCGCCATGTGCAGCCAGCATCAGCAGAATCAAAGTCCTCCGGATGTGAAGAAACATAAGTGAAAATGTTTCCACATCTTTGTTATGCAGCTAAGGGCAACTACAACGCAAAGGCTCTTATAGAGATACTTCAGGAGAGAGAATAAATGCTACATCATAAAGCGTCTACCTAAGAGCTCCGCCACCCAACAGGTATAACTATTTTGTGGGTGCTTAAATAGTCTCGTGAGGTTAAGAGCCAGCTAAGTGCCCATGATAGGAGAAAACAAGAGCCAAAGTTAAGTCGCATTTTGCAAATATTCAGTGGTGTAGGATCGCGTGATCAGGAGAAGGTAAGCTGTTGCAGCTCCAGAAAGGAATAATCTCTCTGTGTGTGTGGCTATGGTGGAGATATGACCTTGCAATAACAATTTTGTATCCTGTAGCAAGCGAACAAGCAGTTTCTGCTTTCAATTTGATGATGGAGTGGGCCGTTGGCAGGTTCAGAGATGTGTGATGTAGATAGGATGATGGATTGGATGGCAACGAGTGGGCGATCTGCGATAAACCAGTTGGCCCCCGTGCACGGGAGGATCAGCGAGCAAACCCTAGCCTACCCCTAGCAGGGTGATAGCATCCTACAGCGATAAGGGGGGCAGCGACGGATCGAATCGTAGGAGGAGTGCGATTAGTAAAGCAAAGGGAGGGATCGAAATTGCTTCCTTCCCGTGAGAGAGGGGGAAGGGAAGGAAGAAGGGATGGACGACGTACATCTTATTGACGATCCTGCTGCGGGCCTCGGGCTGGAGCTGGGTGCGCCAGTCGCCTCCGGCCGGGGCGGCGGCGTTAGGAATGCCTTGTGGAGGAAGGCCAGGTGCTGTTTTAGAAAAATATACCAACATTAAGACAAGGAATGCTTACTTTGAAATTGTAACAAGCACGTAGAAGCACTCAATGAAAAATAATTCAGGTAAAAACTTGAGAAAGTGAGCTGCATTTTCTGAGAAAAAAAAGGCAAGAATACTGAAAGCGATTAGGAGCTGAGCAACTGATTTGTATCTGAAAAGAAAATTATCATGGTAGAACACATGTGCATCACTTTACACGCAATTAAGTAATAAGTAACATCCAAGGCCCTATTTAGATGCAAAGCATTTTTGGAATATTGGAAAAATACTGCAGTTCTGCAAAATCTTTCATTTTGGAAAGCTCTTGGGTGTTTGGATGCAACAAACCAGTTTTAAAACCATGGTATTGCTACTAGAGTCTTTTTTTTTTGAAATTCCACTTGGAACCTCCTTTTGTAAACCACAATTTTGCACACCTTTGGTATACAAAACTACAGTTTCTTGATTCCACAATTTTTCTAAAACTACGACATCCAAACAGCCCCTATAATTGTAATTGCCCATGGAATTAGCAATAACAAATTTATCCTTCAAAAGATAATTCGATAATAAAATAAACCATGAAGATGCAAACACAAACAAAATAGGTAACATGTGAAAGTACAAACCATGCATTCCCCCAGTGAGAAGCAAGCTCTCTTAACATGGAAACAAATTTATTGCACAAATATCTTGCTCATGATGATCAAGTTTTTAAGAAACAAATACATCAATAGCACAAAAAAAGGTGTCTGCTTTGTATCAGTGTACGCTACCTGGACCCGGGGGGTTTTGATTTGGAATCACTTGAGCATTTCCAGGGTTCTGTTGTGTCTTTGTCTGAGTCTCCATAGACAACATTTTCAGAGAAATCTTCCGCAAATAATCAGACTGAGTGATACAAAAGAAAAAGATTTAAGACGTGGCTTTGCATTAATACAATCAACAAGTGCAAGGTGCATGGGCCCATAATATTTTGGTACCACGTGTCTAGCATGATTAGCATAGTATCCATCTATTGCTCCATCGTGTATGTTAGGATGATAAAAGGATGACATAAGGAACTAAAAATTAGCCACAAAGCCGTTCAGATTGTCAATAGCTATCATTGAACCATCCCGTGACTTAAAGTTTCGACTCTGCATACAGAAGGTAGTAGAGTTAGGTTAAGCGTACCTGGTTAGTGGCTGCAGTATAGATTTCCTCTTCAAATCGCACAGCAATCATTTGAAGCTCACTCAGCCCCTCAGGCACTGATACTGGCAGATGCCTCTTCAGAGTCTCCATTCTACACGTACAAAAGATGTGATATATTGGTGTTTTACTACCATTTAATAAGTCCGGGAAAACGAGTAAGACAGAAAGCCCAACATATGTACATAAACTAGTGGCATGTAATTTGAGGACAGCTAACACGCATACACATGTTTCAACCAAGCCAGCTAGGGTAAAATGGACAAATTGAAGTGACAGGCATATAGATGACAGAATAAGTATTTGGGGAACTGGGCATTTATATTTTTGTCTCACGCCATGAGTTGTCACCATGTAGGGGAGGATTGGGGCATACCCAACACTGAAAGCTCCAACAAAAGGCGAGGGTCAAGTTCTAGGCAGCTTTACCCTTGCTTATTTTGCAAGGAGGCTATTTCGAACGCAGAACCTCAGGACATACAGGTGGAGAGACTACCACTGTGCCAGGCTCGCCCTTCAAATGGCAAGCATATCCGTATAAATAGTTTTTGAAACTTTTTCATCACATAATGAGTTGTTGTCACGTGGTCCCAAACCTAAAAAAATGAAATAAATGGGAATCTCCCCTCCCATGGTCAAGGAAAAAATTATGAGTTGTCGCCATGTGCAGCCAGCATCAGCAGAATCAAAGTCCTCCGGATGTGAAGAAACATAAGTGAAAATGTTTCCACATCTTTGTTATGCAGCTAAGGGCAACTACAACGCAAAGGCTCTTATAGAGATACTTCAGGAGAGAGAATAAATGCTACATCATAAAGCGTCTACCTAAGAGCTCCGCCACCCAACAGGTATAACTATTTTGTGGGTGCTTAAATAGTCTCGTGAGGTTAAGAGCCAGCTAAGTGCCCATGATAGGAGAAAACAAGAGCCAAAGTTAAGTCGCATTTTGCAAATATTCAGTGGTGTAGGATCGCGTGATCAGGAGAAGGTAAGCTGTTGCAGCTCCAGAAAGGAATAATCTCTCTGTGTGTGTGGCTATGGTGGAGATATGACCTTGCAATAACAATTTTGTATCCTGTAGCAAGCGAACAAGCAGTTTCTGCTTTCAATTTGATGATGGAGTGGGCCGTTGGCAGGTTCAGAGATGTGTGATGTAGATAGGATGATGGATTGGATGGCAACGAGTGGGCGATCTGCGATAAACCAGTTGGCCCCCGTGCACGGGAGGATCAGCGAGCAAACCCTAGCCTACCCCTAGCAGGGTGATAGCATCCTACAGCGATAAGGGGGGCAGCGACGGATCGAATCGTAGGAGTGCGATTAGTAAAGCAAAGGGAGGGATCGAAATTGCTTCCTTCCCGTGAGAGAGGGGGAAGGGAAGGAAGAAGGGATGGACGACGTACATCTTATTGACGATCCTGCTGCGGGCCTCGGGGTGGAGCTGGGTGCGCCAGTCGCCTCCGGCCGGGGCGGCGGCGTTAGGGTCGACGCCGCCGGCGGCAGCAACGGCCGCAGGGTCGGCCCCCTGCGTGGGGCGCCAGTCGCCTCCGGCCGGGGCGGCGGCGTTAGGGTCGACGCCGCCGGCGGCAGCGACGGCCGCAGGGTCGGCCCCCTGCGTGGGGCGCCAGTCGCCTCCGGCCGGGGCGGCGGCGTTAGGGTCGACGCCGCCGGCGGCAGCGACGGCCGCAGGGTCGGCCCCCTGCGTGGGGCGCCAGTTGGCGGCGCCGTCCATGGCTTGCGGCGCGGCGGGCGGCCTCTCGAAATTTGATTGAAGAGTGGTGGGTTGGGTGGATCTGCCAAGCACAGCACAGCAGGAGGAGGAATCGAGGCGAGGAAGAAATTGAGGAAAGGGAATGAACACGGAAGCTACGCTAGAGAGGGAGGGAGGGAGCGAGCAGCCTCAGGACATCCCGTCTCCTTCCTTCTTCGTTCGGGGCCGGGCCGGGCCGGGCCGGGGTTTTCCTATCCTTACTTATAGTCAGCCTCAGCCAGAGTGGAGGCCCACCCATTCCTTTCCATCAACTAGTCTAGCCCACGGGCCTTCTTCTTGTTGTTGTTTCTTCATTCCTTCCTTATTATTATCCGGACTCTATCCCCTCAAAAAAATATTATTATCCGGACTCATCAGCTAGAAAAAAGGAGGCCCAGAACTTGGTTGGCGGCCCAAGTCTAACGCCGTCGGTCTCGATCGAGGCGAGGGGGAAGGAAGGAGAGCGCCTGCGCCTGCGGCGGCCGGTAAGCGCCGGCTAGGTCTCGTTTGGAACATCTTATTTCCAGTTTATGACTAAAATAAGTTGAAATTAGAAGCCAAACGACCTGTTTTTTTTTCAATTTTTTTACCACGCTTCTCTCCACCGCACTCATTTGTACTAAATGCAGAAACTGGTTCAGATTTATTTCTTAAATAAGCGTTATTTTCATATTCATACAGCTCATCTGAGAAGGTTTTTTACAACCGCGGTTCCAAACAGGCTCCGTTCCCGGGGGCCGCCGTTCCGTTGCTTCTCCTCCGCCTCCGGCTCTGTAATGGTGATTCGGAGTTGCTCTTCTTTCCTCTCTTCTGGTTTCTGATTTCCAGAGCGGCCTGGAGGCGGCACTACCCCATCTTCTTGGCTCTCAGGCCTCCCGTGCCGCCGCCGTCCATCCCACCGCCGCTCACCCGCTTCTTCTCCTCCCGGCACTCCACCAAGAGGTCCGCCGGAAAGACGCCAATGGACTCCGCTGACGCCGGCGAGCCCTTCTACGTCGTCCGCAAGGGGGACGTCATCGGCATCTACAAGACCCTCAGCGAATGCCAAGCTCAAGTCAGCAATTCGGTATGCATGTCTGCCTTCCACTTCCCTTCACTCCTTTCTTATTATACTTATTACTTGCTGACCATGCCCCTGCTGCTATGCTAGGTTTGCGACCCTTCTGTCACGAGCATACCCAGTTGCAGGCTTGCAGCCAAGATGGACACGGAAAGATATTCTGACTTTCAGAGGACAATACGAATCACTATGGAACACGGGCACATCCGTAATGTAATCACAAATATGGTCTACAAATATTCAACATTTCTTGACGCCTCTCTACGGGTTGCGTCAGGCGAGCTTTTTTTTTTCTCTTTTCATTTTGACTCGTCAACTGTGATGGTCCCTTGCCCTGAATGAAATACTCCATCCGTCCCAAAATATAAGGTCCTGAAGCATTCGAATTTAAAAAATAATAGGGAGGAGAAATGATCTGTATACCCCTTATTTTACACTACCCACCAACTCTCCACCTACACCAAATATTTTTGTCTTATACCTTATATTTTGATACAAAATTTGATATATTATGGGACGGAGGGAGTAATGCCAAAATCACGCATCCATCAGCCGCCCCTGTTGGCTGTTGCCGCGGCCATGTGCGGCCGTGGGTCCGTGGCGATGCGAGAGCCGAGAGCAAGGCGCCCTTCCTTTGCCGCTGCTGATGCTCGCTGGCCGCTATGCCACCGTCGTCTTCGCGCTCGCTTTCCTGCTGCTGCCGCCGCTGGCCGTGGCTGAACGACGAATTCCAGATTATCAACGCCTAGTGGAACTACGGTCTACGGTCTTTGCACATGACGGTGAACCCCGGGCTTCCTATCTGGCTTTGGCTCGTGGAAGCCAGATAGGAGAGGTGTCTTAGGGCCCAATGAGACCCATCAGCGTCAACCAAGCTGCCCGGCTGCTACCCCTCCACCCGCGGCCTCTTGCCGGCGCGTGAGCCCACAATGACGCTCCCATGGATGGAGGGAGGTGGACGACGGGAATCCTATATGGCTTCCGGAAGTTTTTTTTAGCCATCTAGCTTCCATATTAGAAGCCAATGTGCATGATTCTGGTAGTTCAGAGATAGTCGCCGTGAGATCGTTTGATGCACCCTTTGACAGGAATGAATCATTGTGGATCATTTGCATTATTTCTGGTGAATGCGGCATTATTGACAGTTGAAATTAAAGAAAAACAAAACAAAAGAGCATGAGGAAGAGAGCCATCAGACAGGGAGAACGCAGTCGAGCAAACCCATTTTGCTTGCGCCCTGGGTCTGTTATTGATCCGGACTTCTCACGAAATGAAAATGCAACAAGGTGGTAGTAGCGTAGCCTTTTGAAACTTCACAATTGTTTCTCCACCAGTTCAGGCGTTCGGTACTGGTGGGAGAGCGCAGCTTCCGATCTCTGTAATCATTGGTACAAGCACCAGAAAGATAACCATTTTTCCGTCAGCTGGTGTGCAAAAAATATCTTATAGTGTGGAGCTATGGGCAAGACGAGACATGACATGACTCACTTTGTGGCTGGTAGACGACGGAGCCGGCGCCGTTGAAGTCGCACATCCCATCGCAAAAAATATCTTATCCGCTGTTGAATGCATACGAGGCGTGCGCGAGCTTGGTGTCGGGGTCGAAGCACGCCGCGCCGGGCTGGATGGCGCTGCAGTCGGCGCCGTGGCCGCACGCGAAGTCCAGCCCCGCCTGCAGCCGGTCGTCCCCGACGCCGGCGTTCGCCACGCACCAGCTCCAGCAAGTGCCTGCGTCTCAAGTCAGCTCCGTAAACAAATGGATCGAACAAGTGAGATCCATCCCTGCTAATAAATAATGGACACGTGAGATGCTGCCATCCCGCCGGGATCTATCACTGATGCCAAGACCAAAGAGAACTCACCCGTTGGTGCCTGGAAGACAACGGAAGCGGCGCCGGAGAAGTCACACTTCCCACTGGCCCTGCCGTTGCGCTGGTAGTAGCTGTTGAACGCATACGACGCGTGCGCGGCCTTGGTGTCCGGCTGGAAGCACGTCCCGCCGGGCTGGATGGCGCTGCAGTCGGCGCCGTGGCCGCACGCGAAGTCCAGCGCCGCCTGCAGCCGGTCGTCCCCGACGGCCGCGTTCGCCACGCACCAGCTCTGGCTCCCCGGCGGAGTGACGACGGCGGTGAAGTCGAACTGGTACACCTTCTGCATGTTGGGGTAGAAGAGGCCGAAGTGCTGCTCGACGTCGTCTGCCCCGGCGCCCTTGCCGTTCTCGTTGAAGAGGGCGAAGATGTACACGCCCATGTCGGCGTCCGGGCGGTGCGGGGTGCCCGTGTTGCCGGAGAGCACGCGGTTCATGAGGTTGTTGATGTACGCCTGAGCGTTGGCTACGGAGGCCACTCCGCCGGCCTGTAAGAGCCTCCTGCTGCCGGCGGCGGCGGCGGAATGAAGCCCCCCGGTCGCTGGCGCCCCGTTCTCCGTTTGTGTCACGGTCATACTGGCAAAATCACCCAGCTTTTCCATGGCGTTGTACGTGGCGTCGCGCTGGGCGTCGAGGAGGTTGGAGTAGGTGAGCTTGGTGACGGGGTCGACCACGCCGGGGTTGGGGTTCCCCAAGACGTAGTCGAGGTTGAACGTGTTTGGCTGAGCCATGTAAGTTAAGTAGGGATAGTAATTGACGGATAGGTAGGAGCCCGTCCTCTGCAGGAGGTCGAGCATGGGCTTCATCACCGGCTGCGCGATGTCGTCCTTGAACTGGCCCGCCGACGGCGGCCAGGACACACCGATCGCGTCGAAGGCGACCGGCGTGGTCACCTTCACGGCGTCGGCAAGGCCCAGCTGCGCCAGCGCCGCCTGCACATTGGTCATGGCCGGGACGAGGCTTGGGTTCAAGTCGGGCCTCGACCTGAACACCTCGTTGCCCACGGCGACGCCATTGATCTGCGTGGCGGGGTAGAACGCCGCCACGTTGTTCTGAACCCACTGGAGCGCGTTGGACGGGTCCGAGGCAGCGGCGGCCACGTTCTCGTTGGGCATCATCACCATGACCTTGATGCCGGTGTTGGCAAGCGACGTCAGCACGCTGGGGTTGGCGTCGTAGATCCTGACCATGGTGATGCCGTTATTCTTGAGCAGGTTGACCACCGATGCCGGGTCCGGCAGGTCGTTGGCCACACTACCGTAGCTCACGCCCAGATCACTCGCCTCTGCAATTTAATATAATCTGAACTTGCATCGATCGTTCCCAATAACAGCCCAAGTGTTAGCTTTTGTGGACAGATGCGTGGAAGATTACCTGCACGTGAGAAGAAGAAGAAGAGCAGCGGCAATGCGGCGCTGAGGAAGACGGCGATGAGGCGGGTGAGAGCCATGCCCTACTGCGGTGGCAACGGGGCGGGCGCAGAGGAAGACGATGCAGGTTGAGTGCGTGATGATGAGCAAAAGGGTTCGTGTAAATTTATAGCCGGCACTTATTTTCTATGCTCAAGGTTATTGTGCTGATGATGAGTCGCAGTGTTTCATGGTTGGTCCCGCGGCGGCTTCGAATCTCTAAACTTGGAATCGTGGGCTCACAGCGAGCGAATATTGCGCGATCTCAGCGAGCCACGTCGACTGCAAACGCTGGCCGTCAGATCGCATGTGGGATCGTGCAGGAGCTCAGCCTTCTCCTCTTGCCAAGTTCTAGAGCCATCGGGACCTCCGTCCGGGACGAAAGGGACGCGGGCGCGGCGCCCGGATCCGGCTCGCCCTCGACGAGCTTCGCCGGCAGCGCGAAGCCGGCGGTGCAGGCGCTCGCCGCGGCGGCGCCGGCGAAGGAGCCCTTGCAGGCGTCGAGCAGCCCGGACAATTGGCAATTATACTGGCCCAACAACTCCAAGTAGGGCGCGGCAAAGACGCGCCAGAGTTTCTAGTTCCTATACGAAAGGTGGACCAGCAGATGCATGTATCCATGATTTTGGTGATCCAAGTTTTGCTACTGTCTACACCCGCCATGCATAGCATGGCTCTGCTCCATCCAAGCGCCAATTGCGTATCAGGTCCGTGTCTGACAGGGACAAGCAAGTCAACTGCGGCCTAGCTAGGTCATGCGCAACGAACTGCTTCGCCTTAATTTGCCTCATCCTTGATGGTTTGGTTGCCCGTTGGCGTGGGCATTCTTAGATGCTATGTACGGAGTACCACAGTTTTTCCTCGCACGCAGTTTTTCCCATTCCGGCCGCTTCTGTCTTCCTCGTCTTAGAGATTGGAACTTGGAAGGACGAAGCCAATGGCTTGACTCCACAGTTTTTAATTTATTTGCTGTTTCTTGCTAGTCCTTTCCAAATGTCCTTCAACTCAAGTGGGAAAAAGAAATAGTATGCAGATGTAAGAAAAGTGACAATAAAGATAATGCATACGGACTATATATATGCTGTTGTATGGCAGTCCTCATTTTGCATATGTATTTAAGTCCAAGTATATGGAAATATGACAAAGTTAGGCAAGATTCTCCTTCATATGCCTTCAAACAGTCGCCCTCCAGTCCACTAGAGTTGAAAATCCTCATTTTGCATTATATATTTAATTCCAAATATATGGAAATAGGACAAAGTTAGGCAAGATTCTCCTTCAGATGCCTTCAAAACAGTAGTCGTCCACCAGTCCACTAGAGTAGAAGCCTGCGTACCTGCCAAAGACCCAGAAATAATTATTCAAATATGTAAAAAAAATTCTGGAAGAAAAACTATTCAAAATGTGGAGCATACTCTTAGTGAATGTTGATGACGCCTCTTAGTCAACGCTGATAAACGACTCTCAGTCACTTCATGCTGATGATAACCGTGAATCCATGTGAATGTGATGGGCCAAAAACTAAATTTTCCATGATGGACTCTAATATACGTTCCTCAGTACGTGATTTGCACGGGAAGCTCAACCGAAGTGATAGCCATGTCCAAATTGTGATTATTGTGGATAGTTTTGCCATGTGGCCTGCACTTGCCAGGTCTAAGCATTCCTCTCTTGTTTCATTAAAAAAATATGACAATCATTGTCATGGATTTTGTGACGTTTGAGGCAAGCAGCGACAGGCAAGTTAGACCGCTAGTATGTTAGAGACAATAATAGAATCACAAATGAAAGGGTTACCAGTTTCTATGGCGTGGCCACAGCCAGCGTGAGCTGAGGATACATTTTGCATAGGAGGAGTTTGTATTCTTTCAAATCAGCAAGGGTGTGGATCGACTTGAGGTGTATGTGCATGTTCCCATACAGGTTACTAAAGTGTCGATCGAATAGTGCGAAAAAGCTTCAAGAGCTGAAGTCATGTCTATACTTGGAACTAGATCGAGTAGTCTGTTTAGATTGGTCTGCACGAGACTATAATGTAAGGCAACAGGTGTAGTACGGCGATGGAAACATAAGATCAATTCTAATGTGACAATTCCTATGTGACTTTGTATAGCGACAGTGAGGTTCTTATTATGAGTGCAATCAACTAGAGCATAATATATTAGATTTTGTTAGGCTTTTGGGTTGGAGAAATCTATTTTTGCCTCGTTGAGATTGTGGTAATATAAGAGACGAAGGATGCATAGTTGCAAGTGAAGTCGTCGTGGAGTTTGAGTTTGTGGGGATAGCGGTGTTTCTTTCGGGCAGTAGGTCTGAGAACAAGCTTGTCAGGCAGCTCTTGTTAACCAGCAACCATAGCAGCTCAAGTCCGATATATATGGAGGTTTGTGTGTCATATGGCTTCATAATGGTGGAGTATTTTTTAAGGTGGAGTTTGTTTGATACTGTATCAAATGTTATGTATAGTCCAGTTATGATAGGACTTGGAATTATATTCAACAGTATGGGTAGAATCTGTCCCAAGCTTTGTAACCCGGAGTCTTCTTATAAATACACGCACGCATTTCACGCGAAAAACACATGACTTGTTACGCATAAAAAATATTCTTCTCTATTCTCATTTATAAATTTCTACTTTTACCATAGGGGCACCGAAACTTATTATCTATCCGTTTGTGCATATACTGGGATGGATAGCATCGTGGCTTTATCCAGACCTCGCTTGATGATGTGTATATATAGTGTTGTTTCTTCAGTCGATCAGCCGTTCGATGGGAGCACGCAGCTTCCAACTTCTGCAGTAAACAAACGCTGGTAATTAAGATTCAGCCAAACTCTGGTAAGAGCGTGGGGAACGGCATGATTATCCTCAAGCGTCGTGGTGACGAACTCACTGGGTTGCTGGTAGACGACGGCGGCGGCGCCGGAGAAGTCGCACGACCCGCTGGCCCGGCTCTTCCGCTGGTAGTAGCTGTTGAACGCGTAGGAGGCGTGCGAGGCCTTGGTGTCCGGCTGGAAGCACGCGCCGCCGGCCTGGATGGCGCTGCAGTCGGCGCCGTTGCCGCACGCGTAGTCCAGCGCCGCCTGCAGCTGCGCGTCCCCGACACCCGCTCTCGCCACGCACCAGCTCGCCGTCGCGCTGCAGAGACCTACGTATCCAAGTAAACAATGGGAACACCTGATGAGAATGAGATACACTGTCGCATCTCTGCCTACCCAAGATAGGCGAGATGGATCAGGATCACAAACGCTTGCGTTGACTCACTGGGTTGCTGGTAGACGATGGAGGCGGCGCCGGAGAAGTCGCACGTCCCGGTGGCCCGGTTCTTGCGCTGGTAGTAGTCGTTGAACGCGTACGAGGCGTGCGCGACCTTGGTGTCCGGCTGGAAGCACGACCCGCCGGACTGGATGGCGCTGCAGTCCGCGCCGTTGCCGCACGCGTAGTCCAGCGCTGCCTGCAGCCTCGCGTCCCCTACGCCCGCGTTCGCCACGCACCAGCTAGGCTTTGCGCTGCTGCACGTGTCTGTGCGTACGTCTCGGCGGCAAGAGATAGGATTAAAACACAAGTTTGATTACAATAATACAAAGTTCCTGATCTATATGTGTTAATATAAGCGTTTACCAAGAGGAATGAATAAGCTGACAGATTGAGGACTTATTACCAGCTGGTTGCTGGTAGACGATGGAGGCCGCGCCGCTGAAATCGCACGCCCCGGCGGCGCGGTTCATGCTCTGGTAGTAGCTGTTGAACGCATACGAGGCGTGCGCGAGTTTGGTGTCGGGCTCGAAGCACGAACCCCCGGGCTGGATGGCGCTACAGTCCGCGCCATGGCCGCAGGCGTAGTCCAGCGCCGCCTGCAGCCGCGCGTCCCCGACCGCCGCGTTCGCCACGCACCAGCTGTCCTTCGTGCCGCCGCCGCCGGTGGCGTGGCGGAAGTCGAACTCGTACACCTTGGTCTGGTTCGGGTAGAAGAGGCCGAAGTGCTGCTCCACGTCGTCCGATCCGGCGCCCTTGCCGTTCTCGTTGAACAGGGCGAAGATGTAGACGTCCATGTCGGCGTTGGGGCGGTGCGGGGTGCCCGTGTTGCCGGCCAGCACGCGGTTCATAAGGTTGTTGATGTATGTCTGAGCGTTGGCTACGGAGGCCACTCCGCCGGCCTGTAAAAGCCGCCTCCTGCCGCCGCCGCCGGGATGAAGCCTCCCGCCCGTCGGCGCCCCGTTCTCCGGTTGCTTCACGGCCAAGCTGGTGAACCCCAGCTTGTCCATGGCGTAGTACGTGGCGTCGCGCTGGGCGTCGAGGAGGTTGGAGTAGGTGAGCTTGGTGTCGGGGTCGACCACGCCGGGGTTGGGGTTCGCCAGCACGTAGTCGAGGTTGAACGTGTTTGGTTGAGCCATGTAGGTTAAGTAGGGATAGTAATTGACGGAGAGGTAGGAGCCGGTGCGCTGCAGGAAGTCCAGCATGGGCTTCATCACCGGCTGCGCGAGGTCGTCACGGAACCTGCCGGCGGACGGCGGCCATGACTCCGCGAGCGCGTCGAACGCGACCGGCGTGGTGACCTTGACGGCGTCGGCGAGGTTGAGCTGCGCCAGCGCCGCCTGCACGTTGGACATGGCCGGGACGAGGTTCGAGGTGAGGTCGGGCCTCGAGTCGAACACCTCGTTGCCCACGGCGACGGCGTGGATCTGCGTGGAGGGGTAAGCCGCCACGTTGTTCTGCACCCATTGGAGCGCGCTGGACGGGTTCGAGGCCACGTCGGCAACGTTCTCGTTGGGCACCATCACCATCACCTTGATGCCGGTGTTGGCCAGCGAGTTGAGGACGTTGGGGTTGGCGTCGTAGATCCTGACCATGGTGATGCCGTTCTGATTGAGCAGGTTCACCACCGATGCCTGGTTCTTCGGCAGGTCATTTGCCACCCTACCGTAGCTCACGCCCAGCTCACTCGCCTCTGTAGTAGTCGACAAGACGATGTATACAATTGTTAGCAGTTTAGCACTAATCTGCATTCAGTGGCGTAGCCAGGATTTTAGCATAAGGGGGGCCATGTAAACAATATACGAGTATCTAATTTTAGTATAAATTTAATTTAATAGAATATATATTATCGTGTCATAAAATGGTGAGAGATAATTTTAGTAGAGCAGGATTACCTAACTTTTCTTTTCATTTTTATTTTCTGATAGTTAGCAATTTTTTCTCTATGGCTATTTGATTATATATCTCTAATTGAGTGTGTAATAGCGTAAGTTTTAAAAAATAGTTCAAATATAGTAGACATTGGGATTAAAAATACTACCACATGTCTAGTACAGTTAATATTAGCTTCACAACTCCACAGCCGGAACAATAATCATCCAATCGATTACTAGTTTATGTGATTATCTACTAAAAAATATCATAAGCACTAACTATATATGTTACATTTGCTCAAACCTTAGGGGGGGCCAGGGCCCCTGCCAGCCCCCCCTTGGCTACGCCACTGTCTGCATTTGCATATGCATTCGGATCGATCATTCCCAATGGAAAAGCAAGTGTTTTTTGTGGCGTTGTGGGAATATACCTGAATGCGAGGAGAAGAGTAGCGCCAATGTGGCGCCGAGGACGATGAAGCGGGTGAGAGCCATGCTCTGCTGCGGTGCTGGCAACGGTCGGGCAGAGGAGGATGATGGAAGTTGAGTGCGAGCGTGCAAATTTATAGCCGGTACCGTACCAGTATCAAGCGCGCTAGCTCAAGGTCGAGGTCAGTGTATGCTGTGTTCATGGTGGGTACTGCGACTGCCGACTGCCGTAGTGCCGTGTAAGAAGGGTGGAAAAGAACGTGTAGGACGCACCCTTTGACGTTTTCCAATCACATACGAGTTGAACCCAAAGATTCAAGAGTGTTGTGGAATATGGATTAAGATGATGATAAGGTGTGCGGTGGTGAACATGTACAGAGAGATCCTGTTTGTGCTACTCTGTAGCACTGGCTTGTATATCTACAGTTCTACACCCTCCTCCCCTCCATGCATGGCTGGTCTATATGACGCCTGACGGGGATAGGCAAGTCAGGATGGGAATGGGCCGGGCCGGCCCTGGCCTTGGACGCGGCCCCCATGGGTTCAAGGTCAATTTTAGAGGGCCATGGGCCGACCCAATTTAGTCTTTAGCTACGGCCTCGATGGCCCAATGGGTAATATGGGTCAGCCTTGTTCACCATTTAGTCTATGCTTAAGCAAACAATCGGATAAGTTTTGTCCATGTTGTTACTTGGCAATTGCTAATTCATAAAAAGAAAAAAATAATTGTGTTGCTATAATACTACCGGTAATTACGTGCAAAGAAGGAAAAAAATATTGTACATGTGCTGCTAGACATCAACATGAAAAAAAATTATTCAACCAACATCTTTATGCACCTATAAATAGAGATGCAAAGTTAATTTTTATGTGTGAAACTACGTATGGATGTAAATTACGTGGGACTTTTGGGTCGGCCCTATCATACCCATTAGGTCGGTAGGGTCCGGCTCTATGGCCCCATTTTCTATTTAAGGTCGACCCGTACGACTCATTGACCTTATTTTTATGGGCCGGGCCAACTACCCAATGGGTCAACCCGGCCCATTCCCATCCTGATAGGCAAGTCAAATGCGACCTACTAGTAGTCATATCATGCGCTCTACGAGTACCTCACAA
This sequence comes from Echinochloa phyllopogon, assembly GCA_033239725.1. Classification (NCBI taxonomy): domain Eukaryota; kingdom Viridiplantae; phylum Streptophyta; class Magnoliopsida; order Poales; family Poaceae; genus Echinochloa; species Echinochloa phyllopogon. The sequence continues at coordinate 49,488,830 of BTCW01000002.1, read as the reverse complement.
AATGCTTCCCCTCCACCTCACTTTAGGATCTGGTGAGCTAGGGCCTACGGAGCATATGGTTCAAGGAACCCTTGTGGTGGTGCGGGCTGGTTGATGGGTACATATCAAGGTAGTGGGGGCGCGGGCAACACCTGGATCATGCAACTGATGGATAAAGATTGGAAAGGAAACATCATCCTAGTTAGATATTTAGATACCACTTAGCACGATTGGGTGCCACTCGTGGAAAAGAAACATCATATCCTATTAGATATTTAGAAGACAAAAATGGAAAAGCTCTCTCCTGGTGCTAGTATGAAATGTTTACCCCGGCCGGCTTGAAATATGCCAGTACAAAATCAAAAAGTGTAAGTATTCAGTACAGTATGAAAATGTTTTGTCATGTAAAGCACATAGATGATATAATTTAGCAGCGTCTTGTAGTGGTATATATGTTTTAAAGCTGCCAAAGTCAATTGATGGGTACGGAATAAAAATAGGTGGTCAGAGATTAGTAAGATGAGACATGCATGTATCATCCATCTGGGTGAGGCCGCATGAGGTTAGATTTAGAGGAGGGATGCACACAAGTTTTTCTCTAGCGGCTGCATGGATCTTAACCTCCTGAAAAAGCCAATGACTCAATTTCTTTTCTACTAAGTAGGTCTGTTTAATTTAGCATTTGCATGGAGTGTTTTATGTGTATATATAGTTTAGGATTTGTTTTGTTAATTACAGTTGCAATCATCCTAATAACTTGCAAATGTGGCATTTTCCAACTATATGAAAATAAGACGGGTTAGGCGCGAGTCTACTTCAAATGTTTTTTAAAAAAACATTATCAATATATTATGAATTGGGACTAATCTACTTCAAATGTAATACTGTGAATTGGGACTAATCTTATCTGTTAGTTCAAATTCACAATATTACATTTTAAATCAAGGATACCATATAGGATGGAAACTATGATACTATCAGGAAAAAAATATTATCAACAATGCAAAGCATGATACTCTAATATCCATGACAATTAATTATTATGAAGTTGTGTCTATGAGAGTGAATGAATCCACTGCATTAGATTTTGTGCTAGAACATAATAAGATATATCATACCAAAGCTATATCATACATAATATATACAGTATGGTGAGCATCATCTTCAAGAATCAAGATCAAGCATTTTGATGAATTTATGATCAATTTATCATGCTCTGCAAGGATCTCGTACAGGTTTGCATGAACATGTCTGACCATGCAAGACTCGTGTAGCATCTTGAGCTCTGGTGGGGCAGCAAATCAATTAATGAAACCTCCAATATATCGTGTGACGATGGAAGATGCGGTATCTTCCTAGTATATTTTGCTTGGTTGCAATGAACAAAATAATTCTATCCTAATGTAAATGCCATTTTCCATGCCAAACTTTATTTGTCGTCGATTGGTTTGGCCTACGTACAGTACAATGTTTCTACAGCATAAGCAGCACAAAGGACACAATCAAGCACGCGTACGGTTGGGATGCGAACAAAATCGCGAGACCAAAGACCACTAGTTCTTTTGTAATCTACGGATGCATCTATTATATTAATACAATAGTGCTAAAAGGAGCCACCACGTTCGCTGAGAGGGCCAAGAAATTCCCACGTTAATCAAAAAAGAGAAGAATATATGCCATTGGATTTCATGAACATCTAACGGTATATATTATTCCGTTAATCTAAAAAATAGAAGAATATATGCCGTCAGATTTTATGAAGGTCTAACGGTCTATATTATTCCATTAATCCAAAAAAGAGAAAAACATATGTCGTTGGAATTAATGAAGATCTAACGGTCTATATTATTTCGTCCGCCGCCGCCCCTCCACAGTCGCTGCGCGAGCCGTCCGCCGCTACCGCCGCGCAGCCGTCCATGGCCACCATAGGAGGCCTCCACCGTCGCCGCGTGGCCGTCCGCGGGAGCCGTCCACCGCTACCGCGCGGCAGTCCGTGGCCGTCGCGGGAGTCCTTCGTCGTCGCTGCAAGACCGTCTGCCGCTGACATCGCCGCGGGAGTCGCCTACGTGTCTTCGGAGTTTGGGGTCCGGCCGCTCCGCGTGCCGCTGGAAGCCGGCGGGGCCGCCGTCGCACAAACCGTCCGCCGCCGCTACCGCGTAGCCGTCCATGGCCTCCGCGTGGCTGTCCTCTGGAGCCCTCCACCGACGTCTTACGGCCGTCCGTGGTTGCCGTGGGAGTTCTTCACCGTCGCGCGCGACCGTCTACCGCCGGGAGGTCGTCCGTCGTTGCCATACCCGCGGGAGTCGCCTGCGCGTCTTCCGAGTTTGGGGTCCGGCCGCTCTGTGCGCCACTGGAGCCCGGCGGGGCCACCGCCACGCGAGCTGTCCGCCGCCGTTGCCGCCGTCGCGTAGCCGTCCATGGCCGCCGTAGGAGGCCTCCACCGACGCCACGTGGTTGACCGCTAGAGCTCTCCACCAACGTCGTGCAGCCGTCCATGGCCGCCGCGGGAGTCCTTCACAATTGTCGCGCGACCGCCCGCCGTCGGGAGGCCGTGCGCCGTCGTCACCACCGCGGGAGCTGCTTACACGTCTTCGGAGTTCGGGTCCGACCGCTCCACGCGCCGCGCGAAGGCCGGGTGGGGGATGAAGGCTGCCGGCCGAGGAGACCGGCACCTCTCGCCGCCGCCGCCACTAGAGAGAGGGGGGAGATAGAGGGGGAGAGATAGAGTGGGGGACGAGTGGAGCGTCCGTGAAAGGAAAGGAGAAAAATATATGGGTGGACTCACGTGTTCGTAATTGGTATAGAATATAAGATATAGAGGATAACGGGTGCAGAAGAAACTGATATAGATGAGAGAATCTCAATGACTAGCTAAGAATGTTTCTTTTAGAGGATGAGAATACAGTACGACGAGTGCGGACAGAATGAAGCCCCATGTGCCCTACCACATTCCTCTATATAGGAGGCAACATTCGACAATGTGTTGATATAGAAGTTGAGTAACAATAGCTGGCCAAAGAAATGCTTCTTTTAATGTCCAATATAATCATGTAACTGTAAATATTAATTACTCAATAAATCGGGCACCAACCATGTCTATATATTACTCTATATTTTATCAGAGGAGGAAAAAGGCGAAAGATTGATCATAACCGTGATAGGCAGCCATTGGTTATTGCAGTCTAAGTTCTCATTGCATAGCTAGCAAACTAGTAGTATTTTTCTCATAATATTTTTTTGGATTATATTTTCCTGGTGTGATTGATTACCCTCTATATTTGATTTCCTCCCTCCTTAAACTTTCCTTCATGTTATGCCATTTTGATAATTGATTTGTGCAGCAAGCTAGGCTACTAATCATACCGCTGATTTGTGAAGAAAGTCGACCCAAACACCATTATATTTTGTGGAAGGTTTCTACTTTAATCTAATTGTTTCGCGTTACGCTATTGCAAGTTCATCGAGGTAGTTCGCATGTCCATTGAGGAAAGGAGTATCTCATGTCAGGAAGTTGCATTTTGTATATGTAAAGTTATATGAATTACTTTATTCACTTACCCATGATCCCTACCTCGATATTAGGTCACACCATCTATTATCTTAGAGCAACTCCAGCAAACCCAACAAGCCCCTATCCCAAGTTTAGAGGGTCCAAAAAAAGTTGCACTTCAGCAAACCCAACAAGCCCCTTTCTAAAATTTAGAGGGTCCAGAAAAACCTATATTTATGATGGTTATTGCTGGAGTTTTATTATTTTTGTGGCCTTTAAAAAATACAGGTAGTCTCCATTTAGTATTTGGAGGGTCTGGTTTGAGAGGTATTGGTAGAGTTAATCTTAATAATATAATGTTATTACTATACTAATTGAGATAAAAATAAAACACGGTTGGTTTTTAGTAAGATCTAACAATCTATATTAACCCTTAACGTCCATTGATTAGAGTAAATAAATAGTTAAATTATAAATTAAATAAATAAGGAAATTATAAGTTGATCAAAGAATCGATCAATGTCAAATATAATTAGTAAATATGTCACACCCCAAAATTTTCGAATTTTGGGATGTGAATTTTCAACATAATTAATACAATATTTTTCTCAATTTTCTAAAAATTTTCAAGCTTTATAAAATTTACAGGGAATTTAGTAAAGGAAAAATTGTTTTTCTAAATTAAATTAAATCAATATAGGTTTAATGTTGTGTGTTGCATTCATGCTGGCTGCATCGAGTTTTGCTTGGGTGTAGTTCAAATCAGAATTTAAATCTAATTTAAATTCGCGTTTGAATGGCTTTGTTTGGAGCCCTAGAAAAGTTATTTTGGCCGGAGTCCAGTTTTCCCCCTTGAACTTTTTCCCTTGGCCGAGCTCGCCCCTCCTTCTTTTCCCCCCCGAGCCAGCCCAGCTACTCCGCCAGCCCATCACGCCACGCCCGCCTCGGCCCGCTCCCTGCGCCAGCGAATGCGGCCCAGCACCACGCTCGCACGCGCGTCAGCCAGTCTCCCTCGGGCCGAGCCTGCGAGGCCCGGCGTGGGCCCAGCGCGCCATCCGTCCGGCCCAGCCAGCGAGCCACTCCGGCCCAGCCGACCGCGCCACGCCCCGCACCCGCCCGCGACGCGCAGCGCCGCCGCCGCCGTGATTCCCGCCGCCGCGTCGCTGCCTTCCTTCTCCTTGACGTCCGCGCCCCTTTAAGCCACGCGCTGCCGAGACCCCAACCCTCACCTCTCCATCCTCCCCCGAGACCGAGCCCTCCTGCGCTAGCACTGCCGCTCTCTCCTCCCAATAGAGCGTCGCTGCCGGCATGTCGAGCGCCGTCGGTCGCCATTGCCGCCATTATGCCGCGTCTGCTGCTGATCGAGGCGAGCCGCCGCAACCATGAGCTCCGCACCTCCAATCCGAAGCTCTTCCACCACTTCCCTTCGCTGCTCGGCCGCCAGCGGAGTTCCTCCACGTGAAGCCGCCGCCGCCGGTCGTGGGCTGCGGAGGACGGCCGCCACAGTTGCCGCCAGCGAAGGAGGTCATCACCGCGAGCATCCCCACGACGAGCTGCATCTCCCCCGCCGGTCCTCGTCGTCTCCTCACCGCCGGAGTTCCTTCCCCGCGAGAAGCCGCCGCCGCCGGCCACTGCCTCTGCCTTGGTCGAGATCCCGGCCGTCACCGCCCGTCTCTGCCGATGGTGAGCGCCTCGTCGTGATCCCCTCGATCTCCTCTCCCTGTTACGCTCCTCGCCCCGAGTCCCCGTCCACCAAATCGCCGGCGAGCCAGAGAAACAGAGCCGCCGACGAGCAGAGCCGTCAGCAAGACTCCCCTGCGCAAGGAAGGAGACGACCCCTCTTTTGCGTTTAGGCCCCTGTCGAAACTCGTAATCTTTAGTGGTTTCCTTTGAGTCTATGCACATTTATAGAGAACCCCCTGCAAGTTTTCCCCTGTCACACTTAAACCCATCGAACCCTAGCCACTGGATCAGGATCTGACGGTTCTCAGCGCCCCAGCCGTTTGGTCAAAGTTGACCATACCGGTCAACTGTGGCGTCCTTTCAAAAGAACCCCTGAACTTTTCAGAAATTAACCCGCGGTCCTTTTCAATTCAAAAATAATTACAATTAGGTCCTGTTTTATTCGTTTTAGCTCCTGGAAATTTTAAATCTTTGCCAGCAAGCCCCCGAACCTTAGAAACACTATAACTTTCACGTTTTAGCTCCGATTAGTGTGATTTTCGCGCTCATGTGTTCGTAGCGAAGCGTAGAATATTTCTAGCTCTTGTTTTTGTACTGTTTTTCACTGTTTGGTGTATTGTTCTTATTTATTCTTGTTTGTTTGCTTGTCTAGAGACATGTTTGCGCTCGATGATTGTTGCGAGTAGAGGAAGGTCGTTCGAGAGATTCAAGATGAAGAACTGAAGATTTTGAGCAACTATTAATTGGATTTGAGGCAAGTTATAGCACGGACAATCCTTGCTACCTATCTCACTTTTAATACACTGTTCTTTACATACGCATGTGTCTAATACTGTTTACCATTAAGGTTGTACCTAGTATTTATTTCCCTGTCCTTGTATTCCTATGGGTTCTTGCACATGGGTAGTATTTTGCTAGGCGCAACTATTGTCACCTTTGCTTAACTGTTAAACTTGTATTAATGGTCCACTTCAACCTTAATATTAAAACTTGCTTTTTAGCAACTTGGATCAGGGAGCTGGGGCCTGTGTGTTTTGCCTGGCCCCAGTGTCTCTCCCTAAGGACTGGTTCGTAAAAGCGGCAACCTGGGAGCCTGTCGCCGCCGCCGGAACTATAATGGCTCTGGTCTTGGTTGAGTAGCTTGTACGTCTCTAGCTTGACAGTGGTTACCGAGTGGCCTACGGTGTTGTAGGAGGCAAGGCGCGAGGTGTTTTCGGATTCCACCGAGGACGGTAGCCCCGTCGGCTAGGTCCCGTTAGACCCAGTCCCGTGTTGGGAGCCCCCGTGAGTGCGGGAGCTCCGCACGTTGCGCCATTTACTTTGTTGGCATGATTTGCCGGCGCGTGGACGCCATTGACCCCCCTCACGTTGCGCCCTGAGGGTCAGTCAATCTCGGTGCCTAGGTTCTCACCATCTTGTAGTACTCCAGCGGATACTGTCTTGTTAGGGTGTCTTGTGAAAGCCTCGTAGCGTCCCTATGCAGTCACACCTCGGAAGTGTCGATGTGCGTGGTTGGGTGCAAAGTTCTTCTGAACTTTTACGCGACTGGTGGGAAAAGGGCGAAACCTCTGCAGAGTGTACGATCTATCATGATAGCCCGGCTCAGGATCACGAGCGGCCTGGATCCATTTATGATTAGAAGATGATATTTATTACTGTTTAATGATGACTTTCATTAATTAATTTGGGATACAACTGGGATTCATCTAATGTAGTAGATATGATTAAAATGAACCAACTAAAAGTGCTAATGCAGTTAAGCCAGTGTCAAGCCTCTTTTGCCTCATAACCCGTGCTATACTTGCTAAGTAATCCTGTTACTTACACTTGTTATTATTATCATTTTTGGGCAAAATCCCGGACGGGTAACAGATTGGAGTCAGGCTGACTACGCTGTGGAGTTTCCAGAGGATCTGCCGTACTTTTGGGTTGGCGTTCCCCCAGTCAGAGTCCCTGTGGGATGCGGCTACACTTAGAGAGAGTTTATCAGTCTTCCGCTGTCCATGTATTTCATTTATGCAAAACTCTGATGTAAACGCTACTTGATGATGAGAATAAAGCATTGTACTCTGATTTTTACCATATTTGTTCGCTATATGTGTCGGTGGATTTCCTGGGCACACATATGGCCAGATTCGAGTTTTGTGTAAATCCGGGTGTGACAAAATATAAGCTTACAACATTAATTTATAACATCTGCCACATACATAATGATAAAAAATGTTACCTTAGTTTGAATACACTTGAACAAACCATATTGACAAGAAAACAACAAATATTTAAATAAAATTATATTCAAGTTAAAAAAAATAAATTTTAATATAAAAACTAGCTACCCGCGCAAATTTGCGCGGGCCACCTTGCTAGTTGCTTATTACAACAAGTTTCCACATGCATTCATACGTGCCACCGCACACTTCACCTCTTGCAAACCGCCATTTATTTTCCTGCTGCACTCCTCCCCGCACGTCGAGAAACCAACGACGACTTGACTCATAGTTTTGTTTCTTGCTACTTCTTTCCAAAACTTTTCAACTTTTGTGGAAAATAGGAATAGCACCAAGTGCCAACATGATAATAGCTTCAAAGTAAAGGTACTGTAGTTTGGACAACAGTACGTCTCATCCAGCGAAAAATCTTGATCAGATCGAGCTTGTGGCAGCATGCAGTAATTAAGTCTTAGAACATCTATTTGGAGGGATAAGGGTGTAATTGCTGCTAAGATTGTGCTTTTTTTTGAGAGATTTTCTTTTCTGAATATCCGAATTGCACTGTTTATGTTTCCTCAGAAAAAGAATTGCATTGTTTATGTGATAGAGTGAATGTGCATTCGTACGTGCCACTGGACACATCCCCACTTGCGAAGAAGCCATTATCCTGCCACGATGTGCCCCCATGTCGAGAAGCCAACGACAGCTTGACTCAACAATTTTGTTTCTTCCTACTTCATTCCAAAACTTTTCAACTCTTGTGGAAAAGAGAAACAGCGACGAGTGCCAATAGCCCAATACTGACAATAGCTTCAAAGATGCTGAAGATTGGGCAATAGTCTCATTCAGAGAAAAATCTTGATTAGTCCACTAGGGATGGCTTCAGTATATGCCAAGGACCATGGTTTTAATTGGTCAAAGTCCATAGCTAGAAAGACATAGCAAACGTAGGAGGAGATATAGGTTCACACTTAGATTGCAAACTAGTACCGAACGATGGGGGATGTTCAAAAAAAAAGCAGAGATCCAAAAAAAGATGACATTTTATCAAAAAATTGTAAAGAGGACTGGACATTATTAAAGTATATATAATTCATATCAAGTTAATTATGTCAACCTATATCGTTTAAATCCGCGGTCAAAATTATAAAAAACTTTATCAGTGTAAATATGAAACGACGTATATATTGGGTCAGATGGACTGTGACATATGAGTAGGACTAGTGGTGACCCCACGCAGCCGCTAGAGTCCATGGTTTGTCCACGCAATGCAAATACAGCAATGTTCGTTGCTGCGTCCTACACGTAGGAACATGGAATATGACGATGTTACTTTTTTCCTCAACGTACAATTTGGTTCACCTTGACTTAGAATGTGTCCGGTCCATCATTTTCTTCATTATTTGGTTCACCGCTTTCTCTCTCTCCCGTGGTTGACTCGAAATAACCGAAGCTGCTGCTGCACCCATCACGTAGCTGGTCGATTTTGGACTGAATTTGGACAAAATTATTGCAGCCTCTCGGTGATGTTGATGCGAAGGGCATAAACGTACAGGTACAGTACGCGTTTTGACTTTCGACTTTGGTCAATCAGCTGCCTCGATCAGTCCATCGGCCCAGTCGCTGGTTGCGGCCAAAGTCGACCCTTTCCAGTTTCCATACGATTGAAACACCCATCCTGTGTCCACCCGTGACTTCCACGGCAAAAGCTGAATGGGACTGTTGGTGGTGGTCGTCAGTGGTCAAAGTGCACTTCAAAAAGATCTTGGAGCCGTGAGCAGAGATTAAACACAGCTCGTTACATGCCCCACATAGCAGACTCAAAAGAATATATAGGCCGGCACATCTTTAGATTAAAGAAGCAGGTTACATGCGCTTCACTACCGGAAACCCATCCTTTGCCGTGTGTTCGAAACTTTGTCGTGAGCTTTTTATCGAGCACACAACGAAGCCTTACTTCGCCGTGTGTTATTTTTGACACACGGCGAATTATTACTTCGTCGTGTGCCAAAACAAAAGCACACGTGTGTCAAAAAAAACACACGGCGAAGAATTACTTCGTCGTGTGCTTTCTCTTTAGCCCACGGCGAAGTAATAATTTTTTATTCCCTCACCGCCTCGGCGGGCAATGGCGTTAGAACGAGATGCCGCCGTTATGATTCGCCGTGTGCCAAAAAAAGCACACGTAAAAGTAATAATTTTGTTGTGTGCTTTTCTTTGACGCACGCCTCATGGAGGCACACGGCAAAGCAGACAAAAAAAATCATCTTCTGCCTTTCAAACTTTTTTCCCACTCCACATGCAACATGTGGTACTCCATGTTAAAAATTGATATATATTAGCACTTGTTTGATATATTTAACTAATTAATTACATTCCAAGCAATTGTTTGAATCAAATTAAATTTGAACTGCAAGTGATTCAAATAATAGAAGAAAATGAGTGGAAAATACCATTGATGTTATTTGGCCTAATTTAAGACCTTTCCCATGAAACCAAAAGAAATTTCGAACATCTTGACCACAAAACACGACCCCGACCGTGTGTCTGAATGATTTTAGAATTCTAAAAAATGCAAATGAGGTCCAAAAATTATGAAATTTACCATGAAGTGATGGTATCATATATATATATAGGCTGTGATAAAAAGTTAATAAGATTTTGCACATTTTTTCATATTGATGTTTATAAAATCGAAACATCTCACAAATATATATGTGTGATTCTATATGAGAGAGTTAGTGGATGTATGTTTTGAATACAAACTTTTTTATATGATCTCATATGAAAAAACACTTTATACCAAAGTCATACACCTCGACGAAATCTAAAACTATGTAGTTGACAAATTTTGTATTTGAGCTTGTTCAATGTCTCAAAATATTATTATAAGTTATCTAATTTAAAATTTGAATTTTAAAATTTTTCAAATGACCTCAAATGTTAATAAGTTATGAATCAAAGTTGTACATATCTATGAGATATAAAACTTTGTAGTTGACAACATTTTAATTTGATATTGTTTAATAGTTTAAAATAACCTTATAATGTATCTAATTTGAAATCTTGAATTTTTAAAATTTTGAAATGACCTCGGATGTAAGTATGTTCTTATATCAAAGTTGTTAGTATCGAAGAGATGTAAAAGTTTTTAGTTTACAACTTTTTCATTTGAAATTGTTTATTCGTTCAAAATTTCGATACAAAAGCAAAGAGAAAACACACTGCCATGTCATCAACCCACACCATCAATATGGTGTCCTCTCATTGGTCCAAAGACAAGCACATGGATCTCTCCCCCATTCTCTCTCCCTCACACAGTCAGCCTCTCTCCCTCTTCTCTCTCCCTCACGCTCATCTTCCCATCTCTCATCTCTCTCCCTCACCCTCTCCCATGTTGGCGACGCAGGTGGCCATGGCGCCTTGCGGCCGGCGCCCTGCGGCCAAGAGGCAAGGCGGCCAACGGCCTGTGGCCCCTGCCTAGGCGCGGCGCGCATGGGGCGGGCAGCCGAGGCGCGGCGCGGCTGGCGGCGGGGCGGGAGGCGATCGGGCGGCTCACGTGGGACGGGGCGCGTGCAGGGCACGGCGCCCGGAGCCGGGCGGGCAGCCGGGGCTCGGCGCGGCCGGCGGCGGCGCGGTCCACGGCGAGGCGGGAGGTGGCCGAGCGGCTCTCGACGGGGCGCGGCTCAGCCAGCGGCGGCGCGGTCCGCGGCAGGGCGGGAGGCGGCCGGGCGGCTAGCGGCGGGGCGCGACGCAGCCGGCGGCTAGCGGCGGGGCGCGACGCAGCCGGCGGCAGCGCGGCCGACGGCGGGCCGGCTCGCAGCGGGGCGGCAAGCAGCCAGCGACGTGCGGCGGGGCGGGCGGACGGGCAGCCATGTAGGCGGGGGCGGCGGCCTGGTGGCTAAGGTGGCTGGGCGGCGCGGCGGGCGGGGCCCTAGTCCGTCCAGCGGAGCGGCTCGGCGGCGGCGAGGGAGCTGCTCCCCGCGGCGGCTTTTTTTTTATTTTTTTTCAAAAGATTTGTCGTGTGTTAAGGACGCCGGAACTTGGCAAAGATTGAATCTGGCACACGACAAAGATTAGAAAAAAAATAATAAAAATAATAAAGAGACGCCCCGTCAAGGGATGGACGTCGTATGTAGCTTTTCTTTGCCGTGTGTCAGGAAAAAGCCCACGCTTCGCCGTGGGCCACACACGCGAAGAATCTAAATCCAGTAGTGCTTGCTGTTGATAGTCAACGTCGCATACCACCAAAATAAAATAATATTTATTTTAAAATAAATTACGAAAAGTACCGGGACATATACTATAAAGTGGCCTTAGAGCATTACGGTACTGCAGTGATTCCAAATAACTATTTGAATTTTTTCTCACAATGTTTAAACACTAGTTTTTATTTAAAGATTAGGCAAATATCATTTATTTTATTTATAATTTACTTTACCATTAAAGATATTGTAAAGATATTGTAATTTACTTTATTAATATGCCAATCTAAATTTTATGTTCGATAGGCGACGTGTCCGTCAATGCGAAGTATCTGTGATGACTTCGTCAATCTTGATATATGCCGGTCCACTATCTTGCTCATAGGGGTAGAGTTTATTGGTAGTGGTCATTGTGCGTACAATGCGAGCATTTATGTATGTATTGATCTTTCATAAAAAAAATCTTTATCCAGCGTATGTTTCACTGTATAATTATACGCATCAGAATTCATCTATAAATACCAGACGACGGAGGTATATGTATAGTTTATTTTTTATATAGAATAAAATATGAAAATATAAAATATTTTGGAAGCTGATATGCAATTGTGCACCCTTTTACTTTCTAACACTTTCATGTGCTTAACCTCTCAAATATATATGCTTGTTAAGCTTTTGCAACTAAAATGCTTTTCTCCCACTGATGATCAGTAAATGGAAGCTGGTATGCACATAAAAGCGGAGAGCAAACAACTTGCATTACCATTTGCCGTGGCGAACAATGACTAATTTACCCTCGTCGACATAACCTGTCTCTCAACTTTCTCGAACCGAAGTACCAAAAAAAGAAGTACTAAACACCATGTCTCACCACCTCCTGCCCTTGGCGGCGGCCATCCTTGCCGCCACCACCGCACTGCTCGTGATCCCCGGCGCAGGTTACCCCTGGCCGGTGTGCGGCGGAGCCAACTACTTCAAGGCCAACAGCACGTACCAGGCTCATCTCGACTCCGCTGCCGCCACCCTGCCAAAGAACGCCTCCACGTCGCCGGACCTCTTCGCCGCCGCCGTCGTCGGCGCCGCCCCAAATCAGCTCCGGGCCATGGCGCTCTGCCGCGGCGACATCAACGCCACGGGCTGCTTCAGCTGCCTCGCCCAAGCCTTCAGAGACCTGCCCAACGACTGCTCCTACGACAAGGACGGCACCATCTACTACGACCCCTGCATCCTCCACTACTCCGGCGCCGGCAGCCTCCCCGGCGGCATCGACACCGGCACGTACACCGTCAGCTACACCTCAAATGTCACGTCGGACCCGGAAAAGTTCGAGAGCCTCCTGCCCGGCCTCATCAACGCCACCGTCGCGTACGCAGGCAACTCCAAGCGGCTGTTCGCGACAGGGGAGGCCGACTTCAACCATGAGTTCCCAAAGGTGTACGCCCTGGCGCAGTGCAAGCCGGACAGGACGCCGGCGCAGTGCCGGAAATGCCTCGCCAGCATCGTAGCAAAGAACCTGGCTTCGTTTGGGAGCTATATCGGAGGCAGGGTGCTTGCAATCAACTGCACCTACCGCTACGACACAGAGCCGTTCTTCCATGGGCCGGCGATGGCGTGAAGGACCGATACGGCGACCAAGGGGGAGTGAATGGGAGCCAATGAAAATTTCTTTCGAAACTTGGTCTATATCCCGAAATTCACAACCGGAGAAATCCTCAAAAACTTGCCAAGATTGCGTAGTCACACCGGACCTACCAACCTTAGAAACCAGCCTCGATCAAACACAAGTAGCAGAAGCAAACTCAAGATGATCAAGCGAACACTTGTCGGTCAGAGCACAACGGACCGTTCGCACAGAACAAGCGGACTGTCCGTGGACTCGGCGGACCGTCTGTCAGGTCACGGCGGACCGTCCGACAGAGCACAGCGGACCGTCCGTCAGAGCACGGCGGACCGTCCGAAAAATAACTCAAATCTCCAGTAACTCCAGGCACTTCGAGCAGACAGTCCGAGCTGCTACTGCGGACCGTCCGCCAGTGTCGCGGACCGTCCGAGAAGAGCAGGCGGACCGTCCGAGAAAAGACTTAGCCAAAATCGACGTTCGAGCAGATCAAAACGCACCGCGGACCGTCCGCCACGAGAGTGCGGACCGTCCGTGGACCGGGCGGACCGTCCGACAGGACAGGGCGGACCGTCCGTAAATGTCGTCGGATGAACATGACGAACAACTACAGTAACCCGCGGATCCCTCCCTTCAAATCCATCACCGGATCTCCCAAACCACTAGAGCTCTTGAGACAAGATCTTGGGGAGATGATTAGCACCCTAAGGTGAAGATATGCCCCAAAAATCTCGGCCTCTAACGCCCTACAAATTGAGAAATCGCGGATCACACGAACTATGCCCTAACCACGAGTTCATCCACAAAACTTCAAATCAAGCCCGATTCCCGACGTTTGAGGAGTCAAGATCACACACAAAGAGGCACAAGGCACTCACTCATAATCTCCACAAACAAATCCGGACCCAAACGGACTAGAAACGAAGAATCAAAGCACGAACGAAAAAGACACCAAAACGAACTCAGGAAGATAGAAGGAGATGATTCAAACTAGCTCATAGATTAACAAACACAAAGGTCACAATCTATACAAGGCTAGCAACCACCCGACATCCTCCCGCTAAGATGAATCGTTGATGCTCATTAGCTAGCCTAGAGAGAGAAACTAGAGAGAGAGAGGGCAAGAGCAAATGAACTAGGGTTCCAAGCCTCAACTAGAGCCATCCCCTCCACCCCTATACATACCAAGTCCTGGTGGGGGAAAATGACTAGACTGCCCTACAGCTACTACCTACGATACACGCCCGCAGGGACAAAGCAGTAAACTTGCAGGCATCTCCTCCGGCTGATACGCGTCGTCCATCCGGCCTTGCTTAGCTCCTACGCAAGCTCCCGGATCCCGCCACGCGTCCACCGCTTCGAAGCTTCCCGAACACGCCCGGATCACGGTCTCCGTCGTGTTGGGCCTTCGGGCTCGGTTTTGAGGCCCAAACCGAGAAACCCTCCTCCGATGGTTTTGTGGCCCAACCATCAAACCCCGCGTGCAAGCTTCGGCTGTCAACCGCCACCTTGCACCGGCTCCAGTCCACGACTTCGTCTCGCTCTTCTTGCACCATGTTGACTGCACTTGATCCCGTCTGGCCACCGGGTCCCTCGAACCAAGCCTACTTGTCTCTCCTAAGACCTTTCGCACTTGTTCTTCACCTGCACCAAGCAAACCAAGTCGCACCAACACCTGCAGTACTAGGCCATGAGTCAGTCCAACACCACGTTGTCAATCACTCATCACACTGAGAAGCGACCATCCACTGGTCCTCGGACACACCTGGTCCTCATGGTGAAGATGGCATCACCGATCCCCGGAGCTCCGGCGCCGGCGCCAACGCCGGCGGCAGGGCCGGCTGCGCAGCCACCTGTTGGGACGCCGCCGGCGGCTGCCGGATCAGGTTTGTTTCGTCGTCCTATTCTTTGACATAATCACATAACTAACTTACCAACATCATGTCAGAACTTGAGTTCGTAATCGTGGACTTTCTTAGTGCACGCTCTCGTTGATGACAGATGAAATGATTAATTTGTACTGACACGTACAGATTGTCACGGAACAGAATTTTAGTCACTTGTTTTCTAGGGATATTTCTAGGGGGAAATTGACATGTATTTGACCTGGTGTCTTCTCACACAGGAGGAAGAAAGTACAGTGTGGCTGCAGTCGTGGCTATGGCAGTTGCGCTGCCAATTCTTGCAGCGTTGAACCTTGTCGCCTGTCTCTGTTTCTGGAGGCCGCGGCCACCAATTGAACAAGCGAATCAGCCATGTATGTACTTCAGAACTCTGCAATTTTGACAGCTTGAGTCGCTTCGGGGAACCTGAAAACAGTGCAATTCTTCTTGAACAGATCCATTTTATTCAGCTGAAGCAGAGGACATGGAAACGGTGGACTCAATGATGATCGAAGTCTCCACCCTGCGAACCGCGACAGGGAATTTCGACGAGAGCAACAAGCTAGGCGAAGGTGGATTTGGTGCGGTGTACAAGGTACTGAATAAGCAATCAAGCATTCCTCAACTAACAATTTGACAAATGATGATCATGATTAACAGACCACATTGGTTTGATTTGATTTGTTCAGGGTGTTCTCCCGGACGGCGACGAGATAGCGGTGAAGCGGCTGTCCAACACATCGACGCAGGGAGTGGAGGAGCTCAAGAACGAGCTCGCGCTGGTGTCCAAGAACCTTGTCAGGCTCGTCGGCGTCTGCCTGGAGCAGCAGGAGCGGCTGCTTGTCTACGAGTTTGTCCCCAACCGGAGCCTCGACCTTATTCTATTCGGTACTGATGACCATGATCACGCTGTTTCCTCCTTTTTCTCTGCAACTTTTATCTCATCACAACATTGATCACTCCTTGCTTCCTTTATGATCATTTAAGACACTGAGAATGAGAAACGCGAGCAGCTTAACTGGGAGCAGAGGTACAAGATCATAAACGGCATCGCTCGGGGCCTGCAGTATCTCCACGAAGATTCCCAGCTCAAAATTGTGCACCGTGATCTCAAGGCCAGCAACATCCTGCTCGACGCGAGCATGAACCCCAAGATCTCCGATTTTGGCCTCGCCAGGATCTTCGGCCGAGACCAGACGCAGGCCGTCACGAGCCATGTCGTCGGCACCTAGTCAGTACTAATTACTCAGTGTTAACTTAATTTGTTCAGGTTCACCGTAACCATCTCCAGTCTAGGCAACTAGATTGATAGGAATTCTTCTTCATTTCTCGTTTCAGTGGGTACATGGCGCCAGAGTACCTGATGCGTGAGAACTACTCGGTGAAATCAGACGCGTTCAGCTTCGGCGTCATGGTGCTGGAGATCGTCACGGGGAGGATGAACAACAACGACGGCGGCAATAAACCCCAGCAGCCTGGTGACCTCTTGACCACAGTAAGTACAATATGAACATCGATCGCCGCTGTTGTTACAACTCTCGATCAAGAACACGCCGCCTTGCGGCTTTCCGTCCTGGAATGGCTCACTGTAACTATATGCATGCATGCCACCGTGAAGGTATGGGAGCACTGGGAGACTGAGACGGCGGCGGAGCTGGCAGACCCGAGCATGGGCGGCAGCTTTCCGGTGGGCGATGTGCTGAGGTGCATCCACGTAGGGTTGCTGTGCGTGCAGGGAGACCCGGCGGCGCGGCCGGTGATGTCGTCGGTCGT
Source organism: Echinochloa phyllopogon (assembly GCA_033239725.1). Classification (NCBI taxonomy): domain Eukaryota; kingdom Viridiplantae; phylum Streptophyta; class Magnoliopsida; order Poales; family Poaceae; genus Echinochloa; species Echinochloa phyllopogon. The sequence goes on along the minus strand of BTCW01000002.1, from coordinate 49,471,989 downwards.
AATGATGCTTGGCGGCGACACGGTCACCCTGCAAGCGCCGTCAAAGCCGGCGTTCTTCGCCAGGAACAACGGCGCCAACGTACAGGAGTGACCGTGTCGACCGCATATATCGGTGCAGGGCGGCTAGCCGTGTGATCGAGTCCAGAACAGTTTTCAGTGGCTTGTGGTTCAATGTACGTTGTGATGAGATAAAAAGTGTTGCATGGGCTAGCGGATGTATTTGAGGCTACTATATTTGGTTGTAAAGTTTACTCACGAGGGTCACTTGCTTGATGCTTTTGTACCGGGAAAAAGTCTACTTCAACCCTCAACCTATCAGGGGTGGAAAACATCACCCACAACCTATGAAAATGAATTTTTACCCCCTAAACTTTCTAAAACCGGATAAATCATCCCCTGAAGCAGTTTTGAAAAATCATAATAAATCACAGAAAAATCATAAAATAGAAAATCAAATTGTGTTGGACTTCAAATTAGTATTTCTATGCATTGAATATATAATATGGAATGCTTTAGCACATTTTTTTCTTGTAACTTTAGATCTATACTTTTCTTCATAGCTGTAAAAATATACTAAAGCATATCATATTATATATTCACTGCGTAGATCTACTCATTTGGAGTCCAACGCAATTCAATTTTTATTTTATGATTTTTTTGTGATTTATTATGATTTTTCAAAACTGCCTTAGCGGTAATTTGTCCGGTTTTAGAAAGTTCAGGGGCAAAAAAATCTATTTTCATAGGTTGGGGGTGATGTGTTCCACCCCTCATAGGTTGAGGGTGAAGTAGACTTTTTCCTTTCGTACCGATGGTAGAGTATTTATTGAGAAATTATTTGTAGGCAAACTTAAGGTTGCTCACTGCCCACACGGGCTCTTATACTATTTGTGGCCGTCCGTATCTAAAATTCTAAACTCCAAAGTATCAATACCCAATTACTATTCGTTGTCAATTTCCTTTACACCATTTCGTTTTATGATAAAGGAGACTTTAAGCGTTATTTATATTTAGTATCTTTGCACTAAATTTTTGAAGACGAATAATAAAGTATTATAAGAAAAAAAAGTCAACACTGAATATTAATTTGAACAGAGAGAGTAGATAGTATCGTCTTACTATTACTAATTGGAGGCTCCTTTTAGAGCCTACTCCCTCCGTCCCGTGAAGAATGCAATTCTAGTTTTTCTCAGACAGATTAATGACATTGGTAAATGACCATACTATCCTCAGTAACCGTCTTAATCATACTAAATTTGGCATAGAGGTTGTTAGGGCATGCGAAAAATTATCTATTTTAAGAAATAAACAGTTGGTTACAGCTAGAATTGCATTCTTTTGTGGGATTTTTTTGAATCTCGGGATTGCACTCTTCACGGGACGGAGGGAGTACACGTTAATCCTCACGAGAAGTGCTAGGAAAAAAGATAAATCTTAGAATTTATCATAAAAATCGGAAACATCCGACCATTAATTCGGCAGACATAAATTATCATTAATACTAATAGCCATCGGATCTATTTTATTTTCTAAAAAATTACCCATCATTGCCATTATAAAAAATAGTCTAACATAACCCCCTGAATCTATATTTAAATTACCCACATCTGCCATTTTGAATAATAACCTTAAACGGCTGTAAACTTTTAGGCGTGCCGGCCGCGGCAGGGGAGATCTACGCAGATGCTGCCGCGCCGGTCAACCATGCTGATGCATGCCCGCCGGCCCGGGGAGGGATGCATGCATGGCACTAATTAGCAAATCTCTGACTCTGAGCTGCTCTCTTCTCCAAATCAGACCGGCGATTATTGGCTCAACCACACGGCAATGATGCAAAGCGCCCGCCGAGGTTGCATGCCGGCCGGCAACAGATCGAGCGATAGGAGTGAACCACCGTGCGCACCGCCCATCACGCCCAGTGCACAGCGGCCGTGTCGCCATGCCCGCCGGCCTCTCGATTCATCCATGTTCCATGCTGCCTTTGCAAGCAAATGATCACGCGCATATGCAAAGGACCCTAGCCTCCGTCCTATATTCACGAGGGGCGCGCCGGTGCAACGACGGCCGTCCGGATCAAGGACGTACGTGACACGCTCGAGGGGATTAGGCGGGTAGTTACGGCAGCAGCAAAGCAACGCTGCAAGCCCAAGAAGACGAGTTCATCGAGAGGTGTTCTTGACCTTGGCCGTGAGGTTGGTGTCAGTTTTCCTGTCCAAGATTTGTAATTTCAGCACCTGTAGGGCGCCTAGCGTTGGTGAGTTACACATTAATGTGATGCTTCTCTTTTACAAATTCTCAACGCTCAACAAAATGATATATGTATCAATGATGCAGCGTTAAATCATGAAATCATACAGTAAACACCCATAACGTGTTGTGTAGTCAATGGTGCAGAGGGCTGACAGAACATTAGATGCAACACATGGTTTAACTAACCTCCAGTTGCTGGCTATATTGGACACGCCTTAAAATCTAGCAGGTGTGCTCTATTTATTTAGTGAAAATAGATTTACTGGTGGAAATTGCCAAGCATAAAAAGTAGCTGCAACACCTACCAGCTGGCTCAAGCACTCGGCGACCTTGCTGGGTCTAACAGTATTTTGCAGGATAGATGGTTGGAACGAAAAAATGGACATGGAGATAGAGGCATAAAATCTAGCAGGATGTGCCTGATTCAGGTTGGGTGTTGGTCGAACAATAAAATGTGAACTATGTTATGGTGCACACTAGAAACAACGACACCAACAATAGAGGTTAATGGATCATGGATCATATACCTTCTTCACAATCCAATTTGTCCCTAATTATTTTTAGCTCAAAATATATAGTATTCTGGATATGCCTTTATTAAACCTAATTCTTAAAATTGAGGCTCATTAAGTTCAATCAATGAGCCCGACATGGAAAAAAATCAGGTGTCCTTCTCATAATAGTCTATGTTCATATTTCTGAACGAGCCACGGATTACTACTAGAATAGAAGACAACAATAGAGTTATGCATCATACATGTATCTCACTTTCCATAGTAAGTAATATATTGATATATGCTCGCTAACATGCAAATTTACCACATACATTATCATGTATATGAAAACAACACAGTGGCATTCTTGGCCCTGCCACTAAAAACAAATCATTATAAAATCCAAAGCAAAAAAGAAATCTATATATACCTATTAAACCACACACATCAAATAAAGAAAATCCAAGAAAATAGGAGAACATATGGAAAGAGGAAAAACCAACAGAGAAATTACAACCAAAGTCTATCACAACACAATAAAAATCATACTGTATTTTACAAAGCTAATGTGTTAGAAAATAAACAAACAACAGAGCGCGTAATGGATTACATATAAGCCCTTATTTATAATAAAATTAATTATAAATTTGCTAGCCCGTGCAGTAGCACGGGTTGATCGACTAGTATATCCTAATTAAGAGCTAGAAAAAGGATTAATTTGTAAACCCCACGCTGTCCAAACAAGCCCAGTGTTGTCATCACTCGCCATCCAGCAACGCAAGTGTGAAGACATATCTTTTGTTATTGTTGCCAGCATTAAGAGACTTTGACAAAACCGTGGTCCTTGGCATCTTAGCTAGACAAGCCAACTCTAGTGGACTGAAGATGATTCTTCTCTGAATACGAGACAGAGACCGTTGCCTAACCTATACTATATGCAATGTACTATAGTCTATAGTATGCAACAAGATTACAAGAAAACGGAGTGGTGGTACATAACTACATATTGCCGTGTTACAACAGCTTTCAAATTTTGGAATTGTATTATCATTGTTGCCGCCTGGTGCAGATTTCCTTTTTTTCTACATTAGTTGAAAGCTATTGGAAAGAAGTGGCAAGAAGGTTTTGGAGTCAAGTCGTCGTTGGCTTGTGCATATGAGGTCATGAGGACTGAAGGAAAGTGGCAACTAGCATAATTGCAGATGCACAACACAAAGGCATCCTGGAATGTGTCATAGAACGAGTCATCATGGACCAGACAAAGGTCCATTACATTTCCATGGAGAGAGAACCACTTGTTCAATAGCAAAATGTTGTATGGTGATCTAGACTTTATTCTAGCTACTCTATCAATATATACATGCCGGGCAGCTAATGCTGCTGGCTGCTTCAAAAAAGAAAAAGAAGAACCTAGCCATCTTTTTAGAAATTGTTTGGGCCTTGTTAACGTTTTTATAGTTGTTGAATATTAATTCGTGATTTTGAATCCAATATGCTGGATTTGGAATGAGACAATCAGTTGATCCAAGAATTCGGAACTTCTAGGTTTCCCTAATCGGAACTTGATTAAATCTACTTCAGTCAGTCTTATTCTAACTGTATGCTAAAGTATTTCCATCCATCCTAAAATATGAAGGATAACAGTCGATTCAGTGAATTCAGTTGACAAGACCAATCTATTTATTTACATTACGTTTTATCCATTTGTCTTAGTTTTCGAACCCTTTACATCGGTGCCGTCTAATAGCGATCTCATGCAGTAACGCATAATTTTGAGACGACTTATCAGACAACCTATATAATAGGTTGTTGTTTTGGTTGTCTCGTAGTAATCCAATATTCCTTAATTTATGAGAAAATAGAGAGATATTATTGGTTGTATGGCAATAAAAGTCGTACAATGGTAGGGGAGTTGTCTCATAGTCCTAAAATTTAGCACGTGACGGTTGTTTCGCGAAACAACAACCTCATTCTCTCACTTCGTTCTCTCTCTTCCACACTAGCCTGATTTACCCCTCGTCTACATATCCTGCCTCCTAACCTTTTTTTTTTCCTTCCATCACGAACAATGGCTCCTCCCCTCCTCCTACCCGTGGCCGCCATCCTCGCCGTGGCACTCCTCTTAGTACCTCCGGCAGCGGGATACCCGTGGCCCGTGTGCGGCGACAGCAGCAGCTTCGCTGCCAACAGCACATACCAGGCCCATCTCGACTTCGTCACCGCCACCCTCCCCAAGAACGTCTCCTCCTCCCCGGACCTCTTCGCCACCGTCGTCGTCGGCGCCATCCCGGAGCAGCTCTGGGCCATGGGGCTCTGCCGCGGCGACGTCAACGCCACGACATGCTTTAGCTGCCTGACCCAGGCCTTCCAGGACCTCCCCGGCGACTGCCCCTACGACAAGGACGCCACCATCTACTACGACCCCTGCATCCTCCACTACTCCGACGTCCACACCCTCGCCGGCGACGACACCGGCCCGTTGATGAACAAGTACGTCCAGTTCAACTACGCGAACGTCACGTCGGATCCGGTCAGGTACAAGACCCTCCTGGCCGCCCTCGTGAACGCCACCGCCGAGTACGCCGCCGACAACTCCACGCGGCGGTTCGCCACCGGCGAGGCCGACTTCGACGACAAGGAGTAGCCCAAGATCTACACCCTGGCGCAGTGCACGCCGGACCAGACGCCGGCGCAGTGCCGGGAGTGCCTCGGGAGGATCGTGGCGTCTGACCTGGGGACGTTCGGCAGCGACATCGGCGGCAGGGTGCTTGGTGTCGACTGCAGTTATCGGTTCGAGACCGCGCCCTTCTACAATGGACCGGCGATGGTGCGGCTGGCATCGCCAAGCGCTAGAGCGCCGCCGCCAGCTGTGGCGCCAACGGCGGCGGCAAGCGGAGGAGGTGAGTGTGAAAGCGCCGGCTGTTTGGTCTTTGTTAATTTGACGCATAATCAACACATGTCAACACTTGGTGTGCCGCTGCTTGATCGTGACGGGATTTTTTTTTTTTGACATGGGAACTTTTCTTTTTTAGCGCACGCTTGAGGGGGTAATGAATGTGTGGCTTTGAAAATTAAGCAACGTCAGTCAAACTACTTTTGAGGAAAAAGGCTCGCTGTATTTGTGGCGGTACCTTTTTTTTTAAAAGGTGACTCCATTTGTAGGCATGGAAAGATGGATCATACATAAATACTTCCCCAATCACAGATATAAGTAAAAAAATTTCTAATTTATCCTAAGTTACAAACGTTTTTTTACTTAAGGCTCAATATCTGTGACTTTGTATAGATTGACAGCACAAGTCTAGCACTATTAGATTCATATGAAAAATTATTTTTCAATATATAGCTTCTCTATTTACAAAATATATTATCCATATATTGGTAACACATTTGTATCACGGGTATTAAATTAGTGCCATAGAAATTTTCACTAGTGGCATGGCATATACAATATTAATAAAAGAGAGAATAAAGTTGTATGAAAGATACATATTGTGCCCAATAGAAATTATCTAGTCATATTTATTTTCCTGTACAACCAGCCCATATTACCTAAATGTCTTCTTATTTTTCCCGTTGAAACTTTTTCTTCCGAACAAGGAAGCGTGCTCGTGTTATTTCTGTTGGAAACCAAGCTTTGTGGCACATAACTGCCGTGATGTTTGCTAACACATTTGTTAGTTCACAGGGGGACGAAAGCACCGTGTGCCCTGGGTTGTTCTTGCAGTTGTGATGCCAACTCTAGCAGCCTTGAACCTGGTCGCCTTCCTCTGTCTCAGGAAGCGGCGGCGACCAATGCCTCATGTCAAGCAGCAAAGTACGTTCCTGCAAAATTCCCCGATTTCACAGCAGTAAACATTTGAAAGAATTTGAAAATAAATTACCTGTCCAAATCATACGTGGAGCAGATCCCATGTATTCTACTGAAGCAGAGGACATCGAAATGGTGGACTCCATGATGATCGACGCCTCCACCCTGCGAACTGCCACCGGGGATTTCGATGAGAGCAACAAGCTCGGCGAAGGCGGGTTTGGTGCTGTGTACAAGGTAGCACTGAACAAACACGCATCAGATGATTCTGAAATCTTAACTGCAAAAAATAAAAATAAAAAAATCATGAAGCATGGCGAGCATTCTTTGGTTTTGGTATATTTTTATGGTGTCCTCCCGGACGGCGAGAAAATAGCGGTGAAGCGGCTGTCGGGGAGCTCGACGCAGGTAGAGGAGGAGCTCAAGAACGAGCTCGCGCTTGTGGCCAGGCTGAAGCACAAGAACCTCGTCAGGCTCGTCGGCTTCTGCCTGGAGCAGCAGGAGAGACTGCTCGTCTACGAATTCGTCCCTAACGGCAGCCTCGATCTCATCCTCTTCGGTACCAACTGAATCATGCTCAACTTAACTTCACCACGAAGACTCCCAGCTCAAAGTTGTGCACCGTGATCTCAAGGCCAGCAACATCTTGCTAGACGAGAACATGAACCCCAAGATCTCAGACTTCGGGCTCGCTAGGATCTTCGGCCGAGACCAAACGCAGGCCGTCACCAGCCGTGTCGTCGGTACCTAGTCAGTATCGAAACTGTCGTCTCTGTTCAGGTTCAGTCTCTAGGCAACCAAGTGATAGGAACTAATCCTGCTTGATTAATTTCTCGTTTCAGTGGGTACATGGCGCCAGAGTACATGATGCGCGGGAACTACTCCGTGAAATCGGACGCGTTCAGCTTCGGCGTCATGGTGCTGGAGATCGTCACGGGCAGGAGGAACAATAGCGACGGCTACAGACCCCTCAAGTCTGACGAAGAAGACCTTTTGAGCACCGTAAGTGAAGTCTGATCAGTGATCACAACTACTGTCGCTGCATGTTGCGGTGAAGCTTGGTTTTTGGCTTACGGTGAAGTCGCTGCCATGGCTCAGGTATGGGAGCACTGGGAGGCCGGGACGGTGGCGGAGCTGGTAGACCCGAGCATCGGCGGCAGCTTCCCGGTGGGCGACGTGATCAGGTGCGTGCACATTGGGCTGCTGTGCGTGCAGGGAGACCCGGCGGCGCGGCCGGTGATGTCGTCGGTGGTGATGATGCTCGGCAGCGACACGAGATCACCCTCCACGCCCCGTCCAAACCAGGGTTCTTCGCCAGGAACAACAGCACCAACAAAGCTGTGTCACTGTCAACAGTGTCGCTGACGGGTTAGCCATGGGATTCCTGAACAATTCTCAGTTGATCGCATTTGCGAGCGTGTGAGGTGTGTATGTATAGATCAGTCACATGAAGCTGTGTGCATGCAAGAATCGGTTTCTAATATCCTGACTGTTGTAACTGGTAAACATGAAAGCTCTTCCAATCTCCTGAAATAAATTCTGAACTTCAATTTAGAGGATATTCATTTTTGCTCACCAATTTCATCCGATGGCTTCAGTTTATATACTGCTGCAATGGACTTTAGGGAATGCACAAGTGATGAAAAATTAAATGCTGATACCTGAAAATTTTATTTCGTTGCCCGTGGTTCCTGTGCACTCGGCAAGCCTAGCGTGGCTTCGCCCATGCTGTCGATGGTCGTTGGATTTGATTCGGTGTACCTATCACTGTGGATTTGTGATGGACCATTGTCTGCTGTACTTTGACCCGGAGTGGGATGGTCATCAGTAGTCAATAACTTTAAAACTTTAGTTACTTTTTTGTTATAATAAATCTATAAAATATTCTCTCTCTATTTTCAAATTATGTTCATTTTAGTTTTATCTTCAATAAAATTTCACAAGTTTGAACCCAGAAATATGTCATTTATTTGGTATTTTTAGATATCATTAGAATTTTCTATCTAATTTAGAACACATTTAAATTATTGTACTTTATCTGGTAGGGAGTCGTAAATGTATATACTTTGATGTGACTTTTTTTTGACGAATCTATTGTTACCGCTTTCAAACATTCAAATCCAACATATTTCCTTCGTCCTAAAATAAATGCACTTCTCGTTTTTTGATAAGTCAAATGATTTTTTTAGTTTGGTCAAATCTATACAAAAATGTATTAACAATTATAATATAAAATAAGTATCATTACATTTCTCATGGAATATATTTTGTAGTAAACTTGTTTAAAAACATAAATATTAATATTAGTTGTTATAAACTTAGTTAAAGTTAATTTTGATTGACTTATTCAAAAGCTAGAAATGCAGTTATTTTGAGACGGAGGAAGTATAATAAAAAACTAATTTGCAGTTATATTTGGAATGTTAAAGAGTTGTCGGCCTACTCGTGTAATCGTACTCCTGACATAAGAAAAGGAAATATCTTGAGCATGTTCACCTAATATACTAGCCGAAACTTGTCCCGGTTAGTTAGGATCAGCCCAGTGCAGACATAAGGGTATTGGGCTTTTCCTTCGGAATTTCTATGACTATATGTCACTTTTTTTTTGCGGGTGATATGTCACTTTCTTTCATCGAGAGAAGAATACGACACAGCACTAACGTCGTGTGTCACTCACACTATGACTGATGCATGTTACCCTTTTTATACTCGATGCGGTTGTTTGTCTCATACACCTGCACTAATTAAGGCGCGCACGCAGAAGAGTGGAGTGTAATAATTTAAATTTCTGAATAAGAAAGTGACAGTTTTCTCTTGACCATGTGTTAAAGGTGCCATCCACTTTGTTGGGAATTGTTGCTAAATCTATGCATTGTCCGGAAATAACAAATGATATTCTAGTTGCTCCCATCCAGTCAGAGCCGTCGGAAAAGCCAAACATTTTATAACCCCCCTGCTGTTGACTTGTTTGATACACAGTAAAGTACAAGAATTTGGGAAGATTTTGAAACGTGACAGCATACTGATAACTAGTGAGACTGAAGTCCACGAGTAATAAGAACGAAAAGGAACCTCAATAAAGAAAGATGGAGTGAGTAGTATTGCCGGCTAGCTATACTGATCAAGAGTACGCAAAAACAAACCAGAAGGATCTGATATGCAGGACTGCAGATGCGGAGGTTTACATCTTATTTCTAGATTTCTATGGTAAATAAAGGTTAAACTGAACTTTTCTCGAAACTGGAACATATCAGATGGCAGCATATCCTTCAGACTTCGCCGTTGTTTCTTGGATCCACGCCTTCGATGGGAGCATGCAGTCTCCAATCTCTGCAGTAAACACAACAGCAAACAACGGTCAGACTACAGTTCGCTGGATCCCCCGTGGACTAGAGAACATGCTGTTTCGGCGAGAGAGAGAAAATGAGCAAAAGCATGGACTCACTTGGTGCGTGGTAGACGACGGAGGCGGCGCCGCCGAAGTCGCACGCGCCGCAGGCCCGGCCGTTGCGCTGGTAGTAGCTGTTGAACGCGTGCCAGGCGTGCGCGGCCACGGTGTTGGGCTCGAAGCACGGCGCGCCGGGCTGGATGGCGCCGTGGCCGCACGCGTAGTCCAGCGCCGCCTGCAGCCGCGCGTCCCCGGCGCCGGCGTTCGCCACGCACCAGCTCGGCAGCGCGCCGCCGTGGAAGTCGAACTCGTACACCTTGGTCTGGTTCGGGTAGAACAGCCCGAAGTGCTGCTCGATGTCGTCGGCTCCGCAGCCCTTCTGGTTCTCGTCGAAGAGGGCGAAGACGTAGACGTCCATGTCGGCGTCGGGGCGGTACGGGGTGCCCGTGTCGCCGGACAGCACGCGGTTGATGAGGTAGTTGTTGTATGCCTTGGCGTTCGCTACCGTGGCCGCCGCCGCCGTCGCCGCCGGAGCTCCATCCCCGGCATCCGAAAGCCTCCCGGGCCTGCGTCTCCCGCCGGAAGCCCACCCGCTCTCCGAAACATACGGCCGCGTGCGCGGTCGCCAATTTCCTTGCCGGACACTGCTGGCTGACCCCAACTTCTCCATGGCAAAGTACGTGGCGTCGAGCTGGGCGTCCAGGAGGCTGTGGTACACGAGCCCGGTCACGGGATCGCGCACGCCGGTCATGGAGTTCCCCAGGGCGTAGTCGAGGGAGATCTTGTCAGGCTGCTCGATGTAGGCGAAGAACGGGTAGGCGTTGATGGTGAGGTACGATCCCGTCCATTCCAGGAAGTCCAGCATGGGCTTCATCACCGGCTGCGCGATCTCGTCGCGGAACCTGCCGGCGGACGGCGGCCACGACGTCTGGAGCGCGGTGAACGCGATCGGCGTGGACACCTTCACGGCCTTGTCCAGGCGCAGCTTCGCCAGCGCGGGATGACTTCAAGTCGTAGTACCTAATAATGTTCAGTTTACTGGTTTTCCAACGAAGGGCATATATATTGCCAGTCTTACTGAGCTGTCTATGATTTTAGAGAGCCGGTCGATAGAGATATATACTCCGAACAAATATATACACAGAGAGGTTGTGATTTTGAGAAACTTTGATCAAGTTTTGTTATTCAGCCTTGATAAGCTTAATGCGTAATCTCTATGTACGATTAGAGATGACCCAAAATATATATAGTCTATGATGTGCTACTACAATCTCTCTATGTTTTGAGGAACTTATTTCTTCCAAAGTCCAAACATGTTAAGTTTTGCCATGTTAAGGGTATTTTCGGAACTTTGAACCTAGATGACACAGGTTAGCAAGTTCAGGGACTCAAATATGCATTTTGAGAGTTCGGGGACCTAGATGACACCTCGGGACAAGTTTAGGGACCGCTGATGCATTTTATCTTTCAGGAGAGCAAAGACACGTTAATTGACCGGGACAAATTATTATGGCATGCCACCGCACCACGCTCTGTCTTGTACGGGCACCTGCTGCTTAATTGCTTCATATTCCAGTGTGAACAAACCAACGACGACATGACTCCGGCCAGAATATGCACACTAGGCCAAGTGATATTCCAATGCTGCTGCTGAAGAGTGGAGAGACAAATTACTGACAGCCAAATTGTAGAGTTTAATAAGAACGTGTTTGGTCGAAAGAACTAACAATGCATTTTAAATGTAGAAGTAGTTTTCTTCAGCTTGGGATCAAAACATGTTTATCGTCATTGAGCAACACATAAAGCACAATCCAAACACACCAAACCAAGAACTACTTTTTAAACATCTTGAATCCAAGCAAACCAAGAACTGTTTTTTTACATCTCAATTAGAAAAAAAAAACGAGACTATGCCAGAGCTAAGTCGTTCGTCGACGGCTCATCTGCTGAACCAACACCGCCGCGCGCTTCACACCTGCAGTCCCCTCAAACTCTTGGTTAGCACGTCTTCCTCGTCCACCTGATCCACGTCCATCTCCGCCGCTTGCCGCCGCCGGCCGAAGACCCGCACGGCGTGTTTGCACCGCATGAACGCGTCGACGTCCACCTGTCGCCTCATGTGCCCCAACAGCATGCGCACCTTGATTACATCCGCCGGGGCCCTGAGGAGCCTCCTGCACCCGCCGACCCTCGCCGCGGCGATCACCCCGTCCTCCAGCCGGATCGCCGCCTCCAGGTGCGACGCCATCGCCTCCAGCACCCCGAGCAATCCCTTCCCGGCGACGTCCGGCCGGACGACGTCGCCGGCGCGATTCCTCAGCATGTCCGCCGCCTGGCCGCCGTCGGTGAGCGCCAGGTGGACCGTCCCCTGCGAGGCCCTGGCCCTCGCCCGGCGGTTGGCGGCGAGGACCGGGTGGATCGTCGGCCTCGGGAAGATGTACATCCAGTTGCGCTCGATGCCCTTGTAGCCGAAGCGGCCGACGCCGCCGCCGCCTCCGGTGGCGGCGGCTTCCGAGGCGTCGACGTCGACCAGGCGAACGCAGCAGTGCCGCGCGCTGGCCTCGACGACGACGAGTACCGGCGTCGTTGCAGGGTCGTCGTCGGGCGGGTCGACGAGCTGGCTGGCCCTGACGGACGCGCCGCCCTCCGGCGGCGCGTCGAGGCCGAGGAGCTCGACCACCGCGGCGTACGTCTGGTCGATCACGGCCAGCGCCATGTCGTCCAGCACCTCCCACGCGCGGTGGGCCTCGAGCTGCCGCCGTACCTGCACGTCCTCCATGGTGGACCGCGGGTGCTGCGCGGCCGTGCAAACTAACCCTGGATGTGGAGCAGCTAGGTTGGAATCTTGGCGGCGGTGGCTTAGGGACGAACTGATGCCCGGTCGTCGTGGGTGCAGGTGATGTATATGGACCTGCGCTGGTTTCCCGGTAACTGATCGGAAACCAAGATCGCCTCGGATGCGATTTCTTTCTTTTCAGAGTTGTATACTTGTAGGAATACTTTGTATCCCGTGCGGACTCGACGGACCTCAAGCTAAGCACACGGCCCACAAAAAAAAATTGAGCCTAATCAACAAACCAACAGCCAATAAGATTCAGTCCAATAAGTACCCGATTCACTCGGCCCACAACCCCTGAGGCCCATCCCAGCCATCATAGGGCGAGCTTCCCCGGAATAAGTCCATTCCACACCCCTCAACTATGGACGCTGTCCGATTTTCAACACTTAACCGCAAAACCAGATATTCGACAGCAAACACAACCTATGTAAAGAAATGCCATCACAGTTTCAAATGAAATGAATTATTGAGCAACACTATTAGTAAATATCCATCCACGTGGGGCAAAAATTTCCAAGGTAGAGTGTGCCTTCTGCAGTTGTGCATCAAGTCCTTGTCTACATGTTTTTTTGTTTTTGTTTTGTTAAGTACTATGCCATTTGCACTGAGACATAAAGCAAGGCATAAATCAACAGCCCTAACTAACAATTGCGATTTTAGTTTTGATCCCACAGCCGTAATTAATCCATTCACTGAACACTCATTTACATTACTAGGTATATAGTTCTAAATTAAAAGTAATATGTACAACCCTAAGGTACTTAACAAAATGGCACTAAAAACATATGTTGAATGATTTCATTTTTGCTAAAAGACGACAATATTTGTTTCACTCGTTAAAATTAATCCTCGTCTCTTTGGGTAACACATAAAAAGTTGATTTTTAAGGGCAGGTTGGTTTTCCTAGTTTCTTTGTTTACATTACAAACATCATCTTGGTTTACTAGGTCCTTATACGGGTCATTTGGACAAAATTGTGCGTTTCCAATGCTAAACAGGCACTTATACAGGTTATGGAGACTTGGAGAGAAATACATTATATCGCAGAATCTCTCCACGCGCGGTTCTGAGAGAGAGGATAGAAGGCAAGAAGGGTAGGAATCCGGAGATCATTTTATAACTTCCTGTCTGTTGACTTGTTTTATTATACAGTAAAAACAAGAAGATGGGAAGGTTTGAGAACGTGATCACTGACAAGAAGTGCCGACAGAGAAGTCCAAGAGTAAAGTGAGTAGTATTACCGGCTAGCTATACTGAAGACAAAAGCAAGCTGTCACACCCGGTTTTAAAGGCAAAACCAGATGCATCTCATATGTGCGCCAGGATCAGTTTACACACATATGGTAGATGTCACAAGTGAATATCCATAACCATGCATAACGAAAGAGTATTATAGCAATTATTACAATACCAGAGTTGACACAAATGTCATAGCGGAAGACTTAAATAAACGTTTATCTAACGAAGCAAAAGTAACTCCATCTCCACAGGCAATTGACTGGGGGAGACTCGCCTAGAACTCCTCAGAACCAGTAGTGAATTCCTCAAAGTTCTCCCAATCTAAGCAGCATTCCGGGTAGTAGATGCAATAAAAGAAGAAAGGCAACAAGTATGAGCACATACGTACTCAGCAAATGTAATATGACATACAAGGCTGAGGCAAAAGGTTGGCTGACCATACTGCAGTAAGCACTTTTAGTTGGTCAAGTTTTATTAAGCAACTATTTACTAGCAAGTAAAAGTATATACCACCCACAAATTAATGAATGTCACATTCCCAACATATTCAAGTAAACCACAGTTTAATCCATGTTCAAGTATGATTATCATGTAAGGGTCCAGGCCGCTCTTAACCGTGAGCACGGCTGTTATAACAGTTTTACACTCTGCAGAGGTTGTACACTTTCACCATAAGCCGTGATTCCCATTGCCCGAGAGCATTGTACCCTTCCCACACCACGTGGACCGAATACTGGGTTTCACTACGAGACCTTTACAAAAGCACTCTAATAAATGATAGCCCGCTAAGGTTTCCGGTTCAGAGCAGAGCATAACCCTCCCTAATGAGGTCTGTCTCTTACCAAAGCCCACAGCTCAAAAGGACCGAGCTATACCCCGTCAACCGCCGCCCCCCATGCCCCTTTCGAGTAAAGCTACCATAAACTAGAGCACCTAATTAGTCAGTCAAAGCCAGAGCCACATGGCACTCATGGTTGTACTGTTTTCCTGGGTGGTTCTCCATGTTCCAATTAAAAAGGTATGATCTCGTCCATTAATTGATTAAAAAGATAATAATGGAACATAGAGGAGGGGTTCATTTAACCAATCCCAGTTGAGCAAGCTAAGCATCATCTACCATCAAAGTTAATTAAGTAACCCAGTTTGAGGGACAGGAAAAATATAGTGGCTAGGCAAATCCTTAAGTAGGAACCCATCAAATTAAGACACATGCATGGGTGGTGAAATTAATAATTATTAGGACATTTGCATGACATAATACACTTGCCTTCTTCCCAACTCTGTTACTGCTCAAATTCTTCTCCAACAGTTGGATCTTCAGCGAAATCCTCGAACTGGTCGTTTCCTAATCGCACCACACAATCACATGCAAGGAAACAATACAACAAATAAGAAACAGTACACCAAACAATTCCAACAGAAGAAAACAACAGATCTAAACTAATCTACACGTTACAACGAACGCGTGAGGGTGAGAAACACTAAAATCGGAGTTAAAACGCAAAAGATACGGCTTTTCTAAGATTCAGGGGCTTGCTGGCAAAGTTTTAAAAGTTTCAGGGGCTAAAATAAAAGAAAAAGGACCTATTTATAATTATTTTTAAATTAAATTGGACTGCGGGTTAATTAGAGAATTCTTCAGGGACTCTTTAGCAAAACTGACACGGTTGACCGGTATCGACTGGATTGACTAGGGTCAGATCTGATATGAACCGTAGGATCTTGATCTGACGGTCGGAATTGAAACGGACGAAGGCTCGTCGGCGGGGACGGCCGGGACGGCGGCGCCGCCAGCAAAGCACGGCGGAGCATCGCCGGAAAACTACGAAACCGCGCTACGGAGCACGAGCTTCGACGAGACTAGGACAGGAAGCAAAAGGAGATCAAGGCGAACTCACTCCGGGGGTTCTTGACGAGGGAAAAAGCGACGACGATGCCCGGCGATGAACACGGCGGCGGCGGCGTTCGGCTAAACACGAACCAGAAGCTATGGCGGCCGAACTTCGACGAGAAGCTGTGGATTCGACGCGCGATGGCAAGATGAAACTCCTGGCGGCCTTGAACTTCCACGACGAGCAGCGACAGTGGCGAATCGACGGCAATGGCGGGCGGCGGCAAAGGCGGCTCGGGTGCTAGGGCTAGCGAGGGCTCGAGGCTCGATTGCTTGATGGGAAGGATGGCGGTGGAGTGCGCGCTTAAGTAGGGCGGGGACCGGCTCGGCAGGCGTGCGGCAGAGGGACTCGGAGGCGGCGGCGGAATCGGGCCGGACTCGGCCGGGAAGAATCCCGCGCGGGGACGACGAACCCGACAGGTGGGTCCCACCTGTCGGCGAGAGAGAAACAGCGACGGGGAGATGCCGGTTGGGCCGAAGATGGGCCGGAAGCGAGGAAAGCAGGCCGGAAAAAGAATCGGGCCGAGGGAAAGAAAAAGGAAAACGGCCCGGGGAGGAAAAAGGAACTGGACCGACAGTTCAGGGGGCAAAGGTGGACTTGGCCGAGAGTTCAAGGGGAAAAAACGAACTCGGCTGATTAAAACTATTCTAAAACTCAAACAAAAGCAAATCAAATTCGAATTTAAACAGAATTTAAATTTCAACTTGATTTACTAGCAACCAAAAATATATGCAACAGCATGAATGCAACAAAAACTTATTTTGACTAAAATAATTATTTAATGTGATATTTAAATTGATAAAAGGCTAGAAATTCCAATTAATTCCTAGAAAATTTATTTAAGCCTTAATAAATCCTAGAAAAAATTCAGAGGGTTGCTATGATTTAATTGTGATGAAATTTAGGGTGTTACACAAGCAGAAGCATCTGATGTGTAGGTAGATAGCCAGGTAGCGACCTTTACATTTTTCTTGTTTTCTATAGTATCTAGGTTAAACTGAACTTTTCTTTTTTCGAAAGTAACGGCAAAAGCTCTGCCGTAATTTTTATTAGATGAGGAAAAAAAATACAACAACATCATCACCCGGCCCTAAACACAACGAGAGGAGAACAAAACTAACTAAATTAAACAAGGCAAACCGGAACATCAGCATCATATCCTTCGGATTTCGCTGTTGTTTCTTGAATCAGAGCCTTTGATGGGAGCACGCAATTTCCAATCTCTGCAGTAAACACAGGCACACAGCAGGAAACTACAGTGAGAGTACAGTTCACTGGAACCGGCCGATCGCGGATCGCCCTTGGGAGAACATGTTCCCTGACGAGTGACGATAAGGCTAGTGGACTCACTTGGTTGATCGTAGACGACGAAAGCGTCGCCGTCGAAGTCGCAGGTCCCCTTGGCCCGGCCGCTGCGCTGGTAGTAGCTGTTGAACGCGTACGAGGCGTGCGCGGCCACGGTGTTGGGCTCAAAGCACGCCGCGCCGGGCTGGATGGCGCTGCAGTCCGCGCCATGGCCGCACGCGTAGTCCAGCGCCGCCTGCAGCCGCGCGTCCCCGGCCGACGCGTTCGCCACGCACCAGCTCTCCGTCGGCGCGTCGCCGCCGTGGAAGTCGAACCCGTACACCTTGGTCTTGTTCGGGTAGAACAGGCCGAAGTGCTGCTCGATGTCGTCTGGCCCGAGAAACCCTTCTCATTCTCGATCGTTGAAGAGGGCGAAGATGTACATGTCCATGTCGGCGTTTGGCCGGTGCGGGGTGCCCGTGTCGCCGGAGAGCATGCGGTTGATGAGGTAGTTGTTGTATGCTTGGGCGTTGGCTACCGACGCCGCCGGAGCTCCATCCCTAGCCTCCCGGATCTGCGTACCCCGCCGGAAGGCCACCCAGTCTCGGTAACATACAAGCTCCCACCGATCTGCCACGGAGAATTTTTTTTCCTTCGCACTGGCTGATCCCAACTTCTCCATGGCGAAGTACGTGGCGTCGAGCTGGGCGTCCAGGAGGCTGTGGTACACGAGCCCGGTCACGGGATCGCGCACGCCGGGCTTATAGTTCCCCAGGGCGTAGTCGAGGGAGATATTGTCGGGCTGCTCGATGTAGGCGAAGAACGAGTAGGCGTTGACGGTGAGGTAGGAGCCAGTCCGGTGGAGGAAATCCAGCATGGGCTTCATCACCGGCCGCGCGATGTCGTCGCGGAACCTGCCGGCGGACGGCGGCCACGACGCCCGGAGCGCGGTGAACGCGAGCGGCGTGGAGACCTTCACGGCCTTGTCGAGGCGCAGCTTCACCAGCGCGGCGTGCACGTTCCTCATGGCAGGGACGAGCCGCCGCGTCAGGTTCTTGGCCGCGTCGACGAGATTCTGAACGATGTTGGCGCTTTGGAGGAGAGCTGGGTTCCTGCAGTTTGGCGTGGCTGATCTTAGGGGTTGATTGTTGGTTGTTGTTGTTCCTTTTTCTTTCTGTTTCTTTCTATTTCCCTGTTGGTTGTGGTTGGGCTTAGGCCTTGTTTGTAAACGTTATTTCTTTCTCCTTAAAGATAAACATGCTACTAAAAAAACACTGAGCTACACATTATACAACTCTTGTGCGTCGTTTGGAGAACTTCGGCAGGTCTTTGTTTATCACCGGCAGGGGAGAAGAAGAGCAGGGGCAATGCGGTGCCTGAGCATTCTGTGCAGCGCCTGCTCAGGTAGCCTTGCTCTCGCATGGCACCTGGCCCTGCTCTGCCGCCGCAAGCTGCCTGGCGTATGGGCTGTTGGCCTCTGCGGGACGCATATGGTCTCACCTCACGGAGAAGCGCCAGGAAGAGGAGCCCCTGAATTTGGTGGGCTGGTACCACGGCCGGCTCCTTGATGACTAGCAATCTAGTAGTCAGCAAACCAGTTTTAAAATTGGCCACCAGTTTTATAAATATGTTAAAAGGTGTGTTTTGATCGGGGTTTGCGAAAACGAGGGGTTAAATAGACCATTTGATACTTTAGGGGGTTATTTGGACCTGCGTTATACATGAAGGTAGTAAATTGGATTTTTTCCTTTTCAAAAAGTTGGCATGCTCCATTTCTTAGAAAGGGATGTCTACCAGTACTCCATTTGTTTCTGTAACGGTATGCAGAAAATTCAGTAAAACTTAAGAAACGTGGAGTACTGGGAAAGTCCTCTTCACTGATCCAAATATCATTATATATGCTTCATATTGATTTCTTTTATGAAATTCATGTTTGTAGCACTTAATTGTTGCCATGGTTGCTCACACATTCGTTAATTCACAGGCGGGAGAAAGTACACAGTGTTCGCTGTGGTTCTTGCAGTTGTTCTGCCAACTCTAGCAGCCCTGAACCTTGTGTTTTGCTTCTGTCTCTGGAGGAGGAGGAGGCGGCGGGCAGTTGGGCAAACAAAGCAGTCATGTATGTTTCTGCTGAATTCTCCCATTTCACAGCGTAAAACACTTCAGTCAGTCTGAAAAAGAAATAACTTATCTCTTTCGCACTTGAACAGACCCCGCGTATTCCACTGAAGCAGAGGACACGGAAACGGTGGACTCGATGATGATCGACGTCTCCACCCTGCGAGCCGCGACAGGGGATTTCGACGAGAGCAACAAGCTCGGGGAAGGCGGGTTTGGCGCGGTGTACAAGGTACTGAACTGAAGGAGCAATCAAGAATGTGCAGTGGAATTACTCAACTGACAAATGTTCATGGCTAACAGAGTACATTTGTTTGATTTGTTCAGGGTGTTCTCCCGGACGGCGACGAGATAGCGGTGAAGCGGCTGTCCAACACCTCGACACAGGGAGTGAACGAGCTGAAGAACGAGCTCGCGTTGGTGGCAAAGCTGAAGCACAGGAACCTCGTCAGGCTCGTGGGCGTCTGCCTGGAGCAGCAGGAGCGGCTGCTCGTCTACGAATTCGTCCCCAACCGCAACCTCGACCTGATACTCTTCGGTACTGCTTCAACGCGATTATCCCCCTCCATATTTTTTATGTAATTTTGTGTCGTCACATTGATCATTCTCTGCCTCATTTATGCTCGTTTCAGACTCTGCAAATGAGAAACGTGAGCAGCTCAGCTGGGAGCAGAGGTACAAGATCATAAACGGCATCGCTCGGGGCCTGCGGTACCTCCACGAAGACTCCCAGCTCAAAGTTGTGCACCGTGATCTCAAGGCCAGCAACATCTTGCTAGACGAGAACATGAACCCCAAGATCTCAGACTTCGGCCTCGCGAGGATCTTCGGCCGAGACCAGACGCAGGCCGTCACCAGCCGTGTCGTCGGCACCTAGTCAGTACCAAAATTACTCTGTGAGCTCTGTTCAGGTTCAGATTTCCTTCAGGCAAAACTGATACCAATGTTCGTTTGGTTCTCGTTTCAGTGGGTACATGGCGCCGGAATACCTGATGCGCGGGAACTACTCGGTGAAATCGGACGCGTTCAGCTTCGGCGTCATGGTGCTGGAGATCGTCACGGGAAGGAAGAACAACGAGAGCTACGATTCCCAGAAGTCTGGAGACCTCTTGACCACCGTAAGTGCAATCTGATCGCTACTGTCTCTGCAAGTTCTGATGAAGTTTGGCTCACGGTTGCAAACCACCATGCAGGTTTGGGAGCACTGGGAGGCCGGGACGGTGATGGAGCTGGTAGACCCGAGCGTCGGCGGCAGCTTCCCGGAGGGCGACGTGCTGAGATGCTTCCACATTGGGCTGCTGTGCGTGCAGGGAGACCCGGCGGCCCGGCCGGTGATGTCGTCCGTGGTGATGATGCTTGGAACCGACACTGTCTCCCTCCAAGCCCCATCCAAGCCGGCGTTCTTCGCCAGAAAAAAATGGCACGGACACGACCGTGTCGACTGATGTGTCGGTTCAGAGCTAGCCACGCGAGTAGAACAATTTTATGTTGTGCCCTGTTCGGCTGGCTGGTGCTGGTGGCTGACGCTAGTTTTGCCGAGAGAAAAATACTGCTGGCTGTTTGGTGGCTGATGCTAGTTTTTACAGAGTGAAAAACACTGTTGGCTGGTGGCTGGTCAAGCCAGCCGAACAGGGTGAGATCTCTGCAAATATGGTCAGTCACGTGACTACATGAGGCGATGTGCAAGAAGGATTTGCCTCAGGGCTTTGTCGTCTGAGGTGGTTGGTCGTTACAAGTGTAACTAGTAAACAAGCGCTTAATTCTATTCAAAGATGAAACAACTCAATGTTTGGTTTGTTCGAAAAAAGAATCTAATGTTAGGAGGATTTTTGTAAGACGCTCACGTGCATGCACGTACATTCATTCATATAGATACACACGCAATTTATGATCACCTTTGAGAGAATGAGCCGTCAAATCTCAAAATCGACCAAAATCACATGTAGAACAAAAATATGTCCTGTTTTGTTAAAAAAGTTGTGCGAATGGGGGAAATATAAATGTCTGGCTAGGCCATTGAACCAAATAGAACACTCTAGTAACTTTTTTTTGCGAAACGCACGCTCACTCTTATAAATAAACACACATAAAGGCATCCGAGAAACAAAGCCGACAGATCTCGAGACTAAGGAAGTCACCACAATCACCTTGTTGTCAATATAAACGTTGTCTACCACTAAAATAATAACACCGGTCATATCCTGAGATAAATCCAAAAAATATAAAACCCGTGTTGAGTTGAGAATTCAAACTCAAGTGGTCCACCATAATAAACCTTACCAACGAACTAAGAAGTAGGCTGAATGAAAAAAGGAAAGGGACAAGGGCGGTCATCGCTTGGCACGAAGGTTACTGGTTCGGTAGGATACTAAAGGTCCTCGGACCTCCGGGTGGTTTTTTTTGGGCTGTTGTGAACCCTTGGATTTCGCCAATACTGTTTCCTATGGTTTTTGTTATCAAGATATCTTTTCTTTTTTCCCAGGGATTTTTTGGGATCTGCCCAGGTGAAGGTAAATTTTTTTTAAATTAAAAAAATTTACCACGGTACTGCCTATGTATAAATAAAAAGGAGAAATTAAATTCTTTCTTATAGCAGTAAGTATCATTGTTTTTTACATCTTTTTTTTAAAAGCTGTCAGGTTCGTAATTTTTGTTCTGGTTCTTGGTGATGACGAGTTCCATTTTCAGTTTTTCACTACGACTGATCACCAGCGCCTTCCAAAACCTGTGGTGACAGGGGTTATGAACCGTTGGTGAAAACTATTCTATACTCGTAGTGGCCACTATTGTTCTTAAGACCATCTAGAGACGACATTAATTAAGGATATAACACTCATCTCTTTAAACTCTCCGGGTTATTAATAGCCTCATCGAACCAGTGCAAGCAGATTTAGATCTTAATTGTACAAAATGATTTTTGAAGTGTGATATGTACTAATTAGTAAACACTGGGCACATTTTATTGGGTGCTTATAAGCATATAAACGTCTGCAGTACATGCATATCCAGCAGAAGCAACCGATTTGCTGGTGCGTAACTTTATTACATTTTCTAGCTCAAGTCCAAGGTTATTAATTATTAAACCGAACTTTTTCAGTACTGATGGACATCAGATAGCCGCCTTCAGACTTTTCAGTACGCCTATCCAGCAGAAGCAACCGATTTGCTGGTTATTTACATTTTATTGTATACTATATGCTTACGAGCATATAAACGTCTGCAGTACGCCTATCCAGCAGAAGCAACCGATTTGCTGATTATTAATTATTAAACCGAACTTTTTCAGTAGTGGTCGATCATCAGATGGCCGCATAGCCGCATTCAGACTTGGCTGCTGTTTCTTCGGTCAAAGCATTCGACGGGAGGATGCAGTTTCCAATCTCTGCAGTAATAATAAACAGCGCAACAAGCAACAATATGATCGATGAGCCCGTTAACTTTTACGAGGTTGTTGAAGCTAGCTACTAAGAGAAGAAATGGCAAAGGAAGTGTGAAAGTTCACTGACTTGGTGCGTGGTAGACGACGTAGGCGGCGCCGGCGAAGTCGCATGTGCCGTCGGCCCGGCGGTTGCGCTGGTAGTAGCTGTTGAACGCGTGCGAGGCGTGCGCGGCCCTGGTGTTGGGCTCGAAGCACCGCGCGCCGGGCTGGATGACGCTGCAGTCGGCGCCGGCGCCGCACGCGTAGTCCAGCGCCGCCTGCAGCCGCGCGTCCCCGACCGTCGCGTTCGACACGCACCAGCTCACGTTCGGGTCACACAGGTCTACATGCATGCATGTATGATGTATCGATCAGAACAGTGAACCAAAAACTAGTTATATTAATTATTAGACTACGATGTTTGGCGGCAAACACGTAAGTTATGATAAGTTATGGTTTGAGGTTTAGGGTTTAGATAAAGTCGGCCGGTTCTTCGGATTTTGTTTTGGTTTGATAGTTACCAGCTGGCCTTCGGAAGACGAGGAAAGCGGCACCGTTGAAGTCGCATGTCCCCCCAACGGGGCGCATGCGCTGGTAGTAGCTGTTGAAGGCGAACGTGGCATGCGCGAGCTTGGTGTCGGGGTCGAAGCACGGCGCGCCGGGCTGGATGGCGCTGCAGTCGGCGCCGCTGCCGCAGGCGTAGTCCAGCGCCGCCTGCAGCCGCGCGTCGCCGACCGACGCGTTCGCCACGCACCAGCTCGACACGGCGAGGCCGCCGGCGGCGGCTTCCGCTTCTACACAACACGTACACACAGGCACAGCAGCAAACAACAATTAGCATGCACGTACACTTCATTGCCCACACCGGCCTGCATGCATGCGACGACATGCATATATGTAAACGGCCAGCGCCAAAGGCGATTAATTACCTGCGTGGGAGAAGAAGAGTAGAGGCAATGTTGCGGCGAGGAGGACGATGGAGAGGCGAGTAAGCGCCATTGTTCCTAGCTATAGCTCTCTCTGCAATGGCGAGGGGTAGGCGCAGAGCAAGATATATAGCTGGTGCGATGCGAGCACCAAGCAGGCCGGGTGCATGGGGATTTAAACATCCGGCAAGGAAGGTGGTGACTCGGGGTGGAGATAATGCTGCCAAAGCAAAAGATAACGAGCACCAATACGAGGTGAGCACCGACGATAAGGTGCGTACGGGGCCATGCCGGTGGAATGGCCGGGAAAGCAAACAAAAAAAAAGTCAATTTTTTCTCTCCCACAAGACGACGTAAGGAAAAACAAAAAGAATTTTGTGGGATTATTATTAGATTCTCTAGATCGAACACGGGAGTCAGTGAGTCACGTTGTCTCGTCGGCTGAGTGGAGTGAGTGCACATAACTGTCGAGCCGTCGCGCTGCGCGTTATTTCCCACGTGCGGCAATGGCGACGGCAGAACGACGCGCGTGGTAAAAGGCTCCAAGGAAGCCATCTGCTGCCGCGACTACCTTCCACGCAGAGGTGTAATTGGATAGAATACGGATGGATACCATTTACCGCATATGGGAAACATATGCGAGATCTGAGAAGAATGAGGACCGAATCAAAAGATTTCTCGAAGTGTGTCACAAGATAAAAGACCGAGAGGCACATATATATGATCAACTTCTTGGTTACCTATGTCGGGCATGTGTAGCAATTTGATGGGGAATACATTTCTTCTTGTTATATTTGGATTATATATATTGCATTTTGACCCTGTTATGTTTGGATTTGAAAATTATAGATTTCATATGTTGCTGAATTATGTGTTGTATGTAGAAACCAGAACCACCCTTTTGTTTTGGGCCGCACCACAATACCATATGAGAATTTTTCCCATGCTTGAAAATTATTAGAGCCGTTCATTGTTACAGATCTAATGGTTAAAAACTAAGTGGAACCGATTAGAAGGAACCAAGAACCAATAAAAAGGAACTATATTTGTGGGCCTGGAACTGATCTTTAGAAAAACATCAAGGGTATTCTCGTATTTTCAGGTCTCGGCCCGGCCCATTCCTTTGTTGGGCCCAAATGCCCCAGGCTCGTCTCAGCATTAGTCGTTGACATCGGCCATTGCCGGCGCCGCCGCAAATCCTTCCCTTCTCCATCGCTATACACAGCTCCCGCATCGCGGCATTACTAGCCATCATCTAGCCTCGACGTCGGTGGAGGCCAAGCCGCGCGGTCCGACGAGCTGTCCTCCGATGGAGCCGTTGGACGGACTGCCCGGGATTCGCCGGATGGAAAGATGGAGGACGGCTGCACAGACCGTCGGCTGCCGGCGGTTTGGCGCCCCCCTAGGCAAAGGCAAAGTGAACCTGATCGTCGACGTAGATCCGGTCCCTGGCGAGGTGCACGGCGCAAAACCGTAGGCCGCTGGGGTGAGGATCCACAGCGCCGTCTCCGTCGCCGTCTAGCGCGTCGCCGCCGTACTCCACGTTGAAAGAATGTAATATGTTTGGGAGATGATCTTTAATGTAGGGAGTAGAAAAGACTCTTCTGCCCTTAATTAGCTATTAATTTCACGGAACCGAGTAATTTCTAATCAACGGCTCACGTAATTTCTTGATGGAGGAACCAGCCGGTTCCCTCCAAGCACTGGAACAAGCCTCATACCATATGCCCATCTTTGTCTTTGGCCCATCTTCTAAGATTGTTAAGCCATGTAAACTTTCAATCCACTAAGCCCATCTAGCTCAACAATTATAACCCTCAACATCTACCGTGAATATCATTCCATATCTTCTTACAACTGATTCAATATTCCACAAAGGCTGATTCAATATTTAGAATTGATAGATTCATCAACATTTCGAATTGACTGACTCAACATTTTACGAGGTGCTGAATGAGTTACTTTACTTGAGCCCTCCACCTCGATCATCCAGGCCCCGCTTGATATATTTTTCAATATTACAATTGATTCAACAATAAGGAGATACTAACTCAATGTTTCAGGTTGTCTGATTCAACATTTTACGAGGTAGTCGAATGAGTTACTTTACTTTCCTCCTATCTCAGGCACTAGAAGGACAGATCTTGTCGAAGATCGATAGGAAATCTGCAGCCCACTCGCCTGTACACTAGTCACTAGACCGTTGGGCCTCTACCAACTACGGCCCTTTGATCCAGTTCTCGTTTTGTTTTACAATGCAATCATGTGAGAGAGACATACGTGTATCACTAACCAATATTTTTATCATGATTTTTTTTATCATTTTGACTATTCAAAATCATTACCACTTCTTGACCCCCTTTTCTTGTGTCTTGTGAAAACAATACATAAGTTTTGACTACACAATCTAAAACATCAAAAACTTTTGCGAGTGGAGAGAGTAACCGTCACAATTTAAACAAATACAGATCATGACATCGCAATCAGCTGTGTTTTCTCTATTAAAATGGGTTATCTACAAATGATAAATTGCTAGGGTGTTGTGAAGTTAATTCCAACAATTGCAATCAAATTGCCAATTTGCCATGGCAACAGGATTCAGGACTCATCTTGGTTCCAGCTCTGTAATTGACACTCCATTCGGTGGCATTACGTCTGACTTGTGGTCGTGGATTGGGAAGCTCTAGGATACAATTCTGAATAAACAGCTGAGTTGGTGCCGCTCTTTGGAATGAAAAACTCTGGCTTCAACGGAGCCTGGAGAGAGACAGTGTCGCTGCTGAGCATGACATTTACTTTTGACATCACCGGTCTATCCACTGGGTTATCCTGAACACACAATAGCCCAATATGAATGCACTTCAGCATCAGGTCTCCAGGAGCATTGCCTCTGATAGATGAATCTATGATCTCCATAATTGTTCCCGTGATCCAGTGCTCCCATACCTCCATCAAATGCAAATTATCTTAGCATGTCTCCCATAAAGTGATATTTGTGACGAGATTGGTGGGAGCAATAGAATGAACGACTTACAAGACTTATGAGATCAACTGATTCATCAAAACTATAGGAACCACTGCTTCTTCTTCCGGTTAATATTTCTAAAATCAAGACGCCAAAGCTGAAGACATCTGACTTTATTGAATAGTGGCCACGCATGGCATATTCTGGTGACATGTACCCACTGCAGGTCGAAGAGAAGGTTCATATAGTTAGTATATATATGATTTATATCAATTAGGGTATTTGTGTACTATGTACTTACAAAAAAATTGACCGATCTTTTTGTTAAAAAAAAAGAAACTCAGCAAATCTAGGAGAAAATAGATAGATTTTTAATTAAGATGAAAGAAGATACTTAATTACCCAAATTCAAGTGAAAGACCTTGAACCAAGATAAACAGGAGTTTACGTACACCCACACACGCATACCACAAAGTAAGCTGGCTAGATTTAGTTTACTATACTTACTAAGTTCCAACTACAGAATTTGTAGCCTCCCTCGACTGATCCCCTCCAAATAGCCTAGCCAAGCCAAAGTCTGAAATTTTAGGTGTATAATCAGAGTCTAGAAGGACATTGCTCGCTTTTAGGTCTCGATGAATAATCTTCAACTGGGAATCTTCATGAAGATAATTTAAGCCTCGAGCAATTCCATTTATTATGATGAATCTCTTCCCCCAATCTAGCTCCTTACTTTTCTCAGGATCTGGCCGTTGAACAAGGAACCACATGTCAGTAAGCTGTAATGTTAAATTTACATAGTATTTACGGTACTAAAAACAGATTACTACAAACTAATACCAAAGAGAATGGTGTCGATGCTTCTATTAGGCATGTATTCATACACGAGCAGTTTCTCATGTTCTTGCAAGCAAACACCAAGAAGCGTAACAAGGTTCTTGTGTTGAAGCTTGGCGATCAAAACAAGCTCATTTTTCAGCTCCTGTATTCCTTGCCCTGAACTCTGTGAGAATCTCTTCACAGCTATTTCTTGACCATCAGGAAGTACACCCTGCATAAAGGTAAAGCCTTCAGTTGTTGAAACTAAAACTTTATAGAGTAAACTGGTATGTGTGGCACCTTATAAACAGCTCCAAAACCACCTTCACCAACCCAGTTGCTCTCAGTAAAGTTATCAGTTGCAGCACGAATAGTCGATAGATCAAGAAGAAGTGAACCAATGCCTTCAACATCCTCAGGTTTAGTTGAATCTGTTAAAATATAAAAAAGGGTATAACAGCACATTTTGTAAAGACATGAAGTCATTTCATCCTATAACCTCATTTTAGTTTAGAAGTTTTTTTTTCTTTTTGAGTGGAAGGAGACAATAATTTAAAATAATAAAAAATAAGACCATATAACTATTTGTCCCTGCTAATAAGTCAAAAGGCCTACAGCCTACATGTTCATTCAATCTCTTGCAGCCTGTTCGACGTGCATAGTTCCAAATTGTGAAGGCAACTTACAAGATGGTGAATGCTCTCTTCCTAGTCTTCTCCTTCTCAAAAAGCAGAGGGAAAATATAGTGGCAACGACAGGCAATGCAATTGATACAACAATCTTCATTTTGTTTCTCGTCCTTCCTGTAAGTATATGACACATACTTCAGAGTTCAGATAACAGGATGATGTATGCGGCATTTCTAACAATTCAACCGTTATTTCAACAACCAAGAACATGTATTATACTACTGTCAAGTTTCATTTCAAAGATACATTCAAGCACTTGAAGCTATCTTCGCATGTGCAGCATACTATTTCAACATTTCTGCCCAAAAGTAGTGAACGATAGATAGCTACGGGGCACAGAGCTGTCAACACAAGATTCTTGTTTCTGGCAAGTTGTTTCTCGAGGAAAAAAACACATGGGCCGTCATAATCTTAGAATGATCAAAGGGAACTGGTCTACACAGGCGCTATCTAATCTCTACCAAAATCTGTTGGCCAAATGTTGTTTTCCAGATATTTATTACAGATGAATGTACTGAACAACCACGAGAAGCAAATTGAAAACTGTAAATCAAGTGATTCTTGTTTCTGGCAAGTTGCAACTCACCTCCTGGAGTCGCCGTCGGCGTCTCGTTATTCGGCGCCGGCGCCGGCGCCGGCGCCAATGGCGTTTGCAGCCGCAGCGTCGGGCTTCCGTTGAAGAACTTATTCAGATCGTACCTAAAATTGCACCGCACCCCAATAATCCTGCCGCCGAACCTCCCGCTGAGATACTGCGGCGCCAAGGCAATTATGTCGTCGAGGCAGCTCCGGCAGGCCGCCGGCGACATGTCCGGCGTGCACTGCACCAGGCCGTAGATGGTGGGGTAGCTGCTATCGAAGCCCTCCACCCCCGTGGCGAACCGCCGCGAGGAGTTCATGGCCGCGTAGCTGCTGGCGGCGTTGAGCAGAACGCCGACGGCGGCGTCGAACGCCTCCACCGCCGGTGAACTCACGTTCTGCTGGTCCGTGATCACGGTGAGGTTGGCTTTGCTGCTGTCGGCGAGGAAATTCAGCTTGGAGAAGCGGAGGCTGCAGCCGTCGTAGAAGACGGCCACGTCCTCGTCGAAGCCGCACAGCTGCTGCGCTTCCGGGAACGCGGCGGCGACGCAGGACTCGCAGGCGGATGCGTTGGAGTCGCCGCGGCAGAGCGCGAGGGCGTAGACGATCTCCGGGAAGGCGCCGACGGCGGCCGTGGCGAAGAGGATCCGAGAGGCGTTGGCGGGGAGGGTGGCAGAGAGCTGGCTGAGGTTGGATTGGTATGTGCTGTTCGCCGTGTAGCTGCCGCTGTGCCCGCAGACCGGCCATGGCTGGACCTGGGCGGCAGCGAGTGGCGCGAGGAGGGAGGCGAGGAGGAGGCCGGCTGCGAGGCTGGAGGAGACGCGGTGCTGACCGTGCGTATCCATGTGGAGCACGCGAAATGAAAGTGGGACTTGCGGAGCTCCGCGGAAGCTGTCATGAACATGCATGGTGCGAGCACCCCAACCCTTCGTCATGCCTGCCACCTAATGTCCATAGAATTAATTAGGATCCCAACTCAAAAAAATCTGACGCGGCACGGTAATAAAAGGAGAGAGAGGAAAAATGGTGGAAACCGGTCGCATGCACGACACCGTTTCGGCGGCCGCTCCAAGGCACTGGACACGGGAAGACTCCGCGTTGGGGTCGTCGACTCGTTTCTCTCCCCCGGATTTTCCTCCTCTCGATCCTGTGCGCCGCCGCCGCGAGGCCCGCCCCGCGCGCCTTCCCCCGCGCGATGCTCCTTCCCGGCCTTCCACCGCGGCTGCTTCTCCCGCGCGACGCTCCTCCCGCGCTGGCGCAAATCACCTCCAAAATTTGGCGCGCGAAAATCCAGCGCCAACTCTGCCTCCAATCGCCCTTCATATATATATATTCCCCATCCTAGGGTTCATCGATCCAACTCCAAGAAGCCAAATCCACCCCAAATCTCAACTACCAGAGGAAGAAGCCCCAGCTCGTGCGCAAGATGAATCACCCTGAATCGAATAAGCGCCAGTCGAGATCCAAATTTAAAACTTTATTACCCAGAAACTCCTACCTAAACTTTATTAAGTATTCTCATGAGAGACTATCTCAATTAAATCTATCTATTATCTGTTGTAATGGACCAAAATATATTATTAGCTGCTGTAATGGACCAAAATATTATTAATCTCTGTTTGCGCATATGTTATCTATGTTAGTCATGTCCTGTTGGCATGTCTATTCGACTATTTTCAGCTAAAGTTTTATATGTATGCCTACTCTACACTCTGCTTGCTTCGTATGTGTTTTCTGTGTTGGTGTGTGCAAGGGAATGCTATACAACAACCTTGGTACATATAATCCTTGTACATGTTTTTTGGCTATGGAAACTGTTGTAGACACGGGGGTTGGACAAGGTAGTGTCTAGTGCATATTTATTGCTCTTTTATTTCTTGGACATCACCCATAGACATCATGGGTTGGGATTGCCTCGTGACTAAGCGGTGACCGCGGACAGATGGGAAAAGTAGCCGTGACCATTAGGGCAGAGAGGGGCTAGCCAGTGCTATGACCCCATTGTGACAATACCGTCATCGGAGAATTAGTAGTCAAAGTAAGGCACACAAATTTCTCACGAAATCACGACTCACGAGTCAATTCTCCAAGTCTTGAGAAGGCAGCAGTCCGGCGTGGCGGCGTGGTCCAGCTGCAACAAAGATTCCACACCACAATATGTCTCTTCACCAGGGTTCTAAACGTTATAATGAAAGCTCTATCGCTAAACGCCTTAGCTCGCTATTTAAAACTATGCTCTTCACTCTTCCGCCCATCTGTCCAATGTCCATTACGGCGGCGGCATTACTCACAGAGCATGGCCACGCACCACCGCAATCATGGCCTCCGTCCGAACCTCGACGCAGCCCTCTTCCTGATCGCCTTCACCCTGGCGCCTCTCGCCGCCGGCGAACTCATATTTCCGTCCTGCGGCACCGTCAACTACACCGCGAACAGCACGTACCAACACAACATCCAGCGCCTCGCCCTCGCGCTGCCCAGGAACGCCTCCTCGTCCCCGGCGCTCTTCGCGAACGCCACCCTCGGCGCCGTCCCGGACATCGTCTACGCGCTCGCGCTCTGCCGCGGCGACACCAACGCCGCCTCCGCCTGCGCCGTCTGCGTCTTGATGGCGTTCCAGGACGCGCAGCTGCAGTGCGCTCCAAGCATGGACGCCACCGTGTTCCGCGACGGCTGCCTCATCCGCTACTCCAACCTTAACTTCCTCGACTCCATCAATAGCGGCGGCGGCAACGGATTGTTCGTGCTGATGCCCTCTCGAAACGTGACCACGGCGGGCAAGCAGTATATCGCCATCGCTAGCGTCCTTGACAACGGCGACAGCGTCTTCACAATCGTGAACGCGCAGAACGTCACCGCGCCGTTCGAGGTGTTCGACGCCGCCGTGGGCGCGCTCGTCAACGCCACCGCCGACTACGCGGCCGATAACTCGACCAAGAGGTTCGGCACGGCGGTGGAAGGGTTCCGGAAGTTCGAAAGCAAGAGCCCAACGATATACGGTCTGGCGCAGTGCATGCCGTACATGTCGCCGGCCGAGTGCCGGACCTGCCTCTCCGGTATTATTCAGATGGGGCAAAAGTATTTCAGCGGGAGGCAGGGTGGCAGGGTTATTAGTCTGCGATGCAGCTACAGGTATGAGCAGTACTCCTTCTTCACCGGCACCCCGCTGCTTCAGCTGCCGGAGCCTGCCGTCGTCGCAGCGCCGGCGCCGGTGAATAGAACGCCGCCGACCACTCGAGGAGGAGGACGCCGAGGTGAGTTTGCGGATTAAGATCTTATTTTCCACGAATGTTTCACAATATGCAACAGAGGAATTTACACGAAGAGCACTTAAGAAAGATCAAGTCCATTTCACTTGCACACCATAATTCTGACAATTCACCTGAGATTCAGCAAGGGTGCTACTACACTGCAACCAAACAGACCAAATCAAGTGTTATTTTTTTATTAAAAAGATCTCCTAAATAGTTATTGGTTCGTACGACGATGGACCAAAAGAAAATTGAGGAATCAACTAAGCGATTAGCAAATTGCGTACGCGTGTCTGCTAGTCTTTCTAATTTTCTCTGTCTGTCTGGTACTGACTTCTATACAGTCCCGTAGCTATCAGGTGCTTGACTGGGAGCATGGAAGTTTCACATGTGTCCGGCTCGGCTCCTGAGTCCTGACCAGTTCAGCATCCTGGCTGAATTGAAAGGTCTAGTTGGAAGTTGGATCATTCTTCAATGCTTAGGTGTAACAGAAGTAGGGGAAAATACTTATCATCTGATCTAAGGTTAACTTGCCATATATACATATGCTTGCTTCTTTAGACCTGTCAGTTCACACAAAGCTTGAATGACATAAAGCAAAATCGGAAATACCATTCTCTTCTAGTTGAAATTCAGATTCAGGGAAGATAACAATATGCAAAACTGCTTCCTAGAGTTTTTTTCTTAGACCTGAAGCAAAATAGCATACCGACCGGCATCAGTTGCTTTGCCACTCAGTTTTGTAAAATCTATTGTTACTCTTGTCTTGCTCGAGAATTATGAAAAAACAGTGGTATCTACAAAGGTGGGAGTAGCTACACGCACGTATAAAAAGGACATTACCTATATAGCTAGTACCAAACATC
Organism: Echinochloa phyllopogon; assembly: GCA_033239725.1. Lineage (NCBI taxonomy): Eukaryota > Viridiplantae > Streptophyta > Magnoliopsida > Poales > Poaceae > Echinochloa > Echinochloa phyllopogon. The sequence goes on along the minus strand of BTCW01000002.1, from coordinate 49,439,161 downwards.
AACCTGTTAATACTTTTCTCCTCTTGTATATGATTTTTTTCAACAGAAAAGTTCAATATAATAGGTGTACATGATGAAGATGCCTAACCTTTTTAAGATTCTTATATTCTCATTAATTGAAGCCTTCCATTTACAGGAAACAAAACTGCTAGAATTTTAGCCATTGCACTTCATTCAAATATATCACCAATGTATCTGCCTTCCTTCTACATTTTCTTTTGCCCTACGCTTCAATGCAGTCCCAGATATGGAATATTTTTTCTACTTTGAATCTTACCATTTGTGCATCCTGGTCCTATGCACAAATGTACTCTTCTTGCAAGATTTCAGGTCGCGATTTGATATTACTTCATCTGTTCCAAATTATAATTCACTTTGGTTAAGTCAAACTTGTCTAATTGCGACCAAGTTTATGGAAAAATGTATTAACATCTACAGTATCAAATAAATGCTCTATCAAGAAATATTTCATGGTGGATTCAATGAAAACATTTTGATGTTATAGATATTAAATTTAGTCAAAGTTAGTAAAGTTTGACTTAGGACAAATTGAACTATAATTTAGAAGGTGTGGAGCACTAACATTGTCATTACTAATTAGGCATAAATCCTTGGAAGGTGAATGCACGATAATTATCTTTCTTTTAGATGGAAATTCAGATTCGGAGAAAAGTAGCAGTAAGAAAATCTGCATATTGAAGTTTCTTATTCAGTGAAATTTGATAATGAAAATAACGTGCGAGTTTTGGTTGCTTGACTGCTCCTTGTATATAAGGCTTGTGGAACTATAAACATCAAAGCTGCTCTTCGTAGTAAAAAAAATACTGACTAAATAAACATGGAAGCTGCTAAGAATTTTCAACTTGTTATTTTGAGGGGGTTCTCAACTTAAATGGCTTGAATAAAGCCAAATGATTGCTTTGAAAGGCATGTGCATTACATCCTTCAGAAACTTCTTGAACTTCCAGTAATGCTTAAAATTAACTGACGTCTTCAATTTGCAGGAAACAGAACTGGTAGAGTTTTAGCTATTTTACTGCCTATAGTTGTCATGATACTGGCTGTTGTAGTAGTTTTGTATTGTCTCTGGAGGAGGAAGCCAGCAGGAAGATCATTACTGATTGGTAAGCGATTCCATCATTTACCATTAGAACAAAGCTGAATGGTATCATTTTTCAATACTGTACATAACAAAACTAAAATATCATGGCATTTATATCATTTAGTACTTGTTCCACTATGATAGATTCAACAAATCCAGAGGATATACAAAGTATTGATTCACTCATTATTGATCTATCGGTTCTACAAGCCACAACAGAGAATTTTGATGAAGGCAAGAAACTCGGCGAAGGCGGATTTGGTGCGGTTTACAAGGTGCTAATTATAGTTATTTATATTGTGCTTGTTCTGCTCAAGTATTATCTGGGAATTTGAAAATATCATTCTATTCCAGACGTTATTGGACTTGGGTGAAGGTCATGTACTTGTCCACATGTACAAGAGTGAAACTGGTCAATATCTAAAGTAGTCAGAAACATATGAAACAATCCTCTGTGACCCTACCCTGTTTTTCATACACACAAGCATTGTTTGACGCTTCGAAGTTTTGGAGATTAAATATATTCACTTTTACAGGGGATTCTCCCTAATGGTCGAGAAATAGCAGTTAAAAGGCTTTCACAGAGTTCTCGGCAGGGAATAAAGGAGTTGAAAACTGAGCTTGTTTTGGTCGCCAAGCTTCAACACAAGAATTTGGTCAGGCTTGTTGGTGTTTGCTTGGAACAAAATGAGAAGTTACTTGTGTACGAATACATGCCCAACAATAGCCTCGACACCTATCTTTTTGGTATGGTAACTTCATCATCATTTAGCAACAGTGAAACTAGTGAATTTCTTGTGTGCATCTTTGACATTTCTCTTTTCCGGCTTACATACAGATCCTGATAAACGCAATGAGCTGGATTGGGAGAAGAGATTTATGATAACCAATGGGATTGCTCAAGGCTTGCAGTACCTTCATGAAGAGTCTCAACTGAAGATAGTTCATCGGGACCTAAAAGCGAGCAATGTTCTGCTGGATTCTCACTTCAATCCGAAGATATCAGATTTTGGCTTAGCAAGACTGTTTGGAAATGACCAATCACAATATGTTACAAATCGTGTCGTTGGAACCTAGTAAGTGCTGGTAACCCTGCTCTTAAGATTTCGCGTATACTGAGTTCATAATACAGTGTTCTTTTGCAGTGGTTACATGGCCCCTGAGTATGCTATGCGTGGGCATTACTCCACCAAGTCAGATGTATTTAGCTTTGGTGTTTTGACGTTAGAGATTGTCGCGGGAAGAAGGAACGGTGGCTCATATGACTCCGAGCAATACGATCATCTCCTTAGTTTGGTGAGTGCATAGGCCATGACATACTCTATACTGCATTCCTTGCAAGTTGCAGCGCGATGATTGGTGCGAGATTCTGCTATCTAATGCAGGTGTGGGGACACTGGACCATGGGAACAGTTGTAGAGATCGTGGATCCATCTTTGAGCAACCATCCTAGTATAGTAGACCAGATGTTGAAATGCATCCATATCGGGCTTCTATGTGTTCAACACAACCCCGCGGATAGGCCCATGATGTCAACTGTAAATCTTATGCTTAGCAGCAGCACTGCTCCACGCCAAGCTCCATCCAGACCAGCATTTTGCTTCCAAAAGAGTGGCCTTAACTCCGACATGTATTCGGCAGCTTACGGGGGACAAGGAATTTCGCAGTCCACAATCAGATCGGATGTGTCTGCGAACGAAGTTACAATTACTGAACTTGAAGCAAGATAAGTCGTACCGAGGTACTGCGGAACTCTGTTACTACTTCTGCTGCAAGAAATTAAAAGAGGGGTTTGAAATTAGGGAATACCCTACATATGTACAACACTGCAGCTTGTAAGCAATGGTAAAAAAAAGTGAGCCGATATTTTTGCAAGTTGAAATAGTGAAATTATACATATGCAGTATGCAAGTTATTAGGATTTAGGAACCTTTGTCCTGCAACTTTTTTTTTGAGGCGTGTGCGGCAACAATGTTGTGCTTCCCTTGCCAATTACCCATGTATAAATCTTGCGTACGAGACTGTATAGCCAATCAATATTTTTCCTCACTCATCTCGTATTTCTTCTTGACCATTGTTTCTCTATTATCAGAACAAAATGTCCAATCTCAGTATGCAAAGAGTAAATTATAGATAAATATAAATTATTTGACCACAAACACTAATACATAAAACACCGTGACCTCAAAGGGTCATATTTAAACGACCATCTATAGATAAACTGATAAAGGTATCGCGATTGACTCAGATTTGCCAATTGAAAGAAAGATTTACAATGTGAGGAGCCAGTGGAGACGTATAACTGAAAATAACACAGACGCTAGAGTATTGCACGATATGTAACTTAATTCGTACTATAATGACCCAATCCCTTTGGCAACATGTAGCTTCAGGGCTCATCTTGGTTCCAGTTCTGTAATTGACACTTCATTCGGTGACATCGCGCCTGATTTACCGTTGGACTGGGAAGTTGTAGGATATGATTCTGAATGAACAGTTGAGTAGTAGCCGCCCTTGGGCATGAAAAATACTGGCTTCAACGGAGCCTGGAGAGAGACAGTGCTGCTGCTGAGCATGACGTTAATTGTTGACATCATTGGTCTATCAACAGGGTTATCCTGAACACATAGTAGACCAATATGGACACATTTCACCATCTGATCTGCAGGAGCTTTGCCTCTTAGAGATGGATCCATAATCTCTAGAATTGTTCCCATGCTCCAGTGTTCCCAAACCTGTGTTTCAAATGTGAATTCCGTTAGCATTTATGAAACAAATTACTTGTGTAAAGAGACTGGGAATAATAGAATGCCTTACAAGACTCAAGAGATCAACAGATTGCTCGAAGTTAAATGAGCCGCTGTTTCTTCTTCCGGTTAAGATTTCTAGAAGCAGGACACCGAAGCTGAAGACATCTGACTTTATGGAATAGTAGCCACGCATGGCATACTCTGGTGACATATATCCACTGCAAAATAATGAAATATCTACTAAGGCGCCAAAGAGTAAAAGCTAAAGAAAAAATGATGCTAAATAGTGTTTATTGTCTCTTCTTTGCTTGCAAATTTTAAGTGGTGCTCGACTTACTATGTTCCGACAACTCGACTTGTGATCTCCCGTGATTGATCCCCTCCAAATAATCTTGCCAAGCCAAAATCTGAAATCTTAGGAGTATAATCAGAGTCTAGAAGGACATTGCTCGCTTTAAGGTCACGGTGAATAATCTTCAACTGAGAATCTTCATGGAGATACTGTAATCCTCGAGCAATTCCATCTATTATCTTGGCCCTCTTTCTCCAGTCTATCTCCTCGCTTTTCTCAGGATCTGGAAGTCGGACAAGAAACTGTCATGTCAGCAACATCATTTTGCTTAGTACTTATGCAACTGAAAACAGATCACTATTACAAAAGTAGTACCAAAAAGAATGGTGTCAATGCTTCTATTGGGCATGTATTCATACACAAGAAGTTTCTCGTGTTCTTGCAAGCAAATACCAATAAGCTGAACAAGATTCTTGTGCTGAAGTTTGGCAACCAAAACAAGCTCATTTTTCAGCTCTTGTATTCCTTGTCCTGAACTCTGTGAGAGCCTCTTAACTGCAATTTCTTCTCCATCAAAAAGGACACCCTGAATAAATGTGATTGTGTGAACCTTCAGTTGCTGAAACTGAAAATGCTTTATTGAACTGGTATGAGTCTCACCTTATAGACCGCACCGAAACCTCCTTCACCAAGCCTATTGCTCTCAGCGAAGTTATCAGTCGCAACACGCAAAGTTGATATGTCGAGAACAAGTGAATCTATGCTCTCAACGTCCCCAGCATTAGTTGAATCTGTCAGTGACAACACGATATATAAACGTCAACTTGTTTCTATCATATATAATTCTTTTGATTGAAAAAAAATAAAAATAATCAAATACATAGTAGTACTATTTATCCCTTTATAAGTCAAGTAGTGCATTAGATCACATATTCTCTTGCAAATCTGTCCACAGTTCCAAAATGTCAAGACAACTTACAAAGTGGCGTCTGCTCTATTGTTGGTCTTCTCCTCCACAGGAAACACAGACAAACCGTACTGATAGCTAGCACCGCAGCAACTACAGGCACTGCAATTGCTGCAACAATTCCCGTTTTGTTTTTGCTTCTTCCTGTAAACAAGTGCCACAAACTTCAGTAAACAGTAAGCCCCAAATCTTATTAACGATTCAACCACAATCTGAACCACTTAGTACAAAACATATTTTACTACAATCGAGCTTCGTTTCAAAAGATACATAAACACTGAGTATATGCTAAATGGAAAACACAAGCACGCTTCAAATGTAATGGAAAAAGGAAAGTGGGCGATCTTTTTGGAGAAAAGTCCATTTTACAACCTTCCACTATCACAACAGTCCGATTTTCAACCTTGAACTACAAAACCGGATAACAAAGGTCATTCAACTGTCAAAACCGTACAAATTTAGCCCTTAGGGTGATTTCGAAGGTGGTTTTTCATTTTGTTAAAATTTAAAATATTCAAATTAAAACTAAAAATTCACAAGTAATTTATTTTAAGTAAAAAAATACAAAATTGGTATCAAAAGTTCTCTAAAAATGTAACCTATCTATTGTCACTATATTTGTCAGTTAATCGGATCCATTTGTTTATGTCCATAGTATTTGGTTGATTATAGTTATGCCTATTATTTTTGAATAATTAATATTCAAATAGAGCAATAATAGGTAGGTTACATTTTTAGAAATGTTTTGATACTGTTTCATATTTTTCTGATTTAAGATGAATTAGTTTTGATTTTTTTAGATCTAATTGGATTTTTTAAATTTTTTTACAAAATATAAAAGCCACCTTCGAAATCACCCTAAGGGATAAATTTGCACGGTTTTGACAGTTGGATAACCTTTGTTATCCGGTTTTGTAGTTTAAGGTTGAAAATCGGGTTGTTGTGATAGTCAAAGGTTGTAAAATGTTTTTTCTCATCTTTTTGCTACATGATTCGTACAAGAGTTTGGTCCCTTCTGGTATACTATTTTTATGTTATTCTTTTGTGGAGTGCAAGGCTGCGGTTGTTGAGGATTCCTTGACGTAATCCTTTTTTTTAGAAAAAATACAAATATCATCCATTGGACGCGAAGATGCAAAGTGTACATGTTTCTCTAGAACTGGTCAGATAAGAAGTCTTTAGGCTTCAGCGTAGTCTAATCGCTGTTTCTAGTCACCCAAGTTGTAAGTCTTCATTCTGGAAGTGGTCAATGTGGATTATAAACCTTTGATTTATAATAATAAACAGATATATGTATGGTTTGATACAGAAATTAAAATATTAATATATATTTTTTTATTATAAAAAAGTTGTAACGACAGCGATGGGACGGCAGGGAGGTCGGAGTCATCGAAGCAGCCGGTGACGCGGCTAGGTGTCCTGTACCAAAATCTGTTGCTAATTGCCGTTCACAAATGATTGCAGTTCACATGTTTTACTTTTGGGATCCCTTGTACTTTTTGTGTTCTTGAGACGCACATCCCTGTTCTAGAATCTGTCTGAATGATTCATCTAGTGCTAAAAACACATCCAACAGCTGCAAACTTGGTGAATTTGTGTCTGGCATCTCACCTGGTGGGGTTGCCGTCGGCGTGACGTTAACTGGCGCAGGAGGCAGCGCCGGCGGCGGCGGCGATGGCGCCGGCAGCCGCAGCGTCGGGCTGCCGCTGAAGAAAGAATACACCTCGTACCTGAAATTGCATCGCACCCCGAGAACTCTGCCGCCCTTCCTCCCGCTGAGGTACTGCGGCATGCTGCTGGAAATTATGCCGCCGAGGCAGGTCCGGCAGTCGGCCGGCGACATGTCCGGCGTGCACTGCGTGAGGCCGTAGATGGTGGGGTCGGAGGCATCGAACGCCTCCTCCCCCGTGGCGAAGAGCCTGGTGGAGTTCGCCACCGCGGTGCCCGCGGTGGCGTTGAGGAGCACGCTTACGGCGGCGTCGAACACCTTCACCGGCGAGCTCACGTTCTGCGCGTTCATGAGGACGAGCTCGTTGTCGTTGCTGGTGGTGTCGTCGAGGAAGTTGGTGTTGGAGAAGCGGAGGTAGCAGGTGTCGTAGTAGACGGTGGCGTCCTTGTTGTAGGCGCACAGCTGCTGCGCGGCCTGGAACGCCGTGGCGACGCAGGACCCGCACGCCGTGGCGTTGACGTCGCCGCGGCAGAGCGCGAGCGCGTACGCGATCTCCGGGACGGCGCCGACGCTGCCCTTGGCGAAGAGCGCCCTGGACGCCGAGGCGTTCCGGGAGAGCGCCGTGGAGAGGCTCGCGAGGTTGGCCTGGTACGTGCTGTTGGCCGTGTAGTTGCCGGTGTTCCCGCAGACTTGCCACTGCGCGGCGGCCGGCGGCGCGAGGAGGGACAGGGAGGCGAGGGCGAGCAGGAAGCCCGTGGCGACGCGCGCGGCCGCGGCCATGGCGCCCCCGCGCGGCGGCTCCTGGGGTGGGCGTGGCGAGCGGCTGACGGGCTGATGAGAGCAGTGACTGACGGGTGCGCGTCGTAGGGGGCAGGGTTTTTCAACGTGAAAAATAGTGGGTGTGTTTAGTTCCCCAAAACTTTCCAAAATTCTCTCACCAAACTTTACTATTCACATATCACATCAAATTACTATATAAGTAAATAAAAAAACTAGCTGCATGGTTTTGATGTACACAACGAGACTAATTTTTTGAGCCTAGTTAGATCATGGTAGGACAATATTTATCACAAACAAACGAAAAGTGCTACAGTACGCTACAGTGTTCGATGTGATATTTTCATCAAACTTTCTCTTTCTCTTTTTGGAACTAAATGACCAGCTCAGGGTCAAGAGGCGACCAGAAAATGCGCGGTCGTTGAACCCCGTAGGGGCCGACGCTGTGCATGACATGCGGTAACCCACGCGTGCACCTGAAGGGTCAAGCATTTGCCTGCGGTATCTGAATTCTGTACAGTACTGGCTTCGGTGCTCAGAATCTTTTTACCGAGCCTCGCCGGTCACAATATAGCATGGAGCATCGATTTCACTGATTCTTTAGTATTTCGTGAAGTCATCTAGTACTTATCAGATCGCATGTTCAATCTCAGCAGATACAAATAATTTGACTACACAACGGCCCTGCTTAGTTCCCGAGCTTTCCCAAGAATTCTCCCTCCAAACTTTATTATTCACCTATCACATCAAATCATATCAAATCTCTCTCATCATGTATGGAATATTAAATGTAAATAAATAAAAAAACTAATTATATGGTTTTGATGTACTCCCTACGTTCTGAAAAACCTGACGTTTAGGACAGTGATACGGTCTCCAAAACACAACTTTGACCTCTTGTTATTATAAAAATATTTATCAAAGAGTGATATATATATACTTTTATGAAAGTATTTTTCAAGATAAATCTATTCATATAGTTTTCACATTTTCAAACTCAACAATTTAAAAGTTATTGATGATTTATATTCTCAATGTTTGACCCAAACCTTGTCCTAAACGTCAGGTTTTTCAGAATGGAGTACACGACAAGACGAATCTTTTCAGCATAGTTAGATCATGATAGGACAATGTTTAACACAAACAAACGAAAAATGCTACAGTGTGCTACAGTGTCTGATGTGACATTTTTACCAAACTTTCTCTTCCTCTTTTTGGAACTAAACACACCCAACATAAAACATAAAAGAAAACAAAATGACCTCAGAGAGTAACGGTAATTCAAACAACCATTTACAGATACCATTTGTACTCTTTTATACATAATAATTTGGAACGGAGGAAGGGTTGATTGACTCAGAATTGCCAATTAAAAGAAGAATTATAATGGGAAGGGCTAGTTAAGTTAAGACACATAACTCAAAACCTTTTTTGTTTTTAAAGATATATAACTGAAAAGTGAAAAGTTAGTAATGCAGGCGCTAGAACATTGCTCTCTGTTATGCTTATTCTAGCAAACGTACAATAATAGTGCACCTTGCTCTATGTTTTGTTTATTCAGGCAAACATACAATAATAGTGCACCATGCTCTATGTTTTATTTATTCAGGCAAATGTACAATAATAGTCCAATCGCTCTGGCAACATGTAGTTTCAGGGTTCATCTTGGTTCCAGTTCTGTAATTGACACTTCATTCGGTGACACTGCCCCTGATTTACCGTTACCGATGATGGACTGGGAAGCTCCAGGAAATGATTCTGAATAAAGAGTTGAGTAGTAGCCGCTCTTGGGAATGAAAAATACTGGCTTCAAAGGAGCCTGGAGAGAGACAGTGCTGCTGCTGAGCATGACGTTAACTGTTGACATCATTGGTCTATCAACCGGGTTATCCTGAACACATAGTAGCCCGATATGGACACATTTCAGCATCTGATCTGCAGGAGCTTTAACTCTCAGAGATGGATCCATAATCTCCCCAATAGTTCCCGTGGTCCAGTGTTCCCAAATCTGTGTTCCAAATGTGAATTCCGTTAGCATTTATGAAGCACATTACTTGTGTAGAGAGTTTGGGATTAATAGAATGACTTACAAGACTTAAGAGATCAACAGATTGCTCGGAGTTGAAGGAGCTGCTGCTTCTTCTTCCGGTTACCATTTCTAGAATCAGGACACCGAAGCTGAAGACATCTGACTTTATAGAATAGTGGCCACGCATGGCATACTCCGGTGACATATATCCACTACAAAATGAAGAAATATTTACAAAGGCGCCAAAGAGCAAAATCTAAAGAATAAATTATTCTAAATTGCTTGCAAATTTTAAGTGGTGGGGAACTTACTATGTTCCAACAACTCGACTCGTGATCTCCCGTGATTGATCCCCTCCAAATAATCTTGCCATGCCAAAATCTGAAATCTTAGGAGTATAATCAGAGTCTAGAAGGACATTGCTCGCTTTAAGGTCACGGTGAATAATCTTCAACTGAGAATCTTCATGGAGATACTGTAATCCTCGAGCAATTCCATCTATTATCTTGGCCCTCTTTCTCCAGTCTATCTCCTTGCTTTTCTCAGGATCTTGAAGTTGAACAAGCAACTGTCATGTCAGCAACATCATTTTGTTTGGTACTTATGCAACTGAAAACAGCTCATTATTACAAAAGTAGTACCGAAAAGAATGGTGTCGATACTTCTATTGGGCATGTATTCATACACAAGCATTTTCTCATGTTCTTGCAAGCAAACACCAACAAGCCGAACAAGATTCTTGTGTTGAAGCTTGGCAACCAAAACAAGCTTATTTTTCAACTCTTGTATTCCTTGCCCTGAACTCTGTGAGACCCTCTTAACTGCAATTTCTTTGCCATCAGAAAGGACACCCTGCATAAGTTTGATTGTGTGAACCTTCAGTTGCTAAAACTGAAAATGCTTTATGAATTGAACTGGTATCTCACCTTATAGATCGCACCAAAACCTCCTTCACCAAGCATATTGTTCTCACAAAAGTTATCAGTCGCAGCGCGTAAAGTTGATATGTCGAACAGAAGTGAATCGATGCTCTCGATGTCCCCAGCATTAGTTGAATCTGTCATATTGACAACAAAATAAATAAACGTCGACTAGTATTTATCATATGCAACCTCCTTTTAATTCAACAAAAAAATGATGAAATATAGCATAGTACTGTTTATCCTTTTAAAAGTCAAGTTGTGCATTGTTTCACATATTCTCTTGCAAATCTGCTCAAAATTTCAAAATGTAAAGACAACTTACAAGATGGTGTCTGCTCTCTTGCTGGTCGTCTTCTCCTCCGCAGGAAACAAAAGCAAAGTGTACTGATAGCTAGCACCGCTGCAACTATAGGCAATGCAATTACTACAACAATTCCCGCTTTGTTTCTGCTTCTTCCTGTAAACAGTCTCTACAAACTTCAGTAAATAGCATGCCGCAAAGCTTAGGACAATTTAACCACAATCTGAATAATTTGGTACAAAACATATTTTTACAACAATCGAGCTTCTTTTCGCGAACGTGCCTTGACACGTATTTCATTAAGAAGAAAGCAATCGAGCTTCTTTTCAAAAGATACATAGACTCAACCACTTTGAGGAAACTTTTGAGTCTAAGCACTAAGATCCTTAGTGCAGCTAGGCCAATACATTAAGGAAATCAACTTCTTACCACGGTTGTTAAAAAGAAAAAAAGAAATCAACTACTAGCAGAGTAGCAGTGTGGCGCTTTGCAATATGTTATTTGGGATAAGCTCCAACAGATAAAAACAAAGATAACTTTATGACATAGTTTCATCTTTGCTGACCCCTTCCTAATTAACAGATGATTGAGTGGACCATTAGAGAGTTTAAAACACTAAACTTTGAGTAGTGCCTACTTATGCCCAACTGAAGACCGAACTAAACACGTTGCTTTGTTGACTAGTCTGGCTTACTTCACCATACTAAATGGAAAGCACAAGCACGCTTGAAATGTAATGGGAAAAGACAGGTGGTACCTAGTATTTCTCCTCGGTACAAGGCTATTTTTCTTTTATTTTTTTGTGGAGAACAAGGCTGTGGTTGACTGGTTGTTGTCTTGTTGAGGCTTCCTTGTACCTAGTATTTATTTTAATGTACAAATCTCATCGCTTGGATGCAAAGATGCATCAGTGTGTTTCTTTAGAACGGGTCAACTAAGAACTCCTCAGCATACTGAGTGCTGTTTCTAGTCAACCTGACTAGTAAACGACAGCAACGGGAGTGCAGAGAGGTTGAGATCATCCAAGAAACTCACGTACGCGGTCACGTTTCTTCTACCAGAATCTGTTGAAAGTTCACAGATAATTGAAAAGAATTTGGGCTGTCTGCCCCTGCACATGTTCTACTGTCTATGTTCTAGAATCTGATTTGAAGGTGTGTTGACACGAAGATGTGACAACACACTCGAGATCGCAGCACGGCCGTCACCACGGTCAACACCCGGCCTTCCTCGGGCAAACCGGTCGGACCGGTTCCTAGAACCGGTCAGACCGCTTTCTGGCAGGAAGTCGTGAAGACCTAGAAACTCGAGCTCGGGAGGGACCCCGTCGGAGCTCAAGCAATCTAGGGTTGCTCTAGGGTCGGCAAGCCACCTAGAACGCCTCAGTACGTCGCGGAGACGAGCAAAGGACAGCAATTAGGGTTTGAGAGATAAAAAGTAAAGGACAAATATGTTGATTCGATTGGAATAACTCTCAATCGTCCTTAGCCTTCATATATATAGGCCGGGGAAGTCTTACCCCTCATGAGTCGGTTACAATATGGGATCAAACTCGGAATCCTAGACCTACTCGAATTACAGACTCAAACCGGTCAGACCGGTTTGACAAACCGGTCTGACCGGTTTATCCGGGTGACTGCCAATTTTGGTTGTCGACACATGCCCCCCTGCGTTTTTAGTGAACTTGAGAACTAAAAAGCAATATACAAGTAATTACAACCCATGAGCTAGAATTTATGCTAAGGACGATATCAAAAATCTATCAGCCATTAATATTCATGCGTCTTGCCAAACACTTGGATAGAATTTCTTCAAATATCTTCCATTGATAGCTCTAGGCAAATGATCTCCTTGTAATGTCTCCAGCATATAAGAATTCCCAAAAATAACTTTGACAATTCTATATGGCCCTTCCCAACTTGGTGACCACTTCCCGAAATTGTTGCTTTTCGTCCCAATAGGCAAGATTGTCTTCCACACAAGCTCTCCAATCTGAAAATATTTCTCTCGCACCTTCTTGTTGTAAGCTTTAGCAACCCGAAGCTTATCTTTTTTAATCTCTTTCAAAGCTTTCAACCTCTTGTCGGTGACCTCATCAATATTATCCATCATCAAATCATGATAATCAACAGCATCAAGGTCATTTTGCTTAGCTAGTCTATAAGCGTCCAGATTCACCTCAACAGGCAAAACGGCTTCTTGACCATATACAAGCTCAAAAGGAGTAACTTTAGTAGCACCATGTCTAGATATACGATGAGCTCATAATGCTTCGGATAAAACTTCATGCCATCTTTTAGGATTTTCTTCTATCTTTTTCTTGATTAATCTAATCAAAGTCTTATTACTTGACTCGGCTTGTCCATTAGCCTGAGCATAGTATGGAGATGAATTGAGCAACTTTATTCTATAGGATTCGGCAAATTCACGTACATCTTTAGATATAAACGAAGTACCTTGATCTGTAGTCAAAGTTTGAGGAATACCGAATCTATGAATAATGTTTTGTGTAATAAACCCAATTACCTCTCTATTTGTCATATTCTTCAATGGAATCGCTTCGGTCCACTTAGTAAAATAATCCGTAGCAACCAACACAAAACGATGTCCCTTTGATGATGAAGGATTAATTTGCCCAATAAAATCCAACCCCTAACCTCGGAACGGCCATGGTTTAATAATAGGATGCATCAATGCAGCAGGTACCAATTGTAGATCTCCAAATTTCTGACATTCTTCACACCCTTTGTAGTACTTGAAACAATCCGCCATCATAGTAGGCCAATAAAAACCGGCTCGTCTAAGTAACCACTTCATCTTGGCAGCCGATTGATGTGTACCACAAATACCTTCATGAACCTCCCCCATGGCGACTTTGGCCTGATCTGAGTCTAAACATTTTAAAAGCAAATCTTCGGCGGTTCGACGATAAAGTTTATCATCAAGCAATATGTATTTAAATGATAATCGCCGAATATTTCTTTCTGCACCACGACCAGTATCTTTTAAATAAGTAATAATAGGCACTCTCCAGTCTTGATCTTCAATCTTGGAGTCATTAACATCATCCAAGATCTTTTTACCGCTGTCAGGAGACAAAGCGGTCAGACCGGTTTCAAAACCGGTCAGACCGGTTCTGGCGGTCAGACCGGTTTGTGAAACCGGTTGGACCGGTTCGTCCAGAACCTGAACCTCGGCTTTTGATTGCATTGGTTTTTGAAGGTAGAAATATTTCTTTGCAACGATATAACTAGATGCTTTCTGAGCCGGAGTATTAGCCTTGTCATTCTCTTCTCTTGGAATATGTTTGAGTGTAAATTCATCAAAACAAGCTATAATATCAAGGCATCTATCAAGATATGCATTCAACAAACCATTATAGCATTGGCATACCTTAGATACTTGTTGTACCACCAGGAGTGAATCACCAAAAGCCTCAACATGCTTAATCCCCATATCTTGCAAAAATTCTAAACCGAATAGAAGAGCTTCATATTCAACTTGATTATTGGTACGCTTTTCTTCCAATCGGCTTGAAAACTCAAAGACGGCACCACTTGGAGAGATCAAAACAACACCAATTCCTTGCCCATCATTGCAAACCGATCCATCAAAGTATAACTTCCACGGTGTACAAGCAACATAGCCGACGTTGAATTCACAAGTATCATCAATTCGATGCTAAACAATAAAATCAGCTACAATTTTGCCTTTCATAGATTTTAAAGGTTCACAAGCCAAATCATACTCAACTAAAGCATAAGCCCATTTACCAATCCTACCACTTAAAATCGGTTTTTGCAACATATGTTTGATAACATTAGTTTGGCATAATATGATGCAAGTACTAGATAATAAATAATGCCTCAACTGAGTACAAGCATTATATAATGACAAACATAACTTCTCAATGAAAGTATACCTCATTTCTGCATCATTTAACCGTCGGCTTATATAAGCAATCACATATTCTTTAGCATCAATTTCTTGGGTCAAAACAGCTCCAATAACTCTATCTTCAGCTGCCACATAAAGTCTGAACGGAACCCCTCTCTCAGGCGCCCTAAGCACCGGTGGTGAAGACAAGTACTCTTTGATCTTCTCAAAAGCTTCTTGTTGTTTTGCCCCCCAGGTAAAATCGGCTTCATCTTTCAACCGAAGTAAAGGAGTAAAAGCATCAATCTTTCCAGACAAGTTAATTATAAATCTTCTCAAGAAATTCACCTTGCCTAGAAACTTTTGCAAATCCCTTTTGCAAGTAGGAGCTTCGACGTTCTTCATAGCTTCAATTCTCTTGGGATCAACTTCTATGCCATTCTCATGAATAATAAATCCCAAAAACTTCCCAGACGAAACACCAAAAGCACATTTGAGTGCATTCATCTTCAAACCATACTGTCGCATCCTCTCAAGAGCAAGTTTTAAATCGGCTAGATGGGAATCCAAGCCATCCGATTTAACTACAATATCATCAATATACACTTCCACAATAACACCAAGTAAATCATGAAAGATTAAATTCATAGCCCTTTGATAAGTTGCGCTAGCATTCTTCAATCCAAAAGTCATAACTACCCACTCAAATAAACCAATAAATCCCGGACATTGAAAGGCCGTTTTGTGCATATCCTCTTCGGCCATGAATATTTGATTATATCCGGCATTACCATCAAGAAAACTAACAACACGATGTCCGGATGCTTCATTAATCAAAACATAGGCTATAGGCATAGGATATGAATCTTTCGGAGTAGCTTTATTAAGATCTCTAAAATCAATGCAAACTCTAAGTTTTCCCGAATCTTTCTTTTCAACGGGAACAATATTAGAAATCCACTCCGCATAGCGACAAGTCCGAATAAAACTAGCATCTAGCAAACGATTAACTTCTTCTTTTATTCGGTCATAAATAGCGGGATTAAAACATCTAGCCGATTGTTTAAAAGGTCTAAAACCGGCTTTTATTGGTAAGCGATGCTCAACTAAATCACGACTCAAACCGGGCATCTCACGGTACTCCCAAGCAAAACAATCGACATACTCCTTCAACAAATTTATTAATTCGGCTTTAAACTCAGCCGATAAATTTTTGTTTACAAAAGTTGGCCTAGGAATAGTACCATCACCAATATCTATTTTTTCTAAAGGATCGGCTGATGTAAAACTTTGACCCAGCTTATCCATATCACCCAGATCCTCAATGGCTTCAAATGTACCTTCTGTTTTTTCTCGAAAATCATCAATTCGCTCTTGAAGCCACTGTCCAGACGTAAACCGGTCTGACCGGTTCCCAGAAGCGGTCTGACCGGTTTGGCTCGACTGGTACTGTTTAGTCCTAAACCGGTCTGACCGGTTTCTGGAAGCGGTCTGACCGGTTTGTCTCTGTTGATTTGTTTGCTCCATCAATTACAGCAAGTAATTCAACCGACTCTCCATCGGCTTTAATGTAGCAGTAACGAAATCATCTTTAGTGCAACTGATCAGCTCATAATCGGTCAAATCTAAGCCCGACAAACACTTAATATTTTCATTTGCACTAATAGAATCGGAATCGGCCGTTGCAACGAAGGAAGAAGTATCACCATGTACAACTTCAACTTCATCGCCGATCCACTGAATGAGATATTGATGCAAGGTAGAAGGTACGCATTGATTTGCATGAATCCAATCACGCCCAAGAATTAAACTAAAGTTACCTTGCACTTCTGAGACGAAGAAAGCTGTAGCAACGGTCTTGCTTCCAATGGTCAACTCCATAGAAGCCACACCCTTTGCGCCAATAGGATCACCGCCACCAACTCCACTAACCGTCATGTTCGTCTTGATCAATTCTTCGTCTTTTCCGCCAATCTTCTTGTAGAGAGAATAAGGCATAAGATTCACGATTGCCCCACCATCAACCAACATTCGCGAGATTGGCTTCCCATTGATATGAACTCTCATGTATAAAGCCTTCAAGTGATTGTTTGATTCTTGCGGCTTCTGAAATATAGCATCACAAGGCCCAAGCTAAAGATGAGATATTTCCTCCTCCGGCACCACAAAGTAATCCGATGATAAATAGACAACATTAACACCCATATTATTATGCTCTGGAGAAGCTTCGAAATCAACCATCTCCTCATCTTCAACCACTAGAGGATTCTCAAGCGTAGTAGTTTCATTTATAATGGGAACATATGTGCTTTTCACTTCTGGTTCCAAACCGGTCTGACCGGTTCCAGAAACCGGTCGGACCGCTTCTGTTGCGCCCAAACCGGTCTGACCGAATTCTGAAACCGGTCTGACCGGTTGTGCTACTGGTTGCACAACTGACTTGGCTTGCCAAATTTTCTTCTGAGGAATCATTGGCCTATATCTATTGAAATGTTCGTCCCTCAGTTTCTCAGCTTCCTGTTCCCTTTTCTCTTTGTTTCGCAAGCGCTGCAATTTTCTCTTTTGTGTATGAGTCAAACCAGAAGGACATCATCTTGGTTGAAATACTTTCTTCACAACCTTGCTACTTCCAGCTTCATGATCATTGGCCATGACATGTTTTTTAACAACCGAATCTCCAATAACTATCGGTTTTTTGCTTGAATCTTGCATAGCTATTGGAATTTCACCAATTGTAACAAACCTGTCACTTTTGGCTTGCTTTGGGTCCTCTGTAAGCTTCACTTCCTCCTCCTTCTCCTTGACACGATATTTTTGCTGAGGAGAAACATATTGCTTCTGTTCAGACCGAACCGATCTGACTGGTTTGGAAACCGGTCTGACCGCTTTGCTGGCTAGCACTGGACCTGATTGGTATGAGCTCAATCGGTCATGTACTGGTATCCTAGGACCATTACCCATGTAATCTTGAGGTGGTTGTGGCATGGGAAAACACTGCATCCACATTCCTTGATCCCATGTAGGATATGGAGAATCTGACGCCGGAGGTGCCCATGGCATAGTAGCATGCATCTTCTGCGGGGGAAACACAATAGTAACATCACCACGATGCTTGTTATTATCTGAAGAACTATCCCAACGCGGTGGTGACCTTGTTCTCTTTTTTGTTGGTCGATCGACTTGAGCGGCCTTTGTGTACTTGTTCAGGAGTTGACTAAAAGTAGGTCCTTGCTTCAGAACCATACCTTTGACTTTAGGCTCATTCACCTTCCAAGTACCCACTTCCGGGCGTCTAGGCTTGAAAGTTCTAGGTCGGTCCAGGAGCAAACCGGTCTGACCGGTTTCGTCTGATCAGTGGACCGAGTCTCAATTGATGAACTTTCTTGCCCCCCGGGCCTTGATGTGTTAATTGTAATCTTTAGAGATTCTTTACCATCCAGAGTCTTTCCAAGCATCACTTTCCTGACCGGAATTTGATTATAAATTTTTCCCGGCCTTGGCTCTCCAACTACCACATTCTTCCCCTTAGCTCC
Source organism: Echinochloa phyllopogon (assembly GCA_033239725.1). Lineage (NCBI taxonomy): Eukaryota > Viridiplantae > Streptophyta > Magnoliopsida > Poales > Poaceae > Echinochloa > Echinochloa phyllopogon. The sequence continues at coordinate 49,420,942 of BTCW01000002.1, read as the reverse complement.
TTCGGCTTGTTCCGGCCGAATCAGCACCTTGGTATTCAAATCAAGGGTATGCACAGGGAAGGGAGTCTTGTCAACTTGCATCTCAGCTAGCACCAATCGACCTTCATTAATAGCCGATTGTATCTGTCGTCGGAAAGCATTGCAATCATTAGTAGCATGTGAAAAAGAATTATGCCACTTACAATAAGCATGATTTTTCAATTAATCGGCCAGTGGAATTGCATGAGAAAGTTTAATGAAACCATTCTTAAGCAATTCATCAAAAACACAATCACACTTGACAACATCAAAAGTAAATTTAATCTCTTCTCGCCGATTTTTCTGAACCGGCTTCAACGAAGGACAATGACAAGGTTTAGCTTTCGATGGCCAAACAAATTCAGCAGCATAAACTTCATTATCCTCATCACCCGAGCTATCAAAATCATTATCAAGCAAATGAACATTGGAACGATGAGGCTTAGTATTTTCTTTAATATGTTTTAATTTTAATTCGAGACTCATGACCTTCATTTGCAAGTGATTAATAAAAAGAAAATCAAAACCTTCTAATTTCTCTTTCAAATAAGATCGCAAGCCTGCAAAAGCTAAATCTGCTAAATCTTTTTCAGAAATTGACAAATTAAAACATCTATTCTTTGTATCTCTAAATCTTTTGAAATAATCTATAACTGATTCTTCTCGACTTTGCCTAATAGATGTTAAATCAGTTAATTTAGTTTCATTTTCTCCGTTAAATAAGTGCTCATGAAATTTACGCTCCAATTGAGACCAACTTTGAATAGAATTAGGAGCAAGCGAAGAAAACCAAGAGAAAACAGTTCCAGTCAAAGTTAATGAAAACAAACGAACACGCAATGGCTCATAAAAGGCTGCTTCTCCTAGCTGCAAAATATATTGACTAACATGCTCCCAAGTAGTACGATTATCTTCCCATTGAATTTAACAAACTCAGGAACACGCCAACCATTAGGATATGTAACTAGATCAAACTCAGGAGGATATGGTTTTTGATATAGACGTGAGCTACTCATATCTATCCCAAGCTTGGTTCTAATTGTATTAGCCAGATCCTCTTTGAACTTAGAGAAATCGGCTTGATAATTTGCACTAGTTGTATTCTGAAAACGAGGAGCACCATACACGGTATTATGAATAGTATTTGGAATCGGTCCAAAAGAGACACTAGATCTCATAGGTGCACTTCCTACAACAGTAGCGCGCGGGGGTGTAAAAACAGGACCAGAAGTAACTGTATTGGATAAAACCATTGCATCTGTTGCACCTGCACCCATAGAACCGGTTTGTCCAACTGAATTGGGCAAACCGGTCTGACCGGTTTGGAAAACTGGTCTGACCGGTTCTTGGACCGAACTAGGATGAGGTGGCTGGCCTTGATAAAAATTCAGTGGCATACCCAAATTATGATCTACAATATTTTCTGGTACACCTGATGTACTGGCATTAATTTTAGGGCATGCATTAGGATCTTCTAAAGTATTCTTACCCTTATTAAATGCCTCAAAATTACTAGTCATGTTAACAATTAACTCACTTGTAACAGTTTGTGCAGCATGCAACTTTTCATCCATCATGCGAGTTATTTGTTGCATTAAATCAGAGGGTTCACCGGTTACCTTAGGAAGCTCCTCAACTTGATCGTTAGCCAACTTAAAAGCTGGCATGACGAACTCTTCAACTCTCTTGACGAAGCCTCCACGATCCTTCTTGAAGCCCTTCAAGAATTGCGGTTACAATATGGAATATGTTGACGAACTCTTCAACTCAACTCTCTTGACGAAGCCTCCACGATCCTTCTTGAAGCCCTTTGGAAGAGATTAGGGTTTGAGAGATAAAAAGTAAAGGACAAATATGTTGATTCGATTGAAATAACTCTCAATCGGCCTTAGCCTTCCTATATATAGGCCGGGGAAGTCTTACCCCTCGTGAGTCGGTACAATATGGAATCAAACTCGGAATACTAAACCTACTCAAATTATAGACTCAAACCGGTCGTCAAACCGGTCAGACCGGCTTATCCGGGTGACTGCCAATTTTGGCTGTCAACAAGGTGATATATATCTAGCATTGAAATTTGAAATCAAACCATATATCACCTGGTGGTGGAGCTGCTGTCGGTATCTCGTTAACAGGCGTCGGAGATGGCGTCGGCGCCGGCGTGGGACGGTGCTGTCAGCCGCAACGACGGCCCCCCGGAGAAGAAAGAGGTGACCTCGTACCTGAAATTGCAGCGCGTCCCGATAATCCTCCCGCCCTTCCTCCCGCTGAGGTACTGAGGCATGCTCGAAATTATGCCGGCGAGGCAGGTCCGGTAGTCGTCCGGCGACATGTCCGGCGTGCACTGCGTGAGGCCGTAGATTGTCGGGTTGGCGGCGTCGAACGCCTCCTCCCCGGTGGCGAAGAGCCTGGTGGAGTTGGCCGCCGCGTAGTCCGCCGTGGCGTTGAGGAGCGCGGCGACGGCGGCGTCGAACCGCGGCGCGGGCGAGCTCGCGTTCTGCGTGTTCTTGAGGACGATGGGGCTGCCGTTGTCGGTGGCGGAGGCGAGGAAGTCGGCGTCGGAGAAGCGGAGGTAGCAGGCGTCGTAGAAGACGGCGGCGTCCCTGTCGTAGGCGCGGAGCGGCGACGACGTGTGCCGCGGGGTATGGGCTTTGGAACGCAGAGGCAGAAATGGCCCCCTGGCCGTGTGCAGCAGCAGATAAGGACCCCGCAGGTGCAGGTTTGACTGGCGACGACCGACCATTGGAGGCTTGGAGCTGGGTGGGTAGGCTGTGAAGGACGTGCATGATCACCCACCCGTCAAGGACATGCTTCTCGTGCTGAAACTCCGTCAATACTTGCACTTCATTGTGCAGTTGGTTCAGTCCTGACTACTAGTACACTGGGACAGCTTCTACACAGATTTTTTTTCCCCATCAGAGAGCTTTCCCTGTAAAATGCAGTCCTTGTGCCAAAGAAGCAAAAATGCAAATAATGATTGATATGTTTCTCTCCTGTGTATACTGTGGTTGTTGCTTCCCTGTAGTATACGGTACCGAGCCCGCCCTCCCCAAGCTTGTTCTTCTCATCGAAGTTATCGGTTGCTTTTTGCAGGATGCGTAGATCAAATACTGCACATTATTTTTTCCATTTCAAACTTCTTCGGCGCTGGAGCCGTAAAGAGATTTATGATGTGGAAAGTCATGGACAAACACAAATTCCCCTTACTAAACAAACACTCGAATTGTCAAAGAATATGCTGCTTGCTGCTCACATCTTTGGTTCTACTCCCTCGGTTCCAAATTACTATTTATTTTTGATTTTTTGTTACAATATTTAATCATTCTTTTTTATTCAAAAATTTTATACAAATACAAAAAAGTCATACATAAAGTATATGTGATGATAAAGTAATGATAAAAACCTGTAAAATTTTTTAAATAAGACGAATGGCTAAACGTTACGAAAAATGTTAACAACGAATAATAATTTGGTACACATGTAGTAGCTTTCCTCTTCGGAGGTCAAAGCAGATCAAAGCGGCAGCAAAAACAACCAGCACCAAGAAAAAGGAACACGCAACACTTAGAAGTGTAACTTGCATTGTCTAGTGCTCTGTTTTTTCCCCCTCCCTGAACGCATCAACCGGAGGAAATATCGTTCAGTGCCACTAGAAACGGTCAAGCATGGACTTTCAGTCTCACCGCGCGTGCGCCCGTGTCGTTTTCGCTGGTTGATAAAGCGACTGAATGTGACGGGACTGGAGTCTGGAGAAGTCCATGATGGAAAGGAATAAAGATTAGCAGACCATGTTTACGTGTAGCCAGGCGATACGCATGAGGCTTGCAAAGACAATCGCAAGACAAGTTACACTGGATAATCATTTTTAAGCTAATGAACTGCAGACGGTAGAACGATCAATACCACGAGCTAGCATTACTAATCAGCATGTGAAGCACCACCTAGCTGATGGTAAACTATCTTGAGTCAAATTTCCTCTCATCTTTACCTATTCAGAGTAAATGACCTGGTCAGCCTTTGGCGAAGAAGGGGGACGCCGAGGAGGCGTCGTTCCAGGTGAGTTCGGTGGAGAAGAGGAGCGCGAGGTTGGACTACTGCTACGTGCTGAACTGCTGACGCAGCGAGGAAGGCGAAGAGGAACGAGGGTGGCGATGGAGGTGGAGAAACGGAACGAGTTGCGGTACATGCACGTGCCCATGGCGGTCAGCTGGTGAGGTGAAGGTATGGACGTTACTAGTAGAACATTAAAATAAAAAGGTATAGAGAACACTCCAAATACGACAATACGAACAATAAATTTAAAGGAATATGTAAGTAAAATATCTATCTATTATCTTATTACAATAGAAGCAAAAGGAGCCACCATGTTCGCCGAGAGGGCCTAGAAAATCCCACGTTAATCTAAAAAAAGAAGAACATGTGTCGTCGGATTTTATGAAGATCTAACGATCCAAATTATTTTGTTAATTCCCACGTTAATGTAAAAAAGAGAAGGACATGTGCCGTCGGATTTCATGAAGATCTAACGATCCAAATTATTTTGTTAATCCAAATAAAAGAAAAGAATATATACTGCCGGATTTTATGAAGATCTAACTGTCTATATTATTTTGTTCGCCACCGCACCTCCACGGTCGCCTCGCCGCCGTTCGCGACTAGCGCGCGAGCCGTCCAATGCCGCGGCCGCGCAACCGTCTTTGACCAACGTAGCAGGCCTCCATCGTCGTCGCGAGGCCGTCCGCGGCCATCGCGCAAGCCGTTTATGGCCGCCGTATGAGGCCTCCATCATCGCCGCGAGGCCATCCAATGCCGCCGCCGTCCCTGGCGCCGTGGAAATCCATCGTCGTCACCGCCGTGGGAGCCACCCGAGCGTATTCGGTGTTCGGGGTCAGACCGCTCCGCGAGCCGCTGGAGGCCGAGGCTGAAGGCTGCCGACCAGGGAGACCGACACTCCTCGCCACTGGTGTTGTCCAATGCCGCCGTCGCGCAACCCTCTGTGGCCACCGTAGAAGTCCTCCATCGTCGCCCCTCCGCGGTCGCCTCGCGGCCGTCGGCGGCCGCCGCATGAGCCGCCCAATGCCGCCTCTAAACAACCATCCGTGGCCGTCGTAGGACGCCTCCACCATCGCCGCGTGGCCATCCGTGGCCGCCGCGGGAATCCATCGCCGCCGCGGCCACAGGAGCCATTCGGGGCCGCCGCGGGAGCCGCCCGCACGTCTTCGGAGTTCGGGGTCCGGCCGCTCCGCGCGCCGCTGGACGCCGAGGCTGAAGGTTGCCGACCGGGGAGACCGACACTCCTCGCCGCTGTTGACGTCCAATGCTGCCGCCGCGCAATCGTCTGTGGCCGCCATAGAAGGCCTCCATCGTCGTCGCGAGGCCGTGCGCGGCCACTGCGCGAGCCGTTCAATGCCGCCGCTGCGCAACCGTCTCTAGCCGCCGTAGGAGGCCTCCATCATCGCCGCAAGGCTGTCCAATGCCGCCGCCGGCAGGGCCGGCCCTGAGATTTTGGGAGGCCAGGGCGAGAAAAATTTGGAGGCCCAAATAAATAATTATTTCTAAAGAAAACATGCTGCGCTACAATGAATCAATTATCAAGAAATGCTTCCACACTATTTTGTTCTGTTTTAAAAGAAGTATAGTTAATATTGAATTCAGAAAACATATAAGAAAAGAAAAAATTGCTCAGGTTAACATGTCTAAAATGATGAACAAATTATTCTTGATATCAAGTCATATATATGGTTGTGTTTCTTCCTTTTTTTTGTCTAGATAAATATTTTATGTATGTTAACTACTATTCTATATATACTAGACTACATATAAAATGGGGCCCCAAAATTTTGGGGGCCCTGGGCGGTTGCCCCGGTTGATTGTATTACAAGGCCGGCCCTGCCTCGCGGCCGTCGATGGCCGCCGCGTGAGCCGTCCAATGCCGCCTCTACACAACCGTCAGTGGCCGTCGTAGGACGTCGCCGCGTGGCCGTTCGTGGCCGCCGCGGGAATCCATCGCCGTCGCGGCCGCATGAGCCATTCGCGGCTGCCGCGGGAGCCGCACGCACGTCTTCGGAGTTCGGGGTTCGGCCGCTCCGCGCGCCGCTGGAGGCTGAGGCTGAAGGTTGCCAACCGGGGAGACTGACACTTCTCACCGCTGCTGCCGTCCAATGCTGCCCCCGCGCAACTGTCTGTGGCCGCCGTAGAAGGCCTCCATCGTCGTCGCGAGGCTGTGCGCGGCCGCCGCGCGAGCCGTCCAGTGCCGCCGCCGCGCAACCGTCTATGGCCGTTGTAGGAGGCCTCCATCATCGCCGCGAGGTCATCCAATGTCGTCGCCGCCCCTCTGCGGTCGCCTCGCGGGCGGCCGCTGCGCGAGCCGTCCAATGCCGCCGCTACGCAACCGTTTGTGCCCGCCGTAGGAGGCCTCCACCGTCGTCGCGTGGCCGTCCGTGGCGCCGCGAGAATCCATTGTTGAAGGGTTCCGGCATGGGAGACTGACACTCCTCGCATTGACACTCCTCGCATTGCTGCCGCCACTAGAAAGAGGGGGAGATAGAGGGAGAGAGATACAGTGGGGGAGTGGTGGCATCTGTAAAAGAAAACGAGAAAAGTATATGTGCGGGCTCACGTGTTGGTAGTTAGTACCGAATATAAGATACAGAGGATAACGGATGCAGATGAAATTGATATAGAGGAGAGAATCTCAATGATTAGGTAATAATATTCTTTTTAGAGGATGAGAATAGAATACGACAAGTGCGAACAGCCTGAAACCCCATGTGCCCTACCACGTTCCTCTATATTGGAGGGAATGTTCAACAATGATTGGAGGACAACACATCAATATGCACGTGTACCTGATGAGAGGTGCTCGGATTTTTAGCATTCAACAAGGTTGTGAGCACAGCGGGAGAGAACAACTCTCCCTGTCTAAAGGGGGCGAATCGCTGCCGGGATTGAGCACCATGACCGCACTCAACACTCAGTGTCTTTACCAATGCAAGTGGAAGATCATCAAATGGGTTATTAGCGCTCAAACCCACTTGATGATCTTTGTTAATGAGTTGGTGCAAGGAGCAGAGAGAGGAAAAACAAAGCAGAGAAATTTAGGTGGTGTAGCGTTCAACAATGTGTTTAGATTTAGGGAGTTCACTAAGGTTGTGAGTACAATGAGAGAAAAATTCTCCATATGGAGTGAATCGTTGTAGGGATTGATCATCACCATGACCACGCTCAGCACTCATGAAAGGTCATCAAATGGTTTGTCCACACTCAAACCCGTCAAATACAATTAGTAAATATAAGATTGCATCATTAAGTTATACATACAGTGTGCCACATACATGATGATAAAAAATGATAATTGGGCATATTTGGACAAATCGTATTGACAATGGAACAACAAATATTAAAAAAATATTTAAGTTAAAGAAATATAAATATGAGTATAAAAAACTAGCTACCCACGCAAATTGCGCGAGCCATCCTGCTAGTTTTTTGCGAACAAAAGGAAAAAATAAATAAGAAATACTGTGGCCTGGCACATCCAAAAATGCTACGGCGGGCATTTACTGTATACTAACTGGGCCAAGAAAATACGAAACACTCTCCACCGGGCCCACTAGCATCGTTCCGGCCCGCCACTATCCATACGGCCCAGCAGAAAGATAGACACATCATTTGTGAATGGGCTGTCTGGAAAACATATGAAATAAAGCCCGGTTTCTCAAAAAAAATCGTGAATGGGCTGGGAATATTATAAAATATTGTTTATTCTGTTAGAACATTTTCCACTTGCACCTTCAGTGGAACATTTTTTTCTCTTGTACGTGTTGGAGCATTTCCCACTTACTACTTCGGTAGAAAATGTCCCAGTAGTATGCTCCTCCGTAGAAGCTCTCCCAGTAATACTAGAAAATTCTAACAGTAGCATACGCAGATACGCTGCATATCTGACATGCAGTAGAGCCCCTGATTAGGCTGGATCCTCGAGCAGGAGGAAAGAGCTGGCGGCGCATGCACGACCGACGACGTGTCGCCCCGGCGTGCCTGTGACGAACCGGATTCTCACCGACGAGAACCCGACTCCCTGTACCATTGAGATAGTCCCAGGAATAGCAGCTATCTCGTACAGAACTCATCTCAGTCGAATATCACATCCATACAACGATAAAAGATTCATTACATGACTCATATAAAGACAAAGCGACAGGATACAAGCCCTCTGGGCTAAAACGACAATAAGAAACATCTGCGCAGCGGTAGCTAGAACAACTGGGTCCACTCCTCCACAGGCATCCTTGAGCGTAGCGCGCACCCTTCAGTCGTACCACCCGTCCTGGTTGAACTCGCGGTCGGGGTCTTCACCTGAGAACCCAAAGTCTGTCCCCAAGGAAATGGGACAGGTCCACGTCACCAACCATAATATGATGCAAGCTTTAAAGGTGGCCTATTCTAAGGGTAAAGAATTAATCAAGGTTTACGCCAGGGTTTTCTTATGCAAGCAGCAGCAATAACCCAAGTTCATCTCAGCACCAACTCCTGCTCACACACGCAACCATCCGCTCCCCAAAACCAACCATCAGCCTCACATATTCCCATCGGGCTCGTCCTGCCACGGCAGGTTCCCGCAAATCATTATCCACCAACACCTTTCACTCGCTAGTCGACTCGGTGAGCTCCCTCCCCACCTCGTCTCAACAGCCTCAGCTGGACCAATCTCTCATAACCCAAATCAAGGATGAGGTAAGAAAGCAGATTCCCATGCTAGCCGGGGCTTCTCAGAAATGGGTCGTCCGTAACCGTGGACACGGCTATACGTATAGTTTACACTCTGCAGAGGTGGCACTCCAGGAATCCATCCGGGCTGCAAGGCTAGTCCGCAACCAACCTGAGACACAGCCCACAGCAAAGACCCTAAACAGTAACGGCGCCAATCCTGTCTCCCTGGGCTCGGGAAACATCCGATCTAACATCTGCCCCAGGGTCGTGAAACCTTCCCACCGGGGCCAGTCGGGGGCCGTGGTAAATCAGGGAGATTACGCCGCAACGAATCCCCCCTACACATATCAAACTCGATTCTCCTACAGTCTCGGCGCCGCACTAGAGTAGGCTTGCTGGAACCCTCCCCATACTGGGTAGATGGTGAGCACGGTAATTCCCAAGTCCGAAGTGGGGGCACGACTCGGTCCTTAATTGTTCGGTAAAGCGAGTATCTGCATCACAAGCGATCCGCCGCAACGGTCCGCAATCGGCACCCATAACAGGTATTGCCGCCCAAACTCCTCAGGTACTCACCGAGTACCAACCCCAAGTAACCAGTAACCACGTACCCGCAACAGGTACCCCATAGGGACTGCCCGAGTGCAGTCCCTCAGCACCTCGATCAACGATCGAGTTGTTATTACTCGCTTACACCGCCTAGCTGCACTATTCCTCCCAAACCACCCACAACTCACGCCAAGAGGATCAATCACAACCATCCCAACACATGCATAGCATAGCATATTTATAAAGTGAGTAGTAGGTAGCAAGGTAACAGGATAATAACAAAGGCAGTGCAGGTTTATCATGCGAGTAAAGTAAAGCGCTAGCATACTAGTTTGCATGTCTAATAGGTATTTCAGAGATGGTCGGGCGTGAACCTGGGCAAAGGTCTTCGTCCTCGTCAAAGCAGTTGTTGTAGTAGTCCGGCTCCTCCTGATTCTCCGGAGCTCCTAGGGGCGCGGAAAGAAAAATAAGACGCGGCTACTAGCAAAGAAACACAAAGACAGCGACGAAAGAAGACTCAAATAACACCAAACTCTATACTAACGCGTAGATCATGATTTTAGAAAAATATAGAAACTGGTTTCATATTTTTCTGAGCTACGGTTGATTTATTATTAATTTTCGAAGTTTAAATCATTTTCAGAAAATATTAAATAATTTCCGAAAAAGAAAACAGACAAATAATTAGCCTGCTGACGTCAGCATGACGTCATGCTGACGTCAGCAGTGGGGTCCGCCTAGGATGACGTCAGCAGTGGGCCCTGCTGACGTCAGCGTTGACCGGTCAACGGTCAACGGGGTCAACGGTCAACGGTCAGCGGGTCAACTCTGGTCAGTGGGCCCCATGTGTCAGTGACTCGCAGAGTATGACAGGTGGGTCCCATACGTCAGCGCTGTTAAAAGAAAAAGAAAAAAAATAAACGATGGCTGGGCTGGAATTGGGCCGAAAGCGAATGGGCCGGAAGAGTTCAAGGTGGTTAAACGGACTTAAACGCGAGATTCGGCCCACGAAGGGGCGGCTGCTGGATCTGGCCTGGTGGACTGGGTCCACGGTGCACCGTGAGAGTGGTTCACGAGAGCCGGGTGCACGGGATCAATTTGTGGCTGGCAGGGATCTTCTGTGCGCGGCTGAGAGGGACTTGGTGTGGTCCACGGTGTGGCACGGCCACGGCGCGACGCGACGCGCGCGCGGCGCGCACTGGAACGCGCCGGCGGCGACGGTCGGCGGCGGTTCTCGCCGGAGAAGGCTCGGTTGGGCTCAAGGATGGCTGGAACAGCTTCGCTAGGGTTAGGCGAACACGCTCGAGGGGAAAAAGGCCATGGCTGGGTTCGGATTGGGGCTTCCCGACGTGCGACGGCGGCGACACGGCCATGTGCGCCGGCGAGCACGACGGCGGCTCGGGTTTGGGTGCAAAAGCGCTTGATTCGGGTTCGGCTAGCACGCTCGTGGCCTCCAGCGACTGCTGGGGCACGGCTAGGTGCGCACGCGCGGGCTCGTGGTCGCCCACGGCCGCGCGTGGCCTCGGCGTTCGCGCGCGGAGCGAGCAGAGCTCGGCCGCGGCGGCCTCGGCTGCGGGGAACAAGCGACGGCGGGTTGCAAAGGGTTTAGCGGCGACGGGAACCTGCACAAGAAGATGCACAGCACGAAGGCTGGCTCACAGGGGCTTGGCTTGGCACGGCGAGCACGAGCGGCGGCGCTCCGCCGGAAACAGAGAAGAAGGGGGCGAACGCGGTTAGCTCACCTAGGGTCTCGTCGTCGTACGCTGCAGCTCGGGGAAGACTCGTCGAGGCTCGGCGATGCTCGTGCGCTTCCTCTCGTCCCTGGTCCGGCTCCTAGTCGGCGAGTCCACGGACGGCGGCGATGGCTTCGGCGGCGGCGATGCGGGGAAGGCGCTCCGGCTCTCCTCCTCTTGCTCCGACTGCTCCAGGACCTTCCCCACCCCTCTCCTACTCCTCCCCTCCCACGAACTGGATCTGGATGGAACCCCGAAGGGCGGCGCGGCTTGGGGAAGAAGATGGCCGGTGGCGGGTTTTATAGGCGCTAGGGCTAGGGTTTGGCGGGCACGGACGGCGAGATGGAGAGCTCGAGCGGCTGCGGACACGCGGCGCAATCGCGTCGGGCCGCACGGAGCTCGGGTGGTTGAGAGGATCACGGGCGGCGCGTCGCGGGAGAGAGAGAGCTGCGGGAGGTGGAAGATGACGCGGGGAGGATGGAGCTGACAGGCGGGGCCCGCCTGTCAGTGGGAGAGATGGCGACGCGGAGTCGACGCGGCGGACGGCTGGGCCGAGCTGGGCCGAAAGGCCGGCTGGGCCGATTGGGTTGCTGGCTCGGAAAAGAAGTTGAAGGGCGAAAGATGGACTTGGCTGCGGGAATTCGGCCCACGAACAGGAATAGGATTTGGAAATTAGTTTAGTCAATTAGAGTTTGGATTCAAATCTAGAATTTGAATTCAAACCAACCAAAAATCCAAATAAATCCAAATAAATCCAAATCACACTATTTCATCCTTAGCACTTCAAATTGATTTTAAATTTGAATTTAAATTGCCTAAGAATTTAGGGAGCAAAGAGAAGACACTCTTATATGTTGGTTTGCATGCACTCAATTCCACCAAAAATTTTTAAATTCGAATTTTTGGCACTCAACAAAGCCTATAGGAAATTTTGGGTTGTTACAGTCTCCCCCCCTCACAAGAATCTCGTCCTCGAGATTTGTGATTACCTATGGTTTAAACAAGTGGGGGTATTTCTCCTTCAGCACTGACTCCTTCTCCCAAGTGGCTTCCCTCTCTGAGTGATTGCTCCACTGCACTTTGCAAAACGGGATAGCCGAGCTTCTGGTCTCTTTGACTGCTCTGTCTAGTATCCTTTCTGGGTACTCCAGGTACTCCAAGGTGTCCTGTAGGTCTAATGCCTCTGTTTTGATCTCATGTTCTGGTACTCTCAGACACTTTCTTAGCTGTGACACGTGGAACACTGGGTGTACTCCTGCCAGGTCCTCGGGTAGGTCTAGCTTGTAGGCTAGCTTTCCTACTCTCTCCAGTATCTGGTATGGTCCAACAAAACGGGGTGCTAGTTTCCCTTTCACTTGGAATCTCTTATGCCCTCTGAGGGGTGACACTTTCAGGTAGACGGAGTCTCCTACTTCGAACTCCAGATCTCGTCTCCTTTTATCTGCATAGCTCTTTTGTCGGCTCTGAGCTGCCTTCAGGTGCTCTCGGATCTTGGCCACGTTTTCTTCTGCCTCTACAATCATGTCAGGTCCAAAGAATGTTCGTTCTCCCACCTCTGACCACATTAGAGGTGTTCTGCATTTTCTGCCATAAAGTGCCTCAAAGGGTGACATCTGTAGGCTGGCCTGGTAACTGTTGTTATAGGAGAATTCTGCGTAAGATAGACTCTTCTCCCAGTCTGTGCTGTAAGCTAGAACACATGCCCTCAACAAATCTTCAAGAACTTGGTTCACTCTTTCAGTCTGCCCATCTGTCTGGGGGTGGTAAGCTGTGCTATACTCCAAGGTTGTCCCGATGGCTTGATGTAGGCTTTGCCAGAATTGAGCTGTGAATTGGGGTCCTCTGTCTGACACAATACTTCTTGGTGCCCCATGCAGCTTAAGAATGTTGTCTATGTATAGCTCTGCTAGTTTGCTTACTGAGTGTGTGCTTTTGACTGGTATGAAGTGAGCTACTTTTGTCAATCGATCAACTATGACCCAAATGGCATCATTCCCTTTCTGTGTGCGGGGTAAGCCAACCACGAAGTCCATGCTAATATCTTCCCACTTCCACATTGGAATTTCCAGTGGTTTCAGCAGTCCTGCTGGTCTTTGATGCTCTGCTTTGATTCTTCGACAAGAGTCGCACTTGGCTACATACTCTGCTATGTCCTCTCTCATTTTCTTCCACCAGAATTTATCTTTCAGATCCTGATACATCTTAGTGCATCCTGGGTGGATTGAGTACTTGGACTCGTGAGCTTCTGAGAGAATTGTTCTCCTGATTTCCTCGTCCTGTGGTACACAGATACGGTCTTTCAGCCATACTGTCCCTGCTTCATCTATCCAGAAGTCAGGTGCTACTCCTCGTTGAATATCCTCTTTTACTTCTTGGATTTCTGGACACTTTCCTTGTGCTCCTTTGATACGGTCTCCTAGGTTGTACTCCACCCTCATTTCTTGGGGTTTTCCTTCCTCTACTAGCTCGAGTCTCATCATGTACAATTCCTTTGCTAGTTCTGGCTGACTTTCTTCTATCATCAAGTTGTTGCAATAACTCTTTCGGCTCAAGGCATCTGCCACTACATTAGCTTTGCCCGGATGGTAGTGTATCTCCAAATCGTAATCTTTGATCAATTCTAACCATCTTCTTTGTCTCATGTTCAGTTCAGATTGGGTAAAGAAATACTTCAAACTTTTGTGATCTGTGTAGATATCGCACTTGTTGCCAATCAGATAGTGCCTCCAGATCTTCAATGCATGTACCACTGCTGCCAGTTCTAAATCATGTGTGGGGTAGTTTTCCTCATGCTTCCTCAGCTGCCTCGATGCATAGGCAACAACCTTGCCCTCTTGCATTAGAACACATCCCAAACCTTGTCTTGAAGCATCGCAATAGACTATGAAATCTTTGCGAATATCTGGTAGGGTCAATACTGGAGTTGTAGTGAGTTTGTGCTTGAGTTCTTGGAAACTTCTTTCACATTTGTCCGTCCACTCAAATGGAACATTGTTCTTGAGTAGTTCGGTCATTGGCTTGGCAATCTTGGAAAAGTTCTCAATGAATCTTCTATAGTATCCTGCCAATCCCAGAAAGCTTCGGATTTCCGTGACACTCTTCGGCTGCTTCCATTCTGCCACTGCCTCAATCTTTTCTGGGTCGACTGCTACGCCCTCAGCTGTCAACACGTGACCCAAAAAGGCTACTTTCTCCAACCAAAATTCACATTTGCTGAACTTTCCGTAGAGTTGATGCTGCCTCAGCCTCTCTAGTACAATCCTCAGATGCTTCTCATGTTCTTCGGCTGTTTCTGAGTAGACCAGTATGTCATCAATGAACACCACTACAAACTTGTCTAGTTCCTCCATGAATACCTTGTTCATCATGTTCATGAAGTAAGCAGGTGCGTTGGTCAATCCAAAAGACACAACGGTGAACTCGTACTGCCCGTACCGAGTCACAAAAGCTGTCTTGGGGATGTCACCTTCTCTAATCTTCATCTGGTGGTATCCCGATCTCAGATCAATCTTACTGAAGTATTTGGCTTTCTTCAACTGATCTAGCAAGTCATCAATTCGAGGTAATGGGTACTTGTTCTTGATCGTCACTGCGTTCAGGGATCGATAGTCCACGCACATGCGCATTGACCCGTCTTTCTTCTTCACAAACAACACTGGTGATCCCCAGGGGGATGCACTTGGTCGAATCACACCGCTTTCAAGCATCTCTTTCAGCTGCTTTTTGAGCTCTTCCAGTTCTTCCACTGACATTCTGTACGGCCTCTTAGCAATAGGCCCTGTGCCTGGTTGCAGTTCGATTATGAACTCTACGTCTCGGTCTGGTGGCAATCCTGGTAGTTCCTCGGGAAACACGTCCGGGTACTCACATACTACAGGTACTTCTTCGATCGTCTGTTTCTCAATGGAGTATACCAACTGTCTCAGAATACATGTTCTGGATCTCTTCCCTGTTCTTCTTTGTGGCTCTGCTGTTACTTTGACTCCGCTAGGGTGTGTCAACTCAACTGTTCTGGGTGAGCAACTGATTATTCCTTTGTGCTCTGTAAGCCAATCCATTCCTAGTATCACGTCAATTCCATCCGATTCCAGGACTGTCAAGTTCCCTTCGAACTCCTGGCCTCCTATCATCAGTCTAACTGCGGGGCACTCTAAAGTGCACCTAAGCTCTCCTAAGGGAGAAGTAGTGACTATAGGTCTAGCTTTAGGTATTGTCGGGGGTGACTGCTCTCTCACAAACTTTGTCGAGATATAAGATCCAGTTGCTCCAGAGTCAAACAATATCGAAGCTGGAATGCCATTTACTAAAAACTCACCGAGCACAACGTCAGGAGCGTCCTCGGCTTCTTCCTCTGTCAAGTGGTTGAGGCGTCCTCTCTGCGCTGTTGCTGGCTGCCTGTCCTGTCCTCCAGGTGCCGGTGCCTTGGCTGGGGTTTGTTTGTTCTTCTTCTCCGGACAGTCAAAGGACTTGTGACCGGGCTTTCCACAAGCAAAACAGACCACTGTGGTTCCTCCACCAATTCTGGGTGTGTTGTTCGGCTTCCAGTTGGGGTTTCCCTGACTTGGGTAGTTGTTGCTTCTGTTACCAAAGCTGTTGTAGTTGTTCCCTCTGCTGCCATTACCGTTGCTGTTACTGCCTCGGTTACCCTGGTAGCTGTTTCTGTTAAACCCTGAGCTTCCTTGGCTGTTGCTCTGCTGAAAGCTTCTCCTGAGCATGTTGCTCTGGCCACTTCTCGGCCTCTGACTTAGCCTGTGGTTGTGCAACTGTTCAGCCTTTCTTTTCTTCTCTCGCCAGGTATCTTCAAGTCCCACCCTTTCCTTCTCAACTGCGATAGCCCTGTCAATCAGCTCTCTGAGTGACCTGTGTGAACTCGCTGCGAGTGCTGTCCTCAGACCTCTGTGTAAACCACGCTGGAACCAAAACTGCTTCTTCTTCTCAGTGTTGACGTCTTCAGGAGCGTACCTTGACATCTTTGCAAAGTGTCGAGCGTACTCAGCTACAGTCAAACTTCCTTGGGTCATTGTCCTGAATTCCATTGCTTTATGCACCATGACTTGTTCTGGTATGTGGTATTCCTTGAAAGCTTCACAAAACTCTAGCCAGGTGATCTGAGCTGGGTTTGCGTGAGAGTCACAGTAGCTCTCCCACCACGCTTTTGCTGCTCCTTCAAGTTGGTGTGCCGCAAGGGCCACACATTCCTCTTCAGTGTAGTCTGTCAGGTCCAGCTTCGTCTCGATGGTACGTAACCAGTCGTGTGCATCGAGTGGTTCGTCCGAGTAGTCAAAGGTGGGTGCTTTCAGCCTGATGAATCTTTCAATCTTCCTTTGTAGGTCTTCCTCACGGTGTCCCTGACGGTTCTGGTTCTGGTTTCCTTGCATCTGTTGCATAGCTTGCATCATCTGTGTGTTGGCCTGTGCCATCTGTTGCATCAGCTGTGTCTGAGTAGTCATCACTTCTGCCAAGTTAGGCGGTGGCGGTGGTTGCTGGTTGTTCTGCTGGTTCTGCTGAGGTTCCACTGCTGGTTCTTCCATTTCCACTTCCTGTTCTTCTCCTGGTGCGTTGTCCTCGGGCTGGAGCACGCCTGCTGCGCGTCCACGACCTCTGCCTCTAACTGCAACTGCTGCTCTTCCACGTCCACGACCTCTGACACGTCCTCTGCCTCTAGCTGCCATTGCTGCCTCTTCTTGCTCAGCTTCCTCAAAACGTGCAAGCAGTCGGTTGGATCTCCGGATCGACATCTTGCTGTATTTTTCATAAAGCAGATTTAGTGGCGGTCGATACGGGTTAGGTTAGCGCATCTAGAGTAGGAGCTGCACACATGAAATAGACTCAACACTAAAGTACACTCAAGACGAACAACAATAAAACTGCAAGAACAGCCAATAAGATCGATCAATCATTACAGCATTACACCCTAGACATGTGTACTATCCCGAGGTCAACTCCTGGAACCTTGAGGATTAGTACATCTAAGCGAAGGCTACATCGTGGCTGAGCCAAAAGGTGGTCATGATCTACTAAGTCTAAACATCTACTCAAGAAGATAGATACAACTCTCATCATCACTGCTGACATCTGCTGATACTGCCTACTGCATCTGTCTCATACTGCTGAAAGTGCCTGTGAGGCGCGCTGCCAACCTCACTGCCTCAGTCTCTGTCTGCTGCTTGATCACTGCCTGTTGTCTTGGTGGGTGTCCGTGAGGCACGCTGCCAACCTCACTATGTCCATCCCAGGTTCTGTCAACTGCTTCTCTAAGTGTGCCAGTTCTTGTCTCAGTTTTGTCATCTCGGGAGTAAAGGTTCGAGCCTCAGGTAGTGGTATCGGCTCAACTCGGCTTGGTGAAACTCTGTAGTTCTCTGTTCTGGGTTCAACTCTGCGTTCTTCTGGTAGTCCTTGGTTCACTGTGATCATTTCTGCTACCCTCTTCCTGTCTGATCTTACCCAACTACTAAGGGTCCTTCGAGCTTCATCCTTTGCCATAATCTGTTGAAGACTCAGGTACTTCATCAGCTGGTAGTTTCGTCCACTCTTTTCTTTGTAGCTATCCACCTCTTCCTGGAGTTCTGAGTTGAGACTGTCCAACCAGTATACTTCTTCCTTCAGACCTTCTATCTCTTCTTCCTTGGCTGCTAGTTCCTTGTCTTTTTCTGTGAGTTGATCTTCCAGGCGAACATCTCGAGCATGGTGAGTTGCTCGGATCAGTTCTGCCAACTGCCTGTTGTTTCGAGCTTCGTGGTTCAAGATTCTGACTTCCCTTGTTTTAGCTCTGAGTTGCCCCTCGAGTAAGGCGATCCTGTTGTCCTTCTCCATCAGCTGGAGGTCTTGCTTCCATACCTTCTCTTTTAGCTTGGCAACTTTCTCTTCTAAGCCAATGTTCAAGTATTCTTGCTCTATCATGCACTGAACTGAGGTCCGCAGAGTCACGTTTCGCTCTCGGTCTGCTGCGTGAGCCTGCAAGCTGACTGCGTCTCTGTCCGTCGGATCTTCAAGAGCTCGCGGTAGGTACCGGAAACGAGTGTGGCTGAGCTGACTCTGGTACACAAGTGTGGCAAGTCGGAGTATCCTCATAGCTATAGTCTGCACTGCCCGACTGAAAGTGCTCTCGCTGGTAGCTGCTCGTAGCATCAGTGACCTTGGTCGTCCAGGGATGTTGGGTACAACCATCTGCAACCGGGTGTGTACTCCCTCTCCAGGTCCGTAGGTCCATCCTTCGTAGAAGACGTTATCCACATCTATCCCCACTGTACGCAGCACCTCCCTCAGAAGCACTGCCAAACCTCCACAGTCTGCTCCGGTGGTCCTGATCTCCCGTCGTTCATCTGCTGATCCTCTTCCTTCCATCTGCCAGACAGTTAGTGGGTTGTTAGTAAGTTAGCAAGTTAGTAAGGTAAGGTAAGGGTAAAAGTTTTGTAAATAGATGAGATGTACTTATATAGTTTTCAAATAGTCCAAGGGGTTTCATATAAAATAGAGGACTCAGTTAGAGCTTCTGTCCTAAGTTTCCGTTCTATGGGTTACGCGCTACGGTCAAGTATGGCTCTGATACCAACTGTGACGAACCGGATTCTCACCGACGAGAACCCGACTCCCTGTACCATTGAGATAGTCCCAGGAATAGCAGCTATCTCGTACAGAACTCATCTCAGTCGAATATCACATCCATACAACGATAAAAGATTCATTACATGACTCATATAAAGACAAAGCGACAGGATACAAGCCCTCTGGGCTAAAACGACAATAAGAAACATCTGCGCAGCGGTAGCTAGAACAACTGGGTCCACTCCTCCACAGGCATCCTTGAGCGTAGCGCGCACCCTTCAGTCGTACCACCCGTCCTGGTTGAACTCGCGGTCGGGGTCTTCACCTGAGAACCCAAAGTCTGTCCCCAAGGAAATGGGACAGGTCCACGTCACCAACCATAATATGATGCAAGCTTTAAAGGTGGCCTATTCTAAGGGTAAAGAATTAATCAAGGTTTACGCCAGGGTTTTCTTATGCAAGCAGCAGCAATAACCCAAGTTCATCTCAGCACCAACTCCTGCTCACACACGCAACCATCCGCTCCCCAAAACCAACCATCAGCCTCACATATTCCCATCGGGCTCGTCCTGCCACGGCAGGTTCCCGCAAATCATTATCCACCAACACCTTTCACTCGCTAGTCGACTCGGTGAGCTCCCTCCCCACCTCGTCTCAACAGCCTCAGCTGGACCAATCTCTCATAACCCAAATCAAGGATGAGGTAAGAAAGCAGATTCCCATGCTAGCCGGGGCTTCTCAGAAATGGGTCGTCCGTAACCGTGGACACGGCTATACGTATAGTTTACACTCTGCAGAGGTGGCACTCCAGGAATCCATCCGGGCTGCAAGGCTAGTCCGCAACCAACCTGAGACACAGCCCACAACAAAGACCCTAAACAGTAACGGCGCCAATCCTGTCTCCCTGGGCTCGGGAAACATCCGATCTAACATCTGCCCCAGGGTCGTGAAACCTTCCCACCGGGGCCAGTCGGGGGCCGTGGTAAATCAGGGAGATTACGCCGCAACGAATCCCCCCTACACATATCAAACTCGATTCTCCTACAGTCTCGGCGCCGCACTAGAGTAGGCTTGCTGGAACCCTCCCCATACTGGGTAGATGGTGAGCACGGTAATTCCCAAGTCCGAAGTGGGGGCACGACTCGGTCCTTAATTGTTCGGTAAAGCGAGTATCTGCATCACAAGCGATCCGCCGCAACGGTCCGCAATCGGCACCCATAACAGGTATTGCCGCCCAAACTCCTCAGGTACTCACCGAGTACCAACCCCAAGTAACCAGTAACCACGTACCCGCAACAGGTACCCCATAGGGACTGCCCGAGTGCAGTCCCTCAGCACCTCGATCAACGATCGAGTTGTTATTACTCGCTTACACCGCCTAGCTGCACTACTCCTCCCAAACCACCCACAACTCACGCCAAGAGGATCAATCACAACCATCCCAACACATGCATAGCATAGCATATTTATAAAGTGAGTAGTAGGTAGCAAGGTAACAGGATAATAACAAAGGCAGTGCAGGTTTATCATGCGAGTAAAGTAAAGCGCTAGCATACTAGTTTGCATGTCTAATAGGTATTTCAGAGATGGTCGGGCGTGAACCTGGGCAAAGGTCTTCGTCCTCGTCAAAGCAGTTGTTGTAGTAGTCCGGCTCCTCCTGATTCTCCGGAGCTCCTAGGGGCGCGGAAAGAAAAATAAGACGCGGCTACTAGCAAAGAAACACAAAGACAGCGACGAAAGAAGACTCAAATAACACCAAACTCTATACTAACGCGTAGATCATGATTTTAGAAAAATATAGAAACTGGTTTCATATTTTTCTGAGCTACGGTTGATTTATTATTAATTTTCGAAGTTTAAATCATTTTCAGAAAATATTAAATAATTTCCGAAAAAGAAAACAGACAAATAATTAGCCTGCTGACGTCAGCATGACGTCATGCTGACGTCAGCAGTGGGGTCCGCCTAGGATGACGTCAGCAGTGGGCCCTGCTGACGTCAGCGTTGACCGGTCAACGGTCAACGGGGTCAACGGTCAACGGTCAGCGGGTCAACTCTGGTCAGTGGGCCCCATGTGTCAGTGACTCGCAGAGTATGACAGGTGGGTCCCATACGTCAGCGCTGTTAAAAGAAAAAGAAAAAAAATAAACGATGGCTGGGCTGGAATTGGGCCGAAAGCGAATGGGCCGGAAGAGTTCAAGGTGGTTAAACGGACTTAAACGCGAGATTCGGCCCACGAAGGGGCGGCTGCTGGATCTGGCCTGGTGGACTGGGTCCACGGTGCACCGTGAGAGTGGTTCACGAGAGCCGGGTGCACGGGATCAATTTGTGGCTGGCAGGGATCTTCTGTGCGCGGCTGAGAGGGACTTGGTGTGGTCCACGGTGTGGCACGGCCACGGCGCGACGCGACGCGCGCGCGGCGCGCACTGGAACGCGCCGGCGGCGACGGTCGGCGGCGGTTCTCGCCGGAGAAGGCTCGGTTGGGCTCAAGGATGGCTGGAACAGCTTCGCTAGGGTTAGGCGAACACGCTCGAGGGGAAAAAGGCCATGGCTGGGTTCGGATTGGGGCTTCCCGACGTGCGACGGCGGCGACACGGCCATGTGCGCCGGCGAGCACGACGGCGGCTCGGGTTTGGGTGCAAAAGCGCTTGATTCGGGTTCGGCTAGCACGCTCGTGGCCTCCAGCGACTGCTGGGGCACGGCTAGGTGCGCACGCGCGGGCTCGTGGTCGCCCACGGCCGCGCGTGGCCTCGGCGTTCGCGCGCGGAGCGAGCAGAGCTCGGCCGCGGCGGCCTCGGCTGCGGGGAACAAGCGACGGCGGGTTGCAAAGGGTTTAGCGGCGACGGGAACCTGCACAAGAAGATGCACAGCACGAAGGCTGGCTCACAGGGGCTTGGCTTGGCACGGCGAGCACGAGCGGCGGCGCTCCGCCGGAAACAGAGAAGAAGGGGGCGAACGCGGTTAGCTCACCTAGGGTCTCGTCGTCGTACGCTGCAGCTCGGGGAAGACTCGTCGAGGCTCGGCGATGCTCGTGCGCTTCCTCTCGTCCCTGGTCCGGCTCCTAGTCGGCGAGTCCACGGACGGCGGCGATGGCTTCGGCGGCGGCGATGCGGGGAAGGCGCTCCGGCTCTCCTCCTCTTGCTCCGACTGCTCCAGGACCTTCCCCACCCCTCTCCTACTCCTCCCCTCCCACGAACTGGATCTGGATGGAACCCCGAAGGGCGGCGCGGCTTGGGGAAGAAGATGGCCGGTGGCGGGTTTTATAGGCGCTAGGGCTAGGGTTTGGCGGGCACGGACGGCGAGATGGAGAGCTCGAGCGGCTGCGGACACGCGGCGCAATCGCGTCGGGCCGCACGGAGCTCGGGTGGTTGAGAGGATCACGGGCGGCGCGTCGCGGGAGAGAGAGAGCTGCGGGAGGTGGAAGATGACGCGGGGAGGATGGAGCTGACAGGCGGGGCCCGCCTGTCAGTGGGAGAGATGGCGACGCGGAGTCGACGCGGCGGACGGCTGGGCCGAGCTGGGCCGAAAGGCCGGCTGGGCCGATTGGGTTGCTGGCTCGGAAAAGAAGTTGAAGGGCGAAAGATGGACTTGGCTGCGGGAATTCGGCCCACGAACAGGAATAGGATTTGGAAATTAGTTTAGTCAATTAGAGTTTGGATTCAAATCTAGAATTTGAATTCAAACCAACCAAAAATCCAAATAAATCCAAATAAATCCAAATCACACTATTTCATCCTTAGCACTTCAAATTGATTTTAAATTTGAATTTAAATTGCCTAAGAATTTAGGGAGCAAAGAGAAGACACTCTTATATGTTGGTTTGCATGCACTCAATTCCACCAAAAATTTTTAAATTCGAATTTTTGGCACTCAACAAAGCCTATAGGAAATTTTGGGTTGTTACAGTGCCCGCCGCCGACCTCGGCGGCCGCCGGCAGCGAGGCACGGGAAACCTCTGCACCTGGCCCCGACCGGCGGACTGCACTAGACACGCTCCCGTGTTGCGTTGCACACTTGCACTGCGCTGCACTCTCTGCCTGCAGTATCCTGAACCTCGGTGCCGTTCTTGGAGCAAACCAGGCAGGCTTCAGCAGCAGCCTTTTCCTTTGTCTGTTCCTCCAAAAGGAAGGGCGCCATTGCTGGGGATAGCGGTGGATCGCAGCAGCATATATGGGTAAAGGCCGTATCGGAATCCTCGGGAGCTTGCAGCCAAGCTAATTAGTAGATGGCTAGATCGAGGCTAGAGCCAGGCCGCCGGCCGGCCAAGTCCAGATGGCTAGCTCTGCATGCGTGCATGCCGCTCAGCGCCCGCCACCAGCTCGGCTCGATCCTGGGCTGCCGACACTTGTCTCGCTCTTCCATCTTGCCTTACTTGTTTAGTCCTCGCTTCTCTTCTCTTTTCTTTACTTTTCCTTGTGCCATACTGCCACGCGGCTCGTCTCCAGTCTCCACATCTTGTTTCTCTTTCCCTACTCTTGAGAAAGAGAGAGTGACTGAAACAGAGGCGAAGGCGCGAAGCTCTCTTGGTATTCTACATCTCCACCGGTGAGTTCCACCCGTCAATCGATTCATATGCATGCAGCCACGCACGATTATAAGAGCATTGTTTCGTATCCTGAGTTCTGCATCGACCGAGTGAGTCACCTGTTTCTTCGTATCTCCTCCTTTTGTTTCAGATCCCCCTGTTTCTCGCTGCGGTACTGTCAGTGTTAGTGTCTGCTGATATGCACACCCATTCAGCCATTCTTGATTTTCTGCTTGTGCCTAGGGACAAGAAATCAATCTGGACTTCTTTTTTTTAATCTTGAACAGCTAATTGTTACCTCACTGATTCCACCCATCTTGCTTTCCTTGCATATAGTTCTAGATTAGTTGCCTGCACGCATTCAGCTGCAAAGGGGGCGAACCATGAGAAGCAAGACAGATCAAGATTCATGAAAAATGTTCGCTGCATGCAACCATTGATGCAAATGCCTGCTTGCATGTCCATAGAATCGCATACCTACGGTTTAATCCGCTCGTTTCTTCGCTTGCGCAGCTGCTAAAGCTCGGTCGGAATCGGAAACCAACCAAACCAATGGCGGCGCCGTGCGGCGGCGGGTGCGACGGGCGCGAGGACGGCGCGGTGGAGGCGCTGCTGCAGTGGCAGAAGGTGAGCGACTTCCTCATCGGCGCCTCCTACATGTCCATCCCGCTCGTGCTGCTCCACTTCACCACCTGCGCCGACCTCGCGCCGCTCCGCTGGGTGCTCCTCCAGTTCGGCGCCTTCATCGTCCTCTGCGGCGTCGTCCACCTCGCCGCCGTCCTCACCTACGCCCGCCCGGACTCGCGCCGCCTCCTCCTCGCCTTCACCACCGCCAAGGCGCTGGCCGCGCTCGCCGCCTCCGCCGCCGCCGTCTCCCTGCCCACCTTCATCCCGCAGCTGCTCCGCCTCAAGACCCGCGAGGCGCTCCTCCGCGACAAGGCGCGCCAGCTCGACCGCGACGTCGCGCTCGTCCGCCGCCGCCAGGACACCGCCGCGCGCGTCGTCCACGCCATCACGCACCACGTCCGCCGCGCCGGCGCTGGCGGCGGCGCCGCTGGCCCGCACGACGCGCACGACGTCCTGCGCGCCGCCGTGTTCCACCTCTCCGAGGCCCTCGCCCTCCGCAGCTGCGCCGTCTGGATGCCCGCGGCGGCCGGCGACGACGCCGGCGTGCTCCGCCTGGTCCATCAGCTCCCGGAAGATGACCACCACCGTGGCACGACGACGGCGACGGCGATGCAGGCCGTTCGCGTCAGTGACCCCGACGTGGCCGCCGTAATGGCCAGCAAGGACGCCAGGGTGCTGAGGCCGGGCTCGGCGCTCGTGACGACGTCAGGACATGGACATGGAGCCGCCGCCGCCATACGGATGCCGATGCTGAGGGTGTCCAACTTCGTCGACGCGTCATCGTCGGGATCAGATGAGCACGGAGCTGCCGCCGTGAGCTACGCCATCATGGTCTTGGTCCTTCCGGCTCCACCTCCCACTCCGAAGAATCAAAGAGCTAGAAGGCATCGAGGAGGAGCACGGGAGTGGAGCAGGCAGGAGCTGGAGATCGTGGAGGTGGTGGCGGACCAGCTGGCCGTGGCGCTGTCGCACGCGGCGGTGCTGGAGGAGTGGCAGCTGACGCGGTACAAGCTGGCGTCGCGGCAGAGGGCGCTGGCGCAGGCCCTGCACCACGCCGCGGCGGCGGCCGCCGCCAGGGACGCCGCGCGGGGCGCGGCGCGCGACGGCGTGCTGGGGCCGATGCACCCCGTCGCGGGGCTGCTCTCGCTGATGCAGGCACAGCAGCAGGACGAGGCCCTGCCCCGCGTCGAGCAGAGGCTCGCCGTGGGCGCCATGGCCAGGATCGCCGCCCTCCCCGCCACGCTGGCCGACGACGTCATGGCGGCGGTGCTGGCGCCGACGCCGGCGACTCCGGCGACGCCCCGTGGCGAGCCGGCGTCGGCGGCGGCTGCCGGCGTCACCCTGGCGAGGAGGCCGTTCGACCTCCGCGCGCTGGTGCGGGACGCCGCCGCCGTGGCGGGGTGCCTCGCGCGGTGCAGGGGAGGACTCGGCTTCTCCCACCGGGCGGAGATGAGCTCCCTGCCGGCCGAGTGCTGGGTGGTCGGCGACGACCGGCGGGTGTTCCATCTCCTGCTGCACATGCTCGGCTCCCTGCTGGACCCGTGCGAATGCCACTGCCATGACCTCTGCTTATCCGTTGAAACCGTGGCCGGCGAACAAGACCCGGGCATGCCGGACCACCGCGACTGGATCACCCCCAACTTCTCCGGCTGCAACATGGTGTGCGTCAGGTTCCGGTTTGGGATCACGAGGATCGTGAGAGACAGCTTGCTGCGCTCGTCCAGCCCTCGACCCCACGATAGGATCAGAACAGGCACCAGCACAAGCTCCGTCAGCTCCGAGACGCGGCTAAGCATCGCGACGTGCAACAAGATCGTGCAGGTGAGCTCTGCTCTCTTCTGTCCTGTTCCGTTCCGTTCTGTTCTGTGTACGGCAAATTGACACGACACATGCACACATTTTTGGCTACTAATTGCAAAACCGATCGGATGATCTCGTCAGATGATGAACGGCAAGATGTGGCGGGAATCCGCGTCGGACTTCGGAGGCCAGAACGGAGGAGAGTCCATGAGCCTCGTCCTGCACTTCCAGCTCGGGTACGGGCTGGCATCGCCGTCGTATGCCGCCTCCCCGTCCGGCGTCGGCTTCTACCGCACCCGCGGCGGGTTCGGAGCGACCTCGACGTCGCCGTCGTCGGCCACCGCGCCGCCGCAGTACCACTTCAGCGGCCTGAGGGTCCTGCTCGCGGACACCGACGGCACCAGCCGGGAGGTGACGCGGAAGCTCCTGGAGCGGCTCGGGTGCCAGGTGCTGCCGGCGCCGTCGGCGGCGCACTGCCTCGGCCTCCTCCTGGGGAGCGACGGCGGCGTCGACCAGCCGTACTTGCAGCTCCAGGTGGTGCTGCTCGACCTCCACGCGCCGGGCGCCCTCGCCGGCGGCGGCATGGACGGTGGGTTCGAGGTGGCCCGCAGGATCCGGGAGCTCACCAGCGACAGCTTCGGGTGGCTGCTCATCCTCGTGGCGCTGCCGCTGCCGGCGAGGGCGAGCTGCGTCGTCGACGTCCGCGACGTGTGCCAGCGGACGGGGGTGAACGGCGTGGTCCCCAAGCCCATCACGCTGCCGGCGCTGGGAGCTCACCTGTACAGGGTCCTCCACAACGACACCTGACCGTCAGTCCAGCAGCTCCACTGATCTGCTCCGCGTGTCCGTCTGAATGACTCTGTCACGGCTCAACGCTCAAGTGCTTGGAGTTAAGTTTTTTTTTTTGAATCAGTGCTTGGAGTTAAGTTTCTTGTGAGCTTGCTTTCCTGCTGACCCGCGAGTCACAGTACTGCGTTGAACTGTCAGCCACACTGTTTCAGTAAGAGTCCACAGTCCACTCGGCTATTTTTGCGCGGCCAGTGTTTAGTTCCACGGACTTTCCAAAAATTCTCTCTCCAAATTTCACTATTCATCTATCATATCAAATCACTTTTCTCATGCATGGAGCACTAAACGTGGATAAATAAAAAAACTAATTACATGGTTTTAATGTACACGACGAGACGAATCTTTTGAGCCTAATTAGGTCAAGGTAGGATAATGTTTATCACAAACAAACAAAAAGTGCTACAGTGCGCTACGGTGTCTGATGTGACATTTTCGCCAAACTTCCTCTTCCTCTTTTTAAACTAAACACACCCCTTGTTTAGATCTCAAAAGCAACTCCCAAATTTACTATGCAAAAAGAAGATTCTCCATCACATCAAAATGTCATAACATGCATGGAATACTAAATGTAAATGAAATCAAAAACTAATTGCACAATTTTGTTGTGCTATGTGAGACGAACATTTTAAGCCTAATTAATCAATTTTTGGATAATTTTTCACAAAGTCTTTGGCCTCCCAAATTCTACAGGGACACAATGATTACGAAGTAACGTCAAACTCCTAAATTCGACCTCTCAAATTCAACATTCCTAAATTCGACCTCTCAAATTAACATGCTACTGTAAAATTTAAGCCTTTGGCCGGACCCGTAGTCAAGTATCCTAAAATCCTGATCGAACCTAAAACTTAACCTTGTCTTCGGCGGAGTTCGCTGATCGGAGTTTAACAGGGATGAAGAAGACATGGCCGGATCTGTTACAAATGAGGAAAGAAAATCGAATGTATGGGGAATGTGTGAAGTGTAAACGTAACATGCAGCCCTTCAGTAAAAGCAATCAGTGGTAGTTCTAAAAGCTTAAGGTGAAGAGAAAAGGTCGATGATTCAGTTGTACTTCAACATCAAGAAATATTGATCCATTCTGTTATCAATGTTGTTCTTTTCGCTCACCTCTACTCTAGTTATAAATAAATAATCAGAGAAATAAGATACTACCTCCGTTCTAAATTATTATTCGTTGTTAACTTTTTTTCATAATCTTTGATCATTCGTCTTATTCAAAAAATTTATCCAAATATACAAACCAATATGTTATATTTAAAGTATATACGATGATAAAGCAAGTCACATATAAAATAAACGATACTTGTGAAATTTTTTGAATAAGACGTAGTACATTATATCTCATCAAAATGGTATGTTCTCTTATCACATATATAGGTCCATTAGGTTAGTCTTCTCAGCCAATCCCTTTTTTAACTTTGACTATTGATATTGTAAATTTTCTATAGATTGAGAATCCAGAATTGACAATAATAGATTCATTATAGAGTTTTTTTGTAACATATAACTTTTCGCTTAAGATAATATAAATATTATTAGTTAAAGCTAATAAATTTAAATTAGGACAAACCTATAACTTTATATTTGTGATCAAAGGAGATAAGTTACTAACACCACGTGCACCAATAGCACCAATATTGTAGCTATTGTTTCTCCATCCTAATACTTTCTACATAACTACACATAGTTTAGCAACTACTCACTTTGGTTGCCAAACAGAGCTGCAAATGCAAAATAGAGAATGCGACTCCACTCCCTTTTCCTTAATGGACTCAAATGTAAATTTATTTTAGTCACAAAAACTTATGTTGTATACCCTACATTTGGCCACCCTCTCAATCCAAAATTCTAGCTGCTCGCCTGCTCCCCTGACCTTCTCAGCACCAAACGCTATTATTGTTGCAACAACAACAGTGCAGCAAGTTCACCGTTGCTTCAGAGGTGAATCACCTAGGCTCAAGTTCAGTGATTGATACGTCGTTCAACGACATAGGCGATCTGCTCGCCGAATGTGAAGCTTCTGGGTGCACTCCCGAGGACATCTCCGAATTGAAGCCACTCTTTTGGATGCAAAACACTGGCTTGGATGGAGTTTGAAGGCTCACAGTATTGCTACTGAGCAGGACATTCACCGTGGACATCATGGGCCTATCTGCAGGGTCGTCTTGAACGCAAAGGAGCCCGATGTTGATGCACTTCACCATCTGGTCTCGTGGAGCCAGGCTACTCAAGGATGAATCCATGATCTCCATTAGCGTTCCCGTCGTCCAGTGCTCCCATACCTACATTAGATGCCCGAATTGCATGAGTATTGGTTCTGTAAGCATGAAAGTGTACCTGGGGCTTAGTTTTGTATAGGCTATGCACTCACCAAACTAAGAAGATCAGCGGATTCATCAGTGCTATAGGAGCCACCGTTTCTTCTCCCCGTGACGATCTCTAGGATCAAAACGCCGAAGCTGAACACGTCAGACTTGATAGAGTAATGCCCACGCATAGCATACTCAGGGGCCATGTATCCACTGTGAAAAAGAACATTGTATTAAGGATTAGTGTACTTCTATTTTTATACAAGAAAGGGTTAGTGAAGCTTTTCAAGCATTGTATAAGGGTCAAGGCAGAGTGTTATCGACACTTACTAGGTTCCGACGACACGGTTTGTGACATCTTGTGATTGGTCATTTCCAAATAGCCTTGCTAAACCGAAATCTGAGATCTTAGGATTGAAGTCAAAGTCCAACAGAACATTGCTAGCTTTGAGATCTCGGTGGATAATCTTCACTTGAGAATCTTCATGTAGATACTGCAAGCCACGAGCAATTCCATTGATTATCTTAGATCTCTTCCCCCAATCTAGCTCACTACATCTCTCGGGATCTGCTAGACAGAAAGAGAACTGATAAATATATACGAAAATTTCAGTTATTGTTTCGCTGTTGCTAAAAAGGTGATGAGTAACAATACCAAAAAGAATCGTGTCGAGACTTTTGTTTGGCATGTATTCATAGACAAGTAATTTTTCATTGTCCTCCAAGCAAACGCCGACAAGTCTGACTAAATTCTTGTGTTGGAGCTTAGCAACCAAAACAAGCTCATTTTTTAGCTCCTCCATCCCTTGTCTAGAACTCTGTGAGAGCCTTTTTACTGCTATTTCCTGATCATTAGGGAGAGTTCCCTGTACATGGAGATATTTGAGTACCAAAATTGCAAAGTATAGAACAAAAGATCGACTTAATTATATATGATTACTACCTTATAAACTGCACCAAAACCTCCTTCACCGAGTTTATTGGCTTCATCAAAGTTTTCTGTTGCCGCTCGCAAAGTTGATAGATCAATAATGAGCGAATCAATACTTTGTATATCCTCTGGATTTGTTGTATCTGTTGTAAGAGACCAAATAATAATTATGGTGCATGATAATAAAGTCTACATCAGGCAAAAAACATATTTTGTTAGAAAAAAAGGTTTGATTTTATACAATTTTGAAAAGTGACATCAGTTCTAATAGTATCAAAAGCAACCGTGAGAAATTGGAACTAACTGTACTGCATAAGAGACCTACCTGGTAGTGATGACATTCCTGGTGATTTCTTCTTTCTCCTCAAGAGACAAGAACACATTACTACAACAGCTAGTATAGCAGCAAATACAGGCAGTGTAATTGCTAAAATTGTGCCGGTTTTGTTTCCTGTTCCTGTAAATAGAAGAAATCAATTAATTTGGTGCGCATGAAAAAGAATATAACAAGAAGTTTATGCATCTCGTCATACACATGCATTAACGACATTGAACTTTTCTGTTGAAAAAAATCCGCCATATGGTACAAACACACGTGCTGCAAGCTTTATATATCGATGCTTTTATCACAAATTCACAAGTCACAAAAGCAACTGAGCCTTCTTGACATAAAACGAGTAGCAGGGCAACTGAAACCTGTCGCCTGTCGGTATACTATTTTGCGTCAAGTGAAAGAGAAAACTCTAGGAGCATTGGCTTATTGTTATCTTTCCTAAATCTAAATTTCTCCAAGCTTACATGAATGATCTAGAACTATTATCTAAATTTCTCCAAGCTTACATGAATGATATAGAACTATTATGCCTGTGTATGCAACCAACGTTACCTTCGGACAAGGAGATAAAGGAGATTCTATTACAAGTTTTCCCCCCACTATGCTGTCACACAACTAAGCATGTTAGAATGTTCGAACTTCCATCTTAGACCATTTCAATTCCAGCCAGGATGCTGAACTGGTCAGGACTCAGGGGCCGAGCCGGACACATGTGAAACTTCCATGCTCCCAGTCAAGCACCTGATAGCTACGGGACTGCATAGAAGTCAGTACCAAACAGAGAAAATTAGAAAGACGAAGACACGCCACGCGATTTGGTCTTTGCTTGCTTGATTCCGCGATTTTTCTTTTTGTCCATTCCATCGTCGTGCGAACCAATTGGTTCCAAGTTCTTTTTTTTTGTAATCAAATGTAAAACAGAAAGAAGAAAGCTCTTCAGTGATGTTGACACGAGTCATTTATTTATTAGAGTTTGGCGCAGGCACACTTGCGGAATTGACTCCCTACGTTTCGAGTTCATGTACTAAGTCAAAAATTAGTCTCGGGCTTTGAATCGAGTCTCAGGCAAACTTTCAGAATTATGCTTCGCAATTGCAACTGGATTGGGCTTGGTCCTTGATAAGAGTTCATCAGGGAAATTCCTTTGTTGCAGATAGCAAAACATGCGCATGAATCCAGAACAAGACAGCTTATCAGCAAACTCACCTCCTCCGGTCGTCGGCGGCGTCCCGTTCACCGGCGCGGGCGCCGGCGCCGGGGCTTCCACGGCAGGCTCAGGCAGCTGAAGCAGCGGTGTGCTGGTGAAGAAGGAGTACTGCTCATACCTGTAGTTGCAGCGCAGACCCAGAATCCTGCCACCCTGCTTTCCGCTGAAATACTTGGGCCCGCTCTGAATAATACCGGAGAGGCAGCTG
Organism: Echinochloa phyllopogon; assembly: GCA_033239725.1. Taxonomy (NCBI): domain Eukaryota; kingdom Viridiplantae; phylum Streptophyta; class Magnoliopsida; order Poales; family Poaceae; genus Echinochloa; species Echinochloa phyllopogon. The sequence continues at coordinate 49,389,592 of BTCW01000002.1, read as the reverse complement.
CGGCAGTCCGCCGGCGACATGTCCGGCGTGCACTGCGCCAGACCGTATATCGTCGGGTTCTTGCTGTCGAAGCTCCGGAACCCTTCCACCGCCGTGCCGAACTTCTTGGTCGAGTTGTCCGCCGCGTAGTCGGCGGTGGCGTTGAGGAGCACGGCGACGGCGGCGTCGAACACCTTGAAGGGCGCGGTGACGTTCTGCGTGTTCATGAGGATGAGGAAGGACCCGCCGCCGCCGTTGGCGGATGCGATGAAGTTCTGGTTGGAGTAGCGGAGGAGGCAGGGGTCGTAGAAGACGGTGGCGTCCTTGTTGTAGGCGCAGAGCTGCTGCGCGTCGACGAAGGCGGAGGCGACGCAGGCGGCGCAGGCGGAGGCGTTGGTGTCGCCGCGGCAGAGCGCGAGCGCGAAGACGATGTCCGGGACGGCGCCGAGCTTGGCGGTGGCGAAGAGCGTCGGGGAGGAGGAGGTGTTCGTGGGGAGCGTGGCGGCGAGGCGCTGGATGTTGCCCTGGTAGGTGCTGTTCGCCGTGTAGTTGTCGCTGGTGCCGCAGAACTTGCCCAGGGGGTCCCCGGCGGCGAGCGGCGCGAGGATGAAGGCGAGGGAGAGGGCGGCGGCGGCGGCGAGGTAGGAGGGAAGGTGGTGATGGCGCGCAATCATGGCCATGGTGCGGTGTGTGCGCGCGCGCGCGATGGCCGGAGCCGCGGCGCGGGTTGCTGGTGCGGGTCTGGCCGGAGGCGTGGATCGGTGGAGGAACGAAGCCGATGTGGTGAAATGAATGAAGAGGACAGGACTGAGGAGGGGGCGGGTGCGGGTGGACGGGGTCGCGAGGGTTGACTCATGCGGGGCTCATTTGACTTGACTGAATTGACGACACTGACACCGTGGGACCAACCAACAGTAAATACATGCGGGCCCGCCGCCAGCGCAGGTGGTGGTCGCCGCCGGTCCCACCGTCGGCGGTGGCGCCACGGAGGGAAGAGGTTCCTCTGCCGTTCAGCCCCCGCAGTTGAGTCACTACCATGTGGGCTCCATCACAGCGGGATCCACACGTCAGAGAGGCCAATGGCAGAGGATCTCATTCCCCACGGAGACGTCACCCACATGCAAGCAGCGACGGCCTGAACCCTCAAGTCACCCACACTGTTCCATTCCAACCGTGAACTCGCCCTGCAAGGCTCCAAGTTCCAGCGCGGCAACGGACGTTTGGACACGTTCCAGTACCCTTGCCGTGCTGGTGATGCCGCAGGCATCAATGCGTGGTCGCTAGGGCACCATGACTTCGTCCCACGACGTTCGAACCATCACGCACACTAGAATGTGTGATCGGGCTAACACAGCGAGGCTTCGTCCTCCCATCGTTTTATGTTGTTTTCATTTCATTTGGCGTTTCATGATCTTTTTAAAGGTTAATAATATACTTATATATATGTTTGGTTTCCGTCACAACCAAATTCTCAGTCTAGCACGTCGGACAAAAAAAGAGCAATTCGTTTGTGTTCTTCCATCACCAACGTGGCACCGAATTGGACCCGTGATCTATGGTACCGTCTCACCTGCGGCGTGGCAAAGTGAAGCCAGTAGCCAAGCAGGCCCGATGGAAAGATAGTAGAGATATTCGGTAAAGAGCTACTCAGTAGTCAGTCCTATAATTTATAAGTTAGTGAATAGCAACATAAAACCTCTTAATGAAATACGTGTTCAGACACGGTCGCGAAAAAGAATAGCAACACAAAAGATAATGGCAAGATTATCTTAACTAGGCAAATTCTGATGTAGGAAAATTGGTTTCATATTCATAGCATTGAAAGACTACCATATCCAGAAATACCATTGAAAGTTCATCGTCCCGTAAAATACCATCGAAAGAATGGCCGTGAACTGAAAATAGCATTCCGTAACATTTGCCGTCAACGCCGTCACTCCAAGCCTACATTCCTGTCGCGCGCTGCCTCCCCCTCATCCCTCACCGTCGCTCGCCGCCTCCCTCTTCCTCCCTCCCTGGCGGCGCCCCCTCCTTCTCGCTCGCTGGCCGCGCCGTTTGTCGGACCTTAGGACCGACAATCCACCTGGGGGTACCCGAGTGGTTGATTTGTAGGTGGGGGCGATTGATGAACTAGCGACTTGATGGTACACAAGAGGCACTGATTTAGACAGGTTTGGGCTACCCGGAGGTATAACACCCTACGTTCTGTGTTGGTGGCGTCGTTTGTATTGCTTGGTACTCGGCCGAGCTTCAGGAAGCTGGGACGAGCGCTTGGTTTACAAGATGTGATGCGATGCCCTCATGGGGGTGCCCTAGGCCGCCTTATATAGGGTAGCGGGCTAGGGTTTTACAAGTCGATTTCCATCTAACCTACTTGGTATCGACCAGGACTCTAGTCCGAGTCGATTACAACCGAATATCCCTGGATATCCGGACGAGCCGCCCGCCGGGTCTTCACCAAACTTGTCCGTCAAGTCGGGGTGCCCGCGTGGGCCGCCTAGGGGTCGGCCCACGAGCTTGTCAGACGTGGGCCCCGGCCGCCATGGTCTGGTCTGATAGTGGGCCCAGGGGTACCCATATCCCACACCGTCCTCCCCTTCCCTCGTCGGTCGTGTCCCCTTCCTCGCCGGCCGCACCCCCTCCTTCTCCCTTGCCGGCGCATGGGTCTCCGCCGCGTTCGCCACGCTGGCCGTGCAGAGAGCCGCCGCCACGACACACAACCCGCCGCCCGCGCGGAGCCTGATATCGTCCGCGCCGCGGGCGGGAGCGCCTCCACCGGCTCCTTCCGCCCACGGCCCGCTGAACACCTCCTCCCCTGGGGACGCCGCCTCCCATGCGGTGGCCGCGGCCGCGCGGAGGCGGAGGCAGAGGCGGAGGTGGAGGCGGAGCCGCGCCGCATGGGCTTCCTCCACGGCAGGAAGCGGAGGAGCGGCGAGAAGAGGAGTGGCGGGCATATGCCCCCGTCGCCCGGGGCGAGGGATTCGCGGAGGCGAGTGGCAGCTCCATCGCCGGAGCTCGTATGAGGTGGCCTTCTTCTTGGGTGCCTCCAGCTACCTCGCGGTGACTGCGGCGTTCGTGGACTCGATCCGTAACTTGAGCGCCAATATCTCTCAGCTCATGGCCACGACGAGCTCGGCGCCCGAGAGGCCGAGGCCCTCGAGCACGAGGCGCGTGACACGGCCGTCGGGGAGGTGGGGGTCCCAGACGGGGCTGGGGAGGACGAGGCGGGGTCCCGAACGGGGCCGGGGAGAAGAGGAGAACCAGCGGGAGGAGGAAGAGCAACCGAGCGAGAAGGAATGAACGACGACGTTCTGCTCGAAAAAAAAACAGAAAACGGGCAGTGCTGACGGCACTTTTAACGGGATGTGACGTAATGCTAATCTTTTGATGCTATTTTACGGAATGGTAAATTTTTAATAGTATTTTTCAGATTTGGTGATCTTTCGATGCTACTAGATCAATTTTCCCTCTGATGTAGTGTTCGATTATTTAGCTTCACATTAGTTAGATCCATGCAACAGTGAACCAACATTACCTAAAGGTACCATTCCATTACATTTTATACACCAAAAACTTATTTTCACAAACATATGCGACCTTGAAATTACGAATTCTTTTTACATAAGTTGTCATCTTTTATTGCTATAGAATCAAATTTTCCATTACCTTTTGTGACCGTTGCGTTGCAATATTTTGAAAAGTATTATTCTAAAATGTTTGAAAATTTCCGTAAGAAACGACGTTGAAATTTATGCAGCATCTTTTAGAGGGGTTACCTAGGAAAAATTATTACGGCTATCAAATGAATTTTGCTCACCAGATAGAACAAAAAAGAAAAAAATGAGAAAAAACTTTCTTGGGCCAGCATCGACGCGTTCTCGCGGCCCGAAGACCATCGCCAGCACCGACTCTTTCGACCTTTTGGGCTGGCTTGTATTCGTCTAACCATCCTCAGAAAGAGTAGCAGCCCAACACACTCATCATAGTAGCAGACTAGCAGCCCACTAGCTATAATTAATTTCCAATTTTTTTTTCCGCTCACACAAGCCCGGCCGAGTGCCGATCTGAGCGCCCGAGCACCGCCGCGAACTCGCCGGACCGACACGGCCATACAGGAGATCGCAGGCGCGGACGGGGTGGACTCGCGGCCGCCGTCGATCGTCCGCCGACCACGCACGCACATGTCCCATACTGGAGGTCTGGAGTTCTAGGCGACGGCGTTGGGTTCGCGGAGCCTCCAAACTCCAGCCATGTGACGTGGTTTGCGGTTTGCCCTCGAGGTCGAGGCCAGGGTACGTAAGAATGTTTTCGCATTTACATTCCGAGAAGAGTTTTTACCCTGTTTGGTCTTGTAGCTAGCTCATTGTTGTTTCCTCTTGTTCGTGGATTTCCCGGTTTAAAGTTGCACTTAAGTTGTTCGACGTATGGTTTGAACTACATAGACAAGTATGACGCAATCCAATTTCAGATATTCACACAGGGTTAGGTTAAATCCCTCTCGTTTCCCAAATTATCATACCATTTCGACATAAATTCACTGAATCCAATCAGCCTTTACAATCTCCATTGCCCATAGTCTGTTTAGCGCCAATGCATCGTGACTTGAGAGGCCGTACAGATATCAGGATTGCACCTGACCCCAACCAGAATTTCAAAATGCATTTGACAAAGTTAATATAGGAAATTGTTTATGTGGATCTAAGTGGGAGAGCTCACTGCAAGTGCAAAGCATTCATTGAAACTCTGAGCTGTCTCCAGATGGCAGAGGGCTTGAACGGCTGCATAACAAAGCTAGTGTTAGCATTTTTTTTTCCAGATGGAAGAGAGCTGGAATGGCTGTATCAGAACTGGATCTTTCCCAGAATTTCTTAAAGAGGTAATGCAAATTTGTTATTCATTTTACCCATTTCCAAATTGATAGATATGGATGATTCAAAGAGTGATTCTTTAAAGAGAGAATTCTAAATAACATGGACGCACAATGTTGCATCTCAGAATCTAGTCTGTTCCACATTGTTAGCCAAAATTAATGAATGTATAATTTGTATAGTTCTAAAAACTTACATCAGAGAGCCTCTTTTCTTTTCATGCCAGTCCTGCAGAAGCAAGAAGAAAAGCCATGCGAATCCAATTGCTTGAAATACCATAGCCAGGGACAAATTCCTCATCACAACGTTTCCTTCTGAAATGAAAAGAAAAGTAAAACTTGAATTTAGGAGTTACTGCCTATGACACTGGAACGAGGAAGTACATCATCACACTCTGTATGTGTGGACAGTGGACTTGTGGAGGGTCAGGGAATCGCTCGAGTAGTGAGCTTTATGAATAGCAATTTCCAGGGGTACGGGGATGGAGAGGCAGCATTTGGCATTTAAATGGTGATTAACTGAATACACGCTTTATCAGTCCTAATTTGACATTAGATAAGGGATTTAGTTACAAGTTCAGAAACCATTACCTATTTTGAAGTGTTTCATCCTGGTAAACTTCACCAGAATAACCCACTCATTTGGTAGGTAACACTGAAATTTTAAACAATTTGTCAAACAGTTCTACCGGCAAATATGGCAACAATGTTTCAGTTAATGGACCTTAAAAGGCCTCTTCTAGAGATGTCTCCAGATTTGGTGAATCCCTATGTGGCACCCTTTTTCATAATGTTCAACGGCAGCAATCCAGCAATTCTGGTTCAAGATCCTTGTGCATGTACTAGAATGTACATTGATAGAATCTTCAAGCAAGTCTCCTGCCTGGTCAAGAGTATGCATACCTTTTCTTCTCAATATGGTCTTTATTGCTCCCTCTGCTTAGTGTTTTTATATAGACAAAATTTGTCACAGAACAATGAACTTTGCTGGAATTTGCTATTTCACACCAAACTTTCAATAATTTGACAAGCGTTATTACAAATTTGTGGATCTTAGCTGTGGCACACCGCAACCATTAGAATATTATTATCTCTGATTTATGTTAGAGAAAATATTCTGAATGACACTTATGCCCTTGGCCCGTTGAAACCAGTCAACCACACCACACTCGGTTGCCTCCTCAGTCCTCTTCTTTCCTATCGCACTGTGTCTGCCTCCGTCTGCCAGGGTAATTAGCTATACATTTGCCATCCTAGGGAGTAGGAAGTGCATTCCCAAATTCCATCCTTCAGAGAGAGCTGGGACAAAAATACATTGTTTGCTGAGCTAACATCTGACTGAGGGCTTATGGTTTCTCTTGGCTTCTAATGGTTAGTTAGGAAGCTCCCTCTGTCTGATATTGTGATTGGGACAGCAATGCCTCCTGCGCTGCCATTGGAGCCTTTGAGGTCAACAAAGAAGCAGATGCTACCAATGAAGGAGATCCTAACAAGGCTGCAGATGTTAACAAGGATGTTGATCCTAGCAAGGCTGCAGATGCTAACAAGGAGGTGTAATTTAAAATATTCCTCTCGCCTAAAATTAAATGAAACAATTCCAATGCTTGCGGTATCCTGTGGCAAAGATCTATGAGTTTTGAGTGGCGCATGGTGATTTATTGAAGCTTCGGTGTGAAGTGGTAAATGTCATAAACGTACAGAGTCATGTAGCTAATCTGTGGCTTTTATCTATGGCTAGGTGTTTCATTTTATAATATTTGCTTAGTGAAGAACTTTCCTTACCTTATCTTACTGTTCAGTCCCTAGTATTTTATATAAAACAGGAGACACATTGTTTTACCTGCACTACAGGACATATCCCTGAGTATTATGGGGCTAGAAGTTTTTACAAACAAGCTTTCTGGTCTATTTTTCTTCTGTTGATTAGGAACAGTATCCAGTAAGTATCAACATATGTTGCAGTGCCAAGAGTGAAAGTAGCTCCAACAAGTATGAACTGCATAAGAAAAAAAATGGACAAGAAAGAACTCACTTTCTGGGGCAGTAAATACAATAATCCCACTGTCCATGGTGTTTGGGTTGAAATGGACACCATAGAGTCGAAGAGAGCAGTTGCCGTTGAAGAACACAGACTGCTTGTGGTCTGGGCATGCACTTCGCACTTTTTGCGGGGCCAAGGTGATGCAGGCTCGGCATGATGAGGAGTCCGTATCCGTGCCGTTACGGCAGCTTGAGACGGAGTACAGACCGTCAGGGAATTCCCCAACCTCATGACCGGTGGAGCGGCCGCGCAAGGAAGACGCGTGGGATTGAAGCATGGCTGCTAGGCGGTGGATGTTGGCTTCATAGTTGCTGTTGATCGATGTGCGGTTGCCATGGCCGAGGCAGACGACGTCCTGGGGGTCGCCTTTGGCGGCTAGAGGCAAGACGATGATGAGGAACAAGAGGAGGGAGAAACAGCGCATGGTTCTGAGACGTTTGTGCTTACTTTGGACTTCTGTGCCAGTGAGACGATGGAGTAAAGTTAAAATATAAGCAAGGATTGCTCACGTATTTTGTACAAAAGGCTTGGTTGACTTGTTGACTTTGATTGTTCTGGACAGTAGTGGAGCAGGGAGCTTGGTTGACTTGTTGACTTCGATTGTTCTGGGCAGAGGCGGAGCAGCACGGCATTGGCCTTGATGGTACGGGGCTCCTGCTTACTACTGCTAGCACTGCAGGTACATTTTTTCTTTAGCTCGCCTTCTATTTAAACGGAAATAGTCACAGCAATTTTATTTAACCTGTTGAGTGAAAATAAGAATATTTTACGTGTCATAATAATGTAGAGAGAAACATCAATGAGCCCACTCAAACAAGCCGTAAGAGTCATCTGATGATTGAGCCCTGAGTGCTTAATATCTGCACGTTCGAGTTGCATACATATTTGATATTTCGAGATATGGACAGTGGGTGTGGGACGGCCAATATGAAATCTCAATGAAAACAACAGAGTAGGTGAAATGAGGATTGTTGCTTGTTTGTAAGGATCAAACTGAAGTCCTTCGATGAAGAATCGGTATCGTTTCATTATTTGCCTAGGAGAATAATGCAGAGTACATTCATTTCATTTACTATTGTGCCTCCGTATTCTTTGCCTTGACAGTTGGTGCCGACTGCTGATGTACAAATCTTTGGGCCAAGCCGCTTGTCTCTATGGGTCTCCAGATAGAAGAGGGGTGTGACGCCTGCATTGTGTAAGACGAATTTATATGGTTCCATGCTATAGAACGGAAGATAACTTCTAAGAATATAACAGTTAGACACATAAAAATTTAAATTATTTGATCAATAATTCTGAGATATCGAAATCACTAGCTAGCATCTAGTGTTCCGTATTGTTAGCCCAGTATTTCTAACACGTTGATAGGAGTTTTCTAGAAATTAAGCATTTGAATCTATGTAAATATTGGTGAAAATGAAGTGGGTCCTTACGTGATGTTGCTTTTTTTAATATCATGCCGCCAAGCCTGTAGAAACAAGAAGAAAAGACATGCAAGCCCAAATGCTTGCACTATCATCCCCGTAGCCAAAAGTTGCGTCATTTGGTTACTCCCTGAAATGTGATGCAGAAAACCTGATGTTGAGTATAATAAACAACGTTTCTTGAATACGTGAATTAAAATGCTTAAATATCAATAAAGTTTAGACACATGGAAACAGGAACAGAACAACATCACCATATATTTGACTAACAATTTTGCGAGTTTTTTGAATTACTTTTGTAAATGAAGCATTTCACTTTTCTTTCTGTAAGAATTCAGAAATTTTAACATAATATTATGTTCGGGCAAAGAGACATTACTAGTGCAACTCACTTTGACAGACCAGTATGAGACTAGCATGTGTCAGGATGTGCCAAATAGGCCATTTTAATTGGAACAAATGTTACAGTTTGAGAGTTGAGTTTGGAGTGCTCGACAAATATCAGCGCGCATAGCATGTGGCAAATTTGGTACTGAGGAAAATCATGACTCAAAGGAACACCGGTCATGAATCTATTTTTCACTAATTTCCAATGTGGTACCTTTAAAGTCATCAATTTTACAAAAAAAGACGTAGTTGCTGGCCACTTGCTTCAGTATTAACTTGACAAGCAAGAATGGGTGCAATTGACTTCACTAAATTAATTAAACGGATTTGGCCATGTATGTAGTATAATACTTAATATCCATGATATCTTTATGGCACTGACTAACATGATTATTCTTAGTCGGGGAAGAAAAAACCGTCACCAACAGTAAGTTGAATACTATCGACATGTTCGGCTGGCTGATGGCCAGTGGCTGGTGCTGATTTGTGCTGAGAGAAAAATACTGTTGGCTGACTGGCTAATGCTGATTTATGCTGAGAGAAAAATATGTGTTGACTAACTGTCAGGCAACTGTTCACTTTCTAATCTCAAATTCTCAGTCGATTCCCTACTGCCTAATTCGTCTCTAACAACAAGATGAATAACTTACCGTAGGCATCGCTCCCGAAAATCCTGTACTCGGTAAGACGGAGAGAGCAGTCATCGCCACTGAACAAGGCCTCCCTTTTGAACGGGCACTCGCGCTCCACCTGCTTGAAGGCGTCGGCGATGCAGGCGGCGCAGTCGCCGCCGCCGCTGCTCCGGCAGCTCCAGGCCGCCTGCAGCCGGTTAGGCCAGTACCCGAAGGCACGGGATGCGTAGGCGTAGCGGCGGTGTGATGCGGCGGCGGCATCGGCTTGGAGGATGACTGCTAGCTCGTGGAGGTTGGCTTCGTAGGTGCTGTTGGCCGTGTAGCTGCTGCCGCTGCCGCATAATACTAAGGCAGGCCTCGTACATAATACTAAGGCAGACCACGAGGCGGCGGCGGCGGCGAGGGGCGAAGCGCCGACGAGGACGAGAAGAGAAAGTAGCGAGGAGTTCTTCATGGTGGGCATGAGCTAGCGACTAGTAGTGCTTCGAGTTTGCAGAGATGGCGACTCTGCGATTGGGACAAGCAAGCAAGAAGAAGAGCTGAAATATTTAGCAAGTGGCACGTGTGGACGACGACTTTGACTGTCGACTGCTACATAGCGCACTGAGCCGGGCGGCAACAACCTTGACCATTACTAGTTTGCTGGCACTGAAGCACGTTCTTTAATTATTAAAAAACTCGCATATTCTGTTCCAAGGAAAAGTATTGGAGCAATTTTATCTTAATCTTGCGAGTGAGAACAAGAACAGGGCGTAGCTATCATGCATATTTATTATTCTTCCTTGTATTCTCTATAGCAAAATAGTGGCCATCTGCTTTCGCTCTTAGTTAAAAAAATGGCTTTAATAAATTATTTTAATAATTATGCTGGTAGGTTATGTTTATTTCCTTTGTTTCAAAATGTATTATGTTTTAGTTGTTTCTAAGTCAAGTTTATCTAATTTTGACTAATTTTATGGAAGAATGCGCAAACATCTACAATCAAACGTTTGCTTTAGTTCAAGGTTAAGTTCTAGTAAAACATGTGGAGCTAAGTTGAATGCCATGTGGTGATGTGGATCTTGATTCGATCCTCACACGAGCCTAGGATTGCATCCTCCCATCTAGCCATCTAGGCAATCAAATATCATCTTTGCGATCTGATTTTTCCTCATCTAGGATATCCAATGACGATCTATAAGACACCATTCAAGCAACCCAAACACACTCTAGTTGTAGCAAGTGGCCAGTACCCAATGCTTCGTTGCTTCTACACTGTGGTATGCTTTTGTAAAACTCCAAATTCTATTTCAACGAAAAAATGGAAGTAGTTTTATCTTGCTCTTGCAAGAGAATATGGTGTAGGAATTTTAATTAATTGCGTATAGTGGATGGATTATGATGTATTGAGACTTTAGTCCGATATATATATATATATATAGAGTACAAAGACTAAGGGGGCAAGACACCCCTGGTTACATATTGGAGTCTACAACATGACTTATATTCCAAATTACTATTCTCAGTTGATTTTTCCTCACAACGTTTAATCATTCATCTTATTCAAAATATTATACTAGTATTATTTATTTTTTCTTTGACTTAATTTATCATCAAAAGTACTTTGAGCACTACTTATTATTTCATATATTTAAACTAAATTTTTGAATAGAAGAGTAGTCGAGAGTTGGGCACATCCTAACATAAGGAGCAGAATTAATCGAGAGTTGGGCACATTATTATGCATATGAGAGATCAATGGATCCACTCAAACAGAAACCGTAAGAGTTTGAATGATGATTCATTGATTCAGTTCAAGTTGGTTTCGTATTCACATTTACATCTTAAGATAATTAAGGACGACAGTGGGAATGAAAGTCAGCAGAGTAGGTCACATAAACATTGAAACTAATTTAGAATGAAGTCCTACGGTCTGGACAGAGTATCCATTCATTATTTGCCTGAGAGAACATCCATTCGCACATGCAGTTACTGTCGTGCCTGAGGGAACCTCAAAGCAGTGTCCAATGCAAGTTGCGAACACTTTAATCGCCAGATAAAAGGGGTGTGGAATGCCTGCATTATGTAAGAGGAACAAAGTAAATATATGTTGGTCCAAGTCCAAGTACTCCAAGTTAGAGAATTTTTTTAAGGGTGTTTCAGTTGGACAAAAAAAATCAAATTATTTTGACTAAACTTGAGTTGGAATATTTAGCATTTTGTATTGTTGTTAGACTATCTACAACTTAAACTATCCGCTTCTAGAAGATAAAGGACCTGTATTCCAGAAAAATTATATGAGCCTTACAGGAGGTTGCTCTGTTTAGGATGAGATATGGGGGGATTTCTTGTGTTTAAAATGGGGACTTACATCATACTGCCTCTTTTCCGGCTGCGCCATTCCTGCAGTAGCAAGAAGAAGAGCCAACCAAATCCAATTGCTTGAAATATTAATCCCGAAGCCAAGACTTGCATCAGTATGCTTCTTCCTTCTGAAATGCGATTTGCGATGCACAAAACCTCAATTTAAATCATACATACATATAAGTGAACATATTTTCTTAAATTACAGGTGTGATCGAGCAAATTTGAGGCACAGGGCAAGAAAGAAAGCAAATTCATATTTTGGTTCAGATAAACATGTTTATGTTACAGGGAGACAAGCGGCGAGTAGAATTAGTAGCCGTCATAATAAATGGGAAAATCAGAAAGGTTTCTGTGGACGAATGAAGGCAGTTGTAGAAGTGTAGTAGAACTGACCAGGCCCAACATTCCCCAGGATGCGGAACTCGCTGATTTGGATACTGCAGTTGCGACTGGACACGAAGGCCTTCCTGTGGTACGGGCACGCTCTCTCCGCCACGAGGAAGGCCCCGGCGACGCAGGCGGCGCAGGAGGAGTAGCCGGAGGCGGCGCCGGAGCCGTCGACGTCGCGGCGCCGGCAGAACACGAAGGCCTGCAGCCGGTTAGGCCAGTACCCGACGGCGAGGTCCGTGTAAGAAGAGCCGCGGGCCGCTGCCTCGGCCAGGAGGCCGGCGAGGCGGCGGCGGTTGGCTTCGTAGGTGCTGTTAGCGGCGTAGACGCCGTGGCCGAAGCACCGGACGGCGTACGGCCGCGACCCTTCAGAGACGATACGCTCGGCGGCGGTGGGAGGCAGCGACGTGGCTACGAGGAGGAGGAGGATGGGGAGAGAAAGGAGCGAGAGTCTCGTCATGGTTGTGGCTGATGACGCCGGGTCGGCGGCAATGGAGAGGATTATTTAGCTGCTTATTATGGTCATATATGGAGCTGGAACGTTGATTGCTACACAGCTGGGGTGTAGCAATGGCAAGAGGTGCAGTGGAGACGACTGGACGGCGACTTTGACCACCGGACGGATACGATACGTTCATCTTTGGCGGGCTGGCTACCTGCTCCATTCACTGGCATACGTATTTTTTAATTTTATAAAGCACAAGACGTGTCAATTTCATTGAAATAGGAAGAGTTTGTACATCCGGCTTATGGATGGCAACGGGGCCCGATCCCCGACGGGGATTTCATCCATTAGGGGATGAAAATTGGGAGATTTTGTTCCCCGCAGGGGATATAACGGGTAAAATCAGCTCCCGTCGGGTGAAGCGGGGATCGGAGCGTTCTCCAGCTCCCCGTCCCCGTTCCCCGTTCCCCGTTGGGGCCCCGGATCCGGTACAGGATGCCTGTGGAGATGCAGCCATATAGGCCAAAAGAAGCCCAGCAACATGATTCTAGCCCAATGAAACCTAACTGTATTATTGGCCCATATCCTCTCTCTCATTCAAGGCCTTTCCTAGTTCCCGTTCATCGTGGGTATGCTGTTCCTCTTCTCGACTCGGTCCATCCGCTCCGCAACGGCGCGTCGTTCGTGGGGACGAGGACCCCGTGGGGATTAAGTCCCCGCGCGGGGACGGGGATGGGGCGAAAGTGTCCCCCGTGTCGGGGACTGGGGACGGGGACGGGCAAAAATTAGTGTAACAGGGACGGGTGTGGGGAGACGATCCCCGGCGGGGATGCCCCCGTTGCCATCCATAATCCGGCTAACCGGCTGAAAAGGAAAAACACAGGCCTATTCTCGCGCTAAAAGTGATGCTAGATCCTTAGGCTCTTCGCAGTGGCATGCTTTAAAAGAAACCGGAAGCGCCACGCGGGCATATGGCGTACATGAGATGCTGCAGCGGTCATCGTAATATATACCGTGCAATATGCTCATATATACGCCGCCACATTCTTCTTTTCTATTTAGCATGGTAATATATAACTTTTATAAAATCCGACGGTATATATTCTTTTATAAAATGGTAATACAGACAGTTAGATATATAAAATCATACGATATATATTCTTTTATTTTTTTAGTTTAACGGAATAATATGGACCGCTAGATCTTCATAAAATCTGATAGCATATATTTTTCTCCTTTTGAATTAACGTACTAATATAGATCGTTAGATCTTTATAAAATCTGACTGCATATACTAATATATGATCCTCTCGCTTTTTAGATTACCGTGCGAATTTATTAGTTCTTACGAGCGTGGTGTCTTTTTTAACACTATTGTATTAATATAAAAGATATGACACGTAAGAGGGAGACATCCGTGAAAGGGCCTCTAGCTCAGTGGTTAGAGAACCTGAGTAGCACCAAGCAGATCCAAATTCGACTCCCTGTGGGAGCGAATAATTGGGTTAGGAATAAAAAAATTAAAAAAAATAGGTAGGGGTTTCCCCTCCCAACTTCGGTCAAAAAAAAAAGAGAGGGAGACATCCATTAATAGTGTGAACATATTTTGCATTTTTGCTGACTTGTGGAATTATATGTACTAGTTACTAGTCCTTTGTTTTTTCCCATTTGGGTTAGTAGCTAGAGAGTCGTTTTTTTATACAAAACCGTGGGGAAGTTGCAAAACTTCTGATCTCCAGATCAAACAGGGGGTGGAATACCTGCATCATGCAAGAAAAGAAAATACACATACTTTCAATGTGTCACAGATAGAAAACATCACTATTTTGAACGTTTAGTCCGGTAGTTAGGTTGTCGTATTGTTTTTTTGATGGGAATCAGCAGGGGAGGCCCCTACCCCTTTTTTCATTTATAAATATAAACAAATGTACAAAAAATATATACAGGTTACAAGGCCCCAGGCCCAAAAAGAAAAAGGTGGAGCTTGCAGGAGGCTACTCAACCAAATGCTAATTTTGCCACTGATCTGCGGTTTGACCCGAAGGGTGACCGCTGTCATTTTTCATTTATAAATATAAACAAATGTACAAAAAATATATACAGGTTACAAGGCCCCAGGCCCAAAAAGAAAAAGGTGGAGCTTACAGGAGGCTACTCAACCAAATGCTAATTTTGCCACTGATCTGCGGTTTGACCCGAAGGGTGACTGCTGTCATTTCTTTAAAGAAAAGATTTCTCCAGCTTGAGAAGGATAGGGACTCATGGTAAAAAATAATGCTATTTCTGTGGCACCAAATAGTCCAGCACCCAATTATGAAGACCTCCCTGAAAATAGAGGATTGAAGGTTGTCATATTGTTACACCAAAGAATTCAAGTTTTTCTTTTAGGAAAAGAAAATAAGGGCACATGTTCTACAAATTTCACATACTTTTCAAGTAGATCAGTGTCGACAGATTCGTGGGAAAATTCTTGCGTTGAAAGTGGTGCCTTACATGATTGTGCTTCGTTTCCGATCACTCCATTCTTGTAGTAGCAAGAAGAAAATCCATACAATTAAATCCAATTATTACTTGAAACACGAGTCCTGAAGCCAAGCCATGTTTATTAAGTATATGTTTCCTCCTGAAATATAATTACACAAAAACCTTGATACAAAGCTTTTTGAAATTTGTTTATACAGTAAATGTTTGAATGAAAACATTTGAATGCACATGACAATAAATTTGAGGCATGCGTCATATGATGAAGTTTAGATAGCATTATTTTTTGCATGTTTATTCAATAAATTGTGGTTAGTATGCTTTCTCTCTTGCTTGGCGTAAAATCTTTGTTTGGGCAAAGAGACGTTATATTAACTTGGTTTGAACTACTTAAAATTTCCAATGTGAAGCTTGCAGACCGTCATTTAGAGGCACTTTCAGCAGAATTTCCTTTTATAGGAAAAAGGAAATCATTATTTAAAGCATTGGACATATCTCTAAAAATTATTTTAAATAAAAAATTAGATATTATAATATTATATTAGTCTCTATGATTATCTTGCTATTTATAGTGAAAATTTGAAAGAATGACTTTGAAAAATTTTAAACGTAGCTATATTCTTGGATGTATGGGTATTACATGTTTAGTGTATACAAGGTACATCAATGTATGAGGAATTAAGAATCAAAATCAAAATTTGTAACTTGTAAGTTTTTTTTCTATTATAATAAGGACTTACATTGATGGATGAATGGAATGTTGGGAGTACACAGAGTAGCATTTTTTATTACATGGACCAAAAGGTTTATATCACTGCAAATTCAGATTAGCAACGGTAACACTAACCACACATGGCATAGGTGAAACAATAATTGTCGTATATATAACATATATCCTTCACACAGTAAGGCATGCCTTCGAAGCTTGAGTAGCACGTTCCGTGAAGTTATTAAATTCAACCAGTTCTTGCTCCGACATATAGCGCGTAAACTCCTTATTAATATGTTGGAGAAAGTCAAGAGGTGATGCCAAATCCCAGTCGGCTGCAAATTCTGAAAACATATACCATTTCTAAGTGTCCATTATCTATTGTTCACCACATGATATAGACAGGTAATAACATCATCCATATTTTTGTCGATATGTTTGCTAGATTATATCCTCTAAGCAATTTGTTCATAGACAAAAGCGAAAAGAAGAACAATTTCACCTTAGGTAGAATATGAATCTTATATATATAAAAAAGGAGCAAAATAGGAGTGATTCCCCTACACTTGATAACTGAATACGAGTATTGAGACTTGAGAGTCAGAGTTACAGAGTATACTACCGTGATTGATTTGTTCAAGCAAGTTCCATTATAAGCAATCTACCTCATGATGATTTAGCTGAACGATATGAGCAATTTAAACTATATATATCCCAATTACCAGCAGCTGTGCTATCGATCTGCTCATTCACAATAATAACGGATAATATAATATAACTAGGTGATACCCCGCGCGTTGCTACGGGAATTTATAAGCAATACTTTAAGATGAACTTTGAAAGTAGAAAATTAAGATGATTGGAAGACAACAATATTTAAAAATGGCATCATACAAAACTTAGTTAAAGTTAGAGCAGAGGATGTTACCTAATTGACGATATTTCTTGATCACGAAACTAATGATTGAACTTTGAAAGTAGAAAATTAAAATAATTGGAAGACAACATTATTTAAAAATGACAGCATACAAAAAACTTAGCTAAAGTTAGAGCAGAGGATGTTACTGTCGGGGACAAACCCAGGGGGTCCCCTAATCATCGGGGTAATCACCCTCAAAAAACGATATGCCACGAAAGGCCGAATCATCGACAGCCCGGAAGGCCCGGCCAGGCAGCTCGGCCCGTCACAGCCTATCGCGGCCCAAGAACGGCCGTCCGAGCTCGCCTGTCGGGGGGACCCAAGTCGCTACCCCCGCCTCCGCCTCGCTCGAGGGCCGCGCACCCTCAAGCAGGCACGACGCAAACCCCGCCTCGCTCGAGGGTCGCGCACTCCCTCGAGCAGGCGAGTCGACTCCGCCTCGCTCAAGACCAACTCTCTACTCAACGCAGCGCACTCCGACACCCTGCCCGACAACGGCATTTAATGCCCGCCCCGTCAGGCGGGCGCCGAAGTCAAAAGGCAATCTTTTCCCCACTTCGCGCCACTGACACCGCAGAGCTCGCTGTTCCACCTGCTCCAGTCACTGTGCATCCGCACTGGCGCTGTGCGGACGCACGCGGCACTGCGCAAGACCCTGTGCGGACTGGCAGGCGTCATTCTGCACCACTGTTCCACCTGCTACCATCTTCTCCCCCCGGGACGCCCCTCGAACGAGCATGAGGAACCCTCGAAAGAATATCTAAGCAGCAACCGAGTGCAGACTCTGGTCAGGCGTGGCCTGGTGATGACGAACGCCGGGTCAAATCCGCCAACTCTCGACCATCCCCTGGTGAACCGAGTACGCCGCGCACTGTGGTTGACGGCAACCGCCATGCTGGCCACTGTGCCGCCAACTCCGGTCCTTCTTCACCTGCCCCGCCCTCGAAGTCAACCAGCGACGGGCAGCTGAACATGGACTACAGCGACGACACCCCTCGAAGCCGCTCCAGACAAGCACAGGGACGGCCACGACACCCGCCGAAGCCGGGGCTCGCCATAAATCCCCCGCCAGAGCCAAGGACGATGCACGCCCAGCGCCATGCTTTCCAGTACGTACCCCTGTGGCGCACATCACGCTTGTCCTTGTAAACTCCTCCCCCTCCTTTCTCTCCTTGGCCTATAAAAGGAGGAAAGGAGCAATGGGAAGGGGGAGACGAAAAAAGAGACACACGATATTGGCACTCGCCTCAATCACACTCGCTTTCAGGGACTTGGAGACTCCTCCTCCTCTCCCGCCTTGCTTGTAGCCCCCATCTGCAAGCACTCCGGTGCAAGATAGTACAACGCTCCGAGCGCACCCTGCTGGACGTACGACCTCGCGGTCGGAACCAGGATAATCGCTCGTCTCATCGTGCTAGCTCTTGCATCAACCGTCAAGGGACGGGACACAGCGCATTCTGTTAGGCGCTGGGGATTGGTCGACCGATCCCAGCACCGACAGTGGCGCGCCAGGTAGGGGGCTGCGCTGTGGTCAACCACACCCGATCAACTCCCTTGACGGCAAGCTACGCCATGGCCGCGTCGCCACGATCCGCCCCGGGGTCCCCCGGCCTGCTTCCGCGCGGGTACCGGATCATGTTTGGGAGCCTGGAGTTCGAGGCGACCAGTGAGGGCGTCCTCATGCGGCTCGCCTCCAGGCCGCCCAACATGACGCCCGTCACCCCGACACCGCTAACGCCATCCCAACTCGGGAGACGTCGTATGATGCGCGAGCTGCAGATTCGCGTGGAGCGGCGCGTCGCCCCACGCATCGTCCTCCCCGATTGGGACGCACACCTGCTACTCCAGCCCGCTGCCACATTTCAGGGGGGCGGACCCCCGCCGGCGGCTCCCGCGGAGGGAGCACGCTGGGAAAATGTGGCCGGGCCGGCGCAGCTCCCCCACGGGATGAACAACGCAGCCGCAAGCTACTCCGCGGCAATCAGCGCCAACCCAAACGCGCACGAGGATTCACCGGGTCACCAGCTGGGTTCGATCCACGGCCTCAACATTTCCTCACCCGGCGGACCCCAGTCCGAGTCGGATGACGAAGAGAGTGCACACGGGCAGGAGCACCCGAACTTGGACTACTCAGGGTTGCGCGACCGCGAAGGCCTTATCTCCTTCCAGGCCATCGCAGACTTCTGCCTCACCTGCTCCGACGACTCCAGCGAGGGGGAATATGACCCCACGCGGGAATGCTTCGTCCTCGACGGCGAAGTAGAGTCAGTGGGAGAGGATGAAGAGACGCGCGACGGGGCCGGACACGACGAACCGCCACCGGCGCCCGCCGAACCAGCAGGTGAAGCCGCACTCGCGCAGGCACAGCTTGCGCAGGTGCAAGAGCTGGAAGCCAAGCTCCAACAGGAGCGCCAACAGGTACAGGAGCTGCGCGCAGCCCTGGAAGCCCGGTAGCCCAAACGCGGCGAACGCGCGCGAGCTGCCGGGCGTATTGCTCAAGCGCGCATCATGGGTGACGGCAACGACGCCGGCCCTGCCATGCCGCCACGAGCAAGCCAGAAGCTCGTCGCCGCAGCAACCTTGATTCGGGCCATGCCCGAACCATCGACACCGGAAGCGCGCAGCATGCGGCGCCAGGTGCAGGCCCTTGTCGAAGAAGCGGCCGTTCAACAAGCGGAAAGTTCCGCCTCCCGCATGCGCCACCAAAACAGTTCGAGAGCTGGAGGCGGTAAGTGGGATAAGGAGCAATCCGTCCACACCCCGCCCAGGGGCGCGTGGACGCCTCACCGTCCAACGAACGACGGAAGGGCGCTCGTGACCGGCGATGGCGAAACAAGGAGGTCCGCGAAAGACCGACTTGTGGACACGCGGGGCGCCGTCGACGATGGCGATGCGCGCAACGTCCTGAACAAGAAGAGGCAGGACGCGGCGCCTCCCCGCAGCAGGCACCCCCGACGGGGAGGTCGCTATGACAGCGAGGAAGACAGAAGCCCGATGCCGGAACCCCCGGGAACCCCGGTGTTCAGCCGGAAGATCCGTTCGGCCGCCATCCCGCCGCGTTTTCGCCAGCCAACCACCATCACCAAGTATTCGGGTGAGACGAAACCCGAGACGTGGCTCAACGACTATCGCCTGGCCTGCCAGCTGGGCGGGGCCACCGACGATGCCATGATCATCCGCAACCTTCCGCTTCATCTCGCGGACTCGGCGCGGACGTGGCTCGAACACCTACTCGCGAACCAAATCCACGACTAGGACGACCTGGTCGAGATGTTCGTGGGTAACTTTCAGGGCACATACGTGCGCCCCGGAAACTCCTGGGACCTGCGCGGGTGCCGGCAGGCGGCCGGCGAGCCGCTGAGGGACTTCATCCGCCGTTTCTCCAAGCGCTGCACCGAGCTCCCGAGCGTGGGTGACTCCGAAATCATCCACGCCTTCCTCGAAGGCACGACCTGTCGAGAGCTGGTGCGTGAGCTGGGATGAAACCATCCCACCAGCGTCAACGCTTTGTTCGACATCGCCACCAACTTTGCCTCTGGAGACGAGGCTGTCGGGGCGATCTTCGACGGCAAGACCAAGGGGAAGCGCGCGGAGGAGCTGCCCGCGGAGGGCAGCAAACCCAAGGCCAAGACAAAAAAGCAGAAACGGGGCAGTAAAGGCAAGGGGCCTCGGCAAGCCGCGCAGCAGCAGCGGCAGGGCGAAGACTCTGACGACGCCCTCGTGGTCGAGCGGGGCCGCAAAGGCCCTCGGGGCCCCCCTCAGGGGGGAGGCCTATTCGACGAGATGCTGAAGAAGCCATGCCCGTACCACAAGGGCCCTGTCACCCACACCCTCGAACAGTGTGGGATGATCAAGGGTTACTTCAGGCGCACCTCCGCGAAGGAGGATGGCCCGAAGAGGGATGCGGCCGATGGCAGCAACGACGAGTTCCCCCATGTGGAGAATGTATTCTTCATTGTGGGGGGGGGCACCATGAACGCAACGTCCCGGGAGCAGAGACGTGAACGCCGAGAGGTCTTCTCCGTTCACCCCGCGACGCCAACTTACCTCGCCTGGTCGGACGAGACCATCTCCTTCGGCCGCGAGGACCATCCGGACTATGTCCCGAATCCGGGGCGCTATCCGCTTGTGGTCGACCCCGTCATCGGCAACACGCGATTCTCCAAGGTGCTGATGGACGGGGGCAGCAGCCTCAACATCCTCTACGTCCACACCCTAGAGCTCATGGGCATCGGCACGAACCAGCTGAGGCCAAGCAAGGCGTCGTTCCACGGCATCGCGCCGGGAAAACGGGTCCAACCCCTCGGGCAGATCGACCTGCCCGTTTGCTTCGGTACTCCCGAGAACTTCCGGAGGGAGACCCTCACCTTCGAGGTGGTGGGATTCCCAGGAGCGTACCATGCTATTTTCGGGCGACCGTGCTATGCCAAGTTCATGGCGGTTCCCAACTACGCCTACCTCAAGATGAAGATGCCAGGGCCAAAGGGCGTCATCACCGTGGGATCGTCGTACGAGCACGCCTATGCGTGC
Source organism: Echinochloa phyllopogon (assembly GCA_033239725.1). NCBI lineage: Eukaryota > Viridiplantae > Streptophyta > Magnoliopsida > Poales > Poaceae > Echinochloa > Echinochloa phyllopogon. The sequence continues at coordinate 49,368,445 of BTCW01000002.1, read as the reverse complement.
GACGTCGAGTGCATCGAGGGCGCGGAAGCGCTCGCCTACAGCGAAACCCTGGTGGCGGATTTGGAGAAGATGGCGAACGAAGCCGTCGACTCCACCAAAAGGCACACGGGCACCTTCGAGGCTGCGGAACACACCAAAGCGGTGCCCCTCGACCCCACTGCCCCCGAGGGCAAGGCGTTGAGGGTCAGCACCACCCTCGACCCCAAATAGGAAGCAGTGCTCGTCGACTTTCTCCGCGCCAACGCCGACATCTTCGCGTGGAGACCCTCGGACATGCCGGGGATCCCGAGGGAGGTCGCCGAGCACAGCCTCGACATCAAGCCACACTCCAAGCCGGTGGTACAGCGGCTGCGGCGGTTCGACGAGGAAAGGCGCCGCGCCATCGGGGAGGAGGTGCACAAGCTCCTGCAAGCCGGATTCATCAAAGAGGTACTTCACCCAACCTGGCTTGCTAATCCTGTTCTAGTTAAGAAGAAAAACGGAAAATGGCGCATGTGTGTAGATTACACCGGTTTAAACAAAGCATGCCCTAAGGTTCCATTTCCTCTGCCTAGAATAGATCAGATAATAGACTCCACCGCTAGATGTGAATTGCTATGCTTTCTTGATGCTTATTCCGGTTATCATCAAATCAAGATGAAAGAGTCCGACCAGCTCGCGACTTCTTTCATCACCCCGTTTGGCATGTTTTGCAACGTCACTATGCCGTTCGGCCTCCGAAACGCTGGAGCTACATACCAGCGATGTATGCAACACGTTTTCGGAAGCCACATCGGGCGGACCGTTGAGGCATATGTCGACGATATCGTTGTGAAAACCAGAAAGGCGAACGATCTGGTCAACGATTTGCAAATCACGTTCGGTTGCCTCCGGGCGAACGGGGTAAAGTTGAATCCGGAAAAATGCGTATTCGGGGTGCCGCGAGGTATGCTATTGGGTTTCATCGTCTCCCAACGAGGCATCGAACCCAACCCCGAAAAAGTCTCGGCCCTGGAACGAATGGGGCCAATTCGGGACCTCAAGGGGGTGCAAAGAGTACTAGGCTGCCTCGCAGCTCTCAGCCGCTTCGTCTCTCGACTTGGCGAGAAGGGCTTACCTTTGTACCGGCTCCTAAAAAAGCACGAACGCTTTTCATGGACCCCCGAAGCCCAAAAAGCCCTCGACGGGCTAAAAGCATCGCTCGCACGCGCACCCATCCTCACGCCGCCGCGGAACGGTGAGCCTCTCTACCTATATGTGGCGGCGACAACACAAGTTGTCAGCGCCGTCATCATTGTGGAAAGGATAGAGGAGGGCCACGCTCTGCCGGTCCAGAGGCCGGTGTACTATGTCAGCGAGGTGCTGACCGAAACCAAGATGCGGTATCCACAGATCCAGAAGTTAATCTACGCCGTAGTGCTCGCGCGTCGAAAGCTGCGACACTACTTCGAGGCCCACCCGGTCACCGTGGTCTCATCTTTCCCTTTGGGGGAGATAATCCGCAACCCGGACGTCTCGGGTAGAATAGCGAAGTGGTCTATGGAGCTCGTAGGGGAAACTCTCTCCTACGCACCGCGAAAGGCGATAAAATCGCAAACCTTAGCGGATTTCGTCGCTGAGTGGACCGACGTCCAACTTCCACCGCCGCAGATCCAGGCCGAATGCTGGACCATGTACTTCGACGGGTCGGTGATGAAAACCGGGGCAGGCGCGGGCCTCCTCTTCGTCTCACCCCTCGGAGAACATATCCGGTACGTGGTTCGCTTGCACTTCCCAGCGTCAAACAACATGGCGGAGTACGAAGCCCTCCTCGCTGGGCTCCGCATCGCCATCGACCTCGGCGTCAAACGCCTCGATGTCCGGGGAGATTCTCAGTTGGTCATCGACCAAGTGATGAAGAACGCAAGCTGCCGCGACGAAAAGATGGAGGCGTATTGCAATGAGGTTCGTCGTCTCGAGGACAAATTCTGTGGCCTCGAGCTGAACCATATCGTGCGCAAATACAATGAGGAAGCGGATCAGCTGGCCAAGATCGCGTCAGAGCGAATCACCGTTCCTCCGAACGTCTTCGCCCGCGACCTCGACCGCCCCTCCGTCAGCTTCGAATCAAAGGCCGGAGCCCACGGGATATCCTCGGGGGCTGCGGGAGTCGAGCCCATGGAAGAGGACCCCTCGAAAGAGGGGCTCGAAGCCCTCGACGCTGAAATCTCTTTGGCCGAGGCCATGGAAATCGACGCAGACACGCGACCACAAGACTGGCGTGATCTGTACCTCGCATGGATCGATCGCGGAGAGCTGCCCTCGGACCGAACCGAGGGGCGCCGCATCGCCAGAAGGGCCAAGACCTTTGTCTCGGTCGGCGGCGAGCTGTACCGGCGCAGCGCCTCAGGGATCTTGCAGCGATGCATCCCCATCCCCGAGGGAAGGCAGTTGATCCGCGACATCCACGTCGGGGCGTGCGGACACCACGCAGCGCCGCGCACCCTCGTGGGTAACGCATTCCGGCAAGGCTTTTACTGGCCCACCGCCGTGTCCGACGCAAACGAGGTCGTGCGCACCTGCGAAGGGTGCCAGTTCTACGCACGAAAGACGCATCTCCCGGCGCACGCCCTGCAGACCATCCCTGTAACATGGCCTTTCGCGGTCTGGGGGTTGGATCTCGTGGGGCCCTTCCGCCCAGCGCCCGGGGGATTCACCCACTTGTTGGTAGCCATCGACAAGTTCTCGAAGTGGATCGAGGTCCGGGCCATCACCAGCATCAGATCTGAGCAAGCCGTGATGTTCTTCACCGACATCATCCACCGATTCGGGGTACCCAACTCGATCATCACTGACAACGGCACCCAATTCACCGGCAAGAAGTTCTTGGAGTTCTGCGACGACCATCACATTCACGTTGATTGGTCGGCCGTGGCACATCCACAAACGAATGGCCAAGTAGAACGTGCCAACGGCATGATACTACAAGGCCTGAAGCCAAGAATCTTCAACAAGCTGAACAAGTTTGGCCGGAAGTGGGTTGCTGAGCTGCCATCAGTGATCTGGAGTCTCAGGACAACCCCAAGCAGGGCCATAGGCTTCATCCCGTTCTTCCTTGTCTATGGCGCCGAAGCCGTCCTCCCAACAGACTTGGAGTACGGGTCTCCGAGGCTTAAGGCCTACCAGGAAGACCAAAACCAGCGGGACCGCGAGAATTCGCTGGACCAGGTGGACGAGGCTCGCGACGTAGCGTTGCTTCACTCAGCGCGCTACCAACAATCGCTTCGGCGATACCAAGCTCAGAAGGTACGGCGTCGGGACCTCCACGAAGGGGACCTGGTGCTAAGACTACGCCAGGACAATCGAGAGCGCCACAAGCTCACTCCGCCATGGGAAGGACCGTTCATCATCGCCAAGGTCCTCAAACCCGGCACTTACAAGCTGGCGAACGAGAAGGGCGAGGTCTTCACCAACGCCTGGAACATCCAACAGCTACGTCGCTTCTATCCTTAAAACTCTCAGTATTTCTTGTAAATATTTCATGTTCTTAGTTAACAATAATAAAGAGTTTGCGAAAAACATGAAAACATTGTTGCTAACAACACAAACAAGGGGGACTTGGTTCTATTTTCAAATAAAGCCAAGCCCCCCTCGGGGACTGCAGGGGGGTTCACCCTCCCTAAATCGTCCCAATTTTCGAAAATTGTGCTAAAACTCGAGGCGCCTAGAAAGATGCGGGATGCGAGCTAACTAAAGCTAGAGCCGGCTGAGCCGTGAGACCGCCTACGCCCTCGAAGGGATACGGCATCTCCCTCTCCACTCCATGCCTTAATTACTTGCGGATTCGAAATACCCGGCTAAAATCTCTCCAAGCCAAGAGTAGCACAATAGAACAATCGAACAAGTTTGAAACGCACAATCGACTTTCAATCTTAGTTTATTTACAGAGCTAGTCTCCTAGAAACTAAGATACATTTAGATACTAAGCCTGAACCCTTCAGGCTCTACCTTCTTGCGGGGGCGCGGTGACCTCGGCGGCAACGGTCGAGGGAACCGATGCGAGCGCCCCAGGACCATCGTCATCGCGGCATACCGAGGCGATGTCCTCCTCAAGGGACGCCACGGCGTCGGCCTCAGGATCAACCTCGGCTTCGGTGGCGGTCGCGGCCTCAGGCCCAACGTCGGCGCACGCATCTTCATCCTCCTCGGGGAAAAGATCGCGCCCGAACTTGGCGGCAAGAGCCGTGGCAGCATCCTCGGCGCCGTCATCAGCCTCATCGAGGGCAGCCAGGGCGGCGTCATCATCCAGGTCCGCGTCGATGAAGTAACCTCGTGCCACCGCCGCGAGGTCAATGACGTAATGCGTCGACACCACACCGAGCGCCTTCTTCACTCCAAGGTGAAGCGCGTGCTCGAGGCGCTCCGCCACGCAGCTCTTCAGAGACCTCAGGCGGCTGGGCAACGAAGACCCCGACTGCACGTCGACGCACTGGACGTCCCGGCATGCCGCATCGGCGGCAACCTTCAGCGCCTCGAGCTCCCCCTGGGCCTCGGAGTAAGCGGCCTGAACAGCCATCGCCTCATCCGCCTTCTCCGCCTCGGCCCTCCGCAGCCCTGACATAGCTCAAGCACGTCAAGATGAACTCCAAACACAGAAATCCAGGAAAGCGTAAGGACATACCGTCCACCAAGGCCCTGGCCTCGGTAAGCGCTGTGCGCTCTTGCTGGAGCAGGCCCTCTGCGGTCGCCAGCGCACCCTCCTTCTCTCGAAGCGCATGGCCGAGCTGCTCAGCCTCCTGGGCCTTTTGCCCCGCCCGGGCCACCGCCTCCGCGAGCTGGGACTGCGCGGCCTCGCGCGCCTTGTGCTCAAGCTCGAGCCGCTCCAACGCTGCGGCCAGGGCTCGGGCCTCCCGCTCCGTCGCGCCTCTCTCGGCGTGGCGCTCCCGCTCCGCGCGAGCCTTGGCTTCTTCATGTGCGCGGGCGGCCGTCTCCGCTTCCCTCACCCGGACGGTGAGCTGGGTCACTTCCGTGCCCAGGTCCGCGTTCGCCTGGCGGAACCGGCGAAGATCGGCGTACAAGCCCGCGATGCACGCGGTCTTGTCTACCGCCTCTTGCCGCAGAAGCTGCACGAAGAAGCCATCAGGAATAAGACACAGACTAAAAACAATCTCGAAGTGCTGGGACGAGCGCGGGGATACCTCGAAGAGCTCCAGCGCCTGCCTGGAATGGAGATCGGCGGCGGCTGAGATGGCCCGCTCCAGGTCCGTCCCGACTCGTTCGGCCTGAGCCCACAGCTCGTTCTCCTCCGCCATGCTCTGCCAGACCCGGGCGGAGACGCCAGGCTCCTCCGGCCACGCGCTCGGGCCGCGACGCCCCTGGAGAAGCGCCACCTCGGCCGCATCCCACTCGGCCGCTCCCCCGGCCACGGGCATCTGCGGCGGCCCCTGAGACAAGAAGCGCGCCGCCGACGCCTCGGCCGCAGACACCCCAGCGGGGGGAACGTGCCCGCCATCGCCACCCTGGGCCGCGCCTTGTGCGCGACCCAAAGCCGGCAGGATGACCGTGCCGCCGACCGGCACGACCGCCTCCTGCCTCCTTCCAGTAGGGGCCGCAGCAGTGGCATGGCCCTCCTGCTAGCCTACCTCCGTCACCGGGGCGCCGTGCCCCGGCTCCACCTCAACCACCGGGGCGTCCTGCCTCGGCTCCGCCACCAGGGGCGTCCTCTCCCGCTCCTCCTCCGCCGACCCGGAGTCTCGCACCCACGGCGCCGGATCCGCCGGCATCGCTGCGGACGTCGCTGCGGGACGCGGAGTCCCGCGCGAACGCGATCCTCTATGGTGAGGGGAATCCGACCCCCCAACCTTCAACGCCTTCTTGGGCGCGAGGATAGGGGCGACCCTGGCGCCACCCGTGCTAAATCAAAAAGAAAGAACGAAAATCACGAAACAAAAAACCGAACGAGGATGAAAGCTGCGAAAAAGTTCGAGGCAGAACTTACCGGGTGCAATCCTGCAGCGCCCGCAGCTTCCGCTTCGAGCCGCCCGTCGAGGGAGCCCTCCTCGAACTCGAGGACCCCCTCAAATCGCTCGGGGGCTGCGAACCCCCCGAGCCCTCGACACTTGCTCCGCTACGGCGCGACGCGCCCGCAGCAGAGGAGAAAATTGTTTGCGCCCGCGGCACCGCGGGTCGAGCAGGCGCGACCACCGTCCGCGCCGCCACCGGCGCAACATCGCCCGGGGCCGCCACGCCCGCCTCGGGCAGCGGCGCGGCCATCTCCTCCTCCTGACCGGCAGGCGGAACCCCGCCGGCATCGATCTCCTCCTCATCCTCCCCCCCGCTAGGAGGGTCCGGGGAGTCCTCGGGGGACGACGGCTGCACCCCGCCGTCCCTCCTCCACCGGCGAAGCGCCGCCTGGTGCGCGTCCCGCCGGGCTTGCCTCCTCCGGCTGCTGGCTCTCTTCGCCTCCTTCGCGTCCCTCTCGCGGTCACGGCGAGCGCAGTTCGAAGCGCGCACCTCCGGAGTCGGCGCGAGGGAGCGGTAGAGGCCGCAGTTCACATCCTGAAATCGCGATGAATTAAGGAAGGAAATTCTAAATTAATCAATCCAACAGCCCGGAGAGGGAGAATGACGACTCACCGATAGAACATGGCCCTCGTCGGGGCGCAGCCGGAACGACCGGAGGTCGCTCGGCATGATGTCAGGATGCACCGCCGTTCGCACCCTCGTAACGACGTACTCTTCAAGCAGCGGCTCCGACAACATGCGCGAAGCCGCCAGTGCCGCAGGGTCGGCGCCCTCCGTCATCCGGAACAGAGGGAGCTGCCTCTCCATAAGGGGAACCACCCGGCGGCGATGACAGTGCGCGAGCACGTGCGCCACGGTCAGGCCCGACCCCTCCAAGGCACGAAGGGCGTCGACGACGGGGCGGAGCCTCTTCCGCTGAGCTTCACCGGAAACGCCGTAGCTCCAGGAGTCGGCCTTCTCCGTCAAGACTTTGCCGGTGTACTCCGGCAACCCCAAGCCGTCGTTGCGCAGGTAAAACCACCCCTTGGCCCAGCCGCTGTTGGTGGTGGTCATCCTGCAGGCCGGGTACAAGTGCTTCCTGGACTCGACCGGCGCGAGCGTGAGACCACCGGCGCACGAAGAATGGCGCACCCCCCTCCCCGCGCCGGACGTGCTGAGCTCGGCGCGGAAGAGGTGGACCCACAGGTCCCAGTGCGCCTCGATCCCCAGCACGGCCTCGCAGACGCCGATGAAGGCCGCCGCCTGAGAGACGGCGTTGGGGGAGAAGTTGTGGAGCTCCACGCCGTAGTAGTGGCAGAGGCCCCGCATGAACTGGCTGGCAGGCGCGTTAAAGCCCCGCTCGTGAAAGCGGATGAAGCTCACCACGTACCCCGCCGGCGGGTTCGGCGCCCTGGCCGCCAGCGCCGGGACAATCCACGCCGGCCGCGCAGAGTCGCCCCTGGGCGAAAGCTGACCGCCGTTCACCAAGCCCTCCAGGAGGTGCTCGGTAGCGGTGGACGGAGTCCACTCCGTGACGCCTTCGATGATCACCATGGTGGACGGCGGAGCAGGGAGCGCAGAGCAAAGGCGACGAAAGCGTGGAGGACGAACAGAGAAGCGGGCTCGCAAGCAAGCGAAAGGCAGAGGCGAGAGCTGGTGCGAGGAATGGCAAAGGTAAGAAATCCCCTTCCTCCCCTGCTTTCCTTTTATAAGGGAGCGGGCTCGTCCCCTGCTTTCCTTTTATAAGGGAGCGGGCTCGTCCCTGCCGCGACACGCCAACCCACTGGCAACGGGCCAAACCCACGCATGGCATGACGCTGACAACCGGGGACCCCCCTCCCCTTTTTTCCGCGGAGCGGCACGCGTGGGCGGCGGCATTTACTGCGGCACGGCAAAACGAAACGACGCAACAGTGGCGCCTGACCGCCCGTCGCCTCGCCTCTCCCCGGCGCACGCCAACTCCGCCTAAAAAGGCGCGCCCACTACGCCCATCTCGCCCACTCCGCGTCACGTCAGCCACGACCACGCCCGCCAGCAGTCGTGCGCGGGCCCGAACGACCTAACCGTTGGATTCCTTCCCAGGTAAGACAACGATCCTCCTCCGCCTCGAGGCGCAGGGCGCTACTGATCAGGGGCTCGAAACCCGGGCCTCGAAAAGGTTCGACGGGCACCCCAGATTAAGCGATGCGAAGGCAGTCGGTCACGCTCGACCAACCCTCGAGCCCGCTGCTCGAGGGCGACCTGCACCTTTCGCAAGGCCCTACTAATCAGGAGTACGAAGCTTGGCCCTCGAAAGGGTTCGACAGGCGCTCCAGATCAACAGAGTCAGGGACGATTCGGGCGTGTCCAACGGACTTCACCCCGAACGCGAAGTTCGGGGACGCCCCTGTTGTGTTCAAGGCCGGACAGAGGCAGCTAGTGGGGGGATCCCAACGAGGGAGAGCTTTCGCGCCCTCGGTCCCTGCGAAAGGGACCGAGCCCCACCTAGCAAACCTTTGCAAGCGCTACATGGTCGTGTCTCCGGACCACGAGCCGACCCCTAGCGAACGGGGCACGGACGTCCACTTGAACTACCCGCTAACAGCTCACCGAGGCATCCGTGTACGCTGCCCGATTCGAGGGTTGCACGAATGACCTCACCCCTCTCCCCCGCGAAGGGGAAGCAAGGGTCGCAACTCAAAGACAAGAAGCCCCTCCGATCGCCTCCGCGCGGGCCAGGAGCTCGGGGGCTCCTTGCAGCATCTCCTCCTCCTCTTATGCGCGAAAAACATCAAAGCCGTGCAGGGTCCGCCACCCGAATTCCGTACAACTCGGTCTCGCCCCCACCACATCGAAAGGGGAACGACTGACACAACCCTCGAAAGTCAAAGCCCTTGCACGAGTGAACTCACTCCTCCAAGGGCTCGGGGGCTACACCCGCGGGTGCGCTCGCGCGCCCCCACGGAAGAACGTGCATAACCGAGAAGGGGTAATCCCCGCAGAATGCCCGGGAACGGTCCCGCGAACCATCAGCCTCTGCCCGACTAATCCTTAGTCCGGTAGAGGCTCGGGGGCTACTGTCGGGGACAAACCCAGGGGGTCCCCTAATCATCGGGGTAATCACCCTCAAAAAACGATATGCCACGAAAGGCCGAATCATCGACAGCCCGGAAGGCCCGGCCAGGCAGCTCGGCCCGTCACAGCCTATCGCGGCCCAAGAACGGCCGTCCGAGCTCGCCTGTCGGGGGGACCCAAGTCGCTACCCCCGCCTCCGCCTCGCTCGAGGGCCGCGCACCCTCAAGCAGGCACGACGCAAACCCCGCCTCGCTCGAGGGTCGCGCACTCCCTCGAGCAGGCGAGTCGACTCCGCCTCGCTCAAGACCAACTCTCTACTCAACGCAGCGCACTCCGACACCCTGCCCGACAACGGCATTTAATGCCCGCCCCGTCAGGCGGGCGCCGAAGTCAAAAGGCAATCTTTTCCCCACGCCGCGCCACTGACACCGCAGAGCTCGCTGTTCCACCTGCTCCAGTCACTGTGCGTCCGCACTGGCGCTGTGCGGACGCACGCGGCACTGCGCAAGACCCTGTGCGGACTGGCAGGCGTCATTCTGCACCACTGTTCCACCTGCTACCGTCTTCTCCCCCCGGGACGCCCCTCGAACGAGCATGAGGAACCCTCGAAAGAATATCTAAGCAGCAACCGAGTGCAGACTCTGGTCAGGCGTGGCCTGGTGATGACGAACGCCGGGTCAAATCCGCCAACTCTCGACCATCCCCTGGTGAACCGAGTACGCCGCGCACTGTGGTTGACGGCAACCGCCATGCTTGCCACTGTGCCGCCAACTCCGGTCCTTCTTCACCTGCCCCGCCCTCGAAGTCAACCAGCGACGGGCAGCTGAACATGGACTACAGCGACGACACCCCTCGAAGCCGCTCCAGACAAGCACAGGGACGGCCACGACGCCCGCCGAAGCCGGGGCTCGCCATAAATCCCCCGCCAGAGCCAAGGACGATGCACGCCCAGCGCCATGCTTTCCAGTACGTACCCCTGTGGCGCACATCACGCTTGTCCTTGTAAACTCCTCCCCCTCCTTTCTCTCCTTGGCCTATAAAAGGAGGAAAGGAGCAACGGGAAGGGGGAGACGAAAAAAGAGACACACGATATTGGCACTCGCCTCAATCACACTCGCTTTCAGGGACTTGGAGACTCCTCCTCCTCTCCCGCCTTGCTTGTAGCCCCCCTCTGCAAGCACTCCGGTGCAAGATAGTACAGCGCTCCGAGCGCACCCTGCTGGACGTACGACCTCGCGGTCGGAACCAGGATAATCGCTAGTCTCATCGTGCTAGCTCTTGCATCAACCGTCAAGGGACGGGACACAGCGCATTCTGTTAGGCGCTGGGGATTGGTCGACCGATCCCAGCACCGACAGTTACCTAATTGACGACATTTCTTGATCTAATGTTCTGTTAAGGCAACAAAGAGTGATATATATAGAAGAGATATAGCTTGGTAAAAGGGGATCAACCATAAGCAGGATAAATCAATTAATATAAGCCTGCAAAATTCAGAATGTCTTATGCAATAGGTATACAATGAATGACCAATTCAGAAAATAGTGACATACACATATCCCATGATGTCGATCACATACCTTGTTGAAGCATACTACTCATCCCGTTGGATCCTTGAATATTGATAGCCCCACTTCTACAGTTGCCACTTAAATTCATGCGAGATGCTATACCAGTCATAGACAGTCCTGCAGAGCTTATGCTTCTCCCAATATTGCTCCCACCCACAATATTTCCAGAATTTGTTATTCGTGTGCCTAAATTCCCCAAAACTGGGGAAGCTGCCAACCCAGGAGTAGAATTGCGGCTACCCACATTAGCCAAGTTTGAGGATAAACCTTGTATTGAGCCACCAATAGCATTCATGCTACTACTAAATCCAGGATTTCCCCCAACATTCATACCTCCTCTGTTGCAGATCCCAGAATGCCCATGAGGAATCTACAAATGGGCAAACAAAATGAGAACGGAAGAAACAAAGATCCCACTTTGAACAGGAACATGCTTTGGATGCTGGGGAATAAACCTGAGACATGGAAGCGCTGCCTCGCCTGCCGACGCTGCTGTCGCGTGCCATCTGCGGCTGCCGCCACGCGCGCCCGTCCGCGGCCGCCCGGAGGTGAGGAAGAAGGCGAGCACGGACGCACGCGCACCCGTCCGCGGCCGCCGCGGGAAGGGTCGCCGGTGGGGGAGCGGAGGGAAAGGGGCCGGTGGTGGAGGGGAGGAGAACGAGCAGCTGGCGGAGTGGCTGCCGCTGCCGTCCCACGCGGTGCCGGAGCAGCTGCCGCCGCACCCCCGGAGCCGGAGAGGGAGAGGGAGGGGCGGTGCGGATGGAGGGGGCGGCTGGGAAGCGGGCGGCGCGCGCGAGCTCTCCGGCCGCCTCGGCCTCGGTCCGCCCAGCGGCGCAGCGCTTGTGAGGGAGGCGGGAGCGGCGGCGGGGAGAGGGAGGCGCGTGTGCGGAGGGAGAGGAGGTGGCGGGGCGGCACGGGGAGGGTGATGCGGCGGGGAGAGAAGGGAGGGGGAGAGAGAGAGAAAGAGAGGAGGGGAGGGAAGGGAAGGGAAGAGAGGGGGAACGGGCGGAGACTGGATGTAGTGTGGAGGGGAAGGGGCGACGACGGGAACGCGAGGGGTCTGCGGTGGGCAAGCGGCGGCGGCCTTGCGAGGGAACGCGAGGGGGCGGCGGTGGGTGGATGGAAAATGACGTAAGCAGAGCTGATGTGGCATAGCTGAGAGTCCAAAGAAATCTTTAGTGGGGAGCCAAAACTAAGTTTTGTATGATGATTAGTCATTCCCGTAATTACTGAATAGCCGAACTAGGTTTTCCTAGCAAAAAACCCTCCCAAAACTCAACTTAATGCTCCTTTATGCTCTTCCCATCTGCAATCCATAGCTAAAAAATTGATATCTTTGCTAGTACTAAACGAGTCCTCAGAATTCAGAGGCATTTGTTCATACTGTAGCACACGAGCACCTACTGGGATTTACATATAGATGGAGAAAGATCACGTACACTTCGCCCGGGGAGGCCGAGGCCCAAGCTCTGCTCCCTCTGCTGAACGTCGTGGTAGCTGACGCTGCACTCGCCGCCGTCAACCACGACCATGGCCTGCCTGTGGTACGGGCACAGGCGTTGCGCTTCCCGGAAGGCCCGCGTGATGCAGGCGCCGCAGTCCGACGGCCAGCCGGCGTCCGGGCGCCAGTAGCAGTAGGCTGAAGCGGCGACGTTGTCGGGGCGTTCGCCGGCGTGGTTGCCGGAGGAGCACCTGCAGGAGGACGCGTTCGCTTGGGCGGGGACGGTGGCCGCAAGAAGCCGCAGGTTGGCTTCGTAGGCGCTGCCGGGAGCGTACGTGCCCTGCGCCCCGCACTTGTGGCCGGGCGAAGGAGCCGGGCGGCGGTAATCAGCGGCGGTGCCGGTGGCGGTGGCGCCGGCGGTGGCCGCCGCGGTCAATGCCACCGGGAGGAGAGCGAGCGCGAAGAGGGCGGTGGCGCTAGCGCAAGCCATCGTCGTAGGGACAGCTGATTGTTTGACCACTGACTATTGCGGTATCGTTCGCTGAGGACTCAACATCAGCCAACTGCCAAAAGATCGATTGGCTCCCATGTAATGTAACCCTCTCGTGCTACAATGCCCTTCGGTAGTCAAAGTCTAACAGTGAGCCGAAATCTGAATGTGCGTGGAAGCATAAACATCAGGCAAGAATATATTACTGTTGGTAAATTGGATCCCAATTTATATGTTCCGGATACTGACTTAATTAGGAATATATGTACATATGTATCTATCAAAAAATGAACTCCACGCGGATCTCGTAATTGCCCCCATTTGTGCCTGCTCTCCGATCCCTCCTCTCCGATCGCTGCTGCTCTCCAGTCCACTCTAGTAATCTAGTAAGTCCAGTCCAGAGCCAGGTACAAGAACAACGCGTCATCACACACTTGGGTTTGACGTTTCAGCACATCAGAGAGAGGCCCAGGGCCGGCTCTATGATTCTTTTTTTTGTTTGAAAAAAACGGATTATGTTTTATTAATATAATAGTTTACAGACGTTGCTTACAAGAACACCCCTCAAGAAAAGAAGAGGCCCATGTAGACTGGTTGGACCGATCAGCTGGCTGCTGCTGGCCTCGCCGGTGGGCTTAGCCCTCCCGATGTGTTACTGCCAATCCAGCCCATGATGAGAAGTCCTAGACAGACCCTAAATTGCCCAATTTTTCGAGCAAAAAAAGATGCAAGTGAACAACGGTAATTTAGATTCGAACAAAGCAACAGATGTAAATAAGTTGCACTTGAACTCTCTGTCTATATACGTTCGATGATGGAACCAAGTTTCTCTTCTGTTGTTGGGGTTTTGGCCCAAAGGAGGGGAAGGGATAACTAGGAGAGAGAAAACGTGGAACTCCATAGTCTAATACTCCAAAACAGTGACCGCCAACAAAAGCCAGCAAGCAAACCTCCTCAACCAATCCCACTACTGCTGAACTCCTCGCCAGCAGCGTGGCTCTACCGACGTCCACTAAAGTTTTTAGCACCGTCGTATAGGATATAAGGATGCTAATTAAAAATATTAAATATAAATTAATTAAAACCTCATTATATAAACGAGAATTAATTTACGAGATAAATCTATTAAGCTTAATTAATTTATAATTAGAAAATATAATGCTACAATAAACATTTAATAATTATATATTAATTATAGCTTAATTAGGTTTGTTAGGTTCGTCTCGCGAAGTGGACATGAATTATGCAATTAATTTTATAATTAATCTATGTTTAATACTTTGAATTGTTATTTATTTAAAGGACTAAACTTTAGCCTCCTGAATCCAAACCCCTATGTTTTCAGTCCATAGAAGTATAGGAGTATAGAACACGGTGTAATAGAAACCTGCATTTACAATTTGCTTCGTCACGCAAGAATCACTCTACGCACACGTGTTTCACGTCAAAAGTCATCATTGATCATTCATCAGGCTCGCATTTGGACGGCTTGAGTTGTCCGCGCCACACCCAGTGACCCAACAACGCTCCGTATCCTACGGAGTACGCGCAAAAAGTGGTAGCTTTTAGCCAACTCAACGACCCCGGCCGATTCCGAAAGCGACCCTTTTGAATGAACCCAGCCGTGTCCACAGAGATCACCAACTCTTCACCGTCAAAGCAGTACCGCAACACATGTCCCTAATCAATGCTGCATTTGTGTGCCCAACGGTGCACAATCATCACACGTTAACAATCTCCATGTGACATGTCACGGTCTCGCAGGCTCGCAGCTACTATACGACAGACGCAACAAAAACATCATCGTCTCATCCTCAACACGGACACCTGCCAACTCTCACAATGCAAGCTAGCAGAGCTATAGCTGATCGATCGCCATCGCCAAAAGATGTTTTCTGCCTGCAATGGCAACAACATGTCATCTATCTCCCCTCTCGGATGATGGAGGAGCTGATGGTGAGGTCGTTGGTGCTGAAGCACGACGTGGTGCCGTGCGTCTTGGTCCGCATCCCCGACACGCCGTCGTCGTACTCGTCGTGGTCGGTGCTGCCGGCGTCCGCCGCCATCACCCTGAGCGAGAAGTGCGGCGGCGGGCTCGGGTCCGGGAGCGCCGACGACGCACCGTCGCCGCCGCAGCCGCCGGCCAGCATCGCCGGCGCCGTGACCTCCGCCATCGTCGGCCGGTCCGCCGCGCTGTCCTGCACGCACAGCAGCGCCACCTTGGCGCACCGCACGACGGCCGCCGCGTCGCAGTCGCCCAGCGCCGGGTCGATCAACTCGTACACCCTCCCGTCCTTCCACAGCTGCCATGCCTGCGACAGTTCATCATTGCCACGCGGGCACTTTTAATGACGCTACAATACGATTGCATGATCTATCGAGTGTTGCTAGCTAGCTGCTGATCATGATGTGAGAGCTAGCATTCACTCTTTGTCTAACTGTATTCCAAAACACTAGTACCAGATGTGAAAGCATTGACCTATAGCAACGGATAAGCTGCAGATGATTTTTTTTTTTGAGCACGGATAAGCTGCAGATGATTGTGCATGTGAAAGCAAAACGAGGAGAGATAATGGCCGTACGTTGTGTTTTGTCACAGTTGTATATACTGTATAGCGATAACGAACTTACGTATCCGAGCAGGTTGACGAAATCGCCGTAGTGGTGGTGGTGATGCCCACTGTTCCTCTTCCCGCTGAGGATCTCCAGCAGCAACACACCGAAGCTGTACACGTCGGACTTCACCGAGAAGATGCCCTCCGAAGCGTACTCAGGAGCCATGTAGCCACTGAAACAACAACACAAAGAAAATCAAATCCATGTCACAACGATAATAAACATGCATCATCAATGCACACATAAAAGATAAAAGTACTGTTAATTAGTAGATCGACTTACTATGTGCCGACAACCCTGTTGGTGTTGGCCTCCGTCATGTTGGAGCCGAAGATCCTGGCCATGCCGAAGTCGGAGATCTTGGGGTTCAGTTCCTTGTCCAGCAGGATGTTGCTGACCTTGAGGTCCCGATGGATGATCCGCACCCGGGAGTGCTTGTGCAGGTAGAGCATCCCCTGCGCGATGCCCTCGATGATGCGCCGCCGCTTCTCCCAGTCCAGCAACGGCCCCAGCTGCTTGTCGAAGATGAAGCAGTTGAGGCTGCGATTAGGCATGTACTCGTAGACGAGCAGCTTCTCCTCTTCCTGGACGCAGCAACCCACGAGGTGAACAAGGTTGGTGTGCTGCAGCTTGGCGATCAGCTGGATCTCGTTCTTGAACTCCTCCAGCCCCTGCCCTGAATGCGCCGCCAGCCGCTTCACCGCGATCTCTGAACCGTCCGGCAGCTTGCCCTGTAGGAGAGGAGGAATTGATTGGCACGCCAAGAACAGAGTCAGCCATGCATGGCTAGCTGCTCAAGGTAGGTTAACTAACTATGACTGAGAGTGAGCACTAGAACGTGACGACAAAACCCAGGACAGGACAGAGGACACATCAGCTAGTCAGCTACTCGCCTTGTAGACTGGACCGAAGCCGCCCCTGCCGAGCAGGTTCTCGTCGGAGAATTCGCCGGTCGCCGCCGCCAGCTCGGCGAAGTCGTAGAGCGTGAACTCCGTGCTGCTCTCCTCGATCCGCCACAGCTTCAGCGCCTCCTCTGTCGCGGAGCTGTTCCGGGACTGTGCCTGCAGCTGCAGCTTCCTCTTCCCTGCATTCGAGTTTTTCGGCTAGTCAGCCATGAATTACATGACATTGGTCGTTGCAAGTCAGCTTCATGGCAGAAAGTATGGAGAAAATATGCTTTTTGTTGCAGTGGTGGTGGTCATTGTCTCCTTACCGGCTTGCTGTCTGTGTGATCCGATTAACAAAAGACCGGCAACCAGTATTGCGCAGAACACCGTGATCGATACGATGAGAGCGACAATTACAACCTTCTTGTGGTTGCTCCCTGCATCATTCAGTCAAAAAAAAGAACAAACTTGAACATGCAGAACCCACTACTGAATACTGATGGATTTTAGAAGCATGACATAAGCAAACACTATGCACTAGTATGCTTTTCCTATACTGGATTCGAAAGTGAAAGAAAAAGGAAAAAAGAAAGTTCCTATCTGGTTGGTTACCACGGTTTCCAGGAGGAGCTGATGGAGTAGCAGCGTCGCCCTGCAGGCCGATCCTGACCTCCGGCATGCCGACGAAGAAATGGTACGCCTCGTACCGGAAGCTGCACCGGACGCCGAGGATCCGGCCGCCCTCCCGGCCGTCGTACCACCGGCGGTTGAGCTCCTGGAGGCCCTGGAAGCAGTCCCAGCACTGGCCCCTCGACAGGTCCGGCGTGCACTGCACGAAGCCGTACACCGTCGGCAGCTGCGGGTTGACGTACATGGCGGCGCTGGCGAACATGCGCGCTGGCGTCGAGTTGTAGGCGGCGTACATGGCCATCTCCCCGAACAGCGTGCCCACCAGCGACAGGAACAGCGTCCGGCTCGTCGCGTTCCGGGCGTCCCACCCGTAGTACGTCGACCCGTTCACGTCCAGCGCGTTGATCACCGGCGAGTTGTCGCCGGCGCGCGCGAGGAAGTCGCCGTCGGAGTAGCGCGCCGTGCAGAGGTCGGCGTAGAAGGTGGCGTCGCGGGCGGCGCCGCAGAGGCGGCGCAGGCGGGCGAGGGCGCCGGCGAGGCACGCCGAGCAGGACGCCGGGTCCGCGACGTCGCCGCGGCAGAGCGCGAGGCCGTACGCCGTTTCCGGGGCGGCGCCGACGGTGGCCGTGGCGAAGAGCTTCGCGGAGGAGGCGGCGGCGTCGCCCGGGAGCGCGGCGACGAGGCTGGCCAGGTTGGCGGCGAAGGCGCTGCCGGAGGTGAAGTTGCCCGTGGTGCCATTGCACGAGTACTCCGAGTACGCGGCGGCGCCGCCGGCGAGGAGCAGCGTGGAGGATAGGAGGAGGAGGAGGAGGAGGAGGGAGTGTGGGAGCACCATGTCGAGCTCGCTCTTGTGTTTTCCGTTGTGAAAGAAGCAATGGATGGAAGAGAGGATCAGCGGCGGCAGTTGTTGATTTGTTGCTGTGGCGTCAGTGGGGACTCTCGCGCTTTCCTACAGAAGTCAAAGGGCGGCAGATGGTGTTTAATTTGGCTGACAACTTAACACACGGCAGAACAAAATAAACTTGCTGTGATTTGTACCGCAGGTGAGCTGGATGCTGGATTAGTCAGGTTGATTGGCGAGTCGCGTGCTCTCATTGACAATTGGATTGGATAGCTGGGCGTATGAGCGGGCTGATAAGGACATTCACCTTTTACAAAACCAGCTAATACATACATCTATCAGTGGCCTTTGTAGTTGTCTGTAACGTACTAGCGTCTTTGGATAGTCTCTACTCTCTACTGCTTGGAAAGAACAAAGTGGCACGGGTCAGTGTCGGACGTCTCACCCACCACTTTCTCCCATCTTCCGTTTTCTCTTGTTTTTCTTCTTCTTCTACTTCTTCTCCTCCTGCTCCTCGATCCAGACCTCCACCCATGACCAATGCGCATGGAGCCATCCTACCCAGCAGCGGCGTTGACCGTTCTTCAACCCCGCGGTGGATATGATGAGCGTCTCCCCTAACGTAACTTTTGCTCTGAAATTGTTACTGACGTACTGTTAGAAATCTAGGTATTTTTCGATATATTTTAATTCCAAAAATTATCAACAAATTTATGACTATTGTGAGTGATCCAGTGAGAGCAAGGCATGTGCTAGTGTTCAGATTAAATCTTAAATAAAACATAAACAGCAAGCATAACCAGAGAAGGTTTAATATGTACCCAGGGACGGAACTGGAACTGGAGGAACCAGAATCGCCGTTACTAGTCATTGTGACTAGCATGCTTGAAGTAGTCGATCTAATTCGGTGCAGTGATGAGATGATGCAGTGCAGTCCCTCGAATGGCCTCCTGGAAGTAGACGTACAGGCCACCAGGAAGTAGTTGTTCGCTTGAGGGAGACGGACGCCGGGACGTAGTCGTTCGGGCTGACGAAGGTGCCACCAGAAAGTAGACGAAGTAGTCGTTCACGGCAGCGAGCAGGCGCGTACGAGTACGCTCCCCAAAAACCTTATCGCCCGCCTATTCCGAGCAGGATCACTAGGCAGACGAGGTTCGGAGGCAATAAGAGAGTGGTCTCCTGAAAGGAATACCAGAGAAGAGAGAGCTTTCGGGTGTGTCTTGCCTGGGAGGAGACGCCTCCTCTTATAGAGGCTCAGGAGGAGAGGGAGGATGAACATGGACGTCATTGTCCAGCCATAATGCCATTAAGCGTCGGTTACAGGATTCATGACAATAACGGTCGTCAGTTACTCTCCCATGAAGACTGCAACGTCCACCGCACACGCAGAGCGGCACGGCACGGACGCGGCGAGCGAGCACGCGCGCGCGTGTAGCACGCCCTTCTTCTTTTACCAACTTCACAAGCGGTCCACATTTGGTCCACCATTTAAGTTAGTTAGGATTCCCGTTGACTCTCAATCCAGGATTTAGACCCATAGCATTTATTAGTGGACCTTTAATTTCTTTTGATTAATTGAGACTAAAATGGGCCAATGGCTCAATTAATCCAACACGTACTACCTCCGTTCCAAATTGCTACTCATGACTAATGTGCATGGAGTATTCGTTGTTTAAATGAATGGTCAAACATTATAAAAAAAGTTAACAGCGAATAGTAATTTAGAACGGAGGTAATACATGTGATCCTGCTTGCGTGAAACCGGTTCCTACATACTCCTACTCAACAACAAATGCAAATCACCAACATTATCACCATGATGCCGAATAAATACCAGCACCAGCGAATCACCAAGTTTGTCGCTGACATTTTTGGATGATCGATCCACGCTGCCGTCTCCTTCAACCTGCTGCGTGTCACCGTTGCAGTTAATGTGCTTGTACTCCACACATCTCTTTTTCCCGTGTCCACTTTTCTCCTTGCTGCATAAGTGCACCCCCATTGCTAGACTTAACATTTTCTCTTCACATCATGCATTGATCTGCACGCGTCCATGCTACTGTCCACAAAAGGGTATGCACTTGACGGAAAAAACCACACATACAAGCGATTGTAGGGCTTATTGCATATCGCACTTATAGATTTTAAAATTTTTTAAAACTTTGCACACACAATAGTACCAAGTAGATATGAAACATACCAAAAGTTGAGATTCAAACAACAGTTGTTTGAATCTCAACTTTTGATATGTTTCACATCTACTTGTTACTATTATGTGTGCAAAGTTTCAGAAAAAATTACAACATTTAAGTACGACATGCAAGACCATGCAATAAGCACGGCGGTCGCTTATACGTTCGGTTATGCGTTTCTGTGCACTGTCCTCACCGGTTGACTTCATGCACCACACTGTACTATCGACCAGCGAGGGACGAACCCGACAACTCCTCAGTATCTGCATGCATGTGCATGCATGATTACTCCTCTCGATCAAATTGACAACGAGGTAAATCTGTCGATCTATACATGCGGCCCAATTTTCTTCCGGGATTTTCGTTATACTTCTTCCGGGAGTTAAGACACTCTGGCAACCGGCACCTTGCAGGGCCATCCTCGTGTGTTTATACTCTTTGCCTAAAGCATCATCGCGCTATCACCATCACACTGCTGTCTTGCTGTGTCACCACCAACAAGTAGCCAAGAGTTGCTGTAGATCGACATGTACGCCATCTTGCACGACTTTGCACCTCCGCCTACCCATACGTACATAAGGCCCTCTTTAGCGTGTGCTTGGAGCAATGCCCCTAATAATCTTCTCTTTTCATTTTCGGCATCACTCCACACACACTATGGCTAGCTATGTCTATTCCAAGCGGTATCTAAAAAAGCTGGAACCAGGCAAGTGCTTACCTCAGTGTCTAGTTTTTAAACACATACTGTATGTATATACTATGCTCAACTGTAGCAAATAGAGAGGTAGTTGGGAGCTGAACTTTCACAGAATGGCTACTACATAAACAACGGTCACAATGGCTACTACATAAATAACGGTCACAATGGCTACGGAGTACTACATAAACAAAGGTCAGAAAACAGTGGCAATACATGTTTCAAATTTCTGCCATTGAGTCAATATATACAAGTGCCGTGGGGTGTGCAGTGGTTGCATATAGAATTGCCACTCCTTCCTTTGTAGACATGAAGAACACATCTTCATCTTTCACAAATATCCTCAATTCTACGATCAGGAGTGTAGATCCACAAGATCCCATTAGCTAGTCAACCGCACCATTTTCCTTCAACCCAATATCCCATGAATTTTCCACCGCCACAATTTCCTCCTAATTTCCACCCTTAGTATTCGCACACATTCAACCCTTACGGAGGTTAATCAAGCTACTCACAATTTCAACTCACACCAGGAAGCATCTGAGATAGAGATATGCGTTATCATCTTAAAGTGGACTCGGTTGAGCATATATTTCAGCGCTTATTTGGAGGGGTCAAGCCTAATTTTGTTTTTCATGAAAATGTTTGTACTGCTACGCATACCAGTGGGGAAGCCAGGATGGAGAGCTAGGGGGGCTCTCCTTCTTCTTCTTCCTCACTCCTTCTTCCTTCCTTCTCCTTCCTTCTTTTTCTTCCTCTTCCTTCTTCCTCCTCAAAATTTCTAGCCCCCCCCCCCGACCCACCGCTGGCTCCGCCCCTGACGCATACACTTTTTCATTGTCTATATGTATCAATTGATATGTATCGGATTTATTTTATGTTTCTGATCTAATCTCAAGCATGCCATGTTCTTCAGTGTCGAGATTCAAAAGTATTCTTCTTTTAAATACTTTTCCGTATACTCCAGATTGAGCAATCATTTGTCCATGCATATACTGGCTGGTGCTGGTTTTTACTGGGAGAAAAACACTGCTGGCTGATTGGTGGCTGGTGGCTGGCGCTGGTTTTTGCTGAGAGAAAAACACTGTTGGCTGGTGGCTGATAATCCAAACGAACAGGACTGAGAGAAAGATTTTTTTAGTACCGGTAGCATGCGCCGATGCCATCCAGGTAGCCACCTGCTCCATGGCACCACCGTTCTTTCCACGCAGCTGTCTGCCCCAGGGCGTTGTCATCCTCCGTGTGGCCTGTCCAACCCTGCTCTACCTCCTTCCGTTGCTACTAGATCGATGCTGTATTTTCTAAAAAAAATGTGAGTGAAAGTCAAAACAATCTCGACCTTTTTTCTGAATCGTAGACGGTTAATTGTCGGCACACCACACCCACAACAGCCTTTGTTCGGATCCGACGTGGCAGCTTATAGTAGCCAAAGCCAACTCGATCAATGACCCTGATCGCCACAACGAACATTTCTGAATGAACCCGGCCGGCATATAACCAACTTTTCGCCGTCAATGCAGTGCTGCCACGACGGCGACTGGTCATCAATTCACCATCTGCCTCTACAGCGGCGCGCACGTACAATAGTCATGTGGCATGTCGCCTTCTAACAGCTACAAACACAAAGAAAGCATCTCGTCTACTCGTTCACACGACGGCGCCATTTCTTTTGTTTCTTTCCTTCCCGGCTTCCCCCACTCGTTCACACCCATCATCTCCGATCCATTATTCCATCAGAAGATATGTATATATATGCGCAATGATATACTTGTCAGCCGTGCCGTGTCACCGGCCCTCTTGGATGGCAGTGACGGTAAGCTCGTTGGTGCTCCACGACGTGGTGGCGTGCGACGACGACGACGACCGCGTCCGCGCCTCCGACGACGACCCTCGGTCATCCTCGCTGCTGCTGACCCTGAGCGAGAAGTGTAGCTACCCACGGGAAGTGACGGCTCAGATGGAACGCCAAGATCCGTGCGGCTGTTAACCTGTAATATGGAGTGGAGGGGTTTGTACATTAACCATCGACATAATCATGGCGGGTCAAACTCATGGACGGATTAGAACACGAAACGATTCACACGGAACTGGTTCGAGAACCGGATGGCTTCGACCGGAAGAAACCTTGAAACACTGTAATGGATAAGGGCGAGAAGAAGTGCCATCCACAAGACACGGGAGATCGGCGAGAGATCGAAATCAGGGGAGATAAGCCTAGATTGAAAAACAAAACATTCAGGAAGGAGATTGAAGAGCAGATGGATGGAGAGCCAACTTTCTCCAATGACATTTGCCCAAGCATCTCGCCGCCAGATGCGACGGCGATTCGTTCCGAGATTGAAGGAACAACTCGGCAAGATGAGGCGCGCGAGCGCCGGGGCCAGGAAGAAGAAGGTGAAGAACTTGCAGAGGGGGAGCGAGGGGAGCAACCATATGCTTCAGAAGAAAGAAGCCATACAGGATTGACGGAGCCACGAAGTACCGAGTTATGCCCGCTGCGATTGAGCTACAGGTAACGCGCATCTCCTTCCTAATACACCATTTTGTAAGCTACGGATTGCAGGCGATATCCTATATGTTTAATTCATTAAAATTGCTGAATCCTGAATTAGTAGGTACATTTGCCTGATTTGTAGGTTCGGAAATCAGAATTGGGGCAAGGTAACCTGATGAATAAGGCTACTCAATGATATGCTATGCAGATTGCACACTAAAAAACAAACATATAGCTAATGAGTAACAAATATTTTGATTGGCACATATATAGACCGTCAGTACCTCACTACATACATGTTAGCCTAATAAACACTTTAGAATATAACTGAACTACTAACACGTATAGAGTGGCATGTACCAAAATAAGAAGTAATTGCTACCAAAGTCAGAGCTCTATTCCCTGGACTGTTACATCACAACACGAACAAATAGTTTGATTCTAAGTGGTAACAATGAAATTGATGGTAAAGCCTAATATAAGAAGATTAAGTGGGATGAGGCACACCAGAATTATCATTCGGATACCACCGAACTTCACATGTCAACTAAACCCCTCTAAAAAACATACTTAGAGGTTTTTAAAAATCTTGAAAGAGTACAAGTTCATAGTTCATCCATAAGTGTAACGTGCTGCAAAAGTTAAGATAAAAAATAAAACTACAAAAATTCCCACAGGAATAACAAATTTTAGTTGCTTGTGCACTAGAATTCAAAAATATCCGAACATCCCAATTCTACTACATATGCGTATGAAATTTGTCACTTTCATATGGATTTTTACAAGATGATTTTGGACCTCAGCTTTTGCAACAAGTTAAATCTAAGGATAAACTATGGACTTGCATCGTTTCAAGATTCCTGAAAACGTTTAAGTATGGTTTTAAGAGGGGTTTTCATGTTTTCACCGAAAAGGATGGTTTGCATCGAATATTTTGCTATATTAACTATGCTTGCTGACAATTTACAAAGTTATAGCATCCTATCCAGCTTCCAAATTTTGCAGCCAGTTAATATGATACAGTAAAAGTAACAAAAAACTAGGAAGTAAAAACAATGGAGTTGCTGCTTGGACTGTAGCAGATGGTGCACAACGCCGCAACTGTGCAAATATTGGAATAAAATAGACGAGCATAACTAAACCTGCATAGTTAACCGATAAGAGCAACCATAGTACCAACCATATTACAGAACCAACGATAGTTAAGACCAAGCACAAATCCACGTACGCAAAGCCTGGACATATTACATATGATAAGCCACACGATGCAACCCGCCAAAATAGATCTCGCCAGTGGTGCGGCCTAACCTGGTACCTAACTTCATACTGAGCACTGCAGGCAGCTTATCTATAGCAGCCCACCTAACCTAAAATCTTAACGTACCCCTAATGAGGCACTAGTACATAAACTGTAGGTAGATAGTGTTCATATCTCAGCCACGCGAAAAGCCCGGATCACAATGCGGCCACCAACCTCGGCGAGTGCCAGAACAAGGACATCACCCTCCTGGAAGTCGTAGAAGCGCACAAAGGCACCCCAACCGCGAGTGATGCGAGCAAGCCCATTAGCAAAGCTCTTCCTGATGAATGCCCCGAAGTAATGACTCTGCATCTCCAGGAACAAGGAAACCGGCTTCGGCGTGTAGGACACCAGCTTCGAAAACGCTGTAGAGAAGTACTGCATCACACGTGAAAAAAAGACAACATTTAAACACCCAAGAATTACGCACAGCTTGCACCATAAAGTAATATGGAGGTTAATGGGGCAAAACAAGTTACCAGTGAACCGGAACGAGCATGGCTTGCATTAAGCTTCACAACATAGAGTGGGAAATGTGCATCGCTATTGAGCCACACGTCATTCATGCGAAGCATGAGAGGACCACTGATGCTGACCTTGGGCCCGAGCTCAAACTCCATACCAAGCATATGATCAGGAACTAGAGGGGCAAAAAATATACAAAAGGTTACAAAAACAGCACACAGTGTCAAGACCAAAAACAAACATTTATGGAGCTGCCAATAAAAGAACAACTTAGAAGCGGTGCAGAACAATTACCAGCGTAGTCACCATCAGCATCCTCAAAGAGGGCCTCCTCACCAGCACGGTCTTCGCCATAGAGCACATTCAGATTCCAAACATTAGGCCTCGCGCCCATTGGTTTAACAATTCCATCGCGATCATACAAAGTCATCTCAAAGGTGTTAGGAGACACCAGAACAAAAGTGGCTGCATCACCACAAACCACCTTCTCAGCTGCGACAAACCTAGACCATCCATCACCAAAACGAATAACATCTCCACGCAGCTGGACATCAACATTGAACATAGCATTGGAAGCCCCAAACATGCGAACAGAAGGGAGGATATGGTCCAGCAACTCCAGGCCAAAGTTTACAGGGCAATCCTACACCAACAAACATAGACACAAAATTCAAATTATGTAGGCCCGTGAAATAAAACTAGAATGAAAGAAACATATGAACGTAGCCTATACAACAAAAATCATTGTTTAAGTAATCAAAAAAGGTAACTATGAGTGAATCGGAGTGACATAAACAAACACACCTGGCAGAATTCAGTAATACTATTGCATGCAATACCACAAGAAAACTATAAATAAACTAGACAGGAGGAAAATTCATCAAAAGCAACGTCCATATTTCTCTTGAACTTCAGCTTTATGGTATCATATAGCGTTGGGCCGTTAGAATAGTAAACTGACCACATTAGATAATTAAAAAAATAATCACAATTTCTATAATAACAAAAGTACTCAAAAATTGGAAAGGTTGTTTAATTAAAAACCCTTGCCATGGTCTTAACAGACACCGAAATTAGGGTGGCAGGGGAGAAAAGTCACACGATTGTGGTTACAAAAAAAAAACCTCGCAATTCAATTTGATACATGATGCTGCAACAAAAAAGGTAACCTATCTAAACAACAACAAATTAGTAACTGCATCTTAACAATTCCTGTCAAAAAGTCAAATAAGTGAATAAAAAAAGAAGCGGGCCTGAAGAGCAAATAACACAATAGCAACAGATAATACGAGAGCTAAATCCATGTTACCATGGTACTAATAAGCTGGTACCCATAAATGCACTAAAGTACTATTGGCTAATGATGAAATAAAATAAGGGACTTCACATGTAGTGTTGATGATTAATTAATCTAATTAATAGGCACATCAACCCCCTACCCATAAAAGTGAAACAACGTGGTCATAACATTAGATCATACCGAACTATACCAGCAAACCCTAGCACCTAGTCACGTAACAAGGAACATGAGTCTCTGTGGAGACCAAACCCTAAAACGTAATAGCAATAAACTACAAAAGAAACAAGAGCACCTAAACCACCTATCAATTAGGATGTAAGGCTAAAACCATGACAAATAAACAAAAAACCCTAGATCTGAGCTCTGTCCTAAGCATCTCACAACAGGATGAGCTGTGCAAACGTAGAGGACCAACGTTTGGAAATGAAAAGAAGCAATCAAAGAATGGCAAACTTCATGGAGCAACGAACCATATAGTCGACTACGAAGAGCTCGTCAAAGATCTTCATGAAATCCCGGCGTGACTCAGCTTCTGCAGGTGCAAATAAGCCAGGGTTCAGAGCAGGTGATGCATTGGCTTCCTGCACAAAACAAAGATAGTTTCAGGCAATCAGATGGACATAAACAGACTGCTAATAACACAAACTGATGGCACATGAAGCTTCAGGAGCAATGACCTGAGATCCTGGGGTGACAGAAAATGCGGTGGCGCCATCTGACCCGACAGATCCAGCACCTGCCAGCGAGTTCATCATCCCAAGCTGGCTCGAGCCAGCTCCAACACCCTCAGACTTCACATCCGTAGCGCTAGAAAGGCCAACAGCAGGACCGCCATCCCCGTGCACCTTCGACAGAAGAGGCATAATGTCACGACAAACATCGCGATGCACAGAAAATACGATGCCAACCAACGCAAATGTAGGATAAACACGTGAAATACTTGTCACACCACATAGATCTAATCAAATCGAATGTGTAAGGTATACAGGTGCGCCGAGATGCCTACCACGGATGCGAACCCTCCACGGATCTCAAGCCTCCTTGCGAGCGCAGCGGCCAGGGCAGCATCAGCAGCTTCCTGGGGCACAGAAACCCTTGGAGCAAATGAGGCTGCAGCCCCCACGCCAAAAGCCGAAGAGCCGACCATCCACTCCTCGGACGAAACTGAACGCGCACCGGCAAAGAACCCGGCGAGCAAGGCTTGGAGAGAGGCGGAATGATCATCGCCAGGGTTGAAGGACATCTCGGAGACAAAAAGAAGAACTAGATGAAGTGGATAAGAGGAACGGCGAGGAGAGAGTAGAAGGTCGGAACGCAAAGAGAGCGGGCAGCGAGTTGGGGGGGGGGAGGCCATTGGGCTTGTTCGGAACCGATTGGAAGCTGCCCTGAACAAGGACGGAGTTGGCTATTTTATAATACTGACAAAGCGTGGGAGGAAAGGCCGGGGAGAAGCGGCGCGGGCTCGAGCCGGCGGCGACCGGCGGTCAGGGCGCAGATGCCCGTGCTGGAGGCGCAGGCGTGATGGTGTGGCTGGCGGTTATCCGTGGCAGACGATGGCCTCGACTGGCTACGCGCTCCCGTGTGGGTCTGTTCCGTGGCCTAAGTGCAGCGGAGGTCCGTCGGCGGGAAGCACGGTGGCGGTGGCGGCTGGCAGCTGCTGCGGGTGTTGATCCGTCGGTGAACGGAGCAGGGTGTCGAGATTCGGTGTCGCTGGTCGACGGCAGGTCGAGGGGAGCCTAAGTGCTCACCCCTCACACTACCGGCGGCCGCGGCCAGCATCTTGACTCAACTTGATCTTCATCGTCGTGTCGGCGTTGTGTGGGCAACTTTGGTGCTTGATGGTCCTTCATCCTTGCAAGGGCTTGACCGCCGCCGTTTGGTGGTTCGGTCGCTCTTCAATGTCTGCTGCAGTGATGTTTTGAATGTGCAGGAGTTTCGGGCGAAAGTCTAACCCAACGGCGATGTCGGTGTCAGCAACGACGGCGTCATCAGACGTCGTTTAACCTCCTTGGAGGCGTTTGTTGGGATGATTCCTGCCTGGTCATGTATTTTTCAGGTGAAAACCTTCTTCCGGCTTTTCGGAGGGGCGGCGATGGCGGCTTCGAAGTCGTATCCTTCTTGGAGGCGTCGCTTTGGAAGTCATGATGACCTTCTTCACCTGTGGTGGAACTGCTAGGCGAGCGATTGAAGGCAAGTGTTAAATTTCGATGTCGAGTTTCTAAGCAAACGGAAGATGGATGGATTGACACTACATAATGAGACTGCAAGTTTGAAGCCTGGATGGAGAAGAAGAATGAAGTTTAGTTTTCTTTTTTTTCTGTATTAGAGCTCGGCTTCTTGGTTCTTGTCCCTCAATGTGGAGGTTGAGTCTAAGAACTCGTGTTTGTAACATTTGGCTGCATATATCCACTTGTGGATATAAAGGCCGGATTTTAATCCTTAATCTAAAAAAAGTTGGAGCAACAAGAAATGTATGCATGCATGCCACATTTGTGACATAAGCAGTGGTACTGGTAACATAATGGCCCTGTTTAGTTCCCTTGAAACGGGAAAAATTCTCTCTCCAAATTTCATTCACCTATCCCATCAAATCAGATCAAACCTCTCTCCTCATGTATGGAGCACTAAACGTGGGTAAATAAAAAAACTAGTTGCATGGTTTTGATGTACACGACGAGACAAATCTTTTGAGCCTAGTTAGATTATTATAGGACAATGTTTACCACAAACAAACGAAAAGTGCTACAGTGCGCTACAGCGTCCAATGTGACATTTTCACCTTCTCTTTTTACCCCTTTTCAGAGAACTAAACACCCCCATATTCTTCGCGATTGTTGCAGTAAATAAATAAACAAAGAAAAGTCTGTGTCTGGCGTTACCATCGGTTCCGCCGTTGGGCGCGGACCCGCCTGCGTGCTCTAGGGAAAAAACTTGCATACAGTCGGCCTGCAAAGGTCATTCCGTACAGCCCCGGCCCAGATATACGCCGCGTGTACGTTGAGAGGATCCCACGCCTGCTGTTTGCCGGCTCCCACGATGTAACTGAGTCTTGCAGCCCTCGGCTCGCAGATGGAGCTGAAGCCAAGCCTGAGACTCCCATGCATCATCTTCCTTGTTGAGAGCAGAGCCGAGAGTTCAAGACTCCTACGCCGCCGGCCTGACGCCTCTCCCTCACCCGCTGGTGACCCCTAGTCCGATCGAGCGCCACATCTATCTCCCTCGTCCTCCGCAGCCATCTCCTCTGTCGTCCATCTTCTCTGAGTTCCCTCGTCCTCTGCAGCCATCACCTCCATCGGCCTCCTCCGACGCCGCCATCGCCACCGTTCTGTACGGCAGATGAGTAATTGATGTATGTTCGATTGATACTCGTCAAAACTGATGTCAGTTTCTTGTTTCTCAGCTTGTAATTCCAACAAATTAATGGCAAAGGTTAACTTCTAATTCCAACAAATTAATGGCAGGAGAACAATCTGGAAGGAGTTGCCCATTGAAAGGCCAAATTGATTGAGTTGGTTTGTTCCGTATCAACATATAAACAGAAAAAATCAGACAGCGGTCATTAAGTTGCATGTTCATGTAACACCCTAAAATTCATCACAATTAAATTGTAGCAACCATTTTAATTTTTCTAGGATTTATTAAGGCTTAAATAAATTTTCTAGGATTTAATTGGAATTTCTAGCCTTTTATCAATTTAAATATCACATTAAAATAATTATTTTAGTCAAAATAAGTTTTTGTTGCATTCATGATGTTGAATATATTTTTGGTTGCTAGTAAATCAAGTTGGAATTTAAATTCTGTTTAAATTCGAATTTGATTTGCTTTTGTTTGAGTTTTAGAAAAGTTAAAATAGGCAGAGTTCGTTTTCGCCCCTCCAACTCTTGGCCCGGTCCAAGTTTGCCCCCTCTACTCTTTCCTTTCTCCCCGGCCGATTCTTTTTCCGCGGCCCACTTCTCCACTTACGGCCCAGATCTGGCCCGTTCTTCTTCCTCCCTCCCCCGTGTCACTGACAGGTGGGTCCCACCTGTCATATCCATCGTCTCCGACTGGGACTCTGTCCCGAGTCCGTCCCGTCGCCGCGCGCCACCGTGTCCGTCCCCTTCACGCACGCCTAGGCGAGCGCCGAGCCCCCGCTCCACACCTATAAGAACCGCCGCCGCCTTCGTTCTTTCTCCCATCGAAAACCAACCCCGAGCCCGCAACCCTAGCGCCCGAGCCGCCGCCATTGCCGATTCGAGCCGCCGCCGTCGATCTTTACCGCCGTAGCTTCGCTCTCGCCGTGAAGCACTCCAGGAGGTTCGTCTTGATGCCCCAGTGCTAACCATCGCATTCTTGCTCGAATTTTTGCCGCGCTCCGCGCTAATTTGCTCGCCGCCGTTCCTCCAGAGCCGCCGTCCGCCGATCATCGCCGGCCGACCATTGCGCTCCTCTTCCCTCGTCGAGATCCAGCCCAGTGAGTTCGCCATCCCCTCCTGATCCTCTAGGTCCTGGTCTCATCGCGAATAGGGCACCGTAGCTGTAGATCGCGTCTTCTCCGGCGATGCTCCGCCGCGTCCGCGAGCGGCGCCGCCGCTGTCTTCTTCCCCGCCGACGACCCCCTCGGCCGATCTGTTTCAGACCATCCGATCGCGATCCAACGGTCCACAGCCGCCCGAGCCCCGAGTCAATTAGGCCGCGTACCGGTCAACCTGGCTGTTTTGCAAAGAAGCCCTTGAAGTTTTCGAAATAAACCCGCGGTCCAGTTTAGTTCAAAAATAATTACGTTTAGGTCCTTTTTCTTCTGTTTTAGCCCCTGCAAGATTTAAAATTGTGCCCGAGGTCCAAGTTCTGTTATTTTATGGTTTAGCCCTCGAGTTTTTATACAAAATTATGCTTTAGCCTCTGGTTTTTCGCAGTTAAGCCCCTGGAACTTTTAAAACTTTGCCAGCAAGCCCTTGAACCTTAGAAAAGCCATATCTTTTGCGTTTTAACTCCGATTTTAGTGATTCTCGCGCTCACGCGTTCGTTGCAACGTGTAGATTAGTTTTGTGCTGTTGTTTTCTTCTGTTGGAATTGTTTGGTGTACTGTTTCTTATTTGTTGTATTGTTTCCTTGCATGTGAATGTGTGATGCGATTAGGAAACGATCAGTTCGAGGATTTATCTGAAGAACCAACTGTTGGAGAAGGATTCGAGCAGCAACAGAGTTGGGAAGAAGGCAAGTGTATTATGTCATGCAAATGTCCTAATAATTATTAATTTCACCACCCGTGCATGTGTCTTAATTTGATGGGTTCCTATTTAAGGATTTGCCTAGCCACTATATTTTCCTGTCCCTGAAACTGGGTTATTTAATTAACTTTGATGGTAGATGATGCTTAGCTTGCTCAACTGGGATTGGTTAAATGAACCCCTACTCTATGTTCCATATACTCTTTTAAGTAATTAATTGGCAAGATCATATATTTTTAATTGGAACATGGAGAACCACCCAGGAAAACAGTGCAACCATAAGTACCATATGGCTCTGGTCTTGGCTAACTAATTAGGGACTTTAGTGGATGGTAACCTTACCCGAAAGGGGCAAGAGGCGCGGCGGTTGACGGGGTATAGCTCGGTCCTCTTGAGCTGTGGACTTTGGTAAGAGACAGATCTCATTAGGGAGGGTTATGCTTTGCTTCTGAACCGGAAACCTTAGCGGGTTACTATTTACTAAGGAATCTTTGTAAAGGCCTCGCAGCGTCCCTATGCGGTCACACCTCGGTAGTGTGATTTAAGAGGATTGGCCCCCTCGGCATGGTTGGGTTTAAAGTTCTTTTGAACTTTTACGCGGCTTATGGTGAAAGTGTACAACCTCTGTAGAGTGTAAAACTGTTATAACAGCCGTGCTCAAGGTCAAGAGCGGCCTGGACCCTTACATGATAATCATACTTGAACATGATCTAAATCGTGGTTATATGAATATGTTGGGAATATGACATTCATTAATTTGTGGGTGGTATATACTTTCATTTGCTAGTAAATAGTTGCTTAATAAAACTTGACCAACTAAAAGTGCCTACTGCAGTATGGTCAGGCAACCTTTTTGCCTCAGCCTTGTATGTCATATTACATTTGCTGAGTACGTTATGTGCTCATACTTGTTGTCTTTCTTTCTTTTATTGCATCAACTACACCCGGAATGCTGCTCAGATTGGGAGAATTTTGAGGATTTCACTACTGATTTTGAGGAGTTCTAGGTGAGTCTCCCCCAGTCAATGCCTGTGGAGATGGAGTCACTTTTGCTTCGTTAGATGAACGTTTATTTAAGTCTTCCGCTATGACATTTGAGTCAACTCTGATATTGTAATAAATGAACTATAATACTCTTTCGTTATGCATGGTTATGGATATTCACTTGTGACGTCTACCATATGTGTGTAAACTGATCCTGGCGCACATATGAGATGCACCTGGTTTTGCCTTGAAAACCGGGTGTGACAGAGGTGGTACCAGAGCTATGTTGACTGTAGGACGCAAGCCTAGATAGCAATGGTCATTCTCTAAGGATTATTTTGCTTAAACTACTCTTGGTCTATCTATTCTTGGTTTAATTTGCTATTAATCCAGGCCATTGATAATTGTCTCCTCCTTGATCTTTGTATTCTGTTATATCTTATTCACCATCTCACCTGGTTCTGATGTCTTTAGGACTGTTCTCACCCCTTTCTTGCTTAAACCATAGATGGTGTTGACAAGGCAAGGTGCTCGTAGATTGGCAAGCACTCTTTCCTCTTTTTCGTCGCATTCAGTGCGAGAAGAGGAACCGGAACCTGAAGAGATGGAAGTAATGGACGAAGAAGTCAACTTAGTAGGGAATGCTCCAGCTGGATCTGAAGGAAGTGAAGGACCCTCTCCGCCGCCTGACATGTGGGTAGTGACTATTCACCACCACGATGGAGGCAACAGTGGGTTCCCTATGATGCTTCGAATGCTCTTCGAGCATCTGAATTACCCAGTGGAGATAGAATATTGTGGAAGAAGGAGGACACATCCAGATCACCCAGAGGACTGGGAAGTCGCTGTATACATCAGGGAGCCTGATTATGAGTATGGAGGAACCAAAGAGGCTGCAGTGCACCACGCTATCGCCATGAGATCAACCTTCGAAGCTGGAATCCAGGATGCAGCAAGACGAGCACTTTCTGTGCTTTGTCATGAGGAGGCTGCTGAAGTACGTCACACTGCTTGGGCATATCTTCCTCGAAGGCAGCAAGGCACTCCAACTGGGGTTGTGCCACAACCGCCAGGTGTAAACTCTACACTCAACATCCAGGTGGCGTTCACCCAGATGCTCAATGTGCATGCCGATGACACCACAAGAGAGCTACAAGAAGTGCGTGAAGAACTCGCTGCTGAACGAAGGAAGAACAAGAGGCTGATAGCTGAACTCAAAGGAGAAGCACTTCCGCCCTTGGATGAAGATATAGAAGGATTGATGGGTCATTCACCGCCCCGCTAGAGAGTGCTTGGTGGATGATCTAGTTGCTTCACCCATACCTATTAAGAAAGGATACCCTCTCTTTTGTTAGTTCAGTACGTTTAGAATCGTTGAGACTCGTGCATAGTGTGTGATTTAGTTTGGTTTAAAAGTGTGGTAGAGATGTTTGCTTTTGTGCTAAGTGTGTGATTTGGATCTTTGTAATGATTGAACTTAATTGTGGAGTGATGACCACAATTGAGTAATTATTAAATAAATAAATTTAGTTAGTTTGGGTTTATCTTGGTCTCTGATCTTAGCCCTTAACTATCACTTTATCCATATAACGGTACCCTTCATATAAATCATGTTATGCGACAATCTGTTCTCGCTGCTGCATGATATCCTGGTACTGTCCGAATTGTTTCTGGAGCTTCAGAACTCCATTTGACATAAATCCAGTTGGGTTGCATTAACGACTTGATAACCTAGGTTCTGGGAATTTTTCGTGATTTTTGGAGATTCTGGCAGAGAGATATAATGGTTTTATTGGAGTAACCAGAATCTGTCCCGTGGTCCTGACACAGCTGTCTTGTTTATTTTATACCTCGAGCCACAAAATTCCGATTGAGGTGATTCAAGTTGGGTTAGTTTCAGAATTTGATATTCTACGTTCAGACAAAAGATCATGATTTTTGGATACACAGAATGAGAGTTACAACTGTTTAATTAGGACGAACAGAATCTGTTTCAGGATTTGATTTGCCCGTCATTGGCAACTAGTTCTACATTAACTCTTATCTATTCCTGATTTGAGTTATATCTTTTTACCACCCTCTGAACCTCATGTTCTAACCACCATATGGTAAACACCAGGTCTGGAAGTGGAGTGGATCAACCACCTGTGAATCGTCAAGGACGTGCCAACCCCAATCCAAATCCTCCGCCGAATCAAGCATCCGTAGCAATGGATCAGATCCTCGCCAACCACACTCAGATTCTCCAGGGCATGGCTAATACCTTGGCAGCCATACAAGCACAGAACAACAACAACAACAACAACAACAACAACCAGCACAGGGACAAGCACCGGGAGTTCAAGAGTCACAAACCTCCTACCTACTCCCACTCTGCAGATCCACTTGATGCTGATGATTGGCTGAAGACTGTTGAGAAGAAGCTGGATATGGCTCAGTGCAATGACAGAGAGAAGGTCCTGTATGCCTCAGGTCGTTTGGAAGGATCAGCTTCAGATTGGTGGGATACTTATCTTGCTGCTCATGCCACCCCTGATGCTATCACCTGACAGGAGTTTAGAACCAACTTCAGGAGCTACCATATTCCTGCTGGTGTCATGAAGCTGAAGAAGGAGTTCCTCTCACTCAAGCAAGGTGGGATGACCGTCAGCGAGTACCGGGATAAGTTTATCCAGTTGTCCCGTTACGCCCCAGATGAGGTGAAGGATGATGAGCAGAAGCAGGAGCGATTTCTGGAAGGATTGATCCCGCCGCTCCAATATCAACTTATGTCCCATACCTTCCCAACATTTCAGAAGCTGCTGGATAAGGCTATTGGCTTGGAGAGCAAGCGTCGTGAGTTGGGAGAGCAGAAGAGGAAGTTCATGTCCTCAGGACAGTCTAGCAGTAACACCCGCCCTCGGTTCCAGCAGCCTCAGCAGAACATGCTCATTCGTTTTGGTGGGCAAGGGAGTAACTTTGTGCAGAGTGAGGGTCAGCGGTCAGCACCTCCACCTCAGCGTCCAGCATTTTAGCAGAACCGCCAGACCACCCTGGCTCAGACTCCAGTGAAGACCCCTGCACCAGGCAGTGCTCCTACTCCCCGTACCTGCTAAATTTGTGGAGATCCCAGCCACTTTGCCCACAACTGTCCTAAGAGGAATGCTCAGACCCCACAGCGCCAGAGTGGCAGTGCACCTATGCAGAATACCCCTCAGCAGCAAAACAGGAATGTGAACCCAACGCCCCAGAGCAACAAGGGCCAGCAGAATCAGATGCGGGGCAAGGTGAACCATGTTGCTGCAGAGTCCACGCAGGAGGCCCAGGATGTGGTACTTGGTATGTTCCTCGTCAACTCAGCCCCTGCATCGGTTTTATTCGACTCTGGAGCATCTCATTCTTTTATTACTGCTCAGTACGTAGCTAAGTATAATATATCTATGGTCCCTATGAAAAATACCATGTTAGTTAGCTCTCCCGGTGGAAACATGAAAGCCAATTTTATCTGTCCCCGAGTTAATCTGAAAATAGTTGGGGTAGACTTTCCTGCTGATTTGATAGTCCTGAACTCTGAGGGAATTGATGTCATACTTGGAATGGGATGGTTAGCTGCTTTTGATGCGGTGATTCAATGTGCCAAGAGGTCCGTGTTGTTAACTAGTCCTCAGGGAGAGAAGATTGAATTCGGAGCCACTCAACCCTCAGCTTCAACTTACTCAGTGAATCAGGCCAGCGGTGCTCCTTTGGAGGATATCAGAGTTGTTTGTGAGTTTCTGGATGTCTTCCCAGATGATTTGCCAGGTATGCCACCCGACCGAGACATTGAGTTTATTATTGAGCTTTTACCTGGTACTGCTCCTATTTCTAAAAGACCTTATAGAATGGCTGTTAATGAACTAGAAGAACTTAAGAAACAACTTAAGGAATTGTTGGATAAATGTTACATTCGTCCTAGTTCTTCACCTTGGGGAGCACCTGTAATTTTTGTGGGTAAAAAGGATGGTACTCTGAGGATGTGTGTGGATTATCGTTCATTAAACGAGGTAACCATCAAGAATAAGTATCCATTGCCCAGAATTGAAGACTTATTTGATCAGCTGAGAGGAGCCAAGGTTTTCTCCAAGATTGACTTGAGATCTGGCTACCATCAGTTGAGGATCAGGCGTTCCGACATTCCTAAAACAGCATTCACCACCAAATATGGGTTGTATGAGTATACTGTGATGTCGTTTGGATTGACAAATGCACCCGCCTACTTTATGTACCTGATGAATAAGGTGTTCATGGAGTACTTGGATAAGTTTGTGGTGGTGTTTATTGATGATATTCTGGTTTACTCTAAGAGTGAGGAGGAGCATGAGGAGCATTTGAGGTTGGTATTGCAGACTCTTAGAGAGAACCAGTTGTATGCCAAGTTTAGTAAATGTGAGTTTTGGTTGAATCAAGTGTCTTTTCTTGGTCATGTTGTTACTGATGGAGGTATTGCAGTGGATCCAAGTAAAGTCAAGGATGTGTTGGAATGGGAACCTCCTACCACAGTCTCTGAGATCAGAAGTTTTCTGGGATTGGCTGGATATTACAGGAGATTCATTGAAGGCTTTTCTAAAATAGCAAAACCTCTTACTTCGCTATTAGAGAAGGGCAATGAGTTTGTTTGGTCAGAAGCGTGTCAGGCCAGCTTTGAGGAATTGAGAAGGAAGTTGACTACAGCCCCAGTGCTTGCTATGCCCGATATTCACAAGAACTTTGATATATATTGTGATGCTTCTCGTAGAGGTCTGGGGTGTGTGCTCATGCAGGAAGGCAGAGTTATAGCCTATGCATCCAGGCAGTTGAGGAAGCACGAGCTGAACTATCCTACTCATGATCTGGAACTTGCAGCTGTTGTCCATGCCTTGAAGATCTGGAGGCACTATATTCTAGGTAACAGATGTGAGCTGTATACTGATCACAAAAGCCTGAAGTACATATTTACTCAGAAGGATCTGAATTTGAGGCAGAGAAGATGGTTGGAGTTGATCAAGGATTATGATCTGGGAATCAACTATCATCCTGGCAAGGCTAATTTGGTTGCTGATGCGTTGAGTAGGAAGTCACAAGTAAATGCAATGTTTGGTCGCCAGTTACCAGCTGAGTTGCTTGCAGAGATGGAAAAGCTGAACTTGGGATTCCTGAATCAGACAGAAGGTGTGATAATGGAAGTTGAGTCTACACTGGAGCAGGAAATTCGGAAGGGTCAGCTTACTGATGAGAAGATAAAGGAAATCAAGGAAACCATGTTAGCAGGGAAAGCTCCCGACTTCACCGAAGATGATCAAGGTACAGTCTGGTTTAGAAAGAGGATATGTGTACTGGATATCGAGTCTCTCAGAGAGCGGATATTGAGGGAAGCTCATGATTCCGCATATTCTATTCATCCTGAAAGCACCAAGATGTATCAGGATCTGAAGCAAAGGTATTGGTGGTATGGACTAAAAAGGGATGTGGCTGCCTATGTGGCATTGTGCGATGTTTGTCAGAAAGTCAAGGCTGAACACCAGAGACCAGCCGGTTTGCTTCAGCCACTCAAGGTGCCTGAATGGAAGTGGGAAGAAATCAGTATGGATTTCATTGTTGGATTACCTCGCACTCGAGGAGGATATGACTCCATATGGGTTATTGTGGACAGATTAACTAAGGTAGCTCACTTTATACCCGTTAATACTACTTATACCAGTGCTAAGTTAGCAGAGTTATACATGTCCAGAATTGTTTGTCTCCATGGTGTACCTAAAAAGATAGTGTCTGATAGAGGTACTCAGTTTACATCGAGATTCTGGCAGAAGTTGCATGAGTCTATGGATACAAAGTTGAATTTCAGTTCTGCATATCATCCTCAGACAGATGGTCAGACAGAGAGGACTAACCAGATTTTGGAGGATATGTTGAGAGCTTGTGCTTTGAAGCATGGAGGCAGTTGGGACAAGAGTCTTCCATATGCAGAGTTCTCGTATAACAACAGTTATCAGGCAAGTCTAAAGATGGCCCCTTTCGAAGCACTTTATGGTAGAAAGTGCAGGATACCGTTGTATTGGAATGAAACTGGTGAAAGTCAGTTGTTTGGTCCAGAGATACTACAGGAAGCAGAAAGACAGGTTCAGATTATCAGAGAGAATTTAAGAACGGCTCAGTCCAGGCAGAAGAGCTACGCAGATACAAGAAGGAGAGAATTAACTTTCGAAGTAGGTGATTATGTGTATCTGAAAGTATCTCCTATTCGAGGCTTGAGAAGGTTTAAGGTGAAAGGAAAATTATCTCCTCGTTTCATTGGACCTTTCAAGATTGTTGATAGAAAAGGTGAGGTTGCTTATCAACTGGAGTTGCCAGCCAGACTGTCAGATGTGCATGATGTGTTCCATATCTCTCAGTTGAAAAAGTGTCTTCGAGTTCCTGAGGAAGAATTACCCTTGGATGAGTTGGATGTGCAAGATGATTTGACTTATAAGGAATACCCAGCTAAGATTTTGGAAACTGCTGAAAGAGTTACTAGGAGTAAAGTGATCAAGATGTGTAAAGTTCAGTGGAGTCATCACGCGGAAAGTGCGGCAACTTGGGAAAGAGAGGATGAGTTGATGGCAGAGTTCCCTCAGATCTTCTCTAATCCGTCCGAATCTCGAGGACGAGATTCTTTTTAAGGGGGTAGGTTTGTAACACCCTAAAATTCATCACAATTAAATTGTAGCAACCATTTTAATTTTTCTAGGATTTATTAAGGCTTAAATAAATTTTCTAGGATTTAATTGGAATTTCTAGCCTTTTATCAATTTAAATATCATAATAAAATAATTATTTTAGTCAAAATAAGTTTTTGTTGCATTCATGATGTTGCATATATTTTTGGTTGCTAGTAAATCAAGTTAGAATTTAAATTTTGTTTAAATTCGAATTTTATTTGCTTTTGTTTGAGTTTTAGAAAAGTTAAAATAGGCAGAGTTCGTTTTCGCCCCTCCAACTCTTGGCCCGGTCCAAGTTTGCCCCCTCTACTCTTTCCTTTCTCCCCGGCCGATTCTTTTTCCCCGGCCCACTTCTCCGCTTATGGCCCAGCTCCGGCCCGTTCTTCTTCCTCCCTCCCCGTGTCACTGACAGGTGGGTCCCACCTGTCATATCCATCGTCTCCGACTGGGACTCTGTCCCGAGTCCGTCCCGTCGCCGCGCGCCGCCGTGTCCGTCCCCTTCACGCACGCCTAGGCGAGCGCCGAGCCCCTACTCCGCACCTATAAGAACCGCCGCCGCCTTCGTTCTTTCTCCCATCGAAAACCAACCCCGAGCCCGCAACCCTAGCGCCCGAGCCGCCGCCATTGCCGATTCGAGCCGCCGCCGTCGATCTTCGCCGCCGTAGCTTCGTTCTCGCCGTGAAGCACTCCAGGAGGTTCGTCTTGATGCCCCAGTGCTAACCATCGCGTTCTTGCTCGAATTTTTGCCGCGCTCCGCGCTAATTTGCTCGCCGCCGTTCCTCTAGAGCCGTCGTCCGCCGATCGTCGCCGGCCGACCATTGCGCTCCTCTTCCCTCGTCGAGATCCAGCCCAGTGAGTTCGCCATCCCCTCCTGATCCTCTAGGTCCTGGTCTCGTCGCGAATAGGGCACCGTAGCTGTAGATCGCGTCTTCTCCGGCGATGCTCCGCCGCGTCCGCGAGCGGCGCCGCCGCTGTCTTCTTCCCCGCCGACGACCCCCTCGGCCGATCTGTTTCAGACCATCCGATCGCGATCCAACGGTCCACAGCCGCCCGAGCCCCGAGTCAATCAGGCCGCGTACCGGTCAACCTGGCTGTTTTGCAAAGAAACCCTTGAAGTTTTTCGAAATAAACCCGCGGTCCAGTTTAGTTCAAAAATAATTACGTTTAGGTCCTTTTTCTTCTGTTTTAGCCCCTGCAAGATTTAAAATTGTGCCCGAGGTCCAAGTTCTGTTATTTTATGGTTTAGCCCTCGAGTTTTTATACAAAATTATGCTTTAGTCCCTGGTTTTTCGCAGTTAAGCCCCTGAAACTTTTAAAACTTTGCCAGCAAGCCCCTGAACCTTAGAAAAGCCATATCTTTTGCGTTTTAACTCCGATTTTAGTGATTCTCGCGCTCACGCGTTCGTTGCAACGTGTAGATTAGTTTTGTGCTGTTGTTTTCTTCTGTTGGAATTGTTTGGTGTACTGTTTCTTATTTGTTGTATTGTTTCCTTGCATGTGAATGTGTGATGCGATTAGGAAACGACCAGTTCGAGGATTTATCTGAAGAACCAACTGTTGGAGAAGGATTTGAGCAGCAACAGAGTTGGGAAGAAGGCAAGTGTATTATGTCATTCAAATGTCCTAATAATTATTAATTTCACCACTCGTGCATGTGTCTTAATTTGATGGGTTCCTATTTAAGGATTTGCCTAGCCACTATATTTTTCTGTCCCTGAAACTGGGTTATTTAATTAACTTTGATGGTAGATGATGCTTAGCTTGCTCAACTGGGATTGGTTAAATGAACCCCTACTCTATGTTCCATATACTCTTTTAAGTAATTAATTGGCAAGATCATATATTTTTAATTGGAACATGGAGAACCACCCAGGAAAACAGTGCAACCATAAGTACCATATGGCTCTGGTCTTGGCTAACTAATTAGGGACTTTAGTGGATGGTAACCTTACCCGAAAGGGGCAAGAGGCGCGGCGGTTGACGGGGTATAGCTCGGTCCTCTTGAGCTGTGGGCTTTGGTAAGAGACAGATCTCATTAGGGAGGGTTATGCTTTGCTTCTGAACCAGAAACCTTAGCGGGTTACTATTTACTAAGGAATCTTTGTAAAGGCCTCGCAGCGTCCCTATGCGGTCACACCTCGGTAGTGTGATTTAAGAGGATTGGCCCCCTCGGCATGGTTGGGTTTAAAGTTCTTTTGAACTTTTACGCGGCTTATGGTGAAAGTGTACAACCTCTGCAGCGTGTAAAACTGTTATAACAGCCGTGCTCACGGTCAAGAGCGGCTTGGACCCTTACATGATAATCATACTTGAACATGATCTAAATCGTGGTTATATGAATATGTTGGGAATATGACATTCATTAATTTGTGGGTGGTATATACTTTCATTTGCTAGTAAATAGTTGCTTAATAAAACTTGACCAACTAAAAGTGCTTACTGCAGTATGGTCAGCCAACCTTTTTGCCTCAGCCTTGTATGTCATATTACATTTGCTGAGTACGTTATGTGCTCATACTTGTTGTCTTTCTTTCTTTTATTGCATCAACTACACCCGGAATGCTGCTCAGATTGGGAGAATTTTGAGGATTTCACTACTGATTTTGAGGAGTTCTAGGCGAGTCTCCCCCAGTCAATGCCTGTGGAGATGGAGTCACTTTTGCTTCGTTAGATGAACGTTTATTTAAGTCTTCCGCTATGACATTTGAGTCAACTCTGATATTGTAATAAATGCACTATAATACTTTTTCGTTATGCATGGTTATGGATATTCACTTGTGACGTCTACCATATGGGTGTAAACTGATCCTGGCGCACATATGAGATGCACCTGGTTTTGCCTTGAAAACCGGGTGTGACAGTTCATCACCGGCGGCAGGGTCTTCTCTGGCCGAAGATCCGCGGTAGGGTGGTTTACGGCAGTAGCAAGAGCGTGTAGTTGCATGTACGGCGGCGGTGGCTAGGGCATGGCTTGTGCAACTAGATCGCGAGTTGTGTGAAGAAGAAATCTGCGGCCTCCAATTCATGTAGATGCGTGGGAGTCTCATGGACTCGGGGCTCTCCTCCGGCTCGGCCTTTGAGCCGACGGCTGGGAGCCTCCGATGCGCCGTGGAAGCCGAGAGCTCACCCATGTGGGAGCCGAGCAAGCAGCAGGCGTGGGATCCTCTCAACGTACACGCGGCATAAATCTGAAGCAGGGCTGCACGGAGTGGCATTTGCAGGCCGGCTGCACGCAAGTTTTTTCCATGCTCCAGGCCGATCCTGACGTTCGGCGTGCCCTGGTAGAACTGGTACCCCTCGTACCCGAAGCTGCACCGCACGCCGGAGATCCGGCCGCCCTCGCGGCCGTCGTACCACTGGCGGTTGAGGTCGGCGATCCCCTGGAAGCAGCGCCAGCCCTGCGCCGGCGCGAGGTCCGGCGTGCACTGCGCGAGGCCGTACACCGTGGGCAGGCCGGCGTTGATGAACATGACGGCGCTGGCGAGGCGGCGCGACGAGTTGTAGGCTGGCGAAGGCGCCGGCGAGGCAGGAGGAGCAGACGTTGGGGTCGGTGACATCGTCGCGGCAGAGCGCGAGGCCGTAGGCGGCGGCGTCGGGGGAGGCGGCGGCGATGGTGGAGGAGGCGAAGAGGGACGGGGAGGAGGCAGCGGCGCCCGGGAGGGAGGAGACGAGGCGATCGAGGTTGGCGGCGAAGGCGCTGCCGGCGGTGAAGTTGCCCGTGGTGCCATTGCACGAGTGCGCCGCGTACTCCGCGGCGGCGCCGGTGGCGAACAGGGAAGGCGAGGCGAGCAGGAGGAGGAGAAAGAGGAGGCCGGCCATGCCGCGAGGAACGGACCGATCGATCGAACGAGGTAGAATAGTATTGCTCCTTTCGCAATGGGAAAGCAGAGAAAGATACTAGAGGATCATCATTCGTGGTAGTTTTTGGTTGCTGTTGGTGCGTAAGCAAGGGGATTATGCTGCGATTAGGGAAGGCCGAGTCAAAGGCGGCGGGGTAGAAAAAGAAGAACTGGAGAAAGGTAGTTGGCTTGGACTGGATGGAGCACTGCAGCAACAGAATAGAATTTGTGTTTGCTTTGTAACCGCGGGTGATCTGGACTGATGCTCGTGCAGCAGGCCCCGGGTTGTTGGCCAGTCATCACGCTGATTATTGCTGTGTCGTGTTTGACGGCTGGCGTGGCCGTGGAGGTGTCGGGGAAGCATCGGCGACGGCGTCACGGCGATGATCGAGACCGATCGATGGGCGGAAAAAGGAAAGCTTATTTACCTTTTGCTACGACTCCGGCTAGTCACGTACTAGGCTACCTAGCTATACGTACAACGTACACGTACGTATCTCTGTAACGCGGCTGTATTCGTGTACCTTTGTACCGAAAAAAAAAGAACGATGAACGATGCTGCTGGACGCTAAACGCGACGAAGTTTCAGGCCGGTCTCTGAAACCGGGGCGTCGCTGTGCGTGTCGAAAGTCAAAACTGCCGTGCGCCCGTGCGTGAACGCGACTGAGCTGTCTGTCACTCACTCAGATGGGGAGTGGTCAGCACGAGGACACGATGACTAATTGACTGCTGCAGAAACAGAGCCACAGGCTCCAGGGCGTACGCTGGTACTACTGCTACGCTGTGTCGGTAACGGTAGCCGTACTCCGTAGGTAGCACGTACGTACAGTACAGTGCAGCTTGTTATCCGGAGATGACAGCGGCTGCACGTGCCGGCCGACCGTACGGAT
Source organism: Echinochloa phyllopogon (assembly GCA_033239725.1). Taxonomy (NCBI): domain Eukaryota; kingdom Viridiplantae; phylum Streptophyta; class Magnoliopsida; order Poales; family Poaceae; genus Echinochloa; species Echinochloa phyllopogon. Next base: position 49,324,888 of record BTCW01000002.1, on the reverse strand, counting down.
AACGGATACTGTACGTGCCGTTCGTTGTCTCAAGCACTGTTCGCAGGACCGTTTCGTTTCGAGATGATGTGAACGAACCGGAACCGATCGTGTGGCAGAAACCATGGCCACGGAGACGGAGAGGGGAAGAGTCAAAGCTCGTTGGGTTGGGTCAGCATCCGATGACGATGCTGGCACACGCCAGCCAACCCTATGACCATACTCACTTTGCTTAATTACTACTACTACCATGGGTGTGTTTAGTTAAAAAAAGAAAGTGAAAGTTTCATAAAAAAGTCACATCGGACACTGTAGCGTACTGTAACACTTTTCGTTTGTTTGTGGTAAATATTATCCTACAATCACCTAACTAGGCTTAAAAGATTCATCTCGTTGTGTACATCAAAACCATGTAATTAGTTTTTTTATTTATCTACGTTTAGTGTTCCATGCATATATCGTTTGTTATATTTAATGTTTCGATGTGATGACGACGTGACATAGATTTAATGAAAAGTTTGGGTTTCTGTGGGATACGCATGGCTCCTGTGTTGCGGCGAGCTCCTACGCATTCTGCATACACAGTCACGAAATGCATTCATGCATGCTGCTTAACTACAGGGGATAATGTTTTCTATGATACCGTCTTTTGCAGACCAAAACAACTGTGGAAAAATAGCCTTGAGAAAAAAGTCCATGCAGCGTTACTGGTTGACCAAAACAGTACTGTACCTCAATAAACGCTACTGTAGTACAACACCGCAACTGACGTCCGTTAGTCCGTAGAGATAGTGCACGGGCATATAACTCGTCCTGAGGATACTCGGAGTACAATGTGCCAACAAAAGCAAACTAGCAAAGCTTATATATCCCCTATGCCATTTCAGTGGAATACACGTGCTTTTTGAGGCAAAGCTCTACGGTCTGATTAAGTTCTCCGTCTCATTCATCGTTGGCCATCTTTAGTTCCAAAAATCAACTCCCAAATTTACTATGCAAAAAAAAGATTTTCTATCACATCAAAATGTCATAACATATATGAAGTACTAAATATAGATGAAATCAAAAACTAATTGCACAGTTTTGTTGTACTCTGCAAGACGGACATTTTGAGCCTAATTAATTAATTTTTGGATAATTTTTTTACACATACAAACGAAATGTTACAGTGACGCAATGATTACGAAGAGACCTCTCAAATTTGGGAACTAAACAAGGCCATTGTAATTTCGTTCTACCTCTATTTTTGAATATATGTCATTTAGAACAAGTAATTTAGTTCAAAAATAAATTAATTTATTTATCCTAAGCGTCATATATTTAACAATGAAGGAAGTAATAAACAAGAATAAATGTACTATAACGTAACCGGCACGACGGGAAGGAAGTGGCGTTGGACGAGCTTTTGCCTGTTTTTTCTTTTTGGAGGGAAGAGCTTTTGCCTGTTGCCACGTTGAGAAGCCACATGCAGTTCTGTTGAAAAAAAATAAACGAGCCCATCAGACAGCAGTCTTGGGCCTGTCGTGACCCTCCCCAGGCCGTTCAAGTTCAACAGGAGCGGTCCATTTAGTCATTTACTAGCATGCACGGTGGGCCGTGATTTGTTTGAAAACCTGCCGTCAACCCCTAATTCCCAAAGCTAAGGCCGTGATGGACCGTATCTGTATATTGGCCCTTTAGGGGCGAGGCCGTGACCAAGGATTAGTGTTAAAGGCAAGCCCATGATCAATGGGCCGATAATCAATACTGTTGTTCAGACAGTTACGAAACCACTGTTTTTCTTTCAGAGGTTCAGAATATGAGATTCAGAATATTAATTCCATCCTAAGATATAGCATAGGATTAGCACTGTAATAAGCACATACATACAAGTGTAGTACAGCTGCAGTCACGTATTAAAGGGCACCCACAAAAATATCACAAGTTTACAGATCAGCTAACCACTAAAGTCACTCAAAAATGGACCAAAAATTACTGGAGCTGGTCATCAAGACTGAAATTAAAGTGTTAGCTAACACGTTGATGGCACCATGGTCATATCTTGCATCAACTATGTTAACCTATACCCTGATCCTTCCCCTGTTTTTCCATATCTGAATTCTGATCATATAACAGTAGTCCTGTACAGTTACCGTCCTAGAAATGAATCTCCGAGATGTGTGTTCCTGCTACGATGCTACCTGCCTTCCTCGTGGTCCGTGAGGGTGATGTTGCTGATCCTGCAGGACGACTCGCCGAAGGAGTCCGACGACACGGCGAGGCTGCTGATCCGGACGTTGTAGTAGGCCGGCTGCCTGGGCTCCGGCATGGTGATGCCCTCGCTGCCCAGCATCGCCACCACCTCCGACATGTTGGGCCGGTCGTCGGCGCTGTCCTGCACGCACAGCAGCGCCACCTGCAGGCACTTCATCACCTCCGCCACCGGCACGTCGTCGCCCAGCGACGGGTCCACCAGCTCGTGCCATTTCCCGTCTTGCCACAGCTGGTATGCCTGCATTGTTTTCAAGTGCTCCGTCAGGTTAATTGCTGAACTCTGAATTGTCGTTGCAGGTAAGCTGTAGGTGCTGTACTAGGGAACTGTACTTACATATCCTGTGAGATTGAAGAATTTGCCGTACTGGTAGAACCCGGCGGTCCTCTTCCCGGTAATGATCTCAAGGAGCAAGACGCCGAAGCTGAACACGTCGGATTTGATGGAGAAGAGGCCCTCTGAAGCGTACTCCGGAGCAATGTAACCACTGGTCGCAGGAAATGCAGGAGATATGAACATTTTTGTAACAAGAGTACCAACAAAGACTAGTTCTGAAGCTCTGCTAGCTGACATTAGAAAAGTGTACTTCGATCAGTGCTACTATGGCCGGCCACTTACTGCGTGCCGACGACCCTGGTGGTGTTGGCCTCGGTGACGTTGGAGCAGAAGATCCTGGCCATGCCGAAGTCGGAGATCTTGGGGTTCATGTCGCGGTCCAGGAGGATGTTGCTGGCCTTGAGGTCCCGGTGGATGACCCGCAGTCGCGAGTGCTTGTGCAGGTAGAGAAGGCCCTGCGCGACGCCGTCGATGATGCGGAACCGCCGCTCCCAGGTCAGGATCTTCCCTTTCTCAGCGTCTGCAAGCCGATGATGGCAATTCAGTAAACAGGCTGCAGGAATGCTTGGCATGGTGGTGTGAAGCGTTGAGAGATCAGGTTTCAGGTACCGAAGATGAAGAAGTCGAGGCTCTTGTTGTGCATGTACTCGTAGATGAGCATCTTCTCCTCGGCCTGCACGCAGCAGCCCAGCAGCCGGACAAGGTTGGTGTGCTGCAGCTTGGCGATCAGCTGGATCTCCGTCTTGAACTCCATCAGGCCCTGCACCGAGCACGATGACAGCCGCTTGATCGCGATCTCCAGCCCGCCGGACAGCTCCCCCTGAACAAAGCATATATATAAAGGAACATTTTGAGTATTGACTATTACTACCTAAATTTACAAACTACAGCATCAGCACCATCCACCATATAGTACTGAAGATCAATGTGGTGATTTCTCTGAATGTGTCCATGGAAATAAGTGATGAATTAAGTACCTTGTAGACGGATCCGAATCCGCCCTGGCCGAGCTTGTGGTCGTCGGAGAAGTTGTCGGTGGCGTCGACGATCTGGTCGAAGTCGAAGAGCGAGAACTCGGAGTCGCTCTCCTCGATCCGCCAGAGCTTGAGCACCTGCTCCATCTCCATGGACATGGTGGGCACGCTCACCGTCCCTGACATACTGGTCACTGCATGGCGATCAAACCAGCAGTCACGCCGTTAGTGATCGACAACAACGCAAGCACACGAAGCGCGCAGCTTTTGACGATCGAACAGGCAAAGTAACTAACAACTGTGTCAGTACATCGGCCGGCTGAATAATTCTGCGAGTCGTTAGTCTGCTTACCTCTCCTCCTCCGCTTTCTGATCCACAGGAAGCACGCCAGGAAGCAGGCCAGAAGCACTGACACGGGGACGACGATCGCGACGATCCATAGTATACTGCTGCTGCTACCTGATGAACGTACATGATGTTAGTCTGCTTACATGATGTCATTAGCGAAGGTGATTAGCATAATTAATTAAGATGATGAAACAAGCTAGTTAGGTAATGCTAGCTGCTAGTAGAGGCGCGGCATGCAGTTAGGCGTACGTGCTCGTAACATCTGAAAAGTGTCTGTTGTTAACGTTGAACACGTGACGTTAGGCCCGGGACCAAAATGCAATATACTAGCCTAGTTACTAGGTATTATTGTTAACGTAAAACACACCGGATCGATTAAACACGTTGCCCATGCATACTAGTGGCTCCATGTCCTGCGACCAAAGGGGAGCGTGCAGTGCAATCACGACCCCCATTTTCCTTTTCTTTGAAACCAGGATTGTCTAACTACGTACTGCTCCCTCCGTTTCAGATTACAATTTATTATGAATTCTGTACACGCAATTTTTACAACACGTATATAAAAGGTGGTGTACGATATGTCTAATTAGGTAGCAAAATCTATATAGATATTTATAAAAGTCAAAATAAATTGTAATTTAGAACAAGGAGAGCAGATATTATCCTATGCCTTTGCACCCGCTCCAAAGTCCAATAGAGTGCATTTAGCACTAGCTAGGTAGCCAGGACGAGAATAACATGAGATATATCTTCATATCTGTATTAGGCGCTCACTTGGCGCCTAAAGTGTACGTGGATGATACCTTACCTGAATACCTGCCCTATGAAAAAGGAGCTACACTACACATACGTACGTGCGCGCTTGCTCGATCATCGATCGGTGACAAAGGTGACAACACAACGTACAAGTGGAACGGCATCGCAACATGTAACGGAACGGGGAGTGTGAGTGACAACAAGAAATGATGACGATGGCGTTGGTCTCGGTGCGTGCAGTGGGGCCATGCACCGGCAGCGACGGATCCTGTGGTGCCAATTAAGCGCCAACTCCATGGTCCATGGGTAATTTGCCATCAATCACATGATCGAGGATGATGAGGAATCTTCACACGACGGGACATGAAGCTAGCCTGCTGTCGCCGTCTGAGGTCGTTGTCAGGTAGCCCCCTGGCCTGCCTGGTGATCACCGGCCAGAGCCACCAAAGATGACCCGATTCATATCGAGACCAGGAGCAAGAGTCAAACACCGGGGTCTCTCAGGCGCAGATGATCGAGCAGGACAAAGCTAGGAGAGGAAGCAACGACAAGGAAGGAAGCTCCAGCGCCTTGTCGTGTATGCATGCCGGGACGTCGTAGCCAGCAGACATGCATGCACCGACCGGCGCCCGATGACCCGATGGCCATCTGGGTACGTTATGGGCGCACCGCACGCATGTGATGAGCAGAGCGCCGTGAGATGCGACCAGAGCCCCGGTCCCGGCGAGAGGAGCAACAAGGTGTGGCCGGGACTGGAGAGCGGATCAGCAGGGTGGCCGGCCTAACTCGTTAGTATATTTCTACTGCGGGAGTGCATGCGAGCGAGGCCGGCCGGCCGCCGGCAGCTGCTTGCTTTGTCTCGGCGATGCAAAGGCGAAAACGCAGATCGAGGTGTGGGTGTCTCGTGCCGCACGTGGCGCCTGTGTCGCTGTCGCCGCGCTGCTCTCTCGCTAGATCAACGCGCCGGCGAAAGGCAGGCGTCGTGAGGCCGCGTGTGAAGAGAATAAAACTGTCCGAAAGGGCAGGTACGTACATATATTCGGGCGAGGCTTAAGCTATTTTTAACCCTAACTCTCTGCTAGCTCATGACACGGTCGCCTGGTTGCATTGTGTCGTCGGCCATGATGTAGACGACGACAGACGAGCGCAGCTGCGAACGAACGCAGGTGGCCGGCCGGTCATCTTTTGCATGGGGACATGGGGTGTTAGGCTGCCAGCTATGTGCGTGCGTACGGAAACACGTACTGCTCATGTAGCTGCTACTTCGTCGAGAAATCCTGGGCAGCTATATAGCCTCTTAGTGCACATGTTTGTTTGGACTAAAAGTCCGGGAGCTAGCCAGTGTGTACTCTTTCCGATGGCCATGGCCAGACAATAATCCAGTCAAAACAAAGACACCATCACATGACCAAATCAAGATTACGATGATGACTGATGAGATCGATGAGAGAGTTGAGTTACCCTACTACTTTTGTTTTCCCCAAACCAAACCACCAAATTCTCTATCGTCTTTGCTTCTTTATTCCACACTACTACGTCTGATTCCTTCACATGGCGACCTTGCCAGGATACGGAGTTAAAAATTGCCCACGGGGCAGGGAGAGGCCCCTACCCGGCCGGGCGTTGCTAGGATTTTGTATTCGAGCAAAAGGCGAAAAGGAAGAATTTGGATTGGGGGAAATGTGTGTGGATCAAGCCTGATTTGATCGTTGATTCGAAAGCTAGGCAACAACAAAGACCTCAACTAAGCCGGCCGGACCGATAAAATTAAAGTCACACTCGTTCGCTGAACAAAACATATATGTATGTGTGTTTCTGTAGGCTGATGTATGCACCGGCCAGTGTGGGCTAGCTCTACTAATTCGTTTAATCTCTTTTCTACTAGGGTGCAAAGTCACGAGGGCCCTACTTTAAGATAAGAATGTAGGCGACGGAACTAGTACATATTGGTGCAAGCATATAGTTTAACTTCATTCAACACGTACGTCATGCAAAGGAGAAAACAAAAGTATTAGGATTGTTCCTTGTGTATGTTGGTCCTTCTTGGACATTGCTGGTTGACGCCGGTGTCTGTGATTCGATCTCAATCGCAATTCCCTTATTATATATATCTAGGAGTAGTATATCAGTGCGTGGCCTGCTATCCAATCGCAACTAATAAGCCTAATACTCAATTTCTATGCACATAATCATCAGCACGCAGTTTTACCACTGAAAAGAATCAGCACATTCACATCAGTTATTATTTTTATATCTGTGTAGGCATTCACATAAGTTTACTTTAGTTTTTGTCCTTAGTAGAGTATTACTGTGTTTTTATTTTATAAAGGGATATTCATTCAACATGACCTTTTTTTGTTAGAACGGTTCTTTTGTTTTTATATTTTTATTATAGATGAGAGGTCAGGTTTATCTGCATCCAATGAAGTAAATTAAGAGAGTGATGAACGTCGTTAGATGTTCATTCCCAAAGGATGAGAAAAATATTAAACCGAATGAAATTATATTTGGTTGGAAAAAGGATATATGGCCACTTCATACTAACAAACAGAAGCATCATTATCATAAAACTATTCATGTTGTATGAAGCCCTATAAAAAATCATGTTGGCAAAAATTAAAGATCTTTTCCACAACTACAAACATGTTAATTCCACATTTGACTTCTTTCCACTGCACCCAATCGCTTTCTTCTGCAAACAACTAAAAAGATTCTATAATGCAAGAGGCTTTGTTTTGTGAAGCAAAGCAATGCTCAGTTGCTGATGTAGAGTATAAAATTATTTTACCAGAATCCAACCAGGCAAGACTAATGGGAATGGATATCAACCAACCGCCTCACAAAAAATGCATTGGCGGAAATGGGAAAAGAAACTAACACGTACTACAACTAAGACGAATTGGATAACGGATTTCTTTCTAAATCTCAAATTTAGTAATTTACGAATAGGTACCAATTAAATTTTCAAGAAGAAAAATATAAAATCTGAACTGGGAGCTTGGGACTAACCTCTTGAAGAATTCACCAGGGGCGTGAGCGTCACCATCTCTTGGCTTGTCGCCATGAAGACATTGTCCTCGTACCTGATGTCGCAGCGCACCCCAAGAATCCTGCCGCCCACCCTCCCCGTGAACCACGCGGGCATCTCGCGGATGAGGCCGGCGAGGCACCCCCGGCACTGCGGCGGCGCCAGGTCCGGCGTGCACTGCGCGAGCGCGTAGATGTTCATCTTCTCCGGCGGGAACCCGGCCTGGCCCGTCGCGTACCTCCTGCTCGCGTTGCTGGCCGCGTCGGCCACCGCCGCCACGAGCCGCGTCACCAGGTCGTCGAACGCGGCGACGTTCCCGTCGGACACGTTGTTCATGTTCGTGGCGGCGCTCTCCGGCAGGTTGCTGACGCCGGAGAGGAAGTCCTGGTCGGAGAACCGGAGCTGGCACTGGTCGTAGTACACCGCGACGTCGCTGCTGGAGAAGCAGTTCTGCTCGGCGTAGCGGAACCCGGCCTCGAGGCACGACGCGCAGGTGCCGCCGGTGAAGTCGCCGCGGCAGAGCACGAGCCCGTACGCCGTGCCGGCCCCGGAGCCGAAGGACCCCGCCGAGAAGCCCGACGCCGAGGCGTTCACCGGAAGCGCGCGGGAGAGGTTGGCGAGGTTGGCCGCGAACGCGCTGTTGGGCTGGTAGGTCCGCCGGACGCTGGTGGAGTTGCAAAGGCAGGAGATGGGGTTGATCACCGCCTGGGCACCGCCGTCGCCCGCCGCCGGCGCCGGAGAGGACGCGGCGGCGAGGAGGAGCAAGAGGACAAGCATGTCAGGTAGTAGCTAGGTGCTGAGAGACGACACGTTGGGGGATCGCGCTAATGGTGCCGTCGTCGAAGAGTGTAGTGACACAAAAGCTAGCTGCGCTTGGCTATACTAATAGGCATCGTAGCTGGGAGTAACCAAGTGCTTAAGCTAGATTTTAATATGTACTTAACTTCAGCATATATGGTAATTAAGATATACTAATACGGGGTTGGGGTTTGGTTAATGCGCGCATGGCTTGTTGATCGAGCTGCTGGTCAGTGTGACAGTGACACTATGCTTAGTTTAAGCTGGGGAGGGTTGACCTGCAACACCAGCTGCAATCACTGATGGAGACTATTGGAGGCCATGAAATGTGAGACAATTTCGTGTCTCATTCTCTGGCCTGTACCTGTTGCTGTAGCTGCATGCTGCTTGTTTTATACCTTTATTTCCATGGATCGGAGTAGCAGACTAGCAGTTTACATTTTTCACAATGGACAATGCTCTGACGGATGGGGTGAGTCTGACGTGTCACGGCTTTTCTTTAAGGATCAAGTGGACCCAGGCCTAGCTTATCAGATCTGGTTAGGCAAGCCAGACAGTTATTTGTTTGCAGTTTATACTGCAGCTGGCCTCGTTTAGCGTAATCAAACTGCCATGTCTCACTGACTCCGCTGATGAATGAGTGGTCCATGGATGTACTCATGCATAGGTTGCAGAGGCATCATCTCATCTCACTGGTGGTGTACATGAGTACGTACATCCCCGGGTGACAAATATATATATCGGCCAGATTTGGAAGCTTGCAGCTCCAACGTGCGGATGCTGGCCATGTGGAAGACCACTTTCTTTCGCATTTTGGTTTCTTGTAACGTGCGCAGTATCATACGCCCGAAAAAAACATTTTCTTCTTATGCACAAACCCTCCGTTTTATTTTGGAAATTTATATACAGTTCAATTATCTGATCGCATGACACACTAAACTTCTTTTTCTACAAGTCCTACTAGTTTAAGTAGTGAGCGCCCACCAAATTTATCGCAAAGATCTTGATTTAGGATTAGACCTCGGTTAGACCGGTGCCGACTTAGAGGGAGGCGGGAAATGATGAGTGGCACGTGCAATGGCAGCATCCGTCGGGATTCGGGAACAGGCTTGCTACTGCTGGTGGGTGACTTCATCCCTTATCTTTTAAGATTTAAACTTTACAATCTTGTACTAATAATTTAATCAATAAATTTTAATCTTTACATTATAAATTTAGTATGCTTAGATTTGTAATCAAAAGTGATCATAAATTTATAATTATAAATAAGATAAGATAAATAAATAAATGGTCAAGGTCCAACTTAGAAGACCATATCAAGTCAATTCGTGTTTTATATAATCAAACGGAAGGCATAGTAGGCAATGTTGCAAAGTGGCTGAATTTTCATTAGATCGAATATCTGTGTAAGATCATAGTAGAATCACAATTTTTAGTTCTAAACTTATAAATTCTACTCACTACAGTAATTGAATTATCCACAGTTGAACTAGATTGTATGGTTGTACGTAGAACCTTAATCGAAACTAACAACCATGATAATGGGCAAGAGTGCATCTTGTACGATTAGAGTGGGCTGGGATGATGGCATGGGGCGAGCTGGATGTACTTTGGGCTCTAGACTATGATAGAGTGGATGTTCACTTTATATAACTTTTCTTGTATATATACGGGTAATATTTTTCTTGGAATATGTATAAATTATTGATACCATAAATCTAGTATTACCAAATTTCTTGCTAGGAAGATTTATGATCCAATCATTGTTTAATTTGAGCTGTGATTTTTGTGTTTACTTCTTGACCAATGGCTGGTACTCCTGTGTCTCTTTCGGTTAAAAGGAAAAACACTGTATATTTATCTTTGAAGTTTGACAATTGGATGGCGGCTTCACTTACAAATTCTCCTCGTGTAAAGATAAAAACATGGAAAATGGTTGTCAGATGATTCCATTCTAAACATTTAAATACTCCTACTTGATTGCCAGTCGTTGTGACCAACTGATCACGCCGGAAGGAAACCGGCAGACTGGATCAGCTGGTTGCTAATATACACACACATCAGTTTACAATTTTCGTTGACCACGTGTTTCTATTTTTATGGTTACTGACCCTTCTTTGACATTTTCAGCACCTTATATTATTACATACGGTTGGATGGTCTGAGTTAGCAGGCATTGGATCCTGTGCTCCTATACGAAAATGAACCTAGCTAACGTTATAGTTAACTCTTGAGAAATACAGTATTCCTACCTTTTGCGCCGAATCAAGCCTATTTCACATGGGGCCAATAATTTTGTGTGAGCTCAAACAGCATGGGGCATCAAAAACAATTTACATTGACTCTCCTTAAAGCTCGGTCACATAGACTTATATCCCCTGCAAGCTCTTCAGTTCTTACTGCTACTCCTACCTAACCTGGTTTTGGGAACCTTTTTCAGGGCAGTTGATAGAAAGGTTTAAAGGTTTGTAGTAAAGATGTTATGAAAGTTAGGGAGAAAAAAAGGTTATGGTTGGAATGAGAAGCCCACATATATATCAATGAGAAAAAGAGACATTGTATAATTATAAGCATAGTTTCATTATAAGAGTTACACAAAAGGAGAAGATAGAAAAGAAGTGTATTACTAATTTTTAGATTTTTGTTTCCCTTTCATGAAGAAGACAAAGAAGATTTTGTTTAACTTTATTGTTGAGTGTAAACTCGGGATCCTATACGATGCCATCATTCCATGTATGGTTTAAAATGAACAATAAATAACATGTCAGTTCCAAAATATGTATCTAGGCCTAAAATAGTTTTTTAAAAGAAAATCTATGTGAACTAACATATACTAAAAACCATGTATTGAATGTTAATTGTACACTACATATAAACATAAAATTTATTCGTCACCTCTAGGCTAAATAGTACTATATAAACAACTGTGGGCACACAAGCAGGGTTCTATATATTGACTATTGCTACAAGTGGATCCTACATATAAACAAGGGGATAATAGTCTTTCTGTTGTAACCTAACTGATCAGAGAAAATGCAGAGATTTTGTTTAGTCAATTTTGGTACTATTAGGGTGGCTTCACTGCTTCAGTCCCATTGTTATCATTGATTTAATTTACAAAGTACAAGATGATCCAACAAATAACTGATTCTTTTCTTTTTTTTTCTTGGCATTGTCTCATTGCAAGGCGTTTTGCTAATACACATTTAGTCAAGTGACCAGCATAAGCATGAATAATCTCAGTGGATCAAGATAGCTAGGGCTATTAGTATTAAACAACCTCCGGGGGTCAGTACACCATGACCAATTAAGGTAGTGTTTGGTTGCATGAATCAAATTGAACATGTATCGTATGGTTCACCTGAATGGGATGATCTTGGACGAGATGGTACAACTGAGATGTTTGGTTTCTTGTATGGGATGGTACGTAGTTTTGTTTGGTTGCTTGTATGAAATTGTACATGATAGTACGAGTTTATGTTTGGTTGGATGAATATATTCAAGTATGGCAACCTCACTACAACATGGATAACTTTACCTCCTCTTCCATTTCTATTTTGCCTTATATATTTACATACTATATTAACCTAAATAGTTATAACTTATTTAAGTAGATTAATATGTAGTGTCATTAAAACCTTACCAACTGTATGCTGGACACAAGCTAGGGCGTTGCATACTTCACCAGCAGGGGACCGGAGGCGCTAGTGTGCCCGGCACGGCCGCTAGAGAGAAGCAGGAAGGTTCGGAAAAAAAACAGAGGGAGTCTGCCGTGAGAATACACGCGAAGGTGTCAGGCGGTGAAGTGCGCACCCTCGGTCTTGGACGGTTTCGTTCGATTGTTTTCACCGCATGGGATGGTTCAGGATGGACTGCGAATATTCCAAGAATCTGAACCGCTTGATCCAGGACGAATTGATTCAATTCAACAAACCAAACACGGTGACCAAATTAGATTCTGAACCAGTTGATGCATGTATGGATCCATCCAAGGAACCAAACACTACCTAAGAACAGAAGGTTGTTAGCATGTTTATCCCGAAACTAATCGCAGTACACTTTATAGATGTATGATGATTGAGTGGCCTCGTGAGTAGCGAAAATTGTTGTATATAGCCATACATGAACGAACTTGTAAGAATACGTACTATAACCGCGTGCCATCATGTCGAAAAAGACTGCCCAGCTGCCGCATATATCCCCAGATTTGATCTGTCATGCAGGCAGACACAGTCACACAGATATGCACGGGGGAGCAGAGCAGCGTAGCAGCATTCTGTATGCTAAAAACTGTGAGTTCATATGGAAAGTTTGATTTTGGGTTTGAAACAGCTCAAGCATTTTCATGATATATATTACAGCATATGGGCGTATATTGTAGAAAACTGCTACATTAGCTATTGGTTGGAAACTCTCGGTAGCAACAGCCAAGCACCGTACATCGAGCCGTGCGGACGCTTATCGCTGTTTCAACTTGAAATTTATTTAGCTCAACTTGGAATTGGTTGGGTATTTGAAACTTAATCTGCCCCAAAAACTCATAACCGTTTGCTTATTATTAGACCAATGTGCCCTTGCTCCACACGATATCCTCCTCCTAGCTCGGTTGCAGCCTGATGAGAGCCTTCGCAGAAACCAACCGCTCTGAAACGTGAAAAGGATCGCTTTGGAAGCGAGCGTTACCTGCTGAATTGGGTCCTATTGCGTGCAAACAAAGTGCGGCTCGCCGCTCGTTATCCACGCGCAGATTCTTGTCCAATTAGATGCTTACCGGCCGAAAGTTGCCTGAATTCAAAGTCAACTCACTATTGAGAATGTTTATGTTTCTTTTGATGGATGCATGCAACTTTCTTCAGACAGACATTATACAATCAAGGAACTCATTTCAGCTCAGCATGACGAGGAATATATGCACAGTAATGAGTTATTTTTTTCTATGACATACACTAATATTTTTTATGGCAAACTAATATTTTTTTAGTGATGGCAAACTAATCTCTTTCTAGAGAAGTATGGCAAATTATGAAGATCAATAGGCCCGGCCCGTTATGAATTCGTCCCATTTAGCCACTCGCTCACCGACCGTCGTCGGAGGGGGAAAAAGCCTCGCAATGGCGTGGCGGCGTGCCGCGTGCACAAGCACGGCCAGGCAGCAGGTCCCCAGTGGGCCAAATTACAACCAGGCTGATTTGGGCCGAGCCAAATTGCTGCGCGACAGCAAGGGCTCTTCCTATCCCCCGCGCCGCTTCCCGGGAAACCTACAGCTGAAGTTTTTTTACAACGTCACTTCCACTTTGAGATCCGTGTGGATCAAATGAACGGACATGATGGACGCGGAACCTGAGCTGGCTGCAGTCTTGAGGGGCACGTGGACAGCTGTCCTCACACAGCTGGTGACATGCATGAAGCGTATCGGAAAGATTTCATTTAGATTTTGATCTTTATTTCATTTTTCTCTCAAAGTCCGTTTTCAAATCCGTTTGAACCATAGTCTTAGTTACAATTTATGCAACAGAAGAAGCTCCAATTTAGATATATTTTATATTTCTGTTTGTTTTTAAAAAATCAACATTTGTAGTAAACTGGTTCAACATTTTTGTTATGTGGTTTCAACATTCCATGTGAGAACGGTTGAAATAATTTTTTTAAATATTAACGGTTAGATTTGAATAAATATTGAATCTAGTTCAACATTAGAAACGTACTACTTCAACATTTTTCACATGTTGTCTCAACATTTGTAATATACTATTTCAACATTTTCAAAATATTGAATCGGATTAATAAAAAATATTTGATCTGGTATCATATGAAACCGTTATAGACTAATAGAATTTCAGGCTACAGAAAAGTTTCAAATACATTTACATACACGGCTTCACAGATGTGTAGAGATACACATGCATGAGTAAAGTAGTACTGGTACGTGGGGCCTCGAAGCCATGTCGTTTATCTGGCACACGGAAGCTAGGAGCCCCCGCCGCTTCCTGCCCGGCCGGCGCCGCCGTCTCCCAGTCGGAGGCAGTCGCCGCACGCTTCGACCATCCGCGGCGAACGGGGGGCAAAGCCACCCAATGCCATGGCTGCCCGCACAAGTGCGGCAGTCACTGATCCTCTGGCTGCTTCCGCGCATCTCACTGGCTCTCCTCTCGCTTCGCAGGTTAGCCTTCCTGAGACCTTACCACCATAATCCTCGATTCCACTTCACAGCTTGTAATGACACTGCGCTGCTCCTGGTCCTGGATCTGTTAATGATATGGAGTGTAGAAAATTATCTCGACATTTTGCACTGGGGCCTTCGATTTAGGACGGACTGAAATCGACGAAATGCGGTTTCCCCTCCTACTAGCGAGTCGTTACTGGTGACTCTCAATGTTCCATCAATGTAGCCTGTACCTTTAGCGCAATTTGAATATGACACTGAGATGTTGCAGACTTGCAGTACTTCCCTGTACTAGGATCTTGCAAATCCAGAGATGCCTAATGTTCTAAACAGCTACAGAGTAGCTGATAATCTGATGCACAATTTATTACAAAAAAGAAGACATTAAGCTAGAATACTTGTTTGCACTGCTATTGTCTTAGTATTATAATATGTCTCGAATCTGGGCACAAAATATTGTGTACAAGAAGTTAAGCACTTGAAATAGCTTGCGTGCTTTTTTTAGTTGTTGTCATGATACATCCTGTACAATTTACAGCATCCCAATGGCCCTTTCAGTTAGGAACTTAGGACCATGTAAGTGTGGATACAGAGAGAATCATATGCATAACAAGAAGGCCAGAGTTAAACACTAATTAACACCATGAAATGGAAAAGTGGAAACACCGTTTGGCTAAACAAAAACAAAAGATCATAGATAAAGACAAACCACTACATTAGACTTGGAGTTCGATCTCTTAGCACAAAAGAAACATGGTTGGTTCACATCCTTTTGGATTGCTAGTCTATCTTGCTAATGTAATGCTTATATTAATGTTGCCTGAAGGAGCTTCTGACTCACTAGAGCGTACAAAGAAGTAAGCTGGTTGCTTTGGCTTGGGCAGGCTCACATTCTCACTGTTTAGCATGCTAACCACAAGATCCATAGTAGGTCTGTCATCTGCACTCTCTTGAACACATAAAAGTGCCACCTGAATGCACCTTTCTACTACTTCATGATTTTCTCTGATATGACAACAAACCAGCTGGTGCCATTCTCCAACTTTCCAAAGTTTCCAAGCCTATTAGAAAATAATGTACTTTTGTCAAGTAAAGAATTCTCAAGTGGGCATGCAGTGTTAGAGCAACTTCTACTTACATATGATATGAGATTGTATAGTTTTCCATTGTATGGATAGAAACCAGTAGTCCTCTTTCCGCTTATAATTTCCAAGACCAAGACTCCAAAGCTAAAGACGTCTGACTTGATTGAACATATTCCATCAAAGGCATACTCTGGAGATATGTAGCCACTAAGTGGAAGAAGTGAAATTGTTATATGGCATTTATCAAGAAAAAACAAGAAGAATATAATCTTAATTCTATGTTAAGAGTCTCTCAGAATTCCTAGGTGTTGGGTGTGTCTCTGTTGGGTGAGTGTGTGTGTGTGTGTTGAGTGTGTGGGTGTGTTGTGTGGAGTCGGTGTTTTGTTCTCTGAGGGATCTATTCCCTTTTTCATCTTCTTAATATAATGAAGCGCAGCTCTCCTGCGTCTTTCGAGAAAAAAATAAATTCTATGTTAAGATGATATTATGCTTCTATGTTTATCCGAGAGCAGATTCTGCATTTGTCAATGCACAGCTTGGAGTTCTATTTAAAGAACTGTTATGTTTATATGCATTATTCCCATGAACATATAAAAGCACTTCTTGATGTGATATAATCTTAAAAGCCAAGTGCATTTGCCCTTACTGTGTGCCTACTATTCTTGTTGTATTTGATTCCGTCATGTTTGAGCTGAATATTCTTGCCATCCCAAAATCAGAAATTTTTGGAGTCATGTCACTATCCAAGAGAATGTTACTTGCTTTCAGATCCCTGTGAACAACACATAATCGTGAGTGCTTGTGAAGATACAGGAGCCCCTGCGCTACCCCATCAATTATATGTAGACGAATGGACCAGTTCAATTCCACTCCTTTGTTAATATCTGCAAAATGTCATAATATGTTGAAAACATTTAAAAATTGCAAACACTCCAAATTATAGCATGTGAGAACAATAGAAAGTTATGGCAGGCTTGCTGAATATGAAGATGTCCAGGCTTTTGTTTTGCATATATTCGTAGACAAGCATCTTTTCTTGATCTCCTTGGATACAGCAGCCAAGCAACTTAACAAGATTTTTGTGTTGGAGTTTTGCTATCAGCTGAATTTCATTTTTGAACTCTAATAAACCTTGTACTGAACTCGGGGCAAGTCTTTTGACTGCTACTTCAAGACCACCAGGCAACAGACCCTGAAATTAATGATATTAGAAAGAATAGTTTGTTTTCACTAATCACTTTAAAACTTGTATACTACAACCATATATCTTCTTTTGTTTTTTATGAGACAATCAACTGAAATTTAGCAAGTATACAACAACAAGAATTGGCTTAATGCCAATGTGACTTTGTTTACCTTATAAACTGGTCCAAAACCTCCTTGTCCAAGTTTGTTTTCACCAGAGAAATTGTATGTGGCCTCTTTTATCTGGGAGAAATCATACAATGAAAATCCTGAGTTGCCTTCTTCAATCCTCCATATATTTATTACATTTTGTATTGCCATTGACAACAATTGAAGTTTGAATCTTGCTCGTTCTGAAAATAATAGCGAAGATCTTTCTTGGTATTCATTGTTTACCATAGGAATCAAATGCAAGAGTGAAATTATGTACCTCTTTTCCTCTCTGTTTTGATCCAAATATGAACAAGCAGCCAAGAAATTGAAACTACGACCGAGAACGATCCAATCGTGACCCAGATCCAAAATTTGCTTGCTGCACGTCCATGTATGATGTATGTGAGTTATTACCAATAACAGTTCTATACTCTAGTGGCTAGTCAATGTTGGATTTGGAAAAAATACTAATAAGAGGGTAACTTGATACTTAATAGTTAAACTATACACATAAACAGAACATTTTTATCATTTTCATAATTGTTTTGGTTCAGTTTTTATGCAGTAGTATATGTGTCACGAACCAATCTAAATTCTTCTGCAAAATAAACAAATAAACATGCAATTTGTCTTTCATTCTTTCTGATACCGCAATCCTGTTCTGTACTTGCCCCAGTTGCTTAGCTTTAATCTGATGAATAAGTGGAAGTGAAGATGAAAGCTTCTAACCAAGTCATCCAAGCAGTATTAGAGATCAACTTACGTGTGGGCATATTTAATGACAATAAAAAGGGCGGGCTTGGTGCAGCGGTAGAGCCTACCGTCTGTAACCGGAAGGTCCCGGGTTCAAGCCCCAGCCTCTGCACATTTGTGCGGGTAAGGTTTGGGCGCTATTACAACCCTTCCCCAGACCCCGCACGGTGCGGGAAGCCTACGGCACTGAGTACGCCCTTTTTATTGGTGTGCCAGCAAAGAACTGAATTTCTGTTTGGTACCAAACGCTGCAGTGGACGCCGAGGATTGCACCACCCATCTGGCCACTTTTAACCATCTGCTCCTTCCTTGTGATTGCACTATTCAGGCAAGCCTGGCAACTATCCGACGGCATGTCCTCTGTGCACTGCACAAGGCCATATACTGTCTGGCTCTTCTCTGTGAGCCAGCCCTGGCCTGTCTCATACCTGCCTGTTTTCTTCACTGCGGCTTCTGTGAGCTTCATTATCAGCTTGGAAACAAGAAAATCAAACTGAACTGAAACATGATCTAACGGTAGAGGGTTCAGATTAGCTCTCACTATGCATTCCTGAGAGTTGCTGAAGTTGGAGATGAAATCCTGGTCAGAGAATCTTAGCTGGACTAGGTACCCGTCATCGAACAAGGTTATGTCCTTTTGGTAAGAGCAAGAACTATTAGCTGAGTTATTCATTGCTGCATCAAAGACCTCCTTTAAGCGGTATGCACAGTCAGTGCCAGCCTCTGTGTCTCCTCGGCATAGCACTGCTCCATAGACCATATCAGGACCCGTCCCAGCTGTATCATGAGCTGAGTGCGAGTTTGAATTTGTCACTCTGACAAATAGTTCTTCAGCAAGGGACTTCAGGTTGGCCATGTAGGTGCTACTTTGCATGTACACAATGTTGGCATTGCTGCAGACGGACCGACCTTCAGCTAATAGCTTTGGGGAAGAAAGAAGCAGTAGGAGGGCAGCAAGTAGCATGATGCCTGATATTGGTACAGTACTACAGTGGCAGTAGTTGCAGAGAAACTTGTGTTTCTGTGCGGGATTTGTGGGTATGGATACATGGAGCATGGATGAGTGCATCTTAAATAATCTTAGAACTATCTTGACTTTTGATCAGAAGAAATATTTTACTTTAACCAGGAAGGAAATGTTCAGCAGCCCTAGCTTAGACTTTGAGTAAGTTAGTTGACTAGTCCGAATGGAACGAGATAAGTAGCGACAAACTTTCACAAAATACTGGATGTTTCAACTAATTTGGTCCATTCTCCATTCCTGTCCCAATTAAATCTTATGACTTTGTGGATCTTCTTCCTGAGTGTTGAATCTGTCTGCTGTCTCTTCAAAGAATATTATATACTGCAAGTCACTAGTAAGACCACATGACTCCCTTTCATTGAATTGTTGATGTTTTTCACTTAGATATCAATAACTCTATTGTAAGTTTTGATAGTCATGTTGGAGTTTTGTGAACTAATACTTTGATGCTGATTCTTTGCTAATTTTTTTGGGTTAAATGATGTAACAAAGATAACGACATCATAAATGTGGTAATCGTTTTGACAATTTTAATTCTTATTATGTTCTGCAGGACATTTGCATAATGAAGCTAATATTGCAGATACAAAATCAGGGGATATGGAACATGCCTGAGGTAACACTCAGTCCTTGCACTCTATACCACCATGCCATCCACACCTTGTTAAAAAAAAACAATACTTCATCCCTTCTCCAAATTTGAATACCTTGTTACTATTTTTCCTTACACTATGCCGCTCACTGTTGATACGACCTTGCTATTTGGTAAAGCTGATGACAGTATATGTATTCACCAAGATGATGGGCACTTTACATATTTAACTTTTTTGTATATGCATCATGCATCTAAATTCATGACTTAGTGGATGCTTGTCCATATTATAATTGAGAATCCTACTTTTAGTATTTTATTTAGATATAGAAGTCCTAGTTGTCAGTTTCATAAATGATCAAAACAGAAAACTCCTAGGATCCAGTTTCATGCTACAAGCAGCAGGTTATCTCAACTAGTATGGTATATTGAACTGTATTTATTATTTTTTGGTTATTCTTTGCACCCAATACTATTTATCCATGAACTGTTGAGGAAAGTTAAAAAACGAGATGTCCTATTAAGTCCTAAATAGGACGTATATACCTCGTAGTGTCCAGTTTCTTTGAATGCTCTTGCAGTTGCATCATGTAAGATGACAAATTCAAACAAAGAAAAATGACAAAACTGTGTGATGAGGGTAGATAGAATTCTTTGGAGGGATCTTGGAAGTCCTTGCTCATGTCACTTGAACGTCACAGTGATTGAATAATTGACCTTGTAATGCCGGCTTTCAGCACGAACAGATCATTTGGAACAGAGTCAATCTCGAGTTTTTAAGTTGTAAACCGATCTTTGAGACGATCTGCATTTATTGACTTCTTGTAGATGGTCTTTTACTCTGATAACAATGTTGAAGACTTGTATTGATGAATTGATGTGGCACAGTTGTACTCCACGAGACTCATCGCCGTCAGGTATCAGGAAAAAAAAAGAGTTACCTTACTGAGGAGGATTCATGTTCAGTATCCTCTACCATATCCATTTTTTGATGTGGTTCTGTATTTCAGGTCTAAGAGTCGGAATACCAGTCGGCTGCAGAGTCATTTGTTTTCCTTGAGAGGTACTATTTGTCACTGGCCACTCTTACCTTTCAGCTCCCGTCTCGCAGGCAGTGAAGCAGGCCCCAAAGAGTCATATATTATCATCTTGGTAAACCCTTGACGTTATGAACAGGGCACATGTTTTCACGGCAGAATATTCAGCGGAAAGCTCTCAAACTGATTGTGAGATGATAGTCAGAAACTCTGAATTCACCTCACCCGGCTCCGATCGTCAGAAGTCCGCTCGTCGTAATTCCTTCAGTCTTCCCCCCAGCCGATGCAAGTGGCAGTAATACCAATTCGAGCCGCGCCCAGCACTGTTGCTGTTAAGTCGCTGTTAGCAGGAGGTCGTGAATGAGATGGTTAATTGTGACTCGAGACACTGTGAGAATAACCGGCTAGTCCTTAGTCCTTGGCTCCTTGCCATAGAAGAATGAAACAGCGATGGTCAAGACCGGATAGGCCGTCATGCATGGTGGGACAATTTTTACCGACGCATCGACGATTGCATGCATGCCTCAGCTCTCTTTTATTGCTGCCGAGCATCGATCAGTATGCACTGTTGCAGTCCGAGTGTTATTCAGTTGAATTTAGGGCGGTCCAGCCGGGGTGAGTTTAGACTTTAGAGTGATCCGGTGTCTAGCCACGATTATCAGTTGAACTCAGAGCCTCTCGCCGCTCGGTATCCAAGCGCAGATATTTGCTGAGTAAGATGTTTATCGGCTGAAAGTTGCGTGGAGTGAACGTCTTACCACGTGCCAGATATTTAAATTAGCCAATAATCATCTTTTGAAGAATAAGGTGTTTATTGGTTAAATGTTGCATGAATTCGGAGCCAACATCTGAGAAACCAAGTTGAGATATGCCTTGGTTTGTATATGATGAGTGATTGACCGGATGATTTGAGGCTTTGTGTTGTGTGTGTTAAGTCGTATGTGGTGTGTAACCTCTATGATGAAGTGGTGTGTTGTCAATGCACTCGTGATGAGTGGTTGACAACGTTGTGCGGATTGACGTTCGCCTTAGCTCAAGTATTGCAGGTGTAGGATGCGGCTTGGTTTGCATTGGTGCAGGTGAAGAATAAGCGCGAAAGGTCTTAGCCGGAGTGGCCTCCCAGGAGTGGAGAGACAAGTAGGCTTGGTTCGAGGGACCCGGTGGCCGATGGGATCAAGTGCGGTTCACATGGTGCAAGAACAAGCAAGGCAACGTGGATGATGGTGATGGAGCCGGTACATCGGGCGCGGCCGAGTCAAGGAACGAGGCAAGACCGAGTAGACCGTCCGGGAGCCGGAGGTGAAAGGCTTGGCGTGCTCGAGGCTTGGCGTGGAGGCTGGACCAAGTGCGCGGGGTTTGATGGTACTACCAGAAAACCATCAACCGAAGGCTCGGCGTGACGGAGACGGTATCCGGGCGCGTCGGGAAGCTTCGAAGCGGGGGACACGCGGCGTGATCGAGGAGCTTGCGTCGGAGGTAAGCAAGGCTCGATGGATGCGTGTCCGCTCGATGGGTCTATTCATGTATTGACCAAAATGCCCCTGCGTGGGCTTGAGTTGTAACTCCTAGTGTAGGGGCACTTCGGTCATTTGTCCGGAGGGCTCTATATATAGGAGGAGTGGCTGATTGGGCAGCCAATCTCTTTGGCTAGTTGGGTGGGAGTGCTCTTTTTGTTGGGGTGCTCTTGGTGAGAGGGAGAGTGGAGAGAGTTGGATCTTTGAGTGATCTTTTTGCCATCTTAGCTTTGTTTGTTGCTAAGAGTGGCTTGTAACCGAACCACGTGAAGTAATCCAAAGATCAATTTCATGCTCAAGTTTGTGTCCTTTGCAAGATCTGAGATTTATCTTTTTCGGGATTTTCGGAGCTATTTTTGGGTATTTTCGTGCTTGGCTCGATTCGTCGTTTCTAGACCGTTTGGCTCCGGATTTGTTTGAGGGGATCATGGGTGAGTGCCTTGCGCCTCTTTGTGTATGATCTTGCCCCCTCAAACGCCGGGAATTGGTCTCGATTTGGGAATTTCGGGATGAACTCGTGGGAAGGGGCCTTGTTCGTGTGATCCGCGATTTCTCAATTTGTAGGGCGTTAGAGGCCGAGATTTTTGGGGCATATCTTCACCTTAGAGTGCTAATCATCTCCCCAAAGTTTTGTCTCAAGAGCTCTAGCCGTTTGGGAGATCCGGTGATGGATTTGGGAGAGGGAACCCGCGATTTACTGTAGCAGTTCGTTCTGTTCGTCCGACGACTTTTACGGACGGTCCGCGCGATCTAGTCGGACGGTCCGTCGTCACCGCGGACGGTCCGCGTCTGCTTGGCGGACGGTCCGTGCGACTTGTCCGTTTTGTCGAGCAACGATTTTGGCTAAGTCTTTTCTCGGACGGTCCGCATAACCTCCACGGACGGTCCGCGACACTGGCGGACGGTCCGCGGTAGGAGCTCGGACTGTCTGCTCGAAGTGCTTGGAGCTACTGGAAATTTGAGATGTTTTTCGGACGGTCCGCCGTGCTCTGACGGACGGTCCGCCTTGCTCTGTCGGACGGTCCACCGTGACTTGACAGACGGTCCGCCGCATCCACGGACAGTCCGCCTGTTCTGTGCGGACGGTCCGCCGTGCTCTGACCGACAAGTCTTCACTTGATCATCTTAAGTTTGCTTCCGCTAGTTGTGTTTGATTGAGGCTTGTTCCTAAGATTGGTAGGTCCGAAGTGACTACGCGATCTTGGCAAGTTTGTGAGGATTTCTCTTGTTGTGAATTTCGAGATATAGGCCAAGTTTCGAAAGAAATTTTCATTGGCTCCCATTCACTCCTCCCCTCTCTGGTCGCCATATCGGCCCTTCAACATCGCTATTGATGTTTGCGTGTATCGATGGATACATGCAAACATTCTTAAGTTAAAATCAGCTTGACCAGGAGTATTAGTAGAGTATCGCTGGAGTATACTAAATGGAAAGACGTAGACAAGAAGTATCAGTTGAGTACTGATGCTGAAGTAAAAGAAATGGAAAGACGTATAATAACTCAACAAGGATTTGGCATTATGGTCTACTGGTCTAGATACGTTAGTTGTGAGAACTATCTTTGCTACTCCATTTGAGACTATAAAGAGGACAGATCAAAGGATTATTCCTTCACTGAAAAAGAGAGGAAAATGAAAATTACGCTCAGTTGCTACTTAAACAAATCTTGGGGAAAAAGTTACTACTTTATCCGAAGACATGTTTGAGCATGGCAATTTTTTCTCTCGAAACAATGGGAAAATTTATTGCCCGCAACTTGCAACGAAGATTGATTAGTGCCGGACATCTGCCATGAAACACAATGGAGAGAGAGAAGAAAAAAAATTGCCATACAAATATCTTACGGGCCTGGGCGATTACTAACGGGCCATTTTGCTCTCCGTGGTTCCACTTTGTATTGCTTACATATGCATTAAGTGATAAGCGGTGTCTCGTTGACAACAAGGTGCCAATGATGACTTCGGGAATCTCCAGATCTACCGGGTGCTCAGTCCTTCGGAGGTGCTCATAGGGGTAGGGTCTGCGTACATGTATTTATATGTATTTATAAGGTGAGTGTGTAAGCGTTTGCGTTGTATTGTGTAATTCTTAAAAAAACTAACAGTTTTTTGAAATTTTGTGAAAAATAAGGACACTACTAAAAAAAGATATCTTGTAGGCCCAAAATCTTTTGGCAAGGTCCCAACACGGATTATTTAAAGTAAAATTATTGGATACTTTTGGACATGCTCTAATCTCTAAGCAAATGTTATTTAGAAAATGTGCAGCAGTAACTATAAATTGAATTTGAATTATGATATGCCAGTAAATGTACCTTATAAACAAGTCCAAAGCCAACTTGCCCCCAGTTTGTTTTCACTTGAGAAGTTGCCGGTGTTTTTTTTTAATCTGAGAGAAACCATGCAGTGAAAATCCTGAGTTGCCTTCTTCAATCCTCCAAAGATTTATGGCATTGCCTATCTTGTTTTTACTAAGACTTGGAAATATCTGCCGGTCACACTGTCATTTATTTTTTTTGAATGTTATGTCACTAATAGCTTTCAGCTTCCACATTGCAGTCATCATGGATATTGGATAATAATAAAAAATCTAATATTATTAATAATAAAAAATATAAAGTACTAGTTCTATTTTGTTGTGGGTAACAGTTTTATTACAAGACAAATAAAATATGGCGCATCTGCTTTCTCGCATGCATGCTAAATGTACGCTACTTTCTCGCTGAGTGATCGAGCTGCTGGTTGCTTAAAATGTGGTGCATTTGCTTCTCACCAGTGGACAGGGGCAACTTTCCATTTTTCATACTCGTAAGTCTTCAACTTAGCCCAATTTGAATTTTGTACTGAGTACTGAGTAGCATCTGCTGTAACTTTCTCGGTACTAGAATTTTGAAAATACAGACGTGCCTGCCTGCCTGGTGTTCTAAGAAAACAGACAACTTGATCTACGCACAATTGATTACAATATATACACAGGTCGCACAGTCATCTGTTACAGTATGTTTGAAAAGCAGAAAGAGTTAAATACAAAACCAGAAGCACTGTTCGCCTAAACAATGATAAAAGATCGTACATCCAGACAAACCACTACGTTAAACTTGAACAATTCTTAGTATCACGGAAACATGAG
Organism: Echinochloa phyllopogon; assembly: GCA_033239725.1. Lineage (NCBI taxonomy): Eukaryota > Viridiplantae > Streptophyta > Magnoliopsida > Poales > Poaceae > Echinochloa > Echinochloa phyllopogon. Next base: position 49,299,782 of record BTCW01000002.1, on the reverse strand, counting down.
CCCTGTTCGGCTGGCTCCTCGTTCAGTAGTGTTTTTCTCTCAGCAGAAACCAACATCAGCCACCAACTAGTCAGGATTATTTTTCTCTCAGCAAAAACCAGCACCAGTCAAACGAACAGGCCGAGTGGTACGTGGACTACCCCGGGTATCGGCACACTGCTTAATCCCGATCACATATCTTGAGGCAATAATAGAGCGAATAATTAAAAAGTACTCCACCACGAGCAGCAAAAGCATGCTTAGCCAATCCTCGTTCGATGGCTCCGTCCTTGCTTAGGAAAAAGCCGAACCACTTGCAGATGGATCTCTTTTTTTACCTTTACAGCTCACTCCGTCGGTCCACTAACACCACACATATTCACGTCATGAAAAAATAGATTCCAGATAAAAAGTATAAAGTATAGGACGTGTTTCTTTGGGGTGGTAAAATTTTTCCACCCCGTTTGATCAATAATTAATGGTATTAAATAAAGTCAGTTTACAAAACTATCTTCACAACGCCTGGTTAATTCATGAGACAAATCTAATAAGACCTTTGACCGCACGATTATAGAATGATTACTGTAGCATTACTGTAGTAAATCATGGACTAATTAAACTCATTAGATTCGTCGCGCAAAGTTACACTCATCCCTAAAAATATTTTGCAAATAGACTTCATTTAATACTTCATGCATGCAAGATTTCCTTTGGAAATTTTTTTGCGGAAAGGAAAGAAACATATATTCATCCTTAACTGCGTGAAGATACGGAAAGGTAATGCGGAGAATGCCACGACTCGAGTCTACCGCTTTACCATGCCAATGTAATGCTTATATTGAAGTTGCTTGACTGAGCTTCTGACTCGCTAGAGCGTACGAAGAAGTATCCCGGATGCTTTGGCATGGGCAAGCTCACATTATTCTCACTATTTAGCATGGCAACCACATGGTCCATAGTAGGCCTGTCCTCTGCACTCTCTTGAACACATAAAAGTGCCACCTGAATGCACCTTTCTATCGCTTCATGATCGTTTCCTATACCACAACAGACCAGCTGGTACCAGTTTCCTATTCTCCAGAGTTGCCAAGCCTATCAGAAATAAACTTTATGTCATCAAACAAACGATACTCAAGGCATTGTACAAGCAAGTGGGCATGAAATTCTATAGTAAATTCTACTTACATATGAAATGAGATTGTATAGTTTTCCATCATATGGATAGAAACCAGTAGTCCTCTTTCCACTTATTATCTCCAAGACCAAAACACCAAAGCTAAACACATCTGACTTGATTGAGCAAACCCCATCAAAACCATACTCTGGAGATATGTAGCCACTGAATGGAAAACGAGAAAAGGTTATATTCATATTACTAGGGCACAAGTATATAGATTTAAAACAACTCTGTTATATGCTTCTATGCTTTTCCAAAATAAACCTCCACGTTTGTTAATGCAAGTTACTGTGGAGATTCGTCTGTCAAAAGGACTGCCACAGAGTTTTGCAATATTCTCATCAGAAAGTGTACCCGCCTATTTTTTTGTGATATAACTTTAATGCCATGTGCCCATATACTTACTGTGTGCTTACTATTCTGGTGGTATTTGATTCTACCATATTTGAGCTGAATATTCTAGCGATCCCAAAATCAGAAATTTTTGGAGTCATGTCCCTATCCAGGAGAATGTTACTTGCTTTCAAATCCCTATGAACAATGCATAATCGTGAATGCATATGAAGATACAATGTAACACCCTAAAAATGCCCATTTTGAAATTTAGTAATTAAATCGCTTTTATTTAATTTATGCTCATATTTATCTAGTGAAAACAATTATTTATGAGAAATAAAATCAAAGATAAGGCTAGAAACACTTTTGATGCATTCATGCTGGCTGCATTGAGTTTCGTTTGTTTGAAGTTCAAATCGGATTTTAAAATCCAATTTCCAGTTTCGCTTTTAGGCTTTGCCTTCTATTTCCTTTTCTGACGCCGAGCTGTTTCCTTCCTAGACCCTCGACTTCGACTAGGACTCTGTCTCGAGACCGATTCCGACGCTGCCGCCGTCGCCGAATCTTTCCTTGACACGAACGCCAAGACTTGGACCTGAGATCGGACTTTGCTCTATTTATAGTCGCCGCCTTGATCTTCCTTTCAATTCTCTCCAATCGAGCCGCTACCCTAGCTATCGTTCTCGCCGAGAAAGTTCCGCTTCGCTCGAGACCGTTCTCGTCGGAAGAAGTTCCGTCTCGCTCGAGACCCACCCTCGATCTTCGCCATCGGAGCTTCGCACTCGTCGGGAAGTACTCCAGGAGGTTCGCCTTGAAAACCCGAAGCTATCCATAGCATTCTTGCTCCGATTCTTGCCGTGCTCTGCGCTAATTTTGATCCGCCGTCGACCCAGTAGTTCTCCGCCGCTGTGTTCGAGCGTCGCTAGCGTCAAGCCTCGAAGCCGGCATACCCCTCGAAAAGCCGTTTTGTTTTGAACCATTAGATCTAGATCCAATGCCGCCGCGTCAGTTCGAGGCCCTGCTCGAACCGGAGGATGCCTTCGAAGCTGACTGTTTTGTAAAAGAAGCCTTCACGTTTTCAAAATCAACCCGCAGTCCAACCTAGTTCAAAAGTATTTTCGAATGAGTCCTTTTTCTTTTGTTTTAAACCCTGCAAGCTTCTAAAAGTTGCGCCCGAGGCTTGGTTTTGTCTTTTAACAAGTAAAACCCTCGAATCTTCAAAATAAAATTTTGTTTTGACCCTCGAAACTTTCGCAGTTTAGCCCCGAACCGTAGAGACGCCATAGCTTCTTTGTTTTAGCTCCGATTAGAGTGATTTTTGCGCTATTGTGTTCGTAGCAAAGCGTAGAATAGTTCCGAAGCTTTCTTTTGTTCTTTATTGTTTGGTGTACTGTTCTAATAGATTAATATTGTTTGCATGTACTGGCTTGTTCGGTTGCTTGTGTGTTTCTTCGAGAGTCCAGTTGGTGAGCAGTGCGCGTTCGAGATCGAGGGGTACCAGGACCAGCAGTATCTGGAACAGCAGCAGCAGCAGCACTTTGTAGAAGGCAAGTACAGCACGGACAATCCTTGCTACCTAAACACCTTTACCCATTAATTACGGCATATGCATGTGTCTAATTTTGATCCTATTAAGGTTGTACCTAGTCTGTTTATCCTTTACCTTGATTACCTTGGGTTTATTTGCAATTGGGTAGAAATTTGCTAGGCACAGCTACTGTCACAATTATTTTACTATTAATCATGATTCACTTCAATGTTAATGGTAAAATTTGCTTTTTAGCAACTTGGATCAGGGAGCTAGGGCGTATGCTTCGAGCCTGGCCCTAGTGCCTCTCCGTAAGGACCGGTTCTTAAAGCGGCAACCCAGGAGCCTGTCGTCACCGTCGGAACTATAATGGCTCTGGTCTTGGACAAGTAACTTGTACGGCTTTAATTTAACAGTAGTTACCGAGGGGCCACCGGCGTTATGGGAAGCATGGGTGAGAGTACGGTTTGATCCACCGAGGACGGAGCATCCGTTGGCTATGTCCCCGTGAGGCACAGTCCCGTGTGGGAACTTCCGTATGGCGGGGGTTCTACACGTTGCGCTATTTAATTCTGCTTTTGCATTACTTTTCTGCGATTGGACGCCATTGACCCCCTCGTGCTGCGGCACGGGCGTAAGTCAGTCTCGGTGCCTCGGGTCATGCTGCCTAGGTTGTACCATAACGGCTGCTGTTCTGTTAAAGTGTCTTGTGAAAAGCCTCGTAGCGTCCCTATGCAGTCACACCTCGGAAGTGTTGATGTGCGTGGTTGGGTGCAAAGTTCCTTTGAACTTTTACGCGACTGGCGGGTAAAGGGCGAAACCTCTACAGAGTGTAAATCTATCTTGATAGCCTTGCTCAGGGTCACAGAGCGGCCTGGATCCTTTTTGATTAGAAGATGTTGTTTGTTATTTCTGTTTAATGCCTACTTCTACTTTATTAATTGGGAAAATTCAACCGGGATTCACTTAAATGTTATACCCTCGAGTTATCTCCGACTACCTTCGAGACTCCCTCGAATACCCTCGAAGAGACCCTCGGAATCACTTTCGATGCTACCCTCGAGATCATCTTTCGATGGTATCCTCGATACAGACTAAAATCAGCCAACTAAAATTTGCTAATGCAGTTCAGCCGAGTCAAACCTTACTTTTTAGCCTTCATTAACTGTGCTGTATTTGCTAAGTAACTTTGTTACTTACACTTGCTGTTGTTATTATTTTTTGGGCAAAATCCCGGATGGGTATCAGATGGATTAGAGGGTCCTGCTGCCGTTGAGTTCCCAGAAGATCTGCCTTTCTACTAAGCTGTGCTCAATCAGTCTGTGTCCCTGTGGAGTTGTGGACTTCGGCCTCGTTTCGTTTGGATTAGAGAGAGAGTTCTGTTTAAAGTCTTCCGCTGTAATTTCCCTTTTAGTTCGAGACAAACTCTGATGTAAAACCTTTTATATTAATCGAGCATTGTGTTCTATTATCATATTTGTTTGCTATATGTGTAATGACTTCCTGGGAACACATATGGCCGCATCTCGGGTTTGCTGTGTAAATCCGGGTGTGACAGTGCTACTCCATCAATTATATATAGACGCATGGAGCAGTTTAATTGTGCTCCTTTCGTTGGATCTGCAAAATAGGAACAAAAGTATTGAATACCTTAAAACCTTTAAACGACTAATGCATTATGAAATATTATGGATGGTGTACCAAATATGAAGAAGTCCAAGCTTTTATTTTGCATATATTCATAGACAAATATCTTTTCTTGATCTCCTTGGATACAACAGCCTAGCAACCTAACGAGATTTTTGTGTTGAAGCTTTGCTATCAGCTGAATTTCATTTTTGAACTCTAGTAAACCTTGTCCAGAACATGCTGCAAGTCTTTTGACTGCTACTTCAAGACCACCAGGCAGTAGTCCCTGAAATTAATAGACATTAGAAAACTAGAAAAGAACAGTGTTATTTTTATTCATCAAATATATATTGGCATGTGATTTTTATGTACATTGATAAACTACAATAAAAAAGTACAATTGATAAGCAAATGATATTTAGGAGATGTTCAACAATAGCTATCAATTGAATTTGAATTCTAATATGCTAGTACATGTACCTTATAAACAGGTCCAAAGCCACCTTGCCCCAGTTTGTTTTCACTTGAGAAGTTGCCAGTGGCTTCTTTTATCTGAGAGAAATCATACAGTGAAAATCCTGAGTTTCCTTCTTCAATCCTCCAAAGATTTATAACATTTTGTACTGCCAACGACAACAATCGTAGTTCATATCTTGCTCGTTCTGAAAATAACAGTGAGGTTATTTTACCGGTACTCATTGTTTACCATTAAAATCAAAGCAAATACAAGGTTAGTATTGGGGAGACTAATACTTTACCTCTTTTTCTCTCCGTTTTAATCCATATATGAACAAGCAACCAAGAAACAGAAACTATGATGGAGAATGATCCAATAGTGACCCAGATCCAAAATTTGTTTGCTGCACATCCATATATATGAGTTATAACCAATGAAAACACTAACGGATAGTCAATTAGTCAGTGTTGGATTTGGAAATATTATAAGGGGTCAGATGGTAGATCAATGTGGTAGATTGATACTCCTACCTACCAAGTAAAATTTATCGGAAGCAAACAAACATTTATATCTATATTAGAAAAATCTTTTCGATAAATTTTGTAAGATAATTGTAATGTAGTATATGCACATGCACCGCCAATTCAAGGTTTCAAACTATCTTTCTATTAGAAAAAAGTCACTTTGTCTTTTTGGTGCACCTCCAATTTTTGCTTCACCTGAGTCATTTTGTTTTAATTAATCAGATTGTCGAGAGGAGGTGAAGATGAGACAGACTACTTGAATCAAACCAGCCAACTCAGCAATCAACATATAATTACAGATGAACTTACGTGCGGGCATATCTAGTGACAACTTCAGGTCGCCGATAAAGAACTTAACGTCTGTCTGGTACCACAAGTTGCAACGCATCCCCAGAATCGCACCACCAAACTGGCCAGGTCCTACCATCTGTTTCCTGTTTGCGATGATGCCGTTGAGGCAAGGTCGGCAATTGTCCCACGACATGTCCTCTGTGCACTGCACAAGCCCATATACTGCCTGACTCGTTTCAGGTAGCCAGCCCTTGCCTGCCTCATAACTTATTGTTTTACTCACCATGTCATCAGCGAGATGATTCATCAGGTTGGAAACACTCCCATCGAACTTTTCCGAATCACTAACTGGTGGAGGGTTCAGATTGGCACTCACTATGCACTCTGGATAGTTGCTGAAGCTGGAGATGAAGTCCTGGTCTGAGAAAATTAGCTGTTCCAGGTAACCATCACCGAACAAGGTTATGTTCTTCTGGGGAGAGCAAGAGCTACTGTTGTTGTTGATGGCTGCATCAAAGACCATATTGAGGCGATTTACACAGTCGTTGTGGGCGGTGTCTCCTCTGCATAGCACCGCTCCATAGACCTTGTTGGGATCCAACCCAGCCGTGCCATGAGCTGAGTATGAGTTTGAATTTCTGATGTTAGCGATCAGATCTTCAGCAAGGACCTTCAAGTTGGACATGTAGGTACTTGTGGGCATGCATACAATGTTAGCAGTGCTGCAGATTGGGCCTTCAGCTAACAGCTTTGGGGAAGAAAGGAGTAGAAGGAGGGCAACAAGTAGCATAATGCGTGGTACTTGTGATTTCTGTATGGGACTTGTGGGCTTGGACGCATGGAGCATGAATGATTTCTGTATGCGTGGTTTTTAGCTTTTTTGCCAAGAGAAGATCGAGTCACTTTCAGCGGGAAGAAAAAAGAAAGAAAGAAGACATCCATAGCTTCAACTAGTAGGTTGCTTGACTAGTCAGAATACAACAAACTTTCACAAATTACTGAATGTATTCACTGAACATCGTCTGGTTCATTCCTATCCAAATTAAGCCTATGCAGTTGTTGATTGTCGTTCTTGAATATTGAATCCTTATGTTATCATCTTCAAAAGGATATTATACCCTGCAAATTGTTAGTAACACCATAGGGTAAAAACATTAAAGGTGCCCACAAGTCTAAGAGACACCCGTGGGAACCATATTGGGGATTTGAGAAGTGATACCTAGTGGTAGTTTCTCTGTTTTCTTTTGAGAAACTAATACTAACTTTGTTTGAAGACTTACCTGGATACAGTGAAATAGTGAATTAATAAGTGGTACTCCACTTGTCTGCCTGTTCGAGCAACATTCGCCGCATACCTTTTGCGGTGCCCACCTCCATCATATCCTAGGCCCTATTCTCGTGTGATCTTGTTATTTCTGAGTAATTCCTTGTTTCTGACTAAGACATGGAAATATATGCCGGTGACGCTGTCATTTATTTTTCCAAGAAAAGTATGTCACTCATAGCTTTAAGCTCCAACATTACAGGCAGCTCCTAAGGATGAGTCTTCTGGGAACTCATTACCCTGAAAGATCCTTTGATGCGGGTCCTATACTTTCACCGAATGCAGGATGTTCAGTTGGAAGCAGCTCTCAATCTGATGGTGAGATCTCTAGTCTGAACTGAATCCCTACCCGTTCCAGCCGCCACGTCAGCGACGCTAAGTTTTTCTTCAGTCAGTCCCGTCCAGTTATCGCACCCGGTTTCCATCCCGTTGGAAGTTACTCCGTATGAGTGATGACGCTCAAGTTGAATTTATTACCGCCGGTGGAAAATGTACCCACGGGCCCACGGCGATGGTTTACTGCACCTGCCTGCCAATGCACAGACAGCGTCCCCATTACGTGATGTTACCGTCAGAGTACTCTATTTAGGCTTGTTTAGATCCAAAAAGTTACTCCCAAATTTACTATGCAAAAAGAAGATTCTCCATCACATCAAAATGTCATAACATGTATGGAGTACTAAATGTAGATGAAATCAAAAACTAATTGCACGGTTTTGTTGTACTCTACGAGACGAACATTTTGAGCCTAATTAATCAATTTTTAGACAACTTTTCACACATACAAACGAAATGCTACAGTAACGCAATGATTACGAAGTGACCTTCCTCTCCCAAATTTGGCCTCCAAATTTTGGAACTAAACAGGCCCTTAGCTGTTGAAATTCAGAGTTTTGACGCGCGTTGCAACTTGCAGTGGATAACAGAGAGGGCTCATCATATAGGGTCTGATTGGTTTCCTGGTTCAACTTATCCTGGCTCCTACAAGTGAACCAGGCTCTCCCCAGCCAGGCTCGGTTGATGCAAAGTCACTTTGATTGGTTACCTGTTAGCTTGCAGCTTGGACACGGCAGGAAAGTGATTGGTTGCCCTGCTGATGTGTTTATCCCGTACCGCAGCTCTCTGGTCTCGTGCAGCTCCCATGCTCGCGCCAGCCAGGCTCGGTAGAAACGAGGATTTTTCCCGCACGGCTGGAGCCTGGCTGAGGAGCGGCTCTTGCACCACACGGGTCAGGCCCACTGGTGCAGGCATCCAATCAATCGCAGGTTGCATGCAGAGAGCCTGGCCCGGCTGGGAACCAGGCAACCAATGGCACCAATAAGTTCAGAACTCGAGCACCTTCCCAACTTGGGCTTAATACAATGATCGATGATCCGGCCCACTTAAGACTTAAAGGAGAATATGCCCGGCCCACATTGCGTTCGGCCTTTACTAGATGAACCCACGGCCCAAGCGGGTCCCAACGAGGCTGTCGACGACGCTGTGTGGCAGCTGGCAGGGGTGGACATTCTCAAAAAAAAAAAAAAAGCTGGCAGGGGTGGAGCTGGTGGCGAACACCGGCGACGGCGAGGCGGCGGCGCCCAGCCCCTTGCGCTGGGCGCCGCCAGGGGAGTACACTGCCCACCACGGGGAGTAGGGCGGAGTCCTACCGCCGCGATTCTTCTCCGGCTTCAGGGCCGCGCGCGTGGTGACCTTGCGCCAAGGGGAACCCAAGGTTCGGCTCTACGAGTCCTCTCTTTTCGCTATCGCTTTCGAGTCAGAGCTAGCATTGGTGTTGGGATTCTTAGGAATGCGCTTCGTGGGGGTTTGCCGTCTGCAGGTCAAGCTATCAGTTGAGACCACACTACCGTACCCCCATTATTTGTATCCCTCGTGCTCATAAATTCCATCTAATTCAAGAGGAAATCAATGCCATTGCCATTTACTACTTGTTGTGAAGTTCACTGGAATAAAGTAACTCAAGGTCACAAATTAGTGCTGTTGTTGCTTTTGGTCATCACTGTGTTGCAACAGCTGCTACTGTGTTATTCAGAATGCGTTTGTTTTAGGCTCAGAAGGCCCCATTTTGTTGTTCAAAACACGAGAGTGGAAATTCAATGATTCAGCCATTAATGGTTTTGCATATCCAAACGAAAATGCAAAATGTATGTTGTATTAAAAAATGCACAACATAAAACTTTCTAATATGGACTAGTGACAAAGATATTGATAACTACCAGCATTTTTCTCGGAGATGATGACAGTGCGGTTCTACCTTTCTAGAGTGATACTCATAGTAGCACTGCATGACGAAACTTCTTCCTCACTAGGATTTACATGGAAGTAAGCTGGTTGCATAGGCTTGGGTAAGCTCACATCCTTAGTGTTTAGCATTGTGACAACTCGCTCCATATCAGGTCGATGCTCTGCACTTTCTTGAACACATAAAAGTGACACATGAATGCACCTTTCTATCTTTTGATGTTCATTGCCTGGAGAAGAATACATCAGTTCACCCAATTTTCCATCACTCCAAAGTTGCCAAGCCTACAAAAGTAGTGCGTGGTTTTGAGAAATAAGTAAAATATAGGGGTCTACATATAGAAGCAAATGGGTATGCATAGATAGATGTTCTGTGTGGTGTTAAGGTTAATTACACTCACATAGGAGATGAGATTATACAGCTTTCCATTGTATTCATAGAATTGGGCTGTCCTCTTTGAGCTTATGATTTCCAATGCCAATACACCAAAGCTAAAAACATCTGATTTGATGGAGCAAACCCCATGAAAAGCATATTCAGGAGGTATGTAGCCACTGAGTGTCATAAGTTAAATTCGTGTCAGTAATGCAAAAAGGAGGAATTTATAAATTGAGTTGATCACATGCTATCCTAAAATTTTCTTTTCCCCAAAATAAGCACCTCTATGAATATTTCATGTACTTAAACTGCACAGATCCATATGTTCTTACTGTGTGCCCACTACTCTGGTGGTATTCGATTCTTTCACATTAGAGCAGAATATTCTGGCCATCCAAAAATCAGATATTTTTGGATTCATTTCACTATCCAAGAGAATATTACTTGCTTTCAAATCCCTGTGAATAACACATAATCGTGAATAATTGTGCAGGTAAAGGAGCCCTTGAGCTATCCCATCAATTATGTGCAGACGTTTTGACCAGTTCAGTCGTGCTCCCTTCACATTATCTGCAAAAGATCTATAGTTAATCAAAACTATTGACATAGTATTAACAGAATTACACATGTAGAGGCGATGAGTCTTGCCAAATGTGAAGCAGTCTAGACTTTTGTTTTCCATATATTCATATACAAGCATCTTTTCTTGATCTCCTTTAATGCAGTAACCCAACAGTTTAACGAGATTTTTGTGTTGAAGCTTTGATATGAGCTGAATTTCATTTTGGAATTCCAATAAACCTTGTAAAGAACATGCTTCTAGTCTCTTGACTGCTATTTTCATTCCACTGCTCAATCGGCCCTGAGATTGATTGAAATGAAAAAAAAGAACTAGTTATTTTTTATAACTCGATAACTTGGTCCACTGGAAATTTATATTGGTTTTGTTTAGTCACACAAAATTAATAATTAATTTATGATCCATTGCAGAAGCTACCTGTACAATAATATAGAAAAATGCATTATATTTGTATCAGCAGTGTAATGTTTAATTCATTTTAGGGGCCCATTTGCAATGTAAGGACATAATACCTTGTATACAGGACCAAAGCCACCTTGCCCCAATTTATTATGAAGAGAAAAGTTATTTGTAGCTTGTTTTATATGCAAGTAATCATACTGTGAAAATCCCAAGTCTCTGCCTTCCATCCTCCATAAATTTATCACACTTTTTATTGCCAAAGACATCTGTCGTAATTTGAATATTGCTTGTTCTGGAAAACAATATTGAAATTTTAAGCCGTTGATACATGTGAGAGGACATAACTAATGGTACACAATTTTATCTGCTCTTATGTTAATGCATACCTCTTTGTTGCTGTGTTTTTATCCATACATGAAGAATCAAGCAAGAAATGAATATTACCATAAGGAATCCTCCAATCGCAACCAAGATATCAGCTGTGTTGTCTGTACATCATTGCATAAGTCCAATGAGTTGTAGTTTGAGAACGCAACTAAAAGAGCACCTATGCAGCATGGGCAATTAGTGTTCCAGCAAGGGAGGTCCGGTTGGATTTGAAGGTGTTGTTTGGCATGTACCTGGCACCATTGTAATTACTGCAGAAGGTCTGAGAAGCTAATGTTGCTTGGCAGGAGCGTAAGAGGAATAGGAGAGAGAGCAATAGCATAATGGTTGGTAACTACAGTGTTATGGCCTTTGGTCTACCTATATTGCGGAATTGCTCGTCAGGAAGTCAAAGATGAGTAGCAAATATCATATTTGCTTCATCTACCAAGACTCATTCAATCTGTTTGTGGAAAATGATTGCTAAGACTCATTCTTTGCTATATGAATTGATAGATGGTGACATGCCCGTTTTTTCTATGGAAGATTGGTCCAGAGCTGTCTCGTGGGTTGGAACTCTGAAGTGAAATAGTGGACTTGTCTACATTTCATAGTGGACATCGTTCCCTTCTGAGAAGTGTGCCTGTCTACACTCCAGGTGCTTTCATACTTCTTGATTATGTCTTCTAAAAGTGCTAACAAATATGTCTTAGTTTGTGAAAAAAATAATGAAAGATTGAAAACAACCATGCATAGATTTACAATATATTCTAATACATGCTATCTATTGCCGGAAATGCAACTCATGGTCACAACAGAACTTGGTTATGTGCTAGCAGTAGACAGATTGGAGCTGAAATATAAATTAATTGAGTCTAACACTGTTTACACAGGATTTAAGGAAAATCTTGTTAAATATGTAAAACTACTAGTCAAATCAACCTAACAGGTTAACTGGTGAGAAACAGAAGAACAGAATGCCCCGTACTATTAATTAACACAAGAAGGATGGCCAACACCAGTAACTCAAACTTCACTAACAGTACATCCACATTTTACTATCTGCCATTTGTAGTAGTGATGCTCACATCATTTCTGCTACTCAACACAGTGGCAATTACTGACACATCTAATTTCGCATAGGAGTAAGCTGGTTGCTTTGGTTCTGGCAAAGTGATGCCATTGCTGCTAAGAATTGCAACAACTTCAGTCATTGTGGGACGATCAATTGTTTTCTCTTGAACACACATCAATGCCACAGCAAGGTATTTTATCAACTCTTCCAGTTTGTATTCATCACCAAATGATTGATCAATGAACTCATTCCATCTCCCACCTTTCCACAGTTGCCATGCCTGAAAAGAAAAAAAATATTACATGCACAGTAGTGTATGCTAGTGTATCTTTATGCTGTTAGATCTGGCTGCAAATGTTGGGAGGGAGATAAAGAAACTGCACTATAGTTTTTTTTGCCCTATACTTTGTGGAAAGAAAGAATGTAGAATACAGCCACAATAGTAATGGGAACTGATATGATATGCTAGTATATATGCAATCTTGTTATAGGGGAAAACAATATTTGTTCCACCAATTTTACAGATTGTTAGTTCTTAGCTGCTTACATATTCAAGGAGGTTGTAGAATTCTCCATTGTACTGAAATCCTGAGCTCCTCTTTCCACTTATAATCTCAAGAAGAAGCACCCCAAAACTGAAAACGTCTGACTTGATTGAGAGAAGGCCATCAGATGCATATTCAGGAGCCATGTATCCACTAGAAAAAGGTGTCATGTGGGAATTCAGAAAGCAAACACTTTGATACATCAGTAAGTAACAGAACTAGTTTAATGCACTTACTATGTGCCCACAAGTCTGCTTGTTGTTACTTGAGTGGCATCTGATGGAAATATCCTTGCCATTCCAAAATCAGAGATCTTAGGGTTTAGTTCAGAATCTAACAGAATATTGCTTGCTTTCAAGTCCCTATGGATTATGCGTAGTCGTGAGTGACTGTGAAGGTACAGAAGCCCTTGAGCTATACCTTCTACTATTTTAATCCGTGTCTTCCAGTTAAGTGAGTCTCGTCTTATCGGATCTACAAGCGATGTAAAACAAGAACAAGTGTTAGTTCTGCATACAAGAATGAATGCATTATGAAATGAGCATTTAGAGTAAGCACATGCTGAAAATGAAGTGGTCCAAGCTTTTGTTGGTCAGGTATTCGTAGATTAGCATCTTCTCTTCTTCATAGATGCAACAGCCAAGCAGCCTAACAAGATTTTTGTGCTGTAGTTTGGCTATAACCTGGATCTCATTCTTGAATTCTATTAGACCTTGTCGTGACCGAGCGGACAGTCTTTTTATTGCGAGCTCTTGTCCATCAGGAAATATTCCCTGCACAATTCATCACTCCATGTTTATATGGAGCCATCTAAATCTCATGATATTTGACATAGTAATAATTTCAAGGAAATACCTTGTAAACTGGGCCAAATCCACCCTCTCCTAGTTTGTTTTGGGGTGAGAAGTTGTCTGTAGCATCAGCAATCTGAGAGAAATCATAGAGTGAAAACTCTGAACTAGCGTCTTCGATCTTCCATAGCCTCAGTACTTCATCCATGTTCTCGGGCGCCTCCAGTGAGTTCTTTTTTCCTAAATGTGCATCTCTCCATTAGTTTTTCATGAAATTGGAATAAATCATTTGACTTTTTACAAGAACAATATTCTTACTTCTTCTTTCTTTCCTCCAGATGCTTAGGAGCCAGAAGAACAAACGTGTACACAGGACCGTGGAAGAGTAAACTGTTGCAATGATCAAGAACGCACGGTCTTTCTTTTTCCCTGAACATGATGCACAAAATGATCACTCATGGGGTTTAACAATTTCTCGAGAATTTCGGAAGCCCTTATATTGATTCACTTTACTTCGGAGCCAGCTGAATTCTTTTAGGTTGCAAGCAGCTTGACAACGTTCAGGTTTGTAACTCAGACGAAAACAGTTTGTTCAGATTTTCACTCTGAACGCCGGACATGCTTAAGCAGGGGAACTTACGCAGCGACAGCATGTCGCCGTTGCCGGTGACGTTGAAGAACCGCAGGTCCATCTCGTACCGGAGGATGCACCGCGCCCCGAAGACCGCCCCGCCCATCTTGCCGCCGCCGATCTTCCTCCGCCTCTCCGCGACGGCACCGTCAAGGCAGGCCCGGCAGCGGTCCGCCGGCATGTCCGAGGTGCACTGCGCCAGCCCGTACACCGCCCGGTCCTTCTCCCCCGACGACGACGGCGACCACGGCGCTTCGCCTACCGCCCACCTGTCCGGTCGCCTCGCCGCGGCGCCGGCGAGCGTGGTCAGCAGCTCCGTGACTCGCTCGTCGAACCGCGCGGCCGCGGCGTGCGGCACGGAGCCTGCGCTCGTGACGTCGGCCCACTCCGGCGCGTTACTGAAGCCGGAGAGGAAGTCATGGTCGGAGAAGCGGAGCTGGTAGAGCTCGGAGTAGACGGCTGTAGGGTAACGAAGGAGGCTACGCTAGCTCACACAAAAACTCGTTCACCCAAAATAGGAACAGCAGCAGTTATAGATCACAGATTGTTACCACTAGACGCGCAGTTGCAGCGGAAGCCGTCTCGATGTAGACGAACGCGTCGAAGTGGCAGTGCAGTGCAGTTGCTTACGTCCGTCTGGTCCTGCACGTGCGGTTCGTCCTTGTGCTCCAAGCGCAGCACCTCCGAGGTATCCACACGTACGAGGATTGAAACGTCGCGCACCGGACTGCTAGGTCCGCGAGCACGATAGGGAGAAAAGCAACTATTGCTTGGAAGTCATGTCTTTCTCAGGAGGGGTTTGGTCTTTATTTATTTGGATGAAATTCTCCACACCATATTCCATTAGCAATATAGGACTAATAAATAAAGCACCCCTTCCCCTGGTAATGGGCTTCACAACATTTGTGGCCTATTAAGACTAGTGGATCGAATCCAGTTGTCTCTTGGGCATATTCCCAACAATCTCCCACTTGCACTAGAGACAATCTCATAAGCAAGTTTTCAGTGTTCCAAACCTCTTAAGTGTGTGACCCTATGGGTTCACGTACACACAGACATGGTTCGAGTACTCCTACTCGTTCCAATAGTTGATAGCGGCCTCTAGCAAGACGTGTCAACTCCCATGAATACGTAAAGATCATATCAGACAAACCACCACAACATCACGTACAAGCTATTCCCTTTGCCTCACGATATTTGGTCTAACTCCAAGTAAGACCTCCCTTTCTCGAATCTGTGAGTCGGATCCTTCAAGAGGTTAACACTTAACCCAGCACGGCCATGCATTTCTTGATCCGATCACTCGAGGGGCCCAGAGATATCTCTCTTGTATAGAGAGGGGCAAATCCCATCTTGATTGACCATGCCTCACAGCATGCTTCCTGACAAACCCGAAAACCACCTTTATAACTACCCAGTTACGGTGCAGCGTTTGGTAGTCCCTAAGTAGGTCAATTCACATCTTGAGTACATACGACAATCTCAGGTCTAAGGACAAAGCATACACGTTGTGAAGAAGAGATAAACAAGTCTCAAACTGGGTCAGTCCAGCCCCATGTCATACATGTGCCCACATTATTAGTTTGACATCTCCATGTCCATGACTTGTGAAACATAGTCATCAACTAATACATGTGCTAATCAAATTAGGGACAATCCTTTTGAATAACCATATAAGTATTGAGTTTCACAAACAATTCACATAATTGCTAATCATATACAAGTTGCCTTTCATGGATATTCAATAAATAAACAATATGTCATAGATACAAAACATTGTCCACTCACACTGGAGCTAATCTAAATGATATCTAATACCCATAGCTCTCGTGTGTGATTCATGTTTAGGCCGTGGAAGAGCCTTTGTCAAAGGATCAGCAATATTCAAATCCGTATGTATTTTGCATATCTTTATCTCACCACGTCTAACGAACTCTCGAATGAGGTGAAACTTCCGCAGTACATGTTTGTTTTTCTGGTGATTCCTCGGCTCCTTAGCCTGTGCAATTGCCCCATTGTTGTCACAGTAGAGTTCCAATGGGCTAGATGCATTGGGAAACACACCAAGCTCAATGAGAAACTTCCTCATCCAAACACCTTCCTTCGCCGCTTCCGAAGCTGCGATGTACTCTGCTTCCGTTGTAGAATCAGCCACAGTATCTTGCTTAGAACTTTTCCAGCTTACAGCACCACCGTTTATTGTGAACACAAATCCTGATTGCGACTTTGAATCATCTGGATCAGTTTGGAAACTAGCATCAGTGTAACCCTTTACAATGAGCTCTTCCTCACCTCCATAGACTAGGAACACATCTTTAGTCCTTCTAAAGTACTTAAGAATGTTTTTCACCGCTGTCCAGTGACTTTCACCTGGATTAGTCTGGTGTCTGCTCGTAACACTTAGAGCATATGAGACATCTGGATGAGTACTTATCATGGCGTACATGATGGATCCAATTGCTGAAGCATAAGGAACCTTACTCATGCGCTCCCGCTCATCAGTCGTCGTAGGACACTGAGTCTTGCTGAGGTGTATGCCATGTGACATAGGCAAGAACCCTTTCTTGGATTGTTCCATGCTGAACCGATTCAGCACCTTGTCAATATAAGTATCTTGACTTAATCCTATAAGCCTCCTTGATCTATCCCTATAGATCCTTATGCCCAGAATGTATGCAGCTTCCCCTAAGTCCTTCATAGAAAAACTATTTTTCAGCGAAGTCTTAACGGATTCTAGCATAGGAATATCATTCCCAATCAACAATATGTCATCCACATACAAGATTAGAAATACAACAGAGCTCCCACTTTCCTTCTTGTAAACACAAGCCTCTTCTTCATTCTGCCGGAAGTCAAACCCTTTGACTACCTCATCAAAACGAAGGTTCCAACTCCGAGATGCTTGCTTTAATCCATAGATTGATTTCTGAAGCTTGCATATTTTTCCAGCATTAGTTGGATCGACAAAACCTTCTGGTTGTATCATGTATACATCCTCCTCTAGGTTCCCATTGAGGAAAGCTGTTTTGACATCCATCTGCCATATTTCATAATCGAAATACGCAGCTATTGCTAGAACGATCCGGATAGATTTAAGCATCGCTACTGGAGAGAATGTCTCGTCGTAGTCAACTCCTTGAACTTGTCGAAAACCTTTTGCAACAAGTCGTGCTTTGTAGACGTTAACATTTCCGTCTACATCTCTCTTTCTCTTAAAGATCCATTTGCACTCGATGGGTCTCACACCATCAGGCGGGTCAACTAAGTTCCAAACTTGATTTTGCCCCATGGAATCTATCTCGGATCTCATGGCACTTTGCCATTTCTCGGAATCTGGGTCCATCATAGCTTCCGCATAGGTCCTAGGCTCATCGTTGTCTATCAACAATATGTCGCGCTCTCCCGTAACTAGGAGATTCATTTTCTGTGTAGCGCGACGTGGCCTTTCCGACCTTCGTGGTTGTGGCAGTTCTTCTCTTACCACAGGTGCCTCAACTCGTTCTGCTACATCAGCATCACTCGTAAAGTCTTGCCTCATAGGCTCATCTCGAATTTCTTCAAGATACACCTTCTGTCTACTTTTCTCGCTGTTGAGAAACTCTTTCTCCAAGAAAACACCGTTCCTAGCGACAAACACTTTGCCCTCTGATCGGTTGTAGAAATAATATCCAATTGTTTCCTTTGGATATCCCACGAATATGCACTTGTCCGATTTTGGTGTAAGCTTGTCCGACTGAAGTCGCTTGACATATGCATCACAACCCCAAATTTTCAGAAAAGACAAACTGGGAGTCTTGCCAGTCCATATCTCATATGGTGTCTTCTCCACGGACTTAGATGGTACCCTATTTAGTGTGAAAGCTGCTGTTTCTAGAGCGTAACCCCAAAATGATAACGGTAGATCTGATTGGCTCATCATTGATCGCACCATGTCTAACAAGGTTCGATTACGTCGCTCGGACACACCGTTCCTCTGAGGTGTTCCAGGTGGCGTTAGCTGTGGAACAATTCCGCAACTCTTTAGATGAGTGCTAAACTCGTGGCTCAAATATTCGCCTCCATGATCTGATCGCAAGGCTTTAATTTTCTTACCACGCTGATTTTCAACTTCATTCTGAAACTCTTTGAACTTTTCAAAAGTCTGTGACTTGAGCTTCATTAAGTAGACATAGCCATATCTACTAAAATCATCAGTGAAAGTTATGAAGTACTGAAATCCACCTCGAGCTGTCGTGCTCATTGGTCCACATACATCAGTATGTATGAGTTCCAACAAGTGGGCGCCCTCTCAGGAAAACCTGTGAAAGGTGCCTTGGTCATCTTGCCTAGCAAACAAGCTTCGCACGTCTCGTATGATTCAAAATCAAACGAAGTTAAAAGTCCATCAGAATGGAGCTTCTTCATGCGCTTCACACTTATATGACCCAAACGACAATGCCACATATAGGTAGGATTCAAATCATTTAGCCGAGGCCTTTTAGCAATTATATTACATATAGGTGAATCATCAAGATTTAAAATGAACAACCCATTCACAATGGATGCAAGAGCCACAAACATGCCATTCTTTGAGATCACACAACCATTGTCTTTACTCGCGAATGTATAACCATCCTTCATCAAACATGAGGGAGATACAATGTTTCGACTCAAACTAGGAACAAAATAACAATTATTCAATTCCATGATAAATCCTGACGGAAGGTGGAGTTGCATCGTTCCGACGGTCAAAGCAGCAACTCTTGCATTATTGCCCACTCGGAAATCAACTTCGCCTCTTCCCACGCTTCTACTTCTTATTAGTCCCTGCATCAAATTGCAAATATGAGCAACCGATCCGGTATCAAATACCCTGGAATTAATAGAAGATTCAGCGAGAAAAATGTCTGTAATATTAATGTCAAGTGTACCTGATGCGGAAGTACTCTTACTACTGCCATTCTTCAGAAAAGCCAGGTACTTCTTGCAATTCCTCTTCCAGTGACCAATTTCCTTACAATAAAAGCACTCCTTCTTTTTTGCAGCTGGTCCAGACTCAGTCTAGGGCGTAGAGCTTGGCTGAGAGATCATATCTTTAGCCTTGCTCTTTTTCTTCCAAGATTTGCCCTTCCTCTTGAAGTTAGGCCTGTTTTGGATGGCCATCACATGGCTGCTGCTAGCGCTTTTCTTGATATCAGCCTCTGCTGTCTTGAGCATGCCACATAACTCATTCAATCCCTTCTCCGCCCCATGCATATGGTAGTTCGAGATGAAGTTCCCAAAGCTAGGCGGAAGTGATGCTAGAATGAAATCGGTGGCTAACTCTGGGCCAAGTGGGAAGCCTAGCTTCTCCAACCTTTGGGAGTAACCAACCATCTTGATCACATGCGGCCCTACAGCTGCGCCTTCTGCTAGCTTTGTTTCCACAAAGGCCTTTGAGACATTGAACCTTTCAGTCCTGGCCTGAGTTTGAAACATATCCTTGAGCGCCTCGATCATATAATGCGCCTCATGGTTTGTCTCAAACTGCATCTGCAGCTCGGGTTCCATGCAAGCAAGCATAAGGCAACTCACTTCAAGATTGGCATCACATGCTTTCTTGTAAGCATTTTTCTCAGCAAGAGTTGCGTTATCATCAGGTTCAACTGGTAATGGGGTGTCTAGAACTTCTTCCTTTTTCTCAGCCCTGAGAACAATTCTAAGGTTTCGGATCCAATCCGCATAATTTGTTCCATTCAACTTATCCTTCTCAAGGATCGAACGCAAAGAAAACGGTGTGCTAGGTGCCATTGATCTACAACAGAAAATAATGCAAAATACTAAGACAATGTATCTATGACAGAGTAAAATACATTAAACAATTTAACGGAATTTACTCCCACTAAAATCAATATCCCTCCATTGATACTTTAGTGATTCAGGATCCACAACTAACAAGTCGACTAGTGAGCTTTAGCATCACCGCTAGAAGACATGGTAGATCGGTAAGCAACTCTTGCTAATCATATCATATATGACTCCTGTTGTTGGTTGACATCTCTATGTCTCGGCGTCCAACCTTTATGTCCCAAGGTCCTTAACCGTTAAGATGACCTTGTTTAAGTTAACCAACTCCTTATGCGAGTAATTATCCGATACAAACCCATCTAGTCAAGGAAAACTAGTGGCACCCTAATTTCATAGACCCACCACTAATTGTACAAGACATGTGATGGTGCAAGATTTAGTTGGGAGGACATTTAGAACTTAAACAATTTTTGAGGGATCGTTTTTTCAAAATTTTAATTTCGCCGGACCGTCCGACGCTCCCTGCGGACCGTCCGTTGTTTCCTTGCGGACTGTCCGACCTGCTCTGGCGGACCGTCCGACCCTCTGGAACGCTGGAAAAACGCTTCTGTCAAAATTCCGACTGAATTTGCGGACCGTCCGCCGCTCTCTTGCGGACCGTCCGCCATTCTTGCGCGGACCGTCCGCCGTTTCTCCCGGACTGTCCGATCCGCTCCGCGGACTGTCCAACCTGCTCTGGCGGACCGTCCAACCCTCTGGAACGCTAGACAACGTCTCTGTAAGATTCTTGACCGAATTTACGGACCGTCCGCCGCTCTCCCGCGGACCGTCCGCCGTTCTCTCGCGGACCGTCCGCCGTTCCTGAGCGGACCTACGATTCTATCTGACCAATCACATTGGTCTATATCTCACCATGCCTGGGTTTACGTGTATCACTTAACTCCGGTGGCGGAATTCCGACCGGTAGGAGTAATTCGTTACACCACCATCATGGTGAACCCTAGTCAACATCGTCGTATATCGACATGCGACGCGGTCATTGATCTAAGTTCGATTCGACCAATCCAATTGGTCTATATCTCACCATGACTGGGTTTGTGTGTATCACTTAACTCCGGTGGCGGAATTCCGACCGGTAGGAGTAATTCGTTACACTACCATCATAGTGGAGATCACGAACCGATCAGAGACCAATCTACAACCAAGCATATCTCTATATGCTGGCATCCGAATCTATAACGAAACAGCTACGGCTCTGATACCACTGTAGGGTAACGAAGGAGGCTACGCTAGCTCACACAAAAATTCGTTCACCCAAAATAGGAACAACAGCAGTTATAGATCACAGATTATTACCACTAGACGCGCAGTTGCAGCGGAAGCCGTCTCGATGTAGACGAACGCGTCGAAGTGGCAGTGCAGTGCAGTTGCTTACGTCCGTCTGGTCCTGCACGTGCGGTTCGTCCTTGTGCTCCAAGCGCAGCACCTCCGAGGTATCCACACGTACGAGGATTGAAACGTCGCGCACCGGACTGCTAGGTCCGCGAGCACGATGGGGAGAAAAGCAACTATTGCTTGGAAGTCATGTCTTTCTCAGGAGGGGTTTGGTCTCTATTTATTTGGATGAAATTCTCCACACCATATTCCATTAGCAATATGGGACTAATAAATAAAGCACCCCTTCCCCTGGTAATGGGCTTCACAACATTTGTGGCCCATTAAGACTAGTGGATCGAATCCAGTTGTCTCTTGGGCATATTCCCAACAACGGCCACGTCCCTGCGGAGCGCGCAGGGCGAGTGGGCGCTGGTGGCGTCGGCGTCGATGGCGCCGAGGGCATCCCCGAGGCGGCTGGCGCAGTCGGCGCCCGTGGAGTCGGCCCGGCAGAGCACGGCGCCGTAGACCCTGTCGGGGCCCTCCCCGGCGGCGCCGGTGGCCGAGTGCAGCCTCGCGGCGCCGCCGATCAGGTCGCCGGCGAGCGACCTCAGGTTGGATGTGTACGTGCTGTTTGGCTTGTACGTGGCATCGGTGCAGAAGCACCGGTCACCGGCCGACGACCACGCCGGTGTGGTGGAGAGGAGAATCGCGAGCGCCAGGAGATTTGGTGAATTCGGCATCATTGACATTAGTTTCTCTGTTCCTTCATGAATTAAAATGTTTGCCACAGCACAGCAGTAGGAAAATTCATATCCATGACCATGAAATTCTTCTTGATTTTCTTGACAGGCACGGAGTACGTCGGAAAACAGCTAGCTGGTGGCCTCGTGCGTCAAAGTCGGGCGGTGGAGAAGTGTGTTTGGTTTACTCTGGTTTCGTAGAGCTGCGTGGTATATCCAGCCAAAACAAGTTGAGTGGATCAGAGGATGCAATGATCGTGAAGAACATTTGGAGAGTAGTGTCCATACAAGATCTCGCGAAGATGTTCGATTGGTTGCATATAGACCGAGCTGACACTGATAGGTGGACCCATGATGGATGCAATCCACAGCCGGCAAAAGCTTGACGGAAGGGCGCTGACCAGAAGCACTGTGCCAACACGGCACTGACAGACAACGTCGTCGTCAGCCTGATAGAGAGTCGTCTAACTACGCTGACGTGTTCCACCATACTATACATATCGTCGTCTTCGTCAGCCACATGCCCAGATAGTACCCGATGTGGGCGATGGCGCAGCCTGAGGAAAATATGTATGATTCTGTCGGATGACTCCTGACCGTTCGCGTTCCGTGATTTTCGTCTACAAGAGGGCGCCGAGTGGCTTCTTCGCTCCTTCATCCATACTTGGTAAAGACAACAGATGGTCAAGGTTGCAAGTGGCAATGTGGCATGTAGATAATCTTCGTTCCAGCTTTTCTGATTTTAAGTTTAAACTAGTTTGTTTTGACGAGTAAGCTTTTTGCTCACCGCTCAATAGCTCAATAGCCCGGTGATTGTTAAACCGCCAATAAGACTTTTAACTTTGCTATACGCACAACATGTTAAAAAAATTATATTCTTTATACCAATTCAAATAAGTATAATTGTTTATGAAAATATATCGCCCAAAAAACTTGCCTTTACTACTACATCGTATCAAATCATATGTCGTCATTTTAGCTTTTTAAAATTTACAGTTTTTTTTAGATAAAGGATATAAATCCGGCCTCTATATCCACATGTGGATGTATATAGCCAAATATTACATGAGTTCTTAGACTCAAAAACTCACACCAAGGAACAAACAAAATAGACATATAAAAGACTACAGGAGAAAGTGAGAAAGACTCAGCTTCAAACTTCTTCAATGTCTTTGCTTCAACTTGTTCTTTTATCTCCATATAGCAGTCTCTTTTCACATCATTTGTCTACTTAGAAACTTGATGTTGAATTGTGCTGCCAATAGTCTTCTATGTCTGACGGTCTATCTTATGAAACTGCACTGAGTCGATCTCAATGACAAGCTCAAGTAAACTTCACCGACATCTCTCAGGCGTAGTGACACCCTCAGGTGTCACCGCCATCAAGCCTATGCCAGCTGCACCAGCGAGACCGTGCCCCCTATGGCATGAGCCTCCAAAACGACGCCTCCAGGGAGGGTTGTGACGCTATCGATGCTGCCTTCGCTTGACCGGCTACAGGGATTACACCCTGCAAACAACAATTGCACATATAGAAGAGAGCAAAACAAGGATGCTTCCAAGGAAGTATACAGCGCCCGAAGGCGGCGTCCTCGTCCCGTGGAATGGGCAAAGTTTTCGCCAAATCCCCCACTCTCCGTGCAAAGCCATAGCCATAGCTCATGGTCGTGCCAAGCTGATGAAGTCGTGAACAACCCTGATGCAGTGGAAAGAGAGCCAGAACCGCTAGGTGTGTCAGCGACAGCCCAAGCCCAACGATAGCTGCACAAGATGTCGCCGGCCGTCGAGGCACGCGCAACGGTGCCCCTTGCCCCAAATCCAGGCATGGGGGAGCTAGATACGGCCATGGCCCCACCAAATATGACGTCATCGGCACTGGGACCCTCTCCGCTGGCCTTCCCGCGCCTACCAATCGCCGCTACATACGAGCAAACGAGAATAAAAAGAGAGGAAGAAATCCTCGCCGCCATTATCCTCGCCACCGTGCGGGCTTCCAGCGCCCAGCTCCAGCAACCGACGTGTCCATGAGGAGGGTGGGAGGTGTTCGAGCGGATGATCCAAAAAATAACCCTGTAGAAACCCGCGTCGCCCTTCTCGGGCGATACGGGCGGCACAACCGTCAAATTTACAGGTTTTATTGTACATCTAAATATAAGTTACATCTAGATACATATATTAAAGAAAACAACCTTAGAACGAAGAGAGTACTTTATATGGTCGATGGAGGTATCTGCATGTGCGAACTGAGCATAGCTCAACTAGTGAGGTTCCTTGTTGTGTAACTGTCCACCCAAATTTGAGTTCACGACTTAGCTAGCGTGCTTATATTTTTTCTAATTTTTTTCTATGATTCAACAGACTTTATTCTGATAGAAGATGTTTTCATCGACAACAAAGTGTATGTGATTACTTTGTGAACCTTCGGATCAACCGCCTCAACGTTCAATTGGAACGCATGCTTGAATGCGTTTTACAGCTTCCACGAGGACCAAATCCTCACCTAATTCCGATCAAAAGAAAATCATCACCTAATCCCTCTAAAATTCACCGCCCCGTAAAAATTGTTGACGCCACCGTGTTGATGCGAATGCGGCAACGATAATGACAGGACAAATCCAGACTGCTTCAAGTCTTCCAGGCAATTTACCCGTGCTCTGAAAAGATTATTCAGATTACCGTTCTAGAGAGCTAGCCCGTCACAGCACAGGGCATGATCACCAGCTTATATAACGCACGCGTTGCAATGCCATTCTCGTACACTTGCTTCCATACATATCATCGACGAGGACACAAATGGCGGCGTCACTCGCTGTTCTCGTCTCCCTCGTCTGCGCAGCTCTGGCCTCCGGCGCCGCAGGCGTCCGCGTCGACCTCACTCGCCTCCACGCCGGCCCCGGCGTCACCGCGTCCCAGTTCGTCCGCTACGCCCTCCGCCGCGACATGCACCGGCACAACGCCCGGCAGCTTGCAGCGTTCGACGGCACGGTGTCCGCACCGACCAAGAAGGACGCGAACGGCCTCGGGGAGTACATGATGACACTAGCCATCGGCACACCGCCGCTGTCCTACGCGGCCATTGCAGACACCGGCAGCGACCTCATCTGGACGCAGTGCGCGCCCTGCGGCAGCCAGTGCTTCCAGCAGCCGACGCCGCTCTACAACCCAGCCAACTCCACCACGTTCGGCGACCTCCCGTTGTGCAACAACTCCACCAGTGCTTCCAGCATGTGCGCGGCTGCGCTGGCCGGGGCGGCGCCGCCGGGGTGCGCGTGCCCGTACAACCAGACGTACGGCATCGGGTGGACGTCCGGCTTCCTGGAGTCCGAGACGTTCACGTTCGGGTCGGCACCGGCCGACCAGACCAGCGTCCCTAACATCACCTTCGGGTGCAGCAACGCCAGCAGTGACGACAACAACGGCTCGGCGGGGCTCGTCGGACTTGGCAGGGGCCCCCTGTCGCTGGTGTCGCAGCTCGGCGCCGACAGGTTCTCCTACTGCCTCACGCCGTTCGATGACACCAACAGCACCAGCACGCTCCTGCTCGGCCCGTCGGCGGCGCTCAACGACACGGGCGTCCGCTCCACGCCGTTCGTCCCCAACACGGCGCGTGCGTCCTTCTACTACCTCAACCTGACGGGCATATCCCTTGGCACCAACCTTCTGTCCATCCCGCCAGACACCTTCTCCAAGTCCGACGGCACCGGCGGGCTAGTCATCGACTCCGGCACGACGCTGACGTATCTTCCCGACGTGGCGTACCAGCAGGTCCGCGCCGCCGTCCTCTCGCTGGTGACGCTGCCCACGACGCCGAGCGGTTCGGCAGCGACGGGGTTTGACCTGTGCTTCGCGCTGCCGTCACCGACGTCGGCGGCGCCGGCCATGCCGAGCATGACGCTCCACTTCGACGGCGCGGACATGGTGCTCCCGGCGGACAACTACATGATGCTGGACTCCGGCGTGTGGTGCCTGGCCATGCAGAACACGACCACCCTTGGCGACGCGCTGCCGAGCATTCTTGGCAACTACCACCAACAGAACATGCACATCCTCTACGACGTCGGGCAAGAGATACTGTCGTTTGCTCCGGCCGAGTGCAGCACGCTCTGAACAGACATTTACATATAACTACAAATGCATATATATCGCGTTATATTCGTATATAGTGGCGGCCTGTGCCGGTGCTGTGTATCTTGCCCTTCCAACAGCAGTCTAGTTGTCGTGCGTGTTATATAAGGTGGTGGTGGTGTATACTTGTATGTGTTTCCTGAGGTTTTAAATAAAAACGGCAATTCAAACAAGTTCAGAGTTTAATCGAGTACTACAAATGTAACTGAATATGTCCACGGAAGAGACAACAATATACTCCCTCCACTCACAAAAGAGAGTTGCCTTACACCAACCAGCATTATTGGTTATACTATTCAAGATTGGATATTACAGAATAATATGAGAAAATTCGAGATGTAATTTCCTAAAAGCATACTTTTGCAATGCTTATATTTTTTCTGTTCAAAATGTACTGGTCAAAGTTGTATTTTCGAGACAGTGCCAATGTTTAAAATGCCAACTATTTGAGTCTAGAAAGATTATGAAGTTCACATGCGAAGAAAAAATAATTGACCGAAGAAACATGCATAGATCTGATAATGGTATATAACGAAATGATATAACTCATAATAATATCTGTTAGAGTTTGCAGCGGAATCCGGCTCGACCCGCTATGCCCACGGGCCGACGCCCCATCAAGCCCGGGTCCATCAGAGCCGCAACTAACCAAGGTTCAGGTCTAACTCAACCTGAAAGACTAGTCCGATAGGTGAGGACTGACTCTGCCTTATATATTATGCTCCTCACCAAGGGGTTTAACAATTTCTCAAGAATTTTGGAGGCCCTCCTATTGATTTACTTTACGTCGGAGCCAACTGGATTCTTGGAGGTTGCAAGCAACTTGACAACGTTCAGGTTTGTTACTTGGACGAAAACAGTTTGTTCAGATTTTTATTCTGAATGTCGGACATGTCTAATTAAGCAGAGAAACTTACGCAGCGACAAGCATGTCGCCGTTGCCGGTGACGTTGAAGAACCGCAGGTCCATCTCGTACCGGAGGATGCTGTCATGACTTGGGCCATCATAGGACTAGCTAAGTTAGCACTGGGCATGCGTGCATTTTCTTTGCTGGGCCGAGCCCATGTAACAGCTACTTATACTGTGACACCAGAATGACTGGGCATCGATAAAATGAACTAAATCAGTTTATCCCCAAACCCTACTGTTCATGTTTCTTCTTCCTCTGATCCTATCTCTGATTCCATTAATTCCTCGTGTCGCTGTTCTCCAACCAGTTTGGCGTGCCGCCATTCGACGTGGGATCATAACAGACGCACCGCGCCCCGAAGACCGCCACGCCGATCTTGCCGCCGCCGATCTTCCTCCGCCTCTCCGCAACGACGCCGTCAAGGCAGGCCCGGCAGCGGTCCGGCGGCATGTCGGTGGTGCACTGCGCCAGCCCGTACACCGCCCGGTCCTTCTCCCCCGACGACGACGGCGACCACGACGCTTCGCCCATCGCCCACCTGTCCGGTCGCGGCGCCGGCGAGCGCGGTCAGCAGCTCTGTGACCGTGACTCACTCGTCGAACCACGCGGAGCTGGTAGAGCTCGGAGTAGACGGGCGACGGCCACGTCCCTGCGGAACGCGCAGGGCGAGTGGGCGCCAGTGGCGTCGGCGTCGACGATGGCGCCGAGGGCATCCCGGAGGCGGCTGGCGCAGTCGGCGCCCGTGGAATCCGCCCGGCAGAGCACGGCGCCGTAGACCCTGTCGGGGCCCTCCCCGGCAGCGCCGGTGGCCGAGTGCAGCCTCGCGGCGCCACCGATCAGGTCGCCGGCGAGCGACCTCAGGTCGGATATGTACGTGCTGTTTGGCTTGTACGTGGCATCGGTGCAGAAGCACCGGTCACCGGTCACCTGCCGACGACCACGCCGGCGTGGTGGAGAGGAGGAGAATCGCGAGCGCCAGGAGATTTGGTGAATTTGCCATCATTGACATTAATTTTTCTGTTCCTTCACGAATTAAAATGTTTGGCACAGCAGCACAGCGGTACGAAAATTGATATCCATGACCATGAGATTCTGCATGTTCTTGACAGTCACGGAGTACGTCGGAAAACAGCTAGCTGATCCGGGCTACCAGTTGGCGGCCTCGTGCGTCAGAGTCGGGCGGTGGACAAGTGTGTTTGGTTTACTTTGGTTTCGTAGAGTTGCGTGGTATTTCCAGCCAAAACAAGTTGAGTGGCCGGATCAGTGGATGCAATGATCGTGAAGAACATTTGGTCGTTGGTGGTATCATGGAGACAAGTAGTGTTCCATACAAGATCTCGCGAAAATGTTCCATTGGTTGCATAGACCGAGCTGACACTGATAGGTGGGCCCATGATGGATGCAATCCACAGCCGGCAAAAGCTTGACGGAAGGGCGCTGAGCAGAAGCATTGTGCCAACACGGCACTGATCGACAAACAACGTTGTCGTCAGCCTGATAGAGAGTCTACTAACTACCCTGACGCGTTCCGCCATACTATACATATTGTGTCGTCTTCGTCAGCCAGATAGTACCCGATCGTGGCCAATGGCGCAGTCAGATGTGCTCTCTCCATTCTTTTTTATTTGACGCTACTTGGCTCAAATTTAAACTAGCCATATAAAATACTTCATCCGTTCTAAATTATAAGTCGTTTTGACAAATCTAGATTCATAGTTAGTAGTATGTATCTACATATATACTTATGTCTAGATACATACTACTAACTATGAATCATGAAATGCCAAAACGACCTATAAATTGGAACGGAGGGAGTAGAATAGAGGTAGTAATACGTATGATGAAGTCCGATGACTGACCGACTTGACCGTGTGCGTTCCGTGTTTTTCGTCTACGAGAGGGCGCTGAGTGGCTTCTTCCTTCATCCATACTTGGTCAAGACAGCAAATGGTCAAGGTTGCAAGTGGCAATTGGCATGTAGATAATTTCCGTTCCAGTTTTTCTTGATTTTAAGTTTAAACTAGTTTGTTTTGACGAGCTTTTTGGCTTGACGTAGTAACCAAAGGAATAAAAACTTCCATTCCTGGCTTAGCCCATTGTTTCCACGGTTGAGCCGCTTGCATTGTGACTTGAGAGGTCGATGCTCTTAGTTCGGATTTTTTTAAAAAAAATTACAAAAAAAATATCACAAAACCATACGCTCATCACCCACGGGTCGGGCGATGAATAAAAATCACGCATTCATCGATTGCTCTTTTCTTGAATCAGTCAATAGTTGGGCGACAAGTTGGGACCATGGGTTTGTACTCCCTTCGTTCTGATTAACTTGTTATTATGTATTTAAAAGCGAAGCGAGTAAAGTTTTTTGCTCACCGCTCAATGGTTGGGTGATTGCTAAACCGCCAACAAGACTTTTAACTTTGCTACACACAACATGTTCAAAAAAATCATATTCTTTATACCAATTCAAATAAGTATAATTGTTTATGAAAGTACATCGTCTGAAAAAACCTGCCTTTATAGCTAACTTCTGTATCAAATCATATGTCTTTTTAGCTTTTATAAATATACAGTTTTTACTATATATCTAGATATAAGTACATATATCTAGAAAAAACAAAACAACCTTGAAACAAAGTGAGTACTTTTTATGGTCGATGAAGGCGGTAACTGTACATGCGAATTGAGCATAGCTCAACTAGCGAGGTTCTTTGTGGTGGAACTGTCCACCCAAATTTGAGTTCACAACTTAGCTAGCGTGGTCATATTTTTTCTGAATTTTTTATGATTTAATAGACTATATTCTATTTTTCTAGTGATAGATGATGTTTTCATCAACAACGAAGGTTTGCGATCATTTCGTGAACCTCCACATCAACCGCCTGAACGTTGAATTGGAACGCATGCTTATGCGTTTTACTTCTTCCACGAGGACTAAATCCTCACCTAATCCCTCTAAAATTCAGCGCCCATAAAAATTGAGGACGCCACCGTGTTGATGCGAATGTGGCAACGATAATGACAGGACAAATTAATCCAGACTGCTTCAAGTCTTTCCAGGCAATTTACCCGTGCTCTGAAAACATTCTTCAGATTACCCGTGCTAGAGAGCTAGCCCGTCACAGCACAGGGCATGTTCACCAGCTTATATAACGCACGCGTTGCAATGCCATTCTCGTACACTTGCTTCCATATACATCATCGACGAGGACACAAATGGCGGCGTCACTCGCTGTTCTCGTCTCCCTCCTCTGCGCAGCGCTGGCCTCCGGCGCCGCAGGCGTCCGCGTCGACCTCACTCGCCTCCACGCCGGCCCCGGCGTCACCGCGTCGCAGTTCGTCCGCGACGCCCTGCGCCGCGACATGCACCGGCACCATGCCCGGCAGCTCGCTGCGTCAGATGGCACGGTGTCCGCACCGACCAGGAAGGACCCGAGCTTCGGGGAGTACCTGATGACGCTGGCCATCGGCACGCCGCCGGTGTCCTACCCGGCCATCGCCGACACCGGCAGCGACCTCATCTGGACGCAGTGCGCGCCCTGCGGCAGCCAGTGCTTCCAGCAGCCGACGCCGCTCTACAACCCAGCCAACTCCACCACGTTCGGCGAGCTCCCGTTGTGCAGCAACTCCACCAGTGCTTCCAGCATGTGCACGGCTGCGCTGGCCGGGGCGGCGCCGCCGCCGGGGTGCGCGTGCCCGTACAACTACACATACGGCATCGGGTGGACGTCGGGCTCCCTGGAGTCCGAGACGTTAACGTTCGGGTCGGCGCCGACCGACCAGACCAGCGTCCCTAACATCACCTTCGGGTGCAGCAACGCCAGCAGCAGCGGCAACTGGAACGGCTCGGCGGGGCTCGTCGGACTTGGCAGGGGCTCCCTGTCGCTGGTCTCGCAGCTCGGCGCTAACAGGTTCTCCTACTGCCTCACGCCGTTCGATGACACCAACAGCACCAGCACGCTCCTGCTCGGCCCGTCGGCGGTGCTCAACGACACCGGCGTCCGCTCCACGCCGTTCGTCACCAGCCCTGCCATGGCTGGGTCCCACTACTACCTCAACCTGACGGGCATATCCCTTGGCACCAACCTTCTGTCCATCCCGCCAGACACCTTCTCCATCAAGTCCGACGGCACCGGCGGGTTCATCATCGACTCCGGCACGACGTTCACGTATCTTCCCGACGTGGCGTACCAGCCGATCCGCGCCGCAGTCCTCTCGCTTGTGACGCTGCCCACGGCAGACACGTCGGGGTCGGCGTTCGACCTGTGCTTCGTGCTGCCGTCCGCGACGACGGCGCCGCCGGACATGCCGAGCATGACGTTCCACTTCGATGGCGCGGACATGGTGCTCCCCGTGGAAAATTACATGACCTTGATCCCTGACACTGCAGACAACGTCGGCCTGTGGTGCCTGTTCATGCACAGCACGACCCTTGGCAACGGGCTGCCGAGCATTCTTGGCAACTACCACCAGCAGAACATGCACTTCCTCTACGACGTCGGGCAGGAGATACTGTCGTTTGCTCCGGCCAAGTGCAGCACGCTCTGAGCAGAGATTTACAGAACTATACATATGCATATATATAAATTCATTGGAGGTGTTCATTATGAATGTATTCTTATATTGTGGCATGTGGTAGTGCTATATCTTGTCCTCATTACGGTAGCAGTCTAGTTGTCGCGCGTGTTACATAAGGTGGTGTTCTTGCATAATTGTATGTGTTGCCTGAGGTTTTAATAAACAAGGCAATTCAAACAAGTTCAGAGTTTAATTCAGTACTACAAATATAACTGAATATGTCCACGGAAGAGACAATCAATTTACTCCCTCCACTCACAAAAGAGAGTTGTCTTACATCAACCAACATTATTGGTTACATGTTACGTACTATTCAAGTTTGGATATTACAGAATAATATGAGAAAAATCAAGATGTAATATCCTAAAACCATACTTTTGCAATGATTATAATTTGTTTTGTTCAAAATGTACTAGTCAAAGTTGTATTTTTGAGACTGATGTGTCAATGTTTAAAATGTCAACTATTTGAGTCTAGAAAAATTATGAAGTTCACATGCAAAGAAAAAATAATTGACTGAAGAAACATACATAGATCTGATAATGCTATATAACGAAAGGATATAACCCATAATAGTATCCACATCCTACTGCAATGTTGTTGCATTTTTAGATCAAAGAAAGAATTATGTGTAGTCGTGAGTGACTGTGAAGGTACAGAGGCCCTTGAGCTATACCTTCAACTATTTTAATTCGTGTCTTCCAGTTAAGTGAGGCTCGTCTTATCGGGTCTACAAGCGATGTAAAACAAGAACAAGTGTTAGTTCTGCATACAAGAATGAATGCATTATGAAATGAGCATTTTAGAGTAAACACATGCTGAAAATGAAGTGATCCAAGCTTTTATTGGTCAGGCATTCGTAGACCAGCATCTTCTCTTCTTCATAGATGCAAGAGCCAAGCAGCCTAACAAGATTTCTGTGCTGTAGTTTGGCTATAACCTGGATCTCATTCTTAGAATTCTATTAGACCTTGTCATGACCGAGCGGACAGTCTTTTTATTGCTAGCTCTTGTCCATCAGGAAATACTCCCTGCAAAATTTATCACTCCATTTTAATTTGGTCACTATGGGTTTGTGAAACCATGCTGTGAGCAAATATTCCAGTATATATTCGGATCATTTTAGCTCGCCTAAATTTTACTCTGCTAGTTCTATCATTGGGGAGCTATCGCATGTTTTGGTTCTCAAGTGGTCAGTTTGTCGGGTGTTCACTTTTATTATGGCAGAATTCAAAGTCAAGCAGCAATTCTTTGCACTCTGTTGCAGCTTCAAAATTCTTTTCCCTGGAATCAATGCTCTGAGTTTAGTTGGCACATAATTATCACAATATATGGATGGGATTGTATCTCAAATAGTAGAGCTGCTATTGCCATGTTTTTCACTTGCAGGTGTGAGCTTCCTACAACTGAGATTTCAGGCCACAGAGATATGCCTCATAATTTAACAAAACTCAGTGATGGGCTCTTGGCTAGCCTCATAGAGAGTTAGCAAGTGATCCTTTGGGATCCAGGTGTCATCAAATTTTTCTAGAGGGATTTGGAACTCCGGATTGTTTGGGAGACCTGTAAGTGAAGCAGATTACTCTGTATTTTATCCTGAAGCAGGAATGGTCATACAAGCAATTTTTTAGACATGTCATATATCAATTGGCCACTGTCAGTAATGTTGTGACCCAATTGGTAAATATTATCATCATGGCAGTGCACATAACAAGCACGTCTTCTAAGCAGTACCAACTAATTCTTCCGAAATCGTGGTGTTTTCTCTGTGGCCATGCCTTGAATCAAACTTACAAAATGCCATTCAGTTTCAGTCATTATAGTTTGATTTTGCTGAATACCAAACAATGGTGCTTCTATTTATTCTGGAAGTCACCATGCCCACCTCGAATTCGTCAATCTCACAGATGGAGGTTTACTGAACTTACAATGAACAGGCAGAGTCACGCTAGTGCACTTACAATGTTCTTGTGTCTTGCTATTATGGAAGTAATGAAATGTTTTGTGCTTGCTATGAAACAGACACCAGAATACATGATTGAGTCAACGTGCACTATGCTTCTGGAAATGACAGAATTGCTGATCTTTGGCTGGCTACACCCAAATTTGCAACAAGCAAAACATGCTGAAGGGTCTTATTTTCAATATCCGGTGCCAAGGCCTACTATCATCAAGTGGGAGATCATGAAGGCTGGAGTTCAAGAATTCCGAGAAGTATCAGCAAAGACAACTTTCAAGATTCAATTCTACAACCTGATGATTGAAGACACCTGATAGACTGGGTTGAAGAAAGGACAGTAATTTGAAGATCTATGCTATATCCAAGCAATGCTTATCTGGTAATTATCTGGCAGCTAAGTGCTTCACAGCTTGAGGACAAGTTGTAGCTTAAGGTGGGAGAATGTCATGACGTGGGCTTTGGATCGTCATAGGACTAGCTAAGCGGGTTTAGCACTAGGCCTGTGTGCCTTTTCTTTGCTGGGCCGAGCCCATGTAACAGCTACTTATACTGTGAACACCAGAATGACTGGGCATCGATCGAATAAACTAAATCAGTTTATCCCCAAACCCTACTGTTCATGCTTCTTCTTCCTCTGATCCTATCTCCGATCCCGTTGATTTCTCGCGTCACTGTTCTCCAGCTAGTTTGGCGTGCCGCCGTTTCGACGCAGGATGTAACAGATGCACTGCGCAACGAAGACCGCCCCGCCGATCTTCCTCCGCCTCTCCGCGACGACGCCGTCAAGGCAGGCCCGGCAGCGGCGGTCCGGCGGCATGTCCGAGGTGCACTGCGCCAGCCCGTACACCGCGCGCGCGGTACTTCTCCCCCGACGACGACGGCGACCACGGCGCTTCGCCCATCGTCCACTGCACCTGTCCGGTCACCTCAGCTCGCCGCGGCGCCGGCGAGCGCGGTCAGCAGCTCTGTAACCGTGACTCGCTCGTCGAACCGCGCGGCCGCGGCGTGCGGCACGGCGCCCGGGCTCGTGACGTCGGCCCACTCCGGCGCGTTGCTGAAGCCGGAGAGCAAATCATGGTCGGAGAAGCGGAGCTGGTAGAGCTCGGAGTAGACGGCCACGTCCCTGCGCCGGAGGCGGTTGGCGCAGTCGGCGCTCGTGGAGTCCGCCCGGCAGAGCACGGCGCCGTAGACCCTGTCGGGGCCCTCCCCGGCAGCGCCGGTGGCCGAGTGCAGCCTCGCGACGTCGCCGATCAGGTCGCCGGCTAGCGACCTCAGGTTGGCCATGTATGTGCTGTTTGGCTTGTACGTGGCATCGGTGCAGAAGCACCGGTCACCGGCCGACGACCACGCCGGCGTGGTGGAGAGGAGGAGAATCGCCAGCGCCAGGAGATTTGGTTCGGCATCATTGACATTAGTTTTTCTGTTCCTTCACGGATTAAAATGTTTGGCACAGCACCACAGCAGTACGAAAATTCATATCCATGACCATGAGATTCCGCATGTTCTTGACAGGCACGGAGTACGTCGGAAAACGAAAAGCTAGCTGATCCGGGTTACCAGTTGGCGGCCTCGTGCGTCAAAGTCGGCCGGTGGACAAGTATGGCCGTGTTTCTTTGGGGTTGGCAAAAGTTTGCCGGCCCTTTGACCAATAATTAAGGATACTAAATAAAGTCAGTTTACAAAACTATCCTCACAACATTAGACTATTTCACAAGATCTATCTAATGAGGCCTTTGACCGCACGATTAGAGGATGGTTACTGTAGCATCACTGTAGCAAAACATGAATTAATCAGGCTCATTAGATTCGTCGCGCAAAGTTGCACTCGTCCCTAAAAGGGTTTTGTAAATAGACTTCATTTAGTACTCCATGCATGCAAGATTCTATTTGGAAATTTTTTTTACGGGGTGAAAGAAACACGGCCTATGTTTGGTTTACTTTGGTTCCGTAGACGTGCGTGGTATATGTGTATATCCTTGACCAAGCCCCCGCGCCGCCTCCCGCTCGGCGGCTCGGGAGGCAGAAAAAGCCAAGCCGCCGCCGCCCCTTCTCCCCTCCACTCCCCACCTCGCCGCCGTCGGAGAGGGCCACCGGAAGCCCGCGCGGCCTCGAGGAAGGTGGCGGCGGGGCTATTCTTCCCTTTCCTCGCCGTGTCGTCCCGGATCTAGGCGGGGAACTGGGAGGCGGCCATGGCGGTTCTCGGGTTGCGTGCTCGCGCCGGCGAGGCGGGGACAGCCGGATCTGCACCGCATGGGGCCTGGCGGTGCGAGCATGGAGGTGGACCAGAGCGGCAGCGGTGGACGCCGGCGTGGGCTCGGCGTGCTGCGGGGCTCCTCCGGCGCGTATGGCCAGATCCGTGGCCATAGGTGGTGGCAAGCCTGCAAGGCCTCAGGTGCTCGGTGCGCCCCCGGTGCGGTTTCCACTGGGGCGGCCGGATCTGGGGGGTTTGCAACTACATCTGGTGATGATATTTTCAATTTCGCCTTTATTTTCATGTAGACCAGGAGACATGAGTCACCTTAGCTTCATTCGCGGATTCTCTTACTCGAAGACGGATTTCATCTGCAATTTATTCCGGTGGATTATGCACGGGTACCCAGTGTCTACTTTGCAGCATGATATCTCATATTGCGATTTCAGATGGTTTGGCGGTTTTGGAGTTTGTGGACGTTTGAAGTGGGTCAGGTCTGGTCTATATGAAAGCATTGGCTCGGTAAGAAGGGTTAAGCAACACGGTGTGACTATGTCGTGGTGGTAATTGTTACTAATTCACCGGTTCCGGAAAGAAATTCCTAGGTCTGACCTTAATTGGTTGTACCTGGCAGTGGCCTTGTTGAAGGCATTGTTTGGATTATGATGAATTACTCCCTCGGGTGAAAACTTTTGATCTGGTCTTAATTGATTGGGTCACTGCAATGTCGGCACGTGCGTGTGTCGTTTCCTCGTTGGAGGCGTTGTCTCGGGAGCCTACGTCATAGTCCAAGAGTTGCTTTGGTTTGTGAAGCGGACGAAGGTGAAGTCACTTGTGGTAGCTTGCTGCGACATGATCTTTTGGTCATGGTGGTCTCTTTTTTTGTTTCTTTTTTATGGGCTGTGTGCATCTAAGTTATGCAGAGGCCGGGTTAGATCTTATATAATTGTATCATCTTGATGTAATTGTCTAAGATCAATAAAGCTTCCATTTAAAAAAAAATATGTGTATATCCAACCAAAACAAGTTGAGTGGATCAGAGGATGCAATGACCGTGAAGAACATTTGGTTGTGCCTTGGTGGTATGGAGAGAAGTAGTGTCCATATAAGATGTCGTGAGGATGTTCGATTGGTTGCATATTGACCGAGCTGACCCTGAAGGTGGACCCATGGTGTGGATGCAATCCACAGCCGGCAAAAGCTTGACGGAAGGACGCTGAGCAGAAGCACTGTGCCAACACGGCACTGTCAAACAACGTCGTCGTCAGCCTGATAGAGAGGCTACTAACTACGCTGACGTGTTCTACCATACTATACATATTGTGTCGTCTTCGATCGTCAGCCAGATAGTACCCGATCGTGGCCGATGGCGCAGCCTGAGGATGATGTACTCTCTCTCCATCTTTTTTATTTGACGCTACTTAGCTTAAATTTAAACTAGCGAACATCATATAGAATAGAATAGAGGTAGTAATATGTATTATTAAGTCCGATGACTGAGCGTTCTGTGATTTTCGTCTAAGCGAGAGGGCGCCGAGTGGCTTCTTCCTTCATCCATACTTGGTCAAGACAGCAAATGGTCAAGGTTGCAAGTGGCAATGTGGCATGTAGATATACTTCCTGGCCGGCAATCTCTTGTGATAATTTTCGTTCCAGTTTTTCTTATTTTAAGTTTAAACTAGTTTATTTTGACAAGTGTTGGCTTGATGCAATAACCGAAGGAATCAAAACTTTGCATTCCTGGCCTAGCCCATTGTTTCCACGGTTGAGCCGCTTGTGACTTGAGAGGTCGATGCTCTAGTCCGATTTTTTTATCAATTGCACAAAAATAGGCTTTTATTCCCAAAAGATATCACAAAACCATACGCTCAGCACCCACGGGTTGGGTGATGAATAAAAACCACGCATTCATCGATGGCTCTTTTCTTGAATCAGTCAATAGTTGGGCGACAAGTTGGGACCATGGTTTATACTCCCTTCGTTTTTATTAACTTGTTATTATGTATTTAAAAACGAAGCAAGTAAAGCTTTTTGCTCACCGCCCAATGGTTGGGTGATTGCTAAACCGCCAATAAGACTTTTAACTTTGCTACACACAACATGTTCAAAAACCCAAAAAGAATTACTTTTATTCTAAAAAACCATATTCTTTATACCAATTCAAATAAGTATAATTGTTTATGAAGTATATCGCCCGAAAAAACCTGCCTTTATACCTAACTACTACTTCCGTATCAAATCATATGTCATTTTAGCTTTTCCAAATTTATAGTTTTACTATACATCTAGATATAAGTTTGTAACACCCTAAAATTCATCACAATTAAATTGTAACAAATTCTGAATTTTCTAGGAATTTTTGAAGCTTAAATAAATTTTCTATGATTTAATTGGAATTTCTAGCCTTTTATCAATTTAAATATCATATTAAATAATTTTAGTCAAAATAAGTTTTTGTTGCATTCATGTTGTTCCATATATTTTTGGTTGCTAGTAAATCAAGTTGGAATTTAAATTTTGTTTAAATTCGAATTTGATTTACTTTTGTTTGAGTTTTAGAAAAGTTGTTTAGGCTGAGTTCGTTTTTGCCCCTCCAACTCTTGGCCCAGCTCGGCTTTACCCCTCTACTTGTTTTCTCTCCCGAGCCGGCCCAAGTTCCTTTTCTCGGCCCAAGCTTCCTTCCCGGCCCAAGTCCTCCACGCGCCGGCCCGCTCCACTCCTCTCCCCATCTCTCTCTCTACGTCACTGACAGGCGGGGCCCGCCTGTCAGGACCGTCGTCCCCGACGCGGACTCAAGTCCGAGCTCGACTTGGGCTTGGCCGCGCCGCCGCACCCGACTCCGGCCGGGGCACGCACGCCAAGGCGTGGGCCCGAGCCCCCACCCCGCACCTATAAATCGCGGCCGCCGCCTTTGCCTCTCCTCCAGATCAACCGCGAGCCCGCGAACCCTAGCAGCCGCTCGAGCGCCGCCGCCGCCATCGAAGCTCCGCCGCCGCGCCGTTGATCTCCGCCCAGGACGCGCTTGCACTCAAATTAACTGTCGGGACGACGTCGCGTGAAGGTAGCGAGGCCGCTCGAGCAGTTTCCCTTCGATTTCCCTTCGTTTTGGCCGTCGCTCATGCTCACCGTCGATTTGCAGCGCCGCCGCCCGTCATTCATCGCCGCCGACCACCGTGGAAGCCTCTCCCTCGTCGTGATCTAGCTTGGTGAGCTCGCCATCCCTCCCTCTTGCTTCCAGTGTAGTCCGCGCCCGATTTGGTGGCTTATAGGCCGGTTTCCGTGTCGCTCCGGCGAGCCGCCGCCGTCGGCTACTGCCGTCGCCGGCGAGTCTTCCCCGCCGATCTGTTTTGGACCGTCAGATCGAGATCCTACGGTCCACGTCAGCCCGAGCATCCAAGTCAATCCGATCCATACCGGTCAACCTAGGCTATTTTGCAAAAGAACCCTTCAAGTTTTTAAAAATCAACCCGCAGTCAATCTTAGTTCAAAAATAATTATAGATAGGTCCTGTTTCTTTCGTTTTAGCCCCTGCAAGTTTTAAAATAGCACCCGCAGTCCAGCCCCTGTTATTTTATGGTTTAGCCCTCGTAGTTTAATACAAAATTATGTTTTAGCCCTCGGATTTTCGCAGTTAAGCCCCTGGAACTTTTAAAATTTTGCGAGCAAGTCCCTGAACCTTAGAAAAGCCATATCTTTTGCGTTTTAACTCCGATTTTAGTGATTCTCACGCTCACGCGTTCGTTGTAACGCGTAGATTAGTTTCGTGCTGTTGTTTTCTTTTGTTGGAATTGTTTGGTGTACTGTTTCTTATTTAGTGTATTGTTTCTTTGCATGCGATTGTGTGATGCGATTAGGAAGCGAGCAGTTCGAGGATTTCTCTGAAGAACCAACTGTTGGAGAAGGATTTGAGCAGCAACAGAGTTGGGAAGAAGGCAAGTGTATTATGTCAGGCAAATGTCCTAATAATTATTAATTTCACCACCTGTGCATGTGTCTTAATTTGATGGGTTCCTATTTAAGGATTTGCCTAGCTACTATATTTTTGTGTCCCTGAAACTGGGTTACTTAATTAATTTTGATGGTAGATGATGCTTAGCTTGCTCAACTGGGATTGGTTAAATGAACCCCTACTCTATGTTCCATATACTCTTTTAAATAATTAATTGGCAAGATCATATCTTTTTAATTGGAACATGGAGAACCACCCAGGAAAACAGTACAACCATGAGTGCCATGTGGCTCTGGCTTTGACTGACTAATTAGGTGCTCTAGTTTATGGTAGCTTTACTCGAAAGGGGCATGGGGGGCGGCGGTTGACGGGGTATAGCTCGGTCCTCTTGAGCTGTGGGCCTTGGTAAGAGACAGACCTCATTAGGGAGGGTTATGCTTTGCTTCTGAACCGGAAACCTTAGCGGGCTATCATTTATTAGGGTGCTTTTGTAAAGGTCTCATAGTGAAACTCAGTATTCGGTCCACGTGGTGTGGGACGGGTGCATGCTTCGGCAATGGGAATCACGGCTTATGGTGAAAGTGTACAACCTCTGCAGAGTGTAAAACTGTTATAACAGCCGTGCTCACGGTCAAGAGCGGCCTGGACCCTTACATGATAATCATACTTGAACATGGATTAAATTGTGGTTACTTGATTATGTTGGGATTATGACATTCATTAATTTGTGGGTGGTATATACTTTCATTTGCTAGTAAATAGTTGCTTAATAAAACTTGACCAACTAAAAGTGCTTACTGCAGTATTGTCAGCCAGCTTTTTGCCCCAGCCTTGTATGTCATATTACATTTGCTGAGTACGTCATGTGCTCATGCTTGTTTTCTTTCTTTTATTGCATCAACTACACCCGGAATGCTGCTCAGATTGGGAGAATTTTAAGGATTTCACTACTGATTTTGAGGAGTTCTAGGCGAGTCTCCCCCAGTCAACGCCCGTGGAGTTGGAGTCACTTTTGCTTCGTTAGATGAACGTTTATTTAAGTCTTCCGCTATGACATTTGTGTCAACTCTGAGTTTGTAATAAATGCACTTTAATACTCTTTCGTTATGCATGGTTATGGATATTCAGTTGTGACGTCTACCATATGTGTGTAAACTGATCCTGGCGCACATATGAGATGCATCTGGTTTTGCCTTGAAAACCGGGTGTGACAGAAGTGGTATCAGAGCCGTGTTGACTGTAGGACGCAAGCCTAGATAGCAATGGTCATTCTCTAAGGATTATTTTGCTTAACTACTCTTGTTCTATCTATTCTTGGTTTATTTTGCTATTATTCCTGGTCATTGATAATTGTCTCCTCCTTGATCTTTGTTTTTTGTTCTATCTCTTTCACCATCTCACCGGGTTTCGAGGTCTTTAGAACTTTTCTAACCCCCTTCTTGCTTAAACCATAGATGGTGTTGACAAGGCAAGGTGCTCGTAGATTGTCTAGCACTCCTTCCCCTTCTTCGTCGCATTCGGTGCAAGAAGAGGAACCGGAACTTGAAGAGATGGAAGTGATGGACGAAGAAGTTAACTCAGGAGGGAATGCTCCAGCTGGATCTGAAGGAAGTGGAGGACCCCCTCCGCCGCCTGACATGTGGGTAGTGACTTTTCACCACCACGACGGAGGCAATAGTGGGTTCCCGATGCTGCTTCGAATGCTCTTCGAGCGTCTGAACTATCCAGTGGAGATAGAATATCGTGGAAGAAGGAGGGCACATCCAAATTACCCAGAGGACTGGGATGTCGCTGTATACATTCGGGAGCCTGATTATGAGTATGGAGGAACCAAAGAGGCTGCAGTGCACCATGCTATCGCCATGAGATCAACCTTCGAAGCTGGAATCTAGGATGCAGCAAGACGGGCACTTTCTGTGCTTTGTCATGAGGAGGCTGCTGAAGTACGTCACACTGCTTGGGCATATCTTCCCCGAAGGCAGCAAGGCACTCCAACTGGGGTTATGCCACAACCGCCCGGCGTGCTAAACTCTACACTCAACGTCCAGGTGGCGTTCACCAAGATGCTCAACGTGCACGCCGATGACACCACAAGGGAGCTACAAGAAGTGCGTGAAGAACTCGCTGCTGAACGAAGGAAGATAGCTGATAGCTGAACTCAAGGGAGAAGCACTTCCGCCCTTGGATGAAGATATAGAAGGGTTGCTGGGTCATTCACCGCCCCACTAGAGAATGCTTGGTGGATCGTCTAGTTGCTTCACCCATACCTATTAAGATAGGATACCCTCTTTTTTGTTAGTTCAGTACGTTTAGAATCATTGAGACTCGTGCGTAGCGTGTGATTTAGTTCGGTTTAAAAGTGTGGTAGAGATGTTTGCTTTCGTGCTAAGTGTGTGATTTGGATCTTTGTAATGATTGAACTTAATTGTGGAGTGATGACCAGAATTGAGTAATTATTAAATAAATAAATTTAGTTAGTTTGGGTTTATCTTGGTCTCTGATCTTAGCACTTAACTATCACTTTATCCATATAATCGTACCCCTCATATAAATCATGTTATGCGACAATCTGTTCTCGCTGCTGCATGATATCCTGGTACTGTCCGAATTGTTTCTGGAGTTTCAGAACTCCGTTTGACATAAATCCAGTTGGGCTGGATTAAGGACTTGATAACCTAGGTTCTAGGAATTTTTCGTGATTTTGGAGGT
Source organism: Echinochloa phyllopogon (assembly GCA_033239725.1). NCBI lineage: Eukaryota > Viridiplantae > Streptophyta > Magnoliopsida > Poales > Poaceae > Echinochloa > Echinochloa phyllopogon. The sequence goes on along the minus strand of BTCW01000002.1, from coordinate 49,257,221 downwards.
TCTAGCAGAGAGATATAATGGTTTTATTGGAGTAACCAGAATCTGTCCCGTGGTCCTGACACTATTGTCTTGTTTATTTTATACCTCAAGCCACAAAATTCCGATTGAGGTGATTCAAGTTGGGTTAGTTTTAGAATTTTATAGTCTACGTTCAGACAAAAGATCATGATTTTTGGATACTCAGAATGAGAGTTACAACTGTTTAATTGTGACAAACAGAACCTGTTTCAGAATTTGATGTTCCAGTCATTGGCAACTCGTTCTACATCAACTTTTATCTGTTCATGATTTGAGTCACATCTTTTTACCACCCTCTAAACCTCATGTTCTAACCACCAGATGGTAAACACCAGGTCTGGAAGTGGAGTGAATCAACCACCTGTGAATCGTCAGGGACGTGTCAACCCCAATCCAAATTCTCCGCCGAATCAAGCACCTGTAGCAATGGAACAGATCCTCGCCAACCAGACTCAGATCCTCCAGGGCATGGCTAATACCTTGACAGCCATGCAAGCACAGAACAACAACAACAATAACCAGCCGAGAGACAAGCACCGGGAGTTCATGAGTCACAAACTTCCTACCTACTCCCACTCTGCAGATCCACTTGATGCTGATGATTGGCTGAAGACTGTTGAGAAGAAGCTGGATATGGCTCAGTGCAATGACAGGGAGAAGGTCCTGTATGCCTCAGGTCGCTTGGAGGGATCAGCTTCAGATTGGTGGGATGCTTACCATGCTGCTCATGCCACCCCTGATGCTATCACCTGGCAGGAGTTCAGGACCAACTTCAGGAGCCACCATATTCTTGCTGGTGTCATGAAGCTGAAGAAGGAGTTCCTCTCACTCAAGCAAGGTGGGATGATCGTCAGCGAGTACCGAGATAAGTTCATTCAGTTGTCCCATTACGCCCCAGATGAGGTGAAAGAGGATGAGCAGAAGCAGGAGCGATTTCTGGAAGGATTGATTCCGCCGCTCCATTATCAACTCATGTCTCACACCTTCCCAACATTTCAGAAGCTGCTAGACAAGGCTATTGGCTTGGAGAGCAAGCGCCGTGAGTTGGGAGAGCAGAAGAGGAAGTTCATGGCCTCAGGACAGTCAAGCAGTAACACCCGCCCTCGTCTCCAGCCGCCTCAGCAGAACATGCCCGTTCGCTTTGGTGGGCAAGGAAGTAACTTTGCGCAGAGTCAGGGTCAGCGGTCAGCACCTCCACCTCAGCGTCCAGCATTTCAGCAGAACCGCCAGACCACCCCGACTCAGACTCCAGTGAAGACCACTGCATCAGGCAGTGCTCCTACTCCTCGTACCTGCTACATTTGTGGAGATCCCAGCCACTTTGCCCACAACTGTCCTAAGAGGAATGCTCAGACCCCACAGCACCAGAGTGGCAGTGCACCTAGGCTGAATACCCCTCAGCAGCAGAACAGGAATGTGAACCCGACGCCCCAGAGCAACAAGGGCCAGCAGAATCAGATGCGGGGCAAGGTGAACCATGTTGCTGCAGAGTCCGCACAGGAGGCCCAGGATGTGGTGCTTGGTATGTTCCTTGTCAACTCAGCCCCTGCATCAGTTTTATTCAACTCTGGAGCATCCCATTCTTTTATTACTGCTCAGTACGTAGCTAAGTATAATATAACCATGCTCCCTATGAAGAATTCCATGCTAGTTAGCTCTCCCGGTGGAAACATGAAAGCCAATTTTATCTATCCCCGAGTTAACCTGAAAATAGTTGGGGTAGACTTTCCTGCTGATCTGATAGTTCTGAACTCTGAGGGAATTGATGTCATACTTGGAATGGGATGGTTGGCTGCTTTTGATGCGGTGATTCAGTGTGCCAAGAGGTCTGTGTTGTTGACTAGTCCTCAGGGAGAGAAGATTGAATTCGGAGCCACTCAACCCTCAGCTTCAACTTACTCAGTGAATCAGGCCAGCGGTGTTCCTTTGGAGGATATCAGAGTTGTTTGTGAGTTTCCGGATGTCTTCCCAGATGATTTGCCAGGTATGCCACCCGACCGAGACATTGAGTTTATTATTGAGCTTTTACCTGGTACTGCTCCTATTTCTAAAAGACCCTATAGAATGGCTGTTAATGAACTAGAAGAACTTAAGAAACAACTTAAGGAATTGTTGGATAAGGGTTACATTCATCCTAGTTCTTCACCTTGGGGAGCACCTGTCATTTTTGTGGGTAAAAAGGATGGTACTCTGAGGATGTGTGTGGATTATCGTTCATTGAATGAGGTAACCATCAAGAATAAGTATCCCTTGCCCAGAATTGAAGACTTATTTGATTAGTTGAGAGGAGCTAAGGTTTTCTCCAAGATTGACTTGAGATCTGGCTATCATCAGTTGAAGATCAGGCGATCCGACATTCCTAAAACAACATTCAGCACCAGGTATGGGTTGTATGAGTATATTGTGATGTCGTTTGGATTGACAAATGCACCTGCCTACTTTATGTACCTGATGAATAAGGTGTTCATGGAGTACTTGGATAAATTTGTGGTGGTGTTTATAGATGATATTCTGGTTTATTCTAAGAATGAGGAGGAGCATGAGGAGCATTTGAGGTTGGTGTTGCAGACTCTTAGAGAGAACCAGTTGTATGCCAAGTTTAGTAAATGTGAGTTTTGGTTGAATCAAGTGTCTTTTCTTGGTCATGTTGTTACTGATGGAGGTATTGAAGTGGATCCAAGTAAAGTCAAGGATGTGTTGGATTGGGAACCTCCTACCACAGCCTCTGAGATCAGAAGTTTTCTGGGATTGGCTGGATATTACAGGAGATTCATTGAAGGCTTTTCTAAAATAGCGAAACCTCTTACTTCGCTATTAGAGAAGGGCAAGGAGTTTGTTTGGTCAGAAGCGTGTCAGGACAGCTTTGAAGAGTTAAGAAGAAAGTTGACTACAGCCCCAGTGCTTGCTATGCCAAATATTCACAAGAACTTTGATATATATTGTGATGCTTCTCGTAGAGGTCTTGGGTGTGTGCTCATGCAGGAAGGCAGAGTTATAGCCTATGCATCCAGGCAGTTGAGGAAGCACGAGCTGAACTATCCTACTCATGATCTGGAACATGCAGCTGTTGTCCATGCCTTGAAGATCTGGAGGCACTATATTCTAGGTAACAGATGTGAACTGTATACTGATCACAAAAGCCTGAAGTACATATTTACTCAGAAGGATCTGAATTTGAGGCAGAGAAGATGGTTGGAGTTGATCAAGGATTATGATCTGGGGATCAACTATCATCCTGGCAAGGCTAATTTGGTTGCTGATGCATTGAGTAGGAAGTCACAAGTAAATGCAATGTTTGGTCGCCAGTTGCCAGCTGAGTTGTGTGCAGAGATGGAGAAGCTGAACCTGGGATTTCTGAGTCAGACCGAAGGTGTGACAATGGAGGTTGAGTCTACATTGGAGCAGGAAATTCGGAAGGGTCAGCTTACTGATGAGAAGATAAAGGAAATCAAGGAAACCATGTTAGCAGGGAAAGCTCCCGACTTCACCGAAGATGATCAAGGTACAGTTTGGTTTAGAAAGAGGATATGTGTACCGGATATCGAGTCTCTCAGGGAGCAGATATTGAGAGAAGCTCATGATTCCGCATATTCTATTCATCCTGGAAGCACCAAGATGTACCAGGATCTGAAGCAAAGGTATTGGTGGTATGGACTAAAAAGGGATGTGGCTGCACATGTGGCGTTGTGCGATGTTTGTCAGAAAGTTAAGGCTGAACATCAGAGACCAGCCGGTTTGCTTCAGCCACTCAAGGTACCTGAATAGAAGTGGGAAGAAATCAGTATAGATTTCATTGTTGGGTTACCTCGCACTCGAGGAGGATATGACTCCATATGGGTTATTGTGGACAGATTAACTAAGGTAGCTCACTTTATACCCGTTCACACTACTTATACCAGCGCTAAGTTAGCAGAATTATACATGTCCAGAATTGTTTGTCTCCATGGTGTACCTAAAAAGATAGTGTCTGATAGAGGTACTCAGTTTACATCTAGATTCTGGCAGAAGTTGCATGAGTCTATGGATACAAAGTTAAATTTCAGCTCTGCATATCATCCTCAGACAGATGGTCAGACAGAGAGGACTAACCAGATTTTGGAGGATATGCTGAGAGCTTGTGCTTTGAAGCATGGAGGCAGTTGGGACAAGAGTCTTCCATATGCAGAGTTCTCATATAACAACAGTTATCAGGCAAGTCTAAAGATGGCCCCTTTCGAAGCGCTTTATGGTAGAAAGTGCAGAACACCTTTGTATTGGAGTGAAACAGGTGAAAGTCAGCTGTTTGGGCCAGAGATTTTGCAGGAAGCTGAGAGACAGGTTCAGATTATCAGAGAGAATTTGAGAATGATTTTGCAGGAAGCTGAGAGACAAGTTGGGACCATGGTTTATACTCCCTTCGTTTTTATTAACTTGTTATTATGTATTTAAAAACGAAGCAAGTAAAGCTTTTTGCTCACCGCCCAATGGTTGGGTGATTGCTAAACCGCCAATAAGACTTTTAACTTTGCTACACACAACATGTTCAAAAACCCAAAAAGAATTACTTTTATTCTAAAAAACCATATTCTTTATACCAATTCAAATAAGTATAATTGTTTATGAAGTATATCGCCCGAAAAAACCTGCCTTTATACCTAACTACTACTTCCGTATCAAATCATATGTCATTTTAGCTTTTCCAAATTTATAGTTTTACTATACATCTAGATATAAGTTTGTAACACCCTAAAATTCATCACAATTAAATTGTAACAAATTCTGAATTTTCTAGGAATTTTTGAAGCTTAAATAAATTTTCTATGATTTAATTGGAATTTCTAGCCTTTTATCAATTTAAATATCATATTAAATAATTTTAGTCAAAATAAGTTTTTGTTGCATTCATGTTGTTCCATATATTTTTGGTTGCTAGTAAATCAAGTTGGAATTTAAATTTTGTTTAAATTCGAATTTGATTTACTTTTGTTTGAGTTTTAGAAAAGTTGTTTAGGCTGAGTTCGTTTTTGCCCCTCCAACTCTTGGCCCAGCTCGGCTTTACCCCTCTACTTGTTTTCTCTCCCGAGCCGGCCCAAGTTCCTTTTCTCGGCCCAAGCTTCCTTCCCGGCCCAAGTCCTCCACGCGCCGGCCCGCTCTACTCCTCTCCCCATCTCTCTCTACGTCGCTGACATGCGGGGCCCGCTTGTCAGGACCGTCGTCCCCGACGCGGACTCAAGTCCGAGCTCGACTTGGGCTTGGCCGCGCCGCCGCACCCGACTCCGGCCGGGGCACGCACGCCAAGGCATGGGCCCGAGCCCCCACCCCGCACCTATAAATTGCGGCCGCCGCCTTTGCCTCTCCTCCAGATCAACTGCGAGCCCGCGAACCCTAGCAGCCGCTCGAGCGCCGCCGCCGCCATCGAAGCTCCGCCGCCACGCCGTCGATCTCCGCCCAGGACGCGCTTGCACTCAAATTAACTGCCGGGACGACGTCGCGTGAAGGTAGCGAGGCCGCCCGAGCAGTTTCCCTTCGATTTCCCTTCGTTTTGGCCGTCGCCCGTGCTCACCGTCGATTTGCAGCGCCGCCGCCCGCCATTCATCGCTGCCGACCACCGTGGAAGCCTCTCCCTCGTCGTCATCTAGCTTGGTGAGCTCGCCATCCCTCCCTCTTGCTTTCATTGTAGTCCGCGCCCGATTTGGTGGCTTCTAGGCCGGTTTCCGTGTCGCTCCGGCGAGCCGCCGCCGTCGGCTACCGCCGTCGCCGGCGAGTCTTCCCCGCCGATCTGTTTTGGACCGTCAGATCGAGATCCTACGGTCCACGTCAGCCCGAGCATCCAAGTCAATCCGATCCATACCGGTCAACCTAGGCTATTTTGCAAAAGAGCCCTTCAAGTTTTTAAAAATCAACCCGCAGTCCATCTTAGTTCAAAAATAATTATAGATAGGTCCTGTTTCTTTCGTTTTAGCCCCTGCAAGTTTTAAAATAGCACCCGCAGTCCAGCCCCTGTTATTTTATGGTTTAGCCCTCGTAGTTTAATACAAAATTATGTTTTAGCCCTCGGATTTTCGCAGTTAAGCCCCTGGAACTTTTAAAACTTTGCCAGGAAGTCCCTGAACCTTAGAAAAGTCATATCTTTTGCGTTTTAACTCTGATTTTAGTGATTCTCGCGCTCACGCGTTCGTTGTAACGCGTAGATTAGTTTCGTGCTGTTGTTTTCTTCTGTTGGAATTGTTTGGTGTACTGTTTCTTATTTAGTGTATTATTTCTTTGCATGCGATTGTGTGATGCAATTAGGAAGCGAGCAGTTCGAGGATTTCTCTGAAGAACCAACTGTTGGAGAAGGATTTGAGCAGCAACAGAGTTGGGAAGAAGGCAAGTGTATTATGTCAGGCAAATGTCCTAATAATTATTAATTTCACCACCCGTGCATGTGTCTTAATTTGATGGGTTCCTATTTAAGGATTTGCCTAGCTACTATATTTTCCTGTCCCTGAAACTGGGTTACTTAATTAATTTTGATGGTAGATGATGCTTAGCTTGCTCAACTGGGATTGGTTAAATGAACCCCTACTCTATGTTTCATACACTCTTTTAAATAATTAATTGGCAAGATCATATCTTTTTAATTGGAACATGGAGAACCACCCAGGAAAACAGTATAACCATGAGTGTCATGTGGCTCTGGCTTTGACTGACTAATTAGGTACTCTAGTTTATGGTAGCTTTCCTCGAAAGGGGCATGGGGGGCGGCGGTTGACGGGGTATAGCTCGGTCCTCTTGAGCTGTGGGCCTTGGTAAGAGACAGACCTCATTAGGGAGGGTTATGCTTTGCTTCTGAACCGGAAACCTTAGCGGGCTATCATTTATTAGGGTGCTTTTGTAAAGGTCTCATAGTGAAACTCAGTATTCGGTCCACGTGGTGTGGGACGGGTGCATGCTTCGGCAATGGGAATCACGGCCTATGGTGAAATTGTACAACCTCTGCAGAGTGTAAAACTGTTATAACAGCCGTGCTCACGGTCAAGAGCGGCCTGGACCCTTACATGATAATCATACTTGAACATGGATTAAATTATGGTTACTTGATTATGTTGGAATTATGACATTCATAAATTTGTGGGTGGTATATACTTTCATTTGCTAGTAAATAGTTGCTTAATAAAACTTGACCAACTAAAAGTGCTTACTGCAGTATTGTCAGCCAGCTTTTTGCCCCAGCCTTGTATGTCATATTACATTTGCTGAGTACGTCATGTGCTCATGCTTATTTTCTTTCTTTTATTGCATCAACTACACCCGGAATGCTGCTCAGATTGGGAGAATTTTGAGGATTTCACTACTGATTTTGAGGAGTTATAGGCGAGTCTCCCACTGTCAACGCCTGTGGAGTTAGAGTCACTTTTGCTTCGTTAGATGAACGTTTATTGAAGTCTTCCGCTATGACATTTGTGTCAACTCTGAATTTGTAATAAATGCACTTTAATACTCTTTCGTTATGCATGGTTATGGATATTCACTTGTGACGTCTACTATATGTGTGTAAACTGATCCTGGCGCACATATGAGATGCATCTGGTTTTGCCTTGAAAACCGGGTGTGACAAAGTTACATTTAGATATATATTTCTAGAAAAAACAAAACAACCTTGGAACGAAGGGAGCACTTTTTATGGTCGATGAAGGCGGTATATACACGATGAAGGCGGTATATACACGTTGCGAACTGAGCATAGCTCAACAAGTGAGATTTCTTGTGATGAAATTGGCCACCTAAATTTGAGTTCACGACTTAGCTAGCGTGCTCATTTTTTTCTGACTTTTGTATGATTTAACAGACTTTATTTTATTTTTCTAGTGATAGACGATGTTTTAATAGACAACGAAGTGCATGCGATCACTTCGTGAACCTCCGGATCAACCGCCTCAACGTTCAATTGGAACGCATCCTCTTGAATGCGTTTTACTGCTTCCACGAGGACCAAATCGTCACCTTATCCCGATAAAAAAAATTCTCACCTAATCCCTCTAAAATTCAACGGCCATAAAAATTGTAGACGCCACCGTGTTGATTTGGCAACGATAATGACAAGACAAATCCAGACTGCTAGAGAGCTAGCCCGTCACAGCACAGGGCATGATCACCAGCTTATATAACGCACGCGTTGCGATGCCATTCTTGTATACCTGTCAGAGCTAGTCGTCGCGGACTTGCTTCCATGTCATCGACGAGGACACAAATGGCGGCGTCACTCGCCGTTCTCGTCTCCCTCGTCTGCGCAGCGCTGGCCTCCGGCGCCGCAGGCGTCCGCGTCGACCTCACTCGCCTCCACGCCGGCCCCGGCGTCACCGCGTCGCAGTTCGTCCGCGACGCCTTCCGCCGCGACATGCACCGGCACAACGCCCGGCAGCTTGCTGCGTCAGATGGCACGGTGTCCGCACCGACCAGGAAGGACCCGAGCAAAGGGGAGTACCTGATGACTCTGGCCATTGGCACGCCGCCGCTGTCCTACCCGGCCATCGCCGACACCGGCAGCGACCTCATCTGGACGCAGTGCGCTCCCTGCAGCAGCCAGTGCTTCCAGCAGCCGACGCCGCTGTACAACCCGGCCAGCTCCACCACGTTCGGCATGCTGACCCCGTGCATCAGTTCGCCGAGTAAATGCGAGTACAACATGACGTACGGCAAAGGGTGGACGTCGGGTTCCGTGGGGTCGGAAACGTTCACGTTCGGGTCGACGCCGGCCGACCAGACCCGCGTCCCTAACATCACCTTCGGGTGCAGCAACGCCAGCAGCGACGACTGGAGCGGCTCGGCGGGGCTCGTCGGACTTGGCAGGGGCAGCCTGTCGCTGGTCTCGCAGCTCGGCGCCGGCAGGTTCTCCTACTGCCTCACGCAGTTCGACGACATCAACAGCACCAGCACGCTCCTCCTCGGCCTGTCGGCGGCGCTCAACGACACCGGCGGCGTCCTCTCCACGCCGTTCGTCCCCAACCCGGATATGGCGCAATATGCGTCCTTCTACTACCTCAACCTGACGGGCATATCCCTTGGCACCAACCTTCTGTCCATCCCTCCAGACACCTTCTCCATCAAGTCCGACGGCACCGGCGGGCTCATCATCGACTCCGGCACGACGTTCACGTATCTTCCCGACATGGCGTACCAGCAGATCCGCGCCGCGGTCCTCTCGCTTGTGACGCTGCCCACGGCAGACGTGTCGGGATCGGGGCTCGACCTGTGCTTCGCGCTGCCGTCCGCGACGGCGGCGCCGCCGGACATGCCGAGCATGACGCTCCACTTCGATGGCGCGGACATGATGCTCCCCGTGGAAAATTACATGTTCTTGATCACTGACACTGCAGACAACGTCGGCCTGTGGTGCCTGTTCATGCACAACACGACCCTTGGCAACGGGCTGCCGAGCATTCTTGGCAACTACAACCAGCAGAACATGCACTTCCTCTACGACGTCGGGAAGGAGATACTGTCGTTTGCTCCGGCCAAGTGTAGCACGCTCTGAACAGATATTCCTAGGAGGGTTGATTATCTATTCTTGTATAGTGGCATGTGGCAGTGCTAAGTATCTCTTGTCCTTATTACCGTAGCAGTCTAGTTGTCGCTTGTGTTATATAAGGTGGTGTTCTTGCATACATAAGCATGAGATTCTAAATAAAGACGCCAATAATTCAAACAAGTTCAGAGTTTAATTGAGTACTAAAAATGTAACTGAATATGTCCACGGAAGAGACAATCAATATACTCCCTCCACTCACAAAAGAGTGTCAATTTGAGTTGTCTTATATCATCCATTCCAAGCATTGGTTACATGATACATATTACTCAAGTTTGGCTATCACATAAAAAGATGAGAAAAATTGGAGATGTATTTCATAAAATCATACTTTTCAATGCTTATATTTTTTTTGTTTCAAAATGTACTGGTCAAAGTTATATTTTCGACCATGTCAATGTTTAAAATGTCAACTATTTGAGACTAGAAAGATTATGAAGCTCAACATGCAAAGGAAAAATAATTGACTCAAGAAACATGCATAGATCTGATAATGACATATAACGAAAGTATATAACTCATAATAATATCCACAATACTGCAACCTTATTGTTTTTAGATGAATTGTATTATATCAAAGCCGAGTACATAATCACCCCAAATAAATAAAGTTACATTTCTTTGTGTTCATTGTACTCATGCATCATGCAACTCCAAATCTCAATCCTAAACATGTATAAAGATTCATATAAAGATTAGCTCAAAATTAAATTCTATATAAAAATTTGCATTATCCGACTATTCAAGTCCGCATTTGGTCTATTCCCAGTCTAACTCTTCACCATCCTTGACATCCGAAAAATTCGTATTCATATTGGAATCCGTGCAATATCCACTCCGCTCCAAATTTAACTAACCAAAGATACTGAAAACCAACATCCGCTCCGATCCGATTGGTTTTCATCTTTGGATGGAAGTAGTGTCCATGATTAATCCAACGAAGTAGTGTTATGGGGATGCAAAAGGAAGAGAAGGAGAACTTTCTCAAATATTTGGTTGTGAGAAAAGTTCATATCCTTTTAGATACCTCGGAATCCTTATGCATCATCGTAAGCTTAGCAATGCAGACTGGAAGGGTGTGGAGGAAAGGTTCCAAAAAAAACTTAGTTGCTGGAAAGGAAAGATGTTATCAGTTGGGGGTCGTTTGGTTTTGATTAACTCCGTCCTTAGTAATTTATCTATGTTTATGTTGTCATTCTTTGAGGTACCAAGAGAGGTATTGAAGAAACTTGATTATTTTAGATCAAGGTTTTTTTTGGCAAAGTGATGAACCTAAACGTAAATATAGACTTACAAAGTGGAGTATATTATGTACACCAAAGGACCAAGGAGGGCTTGGTATTCTTAATCTAGACTTACAAAATAGATGTCTTTTAAGTAAATGGTTGTTTAAGCTTATAAATGAAGATGGGGTTTGGCAGCAACTCCTTAGGAGGAAGTATCTGAGGAACAAAACAATAACCGAGGTTGAATATGTACCGGGAGACTCACACTTCTGGTCGGGCTTAATGAAGGTCAAACCTGAGTTTTTGAGTATGGGAAGGTTCAATCTAGGTGATGGCTCTCAGATAAGATTTTGGGAGGATGTTTGGCTAGGTAACGTTACGTTTAAACACCTATACCCTAATCTTTATAATATAGTCAGGAGGAAAAGTGATACGGTGTACTCTGTTTTGAGCTCAACACCTTTAAATGTCTCTTTTAGAAGGTCGTTGGTGGGTGAAAACTTGATATCTTGGTATATTATAGTGGCTTCAGTCATGCACCTAGACCTGTCTAATAGGAGAGATCACTTTACCTGGTCTCATACTCAGAATGGGTCATTTTCTGTCCGTTCTATGTATAGAACTTTGACTACAAATAATGTTCCCACGAGTAAACATTTAATTTGGAAGCTTAAATTGCCGCTAAAAATTAAAATATTCATGTGGTATATTATTAAAGGAGTTACCTTGACTAAAGATAATCTGGCAAAACGTCGATGGGATGGTAGTACCAAGTGTAGTTTCTGCAATTGTGAAGAGACTATTCAACATCTTTTCTTTAACTGTTATAATGCCAAGCTTATCTGGAGAGCGATACATGTTTCTTTTAATTTACCCCGGCCTTTAAATATTGAGCATATGTTTGATGGATGGCTTAATGGGGTAGACAAGAAAACAAAGTTTCAATCCTTGTCAGGGGCGGCTGCTTTTTGTTGGGCGATATGGTTAAGCCGAAATGATATTATTTTTAACAATGCGAAAGTCTTTTCTCCTTTGCAGGTACTGTTCCGTGGGACTCATTGGGTCCAGTTTTGGATGCTTATGCAGAGAGAGGAAGATCAACCTCGCATAACCTCGGCTTGTCGTCCACTTGAGGTGCTCATGACGGAGTTGTTTGCGTCCAATGGATGGTTATTTAATAATAGGCTCCCGGCTACTTGAGTGTTTAGGGGAGTTTCATTTGTTAGATATTTGGTGCTTGGTGTGCTTTCGTTTTGTAATAAGAAACCTGAACGAGATTTTTCAGTCTCGGTTTGACTTTTTGGCTGGCTATATGTATCGATCGATACAGATGCTGGAATATTAATATATATTCCCTTTTCTAAAAAAAGTAGTATTTGGTTGGATAAGTAGACGGATGCTGTGGTGACCCTACCAGGAGGTGGAGCCGTGGAAGATTTGCATTGCATCCATAACAAAGCAAAGCTTGACCTTGACCCAAGGACTTTTATAGTAGACGCACTGTGTCAACACGGCACATTGGCAGTTTGTTTGGCACACCAAGACCCGGCATACGTCGTCGTCAGCGTGATACAGTGCGTTTGGCACTGCGCTAGCTTCGCGACCAATTCCCGTGAAGGATCGGAAGCTGGACTAGACGTGCAGGGCCGTGGCACGGCAGATGTTGCAGCCAGCCGAAAGATTCTGTGCGACGACGACTGACCGTGCGCGTCGTCGTCCCCGTGTGATTTTCGTCTAGTATAAAGGTCACCGAGCCGTCGTCGTCCACACGCTGTGATTGGCCTCAATATATGCTTGGGCAGGATATATACCGGCCTAATGATAAAAACGTAGCCACGTAGGGACCTAAATATAGTTAATTCTCAGTAATATTTTGAGGTGAAGTTCGTTCAGTTTTTCTTGATTTTAAAATCTAACCTAGTTTATTTGATGAGTTTTTAGATCTGTATATCTAACAACCTAAAAAAGAATAAAAACATGGAATTCCACGCGGCCGATCCATCCTCTAAATCTTATTTTTTTAAGACAGATAGATGTCCATTTCCAAAAGAATATCACAAAACCATACGCTTATAACCCACCCATCGGCCGAAAAATAAAAATCATCAATTCATCAAGTGTTTTACTTAAATCACTCAGTTGTCGAGTGACAAGTTAGGACTATTGTTGTTCGTTCTGAATAATGTCATATATTTAAAAGTAAAAGGAGCAGAGAAGTTTTTTTACCGACGGCTCAGTATGGCTAGGTAATTGATGAACCATCGGAAAACTTTGAACTTTCCAATGCACAAACACAACATGTTTGAAAAATCATACTTATTTTTACCAATTCAAATAACTATATATAATTACATATAAAAATATCTCTCTCGAAAAGATCTGCAACTTTATAGAATTCCATTTTTTATGTTTGAAAGCCACGCGGTTGTCGTCGTGCCGGGTTCCAAATTGATCGATCGACCGCATCTCGTTCAGTTGGAATACATGTTTGATCAGGGCAACTTCCAGGCAATTCACCAGATAAGACATGATCAGGTAGCTAGCCCGCCACAGCACAGTGCATGATCGATCACCAGCTTATATAACGGCAACGCACACGTTGCAATGCCATTCTTGTATACTCATGCTGCAGTTAGCTTGCATGACATCGACGACACTAACAATGGCGCCACTCGTCGTCCTCATTTCCCTTGTCTGCGCGACGCTGGCCAACGGCGCCGCAGGCGTCCGCGTCGAGCTCACTCGCCTCCACTCCGGCGCCGGCGTCACCGCGTCCCAGTTCTTGCGCGACGCCCTGCGCCGAGACATGCGCCGGCACAACGCCGCCCAGCAGCTCGCCGCGTCCGACGGCACGGTGTCCGCACCGATGGGCAAGGGCTCGGCCGACGGCGGGGAGTACCTGATGACGCTGGCCATCGGCACGCCGCCGCTGACCTACCCGGCCATCGCCGACACCGGCAGCGACCTCATCTGGACGCAGTGCGCGCCCTGCGGCAGCCAGTGCTTCCAGCAGCCGACGCCGATGTACAACCTCCAGCCAGTGGACCTCCGGCTTCCAGGGGTCCGATACGTTCACGTTGGGCTCGGCGCCGGCCGACCAGACCCGCGTCCCTAACATCGCCTTCGGATGCAGCAACGCCAGCAGCGACACCTTCCAAGACTCCGCCGGCATCGTCGGGCTCGGCAGGGGGGCCCTGTCGCTCGTCTCCCAGCTCGGCGCCGGCAAGTTCTCCTACTGCCTCACGCCGTTCCAGGACACCAGCAGCACGAGCACGCTCCTCCTCGGGCCGTCGGCGGCGATCGACGGCACGAACGTCCTCTCCACGCCGTTCGTCGCGAGCCCGGCCATGGCGCCCATGAACACCTACTACTACCTCAACCTGAAGGGCATATCCCTCGGCACGGCGGCGCTGTCCATCCCGGCCGGCGCCTTCTCCCTCAAGGCCGACGGCACCGGTGGTCTCATCATCGACTCCGGCACGACGCTCACGTATCTTCCCGACGCGGCGTACCAGCAGGTCCGCGCCGCCGTCCTCTCTCAGGTGACGACGCTGCCCACGACGGACGGTCCTCTCGACCTGTGCTTCGCGCTGCCGTCCACGACGGCGGCGCCGCCGGACATGCCGAGCATGACGCTCCACTTCGACGGCGCGGACATGGAGCTCCCCGTGGAAAATTACATGATCTTGATCACTGACACAGACAACGGCCTGTGGTGCCTGATGATGGGGAGCCGGAGTAACGGCGCTCAGAGCACGCTCGGAAACTACCAGCAGCAGAACATGCACATCCTCTACGACATCGGGCAAGAGATGTTGTCGTTTGCTCCGGCTACGTGCAGCACGCTCTGAACAGAGACTACTCGCACAGTCAGGCATTCTCACACGTGCAACCACACGCAAGTATGAGCGGGTTTATTACTCGTATATATAGAATGGCCCGTCGAAGTTATCCGATTCAAATATACTTTGTATTAGCCTGTCCTTGTGACAGTCAAGTTGTTGTTTCATGTTTGCTCTTCCGATCCATGTGTTACTGATGTGTTTTTCAAATAAGGATGTTATTGATGTGGAGTACAAAGTACTAGTCAAAATTATATTTTAGAGGCCGTGTCAATGATTAAAATGTCACGTATTTGAGACCAGAGATTATGAAGTTCAACATGCAAAAGAAAATCAATTCACGGATTTAACATATATCTAGTTCCGATAATGACACAGATGCTTAAACGATATAGCCCAATCTGCAACCTCATTATTGGATCATCATAGGAAGTCCAAGGCTCAAATCCGTGAGACCATAGCTAGTCCATCAGCTTGTGCTCTCACCCAGGCTATTGATTTTTCAGATATATGAATATATTTTAAATTAATGAAAAAATAAGAGCACATAGCTATTATCAAAATGATGTACCTTGTCCATGCGATTTTTCTCTCATTTTTGTTAAATATTCTAACATAATACTAGACATACTTATCTTTATAATATTGAGATAAACTTCAGTTATATATAGTGCATCTCATGAAGATTAACGCAGGGGCTCCAAAAGCAACATCTAAACAGCAATATTAAGATCATTTCCATATTATTACATTGAACAAAGACCATCGGGAGCTTATCATAAGAAATGATATTGTTTAAGTATTTATTTAAGTAAATTGGCGAAATGATCTTACTATTGCTGTTTAGATGTTGTTTTTTTTATGTATGGAGCCTATGTGTTAAATTTTTCACCGTGCAAGAATAGCTCATGAAAAAAAATACTGAATACTAACCTATGTTTCAGAATAAAATCACTTTGATATTTACACTTTACAGTCAAGATTTGACCAACAATATATTGTTTAAGTATTTATTTAAGTGAAATGACAAAAAGTATAGAAAGATTCCCCACATCAAAAAATTGTTAGCGAAGGTAATTTAAGAATGTCATAATTGTTAGCCCTTTGTATAAATATCCACTTAAAAGGTGAACAACAAAGTCCTCTTAAACTGAGATTATTTCCTGTGATTTTAGAAAGGCCATTTTTAAACCTTTCTAAAATGCCCCGTAACCATAGTGCGGGAATGCAAAACAGAGCCTAAACGATCGAGAACAACAATAATTGAACTATGCACCTTGAGGAAACTCCTGTATGTGTCTGCAGCAAGACATGCCGAAGCCGCCGCTACAGGCTTGACGCTGACATGGTGACTGGTAAGTTAGGTGGTCAACATCGGGGTGGTGCTTGGGAGAGAAGCATGCACTGGACCGTATCAGCTAAGTCAATAAGCTAAGACAAATGGGCAGGGGCAGGTACTAATTTACTGATAAGCTATTCCAACACTAAACCGTAAAGGTTTGGTTACTGATTGCGTTTTGAACAAAGAAAACGATAGGTCTTAAAAAAATGCCATCCGGTTTTGCACGCCGCAGGTTTTCTACATCTTAGGAGGTAATGTGGTGTACAGCTGCACAAGGTTCTCAACATCTCATAGGACCTTTGTGTAGAGGTATCACCACGCCTAAACGCACCTTATATTAGGAGGTAAAGTGGTGTACAACCGTAAGGCTCCCATGAAGTTTACAAGTGCCTTTACTTTTGTTTGATTACCCTTTTTTGAAAATTCATGCAAAAGCTCAGGAAAAAGTTAGAGGTAGTTGGTTACAACTTTAACTACATTTTTATTACATGAAAAGAAGAGAAATATGTTTTCTCATATATAAGTAAGTGCCGGGGTTGGCATTGAAAGGTAATGCTGATCTCTTATTGAGAAAATTCATGTGCCTAAGATCAACTTGAGGACAAGTACGTAAGGTTTAAGCAAGGGATGTTGGCACTTGGCCCTCACTATATCCACATCATTTTAGTGCATTCTCACAATATTGTTGATCAACTCATGCCTTTGCTATTAATTGCATCAACTTATCATGACATATTCAACTATTGTGTTATTCTAAGTTATTATGTTGACATTTCAACAATAAGGCCCGTGGCCCGCATGCAAGACACTCAGAAGTAGGGATCAAAATTTTGGAGAAATTTCACCAAAATTTCACGAATTTTGTGTTTTTTGCAAGTGAATGGAAAAATATATTCCAGTTAAAAAATTTGGTTAAATACATTTTGCACACAATAGCAGGTGGGTCCTCTGACATAATAACTAAATTGAGCCAGCAGGGGGATTCAAATCAACAACCAATTGTGCAAGAAAAAAAGGGCAAACCATTGCGCTGCAGCTCAATCTTGATTTGTGTATTAAAGCCATAAGATATTTAATACTTTTAAAAAAATAAATTGCCAGTTTTTCAACAAACCTGGCCCAATGTTTAAACGAATTTCATGGTTTTCACTTATTTTGCCAGTGACCGAAAAAATGGCCAAAACGAAATTAAAACCCTGCTCGGAAGCAGACTTCTGGAAGGTCAATTATCAAGGTATATGTACGAGGTTGTGACTTGTGATGGTCCCATAATTCATGTGCATTAATCATTCGCGCATCTAAATTTCTAAAGCTAAGATGCTTTTGAACCACGACGACCGTGACACAGGCGTCAGTTATATATCCAAATACCCTACCTTATTACCTAATCCCTTAAAAGTTCAGCGTACTTTCGCGGCTCGGCTCTTCCAGGCGATTCACAGTGTTAGAGCCGCGAGTGGCAACCAGCTTATATAAAGCGAGCATTATCTCAGTGCCAGGTATACTCATCCTCCAGCTTTATTTGCTTAATTAGATGTCATCGACGACGACACACATGGCGCTACTCGCCGTTCTCATTTCCCTCATCAGCGCAACGTTGCTAGCCTCAGGTGCCACAGGCGTCCGCGTCGAGCTCACGCGCATCCACTCCCACCCCGGCGTCACCGCGTCCCAGTTCGTCCGCGACGCCCTGCGCCGCGACATGCGCCGGCACCAGGCCCGGCATCACGCCGCGTCCGGCGCCGGCGCCGTCACGGTGTCCGCACCGACCAGGAGGGACTCTCCCAGCGGCGGGGAGTACCTGATGACGCTGGCCATCGGCACGCCGCCGGTGCCCTACCCTGCCATCGCCGACACGGGCAGCAACCGGATCTGGACGCAGTGCGCGCCCTGCAGCAGCCAGTGCTTCCAGCAGCCGACGCCGCTGTTCAACCCGGCCAGCTCCACCACGTACCGCGCGGCCCCGTGCGGCGGCGGCGGCTCGGCGAGCCTGTGCGCGGCGTGCCCGTACAGCGTCATCTACGGCACCGGGTGGACGAACGGAACCATGGGCTGCGACACGTTCACCTTCGGCGGCGGCGCCGGCGCAGACCAGGCCCGCGTCCCCGGCATCGCCTTCGGGTGCAGCAACGCCAGCAGCAGCGGCGACTGGAACGCCTCGGCGGGGCTCGTCGGGCTGGCCAGGGGCCCCCTGTCGCTGGTGTCGCAGCTCGGCGCCGGCAGGTTCTCCTACTGCCTCACGCCGTTCCACGACACCAACAGCACCAGCGTCCTCCTCCTCGGCCCGTCGGCGGCGCTCCACGGCGCCGGCGTCCGCTCCACGCCGTTCGTCCCCAGCCCGGCCAAGAAGCCCATGAACAACTACTACTACCTCAACCTCACCGGCATATCCCTCGGCACGACCGCGCTGTCCATTTCTCCGAACGCCTTCTCCCTCAAGAACGACGGCACCGGCGGGCTCGTCATCGACTCCGGCACGACGTTCTCGTCGCTCGCCGACGCGGCGTACCAGCAGGTCCGCGCCGCCGTCCTCTCGCTGGTGACGCTGCCCACGACGTCGAGCGGGTCGGCAGCGACGGGGTTCGACCTGTGCTTCGCGCTGCCGTCACCGACGTCGGCGCCGCCGGCCATGCCGAGCATGGCGCTCCACTTCAGCGGCGCGGACATGGTGATCCCTGTGGAAAACTACATGACCCTAGACTCCGGCGTGTGGTGCCTGGCCATGCAGAACCAGACCAACGGCGCGACGAGCGTTCTCGGCAACTACCAGCAGCAGAACATGCACATCCTCTACGACGTCAGGCAGGAGATACTGTCGTTTACTCCAGCCAAGTGCAGCACGCTCTGACCAGAACTTCAGGGAACTGGCTACAAATATATGTGTTTCATTTGATGTTTGCTCTTCCGATTCTTGTGTTGTACTTGTATATGTGGAGGTGTTGTATACTTGTATCTGTATTGATGTCGGTGTACTTTATTATTCGTTTGAAATGCACATGGCAGCTCATGTGCCATTGTTCTATAATAATAAAAGCGACAGTTTAAACATGTTCACCGCGTTTATAATCGAGTACTACAAATGTTGCTGAATATATCCACGAATGAGACAATTAATATACTCCTTCCACTCACAAAAAGGTTACATATTGAGTTGTTTTGTATCAACCGTTCTAATCATTGGTTACTGTCGGTGTTCAATACCTGGCAACCTACCCAAGGAGGATATCCGAGGTAAGGTTTTAGTTGGTGGGATTTCATCCAAGATAAAAAAAACTCAAAGGTGAATATGAAAGGACGATTTAGACAAGTTTGGATTGCTTTGGTAGCATAATAATATCCTATATCATGTAGCATGTATTGTTTTTGTGTTGGTTGCCTATTGATATATCATGTAATAAATAAATACTTTAATAATTATTAAGGAGTGTTTCATAATATCAAAGCTAACAATTGATTTGAGACCTATAAACTTAGATATGGGATTGAAGGCACTGGATAATGGTTCACCTTTTTTTCATTGAATATGTTTACAAAACATAATTACATCTTGCCCTAAAAAACATAATTACATCTATTTGGAATATATTTATCACCACTAGCCAGTCAAGACAGAGCACAAATAATGGAGGATACATGTGACTATACCAAATCTTCCGCACAAACAAAATGCGCAACGAAATGTTTTCTATCTGTTTTCTTCTCTTTTTTTTATTGAGGCTAATCATATTCACTAATACGGCATGCATGGAGCGGTTACTATATGCCACGTGTCTGCTAGCTGCGCCCCACCATCAATGAAGTGGATTTAATTGCATGGGCCGATAGCATGAATTCAGCTCAATATCATATTTTAGTATGTTTGCCATGGTCAAATGCGCATGGTTTCCGATAGTTGATCAGCTTGTGCACCATGAAAGTGACGGGCAAGAGAAGGATTCATTTTCTTCTCCATTTTGTCTCCTTCTGTGATGTTTTTTTTCATTTTCTTATTTCTCGTCTTCATTCATTCCGCTTTCCTTTCGTGTTTTTTTGTTACTTTTCTTTCCTTTTGTTATTTTCATTTTGTTAATCATTTTTCTTTATTTCTATATATTTATTTCACCTTTTCTCTTGTTTACTTCTTTAATTTTTCCTCTAATCCTTATGTAGATTCTTTTCTTCTATTTTGTTTATGTTTCTATCTATTTCTTTTTACTCTATTCATTTTGTTGTTATATAACTATACTTTGTTATGGGAGGTTCTATGAGTTCACACAATCTGTTCTATGTGTACAATTTATTTGTTTCATAAATTCATATAATTTATTATAGGTGTACAAAAATTTGTTCTTTTGGCCCATTATTTGTTCATGTATACAGATATTTATTCTGTGGTTTTGTATATTTTGTTGGATAAGTATGATATTTTTGTTCTATGTGTTTGTATGTCCAGACGTGCATATCTTACTAAAACTATTTTCAACTTTATTAAAAATATTAACAAAAAAGATTCATCCAATTATAAAGTGGGGTCTTGTTTCAAAGATTTTACTATAAGAAATCCATGATGCAATTGGAATTTATTTTGAATTTCAAACGTCTTTATACGTAGTTGGGGTCATCAATTTTGTCTTGTTTGCATGCATGCAGTTCCCTTTAATTTTTAGTGTACACAGAAAGGGTTTATGTTAGACTGAAAATCAAAGAAGCGGCCCAATTAGCGTTGCATACATACGTAACATACAGTCCCTTGCCCCCTTTTACTTTACTATTAATCAACGTTGGCGGAAGGTCTTCAGGTGATTGAAGATGCATGTCTAGACGCGGGAAGATGTCTGGACGCGGTTAGTTCTCATCTCTGATTGGATTCGGACAATTCGTGCATGATGGTTGAACTGGGACTTCTCGAAGTTGAACTCGATACTTTTGGACCACGACCGCGCGAGACGAGTGCGTCAGAAGGATCCAACGACAGCATGTCCCGTTCAAATACTATACCTAATCCCTTTTTTCAGCTCTCATAAAATCGTCGAACGAAGAAGCCGCCGTGTTGATGTGAACGTGACAACAACAATACATTTCAGAGACTTTCGGTTCTTCCAGGCAATTTCACCAAATAAGACCGGCGGCACAGGGTGCCGTGCTCTGACCAGGTTAACACTACCGTGTTAGAAGTCTTATAGAACTAGCCCGCCACACCACTGGGCATGATCACCAGCTTATAAAACGCAAACATTCCAATGCCATTCTTATATACTCATCATCGTGTCAGCTTTCTTACCAGTCATCATCGACGACACCAACAATGGCGTCACTCGCCGTTCTCGTTTCCCTCATCTGCGCAGCAACGCTCGCCGCCGGCGCCTCCGGAGTCCGCGTCGACCTCACGCGCATCCACTCCGGCGTCACCCCGTCCCAGTTCGTCCATGACGCCCTCCGCCGCGACATGCACCGGCACAACGCCCGGCAGCTGGCCGCGTCCGGCGCCACCGTGTCCGCACCGACCAGTATGGACGCGAGCGGCCTCGGGGAGTACCTGATGACCCTGGCCATCGGCACGCCGCCGGTGTCATACCCGGCCATCGCCGACACCGGCAGCGACCTCATCTGGACGCAGTGCGCGCCGTGCGGCGCCCAGTGCTTCAAGCAGCCGGCGCCGCTCTACAACCCGGCGAGCTCCACCACGTTCGGCGTGCTCCCGTGCAACAGCTCGCTGAGCATGTGCGCGGCGGCGCTGGCCGGCGCGGCGCCGCCGCCGGGGTGCGCGTGCCCGTACAACTACACGTACGGCACCGGGTGGACGTACGGCTTCCAGGGGTTGGAGACGTTCACGTTCGGCTCCACGGCGGCGGACCAGACCCGCGTCCCCGGCATCGCCTTCGGATGCAGCAACGCCAGCAGCAGCGGCGACTGGAGCGGCTCGGCGGGGCTCGTCGGACTTGGCAGGGGCGCCTTGTCTCTCGTGTCGCAGCTCGGCGCTGGCAGGTTCTCCTACTGCCTCACGCCGTTCCAGGACACCAACAGCACCAGCACGCTCCTCGTCGGCTTGTCGGCGGCGCTCAACGGCACCGGCGTCCGCTCCACGCCGTTCGTCGCCAGCCCGGCCATGGCGCCCAGGAGCACCTACTACTACCTCAACCTCACCGGCATATCCCTCGGCACGACGGCGCTGTCCATTTCTCCCAACGCCTTCTCCCTGAACGCCGACGGCACCGGCGGGCTCATCATCGACTCCGGCACGACCATCACGTCGCTCGCCGACGCCGCGTACCAGCAGGTCCGCGCCGCCGTCCTCTCGCTGGTGACGCTGCCCACGACGCCGAGCGGTTCGGCAGCGACGGGGTTTGACCTGTGCTTCGCGCTGCCGTCACCGACGTCGGCGGCGCCGGCCATGCCGAGCATGACGCTCCACTTCGACGGCGCGGACATGGTGCTCCCGGCGGACAACTACATGATGCTGGACTCCGGCGTGTGGTGCCTGGCCATGCAGAACCAGACCGTCGGCACGATGAGCATTCTCGGCAACTACCAGCAGCAGAACATGCACATCCTCTACGACGTTGGCCAGGAGATGCTGTCGTTTGCCCCGGCTGAGTGCAGCACGATCTGACCAGAGCTTTACAGAACTACGTACTATAGAAATATATTTAAACGTGTGCATATATAGGGTTCATCATTTTTACATTCATTCGGCCGTGAAAAAAATATATTCCAAATTCAAAGATATATAGCCCAGAAAAACTGACTAATTGAGAGTTTATAGTGCTATGTATACATATTGTTTTCTTGTTCCTGTTACAGTCTAATTGTTTGATTTTCCTATCCGTGTGGTACGGGAATTGTGGTGTATACTTGTATGTAGAAGTGTTTTCCTTTGAGGTTGGTGTACTTTTTTCTTCTTCTTCTTTAATGCATGATGAGTGCATGACAAAGATCTCTTGCTCACGAAAAATCAAACGACATATATACACCGAGTTTCAACATATACACCAAATATATGTAGCTTAATAAATAGACAAATGAGACAATCAATTATTGCTCCACCCATAAAAAGGTGATGCATGTTCAGGTTTTCTTCTGTCAACCCTTCCAAACTTTGGCTACATATTTCCTTTCAGGTTTTAAGTTTGAACGTTTAAAGGCGTTATACGTCGATTTATATCATGATGAAAGCATATATATACTTTTGCTATGTTGTATAAATATTTAATTTGTAACAAATCAAAGTTATATTTTGGAGATCGTGTGTTGATGTTTGAAATGACAGCTATTCGAGACTAGAGGGATTATGAAACTCAACATGCAAAACAAAATCGATTGACTCAAGTATCATACGTACACCTGATAATGACATCTGACCAACCGATATAATATAATGCATAATGTCCACAATCTCCAACCTCATTGTTGGACCACCATAGGAGGTCTAGGGCTCAAAGCAATGAGATGTCAGTCAATCGATTTAGCAAATGATTTCTCCTGATGTTGTTGGTCTTTCTGGCCATGTAATCATACGGAAATCTGCTCCAACTCCAAGTACGTGTGACATGGTTTTCCCTCCTGTACGTTCCCTGGTGTGTAGGACACTATGACTTTGGTGGGAAATTGGATGGAGTTTTCTCTATCAGTTCATCCCCTATAACTTGTTTGTTACAGATCTTCAACTAAGAGACTATGCATTGCAATGCTGATGCACAGGATTATATGTGGTCACAGAGTCAAAATCACGGGTGCAAGTGTTCAGAATCATGCTTCGCTCACGGTAGCTCCTCCACCGTTGCATCAAAGTGACACAAATTACATCCCATTCGAACATCGAAAATGCTTCATGTACAACCATTTTGCGTACAACTTATTAGTACAACCATGTATCTAAATCGCCCTACACATTGATGAGCTTTCCATCCAAATGATTTTGAACCATTGGTTCCCGAGTTGTACTCAAATGGTTGCATATTTGCTTAAGAGCCTGTGCAAATGTATGACCACCCTACCCCTCAGGATCATCAGTTTGTAGCTTGAAGTTTTTTTTTTTGAACAAGGATTGACTTTATTCATGGAAGATAGTTACATCATTTGCCAGAGCATCTAAGATGCAGCTAGGGGAATCATCATCCCAGATACAATTTTGTCTAAGCGAACGAGCTCTTTGAGCTAAACTATGAGCAACTTGATTAGCCTCCCTATGACAATGTTCAATAGAAATCTCCTGGAAACCACTCCACAAAATGTTACATTCATCATAGATGGGAGCTGCCGAGTTCGCTGAGAAACCCCCTTCCTGCATAATTTGCACCACCTCCATGCAATCCGATTGGATAATAAGTTTGTTGCATCCAATTCTTTGAGCTAACATCAGTCCTTCCTTAAGGGCATAAGCCTCTGCCATTTGTGCATCCACTAAATGCAACACAAAACTATGTGTAGCTGCTAGAAACCCTCCTGAGTTGTCACGTATCACTGAGCCAACACTACCACACCCGCCGTTTTCGTCAAACCCAGCATCAACGTTCAGCATTACCTTCCCCTCCGGGGGTTTCTTCCAGCCTTGTCTCAACCTAACCACTTTCTTCTCTGCCAACATGTAATTTTTGGTGAGAGCAACAATAGCCATGGCCGACCTTGAGAAATTCTAGACAGTCTCCCCGTGAGCAAGCTGCCGCCGTTCCCACCAGTTATACCATCCTGCTGTTAGGACTAGCTCTGCGAATCCTACTTCAAGCGCCTGAATCTGATCTTCATTTATAATAATCTCCTCCAGGATCACAGACCCTGACCGATCAATATTTGTTAGCTGCTTCACTTTTCCTTCTAATCCCAACGACTTCCAAACTGCCTTCATTCTGTCACATGTGAAAATGAGATGTTTTATATCTTCTGCTCCATTCTGACATACCAGACAGCCTCCTGATTCACCGATATGACGATTTGCAAGGATAGCTCTACATGGTAGAAGGCCTTTGAGCGCCCTCCAACCAAAAATTTTAATCTTTGAAGGGATTTTTAACCCCCATAATTTTTTCCACAATTTTCTTCTTGATGTAGTCCCCGATGTAATCTGGATAGTCCTGGCTCCAAACTTTTTCTCCCATTGACAGTGGTATGCCGATCTCACTGAAAAAGTACCACTTCTGTTATAGTGCCAGGCCACTACATCCTCCCTACCTGGAGTGATCGGAATTTGCAAAATCCGGTACACATCGGTTGGCCAAAAAATCGACCTTAGCAACTCCACATCCCAAGTATGATCTATGGGATTAATAAGTTCATCCACATTTGTCGCCATTATGTTCCCCCGAATCGTTTGAATTTTTAAATTGTGGCTTCCTGGGATCCAATTGTCTTCCCAGATTTTAATCTGTGTTCCATCCCCCACTCTCCAGATATACCCTTGCTTGAAACACTAGAGCCCCGCAAAAATACTTTGCCATGTATATGAACTCCCACTCTTTAGCCTTGCTTCAAGTAACTTGCCATCAGGGAAATAGCGTGCTCTGAGGACTCTAGCGCAAAGTGAGTCTGGATTACTCAGTAGTCTCCAAACCTGTTTTGCAAGCATGGCCAAATTGAAGCATTGTAGGTCCCTAAAGCCCATCCCTCCCTTGCACTTTGGCATACACATTTTCCACCATTCTTGCCAATGGATCCTCTTATGATGTTCCTCATCTCCCCACCAGTATTGCGATATAACACTTGTAATTCCTTTGCATATTTTTGTCGGAATTCTAAATACCATCATCGCATAGACAGGCACGGCCTGAGCTATAGATTTAATAAGAGTTTCCTTTCCTCCCAAACTAAGAGTCTTTTCCTTCCAACCTACTACCCGAGCCACCACCCTGTCAATTAAGTGCTTAAAACAATCACTCCTTTCAGCCCCCACCATGGCTGGTAGCCCCAGATACTTGTCTGTGAGTGACTCAGTCACTATTTTCAAGGTTTGACAAACTTCAGCCTTCACTTCCACATTGGTATTACTTGAAAAATAAATACTAGATTTTGCCTCACTTATCTTTTGTCCTGAATTTGCACAATATGTATTCAGGATATTTACTAGACAATCAGCATTACCTTTATCTGCTTTCATTAGTATGAGCGAGTCATCTGCAAATAATAAATGAGAAATCGCAGATGCTCCTCTACACACTTTCACTCCCTCCAATTCTCCTCTTTCCTCCGCTTTCTTAATCATACACGACAGACCTTCAGCCACCATCAGAAAAAGATAAGGTGATAAGGGGTCCCCTTGGCGTATACCTCTAGTTGGTGTGAACATATCTGTCTCAAAATTGTTGAAGCGAACTCTGTAGCGAACTGAAGAAACACATGCCATAATTAGTTGAATCCAGCGATGATCAAACCCCAATTTGGTCATCATTTTCTCCAGAAAAATCCACTCCACCCTGTCGTAAGCCTTGTGCATATCCAACTTGATAGCACATGCTCCCTTACTCCCTTTTTTCTTCTTCATTGTATGTATACACTCATATGCCAATAGAATGTTATCTGTTATCAACCGTCCTGGGACAAACGCGCTCTGAGAATCGCTAATTATCTCAGGAAGCATAGTTTTGAGCCTAAAAGAGAGCATCTTGGAGATAACCTTATAAACCACGTTGGATAGTGAGATTGGACGAAATTGGGTTACCTTATCCGGCTCATCCACCTTCGGGATCATAACTATGGTTGTATCATTCCAACCCATAGGTATAGATGCACTGTTAATTGCTCGCAGTACTTCGTCAACAAGATCATCTTCCAAAAAATTCCAGAATCGTTTAAAAAAGATGGCATGAAGGCCATCTGGTCCCGGGGCCTTCAGATCACCAATGCTAAATAGTGCCTTCTTTACTTCCTCTCTTGTAAATGGTTCAAGGAGAGCTCGATTCATTTCATTTGTAACTCTCCTGTCAACATCATTTAGTGCACTATCATCGACTTCCAGAACCTCTGTAGAAAATAAGGTGCCGAAATAGTCCATCACCATAGCCCCCATAGTATCCATATCTTCATGTCGAACTCCCTGATCATCCACCAATCCTTTCACCAGATTCTTCTTCTTGCGACTAGAAGCAAACCGATGAAAGAAATTAGTATTTCTGTCACCGTGTTTGAGCCAATTTGCACGGGCTCTTTGCACCCAATAAATCTCTTCTTGTTCTAACTGCAGTTCAATTTGGAGTAGGATCTCCTTTTGAGCATTCAAGGATTCATCAGTCTGCTCTCCCTTTTTTAGTTCCTCCAATTCTCTCCTAAGTTTCTTCATTCGCTGAACCGGTTTCTTCAGCACCTTCCTATCCCATTCATGTAAATCTGAATGGACTTGATTCAGCTTACTCATCAAAGGCCCTCCCTGTCCTTGCGCCACCGCCCGTGTCCAGGCTGTCTGCACCACATCCTGCACTGTCTCCTCCTTCAGCCATTTGGCTTCAAACCGCTTTGTAACACAATTGGCATGATATTGCCCATGCACAGTCTCAGTCCTCACACATAATGGTCTATGATCAGACTTAGGATACTCGCCATTCACCAACTCTGCATTGGGAAACATATCTCTCCATTGGACATTTATTACACCACGATCCAGCCGCTCCCTGATCCTTCCCCGGTGCCAAGTAAATATATCTCCTGTAAACCCCATATCCGATAATCCACAATCATCAAGAGCATCATGGAAGTCTTGAAGTTGTCTTTGTGATCTTGCTCTACCTCCTTCTTTTTCATGGTGATACAAAATTTCATTGAAATCACCCACCGCCAACCATGGCACACCACTCAATCCACTTTTAAGTTCTCTCATCGCCTCCCAAGTTTGGTCTTTCTGGTAAGGATCTCCGTAAATACCAGTTAGACGCCACTCCTCCCCTTCTCCCATTATTACATCAATATAGTACTGGGATATACTCTCCGGCTTCACCACAACCTCCTTCTTCCAGAGCAACAACAACCCACCGCTACGCCCATCACTCTCATGGATGGCAAGATTTACACACCCCAATTTACGCTTCAGGTTTTCCGCCTTTGCTTTACTCAGATGTGTCTCAGACAGAAAAAGAACATCTGGATTCTCCCGCTTCTGGACCTCCATAAGCGCTCGAACTGCCAGGGAGCTAGCCAACCCCCGGCGGTTCCAAGCTAGGATTTTCATTGTGCCCGGCCACTCTCCTCGAAGGAGAGCGCCGATCTTGCATTTGTAGAGTCAGTGTTCACATCCCCATCTCCTTCACTTCTCCTCAGCCTCTTTTTTTCTTGTAAAGCAACTGGGCTGATGACATCCGTTTTCTGTACCACCAATTGCTTAGCTTCCTCTTCTTTTTCAACGGCCATACCATCCTCAACATCTTCCTCCCCATTCGCCGAATCATACATGTCATCCAGGTCCTCGGACCCACCAAGACTGCGTCCAGCATTCCTCCCCCGACCTCTTCCTCTTCCTCCACCTCGACCCCCTCTCTCGTTTCTCACCATGGCCGACGACATGTAAGCAATCCTCAGCCACTCCCCCCACTCACACTTCTCCCTCGGGTGGACCCCATCTCCACATTCCACGACCTCATGTCCAATACATCCACAGAAATAACAGAAAATTGGAAGCTTCTCATACTGCACCATACACTTCATCCTCTCCTTCAAGGTAATTTGGACCACTCGTACTAGAGGTTTTTTGAGATCAATCCAAACCCTAGCCCGAAGGAAGGGTGTTGAGTTGATCTTCCCATCATCAACCGATACCGAGATACATTCTCCCACCTTCCTGGCAACTTTCTCCGCCAACACCTTCTTCTTCATGAGCATCTCCGGAACCCCCTGTACCCTTGTCCAGATTGGGATCTTATCCAATTTGTATGTCTTCACATTGGAGTACCCATCATACTCCTCCATGACAACCGCCGCTCCACGGAATAACCATGGCCTCCCCTCCATAACTCTGTTCCAATCTCCTAAGCAGTGAAATTGGACCACGAACAGATTAGGTTCCTTCGCCTTGAACGTCACCTCTTTCGCCGCTCCCCACGCATTCCTCAGAGCGCCAAACAAGGCCGCATGACTAAAAGGCTTAGTCGTATGAACCCTAAACAGGGCCAGCCATCGAACCTCCTTGATGAGTTCTTCAAATTCCCCTGAAAAATCCAGATCATCTTCCTCCTCCCCCTGAAGCGTCAGCCCTTCCAGGTGTTCCTCCAGACTCGATACCTCCTCATCCTCCACATTCTTCCCCTTCCCCTTCTCGTTCTCGGTACTCCCCTCCATGCAGATCTCTCACACGACTCTCTCACCTCCGGCAAGGGGATTAGCAACGCCGGCGATCAATTCTAGTGGAAAAATCACGTAGATCGTACGCGAGACAGGTGGACTCCGTCGCCGCCGCGGGAGTAATAGGAAACCCTAACTCAAGGGGATACGCATCAGCTCATTGTCTACGTATCTGGATGCAAAGTCTGTCCAGGTCCACTTCGCCTCGCATGCATCTGGCAAGAGCCTACAACGACGTTTAATACTTGTAGCTTGAAGTTTGAAATAGTTATCCCACTGAAATTGTTCTGGGCTAATAATAGTCAACACATGAGCCCAGCCAAATATTTTTTTTGGGGCGCCAAATAGTCTCTGAGCTTGTGAATACCGAGCCCCACAACACCAGAAAAACACGTTACATGCTGTATATCAATCGGTGGTGGCAATTTTTTAATGCAACTGGAGGGTATTATCCTCCTAATAAAAATTTCGAAGAACTAGTAGACAGCAAAAAGGAAGAAGACCAGGGAAAACAAAGCAAAACCTAAATCTAAGACGATGCTAACTATTTTTTTATGGGTACGGCTGGGGTGAGCCATTAGTGGTTTTTTTGTACTCTTTGTTTGTTTTTCTTTCTTCTTGTAATAAAATTACACTAAATAAAGCTCTTGAACCTGGAACCTGCATTGTCTTTTACTTTTTTGAGTCTAGCACTAGCACTGCAGTGTCATTTAAGAAGGGAAGGGGGCATAAGTTTCTTAAAGTTCGGATATTACATAAAACTAACAATCACAACTCATTCACTGCTACTAACATGATAACTAGACCAGCTCTGAACCTCCAAAGGCCATTTGCCTCAACATTATTTCAGATAGTTTAGCCATTCTGTAATGTTAATTTAACCCCTATGTTTAAAGTACAAGTGTATGACCTACCCTTTTTAACTTAGACTTTTGGGTTGCATTCGACTCAATAGATAAAGCTCCATTATCTTACCCATCTTTGTCATGCCATGGGCCTCGGCTAACTAAAAGGGTTAGATCATCGTATTGATATATCAAGTTTAAATGCATTCGAAATTCAAGATAATCACTAAAACGAAACCGCTGGTTTTCTTTGAACAAACATCTATCCAACTTTTCCTACTCCCCACGTTTTTTTTCTTCATCCCTATGATGTTAATTGCTATCTCTGTTGATCGATCTCATCTAGCAGCAACATTGGTGGTCAATTTACAGGCGATACCTGCACGCCGTTTTTCTCCCACATATGGTCTGATCCAGTCAATCCCTGCATCTGACCTGCTTTTGGACCATGGCGGCTGCTCCTTGGAGAAAAAGCGCCTAACAATTATCCAACGACCACAGGTCCCGTTCAATTTTTTAGAGCCATGTTTGAACGTGCTTATTGCCTCCACGCCGAACAAATAGCTCACCTAATCCCTAAAAGATTCAGCGCCCATACAATCGTAGGCGACACCCTCTTGGCATGAGCGCGACAACAATCCCAGAGGCTCAGCAGAGCTGCCGACTGTTTCACCTCTTCCGGGCAACTCCCCAACTGAGACCGGCACAAGATGGCGTGCTCTGACCTGGTATCAGCTAGCAGAGGCTATCTTGGAGAAAGCCACAAGCACAGGCCCATGATCACCTCATATAAAGCTCACTCATTTCGATGCCATTCTTGGATAATTCCAGCTGCAACTACGTCTTGAGTTGAGGTTTAGATGTCATCGACTTCACAAATGGCGTCGCTCGCCGTGCTCGTCTTCCTCGTCCGCGCGACGCTCGCCACCGGCGCCGCCAGCGTCCGCGTCGGGCTCACCCGCATCCACTCCGACCCCGACACCCCCGCGTCCCAGCTCGTGCGCGACGCTCTCCGCCGCGACATGCACCGGCAGCGCTCCCGGTTCGGCCGCGAGCTCGCGTCCTCCTCCGACGGCGGCGCTGCTACCACCGTGTCCGCGCGCACCCGCAAGGACCTCCCCAACGGCGGCGAGTACCTGATGACGCTGGCCATCGGCACGCCGCCGGTGGCCTACCCGGCCATCGCCGACACCGGCAGCGACCTCATCTGGACGCAGTGCGCGCCGTGCGGCGCCCAGTGCTTCAAGCAGCCGGCGCCGCTCTACAACCCGGCGAGCTCCACCACGTTCGGCATGCTCCCGTGCAACAGCTCCCTGAGCATGTGCGCGGGGGTGCTGGCGGGGGCGCCGCCGCCGCCGGGGTGCGCGTGCATGTACAACCAGACCTACGGCACCGGCTGGACGGCGGGCGTCCAGGGCTCCGAGACCTTCACCTTCGGCTCGGCGGCGGTGGATCAGACCCGCGTCCCCGGCGTCGCCTTCGGGTGCAGCAACGCCAGCAGCGACGACTGGAACGGCTCGGCGGGGCTCGTCGGACTTGGCCGGGGCGCCCTGTCTCTCGTGTCGCAGCTCGGCGCCGGCAGGTTCTCCTACTGCCTGACGCCGTTCCAGGACTCCAACAGCACCAGCACGCTCCTGCTCGGCCCGTCGGCGGCGCTCAACGGCACCGGCGTCCGCTCCACGCCGTTCGTCGCCAGCCCGGCCAAGGCGCCCATGAGCACCTACTACTACCTCAACCTCACCGGCGTATCCCTCGGCACGACGGCGCTGTCCATTCCTCCCAACGCCTTCTCCCTGAACGCCGACGGCACCGGCGGGCTCATCATCGACTCCGGCACGACCATCACGTCGCTGGTGAACGCCGCGTACCAGCAGGTCCGCGCCGCGGTGATGTCCCTGGTGACGCTGCCCACGATCGACGGGTCGGACTCGACGGGGCTCGACCTGTGCTTCGCGCTGCCGTCCTCGACGTCGGCGCCGCCGGCAATGCCGAGCATGACGCTCCACTTCGACGGCGCGGACATGGTGCTACCGCCGGAGAGCTACATGATCTCGGGCTCCGGAGTGTGGTGCCTGGCGATGCGGAACCAGACGGACGGCGGCATGAGCACGCTCGGCAACTACCAGCAGCAGAACATGCATATCCTCTACGACGTCCGGAAGGAGACGCTGTCGTTTGCTCCGGCCAAGTGTAGTACTCTCTGACCAGATCTGTACAGATATACCGTATACGTGTGCATATGACTCGACGATTTTTTATGTAATTAACTAATTAGAATTCGAATTCCATTATTGAGAACTGAAACTTGTTCAGAATTTAACTGAACAATACTCAAATGTGGTTGAATAATCCCATGACTGAGACACCCAGTACATCTTTCAATAAGCAAACACGACATTGATGACTAAATAGAGTAGCGCGCATACATAGATGTGATAAGGACAAATGACCAAACGATCTACTTATATTCATAATAACCTATACAATCTGAAAAGTAATTATTACATTGTCATCTTTGTCAACATGGCCATATCATATATGAGGTCCCGCGCTAAGCAAAGAGATGTCGCTCAATTAAATCTTCGTTTCCGACTCCGTCTCCATTTTCTCTTGGAAGCAATCCTCTGAGTTGGATTGACACAATGATTTCTCATGAGCTCCGGATTGTCTTTCTCTTCTAGTAATAATATAGAAATCAGCTTCGAGTATGTGTCAAAGTTTGCTGCCCTGAGGTTCCGATGGAGCCTAAGCTGACTTGGAGGGAACGTAGACAGAGTCTTCTCAATCATTTCCTCTTCTGTAGTTTCTTGGTCACAAATCTTCAGTTGAGAGACTATTCGTCGTATGGCGGCATCATACACAGTCACAGAGTCAAAGCCTGCGAAGTTCAGGCGTTCCCATTCAGACTTCGCTTGAGGTAGCTCTACTGCCTTCATCGCATCAAAGTGGTCCTTTAGGGATTGCCATAGGACAAGTGGATCGAATTCCAAATTGTACTTATTTCTGAAATCTTCGCCTAGATGGCGGCGCATGTAGAATAGAGCATGTGCCTTCTGCTGATCACTGCATTTGGTGCCTGAGACAATTGTGTCACTGAGATCGTTCACTGCTAAATAAATCTTAACCTCAATAGCCCACGACAAATATTCTCTTCGGGCACCAAATGGTACGAGCCTTGGAAAGTCTAATGTCACAACGTCAGACATATCTTCTTCCTACAATACGTAAGCGAATATTTAGTCAAAGGACATATGTACATCTATGAAAAATGATCATTTGGCCAAAGGACAAACACCTACTGAAATAATTCATTTTGCCAAAGGACAAATACCTAAGAATTAAAATGGAAAATATAATATGGATACATGAACCCCCTATATCTAACTAGGGCTCGCATCGAAATTTTTTCTCAAACATGTAGGATTTAAATCGAAGAAGTATCACAGGCATTTCCAGAACGTGGAGCGCCTTGTACTCACGCCCTCATAGCACAAACAATACATAGAAAACATCCACACGAACAGCAAGGTTGGATACTTTCTAGAGCAAGGCTTGCGATGGTTAATCAAAGGATTAAATACTTTAACATGAAGTTCAGGGATAAAAGTTCGTTGATACGAATGAAGTTTGCCGATATTCTGGATCAACATGCTTT
The DNA here is from genome assembly GCA_033239725.1 of Echinochloa phyllopogon. Classification (NCBI taxonomy): domain Eukaryota; kingdom Viridiplantae; phylum Streptophyta; class Magnoliopsida; order Poales; family Poaceae; genus Echinochloa; species Echinochloa phyllopogon. The sequence continues at coordinate 49,223,513 of BTCW01000002.1, read as the reverse complement.
CTAGAGCAGACTCAAACAGATGCAGTCAATAAGTGTAGGATCTGAATTGAAACAGATTGTACCAAACCAGGGCATCAACCAGATGGACGAGTACAGTTGATCTAGCGAGGCGGCATAACACGCAAATCAAACAAAAAAGGCGCCCATATGGTTCCAAGATTGAAAGAGAGAGGGATCGATCGAAGAGATGCATGAACTCACACGATCTCGTCGCCGTCGTCGATGGATGCAGCGGCGCAGTGTCTTGCCGGAGGGAGGAGTAGTCCGTCGCCTCCTCTCCCGCACGGGAGACGAACTGACGAAGGCGACGACACTGATTTCACTCCGCGGGGACGCGGAGTGGTGTTAAATTGCTCCGGAATCCTTGCAATTGGTGCGGCAGTTGCAGAGAGTGGAAGAGACGCGCCGGATGGATCGTGGTGGGTCCAAATTGGTGGGCTTGTTTAGGGGCGGATTTCTTTGTGGAGAAGAGTCAGTCAGGTATGGCTCACGAAGGTTTGGGTTGCGAGAGCTGGGCCAAATAGTTGGGCTCACTACGGTACGGCCAATTGAGCCTGGCGGTTGTGGGTAACTTGGGCCAGCCCTTCGTATTGGGCCTCCGTAATCTGCCCAGTTGGAGAGTTCAGTTCCCGCGACGACTTGCCGATCAGCCCAGGGCCTCGGCACTAAACTGGGCCGAGGGTGATTTAACCGCAACGCTCTGTCTCGCCTCCGCCGGCTCGGATCCCGCCGCACGTTCTCGATCCGACGGATCACGTGACCTCAGGGGTGGACGGTAAATGAAATACCGACCACCCCCGGTGGCCGGTACCCCGTCGCCGCGGACGGCTTGTGCAGTTGTGCTTGCTGCCGCCGCCCGCCGCCTGCTGAGTGGCGCCGGGAATGACAGATTATGGCCGTCCTGCTCCTGCCGCGTAGAACGCAGACGCCTCCGGCCTATGCAGCTCGACCCTCCACGGCTGAGATTTTCCGCCTCCGAGCCTCGCCCTCGCTGCGCCGGCGCGTTCTTGCGCACTCCGGCGTCAGCGCTAACACCGCCACTGCTGCCGTCGCACGCTGCAGGGAAGAAGATGGCTAGCGTATCCGAACTCGGCGTCCAATTTTACGATGCCAAGCGTACATGTTCAATTCGCGCTCCGTCGGCGAGCCTGCGTGCACGGTGCGGTGTGCGGAGCGCCTGAGCGGCAACGTACGGCGGCGATAGATGCTAATGGCCTCGCCGCGCCGGCGCGTTCACGCCCGCCGCTAACACCTCTGCTGCCTCCGTTTGCCATTTACGGATTGCGAATAGCACGGGCTACTGCGGCCGGGAGGCCTTCAAGACGCTGGCCGCAACGACTTCAGTCACGTCAAAATACTCGAATTCAGTCATGTCAAAATTCGAATTTAGTGATTGAAAAACTAAAATTCAATTGTAATTGGAAATGCCAGTGGCGGGTGGCGGCGCTGGCTTACGCTACAACGAAAGAATCCAACTGTCGACACAAAAAATGTATAAACTTGTAGCGACGCTGCACAAACGTGCGACGCACTCCGCAGCCACCAATTCAATCATCCATATACATATTTGATATTTTAACGATCGCATATGCAGACCTAGTTCGTCTAGAATCAATCCATACAACATCAACAAAGTGATTCTTGACGCTTCTCCAATGGCATCCAAGCGATCGCTTCTCCTCTGCCTGTTGTTCATGTTGCAGTTTTTCGCCGCTCCCAGCAAGCCAGACCGCGGCATCCGTCTCGAGCTGACGCACGTCGACGCCCGCGGCCTCCTCGCGGGGGCCGACCGCGTCCGCCGCGCCGCCGAGCGGAGCCACCGCCGGGTGAACGGCCTCCTCGCCGCGGTCACGACGCCCTCCGCATCGACGCTGCAGAGCGACGGCGCTGCCACGGCGGCGGCGGCGGCGTCCGTGCACGCGAGCACGGCGACGTACCTCGTGGACCTCGCCATCGGCACGCCGCCGCTCGCGCTCACGGCCGTGCTCGACACGGGCAGCGACCTCATCTGGACGCAGTGCGACGCGCCGTGCCGGCGGTGCTTCCCGCAGCCCTCGCCGCTGTACGCGCCGGCGAGGTCCGCGACCTACGCCAACGTGTCCTGCGCCTCCAAGCTCTGCGCTGCGCTGCCGACCCCGAGGCCCTCCCGCTGCTCGGCGTCGGCGTCGGCGTCGGCGCCGGAGCAGGGCTGCGCGTACTACTACTCCTACGGCGACGGCAGCTCCACCGACGGCGTCCTCGCCACGGACGCGTTCACCTTCGGCTCGGCCGCCGCCGCCAGCAGCCTCGCCTTCGGGTGCGGCACCGACAACCTCGGCGGCACGGACAACTCCTCCGGCCTGGTCGGCATGGGGCGCGGCCCGCTGTCGCTGGTGTCCCAGCTCGGCGCCACCAGGTTCTCCTACTGCTTCACGCCATTCCACGACACGGCGGCGTCGAGCCCTCTGTTCCTGGGCGCGTCGGCGAGCCTCTCCCCCGCCGCCAAGTCCACGCCGTTCGCGCCGAACCCGGCCGGCCCGCGGCGGGGCTCCTACTACTACCTCACCCTCGAAGGGATCACCGTCGGCGACACCCCGCTGCCGATCGACCCGGCCGTGTTCGAGGTCACCGCTTCCGGCCGCGGCGGCGTCATCATCGACTCCGGCACGACGTTCACGGCGCTGGAGGAGCGCGCGTTCGTGGCGCTGGCGCGCGCCGTCGCGGCGCGCGTGGCGCTGCCGCTCGCCAGCGGCGCGCACCTGGGGCTCAGCCTCTGCTTCGCGGCGCCCGAGGGGAGGGGGCCCGAGGCCGTGGCCGTGCCGCGGCTGGTGCTCCACTTCGACGGCGCCGACATGGAGCTGCCGCGGGGGAGCGTCGTGGTGGAGGACAGGGTCGCCGGGGTGGCGTGCCTCGGGATGGTGAGCGCGCGGGGGATGTCGGTGCTCGGCAGCATGCAGCAGCAGAACATGCACATCCTGTACGACATCGAGAGGGGTGTCTTGTCCTTCGAGCCCGTCAAGTGCGGCGAGCTCTAGGATTGGGGACGATGTGTAGAACATGGGCATTTGTATGTTGATGTTTCCTGCACGTTGTTTAATAATGTTCAAGAGTTCCTCAAAAAAAATAACGGACTGTCTCTGTAAATCTCATAACAATAATGTCCAAGAGGTTGTTTTGAGGTACATTTCCTGTCTTTACCGTATCCTTTAACTTGAGATGACATTGTTGGATATGTTCACAAAATTAGGTGTGCATGTTGGCAATCATAGGAGTAGGTGATGGTATATGACTGTTTGCGTCAGCACAGTGATGCCATTAGTTTTGTTGTCAACAGCGTACACCCCATAAGTTTTGTTGTCAATGGCGTGCACATCTATCCAGCGTTGGCGAGCTTCGTCATGCGTTTTCCTCGTCAGTGGTATGCACATCGCACTCAGTTTTCCTCGTATTCTACGTTTCAACTTGTGATACAAATATTACTCTGGACAGATCAAACTCAATTAAGTCGCCATCATACAGTGTTTCAATGGTTTGGTGCTGATAAGGTCAATGAGCCTTTGCTTTGTTGATCAAAGCAAACCAATGCAAAGTAAATGGAGGAAGACGTCCGACGACATGGCGCGCAAACCTGCTCTGCTCACGCTCGCTGCCGTCGTCCTCATCTCCCTCCTCCCGCTGGTGACTTTCGCGACGAACTCTCCCGGCTTCCGCGCCACCCTCACTCGAGTCCACAAGTACCCCGGCAACTACTCCGCCGCGGCACGCCGCGACGGGCGCCGCCTTGCTTCCCTCTCCCACGCCGGCACGGGACGCGCCCATGCGAGCACGAGCTCCTCCCGTGCCCGTGGTCTGCTCCAGGCGCTGGTCGAGAACGGCGCGGGGGCGTACCACATGACCCTGTCCGTCGGCACGCCGCCGCTCGCCTTCCCGGCCATCCTCGACACCGGCAGCGACCTCACCTGGACGCAGTGCGCGCCGTGCACCGCGTGCTTCGCGCAGCCGACGCCGCTGTTCGACCCGGCCGCCTCCTCCACGTTCTCGCCTCTCCCCTGCGGGAGCCCCCCGTGCCAGGCGCTGCCGGCCGCCTTCCGCGCGTGCAACGCCACGGGCTGCGCCTACGACTACCGCTACACCGTCGGCTTCACCGCCGGGCACCTCGCCGCGGACACGGTCGCCGTCGGCGGCGCCTCGTTCCCCGGCGTGGCGTTCGGGTGCAGCACGGCGAACGGCGGCGACATGGACGGCGCCTCGGGCGTCGTGGGGCTCGGGCGCGGCGCCCTGTCCCTCGCGTCGCAGCTCGCCGTCGGCAGGTTCTCGTACTGCCTCCGCTCCGACGCCGACGCCGGCGCCAGCCCGATCCTGTTCGGCTCCCTGGCGAACGTGGCCGCCGGCGTCGGCGAGGCGCAGTCCACGCCGCTGATCCAGAACCAAGTGGCGCGGCGCGGCACGTACTACTACGTCAACCTCACCGGCGTCGCGGTCGGCGCGGCGGAGCTCCCCGTCACGAGCGGCACGTTCGGGTTCACGGCCGCCGGCGGCGGCGGCGGGGTGATCGTGGACTCCGGCACGACGTTCACGTACCTCGCCGAGGCGGGGTACGCGATGGTGAGGCAGGCGTTCGTGTCGCAGATGGCCGGTCTGGTGGAGGAGGTGAGCGGCGCGCCGTACGACTTCGACCTGTGCTTCGCGGCTGGCGCCGCGGCAGCGGACGTGCCCGTGCCGAGGCTGGTGCTACGCTTCGCCGGCGGCGCGGAGTACGACGTGCCGCGGCGGAGCTACTTCGACGCCGTGGACGAGCGCGGGAGCGTGGCGTGCCTGCTGGTGCTCCCGACGAGGGGCGTGTCCGTGATAGGCAACGTGATGCAGATGGACCTGCACGTGCTCTATGATATCGACGGCGGGACCTTCTCCTTCGCGCCGGCGGATTGCGCCAGCCTTTGATTGATTGATTCTGTTGTGTTGTCCATCCTCACAGCTCGGGAATTGTATATACGTTGTTTCATCTTGCGGGTATTCTTGCTTCAGCATATGGGTTTGACATTCAGCAATTCAGGTGCGACGACTGAATTTCTTTGGTTGTCTCCGTCGACTTACAAGTTACAGCTCTTGATTATGAAAACAGTTTTCTAAAAACAAGTAAATAATTGCTGGTACATTCATTTTAGTTGTAAAAGTAGGAGCACGTTTTCCACAATGTGAGAGAAATATGAAATGCCAATATATTTTTTACGAAAAATACTAGTAGACGAAAACACACGTCTCCATAAATACCACTAGATGTAATCATAAAACTACTTCAAGGTTTAACTTGTAGATTTATCTGTTTACATAAATCTATTCTATACTATAAAGATCCAAAATATTTGAGGAAATCATAAAACGTTACGCCTCGTCATGATAAAAAAAACACGTGCCTACGTGGAATCGTCGAGTTCGTAACCAATACGGCCTCTGACCAACTATCGATCTTATTTTCTACTAATCGTGTGTTTCTATTAAACGTGCGTGTCGCACGTGCGTTCTTGCTAGTATTTGAAAAGATAAAGGTAAAACGAATGAACAAAATCAATGGTGTCAACTATTTAAGAACCGAGGTAGTAGGTGAACACCAAGATTTGAACTCTAGTGGGCCCAACATATTCCACCAACTATCAACATAAAGATACACAGATTCACATTCCCAAGGCTCATTCGGAAGTCTAAGGGCAGTCCCAACCCTATGACTAGGATTGTGTCTATAGAATTAAATGACATACCACATAGGCTAAAAGATGATGTGTCAAGTGAGTTAATGAAGAAAGATGAAGAAACCGGGTCTTGCACGAGACATGGTTTTTACACGTTATCCAAGACATAGCGAGAGGTGAGTGCCATTAAATTTGAGTTTGGAATAGTAGTGTTTGGGTTGGAGGGGTAATGTCTTGTACTAGTTTTCTGATGATGTGGAGACTATGGACATCACTAGGTCTTGGGTTGGGACTGCCCTAATATATTCGCCATCTATAAAATGAAAAAAAAAATAGAATGCGAATGTTCATGAAACATGTCACTGATACAAACGCGTCAGTTTACGCATCAAACTTGTAGCCCATAACTCGTTCGTTTGGCAATGGAACGGTGGGCCGGTGGCCCATAACGTACCAGGAAATTCCTTTTCTATATGTGTTCCATCATTTCCCCGTGTGTTTTGCATAGTTTGATTTCTGAAACCAATCCATGCAACAGACTGTGACATGAATCAGTAGTTTGGAAAAGCAATATTTAGTGCAATGGCGACGATGAAGGTGGCAGAGATGAGCACAACAAACAATGGCCTTCCAAGATTCTGGAAAAAATGGCTTCTGGCTAAAAGGCACAGAAACTGTAGCAGGCTCGACGGGCGCTTGTGTATATTGACAAGTCCTCTCCATCCAGCACGCCGCCATATTGCTCTCCACAGCCCAGGATCCCAGGCGATCCAAATGCTAGGGAAGCACAACAGCACTGAAGGCAAAGACACCATGTACACGAAGACAATGAACCAACGGTTAGCATTTCCTAGGACAAGGTGAAACCCAAAAGCAAACGTAGCCATCATAAACATCGCTCCGATCGGCACCAACCGACCCCCCAGAATGTTGTACCAGAACCGATGGTTTCGTGGGATTTCTCTTGCACCACCATACACAAAGAAGCAGGTTGCTATGATGGAGGAGAGGAAGGCCATGGTGTCTGACACAACAAATGCTCTGAATGCAAACCTTCGTGCTAGTATTGCTGTCCCTGCACCTGGGTGGTCATCAGCGACAAAACCTCCTGGCACGGTGAAAGCGGCCGCGAATGCCACGGTGGCGATCAGGACCGATGCAATAGTTCCGGTTCTTGTCAGGTCATCTTCTTGGTTTAACCTTTCTTCCTCACTGAGTTTGTTTTTCTTTTGAAAGGAATACGAGTGTTTGCTGTCCACATACGAAGTTTGAGTTCCGTCTAAAGTAATGGTTGCTTTCGTCCAGTGCAGACTTCTCAACACGACGAAATGTGGATTCTGTGGACCAAAGAAGAAAATAATTTTATTAACTCTCCAAGAAGTGTAAAAATAGAAGTACTTTTTTTAGGAAAAAATAGCTATGCAAAAGTTGGGTTTTATTTGTAACCATGCGCTTCATGTAGCATAATAGAATGATGTATGCGCTTCATAATAGCATAATAGAAGTCTGGGCATTTCTTTATGAGTTCATCAATAATCCGTGCTCTTCCCGCCATAGCAGCAGTATGCACAGCATATAAACCGTGGTTATCCCAAATGTGTACTTGCTCCATGGAAGTGCGTTCATCAAGGAACAGTTGAACAACATCGAGTTTTCCATACATCACTGCAAATTGGAGAGGTGTTCTCCCTGACGAATCAACTTTGGTGAGCAACGTTGGACCGTCAGGCTTCCAATTCACTATTTCTTGAGCCATTTCTGATCCAACAGTGGCAGTTTGTCACCAAATGACAGGGCAGAACTTACATGGAAACGAACACAGATACGAGCCAGAAAGCCATGGAATTAAAACAGAGGCAAAATCTGACCTTAATAATATACTGCTGTACCGATTTTTTAATGTCGTACCTTTGCTTATAGCTGCAGCGACATGCAGAGCAGAGCGTCCCTCCGGACCTTTAGATGACGCCGGCGATGGCGTTCCGTCTTGCGACCGCCGTAGAAGCACCCGGACCATCTTCACCGAGCGATCAGTCGACGCGGCCAAGTACAGCGGTGAGATGCCATCTTCAGATGCTAACGACGCCAGCTCGGGAGCCTCCGTCATAAGCAGGTCCACCACCCCGGTACGCCCGTGCCTGACAGCTTCATACAAGGCGGTGGCGCCCAGGCGGTTCCGCGCCAGCAGCGCCGCTGCCTCGTCGGCTCCGCCGGCGCGCATTGTCGACAGGAGACGAGCCGCCACCTCCCGGTGCCCGGCCTTCGCCGCGCGGTGCAGTGGCGTGTCGAGGCTCCGGTTGCGCGTGGCGACCAGCGAGGGCGCCTTCCCGCAGACGACCGCGGCGAGCTCAGCGTGGCCGCGGCTGGCGACAAGGTGCAGCGCCGTGTTCCCATTGCTCGTCACGGCGAGCAGGCTTCTCGCTCCCACAAGCGGCGACGAAGCCGACGCCGCCGCTGCACCTGGCGAGGCGCCGTTGACGGCTATCGCGACGTGGCCGTCTGCTTGCGACCGGCGTTCGCCGCTCAATAGCTCCGGCAAGCGGGCCGCGTCGGGTAAGCTCTTGCAGCAGCTCCGCGCTCAGCGTCATCTGCTGCGGCCCGGATCCCAGTGGCGCGGCAAGAGCTTCCGCCATGATCTACTAGGAGCTTAACTTCGAACACTTGCATTGCACCTGCTTGCTAGCATCTTGCTCTGCTTTCTTGGGTGCTGTGAGCGAGATACAGTCAATACAGAGACGACGTATATATACAAAATAAAAGCAGGGAAGAGGTTCATGAGTCAATGGTCCCATATGCGGTGCTGTGCGAGGAAACGACGTTGGAAAATTTCAGATTTGCTATTACTGACCACTGCTGCCCGGTCAACATACTACGGCTGACGAAATGCCGTTGCTTTCGATCGGTCCCCTCTGCAGCCTAACTTTGCCCGACTCCCCAGTCCTCCCTACAACAAGATGAATACAGAATACCGCGTCGCTGCTGTGGGAACTTCAAATATGACCTAAATTTGCTCAAATTTTTTGAAAGTGTATATACTTTCTAAAGTTGGCTGTGAGCTTGCAAGGGTTTTTTCTCTTTCAGGGTAACAAAGGCGGAACAAGGCTACATGCAAATGTGACTTTAATAGCTTGTTTTTTTTAAGAAAAAAAACATGTATTATGGTCTATTAGTTTCCACGTAACGGCATTCCTGGTAACATCATCGGTCTTCTTACATTTGGATGAACTTTAGTTCGGCCGTGGCACTGAACAAAGCTTTCAAGTGTTACCAGAGATGAACACAAACGTCCAACTGGATTAATAGTGTCAAAACTGAAGATTCCAAAACTTGGGCTCATGTCAAGCATAAACAATGAAACTATTTCCAAGCCTACAAATCAAAATCATTTGATCCCCAGGGATTTCACTAATCAAGATTCTTTCTTCTTCTATCGGTCACCTGTTCTTGCTTTTGAAAGCACCAAGGTTCCTTTTGAGAGACTTGACAGTAGACAAAATTTGCAGCTTCTCTGTGGATGCCCCATCAGGTTTCTGATCGTCGTTATTCTTAGCAGGCACTTCGTCAGGTGGCAATGTGCCTCCCAGAGAAGATCCCTCTGCTTTGCTTGCATACGCCCCCGGCCTCCCAGTTTGCTTCTGCATGAAGGCTGCGCTCCTGTATAAATAAAACATTTGAAAAATTCAGCACTAATAGACACCAAGCCAACAACACTATGCAAGTCAGGTAGGATACTCAGGGAAATGTGTAAGCAAGTACCTCTTGTACTGGGGATCAGTAGGATCCAATGCGAACAAATGAGACGTGAACATTGCTGAGAACCTGTCATCTTTGCTAAGATCAATATCGGGAACTTTGTCCTCAACAGATTCCTCTTTGCCCTTCTTGCCCTTTTTACCCTTTTTGCGCTTCAGGTTATAACCCTTTGCACCACTGGCCGTATCCTGATCGCCAGCAACCAGGAGCTCCAACTCTTCTTTGGTTGCTACTTGCTCCAAATGCTCCTCTGTGGAATCATCCCTTCCTTTTCTCTTTCCTTTATCCTTCGCCTTTGCCTTCTGTTTCTTGCTTTTGCTCGGCTTAGGTTCTTCATCAGAATGTTCATCTGCAAAGAAATCCTCATCCTCATCAGACTGTTCACTGCTGTAGTCGTCATTGCCCTCTTCATCCTTTAGTCCCCTCTTCCTAGCTTTCTTTTTCTCTTTCATTTTCTCTTGGTGCTTCTCCCAGACGGTCTTCTCCTCATTGCTCTTTCTCTCTTGAATACGTTTACTGAGATCCTCAAGCTCTGTGTTGAATGTAATCTCCATATCCTGGCCATCAGTTTGCTCCTCATCAGATTTGTCTCCGTTATCCTCAAGTAGAAGAGCCAACCTCTCCTCTTTTGTTAGCTTCCGTTTGGATCCCCCATTTGGTAGAGACTCATCATCAGAATTGTCTATACCATCATCATCTGATGCACTATCATCACTTGCTAAATACATGTCAAGCTCATCTAGCTGCATCAGAAAGATTAAAGTCACAAAAGATGCATATAAGAGAACAAGAAACAGATCATTAGGAATGGTGAAAAAAGGGACAAAGATTTAACCTGATCATCAGTGAACTTTCGCCTCAATACTTTCTTACGTTCTGGTTCATCATCGTCCCAGGTGAGCTTAACTCTGCTATGTTGCAAGGCACGAGTCTCAAAATCAGGTTCCTTGTAACTTGGAGGTGCCTGAAATCACTCAGGTTATTCACAAAACAAACCTTCTTTTAGGATGACTTGTAAGCAACTTGCACCTTAGAACCGTAAAGTGAAAAAAACAATGGAAAAGGGCTGCCTTTCTTTTGGTGTGTGTGTGTGTGTGTGGGTGGGTGGGTGGGTGGGGGGGGGGGGGGGGTTGCACAATGTTATTCCAATAATTGTCACAGCTAAATCAATATTTGCTATAAGTATTGCCTCTGGATACAATCTATAAAAGAAAGGTACCTCGGTAGCGACATCTCGAGCAGGATTTTTGAACTCCCTAGAGTCAGGAATAAATTGCAAATCAAACACATTTGCTGTTTTCAAGAACTCAGTACCATCGAGAGTCATGTACAGGTGATTCGCTGTTGCACTAGAATCACACACCACAACTGCATAGTAATACCTGCAGCAGGATCAGTAGAAGAATGAGAGCGCTAAAAAGCAACCGTTGGTGCTTAACATTTCAATATAGGAGTATAGGACAAATAAAAAACAGTCGATTCAAATAATATGAAAGCAATACTAGATATGTCAAGGACACTCACACTCCAATATAACTAAGCTACTATGTGTTTTTGTAGTTATCAGTTTGGAGACGTCAATTTAATATCAGTTGCTGCTTTGTGCCCCAGAATAAAACAGAGAAATAATGAAAATCTATCAGCAAAAGGGTGTTTCCACTAACTTCAGTCTGTTAAGCTCATAAGCACGCAGCTTGTTGTTCTCTTTGTCAGAGTCAACTTCCTCTTCATCACTGTCAGCATCAGTGTTGTCTTCATCATAGTCATCATCAGTGTTGTCTTCATCATTGTCCTTGTCCTCTTCTTCTTCTTCATCATCTTCTTTATCATCAACATTGGCATTGACAAGAGCAGCAGGACCTTGAGTTGACTCAATTTCCATGCACTTCAGCCCAAATTCTGATGGATAAATTGAGACTGATAAAACTCGTCCGCCCTTTGGGAGGCAAGAATTCATCACCATATATAGGTCAACTGCCTGTTGAAATATGGATGGTAAAAACCCATAGTGGTTATCAGCTCATTGCATATACACTTTAAAAATTAAAACATAAATGCTCAGGTGGCTGTTAAGGTCTTCAGTTATAGCAAAAGAAGATTTTTGTTAAGTTAGCTTTGGACCTCGGCATCAACCTTCCATATCTATGGTTTAGCATTTCATAATCTCAATCGGCATTCTGTACAGTCAGCAGATACAATCTCCATCCTGATCTTATGTTAAATTTAATTACATGGAACCACACAAAATAGTGGCCTGGCATCAAATTTTGTTAAGGAAGTTGATGGTTGTCTGTACTGGCATCTAGGACACTGGAAATGGTGGCATTTGAAGTGATCTAGGTTTCAGTATGGTTGGCTTTCATGTATATACGGGCTATAACTGATCAGACAACAGGTCAAGGAACTCAGTAATTTAAAAGTAACATGTACTTTATTTTTAATCTTCAAAATTCCATTTTTAGAAGACAAGGGTTATATCATTTGGAGTCACAATATGCTTCACAGTTCTCTTTCAAGTCAAGCTATTGATAGAACCGGTTGATTCTTATGTGCATGTAAAAATAAAATAGCATTTGAGCATAGCTGATGTTTGTTAGACATAGGAGTTACTTCTCAGGATCAAATATTACTGCATTAGCACACACCTTGATATGATCCCAGTCCATATTAACAACAGCAAGCCTGTGAGTTTCCTTGTCTATCATAGGTGTATCATCATGCCTTCCCATTAAGTATTGAGCAATGTCACTGCCAACAGAGTTCTGCAGAAAAAAGAATGAAAAACAAGAATTAGCCATAAAGCAAACAACATGTTCTAGTATAGCATGTTTTGCTCTTTTAGACGAGGCATGTGCATAGAACATTACAAATATCACAAATTTCTTAAGCAATGGAACTAACATGGTTCATACAAATAAAATATGCAGCAGGATACAGCACAGAAATATATATGCAGTGCAAAAAAAAAAAGAAATATATATGCAGTGAACAAACATACATCAGCGGTAGAGTGTTGCATTAATTGAATGTACACATATACTTGACTCAAGAGTACAAGATTGTACGAGGAAGTGAAATTGCACACTCTATTGTGCTGAGGTCAGATGATAACATTAAACAGGACATAGAAAACACAGAATGAGCACACTATTGTGCTGAGGTCAGATGATAACATTAAACAGGACATAGAAAACACAGAAGCAGCGGAGCATCATGAAGTTCTCCGCGAAGCAGAGAACAATGTTTGACAAGGAGACGTATATCATAGAAGCACTCTCCAGTATTTGCTAGAGGCAGGCATCAGCACTTGGTGGGTTGTGTAACTAACTACAATCACAAGGATACCAAATGGACCATATGACAACTCCAGACATAGGCACACATTTGACTAGCACAGAGCTGAATAGCACACCAGTCACTAACATAGGATGACAGAAAATGGAATAGAGCTGCAAAAATTAAATACAGAGACTAATTCCTAGAATCAAATAGAGTAACTAAAGCTGAGTGCAAGCTAAATCATCGAAGCACTGGAAGTAAAGCATCACCTCGTCGTCGTCGATGTCTTCATCCTCGTCGTCATCGCTGCTTGAGCTCTCTTCGTCCTCCTGCTCCTCCACTTCCTCTTCATCTTCCTCATCTTCTTCAACAAGCTTCGCTTTCTCCTTCTCCTTCTCCTTCCCCTCCTCCTCCTCTTGGTTGAGATAGTATTGCAGCATGGGGTTCTCGCGCTTCTTCCGCTGCCTCCCGCGCCTGTCCACGGGCGCTGCCGACGAGGCGAACCTCGGGTCCGTCATCATGCTGCTGAACCTCGAGTCCAGCGCCACCTTGGCCTCCTTCCTCCGCATCGGCCTGAACCGCGGGTCCGTCCGCGCCGCCGCGAACCGCTCGTCCTCCATCGCCCGCCTCATCTTCTCGTCCCTCCCCGCCTCGGCCGCCTCCGCTTCCACGGCCCTGCCCTCGTGCCTCCCCTCCTTCTTGGACTTCTTGCCGTCCCGCTTCTCCTCGCGGCCATCCTTGTGCTTCCGCTTCTTGCGCTCGGCGGCGTCGGGGGCAGGGGCGTCCTTGGCGGCGGGACGCTCCTGACTCCTCTTCTTTTGCTTCTTCTCTTCCTTCTCGGGCTTGGATTTTTTCGCCTTCTTCTTGTGGCGCGCGGGCTCGTCGGTGCCTGCCGGCGGCGCCATGGCGGCTGGCTGCTGCGAGGGCGCGGCGGCGGCGAGGGATGCGCTGCTGGCTCCCAAACCGACGGCCTCGCTTTAAGCATAGCAAATGGGCCGGGCCGGTAGAGTCTGGTTACCAGGCCAACTGGGCTGGTCCGTGGGGGTTGCCTGCCAGGTGGGGCCCACAAGTTAATGAGCCGCTTCCTCTCGTTTGGTCTGATGTGATCCATCCGCACACGCGGCCGCACCAATTCGCTGAGGAGAACGGACTCCTCATCTCGAACCTTTCCTCGGCGGCGTCGCCATCTCACCGGCGGCGGGCGTGCGAGGCCGGCGTCCGGAGGCGATGGAGAGCTCGTCGGTGGCGGCGGACATGGAGCTGGACCGCCCCAACCTGGAGGACTACCTCCCGCCCGACTCGCTCCCGCCGGAGGCGCCCCGGAATCTCCATCTGTAATCGCCCTAGGGCCCCTGTCTCCAGTCCTTGCTTTTCCCAATCCTCAACCCTAGTTTGGTTGATGCCTCGGTTCTACCGAGATTTATGAGGCTTTGCGCGCTGTTGTTCTGCTGTGCAGGCGCGATCTGCTGGACATCTCGCCGGTGCTCACCGAGGCTGCGGGCGCCATCGTCGATGTGAGTGCTTCCCCGGATCTTTAATCTTTTGTTGCTTGTGTGCTTCGGGTTAGTGGGTGCTATCCTGGCAGAGAATTTTTGTACGCTTATATGATCTGTCAGGTTTAGCAAGTCAGCTCTGCTGGTAATGGTAATGGGTGGAGATGAGTCTCGGCTTTAAGCTCTGTTGTTGAATTGCTTAGTTTAATTTGTTATCCATGACTAATGTTTTTTTCTCTGTAACTGTGTAGTACTTTGGTATGTTCCGTTCACTAGCTAGATGTAAAGTATATTCCATTTGATCTTAAAGTTCCTGAAGGTTTACTTTCTACTTTGTTCTGTGAATTAATGGTGTAAAACCTAATCTTAAAATTAATTCAGAGGAATTCAGAAAGAAAAATCATTTTGAAAGTATTTAATTAGCCTTATGTTTCTCTGGTGTATGAGATTTTACAATTTGCGAAATTTAGCAATTGAATTGTCCCCTTATTTAGGCAAGATTTTCAATAGGTTGTTTAACATATAGAAAATTTGTGCCATCTTTAGTTAATTTTCACCACTTAGCTGAATAAGGGGACAATTTGTGCCATATAGAAAATTTGTGACAAGATAGAACTGCCTCTTCATAGGAGGAGATCTCAACGGCCATGTAGGTGCGTCTAATGTAGGTTTCGAGCGAGTGCACGGGGGGTTCGGGTATGGAAATAGGAATCAAGAGGGGGAGGATGTTTTGAGCTTCGCGTTGGCCTACGACTTGTTAGCAAATACCCTCTTTAGGAAGAGGGAATCTCATCTGGTGACCTTTCAGAGTGGACAACATTCGAGCCAGATTGACTTTATCCTTGCAAGGCGGGAGGATAGACGTGCGTGCTTAGATTGTAAGGTGATACCTGGGGAGTGTGTTGTCCCTCAACACAAGTTGATGGTGGCGGACTTCAGATTTCGGGTACGTGTCCAGCGGGACAAACGTGCCAAGATAGCGAGAACGAAGTGGTGGAAGCTTAGAGGGGAAGCAGCGCAAGCTTTTAAGGACATGATGTTAAGCGAGAGGCCTTGGGAGGACGGAGAAGATGCAGACGACATGTGGCTAAAGATGGCAACATGTGTTCGGAAGGTGGTTTCAGAAGTGTTTGGCGTGAGTAGGAGAGGAAAACAAGAAGCGAAAGACACTTGGTGGTGGAATGACGAGGTGCAAAGGGCTATTAAGGAGAAAAAGGAATGTTTCAAGCGCCTTCACCTTGATCGGAGTGCAGCCAATATCGAGGGCTATAAATTAGCAAAGAGGGCTGCAAAGAGAGCTGTGAGTGTAGCAAAGGGTCGTGCATATGATAACCTTTATCAGCGGCTAAGCACGAAGGAAGGGGAGAAGGATATTTATAGGATGGCGAGGATCCGCGAGAGGAAGACAAGGGACATCAACCAAATTAAATGCATCAAGGATGGGACGGATCGACTTCTGGTGAAGGATGAGGAGATCAAGAACAGATGGCGAGAGTACTTCGATAAGTTATTTAATGAGGAGAATGGTTCGACGTTTGAGTTGGATGACTCATTTGACGACGCCAACAGACGTTTTGTGAGGAGAATTCAGGAGGCAGAGATTGCGGAGGCTTTGAAGAGGATGAAGGGAGGTAAAGCGATGGGTCCTGATGGTATCCCCATTGAGGTGTGGAGATGCCTGGGTGACAGAGCAATAGTATGGCTGACTAAGCTTTTTAACCTCATTTTTAGGTCAAACAAGATGCCTGAAGAATGGAGAAGAAGTATATTAGTACCGATCTTCAAGAACAAGGGAGATGTTCAAAGTTGTACTAACTACCGTGGGATTAAGCTGATGAGCCATACGATGAAGCTTTGGGAGAGGGTTATCGAGCATCGCCTTAGGAGAGTGACAAGTGTGACCCAAAACCAGTTTGGGTTCATGCCTGGAAGGTCGACCATGGAGGCGATTTTTATAATACGACAACTCATGGAGAGACATAGGGAGCAAAAGAAGGACTTGCACATGGTCTTTATTGACCTCGAGAAGGCATATGATAAAGTACCAAGAAATGTCATGTGGTGGGCTTTGGAGAAGCACAAAGTCCCAACTAAGTACATTACCCTTATCAAGGATATGTACAAGGATGCGATGACGGTTGTCCGCACTTATGGTGGAGACAGTAGTGATTTTCCAAATAAAATAGGTCTGCATCAGGGGTCAGCATTGAGCCCTTATTTATTCGCTCTGGTGATGGATGAGGTCACAAGGGATATACAAAGTTATATCCCTTGGTGTATGCTCTTTGCTGATGATGTGGTGCTAGTTGATGAGAGTAGGGCAGGTGTTAATAGGAAGTTAGAGTTGTGGAGGCATACGTTAGAGTCCAAAGGTTTCAGACTTAGCAGGACCAAGACCGAGTACATGATGTGCGATTTCAGTGGGACTAGATATGAAGATGGAGATGTCAGGCTTGATGGGCAAGTGGTGGCCGAGAAAGATACCTTTAGTTATTTAGGATCGATGCTGCAAAAGGATGGTGACATTGATGAAGATGTTAGGCATAGAATTTCAGCCGATTGGTTGAAATGGCGTCAAGCTTCTGGTGTCCTCTGTGACAAGAGGGTACCACAAAAGCTAAAAGGTAAGTTCTATAGGACGGCGATTCGCCCGGCGATGCTATACGGTGCTGAATGTTGGCCTACAAAAAGGCGACATATACAACGAGTGTAGCAGAGATGCGTATGTTGCGTTGGTTTTGTGGTCACACAAGAAGGGATAGGATACGGAATGAAGATATTCGAGATAGAGTCGGAGTGGCACCAATTGAGGAGAAATTGACGCAACATCGGTTGAGATGGTTCGGACATGTCCAACGGAGGCCTCCTGAGGCGCCGGTGCGTAGTGGGGTTCTACAGCGGGCCAATAATGTTAAGAGAGGTAGAGGTCGACCCAAACTAACTTGGGACGAGTCGGTTATTAGAGACCTTAAAGAGTGGAATATCTCTAAGGATTTAGCTATGGATAGGAGCGCTTGGAGACTAGCAATTAATGTGCCTGAGCCGTGATCTTTGCTTTCTTTTCTGCTTTCCTCTAACTCTTTTTCTGTTTTTTTTTGACTTTTTGGGTTTCACCTCTAGCCTATCCCAACTAGCTTGGGACAAAAGGCTATGTTGTTGTTGTTGTATAGAACTGCCTCAATATTAAATCTTGCCAGGATGTTCTATCTGAGTGAATGAGCCACCTTTTTAGATGGTTTGCTAATAGTAAATCTTGCCAGGATAGTAGCCTTTGTGGAGCATTTAGGTACCATCTACCCCTTTTTTCTTTTATGAATTACCTAATCAACATGAGCAGCAATCCTTGCTCTTTCTGGAACAATCATACTTGTTTCACTGCGCATTGTGGATACATCATTTTTTGTATAGATGACTCCTACTTGCACTATGTTTGCATGGGCTGTTAACTTTAGAAGCATATTCTTTGCATTGTGCGAGTAGATCATTCTATGTGTTCCCATCACTGTAAACTTTAGAAGAACTGTTATTGTAGTTCATTTTTAAAATACAGAATAATGATAGTTCGTATTGTTTACATTTGTTAACTCAACCCCAAAGTTCTTGTGGTCTTGCCACATTATCAAGTGTCAACTAAGATTCACAGGCAAATCTTCCTTCATTGACATATAAATGAAACATGAGATTATGTTGTTTCACGTGCATATAGATTTGAGGATGAGGATCCTTGGTATGTGTATATCACCTTAACCAATAGCCAGGTAATAATCAGAACCACACACCACGCTGGTGCAAAAGTTTATGTGGTGCAAAAGTTTAAGCTATGTGTTTGCAAAGATGTCATCATTACATGAAATCCTCCATATCTTCAAAATTTAGTTTCCTCCATGACACAGTTCCTTTGACTTAATTGCCATATGAAATAAACAGGATAACAGTAGTAATTCTGAGCCTTCCATATTTGTTTGACTGTGTCTAGTTATTTGATCTGACTGTATTTACACATATGCAGGACTCGTTCACGCGTTGCTTTAAGTCGAATTCCCCAGAACCATGGAATTGGAACATATATTTGTTCCCCTTATGGTGCTTTGGTGTGGTAATAAGATATGGATTACTCTTCCCATTAAGGTACTTGGGTTTTGAGATATCCCTAACTACTTTCCCAAGTAATTTTGTTATTCAACTAATTAGATTAGTTGATTCTCGGACTCCAAATTCTCTAAACCCACTCTTTCTTTTGCACTTAAGTTGTTCTGCGGTTGTTTCTTTATTGTCAGCATTAATTGGGAAGTACTTGAACCCAACACAAATACAGCATAACTTTTAGAGCCAAAATAGGATTCAGGGGGCCCTTTGTTCAACCTACTCAGTTCATGATATTAAATATGTAATTGGGATTATTTGGCCACCATCACCACCCATAACCTTCGCTTCTAGGAGAACAGTGTAAAAATGACATGATCTACACTTGTTTCAATAGGCCATATTGGGGAGTGGAACTTTTGATAAGCCGTGTAAATCTGGGAATTCAATTCTCTTATAAAACTGCATGATAAGCTGTGTCAGTAAAATTCATTTTCTGCATGTTATTGTTATCTTTTGTCAAACATGAATCATCATCACCTGATTGTTTTAATTATCTGATCAGGTCCTTAACGCTTGCAATAGGATGGTTAGTATTTTTTGCTGCCTTTTTTCCCGTCCATTTCCTATTGAAAGGGCAAGACAAGTTGAGAAGTAAAATTGAGGTAAGCTATTACCGTATATCAATGTTAGGTTCCATCTTTCCTTAGGCTACTTATGAGATGTGTTCTTGGAGTAATAACTTCCTGTTGCAATTTCTAGCCTTGAGTGGTTGTGATTGTGAGTTTTGCTTTTGAGTTATAGGGATTAACATTATCTACCTAATTTATTCTTAAGTTTTTTCAATCTCATCTGTCTAGTTCGTCTTCCTTGTTGGGGGCAGTAACTACTTGCATCATGAAACACCCACGACCATCTATGTTAGGGTCATACTGTAAGTCATCTTGTCAAGCTTAGTAAGTGCTTAAAAGATGGCCATTTCAATCTTTTTGGATTTCAACTTGGTATGCTGATTTACTCATGTGGCATTAGGCATGCTATAAGTTCCAGATTCTTGTTCTACAGAGGGGCATAAGCCCTGCCCATTTGAAGTCAACCCTACCAATACAGCAAGCCATGTCTTCTTTTCACAGTATTTCTCGTGAAATATTTTGCATTGCTAAGTTTGACTGCAGAAGAGTAGCACTAAGGATTGAATAATTTAATTGTCTTATTTTAGTTTTTCATAATGTATTCCATATGTTCATGTCTCCAAAGTGTTTGTTTATTTGCCATTTCCTTTTTGTATTATTAATATTGTAGTTTTTTAAATTCTTGGTCTCTTAATTACTTTCCTTTGTTTTCAAACTTCATGTAGAGGAAGTTGGTTGAAATGATGTGCAGTGTTTTTGTTGCTTCATGGACTGGAGTGATAAAGTACCATGGACCACGCCCAAGCACACGACCTCATCAGGTTACTTTTTTTCTTGTTCTAGTAATAACTCACGTTTAGACTTGGAGTATATGTAAGAACATTAGAGGTAGCCAGGTAGGTGTGCAATTGTCCATGCTTTTGAGATGTAAAAATTAGGCTGTTGGAACTTATATGCACTGCCATGTAATAGTATTGACTGTTTGCTTTTATCAAAAGAGTATTGTTTTATTCTCTTCAAATTTAGGCTTCTTGAATCTCCGATTGAACTGTGTTTATTGAATTATTATGTAGTCCATGTTGTTCTTATGTAAGCACTATATTCCTTAAATGTCAATAGATTGCTGACACTGCCCTTAGCAAATCTATTCCAATACATCAGGTGTTTGTTGCAAACCATACATCAATGATAGATTTCATTATTCTGGAGCAAATGACTGCATTTGCTGTCATCATGCAGAAGCATCCTGGATGGGTTGGTGAGTCCCTGGTTCTTCAGAAACTTCTCTGTTGATTTTAGTTTCAAATAATAAATTTATTGTCTATCATCTATTTGACTGTTCCCATTATTTGCAGGATTTATTCAGAAGACTATCTTGGAAAGTGTGGGTTGCATCTGGTTTAATCGTAATGATCTCCGAGATCGTGAAGTTACGGCACGGAAGTAAGTTTTGTCTTTCAAATGGTAATCCTATTGATTATGCAGTTCAGTTTATTCAGAGAATTACATTGTCAGGCTACGTGACCATGTTCAACAACCAGACAACAACCCTCTCTTGATTTTCCCAGAAGGAACTTGTGTTAACAACCAGTACACAGTCATGTTCAAGAAGGTGAACCCTATCTTCATTTAAGTGTATATGATTTGACTTTGAATATGTTACATCATCGCATTAATAACAATTTTTCATCAGAAAAATCAGGATTTCTTGTTCATGAGGCTCTATTATTCAATTACCTTTAGCATACTTGGGTGTCACTGCAGCATTTTTTAATATTTAATATCATGCCTAGTATTTCAGCCTTCTGGTAGGAGGCAAACCATTTTCATGACAGGAAATAGATGCCAAATTCTGGAAGTTATTTGCTGCTACTAGCATGACAATGATTTTAATTCTTTGCTTTCTCAGGGTGCCTTTGAGCTTGGCTGCGCTGTCTGTCCAATAGCTATCAAGTACAATAAAATATTTGTTGATGCTTTTTGGAACAGTAAGAAGTAAGGAATACAATTGACGAAACAAAATTATTTCATCCACACTTTGTTCTTTACTTAACATAATTCCCTCACATCAAATGTTTCAGGCAATCTTTTACAATGCACTTGGGCCGACTGATGACATCATGGGCTGTTGTGTGTGATGTTTGGTACTTGGAGCCTCAATATCTGAGGGAGGGGGAGACATCAATTGCATTTGCTGAGAGGTGACAATTTTAGTTCATTTTCTTTTCCAAGAAAATCTTAGGGCCATTGTCTTTTTGGAGATACCATAAGCATTTCTTGCACAATCAAATGTTTGCCACAGAGTAAGGGACATGATAGCTGCTAGAGCTGGTCTTAAGAAGGTTCCATGGGATGGCTATCTGAAACACAACCGTCCTAGTCCCAAACACACCGAAGAGAAGTGAGTTCCCTCCCTCCCTTCCTCACTCTCTTATTCCCATGTTTCCTGAATGATGTTAATCCAAGTTTCCAATCTCCAGACAACGCATATTTGCCGAATCCGTCTTGAGGAGACTAGAGGAGAAATGAAGAGACGCCAAGCGATACAAGTGCACTTGGTTATGGTTTTACCATTCAGCTACCTTGTAATTCGGTTGGTTGAGACACGTTAAGTGACCAGTTCAGTTTTGTTGTAAATCTGTTATAGTAGTTCGATAGGATGAACAGTATGTTTCTCAAGAAAGGAATACTCGCAAGTGTTTTGGCTGTTCACTCGATGATTGTTTAGGGATTAACACTTGCACGGTGCTCTCTTGAGATGCTGTGTTGGTATATGAATTAACCGTGTCATGGTTTATATTCATGTGATTTTTTTTATCCGATATGAATGAATGGATAGTTTGATATAAGCAAGGGGGCAGATGGAGAATGTCTAATCTAATTCAAGAATAGCAGAGGAAGTAAATCGGTTGTATGAATTTGCGGCCTGCTACACAACCGCTTGTATTTGGGTACGATCATGTTGCCAAATACCGTTTTCTTCATATGTGTTGCCTCTAACATTAAATTAGTTCAAAAATAAACAAATTTGATTATCCTAAATGTTATATATTAAAAAATGAAGGTACGACAGCTTTTTTCTATCTCCTGCTTTCTAAAATTCTGGAAGAATATATCATAATTCACAAATCCTTTCTTCATAATATGATGAATACGCTCGATCACGTTTGACAAACAAATTGAATTACGACAATTACAAATATACATCAAGCAAATGCGCGAAAACAAAACACGACATGACCTTGAAAACCAAGATGCAGTTCAATCCATCCGAGGCGCGAGCGAGAGATCGAGACAAGCAGCCTGGACACACTCGCTAGAAAGAAACTAGAAGTAGAGCGTGCACTGCGAGTTCTTGTCCTGCTGCTGGAGCGTGCCGTCCCCGCCCATCCTGAAGTCGCACTCCACCTTCATGTGGTGGTGCTTGGTGTCCCACATCTTCACCTGGAACTGCACCGTGGAGGTGAGCATCAGCCGCATCCCGACGGCCCCCGCCGCGAGGTCGCCGGCGAAGCGCCCCCACGCCGGGTCCGCCGGGACGGGCCCCGCCGCCGTGAGCTGCCCCTGCAGCGGCGTGTCGCCCTTGGGCCCCTGGTAGAACGGCTGCGCGACGGGGCCCTTGGCCACGAGCTGGTCGCCGTAGTAGACGGAGGCCACGACCTCGTCGAAGTAGATGCCGATCTTCTGGTTGGGGTTGTGCTCGGCGACGGTGAAGCTCACCGGCAGGTTGACGAGGCCCGACTGGCGGTTGGCGTTGGGGATGGAGAAGTCGGCCAGGAAGAACTTGGGGCGGTGCGGGCGCAGGCTCAGCCACAGCACGAAGAGGATGATGCCGGCGATGAGCATCAGCGTCAGCAACACCGCGCATAGGAAGCTGACGCACTGCCGGAGCCCCGGCCTCTCCCGGGGCCCGTGGTACCGCGACGGCCGCATCATCGCCGGCGCACGCACGCTAGGTCGCTAGATGCTTGCTCTCTGATAGTCTGAATGTCTGATCTCGCCGCTCGCCGGCCGGACTTGTGCTCGATCGATCGCTGGTGGCGCTGCCGTCTTGAATGCCGACGGCCGTGGTGTGGCGCGAGATCGATGACGTCTTATATATAGGGGGCGCGCTGTAGGGTAGTGCGTTGTGCATGGATGCAAGGCAAGTAATATTCGTGTCTTGAGGAAAGGCGAGATGCTGACACGCAATGCGCAGGGGAGCTTACCTGGGCATTGATTCCTGGATGAGTGACAGGGGGATTCGATTGGACTGGGCTGGAAAGTGAAGAAGCAGAAGGTGTTGCAAGCTCAGGAGCAAATTCCCTATCAGGTGACTGGTGATCCACTGATCCTATGTTAGTCTTAATCTCATATAAAAGATGCTTTTAAGTGTATTTTTCCACTCTGTTCTCTATTGTTATATTGTTTCCCTCGTTTATCCGTATTGATTGATTGATTCCCAGCATGTGTAGTGGAGTGTAACTCAAGTTTCGGGGGTGTAAAGGCGCTATTATTAGTAATTCTCGATCAGATTCTGATGTTCTTGAATAATTTAGTAATTTGCTCTTAGGTTCTTTGCTTGGAGTTCTTGCAGATACTGGAAGACAGTAGCCGAAACTTCGCCCTTGGGCAAACACCAAGGCACAAATGCTCGTATCCTGCTAAGGAGCAAGCCATCCTTGGATTCCTTAGAAACAATTACAGCTTACTATAGGCTGTAGCAGCATCACTTGCGTTTGTGTGTCAACTTTTTCCTTGATAGTGAATGTTCAGATGGGATGCATTTGGAGTTTTGGACAGGAGATTAGCTTTTATTCAGTTAGAAACAACATGACAAAGGGCGTTGCAACATTCTGATTTGCAGAGTTCGTCACTATATATGCCAGTGTTATTTGAAAAAAAAACACCACTAAAAAAAGTTGCGACATGTTAAACCCAATGTGTTTCCTTTATTAAATACCTAGAAGCTTCTCTCGGTTATGCTCGGGCGAAGGCAAAAGGTTGCTCGTATGCACACACACCACTACAATCTGAAACATATTCAGGGCAGAAACAAGTTAGGACAGTAACGACTGAGCAAATTGAAGCAGAACACTCTTCAATATTTTTTTTTGAACGAACCAGCATGAGATTGTGCTAATTTCATTGAAAAAGAAGAGGGAGTTACAACACTCTTCAATATTGAATCGACGCTAGATTCCGACCAGGAATCAATTCTGGCATGAATAGTTAAGGGTCCGGTAAGGCATCATATTGCCAGCCTTCTTAACGTGTTCCAGAATCAGGCCTGCAACAGCTTTGAGTAATTGAATCGT
This sequence comes from Echinochloa phyllopogon, assembly GCA_033239725.1. NCBI lineage: Eukaryota > Viridiplantae > Streptophyta > Magnoliopsida > Poales > Poaceae > Echinochloa > Echinochloa phyllopogon. The sequence goes on along the minus strand of BTCW01000002.1, from coordinate 49,199,310 downwards.
TCGTCTTGCAAGGACTGCCCCAGCGCTGCGCAAATGTGGCATTCAGTACACCGTCAGGCATACTGAAAACAGGTCCAAAGCAGGGCACAGCACAATATCCCACAATATGCCAATATTTTAGAGTAATGAAATTGTAAGAGGTGTTTATCACCTTTTATTAACCCTTTTTTGCTTTTGTTTTGAACAGGTAAACTTAAATGCCAAAGCAGGGAGTTTGTTTCGTGATGAGAAGCCTTTGGGGGCACAAGGGGAGGAAAAACAGCATCGGAATTTTGGAATGCAGATCAACAAACTCTTTGGTAACTTCGGACCTAACGATTTCATATCATCACTTGGAAAGCAAACTTTATCAAATTAAAAACCTCAAGTAGAAAAAGTGCACATAAAAATGTGTTTTGATGTCTTCTACCCACAGCATTCACTGAGTTGTCAACACCTCAATGTCTTCTGTGATCTCTCCATATACCAGCTGAAATTATAAACAATAACATATCAAAAGTACTTCCATTGAGCATGTTCGAATAAAAACATCTGACAATTAAGTATAAGCATCCGATGATTGAAAAAAGATTAAGTACTAATTGGATTCAGTTCTGTTATGTAAATTTTGTTGTAGTTTGGAATTACGATCAAAACATAATTGTAACTATCCTTGAATTCGTTTTTAGAAGGTGCATTAGGATTTTCAAAGTCAATTTAAACTGTGAGTTGTTGTGACCAACCATTAGTCAAGTTATAGAAGTTATATGGATAGGTTCGTATTTTGATCTTTTTATATACATCCATAGAAATTGATGATATATTATATGATAAATCGATGATAAAAGTATACCTCCAAAAACTTTTTTAAATAGGCCTACTAAAACTGAACAGGAGTAGATATGGTGTACTAAATTGTTTTCAGCAAAAACAGTACTAGGTAAGTATCCATAGGTAAGCAGAGTTGTGTCTGGATAGGTAAGCAGAGTTGATCAACCTTTCCTTGTGTCTGGTTTTCATAGTATCCATAGGTAAGCAGAGTTGTGGTCTTACACCAAATTGCACCAAGTTCAAGATGCATATTTTGATGGTCATGATTTGCATTCAATCACTACATTTCTAAGTAACTAGATCTCTAAATATGTTGCTAATTGGTATTCTTTTAGATGCATGATCAAACTAGCAAAGTGGACATTACGATCCTATATTTTCAGTTGTTAAATGTCTGAAAGGCAATGCAGTTGACCTCTACGGGCCCATTAATGACAATAAACGGCAAATTGCAAAAAACATGCCTTAAGAGCAATCATGCAGCATGCATTCTGTCATAGCAACCCTTTCTTTGGCCCATCGTCTCATAAAAGAGAACATAGATTCACCAAAATTATAACCAGAAAAATAAGCATGTACCTTTGCAACAGTTAATTCGAGCATTAGTACCGGATCCAATTGTATCCGGTATTTTTGTTAAAAACCAAAGGCTCGTTCTCTAGCAGTGTATTGTGTGATGAGATGTTTGCTGATCTAGGCACCGAGATACAAGGAGACCAATGAAGTTTGGTGATGGCTCCCTAGTGTACTTGATTGTGGGTCAGTTACTTTTTAAGGCCAAACCAAAGAGCATAAGCTACTAATGTGTACCAATGGCCCTGTTTAGTTCCCTTGAAAACCAAAAATTCTCTCTCCAAACTTCACTATTCACCTATCACATCGAATCTCTCTCCTCGTGCATGGAACACTAAACGTGGGTAAATAAAAAAACTAAGTACATGATTTTGATGTACATGACGAGACAAATCTTTTGAGCCTAGTTAGGTCATGGTAGGACAACGATTACCACAAATAAACGAAAAGTGCTACTGTGCGCTACGGTGTCCGATGTGACATTTTCACCAAACTTCACATCCTTTTCGGGAACTAAACACAGCCAATAACTTAAATTTGGTCAATTCCATTGTCACCGTTGTAAAACTGTTAAAGAAGATGGATATGCGTGTCTCTACATATAGAGAGGAATTTGCTAGCCGAAGTCAGAAGATCAAGAGGTAGGAATGTACATGGTCCAACATCAACCTTGCATGGCTAGTCTGTATGATATTCCCTCTGTTTTTCTTACATGTCACATTTGGTTTATCTTAAGTCAAAATTGTTCAACTTCAATCAAGTTTATAAAAATGTAAAGACATATACAATATCATTTTTGTTTCAGTAAATCAACCATGGACTATATTTTGATAGTGCATGTGTTTGGTAGTATAGTTGTTGTTATATTTTTTATAAACTTGATCAAAGTTGGACAACTTTGACTTAGAAAAAACAAATATGACATGTAAAAAAATAGGAGTAGAAAAATTCAAGAGAAGGAAATATTATGGCATGCATGATGTTGTCATTTAAATTTTCACTTTAGTTTTATACTAAATTAAACTTGTTTGGCTTTGTCTTTGACCAACTATATAAAAAAAGATAATAGCATGTATCTACAATACCAAAGAAATGTGTTATAAAAAATATTTCATGGTGGATTAAAAAAACTAATTTGATGTTATGGGTCTTAATGCTTTGTTCTACGAACTTGGCCAAAGTTAAAAAAAAAGTTTCATTTAGAATGCATGGAGTGTCGAGATGTTGTTTAATTTCAACAATGGCAGATCTACATTGTTAGCATTGGTGTCTTGTAACACGAATGCCCTTGAGCAACAACCATTATAATACCACCATATTATGGGAGATTATCTCAAATGTTTAGCAGCAAGACACTGCTATTTAGTGACAACAGTGAATCGATTTTCTGGATCCGGCCCTTGTTGTCAAAAATCATTTTAAGTCTTCCCATGCTTTGCACTACCCATGCATGAGCAAGACCGTGTTAGCTGTCAACTCGTGGCGCTTTTTGAAGGGTCGTATATTATCAGTGTTGACGATCGATCTCTGCCAACTGGATCTTTCAAAACAACAAGAAGAAATCGTCTCTGAAGCGATGCTGCAAATTAAAGTGCATGGATACCAGTTGGCCGTGCGGCCCAGACTTGTTGACTGAGCGCGTGGTTGCCAGATGCAAATACACACGCACGCACACATGCATTGCGGCGTCTAGATTTCATCTTCCGATGTTGCCTCGGCGGAGTAAAATATTGTAGTGTGTGGATACTTCTGGAGTCGATCGCCATTACACTAAATTACACCCCGCCGTATGTGTTACTACGCGTGTCAGAAAAACTCAGATCGACCTCCAGCTAGCTGCTTTTTATTTTGCCAAACAATCGATGCTGATGGATCTTCAGATATGTTAAAATTCATACTTTTATAACCAGACAGAACGGGGGCAAATCTTGTCTTGGTCTCCAATTCTCTCCATACATGGGTGGATATATAGATGCTACTGATGCTTGTCGTATGGATTGCGGGAGATTACAAGCTGATTGCCTGCTTGGTTTATGATATTGTTTTAGTTTTTAATTCAAATATGTGCAAACTTAGAAGCTTCTTTTGAATAAGGGAAATTAAGAAAGACAAGCAAATAACTTGCTTATAGACTCCATTATTAGTAGGAAAGTCTATATATCGTTGTGCAGCAAAAGATAAGCGCAGAGAGGAAAATACTATTACTACTACTACTTGGTTGATGGATCAGATCAACCTGAGGACATAATTAACTAGTCCTACGACAACAAAGGTACATAATCCAGGGCGCGTGGCGGGCACGCGACAAGCTAGACGGAGTCGATGTGTTGGGGGAGAGATGAACTTTGCAAGCATAGAGTACACACAAGTGGGATCGGAGTCAACCAAGCTGTCCAAAGCTTTTACTATAGTGTTATCTCATATCGGTCGAGTGTATGTATGTCATTGCTCACATTTGCAGCACCATTATTATTTACATAATTTATGCACTCTCAAGAGTGCACTTTGATCACACGGCGTTGCCATGCATGCATATAAACCGTGGGCTAGCATTGTCCTCTCTTTTTTAAAAGATGCGTCTTTTGATTTATCTGACACATACCGCTTTCTTTTTTGAAAAATGAAAACAAAAGAATATTACCGTGCTGTGTCCACTAGTCTATGGGCGCAGCTTACCTGGGCGCAAAATGGGCAGCTGCTGCATGCCAAATTTTCAAGAGAGGTACAGGTTTGTAATTTGATTGCAGCAGTATCATAATCTCTTTCTGATATATACAAACCACTGTTCCGAATCGGCACACATTTTAGAAACAGGTGCTGACACACATGATGCACTATTCTACTCTCATACCAGCCGCAATGATCATCATCAGAGCTTAATTAATCCGCCGACGCGGATTCAAACTGCAGACAGATGCCACTTATTTAAATCAAACGCCGCCTGCCGCCATACACACACGGCCACAGCCTCTGTCGGTCAAACTCAATCCTACTAGGTACTAGCTGAGCTCAGGTAGTACGGAAGCAAAACCATCAACAACAACAATATCTCTCATCTCATTCTCTTCTGATTAAAAAGATTAGAAACAAAGCCCGGCCTGGAACGATTCTGTCCTGTACGGTATAGCTAGCTCTCGTCTCCTTCCTAGAACTTGCTTTGGACAAGCCCTTTCCCCATGCAGTCGTCTCACCATCAGACACCCATATATGCACCTCAACCTCCATATATACCCTTGTCTCTGCACTCTGCACTACACAAAACCCATTCAAAACCCCAGACCATCAAGCTCAATCTCGCCACTGCTAGCTCTCCTAATTAGTCTTCTCCATCATCATCTTGCTCCCAAAGCCCATCATCTATTTCCTCGTGGCCTCGTCCCCTTGCCTTTTTCAGTACGAACCAGTGCATCTGCATCTGCAGCAGCTGTAGCACCAAGTGGTACTAGACTACTAGCTACACCAGCTAGCTCTGAAAGATCCATGGGCAACTGCAACTGCCTGGAGCGGGCCAGGGTGACGGCGTGGGACGGCGGCGACGACGACGACGGCTGGGGCCTACCGGCGGCCGAGCGTTATTCCGGCAGGGCACGAGCGGCGGTGTCGTCGTCGACGGAGAACGGCGGCGGGATGAGAGTGAAGATCAGGATGACCAAGGGGCAGCTGCGGCGGCTGCTGGAGACCTCCGGCCGCGGAGGGGCCTCCGACGAGGACGTCGTGGCGGAGATCATGCGCATGGGCACCGTGCGCGTCGACGTCGCTGAGCTCCAGCAGGCGGCGGAGAGGCAACAGCCGCCCAAGCTCGAGGCAATACAGGAGGACGACGTGGATGAGTAGACACGAGACTAGAGAGATGATGTTGTTGGGATCATATCACGAGATCATCCGGTACGCCCTGGTGAGATCGATCGATCGAGAGATATGTATGGCCGTGATCTGCTTATTTGTTTGCGCCTGCGCATCTTTATATTTATTTATTTATTTTAGTTTAGCACACATCTTTTTATGATGTTTTGTAACTTTTATATCTAGTATAGGACAGTCAGGGATATGTGTATACATCAGTCTTTGTGAATGTACACGTATGTCATTACGCAAACCATTTGGGTATTTCTCTTAGGAAACGATCGGCTAGATTCAACCCAAAAGCTTAAATTGACAGTGCTAGAAAAAGGTGGACACTTTACTTTACTTTACTTCAATGATACTCCGTATAAGTCTTGGTAACTGATTACTATGACAGCAATATATCCAATCCAAATGATATAAAAAAACATGCTATTAATAGAAGCATAGAGCATCTCCAAGAGATAAGCTAAAAAGACTAGTCAAATTTACTGATTTAGCTACTCTCAAAAATTAATTTGACTAACAAATAACAGAGTAATCCAACAGATTCTGTAAAGATGGCTAGTGAGGTAGACTAGCTCAAAATAGGTAGCGAATGAGGTGGGATGGAGAGCCACTAAATTTGGAGGGTCATTTACAGAGTCTCTTCGAAACGTTTTTTTCTCTAACAATAGCTAAATTTAACTTTTAGAAATGATTTGATTTGTCTCTTGGAGATGCTCTTGTTGTCAACTAAAGCAAACAATACCTCTCACCGAAACCATATGATCATCAATTCAAAAAGTTCCGATGACGAGTCAACTTTCATGTATCCATGCCTTAAAAAAGTTTCTGGAACCAGGCTCGGATGCAGTTATCTAACTAGGAGTAGATGATTTTTCAAAAAAGATCTCCTCATCCAAGAATTTGAAACTTCATCTGCATAGCTCGCCAGTAGCCCTTTTTCTTTTCTTTTTTTCATGCTCACCGTTTGCAAAAGACAACTGCATGTGCCAGTGACCTATATTAGTAGACCAAATCAAATGTCGGAGTTGAGCGGATCTGGGTCAGAATTCCTGTTTCTTTCAGTTCCAAACCAAATATTTAAGCTGAATTGAAGCCGGTACACCAGTACACCGCCTAGAGCTCTGGTCAGGTATGTCAAGACGAGCTACCGATGATCAGGTATAGCGTCTGTAGGAACAAAGTGAGGAAACCATCCATATTAATGCACCGTCTCCTTTCGACAAACGTATTTCATTTCTGAGAGATGATCACGAGTTCATGACGTTCAAGGTGGCGATTTGGACATTAGGTGTACTAGTACTTTACTCTGTGAGATGATCATTTCGTGCCCATCCATCCACTGATCCACACCAAATCTGTGTCTCTCCAACAAGACAAAGACAGCAACTATACAACACGAGTTGCAGCCAATTCCCAGGCCTTTGCCCAGCGTTGCAGAGCAAGCTTGCAGATCCAATCATGGCGGGATCTCAGCCCTGCCTCGACTCTGAACTATTACGCGCGCTGACCTCCGGCGACGTCGCTCGCCTGGAGGAGCTACTGACCCGACAAGGCGATGGCACTTATGGCCACTCGCGAACGGACGGCCGAGTGGCGATAAGCGTCCAGCACGCGGACGCGGCGGCGACGACCGGAGCAGCGGCGCCACTGCCGCCGCCGCCGCGACACGGAGATGGACCGAGCGGCCTGCTATTCTCGGCGTCGCGACGAGCGACGGGGTCACGGCGCTGCACGTGGTCGCCGGCCGCGGGCACGTGGGGCTCGCGAGGCGCGTCTGCGAGCTGGTGCCGTCGCTCGCCGCCGCGCGCGACGGGTGCCTCGACACGCCTCTGCACCGCGCGGCGAAGGCCGGGCACCGGGAGGCGGCGGCCTGACAACGAAGGCTTGTTCCCGGTACATGTCGCCGCCATGATAGATGACATTAGGGCCATCGGTGAGCTTGTAGAGAGATGCCCTGACTTTGCAGAATTGGTAGACGGCCAAGGAAGAAATTTTCTGCATTGTGCTATTGAACATGGTCAGGAAAATGTGGTTCGATTCATTTGTAGAAATGGCAGGTTCGCTATCCTACTGAACGCCATGGATTATGAAGGGAACACCCCGCTCCATTTGGCCGTCAAGCATGGCCATCCAAGGATGGTCAGTTCACTATTGCAGAACATGACTGTGGAGGTCGGCATTACCAACAGGGATGGGTTAACTGCTGCCGATCTTGCGTACAGTCATCTGGAGCCTGGCTTGCACTATTTCCTGGTACTCAATTTCACTGATCTGTTTACTACCGTATTTATTAGCCGGAGAGACAGAATGAATGTTACTCTTCATTGATCATCTGATCTTTTCGTTTGGTGTGCAGAATCCTCGAGCCCTAGTGAAGAACTGTTTATACTGGACAAGAGCAGCTCTCGCCCTCGGAGTAGGAGGCGATCACGTTCACCTGCACAGCAGGATGAGCAACACGCCGGCTACGGACGAGGACCCAAAGGACATCGACGGCATCACGGCGACCTCGACGATCGCGTCCGTGCTGATCGCCACCGTCACCTTCGCGGCCGCCTTCACCGTGCCCGGCGCCGGCGGCTACGTCGCCGACGACCGACCGCCCGCGCGCGGCCGCGGGCACGGCGGTGCTGGCCAGGCGGCTCGCGTTCCGGGCGTTCTTGGCGTCGATCGGACGCCATGGCGTTCCTCTGCTCCATCACGGCCACCTTCCTGCCTCCTCGTCCACGGCGGCGCCGGGCAGGTCCCGCCCCGCCAGCGCCGCCGCTACCAGCGGTCGGCGGCGGGGCTCCTGCCGCCCGGCGCGCAGCTCATGTCGCCGCTCGCAGCGACCATGGGCCGGGCTAAAACTTTGGTGGAGTCCAGTCCACCAATATATCTGCACCGACGTGTGTTGGATCGGATTCCACCTGTACGGGCTGTAAAAGTGGGGCCCATTTATTTTGCAGCACAGCCTCGGCCCATGACGACATGCAGACCTTCTTTGACTCGGCAAAATTGGTTGACTCGACTCGGAAACACGTCCCACCTCTCGACGCACGCAATTCTGGAATAAACGCGACGAGCTAGTTGGCTGCTCCCTCCATCCCGTAAAGAATACAATCCTCACTTTCCGAGAAGTCAAACAATTTCAACTTTAACCAAGTTTATATAAAATAGTACTAATATTTATGTCTTCAAATTGATTTAGTATGAAAATATAATCTGTGATTAATCTAATAATACTTATTTTGTATCATAAATGTTAGTAACTTTTTATATAAATTCAGTCAAACCTGAAATGGTTTGACTTCTCAAGAAGTGAGGATTGCATTCTTTACGGGACGGATGGAGTAGTTTGCCATTGCATATCAGGTGGAGAGCTCTTCGTGGTTCCCCATCGATTCTGCAGGAGGAACCGCGTCGTCATGGCGGCCGTCGACGCACCGCCACCAACGCCGGCACCCCGCCGTGCGGCCGCAAGAGGCTTCTCCGCCTTCCTCAAGGACGGCGTCGTCGCCGCCGCGCGGAACCCCGGCCTCTTCCTGCCGCTCGCCGCGCTGCACGCCGGGCAGTCGATGGCCTACTTCTTCTTCGCCAACAAACTCCTGCCCCGTTACTTCGACACCGTCGTGGACATCATGGCGCACGATGAGGACATCACCGGCTTAGATACGACCATATTAATGGCTTGCAAACCAAAGGTGAATCAATCCTATATCACAATTATTATTGGTACATTCGATGAATTGATGCTGCGTCATGATGTGTGTTCATTCTCATTTTCAGAAATACATTCGTGGATTAAAAAGAGTGCTAGACACATATGGAAGACATGGAGGACCAAAGAAGTTGATTGGAGACCAATTCTAAGTATTCCCACGTCCCCCATCAGGTTACCACGTCACATTGGCCTAAGGAAGGAAAGAGACCAAATCCAACACGTTTTGGAAAGTCTGGATTCGGACTGCAGGAAAGTGCTGACTTACGACGGCCACCACGGTTTCATCCGGACTCCGTTTTGGGCGTTTAAGTACTTGATGGAAAGCTTATCAAGTCTACTTTCAGATGGATCTGGATTCACCCTCGTACCTATTCAGATGCGGCCGCAATCATCGATTTACTACAGAGACCTTTTCTGCCCACGGTGCCGCGTCACCTTATTTTGGGCCAATGGGCCGTGTATCAAGTTGGGTCCATTAGGGGCGCGTCCTAGGGTTGTAGGACGACCCCAACCTCGTCCTGGTCATCCTCCACCCTCTTTTATACCTCCATAGCCGCCACAAACAGATTGAGTTTTGTTTAGATCAAGTTTAGCCATTGCTACTTGCTTGTAAGCGCGCGTGCTGGTCCAACCGCCCGTCTTCGAGTCGACGGAACCCCACTTCGTTGGTGATTGAGTTTGAGATTGAGACACTTCAATTCCCATCTAGTAAATTCAGTACTTGTATCATACTTGTTCTTGCTAGTTCTTCGATTGCTTGCAGGACAGGTCGGGTGACGCGCTCCCACAAGATCGCGGCATCCATAGGAGGTGGTGTATTGGTCGCTAAGGCGCAGTCTTTGAAAGGTTGTAGTCGGGCCGTGAACGTCGTCTCCTCCAATCGAGTTATCCCCCACGCCTCTCATCGAAAGATCGGGCACAAACCCCAGCGGGTTCACATCACCCACCACGACGGCAACCTCCTCCTCGCTCTCCTCTCCAAGTTCCTCTCTGGCCGCTGGCACCTCCTCGTGCCGGCCGGCTTCTCGTGCATCACCGCGCACGAGGCCCTCGGCATGGCGATCGACGTCGCCACCGCCACCGCCACCGTGGCGTCGTGCTCATCATCCGGCGACAGCGACGGCGACGGCGAGCCGCGCCGCCGCCGCCACGCGACGACGACGACGATGGCCTCCCTGCTGGGGAAGGTGAGGCGCAACCTCCTCGGCCCCATGGACACGGCCTTGCACGGCGAGATGGTGGGGTGGGCCATCGACGGCAGCGTGGCGGCGGTGCTAGTGGCGGCGCCGCCGCGGGCCGCGTATCTCGGCCGGCTCGTCGAGCTCGCCGCGCTCCTCTTCACCTTCTTCTACTTTGGCGTCGTGCGCGCGGTGGCCGTCATGGTGTCGGTGGCGGAGCCTGGCCGGTGCGGCGAGGGCGTGGTGGGGCGCGCGCGGCGGCTCATGCGGGGCCGGAGGAGGCTGGCGCAGGCCGCGCAGTGTGCGCCGGCGGCGTGGGTGCTCATGAACATGGCGGTATGGGAGGTGCACGCACCTTTCCGGCTTGATGGCGTCGTCGTCTACTTGTTGCTGGGCGCCCTGAAGGTGGTGTGCGCTGCCATTGTCACGGCATACTACTACGATTGCAGGAGGGCCGAGGAGGAGGAGAAGGCAGGACACAGAGAATAGAAGATGCTAGGTATATATAGAGCCCATGAGGAACGTGTTGCCATGTCTGTCATTTACATGTTTTTTTTATAACAAAAAGTTTATTTTTGGTTTCAGTTATTCTCAGTTGAGAATGCATCCACTACCAGAATGATCAACATATGCACCAGGTGGGAAAGCCCTTTAGCACCGGGTTTCCCACCCGGTGCAACTAATCCGAGGCTAAAGGGGTACCCCTTTAGCACCGGGTTGAATAACCGGTGCTAAAGGGTCCCTTTAGCACCGGGTGCAGCCACGACCCGGTGCTAAAGGGCCTGCCCCGCAGCGCCTTTAGCAGGGCCTTTAGCACCGGGTCGTGGCTGCACCCGGTGCTAAAGGGTCTGCCTTTAGCACCGGTTGCTGTCTGCAACCGGTGCTAAAGGCCCCGGATTTCTTTTTTTTTTTTGCTTTTTTCAGTAGCCATGCATGCACGTCTATATACGTGTATATACGTATATATTCTAATACGTGTATTCTAATGCGTATTCGGCCGACTCTATATTTATATTAACTGACATTTCATCAAAATAGAAGACATATATATTACAAAAGTAGATATTCATGCATGTCAACTCGAGTTATATATATTTAAACTGTATTTTCTACTTAATTAAGATTGACGACTAGCTTGTTGGACTGTCCGGCACGTCCTCCAGTACTGGCGAGTGGAAATCTCCTCGGGGATTGATGACCTCGTCCCAGATCCATCCGACGAGCTGTTCTACAATTGCGTCAATTCTTTCTAGCTCTAGAGACTCTTCCTTCAGGTTCAACATCTATAATTTACAAGTAATTGAAAGATATTTAATCCGCCGAGTTGGAGACAATAATTGTGCACTTAATAATAATGGAAATGTGTTTATTATTACGTACCATAATATCGTATTGTGTAAGCTTTTTATGTCCCCAATTCCACATGTAATCGCAAACATAGTATGCACATAAATTATTTCCCTTCCCCTGTTTGGCACACTGTCGACCAAAAGAAATTAAGTAAAATTCATATAATATATTAGCCGAGGCCTACATGTACAAATTACTTGCGTACCGGAAAGCCAATATTCCATTTTAGTGTTTCACGTTGAATACCCGGGTGTTCTTGACGAAATTGAATCCAGGCCCTGCGAACAAAAAAATATACATCACCTTGTCATCATGTCCATGATGTTCTGTAGTTTTTCTTTTGGAGTGTGCAATGAATCAAAGACGTTCACGACACCCCAGTCAGGACACAATATTATTAGGAACCAGTGGAATCTGTATACATGTATACATTATAATCAGAAATGAAATAGTATACAGACAGTATAAGAAGAAGCCTGTGTATGTACTCACTCGATGTTGTATGGGATTAGTATGGAGTCGCAGTAATTTTGTTTCTTAATATACTTGTATAGGTTTCCATATGTTTCCTCAGGATTCATCAATATCATTTGTTCACTTATCCTTCGAGGATCCACGAAACCAACGTCATATATCCCGGATCTCCGACATTTTTGAATCTCCATTCTGCATATGTTAAGCAATAAATAAAGCCCGCGTCAGCATAGATTGGAATTATTGTTTTCAAACTGTGAATTATAAGCAACAACAAAGTACTTACAGTGTCCAATAGGTGATCAAATCCACGTCCATGGCGTCGCGGTGGTACAGCTCATATATATCCTTAAACCTCAGCCAGAACCAATCATCGTCATCATTGTAGAAATCATGGTCCTTCACGCCTACTTTAATCATGCGCCGTTTATTCCTTATTGATTCTTCCAAGTACCACTCATGGAATCGGCGCATCTTCGTCTGTAGCTTGCTCTCCATTTCAGGAGGGACCATAGGCTCGTCAAGCTTAAACGGCCACTTCAACGTTGTGTTTACAGGCACCTCTTCTTCCCCCAGGACTTGCACTCTGGTTAGTCCAGTCTCGACCATTACTCGTTGCACGTTAATCTCGTCCAGAGATGGCAATGGACCCAAGGGCTGCTGAGGTTGCTCACCGAGCTGAGGAACCTTTTTGGATGGGCCCGTCTCCTTATCTGCAGCCTTCCGCTTCCGGCGAGATTTCAGTAATGAGCGGTCATAGTCTGTTTCTATTACTTCCTTCTGTTGACCCTTGCTCAAATTACCGAGGAATGACTTGACGACAGTGGGATCAAGCTTCGGCTCCGGCTCAGGTTTTTTCCTCCACTCGGCCATTTGCCTCTTTGTGTCTGCTTTGACCGAGGCTTCGAGCTCCTCTAGAGTCTTCTCACCCGCTCTTTTCTCTGGTGCGGGCTTCTCTCTGGTTTTCCGCGCCTTCTTCGCTGGTGGAGTGGGGGCAGAGGCTTTAGTGCGGCGTCCCCTCTTCGGCGGAGGGGGCGGAGACCTCCGCGGCGGAGGAGGCGGAGACCTCTTCGCCGGAGGAGACGGGCTTGCATCAGGAGCTCCCGGAGAATCGTCATGATCCGGTGGATCTCTTGGAGACGGTGGAGGTGACGGAGGCTTGTTGGTAGCCGCAGGTGTACCGGGTATGACGACGTCTGCCTTGCTCCATAGAATGATGCAGTGAGAACACTGACCGAGTTTTGTTTCTCCGTCACCTCCGGGGATGTCAAGTTCCAAGTCTTCCCAGTTGGTGACGACTTGCTCCACCTCAACAGGTACGTAACCATGTGGAATGTCATTGCAGTGCCATTTTTGCCCTTCTTCCACACGTTTGGTCATACCGTATGCGACCTGATAATTTAGTAGTCACAAATAAAGTTAGTAAATGAATGGTATTTACGGTGAAATGTATGCAGTACGAACTAAGGTCGCATACGTACCACCACAGCTAAGTTCTTCTGCCTGACGACAAGCTCACACGCGGTCCGTTGAGTTATTTCATCCACGGTGTAACGGACCGCTTCGGCGGCCTGTGTGGAAGCGTGACTGCTTTGATATTGTTGTGGAGGGCTAATAAGGGCCGCATCTTGGAGAGGTGCATGCTCTGTGGAATCGGTCCCGCCTGCGGCTTGTTGGAGAGGTGCATGCTCTGTGGAACCGGTCCCGCCTGTGGCTTGTTGTATCTGCAGCCATGCTACCTTCATCCGTCGCTCCATCTCTGACTCCATTTCTTGGAGCTTTGAGCCCTGGGCGGCAACCGTTTGCTCTAGGTCCCTCACCCTCTGCTCATATTCGGCCTTCTTCCTCGAACGGCTCCTATAGGTGGCGGCGTGCTCTTGGAAACCTTTCTTCCATGAGATGCTTGTGCCTACGCCGCGCGTCCGTCCAGGATGCTCCTTGTTCCCTAAGGCATAGGTTAGCTCATCTCTGTCTCTATCAGCAACAAATTATCCCCTCTCAGATGCCCTGAGGATATCGAGGAGACGCTGAGCTAGTTCTCGCAAGTCCTCGGGAAAAACTAAGGAGCCGTCGATTGGGCTTAGGGTGCCTCCATGACCATAGTACCAATGCTTGGTCCTTGTGGGCCAGTCATGTGTCGCTGGAGTGATGCCTCTAGCATATAGATCTTCTTCCATCTTCTCCCATTTAGCGATGCTTGCCTTGTAACCTCCCAAACCCATCTTATGAGAGTACTTCTTATTTGTGGCGTTTCCAGCGTTTTTAGCGCTAACCGTTGCACCCTCTTCGGAGGTTTTGTACTCAAGGAATGCTTCCCACTCGTCATCAGTGATCTTCTTATACTTCTCAGGATCCGGGGCCTCTCCGGTTTTGAGAAAATGCGAGTACAACTTCTTCTTGAAATCCTGAAACAGAACTACCATCTTCTTCATTGTCCAATCCCTCAGTTCTGCTTCATGAGTGCTAGGCCAGTCGAATATTTCCTTTAATTCCCTCCATAGCATCTCCTTCTCTGTATCGGGGAACATGTACTCCTCAGTGGGGTCCGTGGACTTCCATTTTCTGATACTAATGGGCACATTGTCCCGTACAATTACCCCGCACTGAGATACAAATTTCTTGGCCACTTTTGGGGGCTCAACTGGCTCCCCGTCATCCTCCACTCGGGTGATGTGTAACTTGACATCCTTCAGCTTCTTCGTAGTCGATCGTTTTGATTTCTTAGCTCGACTTGTAGAAGCAGAGGTGGCCTACACAAATTACATATATACGAGATGATATAGAGATGGTATACATAATTGACATGTACAGTACAAATTTATGTTATCTATATACACACCTGACTAGACGAGGGCTCGTTACCGGCCCCTTCAACATTTTCGGCCTGGACATTGGCGGCCCCTTCAACATTTTCGGCCCTTGCAACATTGTCGCCCTAGATATTGTCGTCCCTTCCAATGATCCCCAACACATCATCCATGGACATTGGTTGGGTTACAATATTGAAAAGTTGATTCGCAAAGAACGTGTCGTTGTCCTCTTGCATGGGTGGGACAGGGGTGTTGTTGTCCTCTTGCATGGGTGGGACGGGGTTGTTGTCCGCCATCTATAGAATTAAAAATAACTGATAAGAAATATATACAAAGCATACATATTCCCAATATTTCTAACATTTTCGCTAAGGGGGTCAGTGCGTGAAAAACGGATTCGCCAAGGGGTTCGGGTGCGCGGTGTGAATTGATTCGCTAAGGGTTCGGGTACGTGACGCGAACGGGTTCGCTAAGGGGGTCGGTACGCGAAAAACAGATTCGCTAAGGGGTTCGGGTGCGCGGTGGGTTCGGGTACGCGATAGAATTTCCGATAATAAACATTTTCGATAGTATACATTATACAAACATATAACATTTCCAATATACATTTAAATAAAACACATATATTTCTAATATACATAGAATTAAAAATAATTGATAAGAAATATATACATTTAAATGAAGCACATATATTTCTAATATACATAGAATTTCCAATATACATTTAAATGAAGCATTTTCCAATATACATTTCAAACATACAACATTTCCAATATACATTTCAATGTAAATATCTCCAATACATTTAAATGAAGCATTTTCCAATATACATTTCAAACATATAACATTTCCAATATACATTTAAATGAAGCACATATATTTCTAATATACATAGAATTAAAAATAATTGATAAGAAATATATACATTTAAATGAAGCACATATATTTCTAATATACATAGAATTTCCAATATACATTTAAATGAAGCATTTTCCAATATACATTTCAAACATATAACATTTCCAATATACATTTCAATGTAAATATCTCCAATACATTTAAATGAAGCATTTTCCAATATACATTTCAAACATATGACATTTCCAATATACATTTCCAATATAACATTTTCAACATACATTTCAATGTAATTTCTAATATTTTCAATGTATGTGCTTAGCGAACGTGTTCGGCCAAACGCATTTGGTTAGCGAACGCGTTCGCTAAGCAAATGTGCATGGCCGTGTTCGGCCATGCAACGGGTACCCGCACACACAAACACGTACACGGCACGAAGGCCGGCTCACAAACATGCACGCACGGCACGAAGGCCGGCTTCACAGAGGCTCACCGTGATGGGCGGCGGGCGACGGCGGCGCGGGGACGAGCGGCGGCGGCGGCGAGGGGACGAGGAGCCGCACCGGCGCGGGGACGACGGGCGGCGCGGGGACGAGGGGCGCCGGCGCGGGGACGACGGGCGCGGGGACGACGGGCGGCGGCGGCGTGGGCGCGGCCGGGGACCACGGGTGGCGGCGGCGTGGGCGCGGGGACGACGGGCGCGGGGACGACGACGGCGGCGGGGACCACGGGTGACCACGGCCGGGCGGCGGGGACGACGGGCGCGGGGACGACGACGGCGGCGGGGATGACGGGCGGCGGCGGCTGAGGAGAAGAGGCGCCAGCGGTTTCGATTTGTGAGATGAGGGCGAAGTGAGGGAGGGGAGAGAAGTCCCCGGCCTATATAGGTCCCCCGACTTTAGCACCGGGTGCAGCCACGACCCGGTGCTAAAGCCCTTTAGCACCGGGTCTGTATAGCACCCGGTGCTAAAGGGGGGACCGGGTGCAGCCACGACCCGGTGCTAAAGCCCTTTAGCACCGGGTCTGTATAGCACCCGGTGCTAAAGGCCCCCCTTTAGCACCGGGTCTTCCCACCACCCGGTGCTAAAGGGACTTTAGCACCGGGTCTTCTACAGCCGGTGCTAAAGGCCGTAACTGTGCGCCAGACGAAAATTGGTGGAGGCCTTTAGCACCGGGTGCAGCCACGACCCGGTGCTAAAGGCCCTTTAGCACCGGGTCTATACAGCACCCGGTGCTAAAGGCCCCCCCTTTAGCACCGGGTCTTCCCACCACCCGGTGCTAAAGGCCCTTTAGCACCGGGTCTTCTACAGCCGTTGCTAAAGGCCGTAACTGGCGCCAAACAAAAATTGGGGGCCTTTAGCACCGGATTTTAGATCAACCCGGTGCTAAAGGCCCCAAATTTTCGTTTGGCGCCAGTTTCCAAACCGGCCTTTAGCACCGGTGGCTACTATTTGGGAATCTTATAAATATAGTTTTTAATATATAGTTATTAATACTTGTTTTAATTTAGTTATTAATACCTATTAAAAATATGTATTAAATAAGAAAATCTTATAAATTACTAGAAAATCAATATAAAATGCTAGAAAATCTTATAAATTAATAGAAAATCTTATAAATTAATAGAAAATCTTATAAATTACTAGAAAATCAATATAAAATGCTAGAAAATCTTATAAATTAATAGAAAATCTTATAAATTACTAGAAAATCTTATAAATTACTAGAAAATCTTATAAATTACTAGAAAATCAATATAAAATGCTAGAAAATCTTATAAATTAATAGAAAATCTTATAAATTAATAGAAAATCTTATAAATTACTAGAAAATCAATATAAAATGCTAGAAAATCTTATAAATTAATATAAAATCTTATAAATTAATAGAAAATATTATAAATTACTAGAAAATCTTATAAATTACTAGAAAATCAATATAAAATGCTAGAATTAATAAAAACAATCTTATAAATCAATAGAAAATGTTAGAACATAGGTGGAACATAAATGCAAATATAGTCATTACAAATTGGGTGGAACATAGTGCAATTAAATTACATGGCATCATCGTTTACTCGGACACTAATAAACTTCCTCTTTACAAATGTTCCTTGATTGTGATCACGCCGTAGATACGGTGTCTCCTCCGCCGCTAACAGGATGCTTGGGTCATCAGCCACTGAGAATGGAGGCCGGCCATCGAGCATATCATAATCTTCATCCGTCTTGTCCTCAACTCCTACGATTTTTCTCTTTCCAGGAAGAACTATATGACGCTTTGGCTCGTCTTGTGATGGGTCCAATTGCTTACCCCCACCTTTCTTATCCGTCCCTTTCTTCGGTCTGCTAGCCATGTCCTTCACATAAAAAACTTGTGTGACAGCTTTGCCCAGGATGAACGGTTCGTCTAGAAAGCCAATCTTGTTTAGGTCCACTAACGTCATTCCATAGTCCGCTTCAACTTTAACACCTCCTCCAGTCAGCTTCACCCATTGGCACTTGAACAGTGGGATCTTCAAAGTTCCGTACTCTAGTTCCCATATCTCCTCTATGATTCCATAGTATGAGTTTGTATTGCCATTGGTGTCTGTCGCGTCGATCCGGACACCACTGTTTTGGTTGGTGCTTTTCTTGTCCTAGGCTCTTGTGTAAAATGTATACCCATTGATGTCGTATCCTTGGAATGTCAAGATCGTGCTCGATGGACCTCTAGCTACAAAAGCTAGCTGCGCATCAATGCCCTCGACACCCATAAGACGTCTTCGCAACCAATCGGCGAAAGTACTATTGTGCAGACGCTGAATGAAGGCCGCAGACTTTGTTGAGTTTTCGTCCCTAAGAATCTGCATGTGCTCCTCGATGTACGGAGCAACTAAGGTTGATTGTTGCAAAACTGTGAGGTGCGCTTTACGAAATGTCTCAACGTCCTTGATCACCATCGATCTTCTCCCTAGTGTGCCCTTTCCACCAAGTCTCCCCTCGTGATGGGATTCGGGCACACCAATCGGCATAAGATCGTAGACAAAGTCAACACAGAATTCAATGACCTCATCTGTTTCGTATCCCTTAGCAATGCATCCTTCTGGACGAGAACGATTACGGACATACTTCTTTAGGACAGCGAAGAACCTCTCAAATGGGAACATGTTGTGTAGAAATACTGGGTCCAATATACGAATCTCTTTGACGAGGTGAACCAATAGATGTGTCATGATATTGAAGAAGGATGGTGGAAATATCATCTCAAAGCTGACAAGACATTGCACCACGTCGTTCTGTAGCTGATCTAAATGGTCTGGATTGATCACCTTCTGAGAAATTGCATTGAGGAATGCACATAGCTTCACAATGGCTTTCCGCACGTTAACTGGTAGCACACCCCTGAGTATGACGGGAAGCAGCTGTGTCATCAACACAAGGCAGTCGTGAGACTTCAGGTTTGTGAACTTCGTCTCTTTCATATTTATTATTCCCTTAATATTGGAGGAGTAGCTAGACGGAACCTTGATACTGTTCAAGCATTCAAACATGCTTGCCTTCTCTTCTTTGCTGAGAGTGAAGCTGGCAGGACGCAAGTACTGGCGTCCTTTGTCTCTCTTTTCTGGATGTAGATCAGTCCGTTGCTTCAATCGTTTCAGATCCTGACATGCTTCCAGTGTATCTTTTGGCTTCCCATAAGTACCCAGGAAGCTTATCAAGTTCACGCAAAGATTCTTCGTCAGATGCATCACATCAATCGCGTTACGGACCTCTAAACGTTGCCAATAAGGTAGCTCCCAAAAGATAGACTTCTTCTTCCACATCGCGGCACGACCATCCTCGCCCGTCGGAGCAGCCTGGCTTCCGTCTCCCTTGCCAAACACCACGTGTAGGTCCTTCACCATATCAAATAGCTCTTCTCCACTCCGGTGTCTCGGCTTTGTACGGCGGTCAGCATTCCCGCCAAAATGCGCACATTTCTTTCGTAGCTCATGCTTCGCCGGAAGGAATCGACGGTGACCCATGTACACAACTTTACGACAATGTTTCAAATAAATGCTTTCGGTTTCCTCTAAACAGTGAGTGCATGCTTTATATCCTTTGTTTGATTGTCCTGATAGGTTACTTAGTGCAGGCCAGTCGTTGATGCTTATGAAAAGCAGTGCTCGAAGGTCAAACTGCTCCTGCTTGTCCTCATCCCACATGCTAACACCTTCATTCTTCCACAGCTGCAAAAGTTCGTCAACCAATGGTCTTAGGTACACATCAATGTCGTTGCCAGGTTGCTTTGGGCCTTCGATGAGCATTGGCATCATAATGAACTTCCGCTTCATGCAGAGCCAGGGGGTAGGTTGTAGATACAAACAGTCACGGGCCAAGTGCTATGACTACTGCTCATTTCACCAAAAGGGTTCATGCCATCGGTACTTAAACCAAGCCTAACATTCCTCGCATCAGCATCAAACTCTGGGAATGCTCTGTCGATGTTCCTCCACTGGGATCCATCGGCGGGGTGTCTCAACATGCCATCCTGCTTACGTTCTTCTTTGTGCCAGCGCATCAGTTTGGCATTGTCTTTGTTCCTGAACAAACGCTTCAGACGGGGTATCAGAGGGAAATACCACATCACCTTCGCAGGGATTTTTTCTTAGAACGCTCTCCCCCAACATCACCAGGGTCGTCCCGCCTGATCTTGTATCGTGCGCAGGTGCAAACCGGACAACGATCCAAGTGTTCGTACTGTCCGCGATAGAGGATACAGTCATTAGGACATGCATGTATCTTCTGCACCTCCAAACCGAGAGGGCAAACAACACGTTTTGCTTGATACGTCGTCGATGGCAATTTGTTACCCTCTGGAAGAATCTTCTTTACGAGTTTCAGTAGCTCCTCGAAACCCTTATCAGTAACACCATTTGCTGCCTTCCACTGCAGAAGTTCAAGTGTGCTACCCAACTTCTTTAGCCCCTCTTTGCAATCTGGGTACAGGTCAGTCTTGTGGTCCTGCAACATGCGCTGTATCTTTTTCAGTTCCTTATCATTGCTGCAGTCTTTCTCGGCATCACGCAACATTTGCCCGAGTCCATCAGTAGGTTCATTTTCCTGAGCAACATCTTCCTGAGCATCGCCTTCCCGAGCAACATCTTCCTCATCGGCATCACCCATTGCAGCATATGCAAAGGAAGCGTAGTATTGAGCCAATAACGGAATGTCGTCATCGGCCTCGTCTTCTTCATCTTCATCCATTAGAATTCCTCTTTCACCGTGCTTCGTCCAAACAGAATAATTCCTCATGAAACCGTGCCTCATCAAATGCACCTGAAGACAACCTCTTTGTTTGTACGATTGTATATTTTTACAATGGGTGCATGGGCAGAACATGAAACTGAACGACGTCCTGTTAGCCTCGGCGGCATCGAGAAGCGTCCTAAGGCCATCACAGAACGCCTGAGCGTGGGGTCCCCGTACATCCATTGTCTATTCATCTGCATTATTAACCAATAACAAATATACAATACAATTTAAAGATAAAAAATTTTAATATATAAATAAATACAAATTATAATATATATTCCATTATATAAATAAATTTCTAAAACTGCATTACTATATTCATTAAATAAATAAATATACATTCCGTTAAATAAATAAATAACTATTCTACCTTTTAATAAATAACTAATAATATATATTTCATTAAATTAATAAATAACTATTCCAACTTTTAATAAATAAACCTCTCTAATAAATAAAATACATAAGCCTTATAACTATTCACAAGTCATACAAAACAAAATACTAACTAGCTTGCCTTCTCTCTCCATTTAAAACACAACATGAACACTCTCTCCACCATGAACTCAAGCTCTCTCCTCTCTCTCCTCCAAGAACACAAGCTCTCTCTAGCTAGCTTTACTTTGATTCACAAATCCCTCTATTTCTAAATCATAGAAGGATTACAAGCTAAATAAAACATTAGAGAATGAAAGAGTGTACTTTGTAGTGCTCCTTAGATGAGTAGAATCTTCACAAATTTTAAAAAAAATTTGGGCAGCACCTCCCCTCCCACGACCGAGCAACATGAACACAGCGCCTAAGTGTTCAGCTGGCTCGGGCG
Source organism: Echinochloa phyllopogon (assembly GCA_033239725.1). NCBI lineage: Eukaryota > Viridiplantae > Streptophyta > Magnoliopsida > Poales > Poaceae > Echinochloa > Echinochloa phyllopogon. Next base: position 49,177,603 of record BTCW01000002.1, on the reverse strand, counting down.
GGGGAGGAAGAAGCCCCTATATTCAAACACATTAGCACCGGGTCGTAGCAAGACCCGGTGCTAATGTGTCCGCCCTGACACATCTTCGCGCCGCCCCCGCTCCTAGCCGTTGGACCCGGTGCTGAAGCCCCATCAGCACCGGGTCCAAAAATGGCCGAGGCGGAGGAGGCGGGCGGATGTGAAGCATTCTGGTAGTGATCAGTCCACAATTTTTACAATGGATGCCACCATAATAAAAAAGACACACACATCCAAGAGGACATGTAGCTAAGACATCCGATGATCACTGATAAAAAAAACTCTAGCAGACAGTTCATGTAGTCGTCTTGCAGCATTCCGGTTTGTTACGTGACGTCGACTCCAAAAGGACCAGCTTCACCACATGCAGGTGAACGCGCGCAAAACTAGAGCCTGAGCCAAATCCAACAAAAATGAAATAATAACTTCAACCACCGAACGAACTCTTATCACCAAGTCGAGAATATACCGCAGTAACAGTGTAGATGCAGATTTTTCTGATAACTTACGAATTGCTGGAGTACGGTAGTAACTTGATAAATTGATGCACCTACAACCCAAACGTACCAGCATATATATTAGACCATGATGTATCAAGCAGGGTTGGGAGGTATATGGCTGGGAAGGAGAGGGTTCTAGTCTCGCTCTTATTTGTCTTGTGGCGGTAGTCGCGGATGTGTTGCAGACATATCGCCCTGTTCGTTTGAATTATCAGCCACTAGCTATATGGTAGCTGGTGGATGGTGCTGGTTTTTCTCACTGTTGGCTGGTTGGTGGCTGGTGGATGGTGCTGGTTTTTGCTGAGACAAAAACACCGGCGCACGATGGACATATAGCATTGGCCAGGTTGAGCTCATGATATTGTGCTTCGTCGATGTAGATTCCCACGTGGATGAGAGCATTCGGTCAGTCGCCTTTGACTGTGACTTTTTATACCTCTTACAACTAAGACCACAGTGCTTTGTAAAAGAAGAGTGCACAGAAGCATATAACTTATTATTTGTGTGTAATGATAAATTTGATTTGAAATTATAAAGAATTGGATAAAAATAATCTCAAAATGATGACATATTATATTTTTTTAATAAAATTGAACATCCAATATACTTGTATCCGAAGTAGATGTACTATTTTACGTGTATGGATACTTGTTTCTCACCGCGAAGAAAGTGTAGTAGCAGCCCATACATGCACTTTGTACTAGCAGCCGCCGTGGGCTCGTCAGTGGGGAACTTTGCAGCCCAGTTTTGGTCTACCTAGATTGAGAAGACCGAGCTGAGGCATACGTGAGTGTGTGGGGGCAAGCACGAGTTGGGCCGGGCCTAATTAGGTCAAGTCGCTGCCAAGTTTTAGTCATTGCCGTTTAGCCAGTGTACATGAGGTCTCTGTACTTTAGGACTTTAGGCAATGCTATTTTCATTTCCTACCAAGTGCCACCCGCCTATGTACTGTATATCTGAATCTATGAAAAAGAAGTGCCAATCTATCAGGCAGGGTGCATGTAGTAACCCTGAAAAAATATACAAAAAGCAAATAAATTAAACAAGCATAGCGTCGTTGGAGCATGGGACTATGCATGGGAGCGCTCTTATCCCCTTGGTAGTGGGTGTCGCTGTTGCACCACACAGATGACCAGCTTAGCTGAGCCAGTGAGCGGCCGGAGAAAACAGCCAGCAGCTCGCATGATCCGCAAAAGAAATCAAATAAAGCTAAAGGCCCACAGTGTGGTGGCTCCCAGTTCTTTCTGCAGCTCCACCGGTGAACGCTGCTATCATCATTCCGAGTTGATCAGTTGAGCACCGGCCGGCGACCAAAGATTTGAACGAATGCCCTTTTGCGGTTTTGCCCATGACAAAAAGAAACCGAAGACAAGGACGTGCCTGAAAGCCTTAATTCACAACTCGAACGATATGATCGCCAAGTGCATGCCTAGCTTATTGCTTCTTTCTGTATGCGCCACCGATGGTTATTATATTTGTGGCGACGCACGACGCACGTACGTACGAAAAAGGGCATGGATTATTGGCGGTGTGCGTGGTTTTATCGGGTAGGCCTGCAATATGTGTCTCAGATTCTCTGAACTTTTTCTGGCCGGTCGCCGGCCGTGCATGTGTCCGATCCGTTGTGGAGCCTGCACTTGGTCCGTTGGAACGTACCGGCCGCATTCTTACTTGGACAGCACCACCACCACAACGTAACGTTCAGCGTTCGCAAAACGCCATGCGCCACATGGAAGCATACATGCCATGGAGCTGTATCATTGTCACTACCCGCCGGGACGTCCAAGTAATTAGTTTAACATGCACAGGACTTTGTCGATCTGTATGTGTCCCCACTGTGTGCTAGCTAGTGACGGGATTAACCTTACAAACTCCCTCCGTTTCAAATTATAGTTTGTTGATTTTTTTAACTCTAAGTGTAACCGCTCGTCTTATTCAAAATTTTGTGCAAATCATTATATTTTTTAGTGGATTGCTTTATTACTAAAGAATCTTTAAAAATACCTTAGATTTGACTATATTTATAAAAAAAATTTAATAAAACGAGCGATCAAATTTGTGGTGAAAAAATCAAACGAGCTATAATTCAAAACGATGGAGTAGCATACTATACCAGCTGGCTCTTTTGGGGGGAGATCGATCGACGACGACCAAGAAAGTTTATACGAATCACGAATTTCTTGCTCTGGGTACGTGGGTACAGGAGCTCCGCGCTGATGTGTAGGGAATGTGACACGTACATGCTGCATGCATGTGCGTCTCTAGCTACTTCATTCGAGTCATCGTCGATCCTATCCCTTGGCTAGCAAGTCTGCAATTGATATACCGGCCTTCGTGTAGGAGTAGTCAATGTAATCGATCGTATTGATCCTCGGAAATGGCGATATAACAGTTGCGTGCAGAACCAATATAGGAAGAAGATCGAGTATACAAATCGATGATGAGTAATGAGACGGCTTTTTAAGATGAAGATACGATACACGACTGGGGGATTCATTCGAGACGCAAATGATGCGAGTTGCTTGCTTTTCGGGGTAGATTGGAGTAATTCGAAGGTGGGCTCCGGCCGGGAGAGTTACAACATAATGAGAGCTATAGGAGTGACTAGAAACAACGCGCGGCGTTGCCGCGCGAGCATGGAGAGTTTGAGGCGTAGAGAACCAATTGCGCCGATTTTCCACTGCTGATCTTAATATTTTGTTCCCTTTTTGTCTAGAGAGCAGCACATGCGACAGTGCCTATTCCGCACAGCTTACAGGAATGGGGGGATGGAAGAATAGTTTATGCCGGCCTCTGAATGGAGTCTAATGTGAGCGCTGAGCGGCATGGCCATCCTGGAGAAGAGCACGACGTACTATTGCACTCCAGTTTCAAGTGGTGTTTAAGCATATAAACCCAGCTTATAGGAGCAGATAATAGTATAACACTATTGAAGACTGATACGACGTTGTAGCGAGGATTAGTTCATATATAAGTGGCTATTTTCCGCACATGGGAAGCCATCAGGCCTGTAATTTAGAACAACCACAAATTTTTGGGAGTAAGTATAGACTGACATTCCAAATTTCTAATAATGATGAGGTACAAAAGAAGTGGACACAGTACAACCAAATTGCTTCGGTTTTTCTCCAGAAGACAGAGTTTTCACAAACTGATAGGGTGAGAGCTGCATCCATCTTCGTTACCTAGCAAGATGCATGAGTTTCAGATATGGCAGTATTAGTAAGGCTGGTATTGAGTACAATGGAATTTACGTAAGAAAGTGCAATGAGAGTTTTCTCTGATCTCTAGCTGCTCTAATGTTTACCAATATTTACAGAAAAAATTATATATATATGTATGGAACTCATGGGAGCTAGGTCTGAATAAATGTATAACCAATTCAGGAAGCAAATTCGGTTGCTATTTGTTCTTGTACAAGGGAATCTGCTAGTATTTAGATGATTTTGCTTACCTTGTAGTCATTGTACATGGAAGACAAGAGTTCTGTAGGATATATATTTAAATATATATATATATAACAAAAGACGCATCCTTTCCAATGAATTTCATTCGGTGCAAAGTCAGACAATAGATTTACATGTATTGCAGTATCAATAGTTGAGGAAAATGAGTTTCAGTTTGACTGTACAGATAATGTCTATGGAATGCATCCAACTCTGATTTGCATCCAATCCATTGAGTTAATAATGAGGGGATTGATACTGGATATCAAAGATGGGTCTAAACCTGGAATAATATGTAACCTTAGGAAAGAATGATTAGGGATTCAGTGAAAATCTTTGTTAGTAGTGGGGCTGACTCCATGAGCTGTCGTCGCCGGAGCTTTTCCCCGAGAGTCCAAACGATGTCAGGTTCAAAGCAACGCGAGGATCTCGATGGGCCTCGGTAATCTGGATGGGCCACGACATGCGCTTAATGGGCTGTGCTAAACGCCATAGAAATCCAAACCGTTTGTAGTGAAATCCACGGCTGGTATTATACTTGTGACGTGGCCCAATGAATGGAGAGAGCTTGGCTCAGATTTCGTTAAGGAGAGATTGGGAAAGAGATGTTGACGTGAAATCCGCACCTCACGCCAAGCACACAGCAAGCCGAATTAGCTAGCTTCAACACGTGGCCCGTGCGTATGAATCCGAAAGCGTGCCAGTCAGTTTGCCTGAAAACTAACAAAGGGACAAAAACGTTTAGATCAAAACCTGGAACGTGCCGGGTGAGACCAGACAGTTCCATATTTGCGGCATTGAAGCCAATCTCGAGAGACATATAGCTACGGACAAGCTATCTGTCGTTACTCAGAATATCATTCGGCAATCGGTAGAAGCATGTAAGAATCACACTGCCGAATCGCACAACATCAGCATGACGTAAGATCGGTCTTTAAATAAACAAAGAGAGCAAAGTATATCCATGACCGATTAACGAGGACAGACGTGTTATGAGAATAAATAAAGGGTGAGGCATAATCATAAATCCGCAGTAAACAAGAATGCATAGGCCGAAAGCAGCACCCGTCAAGCATGATAACGAACAAGTTAATCCACCGCATGAAACGACTTGTTCGAGACCACACCACCAATCAGATTAGATTAATCCACCGCATGATACAATCTAATCGTGAAAGGCTAAAAGCATTCAGTGTTTAATGCGTACCCACGATCATGTTCACTCGTGAGAGTACTGCCGAATCCGGCTGTTCAGCTGAATCAGGGTTCGTGGCAAATAAATAGAGGGTGAGACGCTATCGCGAATTTACATTGAAACAAGAATGCATAGGCCGAAAGCAGCACCCGTCAAGCATGGCAACAAACAAGTTAATCCACCGCATGATACAACTCGTTTGAGGCCACACCACCAATCAGATTAGATCAATCCACCGCATGATACAATCTAATCGTGAAAGGCTAAAAGCATTCATTGTCCACTGCAAACCCACGAACACGTTCACTCGTGAGAGCACTGCCGAATGCGGCTGCTTAGCCGAATCGGGGTCCGCGGCGAAGGAACAAACTTAATCGATAAAGATAAATCTATCAGATCGAATCGAATTCTAATCCACCGGATGATTAGCTCTAAGACAACCCAAAAACCTGCATCTACCGCATGATACCCGGTTCTGTCAAGATCTACACGATACCAACAAGTTCGAACCCGCGACACGTGGCAACCTAGATCGGTTTCGGACTCGGCTATGAGGGGATAAGTCATCGCATCGTGAAGCAGAGCCGATTCTAGCCGACCTAGATTGGGCAAAGGAGTGTTGCATGAATTAAGCACAGAGTAAAAACGAAGCAACACGGGGTAACTTAATGAATCTGTTAGATCTTGCCGAAATCTAACAGAGCCGATAACTTGGTCCATACTAGATCTTAGCCCACCGCATGGCTCATGACCTAACAGAGGAACCTTCTTGAGACCACAACTTAAATCCACCGGATGGTACTAAGCATGGTAACAAGACTACTTGCATCAAAGCTTAAATCCACCGCATGATACTAAGCATGATACAAGGTTGCCGGTACTTACGGAGGTCGACGGATCGATGGCTCCTCTCGAAGGACTCGACGACTCGACTAAGGACTCGATAGGTGGCGCATGGCCGGTTTGTTGTGTTGATTGATTGATTGTCCCTATTACAGCTGCCATGGGTTTATATTTATACCTAGGTCTTGATACAACTCCTAGTCGGACACGACTACAATACTTGTTTCTAAAAATAAATGACGAATCTTCGTGCCCATATTGCGTTCCTTGTTCGAACCGGCCTTTTCCTTATGTTTTTCCACGTCATCACGCCTTCCCGAATGCTACCGCTTTTGCCTGCGGAACTATGCCTCTGCCGAATGACGACGCGTTCCCGACCGCAGAGCGTTATTGCCGAATACTTCAGAGAAAGCCCCTTAGCCGAATGGTATCCTTCCACCAAATCCGGCCCACACGTCAGCCTCTTCCTGGTGCTAAATTTTGGTGTTAACACATGCCCCTTCAATTTCGGGATAAAAGATGCTTTTATCTCGGAATTGACCAGGAATCCCCAACATCTCCAGGCTGAATCCGTTTTGATATCCGTTTTCCGCTTCCAAATCCTCAGAGTGCGTTTCCAAACTCAAAACCCTAGTTCGTCGAATCTCTCAAGCTCCAATCTTCAAATGGCGAACCAGGATCAAATTCTTCAAGTAAGTTTTGTTTCCCTCAATCACATTCGGCATTACTCTTTTCGAGCTGCATTTTGAATCTCCGATTTGCTCTTCCTCTGCCCTTGATAGGCTCTGGCCACCGAAATCTTGACCCCCACTGAAGAGCAATCCGCATCTTTCTTCCTCGGCCCCTCAGGGAATCCAGATCCCTCCGAAATTATTGCGGCCGAGTCTCAGAGGATTCCTTTCAAAACTTCTCTGATGAGACCTCACGAATGGCAAGATGCATTCAAGAACTGGCCTCTGCCCCCAATCGCTGGCTGGAGAAACTGGTACAAAAGGATTCTTGAAGATAAAAGTCCTCAGACACAGAATTGGGATAGTCTTCGTATTTCTCACTGCTTGGAGCTATCTCTAGCCGAAACACCCAAGAATGAAAATCTCCTGATTGCAGCTTGTCACTTCTGGTCCAATGGCATGAATGCTTTCCTTTTTGGTCATGGACCAATGACCCCAACCCTGGCCGATGTCTACATGATAACCGGCCTGAATATCACAGGGACTACACATCCATATGAGTACAAAGGCTCATCCAAGCAGACAGGGGTGAAGACAGGAGTCGGCTACAAGAGATATATCCAGATTCACATGCATGATGGCCCCCTGACCAATGTCGAATACAGAGCTTTTCTAAATATGTGGTTGTGTAGATTTGTTTTCTGTGGCAAAGCCAATGAGCCAACTCTAAATCACATTGTGATGGCTGAAGACCTGGCTGCAGGCACACTTATTCCTCTCGGGAAATATCTTCTGGGAAGTGTCTATCATATGCTCCATCAGACCACCTATCAGATGCACACCAACAAGAAAATTTCCTGCGTCAATGGTCCCTGGTGGTTTGTCCAGATGTGGCTGCAATTGTACATGCACCAAATTGTCTCCATTGACCTCAACAGCCGATATTTCCCCTCGGTTAATTACCAGGAAGCAGAAGTCCAGAGCACCAAAGGCTGTCAAACCTATGGGGAAGCAGCCTCCACTATTGCTATCAACAAGAACATTGGAGAACTGTTTGAACTTTTCTTCAAAGGCTTTGCCAATCCCCTCTGGTTCCCATACATGGACAATGACAATCTCACTTTCCCTTGTGAATTCAGCTTCGAGACTGGATGCATAGATACAGAGTCCTCAGCAATTTTTAACACTTTCATTCGGCCTTGCATCTTACCAGCCGAATTTTGTGGAGGAAGGCTGGTTCAAAGTTCATATGAATATTACCAGCCGAATGTAGCCGCCAGGCAACTAGGATGTGGCCAAGTGCCCCCAAGATTATTTCTCCATGAATTCCTCAAGCCTAGGCAGATCATCAAAGACTCCACAGAAACAAGAAGGGTCTTTGATTATAAGTGCTATTCCGCTATTTATCAAATCGAACCTTTCGTGCCAACAGCACTTGCTCATCCCCCCTTCATTCTTTGGTGGCAAGAACTCCATGATCATATCTTCAATGTGCCGGTTCATCCTCTCTGCCTTGAGTTAATGCCTGATTATCAGCCGAATTCAGAGGTAAATATACTTATAATCCATCTGTTTTTCCAATAACATCCCTCTTTCATCGACTTTTGACTCTGTTACTCCGCAGGACATGGTCCCTGCCCCTCTGGCCAGAGCAATTGTATATAACATAACCGGCCCAATATCTATTCTGGGGCATCTCTCTCCTTCATTAGCTCAAATAATGTCCAGGCCTGCCAGTCTGGATCCAATTCTTGCTGCACCACCTTCTGCCAAGAGGAAGATTGCTTCTCTAACTGCCCCTTCGGCTATAAAGAAGAAAAGAACAAGTAGCAAAAGAATTGCTCAGGTTAGATCCTTCCTCTGTCAAATAAAATGTCATTTCCATTCCGTTCATCTTCTACTCCTTTATGATTTCAGGCCAAATCACAACAATTGGCCATTAGCACAGAACCTGCCGATGCTTCAGTGATTGGTAAAATTTCTCACTATTTTGTCTTTAAAGTTCCTCTCCATCGGCATTGATTCTTTTTCAGTTTCAGAGCAAATCTCAATGGACCCAATCTTGGAGAGCTCTTCTTCTCATCAAGAACCAGCTTCAGCTTCACCTGATGTTCCTCAGCCAGAAGCCTCTTCCCCATCAAAAGATCTTCTAAGCTCTCCTCAGCATGACATACAAGAATCTTTGCCTGAGCTTGAGCTGCCCTCTCTCTCCATCCAAGAGATCAGGAATGAGGTAGAGATAATTACCCAGTCTTCCCAGTTCTTTATTCAATGGATAATCATTAATTTGGCAATATCTCTTTCCAGGAGAAAATAACTTCATCACCCAGCTACTCATTTCCTTTGGATGATCTTGTTGCCGAACAAGTAGAGGAAATTTTTTCTAATCAGGCTTTATCAGAAGAAACCCAGGCAAAACTAAAGGAAATCTTCTCCTTTCTGCACAAAAACATCCAGGATCAAGTCAAGGATGCTAATCTTCTGAGAGATATGCTCGAGCCCATTGAACACAACCTTCCCGTTGACATTCAAGCTTCTTTGGAACCAATCTCTCAATTGGATCAACAATTTGCTGCAGTCAGACAGGTTCTGAAAAGTCAATCTTTACAACCAGCTTTAGAACAAAGAAGAGCCATAGCTAAGCAATCCTTGAAAGATCTGTATATTCAAGCTCAGAGTAATAAAGAATTGTCAGCTAGACTGCAGCCAGCACTTGATCTGAAGAAGACCAGAAAAGCTGAACTAGAAGCTGAATTGAGGACTCTGTCAACCGAAATCGAAGCTGACGAGAAGAAGTTAGCCGAACTCCCTGATCTGACAGAGAAGATACGAAAGGAAGCATCGGCAATTCTAACTGAAGATAAACAGCTCAAAACGAAGCTCTCTGCTCTGATAAAAACCCAAGAAGCAGGCAAAAATCTTTTGGAGACCATTAATAGAATGATATATGATGCTAAAGATGTAATCTCCAAGTACTTGGGTGTGTAGTTGTATCGAATATTTAATTAGCCGAATGTCTTACCAACTTTGTAGTCTCACCAATCTTTGCTTTCTTCCTCGCTTTATTGTGAACAACACATTCGGCAAAGCTTAGTCGTAACAGCGTTAGACCCGAAAAACGACCTAACACAACACAGCCGAATCCAATTCAGTAGAACCGAACCCGATTCGGCATGAATCCCAAACGACGCGGCAGCCATCCAGTTTCCATCTTCCCGAATTCCTTGGGGATATGCGCCACGATCTCTGGCCACGATCTCTTCGTTGGTTCTATAAATAAAGACCCACGCAGCCCACAGCTTTCACCAAGTTCTTTTGCCTTCCTCGAACTCTTCTCTCCCCAAGCACAGTAAACTCAAGAAAACCCCAATGGCGAATGGAAGGCGACCAGCCGCCGACGGGCCCGAAGGAAGTCGCGCCGGCGCTCGCCGCAGGTGATTGGCTGCTTGCTTTTCTCTGTTCTTCTCGAGATTTGCTCTCTCCTTGACGAATCTCTTTGTTTTTTCAGGGTAATCCAATGGATTGTCGCCGCTGGTGCGCCAGTTGCGGCTCCAGCCGCTGCTCCTGCGGCGTCTAGCTCTTCGAGTTCGTCCAATCGGACTCTCTCATCGGACGACTTCCGCTACTCAGACGGCGATGCTCGCCGATTCAAGGCGGAGCGCGACAACTCTCGTCGCGAACTGGAGGTCATCTCCAAGCAAGCCGGGATTGCGGACCTCGAATGGCAGGCCGAGCGCAAGCAACTGCTTGAAGTCATTGACGGTAATTTCCGTAATTTGTTCAATCCTAATCCCATCCTCCAAATGATATTAATCTGTTATCTCCTTGCAACCTTGCAGCGCGTGATGCTGAACTTGATCGACTGAAGGCGCTAGTGGATGAGCTGGCGAACAAAGTGAACGCCCAAGGAGACATACCCGAGGCTCGCCTTGGCGCGGTGGCAGGCCGCGTCGACGAGGTGGCCCTCCATGGCGTTCGCCTAGGCGTCGCTGTGGGTCTCGTTGCCATGTCGACACACACCGGCACTGACTATTCCAGGATGCCGGTTGGTTTCGCCAACAGCAACCCAGAAGACATCGATGACATCGACGCCTCCATTGATCGTCTTGATGGCCATGGTGCTGCCATTGCCGATTCCATTCATCCCCAGTCTGTTTTGAACAGGCTCTTCCAGTAGTTTGTACTAGGGACTTATGGAATTTCGGCAATAAAACTTATCTTTTGTGATCTTGCATGAACTCCTGATGTAATATATTTTGTGCTAAGGGCAATACATTCAGTACTGGCCATTTTTCTTCTGTCGGAAATTTTTGTCCTGAAGGCGGCTTCTTCCCGAATGCCGGCTATTTCCATTGTGTCTTAATCAACGATCAATCTCAACGCTAGGATAGTATTTCTTCAAATATCTTCCGTTTATAGCAGCAGTGAATTCTTCTCCCAGTAAAGTTTTCAAAATATATGCATTTCCAGGCACGCATCTAACCACTCTGAAAGGACCTTCCCAATTTGGTGACCACTTACCGAATGTACTGTATTTAGTACCAATCGGCAATATTGCTTTCCAAACTAGATCACCTTCTGCAAATTGCCTGACTTTTACCTTCTTGTTGTAATATTTGGCAACTCGCATCTTGTTCTTCTCAATATTCTCCAAGGCTTTGAGACGAATCATATGCAAATCTTCCAATTCGTCCATCATCAAGTTACTGTAATCTTTAGAACTTAAATTTTTCTGCAACTGTATTCTCCTTGACTCTGTTTGTAATTCCCATGGCAAAATGGCATGATGTCCATACACTAGTTCATAAGGAGACGCTTTTGTAGCCCCATGAGGAGCCATTCGGTAAGCCCACAATGCTTCATTGAGTACCGAATGCCACCTCCTTGGCTTTTGATCAATTTTCTTCTGTATGATTTTAATCATGATCTTGTTGGAAGCTTCTGCCTGTCCATTGGCTTGAGCATAATAAGGAGAAGAATTCAGTAATTTTATCCCCATACTTTCAGCAAAATCTCTGAACTCTGAAGATGTAAATTGAGACCCTTGATCTGTGGTAATTGTCTGAGGAATTCCAAATCTGTAAATGATGTGCTCTTTGACAAATTTAATCATATCTTCTGATGCTACCTTTCTCAATGGAATCGCCTCAACCCACTTGGTAAAATAATCTGTTGCTAAAAGTACAAACTTATGCCCCTTGCTCGATGGAGGATTTATTTGGCCAATCAAATCTATTCCCCATCCTCTGAATGGCCATGGTTTGATAATGGGATTCAAAGCCGATGCTGGAACTCTCTGAATGTTTCCAAATTTCTGACAGTCTTGACATCCCTTATAATATTCAAAGCAATCTTCCAACATTGTCGGCCAGTAATATCAAGTTCTTCTAATAACCCACTTCATTCGGTAAGCTGACTGATGTGCTCCACATAATCCATCATGCACTTCACTCATCAATTTCTTTGCTTCTTCTTGATTTAAGCAACGTAATAATACTCCGTCCAGGGATTTATAATATAAATCTTTATCAAGAAGAACAAACTTTATAGCTTTATACCTGAGTCTTCTAGAAACCTTCTGGGATGGATTCTCCAAATAATCGGCAATTTCTTTCCTCCAATCACCTTCTGCCAAACTACTCCCGAAAGCACAGTCATCAGTAGCAAATACCTCTTGATTTTCTCTGTAACCTGATGCACTTTGGGCCAATCTATTTGCCTCTCCATTATCCCCTCTAGGAATGTGTTGTAGAATTACTGACCGAAAGCTCTTTAATATTTCTTTGCATTCTTCATAGTAATTCCTCAAGATATCACTTTTGCATTCATATTCACCATTCAATTGTTTTATGACCAATTCTGAATCTCCAAAAATTTCAACTGCAATGGCTTTTGCTTCTTTCAAATATTGGAGCCCTTTGAGTAATGCCTCATACTCAGCCTGATTGTTAGTAACAGTAGATTGAATGGGAATAGCAAACTCAAATGTTTCTCCTTTGGGTGAAATTAATAAAATACCTGCTCCACCACCTTTATCGCATGAAGATCCATCAAAGAATAATACCCAAGGAATAATGTTAAGCAAATTTATTGATGTATCATGATGTTCAGTAATGAAGTCAGCAATAATCTGCCCCTTGACAGCTTTTGCCGATTCAAACCTTAATTCGAATTCAGATAAGGCCAAAATCCATTTGCCAATCCTTCCATTCAAAATTGGCATTGACAACATGTGCTTAATCACATCAAATTTTGAATGTACAACGCATTCGGCATTTAGCAAATAGTGCCGAAATTTTGTACATGAGTAATAAACACATAAGCAAAGCTTCTCCATAGCCGAATACCTTGTCTCCGGGTCTAGTAACTTTCGGCTAAGGTATGCAACTACTCTTTCCTTCCCTTCAAATTCTTGAATAAGGGCCGATCCAATAGTTTGGGCATCGGCCGCCACGTACAACTTGAAAGGCTTGTTCAATTGTGGAGGCACCAATACTGGTGGCTTCCTCATGTACTCTTTTATTTCATCAAAAGCCTTCTGTTGTTCGTCACCCCAAACAAACTTTTGATCCTTTTTTATTTTCAATAGTGAGGAAAAGGGCAACACCTTCTGTGACAAGTTTGATATGAATCTTCTCACAAAATTTATCTTGCCAAGCAGTGATTGTAACTCTTTAAGATTAGTTGGAGGAACAATTTCATCAATTGCCTTCATGCTTTTCTTGCCAACTCCTATTCCTCCTTCATGTATCAAAAATCCCAGAAACTCTCCAGCCGAAACTCCAAAAGCACACTTGTTCGGGTTCATTTTAAGCCCATGCTTCCTGGTGCATTCTAGAGTTTTCCTTATGTCAGCCAAATGGGACTCATGATCCAATGACTTGATCACTACATCATCAATATATATTTCCACAATCTTGCCGATCAACTCATGAAAAATATAATTCATAGCCCTTTGATAAGTTGCACCGGCATTTTTCAATCCAAAGGTCATGACAACCCACTCAAACAACCCTATGTGTCCAGGACATCTGAAAGTTGTCTTTACTATATCTTCTAATGCCATAAAAATCTGATTGTATCCTGCATTACCATCCATGAAACTGAGTACTTTGTATCCAGCAGCAGCATCAACCAATGAATCAGCAATAGGCATTGGATATCCATCCATGGGTGTAGCCTTGTTTAGATCTCTAAAATCTATGCAAACCCTCATTTTTCCATTTTTCTTATAGACAGGAACGATATTAGAGATCCAATCCGCGTATTTACATGGCCGAATGAAATTTGCATCTAGTAATCTTTCAATCTCCTTTTTCACATCGGCCAACACTTCTTCCTTGTAGATTTTTCGGGGTGGTTGCTTGTAAGGCCTGTAACCAGGTTTGATCGGCAACCGATGTTCAACAATAGAACGGTCTAGACCGGGCATCTCCGAATATTCCCAAGCAAAGCAGTCCTTGTATTCTTTTAACAATGTCACCAACTTTTCTTTGAAAACCGAACTCAAGTTAGCACTGATAAATGTCGGCCTTGGCTTGTCACCATCTCCAATGTCCACTTCTTCCAATTTATCGGCCGATACAAATCCACGTCCTAATTTTCCATCAGTTCCATCAATTGGATTCTCCATCAAAAATTACTATGAGAGCCGACTGCTTCGATCGGCTGTTGATCACTGCTGGCTGGTGCAACAGGACCTTCTCCCCAGTCTTTGCCTGAGAAACAATTTATGCCTTGATATTCCCAAAAAGCTGGTTCCATATTTGCCACGCTTATTGAATCATCTGCTTGGACAATCTCCACCTCATCATCTATCCACTGAATGAGCTGTTGATGCATGGTTGATGGGATACAGCAATTTGCATGAATCCAATCTCTTCCAAGCAGCAAACTATATGCCCCTTTGCCCTCAATGACAAAGAAAGTTGTGAGCAGCACTTTGGATCCAATCATCAGTTCTACATGAACACAGCCTTTGGTGTCTGAAGGATTTCCAGCAAAATCATTTAGAATTATGCTCGTTGGTGTTAAATCTCCAGGGCCCATGCCAAGCTTCCTAAATGTAGTATATGGCATCACATTCACAGCAGCTCCACCATCGACGAACATCTTGGTTAAAGGCTTCCCATTGACAAATCCTTTCAAATATAATGGCTTCATATGTCGATTCTGGATTGGCTTTTCAAAGACAGCTTGCTTATTGAGCATCAATTGTGCCATTAGCTGTTCGACTTCATCTACCTCTGACAACGCTTCCTCCTGCACAATTTGATCAGTGGGAGCCATAAATTCATTCGGCAAAAAGCATACCATGCATGTAGGAGCCGAATGACCATCTTCTTCAGGCTTGTCCTTTCGACGCCATATTGATTTCATCTTAGGCCTTGCTTGCTTTAATTCTTGATTCCTCAAACGTTGTACTCTCCTCTTTTGGCTTTTCCTCAAGCCAGGTGGACACCATTGTCCTTCTTGCCAGACATAAGCATGATCTTCTTCTTCCTCATGATCAACCCACCTGTAATCAGCATGCCTCTTTCTTGGTTGATCATCAAAACGCCGATCATCACTAGGATGCATCCTGCCAATTCTTTCATGGACAGATCGGCGATTGACAGTTTCCTGCCTATATTCATCATACCTATCATTGCATTCAGGACAATTATTCCATGTGGGAAGCTTCAAACCTTCGTTCCAACAGTGTCTGAAGAATGCACACCCCCAATGCGCACGTTCCTGCTCTCGGATAAATTCCTTTTGTTCTTCCCTGTGCCTTTCTTCTTCATGTCTTCTTTTCTCCTCCTCATACTTACGCCTTTGAAAACGCTCCTTTTCTTGCTGACGCTGCCACTTGCTGAGGAGAATGCGTGTAGTAACCCTAGGTTTAGAGGATTCTCCTACTTCAAATCGGCTATTCGGAAACCGAAGATCTTTCTGGCGAATCTGTTCAATTGTGATCTGCCGAGTGGGATCAACTGAGCCATCCTGTCTCGCCTTCCTTGAGGTTAAAACTTTCAATCTTCCCTTTTCTCCAGATGGAACAGCATTCACCATGTTAACCGAGAACCCGATCATATTCTGAGGGAAAGGGTTACTATCCAGTTTCATCTTGTTGTCGAATTTCAGATGTCCTTCCTGGATAGCTTTCTGAATCCTCATCCTAAAGACTCTGCATTCATTAATGGAATGAGAATTTCTATCATGAAACCCACAATACCTTTTGTCTTTCACTCCATCAGGCCGAAGCATGGAGTGCCCTTCTGGCAATTTGATTCGGCCTTCTTTTACCAGGAACTCAAACAATTTATCTGCCTTAGTCACATCAAAATCATATGTTCCTTTCATCTGTTTGATCCATCTTTGAGTCATTGTAACTGGTTCCTTACTCCACACTATTTCTGCTGCAGCCACTTCTTCATCATTTTCGTATTCATCTTCTTGATCTACCCTTTCGAGGAACTGGTTGTAGATACTGGCTATATCATTGTGCTTAGCAAATCTAGCATCTTTCTTAAAGCCATATGCTTGATTGCTCATCAATGCTAATCTCTGTGACAGCTGGCCAAGATCATCAAATTCCATCCCGAATAGCTTCTCCCGAATGGTAGGCAGCATACCAGCCACAGCCATTTCGGCCAACTGATCATCAGGTATGTTCAAGGAAAAGCACATGCCTTTAGTTTCTCTAAATCTCCTGAGAAATTCTGTAGGTGTCTCGTTATTTCTTTGCCTCAAGCTGGTCAGATCAACCAACTTCTTCTCTGTACTACCGGTGTAGTAATGAGCATGGAATTTCTGTTCTAAATCTTTCCAAGTGCAAATTGACTGAGCAGGCAAAGAAGCAAACCATGTGAAAGCTGGACCTGTTAATGACAAAGGAAAGTATCTGATTCTAAAGGCCTCATCTGCCGAAGCTTCTCCAAGCTGCATCAAATATCGAGCTATATGTTCCACAGTACTTGTATCATCTTGTCCCGAGAATTTGGTGAATTCTGTAGGAACCTTGACTCTACTCGGCAATGACACCCTTTGGTACCACTCTGGAAAAGGAGGTGAGTACATATATCCTTGATTCTTGGGTTTCAGACCGAATTGATTTTGCAGCACTTCGGTCATTTTCTGTACCATGAGATCGACATTTGAATCTTGATTCCCCGGTCTTCCAGCGGGCATCCCCGCGACGCCTACATACCCGGGATTCGGGAGAGCGTTAATAGCATTGTAGTCCAGGAACTCCGAGTATCCATTCCCATATAAATCCCTCTGCAGTCTATTGTTCAAGGGAGATATCTTGTAAGCAGAAGCAGGCGGATTCCCTGTGGTGCCGAATGCCATATCACCGTATGTGCGAGTTTTCGGCAGTGCAGGCTGAGGATCTTGCCGAATCGGTTGACCATTTGTATCTTTAGTACCAGAACCTCCAGTTTCATCAGCATTTCCTTTACCATGTGGCCTCTGAGCTTGTGCTTGAACATTGAAGTATGTCGGGCCGCCCAATTGCCCATGTATCTGCTCGAAGGGTTTATCCACATGCTGACCAAAAATGCTTACCATTATATGCCGAAAGCTGTTCAAGAACGCAGCATTGTGATTGGTCATTGCTTCCCCCAAAGCTTTGTATAACAAGCCCGAGAATCTCTCCCTCTCTTCTTCTTCAGTAAAATCAGACTGCCCAGGAAGGAGAACTCTTGGCAAATCGGACTTGAGAAACGGTGCACCACTCCTGTTCTTGGCGAAAGACAGTAAACATTTGTTAATGAATTGGTCGGCAGCAGCCTTTACCATCTGTTGATGCTCTTCAGACAATTCTTCCAAAGTAACGTCCATGATGTCGCTCAACTCAGGCATCTTGAAAACTTGTGTGTGTCCCACCGGGCGTGCCAAAAAGTGTGTTGACGTGAAATCCGCACCTCACGCCAAGCACACAGCAAGCCGAATTAGCTAGCTTCAACACGTGGCCCGTGCGTATGAATCCGAAAGCGTGCCAGTCAGTTTGCCTGAAAACTAACAAAGGGACAAAAACGTTTAGATCAAAACCTGGAACGTGCCGGGTGAGACCAGACAGTTCCATATTTGCGGCATTGAAGCCAATCTCGAGAGACATATAGCTACGGACAAGCTATCTGTCGTTACTCAGAATATCATTCGGCAATCGGTAGAAGCATGTAAGAATCACACTGCCGAATCGCACAACATCAGCATGATGTAAGATTGGTCTTTAAATAAACAAAGAGAGCAAAGTATATCCATGACCGATTAACGAGGACAGACGTGTTATGAGAATAAATAAAGGGTGAGGCATAATCATAAATCCGCAGTAAACAAGAATGCATAGGCCGAAAGCAGCACCCGTCAAGCATGATAACGAACAAGTTAATCCACCGCATGATACGACTTGTTCGAGACCACACCACCAATCAGATTAGATTAATCCACCGCATGATACAATCTAATCGTGAAAGGCTAAAAGCATTCAGTGTTTAATGCGTACCCACGATCATGTTCACTCGTGAGAGTACTGCCGAATCCGGCTGTTCAGCTGAATCAGGGTTCGTGGCAAATAAATAGAGGGTGAGACGCTATCGCGAATTTACATTGAAACAAGAATGCATAGGCCGAAAGCAGCACCCGTCAAGCATGGCAACAAACAAGTTAATCCACCGCATGATACAACTCGTTTGAGGCCACGCCACCAATCAGATTAGATCAATCCACCGCATGATACAATCTAATCGTGAAAGGCTAAAAGCATTCATTGTCCACTGCAAACCCACGAACACGTTCACTCGTGAGAGCACTGCCGAATGCGGCTGCTTAGCCGAATCGGGGTCCGCGGCGAAGGAACAAACTTAATCGATAAAGATGAATCTATCAGATCGAATCGAATTCTAATCCACCGGATGATTAGCTCTAAGACAACCCAAAAACCTGCATCTACCGCATGATACCCGGTTCTGTCAAGATCTACACGATACCAACAAGTTCGAACCCGCGACACGTGGCAACCTAGATCGGTTTCGGACTCGGCTATGAGGGGATAAGTCATCGCATCGTGAAGCAGAGCCGATTCTAGCCGACCTAGATTGGGCAAAGGAGTGTTGCATGAATTAAGCACAGAGTAAAAACGAAGCAACACGGGGTAACTTAATGAATCTGTTAGATCTTGCCGAAATCTAACAGAGCCGATAACTTGGTCCATACTAGATCTTAGCCCACCGCATGGCTCATGACCTAACAGAGGAACCTTCTTGAGACCACAACTTAAATCCACCGGATGGTACTAAGCATGGTAACAAGACTACTTGCATCAAAGCTTAAATCCACCGCATGATACTAAGCATGATACAAGGTTGCCGGTACTTACGGAGGTCGACGGATCGATGGCTCCTCTCGAAGGACTCGACGACTCGACTAAGGACTCGATAGGTGGCGCATGGCCGGTTTGTTGTGTTGATTGATTGATTGTCCCTATTACAGCTGCCATGGGTTTATATTTATACCCAGGTCTTGATACAACTCCTAGTCGGACACGACTACAATACTTGTTTCTAAAAATAAATGACGAATCTTCGTGCCCATATTGCGTTCCTTGTTCGAACCGGCCTTTTCCTTATGTTTTTCCACGTCATCACGCCTTCCCGAATGCTACCGCTTTTGCCTGCGGAACTATGCCTCTGCCGAATGACGACGCGTTCCCGACCGCAGAGCGTTATTGCCGAATACTTCAGAGAAAGCCCCTTAGCCGAATGGTATCCTTCCACCAAATCCGGCCCACACGTCAGCCTCTTCCTGGTGCTAAATTTTGGTGTTAACAAGAGACAGCCATACACCATGGGAAATATGAAGCAAAAATGCAGTGCCTGTCGTGATTATCGTAGTAAGCCTGATGTTGCCTTGAAAACCATATATCCAGATTCTTTCTCATCAGATATTTATGCTGATCACTTACTCCCTCCGGTTTGGTAAAAGAAATCGTTTAGGACAGCGACACGGTCACCAAAGCACAACTTTAACTTCTCTTTTCTATAAAAATATTTTTTGAAAAGTTATATATGTATACTTTTATGAAAGTAATTTTCAAGACCAATCTATTTATATAATTTTCACATTTTCAAACTCAACGACTTAAATGTTATTCATGATTTATATTCCCAATGTTTGACTCAAACCTTGTCCAAAACGACTTCTTTTACCAAACCGGATGGAGTATCTTGATTCTTGAGTTGATCAGTACAGAGGAAAAAAGGTCAACTAGTCGTTTTTGCCAAAAGACCACTGTGTGTCAGTGGCCCACACTCCAATTGCCATAGTAGGCAGCCAATTAATGATCAATTTTTCGGGAGGCCTGTGGAATTTGAGGACCATGTGTGTCCGAGGACCGGTGGATGGTCGCTTCTCAGTGTGATGAGTGATTGACAACGTTGTATGGACTGACTCTCGGCTTAGTACTGCAGGTGTTGGTGCGACTTGGTTTGCGTTGGTGCAGGTGAAGAACAAGCGCGAAAGGTCTTAGCCAGAGTGGCCTCCGAGGAGTGGAGAGACAAGTATGCTTGGTTCGAGGGACCTGGTGGCCAGATGGGATCAAGTGCAGTCAACATGGTGCAAGAAGAGCAAGACGAGGTCGTGGACTTGGAGCCGGTGCAAGGTGGCGGCTAACGACCGAAGCTTGTACGCGGGGTTTGATGGTTGGCCACAAAACCATCGAAGGAGGGTTTCTTGGTTTGGGCCTCAAAACCGAGCCCGAAGGCCCAACGTGACGGAGACGGTGATCCGGACGCGTTCGGAAAGCTTCGAAGCGGTGGACGCGTAGCGGGATCCGGGAGCTTGCGTCGGAGGGAAGCAAGGCCGGATGGACGGCGTGCTCAGCCGGAGGAGTTATCTGCAACTTTATTGTTTTGCCCTTGAGGGCGTGTATCATAGAGTTAAGTTGTAGGGGTAGTATGGTCACTTCCCTTCACCAGGACACTTAATATAAATAGGAGGTGGAGGGGATGGCAAGTCATCTCTCTGGAACCCTAGCTCATTTTCTTTCTTGCTTCTCTAGGCTAGCCTGTGCTTCATGCCAATCTTAGCGGGAGGATGTTTGGGAGGTTTCTAGCCTTGTATAGAATCTGACCTTGTTCGTTGGAATGAATTCAAGTGCTAGTTGAATCTCTTTGTTTCTTCCCGAGTTTCTTTTTGAGCTATTTTCGTGTTTGTCTCGATTCGTCGTTTCTAGACCATTTGGCTTCGGATTTGTTTGAGGGGATCATGGGTGAGTGCCTTGCGCCTCTTTGTGTGTGATCTTGCCTCCTCAAACGCCGGGAATCGGTCTCGATTCGAAGTTTTTGGGATGAACTCGTGAGAAGTGTTCTTCCGTGTGATCCGCGATTTCTCGAGTTGCAGAGGAGTTCGACGGTGGTATCTTGGATTTGGCTAAGTCTTTTCACGGACGGTCCGCGTGACCACCTCGGACAGTCCGCGACACTGGCGGACGGTCCGCGGTAGGAGCTCAGACAGTCCGAAAAAGGGCCTGGAGCTACTGGAGATTTGAGGTGATTTTACGGACGGTCCGCCTTGTCTAGACGGACGGTCCGCCGTGACCACGGACAATCCGCGACCTCTGTGCGGACGGTCCGAGCTGACCCAGGCAGATTGCGAATCGTTTTGGTTCTTGAGTTGTGCTTCCGCTTGTTAATTTGTTCTAGCTTGTTCCTAGGGTTGGTAGGTCCGCTGTGTCTACGCTACCTTGACAAGCCTGTGAGGAATCTTTGGCGAGTGACTTTGGGACATAGGCCGAGTTTCGAGAAGAAATTTTATCGGCTCCCATTCACTCCCCCTCTCTGGTCGCCACTTCGATCCTTCAGAATTTCCTGATATATAGCACGTTGGCAACTTCCCCAACAATGGAAATTTGCTGATATCTTGCGCGATCATGAAACGCCCCCCTGTTCGTTCGAGAAAAGACACATCAAAGGACGCACGCGCAGTTTACGGCGGAGAAAGCAATCGATCGAGGTGGAGAGCGAAAGCGAAGGGACGCGGAGGCCGGCGAGCGAGTCAACGGGAGACCTTGGTCGCCGCCGATCAGGCCAGGAGGTGCGGCGAACTTGCGTGTGCCAAATCACACAGGTCATCATCATCATCATCATCAAGCCAAGCGCATGCACATGTGCTGACTATATATAACTGATAATTCCGTTTCCGAATACTGTATCATATGCTTGCGCGCATCACGGATCCGAATCGCGATTCCATGCCTTATCATATTATCAGCCTAATTGGATAATCGATCATCTATCGATCGATCACTACAGCTGTTGAGCTGTTCGATCGGTTGTCGCGCACCTTCACCAGCATCCCCGCATGGCCGCGTCCGATCCATTTCAGCGATCTGATGAGCTTGCTTTGACTGCTTCAGCATACAGTTTGTGCCCTGCCGCGCTTCCCGGCCGTGATCACTGGCTCACACACGGGAAGCTACTATTGGTATGCTGCCTAGATCATCTTCAGGCATCATGCGAATACCGTGAAATAACTAACGCTTGGTTGTCAGGAATAAAGTAGGGAGTGTCCTGGTGAGCTCTAGCTGGCTAGCTATATATCATTATCTTCAGTCGACATCGTTAGCACACTGTCAGCTTCAACTGAAATTCATTTGGGCTAGAATAAACACACCCACTCGATTGCTTGATAGGTCCACGGAGGATTCCTTTCCACGGCCACGTCACCGGCCGATCATAACACCGGCACGTACTCGATCACGCGTGCTGTCTGATCGAGAATATAACCCTGATGGCTGCCATTTGTATGCCTCCTGGCAGTCTCAATAGAATAAACCAGGATAATTAATCCTCTTCCAGAAACAAATCAAGACAACAAACCCACGGAACCATTTGTAGTATACCACCTGGCTGCAGGCTGACCATTTTCCACACAGTAGTTTCCATGTCAGATATAATTCAAGCAGTATATGGTTCCATAAAGAAAATGATGGTTCCTTCAGAATTCAAGCAGTTTCCTGAAACAATAAAGATATATTCGTAGGGTGGCGGCGGCAGCAGCAGTAGCATCATTTTTAAAATCGAACATCCACTGGATTTTCATTTTTAAAATCGAACATCCACTGGCTTTTGATCTGGGAAAAAGTAAGGGAAAAAAGAGAAATGGGTGGAGTTGGGGGAAATACTCGCACGCTTGCCTGGCTAGCTCGAGTGGAAGTGGCGGCAGCGAAAGGACGCAGCCATCGAATGCTCGAGGATATCCGCCTGCCAAATCTTTTTTTCTCACGAAAACGACCTCGATGGAATAAATAATTCAGCTTTACCTCGCTGCTTTTTATGGATCACTCCTCGAGGAACATTGGAATTCGCTAAGAGCACGCTCGCAAAGATTTGAATAAAGACTTTGAAAAGTATAAACTTTTTGGGCACATCTCATAAAATTTTCGTATTTTAGGAAATACTCACTCTGTATCCGGGGGAGCTTGGATGGGATACTACATATAAACTGGCTCATCAATCCATCTCCAAGAGTCTCTCTAAATCTCACTCTCTAAATCCTCATTTAGAGAGTCATTTGTATAAAAAATGTTTTCTATATGTTTCCGTTTTCCAACAGCTTTTCTATATCTTGTGTGCACTCTGAAAAGCTATTCTCTTTTCTATATTTGAAGAGCGAGAAATCCGGAATAGAGAGTGGCTATGTTTACATAACCAAATAAAGAAGCTGTTGGAAGGTACATTTTCAATCAAAATCTCTAAAACTAGTAATTATGATGAATTTAGAGAGTCTCTTGGAGTTGCTCATACAAAGTTTTGCATACTAGACATTAATTAGGCTCGTGGCAAAGCATTGCTTGGTCAAATGTTACCGATCAAGTGGGTACCTAGTTTAGCCATAGTAGTTCGGTAGTAAAATAAATACTCACCATGTCTACTTGGTACTCCTAAAAATTAGGAAGGCAAATGATGGCAAAAGATTATATTCAAATAAATATTTTAGTGACTCTACCCATCATAGTGTTCCATTTTTAGTTACGCGCAATTGAATATATGACACTTAAAGACCGTGCCTCAATCAATAGATAACCACATCCGTCAATTTTGTTTGGCAACCACTACGAATATGAAAAAAATGCAAAGAATTCATTTGGAAAAAAACGACATGCAAGGTGTATTTAAAACCAAATAAATTCTTTGAATGTTACATATTCACCTTGAATATATTGATTCAGGCATTCAGCTGCACTAGGCACCCAAGAATCGGCTTTGCAGAGTAGGATTACGCGTGTGGCAGCAAGAACATCGTTGTAATTTACGAAATGCAACCAGGTGTGCAAGCAAAACCCAGCAGTATATAAAAAGCCGTACTCGCCATCATCTCCTTCCCCACATGCTCTTGGAGAGGGCCAAGAGAGAGGGAGAATCTTTCGCCCTGAAAAAGAGCAAAGTGACAGGCCTTTCCCCCGCTTCCTAGTTCTGGTACTACTCCACCTGCATCATTCTCCCTGCCCGTCCCCAACGAACTAGCAGAGCTCGCATCGCAACCAACAAAACGAGAAGGAATCACGCACGAATCAGACGCCGCCGCCGCCGCCGCCGCCGCCGCCGCCGCACGGACACGCAGCAGAGCCAGAGCGTCGCCGCCAGTTCGCCGCCGCCGTCCAGAGGCATGGGGGACGCCGCCGTGAACCACCATGTGAGTTTCGCTCTCTCTATACCTGCTCGATCGCCTGCGTAGTTTCGTCAGAGGCAATAGCCTCTCTCTGTCCGCATCCGCACCATGTTTTCATTCCGAGGAATTGGAATTCGGAGTGAATTTTGGCTGAATTCTCTTGTACTTAAAGTAAGGGGATAAAAAGTTTCTGCAATTTCAATTCTGTTCTTGGCGATGGAAATGGTAACATTGACAGCGGCTTCCCTGATTCCTCTTGCGTTCAGATTCTCTCGCCGAGGGACGTCGGACAATCGAGCTTCGGCACCAACTCCTCCTTCGCCGCGGCCGGCGGCGGGTTCGTGGCGCTCGACGTCGGTGCGCTGTCGTCCCTCGCCGGCGACGCCGGCGCCCCGGGAACGCCGACCGCGCCACCACGGACACCCACCGCGCCCCCGCGGACACCCGTAAGTCCGAGAAACGCGAGCGCTCGCGAGCCGCGTGACCCGGCCGGACGCGCCAAATTCCTTTCTTTTGGCTCCGTTGCTTCCAAAGCTGACTCTTTTCCTTGCGCCCGTGCCGTGGGCAACGACAGAAGGTGGTGAGGTCGCTGTCGCGGAAGGGCGACAGGAAGCCGCCCGACGGCGACGCCAACGGCACCGCCGGTATACGTCGTCACTCCAAACGGATTAGCTCTCTTCCAATTCGCGTTCTGATTTAGCTTCGGGGGTTAAAAAATTCTCATTTTTGGTTGGATTTCTCGTGCTTTTGTTTTTGTCGGTTTCCGTTTGTCCGATCCCCCGGGGTAATTCGATAGTGATTTTACTGATAGATTATTAGGCCCTGTTTAGTTCCCTTTAAAGAGAAAAATTCTCTCTCCAAACTTCACTGTTCATCTAGCACATCAAATCTGTCTCCTCATGCATGGAATACTAAACGTGGGTAAATAAAAAAACTAAGTACATGATTTTGATGTACACGACGAGACGAATCTTTTGAGCCTAATTAGGTCATGATAGGACAATGATTACCACAAACAAACGAAAAGTGCTACAGTGCGCTACAGTGTCTGATGCGACATTTTTACCAAACTTCACTTTTCCTTTTCGGGAACTGAACACCGCCCTAGTTACCTTATCGCTTAAACTAACGCTAGTAAAGTGACAAGTCACAGCAATGTGTTACTGTGCGGTAATTGTAACGACGAATTGGAGGGATGCCTTCATTTGGATGCAAATATCTGGATGCTGACCGGCTCGACCTCCTCCTCCGTTGATGGATGTGCAGGTGGCGGTGGCGAGCGGCCGCAGCTGTTCGTGCACGTGGCGGCCGGCGACCTCGGGGACGCGCCCGGCAGCGCGCGGCTGGTGGTGCACACGCCGCTGGCCAGCACGCCGGGGAGGAAGTCCCGGCGGTTCGGCAGCCGGCCGGCGCCGTGGTTGGATCCCCGGAGGGTGGTCTTCCTCTTCGCCACGCTGTAAGTAAAAACCACCACCACCACCATCCCCTTCTTCTTCAGTTGTCAGCTCTGGCAGTTCGTTTTGAAAGGGTAACAAAAATAGAAGCTCTCACAGTCCGTTTTGAAAGGGTAACAAAAATAGAAGCTCTGACATGTGAGCTAGCCCAACATGGCAAGGAGCAGTACGTCTTACAGTAATTAGTTTCCGGTAGTGGCAGCTTAGTGGTTGCCAAAGTCGCGGTGATTAATGCACCCACATGAAGTGCCCGAACGATTAGGCGGAGAGCAGTTGGAGTGAGAGCGAGACTAAGACCAGTGTCAGTGGGGGTTTTATGGGAGTTTCATGGTATTAAATCCGCTGATACGACAGAGGAGAGAGTGTGGAAAGTTTTATGGGATGTGAGAGGACCATGAAACTCATTTGGTACAGTTACCTAGTTTTAATCTAGGTAATCGTGTGATGAAATCCTGCACTGAGAAGCCTTGAACAAGGGTAAGGGTAAGCTACGGAGTGGCAGTAAACACGCCAGTAAATTACGTAGCGGCATCTTCAGGGAGTCAGTAGCGAGTACACTGTACAGAGCCAAACCCAGCAAATGCATTCGATGTGGTAGATCTTAATTCTTAAACGGGGAGGCGTTAGCATCACATCATCAAGACTCAAGAGCACTATCCTGCAGCCCCTAGAACACGTTACGACGATGGCGATGCTTGCAGTTGCAGCTCAGGGCGGACATGCCCGCGGTTTTTGTTGGCCGAGTCGCTGCTGCAGAGATAAGTCTCGGCGTCGCCTTCGCCTTCGCCACAACCGCCGTGCCGAGCACGACGCTGTCGTGCCAATCGCGGCGGCGTAGTACTGCGAAGACGACCCTGGTGCCCCTGGTTTATGTCTCGCTTTTCCTGTCCAACACATAGGATCTCTTGGGGGAAAAAATGTCAGATTGCTGAATTGAAGTAATCGACGGTAGTATCTTCAGTGGAAATCGTAGTGTAGCTTACGCACGCACTCTATCTGATTTCTGCAGGTCCAGCGTGGGGACGCTGATCCTGCTCTACTTCACGCTGTCCATGAGCAAGGTGGACTCCAGCGGCAGCGGTGGTGGCGGTGCCAGCGACGCTCGGTGAAACTCCGGCCGCCGACGGCGAAGGGAGGTTTTGTGTTGTTCTGAGTTTTTATTTTTTCTGAACAAGTTGACTGGGAAAAGATTGAGAGGGTACTGTAACCCAAGCACAAAAGAAAGGAGTGGTGCTGCGTGAGTCTGAAAGGTCAGTCTCACAGAGGAATACAGAATCTGAATGAGGGCGAAGAGATTAGGATGATGGTTGGGGTTTGATGGACAAGTTTGTGGTGGTAGCCATCCTTGTTTCTTTTTTTTTCTCTTCTTTTGTCTGATTGCTCAAAAAAAAGGATACATGTCACTCTACAGCGGTAACCGACAATACTGTATTTTTCATTTCTCCATGAAGCTGCAAACAGAATCATATAAATTGTGGTACATATATTTACAGCGATAACCAAATTGTCTCTCCACGAATGCCGTCTCTTGAATAGTGGTACATATCTAAAATGAATCTAAACTGAATGAATGAACAAATAATGGCACACACAGATCACGAGATGGGTGATCTGAGATAATTTGGAACCCTCATGTACTAACATGGCACTCTCTATGCATATGGCACTAATCTAGTCGGTATACGTAAGAAAATGCCGGACTTGATCAATTTTGGAATTTTGAAATATCTGCAACGCGGCAGAATAGACTTAATACTCCGTGGCAAAGACCTTTTGATACTCGACATGAGTGTTATGTGTTAACCACCTCTGAAAGGTAATCGTAGACTACAACTGGAGCCACCCTGCAAGAACAGAAATGGATTCTTAAGTTATTCAATTTTATGCTGAAAGTTCAGGATAGATACCTGCCTTAGCTATCTAGAATGAACAATGTGAGCCTGATTGGTTCAGAGCCAAAACTTTGGCATGCCCAACTTTTGGCTTGCCAAAACTTAGACAAAAAAATTGCCAATATTTTGCCAGGTCAAATGTGAGATGTGGGTAACTTTTGGTATGGAACCAATTGGCAGCCAAAATATTGGCTTACCACAGTTTTGGCATCAAACCACGCAGGCTCTATTTCGCAAGACTCAAAAATATTATAGTTGCAACTCAACGAAACCAACAGATACCATGTCCGGCATTTTTCTAAGAGGCCGTGTGGTTTATCTTCAACAACACTTAGCCCTCAGAGCAGTTACCTTTCTCTTAAGATTTGCACGAAACATAATCAACGTGCACTTACTCTTCTTTTGCATGCAGATGGGACAAACTTTTTCTTTCACTCAATTGCAAATAGTCTGTGTCTTTTATCAGATGGAAACATATATCAAGGATTATAAAAGATCCTAATGCCAGCTCTTCAGGCTGCAGCAGTTTCTGCCCAACCAAATTTTCATTGGCTGGATGTCTTTATCTCAACCCAGGGTGTTCCTGGTCCACCAGATAAGCTACATTTTGATTAAAGCACATACCAGAACTCCAGAAGTTCATCCTGGTACTTTCAACCTCATCCACAAAATGCTTAGTTCAAAGAGCAACCAGAAAAATAAAAACGGTAGGAAATATCAATGTAAAGGCACAGAGCTCAAACAGCATCCATATCAAGCTATTTAACACTAACAAGAAAACCATGGCTTAACAAAGAAAGAGCAAAAGAACAGCTTCCATATCAAGCTATTTAACACTAACAAGAAAACTTAAACATGGCTTAATAAAGGAAGGGCAAAAGAAAAGCAACGAAAAACTAGGTGGCATCTGTTCTCCAAGCAGGGTAGGAACACATTTTGAACTCCTTTTGAAAAAGATTTGCCTATCTGATTCAAAACTTTTTTTGAAAAGTCAAATTATCCTAGAGGTGAATACAAGAAGAAAAATGGTGAGTATTCAAGAATACCGTCTTGAAAAACTCCTTGTTCAGGAGGAAAGGAATGATATTTAGGTTTATATTTAATGGTTTGTACCCACCCGGACTATTAGAAGTTTTGTGATGCCGAGGATTTGAGTTTCCTGCAGGAAATATATTACTCTGATTTTCCTGTAAGATCCAGAAAGGCAATTCACCCTACATTTTTACCTCATATATCGAAATTCTCTAACGACCAAATAAAGTGAGGCCAACAGAAGACAAATAAGTGCAACTGTGCAATACACATTTGTTCCTGCTGCGCTGTACTGTAAACTTATCTTTAAGATACAAACACCACCTAGAAGGTGGTTTGAACAAAAAAAGCGTAAAGGCTATGGTTCTTGACACGTAGCTTATCAGAACACATACACGTTAAAATTACAAGGTGCAGTAGAAGGGATAGAACATAATGCTAGTACCGTTTTGATATGCGTGGCATGGAGCACTTCTGTTTCCTGTCATGGAGAATCCTTACAACCACAGCAGCTGTTTCCTCTACAGCTTTTCCAGTGACCTCTGCATGAAGACAGTACAAAAGAACATATAAATAAAGAAACAACAAACTAAAGGTTTCCATGAAGACAACTTAACTAAACTTACGAATGACTGGCCACATTGGATTTTGAGAAAAAATTTGATTTGCATGGGCCAACTCCTGCCTCACATGCTCCATTTCAGCATAATTGCTCGTATGCCCATCAAAACCTAGAGTTTTGGCCCTTGTCTTTCTAATTGCTTGAAGAATTACTGGGTTTATCGTCAATCCAAAAACCTTGTCCTGGTTGACCTCAAAAAGAGACTTTGGAAGATTCACTCCCATCACAATGGGAACATTTGCTACCTTGTATCCCTTCTGAGCTAGGTATATTGACAACGGAGTCTTCCCTGTACGTGAAACACCAACAAGTATAATGTCTGCACGGTTGAGGTTCTGTGGCTGAGCTCCATCATCTTGTTTGATAGTAAAATCAACGGCGTCAATTCGTCGAAAGTAATCCTCAGTTAGTTTACCCTGTCGGTTAGGAGAGCTTCGTGGAATCCCAGATGGAGCAACACCAATATGATTAGCAATGGCTTCGACAGTAGGTCCAAGAACATCAGTGGATGGAACACCCCAGAAGTCACAAGCCTTCTTAGCTGACTCAGCCATTGAAGGATCAGCAAGAGTATATAGAACCAGTGCCCCTTCTTTTGCTGCTTGCTTTATTACCTCAAGAAGTCTATCAACATTGTCGATCTAAAAACACATAAAAAGAAACTTGTTACTTACAAAGCCAGCACAGGTAGAAAAATTGATAACTAGTATCTAATAAGAATTTCCGGAGCCAGGGAAATGACAAATGTCTTGCTTCTCCAACAATATGATCAAGACAAGCAGACATATTTGTCTTTTCCCCTAATAAGCTGATAACTAGGATCCCAACAACCTGATGCACATTTGTCTTTTCCACCCCAAACAATACATGCACAAGTTTGAGACAGAATTTGAACCGATGAAATAATAGATACTACGCATGAAGCAACCATGCAGTTATGGATTTGCACGGAACGCATCCCTCTATCCAATTGCATTGTGCATATGCATATGATTGCAGATTGTGATCCTGTCGTTACTCAGGAAATGTTGTTCAGGATCGAGAGGAAATGAATCCAATGTTCTTAATCTTCTTACCAGGACAGCATAGCAATCTTTTATTACGAAACTGATATCCCATAGTCATTACAATCTAACCTTGAGAGATAGATGGCACGGAAATATTAGCCCAAGTTATCCCTCAGACCCTCACTATTTAAGCTCACGCGAATCCAGATGCTCCAGAACATAAAATATCTATGTTCATTACAAGAATTTTACAATCCCAGTTTAGCAAACTATATGGCATAGCATGGTAATAGTTGAATCACCAAGAAATGAATCATTCTTGTGCACATATCATTACAGAGCAGAATCACAGGAGTTATCGTTGGATCCCAAGATGTTAAACTGTGTCTCCGAAATTAGAAGTGGTTGATTTTTTCCAAGGAGATCTCGGTCTTCCCTAATTTCCCTCTCTAAACTTAGCATCTCACTCTGCAGAATGGACTGATTTCTCTCTACTTGTCACAGATCATATCACACAAAGTTTACCACTACCTTCCAAAAACTCCATACTACCCCCAAATTAGCTGATTCGATCGATAATTAGATGACAAAGCAGAACATTATCCATCCATGATAACTACACTAGAGACCATGTTTAGCAGTTTTTTTTTTTTGGAACGACCATGTTTAGCAGTTAGGCAGTTGGCACAGCCATGAATGAACTAGCAGCAAGCAAAAGCGAAGGCGTGGCGGGACGGGATGGTTGGTTACCCCGGAGAAGAGGTGGGTGTTGACGGCGCAGTTGCGGTCGACGAGGCAGTGCTCGAACTGGCCGAGCGCGGCGTTGACCGAGTGCTCGGCGGTCCACCCCGTGCCGTCCGACACCATGTAGATGGCCTTCCCGGCGGCCGCGTCCCTCTCGGCCTCGCACACGTCGTCGTCCCCCGGCAGCACGACGTCGTCGGTCAGCAGCGAAGGCCGCTGCTGCGGCGTCGGCGGCGGCGGCATGGCGACGGTGGCCGCCGCCGACGAGGAGGCCGGCGCGCGGTCCAGGCGCCGGCCCGAGCGGAGCGCCCGCCCGCGGGACCACCGGGTGAGCTGCGCGCTGGCGCGCAGCGCCCCCAAGGAGGAGGCGGAGGCGGGCGCATCCGGGGGCGGGGCGCGGTCGGACTGGGCCGGGGCCGGGGCCTCGGCGGCGGGGGCGAGCGTTGGGGACGAGTCGGGGGCGCAGGAGGCGGTGGCGAGGCGGCGGGGCGAGGGGGGCGGCGGGTGGTGGAGCAGCGGCTGCATCGGCGCGGCGAGCGGGTTGGCGCCGGCCCCAATCATCGCGCGGTCCTGGCCTGAGCGGGGAGCGGCGGGGGGAGACGGCACGGGTAACGACTAACGAGACGAGCCGAAGCGGGGGACGGGAGTGGTTACGAGTTCTCGGCGTTGCTTTCGCCTGGGTTACGCGTGGGGCGGTGGCGTTTTTAATGGGAGGTGTTCCACGAGATCGCGCCGACGAAGTCGTCGCTGTCTTGAAGCGAAACCGGTCAGACCGCTTTATGCAACCGGTCAGACCGCTTTATGAAACGAAACCGGTCAGACCGCTTTATGAAACCGGTCAGACCGCTTTTGACGGGGAGACGGTGAAAACCTAGAATGTCGAGCTCGGGAGGGACCCTGTCGGAGCTTGAGAGCTTAGGGTTGTTCTAGGGTCGGCAGACCGCCTAGAACGTCCTCAAACGTCGTCGAGACGAGAGAAGAACAGAAGATACGAGGGTTGGAAGAGCTAGAGTTTGGAGATAAAAGTAATGCGAAACATAGAAAGATAAAAGTAAAGGAAAAACGATAAAAGGTAAATTTGATAGATTCGATTGGATTGGATTTCTCTCAATCGGCCATGACCCTTTATATTTATAGGGTGGGGAAGTCGTACCCCTTTAGGTCTGTTTACAATATGGGACAAAACTCAGAATCCTAAACCTACTCGAATTACAGATCCAAACCGGTCAGACCAGTTGGGCAAACCGGTCATACCGGTTTCCCTCGGTCCGTGCCAATTTTGGTCGTCAACATATGCCCCTGTTTTTTGACAAAGCTTGCGTGCCAAAAAATAATCTTCAATGATCAGGTCATCTAATAATTAAAATCTTGATATGGCCATGACAACCAATCGTAGTTACTTGGTACATCAGAAGCATAATATTGATAATTATAAAAAGAAGACCAAGGATTATACTAAAACCATGAATTGTAATTAGGTATACTTGGATACGCAGTCCATCGCACATGCATCGCCGGAATAAATGTTGAAGAATAATGAGATGACTGTTGATGCTTCTTTTCTCTTGGTGATGATGAATACCAACTTTGATCTCTTAACCGATTGCTTTGCTTTTGCTCGGCTATCTTCTGATATTTATGTAACAATTCAGCAAAGCTTGGTTTCTTCTTCACCGCCTTACTCTTTGGAGTAACGCTTGCAGTTCTACCAAAATTTTTGATATGACCGGTCCGACCGGTTCTAGGAACCGGTAATTTTGAGATCATCTTGCCCCCCAGCCGAGCATGATTGTTGCTCAGCTATATTATTTGCGACATGCTTATCATTGGAGACAATTTGATCAACATAACTAGCCGATGATTTTCCAATACACGGCTTTTCTATGTCTAGTGTCAAATCTGGATTTTTATTTACTCTTCCATCTTTTTTGACACGATAGACTTGTTTAATCACCTTACGCTTATTTTTCTGTGTGGACCGATTCTTTTGATCAAAACGGTCATTATAATTACCGGCTCCCTATAAGTAATATAATCTGAACATAAATATCTAGGAAGAGACGACATATATGAATTATAATACCAAGGAGAATAAGAATAAGTCACATTAAAACAAGACTCCCATGGCATCGGTGCAGGTGATCCATACGGTGGAAACGACATTGATTTGTGAGAATTATTCCATTGCCGATCCCGATTATGGAACTTCTCCCTAGGAGAAGATTTTGATTGTTTGGAATTTTTAGACCGACTAGCATCATTGACAATCTTTTGTCTTTGAGACTCAGCCGGAAGTTTCTTGTTATACTTCGGCTTTTCTCTTTGATGCTTATGACGGCCTTTGGATTCAATGATTTTCCAAACACCAATCTCGGGCTTCTTTGGCTTAACCATCTTTGGTTTTGATTTATTTTTTGAAACCCTAGGTGAAGAGGTCAGACCGGTTTGAGAACCGGTCAGACCGGTCTGGGCACCGGCCAGACTGGTTGTGTTGCAACCATCACCTTTGTCTTTGTTCTGTTGCCCCCCGAGCGTTGAAGTACTAGATACACTTTTTATGCTCATGCTAGGGGATTTTGGATCAACAATTTCGGCTAGAGATGGCCGATTTGTTTCTTGACCAACAACATCACAATTCGGCAAATTGCAAGGATCAATAATAGCATTAGTTGGCTTTTCAATAGCCAACTCTTGATCGATAGGAATTGAATCTACCTTATCCTCTTGAGTAATCAAAAATTCAACATAGGTAGATAGAAGGATAGATATAGTACCGGAAGATTGTATCTCCTTTAATATGGCGATGGTCGATGGTGGCTGCCACTCTTTAATCTTGATGACACCTTGCTCGGTTCGTATGTAACAGGACAGAAACGATTCCTTGCAGATCCGTTCTACTTCCTGTGCATATTCTTCATGTGCTTTCTCATAATCATCTTCATGTACCACCATATTGCTAGGATTTGATAAGTCGGTTATGATAACCTGATTTTCGTCCCCAGCGGAGTCGCCAAAATATGTTGCCACGAGATCGCGCCAACGAAGTCGCCGTTGACTTGAAGCGAAACCGGTCAGACCGCTTTATGCAACCGGTCAGACCGCTTTATGAAACGAAACCGGTCAGACCGCTTTTGACGGGGCGACGGTGAAAACCTAAAATCTCGAGCTCGGGAGGGACCCCGTCGGAGCTTGAGAGCTTAGGGTTGTTCTAGGGTCGGCAGGCCGCCTAGAACGTCGTCGAGACGAGAGAAGAACATAAGATACAGGGTTGGAAGAGCTAGAGTTTGGAGATAAAAGTAATGCGAAACATAGAAAGATAAAAGTAAAGAAAAAACGATAAAAGGTAAATTTGATAGATTCGATTGGATTGGATTTCTCTCAATCGGCCATGACCCTTTATATTTATAGGGTGGGAAAGTCGTACTTCTTTAGATCGGTTCACAATATGAGACAAAACTCAGAATTCTAAACCTACTCGAATTACAGATCCAAACCGGTCTGACCGGTTGGACAAACCGGTCAGACCGGTTTTCCTCGGTCCGTGCCAATTTTGATCGTCAACGGGAGGCAGGCAGGCGGCACCGAACAGGGCGGCGATGCTGCCATGCCGGGCAGGTGGCCGTCAGGTCAGGTCAGGCCACCCCTGTGGTGTGGGTTTGATCGGTGAAAACATGGGACGCCAACGGGATTGGACCAGCGAATAGCGATGCTTGGTTGGTTTCGTTTCCGCATCTCGGCCGACGTGCGTGGGGAATCTGGAAGCTCTGCACGCTACTAGCGTTCTGGCCCATTTCGGCCTCGTTCTGCTCCCGACCGACCACAGCGCTTTGCAAAGGAACGGCTATATCATCATGGCACGACAGGTACGGTCTCCGTCTTATCCTAAAGGCACGCACTCCAATTCCCGGGTCGGCGCCGACTCTACTACCCTCGGGGGCATAATGCATAAACATCTCATTTCCTTGTTAAATACAGTATATATACACGTCTACATCAAATCTGAAACATGACTTGCTCGCGTTCGCGGTACGCGGACGATGAATGGATGCAGCCGAGCCATGCCTCATCGCCTTGCACCGACCGTGCAACCCGCTCGCCTGTTGCGTGCCGTGCTCGTGCGTGACCTTCTCATATCCACGATTCTCCGTCTCATCACATGGCATGGCACGCTGCAGGTACTCCTCCAGTCTTGATATTGCCAACAAAACATTTGCAGTCCAGAACAGAACGTACGCTAGTTCATCGTATAAAAACAAAAAGAAAAAGAAAGCATGCCTTCTTCGTGTGTCGTTGCGTCGGATTACGGACGGACCATGTCCCAGCCCGTCTAACAGATTCGGCCCAGCTGACGCCCACTTGTTTCTGCTAGCGCCCACGGCCATGTCCCAGCCCATCCAGCCGCACGCCTTCCCGCTTACTGCCATTTCCAGGGCCATACTACTCGTGTCTCATTTGCTTCGCTGCGCATCCAAGTGGAAATTAAGATAACACTTTAAAATTGCCTCAGGTACAAAGTGGACTGTAGAAACTGTAATATCCAAGCCAAACTGTAATACCCCCTTGGCTGTAGCTTTCGAATCCTGCAAGGCTTTTGGCTCTGTAGGAAAAGAGCTGGCACAATTCATCCGGAAAAAGCACTGCCCACCAGGTTTCCTGCATATGAGCAGTTGACAAGGATGTGATCACCCGCCTCGTTCTCCTGATCGCAGAGCCAGCACACGTCATGGGCATCAAGTCCGTGGCGGCGCCGGCGGTCTGCCGTCCTAATGCGTCCTTTGGTTGCCAGGCAAGCGAAGAATTCCACCCTTGGAGGGGTCAAGTTCCTCCAAATCCGGCTAGAGCCTTGTAGTCGGATCGCTCCAGCATGCATTTGCTTGCATGCCGAGGCTGCTGTGTTGCTGCTCCCTCACGGTGTGCGACCCTTTCCCTCGATCCCCAAGCTAGCTGCGCTTCCTCCTGGTCAGGCATGACGAAGCAGCTGACCAGGCGGGCAGCCGACGCCACCAGTGTCCAGGCCCATCCCGGAACACGCACGTTGGTCAATCCGTCACGCAACCGACCCGCCGCCCGCCGGCGTTCGACCCTCCTCCTCCACCTCGATCTTGTTCCCAACCCGGCGGTGGAGTAACAGATGTCGGCGAGGGGCTCCATTCTCCAACTACAGGGTGCTCCGATCCTGCGAACGGCAGTGCCGCCATGTCCTCCTCTACTTGAGCCATGCAGCAGCTATACATTGTGGTGGCAACTTTTTCCTGCCCCGAGTATTCCATTCTCAAACATCGAGATGTTTTTTCCCTGCAGATTCAGTCCCTAACTTGAAGATTTAGGCATGGTTTCCTTTCCATGTGAGGCTAGCCATGATACTGATGATGATTAATAGATGGATAGTCCAAGTGAATCATGCTAGTTTGGAACTTCAGATCTCATTAGCAACATTGGGGAATTTCCTACGACCAATGGTATTTTTTTATGTCATCAGCTTATATTCTAATCATGTGATGTCTATCAAGTGAAGTACATAGGACAAACTCCATATGATGCATTCGTTGGAAAATTAGACAATTTATTGATTAAAATCCGAACAATAATAAACATGGCACGAATTAATACTAGCATGCAACACTCTAACATACTAGTAAACATCAGCATTATCATGAAGAACTCAGAAAATATGATGAAATAATAGATCTGAACACGGCGTACGTACAGCGGACGTGCAGAAGTAGCCATGGCGACAGGTGTCGACGAAGCGATGTCGACGATGCGAATGGGACGCAGCAATCGGCGCTGCAGACGACGAGCTCGTACAACGCCGGACCTTGACGTAAGACGAGCCGTGACGAAGATTTGGAGCAGTCGCGCGGAGCGCTTCCCAAAAACCTTATTCGCCCTCTCCCGGTGCAGGATCACAAGGACGAACGGTTCCGGAAACCTGCTCTCCCGTTCGCCGGTGCACGCCGGCGATCGGGATGGAGTAGACTACAGGTCGAATAGAGGCGATCATGACCCAAACCGATAAGGACTCCGCTTATCTCGCCGACTTGATAGCCAATAAACCAAAAAATAAAAACGGCAAAAGGAAGCTGCGCTCCCACAAGGTGAGGAGCCGGAATTCGGTGGACCATTCACGCCCTCTCCCGGTGCAGGATCACAAGGACGAACGGTTCCGGAGACCTGCTCTCCCGTTCGCCGGTGCACGCCGGCGATCGGGATGGAGTAGACTACAGGTCGAATAGAGGCGATCATGACCCAAACCGATAAGGACTCCGCTTATCTCGCCGACTTGATAGCCAATAAACCAAAAAATAAAAACGGCAAAAGGAAGCTGCGCTCCCACAAGGTGAGGAGCCGGAATTCGGTGGACCATTCACACAGACGTCGTGCGCCCACACCCTTCGCCCCGCGAGGGGGGACAAGCGCACACGTTTGGAGCTTCCCTTCTCTCCCCCACACACATAGCTTGGAGGAGTGGAGACAACTTCCATATTTAAGTTGGCCATCCCTCCTCTCGACTAGCAATGTGGGACTAAAGGTTGCACCATTGCACCACTTTCTCATGTACACATAGGCCTTTAAGATTTATTTAGGAATTTCTTCATGGGCTCTAATGGGCCTCATACACTAAATTCCATCAGCATTTGCCTCTATCCCATTCCATCAATATTTACTTGTTCAAAATATGAGGATTTCATTTTTGTTCCAGTTTTTTTTTGGCAAGTTCTGGCAGGTGCTCTGCCTTTTCATTGTAGTAGAAAATAGAAATACATACACGGGCTTAGGCTAGCACCCGGAGAAAGTAGACTGAAAAGGAGCTACAGGAAACTCATGTATCTCAAGTAATCTACATGTCCTTTCTGCTACCCATCCGCTGATAGCATACATGCACCAACTGAAACTTCTGAAATGTTCTGCCTCATCAGTTGATGTGGTGTAATCTCCCTATTGTTGAATAAGTACATGTCAACATCCTTCTGAATGTTCCTGAATTTTTTTACAGTCTGGCAAGGTGGACACTTAAATTTTATCAGATGGCTAGTTGATGGGTTATTCATGGTACAAATTCTTGGCATCATGAATGTTTCTCGAATTCCCTTTTTTGTAGTACTGATGGCAATTCATCATCTGCTGCTTTGGATAACATAACAGAATTATGTTTCTCTTGTAGTTAATCACTTGAATGGGTGGATATACAGTCGGAGATTTCTCCAGTCGTAGAGAAATTTTCTTTGATATGCCAATATGGCATGGAGTATACTAGCTTTTCATTTTTGCTATCATCTTTGATTCAGCGTGGTCCTGTAATATTTTTTAGAAAGGCATGGTACTCACTATACTCACATTGTATAGCAATATCTATCATATCTTATAGTACTACACATTGCCCAAAAGAGAAACTTCCTGAGTTCTACCATATGTAGAAAATAGCAGCTGTAGAAAAAAGAACATTGATGTCTTGGGCATGGGCAGGATCAACATCTGGCTGTCCTGTTCTTGTGTACTCAGGTCTGTGACGTCATTGGTTTTCTCGCTTTCATGTCCGTAGTGCTTAATTTTTTTTATTACTACATGCTTTAATCTTCCCTTAGCTTAATTTAACTATAACTCACCGTAGTAGATTTGAAGCTCCATTTTGTGCACGTCAGAAATTTATTATTTTGTATATTAAAGCAGGTCAACATGATTCGTCACTATGTAGTTGTTGACGTAAAATCCGCACCTCACGCCAAGCACACAGCAAGCCGAACAAGCTGGCTTCACGCGTGGCCCTGACTTTCGAATCCGGAAGCGTGCCAGTCAGTTTGCCTGAAAACTAACAAAGGGATAAAAACGTTTAGATCAAAACCTGGAACGTGCCGGGTGAGACCAGACAGTTCCATATTTGCGGCGTCGAAGCCAATCTTGAGAGACATATAGCTACAGAGAAGCTATCTGTCGGCAGTTAAACCCACATTCGGCAATCGACAAGGTACGCAAGGAACGCACTGCCGAATGCGTGACGTAAGCATGACGAAAGATCGGCTTTCAACAGAATGAACATTACAACACATACTCATAGCCGATTAGCGAAAAAACAGAGCATGATAGATAAATAAAAGGGTGAAACATGATCATAAATTCGCAGTAAACAAGGAATGCATAGGCCGAAAGCAGCACCCGTCAAGCATGATAACAAAACAAGTTAATCCACCGCATGATACGACTTGTTCGTGACCACACCACTAATCAGATTAGACCAATCCACCGCATGATACAATCTAACCATGAAAAGCTAAAAGCATTCAGTGTTTAGTTACGAACCCATAACACAGTCACGAATTTACATTGAAACAAGAATGCATAGGCCGAAAGCAGCACCCGTCAAGCATGGCAACGAACGAGTTAATCCACCGCATGATACAACTCGTTTGAGGCCACACCACCAATCAGATTAGATCAATCCACCGCATGATACAATCTAATTGTGAAAGGCTAAAAGCACTCATTGTCCAATGCAAACCCACGAACACACGTTCACTCGTGAGAGCACTGCCGAATACGGCTACTTAGCCGAATCGGGATCCATGGCGAAGGAACAAACCTAATCGGTAAAGATAAATCTATCAGATCGAATCGAATTCTAATCCACCGGATGATTAGCTCTAAGACGACCCAAAAACCTGCATCTACCGCATGATACCCGGTTCTGTCAAGATCTACATGATGCCAATAAGCTTGAACCCGCGACACGTGGCAACCTAGATCGGTTTCGGATTCGGCTGTGAGGGGATAATTCGTCATGTTATGAAGTATAGCCGATTCTAGCCGATCTAGATTGGGCAAAGGTGTGTTGCATGAATTAAGCACATAGTAAAAACAGAGCAACACAGGGTAACTTAATGAATCTGTTAGATCTTGCCGAAATCTAACAGAGCCGATAACTTGGTCCATACTAGATCTTAGCCCACCGCATGGCTCATGACCTAACAGAGGAACCTTCTTGAAACCACAACTTAAATCCACCGGATGATACTAAGCATGGTAACAAGACTACTTGCATCAAAGCTTAAATCCACCGCATGATACTAAGCATGATACAAGGTTGCCGGTACTTACGGAGGCCGACGGATCGATGACTCCTCTCGAAGAACTCGACGACTCGACTAAAGGACTCGATGTTGGCACGGGGCCGGTTTGTTGTATGATTGATTCGATTCTCTTTTACAGCTGCCATGGGTTTATATTTATACCCAGGTCCTGATACAACTCCTAGTCGGGCACGACTACAACACTTGTTTCTAAAAATAAATGACGAATCTTCGTACCCATATTGCTTTCCTTGTTCGAACCGGCCTTCTCCTTATGTTGATCCACGTCATCATGTCTTCCCGAATGCTACCACTCTTCGCCTGTGGAACAATGCTTCTGCCGAATGATGACGTATTCCGACCGCAGAGTATCTCTGCCGAACGTTTCAGCCGAATGGCGACGCGTTCCCGACCGCAGAGCATCTTTGCCGAATGCTTCAGAAAAAACCCTTTTAGCCGAATGGCATCCTTCTACCAAATCCGGCCCACATGTCAGCCTCTTCCTGGTGCCAATTTTGGGTGTCAACACATGCCCCTTCAATTTCGGGATAAGAGGTAACTTTTATCTCGGAATTGACCAAAAGCACTTAACATTTCCAAGTTAGTTCTGCTCGGCACCCGCTTCTCCTTCTGAATCCTTAGAGTTCTCATCCGGATCCGAACCCTAAGTCATCGCCCTCCAAGATCCAACCTTCGAATGGCGGACCAAGATCTTGCTCTCCAGGTAAACTTCAATCCCCTCAAGCATGTTCGGCAGTCTTCTTTCGATTTGCATTTTAAATTTCTTCTTATCCCCTTTCACTCTTGATAGGCCCTAGCTGCCGAAATCCTCATCCCTGTTGAGGAAAAATCTCCATCTTATTTCCTCGGTCCCGTAGGAGATTCAGATCCCTCTGAAATCATTGCGGCCGAATCTCAGCGGATTCCTTTTAAGATTTCACTGACAAAACCTCATGAGTGGCAAGACGCTTTCAAGAACTGGCCTTTGCCCCCAATCGCCGGATGGAGAAACTGGTATAAAAGGATGTCTGATGATAAAAGCCCTCAAACACAGAATTGGGATCATTTGCGTATTTCTCATTGCCTGGAGCTGTCATTAGCTGAAACACCAAAAAATGAGAACCTCCTGATTGCAGCTTGCCACTTTTGGTCCAATGGTACAAATACCTTTCTTTTTGGTCATGGCCCAATGTCTCCAACCTTGGCCGATGTCTACATGATGACTGGCCTGAACGTCACAGGAACTGTACACCCATATGATCACAAAGGTTCCTCCAAGCAGACAGGAGTGAAAACAGGGGTTGGATATAAGAGATACATTCAGAATCATATGTCTGATGGCCCTCTGACCGATGTTGAATACAGGGCCTTCCTGAATATGTGGCTATGCAGATCAGTCTTTTGTGGCAAAGCCAATGAGCCAACCTTGAATCACATTGTGATGGCTGAAGAGCTGGCTGCTGGAAAAGTCATCCCACTTGGGAAATATCTCCTGGGAAGTGTTTACCATATGCTCAACCAAACCACCCACCTGATGCACACTAACAAGAAGATCCCCTGTGTCAATGGTCCTTGGTGGTTTGTCCAAATGTGGCTGCAATTATACATGCATCAAATTGTTGCTATTGATCTCAACAGCCGAGACTTCCCTTCAATCAATTATAAAGAAGGAGAAACCCGGAGAACCAAAGGTTGTCAAACTTATGGAGAAGCTGCCTCCACTGTACTTATCAACAAAAACATTGGTGAACTGTTTGAGCTCTTCTTCAGAGGTTTCGCCAATCCTCTTTGGTTCCCTTATTTGGACAATGACAATCTTACTCTCCCTTGCGAATTCAGCTTTGAGACTGGATGCACTGATGTACAATCTGTAGCAATTTTCAATGCCTTCATCCAGCCCTGCACCTTGCCAGCCGAATTCTGTGGAGGGAGACTAGTCCAAAGCACATATGAATATTATCAGCCAAACATGATGGCTAGACAGTTGGGATGTGGCCAAGTGCCCCCTAGGCTATTCCTCCATGAATTCCTCAGGCCTAGGGAGATAGTCAAGGATTTCACAGAAACAAGAAGGATTTTCA
Source organism: Echinochloa phyllopogon (assembly GCA_033239725.1). NCBI lineage: Eukaryota > Viridiplantae > Streptophyta > Magnoliopsida > Poales > Poaceae > Echinochloa > Echinochloa phyllopogon. Next base: position 49,135,378 of record BTCW01000002.1, on the reverse strand, counting down.
ACTATAAATGCTGTGGAACCATTTATGCACCTGATCCTTTTGTGCTAATAACATCTGCTCATCCTTCCTTCACTCTCTGGTGGCAAGAATTCCATGATCATATCTTCAACATGCCAATTCATCCCTTCTGTCTCGACTTAATGCCTGACTATCAGCCAACTGCAGAGGTAATATGCTCATTCATTTATCTGTCTTAACAACACTAGCCCCAATTGATTCTGACTTTATTATTTTGCAGGACATAACACCTGCCCCTCTTGCCAGGACAATTTTATACAAAACTGCAGGCCCAATCTCTGCTTTGGGGCACCAATCCCCTACTTTGGCTCAGCTGATGGCTAGACAAGCTTCTTCAGATCCAATACTCACTAGACCATCATCTGTCAAGAGGAAAACCCTCCTTATAGCTGCCCCTTCAGTTGTAAAGAAGAAAAGAACAAGTAGCAAAATCAAGGTCAGAGTCCTCCTTTTTTGACTATAATGCTTTTGGTGTTTTTGCTCAGCTTTATTTCCTCTTGATTTCAGGGCAGAGAACAACAGCTAGCAATCAGTGCAGGTCCTGCCGACGCTTCAATGATTGGTAAAATTTCTCACTATCTCATCTTTAAAGTTCCTTTCTATCGGCATTGATTCCTTTTCAGTTTCAGAGCAAATTTCAACAGATCCAATCTTGGAGAGTCCTCCTTCTCATCAAGAACTAGCTTCAGCTTCTCCTGATGTTCCTCAACTAGAAGTTTCTTCTCCACCAACAGATCTTCCAAGCTCTTCTCAGCATGACATACAAGAATCTTTGCCTGAGCCCGAGCTGCCCTCTCTTTCCATTCAAGAGACCAGGAATGAGGTAGAGATAATCACCCAGTCTTCCGGTTCTTTATTTAATGGATCATCAATAATTCGGCATAATCTTTCTTCAGGAGAAAACAACTTCTTCACCCAGCTATTCATTTGTTGTGGATGATCTAGTTGCCGAACAAGGAGAAGAAACTTCTTCTGGTCAAACTTTATCAGAGGAGAATCAAGCAAAACTGAAGGAAATCCTCTCTTTTCTGCAAAAAGACACCCGGGAACAAGTTACCAATGCTGATCTTTTAAGAGATTTGCTTGAATCATTTGACCAAAATCTTCCTGCCGATATCAAGACTTCTTTAGATCCAATTTCCAGATTGGATGATCAGTTTATCGCAGTGAAGCAAGCTCTGAAGAATCAATCGGCTCAACCAGCCTTGGAGCAAAGGAGAGCTTTGGTCAAGCAATCTGTAAAAGACCTGCATACTCAAGTTCAGAATGACAAGGAATCATTGATCAAACTGGAATCTGAACTTGAAATGAAGGAAATCAGAAAAGCTGCGCTCGAAGCCGAATTGAGAAATTTATCGGCCGAAATTGAAGCTGACAAGAAGAAGATAATCGAGCTTCCCAAGTTAACAGAGAGAAGGCGAAAGGAAGCCTTAGCAGCTCTAAACGAAGACAAACAACTCAAGGCGAAGCTTGCTGCTCTGACCAGAACCCAAGAAGCTGATAAAAACTTATTAGAGAACATTAGCAATATGATATCAAATGCCAAAAATGTAATCTCAAAGTTCTTGGGTGTGTGAATTATGTAAAATAGTTTGACAGCCGAATGTTTTATTAATCCTGTAATCTTGTCATCCCTTTAACTCTGTTTTCCTTCATTGTGGATGACTCATTCGGCAAAGTTGGCCATAATAGTACTTAGACCCGAAAACGCTTCAACTATAACATAGCCGAATCCCATCCAGTCAAAGCCGAATATGACTCGATAAGAATCTCAAACGACATGAGAACTGATCGGCTGGAAAATCCCTTCCACCTTCCGAACTCTTCGGAATACGTGCCACGATTTTTTGGCCACGATTTCCTCTGCGGGTTCTATAAATAAACACCTAGGCAGCCCACAGTTTCTTCACCAAGTTCTTCGCCTTCCAAGTTCTTGCCGGCCCAAGCCATTCTTTTCCCAATCCACAGTCATTCCGAGGAACTTCCAATGGCCGACAACAACAGGAGGCGCCCGGCCGCCGATGAGGCCGAAGGAAGTCGTGCCGGCGCTCGCCGCAGGTGAGTAACTGCTTGCTTCTCTTTGTTCTTCTCGAGATTTCCTTCCTCCTTCTTGACGAATCTCTTTGTTCTTTCAGGGTAATCCAATGGATTGCCGGCGCTGGTGCGCCAGTCGCAGCTCCAGCCGCTGCTCCTGCGGCATCTTCGAGTTCGTCTAATCGATCTCTCGAATCGGACGACTACCGCTACACGGACGGCGATGCTCGCCGATTCAAGGCAGAGCGCGACGACTCTCGTCGCGAACTGGAGGCTATCTCCAAGCAAGCCGGGATTGCTGACCTCGAATGGCAGCACGAGCGCAAACAACTGCTCGAAGTTATCGATGGTGAGTCCTGCAATCTGCTCAATCTCAATCTCATTTCCCGAATGATATTAATCTGTTGCCCCTTTTGTAAACTTGCAGCGCGTGATGCTGAACTCGATCGACTGAAGGCGCTGGTGGAGGAGCTGGCGAACAAGGTGAATGCTCCTGGGGACACACCAGAGGCTCGTCTCGGTGCGGTAGCGGGCCGCATCGACGAGGTGGCCTCGCATGGCATCCGTCTGGGCACTGCCGCAGGCCTAATCGCCATGTCGACGCACACCAATACCGACTACTCCAGGCTACCAACCGGCTTCGCTAATGGTAACCCGGAGGAGATCGACGACATCGAAGCTTCCATAGATCGCCTTGACGCTCATGGCGCCGCCATTGCCGATTCCATTCATCCTCAGTCCGTTTTGAACAAGCTATTCCATTAGTTTGTACTAGGGATTCATGGAATTTCGGCAATAAAACTTATCTTTTGTGATCTTGCATGAATCATCTGATGTAATATATTTTGTGCTAAGGGCAATACATTCAGTATTGGCCATCTTCCTTTTCTGTTAACATTCGTTCTGAAGGCGATTTCTTCCCGAATATCGGCTGTTCGGCAAATTAATATATCAATCACCGATCGATTTCAACACTGGGATAATACCTCTTCAAATATCTTCCATTTATAGCAGAAGCAAATTCTTCTCCCAATAATGTCCTCAAAATATACACATTTCCAGGCACGCATCTAACCACTCTGAAAGGACCTTCCCAATTTGGAGACCACTTACCGAATGCTGCATATTTGGTTCCAATCGGCAATATCGCTTTCCAGACTAAATCACCTTCTGTAAATTGCTTAACTTTCACCTTCTTATTGTAATACTTAGCAACTCGCATTTTATTCTTCTCAATATTCTCCAAGGCCCTGAGACGAATCATATGCAAATCCTCTAATTCGTCCATCATTAAATCTTTATAATCTTTAGAACTTAAATCCTCTTGCAACTTTATTCTTCTTGAATCTAATTGTATCTCCCATGGCAAGACAGCATGATGCCCATACACCAACTCATAAGGAGACGTCTGTGTAGCCCCATGTGGAGCCATTCGGTAAGCCCATAAAGCCTCATTGAGCACCGAATGCCACTTTCTCGGCTTCTGATCAATCTTCTTCTGTATAATTTTAATCATAATCTTGTTAGAAGCCTCTGCCTGACCATTAGCTTGGGCATAATAAGGAGAAGAATTCAATAATTTGATGCCCATACTTTCAGCAAAATCTTTGAATTCTGAAGATGTAAATTGAGTCCCTTGATCAGTGGTGATTGTCTGAGGAATCCCGAATCTGTAAATGATGTGTTCTTTAACAAATTCAACCATATTCTCCGACGTCACTTTCTTTAATGGAATTGCCTCAACCCATTTGGTAAAATAATCGGTTGCCAAAAGCACAAACTTATGCCCCTTGCTAGATGGAGGATTTATTTGGCCAATCAAATCCATTCCCCATCCTCTGAATGGCCATGGCTTGACAATGGGATTCAAAGCTGATGCCGGAACTCTCTGAATGTTTCCAAATTTCTGACAATCTTGACATCCTTTATAATATTCAAAACAATCTTCCAACATTGTCGGCCAGTAATATCCAGTTCTTCTAATAACCCACTTCATTCGGTAGGCCGATTGATGTGCTCCACACAACCCATCATGTACTTCACTCATCAGCCTTTTTGCTTCTTCATGATTTAAGCAATGTAACAGCACTCCATCCAGGGATTTATAATACAAATTATCATCAAGAAGAATAAACTTTAAAGCTTTATACCTGAGCTTTCTAGAAACTTTTCGGGATGGATTCTCCAGATAATCGGCAATCCCTTTTCTCCAATCACCTTCTGCCAGATTACTCCCGAATGTATATACATCATTAGCAAAAACTTCTCGAAGCTCTTTATAGCCTGATGCACTTTGGGCCAATCTATTTGCCTCTCCATTATCCCCTCTAGGAATGTGTTGTAGAATTACTGACCGAAAGCTCTTCAATATTTCTTTGCATTCTTCATAGTAATTCCTCAAGGTATCACTTTTATACTCATATTCACCATTCAATTGCTTTATGACCAATTCTGAATCTCCAAAAATTTCAACCGCAATGGCATCTGCTTCTTTCAAATATTGGAGCCCTTTGAGCAATGCCTCATACTCAGCTTGATTGTTAGTAACAGCAGATTGAATGGGAACAGCAAACTCAAATGTTTCTTCTTTGGGTGAAATTAATAAGATACCTGCTCCACCACCTTTGTTGCATGAAGATCCATCGAAGAATAACACCCAAGGAACAATGTTAAACAAAGTTATTGATGTATCATGATGTTCAGTAATGAAGTCGGCAATAATCTGTCCCTTAACAGCCTTTGCCGATTCAAACCTTAACTCAAATTCAGACAAAGCTAAAATCCATTTCCAATCCTTCCGTTCAAAATCGGCATAGACAACATGTGTTTTATCACATCAAACTTTGAATACACAATGCATTCGGCATGTAGTAAGTAGTGCCGAAATTTTGTACAGGAGTAGTAAACACATAAGCAGAGCTTCTCTATAGCCGAATACCTTGTCTCTGGATCTAGTAACTTTCGGCTAAGGTATGCAACTACTCTTTCCTTCTCTTCAAATTCTTGAATGAGGGCCGATCCAATAGTTTGGGCATCGGCCGCCACGTACAACTTGAAAGACTTGTTCAATTGTGGAGGCACCAATACTGGTGGCTTCTTCATGTACTCCTTTATTTCATTAAAAGCCTTTTGTTGTTCGTCACCCCATACAAACTTTTGATCCTTCTTTATTTTCAATAGTGAGGAAAAGGGCAACACCTTTTGTGACAAGTTCGATATGAATCTTCTCACAAAATTTATCTTGCCAAGCAGTGATTGTAGCTCTTTAAGATTAATTGGAGGAACAATTTCATCAATTGCCTTCATGCTTTTCTTACCAACTCCTATTCCTCCTTCATGTATCAAAAATCCCAGAAACTCTCCAGCCGAAACCCCAAAAGCACACTTGTTCGGGTTCATCTTAAGCCCATGTTTCCTGGTGCATTCTAGAGTTTTTCTTATGTCGGCCAAATGAGACTCATGATCCAATGACTTGATCACCACATCATCAATATATATTTCCACAATCTTGCCGATCAACTCATGAAAAATATAATTCATAGCCTTTTGACAAGTTGCACCGGCATTTTTCAATCCAAAGGTCATGACAACCCATTCAAACAACCCTATGTGTCCAGGACACCTGAAAGCTGTCTTTACTATGTCTTCCAATGCCATATAAATCTGATTGTATCCTGCGTTACCATCCATGAAACTGAGCACTTTGTATCCAGCAGCAGCATCAACCAATGAATCAGCAACAGGCATTGGATATCCATCCATGGGTGTAGCCTTGTTTAAGTCTCTAAAGTCTATGCAAACCCTCATCTTTCCATTCTTCTTATAGACAGGAACGATATTAGAGATCCAATCCGCGTATTTACATGGCCGAATGAAATTTGCATCTAGTAATCTTTCAATCTCCTTTTTTACATCGGCCAACACTTCTTCCTTGTAGATTTTTCGGGGTGGTTGCTTGTAAGGCCTGTATCCAGGTTTGATTGGCAACCGATGCTCAACAATAGAACGGTCTAGACCAGGCATCTCCGAATAATCCCAAGCAAAGCAGTCCTTGTATTCTTTTAACAATGTCACCAACTTTTCTTTGAAAACCGAATCCAAGTTAGCACTGATAAATGTCGGCCTTGGCTTGTCACCATCTCCAATGTCCACTTCTTATAATTTATCGGCCGACACAAATCCACGTCCTAATTTTCCATCAGTTCCATCAATTGGATTTTCCATCAAAAATTACTATGAGAGCCGACTGCTTCGATCGGCTGTTGATCACTGCTGGCTGGTGCCACAGGACCTTCTCCCCAGTCTTTACCTGAGAAACAATCTATGCCTTGATACTCCCAGAAAGCTGGTTCCATGTTTGCTACGCTTATTGAATCATCTGCTTGGACAATCTCCACCTCATCATCTATCCACTGAATAAGCTGTTGATGCATAGTAGATGGAATACAACAATTTGCATGAATCCAATCTCTTCCAAGCAGCAAGCTATATGCCCCTTTGCCTTCAATGACAAAGAAAGTCGTAAGCAGAGTCTTGGACCCAATCATCAGATCAACATGCACGCATCCCTTGGTGTCCGAAGGATTTCCAGCAAAATCATTTAGAATTATGCTTGTTGGTGTCAAATCTCTAGGGCCCATACCAAGCTTCCTGAATGTGGTATATGGCATTACATTGACAGCAGCTCCTCCATCGACAAACATCTTGGTCAATGGTTTGCCATTAACATATCCCTTCAAGTACAGTGGCTTCATGTGCCGATTCTGGGCTGGCTTCTCAAAAACAGCTTGTTTGTTCAACATCAATTGTGCCATTAACCCAAATTGTTCGGCATCATCTATATCGGGCAATATTTCTTCCTGTACAATTTGATTAGCTGGAGCCATGAATTCATTCGGCAGAAAACATACCATACATGTAGGAGCCGAATGACCATGTTCGTCAGGCCTGTCTTTTGGGAGCCATATCGATTTCATCCTAGGCCTTGCTTGCTTTAATTCTTGATTCCTCAGGCGTTGGACTCTTCTCTTCTGACTTCTTCTTAAACCAGGTGGGCACCATTGTCCTTTTTGCCAAACATAAGCATGATCCTCTTCTTCCTCGCGATCAACCCATTTGTGATCAGCATGTCTCTTTCTTGGTTGATCCTTAAAACGCCGATCATCACTAGGATGCACCCTGCCAATTCTTTCATGGACAGATCGGCGATTGACAGTTCCCTGCCTATATTCATCATATCTACTATTGCATTCAGGACAATTATTCCATGTGGGAAGCTTCAAACCTTCGTTCCAACAGTGTCTGAAGAATGCACACCCCCAATGCGCACGTTCCTGCTCTCGAGCATACTCTTCTTGTTCTTCCTCAAACCTTTCTTCTTCGCGTCTTCTTTTCTCCTCCTCGTATTCACGCCTTTGAAAACGCTCTTTTTCTTGTTGACGCTGCCATTTGTTGAGGAGAATACGTGTAGTAACTCTAGGTTTAAAGGATTCTCCTACTTCTAATCGGCTATTCGGGAACCGAAGATTTTTCTGGCGAACCTGCTCAATTGTGATCTGCCGAGTGGGATCAACTGAACCATCCTGTCTTGCCTTCTTTGAGGTCAAAACTTTCAATCTTCCCTTTTCTCCAGATGGAACAGCATTCACCATATTAACCGAGAACCCGATCATATTCTGAGGGAAAGGGTTACTGTCCAGTTTCATTTTGTTGTCGAATTTCAGATGTCCTTCCTGGATAGCTTTCTGAATCTTCATCCTAAAGACTCTGCATTCATTAATGGAATGAGAATTTCTATCATGAAATCCACAGTACCTCTTATCTTTCACTCCATCAGGCCGAAGCATAGAATGCCCCTCTGGCAATTTGATTCGGCCTTCTTTCACCAGGAACTCAAACAACTTGTCTGCCTTAGTCACATCAAAATCATATGTTCCCTTCATCTGTTTGATCCATTTCTGAGTCATTGTAACTGGTTCTTTGCTCCACACTATCTCTGCTGCAGCTATCTCCTCGCTATCTTCATATTCATCTTCTTGATCTGCTCTTTCAAGGAATTGGTTATAGATGTCAGCCACATCATTATTTTTAGCAAATCTGACATCTTTCTTGAAACCATACGCCTGGTTACTCATCAAGGCCAATCTGTGCGACAACTGGCCCAGATCATCAAACTCCATCCCGAATAGCTTCTCCCGAATAGCAGGCAGCATTCCAGCTACAGCCATACCAGCTAGTTGATCATCAGGTATGTTCAGAGAAAAGCACATACTTTTAGTTTCCCTAAATCTCCTGAGGAACTCTGTAGGTGTTTCATTATTCCTCTGCCTTAAGCTGGTCAAATCAACCAACTTTTTCTCGGTACTGCCAATGTAGTAATGAGCATGGAATTTCTGTTCCAGGTCTTTCCAGGTGCAAATCGACTGGGCAGGCAAAGAAGCAAACCATGTAAAAGCTGGACCCGTTAGTGACAAAGGAAAGTATCTGATTCTGAAAGCCTCGTCTGCCGAAGCCTCTCCAAGCTGCATCAGATATCGAGCTATATGTTCCACAGTGCTAGTATCATCTTGTCCTGAGAATTTAGTAAACTCTATAGGCACCTTGACTCTATTCGGCAATGATACCCTTTGGTACCATTCAGGGAAAGGAGACGAGTACATGTATCCCTGACTTTTAGGCTTCAGACCGAATTGATTTTGTAATACATCGGTCATTTTTTGCACCATGAGGTCAATATTGGTATCTTGATTCCCTGGTCTTCCAGCAAGCATACCTGCAGTACCAACATATCCAGGATTCGGGAGAGCGTCGATAGCATTGTAATCCATAAACTCTGAATATCCGTTTCCATACAAATCTCTCTGCAGTCTGTTATTCAAGGGAGATATCTTGTAAGCAGAAGCAGGCGGATTCCCTGTAGTTCCGAATGCCATATCACCGTACGTGCGAGTTTTCGGCAGTGCAAGCTGAGGATCTTGCCGAATCGGTTGTCCATTTGTATCTTTAGCACCAGAACCTCCAGTTTCATCAGCATTTTCTTTACCATGTGGTTTCTGAACTGGTGCTTGAACATTGAAGTATGTCGGACCACCCAATTGCCCATGTACCTGCTCGAAGGGTTTATCCACATGCTGACCAAAAATGCTTATCATTATATGCCGAAAACTGTTTAAGAACGCAGCATTGTGATTGGTCATTGTCTCTCCCAAAGCTTTGTATAACAAGCCCGAGAATCTCTCCCTCTCTTCTTCTTCAGTAAGATCAGATTGCCCAGGAAGGAGAACTCTTGGCAGATCAGACTTGAGAAAAGGTGCACCGCTCCTGTTCTTGGCGAAAGACAGTAAACATTTGTTAATGAATTGGTTGGCAGCAACCTTTACCATCTGTTGATGTTCTTCAGACAATTCTTCCAAAGTGACATTCATGATGTCGCTCAACTCAGGCATCTTGAGAACTTGTATGTGTGGGTCCCACCGGGCGTGCCAAAAAGTGTGTTGACGTAAAATCCGCACCTCACGCCAAGCACACAGCAAGCCGAACAAGCTGGCTTCACGCGTGGCCCTGACTTTCGAATCCGGAAGCGTGCCAGTCAGTTTGCCTGAAAACTAACAAAGGGATAAAAACGTTTAGATCAAAACCTGGAACGTGCCGGGTGAGACCAGACAGTTCCATATTTGCGGCGTCGAAGCCAATCTTGAGAGACATATAGCTACAGAGAAGCTATCTGTCGGCAGTTAAACCCACATTCGGCAATCGACAAGGTACGCAAGGAACGCACTGCCGAATGCGTGACGTAAGCATGACGAAAGATCGGCTTTCAACAGAATGAACATTACAACACATACTCATAGCCGATTAGCGAAAAAACAGAGCATGATAGATAAATAAAAGGGTGAAACATGATCATAAATTCGCAGTAAACAAGGAATGCATAGGCCGAAAGCAGCACCCGTCAAGCATGATAACAAAACAAGTTAATCCACCGCATGATACGACTTGTTCGTGACCACACCACTAATCAGATTAGACCAATCCACCGCATGATACAATCTAACCATGAAAAGCTAAAAGCATTCAGTGTTTAGTTACGAACCCATAACACAGTCACGAATTTACATTGAAACAAGAATGCATAGGCCGAAAGCAGCACCCGTCAAGCATGGCAACGAACGAGTTAATCCACCGCATGATACAACTCGTTTGAGGCCACACCACCAATCAGATTAGATCAATCCACCGCATGATACAATCTAATTGTGAAAGGCTAAAAGCACTCATTGTCCAATGCAAACCCACGAACACACGTTCACTCGTGAGAGCACTGCCGAATACGGCTACTTAGCCGAATCGGGATCCATGGCGAAGGAACAAACCTAATCGGTAAAGATAAATCTATCAGATCGAATCGAATTCTAATCCACCGGATGATTAGCTCTAAGACGACCCAAAAACCTGCATCTACCGCATGATACCCGGTTCTGTCAAGATCTACATGATGCCAATAAGCTTGAACCCGCGACACGTGGCAACCTAGATCGGTTTCGGATTCGGCTGTGAGGGGATAATTCGTCATGTTATGAAGTATAGCCGATTCTAGCCGATCTAGATTGGGCAAAGGTGTGTTGCATGAATTAAGCACATAGTAAAAACAGAGCAACACAGGGTAACTTAATGAATCTGTTAGATCTTGCCGAAATCTAACAGAGCCGATAACTTGGTCCATACTAGATCTTAGCCCACCGCATGGCTCATGACCTAACAGAGGAACCTTCTTGAAACCACAACTTAAATCCACCGGATGATACTAAGCATGGTAACAAGACTACTTGCATCAAAGCTTAAATCCACCGCATGATACTAAGCATGATACAAGGTTGCCGGTACTTACGGAGGCCGACGGATCGATGACTCCTCTCGAAAAACTCGACGACTCGACTAAAGGACTCGATGTTGGCACGGGGCCGGTTTGTTGTATGATTGATTCGATTCTCTTTTACAGCTGCCATGGGTTTATATTTATACCCAGGTCCTGATACAACTCCTAGTCGGGCACGACTACAACACTTGTTTCTAAAAATAAATGACGAATCTTCGTACCCATATTGCTTTCCTTGTTCGAACCGGCCTTCTCCTTATGTTGATCCACGTCATCATGTCTTCCCGAATGCTACCACTCTTCGCCTGTGGAACAATGCTTCTGCCGAATGATGACGTATTCCGACCGCAGAGTATCTCTGCCGAACGTTTCAGCCGAATGGCGACGCGTTCCCGACCGCAGAGCATCTTTGCCGAATGCTTCAGAAAAAACCCTTTTAGCCGAATGGCATCCTTCTACCAAATCCGGCCCACATGTCAGCCTCTTCCTGGTGCCAATTTTGGGTGTCAACAGTAGTTCACTAGCTAGCTTATTTAATACCTCGATATACTCAAGAAATTTCTTGAATTTTTCATTTGCAGTGCTAATTCTCTGATGTGCGATTTCAGTGGGACTAGATATGAAGATGGAGATGTCAGGCTTGATGGGCAAGTGGTGGCCGAGAAAGATACCTTTAGGTATTTAGGATCGATGCTGCAAAAGGATGGTGACATTGATGAAGATGTTAGGCATAGAATTTCAGCCGGTTGGTTGAAATGGCGTCAAGCTTCTGGTGTCCTCTGTGACAAGAGGGTACCACAAAAGCTAAAAGGTAAGTTCTATAGGACGGCGATTCGCCCGGCGATGCTATACGGTGCTGAATGTTGGCCTACTAAAAGGCGACATATACAACAACTGAGTGTAGCAGAGATGCGTATCTTGCGTTGGTTTTGTGGTCACACAAGAAGGGATAGGATACGGAATGAAGATATTCGAGATAGAGTCGGAGTGGCACCAATTGAGGAGAAATTGACGCAACATCGGTTGAGATGGTTCGGACATGTCCAACGGAGGCCTCCTGATGCGCCGGTGCGTAGTGGGGTTCTACAGCGGGCCAATAATGTTAAGAGAGGTAGAGGGCGACCCAAACTAACTTGGGACGAGTCGGTTATTAGAGACCTTAAAGAGTGGAATATCTCTAAGGATTTAGCTATGGATAGGAGCGCTTGGAGACTAGCAATTAATGTGCCTGAGCCGTGATCTTTGCTTTCTTTTCTGCTTTCCTCTAACTCTTTTTCTGTTTTTTTTTTAACTTTTTGGGTTTCACCTCTAGCCTATCCCAACTAGCTTGGGACAAAAGTCTATGCTGTTGTTGTTGTTGTAGTGCTAATTCTTTGATGGTCTGACTAATCATGTTGACCATCTTCCGACTCGACGGCGCTGCCTTGCACGGTCAGGTTTTTCACTGCTGGGCGGTGCTGCAGCCATGTCGGTAGTCGAGGTTGAGGCGATGGGGTTGCAATGACTGGGCAAGGATCTGGAGCCAACACCATCAGCTTCAACTCGTCGGCGCTGCCTGGGACGGTCAGGTTCTTCACTGGACAGTGCTGCTGCCGTTTTGGTAGCACCAACACTTGAGGTTGAGGCGCCTGGGTTTGGCACTAATGAAGCTTCAGCACTCAAGACGTAAAAACAGTCCTTAAATACATCCTTGACGTAGACTCGCCAAATCCAAGTCCATGACTGTTCAAGAAGATCAGATATGGCCAACCAAACCCAGCCTCATACCCATAACCAACGAAAAGCACGTAACGAGAGCTGTCTATCTTCTCATCAGAGTCATTTGAGTCACCAGAGTACTCGTATATGCCTTCAGGTCCCAGTTCGTGAAAGCGACTGTCTACAGGTAGACAACCCACCACTGGCCTCCCTTGTAGTATAAAATCAGGGATTCTGTCAAAATGAGGCGATCTTGGATTCAGAAATCGAGTGAGCCGAATGGGTTGCTTCCATTCCCATTCGGCAGAGGTTGCCACAGCCCCATTATAACGAAACAAACTATTTGCTGTCTTTTCACGCGTGTCATATGGGATGTCAACAGAAGTTTCTTCTCAAAGTCTTCGCCTAATGTGGCTTTCGTAGTCTCTAACTAATAAACTAATACTGAATCTAATATCACAGTTTCTGCACTTCGAGGCTGCATCTTTGCTCAATGTCATCTCACCCCCTACACAGAACGCCAAAGCATGCGGCATGACAACTGTATTTTGTGCTATAGGGAGCTCCCTCCTCCTCAATCCCCCTCCCTAATTTAACCATCTATTTTAGTCAAACTAAATAAAATAGTATTTGCAATCCAAATTTTATGAAACTTGATAGGGGTGTTGTAAATGATGTAAATATTTTATTTAGTTATGTGCACAAGTTAAAGTGTTATGTATTACAAGATATAAAATTTCAAAGTAGGATATATTTTATCGGTATCTCGTAAGTAGGAGAAATAAATAATTGGATCATTTATATTGGAACTTCTAAATAAAATAGTATATACTAAACAAATTTTATGAAACTTGACAGACATGATGTACATTTTGCAAATATCCTATTTTAGTAACTTGCACGATGATAGGTGCTACATATTTAAAAATACATAATTCTAAATTATGCTATATTTTATCTCTATTTGTTACCTCGCGAGATATTTTATCGTATGATACTTTGCAATCAAGGTGAAAATATCTTTCAATTTATAGTAATGAAAAATAATACTGATAAGAAATTTTTAGAATGAGATATTATAAGCACATTCTTTATCTTACAAGCACCTTATTTTTTATCCATCATTTTCTTTGTCGATGTTGAGCTAAAGAAATTAACTCTCATCTCTTTATGATATACATCCATTCATCTTCTCTTACTTATGCACTTTATCCATCCCACCCCATTACTAAAATTTTAACTTAATTTACTCCCCTATCCTATTAATATCGGCTTAATTTACCCCTTAAGCGGGATTCCCGCAAGCGTTCGTTTACGGTCATCTGTGCAAGTCTCTTGTGCAGTACATAGGCAAAGTATATTTTTACTTGTTCAGATCGAATAGTGTTGCATCATATTTCAAACAACAAACCCATGAAAAAATACAAGTTCATGATTGTAGCAGCATTACCACGTATATAATAGTTAATGATGTTAATGTAATTATAATAAAACACGTATATATCATACTGCAAACTTTATTATTGTTTAAATTATATATCTTATAACACATAACACTTTGGCTTGTGTATATAACTAAAATAGAATGTTTACATCATCTACAACACACCTATCGAGTTTCATAAAATTTGAACTGCAAATACTATTTTGTTTAGATTGACCAAAATAGAAAGTTAAATTAGTGAGGGACGATTGGGGAGGGAGGGAGCTCCCTGTCGCGCCACTTGTGTTGGGGCGAAAAAATAGAGTGTCACGCCGCGCGGCAACGTTATTTTGTCGCGCCATGCGGGCCGACGTGACCAAAAAGGTTGTGAGATGTAAATATTTATCTGAATGGTTTATTTTTGAAATATTACTAAAAGTTGGTTAAAATTTAAAAAAAATCCAAGCAGCGAGTGACTGGGGAGCTTGTGGATTTTTTACATTGACCCCTTCTAAAACCGAATTTTGCCCCTTGACCATGTGTAGATTCTAAGTTCTTCAATACACCTGTTAAGAAATGGATCTGCTCAACTTTATTTTCATTATATGATTTATTATGCTAGCATTTGTCTAACAAAAGGAGCATTTATCTTAAATTTTTAAATCATAGAACATATCATGTTAGTAAATACCATATAAAATCTCCATTGAGAAACCAAACTATACCCACACCATCACATTCTCATGAGAGAAATTATATGAATCCACTCCACCCCAAACCATCACCACCACACACCAATCCAACCCAAACATTTGAACTCATAATGTAATAACTATTAGCCAAACTATGGTTACAACTCAATAAGAACCCGTTTCTCAAAAAAATTATAATATAGATCTAGCCACACTGCTTTGCACAGAGGAGCTGCCAAGCGTACTGATTCATCTCCAAAAATTTCGGTCAATTTCGATAAAATTTTATAGTGTGAACGCGAGGTTTTAATTTCAGGGTCCGACTCTTGACATGGGGCCCACATGTAGATCTAGCCACACTGCTTTGCAAAGAGTAGCTGGCAGTCATACTGAGTCATTTCCAACAAATTTCGGTCAATTTCGATAAAATTTTATAGTGTGAACGCGAAATTTTAAATCCAGGGTCCAGCTCTACACAAAGAACCCATTTCAACCCAATCCAATCCAACCCAACCCATATTTACATAGAACCTACTCCACCCCACTTCATTAACTAATATAACCCATTTCAACCCACTCCAATACACTCCACATGAAAATCCAACCCATTAAACTCATTTGAACCCAAACCGTTTGCAGGGTTTGAGATTAGCCTTATATGGAAAATATAAGCGCTTACTGAATGAACATTCAATTATTCTTTCTACACTAAAGTGAACATTAACTTATTATCTCTACACTAAAGTGAGATAAACGATTGTAGTGTCCGCAATCAATCAATGAGATTACAGATATGCAACTAACCGGCAACAACCATCTCCATTGGCGAAGGCAACAAAACATCCTTTTGACACAGTGGTTGGGTTCATGGACAACGGCCCAAGGATATGGCGCCAGGTCTATATGCGATTTCAAAGAAAAAGAAAATAACACTCAAGGAAGCGCTACAGGATCGCATATGGATCTCAGACATAAACATCGGACACCGAGATTTCTCCGCATAACACTTTGCGGAATTCATACTACTTTGGTGAGCCCCAACAAGCATCCAACTACGATCCGGGGTGCCAGATGACATACGATGGAAGTTTACAAGGCACAGTTCCTTGGCTCTATAGGGGCGAACTTTGAGACAATGATTTGGAGAGTATGAGCACCGTAAAAATGTAAAATATTCAACTAGCTTGCCTTACAAAACCGACTTTGGACATCTGACGGACTGTATAAGAGAGGATGGGACCATCACCCAGTGTGCCCACTGTGCCGCTCAACCATGGAGACAGCCTTGCACCTCTTCGCGGAGTGCAGATTCACTAGGCGGCTTTGGGCGAGCCTCTCCTCGTGGCTCGGCATCCACGACCTCCACCCAGCTGCCAGGACTCATTGCGAATTGGTTTGCCAATGATGGACGGATATAACGGCAACGACTGCATGGTCACGTATATTAGTCTCTTGGGAGATATGGCTAGAGCGAAACTCCAGAATTTTCGATCACAAGGAATCAAGCTTCTAGAGAATCATGGGCAAAATTAAGGACAAGATGGCCACTTAGATAGCTGCTAGAGCCAAACACTTAGCCTTGGTGGCTGCGCATGGATGACAGCGAGGTGTGACTGTGAGCAGCAGCCCCCTCCTGGTGTCTGCATAAGTTTTTCTAGTTTGCATCTTTTTTACTTCTCAAGGGGAGTGTTGTAAATATGTTGGAAAAAGTCTAGATCACCCCTCACCTATGAGGGTTGGACTACATAACCCACAACCTATAAAATGGTCTATATCACCCCTGAACTTTCGTCAAATTACTCCCTAAAACAATTTTGAAAAATCATAGTAAATCATAGAAAAATCATAAAATGAAAAATCCAATTATGTTGGACTTCAAATGAGTATATTTATATAATAAATATATAATATGGTATGCTTCAGTGAACAAATGAGTATAGCTAACGACGGCGCCAAGAACCGTGTTCAGGCAACGACCAGTGCGCTGCCAACATCACACATCTGCAGATACGATGGACCTATTCCAGCGTTTGGTCGGGTCGTCATGCTTTCATTTATGCGTGATCCAAGAATGGCCCCGCAGAAGCAGCTGCTTGCGGTGATCATGTGGAATCGGGCAAACAGGAATAATGGCAAACACGTAGTGAGCCCAAGTTACACAAAAGCTAGTGTACGATCCTCTTTAATTACCTTGAGAGGGCATTCCAAACAATAGACTACTCCATCTCACCTGTCTTACAAACATAATTCACAACGCTAAACACAAGACACGTATTTAAAAGTATAGCATGCTACGTCAGCAAGCTAGTTTGGTTTCATCTTCTCAGTGTCTTACCAACATGAACTGGATAGCTGGTTCCCAGGAAGATAACATAATATTAAAAGGGGTCTCTTGTTGATGAAATAAATATATCTTCTGCCACAAGAAAGTGCAAGAGACCGCTACGTTTCACTCCATCACTCTTCTTAGGCCAGTCTCAGTGGGGATTTCATGGCATTAAATGGGCTGATGTGGCAGAGGAGAGAGAGTGAAGAGTTTCATGGGATGTGAGGAGTTTATCACCATGAAACTCATCTGACACAGTTATTTAGTTTCTGATCTAGATAACCATGTGATGAAATCCTGCACTGAGACTGGCCTTAGACACCCACAAGAGTGTTACGTACGCCCGGAGGGAGCGTGAATAGTCCTTAAAACTTAAAAGTAGTTGGATCATCAAGGCCCTGAGGACAATAAATACACAACTAGAATCAATCGGGAAACACACATTCTCTAGTATAATGGTACCATACAGCAAGATATGACATTACCTTGTACATCCGCCTTTACCTAAGCTTCCTTAGCTTTCACCTGTAAAAGAGGGTTGGGGGGCACATGTAATTGACACTAAATCAACAAAACTGTTAAAAAGACTGAAAGGCTTCCCAGAAAACAAATCATACGTATTTAGCATCATCTCCGTCAGAGTCACTCCACTCTCGAAAGGCGCCAAATGGCAAACGCACATTCAAGTGACCGGCAAAGAATTCCACAGAATGGTTGGGGTGCTTCATATCTTTGGGTCCACAATTGGTGCAACCATAGAAATGCTGACCTTTATTAACAAAAGAAAAGGAGTCAACTGCAAGGTAACCAACCAATCACAAACACATAACCACATTGAAGGTAATAAAAAGTCGTCACAAAGTCATGGCTGTGCAGTTCGACTTCAGGAGTTGAGACGGGATACAGATCAAGTTGCATCCGGTCCTTTACGGGTCCACACGCGAGGTGATATATATGTACATATGGAGTACATCTGTCTCACCCGGTGCAACAATCTATCTATCTATCTACGGCTGTGCTAGCGCCCGGACGTCCGGACGGAATTAATCGTCCGGACGCTTCCGTGGCACCTTGCGATTGGATATTACTCCAACAGCACACCCACGTGATGTCCTCTCACCCCATGGTTGGGGCCACCCACGTGATGAGTTCCTTCCACCCACCGCGGCTGGACACTTCTTCCTCGATGATGCAACCCGTACGTCACCATATTCCTTATGCATTATTGTGCTGGATGCCAGCTCGCACTTTAGGAGAGAGAGAGGGAGCAAGGTAGCGTTCAAACCTCAAATTTTACATTGCAACATTGAGAAATAATGTTTGCAACACTAAAAAATAGTGCATGTAATATTAAATATTAATTTTTAAAAC
The DNA here is from genome assembly GCA_033239725.1 of Echinochloa phyllopogon. Classification (NCBI taxonomy): domain Eukaryota; kingdom Viridiplantae; phylum Streptophyta; class Magnoliopsida; order Poales; family Poaceae; genus Echinochloa; species Echinochloa phyllopogon. Next base: position 49,116,941 of record BTCW01000002.1, on the reverse strand, counting down.
AACAAAAATACCATCACCAATGCTCAGAGGGGGGAAAAGTTGTAAACACACCGTCAGGTTAAACTTGAGTATCAACTACTCAAAAAACCATGAGACATCAAGAATCACCATGTGAAACCTATAAAAGCACCAAATTCAACATAAAAAAATCTCAAAGCAAACCCGCAACAAAACATCATATTACTGCAACATACCAGGAACACTCATGCAACATCGATATAACACCAATTCAACATCTGTTGACAATGGTTGCAACATCCAAAACAACTCAAATCAACGCTGCCGCAACATTAGAACATATCATCTACTACAACATGCTAAGAACATTAATGCAACATCGATAGGCAATGAGTGCAACATCCTTGAACAACGATTGCAACCATTCATAAAATCTCATGCTGCTCGAGCGTCTTCTGCTCAGTAGGTGCGGTAAGTGAGTCCCACCGCAACCTGTGCAACATCGAGATTCAATTTCTATGCAACATACAAATGAAAACACTTGCAACATAGATAAAAAATAGCTGAAACATTTTCAACATGCATCTGAAACACTTAAAAAAGCAACATGCTTCAGGAAAAACTCATGCAACATTTGAAACAAACGCTTGCAACATTCGTGTAAAGATATTGCAACATATGCAACATTTGGTTTGGTTTTTGCAACATTCATCAGACACACTTGAAACATTCGATTGCAACATCGGGAACATTTGAAACATACGATTGCAACTATGCTGTCAGCAGCGTGTCGGACAGAGAGTGTACACTGATGCCGATGGAGGAGCAACTCCAGCGGTGACGGCCATTGCAATTTATCCCAAGCCATGGGAGCGGCACCCAACTGCGCCCAGCGGAGAAGCTCCTCCAGCGACCACAAAGCAGCTACACTGCCAGGGCTGGCACGGGTCACCCATGGCTGCAGGGGAGCGACAGTGAGCTCCCGGCACGGTGGCCACACGGCAGGCGGTGGCCCATCACGGCGCTGGTGCAGCTCGCCCACCCCTCGTCGCCGCAGGGGAGTCGAAGCCGGCGGCGCTCGCCCGCCCCTCCTCGCCGTGAGGGAGCAGGAGCCGGCGGCGCTCGCCTGCCCCTTCTCGCCGTATGGAAGCGGGCCCCTCACCCTCACCGCGGCCAGCGGGGAAGCAGCGCTGGTGCAGCTCGCCCCGCTCCTCGTCGTCGCGGGGAATTCGAAGCCGGCGGCGCTCGCCCGCCCTTCCTCGTCGCGGAGAGCGGCCCCTCACCTTGCTGCGAGGGAGCAGCGCACGGTGGAGGAGCTCCTCCCGGCGGCCATCTAGCGACGGTGGAGTGGCTCCATGCGGCACCGGGAGAGCGGCAGCCAGAACGCCACGCCTCGCGCCGCGCGAGAGCGTGCACGTCGCCACGGCGGCGGTCGAGTGGCCGCCCGGCGGGGCAGCTAATCGCCGGCGGGGAGGGCCGCAGGGCAGGACCGGCCATCTTGGTCACGATCACGACCGCTCAATTTCTTTCTACACCACCGCCAATAATGCCGACCTCACCCATACCTGATCAGGACCCGCCATCCTCCGTACAGCACAAGCGGGAGGCGGATCAGCGCGAGCTGCAGCTTCAGCTGCTGCTGGACGCTCACCGGCCAATGGAGCTGCTGGACGACATGGTGGTGGCCATCATCGACCAGACGTACGGCGCGCTGCTCGAGATCCTCGGCCTCGCGGTGGCGCCGCCGGAGGGCCGCGGGCCCGTCAAGGTCAGCGAAGAACTTGTCGACGCCGCCGACCCCGACCCCGACGCGCCGCCGACGCTCTGCGTCGTCGAGGCCAGCGCGAGGCACTGCTGCATCAGCCTCATCGACGGCTCCGGCGCCGTCGCCAGGGAGTGCAAGCGGTACACCTCCCTGAGGCTGATGAGACACCAGCTCCAGACCCGCCGGGCGACCGTCAGCGCCTCGCCGGGGAAGGTCCACCTTGCCCGGCGATTCGACGGCGGCGGCGGCGAGGGGGAACAACGCAGCTGGAAGTGCGCGGGCTTGGTCGGGGTGCTGGAGACGATAGCGTCGCACCTGGACACGGCGATCCAGGTGGAGACCGGCATGATCGCCCTGGAAAGGGCGAGCGGGTGCGGGAGCCTCTCTATGATCATGAAGGGCCATGGTAACCTCAGGGAGGTCATCAAGGTGCGCATGGCGCTGCTGAGGATGAGACGGGAGGTGGACCTCGGCGCGATCATGCGCAGGAAGAGCGCGTACGAGAAGCTCCGCCGCGCCCGGCGGCCGGCGGCGGAGATGGACGTGGATCAGGTGGACAAGGCAGACGTGCTGACCAAGAGGTTAAAGGCGATGCACGTATGATGTTCCGTGGTCTTAGCTCCCGCGGATGAGCCGAGACAATTAGCTAGGCTGATGGCGAACACGGAATTGAACCACAGGGAAGAAAGTGAATCCTTTGCAACGGCAATCAACGCGCATGTCGATCAGCTGCTGGCCTGCTGCGATTATTTTGTTCCATGAGCTCTGTGGCTTAATGAGAGAGCTCTTTGCTAAATATTGTTTGATATATTCTGATTCTTGTGGGATATAAAGTACAATCCGAGAAATACTTTTTGTTGTCTCTGAATCCCTAGATTGTTTGGGACAGTTTCTCTCACTTCAAAATCCATCCTTAAGCCAACCCACCTACCCTCGCGTGACGCTACTGATCAGTGCTGTCCTTTTCAGATACTTTCTCAAGACAATTTGCCATCATAATTATTTTCAAGACAATTTGTCAGCATAATTTTCAAGAAATTAGTCAGAATAGCTTCTCACATAAACTTTACGTATAACTTGTTCAAACAACTTATAAAGACAAAACTTCGCCATGATAACATTTTTAGAGAGAACTTTGTATATTTATAAAAAAAATCTAAAGAACTTATACACAATTTTTTCATATTCAGATCCTACAAGAAAATGCATACTTAAAAATGAGTCAATAGAACAACTCATCTAACTAGATTGTGTATAAAACTAATTCAAAACAACTCGCCAATTTAAGTTTTGTACAAAACTAATTCAAAACAACTCGCTCATTTAAGTTTGGAGAGGTAAGGTAAATTTGTGCAGGAAAGCAACTGCCTCGACACCGTAAAGCAACTGTCTGATGAGTTTCTTTTTAGGTTGGAGAGATGTAGAAAACTTGGCTCAAAATGGAGTTATTATTGAAAGTGTCAAAAAAATACAGACGGACTTGGACAATTGTTGGAGCATTGATTTTTCACTTTTTTTTAAAAAAATGTTATTTCTAAAAAATACGATCCCCCGCGTGATATACAAGATCAATCTAGTCCGAGCCGGACTTGGCTTCGATCGGTTACTGGACAACCAGCGCAGGTCAAATACTTCAGTCCATCGACCCAGTTGCTTTGCTTTGCTTTGGTTTTCCGACATGGATATGGGCATGGCAACCTCCTCGCAGGGGCGGATCTACGTGGAGTCATCGGGGTCAGCTGACTCCGATGGATTTTGGTTTTTCTACACTAATTCTACAGTAACATTAGCAAATCACTCTTATATTTATATTAGATTGCAACATGTAGACCCGATGAACCCGACAACGAAAATTCCTAGATTCGCCTCTGCCTCCTCGTCATCCTCTACCATCTCCACCTCTGAGAGCACGCGATCCTCCTTACCGCACGAGCAGAAGGAAAGGCCGGCGGATCCGCGCGAGCTGCAGCTGTTGGACGACCACCGCCCATGGGAGGTGCTGGACGACGTGGTGGTGAACATCATCGGCCAGGCGCACGCCGCGCTGCTCGAGATCCTCGGCCCCGCGGCGGCGGCGCCGCCGCGGGAGGTCGCCGGGCCCGTCAAGGTCCGGCAGCCCCTCGCCGACGATGACGCCAGCGACCCCGACTCGCCGCCGGTGCTGTGCGTCGTCGAGGCCAGCGCGAGGCACTGCCGCGTCAGCCTGATCGACGCCGCCGACGGCCTCGGCGACGGCGGATTCGGGGCCTGCTGTGACTTCAGCGTGAGCTACATCTGCGACCTGATGCAGACGAGACGGCAGCTGCAGATCCGCCGGGCGCGCGTCCGGACATGGCCAGGAATGGTTCACCTCGCCCGAGCCGACGACGGCGACGGGATCCAGTGCGGCGGCGGCGACCGGCCCCGGCCGGGCGGCGTCTCCGGGAAAGGCTTGGCCGGGGTGCTGGACGACGCGATGAGGTCGCACCTCGACAAGGCGATCCGGGCGGAGGCGAACCTGGTCAGGATGGCGAGGAGGAGCGGGTGCAGGGGCCACCGCGCCATCAGCGAGAGCTTCATCGTGCGCTTGGCGCTGGAGGACATGAGAAGGAAGGTGGACCTCCGCGCGATCATGTACAGGAGTAGATACCGGAGGCGGAGATGGACGTGGATGAGGTGGACGAGAAAGATGAGGTGCTCAAGAGGTTAAAGGCAATGCACTTATGATGTTCAGCGTCAGCTCGCGCAAATGAGGCAGTTGTTTTTGTAACGGCTACGTGCATTATTTCAGCTTCGATAATTTTATCCCTATGTCAGAGTCTTTGGGTTGTACTTATGCCTTGCTCGACGCAAAATTTGTTCTTGACAAAATTTTGTTCAATTAACTTTTCATGAGGACTCCATCCATCTTTAAAAAAGAAAATAAATGAGAAAAAAAAACGAACGAAGGAATAATAGGAAAGAAACGGCAATGTGGTTTCTGTCATGTGCCAGCAGCTGAGCTAACGTGCAAAGATCAAATTGAATTTACCCTTCCCCTTTTTGATTTTTTAAGTTAGACTATTATTATTTATTATAACTCCTTTTTTTTCAAATTTAAACATTAGCTAAACTTCAGAAGAGCTAAACGAGGCAAGCTTAAGTTGACTTTTTAAAACCACCTAATTTTAATTTCAATAAAATGAGTGTAGTTCGAGTCATTTTTGTAACAAGTTATTGAGTCATTTTTGTATCAAGTTACAGAGTTAGGCCCGTTTGAATCACCTAAAACTAAAAATTACTCTAGAGTAAAGTTTAGATGACTAATAATTAGTCCATGGTTGTTTGGATCATAGGACTATAAGTACATGGGATGGCACATGGGAGAGGCACAAAGACTATATTGCACTTTTAGTCCAGATTAGGTGGATTTTATTGACTAACAAACATATTTTTAGTTGGACTGCAACTAAACTTTAGTCCACATTTTAGTCTATCCAGCTGAAATTTAGGATTAAATTTTAGTCTATAGGATCCAAACAGGGGCTTAATTTAACCATCTTTTTTACGGTATGAGTCATCGACGTCGACGAGACTAGGGACCGACAAATAAACACAAAAAGGTGACCGAAAAGATCAAAAACAATTCCCAACCAAGCACTGTAAAAGTAGGGCATGGTATTAGAAAAAAATATAAAATTAGTTTATATTTTTTTTGAGCTAAATAAATTTCTATTAATTTCCTACGACTGAACAAGATTGTACTATTTTTAATTACATATATGTTTTCTAAGAATTTGTTTTTCTACAACATTTTTTTATAAAGTTTAGTTGACCCTTCGAACTATCAAAGCAGACCAAATTATCTCCTTATGGGTGACGTGGCACCACATAGGACGGCAAACATTGTGCCACATAAGCGAAAACTGCCATTAAAACCATCAAAGGGTGAAAATTGAACCATTTGGAAATTGAAGGGTGTCAAATATCTGGTTTTGCTGTTGAGGTTTGAAAATCGCTGGGATGGGCCTCAGGTGTTGTGGGCCGAGGGAATCGGTTACTGATTGGACTCAGTCTTATTGCCTGTTGGTTTGTTGATTAGGCTCAATTTTTTTTGTGGGCCGTGTGCTTAGCTTGAGGTCCGTCGAGTCCGCACGGGATACAAAGTATTCCTACAAGTATACAACTCTGAAAAGAAAGAAATCGCATCCGAGGCGATCTTGGTTTCCGATCAGTTACCGGGAAACCAGCGCAGGTCCATATACATCACCTGCACCCACGACGACCGGGCATCAGTTCGTCCCTAAGCCACCGCCGCCAAGATTCCAACCTAGCTGCTCCACATCCAGGGTTAGTTTGCACGGCCGCGCAGAACCCGCGGTCCACCATGGAGGACGTGCAGGTACGGCGGCAGCTCGAGGCCCACCGCGCGTGGGAGGTGCTGGACGACATGGCGCTGGCCGTGATCGACCAGACGTACGCCGCGGTGGTCGAGCTCCTCGGCCTCGACGCGCCGCCGGAGGGCGGCGCTCACGTCAGGGCCAGCCAGCTCGTCGACCCGCCCGACGACGACCCTGCAGCGACGCCGGTACTCGTCGTCGTCGAGGCCAGCGCGCGGCACTGCTGCGTCCGCCTAGTCGACGTCGCCGCCTCCAAAGCCGCCGCCGCAGCCGCCAGCAACGGCCGCTTCGGCTACAAGGGCATCGAGCACAACTGGATGCACATCTTCCCGAGGCAGCCGATCCACCCGGTCCTCGCCGCCAACCGCCGAGCGAGGGCCAGGGCCTCGCAGGGGACGGTCCACCTGGCCCGAGTCGACGGCGCCGGCGGCCAGGCGGCGGACAGGTGGAGGAATCGCGCCGGCGGCGACGTCGCCCGGCCGGACGTCGCCGAGAAGGGTTTGCTCGGGGTGCTGGAGGCGATGGCGTCGAACCTGGAGGCGGCGATCCGGCTGGAGGACGGGGTGATCGACGCGGCGAGGGTCGGCGGGTGCAGGAGCCTCCTCAGGGCCCCGGCGGATGTCATCAAGGTGCGCATGCTGTTGGGGCACATGAGGCGGCAGCTGGACGTCGACGCGTTCATGCGCAGGGGGGTTATATTGCGGTGCAGATACAGCGCCGTCGAGCGGATCTTCGGCCGGCGGCGGCAGGCGGCGGAGATGGACGTGGATCAGGTGGACGAGGAAGACGTGCTGTCCACGAGGCTGAGGGGACTGCAGGTCGATGAGCCGTCGACGACGGCGGACGCGTGCATCTCAGCTCTGGCATAATTTTGTTGCATCGACCTAAATAAACAGTTATATTAGGTTGGATTGTGTTTATCTTTTCTTTTTTTAATCTCAAAGCTAGGTAAAGAATTTTTAATTGTACTTTTCGTTTTTATGTACGCGTGGTTCTTCCACCCAGAACGTTTTTAAGGTCTAGAATTTGACTGCCAATATATCGTGTTTTATGTCCACAAGCACCAAATTGGCATCGTCAACTGACAACTGAATCGTCACTTTCAAAATGAACGCCAAACTACGTACAAAGTTTGCATAGTATCGACAAATTCTTTATGCTAATTCAGTCAAAAGGATTAAACTTTGAAAATGATGGTGTACGCATCCGGGGGTTAGTTTAGGTTGGGTTCACCGGAGCCTGCTGTTGCCTGTGTGCTACAGCAACTGGCCAACGGTGTTGGTGTTGCCAAACACGGGAAAGGCGGCAGGAGGAACGGGAGCATCACGACGATTTTTCAGGGAAGATAGGTAAGTGTGGTGGTGTGGGGCTCGCTGACGCTAACGGATGAGCTCGCCGGCCCGAACGCCAGAGGCCGAGTGGGCAGAGCGCCAGAGCGAAGAACCATGGGAGGTCAGTTTAGCATTGTGCTACCGTTTTAGTGCATAATACAGGAAAACAACATGCCCTCCGAAGATGATCTAAAAAAAATGCCCTCCGAAGAAAATAGTACTGGCAAAAGCAAGACTGATCACGGCAGCATATAAATCAGAGATAAGACAAAACAGAAGACACAGTTGAAATTGTATTACTGATTCATGCTTTGACCCTTGTTGTCTCGTGATTCTTCATGATGCCAACGAGCTTAAGAGTGAAGACAAGATCCAGAGAACTCAAGACGGCAAAGATAAAGTGAGACCAAATTTTGTTTCGCCCTCAGAGATCCTCAACATCCTGTTTTGATGATGCCGGGCGACCTTCATACTCCAACTTCGCCCCTAAGCTTGCAGTGATAACCCTGAATTTCAACCTTATCTTCTCCATCACATCTTGAACTTGTTCATTCTCCGGATCAGAAAGCGGATAGCTGCTCACCAGTGCGGCCAGTTGCTCAATGTTCTTCCTGACCCTAGCTGAGAAGGCGTTCTGATCAATGTGAGTTGCAGACGCCCACACGTCCAGACAGCCCTGATAGAAACCCAGTTCTTCACCCACCTGGAAACCCATCTTTAAACCAACCTGCCTTCCGTCTTCCTTTCCTGATGACAGGCCATCATGATAACCATTTTTGTACCCCTCCTGGTAATGAGTCTCATCTAAGAGTACTGATGGCTCAAGGAAATCAGCATCATTTTGAGGTTGCTGGTCCATAATATGACCAGGAACCTGATTTGGCTATGCGGCGGGTAGTTCTTCAAAAATTGGGTTTCCAAAAAGCCTGCTTCATTGATAAAACAAAAGGATGAGAATAATAAATTCAATGAATACATGCTATCTAAATCAAGAGTGGGAAACTGCAATGTATTAACATCGACTCTAAAATATCACATATGTTGCACGTCAGTAAGCAAAAGTACAAATGATCGATTAAAAATTCAAGAGAGTGCTAGTTGATATTCAGGAATCAGGACACCAAATTCATCCTTGCTATGGAAATACAAAAGCATATCAGCAGTCATACATGTACCAGCATATACAAGTGGAAAAGCCATTTATACCTAGCAACAGTTTTCTACTAAACACTCTGATAACAGAATTACAGTCATAATCAATCAAGGCTGGCGCACTTGATGCAGGGAGGCTTGCGTATTCTAATACAGAACAAGTATGGCAATACCTAGGTTCGACAACTAATCTGGGTAATTTACTTACGAGAAGTGAATTATACGAAAAAAATCTGGAGGATCAAGGTTCCACTAAATATAAAGTATTTTTTCTCCGGCAAATGTAACATGACACAATCCAATTCCAATCAGGAGAGAAATTCCTTGAAAGAAATGCACCAGGAGACAGGAATTGTGCGCTTTGTGGAAGGCCTGGAACTGCTGACCACAAGAATGTGGGTTAGTTTGCAGGAGGTCCTTGTGACATGATAGATGACTATTTCTGTGTCTGAACTATTTAAAATGAATTAAAGAACAGCCCAATTGAATGAGAATGGTAACTTGGCTTAAGGGTGCAACAAAAGAAATCAATAACCCATCCTACTGTTACATTATGCAAAATAAATTCCGATCATGCAGCAATTGCTGTTGAAGGAGCAAAAAGTGGACAACCGAGGGATTATGTACCATCAATATTAAGGTTCATAAGTTCTAGCATCCATAATTTTCTAATTTTGCGTAATCTGTTCTTTGGGTCCAAAAAAAAAGCAGAGTGAATTTCCCAAATTTTCTGTCACACGTGAGTTGGAGTGGATAACCCAGGGAATGTGTAACATCACTATTAAGGTTCATAAGTTCTAGCATCCATAACTTTCTAGTATTGTGTAATCTGTTCTTAGGGTCCACAAAAAAGCAGAGTGAATTTCCCAAATTTTCTGTCACGTGAGTCCTGCAATAGCTCTCACTTTTTCAAGGAAAGATCGATTTCCAATTTTCACAGGCGCGCAAGAAAAGGTGGCAATTTACTTTGAACTAAACCATTGCTACAGGATATTCAGTTCAACAAAACGAGCAAAGACTATAAATCACAGCTCTCCGCTTCTATCTACATCAAATGGAACCCGAAGAGACGATGACACTAGAATAGAATAGAATAGAACAGAATAGAATAGAATAGAATAGGCACAATCACGCTAGGAGGCACAATCACGCTACAGCTCGAAATTTCGAACAAATCGAGTAAAACTAGGGATTACGATAACTAACCACACGTAGTTCTTCGCAATACCTCCGAAGCCGCCGCGCCGCTCGTGCGCCTCCCCTGGCCAAGCCACTCCCTCCAACGCCGGCGCCGCTCGACCCACAGGTCCGGCTAGCCGCCGCCTCCGGATGGGGTAAAGCACCTTCCTGAATCCTCTTCCGCTTCCAAGGAGCTCGCACCTAGCAGATTCTCCCAGGAAAATCCCAATTCCAAAGGCTTTCACGGTCCCGATAGCAAAAAGATTATCCTTAATCCGTTGGTCCACGGAAAACAGCATAATTACATATAGACCCTTAGTCTGTTGGTTTTTCAGGCTCTTGCTGAGAATTAAGACTTTCTACAGGGTGCGGACTGAACATCCGAAACCGGCGCCATATCCCTCCGGCTGCAACCTTCGTCTCCGTCTCCGTCTCCCGCATCTCTTCAGCGCAGGAGCTCTCTCTGTCGTCATCTGATGTCATTTGGCTAGCCATGGGTATACTTCGGAGGTTTAGGGTTTAGACTCGAACCCCTCTCCCAGACATCTCTCATGGCATCTGCGTCTCGAGTAAGTCACCTCCTCTCTCTCTCTCTCCGTATGAAATACAGTGCAGCGATTTGTCCCCGAATCATGTTTTGTTCGGCTCCTAGGCGGTCGAACTTGGGGCGAAATCGGGGGTTCCATGGGTTCCTTTCGTTCATCAGGAATTTATGGAGTAAGCGTTGTATTCCGTTTAAGTTATTATATGTGGCACATTGGTTTTGTAGGTGAGGGTCGGCACTCTGGTTCCCCTTGCCAAGGACAATGCTGGCTCATCAAATGGATCCGTATCGACAATTCCCATCTTCAAGGGGTCCAATGTCGTCGGGAGGAATCATTTGGTGGTTGCTGACAAGAGGATCAGCCGCAAGCATCTGAGCCTCCATGCCTCTGCTGACGGGTCCATTGAAGTCATAGTGGTGAGTATGATAAAATTTGGGGGAAAGCTGATGATGCCACACAATTGCATTCCATCTTAGCAATTTGGAAAATAATCTGTTGTAATGAATTTGCAGGAAGGGCCAAATCCTATCGTTGTCCGATCAGAGGGGCAGAGGAGGAAGGTTTGCACCCAAGAAAAAGCCAAGATTACACACGATGATGTCCTGGAATTGATTCCAGGTGATTATTTCATGAAGTACATGGATATGGCTGATGAACACAAAAGCCCTGTTGCAATTGGTTCAAGCGGCGCAAAGAAGGGAAAGAGGCACAGTGAGGAAGATAGTGCAGCTATCAAAAGGAATCGGCAGATCATGGAAGATGAGGCTTTGGCAAGAACACTACAGGTTAACTAACATTCTATTTTTGTTGACAATCCATCCGTTTGATATTTGCTTAACGTATAAGAGGCCAATTCCTGGTCTTTGTGAGAGTTAAATTGGGTGATGTCTTGTTGTTAATTTGTTATTAGCTGCAGCATGGGCGGACCCAGTGGGTGGGCCAGGTAGGCCACGGCATACCTAAAATTTTTGCACAGCCCGTGTAGTGTAGTCTGGTTTAACAATTCCCTGTCCTCAACCGTTATTTCTCTCATTCTCCCGTTCTTCTAATAAATCATATGAACGCAGCCCCTCCGCGGACTCTTCCAGGGTTGGAGCCTGGTCGTTCGCCGCTTCGAGGAGCAATCCTCCCCCTGGCCCCTCTCCAGCCAAGTCCCTAGCGAAAATGCATGACGTGTAATGCTCACCGCATGGCCGATGGTTTGACTCCTGCATGCATCCGTCCTTTCAGAGTTTAATATGAGTTGTGACTCTGAGCATCCTCTGTCGTCTCCTATATCCATACTCTAATCTCCTATGTTAATCTGTCTATGTGTGCCTTCTTCCAGACAAAAGAGTTCATCTAGAGGTATAGTCAGATTAGCATGTAAAATTGAATTATTTGGTATCCATTGACGTGAGCATATATACTGTTTAAATCTAACGATGTTTCATGTGAGGTTGAAACTGGCATATTGGTGATCATACATTTCTTTTTTACTTGCTCATGTGAAGCCTAAAAAATATTGTAGAGTTTACTTGCCTCTCATATTGGGGTCATTGATCATAGTGTAATAGTGTAGTCGATGCCTTGTACTATTTGTATTGTAATTTATATAAGTTTTGAAAATAGTTATTAAATTTAATTTGTTATAAGATTTTTAAGCATTAAATTAGTTCTTCTATACTTGTTTACCGAATTGCTTTGTAATTTTTTTAGTTATTTAATGAATGGTAAATGGCCGAAAAAATTAGGGTGGCATACCTTAAGTTGAAATCCTAGGTCCGCCACTGAGCTGCAGGTAGATATTTCGGGTCCTGCTTGTTCTTGGCAATACTCATCCATTCATTTATTTGATGTTTTTTAACTGATCTGAGGCGAATCGATGAACTTTACAAGAATAGTGTAGTGTAGGGGTGATCCTATGGTTATTGGCTTTGTTTGCAGAATTTCCAGCTCTGCTTGTTCTGGGCAATACCTAGGTCAGGTCAAAACACACATGATCCTAGCAGATTCAAAAAGACGGTACCTGGATCATACGCATAAAACACTTTGTAGTGTTGATCAACTGAATTCAATATGTGAAAACAGTTGGTTTATGATATTGATTGCTTACTATCTTAATGGGAATGAAGCTACGCCATAATCCATAGCTCTAGGGCTTATTCAAGTTGGGGGGGGGGGGGGGGGGGGGCTCCAGCCTACACTTGTATTCTCTGTTGTTATTGCTGTAATTCTCTTAAATTTTAAGTTTTGATAATGAAAGACGAATTATGTGGTACTGTAGCTAAATATTCTTGTATATGTAAGACTATGCATATTTATCTTTTTGTTCTTTGAAATCTAGTATATCATGATCTCAGATACTGGCGGAAATGAACCGTAGAACAGAATTCTTTTTCTTTCTTTTTGCACATCACATGCAGTTTCCTTATTTTTACCTCTAGGGTAGACATAGACTCCAAAACAAGCTTAGTGTTGAATTGTTCATCTGTTTTGCTTGCGGACTGCGGAGTATTTGAATTTATCTCTATTGCAGTTCCCTGTGTAAATCACCAGTGCGCCATTAAACAATTCGCATTGCAGTACTATCTTAATTCTTACATATCTTTATGTATGTGCTATATAATCAGGAGAGCTTTGCAGAAGAGAGTACAATTGTTTCTGATATGGCTTCTGGTCAAGCATCAAGTCTGCTCGACAATGCTGGGTCTTCCAAAAGAAGTAATGAAAGAATGCACTCCAACGGTACTTCAAATGATATGCCGTCGTTGACGTTTCGCCTCATGCGTGTCCAGGGTCTTCCATCATGGGCTAACAGTTCGTCAGTTACCGTTCAGGATGTCATACAGGTATTGCTCATTCAACTGGCATGAAATCGTTGGTGGAAACCACATGCTTTGCTCATTCAGCTAATTTTACTTAGTATGTCATGTTACAGCTATATTCAGATAGCATTTATTATTGACACCACTGTTGCATTAGATCTAGTTCCTTAACTTTCTAAAAGCATTCATTGCAGCACTTTTGCACACCATGCCCTCATTTTCACCACCATATACTCATGGATAACCTATAAATGGGTCAAATACAAGCAAAAATAGCTCAGCTGTTCTGCAGTTCTTTACAATTTTTGCTGAACCTTTCTTCCATATTTCATCATTTTCACACTGTATTACCAATATTGCCACATTCAACTGAGATGTATATGTTCTTATACCATGAATTAATTTATCTTAGGGTGAAGTACTTCTTGTAGTTCTCTCAGATTATATGGTGGACATTGATTGGTTGCTTACTGGTAAGTTATTTATTCTACAAGGCTGCTTATATTCATTATAGTACCTGATTCTTGGGTGAAATACCGTCTTGTTAAAGGGAGGTAGGGCTAAAACTGTTTCCGATGCAATGATAAATATTCTCTAGATATAAATATGGCTTTAATCGTGGAGTTTGGTAACTCATGCTCTGTCTATTGTGTTTGATATGCTATGTGGTCAAATATAAATGTGATTTTTCCTCATTTTCTGCAGTAATCATTTTTATATAAATAGATGATGTAATTAGATGCTACATTGCCCAGCATGTCCAAGTTTGAGGAAAGTTCCTCATGTCCTAGTTATCCATGGAGAAGACGGTGCTTCATTGGAGCTTTTGAAGGTAGTAAAATCGATAAAACAAAACCATTTATCATCTTGCTTGTTTCATTTTCTCATTTATTCATGCTTGGGTGACAGAAAATGAAGCCTGCAACTTGGATCCTCCACAAACCTCCACTCCCAATTTCATTTGGAACACATCATTCCAAGGCCATGCTGCTTGTATATCCTCAAGGGATTCGTGTTGTTGTACACACAGCAAATATGATACACGTTGACTGGAATAACAAAAGTCAAGGGCTATGGATGCAAGACTTCCCCTGGAAAGATGCAAAGGATATCAATAAAAAAGTTCCATTTGAAAATGATCTGGTTGATTATCTCGGTGCGCTTAAGGTAGCAGGTTATTTCCTGTTTGCTGCTGGTATGAATATGTAAATATAATATTGTTTCAGACTTTTAAAATAAGATCCAACCTACGTGGAACTGGTTCTTCATTTAAAAAAAGAAATAGGCACCCAAATTTGAGTTGATGAGGACTTGAACTTGGGTGATTGGGATGTCCAACCACACCTGCCACCCCCAAACAGTTAAGCTAGGCTCACTTCCTATTGTTTTGGATTTTTATTTCACTTGTTAATTGTTTAGAAGTTAAAAAATGACGACTTTTACTGATGGATGCAAATTAGAATTTCAAAAGCCATCAGTTATCTGATCTTATCAGTGAAAGGAAATAATTATCTGCCTTCAGAAAATCACAATTGGTGCCAGAACTGGAAAAAAGAGTCTCCACTATTCAGCAAGTTGGCACTAAGGAATTAACTCGTGATCTATAGTGTATGTTGGTTTCTACTTACTGAATTAGTATGAGAAAGGAAGTCAACATGTAACTGCTGAATTGGAGAATATGCACTTCATGATTGCTGTTGTCATGAGGGTCCATGAATTGTTGGCAACATACTATGAACTTAATTATAGTGATGCAAAATAGATAGCACCATAACCCATCTTAACATAATTAATTATCTAGATTATAGAAGTTCCATCCTTATTCTTCATTCTGGATTTCTGACTATTACTTCTCTTCTACTAGTTTGTCTTCCCTTCAGCTGCAGTTCTATTAAACTCATATTTTCTATGATAAGTAGCGAAGTGAATTGTTCTCATGACAATGCAGTGGCCTGAGTTCAGGGTGAATCTCCCAGTGGTCGGTGATGTCAATATCAATGCAGCATTCTTTAGGAGATTTGATTATAGTAGCTCCATGGTTAGTATAATTTTTTGGCCTCATAGCTACTATAGATTATAGTATGGAATACAGTGTGGTATACTGGTGTAAGCACATCTTTCCGTATAAAAATCATGTTACCAGTTCTGTCTATATGTCATTTGGGTTAGCATGACTCTCCAAGTTCAGTTAACGTTGAAATCATGGTGTATGACCATTGTCACTGAATTATGTGAGGTTTGCACACAGATTGCTGGTTTGTGAGGTTTCTGTCATGCAAATGAATCGACTGTGATTTTGAGTGGCTTTTTGGCTGCTCCATATTCACTGTTTCGAAGGAACTTTTTTCCCATTTTAGTTTGTGAAATTCACTCTATTTCCTTTGCTATCATGTTTTTCTTCTACCTTTCGCACACTGCATGAACAGACAGCCTACTGTCCCCACAAAGGTGTTACCATCACTACAGCATGAGCACGTGGCTATGTTTTGATGGGATTAACTTCCGAGCAGGAATATGCATGGAAACATAAGCACACTAACAGACATGTTGAAGCCTTTTTTATACATAATCTAATGTCAACTGATTTTGCATTGTTTGCAGGTCAGGTTGATTGGATCGGTTCCTGGTTATCATGTGGGCCCCAATATTAAGAAGTGGGGCCATATGAAGCTTAGGAGTGTCCTTGAAGAGTGCATGTTTGAAAAACAGTTTTGTAAGTCCCCTCTGATTTATCAGGTACGTTTTGTTTACTTATCCATTTGTTTGGCTGCAAATACTGCTGTAAATATTAATTCTTGAATCTTGATCTGGGAATGCTTAAAATTAAGAGTCGGTGTTGATATGATGCCAAACTTTGTGCACAGCTAGTGGTTCTACCATAGTTTTTCATTTGGAGTGACCGCCAATTTGCTGCATTCAGCATGTATCGCTGCAGTATCACAAAACAATTTAACTTACATTCTTGCATCAATCTTCTGCTACCATATAGTGCATATTCTGATTACGTATTATCTCTCATCAAACTTGAACCTCTTATAGGATGCTTTCCTCGTTTATTCTTGACTGCAGTTTTCTTCCTTGGGATCACTTGATGAGAAATGGATGAGTGAATTTACACACTCACTGTCAGCTGGTAAATCAGACGATGGATCACCATTGGGTATTGGGAAACCACTGATTGTCTGGCCTACAGTGGAGGATGTTAGGTGCTCGATAGAGGTATAAATTTAAGCTCTGTAGAAGCTTGATAGTTTTGCTTCCAGTGCCTGCATCACGAAATTCGTGAATTAATTCTTTAATGTATGAATTTCGGCAAATATGAAATATCATTTCTGGTTGATTGACCTGTGTTGACGACCTGTGAGTAGTTTATGATTACCATGATTGGTCAGTACTGTGATCTAGAGCACATAGAACATATAGTCTTCATTCATTGTCTGGAACTCTGGATCAATGCTTGCACTAAATGTGATTTCTAGTTCTTAATTTGTATATGATAATATCACCACATTTGACCTGCCTTTGTTTGTGTTTGATACTTAATATGTAGGGTTATGCGGCTGGTAGTTGCATTCCAAGCCCTCAAAAGAATGTTGAGAAGGATTTCTTGAGAAAATATTGGACCAGGTGGAAAGCAGACCATGTGGGTCGTTGGTATGCTCCCTTTTCCTGCAGCTTCCAGAATATCTGTGATATTATTCAAATGAAGTCTGATGATGATTACCCCACCTGGAGGGTGCTGTTATGTACCAGTTATGGAGTACCATAGTGCTGCACATTTTACAAGTTTTGGTATCACACATTGCATAGTGCCGCTATGACTTGTAGATTAGTGTTTTTGTCCTTAGCCTTCAAAACTATTGCAAACATATAGTAAATATAGCTTTTCAACAGAAACATTCAGGCATGGGGCACTGGGGCAGTATAGGACTGTATAAGTAGATGAAACTTTCGAGGGTAGGAAGGATAAGCATAATTGACCTTTCTTTGCCATTGAAATACCAAAGCAAGGTATCATTTGGGTCTCTGTGTCTCTGCTCAATAGTTATTGAAAATCCTCTATTCCAGGTCTGGCCAGATAGATTTTGCTTCAGTTGACAAGGCACTAAAAAGATCTGTTTGTAACTTCAACAACAGCACTTGGGCATAGTACCAAGCAAAGATTTTCTTTGATTGTGTTTTTGAAATATCCTGTTCAAATCCTCAACTGTTACATCTTCAAATCTTCTACTTTTCAAAGTAGAAGTGTTTACTATTGACATTAACTGATAACATTGTGCTCTTGTTTATTTACCAGCCGTGCTATGCCTCATATAAAAACTTTTACCCGCTACAATGGCCAAAATATTGCGTAAGTGTATGCACCTTCTCTTTCTGTTCCAGGACTAAATAAGTCTTATGTTTCTTTGGGTGATCGTCATCTGAAACCTTCCCCATTCCCATCAGATGGTTTCTGCTTACCTCATCAAATTTAAGCAAGGCTGCTTGGGGTGCTCTGCAGAAGAACAACACACAGCTAATGATACGTTCGTATGAGGTAAAGGGGGGAGCACCTGCGATTTCATGATATTTTCTTAACATTATAGATTTCTTCACAAGGAGCACTAATCAACTTATGACCAGGAATGGTTTACATATCCAGTTGTGAATGATCTATAATCATCATATAGAATCATGGCTAATGCGTCTTCATTTGACCTCTTTTCAGCTAGGCGTATTATTCTTGCCCCAAACACTCCAATCCCTACCTCGTTTCTCATGTACGGAGAAGAATAACTCATGCCGGGTAACACCAAGTCGTTCCTTCCTATAGTGTCATGTGATTATCCCTCTACAAGTCCGTTCCTGTCATTACACTGTTTTGACATGCATATCCAGGGCGGGTTCGCCCTTGGCAAGACGATCAAGACCAAGCTGGTCACGCTTTGCTGGAAAGGGGACGAGGAAAAGGAACCATCTACGAGAATTGTCAGATTGCCTGTGCCATATCAACTCCCTCCACAACCTTATGGCACAGAAGGTTAGCCGCTGTCCTAACTGCTGTTCCATCTTGGTCTTAGCAAAAGTCCTGAAACGCTTTCTTTTCCTTGCAGATGTCCCTTGGTCATGGGATCGGAGGTACACAAAGAAGGATGTGTATGGCTCAGTCTGGCCGCGTCATGGCTAGCTCCTTAGTCTTACTGTCTGTATGACAGTGACGATCCGTAGCCCTGTTCCAGTGTTAGCGGAGATAAAGCCAGTGGCTTAGTGATCTCTCACTGGTCAATTGTAATTCGAACCGGCGCCTGATTCCTCTGGGAAATTAGTGAGCCGTGTAAACATTGGATATTTTTTTCCAGCTTATCGTGGCAATGGATATATTTCCATTCTATATCCCGACGTGCGCAAAATGCCATTGGCTGCTCGCTACTGCGGTGTTCATGCACCGCACTGTCCTAATCGAATTTGTTCCGTGCGAAGAACCTGTAAAGAACGATCTAAAATTCAAGTTGGGTAGCGGAACGACGTCGGTGCGGACGTGTGGCTCCCTCGGCAGCGCCAGCAAAAGACACCAGTGGCGGGCGCGCGTGATCCGGTCGGGTCGGCGCGGCTCCAGCTCACGGCAAGCGTGCCCCCGCGTTGGCGTCGGATGAGGCCGCCACGCCAAGCACGACGCGAACCCACCGCCCCCCTTGCGAGCGCGACGCGGCGCCACTGACCCCAACCAACCCAACGCCGAAACGGAGGGGAACGCGCGCGATGTGGAGAGGATGCTGGCGGCTACGGCTGTGGGCTATGGCGCCGCGACCCACGTGAAAATGCCCTATCCGCGCGCGCGGGTCCGGGGACGGGCCAAGGCACCGCGCGGGCGCCGGCTGGGGGAATCCGATCCGTCCGGCTTCCCGATTCGGGGATATCGCTCATCGCTGGCGCGCTACACGCCATCGCCACTGCCGTTGCCGTCCGATTAGTTAGTTAATTAATACCAATTGGGTATTACTAATTATTATATTGTTAATTCCTTTAATGGCGTACGCATGCTAAATGGCTAATGCTATTCCTCCCCGGACACCGGTTAAGCATCAGGCTGACGCTTGTTGGGATGCCTGAGTTGCTGACCGCTCCAGTACGTCGGTTGCTATGGGTTGGGATTCTCTGCGCGCGCGATTGTGGCTGGGGGTCTCAAGAATCCACTGCATGAGTACATTTTCCTTACCACGCGAAACCAAATGACTAATTTAGAAGAACTCATGTGGCAAAGGAGACATATACAGTACATACCCTCATCGCAAACTTTTTTTTAAAACACGTAACTATGAAGGGTTATTGACTTTCCCCCATAGGAGAGAACAAATGACTGTATATAACTCAATACCCAATGTTGTACAGACAATTTCATTTCAATAGGACACTAATTTTTTTACCCCCACCAACAATTGGAACAAAAGCAACAAAATCATGAGATATTATCATGTCCTTTTTTTCAAACCAAGCCGATTTTGGAACATCAAGTTCTCTTGCCAAGAAGTGCTAAAATATACGAACTTGTAATCCGCTATGAGATCATCCTGATAAACTAGTTATATTGGCGTGTATACAACTTATAAGATGATTTGCGCATGTTTAAAACCAATGGTTAAATCTAGATTACATCACTTATTAGGAGTAGTTGCTTCCATGTTGCAATAGTGGTTAACCAAGTCTTAAGCACTGCGGTATCTCTTATTTTATGACACGATCAAGGCAGGCGTCGATTAATAACTTATATATTGACAAAAGCCAACTGTGCTTTCCTCGTGCGAGTTCTTGGACAGCCGGCACAGAGCGACAAACAGAGTTTGTTGCCGCAGAACAACCAGATCGATAGTCTAATCGAGGAGGACAACCAGTCTCGCTCTGCGGCCAAAAGAAAAGGGAGGAGAAGCGAGGAAGAAAAAGGGGGGCAAGAAACCACGGAGCGTCCTCCTCCTCCCGTCTATAAATTCCCCTCCTTTTCCCCCTCCATATATAGGAGGCATCGACGCCAAGAAGAGGGAGGAGCACCAAGGACTTCCGGCGCCTGTTCAGGATCCACATCTTCCAGAGAGAGTTCTTGGTTGATCTCTTCCTCTTCGACCACCTCCCAAGGGTATGCGGAGCACCCCATCCTTTTTCCCCTTTCTTTAAAGAAATCTGTCAGTTATTGTTTGTGTCCTTGTGATTTCGTCCCGGTTTAGCTGTTTAGGATCCATTCTGTAGGAAGATCCTAGTTGTTCCTATAGAAGCCCGCTAGGGATTTTGGGTGGATTTCACTCTTAGTGTTATCTCGGTTCTTTTAGTTATGATGATGATGACAGGCAGTAATTTTTTTTTTACTCCATATGCTAGGTTGTTGCGTGAAACTGGTGTTGATCTTGCTTTTTCCTATGAAGGTTGTCCTTTTTTATAATCAGCCATGTAATTAAACAAATGTTTTGCTATCCTCTTTTTTACAGTTTGCAATCAAAATTGAATTTTGTTCGATAATCCTTTCATTTAATTATACTTAGATACTAGCATGATGCTTGTTCTCTTACTGTCAAGTAGTAGTAGTATTATCAGATTGGGTACAGTTGTTGGCCCTGGATCCTGTCAATCAGCTTGTTCTGGTTTGAGGATTTAATGTTGGAAAGTTTTAAACAAGGCTGTATAGAAAGAATTGAAGCTTGATAGGAATAATTTAGATTACATCCTTTATGAGATGAAATGATGTCATCTTATGGCCCTTGATTTGTTTGATTCTACGGTCACATGAACCGAAGCTAAGCTTGAACTAAATATGAATTGAAGTGTGCTGTACATGGTCTTCCAATGGCTTAATTTCTGCTTTTGCTGGTCGATGTGATCATAGCTTCGTTAGTTCTA
Source organism: Echinochloa phyllopogon (assembly GCA_033239725.1). Classification (NCBI taxonomy): domain Eukaryota; kingdom Viridiplantae; phylum Streptophyta; class Magnoliopsida; order Poales; family Poaceae; genus Echinochloa; species Echinochloa phyllopogon. The sequence continues at coordinate 49,095,983 of BTCW01000002.1, read as the reverse complement.
ATGTTGGTCTGATAATTTTTTTCCCTGACATCTTACTATAATTGAGATGCATGCATTTAACCTTAGGACCACTTGATCAAAAGTTCACTGGATTCTTAGAACAAATAATTGCTGACAGGAATAATGAGGTGTATATTATAATGGCATATGTTATAGACAGTAGCGCCAACAATGGTAAGAAGCCATTGGCATCTCAATATAGAATGCCACATGGCAGGGGCTATGACTGAATTCTTCAGCATGCCCCATTTCTGTGTTTTTTTTCGGCTTGTTTGTAACAACAGCTATATCAATATATCATATAGTTGAGATTGTATTAGAACTGTACAAGTTCTTCCTAGGTTCTGATATGGATGCATGGGATCGGCTGAAGTCAGTATTGTTCTCTACTCTGTAGTGTTTCTTGGTGTCTAGCTCCATCTGACTCGAGCAGAAATGTGTCCTGTTCTTTTAAAAATGCCTGATCACAGAAAGTGAATATGTTTGAATTTGCAATATAATTGTATATACTGGATGTTTATTAATTTAATGCATTCCTTTGTACAGCTCTTGGTGTAGCTTGCCACTCCCACAAGTCAAGTTTTCATGTCTGATCTCGACGTTCAGATCCCAACTGCCTTCGGTATGCTAGATCTTCTTTTTTTTTGGTTCTCAGCTGTCTTTATGTTCCAATCCCTGGAATACAAGTAATTTCTTCTAACTTGTGTTACACGTACAGATCCCTTTGCTGAGGCCAATGCTGGGGACTCTGGTGCGGCAGCAGGATCAAAAGACTACGTTCATGTACGCATCCAGCAGCGTAATGGTCGCAAGAGTCTGACTACTGTCCAGGGATTGAAGAAGGAATTCAGCTACAGCAAGATCCTAAAAGATCTCAAGAAAGAGTTCTGCTGCAATGGTACAGTGGTCCAGGATCCAGAGCTTGGACAGGTATGGTATTTTTCGCCAAACTTGTGTTCTTGAGCCTATGTGTTCTTTAACCTTTGTATGTCTACAAGCTACTTATGTCGACGATTGTTTTGCTGGTTTAGGTCATTCAACTCCAGGGTGATCAGAGGAAGAACGTCTCAAATTTCCTTGTCCAGGTAGAGATCATTTCTCTTGCTCTACCTATCTATGGTGATAATGTGATGCATCAAACATGAAAGATGACCAATTATTCCTGTACTGTGTCCTGCAGGCCGGCATTGTGAAGAAGGAACACATCAAGATTCATGGTTTCTGAGCAACCGCCAGGTCCATAGCAAGCCCTGCATGCAAAGCAGCTATATATCCGGGGTGGAGCATATCTGGCTGTGTAAAAGCAGGCCTACGCCTGCGCGTTCTTCTATACACATAAAACCTAGCCACCTCTCTGCGTGTATGCGTGTTACCATTGTGTCGAATCTTGTACGAGGCTCCATCGTTCGATGGCTTGCTTCTCTATCAGAACAAGGTTGAATAAATGCTATCTTGATATGCTGTGTGTCAAATGCCCTTTTGCTGAACTTGCTTTTACTCAATTTCTGTTGCCTTGCTCACATGTACTGAATGTGAATGATGAGGATATGTGCTTTTGCCGTGTTTCTTGTAAAGCTTCATGTCAAGGTTGATCAGCATGCGAGGGTTCAGTTATGGTTGCACAATGCCCTTGCCTACTGGTTGGTCCATTGAAATGTTCTGCTGTTTTGATGCCGGTGTTTCTCGTTTGGTCAGTGCCTTTCTGTTTCCTTTTTGCCAGTTTCATGTGGCTTTCTGAATGCTCAGTGTTCTAGCTTCATGGACGGTAGCTAAAAGCCTGAAAACATCGGCAAGCCTTACAATCGGGTAAGCTTCGCGTGAGCGTGATCCTGAAAGAGAGGTTGTATCAGCTGAACTTTCTTTTTCAGTCATGTATAGACTGAAAGAACACTGGGAAGTGGGAACACGTCCGGATGGAATAGTGAATTTTAGCAGGATTTGTTCGATGGGTGAAACGATTTACCGGCCTGGCATGAACGGTAACCACTTATTATAAGCCCAGTTCACCTGTTATACCATGTTCTCCGCGTGTAGTCTACGGCTACCAGCTATTCCGGAGTTACCGATATTCTAACAGTGTGCAGCCTGAAGCATAGCCGGCTGGCTGTCAGTCCAGTGTCCAATCTGGGAACAAGTTGGGTCACGCTACTGTGACCCGTGGGGTTCTTGAAAATGATTCTCCGACATCTCGTACCGTGTCGGCAGGACTGCTCAGGATTATAGCACCTAATCCCGTCCTCCATTCTCTGCCGATCACCGTCAGATTTATCCTACCAAGCCCATGGTGTGATCTTCTGCACAGTGTTGTGGTACTGTCAGCATAATGCTGCCGTTCAGTTCACGTAGGGGAATGAACATCTCACTGGCGACGAACAAGAAACAAACAAAGCTATTTCGCCCTTCCCTGTCGCTACCATTCCGTTCCGTGCTGTCAAAGGCGAGGGCTGCAGACCCAAAGGGCGAGTTGCTCTCCAAGTTGGAGCATCAGAAGCCATCTTTATGCTTCCATTATCTTGCTTCTTGCAGTGCCGTTGAACGTCTCCAAGACCTTTTCAGAATCTTTACCGGCGAGAGGTCGGCCGGCCATGGGTTTCTGATCCTGCTGCGCCACTGGCTCGATGATGCTCAGCATTTGATTCCATAAGATGAGACGGGGCGTCGCCGGGCAGGTGCAGTGTGGTGCGGTGAACATGGGATCCACGTGCTCCCGCCCCGGAAATAATTCGCCCTGTTCGTTTAGATTGTTTTCTGCGAGTCAACAGTGTTTTTCTCTTAGCGAAAACCAGCGCCAGCCACCAACCACTAACCAGCCAGCAGTGTTTTTCTCTCAGCAAAAACCAGCGCCAGCCACCAGCCACCGGTCGACCTCATCTGCATGCTTAAGCCTAACCTCGTAGGAATAGCCGTTAACGTTATCAGCAGCAGCAGGTTAATCCGCCGAAACAGACATGTCTGGGCACGTCCCGGTGCCCGGGCGCCAGTGCTGTCAGTGGACCTGCTGCACGTATTGTATTCCGGTCGTGCAGTCAATTGGTGGGCAAGATCAAATTAAGGCGCCACTAGGAAACAATCCGAGTAATCACATTTCTTAATCTTAGTGATTCAAACATGTATCAGCGGGAACATGTATACAATAAATTTTTTCCCCAATGTGAATACAGTGAATCAAACTAATAATGTCGTGTAACACCCTAAAATTCATCACAATTAAATTGTAGCAACCCTCTGAATTTTCTAGGATTTATTAAGGCTTAAATAAATTTTCTAGGATTTAATTGGAATTTCTAGCCTTTTAACAATTTAAATATCATATTAAATAATTATTTTAGTCAAAATAAGTTTTTGTTGCATTCATGCTGTTGCATATATTTTTGGTTGCTTGTAAATTAAGTTGGAATTTAAATTTTGTTTAAATTCAAATTTGATTTGCTTTTGTTTGAGTTTTAGAAAAGTTGTTTAGGCTGAGTTCGGTTTTGGCCCCTGAACTCTTGGCACGGTTCGCTTTTGCTCCTTAGACTTTCCCCCACCGTTCGCTTTCCCTCCCCGCTCGGCCTGCTTTTCTCCACTTTCGGCCCAACTCCGGCCCGCTTCATTCCTTTTCTCTCCGGCGTCGCTGACAGGCGGGGCCCACGCGTCAGCTTCTTCCTCCTCCCGTTGTCGCCGACCCGGACTTCGCCCCGACTCCGATTCCCGACTGCGCCGAGTCCCTCCGTGGCACGCGTGCCTAGACGTGGGCCCAAGCTCCACCCCGGGCCTATAAAACCGCCGCCGCCGTTGCCTCCCCTTCTGATCGAAGCCAACCGAGCCGCGAACCCTAGCCGCCCGCGCCGCCGAGCTCGAGCCGCCGCCGTCGATCTTCGCCGCCGGAGCCTCGCACTCGCCGTGAAGCACGTCGTGAGGTTCGCCTTGATGCCCCACAACTACCCCTTGCATTTGATTCGAATTTTGGCCGCGCCCGTGCCTAACTAATCGCTCGTCGCCGAACTCCAGCGCCGCCGTCCGCCGTCGCTCGTCGTCGGCCGCCGTCGTCGCTCTTCCGCCGTCAAGAACCCTCGGGGTGAGACCGCCGTCCTTCCCTCTCTCTCCTCGACCTAGCCGCGCGCGTTTTGGTGCACCGTAGCGCGATTTTGAGGGTCGCCGGCGAAGCTCCGCCGCGTCCGGCAACGGCGCCGCCGCGTCCATCGCCGCCGGCGTCACCCCTCGAGGTGCCGATCCAATCGTGACCGTCAGATCTAGATCCAACGGCTCACAATAGATCGAGCCTGAGTCAAACCCGAGATACCGGTCAGCGCTGCCAATTTTGCAAAAGAGCCCTTGAAGTTTTTGAAAATCAACCCGCGGTCCAGCTCAATTCAAAAGTATTTCAATTTAGGTCTTGTTTCTTCTGTTTTAGCCCCTGCAAGTTTTAAAATTACGCCCGAGGTCCTGTTTTGGTCTTTTTACCCGTAAGCCCTTGAGTTGTTATACAAAATTATGTTTTAGCCCTTGAATTTTCGCAGTTAAGCCCCTGAAACTTTTAAAACTTTGCCAGCAAGTCCCTGAACCTTAGAAAAGCCATATCTTTTGCGTTTTAACTCCGAATTTAGTGATTCTCGCGCTCACGCGTTCGTTGTAACGCGTAGATTAGTTTTGTGCAGTTGTTTTCTTCTATTGGAATTGTTTGGTGTACTGTTTCTTATTTAGTGTATTGTTTCTTTGCATGCGATTGTGTGATGCGATTAGGAAGCGAGCAGTTCGAGGATTTCTCTGAAGAACCAACTGTTGGAGAAGGATTTGAGCAGCAACGGAGTTGGGAAGAAGGCAAGTGTATTATGTCATGCAAATGTCCTAATAACTATTAATTTCACCATCCATGCTTGTGTCTTAATTTGATGGGTTCCTATTTAAGGATTTGCCTAGCCACTATATTTTCCTGTCCCTGAAACTGGGTTATTTAATTAACTTTGATGGTAGATGATGCTTAGCTTGCTCAACTGGGATTGGTTAAATGAACCCCTACTCTATGTTCCAAATACTCTTTGAATTAATTAAATGGCAAGATCATATCTTTTTAATTGGAACATGGAGAACCACCCAGGAAAACAGTACAACCATGAGTGTCATGTGGCTCTGGCTTTGACTGACTAATTAGGTGCTCTAGTTTATGGTAGCTTTACTCGAAAGGGGCATGGGGGGCGGCGGTTGACGGGGTATAGCTCGGTCCTCTTGAGCTGTGGGCTTTGGCAAGAGACAGACCTCATTAGGGAGGGTTATGCTTTGCTTCTGAACCAAAAACCTTAGCGTGCTATCATTTATTAGAGTGCTTTTGTAAAGGTCTCATAGTGAAACTCAGTATTCGGTCCACGTGGTGTGGGACGGGTGCATGCTTCGGCAATGGGAATCACGGCTTATGGTGAAAGTGTACAACCTCTGCAGAGTGTAAAACTGTTATAACAGCCGTGCTCACGGTCAAGAGCGGCCTGGACCGTTACATGATAATCATACTTGAACATGGATTAAATTGTGGTTACTTGATTATGTTGGGATTATGACATTCATTAATTTGTGGGTGGTATATACTTTCATTTGCTAGTAAATAGTTGCTTAATAAAACTTGACCAACTAAAAGTGCTTACTGCAGTATTGTCAGCCAGCCTTTTTGCCCCAGCCTTGTATGTCATATTACATTTGCTGAGTACGTCATGTGCTCATGCTTGTTTTCATTCTTTTATTGCATCAACTACACCCGGAATGTTGCTCAGATTGGGAGAATTTTGAGGGTTTCACTGCTGATTTTGAGGAGTTCTAGGCGAGTCTCCCCCAGTCAACGCCTGTGGAGTTGGAGTCACTTTTGCTTCGTTAGATGAACGTTTATTTAAGTCTTCCGCTATGACATTTGTGTCAACTTTGAGCTTGTAATAAATGCACTTTAATTCTCTTTTGTTATGCATGGTTATGGATATTCACTTGTGACGTCTACCATATGTGTGTAAACTGATCCTGGCGCACATATGAGATGCATCTGGTTTTGCCTTTAAAACCGGGTGTGACATGTCGCATTTCAAAGACGTTGTTTTCGTTAACAACAAGACATGGGTGGTGACTTCTGTGCATAGCGTAAAGCTAGCTCACCGGAACAGCATATAGTGTAACTAAATGAACCTATTGAATTTGCCAAATAAACAGTGCTAGGTGTGTGTTCTAGCTGAACATAGTGTGTAAGAAAAATCAAAACAATTTGAAACGGAAGCATTACTATTTTTGGCCTACTCCAAACATTTTATTTGTTGAATTCGTTGCGTTCCAACGGACCTTGGACTCCAACTCCTCAGCAATGGTCTTGTGACTAGCTAAAGTGTTAACGTGAGCTTGACTCCGTGTTTGGTAAACAAATATGTAATTTTTCTTAATAAAAAATACACAGTAAAAAGAAAAACTCCCCAGCAATGGTACGGTTTCTGCGACGGCGATCGCCGGAGCTCGTGTCGCGGCCGTGCGCTGTCGCTTCGATTGTGCCGTTGAAACGTCGAGGCGTCTTTTTGGATGCTTCTTTCTTTAATCTGATCCGATCTCTCTTCCCCCCTTTTCTTTCTTTTCGTCGTCAGCCTTCACATGCACTTGTTCGCTCGGTAGCCTTTTCCCTTTCACTTTTCCCGGTTTCTGGATTCGTCGTGCTCCCCGGATTTCCCATGGCGTCAGCGTCACACAGAGGAAACACCATTTTCATTCCTGTATACATAGATGAGTAGTTGTAGTAGATGGTGTCATTTTCGTTTCGGCAGGGATCGGTAGATCTGTGGCCTGACATTAGCAATGGGGCGTTACTGTTAGCTGACAGGCGTGCCAGACGAGAGATCTGGGCGCATGCATGTTCCGCCCATGCCCTGCGACGCCGCACGTTCTCTCTTCTCCCGCTCGCTGCAACGCCTTCGCTTCCATCCATCTGCAGATGCACGCGTCGGCAGTGGTGGTGCCCACAGCCCCACACCACACCCTCGCAAATTGCCAGGATCATTTGATCGCTTGCCACAATGTTTGGTGACTGATACTACATTGGTCTACAGTAATCATTCGGGTAAAAAATGTCAGCTTTGCAAACAGATTTGCTTTTCGGAGTCGCAAAACTGAATGACCATCGTTCCCCCAAAAGAATGACCCATATATCGTTTGTTCCAATGCGACAGCCACTGATCGATCCTGCCACCAATGACCATCGTACGTATCCTCCCCAAAATCGATAACCACCAGCAGTTACACACGAAAAAGAAAAGAAAAGAATCATCGTCCGGGCCCGTCACGATGCGGTGGTGGCGGCGTTCCGGAGCGCGCACTCCTCGGGCGGCGCGGGGAACCTCTTGCGGTCGTCGCAGTAGTCGTAGATGAGCACGTTGCGGCCGACCCAGGCGTTGTCGAGGCGCTGCGCGGCGTCGAGCGCCCACGCCGGCGGCTGGTCCCACCAGCTGGTGCTGGTACCGGTGGCCGCGGCGGCGCAGGGCGGCGGCGGCGCGCCGGCGGGGTCGGCGGCCGGGTAGGCGCAGGCGTCGGCGGCGAAGTCGCGGTAGGAGGAGACGAAGGGCGCCCTGGCCCAGTCCGTCTTCTCGAGGCCGCCCCGCGTGGCCCAGTCGTCGGCGTTCCAGATGCTGGAGAAGATGTACATGGGCTTGGCGATCGGGAAGAAGGCGTTGCTCGCCGGCTTGCTCGCGTCGTTCGGGTACACGCGGATCGGCACCTTGTCCACGAAGAACCTGCATGTGCACGGTACAAGCGTCAGCGGGCAGTGCGTGCCGACGAATAATGATCCGGAACACTGTTGGACGCTGCGTTCGATCCGTGATCGGCCGGGCCGGGCGCCAGGAGATGCACGTGCGGTGTCGTGGAGCTGGCGCAGCAGAGCGGTGGTGGGCATGGGCGGGGAGGGGGCCGGCCCCAAACAGGGGCGCGTACCAAGTTTTGCAGCAGTGGCGCCGTCGCCTCCCTCGATCGGGGGCTTGGGCAGCTGCGACGCGAGGGCGAGGTGCGGAATCTATCCGGCCAGCCAACCACCGCGCACGCACGCTCATTCAGTGCTTACTACTAATTTGATGGAACGGAATCAATCAGTCGATCAGAGAATGAAACGGAACGAGTGATGAGCTGCTTACACGATGTGCTTTGGGTTCCAGAGGATGGCGTAGGTGTGGAAGTCGGCGGTGGGGTCGAACCAGAGCGAGTGGCGCATCTCCCGGCCGCCGACGCCGTTGTGGTACACGTTGGTCTGGATGATGTAGGGCTGCCCCGTCCGGTTGCCCAGGAACTCGAAGTCCAGCTCGTCGCGCAGTGGCGCAGCGTCCACGTCCGAGCACATCTGCATTCGTTCATTCATTTGTCAGGCTCAGCTGGGGATCGAGGAGACGAAGGCAATGGAGAGGATTCAGAATGACGCACGTAGTAGGCGGTGACGACGCCCGCGGAGTCGTTGCCGACGAGCTTGAGCTTCATGCTGAACCACCCGAAGAGGTAGCGCTGCTTCGTCTGGAACCCGACGCCTGAAGATCGAGCAGCAGCAGCAGCAGAGCAGAGGGTAAGGTAGAAACAAAGGAAGGGGATCCACTCGAGAGTGAGCTGGCAGGTGATGATCGAGAGATGGAGGGATGAATCGCGATGATTGATTTCCTTACCCGTCTTGTTGTCGAGGTAGAGGTACCAGGTCTGGCCGTCGGCGGAGGTCTTGACGTGGTCCTCGGCGCCCGTGATCTCGAAGTTGTCGCCGAACGACGCCGCCGACGCGCCGCGGAGGCAGCAGCACAGCACCACCGCAGCCACGGCGGCGAGGAGGAGATCACGCCGCCGCGATCCCATCGCTAGCTAGGCAGCCGCGCTTCGGCCCCGATCCGGGCCGGGATCGCCGCGAGTGGCGGATGCTTTGGGGCGGGGCAAAGCACAAGGCGGAGGCGGAGCAGCGCGTCCTATCTATCAGATGAGACGCGGCAGGGGCGCTTTTGTTTAAGCTTAAGCCGAGGCTGAGCTGCGGGTTTATTTATAGTAAGACACAAGTTGTGGCCGGGCCTCAGGATTTTCTGTTTTCCTTGAGCTGGACGGGCCTGGCCGTGTCTCGTGTCTGCGTGCGGCGGCCGGGGGAGAAAAATTGGTGTGCCGTTGCGGCTAGTGCTCGATCGAGATCCTCCAAGCTCCAATATGTCTCGTTTTCTATTCGCCCTGCACTGCGGTTGGCCAGCCAAAAGCCAAACCTTTTGCATTTGAAACGGGAAACACTACAGTGGGTCGCTACTACCAGCTCTATCTAGGTCCAGGTCCAGCACTTGGTTAGAAATCACTAGAATATAGGCGACCACTGGTTGCCACGGACGGACGAGAGCATCAGATCCCGTGCACTGTTTGATTGATTATGTACGGATCACTAGCTATCCATATTTGCACCAGTGGTGGTGCAGTCCATGATCGGAGGCATGTGATCGATCCATGGGGGCCTCGTCACTGTTGCGCTGCGATCAAGGTAGGGAGGGTCAGGGATGGGATGGGAATCCAATTCGGGTCACGGGAAGCACAGCCGGTCTGCATCCACCGTGCCCAGGAGGAAACAAGGGCAGGAACAAGAACAACGGGCCGAAGCGTTTCGCGACGCGGCAGACCTGAACGTACGCCAGCCAAGGAACGACCACGGGTCCGGCGGAGTGCGGTTGCAGTCCTTTGCTCTTGCAGCCAGAAACCCAGCTGCCGGATTTGCTAGTCAAAGGTCTGCAAAACGCACGAGGGCTGCACAGATAACCTGGTGCGAAATTAATGAACAGTAGGCAGGGCAGGGTCAGTCATGGATCCACTCACACTACACGCGCGCATCTATTGGCCAATTGGCCTGCTGGGGGTCCATCGGTCTCTTGCTGTCTGATTATCCCTGACCCTGCTGCTGTGGATTAATGGCATAAGTTTTGTTAAATTTCTTGCAAATAGAGTTCATGTTGGTCTACGGAAACAAAAAGTCCCCGTTCTTCTCTTTTGCTTTCCCCTTGTGCCTTCAAAATCACTTCAAGTGGACAAGACAAGGAACATGGGAGAGGCTATACATAATATGCTTCTTTTGTTTCTTCCTTTGCTTTTTTTTTTTGGAGTATGTTTCTTAACAGTTCAATTTCCATCCGATAGGCATAGAACGAAAGACTGGAATGATCACTGAACTGCTGAGGTTAATGGCTCATCGGCTTTGTGATCAATTCAGTTAGGGTTCAAATAATTTATAGTCCCACTCCGTTGTCCATTCACACAGGGCGGTTAGGCCAATCTCAGTGGGAGTTTCATGCATCAAATGTGTTGATATGATATAGAAGCGAGAGTTTCATCACCATAAATTCCTTTGGTACGGTCTAGTTAACCGTATAGTGAAACCTCCCACTGAGATTGGCCTTAGTGAAAGCGAAACTGCGGAATTGAACTTATAGGATTCTAACCCTTTACATTTTACTTGGTAGACGCGGAGGAAGCGTAAAAAAATAATGTATAAAACAGTAAAGGGTAAAATCTTCAGTTTCATAATGTGGTGGTGGATATCACAATCCGTTCTCCCACCCCCGTCAACCCAACCCAAGAAAAAGTGTGATTTCTAAACATATGGTTGAGAGATTTCTAAACATAGTGTCATTTGTTCGATGACCGGTCCAGCTCTTCCTTCAATGATATTAGTATGTTGTTAGCAAGTAGTCCAACAGGATATAAAACAAAAAAAATCAGATTCTAGCTAAAAGAGTAAAATACATCACATGTCTCTAAACTTATCCCACAATGTCAACTAGATCCATCAGCTCCTAAAATGCACATTTAAGTTCCCAAACTTAAGAATCTAGATGTGTATTTTGGAAGCTTAAGGATCTAGTTGACACCGCGGGACATGTTTAGAGACCTAGGTGTATTTTACTCTATCTAAAATCAGGGGTTTAGGGGGTCGAGTCGCGCCACTGCAACCTTGGAACAGATGAGATCAATGTTCATAAAACTTCTTCCCTTGGAACAACGGTTTTTCATAAACTGAGATAAGCTTTTTTTGTCCTATTCTCGCCAATGGTGAATGGGAATGCTTTCCGTGTAGGACCCCTCTGAACCTGTGAACCGACACTATTGATCCATGATGGAACACCGAATAAAGGGGATGCTGTTGTTTGCCGCGTGTGGTGCACGATGAAATGTAGTGATCCATGGACTAGAGATGTCCCATTGTGCATGCCCAGTATGGCACGATGATTTCCCTAAAAAAAAGAGTATGCCACGACGATGATGGCGCAAGCTCGACGAGGAGCGACGAGCCCGCCGCAGAATATTATCAGGCTAATTTGGGCCATATCTATCGTACACACGGCACTTGCGGCACAAACGGCAAAGGAAATTGGACTGGATTTGATGTGGGCCTAACTCTACTCCTTGGGCTTCACTCGGTCGGTCCAATAGCCCTCTGTTATCGAAGCCCAATCTCTGGGGGCTGATGACGCAGCATGGCGCCAAAAATGGTGCGAGTCATGGAGCCGTGGGAGCGTGTGCAGAGGAGAGGACTGGAATAAAATTTGGAATCATGGATGACAACCATGAGATATTCGTTTGGTGTTTTGGCACCACATCAGCCGAAGGGTCCAGAACACGTGACCCTAGTAGTCCAAGAATGCTGAGGCTGCTCTCTTGTTACGTGGTGAACGTACAGTAGGTTACTAGGTTGCCATTTCTTTTGACCTAACTGAAAGTTACTAGCATCAATTCTAAATCTTGGGCTTGATTACCTGTGATCTTTACTCGAGAGTTCTTTCGGAATTATCGAGCGCGCCACTGCCTTGCTCACTGCTCAACTGCATACTATGCATATGATTGTGACACTTTGATTATTTCCAGATTCTGTTTGGTCTTCAATACACGAAATCAATCTACGCATATTAGATCAGCCTGAATGGGGTTTATCATTAAATTTATTGATGTAGCAGGATTATCATGATGATAAAATTGGAGAGTTTTATGAAATATGAGAACATAAAATTTGTATAAAAGACTAGCCTTGGTGTATGCTTTTTCTCAAATAGTACACGCTTAGATATTTGAGGTACCGGGTGATGGAGACAACAGCTAGCAAAATGGCAAACTAGTTAGTGGCCCATCAGTCTTATTGCTCTTTCTAAGCAAGGAATTAATCGTTCAGTTCATGCAAGCTCGATTGAAGATAGCAAAATGAACATGAGAATGTTGGAAAATATTCGGCTAGTCAAGATTATCGGAGAGCAGAATAGAGCAGCACATGAATTAGCAGAGCATGCTAGGTAGACGTGTGTTCACTGTGGCTGTTTGGTTAGCGAGTGTTCCCAGTTGTATTGAGCACGCTCTGTTTCTGGACTGTTATGTCATCTAACCAAGCTTAATGGACATTTTTTTTCCTCGCAACAAAAATGACAAACTAACATCAAGGGTGCCAAACACAAGACGGGTTAGTACATCATAACAATCCCACGCCGACATGGCAATCAACTGTTTTTATTCCATTCCATCATCCTCTCTTATTCGTGCTATGAACACGACACTAGCGAGGCAGCTGCTAACCAACGGGAATTAACAGGCAAGTGGCAAACAAAACACAGAAACCACCACCCAAATCGCTCCACCACAAGGCACAAGCTCATCCTCCCCTGTTTCCAACCCTGCTCTGCTCTGCTCACGCGTCCACGACCTCGTCGTCCTTGGACGCCATGACGAACTCCTCGCGCCACACCGGCGGCACCGTCTGGGTCGTCCCGTCGATGGCGTTGGGCCTGCCCAGCGCCTTCAGCGCCAGGTGCGCCGCCTTCTGCCCGGAGATCATCATGGCGCCGAACGTCGGGCCCTGCAACCATCAACATATATATACATATAGGTGGTTCATTAGTCAACTATTAATCCAAGAACATAGTCACTAACCAGCAGAGAGAAAGAAATAGACTACAGATCGAATTAAATCGATCATATTTTACCATTCTCGGCGCGCCGTCGATCTCGGCGACCTCCATGCCGGTGACGATCATGCCCGGCACGACCTCGCGCGTGAGCCTGACGATGGCGTCCTCGGCGGTGTTCATGTCGAGCGCCTTCATCCCGGGCACGGCGCTGATCATGCCGATGTCCTGCAGCCTCTTGACCCCCGTGGCCCCGAACGGCCCGTCGTGGCCGCAGGAGCTCACCACCACCTTGGCCTCCATCACGTTGGGGTCCATGCACGACTGCGTGTCGTGGTTCATGGACACGAGCGCCCAGTTGGTGACCACGCCCCCCACGCGGCCCTGCTTGACGATGAGGTCCTCGGCGGCGACGGCGTTGAAGAGCTTCACGTTGGGGCGCGCCAGGAGGCGGCTCATGATGGTGGAGGTGAAGAGCGCGGCGTGCTTGATGACGACGTAGTCCTCGGCCTCGTCGTAGGCGACGCCGACCTCGTCGAGGAAGAGGTGCGCCGGCTTGCGGACCACCATGGCGGAGAAGAGCTGGCCGCCGAGCCAGGCGCCGCCGCCGGGGGACACGGACTGCTCCACGATGGCCACGCTCACGGAGGGGTCCTTGGAGAGCTCGTACGCGCAGGAGAGCCCCGCGGAGCCCGCGCCGATGATGACCACGTCGGTGTCGGCGTGGGTGATCATGTCCGTCATGTAGCGCCGGGTCATCTCGCGGGAGACGACGGATTCCTTGATGGGGCGGAAGGTGAAGGACGTCAGGTCGTAGGGCGGCGGGTTCGGGGAGGAAGAGGAGGAGATGGAGGCGCAGATGGCGCCGGCGCCGCGCGGGGTGGACACGAAGGCGGGGGACGACGGGGATGCCGGGAGCCGGGCGCCGGCGAAGGAGGACTTGAGGAGGGTGGACGCGGCGGTGGTGGCCATGGCTAGCTGCTGGGATCTGTCACTGGCTCCGGGCAGTTACCGGTGGGATAACAATTCCCGGAAGATGGCACTGGGCAGTGTGTGTGAGTGTGAGGCTGCGGTGGCAGGGTATAAGAGGGGGACGGAGAGGCTGCAACAAATATCTGGGTACGTGTTGGCAGATGGGGTGTGGTTGGCTACACGCACTACTGGTTTGCTGGCAACAGTGGCACCCCACTGTAGTATCAGCTAGCGTAGATATTTTTCGAGGGTTTATGGATGGATGGCTTTCGGTGAACCGTAGTGTTGGAACTTGGAACATCAGGAAAACCATGCATTGGCGCGTCAGGAAAAATCAGGAACAACTGGTGCTCGTCACGCACGGAGATAGCGGCCGCCCCTGGAGCGAGCTCTTGTTGCTTCATTCAGGTGCTTGTACTACATCAAGTAACTTTAAAAAAAAATGTACTATGGCTAGGATTACTACATCAAATGTTTACTAGATGTATACAAACTACGTTATGAGTGGAATTTTCATCGCGTCAAATTTCTGTACGCTTTCAGAAAGTGAGTGGAGATGGGACGTTGTTGCTCCTCTTAATGAAATATGTGCTAAGACACGTTCGCTAAAAAAGATGGGGACGCTGTTGCTCTGCCCAGCTCTCACTGAGTCATTACATACACTTAGCTTAGCGATTCTTTCTTTGCAATTGTAGACCGATGTGCCAATTTTGATCCTTCCGCAATCAACGTAGTATTTTGTCGGCCAGAGTATATTAGCTCATTTGTTATCATGCAGACCATCTCTTTCAAGAGAAAATAAACCGTCTTTGTATCTTTTTCTGGAAAATGGATGCTTTATTAATTTTCAGTCAGATACATCGAGGTGATACATCATCCTAAAAAAGTTTTCGGCCTCTGCCTTTACGACACACAGTCCAACAAAAGTTTAAAACAAAACATGTACCCTAATAGCTACCAATCCTAAGACTAGACTGCCACCCAAATGCCCGGGCAAAAATAGTCTTGGCCACTTGGACCAAGCAATGCGAACTGCCTTTTTATCTACCGCATGTACTGCTTTCGATGCGATTTGCCGGTATGCATGGTGGTTGACTTGTGGTTTTGTAAGAAGATTAAATGTGAAGATGATCGATATGGACTGACTCCCATAACTTCGTGATCATCGATAACGCATCGGTAAAATATCACTGGCCGTTCTAAGTTCTAACATGGTCCACAGACACACTGGCCATGTATGATGTATCTCCTTTTTATGTGTGATATTTCTATATCCTTCTCAAGATAGATATGTTTGCTCTTGATTTCTGAAAGTACGCCGCCTAAATTCTGACCGTTGAAGTACCTATCATGTCTCTCCTGAGCAAATCCCATCACCTGAGAGAAAATGGCATACGCATAAGACATCACGAGTTCATATATAATTTCTATTCTATTAGCAAATTATTGTGATGGGTAGCTTGTCTATGATGTAAGGATATATTTTTTAGAAAAGGATGGTGTAACGATATGTAGTGAGCCTCAACTGGAAATCAGCACTAGGCTACAAAATAGGTCATGCTCATTCAAATATCTGTGGCACATATTTGGTCCATATGATTCATGAAAGTGACCTTGCATCCTGAAACCTTTTCAAAGAAATGATGAGGCATTGCATGTACACCTTTTTTTCTGTCATCCAGAAAAATGTGATCATCATGTGACCCGCCTTGTATTTATTTGTTGCCCTTTCCAGGGAATTGTTAGCAAAATGAGAATACAAGGAGATCTAGATCTTTCGGGCCACTGTGCAATGGATTTTGACACCCGATATTTCATCGGGGCACATCACAAGACTTTTGAGCCAACTACAAGATTTGCGACATTCGCTGAAAGATGACAGCTGGTGGCCGACGGGGCCTTTTGTTGATTTGTACACCTCATCAGCTTTTCTTAGTCGGTGATTAGTTGGTTTGGAATTAAACTTCACTCTCAGAAAATAGGTCTATCACACTTAAAAACTGTCCGCCATTGAGTGGAGAAAATACTAATAGAGTGAATACCCCTCGGCCACTTAAAAATTCCCGCCGGCGATTCTTTTGAATCTAGTCTCCGTATTGAATTATATATATACTATGTGTCCCATCACTAATCACTTGCGTTTGCGTGGGATCCATACACAACGAGATATGGCAAGAACAAGTTTGAAGATTGTGTTCAATGCAAGGAAATTCTATTCGGTCTTTTGCAATACTACATGGATTTAATGTACCTGCAAGGAACTATGTAGTTTTAGCTTCTGTGTATATGGACTTCAAGGTTGGATCCCTCTTATTTATTGTTGATCACACCCACCACTACTTTGCCGTTACACAGTCCGCACTACTCGTGACTACTTTCCCGTTACACGGTCTGCACTACTCGTGACTATGAATATTTTTCGCTGGGTACTCGTGATTACCATTTTGAAGTACTTCAAGGATTTGGGGGCTCATCTTCCCCTTCTTCTTTCTTCCTCTTTTCTCCTTCCTATTCATTCAGCTAGAATATGCAGGGGCTTAATTAGGCATTTAGGGGGCTCCATAGAGTTCATGGGGAGTTGGAACCGCCCCTGGTTGTCTTTTATATAATGGTTCTATATAAAGTTTGTATCCATTCTAAAAATCCATAGAGCTACACCATTCCATTTTATTTGAATAAAAGATAGAAAAAGCCATAGCATTTCCCCATTAATTCACAATGCCACATATATAATGTATTGGGTTGAAGTTTATATAGCTGTTCACCACTGTAGATATTTTCTGGAGGGCAAACCCCCGGGAAGAGATCCAGTGGAGACGGGGGCCGCAGGCGCGGGAGTCTGAGTGCACCCCCAACCAGCGACCAACGAGTCAACGACAACTTGGTGGGCGCATGCCGGGGGCACCTATGTGGCTTGTGTTTATCCAATAAGCGAGGTAGCTTAGGGTCCACGGGCGGCCCATCAGCGCCCACCTCCATTGTCTTCCTCCTCGCGCCTCCTCGACCGCCGCCGCCCGCCCACCGTCCACCCCCACCGCATGCCCCCGTCCTTTCTAATCCGCTGCTCTTCCACCCCTGCGCCGCCGGACCTTCCCTCCACCCATCTTCTTCTTTTCTATGGCCGGCGGCCATCGGAACCGCCAACCCCGGCAACCCGAAACCCTAACCTCCGCCCTCTGCCACGGCCGCCCACCACCCGCGGCCGGCGGCGTCCTCGCCGCCGAGCCGCTCCCACCCTCCTCCCGCCCTGTTGCCCGGCTGCCGCCCTCCGCGCCTTCTGCCGCCCGAGAACGCTCGAGGAGGAAGAAGACCATACGACGGCTGAGGGAGACGATCCAACGGTCCACGAAGTGGAAGCTAGCTAGGTAAAAAAAACTTGTAGAAGCCGTATAGGATTCCCGGCGCACGCCACCCCGGCATCAGAGTCCCTGGGCCGCTCCGCGGCTCCCTCCGCTTGTGTGGCCCATGAGACCATCAAACGTTGCCCCACTGGAGGCACGTTTAGCTGGGCCGCACTCGTGAAATGCTACAACAGCGTTGTCCATGTCCATCTAAGGCCTTGTCGACGGGGTTGCGATCATAACGGCCCAATCAAATGTTTCCCCCCATGAACAGCTTTAACTGTTGGAAGCATGGGCCTCAGAAATTTGTTGGACCCTGAAAACTTGGCACGAAAGCCCTGCCTCTTCTTTTGTTCACGACAAAAAGTTAGCCCAACCCAAGACTTCGACATCGATCCCAAGCAGAGTAACCTTTGTAGAATTTCTAACGTGTGCGTTGCCGAATTCAGATACAACTATACAAGCATCCTCTCAATCGACGTAGACACCAAAAGCCTATCAGAACCATGAATGCTCGCTTTTGGGCCGGGTGAGTGAAACCACTAGTCATCACCGTCCTTCTAACTTTCGACTGGCCACCACAGCTAAGCGCCTCAAGCAGTGGAGTAAGACACTCTTCTCAGAAGCCAGAGTGCAATTCCACATGGCTCAGTTAGTTAATCTGCAGTTCGACATTGCGCAAGAGAACCGAGCATTATTAGATGAAGAGCAAGCTCTGCGCTCCAAATTGAAGAAAAGGGTCATGGGATTGGCCATCCTAGAGAGGATCAGAAAACGTCAATGCTCCAGAATAACCCACTTGAAACTGGGGGATGCGAACACACGATTTTTTCACCTCAAAGTAAACTCGAGAAGAAGAAAGAATTTCATCACTAAGCTCAAGAAAGGCAGTGGCTGGGCAACCAGCCACGAAGAGAAGGCACAAATCGCTCAAACACATTACGAAAATATTCTTGGCAAGCCGCCCGAAAGAGATTTAGACTTCAACTGGGATCATTTCAACTGGCCTTCACAAGACCTCTCCCACCTTGACTCAGACTTCACTAAAGAGGAGGTTAAACGAGCTCTGAAACAAATGCCAAAAGATAAAGCGCCAGGACCCGATGGCTTCACAATTAATTTTTTTCTGAGCTGCCGGGAAACAATCAAGGCCGGCCTTATGAGCGTCATCTATGCTTTTCACAGCCAGCGTCACAATTATTTTGACATCCTAAACACGGCAAACATCGTGCTCATTCCCAAGAAAGAAGGGGGCGACAACATAACAGGCTTCCGGCCGATAAGCCTCATTCATGCAATAGCTAAGATTATAACAAAGATGCTCGCGTTGCGACTACAACCGCACATGAACAAACTAATCTCCAACAGCCAAAGTGCATTCATCAAGACGAGAGTGATACACGACAATTTCTTATATGTCAGAAACCTTGCACGAAGATTCCACACCTCCAGAACACCGACGCTTCTACTCAAACTGGACATCTCCAAGGCCTTCGATTCAGTACGCTGGGACTACTTACTTGATCTACTACAGCGGCGGGGGTTCCCACCGAAATGGAGAAACTGAGTTGCCACTTTGTTTAGCTCTGCAACTTCCAAGATTTTACTGAACGGAGCTCCGGGGGATGACATTCAGCATGGCCGGGGACTACGGCAGGGAGATGCTCTTTCACCACTTCTCTTTGTTCTCGCAATCGATCCCTTGCAACAACTCCTAGACTTGGTGACTGAGAGACAAGCACTCACTAAGCTACGGGGAAAAAGTGCACGACTACGTCTCTCTCTCTACGCCGATGATGCTGTAATTTTTCTCAACCCAACCGCTTCGGACGTATGTAACATAAAGGAGCTGCTTGATCATTTTGGAAGCGTCATAGGACTGAACACGAACATCCAGAAAAGCTCAATAACACCTATCCGATGTGCCGGGATTGATCTACAAACAATCCTTGCACCCTTCCCAGCGGCAAGAACCTCCTTTCCGATCAAGTACCTAGGTCTACCTTTATCTCTTGGCAGGCTAAAGAAAGTTGACTTCCAACCGCTATCGGACAAGGCTAGTGGACGGTTAGCTAACTGGATGGGAAGGCTCCTCACACCGGCGGGAAGGAGGACCCTGGTGAAATCTGTGCTATCTGCACAACCCACCTATTACCTGTCAGCTCTAAATGCACCAGCTGAAGTACTTGAGGAAATTGACCGACGACACAAACGCTTCTTATGGGCTGGAACAGATCAAATAGCGGGGGGGGGGGGGGGGGGGGAGGGGGAATGTAAGGTTGCATGGCCCAAGGCATGCATCCCAACACGGCTAGGCGGATTGGAAATCCTAAATCTAAAAAAGTTTGCGAGAGCACTACGACTACGGTGGCTATGGCAAGAATGGAGAGCTGAGGGCAAGCCCTGGGTAGGCAGGCCGCTGCCATGCAACAGCAAGGGCCGCGCCCTGTTTGCGGCAGCTACGACGATCACCTTGGGAAATGGCGAAAAAGCGAAATTCTGGGACTCGGCCTGGCTGCAAGGGGTGACGCCAAGGAGCCTTGCGCCCTCCATTTACAAGATCTCTAAAAATAAGCGAAAAACAGTAAAGGCGGCCATAGCAAATGACGCATGGATCACAGACATCAACCTGATGGCCATCTCATCACCTGATCAGCTAGCTGAATTCACTCATTTGTGGACAAAGGTTCAGGCTATTCAATTAAACAATGATGTTCCAGACATAATTACTTGGAAGTTAACAACGCATGGTGAGTACACCTCGGCATCAGCCTATGAAGCGCAGTTCTTAGGATCAATCTCTTCGCCTATGGAACACCTGATATGGCGTGTGTGGGCACCTCCGAAATGCAAGTTCTTTTCTTGGTTAGCCTATCAAAATCATATATGGACAGCAGATAGACTAATCGCACGCGGATGGCCAAACCAGAAGATATGTATGCTATGTCACTCCCATGATGAGACCCTGCTTCATCTGCTGACACAATGCCGATACAGCCTCAAGGTCTGGGACACGATCTTTGAATGGGTAGCAACACATATATCGACGAGAACTGACTGGACGGGTTTCACCTCCGTCAGTGAAGGGTGGTCACACACAGGTCACATAAATGGTGCGCCACGGAAGGGTTTGCGATCCCTGATCATCTTAATATGCTGGGAACTATGGAAAGAGCGGAATGCACGAGTCTTCAACCGCAATTACCTCTCACCGCATCAGCTATCCACAAAAATCAAAGAGGAGGCTCGTTGTTGGGTACTAGCGGGGGCCAAGCACTTAGGAGAAATTCTCGGTTTTGAGGAGTAGTCCTTCTCTGTATACATACTTTTCCTTATTGCATCTTTTTGGTCTAGGCCTCTGTACAACCCTTCTTTATAAATATAATTCTGGCAAGTCTTGACAGTTTTACGGTTAAAAAAAAATCACCGTCCTTCTAGAACCACCGCTCGAGCAGTGGCGTCACTGACGTGCTGGCCTGAGGCGGCCGAGCCGATAGGATAGGCTACGCGAACTTGGAAGTCTGATCCACTTCATTCATTCATTCAAAAAAAAAGAAATACAAAAGAAAAGCCGGAGAATGTGTGGTGTCGTGATGCGAGCGATAAACATGAACATTTGCTCTGCTTATCCGCAGCCCAATCAATCCTTATCCGATCTGCTCTGCTGGTAGGCGCGTCGCGTACCCGGCCCAATCCTGATTTGACTCCTGCGTCACGGGCCTTTGCATTTGCATCCCTCGGCTCTCTCTGCCAACTGCAAGCTGCAATAATTCTAAACAAAAATTGCAAGCTGCAATGATTTTTGTATATATGTGTTAATTTAGACGGGAGCAGGTTGCAGAAGCATCACATTTCGGCAATCCCATTCCGTATAGGGCAGATGTTAGAATTGGAAAGTTGAATTTGGGAGTAAGATGCCACTTCGTAATCATTGCGCTACTGTAGCATTTCGTTTGTATTTATGAAAAATTATCCAAAAATTAATTAATTAGGCTCAAAATGTTCGTCTCGCAGAGTACAACAAAACTGTGCAATTAGTTTTTGATTTCATCTACATTTAATACTTCATGTATATTTGGAAGTTGTTTTTTGGAACTAAACAACGCCCCGGAACATGTTTTTCCGTAGAAAAGCCGGAAACGATAGCAGAAATGGAAGACTGTACTTTTGAACTTATTGTCACGACGTTTCCTCACAAAATTTCCAATTTGTGGCGGAAATCAAATTGCCTTGGCCCATGTGCTAGTTTGTTGACCCACAAAGCCCATCTGTAATCATGTATGCTTGTGTGGTTATATAACACACTCCCACCGTTGAAGTTTGTGTAATCATTTTAGTTTAGCTATATATATATACATACATACACGATAAATTTGTCTAACTCTATTGAACTTTATAGAAATGTACATTTTTTGCGGGTATATATTGTAAATTAACACATATAATATCAAATAAATGCATATAACAACATATTATGGCGGGCTTAATAGAATTAATTTAATATTCTACATGTTAATGTTTTTTTTACAAATTTGATAAAAAGTTAGTGAATTTAAGTAAAAAAACTATATTTCGGAACATTGTGCAGCAGTCTTGTAAATTGCATGGTGTTAATGCAGATCAAGATGTGTAATAGATATATGCATACTTAATAGTTCAGCCTTCAAACCTAAGAAACGAGTTCTTTTGCAGCGTAGATCAGCTTTCAAATGTTGGTTAAAAAAAAGTAGACCACCTTTAAAATTAAGCTAACAGACGACTTCTTTTGCAGTAAGAATTGTGGTTTTCCTTTAATTTGTGCCGTATTGCATTTTTGGTGAGCTAGAAACTCGTTTGTTTTGTGCTAGGTAGGACCAGTAGTGCTAAACTTTTTTAAAAAAACTGAATCAAAATTTGAATTTTTAGCGGACATCGTTGTGTTTGGATGATTACCTCAACACGATACGCCGAGCTTCCAGCCACGCCGCAAGTGCAGCCCTCAAAAGCAGCGCCAGACTCTTGGCGAGCTGTGGCACCAAAAATAAACTATCGGTGCCTAAACATGTTGGGCGTGTTTGGCTCCTAGCCACAGTCTCCTACATACTGTGCCGTGGCCGCTGTGGCAAGAAGAATTGCCGCCACAGCACGCTGTGGTGGCAAGCCAAACAGGCCCGTTGTGGCACGCCCCAACTGTGGCCACGAAGCAAACACCAGTTGTGCGACCTGTGACGTGGTTTGGACATGAATACATGATCCAAACATCTTAGGGGCCTGGTCATGCTCGCCCTGCCTCTCTGCTACTAATCACGCCCTTGCCCAAGCCCTACCCACCTGTCTCCAACACCACCATTAGGGCTAGTTCGGTTACTCTGGAACGCGTCCTGGATTAGTTTCCGGTTGGAATGGTTCACTAATTTGTATAGTCTTGATGAGTGGAATAGTTCCTAACCCTAATCATAACTTTTGAGAAAAAAATTTCTCAAGAGAATCTTGTATGCATGGAGTATTAAATGAAGTCTATTTGCAAAACCTTTTTAGGGATGAGTGCAACTTTGCGCGACGAATCTAATGAGCCTAACTATTTCATGATTTACTACAGTAATGCTACAGTAACCATGAGTGCAACCATGCTTCATTAGATAGGGCTCGTGAATTTATCCGAGGTTGTGAAGTTAGTTTTATAAACTGACTTTATTTGATACCCTTAATTAGTGGTCAAAGGGGTGGAAAAAAATTTCCACCCAAAAGAAACACGGCCTATCAAATCCACTCTTTGCCCAGCCTTGTCACCTGACACGAGCACCTCTCAAAGCCCAGCTGTACTGTGCAAAAATTCCCCTGGAAGCAAACCCTAACCATACAAAACAAACTTAGATGCCAGTGCTAGTTTAGAAGTTAATCCCTACAATAGAAACTGGCGTTTAAATAGGTTCAAACACTTGTGGTTAGCGCACGTTATTAAACACCGCTGCAATCTTAAACACTACATTTTAAGCAACGGCCGGTGGTGCAAATATTGTGATAATAATCCTCGGATTTTTCGTTAATCATCTCTCTTCTATTGTGCAAGCTTAAATTAAATAGTCCGCCCGTGATTAAAAAGATCCTGACTGAACAAATATACGTTTTCAGTCGGTCCAGGAAAAAAGGATGCGGTGCATTCAGTCGTGTCACTCGCCGGTCGCACTTCAGCTTACGCAAAAGGATGGGAGGAGCACGCACGCAACCGTCCTCAGCTGCAGAGTGCAAAGTGTGCCGCTAGAGCTAACCACTGCTACTGTCCAAAACCTTCGAGTGTGCATTTGTCCCCGTGCACAACCGATGAGGCTGTCCGCCATCACTCACCGTTGCAACTCGCTCACCAGCTGCACCAGACGATAAGGATCGAAAGTTTTGCAAGCCTGCACGTCACGTACAAGTTGCATGCATGATTCTGCTCTCTCTAGTCTCTACACAGCAGCTTTTGATCTGAGAGGCCAACGGCGCGTGTACACCGCGCGCTGACTATAAATACGACAGGATCCCAGGCAACGGAAGCAACCAAGGCACGCTTGCACTTGCAACTCCTCATCTCCAAGTGCGTGCCCTGATTCGTGTACACCACACCTCTATCTGCTCCGTCGTCGCTACCGGCCATGGCGTCGCCGTTCTCCGTGCCCTCGTTGGTCAGTTTCGATCGACTTGCACTACTACATTTCAACTGTCAGTGCATCATATATAGGAGTACTAACTTGTTTTTCGTCCTGTCCGAACGTGTGAGTTTTTTGCAGATCATGGAGGAGGAAGGTCGGTTCGAGGCGGAGGTAGCCGAGGTGGAGTCATGGTGGGGCACGGATCGGTTCCGGCTGACGAAGCGCCCCTACGCCGCCCGCGACGTGGTCCTCCTCCGCGGCACGCTCCGGCAGAGCTACGCCTCCGGCGAGCTGGCCAAGAAGCTGTGGCGCACGCTCAAGTCCCACCAGGCCGGCGGCACGGCCTCCCGCACCTTCGGCGCCCTCGACCCCGTCCAGGTCACCATGATGGCCAAGCACCTCGACACCATCTACGTCTCCGGCTGGCAGTGCTCCTCCACCCACACCTCCACCAACGAGCCCGGCCCGGACCTCGCCGACTACCCCTACGACACCGTCCCCAACAAGGTGGAGCACCTCTTCTTCGCCCAGCTCTACCACGACCGCAAGCAGCGGGAGGCGCGCATGTCGCTGCCCCGCGCCGAGCGCGCCCGGGCCCCCTACGTCGACTACCTCAAGCCCATCATCGCCGACGGCGACACCGGCTTCGGCGGCGCCACCGCCACCGTCAAGCTCTGCAAGCTCTTCGTCGAGCGCGGGGCGGCGGGGGTCCACCTCGAGGACCAGTCGTCGGTCACCAAGAAGTGCGGCCACATGGCCGGGAAGGTGCTCGTCGCGGTGTCCGAGCACGTGAACCGCCTCGTCGCCGCGCGGCTCCAGTTCGACGTCATGGGCGTCGAGACCGTGCTCGTGGCGCGCACCGACGCCGTCGCCGCCACGCTCATCCAGACCAACGTCGACGCGCGGGACCACCAGTTCATCCTCGGCGCCACCAACCCGGGCCTCCGGGGCCGGAGCCTCGCCGCCGTGCTCTCCGACGGCATGGCGGCGGGAAAGACCGGCCGGGAGCTGCAGGCCATGGAGGACGAGTGGCTCGCCGCCGCGCGGCTCAAGACCTTCTCCGACTGCGTCAGGGACGCCATCGCCGGCCTCAACAACACCACCGACCAGGAGAAGCAGCGGAAGCTGCAGGAGTGGGACAGCGCCACGAGCTACGACAAGTGCGTGTCCAACGAGCAGGCGCGCGACGTCGCGGCGAGGCTCGGCGTCGCGAACGTGTTCTGGGACTGGGACCTGCCGCGGACGAGGGAAGGGTTCTACCGCTTCCGGGGCTCCGTGGCGGCGGCCGTGGTGCGCGGCCGGGCCTTCGCGCCGCACGCCGACGTGCTCTGGATGGAGACGTCGAGCCCGAACGTGGCCGAGTGCACGGCGTTCGCCGAGGGCGTCAAGGCGGCGTGCCCGGAGGCGATGCTGGCGTACAACCTGTCGCCGTCCTTCAACTGGGACGCGTCCGGGATGACCGACGGCGAGATGTCGGCGTTCATCCCGCGCGTGGCGCGCCTCGGCTACGTCTGGCAGTTCATCACGCTCGCCGGCTTCCACGCCGACGCGCTCGTCACCGACACCTTCGCCAGGGACTTCGCGCGGCGCGGCATGCTGGCGTACGTGGAGAGGATACAGAGGGAGGAGAGGATCAACGGGGTGGAGACGCTGGAGCACCAGAAATGGTCGGGGGCCAACTTCTACGACAGGGTGCTCAAGACAGTGCAGGGCGGCATATCCTCCACCGCCGCCATGGGCAAAGGCAAGTTGCTGTCATGCCAGTGAAAATTCATTTGCCGAAACTCCCAATATTGTTTGAAATTATTTTGTTCTTGAAATATTGTTCATGGTTTGGATGTGTGCTTGCAGGAGTTACTGAAGAGCAGTTCAAGAACTCACATCCTGCAGGAGTTCTCGCCAAATCCAGGATTTGATGAGGACTGAGAAAGAACAATGATTCGGAGGAGGCTCTAAATAAATGAAAATAATAAAGTGGCCTCAGATTACCAGCTACGGGAAAATGCATTTACAAATTGCATTATGATGGGCGTGCACGGATCAAACAATATTCTAGCTACATGCATATATATGAATCGAGCTATATATATGACTTGGGACACCTGCTGGAAGCCTGAAATAGTAATTTGGGTTGAAAGTATTTGATATGTCAACCTTCACCATTATTTATCATTTGAAACTGAATAAACCACTTTATTTCCAGCACCGTGCTCTCCGGAAGCAAAACTTGATTTGCAGTACTGCTATACATATATGTCGCGGTTCAATTGTTTGTCCAATACTCCTCCAAAGCCTGCAAAACATACTTGAAAAACTGCACTTGCAGTCAGCGGTGGAGGCAGGATTGGCCCCTATGATCCTCCTCGTACTTCTTCCTCCTCCTCTCACTCTTCCTTTTTGTCTCTATTTTCTTCTTTCTTTCCTAGCTTCTTCCATCACAAAAAAAATTATATAGGGGGCTCCAATGCTCCATGGGTTAGCCTCCCCTTAGCTCTGCCACTCCTTGCAGTAGCATATAGACATTGCTCTTCTTCATCAATTGAAGGATCACGCTGAATCACTTGGTTAATCCAGAAGTCAAAATGTTTATGTTCTGAGAAAGCAACTCGGACGTTTACTAGGCAGAGCAGCATTGACCGTACCTGAATGGAGGTGGGTACTCCATAGAAAACGAGGAGCTCATGTGGTGGAACGTGGAGCGTGGACGGGGGAGTGAAGAAGAAGGGGACCGGGGGAGGTTGAAGATGATCCTTCAGTGGTAGGAGAGGGAAGAGGATGGCTAAAGTGAGGGAGGCAAGGGCACCATAGTCATTTTTCATGCCCAATCCACGTCGGCGTGAGTATGTGGCTCGCTAGGTCAGTACCAATGGTAAAATCATAGACTATTTCTCTCTTGAATGGCATATCTGTATGAGCACTCATCAGAGTGGTTTCTCAAGGAGTGTCATCCGTAAAGATGATAAATAGTTAAATACCCCTCCCAAACAAAACTAGGACCTGTTTTATAGAGCTCCATATAATTCCGATTCTCGGTGGGGGCTGATTCTCTGGGAGAAGTGATTTTGTGGCCGAAATTGATTCTCTTTGATTTTTTAGCATACAATCTGAAAATCAGAAGGAAAAATAACTTCACCAAATTAGGCTCCTAGGCTAGTTCATTTAAAAAAAACCACTTCACGGAATCACTAGAGAATCACTTTTCTCTAAAAAAAACTGTTTGATTGAATCGGTTGACAAAAACTTAATTTCATCATACTAATTGATGTGCCTAGTCGATGAGTTTATAATGTTGTATTTGCGTAATCAAGTGATTTCGCATGCTATTTAAACAATCACTATATTTATTAGTATTTTAAAAGAAGGCAAAAGGTTTACTTTCTGACGAGTAAGGCAGCTGGTAGATCCTAGCCCTCCTGTCCACGGCGCAGAGCTCCCCGTCGCCGGAGTACGCAACTCGGAACGTCACAACGCGAAGCAGCATCGGCCCTACCAGAACGGAGGAGGCCGTGTCGTGGTCGTCGTCTTCTACCTCCCGCATGAACGTCTGTTGGACACAGAACTCGGCGTCGCCCATGTACGTGAGGTTGGCCTTGACATGCCTCTCGCCATTGCGCCTGCGCAGCAACTCCTTCGTGGACTTGCGGTAGGCGGGCTCCTCCTCCTCCTTCCCAACGCCGCCGCATCCCTCGAGCTCGGCCACCTGGCACGCGGCGACGCGCCGCCTGTCCTCCAAGCAGATGCCGACCCACGCGCGGAGCCCGCGGACGTAGAAGGCCTCGCCGTCGAACGGCAGGAGCCAGCCGCCGCGGCGCGCCCACGCCATGCGCTCACCGTCGAAGGAGAAGGTCCCGGCGTTGTACACGGACACGAACACCGTGGCGCCGGCGTCCGGGTGCGCCGCGTGCGACACGACGTTCCCCGGCTCGAACGGCGGCGCGGGCATGGCCTCCCACCGCCACTCGCCGTGCCGCGGCGGCGCGCGGCCCACGACGAGCTTCTCGAAGCAGCAGGGCGCCGCCGAGTCGCCGCCATCGCCGCCGCCGCCGCTGGAACGCCGGAGCGGCGGGATGCAGTCCAGGGCGTAGATCGCGCGGCCGGCGGCCCAGAACGCGGCCCGGGTCTTGGGCGCCTGGAAGGGCGGGGCGGCGCTCACCGTCCGCGTGCCGGTGTCGTAGACGACGCTGAGACCGTCCTCCGACGATGAGCGGTGGAGGGCGAAGATCATGGAGCCCACGGCGACGAACGCCTGCGACGAACCGCCGGCCAGGCGGACGACAAGCCGGTGGCGGCGGGGCGTGGAGTCCATGAGGTCCTCGGAATCGAAGTCGTCGACGTCTAGCTTGTATACGCTGAATTCTTGAGGGCAGTCGTTGGCTAGTATATGAAGCCGCCGCCGCGGCGCCGGCGGTGGTGGGCTACTCTTCGTCCGGCGGTGAAGCTGTTCGTCGTCGTCGTCAGATCGCCGCCGCCGCTTCGCCATCTTGTGGGTTGAATTAATCTCTATCGATGCCCGGCCCTACCGTAAATATCTCACGCACCCCAGACTTAGGATTTACAATTACAACGAGTAACGAATCAATCACCAAGGATATATAGCAAGTAAGATCCAATAATGCAGGGTGAGTCAGGTAGGATTCGAATTCTCCCGCTGCCGAACCGGTCAGAATTGTACGTGGCGTAAACTTCATATAGCAGCGAACCGGCCGCACCAGAATAAAGAGAAACCAAATTTACGTCTTAAGATACTTAAATAAAAAGAATAAAAGGAACAAAAAGAGAGATTTCTCACGAACGAACCAGTGTATAAAGATATCATTACCCAAAAGTGCATACAGTGCATCGCGATTGCTAATCCTCACCAACACGGACCAAAACTTTCTAAACTAATCCAGCAAGGCACTGGACGAGTACTTGCATGCTAATCGAAACCTGACGCTAATAAGATCCAAAGACCGAGAGACACTTGACACTAAACTTACCACACTACTAATACGCTCCAAGCACGTGGAGTACAGAACGCCTAGGCAACTGCAACCCAAATCTAGTCTGACTACTACTTGCGGAATTCACCCACGGAATCAAGGTGATTCTGCAGGTGGCGTTGATGGCTACTCATCAAAAGGCGATGGGGCCGGCGCAGCCGACGGTGACTCATCATCTCCATCCGCAGGCGACGGCGCCGGTGAAGTATCTCCATCCGCAGGCGACGGCGCCGGTGAAGAAGCATCGTCATCTCCGTCCGCAGGCGACGGCGCCGGTGAAGAAGCATCGTCATCTCCGTCCGCTGGCGACGGCGCCGGTGAAGCATCATCGTCATCTCCGTCCGCTGGAGACGGCGCCGGTGAAGAAGCATCGTCATCTCCGTCCGCTGGAGACGGCGCCGGTGAAGAAGCATCGTCATCTCCGTCCGCTGGAGACGGCGCCGGTGAAGAAGCATCGTCATCTCCGTCCGCTGGAGACGGCGCCGGTGAAGAAGCATCGTCATCTCCGTCCGCTGGTGACGGCGCCGGTGAAGAAGCATCGTCATCATCCGCTGGCGATGGCGCCGGTGGGGTTGCATCTCCATGGGCAGGCGATGGCGCCGGTGGGGTAGCATCGTCATCGGCTGGCGCAGGCGCCGGTGGGGTTACATCGTCATCTGCTGGCGCCGGCGCTGCCGGCGGAGTTGCATCAGGCGTAGGTGCTGGCGGTGGAGTCGATGGCGGAGGCGGGTTCATCGGCGGCACCTGTCCCCCTGTTGAAATCGCTCACCGTAGATTAGTTTTCTCCTCACTACGTACAATCATAAAAAAAAGAGAGCTTTATTTGCATGACTTACTCATACACTGCCCAAGCGTGGCGCGCGGGAAAGGAACACGGCACATGCGTGGCAGCTCCATCATGCGGAGGCGCAGCATGGGCGCCGGGAGGAGCTTGTTGATGTCGCCGTTGATGACGTGGCAGATGCAGACGGGCGCGCCGCGGACGAGCGACCTGAAGCCGTCGCAGCACGCGGCCGGAGGCGCGCGCAGCCCGAAGCCGGTGAGGAAGTCGGCGCACGGCGTCGTCAGGCCCGACACCGACGTGTAGCACTCGGCCGGCTGCGGCGCCGGCGGCGAGCAGGGCGGCATCCACGGCGGCCGCTCGCGCCCGGGGATGCAAGGGAATGATTCCTCATGGGCGGGGGCGGCGGCGGCGATCTGAACGGCGAAGAAGGCCAAGAGGAAGAAGAGCACTAGGCGAGCCATCGCGCTTGGATTGGATCGAGTCGAGCTGAGGAAACGAAGGCTACTGCTTGGTTTGGTACGGGGGCTTTCACGTCTATATTTATAGGAAGGCGCTGGAGCTGGAGATAGATGGGTTTGCTCCATCGATATCTCTCGATTCATCTGTTACTCCCTGATGAAAAAGCGCAAAGCAGTTAGGCGAGTCGTTCGTATAGGTCACGCTGAAGTCGCCGCCGGCCGGCCTGTACTTGATCCTGCCGATTTTCACCGTCCGCCGTCGGATCCGCATCTCCTTGCGTGTAATTTTGCCGCCCGGATCCGCATCTTCCGTGCGCGCGCGCCGAACGTCGCACACCCCGTTCCCGGGCAAAATCACAACCTCCCAGCGTGCGCGCTCCCTGAGAATCGGCACGCGCGCCCTCTCCGTCATCCAACGCCTCGCTCATCAATCTCGTAACAGAATCAATGCAATGCAAGTCATCCGTAAAACCGCCTGTGTTCGGATCGCATAAACGAGTGATTCTACGACGATGCTCGCAAATATCAGAACATGCATGTTTGGAGCTTACCATTAAACAATGATCATGACGGTTTGGAATAATCGCGTTTGAAGCTAAAGAAAAAAAATCAAATGCACATATTGCCACGGACTACTTTTGTAAATATACACTGATGATCCGTCAAGAATGTGCAATTATGTGCATGCGACATATAAAGGACACATGCCCAAATAGTTGTTTTACAAATAAACACGAGAGACTGATGTGGTAAGGGTAGTAGCTAGCATGTTTCTTCACTTTTTGATTAAATCCAGAAGGCAAGAGGCCCTCCTGACGACCATGGCAGCTTATAGACCCTAGACCTCCTGTCCGCCACGCAGAGCTCACCGTCCCACGAGTACAGAACCCGGAAGGCCACCACGCGCAGCAGCATGGGCACGACCAGGCCGAACGTGTGTCCTCGCGCTCCTGGTGCTCCAGCGTCACAGTCTCCAGCAGGCAGAACTCGGCGTTGCCCATGTACACGAGCGTGGCGCCGACGTGCCGCCTCCACTGGCGCCTGAACAGCAGGTCCCTCCCGCACTTGCACCTCGGCCGCGACGGCGGCGCGTCCGCCAGCCGGCACGCGGCGAGCCGCCCCGGGTGCCGCCAGCAGAGCCCGACCCACGCGCCCATGGAGCGGACGTAGTGCGCCTCGCCGGCGAACGGCAGGAGCCAGCCGCCGCGGCGCGCCCACTCCCGGCGCTCGCCGTCGAAGGAGAACGTCCCGGCGCCGCGGACGGACATGAACACCGTCGCGCCGTCCGGGTGCACGGCGCGGCACTCGACGAGGCTCCCCTTCTTGAACGGCGGCGGCGGCAGAGCCTCCCACTCCCAGTTCTCGTAGTCGCGCTCCGGCTCGGGGCCCAGCCTGTTAGCAACAGCAGGGTAGTGGGGAAAGATTAGAGAAAGGGATCAGGAAGAACAGAGATGCAGATAGGAGAGGAGGGCAGCTTCTTGGGGAAGAAGAACAGTGAAGTTTGTTACATCATTCTGATTACCCTCCCTCTCGCATCTCTCCTGTTTAGTACCGAATACATGGGCTTACTTGGGCCCGTGCAGTGCATGCAAGCACTTTACCTCACCCACTCACTACTGACATATCGCGAATTGGGCCGTCTGGACCTTGAGCTTTCCCGCGGCCCAGGATGTTCTTCTTCATGTGTACCGGCGTGGCTGACATTCCCCGGTTCTTGAGACGCCGCTTGACCCCAAGACGGCGCAAACGGGAAAGATTGCTTGATGCTGTCCAAATCTTCCTAGGTGGCCAAGGAGTCCGGCCAAGAAGACCACTTCACCAACACTTGTTGTATAGGACGCATGCCACGAGTAACCCAACGGCGCTGCAGCACACGTTCAGGCACTCGAGGCAGCTCAATATCTGATGGCAAAGAAGATACCTGCACACATTTAGACACAACTTTCTTCAATTGGGAATCATGGAATACCGGATGAATGGCTGAAGATTCTGGCAACTGAAGTTTATACGCCACTGAACCAATGCGAGCCACAACTGGAAAGGGGCCGAAAAACTTGAAGGCCAGCTTCTGGTTCGCCCGATTGGCAAGAGAAGATTGCACATACGGCTGGAGTTTAAGAAAGACCAAAT
Organism: Echinochloa phyllopogon; assembly: GCA_033239725.1. Classification (NCBI taxonomy): domain Eukaryota; kingdom Viridiplantae; phylum Streptophyta; class Magnoliopsida; order Poales; family Poaceae; genus Echinochloa; species Echinochloa phyllopogon. The sequence goes on along the minus strand of BTCW01000002.1, from coordinate 49,063,836 downwards.
CACCCACAGCAAGCTGCCTTTCAGACCTATGCTTGTTGGCTTGTTTCTTCATGCGTAAACGAGAACGAGCCAAATGCTGATGTACCAGAGATTTAACGACTTGTTTCTCTTGTAGCCAATCAGATAATTCAGTAACAGAGACTGCATCTGCATCAGCAATACCAAAATGCTTTGGGGGCATACCCATACAAAGCTTCAAAAGGAGACAAGCCAATAGCTGAATGTGGGCAAGAATTATACCAATACTCCGCCAAAGGCAGCCACTGAAACCACTTGGAAGGACAGGCGTTCACAAAGTATCTCAGGAAGGTTTCCATAGTCTGGTTTAATCTCTCTGTTTGACCGTCAGATTGTGGATGGTATGAGGTACTCATATGTAGCTGAACATCTGCCAGTCTAAACAGTTCTTGCCACAGTTTGCTCAAGAAAATTCGATCCCGGTCAGACACAATTGCGGACGGCATACCATGGAGTCTGTAGACATGATTCAGGAAATACTTGGCAACCGTCACCGCGGTAAACGGATGGCGTAGTGGAATAAAATGGGCGTACTTCGTAAAGTAGTCCACCACAACCAGGACACAATTAGCTTGCCCTGAAGATGGAAGGCCTTCTACAAAGTCTAGGGAGATCACCTGCCAAGCTTGAGTTGGAATACTCAGTGGTTGAAGCAACCCAGGAAGTCGAGCACGATCAGGCTTGGCCCGCTGACATACTGTGCAAGAAGAAACATATGAGTGAATTGCAGACTTCATTCCCTTCCAAGCAAAAATCTTCTTCATCCTCATGTAGGTGACTGGAACACCAGAATGACCCCCTAGAGCACTATCATGGCAAGCCGAGATCAACTTCTGTTGCAATGGCAGATTGTTACCAATCCAAATCCTATTTTTATACCTCAACACACCAGCCGCCAAAGTAAAATGTGGCACTAAAGCAGCATCCAAGGACAATTTGGTGATCAAAGACAAGGAATCCCTGTCAAGCTGGTAGCCTTCAACCACCTCCAAAAGCCATTGAGGAGTAGCAGCAGAGACAACCATGCAAGAAGAATCATGAGCAGACTTGCGAGACAAAGCATCAGCAGCTCTATTATCAGTGCCTTTCTTATACAGTACTCTGTATTGAAGTCCAATCAGCTTAGAGTAAACCTTTTGTTGCCAAGGAGTATGCAACCGTTGTTCAGTGAGCTGGGCTAAACTTTGCCGATCTGAATGAATGATAAATTCACCAAACTGGAGATAGGAACGCCACTGTTGCACAGCCATCAGGATAGCCAAATATTCCTTTTCATAAGTAGCCTGCGGAGGCGCCGCTGTCGGAGTCGGGGTAGGTGGAGTCCGACAAGGAGGAGTCGGTGGAGTCCGAGTCGGAGGAGTAGGTGTCGTCGGAGTCGCTTTTTTTTGAAAGAAAACACCCCAAGGGAGGGACCGCGCTAAGGCGCGACGGGTCGCGCGTTAGCGCACCGCGCGACCCGCCACCGCCAGCGGCCCCTTCGCCCCCACCGCCGTCTCCTCCCCCGGCTCCGGTGGCATCCGCCGCTGCCCACCACCGCGGCCGACGCTAACCCGTCGGCCGCGTTCGCCGCCGCCTCCTTCGCCCCCGCCGCCATCTCCTCCCCCGGCTCCGGCGGCTTCCGCCGCCTTCGCCGCCGCCCACTGCCGCTGCCCCGCGCTAACCTCGTCGGCGCCGTTTCTCCTCCGCCTTCTCCGCCCCCGCCGCCCGCACCGCCCACCGGGGGTCCCCCACCGCCCGGCCGGCGGCGCCATCGCCGCCCGGCCCTCCGCCCGTCGCCCCCGCCAGGCCGCCCGCTGCCCCAGCCACCCTTTCAATGTCCGCCGACGACTGGAGCCCCTCCAGGTAACCCCGGAACCCTAACCCCGGCACCGCCCTAGCCTTCTTCTCCGCCTCCGGCAGCGCCGCGCGGCGGCGCGAGTGGGTCGCGCGCAAGCGCGTCCGCGCGACCCATCGCTCCATAAACTTAGCGCAAGGGAGACCCCTGAAGTTTAATGTGCCTCACCCAAGATTTGAACCCTGGGTGGAAGCCTTCTAGCTTGTGGCCTTTGCCACTACACCATGAGCTCCTTGGCGTCGTTGGAGTCGCTGGAGTCGGGGTCCTCGGAGTAGGCGTCGCCGGAGTCGAAGTCGTCCACGTTTAGCTTGTATATGCTCATTCCTTGATCCCCTTCGTGTTCGGTTAGTATGTGGAGGCTCCGGCGCCGCCGCCGCCTCTGTACGCTGCCATCAGATCGCCGCGGCGGCCTCGCCATCTTGCTGGCGTAATTCCGGTCAATGTCCTTCCGTATGTCTAATCTCCTATATACCCCTGGCTTTATACCCTAGCACTAGTCACGGCGATTACACGGATCAGGGCTCCCCGATCAGCAAGAGCACATTATATACACAGGGAAGGCGGCAAGTTCAGCTTGCCGAATTAGAGTCGGATTAATTAATTAATTCGTGCATCCTTAAAGCTTGACAAACCGAGTTGGATTCGTGCATCCTTGTCAATATATATGTATTTGAGCCTGTTCATTCCAGCCCGATTCTTGTTGTGGGTTTCTATAAAGAAGGTGAATCCCGGTCCTACTATAGTACTACCATGCATATACACCTAGTTTTCATTCAATAGAAGGAAATTGGAATGATAAATTAACATCTCATTTGGTATGTAATAATTTACATTCACAGATGATCAGGTAAAATTTTCGGCCTTCACGGCGCTTTGTAAATACATAAATAAGTTCTTCTGAGTGATATAACCAACATACAAGAACTGTAGTAGCCTCTAGTAGGTTTACAAGACATGCAACAGAACATGGTAGAGCTTCAGTACCAGTGACCACATGGTTTACAGCGTTTCTCTTCCCCCTCATTTCTTAGCCCAAGGTTTTAAAATAGAAAGGACAACGATGACAGCAATTACCAGTAGAATGGTAATTGCAATCAACATGCACTTTCTCGACTTCTTCTGCAGGCTCTTTGCGGTCCGTAGAGCTTCAGTACCAGTGACCACATGGTTTACAGCGTTTTGAACCTGACAGTTGAAGGCATCAGCTAAGTAAGCGTGGCAGAATTTCCCAGCAGCACTGATGAAAATCCGAGGTTTTTCTGTGATTCAGATTAGGGAAAGATTAATCAGAGCAAGAACACAAGGGACAAACCTGATTCTCTATATTGTCTAGAATCTCTCCTTGTGCATCAACGAGCGCTGCCATGTCAGCGAAAATCTGAAAAGAAACAGTACATGCCATGGTTTAGTGATCAAGGCGAATTTGGGAGATGATGTATCAATTCTTAACATGCTATAAGTTAGTATGTCATACGACAGTACTAACTTTTATCATAGTTTGTTTGTAAATCTCTTTGTTGAAGTTTTGAACAACTCTGATAACAAAAACATCGAAGATGCAATCTTGCCAGCACTACCTGTTGCAGTTCGAGAAGCCTTTTCTCAATCTCCATGACTGCATCATGACGTTCCTGAATTTCTTCAACTGTTGCAAGAATCTATACCTCAAGTTCAATTTACGAAAGATGAAGCAAGAGTACTTAATGCACTGAGAGGAACATTATGATTTTTAACTGAAATCAAATAAGCTGTAGTGCTAACTGACCTGCCCTCGGCCAGTCCCCTGAATTGCTTTCTCGAAGATCTGCTCACTGCTGCCAGTCTCAATGAGGCGGTCGATCACCTAGTCATTGTGCCAAAATTGTGATTAGAAAAGGTTTGCATTCACTATACCAGGTTTAGTAGAACTAGCATCCTCACCTCTTCAGAAGGCTTTGTTCCAGTGACTGTTCAAGTTCAAGATTGAGGTTTGTAAAAATATGTTAATGAGATAACTCAAACCAAAATGGTGGCCAAAGAGATGAAGCAATATGGAAAAAAATTATGACCTGTGAAGATCCTCCTCTCTACAACTTCTCGGTATTCTTCTTGTATGGTTTGCCTTAGATTCTGTTACGAATGCTTAATAATGTGATGCCGAATATTTCATTTTATTTTTACATATAAGATGCAGGGAGTAAGGTAATTGCACCTGGAAATCGTTCATTCTTTCTTTCAGCTTCTTCTTCAATGCTCTGCAAATAAAGTTCAGTTAATTGTCAGATAAGCATATTTTTTTTGATATTTTGAACAAATAATGCATGGCGGACTTGCTACTACTAATCTGTGTCCATGATAAATTGGCCAACAGTCTTGAAACAGGTTTCTCAACTTGTAAGTAAAACTGATGAATATTTGTGATGATGGGAGGATTCACAACGAGCCAATTCAAATTTCTTTACCTTATCGTTTTCAGTGTTATGATAAACGGCAATTAGCTAGTGCTTAGCAGTATTGAATTGAACTAGATCGCTCTAAATACTTTACGTTTACACAACAAAAGCATGAGGATCTTACATGGTCATTAACATCCTTGATCGATCTACGCTTGTGCCCTTCCCACACCCAGGCTTCTTTCTATTCTCAAGATTCTGCAAACCGAAAAGGAGAATGAGCCGTGACGAGCATCAGGCGAATCACATACTGAATATATGAAATATGATCAGGTTAATGTCTGTACATTTCTGTCCATTTGTTCCAACTTCACTTTTACGTTGCGTGCGATCTTCCCTACTTCATCAATGTCTTTCTCCATGCGCCTTTTGATCGCTGGAAGACATATGTTACTATGTTAGAGTTAGACCATTCTGATATGAAATGAAGATATTAGTCTTTGTCGTGAAGTTGCACCTTTCATTGCTGACGCCTTAGTGACTGACTTTGACTCTTCATTAGCTTCCTGCATGAAGGTTTGCAGAAATAATAAGTTGTCTATATAATGGTTTGGAAACTAAATGACGAACAAAATGCAGGAAAAAATGTGGTCACGCTTTCAGGGATAACTAGCATTTCTGACCAAACTTTAAAAGTAGAGTAATAGTTACCTGAAGCTTGTGAACTATGTTGGACATCTTATCCAACAGCATTTCGATATCTTTAACCTAGAGCAAGAAAAACTCCTTTTGTAAGAAAATATCAGATTTATTAACAATAATTAATTGCCACTACTAGATCTGCAGTTGTGCTTCCATAAACTGAAGATTAAACCTCTTCAAAGAAGTCCTCGAGACCATAATCCGATTTGTCCTTCGGATTTCGATACCCCATCTCGACGTCCCTCTCCTTTTCCGGCTTCTCATCCCTTTCAAACGAATCCTGTCATAGAAGGGGCAGAACCCACGGCGGTTCCAAGAAGCGTATTAGTAGATTATCCACAGTTACTACAGATTTTGCACTGAATTTGGTATCTCAGTCTTTACAAGTTATCCCAACAAGAAAACGAATTAGGCCTCAAAGTCAGATATTTTGAGCATGAGGATATCACTGTTCCTGCAGTCAACTACTGAGCATGAAAAAATAGAAATAAAATAAGCAAAAAAAGGAGAGACAATCGTGGAAGAACGAACTGATGAACATACCGTGAGAAGATTGTTCATCTCGTCGTCCTTGGAGAAAGAGACGGAGGAGCCCTCCCCTTGGGCTTCTCGTGTGGAGAACAGCAAGGAGATCGAGACGGAAACGGTGTGTTCAGAGGACTTTGGAGAAGCCGTTCTGGCGAGGATAAATACTAATAAACTACTCGCAAGGATGATCTTAGCGACGCCGGCCAGCACTAGAAACAATTAACTAGCAAACAACCGGGTTTAGCAACTAACTAAAGTGACTTAATGCGTATTCAATGGTAATGAAGACGCTGCTAATGGATGGGAGAATCCAGGGTCCTCCTCTCTCTCTTGTCGGTCATCCCCATGGAAGAGACGGCCGTGTTATTTCTTACCTGATCCTCGAATCGTCCATTATATAAGCCTATAATATAGGTTTAACGGGCTGGGCTGGTACTAGTGCATCTGGGCCAATTTCTATGGGCCATTAAAGAGGCTCGCGCCGTGGCGCGTGCGAGGTAAAAAAAAAAAGGCTGGACCGGGGTCGCGTTGTTTGCTCCCCTAATTTTGTCCGGCTAATGTGGGCCTAATCCGTTGGGCCAGTGTCACTGCATCAGCACATCCACCGAGCCGCGACCGCTCATCTGCTTACCGAGGATCCTACGCTTCACGTTAATTCCCACAATACGCGTTAAAAAAAGAGATAAATTTAAAAAAATCTCAATAATTGAAAATATCTAACCATTAAATTAATATTTCTATTAATGATAGCCATCAAATCAACCATGTTTTTTTTAAAAATTACCCACTGTTGCCTTACCTAAAATAACCCCCCATACTTCTAAATTACAATACGTGCCATTGCAAAATATATACGAAAAAAATCAATAGATTAATAAAAATCTAAAAAGGAAAAAGACAAACGTGCAGGCTTTGATTAGATGAAGATGGATCTTAACTAAAATCGATCATCATCGATCTAGCCCTCAATCTGTACGTGCGCTCATCTATTTGGATAGGTAGTAGAGGCAGCGCTCAAAATGCTAGATGTCTAACAGAGTCGACGTATCACATAAGCCTCCAAGGTTTTCGCTGCCTCACTAGAATTCAGCTCTCACAAGAATGATTTTAAGAAGGCAAGCAAGTTGTTCTTTGGCGCATGCGCGGCAGCCTTGCTTGCACCTCAGCAAAGCAAGCATCGACGTCCGGCAGTCCGATGTTCCATATATACAGTTGGGCCCTTGGAGCTTGGGGTGGCCGGCAGGGTGTGCAGAGGCGAAGAACCACATGTTGTCCTAGACGGCGAGACTCAAGAAATCAGTATGCGATCAGAGTGAGCATGCCGTCGACCTGCTGTTAATTGAGCATCATTGCTCCTCTCCTCACGTTGGTTTTGTCTACTTGGACAGCCTCGCGTTGTCCTTGAGCATATGGAGAGAGTGCCCTCCTTGGCTCCTTTTGCCATATGCATTGTGGTGTGTTCACTAATGTAGTATTTTTAGGTAAAATTTCAAGTATACTACATTATGTGTGCAATTTCAAGTATACTACCTTAGCTCAATGATATACTAAGGTGCAATACAAAGGGAGAAAACTATGCATGAGATGGACGAAACACCATATAATGTATTTGTAACAGCAACAAAAAAAATTACAAAATAATTTATTATGCTTGAAATAAACAAATGAGAGGGATTAAATATAAGGAATCCAAAATTTAAGCAAAAAATTCTATTGCTTATATATACATTTTTTAAAATAGTCATCGCTTAAATTGCTAGGCCGTGGAAGCACGGGTTGATGGACTAGTTTGGTTAAATTTCAGTCAGTGGCTCACAGAAATTTACTGTCCCCAGCTGTATCGCTTGGAGCTCAACACCAGTTCCGGTCCTTGTTGCTGCCACCACTGCCGAAGCTTGTGCGCGTGGGCCTGTGAGCTCTGGTTCTTCCACACCACTGCGGATGGCAGGAGGTGCGGCCTCTCGCTCTGCTTGTCGAACATTGAGTTCCACATGTCGCGGTATGACAGTGACGCCGCCGACGCCACGAGGGGCAGCCGCTCCTTGATCCGCTCACGCTGCTCGAAGTAGTCGATGAAGCCCTCGCAGATGATGTCCTCCGGGTGCACGAACAGGTTCGGCACCCACGGATTTAGCTTCCGGAACACCTCCTCCATGCGATCCTTGTGCGTCCTTGCCACAATTTTCCCCAGCAGGAGCTTCCCGGTGTAGCTCACGGCGTACACGTCCCTCTTCGCCTTCGCCCCGATCGCCGCCGGAGCCAGCGACACATGCGGCGGGTTGAAGAGGAACGTCGGCAGGTTGAGCTCGCCATGGGCCATGGCCATCATGTGCGTGGCGCCCGACGTCCAGCGCTATCAACGCGCCAAGCGAGTGCCCGGCGAGCCAACGTCACCTCTGCCGGTGGCACTGCCGCCATATTGGTGGTGGTCTTGGTATCCTCCTGGAGCCTCCCGACCACTTGGCGCGCGTGCCCGAATCGGGTGCCGGTGCCTGCTTGTTGAGTAGGATGCTGAGGTTGTGGCGCACATGTCACGGAAGATGGTGGGTGTTGGCTTTGCCCAGGAACTCTCTCACACTCACTCACACAGAGCGGCTGCCCCTCGGCTCGTGGCGTCGGCTAAAAACACCTTCTTTATTTGCTTAACCTTTTGGAATCCATAGAATTTGTTATGACTTAGAATTTATCCATAAAATGTACAAATGCTAGATAAGCACATTAGTTCTGACTATTATATCACCACTTAATTACCAAAATCACATATCTATCTACCTACCTATCTATCTATCTATCTATCTATCTATATATATTATATATATATATATATTATACTATAAGGATCCAGTACTTTTGAAAACACTTCTCACCCAAAAAATTCCTACACCTCTCACAAAGGTCCCACATCGGTCCAACGGTGGAAACGACGTGAAAAGTTTTTAAAAAACGATGTTTCTAGAGAGTTTTTACCGTTTTAGGCATTACTTTTCTCACCATAAAATTTCTTTACCCACCTCACGTAACCACTAATCAAATCTGTACCTAGTACTTTTATACTTTTATTAGTTTATATTATCTCTCCCTAATATAAAGCTCGTACGTCAACTTTTGTGTTGGCTGCTGGCTCCCATCCTCTAGAGTCCGGACTCTTTTCATCGCACCGCTCTGATTTCCTCCTGTGCTGCAAAGTCCGAACAGAACACACGGTATGAATATGAATATGAATCAACACGCTCGATAAGGATTTGGCATCCGTGTGCTGGCCGGTCAGCTGCTACCTGAGAAAGAGGAGAATTAAAGCCCTCATAGTTGATATGATATGAATGCACTACCGACGATACTATTATGCAATTTTTACAGAAAATCTAAATGTTTTAGTAGAGTATTTTATAGCTGCAACACTCAGGTATTTATCTGTCATATTTTTCTATTTAAATCTTATATGTGGTTATCAACTATTTTGGTTATTTAGGTATTAATTTTAATTAATATTCTTGATCCGCAAAATATTGATTAACTCGTAGTACCTCGTCTCCTCTCGCCAACCCGCACCAACACACACACTTTATTCATTTTCTCATATCGCTCGCATCCCCATTGTTGTTGTGCTGTCGTTCTTGGACGTACCATCAATGATATCTTCTTTATCGTGCTTCTCATCAAATGAGAAATCGACGACGTCTATGGCTCTCGCGTATGTTTGCTTACGAAGTCTCCTTTACCCTAACAACGCACGGACATATTTACTAGCCATTGCCAAATGATAAAAAAATAATAAACATACCAGGACAATTAAGAAATATATTCAACTGGACAAGCTGACGCGGCAGTGCATCATATAGTAGAATGACTGAATGAGCAGGGACGTGCATGTTACTAGGTGAGCATTGTCCTACATAAATGATATATCATAGTCACATCACATAAATGGGCTGCATTAGATCGTCATGTGAGCTCTACGAACTAAAGGCCTTGCTGGTTTTGACTTAACCCATGCCTCCGCCACCGTCTTCATAGTCAAATTTAATATAAAATTTTCTCCTATATTAATATTAAATTATCCATTATATAGCAAATGGTCCACAAGTCGGTCACGAGCGACGGTACCACCAAGTTCGCAGCGTTCAAGGACGTCCTGTGGTCGGAGGTGAAGAGGATCGCCGGTGACACGATGCTCTTTGTCAGCCGGTGGTGCACTCTTTCCCAGCGCCTTCCCGGTGTGCGTACCATCACAAGCTCCTAGGGAACCAGATCTACTTCTTAGATGATGACGCGTTTCCTCACTAATTCGGCTCTTACGTCATAAGGAGCGGGGTGACCTATTCTCTCCTCTGGTAGTTGGAGCTCTGCAACGGCGCCGGCGGTGGCAACACGCCGGTGACATGAAATTCTCATTTACTATATTTTTATACACGCGCGGCGCGTGCACTCTACTACTATTTGGAGATAGCTGACTTGGAAGGCTATTTTACTCACGTCGAAAGTGATACTCTTTTATTTATTAGCGGGAGATAGCTCTGCTCGGTATGGCTGGACAGTTGGCAGTCGAAAAAGATGAGGAGGACGAGGGTGTACACGCGAGGAGCAGCAGTTTCCAAACGTGTGTACTAGGGGCGAAGACTAGTCGTCTCATTTGGTAGATGGACCTGCCGGGCATCACATCACATGCTCAAAGCTACTAGTAGTCGCTCGTGTGTCCTGTTGACCTGACCTTTTCTCTTCGGAACGTCAGTGGCCAAGACAGACACAACTTGATTTGTATTAAATTGCTGATAACTGCACCAATTGTGCTAATCAAGGTGCATTGACAGAGACTTCACTGTCAATGCGTGCATGTAGCCATAGGAGCCGGAATGCGTGTAGCCATAGGAGCCGGAATGCGTGCATTTGACAGGGTCTCGACATGTACTTATTATTTATCTTTCTTTTGTCAGCTCCTGGATAGATAAAAGGTTCAGAAGGTACTCAAGTTGTTGCACTTGTATAGTATCTACGTAACCACCAGGTACAACTTCCGTGGTGGATTCTTATTTTTAAGCGGCGCGGCCATAAACTGCTTTGCAACTTGTGAAAGAGGCGCTAAGAGCATCTCGAGCATATCCTCAATCTCCAATTCAACTACCGTATCGGGGGAGTCAAGCCGTCAAGGCGCCTTCACGAAACGTGTGATTATATATTTAATTTTGACCGGGTCGTGTCACGCTCATGTCAACTTCTAGTGCACGCTATTATGGTCTCGTTTAGTTTCCAAATTTGGTAGTTTGGGGTCTCTTCGTAATCATTGCGCCACTGTAATATTTCGTTTGTATGTGCGAAAAATTGTTCAAAAATTGATTAATTAGGCTCAAAATGTTCGTCTCGCAAAGTACAACAAAACTGTGCAATTAGTTTTTTATTTCATCTACATTTAGTACTTCATGCATGTTATGACATTTTTGATGTGATGAAATATTTTTTTTTGTACGGTGAATTTGGGAGGTCAACGGGGAGGTCAAGCAAACGCGAGGCGGTTTTGAGCAGGTCTCTCCCACTCGATCAGTCACGACGTAGCACACATCATCTCTCGTCCTCAAGTTCGCTGCACTCTTGCTGTGTCTGTGTGTATATATATGCAGCCCATGGCTAGCTAGCTCGACGGTAAAAGCAAAAGCACAAACATAATAATACAGGTGTTGCTGCTGGCTGATCATCATATCACAAGCAAAAGCAGATTGTACGTTGTTGCTGGCTGATCATCATCATATCACCGCCGGTGGCCCCGATCCTTACCTCGATAGCATCGAACGACAATGGGCTGTTCCGATGACAATGTTTTCACCGTCTCTGGACCAACGCATATGATGGCCAAAAATAGCAGCATTGAGATTGACTGGTACGCATATGATTACTCTCTCATCTCTCTTTTTTTACTCAAATCCATCCCACCGGCCTTTCAGCTTACAGTGAGTTTCGAAATTTATGATGATTTCAGGGACAGCGAAGACCACCGCCGGATCATCCTCGCCTGCCTCGTACGAGGGGTTTACGTTCGGCAGCGCGACCGAACTAATGAACGAGACCCGCCGCTCGCGCCGGCGTGGTGGGAGAGCTTCCATTTCCGCGAGCACAAAATGCTCAGCTGCGATTGCGAGTGCCGGTTCTGCAAACTCCTGGAAGCCGGTTGGTGCGGCGCCATCGTCTTCGAGTACGCGCCGCCAGAGGGCGCGACTCATCGCCACCCGTCGGCTCCGCTCTACGTCGTCGCCTTCCGGGGCACCATCATCACCAAGCCTTGGGATCTCTCAGCGATCCGCGACATCTACCTTGACGGCAACATCCTGCTCAACAAGCAGCACGGATGTCACGGCTTCCACCAGGCGCGTAAGCAGGTCGGAGATCTCCTGGAGACGATCGCCGGCGGCGGCAATGGCGGCAGCGCCACCGGCACAAGTGGCGCCGTCTGGCTCGCGGGCCACTCGCTTGGCGCGTCGATAGCGCTGGACGTGGGGCGCGACATGGCGAGCAGAAAGGGCGGGTGCTACTACTTGCCGACGTTCCTCTTCAACCCGCCGCAGATATCGCCGGCGCCGGCGATCGGCATGCTGCCCATGGCGCCGGTGGCGAAGAGGGACCTGTTCACCTCGAGCTACCTGGTGAAGCACTTACTTGGGAACACGGTCATGAGGCCCCACAAGGAGCGCATGGAGTCACTGTTCAAGCAGCTGTCCCCATGGGTGCCAAATCTGTACGTGAACCCGAGGGACGTCATATGCAGCGGCTTCGTCGACTACTTCGAGCAGCGGGAGCTGACCAAGGAATGGTCCGCCGGCGTGGCCGCGTCGGCGGCGATGCTGTCGTACCGCGACATGTGCTACTCTCTGTTCGACAAGCAGAATGATCGGCCGCACCTCCTGCCATCCTCAAGGCTGTGGAAGAACCAGAGCCCACAAGGCGACGCGCACGAGCTCCGGCAGTGGTGGCAGCAACAAGGCCCGGAACTGGTGTTGATCTCCAAGCGATACAGCTGGCCTTGACAGTAGTCGTCCGATGTGACCCTTTTCACCCCTGTTCACGGATCTAAACACAGCCACTTATTCACTCATTGGTCTCTGAAGAGGTTCATTGGGCTGCTCATGTCGACTGGACAATAGTCAACCCATATGCTCCGCGCGGGACCAACAATTTTGGAAGAGATAAATATTAAAAATTAACGAAAATATTAAGACTCATAGGCCTATCCTATCATATCTCTTTAGTTAAATATTCTACACAATACTCATCTAAATATGCATGCATGTATTTTTACCCGTTTTTTGATAGACTTTAGTTAACAATTTGTACTAAGTTGTTTTTATTTCACTTTGTATCGCACCTCTATATGTATGTAGCATATGTTTTATAAATCATTAGTTTGAGCTATGCATTTAACATGAAAGTCAGAATATATATGCAGGGTCATCTTGTATGCATACTTTAAGTGAGTATTTGTTACATTACCAATGGAAGAAAGAGATAATTTAAAAGAACATATATTTATGTACTTTGGGACAACTGTTATAATGACATACTCCCTCCGTCCCACAAAAAAGTGCTCTTATAAGTTTCAGACCATATAAAAGGGTTCAATTATTAGTCGTAGCCCAATTCACGAGTCAAAATCCTTCTATAGATTGGATGATGAATTAATTATTAGCATGCATAATAAAACAGTCACAAAAATCTATACGTCCAACACAGCTACCAAAATCAATTAAACAGATTAATTAGGGGTATAGAAAAAATTTTCCATCCTCACTATTGTGTCTGAAATTTTCTAAAAGAGCACTTTATTATGGGACAGAGAGAGTATGTAGTTAATTTAGATGTAGATTTAGGGATTCTTTTCTGTAATTTCAATACTGACATATGTGCGCATAATTTATATGTAAGTTTAAGAGTTTAGATGGGTAATTTAAATGAAAACTAGGGGTTATTTGGGTAATTTTAGTGATGATATTGTTGGATAATTTAGATATAGATTTGATGGTTCCTGTAATTTAAATTATTTTTACAATGGTTGACGTGGACAATATTTTAGAAAAAAATAGATCTGTTATATTGACTTATTACCATCAATGATGATCATATTCTATTGGATTTAAATGAGTAATTTTATTTTCTTTTGAATCTTTATAGAAGTTAATTTTTTTCCTGGCGTGGTTTTCTTTTTTGAGGATTAATGTAAAAACAGAAAGAGAAGAGAATTATGATCAAACTGGAGTAAGAAGATGGACAATCTTACCATCTCCTAAAAAGACTATGAAGATTGTACACTACAGACTAGGTAGCGGTGAATTCAACCAGCAGACGTAGCGGAAATGGCAACAAGGAGGGGAGCAGAACTAATTAAGCTAGTTGCGTGAAACAGATCAACGGTTTATCGAGGATTTGGTTAACTTTCCAATGACCAGCTGCATCGTTGGGAATTGCTGTCAAGGCCAGCTGTATCGCTTGGAGCTCAACTCCAGTTCCGGGTCTTGGCGGTGCTTCCACCACTGCCGGAGCTTGTGCGCGTCGCCTTGTGAGCGCTGGTTCTTCCACACCACTGCGGATGGCAGGAGGTGCGGCTGATCATTCTGCTTGCCCAACACAGAGTAGCCCATGTCGCGGTACGACAGCATCGCCGCCGACGCGGCCACGCCGGTGGACCATTTCTTCGTCAGCTCCCGCTGCTCGAAGTAGTCGACGAAGCCGCTGCAGAAGGGGTCCCTCGGGTTCACGTACAGATTTGGCGCCCACGGCTTGAGCTGCTCGAAGAGATCCTCCATGCGCTTCTTGTGGGTCCTCATGACCGTGCTCCCCAGCACGTGCTTCACCAGGTAGCTCGTGGCGAACAGGCCCCTCTTCGCCACCGTCGCATTGGGCAGCTTGTCGATCACCGGCGCCGGCGATATCTGCGGCGGGTTGAAGAGGAACGTCGGCAGGTAGTGGCAGCCGTCTTTTCTGCTCGCCATGTCCCGCCCCACGTCCAGCGCTATCGACGCGCCAAGCGAGTGGCCCGCGAGCCAGACGGCGCCACTACTTGTGCCGGTGGCGCTGCCGTCATTGCCGCCGCCGGCGATCGTCTCCAGGAGATCTCCGACCTGCTTACGCGCCTGGAGGAAGTCGTGGCATCGGTGCTGCTGGTTGAGCAGGATGTTGCCGTCAAGGTAGATGTCGCGGATCGCTGAGAGATCCCAAGGCTTGGTGATGATGGTGCCCCGGAAGGCGACGACGTAGAGCGGAGCCGACGACGGGTGGCGATGAGTCGCGCCCTCTGGCGGCGCGTACTCGAAGACGATGGCGCCGCACCGGTTGGCTTCCAGGAGTTTGCAGAACCGGCACTCGCAATCGCAGCTGAGCATTTTGTGCTCGCGGAAATGGAAGCTCTCCCACCACGCCGGCGCGAGCGGCGGGTCTCGTTCATTAGTTCGGTCGCGCTGCCGAACGTAAACCCCTCGTACGAGGCAGGCGAGGATGATCCGGCGGTGGTCTTCGCTGTCCCTGAAATCATCATAAATTTCGAAACTCACTGTAAGCTGAAAGGCCGGTGGGATGGATTTGAGTAAAAAAAGAGAGATGAGAGAGTAATCATATGCGTACCAGTCAATCTCAATGCTGCTACTTTGGGTAATCATATGCGTTGGTCCAGAGGTGCCGAAATCATCGTCCTTGTCTTTGTTATCAGAACTGCCCATGGTCGTTCGATGCTAATCGAGCTGAGAATCGGAGGCACCGGCGGCGATATGATGATCAGCCAGCAACAACAATCAGCAGATGAACTAAGTGGTTATTATTGCTGGCCGGGCCGGGATATTAGTTATTGGTGGGTCTCTGCGCGCTCCTGCTCAAGCTATGCTTATGCTTTGCTTTGTTGTCGAGTTACAGGCTGTTGTGGGTGCATATGTGTCTACGTATACACACACACACAGACACAGGAACAGGAGGAGTGCAACGACGAACTTGAGGAGAATAGAGGTGCTACGTCGTACGTGAGTGAGAGACCTCAAAACCGTCTCGACCACATATATTTGGTTGACCGCGCGCCCCTTCGATCGCCACTCGTTCAGTTGCTGAAGCTCGGCAGTCAGCAGTAGCGCACGTACTGGAAGTTGACATGAGCGTGGCACTGCACGACCCCGGTCAAAATTATAATCAGCTGGACCACGTCCGACGACCGGTCGCTGACGCAGACCTTCAATTCATGCGCAACAGGCCGGCCCAGGTCCATACGTCTCGGTCTCGACCACTGCACGTTGTGACAAAATTGACAAATCTCCGCGACCTTGCTGGTCCATCTCTGAAATCCAAATTTGAGGTCGCGCGCCGCCGCTCTGAGCGAGCGATCGATCCGATCCAACCTGCGAGCATTGTTCGGGAAGCTTCTTGCGACGCCTCCACACATGTGGGAGCTAGAGGCCACTTTTAATTTTGCTACTAGGGCTAGAGCTGTGTTTAGTTCCCAAAATTCCACCCCAAAATTCTACTATATAAAAAGTTTCATCACATCACATCAAAATGTCGGCACGCATATGAGACATTAAATGTAGGTAAATAAAAAAACTAATTGCATAGTTTTAATGTACACGATGAGACAAATCTTTTGAGCCTAGTTAATTAGGTCATGATAGTACAACAATTAGCATAAATAAACGAAAAATGCTACAGTGTGCTATAGTGTCCGATGTGACTTTTCTACCAACTTTTCACCGGATAAACACAGCCTCGAAAATCTGGGCGTGGCGTTGCCGCGCTAGCTTGAGCTAGCTAGCCATCTACCAATATGACTTATTTGTATGATGGATACACTGATTTCTTCACCAAATTCAAGAGTTCTTTCCATAATGATAATTCAGTAGTGTCTCTAAAAAAGACCAGAAAGTTTCAAATAAATTTCCATTAGCAGATGACGACTATGGATCATTCTGTAGGCTAATGGAAAAAAGAAACAATATCATGACAAAGGAAAGTGGTTAACATATATTATGAGAAGCTTTCGAAGAAGCTGCTTTACCGTCAACTTATTCCCTTCTCGTACAACTTATAATAATATGTTAAATGCAGTATTCCTTTCCTTCTGCGTACATGAACAGGAGAAGCAGGACACAAGGTAATAGTTGAGTTTTCATAAGTATACGTTTCAAATTGGTGTATCTTTCATGGTTTATAGGCAAATAGTTTGAATAGGCAATAGTAGGTTTCTTGCTTGTCGTATAGACAAATATAAGCTTGAGTTACTTTTTTTTATAAAAGCTTGAGTTACATTTTTTTGGGATAAAAGCTTGAGTTACATTTGACGTTCAGCTATAAGAGAAGGGAAGGCACAAGAGAGCATAGCCAAAGATTGTTTTCAAACGAGTGAATGCGCACTCCAACTTCTTGCATTGACAGGCACACAGGACATGCCAATAGAAATGGCTGCACGGAGATCAACTGCCGTCTGAAAGCTCTACTGAGATTGCAGCTTCAGACTGCAGTTAAGCTATGCCAATGATCAAGCGGTCTCACTTGCACCCACAATATACTCCAGCGTAAGAACCATGCATGCAGAAGGTATTGATGTTTTCATCACCAAACATGCTGTTGACACAAAGATGCGACAACACACTCGAGATCGCAGCACGACCGTCACCACGGCCAACACCCGGCCTCCCTCGGGCAAACCGGTCAGACCACTTTCTGACAGGAGGTCGTGAAGACCTAGAAACTCGAGCTCGGGAGGGACCCCGTCGGAGCTCAAGCAATCCAGGGTTGCTCTATGGTCGACAGGCCACCTAGAATGCCTTAGTACGTCACGGAGACGAGCAAAGGACAACAATTAGGGTTGGAAAAGTATTTAGGGTTTGGAGATAAAAAGTAAGGAACAATTGTGTTTGATTCGATTGGAACAACTCTCAATCGGCCTTAGCCTTCATATATATAGGCCGGGGAAGTCGTACTCCTTCCAATTCAGTTACAATATGGGATAAAACTCGGAATCCTAATCCTACCCGAATTAGACCGGTTTGGCAAACCGATCAGACCGGTTTTCCTCGGCTGCTGCCAATTTTGACTATCAACACATGCAGACCGAGACATTTCATTGAACAGCTGACAGACACAGATATTCAGCGAGGAGACAGGAGGAGCTTGCGGAAGGACGAAATAGAAGGACACGATCGACACACGAGCAGCAGTGGAGAGAGAGGAGCATGAGAGGGACCTTGAACCTGAACGACAGCTCTCAGTGTCGATGTGTCAGTGCAGGGCCATCGTCCAGCTCGCGGCTTGTGCTTGTGTGATCGTCTCCCGTCCAGTGGCGTAGCTAAAACTTTGGTAGGTCACGGCAATTTTTAATATATAATTTGATATAATCCAGACATAAATAATATGATCCATATGCAATTGGTAAAGAATTTTAAATGTTGACTAAAACAATTATAGAAAATATCCTTTTAACCCTTGTCTTCAGCACCAATAGAAGAAAAGTAAATTAAGAAAAAAATATTTATTAAACATGTGTTAAAGTTTAGGGTATGCCAAGGCATACCTGGCATATCCTTTAGATACACCACTGCTCCCGTCGTGCACAGGACGGAAAGTTTGTAACCATTTGATGTGACAACGCATTGGTGAGTGTTGACACCCAAAATTGGCAATAGTGCAAACCGGTCTGACCGGTATGCACAACCGGTTAGACCGGTTTTGTTAATATTGTCAAAATGTAGATTGGACTTCACCATTGTGTAGCTCTCGTCGAGACGATCAAGATGCATATGTAGAACGTTCAATTTGGACTCCGAATGAGAGAGTTACGACTTCGACAAGATTTGCTCTCGAGGGAAACCGGTCTGACCGGTTTGCCCAACCGGTCTGACCGGTTTGGGTCTGTAATTCGAGTAGGTTTAAGACTCTATGTTTTATCCCATATTGTAACCAAATTTGAAGGGGTACGACTTCCCCGGCCTATAAATATAAAGGCTCAAGGCCGATTGAGGTGTTCCCAATCGAACCAATATATTTGTCCTTTACTTTTTATCCCTCAAACCCTAACCTCTTCAAAACCCTATTCTCTGTTCTTTGCTCGTCTCTACGGAGTTCAAGGGCGTTCTAGGTGGCCTGCCGATCCTAGAGCAACCCTATCTTGCTTGAGCTCCGACGGGGTCCCTCCCGAGCTCGAGCTTCTAGGTCTTCGCGATCTCCCGCCTGAAACCGGTCTGACCGGTTTGCCCCGGGGAGGTCGGGGTGTTGGCCGTTGTGACGGCTGTGCTGCGCGTTTGTGCGTTCTCGAGTGTGTGGGCGCGTTTTTGTGTCAACATACTTTTTGGCGACTCCGCTGGTGAAGAAAGATCTTGGTTTAAAAACCGATCTAGTTTTCTCCAAAGAAGATGGGCTCTATCTTCGATTCCGACAACAACGACACCATCGCAGCGACGATGGAGGAGCTCACTGAAGAGGAGCGCAAGGAGTACCTGATCGCTATGGAACACTTCAAGGCGCAATTTTTGAAGGGTTTCAAGAAGGATTGTGGTGGCTCCATTAGAAGGGTCAAAGAATTCGTCATGCCTTCTTTCAAATTGACTAATAGTCAAGTTGAAGAACTTCCTAAGGTAAATAACGACCCATCTGATCTCATGAAGCAATTATCACTTATGATAGATGATAAATTTTCGGTAGCAAATATTATTGGTGATAAGCTTGTTTCTTTATCCGATGAATTAAGTGCATTGAAAAAGAATAAAAATATTGTAGATGATGCTTTTACATCGGATAATGTAAATTTTAGCTCGTCAGGTGTGCTAGAAAATATTTTAGATCCAAATTTGAGCATACCGGTGAATTTCTTTGCTGGACAGACATCACATGTACCATCGGTCAGCAAATCGGTCAGACCGGTTTTCCAAACCGGTCAGACCAGTCTGCCCAGTTTCACAGCTGGTCAGGCCGTTTCCATGGTTGGTAGTCCATTGTCTTCAGCAATGACTAGTTCGGCCGCTTCTGGTCGAACTAATGGGATTGATATGGGTAGTTCAAGTTTATGTCAAAAACAATATCCTCATGAGTTTGATCTTGTTCCCTATCCCGCTGGATGGCATGTTCGCGAGTTTGTCAAATTTAATGGTGTTGATACTCGTACAACTTGGGATCATGTGAGTCAATACATTCTCCAGTTAGGTATAGCGGGTTTTTACGAGGCTTTGCGTGTGCGCTTATTCCCATTGTCTCTTACTGGAAAGGTTTTTGCTTGGTTCTCTTCACTTGCAACGAATTCTATACAAACATGGAACCAATTAGAGTGTAGATTTTGGAATTATTTCTTTAATAGAGAGAACGAAGCTAAGGAGACGGATTTGACATCGGTTACACAAGGCTGCGATGAATCGACCATTGATTATTTTAGAAGATTTGAAGATATTAAGAACCGATGTTGTAGTTTAACAATTTCCGAGAAAGATTTGGCAAACTTGGCTTTTGCGGGTTTACAACCTCATTTGAAGGAAAAAATTGAAGGATTTACTTTTGTTAATTTTTTGCAAATGATGGTTATGAATTTAGAATATAGATTAAGAAATACAAAAGAACCCGTTAAAACTCATCAGTCCAGCGTGCGTATTGTTGATCATAATTTTGATAGTTCGGACAATGAGGGTAAAGATATTTGTGCTGCTGAGTTTGTTTGGCCATCAAAGGCCGAACCATGTTCTTGCCCTTCACTCAAGCCGATACAGAAAAATCGGCAAGGTGAGGTGAAATTTACTTTTGATGTTGCCAAATGTGACCATATTTTTGATGAATTGCTCGAAAGAGGCAACATTCGATTATCTCATGCTATACCATCGTCGGAGGATATGAAAGGGCATGCATATTGTAAGTGGCATAATTCTTTTTGCATGCAACTACTGATTGTAATATTTTCCGTCAACGGATACAATTGGCCATTAATGAAGGACGATTGTTATTAGCTGAGATACAAATTGATGAAGCTTTTTTATCTGTTCATACTTTGAATTTGAACAATCCCAAAATGCTTATTCGGCCGGAACAAGCCGAACAAGCCAAAGGGAAAAATGTGATCATTGGAGAACCAATGCCGAATAATGTCAATGACAAAATTTCGGCTAGAAAGGTGATGATTGGAAAGACTCTGGATGGGAAAGAGTCTCTGAAGATTACTATTGGAACATCTAAGCTCGGGGGGCAAGAGAGATCATCAACTGAAGGTCGGTCCGCTGATCAGGCGAAACCGGTCAGACCGGTTTGTCCCAAGACCGACCAAGAGCTCTCAAACCTAGGCACTCGGAAGTGGATACTTGCAAGGTGAATGATCAGCTCCTGAACAAGTACACAAAGGCTGTTCAAGTTGATCGGCCAACAAAAAAGAAATCAAAAGCAACATCACGCTGGGATAATTCTACAGCTCCAAGAAAGAAAAACAAGCACCGAGGTGATGTCATTACTGTGTTTTCTCCACAAAATATGTATACTACCATGCCATGGATATTTCCCGTATCAAATTCTCAATATCCGATGTGGGATCAAGGGGTGTGGATGCAATGCTTCCCTATGCCACGACCACCTCAGGATTATATGGGGGAAAGTTCAAGAACTCCAGTGCATGGCCGATTAGGCTCATATCAATCAGGTCCGGCGCCAGCCACTAAAGCGGTCAGACCGGTTTCGTCAAACCGGTTAGACCGGTTTCGGTCTGAACAGAAGCCACGTGTTACTCCTAAGCAAGAATACCGTGTCAGGGAGAAGAAGGAGGATGTGCAGCCTTTAGTTGGTCCAAAGCAAGCTAAAGTTAATGGATTTGTGACAGTTGGCGATATTCCAGAAGTTATGCAAGATTTGGATAAAGAGCCGATTGTTATTAGAAATTCGGTTGCTGTTGCAAATAAAGGACCTGTCGAGACAGATGATCATGAAGCTAGCAATAGCAAGTTTGCAGAAAAATACTATCAACCCAGATGGTGTCCATCGGGTTTGAGTCATACGCAGAAAAGAAAATTGCAACACTTGCGTAATAAAGAGAAACGGGAGCAGAAAACAGAGATGCCAAGGGATGAAAAACTCAACAATTACAAGCACATGGTTCCTCAAGGAAAAGAGTGGCGAATTAAGTCAAGTGGTCAGCCAGCAATCAAAGTGGTCAGACCGGTTTCGCCAACCGGTCAGACCGGTTTCAGAGAATCTAGTGCAAGACAGTCAGCTGAATCAGCGGTACTTGGTTCAGTTCCTGATGACTTTGTGGTACCAGAGGAAGAAGTTACTTGTTTCCACTTCGGACCTCATGATGCTGTGTTCCATAAGCCTAAGAAATAGGTTGATCATTTGGAAGCTTTATATATGAAAGGATATATCAATGGAAAGCCGATTTCGCGGATGCTAGTCGATGTAGGGGCTGTTGTGAACCTGATGCCCTACACTCTCTTCAAGGAACTTGGCGGGAAAGATGAAGAGCTGACCAAGACAAATGCGACGATTACTGGCGTGGGAGAAGATAATCATATAAATATAAAGGGAATTGCTTCTGTAGAATTGGCTGTTGGAAGCAAGATGCTCGATACCGTCTTCTTCATTGCAAAGGTGCAAGGCAACTTCAGTTTAATTCTTGGGCGCGATTGGATTCATGCTAATCAATGTATGCCGTCTACCTTGCATCAATTACTTATTCAGTGGATCGGTGATGAGACTGAGGTGGTGCATGGTGATAATTATTTTTCTAATGACGGATCTTAATTTCATTGATGCACATAATAAACATCAAGTGCTTATCAGACTTGATCTGTCCGATTAAGAATCATTCAGTTGCAACAAATATGTTTTGTCCTTGCTACGTTAAAACTGATGAAAAATCGGCTTTGTTCGTTATGATCAATGACTTATGCAAGTGAGTCGCCTAAAACCGGGTCAGACCGGATTTGGAAACGGTCAGACCGGTTTGCTCAGATCATTCAAATTTAAGAGCGGTCCAGCAGCAGATCAATCACTATCGGGCGTATATGAACGATATGTGTAAGATCATTAGAGCAAGGGGAATTCACGAGTAATCCGGCTATGTCTCTTATATTCATTTCTTGGGCCGATTACTTATTTCTTGTGATTAGGATAATTTATGGATGCAATATTGAATTAATTTACTTAATTCTCAAGTTGAGAAGCATTTCGAAGACCAATTAACATTTAAAGCAATTTGGTCGTTTTATGCATCCATGATGATTTGGAAGTGTGAGGATGGCTTTTTCAAGAATTTCATAAGTTAGATCTTGACAATAATCTGATCTTGGCCATTTTCATCGTGACTGCGGCATATTCATTACTGAGGCCGGTTGGAATATTTTGCATTAACACGCAAGTTGGATATAGTTCTTTTACTTCGGCTAAAGATTTATGATTCAAGGATATGAGGCTGGTGGATGCTATATTCATTTTCAGTTTTGATTATAGAAGACGAAAGACCAGTTGCTATTCATTGTAATTGGGTCAAGTTATGCCTCCATGGTCATTTGAAGTGCGAGATTGACTTTGAACCAAGTTCGATCTAGACAATCATGGCCGAAGTGGTACATATTCAGGTTCATATCTCATGGGAGATGCAGGAATATGAGCAGCATGGTGAATCCATCGTCATGAGAATCAAGATATATGGACAATTGAGGTTTTTCATCATTAGGGACAAGTTGTGACTGATGTGCGAGTACTTGTCATTATTTCAGTGTAATTTTGGCTTGAAGAAATGTTTCTTGCTACGCAAGCTTTACCAAGAAACAGGGGGGCATGTGTTGACACCCAAAATTGGCAATAGTGCAAACCGGTCTGACCGGTATGCACAACCGGTCAGACCGGTTTTGTTAATATTTTCAAAATGCAGATTGGACTTCACCATTGTGTAACTCTCGTCGAGATGATCAAGATGCATATGTAGAACGTTCAATTTGGACCCCGGATGAGAGAGTTACGACTTCGACAAGATTTGCTCTCGAGGGAAACCGGTCTGACCGGTTTGCCTAACCGGTCAGACCGGTTTGGGTCTGTAATTCGAGTAGGTTTAGGACTCTATGTTTTATCCCGTATTGTAACCGAATTTGAAGGGGTACGACTTCCCCGGCCTATAAATATAAAGGCTCAAGGACGATTGAGGTGTTCCCAATCGAACCAACATATTTGTCCTTTACTTTTTATCCCTCAAACCCTATTCTCTGTTCTTTGCTCGTCTCTACGGCGTTCAAGGGCGTTCTAGGTGGCATGCCGATCCTAAAGCAACCCTAACTTGCTTGAGCTCCGACGGGGTCCCTCCCGAGCTCGAGCTTCTAGGTCTTCGCGATCTCCCGCCTGAAAGCGGTCTGACCGGTTCTTGAAACCGGTTTGCCCCGGGGAGGTCGGGGTGTTGGCCGTTGTGACGGCTGTGCTGCGCGTTCGTGCGTTCTCGAGTGTGTGGGCGCATTTTCGTGTCAACAGTGAGTCCGAAGGGCACCACCGTGCCTCCAGAGCGTTGGCGCTTCTCGGTTGAGGCCTTGTATCAACCGAGACTGCCCCGCTAGCTTGTCCTCGCTCCAAAGCAGCTCACCAAGACTGGCCACAACCGCTAGCTCTTGTTGTTACTCCGCCATGCGCGGCTAGCCTCTGGCAGGCGGCCACGCAGCAAGGATGGGGTCGGCAACGCATGGCTCGGAGGAAAGGGCAACCGCAAAGGGATGGAGGCGGAGGTGGTCCACGCTCCACGGAGCTAGACGAGAGAAGCATGGCCGACGCCGTTTGTCTTCTGCTCACGTCGTGCCCCTGCTGCATATCTCTTCTTTTCCCAACAAATTAGTGCGACCAAAGACAAAGATGTGGTAAACTGAAGCGCATTTTTATATAACCCTCCTCACAGCATCCAGTAGTACCACGAAAGTCAATTTGTAAAGCATAAAATTAAAATTACAAGCATCCAGTGAGACAGATATATAGATAATTAAGAGAACAAGCATATAGTAGAACACAAGTCACTTCGATCTCTCCACCACACGCCAAAGCCGAACATGCGCAATATATACTCTGGCTACCAAATCTGAAAATGGCAGATTATACAGTGTAGTATATGCAAATTGCAAACACCTTTATTTTTTTAACCTATCGGAATCCATAGAATTTGTTATGACTTGGAATTTATCCATAAAAACTACAAATGCCTATAAAGTGGCGTGCTAGATAAGCACATTAGTCTTGATGATTATATCACCACTTAATTACCAAAATCACATATAATGGGAGATAGCTGACTTGGAAGGCTACTTTCCTGTCCAAATTAAGTGATACTCTTATATAGTGGGAGATAGCTCTGCTCGGTATGGCTGGACACTCGGCATCAGTCGAGAAAGGAGAGGAGGGCGACCAACTCAGACACAAGACAGACACAACTTGATTTGTACTAAATGGCAAGTTCTCCTATATGTGCTGATAAACTGCACTAATTGTGCTAATCAAGGTGCATTGACTGAGACTTCACTCCCACTTATAATTAATTACCCATTTGTTAAGGTGAAACGAACACGGACCACACGTAATGGATGGGCTCCTAATAATTAGATATCCCCTTTTATTTGGTTCCTCCAGCATTGACCTAGTTCTTACATGGAATGCATGCCATGACCTGTCTGAAGAAAATCAGCTATGAAGTCGTCGCTGACTTTATGCATATAGCTTTTCTGCCATGCAAGAGTTTTCTTTTTAGATTTTTCATACTAATATTTTGGGCTACATGTGCATTTGAATTTTTTTTCTTGCTTTATTTGATGTGTTATGCTTACCTAGGTGCTCACTAAGCATGTGTTTGGTTTGGGGACCAAGGATGGGTTGAGTCCAACCCTGTTTTCTGGATAGGATTCGACCCATCTCGTGTTTGGTTGATAGGAATGGGTTCGACAGGTAAGAGAGGGATGAAATGTATGCCACTTTTACACCATTAGATACAGTCATCTCTGGAGCCCGCGTGTCATCCGTGGGGGCCCATACGTCATATACATATTTTTTCTCTTTTTTTTCTCTGCACCTTATCTTCTTCCCATGAGCTCCCTATGAGCTCCCCGTGCCATCTCCGTGGCCGCCTCATTCCAAAGCGGCGCCTCCCACCTCCGCCCGGACCGCGCCTGCCATTTGCACCGCCCACCTTCGCTCGGAACGCACCTGCTCGTGCAGTGTCCGCCCACGCCACTCCTGCCGCCGCACCCGCCCGCCTTGGCCACACCGGCCTCCCACGCTGGCCACACCCGCTCGCTAGGGCCACGTCACTCAAAATTAGGATGAAAAATCACTTCACAGAATCAGCTCTGTGAGCTCTGCTAAACAGGGAAAAGTTCTGAGACCGCGCTTCATGAGCTGATTCTGTGAATAACTTTTGAGCTGCCAATAATGTAGCCATAGGAGCCAAAATACCTGCATTTGACAGGGTCTCGACATGTATTATTTCTCTTTCTTTGTCAGTTCTGGATAAAAATTTCAGAAGGTCCTCAAGTTGTTGCACTTGTATATTCACGTTAACGACCATGTACAATTTCCGTGGTGGACTCTTATTTTTAAGCGGCGCGCGGCCATAAACTGCGTTGCAACTTGTACAAGAGGCGCTAAAAGTAACTGCACCTACCGCGCGCATTCACCAACCAGTCCCTACTCCCTACCCTATAAATATACAGCATACAGGGCTAGCTCTCTTTCACAACAAAAGCGAAAGAACAAGCACACCAACAATATCCAGCATTCCCTTGTGTTGAGATCGGTCAATCTTTGCTGACGTGCCTTCGATTCTCTAGCTAGTAGATTGTTGCATTGAGCCATGAATTCAGGAAAGGGATTCGCCGTGACAGGCCCAAGGCATATGATGGCAGAAACTGGTGATGGCTCTTCTCCGACCAAGACAATTGAGATAGACTGGTATGCACGTACACCATGCTTTCATGCGCTCCATATGCTTGGTTTAGCTTACATTAATTGACTCAAAATTATATAACAGCATTATTAATTATTATCAACCTTTCTGCCAATCGCCTGCTTTTAAAATTTTATTAGCAAATATGTTTGTGCGTTGCTACGGATAATATTGCGTTTTCAAAAGCTGAAGCCAATAATTAATGGCAGGCATCAACCGTGCGCGTTTGATGATGATTTCAGGGACAACGAGGGGCACCGCCGGTGCATCACCGCCTGTCTTGTTAAAGGCACTTACGTTCTGGAGAGCGAGCGATCGTCCAACTTGAGCGAGCCATCATGCGAGGAGCTCGCGCCGGCGTGGTGGGAGAGCTTCCACTTCCAGCAGGTTAGAGTGCTTGCGTGTGAGTGTGAATGCGTCTTATGCAAGGTTGTCCGGCACATCGCTCCAGTCCCAGCCCAGCGCTTCATCTACGGAGCCATCTTCCAGTACGTGCCACCGGACGGCGCGCGCCGCCACCCATCAGCTCCAAGCTACATCGTCGCCTTCCGGGGCACCATGCTACGGAGCCCCACAAATCTCGGCGATGTGCACCACGATCTCAGGGTCCTGCTCAACGCGCACCACAACTGCGGCCGCTTCAGCGATGCGCGCGAAAAGGTCGAGGAGTTCATCCTCAACTCCGTCGTCCCCGGCGCCGGCAGCTGCGCGGTGTGGCTCGCAGGGCACTCCCTTGGCGCATCCATAGCGCTGGACGTGGGGCGTTACATTATGGCCGGCAGGGAGTTGAACATCCCGACCTTTCTTTTCAACCCGCCGCAGGTAACGCTGCCGGCGGTTTTCGACAAAAACCTGCCCGTGGCGGAGGTGGTGAATAGGGGTCTGCACACCTCGAGTTACATCCTGAAGCACGGACTGGGGAAAGTTATGAAGCACCACAAGACGCACATGGAGGAACAGTTCGAGCAGCTATCGCGGTGGATGCCAAATCTGTACGTTCACCCGGAGGACTTCATCTGCAGAGGCTTCATCGACTACTTCGAGCAGCGGGAGCGGATGAGGAAGCGGTTGCCTCGAGTGGCCGCGTCGGGTACCACACTGTCCTACCGCGACTTGTGCGGCTCTCTGATCGGCAAGCAGAAAGAACGGCCGCACCTCCTGCCATCCGCCATGCTGTGGAAGAACCAGAGCGCACACGGCAACCCGCACGAGCTACGGCAGTGGTGGCAGCCCGAAGGCCCAGAGCTGGTGTTGAGCCGCACGTCATACAAGTGGCCTTAAATATAGATGGCCATATGCATGTTCTCTTAATTGGGTGTGTTTAGTTGTAAAAAGGGTGGTAAAATTTGATCGAAAAGTCACACCGAACACTGTAGCTCACTGTAGCACTTTTCGTTTGTTTGTGGTAATCATTGTCCTACCATGACCTATCTAGGCTCAAAAGATTCATCTCGTCGTGTACATCAAAACCATGTACTTAGTTTTTTCATTTACCTACATTTAATGCTCCATATATGAGGAGAGAGATTTGATGTGATTTGATGTGATAGATGAATAGTGAAGTTTGGAGAGAGAAGTTTGGAAAGTTTGTGGAAACTAAATAAGGCCATTATCTATATGTCTCACTGGATGCTTGTAATTTTAATTTTATGCTTTACAAATTTACTTTCGTGGTACTATTGGATGTTGTGACAAGGGTTACATAAAAATGCACTTATGTTTACCACATCTTTTTCTTTGGTCGCACTCTATCTTGCTAGGAGCTCGACAACTTTGGAAGACTCGGGCACTGGCGAGATGTCGCTTCTTCGGTTGGCTGGTTCTGTATGGTCGCTGCTGGACCTCTAACCGCCTGCGGTGGCATGGCCTTCGTGATAGGATGATTTTGCATTCTATGCGCAGCAAAGTGAAACTCTAGATCATCTTTTTATGGGCGACATTCATAGTCGACAGATCTAGTTCTTAGTGTTCCTCCAAGTGGGTCTTCAAACTTTGACACCCCAACATGAGGACCGTTTCGACGAGTGGTGTATGGGGCATGCAAAAGAGTAACCAAGGAGAGACGCAAGGCGTTTGTCTCACTTGCTTGGTTGGTCGCTTTGGAAAAAATGCAATAGAAGGGTGCATGATCGGGTAGTGCTGATGCCAATGGCTTTAGCACCGTACCCTTGATTTTAGATGGGGCTAGGGTTTGGACTAGAGTTGGCTTTGCCGGTTTGCTCACCCTTCTTGGAGCTTAGATCTTCTTTACTTTTCTGTTGTTGTTCACACTTTGCTCACATTTGTACTTCCCTTGTAAACAACTTCTTTCTTCTTAATGAAAAACGTGCATAGCGTGTTCTCAAAAAAATGTGCATGCATATGGATACATATGCTCACTTTTGTATGCACTGCCTGTTTCCTTTTCCGAGCTAGCAAGGATATGAAATTATATTGAAATAATATTTGTCATTACAGTCTTGATTATTGATCTATAAATTTAGTAAGAATTTAAAGCTGAAAACTAAAGTTAGAAGTTAATTATGCTAGTTTTGATAATGATCTATTTGTCTTTTATTGGATGCTTGTAGCTTTAGTTGAGATTTAATCTTACTTTTAATAATTGGATGCTGAACCACCACGATCAGCCTTACAACATATGCTAGAAAAAAAACCTAGGGATTCCAAACATCCTACATCAACATAGTATAGTTTAATCATTATTGATGATGATGGATGTTGGACCTATTCTATTTTCTAGAAAAAATACCCCCATGTTATTATAAAAATAGTCTAAAGTAATCACCAAAGGTGTATCTAAATTACCCATTCCTGTCATTATAAAAATAATCTAAAAGAAAACATGTAATCATCTTCAAAGGTACCCACCTTTTCTATTATGAAAGATGGGACCCTGTTCACCCTCTTTTCACGGATCTAAACATAGCCTAGTACACTCATAAATTTTTTATTGAAAAAAATCTAATATTTCGAGTGACTGAAACATACATTTAGTTACCAAAGTATTCTACGGTCAAAATGAATATTTATAAATATGAATAGAAAGTTTCGAATAAGAGTTAACCAACATATTAAGGAAAAAATAATGAATTAACAAGATCAAAAGTAGAAAACCAAATCTAGATCACTAAGTCACAACACATGGGCTGTAATAAGAGTTAAAATAACTCAAACTAAGATTTAAATTAAACACATATTGAAGAAACATGGTGATGTGATACAAAGGGGAAAACTACTAATGTGGATTGAAAGGCATAGAAAATATTCAGTAACCAAATTTTATCATAATACAAATAGAGTTTACATAATATTTATATGAGTATCATATTATACAATGAACAAAAAAAATCAATGATAGGCAATTTTGATTATTTGTAGTTCACAAATTCATTCACAGGGTTGATTGTAGCGCATGTAGGAGAATTGGTTAATTGACTAGTTCTACAAATTTACATGTTTGTTACCTCGAGCCATACTAGTATTAATGGATGGTGTTAAGATAGAGATCCAATGCAAATGGAACATTTCGAAAATGGAAAGACCTATATAGTTGCGAAAAACACAAAACACTTAACTCCCCGAAAGAGAGGAAGTCCAAGGCAATTTCACTTCCTCTTCAACACACATGTGCCCTGTTCGCTTGGCTTATCATCCACTAGCCAGCAGTGTTTTTCTCTCAACAAAAACCAGCACCAGTCACCAGCCACCAACAGCCAGCAGTATTTTTCTCTCAGCAAAAACCAGCACCAGCCACCAGCCAACGTAACAGCAATTCGGACATTTCTGATGCTAGGTAATGGAAAAAAAGAAATCAGTAAAAGAGTTGAAATGGCAGGGTTATCAAAGCGTATACCACCACGCAAAATGATGATTTTTCGAAACCAATATTCAAGGTGACAATTTAATTTGCGAAATCACACAATTACATTACAGTCCTCCTGACGTGCAGGGGCTCACCTTTGTTTTTTCTTTGTTTGTATTGTCCAATCTGGATTTCATCTTCTTTTTAGGCCATGTTTGTCACACCTCCAACTTCAGAAAATCTATGGAGTTCTTAAAGCTGGGTACGAGGTGCTCCAAGAAATGGAGCAGTCCAGATCAACGCCCTTCCCTTCTTCCGGTTCCGGTCACCGCCGCCTTTCGCGTGCGCGCTCGAGTGACCACTGACCACGCTCTCGCCGAGTCCACTTCGCACCCGGTACGTGCGGGGATTCGGGGATCTGGCCAGAGACAGCTCGTAGCCGTATGCTGCGAGCCACACGGGCCGGGAACGGTGTCAGCTAGGCGGAGGCAAACGTCGAAGCACGGAAGCAGACCAGTACGTATTGATGCACGCCCTTATATTTTCAAAGTGTAAACAAACATTATCTGTAGCTAAGGAAACTGGCATCAACGAGCAACATTTCTTGGGAACGTACCTATGCATATCAACTCAAGAGCACTTTTTGTGGCAGTCCAAGATTACTTGTGCCGCTATCAGCATCTTAATCAATGACTCTAGCCATTGTTGGCCGATGATGTGGGATCACCTTGTCTACGATACAAACTAGGGGTGGCTGACGAGCTAACTACTCAACTTATTATGGCTTGTTTAATAACGAGTTAGTTCGGCTCGGCTCATTAAGATTAATGAGCTAAAAGCTGAGTCTGGTTCGGTTCGTCCTAAAATCTCGAGCCGGCTCATTTGGATCACGAGCCAAACACCGCTCAATACTAATGTAAAAATTAAATATAATAGTAATCCAGTTATGAAAATTCAAATATGAATAATTTTTAAAAGTATAACTCTCGATGATATTATAAAAATAAGTAACAAAAACTAATAAAGTGGAATAATGTAGAAGTTTAAAGACTTCAAATAGACTCATTAAATGCTTAGACTCGACTTACAAGTTGAATAACAAGTTTATTTTAGCAAAACAATAAAAATATTACTATACTAATAAAAACTATCATATTTATCGAGCCTAATGAGCCTATCGATCAGCTCACGAGCTAGCTCGTTAAGAAAATGAGCTTAAAATGAAGTTTGACTCGGTTTGTTTAATAGGTCCAGCAGAGATAAACTAACCCGAACTTATAAACGAGCTGAGCCAATTCATTAGTCTCGAGCTTTTCTGCCAGCCTAGCACAAGCCACACTATTGTCTTATAACTAGTTCATCAACCCGTGCTGCTGCACGGGCTAGCAATTTATGTAATTTAGTTAGTGGAAATACTTGACTGTTATTATAGTACTAATTTGCATATTTGCATGATGTTCTTATATTCCTTACTGATGAATAGTTTATCATCATTACGTGTGCCAAATTGATTTACATGGATCATTAAATAACTAATAGTAAAATATTTTCAATATTGTTTCTTCATTGAACTTTGAACTAACTAACAGTAAAATAAATATTGAAAATTTGTGTTTGAACTTTAAAGTGGCTTAAGGTAACAATACACATGTATGAATATATTGTGGGATTACCTATGAATTCTTTGCTCATGGGAACATCAATAGATATTGGTCGAGGATGGTTCCATCTTTTATCAACGATCTGTGTGTAAATTTCCTTCTGATGCTCTTATGCAGATATTTTGAGTCAACAATTAATGTTCTTTTCCGTTACTTGCATTTGTACTTGGGAAGTTAATGTCAATGGTTTTTATTCGGAAACATTTGGATATGTAGAAACATCGATATAGAGTATGTGCAAGTACTTTTACATATATATTGTATGGTTGAATGCATCTTTCGAAAGTAGAGGCCATGATACATTATATATATACATTTTCTGTTAGTAAATAAAAATATAGCAGTGGCCAATCTCGTTATTTTAAGGCATGCCTGATAACTGGGCATCTCACGCTAACTGTAGAGTCCACACACTATTATTTGCAACAATAACATAGATGTTTTCTTTTGTCTAACTCGCTAATTTGATCTCGTACCATCTCGTTGAGGACGGATTGTTCCAGCTGACATCGATCATGAACCTGGATATTAGGCGCAACAAAAGGAAAGCAAGCACTCGAAGGAAACCCGCTTAATGCTATATGATGGGCTGTCAAGAACTGGTGCAACGACAAAGAAAGGAACCAATCTTTGATTAGCTTTGACTGAAACCAACCATGACAATCCTAACATAATCATAATCCAGAGTTATGATTCCTTTTTCAGTTGCACCAGAAAAATGACCAAAAGATCAGATTGATTTATAAGGTTGTTTAATTTAGTGGCAATCAAAAGCTTAAAAGAATATTGTAGTTCAGTGTGGTTAACTGATGATGGAATTCTACATTATTAACGTGTGTTTCAGCCAAACTATTTTTGAGGATATCCATGTTGCATTGCATGTAGCCATCTACGAATGATCCGAATCCGACCAGCTTCAATTCACATACCTTTGCCTTAGTGGTGGTACAGTTTTTTGCAGTCTTTGCATCTGACACCAGATTTTGTATTTCCGACGTCGTTTGTTATGTCCATGGCCCTCCATTGGTTGCAGGAGATCACAGCAGGCCCCATCAATCCGTTTTCGCTCATCGCAAACCACATGAGGGGTCCAATTTTCTCCCGACGTCCGACGGCGAGGCTCCGCCCAAGGCCATCGTGAGATGTGATCAGTCACCGAGGATCCTTTTTATTTGCACTCATCAGGACGCTGATCGTTGATGCCACCGGAGCAGGAGATCAGTCCGTTTCTCCGGAGGGATGACCACCAGGCGACGTTTTTGGCGGCGGCGCTAGGGCTATTGTGGCTTGTTCATGCGAGAGACAGGTGCAAAGAGGTGGATCGTAATTAGTTTTTGATCGGATATTTTGACGTGCTTCTGCGTACCATTGGATCTTTGCATTATTCTGCCTTCTGATTAGATTTTTTCACACCCATCCAATTGGATCTATACATGGACGCTAAAAAACAGTAAACACAATACATCTTTAATGGCATAAGTAGGTAATTCAAATATAAGTCTAGGGGGTTATTTTAGGATATTTTCATAATGGCAATGGTGGGTAATTATTTTTAGAAAACAAAATAGATCTAGCGGCTATCGTGATTAAATGCTATGAAATCGATGGCTAGATGTTTCTGATTTTTGTGAGAATTTCTAGCATTTATCTATTTTTCTAGCGCGTCTCGTGAGGATTAACGTGGAGCCTCCAAAAGGAGCCTCCAATTAGTAATAGTAAGATTATCTATTTTTCTAGCGCGTCTCGTGAGGATTAACGTGGAGCCTCCAATTAGTAATAGTAAGATGAGCTCTCTGGTCAAACCATTAATCTCAGAAACACTGATTGACTGATATAGTAGTTGTCTAGTGTTCATAAAATCCACCGAGGGAAATAGTGTGGCTATTATAGTTCCACTGTCTGCATTGATATCCCTATCCCTTGCCCCAACCATCTTAAGGACCATCATTATATTACTATAGACATCAGACCTTTTTCTTAATTATTACTATTCCAAATTGCTTTGAGTAGACGTCTGGGGCGATATAGCCTATCGTTCCTGTTGCACATTAGTGTTATGGTGATTAATCATAACCGAATTAAGTGAACTGATAATATGAAATTATAATTAAGAAAAAAATAAAATGAAAAGCTATATAGGTCAAGATCCAATAACGAATTGATATGACAAAAACTGGAGCTAAATGAGGCTAAGGCTATTATGCTTGAAGAATCTTATAGAGATGATGATTGAGGACTTCGATATAATTTTTTGATGTTGCCATATTGTTCATATGGGCCTCTTGATGTCTATCCTTTGACTGATGATCAAGCTAGCTTTTAAGCATATGAAATCATATTTATTGTCCCTGTTTGGCAGAATCTGTTCTACGCATCTGTGAGTGGCCAACCCATGCTCCCTTTTTGGAGAAGAAAAGGGCAATCACTAGTGGAATGGATCAGAATTAGTGTAGGGTGCTCAAAGGTGGAGCAGCAAAGACTTGCAAGTGTTCGAGGCCATCCGATCCCTCGTTTTTCTCTGTTTATATAATTTATATTAAGCAGTGTGTTCTGCACGCGTATTATTTAAATCACTTCCCCCATGAGGAACCTTGTTTTTGACGGGACATGAGGAACCTTGTTGAATTACTATGCTTATCTTCTCCTAGAATTCTAACTCGTTGAATTTAGATGTCGATGCCCGTAGTGTCATATGTTTAGAGAGCTGTTTTACAATGTTTGTAGAGGTACCCACCGGCCACCGGTACCTGAAAGTACATGGTGCTTTAAGTTAAAAAAAATAAATTAATGGTTAATCCCACTCACTACCAGAATACTTCACATCCGCCCGCCCCCTCCGCCTCGGCCATTTTTGGACCCGGTGCTGATGGGGCTTAACCACCGGGTCCAACGGCTAGGAGCGGGGGCGGCGCGAAGATGTGTCAGGGCGAAGACATTAGCACCGGGTCGTGGCAAGACCCGGTGCTAATGCGCCCCCTTTAGCACCAGGTGCAGCCAGCAACCGGTGCTAATGTGCCCGAGGCCATTTCGCACCGGTTGCTGGCTGCACCCGGTGCTAAAGGGTGCGCATTAGCACCGGGTCTTGCCACGACCCGGTGCTAGTGTGTTTGAATATAGGGGCTTCTTCCTCCCCCGCCCGAGCCAGCTGAACACTTCGCTGTGTTCATGCTGGCTCGGGCGCCGGGAGGGGAGAAGAAAGAGGGGAGGTGCTGCCCAATTTTTTTTCAAAATTTGTGAAGATCTACTCATCTAATGAGCACTACAAGGTACACTCTTTCATTCTCTAATGTTTTATTTAGCTTGTAATCCTTCTATGATTTAGAAATAGAGGGATTTGTGAATCAAAGTAAAGCTAGCAAGAGAGAGCTTGTGTTCTTGGAGGAGAGAGAGGAGAGAGCTTGAGTTCATGGTGGAGAGAGTGTTCATGTTGTGTTTTAAATGGAGAGAGAAGGCAAGCTAGTTAGTATTTTGTTTTGTATGACTTGTGAATAGTTATAAGGCTTATGTATTTTATTTATTAGAGAGGTTTATTTATTAAAAGTTGGAATAGTTATTTATTAATTTAATGAAATATATATTATTAGTTATTTATTAAAAGGTAGAATAGTTATTTATTTATTTAACGGAAGGTATATTTATTTATTTAATGAATATAGTAATGTAGTTTTAGAAATTTATTTATATAATGGAATATATATTATAATTTGTATTTATTTATATATTAATTTTTTTTATCTTTAAATTGTATTGTATATTTGTTATTGGTTAATAATGCAGATGAATAGACAATGGATGTACGGGGACCCCCACGCTCAGGCGTTCCGTGATGGCCTTAGGACGTTTCTCGATGCCGCCGAGGCTAACAGGACGCCGTCCGGTTTCATGTTCTGCCCATGCACCCATTGTAAAAATATACAATCGTACAAACAAAGAGGTTGTCTTCATGTGCATTTGATGAGGCACGGTTTCATGAGGAATTATTCTGTTTGGACGAAGCACGGTGAAAGAGGAATTCTAATGGATGAAGATGAAGAAGACGAGGCCGATGACGACATTCCGTTATTGGCTCAATACTACGGTTCCTTTGCAGATGCTGCAATGGGTGATGCCGATGAGGAAGATGTTGCTCGGGAAGGCGATGCTCAGGAAGATGTTGCTCGGGAAGGTGATGCTCAGGAAGATGTTGCTCAGGTAAATGAACCTACTGATGGACTCGGGCAAATGTTGCGTGATGCTGAGAAAGACTGCGACAATGACAAGGAACTGAAAAAGATACAGCGCATGTTGCAGGACCACAAGACTGACCTGTACCCAGATTGCAAAGAGGGGCTAAAGAAGTTGGGTAGCACACTTGAACTTCTGCAGTGGAAGGCAACAAATGGTGTTACTGATAAGGGTTTCGAGGAGCTACTTAAACTCGTAAAGAAGATTCTTCCAGAGGGTAACGAATTGCCATCGACGACGTATCAAGCAAAACGTGTTGTTTGCCCTCTCGGTTTGGAGGTGCAGAAGATACATGCATGTCCTAATGACTGTATCCTCTATCGCGGACAGTACGAACACTTGGATCGTTGTCCGGTTTGCACCTGCGCACGATACAAGATCAGGCGGGACGACCCTGGTGATGTTGGGGGAGAGCGTTCTAAGAAAAAAATCCCTGCGAAGGTGATGTGGTATTTCCCTCTGATACCCCGTCTGAAGCGTTTGTTCAGGAACAAAGACCATGTCAAACTGATGCGCTAACACAAAGAAGAACGTAAGCAGGATGGCATGTTGAGACACCCCGCCGATGGATCCCAGTGGAGGAACATCGACATAGCATTCCCAGAGTTTGATGCTGATGCGAGGAATGTTAGGCTTGGTTTAAGTACCGATGGCATGAACCCTTTTGGTGAAATGAGCAGTAGTCATAGCACTTGGCCCGTGACTGTTTGTATCTACAACCTACCCCCCTGGCTCTGCATGAAGCGGAAGTTCATTATGATGCCAGTGCTCATCGAAGGCCCAAAGCAACCTGGCAACGACATTGATGTGTACCTAAGACCATTGGTTGACGAACTTTTGCAGCTGTGGAAGAATGAAGGTGTTAGCATGTGGGATGAGGACAAGCAGGAGCAGTTTGACCTTCGAGCACTGCTTTTCATAAGCATCAACGACTGGCCTGCACTAAGTAACCTATCAGGACAATCAAACAAAGGATATAAAGCATGCACTCACTGTTTAGAAGAAACCGAAAGCATGTATTTGAAACATTGTCGTAAAGTTGTGTACATGGGTCACCGTCGATTCCTTCCGGCGAAGCATGAGCTACGAAAGAAATGTGCGCATTTTGGCGAGAATGCTGACCGCCGTACAAAGCCGAGACACCGGAGTGGAGAAGAGCTATTTGATATGGTGAAGGACCTACATGTGGTGTTTGGCAAGGGAGACGGAAGCCAGGCTGCTCCGACGGGCGAGGATGGTCGTGCCGCGATGTGGAAGAAGATGTCTATCTTTTGGGAGCTACCTTATTGGCAACTTTTAGAGGTCCGTAACGCGATTGATGTGATGCATCTGACGAATAATCTTTGCGTGAACTTGATAAGCTTCCTAGGTACTTATAGGAAGCTAAAAGATACACTGGAAGCACGTCAGGAGCTGAAACGATTGAAGCAACGGACTGATCTACATCCAGAAAAGAGAGACAATGGACGCCAGTACTTGCGTCCTGCCAGCTTCACTCTTAGCAAAGAAGAGAAGGCAAGCATGTTTGAATGCTTGAACAGTATCAAGGTTCCGTCTGGCTACTCCTCCAATATTAAGGGAATAATAAATATGAAAGAGAAGGAGTTCACAAACCTGAAGTCTCACGACTGTCATGTGTTGATGACACAGCTGCTTCCCGTCATACTCAGGGGTGTGCTACCAGTTAACGTGCGGAAAGCCATTGTGAAGCTATGTGCATTCCTCAATGCAATTTCTCAAAAGGTGATCAATCCAGACCATTTAGATCAGCTACAAAACGACGTAGTGCAATGTCTTGTCAGCTTTGAGATGATATTTCTACCATCCTTCTTCAATATCATGACACATCTATTGGTTCACCTCGTCAAAGAGATTTGTATATTGGGCCCAGTATTTCTACACAACATGTTCCCATTTGAGAGGTTCTTCGCTGTCCTAAAGAAGTATGTCCGTAATCGTTCTCGTCCAGAAGGATGCATTGCTAAGGGATACGAAACAGAAGAGGTCATTGAATTCTGTGTTGACTTTGTCGACGATCTTATGCCGATTGGTGTGCCCGAATCACATCACGAGGGGAGACTTGGTGGAAAGGGCACACTAGGGAGAAGATCGATGGTGATCAAGGACGTTGAGACATTTCGTAAAGCGCACCTCACAGTTTTGCAACAATAAACCTTAGTTGCTCCGTACATCGAGGAGCACATGCAGATTCTTAGGGACGAAAACTCAACAAAGTCTGCGACCTTCATTCAGCGTCTACACAATAGTACTTTCGCCGATTGGTTGCGAAGACGTCTTATGGGTGTCGAGGGCATTGATGCGCAGCTAGCTTTTGTAGCTAGAGGTCCATCGAGCACGATCTTGACATTCCAAGGATACGACATCAATGGGTATACATTTTACACAAGAGCCCAGGACAAGAAAAGCACCAACCAAAACAGTGGTGTTTGGATCGACGCGACAGACACCAATGGCAATACAAACTCATACTATGGAATCATAGAGGAGATATGGGAACTAGAGTACGGACCTTTGAAGATCCCACTGTTCAAGTGCCAATGGGTGAAGCTGACTGGAGGAGGTGTTAAAGTTGAAGCGGACTATGGAATGACGTTAGTGGACCTAAACAAGATTGGCTTTCTAGACGAACCGTTCGTCCTGGCCAAAGCTGTCACGCAAGTTTTTTATGTGAAGGACATGGCTAGCAGACCGAAGAAAGGGGCGGATAAGAAAGGTAGGGGTAAGCAATTGGACCCATCACAAGACGAACCAAAGCGTCATATAGTTCTTCCTGGAAAGAGAAAAATCGTAGGAGTTGAGGACAAGACGGATGAAGATTATGATATGCTCGATGGCCGGCCTCCATTCACAGTGGTTGATGACCCAAGCATCCTGTTAGCGGCGGAGGAGACACCGTATCTACGGCGTGATCACAATCAAGGAACATTTGTAAAGAGGAAGTTTATTAGTGTCCGAGTAAACGATGATGCCATATAATTTAATTGCACTATGTTCCAACCAATTTGTAATGACTATATTTGCATTTATGTTCCACCTATATTCTAAGATTTTCTATTGATTTATAAGATTGTTTTTATTAATTCTAGCATTTTATATTGATTTTCTAGTAATTTATAAGATTTTCTAGTAATTTATAACATTTTCTAGTAATTTATAAGATTTTCTATTAATTTATAAGATTTTCTAGTAATTTATAAGATTTTCTAGCATTTTATATTGATTTTCTAGTAATTTATAAGATTTTCTTGTAATTTATAAGATTTTCAAGTAATTTTATAAGATTTTCTAGCATTTTATATTGATTTTCTAGTAATTTATAAGATTTTCTAGTAATTTATAAGATTTTCTAGTAATTTATAAGATTTTCTATTAATTTATAAGATTTTCTTATTTAATATATATTTTTAATAGGTATAGCATTAATAACTAAATTAAAACAAGTATTAATAGCTATATATTAAAAACTATATTTATAAGATTCCTAAATAGTAGCCACCGGTGCTAAAGGCCGGTTTGGAAACTGGCGCCAAACGAAAATGGGGGCCTTTAGCACCGGGTAGATCAAACATCCGGTACTAAAGGCCCCCAAAATCTCGTTTGACGCCTGTTTGGCCGTTAGCACCGGGTGACAGACCCGGTGCTAAAGAGCCTTTAGCACCGGGTGCAGCCGACACCCGGTGCGAAAGGTATAACCTTTAGCACCGGGTGGCGGCTGCACCCGGTGCTAAAGGCCCTTTAGCACGGGTCTCCTTCCCACCCGGTGCTAAATGCCCCCAATCTATATAAGCAAGCGCCGCATTCTCCCCTTCGTCTCCACCCGCCGCATCTCGCCCAAAGAACCGCCGCCCTTTCGTCTCCGCCCCCGACGTCGACCGCGCCGCCGTCGACCCTGCCGCGCCGCCCCGACGTCCGCGCCGCCGTTGACCCTGCCGCGCCGCCCAGGCCCAGACGTCCGCGCCGTCCCGTCCCCGACTTCCGCGCCGCCCCGGAGCCGCCGACGTCCGCCGCCGCCCCGGCCCCGTCCGCGCCGCCCCGGCCCCGACTTCCGCGCCGCCCCAGCCCCGACGTCCGCGCGGCCGCCCCGTCCCCGACTTCCGCGCCGCCCCGGCCCCGACGTCCGCCGCCGCCCCGGCCCCGTCCGCGCCGCCGCTCCGAGGGTCCGCCGCCGCCGACCTGCTCTTGCCCGCCGCTCCGAGGGTCCGCCGCCGCCGACCGTCGTCCGCGCGCTGCGCCGCCGTCGTCCCCTCGCCGCCGGTCCGGCCACCGCTCACTGTTTCATTTTTTTGCAAATTCTCTCTATTTATTCATATATATGTGCATATGTGATATATATATGTTATATTTGTGCATGTGTTGTGAAATATTATGTGCTGGGAATATATTTGTGCATGTGTTGTAGAAATGCTTGGAATATGTTGTAGAAATGCATGGAATATATATGTTGTAAAAATTTTTAGAGTAAATTGCATCCACCATACAACAACTTATACGAGCGTATCATTTTAGTCCAACAAGTAGCAAAATATGTAAATAGATACACAAACTTGTCAAATGTGTGCAGATACAGTCACATGTACGCAGAGTTAGTATTTTTGTCACTATGGCAGATGCCATGGATGGTCTTATGCACGTTACCTTCTATTTTCGTCCTTACTTACTTCTCATCGCCATGTATTAACCGCCAAATATGGTACAAGATTGCATGCAGAGTTGATGGTACCAAGGAAAGAAAAATGATTTTTATTGAGTTGATTGACTTGTCCTGCTCATAATTGACCCAGGTGCATGCAACGCGTCTAGATTGTTTGCATGAAGAAAAACTGAAAGCAAGAGAAGTCAAGTAATAAAAAAAAAGACACAAATGCAATGTATGTATTGTGTACGGATCAAAGTTGTACTTGTAGGATTAAAGAAAATAAGAGGTATGCATACATACGTGATGAGACCCCATGTAAAAGTACTTGCTCAGCCTTTGAAGATTAATATATTTCATCCAATCAAGAGTTTGGAAAGGGTTTACATGTACAAATCCGGCTATGTTACCTGACATGATGGTAAAATACGTATGTATTAAGTACATGTGACCGTATATGCACACATCAACAAGTTCGTGTATCCATTTGTACGATTTGCTACATGTTGGACTAAAATGATACAAACGTACAAGTTGTTGAATGATGGGTGCAATTTACTCAATTTTTTATGTATGCTTGGAATATGTTGTAGAAATGCATGGAATATATATGATTGGAATATTGTTATTTATCTATTTGTTTGATGTATTGCTATTTATGTATTGGAATGCTTTGTAAAAATATATAAAAATACTTTGTAAATATATTTATGTTTTATATTAGAAATGCTATTAATATTTATGTTTAATATCGGAAACCCCTTCGTGTCGCACAACCGTATCGCAAACCCGAACCCTTCGCAAACCCTTTCGCAAACCCCTTCGTGTCGCACAACCGTATCGCAAACCCGAACCCTTCGCAAACCCCTTAGCGAATCCGTTCGCGTCGCGTACCGAACCCTTAGCGAACCACTTCGCGTCGCGCGAACCCACCTTAGCGAACCCGTTCGGGTCATGCAACCCCCTTAGCGAACCCGTTCGCATCACGCACCCGAACCCTTAGCAAACCCCTTAGCGAATCCGTTCGCGTCGCATACCGAACCCTTAGCGAACCACTTCGCGTCGCGCGAACCCACCTTAGCGAACCACTTCGGGTCGTGCAACCCCCTTAGGGAACCCGTTCGCGTCACGCACCCGAACCCTTAACGAACCACTACGCGCCGCGTACCCGAACCATTAGCGAATCAATTCACACCGCGCACCCGAACCCTTTAGCGAATCCGTTTTTCGCGAACCGACCCCCTTAGCGAAAATGTTAGAAATATTGGGAATATGTATGCTTTGTATATATTTCTTATCAATTATTTTTAATTCTATAGATGGCGGACAACAACAATCCTGTCCCACCCATGCAAGAGGACAACAACAGCCATGTCCCACCCATGCAAGAGGACAACGACACGTTCTT
The DNA here is from genome assembly GCA_033239725.1 of Echinochloa phyllopogon. NCBI lineage: Eukaryota > Viridiplantae > Streptophyta > Magnoliopsida > Poales > Poaceae > Echinochloa > Echinochloa phyllopogon. The sequence continues at coordinate 49,021,755 of BTCW01000002.1, read as the reverse complement.
TACGAACCAACTATTTGATATTGTAACACAAACAATGATCATGGATGAAGTGTTGGGGATCATTGGAAGGGACGACAATATCCAGGGCGACAATGTTGCAAGGCCCGAAAATGTTGAAGGGGCCGCCAATGTCCATGGCAAACGTGTCCAGGGCAGCACTATTGAAGGGGCCGGTAACGAGCCCTCGTCTAGTCAGGTGTGTATATATATAACATAAATTTGTACTGTACATGTCAATTATGTATACCATCTCTATATCATCTCGTATATATGTAATTTGTGTAGGTCGCCTCTGCTTCTACAAGTCGAGCTAAGAAATCAAAACGATCGACCACGAAGAAGCTGAAGGATGTCAAGTTTCACATCACTCGAGTGGAGGATGACGGGGAGCCAGTTGAGCCCCCAAAAGTGGCCAAGAAATTTGTATCTCAGTGCGAGGTAATTGTAAGGGACAATGTGCCCATTAGTATCAGAAAATGGAAGTCCACGGACCCCACTGAGGAGTACGTGCTCCCCGATACAGAGAAGGAGATGCTATGGAGGGAATTAAAGGCAATATTCGACTGGCCTAGCACTCATGAAGCAGAATTGAGGGATTGGACAATGAAGAAGATGGCAGTTCTGTTTCAGGATTTCAAGAAGAAGTTGTACTCGCATTTTCTCAAAACCGGAGAGGCCCCGGATCCTGAGAAGTATAAGAAGATCACTGATGACGAGTGGGAAGCATTCCTTGAGTACAAAACCTCCGAAGTGGGTGCAACGGCTAGCGCTAGAAACACTGGAAACGCCGCAAATAAGAAGTACTCCCATAAGGTGGGTTCGGGAGGTTACAAGGCAAGCATCCCTAAATGGGAGAAGATGGAAGAAGATCTATATGCTAGAGGCATCACTCCAGCAACACATGACTGGCCCACAAGGACCAAGCATTGGTACTATGGTCATGGAGGCACCCTAAGCCCAATCGACAGCTCCTTAGTTTTTCCCGAGGACTTGCGAGAACTAGCTCAGCGTCTCCTCGATATCCTCAGGGCATCTGAGAGGGGAGAATTTATTGCTGATAGAGACAGAGATGAGCTAACCTATGCCTTAGGGAACAAGGAGCATCCTGGACGGACGCGCGGCATAGGCACAAGCATCTTATGGAAGAAAGGTTTCCAAGAGCACGCCGCCACCTATAGGAGCCGTTCGAGGAAGAAGGCCGAATATGAGCAGAGGGTGAGGAACCTAGAGCAAACGGTTGCCGCCTAGGGCTCAAAGCTCCAAGAAATGGAGTCAGAGATGGAGCGGCGGATGAAGGTAGCATGGCTGCAGATACAACAAGCCACAGGCGGGACCGGTTCCACAGAGCATGCACCTCTCCAACAAGCCGCAGGCGGGACCGGTTCCACAGAGCATGCACCAGGCGGGACCGGTTCCACAGAGCATGCACCTCTCCAAGATGCGGCCCTTATTAGCCCTCCACAACAATATCAAAGCAGTCACGCTTCCACACAGGCTGCCGAACCGGTCCGTTACCCCGTGGATGAAATAACTCAACGGACCGCGTGCGAGCTTGTCGTCAGGCAGAAGAACTTAGTTGTGGTGGTACATATGCGACCTTAGTTCGTACTGCATACATTTCACCGTAAATACCATTCATTTACTAACTTTCTTTATGACTACTAAATTATAAGGTCGCATAGAGTATGACCAAACGTGTGGAAGAAGGGCAAAAATGGCACTTCAATGACATTCCACATGGTTACGTACCTGTTGAGGTGGAGCAAGTCGTCGCCAACTGGGAAGACTTGGAACTTGAAATCCCCAGAGGTGACGGAGAAACAAAACTCGGTCAGTGTTCTCACTGCATCATTCTATGGAGCAAGGCAGACGTCGTCATACCCGGTACACATGCGGCTACCAACAAGCCTCCGTCCCCTCCACCGTCTCCAAGAGATCCACCGGATCATGACGATTCTCCGGGAGCTCCAAATGCAAGCCCGTCTCCTCCGCCAAAGAGGTCTCCGTCTCCTCCGCCGCGGAGGTCTCCGCCCCCTCCGCCGAAGAGGGGACGCCGCACTAAAGCCTCTGCCCCCACTCCACCAGGGAAGAAGGCGCAGAAAACCAGAGAGAAGCCCGCACCAGAGAAAAGAGCGGGTGAGAAGACTCTAGAGGAGCCCGAAGCCTCGGTCAAAGCAGACACACAGAGGCAAATGGTCGAGTGGAGGAAAAAACCGGAGCCGGAGCCGAAGCTTGATCCCACTGTCGTCAAGTCATTCCTCGGTAATTTGAGCAAGGGTCAACAGAAGGAAGTACTAATAACAGACTATGACCGCTCATTACTGAAATCTCGCCGGAAGCGGAAGGCTGCAGATAAGAAGGCGGGCACATCCAAAAAGGTTCCTCAGCTCGGCCAGCAACCTCAGCAGCCCTTGGCTCCATTGCCAACTCTGCACGAGCTACGGATCCAACAATTTGACGCCGAGACTGGACTATCCAGAGCGCAACTCCTGGGGGAAGCAGAGGTGCCTGTAAGCACAACGTTGAAGTGGCCGTTTAAGCTTGGCGAGCCTATGGTCCCTCCTAAAATGGAGAGCAAGCTACAGACGAAGATGCGCCGATTCCATGAGTGGTACTTGGAAGAATCAAGAAGGGATAAACGGCGCATGATCAAAGTAGGCGTGAAGGACCATGATTTCTACAATGGCAACTTGGATTGGGTCTGGCTGAGGTTTAAGGATATATATGAGCTGTACCACCACGACGCCATGGACGTGGATTTGATCACCTGTTGGACATTGTAAGTACTTTGTTGTTGTTTACAATTCACAGTTTGAAAACAATAATTCCAATCTATGCTGACGCGGGCTTTATTTATTGCTTAACATATGCAGAATGAAGATTCAAAAATGTCGGAGAGAAAATATATATGAGGTTGGTTTCTGTTGACACTGGATTTTGGTCAACGTTGAGAAGATGATAAGTGGACCCAGCGAGAAGTCGGAAAGGCATTCGGCAAACGACCAAGCGGTCGGTTAATTCTGGAGTTTCGGTAAATGCCTCTACGGTCGGCTGTTCTACAAGGTGGATACTCCGTTCGGGAAACACATATGGCGAGTGAGGCCGGCTTGCAGGGGAAGACACGTGGCGATGGAAGTACATCGAAGACCAGAATGTGAGAGAATATACACATACTTATATACGGCAAGTCTTACGTAGAAGAAGAAGGCCAAAGGAAATCGTGTCAGATGGAATATTATATATAATCAAGTTGATGTGCGTGTACGTCAAGATAAGGAGCAAGGCAAGCAAGGAAAGACATGCCCAGCACGTGTCTAACTAATTCATGGTATCACGTACAAGAAGGAAAGATCAGATAATCCAAGTACAACACGGGGTTAAAACATCAGGCTGGTGTCCTTGCCGATTAAGGAATATTATTTATTTATTTTGTGTTGACACCAAAATTTGGCATCAAGAAGAGGCTGACATGTGGGCCGGATTTGGTGGAAAGATGCCATTCGGCTATTCGGCAGGAAACGCTCTGCGGTCGGGAACGCCTTATCATTCGGCAGGAGTGAGGCATTCGGCAGGAGATGCTCTGCGGTCGGGAAGCACGTCGTCATTCGGCAGAAGCATTGAGTATTCGGGAAAGCGTGATGACGTGGAATCAATATAAGGAAAGGCCGGTTCAACAAGGAATGCGACACGGACACGAAGATTCATCGTTTATTTTTAGGAGCAAGTATTGCAGTCGTGTTCGACTAGGAGTTGTATCAAGACCTGGGTATAAATATAAACCCATGGCAATTGTAGAGATCATCACACGAACCAATCAATACAACAAACCGGCCCCGTGCCAACATCGAGTCCTTTAGTCGAGTCGTCGAGTTCTTCGAGAGGAGTCATCGATCCGTCGACCTCCGTAAGTACCGGCAACCTTGTATCATGCTTAGTATCATGCGGTGGATTTAAGCTTTGATGCAAGTAGTCTTGTTACCATGCTTAGTATCATCCGGTGGATTTAAGTTGTGGTCTCAAGAAGGTTCCTCTGTTAGGTCATGAGCCATGCGGTGGGCTAAGATCTAGTATGGACCAAGTTATCGGCTCTGTTAGATTTCGGCAAGATCTAACGGATTCATTAAGTTACCCCGTGTTGCTTCGTTTTTACTATGTGCTTAATTCATGCAACACACCTTTGCCCAATCTAGATCGGCTAGGATCGGCTTTGCTTTATGGTGCAACGATTTATCCCCTCACAGCCGAATCCGAAACCGATCTAGGTTGCTACGTGTCGCGGGTTCAAGCTTATCGGCATCGTGTAGATCTTGACAGAACCGGGTATCATGCGGTGGATGCAGGTTTTTGGGTCGTCTTAGAGCTAATCATCCGGTGGATTAGAATTCGATTCGATCTGATAGATTTATCTTTACCGATTAGGCTTGTTCCTTCGCCATGGACCCCGATTCGGCTAAATAGCCGTATTCGGCAGTGCTCTCACAAGTGAACGTGTGTTCGCGGGTTTGCATTGGACAATGAATGCTTTTAGCCTTTCACGATTAGATTGTATCATGCGGTGGATTGATCTAATCTGATTGGTGGTGTGGCCTCAAACGAGTTGTATCATGCGGTGGATTAACTCGTTTGCTGTCATGCTTGACGGGTGCTGCTTTCGGCCTATGCATTCTTGTTTTAATGTAAATTCATGACTGTGTTGTGGGTTCGTAACTAAACATCGAATGCTTTTAGCTTTTCATGGTTAGATTGTATCATGCGGTGGATTGGTCTAATCTGATTAGTGGTGTGGTCACAAACAAGTCGTATCATGCGGTGGATTAACTTGTTTTGTTATCATGCTTGACGGGTGCTGCTTTCGGCCTATGCATTCTTTGTTTACTGCGAATTTATGATCATGTTTCACCCTTTTATTTATCCATCATGCTCTGTTTCTCGTTAATCGGCTATGAGTACGTGTTACAATGCTCATTCGGTTGAAAGCCGATCTTTCGTCATGCTTACGTCACGCATTCGGCAGTGCGTTCCTTGCGTACCTTGCCGGTTGCCGAATGAGGTTTTAACTGCCGACAGATAGCTTCTCTGTAGCTATATGTCTTTCGAGATTGGCTTCAACGCCGCAAATATGGAACTGCCTGGTCTCACCCGGCACGTTCCAGGTTTTGATCTAAACGTTTTTATCCCTTTGTTAGTTTTCAGGCAAACTGACTGGCACGCTTCCGGATTCGAAAGCCCGGGCCACGTTTGAAGCCAGCTTGTTCGGCTTGCTGTGTGCTTGGCGTGAGGTGCGGATTTTACGTCAACACACTTTTTGGCACGCCCGGTGGGACACACGCAAGTTTTCAAGATGCCTGAGTTGAGCGACATCATGGATGTCACTTTGGAAGAATTGTCTGAGGAGCATCAACAGATGGTAAAGGTTGCTGCCAATCAATTCATTAACAAATGTTTACTGTCTTTCGCCAAGAACAGGAGTGGTGCACCTTTTCTCAAGTCCGATCTGCCAAGAGTTCTCCTTCCTGGGCAATCTGATCTTACTGAAGAAGAAGAGAGGGAGAGATTCTCGGGCTTGTTATACAAAGCTTTGGGAGAGACAATGACCAATCACAATGCTGCGTTCTTAAACAGTTTTCGGCATATAATGATAAGCATTTTTGGTCAGCATGTGGATAAACCCTTTGAGCAGATACATGGGCAATTGGGTGGCCCGACATACTTCAATGTTCAAGCACCAGTTCAGAAACCACATGGTAAAGGGAATGCTGATGAAACTGGAGGTTCTGGTGTTAAAGATATAAATGGACAACCGATTCGGCAAGATCCTCAGCTTGCACTGCCGAAAACTCGCACGTACGGTGATATGGCATTCGGCACCACAGGGAATCCGCCTGCTTCTGCTTACAAAATATCTCCCTTGAACAACAGACTGCAGAGGGATTTGTATGGAAACGGATATTCAGAGTTTATGGATTACAATGCTATCGACGCTCTTCCGAATCCTGGATATGCTGGTACTGCAGGTATGCTTGCTGGAAGACCAGGGAATCAAGATACCAATATCGACCTCATGGTGCAAAAAATGACCGATGTATTGCAAAATCAATTCGGTCTGAAGCCTAAAAGTCAGGGATACATGTACTCGTCTCCTTTCCCTGAATGGTACCAAAGGGTATCATTGCCGAATAGAGTCAAGGTGCCTACAGAGTTTACTAAATTCTCAGGACAAGATGATACTAGCACTGTGGAACATATAGCTCGATATCTGATGCAGCTTGGAGAGGCTTCGGCAGATGAGGCTTTCAGAATCAGATACTTTCCTTTGTCACTGACGGGTCCAGCTTTTACATGGTTTGCTTCTTTGCCTGCCCAATCGATTTGCACCTGGAAAGACCTGGAACAGAAATTCCATGCTCATTACTACATTGGCAGTACCGAGAAAAAGTTGGTTGATTTGACCAGCTTAAGGCAGAGGAATAATGAAACACCTACAGAGTTCCTCAGGAGATTTAGGGAAACTAAGAGTATGTGCTTTTCTCTGAACATACCTGATGATCAACTGGCTGGTATGGCTGTAGCTGGCATGCTGCCTGCCATTCGGGAGAAGCTGTTCGGGATGGAGTTTGATGATTTGGGCCAGTTGTCGCACAGATTGGCCTTGATGAGTAACCAGGCATATGGTTTCAAGAAAGATGTCAGATTTGCTAAAAATAATGATGTAGCTGACATCTATAACCAATTCCTTGAAAGAGCAGATCAAGAAGATGAGTACGAAGATAGCGAGGAAATAGCTGCAGCAGAGATAGTGTGGAGCAAGGAACCAGTTACAATGACTCAAAGATGGATCAAACAGATGAAGGGAACATATGATTTTGATGTAACTAAGGCAGACAAATTATTTGAGTTCCTGGTGAAAGAAGGCCGAATCAAATTGCCAGAGGGGCATTCTATGCTTCGGCCCGATGGGGTGAAAGATAGGAGGTACTGTGGGTTTCATGATAGAAATTCTCATTCCATTAATGAATGCAGAGTCTTTAGGATGAAGATTCAGAAAGCTATCCAGGAAGGACATTTGAAATTCGACAACAAGATGAAACTGGACAGTAACCCTTTCCCTCAGAATATGATCGAGTTCTCAGTTAATATGGTGAATGCTGTTCCATCTGGAGAAAAGGGAAGATTGAAAGTTTTAACATCAAAGAAGGCAAGACAGGATGGTTCAGTTGATCCCACTCGGCAGATCACAATGGAACAGATTCGCCAGAAAAATCTTCGGTTCCCGAATAGCCGATTTGAAGTGGGCGAATCCTTTAAACCTAGAGTTACTACACGTATTCTCCTCAACAAATGGCAGCGTCAGCAAGAAAAAGAGCGTTTTCAAAGGCGTGAATACGAGGAGGAGGAAAGAAGGCGCGAAGAAGAAAGATTTGAGGAAGAACAAGAGGAATATGCTCGAGAACAGGAACGTGCGCATTGGGGGTGTGCATTTTTCAGACACTGTTGGAACGAAGGTTTAAAGCTGCCTACAAGGAGTAACTGTCCTGAGTGCAATAATGGGTATGTCGAACATAGGCAAAATGTTGCCAATCGCCGATCTGTCCATGAAAGAATTGGTAGGGTGCATCCTAGTGATGATCGGCGTTTTGATGATCAACCAAGAAAGAGGCATGCTGATTTCAGATGGATTGATCATGAAGAAGAAGATCATGAGTATGTTTGGCAGAAAGGACAATGGTGTCCACCTGGTTTAAGAAGGAGTCAGAAGAGAAGAGTCCAACGCTTGAGGAATCAAGAATTAAAGCAAGCAAGGCCTAGGATGAAATCGATATGGCTCCCAAAAGACAGGCCTGACGAACATAGTCATTCGGCTCCTACATGCATGGTATGTTTCTTGCCGAATGAATTCATGGCTCCATCTAATCAAATTGTACAGGAAGAAATATTGCCCGATATAGATGATGCCGAACAATTTGGGTTAATGGCACAATTGATGTTGAACAAACAAGCTGTTTTTGAGAAGCCAACCCAGAATCGGCACATGAAGCCACTATACTTGAAGGGATATGTTAATGGCAAACCATTGACCAAGATGTTTGTCGATGGAGGAGCTGCTGTCAATGTAATGCCGTATACCACATTCAGGAAGCTTGGTATGGGCCTTAGAGATTTGACACCAACGAGCATAATTCTAAATGATTTTGCTGGAAATCCTTCGGACACCAAAGGATGCGTGCACGTTGATCTGATGATTGGTTCCAAGACTCTGCTTACGACTTTCTTTGTCATTGAGGGCAAAGGGGCATATAGCTTGCTGCTTGGAAGAGATTGGATTCATGCAAATTGTTGTATTCCATCTACTATGCATCAACAGCTTATTCAGTGGATAGATGATGAAGTAGAAATTGTCCAAGCAGATGATTCAATAAGCGTGGCAAATATGGAACCAGCTTTCTGGGAGTATCAAGGCATAGATTGTTTCTCAGGTAAAGACTGGGGAGAAGGTCCTGTGGCACCAGCCAGCAGTGATCAACAGCCGATCGAAGCAGTCGGCTCTCATAGTAATTTTTGATGGAAAATCCAATCGATGGAACCGATGGAAAATTAGGACGTGGATTTGTGTCGGCCGATAAATTAGAAGAAGTAGACATTGGAGATGGTGACAAGCCAAGGCCGACATTTATTAGTGCTAACTTGGATTCGGTTTTCAAAGAAAAGTTGGTGACATTGTTAAAGGAATACAAGGATTGCTTTGCTTGGGATTATTCGGAGATGCCCGGTTTAGACCGTTCTATTGTTGAGCATCGGTTGCCAATCAAACCTGGATACAAGCCTTACAAGCAACCACCCCGAAAAATCTACAAGGAAGAAGTGTTGGCCGATGTGAAAAAGGAAATTGAAAGATTACTAGATGCAAATTTCATTCGGCCCTGTAAATACGCGGATTGGATCTCTAATATTGTTCCTGTCTATAAGAAAAATGGAAAGATGAGGGTTTGCATAGATTTTAGAGATCTAAACAGGGCTACACCCATGGATGGATATCCAATGCCTATTGCTGATTCATTGGTTGATGCTGCTGCTGGATACAAAGTGCTCAGTTTCATGGACGGTAACGCAGGATACAATCAGATTTATATGGCATTGGAAGATATAGTAAAGACAGCTTTCAGGTGTCCTGGACACATAGGGTTGTTTGAGTGGGTTGTCATGACCTTTGGATTGAAAAATGCCGGTGCAACTTATCAAAGGGCTATGAATTATATTTTTCATGAGTTGATCGGCAAGATTGTGGAAATATATATTGATGATGTGGTGATCAAGTCTTTGGATCATGAGTCTCATTTGGCCGACATAAGGAAAACTCTAGAATGCACAAGGAAACATGGGCTTAAGATGAACCCGAACAAGTGTGCTTTTGGAGTTTCGGCTGGAGAGTTTCTGGGATTTTTGATACATGAAGGAGGAATAGGAGTTGGTAAGAAAAGCATGAAGGCAATTGATGAAATTGTTCCTCCAACTAATCTTAAAGAGCTACAATCACTGCTTGGCAAGATAAATTTTGTGAGAAGGTTCATATCAAACTTATCACAAAAGGTGTTGCCCTTTTCCTCACTGTTGAAAATAAGAAAGGATCAAAAGTTTGTATGGGGTGACGAACAACAGAAGGCTTTCAATGAAATAAAAGAGTACATGAAGAAGCCACCAGTATTGGTGCCTCCACAATTGAACAAGCCTTTCAAGTTGTACGTGGCGGCCGATGCCCAAACTATTGGATCGGCCCTCATTCAAGAATTTGAAGGGAAGGAAAGAGTAGTTGCATACCTTAGCCGAAAGTTACTGGATCCAGAGACAAGGTATTCGGCTATAGAGAAGCTCTGCTTATGTGTTTACTACTCCTGTACAAAATTTCGGCACTACTTACTACATGCCGAATGCATTGTGTATTCAAAGTTTGATGTGATAAAACACATGTTGTCTATGCCGATTTTGAACGGAAGGATTGGCAAATGGATTTTAGCTTTGTCTGAATTTGAATTGAGATTTGAATCGGCAAAGGCTGTTAAGGGACAGATTATTGCCGATTTCATTACTGAACATCATGATACATCGTTAAATTTGCTTAACATTGTTCCTTGGGTGTTATTCTTCGATGGATCTTCATGCAACAAAGGTGGTGGAGCAGGTATCTTATTAATTTCACCCAAAGGAGAAACATTTGAGTTTGCTGTTCCCATTCAATCTGCTGTTACTAACAATCAAGCTGAGTATGAGGCGTTGCTCAAAGGGCTCCAATATTTGAAAGAAGCGGATGCCATTGCGGTTGAAATTTTTGGAGATTCAGAATTGGTCATAAAGCAATTGAATGGTGAATATGAATGCAAAAGTGATACCTTGAGGAATTACTATGAAGAATGCAAAGAAATATTGAAGAGCTTTCGGTCAGTAATTCTACAACACATTCCTAGAGGGGATAATGGAGAGGCAAATAGATTGGCCCAAAGTGCATCAGGTTATAAAGAGCTTCGAGAAGTTTTTGCTAATGATGTATACGCATTCGGGAGTAATCTGGCAGAAGATGATTGGAGAAAAGAGATTGCCGATTATCTGGAGAATCCATCCCGAAAGGTTTCTAGAAAGCTCAGGTATAAAGCTTTAAAGTTTGTTCTTCTTGATGATAATTTGTATTATAAATCCCTGGATGGAGTGCTGTTACATTGCTTAAGTCATGAAGAAGCAAAAAGGCTGATGAGTGAAGTACATGATGGATTGTGTGGAGCACATCAATCGGCCTACCGAATGAAGTGGGTTATTAGAAGAACTGGATACTACTGGCCGACAATGTTGGAAGATTGTTTTGAATATTATAAAGGATGTCAAGACTGTCAGAAATTTGGAAACATTCAGAGAGTTCCAGCATCGGTTTTGAATCCCATTGTCAAGCCATGGCCATTCAGAGGATGGGGAATAGATTTGATTGGCCAAATAAATCCTCCATCTAGCAAGGGGCATAAGTTTGTGCTTTTGGCAACCGATTATTTTACCAAATGGGTTGAGGCAATTCCATTAAAGAAAGTGACGTCGGAGAATATGGTTGAATTTGTTAAAGAACACATCATTTACAGATTCGGGATTCCTCAGACAGTCACCACTGATCAAGGGACTCAATTTACATCTTCAGAATTCAGAGATTTTGCTGAAAGTATGGGCATCAAATTGTTAAATTCTTCTCCTTATTATGCCCAAGCTAATGGTCAGGCAGAGGCTTCTAACAAGATTATGATTAAAATTATACAGAAAAAGATTGATCAGAAGCCGAGAAAGTGGCATTCGGTACTCAATGAGGCTTTATGGGCTTACCGAATGGCTCCACATGGGGCTACACAGACGTCTCCCTATGAGTTGGTGTATGGGCATCATGCTATTTTGCCATGGGAGATACAATTAGACTCAAGGAGAATAAAGTTGCAAAAGGATTTAAGTTCTAAAGATTATAAAGATTTAATGATGGACGAATTAGAAGATTTGCATATGATTCGTCTCAGGGCCTTGGAGAATATTGAGAGGAATAAAGTGCGAGTTGCTAAGTACTACAACAAGAAGGTGAAAGTTAAGCAATTCACAGAAGGTGATCTAGTTTGGAAAGCAATATTGCCGATTGGAACCAAATATGCAGCATTCGGCAAGTGGTCTCCAAATTGGGAAGGTCCTTTTAGAGTGGTTAGATGCATGCCTGGAAATGCATATATTTTGAAGACATTATTGGGAGAAGAATTTGCTTCTGCTATAAATGGAAGATATTTGAAGAAGTATTATCCCAGTGTTGAAATCGATCGGTGATTGATATATTAATTTGCCAAACAGCCGATATTCGGGAAGAAATCGCCTTCAGAACAAATGTTAACAGAAAAGGAAAATGGCCAGTACTGGATGTATTGCCCTTAGCACAAAATATACTACATCAGATGATTCATGCAAGATCACAAAAGATAAGTTTTATTGCCGAAATTCCATAAATCCCTAGTACAAACTAATGGAATAGCTTGTTCAAGACGGATTGGGGATGAATGGAATCGGCAATGGCGGCGCCATGAGCATCAAGGCGATCTATGGAGGCCTCGATGTCGTCGATCTCCTCTGGGTTACCATTAGTGAAGCCGGTTGGTAGCCTGGAGTAGTCGGTGTTGGTGTGCGTCGACATGGCGACTAGGCCTGCGGCAGTGCCCAGACGGATGCCGTGCGAGGCCACCTCATCGATACGGCCCGCCACCGCGCCAAGGCGAGCTTCTGGTGTGTCCCCAGGAGCATTCACCTTGTTCGCCAGCTCATTCACCAGCGCCTTCAGCCGATCGAGTTCGGCATCACGCGCTGCAAGTTTACAAAAGGGGCAACGGATTAATATCATTCGGGGGATGAGATTGAGATTGAGCAGATTGCAGGACTCACCATCGATGACTTCGAGCAGTTGCTTGCGCTCGTGCTGCCATTCGAGGTCAGCAATCCCGGCTTGCTTGGAGATAGCCTCCAGTTCGCGACGAGAGTCATCGCGCTCCGCCTTGAATCGGCGGGCATCGCCGTCCGTATAGCGGTAGTCGTCCGATTCGAGAGATCGATTAGACGAACTCGAAGATGCCGTGGGAGCAGTGGCTGGAGCTGCAACTGGCGCACCAGCGCCGGCAATCCATTGGATTACCCTGGAAGAACGAAAAGATTCGTCAAGAAAGGGGGAGGAAATCTCAAGAAGAACAGAGAAAAGCGAGTAGCTACTCACCTGCGGCGAGCACCGGCACGACTTCCTTCGGCCTCATCAGCGGCCGGGCGTCTCCTGTTGTTGTCGGCCATTGGAGGTTCCTCGGAATTACTGTGGATGGGGAAGAGAATGGCTTGGACCGGCAAGAACTTGGAAGGCGAAGAACTTGATGAAGAAATCGTGGGCTGCCTGGATGTTTATTTATAAAACCCGCAGAGGAAATCGTGGCCAAAGATCGTGGCACGTATTCCGAGGAGTTCGGAAGGTGGAAAGGATTTTCCTAGCCGAATGGCTCCCATGTCGCTTGGAATCCTTGCCGAATCGTATTCGGCTTTGACTGGAAGAAGACTTCTGAAGTGAACAGCTGTCTCGGGGGGCCTGGGTTCGCCATGAACATTCATTACACAAAATCGGGCGATCCATCGTGAAGAAGGACAAGATGAATGGCTGCTTCATCTTCAACGGTGGTTTGTGTGATTTTACCCTCGCTTCTCTAATAGTTTCAGAGCTTAAAATAAAATCATTAAAAAGTGAAACTTCTCATGTTGCATCTCCGCATTGAAATAAAAATCTTGAGAATAATTCCATGAATATGTGATATAAATATTTTGGTTTATCCATTGTTGAAATGATAAATAGATGCTCTGTTTTATATTTCACCTGTGTCTAGTTTCTAGTTTTGACTTCTTTAAAAATTGGATTTAGTGGTTGTAATATTTGTCTTGAAGTCTTTGAAACCTGTGGGTTGCATAAAGTTTCAAACTTTGTCCAAGTGATTGTGGAATAAGAATGAAAATAGAGTTTGCTGTGACATTGTTCTGAGAAAACTTGAAATCCGGATGAATTTTCTAAAATAAGATCAACTAATAAAACTATCATGTTGAGTTTTGTCAAATTGTTGTGACCACCAGTGTAGATTATAGTCATATGCTCAAGATCAAGATTCATTACACTGAATATCTCGTAGTTATATTTCTTCTCTGATTAAAATTTATGAGGTAAAAAAGAAAAAAATATAATAATATATACAAATGTATTGATTTACCTTACTGTCCCACATCAAGGTATTGAGACGGCTTTCCATTGCACTAAGGGATGAACTTGAACCTTGTAGTGAAGTCCAAAACCACTCGTGACGAGACAGCTTCCCATTGCACTTAGGGATGAACTCGGCGTGGTTTATAAAATAATAACCATGGAATGCGTGACAGTAGCCTCATAAGTTTTAAGATGATTGGAAGGAATATGTGTACAGGAAAATAATTTTGATCAAAAGCTAACAAATTCTTGGTCTGAGCATGTGCCTTGTATTTCCTTGTGGTCCGGTTTTGACTTTACAAAATATATGGTATGATTTCCTAGAGGGAGAAACTCAGAAATAAAAATGACGGACACGTGTCCGCCACAACTGAGTTATGAAACACAAAACTCCGGAATAAAAGTAATCAAAGGATAAAAGATAAGCAGACTCTGTAATTATTCTGTTTTGCAGTTACTCGACTTAGTGAGAATTATAAGCCCCATGTTTGAGGAGATAGACGGGTGAGTAGAGTACCATTTTATTCAAGTTTAAGAGAAATCTAAGTTATAAACCTGATACTCTTGAGATGTAGTTGGCATTGCAGCATCTCTTGATCAACGACAAATAAAAAAAACTATAATATTTATACACATGCATTTGCCACTAACCTATTTCCACATGTATTGGAAGTTTATTGTTTTACAGGTGAATTGTGGAAATATGGTAAGAATGCTATTGTTGCAAGTGGATTTCTTGGCTCTGTAAAGAAGACCAGTGGAGATCAAAATAGTTCGAAGCATGAGAATTCATACTCCGAACTAGGGGGGCCTATGTTGACACTGGATTTTGGTCAACGTTGAGAAGATGATAAGTGGACCCAGCGAGAAGTCGGAAAGGCATTCGGCAAACGACCAAGCGGTCGGTTAATTCTGGAGTTTCGGTAAATGCCTCTACGGTCGGCTGTTCTACAAGGTGGATACTCCGTTCGGGAAACACATATGGCGAGTGAGGCCGGCTTGCAGGGGAAGACACGTGGCGATGGAAGTACATCGAAGACCAGAATGTGAGAGAATATACACATACTTATATACGGCAAGTCTTACGTAGAAGAAGAAGGCCAAAGGAAATCGTGTCAGATGGAATATTATATATAATCAAGTTGATGTGCGTGTACGTCAAGATAAGGAGCAAGGCAAGCAAGGAAAGACATGCCCAGCACGTGTCTAACTAATTCATGGTATCACGTACAAGAAGGAAAGATCAGATAATCCAAGTACAACACGGGGTTAAAACATCAGGCTGGTGTCCTTGCCGATTAAGGAATATTATTTATTTATTTTGTGTTGACACCAAAATTTGGCATCAAGAAGAGGCTGACATGTGGGCCGGATTTGGTGGAAAGATGCCATTCGGCTATTCGGCAGGAAACGCTCTGCGGTCGGGAACGCCTTATCATTCGGCAGGAGTGAGGCATTCGGCAGGAGATGCTCTGCGGTCGGGAAGCACGTCGTCATTCGGCAGAAGCATTGAGTATTCGGGAAAGCGTGATGACGTGGAATCAATATAAGGAAAGGCCGGTTCAACAAGGAATGCGACACGGACACGAAGATTCATCGTTTATTTTTAGGAGCAAGTATTGCAGTCGTGTTCGACTAGGAGTTGTATCAAGACCTGGGTATAAATATAAACCCATGGCAATTGTAGAGATCATCACACGAACCAATCAATACAACAAACCGGCCCCGTGCCAACATCGAGTCCTTTAGTCGAGTCGTCGAGTTCTTCGAGAGGAGTCATCGATCCGTCGACCTCCGTAAGTACCGGCAACCTTGTATCATGCTTAGTATCATGCGGTGGATTTAAGCTTTGATGCAAGTAGTCTTGTTACCATGCTTAGTATCATCCGGTGGATTTAAGTTGTGGTCTCAAGAAGGTTCCTCTGTTAGGTCATGAGCCATGCGGTGGGCTAAGATCTAGTATGGACCAAGTTATCGGCTCTGTTAGATTTCGGCAAGATCTAACGGATTCATTAAGTTACCCCGTGTTGCTTCGTTTTTACTATGTGCTTAATTCATGCAACACACCTTTGCCCAATCTAGATCGGCTAGGATCGGCTTTGCTTTATGGTGCAACGATTTATCCCCTCACAGCCGAATCCGAAACCGATCTAGGTTGCTACGTGTCGCGGGTTCAAGCTTATCGGCATCGTGTAGATCTTGACAGAACCGGGTATCATGCGGTGGATGCAGGTTTTTGGGTCGTCTTAGAGCTAATCATCCGGTGGATTAGAATTCGATTCGATCTGATAGATTTATCTTTACCGATTAGGCTTGTTCCTTCGCCATGGACCCCGATTCGGCTAAATAGCCGTATTCGGCAGTGCTCTCACAAGTGAACGTGTGTTCGCGGGTTTGCATTGGACAATGAATGCTTTTAGCCTTTCACGATTAGATTGTATCATGCGGTGGATTGATCTAATCTGATTGGTGGTGTGGCCTCAAACGAGTTGTATCATGCGGTGGATTAACTCGTTTGCTGTCATGCTTGACGGGTGCTGCTTTCGGCCTATGCATTCTTGTTTTAATGTAAATTCATGACTGTGTTGTGGGTTCGTAACTAAACATCGAATGCTTTTAGCTTTTCATGGTTAGATTGTATCATGCGGTGGATTGGTCTAATCTGATTAGTGGTGTGGTCACAAACAAGTCGTATCATGCGGTGGATTAACTTGTTTTGTTATCATGCTTGACGGGTGCTGCTTTCGGCCTATGCATTCTTTGTTTACTGCGAATTTATGATCATGTTTCACCCTTTTATTTATCCATCATGCTCTGTTTCTCGTTAATCGGCTATGAGTACGTGTTACAATGCTCATTCGGTTGAAAGCCGATCTTTCGTCATGCTTACGTCACGCATTCGGCAGTGCGTTCCTTGCGTACCTTGCCGGTTGCCGAATGAGGTTTTAACTGCCGACAGATAGCTTCTCTGTAGCTATATGTCTTTCGAGATTGGCTTCAACGCCGCAAATATGGAACTGCCTGGTCTCACCCGGCACGTTCCAGGTTTTGATCTAAACGTTTTTATCCCTTTGTTAGTTTTCAGGCAAACTGACTGGCACGCTTCCGGATTCGAAAGCCCGGGCCACGTTTGAAGCCAGCTTGTTCGGCTTGCTGTGTGCTTGGCGTGAGGTGCGGATTTTACGTCAACAGTTTCGTGGATCCTCGAAGGATAAGTGAAGCAATGATACTGCACAATCCTGAGGAAACATATGGAAACCTATACAAGTTTATTGACAAACAACATTATTGCGAGTCCATACTAATACCGTACAACATCGAGTGAGTACATACACACGCTTCTTCTTATATTGTCTGTGTACTAATTCATTTCTGATTATATAATGCATACATGTGCACAGATTCCACTGGTTCCTACTCGTATCGTGTCCTGACCGGGGTATCGTCAACGTCTTTGATTCATTGCACACTCCAAAACATAAACTACAGAACATCATTGACATGATGATAATGTGATGTATATTTTCCCCTAATTAATTCACCCCTTACACTAGCAATGGCTTAACTCAATTTTTTTGTTCGCAGGGCGTGGGTTCAATTTCGTAAAGACCACCCGGGTATTGAACATGAAACACTGACATGGAAGATTGGCTTTCCGGTAAGCAAGTAATTTATACATGTAGTCCTCGGCTAATATATTATATGAATTTTACTAAATTTCTTTTGGTCGACAGTGTGCCAAACAGGGGTCGGGAAATAATTTATGTGCATACTATGTTTGTGATTACATGTGGAATTGGGCGCATAAAAAGATTCCACAGCATGATATTATGGTACGTACACATTTCCATTTTTATTAAGTGCATAATTATTGTCTCCAATTCGGCGGATGAAATATCTTTCACTTATTTGTAAATTATAGATGACGCGGCTGAAGGAAGAGTGTCTAGAGAAAGAAAGAATCGACGCAATTTCCGAACAGCTCGTCGGATGGATCTGGGACGAGGTCGTCAATCCTCGAGGAGAATACCACGTCTCAGTATTGGAGGACATGCCAAGCTCAAAAAGTTATGGAACATCGTCCTAAGTTGTAATAAATACAGTTTAAACAATAACTCGAGTGCGATATATATTTTGTAAGATATATGTCTTATATTTGTAATATATATGTCTTCTATTTGATATACAGCTAATATGAATATAGAGTCGGCCGAATACGCATTAGAATACACGTATTAGAACATATATATTCGTATATAAACGTGCATGCATGGCTACTGAAAAAGGCAAAAAAAACAAAACACAGGGCCTTTAGCACCGGGCGTAGACAGCAACCGGTGCTAAAGGCCCTGCCAGCCTCACTGCGGAGGCAGCCCCTTTAGCACCGGTTGCTGGCTGCAACCGGTGTTAAAGGGCTTACCCTTTAGCCCCGGTTTAGTTGCACCGGGTGGGAAACCCGGTGCTAAAGGGCTTTCCCACCCGGTGCAGATATCGATCATTCTGGTAGTGACTATTTTTGGAACCTGGTTCCACAAATTTGGTACCTCTTGATAACTCTATTTAGTTACCTCTGGGTACTCTCTTTGTTTCCACCGTCCGATTTCTCAAAACAGATTGTTCTAATAATCCTAAATATTTTAAAATTTCTCATGTCTAGAACTTTAGATATATCTTCGTTTGCATATTATCCATTAGTTAACACCAAATAATTAAGTAGGATCTAGAACTTACCCGATCGATGATAAACAACCATTTTATTGCACTATTACCTACTCCATGATTCTCTCCGGGTCTTAAAATAAAGCATAAAATTCTCTCTGGAATAAAACATCGACATGATATATGCATGGTCCGATACTCTTAAGAAATATGGTGCAATGGATGATGTAGCTTTTTTGACATTTGGGCATTTAACTTTGTGGATCATTTGAATACCAAGTATGCACTAACACAAGATATTTTCTGGGAGGCTTTGATTCTTTAAAGATTATGGAGGTAAATTGATCTCTGACCTCCCTGCATGATTGCAACAATGAGGATGCACAGAACCATTTGATCTTTTAAAATATTTTTAGATAAAGGGGTTATATTTCATCAAGCAAATGAAAAACTTCTGACTTCTACAAATAAGTTTGCATCCGGCCGAATTATTACAAAATTCTTGCTTTTTTTTGAAAGATAGATTCTTGCTATTTTAGAGACTCCGCCTCTCTCATAGCACACTCAGACACCACAGCACAAAACGCTAGCATGAAAAGTGAAGATAAAAGCAAAACAAAGCTTTAGATGTTAAATCTATTATTAAACATCCACGCATGCTTGACGAAGACTTTCATTTATTGTCTCCAGATCTTTCAAAGTTATAGACACCAATATTTAAATCTTGGTGAGTAGAGTCATGCATCTACAGCTACAGCTTCACCGCCCCACTTAAAGGTGGTACTAGCCAGAGCCCGTGTATAAATATGCTTCATGCAGTGATGTGCAAAGTAGAAGCACATACATGCCTTGATCTGATCTTCCGCCTATAGGTATCGGACGATCATCGCCGAGCCTCAACTTTCGATTATTGATTTCCACGATGGGTTCAGAAGTATTTGCCTACTCCGGCCCGAAGCATATGATGGCGAGAATTGGCACGGCTGCTTCTTCGGCGACCGTTATAAAGATTAACTGGTATGCACGTACTATGTTACTAGATCCTTGATGCATTGGTACTTGAACTTTTTTGTAAAGATGACAAGACATATTACCTGACGACTTTTTTTCATAACGTTTGACCATTCATCCTATTCAAAAACTTATGCAAGTGTCATTTCTTTTATTTGTGGCTTACATCATATATAGTTTAGGTATGATTTATTTTTTCACATATTTGAATAAAATTTTTGAATAAGACGAATGATCAAACGTTGTGAGAAAAAATCAACAACGAATAGTAATTTAGAACGGAGGGAGTAACAAGGTTTGCACAAAGATTTTCCATTTACATTCATCCCAGAGATTAACTGCATTTTATGATTTCAGGGACAGCGACGAGCACCGCCGCTGCGTCGCCGCCTGCATCGTTAACGGAACTTACATCATGGAGAGCGATGAATATAGGGTGAACTCCGGCAAGCCGCTCGCGCCGGCGTGGTGGGAGAGCTTCGGCTTCCGCCGGATTCAGACGCTCAGGTACGAATGCGAGTGCGTGTTCTGCAAGACCAAGACCAAGCTCTTCACCTTGGGATCCCACCGGCCATGGTCCATCTACGGAGCCATCCTGGAGCACGTGCCCCCCGCCGGCGGCGCGCGCCGCCACCCGTCGGCTCCACGCTACGTCGTCGCCTTCCGGGGCACCATGCCTCGCCACCCCTCCTACCTCGGCGACATGCACCTCAACCTCAGGATCCTTGTCAACAAGCAGCACGCCTGCGGGCGCTTCAGCCACGCCCGCGACGAGGTCGCCAAGCTCCTGAACTCCATCGCCGGCAACAACGGCCGCGGCGGCGGCGCCGCCGCCGTCTGGCTCGCCGGCCACTCCCTCGGCGCGTCGATAGCGCTGGACGTGGGGCGGGCCATGGTGTCCAGGAAAGAACGGTGGAACCTGCCGGCGTTCCTCTTCAACCCGCCGCAGGTGTCGCTGGCGCCGAGCATGCTGCCGCCGGCGCTGCGGAGGGTGGCGAAGAGGGTCGTGTACCCGGCGAGCTACGTGGCGAAGGCGGCGCTCGGGGCGACGGTGCTGAGGCCCCACGAGAGGGACATGGAGGCGGTGTTCGAGACGCTGGCGCCATGGGTGCCGGAGCTGTACGTGCACGAGAGGGACTTCATCTGCCGGGGATTCATCGACTACTTCGAGCAGCGGCAGAAGATGCTGAGCAGGCTCCGGCCCGTCGCCGAGGTCGCCATGAAGCTGTCAATCCGTGACATGCTCATCTGCATCCACAGCGCCGACACGGCGGCCGAGGACGGCGAGGACCACCAGAGAGTGCGGCCACACCTCTTGCCGTCGGCGAGGCTATGGAAGAATTCAAGCTACCACGAGGAGCACGGAATTTTGCAGTGGTGGAAGCCTGACGGCGAGCTGAGGTTGAGCTCCAGGCGATACAGCGATCGTGGAGCAGAGGCTGAGCTTTTCTATGGTTGAAGGAAACAACAGTAGTAAAATTGTAACTTTGTGATGTTAGGCCTAAGTACTGAAATTTGGTACTGAGTTCTGATTCTTGGTACCTCTCCATAGAGAATAAAATATTATATCAATAAAATGTTTCATGTTACGTTCACCAAGCTCTGTTTTGAAAAATAATAATAAATCTAGCAAAGTGGCCTGCAGCTGAACGCAGCCTTCCCCATAATTGCGTCAGTTCTGTTCTCAAAGGCAATATGATGTTCAGCATCTCAATATTAAGCTATGCCACCCATGTTTGTTAAAGAGTACTTGTAGTTAGGGAAAATCTAACCCGCGCCTGGTCGCGCTCCTCGCGCTCGGCGCGACCCCCGCGCGCCGCCGCCGACCGGGTTAGCGGCCCGGGGTTAGGGCCCCGGGGTTGCTGGGGGAGCTCCACCACCGGCGGACCTAGAAGGAGGTTGGGGGCGGCGACGGAGGACCGGTGGCGGGTATGGCTCGGCCGGCGGTGAAAGCGAGGCGGCGCGGGAGCGCCGCCGGTCGGGCGGGGTAGGACGGGCGGTGGGTTATGACCCGGCGCGGGGGGTGGGGGGGGGCGAAGATGAGACGGCGGCGACGACGGATTAGCGAGGCGGCGATCGTTGGGCGGTGGCGGAGGCGGCGGTGGGGGCGGAGGAGGCCAAGGGGTTAGCGTGGTGGTGGTTGGCAGGCGGCGGCGGAGGCGGCCGAGGCCGCCGGAGCTGGGCGGCGGAGGAGGAAGCAAGACGAGGAAGACGGCCGGAGGAAGAATACGACCGAGGGAGGGGGCGGTGCGCTTAAAGCGCGACCGGTCGCGGCTTATCCGCGTCCTAGTAGTTAATGTTGATGAACCATCGACTTATCCAATTTCAGGGACAGCGACGAGCACCGCCGGTGCATCGCCGCCTGCATGGTCAGAGGGACTTACGTCATGGAGAGCCCTGTCGCCGGCGTGGTGGCGCAGCTTCGACTTCCGCCTCCGCGACGCCCACGACGTGCTCGACTGCGAGTGCGACTGCGTCTTGTGCTTCAAGTTCGGAGCCCAGCGCTGGTCCATCTACGAAGCCATCCTGGAGCACGCACCGCCCGCCGGAGAGCGGCGCCACCCGTCGTCGGCGCCACGCTACATCGTCGCGTTCCGGGGCACCGGGGCGACATGCACGCCAACGTCGAAATGCTGGTCAACCGGCAGCACTGCTGCCGCCGCTTCTGCCACGCACGTTCCAAGGTCGGCGACCTCCTGGAGTCCGTCTCCCACGGCCGCCGCCGCGGTCTGGCTCACCGGGCACTCGCTCGGCGCGTCGATAGCACTGGACGTGGGCCGGCACATGATGGCCGAGAGACGGTGAAGCCCCCGAACCTTCCTCTTCAACGCGCGGCAGGTGTGCGTGGCACCGCTTCTCAACATGCTGCGCGTCCCCGACGCGCGCGAGGAGGTTCGTGTACCGTGTCAGCTACACGGTGAAGGCGATCGAAGCTGGGGGCGACGGCGGCGCTGAGGCCGTTGGACGGTTGGAGTCTCAGTCCGCTATCAACAAAACAAATCTCTAATACTTCCATGGTTATCAATTTTCTAATCCATGCAAAGTGTTGAGAGATGTGCATCAGCTTTAGACTACTTTTAACTAGAAGTTTTTCTTTTCCTCTCAGTCAGAAGTTAGAATTGGTGAGTTCAGGCTCAGGGACGGTGAGCACTTGTGCAACTTGAAGAAATTCCATATGTACACAAAACATGCAACTCTTTCAAGGAACGTGAATGGTACACCAAGCCACACTATTGTAGTTCTCATCATAACAATGCTAGCAGAAAGATGAAGCTGTAAGTAAATATCATACCAAACATCCTCCGCAGGAATAGACAAGCAAAATTGGAGCCAACACCAATTGTAAGACGGCTCCTTGTTTCCTGTGGCAAGTGGGTCTTAAAAGCTCCTCTCCAGCCCAATCTCCGCTTTATCGGCATGAACAAGAACCACAGCTGCCAACTAGATGGGTTGCGAAGCAATAGGGTCATGAAGGTAGACATGCAGACAACAACGGCGATCCGCTCGCTGACTGGGCTCAAAACAACATATGCGCCCAAAGCGAATCCTATAACCATACTTCTCGTTGCCTGCTCCATCGAAATTACAGACAGGAACATGTAGATTGCACGAAGCAGTGGATGGACGTGTTCTGACCCAGCATAGGTGAGCCAAATGGTGGACAGCGTGGAGCCAACAAATGCAAGAGTGTTTGCCATCACGAACGCCTTGAAGGTATACCTGTGTGACAAAATTGGTGCACCAGCGTGTGGATGTCCATCCGATATGTAGCCACCGGGCAGAGTGAAAACTGCTGCGAATGTGACCGTTGAGACAAGCACGGAACCAACAATTAAGTTCTGTGCTATGTTAGTGAATTTCTTGAGCTCGTTTCCAGAAGATTTGCCGATGCCAAACTCATCTATGAAATGATCAAGGCGACGAGGACTAAGAACAGCTCCAGTCCATGCCAAACAGCGGAGAATTATGACCTGTGGATTCTATCAGAAGGAAATCAACCTTTCAGGAAAGCAAATGATACAGGTCAAAAACTGATAGAAATTTTAAATCAGACCAGAACATGAATTAGAAGATGCAAATAAGAAAGCAGTCTTGGGTGATTAGGTGAAGCTTACCAGTGTATAACTTATGCCTTTGTCAGTTGCCAGTACTGCAAGATCCAAGGCGGTGAGACCCTGGTTGTTCACTATATTTGGCAGTACACTTTTTGTTGCCATTAGAAGGCTCACTATCATCTGGTCTGCATTCTTGACAGCAAGATGCAGGGGCGTGTTGCCTTCAGAGTCCATGACATTCACCATTCTTACAAGCTCTGCAGTACCAGAGAAACGCCAAACAACTTTCCATTTCTTATGCTCAATAGCAATATGTAGGAAATTTCTTCCTCTACTGTCAAGCAATTCATCACAATCTGGGCAGAATCTACAGAGCTCGTAGATGAGTTGGCCATATCCCATTTTAGCAGCAATATGTACAGGAAATAAACCATTTGAATCCGAGCTATAAGCTGGAGAAGTGTCATGGTGCAATAAGAGCTTCATTGCGGAAATATTTCCAACAGATGCGATGTAATGGAGAGGAGTACTGCCTGACTCATCAACTTCTTTCACAAGAGCTGGGTTCCACTTCAGCAATTCCTGTGTCATTTCTGTTGCAAAAGAACGTCAGTAAATTTGTGAACTGCATACATTTTACATGATACAATTCCTAGTATAGAAAGTTTAGAGCCTAAAACACCATCACTCTACAACTAAAGATACATGTGCTCCCTGTGGTCATAAAAAAGGACCAAAAGGAAGGCCCTTGCTGTGCAGATCTTTTTTCTAAAACGCTTTATGGATGTCAAAGCACATCATCTATCAACTGAGGGTTGAAATTTACCTGATATTTATTATCAAAAAGACGCATAGATAACAGAAATGTTAGAGGGTGAACTCAAGTTCTCAACCAGAAGCTGTGGTGTCAAGTCCATCAGATTCCACCAAAGTGTCGATGAGGGCTGATTTTTCTATTCTCTTGATGCCATGTCCAACAAAAATAAAATCTAGCCCCAACATTCCTATGGTTGATCCAACATATTCAAGAAAAAAATTCCTATGGTTGATTCAAATACACATTTTCCCTTATAGGCTATAGTATCGGTAATGATTTTATTTGCAATATGTGAAACACTTTAAGGAAAGGACCACTGGAGCAAGCCCAGAAAAGAAACATGTTTAAGCCAATATTCCATATATATCCACATGTCCAACCTAGTAATTAAGATGGCCATAAGTGCCTGATAAAATAGAAGGGAAAAGCATAAAAAGCAAAAGTATTGATCAAACATGTCCCTAGTATAGAAATAAAAGAATACAAAGCTTAAGGTTTTCGCAAAGCACATTATCATGCCAATTCCAATGGACAGAAATTTCAGATTAATGTCATAAATATCCTACTCCTATTCAGGAGCGGAGCTATAGTATGACACCAATGACTTGGGAAAACTACCACTAAACCCATTGTATTATAGCATATAATTCTTAAGTAATGGAAAGATTATAACTTAGTGACATCAATGGATAAATATTCTGGATCCACCCTGCCTATTCCATATTTGATTGGATCGAATTGTCTATTAATCACAGGTGTACAAAAGCATGTGAGGCACAGTGCAAATTAGCCAACTATATGGGGGCAGTCCTAGGAATCATGTAATAGAATGGCACAGTGCAATTTCAAGAGTCTGCTTTGCTTGTAGAGATGTTTAAACAATATTGGATAGAGTATTATAAAATGGAAGCATAAATGAATATTGTATCCAAAATAAATAATTAAATACAGTCAAAGTCATGCCTCGTACTCGAAACTAGATAGAACTAGACGTACTTCAAGATGTACACAGATGAATACAGTCATAGTCATGAATATTGTATCCAAAATAAATAGTCATATACTCATAAATACAGTCATAGTCATAAACTAGATAGAGTCTTATAAAATGGAAGCATGAATGAATATTGTATCCAAAATAGATACAGTCATAGTCATGCCTCATACTCGAAACTAGATAGAACTAGAGGTACTTCAAGATGTACACAAAGGTTTTTTTTCCAGGGCTTTAAATCTGAATTGCAAAAGATCTAATTATAATTTATTATTTATGAGTAAATTTGATCAATTATGATTTATGAGTAATTTTTGACACGACTGGTTCATCTTTTTTAAGGTTCAACCAAAATTTCTATTACTTTTGTCAGGTTACCAACTCCTCGGTCTTCCTCTCTTCAAGCAAATAACTAGCATTCACTCTTTTATTTCAATAGAACCCCCCGCAATATACTAATTAAGCATACGTCCCTCCATGCTTACATATCCTTTTCAACAAGATTCTTTTCACATGTATCCCTTTTTATCTTTCTGTCTCATGATTCACATGCAGGACAATAGGAATAATATACTATAGGCCACCGTGGCCATTTGATAAGTGCCCACTGCCCACCAGGGATGAAAACGGATCGAATACAGACGGATATCGCCGGATACGGATTCAGATAATTTTTTTTCTCTCGGATCCGGATCGGATACGGATAGTGTCCACTTGTGACGGATAATATAGGAATTGATATCGACATCCTAAATATCCAACTTTAACTATTCGGATTCGGATCGGTAACGGATACTAACTATCCGAATTCGGATTCGGACGGATATAAACCCCTCCAAACGAATACGAATTCGGATACGGTCGGGAAATATCCGTACCATTTTCACCCTTACTGCCCACCCAAATTCAATGTTACCCAGAATTCGTGTCAAAACAGGTTGCTTCATAAGCACTAAATGTGCAGCAACACTTAGTCCACCACAACATACTCATCATGTCATAGCTCACATCACTCTACTCTCTCTGGGCTACCAAGCCAACCCAAATCTAAATCGCTATCACTAGATTATAGCAATTTCGAATTATTTGAGTTTAGATAGGTATACATTAAAGTCGATGCATAGTAAAGTGAACGTGAATCATCACATCAAACAGAAACTTTAATCATTGCATTCATACTCCATCCACTTGCTTTAGAAGAAATGGCATCCTTGATTTGAAACCAAGAGGCAACATCCGAACTGCTAAATTCAACTCAATCCAGCCATAGCATAGTTCAATCATTCTATCTGAAGAAGCATTTCAAGATTTCGGACAATCTTCCCACAGTACCTCAATCCCCAGTTAACAAACTAGCATAGCTACATCTGACCACCTAGATCTTAAATGCACTCCAAATTGCTTATTATCTCATCACAAACAGAGCAACATAGGAGTAAACTAGTAGTCTGGAGGAACTCACCGTTGCTCGTTAACACGGCGGCGTGCATCACCGTGCGGCCTCCCGGACCCGTGCTCGAACCGAGTACGGGCACATCCTCCTCCTCCTCCGCTTTCCTATATGTCCTTAAGAGCGCGCGAACCATCCCCAGGGATCCCGCTGCCACCGCCATGTAAATCGGCGACTCCCCGGCGCCGCCGCACAGCCCCAGGAGCCCCGGGTCCGCGGCGGCGAGCGCGCGCGCCGCGGCCTCGTGGCCGCCCCGCACGGCGTCGTGCAGCGCCGTCTCCCCGCGCCTGTTGATGGCCCGGGCCAGGTCGGTCAGGGAGCACGCGGAGGAGAGCGAGGTGGAGGAGGCGACGAGGAGCGCGACGACCTTGTGCGCCCCGGCGCGCGCCGCGAGGTGGAGCGGGGTGTCGAGCGCGGCGTTGCGCGCGGCGAGGAGGCGCGGGGCGCGGCGGAGGAGGAGCGACGCGAGGTCCGCGTGCCCTCCCGCGGCCGCCACGTGGAGGAGCGTGTTGCCCCCGGCCGTGGCGGCGGACTCGAGGTCCGGGGCGGCCTGGTCCGCCAGGAGCGCCTTGACGAGCCGCCGCTCGTCGCCGCTGCGCGCCGCGCGGAGGAGCGCGGGGCTCATGGTCGGCGGCGCGGTAGTAGCCAGCGGGCGCGGGGTCGGGCAGGGGGACGCGGTGGTTGTGGACGTGGACGGCGGCGAGGCCTCCGCCGGCTCCGGCGAGGCCATCGTGCGAGTGGGCGTCGGTGGTGGACCAGGGAGGAGAGGGAGAGGGCCAGAGGGGGAGTGGTTGTTCTATTTTGGATTTATGCCACTCACTGATGACTTGCTTTGCTTCGAACTTGATGTGAAGTGTACTAACGGATGAGCGTTTATTTATTATTAGACCCTCGGTGATATCTGTTTTTTTTTAAATTATATCTGCTATTTTCTGGGTTCAAACTTCTTCGTTTTTTACCAGCGGCGGAGCCAACCGCCGCTGGCTGGAGGTTGAAGATGAAGAGGGAAGGAGGGCTGGAGGAGGAAGGAGGAGGCAGCAGCCCCCCTTGGCTGCCATGCTGGCTTCGCCACTGTTTTTGACTGAAACAAAACAGAAAAGTGGTGATAAGTCGCGACTTTCGGCGTCATATGGTAGTTTTTGACTGAAAGACTACTAGTTCAGTCCAAGTGAATGTTCTTTTTTTTCTCTTTTCTCATCTTTGAGACACAACACTTTCAGGAAACGAAGATATACTCCTCATGGAATAATTAGCTCTCCTGTAAACATCATATTTAGAAAGGAAAGAGGTTTATACTTGAATTGTATTTGACAACTACATATAATAAACAGTCGGAAACATGCTTTGCAGCAAATACTCGTTTGTTGTAACTTTAGCAGAGCAAGATACTTTTCCTCTTTTGATAACTTTAGCAGAGCAAAAGAAATTCTAACTTACATCCGATTGAGCTGTTTGTTGTACCGATTGAGATGTTTGTTGTACGAAATTAAAATTTGTTTAGGTTTAGTTGTACGTTTTGTGGTACTCTTAGTTTTAAAGCCTTTTATGAAAAGTTGGCGCAGAATATGTTTAGATCCATGTTTGCTGTACTAGAATTGACATATGTTTGCAAAATAAGTTAAAAGAAAATACAGCAGTTAGCCAGATACTGAGATTGCTCGAAGCAATTGCAGCAAATAGACGAGATTACCATAATGTACCACGACGAGCCTTGGACCAACTAATTAACATCCTTTTATTTTAGAGTTTATTAGACCAACCGATTTAAGAGTTACCAGTAGATTAGTAGTATACTGTAGTTCAAACGGCAGTACAAGAGTATAATTGAATGGATAATGCTGTCTAGAGTATGTGTGTATAATAGTATACTCCAGGTATCGATAGTGGGTTTAGAGAATGTTTTCGAGTGGTACACAGGGGACCTGAAGGAACATGTCTCTTTCAATTAAAAAGGTAGAGCCGGAGAATGTGCTTTTCCGGGAGTGGAGATCGATGCGACAGTGTTGGATACGCGCGTTCTGCTCACACCTCACAGCCACCGATTACAATAGCGAGTGAGCCCTCCCGAAATGATGATATGTAGGAAAAAAGAAAGAGCGAGAGAATACAGGACACCTGAAAGCAGAGGCCCCTGTGAATTTGGACTATACTAGTCTACATACACCTGGAAACAGAATTTGGTCAGTGCTGCGTGATGTCGAGTTGTCGACAGGAATACGGCCGCCGGAGCGCGGACGGACTCGCGCCCGCGGACAGCGACGCGCGGCGATTACTTTAAGCTCGGGAACAGAACAGCGGGGAAACCACGTGGTTTTGCTCTCCGCACGCGCACGGTAACGTGCTTCCCATTTTAGCCACCCGCGCCCGCGCCCGCACGGAGGAGACGCCAATAATTTCGTCCACCGGGCACGGGCCGGCAGCGCGACCCAGCGAGCGAGCGATCGATCGCGATGTCGGCGTATGGAGGTGGTGGGTGCGGTCCGGGGCGGACGGACACAAGGCACGCCGCGGGCGAGGATGCAAAAGGCACGGCCGTCGTGCGTGGCTTTTCGCTCCGCTCCTCGAGTCCTCGGTGGCCATGATGCCGGCCGGCCGGCCGCGGCAGGTGCGCGCGGCCGGCCGCCGGACCGGGAAAAGTAGGGCCGTGCGGGATTTTCCTTTTGTTTTCGCGCACGAGTTGCATGCTTCCTGCGTTTCAGCGGCCGCCATGGATCACTCGCCTGTCGTGTCGCGGACAGCAGGGACCCAGTACGCAGTAGTATGTCGCCATGCCGACATTGCCAGCGGGCCCATTATTCCATCGAGGCAGCGCGAGTGTGCGACCATCTGTTAGCGACTGCCCAACGGTAGCGGTAGGCGTCGTCGATTATAGAGCAAGTTGTTAGCGGACCGTGCAAAAATATACCAACCGTTGAGAATAGAAATGTAAAAAAAATGGAATGAATTTTCTTTAACAATGAAGGAGTGTTGTTTACATACATATATAAGTCCAAAGAACACGAGGGATTTACCACCCGAAGAGACGGGCTCCTTCGGAAAGGTCCCTTGATGAATTGTAACTGTTATATTGATCACACTATATTATACTAATATTATTCGTAACACCAATAAAAAACAGAGAGGTTTACGTGAGGTCGTCCATCCAGCTGAAAACGAATTTTTTCTAGGCCTTGTTTAGTTCTAAAAAGCAACTCCCAAATTCGCTATAAAAAAGAGATTTTTCATCCCATCAAAATGTCATAATATATATGGATATCTAAATGTAGATGAAATAAAAAACTAATTGCACAGTTTTGTTGTACTCAGCGAGACGAACATTTTAAGCCTAATTAATCAATTTTTAGACAATTTTTCGTACATACAAACGAATTGCTATAATGACGCAATGATTACGAAGAGACCCCAAAATCCCAAATTTGATATACCAAATTTGGGAACTAAGGCACCACCCGGACGTGTACGTGAGGTTTTCGACATATACAATCCTTTTCCTCCCACCAACATTGTGATGTGATGTACTGTTTTCTTTTAGATTAAAAGAAAGAAAAACTTGTACTGATGATCGTGTAACTTGGCCACTTGGGTGCCGCGTGTTAGTCATGAATTAGGCCCAACTACAGCCCATCAGTACCACTTTCTCATCTTTCGCGGCGCACCCCACCAACCAGTCCGTATGCATGCGTGCGTGGGCCCTCCAGTTTTGGCCAGAAAATTTGTATTTGAAGCTTGGCGCGCGCACGACCTACCCGTTATAACGGGAGACGACGTTCCCGCGCCAATTCCGGTGCCCAAATGCGGCCATTTGACACGGTCTCCGGCCCGTCTTCCTCCAGCAGACAACGCAACCCAACCGCAAGCGTTGACAACCATCAATGGAAGACGCAGCGCATGCATGCGCTCGAGAACCTCCTAAATTTTAGCGAGCTCGCACAAAACCTGCATGCCTAATTATACCTTGCTGCGCCTCGTCCCCTGTTGGACGCATTTGCTTCCCACCACGCTTGGCCTCCCCCGTTGATCCAGCGAGGGAGCCGCCTTCTTGCATTGCCTCCGACGATCCATTGCTAGCTCAAAATCGCTTGCAAGCTAGGTCGATCGGCGCCATTGTTCTTGGCAGGACCAATCGAGAGTTGCATGGTCATGGCAGCGCCGAAGCCGCCCCGGCGGCGGTGGGCGCTCCTGGTTGCGGTGACGTTACTGGCCGTCGTGGTCACCGCGGCGGTGGCGCAGGATTATAACGACGGCGGCGGCGACGACGAGGAGGACGAGAAGAAGAGGCCGCAGTACAAGGCGCAGGAGTCGTGCAACGGCGCGTTCCTGACGTACACGTTCATGGAGCGCGCCAAGGAGTACCCGCACCTGAAGAACGCGACGGCGCAGCCGTACGCGTTCAAGGCGACGGCGACGGTGCTCAACACCATGGCCGAGGACCTCAAGGCGTGGCAGATGTTCGTGGGGTTCCAGCACAAGGAGATCCTCGTGTCCGTCGGCGGCGCCGTGCTCCTCGACGGCTCCGACCTCCCCGCCAACGTCTCCGGCGGCGCCACCTTCGCCGGCTACCCCATGGCCGACCTCCTCAACTCCATCGACACCGCCGGCGAGATGTCCCTGATCGAGAGCAAGATCGAGATCACCGGCACCCAGTTCGGCATCAAGGACCCCGGCAAGCCCATGCCCAAGACCATCAAGCTCACCAACCCTGCCGGCTTCCGCTGCCCCGCCCCCACCCGCAAAGGTACCCCATATCGAGACAGAGAAATGAACCTGACCATCGATCAAGGCCATCCATCAATCTCATCCTGCATGCTTGCAGACAGCGTGATGTACGTTTGCTGCGTCAAGGACCCCAAGTTCAAGGCGAAGAAGGCGAACAGCACGCGTTACGTGGCGCGGCAGAAGGGCGACCTGACGTTCGCCTACGACGTGCTGACGGCGAACGCCAACAGCTACACGGCGCAGGTGACGATCGACAACTGGAGCCCCATCAGCCGGCTGGACAACTGGAACCTGACCTGGGAGTGGAAGCGCGGCGAGTTCATCTACAGCATGAAGGGCGCCTACACTCTCCTCAAGGAAGGCCCCGCCTGTGTCTACAGCCCCGCCGCCGGCTACTACAAGGACCTCGACTTCACCCCCGTCTACAACTGCGAGAAGCGCCCCGTCATCGTCGACCTCCCGCCGGAGCGCGAGAAGGACACCGCCGTCGGCAACGTCCCCTTCTGCTGCAAGAACGGCACCCTCCTGCCGCCCACCATGGACCCCTCCAAGTCCCGCGCCGTGTTCCAGATGCAGGTCTTCAAGATGCCCCCCGACCTCAACCGCACGGCGCTGTACCCGCCGCAGAGCTGGAAGATCTCCGGCAAGCTGAACCCGCAGTACAGGTGCGGGCAGCCCATCCGCGTGAGCCCGCAGGAGTTCCCAGACCCGACGGGGCTCCTCTCCTCCACCCCGGCCGTCGCGTCGTGGCAGGTGGCCTGCAACATCACCCGCCCCAAGAAGCGCGCCTCCAAGTGCTGCGTCTCCTTCTCCGCCTTCTACAACGACTCGGTGGTGCCCTGCAACACCTGCGCCTGCGGCTGCGGCGGCGACACGGCCACGTGCGACCCGGACGCGCGCGCCATGCTGCTGCCGCCCGAGGCGCTGCTCATCCCGTTCGAGAACCGGACGGCGAAAGCCAGGGCCTGGGCCAAGATCAAGCACTGGCGGGTGCCCAACCCCATGCCCTGCGGCGACGGCTGCGGGCTCAGCATCAACTGGCACGTCATCAACAACTACAAGTCCGGGTGGTCGGCGCGGATGACCATCTTCAACTGGCAGGACTACACGTTCAAGGACTGGTTCGCCGCCGTCACCATGGGCGACCACTACAGCGGCTTCGAGAACGTCTACTCCTTCAACGGCACCAGGATGGACGCGCCCTTCAACAACACCATCTTCATGCAGGGCATCCCGGGGCAGACCTACCTGGATCCCATCACCGACGGGAAGACGACGTCGGACCCGAGGGTGCCCGGGAAGCAGCAGTCGGTGATCTCATTCACCAGGAAGGACGCGCCCAACGTGAACATCGCCAGAGGGGAAGGGTTCCCCAAGAGGGTCTACTTCGACGGCGAGGAGTGCGCGCTGCCGGAGAGGATACCCAAGGTGTCCAGCGCGCACCGGACGGCGAGCCTCGGGCAGGCTGCCGTGGCGGCGGCGTTAGCAGTCATGGTTGTGGCGCTTGTGGATTCCTTACGCCTATGATATGATGAGCGCGCCGGCGAACGTACACAATTTATTCATGGGATTGTAGAGCAATTACATACTGCCGGACATGCATTTCGATTGCAGGGGACTGCTTTTCTCACTTCACCAGTACAGACTACAGAGAGAGGTCACAACTCACAATATATGATCCCCAAAATGGAGGAGCTGCATTGATTTTACACGTGCACACAAGCATCCAAGGGAGAAGCAGGGGCTCAGTTTTTTTACCATGTGTGAAGGGTGAGAGGCTGGAGAAGATGAATATATTCAGGTTGATTTGGATGCTAGAAGTTTTGAGAGGGGAGGAGGGCATGTATCATTTCAAGGCTGTGGTACTATTCGTTGAATGTTTAATTATATGCCCATTGGGTTTCCATTTTTATTCCAGTTTCTTTGGCTGACAAAATTAAGCTTATAAGTTTGTACGTACTGTATGTATATTCTGCAGGATTAGTCATTATGCAAATATATCCAGGATATGGTTGTGTCAGGTAATTCGAGGGTATGCATATATGTTGAAATCAGAAAAAAAAACATTGGTGAATGGTGATGCATAAGTCCTCATGTACACATATATATGTTCACTCTCCATCCCCTTTCTAGAACGAACATGTCAGCAAGTCGTGAATTACTAACATATCGCTTCCAGGGAAAATATGCAGTGAAAACCACATATCAGGTAAAAAATGTTATTCAAAGCTATTTAATGGACAAGATTATGAAGGTTACTTCAAAAGGAGGAGGATCATGAACTTGTGCCCAGAACACGTCGCGCTCTAGCTAGAGATTACAAAAATAGATGGAGGTTTTTGCCGACCATGGATGGAGGTTTAGCACGGCAACCAGCACCCTGTTCGTGCTGCATGTGAGAGACGCAGAGAGAGTCGAGCAATTAACGTGTTCTCTTCAACAGTTCAACTCCTCATTCCTCAACAGTGTTAACCACATGTCAGGCAGCTAAATTGTCAAGTAGTTGCAGGCATGTCAAAACATCTGAGGATTGTTGCTCACATTCCCAAGGGACCGTTCCTAATGGTAGGAAACCCGTTCTTTTATTTGAAGGGGGAGAAAACCAGTTCTTGAGGAGTACTTTGCGTATTTCACAGCGAGGGCCTCCCTTGCTGTTTTCGGATTAAAAAAGAGTACTTTGCGTATTCCTGTCGGTTTTTTGTTTTCTTGACAATTGGGTACAAAGCAAATAGGAAATCCACCATGGTTTTTGACTGCCAATGGTCCCATCGTCGACTTTTTTTTCCATCAGGAAAGAAGTAAATCGTCTGAAAAAATATATCTTCTGGTGTGCAAGTCAACTTATTGCCAAATGTCATGAGTGCCTACTTGTTGCCCTGGTTAGTGACTAGTTTTGGTTCTGAGATGCCGTTTACAGTTCAGCACAGAGCCCACATTGTGATGATGGCGGACAACAATGGTCATACATATTTGTTTACATGGAAAAATGTTATTAATATGCATCTGAAATGTTGAAATTGAAACAAAGCGGTTGGGCCATAGCAATTCTCAATCGTTTCAGCTTGAGAATTAATAGAGAGAATAAGATGTTTCTACTAAGCGTGTCAATCATATATTAGCTCCAGAATCTAGATGCACGACAAATCATATACTACTCAAATTGATCTTTGACTATAAATTATTTCCACAATATTTTATTAAAAGTTACAAAAAACATAATCTTCAAAATTGTTTAAAATACAAATCTAATTATACCAATTTTGGAAGTTACAAGTTTATCACTTCCTCTAAGATGCTCTTTCATGCATTAGTATTATTAAGTTATTTGAATTTATATTGATAACCTTCATCACAAATAGCTAACACACCTCCACCATCCTATGGAAAAAACTAGGCACTCTTGGTATCGTATACTTCAGCAAAAAAAAAAAAAATCAAGATCGTGCACTGTCAAAACTTTCACAATATGGCGGAACTTTCTGAACCAGAATTCTGTCGCAAGGTGTTGCTCATTTCAACTTTGTATTGAAATAATTATGTAGGCAAGGCATGCTATCCGCACCGCCTTCTGTATGTACAGTCAACAAAATTCTGGAGTACAAAAAACGTGAGATACATACAACCAATTGCACTCATCCTGTACTCAACCCGCTAGCCTGGTAACATCAGAGTCAGTGTATACGAGGACATGTTCAGATGATGATCACCACCTGTGTCCTGTGAACCTTCATTCAAAATTGTGTGTGTTAAATGGTCGTGTGTTTTCAAATGGTCAGAATAGCCCATTGGGGAGGTATGTACCATGGCACGTTATGGTTTCTTTGCCTGTACCTGTCAAAGGAACAAGTGCAATGTAATTAGTCGGTTACACCAGAAGATTACCACACAACATATATTATCACTTTGTTTCGCGAAAAATATGTTATCAATTTGTTACACCCTCTGCGTTATTGAAACTGACATGCTTTGGTAAACAAGTTTAGCCAATTTTTAAACTAATTCAATTGGCTGCTAACATGTTAGCCGCTTACCTTTTTTAGGTATTTCTTGTGAAGTTTCAATGCTCCTGCGCAAGCTTTCTTGGCATCTAAATTCCCATTTACATCATTCAATATCTGAAAGGAAACAAAAGCAAAGAGTTACATTGTAGATGTACAACACAGGCATATATCGAAGTTGCCATTTGCCTACTCCAGATGGAAAGAATGATAAAAATTTTGGAAGGAAAGGAATAGGTAGGTTGTGCCTCTTACCCTGATAAGATCATCCAGTCCTCTAGCTTCTTGTAACAGCTTTTCTCTCTTTTCCTTGAGAACGCTTGCAACCATGAAAACTGAAATTGGAACTGGACCATCTTCACCATCCTCGGACCCATTCTTCGCATCCTTATCCTTATCCTTATCCCACTTGCCAAAATGGCGCAGACCTTTCAGTTTGGATTTGGAAACTTTATTTTTGTGTACTGCACCTGCTTCTTCACATGCTGCGAAGAATATGTCAGGGTCGTATTCCAGAGCCCACATCATCTGTTGACAGGTTTGAGAGAAAGAGAGAACATGAGTAAAACTTAACATTCATTTTCATGCTAATAATATACAGTGTTACTGCATGCGTAATATTAAAAAAACAACAATAACTATAGGGTAGTAAACAGGAGATGTGCTTTCAAGTAGTAAGATATCACAAAAATGTTATGCTCATGCAACTTTGCAAGTGCATACAAAGTGCACATCCAAACAAATAAAGACATGCCACTACAGTGGTCTGATTTGATGAATATATATGATCCCCGTGTCCAACCAGGGATATGCATGTGAAGAATGGAATGCTTGCTAAAGTACTTTCCATAAAGGGGTATGTCTTATAATCATGTAGATCAAATACCACCGAGAAGAACCAAAAGACATAATCAATGATCGACATATATTATCATATTGTACTGATATGGTAGCTTCATACCTCCCAGAGGTATAAGGAGTCTCCAAATGATACTTCACGTCGAAATAGCACCATGAACATACGGAAGGCAAAAAGATAGTCACCTCCACCGAGAGTTTCTGAGTTCAGGAATCAATACTGTTATAAACTGTTGGCAAAACTGGACAACAGAATATTGACTTTTGACAGTTCCATTGCTACCCCATTTTTACCTAGATGATCATGTAGTTTCGGGTCAAGAACCTGAATAATAGACGCAAGGTGTTGAAGCTGGTTGGCAACTCCCACAGATTGATCTGTGCATTTGAAATTTCCTCGCTTTAAATTTCAAACATCAGAATAATTAGGATGATGTCCAATATGAAAGAAAAGTATCACGATAAAATTTACAAAAAGCAAGACATACCAATCTACGCATCAGTTTCTCAAAGCACCAAAATGCATCTGCTTCATCGTTGAGTAGCACTATCATTGGTGAGCATAAATCACTCATTCCTGTTAAAGGTATAAACGTTAGTACAACTGTAAGCTTATTTGGACTCTAAACGAGTATCCTCTGCATGTCTGATGTAGCTAACCTTGACAGTAACCAACATCTTTGTCAATCCATGCATACACGGCTAGAATATCCCATAACTTGGAAAGGTTTTCTTTGTTCTCATAAAATACCATGGTGCGATCAGTGCGGAGCACATCAAGCCCTATATTGATTTTCAAAGTTAAACAAAAAATAGGGAGAAAAGAGTCCAAGGAAGAGAGAAAAAGAAAGAAGGGTTAAAGCATACCAATTTGATGTAATGTCAGCTTCCACTCAATAATTTGCTTATCTGTAATGCGTTCTGCAGTTTCATCTATTTCGATTCCATTTCTGTTGGTAGCTGGAGCACCTTCTGAAGTGTTCTTGTCAGAAGTAGCCTCAAGTAAAACCAGAGGATCCTTAATAGGTCTGCCGTCCTCAGTGATAAGTGGTGCTGTGATAATTTTACCGCTACCAACATGAGAATCCATCTGTCGACAATCTTCCTTCCATCTGGCATACTGTAGCCTGTGTGATTTGTAAGGGGAAATTTCAGGCTAAGTGAGCATCATGTTTTATTGATGATATTATTTCTTTTCCTATACCATAGGGATCATACTAACTTTCCTTAGAAGGAATACTTGTCTTTAATAAGAGAAAGAAAACAGAAAATGCTGGTCAAATATGGAATAACTAGTTGGAAATGCAATTGTTTAATTGGTGACTTGTATTACTGTCACTTTCTAACTTTAAGGTTGCAAATACTTACAAATTTCTAAGGAAGAACAAAAGAAATGCCTATCAAAAAAGAAATGTCCCCTATGTTCTTTTAACTAAGTACCTCCGTATTTGCCTGATCTCTTCCCTCTCATCAAAGGTACTTCTGGGATCGAAACAGCCAAGTAAGAATTCCCAAACCTGCCCCCTGACGGTTGGATGCACACCCTAAAAGAAGATAGATCATACTGATTGGTATAAACATTACACTAAATAAAACGAACAAAATTCATAGAATAAACATCTATGGGACAAGGAGCATATGTGAACTGAGAAACAAAAACTCAAAAAATGAGGAAGCTTACTCCTCTTTGTATCCGGCTTAGGACTGAGGCAATATCAAGACAGCCATCAGGACTAAATGCAGCCTGCCATTTCCGAGCACTCAATGTTTTGCCAGCCTGAAATGAAGAAGCAGATAAGACAGAGTTGCTCAGAACAAGAAAGGCATGTGCTTTATTGAAAAAAAAACGAAGAGTGACATTAAGCATCAACAGTTCTCCAAAACGTTCTAAAAGTCCACTTCTCCAAGTAAAAATAAAACTATGAATATTTCAAGCAGTTATTGTATAGGAGCAAGTAGGGTTGCACCAAGTTTCTTCGTGC
Source organism: Echinochloa phyllopogon (assembly GCA_033239725.1). Classification (NCBI taxonomy): domain Eukaryota; kingdom Viridiplantae; phylum Streptophyta; class Magnoliopsida; order Poales; family Poaceae; genus Echinochloa; species Echinochloa phyllopogon. Next base: position 48,983,438 of record BTCW01000002.1, on the reverse strand, counting down.
TATACAAGAGAGATATGATAGAACTGAATGTTCAAATGAGCTCATTTGTCAGGTGCTAATGAGGCTTGGATAGGAAACTTGATTGTATTAAGACAGAGATGAAGCTTGATGGTGGTAATATCACAGAAACATTTGTTCTTTATTAAATCACCAATTTAAACAGCAGGCGCAAGAAATGTTATTGCAACAATGCCCCCATAGATTTTCCATCTGTTCAGTAAAACAATGCTCTTTGTTTATATTATCTAATATTCCTTTCTGTTGTCCTTCATCAGACCAATTCTAGAGCAGCCACATTCTTTGTTTATATACTCTATCAGTCTATCTAAAGGGAAAAGGCATAAATTGGCCAATAGGCCATCAAACAAGAATTGTAAATAGCCTAATGTGCATGGTTGGTCACGCAACAAAAAACTAATTAACAGATACAAAACAAATAAAAGACCGGGGAATGGGTTGAAAAATCAGACCTTGATCTTGAACTTGCTCTTGGGCACATCGTCCGTGCAATCCGACCGGACCTCGTAGTATGAATCCGCGGGCGTGCCGCCGCCGAGCCCCCATTTCATCATCTTCGAGCCCAATCAACGACCGCACGACACCGCGAGGCCAAAGAAGAGGCCGCGAATCCAACGGAGACGCTTGGAACGACAGCAACGCACGCCCCTCGGCGTTCAGCAGCAACCGGTTGACCTTCCAAGATTGACCCGAGCAGCAACGAACGGCCGAAGCAACCAGAATCAAGCAAGCGCGCGGTGGAGCGGAGCCGATCCCCCCTCGAACCAGCCTTCTTCCTGCCTGCCTGCCTGCCTCCTGGGAGTGGGGACCGCAGGAGGAGGAGGAGGAGGAGGGGAGGTTAAGGGGGGACGTGGTCGGGGGCGAGCCGGGGAGGCCGGGTGGGGTTAAATTAGGAGGAGGAGGAGGTCGGGAGCGACGGGGAGGGAGGGGTGGGAGGAGGAGGAGGACGACCGGTTCCAAGCTGCCGCCAGGCTCCCCCAGCTCGCCGGCTTCCCCGGGCATTCTCCTTTCTTTGCCCCTTGTTGGACGGTACGAGCTCGCCTTGTCTGAAATGGACAACTCCACGGAACACGCCAGCAGGCGTCAGGTTTCGGTAGGTATGGCCGTTAAGTGCTTTAACTAACGGCATTGCTTGATGGCATGTGCTGCTTTGCTGGACCTGACGGCTGGATTCAAAGCTGGGGAATTGGTCTGCCCCGTTCCAATGGGAGGAATTTTCAAGGGAAAAAAAAGTAGGAACCACAAAACGGAGAAAAAGGAATCTGGAGCGAGCGTTCCTCTGGCATACTGTAGCTGATGTTTAGATAAAGCATTTATACAATGCTCTACTTGTATCCAAAAAATACTGGATTTTAACACTTTATTTCAGGATTAATTGATACTCCCTCCATCTATTTTTCTAAGGCATATTAGGGAAATCATAGGGTCATGTGCTATTGTTAATTGAAGAATTAACTCTGAGAGATATTTTTGGCATTCCCAAGTCGAATTGCATGGCCGCATGCATATTCCTTGGTTGCCCACGCCAAGGTTGCATGGCTGCATTTGTATTCTATTTTTGTGTTTTCTCTAATTGTTTTCACGCTTTACTTTTCAACAAGCGACACAGTCGCGTTAGAGGACTTCGGATAGTGACGCGGACTGTTCATGTATGACGATGTTTGGATAAAGCATGCATGCATACATTCTTTTAATGTTTGAGTATAGTTTGGCTGGTTAGATACTTAGTATTTTCTAGTTATAAGTATGCATATGTGTATACTATGTGAGCATGTGTTCCCGGAGATCTTGTGTGTATGCTCGGAATGAAGGCGCTAGTCGTCATCATCATTTTTTTTTTTTGAGGAGAAGTCGTCATCATTATTTGTAAAAGGAATAAACAATCAACTTAGTTTGGGCCGACTTTTATTTTTCGGATGGGCCTTCGCAGGCGACGGCCTATTTTTAGGGAATACGTGAGCCCATTTCCGGCCTGGTGGCGATCGTGTCGAGCAGCCCGGGAGATGGATGCAGATTCTAGCAGCTCGCCCGCCAGGAGTCCAACTTTCCCTTTGCCTTTCTACTGTTTGTATGTTAGAGAATTGAAAACACCTCCCACCAAAAAACCCACCCCCACCCTCTCACAGAGGACCCACCCGTCGGACTTTGGTGGGAGGAAAAAACTAGAAAGCATCAAAAATTTTAAATATTCCAAGCTCTTTTGGTTGTTTCCCCACTCAACTTTTTTCAAAAAAAAGACCCACCTAAATATACCCACATTTGTATCCACGTCTATACATAATTATCCCGTATTACTAATAGACAATAAATCGGAGAGTTTTTCTTCGTATAAATAAATGCCAACTATTGAGTTTTGAGAATACATAAAGCTCTCTATACATGAGAGAGCGAATATAAAGTATTTTTAAAAACGCTTTGCACGGCTGATCTGTTTACCATGGTTCACTAAAGTGACACTGTTTTAGTACCTACATGTCATCAATAAAAACGTGCGTGGTACATGAGTTGAGACAAATGTATAGAAGAGAGTTTAGCACGCACGTGCCGCGTGGGTATTGCAACTATATTTTATATATAATATTTTATTTATTTTATACATGTACGTGCGTACATGTGCTTTACTAGTATTGAAAACAGGTCAGGACAATATACACGCACTGCACCGGCTAATAATGTCGATTTTTAAACAAAAAGTAGAACGCGAGGATCTTGAAAGATTAATAGGGGCACCGGGCGCCACCTTTTCCGAGACACGATGATCCGACCCTGCATCCACCAGCGGAAACGAAAAGTTGGAAACATTGGAAGCGGATAACTTAGCTCATGTACGTGGTCCTCAGATGGAATATTCCAGATCCTGTTCCTTTGATCCGTTAAATTTATAATTTATCCAGTACTAGCAAGCTATCAGATTGTGATCGACTAGAGCCCAGCAGTGTATGTATTGGTTCATGGCTGACTGGAGTCAGTATTAACAATGTTTATTTTTACAGTAATCAGCAGTCAACTATATATAGAACGAAATTTGGCAAAGCGAAAAGGAAGCACACAATACTCGATCGTAACAGTTAGTATAAGATATATTGATCATGGGTGACTGTGCTGGCTAGTAGTCAGTCATCATATCGTCGTCATATAATATACGCTCAAAGTTTATTCAGATTCTTGCCAGCGACTGTTATATATATATGCACTCTCGTTCGCTTCTACTCATTATTGGCATCACGATGTCACAAAAGATCTCTCCTGTATTTTTCTTTTGTCTTGTTCGGATCCACTGTCATTAAAGATTAGCTAGCTAATTTGTAGTGGTTTGTTTTAGCTAGCAAAAAATTAGCTAACTAAACTCCAGGTAACTGAGAGTGGTTGAGGTACAATTGACCTTGCTACCCCTTATCAATTGCAGCGTTTATTGAGTTTTTGCTTTGATTATTGAAGTGGTGGAGGCATTTTGGTATTTGTTTTTAGCTGAGTTTAGCTGCCATTCACAGGACACAGGAATAATGTGGGGGCTCCAATTAGCTAGGAGACAATTAGCTACTCTTTTAGCGAGGTTGTTTGGATCTATATATAATAGTTTAGTTAGTGGATCCAAACAGGCCTTTTGTGTGTCCGCGTGTAGATATAAATGTCGTTAAGATGAATGTGTTCCTACATGCACTTAGTAGACATGTGCGTTTATTTTGTATTTTAGTGATGTTTACTAGAATAATTATAGTTTCTAAATTTCATTAAAAAAAGACATCCTCCCTTGTCGAATAACATGGGTATTCCATTGAAAGTATATGTCTTTTGTTAATTGACGTATTAATTTGGGAAATTTTCCTCTATTTTTCATTAGGCATTTAAGACAAAATGTTAATGAATTACTCTAATGGAGATAGATCAGGTGGTCACAATTTTAGAGGTGATATTCTTTAATGTGGATGTCACACTAGGATTTTTTTTTACTAAAGATAGTAGATGAACACCATTAGACCGATCCCAAAGGCGTTATTTTCATTAAATAAGGTGCTATATTAGCATTTTGTTGGATTTCATCTCGATGAAACCTACCAGGGCACAATTTCTCAAACAAATACTGTCTTTCTTACTATATTGTATGATTTGTCCATCCAAAAATGTAATGACTTATGGAAGTTGAAATTTATCCACAAATATAAGGATTCCTGAGTATCCAGCAAGCCTAACCCCCATGGATTTAATTATTTTCTCCTCTTGCACACCAATCAAGAGCTAGTGGCCTTAAATAGCGACAATAAAAAACTGGTCCCAAGGCTTGATTAAGGGGCATGGATGTCTTTTTCCTTCCTCTTTAATCTCTCCTAAAACTCTTAGAAGTCTTTATATTTGTGGTAGAGAGAGTATGAAAGAACAAAAATGAAATGGTAGACTATTTAATCATCACTTAATTATGCTCTCTCGCATATGAAATGGCAGAAACACCAATATGAATTCCACATATTGGCCTTATCCACCACTGGTAGGGTTGTTGTACTTTCATCAAATAGTTACATGAAATGCCTTTGATAAGGCTTTTAATTAGTGTGATGTAGTCAGTGGTGGAGGGTAGTAGTAGGTGGGTATTTGGTCGCCTACCTTTAGTACTCGTTTATCCTTAGCATCATTTAACTTCAAACACTTTTCACTTGTTATTCCTCTCATATTGTTTATTAGCAATAAAATTCAGGCTTGAAGGCTTGAAGCATGCTTATCTTCAGTTGTCTAGATATAACAAGCATTTCCTTAATAATTTCTTCACTCTTTTCAAGCCTAGTTTAATTTTATTTATTTTCTTTATTGAATCTTACAAATGCTTCATTTGTTTGCAACAAGGATTAGTGTTTTTTCAGCAATGATTTTTGGCCCATCCTCATGTTATCATGCTCTACCTCTGAATGTAGCAAATTATTTTTTTATTGGAGTTCTATAAAGTTACAAGAGATCTTATTTGACACACACAAAATATCCTAAGTATATACCATGTGCATTTGCATTACCATTTAAAGCATTCACATGAGTGTCACACTACTTGGAGCTAAAGGTATGAAGTGAAGAAAAAACATCTCTTTCATATAAAGTAATTAAAGGGAATTTATACTTGTATATGGTCACTTTCGACCAAAGAACACATGCTGCAAATTTTAGCAATCGATGAGGAGATGTATATTTTACTAACAGAAATATAGTAGTCCCGTGAATACTTGTCTCCTTTTCTCCAAACTTGGACATGCATAGTGGATGCATTTTACGATGAAACTACAAGTTTGCACGCATGTGATAGTTAGTGAACTAGTTGAGTGGAATTACCAATTGAACACTTTTGTGCCTTCCCTTATCTCTTCACAATGTTTATGCATGTCCATGAACTAATCTTCTTAGTTAAAGCATGAAAGATCATAATCAAAGCTTTTCTAATGCCTCTTTTTTCCTTTGTTTAATTTCATCATGCCCATTGCATGTGTTCTTTAAGAGAAAAGTTGGTGCATAGACTGTACATGGTATTGCTTGCACTGCACTAACTGGCGATCATGCATTATGAAGCAAATAAAAGAGATGTATTGTCACACGACACATAACATATATCATGATGCCTTTCACATGTACGTACGTGTTGATCATTTAACACAAACGAAAGGCATATCTCTTTTTCTTTAGATCATTCGACCGCAGTATAGTCAGTTCAGATAGGGTTGCAACATTTTATTCCTAGGTGACATTTATCTTCAATCATAATTTATCGTTGGTTATAATTATGCTAGAATGGTAGCAATTTTAATGATGATGTGACTAATGAGAAGGTCACTTTGTATTCTTTAATCAGGACTACCCAGATGGCTAGACCCATTTTTGGGTGGTCTTCTAGTGATGCCTTTTCAAGATGGTATCCAAAATGTGGATCATTGTACTCTAGTGGTATTTAAGGGCTGGAAGACAGATGGAGTAGAAGGTTTGGTTTGCTATTCGCTATTGTCTAATCTAGTGTGCTTGCTTATATGACTTTATACTATAGTGCGATGTGCTGCTTCTTCCTTCGATTCGGTTGCCCCAGTATACTTGATCGAAGACTCGAAGGTCTGGTGCCTACGCAAATAATATAAGAGGGTTATATTTAAGTAATATTTGGGCTTTGGGTTCTTATTTTGTTATTAGCATATTTTTCAATATTAAACAAATAAAAAATTGGTAAAGATTTGGTGCAATTGGTGGTGTATGTGATCCCTTAATTTGTAGTAGGCCGTTAGATCACTATATTTAGCCAACTGCAACTCCTCAAAAGATGCTTCCAATCTTGGCACTCAAAACTGTTTTGGGATATGCAACAACTGTCAGAGTTGCAATAAGTGTCATGAACAAATCATCCCAAGTTTTCAGCAACGACTAGGCAAGAGAACAGCTGCCATTGCCTTCAACATCACGGAACCAACTCAATTACGTTCTGCAGAAGAACAAAACAAAAAAAAAATCATACTTCTGCCACTAACACTTGCTGCCCAGGCGAGATGCATATCCTTAGTAAAGTGTTGGAGTTCTAATTATATATTCTAGGTGCAGTCCCAACCAAATTTTATTGCCTTCCTGATCATATCTAACCTACTCTCTTAATAGCTTTAATTTGTTGGGAACTAGAGACGGACGCGTACACCACCACCATCTATATCTGCTATCCAGGCAGACCTGGTGCACAGTTGGCGAGAAACATTCAGAACCAGCACAACATGCACTACTTGTGCTGTGGATCTCTACATGCTTTCAACATGCCAGAGGTTTGCTTGTCCCATCGGCCACTTCTTACTCACCTGTCATCACCCAAGAGGAACTAACCGCAATGTTGACATGAAACGGTATCCTCAGTTTCTTATTGCACAAATCCGCGCAGCTTTGCACGCAAAGTTAGTGGCCTTGGGCTCCAAATGGTAACAGCTGAGCCACTAATGCTCCTCCTATACTGAATAAGTTGGCGTCGACTCGGATCGCTTGCTTGTCATCCTTTTAGTTTTCTCCTCTCTAATCCCCATCAGTGGATGCTCCGATCACCCGTCACTAAGCTCCGTGCTCCTCTCGCATGAGTCACCCCCAGTGCCCAGCATTAATTTCCCTTCCGCCTTCGTCCTCCTCCCCCATTGGCGCATCACTGATTAGCAGACGCCGTGGCGCACTAGCAGGCTCTGCTCGCTGGCCAGATTATCCATGTCCTGCACACCGGAACAAGGCATATGCTCTTACGAGGTTCCCGTGCCGGTGCCATCAGCGCCTTTTGCCATGCAGTATATATATAGGGTTTAGTTCCACACGTCTGAGCACAGCCTCCACAGGTCAAGAGTTGCAGTACTGTAACTAGTATACCTGTAGGTTTGCCAAGATGGGTGGCAGCGCCAAGGCCTACGCTGCCGTCGTCCTCATCAGGCTCATGTACTCCGGCATGCATGTCATGAGCAAGGTGGCCTTGGATCAGGGCTTGAACCCCCTGGTGTTCCTGTTCTATCGGCATACCACTGCCGCGCTTGTGCTGATCCCTGTTACCTTCATCTTCGAGAGGTCAGATTGCTAGCAGTGCTGCCGCCTTGCCTGATTGGTTGTTTATGTTCAACTTGTGTTCTGTTCTGATGGTCTTGTTGTTGTCCGCAGGCGAAAAGCTAAGCCGGTAACGCTCAAGATTGGGTGGAAGATGTTCATACATGCCTTATATGGGTAGGTTGAATTCTACAGTCTATTCTCAGTTCATACATGATTGCCTTGTCCGAGGAATAGTGTTTTTAAGCTTCAAGTTTATTTTATCCTCTTTTATTTTAATATGTAATAATCTTCTATTGCCCATGTCTTGCCCTATGCAACCACAACTCTGCATTTGATTTGGTTCTGGTCATACTGTCATGATTGCTTCAGCAGCAGAGCACGCTGTCACACTCCATGCAATTATGCAAACAGTGTGACTGGCTTTAGATTACTTTATTATATGGTTTGACTCTGCTAAGTCACTCAATATCTGAAGTTCTGAATAAAGCTTGCAACACTTGGACTATAGTAGTTCAGTTGTTATGTAAGAATTCAGCTACTTCTGTCCTTAACCTGAAATTCCTGAATTCGTTTTTGTTTCTCTCTCAGGGTGACAGCATGTGGTGACTTGTTTAACCTCGGCCTCAACTATACTTCTGCTACGTCGTCATCAGCATTGTACAATGTTCAACCGGTGGTCACATTCATCCTAGCAGTTATATTCGGGTAATGAAAATACTAGTTGATCTGAAGACTAAATCATGTAGAGAGCAAACAGAGTAAAACAACCGATAAAAATAATTATCTGAGCATCACAGAATTAAGAATCACGTACTTCATCAGTATTGATTAAGAATCTCGTACTTCATCAGAATTTAGAAACACTACTACTTTGTGACAGGATGGAGACTCTGAAACTGACGAGGTTCCATGGCAAAGTAAAATTCGCGGGCATCCTCTTCTGCACCGCCGGCGTCACCATGCTGGCCTTCTACGAGGGCCCAATGTTCAGATCCTTCAACCACCACCATCTCTTCCAGAACGGCGGCGGCAGTCCCTCTGGAGCAGCAGACACGCACTCCAAGAAGCAATGGGTGCTGGGAATTTTCCTCATGACACTGTCCAACGTCTTAGCAGGCCTATGGACAGTGCTTCAGGTGTGCACTACACTCAGATTTCAGACATGATCAGACCTTAATGTTTATGGAGTAGCAGCACTGCAGCAGCTTGATTGGTGTTGTGTTTTTCAGGGGCCACTGATAGAGGACACCTCCAAGCTGATGAACACCACGCTCCAGATCTGTTGCGCGTCGGTCCAGGCCTTCCTTGTGGCCGTCGCCGCCGAGAGGGACTTCTCCAAGTGGAAGCTGGGCTGGAACGTCAGCCTCGCCGCGATAGTCTACAGCGTAATAATTCAGAGCTCGATTGCCACTGTTCAAAGTGATACATTCAGACTCTGAAATGGATTTCTCTGAACTGATAACCAAACAACATCTTCAGGGCGTGATCGTGACGGCGCTGTCGTACTACATGCAAATGTGGACGATCGCCAAGAGGGGCCCGGTGTTCCTGGCCATGTCGATGCCTCTCACCTTCGTGTTCACCATCGTCATATCCTCCTTCATCATCGGGGACGCCGTCAGCCTAGGAAGGTAACTAAATACGTAGAACGTCGTAGGATAGGAGTATCCTGCAATTTCCCTGTCTGAATTTGCTCTGATGATACTGAATCTTGTGAAGCATCTTTGCCGGGGTCCTGCTTGTGGGAGGCCTGTACAACGTGTTCTGGGGCAAGAACATCGAGGAGAGAGACGACCTGACCAAGATCAGCGCCGCCGCCGCCGCCGGCAAACCCGGGCTGGAGCTGCCGCCGCAGCAGAGCAAGGCAGACACGCAGGCGGCGCCCCAAGTGGCGGATGACGGTGCAGACGCAAAGGTCTGATTCACCTTCCAGCCAAACGATCGACGTGACAGAAAAGATTGTGTTTCTGTCAAAGCCATTCGTTCAGGGCCACTGGTTTCAGGGTGCTGGGAACACAGCAAGCAGCCAGATTATACATGCAAGTCTACTCATCGAGACCGTGGCGTCGTCCAAGTTGATTCGGTCAGGATGACTGTTGTTTGTGCCATTGTATCTACACGCGCCCCGGCACGATGTTTTTCCCCAGCACCGTAGTTTTATCCAACCCCATGAATAAAAAAAGAAAGAAAGAAAGAAAGAAAGAAGCCTCTCGGTCGATTTCAGTGAGCTTTTGTGTGGCTTCATCGCGCATTATTTCCGCTTATTCTATGATGAGCAGCGAGCAACAGGTGACAGGTCAGGCCGGGTGTCATTGTATATGTCCCCAGTTCGTGCGTTTGCTGCCACGACGCCATGGCGGCCAAAGCGGCGGCAGCAGAGAATGCGGTGGTAGTGGATTTCACAGTTCGGTGCACGCACATTATTGGCGCCATTAGGTTTGCCGCCACATCCTTTGTACGTAAAACCACCATCAGTACATATACCTAATAATATTTTTTTTGCCAAAGATCGTGACAAATGCGCTGTCGTTATCCGCACTGTACGGACGTCGTGACCATAGTAGTAAGACAATTCTTGCATCGACGTGTTGATGATGATATAGAATTGCAACAGCCAATGCAACAACAAACCTTTCGTTAATGGATTGAAAAGCAAGGAGACAAGACGTTGCCGTGAAAAGAAAAACCGGCGACTTGCCTCCACGCACTCGGAGAGCACTCGCGCCGGATTCGAACGCCACCCAACCCCCAACCCCCACCCATCGATCACCGGCGCCAACGGAGACGCCGCCGCCGCCGCCGGTGCCGTGTCGTCTCCGCTCTGTTCATGCCGACCGCGCTTGCGCTCCAGAGCAAGCCAGCAACGGCGCGCGCCGTTGGCGGATGCGCCGAGCTCTTGCACGCGCGCGCGCGGTCGCGCCCGGTCGGGCGCCACACGCACACGCCCCCGACCGGGGGACCAGGCGTCGCCGGTGTTCCACCCGTGTCGCCACGGCGCGCGGGCGTGCGGCAGCGGCTGGCGCGGGGGGCTTCCGTTGCCAGTACGTTGATGGCGTCTTGGCTTGCTTGTGCCGGCGAGGCGACAGCGATATGGGCGTCGTGTGATCGCAAGATGGGCTGTTGGGGTGGATTTCCTTTAACTTCTTCGCTTCCTTTAACCTATGGGCCACCATAATCAGGCCTGGTCGAAGGCAATCGATCGAGGCAGCCCGATAATAATAGTAGACTGGGTCAGTAGCCCGGCCCAACTTTCCTGGACTGCCTCTATCTGGGCCGGAATAACTTTCCCGATGCTTTTTTTTTCCATTCACGTCGAGCCATAAAAATTATTGCCCTCTGTATCAGTGACAAATTTGAGCCTATGATATTTAGGGCAACCGGGCATTATTAGTTTTTAAATAAATTAAATATATGTAGTAAATTTGCTATAGGTGTGATATATTTCAAGCCCTGCCCCCTACATGCATGCATCTTGCGGACTGGACTGATAGCCACCATGTGAACAAATCTCTCTCTTTTGTTTCCTAATACAGTATCCAACTTTTTTGTTTTCACTCCAATTTTTCCCTGACATATATGTAGTAGCATCAAAAGCTAGAAGCATTCTCATCACCACATGTGTGATGCATGCATCAATGCGTGACGGCATGCCTTAGCACACACTACAAGAGTACAACTGCAAAGGTTGGGGTCGGATCTATGATGCGGTAGATGCACTTTATTTCCGAGGGAAATGTGCGGTGACACGGTTCCTGGTCCACAATCCACGGCCGTAAGGGACATGCCCATTGCAAGTCCTAGAGGTAAAGTGATTTCGGTGTTTTACATACTTTCTGACTTAAGCTTTTTTGTCTCCCGGTTTGTCCCCCTCAGCTTTTGTTGGTTACATTAAGTACATCGCTATACGTTGACAGTCCTAAATATCGTCTCATAAAGTGCTATATATAATTTTTTATGATATGAAGAAAATAGATAAAAGTAAGAAAAATAAATAGTTGTTTCACGAAACAACCACATCATATGTTAAAGTTAATTTAGAAATATAGCACTACTTCCTCATCCTAGTATACGTACTAGCTTCGTAGGACTTGTCTCATAAATCATCTCAAGATTACGTGTTAATACATGAGACTGTTATTAGACATCACTATATACTTGCACTAAGTCAATGCATACATGCATCATGACGACATTCCTTAGCCCACGCAACAAATAGGACAATGGTGACGAAGATGAATGACAAGTTCATGACGTGGTAGTCCGGCTGACGTGGTAGTACATTTCCTTTTTAGGGAAATAGAATTATAGAAGCACAGTCATAGCCGAGGTGTCCATTGCCAAACTAGAGGTAAGATGGTTCCTGTGATTTACTCTCTTTTAGGCCTAATCATTTTATAAGACATATTTCATTTCGTTAGAATAAGGCTTTAATATCATTAATTCTTCATTTGTATGATATGAAGTTGCAACCCTAAAAAAATGAGTGTTCTATGTCCAAGAAATATTATTTTCAAATGGCAAAATTTCATTAATAAATAGTGTCCAGTAGCAAAATTTCCTAGAAAGATAGTAGAAAAATCGCGAAAATTTGCTATATGATACTACGTACTGTATTTCGTTGTAGAGCAGTTAACAGACATTTTGCAAGATGATTCAATTCAAGGTGCCATTTGAATGGAGCATCCAAAAGCGCTAGCGTCCGGCCTGTAGGAGAATGCTCTCTGCACGAGAGCTTTGTCGTCTCAATCAAAAGAAGCTTTTTCCTATTACCCCCGGCCCATTACTCATCTTTTTTTTAAAGTCGTCGTTCTCCTTCTTTTATATTGTTTGCTTTTGTACGAACACGGCATGCTAACTTCTTCGCTGAGAAAGACTCAAGCAGTTGACTCTTGACTGCGCACAACGACCTGTAAGGGTGGATAAAAAGCTCGGGGTCGTGTCTAACTCGGCTCGGCTCGAATTTTAAATGAGCCGAGCCTGAGCCAATATTCTAGCTTGTTAGCAAATTGAGTCGAGCCGAGCCAGCTCGCGAGCAGCTCATGAGTTTAATGAGACAACTGAAGATGTCGTTTTCTTCTCTTAAAAAACTAGCCGGCCTATATATTATATTATTATTATTTTGCAAAAAGGATATTTAGGTTTTTGCTTTGACCTTATTAATTTAAGACCTTGAGACTTATTATTTAAAGACCATAATGTGGGTTAAACATGTTCATCAAACATGCTCTGTTATATTTTTACATTCACATTTCAATGGTTAAATTCATTGCTACATTCAAATGGCTCACAAACATACTCTAGTACTCCTTGAGTTAGAGATTTATTTTGCTGACAGGCTCACAAACTGGCTCGAGCTAGCTCAAGCTCGTCTATGAGCCGAGCCGAGCCTAAAGATTAGCTCGTTTGTTTAACCAAGCCGAGCCGAGCCGAGCCACCCTTATACCAAGCTTTCACAAGCCGAGCCAAGCCAGGGTCGGCTCGGCTCAATTCCACCCCTACATGTCTGGTCTGTTGACTGTACGTGTCACACAGTCTAATCCAACTCATTAACAATAATTCACACTAGATTCAGGAGGGTATCATCATGTAGATTGTAGAACAAAATTATGAATCAAACTTTGCGGCAAGTGCCCTATTACCTTATCGCCTACGTACGCCGCTTACGTCCTAGATTCCAGACCTTTTTACATCATCTCATGCGTGTCTTGTTCTCAACTTCCAGCTAGCCACCACTCGTCCGGCCGCCGGGCAAAAATATTCTGCGTTTAGCCTACGGTTACTAACTAATTCCAGCTTCATTTCATAAGGAAAATATCGAAGATGCATGTATTGCTGTGTGTGAATTACGTGCCTGTAGAAAAAGGAAGTCCAGACAGCTTTGGACGCGGCAAAGGCGCCGAGGTGGTCGTGCATCTTTCTGCAAAGGGAAAGTGAAGTTCACTGTACGTTAGCAAAGCGAGCATTTGCATCCGTGAACGGGATCCGTCTGTATCGTGGCAAGAAAGCTATTTTTTTTGAAAGAAATACCCCAAGGAAGACCCCTTAGGTTTAATGTGCCTCACCCAGGATTCGAACCCTAGATGGGAGCCGCCTTCTAGTCAGTGGCATTTGCCACTACACCATGAGCTCCTTGGCGGCACGAAAGCTACTGATCGGTTAGAAATGGAGATACCCATGACTAGATGCGGGCGCAAGCTTAAGCGCAACCTTTTTATCACCAACAAAATAATGGTTGTAGTGAGCGCTACCTCCCTTATACTAAACGGTTCTCGGTGATCATTGCGCATACGACAGTATAGGATATTTTGATGACCCAATACACAGGATTTTGAGAACGTACCAAACAATATCGTAGTTGGCTGAACATCCAATAGACCATCGTACCAAACAGTATCTGTTATCGTAGTTGGCTGAACAGTGAGTGGGAGCCTCTAGAAAAATGGCTAGCGTGTCTGGCTGGGGCACAGCACAGGCCCAAGGCTCCCTGCTAACGGCTAACCTATAAACACTGACACCAGTCTTCAATATGCTATAATCTGGCCAATAGCATTTATAAGAAATTATTTTAAATAGAAAGATGTAATTATTATTATATTATGTTACAATGAATCTAGTAACAATATTTTAGTCAATTTTTATGACTTTTTTGGTTATTGATATTGATAGTCAAAGTAAAAAAGATTTGATTTAGAACTCCCCTAAAATCTCTTGTATATTTGTAGAAAGATGGAGTATTTAAGAGGACCATTAATCATGATGCTGATTTGCATGGCTTCAAGACTCAACTATTGCCTATCTTCTTGTTGTTGCTTTGTTGGACCGATGACCCATCAAAGAGGCAGCCAGCTCAAGGCCTTGTTGTTGCTTGTTTCTGTACTGATACCACCATATCTTTGGTTATACTCCCCGATGCTTGCCCCTTTTTCTGCCAGAATGTATATGTGAATTATTGCCTATCTTCTCAATTTAGTCTTTTGAGTGCGATTGATCACATGCACCTCAATATGGTATATCATTGCCAGAACTCCCGAGTTCAAATCCTAGCTTTCACAGTCAAATAAAAAAGAGTTGCCCAATCCTATCCAAGATTGATCTGTGTCTCTCATCTCATGATTGATCGGGTTTCTCTGTATCTAGGCCTAAAAATCGAATTAGAGCAATATATAATTCCTCTTCATCTCTCAAAATTTAATTGATTTCCTATTAATTTCTTTATGTCCCTCTTCTTCTTCCTCCACAATGCTTTCTCACCACCATCACGCGCCCGAGTGACGCTGCCTTTTCAATTCATGGCCACCTTCCGAGCTCCAAGCCCCTCCCTTAACCTCACTATAAACATAGAAGGAGCTCTCTTTGCCACATATCTGAAAAGCAGAAAAGTTGAGCATGGCAATGTTGAGGTGATGAACATTTAGCTTATCCAAAATTTTAACATGTACAAACTCCCCGGCCCCATTAGTGTACATATATTTATCTCTTCTTAATTTCATAGAGCATATAGATTACCTATTCAATAGTGTTTTCTCTCCTTGATCTTTGCTATCATCATTTATTGTAAATACCTGATAGATTACATGACCCAGAATTAACGAATAAAATATTCTTACACCTCTAGTACACTGGATTTTGACAAGCCTACGTCAATAGAAGAAGTTGGTGAACATTTACCCTGAATGCACATGATTAGTTGATTCAGCAAGAAAAATGTCTTTGAACTCAAGACCTCCTGTGGACACAAGTCGGTCATCGCAAAAACAACAATTAGTTTCGGCGGCAGTGCACGTGATGTTTTTAATAAAAAAATAAGTAATGATCAAGAGTTCAGGGAAGCTTCTCCCATGAACAGCTTTTCCATAAACAAGCTGCCCTTACACAGACCTTTATCCAACAAACTTCCGTGCTGCATATTCAAGTGGCAGGTTATTCGTCTGTGGCCAGCGCACTACTCATTTTGTCTATTAAACATGACCACTTGACCAATTAAGATTCAGCCTTTTTTTGCTTAAGGATCGTTCTTGTCGATCGTCTCAAAAAAGCAGATGTATCTTGTGATGGTAATCTGAACTTTGCACCCAAAAACACACTTGAGCTTTCAATTGAAAAAGAAACTTGCCCATAATTAAACTCGATCACTGAGCTACTTGAAATTGTTGTTATCGGAATTGCATGCATGAACATGCAGGGAACTTTCAGCAAAATTCAGCTTCCTCTCTCTCATGTCGCTTTAGTAGCCTTTGGTGCAGTCTTAGTGGTTCACACAAACTAGGTGGCTACCCATCGCGTATATATAGGGACGGGAGCTCAGCGACAGGCACATCAGTAGTGCTGAACTGAAACACCATCGATCATATCTCTTCTCGGCAGCCACCATGGGCAACGGCAAGGTGTACGCCACGGTGGTGCTCATCCGGCTGATCTATGCCGGCATGCACATCCTCACCAAGGCGGCCTTCAACGAGGGCACGAGCACCACGGTGTTCGTCTTCTACCGGCACGCCGTCGCCGCCATCTTCTTGCTGCCCTTCGCCTTCGTTGAAATCAGGTGCCCATTCCATGAGCTGATGACCCTTCTTCAGTCATGCATGCTTGTGAATTCTGCAAGTTGCCATGAATGATAGAGTAGCTCAGTTGGTGTTCTATGCATGTTTCAGGAAGCGGCCGGCGCCACCTCTGAACTTCAAACTCTCAGTCAAGATCTTCGCTCACGCCTTCTACGGGTACGTTGGTGCAGTATGTGTAACTCTGACTTGAGGTTGAACCTTATAGCTGCAAAATTCGTGTTCTTGTCGCTGAAACGCCACGCGGTTTTGCGCTCTGTTGCTCAGGATGGCTGGGACGATCAACTTGTACTGCATTGGCCTGAAATATGCCTCGGCGACCTCTTCATCGGCCATCTTCAACATCGTGCCGGTGGTCGCCTTCATCCTGGCCGTCATGTTCAGGTCGCAGAACTTGATTAAAACCAAGCAACCAAGAAAGCCACCGATCAATTACCTTATTTTGTTCAATCGCTCGCGGTTTCAGTAGCAACTGACAGCCACACCAATGCGCTGAACATTCTTAATTTCCTTTGCACGACAGGATGGAGACCCTGAAGCTCAGGAGCGTCCATGGCCTGGCCAAGGCCTCCGGGATCCTCCTCTGCGTCGGAGGCGTCATCGTGCTGGCGCTGTACCAGGGCCCCGAGCTCAAGTCCATGAACCACCACCAGCTGCTCAAGCACCACGCGAGCGCCGCCGCCGCGCACGCGCGTTCCAGCAAGGAGTGGGCGCTGGGGATCTTCCTGATGACAACGTCGGTGGTGATATGGTCTTTCTGGACAGTGAAGCAGGTACATTTTTTTGGAAAATGGATGTTTTATTATTTTTCAGTTAGATATATCGAGGTGATACACCCAAGCAGGTACGTACATACGGATCAAGAAGATGTCTGTTCATGGTGTGCCTGAATTTTTGCGGCCGTGGTGGTAGTGATGTTGTTATTCTTGGCCGTACGTACGTGCTTGATTTTTCAGGGACCGTTGCTGCTGGAGTACCCTTCCAAGCTCCTGAACACGACGCTGCAGTGCGTGTTCGCGAGCGTCCAGTCCTTCGTCATCGCCCTCGTCCTCGAGAGGGACTTCTCGCGGTGGAAGCTCGCCGGCGCCGTCAGCCTCGCCGGGGTGCTCTTCACTGTAAGCAGCAGCGCTTAATTAGCTGATCCGACACAGTGACTTTCACCAGGGATGATCTGATCGATCTCACAACAGTCACAACAACTGGGCTTCCATTCGTTTTGCAGGGCATCGTGGTGGCGGCGATCTCGTACTACCTGCAGATCTGGGTGATCGAGAAGAAGGGGCCAGTGTTCCTGTCCATGTCGATGCCGCTGAGCCTCGTCTTCACCATGGCCATCGCCTCCTTTCTGCTGGGCGAGGACGTCAGCCTGGGGAGGTAATTAACACCACGTCACATCGCATTCATTACCAACCACGTCACAGGCGGCCATGGAAAATTAACCCATCCGCTCCGCGCTCCCTTTTGACTTGCGCACCCTGCCTGCCCTCGCAAGTGGCGCCGTGTCGAGGTCGTCATGGCCCATCAGGGCATCATCGCGCTGATCAAATTAACGGGGTCCCGACCGAACAGATCAGGCTGCTCATCTCTTCAATCTTGAGTCACGTCTCGCTGTCTTCATTCCCAAGCTTTATTTATGGATTTATCTCATCGTCGATCTCATCTGCTACGTACGGACTGTGGGTACGTGCAGCATTGTCGGCAGCGTCCTCCTCGTCGCCGGCCTCTACAACGTGCTGTGGGGCAAGAGCAGGGAGGACAAGCAGCGGGCGGCGGGCGAGACCGGCGCCGGCGACGACGGGGACGTGGAGAGGAATGCGGCGGCCGTGCAGCCGGCGGACGGGGAGGACGAGAAGGGGCGCGGCGGCGACGTCGACGCGGCGGCCAAAGTCTGACGATCGACACGCGTCCGTGCGTGCACGCGATCGATCTGCTGGTCCCGGCGATCTCTCGCGGCCGGCGTGGCGGGCCTTGGGCCGGTGCTTGTGCGATAACTGCAGAAAGCAGGGTGCAGGGCGCTGATGCGTTATCCGAAAGCGATTCCTCGGCCGCTCATCTCAGCGCCCCATCTATGTATGCACCGCATGTTACTGTTACTGTTTGTGTACTATGTACATCTACATCACATCAAGTTAATTTTATGAGTGATGATTTGATTGTATAGTGGTGCAAAAAAAAGAGCCTTTATTCCTAAAGTTAACTTTCTTGCGATTGAAGAATCGGCTTTAATTTTTCTTTAAAGATATATGTTTTCTTTTTTACTTTTACAAATAATTGTGGATGGCTAGGGTGCGATCCATATGGTTCCCAAAGGGGGAAAAAGAACAGGGAAGGCAGGGTTAGTGACCCAGACCATATGGGGAAACCCACTTTTATTTAAAAGAAAAAATGGGTTGTGCAGGATGCATAATCTAGGGCGCATCTTTATTTCATTATCAGATAATAACAGAAAGATCACGTACTCTATATGGTCAAGATTTGAAAGGACCTTGAATCTCGGATATTGGATCCTATACAAGCCTACGCTATCGGTAGGAATAAATTCATGCATATGACCCTGATTCTAATAAAAAAATTTATGTCAACATCTAATATAGGTAATTCATACATATTTACATGTTATATGATGTGTTAAGTGATGCAATAATTAATGTGTGTGACCTTTTGAATGATTGGTTTATGGCTAAATAATGTTAGCCAATTCGCCAAAATTGCAGTTTGGAGCCAAATAATTCAGGTCATGCCGCATGAGTGGTCAATTGCTGGTAGTCGTCGGCGCTAACCAACGGCTACTTGTTTTTGTGGCCGTCCTTTTTAGTTGAACATGATGACAGAAGGAAAAAATCTTCCAATCCTAGCCGACCGAGCAAGTCACGTCAGTGGCTGTTTTTTTTTCCTGTATGATGCTTACCTGATGACAGTAAACCACTAGTCCTTTGGCCATGCGTCAGCAAGCTCTGCATATCAAACGTAACACTACTTGGTTTAGGTAGCTAGGATTGATGCCCTATGCCCTATGCCCCTATACTAGGCCATGTGTTAGCACGGTATCCGATTGTAGTTTACTCCTACATCGTGGGCGGCCGAGGATTGACTCCCTGTTTGGAACGCGGGAATTTTTATGGATCAATTTAAATTTGGCGCTCGAAACATGATACAAAATGTTTTTTTATTTTTTTTCGTTTAGAAAAAAAAAGAAACACGATACAGAATGAAGGGATTCTAAAATGAATAAGATCTCTTTAATTAAGCAGATCTAGTTAAGAGTTATGCGAATCACCTCTATTCTAAGATGAACAGCCGCATAAACCATGGGCTAATATATCTACCTAGCTTGATTACTCTAAAATATAGACCTACCTACTGAGATTACATCAACCATACCAAAAGGGACCAAATCAACCAAATCCCCTACTTCACTTCAGTTTTAGGCACATCCCAAGGTAACCCACTCGGTGACGGTACATGCATGCGCATATTTTAGCCTCAGCAGATGGATAAAAGCATCTTCACCAGCCGTCGTCAGCTCTCAAATTCACACGAATTTCCAAACCACCAAGCCCAAAACCGATGAACAAGCAATCACTGCCAACAAAATTGCCGATCGAGCCAATATAACTCTCAAATCGACCACATTGTACTGAACACACATGCATGTGTGATGTGCTCGGCAGCATCACAAATAAACTCATCAAGAAAACTAGCAAGATGACGGAGGCGAAGAAGGGCAGCATCCTCAAGAGGAAGAAGGCGCACTGCACGGCGTGCTGCGTGGCGCTGTGCGTGCTGCTCATCCTGGGGGCCCTGGCGCTGGCCTTCTACCTCCGCTACCGCCCCCGGCCGCCGCGCGTGCTGGCGACGCCGGTGGACGTGACCGTCGAGGAGTTCACCCTCCTGCCGCACCCGTCCCTGAAGCTCTCCGTCGGGGTGCACGTGGTGGTGAGCAACCCGAGCAACTCGCCGTACCGGTACGGCGCCGCGCTGAGCGCGGTGACCTACCACGGCGCGCCGGTCGGGGAGACGCTGGTGCCGGCGGGGGAGATCGGCGGCAAGTCGACGGCGCGGGTCGAGCCGGCGACGGTGGTGGACGGGGTGAAGGTGGCCGAGAGCCCGCACTTCGCGTCCGACGCCGTGGCCGGCGTGCTCCCGTTCGTCGCCGTGGTGAGGGTGGTCGGCAAGGCGCTCGTGCTGCGGGCGTTCGAGGTGCCCGTCACCGTCGAGGTGGTGTGCTTCGTGCGCCTGTACGTGTTCCACGGCGAGAGCAGCTCGCGGTGCGCCTCCACCGTCCGCGCCGGGCCCCGGGCTGCCGCCGGCGCCGGCGCCGGCGCCGGCGGGGGATTCCCGGCGGCAGGGTATGCGCACGAGCATGAATGAGTAGGCGCACCTGATAGCGGTTGGATTTGCTTGTGGCGCCGGTCGCTATGGTTTTACTACGAGTATGCAATAAAGTTTCGCCTATGTGCTGTAACTTTTACCGGAGGGTGTGGTGTGGTTGAATTTTTGCTGTAAAATTGGAGGAGTATTTACACACGTACGGAAATGGCACTGCTAATGGGCCGGGCTGTGGCTACCCCTGCAAGGGCTGGCTTCTTAGGAGGCCAGGGAACAGACAGAAGCATGCCAGCCCAGTTTTACTTTAGGTCAGAAGCTCGGCGGCTCGGCCCACATGAAGCTTTTTGCCCGAAATTAAACTGTGAAAAGTTTAAAAGTTCTCATTTGTTTTCTTAAAAATGACACGATGTTTGACAGGCTTCGTATGAACCACGCAGGCATATTGTTTCTCTACTTGGTCTGGCGATCGTCCTTCTAGATTGAAAGCTACGGGACCTGAATCCTCGTTATTAACAAACGCAAGGGACAGTATAATGTTGCCGTCGAGATGGCTAACTCTATGTGCACATCTTATATTTATTAGTATATATATAAACCACAGGAAGCAATCACCCATCGCTGTCTCTACGTACGTGTGATGGAATTTGTTGGTTTCCCTCTCGACTCTGGCTGTATCCCGGCGTCGGCATTGGCTTTTCAAATTTCGCAAATTTTGTAAACAAATAAGACGAGTCCAACGCTCGAGTGCGTCTCCATCTCGCCGGACAAGGAGAGAACGAGTGGGGGTAAACAAAGGAGTGAAAATGTAACCAGCATCGGAGCAATCAGCTGTGACAGTGACAATAGGTACTCCGTAACGTATAGCGATACAGTTAACACGTCGTTGCTGCAGTCAGTTGATTCCTCTAGAAGATCAGCCATCCAGGTCATACCGTCACGTTAATTTCATTTTGTCAACCAAGGGGAGGATATGTGTGTACAAAATGACAAAGAACATGTTAAATTTGGTTGGTGCCAGTGCCACTACTAGCTGGCCAAGCCAAAATTCATCTAAGACCAAAATTATGACAATGCTAAATTAGGGGGCACGTAAAATTCGTGTTAAAAAGGGCAGGGACAATGTTGCCAAATTCGGGGGCATATTGCCAGATTAAGGGCAAGTGAAAAAAGGTACTTTCTTTGTTTTGTTTTTTTGAGAATTAGGTACTTTCTTTGTGACCAACGCAAAATTTTGGCCGACTGAAGTTGGGCGGTTTGGGCCACACATAAATTTTCCAAGGAATAGACAAATTTTGGTTACTGTCACCAAGATCTAGCTAGATAAAGAATGTCACAAAACATTAGTGTCTCATAATATGAAGTCATCAATTTACAAAACATGCAATTCTTTATTACTGATGGTCAAAACCTAAAATTCCGAACACGCAGCAACAGAAACTAAATCACTTCCAGTTTTTTTATCAGAACAAGTAGATGCTAATATAGAGCGAAACTTTCCAAACCCCATTGTAATTACAAGTCAGTGCAAGTATGTAACCATAGCAAGCCAAATATTATAACACTACCCTCCAATCTC
This sequence comes from Echinochloa phyllopogon, assembly GCA_033239725.1. Taxonomy (NCBI): domain Eukaryota; kingdom Viridiplantae; phylum Streptophyta; class Magnoliopsida; order Poales; family Poaceae; genus Echinochloa; species Echinochloa phyllopogon. The sequence continues at coordinate 48,961,439 of BTCW01000002.1, read as the reverse complement.
CATGGCATTCTCTTACCAATCTCCTGAGCTGGCTGCGAGAGACGACTTGATCACCGGACGGCTGACATCCCAACAACAATAATCAAAAGAACACAAGTGAACCAATTAATCGATCACATACCGGGCCCTAAAGAAACAAGGGTAACTGAAATTCCGATGAAACTTTCCATATTACATATGGCCGCTCTCTCCTCCACCTCTAGCCCCAAAATCAAGAACCCCAACTTGGCCCTAAACAAATAAGAGTAACCGAAATCTCCGTTCCTCCGCTTCGGCTGCGCGCGGGCACAATCGGCCCGGCGCGGCACGGCCAAGATCATCGATGAGGAGGAATAAGCGCGCCCTGCTGTGCTGCGGCGTGGCGGCGGCGGTGATCGTCGTCCTCGGCGTCGTCTTCGTGGCGCTCTACTTCACCGTGCTCCGGCCGCGGCCGCCCAAGGTGGTGGCGACGGTGGTGGGGACGAAGGTCTCGGCGTTCAACGGCATCCCGCCGGTGCTCAACCTCACCGTGAGCGTGGACGTGGCCGTGGAGAACCCCAACTACGCGGCGTTCCGGTACGGCGAGGTGGTGACGGTGCTGCGGTACCACGGCGACGCCGTGGGGCAGGCGACGGTGCCCGCCGGCGAGATCGGCGCGCGCGCAACGCAGACGGTCGGCGCCGCCGTGGAGGTGGACACCGTCAGGCTGGCCTTCACGCCCTACTTCTTCCCCGAGGCCGCCGTCGGGGTGCTGCCGTTCGAGACGGCGACGGAGGTGGCCGGCAAGGCCGTGGTGCTGGGCAGGTTCAAGATCAGCGCGAGCTCGGAGGTGGTGTGCAAGGTCACGGTGTACGGGTTCATGCGCAACGCCACGTCGGAGTGCACCTCCACGGTCCATATAGGCCGTTAATTAGTAACGACTAACGACGTGCGATCCTCCAGTGGGTTTTCTACTCATCTGACATCAAATGTGCTTTCGTCGAAAATTGTCCACGACCGGTTTTCTATGGGCCGCAAAAACGCTCATAAACGCTCATAAACGCACACACTTTGCTCCATTAAGCATCTCTAGAGACTAAGTCGGCAAATTACAAATTTATCTCATATGACAAAGAGCACAAAAATCGTAACTCGTTACATTGTTGTAAAGAGAACCTCTGTCTTGAACAGACACAAAAGTAAGAAGATAGGTGAGATGCAACATAACTACAAAGGTTCATGCTAAACCAAAAACGACCAAGTCTATTCATTATAATATATTCAGAATTTCTTTCTTTTTTTCTCTTCAACCGGCCAATGTTAATTGTATTTTTCTTAATTCCCAGCCAACATTTATTTAATAACTCTAAAAAATGTCTTGGTTGGAACAAAGAATCTTGGCTATTTAAGAAAAATCCTAAAGATGACCAATAACCACCATCCATTTCGTAAAAAACATTCTGAAAATATTTTAAATCTAATAGTGATTATCTACTTATTTAGCGGTGTACAACATGTCTTTTTTTGTGGCTTTGTGCAAAACCTTGCCTGGTCAGCGAACAGAAAACAGAAGTTCTTTGTAATCGGATCCTATTTGTTAGCTTCGCACATGACGGGCAGCAATGCCAAATTATTCTATTCATTACATTGATATTAACAAGGGAGCTCTGCCAAGTTTAGTTGGCAATCCTGGAATCTTCCTGAATAGTAAAGATCGCCCGTTCTCTGTCACAAAAACATGACCATTTATTTTTGTCTGGCTATACATTTTTTTCTTCTTCCGAAATATATTGGCAAATAAGTTAAATATAAATATATAATGAACCGCCTCACTTTGATAGATTGAATTCAAGGAATTATGTCCATAATTAGATTGACCTGAGAAAATAAATTATATTGCATCCTTTTTAAAAGTTTTTGTGTTTCCAACAACGGTACATATGGAGCTTTGAACTCTGATTTCTATGAAACGATAATAAAAACATGTAAAAATATTATATTATGAAAAGATAAATATTATTACTATTTTCATCACCATACTAATCCAAGTATTTTTTTTTAATCTTTGAGGTAATGGTGAGGATTTGAGAAGTTTGACTGCATACGTTCAAATAAATCATACATTTACCATTGCCATACTTGTGATGCTAGAATGAAAGAAAGATTGTCACGATACTATGCACATAAGAGGATACTGACGTTCTTTTGATATATTTCTTCATTATAATTGTTCCTTGAAAATTATAACGTGGAATATCTTTAGGGAAAGGAGACAAACCAATGCCGTACTATTTTTCAAGGGTGTACTACGTACGATTTTTCATGTTAGACTAGTCGAACGAATATAATGGAATTATATCGAAACTTTTTATGGGTATCTAGAAATCTGCCCACGGTTTCCTTCTACCGGACCATACTTGAAATCTGAACGAGATCTCGAAAAAAAATATTTTATACATCCAAAGGTCCAGAGCTGAATTGGGGCAACACAGAACAATACGCTATAGTGACAACGGGAGACAGGAACAAGAACAGCAGATTACCTTGCTTACTTAGCACGGATTCACTCGCAAGGATCCACTGTCTTATTTGCAAGTGATGTAGCAAAACAGTCATGTCCCTAGTATTGAGTTCATGTCCCTAGTATGAGTTCACGACCCCTAGTTCCAACTTCCAGCTCTGTCAACCTCACATTTCCCTCTCTGATGTATTGATCGCCATGAATCACTTCACATGTATAACAAAACAATGGCTATCTAGTAGCGGCACCGAAATTTAAATGTTCTTTCCTAGTTCAACCTTCTTCACCATCCTTAGCGTGTTGTGGAAGATGGAATCCAGTATTCCAGCAACCTGGAATTTAAATGTCAATCTTCATTAGACGCTTTTATTTGAACTCAAGAGAAGATATGGACAAGGATGTTCTCTCACCGTGAAGACTCCACCGATGATAGCGCAGACATTTGTGATGAAATGAGAAAATGATTTTGGAACTTCAGTTACCAATACCTGAAGGTTAATGAGAATCACATTAGACAGATCATTTCCATGTTTATAAAACAGAAAAATAAATTAATGTAATGGGGTGCCAACCTGCATGGGAGAAGGCTCATAATGGAATTTCACAACGGGGACATAGAAGCTGTGCACCAAGCTGCTGTGTGCTGTGTATTCGTATTCTTCAAGCACTTTCAGTTCCTTTGAGGACCTCAGTGTTACAAGCTCAGTCTTCACAACTTGTAGGTAATGCTCAATCTAAGAATAACACAAGTGAATCAAAATATATGAAAACCATGAGAAACAAAAAGTATCGGCACTCAAAATAACTGAGTAATAAGAAAGATAAGGAAAAGAAGAAACTTACGGTAACATTGGCGTTAACCTCACCATGCTTAACAATGTAGGACTGGCCAGCCAATCTATCATGATATCCCCGAAGATAGGGAGTTAGTCTTACGAATTCATAAAACATCCTTGGCGAGAGTCTTTTGCCAAATGAGAACTGTGTCACGTAGTGCGAAACATTTATCTGGGATGGATCAAAAGAGTGTGACCCCGATCGAGCTGAGATAACAACACTCCCTGGAACCTGGTAAACAGGATAGGTAATTATTAAAGACAGCAAAATACCCTTCTCCATCACTCCATGTTACCAACCATTAGCACAAAGTTATCTCTATGCAAGTTGTAGTGTATCGCATTTACCCTTTTGACCCGCACAAAACCTTCTACTCTGCATCCACCGGCCATTGGAGCAGGGCGTTTGGCAGGATCAACAGTCTTATTGGATTTGTCTTCCAAAGCAAGCACATGAGCTTCTTTCGGAATGTTGGCAACATAAGTCTCCATTGCCTGTGGTTTAAAAGATTACGTGAGGATTGAGAAATTTGTTAAGAGCTAAGTAAGAAAATATAATAGATCAAGGAATAAAGAATGTTTAGCCTTTTGTAGGCCATTGTATTTCCTCCTGCATGATGTTTAGGATATATTATCATACTCCATTGCGAAACATAGGTCGTTTTAATTTTGCCATAAGTCAAACTTCTCTAACTTTGATCATGTTTATTTTTAAAAATACGCCAACATCAAATCAGTTCTACTAAATCCATCCTGAAATATGTTTGTTAGTGCACTTATTTGGCACTATAGATGTTAATGTATAACTCCGCCTATGTTGTCTCAACATAGCAGGTCCCAAGCCATGGTAAAGGAGGAGGGTTGTGATAGGCTCGGCGAGCCAATGTAAAACCTAGCCACTCTTATGGAGATGAAACCCAAGAGAATCCCGTTGGGGCGTAACCCTCTTAGCGACGCGCCATATCGGAACCCGGGTATGGTGTTAAATGAGCAAGGGCCGGGCCGTCTCCCCCGAGACGCGCCGTGTCGTGGTCTGGGCACGGTGTCAAGTGAGCAAGGACCGGGTCGTCATTTCCTTAGTGGCGCGCTACACCGGCGCCCGGGTGTAGTGAAAAATGAGCAAGGGTCTTTGCACTTCCCTCGACGGGTGCGAAGGGCAAGGAAGCTAGCCGAGCCAACTAGGTTTCGGGTGGGTAGTTGGAACGTAGGGTCTCTAACGGGTAAGTTACGAGAGATAGCCGAGGTAGCAATTAGGAGGCGTGTAAATATTCTATGCGTTCAGGAGACTAAATGGAAGGGCCAGAAGGCGAGGGAAGTAGAGGGCACTGGCTCCAAGCTTTGGTATACGGGGGCGACTTCGGGAAGGAATGGTGTAGGCATCTTGATCGATAAGAGCCTTAAGAATGGAGTTGTTGATGTTAGGAGGCAAGGCGATCGAATTATCCTAGTTCGGTTGGTAGTTGGAGATTTGGCTCTGAATGTGATCAGTGCCTATGCCCCTCAGGTAGGCCTTAGTGAGAGCACCAAGATGCAGTTTTGGGAGGATTTGGATAGCATGGTTAGTACCGTGCCTATCAGCGAGAAACTCTTCATAGGAGGAGATCTCAACGGCCATGTAGGTGCGTCTAATGTAGGTTTCGAGCGAGTGCACGGAGGGTTCGGGTATGGAAATAGGAATCAAGAGGGGGAGGATGTTTTGAGCTTCGCGTTGGCCTACGACTTGTTGTTAGCAAATACCCTATTTAGGAAGAGGGAATCTCATCTGGTGACCTTTCAGAGTGGACAACACTCGAGCCAGATTGACTTTATCCTTGCAAGGCGGGAGGATATACGTGCGTGCTTAGATTGTAAGGTGATACCTGGGGAGTGTGTTGTCCCTCAACACAAGTTGATGGTGGCGGACTTCAGATTTCGGGTACGTGTCCAGCGGGACAAACGTGCCAAGATAGCGAGAACGAAGTGGTGGAAGCTTAGAGGGGAAGCAGCGCAAACTTTTAAGGACATGATGTTAAGCGAGGGGCCTTGGGAGGACGGAGAAGATGCAGACGACATGTGGCTAAAGATGGCAACATGTGTTCGGAAGGTGGCTTCAGAAGTGTTTGGCGTGAGTAGGGGAGGAAAACAAGAAGAGAAAGACACTTGGTGGTGGAATGACGAGGTGCAAATGGCTATTAAGGAGAAAAAGGAATGTTTCAAGCGCCTTCACCTTGATCGGAGTGAAGCCAATATCGAGGGCTATAAATTAGCAAAGAGGGCTGCAAAGAGAGCTGTGAGTGTAGCAAAGGGTCGTGCATATGATAACCTTTACCAGCGGCTAAGCACGAAGGAAGGGGAGAAGGATATTTATAGGATGGCGAGGATCCGCGAGAGGAAGACAAGGGACATCAACCAAATCAAATGCATCAAGGATGGGACGGATCGACTTCTGGTGAAGGATGAGGAGATCAAGAACAGATGGCGAGAGTACTTCGATAAGTTATTTAATGAGGAGAATGGTTCGACGCTTGAGCTGGATGACTCATTTGACGACGCCAACAGACGTTTTGTGAGGAGAATTCATGAGCCAGAGATTGCGGAGGCTTTGAAGAGGATGAAGGGAGGTAAAGCGATGGGTCCTGATGGTATCCCCATTGAGGTGTGGAGATGCCTGGGTGACAGAGCAATAGTATGGCTGACTAAGCTTTTTAACCTCATTTTTAGGTCAAACAAGATGCCTGAAGAATGGAGAAGAAGTATATTAGTACCGATCTTCAAGAACAAGGGAGATGTTCAAAGTTGTACTAACTACCGTGGGATTAAGCTGATGAGCCATACGATGAAGCTTTGGGAGAGGGTTATCGAGCATCGCCTTAGGAGAGTGACAAGTGTGACCCAAAACCAGTTTGGGTTCATGCCTGGAAGGTCGACCATGGAGGCGATTTTTATAATACGACAACTCATGGAGAGACATAGGGAGCAAAAGAAGGACTTGCACATGGTCTTTATTGACCTCGAGAAGGCATATGATAAAGTACCAAGAAATGTCATGTGGTGGGCTTTGGAGAAGCACAAAGTCCCAACTAAGTACATTACCCTTATCAAGGATATGTACAAGGATGCGATGACGGTTGTCCGCACTTATGGTGGAGACAGTAGTGATTTTCCAAATAAAATAGGTCTGTATCAGGGGTCAGCATTGAGTCCTTATTTATTTGCTCTGGTGATGGATGAGGTCACAAGGGATATACAAAGTGATATCCCTTGGTGTATGCTCTTTGCTGATGATGTGGTGCTAGTTGATGAGAGTAGAGCAGGTGTTAATAGGAAGTTAGAGTTGTGGAGGCGTACGTTAGAGTCCAAAGGTTTCAGACTTAGCAGGACTAAGACCGAGTACATGATGTGCGATTTCAGTGGGACTAGATATGAAGATGGAGATGTCAGGCTTGATGGGCAAGTGGTGGCCGAGAAAGATACCTTTAGGTATTTAGGATCGATGCTGCAAAAGGATGGTGACATTGATGAAGATGTTAGGCATAGAATTTCAGCCGGTTGGTTGAAATGGCGTCAAGCTTCTGGTGTCCTCTGTGACAAGAGGGTACCACAAAAGCTAAAAGGTAAGTTCTATAGGACGGCGATTCGCCCGGCGATGCTATACGGTGCTGAATGTTGGCCTACTAAAAGGCGACATATACAACAACTGAGTGTAGCAGAGATGCGTATGTTGCGTTGGTTTTGTGGTCACACAAGAAGGGATAGGATACGGAATGAAGATATTCGAGATAGTGTCGGAGTGGCACCAATTGAGGAGAAATTGACGCAACATCGGTTGAGATGGTTCGGACATGTCCAACGGAGGCCTCCTGAGGCGCCGGTGCGTAGTGGGGTTCTACAGCGGGCCAATAATGTTAAGAGAGGTAGAGGGCGACCCAAACTAACTTGGGACGAGTCGGTTATTAGAGACCTTAAAGAGTGGAATATCTCTAAGGATTTAGCTATGGATAGGAGCGCTTGGAGACTAGCAATTAATGTGCCTGAGCCGTGATTTTTGGGTTTCACCTCTAGCCTACCCCAACTAGCTTGGGACAAAAGGCTATGTTGTTGTTGTTGTTGTATAGATGTTAATGTATATTTCTATAAACTTGGTCAAAGTTAAAAAGTTTGACTTAGGACAAAACCAAAACAACCTACGTTTTGAACAGAGTGAGTAGTAAATATAAACATTATTAAATCAGTGCAGCAAGATGATCCATAACATACCGCGACTAAACTCTCAGTATCACGTTCCCCATAGTATGATTCATGATCATGGTGACCCTGATTCTCCCTGTGTACAGAAGAGTTAGGGGGGTCTTCATAGAACTAGGGCAACTATTAAAAAAATATAGAACAAACAAATGTTTGCAACCCAAGCAGTGTATCCCTGGAGCCTGGAGGCTAGCTAAGAAAAGCCCAGAAGGTATCTAAATAGATGAAATGTACTTACTTGATATCAGACCCTTTGCGGAAAACACGAATGGATGGGTATCCTTGTATGTGGTGCCTGCATTTGATAAATTGAAGTGATGAAAAGTATATTCCATTAATTTATTAATTAATAAACATCAGCAAAGACACAAAAAAAAAGTTATAAGGGAACATCGGGTTTCATGATGTGAATGGAAAGAAGCAACAAAAATAAACTCAGGATTTCCTTGTTTGTATCTACTAAGTTATGAATATGTGTAGCTCAAATTGTACATGTATGGCACAATCAAAGAAAAGATCAGATCATCAGATGCACAAGAGAACATTTGATTATGGAGGTGGTAAATAATATAATTCTGGCATCCCATTTTTATCTGTCTGTTAGTGAATAAGGCAATTCACAAATCAAGAGGGACAAAGACTCTAGGAGGCTAGGACACAAACCGTGTGGTAAGGAGGTTAAACCGCATCCCCATAACTAGCCAACCAGCATGTTCCTACTTTTTACACAACATGGAACACATAAAATCTGCTTCCTGACCTTCCCTCTTTTTTTAGAAAACTAAAAGAGTAGACAAGGAATCTAACCTAACAAGCTCCAAAGCTGATGCCATAACGGCCAACAATGCCAGAAACCAGAGCAGCCACCAAATAAAATCTCAATCCTCAACAAACAATCAAAAGATCTTTCCGAGGAACCATTCTACTAGAAGGAATGGTTCTCAATGCAAATAGTTCCAGAAGAAATAACTAGAAAATCCAGATGGAAGTGACATTGTAATTTTATGACAAAATGGCATCATGATATCATTTTAAAAAACTCACATCATAATACAACTTAAGTGACAATGGTTTGTGATTCCATATTGCATCATACATATTAAAATCATGATGGTTCTGAATGTAAGTATCAATAGGTACAGACCTCCTACACAAGTCAACTTCCTCAGTGCAGTCAACCTTGCCAAGAAGGATTCTGCCATCCATTTCAGGGTCATATCTACACATCATAAAAGATAGGTTATTGATTAGTAGTGCAAGACATTGATCACTAAGCTTTCTTAGAAGCGTATAAAGAACAATAGTATTTACCTCTCCCGTATTATTGTGGCAGTCTTCTCCCATGAAGGTTTCTGGGGTTGAGAAAAAAGAGACAAGAAACATTTTACTTCACCAGAAGACAACCGCAAATATATTTCAACTGGAATAAAAACATCAAAAATTAAGCATCTAAAATTAAATTAACCAAACTACGAAATGGCTTTCACCGCATTGTGGGCATCTGTTGTTCTGTTCAGATAACTTGCACATATCATACAATAATTGTTGCCTCAAAAATATAGTAGCTGAAGTATGGACAAAAATAAAGGAAAAATAACAAAATAAAATAAAATTACTAACCAATCGATTGCTCCAGTAACACCATGGGGCATAAAAGTTAACAACCAAAACAGGATACCTAAAAAGGAATAAAAGCAGGATAACTTATCAACTAAGGCAATATTAAGGATCCCATATCAGAAATACAAGAGGGTGAAATACTGCACAGACATTAGGTGACAAGTAAAGAATCTGGTCAAAAGAATTGGAGCTGTTGAGATACAATGAATATAAATTGTGACATGGAGGTGGAGCAGAAAGATGGTGGTGAATAGAATAACATGAACAATTATTTGGTTATACAATCTTATAAAATAAAAAAAATAGCTTCTATGTTTGATCGAACAGGACTGTAGGTTGGTAGATATTCATTGTAGCCATTTGAGAAAGAACTGGTGGTGAAAAGAATAACATGAATAATTATTTGGTTAACGATCGTATAAATAAATAACTTATATCTTTGATCGAACATGACTGTAGGTTGGTAGATAACTGAATGCTTACTGGTGTGAAAAGCTATCAAAATTGCGAGATGACAAGGGAACTGAACCATCAACATGATCCTCTTCAACATCATCTCCATGCTTACTGACAATAGGAATAGGCCCAGGGTGGAATTCTGATCCAGTTGGTACTAAATTCCGATCAATAGAGAACTTGCGAACAGTTTTCGTTATGTTCAATCTGTTCTGCATATTGATTTAACAGATAATTAAAGTTAATCAAGAAAAAATACGATGCAGCGTCAGACATATACATAGCTTAAAAAGCTAGTGACAAATGATTTTTTTTCTCAAACCAGTGAAATGATTTTAACGTGCATGTTACTTTACATGAGTGCTTCAACATTTCTTTTAAAAAAACATAATATATCTCTGATGGTCATCTTTTTACTAGTATGTTCAAAGGATAGCAAATAATAATTTCCATATTCTAGAAGATATAGAACCCAAAAAAGGCATGGGGCAAAGATATATCTTACTGTTCCCAGCACATCACTGACATCAACTGATGCAAATTCACACGAAAGTGCAGGAAAGCTGTAAAAGACAAAGGAAGTCAGTAAACATTTGAGGGAACAATAATTAAGCTTCACAACCCAGAGTTGCTGAAATCATCCCAAATCCCAACCAAACAGTCCAATACTAAAGCCTTTCATTCCATGTAATTTGGTGTACAATGAAACCCAACAAGAGCCACATGGACCAAGGAGAAAGGAAACAAAACAATAACTAAATATAAATAGGAGCATAGTAATAATTGATCCTGCATGTTTGAGAAGAAGAAAAAAATACATGGCACTTGATTCCTCAAAACCATTCCAGAGCACAAAGAGTAATTAAACTATACGATGCTGCAAACAAACAAGAAGTGCCCTTCCTATCACTTGCAGTTGCCCAGAGTGCTAGTTTATCCAATAGATCTCACTATCTCAAGCAATATCTAAGAGGGAGGTGGGAACAAAGACAAACATAAGGGGGAAACTAGAGATTAGACTAGGCACTAAACTAACATCATATGATTTTTACAGGATTTACGAAAGAGTGTTGTGTGATACTCAGAGCCGCGAACAGTCTTATGCTGGCATTTGCATTAGCTTAATAATCATGGTATCAAACAATTAGCACAGGCAGAGCTGACATAATTTAAGAAATCACTAATTCTTTAAATTGTAAACCCTGATGGAAAGAGAAAGCACGCAGCAGTGTTAAATACGCAACCATACAGGCACATATTCATATTGATATATCCAAACACCAAACTGAACAACACTAGAGACATGGTACACATCTTACCTTATATTGAAATCTATGCGTAAAAACTCGCCATCTGAACTCCTATCAACAATCACAGATGTGGTAGTATTGACTGTTAAGTAATTGCTCAACTCCTGCAATATCAAATCATCAACTTCTTAGTTAAAAACATGATGTACACCTTTACAAAAGATAAAGTGCACAAAACTTTAATGAGAAATCAGGTCAACTTTAAACCGCAAGCAAGCAAGGCACATTGCAATATTTAAACTATGGCAACCCACAATGCATTGGATGAAGAGCAGATAGAATATTTGGGATACAGAATGTAGCTAGACAGTCAATGTTTAGTGTACCATAATAGATGGGATAATTCGGATACATAATGTAACTAAACTACTTTCAATAGTTTATTACATCATAATTGGCAAATCTAAGACATTATTCGACCGCGTTAGCTTGATGTTTGCCTTCATAATCTAGCACATCTTGTTGAATCAATTAAAAGAACAAATGTGAGAAATGGAAACTGGTTAATAAAGTCAGCTATGGTACAGGAAACCAAATGATAGAATGCTATTCTACTTCTATGTAAACAAAAAAGAGCATCTTAAAGTTTTCCCAATTCCTTTCCTTACACTTAGTTTATGGCCACCAATTGGAACATGAAAGGAGTCCTACTGGTTACAGAAGAAAATGAGGGGAAAAAAACATACCATTCCAAACAGAAACATCATAGTTAGTGCTGCTACAATGGATAATCCAGCACCAGATAGTGATGCCTCGGTCAAATCCCTAGGGATTTTCCTGTAACATGAAAAAAATAATCAAACATTACCACTATAAAGATAAAATAAACTATATAAACACATCACTTGAAAATGAAACTCAGGATAGGACAATTTAAAAGTTTGCCATTGTGAATCAAATTAGTCTATACATTCTTATTAAATACAAAAATAACTATGAAAAAAACCCCAGCACTTATAAACGAAGCTCAGGATAGCACGTTATAAAAGTTAGCATTTCTGAATCAAATTAGTCTCCAAATTATTATTCCTGTGCCCCTCAAATCAAGTACCAACAGCTAGCTCAAACCAAAGTTATGGCTGCCCAAGACACTCATGCTCCTTCCAATTATGGGTCCCAAAGACAGTATAGACATGAGTAACAATAAATTTCTCAATAGCATGGTTGATACATCTCGGAACTAAACAGCGCGAACCACTCAGATCTCAAATCACAACAGTGATGGATCAGACCCTTCTACAATCCTACACTAGTTCATCGTGTATTACGTCTGAACAAAAAACATCTGCCTATTTTTACTTTAACAAAACTGGAAACAAGGGGTTTCTCCTAGCTAATCCAAACCTGTTGGACTAGCTTCTATTTTAGAATGGCATACCGCATCTGAGTGCAACACGTGGTCCAGACCGAAGCATCACTACAAAATGAAATCTAAAGATGGGCAATGACTCAATGAGTGAGCTATCACCTATCACGCTAAATGCAATGAATGAACACACACTGACACACAAAAAAAACAGTATTCTGGGCACAGCATCGATCAATTCATCGTGTAAGTCTCTCGTCTCTACCGAGCTGCAAACGGACAAAGGAAATCATCGCTGACGCAGAGTACCCGCGCCAAACTGCAATTGCGCATTCGCCGCGAAGAACACGACACTGCCATCCACGATTCGCCGCAATCCGCCCAGCGCAACCGGACGAAACCGCTCTCCGCTCTCCGTATCCGTCTAATTCCCCCGAAAAATTACACTCATCACAGCCCATCCCGGGAAAGGCGTCGGGGAATGGAGGGGCGCTGGAGACCGGGGGATGGCAGATCGAGGGCGCACCTGTAGAAGTCGACGGACTTGAGCTTGCTGGAGATCATGGCTGCCGATGACCCTCAGATCTGCGGCGGCCGCCGGGGTCTGGGGGGAGAGAGATATGGGGAAGCGAGGAGGAGAGGAGAGAGGTGAGATTTTTGTGGGGGTTCCGTTCGCCGTCGGCGGCGTGCTGGGGATCTCTCACCGGCGCGCGGTATGCCACCCACGGACGCACCGACCTCGTGTCCTGCCTCGCCTCCCTCGAGTTACCACTTACCAGCCTTCCTGCCTGACTCGGCGTCTTCTATAAAAAAATGGGTCTAATTTTTTTCGCTTGGTTTCCTTTTCGGTCATTTAGTTCAGTAATTTAGCAAATTTTATTTACACAATTTAAGACAGAGGGGAGTATCTTTTAGCATTAAATTACGTGTTGAATTTTGCTAAAAGCCATTTAAAGATGGATCGTTCGCCACTAGACAAACAAAATTGTGTAATATTGCTAGAGGACAGAATTGTCATGTAGCATATAGGACAAAAAAACTAGTTATTGGAAGACAATAAAGCATGCGTGACTGCAAATATATACAAATTTCAAAGTGTCATATACTAGCAAAGATAAGTTTTTTGTCTTTAAACAAAAACAACACACTTTGACTGCAAATATATATTATATATGTTGGGCCAAAGATAGCATATCTCCTTCTCTTCTTTGGGCCAGGCATAAGAATTGGATGGCCACTTCCAATTTGGGCCTTCTCCGTCTTCTTTGCTTGCCCACTTCTTTTTCATTTGGGCCTTCTCATTTTCTTCCAGGTTGAAGTTCTCTACACTACACGCACACACAATGACACCACTATAAAATATAAACTATAGTAGAATATAAACGCTACATTGAAATTTGAAACTATGCCGTCCAAGAAAAAATGGAAATATTTTATTTTGAATGCATATCGCAACATGATGGTCTGCATAGTTCAAATGGCCTATCCCCATCAACAAGGCATAAATATAGGCCTAACTATTTTCATTGTCTTGTATTACAGGGGTACAGCTAGTAGCTTTTTCCAAATTGGTAGTCCTGGAGCTGATGAAATGTTTCTGTCATACAGATCAGAGATATCTTCTGAAGAAATCAATAGTCTGCCTATCTGAAGATTAGCATGTGACATGCATTCTAACTACTGATTTGATTTTTCAGATAAACCCCTAATTTTTGCAGTTTATTCTTCAATCCAAAACTTACCGTAGTTTTATTATTGTAAATCTGCAGTCATGTGTTTATACCTATCCTAACTGATTCCAATCAGAGTGCATCGAACATAACAGTTAATAAATCATTTGTTCTTGAATTAGATTGTACACATACGACAAAGAACTAGATTGGAACAATCTCATGTAAGATACTGGGAGAAATTTATAACTAGTCCAAAGATCTCATGTTTCTCCCATACCTTGCTATATTCATGAGTAAAATGCATGGGCGGTACATGAACTTGGCAAGGAGTGTCATCTAGGTCCCCGAACTTCCAAAACGCACATTTGAATCCTTCAACTTGCTAATCGGTTCATGGAACATCCAAATCTCCATAACACATGCTGACTGGGATGCTGACTGGACCTGAGAGAGAAACAGAGCTGGACTGCGGGTTCCAATAGAGGAAAGGTCAGGGGTCTTTTGCAAAAGAGTCATCCTTCCCCAAATCGAAACAGAGGAGGGGGCAGGGGGAGGTGCCGGCGGCCGGCGGCGGTGAGATTGCCGGCGCTACGGACCACAATCGAGGATGGGGGCCGGGGAAACAGAGAGAGGGGAGTGAGTCGAGCACACCACCTTGCTTACCTCGGGCGGAGGTGAGGTGTGAATGGCTGCCCACGGTCGCGCGCAGGCGGCGGCGGCAATGGAGCGGCGGTGGCGCTGTGGAAGCGGGAGAAGGCGTGCGGGTGTGGGTGAGCATGCTTGGTGAGGTGAGGTGATCGCCGTGGAGGTATATTTATAGACCGGAGGGGAAGGGAAGGTCGGTTCGCCGGGTAGGCGCTCGGCGCCAACGAGCGGCCGGCGGAAAGAGGAGTAATGGTGCCGGCGGGATTCGCGGCGGCGCTGTGGTAGCGATGTGACGGCACGGAGGCGAGCACAGCGACGCGGAGGACACAGCGTACAGGGTTGGGTGCGAGCGACGAGGCAGCGAGGCGGTGGCGCGGCGATTGACGCGACGTCTCGGTGGGCCGCCGGCGAGAAACACGGCGAGGACGCGCGCGTGGTCTCGTCGTGGGTCCAGTAGCTTTGGCGTGGCGCGGTGCGGCACGTGTGGCGCGTGCAGAAGGCGAAGGCGGTTCACGAGCGCGGTAGCAGCGCGACGGTAGCGTGGGCGGCAACGGCGCATCGGCAGCGTGCGCGGCAGTGGCGCTGCGACACCGTCCCTGCTCCCAAATCAGCGCCTTCGGGCATCGGCGAGGAGGAGGCGGCGACGGCGGACGGGTCCGGCGCGGCGAGGAGGCGGGCATCGGCGGCGAGGAGGAGGCGGCGGCGGCGGATAGGGTCAGGAAGGAAGAGGTAGGGGCTGATACGTGGGCCCCACGGTCAGGTCCAGTCAGCATCCCAGTCAGCATGTGTTATGGAGATTTGGATGTTCCATGAACCGATTAGCAAGTTAAAGAATTCAAATGTGCGTTTTGGAAGTTCGGGGACCTAGATGACACTCCCTGCCAAGTTCATGTACCGCCCATGCATTTTACTCTATATTCATTATGTCAAAAGGACATGGTGCCCATGTTCCAATAGAACCGCCCTTTTATGTGCAAGCGCTTCTAGTCGAATGTGCACTTTGCGTTGCAAGCGACCAGAATTTCTGTGGTAGTATCCCTGCAGGATCTCTTTAATAATGCCGATAGAATTACAAAGTGCATTTTTCCATCAATCATCCGAGTACCGACCAACGGCAACAAAACAATAAACCAGACGATACTAATGGCATGCTAAACTCCCTACAATTTTGGGACTAAATTATTCCCTCAGCTTGCAACTGTTCACATGCCTGGTATCAAAGGTAGCACACCAACCCCACTAAGAAAATTTCTGAATATTCAAAGCTGAAAAGGTGCAAAGATGAACTGCTACCTTTCAATGAGAACTTGTGAATTCTAGTTTGGGCATTTTTTTATAAGCCACCATGTGGGCGACTAAATTAAATTGAAAAGAGAAGGCCCAGAGATGTCGAAACAACCTTTCTTTCGTGATAGATCCAACCAACATGCATGGTTCGCTCTGAACAGTACATAACTATAGTATGTTGCTTTATGTGATAGCGATTTCACAATTCTCACTTGCTGGTAGGTTGTCCAGTGAACACAATCCAGCATTGTCAGATGAAGCAATCCAACAGGCCCAACTGTACTAAATTCCTGTATGGATATGAGAGGTGCAACCGGAAGGAAAAGGAAACAAGCTAAGGAAGCATGTGAGCTACACAAAAATGTTCTTGTCGTGTAACCGACAAGACTTCAGGAAACCAGTTGCTTTTTTTGCAAACCGAAAAATCCGAATGCACGCCGAGTAATTGCTCCACACCGAAGTTCTCGCCACCGAAGAATATATTTCTTCCATCTGAGACCAGTTAATGGCAACATATTCTATGGAAACCAACTTCGTGTGTAAACTATGAAAACTTCTATCACAACCGGTGGATCTCCATCCAAAAGCCAGAGAGAGATGGGAAATTTTAGCACTTAAATCCTCCCACCATTAACTTTGCTAATCATAATTTTTCTAAAAATACCCTCCAAACCAAACCTGGAATGGAGGGATCCTTTCTACGGCATCTCCTCGTTACCAGTCGCAAAGCCTCTCCCGTCCCGCGATTTGACGCCGCCGCCGCCTCCACCTGGAGATCGCTCTGCTCACCGGCTAGGAATTAAGACGAGAGGATCGGACTGGAGATCGCCTCTCGTCTACTGACTCCCTCTTTGGAAACGCGTGTGGCTTCAGCTCAATTTGTGGGTTAGTGTTATTTGTCTTCATCATCAAAGAAACGAGCGGAGAAAATCCATGGTTTACTGTTAACTGGTGCAAGGAAAAGTGCCTGAACTTTTGTGTAATGCCTGCCCATCGGTGGATTCTTGTTCATCTGCACTTCGATTCAGATAAACAAACCATTGAGCTTCAATTTCTGGTGTGTCACTGGTTTGGAGAAACAAACTGAATATTCAGGCGACCTCCAGTCTGATCCTCTCGTATTAATTCCCCGCCGGTGAGCAGAGCGATCTCCAGTCCAGGCGCGCCATCTCCAGGCGGCGGCGCGCGGCGTCAATCACTCCTAACGGCGGCATCGGCGATCTGCAGGCAGCGGCGTCGTACTCGTAACGAGGAGACGGGATCCCTCCGTTCCAGATTTGGTTTGGAGAGGGGTTTTTAGAAAAATTGTGATTAAAAAAATTAATGGTGGAAGGATTTAAGTGCTAAAATTTCTCAACTCTCTTTATGGCCTTCGGATGGAGATCCACCGATTATGATAAGAGTTTACATAGTTTGCACACGAAGTTGGTTTTCATAGGATATGTTGCCCCAGTTAATTGGTCCTGAATTAAGATAATGGAGAAACATTGACTTTATAATCCTTAAATCTTTTAAAATTTATTATTTCCTGAAAAAAATTGCAGCTTGTCGCAATGTTTAATCAGGACGGCTGAAGTTTATTATTGGCCATATGTGTACACGGGTGCAAGAACATAGAGCTTTCTGCTATTTAAATAACGCCAAGCGGCCAACACCAAGACGTGGTTTACATTTGATGGTACTTCAAATGTTCTACCAACCTTAATGCCGTGCACATGGATGTGATTCTCTTTTCAGTTTGAGTTCGTTGCTTTTCTATGGTTCCCCGGGGCCTGCAAGAGGCCTTTTTTTTCTACTTGTCAATAATTCAGCTGATGCATATACAATGTACTTACTCTGGTTGAAGACTGAGATTAGCGTCTGATTAGTCTTGGAGGATTTTTTAAACAGACGGGACTTGCTAGTTTAGATTACGGATTTGTTCTTGCACCCGTGTACACATGATGCATATGCACCCTTTTCGTTACCTTTTTGAGTAGAAGCTTCAGTAACATGGAGACCAACATTGGCCACCATGTGTGCGAGTAGGGAATGCTATATTTTTCTTTTAAGATTATGTTTGGATTTGTCTAAAAAATGATATTACATCCATGTAGGGATATCATATTAGTAAAAATAGAATTAGCATAATATATAATAGAGGTTTATGGTCTGAAACAGTACGTAAATAAGTAAAAACTTCTGGACGTAAAGAAATTAAATTGCACAATTTGGTATGTGCATTACGTACCATCATATCATTCATGCCAGACATTAGGTAATCAACCAAATAGTAAATTCCCAAAGTCCTGAAACTATGTTGCTCGGCTCAGCTCCTTTCCCACTAACAAAAGATAAGTGAGTGCCCTGTGAGAATACAAAATATAATGCGAATGTATTGAGACTCAGTTAGTACATTTAGTAGGTGACGTTGGTCGTAGGAGTTGTTCCTATCTTTACTCTAGACAACGCTTAATTTGGCGTGTTATTCATGTGTTCCGACAGTAATGAGACAAGACGATTGTTCAGAAACGTTATGAACCATGAATCTAAGACGAAAAGCTAAACATAGGTAGCTCTCATGACTTCATGTTTAAGCGCTTGACTCCAAATTAATATCGATAAAAGGTACAAAGATGTTGCAGTAGAAACTAATGTGCATGTCTAGAGCCTGAAGACAAGCTCAAGCTGTTGCAGGGAAGCCCCCTAGCCTTAATTTGGTTTGATAATAAGTCCCTCAGCTTCCAATCCTTTGCAACAGTCAATCCTTAACTACTTGTGCACTGAAAGCTACTTGCTAACCACCCTTTCTGTTCATAAGCATGCCACTGCATATCTCCCTTATCTTCACCACACTTTAGCTTCATCGTCAAAGGAGAATATCATCACTAAGTGAAATAACATTGTGGAACTCTTGAATTTTTTTCAGCATAGAACTTGCATGGAAGGAGCAGTACATGGTGTCGAAATTCAAAGAGATAGGCAGTTTTGTAAGTTTTGGTACATGAGCCACTCATGCATGCATGGTTGGTAGCTATGATGCACATAAGTGGCCAAGCGAGTAGAGTACATAGACCATTTGATCATGCATTCATGCTGATGAGCTAGTGCACCGGTCGGTATGAAAACACTTGATTTCATATCAAACAAAGGTGACAGCTAGCTATTGGGGTACTTACTTTCAAAGAAATATGAGAAAATATTATATCTAGTAGCTCGAGGAGAGCAACATTGTCACATACTCATGAATACATCATACTGCAGATGACGGTCAAATGATTTGCTAAACAGAATAGTAATGTTATAGATTGTTGGTCATCTGTGAAGAATACTATTAATGGAATCTATTTTTAGATGATATACAAGGGTATCTTAACTGTGCCAAACAAACTACATGACCTCTTCATACATGTGATGCCTGTTCTCATCTTACCTAAAAAACTAGGGAAATATTCATGAAACACATTTCCTTTCATCAAAGACGCATTTGCATCTATGATATTTTTATTTTTTTAGGTTTTGGACCCATCAAGTGGTAGTACAAACTGAGCAACATGCAAATATAACCAGTATTCGTTGATTATCAACAAAGTTTTTGTGGCTCGAAAACAATGGAAATGGAAATGAAACCAGGACACATGAACACGACTGAAGAAGATTGTAATATTCACATATTTTTCATTAAATATAAGCATATCCACAGTATCACCACACTACATATATAAATGTATTTTTTTCTTCGTCTTTTTGGTCCCACACATGCATAGAGTGTAAAGGGTCAACACTTCATATGCTGTTTATACATTCAGAGCTCTCAGTTTGTTCGTCCATGGTAGTGTAGCAGCACGGACAAGGGAAACAAACAAATCCCCTTGTCCTTCAGCTCTGCACATTGAGCTATACTCATCTGACTCTGATCGCCAAATCCCATTCCTTCCATGGCTGCATCTGTACACTCCATCCCCTCTCTTCCGTGATCATCGCCAATTCCTGCTTCCTTCATGCCAAAAAAAGAAAAAGATATTTAAAAATAAATAAATTCAGGCTCTGCAAGCAACATCTGTGTTTAGCCTTTTCGTGAGTGATCCCAATCGGTAAGCAAACAAATATATTGTACAACGCAATATTTTCAAGAAAAGAAATAGAATAATAATCTCTAACGTACCTTGGTGAGGTCCCTGATGTTGCACCTCCTTTTAGGGCTCAATTCCAGCTGTGACACAGCACTGACCTTAAAGAAGCAACCCAAAAGGAGCCGTATTAACATCACAATAAACAGTCTAGCTTTAACAAGAGAATTCAAAGGGAAAAGTATTTTCTTGGCAGTTGTAACTAACCTTTGGGCTATTCACTGGAGAGCTTGCAGTATCTTCCAGGGAATCATCATGGTCCAGGGTAAAAGCCTTCTTCTTGAGCTTCTTCAACCCCTTGTATTTGACAGGCAACAGCGCGGTCACAGGGGCGTGAGAGGCGGCATCAGAGATCATAGAATCATCCTCTTCCTCCTCACGGCTATTTCCATCAGCATCACCGCCTTCGTCTTCACCTTCGCCTTCAGTGGCACAGAAGGAATTAGCATCCTGTCTCTTCTTCTCCTCCTCGGATAGCATGAAATCCACGAAGTAATCGGTCCAAGAGCTCTCTCCTGATTGAGCCCGCCCTTCGTTACAGCTAAGTACGCTCCTACTGAAAGATGGGCTACTAACTAAATCCTCCATGGTTGGTAAGTTCACAGGAAGCAAGAAAAAGCAAAACCGAAGGGTAGTTCTGCTAATATGTATGAATGAATGAATCGAATGGCTTTTGCAAAGGGATAGCACACAGCCTGGCTATATATACAAAGTGGAGAGAGAGAGAGAGAGAGAGAGAGAGAGAGAGAGAGAGAGAGAGAGAGAGACGCTAGGTGCATGACATCAAGAGGAGGGAAAAGAGACAGGTAGTTGGGGTGTTGAAATCAACCGTTAGATGCACCGTTTCTGTTACAAGGAAAAAGAAGAATATTTTTTTGTTGGTTTGGGAACCACGACCTAATCAGTCAGTCATACACCATACAACCTATGCAATTTCATGCCGCATCCCCTCTAGCATTTTAGCATTTGACATATTCATCATTTTTTCGTCCTAATATTCCAGACGTGGTTGTTGCACACTAACCAGAGGAATTAAAACTAGCTAGCAAAATAGTATTGTAAATTAAAAACGAATCTTTGCTAATTCTAGTGGAATCTCATTGGTACATATCTACAAGTACGTTTTCAAATAATCACAACTAGAACCAAAAATTGAAAAATGGTCAAGTGCTTTTCGAAAAACCACCGCGGTGCAAATGGAGATTGAAGTGCTTAAAAAGTTAAAACTGGAGATTAAAGTGCTTAAAAAAGTTAAAAACTTTGCATATTTGTATCCGAACCTTCTGGCAAAACTTGGTGATATTTTTGTTAACGTATAAATTTTCATGTAATTTGCTGCGAATGTTTCTAGAAATGTAAAACAAACTTAATTATTCTCACATCAGATGTATGTAGACCGCATAGGTGTCCGTAGGATATGATCCTAGCTAGAGGTATGACTAATACTGCCGTTCCGTTGGTAGATCATGACCACAGGCTGCAATCTTGCACCACTTGCTGCGCCTGCGTTGAAATGGAAGGCATGAGAGTGATCGAGGGGCGACGGCGATGACTCCGGTCATGAGGCAGTTGTTGGTTGGTCAGGCCCCGGGCAGTTGTTTACCGTTACGAGCTACTAGTAAACTGACGGATGCGAACACGCAGCACTGCAATTAGTGCGCCGCACGTCGGCCAGAATGAGCGTATTTTCAGACTAAAAACATGTAATCATTGAGGCAACAGGCTCGTATCTTTTCTCACGTTCTCATATCCATCGGAGAATTGGTCAGGGGAAATGGAAATTCCGTACGTACCTCAGCTTCAGTATATATATAAGAGTTGATTAATTCCACCCCAACTGCACAATTAACAAGTGCTTCAGTGATACCACCTGTTCTCACACCCTTCTTAAAACTTGATCATACTGATAGTCTAATACAAACGACAATAGAACTTAGATTTGTAAATGAAGGGATTGAGGGCGGCTTATTGCTGTATCTGTAGAAGGTGCTGTCAACGAACTCCTCACCCGGGTTTGAACAAGCTTGGGTGTCCACTATCTCTTTCTCAAGAGCTTCTAGTATTTTTTTTATAAAAAAAGTATATGAAAGTGTTGTCGTTATACCTGTCCTTTATATTATAGTATTCACGAGTTGTTATTGACTGTAATAATTCTCGTTAATATATACAACCAGAGTTAAATATGTTTGTTGACACCGTGATGGTACACCCAGAACCACAAATAATTAAGGATATTGGAGGTAGTAGCAGTAGCTAGCAGAGATACCCATGAGAAAGATTGCTCGGAAAGTACTCAGGCTGCAGATTCCACTTTTGTACATACTCTTACTCTATATCACCATGAGACAACGTGCAGACCACTACATACATGGGGGAAAAGATGATGGGGGCGTCATACGAAGGGTTAACGTCTGCAGCAGCTTCCCTGATAGAATATTTGTCCGTCCGGCTTTTCGATTCGGCGCCACACATAATTCTAGTCATTCTCCGTTGGATTAAGCAACCTGTATCCAATTAATCAGCTGCAATTCGATCGGCGCCACACATAATTCTAGTCATTCTCTGGCGGATTAAGCAACCTATATCCAATTTATGATCCAGTTCTACACTGGTTATTGTTGTCAGATATCCTTAATGACCTAATGGGTTCGAGATTTGTGACAACGAGATTTAAAGCCAGTTAATTGGAGCCGTATGAAGACGACGGGCTTGATGGTGGCAGCTTTGAGTGGATTCAGGGTTAGGTGTATGGAACATCACCGCTGAACATGTGCTTTTGGTCGCAGAAATTGTGTCAGGACATTGGGTTTGGACAAGACTTTTGGGTGTTAGTGGTTTGGAGCTAATGGCAACCAATTCTAACACAACTAAGGTTTAGGTTAGACCTTTTTGTTGTGATGGTAGTCATTTGGAGGTGGACTCTTTGCCGCAGGATAGATGTTTTTTTCTGTTTCTTTTTCCTAGGCCTGTGTGCTGTTAGGAATGAAGCTTTTTTCGCTTGTGTAATAATGATAGCTGTATGTATCTTTTGGATGAAGAGACTGGAATATCAATATATTCCCTTTTCTAAAAAAAAATTAATCAGCTGATGTCTCAGCAAGTGGCAGAGATTTTCCGTCTGTGGCAAGTGGTATCAGAGACATGTTGCTATAACATTTTCTCAACAATTCTCAGTTTCGCCGGGGCCGGGCCAAATTAAAATTGATTGCACTAAACCTGAATGATTCCTTTTCTCTCGTAAGATTATAGCCACTAATCCATATGCAGTACCAGAGATTTCAGGTAATGCAACACCAGCTGAGCATTCATATGGTAACAGTGAGGATCCTGCTTTCTTCATCACCAGCAATGCAGTAACGTACGAACTACGGCATTTCGAGTGGCCACACAGGTTCCAAATATGTAGCCTACCTAAGGGCCGGACTGATGCTGAGGCCGGACGACTAACACGGCGATGAACAGTTTGCTGACATGATTGGCGCCCATGTGCCGTGGTTTACAAACGACACTTTCAGAGAGAGCTCGAGGAGGCTCCACTTATGTATATTGTTCAAAGTTCAGGCAGCGTATACTGATCCTGTGTGGAGTCAGCACCGTCTCCCTCTCTCCCTCCAGATTTTCAGCGTCGCTTGCTCTCAGTCTCAGCAGCTGCCAAAGTAACAGACATTCTCTGACAAGAAGTGAAAGAAACTGCAATAGATCATCCATGCCCCTAGGCGAGTAAAACGGCACGGCATCCAAATGCTCGATCACAATCTCTGTCTTGGGTCTCGACACGTGGTGTGTAAGGGCTGTGCATACTCGACGACAGTATGCTTGAAAGAGATACAGGTACATAGGACGGGGGATCTGTCTTCGGTCATAGTAGTTGCTAAAGCGACGGCAAGGAATAATGTGTGCTTATTTTGCAGGCTTTTAATTCAGTTTTCAGTAGTCAAGATCAAATGTCCTGAGGAGTGACTCAATCAAGAGACTTAACCACGCGTGACAAAAACAAAAATTTCTTTACCGAAGGGAAACGCGCGAGTGTGCAGCTAGATCCTATTGCACTGCAACAGAGAAGAACAAAATCCATGTTTAGATCTTTCAAACCTGGCCATCAGAGTATATGGTTCACACCTTCGGTCTGCACATGGCCTTTCTTTCCAGCAAGATAGAACAACATGATTATGACGTTGAAATATTATGCTCGAATACGATGCGCGTTTTGGACAACATAATCAATCACCAATTGAGGCTCTTCTGGGAGACCTTTTGACATTTCAGAGGCAGTCATGGAGCTGAGTTTCGCCAACCAGGTTGAAGTTGCAGAGGGGGGCTAATACAATAAGGGCCCCATGTTAGGATCCATGGCACAATGGATCATTGACTTGTTGAGCCAGGGACATATAGTGCCAGCACACTTGCCATGACTTCTCCACAAGAATTTCAAGATGGACAGGATTCAACGTATACCAACTGCTATAATGTACTCCGTAGAAGTCAAAATGCTGCACTGGAGAAATTCTGATGAAAGAAATTAAATCATCTGATGTGCCTGCTAACATGCAGTGCAGTTCATCAGGCATTGGACCGAACAATGGGGATTGCAATATTCTGGCGCGTTTCTTATCGTTATCCTGCTAGCTAGTGGGACCTCAGCTGTAGTTTACTGATGCCGCTCTCTGTGGAACGAATCTTAATTAAGTGCTGGAGTTAACAATCAGCTGTCTTGTCCATGTTTTAAGCCCAGCGGCAACTGGCAAGTATATAGCTACTGTAATCGTTTATGCAACCGGTAGACTCCAACTGTTGCTAGATTTAGTCTAAGGCATCAGAGCGTGTTTTAGGGGAAAACCATAGCTACTGTACTCGTTTCTCCGCCTAGTACGTAAACACAGACAAGAGCCCAGGTATTTATTGGTGTACTGGTTTGTTCTTGTTTTTTTCTTTTTCAAAATAAGTGCAATATTTTAGCATTTTGTCAAGCATGTTCTGAAAATTGCCAAATGAGTAAAAAAGATATGCAACTGCTCGGTTGCTCCCATCAGTCGTCGTCGTCGTGTCCAGGGACAAACTGCTACAATTGCAGAGTGTGTATCAGCTGGAAAACTATTGTGTTGTCTGTCGTGTCCATTAACCAACTTTTCGCAAATAACGTGCAGAGTGCAGACAGCACTGGACTCACGAGGATACGTTGTATAATGCTACATAGTTTTTTTTTGGCGAGGAATAATGGTACCTAGCATTGTCCAAAACGAAAACCCGTGCCGAAATTGACCATGACGCGGAGCACCCCCCAAAAAAACGAGATCGATCACATGCATGGAGAATCTTGAGAAACTGGACGCATCCAAACTTGAATGCGGCACCAGCAAAGACGGTATAAGAGGCGTGTCGGCGGTTTGTCGGAAGAAACAACTAGCGCTAACAGGTTTAAGGATGTACGGTACTTACATACAAGTATAGATAAGGAGAACTAGGAGGCCTAAACAAGAAGATATGTATGTTTTATGTAGGTTATCTTTTAACGATGGTTATGCATTCTCATTTTATGAATAAGTTCTACTTTGCGAGCATATCCGAGAGACAGAACCGATAGATATTGAGATTGACGTAGTGACTCATATATAAATCCTACCTTCATGGCCACTTCTGAGCATATTATGTTGAGATCGACGAAGTAAAAGCACATATATCGACGGATTCATTGCTTAATAAGCATCGGTTAAATGTTGAAAGAATTTAAAAATACAATAATCAAGAACTCAAACCGAAACCCTAGTAAACAGGTTTTAGTGTTTTTTTCTACTAGTAAAACACTAAAAGTGTCAGGTTTTTTTTATTGTGGGCAAGAAAGAGCAGAAGCGCCGGTCAGCCCATCGTATAGTTCCGCGGATCGGGTCCCGCTATGAGGCAAGGCCCTCCGAACGAATCGGCCTGCCCTAAAAGTGGGAGAGGACTCGTGGGCCGGGAGGGCAAATTAAAGCCCAAGCAGTAGCGTGGCGGGGTAATCCGGCAAGGAGAGAGAGGCCGCGCGCGGGCCTGTTGGCGAGTCTCGTTCTCGTTGGGCCGGAAGAGGAAAGGCCGAGCAGCAGCGTGTGCAGCCCGGCGGCTCTTGGGTCTTGTGTGTTTGTTACGTTCCGTTCCGCCGCGCGCCGGTTGGAGTAGGTGTAGGGGTGGACGTCGAGCTGGCTCGGCTCGTTTTGTCTCGGCTCGTTTGAGCTCGTTAGCCAAACGAGCTAGCTCGGCTCGACTCGTTAAGGAAACGAGCAAAAATCCTGGCTCGGCTCGGTTCGTTAAACTCGCGAGCTGGCTCGTTAAATTCGTTGAGCTAGAGTTAAATTTAAAATTAGCACAAAAATATATATAATATAAAAAATTATAGTATTTATATGGTCTTAATATATCTAAAATATACTCTATCATATTATAATAATAGAATATAACCGTAACATCATGTATAACTACGTATATAGTATACATATATTATTATTAATTAATAATTTGCTCATTAGTCTATTAAACCTTGTAGCTCGTTTGGCTCGCGAGCCGGCTCGAACTCGCTCGTTATACTAACGAGCAAAAATACTTGCTTGGCTCGTTATGAATATGCACCGAGCCGAGCCGAGCCGAGTCGAGCCGAGTTTTGGAGGTGGGAGACGCCGTCGTCCCGCATGCGGCCAGCACCGGCGGCGGTCCGAGGAGGACACCCGGCCCATGACTCCAGCACAGCGTACCATCGCCTCCCTGCCCGGCCGCGTGGGCGGCGTCAAGTACGTCCAAATGAGAGACCGTGCGGAATGGTACGTTGAGCTCGGTCGGTCGGTGCACAACACATCAGTACAGTAGCTGGCTGGGCTGGGTCGATCAATCTATCGGCAGAACAGAAATGGCCAAAACTCTACCTCATCCCTGGCTGCGCGCCGATGTACCCAGCGCGCGCGTAAAACAAAACATTACGTGTGTGCTGCATGCAGCGCGTGAGCTACCATCTCCGTGGTTCCGTACATACACATACATACCGTCACTCCATCGGATCCTCCCTCGACCTCCCGGCCCACATGCGCCGCGCCAGCGCTGGGGAGCTGAGACGACCCCCGGCACCGACGACAGTACGTACAGGTTGTTGATCCCGACCTGCTTGCTGCTGGGAGCTCAGGCAGGCAACGGGCGTCGTCAGGCCGTGTGACGGACGATGGATCCCGCGGCGTCACCAGCAGAGTGAGGCGGCGGCGCGGCCCAGAAAAAATCTCGGGGCGGGGCACGCTCGCCTCGCTCCCGTCCGTCCGGCCGCCCGGGAAGCGAACAAAGCCCGCGCAGCGACAGAGCGCATGGCGCGCGCCGCGGAGGCTAGCGGGCACACAGCGCGCGGACAGGCGGCACACGCGTAGCTGCTTTATTGCCTTGCCCGCTGGCGGCTGGCAACAGATCGGTCGAGCAGGGGCGTCGACGGACGCGCGCGCGAGCCCCGTGAGCGCGCCGAGACGAACCGAAGCAGTCAAGCAACCAACCAACGGCGCGCTCAGCTCGCAGCGGAACAACACGGCACACGTCCTAGTCGCAGTCGTATATAGCGAGAGGCAGCCCTGGTTACTTGGTTAGCGTTTGGCTGTCCCCTGCTAATATGCAACCCTTATTATTACATACAGTACGTATTAGCAGAGCATTACAATTATTTTTTTTAATAATTCTACAATTGCATGCATGTACCTTCGGTTCAGAAGGGGCCGGGATAAGAATAGGTAACCCGTGGCGGCGGAGCTCTGCACAAGACCATCGGATCCAGGTTGTTTGCTGATCGAATCAGAAACAGGAAAGTATCTCTCTCCCAATGCAATGTTTGGCACACGTCTCTCTCATCATGCAAGGAGACATCTCCACTCCGTGACAGAGATCGGGGCGAAAACCTGGATCGGAGAAAATAATTTATATCGACCTACTTCCGAATTCCGATACGACGGCGCCCTGTGCCAGAGAAATATCATGCATAAACCCTACGCATAATTAAGCTGCGCTGCCCCGGCCTAGTTTTCTTCTTCAGAAAACTCGAGACCAGGGATCACGAGTGATTTTGGACGTACTACGACACAAGCTAGGCCCGGACATGACGCATCTTCTAGCACTCCTCCAGGGCTCTAACTCACAAGCAGTAGTCTGATGACGCATGGATGGTCTACACGGATGATCGTTTTTTGGCGACAGACACAGAGGAGACACTCAGCTCCTCAATCAGTCATTCCTGCTAGCACCTCGAGGTCTAGATATATACCCAGACAAGAGCATGCGAAACACGGCAGGTAGCTACCTCGAGCTAGGGTCGGTTAGCCATCGCTAGCTCTAGCTGTGAGTACAGCGAACGACTGTCACTCATAGATACGTCGGCCAATCTCTTCAGACGCGCCGTTGCGCTATCGTTAGAGTCATGCAGTCGTTTTAATTTGTGTGCATTCCTAAGTACTACGTACCTAGCTATATATGGTAATAAGCCGCAACTATATAGGCAATCTCTCCGGGAAACTAATTTAAGCAAATTATTTGTGTTGCATACAATCAATCACACTGACGTCCTGTAGCAAAAGGAACGGAATATTAACCATGGCAAATGGATCCTCGATTGTTATAAGTAGTCTGGGGGTATATGCTTCGTCTCTCATGCATCACTAGCTCCCATCACGCATGGAGACAAAATTACAAGAAATATGTATGTGAGGTTAATATGGCCGTACAAAAAATCTTATTTGTTAATTCTAAAAAAAATCTTATTTGTTTTTTCTACAGAAAAATATAGAAATATGACACCTAAGAAAACAATAAGTGAGTTTGGACGTATACATTACACCTTGGCATGATATACCGCGCACTGATATTTGAGTTGATAGACTTGTGGTTCTTACTGCTTCCCAACTCACGATCCGTGGAAGCAAGAACAAGCTAGATACCGCGCGCGTCATAAAATTGCAACTAGATCGCCGACCCAATAATACTACACGCCTACATCCGTCCCCTCGAAATCGGTCGCCAATTGATAAAGATTGAAGTAGATGTATACACCGTTAAAAAACAGAATATATAGACGTTTTGTGCGACATGATTTTTCAACCGTAGATAAATATTATTTTTCTTTTATTCATTTGAAAAATATTTAAAATATGACACTTGCCATCACAAGTGATCTTGGACACTACACTACACTACACCATAACCATCCTCTGAGTCGGAGAGCCTTGAGGTGTTCATTGCTTACCAACTCACAATTCATGGAAGCAACAGCTATATGTATCAATATATTCCATATAGAGACTGGAATATAATAGATATTCCCTTTTCTAAAAAAAATCATGGAAGCAAAAACAAGCAGAAAGCAATGTCATCAATTTGCCAACTAGAGTCGTCCGGACTCCGGAATCGATATATAAGCGTGACACCTGATGTAACGAGTGATCTTGGATTTATACTGCTACAAGAACATGCCGTATTAAGGACCAGAGACGTGGTCGTTAAAAGTATATATGCGGTCATAAAAAATTATTAAAATGTGGTCGTCCACGTCGTTAAAAGTATTAGCGATCACATATAGTGTGTTGACATCGCTTGTTCCACCATAGTCCATACTCCATAGTGCTTCGAACAGAAAGCCTTAAGATGCGCATCGCTACTTGCCAGCTCATGATTGATGGGAGCAACAAAAAAGCATGTAATCAAATTGGCAACTATATCATCGACCATATATTAGCACCGCAACCTTCTCCTGAAACCGATCGTCGATCTTCCCTGACAAAGATTGTGGTGTTGAAATGTGCATAAAGGAAGGGATCGAGTACATAGAGTTGTGATACGGCTTGTGGGGGAGAATTCACAGAAACCATACATAAATCCAACTTTGTTCCTTTTTCGAGAAAACACCTGCAATCGTGATGCGATGTGTTTCCGCGGTTGTGCGTCCTCTTAGAGCCTACTTGAGCTCTGGTCTAAAAAAAACAGCCTACTATACTTGAGGTCCTCATTAGGGCATGTACAGTAGTTAAATAGCGGCTATTTTTTTGCTACCATGTAAGAAAAATGAGCTGATGTAGCATCATTTAATGAAGATAAAGAGTGTTGTTGTTGTCTACTATCTTGTCTACTGCTTTGGTCATACTCCTATGTAAAACAACATTAATCAGAGTACGTATTAACTATCACACAGACGTCTAAATATACAGCTCAAATCATATTGTAGAGCTGTCTGTGTATGATAAATATACACCGGATGTCTAAAGTGTTGTACATGGCCTTAGTCGCCAAAACTGACGATCCATTTGGAAGCAACAATAATAAAGCAATCACATCACAATACCAACTTCATAGTCAATCGGGATCATCAATGTACCCTTGCTCCAAACCGATCACCAATATATCTTACTGACAGAGAACGATGAAGAAGCACACGTCATGGAAAAACAAAACAATATGTGAAGTTCTGAAATGGCTCGAGCCTCGTCCAATTCGCTAAGAAAATGAATACTGAAAAATGTCACCGGTCACGAGTGATCTTGGACGCATGCTCCAGCCTCACATGCTGGCACATCTCACACCGGCCACACTCCTCGAGTCCGGGATCCCTGAGGCGCTCACTGCTCGCCAACTCACACTCTCACAGAAACGGCAAGCAGGGAGCGGAAGCAACGGCAAGCAAGCTCGCAGGCACGAACGCCATCAAATTGCCTGCCAACTTGTTCGCCGGACGGCAGCGTCGTGTGTGCGCCCACTTCCCCGCGGACGACGCGCGCGTCGTGGGAAAAATCTCGCCCGGCGGAACGGGACAAACGAGCCGGCGCGCCCGCGGCTGGCCCGCGCACGTGCCCCCGGATCGCACGAACGGTGAGCGGCGCTCGCCGGCCGCACGCCTCCGGTCCCGCGCGTCGCGACGCCGACGCGCACTGGCTGCCGCGCGGGGCCGCGAGCGCCCTCCGCCGCGGAACGCGTATCTCGCCACCGTACCGGGGCCCGCGAGCTGAAGGAGCCGAGCCGACGGTCAGGAGGAGGGCGGGAGCGAGAGGGCCGGGACACGGCCGACAAGAGGAGGGCCCCCGACGGGGACACGCGGGCGCGCGCGCGTCGTCCGCTCGGCCGATCGCTGGCCGCTCCGGCGAGTGAGGCCGACAGACATCGCCGTGCCGCACTGTGCATGCAGTGACAGATCGGCGCTGCTACCGCGAGGGAGCGTGCAGTGTACGTTCTGTCTGATCGCGCGCGTCCTTCTCGACCGTCAGACGAGCTACCGCTACGGGCCTGCCTGCAGGTTGTTCTGGTGGTGGTTGCCGGGCGCCGGCGTGTATCGTGTTGACAAGTCTGACGTACCGGCAGGCTGCGGCAGGCGAGTGCCGTCGAGAGGGAAAAAAATTACGTGGGGACGGTCCGCACCCTCCCTTCCGTGGGGATCCATCCCCATGCCCGACGCGTGGCCACGACTATGACGGGGACGACGGACCATCAGCTCGGCTCAAAGCCTCAGATGCTCGGCTTCATAAGCTTCTGAGCCGACGATTTTTTTTTGTAAAAAGTCGATCGCATCATCTCATCCGAACAGCAGGGACACCATCGCCCACCGCCGCCCACCATCGCTTCACCTGCTCAAGCTCCGCTCGTCCGGCCGTGCCGGCTCGACCTCCCTGTCCCTTATCCTGTACGGTCATCTCCTCTGTTGCCTTTCGCCAGTGCCGCCTCCACCTCCGTGCCCTCTGCTAGCTAGCACCGTCACCGGCCATCGTCGCCACGGCACTCCGGTACAGATAACCGTCCGGCGACGCCCACATCCGGCCGGATAAAGATAGCACCTCTACCGCCCTCGTCCGGTGTGCTAGGGCATGCCAAGATACAGTGGCGGTCCCAGCTTTTGAACATAGGGTGGTCGCCCCAAAAAATTTCGTATACTATTCGGTAAACCATTTACATTCGATAAAACCATATTATAATTGGTAAAATAACATCAAATCTTAATATAAATTGTTCAAATGGAATACAAATACCTCTTTTTTACATAGAAGATATATATGTTGTATGTATGTCGGCCGGGCCACAGGGTGGTCGATGGACCACCCTGACCACCCTGTGGATCCGCCCCTGCCAAGATAGCTCCATAGCTCGGTGTCCATGTCCTGGCGTCCTCCTGCCATTGCGGCTGGTGCAGCTGTCTTGTCCGGAGAGATTTCTACCATGGCGACGATCTAGGTTGTAGCGAAGGCAAGATCTTCTGAGCCGAACCGCCCTGCCGTCCTCGTACATGAGCGGAGCCAATGGCCACACACATCCCGTCCTCGAAGCGCAGAGCCGAGTCAGCGTCGATCTTTTCTGTGGCCACGCGTCAGCCATCGGGGATGGGTCCCCACGGAAGGAGGGTGCGGACCGTGCCCACGTAATTTTTTTCCGTTGAGAGGTAGGAGAGGGGGCTCTCTATAGTATCTAGTGTCATTTTCTTTCCAAATTCTGATATGTACATTTGAGCCTACACATTTCTCAAAGAAAAATCTTTTTATTGCCTCTTATGGAATATGCGAAACATATCAATGTCCAATTGAGAATCTTAATAATTGACAGTTCGTAAACAGTGTTTTTTTACACTAATGTAGTTTTCTTTCAAGTTTATTTTGACTTCATTGTATTGTTAAATTGTCTCCCTGAAAGGTCCCAAGCAACTCGTGCCCTCGTAAGTCTACCACATGGCCAGAATTGAGGAAAAACTCTTTTGGCTAGGGTGCAAGTTTTTCATGCTATAGCCAAGTGAACCCCACGTATTACTCTCAATCGCCAAACGGCTACTAGTCCAGCATAAAACAAGTTCTCTTAAAATACTAGGAAAATTCTTTTTGTCAATTTTAAACGTGTAAAACTATTGGTAAAACACGTTCATACTTGCCACGGCTCAAAGTCTTCACTAGAAACATGTGAAATCACATACGGACAAAAAGGTAGCTGTCTCTCATTGTTGTAAAGTGAGAACAATATGTGTAGCAGAGCTATTTCTAAATAATTTATGATAGCGAAACGAAAGTTGATACATGTACAAAACAATGAAAAAATTCTGTAACAAATAGGACTAAATGCCATTTCGAATTTAGGAGACATGCACCCCTTTCAAAGTGGCATTTATTTGCATAAAAAGTGTATAAATCATTCCACCACATTTTTTATTTTTAACATTTATATGCAAAGAAGCAAATAAAAATCACAATATTTCATATCATAGGATAGTTTAATTCCATAAATACTTGAGGCCTAAATACTTTATACCAAAATTGTATTTAGGCCTAAATACTTTACACCTAAATACTTTACACCAAAATTCCATAAATCACAATATTTCATACTTAATTCCATAAATACTTATGTTCTTGGAAACATTGAATTGTAGGGGCGAGGATGTGATGGCATTTGATCTTTTTTATTTTTCATAAACATTGTAGAATGTAAAATCTGGTAGGCTATGATGCGGATAACAAATTGCCCTAGTCTTGTAATAATGAAAATTTGAATATAAAAATCATAATCTAGTTGCTCATCCTTTAAACTAACTTGACTCTAGTGAATTTCCACCCTACTACCCTCTAGTTCGGAGCCCTCACCTAGTTGAAAACATAAAAAAAACTCTTTGATGCATGTTTTACAAGAGCAGAAAAAACCAATGCTAAAACTCAACAAAAGGCTTAACAGAGCGTTAGCTTTTCTTTAATTTAATTATAATTATAAAAAATAAATAAAGCATAGAAAACCTCCAAAACGAAATACCATGGAAACGGGAAAAACCCCACGGTGAAAACAAAAGATCTGCGGATGCATGAGCATGAGGCGGCATTGAAGTCCAAAACCGCCTCCCTTCTCCTTCGCGCGCCCCCTATAAATACCTTCCTCCCCACCATTCCCTGCCATCAGACCACCACACACCACACACACAACACCGCCGCAGCCGCAAGCGCCTGCCACCCTCCGACAAGACCCCAAGAACTCGCCACCCGAGGCCACCCTTCCCGCCGCCACAATGCTGACCGCCGCCGCCTCCGTCAAGCCCTCCGCGGCCGTGGCCGCCACCGCCAGGCCGGCGTTCAAGCCCCTCCACCTCCCTCCCCTCCCCGCCGCTGGCCCCCGGCCCCTCTCCCTCTTCGTCTCCGCGCGGCCGCTGTACCGTCAGGAGCATGTCCTCGCGACGGTTGCAGCGGCGGCGGGCCGCGGCGACCGCGCCGTGTCCCCCGCGCCGCCGTCCGCCACGGCCGATGGCGCCCGGCCGGTGGAGGTCGCCGCGCCGGCGGAGCCCGCGCGGCGCGCCAAGATCGGGGTCTACTTCGCCACGTGGTGGGCGCTGAACGTGATCTTCAACATCTACAACAAGAAGGTGCTGAACGCGTTCCCCTACCCGTGGCTCGTCTCGGTGCTCTCCCTCGCCGCCGGCTCCGCCATCATGCTCGCGTCGTGGGCCACCAGGATCGCTGAGGCGCCGCAGATGGACCTCGATTTCTGGAAGGCACTATCTCCGGTGAGTGCATGGAGGCAGTTCTTGAATCTTGATGCGCACTGTTCTGTTCCTGTTGCGGGATTTCCTCGTGCTGATGGGATCGAGGATTTTGATGATGAGCAGGTGGCGATCGCGCACACTATCGGGCACGTGGCGGCGACAGTGAGCATGGCGAAGGTGGCCGTGTCGTTCACGCACATCATCAAGAGCGGTGAGCCGGCGTTCAGCGTGCTCGTCTCGAGGTTCTTCCTCGGCGAGCACTTCCCGGCGCCGGTCTACTTCTCCCTCCTCCCGATCATCGGTGGATGCGCCCTCGCCGCTATCACCGAGCTCAATTTCAACATGGTTGGTGAGTGTCATTCGAATCCCCATTTCCTGAATCTCGGAGATACTTATGGAAGATACATGAGAAATATCACAAGAGGGATGGTATCTTCAGATTTCCTTAGATAGTTTTCACCAATCAAGGAAAAAAGAGATTTTGGGATAAGATTTGACACTTCATAGTAGCTATTGCAAACAGTCTGTTATTCTGAAGTCTGAATGGCGTCATTTGAAAAAAAAAAGAGGGCAAGAAATACTGAACCTGTTTTGTTCGACCCACTGTAGGATTCATGGGGGCAATGGTCTCGAACCTCGCATTCGTCTTCCGGAACATCTTCTCCAAGAAGGGGATGAAGGGCAAGTCCGTCAGCGGGATGAACTACTACGCCTGCCTGTCCATGATGTCGCTGGTGATCCTCCTCCCCTTCGCCATCGCCATGGAGGGGCCCAAGGTGTGGGCAGCAGGCTGGCAGAAAGCAGTCGCCGAGATCGGTCCCAACTTCGTCTGGTAAGCTCACATGCTCCTTGGATTACTCACGTAGCACTGCACTCTAACGACAGACATGCCGATGCCGTTTGAGATTTTTGTGTTTATTCAGAATTCCAAGTGCTTAGTCAGTTTGAAAATATAAGCATTAGGCACCTATACTTCAGATACCTGAGAAATGTCACAGGGTTGAAGAAACAACATAGTATGATCTATTGGTCTTATATTCTTATCATAAGTATCTACAAGATAGTTTATTATTTGCATTGCTTCCCAAAAAGAGCAGTATCATAAGTATCTACAAGATATGAATTCTCTGGTCTGCAATGTTCAGCTCGTCATTGCATTGATATTTCTGTGATAATTCAGTTGGATTCATGTGGCTAAGAATTCCTCTATGTATATAGGTGGGTGGCGGCGCAGAGCGTGTTCTACCACCTGTACAACCAAGTATCATACATGTCTTTGGATGAGATATCGCCGCTGACATTCTCCATCGGCAACACCATGAAGAGGATTTCTGTCATTGTCGCGTCCATCATTATCTTTCAAACGCCCGTTCAACCCGTCAACGCGCTCGGAGCGGCCATCGCCATTCTTGGAACCTTCATCTACTCTCAGGTAATTCAAACACGTTTACTTTGAATTCATCACGCCTAGATAGACAAGTATCAATTGAACGCTGAATTTTGACAAAATCGTTCAACATTGCAGGCAAAGCAGTAATGCCTTGGGATCTAGATGGCCTCAGTTCACCGCGAACCAACTCGGTGCTCGAACATAGCAACTTATGACTTATGAGCCGATCTAAGGAACCCTTGTATAATACTATTAGATCCTCTTTTTTTGTGTTCTCTTCTAGGACTAGCTACCAGTGTTCCTGAGCTCCCCATTTCTTTGTGTTTTCACCGTGACTATGATGATGTAGAGAGATGGACCTATCTAAATAAAGGTACCAGATTTTTTTTTCTTGCCTCCGACTTCTGTGGTCCAAAATAACTCGTGGTTCAGAATGCATCGGGCAACCTATGCATTTGTCATGTACCAATGTTTCACAAGGCCAAGAACAGCAGCTGTGCAAGTGGGCCCATATTGTTCTCTTGCTGGTGACAGGTACAGGGGAGCATGGCCCTGATGAAAAGCATTGTGCAATTTGAACACTGAGATCTTTGCGACGGAATCAGCGTTGGAGCGTAGCAGATTGTCGTTGCCTACTCCTTTGTTCTTCTCTGCTCGGTCCCCGGCTCAGCAGACTTTGCTGTTCAGCTTATGGGAATTCTGATATACCATCTTCGCAGGCGGCATATACCCCTGTTCTCGATCCAAAGATCAGCCTTCTGGTACTCTAAAGGCCGTTGAACTTTAATTTGGAATTCAGACGTTTCTTTCATGCTTTTTCAGAAGATCGTCCAGATGGCTCTCCTTTTATGTTAGCTACTTGTCAATGTGAATACAGCTTAGAATACATCACTTTCTACTTTTACTGACCTTTTTGTTTGCAGTAAGGCTTGGCCTTTTAGTGCTCAGTGCATGCATCGATACATTCATACATTACAGGATCATATATGAGGTGTTGAAGATAATGCCAGGGAGTGTAGGCATCTTGTACGGGATGGATGGTTCACTTCCCCGGTTGCGGTTGGATTGGCACATTGTCTTTTTTATTTTCTTCTTTTAATAGAATTCATGACAAAGCTTTTGCCGTCCTTTAGAGGGAGGGGATACAAAATCAGTTTTAGTAGAAATAACCAATTTCATTCAAAAATGGTCTGGGAAAAGTAATGCCAGAAAAACGTATCGAATAATTTCAAGAGCGTCAAAGGTCAAACATACCAGACAAAAAAGTGAGCCTACGATAGTACCATTTTTCCGAACTTGATGCAGACAAGGAAAGCCGTAAAGCTCTAGACGGCTTTGAAAGGCCGGGCGAGGATATAATTTCGTGTTCTTTTTTAAAATGTTTTCTTTTGTGGAAAGCTCTTTTTAAAATGTTAAGAGACCCAAAATGACTGGGTTTTGTAGCAATGGCAAAGCAGTTTACAACAACTAGAAGGCTGGGATATACTCTAAACACAGTTTGCAAGACTGGGAAACGGGAACCCTCAATAGTGGTCGCTCAATAGTGGATGTGTAATACGCTTTATAAATTTATAGCCTCTAAAACCCTCTGCTTCTAGAGGAGGACCATGCAATGCTTCTTCCTCTTAATGAAATACGTGCTCAGGCACGGCCGCGAAAAAAAAAACTGAAAAACGGGAAATAGGAACACAAGTAGCACAGGTTACACGTGCAGCCGGAGATGGGCGATGGCCTTCTCTGGTTGGCGCGTACTTGGCATTTGGCAACCAGAGAACAAAGACTACATAGAGAGTTTCAAATCTTTGCCTATGTCTTTGGCTAGCCTCGTAAACCTTGGTCCTGCAGTAAGGATGGGCAGAATGCCATATGATGAGTTTAGTTTTTAGAAGCATGCCTTTGGCTGCTTCGTAAACCTTGATCCTGGAGTAAGGATGGGCAGAATGCTATATGATGAGTTTAGTTTCTAGAAGCATGATGTGTGTGAAACGTGTGATTAGTGTCTGCAGTTTACTCTGGGTAGTGCTCGGGCGGGGGCACCTATCTAGGTTCCGTTCACTTTTTTAGATAGGTGGCTTAGAAGCCTATTGAAGCCCACCAAGCGCGCGGGTAAGAAAGAGAACGGACGCGCCAAGGGAAAGAAGCATGCAGGCCGAAACAGACTTTTTTATTCCGTTAGAAACAAAGTTGCACATGTAACTGTATTCGAATATTTTGTGTACAAAACTTTATTAGCTTCCAACAATTATGTGATACCAGATTCAACATTTTTATCAACCTAATTCAACATTTCAAAAACATTGGTTTAACATTTCCTAAACAATGTTGAAATAATATATTACAAATGTTGAACTAGTATACGGCAAATGTTGATTTAAAAAACAACTATCAAAAATATGAAATATATTCAAATTGGAGCTTGTTTTGTTGCATAAATTCTAACTAAGACGATGGTTCAAACGGATTTGAAAAATGATTTATAGTTTGAAAAAAAATGAAATCAAAGATCAAAATCTAAATGGAATCCGTCCGATGCATGCAGCAACCGCTCCAGCTGTCCCTCACGTGCACGTCTTTTACTGTTGTCCGCGCAATAATCTGGTCCGCTCATCTCCTATGCACCAATCTCAAACACTGGAAGCCAACTAGCTAAAAAAACTTGTGGAAGCTGTACAGGTTTCCCGGTGCTCGGACAGTGTTGGGGTTGGGGGCCCGCGCTTCGGACGATGTTGGGCTGCGCGATCACGCAATTGGGCTTTGACCGTCCGCAGCCACCATGGACTATGTATGGTCTGCTGCTGCTCAGCAAACCCGCGATACTGATGAATATGGGCTTATACGTCGAGAGCAGCCCAATATTGTCCGAAACGTGGGGCCAGCTTGTGCTCTCTAATATCGAGCCCAAATGTCCAGAGGGAAAATATATAGCAATATGTGACCAACTTTGCATATTTGATTGATGGCTTCTTTTCTGAGTAGTGTCACTGTGTTAGTGCGGGCGAACAGTACGTATGGGAGAGAACGGGCAGGACGGCCTATTATGATTTTTTTATTTCGGTCAATGTGACCCATATATTTTCATGTTTGAGGAAAAATTTAGCTTTTGGCTTTAAACATTACAACATGTTACAGTTTCATCGTGTATATTCAAGAGAGAAAAAAACACGTACAATTTGGACTCACAGTAAACACATAAACTAAACATTTATTTTTTTAAAATTTTTATCAGCTTGATTAAAGACCCCTCCCTTTTGCCCTCCTCCCCGCAACTCACGCAAGAAATAGGAGGCGCGCCGGCATTTTTGCAGAAAAGCCCTCATACTTTATAAGAATCAACCCGCAGTCCAGATCGTGGAACACGTACAGTAACCACGTTCTAATATTTTCCATATAGGCCCTTGGTGTAAAATTTATTTCCACACGAAGAAGAGAAAATTTGAGAATTTATAGTTGTTATCAAACCCCCCCCCCCCCGGAAATTTTTCGAAACCCCCCACCGCAACCCTAGCTCCCTCCTCTCTCCCTCATCCTCTCTCCTACCCTCTTTACCCCGCGCACCGCCCCCCCCTCTCTGCTCGCGCGCGCTGCCGCCGCCTCGACCTGCCGCGCCGAGGGGCCCCAGCTGCCGCCGCACCACACTCTCCTATGCCCCAGTCACCCTCAACAACTCATCTCTCTCTTGCTCCAACCCTAGCAAAAGTGCTCTCCCTCGATCTCTTGATTGGAGTGCTTCCTGGACAGTCCGAGCACATCCACGGACTCTCTACAGTGATCTTCATCATGTCATCCGGGTATTTTCATTGATTTCTCTCTCGTTTGGTTTGAATCTAAGGATGAATGTGGCTAGGGTTTGGGATCCTGATCTGAAATTTGGCCATGGATTTGGAAATCTATCTTGGGGAATATGTTGGATATGGTCTAGTGATGGTTTGGCAAAAGTTTGGTCAAGTTTCAATGGTTAAATATTGAGATTTATGGATCGAAAGTTCGTGGATCACTGTTCATGTTCTTCGCGAAACAGTGCCCAGCGGACCGTCTGCCAGGACGTCGCGGACCGTCCGCCCATACTTGGCGGACTGTCCGCGGTGACTGGCCGGACAGTCCGCCAGGCACTGTGAGCGATGGACTTGGACAGTGTATTTTGGGATTCTCTCATTCATCAAATATTATCCAACTATGTTTGTATATTGACTCAAATGATTGTCTTACCACAGTGCTCGCAAGCTCGCCAAGACTTTGGCTACTCGTTTCAAGAAGAGCGGGGCCAAGAAGAAGGGTGATGATGGGTCGTCCAAGAGACGTCTGGTTGATGATGATGATGTTGATCTTAGCAGTGACGACCCCGATGACAGTGACTATGTAGGTGATGCAGAGATAGAATCCTCTGTGGGGCAGCAGTCTGAATATATTGTGGAGGAGGATGCAGGATTGCATCAAGGGGGAGTTAGTCTGCATCCAGACATTATTGATATTCACTCTCACACAGCTCCTAGGAAAGTCTGGCAGTCAAGAGAATATGCAAGGGTAAGAAACATCAATGCCTACTCTCAGCGTCGTGACACAGATAATCAATTCTTCCATACTTTAGTTCAAGAAGATGCTTTCTTTGGTCACTTGCTTGGTTGCACTCTATGGGCTCATAAGAGGATTGATTTTAATTACCTTGCTAGTAAACCAGTGCTAGATTTAATGGATTGTCTACTTCAGAGCAGTATCAGCAGATGGTGGATCGTCAGACTCAGCTTGAGGGGTCTTTTGCTACATTCAGTACGGCGTTCACCGACTTCAGTGACCACTTCTTGGTATTTGATGCCAAAGGGGGAGAGATTTGGAGGACTTGGAGTGATGTGATCTCCAGGGGGAGCTTGGAGCTTGTTGCATGAGCATGGACTTTGCATTGCATATTTACTTTGTGATCTCCGGGGGGAGCTTGGAGCTTGTTGCATGAGCATGGACTTTGCATTGCATATTTACTTTTATGACATTTGTGAGATGAACTATGTGTGTGGATGTAATAAGCTAAATCTTAATTGCTTGCGTGCTACTTTTTATTTGTTTGTGCGATGAACCTATTTATTACATCTCTATCTCACGGTGGTTTGATTTTAATGGCTCTATGGAATTTGAGGCTCGATTTTATCTATATATGTGTTTGTTGTTGCCTTGATATCCATGTTGTAGGGGATGCTTCGCAAAATTTATATTATTTCAACATGTGTGGGAATTGTCACAAGGAATCCATGCACACACATAGGGGGAACTATTCTCTTTCATTCAAATTTGAAGCCAACTACTCAATCTTATATTATGGTATTATTTGCATGAGTAAGTGACTTCATGTTTCACAATCAACTCTATCACTCTTTTGTTATGGTTGTCATCAATTACCAAAAAGGGGGAGATTGAAAGCATCTAGGCCCCTAATTATGTTTTGGTAATTAATGACAACCCTTGTGTACTAACAATTTTATTTGAGATAATGAGATTAGGTTAGCCCCGAGAGTTGGAATGAGCTTCAAAAGACAATGTGTGGATAGCATGTGTGCTATGGGATTATGGAAGCTCAAGGCAAAGGTATATGATAGGGCTTTTAAATTTGACCGGTCATGAGGCGATTAGTGGGTGAAAAATGACTGGATTGATAGGTTACATAGCCGTTCTATCAAGAGGGATCAACGTCATTGGTTCGATGAAATATTAGTGCCACAATGGTCTTTGATGTGAATGTAGTGCATTTAGAATTTGTGGTGACTAACTTGGAAGGGTGCACTCTGAAATTCTGTTGAAAATCCAGCCCTGTCGTGGCTGGCGGACGGTCCGCCTGGTTCTCGCGGATGGTCCGCGGAGCGGTTACGGACGGTCCGTGGTCCTGGCGGACTGTCCACTGTGCTTGCTGTACCAGGGCCCACGCGCGTTGACTTGGTGTGATCGCGCGGACGGTCCATGATGCGTCACGGACGGTCCGTAATTTCGCTTAATTTCTCCAGGAGCTAGAGCTGTTTCGAGTAGACGGTCTGGCCTTCTCTGGCGGACTGTCCGTGGGATGGCGGACGGTCCGCAAGTGCTTGGCGGACGGTCCGCCAAGCCCCAATGGTCGACTCTGACACACTCTGACAGCGCTTCATAGCCGTTGTAATTCAAACGCGGACGGTCCGCGTGGACCATGCGGACGGTCCGCCGTGCACGATTCAGAACGGGTTTTTCCCCAACGGGTAGTTCAGGGCCCCCAAATATTTGGGGCCCCCAAATCCCACCCTAATTATGTTAGCTAATTATGTATTTAAGGGGCTATTTGGATTCATATGGCAAGAGCAAAAAAGAGCAAAATATTTGTCTAAAAAAAGATGGCAAAAGTTTTGCCATTAGGTGTGTTTGGATCCAATAGCAAAAATTTTAGCAAAAACCTATTTAAACCCATTCTCCTTCCTTTTACCATGGGATGTTTGGAGACAAATGGCAAAAGTTTTGCCCATTTGTCCAATTTTGCTACAATATTGAGCCAAAAGATTTTTGCCATCTCATTTTTCATTTGCCCTTTTGCCATGGGAGTGTTTGGAGGCAAATGGCAAAAATAGTAGCAAAATAGATGCCATTTACCATTTACCCATGGATCCACAAACACCCCCTAAGTACAGCAAAACAAAAAAGCCCACTAAAACCCCATACAACAAGCTACGGTGGATATTTAGGATTTAGGAATTACGAGTCGGCGTTTTTCCGTACGGGGAATCGAATTGCAATGCGACCAGTTCATCTTCCAAAATCCAAATTACCAAACGAAACATCGAGTCGCCGCCAGTTTGCCGAATATTTTCCTACAGGCCACGGCCGCGGCACGCCCCATCGCTCTCTCTCTCTCAATCTCAACGCACTACGCCCATCATCAAGCACAAGTACAGGTTCTACTTTTTAGTTCTGAACTTCTAATATATTATTTTAGTTCTATTTTCTCGCCCTAGTGCCACCGACCTCTCTCAGCATGGTATCCATGGCGAAGCCGGTGTCCGCGGCGCACGCGTCGTTCATGGCCGCATTGTACGAGGCGTC
Source organism: Echinochloa phyllopogon (assembly GCA_033239725.1). NCBI lineage: Eukaryota > Viridiplantae > Streptophyta > Magnoliopsida > Poales > Poaceae > Echinochloa > Echinochloa phyllopogon. The sequence goes on along the minus strand of BTCW01000002.1, from coordinate 48,918,593 downwards.
ACTCTTCGTCAAGCTCCACGGGGGCACGCCGAGTGCCATCTCGAATAGCGACGTGGCGCCGCCGTCCCTGAACCAAGCTTCCAGGCTGAAGAACGGGGAGACCGCCGTGCTGGGGCGCGCCAGGAGGCGGAGCAACGCCGACATGTCGCGCGGAGCGGCGGCGGAAGGAGCGCCGTCGTCGGGGACGACGAGGATGCGGGACACCGGCGCGAGCCTGTAGACGGCCTCGTCGCCGTCGTCGGGACGTCGTTGATGGCCGGCGGCGAAGATGCCGGAGGAGGCAAGCGCGCGCATGAGGCGTCGGAGGTAGGGGAGCTTGGCCGGGTGGACGCCGGTGTCGGCGACGAGATCCGAGACCGTCGCCGCGCCGCCGCGGCGGTGGATGGCGCTAGGGATGCCTAGCCCGACCGCGCACAAGAGCGCCGTCGACTTGATGTGGAGGAAGCCATGGTGATACAGCTCCACGTAACCTTGGTGCAGGTGGTTCTGGGTGTCCAGTGCTGGTTCTTCCTGGGCATGCGGCATTTCAACCTTGGTGCATGGTTTGTTGGCTGCCATGGGGCCTGTTTTATAGGCAGCCACCGGCTAGACGACAAGCTCACGAAGGGATAAGCTTTCTCATGAGAGCGATCGAGGAGGAAAAATCACATGGCGCAATGTGCGAGCCATAGAACCACAACACGTACATATAGCAAATTAGCATTTAGCAACAATCACAGGTCGACAGAATCGTGAAGCAACCCTCTAACTCCCAGGTCATCATATTTTCTTTATTTTCTCCCAGTTCGATCCATCTCGATCGATCCATTGCTTTCCTCGCAGTCCGGTGGTGGAACGGAAGAAGGGTGCGTTAACATCAGGTCCAACGGTTAGAAGTCCCACGCGGGGCAGGTTGGAGCTCTTCAATTAGCACCAGATGGTGGTTAGATCCGGTGCTGAAGCACCCCAATATCGGGTGGTGGTTGCACCCGGTGCTAATGGCTCCACAATCAGCACCGGGTTGGTAACCGGTGCTAATGAGCTTCTATTTAGGCCCTTCTTCTTCCCCACGCCCGATCGAGCATGAACACTCCGAGCTGTGTTCATGTTGTGCTCGGATAGATGGGAGGTGCTATCAATTTTTTTAGAAGATTTCACTTATCTAAAGGAGTATGCAAGGTACACAATTTCATTCTCTTATATTTTTTATTAGTTTGTACTCTTTATATGCTTTAGAAATAGAGAAATTTGTGAACCAAAATAGAGAGAGAGCTTGTGTTCACAGTGTGCTTTAGAACTTGTTATTTTTTTAGGTGTGACTTAGTGAAATATTGGTATGTTAGTTAATTTGCATTGTGATTAGTTATAACGTTGGTGAGCTTGCTTTTTATAATAAATATATATATATATTAAATTTGTATTATATTCAGTTATTTATTTAAGGTTTGAATTAGGAAAATTGTGTTAATTATAGAGTTGTTGGTTATTAGCTAACTTTAAGATATAGTTGTTTTTAGAAAATGAATATATTAATTGTAGTTATAGAAATGTTTAATATATAGAAATATAGATGCGAGGGTTTCCGGCTCACTAGTGGGTCCCCTATGTTGGTGATCCAATTTTTGTATAATTTTAGTTAAAACTAAACATATTTGAGACAGAAACAAAGATGACATGACCAATAATTTGAAACGGGGTTAGTACACTTTATTGGCACGGAAAATTCAAGTTGGTCTTTGTCGAATCCAGTCTCCAATAATTGAGAGATGCAACATCAAACATCAGCCAGGACCAACCCATGATGCAAGTACTATGCATGGTACCGGTAGCAAAATAAAAAATGATGATAAACTGTATGAGTACATTGTCATCGTCACTTGTACAAGTATGAGTACTATGACAGTTTGCTGGTTCCTATGCAAGTGTTGTTGGCTTGTTGCTGAGAAGAGTTGACTTGCGGTTGCTCAATTAATAGCAGGAAGCGCATTTGAAATTTGTTAGCTCACAGAGAATGCGGCGTTAGTTTCCAAACAAAGTCAACATTTTCACATTGCTCAGCCCGCGATGCTGGGCTTCTACGTTTCGCGGCGAACGGCCCAAATGTACTCTATAACATTGAGCCGAAATGTACTCTATTACATTGAGCCCAAATTTCTTGGAATGGACCGGAAGAGCAATCCGCTCATAGATTTTATTTTGAGAATAATCCGCTCATAGATTTTTTTTTTGAGAATCTAATCCGCTCATAGATGGAACCAACAAACTGTCACCGTTCTTTTTTGGGGGTCCAAAATAAAATCGTGAAGCGGACCGGTAGTCCACTAATTTCACGGCGATGAGACTCCCAAAACATGCACTGCACACCTCGACACACAGCTACGGCGCATAAAGCGAAGCACGCAGTGACGCAGCGGAAGTCCAGTAGCACGTTTCCTGTTAAATCTTGTACCAAATCATCTGCCAATGCAAGGTCCTGAGCCTCAACCTCCCCCCCCCCCCCCCCCCCCCCCCCCCCCTCTCTGAAAAAGAGAGGAAGTATCCCGACCAACAACGAATGTACTCGTATTGGGAGATTGTATTTGTTAGCAGTAATGTTTTTTTTCCCTGAAAATTTTGCAGGAGCACTGCACTGTCATTTAGCAGCAATGTCAACGGCGGATATATTAACATGGATTCCTATACACTCTGGCGAAATGTTACAGGCGGGGGTGTCACAAACACCTCGCGGTTGGCGCTGTCACCTATGTACAAAGGCATCTTGCCTGCACCCGGGCGGCCCCTCGAGAAACCGAGATGATGGCCGAGGACGGCGGGCACAGTCGCTGGCTCGCTCGTTCATGCTCCGGCGCCGATGAGCGGCGGCCGGCAGGAGCCGTGCGCGCTGCCGGCCCTGATTATCTGTTAGAAGAAAGAGGAGGGAGGGAGGGAGGGAGGGAGGTTAGAAGTCTATGATGGGCTCGCCGATGGTGAGGTTGCGCTCCACCGTCCACGGCAGGTTGAAGAACTTCGCCGTGATGAACTTGAAGATCTTGTTCACGTTGATGTTGTGCGTCGCGCTCGAGAAGAAGAGGGTCGCCTTCATCGCTCTTGCGTATGCCCTGGCCTGCACAGAATATGCACACGGAATTTGTTAGGAATAAACATGCGCAACTTGTTTAGACACAGTGTGTCATGTAGTCTACGGTGCAGCAAATGCCAATGCAAAAGAAAGTTCCAATTAGATGCGAGGTAGCCATCGATTTTTTTTCTTAGCATGTCCGGTGAGGAGTGGCCATCAATCTGCGTCCTGTAGCTTTAAGGCCCACAGCCAAGACTGACGTGCACTCCAATTCGGACCCGAGGCACTTGCCAAAGTGGACAGGAATATGAAAACCTGACGATGCATGCCCAATTGACAAGTTTTTCTAACTTTATTTTTGATCGAGAAGTTCTTCTAACATTTGACCCCTTCAGTTTGTCCCTCATGGCGCATAGTTCAAAATGGCTCCGATCAACACCATAAGGCCCACTGGCTTCAATGTGCAATAACAGGTGGGTATTCTCTGTTTAGAACAGTCCTAATTAGTCCCCTGTGCTCCATTCAAGTTCTGATTTGGGGGCTCTACAGCGCAGTGCTGTCGGTCGCTATCACACGAGTGTCCAACCCCGACTAGATAGGTGCTACGGAGATCTACGCAATGCATACTACATACCTTGGATTTGTGGATGTGAGCTGTGAGGGGAGTAGTGGACACAGGCCCATAATGTTTCACCTAAAAAGATACAACAACAGTTGTGTAGATACGGGCAATATGGTACTTTTTATATCTCACTTGAGATTACTTAAACTTTCAGGCCTTGGTTGAACTGCGCTGTTTCAGATGGAACAAGCATGTGCAACACAGCTACCCACGTCAGAACCAAGGCAATTCCTCATCTTTCTATGCTAGCAACAGGTAAAACCGCATTGGAGATGCTGAAGGCCCCATGCCCAAGAAACAGAGTTACCAAGAACAACATTTCGATCAGAACAAAAGAGTATTTTAAATGCGGTGCTCACCTGGTTAACAATGGCCCATTGCATTTCAAGAGGAAGCTGAGCAAAGTCATCGAACTTTGTCCCGATTAGGATTGGAATAGCCGTCTGTAGAAGGCCAAAGAAAAGCACTGTTCAGTTACAATAACAAGCACAATGCATTCAACAGTAGTACTGTTCACCATATAAACAGCTAAAAAGCATAGAGCAAATCTGAGTTATTAAGTTGCAAACAGTGATATGCAGGGATGAATGCAATTGTACAAGTCGGCAGTAGCCTATATGCAGTTGATGTTTGCAGCAATTTGTAACAGTTTTTGTTTAGTTATGTTCAGTCAGTACGACATGTTCAGCTACAACAGCGGCGGCTACAGCAGCTAAACCCGAGATGTACAGGAAACTGTCAGCACGGAAAAATGCACTAACCTTATTCCATTTCCTCGCCCTCTCGTACCAATCTATAATACTGCAGAATTGAAACAAGTAGCAGCAGGAATGAGCAACCACAAGAAATGAAGAATTTGCTCTGAAGTTCTGAGTTTCAGTCGTTTGGAAATGATCTGAACACTAACTTATTAAGCGTGCACCGGCTCGTGAGATCGAACATGTACAGGATCGCCACGGCGTCCTTGCACGCAATTGGAACATGGTCGACAGATTGGACGTCTCCTGTATCCATTCCACAAGACAGAAAAAAAAAGGGTCAGGAAAGGTTGGGAATCTGGCATCTGAGCCGAAGCAACCAGGAAACAGAGTTGATGCCTCAAACTTGAGGTCTTCTTTTCTTTTCCAGGGTTACCTGCGACATCCCAGATGCTGTAGGCAATCCTAGCTCCCCGGACGGCCATCGTCTTGTCCATGAGATTCAGGCCCGTCATCTGCAAGCCGTTCTGCTCCTCCCCGTCATCCCCCACATACTTCACCTGCAGATGAACGAACACCCACGAGACGATTAGATTTACAGCGGCGACGCGCTCCATTTGTTTTTCTTTTTTATCGCTGAATCCAGTCTTTTATTGCAAGATGGAAGAGAGATAACGAACTTGTCTTTGTTGTAGTCAATACAAGATTTTAGTGGAGTCAAGCAATTGATGAAGCCTAATAATAAGAAAGGAAAGCGTGGGCACCAGATGGACATGGCCGTAGCACCAAACGAAAACCAAATTCTCCGTCAAGGTTGCACAGCAAGACATTAGGCCAGGTCAACAGGAAGCAACGACAAGACGACGACGTTATAGAGCATTTCCGGATTAATTAAGTCATTAATAACGCGGTAATAGTCGGTAGCAGAGAGAATCATCGTTGGTTAGAAATGGAGATTGAGGAAGGGAAGATGGAGAGCGGCAAGAGGGAGGAAGGATGGGTTACCATGAAGCTGGTCTTGCCGATCTGGCAGTCGCCGAGCAGGCTGACCTTGAGGCTGACGACGTTCTCGCCGTCCGCGGCCGCGTCGCGGGGGTCCGCGGCGGCAGCGCCGGCGCAGTCGTCGTCCCTGTCGACCGGGGCCGTTCCGGCGTGCGCGGGCGGGCCGAGGCGGCGGTACCGGCCGCCGCCACCGCCGCCGCAGGAGGAGCAGGCGAGCAGCTGGTCCCGCACGAGGCGGAGCACCCGGGTGACGACGGCGAGGCGGAGCAGGCGCGCCCAGCGCAGGTCGACCCGCGGCGCCCCCTGCTGCGCGCCCGCCTTCCGGCGCCGGCCGCAGAGCTGCGCGACCGTCGCCACGTTCATGGCCGCCGTGGTGGTGGTGGTTGTGGTCATGGCGCCGCCGCGGCCGCCGCCGTCGTCGTCCCGGCGCCCATGCACCGCCGGCGCCGTTCGTGGAGGGCCTCGGGTGCTGGGCCGCGGCAGAGCGATCGAGGCGAAGGGGAAGGGGAAGGGATGGGGAGTATGCAGGACGCGGATACGTATAAGCAAGCAAGCAGCGGCGGCGGGGCGTGTAAAAATAGGTTCGTGGCCGCGCGAGGCTCTTGCTGGCTGGGGCTGGAGCTTTTTCCCCTTCGCCTCGCCTTATAGCGGAGGAGGCGCCATGGATGGCATGGCACGCGCACGCCTTCCTCGAGCGGGGCACACGGTGGGTTAATCGCAGGCAAGGAAGGCAAGGCAAGCGCGCGCGCGCGCGCGGCGTGGGTTTTCGCTTTGTTATCTGCGGGGGGCGCTTGCTTCGGGGGGGAAACGGCGGGCGTGTTGGTGATGTGGTGGACGTCACGTTGGCGGTGGTGGTGGTTTCGTTGGTGCGCTCGCTGCGGATAGCGGGCGTGGGCGTGGGCGTCGGCTAGTGGCGCGGTTGCCATCGGCGGGCGGGGCGGCGGGTTGCGTATCGGCGTCCGCGCCTTTCCCTGCCCCGGTGGGGGCATGACGAGCGCCGTGCGTAAACGTAACACAGCATAACATTCACCGCGATTGATTCCCCGGCCGGCCCACCGCCGATTCTTCACGCGCGGCGCGGACGTGGAGAGGAAGCTAAGGCACGGTCGCGGGCGATACCCGTGCCCGGCCGGGATGATACCGAATGATTCGGCCGGTAGGAGTTGCATGTATGCGGGGCCTAGCGTTCGGCCCCGCCGTCCCCTCAGATCATCTAACGGTGCCAAGGATGATGGATTCATGGCGTTGCCTGCTGGTACGGCAGCGCCAACGTGTTGAAACATCGAGAGAGGGAGAGACTTCAAGCGAGACGTGCTACGGAGCGAGCACCAACGTGTGCATTCAAAGGATCGCACCCCACTGTTCAAAAATAGAGCATTCGGGGCTAATCGGCTGTAGCTGCAAAACCTACGAAGCTTTGTAGTATTTATAAAATACAATCCAGGTTCTCAACAAGGCTGCAAGATTTTGAGTTATATATTTTATTTTTTTATTTTGTGATTTAATTTTATCTCATCTGATTAGGGAGGCAAGACCTTCTCAACCAGCACTTGATATAAGTTTTATTGAGTTAGAACTAGCCAAGGGAAAGTTACTTATATAGAAGAAAGATGGGGAGTCCAGAGAGCCAAATATTGTGTATGGGGTCGAGCATTGCCATTGTTGATGATCAGTGACGAAGCTATTAAGGGAGGCTGGAGGGGCAATGGCCCCCTCATGTTCTAGTTTTTTTTCCTTATTAGAAATTATAGTTAAGAAGAATTTGCCCCCGTACTCTGATGTTTGGTCCGCGTGAATTAACTTTGCTAGCCCCTCTAATCATTCAATCATAGTCTATCCTTAATAATACTTGCCAATGTCTACTGGTTTACCTGTGTGGTAGATAGAGCAAAGATATCAAGGTATGTAGAATGTGCTTCACTCGTACTTAAGATGTTTTGACTAATATAAGGCACTGCCACACAGAAAGACCAAAGGGAACGTGATAAGATTTCGTGAACGGGCCACACAGATCCTCAATTTAATTACTCCTCCGTAAACTCCATGGCACCCTGTTCTCGCACGTACTCCAAGTCTCCAACAGTGACGCTGGTTAATTACCAGCTGTTACAGACCGATGATGCTTAGCCACAGACTATCTAGCAGCGCGATCAAGATCGAGATGCAATCTGTGGAATCTCAATGGCTGCTGATCATCGGTTAAACTATGCAGCCGGCCACTGTATTTTTTGTCACTGTAGTACGCATCATACAGCTGCCAACTGCCACGCCCGGACAAGGCGGAAACAGAAGAAAAACGCCACTGTACCAGCAGGCAGGCGGCAGGTGAATCTTGTACCCGCGCGCGGGGATCGACGCCAACGTGCCGCCGATCTCATCTCCCGGTACAGTACACACACCCCGCCAGTTTTTATCTTCTGAAACTCTGAACAACAAGCATGGGCGGCCTCAGCCGTCAGGTGAGCCTGCCTGCCCGGGATGGCGGGATCGGCTACAGTTGCGGGCGCATGTGAACGTGACGAGCGCTGTTACGGATGGCTGGCTACGCCGCTACGGAGTTGCAATGGTCACCACCGTCGCGAGGGATCGGGCCGGGGCACTCGCACGGATGGATGGATGGACTTTGACTCGGCCGGCCCGGCGGCGGCGGGTTCGTGGCGGCGTGCGTCCCGTCCCGTCAAAAGTCGCTGTAGTGATGGCGATGGTCGCCGTCGTCGTCGTCGCCATGGACGACCGTGAACCCGTCTCGAAGGTAATAAGCGCGCTTTCTTAATTTGGCGCTAGTGCTACAATATATACGGCGAAACTGACGTTTTCGGGGTGGTTGCTGTCTTGCTGATCGTCTTGTGTTTAGATAGTCAACTCCTTGTTAAAGGAAGCACTGCTACAAAAATGTTTTGCAGGAGCTGCGCCTATTTTTTGCAGCAACGGACGAAGAATTCGTCCGTCCCTGCTACATGAGCAAGTAAACTGTAGCAGTGGCCCGCGCCTGAAAATGCATTTTCAGGGACGGGTGAGTATGTCACCCGCCCCTGTAAATCACCTCCATTTCTAGGGCCAGATAAGCCCATTAACCACGCTTGAAAATGGTGTTTTCAGGCGCGGATTAGGAGCTCACCCGACTGGGCATTTTCAGCAACGGGTGTTTCCATCACCTGCACCAGTAAATTCATTTTTAGCAACGGAGCACAACAAGATCCGCTCCTAAAAATCACTCTTGAGTTTTTAAGTGTCCCACGCAGCAATCTCTCTCTCTCAGTCTTTATCTTCTCCCTCTATCTCGGTCTCTCCCGTCCTCTCGTCTCGTCCACACCTCCTCTTATCTTTCTCCGACGATCGCCTGCGCCGCCTTCTTCTGAACACCAGCAGCGGCGAGCTCTCGTCCTCGCCTCCGCCGACCGACGCGGCCATCTTCTCCAGGTGCGTCTTCTCTTACTCCTCACTGGCGCCGTTCTGGGTTGTTTCCTTCCCCCGGATCTGGGACGGACTGACGTTCTCGATTCCTCGATGGATTGGTAGCTACGCGGCGAAAGATGGTTTTTTGATGGGGTTTTGTTTGGTTGTCTGTGCAGGAGGTTTTCGAGGAGGGGCGGGCTTCGCCATGGAGAAGGAGCAGCTGAATGATCTGCTCTTGCAGGCCGCCGGCAGGACGGGAAAGAGCCAGTCCCGGCCGAGCAACCTGTGGTCGTAGGTCCCGCTCAAGAAGCGGCACCAGCCGGAGAAGGGCAGCCGTCGGGGTGGTGGCGGGAAGACGAGGACGAGGACGAGGGGAGGGGCGGCGAGGACTCGGACAGCGCCCCGTCGGTGGAGAGCGACTTGTACAAGGATGAGGACGACAAGGGAGAAGCTTGAGGCGGCGTGCGTGCCTGGGCGTGGTTTTTTGTTTTTTAAATCAATTTCTAGGCGCGGGTGACGTCATGACCCCGTGCCTATAAATCGGTTTTTAGGCGCGGGTGTTGCACCTGTGCCCGCAAACGCGCTATTTCTAGCTGTGAAAAGCGAGTGCGGTGGACAACTCGTTCCTGCAAATTCTTTTTTAACCGCGCCTGCAAACCATTCTTGTGGTAGCGAAGTCCAACAAGCTAAATATTTGGTAATTGTTTTAGAGCCAACATGTGTGTTAAAAAATAGACGTGACTAAACGGAGACACCTCTTGATTTAGCATTAATCGGAAAGCCCCGCACTTGCCATGTATACGAAGAAGCCCAAGATGAACCGGTTGGGGCAACATATTTTTTCAGAAATTGGTGCAACACTGTTGATGCTCATAAGAGGTACGTTGGACTGTTGGAGCAATTGGCATAGGGTAGGTTTAAAAAGATAGGACGTACTACGTTATCATCTGAGAACTCTGTGGAAGGGAGTAATTTAGATTTTTCCTCTCGTGTTGTTTGTAAACACTGGAAACGCCAGCCCCACCGAACTTGAGCACACCGATCGACGCGAGATGAGCAAGTGCTAGTGGGTAGATGCCATGCCTAGCTTGACGATCAAATCGAATCGGTGACGACACCAGCCGCCCGGCCCGCCGGGGGATGGATATGCATGGCATGTACGCGGTGCGGCAACGTCCCAACCGCAACCGGCTAGAGATGCATGGGCTTTTGCATTCTTCAATTCCAGGCGACAGGGGAGCGGCTCGACGGTGTTGTCTTGGATTTGGCTAAGTGTTTTCACGGACGGTCCGCGTGACCTCCTCGGACAGTCCGCGACATTGGCGGACGGTCCGCGGTAGGAGCTCAGACAGTCCGCGAAAGGGCCTGGAGCTACTGGAGATTTGAGGTGATTTTACGGACGGTCCGCCTTGTCTAGACGGACGGTCCGCCGTGACCACGAATCGTTGTGGTTCTTGAGTTGTGCTTCCGCTTGTTAATCTGTTCTAGCTTGTTCCTAGGGTTGGTAGGTCCGCTGTGACTACGCTACCTTGACAAGCCTGTGAGGAATCTTTGGCGAGTGACTTTGGGACATAGGCCGAGTTTCGAGAAGAAATTTTATCGGCTCCCATTCACTCCCCCCCCTCTCTGGTCGCCACTTCGATCCTTCAATTGGTATTAGAGCCGGTTGCGGATCTTCGTGATTCTAACCAGTCTTAAGATCCAAGGATGGCGTACGCCGGAAAGGGTTCGGGTCCTCCTCTCTTCGATGGGAAGAATTACCGGATGTGGTCGGTTCGCATGGGAGCTTTCCTCCGAAGCAAGGGACAGTTGATATGGGATATCACTCTTGATACGACCTATATCACCCCTGCTTCGAGAGAGACACAAATTGCTAAGGACAAGTTTGAGGCAAATGCAAAAGCTGTTGATTTCTTGTTCAAAGCGCTTGACGAGTATGAATTCAATCGTGTGATCGAAGAGCATCTTGTGTGGAAGATTTGGCAAAAGTTGGAGATCGCCCATGGAGGTGATAGTGGGGTTAAGGCTCGGCTCTTTTCGACTTACCGGAGGGAATATGAGAACTTCTCTCATTTGCCCAGTGAGTCAATTGATGCCATGTTCCAGAGGTTCACCGTGATAGTGAACAACATGAGAGTCAACATTACCAACCTCCCGTATACAGACCATGATATGGCTTTGAAGCTTTTACACTGCTTGGATATGTCTATATGGGGCACTAAGGTTGAGGCGATTATGGAGTCGGCTAGCTATCTGACACTCACAGTCGATGGGTTGTTCTCAAAGCTCAAGTCCTCAGAGGTTGATAGGTTAGCTAGAGCCAAGCTTGAGAACCCGACTGATTCCCATAGTCTGGCGCTTATGAGTGGTTCTAGTTCTAGATCTGGTGCTAACTCTTCACGACAGTTTGCCTTGTCTTTGCTTGTGTCTTTGCCAGATGAGGAGTTCGAGGTGCTGAGCGAGGAGGATCTCGCGTTGCTCACCAAGAGGTTCGGGCGCATGTATGAGAACCGCAAGAGTACAAGGCGCTTTGGGAGTACGTGCTACAGGTGCGGCAAGATGGGACACTTCATCGCCGAGTGTCCGGAGCCAGCAGAGCCGGACCGCAAGCACAAGCACCGCTCGAGGGATGATCATAAGAACCACAAGCACAAGTACAAGGACAAGGACAAGAAGAAGCATGGTGACCACAAGCACAAGCACAAGTACAAGCGCAAGGAACGAGCCATGGTGGCCGGGGCGAGCGACGTCGACACAAAGTTCAAGCAACTCTTCGTCAAGCTCAAGCAGCGAGGATGAAGATCAAGGTCGACGCCGGAGGAACGAGAACTTAAACGGCTTGGCGTGCATGGCGTCCTGAGGCTTCTGTACCATGGCGCACAACTCCGACAACAAGAAGAGTGCAAAAGAAGACTCCGAGTCAAAGTCTGAGGATGAGGTAAATCGAGATCCCAACTTCTTGCTAGAGGAGAATTCTAGGTTGAATGAATTGCTTGATAATCATGATGATGTGCTTCGTAAGACCAACAAGGAGAAGAGGGAGTTTAGATCGTTACTTGGTGAGTCTAAGGAGAAAGTTGTTGAACTTGAGTATTTGCTTGTTGCCTCTAAAGATCAAATTGCTCAACTTGAAATATCACTTGCTAAATCTCAATCTGAAATTGATGCTTTGAAAATTGCTCCTGTTGTCTCTGATGAGCATACTTGCAATGATTGTGATGCTGTGATGAATGAATTGGTTGAGCTTAAAAACAAGCATATGTCTAAAATTGAAGAATGTGACTTGCTTAAGTCAAATCTTGAAGAATTGAAATCTAGATCTGCTTTGCTAGGAGCTTGTACCTCTTGCCCTGTCTTGCATGCAAAACTTGATGATGCTCTTTCTAAAATCAAATGTCTCGAATGTTCTGCTAAATCACCTGCATGTGCTGTGTGTGATAAAAATGCTTTGAAGAACAGTGAAATTGAGGATGCAATGAATCGTGTGCAAAAAGAAAATGACGAGTTGAGACATTGCTTGGGTTGGATGTCAAGTCGAGAGCCTCAGTTGAAAATGATGATGGCTGAGCTCAGAAGAGGTGATTCTCGTGGGCTTGGCTGGGAGACGGTGGTTAAGAATGAGGGAATGATTTGTGAGGGTGTGCCATTTCCTCCACAAAAAACCCCAGCCAAAAACACCTTTGATCCTAAACCCAACCACCTGAGAAACAAACTCGATACTATTCTTGATCCACCAGCTTCTACCACACCAGCCAACAACTTCCAAAAGCGAGTGATCTTTGTGGGAGAGTCGAGTGGTCTCAAACCTAGTGAGAAGCCAGGGCCAAAAGGAGATCCAAAGCCAAAACCAGTCCGTTACCACTGTGGGTTTTGTGGTAAGGATGGTCACCAAGAGGAGTTTTTCTTCAGGAAAAAGAGAGAGATGAGGCGTGAGAAGGAAATGGGTAACCGGGACAGGTACCGCTCTTCTCATAGCGTGCCTGAGCCTCGTGCACCTTTGCCTAGGGGTGGTGGTTTTGTTCGTTCGATTCCTAGAGAGGATGCTCGTGGCTTTGCTCCTCATGGGAGAGTTCCTTAGAGACGTGGTGGTTTCGCCAGGCGTCCTCATCCTCGTGGTCAGTACGAGTTCAGGAGAGACGACCGTGGTTTTGGTTACCGGAGGGAGCCTGGACCGCGTTTTCCCCCGCGTGGTGTTCCTCCGGTTAGGCGTGAGAGGATTCCACAGTTTGATAGGTTTGGTAGAGTGGATTTTGCTAACCCTTCTTTTGAGAAGATGACTCAGCATTGGTTTGACTCCTTCTGTTCTAACCCCAGTGTTGAGTCGTTTGCTCATTCTCGATCTCGTTTTTGATTTTGCAGGTGGGAGGCTTGAGGAGCTTGTGGTTGATTGACTCCGGTTGCTCTCGACACATGACCGGAGATCAAAGGTGGTTCTCAAGCCTCACCCCGGTGATGACAAGAGAGTACATCACTTTTGGGGATAATGGTAAGGGTAGAGTGCTCTCAGAAGGTGATATTCAGGTGAGCGAGAAGTTTGTGTTGAAGCGTGTTGCTCTCGTCAAGTCGCTTGGCTTTAATTTGCTTTCGGTCTCTTAGCTGCTTGATGAGGGTTTTGATGTTTGGTTTGTTAGTGGTGCTTCTCGGATTCTTGATTCTTGAGGTGACCTTGTTTGCATGATCATTCCCGAGAGTCAAGTTTTCGTTGCTGATTTCTCGAGGTCTTTTGGTGTTGCTCGTTGTCTCGTTGCTGGTTCCTCTTCCGAGCTTTGGAAGTGGCATAGGAGGTTGGGTCACTTGAGCTTCGACTTGCTCTCTCGTTTGAGCAGTCTTGACCTTATCCGAGGATTGCCCAAGCTTCGGTTTGAGAAGGATTTGGTTTGTGCACCTTGTAGGCATGGCAAGATGGTCGCTACTTCCCACCCACCTCTGACTGATGTGATGACTGAGCGTCCTGGGGAGCTTTTACATATGGACTTGGTTGGTCCAGCTCGCGTTCGCTCAGTCGGTGGGAAGTGGTATGTCCTTGTGATTGTGGACGACTATTCTCGCTATACCTGGGTGTATTTCTTGGCGGCTAAGGATGAAACGTTTGGTTTTGTTCGAGATCTGATCTTGAGGTTGAAAAATGAGCGAAATGGTGATGCCATACGAGCTATACGCAGTGACAATGGCACAGAGTTGAAGAACGCTCGATTTGAAATCTTTTGCCGTGATCTAGGTCTTGAGCATCAGTTTTCTTCGCCTTATGTCGCTTGTCAGAATGGTGTTGTGGAGAGAAAGAATCGGGCCATTTGTACTATGGCCAGGACGATGCTCGATGAGCATAGGACTCCTAGGAAGTATTGGGCCGAGGCGGTGAGCACCGTGTGCTATGTGTCTAATCGGATTTTCCTTCGTGCGTTCAAGAAGAAGACTTGCTACGAACTCTTTCATGGGAGAACCCCCAAGGTGAGTCACTTTCGAGTTTTCGGTTGCAAGTGCTTCATTCTCAAGAAGGGTAATCTAGATAAGTTCGAGTCTCGGTCTCATGATGGTATCTTCTTTGGTTATGCTAATCATTCTAGAGCATATCGTGTGCTCAATCTTGCCACTAACCAAATCATGGAGACTTGCGAAGTAACATTTGACGAGACAATTCCATGTAGCTCGTCTGTCTTTGAGTGTGCAGGTGATGAAGAGATGGGACAGACGATCTTTGAAGACAAGGATGGAGATGATGAAGATGACGATGGAGATGGTGATCCTCCGATGGCGATTGTACCTACTACTTCCACTACGACGACTACGGTTGATGATGGTCCATCCACCACTTCGACATCAACACAAGTACATGGAGGTCAAGTGGAAGGTCAAGTGGAAGCAGCGGTTGAGGGGGAGGCGATTTCAACACGTGAGGCACCAAGACACATTCAAGCTCGCCATCCACCCTCAGGGATGATTGGAGACATTGATGAACGTACTACACAGTCAAGGTCAAGGAACAACTCTAACTTTGCTCATTCTGCATTTGTTGCCTCATTTGAGCCCAAAGATATTGGACATGCTTTATCTCATGCGAATTGGGTCAATGCCATGCACAAAGAGCTTGAGAACTTTGAGAGGAATGAGGTCTGGGAACTTGTCGAGCCTCCACCAAATTGCCACCCTATTGGAACAAAGTGGGTTTGGAAGAACAAACAAGGTGAGAGTGGTGAGGTTGTGAGAAACAAAGCGAGGTTGGTTGCCCAGGGCTTTTCACAAAAAGAGGGAATTGATTATGAGGAGACATTTGCTCCAGTTGCCCGTTTGGAGGCAATTCGAATCCTTCTAGCATTTGCTGTTGCTAAAGGGTTCAAGTTGCACCAAATGGATGTGAAGAGTGCCTTTTTGAATGGGGTGATAGAGGAAGAAGTGTATGTGAGACAACCACCTGGGTTCGAGAGTGAGAGATATCCCCACTGAGTGTACAAACTCCACCGAGTACTATATGGCCTCAAGCAAGCACCTAGAGCGTGCTATGGAAGGCTGAGAGGGTTCTTGCTAAGTAAGGGGTTTGTGATGGGCACCGTTGATAAGACCCTGTTCCTGCTTCGTGTTGGCAAAGATATCTTGATCGTTCAGATTTACGTGGATGATATAATCTTTGGTGGCTCTTCTAATGTGCTTGTTGCCAAGTTTTCTGAAGATATGAGCAGGGAATTTGAGATGTCGATGATGGGAGAACTACAATACTTCCTCGGGCTACAGATTAAGCAAGTCAAGGATGGGACATTTGTCCATCAAGCCAAGTACACTAAAGATTTGTTGAAGAAGTTCGAGATGGCAGATGCAAAGCCGTTGTCCACTCCCATGTCGACGACAACAGCTTTGGATGCGGATGAAGATGGAGAACCGGTGGACCAGAAGACGTACCGGAGCATGATTGGCTCACTCTTGTACCTGACGGCGACGAGGCCGGACATACACTTCGCCGTGTGTCTGTGCGCTCGTTTTCAAGCTTCGCCAAGGACGTCTCATCGCCAGGCTGTGAAGATCGAGAATCATGAGGTATCTTCGTTTCACTCCTGAGCTTGGTTTATGGTACTCTGCCTCTTCCACACTCACACTCCGCGGATATTCTGATGCGGATTTTGCTGGGTGTAGGATGGATCGCAAGTCCACTTCTGGAACTTGTTAGTTTCTGGGTTCGTCTTTGGTTTCTTGGTCCTCTCGCAAACAGTCAAGTGTTGCTCAGTCTACAACCGAAGCCGAATATGTAGCCGCAGCCAGTTGTTGCTCTCAGCTTCTTTGGATGATTTCTACCTTGAGTGACTTTGGTTTGAGTTATACCCATGTTCCACTTCTATGTGATAGCACCAGTGCCATAAGTATAGCCAAAAACACGGTGCTTCACTCAAAAACCAAGCACATAGACGTGAGATACCATTTCTTGAGAGACATTGTTGAGAAAGGACATATTGAGTTATCCCATGTCTCCACCCAAAACCAACTAGCCGATATTTTTACCAAACCGCTTGACCAAGCTACTTTTGCTCGTTTGCGAGGGGAGCTTGGGGTGTGTTTTCCCTTCTGAGTTGGTTTTGGAGCTCACTTTATAGCATATGTATAGCCTTCTTGTATAATTTGTATATCATGCTTTTTTGTTGCATGTGTATCATATGTCTTGCATTTGTCATATAGGATGCCCTTGAGGGCGTGTATCGTAGAGTTAAGTTGTAGGGGTAGTATGATCACTTCCCTTCGCCAGGACACTTAATATAAATAGGAGGTGGAGGGGATGGAAAGTTATCTCTCTGGAACCCTAGTTCATTTCTTTCTTGCTTCTCTAGGCTAGCTCGTGCTTCATGTCGATCTTAGCGGGAGGATGTTTGGGAGGTTGCTAGCCTTGTATAGAATCTGACATTTGTTTGTTGGAATGAAATCAAGTGCTAGCTGAATCTCTTTGTTTCTCCTCGAGTTCCTTTTTGTGCTATTTTCGTTCTTGGCTCGATTCTTCGTTTCTAGACCGTTTGGCTCCGGATTTGTTTGAGGGGATCATGGGTGAGTGTCTTGCGCCTCTTTGTGTGTGATCTTGCGCTCTCAAACGCCGGGAATCGGTCTCGATTCGTAGTTTTTGGGATGAACTCGTGAGAAGGTGTTCTTCCGTGTGATCCGCGATTTCTCGAGTTGTAGAGAGTTAGAGGCCGAGATTTTTTGGGCATAGCTTCCCCTTAGGGTGCTAATCATCTCCCCAAAGTTTCGTCTCAAGAGCTCTAGCCGTTTGGGAGATCCGGTGATGGATTTGGGAGGAGAGATCCGCGGGTTACTGTAGCTGTTCGTTCTGTTCGTCCGTCGTGTTTCTTGGACGGTCCGCGCGGGGTTGGCGGACGGTCCACGAGGTTGCCGGATGGTCCGCATGTGATTGGCGGACGGTCCGTGCAGAAGAGTTCGACGGTGTTGTCTTGGATTTGGCTAAGTGTTTTCACGGACGGTCCGCGTGACCTCTTCGGACAGTCCACGACACCGGCGGACGGTCCGCGGTAGGAGCTCAGACAGTCCGCGAAAGGGCCTGGAGCTACTGGAGATTTGAGGTGATTTTACGAACGGTCCGCCGTGACCACGGACAGTCCGCGACCCCTGTGCGGACGGTCCGAGCTGACCCAGGCAGATTGCGAATCGTTTTGGTTCTTGAGTTGTGCTTCCGCTTGTTAATCTGTTCTAGCTTGTTCCTAGGGTTGGTAGGTTCGCTGTGACTACGCTACCTTGACAAGCCTGTGAGGAATCTTTGACGAGTGACTTTGGGATATAGGCCGAGTTTCGAAAGGATCACACGGAAGAACACCTTCTCACGAGTTCATCCCAAAAACTACGAATCGAGACCGATTCCCGGCGTTTGAGAGGACAAGATCACACACAAAGAAGCGCAAGGCACTCACCCATGATCCCCTCAAACAAATCCGGAGCCAAACGGTCTAGAAACGAAGAATCGAGCCAAGAACGAAAATAGCACAAAAAGGAACTCGAGGAGAAACAAAAAGATTGAATTAGCACTTGATTTCATTCCAACAAACAAAGGTCAGATTCTATACAAGGCTAGCAACCTCCCAAACATCCTCCCGCTAAGATCGACATGAAGCACGGGCTAGCCTAAAGAAGCAAGAAAGAAATGAACTAGGGTTCCAGAGAGATAACTTGCCATCCCCTCCACCTCCTATTTATATTAAGTGTCCTGGTGAAGGGAAGTGACCATACTACCCCTACAACTTAACTCTACGATACACGTCCTCAAGGGCAAAACAGTAAAGTTGCAGATAACTCCTCCGACTGGGCACGCCGTCCATCCGGCCTTACTTCCCTCCGACGCAAGCTCCCGGATCCCGCCACGCGTTCACCGCCTCGAAGCTTCCCGAACGCGCCCGGATCACCGTCTCCGTCACGTTGGGCCTTCGGGCTCGGTTTTGAGGCCCAAACCGAGAAACCCTCCTCCGATAGTTTTGTGGCTCAACCATCAAACCCCGCGTACAAGCTTCGATCGTTAACCGCCACCTTGCACCGGCTCCAAGTCCACGACCTCGTCTTGCTCTTTTTGCACCATGTTGACTGCACTTGATCCCGTCTGGCCACCGGGTCACTCGAACCAAGCCTACTTGTCTCTCCACACCTCGGAGGCCATTCTCTGGCTAAGACCTTTCGCGCCTGTTCTTCACCTGCACCAACGCAAACCAAGTCGCACCAACACCTGCAGTACTAGGCCAAGAGTCAGTCCACACACCGTTGTCAATCACTCATCACACTGAGAAGCGACCATCCACCGGTATTCGGACATATATGTCCTCGATTCCTCTCCGATCTCAGCGCCCGCCCATCATCTGCGACTCGCTCTCAGCGCAATCGATCGAGCATGGAGCCGAGGCCCTTTCAGCGAGCACGTTCTCGTGTCCTACCTGCCGCTCTCTCTTCTGCTTCTGCCGACCCATGCCGGTCAGGTCGCCAGTAGCAGCACGGGCAGCTGCATGCACACAAGTAACGTACGTATTCGCTTGCTTTTTAGGAGTGCTCTCTTTTTCCGGGCGAGGGGGAGCTTTTGCAGCAGAGAGCTTGCAGTCATGCGTCGTTGTGTGATGGCTGAAAATTAAAGGGCTCTGATGAACACAGACTACGACGGTAAGAGCTGAGTCAGAGCCCACAACAAGCATCTTGTGATCGACACAGATGGAGAAAAGGATGGGTTAACGGTGTGCTAATCTGGTTGTTGGGTATATATATGCCAATAGCCACTAACCACAAGAATAGCTAGAGTCAAGAAGGATGAGGACAACTAATAGCTGATTGGGGTTGTGCTGCACAGTGCACCACGCACCGTGCACCGTGACCGTGTGCCTCGCAAAATTGGTTTATGTCACAAGAGCAACCGTAGTGTGGACCAGTGCAGCAACAAGGTGCCTAATTTGTTTGCCAAATCTTTATATTTTTGGGGCTACAGTAGTCAGGATCTTTTTGTTGTGTGGGGACCTGTATTCATTTCTGAAAATGCAGAGCCAAAGAAATGATTTCAAATAATCCTAGCTAGCTGGTTTAGTTAATTTTCAGGAACACTTTGGTCAATAACCAGCAGTAGCATCGTTCGAGCCGGTTGGAATTGAATTCCCTTCGGTTGGCTTCCACTCTCGGCCATTCACTTGTGCACACTGATAAACTAAGTAGTACTACCTCCGTTCCAAATTATAAGTCGTTTTGGCTAATTTAGATTCGTAGTTAGTAGTATGTATCTACATATATACTTATGTCTAAATACATACTACTAACTATGAATCTAGATTTACCAAAACGACCACTAATTTGGAACGGAGGGAGTACATGATTCTTGATTAGCTTGACTTTACTACACCTGATGCCTTCACTTATCTTTACTATTTAGCTAACTGTAGCAGAGGAGTATTATACACGACCGTATATATGAATCTGCTGTCGGCCGTTGTGAATGATTGCATGAGTTTTGTTGCAACTTTAGGTGGAGTGATCATGTCGATCACAATCCACAAACGAGTATATGAGGTCCTTGATTGACTAGCTAGGCAGAGATATATATATTCATCTCATCTCTTTAATCCTTGTCCCTTCCCAAGCTAATAATAACCAATTCCTCCACCAACTAATAACAGGGACAATATATTAAGCATGATGCCTACAGTTTAGGAATTGATAAATACCGTTATATATTCATATGATAAGGCAATATACAAATGAATGCACTAACAGTTATAGGGCATTTGTAACTAGAAACCCACGCCATACCGGCCATTGTATGATTCTCAGGATCCGTACCTACCGTCGTGACCTGGAGCAAAATCGTTTCTTGCATGGCTGAAAAAGGCCTCTTGCATTGCGTGCATGTCTCATTTAAAAAAAAATATTGGTAGGGTTTGTCGGCTTATGTGTTGAGTGTACGCAGCGATTGATGTAGTATTGCAACCACCAGACGGTCCGAAAGAGATTTTCAGACCACAGAGCACAGACAAAGTGTACGTACGTGACTCGTTCTATATTTGCCTACAGGAGACAATTCGTCAGTCTATACATATAGGCTGCATGGTATGGAAATAGGGGACCATCAACCATGGGAGCTATACTAGTGAGACGACGCGCATATACACCGTATTATATTGAACTCATATACTCCGTATGTTCAGACTTCAGTCAAAATTCAATCCTTGAATCAAGAAGAGTTTCAAGAATCTCACTGGACCAACTACTTCTGCTTATTCATTGATTTTCTAAAGTGTATTGTACGTGATTTAGGATACCTTTTTTTTAAAGAAAATGTATTGACGATGTAATATGATACCTTGGAGATTTATTATTTCAATTTTTGAACTATATATAAGATATCGGCACACTAATTGACTTATTTTAAAAACAATAATACTCTCGTTAGAAGTATGGATTTTTTTCCAGTTTTAGTTTTCTTTCGCGGGCATTCATATGAATTTTCCTGTTTCAATTTTCGGATATTTTCGGATCGACGACTCATGCCACACGAGATGAGATCTCTGTTAATTTTCTCCAAAGGCCGAAGCCAGCTTTATAGATAAAGCATAAGGAAATACTGAGATTACCGGTTTACAATAAAGCACAAGCCGCGAGACGGCAACACCCGACAGATCCCTCAAAGGACCCTCTAGGCCTCACGCCAGAGAAAGACATACTACTCTAGACGATCAAACTAAAGGGCCAAGAAACCAAACATCTATCAGATCCACCCATCCGCGGAGCCCGAAACTCCACCACCAACGATTACAAGAAGCACTCCAAACAACGCCTTCAGGAAGGCAAAGGCGCACGGCGCCAACGTTTGGTTTTCACCACGGAGAGCCTCCACGAACCGCCGTCGAACGAGACCCTGCAGACAACGCCCTCAAGATCTCTGTTAATTTCAATATTTAACCTTGCAATAAGCAACTAAACCAACCAACCAATATTTAACCTTGCAATAATACTACTTAAACTAACCAGCCAGCCAGCAGAAGATTGGCTAACAACCTTGAATAGCACCATCATCTTCCCTTTATACGAGCACTCGCGCATAATCTATTTCCTTGACAGCCCTACCACTACCGAAAGATCGAGTAGAGAGCATGCGCAAAAGCAGGTAGACAAGTGGAATCACGAACCACAAGCGCGCACCAAAAGAGAATACTTTCTCGATCGATCCCCCTTTGCCTTCCCTTGAAGCACATCACTACTCATGTTCACACAACGCACAGCATGAAAAGGTAGCTAATTAACTACTCGATCGTTCATATACACATAACGACATAACATAGACGATGTACACCCAGATGCCTGCCCCAACCGGTGGTTTTATTTGTTTACTCAACATGCATCTTCATCTACATCTAGCTTGCTCATCATCATATGCATGTATCCTATCAGTATCATCATCATCAGTTCATCACCCACAGCAAGAAGTAAACGACATGGGCACTGCGTTTGGCCCCGTCATGCATATGCATGCTTAGCACCGGCGGCCGGCCGGCCACCACACGATCTTTGCTTGTGCAGGTTGGCCACCGGCCGGCCGGTTGGTTAGTTGCGGCCATGCACGCACAGGCCGGGCCACGTAGCAAATCTGCCGAGACAAAAGCTAGCCCGCGCCGCCCCGGCCCGCGGCTGCGCCCAGCCGACGGCGGCGGCGCTCCGTTTCTCCGGCCACGTACTTGTTGCCTCTCCGATCGATGATGTCTATATCTTGTTCAATAATGATGACCAGTGTCTTGTCTGCACGTGACGTACGTGTGTACTCCGTAAAGCTGATCTCCCTTGGATGCGACCATCATCACACCGGACACATCGCCGTCCGGTGAGCCGTTGCCGTCGAGAGCCCGTACGTGGCCGGCGGCATGTATGGCGTGGCGTGTAGCAGTACGTGACTGACCTTCACGTGTAACTCTTGGCGATGTGATCGCCCCGGCAAAAGTCAAACGCCAGGCGACACGCATGGGCACTGTTCCCCGCACACGTCGGTGCCGTGCAGATTTCTCCGGACGTACGGGAGTCGGGACCATACACTCGGCGCACGCACGTACCCTTAGTTTGGTGGAAGGGCACGTTGATCGATTCTTGGGCGTGTCCAGAGGCGGCAATTTCTGTTTGATTATTATATATTGATAATTGATTCCATGAGTTCAGATGTAATTTTGAAACAGGAGACGACAGGCGTTGCTGCAGTGTTGCAAGGTGTTCTCTGAATGAACACGTTACACGTGCATGCCGTTTCCGCATGAGGAATCCTGATGCATATTACGGAGGTAATAACATTGAACTGATCGATGTGCTGAATGAATGGGACTCTGCGAAATTCACCGTCTCAAAATACATGAATGGCAGATGAAGATGCGGTCACTATTTTCTAACCGAACCCAAGCGTTCTCCAACGCTTGTAACACAAGTAGTTTCCCAGACAGTGACGTTGCATGAGTACATTTTCTACGTCCCAATCTCTAGAGCCTGTACACGTCGGAACCTAACATAGGCCGGCGAAACGTCCTCTTTAGAAACATCTGTCTCCCTTTCCATGGGATCCATGCGTCCCGTTCCCAATCAGCCAGAGGTTGGCACCGACTCATTTTCTGAAAGGCGAGCAGGATTGGGAGATGGCAATAACGTTGCCAGAACCGAGTTGTCGTTGGGAGCAGGATTGGGGTCGGTGATTTGGATATCCTGGCGACCAATGGGAAACGTGGGGGCAGCAATAGAGATAAACAGATGCTGCAAGCCAGGAAGATGTGCTCATTTCACCTGCCAATCCTCATCTGGTTCAGGGCTGTACCAGTTTCGCAGATCGCAATTACAGGCATTTGCATGAAGAGTTAGCATGTGTACTAGAATTGACGTATTTTGAGTTGTTTGGATTACAAAGTAGGGCACACCAATCTCTCTATACCTAAGCAGTGGAGTACATCACAGAGAAATTTCCTTGATCTAGTATGCTTTTGTTCAGAACAGAATGTTAGTTCAGAGTGTTGCATCAGGGTGTATGCGAGTCTCGCAAAATGGGTGAGGTCTGAACTTCTGCTCTGAAATGGTCTCCTTGCATAGTCGCAGTGGAAGGCGGGTAGACATGTTACTTCTTCAAAAAGATGTAAGGTCATGCACCACTGGCCACATACCACACCAAACAAAGATTCTAACTTCTCAACTTATTTGGAAGCAGATGCTTCAGATGGTTGCTACATGAACTTTTGTTGGAGTTTCTTCAAAACGAAGAAGACTAACTTGGCAGAAGTTGAAGCTGCAACCAAATACTACTACTCCCAGATATTGCTGCTAGGGGATCCAGATGTGTTTCTGTTGGAGGAACAAAAAACTCATGCTGTTGTATTTCACCGGATGCAATACTCTGAAGCTGACTTTGATGCTATTGTTTTCCAGTCAGAAGTCAGAACAGATCACAGACAAGAAAACCCCTTCCTCACCAACTAGGCCTCTGTTAGGAAAACTTCCACTTCAATGCAGTATTACGCATTATTCTCATATAGTTAGTAATGCAGTGATGTAAGATGTTATGTTGGTAATGTGGATTGTTCTTCTGCAGCTGTACTGCCTATGCTTGGATGCTGACTGACGCCTATGCTAGGATGCTGACTACCATTTGGTCTTTTCTTTAGAGCATTCTTCACCTCCTCCTCTTTCTTATCAACAAAAGAGATCAATGATTTGATGGTAGTTAACCTTGCTGGTCGATTGACAATCTGGGGCTCGGGAAACTGAGCCTCCACCTGGCTACTGTACCTGCTGTACTGGCAAAATATGCGAAGGAAGAAAATCACAAGAGCAAGAAGACATGCAAGGCCACAGATGAGGAAGAGGCCCCAGAAGCTTGACAGGCTCAAGGAGTTCGACTCAGCCCCATTGTTGTCTGCACTGCACTCTGTCCCACTTAACCATTCATCGTGGATCCTCTGGAGATTGCCATTCTCTGATAGTGTGAGGATTGCTGTTGACATGTCCTCGGCAAGAGGGGAGTCTCTTGGGAAGGCCTACAACAGAAGACAGTAGGATCACAAAGATATTGTGAAGAGAAATGCATGTGCACGTGTGTTTTGATTACAGCAAGTAAATCCACTTACAAATCCCCATCCGCTTTTTGTGAAGACCTGACCAACAGTCTTGAATTTGCAGTATTTTGACAAGAAGATCTCAACATAAGGAAGCTCATCAATAATTGCAGCCACACCACCATTTCCTGATCCTAGCTCTAGAGCTCTTGCATAGTCTGATGGGCTATTTAGTGGCACCAAACGGGACTCCGCAATATTGAGTTCATCCACAAGGTAGTTTCTGGAAAAGGATCCAACTTGATAGCCAATTGCACTTGAACTCGAGATCAAGCTATCAAGACCCTGAATCCCTGATGTCAGCTCCTGAACTGTGAGAAGTGATGTCAAGCTTGCGGTGTAGCTTGAGTTAATAATCAGCACGACAAAGAGCCAGATCAGCAGCACGAATCTACCGAGTGCGCTGACTGTGTTCTCTCCTGTGTAAAGAAATGAGAAATGAGAAAGGAGGTTGTGAGAGTGGAGTAGGAAACCCTTTAAATATTTTAACTAGTTTCAGTTCAACACTTACTGTGTGCAAAGAACATGGTAGAGAAACTAAACCTGAAAATTCACAAAAACTTCATAATTGAAAAAACAATAAGTTAAAAAACCAAAAGAGGAAAGAAGTAGCTACTGAATGCAGATACTAACCAGCACACTGTCATAACTTGTTGCCTTGGAGGTCCACGGAACTCAGTATTAGTGCGGTGTTCAAGAACCCAAACAACTGCACCCACAAAGAGGAAGATGACACCTAGGACACACCACATCTGGAAGGTGAATGGTTTCAGAAAAGCCCAAGCATTTGATTCAATCTCCTTTGCTGGAGCTACAATAATGAGACCCGATTCGATATATGGCTGGGTAAAATCAACAAGTCTTGTTCTGTTCGTCACTATAGCAATGTCCCCTATTGCAGCGTCGAAGTACTAAATACGCAGAAAAAATAGAATTAAGAACATCTGTATAATGAAATATTCAAGACTCTAACATATTATAAATTTCAGAATTGAAAAGGTTCTGTGAGGATTCTACTTACATTCTCAGAAACCTTCTGAACAAGGTCATTGTAGCTAGGGTTCTTCAAACCATCACCAAATAAAACAAAATTGCATGAAATTGGATAGGGCAACAAGCTTATTGCAGCCTTAAAGACATCAACTGCAAACCCCTTTACTCCATCAGGTCCATTATCTTGCATAACAAACTCTTTGTAGCTAGTTCGGAGAGGTACTCCAATCCTCATAGGCTTCCCATGATATGAAAACACCCAACCACGAGGCTTCTCAGAAATCTGACCAGGCCATATAACACTATGGAGCTGTACACTGTTGGTTGAAGAGTTCAGTGCCGATGAATATAAATTTTCTGGAGGAATAACTGAGAGGCCCGAAAAATTTGACCAATATCCAACGGTTCTTGATCCTGTACCACCAATATTCAGAATATCATAAGATGGGTGGATCAAATTCCGGTCCAAGGTAAATTGAATTGGACCAGAAACCCCTGAGAAGTTCACACTCCACATTTTCTCCAGTAGTTTATTTCCATTGTTAAAAATCCGGAGAGAATCTAACTGAAGGCTACTTCCTTTTGCAGCTAGCAAATTTGGGTCTGCAGAAAAAGATATAGCATTCCCTTCGCTCAGAAATTGCTCAACAGCATGAGCAACTAACCATACAGAGTCATAAGCACGCATAGAGTAAGCACTTCCATTCCTGGTAGGATTATTCCACTTGGACAACAATGCATGTTGAGTGTCAGAATCAACAACATGCTGCCGAAGCACAAGAACACCCTGTGTAAGTTCCATCACGTCAGGATTAGCATGCACAGACGAATCTATCACTGCAGAAAGCCAGTCTGTTGCTATCCATACATAGCCACTGCTCATCATCCCCAAAGATTTTGCAGCTGAGAACACGTTAAGACCAGAGTCAGGGTTAACGTGGATGACATAGACACGCGACTCCATTTCATTTATCTGCATCAAGATATTCTCGACAGTGGCATTCTCAGCACCAGGTGGCAACTTAGCTTTGTAGGCTATCTTGCACTTCCTTTTTGCAAGGGCATCACCTAGTGCCGTGATGCCACCTCTACCATAGTCATCATCAACATATATGGCAATAACTTGTTTCCATTGATACTGGCTAACGATGCTAGCTATAGCACCCATTTGGTAGTAATCACTGTACGTAGCCCTCACAAAATAAGGGTATTCAAGGGAAGAAAGGGTAGGATCAGTGGCTGAGAAAGAGATAAGAGGGACATGGAGTTCATTGACAGCATGGCAAATGACATGAGCAACAGCCGAGGATTGTGGACCTAATACAGAAACTACATCTTTAGCCAGAAGCTGCAATGCTGAAAAAGAAGAAATTTTGTTAAACTCTGAGCTTCCAAAGAATAAAACCCCATTGTCTAATCACTTCAATCTAATAAGAATAGACGACATGCAAGTCCTCTATCATCTATGTATAAAAGACAGGGAGGTTCAACTAAGTATGCTTGGCACAGGAACAAGAATTTGCCAGGACTTGCTGCATATTTTCCATGGTAGGACTTGGGAATTCCATATTTAATTTAATTTATACCTAACATAATTAATGGTGTGGAGCATGATATCTGATTTTTGCTTCCATTGCTGGCATACAGGAACAGCAAAATTACAGACTAATGCAAGAAAGTGTTTCAATTGCAGTTCTTAGCTAAGGCATCTTTGTGTTGTTTTCTCAACATGTTGACTAAAAATGGCAAGCTACTAATTCCTATATATGCATCACTGTGTCTAATTGCTAACAAGGGCAAATCTTAACTGGATACTTATATGTGATAATAAATCACAAAGGAAAGGCAAAGTCAGGATCGAATTACAAACATAGATGCAGGAGGAGAAGGATTCAGAGAGTGTCAGACCTTCTATGGTGCCAACAAATCCACTACAGTTAGTGTCCTGCATAAGAACACTCAGTTTCGTCCCCCAGAGTATGCTAGGATCGGCATTGACATGCTCAACAGCAAGCTCGATAGCCGGCCTCACCGCCTTCCCAATAATCGAGTCAAACGTGAACAGCGAACCGATGCGCACCTCGGCCGGCCTCGCAAGGACACCGGTGCCGTTCTGGTTGGCTGCCGTGGCTCCACTGGCGAGCATGGAGGCACACAGAATCAGGGCGGCAAAGTGAGCAAAGTCCATCTCCGAGGACCCAGAAGAGAGTATGGCGTTCTTGACGAACTTTGATCTACACAGTGCCTCTTCAATTACAACTGAACGAGCGATGAATTGCTTGAGACTAGACGCGTCGCTGGCCTCCAATAATCAAGAAATCCCACCATGTCCATCCATTTCGGCTTTCGCCTAGCGCTCGTGCTGCTCCGGTGGCCGCGCACCAACTGTTCGACGAAGTGTCCGAGGGGCCCGAAACGGCGAGCAGAGCCGAGCTATCCCCTCGTCTGCAAGAGAAACACCGCAATCAGCCTCCAGTAGTTCCTCAAAATATCCAAAGAAAGCTAGCTAGTCCCTGTGATAGTTACCATCTGCTCGGCGATGCCATGGTGGGAACTGGAAGGCGACCCACCAGGGGGGCGGCGAGGTGGACGGAGCTGATCCACGGGCGCCCGCGAAGCCACATTCGGGGTTCTTGGTCCCCGGTGCTAGTGGGGGACAAGAGTAACCAGATGCTACCGCGGATTTGGAGGAGATCTTTTCTGGAGGAGCAGCGGATGCCCGAGCGACAGGCACTCGTGGGGCACGAAATGCTAGAGCAGCTTTGTGTGGCCTCGCGAATTGCGATCGGATTCCTTTCATAAAAAGAGTGCCTTTTTTCCTTTCTTGCGAAAGGAAATGTGAGCGCTCGGAACTCTGCGAGGATCGACGACAAGGAATCGTGTTGAACTGTGATAGATGCACACATGGGCCACGTGATCTTAGCTCTCTTTTTAAATAAAATAAAATAGTAATTAGAGCCATCCAATACCTCATATATTTTAATAAAGAGGTTTAGGATGGATTGTAACTAAACTAAAAAAACATATTTAGCAACAATTATGGTTTTCGAGACCAAGAGTTATTGGAAGGGAAAAAAAGAATTGTCACATGCAGACACTCAGTATGGCCTGTTCGTTTAGCTTATCAATCACCAGCCAGCCGAACAGGATATCTTCAAAGACAAAGCATTTGAAAAATAAAAAGGTTCAAAATAAATACTCTCCATCCCGTAATAAGTGTCCTCTTAGTATTTAAATTTTGTCCCACAGAGTATCCATTTGGTTTATAGGGATACACACATCTACTCCATCCGTATATGATTTAAATATCGTTTTGGACAACGACACAGTCTCCAAAAGTAACTTTGACTTATTATTTTACAATAATATTTATTAAAAAATAATATATGTATACTTTTATAAAAACATAAGACAAATTTATTCATATAGTTTTCACAACTCAACTAGTTAAAAGTTATTCGTGATTTATATTCTCAATGTTTGATTAAAATATTGTCCAAAATGACATCTAGATTATATACGGAGGGAATACCTAAATCAACTCTCACATCAATAAAAAGTGCATGGAGAAACGCAACAGAAAGCCAATCAAACAGTTAATTGATGCAAATTTTGTAGTTCCAATGATGTACATTTATTTAGAAAGAACAGCAACATGACCATTTGTCGTGATTACTTTTTTTTGAATTTTTTTTTCAATTGATACTTATTATAGAACGGAGAGAGTACTGCACAACTCAAGATCCTCAAAACAAAAAGGAAGTGGCAACTAGGCCCATTTATATTCAAAGTCTTTTCAATTCTAGAAAATAAATATGATGATTATATATTGCTGAAACTTGATCGGATAAGTAGGTCTACACTCCAAAGGAGGGGGAAAATAAACTGTGATTTAGTACACTGAGTAATTACATGTATGTTATATCCAATACGTAGGAAAAGCTTTACACACTCTTAACAATTATGGGTGAATTACATATGTTATATGTCCTCTGACGGTTACCACCTACCGTTTCTGGAAGTTCAAGGTCCTGGTGCCGTATGCGAAGAGGAAGAGGAACAGGACGACGTAGCCGAAGTGCGCCAGAACGACGTAACCGATGAAGTCGTGCTTCATGCCCAGGTTTTCTTTCAGAAATTCCTTCACCATTTTAGGGACAGGGCTGCCACGAACCATAACCGTGCGGCTTATGTCGCCAAACTGCGACGCGATGACGCCGTAGATGGTCCAGGACACCGGGTCACACCAGTAGAACCATCGCCACCAGACAGGCAACGACTGCAAGAGTGAAATAGTATCAGAAATTGAATTGGCAGCTAAGGGCACTGGTTGGTACCAAGTATCCACGAGGACTGGTGTAATGTAACACATACCGGTCGGGATATTAGGAATCCGGCGAAAATGTTCCAACAGCTGAGAACGATTGAGACAAGAATACTTGCAAGTATTTGGGAAGGAGTGCAAGCAATCAGCATTGCACCAAACATCGAGAAGTAGAGGAAACATGCAATGAT
This sequence comes from Echinochloa phyllopogon, assembly GCA_033239725.1. NCBI lineage: Eukaryota > Viridiplantae > Streptophyta > Magnoliopsida > Poales > Poaceae > Echinochloa > Echinochloa phyllopogon. The sequence goes on along the minus strand of BTCW01000002.1, from coordinate 48,888,755 downwards.
AAAGAACAGGAAGTAGAAGAACTTGTCTGCTTTCCAGTCATAGCCAATCATAGCGTAGATAGGGACAGTATAAAGAATGCCTTGAGCTATGCAGTAGATAAACTCCACGGCTGTCTGCACACATCAATTAGTTTCAATAGATAAGTTTGAGTAGACAATTCATGTATGCAAGGGTTCAAAAACAACAGCTATGAGAAAATAACTAGTAATACAGGATGGCAAAAAGAAATTGTTTAAAATTTTCTTAGTGCTGATCCATAGGGGAACAAGCGATTCTGTGTGGACAAGACCAATGCATTTTGGATCATCATATTTCAGTTAATACATGACAACATAAGGAACCTAGAAATTACCATCCCAAATGCATAGGATAACGGAGAGAACATCCCTGCAGCCTTTTCACGGTAGAAGACTGTCCTTTCGATCGAAAAAACCGGCAGAGCTGTGAGCAAATTTGCAGCTCCAAGGAAGAAAACACAAGCATATGTGGCTCCAAGTAGAGTGTTTAGGTCCTGATCTGTTTCTCTGTATAAATATAAGGAAAAAAAGAAGATAAACCCAGAATCCAATCTAGCACTAACACACGAATTGATTACAACTAGAACAGAACAGATATTTGCAAACATCATAAGATAGAGTAGGTAGAATCATACACATTCTTTCCCATGCGCCAAAAGAGAGTACCAAACACAAGACTGTAGCAAGCTGTCATAAGATAGCGCATGGCATTATAGGGTGGATTCTTCCAATAAGATCGATATTGCTTCCATGTATTTGCCATACATTGATTTAGGAAATTCTGGGCATATTTAGTTGGGAACGAGAGATCCTGGTAGCCAGGTGGTGGAATGCTCAACTCTTTGATAAGTTCCTGATTGCTCCTGAACATATTCATTATAAAACGTAAGAAGAAATTGATGTTTTGTTTGTTTAAGTTTCAAATAATTAAAAGTTTAACCAGCTTAAAGGACAGAAACAATTTATCAAAGAAAAAACTGCTGCAGTAATAACATGGCACAAATAGTTACCCGTAGAGAGCAGAATTTGCATAAATTTCAGCAAAATCAACATTCATGCGAGCCTCAGCTAGAGGAGAGCTGACATCAAGCATCCAAGTTGCTGGATTGTATCCTTCTGTAATTTTTGGAACACCTGGAATTGCCTGCAGGAGAATGCTATAGATTAATGTATCCTTTTGATGTCTCACCTCCAGATCAGGTAACCTCCCTTCGTACACCCTATACAATTTTTCTCTCAAATATGCACGAGAGCTGCATATTGTTGCATTGTATAGAAGAAAAACACAACTGTATATCATACACAATTATGAGTGACTCTACTTCTAGTTAATTACTTAATACCTGAATTAGTATGAATAATAATTTGCCTCGAATTGTGAAAATACTTTTCAGGATCTGAAGTTAGTTTTGTACATGAAATGCCGACTGCATGTTGCATTGCATCGCCAGTATAATTGATTTATATACTGTATACACACCAATGGAGTTATGGTGTAAAAGACCTTCAAATGGTATAGTAAAACTCTATTCCCAACCAAATTGCAGATTTCCATGCTGACTAATAACAACTTCTTTTCATTTTTCTTATTTTCTGAACACACTTAATAGAATTGCATTTCCTAAACTACTATTGATCTGGAACTGATGTAGCAATATGGAATGTTTGAACTTGGTTACCCAACTGAAACAAAACATTAAAGACAATTCACCTCGAAATATTCGACTAGTATTCGAGATTGGACACCAAGCTGACCAGCATATATGACACGTCCTCCTCTCTTCAGCAAAAGAAGCTGAAAGATGTAACCATTTTTTTCAGTATGTTGCACTGTTGCAGAGTTCAAATGAAGTGATGGTATTAGAGCTTAAAAATATGAGTAGTGTAACAACCTCATCAAAAGCCTCAAAGATATCAATGCTGGGCTGATGGATCGTGCAAACCACGGTTCGACCAGTGTTAACTGTATTTCTCACTGTACGCATGACAATTGCTGCAGCCCTAGCATCAAGGCCAGAAGTTGGCTCATCCATGAATATAATTGAAGGGTTTGCTACTAGTTCTACAGCAATCGTCAGTCTCTTCCTTTGTTCAATCGATAAGCCACTAACACCAGGGAGACCAACCAGAGCATCTCGCAATACATCAAGCTCAACTAGTGACATCACTTCCTCCACAAACATCTACATTGAAATTAATTTTATCAGAACAACTAGTGCTTTCAACTCCAAAGATATGGAAGTTCTCAACCAATTCATTAGCATCATGGCTGCGGAGCAGGCCTTTTACAAATTCGAAGAAAACCAAGTAATACAAGTACAACAGTGTAGTAGTCCCTCGGTTCCAAATTGTAGGTCGGTTTGTTTTTTCTGGATAAATAAATTTTGCTATGTATCTAGATATACCTTATGTCTAGATACATAATAAAATCTATGAATCTAGAAATGCCAAACCGACTTACAATTTGGAACAGAGGACGTAACTAATATGCATATTGAAGTACATATAAAAGGAAAATAACAATATGGACTCAAGATGTGCCATAAAAACTATTTCTATTGGTATGTCAGTGAAAAAAAGACCAAATGATTAATCCATTCTTGGCTCAGGCTTACATGACTTCAAATCATCTTAAAAGAATGTACTCGACAAGTTATGTGTTAAACTATCATTAGCACCAGTTGATTTTTCTTTCAATGAGCTCCCTACACCACTTCTTTGCACTAAAGTACAGCCTTGGATTGATGGGTGTACTGTCAGTTAATGGACAATTAGCACTGATACTCAAAAGCTAGAATCACTACAGTTATGTCTCTAGCAGCATCACAGCATAAGCACATGGAAATATGGAATACAGAAAGGAAAAATTAAAATGCATACCTTTCTAGTATTCTCATCAACTTCTGAGGAAAGGCGTAACCAAGCAGAATAAATGAGTGATTCATACACAGTAACATTTGGTGAATGTATATCAGTTTGTTCACAATAGCCACTGATGCGAGCAAATGTTTCCTGATTCTTAGGGTAACCAGAAAGCCTGATATCTCCTTCAATGGTTCCACTTGTCTTTCTTCCAGCTAGTACATCCATTAGAGTGGTCTTTCCAGCTCCACTAACACCAACTAGTGCAGTCAGAACACCTGGTCTGAATGCACCACTAATATCAGATAGCAGCTGGAGGCGGCTTTCTGTGAAACCCTGTTGTTTCATTTCCTACAAAGCAAAAACAAAACAGCATCATATGTTAATATATGAATTCCATTTAGTGATTTAAGTAGTAAAGGTAATAGCTGAGTTCAAAAGATTATTATCACATAACTCAGGCACCAGGCAACATAAGAAAAGATTGCCATTGATAAAGTTTGTTTCTGCCCCAACTATGATGTGTTTGTTCAACTTGTCCTGATTGTTATGTCAAAACTTGGAACATTCATTTTAGAAGATCAACTTACAGCAGGCATGTCAACATAGTAATTCATGTGGTTGAAAGAAAGTGAAAGTGGCTGGAAGGGCAAGACCATTCCTGCCTGAGTTCTCCTGTTTGCTGGTTCATCCGTGCCTGACATGAGGGTGAATTATGAGATGGTAGATGTAGATAAACATATTAAAAAAATTAATAAAAACAAAAAAAACATGCTTCATGAATCATGATGCTTGCAGGTCAATATGAGTTATAGGAATCAAGCCATTTTATTATTCACAGATTCTTTGAATGTAGGATTCTCATAGGAATGTCATACGAAACAAAACATTAAGAGTGGGGGTGTTTCTTTTCCTCTAAACTTCTTTGGAATTACAATCCAAATGGCATACTTAGATAGGAAGAAGCAATAAGGATCGAATAACACACAATGATGCATTTCTGATCTCTTACCATGGGTAACCTGGGACATTTGTTCTTGATCTCTTGACTTCTTTTCGTCACCATCCTCAGAAACTACAGCGTTTGATGAACTGCCACCAGCTGTATGAGATATAGTTCATAAGTGCTTCACCTAGGCATCAAACTAGTGACAGTTCTGGAAATAAGAAAGAAGCTTACGGCTCAAGAATGTAAGAGCAAAAAGGAAGAGAATGTTGAAAAGAATAATATATCCTATCATGACACCAATGGAAAGCCAGTAACCCCATTGACCACCAAAGTAACCTTTAAATTTCAGAATAGCCTTCCCTACTGTTAGTGCATCAATGTTTGCTTCAGTGTTTGGCTGCAGTCAAATACTATATTAGTTCAATATATTCCTTCAGCAAATAATTAAGCATATCAAACATCCTACAAACTATACATAAGTGCAAAAAAGATCGATACTATAATTTTCTTTTCTCCAAATTACTGGAAACTTGGAATGACATCTCAGAATAAAATATCTTTCTTGGAGGACACCAATAGCTTTGTCTGTGCCTAATATGGAGAAAGTATCACATTTAGGATACATTTTTTTTTGTACATAAAAACTTACACTGGCCCATCTAGTGGAAAGGAATTCATTAATCGATATAGCGTTATTACTGTACATCATGGGAGATGTCCAGTAGCCCCAAATCCACCATGGTTTAATGTCCTCTGTACACATAAGTATGAAGAGGCACAGTTAGAAACAGTGGTACTTAAAAAAAGACACTTTGTTCATAGAAAACAACAGCTGTGGTTAACTACTAGCCATGGGGACTAAAATCTCCACAATAGCATACTTGTTTTTGAGAAAAAGACACACTTACGCCTGGGGATGAGAAATCCTCCGAATATGAAAATAAGAAGCAGCGCAAACATGCCAAATGTATTAGCTACAACCATTGTCTTCAGAATTGCGCCTAGCAACCGAAACATGGCCACAGCCATCTGGTGTGTTAAAAAGTATGCTAGAAACTGGCTGAAGAACCTGAAATCAGTACAGAGAGGAACATGCCACATGAAAAACTGATACAAAACTTCGTTATGTGGACCACTATTATTAATACCTCTTTTGCTTTTTTACACTTTATTTTGTTTTATTATATTTTGGCGGTGTGTGTAGGGTTTCAACTCTAGCTTACACCAGAATGATTGGGAGTAAAAGGCTTTGTTGTTATAGGTGCTGCTGCTGCTGTTGTGCAAATATATAGAAGTGTATAACTGTGTGACCTGAAAAGAAGAACAACTACCTTCCCGGAGCAGGTGAGAAACCTATAACGTAATATGTAACAGTTGTCCACGTAATTGACTCCAGGAACGAAAATGGAATCTTTAAGATAATGGTTGCAAGTCCAAAGGTCCATGCTGGAAAGAACATGTAGTCTCTCTGTTTATAGAATACTGGTAGCTTTTTTATGATCATGCCCAACTCAGGAAATCCAATGAACATGATTGTGATCAAAGAAGAAGCCAAAGCACCATTAAATTTAGCGTTATCAGAAAACTTCCCACTGGGCATTTTTGTTCTGAAAAACACTGTCGTGGTTAAGAAAGCCAGGAAAGACAATTCAAAAGCCTTGAATATGTAGAGGAAAGAGTTGCGCTTCATCAGCAACCATTCTCTGGACAAGACTGCCTTGAGAGACTCCCAGCTAGATAACCCATACTTCTTGGTAGTCAAAGCAGCAGGATGAGTTTTAGACTTATCATAAGGAACTTGCAACTCTTTCTGGAGCTTCTGGCCAACGTGGAATGTCTTGAAATGCTGCACGAACTCTGGGACTGACACATAACGATAATGTTCCTGGTCGTGACACCAATACTGCTGTTGATCTTTCCTGGAAGTCACCTCTTGAAGGAAGTCTGCCACTCCTTTCCGTTCAGGGCACCGGAAACCAGCACTCTCAAAGAATTCGAGGATGTTTTCCCGTGGCCCATGGTAGACTATGTAACCTTCTGATAGTAAAATAATGTCATCAAACAGATTGTAGGTCTCAGGTGGAGGCTGGAGAAGGGAGATCATTACTGTATAACTCATCACATGAACCATATGTCTGATGTATTTGACAATCTGAAATGTGCTGGAACTATCAAGCCCGGTAGATATTTCATCCATGAACAAAGCCTTTGCAGGTCCAGTTAACATCTCACCTATAGCCACAGAAATTATTCAAGTCCAAGAAAGCTAACATGAGGATTCCTTATGCTCAATACCACACAAAAACAATCTATTTAGCAGTAAATACAAAACGAAGGCAGTGACAGAGTCATCACGTAGACCGATACCATAGGTTTATTTAGATTTCTTCATTAAGCGTATTGATTAAGTCACCGATCAAGTAAAACATGCTAGGAGTAGAGTACTCTAGTAGAGTTCATAGGGTTCTGTGTCTGTAACTAGACCCCTAGAAGGCAAAATCCTAGCTCTGGCACTGGAGAAAAGAATATAGTACATGCCAACATGGGACTCTGAAAATCTGTAATTTTAGAAAACAACTGATACTTATGCTGCTGTTCATGGAGAAATTATATCGCAGTTTTGGTGATTATGATTGAACACGTAGTGATTATGATAAAACATGTAGTGAATCATTTGAGAGTTTCATGGAGAAATTACAAATCAATTCTTTTATATTAAAATGACACGATGCAGGCATACCAGTTGTCACACGTTTCTTTTGCCCACCAGAAATGCCTCTTTGCATCTCATCACCAACAATAATATCAGCACAAATGTCAAGCCCAAGAACCTGCAGGGATTTATAAAATAAATCAGCACAGATAAATCATGGCAATTGTCGAGATTCAATTTGTGTGTAACTACCACAGTGATATCTGATATGTCTACGTCCTGTCACTAACAAGCGGGCTAAACTAAGAGAACATATTTTTGCAAGACTTTCTTCCTAAGTCAGAAGGCTTAAACCATGGTATTTAAAACTTTTAACATGTTTAAAGTTATGGGAACTCACCTTGAGAGTAATATCTGTCATAATGTTGGTCTCCTTTCCTTCGACTGCAGTTGCCTTCATGAAAGCATCAATCTCGGGATCAGGCTTAATGCCAGCATTTCGTTCCCGTCTAGCCAATTCTGATAGCATATCATATCTGGCACCAATGCCTAGACATCTTCTAGAGAAGTCCATTGTCTCTCTGACAGTCATTTCTCCGTAGTGTAGATCATACTGACTGACATATGCACTAGTCCTCTCAGGATAGAACTCTGAAAACTCATGGCCACAGTATGTGATTTTCCCAGACACCTGTAGTAGCAAATGAGTGATGTGGCATATGTTATGCTTGGTATAATCAGAAGAAGCTACATCATACTAAGAATTAATGTGCAACCTTGAGATTCGTAGCAGACTTCCCAGTTAGTGCTTGCATAAATGTGCTTTTCCCAGATGATGGAGGCCCCAGAAGAAGTGTCATCCTGACATAGTAGTATAGTACCAAAAAATAGTTAAACAAACAACAATAATGTTCTACATTTTATCAGAAACAGCAAAATAACCATTTTGATGGCTATTAGAAGAAATCTTCAGATATACATATACTTGTAGCGGGTATAAGGTCAAAAGTTAAAACGGAGTTGATTTCATCCACCGAAAATATCAATCATCAGTACGCATCAATTCTTTTACCGAAGTTCAGGTTAGCTATGGGACCTTTTTTTAGCCAGGCTGAGAAACCTACCAGGAAAAAAAACAACTAACAGCAGGTAATATACGATCCGCAATGTACCTCGATGGCTTGATGATGCCGCTGACATCCTTGAGTATATGAATCGTCCTCTTGTTGGACGAACCGAACCGGCTTATCAGTCCCTGCGATAAACCAAAAGGGATTCCGAATTTCAGCCAGGGCGAGCCGTGACGCATAACAGAAAGCTGATACTAGCCAGCTCGACATCATACATCAGAGCTTGATGAGGCGATCCCCGCAGGCACGGCCGCACCGGACGAAATGGGGAACGAGGCCAAGCGCGGGTGAGCCAACCAACGGCGCGGGAGCGTAGACGAGGTGGACTAGTGCCGGAAGCGGGGGTACCGGTGCGGGGGCAGCCGAGACCGCGGCATCTCCGCGGCCCCCGGAGAAGGCGGCCGCCGATGGTCCGTGGAGGATCCCATCGCAGAGCCTGGCGTGTGGCGCGTGGAGTGTTCATCGCCGGAAAGAGTGGCCGCCGTGGGGGAAGGAGAACGCCGGCGGGGCGGAGGAGAAATGAAAGGAGGATTCATTCTGGGCCGGCCTGCCTCGGACGATGGGCCTATTTTGGTCGTCCAACAAGGAAGAGGGCTTTGCTTAGTTTTTTCCTCATGGGCTCACAGAGGATGAGGACGGACTTTGCTACTTGTGTCGTTCAGGTGTGGCCTTTAGCATCGCTCGAACAGCCCAGCTCAGCCCGCGAAAAATATAACTATATTACTACTAGAGAATAAATTTTACTCAAAAGAAACTACTACAGAGTAAATACTCGCTCCATCTAAATTATATGTCCTTTTAGTTTTCTTATAGGTAATTAGGTACTTTCTTAAAAATATATCGTTTTTTGAACTAAATAATTTATATTAAACGTCATATATATTTAAGAATGAAGATAGTAGATAATATCTTCTATAAATCTAAATATATGCTTATATTTAAATACATAGTAAAAACTACATAATATATTGGAAAGATCAAAACGAATCACATCACAGTTTAGAATAGAGAGTAATAAATAAATTGTGAGTTATGTGAATATGTGTGTACGCCTATACATGAGCATGTGCGTTTATAATGTACTACTGATGTGTTCTGAGGGGGGAAAAAACTAAAGCAAACACGCGTGCGACAAGGAAGAGGGAGAAATTGATTGGACAGCGCAGGAATAATTTCACAAGGCAACAAGGGATCTGTGCTTGACTCACATCTCTGCCTGAGAACGGAGCGGGTCGATCCATTCATGAGGTCGCTCCGATTCTAAAATTAGCTGACGGATCGAACCGGTTCGACCCTAAACAAGAAAGGGGCAGCAGGATCACTAACTCCATCGATCCCAATCGACCCTTGGTTCGAACCTCGCGGCAACGCTCGAGTCTTGACGCCGGCGCCTCGCACCCCTTCCGATTCTTGCTCGTCGCCGTCCACCAGATTGGACCCGTCGAGATGAGTATTCAAATGCATGTATAGAAGTTGCCAAGAAAATGCATGCATGGAGAAGCTGAACCCCCATAGTAGTTCATACGGAGTATGCTTGGAGGGTGCTCCGCGGGGCATCTCTGGCAGAAAAATTTAAGGGACGAGTCGATCCTGCATGTGTGCATGCGGAGCAGCGGGTTGGGGCACTCCGCTCCGGCCCCTTTGCAGGCCGACTCACATCACATGAGTCGTCGTAGCTACCAGCAAGTCTGCCATAGAGTGCGATGTTGTGATGAATCCGATCGACATCGGGGAAAACTAATAAGCATTGCTTGACTAACCCGTGACTTTTACTTTTCACCGTGCACATCGGGCATCATATATTCATATGTATGTCGTTATTTTCCACGTACCCAGATCGAACAGCTTGTTCTAACGGATCCGATAGTTGAAACTGGAAACACATAGGAGTATATCTATATGCATATATCACTACTTCAGAAATAATTTTCAATCAACACTGTAATCTTTCATTTTCAACAACGGACTAGATCGAGAAGTTCCCCCTACTAAAAATCAAATGGTGGGCCAAGCAATCAGTCCGTCTCTAGAAATCAAGGTGCGGTCTAGAAATGGGTATTTCTAAGAACAACATATTACGAAGCACCCGCAGAAAAGTCTGGCACCAATAAATTTGATGAAAATAAACTTTATATTAAAATTTGAAAGCTTAATAATATCTAACAACCTTTTCATCATTTGTTAGTCTACATATTCATATAAATTTTCATATTTTTTATATTCATTTTTGGATTTTTCAAACAAGCAAGGATGGAAACATGTGCTCTGTATCAAAGATTTAGTGCTAGATAATACTAACAACTTTATAGTTGATAATATTTTCATTTAAGATCCATCAAACACAAAAATATATAATATAAATTTCAGAGAGGTTAATACAAAAGAATAGCGTATATTACTAAGTCGCATGTGATTATATGGTGTTGTGGAGTGGAGGCCGCCTCAAGCGATGCACGCATGCAACTATGCAAGGGTAGCTGCTTGGACATGAAAACATAGATTTTTTTTTTGTAAGGCAAATTTTGTCTTCGATATTTTTTTGGAAATGATCTGTAGAGGCACAGTCGCCGACGCGCGCCTAGAAATGCCATTTTTGCAGCTAAGGACCGCGGAACCTTTGCTGCAAATGGGTTTTTTTTTTCGCTCGTCCCAGAAAAAACGATTTTCTGTAGTAGCTAGCTTTCTGCTGCTAGCTGCTGGGATGTAGGCTCCGTCCGAGAAGAAGAGCTAGCAGACCAACGGCAGATATATAATTAATTAACGAAGGCACGAAGCAGCTAGCTACGGAGTAGCTAGCATGCGTATGCAGCTCGACGTACCTCGACGACGTTGATGGCGGCGTTGAGCAGCGTGGGCATGGCGCGCGCGCCGACGTGCACGTCCGCCTCGGCCGACAGGTGCTCGTACCGCACCTCGATCTGGGGTTGCTCGATGCCAACCCTGCCACATTTTATTTCCACACCATGGATTAATTAGGTTAATTCCAACACTTCGTCCAAGAGAAAAAGACATGCATGAACGCTAACTCATCAGCACTCACAGGTCGAGGCGGTCGCGGAAGCGGCGGAGAAGGCGCTCGTTGTCGTCCTCGACGGCCTTGAACACGCGCTCCATCAGCTCCCGCCCGGCGCGCGCGTCCAGGTTCGCGATGTCCACCTCGCCGGCGGCCAGCTTCGTGCCGCCGCCGCCCTCATCCCCCTCCTCCTCCAGCACCCGGCGGATGATGCCCCGCCGCATGCGGTCGTACGTCGGCAGCTTCTCCAGCGCCGCCCACCGCAGGTTCTCCTCGTCGTCCCCCTCGTCGCGGCTCACCGTCGACCGCCGGAACGGGTCGTCCGGGTCGGCGCGCAGCGACCGCGAGATCGACGCCGCGGAGAGCCAGCTGCGCCGGCTCCCCGACGGAGCGATCTCACCCGCCATCGCTCCCGGCCTGTAGCTCAATGATCGAGCTAGATCGGCGCGCGATAGCTACTATATATATATATATGGCGATCGATCGCGTAGCTAGGAAGAGTAATTACCAGTATGTGTGTGTAGTTTATATAGTGTGTGGCAATGGCAAGTGGCAACTGCTCAAATAAGTTTGGAAAAGAGACCGATCAGCTCAGCTCTATGGGCGTTACGCAGTTGACTGTTCGCAGCAACATAAGATCACGTTGGATTCGCCGGAAGAAAGTTCTTTGCGTATTTTTCTATCATAATATCTTCGTCGCCTCTCGGCTTCCGGCTACAAGTCATGCAATAATAATCGAGAAGGGAGATATGCTTGCTTGGCTAGCGGATTGTCACAGGTCAAATCATCTTATTTTATTGTCACCGGTGTCCAGCTAAGATCCCGCTCACCCCTCTCACTCTCCTCCTTGCCTCGTTCTTCTTCTTTCATTGGTTGTCCTCCTCCTCACACGCGCCCGGCCGGACACGACACCCTGCTTCCCGTGTGGCTTTACCGCCATCCTCTCGTGTCACGAGGCCAACAACACGTACGCTAATCCGCCATCACGCGGGCTAAAACGTCCGCATTGCTTCCTGTGCTCCAGGGTTTATGGGGATGTGAGTGTGCCTCCTCTTCTCCTTTGTGTCTCTTGTTAGGTTGGTAAGCATTTTATGATATATTTAATTCCAAAATATTCTAAAAAATTTAGGATGATGTTGTTTTGACATTAGGGTATGTATAGTTGTTGTCTGTTTGATACACATCTAACTAAATATACAGCTTTACGATGGGCATGGGCTGTCTATTTTCTATTTATATGATATTTAATAGGTACTCTAGTTAGTATTGTTTTATATATATAGGAGCACAGATCAAAATAGTAGTTTTGGACGATCGAAGGTCTGCCGTCACTAATAGTTTGGGACGACGCAGGTGTATCATTGACGGGTAGCTACGGTCAGGAACTGCACAAAAATTTTCTGACGTGGTACACATGCCAAGAGAATTCATGAATTCCTTACGTTGCATTGAACGACAAAATTCAGATTTAACCTGAGGTTGAAGAGCATGTCACGGAAATTTGGAATATGCCAGATGACGCGTTATGTATCTTGTGAGGAAATTATATTTTCTGGCATGCGTAGTCGTCACAAAAGAAAAGAAAATTATGTTTCTGTTTTGGCTGCCATGGAAATTATTCTGACTTCTGGTAGCAGTGTTACCACCATTAATTCCAGAAGGTCTGAAGAAGGGAAAATACTCCGTACCACTTTTAGCAGGCCAGATTTTTGACATTTAACCTCTGGCTAAGTCTTTGATTATTCCCGGTGTAAACTTCCTATAATCTGTGTTTGCTAGCTTCTAGGAAACCACGCCTGAATCACCTACTAGAAGAGGTATGCCGGCGAGTTCAAGGGAAGACAAAAGGCTCCTGCTACCATATTCTACCAAGCCCTGCTGTCTCCTCGGACGGTGGTGACCCGGTGACGTTAGGCCTGGTATGAGATAGTATCCGGCTCTAAGTAGAGCTATTATATTCTAAGAGATAACTCGTTCAATAATCTAGAGCAATCTAGCTCTTAGTATATAGCTCATAATATTAATGATCACATACGTCATTCTCATATATATAATCTCGAAGTGCGTGTATAAACTGTCCCTTGATTAAAAGATAACTCTTCTCTTTTTTCTATTAAAATAAAATAAATATTCTATGAGCTAGCTAGTTCGTATTGAACCATTCGAGGAGGGCTTATTAGTTGGCGAGGAGTGTCGGCGCAGTATATATATATGTACTACTATATACGCACGTGACTACTCCGTATTTGTCAACTACCGGCTGGGCCGGGCGTTGGAAGAATTAATCAAAGCATGTACGTGCTTCTGGAGTTCTAGAAGGCCTGGCTCCTCTGAGCGACCAGCTGTTAGTTCCTGTGACTTATTAACCGGCATGTACGCAGCCGTGGCAAGCCATCATTGCATTGATGAAGAAAGGCAGGTAGCCAAGAAAAATACACTCCCCTTTAAAATTGCTGCTAGCTACTACGTACAAGCTAGGTTCATTTTGTTTAGGTTTATTGAAGAATCGAAGTGGCGACCAGAGAGGGGGAGTGAATGGGAGCCGATAAAATTTCTTCTCGAAACTCGGCCTATGTCCCAAAGTCACTCGCCAAAGATTCCTCACAGGCTTGTCAAGGTAGCGTAGTCACAGCGGATCTACCAACCCTAGGAACAAGCTAGAACAAATTAACAAGCGAAAGCACAACTCAAGAACCAAAACGATTCGCAATCTGCCTGGGTCAGCTCGGACCGTCCGCACAGGGGTCGCGGACTGTCCGTGGTCACGGCGGACCGTCCGTCTAGACAAGGCGGACTGTCCGTAAAATCACCTCAAATCTCCAGTAGCTCCAAGCCCTTTCGCGGACTATCCGAGCTCCTACCGCGGACCGTCCGCCAGTGTCGCGGACTGTCCGAGGTGGTCACGCGGACCGTCCGTGAAAACACTTAGCCAAATCCAAGACAACACCGTCGAACTCTTCTGCACGGACCATCCGTCAATCACATGCGGACCGTCCGGCAACCTCGCGGACCGTCCGCCAACCCCGCGCGGACCGTCCGAGAAACACGACGGACGAACAGAACGAACAGCTACAGTAACCCGCGGATCTCTCCTTCCAAATCCATCACCGGATCTCCCAAACGGCTAGAGCTCTTGAGACGAAACTTTGGGGAGATGATTAGCACCCTAAGGGGAAGCTATGCCCCAAAAATCTCGGCCTTTAACTCCCTACAACTCAAGAAATCGCGGATCACACGGAAGAACACATTCTCACGAGTTCATCCCAAAAACTACGAATCGAGACTGATTCCCGGCGTTTGAGAGGGAAAGATCACACACAAAGAGGCGCAAGGCACTCACCCATGATCCCCTCAAACAAATCCGGAGCCAAACGGTCTAGAAACGAAGAATCGAACCAAGAACGAAAATAGCACAAAAAGGAACTCGAGGAGAAACAAAGAGATTCAACTAGCACTTGATTTCATTCCAACAAACAAAGGTCAGATTCTATACAAGGCTAGCAACCTCCCAAACATCCTCCCACTAAGATCGACATGAAGCATGGGCTAGCCTAGAGAAGCAAGAAAGAAATGAACTAGGGTTCCAGAGACATAACTTGTCACCCCCTCCACCTCCTATTTATATTAAGTGTCCTGGTGAAGGGAAGTGACCATACTACCCCTACAACTTAACTCTACGATACACGCCCTCAAGGGCAAAACAGTAAAGTTGCAGATAACTCCTCCGGCTGAGCACGCCGTCCATCCGGCCTTGCTTCCCTCCGACGCAAGCTCCCGGATCCCGCCACGCGTCCACCACTTCGAAGCTTCCCGAACGCGCCCGGATCACCGTCTCCGTCACGTTGGGCCTTCGGGCTCGGTTTTGAGGCCCAAACCGAAAAACCCTCCTCCGATGGTTTTGTGGCCCAACCATCAAAACCCCGCGTACAAGCTTCGGTCGTTAGCCGCCACCTTGCACCGGCTCCAAGTCCACAACCTCGTCTTGCTCTTCTTGCACCATGTTGACTGCACTTGATCCCGTCTGGCCACCGGGTCTCTCGAACCAAGCCTACTTGTCTCTCCACTCCTTGGAGGCCACTCTGGCTAAGACCTTTCGCGCTTGTTCTTCACCTGCACCAACGCAAACCAAGTCGCACCAACACCTGCAGTACTAAGCCAAGAGTCAGTCCACACACCGTTGTCAATCACTCATCACACTGAGAAGCGACCATCCACCGATCCTCGGATACACATAGTCCTCATTTATTTATGCTCGATTTTAGGCGACTGATTGTTTGTTTATCCTTCAATTCAGTTGCTTAATTTGGCCGCCGGATCGTGGCCTGACGTCTGTGATTAGCCTCACATGTAACTGGGAGACTCTGTTCTGATGTTATATCCGGACCGCTTGGTTCGTTCACGCCTGGTTGTCTCGCTGGTTTCTCTATTTTTCCCCCAGGCTTGGTTCGACACATCCCACACTACTATCGTCAGGTTTATAAACTTTAAAGTCTCCAAAGCAAGGTTCGTACAATTATCATTTTGTGCGAGAGAAGGAGATCGTTTTCTGCATCGACTTGTTAAGAGTTGCACGCCTCGACATCTTCGAATTTGGATTTTGGACGTATCGGTTCTATTTTTTTTTCTTCTATATAAGCACTCTTTGGATGTATGGGCCGGTTTCGATTTTTTTCTAAGTTCTTGTTTGGTTGGTGGCCACACCTAGGGCGCTGCCACAGCTCGCCATCAAACCGAGGCACCTAGTGTGGCGGACGAATCGTTCGAGAGCGTCCAAACAGGCCATAGTGTCAACTCTCCAAATGCAACGACATGTTGAGGGGGCAATTAAGGGTAAAATTGCCATTTTACTGAAAGTCTAGGGTCTGAGATGTTTCATGTCTCATGTACTCCATATATACTGTGGGAGCCTTTGGGTCCAACTCAATACAAGCATACATTTGTAACGAGTACAAGCTTTACACACTACTAAAGAGGAGCGTGATCAGACAAATTAAGTTATATACATGCTATATCCTCTGCTGGTCACCTCCTACCGCTTCTGGAAGTTCAAGGCCTTGGTGCCGTACGCGAAGAGGAAGAGGAACAAGAGAAGGTAGCCGAAGTGCGCCAGCACGACGTAGCCGACGAAGTCGTGCTTCATGCCCAGGCTTTCTTTCAGAAATTCCTTCACCATTATACCGTCAGGGTTGCCAGGAACCGAAACCTTGCGGTCAATTTCGCCAAACTGCGACGCGATGACACCGTAGATGGTCCATGACACCGGGTCACACCAGTAGAACCACCGCCACCAGACAGGCAACCCCTGCAAGAGCGAAATAGTATCAGAAACTGTATTGGCAGCTCAGGGCACGGTTGGAACCATGAGGGAGTGGTGCAATGTAACGCCAGGGTTCACAGAGATGCCTACCGGTCGTGGTATGAGGAATCCAGCGAAGATGTTCCAGCCGGTGAGAGTGAATGAGACAAGAATACTTGCGAGCATTTGGGAAGGAGTGCAGGCAATAAGCATTGCAGCAAACAGCGAGCAGTAGAGGAAGCATGCGATGATAAAGAACAGGAAGTAGAAGAACTTGTCTGCCTTCCAGGTATAGCCAATCATCGCGTAGATAGGGATAGTATAAACAATACCCTGAGCCACATTGTAGACAAGCTCCACGACTGACTGTACACATCAAACAGTTTCAAGAGACAAGTTTTAGTAGACTGTTTGTGTATGCAAGGGGGTTCAAAAACAACTGCGAGAAAAATAACTAGTATTTGCAATATACAATGGCAAAAAAGAATTGTTTAAAGTTTTATTAGCCATTATCCATAGGTGAACAAATGATTCCGTTTGGACAAGACCAATGATTCTGATTGGTCATGCTCGGATCATCATATATCAGTTAATAAATGACATGACAACATAAGGTATTTAGAAAAGAAATTACCAGTGCAACTGCATAGGACATTGGAGAGAACATCCCAGCAGCCTTTTCGCGGTAGAAGACTGTCCTTTCGATAGAAAAAACAGGTAGCGCCGAGAGCACATTTGCAGCTCCAAGGAAGAAAATAGCAGCATAGGTGGCTCCAAGTAGATTGAGCAGGTCCTGCTCTGTTTCTCTGTACAAATATAAGGGGAAAAAACAGATCAACCGAGAATACTTAGCATGGAAGGTAATCAATCTAACACTATCCCATCAATTGATTATTATTAGAACAAGATAAACGATAATATAGAGTAGGATCATACACATTCTTTCCCTTGCGCAAAAAGACTGTACCGAACACAATACTATAGAGAGCTGTCATAAGATAGCGCATGGCATTGTAGGGTGGATTCTTCCAATAAGATCGAAATTGCTTCCATGTATTTGCCATACATTGATTGAAGAAATTCTGGGCATATTTAGTAGGAAATGAGAGATCCTGATAGCCTGGCGGTGGAATGCTTAACTCCTCAATAAGTTCTTGATTACTCCTGAACATGTGCATTATAAATATGTAAGAAGAACATTTTTGTTTTGTTTAAGATTCAAATAATTAGAAGTTTAACCAGCATTAAAGAAGAAACGAATTTACTAAACAAAAAAAATGCTGAAATAGTAGCATAGCACATATATTTACCGGTAAAGAGCAGAATTTGCATAAATTTCAGCAAAATCAACGTTCATGCGAGCCTCAGCTAGAGGAGAGCTGACTTCCAGCATCCATGTCGCTGGATTGTACCCTTCTGTAATTTTTGGGACACCTGGAATTGCCTGCAGGAGAATGCTATGGATTAAAAGTATCCTTTTGTTGTCTCACCTCAAGATCAGGTCACCTCTATACACAATGGTATATCATATCATATGCAGCTATGAGTGATTCTACAAGTTAATTCCTAAATTAGTATGCAAGATCATTTGCCTCAAATAGTCAAAACGCTTTTCAGGATTTGAAGTTACTTTTGTACATTAAATGTCAACTTCGCCTCACAATCTGCTGCTAGTATAATTGATTTGTATAGTGCATACTGTTAGATATACCCTCTGTATTTTCACATTGTATCAGGGGTTTGTACATATTTGGTAATACCTGTGCATGTATATATATTGAGGCCTAGAGCCCTCATATTGAATACAAGTATTCCTGACATATACACAGCAATGGAGTTATGGTGTAGAAGACCTTTAAATAGTAAATTACAATATTGCAATTCCTAAACAAAACACAGAGTTCCACGTGATTAATCACCACCTTTTTTCATATAACTCAAACATATCTCTTATTTTCTGAACCTACCTAGTAGAATTGCATTTGCCAAAATTACTTTGTTGATCTGTTAACTGATTTTAGCAGTATCGGATGTTTCAACTTGGTTGCCCCAAACTGAAACAAAATATAACAGACAACTCACCTCGAAATATTCAACTAGTATGTGAGATTGGACACCAAGCTGGCCAGCATATATGACACGTCCTCCTCTCTTCAGCAACAGAAGCTGAAAGATGTAACCATTTTTCAGCATGTTCTTGAAGAGTTCAAAATAGAGAGATGGTATTAGAGCATAAAAATATGAGTAATGTGAGCACCTCATCAAAAGCCTCGAAGATATCAATGCTGGGCTGATGGATCGTACAAACCACAGTTCGCCCAGTGTTAACTGTATTCCTCACTGTGCGCATGACAATTGCTGCAGCTCTAGCATCAAGGCCAGAAGTTGGCTCGTCCATGAATATAATTGAAGGGTTTGCTACCAGTTCTACTGCAATCGTTAGTCTCTTCCTTTGTTCAGTCGATAACCCACTAACACCAGGGAGACCAACCAGAGCATCGCGCAATACATCAAGCTCAACTAGTGACATCACTTCCTCCACAAACATCTATATTGAAATTAATTTTATCAGAACTAGTGCTTTCAACTCCAAAGATATGGAAGTTCTCGGTCTTTTCTTTAGTACCATGGTTGCAAGGAAGGCCTTTTACAAATCGAATAAAATCAAGCAGTACAAGCATAACAGTGCAGTAACTAATATGCACTTATTACATCTAAAAGGAAAATAAAAATATAGACTGACGTACCATAAAAAACTTATTCTATTGGTATATCAGCATAATAAATACCAAATGATTAAAGTATTAATCCATTCTAGACTCAGGTTTACATGACTTTAAACCATCTTGAAGGATGTACTCGACATGTCAGGGTTGGTTCATTATGTGTCAAACTATTTTTTGTGTCAGTTAGTACCCAGCTTTCTCAACACAAAATACAACTTTGGATTGAGAGTGTGCTGTCAGTTAATGTGCAATACGTAGCACTGATACTCAAGCTACAATCACTGCAGTTATTTTCTCTAGCAGCATCAAGGCATAAGTGCATAGAATACAGGAAAAGACCACATACCTTTCTAGTATTCTCATCAACTTCTGAAGAAAGACGCAACCAAGCAGAATAAATGAGTGACTCATACACAGTAATATTTGGTGAATGGATGTCAGTTTGTTCACAATAGCCACTGATGCGAGCAAAAGTTTCCTGTTTCTTAGGGTAACCAGAAAGCCTTATATCT
Organism: Echinochloa phyllopogon; assembly: GCA_033239725.1. NCBI lineage: Eukaryota > Viridiplantae > Streptophyta > Magnoliopsida > Poales > Poaceae > Echinochloa > Echinochloa phyllopogon. The sequence continues at coordinate 48,869,596 of BTCW01000002.1, read as the reverse complement.
CCCTCGATAGTTCCACTTGTCTTTCTTCCTGCCAGTACATCCATTAGAGTAGTCTTTCCAGCTCCACTGACACCAACTAGTGCAGTCAGAACACCTGGTCTGAATGCGCCACTAATATCAGATAGCAATTGAAGGCGGCTTTCTGTGAAACCTTGTTCTTTCATTGCCTAAAAAGGATTTTGCAATATATGTTACTATACAAATTGCATTTACAGATTTAAGTAGTAAAGGCACTAGCTTAGTTCAAAAGATTGTTATCAAATGACTCAGAGACACCAGGCAACGGAAGAAAAGACATTGGTAAAGTAAGTTTTTGCTCCAACTATGATGTGTTTCATCAACTTTTCGTGAACTGGTTATGTCAAAACTTGTGTTTCTGCTCCAACTCTGATGCATTTCATCAACATTTCCTGATCTGGTTATGTTAAAACTTGGAACTTCATTTTAGAAGATCAACTTACAGCAGGCATGTCAACGTAGTAGTTCATGTGGTTGAAAGAAAGTGAAAGTGGCTGGAAGGGCAACACCATTCCTGTTTGGGTTCTCCTGTTTTCTGCTTCATTTGTGCCTGACATGAGGGTAGATTATGAGATCGTGCTAAAAATATGAACCGAAACAAAAAGATATGCTTTGTGAATCATGATGCTTGCAGGTCCTAGAGCAAGCTGTAGGAATCAAGTCATTTCATTATTTGGGCCTCTTTGAATGCAGAACTCTCATAGTCACAGGAATCTCATACAAAACAAAACATCAAGAGTGGATGATTTTTTCCCTCCAAAACTTCGTGTAAAAGTTCCAATCCAGGCTTCTAAACAAATATTGAGAGATAAATAGCAAGAAGCAATAAGGATTGAAAAACACACATGGATGCATTTGCTGCTCTCTTACCCTGGGTAACCGGGTGCATTTGTTCTGGATCTGTTGATTTCTTTTTGTCATCATCATCAGAAACTACAGCATTTGAACTGCCACTAGCTGTAGAAGATATAGTTCATAAGTGCTTCACCTAGGCATCAGACTAGTGATGTTTCGAGAGCAAAAAAAAAAAGGAAAGAAGCTTACGGCTCAAGAATGTAAGAGCGCAAAGGAAGAGAACATTGAAAAGAATAATAAATCCTATCATGGCACCGATGGAAAGCCAGTACCCCCATTGACCACCAAAGTAGCCTTTAAATTTCAGAATAGCCTTCCCTACTGTTGGTGCATCAATGTTTGAATCAGTGTTTGGCTGCAGTTAGATGTTACATTAGTTCAAAATATTCCTCTTACAAATAACTGAGCCACAATCGAGAAACCAATGTAAGTGAAAAGAAGGAAGATAGATAGATATATAATATTCTTTTCTTCAAATTACTGATAACTTCGCATGATATCTACGTATAAATTTGTCTGTGACTAATATAGAGAAAGCATCACATTTAGAAAAAAGTTTTTTTTTGTGTACACAGAAACTTACACTGGCCCATCTAGTGGCAAGGAATTCATTGATAGATATAGCATTATTGCTGTACATCATGGGAGATATCCAGTAGCCCCAAATCCACCATGGTTTAATGTCCTCTATACACATAAGTATCAAGAGGCACAATAAGAACAGTAGCACTTCACAGTTCACATTACTATATTCAGGGAATATAAGAAATCTCAATGAAAAAAGGTTTCAATCACCCTTCAAGGACATCACTTTGCTTATAGCAAACAATAACTAAAGTTAACTAGCAGCTATGGGGACTAAAGTTCATTCTCGACAATTACATACAATTTTTTTAGAAGAAGACACACTTACGTCTGGGGATGAGAAACCCTCCGAACAAGAAAACAATAAGCAGCGAAAACATGCCAAATGTATTAGCCACAACCATTGTCTTCAAAATTGCGCCTAGCAACCGAAACATGGCCACAGCCATCTGGTGTGTTAAAAAGTATGCTAGAAATTGACTGAAGAACCTGAAATCAGTACGCAGGAACATGTCACATGAAAAACTGATACGAAATTTCGATATGCAAGTCTACTATTGTCATTATTAGTTTATTACTAAGACATCCTTTATCTTTTTTAACCTTTATTTTATTGTATTTTGCTGGCCCATGTTGGGTTACATCTCAAGCCTATACCAGCTTCCTTGGGAGTAAAATTATGTTGTTGTTCACATATTTAAAAGTGTAAACAGCTACCTTCCTGCAGCAGGTGCAAAACCCATAACATAATATGTAACAGTTGTCCACATAAATGAATCCAGGAATGAAAAAGGAATCTTTAAGATTATGGTTGCAAGTCCATAGGTCCATGCTGGAAAGAACAAGTAGTCTCTCTGTTTATAGAATACTGGTAGCTTTTTTATAGTCATACTCATCTCAGTAATTCCAATGAACATGATTGTGATCAAAGAAGAAGCCAAAGCACCATTAAATTTGCTGTTATCAGAAAACTTCCCACTGGGCATCTTTGTTCTGAAAAACACTGTCATGGTTATGAATGCCAGCACAAACAACTGAAAAAACTTGAATATGTAGAGGAAGGAGTTGCGCTTCATCAGCAACCATTCTCTGGACAAGACTGCCTTGAGAGACTCCAAACTAGATAACCCATACTTCTTGGTAGTCAAAGCAGCAGGATGTGTTTTAGATTTATCGTAAGGAACTTGCAACTCTTTCTGGAGCTTCTGGCCAACATGGAATGTCTTGAAATGTCGCGCAAACTCTGGGACTGATACATAACGATAATGTTCCTGGTCATGGCACCAATACTGCTGTTGATCTTTCCTGGAAGTCACCTCTTGAAGGAAGTCTGCCACTCCTTTCCGTTCAGGGCACCGGAAACCAGCGCTCTCAAAGAATTCAAGGATATCTTCCCGTGGACCATGGTAGACTACGTAACCTTCTGATAGTAAAATGATATCATCAAATAGATTGTAGGTCTCAGGTGGAGGCTGGAGAAGGGAGATCATCACTGTATTATTCATCACATGAACCATCTGTCTGATGTATTTGACAATCTGAAATGTGCTGGAACTGTCAAGCCCAGTTGATATTTCATCCATGAACAAAGCTTTTGCAGGTCCAGTTAACATCTCACCTACAGCCACAGACAGCAATTATTGAAGTCCAAGAAAGCTAACATCAGGATTCCTTATGCGCAATATCACACAAAAACAACAGAGTCATCATGTCAACCAAATCGCATAGATTTCTTAGTTAGGCATATTGATTAAGGTAGGAGTAGACTCCATAGGGTTCTGTGTCTATAACTAGGCCCCAGAGGGCAAAATCCTAGCTCTGCCACTGGAGAAAAGAACAATAAACATGCGACTCAAAAATCTGTAATTTTAAAAAATAACTGATAGTTATGCGGTAATTCATAGAGAATCCTCTATTGCACGGTTGCAGTGATTATAATTAAACATGTAGTGAATAGTTTTATGGTTTCATTGAGAAACCTCAATTATAAATCATTTCTTTTATATTGAATTGGCATGATGGAGGCATACCAGTTGTCACACGTTTCTTTTGCCCACCAGAAATGCCTCTTTTCATCTCATCACCAACAATAATATCAGCACAAATGTCAAGCCCAAGAACCTGCAGTAATTTGTAAACTCAATCAGTAGAGATAAATAGTGGGCAACTATCGAGATTCAAATCATGTGTAACTGTCATACTGATATGTCTATTTCCTGTTACAAAAAAGTGGGCAATATTTTCTTCCTACAAGAATAGTAAGAGAACAAACAGATAAGTTGAAGCCAGAAGAAGGATTTTAATTTGCAGATATGTCTATTTCCTGTTACAAAAAAGTGGGCAATACCTTGAGGGTAATATCTGTCATAATGTTGGTCTCCTTTCCTTCAACTGCAGTTGCCTTCATGAAAGCATCAATCTCAGGGTCAGGCTTAATGCCAGCATTTCGTTCCCGTCTAGCTAATTCTGACAGCATATCATATCTGGCACCAATGCCTAGACATCTTCTTGAGAAGTCCATTGTCTCTCTTACAGTCATTTCTGCATGGTGTAGATCATATTGACTGACATATGCACTAGTCCTCTCAGGATAGAACTCCGAAAAGTCGTGGCCACAGTACGTGATTTTCCCAGATATCTGTAGCAGCAAAGGAATGATGTGTCATACAATACCGCACACATAATCAGAAGGAACTACATCATACTACAAGAACAAATATGCAACCTTGAGATTCTCGGCAGGCTTCCCAGTTAGTGCTCGCATAAGCGTGCTTTTCCCCGACGATGGAGGCCCCAGAAGAAGTGTCATCCTGACATAGTAGTTTAATACAAAAAAATAGTTGAAGCAAGCAGCAATATTGACCTACTTTTTATCAGAAACAGTAAAAAACCATTTTGATGGCCATTAAAGAAATTATTTAGAATGCTCCATGCGCAACCGAGTTATGAGGATTTGTAATGTACCTCGATGGCTTGATGATGCCGCTGACATCGTTAAGTATCTTAATCGTCCTCTTGTTCGACGAACCGAACCGGCTGACGAGTCCCTGCGAGAAACCATCAAGCATACCCGAATTTCAGCCACGGGGAGCTGTCAAGAGGAACAGGAAGCTGGTACGGACCGGCACGTCATCAGGAAACAGAGCTTGATGAGGCGAGCCCGGAGGCACGGCACGCAATTGGGCACGAGGGCAAGGGCGCAGGGCGGGAGAGCCCAACGGAGCGGCGCGGGAGCGAAGGCGAGGTGGGCTAGTGCCGAACGAATGGGGAAGCAGGGGTACCGCGGCGGGGCAGCCGCGACCGCCGCACCTCCGCGGCCGCCGGAGACGGGGGTCGGCGGAGCCGCGGATCCATCGCCGGGGCCTGGCGGGGTTTGCGGTGGCGCGGGCGCCTCGAGCGCGCGCCGCGCGGCACGAGGAAGAGGGGAGTGGCTGTGGCTGCCGTGTAGGAAAGTCCCTTGGGAGTGGAGGAGGCGCAGACGCGCAGGGAAAGTGAAGCGCCCAAATGGTTCGCCCTGGGCCGGCGGCCTTGCCTTTTTCAAAGATGGGCCGGCCTGGCAACAAGTTTTGGGTTTTTCTTGTAGCCGGGTGGGTTTCTGGCCAGATGGAACGGCCCAGCTCGGCTTCTTTTTTTTCACACTTGAACACGGGCAAAATATACCGTGTAGTGTAACGAATTTATTTTCGCCAAAAACATCTAAATTTTTATTTTAAAATGAAGCATGGATTTTTAGAATGTTAGTTACTTTTCCATCCACGATGATAACACAACGTGAGTGCGTGGAAAATTGGCAGAAAATTTGGTTGAACTTGAAAGGTTGAAAGGAGAAATTCTTGGTTTTGAGGAGTAGGGTGCGTCTGGTTCGCTGCATTTGGCCCAGCCTGGCTCGTGGGATGCAGGTTTGATGAGTTTGGTTGCCTACGTATAGTTCTGAGCCTGGCCTGATGCGTGCAAATGGCCCAGCGGAGCCTGGCTGCCGGGAAACGGAAATGAAATCCGTTTCCTCGTGGCCTGGCTCGCGCGAGGCGAGTGCGAGCGTGCGGGGGCATAAAAATGGCTCGCTCGGTGCTGATTCAGGCAACCAAACAAGTGCTTTATGTATCCTGTATGCGATGATGCAGTCAACCAGACATAGGCGTGTTGCATGTCTTTAGCCTGGCCCGACTGAGCCTGGCCGGTAGATGCGAGCCTGGTTCTGCTGGTCCTCGAACCAAACGCGCCCGTAGTCCTTCGCTGTATACATATTTTTTCCTTTTTTACATCTTTTTGGTCTAGGTCTCTGTACAGCCCTTCTTTATAAATATAATTCTGGCAAGTCTTACTAGCGTTACGGTTCAAAAAAAGAAAGGTTGAAAAGTCCTTCACTCGGAAAAAAAAAGTTGAAAAGTCCTTGAAAGATGCAACAGTTTGTACAGAGACCGAGGCTTTCTTGCCATCTAGCGGAGCATGATGCCTGCTTGGTCATACGGAGTATATTAGTAGGTCAAGCAGTGGAGTGTGTGTTATCAAAAAAAAAAGCAGTGGAGTGTGATCAAAGTAAGCAAGCACGTGGAGTCGGGAATTCCACGGCGTCTAGAAGGCAAGGGAATCTGGCCGGCTATACTTGTCCTTGCCTCCTTGGATAACGGACATGCATGTCGCAGTCAAGACTCGAAACACGATCGAGTGCCACTGGCACCGGCGAGGTTAATTAATTAATTACTCCGTACTCCGTAATTTCACCGGGAGTCCGGGATTTGGCGGCTAGTCGTGGCTGGCTTGGCAGCGTGCGATATGATACGATATCGATCGACCGGGGCCGGGCAAGAAAAATCCCAATGTCGGAAAAACGTGGTTGATCGACTAATAGCCCCTGCCCTTGACTTCTCGCACCCTTCCACGTCGGATCGAAACTAGGTAGGCTGCACTGCAAAGACATGTCGCACGTCCCGTTTTATCTCGAGTTCACGTCAGATTGGCCTTTCTGCTAGCTAATGCAGCGCAGCTTGCAGGGGATGATGGAGCAGCAGCTGCTGCTGGGTGTGGCTAGCTGTGCCTGTGCGTACCTCGACGACGTTGATGGCGGAGTTGAGCAGCGTGGGCAGCGCGCGCGCGCCGACGTACACGTCCGCCTCGATCGACAGGTTCTCGTACCGCACCTCGATCTGGGGGAGCTCGATGCCAACCCTGCAATAACAACATTGTTTTTGTTGGTTATTAGCATCATCTCCACCGAAAAACCTAGCCCTAGCTAGCACCCTGATGTCTGATGAACGGCCGGTCACGCACAGGTCGAGGCGGTCGCGGAAGCGGCGGAGCAGGCGCTCGTTGTCGTCCTCGACGGCCTTGAACACGCGCTCCATCAGCTCACGCCCGGCGCGCGGGTCAAGGTTGGCGATGTCCACCTCGTCGGCGACCAGCTTCACGGCGGCGCCGCCGCCCTCGTCCCCGCCGTCCAGCGCCCGGCGGATGAGGCCCCGCCGCATGCGGTCGTAGGTGGGCAGCTTCTCCAGCGCCGCCCACCGCAGGTTCTCCTCGTCGTCCCCGGCCTCGTCCCGGCTCGCCGTCGACCGCCGGAACGGGTCGTCCGGGTCGCCGGCCGCCCGCAGCGACCGCGAGATGGACGCCGCCGCCGACAGCCAGCCCCGCCGGCTCCCCGACGGCGCGATCTCGCCCGCCATCGTATCCCTGCCGCTGATTACAACGGCCAGGATTAATTTTGACGGCGCTAGCTATGAGCCGGCGCGCGCGCGTGTGGGCTCTAGGCTCTAGCTGTGCGCGCTTTGCTTTGCTTTGGCACGAGGATCTCGGAGCGCGCGCGCGTGTGTATATATATGTATGTAATATGTTGGCCAGTAACTGACGTCAGACATTGCATATGATCTCCACTGGCATGGTTTGACCGTTGACAAATAAAGGACCCCGATCGAGAGAGGAAGATTATTACTGGATTTAGGGAAGGGCACAGCGGAGCGTTGGGATGGCGGAAAGTTCTTGCGTGTTTCGATCGCCGTCCCGTCTCCACTAGCGCGGCCACGGGTCAAGCAACTCACGATCGAGCAGCTAGCTAGTTGTCCGCAATACTAATTCTGCGGGTGACCGCACGGAAGGAACTTCCGGTCGCTAGGGTCAGTTTGGATCGCTTGCTTAGTGCTGTATCGTCTTGTCAGATCAGAATAGCAAACGAGGCAACGCATTTGAATGTGCAACAAGGTTTTCTCGATGTTTGTGCGGGCAAAAATTAACTTGCTAGCGCGAGAGAGCCGAATCGGCTCGCCCGGCCTGGCAAGCACCTCGTTGCCCGCGCTAACGAGGCAAGGCAAGGCGAGGCTATGCTTGCTCAGGAACCAAGCGTGCCCTTAATCGACGCGTGGCCTCTTCATTCTCTTTTCCTTTTCTTTTTCTGCTCTCGCTTCCGGTAGCAGTGAACCCCCCTCCATTCTTATCACTTCCAGCCGCTCTCTCTGCATTCTCTCTCTTTCCTCTCTTCCTTTCTCTCCCGATCCAGATCCAGATCAGGGCAGCGGCCAGCGGCCAGCGCCCAGCGGAGCTCGCTAGCTCAGGGAGGCGCCCAGCTGCGGCCTCGGGGGGACGGAGGTCGCGTGGCCCGTGGAGGCAGCCCCGGCGGAGCTCGCTCGCCCGCGCGAGCAGCGGTCCCGGTGGAGCTCTCGCGCGCGGCGGCGACGGCCCTAGCGGGCGCGCGTGCGGCGGCGGAGATCCTTGAGGGGCCAAGCACGGCGGAGCTCTTCGTGGGGGCGGCGACGACGGGAGGCGGAGCTCCGCGTGGATCCGCCCGCGCACCTGATCTGATGGCTCACGGGGAAGCGAGGCGGCGCAGTCTCCGGCTGCCAACGACGGCTTCCATCAGGGGCGGACACAGCGGGTGAGGAGATGTAGCTTGGCGAGGGTGGATCTGAGGCGGATCTCGGCAGGGCCGGCTCCTCGGTTACACTTTCGCTCGTGCTGGCTTATCCTCTCTCTCCGTCCTCCGACTGCTCCGTCTGCTGCTCTCGGACTCGGGTCGGCACCATTAGCGGTGACGGCCCACACCAAGGTATGCCCTCCCCTCCCCTCCTCTTTCGCCTCTCCTCTGTGCTCGTGAGAGCATTGGGTCTGAAATTCTTAATCAAGTGTGAGCTCCAACAGATGATTGTGTGTAGTGTAGCAGCTTCCATGCACCGATTGCCTGCGTGCTCGTTGTCAATGTCTCGCTGGTGCATGACATCTATAGACACATATATGTGTATTTTGCCACATGATACCTATGAGGTCTGTCTACTTGTGTTCTAGTTTACATAAAGCGAACAATCCCAATTTGTCATGCCCCACATCCTCTGTTGATGTATTTTTTAGCCGGATGTATGTTCCAATGGAGCAATAGACATACCAATCAATGTTCCAAAGGCACATGCTAAGAAACCATGCAACAATAGCATACGAATATGCCTGACACATGGAACTGCGTGTGGAAGCTATGTTCATTTCTAGGGGCTTCTTGTATCGAGATGTGTAAGGCTATTTTAAAATAGGTTAACAACAAGGGTTGAGCATAAGGTAGGCCAACATGAGGCATATACCCCCGCTGCAGATGTGTAACCCTCTAGAAAACACAACCACCTATTCAAGATGCCATGTTTACTTTAGTTAATTCACTATATCCTCTGCTGTTTGCCTGCTCTAAAAATTAACTAAAGCCCTGCTACTGACTAACAAGTGCATGATGGCATTGATTTCAGTTTTATTAAAGTGTTGGCTTCATTCTATTTAATCAATGATAATGTATTGTTATATAATTTATTGTGCTCTATCCTTTTTCTACACAATTCTTATTCAGGAACCATTCAACTATTCTCAATTTTGCTGGTTAAAGCTATGCATATTAATATGTTTACTCTAAAGTTTCACACAAATTAATTTCAGAAAAAGTTTTTCCAAATAGTTTTTCTAGAGATGTTTCCTACAAAAGTTTGTAGAAATATTATTTTCAGTAGTACCCATAATTATAAGGAAAAGTATATGTACAAAAGTTTACTGCATAGTTATCTAGAAAAAGTTTGTACAATTTTTCTAGAAAATAATTGTAGGAAAATACTATAGAAATGTTATATTGAAAAATTTTACTGTCAAAACTTAGATAGCTAAGTTTTTGTGCAAAACTTTTATGTATAAAAGTATTCCTCACGTAGTATATTTGTTCATACTTTTATAACTCAAAACTTGTATAAAACAGTCCTGATATAGTAGGACGAGTGTTTCCAATCCGAATGAGAGTTCCATTTGTATTTCTATATAATTCTACTACTACTTTATGATTACCTGTATGTTAATATAAACAGATTAAGAAATAAGATTGGTTTGCTTTGTGAAACATTATGAAATATTGGTGTGGGCTAGATTGGTTCTCTAGAATATTGTGGACTAAATTTATTCTAAAATGTTTGTTACATAACTTTTCCCGAAAAATGTTGTTAAATAACATTTTATGAAAATTCTATTAATAACTTATTACTGATACAGTTGTCACAATGTACAAATTTATTGATACATTATTTATCAAAATTATTTTGGGAATTTCTTCTAAAAGGTTTTCTTTAAAAGTTATTAGGAAAGACACTTGAGGGAAGGTTTTTTTATAAGCTTTTGGTCCAAGTCTTTCTTAAAAAGTTGTTAGGAGTGTTTCCTGAATAAGTTGTATGATTGAATGTATCTTCATAAGCTTTTTGAGTTATAAAGTTTTCCAAAGTTGTAGTGGATAAGTGTTTCCAAAGAAGTTTGCAATAAGAAGTTTTTCATGAAAAGATTTATAAACATTTTATAAGTAAAAGTTTCTACAAGAACATTATTATAAAAAGTTTTACTTGATATTTTTTCCATATATAAGTTCCTTAAGCAAAGTAAAGTTCTTTACAAGTTTTCTGAGAAAATTTTTCTCGATAATATTTTCCATATATGTTATATAAGCAAAGTGTTATGTACAGTATAAGTTTTCTTAGAAAATTTTGCCCTATAAGTTTGTGTATAAGTTCGATTGACAAAGTATTGTTCTCTGTATAACTTCTCTAGCAAACTTTTTTACAAAAGAATTTGTGTCAAAAAGTTTGGGTGCATAGTATTTACAAGTAAATTTTTTTTGCTAATATTTAAAATAATTTTTGTACAAAACCTTTATAAAAAACTTTTACTAGATTACATAAACTCTTTCTCTATATAACTTTTTTTGTACGATATATTCCGAAATAATGTTTGTAGAATAATTTGTCCAGATAAATTTTTGTTTATTTTTATACATATATTTTCTGTGACTAAAAAGCTTTTTTGACTGGTCAAGAAGAAAATGTTATGAATAAATAGTTATATATAAAACTTTGGTAACTAATTTTTCTATGAGAAGTTTGATAGATTAGTGTTCCTAGGGGTATGGTTGTTCCATATGTGTTGATACTACCTAATAGATTCAGTCAGATTCGGCTGGTTAGAACATTTTTTTTATTTTTTTTATTTTCCTGATGATTTGTTTCACTTTAGTTCAGTAAATTAATGGCCTGCCATATTTTTTTGTCATGTTTGCACCAGAGCAATCTTTGTGCAGCTCCTCCCAGTCACAGTCCAGTGGCCTGCCATAGTAGTGGTCAAGGTAAGCATCCCCTGCACCGCCAACCGAGCCACCACACTCCAATTAGTTGATTAACCTGCTCTCTAATTGCATATGCAGTCTGATTTTGTTTATGATATATTGGATATACACTCTGGTTTGTATATATTAGTTGAACAGCCGTGCCAAGTCAATATACAGGCTAGGGAAAATGCACTGTATGAGAATCCACATGTTTTTTTGGAATGTTGTTGAGTAAAAAATCTGTAGCTAACTTTTTGTTCAGATTTTTCTTAGAAATATTATATAGAAATATATACAGTAAATATTAGGTAGAAAAGTTATCTACATAAGATTTCTAGAATTGTTTATATATAAATTTTGAATAAATTTTATGTTGACAATGTTTGTAGAAAAATTTCTTAGAAAATGTTGTATAAAAAAGTTGTGTGTAGAACTTTTTATGAAATATGTTTTTTCTGTATAACTTTTTTGCAGAAAAATCATGTACTAACTTTTTCTAAGAAAATATTTTTTCTGTATAACTTTTGGTCTCTGTGCAACAAATCTAATGCTATGTACTAATTTTCTACTAGATCAGTGCTCTATTTTATTTTACTTCATTCGCACAGCAGCTCCTAAATATGATCTAAGTGCTCTGTTTGGTTGAGTTTATCCGTACAAGAGTATTAAGCTTATTTACGCCTCCTCTTGATAGAATGACTTCTTAATGTTTTGTTAGCTCGTATGAATTATTGTACCATTGAGGTAGACAAACATTTCCCTAGGTATTTCAGTTTGAATTATTTAACATGTGGAAGACATTCTCCTTGATACTTTGTGGTGAGATGGCTCGGGGTCAAGCTGTTGTGTTATTCTATTTTGCACAACTGGGGGAAATGATTCTGACAGATACATAATTCATCACTTACTTGAAAGATACAAGATGAAAATTGCTGTGACTTTATGTATTGAGGAATGGTTCTGGTTCAGTAGAAAAAAATTCTATTTTTGAATGGAGCATTTCTCAGGAGTAATTACCTTTCTCTTTACTATATTGATGAAACTTTTAAAACATGCAAAACTTCTTGCTCATGAATCTTCTATTTTTAGATGGATGATGTCCTATTTTATAGTTAATTTTGGCGCTTATATGTAGATGCAGTTAGAAGCTTCCATTAGACAAACTATTTGTGCTACTGAGATACTGCCAGGATACTGTGAGGTGTTTACTTTTTTAAAGAGTGTGAGATTGGGTGTACCCTTTTGTGTGGTACCAGTTCTTGCTTGCTTGGATGGCTGGATTTTATACCTAGATTTGATTATTTTTCTTGTATGCATGGGTTGTCTCCTTTCTGTGGACAATGAAGAGGCAACATGATAAATCTTTGTACACCATTCTCCTTTTTCTCCTATGTGTTCATCCTGCTGTGATAGCTTTGTTAATTCCTTTTGCTTGTTTATGCTGAAGGAATGTTGTGGCCGAGTAGATTATGAGCTCAGCATACAATTGGCCTAGACTGGCATGAAGACGGGTTCCAAGATTATTGATATCAGGTTTGTTGCTTTCAGAACCTACACTGTGTTCATTTTGTCTGTAAAAAAAATAATCCCACAATTGGTTGCAGAGGTAGTTATATTTTGTGGCACTATATTCAAATGCAAGCAGATGGTGGCCGGCTCGGGGGTGTTTTGCATCGATGATGCATTGATCTTGTGAAACTAGACTACAATGTCGGGAATACCTAGTATTAGATCTTGAACTATGCAGTACAATTATTGAACAATGATTAATCTAGTTCATGACCATGATGTTATCTCTTTATGGTGGCTAAATATACTTTGTGGGCTTATGTTTGGCTTTAGCTGTATTTTTGCACGTGAATTGATGATATGCTGAAACTCTATCTGAGCCGGTTAATTTATTGTCGTGAATAGTGTGTTATATATACTCATTTAATATATTGATGTGTTTAGATGTTATACTATGTTATACTTAAGAGTTAAAAAATAAGTTAAATCATCTCAGTTAGGATTAAGTCAATGCATCAACAGCCGACTAATCTAGTTTTTTTTGTACATATCACTGATTCTTTTTATTTGTTTGTTTCTCTTTTTTTTCAGGGCAAGCACAAAATGACAGATTAAAAAAGGCGTCATATTCAGCTTCATCGTTTTTTTTTTGCATTTTTCTAGAAGTCGTAATTTTTTCATGCATGTCATAGAAACTCTTATTACATTTAGGTTTTAAACACACATGTATGGTTTGATGTTTTTTTTTCCTATTTGAACACTATTGAAACTAGCTTTTATTGTCTCCCCCACCCCTTTTAATCCCTATTTTCCCTGTCCCGAATGATTGTAAAAAGTGTCCGTAAAAAAAAGTTTCAAAAAAGTGAAATAAAACACGGAATAAAAGAAGCACGGAAAAAGAGAATGGGGCAGCAGATGGGCGAACGGAACGCGCCTTGATGAGTCCTAAAAGAGAATGACGTGGGGCCGGAGGTTACTAGAAAGAATGACGTGGGGCCGGAGGTTACTAGAAAGGGAAAGAAAAACCGGTCGGAGAGTCGACCGGACGGAAAGCTCGGTGCGGTCGACCGTAAACAAAGGCTGTGTTTGCGTTTCTTTCCAATCTGGAAATAAATTTTTAAAGTGAATTTTGCATGCATGGAGTACTAAATGAAGTCTATTTACAAAACTCATTTAGGATTGAGTGCAACTTTGCGTGACGAATCTAATGAGCCTAATTAGTCCATGTTTGCTACAGTGATGCTACAGTAACTATTCTCTAATCGTACGGTCAAAGTCTTCATTAGATAGGTCTCGCGAAATAGTCCAATGTTGTGAAGTTAGTTTTATGAACTGACTTTATTTAATACCCTTAATTATTGGTCAAATGGGGTGGAAAAATATTTCCACCCCAAAAAAACTCGGCCAAAATGTCCCCTTGTCGGAGGTGGCTGCGTGTGCAGTGGGCCAGTGGCTGGAGAGAATAATCAACATACTCCGTATATATAACGAATTTGCAGGGGCATATCTAGCAGTTACATTCTAGAAGGTAGTTGCTAGCTGTTTGATGGCGTCTAAATACCGTAGACTGATGCATGCACGCAGTTTCCTTTTTCAATATCTCAACATGGCTGTCTATTTAATCGCTCACCGGATCAAGATACAGATAGCATCATCATAAGATACTCCACTTTATACAGTCACCTTAGAATAATCACCCCATCAAGCTCTTTTTGCCCCCCTCACCTTGACCATTAGCGTGCACAAAATTGTTCTTGTTTTGATTTTGAAGTTATGGGCACGCACGTGTGCTCATGTACACGCACCACACAGCACGTGCGAAGCACACCCACCTGAAAGACATTGGGGGCACCAATTTAATCATAAGGCAAAGGTGGACACCCGGCCCGTGTTACTGTGTTAGTGTAGTAGGAGTGTACTTACGTCGTCGAAATGAATGGGTTCGATCGATATATGCTTTCATACACATAATTTTTAAATATATATCTGCGTCGAGAAATTGGTAGTTAGGTTATCGGTTGATGGCGTGTCACGTCCGAATTAGTTACCTACTTTGCACCCCCTAGCTTCCGTGATGACTTGATTGACTGGTAATCCGGCCCCCTTTACTCCCCTTTCAGCAGGCTTCAACTCTTGCATGACCCTGACTCCACATACACCACTTGAACAAATAAGCGTATACTAGCATGCAACATTAACTGTTTTCCTTCTGACCTTCTAGAATGGTATGCACTTTTCTATTTAAATTTCTCAACGTGGCTGTTTAAAGTCACTCACGGGATCAAGACTAACCTTTATACACTGATATATACTCACCTTTATAAAATACATATACGCAAATCCTATCGTTATGTCTACCTTCGAGATATTGGAGCCGGCATATGCCGAGGTAAACGAACTCACGGCGTTTCACCGCCATCGGGCACGATGCCTACCATGAAAGAAAATCATCAATTCACAAGACCAACCTTTTGATACTCTATTGTTTGGATGGGCTAATAAAACCATGACTAAATCTTAGATGTCTAAACTTTAGCTGGCTAAAATTAGCCATGTCGTGTGTTAGATCTGGTGTTAATTTTTAACTGTGAGAAAAAAAATACTTGTACACTGCTTGATAGAAGGTGTGAAGGTGGATATTTCGATCATTTCCTATCTGCTGCTAGAAATTAGCTTTCTATTAGCTGAGTTTGAAGGGTTAATGGACAAAACTATATATAGTTAAGGGGTTCTAAATCTTAGAATCTTTAGGCCCCTATCTGAATAATCTACGGTTAAAATTTTAGCTGACTAAAGTCGCCCTAGCTACATGGGCGGACCCAAGGCCCGGCGAGCCTGATCAGCTGCCCGGGCTCCCGTTGGCCAGCGTCCACAGGGACATGCACAGGTATAAGAAGCTACCGCCATGTTTGCCCGGCTCATGGGAATCTCTGGGTCCGCCACTGCCTAGCTAGAATGTAATAACCGAGCTCCTTTTTTTTTCTCAGCTTGTAGTTGACATGCACAAAATTATTGTTTCTTGAGGTCATAAGCACACATCCGTGCTCACGCGCTCACAGACCACACGTAAGCCCAGACGTAACAACAAGGGAAAGGAGGACATTCGTGTTACTGTAGTGGGAAGAGGTCTTATACTAACGGTTCTGATGCATACTTTCACAAGACAGGTTTTTTAGCTTTTCCTTTTTTTTTATTTCTGAGTATCTACACCAAAATTAATACTACATCTAGCTGTTGTCAAATATATATCATGAAGGACAAACAAACACTACCAGAATCATGCGCATTGGCACCGGGTGGGAAACCCCCTCTAGCACCGGGTTTCCCACCCGGTGCCAATCTTCCGGTGCTAAAGGGTGCCACCTTTAGCACCGGGTAAAATAACCGGTGCTAAAGGTGGGGGCACTAGCAAAAAACATTTGCATATTTGCGTGTTGCGGGATTCGAACTCAAGACCTCTTGGCTCGCACGCGTACACCCACCTAACCATCTCACCTACGCTACACATGTGATGAGATAAAAGATGCTTTCCTTTTGTAGTAGCATATGACACCCCCTTTAGCACCGGGTCGTAACACGACCCGGTGCGAAAGGGTCTTTAGCACCGGGTCGTAACACGACCCGGTGCTAAAGGGTAGCTCTTTAGCACCGGGTGGTGTTACGACCCGGTGCTAAAGTGTGAGGGCCTTTAGCACCGGTTGCTAACACCAACCGGTGCTAAATGTCACCCTTTAGCACCGGTTGATGTTAGCAACCGGTGCTAAAGTGTTTCCGGGGGCACCCTAATTTCGCACCCGGTGCTAACGTCACATTAGCACCGGATCTTTAGTGCACCGAGGCATATGAGAGGTGCGGATGTGAGTTATTCTTGTAGTGAAAATTAGTTTATTTTTAAACTAAACAATTTATCCTAATAAACATCATATACATGGCCATGTCACCTCACCTGGTACCCCTGACTCCACTTCGATCAGATTTTGAGATGATCCTCCATGACCCTGCTGACTACTTCCCTAAATGTTGGACGAGCAAGCAATCAAGCATTCAGGCGTATAGTATAGTATTAGTATAACACGGCATCAAATGTTATTCTTCTGACGTTCTAGAACGGCACTAACTACCTTTCATAATTTTCTGGATGGAAGCAACTTACAATTCGCCGCATGTACCAGTCTAGCATATCTACCTTGAAATTCCATCCACCTTTGATATCTCCGCTAGATTCTTGGCCCGCATATGCACATCAGCATCACGCTCGATTCTCCACTGAAATCCACACATAACATATCCTGCTGCTGACAGTATGTACGTACATACCGCCGTTTGTCACGGGCTCACGGCGACTGATTCGTTGCATCCAGATATCCTGGCCGGGTCTGCTTCGCCTGATGCTAGAAGCAGCAGCAAGCCAGCAACAACAACAACGAGAAGAACGGGAATAATCCAACAAGCACGTACCGGCGTCCCGGCCGTGCCGAGAAGCTAGCGTGGAATCGTCACAGGTGAGTATGCGACGCGACGACCGGCGGCGAACGAGCGGGCCGGGCACGGGGGTGTGCGTGGAATTCAAAAGCATGTGCTTCCCGGGATTGTCTAGAAGGCGACTTTGGCAGCGGCATCTGTGGCCTGTGGTTCAAGTTGAATAGAGGGCGACTTGATAGTGCTGGACTGCTGGTACCGGCCGGTTTTATCCAGCCAGAGCCAGCTTGACCGTGGAAAAGGCGTCGGGTGGCTCTGGGTCGATCGGTGCAACGACGACAACGTTCTTCCGAGCTAGTAGTTGGTCCTAGCCGACAAGTGTCAAAAGGGTTTGGGTCACGTTCACTGCACAGGATACAAAGACCGACGACCTGTCCTGAAGCGTCCACTTGGCACTTGGAACGACTGAAGCGACATATGGGAGAGCACATCACATCACTGAACCATGTAAACTTGTGCTAAAGCGTTTGGCTCCTGTTCTGAGAGCAAACTGCACCCGATGATTCACCGTGTAATAAATGTTTGGATCTGATGAGGCGTTGAACTACTGTAGAGTGTAGTCATCATCGTCCTGCCAGATATCTATCTGTAACTGGGCCGAACCTTTTCTCTCCGGGAAACTGGGCCGGACTTTGTTTTGCACGTTAGATTTGAATGTTTCAAGGTTTGTTGCGACATTGCTTGTGCTTTTCCGTTTGGGCCGAAACGAAGCAACGGGGCGGGATTCAAAAAGCGCCCGAACAGCTCGGCCAGCCCGCGCTTTCGTCCCTCTGCTGCAGCAGCCTCCCGACAAGCGGGCGGCGTCGGCGGGGAGACTCGCCGAGTGGATGGATCATGGATGGTCGGCACTGAGGCATCCTGCAGCGCAAGATTGGGTGCAGTTGAATTGGCGCAGCTGACGGGGTCTATTGGCACCGTTCTATTGGTTTTCTGCCATGATGGACGCAGGCACACGGCAGCCAGGTGAGGCGTGCTCGCCATCTGCTCGACGAAATGCTCACATTGTCATTCACAAAGGAAAAAAAAATGACAGGTTCCACATCGCACAGGAGGGTCCATGTGCGGGGCTCTAGAACTCAGATCTGAAGTCTCGGCCAGGCCTGGAGCAGGCGGCGACTCCCTTTCACGCGATGTGAAGCATCACTTGGCGACGTGGGCTGCAGCCTGAGGTACTTATGCTTTTGGCGCGCCTCTTGTTCTGGTACTCGACTGATGGAAGGGTGCGATTCCTTTTCATCTGTTCCGCACTGAACGCTCTTGGGTGGGATTTGGCTTGTTTCTGCCTGCCAATCTTGTGCATTTTTTCCCGTGAGGGACGGGGGCATTAATTCTTATGCATCTCTGCGAAATGGTAAAAAGAAGCAAGGGGCTAGTTTGAGAAGGAAAGATCTCTATCTGCAGAAAATTTGACAAGAAAGGCATTAAAAACACTTAAAAAGAGGGCAATGGGGTGTATGATTATTACAGATCATACGAGCTGTATGGCTGTAATCTAGTCATAGCCTGCGTACAAATCAATTTACACCACTCTGAAAAAGGGCTACTGAATAGTAAGGGACTGTGTGTACATGTACATTGTTGAAGTTGGATCATTCTTAATATCTGTTATGACAGGCTGACTATAGTAACAGCTGTGTTCAAAGCAAAAGCGTGTTTTGCAACAAAAAAAAAGTGTACCTAGGGCACCAACAGATGAATATTCAGTGATGAAGAGGTCCACGTGTACCTTCGATGAAAATGAATAGAGTACCTGTGCTAGGCGTTTTCCTTTCTTTTGTTGAAATACATAGAATTTATAATAAACTACATAAAGTTCGTAGTAGGAGCTATGCGCATGAAAAAACATTTCTATTCAGGGGCAATACATATGACATGTTTACCAAAGCTTCTTGCAGGGCAACGATAGAATGATGAACTCTGAAGGTTGATGAAATTTGAAACCCCTATAACTGGCCGGGCTCGAAGCTGAGGTACTCTTCTTTAAGACAACAATCAGATAGATATCTCTCCCTCTGGGTCGATATGACAAGTTTGAATGATCTCTTCTCCTTGATACCTCTGTTTGGACTAACCTTTTTTATAGGAAACTGATGCTTCGGATTCTTTTTCTTTTTTAAATGAAATGCTTCAGAATTCCAGTTTATTGGGGAAAGCGTGATGGCTAGCAATGGAACCTGTAAAGTAGAAAACAATGACAAACGAAGTTCAGCCCATGCTTCCTAGTTAACCATATAAATGCATTTTCTCAAAAAAAATATATGAGTGTAAAAGTAAATCATTTCCCTCTTCAAATAATTTTCTTTAACTAAAAAGTAATTTGAACATACCTTCAGAAAGTAAATACTTCAGGAATTAACTGCCCGTTCCTTACTTCTTTCAATGCATCCAAGTTAAGTTCAGGAAAATCTCTGGTTAAAATCCTCTTCAGTTTGATGATCTGATCTATACCTCCCTGAAAGTAAACCTCACATTTTTGAAGATTCAAAACCTCAAGAGATGCCAACAAATTGCACGGAAGATGAATTCTGCCCAAACAATGGTGTATCCTTAATCGCGACAAGGATTCTAATCCACCTAAACAGCTTGGACCACATTTAAATATCTCATCGCATTCAGAAAGATCGAGTTCCTCAAGTGATGCTTGTAAACAACATAATGGCATATGACTCAAAACTTTGCAGTTCTTTAGTTGGACCTTTTTAAGATGGGGAAATGGATGGGCTCGCGAGTCTTGTGATTCTTCTATATCAGACCACTTCCTCCAATTTGGCATATCAAGAAACTTCAGCTCCTTAAGAGATGGAAATACCCTGTAACCTGTTCCATAAAATTCATCACCAATTTGTTCAAGTACCGATAGGCCTTCCAGGACTAAAATCACGAGAGATGGGATTTGCCCAAGAGGCGGAAGTGTTTTTAACTGTTTACATTTGATTAGATGAATGCGCCGCAGTTTGGTAAAATGCTGCTCATCTGCCATCCATGCTGGAAATCCGACTCCCATGTAGCACTGAATTTTCAGCTCTTTAAGATTTGAATTTGGTTTTAAGCCAGCAAGTGTCCTCATGCAAACATCAGATTTGGTTGTTGATGTGCCCACTTCCAACCCCCATTTTAGCACCAACTTCTTTAAGTGTCTTTTTCTAGATAATTCAGCATCAGCCACTATATCTGTGCCTGTTACTTCCTCGAGATTACTGATACAAAGTTGTCCGCAAAGGTCATTCAGGTCCTTCAATTCTGTTATTTTGTGCCCTTCTATTCTGCCCACAGGAAACTCCTCTAACCCTAGGAGATTTGTCATCTGCCCTATCTTGTATACGAGAGAAACTGTCCGAGCTTCTGCATATAAAAATTGGAGGTTAACCAACTCATTCAGAGCTCTAGGTAGTTCTGTGAGCTGGCATCCTCGTAGACCAAGTACTTGCAGAAGGTGCAGCTTACAAAGGGAGTCTGGAATTACAGTAATATCAGTAAAGGAGAGATCTAGAAACCGTAGGTGAGGGAATTTGCTAATGAAATCAGGAGCCTTTCCCAATTTAGCTTTGGAGTAAGAGAAGTCTAATAACCTTAGGGCACTAAGGTCATAGAAAATATTTGCAAGTGCTTCATGTAGCTTATTTGTTCTGTGTCCATCAAAAAATAAAATTGTCCGCCACTTATTCACCTTCCTTAAGTCCAAGTGCACATTAAAATCAGAACTATCTATAGCTAGGTGACGATAAAGTTGGAGGCTTCTTTTGAGCTCCCGTGAATCTGTAGCTGCATGGCATTCCTTTTCAGCTATGCGGTACACTGGCTCTTTAATCATATCAGGTATTATGTACTTGTTTTCCCATACTGTGGGCTGGAAGAATGATCGGTTGAAAAGTTCATCAAACCATTTGTTTTCCTTTTTCTCCATCTCAATCCCATCATGTTGCTGCATGAAATTAGCTTTCCACATCTGAATCAACATGTTCTTTTCAAACAAATAACCAGACGGGAATATTGAACAGTAACACAAACGCTTTCTCAGATGATCACTTAGATGTTCACAGACAATTGTTACTGAAGGTAGAGCAACATTTTGACTATCATCATCTTCAGAATAAAGCCACCAGTGACTTCTGGAAACTTTTCGCCAGTGTCCCTCATCTAGATTTTGTCTCAGTAGCCTTCCCATCGCTTCTGCCAGTAATGGTATTCCATGCAAGTTTTGCACTATTTTCTTTCCGATTGATTCAAGTGCACCTTTTTCCTGCTTTCCAAATGCATGATGCTCAAAAACTCTGCACATGGATTGTAATGGTAGATGGTCCAGTGAAATATCAGCTGTTGTTCTGAAAGTATGTGCATCCTCTTCTGATCGAGTCGTCAGCAACACAACACTCCCATTTGCTGCTCCTGCCAATATTGACCTTAGGGAACCCCATAGTCTGCGCAGATCATCCTGCACGTCATCAAGAACAAGGAAGAACCTCTTGTTTTCTATGGCACTGAACAAAGTGGTGCCTGAAGGACTCTGCATTTTTCGCAGATTGTCCTGTTGCTCTATTCCAAAAGAACCAGCAATATCGTTGGCAATGTCCTGCTTATCACGACTGCGACGGGAGGCCAATACCCACCCCCTTAAGGCAAAAGCCTCCTTGACATTTTGGTGGTTATAGATTACCTGAGCAAGAGTGGTTTTGCCCACACCAGCTGCTCCTACAACAGCAATGACAGAAAACTGCTTGCTGGATTCCGCGCCATATTGGGATGCTGGCGCAGCAGGGCATATCAGGCTCAGCAGATCCTGTTTCTCCTTATCCCGGCCGACGATAAGAGGCCGCGTTGGTGGCAGGGGCGGCACCTCCTCCTGCTCGTCAGCTAACTCCAGCATGCCATAGAAGCGGGTACCGGCAGCATCATTGACGATCTTGTTTAGCTTTGCCAGGACATCTTTAAGCTTCCGGATATCAGCATCAGAAAGTAGGAGGTTTCTCATGTACCTGAGAGCGAAGGACGCGGCTGAGCCGACCTTGCTGCTCTTCCTGCGCAACTCGTCCTGGATCCTCTTGGTCTCGAAGTCGTCGAGCAGGTCCTCAGCCTCGTACACGACATCCTTGAATTGCTGCAGCCACTCGTCGTAGCTACAGTTGGAGATGGCTTTGCGCTCGCTCACCTCGACCAGGATCCTGATCCGGGGCAGCGCGGCCTGCACGCTGTGCAGCATGTCACCGGCTTCGGCCTGTAGGGTGTGGTTGTCCTGCAAGATGGAGTGCGCCTTCTTCACGAAGTTGGAGATCACGGCGCCGGCGAACCACCCGCCGACCGTCAGCCCGGGTCCTACCATTTTCCTCGATCAAGTTTGTGCTTTCAGGGATCAGGGGAGAGGTTGAGGAATAGTGAGAAGATTACGGGAGATGTGCAGTGGACCCGAACAGGTCAACGTGTGGTGTAGTAGTAGTAGGTTGGGAAGCTTGATATTTTTGCCTCTTCTAACTTGGAAACAGTCATGGTTTGCCGGTCTCTGTATTGCCACTTATTTCTTCTTTCAACAAAATTGTATAAGTGGAATGCGCTGAGATGCTTATATAATAGAAAAAGTCTTAGGTTTTTTAAGCACTTATAAAAAGTGTTACTTGCAGCTTGCATCTTTTGCATCTAAAGTTTAGAGTATTTTATGCAGAAGCACTGATAAAAAAACGTACTGTACGCACTCTTTAGCCCATCTGGTGGTGGAGGTGGGTGATTTAAATAGTTAACATCAACACACGGTACAAGTTGGACTAGTCCTCTTGGGACACAACACGCATTTGAGGTAGACCCACCTCTTCCCTTTCTCTAACCTAAATTCCCAATTCTCCAGATCTTGCAAAAAGGATGAAGATGGAAGAGAATGGATGGTCTCTACCAGCGACCATCGGCAGGGTGGTGGGGAAGCTGCGCTTCTATCTGGGAAACAGCAGTGATTCAGGCAAGTTTAAGGGCACCATGAAAATGCTCGATTTGTTGGAGGAGAATCTCAAGCTCCTCCAAGACGAGAACCTGCAGCGCGTCAGTATAGACAGAGAGGAAGAGATGGACACATGGCTACAGCAGGTGAAGGAGGCTGCAGACGATGCAGAAGAGCTGGTCGAGGACATGGAGGCAGGTGAGTCTGCAATTCCTGATGTCATGGCTTGGTTTCGTTCTGATAGCAGTAATCTCCTCAGAATGAAGTATACAATAGGCAGACTTGTTAGCGTGTGCACTGAAGGTGAATCCTTTCTTGGCATGCTGGACCTGGATGAGGATGTCCGGGAAAGCGTGCAGAATGATAGTGCTTCCTGGACTTCCGATCATGCCTATGTTGTTGGTCGAGATAAGGAAATAGCTATGATATTGGAGATGGTATTGGATGATGCTCATTTCAAGGCGGCGACGTCACTTGAAAGATGGGCAAGTGCTGACACCTTACAAACTTCTCAGAAAGGATGGATCATTGAGACCCTCCAGAAAATCAATCTATCTCAGCAGAGACATGAAGATGAAGTGTCATCATTATACCAAAAAGAAATGGGCGGCACCATCGAATATACCCGGGTGTACAATAATACTGTTAGTCAACTGATGAACCCTATGATCATTCCGATCGTCGGAATTAGTGGGGTTGGTAAAACAACCCTTGCCCAGATGATTTTCAGTGACAAAAGGATCCAGAAGCACTTCCAGGGTCAATATGGATGGGTCTATTGTACTGACAACATCATAAAGGAAGAATTGATGACAAAGATCTTGGTATCTTTGCAGCCCCAACATAAGATTCTAGATCTTGGGCTTGATCTGAACAGCCTCCACAATCAACTTCAGAATTTCATAGAAGGAAAGAGGTTTTTGCTTGTACTTGATGATGTGTCTGATGAGCTCTGTGCAGTATGGGGTGATGTAAGAAGTGTACTAAGCAGAGGTGCACCTGGAAGTGTTGTCTTACTGACAACCCAACTATATGGCGTGGCCAGCTTTATGGGGACTACAGCTCCAATATTTTTGAACCCTCTACAGTATGATGACTTGTGGAAACTTTTTAAGCATCATGCATTTTTCGGTAATCAAAGTACAGAAGCTCTGGTGTCGATTGGGAGAAAAATTGCTGGCAAATTACATGGACTTCCTTTAGCGGCAAGAATGATTGCGGTTTCATTGAGAAATTATTTAGATGAAGTGAGCTGGAATAGACTTTTAAAAAGTTGGTGGAGTGTTTCAAGTAACAGTTTGGGCATCCACATTGCAGCCTCGCTTGGGGTTTGTTATTGTGAATTACCTGCGTATTTGAGGCAGTGCTTGGTTTATTGTTCGATATTTCCTAGGAATTATATATTTGGAAAATATGAGTTGATCCAGATGTGGATAGCTAATGGTTTCGTCGAGCTAAACAACACTGCTGGTCCCAGAAGTTTGGACGACATAGCTGCTGAATGGCTTGATGAACTTGTTAATAGGTGCTTTCTGCAACCGGCATTTTGGGAACTCCGATATGTTATGCATGATTTGGTTAGAGATTTTGCAATTGCCCTAACTTCTAATGAGTACCGTGGTGTTGATTGTAAACTGGTAGATCTTCCACAAAGTGTCCGCCATTTATCCCTAAATATGGATAATGTGAACGTGCCATGGGCTGACTATAACATTAAAAATTTGCGATCACTAGTGTTGTTTGGTGGTTTATGTGACAGCAACTCGAGTGAAGGTCACAATACTGTTGATAGCCTTCTGGAGAGGTCTTATGACACCATTGATCACCTTTCAGAGATATCCTATGACAATGCTGGTAGCATTTCTGAGGGTAGTTTTGATGCAACTGATAATAACCGTGCTGACATCATTTTGAAGAGATCTTGTGTGACTATTGGAAGTATTTTAAGGAGGTCAACATGCCTGCGCTTATTGAACTTGTCTAACATGAGGCCAAATGCTGCAACAGCATTTTTTGTTGATCATCTACTTGTTGAAGATGAAGATCATGTTGCAAAATTTGCGAGATTCATTACAAGACATCGCATGCTGCCGCATTTGACTCACCTCAGATTCTTAGATTTTTCATACAGTGGGATTACCGAACTTCCTGATTCATTATGTACCTTGTGCAACCTCCAGGTTCTTGGCTTGCGAAGCTGTAGATTCACACAATTACCAAGAAGAATGAATTCATTAATTAGCCTGCGACACTTACATGCAGATGCAGATACTATTGCTCTAATTCATGGCATTGGAGGGCTAACAAAGCTCCAAGACTTGCACGAATTCCGTGTTAAAGCAGAGGACGGCCACAGAATAACTGAGTTAAGGGACATGAGGTGCATTGAAGGTTCCCTTTGTATATCAGATCTTCAGAGGGTGGCCAATCAAGTAGAGGCAACTCAGGCTAACTTATCAAGAAAGGAGGGTATTACTTGTTTACATCTAAAATGGGACAGAAATCAAAATTTGAGGGGTAAATATAACCATTTTGGACAGGAGTTGAGTCATCAGTATGATAAAGGTCAAAAGGAGTCACTTCATGTTAGCTTACTTCAGAAGAATTATACGCCTTCAGATATTTCAGTATCAATTGTGAATCCATCAGAGGCATCTACACCTGATCCAGCCATCAACATACTACAGTGTTTGCTTCCACCAAGGAGTTTGAAAAGGCTGAAAATTTTTGGGTACCCAGGGTGTTCTTTTCCAGACTGGGTGCAATGCCTCAGGTATATCCAAGTCATTGAGATAAGCCACTGCATAGAACTGCAGGTACTTCCGCCTTTTGGACAGCTGGAGCATCTAAGGAAACTCAAGTTATATGAATTGCCCTCCATAGAAGATGTTGGTTCTGATGTATATGGAACCTCAAATGTGGTCTTTGGTTCTTTGGAGGAGCTTAGTTTTGGATCCATGGTGAAATGGGAAAATTGGGCAGATGCAGAGAACAGAGAATCATTTACAAACCTGCAAAAGTTGCAGATTAACATATGCTACAACCTGAGGGAACTACCTTTTATGGCCTTGGGCGTAGCTATCAAAGAACTTTCGCTTTCGGCTTGTGGTTCATATTCTGGTACAGTAACAAGTTATTTGCATAGATTAACTTGTCTCACACATTTAAAGGTAAATGATTGCTCACAAAAGTTAATCCTTCCATGCAAAAAACTGGTATCACTGGAATACTTGCACCTTTCAAATTGTAAGGAGCTCCGTTTTGAGGGTGGAATTCTTTGTATGAACAATTTGAAAGCCTTACATATTTACAGCTGCCACATAGTCAGATTATCCCTAGAGGAAGAGCTCACTCGCCTGCTCTCAGGTTGGGCATCAATGTACGGAGAAGAGCAAGCACTTTCTCTTAAAACCACTATTCTTCAGTTAGTCAAAAAGGCAGGCATGAACAGTAGAGAAATTCACCTTCCTGTTTCTTCTGTAGCTGGATTATCCAATAAGTCGGGCAGAAAAAAGAGAGATACACACCATAAACCTGAGGGCATTCATGTTTTGCAGTCTCTCACTGACCTTACAATGGATAATCTTTCGCAGTCTCTAAATCTGGATAATATGCTTTGCAAGGTTTCAACGCTCCGTACTCTCTGTCTTCACAAGATTCATAATATATCTGTTCTTCAAGAACAGTGGCTTGAGCAAATTAAGTCCCTACAGGAGCTGGAGTTTTCTAGTTGTTACCTACTCAGGAAGCTCCCGTCGAACTTGGCTGCTCTGTCATCCTTGAGGAAGTTAAGTCTACAGTCATGTTCCCAAATTCACTCACTGCCATCAAAAGGTATACCACGGAACCTAAAGGAGTTACAGATACTAGGTTGCTCACTTATGCTAGAGGCACGATGCCAGAAGGAAGATGGAGAGATATGGATTAAGAAGAAGATACAGGAACGGCAGAAGCAGACAATAAACGAATATCGTCAGAAAAAAACAAATGAGTTCTGGCAAGGATGGCAGAAGTACGAGGAAGAGTGGGTACAGTATGCGGGAGAGCAGCTGAACGATAAGGGAGAGTGGTTGAAGAATGAAGAAGAGGACTGGCTGAAGCAGCATAAGGCGGTGGAGCCAGTAAGTAATGTAGATGCGTGGCTCAAGGCAACAGGAGAAGACTGGGCAAAGATTGCTCACATCCCTTATATCCGCGTGAATGGAGATATCATACAGAATCTTTATCACTGAAGCTGCAGTTCACAAAATCTGTGTTAACTATTTAGGTGAAATTCAGAACTATGTTACTGTTGTCCTCACATTCAATTTATCGTCTGAATTGTTACTGGTTACCCTCTTATTCTCAGGCATATATCCTCTTGCAAACTATACATTATGTGATAAACTGATGCCTTAATCATGTGATGCAAACACAAAAAAAACATGCGGGAAAGATTGCTAAGATATGTATCAACCAAGTTTGTGATTCATATTTATAAGGCGCATTGCAGCTAATGGCATGCAATTGTTAGTCCAGATTATATCGCATTATTATTTTCTATCTTGAATTGTGTGGTACATTGTGTTCTATATTTCCCCAACTTGACATATTTGTCTATCCTGCAAAAATATCCCATAATTACCATAGACAATGCTAATCTAAATATAGGCTAGTAAAAAACAGTTTGAAGAAGGCATCTAAGCTTATACGGCTTACAAAAGGTGTGTTTGGGACATTTATGGCTGGTGCATAGATATTATTTTAAACAAAAATGAGGTAGCATAAGCATCACATGCAGACCTATGCCTTGAATTTATTTTATTTCTTAAAAAATGGTAAAAAATATGGATCGTTTGTGCTGAACTGCTAGCTAACAAGGAGATAGATTTATTCAGGACTCTTATTATTCTTCTGCTGTTCCCATCAGCACCCCATATTATTCAGAAATAACAAAAGAGAGTAGGTCCTTGATTTCACAGTTAGATTGGGCGAGAGAACAGTATATATTTACATGGAAACAAAATGAAGTGTGTTATTCTTTTTTTCTAGTTTCATCAAATTCTTAGACCGACTTATGCAAAGTAACCCTTCATGATTTGCAGATTTGTCTTGTTTGTTTCAGGAAGTGACAACTTTTGTGAAGCTGTACCATAACGTGTTCCGTGTCAATGTAGCAGCGGAACCAACGCAGCACATCCTTGTACCGTGACGCAGCTGCATGACTCTCAAGGGCCATGCTTGGTCTGAACTCGATCTGAAGACTGATCTGACTCTCAAGGGCCATGCTTGGTCTGAACTCGATCTGAAGACTGATCTGGTGCAAATGGGCTTCAGACAAGACTGAAAACCAGCAGTTTTGGCTCCTCAGTCTCATTTTCTTCACCGGATTGCCAGGCGTGCATTGCATGTAAGGGTTGATTTCTGTGAAATATATGAGGAGATTTTCCCGCTGGATGCTCTAACGCATCTGCTGATCTTCCACTCTTCAGCTTATATTTGGCGCTCTTAAAGCCCAGACTAGCCTGCATCTCACGATCTCTTGCTGCTGATGGCCGCACCAGGACTTGTCTTGCTGCCAGACAACAGCAAACTGAGAGGAACCAATGGAGAACATCACTATGCATCGCATTCATGGGCAACCGGCACATGCTTCTTGGGTAACAAGTGATGCTCAATTATATGCTGTGGATCCTGTGGATATGGAGACACAATATGATTTCCGGCCGGTGCCAAGGAGCTGAGGAGATCGAGTAATGTGCAATGCATGCATTGAATCGAAGCCACAAATTTTGCCGTTGCCGGGGGGAAACGTCGGCTGGCCTGGTGTAGCCGTGTAGAGCACTAGAGCTGATTATGTAGCGTGATAATGTAACGCCGCGTTTTCTAATGGGACTGCGCTTGCTCTTGTACATGTACCCTTCTTGCTCCTGCTGTGCACCATTTCTGGTATGGATAATTCCTGGCTAATCCTGGTAGTTAGTGAGGCACTGACGCGATCTATCCTGGATTCTCAGACGTAACTGGGTCGGTTTTGGCCGGAAGCCGAACGAATCGGAACGCGACCTCAGAATAGACACATCTCTTATAGTACGTTCCGGTACGGCACCAAAGTATCCTGCGCTTGGATTCCAATTCACCGGTTGCGAATTAGTGGGTCGTCGGTAATGGCGCCGCCGAAGAAGAAGCCCTGGTGGCCAGCCCCGTTGATCGCGGAGCATACCCTGAGTCTGGTGGCGAGGCTGCGCTTCTACCTGGCCGGCGAGAACTACACCTCCGGCCGGTACGCGGACATCCACATGAAGCTGTTCGCGGCGGAGATGCACCTCCGCGCCATGGACCTCGACGGCGAGGGCCTGCTCGGCGACGAGATCTCGCTCCCGGCGTCCGACGTGATGGACCAGCTCACCAGGACCATGGACCGGCTGTCGGACATGGACGCCGCGGTCCTGGAGGCTGGCGCCGGCGGCCGTCGCGCTGTGGCTCGGCGCCGACGGCCACCGCATGCTCGCGCGCCTCGAGTTCCTCGTCGGCCACGTCGCGAGCGTCTGCTACCACGGTAGGCTCGTGCTCGAATACGACGCGGCGAGCCGCTTGGAGCAGCTGCGTACAGAGCTCGCCGTTCCTCAGGAGAGCGTAGTGGAGTGTGCCAAGTGTAGGGTGGCAAGGAAGGGGAGACTACGCATACGCCGATTGTTACATCGGTAGCTGCGCTGCCGACTCGACGACTTGTGCGTGGAAAGCTGCTAATCGACGGAAAAAGCTCGCCGGCCATCAACGATGTGGCCATTGTAAAGCTAGGGATCCAGTGAACCTTCGTCTTCTTTATTATTTGCAGTAGATTGACACAATCTAGTTTGTTTATTATGCTTCCACAATGCAATCCCGTTTAGTATTGACTGTAATTTTAGCACGAGACTACATAGAAATTTCTTTGTCTGTGCAATATTCCACCTGTTTCTTCAGCTTTCACTCGGAATAATTGGCGTAGTGGTGACTATTTTAGATGATGCTCCTACTTGAAACGATTCAACGGCAAATCGTGTTCTCAAAATCTCATGGTTTCTCTGTTTTCCACGGCTCACATTCCATGCCAAGCTTCAATTGCTACATGCATAATGTCTTTTTTTGTTTGTTTTTATAAAAAAGATAGTAGAGGCCCGACATCCAGCCATATGAGAAGGTTTAATATAAGCGCAAACGGGGATTCAGACCGTGGTTGTTAGCTCTAGTCTATATTGAGATGACTTATAATTTGCAACGGAGAGAGTGGCATGTTAATTGGAGAATCTCAAATCAAGTTGCCACACAACTAACTTCATTGTTTAATAAAACATAAAACAAGTGATGCGATTTAGCGAATTCGAATTACCTAATCCCAAATGTAAGCAGACTCTAGTATTCAATGCAGGACAGAGATATAAACTATGTTGTGGTTCACCAACATAGTTTATATCATTTGATCCATACGTATGTCGTTGCATGCTTGAAAGCATCAATTTCTTTATCCAAGGCCTCTATTGGATTGGAAGATCATCATTTCCTCGAACGTTAATCCGGTACCGTGAAGTTGCTGCATTCCAATATGCGGTACAACAGGCTATTTGATCGAGGAGATAAATATGCATGAATGCGAAAGAGATACAAACAATATAATACTACCTAAAGGTTCATATATAGCTACTTCAAATGGGTTTCTATCAAAAACCCATTGGGATTGAGCAATGAACGAAATGCAGCCAGTGGTGAGTCTGCTTTACTTGAGATTGGAAATTCAACCGGCAACGACTCAGCTTTCCTTGGGCTTTGAAATGCAATGTGCGGCTTCACTTGAGCTTGAAAACGCAATAGGTGATGGCTCAGATTTAGATGGGCTTGGAAATGCAATCGGCGATGACTCAGCTTTACTTGGGCCTGGAAAGGCAATCAACAATTCACCTCTGGCACAAATGCTGGTGAGATTTCCAACTTCATACTTCATGCTCAGCAAATTTTCATCTAACCCAAGCCAATAGGAAACTGCTTCTGAGGCTGGGACATCCTTTTCTATCGCCCTCTGAAGAAAGAAGACCCGGGCCTACTTCAGCTAGCCCATTGTGGGTGACGGATTCGGTCTCGCGGTATCCAAGAGTGCCACGCCAGGTTTAGTTCGATGAATAAACCATGGACCATGGTGTCCCA
Organism: Echinochloa phyllopogon; assembly: GCA_033239725.1. NCBI lineage: Eukaryota > Viridiplantae > Streptophyta > Magnoliopsida > Poales > Poaceae > Echinochloa > Echinochloa phyllopogon. The sequence goes on along the minus strand of BTCW01000002.1, from coordinate 48,838,475 downwards.
CTAACGATTTTGTAGGCAAAACATAGCATTTAATTGTTAGACGCAGGATATGATGCAGAAATGAAATTTTATAGTCTCTAATGACCGGTATTGATGTGAGTTTGACTTGCGATGTTGCGTGTGTGTGGACTTCCCGACGATTTGAATTTTTTTTTGGGGTGCAAAACCACGTATCAGCCCTCTAGTACCCCCCGCTCTAACTATACTAACACCCTCATGACCGGTACTGATGTGAGTTTTTCTATCAGTGTTTGCTCTCTTTGTAGAAGACATGATTGAGTTTATTGGTTATGACCGGGCACGTTTGGATCTTTTGATGGAGCTTGCCTTGCCTAGCTGAGCAAGGAGAGCGACTTGTGCTCTGCGTTTGGTTGTCTTGCCGTCTGCCTCGAAGTCTGTGAAAGCAAGAATTTCCTTGCTTCTTGACGCGAGCCGGATTGGCTCTCCTCCCCCGGCAAAGCTTGCCTTGCTAGGCTAGGCGAGGCTAGCTGAAGCACCAAGCGTACCAAACCCCTAATCCCTTTTATTGTTTACTCCCTCTGTCCAAACAAAAGATAATTTAGGTTTGTTCTAAGTTAAACTTTTAAGTTAAACAAAATTTATCAATATTTATGACATCAAATACACAATTATAAAAATATAATTCATAAAAAAATATTAATACTTATTTAGTATTATAAATATTAAAAAATTATATAAATTTGATCAAACTTGAGAGACTTTGATATAAGTGGAAACCGCGATTCAAACCGGGTTGGTTGTTACTTTGTTAGCTCTAGTCTACATTGAGACGACTTACGTAAACGGAGCGGTTGTTAATAGAATCTCTCAACACAACTAACTTCATTGTTTAAAACATAAAACAAGTGATGCGGTTTAGCAAATTTGAACTACCTAATCCCAAATGTAAGCAGATTCTATAGTATTCAATGCACGACAGAGATATAAACTATGTTGTAGTTCACCAAATCCATCTCATTGCAATGTTCGGTAGACAAACCAGCATGAGATCTTAGCTTTTTCAGTATTTGCAGCGTGTACTGAAAGGATGTACGTTGAGCTAAAAGAGTATGGTGTCGTCTTGAAATTCCTAATCACTCTACTGTCTTTATTTACTCACGCCTAGAGCCTACCCAACTCACACACGTACAGGTAGAGAAATTGTGCCCAGAAATATGTTGTTAACTAGGTGATACCCCGCGCGATGCTGCGGGAATTTTAGATTTTACCCCATTACTCATTGATTACAGCAGGAACTACTCCAGGAAACCAAAATTTATAAAAGCCCCACTACTATATATGCATCCAAATCACGGTTTACTGCAGAAATCATACGGGAAGAGCAATCCAAAAACGAAATCAAAATGGAGGTGATTGCGGAGAACCTGGATATGGGGGGAGCTACTGCACCGCTCCTGGTAGAATGAGGTGAGCGGGGACAAAACACCACCGGGTTGTTTCATGAGTTGGCATGCAAGCATCACAGATATTATCAGGTTATTTGATGATACCCATAGGTATTCCTCTCCTTGATAACTTCCAAAGTGGCGGACGACATTTGGATGGCTGCAGAGCATCTTAATTTCACCCAGTATGTCTTCATATCCTTCTTCCTGAAGACCAAAGATAGATACTTCAACTTTGGTAACATGCAAGCGCACAGACAACAGACAGCTTCATGTTTGTGAGGGTCTCATAATTTAAGCCCATGGAAACTAAATGCTCGCAACAAAGCAGTATGAATGACAGAGAACCACTGCAATTTGCGTTTGGGTTCCCTGCTGGTGAGGGCGAGATGGATGGAAGAGGCTTTGGAGAGGTCATGCATCGGCGTGAGGGATTGTGCTGGGTGCATTTTATATGTGCCTGAAGGTAGTAGAAAGGGCAGGAAAGGAGATGAATAATCAGCGATGGTGGAAGTAAATTTGGTTAATTCCACTTGGGAAGCTGTTCGTATTTCTGATCGTGGAAGTTGAAGAGCGGGTTCCATTTTGCGCATAGTGACTGTTGTTGTTTCCTTAGTGTGCAGCACACTTGAGATGGAAATTAGCATAACTCCAGCAGTTAACGATGGCTTTCAGAGTGGAATTGATGGCGTCGGCGAGAAGTAGATGAACGGCCATTTTGCGCATAGTGACTCCTGTTGTTATCTTAGTGCGCAGCACACTTGAGATGGAAATTAGCATGGCTTTCAGAGTGGAATTGATGACGTCGGCGAGAAGTAGATGAACAGGCAAGAATGCATGCATTCGGCTGATTGTGGCAGAGTGTCGGTGGTGTCAGTGGCTTGAGCTTGATTAAAAGTGACGACCCATGCAGATTGATTAAAAGAGAGAAGCTCAATGGGCCAGGAGTGGTGGGATGATGTGTTTTCATCACGTGTACTTGCGCCAGCATGCATGCTCGAGCAATGATTATGGTGGTCAGGAGGGAACGGACTAAGCAAGGAAGAAAGAAAGGAACAGGTGCACTCTAGGCTGTGCTGATGTGGCATGGTGAGGTTTGAGAGAAATAAACTTAATGTTTTGTATTGGATGATGACATGGCAAGCTGTGGGTTGAGAGAAATCAGGTAGTGGAGAGCCAAAATATAGTTTTGTGTGATTGTCACACAGTTGTACTGTTGCAGCAAACTTCTTTTTCCCTAGTATAGAATTCACGGCAATGAGCTGCGCCCATTAGATCCGCACACGAAGATCTTAACAATTCTACCAACGAAAGCAAAACCAAACGTCAATAATTAGACTAGAAACTCTGGCGCGTCTTTGCCGCGCCCTACTTGGAGTTGTTGGGCCAGTATACTTGCCAATTGACAATGCATCAGTGTGGCCAATGCAAAGGTTGGAGCATTCAAGTTTGAGATATAAATATAACTCTTAACAGATCACATCTTCATATATATGCAGAAATAAAATTACACATTTAATTTAAAAAGGAACTCATGATTGACCGTGCTTCGTGCCTTGATTAAGTGCATATGAACTGTTAAGATTTGTGGTAGAAAGACGTGATTGCATATATTAATACTTCTCTTGATTACATTTAGGAAGCACATTTGGATTATTTCGAAACTACACATGATTTCACGTCCATGTTCTGCCAAGATGAACAAAGCTTTATTGTGATATGATTATATATGGAAAAAAAAGTTATGCAATTAATAGTGACACCATTACATCTATGGTAGAAGTATGGAAAAAAAATTACAAGCATGACAATGCACACTGCTCATGCATTGCAACAGATGAGTGATTAATTGGATCAGATGAAATACGCTCCATAACATGAATGGCCATAAAGGAAACATGTCATGCTCTTATGTGTTGGTCTGGTGGTACCCAAGGAAATGCTAAACTTAATTTAAATTAAGTAACTCCTCTTTCTATTTTAGATAATTCTATAACCTTCCCCAAGTCAGAACTTTTTAGTCAAAAAAAACAAGCCTAGGAGTTACTTAATTTAAGAAGACAGGTTTGCTATACGCCTGGGAGCTTGGAATTTTGTCGAACATTTTGCAGGTAGTGGAGGCAACGGCGGTGGCGTCAGGCTTGGACTTGGCGGCGGCGGCGTGGATGTCGTAGGAGCAAGCGACGGCGGGCTTGTGGAGGTGGGCGGGGTTGGGCGCCTTGGCGGCGTCCTCGTCGGAGATCCGGACGATGGGCTGGCCCTTGAAGACGGCCTCGACGGCGGCCTGGCACATCAGCACATGGCCCAGTTCCCTGACCAGAGGAGGCCGTAGAACTTGGTGAGGAAGACGGTGGCGTTGGCCTGCGCGTCCGGGGCGTTGATCCACTGCAGGCACGGCCGGATCGTGCACGCGTGCGTGCAACCCTTGCGCAGTACGCGGCAGCCGTTGCAGCTCAGCCTCATCGCTTCTCTTCTTCGCAGGCAGCGGCGGCCCCTCCCGCGGCGGCCTCCCCGCCGCGACGGCGGCGCGATGCGCAGGGGTCGGCGTGGCCATCACCGCGGCGGCGGCCCCTCCCGCGGAGGCCTCCCCCACCGCCGCTGTCGCGGCGCAACGTGCGCAAGACGGCGGCGGACCGCAGGCAGCGGCGGCGCATGGGCGGAGCCAGTGTGATGGCAGGGTATTCCCAGAAATACCCAACATTGCCAAACAACCAAGTATACATAAAAGTATATACATAAGTATATAGATTATGTTGGGTCAAATTAACTGTTTTCTGAGTTAGAAATCAGCCCACCGCGACCAGGCAACCAAGTTGCCTATCGGCCCACTCCCTTCCCACCTGAGACCGGCCCACTCAACCACTCCCTCTCTCCTGTCTCGTGACAATGTGAGTGGCCCTGTTTGTGATCCATGGTCAAAACGCAAGCTTAGCGAGCAGGCCAATGTCGCTTGCGCCCAGTAGCGAGCAGGCGGCAGAGAGCCAAACGGCCAGAACAACACGCGTGGGAACGTGGGATTATTTGGATCTCTGCTCATTGCCGCACTACCATGGACAACACAAAGCTACAGCTATAGGAGTGGATGGATGCTTCAGGCGAGTAGTGACATCATAATTATAGTAGCTTATAAATAAGCCAAAGATCAAGTTTGGATAGGAGAAACCAGGTATTTGAATAATTTTGTGTAGTTTGAATATTAGAATGATTGTTTTACCATATCAGAAAATTATATGACTGAGATTTAGGAATAGACAATTTTCATACGTACATATCGCACTAGATTTACTGGTCAGGTTTGGCTGAATATGAAGTATGATCGAAAAAACTGTACAGTTTATATGTTAATAATCAATATTGTGATTGTGAACCATTTTGTATATTTAGCTTGTATATTTTTTTAGGAGTTGGGAATACCCAACTTTGAAATCCTGGCTCCGCCACTGCGGCGGCGGCGCGCATGTGGCGGGCGGGCCGCGGGTCAACGGCGGCCCCTCCCCCACCGCTACGGCGGCGGCCCGCAGACGGCGGCCGCGGCGGCGCGTATGTGGCGGGCGGGCGGCGAGGCAACGGCGGCGGCGTGGGGCGCGGCGGCCTACAGGGTGACAGCGGCGTGTCCGGGCTCGACGCCTGCAAGGGCTCCTTCGCTGGCGCCGCCGCGGCGAGCGCCTGCACCGCCGGCTTCGCGCTGCCGGCGGAGCTCGTCGAGGGCGAGCCGGATCCGGGCGCCGTGCCCGCGCCCCTTTCGTCCCGGACGGAGGTCCCGATGGCTCTAGAACTTGGCAAGAGGAGAAGGCTGAGCTCCTGCACGATCCCAGCGCTCCACATGCGATCTGACGGCCAGCGTTTGCAGTCGACGTGGCTCGCTGAGATCGCGCAATATCCACCCGCTGTGAGCCCGCGATTCGAAGTCTGGTCCGCGGTCGTCCTAGTTTGGGAGCGAGCCTGCTTCGGCATCGGCGCTGTGGTGGCTGCGTGCATGGTTGATGGATAGTCTCTACAAAACTTACTTAAAAAAAAGATAGTCTCTACAAAACTAGGAATTGGTGAGAGGGGGGCACAATACAAACGAGCACGGGCATAAATTCATTTTTTTTCTCTTTTCTTTTTTATTTTCCTCAAAATAAATTATTTGTCTATAGATTGAGAACTTAATGTTCATAGTGATATATATAGTATACTATGTAGTTCATATCTTTTTATTTAAGATATATTGGTCTCAACTTTTAAAGTGTAAAAATAGTTTATGCAATATCCACAGCTTTGATGGAGAATCCATGCGCGCGTCATAGGGGATCAACTCACGAAAAATGCGATTCTTTTTGACCGAAGTCGGAAGGGGAAGCCCCTACCTATTTTTTTATATATTTTTAATTCCAAACTCAATTATTCGCTCCCACAGGGAGTCGAACTTGGGTCTGCTGGGTGCTACTCAGGTTCTCTAACCACTAGGCTAGAGGCCCTTTCACGAAAAATGCGATTCTGTAGAGAAGAAAAATTAATCATGTTTGTATACAGAGTGTTTTTTTCTCGCTTGCTTTTGCATCTCCGCATGCATCCAAGTCCAAGTCATAAATATAGTTTCCTAAAAAAAAGTCCAAGTCATAAATGTACAAAAATGTGCCCATGTCTAGCACTTATGTTCTACATATAAATGTTATAGATGACTATGTAATCATGCAAAATAGAATCATGGTGTGTGTTCTATGATTTGGTCCAACCACTATGATGCTTTGAGAAATATGTATTGGAGTTGATGTCTTAAGATGTGCTCAAACTTCCTTTTTCTAAAATCTTTCTAGTCCAAAGACAGGAGAAAGAAGCATATCACACCTAAATGTTTAGAATGAAAATATCGTCAACCGCAATGAGCATGGTAACAAGATATAGGATGCACGGAGACTTATTATTGCACTAGAAAGCAAAGAAAAGTTGCACAAAGCTAATAAAAGAAATTTGTCACTAAAAGTTTCACGGGACCATCGAAAAGGTTTGCACAATAGTACATAGACTGTTGGGAAGACAATGCTAGTTTATTCTCCTTTGAAAATGAAATGCAAATTTTAGTAGTCAAAGGCCTCACATTTTAAAGATGAATTCAGCATATATTTATTTTTTTTACAAAGACTTTTTTCTCTCACATTTCGGTATCCTGCTTAGACTTGTAGTTTATATGTAGATGGCTAATATCAGAAGTAAATCTGGTTATTAACTATGAAATTCGGACAGTCATAGCAAAAAAAACTATTCAAAATGCAAACTCAAATATATTCAACGGCCACGCTATACGATCACAGATTGCGGCCTTCGTCACATGCCTAAAAAAAATTGCATTCGCACCGTCCACATGAACGACTTCTCGCGCCATTGCCGTCGCGCACGAGACTCGACTCCTCTAGAAACTCGAGCAGCGCTTTACTAGTGGAGCCCGTCCTAACGAAACAGTCACATAATTTCGTGCAGGAGACGCTGCCCGGTGGACCGCGGCATGCGTCGTGGACCTTGGAAGCTCGTAAAACCCCGCGACGAAAAAACCAAAATAAACCCAGAAATTCCACCGAGATCGGACACCAAACAAACCGAACGGAAGCAAGCGCGAACGCTTCCCCTCTCCCCCTTCCCCGTTTCCCTCCTCCGCTCCGCCTTCCTCCCGACGTCTCGTCGGTCGTCGCCGGCCACGGGCGGCACCGCCTCCGGTCTCCGAGGCCGCGAGGCGTAGCCCTGACCCCCGCCATTTGATGCGGAGGCCTCGGCCGCGGCCGCCATGTCCTGGGGCCTGGGCTGGAAGCGCAGCTCCGAGATCTTCCACCTCACCCTCGACTACGGCGACTACGCGGACGCCGACGACCGCCAGCCCCCGTCCCCGCCCCCTCCGGCGTCCTCGTCCCCTTCCTTCTCGGCGTCGTCGACCCCGTCATGGTCCTCCTCCTCGCCCACCGCCGCCACCCGCGACGGGGACCTCGGCTTCCGCATCGAGCTCGACTGGTCGGCGGGGGACGACGAGGACCAGGTCGCGCTGCGGCTCCAGTCCCAGCTCATGGTCGCGCTGCCCCCGCCCCACGACGCCGTCTCCGTCGACCTGACCCCGATGGACGGCGGGGAGGAGCAAGGGGTGCGGATCGAGATGCGGGTGGTCCGCAGGCGGGAGGCGCTGCGGATGGTGCGCGTGTCGCGCGCCCCGGGGTCCGCGCTGGGGAGCGGCGACGGCGGGGGCGTGCTCGCGCGGCTCATCAGATCCAACCTCGCGCCCGCGCCGGCCGTGGACGGGCCCACCGCCGCCGCGGGCGTGCCTGTGCTCGCAGATCACTGGCGCCCCGTCGTCGTGCTCAGTCTCTGCCACTGCGGATTGACGGTTAGTCCCACTACTAGGTTCTGATCCCCGCGAAACGAAACCACTCCCCAATAGTCGCCATTTCCATGCATGCTTGATCGGCTGAGAATTCAGCTAGTCCTGTAGCTCCTCGGCGATCTCGGATGTGGCATTGTGGTGTTTTAGTTGGTGTAGAGATTTTGATTGGATTTATGCAAATGCCACTTACGCACCATGTTTGGTTGTCCTGCATTCATCTACTGTTAGTTTTAGATATTCTGATCAGTTCTAGTCATGGATTGTGTAACTTTGATGATGTTGCTTGTTTGCTAAAGACCTCTGCGTCTGTCTAACTTTTGCCATAAAATGCAACCATTTTGATTGTTTTTATGTTTTGCTCTTGCCGAATTATGGGTTATGCTGTATGCTGGTGAAACCTTAAAATTGTGATTCAACTCTTTTATTCTTTTTGAAAAGGAGGGCAAGCGTGCAATAAGAGTTGGGGAAATAGTCCTAACATAATCTGGCATAAGCTTACTGTTCGATTGATGTTTTGTTGGATGGCATAAAGATTCAGGGTGATCCCTTAAAGGAAAGGAAACAGATAGCATTTCAGTTTATTGATACAACAGATATGCTAAACTGGGGTTAGGTTGTCCGTTAGACTTCTATCAGTGTTTATGCCCACTGAGAGTTGGATGGCGTTAGTTTCTTTCATTTTTGTTCTTTTTGAAGGCAAAGTAGAGATGTGTGTCATTTCGTCAAAGAATAAATAAACAAGTTACAAAAAGAAGTAACTTCCCTGAGACAAACCTTAGATTATGTGCTCCACAAAAAAAAAGAAAAAAAGAGAAAGAAATGACCAAACTGAGCCTAAACTAGATGTCATTTGTTTCAAGATGCTGAAAACATGTTCCTGGTAAATAAGAAGCAGAAAAGGATATACGGACATTGCATAATTGCTGTTTCGGCTTTGTAAACATACATTTTGTGTTGAATAAACCCCAAATTTCCTGTTGCCTTCGTCACCTATCTATATGGGAACTCATGAAACTTAGGACGAGTGAGTGAGATCTAGATGTTACTCCGTCTAACCATGAAATGCTACAAAAAAATTTGGCAGGTTCTTCCAGTTGAGTTAACCCGCCTTCCACTTCTTGAGAAGCTATATCTTGACAACAATAAGTTGTCAGTTTTGCCCCCTGAAGTTGGTGCGTTGAAGAATATGAAAGTGCTGTCAGTTAACAACAACATGCTAGTTTCTGTGCCTGGTTAGTGCCCCTGGTTTTCATTTGCTCAAGTTTATACCTAATCAACTGCCACTGCTACAATTTTTTTTTGGTTTGTCACACAAGCAGCAGAACTGCGACAATGTGTTATGCTGGAGGAATTATCATTAGAACATAACAAGCTTGTCCGGCCATTGTTGGATTTCAGGTTATTAATTTTTATTTGTGGAGTTCTTTGTCATAGAGATTGCTTCTAATTGGTGCCATCTCCTCATGATTCATTCTCTGTTTCCCGCAGGTCAATGCCCAAGCTCCGAATTTTGCGCTTGTTTGGAAATCCTCTAGAGTTTCTTCCAGAAATTTTGCCACTGCATAACCTCAGGCACCTCACACTTGCAAATATTAGAATTGAAGCAGTGGAAAGTCTAAAATCTGTCACTGTGCAAATAGAGGTACATAATCCTGGTCTTCTGTTGTTTTCTTATTTAGGTCATCTCGCAACTACCAACTGTTCTTATAAGAGTTTTGATTTTATTTCCAGACTGAGAATAGTTCCTACTTCATTGCGGCGAGGCACAAACTTAGCGCCTTTTTCTCTCTTGTTTTCCGTTTCTCTTCCTGTCACCATCCTTTGCTAGCTTCCGCTTTGGCCAAAGTAATGGAAGATCGTAGCAATCATGTTGCTATTAGCAAAGAAGAGAATGCCGTCCGGCAGCTTATAAGCATGATAAGCAGTGATAATCGTCATGTGGTACACACTACATTCCCCAACTACTCTGTAGCGGTTCATGAATATTCCTTGTTCTTTTTTAATTTTTAATTACCTTTGCAGGTTGAGCAAGCTTGCCTTGCTATTTCATCACTGGCATCGGATATTACATCAGCAACACAGCTGATTAAGTGTGACATTATGAAGCCTATTGAAGCTGTACTAAAATCATCTGATGTAGAAGAGTTAGTATCAGTATTGCAAGTAGTGGTTACCTTAACTTTTGTTTCTGATCATGTTGCTCAAAAGACGTTGACAAAAGATGTGCTGAAGTCATTGAAAGCACTTTGTGCACATAAGAACTCCGAGGCAAGATGAACTGGATTTAGACTCTGGTTGATATATTGTTTGGATAACTACCAGAGAGCTCATCATTATTTACTTCCTTTTGTTAGGTGCAACGTCAATCTCTATTTGCAGTTGGCAATCTGGCTTTCTGCTTGGAGACTCGTCGCACCCTCATGCATTCTGAAAGCTTGCGTGACCTTTTAATCCGCTTAACTGTTTCACAAGAGCGTCGTGTCAGCAAGGCAGCTGCACGTGCTTTGGCAATCCTAGGTATACTTATTCTTTGTCCTTGCTACCATTCCCTGTGAATAATCAATAGCCATAACTTGTCTTGATGGGATTATGAATCTTTACAAACCATCTAGGGGAGAATGAGAACTTGCGTCGAGCAATAAGAGGAAGGCCAGTTGCGAAGAAGGGTCTACGGATTCTATCAATGGATGGTGGTGGCATGAAGGGCCTTGCAACTGTTCAAATGCTTAAACAGATAGAGCAAGGAACTGGGAAACGCATACATGAAATGTTTGACCTCATATGTGGTACATCCACTGGTGGCATGCTTGCAATGGCTCTTGGAATCAAGCAGATGACTTTGGATCAGTGTGAAGAAATATACACAAAACTTGGTGCATCTCTTTTGCCTCTTGAAGTTTCCTTGCCAATGCCAATGTGTTTTGCTGTCAACTGAACTGTTGATTTTCCTAGGAAAACTTGTATTTGCTGAACCTATCCCAAAGGATGAAGCTGCCACGTGGAAGGAGAAAATTGATCAACTTTTCAAAAGTTCATCACAAAGTTTTAGAGTGGTTGTACATGGGTCCAAGGTATTAATGAAGTGATAAATTTGATACTCTGTGTCCTTTCATGTTGTGCACACTGGAGTGACAAAGGGTTTAATTACAGCACAGCGCAGATCAATTTGAGAGGTTACTAAAGGAAATGTGTGCTGATGAAGATGGAGACCTTCTAATTGAATCTGCTGTAAAAGGCATCCCAAAGGTTTTTGCTGTATCCACGTTAGTCAGTGTCATGCCTGCCCAACCATATATATTCCGAAACTATCAGGTTTGTCCTTTTGTCCTGCCTGAATGTTTTTTTTCTCTCTTTTCAGTTCTAAATTCTAAATTAGTTTCTCAAGCTGTATGATGGAACCAGCTTAATTCTCATAATTAAATTAAGCTAAATTGTACCTTTCATATTGAATTGTACATTACACAGTTGTTTCATTCTCTTTTCCCTTTCTTGACTGTTGAGATTGGAATATATTCATATGTTAACCCAGTAAACCTGTTACAGTATCCTCCTGGCACTCTAGAGGTATCACCAGGAATGGCAGAAAGTCCATCAATTGGCGCAATTGGTACAGCTGTTTCTGGTGCACCAGTTGGTATTAAACGAGGTGCCTTCATGGGGAGTTGCAAGCATCGTGTGTGGGAAGCAATAAGAGCATCGTCTGCAGCTCCATATTATCTGGATGATTTCTCTGTTGGTAAATATTTGTAGTCTCAACTATGCCTTTTTATTTTGTGCATAGTTCCTCAGTTTCTTGAAGGCCTCTTGATATGGCATGTTCCTCAGTCGTCATTCTTTCTTATTTCTTTTTTTATCTTCTTTTCAGATACAAATCGTTGGCAAGATGGAGCTATTGTAGCCAACAATCCCACAATCTTTGCCATTAGAGAAGCGCAACTTTTGTGGCCAGATACACGAATAGATTGTCTAGTCTCGATAGGATGTGGCTCAGTTCCAACTAAGGTAATGAGAGGGCTTTTGCTTTGTTATTGAAATTATTTATGTAGTAATACTCAGCTATATGTAGTCAAACATCTGAATATTTTAGAAATTGTCTCGACGGAGGGTGGAAGTACTTTTCATGTTGAATCTAGCTACATCTACATTACATAGTCAATCTACATAATTCTCTATATATGAATGGTCAAAGTTAAATAAGTTTAACCTACAAAATGCTAACGAAATATATTTTCAGGGAGTATTTAAGTAGCATATGTTGCCCGCCATCTTGTAGAAAACAGGCATACATATATTACCAAGAGACTGAAATGATAAATTTGAAATGCTAACTTGCACAATATGTTACCTTTAGACTCCCAGAGAACTTTGATATGAGATATACATCTTTGGCCAAATTTCTTATGTATAGGTTTATTCCATGTCTGTATTTAGAGTCGGAGAGGTGGATGGCGCTACTTGGACACAGGGCAAGTGTTAATAGAAAGTGCATGCTCAGTGGAGAGAGTTGAAGAAACTTTGGATACACTGATACCGATGCTTCCCGAAATGCAGTATTTCCGCTTTAATCCAGGTTAATCAACTTGATAAAGCCCTTAATATTGGTGCTGTCGCAACATAACCATAATTTTTTTATGTACTACTACTATTGATATGTTTGAACCTAATAAGCCTGCATGTTGAAATGAATGGGCTTCTTGTTATTTGCGCAGTTGATGAACGGTGTGGTATGGAGTTAGATGAAACTGATCCTGGTATATGGCTTAAGTTGGAAGCTGCAACTGAGGAGTACATTCAGAAGAATTTTCTGGCTTTCAAGAATCTCTGTGAGCTTCTGGTCCCAAGGTACCAAGAGGAAGAAAAGTCATCTGATATTTACAAATCCCTGTCATTTTCAAGGCTGACGTCATTAAATCAAGGTTTGTCTTTCCCATATTTCAGTATCTTTTAAACATTTGGATTATTTGGTTTATATTTTTGTTATCCTCTCTAACAGGTTTCAGTGAAAGTAATCCTACCTTAGGATGGAGGCGTGTGGTTTTACTTGTAGAGGCTTCATTTAGTCCTGATTTTGGGAAGAAAATAAACCATGCACGCTCCCTTGAATCTTTCTGCTCCCAGAATGGTATTAGGTTAGCTCTTATGAATAGTGCTTCTGGGTTTGGGAAGCCAGCCACTGCACTTCCTACTCCAATAACTTCTCCCTTGTTTACTGGAAGTTTCCCATCCAGTCCACTTCTATATAGTCCAGAGGGTACTCAACGGATAGGTAGAATTGACCTAGTTCCTCCACTTAGCTTGGATGGCCACCCAACTACAAAGTCCTCACCACCAACATCACCATTGAAGTCAAGGCAGCCATCTGCACATGTGAGGTCACTGTACGATAAATTGCAGAATATGCCTCAGGTTGGTGTGATACACCTGGCTCTTCAAAATGACTCAACTGGTTCAGTATTGAGGTATCTTTCACATGCTTCAGCATATTTTATTTTCATTGTGGTTTATAATTACGAGTGTGTGACACAATTACTGTTGCAGTTGGCAGAATGATGTATTTGTGGTTGCTGAACCTGGAGAACTTGCAGACAGGTTTCTGCAGTCTGTCAAAACTAGCTTGTCAAACCTGTTGCGTGGGCGTAATAGAAAGGGCGCATATTCCTTGTCCAAGATTTCATGTTTATCTGAGTTGGTTGCCGAATGGCCATCTTTTGAAATTGGTGGAATACACCACCGTTATATAGGTCGTCAAACACAAGTAGGAGTTGCTTTTTCTGGCTCCTTGTTTCTGATTAAGTCATTATTATGTATACTAAGTTTATCTTTTGCTGCAGGTAATGGAAGATAACCAAGAAATTGGTGCATATATGTTTAGGCGGACAGTACCTGCTGTTCACATGGCACCTGAAGATGTTCGATGGATGGTAAGTCAATGTGTAGCTTGCACTCCCTATGTGCTACTCTTAATATTATGTTCAGCACCTATTTGATTCCTCATATCATGCCAGCTGTGAAAGTTACAAAAACTGTTAAAGGGGCTCAAGTAGAAAACATGCCAATGGCGCGATAATGATTTGGTTAGCTGAAGGGTCATGGACAATAGCTAAATTGAACTATTTTTCAAAGTCATGGTGCAGCATCCTTTGTGCAGTTTGTACAGCTCCTCAATCAGGCTCTGCTACCACCTTGTATAGTTGTATCCAAATACCTGTGATCTAAGCTCATTTATTTTCAGGAACCTGTTTCCTAGCCCAAGTCAACCTATGAGTAATGCTGAAGATGGTTTTGATTTGCACATAACATTATCTTTTTATTCATCTGTGCTTCTTTCGACATTTTTCTAGAGTTTTAAGGGATCTGAATTCCTTACATATATGATGTGTGCCAGGTCGGAGCATGGAGGGAGAGGATCATTGTATGTAGTGGCAAGTATGGCCTTACCCATGGCCTGGTCAAGGCATTCATGGACTCTGGTGCCAAAGCAGTCATCTCTTCATCCATTGAGCCTCCAGATTCCCAGACAATAGCCTATTATGGGATGGATGTAAATGGAAGCCTGGAGAATGGGAAGTTTGTCATCGGTGATGAGGAAGCCGACGAGTCGGAGCCTGAACCTGTCAGCCCTATAAGCGACTGGGAGGACAGCGACGCTGAGAAGAGTGGCAACCATGACATGGACGACGAGGAGTACCTAGCTCAGTTTATGTGCTTGCTGTATGACAAGTTGTTCCGCGAGGGCGTGACGGTGGACACCGCTCTGCAGCAGGCGCTCCGAGCACATCCCAAGTTGAAGTACTGCTGCCACTTACCCAATGTTTTGTAGTTAGTGACACTGACAAACCGTACAAAAATACACCAGAATGGACATGAAAATATACATGAAAGGAATAAGAATATGGCAGATTCATAGTGGGGTTATAGAGGTTATATATATCGTGTTCGTTGTGCAGGCGGAGGAAACAGAATGTATCCCCTACTGAATCTTTTGCCAAGAAAGGCTTTGTAACAGTACATGTAGTTATGTACTCGTGGACATAGTAGTGAAGTTGATCAATAAAAGCATGAGGGTTTGCTATCTGCACTGTGCTTCAGTGGAAAGCATGGACGTTTTGCGATGTTTCGGTTCCTGCGGTTAGCTTGCGGCTGATTCTGTGATGCTGGCCTTGGTAATTTTCTTCAGAAATTACAAGGCTACAAAAATCCTTGATCCGTGCGAAATCTTTATACTTATACTTGAAAGCTAAAGCAGCGGCGGTTTCCACGATAAATGTCTGGTCACAAATCTCTTATTTTTCTTCAGGCTTCCTGGTTTGGCCATGCAATTTGTTTGAACTTCAGATAAGAACGCAAGATACAGATGATCACTGAAAGCTACCTCTGCAAACAGTCTGAATCTCCCGGCTAACTCTCTCTACCAAGCACTAGTAAACAAACGAAACGAAAATTTACACCCAAAGAACCTTGATCCATCCACCAATCTCCATCAGAACAGGAGATGCTCGCTCATGCTCATGCCTTCTTGACGGCGAAGCCGAGGATGAACTCCCTCGTCTCGTCGGAGGCCCTGTCGAGCGCCGTCCGGCCGTCGACGTCCTTGACGTCGTACTTGGCGCCGGCGCGCAGCAGCTCCTCGATCTTGGGCCTGTCTCCCTCGGAGGCGGCCAGCATGAGGAGGATGTCCACCGGGTGGATGTCCTGGTTCAGCAGCGCCTCCATCTTGTCGTACGTCCCCTCCACCGCCAGCATCCCCATGTAGTTGAAGTACTGCAGGTTTGCAATTGCAAACCACGAAATTCAGGCAGATGAGCAATCGGCAATGTTCAAAGCTAAGTACACCAACAAATCTTCTCCAGCCATGAGGATTCATTCAGCGCAACCAACCACAGGATTCAGGCAAATGACTAAATGAGCAATGCGCAATGTTCAAAAGCTACACTAGTAAGATCTTCTCCAGCCATGAGATTTTCAGGGTCAGGCGTCGTACACTCGTACCTGCTCGACGTCGTCGCGGTCGAAGTCGCCCCTGGCCTGGCTGCCGTAGATGCCGGCGCCCTCGGCGTCCTTGTTCCCGAACTTGAACCAGCACGTGGGGCCCACGCGCCCGCTCTCGCTCGCCGGCACCACGCGGCTCAGCCGCGACGGCCGCAGCCACCCGAGCCCGCGCCGCGCCGCGCCGGAGCCCGAGCCCAGCAGCGGCGCCCGGAGCCCCTGCGCCGCCGCCCGAGGCAACACCCTCCTCGACGCCGACGCCGTCCTGGCGCTCACCTGGAAGGTGCACGGGATGGACGCCATGGCCTCCTCCTCTGCTTGCCGGCTCGGCTTCTTGGAGCGTGGAGGACGTGCGCGTCGGGAGAGCAGCAAAGCGAGAGGCTGAGGAGGGCACTGAGCTAAATGGAGGGAAGTGGATAAGTTAACACGCCCACTGCTGATGCTGAACTCGACTGTCTGGGCGGGTCTGGCGCTGCACTCAGTGGCGGAGGACGGATAGATATTGAGGTGTGGCAGAGAGTTAATTAATCTTCAACCAAATGTGTGCAGAGCACTCGTTTGCATGCTAGGCACTTAATCCATCACAGTAGTACATATAGCAGAAGTGAGAAGTAGATACAGGATTGGGCTAACATGGAAAATCAAGGTATGGCAATTGCCATACCTTGCCATGCTGGTCCTCCGCCACTGGCTGCACTTGTTTATATGGGGGTTTATTGGCCTCTGAAGAGTTTGGCAGAATCAGGCAATGATCACTACATGAATTATGAATCTCTCGGTTACCTTTTAACTGGCAATGCAACACAGCACAGCAGATATATTCAGATATCCAGAAAGTGCAGGGGAGATACAAAGTGTCTTTTCTGTCGTGCAGAAAAAGGGGTGAGAACGGAAACAGAGGTCTGAGCGGTCCACATGAAAAATGTGGAGATAATGGTTTTCTAGGGAATGTGGAGAATGGAGGCATGTAAAAGGTCACTGTGAAAGGTGGATTTGCTCAGTGCCATATTGGGCCCTAGCTTGCAGGTTGCCTTGTGCCTAAAACCTGGGAAAGGACCCTTATGTGTGCTGCTTTTGGCATGTGGACCATGTTTAGCATGTTCTCTATGTAACTGACTAGCTCTACTTGTGTTTGGCAATGTTTTAGTCATGTGTAATATCGCCTGCTGAGTGCTGACTGCTACTAAGCATGTAAAAAGGTGCATACAGAACAGAGGCAGTAGGGCCTGAGTCTGGACTGCACAGGGTCTGTATATGCTACCCATTTTTAGCACAGTATGTATGCTACACATTTTAGCAGGGTATTTGCCTACTGATGGCATTCCAGATATGGTGAAGCAATTTCCGGGAGTGAGCAAGAATGACATGATTCCTTTCCTGGCGACCTGCATCTCTTTTGTTGTCAGCCATCACCATTTCGACTAATGTCAGAGTCCTGTCTTAGGCTAATATCGATTAATGGAACCTCTTTGTCATGACCCACAGCATCTAACTACAAAGGGAGTTTTTTTTTCTTCCCTCACAGGATCATGAACTATGCTCCCTCTACGGTCACATCAATTTAGCACGATGAAATTCGAATGATATTCTCCTGAACAGTGGATTCAATCATGTACAGTTTAAATCCAGCCATGATACTTTGTTGTGCTAGGCTGATTTAGACCATCAATTCAGCAATGCAGTCAACAAAGTTTTCTTGCTGAATTTGCTTTGCCCGTATCTGATAACACCCCACACGACATGGAGGGTTCGGACAAGACCCATTGGCACTAAACAAGCCAGTTCAGCGACGCAGAATGCATCCTTACATCATCCATCATGATCTTATGTCTGATGGGAATTTGCTTATCATGAAACTTGTCAACAGACATACACAGAGTTTCCACAGAGGAAAAAAAAAACAGCTAGGAAAAAAGTGACTACTAGATGCATACTGGATTGATGCCAGGTGGATGATTGCTGCACTAAATCTTGCACATGGCATATGCCCTCTAGAGCAAAAGATGCCCTCAGGGAAAGGTCAGTGGCCATCCTTCAATTCAGATGTTGATAGCCATTGGCGAATTCCACCGAAGCTAGGCAAATGTCTCCGACAGCTTGGAGAAGCCGAGCTTCCTGAGCCTGCTGCTCATCGGGTTACCGCACCTGACGTCCACCACCTCGACGCCGTACACACTCCCCTTCTTCTTCGCCTTGCCAGCATTTGGGCTCCGGTCCACGAGTGCGCAATCAGAACGCAGTATCGGGGAGTCCAATGTGTTTCTCCGGGACATCCTCCGCGGCTTGGAGGCCTCTTCGGCACTCACACGGTCGGTTCTGTGGCCGTTGCTACTGCTGCTGCCAGAGACGTCTGACGAGCTCTTCCTCAGGACAATCTTCCGGGGAGTGCCTCCACATGACACTGAAACCGGGCAGCCTTGGCGCCTCAGGCGTGGAGTGGCGGCTGCTTGTGGTGCGACCTTGACGGCATCCAGCTCCCTGGTCATGAGTGAGCCGATGGTACCTGTTGTACCCACCTTGATCGTGCCGCCATCGCCGCGGACGAGCTCGGTGGCACAAGGCATGATCTGTTTTGTCAGACAGAAGTCCAGTGACTCGTTAGTTTTTCATACAAGTCACAGCTGAGCAAAGCTTGAAGCAACAATTGGATCAAGCAAGCAAGAGCTGTTGAGTGGTGAAAAGCTATCAGTGTGCCGGTGGTTAAAAGTCAGCAAAAAGGTTGCGTAACGAGAGGAATAAAATCATGGTGTTTAACATGCGATATGCGAATGGTAAAATAGCAGACAATTGACACCATGATTGCTGTTTGATAAAACAGGGGGGGGGGGGGCACATGTGTCCCTAATACAAGAATTATGACAAACCCACACAAGCAATACAATTATGCAACGTTTTTTTTCCTACTTCAGGAAATATGACACCCACACAAACAAATGCTATTACAATGCCAATGAAAATATTGAAGCCTAATTATCCACATGTATGCAATACGCTCAAGCACCTTGTACCCTTTTACTTCTTTTTACAGGAAAGAACATTAGGTTGAACTAAAATGATGGTGCTCATTGTTTACCCAGTAAAAACATACTGTATATCCAGAAATGCACCGACCAGTTAACTTGACGCTACAATCAATGTAGCATTGGCCAATATATCACAAAGATTGGGAAACGTTTCCTACTTCAAGAAATATGACACCCACACAAACAAATGCTACTACCCAATGGATTTATTTGAAGCCTAATTTATCCATATATAGTATGCTCAAGCACCACTTTTTTTTTACTTCGTTTTATAGGAAAGAACATTAGATTGAAACTAGTTACACAGTAAAAACATACTGCATTGCCAGAAATGTATCGACTAGTTAACTTGACATCATAATCAATGTGGCACTGACCAATAGATCACAACGATTGGGAAATCTCAACAATATCTGAAGTTGTGGCGACCCTGATATAATAGGAGTAAATAGAATGCGACCTGGGAATGCGACCTGGAAAACGACATGGGGTCTGTGTAGTTTCTAAAGGAATCCAGTCGAAGATCCCACCAACATACTGAGGTGTAAAGACGCACTGCCCTGCTCAAGAATTGCATTGCTCCCCTTTTCCTCCCATCCTTTCTATTCCCACACTTTCTGCCTTAATTTCCTCATTGCATCTACTTTTGAGGCCATGCATGTATTGTGTAGGCCACTTTGGCTGGCCTGATGTTTCTTTACATCATCTAGGAAAAAGTAGTGCTAATCAAAATGATTTACCAACAGAAGCAGCAAGGGAGAGAAGCAGCTGGTGGCAAGCATCCAGAATCACTTCTCATGGGATGCCAAGAGGGCAAAGCAAAGAACCTACTATCTCCTGTCCCTTTTCTGCCTTTGGATTCTTGTTTGTATTCTAACCACTGGAGGTTCCTTAGGCTACTATTTTAATCGATAAATCGAAATGCGACACCAACCCATGTGTGATTGTTCACCAAACTCATCCTACAAATTCAGTATATACTGGAACGAAACAAAGAAGAACTTGAAGATAGATTTGCTTGAAAAGAGGCAAAAATAAATTAGTGCAGAGACGACAAGAGTTTTAGTACTTCCGTTCCTGGATTAGGACAAAATTTTGACTTTTGGGGCCAGATTTTGTACTGAGTACCACAAGATTGCAAGTCAAAACCCAGAGGGCAGATTGGAGAGTACAAGGTCAGAACTCTGAACCAGATTGGATGAATTCCATCAGACACAGCAAGAAGCAGAGAAACTAAAAGAGGGAGCTGCTTCGTTCCCTCTATTTCTACACCCGCGAAACAACCTGAAGCGACAAGATTCAGCAATCGGGAACGGCAACACCGGGAGCAAACAAAATGATTTGGGAGAAATGACATGGAATTACCCAGATTTCCTCAGGGAACCCAGGCCATGCAATGGCCTCAGAATCCCCATTTCCCCGCTGGAGGTTCCAAGAGAAATTCTCTACCCCGAACAACGAAACTGCCAACAGATCACACATGGCAGCTAGAAACTATCAACAGATCACACGACGAGCATGGATGAGATGAGCCATACCAGTGCCACTGGTTCTTGGTCCGCTTGGATCGCCGCAGTCCGCACGCCGGGGCACCGGAGGGGCAGCTAGCTTCCGAGCAGAATTGATGAGCAAGGGCTGACAGGCTGAGCGAGGTGAGGCCGTGAAGGGAAGAGAATGGGTGTCGCGTTCAAATGGCCTGATGTGTGTGTCTCGAGAGGAGCGCAGCTGATAGCACTGCTGCCTCTTTCGTCTCTCCCAATTTATGCCTTCTTCCTCCTCGGGGAGCTAGCTAGAGCTTGTTGTGTCACATTTGTCTTTACTAGCGCCATGTCATGTTGTGCGTGTGATTGTGTGAATATGTTTGGTACTCGTTTCTTTTCATTTCTTTATTTATTTGGGCCGGCTTTTTTTTATTTTTTTATTTTCAAAGATGCAATATGTCATTTTCCATTTTTTTACTCCACAGCAAAACAGGGAGTATATTTAACCATTGTGCTATTTTTAGTTTTGTACATACATATTCAAAATTCCATATTGATTGAGTTGTGCATTGCGCTAATAGTAGTATTTTACATACACGTTGGAGATGAAAAAAAAAGAAACTTGTGCACTAAGCCATTGACTATCATTTACAGCACCAACCAAACATGGCACATGCATGTACCGGTAATTAATATGGTATCCATTCATAGACAGAAAAATTAATATGGTATCCGAGGCCAAGAGAGTAGAGACTTTGATAGCGTGTTACTCGTACTTGAGTTTGGCGGGACGTTCCTTAATTAATTAGATAGAGGAGAACACACAGCTGATGCACTGTCCTTAATCACTAAACTCCGTGAACCTTAATTATTCTTCACGGATAGGAACTGTGTATCCCCGTTTCGTTTCGTTGAAACTAAAAATGAGGAACAGGTCCCTGGAATTCTTCTCTCCGAAAACAAGACAACTCTTTAAAAGTTTAAATGAAGGCGACAGGAGGAGCTGCTATCTGCACAAGGGCAAGGAATCTGTTTGTTGTATTGGTATTGCACCGTGAAACAAACTGGGCTGAACTGAAACGAAATGTTTTTTCAAGGTGCAACCAGTTCAAATATCATGTAGATAGATGATGTAAGAAATAAAAAAATCAAAAGAAACCGGGATATGGTCTTGTTTAGTTCCAAAAAGCAACTCCCAAATTTACTATGCAAAAAGAAGATTTTTCATCACATCAAAATGTCGTAACATGCATAGAGTACTAAATATCGATGAAATCAAAAACTAATTGCACAGTTTTGTTGTACTCTACGAGACGAACATTTTGAGTCTAATTAATCAATTTTTGAACAATTTTTCGCACATACAAACGAATTACTACAGTGACGCAATGATTACGAAGAGATCCCAAACTTCCAAAATTGGTGTACTAAATTTAGGAACTCGTTACTATATACATATACTGGTACACTAGTAAATAAAAAGAAACCGAAAAGGCAACCTTGAGAGGGCGGAAAGGCGGCAGTCAAAACAAAGTGGCGTGGAGCTGTGCGCCGCAGCGTGTGCGCTCGGCCGCTGAAACCGGGACACGCCCATGATTCCTGTTCCCTGCATGATTTGTATCGGATTGCTATTTTACTAGCGAAATTCGTTGTAGCACGCAATATTGGTCTATTGGATCTGTCAGGGTTGACAAACGCTGAAATAGACCACTAGAGTGCAGTGATCACTTGAAATAATTCAGAAACTGGCTTGTTCTGGCGTAGCATTGACGACTCGCGATGCTTGTTTTTTTTTATGTGCACAAGGTACACTGGCTTTTGGCCCGGCGCCCCGGCCACGAGAACCTACAGCTCAGCGTGAGCGCTCCATCAACGGATCGGAGTTGCTTAACATTGCTAGGACATGCGCTCGATTAGTTTAGTAAGGAGCACTAATAAGCATTATTTAAGCAAGTTCAGGGAGCACTACTCCTCCGTCATGTGAGTAGTGCGCTGTTGGATTGGATTGATTTGATTAAGCAGAGGTCAACGGCGCCGGCAGTCTCCATCGTGCCATTTTAATTAAGGCCCTCCCGGCCGTGATTACTGACTAGCTAGCTACTCGATTGCCGGCGCCGCTGAACAATCCATCTCCGGCCGGTGCAGCGCCGCCGCGCGCGGTGGTGCTCGGAGTCGGATCGGGCCAACGCGATGGTCGTTGCATGTCTCGACGAGGACTATCATCACCTAATTTCTGGTCTGGTTATATATAGTCTGGTGACTCTGGTCAGCCGTTCATCCCGATCGTGCATCCGATCCAGTCGTGCTAATAAGATCCTTGGGTTCGTACGTGTCGATCTCGAGCCATTATATTGCATCGCTTGTGACCAACCACAATAATGGTGTGCCTGCATCTGGACGTACACTTATCACCAACTCTTCGAGTATTGTTTGCGGGGATGCGTGTACTGCATAACCTGTAGCAAGCAGATCAGATGGCGTGTGGCTCTGTATCGATCGGCATCAGTCTGCAAAAACACACACGCACGCTGTGTCCAGACCCGGCCACCATCCATCCAAAAAGAAAAAGGAAAAAGAAGAAGAGCTTGACAGCGACGTCACATGGCGATCGATGAGGCGTCGGCGTCGGCGGCGCGCCCGTGGCTACCGCGGCAGCCAGTTTGCTTCTGACCCGGTGGTCAGCTGCCTTCGCCTCGCGCGCGCGTACCAACAGCCGTCTCGCGAACAAGTACGTGGGCCAGGCCGGACTAGTAGTACGTACTGGTGCTTAATTTGACCCCCAGCAGCCCAAGCCTCCTAGAACTCTACAAGAGGCTTTTAGTATTGGGCCTTTTGGGCTCTCAAGTGAAAAGAAAAGGTGAGGGAGCCCAGTTCCTAGCTAATTGCCGAATGGGCTTCTTCTCCCACCCAATTGACGATTCTCTCCCTCGCCAAACTATTTCATTCTGTTGCTACTCTCGATAAGTAACGTTAGCTTTTCTTTTCTTTTGTTGAGCTTGTACCTTGGCGACAAGACTACAATCGGCCTCTGAACAGAACGGTCGTCATATCTGGATGCAACAAAATGGACGTGCCAACCACCACCCATGCCGAGAGATCTTCTCCTCCCAATCTGACAAACACTGCCAAGACTGTAAGATATCTCAACCCAAATAAACTTTGGCAACAGCTCCTTTATTTGGCCCATAGCATCACTGAATTCAAATGCTCAATAACTGGCAAA
The DNA here is from genome assembly GCA_033239725.1 of Echinochloa phyllopogon. Lineage (NCBI taxonomy): Eukaryota > Viridiplantae > Streptophyta > Magnoliopsida > Poales > Poaceae > Echinochloa > Echinochloa phyllopogon. Next base: position 48,815,010 of record BTCW01000002.1, on the reverse strand, counting down.
GGCTATCGTTCGTAGCTCTTTCACACTTTGGATATTTTTTTCGTACTATAAATAAATACCAATAGTCCAATCCAAATAAAAAGGTTCAATCTGTACATTCACATGAAGAAGAAGAAAGATTACAAAATTAGTGTCGGCTCGGTACGGTCGCCATATTCGTTCACCGGCAACGACCCAAATGGACGTGCCAACCACTCGTGCCGTTCGTTTCGGTCGCAACAAGGGCGTCGCCGCAGCTTGCAAGGCTGTTGCTGCTGCTGATGTGCCAGCCTCTCCCACCAAATGCGTCTCCGGCACCCACCTCACCAACCATCAACCGAAAGCTAGCTGGCCGGAGATTGAGCTACATGCCATGTCCAACTCCAGCATAAACATTGCACGCATTCCGGGTAAAACTAAAGCACACGTCTATACGTGCATTTCCTACCGGAGTTGGCACTGCCACAACCCACAATGCATTGCTGTTCCTTTTCTGCATCCTTGATTGGACTGTTAATTAATGTCGCGTGTTCCTTGTGATGCTGCATTGATCGGTATAGATCTCCTCACCTTAAAATTGACGCCTGAGCGCCAAATTTCAGGCCACATTTCGTTAGGTGATGATGAGAGTGCACTTCACCTTAAACTGGCGCCCTGCTCTTGTTCAAACGTCTAGGCGTATTAAGAGCTTTCAGAGATTTTTATTTATCCTAAACTCCAGCAACCATCGCTATCTACTTTCTCAATCGTAAATATAAGTTGATTTGGAAATCGACATATTCTCCAATATAAGTCACTAACGGCTTTTCATTAAGAAGAAGAAACATTCTTCCGGCCTAGGAAAACCTCGTCGAACTCGGATCTACTAGATACTACTCAAGCTCTCTAGCCACTAGGCTAGACACCCTTTCACATAACACTTTCACTAACAATATCTATAAAATCAAATTATTTAGATGGAAACATTATTGTGAAAGTACCATTGCAAAATGGCAGCACTTGTGCACAAATGCGTTAGCCCAAATATACTCGTCAGGTATTTTTATTATTTTTCACTAGCATTTCGGTAGAGTTCATTCAGCTAAACGAATAAACATCCCTAGTTGATATTTCAAAAAGAAAAAAAGAACATCCCCTGGTTGGTTTTGATCTAAGAACCAAACTGATTCGTATGGCTCCAATTTGCCAGTGCGTACTGGGTCTACTAGCTCTGGCCGCTGGTCATTTGGAACAGGTGCACAGGTCCGCACGAGGCCACTGTGGTCGGCTGGTCTGTCGCCGGCACATGGCCGGCCGCCGGTTGGCCAAGCAAACTGGCGACCGTGAGAGCTCGTTTACCTCGTGGATGTACATGTACTGCACCCATGCACTGGTCTTGGCATACTTTCTGTGCACTTGATATTCTGACGTGTACGGTCATTATTGTTTCCGTACCACGATTTAGATTTGATTTGTAAAAAATACGTGTAATATTTTAATATTCGAATAAATTTATTAAAAAACTAGATTTATTTTGTATCATAAATATTAATATATATTTTTATATATTCGATCAAAGTTGTTTCTTGGAAAGCGGAAGCGGCAAATAAAAAAGGACGGAGGAGTACCATCTTGTTCCTTTTGCACGGCCTTGGCAAATTTCCGTTTCCCTCTGCGATGCCATCCTAAGATGCCATCCCCGTCTTATTTGGGCGGTATTGGTAAAGTTGCTCTAAAGTTTCACTGTCCTGGTTTATTCCTATTAAACTCAAGTCCATAATTGTTACTAACCACGAAAATAGAAGTAAATAAACATTTTTGGCAAAAAAGTAAATAAACATGGTTATTATTCTTGAAAGACATATAATACTAAGTATTAATATGGAAATATAATGGTTATCTATGAGCGTATAAATAACAAATATGAAGAATCTAAAACAAGAGAGGTGTTGGTTTAAACGCGAGAACCCGCTCATTCATTCAAACACATGGCGCACAAGGTCACAATGGAAAATTATTCTTTGTCGCATAAGGAAACAAGAAAAGGGACTACTGAGAAAATAAGAAGGTTACAGATGAAGTAATAATTTTGTTTTCTGATTGGTACCGCGGCGCTTCGTCGATGGGATACTCTGACACTATTAGGGTTCAATGTTAAGATTAAGGGTTTAGGATTGAGGTTGTACCGCTAGAGATAGAGGGAGCTTCTAGGAGGTTTGCCATCCCGATGGTTGGCATAGACGACATGTGGTGAGGCGAGGCGAGGCAACGATGGCGATGCCATCCACCGCTGGAGACGACACAAAAGGATGAGCTGAGGGAGTTCACCAAAGACGAAGAAGCGACAAAGATGAGACCAAAGACGATGATGAGGGTCGCGATATGATCTAATCTGGATGCAGGGGAAAAGAAAGAGGGTCCTCGCCGGTGTTGGAGGGGAGGCAGGTGAAGGCGGCGCAAAGAACATGAGAGCAGAGCATGATGAATGAATAAGATACGATGGAGGTGGGATCCATACATGATGTATCTCGAGTTTTCAACGGGGTTGCTGGAATTAAACGAAGAGTATTCTCCATGTAATTGGCTCTAGATAAATAAATACGATCCATAGTTAAAATTGTATATACTAGCATTTATTTGAAAGTAACAGTAATATTATCAAAAAAAAGTTTATTAAACCCCTAATAAGCTAGTAATATCATCTGCTTTCTATCTACTTAGTGGGCCCTCACTCCCTCCCAGTTCTCTCTCTCCCCCACTGCCCTGCCCTCCCTCCTGTTCTCATCAGCCATCACCCTTCTCAAAGAATCTTGAACCCTTTCGCCGACGGACACCGCGCCCACATCTCATCTCCGCTCCCAAGGCGAGATCTCATCACCCCATTCCCAAATCGTCCCAAACACCAAATCGGAAACCCAACGATCCATCCAAAAGCGCCCCAAATCCCACCAAATCCACCTCAAATTCGCCACCAAATGCCCCAGATTGGCACCCAAACCCCGCACCCACCAATTCAAATCTGACCTCGCCATTTCCCACTGCCCCTCCGCATTCTCCAGATTCCCACCGCAATGGCGACGGCGCTCTCCAAATCCGCCGTCAAATCCCACCCCAGGTCTCCCACCACCGCGCAGCCGCCGCCGCCGCCCAACCCCGGCGCCGCGGCGGCGGGCGGGGGAGGAGCGGCGCCGCCTTCGTCGGGGTCCGCCGCCGCCGCCGCGACGCCGTCGAAGAACGCGGCGATGGCGGAGCTCAAGTCGCGCGTGCTCGCCGCGCTCGCCAAGCTCTCCGACCGCGACACGCACCACATCGCCGTCGAGGACCTGGACCGCATCATCCGCGCGCCGCCGTCGCCCGACGCCGTGCCCATGCTGCTCAACGCGCTGGCCTCCGACTCCCCTGGGCTCGCCTCCCCGGCCAGGCGCGAGTCGCTGCGCCTCCTCGCCACGCTCTGCGCGTCCCACCCGGACGCCGCCGCGCCGCACCTCCACAAGGCGCTCGCCCACCTCGCGCGGCGGCTCAAGGACCCGGCCTCCGACACTTCCGTGCGCGACGCATGCCGAGATGCCGCGGGCCAGCTCGCGGCGGTGTACCTCCGACCGCTGGCTGCTTCCGGCGTTGCTGAGGCGGGCAATGCGACAGTCACACTGTTCGTGAAGCCGTTGTTCGAGGTGATGGGGGAGCAGAGCAAGGCAGTGCAGGGTGGAGCGGCTGCCTGCCTGGCCAAGACAGTGGAAGGGGCAGGGCCTGGGCCTGGTGTCATCTGGATGTTTGGGAAGCTTGGTCCTAGGATTTGCAAGCTCCTTGGAGGCCAAGGCGTGCAAGCGAAGGCCGCACTGCTGGGTGTCATGAGTAGTTTGGCGCAGGTGAGTGCTCCCGAAAATAAATATTGTTGTGCATGCTATATATCTGATGATTTGACAAATCAATACCAGATATTAGAATGTTTGCTGGATATCATTCAGTTAATGTGCATGCAATATTTTAGGCAGGGGTTATTTTGAAGTTTCATGTTGTTGGTTTGGTAGTAATAGCCTATGCATTTCCTGACAATTTTAGTTGTGAAAATAATGGTAGGGTTTGGTTTGCACGGTACAGATCAAATATTTAGCGTTTTACTTGGAGACTGGGGATATGAATGTTATCCTGGACTCAGGGTAGGCTTCCGATGGATTTATTGCTACTTGGTGCTACTGTAGATGTAGCTAGTTTGTTCATCAGTTAATTTTAGCTGTGGCTTGTGTATGCCATGGAAAGCGTAGGCATGTAAACCTTAAAAGTTTACAAGCTGCTGGTGAGTTATTGCTGAAACGCTGCAAATGGAGATTGTACATTGAATCACTGTAAGCACTAATCACAATGTGACTCCTGGTAGAGTGAATGTGCAAGATTTAACACTTAATGTAATCCTGGAGAAGAGACTGGGTTTACTTGTAGTTGCTGTTTTGACTTGAGGGACAACAGAAAATATCATTTTTTTTTGTGATTTTTTTAGTTTAAAATAGGAGCTTAATTAACCTTTGGGCAACATTTGCCTCTTTAGTTTCACCCGAGGGTTATGAGATACCCTCTTTTACCTGGTCATAGGGATATGGCATGTATACACTAGAGTTTCAGTTAAAATTATCTTTTCTGAATTATATCTCAATTTATTGTTTCATGTATTATTATCTGAGGAAGCAGAAAACAGCCTTCTTATCTATTCTGTTGCTTGTTGTTGTATGAGCCATGGTGGAGGGGGGTTGTGCGCTAGTATTGTTCTTCATATGTCTGTGTGTTGGAGTATTAGACATTCTTATTTTTAATCTTTGGACTTTTGATTTACACGAGAATATTGTAGATTACTAGGTTGGATTTTACTTGTGGGTTTTGTTGTATTTACTTGTACATGATTTATTTATTACTATAACACAACTAAGGTCGCAGCTCACCTCTTTGAGTTATATTTTCTGGTTTTATTCATAAGATTGCAGCGCCAAGCTGGTTCTTAGGAGCTTTATATGGTCTTGTCATGAAAGTGTTTCAATAGATGCTTGTTTTGTTTTGCTATGCATATGACATTGTGCAATGCTATTATGTCAACTATCAGCATGGTTACTAAACTTCATAGTTTGGATATCTTTTTCATATCGTGCCTTTCAGGTTGGAGCAATCAGCCCTCAGAACATGCAGCAAACTCTGCAAAGTATTCGTGACTGTCTTGAGAACAGCGATTGGGCTACTAGAAAAGCAGCTGCTGATACATTATGTGTCTTGGCTACCCATTCAGGTCACTTAATAGGTGATGGAACAGCCCCAACCATTGCTGCTCTCGAAGCTTGCCGTTTTGATAAGGTAACCTATAATTCTTCGCGCTTACTCTAAATTTGAGGGCCTCTTGCTGCTCTTGTATCCTTTTCCGATGACCATAATTCAAATGCTTTTGTGTTCATATCTCATAAGTAGCTGTTATTTTCTCCCTACAGGTAAGGCCTGTTAGAGATAGCATGATTGATGCAGTACAATTGTGGAAAAAGTTGACAGGCGAAGATGCCGGTAACGATCTGTTCATTTGTTTGTCAGGCGTACTCTTTCGTTTATGGTTTTACTATCTCATACTTACTGTAAAATAACTTACATACAACAGACGGTAGAAGTAAGGAGCCAGCTGATGGTGAAGGGAAGCTGGACTCAAAAAGGTCAATGCAAAGAAGTGGAAAATCAGAATCCTTTGAAGATTCTGCCCCAGATTCACCTAGTAACAATGGGAAGGGAGGTAGCATAGCTGAAAAGGCAGCAGTTCTTTTAAAGAAAAGACCGACGTTAACTGACAGGGAACTGAACCCTGAATTTTTCCAAAAGCTTGAGACAAGGAAAATAGATGGCTTGGGTGTTGAGGTTGTAGTCCCCCGCAAGACTCTACAATCTCATTTACGAAGTGTAGATGAACCAGAAGAAGACGGTGATCCTGTTGGTCCAGCTATCAGCAATGGATCAGCTGAAGATGAAGCAAATCTGACTCAAATGCGTGCTAGCTCTAATTTTCAAAACATTCGAGATAAATGGGCTAGCCAAAGGGGAAATAGAAACAAAGATGCAAAAGCTAGGGCATCTGATGTTGAAGACAGGGGTGAACCCAGTGCAAAAGATTCTACTGCAGCAACCATGAACATCCCTGGAGAAGGTCCATTCATAAATAATAAAACAAATTGGTTAGCCATACAGAGGCAATTGTCACACTTGGAGAGACAGCAAACCAGTCTCGTGAACATGCTGCAGGTTAGTTTATGTTTACTTCTCTGCAATGTTCAATGTTTCATTTTTCTAGTGTGCTGCTAAGAAAAGATTATAGAAATGAATATCTCACTTTTGATGTCCTGAGTGGTGACAAGAAATTAATGTCCATACTACCAAGTCTCTGCACTTATGATTTTTCACAATTTTGTGCCCTATGTTTCTGGAATTTTAACTTTGTTGCCATAAAGGTTATCTTAGTGTATTGACCACCATTTGATGTCAAACTTTTCATTTAGCCATCATACACATACTTGGGAATTTGGGATATGTTACTAACACAACACAACACAACAGCATGAATGACAAGTGAGCCGACTTGGGATATGTTACTAACACAACAGCGCAACTGACAAGTGAACCGACTTGGGATATGTTACTAACACAACAGCGCAACTGACAAGTGAACCGAGCTTTGCATGTATGCCAATTACTGAAACCTTTGGATTGACATGCCTTTTGAACTAAGGTTGAGGCAATTAAGCTAAGCTTAAGCCTGTTTTGGGCTCAAACCCTTGTCAGTATTAAGCTTGGTTAGCTCTCCTCACTTCGGCCTAATTAGGCTTGAAGATATACAAATATGATATTATATGCCTATCCTGGTGAAGATTGTTCTTATTTGAACCTGAGATATATTTGTACACATGCATCTATAGAGTTCTGGAGCCTTGTTAAGTTGAGTTCAAGCGTTCTAACATATAATCTACCAAAAAACATGCAATAATGAAGGCTTCTGGCCTTATCAAGCTGAGCTTGAGCTTATCTGTGCTTCAGTCATGCTGACCTCTTGGGCTCAAACTTGAGCTTGAGGTTGACCCAAGTTTTACTGGGTTTACTCATGATCAGCTTGTTGAGGGCTCTAGTTCCAATTTTATTTGTTATTTTAAAATAATCTTCCACATCTTTTGGAAAGAAAATGGACTGCTTTGTGACCACCTGGCTTGGTACTTGACTGTTTGTTCAGTAGTTTGATACATGCTATAACAGCCCCATTCTTTAGTTAGCCTCCAAATTTTAGATATAGGTGGCAAGTGAGACCACAGCTGCTGAGATATATTTTTTTGAAGTAAATGCTGAGATTTATGGCTGTGCTGATTTTCAGGACACAGCTAAACTTACTATGCATATTTGTGTGCTAACTACCAAACATCGTTTGCTTTTAAATTTTCAGGATTTCATGGGAGGATCTCATGACAGCATGGTGACTCTGGAAAACAGAGTACGTGGTCTTGAGAGAGTTGTTGAGGAAATGGCGAGGGAAATATCACTATCGTCAGGTAGGAGAGGTGGCGGTGCAGCGCTAGGCTTTGATTCGTCTCCTGGCAGATCATCTAAATATAATGGTTTCCATGAATATGGTAATTCAAAATTTGGGAGGAGTGGTGATGGACGGATGGGATTTGCAGAAAGGTATTTCTCTGGAGATGGTGCTTCTGGTTTAAGAAGTCCATCTTGGAGACCAGATTCAGAACCATGGGACTCTTATGCTTATTCTGGATCAAGAAGTGGTATGAATGTGAGGAGAGGATTAGATTCTGTTTCGAATGACAATAGGATGCCAAGAAATGAACGGAACAATGATCAAGCAGGTCCTCGGAGAGGTTGGGACAAAGGGCAGGGACCTTTTAGGTTTGGCGAAGGTCCTTCTGCTCGCAGCGCATGGCGGGCCTCAAAAGATGAAGCAACACTGGAAGCTATTAGAGTGGCTGGCGAAGATAATGGAAGCTCAAGGGCTGCTGCAAGAGTTGCTATTCCTGAACTGGATGGAGAAGCTTTGAATGATGACAATCAAGGGGATGAAAGAGGCCCACTTTGGGATGCCTGGACCCGTGCAATGGATGCTGTTCATGTTGATGATATGGACTCTGCTTATGCTGAGGTTCTTTCAACTGGCGATGCCGAACTACTGGTGAAGTTGATGGAGCAAACTGGACCAGTTGTTGATCAACTTTCAAATGAGGTTGCAAATGAAGTCCTGCATGCTGTGGGGCAGTTTCTTGTGGAAGAAAGCTTCTATGATGTAGCCTTGAGCTGGCTTCAGCAGGTAATCTATCATATTACATTGCAGGAATACATTGATGTTTCCATTGACAAATTATATCAGAGAAATTTCAACTTCAAAGGTTTTCTTTGCCTCGGAACTAGAGCTGGGTTAATAAATGAATCATTTTCATTTTAAGATTATGGTGTAGCACTCTAAAATGCATTTAAATGAGCATGCATTAGTAATTAATCTGATTTTGTACTGGGATAACTGGCTGTCTAACAAGCTATGATAATTTTCTGAAAGATTTAAGGTTTTGAAAGAAATATGTTTTTAGGGGAAATAGAGAGCCAAGGAATATCATAAAGAGTGAACTAATTAGTTGATTGATCTAGCGAATTAAAGTACTCAAACTGTTATTGATTGACTTTTGGTCCTTCTGCCCTCAAACAGAATCCTGGCTTTTCATTTGGTCTAGAATGAAGGCCCATCAGTTTTACTGGATTGCTCAAGGTTGAAGGGAAAACTGTAGTGAAGTATGTGATGAATGTTTGATACTTTATTTATCAAATAGATGGGTTATTTGGTGAAACTTGCTTTCATGTTTCCTTTTGTTTGCTCGATGATAATTAAAGTTTCTACCTGGGCTGACGCAGCTATTTCAATCCACTTGTGCAACTAACACAGTACTCTTAACTTTTGTTATGTCCTGATGAAATGGTGATTAAGCTGGACACATGGCTGTATATTATAATTTATAAATATAAAACATTGGATTGTGTTGGACAAAGTACAGTGTGTAAAGAAAAGTCTTAAATTTATTTCCTTTTCTTTACTCGAATGTCTGTCATTATCTGATTTTACATTTCTAAGCTGAAAGCTTAACCTTGAGCTAGACATCTCAATGATGAATCTGTTGGCTGTTGCAGTTGACTGATCTGGTAATGGAAAACGGATCTGATTATCTAGGGATCCCTCTAGACTTGAAGCAAGACCTTCTACTGGGACTTCACGAGGCTACCGGAATCGAGCTGCCCGATGATTGGGAGGGAGCAACTCCGGTGCAGATAATGAAGCAGCTGGCATCATCATGGCGCATCGACCTACAGCAGCTTATCAATTAGGGGTGTGTTTGGATGCCTGGGCGTCTTCAGCCTGTCCCGTATCTGCGAACCAGGCTCTACCGAGCCAGGCCGGCTGCATGCAATCGTTCATGATTGGTTGCATGCATGTGTGTATGCTGGCTCGTTTGAACTTTTGTTTGCTTGCCTGTTTTTTGCTTCGTTTTCAGCGCCAACAGCTTTGCCCCCTCACCTTTGCGACGTGAGCTGCACCGGCCGGGCCTGGCTCACGGGAAACGCTCGATTTCTACGTTTCCAGCGAGCCTGGCTCAAGCTATACGGCTGCATGACCGGAGCCTAGCTCCAGCACTTGATCAGGCAACCAAACAACTTGAAGCTGCATCTATAGAGCCTGGCTAGACGAGATACAGGTAACCAAACGCCCCCTAGGGTTACATTGGTTGTGGACATACGAGTTAATTTCATTTGTTCATTACTGCCTGTCCTTGCTTGGTCTATTGCTATTAGGAGTACAAGTGTTAGATTGGGCTGAGTGAAAGTGGCACCGTGTTGAAATGGATTGGTTGTATGGGGAAATCTGATGTTGATATTGTCTCACCGGGTTTGAAGAAAGTCTTCGGTAATTCATAGTTTGATTTTTTTTCTCATATACTGTAATATGGTCCTTTTAGAGGCGGCGCATGTGGTGTAATGTATTGGTGGATTAGTAATGTTTATTTTCACCACGTCAACGTCTGTATAATGCATCGAAACCTTAATCAGGCTCTACGAAGTCATGTCATTGAGCTGATTTTGGGGGAGTGGGCGAGATGTCCCTTTGGTACAGAACTACAGACTACAGATATACAGTATCAGAGACTCAGAGCATCAACTCTCGCAACAGAAGCACAAATGCAGGCAGTTGGTGCCGCTGAGACTTGAAGTAGTGTATGGCCCATCCCATGTCGAAGATCACAAACAACCCCACGAACGCGAACGCGTCTGCGCTCAGCACCCGCTGCCTCTGCTCTCGAGCTCGACCGGGAGTCCACGCAGCGGCGACGGCATGGGGTCCCTGACGAAGGTGTTCTCCTCGCAGCAGAGCCTCCACCGGAACCTCCTCACCAGGTGGTGCATGGTCACCAGCGTCTCCACCCTCGCGAGCTCCATCCCGGCGCACAGCCGCGGCCCGCCGCCGAACGCCACGAACGCGTAGGGCGGCGCCGGGGCCTCGAACCGCGACGGGTCGAACCTGCCGGGGACGCCGGTGTCCATGTGCGTCACGCTCGACGCCCAGAACACCTGCCACCCCTTGGGGATGACGTAGCCCTCCAACTCCACGTCCTCCATGGCGCGCCGGAAGCTCCCGAAGATGGGCGGGATCATCCGCAGCGTCTCCAGCGCCACCCGCCACGTCAACTTCATCTTCCCCAGGTCCTCCCATGTCAGCGCCTCGCCGTCGGCCTTGCTCCTGGCGATCTCCTCGTGCTCTTGGACCATGGCGGCGAGCGTGGCGGGATCGCCGGCGAGGTGGCGGACCATGAACGTCATGAGCACGGACGACGTGTCGTGGCCGGCGACGAGGACGACCATGGCGTTGTCCACGATCTCCTCGTCCGTCAGCAGCCGCCGTCCGCCTCCGCCGGCGTCGCCGCCGTCGTCGGCCCGCAGGCTGGCGAGGCAGCTCAGGAGGTCGTCGGCGGGCGACGCCTCGCCGCGCTCCAGCCTGGCCTTCTTCTCCGCGAGCGCCGCCTCCAGCACCCGCCGCGCCGTCGCGCTGGCCCTCAGGCTCCGCCGGAACGCCGTGAACGGCAGGTCCAGCGGCACCGCCCACACCCCCTCCAGCATGTCCGCGAACGCCGCCGCGAGCCGCGCACGGACGGCGCCGCGCTCCAGCCCGAACAGCAGCGTCGCGACGAGGTCGAACGCGAGCAGCTTCGTCAGCGGCAGCACGGCGACGCGGCGCCGCCCGGCCCACTCGGCGTCGAGGTGGCGCCGGACCTCGGCGTCGATGGTGCCCACGCACCGCCGGAGCACGTCGGGCCTGAGGAACTGCATGATGGCGCCGCGCACGCGGCGCCAGTCGTCGCCGGCGAGCTCGAGGATGTTCCGGCGGCCCAGGATCAGCGGCAGGGACCGGGGCTGCTTCGGCGCCAGCGCGTCGCTGGTGAACACCAGCTTGTTCGCGGCGGCGCCCGTCACGAACACCGTGGGGGAGCCGAACAGCGACAGCTTCGACACGGGGCCGTACCGGTCGATCCGGTCCTGCAGCCACCGCTCGCCGGAGTTGCTCCGCATGGCGCGGAGGAGGCCCAGGCTCTGGCCGATCACCGGCAGGCCTAGCGAGCCCGGGGGCAGGTTCGCCGGCAACGGCGGCTTCTTGGTTCTTGTTGCTAACCAGTAGAGGATGAACGGCGTGAGGAAGGCGGCGAGGATTGCGACGGCGACGGAGGCCGCCATTGTCGCGAACCTGTGGCTAGAGCTTGGGGTCTGTCAGGCGGGGAGCGTGATGAAATATACTTGGAGCAGCGCAGTGCGCCCCGCAGCGGTGGAAGTGGAACGCATCGATGAGCTGCTGCCTGGTTTGAAGAGGACAAAGCGGCATTTTCGCCTAGTGTGTTGCATTCTGGTTTCCAGACGATGATCAGAATCTGGGACAAGGGATGGTTGCCTCGATCGGTTGGATTTAGCGTTGCAAACATGCAATAACGTGCTGAAAACGTGATAGGGACAACCAGAGATCATTCACTGATCCAAGCAATAGAGACAGGAAGTAGCGCATTTTCGATCAGCTCTATTCACCAACGGAATCTAACTTCGTTACCAGATCGAAATGCGCATTGATTCCGCCTATAGGAAACCAAGAATTAGTAGCATGCAATCCTCGTCAGGGCCTCAGGGGAAAAAAGATTAGTCCGGTTCAGACACATGGCCACAGAGATGAAACTCACGTGCTCTTCTTGAATTATGAACATAATCTCCAAAGACTCCTAGGTGGAAGGTGGTACCCGCGCGTTGCTGCGGGAATTTATACAAAATTTGAAGATGCAATTTGAAAGTAGAAACACTAAACTAATTGCATTGCAATATTTTTTGTAAACAATAATGTAGAGGAAAACACATTCATTTATTGAGAGAGAACTACTTATAAATTTGTATCATGGTACTCGCAAAGACTAACACAATGCATAGCCGCAGAAAATCAGTAGAAGACATAAATTCATAATTCTAGTGGATGGTGATGTGGACAGCTTGCATGGTGAGAGAAGATTTAGTGGATGGTGACGTGGACATCTTACGTGTTGAAAAAAATCAGCCATGACATATTAGTGGGTACCAATTATATAGGTTTTATTATAGATTTCTTTTAAAAAGAAACGAATAAATGACGTTTATGAGGAACAGCAAATTCAAGTTTAGTACAAAAGTCGTGAGTCGAGGTTCAGAATTCAGAGCAGCATGTAATACTATTACTAAGGAGGAGCGAATCTGTTGCTTTAGAGACCTTCAGCAAGTAGGTTGGTAATGCCCCAGAAGCAATCATCAGAAACCTCTTCTTTTCTCCCCAAAAATTAGAGGATCAAAAGCTTTACAACAGAATTCTGTTAGTCGTTACAAAGTTTATTAAGGGCGTTGATGCGAGTGCTCAGCCGGAGCGAGATCGCTGGCGGAGACGAACTGCGAAACTCACTCTAGAGAACAGAGCCAGCCTGCCCGGGCCGGCCTCAGAAAATCAAGCCCAGTCGCAAATTGAGCCCGGTCTGGCGAGCCAGAGAGCCTGTCACAGGAAAGCTTTGTCTTCCCCTCCCGCGGAATCTCCAAGGTCCTCAACAATGCGATACGGAGTATACTCTAAAGTCAACGATCGATAATCTTTTCAGCTCCTCTGAAAATCCAGAGGAAATCCTAACAAGAAATCAAAAATACCTAAGCAAGCTGCGAGTCTATAAATATCATCAACCACCTGCAATCCCCCATGTCCCATCCCCATTCCTCTCCATCCCAGCTCCAACGCAGCTATTAGCTTCACCAAACAGTCTCTAAACACTGGTTTCTCCAATGGATTTCCCTCTCCTCCTAGCGCTCATGGCCATCGCCTTGCCCGTGCTCCTCCGTCTCCTAACGAGATCCAAGCCGCCGGCCACGGCCAAGCTTCCCCCGGGCTCCCTGGGCCTTCCGCTGATCGGCCAGAGCCTCGGCCTGCTCCGCGCCATGCGCGCCAACACCGCCGAGCGGTGGATCCAGGCCCGCGTCGACCGGTACGGCCCGGTGTCCAAGCTGTCCCTGTTCGGCGCCCCGACGGTGCTCCTCACCGGGCCGGCGGCCAACAAGTTCGTCTTCTTCAGCGGCGCGCTGGCTATGCAGCAGCCGCGGTCCGTGCAGCGGATCCTCGGGGAGAGGAGCATCCTGGAGCTCGCCGGCGCCGACCACCGCCGCATCCGCGGCGCGCTGGCCGAGTTCCTCCGGCCGGACATGCTGCGGCAGTACGTCGGCGAGATCGACGGCGAGGTCCGCCGCCACCTCGAGGGGAGCTGGGCCGGCCGCGCCACCGTCGCGGTGATGCCGCTGATGAAGCGCCTCACGTTCGACATCATCGCCATGCTGCTCTTCGGCCTCGGCCGCGGCGCCGCCCGGGACGCCCTCGCCGGCGACTTCGCGCACGTCATCGGCGGCATGTGGGCCGTCCCCGTGGACCTGCCGTTCACGGCGTTCCGGCGGAGCCTGAGGGCCAGCGCCAGGGCCCGCCGGACGATCGCCGGGATCGCGCGGGAGACCAAGGCCAAGCTGGAGCGCGGCGAGGCCTCCCGGAGCAGCGACCTCATCGCGTGCCTGCTCAGCTTGACCGACGGCGACGCCGGCGCGCCGCTGCTGAGCGAGGAGGAGATCGTGGACAACTCCATGGTGGCCCTCATCGCCGGCCACGACACCTCGTCCATCCTCATGACGTTCATGGTCCGCCACCTCGCCAACGACCCGGACACCCTCGCCGCCATGATCCAAGGTAACAAACCCAATCATAACACGCACCCTATACTTTGACGACATACTCTGACCACGCCATGGATGGCGGCGCAGAGCACGAGGAGATCGCGAAGAGCAAGGGCGACGGCGAGGCCCTGACATGGGAGGACCTGGGGAAGATGAAGCTGACGTGGCGCGTGGCGCTGGAGACCCTGCGCATGGTGCCGCCCATCTTCGGCAACTTCCGGCGAGCGATCCATGACGTGGAGTTCGACGGCTACCTCATCCCCAAAGGATGGCAGGTGTTCTGGGTGTCGAGCGTGACGCACATGGACGTGGCCATCTTCCACGAGCCGGCCAAGTTCGACCCGTCCCGGTTCGAGAACCAGGCGGCGCCGGCGGCAGCGCCGCCGTGCTCGTTCGTGGCGTTCGGCGGCGGGCCGAGGATCTGCGTCGGCATGGAGTTCGCCAGGATCGAGACGCTGGTGACGATGCACTACCTTGTCAGGCGGTTCAGATGGAAGCTCTGCTGCAAGGAGGACACATTCGCCAGGGACCCCATGCCGTCGCCGCTGCACGGCCTGCCCATCCAACTCGAGAACAGGTCCTCTCCGTGAACAGGACGAAAATTGGCAGCGAACGATTGCACAACAGGGTGGTTGCGGCAGGAAGAAAGATGCTCCACGTGGTGATGATTTTTAATTTTTGTCACACAAGACGAACATGTGGCACCACGCACAGCAAAGAACAAGACGAACTAGTGTGTGTGGTACAGTGTCGGTGTCGCTGAAGTATAGTCGATGGGCACATCATGACAGCTGAGATAGTCTTTGGGCACATTGTTTGCCTCACTAAATTACAATTGATGGGGCACACCATGACAGCAGCATGTACAGAAGACCCCAGCTCGAACAGACTCACGCTGCACTCACCGGGATGTAAACCTTGTTTCCACCGGTTGATAACTTGTACACGTAAAATATCAACACGAGTGCACTGCAGATGAGTTAAACATGAGATGGCATCATAATGTCGTCAATTGTCAAGACACAAGCCTAGGACGGCAACAAAACATACGTTACAGTTTGTTTTGAATGGCATAGTAAGGAACTAAGGTTAACAGGACAAGAATGCTTAGTCAAAATTTTGTAACACTGTTTGGCAGGCAATCCATTACAATGGATAAATATTTTCAAGAGTTGAAGTTCAGACTTCAGAGCAGATGGGCACTCTTTGCATGATAGTTGCTATGCTATTATACTTAAAAAAACATAACTGAAAACTCAACAAAGAGCTCCACAAGTCATAATATCAACGTCAAGCTGAATAATAAGTAACAACTTCCAAGACAGTCATTGTAGCCGTGAAAGCAGTATCAATTGGCCAGTGTTTTTCACTAGGTTCAGAGATGATCAGTATGTAGCATGGCCTTATAAAAGGATTAGTAAGATAAACGCTCAAACTAATATGGATTGTATTGATGCTCCGGATTAAATGTAACATCCCAACTTGCTGCTACAATTATTTCGTTAATGCTTTCTGATAATCCATATATCCCTGAAAGTGTTACTAAGCCCTAATGTGAACAATATAAACCATTTGCTGAAAATGCAATATAGGGGTAGCACTTGTTGTAAAAGTTAGCATATTCATATTTATGTGAAGCACTAGGTAGCAATGCACTCAAATAAACACTAACATCAAACTGCAGAAGAAACCATCAGCTTTTCCTTTTTTACTGGGGATTTGCCTTATTGTGTACTGGGTTATGTAAGTTTAGCTTCAACAAACCAAGCATTTTTATGCACCAAAAATACAAACAAAATTTACTTAATGACATAACATGTAGGCCCAAATCATGTACCGTGTGGAAATTAGAATGCATATACAAGAACTTAGCGCAACAAACCCATGCCCATACGAGAGAGATTTGAACAAACCTGATAGCAGCAATAATTCCAGATGGCATTATCTTTCTTGTTTTGAAGTATCTTATCCCCATGACAACAGTTAGCACCACAGCACAAACTGTTCAACAGAAAACAGGGAGGTTATAACTTATAAGCTACTATCTGATGAATACTGAGTCTGACAGCAGAGAAGCTTCGATGCATTATACTCCTAAATAGGAAATCACAAATGAGCAGTCCATCCAATTAGTGTTAGTGGCCAAAACATGGAATGATGGAAATGGAGAGAACCTATCACACAAATCCCTGTAAAACATATGCAATCAGTTAGAGCATGCACTACTGAAGCAACAATATGGAAATAGCATAACACGTTACTGGAGTGGTCAATCAATTCCCCAAGAGTTTTGGGTTCAGTGAAAATGGGGAAGATAATAGCATGCTTGCATTCAGGGATTACTATTTCGAACTCTACCGCTACCTGTCTCTAGACAGCCAATTAGTTTAGGAAGCTGAAAAACTGGTGCATTTCAGGAGGATACTGCATAGTCAACATCCCATCATCTGCATTCAGCACCAAACCTAATGTCACTGCAACATCAGATTGCCTTACACAGAGTCCAATTCACTACAATCTTCAAACTACGTGTAAGCTAGGATTCTCGCAACTGTAATTCCATATTCCAGCGTTACCGCGCGAAAACATCAACCCGTGCCCGCTATTTTTGCTCCACCATTCAATCAAACAATTACGATCCACGAGCACTACTGAGAACTAAACAGAGAACAAGGCAAGCAAGGGAGAGAGGAGGGGGTGGGGGGAAGGTCAGCCGCAGCGGCAGCAAGCAACGGACCGATCTGGAGGACGGTGGCGAAGACGGCGCCAGCGCCACCCCCGCCGCGCGTGAAGGCCCAGGCGCTGAGCGCGCCGGCGAGGAGGAGCGCGCCGCCGAATCCGGACCCCGCGGCCAGCGACGCAGTGCTGCCCCGCTTGACGTAGCCCGCGATGCCGCCGCCGAGGACCAGCAGGCCGTAGGGGATCGTGTTGTAGAAGTCCTCCATGCCCACGCCGCCCTCGATCTCCGAGCTCCGCCTCGAGCGCCCTCGAGTCTCCTCTGCGGCTCTCTCTGCCCCCGGTGGTTGTTCGCTGTTGCTTCCGTTGAGCTGACGGCTGAGTGGACTGACAGTGGAGATGGGCCTGGCTGTTGTGGGTAACTTGGGCCAGCCCTTCGGTTTTTTTTCTCTGGAAAGTAGCCTTCGTATTGGGCCTCCGTAATCTGCCCAGTTGGAGAGTTCAGCTCCCGCGACGACTTGCCGATCAGCCCAGGGCCTCGGCAGTAAACTGGGCTGAGGTGATTTAACCGCAACCCGGCCCACGCAACGCTCTGTCGCGCCTCCGCTGGCTCGGATCCCGCCGCACGTTCTCGATCCGACGGATCACATGAACCCAGAGGTGGACGGTAAATGAAATACCGACCACCCCCGGTAGCAGGTGCCCCGTCGCCGCGGACGGCTTCTGCTTGCCGCCGCCGCCCGCCGCCGGCGGAGTGGCGCCGGGAATGGCGGATCACGGCCTTCCTGCCGCGCAGAACACGGCCGCCTCCGGCCGATGCAGCTCGACCCTCCACGGCTGAGATTTTCCGCCTCCGAGGCTCGCCCTCGCTGCGCCGGCGCGTTCTTGCACACACCGGCGGCGCCGTCATGAACTCATGATCGCACGCTGCAGGGATAGCAGCGTTACGAGGACGCGATACCACGCACATCGCGCCACCACCGGTAGGCCCCGTGAGCGATCGACCTGGCGCCCGGCGTCTCGCTGCGCTGGTTTTAAGCGACGAGGTGACGTGGTCGGGACGAGACGACAGACACGACAGGGGGATGGGCAGGGGTAGGGGCTCTGCAGGCGGCCACTTTGCGTGCCGCGCCGCGTCCTGCCTGAGATATACTCCGGCCACTTTGCGCGCCGCGCCGCGCCCTGCAGGAGTACGACTATACGAGGAGGGCTGTCAGGCTTCCGGCGGACGTGACACGTACATGACGTTGACGAGACTTCGCCCGAATCGAACGATACGTAGCGTTTTTCACCGTTTCACCGCGAGGATTCACTGCTACGCGACAGCCAGGGGATAATATTTGCACAAAAAACAGGAGTCACCGTCGGGTACCATGCTGTAACAACAACGCAACATTATCGCACGTGATAGCTCCTCTCTTTCTTTGCAAAGCACATACAACGAGCACACAACCAATGCGTGTGTGTATATGCGCACCAACGTGCGGTGCAGATTTCGACCTCCCTCGCGAGCAAACACACACAGTGCACGTGTATGTTAGAGCTACCGTGCACGATTCGATCGTACTAGTCGGAGTTGAAGGCGCCAACGCATGCAGTCGTATCGCATGAATGAGACCTCGTGAACGACGTATTTCACCATTTCACCGTGAGTTTCAACTATGCGCACACGCCAACGCAACGAGTAAAAGAGTGTGATACGCCCCCTTAATTCGTTGGTTTTATATATAACTAGCAAGAACGCACGTGCGACACACACGTTTAATAGAAACACACGATTAGTAATGATAGTTGATTAGAGACCGTATTGGTTACGAACTCGACGATTCCACGTAGGCACGTGTTTTTTTACCATGACGAGGCGTAACGTTTTATGATTTCTTCAAAAGTGTGACTAAAGAGTCCGACGAAAATCGTGGGTTCGAAAAAATTCTACTGTGGCAAATATGTGGGTCCGTTGGTCTCAAAAGTTTTGGATCTTTATAAAATAGATAGTGAAAGTACATCTAGCCCCTTGTGGGTTTTGGTGATTGAATGACACAAACAATTAAAGGACTAATGAGCTTGTTAAGTTTTGACAAGGATTTTATTGCAAATAACAAAGTCAAGCTCATATTATATGAAGCATGCAAAAGTAAAGAAATGACAAGCAAAGATGGAAATATAGAAAAGAGACAAAGAGGCAAATGAATTATATGGTCTCATTGGTTGTTTGCTCATATAATCAAAGGAAGGTGAAAATTGCATGATGGCAATTGCATGATGATCAAGATTATGACATTGTGAAGAATGGTGATCAAGGAATTTATTTATTGTCCAAGAAGAAGTTCATATGAAAGCTTATTTGGTCACAACATCAATATGGAGAAAGATAGTGAAAGAAAGATTACGATGAGGAAATAGAATGCATAAGTGCATGTTGATAAAATGAGATGAGTGACCAAGAGCAATGGGAATCAAATGAATTTGGAATGGTAGGTTGCTTGGTCACATGGATAGTATTCTTAATCAAGAAGGAAGATAGTTGACCAAGTACTTGGTATTTCAAGGGAAATCAAGATAGAAAATTACTTGGTCATAATATTGGTATGAAAGAAAAGGCAAATATGCAAAGGAAAGATTATGGTATTAAAGAAAAGGAATTAGTTGAGATGCTCATTTAGATGCAAGGCAAAGCTAAATTAACTTAAAGTTGGCAAGATAGGGTGAAGGGGTCAAGCTAGTACTAGTGACGAGGAACTAAGCAAGGAGAAGGGCAAGAATTGTCTTGTGACCGAAGGACTTTGCTAGGGTGAAGGAAGCTAGTACTTGGTTTGATTCCGAGGCACAAATCAAGCCTCACCAAGTGAAGCTATGCAATGCATCTAATCTTTGATGAATCATATATTGAAGTGACTTATAAATGGATATGAAGTTGAGTGTTCACCATACTGGTCGATGAATCCAAAGTCACTAGTTCTTGGATGGTATGCTTAAGAGACAAGAATGCTAGCAAACCCTCAAGGTGTCATATTGAAGAAAAGCAACATGATGAAGACATTGAAGCTCAAGGGTTGATATAGTTTTTATCTTTGATCTTGAGTATATAGGTAACGTCGTACTATCAAGGGGGATGCGTGTTGATCAAGCCATGGATGTTTTAATGCTCAAAGAAATCCAACCAAGTACATGTGAGAGACACAAGTGCACTCACGGACACAAAGTATTCCTGCTGTTTTTCTGGAGCAGGAGTATCCAGGACAGGGTCAGAACAATATTGTTCCGAGGACCCCTTCGGGTTTGAGTGTTCTCGGAGTATCCGGGGTAGCCCTGGAGTATCCAGCCCGGATCTCGCAGACAGCACAACGGCTAGTTTTGGGGGGGCTCGGGTTTATATACCCCTTGGCCCCCTCCTCACTTGGCTGTCGACCACACTTGCATAGAACACTCTCTTGAGCATCCCCTTCACTCCCTCAACTCCCTAGAGCCAATCCTTGCAAGATTTGAGAAGGGATTTGAGTGAGTTCTTGGATTTGTGTATGGGTGAGCATCAACTCCAACTCTTGAGCATTTGAAGCATCCTCGGCCATCTACTCGCGTTTGTTACTCTTGGAGTTTTTGCTCCTAGACGGCTAGGCGTCTCCGGCGAGCGCTCAACTCGTGTGAGCTTGCCCCGGAAAGTTTGTAAAGCCAATCCCTTTGGGGATATCATAGTAAGTAACCCTAGCTTGGCTTTTGGGCCCTAGGGGGAGGGTAGAGTTGTGGCTCAACTCGGTCTCTTTGGAGGCACCTCAACGGAGACTAGCTTCTTTTGGGAAGTGAACTTCGGTAAACAAATCACTTGTCTCCCTTGTGTTTGTTGTTCTTCGTGTTCATCTTCGAGTTCATATGTTCTTGGTAGTTCATAGTTGACTTTCATAGATTTGCTCCGATCTACTTGTGTGTGAAGTTTGTGGTGCAGCTCTTAGGTGGAAAAGAATCCTTGGACGATTTCCCACCTTTCTATTCAAAGGGAATTAGCTAAGTTGCTCTAAATCTTTGCATCACGTGCTCATTCTTTACTGTCAGTGTCGGAATATCCGACGAAGTGTCGGAATATCCGGCGATGTAATCCGCTGCTAAGTTTTATTTTTCAGAAACCGCCTATTCACCCCCCCTCTAGGCGACATCAAGGTCCTTTCAGATAGATTAGCTGGTTTTAGTTTTGTTTTAAATTAAATATCTCAAATTTTAGTCAAGTTTATCAAAAATATATTAACACATATAGCTTTAAATGAGTCTTATTAAATTTCCAATAAAATAAGGTGAGTTTATAGACGCGTCTATGCTTTTGTAGATATCAATGTAATAAAAGTTAGCAAGATTGATTTAGAAAAAAAAAACTAAAACAATCTACATATTAAAACTGAGGAGTACTATCCTTTTTAAAAAAACACAGACGTAGACGATCACTCGCACACATACTCATCCCTATGAATACATACACACAAACTCTAACCCTATGAGAATCTCTGAGAAACCGGCCCGGCAGATCCAATCTCGAGAATACTTTGAAGTCAACACGGGTGCCTCGATGTATAGCGTCCGTTAATTTTTGTAATAAAATTAGTAAAATATGAACACGGTGCTGAGTAAAAATCTCAAACCCAGATGGATAAGTTGATAAGTTCCATCACAAAGAGCCTTACCAATTAACCTATATGTTCAGTTTGTAATGGAGGACTACCTATAGGTATATGCACAAAGATAGAATATAAAGCTAAATGCATAAAAAATTATCTCGTGCAAAGGATGTGTACTCCTGAGTCATTTTTTTAAAATTTTGCATTATTAGATCGACTAGGTAATGGAGATCTACTTACATCATAATTTACTTAAGAAGGATACGTCTGCACATCTCCATTTATTAAGTAATTGACCGAAAAAATTAGCTTATGAGCTGTTGGTTATTCCATGAATGATGCTGAGGTTGGCGATGGTGGAAAGCTCTTGGGTGTCAGGTTTGTCGGCATTGTGAAGCTCGTAGGCGTGCATGGAGATTTAAAGGGTATATGGTGGGGCATGTGTCCCTATGGCTGACAGACATCTTGCGATGGTGTGCATAAGACTAAAGAGGATGAGTATATGATCACCATGAAAAACTTACTCTCTGAAACTATAACAATGCATAAGCTATATGGCATGCAAATGCAGAATTCGCAGACCTCGAACAACGTATATATCACCAACTTTCTTCTCGTGTTTCTTCTTTCTCCTTTTCTTCTTCCTCTCTTTGTCCATAGCTGAAATTTGTAAGGAGAACTTAGGAAGGCTCCATGGGTTACATGGGAGTAGGGGCCTAGGGGGTGGAGCCCCCTGCCCCCCACGTTGGATTCGCCCTCGCTCTCCCTAGGTTATATGAATTGGTAGTGTTTCTACCTTTTTTTCCCAAAAATAGAGCTACAACAGTCAAAGGCTCAGATCGAGATTGAGATGACCTAATAATGATGATGTCGTGTCAGTAAGCTAAGAAGATGATGGTTGAAATGCTTGTATATTGCTATGATTTGGCTCTGCTAATGAGATGGCTCAAGCTAGTTTGTCATCTAAACAACCTAAACTTTGGCTTGGCTCATTAAGCTTCGAAATGAGTCAAGACGGTAGACGGACATGAGTCGAGTGAGTTAATTAGGCATGAGTGTTTCGTTAACTCTAGCTAAACCCGAAGAAGAGGGAGAAACTGGGCCTTGATCGAAGTACGTATGAGAAAAAAAAAGGACTAACTGAACATAGATCGAACAATTCAAATTGGTCAATGTAGGCAACTTAAATTTCAACGGATTGCAAACTACTTTTGTATAACTCCATATGCACACACGTGACTACAGTGGAACCTAAATTTTCCTGACAAGCACAGGAGGGAACTAACTTTGGAGGTACGACCCTACCTTCCGGGAAAAACTCGCATGGATATAATCGTTCTTTATCTCACGACGAAACGAATGAGCTAGCATTCAGCCTATAAGAGCAAGCCATCTGCCAAGGTAGACACAGGGCAAACACAAGTCCACAGCGCAACACCACACCGCACGTCCACACCAGCGTAGAGCGCCGTCGATCTGCACAGCGCAGGACAAGTGCACACCACACCGCGGCGTCGTTTGCAGCCATGGATCAGCAGCCCGGGAGGGTGGTCGACGTGTACAAGAAGGCGATGGAGACGGTGGCCACGGTGACCGCATGCGCCGTGCTCGCCCGCAGCATCCCGCGGGAGCTCCTCCCAGACGAGCTCCGCAGCGCCGCGCGACGGTGCGCGGCCGCCGTGCGCGCCCGGCTCGGCTGGGCCGAGAAGGTGCGCCACACCGTCGTCATCCGCCGCCACCTCGACGGCGGCGGCGCGGGCTGCTACGGCGGCGAGAACCACCTCTTCGACGCGGCGCGCACGTACCTGGACGCCACCATGGACCCGCGCGCCACGCGCCGGCTCAGCCTCTCGAGCTCCCGCACCAAGGAGCCCGACGGCACCGTCACCAGCTCCGGCACCATCATCTGCATGGAGCCCGGCTGCTCCACCACCGTCGTCTTCGAAGGCGTCGCGTTCACGTGGTCCTGCGTCGTCGACACCGGCGGTGGCGAGGACGGCAAGAGGAGGAGCAGCAGCAACAGCGGCAAGGGCGGCGGCGGAGGCCCGCGCGAGGCCCTGGAGCTCAGCTTCGACGCCGAGCACACGGTCACGGCGCTGGAGCAGTACGTTCCCTTCGTCGTGTCCACGGCGGCGGAGCTCCAGCAGCTGACCCGCGGTCTCAGGATCTTCATGAACGAGGGCCGGTCGTGGCACGGCATCAGCCACCACCACCCGTCCACGTTCGACACGCTCGCCATGGACCCGGAGCTCAAGCAGTCCGTCATCGACGACCTCGACCGCTTCCTCAAGCGCAGGGAGTACTACCGCCGGATCGGCAAGGCGTGGAAGCGTGGGTACCTCCTCTACGGCCCGCCCGGCACCGGCAAGTCCAGCCTCGTCGCCGCCATGGCCAACTACCTCCGGTTCAACCTCTACGACCTCGACCTCTCCGCCGTCCACTCCAACTCCATGCTGCAGTGGCTGCTCATGTACATGCCAAACAAGTCCGTCCTCGTCATCGAGGACATCGACTGCTGCTTCGACGCCGCCGCGTCCAGGGAAGACGACGGCGGCGAAGCGTCGTCGTCGTCTGAGCCGGACGATGACCCGGAGCTCGCCGCGTTTCTAGCGGACCCGCCGGCCCAACCACACCACCGCCGGCAGCCGGGACCGCCGGGAACACCTCCGGCGAAGGGAATCACCCTCTCCGGGCTGCTCAACTTCATCGACGGGCTATGGTCGACGTGCGGCCAGCAGCGCATCATCGTCTTCACCACCAACTACAGGGACCGCCTCGACGCGGCGCTGCTCCGGCCGGGGCGGATGGACATGCACGTCTACATGGGCTATTGCGGCTGGGAGGCCTTCAAGACGCTGGCCCACAACTACTTCCTCGTCGACGAGCACCCGATGTTCCCGGAGATACAGGAGCTGCTCGCGGAGGTGGAGGTGACGCCGGCGGAGATGTCGGAGATGCTGCTGCGGAGCGAGGACGCCGACGCCGCGCTGCAGGGCATCGTGAACTTCCTCCAGGACAAGAAGAAGACGCGGGGAGCAAGGCGCCAAGGGAAGAAGTAGCTCGTGGCTCGTGGGGAAAATAACCCATACATCACATCGATCGGATTCTTTGTCGTCTTCCTGGCTTCCTAGTGTTGTGTTGATGCTTTCGATCTGAGCTCTGTTTACTGTTTTAGCTTATGTTATTGTTTCGTCCGTTCTGTAATGTATCTGCCTGCCCCTCCTCCAATGTACAGTAGTCTTTGAAACATGCTGAAGCCCTCTACCTCATGTTTTCTCGTTGTCAATGCTAGTGTAGAATCAGGTGTTGTTCTGTGTTAAGTTGTGTACATACTAGCGCTTTTGCCTGCTGAAATGAAATGAGAGGATGCAAATGGTGTTGTTCTGGCCTTCTGGGTTCCAACGGAGTAGTCACTAGTCAGTCGGCTTGGGTTAGGTGCCGCTGGCGTTCACAGCAGTGGATCGCCATTGGCGCCCCGCGATGGATGCAAATGGTGTAGTGCTCACCGTCGTCACGTCGCAGCCTCGCTCCTGGGTTTCATCTTGTCGAGTCAACGCTGGAGTAGTAGCGCGCCGCCGCCGGTCGTGGTCAGGTGCGCAGCTCGTCCATGGCCTTCGTTTCCTCCTCCTGCTGCAGCATCGGCGTCATTCGCCTGCGCGTCCAGCTCTCGGCCTGCTGTCGCGAGAGAAAAGACAGGCTTCATTTTCTGGGCCTCGGCACTAAACTGGGCCGAGGTGATTTAACTGCAACCTGGCCCACGCAACGCTCCGTCTCGCCTCCGCCGGGTCGGATCCGGACCGCACGTTCCCGATCCGACGGATCACGTGACCCCAGGGTGGGCGGTGCCCCGTCGCCGCGGGCGGCTTCTGCTTGCTGCCGCCGTCCGCCGCCTGCTGAGCGGCGCCGGGAGTGACACATCACGGTGGTCATGCCGCGCAGAGCGCAGGCGCCTCCGGCCAATGCAGATCGATCCTCCACGTCTGAGATTTTCCGCCTCCGAGCGTCGCCGCGCCGGCGCGTCGTCGCGCACCGGCGGCACCGCTAACACCGCCACTGCTGCCTTTGCTGCCGTCGCACGCTGCAGGGAAGACGATGGGTGACATTTCCTAACTCGGCGTCCAATTTTACGATGCGAAGCGTAAATGTTCAATTCGCCTGTTGCGGACTCAGCTCGCTGGCTCCGTTGCCG
This sequence comes from Echinochloa phyllopogon, assembly GCA_033239725.1. Taxonomy (NCBI): domain Eukaryota; kingdom Viridiplantae; phylum Streptophyta; class Magnoliopsida; order Poales; family Poaceae; genus Echinochloa; species Echinochloa phyllopogon. Next base: position 48,789,279 of record BTCW01000002.1, on the reverse strand, counting down.
AGCTTGCGTGCGCGAGTGCGGAGCGGCAATGTACGGCGGCAATAGATTGGTGTGGGAAACGACGGCCTGTAATACGCCGGCAGCGACGAATTGAAATGAATCTCGCCGTGTTGAAGGCTGAGTATTGAGTACGTGTACAAATCAAAGCTGTAAGAACTTCCCCTTTCAGTTTCAGAGCTGCGCCTTCGCGGCGTTCTCCGATCATTCTTATCCTTCCTGTTATGGCTTGGTCGCTTGGATATGTTTAAGTTCAGTTGACGATCTGCAAAGGAGAGTGTTTCCTGTGGTCGGTCGTTTGGTCGAATAGTACAGGTTCATTTCGTGGCAGACTTGCCACCTTAATCGCTGCCGCCACGGAGAAGCAGAATTTGGGTGTTGAGATGGCACGAGAGCTTCGGATCTGACAGTATCTTTTCGTCTTCGTAGCTAGTGTTGTGCTGATACTTTCGCTCTCAACTCTGTCAACTGTTTTAACTTCTCTGTTCTTGTTTCGTTCGTTCTGTGGCAACTATAATGTTTGGGCCAATGAGTCTCTAAAACATAATATTGCAAATAGCGGGTTATAGAATTTAGCGGAGTGCTTTCAAAAAAGCTATAGAAGCTATAGCGGAGCAATAGAGAAAGCAATAACCTTTAGCGGTATGCAAAAAAACAGCGAAATTTAGACCTAAACATTATTAATTTTAAGAATTCTAGCTTATATTTCATAAGTACATGCAGTCATTAGCAAAAACATTGGCAAACAAGTCGCAATTCACAAGATAAGTCATAAATCATAACTCATAGTTTATAAATCACAAGTCTATAAGTTCGTAACTCAACCATAGCGGTGTTAGCGGTTCTAGGCTATTGAATTTAGCGGGGCTATTCCATGCTATAGCGGAATTAACCGTATTAGCGGTATGGTTACAGTATCGTTGCGGCAGTTGTCTCAAAAAGCTATAGCGAGCTATTAGTGGGCTATTTGCAATATTGCTAAAACATGAAGCACTCAAACTCATCTCGGTCGCTTCATTGTTGTCAATGCTAGTGTAGAATCAGGTGTTGTCTTCAGCTGCTGCCAGGTGCCATCTGAATTGAAATCGGAGAAGATTCAAAAGGCACCTAGCTGGAACCTTATCTATATTTGTTAATGAAACAGAAAAGGTTCCATTTGTAAATTTTACCCGAGTAGACGATCCTGTTGTTCAATCATAAGGTATTAAGGTGACAAACGAAATTTCATTATTTGATCGAGTGACATTTTCTCAGAATTCAAGAAAATAATTTGTACAATTGCTCAAGCATTTAAAAACACACTTAAATTGTCATAAAGAAGTTCAATAATTTTTTATTGGAGATTAGGCTCCCTAAATTTATCTTCAATTTCAACCCAAACAATAAGAAATTAAAATGAGAAACAAGAAAATGACAGATTTCATGGAAGCACAGCCTTTTTTTGCTTAAAATTGCATAGGACTGAGACATTTTTTTTTGCAGAACTTGAAGGTATCATGGGCCGGCGCTTAAACTTTGGGCTTTATTAGCCGTCCCCATCAACCCACCAGTTTGCAAGCCTCTGTCTAAGGCTGTGTTTAGTTCCCGAAAAGGGAATCTGAAGTTTGGTGAAAATGTCACATCGGACATTGTAGCGCACTGTATTACTTTCCGTTTGTTTGTAGTAATCGTTGTCCTACCATGACCTAACTAGGCTCAAACGATTCGTCTCGTCGTGTACATCAAAACCATGTACTTAGTTTTTTTTATTTACCTACGTTTACTGTTCCATGCACGAGGAGAGAGATTTGGTGTGATATGATGTGATAGGTGAATAGTGAAGTTTGGAGAGAGAATTTTTTGACTTTTCAAGGGAACTAAACAGGACCTAAAAGGAATTTGCGGTTTTTAGTTCAACCCAGAGGCGAGGCGCGCAGAGTGACAAAAAAATTCTGAATTTTTTTGGTATTTTCATAGACATCGTTCCCCAAAATCTCTATACAACTTAAACTCAAGCAATACAGTTTAGGATGAGAAACAAAGGACATCATTTAGGCTTAGATTTCGTGGAGATCTTGAAGCTAACATCCAACACCATTGTTTTTTTCTCAGAATCTTTTGCGACAATCTGGATAGTGTTTTGAAGGTTTAGAGCAAAGGGACAGAGCATTTCGTGATTTCTGGGTCGAAGCTTCGATAGAGTGAGGGGAGTCGTCGACGCGACGAAACGTGTCCGTGCTGCCGTGCAGCTGCTGCTCTCCGGTCGTTTGTGGACCTGTGGTGATGGTGACCCAGAGTCTAGCCGCCTTGGGCTCCGTCCGTTGGGCGTTGGCTCCGTTGATCGAGAGAGCTTACGCGAGCGCGGGACACGCGCGATGACGCAATCTATGGCGTAGGTTCGGGTGACGTAGGCTTCTCATCGTTGCTCGCTCTGCTCCTTCAAACAAAACTGCTCGCCGCTCGCCATCAGGGCCCGGCCGGCGTTGCGCCGTCGGCCGTCGCCGACCGCGCGAGCCACCGCCGCGCCGCGCCCGACGTCTCGCCGGCGCGCCCGCGTGGCAGATCATGGTGAAGGACGCCCGTGTTTCCGTGCGCCACAGTGCTGTTTGCGGCGCCCGGCCGGCCGGCCCCAACCCCACCAGATCTCGCATAGGCAGAGGCAGAGAAGAGCCCCTGCGACGACGACGCGGTGAAAAAGATTCCATTCGACCATTCCTGTGAAAAACACATTCTTGCTGCATTGCTGCGAATATAAAACGGAATGCAGAATGTTTATTAGAGATGTGCAATCGCCACTCGCGACGAGTGTTTGGCCGACGTGGACTTAGATTGGAGTCAAGTCGAAACTACAGAATCTTTGAATTGAAGCGACACAGGGTGCGCAGACGCACGCAATGAGTGAGGCGCATGTGCACGTACGTGCAGGATCTTAAAATTTCCCGTCACGGGCAAGGCAGGGGAGAAGACTTGAAGACTTGGAGTCTAGCAAAAAATGTTGCATATCAGGGTCACTACCCCAGGCCCGCTTCCAGGAAATTCGCTCGACATTGCTTTGCACCGATCCATCAGCTTTTCGGCGCCGACCAAAGTGGAAAACACTAGTTATCAAAAAAATTAAATGGACTCACTGCCTACAAGAACGAGTCATTTGTCAAAGAAGACACCACACCGCACTACACTGTACAGCGCTGCCCGCACATCAGAGGAGGAGAGTAGGAGACCACTGTGCACACCGCACCGGGCGTCGCCGGCTCACCATGGATCACCTGCCGCTGGCCGCGCCGGCCGCCGCCGTCGCCGTCGCAGGGCGCCGGGAAGGTGCTCGACGCGTACAAGACGGCGCTGGCCACGGCAGCCTCGGCGGCCGCGTACGCCGTGATGGCGCGGAGCATGGCGCGCGAGCTGCTCCCCGAGGAGCTCCGCGCCGCGGCGCGGTGGTGCGCGGCGGCCGTGCGCGCCCGGCTCGGCCGCGGCGACAGGGAGCGCCACGCCGTCGTCATCCGCCGCCAGCACGACGCGGGGCCCTACGGCGGCGACAACAACCACCTCTTCGACGCCGCGCGCGCGTACCTGGCCACCCGGATCGACCCGCGCGCCATGCGCCGCCTCTGCCTCGCGCGCTCCCGCGCCAAGGAGCCCGACGGCGCCGGCCGGTGGAGCACGCGCCTGTGCATGGAGCCCGGCGGCTCCACCGTCGACGTCTTCGACGGCGTCGAGTTCACGTGGACCTCCGTCGAGACCGGCGGCGACGACAAGAAGAAGGGCAAGGGCGGCGGCGGCGGCGGGTCCCCGCGGGAGTCCCTGGAGCTCAGCTTCGACGCCGAGCACACGGACACGGCGCTCGAGCGCTACGTGCCCTTCGTCATGTGGACGGCGGAGCAGCTGCAGCAGCGTGACCGCGCGCTCCGGATCTTCATGAACGAGGGCCGGTCATGGCACGGCATCAACCACCACCACCCGGCCACGTTCGACACGCTCGCCATGGACCCGGAGCTCAAGCGCTCCGTCGTCGCCGACCTCGACAGGTTCCTCAGGCGGAGAGATTACTACCGGCGCATCGGCAAGGCGTGGAAGCGCGGGTACCTGCTGTACGGCCCGCCCGGCACCGGCAAGTCCAGCCTCGTCGCCGCCATGGCCAACTACCTCCGCTTCAACCTCTACGACCTCGACCTCTCCGAGGTGCGCCTCAACTCGGCGCTGCAGAAGCTGCTCATCCACATGCCCAACAAGTCCATCCTCGTCATCGAGGACATCGACTGCTGCTTCGACGGCGCCGCGTCGAGGCGAGACGGCGGCGGGGCGCCGCCGGAGCCGGTCGGGGAGCTGGACGCCGGCTACACATCGGATTCGTCAGACGACGACAGCTGGGCGGGGAACACGCGCCGGCCGGGAGCGGCTCCGGCGAAGGGCATCACCCTGTCCGGGCTGCTCAACTTCATCGACGGGCTGTGGTCCACGTGCGGCGAGGAGCGCATCATCGTCTTCACCACCAACTACAGGGAACGCCTCGATCCGGCGCTGCTCCGGCCGGGACGGATGGACATGCACGTCTACATGGGCTACTGCGGCTGGGAGGCCTTCAAGACTCTGGCGCACAATTACTTCCTCGTCGACGATCACGAGCTGTTCCCGGAGATACAGGCGCTGCTCTCGGCGGTGGACGTGACGCCGGCCGAGGTGTCGGAGATGATGCTGCGGAGCGAGGACGCCGACGTGGCGCTGCGGGGGCTCAAGGAGTTCCTTGAGGAGAAGAGACGGAGGACAAGGAAACAAACAGAGGACAGGAAGGACGACGCGGCAGAAGACAAGGAGGCGGTAGCAGAGAAAGCAGTGTAGTTTCTTCGTCAGTGTTGCTCTATTAGAGCTTCACTTCCTCCAGGGATCATTTTAAACTTGAGAAAGCAGTGTATTTCTGGAGCAGGGAATCGATGTATTAGAATTTAAACATGAGAATAAAACAACTATTCGTAGGCAATAGGAATAATCAAGCGTTTTCAAGCCTAATTGTCATATCCCCTTTCACGGCTGTCGGCTGTCGGTGCATGTTTGTGTTGCTCTTGTCAGATAGTCTGTTTCAGATGCAGAGCAGTCCCTGCCATTCAGTCCTCGTTCAGTTGTCCCATTTCTCCATCTGTCAATGTACAACAGATCCATTCTCTCTCACCCGTTCAAGCAAATAAGCGATGATAGCAACAGGAAAATATGGCCTAAATTCACCTGGGTACACAGCATGTACTACAGATAAAAATTCAGAGCTGAAAGCAGCACAAATTCATGACTGAATTTCTAGGGAGAGCAACTATAAATCCCTGCTATAGAGATAGTGAATGGTGAGTGGAGAGCGGAGACACGCCAAATGTAACAATGTCCCCCATGAATTTCTCAAACATTATTATGCAACCATGATCAAATGGTTCAAAAGTTGGGTCACTAAGACGAGGCATTTCAATTTTCAATGGATTGGATATTGGGTACAGGCCTTCCCTGAAGAAGGTCCTAACAGCTATGAACTCTAATGGAGAAAACAGGCTTCTGTTGGAATTATAACTTTGGCGGATTTTGGATAATACTAAAAATTAAGAGATTTGTTTCAAGTATTGGCATTTGAGAAGACATGTTCAGACATATAACCCCCCGGGCATTTTCGCTAAGAGAAGACCCGTGACCCCCGGACCCCTATCCCACCACATGGAGTCGAACCCGAGACTTAAGAAGTGCTACTGAGACCATATATCTAACCAGTTCAGAGGCCCTTTCGCATTCAGACATATAACATGAATAAAATTAGAGGACAAAAACAGCAGATCTTTCACTTAGCAACACAAAAAGTTATTGAACAAAAATAGTACATCGATTAAGCCCATTCAGTCTCTTCCAGATAATCGTAGCCATATTTTCCACAAAAGGGGATAATTGTAGCCGTATTTTACTACAGAAAATACCCCATACTACCCAAAAAAGCTGAGGCACTAAGAAGGTCCTGCCAGCTAAAAACTCTAAATGGACAAAACAGACCTCTGTTTTAGTTATACCGTTGGGGAGCCAAACTTTACAAATAAACAGGTTTGTTTCAAGTATTAGCTAACTAGCATAAAGGCATTTGAGAAGACAGTTCAGACATATAACATGCATCAAATTAGAGGACAAATAGCACAACAGATCTTTCACTCAGCAACACAAGAGTTATTGACCAAAAAGATTACATCAATTAAGCCCATTGCCCCATACTACAAAAGGGGGTAATTCTAGTCATAATTTACTACAGAAAATGCCCCACACTACCCCAAAAAAATCACTGGACCCTGATCCCAGTTTAGAAATGTGTTGCGTGAACACCGAAGGCATTTACCATTAACCCGCACAGTCATTCAGATCAACCGACCTAAGTATTCAAGATGGCAATTTAAAAACCCACAATCATCAACAAGAAATGCATATGTTCCACCATTATTAATCAGGTACGAGACAGAATGTAGCAACAGTACTAATTAGGAAGTGACATCAGCATATTTCCAATGAGCTCCTAGCTTCCTAATTCGGCATCATCCAGAGAATTATTACAACAAACTTTCCATCCGGGATAACATTTTCATCTGATGCAGCTAGGACTGCACCATCAACGTTCTCTTACTGTCTTACGCATTATTACCTGCGGCTGCTTCTTTCCCAGCCAGTTCTTCAGGCGACTGCAGTGATTCCCCTTCTTCACGCACTGCCTGCTTCTTCCCTCTGAGGAACTCTGCAAGCACCCCGAGAGCCACGTCGACGTCCTCGCTCCTCAGCAGCATCTCCGACACCTCGGCCGGCGTCACCTCCACGCCCGAGAGCAGCTCCTGTATCTCCGGGAACATCTCGTGGTCGTCGATGCGGTAGTAGTTCCGGGCCAGCGTCTTGAATGCCTCCCAGCCGCAGTAGCCCATGTAGATGTGCATGTCCATCCGCCCCGGCCGGAGCAGCGCCGGGTCCAGGCGCTCCTTGTAGTTGGTGGTGAAGATGATGATGCGCTCCTCGCCGCTGGTCGACCACAGCCCGTCGATGAAGTTGAGCAGCCCGGACAGAGTTATGCGGGGCTGCGCAGCGGATCCATTTCCCGTGTTAGCAATTGAAGATGTGTTCAGGAATAATCTAAATCACGATTTCTTGATCAAGGTACGTAGTACACAGTACGTAGGTTACCTCCGAGCGAGCGGGTGGATAGGAAAAGAATTCAGCCTCCTCCTTCTCCCTCTCCTTCTCCTTCGCCTTCGCCTTCCTCGATGCGGCGGTGAAGCAGCAGTCAATGTCCTCGATGACGAGGATGGACTTGTTGCTCATGCTATTGAGCAGCCTCTGCAGCGCCGTGTTGTAGGGCACCTCGGAGAGATCGAGGTCGTAGAGGTTGAAGCGGAGGTGGTTGGCCATGGCGGCGACGAGGCTGGACTTGCCGGTGCCGGGCGGGCCGTACAGGAGGTAGCCGCGCTTCCACGCCTTGCCGATGCGGCGGTAGTAGTCCCTGCGCTTGAGGAAGCGGTCGAGGTCGTCGATGACGGACTGCTTGAGTTCCGTGTCCATGGCGAGCGTGTCGAACGTGGACGGGTGGTGGTGGCTGATGCCGTGCCACGTGGAGCCGCCCTCGGTGATGAAGATCTGGAGCGCGCTCTGCTTCCAGCGCTTCTCCGACACCGTCGCCGAGATGAAGGGGACGTACCTGCCCAGCGCCATGTCCATGTGCTCCGCGTCGAAGCTGAGCTCCAGCGACTCCGGCTCCGCGCCGTTCCCGTGCTCGCGCTGGCTGTACCCGGCGAAGGAGGCCCACCTGAACTCGACGCCCTCGAAGACGTCGGTCATGGAGTCGCCGTGCTCCATGGACAGGACCCTCTTGCCGCCGCCGCCGAGGCAGAGGCGGCGCATGGCGTGCGGGTCGATGCGGGTGGCGAGGTACTCGCGCACCTCGTCGTAGAGCCCGCTGTCGCCGCGGGCCTCGCGGAGGTACTCCAGTCCGATCGACGCGGTGCGCTTGATGACGAGGGTGCGGCGCTGCGGGGGAGGGGTCTCGAGGCGGGCGCGGACGACGGACGCCGCCCAGCGCGCGGCGGCGCGGAGGTCGTGGGGGACCAGCTCCCGCGCCACGCCGCGCACCAGCACCACGTACGCGGCCACCGAGGCCGCCGTGCTCACTGCCTTCTTGTACGCGTCCAACGCGTTGGCGTACGACGACGGCAGCGCCAGGGCCTTAGCCGCCGCCGCCGAGGGATCCATCTCCATTGCTGAAGCAAACTAGGCAAGCGCTGTTGGAAGCGGCAAGGCGAGGTGTGAGCTGTATTTAACGAAGATCGCTGCGGCGCCGGCGTCGTCGCCCCTAGAGTTCTAGAAGGTCGGTTCCACTTCACAATCCTCGCCCTTTGTTTTCCATCCGACGGCCGGCCGGCCTCACTAGGAATGATTCCCCTAAACCACAGCGCGCCCAACACTCAGGTCATTGGTTTTGGGTCTGGTCTCGGTTATTTTGGTTCGGTTTTTTTTCAGTTTGGTTATTTTCCATCTTTTAAGGTCTTTTTTGGATGCGTGTTTTGCAGAAGCGTTTCAAAACTCGTGTTCTGACGGTTTTGTCATGTCGCAAAGTGCAGCATTCGGTGTGATTATTTCCCTTTCTACGAAAGGGTCTCTAGTGTTAAAAAGATTTCATGTTAGTAAAAGCCGGGGTTTAGGGATTTTTTGACCCGTTATTGAGGTTTCCTTCAGAAAGGTTTTTCTCCAACGGATCAGAGTTCTTCTATTCCTGCTTCTCGCATTTAAATGATGCCACTACTGAAACAAACATCATCTTAATTGAATGCTAAAGAATTGTAAATTGAATGGCAAATGTTTGTGAATGGATCTAATTCTTGATTCATTATAGAACTTATTACTATTTTATGGAGCCCATGCAGTTGTGCATTTGTCGTTGTGACCCAATGAACATGGAATAACATGTCCATTTCACTGTACCGGTACAATCCGTACCCCTGCACGGTCTGGCAATTTTAGAAACAAACGACAAGTTTTTTTTTCAATGTATCAGTAATAGGAGATGTGTAACTTAGAAGCATGTTAGATCTGGTAGACGATTTTGGGCAATTGGATGGCCGGATGAAAGTTCTCATGATTTATGATTGGAGGTGGCGCACGCATTGGGCAACAACAATTGGATACGGGCGATTACCGGCGGGCTATCAGTGCAGGCTGTGGCGGAGTATCTCCAAATCAGGAACAAGTTACAGAATGTTCTCCTTGTTGAAGACACTGAGGACAAGTTCATATGGCGCTGGACAGCAAATGGTGAATATACTGCTCGTTCGGCATACCGTGCTCTCCATCATGGCTCCATCCCATTCGACGGCTCTAAACTCATTTGGAAAACTTGGGCCCCGACCAAGGTCAAGGTGTTCCTATGGCTGGCGTTCAGGAAGAGACACTGAACAGCCGATCGCCGTCTTCGACATGGGCTACAAGCCGTGGCCACCTGCCTGTTGTGCAACCTTGAGCCAGAAAACAATGATCATCTCTCTGTCTTCTGCTCATACACACGACAGGTATGGGATCTCATCGTTGCAGCCCTGGGTCACCATTGTCCGGCACCGCAAGCACAAGAAGCCTTGATGGACTGGTGGACGCGTGCAAGAAGAGGGTGGCCCGGCCGAAAGAATTAAAAAGGGATTTGATAGCCTGGTTGCCTTGACTACATGGGAGGTATGGAAGCAACGCGATGCAAGAGTGTTCCGGGGTGTGGAAATGCCAGCTCAAGATCTGCTCTTGTTGATCAAACTACAAGGCAAGCAGTGGATCAAGGCGGGCGCTTCGGACTTGGGTTGTCTAGTGAGCGAGTAGTCTCCCATTCTTCTTGTCGTCCCCTTGGTTGTAAACTCTATGTAATAGTTCCTAGAGGGTCTTATGGCGTTTACGACGCCGTTGTTGTAAATTTTAACTCCATTCTACCTTAATACAAAGATACGCAATGCTTATGCGTATTCGACAAAAAAAATTATGATTGGAGTATTGTACGATAAGGTCTTACAAACGTTCTAATACGATTGAAATGTTTAAATTTCAGTTTTTATAAAAAAGAAACTATCCACCGAAGTAACATCCATTCTCTCGACTCAAATTCAAACTTTCAGCTTTTTTCCCGTAAAAGTTCAGCATATGCAAGGGTAAGCTTGCACCAGGAGCTTTTACCGAGCTGCTCCATCGCCATTCATCAGCATCAGCTCCGATGCATACATGCTTCACGGCACCTTGTACTCCCACGTTCTTGATCCTTGATTCTTGAACAAATAAACCCTGTGTTGACACAAAAACGCGCCAACACACTTGAGATCGATCGAACGCACAGCACGGCCGTCACAACGGCCAACTCCTGACTTCCCCGGGCAAACCGGTCTGACCGGTTACAAGAACCGGTCTGACCGCTTCTGGTCGGGAGGTCGTGAAGACCTAGAAACTCAAGCTCGGGAGGGACCCCGTCGGAGCTCGAGCTAATCTAGGGTTGCTCTAGGGTCGGCAGGCCACCTAGAACGTCCTTGAACGCCGTAGAGACGAGCAAAGAACAGAATATGGGGGTTGGAAAAGATTAGGGTTTGAGAGATACACAAATAGAAAATAAAAGTGTTTGATTCGATTGGGAATACCTCAATCGGCCGTCTAGCCTTTATATTTATAGACCGGGGAAGTCTTACCCCTTTCGAATAGGTTACAATATGGAACTAAACTCGGAATCCTAATCCTACTCGAATTACAGAACGAAACCGGTCTGACCGGTTTGGCAAACCGGTCAGACCGGTTTGGCCTTTGGCCCAATTTGAGTGTCAACACATACCCCCCTGCGTTTTTAGTGAACTTGAGAACTAAAAAGCAAGTAAATACAACTCAGGAGCTAAAAATTTATACTAAGGGCGATTTTTACCAATATATCGGCCATCGATCTTCATGCATCTTGCCAAACACTTGGATAGAATTTCTTCAGATACCTCCCATTGATAGCTTTAGGCAAAGGATCTCCCTTCAGTGTCTCCAACATGTAAGAATTCCCAAAGATGATTTTGACAACTTTATAAGGCCCTTCCCAACTTGGTGACCATTTACCAAACTTGTTGCTTTTTGATCCAATAGGCAAGATCGTCTTCCAAACAAGTTCATCAACTTGAAAATATTTTCCTCGCACTTTCTTGTTGTAAGCTCTAGCAACCCGAAGATTATCTTTCTCAATCTCCTTTAAAGCCTTCAATCTTTTGTCGGTTACCTCATCAATATTGTCCAACATCAAATTGTGGTAATCAACAGCATCAAGATCATTTTGCCTAGCCAATCTATAGGCATCTAGATTTACCTCAACAGGTAAAACGGCTTCTTGACCATATACAAGCTCAAAAGGAGTAACTTTAGTAGCACCATGTCTAGATATACGATGAGCCCATAATGCTTCAGATAAAACTTCATGCCATCTTTTAGGATTTTCAGCTACCTTTTTCTTGATTAATTTAATCAAAGTTTTATTACTTGACTCGGCCTGTCCATTAGCCTGAGCGTAATATGGAGATGAATTGAGCAACTTAATTCTATAGGATTCGGCGAATTCACGTACCTCCTTAGACATAAAAGAAGTACCTTGATATGTTGTCAATGTTTGAGGAATACCGAATCTATGAATAACATTCTGAGTAACAAACTCAATCACCTCTCGATGCGTCATATTCTTCAAAGGAATCGCTTCAGTCCATTTAGTAAAATAATCCGTAGCAACCAATATGAAACGATGTCCTTTTGATGATGGAGGATTAATTTGTCCAATAAAATCCAATCCCCAACCTCGGAATGGCCATGGCTTAATAATAGGATGCATCAATGCAGCAGGAACAAGTTGCAAATTTCCAAACTTCTGACATTCTTCACATCCTTTGTAATATTTAAAACAATCTGCCGTCATAGTAGGCCAATAGAAACCGGCTCGTCTAAGTAACCACTTCATCTTCGGAGCCGATTGATGTGTACCACAAATTCCTTCATGGACCTCAGCCATGGCAACCTTGGCTTGATCCGAGTCAAGACATTTTAACAACAAATCTTCGGCGTTTCGACGATAGAGTTCATCGCCAAGTAAAATATACTTAAATGATACTCGCCGAATATTTTTCTCTGCACCACGACCAGGATCTTTCAAATAAGTGATAATAGGCACTCTCCAATCCTGATCTTTAACTTTGGATTGGTTAGCATTATCCAAAGTATTTTCGCTTCTGTCAGGGGACAAAGCGGTCTGACCGCTTTCAGAACCGGTCAGACCGGTTCTGGCAGTACAACCGGTCTGACCGGTTTCTGAAACCGGTGTGACCGGTTCGTCCAGAACCAGAATCTCGGCCTTTGTTCGCATCGGTTTTTGGAGATAGAAATATTTCTTTGCAACCATATAACCAGATGCTTTCTGAGCCAGAGTATTTGCCTTATCATTATCTTGTCTCGGAATATGTTTGATAGTAAATTCATCAAAAGAAGTAATGATATCGAGACATCTATCAAGATATGCATTTAATGAACCGTTATAACATTGGCATACCTTTGATACTTGATGTACCACCAGGAGCGAATCACCAAAAGCTTCAACATGTTTTACTCCCATGTCTTGCAAAAATTCCAAGCCAAATAGAAGAGCTTCATATTCAACTTGATTATTGGTTCGCTTCTCTTCCAATCGGTTTGAAAATTCAAAAACGGCACCACTTGGAGAGATCAAAACAACACCAATTCCTTGCCCATCATTGCAAACTGATCCATCAAAATATAGCTTCCATGGTGTACAAGTAACATAGCCGACGTCGAATTCACAAGAGTCATTAATCCGATGTTCAACAATAAAATCGGCTACAATTTGACCTCTCATTGATTTCAAAGGTTCACAAGTCAAATCATACTCAACTAAAGCATAAGCCCACTTGCCGATTCTTCCACTAGATATCGGTTTTTGCAACATATGTTTAATCACATCGGTTTGACACAACACGATGCAAGTACTAGATAGTAGATAATGCCGCAATTGAGTACAAGCATGATATAAGGATAAACATAACTTCTCAATGAAAGTATACCTTGTTTCTGCATCAATGAGCCGTCGGCTTACATAAGCAATCACATACTCCTTGTTGCCGATTTCTTGAGTCAAAACAGCTCCAATAGTTCTATCTTCAGCCGCCACATAAAGTCTAAATGGAACTCCTCGCTTAGGCGCCCGAAGCACCGGTGGTGAAGACAAGTATTCTTTGATCTTCTCAAAAGCTTCTTGCTGTTTTGCCCCCCAGTTAAAATCGGCTTCATTCTTTAACCGAAGTAAAGGAGTAAAAGCATCAACCTTCCCAGACAAGTTAATTATAAACCTTCTCAAGAAATTTACCTTGCCTAGAAACCTTTGCAAGTCCTTCTTGCAAATAGGAGCTTCGACTTTCTTCATAGCTTCAATTCTCTTGGGATCAACTTCTATGCCGTTCTCATGAATAACAAACCCAAGAAACTTCCCAGCCGAAACACCAAAAGCACATTTGAGTGGATTCATCTTTAAACCATACCGCCGCATTCTCTCAAGAGCAAGTCTTAAATCGGCTAAATGAGAATATAAGCCATCCGATTTAACTACAATATCATCAATATATACTTCCACAATAACACCAAGTAAATCATGAAAGATTAAATTCATAGCTCTTTGATAAGTTGCACCGGCATTCTTTAATCCAAAAGTCATAACCACCCACTCAAATAAACCAATAAATCCCGGACATTGAAAGGCCGTTTTGTGCATATCTTCTTCGGCCATAAAAATTTGATTATATCCGGCATTACCATCAAGAAAACTAACAACACGATGTCCAGAAGCTTCATTGATTAAGACATCGGCTATAGGCATTGGATATGAATCTTTTGGAGTGGCTTTATTAAGATCTCTAAAATCAATGCAAACTCTAAGCTTTCCCGAATCTTTCTTTTCAACGGGAACAATGTTAGAAATCCACTCTGCATAACGACAAGTCCGAATAAAACCAGCATCTAATAAACGATTAATCTCTTCTTTTATTCGGTCATAAATAGCAGGATTAAAACGTCTAGCCGATTGTTTAAAAGGTCTAAAACCGGCTTTTATTGGTAAACGATGCTCAACTAAGTCACGACTTAAACCAGGCATCTCACGGTACTCCCAAGCAAAACAATCGACATACTCTTTCAACAAATTTATTAATTCGGCTTTAAACTCAGCCGATAAATTTTTGTTTACAAAAGTAGGCCTAGGAATAGTACCATCACCAATATCTATTTTTTCTAAAGGATCAGCTGATGTAAAACCCTGACCCAATTTGTCCATATCACCAAGATCTTCAATAGCTTCAAACATGCCGGCCGAATGAGCTCGATGATGATCAATTCAGTCTTGAAGCCACTGGCCAGACGCAAACCGGTCTGACCGGTTCCCAGAAGCGGTCTGACCGGTTTGACTCGATCGGCGCTGTTCAGACTCAAACCGGTCTGACCGGTTTCCAGAAGCGGTCTGACCGGTTTGTCTCTGTTGATTCTGTTGCTCCATTAATTACAATAAGTAATTCAACCGATTTTCTATCGGCTTTAATGTAGCAGGAACAAAACCATCCTTGGTGCAACTGATCAACTCATAGTCGGTCAAATCCATGCCCGACAAACATTGAACCTTCTCATTTGCACTAAGAGAATCGGAATCGGCCGTTGCAACAAAGGAAGAATTGTCACCATGGACAACTTCAACTTCATCACCGATCCACTGAATAAGATATTGATGCAAGGTAGATGGAATACATTTATTTGCATGAATCCAATCTCGACCAAGGATTAAACTGAAATTACCTTGCACCTCGGAGACGAAGAAAGCCGTAGCAATAGTCTTGCTCCCGACGGTCAACTCCATAGAAGCCACCCCCTTGGCACCAATGGGATCACCTCCACCAACTCCACTGACCGTCATGTTCGTCTTGATCAATTCTTCGTCTTTCCCGCCAATTTTCTTATACAGAGAATATGGCATGAGATTCACAATGGCTCCACCATCAACCAACATACGAGAAATTGGCTTCCCGTTGATGTGCCCTCTCATATACAAAGCTTTGAGATGATTTTCTGATTCACTAGGTTTCTGAAACACAGCATCTCGAGGCCCAAGTTGAAGATGAGAAATTTCCTCCTCTGGCACGACATAATAATCAGAAGATAAATAGACAACATTAATTTCCATGTTGTCACGTTCTGGAGAAGGCTCAAAATCAACTAATTATTCATCTTCAACCACTGGAGAAATTGGTGGAGTAGCATTGATGGTTGAAGTAGTTTTGGCCCCTGCCTCTGTCGACAAACCGGTCTGACCGGTTCCAGAAACCGGTCTGACCGCTTCTGCGGCGGTGGGCTGATCAGAACCGGTCTGACCGGTCTCTGAAACCGGTCTGACCGGTTGTGCTGCTGGCTGCACAACTCGCCAGGTCTTGGTCTGAGGAATCATGGGTCTATACTTGTTGAAATGTTCATCCCTCAACTTCTCGGCTTCCTGTTCCCTCTTCTCTTTGTTCCGTAGGTGCTGTAGCTTCCGCTTTTGCGTATGAGTCAAGCCGGAAGGACACCATCTTGGCTGAAAAATCTTCTTTACGCCTTTGCTACTGCTAGCCCCATGATCATTAACCATGATTGGTCTTTTGACTGGAACAGGAGCTGAATCTCCAATGACCATCGGCTTTGTACCCAAGTCTTGTATAGCCACTGGAATCTCGCCAATTTTTATAAATTTACTGGCTTGGGCTTGCATATCCTCCTTTTTCTCCTTGATACGGTATTCTTGCTTAGGAGGAACATGAATGTGTGGCTCAGACCGAAACCGGTCTGACCGGTTCACAGAACCGGTCTGACCGCTTTGAAAAGCGGTCAAGCGACCTGGTTTGTACGAGCTTAATCGGTTATGCACCGAATTTCCAATAGCACCACCACGACGTTTATAATCTGTAGGACTGTTCCATCGCTGTGGTGACCTCTGTCTCTTTTTTGTCGGCCGATCAACTTGAACGGCCTTTGTGTACTTGTTCATGAGCTGCGAAAAAGTAGGTCCTTGCTTCAGAACCCTCCCTTGAATCTTTGGCTCATTGAATTTCCAAGTACCCACTTCCGGGCGTTTAGGCTTGAAAGTTCTTGGACGGTCTGGAGACAAACCGGTCTGACCGGTTTGAGAAACCGGTCTGACCGGTTTCGCCTGGTTAGCAGACCGATTCCCTTCCAAAGAACTTCCTTGCCCCCCGGGTCTTGATGTGTTAATTGTAATTTTCAGAGACTCTTTTCCATCAAGAGTCCTCCCAATCATCACTGTTCTGGCCGGAACTTTGTCATTAACTATTTCCGGCCTTGGATCTCCAATCACCACGTTCTTCCCTTTAGCTCCATCGGCTTGTTCCGGCCGAATCAGCATCTTGGTGTTCACATCCAAGGTATGAACAGGGAAAGGAGCCTTGTCAACTTGCATTTCAGCGAGCGCTAATCGACCTTCATTAAGGGCCGATTGTACCTGTCGTCGAAAAACATTGCAATCATTTGTTGCGTGAGAAAAAGAATTATGCCATTTACAATATGCACGATTTTTCAATTGATCGGCTGGTGGAATTGCATGAGAAAGTTTAACAAAGCCATTCTTAAGCAATTCATCAAAAACACGATCACACTTGGCTACATCAAAAGTAAATTTTTCTTCTTGCCGATTTTTCTGGATCGGCTTTAATGAAGGACAAGAACCAGGTTTACTTTTTGATGACCAAACAAATTCAGTAGCATAAATTTCTTTATCCTCATCTGAACTATCAGAATCATTATCAATAATATGCACGTTCGAACGATGAGGTTTAGCAGATTCTTTTGCATTTTTAAATTTCAATTCTAGACTCATGGCCTTCATTTGCAAATGATTAATAGTGAGAAAATCAGAACCTTCTAATTTTTCCTTGTAATGAGACCGTAAGCCTACAAAAGCCAAATCTGCTAAATCTTTTTCAGAAACAGTTATGTTAAAGCATCGGTTCTTAATATCTTTAAATCTCTTAAAATAATCAAGAACCGATTCCTCTCGGCTTTGCTTAACCGATGTTAAATCAGATAATTTAGCCTCATTTTCTCCGCTAAAGAAATGATCATGAAATTTACGCTCCAATTGAGTCCAATTTTGAATAGAATTAGGAGCAAGCGAAGAAAACCATGAAAAGGCAGTTCCAGTTAAAGATAATGAGAACAACCGTATACGCAATGCCTCATAAAATGATGCCTCTCCTAATTGCAAAACATATTGACTAATGTGTTCCCAAGGAGTTCTATTATCTTCACCACTGAATTTAATAAAATCAGGAACACGCCAACCATTAGGATAAGGAACCAAATCAAATTCAGGCAAATACGGTTTTTGATATAAGCGTGAACTACCCAATTCAAGCCCGAGCCTTGTTCTAAGTGTATTTGCTATGTCTTCTTTGAACTTAGCTAACTCGGCTTGATAGTTCCCATCACCTCTGTTTTGTGGAATGCGGGGAACACCATACGTTGTGTTATAGGAAGTATTCGGAATCGGCGCGTGAAACGAGCCAGATCCGTGGGGTATACCTCCTGGAACCGTAGTGCGTGGAATAGTAAAAACAGGACCAGAACTAGTAGTATTTGATAAAACCATCGCACTAGTCGCCCCCGAACTCATGGAACCGGCCTGACCGCCATTGGGCGGCAAACCGGTCTGACCGGTTATACAAACCGGTCTGACCGGTTCGGGGACCGAACCAGGGTAAGGTGTTTGACCCGCATAAAAATTCACCGGCATGCCCAAATTAGGATCTAAAACATGCTCTGGCATGCCTGATGAGCTAGGAGTTGAGTTAGGCAATTCATTAAATTCTATATTATTTTTACCCTTATCAGAATTACCCGACATATTAGCAATCAACTCACTAGTAACGGTTTGTGCAGCAAGTAATTTATCATCCATCATGCGAGTAATTTGCTGCATCAAGTCAGAGGATTCGCCAGTTACCTTAGGAAGTTCTTCAACTTGGTCGTTTGCCAGTTTGAAAGCCGGCATGACGAATTCCTCCACCCTCTTGACAAGGCCACCGCGATCTTTCTTGAAACCCTTCAGGAATTGCGTCCTGAAGTGCTCTTCAGCGATCAGGTACCGCTTCCGCTCCTCGTCCGTGAGCTCTTCCATCGTCGCGGCGATGATGTTATCCTTGTCGAGGTCGCACGTCGATCCAGACATGATTGGAGTAGATGTAATCGGTTGTGGCACCAGATTAATTTTCCCCAGCGGAGTCGCCAAAAAGTATGTTGACACAAAAACGCGCCAACACACTTGAGATCGATCGAACGCACAGCACGGCCGTCACAACGGCCAACTCCTGACTTCCCCGGGCAAACCGGTCTGACCGGTTACAAGAACCGGTCTGACCGCTTCTGGTCGGGAGGTCGTGAAGACCTAGAAACTCAAGCTCGGGAGGGACCCCGTCGGAGCTCGAGCTAATCTAGGGTTGCTCTAGGGTCGGCAGGCCACCTAGAACGTCCTTGAACGCCGTAGAGACGAGCAAAGAACAGAATATGGGGGTTGGAAAAGATTAGGGTTTGAGAGATACACAAATAGAAAATAAAAGTGTTTGATTCGATTGGGAATACCTCAATCGGCCGTCTAGCCTTTATATTTATAGACCGGGGAAGTCTTACCCCTTTCGAATAGGTTACAATATGGAACTAAACTCGGAATCCTAATCCTACTCGAATTACAGAACGAAACCGGTCTGACCGGTTTGGCAAACCGGTCAGACCGGTTTGGCCTTTGGCCCAATTTGAGTGTCAACACCCTGGTGCCCAATTCCTGGCATTTACCATCCGTTGATCTGCGCTTGAATCCAATTCCATTGTGCCAACCAGAGTGGAGTGGTCGACGAGCGGCGAGGAGCTTTGTACCTGGACCCGGCGCTGCTCCGGCTGGGGCTTGCGCGTGTACATGCACGTCTAAACGGAGGCCGGAACTACCTTTTGTCCTCGACGGCCACGATCTTTTTCCCAGGATCCAAGAGCTACTCGAGGAGGTGGATCGGAGGTCACGCCGGCCGTGGCGCCGGAAGATGCTGCTGGGCAGCGAAGAAGTGATCAGGAAAAATAAAAAATTATGTCGTCGACGAGGAAGTAGTTGCGGGCCAGAGTCTTGAAGGCCTCCTCCCAGCCGCAGTAGCCCATCTACACGTGCCCCTGCCCATGCGCCCCGGCCCGTCGATGCAGTTAAAAGCGGCCCATAGTCTGGGCGGGCACATGACGGGCTGCTGCAAAGGCCGCACAAAATAAGCGGCGACATGCGGGCTGCCGCATAGGCCCGCGACCGAGCTATGCGAGCCCGGCCCAGACATATAGCGCAGCATGACGCGGTCACCGCCTTCTTTGTAGAGTTGTTGTATGTGTCCACGGCCTTGCCGTAGGACGGCGACGCCATCACCGACGAGAGGTCCATGCCCTCCACCTCCACGGGCAATGAACCGTACTATGGAGCCGTGGAGGAGAGCGAGGCACGCTGCACTGGCCCGTTTCAGCGAGCTGATGACTCCCATAGCGAGTCGGCGATGCCGCATTCGAGGTCTTTCACGAAAAAGGATCCTGCGGCAGGGTAAAGAAGTTAAAGAAAAGCCTCTTCTCTTTGGCTGGCTTGCAGCCTTGGCAATGCCTCCAAATTCCTAGTCCCAACACACGGCCGGCTACGGAGCAACAGATGATGGACAGTTGGACACAGGAGCGAACAGTGTTAACTTGTGACGGATCACTAGCCACAGATCTAGAACTATTAACTTTAATCTTGACAGTAAAACTTGAAGAACAACAATAAGAACGCGATGAACGAAGAACGATTAGAACCATACCATCGCCTCCAATGGAGGAAGACATAGCACGTTCTGTCGATGACGAACTGCGCAAGGCAGCGATGCGCAGTGTAGGTCGTAGATCGCGGCGTCCCTCCGGTCGCCACTGGCTTTGGCGTGGAACGGCGTCGGAGGACGTCGTGGCGGCGGGGCTTCCCGTCACGAACTGCGCACTAACCCTAGATCGGATAGGTGTGTCGGTGGGTCTGACGGCTCACGGTCAACCTCGTACTTAGAGCCGGCGGCCCCCACCTCTTTTTATAGCGCAGGGTGACAGGGGCCCACCAACCAATGGTTGGGTTGGGCGCCCCCCATCAGGGCGCGGATCAAGGCCCACGGCCTTTGGGCCGTGTGGACCGGGAGATCAACCTAACAATCTCCCCTTTGATCTCACAGTCGCTTTTCTTTTACCTTTTACAATTTTCCTTATTCCATCCTAGATTTGTGCACAGAGCATATCTCATCGTCCCGACTCAATCGTCGATAGAATCAATAGCTACTATACACGCCCCTATTCAGAAATAGATTCTTTAATCTATGGGCCCTGTTAATCCAGAGATCGTAGGCAATACCTTAGTCCCATGCCGGCTACGTGTTCCTTGAACACGTTGGGTGGTAAGCCTTTCGTTAGCGGATCCGCGAGCATCTTCTCTGTTTTAATATGCTCGAGACTTATGGTGTGATCCTGGATTCTATCTTTAACAGAATAAAATCTTATCTTTATCGACTTGGTAGCCGTACTTTTCTTATTATTATGAGCATAGAACACTGCTGGCTGGTTATCGCAGTACATCTTTAGTGGTCTTTCTATACTGTCTACCACTCTCAATCCTGGTATGAATTTCTTTAGCCATTCAACTTGGCAGGATGCCTCATAACATGCTATAAATTCTGCATACATCGTAGATGTTGCTGTCACTGTTTGCTTGGAGCTTTTCCACGATATAGCTCCCCCTGCGAGTGTAAAGATGTAGCCTGTCGTGGATTTACTATCATCTCCATCTCCCGCAAAGTCTGAGTCTGAATACCCTTCAATCTCAAGGGAATCTGTTCTTTTATATGTTAATATGAGGCCTTTTGTGCCTTGCACATACCGTAAAGCTTTCTTCACTAATTTCCAGTGCTCGAGGCCTGGATCTTTCTGATATCTGCCAAGTATGTTGGTAACAAATGCTAGGTCAGGGCGTGTGCACACTTGTGCATACTGTAAGCTTCCGACAGCTGAAGCATATGGAACTGTCTTCATTTGTTCCCTTTCATAACTGTTCTGAGGACTCTGAAAATCCCCAAATCTATCGCTCTTGACTATTGGCGCAGGAGTAGGCTTACTCCTCTGCATACAGAACTTTTCTAGAACCTTTTCCAGGTACGTCTGTTGAGATAATCCTAATACCCCATCTGATCTATCTCGGTGAATTTCGATTCCCAAAACGAATGAGGCTTCACCAAGGTCTTTCATATCAAAGTTCGAGGACAGGAACTTCTTCGTTTCCAATAATAGGTTGACATTGCTACTTGCCAGTAGAATGTCATCCACATAAAGGATGAGGAAAATGTAACTTCCTTTCTGGAATTTTGCATAAATGCAATTGTCCTCAACATTTTCATTAAACCCGAAACTTTTTATCGTTTCGTTGAACTTCAAGTACCACTGTCTCGAAGCTTGTTTTAACCCATAAATGGATTTCTTTAGGTGACATCCCATGTGTTCTTTTCCTTCCACGACAAAACCTTTGGGTTGAGCCATGTAAACTTTTTCTTCGAGATCCCCATTAAGGAATGCCGTCTTTACATCCATCTGGTGCAATTCGAGATTGAAATGCGCCACCAATGCCATTATGATTCTGAAGGAATCCTTACATGAGACCGGAGAAAAGGTCTCATTGTAATCTATTCCTTCCTTTTGTGTAAAACCCTTCGCCACAAGACGCGCTTTAAATCTTTCTACATTCCCTTTGGAGTCACGTTTCGTCTTGTAGACCCATTTGCAGCCTACTGTTTTGGCTCCTTTAGGAATTTCTTCTAAGTCCCAAACACGGTTGGTACTCATCGATTTCATTTCATCTTCCATGGCCTCAAGCCACTTGGATGAATTTTCGCTTTTCATGGCTTGTTCGAATGAAACAGGATCATCCTCCATTCGAAACTCTTCTGTATTATACACTTCATAATCATCAGGAATTGCTGACTTTCTTGCTCTTTGAGACCTTCTAGGGGCCTCTATATTTGGAACATTTTCTATTTGAGGCTGTTGATGCTCCCCCTGATCTGCAGCAACATTTTCTATAGGATCCTGAGGGACAGGTTCCACATTTGCATTCGGTGTTGCTACAGGAGGAACCACCACAGGAGCTGGAGCCGCAGTGTCTGGCACCGTCGGCGTAGGCTCAACAGGTAGTTCGAAAAATGGCTCCTGAATCATTGGATTGGGTGCGCACACCCGCCTCTCCTCAAGATCAATCTTTCGAGCTTCCATGCTCCCCCGTATCATTTCTTCTTCAAGAAAAGCAGCATGTCTCGTTTCCACAAACTTTGTGACCCTGTCAGAACAGTAGAAACGATATCCTTTTTGATTTCTCTGTATAGCCAATAAAATGGCAACTCACTGTCTTGGGATCTAGCTTCCCAATGGTCGGGTTGAATATCTTTGCCTCAGCAGGGCTCCCCCACACCCGTAGATGATTCAATGAGGGTACTCTGCCTGTCCACAGCTCATACGGTGTTTTTGGCACCGCTTTACTGGGAACTCTGTTGAGAATATAGGTGGCGGTTTTTAAAGCCTCCATCCATAAGCTCACTGGTAGTGTAGAGTAGCTGATCATGCTTCGCACCATATCCATAAGGGTACGGTTACGTCTTTCAGCGACTCCATTCTGCTGAGGATCGCCCGGCATAGAGTACTGGGCAACTATACCTTGTTCCCTTAGGTACCTCGCGAAAGGTCCTGGAACTTGGCCATATGGGGTGTGCCGACCATAGTATTCCCCTCTACGGTCGGAACGGACTATCTTTATCTTTAAATTATGTTGATTTTCAACTTCAGCCTTGAATATTTTAAACTTATCCAACGCTTCTGATTTTTCTTTTATTGGATAAATATATCCATAACGGGAATAATCATCGGTAAAAGTAATGAACGAGTCAAAACCATCTATACTTTTAACTGAAAACGGACCACAGATGTCTGTGTGAATTAATTCTAAAACACCTGCGGTATGTTCAGCATTTTTCTTTGTAATCTTTATGTATTTTCCTTTGATGCAATCAACGCATTTATCTAAGTCTGAGAACTCTAGAGGAGGAAGAATGTCATTCTTAACCAGCCTTTCTATTCTCCCCCTCGAAATATGGCCTAAACGACAATGCCATAATTTCGACGACGTGTCTTGAGTTCTCTTTCGTTTTCTATTATGAGCTGTAGGTGGGGATACAAGCGCATTCACATCACATACGGAATTCACACTTTCACGTAATGATAACAAATAAAGATCATTTTTCTTAAAAGCAATAGTAGTAACTGTATCTTTAAAATCTATTACACACATGCCATTTCCAAAATGACATCCATATCCATCATCATCTAGACGAGATACACTTATTAAGTTCCTCTGTAAACTAGGCACAAAGAAAACATCTCTAAGAAATAAATCAAATCCGGTGTCGAGCTCTAGGAGAAGGTCGCCCACCGCCTGCACTTCTGCTTCGACACCATTTGCGACTTTAATTCGCCTTTCGTTTCTTTGAGTAGTTCTCGTCGAACGGAATCCCTGTAAAGAGTTTGCAACATGAATTGTTGCTCCTGAGTCAATCCACCAAGTAGATGTGGAATAATCTATATACAGAGATTCATTTACGAATGAAATAACATTCTCACCTTTCCTTTCCATGATCATCTTTAAGTAGGCGGCACAATTTTTCTTGTAGTGCCCTTTCTCCTTGCAGTAGAGACACTGATCTTTCTCCACTGTGGTTTGTCCATCCTTAGGCCTGTGCTGCTGGGAGTGCTGATTTCCTTTTCCCTTAGAGGAGGAGGGATTTCCTTTTGCGTTGTTAGACGCATTGTTGTTATTTTTCTTCTTTTGCACTTGGTTAACAGTGTTACCACGTGCTATCTTTATCCTTTCCTCCTCTTGAGCCAACATCGCTATCGTCTTTTCTATGTCCCATTTCTCAGAACTAACATTGTAGTTAACAACGAAGTTCTCAAACTCATCTGGCAATGAAGCAAAAACCAAATGAATGATGGTACTCTCTTTCAAGTCCTCATCCATTGGCTTGAGCTTATTGTTAATGTGAATTAAGCGATGTATGTGCTCTCTGATGCCGCCTGTGTACTTGGCGTTGATCAACTGCTTGATCAACTGAGAGGCGTAGGTCTTTGAAGAGCCAGTGTACTGACTCTTTAACTTCGCCAAGTACTCAACGACATTATGACAATCTTTAATTGCCCCAAAAACAGAAGGCTCTATGGTGTTCTTGACCACTGCCAAACATTTCTTGTTGGCAGTGATCCATTTGGCATTATCTGTATCAAACTTCTGTTTGCTGACCGTATAGGCCTGCTCTGTCTGCTGCCAAACAACATCTGT
Source organism: Echinochloa phyllopogon (assembly GCA_033239725.1). Classification (NCBI taxonomy): domain Eukaryota; kingdom Viridiplantae; phylum Streptophyta; class Magnoliopsida; order Poales; family Poaceae; genus Echinochloa; species Echinochloa phyllopogon. The sequence goes on along the minus strand of BTCW01000002.1, from coordinate 48,764,780 downwards.
CATATCAGCCTCTCTGACTGGTTTCACTGGCTCAGCCGGAACTGGTGCCGTGAGAACCCAATCCAGCTCTGTCATGGTAAAGAAGAAATCCACCTTCTTGTACCATTCATTGTAGTTGTCTCCTTTTAGAATCGGAATATCCTTGATGGAGACCATCATGGAATTCGTAGCTGAAATTAAATCATATTAAGTGAGAACATTATATCATAATAACATATCCTTATTACATTAAACTTCATCACCTTTGGGCAGAAAAAGGAATAATGCAATAATCAACATCTATAAAATTATAATATTGTTATTATCAACTTTGGTCAGAAAATAACAATATCACAATTAATCTGAAATTTTATCTGTGACTTGAAATTAAATTATCCCTTTGGTTCAAATTTAAAAGCAAGTCAAAATAAATATCTAGCAGCGGAAACTTTAAATAAATTCACATGGACAGTAGCAAAATACTCTATTTACCCTCTGAAAATTATCACTTTGGTTCAAATTTAAACAGGGGCAAATTCTATTCAAATTTCTATTGAAATTGAGCAAAAATTACTGATAAATGCGAAAAGCTACTGTGCAGAACTGTTCTGTTGGGCCAAAATGCAGCGCGCGGCCGCGGCCCAACTCTGTTTCGGCCTGCTGGGCAGATCGCTCGCGCGCGCGGGCCGCAACCTGGGCCTGGGCCGCCAATTCGGCCCAAGCGCGCGCCTCCCCCTCGCCCCGCGTCGATCCGAGCCGTTCGCTCGATCCAACGGTCGAGCGAAGAGATCGGCGGTATATAAACCCTTTCGGCCGAGCGAGACCCAAAACCCTAACTCATTTTCTTCCTCCTCTCTTCACTCTCGCGCAGCTCAGAGCCGAGCTCGTCGCCTCCGCTCTGCTCTCCCTCTCTCTCTCGCGCGCGCTGCTGAGCCGGCGGCTCTTCGCCTCCGTGCTCACGGCCGGAGACCTCTGGTCTCCGAGTCGCTCTTGAGCAGCGCCGAGAGCTCTACCACCCTTCTCCCCATAGCCCTCACGGCCAAGAAGTAGATCAGGGCGGCCGGGGAAAGTAGATCTGGCGCCGCCGCGGGTCCCATCGCCGACGCGCGCGTGCACCCTTGGGTGCGCGCGCCGCCGTCGATAGGGTTCGCGGTGGTGATCTGTTTTGTTTTTCCATCTTCGAGTGATGGATCTGTTTTGGTCTTTTTTTTTTTGAGATTTCTATCTGTGTTGACCCCGCGGTGCGGTGGTGTTTCTGTCCGATCCATCGAGATCGTGTAACTGTATGGAGGTGATTTCTGTTCGATCCATCGAGATCGATTTTCTTTGTTGTTTCTCTAGATCCATAAACGGATCCATTTGTTTCTCTGATTTGAATCCGAAAAATCTAGATCTATGCGCTAGATTGGCTCTGATACCATTGTTAACTTGTGACGGATCACTAGCCACAGATCTAGAACTATTAACTTTAATCTTGACAGTAAAACTTGAAGAACAACAATAAGAACGCGATGAACGAAGAACGATTAGAACCGTACCATCGCCTCCAATGGAGGAAGACATAGCACGTTCTGTCGATGACGAACTGCGCAAGGCAGCGATGCGCAGTGTAGGTCGTAGATCGCGGCGTCCCTCCGGTCGCCACCGGCTTTGGCCTGGAACGGCGTCGGAGGACGTCGTGGCGGCGGGGCTTCCCGTCACGAACTGCGCACTAACCCTAGATCGGATAGGTGTGTCGGTGGGTCTGACGGCTCACGGTCAACCTCGTACTTAGAGCCGGCGGCCCCCACCTCTTTTTATAGCGCAGGGTGACAGGGGCCCACCAACCAATGGTTGGGTTGGGCGCCCCCGATCAGGGCGCGGATCAAGGCCCACGGCCTTTGGGCCGTGTGGACCGGGAGATCAACCTAACAAACAGGAGCAGGGCATTGGCATGGTATGGATGGATCCGGCTCAGGTGCCGGGGACCTCGGAGTCGAGGAAACATCGGGAAGCAAGCAATCCGTGATCCCGATCGACACCATACCGTCACGAGGACGCTGCAGCTGCTCCAGCACTCGCATTGCGGCCGGAGCATTCTGCTATACGCCGCCGACGTGGCGCGACGTGCACGGCAGGCCGGGCGCGGAGGCGAACCATTCATTCCACGGCGCTCGGCTTTGGCGCATGGATCGGTGACTGGCACGACTCACGCCGACGGCAGGCGGCAGCGGAGCGATACCCGGGCCCGGAAGGCTCCGGAGGCAGCTGAGCAGGCTTGCAGAAGGCTCCGGAGGCTGGGCAGCTGAGCTCCAATTTGCTCTTCTAGCTGCCATGTGCCATCCACGTCCACGGCGCGGTGCCTGGCGGCTTGCGTGCTGTCATCTTCGCCAGCAGCGACTCGCCGAGGCAGCCAAAACAGAATCGCTCTCGCGATTGCTCCGCCCCCCGACCTGCTGCGCTCTGCGGCCTCTGCTGGGCTCGGTCGCCGTGTCCCCTTGTCCGTTTCCACTTCGGGGAAGCAGCTCAGACTGTACAGTGAAAGCGTGCGCGAATTTTGGAAAAGTCTCGAGTGAAAAAAGGTTGAGCCCGAGATTTTTAATAATCCAAAAAAAACTTGGACGTGTTTTCTTTACAGAAACAAACTCTATCTAGGCCAGGGCCCCCGGCCAGTCCTTGTTCCTTGTTCGGCTCATCTGACCACCTCCATTGGCACCAAACGATCAGAATGTACAAGTACCAGAATGTGACTGCATACGAAATGACGGCACCAGCAATAGAAGAGTAGAAAGTGACACGTCACAAATCAGCAATAGTTAGATGTTACAAAACAAAGAACACGGTGGGTCATCATAGTCTGGTTAGCCCAAATCAGTTCCTAATGTTCAGCAGGCAACTATCAGAATAGCAGTTGCAGGCTCGCAGAAGCTGATGCAGGACAAGGGAATCAAGATTCAGGACTAGACCATCAGCATTGCAGAACACATTGCAACACACTAGGTTTCTCGCTAGCTTGCTGGTTCTACATGCTGACTGATGGCTAATTGCCTTCCCCAATTGCCTGCTTCTTCTCTCCAAGGAACTTGGCGACGCCCTGGAGCGCGGCGTCGGCGTCCTCGCTCCGCAGCAGCATCTCCGACACCTCCGCCGGCGTCACCTCCACCTCCGCGAGCAGCGCCTGTATCTCCGGGAACAGCGGGTGGTCGTCGATGAGGAAGTAGTTGTGGGCCAGCGTCTTGAAGGCCTCCCAGCCGCAGTAGCCCATGTAGACGTGCATGTCCATGCGCCCCGGCCGGAGCAGCGCCGGATCGAGGCGCTCCCTGTAGTTGGTGGTGAAGACGATGATCCGCTCCTCGCCGCTCGTCGACCACAGCCCGTCGATGAAGTTGAGCAGCCCGGACAGGGTGATGTTTTGCTGCTGCGTCTGAGCTCCCATGTTAGCAGTTCGGGGTCAGAAATTAACTCAGAGCATATTACAAACGGTGAAGAATAAAAAGGAATTCTTTGTAGCGTACCGTGTCCCTGGGATCTGCTAATAAGCAGTCTTCCTCGGAATCATCATCATCCGTCGTAGCGTCGCCGGCGTGATTTTTAGAATCTTGCCTCGACGCGGCGGTGAAGCAGCAGTCGATGTCCTCGATGACGAGGATGGACCTGTTGGTCATGCTGTTGAGCAGCCTCTGCAGCGTCGACGTTAGGTTTAGTCCCACGTCGGGAATTGATGGGGGTGGAGCACGACATATAAGGCGGGGGCGGTCCTTACCTATCAGACCAGTCTTTTGGGTTGAGTTAGGCCTAGCCCTTGGTTGGTTATGGCTCCGGTGGACCTGGGCTTCATGGGGCGCCGGCTCGTGGGTATAGCGGGCCGGGCCGGATTCCGCTGCGCCACTCTAACATTCGAGTTGGCGCGCACCTCGGAGAGGTCGAGGTCGTAGAGGTTGAAGCGGAGGTAGTTGGCCATGGCGGCGACGAGGCTAGACTTGCCGGTGCCGGGCGGGCCGAACAGCAGGAAGCGGTCGAGGTCGGCGACGACGGAGTGCTTGAGCTCCTCCGGGTCCATGGCGCGAGCGTGTCGAACGTGGCCGGGTGGTGGTGGCTCATGCCGTTCCACTACGAGCGTGCGGTCCTGGCGGCGCGCCTCCTCCACCGACGCCGTGATGAACGGGACGTACCTGCCCAGCGCCATGTCCCGTGTGCTCGGCGTCGAAGCTGAGCTCCAGCGACTCCGACGTGGGCCGGCCATCCTCCACGACGGACGCCCACGTGAAGTTGACGCCCTCAAAGGTGTCGGTCATGGAGTCGCCGTGCTCCATGGACAGGGTGATGCTGTGCGGCGACGCCGGATCCAGGCGCTCCTTGTAGTTGGTGGTGAAGATGATGATGCGCTCCTCGCCGCTGGTCGACCACAGCCCGTCGATGAAGTTGAGCAGCCCGGACAGGGTGATGCTGTGCGGCGACGGCGGCGCCTGCTGCTTCTGCGCAGCCAATCGAGAATCGAGCTCTCCCATGTTAGCAGTTCGATCAGGGACAGAAATTAACTCATAAGATGCTGTAAAAATGGTTTCTTTGTTCCTGCGTAGCGTACCGTGTCTGAGGTCGTCAGACTCATCCGCCATGGCGTCAACGGCCTGATCTTTGCCTTCTTCCCGCGACGCGGCGCTGAAGCAGCAGTCGATGTCCTCGATGACGAGGATGGACCTGTTGCTCATGCCTTTGAGCAGATGCTGCAGAATCCCGTTGCTGCGTACCTCGGAGAGGTCGAGGTCGTAGAGGTTGAAGCGGAGGTAGGTTGGCCATGGCGGCGACCAGGCTGGACTTGCCGGTGCCGGGCGGGCCGAACAGCAGGTACCCGCGCTTCCACGCCTTGCCGATGTGCCGGTAGTACTCCTTCCGCTTCAGGAAGCGGTCGAGGTCGGCGACGACGGACTTCTTGAGCTCCGGGTCCATGGCGAGCGTGTCGAACCTCGAACGTGGCCGGGTGGTGGTGGGTCATGCCGTTCCACCCCGGGCCTCGTTCATGAAGATGACGAGCGCCCGGTCCTGGAGCCGCGCCTCCGCCACCGACGCCGTGATGAACGGGACGTACCTGCCCAGCGCCATGTCCGTGTGCTCGGCGTCGAAGCTGAGCTCCAGAGACTCCACCGCGACCCCGTGCCGTCCCTCCCCCGCGACGGAGGCCCAGGTGAACTCGACGCCCTCGATGACGTCGATCATGGAGTCGCCCTTCTCCATCGACAGGATCTTCTGGGCGCCGGAGACGCCGCCGCCGCTGAGGCAGAGGCGGCGCATCGAGTGCGGATCGATCCGGGTGGCGAGGTACTGGCGCACCTCGTCGAAGAGACCGCCGTCGCCGTCGTGGTGGTGGCGGGACGACCCACCGGAGTGCTTGATGACGAGGGTGCGGCGCTCGGCGGGGCACGGCCCGAGGCGGGCGCGCACGAGGGACGCGGCCCAGCTCGCCGCGGCGCGCAGGTCGTGGGGGAGGAGCTCCCGCGCCATGCCGCGCGCCAGCACTACGTACGCGGTTGCCGTGGCCGCCGTGGCCACCGCCTTCCGGTACGCGTCCACCGCCTTCGCGTAGGACGGCAACGCCGCCCCCGCCGCCGCCGCCGCCGCCGTGGGATCCGTCGCCATCACCGCCGCTCGAGGTTGCAAGGCTGCTGGGGCCTCGCGCGCTTTAGCTTTAGGCAGGGGAAGCACCGTGCTTCTTCTTTCTGCAGGGTCTATATATATTGTTTGGAAATTAATCTCCTGTTGCCTCATAGTACTGGACCTCAGTTTGAATTCTCGGAATTCTGGACAAATGAGTGACGAGAAACCCCCATCGTTCCAAGAAATGCAAATACTTCTACTTTTTTAAATGTAATGCAATAAGTACTATTCAAAATTCGTCCCAAAAATCCTAACTTGTGGACAAGTTTTTCCAATATGCGTGCATTAAATTACTTGTTTTTGCTTAAATTTCACCTAATGACCTCTAGATTTGGCTCCCAAGTCCCAGTTAATGCAGTATATTGGTTGATCAATGAGCGACACATTGGTGCTAGCACGGTGGAACGGTGCCAAGCAATTGTGATCGGATTGAACAACTTCTGAAATTTTGAAGGAACTCCACGAGGCATGACATTGCCGCATTGGTAACATCTCAGGATGCAAGTTTCAATGGGTCGACCCAATGACCCGGTAACCAAAAATTAAAGTCTAGTGTAAATACCCAATAAGCTGACCCATAAAATTTCAGTGTCAAACAATACCAAATAATTTGGGTTATTCGGGTAACCCATTTGCGCATCATCAATCATCCCAGCTTCCTGCTCCGTGCGGCGCCCCTAAAACTTAAACTCGCGTTCACACTATAAAATTTTAGCGAATTTAGCTGAATTTTTTTGCAAATGACTCAAAACAATGGTCGGCTACTTTGTGCAAAATTATGTGATGAAATCCACATGTGGGCCCCACGTCAAAAGTCGGACCCTAAAACTTAAACCTCGCGTTCACACTATAAAATTTTAGCAAATTTAGCTGAATTTTTTGCAAATGACTTAAAACAACGGTCGGCTACTTTTTGCAAAATTATGTGATGAAATCTACATATGGACCCCACGTCAAAAGCCGACCCTAAAACTTAAACCTCACATTCACACTATAGCGAATTTGGCTGAAATTTGTTGGAGATGTCTTAGAATAAGACCATTGTAAGACCATGTATTCAAACCCATTGGGTTAACCGGTGCCACTAGTTACATGAGTTCAATTAGTTTGGGTCGATCCAAAATCAATTAATAAATATTTGGGTAGTATGAGTCGGTGTTTGGGTCAACCAAAGACGACCCACTTGCATCCTGAGTAACATCTAGCAGGTCAATGTCTCAATGAGCAAGAAAGGTTGAATGGGACGATAGGTTGCATTGTGCCATCTGCAGGCCGGACCGGCCCAGTCATCATGCGTGATACGTTTTGTGCTGGTGGTCGCAAACATAAGTTACTTCTTGACCGATATACAAACTGTGTAATGTATGTCTTTTATTCTTACTCTAAGGGAAATGGTATTTGAACAATGGTCGATTGAGGCACATGACGAAGAGCCGAAGAGGAAATTAAGTAAATAGAAGCAGAGAACGGCCGGGGAATCCAAAAAGAAAAGCCTAGGGTGACCTGGAGAGAGCAGAGAAGTGGATACAATCATACAACTACAGTGGCAGTACAGTACTACTAAACGGTAGTGGCTTCGTGTCTTTTGGTGGCAAAATGGCATGGCGACATGGCATTGGCTGGTCGGTCTCTTCCCAGTCTGAGGTCTTCTTCAGCTTTCCACGCCGGGGGGGGGGGGGGGGGGGGCATCCAAAATGCAAGGCGGTGTTCACTTCCCTTAACATGAATTTGGTTAAAAATATCACATCGAACACTGTAGCGCAATGTAGCACTTTTCGTTTGTTTGTGGTAATCATTGTCCTACCATGACCTACCTAGGCTCAAAATATTCGTCTCGTCGTGTACATCAAAACCATGTACTTAGTTTTTTTATTTATCTACATTGAATGCTACATGCATGAGGAGCGAAATTTGATGTGATAGTGAATAGTGAAGTTTAGAGAGAGAAAATTTGGGGAATGTTTTGGATCTGAAGGTAAGTGAACACCGCGAAGCCTCGCACTGCACGGTCTAGCTCCGGACTGTAGCTAGTGCAGCCTAGCCGTAGCCTGGCTCCGGCTGCAGCAGGAGCAGCGACCATTTTGCCACTTTGCAGGCGAGGCGAGGCGAGGGCAAAGGGTGCCGAGATGCCGCTGATCGATGGCAGTGCATGTGCAAGTGCAAAGACTGAGCTGATGACGCCTTCGGCACCAGCCAAAGCGATGGCAAACACGGCACCCGGCTGTACTGCTTTGTCCTCTCCCAATCCCATGGATCCGATGCGGCGGCAGATGTTGAGCACGAGCAAGTTGGTGGTGAGCCGCGTGCCGCTCCGTCTCCGTTATTTTCCCCAGAGAGCGAGTGATCCTGATTCCGATCGATGTAGGATGAAGTGGGTATCCAATGGATTTTTTGGTCAGCCACTCTAGTTTATTTTATCTTCTAAATTATTTATATGTCATGTCATTCTAGTTCATTTTTTTAAGTTTTGGGTCGACCCAATGATCCAAAAACATAAATACTTAGGTCCCTAGATCGATGACGATGGGGATATTTGTTTCCTTGTAGTTTTGCACTATGTGGGTTGGGTGGGCTGGACTGGACCGGACTTGTTGCACTCCGGGCCTCTGGCAACCATGGCCCATGGAGCGCCAACACTCCGCTAGATTCGGATGGATCGCATGCCCTCGGCGGCCTAGGCCGGACGCGGACGGACCACACCGAAGGCAGTGCCTTGCCTCGTCCGTCCCTGTCCGTTGCAGCGGGAGATCACGCATCTGTGTGCCGGACGGCCAGGTGCGCGGCGCCCGTACACGTACGCGTTCTGATTACGAGAGCCGGATGGAGCCCGGAGAAGCATCGTCAGCTTGCACGACGGCACGGCTCACCGACGAGCTACTCCAGGGCTCCAGGCCACGCACCGCGCGCGGCACCGATGCCTGGAGAGGAGTACAAGGGAATCGCCGAATCCATACGCGATGCCCGCGCCAGATGCGCGGCTCGCCGGGCCGGCCGTGGCCTCTGTCTAGCCAACCTTGTAGGCCACTTCCCGCTAGGCCTGAGAGGCTGAGACCACCACTGACGCCGCTCACCGAGACCGCGGGGGCGTGACGCGCCGGCCACACCACCACGCCGCGCCTAAGAACTAGCGTTTGTGATTTCAAAATGGAACAAAACTTTTCAACTTTCATGACGCAAAAAAAAAACTCAAATACCACACGGAAGAGGGCTTGCAAAATGCCACGTTATGATTTGGATGCAGAACACCAGCCCCTATTCCCCTACTACAGCACCACTGGTACAAGCAGTATCCACCGGCAAAGGCTACAATCAGACTACATGATACCTAATTTTGTATGTAAAACAAAACAAGAGTAGCAGATCATCTTGTTCCTGATCCAAGTTCTTGATAAAATCCCAATCTAATTGCCATGCTGTCGCGTTACTCCCCAGATGTCATATCATTCATTTTGCGCTTGCTTCTCCAGTTTTCTTCCGCTGCTCTTCTTCTCCTCAAGGAACTCGGTCAGTCCCCGGAGCGCGGCGTCGACGTCCTCGCTCCGCAGCAGCATCTCCGACACGGTGGCCGGCGTCACCTCCACCTCCGCCAGCAGCGCCTGTATCTCCGGGAACAGCGGGTGGCCATCGATGAGGAAGTAGTTGTGGGCCAGCGTCTTGAAGGCCTCCGAGCCGCAGTAGCCCATGTAGACGTGCATGTCCATGCGGCCCGGCCGGAGCAGCGCCGGGTCGAGGCGGTCCTTGTAGTTGGTGGTGAATATGATGATGCGCTGCTCCCCGCTCGTCGACCACAGCCCGTCGATGAAGTTGAGCAGCCCGGAAAGTGTTATCCCGTGTCCCTGGTGACATCAAAGATAATATATATTGCAAATGTCAGACAAAGATGGATATATAATTCGATCTGATGGAGATCAGTAGAGTAATTCACAATGCATGTTTTACATACCGTGAAGTGGTCTTTGTTGGGTGGAGGGGCATCTGATGATGGGTGCTCATCAGCCTTCTGATCGCCGCTCTTCTCGAGGCCGCCACGGGATATCGCGCTGAAGCAGCAGTCGATGTCCTCGACGACGAGGATGGACTTGTCGGGCATGGAGGTGAGCAGCCACCGAAGCGTGGAGTTGGAGTCCACCTTGGAGAGATCGAGGTCGTAGAGGTTGAACCTGAGGTGGTTGGCCATGGCGGCGACGAGGCTGGACTTGCCGGTGCCGGGCGGGCCGTAGAGGAGGTACCCGCGCTTCCACGCCTTGCCGATCCGCCGGTAGTACTCCTTGCGCTTGAGGAACCGGTCGAGGTCGGCGATGACGGCCTCCTTGAGCTCCGGCTCCATGGCGACCGTGTCGAACGTGGCCGGGTGGTGGTAGCTGCTGCCGTGCCACGACGAGCCGCCCTCGCTGGAGAAGATCTGCAGGGCGCGCTCCTGGCGCCGCGCCGCCTCCACCTTCGCCGTGATAAACGGGACGTACCTGCCGAGCACCATGTCCGTGTGCTCCGCGTCGAAGCTGAGCTCCAGAGACTCTGCCTGCTTGTACGGGCCCTCGCCGTCCGCCACGGACGTCCACTTGAACCTCACGCCCTCGAACACGTCGTCCATGGACTCGCCGACCTCCATCGACAGCACCTGCCCGTCGCCGCCGCCGCCGCCGCCGCATTCCTTGTCGCAGCCGTCGCAGCCGTCGTCGTCGTCGCCGCGGCGGCGGCGGGTGAGGCACACCCGGGGCATGGCGTGCGGGTCGACCTTGGTGGCCAGGTAATCGCGCGCGCACTGGAAGAGGACGTTGTCGCTGTGGCCGTCGTCGTCGTACCGCCGGAGGACGAACGTGCAGCGCTCCGGCGGCGCGCGCGCCCCGGGTGCGCCGCGGAGCAGGAAGGACGCGGCCCAGCGCGCCGCCTCGCGGAGCTCGTCGGGGAGCAGCTCCCGCGCCATGCCGCGCGCCAGCACGGCGTACGCGGTCACCGTGGCGGCCGTGGCCGCCGCCTTCTTGTAGGCCTCCACCGCCTTCCCGTAGGACGGCGACGACACAACAACCCTCGACAGATCCATCACCAGGCGCAAACAGACCGGAAGAGGCTAGCGCAGGTAGGCCGGAGCACAGTGCGACTGAGACTGAGAACAGCGATGTCGTCGTCTCCCTCGCCTTCACCGGGCCATATATATTGATAGCTGAGACGGCTGCAAGGGCTACACTTACTTCGTTGTGAAGAAACCAGAATGTGATGGAATTTAGTCATCTGAGAGGCGCATCCGACGCAGTGGTTTTTTTGCCAGCCATGACAATTGGCGACAAGCTGCGAAACCCTGCATGGCTGCATCTGTTCTTGAGGTTTTTGTCTTTTGGCTGGAGCATCATAATTACCTGCTTCCATGGCCACTATTGCTTAGTACCCACTATACTTAAGGAGTAAGGAACACACCTACTCAAAAATAAACAAATATAATATTTTCTTCATGAAAACCATAAATACCCAAACATCAATCACCATTATAGTCATTGGAGTATTATATTTTGTAAAACATTACCTTGTGCAATTACAAAAATAGTCTAAAGTAACCCCTAAATCTCTATCTAAATTACTCGCATCCTGCATTGTAAAAATAGTCTAAAATAACCCTATAAATTCTAAATCACCTACCTCTTTCAACGTGAAAATAAAAACATACTAATTTTCCTGTAAATTTTCTATCTATGCCATTATAAAAAAAATAACTTAGCCAACCCCACAACTTTGAATCTAAATTACACACACCCATAATTAATTATTATAAATAATCCAAAGTAACCACTAGGTTTGAATTGAAATTACTTACATATGCAATTATATAAAAAGTAACCCATAGTGCACCAACATATGGGTATAAAGTATCTATTTCTACCATTGTTAGTATGAAAAATACTAACTTAAGGTATATATATGCATGATATTTGTCATCATATAGATCATATAAAGGTTCAATTAAATACATATCAAACATGAAGTACAGCCACAACCAGACAAAGATAAATACCGATTCATATGAGCATTGTGTTAGAATATCTAAAACATAGGTAAACATTTTTTATTATGATTAGATATCTATGGGTTCTAATGTTTTTATGAATTTGTAATACTTGTGGGTCTCAGAATATTAACTGGTGCGAGATCACGGTTGGTGAACTAGTGACTGAAATCATTGATTTCAATCGACCTATGCAAATGCGCTCGTGCATTGATGTTTGCAGCAGGGCTTCGTTTTTACTAGGTGTTTGGCCTGCAACCTTGTAGTAGAGATGTCATTGAGTGGCAAGCGCACCTGGCAAAGGAGGCGGGTGCACCAACAGAGTGGAAAGGCGACGTATTTTGCATGTAGTTAACCTCCAATAGAATTTACTCTTAACATTAACTAGTAGGGTAGGAATTTAACTAGTAGGGTAGGAATTCACTAAATTCTCTGCCAATCTGCCATAGGGAGACATTGCGGGCAGCCGTAGTGCATAGCGAATAGCGTCGCACGGGGTCAGTAAAGATTGGTTCACTTTGCCGTTGTTTCGATTGCTCTAGTGCGAGCGAGAGCCACGACTAACTAGAGAGTCATCACAAAAGGTTGCAACATCACCAGCTTTTTATGTACAGACTGTACAATCATCCTAGTTTTTGTTACCTTCACTCGAAAGCGTTGCTGGGGTCCGTAAAATGTTGAGCTCGTTTCAGGACGGTTGCTTCGCAAATCGCAACGGTCAGCATAGATCAAAGATCATCGGTCCACAAAATCACAATGCAAAATATATATCATCGTCAGATGAAACAAGGCCTAATAATAGAGTGTGCATAACAATTATAGTAGGATTAAGTAGTCCGGACATAAAGCATCATCTGCCACTACGTACTACTACGATAGAAATTGCATAAACCAGCACTCCAGCAGTGTCTAGCTAGCAGCAACGTGACAATCTGACCACATGACAATTGCGAAACAAAATACAAGTAGGAGCAAGTTTGCAGTGTTCCTCATCTTGTTCAATTCCCTAGCAAATTCTCGACGCGATCGCGTTACTTCCCTGGATTGGATCCCCTCTTCACGCCTTCGCTGCTTCTTCTTCGCTCCGCTTCCCTTCAGGCGCTTCCTGCTCCTTCTTCTTCTTCTTCTTCTCTTCGAGGAACTCCTTGAGCCCCCCGAGCGCGACGCCGGCGTCGTCGCTCCGCAGCAGCATCTCCGACACGGCGGCCGGCGTCACCTCCACCTCCGCCAGCAGCGCCTGTATCTCCGGGAACAGCGGGTGGTCGTCGACGAGGAAGTAGTTGTGGGCCAGCGTCTTGAAGGCCTCCCAGCCGCAGTAGCCCATGTAGACGTGCATGTCCATGCGCCCCGGCCGGAGGAGCGCCGCGTCGAGGCGCTCCTTGTAGTTGGTGGTGAAGACGATGATGCGCTGCTCCCCGCTCGTCGACCACAGCCCGTCGATGAAGTTGAGCAGCCCGGACAGGGTGACACCCTCTGCCGCAGGTCCCTATACGGCAGCCAGGAACGGAGTTGTCGTCAGTTGGCTCACGAGCCGAGCTCCATCCATTGTTACCAAAGTCAGTCAGCTTCGTGCAGAAATTGACACAACGTGTACAAGAATCAAGGGCAGTTGTCAGTGATGATATATACAGCAGTTGAAGCCACTTTATGTACCTGATCGTTCTTCGATTTTGATTTTGATTTGGATTTGGCCGGAGGTGGGGGAGCGTCCGGGTCCGATGCAGTGGCGTTGCCGGTTTCATCGCCGCCGCCATCTTCGTCTCCGGTACGCGGCTGCGCCTTGTCATCTTCCCTGGACATGGCACCGCAGCAGCAGTCGATGTCCTCGATGACGAGGATGGACCTGTTGGACATACCGACGAGCAGCCACTGCAGCGTGGTGTTCAGCTGCACATGGGAGAGGTCGAGGTCGAAGAGGTCGTAGCGGAGGTGGTTGGCCATGGCGGCGACGAGGCTGGACTTGCCGGTGCCGGGCGGGCCGTAGAGCAGGTACCCGCGCTTCCACGCCTTGCCGATGCGGCGGTAGTGGTCCCTCCTGCCGGCGAAGAGGTCGAGGTCGGCGACGATGGAGCGCTTGAGCTCCGGGTCCATGGCGAGCGTGTCGAACGTGGCCGGGTGGTGGTGGTTCATCCTGTACCAGGTCCTGCCCTCGTTCATGCAGATCTTGAGCCTGCGGTCCCGCTCCTCCACCTCCTCGGCGGCCTCCATGACGAAGGGCACGTACCGGTCCATGGCGACGTCGACGTGGTCGGCGTCGAAGCTGAGCTCCAGCACGAAGTCGCGGTCGCCGCCGGGCTCGACGGGCTTCTTGGCCTTCTTCTTGCCGCCGCCGCCGGGGGCCTCGACGCACGCCCACTCGAAGCTGACCCCCTCGAAGACGTCGACGGTGGAGTCCCCGGGCTCGAGGAAGAGGAGCCGGCGCCAGGTGGCGCGGCCGTCGTCGTCCCTGGCGCGGGCGAGCGTGAGCGCGAGGCGGCCCATGGCGCGCGGGTCGAGCCTGGAGGCCAGGTACGTCCGCGCGGCGTCGAAGAGGAGGTTCTCCTCGCGGCCGCCGCCGCCGCCGCTCGCCTGCTGGCTCCGGACGACGAGCGTGCGGCGCTCGCGGCCGCCGCGGCCGAGGCGCGCCAGCAGCGCCGACGAGGCCCAGCGCGCCGCGCGCCGGAGCTCGGGCGGGAGGAGCTCCCGCGCCACGCTGCGCGCCATGACCGCGTACGCCGCCGCCGAGGCCGCCGTGGCCAGCGCCCTCCGGTACGCGTCCGCCGCCGGGCCGCCCACCCCCGAGGCCGAGGCCTCCATCGCCGCCTGAAGCCGCCGCCGCCGCCGGTGCGCCAGTGTTTCGCGTCCGGGCCGCACTAGCCGCGCGCGACGGCGAGCGGGGTGGGGTGTTCGCGTCCGGGCTGGCTCGGGTCCAGTCCACCGGGGGTCCGAGAGGCAAGAAAGAGGGTTCTTGCTGGCTCGGCTCGGTGCCAAGGCTTTTCCGTTTATGGCAGCAACTTTTCTGTGAGCTTTTGGGGCCGTGCCGACCGGCGAGGAGGGGAGAGTTGCCGGAACGGGGAATCGGAGGGCGACCGCAGGGGGAGTATGGCGGTCGCCTCTGCGATCCTTTTGCGTGGCGCGCGGGCAATGGCCGGTCAGAAAAGCCTGTGCGTCCTGACGTCCTGTGCGTCAGCGCAGCGGCAGCCAGGATTCGCTCCGCCGACTGGCCCTCAACCAGACTCAGTCGCCGTCGCGTGGCTTTGACTGGTACGTGACGGGCGCATAGGATAGCCGTGCTCCGTGCAGTCGCGTGGGCGTCCGATCACACACTCCGATCGACACGACACGATCCCATCCATATTCCTCATCCCATCCCCACCGGCCACCGGAGCGACCGACCGGTGAGCCGGTGAGGTTGGTGCGCGCCGGTGCCACGGTCCGTGTAGCTCACAACTGAAGGGGATGCACGGGGAGCGGAGACCGCGAAGCGCGAAATGCACCGTGCATGCATGCGCAAATGTGTCAAACTGCACCGTACACGCTCAGAGCCACGGCCCGCAGGCCACAACTGCAACAACCTCCTGCACGTACACGTACGTGAAGGATAGATTAGTTGCCATGACCGAGCGAGGAGGAAAGGCTACTAAACACTACCGTTGTCAACATGGGGAGCGATGGACGTGTCGTGTCGTACTGTCTTGTACGTGCCCCTCCTTCCTTAATCTACGCTCGGCCGTGGGTCTCTTGCTTTCTTTATTGCCTCGGATTATTTACAGTAGTATGTTCCACGTTTGGATTTCTGATCATTCTATAGGACTAATATTGCCTTGGATTTGTTTCGGTTTTTATATATGCGCACTTACCATTGATGTTGTGTGCCTCACCTTTCCAAATCTACTATCTGTCGTCCGGCAGGCGAGGCTCGTCGTGCGGGCGACGCCGCCTCTGTCGCCGACGCGGTAAAGGCTGCTCCGGCGCCGGGTGGCCGGATCCGCGGTGGCTCGTGGCGGATCTGCTCTCACCGCCGGCGGATCTACGGCAGCGACCTCGGGTTGCGACGACGCGGGCCCCATGGCAGCGGCGGCGACCGCTGATTTCGGCCGTCCCCTAGCGGTGGCCGGAGCGGGCTGTTGCAAGGTCGTGCGGCCGGCCTTATTGGCGGCGGCGGGGATTTCGTCTTCCGATCCGTGCCGTCGTTGTGGCGGCGGGGTCCGATTTGGGTCCAGCGAACCTAGATCTGGACGTCCTTGGTCCCTCTGCCGGCAGTGCCTTCCTGCGTATGGTGGTGGTCGTCGAGGGCAGCCGGCGTGCTGGTCATCGTGCGGCGGCGGCAGCGGGTCGGATTTGGGCCCCTTGCCTTTGGAGCGAAGCTGTTGGTGTCCTTCCGGTGTAGGTGTCCTTCTCGTTGGCGGGGCGCGGTGTTGACGAAGATGGTGACGGATTGGGTGAAAACTTTGCCTGGCATGTTTTGCCGAGCCGGCAACGGTGGAGTGTCTGTGACACCTACCTTGTTGAAGGCGCTGCTAAAGTCGTCGGCTAGTCCATCTCCTACTGCGCCTATGAGTGTTCAAGAATTGGGTGAAAACCTAGCCTGGTTTCTTCAGGCCGGCGGCGGCAGTGTAGGCACGTCGTCGAAGTTCTTGATTCGGCCAAGGCCGGGCAGTTCTCCCGTGTGGTCACCCTACTCAGTATTCAACTCAAGGCGAAGGTGGCTTTCAATGGCATAACAGCTCGGATTTTGGTTGGCAGGCTGTACCAAGTCTTTGTGCTGTTGCCTTAGAAGAAGCATCCAATCCTCAACTGTGGTCGGTGTCCAATATTTCTCCTTATCGCGTAGGACTACTAGAGCCCCTTGTTGGGGATGTAATGTTCCCCGTCAGTTTTTTCTTTTATTTTTTTTGTTGTAATAATCTGGCCTAACTTTACCCACGGGTAGATAAAACCGGATGTTTTCATTATGGCCGTAGCCGTTCTTGGTCAAGGCTGGATTTAATCCATTATCTAAAAAAAAATCTACTATCTGAGAATGCGCCATGCTTCCTTTACTGTCTCAATGATTTGTAGTAGTGCTGTTTTACCTTTCAGTTTGTTTTTTACCCCTTTTATAAATGATGTTTGGGTCTTTGCATATGATATGCACTTAACCATAATAAAAGTTATCAAATCTACTTCACTATCCTTGCTTTTGTATTTTTTTCTCACTAACCTCGCTATTTTAATTTATTAGAAAAGAATGTGCTAAGTTAAGATCTAAGGAAATGTTGAAAAAAAATATTGGAACCCAGAGACGCTTCCCAAACGGTCGCAATTCACTAACCTCGGGTACTTGATTTTGTTTTTTTTTGGAATTACACAGTATAACTCAGACGCTCACACACGCCCGCATACTCACCCCTAAGAATACACGTATGCAAACCCTACCCCAGCACCTCCGATGGACTGAGCACCCGGCAGATCTGGAGATTCCCGAAGTCACCATTGGCACCTCGTTATCGACGAGAACGCCGCTTACCACTAGGGTGCGTTTGATTGGAGAGCGAGGTGGGATGGAACGGTTCCATTCTAGATTGGAGGGATGGAACGGCTCCATTTTTACGTTTGGTAGGGAGAATGGAACGGTTCTAGTTTTACGTTTGGTTGGAGGAACATGCATCAGTCTACTCCTCTTCCGTTAAGCCACGTTTCATGGGACCCACCTGTCATGCACAACACCGTTTCTTCTCCCTCCCCTGCACCTCCCATGGCGCTATATGTGTACATGCGGCCCATGGGCCGGCGGCACGGCCCGCGGCACGTCCTTTTGGCACGGCCCATGGGCGGCACGGCACCCCTGCCGCCGTGCCCGTGCTGGCACGGCCCGAAGGCCCGTGCGGGCCATGGGCCGCCGGCCTGGCCCATGGCACGGCCTTAGACCGCACGTCCGGCACGCGCGACACGGCGACCGGCACGGCCCCAACGGCTAATTTGGCCCAGCCCACTGCCCACCCCGCGTCCCCGGCCGGCCATATAAAGGCCAGCCGCGGCTGGCCCCGCCCCAAACCCTAGCCTCATTCCCCCCCACCGCGCCGCACCGAGCCTCTCTCCTCTCTGCTCTCTCGCTCTCGAATCTCGATCTGGATCTCGATCTCGATCCGATCCGCCGCCGCCGTTCGCCTTGAGCTCCCCGGCCGTGCTCCGGTGACCTCGACACCTCGCCGGGCGCCGGCCACTCCTCCTCCTCCTCCTCCTTTCCGGCCTTCCCTCCTCCTCTTCCTCCTCCTCCGGTGTACCATGTGAGTCGTCGTTGAGCTATCTATTCTTCCGCCGTCAGCGTCGGGGTCGGTCTAACAACGATGCTTGTCTCGTCGTTCTCTGCTTGGATGCTGGCTCCTTGGCCTCTTCTCCGGCACTGGGCTCCGGTGGCGTAGGTGAGACTCGAAACCCTAACCCTAACCCTAGCATCTTCTTCATCTTCTAATGGTCTTCTTCTTTTTCTTGTGTTCATCTTCTTTGCAGGTTGGTGCCTGACGTTGCGTCCTCCTCCTCTAGAGGCGCGATGGCAACAAGGCCGTCAGTGACAAAGCGCCCCTGCCTACCGTCGAGGGACGGTGCTGGAGATGCGGTTAGGGGCCGGAACCGGCCTCCCTACCCTCCTGTGGCCGCGGCCGACGGCGACGGCGAGCACCGCGAGGCCGAGGACCAGGAGGCCGTGGAGGAGATGGAGATCGGGGACACCTCCATGCCGATTGAGGTCGACCTCGACGCCGGCGACGACGGTCAGGTGGAGGTGGATGGCTCCGAGGACACCAATGGTACTGGTACCTCATCTGGTAAGCGCACTTCTACTTGCTGGGAGGATTTTGTGCCGATCTTTGACGAGAATGAGGTGAGGACGCATGCCATCTGTAAACGTTGTGGTAAGAAATTTGTTGCTAGGAATTCGATTGGCACTGGTTCCTTGAACAGGCACATGTTAGCTTGTAGGAAAAAATAGGCTGCTAATCTTAGGGTCCAGTCTAGGCTTGCTATGAATGGTGATGGGTTGCATAACTGGGTTTATGATGCTTCTCGTGCTCGTAACGAACTGTGTCGGTTGATTGCTAGGCTGGATCTTCCATTAGGTGTTGGTGAGACACAGGCCTGGGAAGATTACATTAAGAATGCTCATAATCCTAGATTCTAGAAGGTTTCTAGGCAGACCACTACTAGAGACATGCATAAGTTGTATGCTGATCAGCGTGCTTTGCTTATGCATTCTTTAACTTCTTGTTCATCTGTCTCTTTAACTTCTGATATCTGGTCTAGTAATGCTAAGGAGGATTACATTTCTGTTGTTGCTCATTATGTTGGGGCTGATTGGGAGTTGCATAAAAATGTTATTGGTTTTAGACTGATTGATGCATCACATGCTGGTGAAAACATTGCTGAAAAAATTGCATCTGTGGTTGACGAGTTTAGTTTGATTGATAAGGTATTTGCTGTGTCTCTTGATAATGCTTCAGCTAATTATAAGGCTTTTGATATCTTGCAACCTGTCATTTTTGGTTACCTGGGCTCTTATCCTGCTCCTACTCGAGATGATCCTCTCAAAGTCCAGTACTTGCTTGTGCATCAGTGCTGTGCATGCCATATTATTAATCTGATTGTTAAGTCTGGATTAAAGAGGTTCAATCCTTATCTTAAAAATTTTAGGACTGCAATAAACTTTTTGAATTCCTCTAATCAAAGAATTGCATTGTTTAAAAATTACTGTGCTGCTAGGGGTATTAGACCTAGAAAGTTTGGCTTGGATATGGATGTTAGATGGAATTCCACCTATTTGATGCTTAAACATTTGCTGCCATATAAAGAAGTGTTTTCTGTGTGGTTTGAGTCAAATTATGGTGAGGCATTGTTGACTCCCCAGCATTGGCATGCTGCTGAACAGATAATGAATTTCCTTGAACTGTTTTATGAGGCAACTGTTACATTGTCTGGTGTTTACTATCCTACTGCTCCACTTATGATGCATCATATCCTTGACTTTGCTGAGCATTTGCATAATGCTGAAAATGATCAGGGCTTTAGAAGTATTGCAATTCCAATGAAACTTAAGTTCCTTAAGTATTGAGAGAAAATTCCACTGTTGTATTCTTATGCATTCATTCTGGATCCTAGAGCTAAACTGAAAGGCTTCTCTAATGTGCTTGAATTACTTGCTTCATATACTGGAACCTCTTATACTCTTTACTATGCTGATGTGAAAGCTGAAATGTACAGATTGTTTGCCAAGTATGAACAAAAATTTGGTGCAGTTAGGTCTGAAAGGCCTCCTATGCCTGTTGGTCCTGGTAAAAGGAAGCAGGCATGGGGAAAGATCTATGCTGGTCCTGGTGCATCCTCTAGCTGTTCCCCTGCATCATTTTCTCCATCTGCATCTGGTTCTGCTGGTGGTAATGAACTGTCAGCATACTTGGACAGTGATCCTGTCAAGGATTGAGGGGGGGGGGGGTCCTTTGACATACTATTGTGGTGGCGTGACCATAAGCTATCTTATCCTGTCTTATCGATAATGGCTCGCAATATCATGTCTGTTCCTGTTTCTACTGTGTCTTCCGAGTCTTGTTTCAACTGTACTGCCGGGATACTCGAAGAGCGGCGACGACGCTTGTTGCCTGAGCATGTGGAGATGCTCACCTGCATGAAAGACTGGGAGAAAGCAGCAAGAAAAGAATAGCATGCACCTGAGGACACAAAATTGGAGGAGTTGTTCGACAACTTGTACCTGGACGAAGGTGGTGACGACAATCAAGGAAGCGGCAGCGGCAGCGACAGTACTGGCGCTGGGTGAAGGTGAAGCATGATAAAGATGAAATGGAGAAGGTAAAATATTCAGTCCTTCATCCCTTGATGTAATCATAATCATGTAATCATGTCCATCTTCATATTCTAATTCCTAATTTTGCAGGCATTTCTCCATCTTTTGCCCTTTTGGTGCTACAAGACTCAAGTGGTGGCGGTGGGCTGTGGCTGCTGGCTGTGGTTGTGGATGACTTGTAATAGGATAGATGATAGAGCATAGTCTTGCCACTTGATTCTTGATGGCTTAAGGCTTGAAGCCTTAAACAACTTGCCACAATCCACTGATGTTGGGCTGTTGGCTATTGTAATAGGATATATGTATACTTGGACTTGTGAAACTTTTGAGTTTTGAGCTGGCTGTACTCTTTTTTCCTTTCTAGGGTTTTCTCACAAGGGTGAGTTTTACCTAGAAAGGTTTTTAATGAGGCAGCATTGCACAACAGCTCTTTTTGATAATTAGTTCATCATTTTTATGAAATTTTGATTTTGTGAAGTGTTTACTCTGTTTTTTATGTTGGCGTGCCACGGGCCGGCACGGCACGGTGAAAATGGCCGTGGCCCATGGACGGCACGGCACGGTTAAATGGCCCATGTGCCGTGTCATGGGCCAAAGGCCTGGCCCATAGCACGGTCTGGCACGGCACGGCGCGGCACGCCACCGTGCCGTGCTGACACGGCACGGCCGTGCTGCATGTCGTGTCGACACGGCACGGTGGTCATCTATACATGGCGTACCGGCCCCTTGCCGCGCCGGCCGCCCGCCGCGCCTGCCGCGCCGCTCGCCCGCCCGCTGCGCCGGCCGCTTCGCCAGCCCGCCCGCCGCGTCGGCCCCTTCGCCCGCCGTGCCGGCCCCTTCACAAATTTTGATTTTGTGAAGTGTTTACTCTGTTTTTTATGTTGGCGTGCCACGGGCCGGCACGGCACGGTGAAAATGGCCGTGGCCCATGGACGGCACGGCACGGTTAAATGGCCCATGTGCCGTGTCATGGGCCAAAGGCCTGGCCCATAGCACGGTCTGGCACGGCACGGCGCGGCACGCCACCGTGCCGTGCTGACACGGCACGGCCGTGCTGCATGTCGTGTCGACACGGCACGGTGGTCATCTATACATGGCGTACCGGCCCCTTGCCGCGCCGGCCGCCCGCCGCGCCTGCCGCGCCGCTCGCCCGCCCGCCGCGTCGGCCGCTTCGCCCGCCGTGCCGGCCGCTTCCCCGCCCGCCGCGCCGAGCAGAGCGGCGGGGGCCCTCTACCGCCGTGCCGGACGTCTGCGGCGGGGAGGGAGGGGGCAGGGCGGCGGAGGGAGCGGAGACCAGAGAGGGCAGGCGGCGCGCGTGGGAAGGAAGAAGGGGGGCGAGAGAGACGGCGTTGGGGAGAGAAACGGGAGCGAGCGGGTTCGGCAGTTTTGGTGGAGCGGACTGATCTAACATATTGAGGGAATATTCTCTACTGGGGATGGGTCCACTCCTACGTTCGCGAACCAAATACGGTATGGAATGGCTCCGTTCTGGTCGACTCCTCAACCAAACACACCCTTAACGTATAGCGCCGGAAAATCCTTGGGAAAATCCCAGGAAAAGGGTGCGAGCACAGGATTTAAACCCTGGTGGGTAGCGTCTCACTGGACCGTACTAACATTAGACTACAAGTCAATCTGCAGGTACTTATTTTGTTGCAACAAAACGCTCATCTAAAAAGATTTGAAAAAATTGCTGGGCTTGCCCGCCTTGTGTACAATAGTCAATAGATCGAGGCCCATGTAAGACAGAGGAGCGGTATTTCGAATTTCGACCGTTCGGCACCCAACGTTAATTCCCGCTCAAACGCCAAATGCCCCCGTCGTTCCAGCCCCACCGCCTCCCCCTCCGATCTCCCCCCAGCCTTAACCTTCCCGAAGCCATGGACGCCCGCTACAGAACCTTCTAGAGCGTCCCTCCCCGGCCGCCATGAGCCGCCGCGAGCCGGCCGCCTCCCCCTTCCGCGACCTCTCCAACCTCCGCACCCCGAAACCTAACCCCAATTCCACCGCCTCCAAAACCCCCCTCCAGGCTCCCACGCCGACGCCGCTCCGACGCCGGAGGCCCGGCGACGGCGCCCCGACCCCGACGCCCCTCGGCCGCCGCCTCCGCGCGCTCGAGGTCGACCAGTCGCGCTCCGCCCGCCGCGCCGAGTCCGGCCGCGACCGCGCTCTCCGGTCCTTCGCCGCCTCTACCTCGTCATGGCTCTCGCTCCTTCTCCGGGACCCCTCCGCCTGCGGCTGCTCCCCGGCGGCCACCGGTCCCGCGACGGCGGCGGCGCAGCCCTGCGCTGCGGGGAGGCGCGACGCGCTCGATGGAGAGCGGGCGCGTGGGGAGTCCGGCACTAAGAGCCGCCGCGGTGGTGGTGATCGCGGTGGGGAGAGGCGGAAGGGGATGACGCCGGCAATGGTGGCCGCGTTGCGGGATTCTCTGAGGGAGGTGTGCAGCCTGGAGGATGTCACGGAGAGGATGGAGAAGTACATGAGCAAGGACGCGTGCGAGGAGGTGCTCGTCATGATGTTTCAAATTTGCAAGGTGAGACGATTTCGAGTGTCCAGGGCTTAGAAATTTAACACTCTCGTGCTCACTAATTTTGGATTGTTAGGTTAGGAACTTGAAACAATGGATTTTTCCTGTTTCGACTCCTCTTCCAACTGAGACCAAACTGTTGTGTTGTCTATTTTGTGGATTGTATTTAAGAACTGGGCATGTCAACATTTAAATTGTTCTTGTGATAGTGGCCTACTGGCCTATTAACGTTCTATAGTATGTGTGATAAAATGTAGCCTCATCTTCGAAAACAATATTTGCAAAATGGAAAAATTGGGTAAGTGGCACTTATGTGTTGGCTTATTGTGCGTCCCTTTGTTATATGTAAGAGTGCTTGCTGTTTTTCCACGTAAAAAGACTGCTATGTTTAGTATCTTAAACTCTTACTTCTCATGCAATTCCTATTTCCTAAACTGTATCTAGCACTTGATGAATGGTAGGAGCAAAGTATTCAGCCATACACGGCAGAACCCTTGATTCTCTAACCATAATTGTATTTCCCACCCTCCTTTTTCAGAACATTGATGATGGTAGACTGAAGATGAAAGCACACTGCCCTCTTGTTACTGATCTTAGGCTCAAAGAGAAAGCAACTAGGTTTTTCATGTGCTACAATCCAGATTGGCTCAGGATTGGCTTGCATATTGTTCTTGGCGGTGATTCCTTGCTGCAGAGTGGATTAGGAAAACGGGACAGGGAGATTCATTTTCTAAAACTAATTCTGGAGAAGCAGATGTTTTCTCAAATCGTGACCGCAAAGTCTTCTGCTCAAAAGAAGATGGCAGAAGGGCACCGGGTACAGGGTTACGGTGACGCACTGGGCAATATCATACTCAAAAGAATTTTTCTGTTTGTTGCTGCAGTAGACAGAGCCAAAACAGAAAGTGCCCTACCCCTTGAAACAGGAATCGATGGCCTTGACGGTGGATCCCCTATTTTATTTTGTCACCAAGGCCAAATTAAATCTAGCCGGCAAATCATACAAGGTAACATAGCTGAATCCCTCTAGCTTTTATTATTGTTCTTGGTGACGTATAAGTGTTCTATCCAGTAGGTGTTCTCTTCTTTGACTGGTTACTGAATTTCAGAGTCTTTGGGGGAAACCATGCATGGAGAGGGTGACCTTCTGATGCACCTTACAACTATGGGATATAAACTAAATTATCAACAGGTATCGGGATTGTCCTGTATTACCGTGCTGAACAATCAGCTTTTTTGTTTTAGGTATCTACAAGTTTTTTTCAGGAATTGTACTCTAAATTTTTATTTAAATAACCATTGGATTATTCTAATTTTGTTTTTATAACCAGCCTGCTCTGTCAGAATATGATTTCACTATAAGGAATCTGTTTGAAGATCTCCAAGATGGCATAATTCTTTGTAGAGTTGTTCAGCTTCTCCTGTCAGATGCATCAATCGTTATGGTAAGAATTTGTCTCTGCCACATTAATCAGTCAAATGCTATCTCCATTATATTTACAGTGCCAATATGCTTTATTTCAGAAAGTGATTGCTCTGTCCGATACAAATAAGAAGAGGTTGAGTAACTGCACTACTGCTATACAATATATCAAGCAAGCCCGGGTTCCGTTATCTGATTCTGATGGAGTCACAGTTTCGGCGGAAGACATTGCAACTGGGGATAAGGAGCTTATCCTTTCATTGCTGTGGGATGTGTTCGTCCATATGCAGGTCAAATGTTCATATATGAACTTATTATGTGCCCTCAAAAAAATTAAACTTATTATATATTTTATTTCTCCTGTTGAATTTTTACTGTTCTATACCTTTCTTTTTTCACAAAAGTCTGGAATCCTTGATTTGCCTTATTGTTTGTTAATGGGGTTAGTACAGCCACTGTAGGAATTAGCTTAACCTTCAGTTTCACATCCTTCTCAGTCTAAAATATCTGCCTACTTTAAGTTGCCTAAATCAGAAGGTTTGCACCAGAAGCTTTCTGCTATGTGGTTATGCGTATGATTTAATATTCTCATTCTAATGCCTATTCTTACTCAAAATTAGTAAATTATTTGTAAAATATCGTATAATGGTTTGTAACTTATAAGATGATCTGCAATCTGTAAAGTAAACATTTCATAATGTTTTTTTGTCAATGCAATGTTTTAAACTAACTCATTTGCATGTCAGAATAATTGATATGTCTGTCATTAACTCTTGTAATCTTTTTCTCCTGCGCAGCTGCCCTTGTTAGCAAGCACATCACTAGCTCGTGAATTAACCAGGCTATGTGTACCTGTAATGCCAATGGTGAGTGATTCATTCAACTCTCCAAAACAGTTCAAATATGTGGAAAGGATGGGACAACTTGCCACCATGCAATACCTACTTTATTCCAATCACAAGCAATATACCAAGTTTATTGATGAAGCTATTGTATATGTTTGCTTGTGTGCTTACCATTTTGATTGGAGACTTTTGTTCATTACTTTCTATGAGAGGTTCTATTTCTTTTATGCCAGGAACAACAAATGTCTGAGAAGAAGTCACACATTGGCTTGCTTTATGATTGGGTTCAGGTAAGGATTCCGTTTGTTCTCTCTGTTGCATTGCATGCTAACAAATATATGAGTCCATGAGCAACTTCCCTACTTCAGTGATTCTATTATTTCACAGGATACATTAATATTAGTCATCGCTTTCTGCTGTTAGGAAACTGACAAGACTAAGTGGGAAAGTTGTAAAAATAGCTTCCGTATGCTTGATTGCCTGTAAAATGAGTGAATGACCAACACTATTCATGGGACAAGTATCAAGACTGTTCAAAAATTTATATTTCTAAATGTTCTTTTTTTTTGGGGTAAAATGACTGTTGGCATTCCTGCTTCCTTTCTGGAAAAAAAAAAGACAGGAAGGGGAAGACAGCCCCCCTGCTTTTAATTAAGAAGATGCAGGGCTCGAACCTGGGTCTCTGTTGAAAATACCCATGTTCGGGTTTCTATGTTCCAAACTGTGTACTTTAGTTATTTCCGGACAGGAATCACTGCCTCAGTATGTTGCAAGCTCAAAGGCAATGCAGTTACATCTTTGATTCCTTGTTAATCTTAAATGCGTTTTAATCTTATTGAGTTGGGTTATTTTTAAGCTTACTATTTTTTTTCAACTTGTGTGGTGCTGGTGCTAGCTTTCCCTCCCTGCCTTTGTTTGTCTAATTGCTGCGTATGTTTTTCCTTTGCTCTTTTACAGGTGATATGCTCAGAATATGGCATAACTGTGGAAAGTTCTTCTCAGTTTGACATGAGAGCACTGAATTGTCTCCTCAACTATTATTTGAATATTGATATTCTCCCACTAAAGGTTCAATTTTTTATTTGCACTGTAATTACACCTTTATGTGTCACCATGCTTTCTACGTGCTCACTATTCCTGTTGATTATTGTTGTTAGGAAACACAAACTGGATGCCGAAAGGAATTGTTCTCATACCATGGACTTGATACTGTAAATGATATCACCAGCAGTGCATCCAGCAAGATGGGGAAAGTACTTGCAGATGTTCTTCAGGTAGTGGTTTATTTGTTTGTTTGTGCAAGTAGTAGTTTCTTTCTGAAATATTTCTATGCAATATGCAGGATATTCCAGCTAGTGGTATCCTAGCTGATGGAGTATTATTTGATGAGAAGAGTGCCATTCTTTTGCTAGCTTTCCTATCTTCACATCTGACTAATGACAAAAGATTGGTAACATTTGTTTTGTCACTTTCAATTTCCCCCCTCATTTTAAAAAAGTCCTGTTCAGGATGTGTAAAGCATTTTCTTTGACTTA
Source organism: Echinochloa phyllopogon (assembly GCA_033239725.1). NCBI lineage: Eukaryota > Viridiplantae > Streptophyta > Magnoliopsida > Poales > Poaceae > Echinochloa > Echinochloa phyllopogon. The sequence goes on along the minus strand of BTCW01000002.1, from coordinate 48,738,033 downwards.
TATAGGATCAACTAAAGAGTTTAGTCAGTATGAGGTTGGACTATGAGAGCCCGGGGACTAAGATTTCAGCAAGATGTAGATCTCGAGGAAAGAATGATTTAAAGTATCAACCGCCTCAGATAGATAACAAAGATAGCTTGTGTACCGACCAGGGTTTGTTCTTGATTTATTATTTACTTTGCAAATTCCTTCTGCTGAATGAGATTTATCAATATCATTGTGAAATGTAATATGCCATATTTGTACAGCAATATTATTGTTCTGCAAATTCCCATGGTTTAACCATATTTACTATGCTGGTAACATAGTAATTTTCTGCAATCTGGTGAAATTCGTCTTATTCTTTTTCTAGAGTGGGCTGCAACTATTATTCAGGCTAAGACCAGAAGTCTTATTGCAAAGAATAAATATTGTAAGCTCAAGAAGGCAATATTTATCCTGCAAGGTGCTATGAGGGCATGGTCAGCCGCTACCTTGAAAAGGAATCATAGTTGTCGAGCAATTGCTGCATCTACTCCCTGGCAAGCATATGGTACTTCCTCCCTACTAATTGCTCGTGGTTTATGCATTAATTTTGCCCTGGTTACATCGTTGGCATACATTTCTTTTCAGGAAAGTACAACAGATATTTCATTTTCATAATGGAAAGGCATAGATTTGTGCGGATGAGAAAATCTGTGATCTCAATTCAGTCTTTTGTCCGTGGTTGGTTGGCACGGAAACAGCTAAACCAAATTTTCTGCTGCATCCACAGCATTCAAGTATGTATGCTACTTTAGTTGCTTCTAGATTGGGTAGTATCATTTTAGTGTGAAAAGAGTTAAACTGATAAACCTATTTGCAGAGATGGTGGCGTAAGTTTCTTGAATCAAGGAAGCGAGCTGTGACTGTTATCCAGACTCATTTCCGTGGTTGGATTGCACGGCAAGCTGCTATTAGAACTAGAAACTGTATTACTACAATACAGGTACAATAAAAAGACAGATGATGTCTGGCTTCTGTACAGTTCTTTTTGTTAATTGGATATACGCAACAGTACTTGATTTCATACTTGGCAAATCTATTAGCAGAGATGGTGGAGAGAGGTTTTGTTCCTTAAATTGAGGAAGCGAGCTGTGATTGTTATCCAGGCTCATTTCCGTGGTTGGGTAGCACAACAAGTTGCTTTTAGAACTAGAAAAAGTATTACTACCATACAGGTACAACAGAGGCAGATTGTCTGATTTCTGTAGGCTTCTTTTTGTTAATTGGATTTATGCAAATCAATATTTCATTCCATGCATCTATTCGTATTCAAATAATCAAATGTGTCAAAAATGATTTCATTATGCAAATGAAGATCCTTCCTTTCATAGCAGAACCAATTGTAATTATTAATCAAGATAGTGCACTATTTTCATTGACATTCAACTAACTGGTTGTTGCAGTCCTATGTCAAAGCCTACCTTGTGCGGAAAACTTCGAAGCAAGAAGTTGCTCATATAAGATCTAGACTGCAGAAGTCTTCTGCAGAAGTGGATGATAGTATGCGCCTGATCAACAAACTGGTGGCTGCAGTGTTGCAGCTCCGTCAATCTCGGAGCACACACAGCATTCGACAAACTTGCGCAACATTGAGTAAATGCAACCTTATGCTCCCTTTTTCGAATTTTTTCTCCAATATAGATTCATCAGGCTGGTATCATACTTACATGCTCTGTTTCATCAGACTGATGTCAGTTGAGCTATCACTTTGCCCGTGTCACTTGTCAGCACTCTTGTACATGAGGCAAGAGGTTATATACTTATTAGATGTTCTGTTTCTCCCACAGGTTCTGCTACAGAGTATTCCAAGAAATGCTGCGAGACACTAGTCGCTGCTGGTGTGGTAAACATATTGTTGAAGCAAATCCACTTGCTGAACCGTGGGGTTCCTGACCAGGAAGTCCTGAAGCAAGTGTTCCTTACTCTCAGGAACATTGCAGGCTATCCAAATCTTAGGCAGGTGTTAGTCAACACTCCAGAATCTGCTGAAATCATCTTCCAGGAATTACTGAGGTATCTATACGTAGTTTGCATTGCTCTACTTCACATATTGCATTTCAGTTGCCTGGTTAATTTCTTGTGGTCACACTTGCATTATTGTGATCATTTGTTAGATGTTCTCCAAACAGAGGCTTAGTTGAAGTTAGTACCTCGTAAAGCTTACTGTTGTAAGGATGGTCTGTTCTACACGCGCCACTCTTTCTTGTTCCGTGGCTAATCCTAATCCATACTATATTGAGAGAGATGGCTTCAAATCTGTTGGTTTGTCGTGTATTGGGGCCTGCATTCTTATCCGCGCTGATGTGCTCAGGAACAAAGCAGCTGGGTTCTTCATCGCATCTGATATTCTTAAGAAGATATGTGAATCCAAGGAAGGCCATGAAACTGCTCGGGCGCTGCGTCACCACATCAAAAGGCTGGGCAATCTGGTGCAAGACCTGGAAAAGAAGGCGGAGCTCGACAAGAGGTGAATGCAATAAACAAACCCTTTGAAAATAGTCCATTCTGTGCTCGTTTTTACCTAATCCGAATTATGAACACTGGTTTCCTCTTGTTTCGGCAAGGAATGGCCGCACTGGAGCCGTAAAGGAGAACAATCTACGGCGGCTTAGGGAGGCTGCCACGCTCTACCATCTCCTCACCTGTAACGTTTGACGCGTTGGTGACATAGCTAGCTGGAAGGCTATCCTCTGCCGTCTTGCTGCATGATCATTTGGTCTTTACTTCTTATAGAAGGTTTACCTGTAAAAAAACTGCCAGGAGCTTGTAGCGTGTGGCTTTGGTGTGATTGATTTGTGTGGCAGATGTGAGAATCATCGGCTTGATGTGTTGGATTAACCTTACTGGCTCGAACATGATTGTTTTGTGGCAGGTGAGAAATTGAGAATCATCAGGTTGCCCATGTGCTGTGCGCTCCTTCAGGTTGCCATTTAGTAGATTTTACCAAATTCAATAAAGACATCAAAATTATAATTCTGAAATGTTTCAAGGAAATTAAAAATTCTGAAATATTCCAACGGGGCATCGATTGTAAGCAAGTTTTGACGCAAGCAGTTTCAAGAACGGGTAAACTGTAAACCACACCAGCAACTTGCGTGCCATAGGAATATAGGACTCTGCAAAAGGCTAGTTTATTCAATCAGAATGAAACACCTACATCCGTCGTCCCGGTATAAAAGGGCAAGTCGGTCAAGAAATCTTGCCCAGTTAACATTACACTCGGGCTGATACCATTACATACATAAAGGCACAATGAACTATTGTACATGTACACCCGCTAGCTAGCCCTAAGTCATAACTTACAGGCTGTACAGCCCACCCTGCCTATGAAGCCGCCACTGAGGTTACAGCAATTAGCAGAATCACACTCTAGATGTTCACGAGTCAGTCCACCATTCGTGTTCGCTCATCCACTGGATTCCAGATTGATCGGCTGCATTAGGTGAGCAGCTGACCTTCGCCTTCGCTTCCCGTCAGGAGTCAGCCTGATCGCTGTCTTGACTGGAATCTTGCCATTTTTATGCGGCTGTTTCTTTAGGGACTCCTGTTGTGCCAGGGAGGATTCAGGACCTTTGCCAGGATTTTGCGGTGGGGACTTGACTCTCTTTCGTGCAAAGCGTGCCTCCATTTCTGGCCTTCGGTTGGGACCGATGAGCTTTACATGGAATGGATTCTCGGCTGTATAGCACACCAGCTCATTCCTGGCTTGTCCTTTGTCAAGATCAACACTTCTGCCATTCACCTGTAACAATGAAGATGCTCAGAAATGCTCAGGGTTGCGCTATATTAAGAAACTGAAAGAGAAAGGGGTTTACCAGCTGGAGAAGGGCAGAGAACGTTCTTGCAACCTCATACTTTGGTCTGCCACTAACAATCTCGCTAAAAGATGCAATCCCTGTACTGTCAGTTCTTGATGAAAGCGTGTCAAGGATTTCCTCTCCGTATGATCCAATATCAAAAGGTGGATTTTTATCCTGAGAGGTAACGGAATGCAGTGGGGTGAGCATTACACAAGTTCACATAAGCAGCATGGTAAGCAGTTCAAGGCAGCATCAAACCTGCTCCTCCAGGGCAAGCTCAATTCTTTCTTTCCATGTTGAAACTCGAGCATCCATCTCGCTCTGCTGTTCAACCTCGGCTATGTTGGCAAGGAGAGTATTCTGTATGAAGAATTATCTGTCAGATTTGTAGTTTGAAGAGCAATGATAAATCAAGAACACAGCTCAATTAGTCAGTTCTAAATTACAATTCGGTTTCTGGAAATCAGCATCCAAAATGAAGTATTTAATCATAAATCCGGTGTTAAGTGTAACCCCCAGGTGGGTGGGTGTGGACTGTAGAATATAGTTCAATTGGTAGGGATTCCTATAATCTTATATATGGGTCAGTCGCCTAACAGCCCGAGCAGCACTGATGCAATGATCTTCTATAAGGGGTGCACACTAACATATGGGCCAAATGTGAAATATTGGTTATATACATTAACCAGTGCATGCACAAAAGGTGAGAAAACATTAAATATACCAGCAACATAATATTTTTGTTTAACAAATTTACTAATCATAATCAATTTTTCAGACAATTTGTTGTAGAGACCTGGCTGTAAAGCCCAATATTATGTAACAACAAAGATGGAAGGAAGAGCTCCAAGATGGTTGAGAGGATAGCCATATAAATAACAGATAACTGCTGTCCAATGCAGTAACAAGCTATATACTAAACTAAGATTTACCCTAGCGCATTTGGACTCCTAAAATGTTGACTTGCATGGCACCAAGATGCTTGCAAACAAAAATCCGAAAGAAATTTGAAAGAGATCAAGAGGCATAGATGTGTACAGACTACATAACTATTAGCAGTACCCAAGACATACCAGATGTGACCGACACAATTCGTCAAGATTTTCATGTGCATCCAAATTCTCCTGTGAACCTTCAGTCCCATAAGGACGTTCTTCGTCCTTCTGAACAGAGGTAAAATAAACATGTAATATTACCAAAATGTTGAACTGACCATAACAACCAGCAAATATAAGTAAAAAGACCTTATTAGAACATGTTGGACTGTCGATATCAACACCCCCGTCAGGTATGTCATTTGGACTATATGGATCATTGATATCACCAAAATCACTAACACCAAAATTGGGTCCAGTGTCATAGTTCAGATCTCCAAACACATCAAGATTTCCTTGATCTCCATCAAATGACCTCATAAGCTGCATGTTGGATAATCAACAGGAAGCTAAATAAGTCAAAATAATCGGACAAACCTAATTGACTTGTACACATGTAACAATGCTGAGTACCTTCTCATAAGGAGGGGGTGATTGGGAAGGATGAAGTTCCTCCTGCTGAGACTGTTGTGCTTCAAAAGATTTTGCATGTTCAGGTATAATGACACCATCCATCTTTACCATAGGAAATAAAGATGTGAGAGTTTTTTTCTTTGCAGTGCCCATAGCATGCCGTATAGAACCTTTAACTGTTCCAAAACAGATCAGGAAAGATATTTCATTAGTTCAATACAAAACGTCATTATCAGTTTTATAAGGCGCTAATAGAATAGATATATCTAGAGACAAAAACTTCCAGTACCTTTCCTATAAGGTCTAATTTTTAGGTTGCCAGGTTCATGGGGGTTCAAAGGCTTCCAAGGATCCTCATCGTCAGAATCCTCCTCAACAGGATCCCCTAAATCATCTGGATAAGGTATGTAATCGCCTCCGGGGTCAACAGGATCAGACCAATGGTTGCCATCTGCATTGGTATCTGGAGTTTTTGTTGCATTTGATTGGCCAAGATTCTCCTCAGGTGGGTCTAGATCTCCATCTCCTTGGACTTTTCTGGGGGCTGATTTACGACCTGTGCCCCCTGATCTTCCATTTGGGGAAGTGAAAACACTGGGCCGGCATTTAGAAGGCGCTGAGCTGCCTTGATGAGCCACACTATTTTCTTTACCAGAACATTTTCCTTGCAGAAATTCAAAAACAGCTGGTGCATCACATGGATCCAGTAGAAGGAAATCTCCATAAAAATCACATGTAGCTAACTGCAATGCACAAATAACTACGACTATTTCAGTACGGAAATAAATAATGGCCAGTTTTGCAGTAGCGATAAAGGAGATATAAAGTTTACCAAATACGAGTCTAGCTCACTCGCTTCACTATCCAGACAGTCTCCTTCAAAAACCAGTAGATTTGCGGGTGGCCTCACATTTTTTCTTTGTAAATCATCTCGATCGACATTGTTATCCAGAGAGATCCTTGCTTCCACTATTAAATTTAAACAGGAAAAAAGGTTCTTAGTTCCATATCATTCAAAGTTAGCAGCTGATTATGTGAAGGGTCCACTGACCTGGGACATCATCTAATCCCATAAATATATTATCCTCTTCATTTGGAATTGTGCTAGGATCATTTTGATTAGTGTGAGCTGAGCCATTTTCCTGCTGATCCTGCCTGGTATAGTTAAAATGCTTTAGACTACTTGTAGCTGATAAGAAAATACTAGTATTGGAGAAATTCCCAAGGTATAATTTAAATGTTGAACTATACCCCAAGGCATCACAGTGGTTTAGGCAGGCATAAGAACCACTCCTAGACATACAATGACAACTTGATGAATCAGAAGTATTTAGTCCTAGCAGTACTACAAGCTGAGAGTCGTCAAGATTTTTATCAGAATATTCAGTATTTATTCCACTAGTGTTCCAAATATTGGATTGAAGGTTGTCAAGGTGGTAAGGTGAGGTGAGGTGCCTAGGTGTCTTAGGCATACATGGGGTAATGTGTTAATCCCTCCTTTGTGGGAGGGAAAGGGACAGGATTAGAGAAGCAGCAAAGGAGGATGCGCCAATGAAGAGTGGTAGCAGCAATGGTGAAGCGGAGTTGGTGATGGTGCCAATGCTGATGTGGAAGGGGACAAGGATGGCTGCAAAGAAGAACAGATGAAAAAGAAAAAGGCTAGATAAAATGAGATTACACGGACCACATAAACCAGTACGTCCATTTGGCCGTACGTGAACCGCCATTGGGCTCACCGGCCTGCCATCACATCTTGGCTTTTTTTTTCCTTCTCATTTCTTCTCTTCTTCCCCGTGTTGCAGAAGCAACATCAGCTCCTGTCTTCGATTCCAGAGGATGGTAATGAACACGTTAGCAAGGAGGGGCCCAAGTACAACAGCGTACATGTGTTCCTATCATCCCTTTCTCTCCATGCAACCATTAGGCAAGGCATTCCACAATGTGTGCCTTAATAACCATGATTAGACTACTATCTTCCAGAAGTACAGAAAGGTGTCCATTTCACCATGTGTTGGCCATTGTGCCCTGGAGCATGGAGTCCAATGCTCAGGAGCCACATAGAAAGTTCATTAAAAGAACCCTGCATGATAGAGTTAAATCCCAAGTGCCGCACGAAGAACGAAAGGAGGATATCATCCGAAACAAGCAAACTGTATTGAGTTCCTATAAACAGGAAACTGACCGTATTTCCAACACTCTTATCTTACAACTAAAAATGCCTTATTTCGAACTTTTATGGTTTCCGAAACAAGCAGTGAGATGTGTATCTGCCATGTGGCGTTTTGAAAGCCTACTCTTATAGGACATGCGAAAATGTAGTGTGCATTTATTAGTCAGTTTCAGGCCCACATTCAAGTAATGTTACATATAGCATCCACAGAAGCAACCTAGCACATAACAGATAGATTTGAAGATGGCATCAATCTTTCCTTACTTCTTTTGCGAGAGGAATTCCAACGCATGAAGCACCAAAGAGTACAAGTACTCCACCTTCCGACTGTACACTTGAACTGATCCCTGGAGTAATAACGCCGCTGAAGATAAGAAAACACACATTAACAGGGCAGCCTTTTGACTTGCAAAAGAAAAGAAAATTTCTTCTAATACTAAACCCTTGTTAAGCTTGTCATCTGTAAGAAGAAACCTTGGGCGACAAAAAACAACAAAAATCAACTTTAAAGAAACTCCTTTTCATGAACATTTAAGCAAAAGAAAGTAAAACCAAACAAAACCAAGCAATTCCACATGTTCCAACAGATAGCGGTCCTCAATCCACAACCAATCCACCCAAAAATGTCAAATTTCTACCATTCCAATTCCCAGCTCTCAAAACCACCAACAGATAACGCGACCCCTGAAAAGAAAAATCCCAAACAATGAACCGCAAGAAACCCTGGCCGTCCGCACCACTGTACCTTCGGCGAAGTTGACGGAGTGGGCCCCGTCCTCGGCTGTGACCTCGCCGGAGCAGATCTTGAGGAGGTACTCCTCGAGGCTCTTCGCGACATCCACCTCCCAGTTCGACTCGGGGTCCCGGTTCGCCTGAAGAATTGGGAACCTTCCGCCGCTCGAACCTCCCTCCCCGCCGCCGCCGCCGCTGCCGTCCATGCCTCCGCCCGCGAGGCTACTAGGCGCAAGAAAGCATCTTTTGCAGGATGGAGCTCGAAACCCTAAGTTCCAGAAGCTTCTGGAAGGTTGGGGCGCGAGACGAGGGCGCGCGAAATCGGAGGTGTGAGGTGGAAGGAGGAATTGGGGCTAGGGTTGGGAGGGGGGTTGCAAATTTTGGATTTCGGGGTTCTCCCGCTCGATGGATTTGGAGTGGAGGGATTCCAGTTTTGGTGAGGGGCCGTTCTGCAATTTTGGAAGGTATATGAGGGCAGATCCGTTTATCCGTTGATGGAGTTTTTTCAAGAAACACCTTGATTTTTGTCTATTGCGAGACTAAATATGATACCCATCCTTTTTCATTCATTGTTTTGCTGTCGCGGCGGTGATAAGATGTGGTAATAAAACTTGGTACCCTTTTTATCACTGTGATATCGTATAGCCATCTTTAACAATAGCTGCCCATAGTTATATGGCCTGTCTGTAGAGATAAAAAAAAGCATTATATTCTCTCTCCAACTGTGTCATCTCTTCTCCATCTCTCTAGTGGCAAGCACGCCATGACTCATATTGCTCCTTTGTCGTAAGTTGCAGGTGTCGCCCCAGCCATCCACACCACTTCCCTCCCTTCGTCGTGAGCCTGGCGCCGGCGATGCATCTTATCCCTCCATGCCATTGTGCTTCAGAGGGAAACCTAGAACTTGGAGAGGAGCCCCAAGCCACCGGCAACACCCCCCCCCCCCCCCCCCCCAGTGCACGCGCGCGCGCGTCCGCACCCTTTCCCCTTCCCTTGTTGTTGAACTCAACTCCGACGTACCTTCCAAGCGATCCTCTCTATGCTCCAACCCGTAGTCCCCGACGCCCAAGGCTCGAGATCTAGTCGAATTTGGGAAGGAGGGCCACCTCATAGCCGCAGGAAGATCCCCACCAGATTTCCCCCCGCTCTCCAGTGTAGAACTGGATTCACATGAAGGACAAACTCAATCGGGTGGTAGGGGATTGATTCGACGGAGTAGCAGAGGGGAGCGAGATGGGGGGTAACGGGGGGCGGGGGGGGGGGGGGGGGGGGGGGCATCAGCGCGGTGGTGGGAGGCGGCGTGCGGGGGATGAGTTCCTTCGTTATTGTGTCATGGGTCCCACATGTGCCTCTCTTTTCCCATATACATTGTGATAGAAAAAACAACTAATACCCCTATTGTGGGACCCATCCATATAGACTACTCCCTCCGTATCGAAATATTTGTCGATGTTGACTTTTTTCTATAACTTTGATCATTCGTCTTATTCAAAATATTATGCAAGTACCATCCATTTTGTTTGTCACATGTTTTACTATTATAGGTATTTTAAGCTTGACTTACCCTTTTGCATATTTGCGATAATTTTTTGAATAAGATGAATGGTCAAAGTTGTAAGAAAAAGTTAACGACGATAAATATTTCGATACGGAGGGAGTACTTGGTAATCTACGTTGCTCCCTTGCCCTAAGACTATGAAATATATAACATCGACATACCCACTTCACTCTGGATCTGATAAATCTTGAATCTTACCAACATTGAGAAGATTTTGCTGGCATTGCTCGGTAATGCCAAAGCCAGCTAGCCACTTGGAAACATAGTCAATCAGTAGTTTGTGACTTGCTCTCTTCTAATTGAAGGTCGACATGGATGGTCTATTTTAACATGGATGTTAGGATTATTTGGGTGGGGTGGGGTGGGGTTTAGAGTTTCGTGTTTCTTTGTCTCTTCCTCCACGATTTCTTAGGCCACATTGCTTATCTCAACCCAAAGGAAAGGTAGCATGGCAACACTTAGGTTTTATGCCTAAAAAGGATTTTATTTAGAACGTAGGGAAAGGGTTTGTCTTTCTCTGTTTTCCCATTATACAAGTTGCCGTTAAAGCCCAATATTTGCATGATCATATTATCTGCCCACTCATATTTTGGGTAGAGATCTCGTCGTTCTGGCGCCGTGTGCTTTCACGTCCCCCTGCTGGTGGGCCAACAGCGTACCGGGCCCGCCGCCACACCCCCACCTCGGTCAGCCCAGGAATTCCGCCAGCCCACAACTGCCGAGGCAGGCGAGGTTCCTGTGAGCGGCCGGCTGTTCTGTTTTGCCGCCGAGTTGCCCCCGCGCATGCACGATCGGTAGTTTTTACTGCGTCAGCGGCGGTTGCGCCCGCGCCGGACGTGGTTCACCGTTTCACGGGAAGACGGCAAGGCCGGTGACATCACACCGCAGCAAGCGCCGTAAAGCAGGTCTGGTCCCGAACCAACGAAGGCTGTCGCGTCGCCATCATCATCCGTCAAACATTGCATTCAGTCATCAACCAAAAAAAGTTTCGACCATACTATCCACTAATTGGAGAGCGAATCACAACCACTGACCATATTCGGTATTAGAGAAAAAAAATATCCACTGGCCATTTCATAGCGGCACACTACTATCGCTCTATTTTTTTTCATGACGAGGGCACTAATCTTTCCCATCTCTAGGATCAAGCCCTTGTTTACAAATGACTTGGGCTCGAACATACAAGAACACAAGCAATACATGTGGGCGCCTGACAAACTTAATCCCACAAATCAATAGGACATCTTATAAGTCACTCGCCCGGGCCGGCGCCGAGGAGGCCGACGACGGGCCGGGCCCGGGTGTGCATCCGCGGCACCGTGACCGTCAGCACGCCGTGGGTGTACTCCGCCGAGATGCCGTCCACGTCCACCATCCCCGGCAGCCGGAACTTCCTGTCGAAGCCCCTCCTCCGGCCCACGACGCCGCCGCCGTCTTCCTCCGCGCCGGCGGCGGCGGCGGCGTCCATCACCAGCTCGGTGCGGATGACGAGGTACCTCGCGTCCTCCACCTCCACCCTGATCTCCTCCTTCCGCACGCCTGGCGACAAATCAAAGATGCTTAATTAGCTGCCGGTCAAGCTGAAAATTAAACAGGTAAAGAAAAGAACGCTGGTGCAGACAGCAGAGCAGCATGTTTGTTACCAGGGAGGCTGGCGGAGAAGAGGTGCGCGGCGGCGGTCTCCTCCCAGCTGACATGGCCGGCCGGCGCGGCTGCGGCGGCTGCAGCGCCGCCGGAGAGGACATGAGGGAGAAGAGGCGCCACTGCAGCTGCCACTGCCACGGCAGCTGCGCTGGCCGGAGTCCCGGATGCAGCTGGTGCACCTCCTCCTCCATTGGGTAGTAGTAATCCATGGCGAGCTGAACTGAGAGAAATCTTTGTTGCTGTTTTTGGTGGTTTAATCGGCCGTCACTCTCGGCCTTTAAATATATGCGGCACTGACACGTGATTGGGCGCAAGTTGATGCTCCAAGTTGCTGGGGTGGGTCGGCATGTGAGGCCCCCATGTGCACAAAATAAAGAAGCGTGTGTGTTCAATGGGAGAAGGCACGCTTTTGCTTGCAAAATATCTTGGAGCAGAGCTTTGGCCGGCCGTCGGCCGCATGAGCAAAGAGACCAAAGAGAGGGCGGGGCACGGCGTTTTACCAGTTTACTGCAGTTACCTTGGTTTCCATTATTCCATTTACGATGCCAACATTTGAGCGTGGCATCATCCATCTCTCTCTCTCTCTCTCCCCGAAAATCTGTAGTATTTCATTCCATGTAACCTTCCCCTCCTTGACGTTAAATTCATACAGGTACATGTAGACTTTTTTTTCTCAAGAAAAAAAAAGAGAACACACGAGTTTCATGTCCGCGCCTGAGATAAATTTGGCACTGCTGCTGACGTCACAGCCTCACAGGTCGGCGACGGCCCAAGTGCAACTTGGATAGATTCATTGGACATGGACGTGTGGTTTGCAAGCAGGTAAGACGTCAGTATCGTATCAAAAATTCCAAACTAAGAGCATCTTCAAGAGAGTCGGTAAAATTGGGGATCTAAAACTGATTTTAGGTCCAGGAGAGAGAAAATTATAGGTACCACAAAGTTGTCTTCTCCAACAGTGTTGCTAAACTAGGTACCTATAATTTATTCTCAAAGGAGTTTCACTTTCGATAAGCCATGCTAGGCGCGACGTGCAGGACCGGTGGCGTGACGGACGGCGGTGGCGGAGTTGCGCCAGTGATGGTGAGGGCAGAGCTGCAGCGGGAAGTGGTGCACGAGGTGTTCCCGAGGCTGGCAAGATCACCTGAGGTCGTCGGTGGCGAGGAGGAGCAGTGACGGCGACGCTCCACGAGCTCCGGCAGCGGCAGACGACGCGAACGGCGGCGGGGCTACATGAGGCGAGAGGGGAGTGGGTGAGGGTCGGCGGAGGTAGAGGACATGCGGGAACACGCGACGGCGCGAAGAACGGCATCAGAGGCTCACCGGAGGAGGAGATCGGCGCGGCGGCGGTGGATCTAATTTGGTGGCGGCGAGGAATCTGCAGCCGTCCGAGGGAGGCCGCGGTGGGAGCGCCGGCCTCCTCCATCACCTCCGTGCCGCCCTCCTCCTCCCGCGAATCGACGACGACAGGCGCCAGCATGCCGCTCCCCACGGCCAGCTCGTGTGCTCGTCATGGGCGTGGCGGCGGCAGAGGCGGTGGCGGCGGCGTTCGTGGATCCCAACACGGCGTGCGCGGCGCCGTGTGCTTCAAGAAGGAGACCGAGCTGGACAGCGCCGCCGCCGCGTTGCTGCACTACTCCAGCCAGTAGTTGGTCGAGCTGCCGCAGCTCGAGAGACCGTCGTCGCCGACAGCGTCAGGCGGGGCAAGAAGAAGGCGCGGGCCGACAAGATGGCCACAGACTAGAGGGCGCTCGACAAGTTGGGCCTTCCATGGCGGATCCGCCGGCCGGAGGCGGGAAGGGCGTCCGCGTCACTCGAAAGGAGGTAGGGAGCGGAAGAAGAAGAAAAAGAAAGGACAGACGGTTGGGCCTCCCGCGCACAGATGGAAGAAATAGCAACTCGGGTTTGGGTTGGTATATTTGGGTCCCCATGGGTGGATTTTAGGTCTGGGCCTACAATAGCAACTCATATAGGTCCTCTGTTGGAGCTCGTTTTTTGGCTGTTTTTAGATCCTGATGTAGTTTTTAGGTATAGCAACCCAGTTTACCAACTCTCTTGGAGATGCTCTAATAAAGGTCTCCCGCTCATCGCATCATGTACGTGCGTTTAACAATTTTCGTTTGGGTTAACTTCACCTAAATTTACTCTAGATTCTCATATAAGTTTCTAGTTATATATTCAGAATCTTAAACGTACTCCATATATTGGATTTTTCAGGTAGATTCAAACCCGTTCAAATTAGTTTGTTCGTTTGGATTATCAGCTACCGGCCAACAGTGTTTTTCTCTCAGCAAAAATCAGCACCAGCCACCAGCCAGTCATCAGTGTTTTTCTCTCAGCAAAAATCAGCACCAGCTACCAGCCAACCGAACAGGTGTAGGACATTCTTTGTCTTTAAATAGAATTTAACTTGAAGAATCATACATAAAATATCTAAATACCCACATAATACAATGAGCCTAAACAAAATATATAAACCTTAAGAAGCAAGTTTTAGGAGCTTCAAATTAACCAAGAATAAAGTAGAAAAATTAAGGGTTAAAATAAAAAAGTATCTATAATAAATAAGAGTTTTAGAAAACTGATGGCATGACTTGAAGGGTCTAATCGTGAATAAGCATCACGTTAAAAGAGCCTTATTGGACCGGATTTGATCTACTTGGAAACCTATGCCAAATTTAATATTGTGGTGGAATTTACTAATTTCACCTATTTTTTTTTAGCTTGGTATGCTTCATTAAGATCATTCCCAACTCATAATTGAGCAGCTCTAGAAAAACAAGACAGGTCGGTTGTTCATTGGTTGCAGAATGGTATATGGGTTTCGATTTTACTAATCATTAGTATCAAGTGTAAATGCTATTTTTATTTTTTCAAGAAATAATAAATTATGATATATATCTTGAATCTATCGCTTTTGTCCACACGAGGAATACACAGAATTATCTTAGTTTGTAGATTGTAGCCACACTTTGCTGTACTTATGATTTATTCCCTCTATTCAAAATTACCATTCACCATAACATTTGACTGTTTGTCTTATTTAAAAAATTAGTCCCAATATACAGATGAATAAGTCATACTTGAAATATTTATGATGATAACATAAGTCGCAAACAAAATAAATATACTTGCATGATTTTTTTAAATAAGATGAGTGTTCAAACATTATGAGAAAAAAAATCAACTACGACTAGTAATTTGGAACGGATGTATTAGTAGAAGAGTTTGACTGAGTGATGCAGTTCTCATCATGAAAAGTGTCGCATAATTCTTTTAAGATAGCAAATGTTTGATACTTTGATAAAAATGATTTGATAGATTAATCTCGGGCGAGCACGGTAATAAATTGGTCAATAATTAGCAATCTTACTAAGCAAGTAAACAAGTCCGTAGTCTCCGATATAATTTTGGAAAAAAATTACAATCGCCTTTTCTTAATAAAAACAAAAGCATAATGGCCTTTGCCAAATTTCCGAATCTGAATACAGCAAGAGGGAATGCTTGTTTTAAATTCATCTTTTCAGGTCCTCAACCCAACCTCTTTTATCTCCGCTACATCAAATCCCCGCCCCGGCTAAAATCCTAGCACCAGAGCCGCACGCCTTCTAGAACCTTCCTCTCCTCCTTCCCGGAACCCTAGACCCTAGCGCCATGCGCCGCCCGCATCGCCGCGGCGCGGTGAAGCAGACCCGCCTCCGGGAGGCCGACGAGATCCGCCTCCTCAACGAATGGATCGACGCCGGCAAGCCCCTTCCGGGAACCAAGCCCCCGCCGCCCTCGAAATCCGCCGAAGCGCGGCCGGCGCCTCGGGCATCCGGGGAGCACCCGGAGTACGGCGCGTGCACGCGGTTCGACGAGCTGCCGCTGTCCCAGAAAACCAAGGATGCCCTGCGGAAGGCTAACTTCACGGAGATGAGCGAGATCCAGCGCGCCGCCCTTCCCCACGCTCTCTGCGGCCGCGACGTCCTAGGCGCGGCCAAAACCGGTTCCGGCAAGACCCTGGCCTTTGTCATCCCGGTAAAGCTCTAGCTGCTGATAATTTTCTCCCTAAAGTTTGGGTATTGAGGAACAAGAAAGAATAACGGTCCTAAAACTATGGATTGCGATCAGAGTTTCTACTTTAGCTTTGGGAATTGTGAATTGCCCCCTTTAAATTGGTGTTTGTTACACCATATTTACATGTCCATTGTCTGCTTCAAAGAAATATGGTTGATCATAGCAGTTAATATTTCCTTGTGAGCTTACCTTATCAATCGCATTCCTTTTGCAGGTTATAGAGAAGCTATACAGAGAGAGATGGGGTCCAGAGGATGGTGCGGGCTGCATTATTCTTTCCCCAACTAATGATTTGGCCGGGCAAATATTTGAAGTATTGAACAAGGTGGGGCAGTTCCATAACTTCACTGCTGGTGCTATTGTTGGTAAACGCAAGGGTATTGAGCAAGAGAAGGAGCGTGTGAACAGCTTGAATATCTTGGTGTGCACACCTGGGAGGTTAGTCCAGCACTTCAATGAAACCGTCAATTTCGACTGCTCACAGCTCCAGGTCAGCAGGCATATATTGTTCTATGATTATAGGGAATGCCAAATTTGAAGATTTAGATAATCTAAAGTGCTCTTTTTTTTCCCTATGGGAAACAGATGTTGGTGCTTGACGAGGCTGATCAAATTCTTGATCATGGTTTCAAAAGTCAGGTTGATGCTATCATTTCTCAGATTCCCAAAGTTCGACAAACTTTACTGTTTTCTGCTACACAAACAAAGTCAGTTAAGGACCTTGCAAGGGTTAGCCTAAGGGATCCTGAATATATAAGTGTGCATGAGGAGGCTAGAAGAGCCACCCCAGATACCCTTGAGCAGTATGCCATGATTGTGCCTCTTGAGCAGAAGCTAAATATGCTCTGGAGCTTCATTAAAAGGCATCTAAACTCAAAGACGATAGTCTTCTTATCCAGTGTAAAGCAGGTAACAGCTTGTTGTTTCTCTGAAGATTACACTTTTGTTGCATAGTCGTATCGATCTACAATTGAATTTTGTTAATTTCTCCAATACTGGATTTCTGCAGGTTAAATTTGTTTTTGAGGTTTTTAAGAAACTCCGTCCTGGTATTCCTTTGAAATGTATGCATGGACGCATGCAACATGTAGTACAGCAAGCCGTAGTTGCAGATTTCAATGAATCTACTTCAGTTCTGTTCTCAACTGATGTATCTGCTAGGGGACTGGATATAAAGAATGTGGATTGGGTGGTACAGGTATTGCCACTTTTTTCTTGAACACGTACACCATTCAGTATTTTTTTTGTGGTTGTAACTCTGTAACCTGTTTGTCACATTTGCAGGTTGATTGCCCAGAAAGCATTGATAATTACATCCACAGAGTTGGTCGTACAGCTCGTTACAATAAGAAAGGAAAAGCACTCATGTTCCTTTGTCCCGAGGAAGAAGCAATGCTTGAAAAATTGAAGGCAGCTGAAACTAAGATACCTATACATATTAGAAAGGTTAGCAGGAATATTTTCTGTTTGTAGTGCTTAATTGATTATGGTTGCCACTACATGCCGAGACAGCCTTTTAGAATAACTATTTGATCTTAGTGACAGAAAATTTGGCAGTTTATAGTGTAGAACTGCTCAAACCAGTGCATATAGGGCGAAATCACTTCATCTAATGTGTTTCTTGTTTATTTTTTTACTTAATGTCTTAATTACTTTGATGTAGCCAAAGGCAGAACAACTGGAGCAGATATCTCAGAATATAGCCTCGGTGCTGGTTAAACATTCCAATCTGCTGGAATTGGGTAAAAGGGCTTTTGTTACATATCTTAAGTCAGTCTATCTCCAGAAAGACAAAAATGTGTTCGACCTGAGCAGGTTCCCTGCAGAGAAGTTTGCTGCATATGCTGCTTCGCTTGGTCTGCCTGTTACCCCCACCATCCGCTTCATAAGACACAACAAGAATGTGTCAAAGAAGGATATGGAAGATATTGATAAGAGACTGATGAAACCCAGTTCCAAACCTGAAGTTATCATTAATCCACAGGTCAATAGTGGTTTGACTATGGAGGATGGAGATGATGACATCCTTCATCCCAAGAAGCCCACCGCGGATGCTAATATGGATGATGGACTTGATGATGTTCTTCGCCCCAAGGAGCCTGGCACAGATACAAATACAAAACCAGAGAATGCCACCGAGTATGTACCTTGCAACTCAATTTTCAAACTAAGGCATTTTCCTTCTACCCTACAGTTTCAGGCTACCAAGTATTTCGTTCCAGGTATTGTTTGCTGAAGGTCATGCTAACGAATTATCCTCCTCAGATTTGGAAAGCCCTTGAAAAAGAAGAAACTGAAGATAAATGTGCACAGGCCAGTGGGAACAAGGATCAAATATGATGATGAGGGCAACGCCATCCCACCTCTCGCATCTGTAGCTGAAGAAGTGGCTTCAGAACCCGTGGTTAACAAGGATATAAGTCTGTTCTGTCCCTGTTTCTATGTTGGCTATAGTTTTGCATGAAGGATGTGAACTCTTAACTTTGTATTTATTCATTGTCTCTGTTGCTCCAGTTTCCCAACGGTACGCAGAGATGTTGAGAGAAATGAGGGAGCACGACAAGGAGGACAAGCTCGAACACAAGAAGAGCTTGCGGGAGAAAAAGCTGCAGAAGAAGATGAAGCTGAAGCGCAAGAGGCAGGAGGAGACAGGAGCCGGGTCAGAGGAAGATAGCGGCTCAGAGTCCGACAGAGTCCGACATGGAGCTAACAAGGGCAAAAAGAGGTATTTCAATAGCGACGATGAAGGTGATGATGCTGTTAAGGATGGTGACATTCTTGCTCAGCAGGAGGCGCTGGCATTGAAGCTCCTGAGTAAAATGAACAGTTAGTGAGCTCTCCACCCCTGTAAGGGGTGAAATTTTGACCGTGTTGTGGCTTTGTTTTCTATTTTTGTGGGATTTAACGTATGATGAGATGCTATCCCACATATCAGGCATATCCATGAATTGAGAAATCAGTGGTAACCTTATTGGCCCAAAGCTGTAGAAGAAATATGGATAAAAAAA
The DNA here is from genome assembly GCA_033239725.1 of Echinochloa phyllopogon. Classification (NCBI taxonomy): domain Eukaryota; kingdom Viridiplantae; phylum Streptophyta; class Magnoliopsida; order Poales; family Poaceae; genus Echinochloa; species Echinochloa phyllopogon. The sequence goes on along the minus strand of BTCW01000002.1, from coordinate 48,719,530 downwards.
GTTTTAAGTCACTTTTGTTTTCGAATTTAAAATGATGGGAACCGCTCATATCCTCGTGCAATCTAATGTATGCATTAGAGTTACGTAATGTGGTTAAATTGTACTGATAAGGTGAAATGGTATGGTTCCCTCTGGCCGTTGCTATTTTCAGTGGTAGCGAAAGCATGGAACAGGCATCGCGTTAAACAACAGTATAAGCATCTAGTTAGATAAAGCCCAACAGGCCAACACTTCAACCTCGTGACTATTTTATGCAATACAACGGTACAAAAAAAGGCCGATGTCTATCTTGAAGGCACTTCCGGTAGAATTAAAACCAAGTTTCTACGGAGTAGTTGTCTTTCGTTTTCATAAATCATATATATAAAGTTTTGAGCGAGGAAACGTTCAGCCGGCGGTCGACGCCTTGCCGAGGAGGTACGGGAGGAGGAGCAAAGCGGGCAGGGGTCCCACTTGCAGCCACCGTCGTTGTAGTAGAGGAGAGCCGCGAGAGGAGGCTCGAGGCCGGCAACGCACGGAGCATGCCAGGCCGCTGCTCAGGCATACAAGTAGCCAGAAGGACAACGGCTTGCTCCACTGCAAGTCTGCAACATCTGTTACGCGCAGGCTGGATGGAAATTAGAAATTCAGATACGCTAGCCGCGAACGGCATGGTGATATTGGCCTGTTTAGTTTCCCTCGAAAATCAAAACTTTGCATCAGATTCCACGTCACACCACCGTTACATAGAAACATTAAATATAGCAAACGACATGCATGGAACACTAAACGTGGATAAATAAAAAAAACTAATTGTATAGTTTTGATGTACACGACGAGCCGAATCTTTTGAGCCTAGTTAGATCATGGTAGGACAATGTTTACCACAAACAAACGAAAAATGATATAGTACGATATAATACGTTACATTGTTCGATGCGACACTTTTTGGAACTAAACATAGCCATGGAAAGTGAAAAGTAAAGGAAGCTGAAGACTTATTGCCCTTACTCGTAATTGACTTAAGGCCCTTACTCGTAATTATTTGTGACCAGCAATGGGATCTTTTTTTAGATAGCAACTGGGATCTATGGATAGCGATACTACTACGATGTGCAGTGGTCTGTGGTTTGAGATCCTCAGTTGCCTCCAAACTTGGTCAGTTCCGAAATCACAAATGGACAGAGTTTGCGATTTCTAACTCCTGAAGGTTATCGCAAATGGACAGAGATCGCGAAATCACCTCACAGATTTCACGGAACAAACTTTCATTACACATGCCGCGCAAGGGAGCCTGCATACAATGGTCAGCAGTATAGGTCGCATGAAAATCCAACCTTCCACCAGGAAACATACAAGGGCAAATAGGTCATCTCTAAAGAAACAAAGAATGCACAGAAACAATCCAACAAAAACATCATCAGAAACACACCATACTTCAATAATCAAGACTTTAATCTTAACAATAAACAAAAAAGAAACATCAGGAGTGCCATCATAGATAACAAGGGTCCCTAAGAACAAGTTCAACCACGCCCATGAAACTACTTAACCACTAATCTATAGGACGACACATGAGGGGCAGTGAACTGCAGTTGTAACTCTATGTTCCTGTAATCCGATAGCGCTCCAAAAGTGCATAAAGCAGTCGTCACCGCTGTGGTCATCACTGCAGAACAAAAGGCAACATTCATCAGCCAAGAAGTCAACATATGACACCTACAACATACTCTGGTATCACAAAACAGAACTGTCTACAAACTACAAAGTTGTGGTTCAGGGGGCAGGGAATATATGATTGTCGGCATCCTACCTGCTGCGGGGGTTGCTGCTGCTGCTGTGGTGGTGGAGGCTGCTGCTGCTGCTCCTCCTGTGCTGGCGGTGGCTGCTGCTGAGGTGCTCCCTGCTGTTGTTGCTCATAGTTGCCATAACCAGGGTATCCATAGTAGTTTTGCATGCTCGAGTCTTGTGCATTGGGTGCACCATAGCCATAACCATCATAACCCTGTTGTTGATATCCATAGTAGTTGTTTCCATTATACTGGCTGTTGGCATCTTGCTGGGGAGCCTGAGTGGATTAACAGGTTAATCAATGTTAAGCAGCAAGCATTCTGCAAAAAGCTAATATTCTACTTTCCACACACCTGTTTGTTTTGAGGACTACGGCCCCATGAAAGCCGAACGTTTTGTCCACCAATCAGGCTCCCATTCAGCATACAGATTGCTTCCTCAGCAGATGACCTGAAAGTATGGCAAGCCAATCAAGCAACAAAGAATTAGCTTATAGATACCAAGTCAGAGTGGTCAGCTAAAGAGCTTCAAGAATTTATGAACCTGCTGGTAAATTGAACAAATCCACAACGCTTGCCTACAGGAATCTTCACATAGGCAATTTCTCCGTATGGAGTAAAAGTTTGCCTTAGATACTCCTCATTTACATTGGAATCTAACCCACCCACAAAGACCTATTTGCAAAATAATGGAAGATAAGGTAACAGAAATTCCTAGTTTTCTTTTTTGAAAGAAAGTTTACTCACTGTTGTATTGTTGGGATCATTCTCCGAAAGATTTCCTTGAGAGCTCTGGTATGTTCCTGCGATTACAACACATATAACACCATCAGAAACAAAGCTGGCAAACCAATTAGGAATTATAAAGAAAAAACAGATTAATAACTCAAGCATAAATTATAATAATCTAGCATATTAATAACCCAAAGAACAAACAGACAAAAGAAAATGCTTAGCATCCCATAAAGCTCAGAGGATCCTTGCTCTTAAGTGTTCGTTGCATGGGATTGACTGCAACACAAGAAATTTGCCATAGCCCTACCCCTATAGCTCAACCGTCAGAACAGCAAGTCATACTCAGATTAACATGACATCCTGCATCTGTATTGAGAAAATGTTTTCTTGGATCACGAACTGTTAAGTGAGCTACCACAGGCATGAAGGGCACTCCCAATGGTTTATCTTGTTTTAACTTTTATCTTAGTCTGTGGCATCAAGTGCACGTAAAACATCCCAACTCAGACAAAAATGTACTCTGTTGTCATGCCACCCCCCAAACTCCCTAGCCCGAATCTATAGCAGAAAACCTACCCCAGTATCGCTTGGTCAGCAAGATTGCAACATACATAACAAAGAAAAAGGTAAAAACAAGAAGAACAAATATGCATAACTACATAAGTGTACTAGGAGCAGACCATGGAAAAATAAAAGCAAATAGAACCTGCATGTGGTTAAGTTGAACGAGAAAGAGAAAATATTGTCTGCACTGCAGTAGAATTTGGAAGGAATCCGCAACATGGAAAATCAAGTAAACCAATTAGAAGTGAAACTAAGTGCTTTCTGCATCTTGCTGGAATAAACCAAATAAACACGCTACAGGTAGTACTAGGTGTGGATGCAAGAAATCCGAAGTTCCGAAAAAAAAGAATAATAGAAAATTATATGTATAAACTATTACAAGTACTGGAACATGATGGGGTACTAGTAATTTTCAAAATAGAACAGAAAGCATTGGAAGACAGAAATAAGTCTAAATAACGTAATGACTGAGAGTGAAAACACATATAGCATAGTTGGCCCTCTAAAGTACTTGGAACCAAAATCTCGCAAAATTAAAACACTGACCTAACCGAGTCACGGAAAACAGGAGACAGCTGAAGACATTTCCAGGCCCTAAATGCAGATGGCATGGCATCCTGCTTTGAGAAATACGAATTGTGTTTAGAGGTTTATTACTTGGTTACGTTTATGTTATCCCAATCTTAGACTTAGAAAGGAAAGAGCTGGAACGAAATGTCTGTTTACAGCAACAGAAACAATGCTGGCTGCACTGAGTTGGACTGACTAGAAAGAAAATGGCTATGGAAACATGATATCCAGCAAGAACAGCGAAAAAATAACAGAACATTCAAGTGTGTTGGCTTAGTTAGTACTCAAAAAGTGCATTTAGATGCTCTGATAATCAGTACCCCTCTAGGATTCTATGCAAACAAGTATGAAAGAACAGAAAAGGTGAATAAAAGACTGTAGGAGAGGTGCCAACCATTAGTTGCATATGTCTGCTGAGCATCCATAGTCTTCTTGTTAGCTGGTCCAATCCTCATTTGCCTTGAAGATAACATCATTCCATTCATCTCAGTCATAGCACGTGTCTGCTCATTCAGATCTCCAAAGCGCACGAAACCATATCCTTTGGGGCGTCCAGTGACCCTGTCAATAACAACTTTGGCCCCTCTAACTGAAGGGTAGCTAGCTCTGAACACCTCTTCCAACATTGAGTCAGTAACATCAGCAGCCAAATCACCGACAAATATTGTGTGATCAGAACCATTGTCTCCACGCTTATCCCCAGCGCTAGCGGAAGCCCAGTTTAGCTTAAAAGCCATATCAACATTCGGCATCATCCGCCCATTGAAGTTCATCAGAGTATGCTCTGCAGCAGCTCGGGAGTGAAACTCAATAAAACCATAACCTTCCGACTGCCCATTCTGTTTGTTCCGAATAATTTTAACATTGGCAATCTGCAGTTATACTTGATAATATTAGCACCAATAAAAAATACTTCATCTATGTGTTACACTCCAATTGGATGATATAAGAAAGACATTGCAAATTGCACATTCCAGGACCATGGCATTAGAATGTCAAAACAATGTGTACAACCTAGCGCACTGGTACCTAAAACCTATAACCATATACAATGATGCATGCTTCTGGGTCTTAAAACCTACTAACATCTAGATTTAAATAGTATGCAATGTATGCGTTTTTAGCCCATCAAAATGAAAAACTCGCTGAAACATGAAAGGAAACATCTCGCCAGAACAGAAAACATAAATAAGAGCATCACAGATACTACAGCCGCACACATATCAAAACCAGATCATATTATACAAGCTCGTACACACAGAATTGCAATGGCACAACTTCGAGGTAGGGGAGATAGAAGTATCACCTGCTGTGCCACGGCCGCGAAGGCATGGTAGGAAAGGTAGTTCTCGTCCATCCAGTACTGGAGATCTCCGATCCAAAGAGACCTGACCTCACCGCTTGCGGTCCCGTATTGCGGCTGCGGCGACGCGTACTGCTGTGGCGGAGGAGCGTACTGCTGCGGCGGAGGAGCGTACTGCTGCGGCGGCGGAGCGTACTGCTGCGGCGGGGGCGCGTACTGCTGGGGTAGCGGCGGAGCGTACTGCTGCTGCTGCTGACCCCACTGCTGCGGGGGCGGCCCCTGCTGGTAGTACTGCTGCTGCGGCGGCTGCTGCTGGTAGTACGGCTGTGCTGGCGCCTGCTGCTGCTGCTGCGGAGGCGGCGCCGCCCCAGAGCCCTGCGTGGAAGGCGGGCCGTGCTGCCCGTTCATCGGCGGCTGGTGCGGCGGCGGCATCGCGTCCCCGGCGAGGCGGCGAAACCCTAGCGCGTGGATGCGAGAGCGAGAGGAGACGAGGGCTTTGGAATCTCGATGCGGGAAGATAGACGACGCGGAGCGCGTGGGGCGGGTCGGGAGTTTTTATGGGCCGGGCCGGGCCGCTGCACCGGAGTATGTTCCGGAAGCATCCGGTGCGACGGGCCCGGGTAGGCTACGATTTCGAAAGTTTCCCGGTTCCAGTTCGCCCTTTCACCGCCGTTAGATCTTCTGATGGACGGGTAGAGATGCAAACGAGGGCGCACGTCCCAAGCGTGTTTTTTTCCCTTGCGTCGTGTTTAGTTTGAGCTCGAAGATGTTTCTGAAAAAAAAAGATCATCTGTATAGGATACTACTCCGTAATGCCTATAAATAAAGAAGTATTTATTTCAAAAAGTAAAGAACGAAACAAATATAGAATACAAAAAAAGAGAACTTAGGATATATACTTAAATATAGGAGTACATACTTGGGTTTCTTCCAGCCACTGTATACTATATTTAAGTGTGCTAGAACAAATATGGATGGAGAAATATAGAGTATGACTGTCAGTATCAGATGGATATATTAACTAAATAACCGTCATGTAGTTTTTTCTCTCCATGAAACTAAAGAAGAGAAAGAAGAAATAAATACAATGCTGCGTATATGCTTTCAATCATCATAAAAACAATAGGAAAAAGTCCAAATTACTTTCCTCAAGTATAGCGAAAGTCCGGATAACCCCCTAAACTATGTTTTAGTTTAATTTACCCCCTAAACTATGTTATTTGGTCCAACTTACCCCTTAACACAATTTGTCTTTTTGTGTTTCTCCATGCACAAGATGAATTTTAATTTGAGACTTTGCAGGGAGGTAGTGAACATCATAGTCTATATTAAAAAATATTTTAAGAATTTTTCATCACTACTTTCTATATAATATTGTATTTTAAGGATAACTTTATTATTAAATATATTACCCTATCAAAACAGTGACAAAAAAATTATGATATATTTTTTTAACATGTCTTATATTGTCTGCTATAATTTTGCAAAAGTTAAACTTTAAATTGCACTTGTGCATGGGGAAACAAAAAAGACAAATTGTGTTAAGGGTAAATTGAACCAAATGATATAGTTTAAGGGGTAAACTGAACCAAGAATTACTTTAGGGGGTTATCCAAACTTTGGCTATGTTTGAGGGGAGTAATTTGGTCTTTTTCCAAAACAATACATGGAACAACTATTTGTCCTAGTCTTCCCAAAAAATAGAACAACAATATTATGCATTATATGAATATTATCATATTTATATTCACATAATATGACAGTTTGGGAGGAGTGGCATGATGATGAAATACAATGTGGGTAGCCCTAAAGAGTTCTCCGCATCATTAATCACTCATACACTTCCTCTAGTTTAAAATATAGGTCGTGTTAGGATTCTTGCAGGCCAAACATTTTTAATGTTGCTCGATTTACTGTGAAAAGTATAATTTCTATAAAAAAATATGATGACACTAATAGGGTAGGGTTGTGTGTGTACGTGTGTGTGTTTATGAGTGTCTCTGTCTATAATGCGTTTCGACAAGGCGTAATAGCCAAAATCATCCCTGAACTATGTTGATGGGCTCAATTTGGTCCCTGAACTATGAAAACGTCCAATTTAGTCCCTAAACTATGCTAATCGGGTCAATTTGGTCCCTGAACACTGAAAACGTCTAATTTAGTCCGTGAGTTACGCTGATCGGCTTACATTCGTGATATGGACTACATAACATTCGTCCCCGACATCACTAGTGTCAGCGAGGTGAAGAAAGGGACACAGTGTCGGTACTGTAGCAGTTCCCTAATTTCAAAATCATATAACAATATGAAAATCTTCAATAATAAAAGTTACTTAACTTTTCAAGATCTCCAACTTAGATTCCCAACTTTGCCGTTCAAATAAAAATATTTGAACGGCAAAGTTGGGAATCTTGAAAAGTCGAGTAACTTTTATTTTTGGATATTTTCATTAAGCTATATGACACGATTTTGAAAGTAATTTTGAAAACAGAGGAAAATAAGAAACTGCTACATTACCAACATCGTCCCTTTCTTCTCCTCGTTGTCACTGGTGCAGCCGAGGACGAATGTGAGCCGATTAGCGCAGTTTAGGGACTAAATTTGATGTTTTCATAGTTCAGGGACCAAATTGACCCGATTAGTATAGTTCAAGGACTAATTGGACGTTTTCATAGTTCGGGGATCAAAATGAGCCAACAGCATAGTTCGAGGTTGATTTTGGCTATTACGTCTTTCGAAAAAAAATACTACAATAATACATCTGCGTGAAAACCGCATGCAAAAAATGCAGTGTTCTGTCAGGAGGAAACTTCTGCACCGTGCCATTTTTTAAACCAAACAATAAGACTCTATCGAAACAACCACTTTCTGTCACGAGAAAATTAGTTTCATGCATGTACTACGTATTGGACTTTTTTTTTGTCTAAACAAAACTTTCCTGCTTTGACGGACAAAGACAACCACCAATAATCTCTTCTCGACATCGCTGCTTTGCTGACCTCTGAATCGTCCATGGTCGACGTCACTTTCGATTAGGTGATCAGTTGATCACCTTGTTTAGTGCCGGGAGATGCCTATGATGCCATCCGAGATTAGACGTTTCTGCGTGAGAATGGCCGCTCCGTGAGCTTGACGCCTTGATGCCATTTGTCAACGATGTCGTTCAACGGTCTAATGGCTGCTTAATTTACTGCTTTCAGATTAAACGGAAGTGCCTTTTGTTTGTTTCGTTTGAGATTTTTAATTCGAATAGCAGTTTATTTAAACACGTTCAAATCGAGCGTTTTTCTCAGCCTTCGATCAAAGCTTGATCTTTCCGACAGTCAAGCTGTTTCTGGTAGATGTCCTTGACTGAGTGAGACACGAGTAGCATTCATTTCAAACGCACTTTTTAATACGTACACGTTCAGTCAAGCGTGTCATTCAGACTTTAATATAACTTTCCATCGATTTTCTTTTCAGTACGGTCTGTGTTTTCCTTTCGAGGTTAATGAAGTCATTTTCATTATGATTGTAGCTGCGTGGACGAAACACCAGTTGCAACTTGCTTCGATTCAAGATGATCATCATTATGTTTTCAGCTATTCCACGCCAAATGGTCAGCGATTTCAGCATGAGTTGGACCACGGATCTGCTTTCTCCTCTACCGTAAACTACCGGCCACTCTCTTTTCATGTTGCAATGGACAGGCCACATGCTCTCATCCATCGATCGGGCGTCCTTTACTTGATGTTAATTAAGCTAAGCGTGACTTCTTTGGCTACATGTTTCACTTAATTTGCAGTAAACTACACCATAGTCCATAGATCACTAATCTTTTAAAATGCATATTTGGATCCTCAAAGCTTTGCTAAATGTACCATTTATTGTCCCAAAAAACCCATGATGTGGCATCGGACTGTTTTGTTTGCCTCAAAGCTTTGCTGAAATCTCTTCCTCCTGATAGAGTTGCCGAGTTGCCCGTGGTAGGTAGGTGATCGCCTTGTTTAGGGCCGGAAGAAGAATTCGGATGCCATCCGGCATCGCCTTTTCTATATTTCTGAGCGAGCATGACATCTGCGTTGCTTCCTGAAACATCTGGAATTCTAATTCAAAACATTCTTTTTTTCCCCTTAAAAAACACATACACGTTGAAATCAAGCGTTTTGTCGGGCCTTTAAAGTTCCAAATTTCCAACAGATATCCAGTACGTCTTTACAAAAAAATATATACCCAGTACATTCTCTCTTTTCCTTGAGTAGTAGATGTCCTTGACCGAGTGAGACACGAGTTGTTACTTTATAAATTTCTGATTCAAACTCGTTTACCAAACATGATCACGCCACATGTTTCATTCGGCTTTCAAGCAATGCCCATGTTCAGTCTTTGCATTTTCATTCGGCAGTCTTTTTTTTTCAAGTGAAGTTGATACTGCCATCTTTTTATGACGATCAGTAATTGACTGTGGAGTGAGCATGAGTTGCTTGGCTTCAAATGTTTTACCTTTGCTGTGTGGTCAGCTATTCAATGCGAAGAAAATGGGTCCAAGATGAGTTGGAGCAGAAATCTACTTTCTCCTCTACCATAAACAACCTATCACACTCTTTCTTTTGCTCTGAACAGGACACATGCTCCAATCCACTGGGTAGTAGGTATTTGTCAAGACAAGTGTGACCTCTAATTTTGCCGCTCCTTTTGTTTAACCATCTTCCAGAAGATGAAGGAAAAGAACACACAAAATGCATGAACATAGCACAGAATCATTTTTTTAAAAATAAATGTTGCAGGAGCAGAATTTATCCGCAAGCAACTAACTGAAGATTCAGAGTTGGATAGAAGAAGAACAGGTGAGATGACTAGATGACAGTTTTTTCTATCGATCATGTCAATCCTGATCCAGACCAGCATGGACCAAGCAAACCATACTCCACTGTAGAGTGCACCCAAAAAGAAAAACGCAGATCTTGAAAATGAGGAGACTTTGGATACAGAGGTTGCTGAAATGTTGAAAAGGTTTGATTAAGAACATGACACAATGCAAAATCTACATAAAAAAGGCAAAGTAGAGAAATAAGAAATCTCTAACTTCTGCAGAACAGAACTGGCAGAGCAGGGTTCCCGAACACAGAAAGGCATAAAAATTCAAAACCTGAACAGGTGCATTGCTTGACTGCTACTACTATTACACATTTTATATGTATATAGATTCCATTCCACCACCTAATTAAACAGATACAAATTGATCCCAAACCTCTCAACAAAGCTCAGATGTTACTATCCATTGCTTTGTTCCACACAAGATCACCAAAAAAAAAAGAACAACAAAAACAGGAACTCGTTTTTCCTTCAGAAAGCCAGGCATCAAGAAGGCGCCCCTGCGGCGGGCTCCCCTGATCCCTGACCTCCGAGCGCGATGAGCCTCCTCAGGTTCCTGAGGTGCCTCTGCAGGGTCCGGCAGGCGCGCACCCTGACGCACCGGACGGCGAGCCTGAGCTTCTTCAGCCGCACGCCGGCCCTCGCCTTCACCCGCGCCAGCGCCGGCGGCCTGGACCGCGCCGCCGGGCTCTTCTCCTCCAGCACCTTGTGGATCAGGTACTGCGCCCTGAGGTGCCGCGCCTCCTCCGCGTCCACCTTCTCCACCTTGGCGTACGCGAACGGCGTCGGCGCCCTCAGCAGCAGCATCTTCGTGATCTGATGCACGATGGCGGCGCGTCGACGACGAGGAGGAGATCAGGAGAGGGTTTCTTGGTGTGACTGTGAGATTCTTGCAATGCAGCTGCAGCTGGCTGTTTGGCCTGGGACGTGTGCGCCTGTTTGTTATATAGGCTGATGCTGCGTAATTGGTAGAGCCCCTGCAGGCTGGCTCTGGGCTATATTTTTTTGGAATTATTGATGAGATCATGCGGGTATTAGTTGGACAGACCGTGTCAATGTTCATAGCCATTGTTTAATCCCTGCATCTCCGAGTTTATCTTTTTATTGATTTTCTCTCGAACCATTTTTGCACTTTTTTTGTCAAGCTCATGACAGATTGCCAAAAACGATGGGTGACATGGTCACATCATCGATCATTCCTAGAGGAAACTTCAGTCACATCTCGGTTTCTCTCTCGTTGGCCCTGTTTAGTTTCCAGTCACATCACCAAACTTCCAAAATTTCTCACTCCAAACTTCACTATTCACCTATCATATTAAATCTCTCTCCTCATGCATGAAGCACTAAACTGAGTAAATAAAAAAACTAGTTGCATGATTTTGATGTACACGACGAGACCAATCTTTTGAGCCTAATTAGATCATGGTAGGACAATGTTTACCACAAACAAACGAAAAGTGTTACAGTGCGCTACAGTGTTCGATGTGACTTTTTCACCCTCTTTTCTGGAACTAAACACCCCCGTCGAAGAGAAGAGCACTTCGGATTCATTGGTCTCAGAAAAATCTAGGCTGTAATTCTATGCATGACGAACGAATTATGAGCTTTGAATGCAATTTCCGGTACTGCGAGAATTTTGTGCTCCCATCTGATCTGAATGTTAGCTGTCTTTTCCTTTCTCCCCTTAAACAGAAGAAGGTACCGTCGATGGATTCCAAATTTCTTCTGTCTTTAAACATCATCTAGTCCGGACATGTGAGGTACCAGTACCACGGTGCTAATGCGACCGCGAGGATTATTATGTGCTCCCGTCTACGTGATCATCAAGCCTCAAACGTAACAGCGACGAATCTTAAACTGAAGCAACTTGATCGCGACAAGAACAGGTGAAACCCGGGGCAATTCTAGCCCAATTGAACCATAAGGTTCGTTCCTGGTTCTGGTTGAAGATACACCATCCATCAGCGGTAACCATTTCCAAGCTTCATCACTGGATTGGCTGAAACACAAATTGAGTTGTCTTGTCCTTCTCCAAGCACATAAGCACTTCCCAGAATATAGTACTTTTTTATTAAAAACTAACATTTTCAGCTTCTCATCAGAATCTCAACCAACCGGAGAGGCCCTTTCCAAACTGGTCTCCTCAGAGATTCCCGTTGCCGCTAATCAACACATGTCAAGGCTGTGCTCCGATGTAAGTCAACTGATTATGAGGCCATAAACAATTGCGATCGTCAGAGGCAGAACGCATCCGGACCCAGGCAGGCCTGCACTAGATGTCTCGCTTCGCGCCTGGGAAATTATTGGCTTTCTGACGCATCGCCCAAAGGCCACAAAAGGTTAGCCTCAGTCACCTAAACATGTCACCCATGCCCACGCTCGTGACCTGTGAGATCATTGAGGATAACCGGCACCCTATGATTCCCCCTTACTAAATTCAAGCAGGTCCAAGTGTTAGCGAATCAGCGAATCAATTTTTTTTTGTTATCCTGCATTTTTTGTTAGCTGATTTTCTATTGCTCATCACGATGTTTCATTTTCACCTCTAGTTCTAGCTTTTTTGGTAAGTTTGAATGAGCACCTAACGGTTACCAATAGGTTCAAATTTGCAGTTTCTTACAGCTTCCCACTCTTGTCATACTGATGTGGACGACACACAATTGCCAGCTCGAGATTGTTGTTCGTCTGAAATCCTGCCGTCTCAGGCCTGATTTTTTGTCATTTTGGCTCATTGGAATATCCAGCCTTGCAGAAAAGGATTTGTTTTCAGCAAGCACAGCACGGCCACGAGGTTCCATAAGATACGCACATAGTGGTGAACGTCTGATCAGGTCGGCGAAGAAAACTTCTCCTTGGATGCTACTGCATGACATCTGTCCAGGTGAGAGTTGAATATATAGCTTTTCTTTCTGTTGATGAATTTGGGTTGAATTTATCATCTGAGCTCATGGCTCCTCATGTAGCGTCAAAGGATGAGGCAAGATAAGGCCTAGCGTCCATTTGTCTCTTCGTTGACTAAACAATTTCAATAATCGCAGTAGTTTCATTCTAGTGTAGCATTCAGTAAGGCCACTTGCCATATTTCTGGTAAATAATTGTACCAAAGGACTAGCAAAGCATTGCAATTGGTGCCTCAAATTAGTATCATTAGGTGCGGGCAAAGGATTAGCTTGTGAATTTTGAATAGCACGCATGATCTCATATGAAAATGACTGAACCATGTACTGTTGCATCACTGAAACATGTGGTCTATAATTGCTGTTGGCAGTTCTTGATGAGATGGCACCAAAAAGGTATTTGTGATCATATTAGAGATAGAGTCAGCATGTTTGTTTCATAGACACACCTGTGCCAAGATGTTCATATACAGACTAAACAATTTAGCACCTGTTTCTTTTAGGGGAAATGAGAGAGATAATTTTAGTAACTGAAGCAAAATAGGTTCGTTCTAGTACTTATTCATTAAGGCAGCTTGTCATATTTCTCTGTAATGATTGTTGCAAGAAATAATAAAGCATTCCAGTCGGTGCCTCGAAAGGGTATCATGACTCATGAGGTGAGGAGGAATAATGTGCCAGTTGTGAAATAGCATGATCTCATATGAGACTGACTGAAGTGCAGAGTAGTGCATTACTGAATTTTCATTTTGAGTGGTCTATCATTGCAGTTAGCAGTGGCAGAAGAGATGGCTACTGAAAAATTATTGGAGATTTGGATCAACATGCAGCAGCATATTGACTCTCCATCCACTCCTGACATCACCAATCACTCCTTGTTTGCAAGAAGACGCTGCTCGGTGTCGTCCCACGTATCTAATCTTTTCCTCGCTTCTTCGACCTACATTCAGAACAATAAAAAAGAGATAAAATTACAACACAAAGTACCACAATGTTTTATTTAGAAATTCAGAGAAGACTAATTCAACAATCCAAAATGGCCACACAATCGAGCATGCACTTGGATGGAATAATTGCCCTAAAATAGCGCATCGGCACACAACTTAGATGCGACTCGACAGTCGGCATGTGAGGTAGATTTGAGGATCATCTGTCAGTGAAACTAGGCGGTTACCGAGGAACATGATGATAACCAAAGGTGGCTCACCTCCTTGCTCCAATCAGTCCTGAACGTGATCCAGATCAGAATAAGTGTTTGCATGAGGGTGCCCCCAATCATGCCTCCCCACAATCCCTGCAACGCAAGATCCGTTTTCAGACTTGCAGGTGGTTTACGTACAAGATCTGTTTTCAGACTTGCAGTTGACCCCAGAGCTCAAAAGTCAAAACCAAAGGGTCAACTGGAAATGGACGGCGAGTTTGCAATCTCCGATGAGCTGAATAAGCAGTGTACCTTGACGCCAAAGTCAAACTTGAATCCAAGGAGCACGCCGAGGGGTATGCCGATGAGGTAGTAGCATCCAATGTTGATGTACGCCACCATTGCTTGCCACCCACAGCCAACGGCCACACCTTCATAAATTCAGTCAAAACATTTTCAGTACCACAAGTTCATTATTCAGAATTCAGAAGCAACTGGGCATCAAGAATAAGGTGAAACAAACTTACCTGACAACACGGGCTGGATCCCGCAGAGCACAATGGTGCCGACGAGCAAGGGGCTCAGGTCGGCGACGGCGCGCGAGACGGCCTCGCCGCCGGTGAAGATTTAGCTGAGCTTGTCCCTGAGCAGGAAAGTGGCGAGGGCAGCTATGGCTGACACGAACGCCGACACGGCGGTGACCATCCACGAGGAGAAAGCGGCTGACCGGGGGTTGCCAGCGCCCAGCTCGTTCCCGACTCTGACACTGAACAGATCAGAATTCAGAAACTAAACAGATTCTTGAACTGAAGAAGGCTAGCTTGGGTTCCAAAATCTGGTAAGGTAGCAAGGTGGAGTGAAAAAGGATTGTTTTTTTACGTTGAAAAGAAATATTGACTCTTCGTTTTTCTATGTGCCAACTACTATCCATATCAGATTGCGCAAAAAAGAAAATCGATTTTTCATTCATTTTCAGCGCTTCGTGCCGGTTAGGACAAGGAATATGGAGCTGTGAAGTCTGAACGCACGGCTCGGTCATCACATTCACATATAGCCATCGCATCGGTCGCATTCGCATGTGAGTTTGGCGGCACCGGAGAAAACCGTGCTGAAGGTCTTGGAAAGCTACCAGAGACAGTGCTGGAACACGATGGCCCTGTTTAGTTCCTTCAAAACACAAAAATTCTCTCTCCAAACTTTACTATAAACCTATCACATCAAATCTCTCTCCTCATGCATGGAACGCTAAACGTGGATAAATAAAAAACTAAGTACATAGTTTTGATGTACACGACGAGACGAATCTTTTGAGCCTAGTTAGATCATTATAGGATAACGATTACCACAAACAAACGAAAAGTGCTACAGTGTGCTACAGTGTCCGATGTGACATTTTCATCAAACTTCATTTTCACTTTTCGGAAAGTCAACACCGCCGATGTTGTATAATCCGTTTTTCGTCAGAGACATGTGTCTGTACAGTAGGATACGCTGAGACACCGTACAATGCACTGTCTCGCTTCCCGTGTTTTCTCAGTCGGTCAGGACATGAAACATGGGACACCTTCATAAATTCAGCAGCAATGCCATGCACGATTTTTCAGCAGTTCTTTTTTGTTTTTCATGAATTGGTTTAGAATCTTCTAAGCTATTTTTCTTCCTTTGAATTGGACAGGGACATTCAAGCATAACTAGATTTTTAACTACACCATTTTGATTGTTATGATTAACTGAGGGCCCATAATAAATTGCTAAAAATAAAATATATAAATTAGAGGTTTGATTTCCATACGAATTGAGAAGTTTTTTAATTAAAAAAATTGAAGATTTAGTAGTTCAATTTCCAAAGGATTTAGAAGAAAAATGTCTAAATAGAAGTCTATACAAAATACAATCCATATGTCTAAGAATAGGAAAAATGTCATAGTAAGTTCAACAAATCCATATATAGTCTGACAAAATGAAGTGAACCAACCTGGCAGCAGCTTGGAGGCCAGCAGAGATCATGAACACCCATGATTGTATGGAAGTGCTGCAGACAAAGCACCACGCCCATGGAGTTTGAATCATTGAATGACAAGACAAAAACAGAGCACTAAAAATGTGGGCCTTGGGAAACGCCCAGGAACTTCCAATTGTGTTTTTTTTTCATGTAAATTTTGTTTTAACCCATAAATACAAGAAGGGGATATGGAAGTGGGGACGGGGGACCCACCACACTGTGAGCGCGTCAAGCGCGACCTGTGGGTCCGGCAGCATCCCGGCGAGGAGGATGAGCACCTGGAAGTACCACACCTCCAGCACCAGCATCACCGCCGACGCGGCGGACAGCTTGGCGAACCCGGGCAGGTCGGCGAATGCGGCCCAGGTGAACCCGGCCCATGTGGCCCTGCACCGGGGGCTCCACACGATGTACGCGAACTGGCCCAGCACGATCACCCACCACGTGAGGCTCAGCGTGAGCGAGGCCCCGAGCAGGCCCAGGCCCAGCACGCGCGTGGCGAGCCAGCTCAGCGCCACGTGGAGCGCCACGCTGGCGCCCAGGATGCAGGCGCTGGGCGCCACGATGCTCTGCGCCTGCAGAAACTTCTGGATGGGGCAGTTGGCGGCGAAGGCGAAGATCTGCGGGACGAGGCCGTAGGCGAACTCCGCGGCGGCGCCGGCGATCCCCGGCGGCTGGCCGAGCAGCCGGAGCAGCGGCTCCGAGAAGGCGTAGGCGGCGGCGAGCGGCACGCCGGCGGCCGTGAGCAGCACGGTGGCGCGCTGCAGGTAGACGCCCAGCATCTCGTACCTCTCGGCGCCGTACGCCTGCCCGCACAGCGTCTCCACCGCGCTGCCCATCCCCAGCTGTACGTGTACAGTATCATATCCATTATTCACGTATAATCATGGTTTTAAATAGCGGGCTAGGGGGTTTAGCGGCTGGGGTCAATAAACAGCTAATAGCAGGTTAAACGAGGCTATAGCGGATTTTAGTGGCTAACACTATCAGAATAGTTGATATCTGCACCGGGTGGGAAAGCCTTTAGCACCGGGTTTCCCACCCGGTGCAATTAAACCGAGGCTAAAGGGGTACCCCTTTAGCACCGGTTCCAGACACAACCCGGTGCTAAAGGGCCTGCCCCGCAGCACCTTTAGCAGGGCCTTTAGCACCGGTTCCAGACACAACCCGGTGCTAAAGGCCCCGGATTTCTTTTTTTTTTGCTTTTTTCAGTAGCCATGCATGCACGTCTATATACGTGTATATACGTATATATTCTAATACGTGTATTCTAATGCGTATTCGGCCGACTCTATATTCATATTAGCTGACATTTCATCAAAATAGAAGACATATATATTACAAAAGTACATATTCATGCATGTCAACTCGAGTTATATATATTTAAACTGTATTTTCTACTTAATTAAAATTGACGACTTGTTAAACTGTCCGGCGGGCCGGCGGCGACGACGAAGGGCGGCGCGGCCGGGGACGATGGCGGCGCGGGGAAGACGGCGAGGGCGCAAGCGGCGGCACGGGGACGTCGGCGGGGACGACGGCGACGAAGAGCGGCGGCGCGGCCGGCCGGGGACGTCGGGCGGCGCGGGGACGACGGGCGTAGGCGCGGGGACGACGGGCGGCGGCGTGGGGACGACGGCGAGGGCGCGGGCGGCGGCGCGGGGACGTCGGCGGGGACGACGGCGACGAAGAGCGGCGGCGCGGCCGGCCGGGGACGTCGGGCGGCGCGGGGACGACGGGCGCAGGCGCGGGGACGACGGGCGGCAGGCGCGGTGAGGACGGGCGGCGGCGCGGGGAGGATGGACGAGGCCGCGGGCGACGGACGGCGGCGTGGGCGACGGGCGGCGGGCGCGGCGACGACGGCGGCGGGGGCGAGGCGAGGAGGAGGGCCGGCGGTTTGGGGGAAGACGAAGTGCTGCGGGGGCGGGGGCCGGCGCGAGGCTATATAGAGCCGGGGCATTTAGCACCGGGTGCAGCCACGACCCGGTGCTAAAGGCTCTTTAGCACCGGGTCTATACAGCACCCGGTGCTAAAGGCCCTTTAGCACCGGGTCTTCTACACCCGGTGCTAAAGGCCGTAACTGGCGCCAAACGAAAATTGGGGGCCTTTAGCACCGGATTTTAGATCAACCCGGTGCTAAAGGCCCCAAATTTTCGTTTGGCGCCAGTTTCCAAACCGGCCTTTAGCACCGGTGGCTACTATTTGGAAATATTATAAATATAGTTTTTAATATATAGTTATTAATACTTGTTTTAATTCAGTTATTAATACCTATTAAAAATATATATTAAATAAGAAAATCTTATAAATTACTAGAAAATCAATATAAAATGCTAGAAAATCTTATAAATGAAAAGAAAATCTTATAAATGAATAGAAAATCTTATAAATTAATAGAAAATCTTATAAATTAATAGAACTTATCGAGATCTACAAATTTTAATTAAGTCATTAATCTATGTGACAAAGTTTGAATAATTCAAATTTTGAATTTCAAAAATTGATAACTAAAAGAAAGATTTTGGAACATTAAATGGTCTCAGATGAAAAAGTCATGAATACCAAAATTTCATATCTCATCAAGATCTACAATCTTTATTTAAGTCATTTTTACATTTGAGAAAGTGGTAGTATACATTGTTCATTAATCCTAGATTCACTCGCGTAGTTTCTAAAACTTTGTTAGAGACTTGTCAAATTTGTACTACATGTTATTACCACTTTTGAAAATGACAAAATGACCTAAATAAAGATTGTAGATCATGATGAAATATGAAACTTTGGTATTCATCACTTTTTCATTTGACATCACCTAGTGTGAAAAAAACCTTGGTTGTAGTTGTCATTTTTAATTCAAAATTTGGATTGTTCAAACAGTCTCACACGAGAAGATTTTTCAAAATAATAACATTAATAAGTTTCATAACTTGATAGAGTATGATTTTAGGAATTTTTAGGAATAAAAATGATCTTTTTTGAAGTTTGTACGAGGGAGAACGACTAGTTACAACTTTTATACAGAGATTAAAAAGAAAAATTGTTCTTGTTCATCCAGTGACGTGGCTCGTGTGCGCCCGGTGACGTGGCGCCTGTGCGCCTGGTGATGTGCGCCAGTAAAAAGAAAAATTTGGGCAGCACCTCCCCTCCCACGGCCGAGCAGCATGAACACAGCGCCTAAGTGTTCAGCTGCCTCGGCCGGGGGAGACATTAGCACCGGGTCGTGGCAAGACCCGGTTCTAATGCGCACCCTTTAGCACCGGGTGCAGCCAGCAACCGGTGCGAAATGGCCTCGGCACATTAGCACTGGTTGCTGGCTGCACCCGGTGCTAAAGGGGGCGCATTAGCACCGGGTCTTGGCACGACCCGGTGCTAATGTCTTCGCCCTGACACCCCGCAGCGCCGCCCCCGCTCCTAGCCGTTGGACCCGGTGCTGAAGCCCCATCAGCACCGGGTCCAAAAATGGCCGAGGCGGAGGAGGCGAGCGGATGTGAAGCATTCTGGTAGTGTAAATTATACATGATTCTAAATAGCGGCTTTTTGTTTCTAAAGGCTATAGCGGCCTATAGCTTCGCGAAGCTATTGCCGGCTATTTAAAACCTTGCGTATAATACGTCAACCTTGGCTAGGTAGCTACGTACATGTACGTATACAGTCACGTACGAGTACGTGAGCCATAATGCAGTGGCATGTGTGTATACAGTGACGCATGGAGTGGAGTTGGATCATTGTACCATGAGGCCGTAGGCGAAGAGCTGGATGCCGTTATTGCCGAGGGAGGCGGCAGCGAGCTGGACGTTGCCGAGATGGCCGCAGAAGATCTGCGTGGACGACGTCGTGGCCATGGCCAGCATGTACACGGCCACGGCCGGAGCGGCCAGTGGCGCAAGGAGCCGCAGCTCCAGCGCCGCCGCCGCCGACATGCGCATCGGCCAAGAGACCGAGCCGTCCTCGCCGGCGCCGGAGAGGTCCGCCTCCAGCCGGCCGCCGTCGGCCTCGCCGGGGCCGGCGTGGGCATCCGCTCGTCGTGCCATGGATGGATCGATCGGCACTACTTGGGGGTCTGCCTGATACGGAGTATAGCTACTAGGTGTGCTCGTGTACTAGCTCGCTTGTGTTTATAAGAATCAAAGGTCACACCTCGTGCTCGATCGGCGTTTTGCATGTTCTAGGTGAGAAAAACCGTAGCGGGTGGAAAGCAATGGTGTCGTTCTGATTCTATTCGCGCATGCAGCTTTCCGGACAAATTAATCGGAATGTCGTATCTGAACGATATCGTCTCAGGATATCAACAACCACACCAAATTCATTCTCTGCATCACGAGGAATATCTGCTACCGTCACCAGTGTCTGTGTCTGCCCGTCTCGGCAAGTCAAGCAGTGTACGCGCATCGAATGTTCAGAGCCTCAGATCACTACCGCCGGCGCCGGCAGAGCACGGCGGGGAGCCTCCGGGCGCGTCGGTGCTGCTGTTTCGGGCTCCACCGATCCCCGCCGCCTTCCATGCGTGACGAGCCGCCTCAGGTTCCCGAGATGCCTCCGCACGGCGCGGCGGGCGCGCACCCTGACGCCGCGGATGGCGAGCCTGAGCTTCTTCAGCCGGACGCCGATCCTCGCCAGCGCCGGCGGCCGCCTCGCCCGTGGCCTGCTTGCCGCCGACGCCTCCTCCAGCACCTTGTGGATCAGGTACTGCGCCTTGACGTGCCGCGCCTCCTCGGCGTCCATCTTGTCCACCTTCGCGTAGGCCGTGCCGGACGGCGCCGCCGCGCTCGTGCTCGGAAGCTGCATCGGGGAGGAGAAGAGGATTGGTGGTGTGATGATCTTCTTGCTGCTAGCTGTTGGAAATGTATGCCTGTTATATAGGCTGGCGCCGGGCAATGGGTAGTATATGTATCTCCAACAGAATGCCTCTAGCTTACGACTGTTCGTTCGTTTCTTGCAGGTCCAAGATTTGTGTCCATCGAAAGATTGCAGTTTTTCAAGCTCATGACGAAGCCAAAAACGATGGATGACACGGTTTCTGGAGTGAAAATTTGTCTCATGATCGTATCTTGCACTCGCTTTATTTGGTTTCTCTTTGATTGAGAAGGAGAGCAGTATAAGGCCCGGGTTCGAAATTTCAAGTTGTACGAATGATGATGAGCTTTCAGTGTGATTTCCACTTTATAGTACGAAGATGATTCTCTACTCCATGTGATTTGAAAGGATGCTGTACATGTTGTGATCTTTTTCTCCCTTCGGTTTCATGAGGACGGTACTAACATTGATGGGTTTCAAATATCTAATGGCCCACAATATCTGTACCCTCCCGTAGAGGCTCGAACTTTGTTTTCATTATCTAAAAAAACACAATATCTGTTACCTAGATATAAGACTTTTGAGTTTGCCCCAACTCTTAAGTTAAGCTTCCAAGTTTGACCAAATTTATAAAAAACAACAACAACATTTTACGATATGAAATGAGCACCAACCCGTCTTTCAAAACATTTAATTAGGGGTAGAGAGTAGAAACATTATAAGTAGAACGGAGGAAGTACTTAATATTAGCAGGGCATTGCAATTGGTGGCCTCAGATTACATGATTAGGTGAGGAGAATAGTTTGTGAATTGCGTGGTCTATCGTTGTAGTTAGCAGTGGCAGAAGGGATGGCAACTGAAAGATACTGCAGATTGGATCAATTTGCAGAAGCATATTGGTTCTTCATCTGCTGTTGACGTCATCACTCCTTGTTTGTGAGAAGAGGCTGCCTTGTGTCGTCCCACTTATCTAATCTTTTCCGCGCTTCCTCAACCTACATTCAGATAAGGGAAAAAATGAAACAAGTTACAACACAAATGGACTAGTTTTCTTAAAGCCAAATGCAGAGAATACCGTTTATTAGAGAGCCCAAATGATCATATATACAAGCATGAACTTGGTTATAATAGTTGCCTAAAATGCACCGGCGTATAACCTAGATGCGGCTATGCGAGTTGCGACCCGGTATGTGAGATAGATTCGAGGATCATTCGTCAGTGAGATGGCTCGGTTACTGAGGAGCGAGGACTATGATGATCTTGAAATGTGGCTTGCTTACCTCCTTGTTCCAGTCAGTTCTCAACGTGATTCAGATCAGAATAAGTGTTTGGATCAGGGTGCCCCCAATCATGCCTCCCCACAATCCCTGCAATGTGATCCAAATCAGATTATCAGAATAAGCTCCGTTTTCACACTTGCAGATGGTCTACGGACAAGTACTCATGGCTATTCTTCAGTTTCTCAAGGCAGCAACTGACAAGTCAACTAAATATGGACGGTTATTTTTACTACTGTATCTCCGATGGTAGAAAGCAAATTTAAAATGTAGCATGTTCAGAATCAGCAGTACCTTGATTCCAAAGTCAAACTTGAATCCAAGAAGCACACCGAGGGGTACGCCAATGAAGTAGTAGCATCCAATGTTGATGTACGCTACCATTGCTTGCCACCCACAACCAACAGCCACACCTTCATCAATCCAGTGAATAAATATTCAGTGTCAGTGGGAAGAATAAAACATCAATGAAGGACTCTTTATACTCTGTTGGCTCAAAGATGAATAATCTGAGGAGGAGTTCCCAGAAGTTGTTTTTCCATTGAATTATCAGACATCAAGCTGAAGGTCACTTAAACAGATTCATTCTAGCTAGTAAACCCTCTTCCATAAGTCTGGACACTGAAAACACTACGCTTACAATCACTCCAAGTTAAATAACAGGAGGGAATCGAGGATAAGTTTCAGCACGCTTGCTGAAACCTTACCTGACAACACGGGCTGGATCCCGCAGAGAACAATGGTCCCAACGAGCAAGGGGCACAGGTCCCTCTTCCCTCCGCTCCGCCTCGCGGCCCCGCCGGCGTCGTCCTCCGCCTCCGCCCGCGGCGCCGCCGCCCGCCGCCTCCGCAAGCCGCTCCGCCCGCTCCCGCATCCGCCTCGCGGCCCCGCCGGCGCCGCCGCGCCGTCCTCCACCTCCGCCCGCGGCGCCGCCACCCGCCGTCCTCTGCCCTCCGCCTCCGCCTCCGCCCGCTGGTCCGCCCGCCCGCTCCCGCATGCGCCCCGCCGGCGCCGCCGCCCGCCGCCCGGATCTGAGGTCGAAGGAGGCTCTGAGGGAGAAGACGGGGGTGACGGCGTGCAACTGGTGCGAGCTCGTTCGGGATGAGCTCGTCCTGGAATCTGCGGGAATATTCTTCTGCGGGAGCCTCTCCGTTCCATGGTTCATCAGCCAAACACCTACGAGAATGAAGCCGCTCTGTTCCATCCTCGCTCATCCCACCAACCAAACGTATTCTAATGGCCCACAATATCTGTACCCTCTAAGGTGTAGAGGCTCGAACTTTATTTTCATTATCTTAAAAAAACACAATATCTGTTACCTGATACAAGGACTTTTGAATTTGTCCAACTCTTAATTTAATTTAAGCTCCCAAGTTTGACCAAGTTTATAAAAAATAACAACATTTTACAATATGAAATGAGCACCAACCCTTCTTTCAAAACATTTAATTAGGGGTAGAGTGGAAACATTTTAATAACTATGTTTTTCCTATTCCCAAAAGACAAACATTATAAGTCGAACGGAGGAAGTACTTAATATTAGTAGAGCATTGCAATTGGTGGCCTCAGACTACATGATTAGACGAGGAGAATAGTTTGTAAATTGTGTGATCTATCATTGTAGTTAGAGTGGAGCTCATGCCGGCACTCCACTCCTTCACCACTCGCACCAATGCCTCTGTCAAACTCCTGCAGGAAGGTGGATGGGATCTTCATCTTAGACCGGGGTTATCTTCTGCCGCCGCTCAAGAGCTCTCTACTCTCATGCAAGCGCTTCAAGACGTCCACCTCCAGCCTCACCAGCATGACAAGCGTCGTATGAGGGGTTCACTGGCTCCTTTCTCGACTGCCAAGCTCTACCGAGACCTGACGCCTATGGTTCCAAATGACCCTCTCGTTCACAGAGTTTGGAACAATTATGCCACTCCACAGGCCAAGCAATTCACATGGTTCGTTCATCGTGACAGACTACCGACGAAAGCCCTTCTCTACCACAGGAACATCACGGATTCATCAGCATGTGCTGCCTATGGTTCACCTGAAGACCACCTGTTCATGGATTGCCCCAAAGCCCGGGCAGTGTGGCATCTGCTCTGCCCAACGCATCACATGGCTAATACCCACTTCAGAGACCTCTGGGATCACCCCCTGCTTCAAGGCATTGATCAACAGATGCAATCTACGGTCATCACTTCCATACTTTGGAACATTTGGAAAGCCAGGAACGCCAAAGTATTCGAGGACAAGGACACCCCAGCACGGGTTGTGGCCAGTGACATTCACCCCTGGTCCTACCGCGCAAGAAACCGTGATAATGCCATCTACCTCAGATCTTGGAGTGAACAACTGATCAGTGTAATAGGTTAATGGGGGTATTTCCCTCTTGCTACTCTACATTCACAAATACTTGTATGCCAAACGTTTTGCATATGAAATATACCGTTCAGGTAGGCAATTGCCTGCCGTAGTTTTGCTAAAAAAAATTGTAGTTAGCAGTGGCAGAAGGGATGGCAAATGAAAGATACTGCAGATTGGATCAATTTGCAGAAGCATATTGGTTCTCCATCCGCTGTTGACGTCATCACTCCTTGTTTGTGAGAAGAGGCTGCCTTGTGTCGTCCCACTTATCTAATCTTTTCCGCGCTTCCTCAACCTACATTCAGATAAGGGGGAAAAAGAATCAAGTTACAACACAAATGGACTAGTTTTCTTAAAGCCAAATGCAGAGAAGACCCCAAATGATCATACAAGCATGAACTTGGTTATAATAGTTGCCCTAAAATGCACCGGCGCATAACCTAGAAGCGGCTATGCTAGTTGCTACCCGGTATGTGAGATAGATTTGAGGATCATTCGTCAGCGAGATGGCGCGGTTACAGAGGAGTGAGGACTATGATGATCCTCAAATGTGGCTTGCTTACCTCCTTGTTCCAGTCAGTTCTCAACGTGATCCAGATCAGAATAAGTGTTTGGATCAGCGTGCCCCCAATCATGCCTCCCCACAATCCCTGCAATGTGATCCAGATCAGATTATCAGAATAAGCTCCGTTTTCACACTTGCAGACGGTCTACGGACAAGTACTCATGACTATTGTTCAGTTTCTCAAGGCAACAACTGACAAGTCAACTAAATATGGACAGTTATTTTACTACTGTATCTCCAATGGTAGATAACAGTTTTAAAACGTAGCATGTTCAGAATCAGCAATACCTTGATTCCAAAGTCAAACTTGAATCCAAGAAGCACACCAAGGGGTACGCCAATGAAGTAGTAGCACCCAATGTTGATGTACGCTACCATTGCTTGCCACCCACAACCAACAGCCACACCTTCATCAGTCCAGTGAATAAATATTCAGTGTCAGTGGGAAGAATAAAACATCAATGAAGGACTCTTTATACTCTGTTGGCTCAAAGATGAATAATCTGAAGAGGAGTTCCCAGAAGTTGTTTTCCCATTGAATTATCAAAGATCAAGCTGAAGGTCACTTAAACAGATTCATTCTAGCTAGTAAACCCTCTTCCATAAGTCTGGACACTGAAAACACTACGCTTACGATCACTCCAAGTTAAATAACAGGGAATCGAGGATAAGTTTCAGCACGCTTGCTGAATCCTTACCTGACAACACGGGCTGGATACCGCAGAGAACAATGGTCCCAACGAGCAAGGGGCACAGGTCGGCGACGGCACGCGAGACGACCTCGCCACTGGTGAAGATGTAGCTGAGCTTGTCTTTGAGCAGGAAAATGACGAGACCGGCTATTGCTGCTACGAACGCCGACAGGGCGGTGACCATCCATGTCGAGAACGCGGCAGACCTGGGATTGCCGGCGCCCAGTTCATTCCCTACTCTTACGCTGTCAGTGCAAACTTCTTCAGATAAGAGTTCAGACTTCGGACAAACAAAATTAAAATTCTATTTATCCAAAATATGGTAAAGTGAATTTAAAATTTTAAATATCTGTCCATTTGCCATTTGCCAACCCAATGAAGGCTGCATAAGAAACTGCACAACATTAGTATTGACCGAACAGCATCTTGATGTGCCTCAAACTTATGCCAATGCATGGGGTCGATGGCTACATTGCATTTCGAATTCCAGTGGCCAGAGTATGGGAGATGGAACTGAATGCATAGTTTGATGACGCAGGTAGGACATATGAGTTTGGCAACATCGGAGGAAGCTTAGTGAACTGCTGTAGCCTGAATGTTTTTCAGAGGCATGTGCCCGTACTGTTCGTTTGTACGGTGACGGTGAGGTACTGTGCAATCACTGCAATGTACTATTTCATTCATTTTCGGTCTGGTTTCTGTCGGTTAGGCTAGGACATGGAACAGGAGGCTCCCTAAATGCGTATTCTTTCATAATGTGCTGCAATTTGTTGAGAAAATAAGTACCCAAACCCCAATAGGTGAAAAATACAGTGAGATGCAGGATGAACCAACCTGGCAGCTGCATTGAAGCCCACAGAGATCATGAACACCCATGACTGGATCGAAGTGCTGCAGACAAATTGAGGAGCACATGAAGTTCGTGCAGATTGAATGACTTTCAAACACAGTATCTCTGAACAATGTCAGCAACTCTGAAACTTTACCAACCGTTACGGGATCACCACCGTATTGTCAATTGATTCAGAAACCTCCGAACAGAGACCAAGAATAAAAAACAGCCGGAGGAGAAGGAAGTAGGGACTCACCAGACAGTGAGCGAGTCAAGCGCGACCTGCGGGTCCGGCAGCATGCCGGCGAGGAGGATGAGCACCTGGAAATACCACACCTCCAGCGCCAGCATCACCGCCGACGCGATGGACAGGCCGGCGAACCCGGGCAGGTCGGCGAATGCGGCCCAGGTGAACCCGGCCCACGTGGCCCTGCACCGCGGGCTCCACACGATGTACGCGAACTGGCCCAGCACGAGGACCCACCACGTGAAGCTGAGCGTGAGCGAGGCCCCGAGCAGGCCCAGGCCCAGCACGTACACGGCGAGCCAGCTCAGCGCCACGTGGAGCGCGAAGCTGGCGGCGAGGATGTAGGCGCTGGGCGCCACGATGCTCTGCGCCTGCAAAAACTTCTGGATGGGGAAGTTGGCGGCGTAGGCGAAGATCTGCGGGATGAGGCCGTAGGCGAACTCGGCGGCGGCGCCGGCGATCTCCGGCGACTGGCCGAGCAGCAGGAGCAGCGGCTCCGAGAAGGCGTACATGGCGGCGAGCGGCACGCCGGTGGCCATGAGCAGCACCGTCGAGCGCTGCAGGTACACGCCCAGCATCTCGTACTTCTCGGCCCCGTACGCCTGCCCGCACAGCGTCTCCACCGCGCTGCCCATCCCCAGCATGAGGCCGTAGGCGAAGACCTGGATGCCGTTGTTGCCGAGGGAGGCGGCGGCGAGCTGGACGTTGCCGAGCTGGCCGCAGACGATCTGCGTGGTGGACGACATGACGATGATGAGCATGTAGACGACCACGGCCGGCGCGGCGAGGGGCGCCAGCAGCCGGAGCTCCAGCGCCGCCGCGGACGCCGTGCGGCGGAGCCATGGCTCGGAGGCGCCCTCGCCGGCGCCGGAGAGCAGCGCCTCCAGCCGGCCGTCGACGGCGTGGTGATGGTCACCCGTCCGACCCATGGATCGATTGGCCTCGGTCGGTTGGTTCTTCCGACAGAGAGCCCGTGGTAGGTCACGCCGCAGCGGCAGAGCAATTTAGTGCTGCGAGATCTGTGATAAAAAATCGGATCGAAAGGGTGACGTGGTGTGTGTTGCTCTCGGCTCGGTGTCCAGAAGATTAGGTGAGGACAACCGTGGCGGTTGAAAGTGGGGAAGTCCTGGCACGGCGCTACAACAAAAGTTTGCTGCTAGACTGCTACGTTTTGTCTCGACTCCGAATTTTCAATTGGTCTCGCGTCCTACTATTTAGGACATCACGAGTGTGTCCGTTTGCGAAGAAGTTATATTATCGGTACGTTCTCTACTAAAACTTGGCTGCAAAGATGTCGCCAGATCTTCAGCTATATTAGAGTAATTAAAAACGGTTAAGAAACTTTTGTTCTATCAAATTCGCCGGCAATTGTCTCGGTGCGAGCTCATGCATGGACCAGCCGTTAGCGTGTGATCCCATGGGCTCACCGGTCTCACTCGCACATGCATCAGATCCAAGGACTCGTGCAATCCGTTTTGTATAATAGTTCAGCATCACTGCTCCTGAATTGCTAGCACCGCAGTACTTCCTTTCGGTCAGAATAGGAAACACTGATTTTCTGATAAAGATTATCATTTTTGAATCATTTTTCATGAGTAGTAAGATTTTATAAATAACAATAATAGTTATATCTGATTTCTTATATACTCAACGTTCCAAAATATTAGATTCAACATTTTGCATAACCTAATTCAACAATCCGAGAGAACAAGTTCATCACTTCATATTGAAATGTTGAACACTTATCTTTAAATGTTGAAGTAATATATTTTGAATGTTGATTATTTTAAAGTAAAAGATAAGTAAAATAAACTCATATGTGATATTATCTTGTTACACTAATGTCTTGTCAACTTCGAATTTTTCATTGGCCTCGCGTCTTTTAGTATTCAGGACATTACGAGTATCGGTTTCTGAAGAAATTATAGCATCGTCGGTATGTCGTCTGCTAAAACTTAGCTGCAAAGATGTCTCCAAATTTTCAGCTACAATGGTGTGTTTGTTATCTATCGTCCTGCAGTACCACACCCGTCCATTTGTCTTCTGGTGTCGCTTGCAACCCATCGTTGACCCGTTGTCGTTTCAAGCACGACATCTTCGTATGCGGAACCTGCGGCGTCCATGACTCAAATGCACTATGAAAGACTGTTGTGGGATTTTATATATCTTATACATATTAAATAACATAGCTTGATCTTGTTGCGTGTTATGCAGTTTTATTTTTTAATCTTATTGAGTGTTATGCAGTTTTATTTTTTTATTGAACGTGCATGTCGGATGTGCGTTCTTACTGGTATACTATAAAATCCAAAAAGATTCACACTATTAAACCGTTGTAATTTTGCGAATACCCCCTAGCAATGTTTAACATCTTGAAATGCTAATTGTGTAAATTCTAAAGTAATTTAATGCTGCCAACAGATCTCCTTTGATGATTCCCCAACAACACTGAAAGAAGGATCCAATGAACCCATCCGGTCTTGAAGCCTTTTCTGCCTCAATCTCATGAATTATTGTGAGAACATTTTCTTCAGTAAATGGGTCTTCCAAATGTTGCAGGTCATGAGTCTATACCCCAATAGCTTCCTAGTCCAAGGTGTAATCTCTATCAGGTTTGTACCCCAATAACTGAAGTGCTGAAAGATACAATCAACTTTCTCCTCATGTGTGTGGACAGTTGTACTTCCCCACTGTAATTGCTGGATAAAGTTTTTCCTTCTTCATCCTTTAACCCTCGGAAAGAACAGTTTCTCTGAGGCCTCTGTTGCGTTCAACCTCGATTGCTGCCATTGCCTCAGCTTTTCAATAGCTGCCATTCCAATAAATCTGACCTTCAGGTCCCTCTTGAAATTTATTTCCACGGTACTAAGAGGCCTGAACTCTGAATGTTGCATCGGTCCCTTAAAATCAAAGTTGCGTTTGTCAGTTGGACCAGGCATTTTTCACCGTTGGCAACGTACAGCTGCACTTGCTTGAGAGTTTCTTGGTTTTGTAAAGCTAGCAGTGTAATTTGTTGAAAGAATATAACTTCCATATTCGTCAATACAAAATTCTTTTGTAAAGATAATAAAAGTAGCTCTTCTTATTAATTGGGCTACTCGTTAAAAAATGATCAAAGCATAACATATGCCAAACCGATCAATTGCAATAGTTGTACAAAAACAATACATGATCCGTCAAAAATTCCATCGGTGCGTGCAACCGTTGCGCGTACTACTGTAGTAATCATACTAGCTATATCTTTCAACCTTCTATGAGAGGCTGCTTCTTGTCGTCCCACATGTCCAGCCTCGCCCTGGCTTTCTCCACCTGCAGTTGAGTCAGCAAACATTTCAGGCTCTTAATTAGACTGCTGAAAGCTACATGTATCAATGGGTATAGTATACGGCAGAGCGTGGAGTAGCAATGGCCGCACCTCCTTGTTCCAGTCGGTCCTGAAGGTGACCCAGACCAAGATGAGCGTCTGCATCAGGGTACCCCCAATCACCATGCCGCTCCACACCCCCTGCAATTTATAAATAATGCACTCGCGTCTCACGTGATCTGGTCGCATTGACTCGGATAACAATTATACTAGCGTCTCGATGCACTGAGCTCTGGATTCACAGATCAGAGGACTACACACTACAGGAGTGTCTGTCGTTGTGTGCCAGGCCAGCTTCGTGTACCTTGGCGCCGAGGTCGAGGTAGAAGCCGAGGAAGACGCCGAGCGGCACGCCCACGAAGTAGTAGCACCCCACGTTCACGTACGCCACGAACGTCTGCCACCCGCAGCCCACGGCCACGCCTGTGTGTTTTTTTAACCCCATTGCAAGATGTAAATCAGCCGTGCGATATCAGTGTGCATCGCGTCGGTTGAGGATGGTAGAGAGCTCACCGGAGAGGACGGGCTGGACGCCGTTGAGGACGAGCGTGACGGCGAGGAGCGGGCAGAGGTCGGACACCGCGCTCGCCACGGCGTCGCCGCCCGTGAAGAAGTAGCTCAGGTGGTTGCGCAGGCAGAGCACGACCACGGCGCACACCGCCGCCACCGCCAGCGACAGCGACGTCACCACTACCACCGATAACGCCGCCGCCCGAGGGTTGCCCGCGCCCAGCTCGTTCCCCACCCGCACGCTGCATGTTCATTAACACGGCTAATAAGCTTCAGTTCACCTCGCGCACGAATTGATTGAAACAAGCCAAACAGTTCGAGCGATGCAATGCAAGCAGCGCCACGCACCTCGCCGCCGCGTTGAAGCCGACAGAGATCATGAACACCCATCCGTGCACCGTCATGCTGCAAAAAATGGAACAAAGATACCGTGAACACTCGTCAAATCATGGAGGATTCAAAGCCAAGCTGAAAGCAAATTAATCCTGCCATTGTTACCAGATGGAGAGGGAGTCGAGGGAGAGCTCGGGGTTCTTGAGCAGGCCGGCGATGAGGACGAGGATCTGGAAGTACCAGATCTCGAGGCAGAGCATGACGGCGGAGGCCGCCGAGAGCCTGAAGAACTCCCCGAGGCCGGAGAAGGCCTGCGCGGTGAAGCCCGTCCACGTGTCCCGGCACCGCGGGCTTGCCACGATGTACGCGAACTGGGCCGCGACGATGACGCACCAGCTGAAGCTGAGCACGAGCGAGCCGCCGAGCAGGCCCAGGCCCAGCCGGTAGACGGCGAGCCAGCTCAGCAAGAGGTGCAGCGCCAGCGTGGCGGCGGAGATGTAGGCGCTGGGCGCCACGATGCTCTGCGCCTGCAGGAACTTCTGGATGGGGAAGTTGGCGGCGTAGGCGAAGATCTGCGGGATGAGGCCGTAGACGAAGACGGCGGCGGCGGCGGCGATGCGCTCCGGCTCGCCGAGGAAGACGAGGACGCGCTCCGAGAAGGCGTAGAGGACGGCGAGGGGCACGCCGGTGGCGGCGAGGAGCACCGTCGAGCGCTGCAGGTACACGCCCAGCATGCTGTGCTTGTGCGCGCCGTAGGCCTGGCCGCACAGCGTCTCCACCGCGCTGCCCATCCCAAGCTGCAAACCATGCATTATTGCATTGCGTTCTTCAGAAGATGAAATGGTAAAAAAAGAGTGAACAATATATGGCCAATGGCCAATGTAGGAGATTATTATGAATTTTATTTCTCGCTTGCATGCGCGGAGTTTGCATGGTTGATTTATTATGGTATTTAGCAAAAAAAAAGAAATCGAACGGGAGGAGACATATCCACCCTTGTCTGAACTCTGAAGTCTGGAAATTGTCTGAACAAGTGCATGCGGGCAGCTGCTCGGCAGTGGTCAGTGGATGGTAGTTGTCATCAATATCGACCATCCTTTGCTCGTGTTGATGGAAGCAGCAGTCAACCATCGTGCATGGGGATCTGCGCCTGTCAGATGACTGATGACGTCACTTCCTACGTCACTAACGTCATGGGCATGGCTAGGTTACGCTGTTATGTGCTGTTGTATTGTTCATATAATCGTCCTATATCACAATATTAATATGATTATATATGAACTCTTTCATATACGACCGACACTTGAACGTACTGATAATTTGTATACAGTTTTTCAAACAAAAGAGGTTGTTGTGCAATGTGCATGTTACCGCTTTTAATTTGAACCAGTAAAACGATGGATGCAATAGAAATAGAAATAGATCATGACATCCGGGCGCGCGAGAGGTTAACGTGACGTACCATGAGACCGTAGGCGAAGGTCTGGATGCCGGTGTTGCCGAGCGAGGCTGCGGCGAGCTCGAGGTTGCCGAGCTGGCCGCAGAAGATCTGCGTGGACATGGACATGACGTAGTTGATCATGTACACGGCCACCGCCGGCAGCGCCAGCCGCAGCAGCAGCGGCATCTCCACGGCGGCGCCCCGCCACGCCCGCCGCGCCCACGGCAGCGACGCGTCGCCCAGGATCGCCTCCAGCTCCCGGCTGCCCCCGCCGCCGTGCGACGACGTCGACGACCCCATCGCCACGGCCGGCTGCAGCAGCGGCGCCGACGAGTCCATGGCGATCGATGCTGATGTAGATATATATCTCGATCGATCGCGAGTGAACTGCCGGTGCCCGCTCGGGTTTTATATAGGCCGTCGCCGGACGCCGGGGCGGTGTGGTAGGTGCGGGGAGCGCGGTCCGGTGCGTCGATCGGGGGCGCAGAGACGATCACGATTCACAATCGATTGCTAGCTAGTTTGCTCTCGCAGCACGTGGGGCAAGTATCAGGAGTAACAGTCTAGTCCGGGCATATGGGCATATGGTGGCTGATACCATTACTCTTGAAGTCTCGAGGCCGGATGCATCGAAGGACATATGCTTAGACGACAGGATCGGAGTAATAGGTACAGTAGAGAGGTTGTTGCGACACGGGCCGTGCATATGCACTTGACCCTAACTGCAAGCACAGCATTTAATTATTAGGGAGCCACGGGCTCGACAGTATCTCACTGGCCGGGATCTCAAGGGCAGAGATTACGGCGATGAAATATTGCAACATGAGGAGGAGACGTACTTGGAGTATCGTCTCATGCTGCGGGTAGGTGCCAAGTTACCTCTCTTCTGATGCCAGTTTTCATAATGTACATCTCCAACAACCACGGGCATGCGTGAATCGTGATTAACTGATAGTATACTAGTACGTAGTAAGTCCGCGCTGCCGACATGTCAATGCCATTCCAGACGACGTGCACCCTCGACCATCCACATCATCTTGAACGCATCCAAATTTACTAGATGTTCTTTCTTGAGGGGGGATTTGATGCCGATCATAGTAGTACAACATCACTTGGGCACAGGAGATTGATAAGAGAGAGAATTAAGGCAGGAGATATATATATTTTTTTTGAGAATAGGCAGGAGATATATATGATTTAAAGTCATCATGCAAGCATTACATTCAGAGCATTGAAGCCACGATTGGCAGCAGAGGCGTTCAGATAAAAAAACGAAAGAAATGAATTGAAAGAAATACTGATGGACGAGGGATGGAGGCAGATGTTGACATTATTATTGTCGAATTGATGTTTGTCATCCTGAGGAAAGTATAGTAATTTGGAAATTGGAAACGGAATGCCGGCAATAATGGTAGTGAACTTCTATTATGTCAGCGAGTATGATAAACCAGTAAATATGATCGTCATAGATGGGTCAGGGTAAATCAGCTGGTTGTTACTCTCATAGTCTCAAACTATATTTTGTTTAGTAATAAAGTTGTATGTAGCATAATCTATACTACAGTAATTTGGAACCAAGGAGTAGTTGTTACTGCAGGTCCGCTTGTTTCAATTCGGCGTCCGTAATAACAAAGTAACAACGACGTACATACAGAACAGACTTGGGTGCGAGTGTCGATGATCCATCATTATAAATAATCAACACGCAATCCGCAAGATGCACCTAACCCAATATATATAACTACTTATTTGAGTGAGGATACGCGGCGATGTAAATCGCCGCACACCGATCGATCAGGATACAGGCCAGCTAGCGAGGTTTCAAACATGCATCGCTCATCTATCGACTCGCCCCAATCGATATATGCTAGGGGAAATACAATGCTCCATCTACTTTCCGATTAATGTTTCCGCTCCCAACCACCCGTCTTGGCAGGCCGTCTCCGCCATGTTAGGGCCATACTGCCATATGACTCTGCCGCTGACAGAAAACGTTCAAGGTCCAACCAGCTCTTGCTTGCCAGGTCCAACACTGCTGCTATACAACACTGCTTGGCTGGATGTACAAGTGCAAACACATGCTGTCCATTACTGTCTTTTTTTAAGGAACCGCACAAGATGGTGCATGTTTCATTGATATAGCAGAAAAATACAAGTCTACAGCCCTGGGAGGCCATAGGCAGGAAAACAGAAAAGAAAGAAAAAAACAACTATCCCGGTTGGATTTAGACATCAACGCAGGTTACCACTCACAACCACCCACCGGCCGGCCGCATTCCTACATAGCGGAGAAACCAAAACCGCAGCTCCACCCACGTGCCACACCAATGCAGTCATCAAAACTCCGACGTGATCCGACGCACAAAGGAGGCAGACGCCTTCGTTGGACGTTGCAACAATGCAGGACCTATCCGATGGACTGTCACACCCATCTATTTCCCCATTAGCACTGTCTATAGGGCTTGATCGAACACTTATGTTACTGCTACATATTCTCAATGCAATATATATGTTGCATAATCTGGGAGCTCAACTTACAGCGAGGAATGTCTTGCAATTTAGCATGAGCCCATAATTATCAAACAAGGCTACGCGCGCAACTGTGTCGTTGCATCTTTCAGTTTACTCGTCGAGAGCAGTAGCAACCAGTAGTAGAAGAAGTAGAGATCATGTTCCGCCACGTACTATCCAGGACGCGAGTTGCGAGGGTTCCTCCGCAACGGGTCCTTCGTGGACTCGCTCATAGGTCACAGCAGTACAGCACCAGCGCGCTGAGCTACCGGCAGGCTGCAGCCCAGATCGGTCGTCCTTCGCGACTCTGCTATGCTCTGACCGGATGCTGAATCGTTACAGTTAAAATACAACAACATAACTGATTTATCAGATACGGAGTACTACGGTCAGAGAGCGAGTGAGACAGGCAATGGAAAGCTTTTTGGGCCGTTCTATCCGGCCTTTTTCCCAAGTTATTAGGGCCTAGAATCCAATGGTTGCGAACTTAATTTTGGAGTCTTCGACTCCAACACGTTTGTGTCTGACTTTTCACACACAACTGTGTATGGTTTGAGCTTCTCATCTCATGCAGTGTCGCGTAAGAGCATTGATCATGTCAACTATACATAACTGTCGCGTAAGTTGCAGTAACATAGTCTTTGTGGCATTGTCAGGATATGATTGATTGGTCGCCGCCGCTTGCCCGCTTGGTGCCAAACGTCAGTGGCCATTCATTCTCTATTTTTCTGAAAAAAGAAAATACCTGCTGGCAGACGCATGCAAGGTAACCCCAAACAGCTTCCACGAAAGAGTGATCCCTTCGCTTTGGATTGGGCTAAGCAGCACAACTTGTCAATTGTCATCGCAATCTTCCTTGAAAAAGATAAACTGTCTACAAGTTGATGTGCATAAGCATGGAAAAATATTGTACTGTATGTAACTCCTTCCTTGGTCCTGGAGAGAAATGTTAACGTTTGTAATGATCTTCAACCAAGTGAACTGTGTGAGGTCATCTGAAATGACAGTGATTATAAGTTTATATATAATCTTCGACCAGCTAGCAAACACTAGTGCCATATACTAATACATCATCGACCGGAAGAACTTAATTTCCCCTCGTCACAATAATATCCGATCCTAGAATGTTTCTATGGAACGCGAGGTACTGAAAGTCTCCATTCACGGGTCATGGACTCATGGGTGCAATTTTCGACAAAGGATATTATCAATTCAATTCGCAAAGTCAATGGCACAGAACAATTCTGCAGAGTGATTTTGCTGGTGTCATATTTCATATTTGTGGAGCCATTGATCGAATCAAGTTTGCAGAAGCCTTAAAATTCAGAAGATCAAAAGGGCATTACTAGCAGCAGGCTGGCGTCTTCCCCGGAAGTCTGGAAGTGTTTTGTTTTTGGGTCCTACTACAGGCGCAGTATCTTCTGAATCTGAAAAGTTTTGCATCTGCAGTGGTGTGACTTTTTGTCTCGCATGAAGCTGCGTTGCAGCCTTGCAGCATATAGAAATGTTATCTAAATTTGATTTTTATAAAAAAAGAGAATAATTGACCTACTCTAGAGTCAACACACTCTGCGATCCAATATATGAAGCTCAGTTGGAAATCAAAAGTAAACCTCATCTTAAATCTCTTGAGACATAATTTCCTACCCAATTTGATTACTTAACCACCTTTAAAAAGCGCATGATGAGGGTCAACACAGTGTTGTCTTTTATAAAGCAAGTATTGCCTGGAGAAGGGAATGAACGTGCTGGCAAGAACTCGACAGAAAATCTCTTCGAGCAAAGAAGGGGAAAGAAAAAGAAAAGTAAAAGTCAAATGAATTCGAAAAAGGGAAATGAAAGGTCAAATGAAAATATATTGCATAACGTACTCGGAAACTAAGCTGAAGGCAATGAGCACCATGGAGTAATCAAACGCGTCCAAATATGAGCAGCCGAGGAGTGGAGGTTCACCATCTCAACCACTTTCATCTCCAACCTCCACAACCGCAGCTGCTGGGCAGCCACGTCCCCCACTTGCTTTACAAAGTGCTACATGCCTAAGACAATACTACAAACAGAGGAGATGCACCAGCATGACAGCAGTGATTCTACTGCATACCAATACTCCTGTTTTGCCTTCATGCATCATCACTGGATTTGGTGCTGTGTTTAGATCTTTCCAGAGAAATACACAGACAGCACGAGGTCTCAGAATAGGTCAACACCTAGTTCACCCGTTTGCAACGGTGAGAATTTCTACACTAGCGGGAACAATTTTATTCAAAGTCATTCACTACCACTAAAATGTCCTCCATTACTCCATAAAAAGAAAATATTGAAAGGCGCCAAGAAAGCTGACATAATAATAACAAGCTGAACAGTGAATATACAGTACTGTGTTCACAAATGTTCTAACCCAATGGCCAAAATCATACAACAAGCAACGGAGAGAGAGGCACTAATAGGTTCTGCTAGTTGCTCAATCATCCACATATATACACTACTCAACTAAGCACAAGTTTTAATTTACTCTATCTATATAGCCTATCTCAAGCTCATCTCTTCATCCAACCTAAATAAATATACACCCCAATGAATACTACTGCTGCAGTGCTACGTGCTAAGATAGTATTAAGGCAATAGACTATATGGGAGGCAACAATAACACATCATGCTGCGGTATAGTTGTAGATGTAGCAACAAGTAGCAGCATGGATTCGATCTCACTCGGGTATGCTCTGCAGCGACGGCCGCCACTGCCCCTCCTCCCTGTGCCGGAAGTTGGAGCTGGAGCTGGCCACGCGCAGCAGCTCGGAGACGACATCCCGGACCGGCGCGCCGCCGCCGCCGCCCCGCTTCCCGTCCTCGACGCGCCGCAGCAGCTCCTCCAGCTGCTTCCTCGTGATCCTGATCTTCACCTCCGTCGCCGGCCCTGCCGCCGGCGCGCTCCTCTCGCCCTTGCGCGCCTCCCCCTCCTCCTCCCTCTCCACCTCCTCCTCCACCCACACGGCGTTCGTCTTCGCATAATGCATGGCGGCGC
The DNA here is from genome assembly GCA_033239725.1 of Echinochloa phyllopogon. Lineage (NCBI taxonomy): Eukaryota > Viridiplantae > Streptophyta > Magnoliopsida > Poales > Poaceae > Echinochloa > Echinochloa phyllopogon. The sequence goes on along the minus strand of BTCW01000002.1, from coordinate 48,681,749 downwards.
CGCCGCCGTCCCCGCCACCGCCGCATCGGCCGCGACGAGACCTCTCCAGACAGTTCCCCATCTCCTGCCCGATCGCGCAAAGTCCCGGCCGCCGGAACGCCGCGCCGCGAACCCTCGCGCACGCGAGCTCAGCAGAGAATTTCGCTTCGTATGCGATATCTGGGCAAAAAGATCGGCGCTTCGGAATGGCGGATCGTTTGCGATGGCGGCCGCGGTGGCGTAGTTTATAGGCGCGGCGGGCGGAGGGAGGGAAGGATGGAATCATGGAAACGGACGACGAGGAGGAGATGCCCGACACGTGGATGGCCGCGATCGGGTCGTGGACGACGGGCCCGTGGGCGGGCCGACCACGTCCGCCTCGCTGGCGCGCGTTGGGTGTTTGGACGGGCCGGATCGGGCTCTGCCGTTGGCGCGAGGTGTGAAACGCGGGAAAAAGGGGGGATCGTGTTTAATAGCCAAGTGGGCCCCCCGCCGAGTAATTAGCTGTAAACGTGGCCTCCGCTGGCGACGACCCGGCTTTATTTTTTATTTTTAAATATAAAACTTGGCCTTTCGGATGAGTTTTTACAGCAGTACTAATATTTTACTCGATTGCTGACATTTTTTTTTTGAAAAATAAGCTTAATTACATACATATGAGCCCCCAAGTGGTTTGAGAAACTGACGCTCATCAAAGAGGAATCAAAGTTTTAGCATCAAACGATCGCACAACCAAGTTGATTCTGGCTAAAATGTGAACTACTCCCTCCGTCCCTAAGTGTCGCCGTTGGTTTTCGTGCCACGACTTTGTTTCGATTTATAGAAAATACGTGCAATATTTTAATCTCCAAATAATTTTGTTAAAAAACTAGATTTAAATATTTATCTAATAATATTTATTATATACCATAAATATTAATATATATTTTTATATATTCGGTCAAGATGTTTCTCGGGAAGCGAAAACGACAGTCTTTTAGGGACGGAGAGAGTAGGTGGCTGGATATGGTATCTATTTCCTCCGTCCTAAGTTGTAGTTTTGGTTTTTAAATTCATATAACAAATTTTATTATGAATCTAGATATACGCTATATTTAAATATATTGTATCAACTAAAACAGTCTATAATCTAGGACAGAAAAAGTCTACTTTACTATACTTACCTATTCACTTTGTCCACTTAACCCCTAACAAAAATAATTTATTCTAATCTACCCTTAATAAGATTTGTCTTTTATCTTTATCTATATACAATGAGTTTTTTAGTCAAATTTTATGAGGAGATAGACAAAATGATGCATTCTGTTATAAAAATATATTCAGATTTTTTCTTAGTTATTTTCATAGATTAGAAATATTTAATACAAAATTTATACTAAGGATACAAAACTATATGCAAATAAATCGGTAAAAATTCCAAATATTTTTTAATATAGGGCATCATATTTTAAATCGTCTCACCAAATTTGAACTTAAAATTCAACCTATGTAGGGAGAAACAAAAAAGTCAAATCTCATTAGCGGGTAAATTAGACTATATCAAATAGTTTGGGTAGTAAATTAAGCCTAAATTTTGCTTAGGGGGTTTAGATGGACAAAGTAAATAGGTGAGGGTAGTAAAATAGACTTTTTCATTTAGAACAGATGGAGTATTTACCAATATTTTACCATCTGGCTAAGCAACTTATTAGCCGTTCCCATTTTTTAAAAATAAATAGAAACGAAAAAAGGCTAAGTAGTTTCCAGACTTTGGTAAGACAAGCTTCAAAACCAAACATGGCTATGGTCCAAAATGGAGGGTTTAGTTGCACATTCAGTTTGTAATATTATTTTAGGCTCGTGGTGGAGTCTTGCATCAGTGCATCGTATGGGACCTCCTTTCGGAAGAAGCAAGCAGAGATATATCTGTAGCCTGTAGGTTAGTTCATCAGACGGTTTGTAGCTTGTAGGTTGTACAATTGTGAGCTGCTTTCATGCACACTGCTTGAATTTCTTATGCTGATTAGGTTTCAGATCCGATTGTGTTATTTTAATGCTGATGCTAACTACACGGCATGATGGCAGCTTGTACTCACAGGACAGAAAAGAGATCTATGCTCGTATCCCGAGCGCTTATGCTTGGCTTAAAGAGTACCTCGACCCAGTGGTGTTGTAGAAACATGCCTAGAAGCCTCTTCATCTTGCCTCATCATCATACTGTAAGAGAAGCAAAGCTAGTTCAATCACTTGAATTGTCAGCTGCCCTATTTCTTCACTGGAGAGCTATCTTTCCACATAGGCAACAGTTTATCATGCTAAGCTCGAATGCAAAGTTTAAACATCATTTGTTTTTTCTGAGAAAAATCATTTGTTTTTTCTGAGAAAATTGCATGATTGCCTATTGTTGTTGGTGGTGGTGTAAACAATAACGTAACAAGTGTTCTCAAACACGGAAAGCAGCTAGTAATACTTTGCTCTAGCGGTCAAGTAGTCGCCATCTAAATCCTCTGAATCTCCAGGTAATCATTAGGGTCTCATCTAATCATGAACCATATCACAACTGAAGAATGATTAGCGATTAGCGTATAGTCTACTAGGTAACTACCTTTCTGAATAATTCAGTGTGTACACTAGAAGTCTAGTACATCTATCCTGAACTAGTCCTAACTCACCTTTCTGAACATCGATGATTTGATCCCAAATATTGCAACTTTTAGAATTCAGACAGGACCACGACGACGCTCAGCTCAGAGTCCCAACTCCCAAATCCCAATCTAACTTCGTCTCAGACTAATTTTCTTTCCAACAATGATTGTAAATATTGTGCAGGTTGCAGTTCTTAAACAACGATGGGATGGTGCCAGGCCAATCAACGTATGCTAAAATGGTTCAGTTCAGACTTCTTCAGAATTGGATCAGACAATTAAGATGGACGTTTAGTTGCACGATATATAGGTATCCGACGAAATGTTATCTTATCTTCCAACCGCTAAGACCTGCGATCTAGGTCAACAATTTCCGGTTGGTTGGGAATATATGCCGGGTTGGTCCGGCCACCTGATTGATTGGCTTCTTTGGGACCGCCCCCCACATCGCCGCCACCGGCCAGGAGTTGGCCGGTCGCGGTAGCCGCCGGCTGGCTGGCTGGCTTGCTTCCCGTGGAGGCGGAGGCAAACCCAACCGAGCTCGTTTGACTAGCGGCTGCCTTTAATGTGTTGACATTGTGCTGAAGCTACAGATCGAGTGGTTTATTTCTGCTGCTGAAAGTTCAGATGTCGTTGGGAGGCTGATCGGGAAGCTGACGCTGATGTGGGAACAGAAACGGAACTGTGAGGCTATTGCAAGCAACCCTCCGTCGTTTATGCAGCTTGGCACTGCCTTCTGCGTGCAACCTCTCCACGCAGAGCCTGGGACTCTGTTTCGTGGTGAAATGGTGACGAAAGTTTAGCTTCTTGAAAACGGAAGCTGGCAACTGGCATGATATTTTAGGTTGCTGCTGCTGTGTGTACTGATTTCATCTTCTAATTCTTTACGATGCATGTTGCAATTCGTTTATTTGCAGTTTAGCGAGATTAGATTGCCGTTCTGCTGGACGCAGCCAACGTTCTTCACTCCTTTTTTTTTTGAGGGACCAGCGTTCTTCACTTTTTTTTTGAGAATTACCAACGTTCTTCACTTTTTTTTTAGCACAACCAACGTTCTTCAGTTTTTTTTTTGAGAGAAACGTTCTTCACTTGCTCTGCGTTGTTGGATGCTTTTGAGTGTTGGGCCTTTGTGTCTTAGCGGGATGATGAAAGGACTTATTGGGCCTTTATACTTTTGAGAAGAGGCCGGACAGAATGGGCCTTCTGGAAGGTCCTCGATAGACGTGTTCGAACTGGACGAATATTGGGCCAGCCTAGGACGGGCTTGCAGGATGGTGGCCCATACAGGGGAAGCAGGCTCGTCGTGAAAGTTGTGAGGAACACACTGGCGCGGATAGAGCTTAATATTGGGCCAGCCTAGGATGGGCTTGCACACAAGCGGTGCCAATAAAAGCATACCATTTTTCCAAAAAAAAAGAAGAAGAGAAGAGAAAAACAAAGAATACGAAGACGCTCGTGTGCATCCACAAACCAAGAAAATAGTTACCCTTAACGCGCACCAAATTTGATTGAACCCGTGCCTAACATTTGGCCATTTGGGAACAGTTGCAACACATGCTAAAGCCAACCTGCCCGATCGAGACGATAGAACTATAGGAGTGTACCTACCACCGGCATCTTGAGCCTGATTGGTAGGGGTGGGCACTTTGAACCCGAAAACCGAACCGAACCGAACCCAAATTACCCGAATTGTCGGTCTTTTTGGGTTTCGGGTTTCGGGTTCGGTCCAGATAATTTTATAATTCGGAGTTCGGGTTCGGTTTCGGTTCCTACGGTCTATAACCCGAATAGACCGAATAACCCGAAATTTAATATATTTACGTATTTTGATTTAGCTTATGAATGTTACAACTTTACATTTTAAACTATTTTAATTTTTTTCATAAACTTGTTAGTTACTTGCTTCCATTGAGTAGTACTTAAATCTATAGACTTGAAATGAGTTGGGAATTTGAATTTCTACCATAGAGTTTTGAGAGGTGACAAGGATATCTATGAAAATTCGGGTAATTCGGTGGACCGAATAGACCGAACCGAAATAATCGGTCTATTCAGGTTCGGTTCCTATTTTACTTTTAAAAATTTTGGTCCTCACTTTTTTAAAACCCGAAATGATCAAAACCGAATAGACCGAATAGACCGAATGCCCACCCCTACTGATTGGTTAGCTACCAAAACTTGGGCATGTCAAAGTTTTGATAAGTCTAAACTTGGGTTAAAAAGTTGCCAACACTTTGGTAATTTAAATGTGAGATATTGGCAACTTTTGGTAGCCAACCAAGTGATGGCCAACAAATTGGCTGGCCAAAGTTTTGGCATGCTAAAATTTTGGCTTTAACCAATCAGGCTCCTTTTTACCTCCTAGTCCTAGCCTACCGGAACTCCGGAAGGAATATCCGCATACTGCATACGCCGCGCATTTGCTGCGGTTTGAGTTGCGAAATTAGCTTCGGTATATTCCTCCTCTTTCTCGGAAAGCACGTGCGCTACGATCCGTACAGCCGCCTGATCTGATCGAAAAATCCCCCGGCACAGTGCGCTCCCTGTTCAAAAATTCCAACGTACCCGCGTGTCCCAAATCAAGCCGCGGTATATCCCCAGTGCCATATGCCACAGTGCTGCCAGGCTCACGGGCCCCACGTGACGAGTCAGATTTTTGACTTGTTTTCTCCCCGGCCCGCTGTCGATCTGTGCTGCAACTGCAATACAAGTGGGCAAAAAACTTGGCGGCCAAGTCTACCAGCTAGCTCCCACGCTCCCCGCACTGGATCCATTCATCCACGACAGTTGGAGTTGCAGTTGCAGTTGCAGCTATATACCCACGACAAGTTCATTGAATTTGGACCATTTCGATCGCCAGCCTACCCTGCATCTGCGAACAAATCCCCATTCAAAAAACGAACACCTCATGTCACAGGAAAGCCGTGAGGCGTGGGCGGATCTGATGACCACCTACGCACACACGCCAACCTTTTTTCTCATCGCGTACGTCCTCTCCTGCAGGCAGCAGCTAGGAGGGTCGGGGGCCCGTGAGGTGATGATTATCGCCGCGCATGCACCACCCACCACCAGTAAATACTAATCTCCCTTGCCGTTTAAAGCGTTCACAGGCGCGCCGCCGGCGGCCGGTTCGTAGGAACGTCGCATGCATAATGCATTCTACTGGGCTCCTGGCCACAGAGATGGCCACGCACCACGCACGCGAAGCAGTCCAGGTGCAAGGAATTGAACAGGCTCCGGGTTAGTTGGCGGTAGATGGCCGTGACACCCCTTTTGCCTCTTCCCCTACGGCTCTACGTACACACGTATACGAGTATTCACTACCGCCTCTAATTTGATCTGACTAGTACACGTGGCGAGGTTATCCCGAGCTAATCCTTCGCTTCCGGATACGATCAGCGGAGGAGAGGAGAGCAGCGTAATTGGCGTCATCGCCGACGCCAGCGGCCAGCGCACGACACATTGCCCAGATCCCACCACGTGGGGCGGCTGGCCCACCCGCATTGTCTGTGGCTCGATCCGCCCGCGGCGGGGCCAGCGTGGCAGCGGGGCCTGGTGCCTATCCATCCACTCGTGGACCCGGTCTTCGTAGACTGGAATCCACGGGCTCTCTGTGGATAACGCACCGGCGCGGTCGTCGACACGACACGATGTCTGCACGCACGCACGCACGCGTGGCTGGTGCACAGTAAAATAACGGTGGAAGGGAACGGAGAAGGAAGCTTCGCAGGATGCATCGCTGCATCGGATGGGATGAGCTGAGATCACTGGATTTTGTACCTGTACGACGGTCGGTACTCCTACCTCGTATTGGCCTTCGCCAGTAAAACAAACCGGCGCTGACCGGAGGTTTAATATCTTGCGGGAGCAAACTACCTATGTCCTAGTTATCCCTTCGTTCTAAAGTATTGATCATTTTATTTTTCTTTCTAACATATAATACGTATATATATAGGGTGTGGATAACAAAGTTTATATATATCTACAAACAAACATAAACTAACAGATACTTTGCAACTTCTGTATAATATATACGGAATAGTTTTTATTATACATCTACACAAAACATATATCTATATTCATAACAAAGATTATATATTTACAAAGCACAAACAATTTACATTTAAAATGAATAGAGTAGTATACAATTCCTTACAACTGATGTCGTCATCCTTGCTTTTGCCTCTTTGTGAGTGTGGACGCTAATTTGTTTGGTGATTTGGAAAGAAAGTACGCACACCACATTACTGGTCTGGATGACATACACACCGGCGGAATTTGTACATACGGCCATCAATATCGTTTCATACAATCATACGTGTACCCAGCTCAGTGAGGGAACCGTGCGTGCGTCCGTGTCCGAGTAATACACACGCACGTTCCTTGATCCGGTGTGCAAACAATGAGGACAAAACCACGACACCATGTATACACAATTACACATTGACCATCTGCCAGACTGGAAGAGAAAAAATTAAACAAGACCGGCGACTGACTCAAGGCCATAGCTACGTCACGGACACGTAAACTGCTGGAGTAACGTGAATCGGTTACGCACTCGCGCGGAGCCCGTCACGACAAACCAACACCAGCTCGGGGGGCCCCGCGGTGGGTCCCGCCTCCCACCGCCCGCGGCCTATAAATCCTCGCCAGGTTGCACCCGGCGCCTAACCTTAACCAATCCCCCCCTTCTCTCTCGCTCTCTCTTCTCTCGCTCTCGCTCTCGGGAGTCCAGGGGAGAAGGTCTCGTGTGCGCCCGGCTTTCCTCTCCTCGCCGCACGACGCCGCAACCAATCTGACGCCGACGCGTCGCCTTCGCCGCCGGGAGCTAGCTGGTTGTTGAAGATGGCCAAGGCGCGCAGGCCGCCGTTCGCCGCCGCGGAGAGGTTCCTCGGGTTCCCCCGCGGCGGGTCGCCGGGGGCCGTGGCGCCGGCGCCGGCGGGCTTCGACGCCGGCGACGACCTGCCGGACCTCGCCGAGGCCGACGTCTGGTACTCGGCCGCCGAGTCGGCCGGTAGCCCCTACGCCGCGGCCTCCCGGCAGGTGATCGAGGCGGAGGGCAGGACGGCGGCGGCGGGCGGCAGCGGGCGGGCGCCGCGCCGCGGCGTGCAGGGCGGGCTGAGCCGCGCGTTCGGGGACGGGCCCGGGCGGCCGGTGGCGGCGTCGGCGCCCGTCGAGGTGCCCGCGTGGCCGAGCCGCTTCTCCGTGCCGGACCCGGAGCCGGCGCTGCTGTTCGAGATAGAGATGCAGGAGGAGGAGGGCGGCGGCGGCGCCGGCGGGTGGGTGCCGCCGCACCTGTACCTGGCGCGGCGGCAGGCGCGGGCGTCGGTGGTGGAGGGCGCCGGGCGGACGCTCAAGGGCCGCGACATGTCGCGGGTGCGCGACGCCGTCTGGAGCCGGACGGGATTCGACGGTTGATGACGACGACGACCATCAAAGCTTGCGTTTTGATTCCGATTTCCCCCCTTTTTTCCCATTCGCTCTCAGATTTCTCTTCCTCTTTTTTGTTGGATGAAATTTTGTAAAACACGCGGGGTTGATGCTTGATTTGGCCTCCGATCCACCGGCAATTTTTGTATTTGTAAATCAATGCAAAGAAAAGAAGCTCAGCTCTGAGGAGCTAAGAGATCGATGAAGCAAGGAATGTGTGGTGCGTGTGTATGTAGTAGAACGAGTATAGCTCAACAAGTATATTCATTGGCTCAATAATCTGCTGGTTGCTGATTGGGCAGTTGGGCACTGGCTGGCTCCAACGAAAATTGGTTGGAGCCTTCAGATTCTTTTGGGCGCTTTCCCTAATTTGTGGTGGCCATACCAAAACAAAAAAAAAATTGGCCATGTCATGTGTTGTGATCCGAAATTGGAATCTTTATATGTTATTTTTTTCCTTCTGATTCTCTGATGACGCGCTTGAGGTGATGAACTCCCCCCGGCCAGTCCTATTTCATAGTATTATGAAACTCGTAACACAGAATGGCTGTACAGGAAAAAGGATAAGCAAACAGTAGAATCAAAATCATGAGTTTAGATTGAACAGACTTCACTGTACGTCAATTTGTGAGTCGTACATGGAAATCGCACCCATCTACAGTACTAGAAGCAGGAGTGGGCACCTCCAGCTCCCATGCCTGTTGCTTGACGGGACGACGTGTGCGTATTTTGTTCGCTACTGCAGCAAGCGGGTCACCGTGCATTCAAGCAAAAGAAATCATCCGCCTCCGGCCGGCGGCCCATCTTATCTTATTTCCCTTCACCCCTTGATTGATGCTACGAAAACGCGTTCGCCGCCGAATGAGGGCGAGTTGCCGAAATAAAATAACGTTTATTTTATTTTGCATTCGAGCATGTGCACAAGCTCATGTAAATTACTACTATTGTTATATATGTTTGTTACGATGGACGTACTGGTAGGCAGGAGGAGCTGTGAGGAACATTCCTATCTGGGGAGGTTCCGGCATGCAAGCTTCCAGGAATATGCGACGGTTCAGAATATAGTTTCCAGTAGCTTTATGCAGTAATTGGTTAAGATCCGTGAGACCGTGACGGTGGTAGAGATAAGATCCGTTGAGAAAAAGAGAACGGCACGGGTAGAGCCGGCCTAGAGATGGAATGTGCCTATATATATATATATATATATATATATATATATATATATATATATATATATATATATATATATATATATATATATCTATTTAAAGCTTGCACACTGGATCCTGAGTCAACGGGATTACATATATACAGCATCTTATTATCCACGGCAACAGTACAAAGCATGGCGTGCTACAAAGAGTTGATTGAGTGCGGAGCGAGTAAACTTTGCCTGGCCTTTTATTTCAACGGCTTGTTATTTTTTCTTGGCGAACTATAGTCGATTGATCTTGGAATTCAATGCCTACCACTAAAAAAATAAAACTGTTAAATTCTAAAATAAATCTAAAAATATATGAGCACCTCTACAATAAATCTAGAAATATTTTCTTTTTTAGTACTAATTCCTCCATCCCAAAAAATAAGACATTGTATAATTTAAAATTTGTCTAAAAACAAATCATTTTACTACATATACATGTGCATCTAATAACCAATTAGTGTCAAATATGACTATCATTAGAGGCATTTTACTTTCTCGTTAATCTGTCCAAAAATTTCTATAATAATTTTTTTTGGGACGGAGGGTCAGAGGGAGTATGTACTCCGTATGTCTAATCAAGGCAAAGCAAAAGGCGATGTTCTGTGTTCCAGTGTATTTTTTTCTTACAAGTTACAACGCACTATATGAAGTAATGTAATATCCGCCCAGACGGAGTATATACTTCAGTTTGCGTGCGTATAAGTGTTTGTGTTTGTACGTGTCTTTTGATGAAAAAAAATCACGTACATACTCCAGTGCAGGCCGGATACCGTGGCAGACTGGCAGTTGTGAATGAAAATGTGCTTTCATTCTTGTGGGAACTGGGATTAGTTGAATTGGAGGCTATTTTCAGATGAGACACGCATGACAACTGTAGGCTTCGTCGTAGCTATCCAAGGAGGAGGAGACGTGAGGCACCCGCATCGGCTGGCATTGGCATCGCGACAGGCCAGAGGAAGCGAACCACCAGAGCCCCCGCACCGCACAGCGCAGCCAGACAAGCCAAGCCTCCCCGTCGTCCCCATGCCGAGGAGATGCCGCCACCACCACCCAGGGTCCAGGAGCTCGCTCGGCTCCGCCCCGCACCCCGGCCACTCGCGCCCCGGCCCACCTGCTTTTGGTCGATAGGGACGTGACCTGCTGCCGCCATCGCCGTGCCCCCCGCGCGCGGTGCCGGTGCGTGCAATCCTGCGCGCCTGCGGGAACCGTCGCTAGCCTAGCCCGGTGGCGCCGCGACGCGTGTGTCGCGGTCCTCGGAGCGGTGCGGGCGCTCGGCGGCTTGCGGTGCCCGATCGCCCGGTCCGGTACGGTCCAAAGGGCGGGACGGGGACCGCGGCCCTCTCCCTCCGCTAGCGCCAGTCGCCTCTTGGCCCCGCGGAATACATGAGTGATTGTTGGTTTGGCGGATTTTCGCGATATCTGAATCGATTTCGCTAGCTCGTCTTTTTGGAGGTTTTGGACCGGCTCGTGCATGCGCTGGCCTAGGTGGTTGTCGGCGTACGTCCTCTCGCTCATAGGTGCCACACTAGGGGTGTCCGAATTCACCTCAAAGGCTGAAACCAAAAGACTAAGGCCCTGTTTGGATGGTGTGGCTTTGAGAAGCTATAGTATCAAGAAACTGTTGTTTTAAAGTCTACAAGCGTTTACTTTCAAAAAAAAAGTCTACAAGCGTGCAAAACCATGGTTTAAAAAAGAGATATAGATTCTAAAAAAAAGAGGTATAGACTGGAGTTTTAAAAACTCCAAAAAGACTACAGTTTTATCAATACCATGGTTTCTAAAACTACAAAGTCTGCAGCGTCCAAACACCATGCACCTTTTCGAAACCAAAGTATTTTACAAAACCGTAGTATTGTTCTAAAAACTCTAAAAATACTTCAACTTCAAGAGGAGACGGGAAAGATAAGATACAATAGTTATATTTTGGACCAAATGCCAGATGTAGTAATATAAAAGATACCGGAAATAATACACAATTGGAGAATGGGGTTGTATTTGTAGACGAAATAGGAGGCTGTGGTAGATGGATTTAGATCCATGGGTGCTAGCTTTCAGGCTAGTGCTGGACATGAACAGTTTTTTTTTTGGAGACCAGATCGAATAGTACAGTTCTCGAACTTGATGACTTGATCTCTAGTTTGATGTCATTGCAATGTGCTACATGAGAGGGGATCAGGGGAAAAAATTATAACGGCACATAATGAATTGACCACAGCTATTTCAGCTAGTATGCATGTATTTAGTTACATCCTTGTATACACTGCACTAAACAAAAATACCATATATACATACATAAATACCGGCACATAAAAAGCGTGCGTGAATCATTTTTACCGCGCGCGAACACATCACATGACTACAGGAGTACGTACCACCCGGCAGCATTTGCTTGTCTCGTTGGGAAAGAAGCCACGAAATTTCCACGAGAGTTTCCTGTAGCCACAGCCAAGGGTAGCCTGACTGGCCGAAAGAGACGTCCAGTGACCGCGGGGCGCCGGAGACACACGGACACCCCGGCCCGCCCGCGCCCGCGCTCGTGCATGCACCTGCAGCGCCTTCCCCCTGTCGCGGCACTGACCTCACCGGCCGCTCTCCAAGGGCGCGCGCACGCGTGGATTTGTTCCTTTCCGCCCTTGGCCCCGGAGGCCCGGACGCCGACGAATTCTCCCCGGCCGCCGGCGGCGCCGGGCTCCCTCTCGTGACACCAACAACGGGGAGAACAGGTAGTTAAAGCGGCTTCTTCTTCTTCTTCCTGTTCCTGTGTGCCCGCCGTATGTATGCGTATCACGGGCGTTTTGTACTCGTACCGTATTTATGTGTGTGTGGCCGTAGCCCGTGACAGAAGCAGGCGGCTGGTTTTGTTTGTTTATTTTGTTGCGTGGAGATGATGTGGTTTTGGTGATGGTGACAGTGCGAAAGTTTTTCCTCGAGTAGGTGTTGTGTTCTATGATGGTGCGTCGTGCATGCTGGCGGCCGCCCATAGCTTGCTTTACTTAGCTGGAAAAAGTTGTTTGGCGTCTGGATCAAATGTTACAGAAAATATTCCTCACATGCCATTGGTTAAGATAAGAATGCTGTGTACTGACCTGGTTTCAAATTAGATTTTTCTCATAACATTTATCTATTCATCTTATTTAAAAATATGTAAATATTATTAATTTTATTTATAACATACTTTATCATTAAAGATATTTTAAATATTTTTTATATTTAGATAAAATGTTTGAGTAAGACAAATAGTTAAATGTTGTAAAAAACAACAATTAACAGTAATTTAAAATAGAGGAGATGATATGCCATAGCTGAACTCGTATACTGTATCGGTGAGGGTGAATGGAGAGGAAATAATCCCGTCATAGTCAGTGCCTGCAGACGTATGTATATATAAATGGGCCGCCAAACCAACGTAATTGCAAATTGCAATTCAGCTCAGACGATCGAGGATGTCTAGCGAAATTGCATAAAGAAGAAGTCCTTTTTGCGTTTATTACCCTTCACTAAAATCCTCATATCTTTTCGTGCTGGTGTATGGTCCGTATCAAGCGACAAAAATTGAGGCAAACGAATATATTAAGTGGAAAAATATCCTATTATCCTATCCTATATGTCACTTGCTTAATCAGTCTGTAAGACAAGTGGACGTTGGCTAATAATGATCTCTCGTGATGTCACACACAGAGCATATAGACGGAACATTCCAGGTTGCAACATGAGTGTTATTATGATATGCCTCCTTGTAGGCGCAGATGAAACTTGACAGCCATAGTGGAGGCACAATGATGCTCATCTCCTCTAGGTTGGACTGCCACTACGGGAGTGTCCAAATCAGTAAATCATCTTTGTGGCTTTGTTTCTTGACAAAACCCAAGAGGATGCATGGAAACGGAATATCCACTGGTACATAAATCATCCACACCTTTCCACGCATGTGCGATATATACGGATGTTTATTACAACTTGGCTTTTTGCAACGCCTTTAATTTTCTAATGGGTTTCGTGTTCTTCGTCTAGTCAAAAGGTGCTTGTCGTTCTTTTAGGAGTAAGTCGTGTCACTACTCACTAAAACAAAGTTCGTTTCTTGACAACGCAGGATGACGGCCGGCGGATAATATCCACTGTGGCGGCGCATATTTAGCATGGAAGAAATTTGAAAATTTGGCATGGATCAATATACGGATGATGCTATTTACTCAGCTTGTTGTTGTTGCAGTGCCGACTTTTCTAACGGGATGCTATATTATGCACCGCACTTTTCTTTTGTTGGTTCAAATCATGGACACGGACGGCGGCCTTAGGTAGGATTTGATGATATTCGTTCTTCGCCTAGTCAACAAGGTGCTTGTCATTCTTTTAGGGGTAAGTTTGTTGTGTCTCTCTACTCACCACTAGATCGAGTTTGTGTCTTCAAGTTGATGCTTCAATTCCATGTGTAAAGGGCGCGATCTCACCAGATCTGCAAATAAAGCAGAGGATACGTTGGTATCGATCAGGATCCTTTTGGATACAAAACAGGTCTGCTTCACTTTGTGCGAGCAATACACATATCGTGCTCATGCATGCTTTACATGCTACAGCCTACAGGTAGAGGTATCTTCTCCTTTTTCTTTCTAATTTCTTGACGAGATATATACGCACATGCAGGCATCTATATATACTAATAAGCACATGTTCACATGTCACCTTTTTTTATATTTATTTATTTGTGACAGAGAGTATGTAATAGTGTAACGCACATATATGGAATAAGTTATTCTGCCGTAGCTGATGAGTTCGAAGTCATCAGGAATAACGACAAAAGGGGCTGCTGAAACTGAAAGCATAAAAGGTCAATTGTTAATCTGCTACGGATCCAAAGGATTAACATGGATGACTCCAAGCTGATTGCTTTTCTTTAAGGACTACATACTGGTCTAGGCACATGTGATTTCCCAACAAGAGATCTACTTGCAAATAACTTCGCAACCTAAAAGTCCGCTTCTATATATCCACATCACATGCATATATACATCTTTAATTGCTAGTCTGCCTTTCTTATTGGTTTGAATAAGGTGTACCTCTCATGAACAAAAAGGACAGCTTACAAATCACAAGCACACGATAAAGTGTACCTTTAGTTTATGTTCTTTTTTCTTACGGGGACTGTAGTAGACTTTAGTGATAGAATATATATTACCTCGATTCATGAATGTACGTTTGTAGTTATTATATTGTGGAAATTATTTTACCCACTGACATATACTATATATGGCATAGCCATTTTTTCTTAAACAAATTATCTAGGGACCCTTTTTTGCGAAATACTACAGAGACGCTCACAATGCACACATACTTATTTCTAATTAATACACACATGCAAACCCCACCCTATGAGCACCTCCGAGTGACTAAACCTATAAATATCGAGATCGACGAAGTTACCACACATGCCTCACACTGTTGACCAACATATCGTCTATCACTAAAAAAATATCATTGATTAAATTCTAAAAAAATGGAAAAATACAAATTCAATACTAAATCGAGAACTCGAATCATAATAGACAATTTTTACCATAAAAATCTTACCGACTAACCTAGTCACGGAGCTGGAAACTTTTGACTGCCACCCGAGGGAGCAGTGGTAAATTTCATTACGACGTCGACACTACAATATTACCATTGCATCTCGAAGTGTCACTGTTTTGTGCCTGCACCACAGCAGCCGTACGCCCTTGTTGCACATAGCTTTACGAAGCTTCACACTACCTTCCCATCGTTCGTTGGTCACGTGTTCACTACACACCGTAGGTGCATAGACTAGTACTAGTACGATTCACGCTGGCCAAAACAAAGTGCTTTAAGTACAATCATCTGCTTATAATACCAGTTAAGTCGGCATGCAAGGTCATTAGCGTCACTCGTAACCTTTTGGTTTTTTTGGGGTGACGTATCGTAACTTTGCATTGCATATGATAATCGTGAACCGGAAGCAGGCTCGACATACAAAACAGTGTATGTAGGCCATGCTGTACCTGTATTTCCCTGCTGCTTGGGCCGGGCTGGACCTTTGCATTGGGCCGGTCTGAACCTGTGTTACTTCAGGTTTGACACTTTTGGTATTTGTCTGGATATATGGATGGTTAATAGATACACATTTACATCACAAGTTCAGGACCACTTCATAAATAAGCAGGTAAGAAATTGGAAGAAATGTAACTAATCAGGATATACCTACTGTGACATTGAAATAAAACAGAGCTCGCATGTTCGTACGTATGACTATTTTACCTGCACTCTTTTCTTCTACTCAAACTGGCAGGCAAAGACTAAAGCAAGAAGTTTATTGTGCTTTGTAAAAGGTTCATAATTCAGTTATATTCATATCATAATAGCGATAAACCGACCATACAATGTCCGGACTCTTTCACAGTAGTCATGGCCACATTGTTTTCGCTGGAAGGTGATCATAGTGAGAGCGAAAGCACAAATTAAAGGAAAACTATATTTCATAAACACACCAAAGAGAGGTAAAGTACTGCCAAATAAGGAACAACTCATGCTAAATTGTGGGCACATGTACAAGCTTTTATTTAGAAATATCTTTGTTGACATGAACCTCGGAAAATGTCCATTAAGTTGTAGCTGCAAGCTTTTATTTGATATCAATTGAACAGGTAAGTTCAAGAACATAGTCTAGGAAATATGATGCAATGGTTACACTATACGTGAAGATAAATTCAAGTGCCTTAAAGTTGCCAGCCACGATTCTCCTCTCCAGCAGTTGCAGACTCACAATTTCACCACTGCACTTGGTTGAAGAACAGCATGCTGCAAATCATCCAAGAGCACTCTTTAGAATCCACTAATAAAAAAAAAATTGATGCTAGACAGATTGCTTCATTTTGTACCATCAGAGAATTACCTTAATCTGTGTCCTGTTGTATGTGTAGGTAACATGGATGAACTCATCCATAGTCTGGATCGCTGCTGGATACGAAAATTCCATACCGTTGGTATCCTCCAATGTCATTACTTCATCCCATGAATCACCATCGTCCGAGGATATTGCAATCTTGAGCGTTCCTCTGGAGAAGGTGTTGTAGGCAAGCAGTACTCTTCCATCCTTCATCTTAACTCCATCAATACCTTCAGGCGTGAAGGCCAGAGGTGAAAAGTGAGAACTAGCAAAACTCATGAGCATGTCTTAGAAGTTTCTGAAGCTTCAACGCATCTATTGATGGTCACCACCAGGTATGGTCTTGAAAACCTTTTAAAATATTACTGTTAAAAGTTTACTGAATCATGCAGAAAAGCTCATTAGGCTCACCAGAATTTGGGTTTGGAAGCTGAGTCTCACGGACATAACTCCATGTCACACCTTCATCATCGGAATCGGCCATACATACACGCCCAATTGTTTCAAATGATCGCAGCAACACTCGAATAGTCCCATTGGCAGTCTGGTAGGGAACTGGCTGGATCACCCCAAGTGGTTCACCTTCTATACATATAGGGCCATACTTTCGCCATGTCCGGCCAGCATCTTTTGTAACCTTTGTTGATAAGAGGTTGTTAAAACTAGATGCACCTTGTTAGATGTACTTGAAGTCAACTTTTGCATTTATTTCTCAAATAATGCTGCTGCATATTTCTACCTCAAGCCATGCACCCCACGAGTTCCAGCTTTCAACTGATGATCCACACAGTAGGCGACCATCTTCAAGCAAGAAAGGCTGCATTGGCGATATTCCATTGATCACTTTGTGCATAAAACATAGTATCAAAATGGAGGGGACAGCAAACTACTTATTCTACAATCAGCGTTAAACCTCTTATTGTGTGAGAAAACTGCTGTGTGTGTGTGTGTTTTTTTTTGAGACTAGGAAACTGCTGTGCTAAGATGTGAGTCAAAGCAAAAGACCACAAATCTAGACATGCCTTGTTCTTAATAGGACCAAGGATACCAGGAGGTAGCTGCTCTCTCTGTGACCAGGTTATACCACCATCCAACGATCTTTTCATGGCACCACTCCACCCGGACAAGTTATCTAAAGCATCAGATTGTTACATTCTTTCAATTAGAGATAAATAGGGCAATAGTCATAAATAAAGATCTTACTTCTGGACCTCTTGACCAATCTTGTAGAAGAGAAGCAGCTCACGGGAGGGAAGTTGAAACAAAACAGGATTCCACATGGGCACCCCATCCTGTTCATCAGCTACCACTGGAGGATGCCAGCAACCATCCTACAAACGTAATTTTCCTAGTAAACAACTGATCTTCTAGGTACAGAGAAAAAAAAGGAAGTATATTAGACAGGTTGAACCCACACTATATCTCTGCAACCAGATTTTGACATCCGGAGCGCCTTCCCTGGATCCACCAAAATATGCTACCAAAAAATTATCTTCCTCAATCTGAAGAGTCAAAATTCAGATATGAATTGTTCTAGTTGTTTCTCAAAATGCTATTGCATCTGAAGGCCATATACCTGTACAATAGTAGAAGCATGGCAACTGTTGAAAAGGGTGCCTCCAGCAGGAAGTATGAATTCTTCCTTCGCAATGCTCCACCCAGACGCCACATTTGTAGTCATATTGATAATGTTTTGGGTGTTTTCTTCCAGCTTTTAACCAACTTTGACCTCGCTGTCATCCAGGTTATTAATAAAGTCCAAGGATGAATCATCAAGCCTATTAAGCATAAACAAGGAAAGTCTAGTTTCCTGAAGCTGTTGAACGGGAAATTGTAACTTACTCCTCACCAAGTCCTGAACTGGCACTGATCTCACCGAATGACGTAGCAGACGCTATGGTGAAGTTGAAAGGTTTGTTGTTGGCGAAGACCTTATGCGGTGAGACGGAAATAAAGAGGAACGCAGAAAATAGAAGGATGCAGGGTATAGCTGTCGGCACGAATTGTAACATCATACAAGCTAGTTCCTACAAGGCTGAAAGCCTGCAACAGGGTAACGATAAAGATAGGTAAGCATATAGCTGCAGTCAAGACTAATATCCAAAATGGAGTACAAAGCATGCAAGACAAGAACCAAAGCAAGACCAAGTGCAACATATCCACTAGCCAAATTTTCAGAATTGCTTCAAGGAACAGAAGATGGCAGACCGCCAACATTTTCTTTTCTTATAATTTCAGATACACCCCACCCTACCAAGGTCCTCGCAGAAGAAAAATCCCCATCAGCAACACACCTATCAATCCTCTCCACCTACTCCTAGCCAGGGCAGAGGAATTACGGGTAACCCGACCAATATCCCACATCCCAGTACGAAAACCAGGTGCCCAACGCTGAAAGCAACAGTGGGGGAGGGATCAGCTATTCACCATTCACCAGAGGAATCGGCGGCGTTCAGCTGCGTGCGGCGCCGCGCAGGGCTAGCTCGGGCTTCGATTCCCCGCCGTTGCGGACTGGAGCGGCGGCGTTGGCGGCCACGGGCGGGGCAAGATGCGGCGGCAGGCCGGCAGCTAGGCCGTGCCGTGTTGGCTCGTAGTCGTCACCGCGGGTCAGCGGCAGGGACAGAGATGTCGACAGTGGAGTGGGAGCAGCGTCGGTGTCAAGTGGCAGCTTTCAATGAAATTAGTACACGTTTAACGGGCACCACAGGAAACAACATGGATTAAAGTTTTCAAAGATTTGGATCCGAAAAGAATTCTATGAACTACGTATTAGTGTAACATTGGCGCTATTGTTTTTGAAAGAATAACTACGCTAGGCCAGATGGAGCAAATTCATACCCTCTCATTTAGCATAGATCTCATTGACTTCTTGGGTGTTTCAAATACCCACTTGCATATTACTTCATTACGTTGTTTTTCCTCTCTAGAGAAGAGCTGCATGTTTTTATATTAAGAAGATGAACTTTATTACGTGGTACTCTCTCCATCTTAAAAATAATCCAATTCTTGCTTTCTAAAAGGTCAATAAAATTAAAATTTAACCATGCTTATAAGAAACAATATCATTATTCTTACCTTCAAAGAGACTGACTACGAAAATATATTTCATGATCAATTTAGTAATACTTATTCTGTATCATAAATATTAGTATTTTTTATAGATTTAGTCAAGTTTGAAATTGATTGACAAGCGAAAGTTGCATTCATTCTAGGACGAGGAAGTAACACCTATAAGTTTTGTATTCCCTCCTATGTCTATAGACCGGATGACGCCCTCCCGGCTGCGCAACTAGACCCATACTCCCTCCGGTTCCCTATTAAAAGTCGTTTAAGACAGCAACACAGTCACCAAAGCACAATTTTGACTTCTCTTTTCTATAAAAATATTTCTTGAAAAGTTATATATGTATATTTTTATGAAAGTAATTTTCAAGACCAATCTATTTATATAATTTTCACATTTTCAAACTCAATAAGTTAAATGTTATTCATGATTTATACTTCCAATGTTTGACTAGAACTTTGTCCAAAACGACTTCTAATATGGAACCGGAGGGAGTACACCGTAATGTATAGATGCTCCATATACAAATAACTATGTCAAATCTCACCCAAGTAGAAGAATAACGTTAGAACAGCAATGGAACCTAAGGCCTTGTTTAGATCACAAAAGCAACTCTCAAATTCAGTATGCAAAAAGAAGATTCCCCGTCACATTAAAATGTCATAACATGCATGTAGTACTAAATGTAGATGAAATAAAAAACTAATTGCACAATTTTGTTGTACTCCACGAGATGGACATTTTGAGTCCAATTAATCAATTTTTGGACAATTTTTCACAAATACAAACGAAATGCTACAGTGGCGCAATGATTATGAAGTGACTTTTTTCTACCAAATTTGGAACTAAACAAGGCCTAAATTCAAGAATTATGTTGCCAGTCTCAACGGTGAACGTGACAAACTCCGAGAAAACTCTACAAACTTATACGGGTTAAACCAAGTCATCTTTGAGGTTTCCAACAACTATATCAGCTGGTCAATAGGTGAAGGGGGTATTCGAAAATACATAAAACATGCAGAAGAAAGTGAGATGCAGATGTGTATTTGAAAACCCCCTAGCTTGCAGTTTTTTTACTATTTTTCATTTTTTTAGACAAAAGCTTTGCATGTCGGTTCATTAAGAAGACCAAAGATACCTGAAGCTTTTTACACTAACAGTTGCTAAGTCTTAAACTAGACATGTTTGTAAAGATGGCCATAATATCTTTTGTTGAAATTTGACCGGTTTTTACACTAACAGTTGCTAAGTCCTAAACTAGACATGTTTGTAGAGATGGCCATAAAATTTTTTGTTGGAATTTGACCGCGGTGAAAGAGCTCAACGCCTCAACCAAAGCAATAGGATATTTCATTGGCACAAGAGAGAAAGGGATAAAACTGCCAAAAAAGGAACACTTGTGCATATGTACGCCTTGCCATTTCAAACCTACCTTTTTACAGGTATAAGACACGCCTCGAAAATTATCTGTTAAAATGTACTAGCTGCAAATGTTTCTTTAGCAACAACCAAGAAGCAAACACAAAGTTGGAGTATATAACTTTAAGTTCCTCGGAGTTGCAATCCATAGTCCCCTCGTAGTTGAGGACTCACCTCACCGCGGCACTAGGTTTAATAACAACATGCTACAAGACATTCAAGAATACTCTTTAGAAAATGCAGCAATAGACAGAAATCCACTGTTGTTGCGATTGCTGTTTCATTATGCGTGCATCACGGAAATTACCTTAATCTGCGTCCGGTTGTATGTGTATGTCACATGTATGAGCTCATCCGTGGTCTGGATCACTGCAGGATATGAGAATTCCATACCACTGGTATCCTCCAATGTCATCACTTCGTTCCAAGAATCACCATCGTTCAAGGAGACCGCAACTTTGAGGGTTCCTCTGGAGAAGGTGTTGTAGGCAAGCACCACTCTTCCATCCTTCATCTTTACTCCATCAATACCTTCAGGTTTCAAGTCCAGCGGCGTAAACAGAGAAGCAGCAAGTATTCTTCAGAAGTTCATAATATGTCTTAAAGGCTTTAGGGAACTTCACCAGAATTCGGGTTCGGAAGCCGAGTCCCTCGCACAAAACTCCATGTCACACCTCCATCAAAGGAATCAGCCATACAGACACGGCCTATTGTCTGAAATGATCGCAGCAGCATCCGAATATTCCCATTCGCAGTACGGTAGGGAACTGGCTGAATCACTCCAAGTGGTTGTCCATCCACATATATAGGGCCATGCTTTCTCCATGTCCGTCCAGCATCTTGCGTAACCTTTGATGATAAAAGAGTTTCCAGAAGCCAGGGCCATTATGCAAGAAACATTGGCTATGTTACATCATTTCTCAAAGAAAGAACAGAGGAGGAGATATGGGTACCTCAAGCCATGCACCCCAGGAGTTCCAGCTTTCCACTGATGATCCACATAGTAGGTGACCGTCTTCAAGCAAGAAAGGCTGCATTTGACATTTAATTAATTTTGCAGCAATGTTATCATGTGATGCGAAGCAAAAGTCCACAAATTTAGGCATGCCTTGTTCTTAATTGGACCAAGGATACCAGGTGGTAGCTGCTCTCTTGGTAACCAGGTTTTGCCACCATCCAGAGATCTTTTCATGGCACCACTCCACCTGAACAAGTTATGTTATCATCAGATCAAAAAAATCATCTATTTCTTTGAGCCAGCCAATCTATGGGAGATAAGAGGTCAAAGGTCATAAACAAATTTACTTCTGGACTTCTTGACCAATCTTGTAGAAGAGAAGCAGCTCACGAGAGGGAAGCTGAAACAGAACAGGATTCCACATAGGCACCCCAAATTGCTCATCAGCCACTATCGGAGGATGCCAGTGACCACCCTAAAAATGTAAGATTGTTAGTAAAAACTAAAAAAAAGCTCTTCTAGGTAAAAAAAAAGAACACTGAAGCATGCTGGATGAATTGAACTCACACTGTATCTCTGCAACCAGATTTTGACATCCGGAGCACCTTCTTTGGATCCACCAAAATATGCCACCAAAAAGTTGCCTTCATTGATCTGATGAGAAAAAAAAATCATAGGCGAGTGATTCTCATATATTCTTTAAAATTCTGTTATATCCAAAGGCCATGTACCTGTACAATAGTTGAAGCATGACAACTATTGAAAGGGACACTCCTAGAAAGGAATGTGAATTCTTCCTTCACGATCCTCCATCCAGACGTAGCATTTGCAGCAATGTTGGTAATGGTTTGGGTGTTCTCTGCCAACCTTTGTCCAATATCCACCTTTCTGTAATTCAGGTTAGGCACAATCAATATGAAGCCTATAAGAATACAATAATCATGAAACAGAAAATAAATGGCACACGACTGCCTCAGAGCGTACTCTTGAACAAGTCTTGAATTGGTTCGCATCTCATGCAGCAACCTAGAAGCTGATATGGTGAAGTTGAAAGGTTTCTTGCTGAGGTGGATCTTATGCGGTGAATCGAAAGCAAAGAAAGCGTAGAAGAGCAGTATGCAAGACATAACATTCCATACTAGTTGTATCTTGTTGGTACTTTGGATGGTAAGCATTGCCTTATGTAGGTGTGTTCCTACAAAGTTGCATTGGGTTAATGTTGAAGATAGCTAAATACCAAGTGTAGTAAATCAACCATTCGGCTTCTTTCTTTTTTGCATAAACCCCCTGAATTTTACTTCAAGGAAGGAGTTATAGTGGCAAATTATTTTTATTAGGCATTCCATTCTAAGCATGCTAAAGAGGAAGAAGTCTACGTAACCCCCCGAACTATCGAGCCTAGAGCACTTAACCCCCCAAACTACAAAATCGGATAACCAACCCCCTGAACTTTAAATACCGGTGCACTTAACCCCCTATAGCGGTTTTGCCAGGCGGTTTTGCGGACGTGGCAGGCTGAGCTGGACTGGGGGACATCCTGACTTGCGGGGTCGGCCTCCTGTAAGGGACTGAGATGGTCATCCCCTCCCATGCCGGGCCACCTCTCCCCGATCTCCCCGCTCCCGCACAACTCCTCCTGCAAGCACCCCACCGGCCCACCCCGAGCTCCTCCTCCGGCTCCATCTCCGTCTCCCACGCCCCGCCGCCGCCCACCGCCTCCAGCCTCGCCTCCCGCATGAGCCACTCCGGCGAGATCCCGCTCCCCTCCGATGCGCCCCCCACGCGGACCGCGTCCAGGCCACCGCCGCGGCCCGCTCATCTTCACCTCCGACGCCAGCGTCTGCCCCAGCTCCGCAACCTCGCCACTCACCAACGCGCTCCCCGCCGGCGACATCCGCCCCTCCGGCCGCCTCGCCAAGCTGTTGCCACGGGAGGTGCCGCCGGCTTCCTAATTCGCGGCTGGAGCGCGCTCGACGCCTGCCACGGCCACGTCCTCCTCCGCTGGGACAGGGGCCGCGACGGCGGCCCCGCGCTTGTCGTCTGGGACCCCGTCACGGACCGGCGGGTGGACCTACTCAGGCTCCTCCGCGGCGGCCGGGAACGGCGCCGTGCAGGTCGCCATGGCGCGGCTCGAGGACGAGTTCCACCACGTTCTCTTGTCCCGTGCCGTCGACCTCGAGATCGAGCCGCTCGCCGACCTCAGCTCGCTCTCCATCAACAGCCCGCATGGCCGCCGCCGGCTACCGCCGCAAGTGCGCGCAGGCAGGTCTACGCCTCCGTCCGCAAGCCCTCCCTCCGCCTCCGCCTCGGTGTCGAGCGCCTCAACATCGGCGATGTTCAGCGCCTCGAGTGGGACGCGCTCGAGGCCAAGATCCGACGTTGGATCCGCGTCGCTGTCCGCGACGTCTTCACCAGCGAGCTCCCCATCTCCGGCAGCACCATCTCGCCCCGCCGCCGCGCTCGCCACCAACAACACCCCCTTCGCCGAGGCCGTCAAGGGCGCCGCGTTGCAGCTGTTCGGCTTCGCCGAGGCCATCAGCATCGGCCGCCGCTCCCTGAGAACTTCAAGATCAAGATCGCCCTTTCTCACTTACAGGCCGGGTCCACTGGTCAGACATCCACGTCAGCATCCAGCGTGGCGAAACCACTTAGGAAAACCGCTTGAGGGCGTTATGTGCACTGGTATTTCAAGTTCAGGGGGGCGGTTATCCGATTTTGTAGTTTGGGGGGCTAAGTGCCCCAAGCTCGATAGTTCGGGGGGTGATGTAGACTTCTTCCTACTAAAGAAGCAAAATCCACTTTCATGTTTCTGTAATCACTCATCTGAACCAATCCATAATCCATGTCAAGAATTCCTTAGTGCTACAAAGGAATGGAATGAAGAGTACTTTTCCTTATTACCTAAAAATGGTGGCAGAATATGCTTCTCTCTCAGCTTTTGCTTCAGTGGGAGGAGGGAGGCTATATGTCAGACGTCCTGCAGATAATATACTCTGTAAGTGTATCCGACCCAATGCCAAGTACTCCTAGTACATTATCAACGGAGCTGTAAATATTATTTTACCTTATTCCTGTGCGGTGAAAAAAATCAAAGAAATATGTAAAGAACCTGCAAACGGTGCGAATTTGGAGTTTTATACAGAAGTAACTTATTAGTGTAACCAACTTGTAAATACTGGAAGTGATTAACTTGCAAAAATCGATGAACTGCAATGTCCTACTTTGCAGGACATGATACAAGCGGGATAGAACTAGAACCACGCACCTGACGGGAGTCACGGAACTGATAAAACCTGCGCCCACGACCCGCCCGCCTGTTCAGGCACCAAAATCTGGCAGCGCTAGAGAACTGCGCGCACTGGATACGAAATGGCACCGAGCCAAAACCCCAAAATGCCCAACCCAGTGCCGAAACAGATGGGATGGATGAGAGGGAGGGAGCACCTGCAGACCAGAGCAACCGTCGGAGGCGGCGTTCAGGTGCGGCCACCGGCTCCGTGAGTCCGCGGCGGCGCTGAGGCTAATGGTGAGTAATGGAGCAGGCGGTGGCCAGCCTGAGCTTCTTTGTGTGAAAGAGCCAAGGAGGAGGCAGTCAGGCAGGCAGCAGCCCGGTCTCTGCAGTGCAGACTGCAGAGAGAGAGAGGGAGGGAGAGGAAGGGAGTTTTTTTTTTTGATACTTAAGGGAGGGGTTTATTTAGCTCAGGGAGGAAAGAGCATGTTTGTCGGGTGCTTGGGTCATGGAAACCTACAAGCATATAAAGAATTCATGGCTAATCTCGAGTCTCGACCTCTTTGCTGAGATGTAAAATTGGCGATTCACAAAGAAAGCGATAGTTGTCGATTTCATGATGTAAAATTGTGTTTAGTTTGAAAAAGAGGAAGAGAAAGTTTGGTGAAAATGTCACATCGGACATTGTAGCGCACTGTAGCATTTTTCGTTTGTTTGTGGTAAATATTGTCCTATCATAACCTAACTAGGTTTAAAAAATTCGTCTCGTACATCAAAACTATTTACTTAGTTTTTTTATTTACCCACGTTTAGTGTTCCATGCATGAAGAGAGAGATTTGATGTGATAGATATATAGTGAAGTTTGGAGAGAGAATTTTGAGGTTTTTGGTGGAACTAAACAGGGCCTCAGCAACGAAGTTGGTTTTGAACTTACCACTGGAGGCCATCGCTTCCTCTACATATGTGCTTTTTTTCCTAGAAAATTTTAGTACTCTAAAAAATGTTTCTGGGCTCCTCACGGTTTGAACGAGAGGAGAGGTGGTCGTTGTCCGCACTCATATTTCATTATTATTTCCTAATGTGTTCATGTGCTTGAAGCCATCTTAATAATTTTCTAGTGCCATCATAAGCTTCTTCATTCCTGAATGAAATTAACTGTTCTTCTAGTTGACCACATAGGAGTACTCTTACGGGGAGAGCCATGCAGTGCTAGACTGCTAGTGCATGCTTGCCCTATTGTAATGTGTCCAGGCACTGGGGTACCTTCCCCTAAGATATGACTCTGGGAGTAATAAGATTTCTCAATCTTCATCTTAGGATGATGAAAGCATACCAGTTATACCGGATAAAATTAAAAACTATACCTGATTGTACTTTTCACATTCTAGATTTCTAGATAAGATGGCTTTACAGATGCACTATCAGAGCCCTCCCACGCAATCTCCATTGCCGACTACTAACTTCTGTCCTGACTAGCTTTTCCTTATGAGTAGATGACTCATGCCAACACCGAGCATAACCAAGTATAAAAAAAAAAACGAGCATAACCCCAATTCGATCTTATGAATAACCTATTAATGCTCTGATGTCAACTTACCTATCCAACGAGCAAAAAATCAAAGCAACAACTATCCAAGAATGCTCTGCTCAAACTCACTGGTGAAACTCGCGAAGTGCTCTTGCCAGACCCACTGTTCAACACAAGCCACTTATCAAAGGTTTATTATAGCCAGTTTTCAAGACCTGAATTGGTACAAAGAACTCTCATGGGCAACACTAAGCACATGTACCATAAATTCCTAAGAGTAGTGCATTCCAGGAAGGCGAACAACTACATTGACAAGGTTGGAATGATTATTGATTTGATCATTTGATGGGTGGCAGAATGATCTGATTACAGAGCAGCGATGCATTCAATCTCAATCCTGGCGTTCAGTGGCAGCGCAGCCACTTGATAGGTTGAGCGTGCAGGTGCAGGAGCTGGGAAATCTGCAGCAAGAACGCAAATATCTTCAGGAAAGAAAAAAAAAGGATTAAGGACATATGCCATCCAGAATTCTGATGCCTATTGGTAAATCTGGTAGATCCGTGGTTGGAAGGGTAACATAAACTCATACTTACATTTGCCATAGACCTCGTTCACTTTCTTGAAATCCTGCAGATCAGCCAACCTACAGGTACAAGAACACAATCACTCCTGAAGATCACAATATCTGGAGCAAAATAAAAGTTGTCTAAAGAATATGTACTTACATGATCGTTGTCTTCACCACTGAAGAATAGCTAGCGCCACTTGCTTTCAATATTTCACCCATGTTCTTCATAACCTGCAATAGAACAGAGCGTGTTACAGAAGATAGACTAGATAACTATTTCTGAATGCAAACTTGCAAAGGCGACTTATGGTCCTGCAGAATGCCATATAGGATATTCCATTTCTGCATTTAATTTATACAGATTCAGTATCAAAATTTTCAAATATTACATATAGTTCCATCTAGCGCTAGTAAATCATGTCAATTCTTTCCATGGAGATGCCTGAAAAGCATAGCAATGTTTTTTATGACAGATCAATAAATGCTGTGAACAACTCAGAAACTAAGTTACAAATAACATAGAATTCATATTTGTCACACTGCTCCATCCACATTTTGCAACACCTTCCTGGTGGCTCAAAAACATAAATAAACACCATTAAAGAATCAAGTCTTTCACCTGTTCGGTTTGCTCCTCAACATTTTCAGAGACAAACTTCCCAGTCTGAAAACAGAAAGGTATTCCACATTAGTTGAAAGCACCTATAACTAACAAAGTGACCACTACAAATGATGTAGAAAATACAACAAAATGATAGAACAACAGTCCAAAAGCAAACCTCAGGATTCAGGCCAAGAACTCCAGAAACGAACACAAGATTGTTTGCCTTGATGGCCTGGGAATAAGGACCAAGTGCAGCGGGTGCCTTCTCTGTCTGAACAGCCTCCTTTACTGCTTAAACAGAATTTTTTCAAAACTGTCATTATAGAATGTGAAATGATCCAAAAAGTTCAAACTCTACTTTAGACTTTAGCCTTTAGAGAGAACCAAATGCCCTGCAGAGTTTCCATGTGTAGAAGAAATGACCAGTTTGTTTATTGGTTTAACAGCATCAACTTGCAAGTCATAAACCACGTTAGTCATGTTTTGGGGTTTGTAGATGTTCTTTAGCCCTCATTTTTTAAATTTTAAAAATGACAGACAAGCGACCTTTTCAGCTTAACTGCAATTTTTTTTTGACTGAGTGAACTAGTGAAGATTTTTTAGGTAAATGACCTCTATGCCACTGTGAATTTGCCAAAAAATTTAGGGGCTTAATGAACACTTCATTGCATCTTGAAGGCATATAGCACTATTGTAGCAGTCTGATACTATTATTGATGGTAAGTTCTGACATAGAGCCATGTATACCCAACCGATACGAAACCAATAGACATTTTTCTGCACTTTGTTCTCAGTATGTTCAGCAATCCTCTAATCCTCTTGGTAACAGAAAATACACCACTATTCTTCTTTTCCTATGGAAAACAAAATTAAATGTTTATGCTTATTGGCTATTGCTGGTGTGTAGTACAGGCCATCCAGCCGCGTCGGCCATCTTAGCTTTCTTTAGTTGGTTAACGATGACTAAGCTTGCACTTCTCATTGCATAATGCAAACTTTATCACTTTTATTTCCACCGAGCGGAAATGCCAACAATTCAGCACTGCGTGTTTGCGCATGTGACTGTCTACTGTCATCGATTACCATACCCTACAATAAATCGCTGCAGCCCCCATTTGCTAACAAGAAACAAACACCAAATTCGCATTAACACCATATCTTATCTCCCCACGCGAAAGAAGAGATAGCCAGCCAGTCCACTGCAGAGGTAAAGACCAGTAGCCGTCCGCGCGTCTATTGGCAGCGGCAGGGGGAGGTGGGAGGCGTACCGGCGGCGGAGGTCGAGAGGGACGCGGCGACGGGGCCGAAGCGGCGGCCACCGGCGAAGGACAGCGTGGAGCGGGAGGCGGCGGCGGCGCCGAGCCTGACGGAGACGGGCGCCGCGGCCGGGGAGGAGGCGGCGAACCGGGAGACGGCGGCGGCGCTCCACGCCATGGCTAGCTAGATGCTAGAACCCTACCGACCGCGAGCACGGGCGAGGGCGTCGTGCCGCGGGAGAATTTGTCGCGAGATAGGTGGGAGTGCCATCATGGCTGCTAGTGCTACTAGTACTAGTGACGAGGACGGCGGACGCGCAGTCACAACTGGGCCTGGGCCTGGGTGCATTAAAGAACACAACTGGGTCTGGGCTGGCGCTAAGATTATTGATGGGCTGGACCAACTGGGTTGGTGACCTGGGTTGGGCTAAAATTGTTACGTGCGCGCAGCGGGTGAGTGTTACGGATTTCCGTAAATAAAAAAAGAACAAGTTGAATTCATATTTCATCATGAAGGAAAAAAAAAACGGATACAAGAGTGCAGATCATCAACAACATAACAACGTTGCTAAGCATTGCACGTCTCAAAAATCAAGAGAACATCTAGCATCGCGTCTCCGAATGATCGATCGGCTAGCGCAGGCGCACGACGACGCAGGAGATGTCGTCCTTGCTGCCCCGGCGCACCGCCTCGTCGGCGAGCCTCGCCGCCGCGTCGCGGGCGTCGCCGCCGGCGCCCCTCGCCTCGTCCACGGCCTCCTGGTTCGACATCACCTTCCACAGCCCGTCGCTGGCCAGCACCACGAGCTCCGCGCCGTCGCCGACGTCCTCGATGCACACGTCCGGGTCCGAGCTGATGTGCTCCTTGAGCGACCGGTCCCCGAACGCCCGCG
The DNA here is from genome assembly GCA_033239725.1 of Echinochloa phyllopogon. Classification (NCBI taxonomy): domain Eukaryota; kingdom Viridiplantae; phylum Streptophyta; class Magnoliopsida; order Poales; family Poaceae; genus Echinochloa; species Echinochloa phyllopogon. The sequence continues at coordinate 48,652,097 of BTCW01000002.1, read as the reverse complement.
ACATGGCCAGCTGCGCGTCCACGCGGGGCACGTCTCCGTGGATCTCGGTGACGAAGCCGCCGCGGCTCTCGATGGCGCCGCGCTCCCGGAGCGGCTCGTGGTCGACGGAGAGCTGCCTGGCCTTGCCGCCGGCGTCGCACAGCACGGCGCGGGAGTCCCCACGTTGGCAACCACCAGCGTCTCGCCGTTGATCAGGATCACCGTCACCGCCGTCGACCCGCCGCGCCGCCGCCGGCCCTTGCCTTCGCCGCCGTCGTCGTCCGACTTCTTCATCTTGAGCACCTTTCCGGTCCGTCCGGTGGTACGCGCGCCGGATCGCCTCCATCGGGTCCGTCCAGAAGTCGAAGTCCGGCTGCCACGCAACAAGCCAGACGAGTCACGCAGTAACAAATACATCAAAGAGGTGTAGTGTTATTACGTACTTCGTTGAGGATGTTGTCGAAGAGGTGCTCGCGGAGGTAGGTGGCGACGTCGGTGCCGGAGTGGCCGTCGAAGACGGCGAAGAGGCCGACCTCGTTGCCGTCGTCGAGCTGCCGGAACTCGGCAAACGTGGCGGTCCTCCATGCCGTGCGGCATCAGGCCCTCTACCAGGTGGAACCCGTACGTCACCTTCCGGCGCCCCGACGACGCCCGGCGGCGGCTCTTGCCTTTCCCCGTCTCGCGCACCGCCTGCGCCTGCGCCGCTACGTCGCCGCCGCTCTCGTCTTCTCCGATCTGACAATACGAGAACACACACAGTGCTCATGCGAAAGAGTTCGAGGCCGGAAGAACACGAGGAGGTCGGGAAAATGGTAATTCACCTTGAGTTGTTGCAGCGACGCCATGTCGATCGCTGATGATGAGTTTGACCTGGCCGGTCGAGCTCGAGTTCTTCACGATCGCCGCCGCCGGGAACTGTAGCCTCCGCCGCAGGCCCCCGCAGTGGTTTATAACTTTATATATTACCTCGCCGTCGCCGGTTTATTTATAGCGAGATGTCGCTGGAGAGTTCACTTCACGGTGTGTTCTTCCGAACACTTCCTCTAGCAGCAGCAGGGTAGGCGCGGCGAGCGTGTGGAGCTGGGCGTGCCGGGGGGCGGCGCCGCGGGACACGTACGCGCTCCGCCGCGGTCGTGGAGGCGCCTCGTCGGAGCACCTGGCGGCCGGCCTCGTGAAGTGGCCTGGGGCTGGGCGGTCGCTCCCTGTCCACACGCTCTCACGGCCCGGCATGGGTTGCGACTTTGCCGAATTATTTGCGTTTTTCCTTTTTGGAAAAAAATATTTTTTGATAAAAAAACTAAATTTAACTCTGGTTCAGCTGCTTTTCAAAACCTGAGTTCGGGATTTCTATCGAACTTCAATGATCAAGAGCCGAAGTCCAGAGTTTGCAAGTGTTGAATTTGTTTCAGAAGTATGAAACCTTGTCACTACTAAAAGCACTGATGGACAAAGTTCCAACGGCCCCAAAATAATAAGGTGACAATGACAAAGTTGTATTTTCAGCTATTCACACACGCAGTCGCACAAACAAAATAGAAACGATCGAACGATGGGCTCCAGGCAGCCAGAGCTTTTTTATTTCTCCCAAACAGACTATTACATAGTATCTCGATTACATTAGTAATGTTGCGCACAGCAGAACACAACAAAAGTTTTACGCCCGTAAAAGATTAGCATCGTTCCAAACACGGCCTTAAGCATGTTGCTTTACAAGCTGAGGTTCTCCCTCCTACATGAGCAGACAGAAAATTCAGAGAACAAGCACAGCAGCAGCAGAGCCTTCACGGCACTAATGAACTCGAGATGAAATCTCCTGCAGTCCAATTCCGGCTGCAAGCTCAATGCTCAAGGCTCTGACTACTCAACTGGGCCGAAGAACCACATGCTACAAAAGCACAAAGCGTTCAGAATGATCCATAAGAATGGCAACGGTTAAGCAGCATATGCTCAACGGAAAGGGGAAGCGAAGCTAAACCTTGATCTGTGTCCGGTTGTATGTGTAGGTGACATGTATGAGGTCATCCATGGTTTGGATCACTGCAGGATATGAGAACTCCACCCCTTCGGTGTTCTCCAGCCTCAACACCTCGCCCCATGAGATGCCGTCATCTGAAGAGACGGCGACTTCAAGTGTGCCTCTTGAGTCAGTGTTGTAGGCAAGCGCCACTCTCCCATCCTTCATTTTGATTCCATCAATTCCTTCGATTGCGGAGTTTATCAGATGACCAAGGAGTGATATCATTTTTCTTTTCAAATATGGATACAGAGCATTTGAATGTTCCTAATACTGTTACTGAAGGATGCATAAGAAAAGAGCTGCTAATTTAATTACTTTAGCATACCAAAATTAGGGTTTGGAAGCTCAGTCTTGCGTGCATAACCCCAAGTCAATCCTCCATCACTGGAATCAGCCACGCATACCCGGCCGATGGTTTGGTAAGATCTCAGCAGCATACGGATAGTCCCATTGGTGGTCCGGTAGGGGACAGGTTGAATCACTCCAAGTTTCTCACCTTCAACAAAGATAGGACCATATTTCCTCCATGTCCGTCCAGCATCTTCTGTGACCTACACCGTTCAGATAAGTTTTGAGAAGAACTGTGCACAATCTAAAGAATGCTTGTTTTTGTTCATTCTGTATACTATCTGTTGAAATAAGAACGAATGTGCACCTCAAGCCATGCACCCCAAGAGTTCCAGCTTTCAACAGATGACCCACATAGTAAGCGCCCATCATCAAGCAAAAATGGCTGCATTAAAGAGAAAAATTGATCAATAACTTTATGAAGCATGACTTAAGTTGACAAAAGGTTAATATGTATAATTAAATTGGTAACGATGGCTTTCTTGCCAGATATGGATACATAGTCTTTCATAACTTAAGAAGCTAGATTAGTTATGCAGCTCTCAGTTCATTCAAGCTTCTGCCTAATCCCAAAGTCTGTGCTTACTTAGTACTTTGTAAAGTTATTACATAAACAAGAGACGGCAAGTCTATGCATACCTTGTTCTTAATAGGGCCAAGAATTCCAGGTGGTAACTGCTCTCTCTCCGACCATGACATGCCACCATTGAGCGATCTTTTCATGGCACCACTCCAACTGAACAATTTATGTCCAGAATTAGATCATAACACATATTGCCATAACTTGTTTTGTTATATTTTCTGTTCTCAATTTATTTTTGGCTTTTCAAAATTGCATCGAAAGATTTGAGGGAACAAACAAACAGAGTTCTTACTTCTGGGGGTGTTCACCTATCTTGTAGAAGAGAAGCAACTCACGAGAGGGAGAAATAAAACAGGATTCCACATTGCCGTCGCGTTTTCTTCATCAGCTATAACTGGAGGATGCCAGTAGCCATCCTAGAGAAAAACAAAGTGTTTCTAGCTAGGATCAAGATCCAAAGCACTTTATCTTTAGGAAATGAGAGTGTTGATTGCTTGGAATAGTGAACCTACATTGTATCTCTGTGTCCAGATTTTGACATCAGGAGCACCCTCTATGGATCCACCAAAATATGAGACCAAAAAATTGTCTTTATCAATCTACAATCACAAAATTACATCTAAGCAGTTCCAGTTATCTTTCCTGAAATGTTCTTTTAAAAAACAAGACATACCTCTACAATTGTGGAAGCATGACAGTTATTGAAAGGCCGACCAGCCGCTGGAAATGTGAACTCCTCCTTCACAATGCTCCAACCGGAAGTTGCATTTGTCAAACTGGTGTTCATTTTATATACACCGTGTTCGATCTGTTGCCCTGGCTTGCTGTTACTCAGGTTAGTGGCATGCTCCGAGGATAAATTTTGATTCCATTTTCAAGATAGCAACCATTAATGTGAAATGTACTACGTGAATCCTTACTAAGCCTATAAGGGGATGCATGTTTAGTCTTACTCTTGGGTTGATGTAATGGAGCTGAGGTACTTGCTGAAAAAAGTCCTGATTGGCGAATCGAAAGCTACAAGGAGCACCGAGAACAGCATCACACAGGCTACTATCTTCCATTAATGGTGGGCATCACTATCTGCAGCGAATAACACAAACCATTAACATTCAAAACTACTTGGATAAAAGTTGTACTGAACTCATATGCACCAAATACAGTCCACCTCATGTACATGAAAGATAGACCACACGTAATGAAAATTGCAAACATCAAAGCTTATAAATAACTTCCATTGATCTAACCTTTTTAAAACGAACTATTCTTAAGACCTTCAGAAAGCAGACATTTGCATCTGCAGAGCAAGCATATTATGCAGCAGATGCCATTGTTGGCATCCAGATCCGTACTTCTGAAAGCATGCCACGGCAGTCTGACATTGCTCTTCTGGTCTTATTACACGACCATAAGGAATAGGCAGCACTGCGTCTGCATCCCGTGCACACACTACATTCATAGATAGCAGAGCATGCCGTTGAGATTACTTTGCTCACTGAATCGCCCTCTCAAGGCACCAATGAACTCCTATTCGTATTGAACACTGCACATCCACCCCTTCCGGCCTACTAATCAACAACCCCTACCCAACGAAACAAATTTTGAGAAAACCACGAGAAGAATCGGAAACAAGATCGCAAACGCTACCTTGGTTGAGCGCTAGCAGGAAATGAAGTTATTCTAACCGCGATTTGGAGACCGGGCGGGGTGCCAGAGGGTGGCCAGGAAGACGATGAACTCACCGGTCACCAGCGAAGCGGGCAAGCGGCGAGGCCGGCATCTGCGCGCGCACAACGGCCAAGGGCTCACCGGAACGCCGTGGGGAGAGAGCTCAAGAAGCGTTTGGCCCTGACCGCATCTGTCCGCTGCCGCCGCCGCGGCGGCCGGGTGCTCGCTCATCGCGGCGTGCTCTCGTCGTTTTCTATTCCAAAAAAGTCTTCTTCACTCCGCCCCGGCGATGGAGACGGAGTCTGACCCTCGCGGGCCTCCAATCCGAGAGATCTTGTACTCCCTGCGGCCCATAATAAAGTCTGTTTTCGATTCTAGCAAGGCCCATGTAAGAAATGCCGCTTAACCGGCCCAGGAATACAGCCACGTGCAGGTAGGTGCCCGGCGCCGCACGTTTCTCTCTCCCTCGGGAACGACGACGGTTACAGTCACCGCGCGGATGCTGACCCACTAGCCACCGGCCGCGCACACGAGCCGCTGCCCGGTGGGCCCCGCGGCACCGGGGGAGGGCTGACCGGCCCACCCCGCCCATCTCACCCCCACCACCTTACTCACACGCAGTCACGCGCACCGCATCGGAGCGGCATCCCAAACCGCTCACCACAGCTCGAGTCGAGCCCTCCGTTTGGGGACGCGGCCCACAAAAATCTCAACCCTCCCCTCGCTCTCTCTCTCCTCCTTCCTTCCCTCCCCCAGAGGAAGAGGAGAGGGGAAGAAAACCTGGCGTGAGGGGGATCGCGGGACGTGGAGGATCCGGGCCGGTGGAGGTGGCTCGCGCCGCCGCCGTCCGAGGTGAGCGCTCCGCTTCCCGCTCGGAATTGGGGTTCGGGATCCGGTGCCGGGGGCGCTAGATGCGGGGGCGGGTTCGATCCGGGTTGGGCTGGTTTCGCGCTGGATTGTCTGGTAATCGGGATCAGATGCCGTGGCTGGCCCGTCGCGTAGTTGCGGCCGTGGTGAATTGTTGAAATCGTGTGCCATTGTTTGCGCTTGGTTGATCTGTGTCGAAAGCTGGAGTGAGGATCTGGATGAAGAATCGGGTCAGGATTTGCTGGTTTGGGGATAGGTGATATCAGTTCCACTCACTGGGATCTCTGGTACACTGCGCAGTTAATTTCCACTTGGATTACTGTTTTAGAGAAGATGCTAGAGGCTAGGTCATAGGCATTGTCATGTCTAAGCGTGGAAACGGTATTAATGTGCTGCCATTGTTATAGTATAAATGTTGATCTTCTCGAATTGAAGCTGAAATTCAACATAAATCAACCTGTGTGGCAGGGTGTTTTTATGGACTGCCCAAAATGGTTTCTGTTGCTAATAACTTTGACGTAGAAGTGGAAGTACATGCTTACAACTACGGGAGCACGAAACATACTTTGATGTGTGTTCTTTGAATTTTTAGCTGAAACATTTGATATGTAGAATTTTATTATGATCACTGTGTAAAGCAGTAAAAGGCTTGCCGGTTTGCGTCCATACATGCACAGCCAAATTTTGGCAGACATCTAGATGACTGATAAATTCTGTGAGCTAACTGTATCCTAGCAAGGGTGGTTTGAGCCTTTTCATCATCATTGTTGGGTTTGTATCGTTCTCATTGTAGAACTGAAATGGGCCTTTACAGCATCTTTGTTGGGTTTGTATCGTTCTCATTGTAGAACTGAAATGGCTTTAGAATTGGAATTGCTACCCTGTAGTGTAGTGTCTTTCATGAAACATAATGCTAAGTTCAGGTCATGAGCTCTACTTTTGGTTTGCTGAACACACTTTGCCGCACCTGATGTAGTCAGTTTGACCTTCAATGTAATATTTCTTTGTTGCCACACTTGTGGAGCAATGTAGTCTTAACCCTGCTGTTTTAATGGTCAGCAAAGTCTGCCTGATTCCCCTATAATTTGACTTCTGAGTTCTGAAATACTGAGGTTGTATTATGATCTGAAAGCTGAGAATTATCGGAACTGCACAATTTATAGCTTCCTACCCCCTGGTCCCTGGTACCCTGTAGGGAAAGAACGACAGTATGCAGAAATGTCTTTGCCTTTCACTTCCTAATTAATCACTAGTATTTTTGTTTGTTTGGCTACTGCACTCTGTAGTTTTGCTAAGTTCTGCTCTTTCCTGAAGCATAATGGAAACCTGTGTAATTTTAAGCTAGCGAAAAAATGCTTCATCCTGAGGAATTAAGCGATTGCTCTCTGTGAGAGAAAATCAGCATAATTTTTAACTAGAATTGTGTATAGTAAACTTTGAAATGCAAAGAAGCCCTTAGGTTGTTGTCAGTAGTTCTTTATGAGGTAATTCCACAATTAGGACACCAAGAAGGTGATAATTGTGCTGCTTCAGTTATGTTAGGGCCTGTTTGGGAGAGCTCCACTCCAAAAAAAACAGCTCCGCTCCACAAACTCCATCTTTTTCAGCTCCACTTTACCAACTCCAAAAAAATATGGAGCCATTAACATGTTTGGCTACTAGAGTCACCCCAACTCTAAAAATCATAGGATTTAATGAGAAAAGTCTTTTTTACCCTTATATAATTGTATTGTTTTTTGTTTTCCTTCTTTAGACCTTTTATTGATTAGTTTTTTTCATGTTGGAGGACCCTGCCATGATGCTACAATTCTATTACGGTTACATGTGCAGCGATTATTATTTCAGCACCTCCGACATGCAAGTGCTTTGTTTCAAAAAAAAAAAAGATGCAAGTGCTCAGCCCGGTAGATCAATGATGAAAGTATGGTGTTATTGTTTTCCTGGGCAGCGGTAATAAAAAAAAAAAGAACGTAGATGGTGAGGGACGGAACGCGCTATATGGAAAAAAACGAACCGGTACAGGAGAGAGGAGATGTGTAACTAGTGGCAATGGTGGGTAATTCTCCCCTAACTCCATGTGGATGTATGAAATTAGTGTTTCTGGAGCACCCCTTGAGGAGCTCCCGAAAAAACCTGGAGTTGGCCCCTAGATCCATATTTATTGGAGCCGGAGGTGTTTGGCTATAGAATTTTGGAGCGGAGCTCTCCCAAACAGCCCCTTAGTTTGCATCTGTTTTCTTTTCATGCTAAATTTAGGGAGAAATGATTCAGATTTGAATGCAAGTTCCACTTGTTTATTGGTCATTGCTTGACCCAAAATTTACTAAAATGGCATGCCATCTAATTAATTAAGGGGAGAGAATTGAACTAACATGGCTCGCCACACAATTAGCTGAACCATAAAACACCATTGGGGTACCCACTTGCATCCTTAGTCCAGATTATAATCGAGCAAGTTATGTTATATGCTTATGTTATTCAAATTTGCTCTTTGCTTTACATTCAGATGGAATACATATCCCCTGAGAGAAATCTGGAGGGGACTTGTGGAGATCCTGGGCCATTATTTGGAGACCAAGATGGTAGCCTGTTGGACCACCTGGATTATCAGGGAGGAGGAATTCCACAACAGGAGTCTCCAACACTGGATGGTGGACTATTAGTTGATCCAGCCGATGCAATTCCGTATTTATCTGCCGATTCTCTGCCCTTCATGAATGATCAAATCCCACGCAATGTTATGAAATCTGCTTCAAATAGTCCAGAATCGTCGCTTAAGCAGGTTCAAGATCCTCTTAATGTAGAGTCTGATATACAGAATGGTGCATCTGAACAAAATGTTCACAATGGTAACTCTGAAGAACATGTCAATTCTGTGGACTGTGATGTACATCAGAACACAGAAGTGATTGGTGCAGTGTTGCCTCCAGAGCTTCCAGAAAGCAGTGGTAATGATGCATCAAGCTTTCAACCAGAAACTACATATTCTGATGCATATCATGGTGACTCTTTGTTAGCCGAAAATAGTAACAAGGATTGCCAGCTCAACAATAGTGGTGCTGATGATGACGAAATTCCAAACTCTCCTGCGCTTCAGATGGAAAATGAGGACATGGAAAATTTGCATGAGAGTTCTCACAATGAGAAGAGTGGGCCAGAGGATGATCAAATGAATGGTAGGAAATCTAGCCCCATTGATAGTAGGGACAAAGAGAACTTCAACACTGCAGTTGAACCACCCTCTTGGGAACAGATAGAGCAGGAAAATCCAGGTACTAGAAATGGCAGTTCAACTCCAGACAATCGATTTGATTCTCCTCCTGACAGGTTTGCAAGACTGGAAAGGGACACACCATCACCAGATGGGAGGGTATCCCCCGATAGATTTGCAAGACTAGAAAGGGACACGCCATCTCCAGATGGCAGGGTATCTCCTCCACTTGGAAGTCCTCCTGCCCACACTGAGAAGATGGAGTCACAACCTCATGCTAAAGATGTTGATGATTTAGCTCATTCTGAAAGCCCTCCAGCAAGGCGTCGTTCCCGATCTTCTGAAAAGCATGATCCCAACCACAAAAGAGCTTCTTCAAGGGAGTTGTCTCCGCATGGACGGCGTCATTCTCCTGCAGAAAGGAAAAGACGGAGAGAGACTCGACATGATGATCTGTCACCTCGACGAAGATCTGCATCTCCCCGAAGAAGATCTATATCCCCTCGAAGAAGATCCATATCCCCTCGAAGATCCTCACACAAGAGGGACTCACCAAGGAGGGGAGACTCACCTAGGAGGAGGCACTCACCTAGGAGGAGGGAGTCACCAAGGAAGAGAGACTCACCAAGGAGGAGGGATTCACCAAAGAGGAGGAGGGACTCCCCAAGGAGGAGGAATAGGTCAAAATCAAGGTCACCATCAAGAAAACATGATAGACATAGAAGGGAACGTGATAGATCTCGGTCGAGGTCTCCCCACCGAAGGGATCACCACAGACGATCTCCAAGGTGATTCCTTGCCATGAGTTACTTACAGGCTACTGAAATTATGAATTTCTTTAAATGGTTGCACTGGGTTCATGTTTGTGGTAGATACTGTCTGGCCATGCATCCTTGTACAATTTATTTATTTGCATTCACTTTGTTATGTTTTCTGCCTTCTAGTTTATTTTCTTCTATTTATTTTTATGTGTAGAAGGCATTCACCAAGGCGCAGATCACCCTCATCAAGTCATCGCCATCATTCACCAAGAAGGCATTGGTCACCACCTGCCAACAGGAAGACTGGATTGGGTAAGCCTGGAAAGAATCTCTTTATTGCAGGATTTAGCTATGCCACCACTGAGCGGGACTTGGAGAAGAAATTTTGCAAATTTGGACGTGTAACAAGTGCGCGTGTTGTTCGCGACAAACGGTACTTCTATATCCTGTCAGCTTGCCTTTGTTAATGTTTTCAACGATCTTTCTGGCAATAGTATTTTAGTTTCTGCACTTCTATAAGAGCAGTGTCATCATTGGATGAGCCACCTTTTTCTATGCAACTCAAGCTCATATTTTGTTTATGATTTGTTTTCTTTCACAATTATGGATAGATTGCGCCTTGCTGAAACTTTAACCTCACACATGGGAATTGGCTAGGCTTAAAGCTGTTGCACTAAATACTACCTCTGTGCCAAAAAAAAATAACAGTCATTTTACTCCATTTAGTATGTGCATGTGCATGTAACAATCAATTAATGCCAAATATGCTAATAAATAGGGGCAATTAATGTCGTTTTATCTGCATGTTAATCTGTCCTAAAAATTTTAGAATGAATTTTTTTTGGACGGAGGGAGAGTATTAAATAACTATGTTATTTAAACCATTCTTCTAGTTTGGGTTCCATATTTCCAACAAGTCTAGAATAAGTTCTGCATCTGGTAGGCAAGTCTGTGTTGTTTCTAAGCTTCTTGTACATAATGATGTGCATGTTGACTTCTAAAAGAGAATCATGATGTGAATGGTTTTTTTTTTCTTGCCTATAAATGTGTAACCATGGCGCCTGTTTTTATGAAATTATACCTAACACTGGACCTTTGAGTTAATACATCAGAGCAAATTGCAACTAAGCAACCTTGTTACATGGATACTGAAAGCAATGAGAACTTGAGAAGTGGTGGAAATGGTCAAACTAGTACTAAGGTGTGGGGAGGGGAAAGGGGAAATGTTTGGCTGGCAATATGCTTGAATGCTTAAATATTTCCTTTGGTGATCATTGTACTTACTGCTCAGCTTGCAAGAACTTAACTGACGATTTTTATCCTGTCAAATCTACTAAAACTCTAAAAGGTTAAAGCAGTCAGCCATTGGAGTTGACCTGGCTTACCCGTTTACTGATTAACCATAAGAAAATTTGTATTGTGCTGATGCTCATTGGTACTTTTGTGCATTGTGTTATAACTTGACGAATTTCACTGGTTTTGGGTACCATATCTAACTAGTTCCCAGCACAAAACTTCTGAGAACCGATTATTTTGCCTTTGTATTCTATGTTACTTCATTCGAGTGAAGTTACTCATTACTGTTTCCATTCCTTATAGGACTGGAGATTCCCGGGGCTTTGGATTCTTATCGTTGGAGAAGGATGAGGATGCCGATGCTGCAATTCGTGCTTGTGACGAGACTGAGTGGAATGGAAGGATCATTCTTGTGGAGAAGTCAAAGGCACCTGCATGGTGAATCCTCCGCACACCATTGTTCAAGGGGCCTCATTGCTTCACTTGGCACAGATTTTACCGTTTGGAAAAAGTAACCTTATTATCGGTATGACATACTTGGTACATGTTGCAAGTTCACCCGAACCTGGCTTTTGATGCTGTACTAGGAGTAAGAGTAATAATGCACTTCCTTGCTGACAGTTATAAAGGAATAAGATGTAACGTCACACCTTAGCTTGTTTCAGGGCCCTGCTGCTGATAAGAGGGACTTAGTGGGTACTACCTTTTAGTGTCTGCAACCTCTACCACACCTGAAATATGATACTGTGCCTGTTCGTGAGCTATCAGTTCTCTTCTTCGCCTACATCTACGTCTCAGGTTTGCTGACGGCGCGAATAAATACCGGGAGATTCAAGCTTGTGAGGCTGTTGCTAGTAAAGGATTAAGTTAGTAGTTCAATAATTGACATATATATAGATATCTTCATCCTGTGAGTTGGGTTTGACAAATGTTCTATAGATTATGTTTTGAATTCCAGATGATTGATGTTAAATACGAGTCGCCGCATTTAGATCCCTTGGTCATGCAATTTCTTTTGGCATGGTTTTTCTGCCAGTAGTCCTGTACTCTTGAATCTGGATGCACCTATCTACGCAACATTATTGAGATCGAATATGAGCTTAGGTGCCAGCGTTCATTTGTTTGGGTGGCTAAAGTATGAATTTCTTTTTGTGTTCACTCTTGATCTCTGGTTTATTAGCGCCATCGTGTTAGTTGATCACTGAGATCTTTCCAGTTTGTCTTGATAGTGACAACTCGACCTTGAAGGACCAAATCCTTTTTCAAGAGAATGTGGTATAGGCCCCTGCGAAGCCACTTGCCGTGCTTTAGTTGGTAGGCCAAGGAAGCAGGTGGTTTGGAAAAAAGAGAAGGGTCAGGTCTCAGGATACGGCCAATGTGCAAATGTTATGTGTCGTCGGGCTAGTTTTTCGACATTATCAGGTTCAGCTATTTTTGTGTGGTTGCTTGCTAGGTGTTACAAGGAGAGCTTTGGGCGGCAGGGCGGCCGGCAACGGCGAAAGTGGTGTTGGCGCCTTGGCGGGTTGCGTCTTGGTCAGTAGAGCCTTTAGAGGTGGTGGGAGCCTCGTAGCCGTATCTGAGATTAGTTTTAGAGTTTCTTCTTCAGTTGACGACCTTCCTCCACTGGAACAAGATTAGATTGCATGAATGAATATACGGAGTATGTTTCTCACTGCTCGGTAGAGCATTGTTCTTCCCTGTTGATTTATTAACTTTCTTGCTTTATGCGAATCAACTGAATTATAGGTGTGTATGAATACTTCACCCAAGGCATCGAAGAATAAAGAACTGTATGGAATGCATCGAACCAAGGCATCGTCTGCCCGGATTCGGCAGATTCACGCGCTCCGATGCCGCCACTAATTAGACAGACACCAGGCCCTCGCACCAATTCGCGCCACAAAGCAGAGAGCCTGATGCGTCGCACGTTGCTCGTCAGCAAACAACTCCCCTCTCCTTTTTATTATATCTGAAAAAAAAGAAACTGAAGACGAGCAAGAGGTGGACAAAGGAATCCATCAACTCCACAACAACGGTTTGGTAAAGAGAAGCTGCTCCACCTAGCTCAACCGTTCACTAGTATATTCTATTCTAGTAATAGCAATATCTTCTTCGTTCTTTTCTCCTGATGCTTTCTTCAGGAAGGCATTATCATCAGCTCCTTAGTCTGAAAGACATTTTGTCTTCTGCAGATAGATATACTGGTACAAATATTAGCCACTTGACTTCTTACCACACGCTTGTAAAACACTCGGTAACATACCCAACGCCAGATTTGATGACACAAAGATTGGTACTACTATAAATTTTGCACCCGAAGAAAAAACTTCAGCAGGATCATAATCACATTTTAGAAAAGCACCGATATGGAAACAAATTCAGTAATCATTTATGCCACCGCTCTGCGTGCATTGATGGGCGGCACCCAAGTCGCGCTTACATTAATTCTGCCGGTTGAGTTCGTTAGGGTTTGGGGAGTCTGCCACTGCCGAGAGAGATATCCTATCAAAACTATCATATACGGAGTACTACGTACATCTCTCCCTGTCATATCCCCCGTCACATGCGGTGGCAAAGATCGTGGCAAGCGAGTAGTAAACAACGTGCCGCATGTGCGCGTAACCAGCGTCCAAATCGCTGCCTCTGTCGCGGCGCCAGACCGCCTAACCCCTCTCCCGCTTTCTCTACAGCTTTGTTTTACAGGGGGCACTTTGTCTCTTCTCCCACTAGGAACAATAATCGTGGTGCCACACCTGGACATGGCCATCCTACCAACTTCTGCTTACAGTGACTCCATACATACCTTTAGGGAAGAAAAATTGTAATGTGATTATCATGACTAGACCAAGAATAAAGCCATGATTAGATGGGAATTTAGGTACCTGTATATAGCACAGTTTGCATATATTGTCTATGAGAGTCAACATTATCATCAGAATTTATAGATAAACGGGCTGAAATGTACGAGCAGTCCTTATCTTGGAGCGTCAGTCAGTCAGGTTATTGAATTTTGAGAGTACATATTATTGTGGTACATGAATTTATTAGATATGTATTTCACATCTGAAGTTTCCAAAATGCCCTTGCTTTTACTGACGTGACAATGCCAGCGCGGAGATTCTTTAGGAAATCAGAATCAAAAGAGAGAATAAATCCCGAGCCCTTGTAGCATGAAGCAAAGAAAGAGAAAAGAAATCCCCAAACTTTTTTAAAAGATCCAATTTCAACTTGTGTATAAGTATAGCAACTATCCATGTTAGCAATGGCACATCAACAACCATAATGGTATATTGAGAACTTTGAACCGATGGCACATTAACTACTGCAAGGACCCCAAAATATGCTGTTCAAAGTTTGGGATCTGTATGACACTACAGGAAAATGTAAAGGAGCAATTACCCATTTTACTCTAAGACAAAAAGTTTTTTGAACGGAATCTAAGACAAAAAGTGGCATCATCTCTTCCTATACATGGATGCCAACGCAGCATCTGTTCGTACATGCTTTTGTAGTTTTCTTTCCCTCATTCACATGCTTTTTGTGACCCTCTGATAAATATCTTGTATTTAGACGGAAGATGAGGACATGACGAGAAATGATAAGAGACCATGATTGCATCAGAAGCTAAGAGGAATGTTGGACTACATGCCCTATCAGAGGCTACGAGAAGCCAAAATTTGCAGGCACAACTTAAAAGTGAGATAAGGGAATAGGCACACTAGCTAACGACTTTGTATCCAAACTTGAGTAGCAATAATATGATCCTTATGTTGTTGCCTTGAGGCATCTATTGGTGAGGGAAGAATATATGGTGGCACCGATATTATGGAAGTGGATAGGAGTTTGGGGGACCATGGTCGAATTGGGTAGTGGTGCCCTCGCTGAGAGGAGAGTATGATAAGAAAGTTTAAGACACCAGAGCGTTAGGGAGTAGGGACTGATAAGCGGATTTATTTTAATGAAAGGTGAGTCATTCATTTCTAGAATTGATGAATGCACCTAGAGGCAAAGCTAGATTTGACATATATGTACTCGGAAGGTGACGTATGTGTATTTATTGCAGTTGTCTACGATGCATTTCTACAAGTACATGCCACCTAGCTATAAATTGTTCACATAAAAGTTTTTGTCCACGTGGAGCAAAAGATAGTAGAGAGAAAAGCTACTTACTAATTAGTAAGCAATCTATAGTGTACTAAAGATGCATGTAGATTTCAAAATGAGATTCGCTATTTATCTGCTGACTGATTTTTACGGAAAAATCTGTCAATTTTTTTTTATATTGCAGATGTTGTCTTTTGATATTGCAAATATTATTATGTGATGTTACAAAAACAGGTTTTATGATTTGAATATGGTACATTTTAGGATATTTCAGATATTATCTTACGTTGTTTCAAAAATTGCTCCCACATGTTGTGTACTTAGTACATTATGTTCTTGCTAAATGAAACATGTTATGATAAAACATGCAACATTTGGAGAACAATACCCGCAACATCATAAAATTCGACATATTTTATTCCTAAAAATCTATCGGCAGATAACTAGTTATTCCCAAATTCCATACATGTGAACCCATATTAAGGACTTGGAAAGGAGGATTCCCACAATGCAGGAATGGGAAAACAAACACAAAATTGGACTCGCATGTACTTGCAAAACTACAAAAGTTTCTAATGGAATGTTTGGATGCAATACATAAATTGGATTTTCCAAGAGACTTAACCTCATATTAGATTTTCACTTGAATTCGTATCGGTTGCCGCATTTTATAGGAATTTTGTAGGATTTCAAGATGATATATAAGAAAATTTTCTATAGGCACTCCAATCCTATAAATTCCTCAGAAGTACTATATGTTCCACATAATTGGAGACCATGCCATTGCTCGTTCATTCCCCGCATTTGAAGTCTCCACAAACACCTAACTCGCACTTCCTTTTTTTCTTTCATATACAGGTATTAACATTTACAAGAAAAAAAGAGGCATGATCTTCCCTCAGAAAATAAACATATAGAAAAATGGCCAAGACGCCTGGGTGCTTTGCACGTCTACATGATGCCACCAAAAACATTCCCCGTCCGGAGAATCTTTGCGTTGCCAGGAAAACTGTCATGCACGTAAACCATAATCCTTTGCTCAACACCTAGTCAACAAATAGGGTCGTTAATTTAAGTTATCAAAGCTTGTAGTCATGGACAGGACTAATCGTATCTCAAGATGCCACGCAATTAACTATCTCTATCCTTAATCTCACTAGCTGTCAGGGAACCAATAGCTTACGCACTGCAATTAGACTCAGAAGGCGCGTATAGAATATAACGTGTGGAAAAGAAAAGATCAGCTATGATCTCGCATCTTCTCCGACAACGTTTTATTACGTATTGACCTCCTCCATTTTCTGTTTCAGAGCATAGAGTCGGTCTATTTCAATGTATATAGCAGATGGCGCGCGCACACAATAAAATATCAAAGAAAAACAAAAAAAAACTTCAAAGTTTTTCTTACCGTACGTCCTCAATCAGGTTCAAAGCTAAAAGACCGAAAGTGAAAAAGTTTGACGATATGATTGATATATGTCTAGAGCGTCAAGATTTGCCATCGTAGACGCTTGAGTAGCAATCAACCAACAAAAATAATTTGATGACGTAAATTATTTACCTGTTTTATGCCCTATTTCTTTCAACTTGCAAGTTATGATGGGAAGGGGCACAATGTTGGATTGTAACAAAGTTTTTTTTTGATTATTACAATTTAGGATCCGTTTATTTTTAATTTGCAGATTGCAAAAAACCTACGAGCTACATACAATCCAATAAAATAAACATGGCCTCCCATGTATGTCTCCCGTAGTTTCTAAAGTTGTTTGCATGGAGGGATTGGTTTGCACTGGACATATCCCCTATATAATTATATAGAAATTAAACATTTTAGCTCCTAATATAGACAAACCCAGGGGGCCCTTTCGCAAAAGCGTCGTCCCCCCAAAGCAACGCAATTATCTAACTGACAGCAAAGCAAGCTCGGAGCTTTTCCCAAAACACGCCGCCCCCATTTCTCCTCCCTGTCAACCTTTTCCTTTGAGAAATTCGGCCTGGCTATTCTACTCGCCGCGAGATCTTTAGCTCCCGGCCCCGTGTGGATTAGTCGCTGTCACGTTCGACGAGGGGCGCCAATTGCGGTGGCCACCACCTCCAATCCACTCCCCGCGGTTGCCGCGCCGAGCTGTAGAGCTCTGTCCTCCTCCCTTCCTAACCTCCTCCACCTCAGCTCCCCCAAGATTTGATCTTCAGAAGCAGTTCTTGAACCCAGTTCTTCCTGCGGTGGAGAGGTGGTTGCTTCGCGGAGCTTGAGGTTGGAATCTTGCTCCTCTCACTAGCTAGGTGTCTCTGCCCGCCCAGTTCATGGTGTTTTGGATCGGCGAGGTTGCTGTGTGATTTCGTTCGGGGATTACCGTCCCTTTCTTTCGTTCTTGGAAGCTTGGTAGGTTTCGCTTGGTCCCGAGTAGAATCTTGTGTTTCCGGATCTGGAGTAGTGCTATATAGCTTGATGTGTGACTATGCTACTCGTGCCTCACCTACGAAGCAGTTGGCCTTCAATTCTGTGCTTCTGTTGTTCTTCCATTCAGTGGTTTTCAGATTCTGAAATTCTTCGCACAGGGAAAATTTAGTGCAATTCGGAGCTTTTATACCTTATTTTATCTTTTCCGCTTGTCTCGATCAATTCATTACTACGATATGGAACCCTGGGTCTTGTGGCTTCCTTTATTTCCCCCTGGTCTCAGTGCCGACTGCCTTGTTGATGCTGTTGCTTTCAGTGGCCCTTTGCCTTGTCTCTTTTTACCTGAAGTTTCCTTCCATCCTTATCTCGCCTTATTGCTTCCAGCGTCACCAAAGGGAATGAATGGCCATCTGCCTTTCCTTGCGTTTCTTAAATTGGATTCGGAGTAGAAAGAGGTCAACGCCGTGTCAGAGGCAATTATTTGCACTGCTTCTTTTCTACTCTTCTTCTGTTTACTGAGTCCCATTGTTTGGGTTTTGCTTGCAGATCCAGTTTTGGATATCTTGTCTTTTGAAATTACCACATAAATGTTTTTTGATTGACTTGCTTTGTTTTGACACATTATTTCCTCGGGATTCCTGCAGGTTCAGTCTTGATTGGTCTCTCAGCAATCAGATTGCAAGCTTAGGACTGGAAGGAATAATTTGACTAGAGAAATGGGGCAGTGTTGCAGCAGAGCTACGGCCCCGGATTCTGGACGGGGAGGTACCAATGGGTATGGCTATTCTAACCAGGCAAAGCCAGCACAGACAACTCCTAGTTACAATCCTCCTCAGCCACCAGCTGAGGTGAGGTACACGCCGCCGGCTATGAACCCTCCGGTAGTCCCAGCTGTAGTTGTCCCGCCGAAACCCACCGCGGACACAATACTTGGCAAGCCATATGAGGATGTGCGCTCAGTCTACTCCCTCGGGAAGGAGCTTGGCCGGGGCCAGTTCGGGGTGACATACCTCTGCACAGAGATTGCCACTGGTAGGCAGTATGCCTGCAAGTCCATCTCTAAGCGCAAGCTCACCAGCAAGGCAGACAGGGAGGACATTCGCAGGGAGATCCAGATCATGCAGCACTTGTCTGGACAGCCTAACATTGTCGAGTTCCGGGGAGCGTATGAGGATAAGAGCAATGTGCATGTGGTGATGGAGCTCTGTGCAGGCGGTGAGCTATTTGATCGGATTATTGCTAAGGGGCACTACACAGAACGGGCAGCTGCAACAATCTGCAGAGCAGTTGTGAATGTTGTGAACATTTGCCATTTCATGGGAGTAATGCATCGTGATCTGAAACCAGAGAATTTCTTGCTCGCAACCAAGGAGGAGAATGCAATGCTCAAGGCCACTGATTTCGGGCTTTCGGTCTTCATTGAAGAAGGTAATGTGAATATATATGATCTGTGTACACTTGGAATTGAATTGTTTGCAATGCAGTTAGACATAAATTTCTGAACTTCATCTGTTGAGGTTTGTGGTCGGTTGTAGTTTTCAATTTTCATATTGCTGAACAACCCAGCTAAGGCTAGTATTCCATACATAATCTGATTTCCAGTCATTAGAACTTGAGGCACTTGTTTATTCCAAGCAATTCAAGAGCTTGTGGATAATTCACACCTTCCTGGAGATATTATAAGCAACATTGTTGTCACTGCAAAGTGTAAGCATAATGTGTCATAATACTTGGTAACTTGGAGACCTATTGATCCCACCTAGCTTCACAGAGAACGAGCGAAAGCTGGTGATTTTTGCAATGTTCAGTTTCAGGGGTTAGCACTGAAAGCTATAAAGCTGGCTCTCTATCAGTTATGAGTGGGAAACCACTACTAAAGTGGGAATGATAGCTCAATGATTTTTAATTTTTGACTGATTTTGAAGCCCAGTTACAATCAACTTAAGAAACTTATTACCATCTTAGTGGCAATCCTTATATTTGGGGAGATATATAAATATTGTGTGGATGATGGTAGCAATTGCAGAATATATGACCGTTGCTTGCTATGGGGAGGTAGATCATTTTTTTCCCTTGGTCACTTTCATCAGTGTTCGCCAGTGTTTGATTTTTTTTTTGTGTTTCCAAATCTAAGAGAACTTGGTGTAACAGCTGCAGTATTTTTTTACGATTAATACCATCAGACCCTTAGTTTCGAGCTTTGGATTTCTCATTATCTCTTCACTGTCTGTCGAACATAACAGGGAAGATGTACAGGGACATTGTTGGAAGTGCTTATTATGTTGCTCCTGAAGTCCTTAGGCGTAGCTATGGAAAAGAGATAGATGTTTGGAGTGCAGGTGTTATTCTGTACATTCTTCTCAGTGGCGTGCCTCCATTTTGGGCTGGTACTACCTCTAAGAACCACTTCTATTTCAACGTTTGGCTTATATACTATTAAGCAGCAATGCCCTGTTTTTGTTATTTATCCCCTTATTTGCTGTGTAGAAACTGAAAAGGGAATATTCGATGCTATTCTGCATGAGGAGATTGACTTTGAAAGTCAACCTTGGCCATCAATTTCTGAGAGTGCTAAAGACCTGGTTAGAAAGATGTTGGCACGAGATCCAAAGAAAAGGCTTACTTCGGGTCAAGTTCTCCGTAAGCCTCTCGGCAATGTGTTAATTATAAACTTTAGCGACTTTTCAGAAGATAATAATAACATGTGTATTAAATGCTTGATCAGAACATCCTTGGCTCAGAGAAGGTGGAGATGCATCTGATAAGCCTATTGACAGTGCTGTTCTTTCTAGAATGAAGCAATTCAGAGCAATGAACAAGCTGAAAAAGATGGCTCTAAAGGTTATTATCTTCATATTGATGCTTGCTTAGATATTTTATATATTTTCTTGTGCTTATTAGCAAACTTACATGCAGGTTATTGCTTCAAACCTTAATGAGGAAGAGATCAAGGGCTTGAAGCAAATGTTCATGAACATGGACACAGACAACAGTGGTACAATCACATACGAAGAACTCAAAGCAGGATTAGCCAAACTTGGTTCAAAGCTGTCAGAAGCTGAAGTAAAGCAGTTGATGGAGGCTGTATGTTCTAACCTAAAACCTATGTTACAGTACACTTTTGAAATCATGTTTTGACTTTATTACATGGTTACGTTTTGGCCTCTTCCAGGCGGATGTTGATGGGAACGGATCCATTGACTATGTTGAGTTCATCACTGCCACAATGCATAGACACAAGCTTGAAAGAGACGAGCATCTGTTTAAGGCATTCCAGTACTTCGATAAAGATAACAGCGGGTGAGCACTTCAAATTGAAATCTCAAATGCAAATAACAAGCCACACTTTTTGCCCATTAAAAACTTGTCTAAGCTATCAGTTATATTATTATCACATGTTCACATTTATTAACTGCAGTTTCTTCCAAAGTATGTCTTGTGCATAAACTTGTTTTGTTTAACATGGTGGATTCCTTGATTTTATGCAGCTTCATTACAAGAGATGAGCTAGAGTCAGCTTTGATCGAGCATGAGATGGGTGACACAAGTACGATAAAGGAGATCATATCAGAAGTTGACACGGATAATGTAAGCTGATTACACCTATCGTCTTTGCAGCTGTTCTACGTTTTATTCTTTCTATTTTCTTGATGTTGGTCATTTGCCTGTCCAGGATGGGAGGATTAACTATGAGGAATTTTGCGCTATGATGAGAGGTGGGATGCAGCAGCCGATGAGGCTTAAGTAGCATGTTCCCTTTGTAGAAACGGTGTACCATTAGTAACTGTTCTTCGCTTTTTTTTTCCTTCATGGTTGGTACTTGGTAGCTGGATAAAGGCTTACAATGGACGTTGCTTTTGCATTGTTGAGAGATGATTGTGTATATCTTTTTTCGCTCCTGTTTGTTGCCTTGTAGTATCTTGAACGTCCCTTACTTCCGTAAGTTTGTTTATGCAAGTACATCTAATAAAAAGTGCATTTTGCCTCTCAATTTCAGTTACATTATTAGTAATTGTAGATATAAAGCCCACATAGTTTTAACTGCATTCTCGACGGTATAGCATGAAATCATTTCAATATACGTATCTATATAGTTTTTATTGTATTGAAGGAATACCGCAGTTTTTCACGAAATATAATCATTGAGAACTCAAGGGATGACACAACAAAGACTATTGCTATTTGCTTTTTCCTAAAAAAAAGGTATCAAATACCATGATATTTACTGAGTTTTTTTAATCCACGCATACTCTTCTTTGCCCTCCGTGCAGGACGCTCGTGTTTGGTAAACCTACTTGTTCACATAAAAATACTGCATTAATCAACTACCAAATCATGGTCAGTAAAATACCTCGACATCCAACAGGCCCTCTACATACTTGTAATCTGCCCTAGTATTGGTCAAAATATATAGAAAATGTGTTTTTCCTCTTCAAAATAAAATAAGCCTGTATTACATTTTTTTACTATCCAATGACTTATTGGAATCAATGCAATACCTACCGCTAGGTATTGCTGTGCCATCAGCAACTGCAAAAACAGGTAATAAAATGTTCAGACAGCTCAAAGTATCTTTGAAATAAAATACCGTACAAGAACACAACTGTGTTGTAGCTATGGAGTAGCAAATTGTCGTTAAGAACACAAACCGCTTTAAGGTTACAACTTGCATTAACGGACACTTCCTGATGGCTAATAAGAGAGTAAAGGGACTCGGGCTTTACAACCCAACAAAACTGGGCAACAATGCGTTGGAGCATCCCAGGCCCCGGTAGTACACAATACATTGCTTAAGGTGTTTGCTCTGTTAGATTGGCCGGCATCTAACGTCAACAACAAGGTGTCGAATATGCGGCCCATACCATTTGACGCGTTCGACGTGCTCCAAAGAGACGCTCCAAGGTAGTCCTGCAATACAAAGGCATACAAGAATAGACTTAGCACTAGCAATACTCTTGCAGAACAATAAGACATGGTTGGCAACTGATTGAAACATAATGTCACCATTTTTACCGTTAGCTTTGGCAATATTACTGATGGATTCAACAACATTGTCCAGCCACTGTGACTCGTCTGAGTCATTGACATTCCCGTGTATATGCAATATGCCTCCTTCAACCCTACACATATCGACAGAGTAGAATCTGAAAATGAGAGGTTTGTTGTGCAACACATAGAACCCTAGTGAATTACATTTTTTCTTTTGGCCCGCAATTTAATATTACATGCAAGAGAACAGACAACTTATTTCCATGTGAACCCACATATATTCCAATATTTCAACATAACATGAGTCAAGACAACTTTTACCATCTCATCATGTTCAATGCCAGGCACACCGAAAGAACCACCAGGTAGGCATTCTCTGTGCCGGACAATCTAAGTAGTAATGCTACTGATTATTCTTTTGGTAGCATGCAAAACTTAGCTTGTATGCATGGTTTTGGAATATGTAAGACTAGCACCTCTAAGCTGGGCTTGCTGCAGAATTTAAAGAACATTTAGAATCGTCTGAAATAATATTTTGCTGGAAAATTGTTGTGAACACTTACAAACTGGTAGCTAAGGTTGTTGATTGAAAAAGGGCAGAAGGGGTAGAAGAGAGGAATTAGTGTGTTTGAGAATAATAACTGTATAACAATTATAAGAGGGAAACTTCTTTTGCTTAATGCTATCATTTTACGAGGACTACCAAGATTCATGTGGACTCAATATCCTAGCTTAGTACGATGAACTAACCGATCTTAAAATACATACGACTTTCCAGAAGGTAAGGTAAATCCAATTTCCCAATACTCTGAAACACAAAGGTTCCTCAATAAAACGAGCTCAAACAATACCAAATCTCCTTGACTGCTGAAGGCTGCTGCTAGTAGTGCAACAGGAACAATAAACTTGGCCCACAAGAACAGGCCAAGACAAGCTTACCTAGGCCTCTACATATAAAGTCTGTGGGATATAAGAAACATAGAACCAAATAAGCATGAGTGAAACAATCAGTTAGTGATATGGAGGGACCACCTTAAAGCTCTAACAGCAGTGGGCCAGCTGCATTCACTTGAGGGTAACAGTCCAAGACAAACTCGATCAGCAACACCCTATTTCAAGTCCAGTGAAAAAGAACGGTCAGGAGCCATCCTAGTTCATGTGTTAGCCCAAAAGATGAAATTTGTCCAGTACGTACTTTGGGTGCAGTCACGCGGTTATCTCCTTCAAGTATAACACATCGGTCTTCCACATGGTTGTCACGAACATTGCGTCGAAGAGCCTCCAGAGCATGTGGATTCCATTCACATGCATAAATGAACTTAGCATTAGCCCTACAAGAGTAAGAGATTCAGAACAGCACTTTTTGTACACTCAAAAAGCGTCAGACCGAGGGTTATCCTAGAAAACATACTTCACAAGAAATGGAAGAACAAAGTATCCAATTCCGGCAAACAAATCCACAACCACCTCATCTCTACAGTTTAGCTGTCCCATGCGAAGCTTCTCTGAACGATTACCAGAAGAAAACATACATTTTGTTGCATCAAGTGAATAACGGATGCCATTTTCATGATGGGTAACCCATCCATTATCGCCCAGAAGAAGTTCCAGTGTACTATCTCTTGTACCATTTGGCATGATTTTACCCTGACCAAGAAGGGGGAGATTGAGTAAACATCTTGAAAGGAGGGAATCCCAAAGATAAATGCTTGGTAGGGTAACTACATGCATGCCACAAGTTACAAAAAATTAGAAAATCACTGCCTAACATTGAAATGCAATTAAGCATGAGAGACACCATACAAGATATTGAATTTAAGAGTAACAGCAGGGCAACTAACATTATTGATTAGCTACACAAATAGGTGTTTCAGCTTCACAAATGGTATGTCAATTATTCCCAACTTAGAAAATAGGAACCAAATCCAGCCAGCACTTACTTGACGTGCAAGACGTTGTGCACCTAGTGACTTGGCAACTAGTGGCCAAAGTTCCTCACTAACTGATTCCCACAATGGATCCTTAAAACATGTCTTTGGGAGTATGATGATATCACCAAGTGTCTCCCACCTACACATCAGAATGAAACTTAAGCAAACAATTGTAGTCATCACATCAATAGATATTCTCATCACAGGAAACAAACCTTGCTGGAAGCTGCCCCAACAACTGAGAAGGCATTCCTTTACTTTCCAATAGAGAAGATAAAAGTTCTTTCATGATGGTTTGAGGAGACTTGGAAGGCTTTCGGCTGATGGCTAGTTCATCTTTCAAAAAGGAACCATTGCAAGATGACAAAATTTTTAATGCATTTTGAAGAGATAGGTTGTCTCCTGAAAGCTTCTTTTCGGTAAATGTCAATGGTTCTCCAACGGTACACGGATCATCATGTTCAATCTTGATACGTTCATCAGTATTTAGGGCATGGAAGGCTTCATTAACAGGAAAAAGAACATGACTGTTATCATGGCTCACTCGAACTTTTCTAGCAAGATCCAACCATCCAAACTTTTTCAGAATGTCCTTTGCTAATTTGGCATACTTCTTTTCCAGTTGAAGAACCAGAGGGCCTGAATCAGTAAAACCACCAGAACGAGAATCATTTTGTGACCTCATATCATGATCAATGATGCCATTTTGTTCATCTCTTGATAAGTCAACAGTAGACACTGCATCATAACTTTGTATAAGAGTGCCATCCTTGTTAGCATCATTAAAAATAGACTCCACTGAATGCAGATCAACTATTATTGGTTGATTAAATTTGGTCCCAAATGCATAGCAAGATGCACCACCACCTAAAATAACAAGATCATCTTTAATGACAACAGATGAGGTACGGACACAGAGGCACTGGCTCAACAAGGGAACGGAGACAGAAAACCAGACTCCATGCTTTAAGTTCAGCAATGTGACTTCTTGATTGTTTCCTGTAATAGGGCAACCACCAAGTATCCCAACATAATTTTTATAGATGAACATGCAGTGTGAAAACCTAGGTGCTGGAGTTCCCCCATTTGTGCTTTCCTTGTTCCACCTAAGTGTTGTTGTATCAAAACTGTAGAAGTCCTCCAGTGCCCGTTGACCATCATGACCTCCAAACATGAATAGCTTTGAACCATAAGATACCAGAGAATGTGAATGCCGAGCACATGGCCATTCGCCACCAGCAGCAAGCACGCTCCATTGCATACTTTTCGTGTCAAATACATTCATGCAAGAATATATGCCTTCATTACTAAGTCCACCAAAGACATATATTTTTGATGCTGCTGCAGCTGCAGCATGCCGATGCCTACACAAAGAGACAGAGAACTTCAGTGAAAGAATTGAGCCAACTCTTTTCTACCTACAGTGAACTACATTTTCAGAGGTTGCTTCAAAAAATAGTTGAAAAGAATTGAGGCAGAGAAACATATTTTAAACATCGTAACTATTTAACATCTATCACCCATGTTTTGAGTCTCTATTTGGCAAGCACGCATTATGTAAAGGAAAAGGGAGATCAAGGATCTCACCTTGGACGGAAGATATTTCCACTGCACTCCAGTCTTAACCAGGTATTCTCAGTGCTTTGTAAAACCCAGACATCATCAAGAATTTCTGAAGGACCACCCCTACCTCCAATAACATAAGTGCTATTACCAACAGAAGTAACTGTGTGGCCCATCCGCGGTGAAGGAGACACTTTAAAGATCATTTCTGTCAACAAACCAGATTTGTGATCAAGCAGAAGGGAATAATTTCTCCTTGAATGCCTTCCTGGTCCTCCAAATCCACCGAAAGTAAGGACCTGTTGCTCTCCTCCAACAGTAAACGCACAAGATGATTGGCCCCATAAGAAGAGCTTCTCAATTGGTTCACCACAAATCTTCAATGCAGCAGTAAATAGATGATATTTTTTGTTTTCTGGAAACTTCTCCTCCAGCGTTAATCTATATAGAATGAAACAGGAGGTATAGACTAGATTCAATCAAAGGCTCGGAGCAAGGTTCAATCAAAGGTGATATATAACAAAATACCATCACATAATCTGCTGAGGGAAAAAAAGATTGTTGTCTTCTTATTAAAAACAAGATGGCAAATGGTTTCTCTCTTAGTTCAGCTACTGTTCAACAAAATAATATTTAAAGAATCAATGTAAACATGGAAAACAAGTCAGTAGGTCCAACATAGAACCGTAACATGTACTGTAATCCACCTTTTTGAGGGAAATAAGTGTTGCGAAACATGCATTTCTGGGCCCAACAGACCAATAAATTCAAACGTCGATCTATGAAAGACAGAAAGTAAGAACAAGATAAGAAAAAAGAGATAAGAGAACATGCCGTTTAGCATTACCAAAACCATGCTCGACACCCTTACTCCATGTAGAGTCTTGATTTTCAAAATACTGTGCTTCTAGTGGACCCTCTATAATTTCATCACCTCTATCATCAGCATCACAGTTGTTACCACCAATTCTCCTTTTTGTAACTAAGCATTTTTCATTTTTCTTGGCAATTTTATCCAATGGTATCTTAACTTCATGACCCAAGGAGGCCCTGTGATCAACAGACTGACTGTTACTTCCGTTAAAATTGTTTAACAACTCTGATGAACCTGATAGACCCTGGAAGTTTGATGGGAAGCAACAAGTTAAAAAATAATTCTGGGAAAGTTGCAAACAAGGTTATCATGACACAAAATCAACTAAGTTGTTATAGAATTCACAGATATACTTGTAACAGGATTGGTAAAAGTTAAATTTGGGGAATGTGCAAACTTCCAGGGCAACCTTTTTGTGAAGAGAGGGATTGGATTGAAGTTAGAAATTTTGAGAAAATGTAGAAATAAGTTATTTGACAAGTACTCCCTCTGTCCCAAATTACAATTAGTTTTGGCTTTTCTAAATACATAGTTTTTATTATGTATCTAGACATAGCGCATATCTAGGTGCATAGCAAAAAGCCAAAAACTATGTCCCTAGAAAAGCTAAAAGGAATTGTAATTTGGGACGCAGGGGGTATGTGAAAAACCAAGGACAAGTAAAATTTTCCATCTGCTCAGCTCATTAAGTAGGCTTTATTAACAGAAGAGTTCCATTGATTATCTGTCAAAAGAAACACTAACTGAGTTTATTCTTCACCTAATGAGCATTCATCAAAAACACTTTTGGGCTTACATAATATCCAGATATTCCATACATATATTTGCCATGCATACTCTTAACAAAAGAGTGAGCAACATTGCCAGGAAAGAGGACTAGTGCCTGGGAGGGACTGGCTGGCACGAAACTTGCATATCCAAACCAGGCGCTGGCTGGTGGGCCTATAGCTGGCTCGCTCGATAGATAAAAAAAAATCTTATCCTGGGAGCTCTAGTCTGCTAATAACCAAAGCTAATGATCTCAAAATAGAAGTACCTTAGTCTGCAAAAGATCTAGAAATCCATCCATTCGCTTTTTATTTGCCTCCATTTTACAGTTGGCAATATTAACAAGGTAACGGACGTACTCCGGAGAAACAACAAGTTCATCAGTCTGCCCCAGTGGCACTTCCATACGAATCGAGCATCTTATTGCAACCATTGTTCGTTTCTGCAAGCTTGTGATACCTAAAAATGATATTAATCAATTTTTAAACCAACTTAACATGGTATTCCAATAAATATGCAACATCAAGACAAGTGCAAACATCATATAAAAACTCAGAAATACATGGTACTAAGGTAGACACGTTTTCGAAAAGTACATGGTAAACAAACCTTCACAGTTCACACCGAGTTACTTCACCATTTCAGGCAAAAGCATCGCCCAAAAATTTATCTCTAAAACTACTATATGCAAAACTAACTAGTGAGTGACAACAATGAACCATGCAGTTAATCACAGATGGGTTCAGAAACTCCACATCTCCATATATTTAAATACAGCACAACAAGTCAACAACACTGATTGTAAGGATAGACAGCTAAGTTGCTCGTGGAATTCAAAGCTCTACCCAACATTTCAACAAAACTCGACCAAAGTAAGCACCTGATTCCCGGAACCCAGCGCCGATCGCGGCGGCGACGAGAGCCGCAGCTGCGGCTGCGTCTCTGCACTCCACCGCCACGATCATCGGCTCGAACCTGAACACCAGCTCGTCCCCCGCCGCTCCCGAGCCGTTCCCACCGAACAGCTGCTCCACCACGGCATCCGGGTCGGCGGGGTCGTGCGACACGTACACCCACCCGCCGCCGCGCGCCTTCTTCTTCGGCTTGGCGGCGCCCTGGCCCTGGCCCTCCTGCGGCTGCGCGAGGACAGAGACGCGGCCGGAGCAGGAGGAGGTGGTGAAGAGGTCCGGGTGGGCGTTGAGTACTTCCAGGAGCGGGGCGATGGGAGCGTCTACGCCACCCTTTGGGGACTTGTCCGGCGCCGGCGAGGAGAGCGCGGCCAGCGCCGCCGCCTTCCGGTGAGCGAAATCCATGGTACCGGGGAGGCGGGGAGGTTTGCCTTTCGCGCGAGCTGCTAGGGTTTGGGTTGGGCTTTTGCGAGGTTTAGCGGAGAAGGTTTTTTTTTCTTTTGGCCCCCACAGACCAACCTTTTGAGAGGCTTGGTGATTGGGCCTTTCAAATGGACTAGAATAAGAAGCCCAAACAAGAATCTCTCCTATTTTTTTTTCTCTCCAGTTTGCACGTAATGTTCAATATATAGATATGCAACGATACTTGGACAGGTCATACAAAATGATACGATTGATTTGTCTCGATATATACCATGTATTTTTATTTATTCTTAAAACATAGTACTTCATAGTTAATATTCTTTCGTACACATGCATGCACACTTGTTCCTTCAAAAACATGTATAAGTATCATAAGAGACACCTCGACTATGTAGCACGGAGGCTAAGACTTTAACGCTATGGGGACTTATAGAATCAAACCAAATCAGTCATTCACATAAAGATATAGAAAAATAAGCATTATGTTGTTATAAGGTCAATTTGTTGCATTTCTCCACGCTAGGAGTAACTACATTTATCTCGTTCTCCATTAAGCTCCGTATGTACCCTTTGTTTTCTAGATACATAAGAAAAAGAAGCCATATTTCTCAGCAAGAATTCTCCTGTCTCATATATCAATATGTTCGCTCCAAGCCATATACTTTCCATACTTGTCTTTGTATTGAGCTGTCCTAATTTCTAATAGCTAAACCCATCTGGTGCTGCACTTTATGCTTCTCAGAGAAGTTGAATTCTCTGTCACATTTGATTTACTTCTACAAAGTACAAACGAAGGTCCAAGTGAGCAATAAAGCTGAGGTGGGGTCCTGTAAAACCTTGAGGAAGGAATGATGTATGCAAACAGATATGTTTATCTCAAAATCACTTTCGCTGTCTCTGTAGTTCTCTCATGTTTTGGCAATGGTATACTGGTATGGTCTCTGTCCCTCTGATATGTAGTTATGTACTTATCAGGATCACAAGCAGCAGCTTAGGCCCTGATTACTCCTCGTAAAGACAACTAATTCACTTATTTGCAGCCTGACCACCATCTTTTTTCCACACAATCTATGAAGGCAAGAACCTTCTTCTCCTGCAAGGCAACAGCTTCAAGATCGTGAGTTCATTGAAACTCCAAACAAAAATCACGAAGTATATCTTAGTAGAGTAACCATTAATGTGGGGGAAAAAAGGACTAAATCCAAACAAAGTAGATCTACTCCCTCCATCCTGTAACATAAGGCGTGCACACAATTCAAGACTCAAACTTTCAATTTTTTTACCTGCAAGTAATCTTGTATAATGAAAACTTTGTGTTGCAAAAATAATATCATTGGATTTGCGTTTAAAAGTACTTTCATATAGCTATATTTTTTTAGCTACAAATATCATAGTATGAGAGGGATTAGAAGCGAAATGTTAGTATTGGAGACCATGCCAAGTTTGACCACGCCTCATATTTTGGGATAGAGGGAGTAGTTTATATTTTCGCAGCAAATAACACCAGAACACGAACAGCTTTGATGAAGCACCGGCTTTAACATGGTGTCGGTAGCAATAGCAGCACCACAAGAATGAATGGAAGTCGGATGCAGGATATGAGTGAAATAATCAATATGCACATCTAGCAATGCCCTAGGTGACTCATATTTATTCTGCACATATCAAACTAACAAATGGATACATCACTAATATAGAAAAACACTGGAACAAGAACCAGATTTAGTAACTGGAAAGAAAAACAGTTAGTTCACAGTGCATATGTCCACCTTGCAAATTACACCAACAAGATGAGCTGCTTTTCCATCCCCACTTCTGAACATCTTCTGGAAGACCTCCATGATTGCTGTAGTTAAAGGACAATATTATCAACAATCAGAAAATTCTGGGGAACACAGAACCATTACGTTGTAGCCAATTTAAATACTTAGAAGAGACCATTATTACCTCAACTGTCAGCTTAGCATGGTGAAAAGGGACAGTACTATCTCAGGAATATTGTGTTCAAATGCACATGATCCTGAAGAAGGTAGCATTACATCACCAGCCTAAATCATGTTCTAATGTATATGTTCCTATGCAACATCTTGATCCATTTCAGCTTTTGATTTCACAATACTAGCTTCCACCAGTTCATCGCACAAAGCAAGGGTTGACTCCAAATTATTCTCATTAAAATTGAAATCAATATAAAAATTGTATACATCAGGTTCAGCTGTCAAACCCTCCTTCCTCATCTCATCAAATAGGTTTCTTGCCTCAACAAATTTCTTCTTTTTATTCAGCAATCTTATAAGAGAACTGTATGAGGTAGCAGTAAGTCTGAAACCCTTTTCTATCATTTCATTGTGGAAATAGAGTGCCTCTTTCATGTTTCTTGCCTTGCAGTGCCCCTTGATCAATATATTGTACGTGTTCTCATTTGGTGCCACCTCCAAAGAATTCATCCCCTTATAGATCTCAGTGGCAGATTTCATGTTATTGCCAATGCAGTACTGCTTCAGTAGAGAATTGTATGTTGCAGCGTTAGGGCGGATGTTCTTCTCCAGCATCCATTCAAGCAGCTTCTTTCCTCCTTCTACCCTGCCTGACATGCAAAACCCATTCATCAAAACATTATAAGTCACAATGGTTGGCTTAATTCCTTTATCTAACATCTCCTGCAAGAGGGTGTGGGCCCTATCGAGCTCCCCTGACTTGCAGAGCGCATCAATAAGAGTTGTATATGTGTAAACGTCCGGCTTAAGACCCGCTGTATCCATGTCTGCCATAGTCCTCATGGCCTGCTCCAGATTGCCAGACTTGCATAGGCCATTGATCAGAGAATTGTATGTGCAAGCATTCAGCTCAAGCCCCTTGTTACACATCTCATGCAATAGCTCGTTAGCTGCCTGAACATCTCCTTGCTTGCATAGTCCATCCGACAAAGCTGTGTATGTCACCACATTTGGTGTCACTCCTCTCTGCACCATTGTATTATGCAGTCGAAAGGCCTCTGCCATCTTCCCTCTCTTGCAATACCCATCAATTAGCACTGTGTATGTGACTTCATCGACATCCAATCGCCTGTCCAACATTTCCTGAAGCACCTTCTCTGCCTCTTTCAGCTGACCAGTCCGGCAAAGTCCATTGATCAGCGTGGTATATGTCACACCATCAGTTGCCAAACCTGATTTCTGCATCTCATCAAACCACCTTCTTGCAGCTGCCAAATCCCCTTTACTACAAAAACCACTCAAGACTGTCGTATACACCGCCTCATCCAATATCACCTTACGCTGGACCATATCCTCCACCACCCTCAAAGCATCTGAAACCTGCCCTTTGTCACACAATAATGCAATGACACTTGTATACACAGTTGCATTTGGCTCCACGCCTCTTGCCACCATTTCATCCAACAGTTTAACCGCGCTCTCCAGCTCACCAAGAGCACAATAACCATGGACAAGAATCCCATAGGTGACAACATCAGGCGGTGACGCCATTTCATCGAGCAGTTGCCGTGCATCCTCCAAGCGTCCAGCGCTGCAGAGCACCTTGAGTAGTATATTGTAGGTGCAGACGTTCTTGTCCGGGAGTTCTTGAAACAACTCGGTGGCTTCATCAAGAGGGAGGCGGGAGAGCACAGCGTTGCAGGCCTCCGGGGATGGGGAGATGCCGTACTGGCGGAGGCGGCGCAGTAGGGTCGCGGAGGGGAGGCACTCGAGGAGGAGGTCGAAGGAGGCAGGGTCTGAAGAGAAGGCCTTGTAGGTGATGATGAAGTGTTCGACGAAATGCCGATGAGGCGAGGGGAAACGGACGGCGCGCCCGAGGATGGCGCGCGCGGTGACCTCATCTCCGCGGCATGCGGCGAGGTGGGCGGCGACGGCGAAGCACCGGAGGAGGTGCGGGTGGGGGTGCTGGTTCCGGCGTGAGGGGAAGAGGAGTAGCAGCGGGAGGAGGAGGCCGCCGTGGTCCGGTTCGGATGCGATGTGCTCTAGCGCGAGGAGGAGGTGGATCGGGCGGAGGAGGGGCAGGAAGGGCAGCGGCGGGAGGATGCCGGGATGAGGGGAGGCGACCAGAACGGCGGCAAGGCGGCGCGCGAGGAAGTCGTCCTCCGGCGAGTCGGGGCGGGGCGGGTGGTAGTCCGGGAACGGACGGGGCGAGGCGGTGGCCGTGAGGGACTCGGACTCAGCCGATGGCGCGCGGCGATGGCCGCGGCGGCGTGGGGGCGATGGGGAGGTGGTGGCGTGGCCACGGCCGGCGGCGCCCACGTGACGGAGGGCTCGCGCGGGGGTCAGAGAGATGGAGCGCTTCGCAGCTGCGGCGGCGGCGGCGCGGCGAAGGAGCATCCGGCGGCTACGGGTCCAGGAGTGATGCCCGCCCTGGCGGCGGCGGCGGCGGCGGCGACGAGAGATGGGCGCTGGGCGGGTGGATGGCGGAGGGCGCTCTGCGAGGTGACGAAGAAAGCTGCTGGACCGTTGGATCGGCCCCTTAACAAAAAAACTCGTTCAGATGTGTTACCCGGCCTTGTTTAGTTCCAAAAATTCCTAAAAAGCAACTCCCAAATTTACTATGCGAAAAGAAGATTTCCCATCATATCAAAATGTCATAACATGCGAGTATTAAATGTAGATAAAATAAAAAATTAATTACACAGTTTTGTTATACTCTACGAGACGAACATTTTAAACCTAATTAATAAATTTTTGGATAATTTTTCACACATAAAAACGAAATGATACTATGCGCCGACTGACGCGTGTCAGCCGGTGCAGTGCGCTGCAGGGCCCGAATCGGGCGCCTGCTTTCTGCATCTAAACGCGGCCCCAGTGTACTTGTACAGTGCTTGTTCAGTGATGTTACAGTGATTTGGTCGAGTCTGATGCTTTGGAGAACATAAACTCAGCAATCTGAAATACGGATTTTACTCAATATATCTTACTCAACGTCAACAAGAAACGAAAAAAAAACTGAAGCACGACAAAGATTATTGTCATATATCTTCAATTTCATATGCTTTGCTTTAATCAACTATATATACGGAGTACGTCTATATCAGCACGTCTCTAATGCCAACTACTTCGATATGTTTCTTGTGTTCCCCGGCAAACATAAAAGAAATGAAATTACGAACAACATTTCACAGATATTTCCCTGTTCGGCTGAGTTAATGGAGATACGGAGTACGTCACAACCGTTGCAAATCACCGGTTGCAACTTCATGGAAGAAAGAAAGTTAAGGTGATAGTCTGATACTCTGATAGATGTCTTTTAATTAAACATACGAAGAACGCCTTTATTAACACGGGAAACAAAAGGCATACAAAACAGCACAGCTCATGGACGTTCAGTGTCTTGTGTTTACAAACTGGAAGAGTCTCTTCTCATTCCAACCATAGCCTTTCTGAAGACAAACCAGATATTTACATATTTACATGAATTTGTGTAGGTTTACTGCTGCTGCTGTTTCACCAAGTTCCTCAGCACATAGTGAAGGATTCCACCATGGTCGAAGTAAGCCAGCTCCACCTACAAAACCAACATCTTGGTTATCCCTTGCGCGATTAACATTTAAAGTCAATACAATTTGATTGTTATATTATTAAGCCTGTAGATTATCAAAAAGGCATTGCTTGGTGTCATAGAAAGAAATAAAATCTAAGCAGGGTACGCGTGCACGCACACACGCTTGAAATCATGAAATGTAATGTGCAGAAACCATATTGACGTATTTTGTTGTAGTAACCACTATGATGTGAACATTCCAGTCAACCCACATGCCGTTTTCCTAGAATTACCAGTTCCACGTTCTTCTACCGGAGAACTCACACTCACCAGAGTATCAATCCGTAGCTTGCAGGTGAAGGACTTCCCACAGTCAGTGACCACCTGGACATCCTGGCCCGGTTGTATCTCACTCACATTGCTAGGGAGCCTTGTTGTGTACCGCTCATGACCAGTGAGCCCCAAAGAATCAGCATCCTCCCCAGGCCTGAAGCACAGTGGCAACACTCCCATTCCGACAAGGTTGCTGCGGTGGATCCTCTCAAAACTCTTGGCGATCACCGCTTTCACCCCCTGTGACATAGCTTTGTCAAAGAAATGTTGCAAATTACCGGTAGCCAGCAAAGAAATGGTGGTGATATGATGCATATATTACCAGTAACATAGGTCCCTTGGCAGCCCAATCGCGAGAACTTCCACTGCCGTATTCCTCTCCAGCCAGCACAATGGTGTGATGCCCATCAGCTCTATACCTCTGTCATAAACATGATGAGTGTGATAGCCAATAGAAGTACATGAGAAATACTCACCGATAAGAATCATGAACTTGTAATCAGCTCAATTTTCAAAGTCAGGTTGGCAAAGGAAATGACAAGTGTATACTTTCAAATATTCACCTATTACTACCATCTAAGGTTCATGTCTAAATGATAAATCTATACTAGTCTAGTGCAAGGTAAAAGGAAATTCTGATTCATAATAAATTCGAATAGTATACTTGAAAACAGCCCATCTTAGTGAAGAAAAACTAACCATTGCAGCATCAAACACAAAAAGCTTCTCTCCGGTAGGGACATGAACCGTCTTTGGTCCAACTTCCCCGTTCAACAGCCTATTCACAATCCTGATATTTGCAAAGGTTCATCGTGCCATCACTTCGTCATTGCCCCGACGGCTTCCATAAGAATTGAAATCCTTTGGCTGCACCCCCCGCTCAAGCAGGTACTTTCCAGCAGGGCTGTCCCTGGGGATGCTCCCAGCTGGTGAGATGTGGTCAGTCGTGATGCTATCACCGAACTTCAGCAGGCAATATGCGTTCTCTACACTGCATGGACCTGGTGGAGTTGGTGTTATATCCTTGAAGAATGGAGGATCATGAATGTAGGTGGAGTTGGGGTCCCATGGGAAGCGTGTTGCTTTTGGAACTGATAACTGGTTCCACATCGGGTTGCCCTGCGTGATTGCTTCATAGGTGCTCCTAAACATGTCAGGCAGCACACTCGATTGCTCAACCTGGTAAAGGTTTAATCTGGTAAATACAGTGTGAACAATTTAGATGAGTGCAACAATTTTGAAATTACCTCTGCAATTTCTTCATTTGATGGTCATATGTCCTTGAAGTACACATCCTTTCCATCTTTTCCTTTCCCAATTGGCTCCTTCTCAAAATCAATATCAACCTGATGCGAATGTATACATATTGAGGGGGACAAAATATAAGAGTTTTATGTTGTGGTGGTGACACCAGAAAAAAAAATGAATTAGGTAAGTCACTGCTTACAGTGCCAGCGAGGGCATAGGCCACAACCAGAGGAGGGGAGGCAAGATAATTGGCCCGAACTAATGCATGAATTCGTCCTTCGAAGTTCCTGTTGCCAGAGAGGACTGCAGCGGCAATGATGTCTGAAAAAGGCATGCCATGAATATGGGATTTAATTTCTGAAGGAAAATCGAGCATGAAAAAACCAGGCACATGTGATTAGTTGGTACGGAGTAGGTATAAAGTTACCGTTGTCAGTAACTGCCTTTGCTGTTCGCTATGCGAACTGACAGTGCTCCTGGGCCTGATGGCTTTGGGCCGGGGTTCTTCAGAGCCACATGGGACTTCGTCAAGCAAGATCTCCTAGCCTTCCTGCACGACTTTCATGCTGGTACAGCCGACCTTAAGAGAATAAAC
This sequence comes from Echinochloa phyllopogon, assembly GCA_033239725.1. Classification (NCBI taxonomy): domain Eukaryota; kingdom Viridiplantae; phylum Streptophyta; class Magnoliopsida; order Poales; family Poaceae; genus Echinochloa; species Echinochloa phyllopogon. The sequence goes on along the minus strand of BTCW01000002.1, from coordinate 48,615,740 downwards.
ATGTCACATATAGTCCTTTTACCAAAAAAGAGCAATGCAACACACCCAAAGGACTACAGGCCCATATCACTTCAAAACTGCTCTACCAAACTATGCTCCAAGGCTCTCACAGGCAGGCTACAGGTTTTTGTTCAGAATCTGCTCCACATTGCACAAACGGGCTTTCTCAAAGGGCGAAGCATTGCTGAGAACTTCACTTATGCAGCTGAGTTGGTGCAATGTTGTCACAAAAGGAAAGCGCCGGCAGTCATTCTAAAGCTGGATTTCCGCAAAGCTTTCGACTCAGTCAACTGGCAGGCTCTGGATCAAATTTTGGAGGCCAAGGGATTCAACGAGACCTGGCGAGCATGGATCATGGCTCTCAATGTTTCGAGTCAGACAGCCATTCTGCTCAATGGTGTGCCGGGGAGGTGGATGCACTGCAGGCAAGGATTAAGACAGGGTGACCCCTTGTCTCCCTATCTATTTATTCTTGTCGCCGACCTGCTGCAGAGGATGATCAGTAATGCACCATCTCTCCTTCACCCGCTGGTCCCGGGAGCAACTTGTCCTGTGCTACAGTATGCGGATGACACGCTGATCATCCTTCAAGCTGAAATGGCCCAAATGGAACCGTTAAAGGATATTCTTGACTCCGCAGCAGCTTACACAGGCTTAGCAATCAACTTTGACAAGAGTACCATGGTGCCCATGAATGTCAATCCTGACCTGGCGACCCAATTGGCATCGGTGTTTGGCTGTCAGATTGCCTCCTTTCCTCAGCCATACCTAGGGCTCCCCCTCACTATGTACAAGCTTAAGCCCTCTGATTTTCAGCCTTTAGTGGATAAGTTCGGAGCAGCAATTTCGGGATGGCGTGGTAAACTCCTTACTCCCAGTGGCAGGACAACTATGCTCAAATCAGTACTGGTCAGCCTACCTGCGTATGCCATGTTATCAATGTTATTGCCTCAGGGTTCGCTGCATGAGATGGACAAAAAGTGTCGGGCCTTCCTCTAGACAGGTGATCAAAAGTGCCATGGTGGCCAATGCAAGGTTGCATGGGAAGATGTCTGTTTGAGGAAAGATCAAGGGGGCCTGGGCGTCAGAGACATCGCCACGCAGAACGATTGTCTCCTCTCCAAAATGTTGTTCAAGCTACATGAACCACCAACGGCACCTTGGCAATTGTGGTTTCAAACAAATTATGGATGGCTCAGTGCCCGGGACTTGGGAGATCACCACCATCTCGACACTCCTGTCTGGAAGGCGCTGCTGTCATTGCTACCTGCATTCAGACAAAACACCTCAGTCATTGTGGGCAGTGGTGCCATGACATCCTTTTGGTTTGATCACTGGCTTGGTCCAACATCCCTGGCCCAACTAATGCCGGCATTGCACTCCTTCTCCACCCGACCCAACGCTTCTCCAAGCAATGAGTGAGGGGGGATGGGACCTCTGTCTGCATCAGAGACTGTCCACAGTGGCCATTGAGGAGCGCAACTGCCTGCTGCAAGCCCTCCACGCTGTCCACCTCCATCCTCAACAGCCAGACGTCAGGAAAATGCGGACCTCTCTTGCGCCGTTCACTACCGCAGCGCTATACCGAGCTCTAGCACCTCACGTCCCGGAAGATCCTCTCGCCCATCGCATATGGAGAAATTACGCTACACCTCAAGTTCAGCAGTTCTTATGGCTGATACATCGAAACAGATTGCCTACAGGAGTGCTCCTCCACCACAGGAACATAATCGAATCGGCCAACTGCCAGGCCTGCCTGACTCCGGAGGACCAGCTGCACCTTCTTATGGGGTGTCCCAAGGCGCAGGCAGTTTGGCAACTGCCATGCCCTGGCGCCCAGATGGCCTACGTCCCCTTCACTGAGCTTTGGGAACAGTCAAGGCTACAAGGGCTCCACCAGAAAATCCAATCAACAATCATCTCGTCAGTACTATGGAATATCTGGAAAGCCAGGAACATCATAGTCTTTGAACACATCGATACGCCGCCAGCAAGGGTTGCCAGGGCTATAGCAGCCGATCTTCACCTATGGTCTCACAGGGCAAGGAAGAACGAGCACATCCTTTGCCTGCGCTCTTGGAGTGAACAAATAATCAGTGTAATAGGCTAATAGTAGTAGAGGTTTCCCAAACCACTCATTTTTCTCAAATCTTTGTATGCCAAACGCTTTTGCATGCATAATACAAACTTCAGGTAGGCTTTGGCCTGCCGTAGTTACGTTCAAAAAAAGTAACTGCCTTTGCAACATCTTCATCAAGCTCCCCAGAGTTACCAATGCATGTTGTGCAGCCATATCCAATTAAGTTGAAACCAAGATGATCTAAATACTTTTGCAACCCACTGAATTTGTGACATAAGTCAGGTTTTTCCTCATTTCAAGATAAAAAAAAAATTCAGGTCTATAACCACTAGTCCAGCGATGGAAATGCTACCTTTTCTGCAGATATTTGGTCACTGCCCCAGATCCTGGAGCAAGACTAGTTTTAATCCATGGATTAACCTGGCAACGGACCAAAGTTACCAAAGGCATGATGTGTTAAGAAGTAATTTTGAAAGCAATGAAGACTCACCTCAAGGCCAAGCTCACACGCCTTCTTTGCAGCAAGGCCAGCACCAAGCATGACACTTGAATTCGAGGTGTTTGTGCAACTTGTTATGGCAGCAATCACAACACTACCATGTCTAATCTCTGCAGGTTGTCCGTGGAAGGAGAACTTCACAATTTTATCCTGGCGCTCTTCAGGTACACCAAAGCCCTAAAATAACAAATGAAAAATTGTAGAGCCCCTAAGTGAATTTGCTGTTTTGTTGATGGGCACAACAGAAATCATGTAAAGGACAGGCTATTTGACTATCATGGATGCTGACAACATTCAAGTTAGTTTAGCACTGTTACCTTGAAACCAGCTTTATTACCAAGACAAGCATGCCAATCTGCTTTCATATCTTTCAGAGCAACGCGGTCATGAGGTCTGTTCATAACAATGGTAAGGTACAATCATATTCAAGGAAAACCATGTGTACCATAATAAGATCAAATCAAAGAATAGGTAGAAAATAAAGTTACCTTTTCGGGCCTGAAACACATGGTTCAACATCTGCTAGGTCTAACTCTAGATAAGATGAGTAAACTCTCTCTGTTTGAGTCTGAAATTACAGATGGATGTTAGACATATGCTTCTTGTGACATCTGAGATGGTACGAGTAATGTTTACCTCGTTGTAATCAACAAACATGTTATTGGCTCGGAGATATGCCTCCACCATCCCAACCTATTTGTAAGGACATTACCACAAAAGAAAACTGTTGGCCAAAAAGCATATCCAGACCACAACAATGTTTTTAGGCAAGACATGAGCAGCTTTTAGGTGAAAACTGGAGGTAACCTTTTCATCACTTCTCCCTGTCAGCTTCAGGTATCCAAGGGTCACATGATCTACTGGGAAGAAGCCCATTGTTGCGCCATATTCTGGTGACATGTTAGCAATCGTTGCCCTGTTAGCAACTGCTAACTCACTCATCCCCTCACCTACATACAAAACCCACATATTAGAGATAATAATTGTTAAAATTGACGGAACTAAAATTTTACACAAATAATTTTTTACCATAGAACTCAACAAACTTGCCAACAACACCATGCTTCCTAAGAATGTGTGTCACTGTCAAGACTAGGTCAGTTGCCGTAACACCATCACGCAATTTCCCTGACAGTTTAAATCCAACTACACTGGGCAAGTCCATGCTCATTGGCTGTCCGTTCAGAAAAGTATTGCCTCAGACAAATCAAAAGGAAAGGTTGATATGTGAATATCATATTGTCTACAAAGAACGAACACCTCTGTTTTACTTTTTTGTTAAATGAAGCATCTTTGTGTTATTACCTGACCAAGCATTGTTGCCTCTGCTTCAATCCCCCCAACTCCCCAGCCGGCAACTCCCATTCCATCAATCATGGTTGTGTGAGAATCCGTTCCTAGCACACTGTCAGGATATAAAATGCCGTCGGTATTGAAAACAACTCGCCCAAGATATTCAAGATTCACCTGGAAAAACAAGTAAAAAAGCATCAAATGAAACTCAAGAAGCATAATACAGTAAGGTACCCCAAAAATTGGGAATGGAAAACTGTTTGGCATAAAGAAAAACAAATTGCACCTGGTGAACAATTCCTGAACCTGGTGGAACAATAAGCATATTATTGAATGCCATAGAACCCCACCGAAGGAAGGCAAAGCGCTCCTTGTTCCTTTCAAATTCGAACTGCATATTAGCTTGAAGAGCATTATCTGATCTTACCACATCAGCCTGTACGGAATGATCAATTACTAGGTCCACTGGAATCTGCAAGTGAATAACGGAAAGGTGAAATTTTGAGAAACACTAAAATATTAGAAGATGACCAGTCGTGTGACCATTCTAAGATCAAGCGTATTGGGTTCTGCCTACCAGGGGGTCAATCTTGCCAGGATCATCGCCCAGTTGATCCATAGCATCGCGCATGCTTGCAAGGTCAACGATAGCTGGGACGCCAGTAAAATCCTTTCAACGGAGCAAAGCTGATGATTAGTTTACGCTACACGAAGTGAAGAATGAAATTAGGAAGGCCCCATGCGCACTACCGCACCTGCAGAAGAACACGGGCAGGCTTGAACGGTATCTCCACAAGCTTGGGAGCCGTATTCTCCCAATCGATTATATTCTCAACATCCTTCTCTGTGATCTGAAAACCGTCACAGTTGCGGATGGCCGATTCAAGTAGATACCGGATAGAGTATGGCAATCTTTCTGAAATAGAATGCATAAATGAGTTATAACTTGTAAGGCATGGTATGATCCATCAACAATAGATGGGTCACCTTCATATTGTTGTTTATAAGCACCAGAACATTGCTATAGGACATCAAGAGCCTTACCTATCCTAGGATCATTCAGGGCTGGCAAACTGTAGTACTTTCCGTACTCTCCGCCACCGGGCTTCGGGAGGCTTGTCAGGACTTGCCCAAAGCGGCCATTACCATCGGCTGCGGTCAGAACACATAAAGTAACCACGATTAGTAGTAATGAAAACACAAGCAACGACCATTAAGAATGCAAAATTATAGAGATCTAAAACTTATTCAAGGGTGACATGCATGATCAGTGCCAATTGGATGCTCGAAACCACTCGATTGGTCACCTAATTAAGCATGGGTCAGTAGAACTTCAAATTTCTGAGCTAAAGCTACTCAAATTACAGGCAAGACAATAAGACAACTCCTCTTCTATTACACACATAGAGAACAGTGTATAGCACTGAGTACGATGAACAACACTTCTTTTGATTCGGAAAAACTTAAGTTCTAGCACCTTTTTTTACCGTTGAGCATGAACAACACTTCCCTTTTAGAAAAGAAAGAGAGCGGGAAAGGGTACTGCAGTGTGCACATACCCATGGTGGCGAAGCCGCGCGACGCAGACGCAGGCCGCTCGGTGACTGCAGCGCCTGATGAGCAGCTCCCGAGCACGGCCGGCGATCCCAGGAGGCGAGACGCCGAGGTGGAGGAGGAGGAGGATGTCGCGAGGAAGCGGGAGGCCCCGGAGGATGAGGTGGCGGCGCGGCGGAGGCTGTGGCGGAGCGTCGAGGCGGCCGCTCTGTACATCGCTGCTGCGCTCCGGCGATCAGCGCGGCGAGTGCTTGCTTAATGGGTAGCCGCCAGCAGATAGCTAGCTAGGAAGGCTGCGTTGGAGGGAAAAGGGAAGCGCCACCCGCACCGCGCACGAGAAGGTCCGCGAGGCAGGCGCCAGGCGGGGCGGGGCGGACCGGCGGAGGGGTCCGCCGGGAGGACAGGTGGGGCGCCCGGACGGGGCGTTCTGGAGGGCGGGCGCCTCTCGACGCTTCGTGGGCGCGTGTCAGTGCCACGGCGGCGCCGGGCCCCGCCCGCTTCTCATCCTGTGATGGTGACCGAGCGGAGCATGGAGGCATCGGCCAGTCGTCATCAGATCGTGAGTAAGCTCTGCTCAGTGATGTTTGAAGTTCAAACTGGCGTCTGTTTCACTGAACTCCCCGCGCCTAGTAAACTCTGTAACAGAGGCAGAGCTCAGCTTGGGTACCTCAGGCTTGAATAAGCTTTGGCTCGAGTAAAAGACTCGACTGCTCAAGCTCAGCGTGTAGTAGGCGTCCAGCAAGGGCTGCTGCTCTGCCGCTGGTAGGCACTACTGTAGTAGATGGATCACACAAGAAACTAGCGTCAGAAGTGAACCCCAAAGTCGATGAACAAACAACTCCGAAAGCAGATAACACACATAGATAAATCATACAGCAACTAGAATGAGAGCCACTGAAAGTCGATAAACAAACAACTCTGAAAGCAGATACGGAGTAACTGGTATCATACTACACATATAACCTGGTGGCAATGATACTATTGTACCAGGCAGGAAATAGCAAATGAGTCTCGCCGAAGCCTTAATAACCGACATTCACCGAGATCAGGCTCCTGAACTCGAGACAAACACCAGCACGATAAACTACGAAATCACTCACTGCTCCGGTGTCAAACCTAGGAGCCCCACCATGCCAGCGTCATCAATGGTATATTATGGCGTCAATCAGCAGGATAGCCCGCTCCTTGGTCTCGTCAGTTCTCCGCACCCTGAAGTCCTCAGGGAAGAAACCACGGTTTCTCCATTCAAACAGCTCCAGCTTCGAGAATGGCCCTTGCGTGTCTCCCTGAGGGTCCTCGTAGTGCCACATGCGCTGAGTGGGAGTGGCGGACCTGAGCATCGGCCGGCTTGCATCTTCCGGCGTGCCCTCGTCTGCTTGTGCTCCCGCAGCAGCATCTGAGTTAGAGTCACCAAGATCGCAGGGTTAGATGATAGCGAAAAAGGAAGATCCTTACTTATAGCTAATGCTCGTATATGAAATGTACAACTGATGCAAGCCAACAACAGGCTCCGAAGTAATAACACATGACGTACATAATTGCATTACACTGATCTGTCTGCCTCCACTAACCACAAGTAATGCCCTAAATCTTTTTAACCTAACACGTGTAGTTCAGAATTTGCCCCAGTGGCTGTACTGAGGCCATTACCATGAAACTAGTGGAAAAAACTAGCATAGAAAACACTGAAGGAACAAAAGCATTTGCGCATACAGCTAATACACTAGCAAAAGAAACTAAATAACAAGCACCTCAACTAAACATGCCAGCATTTCCAAACATGGTTTTAGACTTTTAGATATGCACAATTCATTTGGAAAACTCAATAAAGAAAGGTAGCCATCAATGAAGGCACATAGTTCAATAACGCTATCATGAACACCTTTGCACTAATCTACCCAGCTCTGGCTGATTATACTACAATGTTATGCACATTAGAACAAGTGCACAACCATACGGTATTCAACATCCATGGAATGCATCATTTGACAAATAATGACAGTGAATAACTCGATTGCATAATGCACTGTTTCTGCACTATAAAGACAAGCAAGCAAGTACCTCTGGTGTAAAAACCCGCAAAGGGATAAATCTCGAAGCGACTGACACCTTGGCACAGCAGCCTTGATTGCATCGACTCGAGCTCAATCATGAACGCGCCAGCCTCAATAAACACAAAGATTGCATTGCTGTCCTCATGAAACCCCAGCAATGATGGTTGTTCCTGCACCGACTTTCTCGGGGGAAAGCAGCCGTTCAGTTGAACGGACCTGTACATTGACCATCCACGGTCATTAGCGCTGTCCCTCTTCCACAGCTCAATGCCGAATTCTTTCACCATGGCCAGTCCAAGCTCCTTCGCCTCAGTCAGCACAAGCTGGCATTGCCAGTAAAGAGGCCCTGTTGTATGCGTAGGCACAGAGATCAAGGCTAAATTGCGCCTCGCCGTATCGAATTCGAGCACATGGCCCCCAGGAACCAACCAGTACACGGCGTTGCCGGCGAGCGTGCCCGGCTTCCCCGCGTTCCCGATTACAGACACGAACGGCACCTGCACGGTGATGATCTGGCTCCACCCGCCGGACTCCGACGAGTAGACGGCGGCGAAAGCCCGCATAGGATGCGTCGAGCCCGAATCAAACCACACCAGGACTGCCTGGAAGGGGCTGGACCGGCAGTCGTGGTCGTCGTCACACGAGCAGAGCACCGCCCCGTGGAGGATTTCCCCGGCATCGGGGGGCAGGGGCGCGCGGCGGCGCTCGCCGGTCATCGGGTCCCACACGAGGACCTCGCGGCCGGGGCCCATCGGGCCGAGGAGGAGCGCCCGGCCGTGGTGGCAGTCGAGGAACGTCCAGCTCCCGTGGTCCCGGCCGCACGGCACGCGGAAGAGCGAGGCAGGGGCGCGGTCGGGCGGGTCGACGGCGGCGACGAAGCGGCGGTCGGGGGTGCCGAGGTTGGTGTTGTGGAACAGGCCGAGGATGGGCTGCGCCGCGCGATGGAACGCGCGGAACTCGCGGAGGAACTTCCGGGAGGCGGCGAGGTCGCGCCATCGCGTGCAGACGACGGAGGCGCGGGGGAGGGAGGAGGCTCGCGGCGGAAGGCGGCGGAGTACCAAGGGAAGGAGGTCGTCGTTGTCCAGCACCGCGGACGCGGACGAGGGGATGGGCTCGGGCTCGGGCTCAGGGCCCTCGGGCCCGTGCTCCGGCTCGGGTTCGGACATTTGTTGATTTGGGGCAGATCTGAGTGAAGCGATGGCCAAGCAGCAGATGGACGCCAGATTCAGGCTCTAGGGTTCTCTCCAAGGACTCTCATGGGGTTTCAAATCGAGAACAAGGTTGGAAAGACATCACCGTAAGCGATAAAGAACCATCGATTCGATGATGTTACGATGCGAGCATCATGACAGCAATTTGGAAATGGAAGACGGCGGAAAGCCGCCGGAGACAACCAAGAAGCGGCAAAGAAGTCAAGTATGGCTCAAACTCTCTGGTATCGAGACGATGTTAGTGAGTGGCAAAAAGGATGTGCATTGAGTAGGGACGGCGGCGTGAGGATACTAATAGAGATGGACTGCGTGAAGAAGTTAGGGTTATTGGATGAAAAATCTAAGCCGTTGGTTGAGTTTGATCATTGCCTTCAGAATCAAAGGGATTTGGGCCTCCAAAACACTTGATTGTGGGCCAAATGTATCGTGCGGGCTATAAAACATTTCATTCTCTTTCTCCTCACTTGAATTGTGTCTATACCATCCTAAAAACTACACTATCTAATTAGTTTTCTTAAATTCATGAGTTAGTTATCCCAGGAATGTAGAAAAAACATCAAAGGTAGCTATTGTCTAAGGTTATATAATTCTTCATAATATTATCCGTGCTAGTATTGGAGAATTTATCAGACTTTCCAGTGACATACAACCTTATAAAGTAGGATAATAATATAGCCAAATTCATGGCTAAAAAAGCAAGTCGGCGTCTATAACTAATACATAGCGGGACGTGTACGAACCAAATAAATCCTGTTTTGAAGTATTTATTACTAATGCAAATTTATATCAAACAAAACATTGTTACAAACCTGTCCATATCATTTTAAGATATTAGTTGTTTAAACTAGCAATCAAACAGAAGCCAACCAATTCAAATTTTAAACTAAATTTAAACTAAAAACATAGCTTATTTCTGATGAAATAAGTAGTAAAACATTATTTAAAGAGTACGCCGGATCATCCTTTCCAAAATGGTATGTACGCACGAAGTGACATTAGGATTATCTGCCAAACAAAAGGAATGATGTTTTTTTTGGGGGGCGAAACAAAGGAATGATGGCTATCCACAGCGCATAATCCTTTTCCCAATATCCAAGCCAATCCTTAGTCCGGCCCGGCCGCGGACGAGACTCAAGCCCGAGACGCATGCTCATTCAATCCCGGCCCGGCCTCGTACAATACCAGTCTCGTCGAAGCCGGCTCTCGCGTCAGCAGGTCCGGCCCGCCCTCCGTGTCCGTGGTGTTGTGAAAGACACCGAGCAGAGCATGGGGCGGCGCTAGCGCTACGGCTCGGAGACTCGGAGGGCGCCTCTGCGCTGCTCAACGCTTCGTAAGCTCGTCTCAGTGTCCACTGACACTGTCGAGACTTGGGATCATGAGCCGGTGATTGGGCAAGTACTGACTACTGAGGTGCGCAGTCGTCGTCAGATCGACAGATCGGGATCTCGTGAGCTAAGGGTTGGCCGCTTGGCTCGAGCGAAACCTCGACTGATCAGTTCGTCAGTTAATCACATTTGCTTGATGCGTCGTTCTTCCGGGCAGCCGCCAAGGCGCCAATGAGATCCGGCCGGCAGTAGTAGGGGCCAACGACACGAGGCAGCCGTGCTGGTACCTACTATTCCATATATGGGACTCCGTAGATAAATTATGCAAGAAGACCGGAACTAGAACGCTGACTGAAGTCGATTAACAAACAACTCTGAAAGCAGGTAACAGGTACCATAAATAGCCTGTTATATGTTCGTACCAGGCAGCAAATGAGCATCACTAAATTAAGTCTTAGAAATCACATTCAACGGCCACCAAATTCACCCAGATCAGGCTCCTGAACTTAAGACGACAGACGCCAACACAAGGATTACCAAACCACTCAGTGATGGTGACCCCATAGGCATAGGCGCTGAACCGCGCGCAACAGAGCTCCACCTACAGCATGGCGTCCGTCAGCAGGACCGCCTGCTCGTTGGTCTTATCGGTTGTCCACACCCTGAAGTCCTCGTTGAAGAAACCGCCGTTGCTCCACTGCCGCAGCTGTGCCATCGAGAATGGTCCATGCACCTGTCCAATAGGGTCTGCGTAGTGCCACATGGCCAGACCCTCCATGGCGATCCTGGCCAGGGGTATTGTGTCCTCCATAGCATCATCGCCTGCGTGTGTTCCCGCTGCATCTACATTCAGTTAGTCAAGATCACGCTGGTTACATGCATGGTAGAGGAAAAAGGGATACTTGTAGCTAATGTAAGATCACGATTTAGCTCTGAACTTTTGTATATGAAATGCAAGAATAGCATTAAACATAAGCTTTCACGATTGTCTACCTTATCCGCATCCACTAACAGTAAATATATTCTCAGATGAAGTTTAATATATACACCAGCGGTAGTTTATTTGAGGACAATTAGCCTGCCCCAACTTGCTTGGGACTGTAGGGCCTGTTTGCCTGTTTGGTGCCCGTCTACAAAAGCCACGCCACACGTGTGGTTCGTCCACCACACATTTGGCAAGCCACGGCACACAAAATGAACTAGGTGTGTGTGGTGAGTGTGCCGGCGGCGCTGCAACTTCAGCAGCAAACCAAATAGGCTAAGTTGTGGTGTGCAACCAACCACATCCTAAGAGGCATTGACACAAATTTGTAGTTTTGAGGTCATTATTGTGAAACTACATCAAGTAGAGAAGAACACTAAACGAACCAAGTTCCATTGCTCCCGTTCATGATTGCCACTACCTTTTTTTTAACAAAGGCATTTATCCATAGCATAATCCTAATCAACTAAGAAATAGAAACTGATCACCAACACAAAGTTCAATTAAACCCGTACAGTTCATCAAAAAGCGTCATAAAACTAGTTAGCCCATCTATGAACCAGAAAACTTAATGAAGACATCACGAACAACTTTGCATTGTGCTATGATGGCTGATATATTTGTTGTTGGATTAATTGGGCCATTGACCCATTTTAGTCTCAATTAATCAAAAGAAATTAAAGGTCCACTAATAAATGCTAGGGGTTTAAATCCCGGATTGAGAGTCAACGGGAATCCTAACTAACTTAAATGGTGGATCAAAGGTGGACCACTTGTGAAGTTGGTAAAAGGAGAAGGGTGTGCCACACGCGCGCGCGCTCGCTCACCTCGCCGAGCCGTGGCCGTGCCGATGAGGGCTGACTAGTAACTGACGGCATAATGGTCATTGCTGCCCTGCTGAACGCGTCCAGGTTCATCCTCTCCTTTCTCCCTGAGCGTCTATAAGAGGAGGCCTTTCCTCCCAGGCAGGAAAAAAACTCGAAGCTCTCTCTCTGGTATTCCTTTCAGGAAACCACTCTTTTCTCCCTGTTGTTTGCTGCTCTCTCACATTCCCAACGCAAGCTTTGCGCGCACTCTGCTTGCGTGAGCAGTTGCCTCCGAACCCCGTCTGCCCTGAGATCCTGCTCGGGATAGGCAGGCGATAAGGTTTTTGGGGAGCGTACTCGTACGCGCCTGCTCGCTTGCTGTGAACGACTACTTCGTCTACTTCCCGGCGGACATCTCCACCAACCCGGCGACCACACGCTGTACGACTACGCTCTCTCCATCACGCGAACGACTACATCCCGGAGGCCGTTCAAGGGACTTCACTGCATCGCCTCGCCGCTGCCTCGAATTTGATCGGCTACTTTAAGCAGGCTAGTCACAATGACTGGTAACAGCGTTTCCGGTGCCTCTGGTTCCGTTCCTGGGTACAAACTAAACCTTCTCTGGTTATGCTTGTTGTTCATGTTTCTTTTGGGAATTAACCTGAACACTAGCACATGCTTTGCTCTCACTGGATCACTCACTATGGTCATGAATTTGTTAATAATTTCTGGAATTAAAATATACCAAAAAATGCCTAGATTTCTAACAATTGTCACAGGTAGAGGTAACGATATGGTATCAAACATCCAAATAATATATCATGTGAAATAATCACACAGAAGAACACGCATAATCTATGCACTTGAATGAAAGACAAGTAAGCTAGCTAGTACCTCCAGTGTAGAAGTCCGCAAAGGGATAGATCCCAAACTCGCCCTGTTCGTTTGGATTGTTTCCAGCGAGCCAATTGTGTTTTTCTTTCAGCGAAAACCAGCGCCAGCCACCAGCCACCAACCAGCCAGCAGTGTTTTTCTCTCAGCAAAAACCAGCGCCAGCCACCAGCCAAACGAACAGGCCCACTGTCTGCCACCTTGGCACAGCTTCCTTGATCTCATCGACTCGAGCTCGATCACGAACACACCAGACTGAGTCCAGACAAAAATCGCATTGCTCTCCTCATTAAACCCCAGCAATGACGGTTGTTCTTGTTCCTCCATCCAGTTGAACGGACCCGGAAGGCAGCCGTCCAGTTGAACGGACCTGTACTTGGACCATCCACACTCATCTGCTCTGTCCCTCTTCCACAGCTGGATGCTGCCTTGTGTCCGCATGGCGAGCCCAAGCTCCTTGGCCTTGGTCAGCAAAAGCTGGCACTGCCAGTACTCGAAGTCGAGAGAGCTTGCTATAGACGCTGGGACGGAGATCACAGCTAAATTATAACTCACCGTACGTGTCGAACTCGAGGATATTGTTCTCCGGAAGCAGCCAGTACAGCGCGTCGCCGGCGAGAGCCCCGGGCTTCCGCGCGTTACTCCCGGTCAGGGCCAACGGGACGGTGTGCGCGACCCGCGTCTCCACGGAGATCACGCGGCTCCATGCACCGGACTCCGACGAGTAGATGGCGGCGGCGGCCCGCCAATGCGGCGTCGTCGTCCCCCGCATCCACCAAACCAGGATGATTCGGAAGACGCTGAACGGGCAGCCGCACGCGGGGCCGCAGCCGCGGGAGCACAGCACCGCCCCGTGGCAGACGGCCCCTGCGTCAAGGGGCAAGGGCGTAGGATCAAATTTAAAATACACCGGAGGTTCTTAAACTCGTCACAAGGTGTTATCTAGGCTCTGAACTCTCAAAATGTATATTTGAGTCTCTAAACTTGGTAAACTATGTCATTTAGGTCTAAAATTCCAAAATACCCCTACATTATTGATTTTTGTCCATCTCTTGATCTATAATTATCGATATGGTACAATCAAATAAAGTTATTTAATTATTGTGATGGAACAACCGATTTAGTTAGAGAAATAGTATAACATTTCATGCTCAATTGACAGTCATGTCATCATGCATAGGGGTATTTTTGGAACTTTGGACCTAGATAACACAGTTTAGCAAGTTAAGAGACTCAAATATGCATTTTGAAAGTTCGGGACCTAGAAGACACCTCGGGACAAGTTTGAAGACCGCTGATGTATTTTACTCAATTCCCTACCGTGCGGAACCCCGCTGGTTGCATGCCGCGTGATCTCAGGATGAAATTACACGAGAATCCTGATTTCAAAGAAAAGGAAAATGGGGATACGGTGAAATCGGCGGACGCTGTGGATTTAATTGTATTGAGCCTTGATATGGAAACATGATAAATGGCGGTGGCGTAGCCAGGAAAAAAACTCATATGGGGCAAACTTTTAATGATCGACTGAATCGAAATCAAGCACGTTGCAATTCACATCGCATTAATGCATCCATACATTGCAATCACACAATTTAAATGCGAAGTTGAGATATTACCTTAAATTTGAAGAAAAAATTGATGATTCTTACACTGATACATGGTAATATCACTGCCGTAGCTAGGGGTGGATATCGAGCCAGCTCGTTAGCCAAACGAGCCAGCTCGGCTCGGCTCGTTAAGGAAACGAGCAAAAATCTTGGCTCGGCTCGGCTCATTAAGCTCGCGAGCTGGCTCGTTAAGCTCGTTGAGCTAGAGTTAAATTTAAAATTATCATAATAATATATATAATTAAAAAGTATAGTATTTATATGGTCTTAATATCTCTAAAATCTACTCTAACATTATATAATAACAAAATATAATCATAACATCATCTATAACTACACATATACAGTAGTATACATATATTATTATTAATTAATAATTTGCTCATTAGTCTATTAAACCTTCTAGCTCGTTTGGCTCACAAGCAGCTCGCGAGCCGGCTCGAACTCGCTCATTATACTAACGAGCAAAAACTCTTGCTCGGCTCGTTATAAATATGCACCGAGCCGAGTCGAGCCGAGCCGGTTGCGATCCGAGCGAGCTAACGAGCTTCGAGCATTTTGTCCAGCCCTAGCCGTAGCTCTAAAAATTATCAGAGAAGAAGGGAGAAGAAGGAAATTTATAGGGGTGAGCTGGAGCAACCCAACATAGATCCGCCGGTGATAAATGGTAACTTTCAAAGTTAGAGAAATCCTGAAATGAAAAATGGACAATCCTGAGCCAAATCCTTTTTAAAAAAAAGATTGGACGGACGTCTTGCTCTTTAGACGCTCCCTCGTCTCTCGACTCAACGGCGACATCTTTGACTTTGCATCTCCTCTTTCACGTGCACGCAAGTACATTGCTGTCGTCTAATAGACGGTGTCATGCAGCGACACGTATTCTTGATACGACTTATCAAACAGTATTATGCAGCGATATATATTTTTGATATGACTTATGAGGAAATCTGTACAATAAGTTGTTGTAGTTGTTTCATAGCAATATAAAATCCCTTAATTCGTGGAAAAAATAAAAAAATATTATTGGTTGCATGGCAACAAAGCTCGTACAATGGTTGCTGAGTTGTCTAGTCCTAAAATTTAGCTCATGGGACAGTTGTTTCGCGAAACAACGATCCCATTCTCTCACCTCGCTCTTTCTCCTCCACATCGGTAAAAATCCTACGTGACACTGCATCAGACGACCTATCAAATCGCTTACGTGTATCAATGTACCAGTCCGTCTCGTGTGTCGCCATTGTCCTCGTCTCCATCGTCCCGTGCAATCGTCGTCTTTCTCGTCTATCTCTGTTGTCACCTCGTTGTCCACCGTCATTTGTCGCGGGTCAGCCGCAACGGTTCCAAAGACAGTGGAGCCAGGAGCGTTGTCGGTGCCGCCGCCACGTTGGCACAGAGAAACCGCTTCATATAGGTAAGAGTGTCAGGATCTCTAGTGTTCCTGTATACAATCGCTGCACAGTTCTGCTCATGAGAACTCGATGGAGCAGTTCACAGTGTAAATGCGTCGAAAGAGTGTGGTGTTAAAAAGAATTATACGTGATTAGATAATGAGATGCGGTAGTGGAAATTACTATACCACGTCGTTACGGACTATAGAACCCACCATTGGCTTTCGTCTAATATTTGTATATGATTTTTCTTGACCACATTTAACAGTTCATCTTATTTAAAAAATAATACTAAGTATTACTTTGTCATTAAAAATTCTCTAAGCAAATAGTTAAATGCTGTGACAAAAGGTTATTGGCAAACAATAATTTAGTAGGATAGAGAGAGTATTTGTATAATTTTTTAAATAAAATGAATGGTTAAATTTTATAAAAAAACAACAACAAAATTAATTTGGAACGGAGATAATATTTCTTCACCTTCAGAATCATATTTGAAGTAGTAATAGTCAGGTCACTTTTACGGACAGAGGGGGAAATCTGGTGAAATGGAGCACCGAGCACTAGTCTGAGCTGAGCTTGCCTGAAAACGCTCTTCTGATGCAGCTGTTTGCCGGTTTGGCCAACCATTGCACGAGTTTATTCCTTTTTGCTGTTTTGGCCATATTAGCATACATTTTGGTACTCACTAAACTTTGAATTTGCTGTAATATATTGTACATTTTAGCCGCGTTCCTAACAGAGTGCATACCCATGCCTGAGTGCCTGACAACAGTGAACAGATGTACAGTAATATTCATTTTTGTCTCTACGCAACGCAAGATGGATCGAGCTTGGGCCCAGAAACTCTAGAAAATATCGCTGAATTTTTGCATTCGACGAGATTTGAATCGTTGAATTTGAATCCTCTAGTGTCGGAATAGCCTCGAGTCAGCTGGTCCGGCCCCGACAGGGACGAACCCCTTCCCTTCCGCCTTCAAAATGGTCAAAATCGAGCCGAGCCGAAACGGACCGAACCAGCACCGAGCACCCCACTTTCCATTTCCTCCCTCCCTCCTTCACCACCTGCGTCGCGAAATGCCCAGCGCCGCCACCCTCCGATCGCGCGCGGCCCTCGCGGCCGCCGCGTGCATCGCGGTCCTCGCCGCGGCGGCTCTTCTCCACCGCAGGCGCCGCCGGAACCGGGCGCCCGCCTCGCCTCGCCGCCTCGGGGCCGGAGTGCGGCGGGGGCGCCCCCGCCGCGCCTGCGAGGAGGAGGAGAAGCCGCAGGCCCGGTTCAAGCGCGTGCTCGCGGACAACTCCTACTCCGCGTTCAAACACCTGCGCCGCCCGAGTGCAGAAGGCGAGGCGCCCCTGCCACCGCCTCAAGGTGCACGGTCTTGGGCACTGCTTGTGGGGATCTCGGCATTGCCGTCGTATCCGAATGGTCGTTTTAGGAATTACACGGGATCTCTGGCGCTTTACGATGCACCAGGAGGCTAGAAGAGGATTAGAGGAACGCAGTCTTGTCTGAATTTTCTCTCTGGGGAATTTTGTCGAACACCTGAGGGCAAGGTTGTACCGAGTTTGACTAGGAAATCCTAGGGGGAGCAGCTGTCGAGCTGATTGCATATTCTAGTAGCCACGCTTGTTTGGGATGGTCATTTCACTTGTTGAGGGCACAGCCTATGATCGCTGCTATGTGCATTCGTGTAAAATGCTGGTGTGTTGCATGCTTCTATTTGTTCATGCTACTTTAGTGATGGATGGAGTGAGAAAATGGCATAGTATTATGGGCTTGCAGAAGAGCTCCAGGCATGCCCGATTATTGCCGGTATCATTTGAAACAGCGATTACTTCTCATGGTCTGGGCTATGGAAATCTTGCTCAAGTAACTTGAATATTTTTTACTGCAATTGCTGGCTATTTTACTTGAGGATCCCAAGCTATTATTAGGAATGACTAGTAAAGGGGATGCAGAGATAAAGGTGCCAAGCTGGATGGTTGATTGCATCACTATTGCCATCATATATGAAATTTGCATATCTAGCTTATTGTACATTGATTGTTTGTAGGACCATATCTCAAATGTTCCCATGATTTTATTGGTTCTGACAGTCTATTTTAATCGATACAGGATCATCACAAAGAGTCCACCCATTTGAGGAGCAAATCACACATTTGCTAAACAACCCCCCTGGTTTTCATAGCATTATGCTATGCGACCAATGCCCAGAAGTGAGAACTCCATATAATTGGGTTGATACAGAAGCTCAACTGGAGCATTTGGCAAGATTGTTGGGTCAGGAAAAAGCTTTTGCTGTTGATACAGAGCAACATAGCATTCGGTCTTTCCTAGGATATACTGCACTGATGCAGGTAATTACTGGTAGATGCACCAGCAATTTTGTGTTCTTTATAAGTTTGTTATTTTTTAACACAGAATTATTCTATTTTAGATCTCTACCCAGAAGGAAGATTATTTGATAGACACAATTGCATTGCATGATGTGATGGGCATTCTACGACCAGTGTTTGCCAATCCTTCAATCTGTAAGGTGACACATCTTTGTAACTGCTGTCAGTGATAAGCTGTTTACTTTCAGTTTCTGCATCGAATTTGTCGTTATGCTTGAGTTGACGATGGCCCTTACCTCTTTGTAATATATGTGCATATTAACTGCAAACTTTAAGCACGATCACAGTGCAAGCAGAGATGATGCCATGACCTCTATTTACATGCCACTGAAATATAACTGATGTTATTTTTGGGATATCCGTTAGAGTTCTATAAACCGTAGTACGTCCTGATGGCAACAACTTGTTTTTTCCCCTTTACTGCATTTATGTGACACTCAATTACTAAGCCTAGAATAAAAGATAAACTGTAGGATATCCTAAGTAAGTACGTTTCTGTTTTGCTTTATGCTGTAGATCTTCCATGGAGCTGACAATGATGTTCTTTGGCTTCAAAGGGATTTCCATATTTATGTTGTGAATATGTTTGATACTGCCAAGGTAAGTAACAGTATAATATATCTTTGTTAACACATTTTAGTGTGATCCTACAAAGATTTTCTGGTATATAACACATTTAATATTATTTGCTTGCTAGGCCTTTTCTTTTTTTTGGTACAGCAGGTTGTGTGTCTTTCATTGCTTACCCCATTTTCACAAGGAACAATTGCTGATAGTTTAATATTTTTTGTCATTTCAATCTTTTTTGATGTACATGTTTTAATTGCTCTAATGAAATGAAAGAAATATGTATAACTGAAAATCAACAATCAACATTATCATCTGAAAATATATAAAAAGGGAAAAAACCCAATATTGTATCACGTGATAATTTTTAGTTGGGACTCAAACCAGTTGTCTCAAGTATTTCTTCTCTCTCTTTACACTAGTATGGAAGATTTGTTTTATCAGCAAATGAAGGAAATGTTTGTGGAGCATTGTACCTAGCTAGCTAAGAATGACAATCCAGAAAAGAGATACTAGCACCTGCTTTATTACTTTTATGGTTTCTTAGAGTTGTACCTTGAGTTGTTAAATGCCTTCTGTATTATGTTCGATTATATGATCTATTTAGTGTATTTTCTTGGAATCCAAGGGCAGGGAAATGATTTGATTATGTAATGCTCTTATGACTCCTTTGTTACTTGTCTTTTAAAAAAGTAATATAATAGATTTGAGTCAGACAATGCATTATATTTTTTAATTATTGAAGCATGGAATTTCAACCTATAGTACCTGCAATATGAAAAGCTTTGTGAATGGACCTATCATGTGGTGGAATGCAATTGCAATTAAGAATCAGAACTTAGGCTATTAAACCTTCTCTGATCATCTTATAATTGCATGCTGCAGTCATGCTTACAAATATTTTGGTTTTTAAACATTTTTGGCCTCTCACTCCGTTTTCTATGGAGTCTCTGTTAGATATCCTTTTCTCATTTCTAAATTTACACTGTCAGCTTGTTAATTTTTATGCTATGAATGCATGCAACTTAGTTGTGTCTTACAACTGATTTTATTTCAGGCATGTGAAATTCTGTCAAAACCACAAAAATCGTTAGCATATTTGCTTGAAGTATATTGTGAAGTGACCACAGACAAGACAATGCAGGTAAGTAATTGTTCAGGATCGGCTTAAAAATACCAAGCTTAGTCAAGCTATTCAGTTGTTCAATGCTAATTGACCTTATGCACTGATATGTTCAGTACCTAATTACCCCTCATGTGCCTTCCAGTTTCTAGATTTACCTTTTGCAATTTCAGCAACTAAAGGAATAGCTAGTGGTGCTTTATATAAATCCAGAAAAGGTTGATACTTCCATGAGAGGATGGAAAATATGAGGCGAAGTGCTTTAAAAAAGTGCATTTGGTTCACAGTGCTAAAACATACTCTTAAGCCAGCTTACTATATGATACATGAAAACTCTTTGTCTAAAGGTACCATCTATTTAATCCCTTTGTAACTTATAAGCCCAATAGTCCACTCTCTGTTGGCTTCAATTGACCCAGTTAGCTTTTATTGTTTTCCAAATATCCTTAACAGCCTGGTAGTCACATCTTAAGTTATTTAAGTCTTGCATCAATGAATCCATACTCCCCATGCTGTTTTAGTCAATTTAATTCCAAGGAAGATAAACTTGACCATCACCTTTGAATTATCTTCCATTGAGCAAACTCAGCTGAGTTTCTTTACAAAGATATTTTCACCAGTTTATTTGCTTTCAAGCATTATGTTTGCTATTGAACACATGTCATGCTAATGAAAATAATAACAAAATGCATACATGTTTGTTTGAAGATCCGAAATTCCAATATCACAATCACCTGATATCCACTCCTGGTTTGTTGCATTCACAGCGTGAAGATTGGAGACTTCGCCCTCTCACACCAGAAATGATTGAGTATGCTTGCACCGATGCTCACTATCTGTTGTACATCGCAAATTGTTTGGCATCAGAGCTCCATGCAAAAGTCCGCGGTATGTTCAAACTAAGTACTATGTCAATTTTTCTCTTTCTATAGTTTGTGCTTTCTTTTGTGTTCATTGATTCAATACCCTCACAGTTATCGAATATATTTGAGTTTGCTACCCCAGAGTTTAGAATTCATAGTTCTCTGAAGTTTTAAAACTAATTTCACATTGTTTGATGAGCACAAATTTCTTTGGATTTTTGGCTCTTGAGTTGGATGATATTTCTGTTGCTGTTCTTTTTCTGCACATGGAAAGATAATAGCAGCTCTGATACACTTGTTGCTAATACTGGAGTCGAATTTTGAAATGCACTATTTTCGTTATTTGTGATGATTACACAATTTGATCCATGTCTGGAGAAACATTGGTAAATTGTGTAAAATCAAGTACTTTGAATGGTATACTGTAGAGCTATGTAAGCAGGAAATATTTCAGAAAATTAGATGGCTACTTTATTGTTGTTGTTATTATTGAGTGCCAGAAACTTTGAATTCTTTCGCAATCTCAACATAAGCTTGGAATGATATGCACAATGCGTCATCTCTATATAGTCCTCATGTGTAGTCAAGAAATGGAAGCAGTATTAAGGGGACCAAGGGAGGCATGGCAGTGATGACGCACTGATGACATCCTATTGCTGAACTGCAGAAACTGATACTTTTAACGCTTCTAAGATTTGAATAGTCCTAAAAAAATTCTGCTTTCTTGTGTCAGCATCATATCACATATTGGTACGGTGGTGCATTTTGCCCTTTATCACATGTCTCAAGTCTTTGATCAACTGTAATATCTAATATTCTAATCAGATACTTCCAGTGATAAAATCAATTTTTTCTTCGAGGCTAGTCATCGCTCAAATATGGTCTGCATGCAATTGTATGCAAAAGAAATTGAATGTCCTCCTGGAGCTTCCAGTGCAGCATCTATTCTTTCAAGAAATTTGCAAAATCATGGGCTTGACTCCAAAAGGTCTAGTGAAGTGAAGGTGCTTGTTTTCTGTATTTGCTGTTTGATTGTAGAATGTTTTCTGGTCGGCCTGCCAGCCAGTGACTTTTATATTTTTTTGTTCCTAATTTCCTAATCATCTGCATCTGCAGGATCTTGTTTGGAAATTCTGTGCATGGAGGGACTTAATGGTCAGTCAAAACACAATTGTTTTCCTTAGAATAGCCCCCTCCCCCCTCTGCAAACTATTTTTCATTGCTTATTTGTCAACAATTTTATCTATCTTTGAATTTTGTGGAGAACATGCAACGTTTTGAAGACGATGAGCTGATTGAGTTGCCTGTCCTAATTGATCAGTCATGCCTACTCAACTAGGTTGCTTAGTCGGCCAGTCAGCTCAGATTGACTACTGCCTAGTCGGCTACCTAACTACCTATACCTGACTGGAAATTTTGAGTAACCTATGTACTGAGGGCAATAACATGTTCCAGACGATGGAATGGAGACTATAGACAGCACAAATAAATAGGTCAAAAACAGAACTGCAATGTGTGGTCCCTCTCTCTGTGTATGTATACATAGGCTGATTTCTACTGGGCTGAATTACCAAGTCCAAATTACTGGCTGCAAGTGGGTCACTCAAAGCCTCAACCTTGGCAAATTGTGACTAATTGTCAGTTAGTGCTGACCAGTCGACAAGGCTATCTAGTCGAATCAATGCACAACCCAATGACTGATTTGTTGATTATCATTGATTAATCGTGATAAATCGGCTGAAAACACTGCAAACATGTTCTTGCTAAAGGTTTAAACCAAAACATCTTCAGTATCTTTCTTAGAAAGCTCTACACTTTGTTCTTTAGTAGAAATGCATTTGCTTCAATGGGCCCCTTGCTATACAACTCACCCGAGTGACATTTTTGTGTGGCCACTCGGGATAGTCTTTGCATACCTGCAGTTATTAGTTGTGGTCTGTTCTTCCTTTCTAATATCTGATATCTCCTAATAACTTGGGTTTTGGGTTACTCCAGGCTCGGATGCATGATGAGAGCTTACGGTATGTTCTGTCAGACCAAGCTATAGCTGCCCTTGCTGTTAGTCTTCCCAAAGGTCCAACAGAGGTGTTTGCTGTCATAGCAGAAACTGACCTAAGCATTTCAAGTTACCCTTCCTTGTCATCACCGTCACCTATTGTTGTTGCTCATGTTGAAGAACTTTGCCATCTACTGGAGGACACCACTACCAGCACGGATGACATCCTTAAAAGTTTGCTAGAGAAGTATAAAGATCCAAGCGGATTATGTCGACTATCAGTTTATAACTATAACCTTATAACACAGCTAAGTTTGAAGCAAACAAATATGTTTTCCTTTGCTCCAAGTGGAGAAAAGTTGCTGACAGCACCGCCTAATAAAAAGGCTTCGCGGGATTTATTCATCAAAAAGTTCTCCTGCAAGTCCCCAGTATATCACAATTGCAGGATCTATGCTAGTGATGGAAGACTACTATGCTACTGTGACCGCAAAAAATTGGAATGGTTTGTCTCTTAAATATACACTCATTAGCTATTTACATGTATATAACATCAATGAAGAGTTATTTTGTCGAACTGACAGGCTCTTCTATCCCAGGTATGTTCAACGCAATTTGGCAAAATTAATTGAAGAGAGTCCTCCGGCAATCATGCTTCTGTTTGAACCTAAAGGTCGTCCAGAGGATGAAGACAATGAGTTTTATATTCAGAGCAAGAAAAATATTTGTGTTGGATGTGGAGAAAAGAGCCACTATATTAGATATAGAATAATACCATCATGCTACAGGATGCATTTTCCAGAGCATCTGAAGAGTCACCGTTCACATGATATTGTACTTCTCTGTGTAGATTGTCATGAAATTGCTCATTCAGCAGCTGAGAAATACAAGAGGCGAATAGCACAAGAATTTGGGATACCCCTTTTTGTGCAAAAGATAGTGAATTCGGGTGATATAAGTTTGATTACCGACACATCAGTGTTTAAGATAAATTGAATGGAACAGGAGTTTCCCCATTGCAGCTAAGGACTGCTGCAATGGCTCTTCTACGGCATGGATCCACTATGCCATTCAAGAGATGCGAAGAGCTAATGCAGGTGATAACATCCTTTTAGTATTTCTGGCTCAATATGGACTACTTACACTTACCCAAGTTGTGACATTGCAGAGTTAAAGTACCAGTTTTGTACTACTAGTCCATATTGTTTCCTGGTTAAATATCTACTTGTTTCTACAGATCAGTGTTACCAATCCATTCATTTCCTTGTAGATCGTAAAGTCATACTATGGCGGTAGGGAAGTGACTCCTGAAGATCTCGAGATGGCATTACTTGGTATGAGTCCCCATGAGCGAAGGCGTCTTGAAAAGAAAAAAGGCTATTCATTTAGAGCTCAGGCTCAAAATATTATTAGAAAGAGCAGCAGCAATACCATCTCTGAAAATAGTGGACATGGATCCGAAAATAGTCATGCCTTTCCTGAGGATGGAACTGAGAGTAATGATCAACAAGGGTTTGATGGAACGGAGAGTCGAAACCAGCTACAGGATTTAACGCTGAGCCAGGGAAGTTCATGTTTGCCAGTCAGTATGGAGGATACCACCTTTGATCATGACACTGTGACACTCAAGACGCATACTGAGCAGCAAGCAAGTGGCGCCTGCACTCCTGCAAATGGCCATCTCAACAGGGATCCATCCATCTATGACAATTCTAATCAGGCCATTTCTAAGAATGCTGAGAAGAAGATATCCCTGTTGGGTCATGGGCACCATGGTAAACAAGTTGTGGAGCTTTTGCTTTCCAATGGCGGTGAGGAAGCTATTAACCAGTTCTGCCAAAGGTGGAGGCAAGTCTTTGTTGAAGCTGTTCACCCGCGCTATCTACCTTCTGGCTGGAATATCAACCACAGGTTAGTTGCCTTCCATACGCACCCTTTTGCAAAAACCCTGTTTCCTATGCACACTGATTGATTATATAATTGCTTGAACTTTCTGGTGCTTATAATAGGCCAAGCTATCAGCTTAGTGTTAGCCCTGTACCAGTGACCTTGGAAGATTTTTTCTGTGTATCGTGATGCTTTTTGTCCACGCTTCCTTTCGATCATCAGATATTTACTATTATGTACATGTCCTCTTCTGTGGTGTAGTGGACGGCGGGATTTCGGTGATTTCAGTGTCTACAAGACAGCAAAGAATGCGGCTCCCCCTGCAAGCGATTAGGCTATGGATCTCCTCAACGCGTTTGCTCTTGCCGTACCCTGAGGTTAAATTTACTTTCCAGAGAGAGTTTGCATTCACATCAAGCCCGATCTTTGTACTTGTACCTCTCAATCTGTGTGCTTGTACTAGTATCTTGCTTTATCTTGAAATACAAGTTTCATCTGTTTTGTTACATACTGTACTTCTTTGCCTGCGTCAGTTTTGTTGAGCCGTTTTCAGTACACGAAGAATTAGAGAACCAACAATGGAAATCTTAGAAAATCACAAGTGAACTTGGGCTGTTTTTAAGATGCTCGAAACACAGAAATTATGCAGGATTTTCACAGGAAACAATTTGATTCCTGTCTAGGAATGTGGTTGTAGGGAGTATGTGGTATTGACTGCGGGATATCCTGAGCAAGATCCCATCCGGTTCTTTGTTTCCACGGAGGATTATTTTTGCTTTTCAGATTTTTATTCCTGACAAGCCAAAAATGAAGCAGCCAGCACCCCAGCAGGAGCAACAGGGGGCAGCCAGCTCGGCGGAGCCACATGATCCTCGCCATCTCGCCGTCACTGCCCCTCCACCACTCACCCCGGCTTGAATACCCCACCCGTGCTCACTCTCCACCCAAACCCAATCCATCCAAATCCCATTTCCCTCCCTCCCTCCCATCGGCCCGCCCGCCCCCTCCCTTCCACTCCCTCCACCGCCGCCGCCGCCGCCGGGTGTTGATCCCCATCGCCAGCCATGTCGTGCTCCCACCTCTCCACCGCCTGGTCCTCCTCGGCGCTCGCCAGCAGCGCCTCCTCCACCACCCGGCGGCGCTCCTCCGCCCCGCGCTCCGGCGGCGGCAGCGGCTTCGTGGTGCGGTGCTCCCTCCGCGAGCTCCGCAGCCGCATCGACTCCGTCCGCAACACGCAGAAGATCACCGAGGCCATGAAGCTCGTGGCCGCCGCCAAGGTCCGGCGCGCGCAGGAGGCCGTCGTCTCCTCCCGCCCCTTCTCGGAGGCCCTCGTGGAGGTCCTCTACAACATGAACCAGGAGATCCAGACGGAGGACATCGACCTGCCGCTCACCCGCACCCGCCCCGTCAAGAAGGTGGCGCTCGTGGTCCTCACCGGCGAGCGCGGCCTCTGCGGCAGCTTCAACAACAACGTGCTCAAGAAGGCGGACACCCGCATCGAGGAGCTCAAGCAGCTGGGCCTCGAGTACACCGTCATCAGCGTCGGCAAAAAGGGCAACGCCTACTTCATGCGCCGCCCCTACATCCCTCTGGAGCGGGACCTGGAGGTGAACGGCATACCCACCGTCAAGGACTCGCAGGCCATCTGCGACCTGGTCTACTCGCTCTTCGTCTCCGAGGAGGTCGACAAGGTGGAGCTGCTCTACTCCAAGTTCGTGTCCCTGGTGCGCTCCGACCCCATCATCCAGACGCTGTTGCCCATGTCCCCCAAGGGCGAGATCTGCGACGTCAACGGCATCTGCGTCGACGCCACCGAGGACGAGCTGTTCCGCCTCACCACCAAGGAGGGCAAGCTCACCGTGGAGCGCGAGAAGGTGAAGATCGAGACGCAGCCATTCTCCCCCGTGGTGCAGTTCGAGCAGGACCCCGTGCAGATCCTCGACGCGCTGCTCCCGCTCTACCTCAACAGCCAGATCCTCCGTGCCCTGCAGGAGTCGCTCGCCAGCGAGCTCGCCGCCCGGATGAGCGCCATGAGCAGCGCCACCGACAACGCCATCGAGCTCCGCAAGAACCTCTCCATCGCCTACAACCGCCAGCGCCAGGCCAAGATCACCGGGGAGATCCTCGAGATCGTCGCCGGTGCCGACGCCCTTTCCGGCTGATCTTAGCCATTCAGCCTCCTCGTTCTCCTTAAAACTGAGAAGAGCTGAGCCGGTGGTGGCATTCTTGGTGCGGTGCTCCTTCCTATATATAATTCTTTTTCTCGTCTTCTTGCTGTTCAGTCTGTCTGTAATTCCTGATAGAACAAACACAAAAGGGAGTTCTGTGTTCCATACTCGTCGTGATGCCGCGCCTCGCGAGATACACAAGAATTTCAAATTCAGAGATGCCAAATGTATAATCCGAGTTACTTTATCTTGCAACTTTGCCTCGTCTCCTATGTGATTTACACCGGGTAGGAAGGGATCTGTGCAACGGCAGCGAGCTTTGATGCTTTAGCTGCATTCGGCACGGCCAGTTTTACCGTGCCAGACTCTGAAGTACAATTGCTCCATCTAGCACTTCGACACTTCGTTGGGTTATTACATCAGTACATCGAGCATTGGATTCTATGAAAAAGAAGAAAGAAATTGGATCATTGGATTGTGCAATGCCTAGTGTGGCTATATCTCGGTTCTGTTTTAGATCATGTGCAAGGAAAATACTCGTTGCATGTTCACAAAGACACATCGGTTCAAAGTGGCAATACTTGCCAAAAAATACACAGAGAAAAGCGTTGAAAAGCGAGGCTTATCAGCACCATCCAACAGTGTTTTTCTCTCACAACGAATCAGCAACAACCACATGTCACCAGCCACCCAACAGTATTTTTCTCTCAGCACAAATCAGCACCAGCCGAACATGTCGTATGGTAACAAAAACAACTTTATGCACCTATATGATTTACACAATAATATTTTTTTAGACAAACAAGAAAGAGGCATATTAAAACACAACAGGTTTAGTAAAGAGGGCAGCTCTGGATGCTCATCGCCTGCATGGCCGCATATACGGAAAATGCTTGAAGATGCTTAAAAACATGAAAAATTTTAAAACCAGCCACCATTTCGGCATGATATGATTACAGCTATTTGGACTCAATGTTTAACAAACACTATAGTTTTCTTGGTGGACTTGTTTCACCAAATCAACTAGAGTTTGATTTTCTTATTTAATATTTATATGGAGTATATGTATTTCCTCCGGTCTGGTTTATCGACGTTTCACGCTGTTTGTCTAAAATATCAACCAAAACTGACCCCAAGCAATATTAATTCTTCTCCGAGACCTTCTCTTTAAAACATCCCTGTAATTCTTTCACAAAAAAAATAAAACATCCCTGTAAGTTTAAAAAAACCCCTATGTTCGTAATTCGAAATACTGCTATGCCAGCGTAGCAAACTAGTACGGTGGGAGTGCTGGAGCACCAGGTGCAGGCAACGCGTGGCTTGGGCGTCCCCCAGTTCCCTTGGACCGGTTCCACCATCTCGGGCGTAGACCGCCGCTAGACCCACCACCCCTCCCGTCCCCTTCCCCACCGGCCACCCCATCGCTCCGGCCGGCGGCCGCCGGCGACCGGTGCGCTCCCTGACCACCCCCCCTCACCCCCGCTCCCACTGCCGACCGAAACACGCGGCGCTGCTATGAGGAGAAGAGGGTTCTAGCCTCCGGCGACCAGCGGACTCGCCGAGGGCAGAGATCCTCGAGGCCGAGGACGGGGAGGCGCGGGTGCCGGAAGGCCACGGGGTAAGGCTGTATCGGAGCTCCAGGCGGCCTTCCGCGGGTTGGCGAGGGCGCCGCAGCCACCAACCGGCTCCTGGGGCGTTGTTTCCTTTTGTGCGGTAGGTGCGCACTTGTGCTGTTCTTCTGAATTAGGTTGGGCCTTGGTTAGAGCGTGATACATGGTGGCATTTCGGCTCCGTTGGTAGATGGAGTCGCGTTAGGGAAACCTTTGCTGAACTGCTAATGCAATATCATCAAGTTTCATCTATTTCTCATTTCACGCCCACCAAAATTCAGTTTTGTGCTTGTATTTGTTTGGTCTTTGTCTGTTCAGTCATGTTGTTGACTTTTTTTTAGTGTCGTAGTGATGGTCTGATGGCGAGGGCTTACCAATTGCCTTCATTTACTGATGATCGATGAACTTAGGGTTTAGCTGTACCCTTCTTTTGCCAAGTTTGGAAATTAGACACGCTGCCTTGTATGTATCATGTGGTATAACAAAGCCATTGTGTGGTTGCCACCCACTAGCACAGTCTAGATCTTATTGATGCATCTAACATCCTAATTCCTATGTATGATAGGGAATTTCATTGCAGCTTTCTTGTTTAAGGTTGCCCCTTTTTATTAGATCAAATGTTTCGATTTGTGCATCTTACATGGAATGTATGAATGTTGGTTTGCAGCAGTTAACTTATTGATGGAGCTAGCTGGGTAGAAATGGATAACAGTCAAGATTCCCAAGAGAGGCCTCAAAGAAGGGAGAATGGTGAAGAAACAGAAAAGGTAGCTGATTATGGAAATGCTTTGAGTCGCAAGGAAGCAACAGAAGAGCTCCTTGGTTGTGTAGTCCATAGTGAAGAAGAGGCATACAGACTGTACTGTGACTATGGGCATCGAATTGGTTTTAGTGTGCGGAAGGGAAAGCAGTCTTACTTTATTGGTACCAAGAATATTCGAACAAAGGATTACTACTGCTCAAAGGAAGGGCTTAAGTATGATGAACCTGTTACAGAAGCAAATTTCAATCGACCAGACACAAGAACTAACTGCAAAGCAATGATCCGCTTCAGAGTTGACGAGAAGGGGCGATGGACAGTTATACGCTTTGTTCCTGTGCATAATCACCAATTGGCGAAACCTGGGGAAAGGCACATGCTGAGATCAGCCAAGTCACTTGCTGTAGGCAAATCAGGTGTTATAGATCCATCTACAGAGTCACATCCAATAAATGGCTCCTCTGATATGATCGAAGGCGATACAGCTGAGAATTCAGGGTATACTACTAGGGAGTGTTACAATCAAGTGGGCATGCAGGGTATAACGGTAATTGAGGCAGGAGACGGCCAAAGTCTTGTCAGCTATTTCAAGCGTAGAACCAACGAGGAAGGCATGTTTTATTGGGATGTCCAAGTTGATCAAGAAGGGCGAATGACTAACTTCTTCTACAGGGATGGTAAATGTAGAAATGATTATGACTGCTTTGGAGATGCTATTATATTTGATACAACCTACCGCACAAATAAATATAACTTGATATGTGCCCCATTTGTTGGTGTTGACCACCACTGGCAGAATGTTGTTTTCGGCTGTGCATTCTTGTTAGATGAGTCTGTAGCTTCATATGTCTGGGTATTTAAATCATTCTTGGAGTCAATGGGGGGCCAATCACCAAAATCAATATTCACTGATCAGGACGAAGCTATTATGCAGGCAGTCGAGCAGGTTTTCCCTAACACACAACATTGCTTTTCCTACTGGCATATTCTGAAGAATGCACAATCTCATTTAGGCTCACTAAATACGTCACAAGCATTTCAAAATTTGTTTACCAAGTGTATGCAAGGATCTGACTCGGAAGAGGATTTTGAGGAATCATGGACGGCAATGCTCAGTGAATACAAACTACAGGATAACAGCTGGCTGATTGACCTTCATAGGTTACGTCAAAAATGGTGCTCAGCGTTGAACAAAGACACCTTTGATGGTGGGATTAATTCTTCTCAGTGGGGGGAGGTTTCAAATAATATTCTCAGTGGAATTTCTGATGAAAATACATCTCTTACACGTTTTGCCCTCTTGCTAGAAAAGGTTGTCAAAGATCTACGTAGAAATGAATCTGAAGAGGATTTTCGCTGTAGCCAAACTGCTCCGGTGCGTGCAGTTAAGCACAGTACAGTTCTGAAGCAGGCTGCAGAATCATATACACATCGGATCTACAAATTATTTGAGGCAGAATTTCTGGATGGATGTGGAGCAACTTCATGCCATGAAACTTCAAGTGGTGGAAATTTATTGAGGTTTGAAATTACGATGCAGGGGAGAGGTTCAAAAGTATGGGCTGTTGCTCTTGACACTTCCACCATGGAGATCACCTGTGGTTGCAGAAAATTTGAAAGGATGGGTCTTCTTTGTTCACATGCCCTCAAAGTCTTCACTCTGCAGAATGTGGACACAATTCCAGAAAAATATGTTTTGAAGCGCTGGACAAAAGATGCCAGGAGAAGCATGTTTAAACTTGCTCAAGATGATTCGACCCAACAGGAATGCACAGAAGCTGAACTTGCATATCGCAATCGGGCAATGCAGTATGCATATAACCTAATTGTGAAGAGCCAGGAATTGGAAGAATCAAGAAAAATATTCTGGGACTCCCTTGAAACTGGAGAGAAAGCACTGGAAGTATTCTTTGAAATGAGAAACATGCGCACTCAAGCTGCCAAAGATGCTATTAATAGAGAGAAAAAGAAGAAAAAAACAACAAAAGGACCAAACTCA
Organism: Echinochloa phyllopogon; assembly: GCA_033239725.1. Classification (NCBI taxonomy): domain Eukaryota; kingdom Viridiplantae; phylum Streptophyta; class Magnoliopsida; order Poales; family Poaceae; genus Echinochloa; species Echinochloa phyllopogon. Next base: position 48,584,674 of record BTCW01000002.1, on the reverse strand, counting down.
AGTAAGTAACAATTTTAAACTCCCTCCTCATAGGTTCGAAGCACGGCACCTTCTTAGAACAAAGCCTGGGTGGAGTCTCCTCCCATGGTCGAGTTTTTAAAACTCCCTCCTCATAGAAGATATCAGTTTATTCAAAGTATTACCCTATTATGCAGAAAAGGCAAAACAAGCCCCAGCAACTTCATCAATTGGTTCGGAGCTAATTGTCCAAACTAATGAGCATCAATATCAGTCTACACAAGATGCTCAGGGTAATGCAACAATTGGAAGGCCATATTACTATCCGGTACAGAGAAATAAGTTATTTTCCATTTTGTTTTTGGCATTTAACAGATCTTGTACATTTGTACTTACATACTTCATGTTCAGCAGGCTTTTCCAACTGCCCCTATCCAACCAAACCAGATGTACATGCATCCGAATATGCACACAATGCCCCTGTGCACACCACAGGTATTCTAACTGACAGACTGGCCTCTATCATATTTATCTCACCTTGCAAAATTAAAACAAGGTCATGTGATTTAGCAGGGATGGGGTATCTTGTTATTATTATTTAATCTTTCTTGTTGCTTCAGAACGTTGATTGCAATAAGCCTCTTTGTAGATGGCTCTCTACTATAGTAACAACTAACAAGTATAGATGAAATGTTGGCCTATGTTAGCCGGACACTGCTGCACTACAGTAACTGCGTGAGAAATCCTTGGCCTTCTGTACATGGCACCTGTCTACCTCCTACGTGACAGCTCATTTTCTAGCTGTGATGGTGCCCATGGTTCAAACCCTTGATAGTTGAATGACAGCCCCAACGTGCGTTGTGTCGTGTGAGAGATGGACAGTGAGGATGAAACTAGGCACACGATGCCCGAAGGTGAAGGCAAGGATCCTTTGTGACTTGAAGGGGATGGATTCACCACATACGTGGCCTCAGGGACAACCATGAGCAGGCAGTAGCTACACCCTTCATACTAGGAACGTCACATCCCTCCAGACATTGCAGCCACTGAGCTCTTATCTGCTGAAGCAAGTTGATATCTTTTTAATATTGCACATGCCATTTTGTCCTTCACAAGTGGAAAGGGCCTACACAATGTTGCCAAAAAGTATCTTTACCCCCAACTACCATCATTCTATTTCTATTATTCAGATTTTGAGCTTATAATTATTCAGATTTTGAGGTTATAACAACTCCAAGAAAATAATAAATGTTTGGTCACATGCAGAAGATGCATGGCTTGGTTAATCGGTTCAGGGGTCCTTTTGGAAAGTAGTATTCTGGATGTCATTAATGGAAAGTTTAATGCACGATCCATTGGTTGTAGAGTCCTCGAGAAATAACAGAAACACACAAACATGCAGACAATACAAACTGTAGCACATAAATGGGAATGGAGTTTAGCTAGGCATTGTTGATGTAGTTGCAAAAAAATGTTATTTTTTCTCTCTGAACTTATTTGCTCTCGCTTTTCTTATGTCCAGCAGGATCATCTGTCTGCATATGCTGCAATACGGCCCAACTCAAATTTTGGTGGTGCCAAGAACATATGAAGGATACTAAGGTATGCAATGCTCTCACATTTTTTTGCGGTCATGTTACGTGCGGAGCTATTGCTCCTTTATCTAATTGCTCTTGATGCCACTTCTGGCAAGAGGGTGAACGCCTCAAATGCCTAACATCATAGCCGGATACCAGTTCTGTCCTGGACAGTAGTGTTTACAGGCGAATAGCTGGTTGTGCTTAAACAGTTAAACGGTGCCCCTCTGTCTGCTTTACGGATGATACCAACACATACCGTAGCGATCTCAGGGATTACATGCTAAAGTCTTGCTGCTCTTAATTTCCAGGTACCTCTGGATGTTGCTGGAAGACCTTGTCCGAGGACTACAGCTACCGACTCTAGCTTGAACTCTGTCGACCCTTTATGTAGGCCTGGTGGTGCTTCACGTTGGTCGGTTCATGGGCCCTTTCTGCTGACCTTCTGCATAGAGCAGTGGCTATTCTGGCTGTTGCTGTGCAACCTCATCTGCATAGAGCACAGAGCAGTGGCTTGCTATTAATCGCAGGCAGGCAATTTAGGCTTGTAAATTGTAAGTCTTGAGAGATTGAAAGTTAGGTCATACTACATTTCTGCAGAATCAGAATCCAGTTGCATACGGATGCAGGGACAGCTTGTCTAGTGCAAAAGGCTGGCCGTCTTGGCTCAAACACAAGCCCGTCAGATGGCACCAGGCACCTGCCCACCTCATCATGTTTTTGGATATGGAATCTTCTGATTTGTAGTCAACCTGCTGTGCTGGGCTGCTGGCTACCCGACGATGCAATGCAATCTGTTGTGACTGGTGACCTTTACTCCTGATCAACGGGACGACGAGAAACATTGATCCCGGGAACATGAGTCGACACCTGGTTTCACGAAGCGTTCGTTTATGTTTACCACCGCTAGATCAGATCTGCTCTTATCTGGTCGATGGTTTGACGACACGGATGAAGGCGGCGGCGTGCTCACGACGTCTGGCCGGGCCTCGATCGGCGGCGGCCGACGGGCAGGAGCGCGGTCGCGGACGCGTTCGTCTCCCATTTTTTTTAAAATTGAGATGGACTCGATTACACAGCTCAATCACTGCTTCGTCATCAGTTGACGATTGGGCATGGCCAGGAATAATGTAGATGCGAAATTTCAGATTACCTAGAGTTAATAAGAGCTGAGGAGTGCTACTAAACTACTGATGGTGAGATTGCTACAGTACGTACTGCGCCAATTGGAACGCTTGATGCATTAATATGGCATATGCTACTCCGATGCATCCATGGCCACGCCACGCAAACTAATTAAGCTTGATGGATGGCCGTCCTAGCCTCCAAATTTTCGTGTGTCTCAGCACACGGAGGAGAGGGAGCTTCTCGCCCTGCGCCGCCGGACCCGGACACGGGCGGCGGGTGTGAAGTGTCCGCGATGATCTGGTCCCTCGGGACGCGCACGGTGGCGAAGGGGTCCTCGCCGGGCAGGGACGAGGCGCCCTCGTAGACGACCTCCAGGTAGCCGTCCTCGCCAGCCGCGGAGACCACCACGGCGCGCACGACGGCCGCCGCCGGCCGCGCCGCGCCCGCGCTCGCCGCCACGGGGGTGCTGCGGACGAGCACCCGCGTGCCGGCGGCCAGAGCCTCGCTGCAGGCGGCTGGCGGTGCCAGCAGCGCGACGCGCTTGTCGCGCCGCGGCACGGGCACGGGCGGCGGGCTCCGGCCGCGGAGGTTGGCCCGCGGGAGGCCTCCGCCGGAGGACGACTTGGCGGCTGCCTCGGCGGCCAGCTTCTTGAGCCTGCGCATGTTGGCGGACGGGATCGTCATGGTGGGCATGGCGGCTGCTAGTAGCTAGCTTCGAGTGACGGCCGGGGACCAGCAGGAGTGCATGCGCAGGGGCTCGCCGCGAGTGCTGTGCTGCGCGGAGACATCGGCGCCATTACTTATAGCCGGCCGGCGTCCCGGCGAGCGGCGAGGGAGTAGTAAAGTCGGTGGAGCTATAAGCAGTTAATTAACTGTGTGTTAGAAGAACTACATTAAATGCAATCGCCTAAGGCATATTTTCATCACATCAGAATATCGACACATGCATGGATTACTAAATTTAGATAAAATCAAAAACTAATTATATAGTTTTACTGTACAAACGTTGATTAATTAGGCTCAAAATGTTCGTCTCGTAAAGTACAACAAAACTGTACAATTAGTTTTTGATTTCATCTATATTCAGTACTTCATGCATATGCCAATATTTTGATGTGATGTAAATAGGTGTGTTTAGTTCCAAAAAGAGAAAGAGAAAGTTTGGTGAAAATGTCACATCGGACACTATATCACTTTTCGTTTGTTTGTGGTAAACATTGTCCTACCATGACCTAACTAGGCTCAAAAGATTCGTCTCGTCGTGTACATCAAAACCATGTAACTAGTTTTTTTATTTACCCATATTTAGTGCCCTATGCATGATGAGAGAGATTTGATGTAATAGGTAAATGTTGGAATTTGGAGGTAGAATTTAGAAACTAAACAAGGCACAAGATACACAAGGAAGCTTGGCAGCCAAGGGAAACGGGGAGCCTTGTACGAGCAGCAGCCTACTGCAAGGGTGGAGTGCTCCTCAAGGAAGTGGAACAAACAGATCAAAAGATAAACTTTGTACCGCTCCAGCATCTTGTTTCCCAGATGAATGCCGTTCGCCCGTTCACACACTTGGTCTCGGATGCAGGCCCACCGAGGAGTTTTAATGGACCTGCAAGTATTGCAGGCTATAGAAATTACTCGGTGTTAAATAAAATCAGTTTACAAAACTACCTTTACAATATTGGACTATTTCGCGAGACCTATCTAATGAGGCTTTTGACCGCATGATTAGAGAATGGTTACTGTAGCATTACCGTAGCAAAACATGGATTAATTAGGCTCATTAGATTCGTCGCGCAAAGTTGCACTCGTCCCTAAAAGGGTTTTGCAAATAGACTTTATTTAGTACTCCATGCATGTATAATTCCCTTTGGAAATTTTTCCATGGTGGAAAGAAACATGCCCTCGATGGTCAAGAAATAAAAACTCTTTTACCTACGTAGGAGTACTTGATACCCAAGAAAGCTTACTTGCCACTGCGAGCTACATGTGCTAGCTTCAGGAGCTCCATGAATTTTTGGAGCTCCATGCTAGAGGTGAATCACAAGTGTTGGGTAGGATAATCGGTTTTCTTTTTAGACTAACAATTATTTAGATGACTTCTCTTGTATCTACAAACTCCAAGTTATCTACAAATTTACTTTGTTTTATTTTTTCTAAATACGTTGGCATTTCTGCTAACAACAATAGCTTAAATTATTGTATATTTAGGATGAAGGAAATACTAATTTTCATTTGACTAGAGAAGGAAAATCTGTGCCATTTATAGAGATCAATTGGATACCATAGAAAACTGAACATATTTGTTTATAAAAAAAAGAAAGTACCCAGCTATCTAAGAAGTGGCGGACCCAGCGCCCAGCAAGCCTAGACAACCACCCGGGCTCCGACGGAGTGGCGCAAAGGAAGCTTGCTCCGATGTCCATTCAAATGAGTCTTACTTGTGGCCATAAATGAGATGGAAGGGGGAGTGCTAGCATGACCTTCACCCAGGCTCCATCTATTTACCGGGTTCGATAAAATGCACTCGGCAAAAGTGCTCACACTCGGTAACTATGGGCCGTGGCTTATCGTAGTGTAGGGTCGCTCCAGATAGGTACCTAGCCAAATTATTCAAACTTTATTAGTGTAACATAGGCCATACTAAAATGTATGTGGCACGTCAAAAGGGCATGCGTCAAACGTAAGATTTGCAGGGTAGCTCGTGTTGAGCAGATCAACATCATCGTTCAATTGACATATAGCAATCTGAGAGCAACTCCAAGAGACTCTCTAGATTCATCATAATTGCTAGTTTTAGAGATTTTGATTGAAAAGATACTTTCCAACAACTTCTTTATTTGGTTATGTAAACGTAGCCACTCTCTATTCCGGATTTCTCGATCTTCAAATATAGAAAAGAGAATAGCTTTTTAGAGTGCACACAAGATATAGAAAAACTGTTGGAAAATGGAAACATATAGAAAACGATTTTTATACAAATGACTCTCTAAACAAGGATTTAGAGAGTGGGGTTTAGAGAGACTCTTGGAGATGCTCTGAGAGAGAATTGTGCACTACTTGAAATCTTAACTACCACCACTCTCCAAAGTCTAAACACAAAGAAGTTTGTTGATTGCACATTACCCGAAGAAGTCTTGCCTGATTTTAGGCAGCTGGAGCATAGTATGTATTTCCACCATGCTAGCATTAGCTTTCTCACAAAGGATCTTTTCATGTATATATATTTGCTATTGTTGTACACTCTCCAGTCTTCCAAAAAACTGTCATTTTGATAAAATAAGTGTAGTTAATACATTTTAGTTTATGAGTGTAGTTAACACATTTTAGATTATGTGTAGTCAACACATTTTAGAAAAGCCAAGGACGGTAGGCCTGCAAGATGACCGCGGTGTGGTGGATAGGGTGGAAAGACTCAGAACGCATGTGGCGACCAAAGATGTTTGTGGCCCAGTATATGTGGGTGGGCGTTCAATCCACTATGCGATAATGCTAGGTAAGTGCGGTAGTGATTAATACTAGTTGTCTATTAACTCATGACGCTACTTTTTTTTACGCTATCCTCTTTAGACTAGACCTCTCAAATTACATTGCCGCCACAACCAAAAACCCTAAATGCTTCTGCTCGCCTTCGCAACCACCATGTAGATCATGATGATCCCATCCGCCAACATGCGTAGGTTGAAGCAGGCCCCGTTGATACTAGGGCCTCGTAGGCCGCCATTAGCGACTTCCGTGCTCTGTGTCTCGCAATAGTGGCAACGACCAGGACATGGTGCACGTAGACCAGGACATGGTGCACGTAAACCAGCCGACACTGCAAACTCAAGGCTTCTCCTTCTCGATCCTTATCCGCCAAGCATCACGTCAACGGCATCTGGCGGGACAGTTAAATGCATTAGAAGAACCCAAAATCTAAATGGAGAACCATCTCTATTGAGGCTTAAATCGAGAGCCTCCCAAAAAAGGAAAAAAAGGTAGCAATCCAATCCAAAACCTAACAAAATCTAGCCGTGGATCCAGTGACCTCGGAGGGACGGTGATGGGGCGGGGGAGCTTGGATTGGAATGAGCCAGGAAAGGGAGAGGGTCGCAGGTGGCTGGTGGGTGGGCGGGGCGCAGGGGAGACAGTGGGGTAGAGCGCCCCCCCCCCCCCCCGGTCCCCAGCCCCGTCAGTTACTATTCAAGAAAAAAATGTACTGCACCCCGTTGTCTTCCTTTGTCAACGAGGAGACTAGTTGCGCCCCGGCCCTCCACCCCACTACCAGCCAACCCCTCGCTGGCGTCACCTGAGGGGACCGCCCTCCTCTCTCTCCCTTTCCTCCTTCCTCTCCCCCTTCCCAAGTACGTCCATATCTTGATCAAGTCCGGCCGCCAAATCCCATCGCCCACGCTGCCCCCAGCTCCGGCTGCGCCCCAGCTGCCTCCACCGCCACCCCATACTAATCTCTCTCTGGTGTTTTCTCTTCTCATCTCCGCCGCCCCCGCCACGAATCTTGGCCCAACCACCGTAGATCACCACCGGCTGCCCACACCCCACCACCGCCACCGGTCCTCCGGCCTCCCCACAGCCATCCTTCTAGATCTAACGGCTATAAATCCCCTCCCTAACCCCGAAACCCCGAAACCTTAGTTCCAACCCCAAACTCTAAACTGGATAGGAGCTCGCCGGAGTTGGATTCATCACCGAATAAGAGGTTCTCGCCGGAGATGAAAAAGTTGCCGAGTTTGGATTTGTTACTTCTTGGATTGGATTGCTACCTTCTTTGTTTCGTTTTCCTTTTCTGTTCTTTGTTTTCTTCTGTCATTCTGAATCCTTTCTAAATTGGGAGGCTCTCGATTTAAGGCTAAATCGAGAGGGCTCTAGGTTTTGATTTTAGGTAAAAAAAGACGTGTGTACTAGCCATAAATACGGTGATAACCTGTGTCTGTGTGTGGTACAAAGGCGCTCGCTAGTCCACGTACAGGGGATGGTTGGGCCACTTAGCAGTCTCCACGCGAACTAGCCCAGCCACCCAGTCGTGAGGCTTCGTGGGCCTTTTCGTTTGGGCTGATTACACTGAGTCTGATTGTCCGAATGGGCCGTATATTCCGAGTCCCCTCAAAAAAAAAACAAAGAAAAAGACATGCCACGATTCCGAATTCCGAGTCCGAGTTGGAATGTCTGACTCCGACGCTGACACGGAGAACTCGGGTATAATAAAAGGCTAAAAGAATTACACCCGAGTTCCCGTCCAGTTTGATCAGAAAGCACTCTGCTTCTCATCATCCGTGCGCTTCGACGCACGTGTCCCTGAGCCCTAATCGACCACCCCTGCTTCTACTCTTCTTCATCCCCGGACGCCGGCCATGCCCGCCATGACGGTGACGTCCGCCGCCATGCGCAGGCTGCGCCGCGAGGGGCTCGAGATCAGCCGGAGGAGGGCGGCCCTCGCGCCGACAGGGGGAGTCGTCGCCAAGGCCAAGACGCCCTCACCGCCGCCACAATACGTCGTCGTCCTCGCTTTGCCGGCGCCGGCGCCGCGTTCCAACCCCGCGCCTGCAACTCCAAGAGCCCCGCCCGCGCCACGTCGCGCCGGCGGCGGTGGCGGCGCGCTCCCGGAACGCGCGCGGCCGACGCCGTCCTCCGCCGCCATCCCCCGCTCGAGCGACGCCGGAGCCGGTGGAGGCCACCAAGATCATCGGGAAGGGAGCGCAGGTGCGCGTGCGCACGCGGGTCGCCACGGCGCGCACGGGGCAGCCCATCGTGTTCTGGCTCCGCGCCGTCGTCGACTCCGCCGCCGACGAGGACGGCTACCTCCACGTCACCTACGACTACGTCGTCAACGGCAAGCTCCCACGCACCGCGCGCGTCGCCCCGAGCGACGTCAGGCTTCATCACGACGTGCCACCGCCCGCCGACGCCGGCGGGGCTGCCGCGTCCGCCGTCAGCACTGACCGCCCTGCGCGCTTGCCACAGAAGAATAAGGCTGCTCCACGGCCGACCGTCGGCGGGAAGAGGGAAGGGCACCTCTTGTTTCCGTGCGTTCGATTCCTACGCGGACGCCCATGGGTCACGTCACGCTGTCTCCCCCGGCGTGTTTTCCCACCACCAGCTCCCCGGCATCCCGCCCACCACTAGCTCCCCGGGTTCATGCTGTTGTTGCGTGCGGTCTCGTCTCTTGTGCATGTGTTCGGTCCCCAGGCTAAAAAAAAAACTATTCCCCATGGTCACTACAACCTAAAAAACTATTCACCATAATATTATGAATGAAATTTAAACCGTAAAACTATGGAAGGGAAATATTATGGAAATAAAGTGTTATGGAGCAAAATTTATACATAAGACTAAAAGTTATAAAAAAAATAAAAAGTTATGAACAAAATACAAAAAGTTTTAAACAAAACTAAAAAAATTATGGACAAAACAATGTACACAAATGTTATAGAGCAAAACTAAATAAATAAAAAGTTTTTTTACAAAATTTTAAAAAGGAAAAAGTTACGAAAAACTAAAAAAATGATTGTCGGTGCCGGAATTGGTCGGCCAATCCCCGGCGCCTAAACAGAATGCGCTGTGTCCCGTCCCTCGACGGTTGATGCAAGGGCTTAGTACAATGAGACGGTGTTTATCCTGGTTCCGACCGTGGGGGTCGTACGTCCAGCAGAATGCGCTCAAGGGCGCTGTACTATCTTGCACCGGAGTGCTTGCAGAGGGGGGCTACAAGCGAGGCGGGAGAGGAGATTTCTCCAAGTCCCTGAGAGCGAGTGTTGGGATGTCGTCCAATGTCCGTCCCGTGTGTCCTGATCTCCCTTTTATAGACCAAGGAAAGAAAGGAGGGGGAGGCGTTTACTAGTACATGCGTGAGGTGTGCCACAGGGGGGTGTACTGGAGAGCATGGCGTCGGGCCTGCCATCGTCCTTGACCCTGGCGGAGGACTCATGTCGAGTGCTGTCTTCTGCGGGCGTCGTGGCCGTCCCTGTGCTTGGTCTGTAGCGGTTTCGAGGGGTACTGCTGTCATAGTCCATGTCCAGCTACCCATCGCTGATTGACCTCGAGGGTGGGGCAGGTGGAGGAAGGACGAGAGTCGGCAGCACAGGACCCGGGTTGGTCGTCGTCGTCGGCCACAGTGCGCGGCGTGCTTCGTTCGCCAGGGGATGGCCGAGAGTTGGCGGACTCGACCTGTCGCTTGCCATCACCTGACCGGGAGTTGGGGGAACAGAGGCGCGGATTGACCCCTGAGAGTCCGCGCAGTGCTCTGTTCCGCCGCGTGCGCTTTCACAGTGGCGACCGGAGCAGGTGGAGCAGTGGGCACTGTTGATGTCTGGCGCGGTATGGGGGAAGATTGCCTTTTGACTTCGGCGCTTGGCTGATGGGGCGGGCATTAATTTCCTTCGTCGGGCGGTGCGCCGAAGTGTATCGGGCGGAGGCTGCTTTGCCCGCTCGAGGGGGTTCGCTACCCCCGAGCGAGGCGGAGCTTGTTTCGCCTGCTCGAGGGGGCTCGCGACCCTCGAGCGAGGCGGAGTTGTTTGGCTCGCTCGAGGGGGCTCGCGACCCTCGAGCGAGGCGGAGTTGTTTGGCTCGCTCGAGGGGGCTCGCGACCCTCGAGCGAGGCGGAGTTTGGGTGATGACGCGGTTCTTTTGCGGTTAGTGTGTTTTTATGTTCTTACAGGGTGATTACCCCGATGGTTAGGGGACCCCCTGGGTTTGTCCCCGACAGTAGCCCCCGAGTCTCTGGCGGACTGAGGTTCAGTCGGGCAGAGGCTGATGGTTTCGCAGGGTCGTTCCCGGGCCTTATGTGGGGACTTGTTCCTTTCTGATTATGCACGTTCTTCCGTGGGGGCGCGTGAGCGCACCCGCGGGTGTAGCCCCCGAGCCCTTGGAGGAGTGGATCCACTCGTGCAAGGGCTTTATTTTGTGTCGGTCGCTCTACTTCCAACGGGGGGGGGGGGGGGGGATGAGACCGATCTATACTGATTTCGAGGGGCGGACCCTGCACGGTTTCGAAACGTTTCGCGTATAGGAGGATATGTTGCGGGGAGCCCCCGAGCTCCTTGGCCCGTGTGGAGGCGATCGGAGGGGCTTCCCGTCTTTGATTTTTCGACCCTCGCTACCCCCTTCGCGGGGGAGAGGGGTGAGGTCATCCGCGCAACCCTCGAATTGGGCAACGTACGCGAATACCTCGGTGAGCTGTTAGCGGGTGGTTCAAGTGGACGTCCGTGCCCCGTTCGCTAGGGGTCGGCTCGTGGTCCGGAAACACGTCCATGTAGCGCTTGCAAAGGTTTGCTAGGTGGGGCTCGGTCTCTTTCGTAGGGACCGAGGGCGCGAAAGCTCTCCCTCGTTGGGATCCCCCCGACTAGCTGCCTTTGTCTGGCCTTGAACACGACAGGAGCGCCCCCAAAACTTCGCGTTTCGGGGTAAAGTCCGTTCGACACGCCCGAATCGTCCCTGACTCCGTTGACCTGGAGCGCCTGTCGAACCCTTTCGAGGGCCAGGCTTCGTACTCCTGATCAGTAGGGCCTTGTGTTAGATGCGGGTTGCTCCTGAGCAGCGGGCTCGAGGCTTGGCCGAGCGCGATTGGTGGCCTTCGCATTATTCGATCTGGGCACCCTTTGAACCTTTTCGAGGTTCGGGCTTCGAATCCCCGATTAGTTGCGTCTATGCCTTGGGAAGGAGGAGCGTTGCAGCTTTACCTAGGGGGAACCCAATGGTTGGGTCGTTTCGGCTCCGCGGGCCCGCGCACAACCGCTGGCGGGCGCGGGCGTGGCTGACGCGTTGCGGAGTGGTCGAGATGGGCGTAGTGGGCGCGCCTTTTTAGGCGGGCTTGGCGCGCGCGCGGGAGAGGCGAGGCGACGTGTAGTTAATGCATCGCAGGCGCGCCGTTTCCGCTTACCGTGCCGCAGTAAATGCTGCCGCCCACGCGCGCCGGTTGTTGGTGATCCTCGTCGTGCGCCTGGCCCGGGTGTCAGTGACTCCACATGCCGTCGCGGTAAGCGCGCGGGCTCGGTGGCGGCACGCGCAGGCTGGCGTGGCGCGGCCGGGGAGAGCCTGTCCCTTATAAAAGGGGTGCAGTGGAAGGGGATTTTTTACCTTTACCATCTCTCGCTCCAGCTTTCGCTCGTGCCTAGTGCTTGCCTCCAGCCTGCGCGTTGTGCTCCGCTCGCATCTCGCCACTTTCGCCCCGCGCCTAAGCTCCTCTTCTCGCCATGGTTGTCCTTGAGGGCGCCACGGAGTGGACTCCATCGACCGCCACCGAGCACCTCCTGGAGGGCTTGGTGAACGGCGGGCAACTGTCGCCCCGGGGCGATTCAGCGCGGCCGGCGTGGATCGTTCCGGCGCTGGCGGCCAGGGCGCCGAATCCGCCGGCGGGCTACGTGGTGAGCTTTATTCGCTTCCACGAGCGGGGCTTCAATGCGCCCGCAAGCCAGTTCATGCGGGGGCTCTGCCATTATTACGGCGTAGAGCTCCACAACTTCTCCCCCAACGCAATCTCGCAAGCGGCGGCGTTCGTCGGCGTCTGCGAGGCCGTCCTGGGGGTCGAAGCGCACTGGGACCTATGGGTCCACCTCTTCCGCGCCGAGCTCAGCACGTCGGGCGCGGGGAGGGGGGTGCGCCGTTCTTCGTGCGCGGGCGGCCTCACGCTTGCGCCGGTGGAGTCCAGGAAGCGCATCTACCCGGGCTGCAAGATGACAACCAACAACAGCGGGTGGGCCAAAGGGTGGTTCTACCTGCGCAACGACGGCCTGGGGCTGCCGGAGTACACCGGCAAGGTCCTGACGGAGAAGGCCGATTCCTGGGGCTACGGCGTCTCTGGCGACGCCCAGCGGCAGAGGCTTCGCCCGGTCGTCGACGTCCTCCGCTCCCTGGAAGGGTCAGGATTGACCGTGGCGCACGTGCTTGCGCACTTCCACCGCCGCCGCGTGGTCCCCCTCATGGAGAGGCCACTCCCTCTGTTCAGGATGACGGAGGGAGCGGACTCGGCGGCGCTGGCAGCGTCGCGCATGCTGGCGGAGCCGCTCCTCGAGGAGTATGTCGTCACGCGGGTGCGGACGGCGGTCCACCCCGATACCATGCCGAGCGACCTCCGGTCGTTCCGGCTACGCCCTGACGAGGGCCACATCCTGTCGGTGAGTCCTCCTTTCTCCTTTTTGTCGTCTCCTTTTTGGAACTTCTTTGTGATTTTGTCGTGATTTCAGGGGGTGGACTGCGGCCTCTACCGCTCCGTAGCGCCAACTCCGGAGGTGCGGGCCGCGAATCGCGCCCGCCGCGACCGTGAGAGGGAGGCGAAGGAGGCGAGAAGGGCCAGCAGTCGTAGGAGGCAGGCCCGTCGGGACGCGCACCAAGCGGCGCTTCGCCGGTGGAAGAGGGACGGCGGGGAGACGCCGTCGACCCCCGAGGACTCTCCGAGCGGGGAGGAGGGCGAGGAGGAGAGCGAGGAGGAGATTGCCGGCGGTGGGGGGGACCCGCCGTCGAGGCAACAGAGGTGGCCGCGCCGCTGCCGGACGAGGCCGCGGCGGCTCCGGGCAACGTCGTGTTGGCGGCGGCGCGGGCGATGGTCGCGCCGGCTCAGCGCGCGGCGTCGCGTCCGAGCGTCGAGGGCTCGGGGGGTTCGCAGCCCCCGAGTGATCCAAGGGGGGCCTCGAGTTCGAGGATGGCCCCTTCTTCAAGTGGCTCGAAGCGGAAGCTGCGAGGCTGTGTCCGGTGAGTTCTTCCTTGGATCTCTTTCGATCCCGTTTTTCCATACGATTTCTCTTTTGACCTATGTTTCCCTCTTCTTGGTCCAGTGCTCGGGACGTTACCAGGGCTCCCCCTGATCTTGCGCCTAAGAAGGCGCTGAAGGTCGGGGGGTCCGATTCCCCTCACGCCGGGGAGGCACGTTCGCGCGGGGCTCCGCGTCCCGCAGCGGCGCTCGAGGTGACGCCGGCAGAACCGGCGCCGGGGGCGCGAGGCTCCGGACCGGCGGGGGAGGAGAGGACGCCTCCAACGATGGAGCCGGGGCAAGGTGCCCCGGTTGTCGAGGCGGGGCCGAGGCATGGCGCCCTGGCGGCGGAGGTTGGCGGTCGTGGAGGCCGAGCCGCCGCTTCGGTTCCTGCCGGTCGAGGGCAGGAGGCGGTCGCCCCGCCAACCCCAGGCGGCGGCCGGCGCGCTGCCCTCATCGGGGACTCTGCTGCCGAGGTGTCGGCGGCGCGGTTCCTGTCTCAGGGGCCGCCGCAGATGCCCGCGGTCCGAGGGACGCCTGAGTGGGATGCTGCTGAGGCGGCGCAGCTCCAGGATCGGCGCACGCCGAGCGAGTGGCCGAGGGGGCCCGGCGTCCCCGCTCAGGTCTGGCGGAGCGCGGCCGAGGAAAACGAGATATGGGCCCAGGCCGAGCGGATCGGGACGGATCTGGAGCGGGCCATCTCGGCCGCCGCCGACCTTCACTCCAGGCAAGCGCTGGAGGTTTTCGAGGTATTCTTGCTTTTATCTTTAGTGTTTCGAGGTGTTTTTGGTTTCATGGCTTGATCTTGGTGGCCTTTCGAGTAGGTCCTTCGGCAAGAGGCGGTGGACAAGACCGCATGCATTGCGGGCTTGCACACCGACCTCCGCCGGCTCCGTCAGGCGAACGCCGACTTGGGCACGGATGTGACCCGGCTCACCGTCCGAGCCAGGGAGGCGGAGGCGGCGGCCCGAGCGCACGAGGAGGCCAAGGCGCGCGCGGAGAAGGAGTGCGATGCCGCGACGGAGCGGGAGGCCCGGACCTCGTCCGCGGCGTTAGAGCAGTTTGAGCTCGAGCGCCGGGCTCGTGAGGCCGCGCAGTCCCAGCTCGCGGAGGCGTCGGCTCAGGCGGAGCAGAAGGCCCGGGAGGCCGAGCAGCTGAGCTGCGCGCTCCGCGAGAAGGAGGCCGCGCTCCGCGAGAAGGAGGCTGTGCTCCGCGAGAAGGAGGCCGCGTTGGCGACCGCGGACGGCCTACTCAACGAGGCGAGAGCCCTGGTGGACGGTAAGACTTCATGTTTCCTTCGGCTTTTCCTTGTGTCGAAAACTGCTCTCTGACGTGCCCGAGCTTTTGTCAGAGTTGCGGAGGGCCGAGGCCCAGAAGGCGGACGAAGTGACGGCCCTCCAGGCTGCCTACTCCGCGGCCCAGGGGGAGCTCGAGGCGCTCAAGGCTGCGGCCGACATGGCGTGCCGAGACGTCAACTGCGTCGACACGCCGTCGGGGTCGTCGCTGTCCAGCCGCCTGGGCTCCCTGAAGGGCTGCGTGGCGGAGCGTCTTGAAAACGCGCTTCACCTCGGGGTGAAGAAGGCACTTGGGGTGGTGTCGACGCACTACGTCATCGACCTCGCGGCGGTGGGGCGCGGGTATTTCATCGATGCTGACCTGGATGATGACGCCGCCCTCGCCGCCCTCGAGGAGGCTGATGACGGTGCCGAGAGCGCTGCAGCGGCCTTGACCCTCAAGTTCCGGTACGATCTTTTCCCCGAGGAGGAGGAAGATGTGCCCGCTGACGCCGAGCCAGAGACCGCGACCGCTGCTGAAGTCGAGGCCGACCCGGAGGCCGACGCCGTGGCGGCCCTCGAGAACGACATCGCTTCGGTGAGTGGCGAGGAGAGTGGTCCCGGGGCGCTTTCGTCGGTTCCCTCGACCCTTGCTGCCGAGTCCACCGTGCCCTCGCAGGGGGATGGAGCCTGAAAAACTCGGGCTTCAAATGTGTCTTGTACATATATATATAAAAACTAAATTTAAAAGCCGATCGTCTGTTTCGCACTTGTTTGGTTGTTCTGATGTGCTACTCTTAGCTCTTTGAAAGATTGTGGCCGGGTATTTCGAATTCGTGAGTAATTTAAAGCGTGGGGTGGTGAGGGAGGCGCTGTAGCCTTTCGCGGGCATAAGCAGTCTCACGACTCGACCGGCTCCAGCTTTGAATAGCTCACGCCCCGCCTCTCTCTAAGCGTTTCGAGTTTTAGCACAACTTTCGAAAAAACCGGGACGATCAGGGGGGTTAACCCCCCTGCAGCCCCCGAGGGGGGCTTGGCTTTATTAAAAATAAAACCAAGGTCCCCTTTAGTTATGTTGTCAGCAACAATTGTTTCCGAATTCTATTTCGAAAACTTCTCGTTATTGTTAACTAAAAACATAAAGTATCTACGAGAAAAAACGGTAAGAGATTTAGGGATAGGAATAACGTAGCTGTTTGCCGTTTTCGGGTGCTAGTGACGGCTTCGCCCCTTTCGCTCGCCCGCTCGCAGACACCAGGCTCGGGGTCCTTGGTGATGATGAACGACCCTTCTCGTGGTGGTGCGGACGTTTTGCGCTGGTCCGGTCCAGGGGGCGTCTGTACCTGGGCTGCAGGGTGACCACTAACACGAATTGGTCGGGCCAAGAGGAGGTTTCGTTTGTTTGGCGTGCCGCGCTTTCCCCTTAGCTCGAGATCGGTTTTGGCAGATGGGCACTAGTAACTTTGGCGCCGGGTGGTGAGGGGGACACCATAGCCCTTCGCGGGCGTAGGTGGTCCCGCGACTCTGCCGCCTTTTGGCCGCAGTAGACTTGTGCCCTGCTTTCACCTTTCTTGATTTAAGGAGGAAGCTTGGCACCCTGTTTCCACTCCGTCGTACTGCTCTTGGCTTTAGAGAGATTCTGTCCGGGTATTCCGAGTTCGCGAGCAACTGACGCGTGGAGTGGAGAGGGAGATGCCGTATCCCTTCGCGGGCGTAGGCGGTCCCACGACTCTACCGGTTCCAGCCTTAATTGTCTCGCGCCCCGTATTTCTCTCGGATGCCTCGAGTTTCAGTGCAACGGAAGCGAAAAACAGGACGATTGGGGGGTGGGGGTAAACCCCCGAGTGTCCCCCCGAGGGGTGTTTGGCCTCAAATACCCTCGATCAAGTTTTTAGCAATAATGTTTCCGAATTTTTTGGACTTTTCATTATTGTTGACTAAAAACATGAAGTATTTGCAAGAAACGCCAAGAGTTTTAAGGGTAGAAGCGACGTAGCTGTTGAATGTTCCAGGCGTTGGTGAGGGGCTCGCCCTTCTCGTTTGCCAGCTTGTAGGTACCCGGCTTGAGGACCTTGGCGATGATGAACGGCCCTTCCCACGGAGGAGTGAGCTTGTGGCGCCCTCGATTGTCCTGCCGCAGCCTTAGCACCAGGTCCCCTTCGTGGAGGTCCCGACGCCGAACCTTCCGAGCTTGGTGTCGCCGGAGCGATTGCTGGTAGCGTGCAGAGTGAAGTAGCGCTACGTCGCGAGCCTCGTCCACCTGGTCCAGCGAGTTCTCGCGGTCCCGTTGGTTTCGGTCTTCCTGGTAGGCTTTAAGCCTCGGAGACCCGTACTCCAAGTCTGTTGGGAGGACGGCTTCGGCGCCGTAGACAAGGAAGAACGGGCTGAAGCCTGTGGCCCTGCTTGGGGTTGTCCTGAGACTCCAGATCACCGATGGCAGCTCAGCAACCCACTTCCGGCCAAACTTGTTCAGCTTGTTGAAGATCCTTGGCTTCAGGCCTTGTAGTATCATGCCGTTGGCACGTTCTACTTGGCCGTTCGTTTGTGGATGTGCCACGGCCGACCAATCGACGCGAATGTGATGGTCGTCGCAGAACTCCAAGAATTTCTTGCCGGTGAACTGGGTGCCGTTGTCAGTGATGATCGAGTTGGGTACCCCGAATCGGTGGATGATGTCGGTGAAGAACATTACTGCCTGCTCGGACCTGATGCGGGTGATGGCCCGGACCTCGATCCACTTCGAGAACTTGTCGATGGCTACCAACAAGTGGGTGAAGCCCCCGGGCGCTGGGCGGAAGGGCCCTACGAGATCCAACCCCCAGACCGCGAAAGGCCATGTTACAGGGATGGTCTGTAGGGCGTGCGCCGGGAGATGCGTCTTTCGCGCGTAGAACTGGCACCCTTCGCAGGTGCGCACGACCTCGTTTGCGTCGGACACGGCGGTGGGCCAGTAAAAACCTTGCCGGAACGCGTTACCCACGAGGGTGCGAGGCGCCGCGTGGTGTCCGCATGTCCCGGCGTGGATGTCGCGGATCAGCTGCCGTCCCTCAGGGATGGGGATGCACCGCTGCAAGATTCCCGAAGCGCTGCGTTTGTACAGCTCGCCGCCGACCGAGACGAAGGTCTTGGCCCTTCTGGCGATGCGGCGCCCCTCAGTTCGGTCCGAGGGCAGCTCTCCGCGATCGATCCATGCGAGGTACGGATCACGCCAGTCTTGTGGTTGTGCGTCCGCGTCGATCTCCATGGCCTCGGCCAAAGAGATCTCAGCGCCAAGGGCTTCGAGCCCCTCTTTCGAGGGGTCCTCCTCCATGGGCTCGATTCCCGCAGCCCCCGAGGGTTTCCCGTGGGCTCCGGCCTTTGATTCGAAGCTGACAGAGGGGCGGTCGAGGTCGCGGGTGAAGACGTTCGGCGGAACGGTGATTCGCTCCGACGCGATCTTGGCTAGCTGATCCGCTTCCTCGTTGTATTTGCGCATGATATGGTTCAGCTCGAGGCCATAGAATTTGTCCTCGAGACGACGAACCTTGTCGCAATACGCCTCCATCTTTTCGTCGCGGCAGCTTGCGTTCTTCATCACTTGGTCGATGACCAACTGAGAATCTCCCCGGACATCGAGGCGTTTGACGCCGAGGTCGATGGCGATGCGGAGCCCAGCGAGGAGGGCTTCGTACTCCGCCATGTTGTTCGACGCTGGGAAGTGCAAGCGAACCACGTACCGGATATGTTCTCCGAGGGGTGAGACGAAGAGGAGGCCCGCGCCTGCCCCGGTTTTCATCACCGACCCATCGAAGTACATGGTCCAGCATTCGGCCTGGATCTGTGGCGGCGGAAGTTGGACGTCGGTCCACTCAGCGACGAAATCCGCTAAGGTTTGCGATTTTATCGCCTTTCGCGGTGCGTAGGAGAGAGTTTCCCCTACGAGTTCCATAGACCATTTCGCTATTCTACCCGAGACGTCCGGGTTGCGGACTATCTCCCCCAAAGGGAAAGATGAGACCACGGTGACCGGGTGGGCCTCGAAGTAGTGTCGCAGCTTTCGACGCGCGAGCACTACGGCGTAGATTAGCTTCTGGATCTGTGGGTATCGTGTCTTGGTTTCGGTCAGCACTTCGCTGACATAGTACACCGGCCTCTGGACCGGCAGAGCGCGGCCCTCCTCTAGCCGTTCCACAACGATGACGGCGCTGACAACTTGCGTTGTCGCAGCCACATATAGGTAGAGAGGCTCACCGCCCCGCGGCGGCGTGAGGATGGGTGCGTGCGCGAGCGACGCCTTTAGCCCGTCGAGGGCTTTTTGGGCTTCAGGGGTCCATGAAAAGCGTTCGTGCTTTTTTAGGAGTCGGTACAAAGGCAGGCCCTTTTCACCTAGTCGAGAGATGAAGCGGCTGAGGGCTGCCAGGCAGCCCAGTACCCTTTGTACCCCCTTCAGATCCCGAATCGGCCCCATTCGCTCTAGGGCCGAGACTTTTTCGGGGTTGGGTTCGATGCCTCGCTGGGAGACGATGAAGCCTAACAGCATGCCTCGCGGCACCCCGAATACGCATTTTTCCGGATTCAACTTCACCCCGTTCGCCCGGAGGCAATCGAACGTGATTTGCAAATCGTTAACCAGATCGCTTGCCTTTCTGGTCTTAACAACGATATCGTCAACATATGCCTCAACGGTTCGCCCGATGTGGCTTCCGAAAACGTGTTGCATACATCGCCGGTATGTAGCTCCAGCATTTCGGAGGCCGAACGGCATAGTGACGTAGCAAAACATGCCAAACGGGGTGATGAAAGAAGTCGCGAGCTGGTCGGACTCTTTCATCTTGATTTGATGATAACCGGAATAAGCATCAAGAAAGCACAGCAATTCACACCCAGCGGTGGAGTCTACTATTTGATCTATTCTAGGCAGAGGAAATGGAACCTTAGGGCATGCTTTATTTAAACCGGTGTAATCTACGCACATGCGCCATTTTCCGTTTTTCTTCTTAACTAGAACAGGATTAGCAAGCCAGGTTGGGTGAAATACCTCTTTGATGAACCCAGCTTGCAGGAGCCTTCGCACCTCCTCCCCGATGGCGCGGCGCTTTTCCTCGTCGAACCGCCGCAATCGCTGTACCACCGGCTTGGAGTGTGGCTTGATGTCGAGGCTGTGCTCGGCGACCTCCCTCGGGATCCCCGGCATGTCCGAGGGTCTCCACGCGAAAATGTCGGCGCTAGCGCGGAGAAAGTCGACGAGCACTGCTTCCTATTTGGGGTCGAGGGTGGTGCTGACCCTCAACGCCTTGCCCTCAGGGGCAGCGGGGTCGAGGGGCACCGCCTTGGTGTGTTCCGCAGCCTCGAAGGTGCCCGTGTGCCTTTTGGTGGAGTCGATGGCCTCATTCGCCATCTTCTCCAAATCTGCCACCAGGGTCTCGCTGTAGGCGAGCGCTTCCGCACCCTCGACGCACTCGACGTCGCACGTGTAGGCGTGCTCGTACGACGACCCTACAGTGATGACGCCCTTTGGCCCGGGCATCTTCATCTTGAGGTAGGCATAGTTGGGGACCGCCATGAACTTGGCGTAGCACGGTCGCCCGAAAATGGCGTGGTATGCTCCCGGGAATCCCACTACCTCAAAAGTGAGGATTTCCTTCCGAAAGTTGTCAGGGGTGCCGAAGCAGACGGGCAAGTCGATCTGCCCGAGGGGCTGGACCCGCTTTCCCGGCGCGATGCCATGGAAAGACGCCTTGCTCGGCCTCAGCTGGTTTACGCCAATACCCATAAGCTCCAAGGTGTGGACGTAGAGGATGTTGAGGCTGCTGCCCCCGTCCATCAGCACCTTGGAGAATCGAGTGTTGCCGATGACGGGGTCGACGACAAGCGGATAGCGCCCTGGATTCGGGACATAGTCCGGATGGTCCTCGCGGCCGAAAGAGATGGTCTCTTCCGACCAGGCGAGGTAAGCTGGCGTTGCGGGGTGAACGAAGAAGACCTCTCGGCGTTCACGCTTCTGTTCCCGGGGCGTTGCGTTCGCCGCGGGCCCCCCTATGATGAAGAAGACGTTCTCCACATGAGGGAACTCGTCGTTGCCGCCGTCGCCCGTATCCTTCTTCGGGCCATCCTCCTTCGCGGAGGTGCGCCTGAAGTAGCCCTTGATCATCCCACACTGTTCGAGGGTGTGGGTGACAGGGCCCTTGTGGTACGGGCATGGCTTCTTCAGCATCTCGTCGAACAGGCCTCCCCCCTGAGGGGGGCCCCGAGGGCCTTTGCGGCCTCGCTCGACCACGAGGGCGTCGTCAGAGTCTTCGCCCTGCCGCTGCTGCTGCGCGGCTTGCCGGGGCCCTTTGCCTTTACTGCCCCGTTTCTGCTTCTTCGTCTTGGCCTTGGGTTTGCTGCCCTCCGCGGGCAGCTCCTCCGCGCGCTTCCCCTTGGTCTTGCCGTCGAAGATCGCCCCGACAGCCTCCTCTCCAGAGGCGAAGTTGGTGGCGATATCGAACAGAGCGTTGACACTGGTGGGATGGTTTCGCCCCAGCTCGCGCACTAGCTCTCGACAGGTCGTGCCTTCGAGGAAGGCGTGGATGATTTCGGAGTCACCCACGCTCGGGAGCTCGGTGCAGCGTTTGGAGAAACGGCGGATGAAGTCCCTCAGCGGTTCGCCGGCCGCCTGCCGGCACCCGCGCAGGTCCCAGGAGTTTCCAGGGCGTACGTATGTGCCCTGGAAGTTACCTACGAACATCTCGACCAGGTCGTCCCAGTCGTGGATTTGGTTCGCGGGTAGGTGTTCGAGCCACGTCCGCGCCGAGTCCGCAAGATGAAGCGGAAGGTTGCGGATAATCATGGCATCGTCGGTGGCCCCACCCAGCTGGCAGGCCAGGCGATAGTCGTTGAGCCACGTCTCGGGTTTCGTCTCACCCGAATACTTGGTGATGGTGGTCGGCTGGCGAAAACGCGGCGGGATGGCGGCCGAACGGATCTTCCGGCTGAACACCGGGGTTCCCGGAGGTTCCGGCGTCGGGCTTCTGTCTTCCTCGCTGTCATAGCGACCTCCCCGTCGGGGGTGCCTGCTGCGGGGAGGCGCCGCGTCCTGCCTCTTCCTGTTCAGGATGTTGCGTGCGTCGCCATCGTCGACGGCGCCCCGCGTGTCTACAAGTCGGTCCTTCGCGGACCTCCTTGTTTCGCCGCCGCCGGCCACGAGCGCCCTTCCATCGTTCGTTGGACGGTGAGGCGTCCACGCGCCCCTGGGCGGGGTGTGGACGGACTGCTCCCTATCCCACCTGCCGCTTCCGGCTTTCGGACTGTCCTGGTGGCGCATGCGGGAGGCGGAGCTTTCCGCTTGTTGAACGGCCGCTTCTTCGACAAGGGCCTGCACCTGGCGCCGCATGCTGCGCGCCTCTGGCGTTGACGGTTCGGGCATGGCCCGAATCAGGGTCGCCGCGGCGATGAGCTTTTGGCTGGCTCGTGGCGGCCTGGGCGGGCCGGCGTCGTCGCCGTCACCCAGGATGTGTGCTTGAGCGATGCGCCCGGCGGCTCGGGCGTGTTCGCCCCGCCTGGGCTGTTGGGCTTCCAAGGCTGCGCGCAGTTCTTGTACCTGCTGGCGCTCCTGTTGGAGCTTGGCTTCCAGCTCTTGTACTTGCGCGAGCCGCGCTTGTGTGAGAGCGGCCTCGTTCGCCGGCTCGGCGGGTGCCGGTTGCGGTTCGTCGCGTCCGGCTTCGTCGTGCGTCTCTTCGTCCTCTCCCACGGACTCTACTTCGCCGTCGAGGACGAAGCATTCCCGCGAGGGGTCGTATTCCCCGTCGCTGGAGTCGTCGGAGCAGGTGAGGCAGAAGTCCGCAACGGCCTGGAAGGCGATGAGGCTTTCGCGGTTGCGCAACTCGGTGTAATCCAGGTCCGGGTGTTCCTGGCCACGCACATCTTCTCCGTCCGCAGACTCGGAGTGGAGCCCACCGGGCGAAGAAGCGCCGAGGTCACGGATCGGGGCCCGCCGAGGTCTTGGCGAGTTTCCACGCGCGCCCAGGATGGTGCTGATCGCCGTGGAGTGGCTTGCGGCCGCGTTGCTCATCCCGAACGGGAGGCGTGCTAGCCTGGCCACATTTTCCCGGTGTGTTCCCTCCGCGGGAGCTGCCGGTGGGAGTCCGCCCCCTTGTAATGTGGCCGCGGGCTGAAGCAGCAGGTGGGCGTCCCAATCGGGGAGGACGACGCGCGGAGCGATGCGCTGCTCCGTTTTAACCTGAAGCTCGCGAAGTCTCCGCCGTCGCCTGAGCTGGACTGTCGTCGGCGATGTCGGGGTGTCGGGCGTCGCGCTGGGCGGCCTGGAGGCGAGCCGCATGAGGAGGCCCTCACCGGTCGCTTCGAACTCCAGGCTCCCAAATGTGATCCGGTATCCGCGCGGAAGCGGACCGGGGGACCCCGTGGCGGATCGGGGCGGCATGGTCTCGTCGCGACTTGCCGTCAAGGGAACTTGTCGGGTGTGATCGATCACAGCGCGCCCCTACCTGGCGCGCCACTGTCGGTGCCGGAATTGGTCGGCCAATCCCCGGCGCCTAAACAGAATGCGCTGTGTCCCGTCCCTCGACGGTTGATGCAAGGGCTTAGTACAATGAGACGGTGTTTATCCTGGTTCCGACCGTGGGGGTCGTACGTCCAGCAGAATGCGCTCAAGGGCGTTGTACTATCTTGCACCGGAGTGCTTGCAGAGGGGGCTACAAGCGAGGCGGGAGAGGAGATTTCTCCAAGTCCCTGAGAGCGAGTGTTGGGATGTCGTCCAATGTCCGTCCCGTGTGTCCTGATCTCCCTTTTATAGACCAAGGAAAGAAAGGAGGGGGAGGCGTTTACTAGTACATGCGTGAGGTGTGCCACAGGGGGGTGTACTGGAGAGCATGGCGTCGGGCCTGCCATCGTCCTTGACCCTGGCGGAGGACTCATGTCGAGTGCTGTCTTCTGCGGGCGTCGTGGCCGTCCCTGTGCTTGGTCTGTAGCGGTTTCGAGGGGTACTGCTGTCATAGTCCATGTCCAGCTACCCATCGCTGATTGACCTCGAGGGTGGGGCAGGTGGAGGAAGGACGAGAGTCGGCAGCACAGGACCCGGGTTGGTCGTCGTCGTCGGCCACAGTGCGCGGCGTGCTTCGTTCGCCAGGGGATGGCCGAGAGTTGGCGGACTCGACCTGTCGCTTGCCATCACCTGACCGGGAGTTGGGGGAACAGAGGCGCGGATTGACCCCTGAGAGTCCGCGCAGTGCTCTGTTCCGCCGCGTGCGCTTTCACAGTGGCGACCGGAGCAGGTGGAGCAGTGGGCACTGTTGATGTCTGGCGCGGTATGGGGGAAGATTGCCTTTTGACTTCGGCGCTTGGCTGATGGGGCGGGCATTAATTTCCTTCGTCGGGCGGTGCGCCGAAGTGTATCGGGCGGAGGCTGCTTTGCCCGCTCGAGGGGGTTCGCTACCCCCGAGCGAGGCGGAGCTTGTTTCGCCTGCTCGAGGGGGCTCGCGACCCTCGAGCGAGGCGGAGTTGTTTGGCTCGCTCGAGGGGGCTCGCGACCCTCGAGCGAGGCGGAGTTGTTTGGCTCGCTCGAGGGGGCTCGCGACCCTCGAGCGAGGCGGAGTTTGGGTGATGACGCGGTTCTTTTGCGGTTAGTGTGTTTTTATGTTCTTACAGGGTGATTACCCCGATGGTTAGGGGACCCCCTGGGTTTGTCCCCGACAATGATATAGTCAATATATTTCGTGGAAAACTAAAAATATTATATAGTCAAACTATTTTGAAGAAAAATTAAGGGAAAAATGTTATGCCAAAAAGTTTTGTGTCACAGAAAATTTCCACAAAAGTATTACATGAAAATGTGAAAAAGAAAAAAAAAACAGAAAAAAAAATTGGCCCGCCGGCTCGCCCGCGCCGCCGTGCTGCCGGCCGTGGAGAGGCCGCCGCCGCGCAGGGAATGAGCGCATCGTCGCACTCACCCGCGCCGTTGCTGCTGCACGACCGCTGGAGCTAGGGCGTCGCCGCACGATTGCAGGGGCCAGGCGCCGCCGCGCTCCCGCGCGAGGAGCTCACCCGCATCGCCGCCGCCGCCGCCGCACGTTTGCCGGGGCCAGGCACCGCCGCCCTTGACGCCGCGCTCCCGCGCGGGGAGCTCACCCACATCGCCGCCGCCGACTGCCTGGGCCACGGTGTCCTGCGCTCTCGCGCAAGGAGATTCTAGGAGAGAGATGGTATGTCGATGTCACGAGGAAAAAAGGAGAATGGAGAGAGAGGAGTCAGGTAGTGGCGGGGCCACACATGTGGGGGATAGAGCACAGAGGGAAGCGCGTCGACCGCACGCAGTCGTATATGCGGTCGAGTGCAAAATCAAGATTGCGGGGAAGAGGCTGCAGTTGCTGAAGAAGTTTGAGGAGGAGATGAAGGGCGCGTTTGGATCCCTTGATAGGGCTTGCCTCGCCTAGCTTGTCAAGGAGAGTGACCTGAGCTTTCGGTTTGGATGGCTTGCTGGTTGCCTCGATGCCCGTGAAAGCAAGCTTTTCCTTGCTTCTGCCGGCTAGCCAGATTGGCTCTCCTCCGCTGGCAAAGTTTGCCTTGCTGGGCTAGGCGAGCCCAGCAAGGGAACCGAACGTCCCCGAAGAGCAGGTCCAAGGCTATCATTGGGGCTGCTGGTAGTTGTAGTGTAGTAACGTAGCTACTAGTAGGGAGTAGTGCATTGAGATCATGGCGCTTGGCGCCTTTCTCCTGAGTCATGAAGCATTCTTTCATACTTAGACTTGCTAGTTTGAGGAATGCTCAGATCGAGAATTTTGACCGTGGTCAAGCTAGCAGCTGGAGAAATGAACACATCTGTTTGCGGTTTGCCGGATCTTGAAGGGGTGGAATTGGAAGACTCCATGGGGGCTGATCATTAAGTCGATTTTCTTGAGCTTATATTCAGTTAAAGTGGCACGTTTTCAAACAGTAATGGGACGTTCTCAAACAAATTCTCGAAACACAACGTTTAAACACACCGTTTGTATTATTAGCCACTGGGCCGGCCTTCTGGCACAGTACCGTCCAGAGTACACTTCATACTGGGCCGGTATAGCGAGCGAGGAAGACTGGCAGTCGCCGTCGCGGGTGCATCTCGGATTTTCGATTCGGTCCCGTGTAGAGCAACAGAAGAAGAGAAGACTTGCCAGGTAGCGGCTGCTCGCCGCCGCTGCTCCGCATTCATCCCGCCGCCTTCCCGGAACCTTCACTCCTTGACCATGTCGCCCTCGCCATTCCCTTCCCAGGCGGCGGCCGTGTCGCCCCCGCCACCCCATTCGCTGCCTCACTGCACCCTGCCACCGGTAGCCGCACTCGTCGGCAACCCAATCGTAGCTTCGATTTTTAACTCCGGTCAGGTCAGGTCAGGTATGGCGGCCACGCCGGAGGAGCTCCCGGGGCAGGGGGGCCCCGAGCCGTTTTCCCCTTCCGCCTTCCTCGACCTTCCCCCGACGCCCCGCCCTCACCCCGGCCCCGAGCGCGACGGCGGGGAGAACCCGGTTGCCTCCGACGACCGCCTCGCGCTCCCCTTCATCTCGCGCATGCTCATGGAGGACGACGTCGACGACGAGCTGTCCCCGGACCACCCCGCGCTCCTGCAGGTCCAGGAGCCCTACGCCCAGATCCTCACAGGCGCCGCCGCCGCCGCCTGCCCCTCCGATTCCGCCGACGCCGACGGAAGAGGCGCGGACACCCTCTCGCTGTCCCCCGGCGCCCCGGGATTCGCTGACGCCACCTGGCCCTACGACCCGGTCCAGCTCTCCGAGCTGCTACTGTCGACGCCATGCCCCAACACAGGAGCAGGACGCCGCGACATCACCGCCGGCGATGCCAATCAACTCTCCTTGCCCCAACAAGCCGTGGGATTCCATCAGAACAGGGTAACAATGGACATGCTGAACCTGGCGTTCCTCAGGGGCATAGAGGAGGCCAAGAAATTCTTGCCGGCTGACAACAGCCTTCTCGTCAGCCTCCAGGCCACCTCCAACTCCAAGGAGCACCCACCATGGGATAGCAAGTTGCTGTCGCATGTCTTTGGCACCTGCCAAGTGACGAAGGACGATAAGATGGATGTAATGTCATTGTCTCAAAGGATTGGTAATGGCTGGGGCCGCAAGAACCGGCGAAATTGGGATGATGACTTGCTGGCCGAGACAGGCAGGAACAGCAAGCTGATGGTACCGGAGCCAGAGGAGACAGGTGAGATGATCGATGGGATAATTAACAACGATTACCGTTTGTGTATCAATGAAATGCAGGGGCTCTGCATTACTGTGGACAGCAGTGAGGATGAGAAGAACATCAGCAATAGGAATGGGAAGCTGGTGCAGGGAAAGCAGATGCCGAATGAGGCTGTCGACTTGCGCACGTTACTTATCCACTGCGCGCAGGCCGTGTCCATGAACGACTGCCACAGTGCAACCAAATTACTTGGTCGGATTAAGCAGCATTCTTCACCGACGGGAAGCTCCAATCAAAGGTTGGCACATTATTTTGCAGAGGGACTGGAGGCACGGCTAGCAGGCACTGGGAGCCAAGTGTACAAGTCGCTCATGGCAAAGCGCACGTCGCTTGTGGAGTACCTCAAAGCCTATCAGCTGTACTTAACAGCTTGCTGCTTCAAGATGATGGCATATAACTTCTCCAACATGACAATCGCCAAAGCAATCACTGGGAGGAAAAAGGTGCACATTGTGGATTACGGTATGCATCACGCCCTCCAGTGGTCAAGCTTGCTAGATTGGTTGGGCACTTTGGAGGATGGACCACCCGAGGTGAGGTTCACTGGCATTGACCTTCCCCGGCCTGGTTTCCGCCCAGCTGCTCTGATTGAGGAGACAGGGCGCCGGCTCAGCAAATGTGCCCATCAGTTCGGTGTGACATTCAAGTTCCGTAGCATCATGAAGAAATGGGAAAATGTTTGTGTTGATGATCTGAACATTGACACTGATGAGGTACTCATCATCAATAGTATGTTTCATTTCGGAAACTTGATGGATGATAGCAGCGATATATATAGTCCGAGCCCCAGGGATGTTGTCCTCAGTAACATCCAGAAGATGCGGCCAGATATTTTTATCCTCTGTGTTAAGAACTGTTCGTGTGCCGCACCATTCTTTGCGACACGGTTCCGGGAGGCACTGTTCTATTACTCAGCAATGTTTGACATCCTCGATGCTACAATCCCACTGGACAATGATCATCGCTTGCTGCTTGAGCGCGACTTCTTGGGACGGAGTGCCCTGAATGTCATCGCGTGTGAGGGATTGGATAGGGTGGAGCGCCTTGAGACGTACAAGCAGTGGCAGATGCGGAATTACAGGGCAGGACTGAGGCAGCTGCCATTGGACCCGGATATTGTTAAGGTCATAAGGAAGAATGTCAGGGACAGATACCATAAGGATTTTGTCATTGATGTGGACCACCGGTGGCTCCTCGAAGGGTGGAAGGGGCGCATACTTTGTGCCATGTCCACTTGGGTTGCAGATGATGCTATCTTAAAACATTAGCTGTTTTCTTCATCTATTCCAGGATTGACACATCCTTGGACTTGAGGTGAAATAAATAAGGTAGAAATAAATTGTCCTGAAATGTAAACTTACATGTTGAATTAGGTGGTCTTGTTGCTGCTTAGAGCTACATAGTACCTTAGCTATATTTCTGTGTATGTTGATGCAGGATTTGTGAACAGACTGAAGAAGTTTGTTTTTCCTCTTCTTTTTTGCTATTATATGGCTATATGAGTGTATATTATTCTGTAGCTTCAAGCAATTTTACAAATTACCTGTTTGAACAATGTGGTTAGTCATCTATCTTAAACAGGTGCATGACTTACCGTTAATACTGCACTGGTTATGCAGAGTATTAATTTCTTCCTTTTCATTTTTTTGTGATTCTTTTAAATGAAATTATACTTTTCCCCCACTTTTTCCCATGTTTCAAATTTCCCAGGTGGTTTCTGCTGAATATTGTCTCTCTTTTTTTCCCCCATTCAGACAAGTACTGCTAAAAGAGTTTGCCAGATTCAAATATTAAGTGCTCTTCAACTTGGAAGGAGATGATTACCAGCTAGATGGAACATTATTATGAAGCATACAGCTGTGTTAGTCTGTGAATAAGGATGGACACCTTATGTCTCCTGTAACCTGTAAGTTTGCAGTGATCCTAGGCTCCTAGCTCCTAACTTCATTACAGATACACATATGTGTGTTAGCTGCCTGTTTGTTAATTGTAGGTCAATTTGCTGATCTGTTGGAGTTTCTCATGTCAGCTTTGAGCTTTCAAGGCACCAGTAGCAATGAGTAAATCTCTGTTCACAAATAAGGTATTTCTTGTTGGCCTTAGTCATATATCTCCTTTTTTTGCTCAAGGGGTTTTCTTGATTTTCCAATACATACAATCTTAGACTATACTATCTCTTGCTAGTTCAAGAGTACCGTGGTTTGGCTCGATCACTCGAACATGGGAAACAAACGACTGAACATGAATGATTCGATTACTACAGGCTAAGTATATATATCTGTCATTTCCTCTGTACATCTGTTGTTTATACAGATATTATAGCTTTTCAGATGCATGTTCAACAAAGTAAGTAGTGTAGTAGTATTATGCAAAGTTAATAGGACACACTTCTTTTTGGATAATTATAGGACACACTTCAGTAGCCATAATTTGGGTTAAGTGTAGTGTATTATACTATTATTTGTCTGCCAGTTTCTGTTGTTCCAAAAAGATAGATTTTTTACTTTTATGGGCAGAAAAAACACATGGCTGTTACCCTGAACTCTGTTTTCAAGTACATTATGTTCAATATAAACTCATAATTAGCTTTGATACAAAGCTATACTCCAAAATGGGAAGCAGTAACAATAAGAATTTGCAATATAAGGAAATGAAGTGGGCATGCCCTCCAAGGCTCCAACTTAAGCAATTCTGATAGGATAAACTGAAAGGATGCGTCCAGTATGAAGTCATGATCCATGTTTGTAGGGATGCTCGACTCCTTGAGTATTCAGTAGTCGTGCACGAGTATAATGCTGAGGCTCTGCTCTGTTGAGATTGGTTCTGTCCTCTGCTTTGATTCGCTAGTGTACTACATCTGATGTGCTCGTATGTCGTATCATATGGTGGTTTATGGCTGAAGAATTCTTCTAAACAATCCAGTACTACTTGGTGTCTATAATTGAAGGGGGATGCATTGGAAAAATATGAATTAATTCGGAAGGTTTGCAGCAGAACCTGAAACAATGTATGAATGAACTGCGGGTGGCCATGGACAAAGGAGAACATCAACTTGTCCATTCTGTCTCAGAGGAGACACGCTAAATGATCAGGGCAAAAATTAGTTGAGCACCCATGGCTGGGATTGCTGGTTTCTCACATGAGTATATGAGTGTGGTTATTTATTTTGTTTCACTGTAAACAGGTTTGACTGAGCTAAAATTACGCCAGCTCCGGCATGCCATTGTCCTTCAAGAAAATAAGAAGCATGTGTGACAAAATAGTGAACTCTGAGTTATTATAGTTATTTTCCATTTTAAGATGGAGAAAGGTCTTCTAAAATCTTGGAGAACTTCAATGGCCGGTGGACGTGTTGAAGTCTAAACAATCTCGATGCATCATCAAACCCTACAAGGCTACAGGACGTATATGTTTATCCAGAATACTTCAGATGCAAAATTAATCTCGAACATAATGTTTTCATTACAAGAGAGAACACTTGACATACAGAGCGAACTAAAACAAACTTAGTCCTAAAAAAATTAATTTGAATCCATACAAACACAACTAAGTACGTTCTTCTGAACTCCTGCCTACATGGTGCTGACTTCAGTTCCATGATCACAATTCACAATCAAAACGCAGCATCAGCTCAGGAGACAGATCGAGGCACCATCATCTCAATGCGCTAATCCCTACTAGCTAGCTATATGCTACAGCTACAACTACAAGCACCCTGTGATAGCCCTGGACCTCCTCTTCATCTCCTCCTCAAACTTCTTCAGCAACGGCAGCTTCTTCCCGGCGACGGTCGGCCGTGGAGCAGCCTTATTCTGCTGTGGCAAGCGCGCAGGGCGGTCAGTGCTGACGGCGGACGCAGCAGCCCCGTCGGCGTCGGCGGGCGGCGGCACGTCGTGATGAAGCCTGACGTCGCTCGGGGCGACGCGCGCGGTGCGTGGGAGCTTGCCGTTGACGTAGTCGTAGGTGACGTGGACGAAGCCGTCCTCGTCGGCGGCGGAGTCGACGACGGCGCGGAGCCAGAACACGATGGGCTGCCCCGTGCGCGCCGTGGCGACCCGCGTGCGCACGCGCACCTGCGCTCCCTTCCCGATGATCTTGATGGCGGCCTCCACCGGCTCCGGCGGCGTGGCGGCGTCGCTCGAGCGGGGGATGGCGGCGGAGGACGGCGTCGGCCGCGTGCGTTTCGGAAGCGCGCCGCCACCGCCAGCGCGACGTGGCGCGGGCGGGATGGAACGCGGCGCCGGCGCCGGCAAAGCGAGGACGACGACGTACTGTGGCGGCGGTGAGGGCTTCCTGGCCTTGCCGACGGCTCCCCCTGTCGGCGCGAGGGACGCCCTCCTCCGGCTGATCTCGAGCCCCTCGCGGCGCAGCCTGCGCATGGCGGCGGACGGCACCATCATGGCGGGCATGGCGGGCGTCCGGGGATCAGGAAGAGCAGCGGAAGGGGTGATCGATTAGGGCTCAGCGACACGCGCGGAAGAAGGACGAGGAAGTGGTTTCTGGACGTGAGAAGGGGAGCGGGGTGAATGTTATAACCGAGTTCTCCAAGACAGCGTCGGAGTCTCACAGCCAGCTCGGACTCGGAATTCGGAAACGTTTTTTCCCCCCTTTTTGAGAGGACTCGGATTCAGAAGCAGGCCAGCAGCATCAAAGCATGTGCGGCGCATTGGGCGTATTAGCTAGCAGCACATAACGAAGGCCCACAGCGCGAGCGGGCTTGTAGCTGTAGGCAGGCCTTGGGCTTGTTCGCGCTGAGACTTCTAACGATGGGCCCAAAAAACCCAACTAAACAATCCAGTCCGCTAAAAAAACTAAAGAGGCACCCACCTACACCAACTTGCTGTGTTGTACCATTTTGTCTTTTCTACAAGATCTTTCCTACATATACATAATAGTTTTTATTATACATTTAGTTATACACTATATCTAGATATATAGATATAACATATACTCCCTCCAAATCATAATATTTGACGTTGCTTAGTTCAAGTTTGAACTACCTAACGTCAAATGAAACGATATGGAGGTAGTATCTAGAAAGCTATATATCTTGATACGAACTACAATTTGGTACTGAGGTAGTAAAAGTTTTTAGCATATCCAAAGTTCTATCTCCTATATTTTCTTTCGATAAAGTCCCCGCAAAGTCGGCGGGCTGTTTGGACATAAAAGTGGCCTGCTAGGTGCTGCAGCAAACCTCTCCTTAACTGCATGGATAGCTTCCAGACGGGAACAAGCCAAATAACTTTCAACAGGTTCGACATAAATTATTGGTCAATATTTGATTTTGTGATCAACATAATAAGTTATCATAGAACATGGATCACTCAAAGCACATACTATAATACAAACACTTTTAAAGTTAAAGTGAGTATATCTAAAAAAACTCGAAGTGAGTTTTATAACTATATTGTAGATGCAGAGGACCACCAAATTATAGTCTCTATATCAACACATCATTGCCCCAGAGTCTAATGAGAGAGGTTGTGAGGAGGATATGACATCTATATATAAGACTGTACTTGGAGCATGGACGAAGGCAGCGGGTGGGACGGGGGCGGGGGGGGGGATCGAGCCCCCTACTGTCGTGCGCTCCATTGAAAAGAAGAGGGAAGAAGGAAGGAGAAGAGAAGAAAAATGGAGGGAGAGGAAGAAGAAGCTGTAGGAAGGAGAAGGGGAATGAGCCCCCCAAGGCGGCAATCCTAGCTCTGTCACTGACTTCGAGAATGGCATGGAGGTGGAAGAGATCTACAAGGATGTCCAAGCCGAGAAGGAATCTCGAAGCTTATACGGTTTCACACGTCAAATAGAGTCCACAAGCATGGCTAGTAGCTGCGTTCAATGTTTGTGTGGCGACAAGTCCTTTTATTATGATTCAACCTCTTGTTCTTATTTTTGTCGACTGTGTCGATTAGTCCTTTCGTGATAAAAGCTTGAAGTATATCTACTAGATTTGGCTTCATACCTACTTGCAATTTGAGATTGTGTTTTATTGTTTATGCTTGTGTTCTCGATTCGCATATAGGAAAACCGGCAAGGTCAATCGTGTTATGCATGGCTGATAACCAACAAAGCAGTGTTGTAGTGCTTGCATGTGTTCAAATCTAAGTGATTACAAGACTAAAACATCAACGATGATATCTTCATTAATCGACTTATCATTATCTTACAAAAGATCAAGTTAACGCCTCCACCAGGTTGGATGCAAATGATCGTTTTATGGAACAATGATATGAGTTAACTACTTTTATACTAGATGCCACTAAATGTCTGCACTGGTCCTGCTTATGCACATCAGTATGTTGGGTTCTAATGACTAATGACAGTTATATTAGTTGAATATAATCTCTGTGATAGAAGCAAGTAAGACATTGAAATATCACCTCTATGTTAAATAACAAAATACCAACAACTCACATATAATAATATGTGTGCAAATCTTAGTGCTACCAATCATTCAACCTATCACTGGGGGAGATACCCAAGGATATCAGAGTGCAATATCTGAACGTCGTTGGTCGTACTTCACCCACCTCATTCGTTGTGGACAAAACCATAGAAAAAGGCCTCAAATGAAGCAGCAAATAAGACAGTGAGGCTTAATAAGATAAAACCAATTAGTGTCTCTGCATCATGCTGCCAACTATCAATAACTCAATCCAACTAGCATATTTGGACTGTATATGATCATACATGACAACTTGATGCATATGTTTACATATTTTGCAACTTGTTGAACTAAACTAATACAACACAACAAATTTTTACATGGTGGGTGCAATTTACTCAAAACTAAATATGTTCCACAACCACAACTTAGATGCACTAGTATAAGAAACATTCATCTAAAAATGATATATAGCTATATTGATTTATGGATTGAATCATGCTCTGCACAAACTCGAGCACCCTATAACCATATGTTAACCAGCGTGTCTTTCAATTCTCACTTGACTAGGGACATGGTTAGAAATGTAACATAGTTCATTTTTTACTTTGCATCCCTAACTACGACGTGCTGAAGAGGTAGAAATTGGAGTCCAGCAATACCGGTACAATTGGTATGCTGACGTCAAAAAGTTTCTCTTTCTCGAAATTGCCTTTCCTTCCATTTTTTTACCTTAAAGATAGAGCCGAGAACAAAGAGACAATAAAGTTAGAACTAAAAACATATTACTGGACCAATATGATTCCTTATTCCTTAGATTTATTCCAAATAATGATCCACAACACATATAGAAGATTTCTAATCTAATCCTAAACTTACCTATCCACCCATCCCCCTCTTGCACTCCGCCACCGCTATTCTTCTCCTCCATCTTTGGCAGCGGGCCACATCCCTAGATCCAAGCTCACCACATACTCAATGGCTAGACTCCCCTCTGCATCGGAGTGCTCTAGAACCTTACTAGAGAGGATGCCTCCACTACTACATTAATAAATACAATAGTGCACAAATCAGCTTTTGCTCCCCAAGCTAGTAACGGTTTCGCTTGCAACTTGCGTTACGTAGGCTTGTTTGTTCAATGCCCCGGAGAGACGTCCTAGAGCCTACAACCTTTCTCTTCCTTGGAGGTGTGGGGCCTGGCATGGTAGTCGGGGTGCCACACGCTAAAGGGTTGGTAGCTTCGGCCGGCGTGCTCATGACCTGGTCCCTCGAAATACGCACGGGGGCTGAGGGGTCATGGGGCGGAAAGTCACCATCAAATACAACCTCGAGGTAGTTGTCTCCGTCCTGCTCCACTTTAGAGACCACCACAGCACCGAGTGTGATGAGCACATGTTGCCCTGCCGCCGTGGGCGTCACGGGCGTGCGGACAAGCACCCGATCACTGACCTTCACGGATGCAGCATTTCCGCCAACCCCGGTGGAGGCGGTCGGCGGAACACTAGGCGATACTAGCGGTCTAGAAACCATCCCACCAGATGCTGGTGGCACAGTGGCGTGGCGCTCGCCGGACGAGGCGGCGGAGGAGGAGAAGCCTTGAGTCAGCGGCGCCAGCTGGTTCACGCGCACCTGGTCCCGATTGTTGTTGTTGTTGTTGTTGTTGCCTCCTGCGGTGGTGTGGCGTTGGCTCGACGAAGGTGGGGTCCGATGGACGCGCCCCAGTCCATGGTTAGTGCTTTTGCCAGCAACTGTGGGATGACGGAGCACGGAAGGCGCCGATGATGCCTGTGAGGCCCTAGCGGCGGCGGCGGCCTGCCTCAACCTACGCATGTTGGCGGACGGGATCGTCATGGTGCGCATGGTGGCTACAAAGACAAGAAGAGGTGTTTTGAGCGTTCGATAGCGGCCGCGATATATTTGAGAAGCCTAATACGAGGGGAGTGTGTGTGTGAAAGAAGTGACAGTTTGAGTTAATATATAGACAACTGGTATTGACCAGGCAATTTCAGATGGCTTTCGGTAGACTCAACACTCCGTCCACAGTTACTAGTCACTAACACCTTTTGTCGCCTCATGCAGCCAGGTATTGCCACCCTGTCCACACCCCATTGCCGTCATCTTAGTAGCCTACCGTCCATGGCCTTCCTCTGAACCCAACAACCACCCAATTCTTCACTTGAGACAGTTTCAAACCGTAAAAGCTAATCCTAGCGTGTATGTTGGCTGGCGCATTGAAAGCGGGTGACACGGTGAGGAAG
Organism: Echinochloa phyllopogon; assembly: GCA_033239725.1. NCBI lineage: Eukaryota > Viridiplantae > Streptophyta > Magnoliopsida > Poales > Poaceae > Echinochloa > Echinochloa phyllopogon. Next base: position 48,549,200 of record BTCW01000002.1, on the reverse strand, counting down.
GAATCCCGATGATCAGTTACCAGCTCGTATCGGCAGCTAGTTACCGGCTCTCACCTGATATTGCCAAAAATACAGCTAAGTTTTGATTGTGTAGTGGTAATTGTATTGTTCATTGAATTACGTGCAAATTAAACGTCCAATTTGTAACATGAACTAGAAAAAAATCGTAAATGGTATTTGTATTGCTTAACTGTGGAAGAAGTTAATTCTCCTGTTTCTCATCGCACAAGTTTGCGCAAATCGCTCATACCAAAGTTAAAAAAAAAAGAGTCGCTCCCCAATTCCCCACGGGCCGTTTCGAGGAAAGCCCTGGGACAAAGCTTGCTTAATTCAATAACCGTTTTTGTCCCTCGCGTGCGGTTGCCCCGACATCCCCGGCCCGCTAACTTCCTCTTTCGACAACACACTGAGATCAACAACTAGGCTGGATGCAATGCAAGAGCACCATCAAGGTCACCCAACGGTTCTCCCTCTTCATGACGGCCAATAATTAATCCGATCAGGAGTGCTAGCGGCATGCTCCGACTCCGACCCCTGATGCCGTCCTGCTTCAGCCGTGGCCCGCCTCTTTCGCCGTCGCCGTCGCCGCCGCTGCCGCCGGCGAGGGTGTACCAAGTCTGGCCTGGAAAAAACGTAAGCACGGTGGTCTTCGCATCTCTTTGCGTGCTATACTGCTATCTTTCGTTGCACTGAGAATTCGAATTCAGGGATGGACCAGGCTGGCTGGCGTGTATATGTAACTGAAGCATAGAAGTGTTCTGTAGACAAACGGCAATGTTTAATTTGCATTCAGAACTGGATTTGATTTGACACGCAACTTAATTTTCAGGTGTTTTTCTTGGATGGGCGCGTGATCTGCGGCCCCGACCCGCGCGGCCTGATCCTGTCAGCCATGGCACTTCTCCTTTCAGAATGGGTTTTCTTGTCCTACGTCGTTGATCCGTCGTCAGCGCACCCGATCCTCATCTCTGCATCCTCCCTGATCCTATTGGCAACCGTCCGTATATACGACCATAACCTAATCTCACAGTTCAGGCTTTGTTACTTAGCACGTGATACAGATTACCAATAATGCCATGTTTGTTTATGCACAGACGACTGCTAGTTTGCTACTGGCTGCAACACGTGATCCCGGAATCATACCAAGAAACCAGGCGTCATCGTCCGAAGAAGATGGAATCAGTGATGTCAGAAGGGTTCCGACTCAATTCGTCATCGTCAACGGTGTCGAGATGAGGCTAGAGTTTTGCCGGACTTGCAAGATCCATCGCCCTCCAAGAAGTTCCCACTGCGCCGTCTGTGACAACTGCATCGACAACTTCGATCACCACTGCCCATGGATAAGCCAGTGCGTAGGACTGGTATGATCTGTACTACTGTCACAGAAGTTACGCTCATCACATCGCTTGCAAAATCTTCAGATAAAACGGGGAAGAAAGTAGTAATAAACATTTCCGGTGTTTAAAATCCTTTGCTTCTGCAGAGAAACTACAGGTTCTACTTGCTGCTGTTGTGCTCTGCGTTGGCGTTCTACACGTTCTTGTTCACGTTCTCGGTGAGAAGGATGAGAGCCAAGATGGATATCACCAATGCAGGAGTGTTCAGTTTGGCCAGAACTTTGCCTGAAACGCTTGTTCTTGCGTCATTCTGCCTCATGGCTATCTGTGCCCTTGCGTGTCTTCTAGCCTTCCATGCGTTCCTCCTAGCCAAGAATACGGTACGCAACCTAAGTCTTTTAACTAATGGTGCACATATATTATTCTGCACAATATCGCCATTTATACAACAGTAAACTTTTGACAAAATTCAGAACAAATGATGATTATTGATCATACCTATGGTTCCGTGCTGAATCCATTTAGAGAGGTAATTTTTTTATTTACAACCAGATACTACCTTCCTTCTTGAATATGTATTGATTACGACAATCAAACTAGTTAATTTTTACCAATTTTGACTTGTTCTAGACGATATATATTTGAGAATGGAGATAGTACAACTTTAAATATCGTTATTCTTCCTATTTTCATATGGTTAATTTATAAGTAAAATCGTATTGAATTGGCCTACCAGCACTTTTTTTCATTTTACGAGTAAGGTGCAATGAGTTGCCCTTAATTTTGTGGTTATGCAGACGAGCCATGAAATGGACAAAGAAAAGCATCGCAGCTCGCCCAATCCTTACGACAAGGGAGCACTGGCAAACACCAGAGAGTGCCTGTTTGAGAAGCTGCCGCCTCCTAGAGTCGATTTCAGGGCCGCGGCCGAGCCAGACTTGGGTTCGGCCGGCGGCGAGAACGACGGCGAAGTTGACACACCTGACGTTGGGCGGTATTGCTGCTAGCCTAGGAGCTGATGACCCGGACAATGATCACTCTTCAGCTCTTGAGAAAACAAGTAGAAATGCTGCAATTGCGCCTAGTTGGAGTCTTTGAGAGATGCTGACGAATAATCAAAGACCTTCTTTCTTATATGGTAAACAAAAGATGGATAAGTGGTTGTCTTCTGATCGCATTTGAACCAAATTTCCTCCTCTACTAAACGCCTGCAAAATTCGACGCGATGATGTGACCTGACAGTTTCGGAGCTCGACTCCGGCCTCTACCCTATATGCATAATGCATGCAGGAAGGAACACACCTGACCTGGCGCTCATCATCATCATGAACCTGAAGTTTTTTGCTCTGAGAAGTGCCAGTGGTATGGTAGTACATACACGTGTAGCATCGGCGCCAGATAAATCCACTGCTTGATCTCAAATCAACTCACGGCTGGCCAGGCACTGCCAGTCTCCCACACAGCCAGAGCTCACATCGATCATGTCGATCGGTGGCGCGTAGCGATCGCCTCTCATCAAAAGAATACAGGCCGCGGCTTTCCTTTCGATCGCGCTCCGGCCGCGGCCGGCATGTCGGGTTCCCGCAGGCAGGCATCTGGCCGGGGCGAGGGGCGAGGCATCGATCAGCCATGACAGGCGAATCTGAACCTCGAGCAGCCTGCCGCCCAATCGCCGGCCTCCGCCTTCCCCGTCTTGTCACCTTCCTTCCTTATCCATCCACCTGTATCTGTGCGTAAGTGCACAATTGCTTTGCTTGCTACTGCCGCTACTTTTGTCAGGTTACTGTACGACTACGTACTATCTACTGGCTGATGTAGTGATGTAGTTTGTAGTATGCGCTAGGTGCAATAGTAGTAATGTGGTATGTAGCACATGCCTATACGTACTCTCACTGGAAAGAGATAGAGGACCCTTCATGCAATTGGAAAATGCATGTGGATATATTTGTATGCCTGTGTGTGTGATGTGATATGATGTGTTTGATTGGATCAGATAAGATGGAGCAGGAGCAATACAGCCACTGCTACTTCTGGTGTGGAGTAGCTGGCTAGAGTATGTTATCTTCACTTCTTCAGGAAAGGTGAGATGTGTGGCTTGCGTAAGCACAAGCACAGTGTAAAAAATGAAATTAAAGGAAAAGAGAAAATGAGAGTAATCCAACCTTGAATTTCTCATCTACTCTTAGTGTGTGGCTGCTAGACCGTGCAACTGAGCTTGTCATGCTCTCCAAGTTGAGAGGCCAGAGGGCTAAGAGTATCATTGGGGATGGGGCGACGGCGAAGTTCTCGCACTCCATATGGATGGAAAGGGGTGCATCCCCAAGGATGTAGCGTCAAGGATTTTCACAGCGTGTAAAAAGAAATGACTAACTGTCTAGCAAACTCTAAATGGCAACACCACAAGACATAGAGGACTCAGGGAGTGGAGTTGGATGAGAGCACACCAGATCAAATTCCATGGAAATTTACCCCTAGCGGGGAGTACTCGACAAAATCAACAAACATGGCACAATTTCTAGCTTGGGTCGGTGGCCAGTTGGCCACAGACCTTGATACGCTTGTTTGGAAGCCGTGGGCTAGCTTTCCAGAATAGATTGTGGACGTCAGATATACTATAGAGAAGAGGATGGCTAAATCACCGCCTACACCCATTGTGACAATGCAACGTTGAACGATGGCTCTGTTTGTTTCAGCTTATGGCTGATTTTGAATACTCAATTTTGGAAAATCGAAAAGTCAGATGACTCCAATAATCCATAATCAAGAATCCAGCTGAATTATGGATTCTCGGTTATCGATTATGGGAGTCATCTGATTTTTAGATTTCTCAAAATCGAGCCTTGAAAATCGGCCCTAAGCTGAAACAAACAGGGCCGACATGGGCCGTGATAAAGCAATGGACAAGCGGAAGACCCCTGATGTGGCAAGTTAGGCACAATTCATGTTGTCTCCCATTGTTGGCGTACTATTGGAAGCACTACCGGTCTATCAATATGTGCAGTATGCTCTCTAATCCTCGCCTGGGAGCTAAGGAATGAGCATGATGCGAGGATTTTCAGGCAAAAATTCACAACCATTGAAGGCCTATTATCGAGGATCAAAGAGGAGGCAAACACCTGGTGTGCTGCAGGAGCCAAACGGCTTAGAGAGATCATCCCAAGAGTTGTCACTTGATTCCTCGCTCCTTCTAGTTTTTTCTTCTGCTTTTTCTTTTTCTTTTTGGATTCTTGTACGAGTTCTTTTACGATGCTCTATACTAAGGTTTAAAATTCTTCTCTTTCAATATATGCTTGACCAATGGCGGAGGTAGGATTGCCCCCTAGAGAAGCTGGGGGGTGATCCTCCGATGCTTCTTCTTCTCTCCTCCTCTCCCTTTCATTTCTCTTCTTCATCTCCATGGGTTATAAATGGGTAGGGGGGATAGAGCCCCCTTGCCCCTTGTAGCTCCGCCGCTGTGCTTGACATTAATGCTAGCTAGCATTTTCAAAAAAATAATTCTCTTAACTATCCATGATATTATCTCACTTTTGATTTGGAGATGAATCGTGTGGATAGGCCATGTGGTCGATGTACATAGAGAAAATCCATGTTCATCCGTTACTTGCTGCCCAGCATCATATGAGAATACGAATGATGAAGTATAAGTGAGCTGTCAACATTCAAGTCTTTGGGTTGAAGGACCAGTCTAAAACAGTGTATAAGAAACATTGGAGTTATTTTACATGATAAAAATAAGAGCCCCTGTTTTATTTTTGGCTCGTTTCCAACCAGAATTCCACCGTTTCTCGTGAAATCCTTCAAAATTATAACTAACAGTCTCAAAAGAAATAACTAACAACAGAACCACAAATCCTCCAATGACGTCATATATATCGAACTTTCGGGCGCACGATGACGCTGCTGCTAACACGCCATGCCAAAACTCTATCAGCAGGCAGGCGTTCAACTGTTCAAGGCGAGAGATGTCGATGCATGGAAAGGAAGAAGGCGAAACCACCCGTGGGTCTGCTGGTCGGTGCGCGGCCACTGCAATCTTGTCCCGGTGCACCTCACTCCCCACGGTGGGCCCTGTCGCCTCGCCTGTGACAAATATACGTGCCGGCCACCGGCCAGCGCCCGCATTGCCAGTTGCCACCTCCAGAGCGGCAGCACACACACCAGCTCGCCCTCGCTCCCTCCTCCTCCTCCTCCTCCTCCTCCTCTCTCTCTCTCACTCTCTGCTTCGATCCATGGCCGGAGTGCGGGAAGAAGAGTTCGACGAGGGAGACGTGTGGGACGTGCTGCAGGGCGATCATCACCAGGGCAGCGGCACGGCGGCGGCGGCGTTCATGGCAACTCCGCCTCCGAGGAATAGGAGGGTCGGCGTCAGCGGCAAGGCCAAGAGAGCCACCGGCGGCGTGGCCAAGAGCGACGGCGTGGTGGCGAGCAAGAAGCCGAGGTCGTCGGCTCCGGTGGCCATCCCGGTCAACAGCGGCTCGTCGTCGAGGCGTGGCGGCGGTGCCGTCGACGACGAGGATGAGGAGGACGGAGGGGAGATGCTGCTGCCGCCGCACGAGTGGCTGGCGAGGAAGATGGAGCGCATGGGCGTGTCGTCGCCGCCGGACCAGGCGTGCAGGGGCCGGAGCAAGGGCCGGGAGCTCACCAAGGTCAGGGACGCCGTGCTCCCCAAGACCGCCTTCTCCGACCACCACTAGCTCATTAGCAAGCTAGAGGAGGCCGGCCGGCCGGAGAAGCATATATGTCCGCGCATGCACATTTTGACACTGCTTCAAGCAATGTAACGAAAGAAGATGCATGCGCCCGTTTAAATTCCTACTACTGCTCCTAGCTTAGTAGCTTATTGACATGCTCGATATATCATTAGATTGTTGCTATAATAAGAGCTAGCTAGCCTATTGACGTCTTTTAATTGTTTGGGAATGATCATATCAAGTCTGTATGATTAGCTACGCGTGTAAGGTTGTAAGGTTGCCATGCAGCCGGAGCTAGTGAAGCAGGAGTGTGGAAATGTTTACATTTGTTGTGGCAAGGATCTAAAGATTAATATCGATCTCGATTGTTCATCGGGTTTGCTGTAACATGCATATCAGCTTTCTTGGTGATCGATGTGCCTGCAGGTACGTACTAACTGGGGTAGCCAGCTTGCACTGTTCCTTTGGTCCCATGAGTGTAAACACATACGACGTGTGCTACGGACTAGTTTGTACTATGTACCCACGTAGGCTGCATGCCACATTGGCGATGCATTACGGTCACTGCCCAGTGAGCCACATGCCTTGTCTGATCTCTGCATCTTATCTGGTCCTGGCATGCACTGCTGGCGGCTTCTGCTGCTTATTCTTTTTTCTTGTTTTTTTTGTAAAACTTTTTTTTTGGGCAATATAAAGGAATAGACTTTATGTGTGGCTGATGTTCCGTGATAAGACAGGACAAACGAGCAACAAGATTTATGATGAATGTCATTTCATCAAAATGTTGCACGCCTCAGAAGAGTGACATTATTCTTCGGGGATCAGTTTTGTCATGAAGTCATCAATTTCTTATTTAAGTTGGAGAAGTGAGGCAAAGATAATATGCCAGATTTTATAAGTGTATCTTTGGGATTTCACATTTTAAAAAATGGAAAATTTTTAAAGTTTTGACTAAAAATGAACCAAGTTAAATACGTTTAGCATAAATTCGTATTTCACAAATCTTTTTATACGATATTGATTTCGAACCACACCGACATATAGGGTAAGGAAACTAATAGTTAAGTTATACTCCCTCCGTCTCCAAAAAGAAGACACTCTAGAAATTTTAGGACAGATTAACAAGAAAATAAAATAACCTTAATTGCCCCTAATTATTAGCCATATTTAGCATTAATTAGTTGTTGCATGCGCATGCACCTACTCAATATAGTAAAATGATTTATTTTTTGGACAATTTTTGAATATTAGAGTGTTTTTTGGGACGGAGGGAGTACTTTTTAACACTTTTTAAATGGAAGAAGTATTTACTACTGGCACTAGAGATTTCGGGATTGTGTCAAATAGTCACCGGAAAGGAAAAAGAAAACAAAAGAAAGGCCGGGCAACATTTTCTCAGTAACTAATACGGGCCCGGCCCAACGGGCTGCTCAATGGATCAAAGCTAGTATGCGGCAGCACGAAGCCAGAAGCCTCTCCGTGATCTCGGGGCCCAGATTCCGGATCCCTACTGGGCATTGGCGGCTTCAAAACTCACACAAATACACCAATCGATCTAAATGATTTCTGAGTTTGTTTCCAAAATCAACAACACTCCAAACTGCCCTCAAGAATATCTACCCTCGCGTCTATCTTTACCTTCAAAACAAATCTGACCAAACCATATCTTTTTTTTGCCAAACAAACTATGTTGGATAATAAAACAAACTATGTTGGATAATAATGAAGTCGACTTCTAACTGAAATTCTAATCCAGTCAAATTCTCTCGCAAAAAGAAAATCCAAACTAATTCATAAACTGTAAAGGGTCTTGTTTTCGCTATACAACAAGAACTCGAGGGGCTTTCCGTAAAAGCCCAGTAAGGGAGGCCCCCAATAAATACTGGCGACACGCCATCCCCACCAAACCCTACCGCGAGTTCGCTCCCCTTCTCCTCCCGATTGCTTCTGCTGATCGATTCCGCCAACCGCTTGACCCTATCGGCTCCACCGATCGACGCCCTCGTCGCGCGCTTCGATCGGTGAGCCCCTCGATCGCTTTCCCCCAAAAGAGCCGCCGGAAGAACGGAGGATTCGGCGGGGTTCTCTGCTGTGGTTAGTTCGTCAGTTCAGTCTGTTGATGTTTTCTCGATCGATTTGATTTTTGACCAGGTTGTTAACGTTTGTGGATGGCCAAGACTTCCTTCAAGATGGAACACAAACTAGGTTTGTTTGCCTCTCTTGTCTCCTGCCATGTTAATTTCTTGATTGAGAATCAGGGTTATCGACTGTAGATTGGTTTGAACTTTGCCGATTGTGGTAGGGTTGGTTGAACTTGTTGATGGATTAGTAGATTGGTTTGAATTTGTACGATGTTAGTAGGTTTGATTGAACTTGCACGATGGTAGCTGATTGGATTGAGCTTATCGATGGCAGCAGATTGGATTGGGCTTATCATTTAGTAAATTGGATTGAACTCACGAGTTTTGAGATTAGAGTTACCTCTTTCCTATCTAGAGGCATGTAGATGATTGCTGAGATTTAGGAGTGCTGCAGTTTGTCATGTGATTATCTGGTGGATTTTCTTTTAAAGTTAGGTTATTTGCGGTATTATGGAGTGTTGAAAAATTTTAATGCTCTGTTTAATGACTATTATTATTCTGAGTATGGAATTGGGGGTGAAATTATACGGTTGTATGCAAAGGTGCTTATCTTTTAATGATTAGGCGCATTGCAAGTTATCTCTTAATTACTAAGTTGAATGACTTGTGTATTTGGAAAGGTCAGCTTCTATTTGTACTTGTGACTTGTACCTAAATTGCAATAGCTTTATGTAATGTGGCTGCTATGGGTTATGTCACTTCATCCTTACTCTACTTCTGTGTGCTTTTGTCGTAACACAACTTTCGTTCAATCTAGACCTAGGGGGAATTCGTAATGTATTTTAGTGATTCAGTTTTAATGTAGACCTTAGGGACAGACAACTGTACAAGCATACCTAGCTGTCTTTCAGTGCTTATTTTTCCCCCACTCGAGTTCTGAATTTTGATTTATTACAGACAAGAGGCAGAACGAATCTGCCAGGATCAGGGAGAAGTACCCAGACAGAATTCCTGTAAGACATGTTCAGCAATTTGTTTGTGCTATTTCTGCATGTATGCTCCCTTGATTGCTCATATTGTGATTGATGATTCAGGTGATTGTTGAGAAAGCTGTCAAGACTGATGTCCCAGAGATTGATAAAAAGAAGTAAGTAGTCATATCTGTATTGCATTCAGGGTTTTATTCAGATAAAATTCCATTGAATACTTGGACCTATATATGCATGTCACTGTTTGTGTTAACACCTTTTGCTTCTGCAGGTACCTTGTCCCTGCTGATCTTACTGTCGGCCAGTTTATCTATGTGGTGAGGAAGAGGATCAAGCTGAGCCCAGAGAAGGCAATCTTCGTCTTTGTTAATAACACCTTGCCACCAACTGGTATATATCGAACAAACATTGCTGTTGATTCACCATTTCCCTAATTCCATCTGCATGCTATATTTTCCACGTTTTCCTTATTTTGCTGTTTTGTCGATCCAGCGTCTTTGATGTCTGCAATCTATGAGGAGAACAAAGACGAGGACGGATTCCTCTATATGACTTACAGTGGCGAGAACACCTTCGGCTCTGCCTAAGCTTCATCTTCCTGCCACTGTAAATAAACAAGCATGATCAAGCTGCTGCTGCCGTAAAACATGTGTATATACACGTCGTCCCTAGTATGCTGCCAGATTTGCTTCAATGGTTTATTTCGTCCTTAGCGTTTAAATGTTTTCGGCATTATAAAGTCAATGGACCGTGGTAGTGAAATACTATATGCTTCTGGATTGAAATATTTGCCTATTTGTGCACTTGCCTTTGGGCTCGTTCTTATGTGATATTCGTGTTATCTGTGTTCGTGATGTCCGTTTTAAATTGCCACTGCTGCCGTGCTGCAGGCGAAGTTTATATATGAGCTATTTTTTTCATGGTTGAAGCGGTAGATTCCCTTGTCTAACCGAATGACAAAATTCGCATGTCGTATTGTTTTTGGCTGCGTGAGTGGCAAGGCCTCTATGTTGGAGCGATTGTACAATACCAGCTATAGAACGTGAGCGTGGTGGAGAGATTGTACTCTGCCGATTCATGTTTTTCCTGGTTATTTCAGTCGAGAAAACTGAAACAAGTACGGACGCTGATTGTGATTTCCAACCATATGAGTTCTGGATGATTGTTGTTGAAGCTGTTGGCTGTGCAGCATCATGAGTGCTCGTGTAGAGAAGTGGAGTGATTTGCTATTGCATATAATTGCTCTTTTGGTGAGCACGCGGCAGGCTCTAATGCCGCTGTACGCGATCATGCAGCTACCCGTAATTATGCGCCGGTCGTCGAGTGTTCTTGCCTGTTGGGTACCCTCTTACCGTGAAAAGGCTTGATCTGCGACGCACAGCAATCTTGTTTCTGAGGTCGATCAATCAGCCGTTTCTGAAGACGGGTTAGGGTTCGGGGACAGTGGCCGTTCCGGCGGCAGTTGCGGGCGGACAACCGGTCCGCAAGTTCTTGAACCTGCGGTCGACCGTAAACTAAAATCCAAACAATCTCCGTCAGAAGTTAACAGTCTCTCCAGGTCTTCACTCTTAATCCAGGTAAACGCGCGCACAATTACCTACTCTATGTTTATTAATCCAGGTAAACGCGCGCACAATTACCTACTCTATGTTTATTAATCCAGGTAAACGTGCGCACAATTACCTCCTCTATGTTTATCATGGTGAACTTAGTATCACTAACCTCGTATTGCCGATTTAACAATTTTATATACTAGTGCTATACTATGACTATGCTTAGCTGGAATGTAACACGTTAGCTCATTATAATAAAACACCAAACGAGCTGGTGTAGGTGTCGTAATGCACGCACGGCAGGCCATGCCATTGCCATTGCCAACTGGGCATCTCCAATGTATAGGAACACCCCCGGTTCTATAGATAGGTCCCACAATGATTTGATGCCTACTGATATATTACCAGCAATGTATAGAACTAGGGTGTGGATCTATAAACGGGTCCCACGTCTCCACCCTCTCTCTTTCTCTCTCCCACTTTATTATATAGGACCTGGTTCCATGCATGGGAGCGGGTTCCTTATAGAATTAGCCTCACAATGGTAAGAACCTGGTTCCATAGGAGAGAGAAACCTATTGAACCGGTATAGGACCGCCCATTGCGGACGTCCTTAGAGCATGGCTAATAATACAGCCAGCTGCTGGCTGAATGTTTGCTGCCACGTCACTTTTAGCCAACTAAAAGCCCACACATATAATAGGTTGGCTAAGAAACATGCTGAACTATTAATACTTGGCTTACCATCCTCTCTCACAAAATTTCTGAAAATCTGTGCCTTAGCTGGCTGTAAGTTAACGGCCCACTTTCTTCTCTCTTCTCCTCTATTTCCTCCATGTCTTTCAAGCAACAGTAGTAGGCTTCACCCTCCCCTCCAGGATCTCCTGCGCCAGACACACCGCGGCCAGCTCCTGCCCCCGTCATGGCCGGCGACCGGCGGCGAGATTGCTTAAGAGCACAGGGATCAAGCGGCAGAGAAGATCCTGGGTACGAAGACTGAGGAGCGAGGAGATAGGGGGTGTGCAGACAGGGCCGGGCCCTGGCCTCGTGCAACGCTGCACCCAACAACGTCAAGCCCGATGCAGCAACGCCTGTGTGTTTCCCACGACCGTGATAGAGTGAAGTTACACATTCTATCCGGCCACTCTGGCCTTTTGCCGTGTGTTTTACTCGCTGCTCCAAACCCTAGCTACCTTCCTACAAGTGCTGCTCCCATAGCCAGCGCGTGGTTGGTTTTTTTGCGTTGCGCACGGCTATACGTGCTATACAGTATATACCACTCGTGTAGAATACTGCTGCTGGCATTGGAGTGCGTATTGCTGAGTACAGTATGCAGAGTTTCAGGCGCCGGGTCCCGTCTACAGTCCTAGGGCCTGTTGGTTGTTTATTTAAGGTCCCAAGAACCAAAGCTCTTCGTGAATTCGTGCAATTGGCCGGTCAATAGACATCAGCAACTATTGCATTCGCAGGACCAGTTCATTGCTTGATTGCCTTCTCGGCCGCCAGCGCCGTCCACCACTCCACCGGCTGCCCTCCACGGCTCACGTCCTCCAGGCGTGCAAATCTCCCCGTGCAAAATTGCCCGCCGTCGTCGTTTTTCTGTTATCATCTCCATGGTTTTACACAGCCGGTGAATACCTCCGTTCTTTTTTACTGGTAACGAAAACAATGTAGCGCTACGTGTCGCCAAACCCATCTCGTCTGTACAAGTGTCGTACAGTACGTCATAGCAAAGCAACGTGCTGGATCAAAATCATTGCTACCGCTACGTAACGTGCCTGTACACATCTGAATAATGGCATGTATAAGTATGTTCAGTACGTCCTTGTGCGCATCATCAGTGACTAACAATGGGTGTCTTTCTCTGTCATCTTACCCCATCTGGAACACAAATAACACCATGGATGATGATCCGGATCCTGCCCAGACTGATGGCCTGTGATCATCGGATCCGGCCTGTCGGTGATCGAGTTCGTGATGCCCTTCATTAAATTTTAGGTTGCCGCGACGCGAGAAGATCCATCGATGGATCGGCACCGGCGCCGCGCGCGCCATCATCACGCACAACGCCATGCATCAACACGTACGCGTACGCAACGAGTGGTCCGGGCCGGAGGAGTGAGTGAGAGAGAGAGCAGCGTCCCCGTCACAGGTGACCCTCTCTCTTTGGTTCTGTTGCCGGGTGGCCGGCGAGTGGGCCCGGCAGCAGCAGTAGCAGCTGGCTGGCCCAAATCTGTAGCAGTTCGTACTCAGCTGGATGGAGGATGGAGGGAGGAGTCCAAGGACCAAGGCAGGAAAGAAAACAAAAGAAAAAGGAAAGGAAAGGCAAAGCGATCTGTTGAATGTGATGCCAACAGAAGATTTATCCAACCGTCGTCTCCCATCCCAATTAAAGGAGATCCTCTCCTCCCCCCATGGAGTGGCGTAGCATCAGATCGAGCCTTCACAGGCGAGAGTATCCGGCCTCAACCCAAAGAAGGGGATGAAGCGAGGTTCTCGTACGTATCCAAAAGGAAAAGGCGAAAGCAACGGGCTAAAGAGCCAGAGCCCCCTGTTTCTTCACGATCTTTGCATGAGCCACCTTGCACATAGTACGTACGTACAATCCTAGACGTAGAGTAATGCTTACAACTTATATTGGAATATATGTGCTCTGCTCACTTGGTAGAGATCGCTCATACATCTGTGCTCTAATTCATCACAAGGTATACTGACCGGTCGTAGAGTATCCTAATTCATCACAAGGATTAATCACGAATTAGTGTGCACCAATATTTTAGAGGAAGGAAGCTTTATTAGTGTTCGCTGATGCCTGATAGAGTTACACTTTCGGGACCACGGGAGCTTCTGCACGCGGGCTACCTCTGCCGGTAACCGTAGATGGCATCAATGGTAGCAGCATTACTGCTAGCTAATCTCTTCAACTGCAGCAGATTATAACAGATATTTTTTCTCTGCTGAAATCTGAGGAGGGCCTTACTCCAAAAGTGAAAAAAGAGAGAAGTAGAATAAAAAAAGCAAAAGGAGTAAGCAGTCGGCTGCTGACCAGTATCAAGGAAAGAAAACGAGAGAGATGCAGCACCCAGCACGGCGGCAGCATGAATAAAGCGGAGACGTGGGCCACAGAATCCGGCCCAGCCCGGCCCGGACCCACCCCATAGAAAAGCTGGATTTGTCGTACTACTACTACTACCTCCTTCTCTGCAGTCAGCACACTGCACACCCCACGCTGAGCCTATCGCTTTGCGCCCGTGTTTACACACTCTTTTGCTGAATGACATGGCAGTATGGCACTTCGTGTTTTTTTTATTAACAATATGGCACTTCGTGTTTATCCTCCTCTAGTTCTCTATACACTGTACGAATCCGTTCCGTTCCCTACTTCTACTGCCGATGATGCGAATCCAACAATGAAACCGACTTCTACGTCATGTTAGTTTTACTTCAAGAGAGTGACCATTCTTGGGGCCGACCGCATCCGTTTATCAAATCAATCCATCGGGGTGTTTAGTTCCCTGAAAAGGGGCGAAAAGGGAAGGTGAAAATGTCACATCGGACACTGTAGCGCACTGTAGCACTTTTCGTTTGTTTGTGGTAAACATTGTCCTATCATAACCTAATTAGGCTCAAAATATTCGTTTCGTCGTGTACATCAAAACCATGCAACTGATTTTTTTATTTACCCACGTTTAGTGCTCCATGCATGAGGAGAGAGGTTTGATGATATGATTTGATGGGATAGGTGAATAGTGAAGTTTGAAGAGACTAAACAGGGCCATGCATTGGCAGGGAGCAGTAGTGGCGAATGGTGACCTTGCCACCTCCCGTGAGTGAGAGCGCCACGCTGGGAAAAGGAGGATCGATCGGTGTACGCCTGGGGGATGAGTGAGAGCGCCCTACCGCCACCGCCGCCGGGACTCCCCCCGGCGGCGGCTACCCGCCTTTCCGACCGAGCTTTGCGTAGTGAGAGAGAGGCCGCCGCCGGCTTCCACCCCAGTGGGTGATTGCTCGCACCCGAGCCATCGACACAACAAGAGTAGGGAAGAGAAGGGCAAAGCTATGGCTACGGCTTTTCTTGAAGATGGCGAGGATTCTCGGCGACCTGATGGGACGGCAAAGCCTGCCGGCCGCCAGACCTCGTACAAGGACACGCTCCTGCGGACAAAGACCTTCAAGCCGCGCTTTCTGGTGGACGCTCGCTCCCGTGAGGTATGGCTTTCTGGGCGGAGTGGGCGGGGCCATGCTGCGTCGCCATCAAGGCGCATTCAAGACCGAGGAAGCGGAAAGCTGCCGAAGCTGCCGGGGAGTTATGACCGCTCATGGCTGGAGATTCTCAAGGCCAAGGCGGGGCGTCGCTGCTTCAACTGTTTGTCTGCCGGGCATTTCATCGCCGACTGCCGCGACCCACCTCGCTGCCTTAGGTGCTCTCGTTTTGGGCACAAAGCTCGCTTCTGCCGGCACCCCCCCACAACGCATCAGCCAAGCTTGCGCCTGCAGACGCTCACCCACATCGCACCACACCCGCCGCTGCCGCTCGCCACCGCTCCACCGCTCCTGCCCCTGCTGCTGCCCCTGCACCAGAGCTCCGCCGCACCACCGCCTCGGCCATGGAGCACGCTGCCCCGGGAGCGCCGGAGCTCCGCCCGGGCCACGTTCGCGCTGGCATCCCAAGAACCGACGACATTCGGGCGGCTGAGCGTGAGCTCTCGCTGTTTGGGCTCCTTGCTGTCCAGCTCAACGCGCACGTCCGTCTGGACTCGGCGAGGGTCAGGCTGGAGGCTGCTCGCCAGCTGCGCATCCCCTTCCTCGAGCTGGGCGCGTCGAAGCTTGCGAGCGCCACCTTCCTGCTGCGGTTCGACAACCAGCAACAGCGCAACGACGCCCACAGGCGTGGGGAGTTTTAGGTTGGGCACGTCAAGCTGAGGCTTCTTCCGTGGACTCGTCAGGTCAATGCGTCGACGACATCCATGTTCTGCTATCATGTCCGATTGTGCATTGAGAAGGTCCCTGCACACCTCCGGCACCCTAGTGCGGTGGCTAGCCTGTTCAAGCCGCCTGCCTTCATTGATGATCTGGAGTGTGATATGGAGAGGCCAGAGGAGGAGGAGTGCTACAGGCTGTGGCTCTGGACCTCCGATCTGAGTGAGATCAACACCACGGGCACACTTCACGCTGAAGAACCGGTCACCCTGCCGGAGGAGAACTATGCAGACAGTCTCATGGAGCTTGGCATGCCGATGGGTGCACTGCGCTGGGGGCCTGCTGAGACTCTGGACTATGAAGTCATCATTCACATTGATCGGGTCCATGATTACTCACCGCTCCCTGATAGCCCATCGCATCACAGCGCGGCGAGTGATACCAGTGGGCTCCCGGATGAGGAGCTAGAGGAGGAATGGCCGATGAAGCACACGTTTCGCTGGTAGCTGGGGGTCCCTGATGGTGATGGCCGGCAACTGCCGGAGCAACGCCGTCGGTCTGTGCACGAGAGACTCGACGGCCGTGACAGGTCGCCGCCAAGAGGAGGTGGGGCCGGAGGTGCTGGAGGTGCGGGAGGCTTGGGTGCAGGAGGGCTAGGTCTACGGCAAGCTCCTCCGCCTGGTCCACACGGGTTCCAGGGCACCCGTGGGCGAGGCAACAACAACTATGGCGCTGGTGGTCGACACAGAGCGCACAGAGCGCAGTATCCGGCGAGGCGACATCGCCAGTTGCAGTGGCGTGTCAAGGATGGTGGGGTGAAGCCGAACACTACAGTACAAGAGGCTGCGTGGCAGCACAAAGGACAGGCTGGTCTCTAGGAAGGTGTTCAGATTGCAGCTGTTGGCACAGAGGCTAGCAGTTTCCTTAACAATGAAAGGCACGCGGTGTCAGGACATGGCTGCATGGAGCTGGGCATGGCTGTACAAGAAGAGCAGTGTTTCACTGTTGTAGCAGCAATAGCAGGGCAGACACATTCTTTGGCAGCTGCAGGACACGGGACTGATGCACCAAGAGAGACAGAGGCTCCAAGGGAGGCAGAGGCAGCGAAGGGTACTGATGCAGAGCAAGAGCAAGAGGCAGAACAGGCCCAGGTGGTGGCTGAGCAGGCCCAGGATGAGATGGCTGAGCAGGCCCAGGATGAGATGGGCCTGGCACCACTGTTCGATCTCAACATCGCGCTTGACTGCGAGGCGGAAGAGAGTTTGGACCGAAGGAGCATTGAAGTTAATGGGCTGAGGAAGAGTTTGAAGGCTGCCGATGACATGCTGAACAAGGGCACCCCAATCAATAGGGGTGGAATCAGGGGGGTGACCAGATACACAGTGCCACTCAAAAAGGCGCTGCTATACCCACAACCTCCCAAGCAGAAGTGTGCGTATCAAGGCGACAAGAAGAGGACCTCCAGGCCGGGGGACAGGCACCCCAACGTCTCGCTGGATGAGCAGGCGACAAGCATGTTGCTGAAGACATGTGGCGCACCTGACGCTGCAAAGCTGTCCACGGAGATGAGCCAGCAGGTGCTGTGTGAGCAGTTTGTCTCCCCTATGCAGCTAGACACCATAGGAGACCTGAAGAATGCCTTTGGTATCATGGAGGACGGGAGCGCTGACATCTTCGGTGCTCTGATCAGCGAGGCTGGGGTGGATGATGAGTGAACCCCGGAGTGGGTTGGTGTGGGAGGGCCCTGGTGAGGGTAGGTGCCCATGTATCTTTTCTTTCCTTGTACCTTTTGTCTTTGCTAGGTCTAGTTGGCTTGGTTTTAGTGGAGCACTCCTTGTCTTTGAGGGGTGCTGGTTAGTCGTTTGTTTTGGGTGTGAAAGGACCTAAGATGGACTAGAGGGGGGGTGAATAGTCCAACCTGCAGCTTTTCAATGACTTAAAAACAGGTTATATGGGTAATGTCCGGAAACTCCGAAGATTTGTCCGGAAACTCCGCACTTGTGCGGAGATTCCGCAAAAATCTCCGGAAACTCCGGACTTTTTGCTGAAACTGAAATTCGTCAAACTAAACTTGCTTCAAAAGTGAATCCTTTGAAATAGGTTACTCCTTAGATGCTGATCTACAAGAATAACCACTCAAACCTAGCTCAAACATTTGTGGGAAGTAGATCGGTACCAAACTCTAAGATATAAGAGCACAAACCCTAAATATCATGCAAGAACTCAAACCAAGTGCAAAGAAGGTAAATCAAACACAAGGACACAAGGATTTAGTTCCCGGAGTTCAACTCTCACAAAGAAAGTCTACGTCTCCGTTGAGGTGCCCACAAAGGGCGGGTTTGTCCACTAAACCACTTCCTCTCCCTAGGATTCGAAAACCCTAGAGCTTATACTTACTTCACGGGGTAATACAAACTTCTTGGGGCTGCCACAACGAGGTTGGAGCTCCCAAGCAACGCCTAGCCGTCTAGGAGCAATGCTCCAAGAGTAATGAACCCGAAATCCAAGGCTTGACGAAGAACAAAGTGCTCAAAGGATGGGAAATCAATTAGCTTGCACTCAACCTTGCTCTCTCTTCAATCTCACTTCAATCCTCTCACCAAATCTCACTTGGGAAGTCAAGAGGGGAGCAAAAAGTGGAGCTTTGAATGCTAGAGAGGTGTTTTGTTCTGAGTTAGGTCGAGAGAGAGTGAATGAGAGGGGGTGAGGGGGGTATAAATACCCCTTCACCACAAACTAGACGTTGTGCTGTTAAAGTGCGGAGTTTCCGCACAATTGTTCGGAGTTTCCGGACATGCGGTAACTCCAGAACAATCTCTGGTAACTCCGCACATTTGCTGGTTTTGGGATTTTGAGACATATGTGTGTGGTTTTCTTTCATTTAACCTATGGTTTGTGAGCACTTCATCTTCAACCAAGCCAATAAACTTCGAATCCCCCTTAATAGTACGGCTTTTCCTATTTACTCAAGGATAATGACATTAAAATAGAATAAAATGCTTGAGTCCTCGAGTTGCCCTTCATTTCCTCTTTTGGTGTGCTTCTTCACATTTACATTGTATTACCACCTACACACACTTCTTTATAGCACATTAGTCTTCCAAGTGTCTTGTCATTAATCAACCAAAACTAAGGTCAAATGTACTTTCAATCTCCCCCTTTTTGATGATTGATGACAACACACTTGGAACTTACATGAGAGCATAAATAATATCTCAATGAATGAATTGTTTAGATATGACTTGCCTTCTTTACCTTTGAAGATTTGCGCTTTTGAGCTTTGGAGTCCCAATTTCATCACATGGTCTTTTGCAAATAATTTTAATCAAGCAAACAGAGCCATAGAATGCACATGACATGATGAGCACGAAACAAATAATAACAGAGAAAGGTTCAGTCAGGATGTTCGGAGTTTCCGCACAAATGTGCGGAGTTACCGCACAAGTGCGGAGTTTCCGCACAAGTGCGGAGTTTCCGCTCATTTTTGCGGAGTGTCCGCACATTCTGACTGGAAAGCTCACAATCATCACAAAAATAGTTTAAGCACACTAACAGCATGTCCTTGTTCGAAAATAAAAAGTTCAACACACACGCATTCAAACCAAATTGTTCTCAAGCCACACTAAGTCTCCAAGCTCACAAAGTGCTAATTAAGTCCTATTACAAACCAAGTTCGATACATAAATAGTAGCATAAACTTTCACTCCCCCTTTGGCATCAAGCACCAAAAAAAAGGAAATGAGATAGCCATGAGAAGCATCTACTCATCATCTTCACCGTCGTCGTCCTCCGCGGTGGTGCCTTCGTCTTCATCGTCGTCATCGTACTCGCGATAGGCAAGCGGCTCCTCTTCCTCGGTCTCCTCTTCCTCATCAAAATCATCACGGTGGCGAGAGCGGCAAGAAGGACGAGTGGAACTGCCGGGCATGGAAGGATCAAGAGTAGTAGCACGAGGAGCTCTAGCTTCTTCCTCATCATCAGCTGCATCCCACTCCGCAAAGGGGTTTGGGAAGTCGGGAAGCTCACGGTAGGGATCCGTCGGTAAGCCCAAGGAGCTCTTAATCTCAATGATATCACACCGGTTTTCATTCACTTCACTTGCCGTATTCTTTCACAAGCACCAAATGGCCTTGAGTGCCTTCTTGATCATGGATGGCTTGGAATGCTCTCTAGAATGATAGCCGGACGGAGGAGGATGATGACTAGTTGAAGCATGAGTGCGCACCGGCTGCCTTGCGGGTCTAGGTGGAGGCTTGTCATTGGACCTAGATCTCTTGTGCAAAGGCTCATGAGCAAAATCCTTTTGAAACATTTTCTTGGTGACCTTCTCAATCATGTACATGATGTATGGGGCATAAGGCAAATGCTTCCTTGAATCATCCATAGCCCGCCTTAGCTCATTTCAAATGTAGTCAAAGATGCAAAAAGGTTGACCTCCAGGAGCAAGGCGGTTGAGAAGGTTGAGAGCATAGAAATGCAAAGAGTTGGCATCACCTCCTTTTGGATCAATGGTCTCCATGAAGATAGCATTGAGATGATAGTAGAAGGGAACCAAATTTGATGCTTTGCCTTCATGAGCCAACAAAGGGTTGAAGAACATGAAAGTGGCGTCACTTGTCTTGATGCGATGTTCATTGTGAATGCAAGTTCTCGCCTCATCTTGTGTACCAAGACCAAGAATCCTAGAAAAAGTCATGTAATCCACACAATAGTGCTCCCCCTCGGTTGTCCAATGTATGGCCACTTGATGTGCATCATAATAGTAAGAGCTATGAAATTGGCAAAGAATTTCTTGGTTCCAATTGTATTTGAACCCCATTAGCTCTCTTAGCCCATAATCTCTACAAGCGTTGCCACTTGTGGATAAACCCCATCACTTCCCTCCTCAAAAAATTTCCAATCAATCCATTTCATGGGCACAATTGGTGGCTTTCCCGGTTTCTTCATGCATACCGAAAAGTAGAAATCTTGATGAAAGCTGCCCCAGAAACATGGATCAATACCTTGCGTCTTGTCATACCTATATGCATCCTCCTTCCTTTGCTCTTTCACAGCTAGCTTCTTCCCACTATAGTCCCTAGGCATGTGAGGTGTGAAACCCATCGGACATATAGGAGCTTTGATTCTTGGATAGGTATGATAATTCACTTGATCCGAACCAAAAGAAGCTTCGAGACGAGGAGGGGTTCAAGGGCAAATGTCATAAGCAACACCTTTGCCTCTTGGATTTGCATGACGATGAGGAGTGGGATTTGGCATTGATTGCATAATGTACGGAGCAGTTGGTGGCGATCTTGGAGGATCGGGTGCAAAGTGGCGACTCGAGGTTCCTTGATCCACACCTTTGCCCTTGTCAATCCGAGCACGAGATCGAGTTGTACGAACTTGGGGTTCTTCCTAATCACTCTCACTTGGCCTTTGGATCATAGGATCATGCCGTGCTTTTAAGCTTGCTTGCTCACGTTGAGGACGCCTAGGATTGGGATTGGGGTTGGAGGCAGCTATCTTCTTTCTTGACATAGTTGTTCACAAGAATAGGTATAAGGAACTGATAACAACGGAAGTCAAAAGATACAAGAAAGAATATGCAAATGTTAAAGTTTGGGCTGGGAAGGTCCGGAGACTCCGTAGAAATCTCCGGAAACTCCGCACATGTGCGGAGTTTCCGGACAATGTCCGAAGTTTCCGTACCTCCCCAGTCCGAACCCTAAAATCCACATATTTTGACTTGTGACCAAGGGAATGCAACCAAATCTTAGATCCTAGGTCTATGACATCTAAGGAACCTTATCCACCATGGGAAACCCAAAGGAACATGCTACATTGAGAGATCGGGCAAAAACGACCTAGGGTACCTTGGAGTGAGAAGAGCACAAACTTGAATCCAAATCCAAGATCCCTAGGGGGCAATGCGTCCTTGGGGAGGTCTTCCTTGATGATTTGATCAAGATTCCTTGGTTAAGCCTTCAAATCGCCATAGGGACGTCGAGTATGGAGGAGAGGAGGAAGAGAGGGGCTGGCGGCGGTGAAAAAGAATGAAGGGGTAACTTCCTCGGGGTAAAAACAGGTATATATAGTCGGCGTCCAGAAGTCCGGAGTTTCCGCTTCTTTCTTCGGAGTTTCCGCACCTCCGGAGTTACCGCACTTCACCGGAGTTTCCACAGTTCTCCGGAGTTGCCGCACAAAAATGCGGAGTTTCCGCTCCCCCTGAATCCATCATGTATTTCACTTGGTGTATCTCAAAAGGTGTATAGTACTAAGGATTTTTGGTTTCCTAGGGGCTTGAGAAATCTATCAACTCAAGATCAGCCAACAATCAAACAATGATAACAATGATCTTGAGTCTTTAGATGAAATTTCAACATTTTTCAAAAACAAATGCACACAAATAACTTTTTGAAACCATTTTTGATTTTGGACAAGAAATCACACAATTTTGTGTGCAATGCCTCAAGCCACGTTACGAGAATCCAAGATGTTTAATTCACTCCTCAAAGCACAAAATCTTGACTCATCTAGTGGTTTAGTGAAGATATCGGCAAGTTGCCTCTCGGTGTTTACATGTCGTAAAGCAATATCTCCCTTAACCTCATGATCCCGTAAGAAGTGATGGCGAATGTCTATGTGCTTTGTTCGAGAGTGTTGCACGGGGTTATTAGCTATCTTGATTGCACTCTCATTATCACACAAGAGTGGAATCTTACTAAACTCACACCCGAAGTCACTCAAGGTTTGCCTCATCCAAAGTAGTTGGGCACAACATGAGCCGGCCGCCACATACTCGGCTTCGGCGGTTGACAAGGCAACCGAGTTTTGCTTCTTTGAGCTCCATGACACCAAGGACCAACCTAGAAATTGGCAAGTCCCCGATGTACTCTTTCGATCCACTTTACAACCGGCATAGTTGGAATCCGAATAGCCAAGTAGACTAAAATCTGAGCCTTTGGGATACCATAAGCCAAGATTATGAGTGTGCACTAAATACCTAAGAATTCTCTTAATGGCCACCAAGTGACACTCTTTCGGGTTAGCTTGAAACCTTGCACACATGCACACACTAAGCATGATATCGGGCCTAGATGCACAAAGATAAAGGAGAGAACCAATCATGGAGCGATATACCTTTTGATCCACGGCCTTACCTTCCTCGTTGAGATCGAGATGCCCATTAGTTGGCATGGGAGTCTTGATGGATTTTGCCTTTTCCATGTCAAACTTTTTGAGCATATCCTTGGTGTACTTTGTTTGACTAATGAAGGTGCCATCCTTGAGTTGCTTGATTTGGAATCCAAGAAAGAACTTCAACTCACCCATCATGGACATCTCGAATCTTTTTGTCATAATCCTACTAAATTCTTCACACCACATATTGTTAGTAGAACCAAATATAATGTCGTCGACATATATTTGGCACACAAAAATATCTTTGTCTTGTTTGCGTGTGAAAAGAGTAGGGTCATCTTTGCCTATTTCAAAGCCTTTCCTTAAGAGAAAGTCCTTTAGGCATTCATACCATGCTCTTGGGGCTTGCTTGAGCCCATAGAGCGCCTTTTGTAGCTTATACACATGGTGTGGATAGTGTGGATTTTCAAAGCCCGGTGGTTGCTCAACATATACCAATTTGGAAATTGGTCCATTGAGAAATGCACTCTTCACATCCATTTGATATAGCTTGAAGTCATGGTGAGTAGCATAGGCAAGTAAAATACGAATTGACTCAAGCCTAGCTACGGGAGCGTAGGTCTCACCAAAATCCAAACATTCTATTTGTGTGAATCCTTGAGCCACCAACCTTGCTTTGTTTCTTGTGACAACACCATGCTCATCTTGTTTGTTGCGGAAGACCCATTTGGTTCCGATGACATTTTGCTTGGGCCTTTCCACCAACGTCCATACTTCATTCCTCTTGAAGTTGTTTAGTTCTTCTTGCATCGCCATCATCCAATCCGGGTCTTCGAGGGCTTCTTCTACCTTGAGAGGTTCCAAAGAGGAGACAAACGAGTAATGCTCACAAAAATTTGCTAATCGAGAACGAGTCGTTACCCCACTTTGGATGTTCCCAAGTATGTTGTCGACGGGATGGTCTCTTTGGACGCTTTGATGGACTCTTGGATGTGGTGTTTGAGCTTGTTGTTGAACTTGATCATTCTCGCTATCTTCTTCTTGATCTTGAGCCGGATTTGGTGCGTCATCATCAGAGGGTCTGGAGTTTCCGGACATTTGTCCGGAGTTTCCGGACTGTCCGGAGTTTCCAGACTCTTCAGCAGCGGTTTGTGTAGATGAGTTTTCAGCTGCACCAACTTCTTGAATTTGAGTCTCTTTTTCTTGTGGCCCGATCTCCCCAATGGCTAGCTTCTCAATAGCTTGATGTGGAGCTTCCTCATCTACATTGTTCAAATCTATTTCCTCCACTTGGGAGCCATTAGTCTCATCAAAGCTCAGATCACACGCAATTTCAACACAACCAGAAGTCTTGTTGAAAACGCGATAACCATGAGCATTTGACGCATAGCCAAGTAGAAAGCCTTCATCACATTTTGGTGCAAATTTAGAGTTTTTGGGCTTCTTGTTAGGAATGAAGCACTTACTTCCAAAAACTCTAAAATAAGACACGTTGGGCTTTTTACCTATGAGGATCTCATATGCCGTCTTGTTCAAGAGTTTGTGGAGATAGAGACGATTAATGGCATGACAAGCGGTGTTGACGGCTTCGGCCCAAAATTGATCCGAAGTCTTGTATTCATCTAGCATTGCTCTTGCCATCTCAATGAGAGTCCTATTCTTCCTTTCCACAATACCATTTTGTTGAGGAGTGTATGACACAGAGAATTGATGTCCAATTCCTTGTTCTTCAAGAAACATTTCAATGTTGGTGTTCTTGAACTCGGTGCCATTGTCACTTCTCACATTCTTGATCTTTCTCTTGAACTCAACTTGTGCTCTTCTTGCAAATTTCTTGAATGTCTCATGAACTTGACTTTTGTCTTGCAAGAAAAACACCCAAGTGAAACGAGAATAATCATCAACAATTACAAAGCCATATTTGTTACCACCAATGCTTATGTATGCCACCGGACCAAACAAGTCCATGTGGAGAAGTTCAAGTGACGTCTTGGTGGTGACGATGCTCTTTGGAGGATGTGGTACACCAACTTTCTTTCCCGCTTGACAAGAACTACAAAGACGATCTTTCTCAAAGGAGACATTTGTTAGTCCAAGGATGTGATCGCCTTTAAGAAGTTTGTCAAGATTTCTCATCCCAACATGGCCTAGCCGGCGATGCCAAAGCCAACCCAAGCTAGACTTTGCTAGCAAGCATGCATCAAGTTGAGCCTTTTCCATTGTGAAATCCACAAGGTAAAGCTTTCTCTTGAGTACACCCTTGAAAGCAACAGAGTCATCGCTTCTTCTAAAGATGGTCACACCTTCATTAGTGAACAAGCAATTATAGCCCATTTCACAAAGTTGTGAAACGGATAACAAGTTATAATCCAAGGATTACACTAAGAACACATTTGAGATAGAGTGATCGGTTGATATGGCGATTTTACCTAGACCTTTTACCTTTCCTTGACTATTGTCGGCAAACACAATATTGTCATGTGAGTTTTCTCTTGCCTCGAACGAAGTGAACATATTCTCCTCTCCGGTCATATGATTTGTGCATCCACTATCAAGTACCCACTTGGTTCCACCGGAGGAGTATGCCTATAAAATAGTTCAAGCCTTGGTTTTAGGTACCCAAATAGATTTGGGTCCTTGAGTGTTAGTGACAAGAACTTTGGGCATCCACACATTCCTTTTGATTAATGTATCTCTTGTGCGGTACCCAACATACTTGGCGACCACCTTACCATTGTGGTCCCAAGCCAACACATAATCGGCATAAAAAGTACTTTGAGGTGCATAAGGCTTGGCTTTCTTCTCTTGCTTCAATTTAGGCTTGACAAGCTCCTCCTTCTCAACTTGAGGTAGTGGCCTCTCAAACTCATATGACATGGTGTGAGAGGACTTGAACTTCATAGGCTTGGTGTAGTTCACCTTGTGCTCCTCCCCCTTGCTCCAAGGGTACCATGTGTGTTGAGAGGGCTTTAGTAGACCTCCCTTCACACCAAGTCCGGAGGTCTTGTTGTTCTTGATGATGGGGATGAGATTTCTATCTCCTTGTTCTTTCTTACCTAAACCCTTGTCATCTTTGTAACCATACTTCTTCATGTAACTTGTACCAAATGCCTTTGAGTGCTTCTCAAACTCGCCTATCTTGAGATGAGGCTTTTCCTTCTTGAGAACACTTGTGAGCCTAGCTATTTCCTTCTTCATGGCTTGAGCTTCGGCAAGGTTAGTACCACAAGATTTTATATCAACATTATAACATCTTGCACAACCATTGCTAGTAGAAGGAGTGGAAGACTTGGTTACATCATTAGAGCATGAGGAGGTGCTATCCCAAAGAGTGTTAAATTGAACTTCAAGAGCCGTGTGTTTGGCATTTAAACATGATAGGTTTTCTTGAAGTGTTTCTTTCTCACTCTTTAGCTTAGCATTTGATTCATTGGCCAAGGAAACTTCATTAGTCAACTTCTCAACACTCCCCTTTCTCTTTAGCTAGAGATACTTCAAGCTCAAGAAGTTTGTCAATTTTGGCATTGAGCAAGTCCTCTCGCTCCTTGAAACCCTTTCTTTCTTGGGAGAGGGATTTTTCAAGGGCAATGGATTTCTCTTGCTCACGCCTCATCAACTCTTCTTGAGCCTCAAGAGTATCTTCCCTAGCTTCCAACTCTCCCTCTAACATCATGATTCTATTAGCGGCCTTTCTACCAAATTTTTTACTTAAGTTCTCAAACATTTGCTCATCATTTTCTACTTCACTATCACTACCATCAAGATCAAGAGATGTAGATTGGGGAGCTACCTTGATTCCTTTTGCCATGAGGCAAGTGTGAGTTGTGTCGTCTTCATCATCGGTGAGCTCTCCAAAGAGTGACGTGTTAGTGGTAGTAGAATCTTGAATAGCAATTGTGGCCACATCTTCATCATCGGAGGTTTCTTCCGTTGAGTCACATTCTTGACCAAGATGTGCTTCACCCACATGCTTCTTCTTCTTCTTACTTTCTTCACCTCTCTTGTTGGGTGTAGGACAATCGGCAACAAAATGACCGGTTTTCCCACACCCATAGCATGGTCGGCTTGACCTTCTTTGAGTCTTCCCTTTGAAATTGCCTTTCTTGAAGAATCCACTCTTCTTGAAAGATCTCTTGATGTTCTTCATGAAAAGTGCTAGTTCTTCATCATCATCATCACTATCGCTATCACTTTCTTCCTTTACTTCTTCTCTTGAAGTTGCTTCTACCTTGATGATTTCCTTGCCTTTGCTTTTGGTGCTTGCTTTGAGAGCTACATCATTCCCCTTTTCAATTTGCTCATAGATTTGAGACATTTGTTGAGCAACTTGAGCTTCCTTGACGGTCATAAGATGTTCTTCAATTCTCCCAATGACATCGGCGGGAGTGAATCTCTTGAACCCTCTCTTCTCTCTAATCAATGTGGGAAGGTTCACGTCTCTCGCCATATAAGCACTCAAGATCTTGTCCACCACTTCACGGTCACCCCACTTGGTGCTTCCAAGCGCTCTAATCTTGTTGATGATCTTGTTTAACCTTGAGAACATATCTTGTGGTGACTCACTTCCAAGCATCGGATTCTTCCCTCTCTAACTTTTCTTGTGCCTTCATGGTTAATTTGGAGTGTGTCCCAAATCTTCTTAGCGGATTGTATCCCATCCACTTTCTCCTTTTCTTTCGGTTCCAAGGCACTAAGTAGAATTGCCTTGGCTTGCATGTTGCGATGAATCTCATGTTCTTGGTCCGTAGAGAGAGGAGAATTGTCCTTCGGAAAGTTGACACCTACACACACAATCTTCCAAAGGGCCGGATGGACCCCAATCAAATGTGCCACCATCTCATTTCTCCATGAGGCATATGTAGTATCCTTGAAACGAGGAGGCTTGCCCATGGAGATAGAGGTGTAGGGAGTAGAATAACTCAACCGAGAATAATCGAAAGGTATTTGAGGATTAGACTTATTCTCACGCTTCATCTTCTCTTCTTCTTCATAGTCCGAGTCATCATCATCAGATGAGAGATCTTCGCCTGTGACTTCATCATTATTCTTGGGCCTCTTCTCCTTTTTCTTTCCCTTTGTCTCTTCCTTCTTCGACCCTCCGACTTGAGGTTCATCTCCATCCCCCGCCATCTTGATTCTCCAAGCGGTTAAGCTTTAATCCGGAGACCTAAGCTCTGATACCAATTAAAAGGACCTAAGATGGACTAGAGGGGGGTGAATAGTCCAACCTGCAGCTTTTTAATGACTTAAAAACATGTTATATGGGTAATGTCTGGAAACTCCGAAGATTTGTCCGGAAACTCCGCACTTGTGCGGAGATTCCGCAAAAATCTCCGGAAACTCCGGACTTTTTGCTGAAACTGAAATTCGTCAAACTAAACTTGCTTCAAAAGTGAATCCTTCGAAATAGGTTACTCCTTAGATGCTGATCTACAAGAATAACCACTCAAACCTAGCTCAAACTTTTGTGGGAAGTAGATCGGTACCAAACTCTAAGATATAAGAGCACAAACCCTAAATATCATGCAAGAACTCAAACCAAGTGCAAAGAAGGTAAATCAAAGACAAGGACACAAGGATTTAGTTCCCGGAGTTCAACTCTCACAAAGAAAGTCTACGTCTCCGTTGAGGTGCCCACAAAGGGCGGGTTTGTCCACTAAACCACTTCCTCTCCCCCTTTTTGATGATTGATGACAACACACTTGGAACTTACATGAGAGCATAAATAATATCTCAATGAATGAATTGTTTAGATATGACTTGCCTTCTTTACCTTTGAAGATTTGCGCTTTTGAGCTTTGGAGTCCCAATTTCATCACATGGTCTTTTGCAAATAATTTTAATCAAGCAAACAGAGCCATAGAATGCACATGACATGATGAGCACGAAACAAATAATAACAGAGAAAGGTTCAGTAAGGATGTTCGGAGTTTCCGCACAAATGTGCGGAGTTACCGCACAAGTGCGGAGTTTCCGCACAAGTGCGGAGTTTCCGCTCATTTTTGCGGAGTGTCCGCACATTCTGACTGGAAAGCTCACAATCATCACAAAAATAGTTTAAGCACACTAACAGCATGTCCTTGTTCGAAAATAAAAAGTTCAACACACACGCATTCAAACCAAATTGTTCTCAAGCCACACTAAGTCTCCAAGCTCACAAAGTGCTAATTAAGTCCTATTACAAACCAAGTTCGATACATAAATAGTAGCATAAACTTTCACTCCCCCTTTGGCATCAAGCACCAAAAAAAAGGAAATGAGATAGCCATGAGAAGCATCTACTCATCATCTTCACCGTCGTCGTCCTCCGCGGTGGTGCCTTCGTCTTCATCGTCGTCATCGTACTCGCGATAGGCAAGCGGCTCCTCTTCCTCGGTCTCCTCTTCCTCATCAAAATCATCACGGTGGCGAGAGCGGCAAGAAGGACGAGTGGAACTGCCGGGCATGGAAGGATCAAGAGTAGTAGCACGAGGAGCTCTAGCTTCTTCCTCATCATCAGCTGCATCCCACTCCGCAAAGGGGTTTGGGAAGTCGGGAAGCTCACGGTAGGGATCCGTCGGTAAGCCCAAGGAGCTCTTAATCTCAATGATATCACACCGGTTTTCATTCACTTCACTTGCCGTATTCTTTCACAAGCACCAAATGGCCTTGAGTGCCTTCTTGATCATGGATGGCTTGGAATGCTCTCTAGAATGATAGCCGGACGGAGGAGGATGATGACTAGTTGAAGCATGAGTGCGCACCGGCTGCCTTGCGGGTCTAGGTGGAGGCTTGTCATTGGACCTAGATCTCTTGTGCAAAGGCTCATGAGCAAAATCCTTTTGAAACATTTTCTTGGTGACCTTCTCAATCATGTACATGATGTATGGGGCATAAGGCAAATGCTTCCTTGAATCATCCATAGCCCGCCTTAGCTCATTTCAAATGTAGTCAAAGATGCAAAAAGGTTGACCTCCAGGAGCAAGGCGGTTGAGAAGGTTGAGAGCATAGAAATGCAAAGAGTTGGCATCACCTCCTTTTGGATCAATGGTCTCCATGAAGATAGCATTGAGATGATAGTAGAAGGGAACCAAATTTGATGCTTTGCCTTCATGAGCCAACAAAGGGTTGAAGAACATGAAAGTGGCGTCACTTGTCTTGATGCGATGTTCATTGTGAATGCAAGTTCTCGCCTCATCTTGTGTACCAAGACCAAGAATCCTAGAAAAAGTCATGTAATCCACACAATAGTGCTCCCCCTCGGTTGTCCAATGTATGGCCACTTGATGTGCATCATAATAGTAAGAGCTATGAAATTGGCAAAGAATTTCTTGGTTCCAATTGTATTTGAACCCCATTAGCTCTCTTAGCCCATAATCTCTACAAGCGTTGCCACTTGTGGATAAACCCCATCACTTCCCTCCTCAAAAAATTTCCAATCAATCCATTTCATGGGCACAATTGGTGGCTTTCCCGGTTTCTTCATGCATACCGAAAAGTAGAAATCTTGATGAAAGCTGCCCCAGAAACATGGATCAATACCTTGCGTCTTGTCATACCTATATGCATCCTCCTTCCTTTGCTCTTTCACAGCTAGCTTCTTCCCACTATAGTCCCTAGGCATGTGAGGTGTGAAACCCATCGGACATATAGGAGCTTTGATTCTTGGATAGGTATGATAATTCACTTGATCCGAACCAAAAGAAGCTTCGAGACGAGGAGGGGTTCAAGGGCAAATGTCATAAGCAACACCTTTGCCTCTTGGATTTGCATGACGATGAGGAGTGGGATTTGGCATTGATTGCATAATGTACGGAGCAGTTGGTGGCGATCTTGGAGGATCGGGTGCAAAGTGGCGACTCGAGGTTCCTTGATCCACACCTTTGCCCTTGTCAATCCGAGCACGAGATCGAGTTGTACGAACTTGGGGTTCTTCCTAATCACTCTCACTTGGCCTTTGGATCATAGGATCATGCCGTGCTTTTAAGCTTGCTTGCTCACGTTGAGGACGCCTAGGATTGGGATTGGGGTTGGAGGCAGCTATCTTCTTTCTTGACATAGTTGTTCACAAGAATAGGTATAAGGAACTGATAACAACGGAAGTCAAAAGATACAAGAAAGAATATGCAAATGTTAAAGTTTGGGCTGGGAAGGTCCGGAGACTCCGTAGAAATCTCCGGAAACTCCGCACATGTGCGGAGTTTCCGGACAATGTCCGAAGTTTCCGTACCTCCCCAGTCCGAACCCTAAAATCCACATATTTTGACTTGTGACCAAGGGAATGCAACCAAATCTTAGATCCTAGGTCTATGACATCTAAGGAACCTTATCCACCATGGGAAACCCAAAGGAACATGCTACATTGAGAGATCGGGCAAAAACGACCTAGGGTACCTTGGAGTGAGAAGAGCACAAACTTGAATCCAAATCCAAGATCCCTAGGGGGCAATGCGTCCTTGGGGAGGTCTTCCTTGATGATTTGATCAAGATTCCTTGGTTAAGCCTTCAAATCGCCATAGGGACGTCGAGTATGGAGGAGAGGAGGAAGAGAGGGGCTGGCGGCGGTGAAAAAGAATGAAGGGGTAACTTCCTCGGGGTAAAAACAGGTATATATAGTCGGCGTCCAGAAGTCCGGAGTTTCCGCTTCTTTCTTCGGAGTTTCCGCACCTCCGGAGTTACCGCACTTCACCGGAGTTTCCACAGTTCTCCGGAGTTGCCGCACAAAAATGCGGAGTTTCCGCTCCCCCTGAATCCATCATGTATTTCACTTGGTGTATCTCAAAAGGTGTATAGTACTAAGGATTTTTGGTTTCCTAGGGGCTTGAGAAATCTATCAACTCAAGATCAGCCAACAATCAAACAATGATAACAATGATCTTGAGTCTTTAGATGAAATTTCAACATTTTTCAAAAACAAATGCACACAAATAACTTTTTGAAACCATTTTTGATTTTGGACAAGAAATCACACAATTTTGTGTGCAATGCCTCAAGCCACGTTACGAGAATCCAAGATGTTTAATTCACTCCTCAAAGCACAAAATCTTGACTCATCTAGTGGTTTAGTGAAGATATCGGCAAGTTGCCTCTCGGTGTTTACATGTCGTAAAGCAATATCTCCCTTAACCTCATGATCCCGTAAGAAGTGATGGCGAATGTCTATGTGCTTTGTTCGAGAGTGTTGCACGGGGTTATTAGCTATCTTGATTGCACTCTCATTATCACACAAGAGTGGAATCTTACTAAACTCACACCCGAAGTCACTCAAGGTTTGCCTCATCCAAAGTAGTTGGGCACAACATGAGCCGGCCGCCACATACTCGGCTTCGGCGGTTGACAAGGCAACCGAGTTTTGCTTCTTTGAGCTCCATGACACCAAGGACCAACCAAGAAATTGGCAAGTCCCCGATGTACTCTTTCGATCCACTTTACAACCGGCATAGTTGGAATCCGAATAGCCAAGTAGACTAAAATCTGAGCCTTTGGGATACCATAAGCCAAGATTATGAGTGTGCACTAAATACCTAAGAATTCTCTTAATGGCCACCAAGTGACACTCTTTCGGGTTAGCTTGAAACCTTGCACACATGCACACACTAAGCATGATATCGGGCCTAGATGCACAAAGATAAAGGAGAGAACCAATCATGGAGCGATATACCTTTTGATCCACGGCCTTACCTTCCTCGTTGAGATCGAGATGCCCATTAGTTGGCATGGGAGTCTTGATGGATTTTGCCTTTTCCATGTCAAACTTTTTGAGCATATCCTTGGTGTACTTTGTTTGACTAATGAAGGTGCCATCCTTGAGTTGCTTGATTTGGAATCCAAGAAAGAACTTCAACTCACCCATCATGGACATCTCGAATCTTTTTGTCATAATCCTACTAAATTCTTCACACCACATATTGTTAGTAGAACCAAATATAATGTCGTCGACATATATTTGGCACACAAAAATATCTTTGTCTTGTTTGCGTGTGAAAAGAGTAGGGTCATCTTTGCCTATTTCAAAGCCTTTCCTTAAGAGAAAGTCCTTTAGGCATTCATACCATGCTCTTGGGGCTTGCTTGAGCCCATAGAGCGCCTTTTGTAGCTTATACACATGGTGTGGATAGTGTGGATTTTCAAAGCCCGGTGGTTGCTCAACATATACCAATTTGGAAATTGGTCCATTGAGAAATGCACTCTTCACATCCATTTGATATAGCTTGAAGTCATGGTGAGTAGCATAGGCAAGTAAAATACGAATTGACTCAAGCCTAGCTACGGGAGCGTAGGTCTCACCAAAATCCAAACATTCTATTTGTGTGAATCCTTGAGCCACCAACCTTGCTTTGTTTCTTGTGACAACACCATGCTCATCTTGTTTGTTGCGGAAGACCCATTTGGTTCCGATGACATTTTGCTTGGGCCTTTCCACCAACGTCCATACTTCATTCCTCTTGAAGTTGTTTAGTTCTTCTTGCATCGCCATCATCCAATCTGGGTCTTCGAGGGCTTCTTCTACCTTGAGAGGTTCCAAAGAGGAGACAAACGAGTAATGCTCACAAAAATTTGCTAATCGAGAACGAGTCGTTACCCCACTTTGGATGTTCCCAAGTATGTTGTCGACGGGATGGTCTCTTTGGACGCTTTGATGGACTCTTGGATGTGGTGTTTGAGCTTGTTGTTGAACTTGATCATTCTCGCTATCTTCTTCTTGATCTTGAGCCGGATTTGGTGCGTCATCATCAGAGGGTCTGGAGTTTCCGGACATTTGTCCGGAGTTTCCGGACTGTCCGGAGTTTCCAGACTCTTCAGCAGCGGTTTGTGTAGATGAGTTTTCAGCTGCACCAACTTCTTGAATTTGAGTCTCTTTTTCTTGTGGCCCGATCTCCCCAATGGCTAGCTTCTCAATAGCTTGATGTGGAGCTTCCTCATCTACATTGTTCAAATCTATTTCCTCCACTTGGGAGCCATTAGTCTCATCAAAGCTCAGATCACACGCAATTTCAACACAACCAGAAGTCTTGTTGAAAACGCGATAACCATGAGCATTTGACGCATAGCCAAGTAGAAAGCCTTCATCACATTTTGGTGCAAATTTAGAGTTTTTGGGCTTCTTGTTAGGAATGAAGCACTTACTTCCAAAAACTCTAAAATAAGACACGTTGGGCTTTTTACCTATGAGGATCTCATATGCCGTCTTGTTCAAGAGTTTGTGGAGATAGAGACGATTAATGGCATGACAAGCGGTGTTGACGGCTTCGGCCCAAAATTGATCCGAAGTCTTGTATTCATCTAGCATTGCTCTTGCCATCTCAATGAGAGTCCTATTCTTCCTTTCCACAATACCATTTTGTTGAGGAGTGTATGACACAGAGAATTGATGTCCAATTCCTTGTTCTTCAAGAAACATTTCAATGTTGGTGTTCTTGAACTCGGTGCCATTGTCACTTCTCACATTCTTGATCTTTCTCTTGAACTCAACTTGTGCTCTTCTTGCAAATTT
This sequence comes from Echinochloa phyllopogon, assembly GCA_033239725.1. Lineage (NCBI taxonomy): Eukaryota > Viridiplantae > Streptophyta > Magnoliopsida > Poales > Poaceae > Echinochloa > Echinochloa phyllopogon. The sequence goes on along the minus strand of BTCW01000002.1, from coordinate 48,515,034 downwards.
CTTGAATGTCTCATGAACTTGACTTTTGTCTTGCAAGAAAAACACCCAAGTGAAACGAGAATAATCATCAACAATTACAAAGCCATATTTGTTACCACCAATGCTTATGTATGCCACCGGACCAAACAAGTCCATGTGGAGAAGTTCAAGTGACGTCTTGGTGGTGACGATGCTCTTTGGAGGATGTGGTACACCAACTTTCTTTCCCGCTTGACAAGAACTACAAAGACGATCTTTCTCAAAGGAGACATTTGTTAGTCCAAGGATGTGATCGCCTTTAAGAAGTTTGTCAAGATTTCTCATCCCAACATGGCCTAGCCGGCGATGCCAAAGCCAACCCAAGCTAGACTTTGCTAGCAAGCATGCATCAAGTTGAGCCTTTTCCATTGTGAAATCCACAAGGTAAAGCTTTCTCTTGAGTACACCCTTGAAAGCAACAGAGTCATCGCTTCTTCTAAAGATGGTCACACCTTCATTAGTGAACAAGCAATTATAGCCCATTTCACAAAGTTGTGAAACGGATAACAAGTTATAATCCAAGGATTACACTAAGAACACATTTGAGATAGAGTGATCGGTTGATATGGCGATTTTACCTAGACCTTTTACCTTTCCTTGACTATTGTCGGCAAACACAATATTGTCATGTGAGTTTTCTCTTGCCTCGAACGAAGTGAACATATTCTCCTCTCCGGTCATATGATTTGTGCATCCACTATCAAGTACCCACTTGGTTCCACCGGAGGAGTATGCCTATAAAATAGTTCAAGCCTTGGTTTTAGGTACCCAAATAGATTTGGGTCCTTGAGTGTTAGTGACAAGAACTTTGGGCATCCACACATTCCTTTTGATTAATGTATCTCTTGTGCGGTACCCAACATACTTGGCGACCACCTTACCATTGTGGTCCCAAGCCAACACATAATCGGCATAAAAAGTACTTTGAGGTGCATAAGGCTTGGCTTTCTTCTCTTGCTTCAATTTAGGCTTGACAAGCTCCTCCTTCTCAACTTGAGGTAGTGGCCTCTCAAACTCATATGACATGGTGTGAGAGGACTTGAACTTCATAGGCTTGGTGTAGTTCACCTTGTGCTCCTCCCCCTTGCTCCAAGGGTACCATGTGTGTTGAGAGGGCTTTAGTAGACCTCCCTTCACACCAAGTCCGGAGGTCTTGTTGTTCTTGATGATGGGGATGAGATTTCTATCTCCTTGTTCTTTCTTACCTAAACCCTTGTCATCTTTGTAACCATACTTCTTCATGTAACTTGTACCAAATGCCTTTGAGTGCTTCTCAAACTCGCCTATCTTGAGATGAGGCTTTTCCTTCTTGAGAACACTTGTGAGCCTAGCTATTTCCTTCTTCATGGCTTGAGCTTCGGCAAGGTTAGTACCACAAGATTTTATATCAACATTATAACATCTTGCACAACCATTGCTAGTAGAAGGAGTGGAAGACTTGGTTACATCATTAGAGCATGAGGAGGTGCTATCCCAAAGAGTGTTAAATTGAACTTCAAGAGCCGTGTGTTTGGCATTTAAACATGATAGGTTTTCTTGAAGTGTTTCTTTCTCACTCTTTAGCTTAGCATTTGATTCATTGGCCAAGGAAACTTCATTAGTCAACTTCTCAACACTCCCCTTCTCTTTAGCTAGAGATACTTCAAGCTCAAGAAGTTTGTCAATTTTGGCATTGAGCAAGTCCTCTCGCTCCTTGAAACCCTTTCTTTCTTGGGAGAGGGATTTTTCAAGGGCAATGGATTTCTCTTGCTCACGCCTCATCAACTCTTCTTGAGCCTCAAGAGTATCTTCCCTAGCTTCCAACTCTCCCTCTAACATCATGATTCTATTAGCGGCCTTTCTACCAAATTTTTTACTTAAGTTCTCAAACATTTGCTCATCATTTTCTACTTCACTATCACTACCATCAAGATCAAGAGATGTAGATTGGGGAGCTACCTTGATTCCTTTTGCCATGAGGCAAGTGTGAGTTGTGTCGTCTTCATCATCGGTGAGCTCTCCAAAGAGTGACGTGTTAGTGGTAGTAGAATCTTGAATAGCAATTGTGGCCACATCTTCATCATCGGAGGTTTCTTCCGTTGAGTCACATTCTTGACCAAGATGTGCTTCACCCACATGCTTCTTCTTCTTCTTACTTTCTTCACCTCTCTTGTTGGGTGTAGGACAATCGGCAACAAAATGACCGGTTTTCCCACACCCATAGCATGGTCGGCTTGACCTTCTTTGAGTCTTCCCTTTGAAATTGCCTTTCTTGAAGAATCCACTCTTCTTGAAAGATCTCTTGATGTTCTTCATGAAAAGTGCTAGTTCTTCATCATCATCATCACTATCGCTATCACTTTCTTCCTTTACTTCTTCTCTTGAAGTTGCTTCTACCTTGATGATTTCCTTGCCTTTGCTTTTGGTGCTTGCTTTGAGAGCTACATCATTCCCCTTTTCAATTTGCTCATAGATTTGAGACATTTGTTGAGCAACTTGAGCTTCCTTGACGGTCATAAGATGTTCTTCAATTCTCCCAATGACATCGGCGGGAGTGAATCTCTTGAACCCTCTCTTCTCTCTAATCAATGTGGGAAGGTTCACGTCTCTCGCCATATAAGCACTCAAGATCTTGTCCACCACTTCACGGTCACCCCACTTGGTGCTTCCAAGCGCTCTAATCTTGTTGATGATCTTGTTTAACCTTGAGAACATATCTTGTGGTGACTCACTTCCAAGCATCGGATTCTTCCCTCTCTAACTTTTCTTGTGCCTTCATGGTTAATTTGGAGTGTGTCCCAAATCTTCTTAGCGGATTGTATCCCATCCACTTTCTCCTTTTCTTTCGGTTCCAAGGCACTAAGTAGAATTGCCTTGGCTTGCATGTTGCGATGAATCTCATGTTCTTGGTCCGTAGAGAGAGGAGAATTGTCCTTCGGAAAGTTGACACCTACACACACAATCTTCCAAAGGGCCGGATGGACCCCAATCAAATGTGCCACCATCTCATTTCTCCATGAGGCATATGTAGTATCCTTGAAACGAGGAGGCTTGCCCATGGAGATAGAGGTGTAGGGAGTAGAATAACTAAACCGAGAATAATCGAAAGGTATTTGAGGATTAGACTTATTCTCACGCTTCATCTTCTCTTCTTCTTCATAGTCCGAGTCATCATCATCAGATGAGAGATCTTCGCCTGTGACTTCATCATTATTCTTGGGCCTCTTCTCCTTTTTCTTTCCCTTTGTCTCTTCCTTCTTCGACCCTCCGACTTGAGGTTCATCTCCATCCCCCGCCATCTTGATTCTCCAAGCGGTTAAGCTTTAATCCGGAGACCTAAGCTCTGATACCAATTAAAAGGACCTAAGATGGACTAGAGGGGGGTGAATAGTCCAACCTGCAGCTTTTTAATGACTTAAAAACATGTTATATGGGTAATGTCTGGAAACTCCGAAGATTTGTCCGGAAACTCCGCACTTGTGCGGAGATTCCGCAAAAATCTCCGGAAACTCCGGACTTTTTGCTGAAACTGAAATTCGTCAAACTAAACTTGCTTCAAAAGTGAATCCTTCGAAATAGGTTACTCCTTAGATGCTGATCTACAAGAATAACCACTCAAACCTAGCTCAAACTTTTGTGGGAAGTAGATCGGTACCAAACTCTAATATATAAGAGCACAAACCCTAAATATCATGCAAGAACTCAAACCAAGTGCAAAGAAGGTAAATCAAAGACAAGGACACAAGGATTTAGTTCCCGGAGTTCAACTCTCACAAAGAAAGTCTACGTCTCCGTTGAGGTGCCCACAAAGGGCGGGTTTGTCCACTAAACCACTTCCTCTCCCTAGGATTCGAAAACCCTAGAGCTTATACTTACTTCACGGGGTAATACAAACTTCTTGGGGCTGCCACAACGAGGTTGGAGCTCCCAAGCAACGCCTAGCCGTCTAGGAGCAATGCTCCAAGAGTAATGAACCCGAAATCCAAGGCTTGACGAAGAACAAAGTGCTCAAAGGATGGGAAATCAATTAGCTTGCACTCAACCTTGCTCTCTCTTCAATCTCACTTCAATCCCCTCACCAAATCTCACTTGGGAAGTCAAGAGGGGAGCAAAAAGTGGAGCTTTGAATGCTAGAGAGGTTTTTTGTTCTGAGTTAGGTCGAGAGAGAGTGAATGAGAGGGGGTGAGGGGGGTATAAATACCCCTTCACCACAAACTAGCCGTTGTGCTGTTAAAGTGCGGAGTTTCCGCACAATTGTCCGGAGTTTCCGGACATGCGGTAACTCCGGAACAATCTCCGGTAACTCCGCACATTTGCTGGTTTTGGGATTTTGAGACATATGTGTGTGGTTTTCTTTCATTTAACCTATGGTTTGTGAGCACTTCATCTTCAACCAAGCCAATAAACTTCGAATCCCCCTTAATAGTACGACTTTTCCTATTTACTCAAGGATAATGACATTAAAATAGAATAAAATGCTTGAGTCCTCGAGTTGCCCTTCATTTCCTCTTTTGGTGTGCTTCTTCACATTTACATTGTATTACCACCTACACACACTTCTTTATAGCACATTAGTCTTCCAAGTGTCTTGTCATTAATCAACCAAAACTAAGGAGGTCAAATGTACTTTCAGGGTGGAGGATGGCTGGTGGTCTTGTGGGCTTGTTGGTTGCTGGTGGTGTTCTGCTTTTAGGCAGCTTTGTATGGTGGTGGAATCTTGTTCTTTCGCTAGTGTTCAATGTTGGGGGTGAGATGGCAAGCGAGGGCTCTACAAGAGGTGGTCCCCGTTGGGTTGGGCTGTGTTTGAGGAAAATAGGTTATAAATGATATAGCAAAATTGTACTCTTTTTAACTGGAATGTCCGAGGTCTGAATAATGCGGCAAGAAGAAAGGTTGTGAGGGATATGGTGGGAGAACATAAAGCTACTATTGTGACTTTACAAGAGACCAAGATGCAGCACTTGGATAGGCAGGTGGTGGTGGAAACTCTGGGAGTCCGGTTTGCTGACAATTTTGTGGTGCTGCCTGCATTAGGTACCAGAGGAGGCATCTTGCTAGCTGTTGACTCGGACCACTACAAGATCACAGATTCTGAGATAGGAGTGCACACCGTGACAGCAAGAGTGGAGTCGACGGCAGGACCGATTGCTTGGTGTATCACTGTTGTTTATGGCCCCCAAGATGATAACGAGAAACTTCAATTTTTAGGGGAGATCAGGTGGATGCAGAATTCTGTAGCTGAAAGATGGCTCCTCATAGGGGATTTCAATATGATATTGCAAGCAAGGGACAAGAGCAACGACAATTTAAACAGAAGGCTGATGGGTGAATTTAGAGATGTGGTCCGAGACCTTGAACTAAAGGAGCTGAACTTGAGGGGAAGGAAATTCACGTGGTCAAACGAGAAGACTCATACAAGAATTGATAGGGCCTTTTGCTCCACTGCATGGGACCTTATGATGCCCGACGCATATCTGCAAGCTCTTTCGTCAAGGACCTCTGATCATTGCCCGCTGCTCATTGTCGGACGCAGCACAGTAAAACGGTTTCGTGGGTTTCGATTTGAATCCTTCTGGCCAAAGCTGCCTGGTTACAATGCAACGGTTGCGGATGCATGAAACAAGCCAACACAGGTCTCTAACCCATTCTTGAAACTGCACATCAAACTTCAACGCGCGGGTAAAGCTCTCCGAACATGGTCTAAAGGACTGATTGGGAACAATAAACTACTGCTACGGGTAGCCAGCCAACTGATTGGTTTACTTGACGTGGTGAAAGAGTACATACCCCTTAGTGAGCAGGAAATTCAGCTTCTTAGGGCCTTGAAGAAAAGATTTCTGGGCATGACGACAGTGGAGAAATTGAGAGCCAAGCAAAAATCAAGACTGACTGCTATACTCGCAGAAGAGACCAACTCTAAATTATTCTACATCCAGGCTAATGGCAGACGCCAGAAAAACGCCATTCATTCTCTTCAGGCTGAAAATGGGACATGTCACACACATGAAGACAAGGCACAACTAATCTACAACCACTTCAGTACACACTTTGGGTGTCCACAACAGAGAAGCATCACACTCAACTGGGAAGAGGTGCAGCTAGGAGCCAGAGATCTGTCTCACTTGGAGCAGGATTTTTCAGAGGCAGAGGTATTTGCAGTCATCAAAGATCTGGCAGGTGACAAGGCTCCGGGACCGGAAGGTTTCATTGGAATATTTCTGAAGCAAAGTTGGCATTTGATCAAGGATGACATTATGCAGGCGGTCCAATTTTTCTATCAACAGCATAGTCAACACCTGAGTCATCTGAACATGGCACACGTCATCCTGATCCCCAAAAAGGCCGATGCAGTGAGGATTGCTGACTTCAGACCTATTAGCCTCACCCATTCAATTGCTAAGCTGCTCTCTAAGCTCATAGCTAACAGATTGGCCCGTGAGCTAAACTCTTTGGTGTCTAGGGCCCAAAGCGCTTTCATAAAAAGAAGAAGCATCCAAGATAACTTCTTGTACACTCAAAACCTTATCAAGACACTCCACCGATCCAAGCAGGTCGGGTTGTTTTTAAAATTGGACATCGCCAAAGCTATTGACACAGTCAGGTGGGACTTCTTAATGGAGGTGCTTCAACAGTTTGGGTTTGGAACCCAGTGGAGAGGATGGGTGTCGGCCATTTTATTGTAACACCCTAAAAATTCCTATTTTAAAATTTAGTAATTAAATTGCTTTTATTTAAGTAATGTTCATATTTATCTAGGAAGAAATAAATTATTTATGAGAAATAAAATTAAATATAAGGTTAGAAACATTTTTATTGCATTCATGCTGTCTGCATTGTGTTTTGTTTGTGTGCGGTTCAGTTGGAATTTAAATTCTGTTTAAATTCGAATTTGAATCGTTTTGTTTGGAGCCCTAGAAAAGTTGCAGCAGCCCGAGTCCATTTTCCCTCCCTCAACTTTCTTCCTCGACCGAGCTTGCCCCCTCTTTCTTTTCTCCCCGCAGCAGCCCAGCTCGCCCCGTTCCGCTTTCGGCCCGCCTTCGGCCCGCTCACTCTCCCGCTCTCGCAGCCCAGCAGCGCGCTTGCCTCCCCTCACTCCGCGTCCCAACGTGGCCCAGCAGGCCCGCCGCAGCGCCCCGCCTCCAGCCGCTGACACGCGGGACCCGCGTGTCAGGGTCGTCCCCGACCTCCCGACCGAGCCGGACTCTGGCTTGAGTCCGACCGGGGCAAGGCGCGTACGCCGAGGTCCACCGGGGCCACCCGAGCCGCTCCTCGGCCGCTCTTTAAATAGCCGCCGCCGCCTCCTGTTAACACCAAAATTTAGCACCAGGAAGAGGCTGACGTGTGGGCCGGATTTGGTGGAAGGATACCATTCGGCTAAGGGGCTTTTTCTGAAGTATTCGGCAATAACGCTCTGCGGTCGGGAACGCGTCGTCATTCGGCAGAGGCATAGTTCCGCAGGCAAAAGCGGTAGCATTCGGGAAGGCGTGATGACGTGGAAAAACATAAGGAAAAGGCCGGTTCGAACAAGGAACGCAATATGGGCACAAAGATTCGTCATTTATTTTTAGAAACAAGTATTGTAGTCGTGTCCGACTAGGAGTTGTATCAAGACCTGGGTATAAATATAAACCCATGGCAGCTGTAAGGGAAATAAAAATCAGAAACAATCAATCATACAACAAACCGGCCCCGTGCCAACATCGAGTCCTTTAGTCGAGTCGTCGAGTCCTTCGAGAGGAGCCATCGATCCGTCGACCTCCGTAAGTACCGGCAACCTTGTATCATGCTTAGTATCATGCGGTGGATTTAAGCTTTGATGCAAGTAGTCTTGTTACCATGCTTAGTATCATCCGGTGGATTTAAGTTGTGGTCTCAAGAAGGTTCCTCTGTTAGGTCATGAGCCATGCGGTGGGCTAAGATCTAGTATGGACCAAGTTATCGGCTCTGTTAGATTTCGGCAAGATCTAACAGATTCATTAAGTTACCCCGTGTTGCTTCGTTTTTACTCTGTGCTTAATTCATGCAACACTCCTTTGCCCAATCTAGGTCGGTTAGAATCGGCTCCACTTCACGATGCGATGACTTATCCCCTCATAGCCGAGTCCGAAACCGATCTAGGTTGCCACGTGTCGCGGGTTCGAACTTGTTGGTATCGTGTAGATCTTGACAGAACCGGGTATCATGCGGTAGATGCAGGTTTTTGGGTCGTCTTAGAGCTAATCATCCGGTGGATTAGAATTCGATTCGATCTGATAGATTTATCTTTATCGATTAAGTTTGTTCCTTCGCCGCGGACCCCGATTCGGCTAAGCAGCCGCATTCGGTAGTGCTCTCACGAGTGAACGTGTTCGTGGGTTTGCAGTGAACAATGAATGCTTTTAGCCTTTCACGATTAGATTGTATCATGCGGTGGATTGATCTAATCTGATTGGTGGTGTGGCCTCAAACGAGTTGTATCATGCGGTGGATTAACTTGTTTGTTGCCATGCTTGACGGGTGCTGCTTTCGGCCTATGCATTCTTGTTTACTGCGGATTTATGGTCATGCTTTCGCCCTTTTATTTATCTATTAATGCTTTGTTTCTCATTAATCGGCTATGAGTATGCGTTACAATGTTCATTCGGTTGAAAGCCGATTTTCCGTCATGCTTACATCACGCATTCGGCAGTGCGCTCCCTGCGTGCCTTGCCGATTGCCGAATGAGGTTTTAACTGCCGACAGATAGCTTACATGCTTCTACTGATCTTACGTCATGCTGATGTTGTGCGTTCGGCAGTGTGATTCTTACATGCTTCTACCGACTGCCGAATGATATTCTGAGTAACGACAGATAGCTTGTCCGTAGCTATATGTCTCTCGAGATTGGCTTCAACGCCGCAAATATGGAACTGTCTGGTCTCACCCGGCACGTTCCAGGTTTTGATCTAAACGTTTTCGTCCCTTTGTTAGTTTTCAGGCAAACTGACTGGCACGCTTTCGGATTCATACGCACGGGCTACGTGTTGAAGCTAGCTAATTCGGCTTGCTGTGTGCTTGGCGCGAACTGCAGATTTTGCGTCAACACACTTTTTGGCACGCCCGGTGGGACACACACAAGTTTTCAAGATGCCTGAGTTGAGCGACATCATGGACGTTACTTTGGAAGAATTGTCTGAAGAGCATCAACAGATGGTAAAGGCTGCTGCTGATCAATTCATTAACAAATGTTTACTGTCTTTTGCCAAGAACAGGAGTGGTGCACCGTTTCTCAAGTCCGATTTGCCAAGAGTTCTCCTTCCTGGGCAGTCTGATTTTACTGAAGAAGAAGAGAGGGAGAGATTCTCGGGCTTGTTATACAAAGCTTTGGGGGAAGCAATGACCAATCACAATGCTGCGTTCTTGAACAGCTTTCGGCATATAATGGTAAGCATTTTTGGTCAGCATGTGGATAAACCTTTCGAGCAGATACATGGGCAATTGGGCGGCCCGACATACTTCAATGTTCAAGCACAAGCTCAGAGGCCACATGGTAAAGGAAATGCTGATGAAACTGGAGGTTCTGGTACTAAAGATACAAATGGTCAACCGATTCGGCAAGATCCTCAGCCTGCACTGCCGAAAACTCGCACATACGGTGATATGGCATTCGGCACCACAGGGAATCCGCCTGCTTCTGCTTACAAGATATCCCCTCTGAACAACAGGCTGCAAAGGGACATGTATGGAAACGGATATTCAGAGTTTATGGATTACAATGCTATCGACGCTCTCCCGAATCCTGGGTATGTTGGTACTGCAGGCATGCTGGTTGGAAGACCAGGGAATCAAGATACCAGTATTGACCTCATGGTGCAAAAAATGACCGATGTATTGCAAAATCAATTCGGTCTGAAGCCTAAAAATCAGGGTTACATGTACTCGTCTCCTTTCCCAGAATGGTACCAAAGGGTATCATTGCCGAATAGAGTCAAGGTGCCTACAGAGTTTACTAAATTCTCAGGACAAGATGATACTAGCACTGTGGAGCATATAGCTCGATATCTGATGCAGCTTGGAGAAGCTTCGGCAGATGAAGCCTTTAGAATCAGATACTTTCCTTTGTCATTAACAGGTCCAGCTTTTACATGGTTTGCTTCTTTGCCTGCTCAGTCGATTTGTACTTGGAAAGACCTGGAGCAGAAATTCCATGCTCATTACTACATTGGCAGTACCGAGAAAAAGTTGGTTGATTTGACCAGCTTAAGGCAGAGGAATAATGAAACACCTACGGAGTTCCTCAGGAGATTCAGGGAAACAAAGAGCATGTGCTTTTCTCTGAACATACCTGATGACCAGCTGGCTGGTATGGCTGTAGCTGGCATGCTGCCTGCCATTCGGGAGAAGCTATTCGGGATGGAGTTTGATGATCTGGGCCAGTTGTCACACAGATTGGCCTTAATGAGTAACCAGGCATACGGTTTCAAGAAAGATGCCAGATTTACTAAAAATAATGATGTAGCTGACATATATAACCAATTCCTTGAAAGAGCAGATCAAGGGGATGAGTATGAAGACAGTGGGGAGATAGCTGCAGCAGAGATAGTGTGGAGTAAAGAACCAGTCATGGTGAATCAGAGGTGGATTAAACAGAATAAGGGCACCTATGATTTTGATGTAACTAAGGCAGATAAATTATTTGATTATCTTGTAAAGGAAGGCCGAATCAAGCTACCAGAGGGGCATTCTATGCTTCGGCCTGATGGAGTGAAAGATAAGAGGTACTGTGGATTCCATGATAGAAATTCTCATTCCATCAATGAATGCAGGGTTTTTAGAGTGAGGATTCAGAAAGCTATCCAAGAAGGGCATCTGAAATTCGACAATAAGATGAAGTTGGACAGTAACCCGTTTCCTCAGAACATGGTTGGGTTCTCAATCAATATGGTGAGTACTGCCGAATCTGGAGAAAAGGAAAAAATGAGAGTCCTGACGTCAAAGAAAGCGAAGCAGAGTGGCTCAGTGGATCCTAATCGGCAAATCACGATCGAGCAGATTCGCGAGGAGAGACCTCGCTTCCCGAATAGCCAATTTGAAATTGGGAATTCTTCTAAACCCAGAGTCACATCACGTATTCTCCTCAATAAGTGGCAGCGTCAGCAAGAAAAAGAGCACTACCAGAGACGTGAATACGAGGAGGAGAAAAGAAGGCGCGAAGAAGAAAGGTTTGAGGAAGAACAAGAAGAATATGTCCGAAGACAAGAACGTGCACATTGGGATTGTATTTTCTTCAGACACTGTTGGAACGAGGGTTTAAAGCTGCCTACGTGGAATAACTGTCCTGAATGCAATAATGGATATGTCGAACTTAGACAAAATGTTGCCAATCGCCGATCCGTCCACGAAAGAATTGGAAGGGTACATCCTAGTGATGATCGGCGTCTAAAAATACATAAGAATGATGATCAACCAATGAAAAGACATGCTGATTATAGATGGGTTGATCATGAGGAAGAAGATCGTGAGTACGTTTGGCAGAAAGGACAGTGGTGTCCACCTGGTTTAAGAAGGAGCCAGAAGAGAAGAGTCCAACGCCTGAGGAATCAAGAATTGAAGCAAGCAGGAACCAGGATGAAATCGATATGGCGTCCAAAAGACAGGCCTGACGAATCGGGTCATTCGGCTCCTACATGCATGGTATGTTTCTTGCCGAATGAATTCATGGCTCCAGCTAATCAAATTGTACAGGAAGAGATATTGTCAGAAGTGGATGAAGCCGAACAATATGGGTTAATGGCACAACTGGTATTGAATAAACAAGCTATTTTCGAAAAGCCAGTCCAGAATCGGCACATGAAGCCACTGTACTTAAGAGGATATGTCAACGGGAAGCCACTAACAAAGATGTTTGTTGATGGTGGAGCTGCTGTTAATGTGATGCCATACAATACATTCAGGAAACTCGGCATGAGCCTCGGAGATTTAACGCCAACAAGCATAGTGTTGAATGATTTTGCTGGGAATCCTTCGGACACCAAAGGATGTGTACATGTAGATCTGATGATTGGGTCCAAGATTCTGCTTACAACCTTCTTTGTTATTGAAGGCAAAGGGGCATACAGCTTGCTACTTGGAAGGGATTGGATTCATGCGAATTGCTGTATTCCATCTACTATGCATCAACAGCTTATTCAGTGGATAGATGATGAAGTGGAAATTGTCCCAGCAGATGATTCAATTAGCGTGGCTAATGTGGAACCGGCCTTCTGGGAATATCAAGGCATAGATTGCTTCTCAGGTAAGGACTGGGGAGAAGGTCCTGTTGAGCCAGCCAGCAGTGATCAACAGCCGATCAAAGCAGTCGGCTCTTTTAGCAATTTTTAATGGATAATCCAATCGATGGAACTGACGGGAAGCTGGGATATGGATTTGTGTCGGCTGATAAATTAGAAGAAGTAGACATTGGAGACGGTGACAAATCAAGGCCGATATTCATCAGTGCTAGCTTGAATTCGGTTTTCAGGGAGAAGTTGATTGAGTTGCTAAAAGAATACAAAGATTGCTTTGCTTGGGATTATTCGGAGATGCCTGGTTTAGATCGTTCCATTGTTGAGCATCGATTGCCGATCAAGCCTGGTTATAAACCTTACAAGCAACCACCCCGGAAAATCTACAAAGATGAAGTGTTGGCCGATGTGAAGAAGGAAGTGGAAAGATTAATAGCAGCAAATTTTATTCGGCCATGCAGATATGCAGAATGGATCTCTAATATTGTTCCTGTGTACAAGAAAAATGGGAAGATGAGAGTTTGCATAGATTTTAGAGATCTGAACAGAGCTACACCCATGGATGGATATCCAATGCCTGTTGCTGACTCGTTGGTTGATGCTGCTGCTGGATATAAAGTGATTAGTTTCATGGATGGTAACGCGGGGTACAATCAAATTTTTATGGCATTGGAAGATATAGCAAAAACGGCTTTCAGATGTCCAGGACATATAGGGTTGTTTGAATGGGTTGTCATGACGTTTGGTTTGAAGAATGCTGGTGCGACTTATCAGAGAGCTATGAATTATATTTTTCATGAGTTGATCGGCAAGATTGTGGAGATATATATCGATGATATCGTGATTAAGTCATTGGATCATGAAGCACATTTGGCCGACATAAGGAAAACTCTAGAATGCACTAGGAAACATGGGCTCAAAATGAATCCAAATAAATGTGCTTTTGGAGTTTCGGCAGGAGAATTTCTGGGATTGCTGGTGCATGAAGGAGGAATAGGAGTTGGTAGGAAAAGTATGAAAGCCATTGATGAAGTTGTTCCTCCAACTAATCTTAAGGAATTGCAATCACTGCTTGGTAAGATTAATTTCGTAAGAAGATTCATATCAAACTTATCACAAAGGACGTTGCCTTTCTCTTCACTGTTAAAGGTCAAGAAGGATCAGAAGTTTGTATGGGGCGACGAACAACAAAAGGCTTTCGATGAGATCAAGGAATACATGAAAGAACCACCAGTATTGGTACCTCCACAGCTCAACAAGCCTTTTAAGTTGTACGTGGCGGCCGATGCCCAAACTATTGGATCGGCCCTCATACAAGAATTCGAGGGAAAGGAAAGGGTAGTTGCATACCTTAGCCGAAAGTTGCTTGATCCCGAAACGAGGTATTCCGCTACTGAGAAGCTTTGTTTATGTGTTTACTACTCCTGTACAAAATTTCGGCACTACTTACTACATGCCGAATGCATTGTGTATTCAAAGTTTGATGTGATAAAACACATGTTGTCTATGCCAATTTTGAACGGAAGGATTGGCAAATGGATTTTAGCTTTGTCTGAATTTGAGTTAAGGTTTGAATCGGCAAAGGCTGTTAAAGGACAGATTATTGCTGATTTCATTACTGAGCATCGCGATTTATCAGTTAATTCGCTTGAAATTGCTCCTTGGGTATTATTCTTCGATGGCTCTTCATGTGACAAAGGTGGTGGAGTAGGTATTTTGTTAATTTCGCCGAGAGGAGAGGAATTTAAATTTGCTATTCCTATTCAACCTACTGTCACTAATAATCAAGCTGAGTATGAAGCGTTGCTCAGAGGACTTCAATACTTGAGAGAAGCAAAGGCCATTGCAGTTGAAATTTTTGGAGATTCAGAATTAGTCATAAGGCAACTAAATGGCGAGTATGAGTGCAGAAATGATGTCTTGAGGAATTACTATGAGGAATGCAAGCAAATCTTAAAGGAATTTCAGTCAGTAATTCTACAGCATATTCCTAGGAAAGACAATGAAGAGGCAAACAGATTAGCTCAAGGTGCTTCGGGTTATAAAGAGCTTCGAAAAGTTTTTGCTAATGATGTACATGCTTTCGGGAGTAATCTGGCAGAAGATGATTGGAGAAAAGAGATTGCCGATTATCTGGAGAATCCATCCCGAAAGGTTTCTAGAAAGCTCAGGTATAAAGCTTTAAGGTTTGTTCTTCTTGATGAGAATTTATATTATAAATCCTTGGATGGGGTGCTGTTACATTGCTTAAATCATGAAGAAGCAAAAAGGCTGATGAGTGAAGTACATGATGGGTTATGTGGAGCACATCAATCGGCCTACCGAATGAAATGGGTTATTAGGAGATCTGGGTACTATTGGCCCACTATGCTAGAAGACTGCTTTGAGTATTACAAAGGATGCCAAGATTGCCAGAGATTTGGAAACATTCAGAGAGTTCCAGCATCAGTTTTGAATCCTATTATCAAGCCATGGCCATTCAGAGGATGGGGAATAGATTTGATTGGCCAAATAAATCCTCCATCTAGCAAGGGGCATAAGTTTGTGCTTTTGGCAACCGATTATTTTACTAAGTGGGTTGAGGCAATTCCATTAAAGAAGGTGACATCAGAGTGTATGGTTGAATTTGTTAAAGAACATATCATTTACAGATTTGGGATTCCTCAAAAAATCACCACAGATCAAGGGACTCAATTTACATCTTCAGAGTTCAGATATTTTGCTGAAAGTATGGGCATCAAATTGTTGAATTCTTCTCCTTATTATGCCCAAGCTAATGGTCAGGCAGAGGCTTCTAACAAGATTATGATTAAAATTATACAGAAGAAGATTGATCAGAAGCCGAGAAAATGGCATTCGGTACTCAATGAGGCTTTATGGGCTTACCGAATGGCTCCACATGGGGCTACACAGACGTCTCCTTATGAGTTGGTGTATGGGCATCATGCTATCTTGCCATGGGAAATACAATTAGACTCAAGGAGAATAAAGTTGCAAAAGGATTTAAGTTCTAAAGATTATAATGATTTAATGATGGACGAATTAGAAGATTTGCATATGATTCGTCTCAGGGCCTTGGAAAATATCGAGAAAAATAAAATGCGAGTTGCTAAATATTACAACAAGAAGGTGCAAGTCAAGCAATTTACAGAAGGAGATTTGGTTTGGAAAGCGATACTGCCGATTGGGACTAAATACAGTGCATTCGGCAAGTGGTCACCAAATTGGGAAGGTCCTTTCAGAGTGGTTAGATGCGTGCCTGGAAATGCATATATTTTGAAGACATTATTGGGAGAAGAATTTGCTTCTGCTATAAATGGAAGATATTTGAAGAGGTATTATCCCAGTATTGAAATCGATCGGTGATTGATATATTAAATTGCCGAACAGCCGATATTCGGGAAGAAATCGTCTTTAGAAGGAAATTGACAGAGACATTGGAGAAAAAGAAAATGGCCAGTACTGAATGTATTGCCCTTAGCACAAAATATATTACATCAGGAGTTCATGCAAGATCACAAAAGATAAGTTTTATTGCCGAAATTCCATAAATCCCTAGTACAAACTACTGGAAGAGCCTGTTCAAAACAGACTGGGGATGAATGGAATCGGCAATGGCAGCACCATGACCGTCGAGACGATCAATGGAGGCGTCAATGTCATCGATGTCTTCTGGGTTGCTGTTGGCGAAACCAACCGGCATCCTGGAATAGTCAGTGCCGGTGTGTGTCGACATGGCAACGAGACCCACAGCGACGCCTAGGCGAACGCCATGGAGAGCTACCTCGTCGACGCGGCCTGCCACCGCGCCAAGGCGAGCCTCGGGTATGTCTCCTTGGGCGTTCACTTTGTTCGCCAGCTCATCCACCAGCGCCTTCAGCCGATTGAGCTCGTCATCACGTTCTGCAAGATTACAAAATGGAGGTAGATCAGTAATGACTAAAGATGGGATTAGGATTGAACAAGTTATGGAAATTACCATCGATGACTTCGAGCAGTTGCTTGCGCTCGGCCTGCCATTCGAGGTCCGCAATCCCGGCTTGCTTGGAAATGACCTCCAGTTCGCGACGAGAGTCGTCGCGCTCCGCCTTGAATCGGCGAGCATCGCCGTCTGAATAGCGGGAGTCGTCCGATGAGAGATTCCGATTGGACGAACTCGAAGAGCTGGACGCCGCAGGAGCAGCGGCTGGAGCCGCAACTGGCGCACCAGCGCCGGCAATCCATTGGATTACCCTGAAAGAACAAAGAGATTCGTCAAGAAAGAGAAGGGAAATCTCGAGAAGAACGGAGAGAAGTAAGCAGCCAATCACCTGCGGCGAGCGCCGGCGCGGCTTCCTTCGGCCTCATCGGCGGCCGGGCGCCTCCTGTTGTTGTCGGCCATTGGAAGTTCCTCGGAGTTACTGTGGATGGGGAAAGGAATGACTTGGGCCGGCAAGAACTTGGAAGACGAAGGACTTGGTGAAAAATGTGGGCTACCTGGGTGTTTGTTTATAGAACCCGCAGAGGAGATCGTGGTCGGAGATCGTGGCGCGCATCCCAAAATTTCGGAAGGTAGAAAGCCCCACGAACCGAGCAGTTGCCGTGTCGTTTGGGATTCATGCCGAATCGGGTTCGGTTCTACTGAATTGGATTCGGCTGTGTTGTGTTAGGTCGTTTTTCGGGTCTGACGATGTTACGACTAAGCTTTGCCGAATGTGTTGTTCGCAATAAAGCAAGGAAGAAAGCAAAGACTGGTGAAACTACAAAGTTGGTAAGACATTCGGCTAATTAAATGTTCGATACAACTACACACCCAAGTACTTGGAGATTATATCTTTAGCATCAGATATCATTCTATTAATGGTCTCCAAAAGATTTTTGTCAGATTCTTGGGTTTTAGCCAGAGCAGCAAGCTTTGCCTTGAGTTGTTTTTCTTCGTTCAGAGCTGCTGAAACTTCCTTTCGCATCTTCTCTGTTAATTTGGGAAGCTCAACTATCTTCTTCTCATCAGCTTCAATTTCGGCCGATAGATCTCTCAATTCGGCTTCAAGTGCAGCTTTTCTGACCTTCTTCATTTCAAGTTCAGATTCCAATTTGGTCAGTAATTCCTTGCTGTTCTGAGCTTGAGTATGCAGGTCTTTTACAGATTGCTTGGCCAAAGTTCTCCTTTGCTCCAAGGCTGGTTGAGCAGATTGATTCTTCAGAGCTTGCTTCACTGCGATAAAATGATCATCCAATCTGGAAATTGGATCTAAAGAAGTCTTGATATCGGCAGGAAGATCTTGATCAAATGATTCAAGCAAGTCTCTTAAAAGATCAGCATTGGTAACTTGATCTCGAGTGTCCTTATGCAGAAAAGAGAGGATTTCCTTCAGTTTTGCTTGGTTCCCCTCTGATAAAGCTTGACCAGAAGAAGTTTCTTCTCCTTGTTCGGCAACTAGATCATCCACAGCAAATGAATAGCTGGATGAAGAAGTGGTCTTCTCCTGAAAAGAAATTCTGCCGAATTATTGATGATCCATTGAATAAAGAACTGGGAAGATTGGGTAATTATCTTTACCTCGTTCCTGACTTCCTGAATAGGAGAAGGAAGCCTTTCAGGCTCAGTTGGGGGATTCTGTGTATCTTGCTGAGGAGAAACTGGAAGGCTTCTTGGTGAGGATGGTGCTTCTGATTGGGGAAGAAGTTGCAAAGCTAAAGTTGAATCATGATGAGAAGAAGAGCTTTCCAAGATTGGATCCATTGAGGATTGTTCTGCAGTTAACAAGAAATGAGTGGCGATGAAAAAGAAGTTAAGAAGATAAAGTGGTAGAATTTTACCAATCAATGAAGCATCGGCAGGATCTGCACTGATTGCTGGTTGCTGTGCTTTGGCCTGAAACCAAGGAGAAATAAAACTGAGTAAAATACCAATGACATTATGGTCAAAGAAAGAAGGCTCTGACCCTGATAACCTTTTTGCTGCTTGTTCTTTTCTTCTTTACAGCTGAGGGGGCAGTTAAAGAAAGGGTTTTCCTCTTGACAGATGATGGTCTAGTAAGTATTGGATCCGAAGAAGCTTGTCTAGCCATTAGCTGAGCCAAGGTAGGAGATTGGTGCCCCAAAGCAGAGATTGGGCCTGCAGTTTTGTATAAAATTACCCTGGCAAGAGGGGCAGGTGTTATGTCCTGCAAAATAATAGAGTCAGAATCGATTGGGGTTAATGTTATTAAGAACAGATGAAGGAATAAGCATATTACCTCTGCAGTTGGCTGATAATCAGGCATTAACTCGAGGCAGAAGGGATGGATTGGCATATTGAAGATATGATCATGGAATTCTTGCCACCAGAGAGTGAAAGAAGGATGAGCAGATGTTATTGGCACAAAAGGCTCAGGTGCATAGATAGTTCCACAGCATTTATAAGTAAAAATCCTTCTTGTCTCTGTGGAATCCTTGACAATCTCCCTAGGCTTGAGAAATTCGTGAAGAAATAGCCTGGGGGGCACTTGGCCACATCCCAACTGTCTAGCCATCATATTCGGCTGATAATATTCGTAAGTGCTTTGAACCAGCCTTCCCCCACAGAATTCGGCTGGCAAGATGCAGGGCTGGATGAAAGCATTGAAAATTGCTATAGATTGTACATCAGTACATCCAATCTCAAAGCTGAATTCGCAGGGGAGAGTGAGATTGTCGTTGTCCAAATATGGGAACCAAAGGGGATGAATAAAGCCTCTGAAGAAGAGCTCAAATAATTCACCGATATTCTTATTGATAGATACAGTAGAAGCGGCTTCTCCATAGGTTTGACAACCTTTGGTTCTCCGATTTTCTCCTTCTTTGTAATTGATTGAAGGAAAATCTCGGCTGTTGAGATCGATGGCGACGATTTGATGCATATACAGCTGCAGCCACATTTGGACAAACCACCAAGGGCCATTGACACAGGGGATTTTCTTGCTGGTGTGCATCAGGTGGGTGGTTTGATTGAGCATATGATAGACACTGCCCAGAAGGTATTTCCCGAGTGGAATGAGTTTTCCAGCAGCCAGCTCTTCAGCCATCACGATGTGATTCAGGGTTGGCTCATTGGCTTTGCCACAGAAGACTGATCTGCATAGCCACATGTTCAAGAAGGCTCTGTATTCAACATCGGTCAGAGGGCCATCAGACATATAGTTCTGGATGTATCTCTTATATCCAACCCCTGTTTTTACTCCTGTCTGTTTGGAGGAACCTTTGTGGACATATGGATATATGGTTCCTGTGACATTCAGGCCGGTCATCATGTAGACATCGGCCAAAGTGGGAGACATTGGGCCGTGACCGAAGAGAAAAGCATTTGCACCATTGGACCAAAAATGGCAAGCTGCAATCAGAAGATTCTCGTTCTTTGGTGTTTCGGCTAATGACAGCTCCAGACAATGAGAGATACGCAGATGATCCCAGTTCTGTGTTTGGGGGCTTTTGTCATCAGATATCCTCTTGTACCAATTTCTCCAGCCGGCGATTGAGGGCAGAGGCCAGTTCTTGAATGAATCTTGCCATTCGTGAGGTCTCGACAGTGAAGTTTTGAAAGGGATCCTTTGAGACTCGGCCGCAATAATTTCGGAGGGATCTGGATTCCCTGAGGGGCCGAGGAAGAAAGATGCGGATTGTTCCTCAGTAGGGGTCAAGATTTCAGTGGTCAGAGCCTATCGAGAACAGAAGAAGAGCGATTCGGGAATTCAAGATGCGATTCGAAAAGAATAATGCCGAATGTGATTGAGGGAAACAAAACTTACTTGAAGAATTTGATCCTGGTTCGCCATTTGAAGATTGGAGCTTAAGAGATTCGACGAACTAGGGTTTTGAGTTTGGAAACGTGCTCTGAGGATTTGGAAGCGGAAAACGGATGTCAAAGCGGATTCAGCCTGGAGATGTTGGGGATTCCTGGTCAATTCCGAGATAAAAGCATCTTTTATCCCGAAATTGAAGGGGCATGTGTTAACACCAAAATTTAGCACCAGGAAGAGGCTGACGTGTGGGCCGGATTTGGTGGAAGGATACCATTCGGCTAAGGGGCTTTTTCTGAAGTATTCGGCAATAACGCTCTGCGGTCGGGAACGCGTCGTCATTCGGCAGAGGCATAGTTCCGCAGGCAAAAGCGGTAGCATTCGGGAAGGCGTGATGACGTGGAAAAACATAAGGAAAAGGCCGGTTCGAACAAGGAACGCAATATGGGCACAAAGATTCGTCATTTATTTTTAGAAACAAGTATTGTAGTCGTGTCCGACTAGGAGTTGTATCAAGACCTGGGTATAAATATAAACCCATGGCAGCTGTAAGGGAAATAAAAATCAGAAACAATCAATCATACAACAAACCGGCCCCGTGCCAACATCGAGTCCTTTAGTCGAGTCGTCGAGTCCTTCGAGAGGAGCCATCGATCCGTCGACCTCCGTAAGTACCGGCAACCTTGTATCATGCTTAGTATCATGCGGTGGATTTAAGCTTTGATGCAAGTAGTCTTGTTACCATGCTTAGTATCATCCGGTGGATTTAAGTTGTGGTCTCAAGAAGGTTCCTCTGTTAGGTCATGAGCCATGCGGTGGGCTAAGATCTAGTATGGACCAAGTTATCGGCTCTGTTAGATTTCGGCAAGATCTAACAGATTCATTAAGTTACCCCGTGTTGCTTCGTTTTTACTCTGTGCTTAATTCATGCAACACTCCTTTGCCCAATCTAGGTCGGTTAGAATCGGCTCCACTTCACGATGCGATGACTTATCCCCTCATAGCCGAGTCCGAAACCGATCTAGGTTGCCACGTGTCGCGGGTTCGAACTTGTTGGTATCGTGTAGATCTTGACAGAACCGGGTATCATGCGGTAGATGCAGGTTTTTGGGTTGTCTTAGAGCTAATCATCCGGTGGATTAGAATTCGATTCGATCTGATAGATTTATCTTTATCGATTAAGTTTGTTCCTTCGCCGCGGACCCCGATTCGGCTAAGCAGCCGCATTCGGCAGTGCTCTCATGAGTGAACGTGTTCGTGGGTTTGCAGTGAACAATGAATGCTTTTAGCCTTTCACGATTAGATTGTATCATGCGGTGGATTGATCTAATCTGATTGGTGGTGTGGCCTCAAACGAGTTGTATCATGCGGTGGATTAACTTGTTTGTTGCCATGCTTGACGGGTGCTGCTTTCGGCCTATGCATTCTTGTTTACCGCGGATTTATGGTCATGCTTTCGCCCTTTTATTTATCTATTATGCTTTGTTTTTCATTAATCGGCTATGAGTATGCGTTACAATGTTCATTCGGTTGAAAGCCGATTTTTCGTCATGCTCACATCACGCATTCGGCAGTGCGCTCCCTGCGTGCCTTGCCGATTGCCGAATGAGGCTTTAACTGCCGACAGATAGCTTACATGCTTCTACTGATCTTACGTCATGCTGATGTTGTGCGTTCGGCAGTGTGATTCTTACATGCTTCTACCGACTGCCGAATGATATTCTGAGTAACGACAGATAGCTTGTCCGTAGCTATATGTCTCTCGAGATTGGCTTCAATGCCGCAAATATGGAACTGTCTGGTCTCACCCGGCACGTTCCAGGTTTTGATCTAAACGTTTTTGTCCCTTTGTTAGTTTTCAGGCAAACTGACTGGCACGCTTTCGGATTCATACGCACGGGCCACGTGTTGAAGCTAGCTAATTCGGCTTGCTGTGTGCTTGGCGCGAACTGCAGATTTTGCGTCAACACCTCCCAACCCCCTACCAAAAAAACCCTAGCCCTAGCCGCCGCTCGCAGCGCCGCCATCGCCGCCGCCGCCCGAGCTCGCGCATTGCCGTAGATCTCGCGTTTCGCCGCCGCTCCGTCCAAGCCGACCGTCGGGGAAGCTTCGCCACGAGGTGAGCAATCTCCCAGACCCTTCCTCGTCCTTTTTCGCGCACCGTAGCCCCGTCGCCGAGCCTCGCCCGAGCGCCGCCGCCGCGGCTTGCCGTCGTCGGCCGTCTCCGCCGCGCTGCCGCTGTCTAGACCCCCTCTGCTCGATTCGTCGCTTCGTTCCGCAGCTTTGGGTCTAGCTCTCGCTCGAAACCGTGGCCCGTGGCGCCATGCCGTCGTCGCACCGCCTCGCCGGAGCGCCGCCGCCGCCATTGCTCGTCGCCGGCACGCTCCGCCGCTCGTCGCTCCCCCACGGCCCCCTAGATGTGTTCGCTTCCTTCTCCCGAAGCCGTAGGAGCAAACCGCAGCCCAAACCGAGCACCCTAGCTCGTTTTCGAGCGTCGCCGGCGAAGCTCCGCCGCGATTCGCGGACGCCGCCGCCGCCGCCGCCACTGACCGCTGCCGGCGACCCCCTCCCCTGGATCTAATCCCAACCGCCCGATCCGATTTCCACGGTTCAGATCGAGTCAGCCCCGGGTCAAAGTTGACCGTAACGGTCAACCCCCGAGTCAGCCGAGCCACTTTTGCTAAAGAGCCCCTGGCCTTTTTCGAAATTAACCCGCGGTCCAGATCTATTTAAAAATAATTAGATTTAGGTCCTGAATTTTATGGAAAACCCCCTGTCTTATTTAAAAATAGCACCTGAGGTCCTGTTTAAGTAATTTTGCGAGTAAGCCCTGCTATTTTAATATAAAATTATGTTTTAGCCCTGGGTTTTTGCAAATAAGCCCCTGGAACTTTTAAAACTTTGCCAGCAAGTCCCTAAACCTTAGAAAAGCCATATCTTTCTCGTTTTAGCTCTGATTTGAGTGATTTTCGCGCTCACGCGTTCGTAGCGAAGCGTAGATTAGTTTATAAGCCTTCTTTTGTTCTGTTTTTACTGTTTGGTGTACTGTTCTAATAGATTAATATTGTTTGCATGTACTGGCTTGTGTGGATGCTTGTGTGTTGATGTACGAGTCCAGTCGGTGAGCCGTACGCGCTTGAGTTCGAGGGCTACGAGGGGCAGGACCAGCAGCAGCAGCAGTTTGAGGAAGGCAAGTATAGCACGGACAATCCTTGCTACCTAAACACACCTCTTACAGTAATTACTGCATACGCATGTGTCTAAATTGTTACCCTTTTAAGGTTGTACCTAGCTTTGTTTATCCTATACCTTGATTACCCTGGGGTTATTGCATTTGGGTAGAACCTTGCTAGGCGCAGCTACTGTCACATTTGCTTAACTATTAATCTTGACTTAATGGTTCACTTCAATGATAATGGTAAAACTTGCTTTTTAGCAACATGGATCAGGGAGCTAGGGCGTACGCTTCATGCTTGGCCCTAGTGTCTCTCCGTAAGGACTGCTTCTTAAAGCGGCAACCCAGGAACCTGTCGCCACCGCTGGAACTATAATGACTCTGGTCTTGGACAAGTAACATGTACGGCTCTAGCTTGACAGTAGTTACCGACGGGCCGACGGCGTTATGGGAAGCATGGGTGAGAGTATGGTTTGATCCACCGAGGACGGGGTATCCGTCGGCTATGTCCCCATGAGGCATAGTCCCGTGTTGGGAGCCACCGTATGGCGGGGGCTCCACACGTTGCGCTATTTATTTTTTTGTTGATATTCTTTGCCGCGCTTGGACGCCATTGACCCCCTCGTGTCGCTACATGAGCGTTAGTCAATCTCGGTGCCTTGGGTCATGCTGCCTAGGTTGTACCATAACGGCTACTGTTTTGTTAGGGTGTCTTGTGAAAAGCCTCGTAGCGTCCCTATGCAGTCACACCTCGGAAGTGTTGATGTGCGTGGTTGGGTGCAAAGCTCCATGAGCTTTTACGCGACTGGTGGGTAAAGGGTGAAACCTCTGCAGAGTGTATAATCTATCATGATAGCCTTGCTCAGGGTCACGAGCGGCCTGGATCCTTTTTGATTAGAAGTTGATGTTTATTATTGTCTAATGTTCACTTCTACTTTATTAATTGGGTTACAACCGGGATTTCTTTATTTGTAGTAATTTGGATTATGATAAAATGAAACAACTAAAATTGCTAATGCAGTACAGCCGTGTCAAGCCTTTCTTTTAAGCCTTCATTATCCGTGTTGTACTTGCTAAGTAAGACATTTACTTACATTTGCTATTCAACAAAATCCCGGATGGGTAACAGATGGATTAGATGGTACTGCTGCTGTTGAATTTCCTGAGGATCTGCCGTTCTACTAGCTGTGCTCAACCAGTCGGTGTCCCCGTGGGTTATGGTTATCGGCTTCGTTTTCGTTTAGAGAGGATTATTAATGAGACTTCCGCTGTTTTATTCATTTATTTGAGTCAAACTCTGATGTAAAACCATTCATTTTATTCGAGCACTGTATTCTGTTATCATATTTGTTCGCTATATGTGTAATGACTTCCTGGGAACACATATGGCCGCATTTCGGGTTTCTGTGTAAATTCGGGTTTGACATTTATCAACAACTTCAACCTCGGTCCTGCTAAATGGAGTCAGGGGGCAGTGGTTCAAGCATTATGCAGGGCTTAGGCAAGGGGACCCATTGTCCCCGATGGTGTTTATCCTAGCCATGGAACCATTACAAAGATTGCTTGAATTGGCCACTAGAGAGCAGCTACTGTCCCCCATCAACAGTAGGGCTGCCAAGCTTCGGATGAGCATGTACGCTGATGATGCAGCGATTTTTCTGAATCCGGTCAGAGAAGATGTGCACACAGTGGCTGGCATTCTCCATATTTTCGGGCAGGCGTCAGGACTGATCACCAACCAAAGCAAATGCGCGGTGTACCCAATTCGCTGTGATGCAATTGATATAGTAGAAATAATGGAAGAGTTCCCATGCCCAGTCAAAGCCTTTCCCTGCACATATCTGGGGTTGCCTTTGCATTACAGAGCGCTGCACAGGGTGGAAATACAACCCATTATTGACAAAATGGCAAGCCAGATAGCCACTTGGAAGGGCAAATTCCTCAATAAGGCCGGAAGATTGAAGCTAGTCAATGCAGTTCTAACATCAATGCCAACCTACTTTCTGACAGTTTTCCAAATGAAAAAATGGGCAATCAAAAGATTGGACAAGCTGCGTAGAGGCTTCCTTTGGAAAGGTTCAGAGGAGGCTCGGGGAGGACATTGCCTAGTTCAATGGGCCAAAGTCCAGAGACCGAAGAAGCTGGGAGGTCTAGGTATACTTGATCTCGAGCTGTTCAGCAGAGCCCTGCGCCTGCGTTGGCTATGGTATCAGTGGAAAGAACCAGACCGGCCGTGGGTCGGCACTGAGGTACCATGTAGCGAGTTGGACAAGCAGCTTTTCAGAGCCAGCACAGTTGTCACACTTGGCAATGGGCGTCGGGCGCAGTTCTGGGAGTCCACCTGGTTGCAGGGTCAAGCGCCTCGAGACATTGCCCCCAATCTGTATAAGCTGGCCTGGAGGAAATCACTAACAGTTCGGGATGATTTGCAGAAGGATAACTGGACCAGAGGCTTGTGGAGAATGACCACAGTAGATGAAATGGCAGAGTTCGTGCTTCTCTGGTCTGCTATCAGTGAGGTGCAGTTGACTGACAATGACGATGACATTCGATGGAAATGGACTGAATGTGGATCATATACTTCGAAGTCAGCCTACCAAGCGCAATTCGTTGGATCCTTTTGTACTTTTGACAGCAAAGCAATTTGGACAGCAAGGACGGAGGTGAAGCACAGATTTTTTGCATGGCTGTTGGTTCAAGACAAGATCCTCACCGCTGATCAGCTGACTGCAAGGAGCTGGCCCTGTAATCCAACCTGCCCCCTATGCGACCAAGAACCTGAAACGGCCACCCACCTGTGCCTGTCATGTGTATTTGCCCAGGAAGTTTGGGTCCTGGTTGCAGGGTGGTCTGAAGGTGTCGTAGCTGCACCCGATCGCTACCTGCAGCTAGAAGAATGGTGGAACCTTGCACTGGCTGCCCAACCGAAGAAGATTAAACAGCAGAAGGCCACGATTATGATCTACACTGCTTGGAACATATGGCTAGAGCGTAATCGCAGAATCTTTCAAGGAAACGCCTCGACACCGCGACGGGTTCTGGAACGGATCAAGGACGAGATGTCCATCCAGGCATGGGCTTGTAGGCCTAGAGTTTTTCCACCAAATGGCACTGCGCCTGAGCTCCCATTTATTATTTTGTAATCACAACTACTACCTCCGTATCGAAATATTTGTCGCCGTTGACTTTTTCTTACAACTTTGACCATTCGTCTTATTCAAAAAATTATCACAAATATGTAAAAGGGTAAGTCAAGCTTAAAATAGCTACAATAGTAAAGCATGTGGCAAACAAAATGGATGGTACTTGCATAATATTTTGAATAAGACGAATGGTCAAAGTTGTAGAAAAAAGTCAACGGCGACAAATATTTCGATACGGAGGGAGTATGTAAAAACTCGCATGCTCTTCCTCCTTGTATGACACGGCAGTGCTCCTGCCTAATTTTTTTTTAAAAAAAACAGGGCCATGCCGCAAAACATACCCATGGGCCTGCTGAGTCACAGACGATTAATCTTGACCCAGCCCGGCCCGGCCACCACCTCTCTCCCCTTTCTTCTCCCCCATCTCCCCAACGGTTGCACGCTTCCCCACTCCACTCCACACACCACACCACCGCGCCAGACGCCGAGCTCCTCTGCCGAGCTCAGAACCCAAGAAAAACCGCGAGAATCCCAAGTGCCCGGCCAACAACTCCCGCCCCCCGTCCGACCAGGCAATGCCCGTCCAGGATCCCTCCTCCTCGCCCTCCGCCGCGGGAGGCGGCGGCGGCGCGCGGCCCAAGCGCACGTCGTCGGCGCCGATCCGGCCCGCCGACTACGCGCACAGCCCCGCCCACCACTGCGTCGCGCTGCGCGACGCCGCGGGGCTGCAGGCCATCCTCGCGGGCCTCCCGCCGCTCGCGCACCCGTCCCGGGTCCTCACCGCCGCCGACGCCGCCCGGGAGGCCCGCCTCGCGTCCTCTGTCGCCGCGGCGCTCGACCGCCGCGACGTCCCTGGCGGGGACACCGCGCTCCACCTCGCGGTCCGGCTCCGGCTCCCCTCCCTGGCCTCCGCCCTCGCCGCCGCCGGGGCGGACCCCACCCTGCAGAACCACGCCGGGTGGACCCCGCTCCAGGAGGCGCTCTGCCTCGGGTGCAGGGACATCGCCGCCTGCCTCCTCCGCGCGCACCGCCTCGCCGCCTGGGCCAAGCTCCGCCGCCGGGCGCCCGCGCTCTCCGCCGCGCTCCGCCGGGTCCAGGACTTCTACCTCGAGGTGGATTTCCACTTCGAGAGCTCCGTCGTGCCGCTGCTCTCGCGCGCCGCGCCCTCCGACACCTACCGCATCTGGAAGCGCGGCGCGGACCTGCGCGCGGACACCACGCTCGCCGGGTTCGACGGCCTCCGCATCCGCCGCGCCGACCACTCCTTCCTCTTCTTCGGCGAGGAGGCCACCGCGGGCGGCCGCCGCCTGCCCCCGGGCTCGCTTCTCGTGCTCCACCGCGGCCGGCGCGAGGTGCACGACGCGTTCGCGGCTGCCGCGGCGGCTGGCGACGAGGACGCCGCCACCTCCGACGCGGCCGCCTACCGGCCGGGGCTCAACATTTCCGCCGCGAAGCTCGTGCCGAGGACCACCTGGCTGCGGAAGGAGAAGACGGAGAACGTCGGCGAGTGGAAGGCGCGGGTGTTCGACGTCCACAACGTCGTCTTCTCCTTCCGCACCCTCAAGGCCGCGAGCGCCGGGCGCAAGAATTTCACCTTCGAGCTCGCCGGAGACGAGGACGGCGGCGGCGGCGACGACGACGACGAGTTCCTGCCGCTAGAGATCCGGGACGACGATGAGGACGGCGACTTCCTGGTCGCCGACATCCCGCCGCCGCCGGCGCGGCGCAGCTGCTACGTGCCCGGCCGGCGCAGCGTCGCGGGGCCGCCCTCGCACTTGGGCACCCCGCAGAGGCGGAGGAACAGCGTGGACGTGCCGCGGCGGCTGCCGGCGTGCGCGTCCGTGGGGCGCGGCGAGGACGGCATCTTCGGCCGGCATTCAGGTACGACGACGACGGGGGTTGCCAAGTGGAAGGAGGAGGAGACGGTGAAGACGCTGCGGCCGTCGGTGTGGCTCACGGAGGACTTTCCGCTGACCGTCGACGAGTTCCTGCCGCTGCTTGACATCCTGGCCAGCCGAGTGCGCGCCGTGCGCCGGCTCCGCGAGCTGCTCACCACCAAGTTCCCACCAGGGACTTTCCCAGTGAAGGTAAAATCAGCACTCATTCTGCTCTCCTGCTCACTCAATAACACGAAATTGTTCACGTTTCTTCGTTCTAATTTCTGTGGCTACCCAATTCTACGAATTATTCGGAATGCTTGCATAATTTAACAAAGTGATCTAATCAGTTCGTGTAATGGTGATGCATCAGCAGTCCAGCACAATTGATGTGCTAATAACTCAGCTGAATAAGGCAAAGCAATGGATGTACAATCCACTGTTTACTCCACACCTGCTTGCTGATTCTTGTCCGGAGAGTATTAACGGCTAGTGTTTCTTCATTGCTATGATTGGGACAGTTCACTGTCATAGTGGCAATGGCATAGGAAGTTGATGCAGAATTGGAGGTGTATTAGCCTGCAAACTGTGGAGAGTAATCCCCAGGGCAAGAAAAAATTGTCAAAAACTGTGGAGACAGTTTCAACGGTTCTTCACTGTTTAGTATATTGCTGAATAGTACAAAATCAACCTGAGTAAATGTGAGGCAAGCATTTAGGGCACAAATTTAAGGGGATTTACTCAGCTCGCAGGTGCTCACCTGCATACTGTAGTGCATACAGACAAGGAAAGAGCAACTGTCCTGTTTGATGAATGCCAGGGATTTTTTAAGATATAAATGAAAGGTGGTAATAATACAATAATAACTATTTTTTTGAAAATAATAATAACTAAGCCTGGCGTGTTGGAAAGTAGAAACTGGTTTGGTGTATGCATGGAGCACTTATCGAAGTTTACTGCATGCTTCACAGAAGTGGTGTTCACTTGAACTGCAGACACCACTAAAACTTGCTGAAACATAGCAACCTGTCTGCACCTTTACCTGTTTCTTGCCATAGTAAACTGTATCATCATGTTCTGATAGCTGCGTGCACCATTTGCTATTCCTGGAAGGATTATCTTGTTCATAGATCATTTCTGTACCTGTGCATTGAGCATTTGAGCTGATTGGTTGGTTTTTCTGCCCATGCAGGTTGCAATCCCTGTTGTGCCGACGGTGAGGGTGGTCATCACATTCACCAAGTTCGTCCCCCTCATTGAGCCAGAGGAGTTCTTCACGCCGATGTCGAGCCCCAGCCTCTTGGCGAGCCCAGGGCCGGGAAGCATCATGGCCAAGCCCGAAACCCACAAGAGCTCCTATCTGAAATGGAGCTCGAAGACCTCAAGATCAAAGCCTGCGAACCTGTCGCAGGTCGCTGACAACGCCGACCCCTTCACAGTACCCAGCGACTACACCTGGGTGAACAGCCTCGGGTCCAAAAACCATGACAAGAAGTCCAAATCCAAGAAGGGCAAGACCAAGGAGATCTAGAGGTTGAGATCGATCTGGTGGTATTGGGTAAGCGAAATCTATGCACAAACCATTACCCAGAATCTGTAATTACCAAGCATCTGGGTCGTGCCTCGCCATTAGGGTGGTTTAGCTGCCGGAGACAGGGGTTAGAGTGTCAAACTAGGCCTGCCATTTTTATTTTCTCTCTTCACCCGTTCCCCCTTTCACTGATTGTTCAGCAATGTGTTGTAAAACCTGGCACTACCAAAATGCGAGAATCCCATTGCTAATTCTGGCACATACATTGTCAGGTATATCTCCCTGGTTTCTGCAAAAGGTTTATGAATGGACGAAAATGCACATTTATGGCACTGGAATAGTTCTGAAGACAGCCTGAACTGACTGAAGTGTATGCACATTTTGTGCTGCTTGTGCCTGAGATGGATGATTCCCTTGTGCATCTGAAGTACAAAGCACGTCGTACTATGAGATATTTGACCATGAAAGTGAGGAGGTGGACGGAAGGGCGTGTATTTTGCTGGAATCGATGAATCGATTGTTCCTTTTTCTTGTTGCAGGCCTACTATATGCATCATGGCAGTGGCCCCTGCTGCGCCTGCTAAAGATGTTTGCATGCAGAATAGCAGATGCAATCCCTGTGTTTGGTGTCCGCGCTTTTCAGGGCAGAATCATCGGCCTACTTGCCCTAGGCTTTACCGGGCACGGCTCTGCTCCCACAAACATTCCTCCCTGTCACAAAATGGAGAGGGAGGGACTGCAGATTTCGACGCACCGCCTCTAGCGCAGCTGCAACGTCCGCTGGCATATGCGGTATGCCAGAGTTCTTGCCATCGAATTTTGGTAAATTCTTTTTAGGCCCTTTAGTTCCAAAATTCAACTCCAAAATTTACTATGCAAAAAGAAGATTTCTCGTCACATCAAAATGTCATAACATGCATGGAGTACTAAATGTAGATGAAATCAAAAACTAATTACACAGTTTTGTTGTGCTCTGCGAGACGAACATTTTAAGCCTGATTAATCAATTTTTGGACAATTTTTCACAAATACAAACGAAATGCTACAGTGACGCAATGATTACGAAGTGACATCATACTCCCAAATTCAACATCTAAACACCAGCTTAGTGAAAGACAAAAGTGGTCCTCCCGTAACGAAAAGGACAAACAAGACACATTTGTATCATTTCAGGTTGTTTTTAAGCGAAACAAAGAACAATAGTCGTACGTGGTCCATTGGAAATGAACAGAAACAAATACTTGTGTTAGTTCACGTTTTTTTCTCGCTTTTCACCACGGTGTTACACACAAAGGAACTCAATAATTCTGTGAAGCTAACTGAACAACTTTTATATAATTTGAACTTATTTGCAAAAAAAATTGTGTAATACCATAACAAGCCTTGGCATCATCACAACTCAAGGTGATGAGACATGGGCATCAGATAAGAGCATCATGGATCAAGATAACCATGCATTGAGATTTGGGAGTTGTAAAATACTGGTATTATGTACTTCTATATAAACGACTAACGTAAGCAATGTTGCAGGTATAATGCTGGTATTTACTTAGTGTAATACCATAACAAGCCTTGGCATCATCAGAACTTAAGGTGAGGATGAGGACTGAGGAGATATGAGCATTTCATAAGAGCAACATGTATAACCATGCATTGAGATCTGTAAGTTGTATAATTACTCGTGCTGTTTAGTCCTATAAACAAGTAGAGTAAGCAAAGTTGGCAGGTATTTTACTTACATATCTAGTGGCTGGTGAGTATTCTGGCGTCACTGTGGCAGTGGCACACTCAAAGAGGATAGAGGCCTTGCTGTTCCTCACTTCCTCCTAGAATCAGAAAGCATTATTCAACCAGTAGTAATTCTTTTTTCCCATTCAGTGTTTCAGAGAGAAACGTTCTCGTCAGTTTGTCAGTCCCAAATCGAGCAAATGTGGTAGTACTAGGTTATCTACACCAGAGAACTACTGGACCACTACGACAGTCTGTAGGTCAACTAGACAAATCTTTTACGTATTCGTTCATAAAATAGACAAATCTTGTTGAAAAGGGGGAAAAGCACAAGAACGCTGCCAGAATCGGTTCCCCCCTTTGTACCTCCGGGTAAGTAGAAAAGAAGATGCAGGCAAGGTTGATGATGTGATGCTGCCGGCCGAGGCGCCGGCCGGCCTGCGTGGTCTGCAAGTACTTGACGTGATCGGCGTGGCCTGCGGGCTGTGGCGTGTTCCGTTTCCGTAGCGAGACATCTCTCTCTTTTGGAATTCGTCTCTTTTGCGAGCGTCCAAAAGCTTGTTCCCGTGCATCTCGTATGAAGGAGATGCAGGCAGTGAGGCAGGCTAGCTGCTCCAGGGTCCAGGTTAATTTGCTCTTTCTCCAATCTCCACCTGCCATCTGACCGTTTGACCACCAAAGGTTTCAGTAAATTTCCTTGGTATAGGCTGGTACAGAGAAATTCCTTGCACAAATCCCCGTTTTTTCTCAGAGGCGCAACAAGGGGGAGAGACTGCTGCTCACGGCTCGGCCGGAACCGTGGCGTTGGAGCAGAGGATGGAGCATGTGCCGGCGGCGAGGTTGATCGTGGCGAGGGGCGGGGAGTCTATGATCTGTGAGTACGCTTTATATTTTTCATTTGGTTTCAATTTTCTGATTATTATCAATCTGTTGTTTGCCCACCGGTGACGAATCCTCTGACAAAGCCTCTAATCTCTCCCCTAACTTTGGTGAAAAACTCCAAAGTCATACGATTCGTGAAAAACACGAGTGTGAAACTATGGTGCGTGAACCGAATATTGCCATTAACTTTTTTTTCGAGGAACATATTGCCATTAACTTTCCCGTGCCTATATGCAAAAGACAAAAAAAAAGTCCTCAAAACACGCACACTTTTGCAACTGATAAGTCACTTCCACCGCGATACCTATCGCCTGGCCAAAACTCCAAGACACCCCACATCCAGGACCAGGAGAGAGCCACCAAAGCAAGCAATCAGACAAACAATAAAGCTCATGCATGCATCACTGGTTCATTATCATTACAATCAAGCGCTGCTGGAGGCTGGAGCCAAAGCTTTTCTGAGGAGAAACGGAAAAACTGATTCATATCCAGCCAGCTGGTGTGGCCTTGGACGATCGTATGTATATCCTCTGGATCACCAAGCGCGCACCCGCGGCACGCAATATAATCCTCCTCGTCCTCGATCGGTGTCCTCACGCTGTTGCACGCGCGCGCACCTCGCTCTCCCCCACAGCAGCTAGCTCTTCCGTGCATCCTCCCATGGCTGCCCACACCGCCGGAGGCGGCGGCGGCTTGCCATGCTTCGTTCTCCCGCTCGTTGCCGCCGCCGTCGTCCCTATTTGTTCGCCCAAGGGGAGAACGAACGGGGGCCGACCACTGCCACGACGGACTGATGCATCACGGCCAGCAGCCCGTGCGAGGACGGGCGACGGCAAGGAGGTGCTGTCCGGGTGCGGGAAGCCTGACGTCAAGGGTACGTATACCCCACAGGGCGTCTTAATAAGTTGGTATATTCCGATAGGAGTAAAGTGCACATACGCGGTTCTCAAATTTGTGGCAGGGTGTCACGTATGTATTTGAACTCTTAAAATACACATATCCGAGAACTCGGTAAAATATGTCATATAGGTATAAAATTTCAAAAAATACCCTTATATTGATGACGATTGTTCATTTTTAATCTATAATCATGTTATATATGGTACAATCAAATTAAGTCCTCTGAGTATTATGAGGTCAACAAGAGATTTGCTAAGAGAAATGGCATGAAAAATCATGCTCAAATAGCATCCACACCATCAGACATAGGGGTATTTTTAGTACTTTGGACTCAGATGACACAATTTAGCAAGTTTAGAGACTCAACATGTACTTTGAAAGTTTGAGAGATAAATTTAAGGACCGCTCATATATTTTACTCTTTCGATAAAGATTTGATGATATTCTAAGGGACCCTTTGGAAGAGATTTTTCTAAAAATGGTTTCACCGGTAAAGTCAAAATAATAACTAAAGCAAAAAAACATGCGTTTCACTTCCAGTTTATTATTATTATTTTGTCTAGGTTTATGAATCGATTCCACGCTACAATGGTGGAACATTATCTCCCTATAGTGCTTTTACAGGTAAAGCATGGAGCCCGTAAAACCCTCCAAAATGGGTCCTAATATAGAATATTTACTGACTTTATTAAAAACTTGACCATGCAGGATAAGCTATGTAACTTTATAAATACACCTAATTCGAGTTGAAAAATTGATGCCACTACTCCATGCTTTTGTAAGTGTCCAAAGCCCAATCTTAAATTTTCTTTCATTATCTTTATAAAAGTACAAATATAAATCATGTTTAAAACAACTTTAATAATAAGACAAGCCATAACATAAAAAAATATAAGTAAAATTATCTTGAATAGGACGAACGATCAAACTTTAAGAAAAAAAATCAATATTACCAAACATTAAGCAGTGAAAGTTTAAAAGTGAGTTACACTCCTTGATCAAGCCTCTATGTGTATCTTCAAAAGGTCAAAACCATTATCGACTCTATCTTGGACTACTTTCAAGCCACCAGCCAGTAGTATTTTTCCCTCAGCGGAAATCAGCACCAGCCACTAGCCACTAGCCAGCCAGCAGTATTTTTTTCTCAGTATAAATCAGCACCAGCCACCAGCCAAACAAAAGATCAAACCATTATCGACTTCTTTGACATCGGGTAATCATATCAATAGGTCTCCGCGTGTGATGTTCAACAATCCATCATTACAATAATCTTGCACCTAGTATCATATTGTGTGTGGCCTTAGCGCACGCTTCTCGCTACTACACACATCTCATTAAGGATTTGCTCCTCACACTCGGTAATATGCGCTCAAGATAATTCACACCTCGCCCCCATATCTAGTGTAACAAATGTGGAAACGACTTCGTTTCTAGTCAAGGTTCTCACCTCGCCCAACCGACCATGCATGTAACTACCATCTTTCATGGTTGTTGAAATCCATCTAACACGCAATAGATCACACACATTCTCGTCCATCACCACCATGCACTCGTGTCCATATAATTCTAGCTCCATATATATTGACCATATTCATGAGTTTTTCCACTAATGTCACTATCAGTGCACAATTTTATTACACAGTTATCAATACTTAA
Organism: Echinochloa phyllopogon; assembly: GCA_033239725.1. NCBI lineage: Eukaryota > Viridiplantae > Streptophyta > Magnoliopsida > Poales > Poaceae > Echinochloa > Echinochloa phyllopogon. The sequence goes on along the minus strand of BTCW01000002.1, from coordinate 48,480,167 downwards.
AACTAGATAACTGAACCAGATGGGTTTCATGGGATAAAACTCCTCCCATATGCCATAAACCTCTCTCTTATCTCTCCTCTACCGCATCAACAAATTTAATAATATGAAATTCTTCATAATACCCTATAGAGACCATTCTAATAATGCCACCATAGGATCAGGCCACACTTCTAAACTAAAGCATAGTGTATTAGCTTCTAAAACTTAAAACTAGAGACCTAGAATGCTTCATGTTCGAGTTATTTATCCATAAAGTGATCTATTTTCCGTGTCGCTTGGTCAAAATCGTCGTGGTCTCTATAACTTCCACATGCACATCTTGAAAATAAGCTTATAAGTTTATAACCATGATCATTCACCACATGATTGAAACTTGAGAGAAACACAATCATATGATTCGGCATCCACTTAACATCACCAAAGCCCGCCTTCGCTTCCTCCCCCCAGCCTTCTCATGGGCTCTTCCACCGCTGATTGCCGCCCCTCCCTATCACGGCCCCGCCGCACCGCCTGTCTACCTTACGGCACGCTGAATCTACTACCTTCCGGCCATAGTCCTCACCCCTCCTAAGCAGTGACTACGCGTAGATCATGAAGTGGGCATCGACTGATCTTACTCGGTAGTAAGTTCGGCCTCATGTTTCCACTTTTTTTTTCTTACCGTGCCGTGAGGGATCAACCCTAATCCTATTGGAAGATCCATCCAATTACCTGGGCATCTGCATGTTCATATGGCGACTGATTATTTAAATCTTCTCTACAAAAAAAATGTTAGTATGGTTGTTTAAACCTACAAATGAACATTGATCCTTTTCTCTATCATACATTTCTAGATCTGTATGAGAGTATGAGATGCCAAGTTACAACTTCCAAGTTATATTTGGAGAGCGTTAGTTGCTTATTTTGTGTATGTATTAATTTTCCTAGGCACACGAGTTTTGGTGTTCAAGTTATTTTCCTAGGCTACTCTTCTGTTTCTCATAACTTAGTTCTTGGGTTGAGTGCGTAACATGCATTCAATTCTTAAGATGGCAAAAACAAAGGATGATTCCTGTGTCAACAACCTTTTCATTCAGCAAATACTGTATCAGTGCTCCTTGGCAAGTCTATACAAGTATATATGATCTGAAATTCCCTTGTCACTTATGCAGGGCCATTGCTTTCAATCGATATGTCATTGGATACAGAAAGGTCTAATGTCCGTGTGGCATATCAGGTATGAGCTGTAATCATGCCCCTTAATATTCGTATAATTTTTTTCATGCATCTTCTCCTGAATATAGGGCTCACCTGGTACGGTAATTGAGGCAATGGTTCTCAAAGCCTTCCCAAAATGTATACCAGTTCCCCATAAAAGATCTGAAGGTGCATTTGAGGTATAGTTGTAATCTTTACATAGATTTTACACATTTAATACGAACATCTATATCCATTCATTCATTTGTTAATTGGTAGGCTGTTGAGTCTTCACTTGCCGACAAAGCCATTCTTCCTATAGAAAATTCATCCATTGGAAGCTTTCATCAGAGCTATGACTTGCTTCTAAGCCACAATTTGCAAATTGTCCAAGAAGTACAAATGGATGTAGAGCTATGTCTCCTAGCTTTACCAGGAGTTCAGAAGGATGATTTGCAGATAATATTCAGCCGTCCAGAGGTTATGTCTAAAACTGAACACTCATATTTCTATTGGCAACCTGCCTTGCTCCATCATCTTGACCTAGATGACTCATTTGGAACATGTCACACCCGGTTTTAAAGGCAAAACCAGGTGCATCTCATATGTGCGCCAGGATCAGTTTACACACATATGGTAGACGTCACAAGTGAATATCCATAACCATGCATAACGAAAGAGTATTATAGAGCAATTATTACAATCTCAGAGTTGACTCAAATGTCATAGCGGAAGACTTAAATAAACGTTCATCTAATGAAGCAAAAGTGACTCCAACTCCACAGGCATTGACTGGGGGAGACTCGCCTAGAACTCCTCAAAACCAGTAGTGAAATCCTCAAAATTCTCCCAATCTGAGCAGCATTCCGGATGTAGTCGATGCAATAAAAGAAAGAAAGAAAAGCAACAAGTATGAGCACATACGTACTCAGCAAATGTAATATGACATACAAGGCTGAGGCAAAAAGGTTGGCTGACCATACTGCAGTAAGCACTTTTAGTTGGTCAAGTTTTATTAAGCAACTATTTACTAGCAAATGAAAGTATATACCACCCACAAATTAATGAATGTCATATTCCCAACATATTCGAGTAACCACGATTTAGATCATGTTCAAGTATGATTATCATGTAAGGGTCCAGGCCGCTCTTGACCGTGAGCACGGCTGTTATAACAGTTTTACACTCTGCAGAGGTTGTACACTTTCACCATAAGCCGTGATTCCCATTGCCGAAGCATTGTACCCTTCCCACACCACGTGGACCGAATACTGAGTTTCACTATGAGACCTTTACAAAAGCACTCTAATAAATGATAGCCCGCTAAGGTTTCCGGTTCAGAAGCAAAGCATAACCCTCCCTAATGAGGTCTGTCTCTTACCAAAGCCCACAGCTCAAAAGGACCGAGCTATACCCCGTCAACCGCCGCCCCCCATGCCCCTTTCGAGTAAAGCTACCATAAACTAGAGCACCTAATTAGTCAGTCAAAGCCAGAGCCATATGGCACTCATGGTTGTACTGTTTTCCTGGGTGGTTCTCCATGTTCCAATTAAAAAGATATGATCTTGTCCATTAATTGATTAAAAAGGTAGTAATGGAACATAGAGTAGGGGTTCATTTAACCAATCCCAGTTGAGCAAGCTAAGCATCATCTACCATCAAGATTAATTAAATAACCCAGTTTCAGGGACAGGAATATATAGTGGCTAGGTAAATCCTTAAATAGGAACCCATCAAATTAAGACACATGCATGGGTGGTGAAATTAATAATTATTAGGACATTTGCATGACATAATACACTTGCCTTCTTCCCAACTCGGTTGCTGCTCAAATCCTTCTCCAACAGTTGGTTCTTCAGAGATATCCTCGAACTGGTCGTTTCCTAATCGCATCACACATTCACATACAAGGAAACAATACAACAAATAAGAAATAGTACACCAAACAATTCCAACAGAAGAAAACAATAGCACAAAACTAATCTACACGTTACAACGAACGCGTGAGCGCGAGAATCACTAAAATCGGAGTTAAAACGCAAAAGATATGGCTTTTCTAAGGTTCAGGGACTTGCTGGCAAAGTTTTAAAAGTTCCAGGGGCTTAACTGCGAAAAACCAGGGACTAAAACATAATTTTGTATAAAAACTCGAGGGTTTTCATGTAAAAAGACAAATCCTGGACCTCGGGCACAATTTTAAATCTTGCAGGGGTTAAAATAGAAGAAAACAGGACCTATTCGTAATTATTTTTGAACTAGATTGGACCGCGGGTTGATTTTTGAAAACTTCAGGGGCTTCTTTGTAAAACAGCCAAGGCTGACCGTTATTCGGCAAGTTTGACTCGGGCTAGATCTAATCTAGGCCGTTGGATCGCGCTCGGACGGTCAGGAACGGCTCGGGAACTCGGTCGCCGGCGAGGACGGCGGCGCTGCGCTCCTCCGCGGCGGCGCTGCGCTCCTCCGCGGCGGCGCTTCGCCGGAGCAGCTTCGGAAACTTGCTACGGGCCTCGGTTTGCTACGGGATCAGGTCCTATGGACTCGCCGGACCACGACGAGTCTAACCAGGGTGTTCTTGACGACTGGGACGACGCACACGCGGTGGCCGACGACGGCGGCGCCATGCGTGGCGGCGGAGCTCTCGGCCAGATGCAAACCCGGCGCTACGGTGCACGGTTTGCGACAAGATCAAGCGCTATAGCACCAGGAGGAGATGGGGAACTCACGGGGCTTGGTCTTGACGAGGGAAAGGCGACGATGGCGACCGACGATGAACAACGGCGGTCGACGGCACTGGAGAATCGCCGGCGAGTTCAATTACCATGGAACGCGGCCTAACTCGGTTCAAGAACTCGATGGGAACGTTCGGGCTATCGAGACGAACCTCCTAGGATGCTTCTTGGCGAAGGAACGGCGGCGACGACGAGAATTGAAGACGGCGGCGCTCGGCTCGGTGATGGCGGCGACTCAAGCGCTAGGGTTTGTGAGCTCGGCTTCGTTGGAGGGGAAACGGCAAGGGCGGCCGGGTTAAATAGGTGCGGAGCGGCCTTGGCGTGCGGGACGGGGACGGAGTCGGAGACGGAGGCGGCGGCGCTCGGGACTCGGCGAGGAGTCCGGCTCGGCTACGGTGGGGGAAGAAAGAGCTGACATGGGGGTCCCACTCGTCAGCGACAGAAAGAGAGAGAGAGCGGGGAGAATCGGGACGGGCCGGCGTAGGGCCGAAAGTGGAACAGGCCGAGTGAACAGAGGGAAATCGGCCCAGGGAAAAGGAGAGAGAGAGCGGAGAGGAAAAGCGAGCGAGAGAAAAATTCAGGGGGCAAACTTGGACTGGGCCAAGAGTTCGAGGGGCGAAACTGAACTCGACTAATTTAAACTTTTCTAAAACTCAAACAAAAGCAAATCAAATTCGAATTTAAACAGAATTTAAATTCCAACTTGATTTACTAGCAACCAAAAAAATATATGCAACAGCATGAATGCAACAAAAACTTATTTGGACTAAAAATAATTATTTAATGTGATATTTAAATTGATAAAAGGCTAGAAATTCCAATTAAATCCTAGAAAATTTATTTAAGCCTTAATAAATCCTAGAAAAATTAAAATGATTGCTACAATTTGAATGTGATGAATTTATGGTGTTACAAACCTACCCCCCTTAAAGAGAATCTCGTCCTCGAGATTCGGACGGATTAGAGAAAAATCTGAGGGAACTCTGCCATCAACTCATCTTCTCTTTCCCAAGTTGCCTCACTTTCCGCGTGATGACTCCACTGAACTTTACACATCTTAATCACCTTACTCCTAGTAACTCTCTCAATAGTTTCCAAAATCTTAGCTGGGTATTCCTTATAAGTCAAATCATCTTGCACATCCAACTCATCCAAGGGTAATTCTTCCTCAGGAACTCTAAGACACTTTTTCAACTGAGAGATATGGAACACATCGTGCACATCTGACAGTCTGGCTGGAAACTCCAATTGATAAGCAACCTCACCTTTTCTATCAACAATCTTGAAAGGTCCAATGAAACGAGGAGATAATTTACCTTTCACCTTAAACCTTCTCAAGCCTCGAATAGGAGATACTTTCAGATACACATAATCACCTACTTCAAAAGTTAATTCTCGTCTCCTTGTGTCTGCATAGCTCTTCTGCCTGGACTGAGCCGTTCTTAAATTCTCCCTGATAATCTGAACCTGTCTTTCTGCTTCCTGCAATATCTCTGGACCAAACAACTGACTTTCACCAGTTTCACTCCAATACAACGGTGTCCTGCACTTTCTACCATAAAGTGCTTCGAACGGTGCCATCTTCAAACTAGCCTGATAACTGTTGTTGTATGAAAACTCTGCATATGGAAGACTCTTGTCCCAACTACCTCCATGCTTCAAAGCACAAGCTCTCAACATATCCTCCAAAATCTGATTAGTCCTTTCTGTCTGACCATCTGTCTGAGGATGATATGCCGAGCTGAAATTCAACTTTGTATCCATAGACTCATGCAACTTCTGCCAGAATCTAGATGTAAACTGAGTACCTCTATCAGACACTATCTTTTTAGGTACACCATGGAGACAAACAATTCTGGACATGTATAACTCTGCCAACTTAGCACTGGTATATGTAGTATTAACGGGTATAAAGTGAGCTACCTTAGTTAATCTGTCCAAAATAACCCATATGGAGTCATATCCTCCTCGAGTGCGAGGTAATCCAACAATGAAATCCATACTGATTTCTTCCCACTTCCATTCAGGTACCTTGAGTGGCTGAAGCAAACCGGCTGGTCTCTAGTGTTCAGCTTTGACTCTCTGACAAACATCACACAATGCCACATGGGCAGCCACATCCCTTTTTAGTCCATACCACCAATACCTTTGCTTCAGATCCTGGTACATCTTGGTGCTTCCAGGATGAATAGAATATGCGGAATCATGAGCTTCCCTCAATATCTGCTCTCTGAGAGACTCGATATCCGGTACACATATCCTCTTTCTAAACCAAATTGTACCTTGATCATCTTTGGTGAAGTCGGGAGCTTTCTCGGCTAACATGGTTTCCTTGATTTCCTTTATCTTCTCATCAGTAAGCTGACCCTTCCGAATTTCCTGTTCCAGTGTAGACTCAACTTCCATTGTCACACCTTCTGTCTGATTCAGGAATTCTAAGTTCAGCTTTTCCATCTCTGCAAGCAACTCAGTTGGCAACTGGTGACCAAACATTGCATTTACTTGTGACTTCCTACTCAACGCATCAGCAACCAAATTAGCCTTGCCAGGATGATAGTTAATCCCTAGATCATAGTCCTTGATCAACTCCAACCATCTTCTCTGCCTCAAATTCAGATCCTTCTGAGTAAATATGTACTTCAGGCTTTTGTGATCAGTATACAGCTCACATCTGTTACCTAGAATATAGTGCCTCCAGATCTTCAAGGCATGGACAACAGCTGCAAGCTCCAGATCATGAGTAGGATAGTTCAGCTCGTGCTTCCTCAACTGCCTGGATGCATAGGCTATAACTCTGCCTTCCTGCATGAGCACACACCCAAGACCTCTACGAGAAGCATCACAATAGATATCGAAGTTCTTGTGAATATCTGGCATAGCAAGCACTGGGGCTGTAGTCAACTTCCTTCTCAACTCTTCAAAACTGGCCTGACACTCTTCTGACCAATCAAACTCCTTGCCCTTCTCTAATAGCGAAGTAAGAGGTTTCGCTATTTTAGAAAAGCCTTCAATGAATCTCCTGTAATATCCAGCCAATCCCAGAAAACTTCTGATCTCAGAGACTGTGGTAGGAGGTTTCCATTCCAACACATCCTTGACTTTACTTGGATCCACTGCAATACCTCCTTCAGTGACCACATGACCAAGAAAAGACACTTGATTCAACCAGAATTCACATTTACTAAACTTGGCATACAACTGGTTCTCTCTAAGCGTCTGCAACACCAATCTCAAATGCTCCTCGTGCTCTTCCTCATTCTTCGAGTAAACCAGAATATCATCAATAAACACCACCACAAACTTATCCAAGTACTCCATGAACACCTTATTCATCAGGTACATAAAGTAGGCGGGTGCATTTGTCAATCCAAACGACATCACAGTATACTCATACAATCCGTACCTGGTGGTGAATGTTGTTTTAGGAATATCGGACCGCCTGATCCTCAACTGATGATAGCCAGATCTCAAGTCAATCTTGGAGAAAACCTTAGCTCCTTTCAACTGATCAAATAAGTCTTCAATTCTGGGCAATGGATACTTATTCTTGATGGTTACCTCATTCAATGAACGATAATCCACACACATCCTCAGAGTACCATCCTTTTTACCCACAAAAATTACAGGTGCTCCCCAAGGTGACGAGCTAGGACGAATGTAACCTTTATCCAACAATTCCTTAAGTTGTTTCTTAAGTTCTTCTAGTTCATTAACAGCCATTCTATAGGGTCTTTTAGAAATAGGAGCAGTACCAGGTAAAAGCTCAATAATAAACTCAATGTCTCGTTCGGGTGGCATACCTGGCAAATCATCTGGGAAGACATCTGGAAACTCACAAATAACTCTGATATCCTCCAAAGGAACACCGCTGGCCTGATTCACTGAGTAAGTTGAAGCTGAGGGTTGTGTGGCTCCGAATTCAATCTTCTCTCCCTGAGGGCTAGTCAACAACACGGACCTCTTGGCACACTGAATCACCGCATCAAATGCAGCTAACCATCCCATTCCAAGTATGACATCGATTCCCTCAGAGTTCAGGACTATCAAATCAGCAGGAAAGTCTACCCCAACTATTTTCAAGTTAACTCGGGGACAGATAAAGTTGGCTTTCATGTTTCCACCGGGTGAGCTAACTAGCATGGAATTTCTCATTGGGACCATAGATATATTATACTTAGCTACGTACTGAGCAGTAATAAAAGAATGAGATGCTCCAGAGTCGAATAAAACCGATGCAGGGGCTGAGTTGACAAGGAACATACCAAGTACCACATCCTGGGACTCCTGTGCGGTCTCTGCAGCAACATGGTTCACCTTGCCCCGCATCTGATTCTGCTGGCCCTTGTTGCTCTGGGGCGTCTGGTTCACATTCCTGTTCTGCTGCTGAGGGGTATTCTGCCTAGGTGTACTGCCACTCTGGTGCTGAGGGGTCATTCTTCTTAGGACAGTTGTGGGCATAGTGGCTGGGATCTCCACAAATGTAACAGGTACGGGGAGTAGGGGCACTGCCTGGTGCAGGGGTCTTCACTGGAGTCTGAGTCGGGGTGGTTTGGCGGTTCTGCTGAAATGCTGGACGCTGCGGTGGAGGTGCTGACCGCTGACCCTGACTCTGCACAAAGTTACTCCCTTGCCCACCAAAACGAGCAGGCATGTTCTGCTGAGGTTGCTGGAAACGAGGACGGGTGTTACTGCTTGACTGTCCTGAGGACATGAACTTCCTCTTCTGCTCTCCCAACTCACGGCGCTTGCTCTCCAAGCCAATAGCCTTATCCAGCAGCTTCTGAAATGTTGGGAAGGTGTGAGACATGAGTTGATATTGGAGCAGCGGAATCAATCCTTCCAGAAATCGCTCCTGCTTCTGCTCATCGTCCTTCACCTCATCTGGGGCATAACGGGACAACTGAATGAACTTATCCCGGTACTCACTGACGGTCATCCCACCTTGCTTAAGTGAGAGGAACTCCTTCTTCTTCAGCTTCATGACACCAGCAGGAATATGGTGGCTCCTGAAGTTGGTCCTAAACTCCTGCCAGGTGATAGCATCAGGGGTGGCATGAGCAGCAAGACAAGCATCCCACCAATCTGAAGCTGATCCTTCCAAGCGTCCTGAGGCATACAGGACCTTCTCCCTGTCATTGCACTGAGCCATATCCAGCTTCTTCTCAACAGTCTTCAGCCAATCATCAGCATCAAGTGGATCTGCAGAGTGGGAGTAGGTAGGAGGTTTGTGACTCATGAACTCCCGGTGCGTGTCTCTCTACTGGTTGTTGTTGTTGTTATTGTTCTGTGCTTGCATGGCTGCCAAGGTATTAGCCATGCCTTGTAGAATCTGAGTCTGGTTGGCGAGGATCTGATCCATTGCTGAAGATGCTTGATTCGGCGGAGGATTTGGGTTGGGGTTGGCACGTCCTTGACGATTCACAGGCGGTTGATCCACTCCACTTCCAGACCTGGTGTTTACCATCTGGTGGTTAGAACATGAGGTTCAGAGGGTGGTAAAAAGATATAACTCAAATCATGAACAGATAAGAGTTAGTGTAGAACTAGTTGCCAATGACGGGCAAATCAAATCCTGAAACAGATTATGTTCGTCCTAATTAAACAGTTGTAGCTCTCATTCTGTGTATCCAAAAATCATGGTCTTTTGACTGAACGTAGACTATCAAATTCTGAAACTAACCCAACTTGAATCACCTCCATCGGAGTTTTGTAGCTCGAGTTATAAAATAAACAAGATAGCTGTATCAGGACCACGGAACAGATTCTGGTGGCTCCATTAAAACCATTATATCTCTCTGTCAGAACCTCCAAAAATCACGAAAAACTTTCAGAACCTAGGTTATCAAGTCCTTAATCCAACCCAACTGGATTTACGTCAAACGGAGTTCTGAAGCTCCAGAAACAATCCGGACAGTACCAGGATATCATGCAGCGGCGAGAACAGATTGTCGCATAACATGATTTATATGGGGGGTACAATTATATGGATAAAGTGATGGTTAAGGGCTAAGATCAGAGACCAAGATAAACCCAAAACTAACTCACTTTATTTATTTAATAAGTACTCAATTGTGGTCATCACTCCACAATTAAGTTCAATCATTACAAAGATCCAAATCACACACTTAGCACAAAAGCAAACATCTCTACCACACTTTCAAACCAAACTAAATCACATGTTACGCACGAGTCTCAACGATTCTAAACGTACTGAACTAACAAAAGTAAAGGGTATCCTATCTTAACAGGTATGGGTGAAGCAACTAGACGATCCACCAAGCACTGTCTAGCGGGGCGGTGAATGTCCCAATAACCCTTCTACATCTTCATCCAATGGCGGAAGTGCTTCTCCCTTGAGTTCAGCTATCAACCTCTTGTTCTTCCTTCGTTCAGCAGCGAGTTCTTCACGCACTTCTTGTAGCTCTCTCGTGGTGTCATCGGCGTGCACGTCGAGCATCTGGGTGAACGCCACTTGGACGTTGAGTGTAGAGTTCACACCTGGCGGGTGTGGTACAACCCCAGTTGGAGTGCCTTGCTGCCTTCGAGGAAGATATGCCCAAGCAGTGTGACGTACTTCAGCAGCCTCTTCATGACAAAGCACAGAAAGTGCCCTCCTGGCTGCATCCTGGATTCCAGCTTCGAAAGTTGATCTGATGGCGATGGTATGATGTACTGCAGCCTCTTTGGTTCCTCCAAACTCATAATCAGGCTCCCTGATGTATACAGCGACTTCCCAGTCCTCTGGGTGATCTGGATGTGTCCTCCTTCTTCCATAATATTCTATCTCCACTGGGTAGTTCAGATGCTCGAAGAGCATTCGAAGCATCATAGGAAACCCACTGTTGCCTCCGTCGTGGTGATGAATAGTTACTACCCACATGTCAGGCGGCGGAGAGGGTCCTTCACTTCCTTCAGATCCAGCTGGAGCATTCCCTGCTGAGTTGACTTCTTCGTCCATTACTTCCATCTCTTCAGGTTCCGGTTCCTCTTCTTGCACTGAATGCGACGAAAAAGAGGAAAGAGTGCTTGCCAATCTACGAGCACCTTGCCTTGTCAGCACCATCTATGGTTTAAGCAAGAAAGGGGTGAGAACAGTTCTAAAGATATCAGAACCAGGTGAGATGGGGAAAAAGATAGACCAGAAAACAAAGTCAAGGAGGAGACAATTATCAATGACCTGGAATAATAGCAAATTAAACCAAGAATAGATAGACCAAGAGTAGTTAAGCAAAATAATCCTTAGAGAATGACCATTGCTATCTAGGCTTGCGTCCTACAGTCAACATAGCTCTGATACCACCTCTGTCACACCCGGTTTTAAAGGCAAAACCAGGTGCATCTCATATGTGCGCCAGGATCAGTTTACACACATATGGTAGACGTCACAAGTGAATATCCATAACCATGCATAACGAAAGAGTATTATAGAGCAATTATTACAATCTCAGAGTTGACTCAAATGTCATAGCGGAAGACTTAAATAAACGTTCATCTAACGAAGCAAAAGTGACTCCAACTCCACAGGCATTGACTGGGGGAGACTCGCCTAGAACTCCTCAAAACCAGTAGTGAAATCCTCAAAATTCTCCCAATCTGAGCAGCATTCCGGATGTAGTCGATGCAATAAAAGAAAGAAAGAAAAGCAACAAGTATGAGCACATACGTACTCAGCAAATGTAATATGACATACAAGGCTGAGGCAAAAAGGTTGGCTGACCATACTGCAGTAAGCACTTTTAGTTGGTCAAGTTTTATTAAGCAACTATTTACTAGCAAATGAAAGTATATACCACCCACAAATTAATGAATGTCATATTCCCAACATATTCGAGTAACCACGATTTAGATCATGTTCAAGTATGATTATCATGTAAGGGTCCAGGCCGCTCTTGACCGTGAGCACGGCTGTTATAACAGTTTTACACTCTGCAGAGGTTGTACACTTTCACCATAAGCCGTGATTCCCATTGCCGAAGCATTGTACCCTTCCCACACCACGTGGACCGAATACTGAGTTTCACTATGAGACCTTTACAAAAGCACTCTAATAAATGATAGCCCGCTAAGGTTTCCGGTTCAGAAGCAAAGCATAACCCTCCCTAATGAGGTCTGTCTCTTACCAAAGCCCACAGCTCAAAAGGACCGAGCTATACCCCGTCAACCGCCGCCCCCCATGCCCCTTTCGAGTAAAGCTACCATAAACTAGAGCACCTAATTAGTCAGTCAAAGCCAGAGCCATATGGCACTCATGGTTGTACTGTTTTCCTGGGTGGTTCTCCATGTTCCAATTAAAAAGATATGATCTTGTCCATTAATTGATTAAAAAGGTAGTAATGGAACATAGAGTAGGGGTTCATTTAACCAATCTCAGTTGAGCAAGCTAAGCATCATCTACCATCAAGATTAATTAAATAACCCAGTTTCAGGGACAGGAATATATAGTGGCTAGGTAAATCCTTAAATAGGAACCCATCAAATTAAGACACATGCATGAGTGGTGAAATTAATAATTATTAGGACATTTGCATGACATAATACACTTGCCTTCTTCCCAACTCGGTTGCTTCTCAAATCCTTCTCCAACAGTTGGTTCTTCAGAGAAATCCTCGAACTGGTCGTTTCCTAATCGCATCACACATTCACATACAAGGAAACAATACAACAAATAAGAAACAGTACACCAAACAATTCCAACAGAAGAAAACTACAGCACAAAACTAATCTACACGTTACAACGAACGCGTGAGCGCGAGAATCACTAAAATCGGAGTTAAAACGCAAAAGATATGGCTTTTCTAAGGTTCAGGGACTTGCTGGCAAAGTTTTAAAAGTTCCAGGGGCTTAACTGCGAAAAACCAGGGACTAAAACATAATTTTGTATAAAACTCGAGGGTTTTCATGTAAAAAGACAAATCCTGGACCTCGGGCACAATTTTAAATCTTGCAGGGGTTAAAATAGAAGAAAACATGACCTATTCGTAATTATTTTTGAACTAGATTGGACCGCGGGTTGATTTTTGAAAACTTCAGGGGCTTCTTTGTAAAACAGCCAAGGCTGACCGTTATTCAGCAAGTTTGACTCGGGCTAGATCTAATCTAGGCCGTTGGATCGCGCTCGGACGGTCAGGAACGGCTCGGGAACTCGGTCGCCGGCGAGGACGGCGGCGCTGCGCTCCTCCGCGGCGGCGCTTCGCCGAAGCAGCTTCGGAAACTTGCTACGGGCCTCGGTTTGCTACGGGATCAAGTCCTATGGACTCGCCGGACCACGACGAGTCTAACCAGGGTGTTCTTGACGACTGGGACGACGCACACGCGGTGGCCGACGACGGCGGCGCCATGCGCGGCGGCGGAGCTCTCGGCCAGATGCAAAACCGGCGCTACGGTGCACGGTTTGCGACAAGATCAAGCTCTATAGCACCAGGAGGAGATGGGGAACTCACGGGGCTTGGTCTTGACGAGGGAAAGGCGACGATGGCGACCGACGACGAACAACGGCGGTCGGCGGCACTGGAGAATCACCGGCGAGTTCAATTAGCATGGAACGCGGCCTAACTCGGATCAAGAACTCGATGGGAACGTTCGGGCTATCGAGACGAACCTCCTAGGATGCTTCTTGGCGAAGGAACGGCGGCGACGACGAGAATTGAAGACGGCGGCGCTCGGCTCGGCGATGGCGGCGACTCAAGCGCTAGGGTTTGTGAGCTCGGCTTCGTTGGAGGGGAAACGGCAAGGGCGGCCGGGTTAAATAGGTGCGGAGCGGCCTTGGCGTGCGGGACGGGGACGGAGTCGGAGACGGAGGCGGCGGCGCTCGGGACTCGGCGAGGAGTCCGGCTCGGCTACGGTGGGGGAAGAAAGAGCTGACATGGGGGTCCCACTCGTCAGCGACAGAAAGAGAGAGAGAGCGGGGAGAATCGGGACGGGCCGGCGTAGGGCCGAAAGTGGAACAGGCCGAGTGAACAGAGGGAAATCGGCCCAGGGAAAAGGAGAGAGAGAGCGGGGAGGAAAAGCAAGCGAGAGAAAAATTCAGGGGGCAAACTTGGACTGGGCCAAGAGTTCGAGGGGCGAAACTGAACTCGACTAATTTAAACTTTTCTAAAACTCAAACAAAAGCAAATCAAATTCGAATTTAAACAGAATTTAAATTCCAACTTGATTTACTAGCAACCAAAAAAATATATGCAACAGCATGAATGCAACAAAAACTTATTTGGACTAAAAATAATTATTTAATGTGATATTTAAATTGATAAAAAGGCTAGAAATTCCAATTAAATCCTAGAAAATTTATTTAAGCCTTAATAAATCCTAGAAAAATTAAAATGGTTGCTACAATTTGAATGTGATGAATTTTAGGGTGTTACAGAACAAAATTATTTTCCATGGTTAAATAAATCATATGCATTTTAAGTGAAAAACTCCGAAATAAACAAAAAATAGAGCACAAATTAGTCTGAATGTATTATCTCAATCTCCTCATCAGATGTAAGTGTTGCATGCAGGATCTTGCTCAATGCGAGTATTCACTTTCTAATCTAGGTGTTTCAAAGAAAAATGTAGATCATGGAGCTGCTGGTGCTGAGGTACCTATTAGAACATTAATTACATACTCCTTTTCATATTGGATTTAAACTACATGTGATTTTTATACCTTTTGCAGATTATATCCAAGCAAGATTTGAGGGATGCTGGAGTTATAGGAAGTGCTCGAGCGGCAGAATTGTATGGACTTAACATGTTAGAGTGCAACTTTCAGGTAGTAAAAACTTATTGTATCTTATATATATTATGTTTGTTTCTTTGCCACAGACAAGGTACATCATTATTGATTGATGAGAAGTTTTGTTATGGGTACTTTTTTTTTCTCGGAAAACGCAGGAGATTGTTGTGGGTACTTCAAATTTCGTCTTATTTATTTTTCTTTCTCCAGTTTCTCAATGTCGCACATCATGAAACACTGAACAGGTGTAAATACATTGCTGAAAATGCATCTTTTGCTCGTTAATTCTTTTCCACTATTAGAAGAGATACTTTATTTATGTTTCATTATCTCGGAAGAAGAGTTTACTTGAGCTTCAGTCTTAAAATTGGTTCATTTGATCAGAGAGGCAGCTCGAAGGAGATCACTTCAGAAGGTTATTTGGTTTCGGTAAATACTGATGAGTGATGAGCTGTCACTCCGATTGGCATGTTGATATCCAAGCATAACCTGCAAACAGTTATCTTAATTGGACTTGGTATGTCTTGGAAGCTACCTTGGGGAACTGAGGTAGCATATCCTAGGTTATGCAGGTGCAATCAACAACGTAGTTTCAAATATTTTGTTCCTCACAAATAGGTTTTGTCCATACCATATTTTCAGGAAGTCTTCATAATCATAAGCCTGCTTTTTGGTTCATGTTCAGTTTCACCTCATTCAGAAATCTAACGCGCTAGGAAACAAACATTTTGCAGGATGCTTCACCTAATGTCACAAGATACCTGGTATTGGCCAGAACTGCTAGCATTCCCAAAGAATATGGCCAATATAAGGTACTTGATTTTTTTCTATTTTCATCAAATACATGTTCCGGTGAAGTGTGCAAATTAGCTATGTGAATGTACCAGACAAGCATCGTTTTCGGTCTTGAAGAAGGCCCAGGGACACTTTACAAAGCCTTAGTAGTATTTTGGAAGAGGGATATTAATTTGACAAAGGTGATACATGGGATCAACTTTCTCCTCAAATTTTGAAATTTCTTTTAGGCTTCCTCATTTGCAAGTTAAAGTCAATTAGTTATTAATCCTTGAACTTTCCATTGCTGAGCTGAAGATTGAGAGCAGGCCAAACAGGGGCAAACCAATGAGGACTCTGGGAACTGAAAAGTATGCTAATATACTTTCAGTGCAAAAATATTTCTTTCTGTTAAATAGTTATTACTTAAATATGCTATTTCAGGAGATGTGTTATCCTGTATTCTCTTTCTCATGTTTCATTTACTCTGGTCTGACGACACACGTTTATTTGCTCCCATACGCATCTGTTTGGAACTTACTGGGAAATACGTCCAGAACTCACAAATCTGATGAAAAATGGTGGTTCTGGAAGTAATTTGTGTCTTTGTGGTAGTCCTTTCTACTGTCGTCGGAAACATTTTCCAAGAACTTAGGTTTCTGCTTATGCTTATTTCTAATAAAAAATTATGCTTATTTCTAATAAAACAATATTTAGACCAACCTGAAGTAGCATTCTTGTCCTGCTGCTAATTGTGTTCGGCGACATGCAGAACGCATGCCTGCTTCATGCTTCTAGTATTTATATTTTTTTCCTGTTTCAACAAGTACAATTCTCTGCATTTGATAACACCAGTACTATCTCCCGGCTTCACCAAATTAAAGTCGAGTCTCATGAACGCAGGCAGTTCAATTACATTTTCTATCTTGATTTCGAAGCATCGATGTCTGAGATCCGCGTGCAGAATGTTTTAAAGGACCTGGAGGTAAGTGTAGTTCTATCACCTGCAAGCCACAATTGAGTCATGATATGATTCTGATCTTCTGAAACATAAGCAAAGGAGACAATCACTATTTCTCAATATCATTCTTTTTCAGATAAAATTTACTAGCACACTACTAGTGTATGAATTGCTCTCTCGAGTTATTAACCCAAAGATATTTGCTACGTGCAGGAAATCTCGAGTTTCCTGCGTGTCCTTGGTTGTTACCCATACAGCACAGCTATCTGAAGTGCATTAATGTCATCAGTTGCTCCACCTTGAAGCGTGAAGGCCAGAAAGATGGTTACCATTTGCTGTCGGGTGGACACTGAACTATAAGGCTGACCGAAGCCAATGGCGACGGTTAACTTAATTCTGATGGAATCTTTTGTAGGTCAATAATCAAACCCGATTCCTTTTGTCAAATGCGTGGCTTCGTGCCAAATTTTTGGTGAAGTTTCAAGAGAAATATATGCTTCAAGTGTACATCTTGTGCTGCTTGAGACCGAAAAATCAGCTTGTGTATCTGAAAGCAGGAAAAGGGCACGAGACATCCTGGAAAAGCGACATATATGGAACTGGGCGTGTGTGATCGATGGATCCTTTTTCGTGTGCAGGCCTATCCGTGCATGATGGCAATGCTACCGCTGCCTCTGCCCGTGCCCCTGCCCCTGCCCCTGCCGAAGACGTCGTTTCGCACTGAACATGCATGCCCATTGCCCAGTGTGTTTGTATGCTCGCGCTTTGCAAGGCAAAATCATTGACGCCTTACTGTGCGTGCATGCCTGCCGCAAAACAGACATTTCAAGCCTCTTTTAAGAACTCCACGGCAAATTTCTGCGACCGCATCCATCATGTGCAGCAAGCGGAAATATTATAGTGGTGCATGCAACTATTATGGGAGGATCAAGATTGTTATGATAGGATCGGATTTTTTTTTACACAGATAGGATCAGATTTGATAGAGTTGATTGACTGCAATCTCTCCAATATGGTTCCATCTAGACTTGCTCCTTTGCTCGCAACCCAAAGTCATCTTATACTATCTTAACCACACAAGGATCAATACCATACATTCACAGTTACATGCTCAAGTAACAAGTACATTCACAGTTTATAACGCTGCAGCAAACTCTTTTCTTTCTAATACAAAGATACACCACTCTCACACGTATTCGAGAAAAAAAAAATCTAAACAGTAAAGTCTTGTAGTTTACGCCGCATGCATATGTTTCAGGAAATTTGCTCTTATATAGAAGTTAAAACATTACATTACAACCATTTATAAGGGCAGGTACATTGCTACACATCGGCGGTCTCATATATCGTCTAATGCAGTGCCACATAAGATTTTTGCTGATGTGGAGGAGAGAGAGCGAGGTGAGAGAATGAGGTCGTTGTTTCGCGAAACAACCGTCTCATAAACTAAATTATAGGAGTATGAGACAACTCCCCTACCATTGTACGCGTTTGATTGCCATGCAACCAATAGTATCTCTCTATTTTCCCATAAATTAAGGGATATTGTATTACTATGAGACAATCAATACAATAACCTATTATGTAGGTTGTCTGATAAGTCGTCTCAAGATTACGTGTCACTGCATGAGACCGGTTATTAGACAACACCAATGTACCTGCCCTAAACAAGAAAAAAAACGGACCGTTGTAGTTGATCATACAGTAAACAATGTGTGCTTGGGCTACAAATCCAACTCAAATATAGGCCCAAGAGAATCACGGCCCAACCGCCCGAAAATTCAAACCATCCCGCCCGTGTGTAATCATCACCCAGCCGGCGAGGCTCCTCCTAGAAGGAAGGCAATAATCACCCAGGCCAAACAAAACCCTCCTGCCAAACCCGCACCCAGGCCCACCAGTCAGTCTCTCCCCCAAACGGCAGGGCGCGTCACTTGCAGCGAACGCAACCCCACCTCCTCGCAACATTTTATACCCACAGCCGCCGAACCCTTCCCCCCAATCTCCAACGTCTCTCCAGCTCGCCTCGCATTCGCATCGCCTCCTCTCCGACTCCGATCCCCCACATCGCGGCGATCTAGGGTTTCCCCACCGGTCTCCGGCGACTCCGACCGCCCGCCGGCCCCCGCGCCGCGCCCATGGAGGCGCTTTCCCTCATCGACGTCTCCGCTGAGGACGACCTCCTCCTCGACCTCGCCACTCCGCCCCCGGCCCCGGCCCCGCCGCGTCATCCCGATCCGCCCCATGCAGGTGAGGGTTTCCATTCCGCCCCCATTTCGGGAGGATCTCCTTTGGTGGAATCGCTGGGTTGGTCCCCGTGATTGTTGTTGTTGCGATTTGTGGATCTGACGGGCGGCGATTTTGATTTCTTAGGGTCGCTGGTCGGTGCCGAGGCGACCTCTTGTTTGGACTCCACCGGCGTTCCTCCGGCTGCGGAGGGCCGGGCTGCGGATCCCGATGGTGCGATGGAGGACCAGGCGGCCCCCGAGCGGGCGGAATCCCCGAAGCAGCGGAAGGCCAAGACGGGGGTGAACCTCCGCAAGAGCTTGGCTTGGGACAGCGCCTTCTTTACCTGTGAAGGTTCGCTCTGGTTCTGTTTTATCCCTGTCAACATCCATGGATGAAATGTTTCTTTTCTAGAATTGTTGTTTGGTTACTAATTTCTGTGTCCTGCCACTAGAAGCTCATGAATCTTAACGTTACCTTTTATTTTGTACTAATTGTGGTTGCTGCTGTCTGTAGTAAACTTGCAGTATTTCACTTGCTAAAAGTTGGAGTTATCCTGTCACTGCACAGTACCCTGGAATCAAATATTTCTTCTGTAATTATCACCTTTTGTTATAGACTCTTGTGTGTCCTGAATATTGACTTCCCCATTTTGTTTTGAAATTTTTGCTGTATCTTGTAGTAAATTCAGATAGATAGCACCTCTTAATAATATTTCCTCATCTTCACAGGTGTTCTGGACACTGAGGAACTGGCTGTTGTAAACAGCACCTTCCGCAAGACACAGGGTTCCAGGCTGCCTGGAATCACAGAGGAGATGAGGAAATCGGGGGAGTCAACTACATCGACTCTGGAAAGTGAAAGCTGGACGATGGAAAGCCTTGAGACTGAGCTGTTTGACAATGTCCGTGCCTCCATCCAGAGGTCTCTTGGCAAACCTAATAAACTTCCAGGCGAGCCTACTGGTAGCTCAAAACCCCCAAAGGCCACAACAAATGTGCCTCGTATTACAGGTAACGGACAGTCAACACAACTTGCAACTCTAGTGAGATTTATCTGCCATTTGTAACTGATGAAATGATGCTATTACTCCCAGCTAGAAAAGGGGTTGATCGGATGCCTCAGACTAAGGTATGTTAATCCACTTGATCATTTTCTAATCCCAAATTGTGGCTAGTGGTCATCACTATTCGCTAGCTAACATTTCCTTATCTGAAGATAAGGGCCCCTGTTTCAACAAGCCAAGGAGTTGCTGGTGGCAAACAAAGGCCCCAAGTCAACTCAAAAGAGCCTGCAGCTTCAAGAGTGGTATGCATCGTGTCTGTAGTTACTCAGAATCACAACCTCTGCAGCAGTTCAACCATTAACCTATAATTATGTGTGTGTGTGTGTGTGTTTTGGCATTTATTATATTTCTAGCAAAGCTCTTAGGAATTGTATGATATATCCTGTTTTTTGAAACCGACTGAAATCCTTGTGAGTAGAACCTGCTAGACTTCAGGCTTGCCTTGTCTAAGAGCTAACGTATGGAATTAAAAATCTCACCAAGTCTCAGTATGTACTTCATATGGAATTAAAAATCTCAATCACCAGGATGGACTGTCGCTTTTCTTGACTGGGTTAACTATTTTGTTCACTAAATTTCTAATCATAGAGCTCCACATAATTCAGTTCCTAATAACAAGAACCAGTCAAGTTTTGTAATGCTTCTTTTGAGAGGCCTTTTTTTCTACTGCTTGCTTTATTTAAAGTTCTTCTCCTGCAATGTTCTGATCTTAGTTTAATATTTACTCTTTTTGCTTGAGAAGAACTTGCCAGGAACTGTGGAAGCAAAGGCATCATCAAAACCTCCTAGAGCTCTGCCAAGAGTTGCTATGATGAGGTCATCAACTAACACGGTCACTCCTGCGATTTCAGATAAAAGAAGTAGCACTGGTGCGTGAATTGACATACATTGTTTATTATCCAGCAATATCAACATATACCTAGCTTAATATGTATTTCCTCTTTCAGGGGGTGTTGTCAACAGACAAGCAGCTGGTAGAAGTGCCAATACTTCAGCTGGTGTGCGACCTGGTGGTAGTACAAAGTCTAGTTCAATCTCAAAAACAGGTGCCTTCACATCAGCAACAACTTCTTCCCATGGTGTTTCCATGAATACCAAGCCAGAAGCAAAAACCAAATCAACCCCAAGCAACAATAATAGGACTGCTCAGAGGGTCCCTGTTCGTTCATCGTCAAAATCCAATATCGGCAAAACTATCCCATCAAGATCATCAGGGACAGGGAACAAGATTCCAGCTAGGGGTCATGCTGACCGTGCATCCCCTAGCATTTCACCTTGTAGCTCTGTGGACAGCATGAGCTCTGTGATATCTGGGGCATCTACCGCTTCCACTGTTGGGAAGATGAGCTATACATCCGAGAGTTTGAATACACTGTCCCCATCCCTCAGGAAGAGCAATGACTGCCCTCTGACCCCAAAGGTTAGGCCTACTGTTATCACAGAGGGACATTCTTTAGGAACAGCAACTGGAGATAATTTAAAAGCTAATTCAGACATAACCAACCAGGGAAAAGGTATTAAGCCAACAGGGCTTCGAAGGCCGACACCCAAGATAGGATATTTTGATGCTGTACGTGCATTTTATTTTATTCTTTCTCTTGCAATAATGTTCATGCCTTTTACTTGTGTGATTCTAACAATCTCTCTGTGTATGTATTTAGGAAAAATCCATCGACCAAAACACAGGTGCACAGATACAACTGCAACCTGTGAAGATCCAGCGTCTGCTACCTGACACACCGAAATCTCAGCCACCTACTCAGAACACGAACAGTGCATCATCTACCTTTGGTCAGCAGGAATTAAAACCAACTGCAGCAACACATGAAGAAAATGATCCTCCCAAAAGTAATGTGGTGAAGGCGCCACCTCTTAAAATTGCACAAATGGAAGTGGAACCTTTCAAGGTGTCTGAATTTGAAGCCTGCACACTTAAGATTGATCCAGAGTTGGCCAAACCTGAAGCCGTATGTGCATTTTTTTTATCTTCTTTTCCATTGTGATAGTGCAAAGTCCTATATCAATATGCTTCTAACTATCTTTTTGTGCATGTCTTCAGGAGAAATCAATTGACCAAGGTGTTGGTGCTCAGGCGCTACTGGAATCCATGAAAATCCAGTGCTTCCAACCGGCTACTCCGACATCTACCTTTGTTGATCAAGAACTAAAACCTATAGCAGGACCTCATTATGAGGCCAGTGCTTCCAAAAGTAAGGCTGTGACTCTCAAAGCTGCACAGATGGAAGTAGAACCTTCTAAGGTAGCTGAGCCTGAAGCGTGCATGCACCTAACCAGTCCAGTTGTGGCCAAAACAGAGCCTGTATGTGCATTTCATTTTGTATCTCCTTTCCCCTTGCAGAAGTGCAAATGTCCTATGTATCAATATGCTCCTAACCTTGCTGTGTATGTTTTCAGGACAATTCCATTGACCAAAACGTTGGTGCACCAGTGCAACTGCCCCTTGTGGAGATTCAGTGTTCACACCCTACCACACCTACCTCTCAAGCATCGTTTTGTCAACTAGAATTGCAGCCCGTAGCAGCAGCTCATGAGGAGATCAGTGCTTGCAAGAGTAAGGCCACGAAGGCGGTACCCCTTAAAGCTGTACGGGTTGAAGTAGATCCGTGTAAGGTCACCGATTCTGAAGCATGTCTGCACCAGACTGATCTGGTGGTGGCCGCAGACACTCCAAAGGAGAATATTCCAGCTGTGCACCAGAATATCCAGGCTAATCTTGATGCGAGTTCATTAGTTGATCTGTTGACCCAGAAGCTGTCCTCCATTTCCCTGGGAGAGGCCACCCCTGACCTGGCCTCATGATCCGGTAGAGAATGGGTTTCCCATGATATACTGCTGGTTGTTTCTGATTACATCCTTGTTATCTATAGGCAACTGCAGCCACCCAACCCGATTTCACTTGCACATGTGTAAAATCCTTTTGCACAGGGCTAGTGATAGAACTTTGCTTTCCTATTGTATGCATAAGCACCTGATCCTGGTTTGTCCATTGCTGGTTTGCAAGAAAGTGTATATGGTAATACGATTTTGATTTTCTTTTATTTAGAATGATTTTGTTTTCTTTGTTGTCGGTTCTACTTGAAGGGCGGGCTTGGTGCAGCGGTAGAGCCTACCGTCTGTAACCGGAAGGTCCCGGGTTCAAGCCCCAGCCTCTGCACATTTGTGCGGGTAAGGTTTGGACGCTATTACAACCCTTCCCCAGACCCCGCACGCTGCGGGAAGCCTACGGCACTGGGTACGCCCTTTTGTTGTCGGTTCTACTTGTACAAAGTATTGGTGACTCAGAACTTCAGGTAGTGCTATATCGAAAAAACTGTGGATGCAATCTGGAATGATAACATGTTGAGCAGTTTTTTTGTCAGGTGAATAATGGTCTGTCACTTTGAGAGATTTAAATGTATATCTTGATAAGGAAATGTAGTAAGTAGTAGCCATGTATTGTGTCCTGAAATTCTCAATGGAATCATGCTTCATCTTGTTTTCTGTTCTCTTTCCAGTGATATACAGTGACCATACCTAGTTAAATAGTTAAAGTATGGTTGAAAACAATGGTAAACCTTTTTGCAACCTAAAAATATGTACAGCAATCTGGTGCTTTGTCTGCCAACAGATATTGCCCATAAGGCAATTCACAAGAAATAAAATTATAATATGCAGAAAACAAATGTTCTCTCAAATTCCCTCTCCTTTTACCCATATTGCAGACTTCACCATGTTCCTGATTGTGAATTATGTTGGTCAATAAGGACTAGGGAACTGGGGAAATTGTCTAAAAAAGGGAAAACAGTGTCTGCCTTGGAAATTGCCTGCAGCGCATGACCCTGTTCTAGATGACATTGTTGCAGTTCAACTCTGCAATGGCACCTGACTATAGATTCACATCGGGCAGTGCTTTCCCAAGCTGATTAAACCGGCTACACATGCCGTTCTATTTCTGTAAAGAAAAGCAAAACTAAATACAGAAACAGAAAAACTCTGTCCAGTGATCCAATCAGGAAACAGACAAAATTATAACAGGCTACCTTGTATTGGAGCTTTTAGCTGAATTTTGTAATCACAATGTAGGAAACTGGCTACATCAAACTACCATTATATTCTGCAGTCAATATCTGAAACACAAGCAACTGAATTTTAGGAACCGAAGATTGACATTGATTGAATGAAAGTGGGGAAACTGAACAATGCGGGATTAACACTCTACTCCGTAAATACGAAGAATAAGCTAGACAGCAAGTACATGGCCCTTGGTTAGCATCAGTCTAGCACAAACAGGCATATTTGATAAAAACTGTATCTGCCTGTAGTACACTGTGTTAGTATGAACTATTAAGAACTACCAATCGACTATGGAAACTGACGAACAATGTGGGAAACAAGTACAGAAAGACAAGCAATTAAGCTGGTTCAGTCAATGTATCCAGCAAAGGCCGTAGCCTTTCAGTCAATGTATCATAAAGGGTGAATCAAGTGAAATGGATTTCAGATAGCAGTTCTACTCGGAATTCTCAAATATGGGCATATGGCAACCACTAGTGAGTAGTGACTAATAACTAGCTTGCTTGAATGCAAAGCCGCAGATGCTACAAAAAGAGGCATATGAAAATGATGTTGTTCAGCTAACAATCTAGCTACTGCCTGCCACATGGGATATGAAGCACAATCGACGCATTGCACGCACTGCTTGCTCACTTTTGCCGATCGTCAAGCATCTTTCTGCTTCAGTTCGTGGTGCTGCCGTTGCCACCATCGTTGCTCTTCAACTTCTTCAGCAGCGACCACACCCCAGCGTGCAACAAGGCACGGACAGCCCTCGTCTCAAGCCCCTCCACCATGGACATCTTCTTCTTGTCCCGCAAAGCACACGCCAGTGCCGCGTCCACCCTGCTTGCAGCGGCGCCCACGACCTTGCTCACCTCGACAGGGTAACTCTCTGTGTCGAAGGCAACAAGCGAGCCACCAAACCCGAGCGCAACCACCAGCTCATCGGTGAGGGTGACGAGCTCCAGGCCTTGTTGGCCATGAAATCCTCGTTTGTAACTTTGGTTCGTGATGAAGCGCGTGCACATTTTTTTTTCTAGAAAAGAACAAAGTCCAACTCTAACAAGAGTTCAAGCGGGCCGAAACTTTTTCGCTTTATTTCCCGAACGATTTCGTTTGTCTTTGTCCGAGTGAGATTACAGATATACAGTTGGCAACGTTTTGTGTCCGGGCGTCTTAGAACTAGGACAACACTACTAGCCCGAAAAGTACAGCAGGCAGAAACACGCACGCCCAACTCATTACCACGTCAGAGCCCTCCCGTTACCGCCCGATCGGGGAAACGCACGGCTCAGATCACTTACCCCACGCGTCCTCCAGCCATTGGACACCACACGTCGATCAGGGTCACAAACGACCTCCGTCCGACTCCCCGTAGATCTTCACCTCGACACGCCCTGCGTGCAGCAGGCTGCTTTATATACCGGCGTCCCCCCTGCCTACCTCCTCGTCTCATATCGCCTCTTATCAACACCGGCTACCTGCAGCTAGCAACAGACTCGACGTGATGGCGTTGTCTCGCGTGTGGGTGCTTCTGCTCGTGCTATTGGCGGCGGATCTCGTAGCTCCGATTTACGCAGCGCCGGCTCGTGGAGCGGCCGCCGGAGGCGCCGACAAGGAGAACACGGGCACCGTCATCGGCATCGACCTAGGCACCACCTACTCGTGTGTCGGCGTCTACCGGAACGGCCATGTCGAGATCATCGCCAACGACCAGGGCAACCGAATCACACCCTCCTGGGTCGCCTTCACCGACTCCGGCGAGCGGCTCATCGGCGAGGCCGCCAAGAACCAAGCGGCGGCCAACCCGGAGCGCACCATCTACGATTCCAAGAGGCTCATCGGGCGCCAGTTCGACGACGTCGTGGTGCAGCGCGACATGAAGCTGCTGCCCTACACCGTCGTCAACCGGAACGACAAGCCGCACGTCCGTGTCCAGGTCAGGGACGGCGACGTGCGGGAGTTCAGCCCCGAGGAGGTGAGCGCCATGGTGCTCACCAAGATGAAGGAGACCGCCGAGGCCTACCTCGGCGAGAAGGTCACGCACGCCGTCGTCACCGTCCCGGCCTACTTCAACGACGCGTAGCGCCAGGCCACCAAGGACGCCGGCGTCATCGCCGGCCTCAAGGTGCTCCGCATCGTCAACGAGCCCACCGTGGCCGCCATTGCCTACGGCTTCGACAAGAAGGGCGTCGAGAAGAACGTCCTCGTCTTCGACCTCGGCGGCGGCACCTTCGACGTCAGCGTCCTGGCCATTGACAACGGCGACACCCACCTCGGCGGCGAGGACTTCGACCACCGCATCATGGACTACTTCATCAAGCTCATCAAGCGCAGGCACGGCCGCGACATCGCCGGCGACGCCCGCGCGCTAGGGAAGCTGCGCCGCGAGTGCGAGCGCGCCAAGCGCGCGCTGAGCAACCAGCATCAGGTGCGCGTGGAGATCGAGGCACTATTCGACGGCGTCGATTTCTCTGAGCAGCTCACCAGGGCAAGGTTCGAGGAGCTCAATAACGACCTGTTCCGGAAGACGATGGTGCCCGTGAAGAAGGCCATGGCGGACGCCGGCCTCAAGAAGGGGGACATCCACGAGATTGTGCTCGTCGGTGGCAGCACCAGGATCCCCAAGGTGCAGAAGCTGCTCAAGGACTACTTCAACGGCAAGGAGCCCAACAAGGGGGTCAATCCCGACGAGGCCGTCGCGTACGGCGCCGCAGTCCAGGCGAGCATCCTTAGCGGCCACGTCGACGAGAACACCCAAGATATGATCCTTCTCGACGTCGCGCCGCTGACGTTGGGCATGGAGACGGTTGGCGGGGTGATGACGAAGCTGATCGCAAGGAACACGGTGGTGCCGACGAAGAAGACGCATGTGTTCACTACGTACCAGGACAGGCAAACCACGGTGACTATCAAGGTGTTCGAGGGCGAGAGGAGCATGACCAAGGACAACAGGCTGCTCGGCAAGTTCGACCTCTCCGGGATCCCGCCGGCGCCTAGGGGCACGCCGCAGATCGAGGTGACCTTCGAGGTGGACGCCAACGGCATCCTTCACGTGAGTGCGGCGGACAAGGGCACCGGCAAGTCGGAGAAGATCACCATCACGAGCGACGACCGGATGATGCGCGAAGCGGAGGAGTTCGTGGAGGAGGATCAGAAGGTGAGGGAGTGGGTAGACGCACGCAATAAGCTCGAGACGTATCTCTACCAGGTGAAGAGCGCGATGGACGACGGCAAGATGGCTGACAAGATGGACGTCGAGGAGAAGGAGAAGGTGGAGGAGGCAGTCAGAGAAGCCAACGAATGGCTCGACGGCAACTCGGAGGCTGCAAAGGAGGAGTACGTGGAGATGCTCAAGGAGCTGGAGGATGTGTGTAACCCTGTCATCTCGGCGGTCTACCAGAGGTCCGGCGGTGCACCGGAAGACAGTAGCAATGACGATGATCATGATGAGCTTTAGGCAGTTTTAGTTTCTTGTCACTAGCTATTTATAGTGTTACAGTTTAATAATTTTGATTTGTAGACTGAGATACAGTATGATTCTGTTTTTATTATTGTTATTACTTTCGTCTATTGATGTCAAGTCAGAAAATATTTGATCAGTTTTTATATGTATTCTACTAGCATCCTAATATTATTTTCTAAACTTAACGCCTCTGTGTAGATTAAGCCCGTGGTGTTGGCAAAATCTATTTCACTGTTCCAAATACGTAGGCCAACCAAACAAACATAGGGCAACCAAACAATGAACTGAAAACGTGGCGGACAGAACTAAATGAAAGTAAGGCTACCAAGCAATAAATAATGTCTAATGCGCATATTTTCAGAAACTCAAAACCATCATGTAATATTTTAATTAAAGCAATCAACTTAATGAGAGAAACAAATTGAAATCAGGCCCCTCCAAACGGTGGGCACTGAGAACAGTCAGGATCATGTGGTAACTTAACTGTAAACAAGTGTAATTGAGAGCAGTCTTTGAAAAGATTACTACTCTGTAACTGAGAACAGTCTTTGAAAAGATTACTATCCTGTAACTGAACAGTCTTTGAAAAGATTACTATCCTGTAACTGAACAGTCAATGAGCAAGGTGATGGATATAAATTAATGGCGTCCCTGTGACAACAAAATCCTGATATGGTGGAATTCAGCTGTCCAGCAGTGTTCAAGCAAATGCAATTTTCAGTAGTGCTCAACTAGCATGATGATGTTGCAGTTTTTTTTTTCCACCACGGGGCAAACCCGAATTTCATTTCCACAAAGGTAACGAAATTACAGCAGGTGTTCTCACATGAGAGTTCAGACAGAGTTTGAAAACAACTACTACCTATGGAAACTCCACGGAGGGTAGCTCCATAGGACCTAAGATCCTTGCAGAGCAGCAACTAAACGCTCCACTCACAGTTGCCACAGACCTCAAACTCCCTAGCAAAAAGAAACGGCAGCGCTGTTTGCCATACCACAACATTGGCAACAGCAAGACACCAGAGCTGCAAGACATCAGCATCTTGGGGATGGAAGTGGAGTGCCGCTGTCTTCAGAGTTTCTGCGCCTTCCTCCAAGGCCTTCACGTCCTCATCTTTTTGGAGACCTGCCCAATATTTTATAAAACAACAAGCAGGGCAAATAATTTTAGTCGGGGATATTTTTTTCTCGAAACAGACATTTCTAGTCTTTCACAAATCCCAAACAATGGCTGCCAAGCCGACCATGTGAATTTTTTTGCTATGAGGGAGGTACTTCCCAATCCATCCATAACCAATATTGATCCAGAGAGCTCGATCTGCTATCTGCTCCCAAAACCCATGTCACCAAACTCCATATATATTTGGCCATAGAGCATTCAAAGAATAAGTGAGCAACATTTTCATGACCAGGACACTCGATCACCTCATGGAAGCACTGAACAAGGGGAACACATTGTTTAAGGAATAAAGGAAATCTACTTTAGCTTTAACCATGATATAGGTTCAGGCAATTTGTTATCTAATGATTGTGCCATGCCGATCAGATATACTACTAGGCTACTAGCATAGCCTGCACAAGGTCATGCTCACTAGGTCTGATTTACAACCGTGTTCTCAAATCTAATGTGTATGGGAACGTATAGGATTGAAGCCTTCTTATCTCTGTCTGTGCGTGTCCGTTTGCTTCTGGCTCATATTCGGTCAGTTTCTTATTCAGAAATCTGACGCTTTCTCCGCAAGCAGAGCAAGGACTATCGACCAATTTGGCCGCATGCCACATTCCATATTCTCAAATACTGTACCTTGGTATCTGTTATATTGCCAGCATAATATACCTGACTTTTCTTTATTCTTGTAGATGTGTTCTCCGTTACGCAAATTGTAATCTTGATATAGCAGACACATATCTTTCTTAGTTCTTTTTTTGTGAAACTCGAGAACTTGCAACTTTATTCATCCACCGATGGTTTAGTGAGATCACAAACCACAACAAAGTTTACAACCCAAACGATAAGTTGATCCGGGTCCCGATTACGATCAAAACGAGCAACTCGTATTACATGAACGAGGAGCACTCCTTTTAGTCTTGAGATGGTATTGAGACCTCCGATTCTCCAAAATACAATTTGTCACATGTATTTCTTGAGTTTCTAGTTTCTTTTTTTCCGTTTCCGTTTTCTTTTCTTCTGCACTCAGAGATGTGGCTACGAAACTTTGAGTTTCTCTTGAAGCTGACTTTGCCTTCTACTCCCTCTATTCCAAAATGTAGGTCGGTTGACTTTTTTGACTCTAAGTTTGACCGCTCGTCTTATTCAAAATTTTTTGCAAATTATCATAATTTTTTGTGGGTTGCTTTATTAATAAGAAATCTTCAAAAATACCTTGAATTTGATTATATTTTCACAAATTTTTTGAATAAGACGACCGGTCAAACTAGTATTTTCTATTAGAATATTTATGAAATAGTATTACTTTATAAAATTACTTTTGAATCAAGATCTAAACATGTGATTTAAAATGCTCGACTATACTTCAGGTGGTTATGACTGAATGCGAGGGTGTACCATATTCTAGTTTAATAACGACTTGATCTGAGTTTGAATGAAACACACTGTCGTCGATACGTTGGTAGTGAAGTGCTTCTGCCTGGATCCCTAACTAACTAGTGTCGCGGGATCATTATTCAACAGCCATCGCAGAAATTACAAGCACAAATTGTATACATCTCTCGCTGAGATATTCATATACCCCATACGGGTTCGGCGGTTCGCGTTTAGTTTTGGGGCTTTATTAGATGGGGACGGGCTCGAGGAAGAGCGCGGTGACGAGGCCCTTGAGGTCGCCGCCGAAGGTGTAGGCGTCCCTGCCGCCGAGGTACATGATCTCCATCGTCCTCGCCAGGCTCACCACCAGCTCCGCCGCCGGGAGCACCGCGCGTTCCGTCCCCAACCCCATGCGCATGCATGCCCCGTTGATCTGCCGCCACGCGCGCTCCGCCATCCCGGCGACCGCCGCTACGGCGTCCTCGCCGGTGACGCCGTGCTCCCTCGCGTAGCACTCCACGGAGCTGGCCACGTCCTCCTTGTTCTTCCCCAACTGCATGCACGGAATTACAATAGCTTTATAAGAACACGAACATATATATCATGATGATGCATGGCTGCAAATTATATGAGCCTGCTCATAGTAATATATGAAATGAAACGACCTTGTAAGAAGCGATGTCGTTGAGATAGCGAGTGATCTCTGCGCCGGCGCGAACCACGTCGGGGACACCGACGGCCCACTCGAACGCCTCCTTTGTTGCGACGTCGTCTCCGGCGCCGAGGAGCAGCACGACGGCCATGGTAGGAAACACAGACGACATGGCCGACACCTGCAGGTGCTCCTCGAAGCTCGGCGCGTGCTTCTCCCTGGACCATTTGGCCTCCTCCAGGAAGTACTTGGATAACGACTTGATCTGAATTTGTACAAGAGATGAGTCTTTTTTAAAAAATTATATACACGTTGCTACTGATAACTTTTATTGTATCTAGTATTTCGTTCATACCACTCTGATCGCGTAGGACATGCGGTATTTCTCGTTTGCTCCTAAACACTCCTCAAACTCTGTAAAGCTTGTCAAGAGTTTGATGTAGAACATTTGCAGATAGTCCGGTAAAATAGCTACCGCGCTTTCATCCCATCTGCAGGTAACATAATGATGATTTTCAGCCTAGCTTACTATACTAAACCATTTAATATATGATCTCCGATCCACAGTTAGCTGCTAAAAAATAGTTAAATACTCGTTAGGATTTTCGACTAATAGGTAAGCTTGTGTTTTATCTACGACCCAGCTAAAAATTAGCTGTTAGCTAGTTGCCCCTAATTAACATAGATAATAAGTTAGTATAGCTAATAGTATCTGGACAAATCAAAATGGGGCCTTAGGTTTCAATCCAAAATTAATTTAGTAAAATAAACTATGATGGCATTGCCATGTAATTAAGTTAGAGGAGATAAATGAATCGAAATGACAAGTCAAAGCAAATGATTGATCTAGAAAGAGTCATCTAGAAAACACCATTGAGTACCCACGTTGCATCCATACTACAGATTCAAAACATGTATACTATAGATACGATACACAATTTTGCATGACTTTCCATTCACCAGAAAATCGCCATCATCCTGTACCTTTGTACAGCTTCGTTTAGCTGACAACACTCCTCCAAGGTGGCATCGATGTCGTACGTGTCATCCATCGTGGATAATAACCCCACCGTCTTTGCAAACACCATCCGTGCACGTGAGTACTTGGCCTCATGGAACACTCCGCAGGTCCAGAAGTAGTTCTCCACCAGGCGGTCTCGAGCATAGCTTAGCTTCATGCCGTTGTAAGTGTGTTTCCACCACCTAGTACATATTGAAGGAATTAATATCGTCATATCCCACATACAAAATCATGAATGTTCTTGCAGTATCATCCAAGGAGAAATTTGCCAAAGAGAAAATAAAGGTCAACACACACGCTTACAATGATAGTTCCTTAAGCTCCTTGAGGTGAAGAGACCTGAGGAGGTTGAAGTCCAGCCTTGCGAGCTCCAGTAACATGCCCTTGTACCCCTCCTCCTGCTCGTACTCGGCAACGTATCGCATCGTCTCCAACCTCTTGGGAAACCGTGGGAGAGGGATCTCAAGGGCACGAGACACCTGCTCTGCCAATGGCGAACTGAGCTCACCTTTCATGGACTCGAGGCGCGCCCTTGAGATGGCGATGGCCTCGTCCAGTGCCTCCTCGCCCGGGGCAGCTAGGTGTGCCGCATTGTACAAGTTCAGCAAGCTCCTTGGGTCCTCAGAGACCAGGCTTGCGCTAAAACCTCCCGTGTCATCTTTGAACTTATCAAATACATCTGCAATAGCAGTATAGCACCATGAATGGATAACTATGTCTACACACCGGTAGAAAAACTCACGTCAGTACAGGTCGGAAAATCTCATTTAGTACCGGTCGTACTGACCGGTAATCCCACCTGGTACTAAATTGTGCATCCCGACAAAAGCATGCGGCACACAGTTTAGCATCCCACCAGCCGGTACTAACTGCTTTTATTTTTTCTTTTTTGTTGCTTTCTTTTTATTTTAGTTTTAATACATATTTTATTTGTATCCATATAAATATTTTATTTATATGTGAATACATGTATATAATATATAATATTTAATCTATTATTTTACAATACATATAAACATTATCACACATATATAATATATACATTTGAATTATTACAGGTACTTTAAAATATTCGAGATATTATAAATTAAGCGTCCTCTTCTCGGGCATCCCTATTATTAGGATCTAGTTGAGCCACACTTACGTATGTACTGGCATGAAATTTCACATTGGGATTTAGAACATTATCGAGCAGAAATCCACATAGTTGTTCTTTGAATTGCCCTGACTCATGAATAGTATGTTGCACACAGCCACACACCAGGCATGATAATTATTAAGCTGTTATTAATTGGCCATACATCACATTAGGAAAAACTCATACAGAGATTAATATATATACCTGGAGGTACCCATAGCCCGTGTTGCCTAAGCAGTCGAAACCGGAGAGAAACGGTGTGGATGTTATCATCGGTACTAGAGCTGTCACAGTCCAGCTCCTCGTTATGGAGGCGGGTTAAAACCATGTCGATCTCCTCGCGGAAGTGCTCGTCTATGCCGAGGCGTTCGAGCGTGTCAACCAGCGTCAGTGCGTTGGCTGCGCTCATGGCCTCGCCGCCCTCGAACATCCGGCGCACTCCCTCTTTGAGATAATCTGCCCTATCTCTCATCCACTCCTCCGACCTCTGCAAGGGCAATAGGCACACGGGAATATACATGACGGAATCGCTAAAGACTGACATGATGATATGAGCTCCGGTACGGTTACATGCATGTGAACAATCATAGTAATGGCGTCATGCACGGGTCGGAGATGCATATGTGTCAATGTGTATGAATATCTGAATGTGGAAATAAATAAATGTCCCTATACCTGGCAGACAGGAGGGATGTATGTGACAAAGAAGTCGTTCCACACGCAGGGTTCAAAGGCGGCGGCGCTGCCGCCGGTGGCCACCGCTGTGTCGCCGGCCTCCTGGCTCTCAGTCGCCGGAGGAGTGGTAGCAGCCTGCTTGCTCGGAGCCATGTCGCTGTGGGTTTAGCGCAGACCAACGTGTGGCCGTCCCAGCTTGTATATCCTGCTAGTACGACCTAAATCTGCCAGTATTTATAGAGCTCGACCTACAGTATAACTTAATAATTTCACTCCGAGAAAACATAGTTTTTTTTATGAAAAACATGTTGAAAATGATGGTCGGGATGCATATCTGGTAAGGGAACATGTTTAACGTGGAAATGGTGTGTGGTTCCTCCTCTGCATCGAATATGACAAGTACGGTGGTCCTCATTCATATCTTCACCTTTTTTTTTCAGAATAGAAAGCTTTTTAAATTTCGAGGGCGTTGCATCAAAATGATAGAATCAAACTCGAGAAACTCCATGCCTCCCAAGTTTGCACAAGCCTTACAAAACAAAGAAAGAGAAATCGGGCGCTCAGTATTAATCCGAATACTAGACTGCTACCTATGTGCCTGAGTAGCTAGAGAAGGAAAATACAAATAATACAGGAGTAGGAATTACTTGGAATTCTGCATTTGAAAAATTGATGATAGAGAGAACTGCCTAATACAGTTCCAACCACCATAATTCAAATCTCGACGCCTATACAATTTAACCAACCAAGAGTGCTCGCTTATTGGTGACATCCTGGTGGTCATATTTACGGAAGTTGTACTCGATCACACAGCAGTCACACCTGATGAGCGTGGGGCGGGTATGCTGCGTGCGTGCGCCTAGCGATCGAGGAAGAAATCAATGACATCGCTGAATATTCATGGAAAAAAGCAAATGTGTGAAAAACAATTGGACATCACATATTTATGCGTATTTCAGCATGGACATGGTATGTTTGTTATTCTTATGATCAATACATGCATATATATGCGGCCTGCATGGAGCATCTTCATATGCATACTTTGAATAACTAGTTTAGTATCAATGTTTGCTAATATTATCCTAAACGCTAAATGGTAAACAGTAGGTCATCTGTTGTTTAGATAATAATCGGACTAAATATATGGCCCATTACATAGCCTAAACACCCCATTAAACAGGTTAAACGAAGGACTATATAAAAACATCTAGCTACTTTTATAACAGAAGTTTAGATTCTTTTCAACGACAGTCTTAGTAACTTACGGATTTATGAGGTTAGTTTAAGTTGTTTGTTTTAATGGCAGACGCCGGTAACTTTAAAACAAATGAGATCTAATGGTTATTATTGTGATATTATAATTAGAGTATATCCGATTAATTCATAAATTTTTTATATTGGTGAGAATTTATAGAATTTATTTTTTTAGCGCGTATTCGAAGGATTAAAAGAGTCTCAAGTAAGTATTAATTTAATAGTTAAGGTGCTTGTTTAGATGAAATCAAGATTGTGGATTGAAATTAGAATGACAGAAAAGTTGAGGGGATGTGAATTGAACATCCACCGGTAGACCCCCTTCATTCGGAATCATCTTGTGCCCAAGTGCCAATGTCTAGTCTTAGACTTTTTCATGGTTTTGCAATTTCCACCCTTAAAAGAATTTCTTTTAAAAAAGTAGACCGGTGGCGTAAGACCGCCCCATGGTTTTTCATTAATAAGATAGAAAAACCTCCCAAACTCCAACAAACCATCGAGAAGAATTTTTTTAAAACGACCTGAAAAACTCACTCCCATAAGGAGTCAGAACCCACAACCTAAAACTGCTACTAAAGTTTTGCAATCACCAGGCTACAGGCTCGTTCGCACAATCTCCACCTTGCAGGTTCCGGGGACAAAAACACCGAGCTTTGGCAATCGCAAGTGCTGTAAAATCACAACTTCGCCCTCGGATATGTAGGATATATGCTGAGGATGAGTACTTGGCAAACATCGGCACACGTGTAAAAGGCTACGCCAATTGCTCATTTCTCTATAAACAGAGAAGCATTCAACCAAAAAAGACCAATGGCTCGAAAATGATGCAAAGTGATGTTTTCTCTCCGTTTTCACGTGACAAAGCTTGAGGAACTAAATCACACCAATAATAATTAACGAGTCTGGTTTCGATGGTATCAAAATTGAGTATAGGGGACAAGATTAGACTCATGCACTATACGTGATAAAGCCCTTCTATGTACCTTCTATGTACTCGGCTTTGAATAATGCATACAATAATCCAAACAAGATCAAATCGACAAGCTTGACACAACAAAAGTCTATAGTGACGTGGAATAATATAGTACCTACGATAGTGCTTACTTTCGTCATTATCCCGGATGTGTATGGTTTCAGAGAGAACAGAGAATTGTCAGAATTCATTTCACAGTAGCAGTGTCCGAATTCTCTTCTTCTACCTAACTTGCATGTGCAGTTACATCACAGTGTATTTTAGCTAATTTATGTGGCCATGTTGTGAAGCTTATGTTTGCAACTTTGACCTTTTCTTTGAAACCATTTTTAATTTTTAAGATTGCTTTTGAATGGAGATCTAAATATATAATTTTTATGTATCAATGTTAGAGTCCTCTAAGAGTTATATTTGGAAGTTAAACGTTTGACCATATTTCAAGTAGTACTTATGACCAAACGTATTCTAGTTTTTCTGTTTTAGTACTTCAGCAAACAGTGATACACTACGTATATTTAGAGCATGGTTAATAATATAGACAAGCTCCTCCGCCGGGAGCACCGCGCGTTCCGTCCGCTCTCCGCTTTCCTGGCGAGCCGATCAAACGGCCTACATGTCCCAAGGGGGTGGTCGGTAAATGAAATACGTCCACCCCCGACCCCTAGGAGCGCCGCGCCTTGCCACGTCACGGAGCTGTGCTGTCCTGCTGGCCTCTCTGAACCTAGCTCCCCAAGCCGAACTGGATGACATACATGTTCAGAGATCATTATATAAGATAGCTGATTCCTGGCATAAGCTGATCCAGGAGATGTACTATCCAAGTGATTTGTTAGCTTTTGCCTCCTGGACCATCAAGTGTTCTGCACGGGCTCTGCACGGGCTAGTAATTTTAGGAGATATACTAAAAATATTATGAAAAAAATTAAGGGTACATGGCTATTTAAAATTTCTTGCCATTACTCTCTCATTGGTAACATATATTATACCATAATATGATATATAAAATTTATATTTGATTGTGATAGAGTTTATTTTTCTTATGGCATCACACTTCCATGTGTTCTTTACATGTACCACCTTGACTTAAACTATGTCTTTTTACACGGAAATTGATATGCATGCTTTTTTTCCGTACATGTATACCTGATTTACATCCATACATGTATACCTGATTTACATGGTCACATATATCATATATCATTCATGTATACCTTGAATTGATTTTTGATAGATGATGATGATATATAATCACATATAGAGTACTTTGGAATATTTTTTATATTAACAAAGGTAGGTAATTTAAACGCATATTACTATTTAGAGGTTAGTTCAGTTTGTTTTTAATGATAGCAGAGGTGGGTAATTTATTTTCATATTTATTAATGATAGCTTCTAATTTTTTATAATGATATAGGTGGGTCATTTAAATGAAGATGTGTGTGTTTGTGGGGGGGGGGGTAAATTCTTTTATAATAAGAGATCGAGGAGTGGAATTCAGATATAGATCTTAGGTTTAGTTTAGATTATTTTCATGATAGTAGGGATGGGAAATTTTATAGAAAACAGATATATGCAATGATTTTATTGTATGGTTCACTTAAACAGTAGCGGTGTGTTTCTAGTTTTTTGTGATAATTCCCATTAATTGTCCTTTTAACATAATTCTGAATATACATGTTTAGTATGTTTGTGATCGATTGTATATTAAGACTTAGAGTTTGATATACATATCAGGTCTTAATCATAAACACACTAAACATATACACGGCACTACATTAATTAATGATTTGGTATTCCATTATCTAAATAATATGTACTAACACTGAAGAACAAAAAATACTACTACTAAGAAATAATCGGACCTTGATCCAATGCATGTAGGCTCTAATAGACAAATTATCAAACACTTGGAATGAAACTCAAAAGAAAACAGTTGGAATAGAAGAAGCAAAAGGGGGATATGGATGGATCCATCACCTGATATGTATATTGTATACATGCTTCTTTGATATATCGCAGATTGACTGCACACGACCAATAATTACCCATTAGCCAAAGATCTCGCAGGCTTGTAATGTATAGTGCATCAGAGACGTGAGATTCCTCAGATTCCTGCACCTATATCATACATATGCATGCATGACTCCATGCAAATTAAATTACTGGAATCTCCATGCAGATAGATGAAACTAAATGCTATTGTACTACCAGTTCCTGGCATGGAAAAAATACGGATCATCTCACCGCAAGCAGCATCAATCTTAGCCTAATTAATCAGCTCGCTTACCTGCCACGGCCGCCGCGGCAAGGCACTCACCTCGTGCCTCCACCCCACGGTCGTTGCTTTGTCCTCGAAGGAAAAGGAACTGATCTACTAACGACGCCATGTATATCGAATAAATTTGCTTAGGTAATTTAGATAAAGATTAGAGAGCCACTTTAGATTATTTTTATAATGGCATGAATGGGTAATTTAGATATATATTTAGGGGGTTATTTTAGATTATTTTTTATAATGGTACAGGTGGGTAAATTTTTAAAACTACAATAAATCTAATGGCTATTATTATTAGTTACGATATAATCTCGCAGATTGATGGCCAGATGTTTCTGATTTTTGTGAGAATTTCTAGGATTTATCTTTTTTTCTAGCGCGTCTCGTGAGGATTAACGTGGAGCCTCCAAAAGAAGCCTCCAATTAGTAATAGTAAGACAAATATAAGATGCTACGTAATTGCAACAGGAAATTAACATCCACAGAAGAAAATGTATAGCTGGTAAGGTTGGCCAGGACATCATCGCTAATCTGAAAACCTACAGGCCATGAGGCCTCCCGGGGATGATTTGGTATTTTGATCTTGGACTGTCCCAGTTGCCGGCACTAGTCCTGACCTCTAGACATGTGTATTCACTAGCCACAATGATAACAGCGAGCCAAATACATTTCTTCAGTTAGTTCAGAGTTCAGAACTCACGACCACCACCGATGAACTGCGAGTGGTGAGGAATGCGTGATGCCCTTGCTGGTGCGGTGCAACCCCAGCTTATTCGGGTTCAGTTTCAGATTGAAATTGAACCAGCGCCCGCTTCGTACGTCCTGGTCTTGCAGCCTGCGCAATGACTGCCCAGTTCAGGCCTTGTTCTTCAGCATACAAGCTTCAGAAGCGAATTCGACGGGCCATTCATTCCATTCCTGCTAGGTGAAATGTGTTTGCTGAACAATATGACGCGGTGCTGTTGCTCTCCTTAATTTGCAAATTCAGCTTGCACCGGGGCGGGGCTAGCTAGTGAAGC
The DNA here is from genome assembly GCA_033239725.1 of Echinochloa phyllopogon. Classification (NCBI taxonomy): domain Eukaryota; kingdom Viridiplantae; phylum Streptophyta; class Magnoliopsida; order Poales; family Poaceae; genus Echinochloa; species Echinochloa phyllopogon. The sequence continues at coordinate 48,441,444 of BTCW01000002.1, read as the reverse complement.
TGCTGACGGCCGCCATGAGGGATCAGGATCAACAGGGAACACGTTCGTCGTCTTCGTCTCTTCGTTGTTGCTCGATCAGGGCGGCGCTGCTACCGACGTGTTCCACGGGCTGGCCAACCGCCATCTCCTTTCCCTGCCGCTGTCGGAGGAAGCAGCACCGCCGGGCGCCGGCGTCCTCGAGCAGCGCGCGGTCGCCGCCGAGCTCCGACATCCGGCTCCGGATACAAACACGACCAAGTCAAACGGCAGATCCGCAGCATCCGCGCCGCACATGTCCGATCGAGCGGCCCCGGGGACTCAAGGGGTGGTCGGTAAATGAAATACCGTCCACCCCCGACCCCCGATCTGCTTGGTAGGCGCCGCCGTCGAAGGCTGCGCGCCACGATCAAATCCGCCGCTCGCCGAGGGTTACAAGGAGCTGGACCCCTTCGCGGTGGCCGTGATCGCGGTCACCGCGGCGCTGGCCATGGTGAGCTCCAAGGGCACCTCCCGCGTGCGTGAACTGGGTGGCCTCCGCCGTGCACTGGCTGGTCATCGCCTTCGTCATCGTCTCCAGGTTCATCCACGGGAACCCCAGCAACCTCAAGCCCTTCATGCCCTACGGCGTCCCCAGCGTGTTCCGGGCCGCGGCGATCGTCTACTTCGCCTACGGCGGGTTCGATCGACAATATCCCGACCATGGCAGAGGAGACCAAGAACCCGTCCCGCGACATCCTGCTGGGCTTGCTCGGCTCCATGTCCGCCATCTACTGCATCATGGCGCTCGTGCTCAGCGTGATGCAGCCGTACACGGCGATCGACCGGAGCGCCGCCTACTCGGCGGCGTTCAGCAGCGTCGGGACGCACTGGGCGCAGTACGTCGTGGCCGGTGGCCCTCGGCGCGCTACACCACCCACGTCGCTCGGAGCCACATCATCCGGCCGGTGTTCGCGCTCGTGCACCCCAGGACCGGCACGCCGGTGCACGCCACGGCGCTCATCACCACCGCCAGCGCCTGCATCGCGCTCTTCTCCAGCCTCTACGTGCTCTCCAGCCTGCTCTCCGTCAGCACGCTCTGCATCTTCGCGATGATGGCCACCGCGCTGCTCGTCCGGCCGTACTACGCGCCTGGCGCGACGGCGCCGGCTCGCGGCGCTGCTGGCGGTGGTGATCGCGTCTTACTGGGGCACGGCGCCGCCGGAGCGGTGGCAGGGATACGCCGTGCTGGTACCGGCGTGGGCGGCGGGGACGATGGGCGTCCAGTTGCTGGTGCCGGCGGCAAGGGCGCCCAACGTTTGGGGCGTGCCGCTTGTGCCGTGGCGGCGAGCAGCGCGCGATCGCCGCCGAGCTCCGCCATAAGGCTCCCGAGTCCCGACACCAAAAACGACCAAGTCAAACTGCGAATCCGCTGCATCAGGACCGCACATGTACGATCGAACGGTCCCAGGGACTCATGGGGTGCTCGGTAAATGAAATACCGTCCACCCCCGACCCCGGCAGACGGCCTCCAGGGCTCCAGGAGCTCTTCCTCTGCTTGGTGGCACCCCGGCTCGCCAGAGCGCCGCCGCGTTCCAGCTGCTTCCCGCGCTCCGTACCATTGATTCCGGTGGCCGAGTCCACGGTGAACCCGCTTGCACCGGCCAAGAAGAACAAGAGAGCTCTGATGAAGGCTCGCCGTTGCCCTCCCTCTACCAAGAACAGGACGGCGCCGAGGTCGTATATGCTCGAAGCTAGCTGCACGCCACGCTCAAGGCCAACCGTCGTCCGCGCCATGGGTGAGTCCACGGCTGGTGGGCGCCTGTGTGCTCGGCGTCGCGCCCCAGTCCCTAGAGAGCAACGAGCGCACCACGGCGTGCTTCGCTGCAAGCGCCGACGGCGTGTGCAAAGGCGCCCGCAGATGGAGATGCCGGCGCGTGGAGAGACAGAGGCGGGCTGGCCATCCGCCATCTCCTTTCCCCGATGCTGTCGGAGGAAGCAGCCCCGCCGTCCGCCGGCGCCGGCGTCCTCGAGCAGCGCGCGATCGCCGTCGAGCTCCGCCATCGGGCTCCCGACACCGGAAACGACCAAGTCAAACCGCGAGTCTGCCGTATCCGAGCCACACGTGTCCGATCGAACGGTCCAGGAACTCAAGGGGTGGTCGGTAAATGAAATACCGTCCACCCCCGAGTCCCCGACCTGGGCAGAGCGCTTCCTCTTCTTGGCGCCCCGGCTCGCCGGAGCGCCGCCGCGATCCAGCCGCCCGCCGCCTCCATAAATCCTTGCTCACGGCGGCCAACGTTCACGGCAGTAGTAGGCGAGGACCGCGCCGGCAGCCGATGAGGCCCTGTATACCACCGCCAACGTCAAAGGACGCAGCGGCCGGCGGGGCTGCCGGCGCCCTCGAGCAGCGTCGCCGCCGTCGAGCTCGCCTCCATATATCCTCGCTCACGGCGGCCGCCATCCATGGTGCTGCGCCACCTGCAGTCACGCCCACAGCGAGGCTGTATTCTTCGGGGACAGCGCCCATCATCGGAAGCATGCCAGTCTGCTTTCCGCTGGAAAAAAGAAATTGGTTGCAACTGATTCAGTGCCAAATTAGCTGCAGCCCTGACATCTGAAGTTCAGAGTCTGAACATGTAAGTTGATAGCAGCCGTGTTACCGACCTCTTCAGTTGGTTCAGAGTGGAGCGTCCAAGAGAACCACCAGACACCCTTGTTCGCCTGCTGAGCCCCAAGTTCAGTCAGGCTCTTCCAGCATGGAGAACGTTGCTTGAAGTCGGTTTCTCAAAAAAAAAATGTTGCTTGAAGTCTACCCTCATATCCAGCCCTATCCTTCCTTTCCTGAACAAAATCCTGCTTGGCCCATTTTTAGAGCCCTTTGGGCTGATGATTGTCTTAGGGGGTAGCTGCACAAGTCAGGAAAGGGATTTATACACATGAACTGAGCTGAACATATGTTACACGGAACGATGATTTATACTGTATATATGAACTGAGCTACCACAAGTCCACAACTAATAAAACAGAGCACGAATTTATGTATCTGTTAGCTGGCATGTACCATGTCTCACTAAAATTTACCCATCTACGAAGAACAGATTATAGCCAAGGGGAAAAAAAACATCTGTATGATTGTTACCCCCAGTGTCCATTGCAAGTATATTTGTATGGGGAAAACCCAAGCGTCAACCCGTCGCCGCCAACGTTATCGCCGAGCTTGCGACAAGCATGCATATCATGCTTTTCAGCTCAGAGGAAAATATGATTGCTACCCAGTATCCGTTGCAAGCAAACTTCTGTCCAGGGAATAAATTTATCAGCACCCATGTACTAGTTTATCTATGCATATACTCAAGGCTTTCAAAGAGAGATAATCAAAGCTACTCCAAATGGGTTGGGCAGCCTCTTAATAACATTGCGCCCTAGTATGAGATCCTTGCTTAAAGCTAGAATCCATTTGAAGGAACAAATAAAACAGTGAACCATCACCCATAGAAATAGAACTGGCGACATTTTTCATTCAGCGTGCCATTTGAACCGAACGGATCATAGACCCAGTTCCTGGCTTCCTGCTACACATGCCATGAACAAAAGAAGCAATTTCATTCAGAAGAGGTAAGGCCACTGGGCCACTGCTCTACCCTAACACTCTATTCAATGCTGAACCATTTACAACCAACATACATTTTGACATGAGCATTACACAGGGGTGACCACAAGATTCTACGCTACCGAAAGAACGATTATCTCCTAAATTCTGGTGCCAAAATTTCCACCGAAGAAACCTGTAGTGTGGTCAGAGAGGAGTGCAAAGTATCTGGATCACATGGGCATACTAGTATGCTACCTACATATGTGCCACCAAAGCATTTGTACAAATGCTGGATTCTGAACTCCCGTCAGAATACCCCCAGTAGACATGATTGATTCCAAGCAGTGTTCATCCATCCATTTCCTTTTGTCTTTGTACAGAGGCAGGATGAGTTGAGAGTCCCCATGATGCCATGTTCATGCGAACTCCTCATCCTGTAAATTGTTGCCAATATTATGTAGCGGATGTCCCAATGCTGTTTTCATCCTGTTTGGCACCTGGGCTCCACGTGCCTTCAGACACTTGGTGTCTAGCGGTTGCTTATACTCATTGTCTATTCCCAGCTCATAACTGCAATGCAAGGTCTGGCTGTTGTGCTTCCAAATTGATGCCAGAAGACTGCCGAGCTGGTGGTGAACCTGGAGATGGGAACCCAATGTTCAGGTCTGGGCGGAGGACATCCTTGCTCGGCTTCTGTTGCATGTGGGGGACCAGCCCTTGCCATTGTGGTTGGCCCTGCGATCTCATGAAATCTGGCTGGACCAACTGGGGAAATATTACCAAACCATTGTTTTGAACCAGGCTTTCTCTAACTACCTGAACAGGTTGCCTAAAGAATTGAGGAACGGCACTTATTTTAGTATCATCAGAAGGCCGGACATTTGCAAATGGCATCTTCCAGGCAGAATTATTGTCAACGAAAGTTGGGCTGACAATGGCTGGTTTGTTCTCTGTAGAAGCACCAAATGAGATCCAAGATTGAGCAGACGGAGCTGATGGAATGCTCTGGTTCTCCCTAACAGCTGCTGGAAATGCTGAGAACATGTTCCGGGAAGCATCAAGACCTCTATTTGGTATATTTCCCAGGCCAGGCATTGCAGTTGAGCCTACTGATTTTGCATGGTCATTGACATTCTTTTGTCCATTCAAATTCATCGCAAAAGTTGCAGCATTTACTGCTTGATTTTTATTGATGAATCCAACACTGGTTGACGGTCTGCTTTTGTTGGATGCTCCAACCTTTCCATCACCAGGTCGTCCATGGTACACCCAAGTCGCTTCATTTTTGGGCTGTGGTAGAGTCACTTCTTGTGGCTGGAAGAAGGGTTTCGGCTGCCCGTTTGAAGGCATGTCACGCACACCAGATGAAGCTGGTGCTTGCGACTGGAAGAAGTGTTTAGGCTGCCCATTTGAAGGTGCATCATGCGCACCAGAAGAAGCCGCTGCTTGCGACTGGAAGAAGTGTTTAGGCTGCCCATTTGAAGGTGCATCATGCGCACCAGAAGAAGCCGCTGCTTGTGACTGGAATAAGTGTTTAGGTTGGCCATTTGAAGAAGGCATATCATGCACATCAGAAGCTGCTGCTGCTGCTTGTGACTGAAAGAAGTGCTTAGGCTGCCCATTTGAGGAAGGCGTATCATGCACACCAGAAGCACCTTTTGCACACTCAAGCCGCTGTGGTGCCATTTCAATTGGGATATTGTTTTTTGATGAGTCAATTTTTTTCATTTGCTGAGTTCTAGGAGATTCTGCTGTTTGGAAAAAGGGTCTAGGTTGGCCAGCCACTTTGTTCAAGGCAGGCATATCAGGGGCACCAGAAGCTCCTTTCTGTGGTTTCCTCTCAATAGGGCGGGCACTGGAAGATGAGTTGCCTTTTTTCCTTTGCTCATTGGCTGTTCTTTTGGTCTTTGCAACATTACCGGGCACACTATGATTCTCATGCGGTGATAATGCGTCAATGCTCCTGTTTTGGGGCTCAGCCGTAACACCAAACAATCTTGGCTTAAATTCTGGACTCTCAAGTGGCCCAGGCACTCCAACTACATTATTGCTAGTGGTTATCCGGTTAAGTAGACCCAAACTCATATTCTTTGGATTATTACTTTCTGTTGATCTGAGCCTTTCATTATCTCTAGGCAGCGAAGCATTCCTTCGCATATTTGCCTCAGAGCTCTTCAGATATCTAGACTGATCATTGACGACCAGAATAGACGGTAACGGAGGCTCATATTCTCCAACCCAACCACGACCATACTTTACTTCAGCAGGTAATGCTTGCCGAATACGATCAGAAGCAATTCTCCAGCCTTGAGCACCAAGCGAACCAGCAAATCGAGCCAGACTTCTTGCATATGCATATGAATGCTCAGCATCAAGCCCAACCTGCAAGGCACATTTGACTGATGAGCTAACCTAAAGGAAAAAAAAAATAGACCAATATTGCAGATAACTTAGACTTTGATTTAACTCAGCTGCATGAACATACATTAACAAGCTCTTTTGGTTCTGCAGTGAATATGTCAAAAACTGGGTCAGATTCCATTGAAGGCTGTTCTTCATATGTACCATAAGTTTTCCGTCTAGTCTCATCTACCACAATTGACTTGTAGCTAGACTTGGCTGAAAAATTCAAGAAAATACAGAAATTTCATTAGTATTCAACAAAGTGAAGCTGAGTACTTTCACATCATTTAGTAGTACAGCAATAATCAATTGAAGCATTTAATGGCCAAATATCATTTTTAACTACTCCCTCGATCCATTATTGTAGGGCACATTTAGAATTAAAAAGTCTTCAAAAGTAGATTTACAACATATTGTCAATTGCTACAAAATCAACATATAATATCAAAAGCACTTTGAAATATTAACCTACCAATATAACTTTTGTACCCTAAACATGCATATAATTTAACTAACTCAAATAAAAATACCCCTCAGAAAAGTGGATGGATGAAGTATTATCACATGGCAATCCACCATACAGAACTCAATTAAAGATTTACAAAATCAGTTATCTTGATTATAATCACATAGCCTAAGGCCAAATTCTATTCGAGCACCTAAATAGTCACAGGAACCCTATAAGTGTAAATCAAGCATGTCTATGTGTTACACTAATAACCATAACCTTTCTGGATGTAGTTTCCTATTTTGATGGACACATCACATTCATCGTCCTGAATTGATCTATTGTAGCGAAACAGGTATACCAAATTCCAAATCAATAATCGCGACATGTGGGCACCTATGCAAATTATAGCAATCAGGTCCTAAAAGCTAAAACTAATTGATCACTTCAGTAGACAGGCTGGTTCAGGAAGACAACCAGAAAATAAATACAGTACCAAAAATATCGTCGGTCTTCTCAGATCTTATTTCATCTAATGGAGAGCTGATGTCTTTGTCCAAAAACCCATTTGCAGCAGTACAACTTGCAGGTTCAGCAACATTAGCCTGCGACATGCTCAGGCCATTAGAGCCATCTCCCACAGAAGCAATAGTTGCAGCAGAGATATCTGAACCCAGGGCATCTTGGCTATTGATAGGTGCTGGCTTCTTAGCAGCCTCTTCATTGCAATGGTTACCTAGATCATCTTGCCCATCTCTGCAACTAGGTTTCTCAGACAACTCCTGCTGGCAATGACCCAGGTCCTCTCTGTTTCGACTAACTGGCTTCTCGGTCAGCCTTTTTGAGGATAAGAAGCCCCCATCTTCAACATTTGTGCAAATGGGATCCTCAACAGGCTCCTTGCGGGATGAGACATCTGGACCTTCTCTATTTGAGCAAATTGGCTTCTTGATGTGTTTTTTCTGGGATGAGAATTCATTCTTTGAACTCTGCAGGGTGGGTTTCTTGACTTGCTGTTTGTGTAAAGTGGAGCTTTCATCATTTTCTGAATTCCTGGAAATGACTTTCCTAACTTGCTCTTTGCCAAATGAAGAGCTGAGGTCATCCTCCGAATTTCTGGAAAACAGTTTCTTAGGCCGCTCTTTGTGGAATGAGGAGCTTAAATCATCCTCCGAATTTCTGGAGATGGATTTCTTAACTCGCTCTTTGTGGAATAAGGAACTCCCATCCTGTGAATTCCTGGACTCGGATTTCTTAACTAGACCTTTGAAGCTTATATTATCTTCCAAATTTTTTGGATTGGGTCTCTTAACTTGCTCTTTGCGGGACAGAAAGTCCAGATCATCATCCTGATATCTCAAAACAGGCTTCTTAATCGGTTCTCTATTGCAGGAGTTTGGTCTAGCTTTCTGTTCACTCTTTATCTGGTGGTTTTCTATAGGTATGCCCTCATCCCTCAGTTCCTGAAACTTCTTTCTTGCCAGCTCTTGTATGGAATGGGCCTACATGAACAAGCATATCATGAAATGGTCAATGCCAATAGTCAAATTATGGTACTGTAGGATCATAAACTTTTAGGGACTGTATACCTGTCTGAAGTAAATTGTATCAGGTGCATTGTACTGCATTGCATTGCTGCAAATCAAGAAGACATCATCCTGCAATTAAAAGAATATTTCATGCAAACCGATCAATTATTTGTGTGCGAGTGTTGGTACTCATAATTCGATGAGACTTGTTAAGCACTTGTCATTCCCAAAAGGAAGAAAACAAATCAACCCAGAAGTGCTTTGCCTTTATCAAGACAAAATTTGTAAACAGAAGGTGAGGTTCCATTCATTCAGTTATGTTTTTAATGCTGATTCATTCGTTGTCATCCGCATCATCTTCAAATATTTTGCTTGAAATGTTAAGCTATGGTAAAAGTTTGATAAGCAGAAACCCTGCATGTGGTGCTGGTTATATACCACATCCAGACCTGGGTGGACAAGGGCAGGTCACTGAAATGGAACTGAATACTTGGTTACAGTTGCACTTGGTTTTACCCAGCATAGACAGGGTAAGCACTATGTTATGCAGGTACAGCCCTGCTCACATAAGGAAATCAAGCGTTCTCCAAACACAATGGAGGTAGCTAACTGCTCCCTCTACTCACAAAAGAGTGATTTTGGACATCAAAATGGGTCGTCAATAAGTTGACCACTAATTGCTCAGTTGTTTTGGCTTTTCTAGATAGATAGTTTTACTATGTATCTACATGTAGCGTATATCCAAGTGCATAGCAAAAGCTATATACCTAGAAAAGCCAAAATGGCCTATAATTGGGAAGGAGGGAATAGCATACAATGTCCGCAAAAAAAACAGCAAAGCTGTGATACTCTGAAACTAACATTCAAGAAAAATCTAGATATCCCCCTTTTGAAAGTTCAATCAAAGTATTAAAAAATATATTGATAGCCAAAGTTTGAACATGTTGCCTATGCGCAACCTAAAGTCCTAAACAAACCTTTTTTGTGACTGAGAATTACATTCTAGAATTTCAGGCCAATGGGTCAGTTCAATTTGTCCAAATAAGAGATGCTTAGGGCCTCGCCTCAAGTCCAATGGAACCAGTATATTGCATAGCCTGGGCTCATTCACATTAGCAAACAATAGTGATCATACATGTACTTCTATGAAATCACTAATATTGGAATAATATTAGTGCAAGTGCGCAACACACAGGTATTGCACCAACATGAAAAACCTGACAGCAATGTGAAAAGCATGTTTTGAAAAAGGCAGCCTTTTGCAGGGTAGAATAGTACCGGTCAGTAACATTTGCATGAGGCAGCATTTGGTCTATCAATAAAAAGGGTTTGCACAAAATATATTGCACGAACAAAGGGGAGGGTATCCACCGGCCTGGTGAAGGAAATTGTTGTGAAAGGCAAGACCTAGAAATGTGGTTCCAAATGGGTGATGAAATGGAGATCTATTATCTATAGCTACCTCGCTGCATTTGTCAAGCTGCACGAAAATCATGACTCTCTAAAGGAAAGTCAACGAATAACGTATTGGTTGCTACGGTGGTCGTTGGAAGATCATTACAGGTGGAATTCATTCAGAGACAAAAATAGAATGAACGGAAAAGTGAGACTCCCGGAGCTACATCATCTACCGAAGCAAACAACCAAACCAGCAAAAGGCAATACGACATTAATGATTCCCTTCTAACCCGCTAGCTCAACATATGACAAAGAAATAGTGATCTGACCTCAAATTGCTCGAATGAGCGGTATACGTTCCTGGCAAGCTTCCTCCTGACAGTACCAAAGTCCATTGGGTGATCAATCACATCATGATAATCAGGCAACTGCATCAATCAACAACACTCAGTAACTCCAACAAATTAGCAACTCCAGCAAACAATGGCAAATAAACAAGGGCCCTCACCTCCTCTGGATCCACTGCCTCAGCAAACACTCCGTACGTATCCTTCCTGCCGAATCAAACAGTGGCAAAAAAAGAACAAATATAAATCGAGCTCATTAAAACTCAACGCAATAAATCCCATTTTGCATCGAATGGAAATATGTGAAACACGCACTTTTGCAGCTTCTCGAGAATCATCTCCAGCGCCTTCCGGTCCGGCAGCGGCGTCGTCCTCGCAGTCCCTAAATCCAGCATGCAGAGAAAAAGGAAATCGATTTTTTTCACACAAAAAGGTGCCCAAAAATCAAAATCGAATCGTTGAACAAGCAGACGAGCAAGCAAATCGGACCTGGCACCGGGAGCCGCTTCGTCCGCGGCGCGCTCGCTGGGTCGCTCCTCCCACCGCCACCAACCTGCAAGACGAGCAGATCTAGCGTTAGCAACCAGCTGTGCGGCAAAGCAAAGTCAAGACTGACAGCTTATCCATCGGTATGGCCCACCTCGCCATGGCGAGATCTGTCGGCGCGCGGCTCGATCCGGCGCTTCTTGGGCGGCTTGACCTGCTCCTCGCCGCCGCTACCGTCCCCGGCGACCTCACCAGCCCCGTCGGAGTCGTCCGAGTACGATGGGGGCGGTGGGGCCCGGCGGTGGTGCTGGTCCGGGGGCAGCTGGGAGAGCTTGACGACGAGCTTGAGCTTGCGCCGGCGGCGGTCGGAGGCTGAGGAGCCGCCACCGCCGCCGTCGGCGCCGGAGTCGGAGCTCGACGGCTCCGGCGACGGCCTTCGCTGACGGGGGCGGGAGGGCGAGGACGACGGCGAGGAGGGAAAGGGGAAGAAGTCGTCGACGAGCGGGCGGGAGGAAGCTGCGGCGGCGCGGCGCGGGCGGAGCGAGCGGCGGGGCGGCGGCGACGGCGAGCGGCCGCCCCGGTGGTGGTGATGGAGCATCTGGGACGGGGCGGCGCCGACCCTCCGGCGCGCGGGCTGGTGGTGGTGCCTCTCCGGCGATGGCGACGGCGACCGCGGCATGGCTGGCTGCCTGCTGCCGTCCGCGTCTTGGCCTCCTTGGGGTTTGGTTTGCTTGGCTTCTCTTTCTTGCTCGCCTTTCCTCTTTTTTTTTCTCTTCCCTACGGCTGCTTTTGTTTGTTTAATTCTATCGCTTGCGTCTCATCTCTCTCCTCTTTCTCTCTCTATCTCTCTCTTCCCCGCTTCCACTCACTCTCTCTCTCCCCCTATCCCTATCTCTTCTCTCTCCTATCGACTTGCACCAACCACTACGGCGATTAGTCTACTTTTGCTGCTCTCACTCTCTCTCTCCTCCGTGAGGACGATGAGCCTGGTCCATGGTAGGGTGAAATTATTGCCAACTAGCACACTAGAATTGAATTAGCATATATAACTTGTGCCAGAGTTGGTGATGGAGTATTAATCATCTTAAAGAGCAAAAGGTTTAAAAAGTAAAGATATGCTAGTTACAAGATGGATAGCTCTTGAAATTAAGGTAAAGACTTGCAACTGTTTGGACTTTTTTCGATTTGCATGAACAGATATACATAATTTTATGTATGGTGCAAGAGTTGCCACAAGAAGTTTATCTTTTTATATGGGCGTCCAGGTGAAGTGTATCTCCTTGATATTTTTCTCTACGTTCCCCTACTCTGGCTACCGAGCCGGACGACGTGGGTCCTCTTCTTCAGATTCAGTCATGATCAGGTTATGTTTTAGAGTTATAGAGTGGGAAATATGAAGGTTAGTTGTGCTCTCTAGCTCTGAAGGGATCTCCGGAGGAGGTTAATTGATCGGTGGTGGAGGCAAGCTCTAGCAGGTGAGGGCACTCCCCACAAGGGTGGTATAAGAATGTGGATAGAAAGTGGAGGCGGAAGGAGTGATGAGGTTTGAAGGGGTTCTCACCGGTGCTTGTGGAGACGACGTTGGAAAAACTGGGAGAAAGCTATCTCTTTGGTTAGCAGAGAGTAGGGGTGGAGAAGCACGACGGCTTGGTCACTGCCCCAACGCTAACAGTAGCTAAGGCCGGTGGCAGCAGGAAATGCCAAAAATAAAAATGTTAAATTACTCTTTTTTGTTTAAGGATGTGTTAGATGTGACTTAAGATTAAATGTCTGAGTAGATATTTATTTTTTGTGTTCCAATAATGATAAGACTGAATAAATAGGTTTGATGTTTCATGATCTCTAGCTTTAGAATTTAAAAGGCATTTAGTTATAGATGTTGTGATGATAGTTGTTCCTTTATGCTTCTTGTATTTCTTGATGGTACAAAGTAAAGTAGATATTTTTTCGTTAGCCAAACATTTGCTTTTTTACCTTTTACACATTTTCCTTACAAGGCTCACATGTAATGAGCCTTTGAGAGCTTGGTATTCGAATTTATTGGAAGAGAAAATGTTTAGCTAAATGTGTTAGCGAACTCATTGGATTAATCATACGATTGGAGCTCTTCTTTTTAAAACTAAGAATTTATCATGATAGTGTCAATCCAATAATTATTTGACAATTCTAGAAAACATCAATTCGTTTTCCCAACTTGAATATTATGCATGTCTTACAACTAAATCAAAGACTTCCTCTGAAGAAAAATAATAGACTATTAGTCCTAGCCAAGAACCTCAACTAACAAAATTAGAAATTACATTGTGAACTCTAACTCCACGTTGACCATCTTTTTTTGTTTGAAAAATACGTTGACCATCTTAAATATGCAAACATGCGAACAAGTATTTTGAGCCGCCCGTTTGGCGCCAAGGAGGCCAGGACGGAGATGGCGAGATCTGAGGGTGGGGTCTTGGGTTTTGGTCCATGGCCCCGGTCCACGTAGGAGCTGGACCGCGTCGCTTTCGCATTTTCTCTCTCCTGTTATTTTTTCCCTCTGCTTTCGATCTTTTCTGACAGCACGACGATTTCTGGTCCTTTTTTTATTCAATATAAATCCATTCCCGTCTTTGCCGGGGTCCAGTTTCTCCTTTCCCACATGGCCTGCTAGGGGCACACGCTTTACTTTACACCAGGAAATTTCGCATGGTCTCCTAGGATTTTATATTGCTTTTTTTAATCTTTTGTTGACTAGCGCGCACATAATGTCGGTTTTCAATTCCAAGCGCAAAGGCGCGGCAATTTATATGCCCATGCCATTATTTTTTAATAAACTTGATTTTGTTCTAAGATTTGTATAGGAAATCAATAATAGTATGTCTAGTACTAGGTTTGATCTCAAGACTCTAAGTAAATACCATGCATGTTGGTCTTGGTCTAGCAAACTTAGTGACATGATTCATGGTGTTGCTTGTGACAAAGTTCTCTGTTAGCTAAAATTGTTCATAATACTCAACTGGTTTGGCATTATTATAAAGCAAATTGGCCATAGTGTGGAAGCCTCTCAAATCTTAAGCTTTACCTTAAATCTCTTTTGTTAAATCAAGTATATTTTTCATTAGGTTAATATTTTATTCTTTTGAAGAGAATTAACATTTTATGGGTATTCTATCCATGAAATTAAGGGTAGATCAGTTGACTGTGATTCAATGGTTTTCCAATAAAATTTATATGTTTTGCGTTCTAATTGAGCTAGTCATTGTTCCAAGTTTTTATTAGAAAACTATACATAGAATCAAGCCGTAAAAACCACATAGGTAGTAAGTAGGCCTTGACACATACTCATATGAGCATATCACTTTCAAACACCCTTATTATATAACCACTAGCACCAACTATGTTCTTTTAATAAAACTAAAGATATATATTACCTCACCCATGTTGTGTCCGTTTATGAACACATCGGCCAAAGCTTTGAGTAGCATGGTTTTACCAACAATGGGATGGTAGCTAGCGCTCCTAGGGTTGTTATGACCCTTACAAGTGCAGGTTTGGCAAGTCGGAAACAAGCCGGTGGCCGAATCATGCTGGACAGCGCGAGATTCACATGCATGGCCATTGGCGGCGGTGATGGAAATGTGAAGCTATGGTTTGCAAGCAAGCGTAGTGCTGGGCATTGCGGTAGATGAGATGATCGATGGCTTAGATTTGAGAAAAGAAAGGGTGAAAGCAAGGGAGATAAGATATGCGAAGCATGTCATCAAGTGGGACCCACCGAGCTTTGGCAGGGGCATGTGCATGTCACAAACAGTGCACCTGTATTTGCAAAATTCACATGAGAGCAAGTTTTAATCTTAAAACGATAGGAAAAGCTGTAACTAGTTTTTTTGCATTGTTGCGAAATCACCTCAATTTGTACAAACTCTAGTCCCATCATCCCATGTACAAGCACCTAATTAATCCAGAAATAATAATTGATGCAAAGTTACTGCTGAAGAAGGTAGGATTGGTGGTTGTGCTAAAGTTAAGTAGGAGTACTATTTTAGAGTCACGCATCCCTCTTTAGCTACTCTTCTCAAATTTGGCTCTAGCAGAGCAGCAGGTGAGCACCATAACTTTTTCCTCCATCCCCATGACACGAAAGGTTTTGGTTGGTTTATAGAAAATGGCAAGTGGGCTGTGGGCAACACCTCTCAGCCCAATGATTAGGAATTCTGGATAGTTGGAGCCTGCAATTGACTGGATACTGTGGTTCTGTACTCTGTTTCCAAGCAATATTCATCTATCGAGTCTCAAAGAGAAACAGTGAATATCATCATAGATGAAAATCAGATACTCCACGTGCTACCATGCAACCCGCCACCAAACTGAGTCATTCCTGAACAACTTGCCAAATGACACTTTTTTTTTTGAAAGGATCAAATGACACGTTTTAGAAAAGCAGACACACAAGTATTTGACCTCAGCAACTATCACCGCGGAAATGGAAACGCAAATGCAGTGATTGGCTGCAGCTCCCCTGCAAATCTGCAATGACTGATTGGTCTAGTACTCTACTCCTTTGCAGTACTCTAGTCTATTCCCCTCCTCTTCGGTCACTGAAACTGCAGCCACACCATTTTCGAAAAAAAAACTGCAGCCACAAGCCACGACACGCCTTTGCAGTGCAGCCAGTTTGCACGCTTACATGGTGAATGGTCAATCAGGGATTCCATCAGGATAGCAGAGTTTTACCTCACCTGGATCCCCTGATGTCAAAAGCTTCTGCGCGTGGAAGGTGAAAAAACTCCCTGCAGCCGAGGCGAGGCTAATCATTGGCTCTCGCCTCACTGCGTGGATCTTGATCTTGCGGCATGTCATGCTACCAGCACCGGTACTGGTAGGATTTATACGCGATTTACTCACTCCATTTTTGTGCAGAGCTGCAGCTGCAGAAGATGAGCAATGGCTATGGGGTCCCCCGGAGGGAGAACGGCGTCGTGTCGTGGGGTGGTGGGGAGGTCCCTGTCAGCGGTGGGGGCCCACGAGCCACCTGTCAGGATGGCCATTGGGTGGGTGGTGGTGTGCCGGCCGGTGTTGCTGGTACTGTCGCAACAGGCCGCGCCCACGGGCGCAACAATTCTTTTGTCCCAGCTGGTTGCTGGACAGAGCTACAGAGGGGTTTCAGATCCAAATCTTAAGGGTTTGTTTGTGCATGGAGGGTCGATTTGGTGCGTTTTAGGATCTACAGTTCTTTTTTCCAACAGCATTTTGAAGTTCAAAATTTCAAAAACAAGTGTTTGAAAACTCCATTTCTTGCTTGAAAACCGTGCTAAAACATTTTCTAGCAAGAAAAGTGTTGAGCTCTTACCTCTTACATATGAAACTGGTAGTGAAAACGATCGTGTCCTAAAGCTCATTGCATGTTTTGGACTTCCAACATGTGGTCATAGCATTACTAGAGGGCCTTCTAGATGATGAAAAGTCAAAGATGGCAACCATTTCTTTATACAACCAAAGTTTTCTTTCCAAAGATATCGAAACTAGTTTCCTTAAAGAGATGCTTTGGATACTCACATAATTTTGCCAGGACTCGGTTTGAGTTTATGAAATTTGTTTATAATCCTCAGCTGTAAGTAATTAGGGTCACCAAATTTAGTGAAAAATAGAAGGGGGAGAAACCATACCGTGTCTCTTTGTAATTTGAACTCGCTATTATGACTAGTGTAGAAACTTTTTTTAAGAGAAAGAAGGACAGTGTTTAATTTTAAAATTTCACATATGGCTAGTTTTCAATACAAGTTTACCTACAACGGATACTATACCCCAAGCCATGTAAAACGGACTCTGGGTTCTATATGATACTATTTTGTTATTTAGATAACAAGACATAAAATATAATGAGAGTCTGTTTTCTTGAAATTCACACAAGCATTCATTTGCACGAGTATTAATTCCTTTTGCAACTTGTACGAAAAACTCCACCCCTATCGACATGGGCAAGCAGGTCCTTTGCATTGGCCGCGGAGCTGTACTAGCACTTGAACTTCACTCTACTAGTACCCACTAGGGTCGATCTGCCGTCTGCGTGTTGACTAGGCTGCTAGCTAGGCTGTGTGTTATTTGCTGCCTTTCCCGCCACCCTTTCCGAATCCGGAAGGCAGATAAAGAGAAAAGCCGAAGAGACCCGTCAGGGCCCTTTCCGGGAAAGGGTGTGGGTGACGACGGACGGGACGCCGCCGGCCCGCCCGGCGCCCCGCCCGGCCGGACGGAATAATCACGACGCGCCGAGCTGGCTGAAACTTGCCAGAAAAAGAACGGCGCCCACTGGCCACTTTATAATCGACGACGGATCATGGATGGAGACAGGGAAGGAGTGAGAGACTGACAGATTGGGAGAGAGACCGTCACGACTCACGACACAGAGAAGTTTTTCTTTTTTTCGCGAATTTGGAGTTCGAGGATCGGCCGAAAACCACCGCGTACCTAGCGTGCATAAATGGATGGATGGCAGGCGCCGATGGCAACGTACTACGTCATACGTGCCCCGACCACCCCATACATCATACGTGGATGGATGGATGGCGCCGTAGACCGGGCCCCTACACCAGAGAGCAACTGCTGCAGTGCTAGTGGTGTGGTGAAGCCTGGGAGTTGGGTACTTGGGTGGGGGCGATTCTCGCGTGTGGAATCGAAGCGCTGACGTGCCACGATGGACGGCGTGCGTGTCGCCTAGGGGATGATTTGCTAGCGGGGATTCTGAATTGTGATGACGAGGCGAATCAGGAGATTCCGAAGGAACCTGATCACAATTTTAGGGCTCTTTGGAACGCAGGATAGGAAAAACACAGGAATTGAAGTATCGTGTTTATCCAATCCTGTAGGAATTGAAAACAGAGGAAGTCCACGGATAGAACTGCATGCCGGACATAGAAACTTTCCAAGAGGTCTGACCTCTGACCTCTTGGTTGTTTTCCTTGTAAAACTGAGCCATAGTAATGGAATCCTATGGAATGTTTTCTTTTCTTTTCGTGTGAACCAAAGGGAGCCATAGGAAAAAATCCTTAGGAAGTTGAATCCTCCAAAAATCCTATGCCAATCCTCCATTCCAAAGGGGGCAGTGTATGAGGACTCGCCCGTGTGGAGTGTGGACCGGGTGCCGATAATAAAATCGTCAAAGTTCGAGTGGAGCGCCCATAGCAACGCTGACACCTGGGCCACGGCCCACGGAGGGGGAAAGAAAATTCTCGGCTCCCATGCCACGGCGGCGAGGCGACCGCGACGGACATGTGCGCGCACTCGGGATGCAATATTGAAGGGCGCGGCACTGGGGGCGCCCACTGCGGCGCTGCCCCCAGCGCCGTGGCGTGGCGTGGCCCCGCGCCGGCCGGCCGATCCCGTCCGCCTCACGCAAGCGGCGGTTAATTAGGGCGGGCCATTATTATACTGCATGCAGTATGTACTACATGTACTGCTTGGGTTGGACTGTTGGGCTGGATCGCTTCGCACTGCAGCAGCGGCTTGGCGCCACGCGACTCGGCGATAATTGAGCGCTAGCTTTGATGGGCCCGTCCGTGCGGTTTCAATTTAATGTGACTCAGCGTGGACACAACACAATACAATGATGATGTTGATGCTTGTTTGGCTAGGTATCGGGGATTATCATGCCGTGAGAATGGGAGATGGATACAGGCCGGGTGGACTCCTGTGCGTCCGTGTGGTGGTGTGAGTGTCTCCGTACGCGGCATCGGCGCCAAGGCGGTAAGGTACGTACCTGCTGCCTGCGTCGTCGGGAATGGCTCGACAAGTCGCTCGCGCACGTAAGGCGGTAAGGTACGTACCTGCCTGCCCACTAGGACTAGGAGGATCCGAATCCGGCTGCTCCGGTAAGACGTGCTGCTCAAGAGTCAAGGCCGGCACGGAATACGGATGCGCTGGCAAAGGGAGAGGGGTCTGCCCGACGTACGCTACGCGGCACGCCGGGCAGGCTTGTCGCGCGCTGTCGACTGCGCTTCGCGGTACGGCGAGGCGACGGAATAAGGAACAGGCGACACCGCTGTCTGACCCGCGGGTTTCCATTTCGCGGTGTTGTCACTGTGCTCCTGCCGGGTCGTCAGATCGCCCGAGAAGAGAACATCAGACTACTACTACTGGTGCCCGAGAAGAGAACATCAGACAGCTCTTTCAGCCTCTACCGTCACAGGTGACAGGACAACGGGCAAACGATTCGGGGATCCATCGCTGCCACGCCCTGTGAAGGCAACGGCAGCACCAGGCCGTGCAATCAGGCGATGGTCCAGCCCAGCACTCACTCTGGGTCTCTGGGTCTGCCGCCTCCCACGATACTGCCTGCTACAAATCACCTGCAGGCTGATGCGCCGCGGGCCCGCCGGCGCGCGGAAGGGATCGTATTCGTATAGCCGAACAGGGACAGGACCCGGTCCTCCCGCAACCTGCGTGCGCCCGTCTTGGGCGCCACACGAGCACGCGACCCACGCGGCATATGCCCGCCGCCAGCACCGGACACAGGCAAAGCTGCAAGCACCGCGGCCCAAATCTGCACCTCGGCATCACGACACTGCAGCACACAGGCCAATAACACCCTATTTCTTTCCTAAACGGGTAAAACGGGGTACTCCAAGCGTTCAACTTGTACGCGCAATGATCAGGGATACACTACCACCACCGGCGCGGCCTAGGGTCCAAAACTCCAGGGTACGGTACCCTGGGGAAGGCTCGCTACCACTGTTGCACTGCAGTTTCAGAACGAAAAGTCGACAAGCTAAGCTTAACAGTCCATCTACGCCGCCGCAGCCCTGCTGTTCCATGGTGTCAGGGGGTTCCAGCAAGTCGGCGCTCCTAGGATTACCCTAAGCTGCTCACGTCTGGCAGCAATCAGATCTGGAACAGGAACTTGAGGTCGGCCTCTGTGAGCTTCGTCATGGCGTCAGGCGAGTCGCCCACCGTGCTGCAGCAGAGAGAAGACACAGGACGAGCATCAGGCGGGCATGGCATCGAAAGTACTAGTACTGGATGGGAAAGAGAGGTTTAGTTGTTACCCTTCAAACACCAGCTGCTTTTTCTCTTGCAGTTGCAGGATGCGCTCTTCGACCGTGTCCTTGATCACAAACCTTGTGCTCCTGCCGGACCACAGCCACAAGGTAGTAAGAAAAGGGATGGATATGGTCCAGGAAAAGCATGCACAATGATTGAACTGATCAGCACATAATTGCAATATGATGCAAGTCCTACTAACTTGATTGGCTTGAACTGTCCGATTCGGTGGATGCGATCCTGGGCTTGGCTCTCGACCGCTGGATTCCACCAAGGATCCATCAGGAAAACCTATCGTCCAGCATAGTAGAAATCCGCTATCAGGAAACAAACACACAAAATTCTATTTGGAGCTATTGCTGTGAAAAATTAGGGCCGTAGGGGAAAGAAAGGATTGTTTAAACTCACATGAGATGCGACAGTGAGATTCAGAGCTACTCCACCAGCTTTCAGGCTCATCAGGAAGATCCTGCAGTCTGGGTCATTGGTGAATGTGTCTATGGCTCTTCCCTTCTCGGTAATGTTCATTGCCCCATTCAACTGGACACACTTGATGCCGGACTGCCAAATCATCTTAAATCATTTCAATTTTCGATGGAGAAGATCACAAGGGTTAAGAGCGATACAAATTATCAGTACTTGCCTTCTCCAGGGAGAATTGAATCAGATCCAAGAATGATGTGAACTGGCTGAACACAATTCCTTTGGCAGAGCCATCACGCTCAATCATGTTTCGTACCTCCTCTCTCTGCATAATTGGGAGAAAAGGTCAGCAATAAGGGATAAGTAACTGATATATCATGTCTCATGATTGGTTTAATACTCATAACTACACTACAGTGCTCTACTGGTGAGCCATGAGGTAAGAAACAGCCTCAGTAGCTCTTGTGGTTTATTGGCAGTAGATATAAGGGAGACCAAGCCTATAAAAGTTCAAGGAAATTATGCCAAAATGTGCTGAATAGACTTCCAGGTCCGTCATGAGTTCAAGGTTGTATACTCCCATGAGCTCTAAACTACACAGCCAGTTTGTGGGACTAATCACTGCATTGCTATACCATCGCAAATTTGTGCATAATGTGTACTTTTAGTCCCTATGTAGCTACTCAATCCCAATTCAGTGAAATCTTAGGTTTGCTAGGTTCTTACAGAACATATAGACAAATAGCTCCAGCTTTCACTATGCCTATTGGTTTCTTCATTTAGTCATATACAAAAACCCATCATAACACAACTGAGTAGAAAGAACAAAAGTGCAATAGCAAGTTGTCTGCTTACCAATGCATCAATTTTTGTACTCGTCTTAAAATCTGCAAGGTTTGCTAGTCTGCTCAGTATTCCTGAGCGTTTGCGACCCTTGACACGAGTTACTTTTTCAGTTGAACCTTTTGTCGTTAAGTCGACAGTAAGAGGTACTGAACAGGATGGACATGAAACATTCCCCAAAGTTGCAGAGTAGTCTATCAAACAAGTCTTGCAAAATGCATGATCACAAGAGGTAACCTTGACAAAGAAAAAGTCAATGTGCAGAAGACTGAAAGTCAGCTTGTGGTAGGTGGAAAACAAGAAAGAATAGGATGCTTTACTGACTATTCGCATTTCATAGGGGCAACTACTAACCACAACATCTTCAGCCGTACTATGACATATACCACATTGGCTTTCCATGGATTCGTTTCCTTCGTTTTTCAATCCTTCACGAGGTTGTGCTGTCTTAGAATATGCTACAAGGTATGGATGATCAACAGCCTGTAGTTTTGTCAGGACAAGCAACATGTTACTTTGCATTAAAAAAGTTAGGCAATTGTATATGAATAAGACAAATGAATGCCTCCGTTGCACCCATCTGCATTAATGAGGCATCTAGACATGGGATTCTGAGCCTGAGGAAAATTGTCTGAAATGCTCTACAACTCACCTGTCTCAACCTTGTGAGAAGATCGAAGATATGAGCATAGTTGTTCATCAGTGTTCCAGCAACCACATATCTGCAGAAAACAAAAGTGCAAAGGAAAAAAATTCTAAACTTTGTGTGGAAAAGTAAGTGGAGGAAAATATCATTTGAATTAGCAACTTAACTAATGCCATTCAGTGAACACATAAAAAAAAGTCATGCTCCGTTTCAAATTGAATGGAACCATGAAACTAACAAGAATTTATTTAGAGTCCATTCTTCTGCTAGGACAACAAAAAACCTGGTGATGTTGGCACGAATTGAGAAAGGGGGAAGAGGTCCACTGGGACATTAGAGTTTTAGCAATAATGGCAGACTGATTCCAACTGTTAGAAGCTAGAAAAGCTGTCTAATTTTGGAGCATCTCCAGTATAACCACAGAAATCTGCTGGCTAGTCTGTAACTCTGTATGCATAAGTAGGAAACAACTTACGAATCAAACTGTGTGACGCTTTGAGTATACAAAGCTTCATAGAATTCCATTTCATTTTTATCAAAAGAGTCCCGCCTCAATGTCACCTATAAAGTAAAAAGTCAACTTGCTTATAAAGGGAATGCAAATGAGAGAAAAGGTTATCACAATGAGGATGTGAGAAATTGCACACTCACAATCTTTGGTGGAATAGCAAGATCTGCAGCTCGGCCTATTTTGGTGCGTCTTAACACTATGCCTTTCAGAACTTTGTCCTTTAGAAGACTCATGGCTCTTTTGCCTTCAAAAGTTGCTGCACCCCACTGTATTGGCTTCGATATGTACTATAAAATATTGGCTTTCTGTCAGCATACTGACACGATAAACAAATACACATGCAAAACTAGGGTGACATAACCAGACCCTGTACCTCACCTTATTCCACCAGCAAAAGTGCCTAACAGATGAGTGACCACAGTCACATTGTTTCTTCATACTGCAGGAGAATAGGTATGCCAGTCAGGTCCTCAATCCAAATGAACAAATAAAGAAATGAGGGGAATAGTTATCTCATAGCCTATGCAATAACTGTACAGAAATAACTTTTGTTTCTACTTTATTCCTAAATTATTTTATTAACTTGTATATTATTGCAAGATCACGTTTTAAGCTGAAAAGTATCCTTATCCTTTCAAAGGTAACAGTTCAATTGGGGGGCTAGCTTCACTAGAAAGGGATTCATGAACTAAGGCTTTGCACATCTTACCCGGTATCTAGTATCTCACAGTTACAGTCCTTGCAGAAATAGTTTGAATAGGGGAAGATTTGCAAGAAGCGAATCTGAGAAAGCAACATGTAAGAATGCATAATCTAGAAAGTATTATATTTTGTTTGTTCGGATATTAGTTACAGACAAGTGAGTAAAGTTCTCCAACACGGTTCTGCAAAGGTGTCCCACTCAGAGCCCACTTGTACTCTGACTCCAATGCAAAAATAGCCCTTGCAGTATTACACCGTCTATCTTTTATGAAGTGAGCCTGAACACACAAAAAGAAAGAGATCAATTCATTAAGAAAAGGATTAGGATAATGAGATGTTAAATTGTCAAGTAAATACAGAATATCGATATACCCATCCAAGGAAAAACATCAGCATATTCATCACAAAGTGAGTTTCCCCAAATATAAATATTGATCTAGTTATTTAAATTTCCTCACATGATATCCATAATAACCAAAAACATTGAGCAAATGACCCTCCACTTGGAATATATCCACTTAACCAAAAGCATTGAATAAATGAACAAATTAGCTTGTCCTAATGTTATATATTTAAAAACAACGGGAGTATACCACACCAGTCTATTGGTCTGCATATCGGTATTGAGAAATGTTGAGATAACAAGGATATTCAATAACACCAAAAAGCAACAATGCCACAATACAACATGGGAGCCCAATGCAGAGGTACACAATCTATCAATTTTGCTTAAATGCCTGCTCAATTTTCTTAATGGATATGTCAACTCCAAACTGAAAAAAAAAATGTAGGGCAACCAAACATACAAGACATCATTGGTTATTATAGCAGATAAAGAAAACTAGTCATCATAACAATAGTCCAAACCAACGTTCTACAGTGTTCTAACTATGGGTCGACACCACTAAAAGAAATGGTCTGAAAATTGCCAGTTAGGAAGCATGATTGAATTGATTCAGGTACCACAATCACACAAACATCGGCTACCAATTTTTCAAATATTGACTACAAACCTACAATAACTCCTCTATGTATCACCTAAGCAGTAGATGCACTAGCCATATAAACTAAGTCGCAGGTAGATTGTGAATACTGTGGAAATGTCATTTTCTGCCCTGATCTATAATATAAAATCTACATGGAGGCTATCATTCAAGTTTTCCTCAGATGCGATAGTAGAAAGTCACCTCCATTTTCTTCAGCTCAATAGATAACTTGTAGTGATATACAACTAAACATATGCCTTATTCCAGTAAACAAATCAAAGAACGTTTTGATGGGTTGTTAAAACAATTGTTCCAGTATCATGTTTGCTTAATTGATTCCTTCATGAGTAATTTTCTAATTGCAAACATATATTATATCACTGAAAAACATAAAAATGAAGCATGACAGGCACATGAATCACCTCATCCAAGATAATCCGCTCCCACCGCACAGAGTGCAGAGGTGACTGACCCCTTGACTGGCTGACTGGTTCATCAGCCAATTCATCAACATACTCGTGATCCTCATCATCATTCTTATCACTTGTCTTTCCCCTCACCTTCCCCTTGCTGCTGCCCCACTTCTTGCTCTGCTGCTTCGCCTGCTTCTCCGTGCGCACGGCATCAGGGCCACAGAAATACTTCAAGTGCACCTTCAACTTGTTGGGATAAAACAGTTTGTCACAGTACTGGCATCGGATCTTGGGTGGCATGATGTGCTTCCGGTAGTCGGCCTCGATGGTAGAGTAGGTGGTGACCACGAAATCGTAGCTGTTGAAATCAAACTTCTTATTGCCCCGCTTGGCGCCGTGGTAGATTAGCACGCGCACGCTGCCACTGGCAGTGTGGCGCTCGATCTCCTCAGCCCACTGGATGATGGCCACCACCGGGCAGACAACCAGCGTGCACCCGACTCGGCGCCCGAGACGGCCGGTCGAGGAGGAAGAGGCCGCGGAGTGGGGATGGCCCGGGGGGCGGAGGCGGCGCGCGGTAAGGACGAGCGAGATGGCCTGGATGGTCTTCCCCATCCCCATCTCGTCGGCGAGGATGCCGCCCCGCGAGAAGGAGGCCTCCTGCGCCAGCGCCCACGCGAGCCACTCCTTCTGGAAGCGCAGAAGCGGGAGCACCACCTCCGGGGCCGGGTCCGCGGTAGGGACGGGCACCACCGCATCGGCGTCCGGGGCCTCTGCGTCGACGCGGAGCCCCTCCCGCTCGTCGAGCCACCTCTCGTTGGACGCCTCCCACTCCTGCCACGGCAGGGGCGGCAGGTCCTCGTCCTTCGCCTTCTTACCCCTCCTCTTCTTCTTCCCATTCCGCGCCCGATTCGGCATCGGCATCGGCATCGGAACTACTAGCAGTGGCGGGGCCATCGCGGGCGCGGGTGGGGCGTCCTCATCGGCCACGAACCCCTCCTCCTCCACCTCCTCGTCGTCCTCCGCCTCATCATCGGAGTTGGCGACGAAGTCGGAGTCGGAGGTGCTGTCGGGGTTGCTGTCGGAGGCGCTTTCGTCCTCGTCCTCGTGCTCGTCGCGGCGGCGGCGCCGGCCGCTACTGGATCCTGCGAAGGAAAAGGGGGAGATAGGGGTTAGGGTTCCGGGGGATCAGATTAGGGATTAGGCTAGTGAGGGGGGCTTAGGGTCCCGGGGTTAGGGTACGGCGGCGACTCACCGGAGGAGGGCTTCCCGGTCCGGCGCGGCATGGTGGCGCGAAGGCGGCGGCGCGGGAGGGAAGGAGGGGTGGGGTGGTTAGGATTAGTGGGGAAAGGAAGGACGGCTTGTCTAGTAGCCGCTGTGGGGGATTTTGGGGGAGATGATGGATTGGGGATTGTCAGATTAGGTTTCGGGGGGAGGCGAATTGGCGGGAACTTGCAGGGGAAGGAGGTGACCCGGTCAGCGGGGAAGTGTGCTCCGGAAGGAGCCCCAGGCTGGGAGGCGAGGCGTGTCAGGCTTCTCACAAGAGTGGCAGGAACGGACGGGGTTGTGGCCAGTGTACACAAAATCAAAAACTACTAAAAGCTGAGCTTAGAGTTGCAGCCAAGTCACGAGCGTGATCCAGTTCCCGTAGATTGTTGCCAACTCTTTACTACTTCCACCCATTTTCTGTACAGCATACGTAGTTCATGCTCTGTCAGTTCGCAACTTCACGTACGAATACAATAATTTCCAACGTAAACAGTTGCATTTTGTTCCACTGCTTCGTGGAGCGGATACAAGTAATGAAAAACTCAAATGGGAAATGGAACGTGAGAAACAAACGGTACAGAAGCCACCAACTAAATTCTTTATTAGAAAAAAAAACAACAACGAAGAACAAGTGATTAGGTTACTTATGGTAAAGCCTACTGCCCTATGGGTTATTTAACTATTTGCCACCGTTCCGGATGGCGCTCCTTCAAATGCCAGTTTTAGAATGACACCTACATATTTGCCATCGTTTCGATCAAAGCTCAACACATTTACCATTTTTGCTGATGTGGCAAGCCACCTCCTCGAGCCAGCGTGGATTGAGCATGGCAAATGACTGTAATGCCCTTGCCTCTTTCACCGTTAGCCATCCGCTCCTCTTTCTTCTGCCACCGACGCGTACGTCATGGCCATCTTCAACCTCCCGCCTCCGCACCGTCTCGCCATCCCGCCGGTCCCCGTCGAGTCCTCCGCGCCATCTCGCCGTCCCCGACCTCGACCCCGCCGGCCCCCATCGAGTCCTCCACGCCGTCTCGCCGTCCCCGACCCCGCCAGCCCCCGTCGAGTCCTCCGCGCCGTCTCGCCGTTCCCAACCCCGCGGGTCCCCGTAGTGGTGCTTGCTCCGCTCCATGCGGTGGTGCTTGCCGCCGCCTTGCCGTCCTTGGTCGGGGTCGAGGTGCCGCGGCGCCTACCGATCACCACCCGCGGCGGCGCGTGTGGTCTCGGCCGCCTTCTCAGCGTCCCGCGACCTGGTGTCGTCGGCGGCGAGGTCGAGGCAGAGGTAGGTGTGGAGGAGGAAGAAGGCGGTGGCGAGCGCGGCGCCGAGGAGGAGCTAGGTGACCGACCTCATGGCTGTCGGGCCGGCGAATCCTAGCGGCCGAATCATTCAGCTGGCCGACGAATCCTGATGCTGCCTTGAGCTGCGGCTATATGTATAGGCGGACTAGCCGTGGTAGAGGAGGCCGGGTACCTGGTGGTGGTGGAAGATGGCAGGGGTGGTGGTGACGCCGACGTCCACAAGGCCCTTGACGCCGGCCTTGGTTTCGTCGAACGCCTTGAGCTCGCGCAGGCGGTCGTAGGCACCGGTGGCGGCGTCCTTTTCCGTGGTGGCGGTGGCGGACATGGCTACCGGGACGGCGAGGAAGCTGGATGGATCGGAATTATCCTTCCGGAGACGATGGTCGTGGTGGTTGGTTGGGTGCTCGGTGCTCTCGTTTCAGTGGTCACAGTCACAGGCGGAGGCGAGAGGTTGAAGATGGCCTGACGTACGGGTCCCACACGTCAGTGGCAGAAAAAAATAAGAGTGTGGCTAGCGGTGAAGGAGGCAAGGGCACTACGGTCATTTCCGATGCTCAATCCACGCTGGCTCGAGGATGTGGCTTGCCACGTCAGCAAAAATGACAAATGTGTTGAGTTTTGATCGAAGCGATGGCAAATATGTAGGTGCCATTCTAAAACTGGCATTTGAAGGAGCGTCATCCGGAACGGTGGCAAATAGTTAAATAACCCCAGCTCTATACATCCAAAGAAAAAGAGATGGTTATTTTAGTTGTGGCGTATTCTACTTTGAGTCTTTTTTTTGTAGAAGAATTCTACTTTGAGTCTTTGATCCAGCATTTGGTCCCATTTTGGGCTAATTATTTTTCGGCGGCACGTGACGTGGCTCTCGAGAATACCTATACCCACGAAAAAATAGCGCGCTATAGCGTATAGCGGCGCTAGCGTCAAACCAGAACCAACGCGAAGCTATTGTGCCTTTTCACGCTATTGGCGCTATAGCCGATATAGCTCGCTAAAGCGCCGCTATAGCTATTTAACCGCATAGCGCGCTAAATCTGGCGCCATTTCCACTTTTCCCAAATATGGTGAATTCGGCCCAGATGGAGAAGATGACAATGATATTGATATGCTATCTGATTCTGAGGCTGAAACTGAACCATACAATCCATACTAGATCATTGCTTTGCTCCTTAAGTCCTTAGTCCTTAGTCTTGGTTGCCAATGTGGAATTGACAAATTATAGCTCTTTTGCTTTGTTGTGAACTTGTGATCGTGATGTGAATTGTGAACTTAAGTCCTTAGTCTTTTATTTATGTTGGATTATTGCCTGTGCAATATTGGGTTATAATCACTTGATTATCAGTTATCACTTTATTAGATATTCTTATATTAAATTATAAATTTATGATCATGTTTTTTGGAAACAAATAGCGCGCTATAGCGGCGCTATAGCGTGAGCAGTGATCTGCCGCTATAGCGCGGCAATAGCGGCGATATAGCGGCGGCAATAGTGCCGCTATAGCGGCCGCAATAGCGGCATAGCGTCCAGAAAATGGGAAACGCTAAATTCAATAGCGCGCCATTTAAAACCTTGATCTATACTATAAAAAGAATTAGATTTGAAAACACTTCTCGCCAACAAAAAAACCCACACCCACCTCACATAGGACCCACCTGTCGGGAAAATTGGTTGATGAATGGTCAAAAAAGAGGGGGAGGGACATTCCTATGTTGGTTTCTTCCTCTAAACCCAAAACTTTTTTCACCCAAAAAAGGGCCCACCTAAATATACCCATATTTGTACCCACGTCTATACACAATTATCCCGTATTGCTAAAATACAATAAATTAGAGAGTTTTCTCCATATAAATAAATGCCAACTACCTAAAGCTCTCCATACATGAGAGAGCGAATATAAAGTATTTTTAAATTAAAAAACGCTTTGCACTAAAGTGAAGTGATATTGTTTTATTACCTACATGTCATCAATAAACGTGCGTGCCGCACGTGCGTTCTTGCTAGTTTGAAGAAAAAGAAATGTAAATGACGAACCATGGGCTGGCGCGGCACCCTTCAACATACCTGGGCCTAAAATGACCCTTGGGCTGGGCTAATCATCCATGCTACTGGGCCTGCACCTGGGATAACCACGGCCTAAAACTCGTATTGGATACAAAAATGAATTGACCAACCATGCTTAGCATTTTTGTATTCAATAATCCATGTTCATACAACAGTTGGTCATGATTGTTGCTTAGCATTTGGTCATACAACAGTTGGTCATAAAAGCACGATCATGATCACTGTTGGTCATAAATATTTCTTTGGATATAGTAAATAAAAGCAACAATAAAGCTGAACTTGTAATGAAAACCTCTATAAATGCAAAACTTGTATTATTTCTACAAAAGTAAAAAAAGCATGTACTTAAATGTTTCTAAACCTCTATTTTTCTCAAATTCAATAAATTTATAAACACAAAGTTACACTAACTACATTTTTATTAAACTTTTACATTTATTGTAGTTTATTAAAGTGTCTTAGTGAAGTGAAAATGTGAGCTCAACATGTCCACATAAATGACAAACTATATACAATGATATCAATAAACGACGAGAAACTCAGAGAAAGCATAGATTTTGTTTTCATGGATAAAGGTAAAATGAACTTTTTCCCTAAGTTGGACTTATAGATACTTTCGAAAAAAAGAAAAAAATGATTAAAAAACCATACTTCACTTGCCCTCTTGTTTAAGTTGGGCCTCCCGGCTAGGCCTAATGGGTATCCGGTTCAATTATCTGAATTAACTATTTGGATTATTTAATTGGATATCGTCCGATAGATACTTGCCTTCTCTTATTTGATCCAACATCCCACAAAATATTTTAATATATTTGGACATCAGAAAAGTAGTGCTGAATAAGTTTTCAAATATCTTTGGTCAACCAGACAGTCAAAAAAATTCTCATTTCATATAAACAAGCTATTATAATTAAATTAGCCACTGCTAGGTTGGTGGCCACTGCTAGGTTTTACTCCTCCAGTACCAGTATTATATTATCCTAACCCACCTTGAATACGTACAATATCAATGATTGCATATATGGTGAAAATTTGATCCAAAACACTGGTTTTTCATTTTCTGCATCCCCTAACTACCATTTATCTTTGCCCCTGCACAATATGCGAATGTGAACCAGACAATCACTTTTATCAAAACCTTATTTTCTTTACGAGTTTATCGCCAGTTTTCGATCCCCCCCCCCCCCCTGCTTTGCTCTATATATGCTTACATTAAGGAGGCAACCGGCCTGAAAGGCACCGCAATAAACCATCATCTCAAACACCACATAACAAAGAACAATAGTGCATTTTGGGGTCTTTTTTCCCGGCCTTGTCATACAGTAAGTTGTATTCAATTGTGTGGATTAAAGCAAACGAAAATTTGTCTGGCTCAACATGCTCATCATTATCCTCATTAAGTGGAAAAGTTAAATTTGGTTAGTAAAATGCAAAAGAGAAAATGTATATAGGGATATTGATACGCAAGGGTAAACACAAATCATAGAATCTTCATTAGAAAACATATACTGTGTACGTATGCTTGATCAAAATCCTTATTCAGCGGCGCCATGATATCATGCAAGGCTGCCCCTTTAATAATTAACAAATAATGCCCGAGATACTCAGGATCACTCCCCTTTAGACAAAAAAACCTGGCGGCACGATGAGATTTTCAACGAAGAATGTGAATTTGGATGGCCACTCATACTACCACTCCAATTTAATAATACTACCACAACTGCTAACGCCAGCTTCAGCTTGACCCCTGCTTCGCTCGTACAGTCCTACTCCTACTTGTATATAAGGAGCTGAGAGGCAGAGACCACGACACACACACTGCAAGAGCAATCTATCCGAGCGCTCCGACATCATCCTCACATATATACACTGGTATATATATACACTGCAGGTAGTTTCTTATGGCTGCCATGGCTAGGAACTCCGTGCTGCTCCTTGTTCTGGCCGGCGTCGTCGTGCAGCTGTGCTCCCTCGCGCCTCCTGTCGCAGCGGCTGGCAGAAAGCTTCTGGACCAGCAGCAACCGGACTCAGGCATCTTGCCAACTCTGTCGAAGATCTTGCCTACTCCGTTGAAGCAAGCCCTCGACAAGAGCGTCCATGATTTCATCGGCACGGGGGGCGTCGGCACGAGCTCGGCGACCCCCGGCGGCGTCAGTAACGGATCGGATCCACCACGCGCAACTGATGGTTTTCTGTTCGTTGATTTGGATCGATCCTGCGGTTGAGTACGCCAAGTATGCGGTATAATATGTTCGTGGGAAAGTGCAAGAGAATAAGTGATCGCCACTGTTTACACACTACTCTTGTGTGTGTCTCCTTGCGTGTTGTTTGGTTTGTAATCTTGTACGTGCTTATTTTGAGAACAGTAAGTCATCCGTTACTCAGTACGAGTTTTGGGGTCAAGTGCTGAAGACTGAACGAAACGGGGAGTCGCGTATCATCGTTTAGAGTGCTCTCGCCGTCGCCTCCTCTCTATTTGAGCAGGAGCAAGTAAACTTATTACTTTTACCAAGAACGCGTCTTTTCTCGCGTCCAATTGCAAAACATTCCCTCACCAGCTCACCTCGTACTTACATGACCGAGGAACTAACATGTGGGTCATAACTTTTGGTGAGATAACAAATAACACCTGTACCACTGTAAACAGTGACGAATCTAGCAATATTTATGGTGAAACGTACCACTTGAGTTTGAGTTCTCGATTCAGTACTAGTGTCATATTTTTTTTTAGAATTTAACTAGCACTATTTTTTTAGTGGTATATATACTGATATGTAATGTCAAGATCCACATCGGATCCGCCGATGCTCATGTAGGGGTCTTTCGAAAAAAAAAGTTGCTTGACCGCCCTCCCAATAGAGGGGAGAGCTTACTTCCTGCCCCGCTGCCAGATATTTAATTTATTGCCATCCGGGCCATCCTTACGGATGGTGCAACTTCGATAGCCACTGTTAAAATGGCTCTTATATTTTTGCCACTCTACAAGCTGAAGCAACGTATTTGTCATTTTTGCCACACGGATGGAACACGTGAAACGACCAAATTACCCCCGTGTTCCTTGGATAAGTCATCCAATTCTCCTTCCTCCAGCCACTTACGCGTGGGACCCGCATGTCAGGATCATATTCAACCTCTGCCGTCTCCTTCCTCACGCTCTCTCTCTCTTCTCCTTCCTCTCTCTCCTCCTCCCCATGCACGGGAACAACCGAGCCAGCGTCGGCCGTCCACCGCGCCAGCCGTCTACCTTCACCGGCTGCCGCCCTCCAGCCGAGCCTACGCCGGCCAACCGCCCCGCCGGCCGCCGCCCTTCAGCGCGGCCCCGCGCAGGCCGTTCGCCTCCGCCGGTCGCCACCCTCCAGTCGAACCTGCACCGGCCGGCCGTCTCCACCGGCCGCCGCCCTCCAGCCGAGCCACGCCCTACCGCCCGCCGCGACCGGAGCCGGCGCTTGAACCTCTCCGCCAGCAGCCATGTCGGAGGAGCCGGCGCCGCGGGGTCATTGGGGGCTCGACTTCGAGGACACCGCACTCACGGCTCCGCCTCCTGGGCTCCGACGCCGACTGCAAGCATGCCACATCCACCTCCGACTCCGGCAGCCGTTGGTTGGTTGGTTCGTTCGTGCTGGGTGTGGGTGGTGGGGTGGCCACCGGTGAGCAGGAACCACCGGAACGCACTCCCGCGGGGCAAGTTCGTCAAGGTGGCCGTCGGCACGCGTTGTACCAGCGCAAGGTTGAAGATGGTCCCGACATGGGTCCCACAGGTCGGTGGTAGGAGAGAGGAGAATGGATGACTAACACAGGAAAACACAGGGGCAATTTGATCGTTTCACATGCTTCATCCACGCTGGCGCGCAGGCGTGGCGTGCCACGTCAGCGAAAGTTGCAAATATGTTGTTTCGGATTGTAGAGGAGTGGCAAAAATATATGAGTTAATGGCCGTTGAAGGAGCGCCAACCGTAAGGATGACAATAAATTAAATATCCCGCTGGGTGGACATCTTCCATACTCACTTCAGGGAAAATAAGGCGCTCATCTCCACTGCAATTGGCGCACGGAGGTCCCAAATGAGGCACCGTTAGAGCATCTCCAAGAGTGACCAATAATTTTATTCCCAATAATCTTGGATCGGGAGTTTGCTAAAAAATATTGGGCATGAAAAAGACTCCTTTCCCCAACAGTGGTTCTATTTTTCGTTTCCAAAACCTCTTTCTTAATTCCTAAAACCGAAAACCTCGTCGTTTTTTTCCTGGACTCGATTAAACCCTCGTCTTTTTGCTTGATTCCATCTAGTGGTGATGACCAACTACGGTGGACGCCTGTTTCATGACTGCTGGCGCTACCAGCTGCCTGCGCTAGGAGTATACCAGGTTTGTACATGAGCATGTACGAGTATACCACGAGGCTACAACCTGCCTCTCGGAGGATTGCTGTTGAATCGAAGTTGGATGTAATTTGCTTTCTCCACCCGTCATATATTTTCGATTGCATAGCTATGAAAGAAAATGGCTTCAGCTTGCAAAAACAACGCGTCCATAGCATCTACAATTTCTGTTGATGCGAACCTATTGTTGGTGGTCGCACCTCGCCGCCCATCACGGACAGCCAGCGTGCAGAGAACACATGGCTCGCGCCGTTGCCTCCTGCGGTCGGAGGACGCACGGTGTGCACCGTCGAGTCGTCGACGCGAGCAGGAGGAGAACAGATGGGGCGGAGGGAGTGGTGACCGGTGAGTGCCAGCGAAAGCGCGCATGGGAGGACGACCGACGCGGGAGAAGCGGGGTTTTGGCGGGATCGGCGTTTTCTCGCCCAACTTTCGGGATTGGGAGTGCAGCGGGCTGGCGCAAATTTGGCCAACGACGCCGCTTGGATTGGGCGTGCGAAAAAATTGGGAGTCGGCTTGGGCTGCTGTTGGAGTAGAATTTTCACCGTTAATTCCCAAAATAGATTTTTAGGAGTGCTTTTTAGGCACTCTTGGAGATGCTCTTAGAGGAGAGGGCCACTTGTTTAGTGAGCTGTTGCTTTGCAACACGTTTTTCTGAGGTTGAATATATGCAGTTTTAAAAATGAGCCACTTGCCCACTTCACCGCCGCTAACAATATTTACCTTTCCTTTTCTATTTCCTGCTCAGTTGGGGTAGTAAAATGGAAAACACCGACTCAACAAATACTATATACAAAAGAAAAGCTGTATACAGGCAGGGATATATATTGACAGAGAGATATAAAAGAGAAAAGAGCTGGAGATCATGTTCATAAACAAACGTTTAATTGATACACACAAGAAACAAAGAGGATCATGACCCTTTGCCCAAAACCTGGCTCCAAAAGATGACTAGTATCTCAAGGGACAATGTGAGTTGGTGGCCACTACTATTCTGGTGTACTCTAATATAACATTTAACAATATGCAAATACGATCCAGATGATCACTTTTATTAAATCCTTGCAGCAGTAAACGACATCTCACCATCCACTAGATCAGCAAGCGTCATGGCCAGGAACTCCATCCTGCTCCTTGTTCTTCTGGCCGTCGTCGTCGTGCAGCTGTGCTCCCTCGCGCCTCCTGTCGCGCGCAGCGGCTGGCAGAAAGCTTCTGGACGAGCAGCAAGCGGACCAAGGCAGCAGCAGGAGGGAAGCCGGTGACCTGGTGCCCCAGGTACAGAATGCAGCCGCCACAGTGGGCAGGAGGGTCAGCACGAACAAGAGAACCCTCACTGCCGTCGAAGATGCCCTCGGTACCATCGGCCTCAAACCCGTGGGGGTAGGCACGAGCTCAAGATCCCCTGATGTCACAGGTAAGTGGTAACCCCAACGATAGGCCAGACTTGGAAGGCGTACTCGCCTCCTTAGGCTTGCATGGCTTAGTCGTCGGCCCCATCCCCAAACACAAAGGGATGGTCGGCAAGAGCTCGAAAGCCCCAGTCACACTCGATCCACCACACACAATTGATACTTCTATCACGTGGTCAATTTCGAGTCACACACGTACGGGATAAGTTGTTTGTCGGAATGTGCAATAATTTGAAGTACCTAGTCCTAGTAACATATACAGTACTATCTATGTACTAATACAAAGTATGAATAAAAGCCGTCTGCTGGCGCCCTTTGTGTATTGTTTGGTTTGTAATATTGTGCTTGGTCTGAGAACAGTTAATCTATATAACCTATATAATTGGTACCCACTACCATGTCATAGTTGATTTCTCTAAACATGCAAACATTCCACGTCATCATCCACTATACGACATGTCACCATCCACTAGATCATACATTTATGTCTTCAACCGATTTTCTATATATGGTTAATATCATGCCTTTGTGAGTAGCATGCTACAAAATTCCCGTAGTAGAGAAAAATATAGGATCAATAATTTAGAATGGTTATCTCTCAACAAAATCATCATGCTTCCATGTATAATATTGTTAGCAAAGGATCAATAATTTAGAATGGTTCTCTCTCAACAAAATTATCATGCTTCCATGTATAATGTTGTTAACAAAAGAATGCTATTATAAAATCACTTTGATGCACCTACTTTCACATTGCACCTTAAAAATTGGTTTAAAAAATTTCTGCAGCATCGCGCGGGGTATCACCTATTTTGAAATTTCACCTTATATTTTGTTTAAAAATTTCCGCAGCAACGTGCGGAGTACGACCTAGTAAGTCATATGTGTTTGTAATTAACTCTCAATGTCTGTCCTTGTAAGTAGTAAGCTACCACTCCGGAGTATGAATAAAGTCTGGCCTTGCGTGTTGTTTGGTTTGCAGTTGTATAATCTGTTTGTCCCTGGTTTGAGAACAGTAAGTCATACATGCATGGTTTATGTCTGTGTATGTATACCCGCGCTCTCAATTTCTCATGCATGCGTGCCAACAATTAATAAGGTGTTTTGTTGCCCCGTACGTACGAGTTCTGGGTCAGGTGCTGGAAGATGGAACTGAAAGGGGAACCTGCACATAGGGTTTTACTATTATTTACTGCTTGTTTCTTCAGCCACGCACGAGTATTACCACCAACTTATGGTTGTGGCGCTGATTAGCAGCCAGAGTGACTTCTTATCCAGCCGTATGTGTCAGAGAATTATACCATCCATTTGCGGCAAATGAAGCATGGATCTCATCGTGGAGAAGTGAAGTATGGAGTTAAAAGGGAAAAGTCAGGTTTACACGCTCCAATTACTATGATAGTCCAATTTTCAACCTTTAACTACAAAATTGGGGTAGGAAGGGCCATTGAACTATTAAAACCAAATAAATTTGGTCCCTTGAGTGGTTTCAAAGGTGGGTTTTCATTTTACAAAAAAATCTGATTTAATCTAAAAATTTTAGCTAATTTATTTAAATCATAAAAATATGAAAGTTTTACCCAGAAAAATCTAAAAATGTACCTATCTATTAGTGCTCCATTTGGAGTTATTTTGATCTCATCCAACAAAATGTAAAAAATAACCCTTTAAAAGAAAGACATGCATAACTATAAGTAATAAACACTAGGACACATGCATATATGTGATAGGAATAGCTCCAATCAGAGTATGAATAGACAAGTTATATTTTTATAAAAATTTTGGTACTAGTTTCAGAATTTTCTGATCTAAAATGATTTTGTTATAAATTTATTGATTATATCAAAAAATTTAAATTTTTAGAAAATGCAAAACCACATTTGAAACCACCCGAAGGACCAAATATGTCCGTTTTCAACAATTAGATGGCCTTTGATATCTGGTCTTATACTTTAGGGTTGAAAATTAGACCATCATACTAGTTGGAGGGTGTAAACTGGACTTTTCCGGAGTTAAATGTTCTCTGCTAGTCTGGCACCCTCTCAGCCCAGCACACCATTCCTAACTAGATCAAACATCATCAAATTTTTAGCAGAGAGGCAGTTGATTCCAAACAAGTTAAAGAAGCATTCGTCCAAGGAAGTATAATGTATTTATCCTGCACAGACAAAAAAAACTATAAGCTCTTTTTTATTTCGTTGTATAACTTTATTTGGTTGAAACTTATAACCTTTATGAAAGTATTATGAGGCAAATATAGTTGTGAACTTGGAATTGAGTAATGACTGGAAATACAGATGAAATTTGCACTAAGGATGGAATTTAGAGCGGAATTTACTGAAAAGAGAACACTTCTCTTCTAGCTACCTGACACACTCTGCACGACATTCTCCGCACCAATATCAAAGCAAAGCCAACGGTTGATCACTTGTTGAGAGCATGTGGGCAAAACTCCAAACTGCTCAATCGCGCTTCATCTTCTATTATCTTATTACAATAGAAGCAAAAAGAGCCACCAGATTTACCAAGAGGGCCTAGAAAATCCCACGTTAATCTAAAAAAGAGAAGGATATATGCCGTCGGATTTTATGAAGATCTAACGGTCTATATTATTTCATTAATCTAAAAAATTGAAGAATATATGCCGTCGGATTTTATGAAGATCTAACGGTCTATATTATTTCGTTAATTCAAAAAAGAGAAGAATATATATCATCGGATTTCATGAAGATCTAACAGTCTATATTATTCCGTCCATCGTGGCCGCCGTGCAGCCATTTACCGCCGTATCAGGCCTCCACCGTCGCCGCTCGTCCATCCGCGTCCTCCGTGAGAGCCCTCCACCGTCGTCACGCTGCCGTCCGTGGCCGCTGCAGGAGTCCTCACCGTCGCCGTGCGACCGTCCGCGGCCGTTGCCATCGTGGAAGCCATCCGCGGCCGCCGTACGAGGCCTCCACTGTCGCCGCACGGCCATCCAAGTCCTCCGCGGGAGCCCTCCACCGTCGTCGTACTGTCATCCGTGGCCGCCGCAAGAGTCCTCGCCGTCGCCGCGCGACCGTCCGCCGCCGTTGCGGGAGCCGCCCGCACGCCTTCGGAGTTTAGGGTCCGGCAGCTCCCCGCGCCGCCTTCCGTTAATTCAAAAGGAGAAGAATATATACCATCAGATTTCATGAAGACCAATAGGTCCATATTATTCCGTCCACCACCGCCGCCGTGCAGCCATCCGTGGCCGTCGTATGAGGCCTCCACCATCACCGCGCGGCCGCCGTAGTAGCCCTCCACCGCTACCGCGCGGACGTCCGTGGCCGCCGCGGGAATCCTCGCCGTCGCTGCGCGACCGTCCTCTACCATTGCCGCCGCGGCAGCCACCTGCACACCTTCGGAGTTTGGGGTCCGGCCGCTCCGCGTGCCGCCGGAGGCGGATCAAAAGGTCCATATTATTCCGTCTGCCACCGCCGCCGTGCAGCCATCCGTGGCCGTCGTATGAGGCCTCCACCATCGCCGCGCAGCCGCCGCAGTAGCCCTCCACCGCTACCGCGCGAACGTCCGTGGCCGCCGCGGGAATCCTCGCCGTCGCCGCGCGACCGTCCTCTGCCATTGCCGCCGCGGGAGCCGCCTGCACACCTTCGGAGTTCGGGGTCCGGCCGCTCCGCGTGCCGCCGGAGGCCGGCAGGGCCGAAGGCTACCGGCCTTGCGTTAATTCAAAAGGAGAAGAATATATACCATCAGATTTCATGAAGATCTAAAGGTCTATATTATTCTGTCCGCCACCGCCGCCGTTCAGCCGTCCGTGGCCGTCGTATAAGCCCTCCACCGTTGCCGCGTGACCGCCATAGGAGCCCTACACCGCTGTCGCGTGGCCATCCATGGCCAGCGCGAGAATCCTCGCCGTCGCCGCGCGACCGTCCTCCGCCGTTGCTACCGCGTAAGCCGCCTGCACGCCTTCGTAGTTCGGGGTCCGGCCGCTCCGCATGCCGTCGGAGGCCACCGGGGCTGAAGGCTACCGGCCGAGGAGACCGGCACCCCTCGCCGCCACTAGAGAGGGGGGAGATAGAGTGAGAGAAGTGGTGGCGTCGATGAAAGTAAAGAAGAAAACGGGATGGGTAGGCTCACGTGTTGGTAGCTTGTATAGAATATGAGATATAGAGGATAACATGTGTAGAAGAAATTGATATAGAGGGGAGAATCTCAATGACTATGGCCGAATATTTATTTTAGAGGATGAAAATAGAGTACGGCGAGTGCGGACAGCTTGAAGCCCAATGTGCCCTATCATGTTCAACAATGAGCGGAGTACAACACGTCGATCTGCACGGGTACCTGATGAGATGTGCTCGGATTTAGGACGTTCAATAATGTTGTGAGCATAGTAGGAGAGAACAATTCTCCCTATCCGAAGGGAGTGAATCGGTGGAGCACCATGGCCGCGCTCAACACTCAATGTCTTTACCAAAGCAAGTGTAAGATTATAAAACGCATTAGCCGCGCTCAAACCAATATTATTCCATTAATCCAAAAAGAGAAAAATATATATCGTCGGATTTTATGACGATCTAATGGTCCACATCAACCCAATGAGTCGACCGAATATGAATTAAGAAATAGACAGAGAAAAATAAATAACACGAGAACTCAGTGTCAACATTGAACCCGGTTACTATGTACATAATTTGTTTACCTTGGAATAAAACTTCATCATTTGAACTCCAAACAACTCATATGAATTGTCAAACGGAATGAATTTGACGAGCTGTACGAGTTCGTGGTCTCTAATTGTCCAATTAACGAACATATTAAAAGGTCAAATTTTACATCTTACGGAGTATTTGCTCAACCTTTAATTCTACAGTTTTTGTATCTATTATCTTAGTGTCATTGTCAAAATTTATATAAAATAATCTACCACATTTGTCAAGATGTAATTAAAAAAGATACATATGACGCTGTTGGATTTTATGGTGATCTAACGATCTGATTATTAAAGAGTCGATATCTAAATCAACAACTAAATCATATAATCATAACATAAAAGTATGTGTTTAAATAAGAGTTGGGTTTCTAATTATCCACTCTTTCCTTTTATTAAAACCAAAAAAATAAATAGCATAGTAATAACATAGGTATGTCATGAAATAATCTAATTAGCAGCGGTATCACGTTATCAAAGAAAGTGAAAAACTAAGAGTTATTTTCGCTGCCGAGGCATCGACTCTAACTATCGCTATGTTGTGCACGTTTTAGATTCAAGAAAGAGAGCTGAGAGAAGATAGAGATGTAAAAGAGGAGCTTTGTGCCTGCGGTGAAGTGAATAGCTGCTGAAGTTGCTATATAATAAAGAGATACATCCACAATTGACAATTCTTGCACATCGAGGAGCAGTCAACGACAACAACAATTTTTCTTCTCCAAATTGTAAGGATGTGGTGTATGCTCATCCATAAATGGGTAGAAAATTTGTTGTGTATTTCTTTCAAAAAAATAGTGAATGTTAGGGTTGATTTTAAAAAAATATTAAACATCAACAAAAAATATATGAAATTTATATTCAAATTTGGAGTTAACATTAATTTTGTTGTGAGGGAAAGATACATTTCACCGTCCACTATTATTTCACCATTGTGTGGGGAAGTAGGGATCAGGAACTTGGGAAAAATGAACGGTAGATTTAAGGGTATGTATAGTAGTTCTAATTATTTGTATACTGCCATAAGAAAACTCTACACGGTGTAAAACATAAGAAATAATTTATCACCATATGTGAAACTCCGTGACATAAATTTATATAATAAGACAATACAAAGTTAATACTTTGAATAAATATCAAAAACTGTGTTGTATATGAGATGTTTTCTTTTATCATGGATTCATGTTTCGCGCCACATAATATGATGGTAAAAAAGAATTTGGGCCATATAGAAAAATAATATTAATGAAAAAAGATTCAGATAAATATATTATTATGTAAAAAACCATCAAATTGTTAGAAAAAAAAGCTAGCTACCCGTATTGTTTACGCGGGCCACCTTGCTAGTTTGATTTATACAAACTGCTCAAACGTCTTGGCAGAGCAAGGAATTCTATGAAACAAGCGGCATGGCGGCAAAGCTCGCCGGTCTTGTCCTACCAATGAAGAAGACGAAAGGTTGGGTAGAGAAGTAAGAACCAGGAAGCAGCAAAGCAGAGATATCTCTAGCCGCTGCATTTGAAGTAGGAGTAGTAAAATAAGGCGCGATGCTGCCATCATCACAACGTCAGTGGCAGAGGATCAGGGCACAAAATAAACAGTTCCCGCCGCCGCCGGCGTCGTCCGCTGGCACTGTCGCCGCCGCCCGCCGTTGTCTCCGGTTTGCACCGCGTGTTTGGCGCGCCAGTATTTTTGGATCTTGATCTTGGTAGGTGACCGACGGCACCATCCCATTCCCAAGCATTTACGACCGACCGATCGAGCTGCAGCCCATGCACTCCCGTGCCGCTGTGCATGTGCATGCATTCACGAACCTGGCCAATTGACGTGCAGCATCTTCTCCGGCCCTCTCCAATCAAACTGTTCCGTAATTGTACAGAAAGTTTGAAGCAGTCGAACAGATAGTACAGAGAAGAACTGAGCTGAAGAAGAAGGCGTCCGCATAATGGGTTCAGAACATGAACGGACGTTGGAAGATCATCATGATGCACACGTGACAGTCAGTGACAGTGGAAGGATGGAAGCTCCATCGGCATCGGAAACAAGATAGGCGGGAAAGAAAAAAAATAAAATCAGTAGTATCACTATTATTCATCTGACTCCTCTTTTTGCACGAATTATCACAAGCACTCAACACGACACCAACAATACCTAGCTCTTTTTCGAGCACGGGCTAGCTACACAGGAAACACTGGGATTGGCGAAATGAACGGTAACCACGAAGAAATGATACACAGGTTGAAGGAAAGTAATCGAGCCTCGAGCGTATATGTCGCGTAGGCGTGCGTGCGCGTGGACATCTTCCTCGTCGACGTCTCAACGTCCACCGCCGCCAGCGCCTGCACCGGCGCCGCCGCCTGCCCCCGCGCCCATCCCGACGCCCACGCCGACGCCAATCCCGATGCCGAGGCCGCCCCCGCCGCCGCCGCCCATACCAACGCCGTGCCCGAGGCCGCCGCCTCCTCCACCACCAAGACCGCCGCCGCCGCCGAGCCCGCCGCCATGACCCAGCCCTCCGCCCGCTCCGCCACCGAACCCGCCGCCGGCACCACCGCCCATCCCACCACCTCCACCGCCGCCCATACCGCCACCGCCGCCAAGGCCACCTCCTCCGCCTGCTCCTCCTCCAACACCACCGCCCGCTCCGCCACCGAATCCTCCTCCGGCGCCACCGCCCATGCCGCCGCCTCCACCACCGCCCATGCCGCCGCCGCCACCAAGCCCGCCTCCTCCTCCGGCTCCACCTCCCATTGCACCGCCGGCGCCAAAGCCTCCACCTTTACCGCCTCCAAGCCCTCCACCTCCGCCGCCGCCCATGCCGCCGCCTCCACCGCCGCCAAGGCCGCCACCACCGCCGGCTCCGCCTCCTACGCCGCCACCAGCTCCAAAGCCACCACCTGAGCCTCCTCCGAGCCCACCACCACCACCGCCACCCATCCCGCCGCCGCCTCCGCCACCAAGGCCGCCGCCGCCGCCAGCTCCACCGCCCACACCACCACCGGCACCAAAGCCACCGCCTTTGCCGCCGCCAC
The DNA here is from genome assembly GCA_033239725.1 of Echinochloa phyllopogon. NCBI lineage: Eukaryota > Viridiplantae > Streptophyta > Magnoliopsida > Poales > Poaceae > Echinochloa > Echinochloa phyllopogon. The sequence continues at coordinate 48,399,611 of BTCW01000002.1, read as the reverse complement.
CTCCTAGCCCGCCACCGCCGCCTCCTCCAAAGCCACCGCCGCCTCCACCACCAAGCCCGCCTCCGGCGCCACCTCCACCTCCGACGCCGCCACCGAAGCCGCCGCCAGCACCACCTCCGCCTCCAAGGCCACCACCTCCTCCACCGCCCATCCCGCCGCCGCCACCAAGGCCGCCGCCAGCTCCACCTCCACCTCCAAAGCCGCCACCGCCTCCAAAGCCGCCGCCGCCGCCGCGGCACCGACCGAAGCGGCAGTCACGGCCAAACGGCCCGCGTCCAAAGCCCGGCCCGCGCCCGAACCCTTTCGGGCCATGCTCGTGACCCCCGGGGCCGTAGTCATCATCGAAGTGATGAGCAGAAACAGAGAAGGTCAAGCAGAGGAAGGCGACGAGGAGGAGAGCGCAGACAGGCTTCCTCAGGTGGATGGCCATCGCCATCCTGGGAATGGCGGCAATGGCAATGGGTAGCTAGCTTCTAGCCGCTGATCAGTAGCTGTGTTCTTGTGGTGGAGTGATTTCTTGTTGCCTGGTTTGAAGTGGGGGGAGCTCGTATGCTTATATATATAGGGAGGGAGTGAGTGAGCGCTGAAGAGTGAAGGTCTAGTGCTGCGTCGACATTGTTGACGATCGTCAACTTGCCTGTGGGTTGCCGCGTCTCGGACAGGTGAGAAGGTAGAGCATTAATTGTTTGCATGCATGGTGCCCTACTACCGCTGTTTGCTTTAAATCCTTTGATGGGAATGCTGGTGCTTGACAACGTTTCTTCTTCATCTACTTGAGCACGAGCAGTAGCTTCATTTACGGCGGAAACGGAGTAGTGGTTGTCGTGCAGTGGTAAAAGCTGATGAGATGAGAGTATGAGACTACTTGCAGCGAGGAATGAAAGGTCAACCTTCCGAAGTTGGGTAACAATCAACAGAGGCACAATCATACACTTCAAGATGTACTGATGTACATATCGCCATAGCATATACTACTGCACATGCAGAAAGTTTTCAGTAGATCGTGTGCTACGGCAAAACTACTGGTTACACCATCTATCACTGGGCCATTTGTTCAGAGTTTGGTCAGCACTGGTAGTACTTGGTACTGATAGTGCACCAGATATGGAGATCAGAGTTCTTTGATGTTTTGTTTAGGGCTTGTTTAGTTCTAAAAAGCTACTCCCAAATTTACTATAAAAAAAAGATTCTCCATCACATCAAAATGTCATAACATGTATGAAGTACTAAATGTAGATAAAATCAAAAACTAAATGCACAGTTTTGTTGTACTTTGCGAGATGAACATTTTGAGCCTAATTAATAAATTTTTGAACAATTTTTCGCACGTACAAACGCCTGCAGGCCTGAATCGGGAGCGCTCTTTCTGGATCTAAACAATGCCTAAAGATTGCTCGGCAGTGTACGTATTTGGATTGTGCATGAACACGATGAGCACAGAGGTAGCATATACTCCGCCTACAAATTTTCATGAACCATTCACCACTGCTAACAGTTCCAAAATTCCACTCCCAAATTTACTATACAAAAAGAAGATTCTCCATCATATCAAAATGTCATAACATGCATGGAGTACTAAATGTAGATAAAATCAAAACTAATTGCACATTTTTGTTGTGCTCTGCGAGACGAACATTTTGAACCTAATTAATCAATTTTTGGACAATTTTTCATAAATACAAACGAAATGCTACAGTGACGCAATGATTACGAAGTGACATCATACTCCCAAATTCACAGTTACAGAGCTACACCGTGGTGGTGTTTAGATGTTAGAATTGGGAGGTTGAATTTGGGAGTAAGATGTCACTTCATAATCATTGCGCTACTGTAGCATTTCGTTTGTATTTGTGAAAATTGTCCAAAAATTGATTAATTAGGCTCAAAACGTTCCTCTCGCAGAGTACAACAAAACCGTACAATTAGTTTTTTATTTCATCTATATTTAATAATTCATGCATGTTATGACATTTTGATGTGATGAAGAATCTTTTTTTTGCAATATTTAGGAGTTGCTTTTTCATCCAAACAGGCCCGGTGTACGATTGGGACGCGCGCGTATGTACTCCATAATATGTTTGCGCGGCAGGACAGCAGCCAGCATTGCAGAGTTGACCACGTCTCCATGCTTGCAAATTGCAGTCGCCATGAATCATCATCATCCTCAAGCAGGTAGCTGGTCGATCGACCGATGCCGTGGGTTTCACACGGCGGAGCGGGTTCGCGCTTGCATCGCGAGCCCTGCATGGAGCTTGCCGGGAGCTAGCGGATACGAGCAGTTACTGCCGCATTGAAGGCTCCCATCGTCTTCCATGGCCCCTTGGACGCCATTGATGTGATGCGATGCTAGCACAGCTCCGATATCCTTATCTGCCAACCAGCCCACAGAGCTGGCCGGTCCCTCCAGCTCCGGGAGCGATCGTCAACGGCGGTTGACTTTTGCCATCAACGCTGCATGGGCGGAGTTCAGACAAGCGGCGGCGAAGAAAAGTCGCGTCAGACGGCGTGTTTAGTTCCACATTAAATCATCAAACTTCTTAAAATTCTATCTCCAAACTTCGTCAAATTTCTCTCCTCGTGCATGGAACACTAAACATGGGTAAATAAAAAAAACTAATTACATGGTTTTGATGTACACGACGAGACGAATCTTTTGAGTATAGTTAGGTCATGGTAGGACAATGTTTACCACAAACAAACGAAAAGTGCTACAGTGTGATACAGTGTCGGATGCGACATTTTCACCAAACTTTTTTATCCTGAACTAAACACACCCTATACTCTCGTCTCGTGTGTGTACTTTTTGAGTATGAATAAAATTTTATTTTTCTTCTGCTCTATGTTTATAGGTTGACTTGGGTCAGTATTTAGGCTGTGTTTGGATCCTAGGGACTAAAGTTTAGTCCCTCAAATAAGTGACAATTAGTAGCATTAAATATAAACTAATTATAAAACTAATTGCATAAGTCATATCTACTCCGCGAGACGAACCTAACAAGCCTAATTAACCTATAATTAGTACATAATTATCAAATTATTCTGTAGCATTATATTGTCTAATTATGGACTAATTAGGCTTAATAGATTCGTATCGTAAATTAGTCCTAGCTTATGTAATGCATTTTGTAATTAATCTATATTTAATACTTCTAATTAGCATTCTTCCATTCGACGTGACGAGACTAAAATTTTAGTCCGGGGAACCAAACACCCTTAGTCATTTAGAGGGGAATGAAGTTTTCAAAACGGGCCGTAATTAAGTGACTGCCTGAACGTACTGAACCATTGATTCAAGATCCATGGTTAGCATGTGTGAAATAAGGACGCGCGGTTTTTAAGTAACTTCAGATCAAGGTGCATCCCGAAGTTTACTATTGTTACTCTTTCATATACTCCCTCTTTTCTTATTTTCAAAAGCACACACACAAGCTACTTGAAATCTTTTACTCGCATTAAATATTTGATCAACAGCTAGCCTAACAATTTATAGATTGTACCATACGATTTTAGTATAATTGGATTCATATTTTCATAAGCAGAGGATCCATGGTTAACTTCGGCAAACGAATATTTTAGTATAATTGAAGTTACTGACGTTTCCTAAAGTATTTCGTTTGAACTTTCGTAAACTGAAATTGCATCTGGATGCAAATATTTTCGCTTGAACTTTCTGCATGTAAAGCTGGTATACACAACAAACAAATAGTGCTTTCTAATCAAGCAAGACCAAGTTGGTCTTTTGGTCTAAAATAATTTCATACTTATCAATTTAATGGTCTTGGACCATATAATGTATTCTCGTATCAGAGACCGCCCCGGGTTCAATGGAGCTTAACATTTTGAAAGGAGGAAATACTCTCTTGTTCCAAAATATCTGTCCACTACACCTAACCAAGCACTGCCCCTTGTAGTAAAATTTCAAGCAGCAGAGTATGCTGTTTGAAATAGCACAACAGCATTTAGTAAAAGTAAGCATGACAGGATTTTATTACTACTGCTAGTATCCTTGTCAAACCTCTAAAACCAAACCCCCCTCAACACTTGAATATGAAACCAAACCCCTCTCAACACTTCAAATTCGAACCATCACAATACTTTAACTAAGGCAGACGTCTACCGCTTCAGCCTGGTGCTGCTCGAGCTCGTCTAGGGCCGCCGGAACGCCGCGTCGTGGGAGGGCGGCGGCGGCTCCGCAATGTACTTTCCGGTGCACGCCGTGGTCAGGCTGCGCGCGGGCGACATGGCCGGCCTGCTCGACGGTAGGCTGTCCGGGGATGCCAACATGGTGGAGCTTGAGAGGCTATGTGGGCAGGGGCCGAGCCAACAGGGGGGAGGCTAGGGGGGCTGGAGCCCACTAAGTCCCCCTGGTAAGAGTAAGAAGAAAGAAAGGAGGAAGAAAAAAAAAGAGGAGGATGGAGAAGAAGAGGAGGAATTCAGCCCCCCCCCCCCCCCCCCCCCCCCACTTTGTTTTCTGGCTTCACCACTGTCTGTAGGTCGGGTCGCTTGCTGGTGCATGTGCATCCGGGACAAGGAGGGCGACCAGCCGGTGATGGTGTTCGCCGTGCAACAACTTGAAGGGTACCGGCGCGGATTCACATGCTGGCAATGGTAAATGGATGGGCCCATAGGGTTGCAAAGGATAAGAAGCTCTATTTCAGAGAATAGTTGCACATTACTTACTGGCAGACGAAGTGCGCAAGTGAAAAATACTACTCCCTCTATCTTTTTTATATGACGTTCGGATCAATAATTTTATCCTTTGTACAAGCCAACAGTGCTGTCCAGAACGTCATACTTTACCGAACGGAGGTAGTATATGGATCAGTATCTGATTCTGAGCAAGACTAACTGAAGCAACAAAGCCCACAATATTTGTTTCGTTGACTCGTTGTCCTGTTCATGCATCAACGTAGTACAGTTTCGATGTTGCAGGGGCTACTGTCGATCAGCCTCCCCATGATCATGAGATTCCTGACAGAGACGCGAACGCACTTACCGCCGCCCCGTGCCCGTTCGTCCTGCCTGTGATTCATTTTCTGGGCCTCGGAGATAAACTGGGCCGACCTGATTGAGCCGGCTATCGGCCCACGCGACGCCTCCTGCTCGCCTTGGCCGGCTCGGATCCTACCGTCCGTTCTCGATCTGACGGCTTCCGTAGCCTTAGGTGGACGGTAAATGAAATACCGACCACCCAATCGGTAAACCAGATACCGACCACCCCCGATTCCTCGTCGCCGCCCTCTCGCCGCGTTCTCGGCCAAAGTAGGGATGGAGGCGGAGGGGGGGGGGGGCTCGAGCCCCCTACTGCCGTGCGCTCAATTGAAAAGAAAGAAGAGGGAAGAAGGAAGGAGAAGAGAGAAAAATAGAGGGAGAGGAAGAAGAAGGGGGCTGGAGGAAGGAGAATGAGAATGAGCCCCCCAAGACGGCAAACCTAGCTCGGTCACTGGGCCAAAGGTAACACCGCCGCCGTCTCCATTACCGTCGCACGAAAGATTCCAGTAGACATCAAGCGCTCGCTACTAGTTTCACTATGAAAATTGTGCAGTTTCACCCCCACGGCGAACTTGCCGAGCCTGCGTGTGCACGCGGATCAGCAGGGGCTGCTGCTCATCACGGAGGACAAGCACTTCAGAACCCAAACCAATTTGCGGGCTAGTACCGAGTCCTTAACAAATTAATCGCGAGGGGTGTTGTTTCTGTTTCCGTGCAGGATGATTGATGAAAGGTGGCGGCGGCGGCGGCGGCGGCGTCTTAAGATGGGAGTGAAGACGGATGCCGGCCATCTTCAACACGGCACTGCAGGTTTGTTTGAGTTTGGCGTCCGCCTGGATGCGCACACCGATCATTTCTTTCAAGTGAGACGAGTCAGCGGCCTTAGCGCACAACTCACAATACCTGAATACCATACCATCGTCCATCGATGCTGCAAAGCCTTATTTCCTCGCCGTCGTAGGTCGTCGTCAAGTCCATTCCGGCGTATGTAGCCGCCACCAATGCAAGCTGCTCCGATCCCTTCCCCAGACTAGAAACATCGGCATTCAGCAGCGCATCCCAGATCGACCAGAACCGAAGGGCAGCTACTCCATGGCCGTGCATCATCTTCCTCCGGCGGCGCGCTTCCTGCCCGGCGGTCCGGCGACGACCAGCCCCCACTCGCGCACGTTACTTGCGTGCGCGTCGCTGTCCATATGGTGCGCGGTGACGACGGAGCCTGCCTGCCCCCGATTCATTTTCTGGGCCTCCGAAGCAAACTGGGCCGACCAGATTAGACCGCCTATCGGCCCACGCGACGCTCCCACTCGCCTCGGCCGGCTCGGATCCCGCCGCTCGTTCTCGATCTGACGGTTCCTATGGCCTCAGGGGGTGGACGGTAAATGAAATACCGACCACCCCTGTTACCAGGTTGCCGGTCTCCCGCCGATATTGGAAGGCCCTGACTCCCCGAGCGGCACCGGCTGGCATTGCCGCGACGCACAGCCCGCAGACGAAGACGGTGGCGCGGCGGCTGTACGCTGCGGCGCTGCGTGTACAGGCTGTGCTTGGATGGTGTCACACCCCAAATTTTCTAAATTTGGGATGTGAATAAATAATATAAATAAATACAATGAATAAAACAAAATATATATATACATATAAAATTTATAAAGTTTATAAAATTTTATAAAATTTGGAATGATTCTATTTAATTTATAAAATTTTCCAAGGTTTAAATAATTAACAAGGAATATAATATAAATATATGTTTTCTAATTTCAAAACAACATATGTTTATAACTCCTTAAAATTCATCTCAATTAAATTTTAGAAACCCTATGAATTTTCTAGGATTTATTAAGGCTTAAATAAATTTTCTAAGAATTAATTGGAGTTTCTAGCCTTTTTATCAATTTAAATATCACATTAAATAATTATTTTAGTCAAAATAAGTTTTTGTTGCATTCATGCTGTTGCATATATTTTTGGTTGCTAGTAAATCAAGTTGGAATTTAAATTCTGTTTAAATTCGAATTTGATTTGCATTTGATTGAGTTTTAGAAAAGTTAAAATTGTTAGAGTTCGTTTTTGGCCCTCAAGCTCTCGGCCCAGTCCAAGTTTGCCCCCTGATCTCTTCCTGCCGCTTACTTTTCCTCCTCGCTCTTTTTCTTTTCTTCCCGGGCTGAATTTGTTCTTTCCCGTCCGGCCCGTTCTGCTTCCGGCCCAACTCCGGCCCGTTCCACTTCTTCTCCGCCGCTCTATCTCTCTCAGTCACCGACAGGCGGGTCCCGCCTGTCATTTTCTTCTTCTTCCCCGTTCGACCGGGACTCTGTCTCCGAGCCCGTCCCGTCGCCGCCTTCGCCTCTGACTCCAAGCCGCGCACGCCTGCCCGTTCCCGGCCTACTTAAGCGCACACCCGGCCGCCGTTCTTTCCCATCGAACTTCAACCGAAATCGAAGCCGCAACCCGAGCGCCAGAGCCGCCGCCTTCGCCGATCCCGATCCGCCGCCGTCGAATGCCGCCTTCGCCGACGGTCCCTCGTCCAGAACCCGTTGAGAAGCTTCGGCAGGAGGTAACGAAGTTTCGTCGTTCGAATTTGTGCTCCAATTTTGGGTCAATCGCGCTAACGACGTTCGCCGTCGTTCCCCATTGCCGCCGCCCGCCATTGTCGTCGATTAGCCGCCCTTGCTGCTCGTGGTGGGAGGTTAAGACCGCCAGGAGCTTCCACTCGATCTTGCGCTTCGATTCCGCCGCCTCTCTTCGTAGCTCAACCGCCGAAGTTCGTGGTTCGTGTGAAGCCGAGCGCCGCCGCCGCCGATGCTCGTCGCCGGCCGCCGTCCATGCATCTCCCTCGCCAAGACCTAGTCCGGTGAGTTCGCCTTGGTCCCAGCTTGCTCTCTGTCCTTGTCTTGTCGCGTGTAGTGCGCCGTAGCATCGTGTCCACCTTCGCCCGAGAGCTCCGCTGCCGCCATGGCGCCGCCGCCGTCGATCGTCGTCTTCGTCGCGCGTCTGTCGTCAAGAGTACCCATGTTGAACTTGCCTTTCGCTTCTGATGCTCTAGGTCCAATCCTCGTTGAGTTTGGCGCCCCGTAGCGCGTTTCCGACGCTACTCCGGCGGAGCGCCGCCGTCCCGGCCGTCTTTGCCGGCGAGCTTCCCGGCCGATCTGTTTCCAGCCGTTCGATCGCGATCCAACGGTCCCCATTAGATCTAGCCCCGAGTCAAACTTCCATATACCGGTCAGCGCAGCGACATTTGCTAAAGAGCCCCTGAGGAATTTGGAAATCAACCCGCAGTCCAATTTTATTCGAAAATAATTGCAAATAGATCCTTTTTCTTCTGTTTTAGCCCCTGGAAGTTTTAAAACGTTGCAAACAAGTCCCTGAATCTTAGAAAAATCATATCTTTCACGTTTTAACCCCGTTTTAATCCATTCTTGTTGCGTTAGCTTCGTATCAACTTAAACTACGCATTAGTACTGTTATTTACACCATATTTGGTTTCTGAAATTTATTTATTATTAATTTAATTAAAGGCTAATTACATGTGCTTTTCTAAATAAAATCTAATTAAGTTTGACACATCGGTTTTTCTTGTTAAATATTAAATTGATTAATATTTATTCCATGAGTTGTGTAAATAAAAGTTGACTAAGGTAATATCTCGATTTTCATAAATAATATTAACTTGATTAATACTTATTTCTTGAGCGTTCTAAATAAAATTGAAGTAGAAAATATCTTGGTTTCCTTAAATAATATTAACATGATTAATATTAATTTTATAATCTTTCTAACTAAAATTTAATTAGGCTCTATCTTGTTGCTTCATAAAATTATGTTAACTTGATTAATGTTTATGATCACTAGTTCTCTAATTAAAAGCTAATTAGAGTTAAACTTCGAGTTTTCATAAATAATTATCAATCTTGATTAATGTTAACATAATTATCATTCATTAGTTTTCTGAATAAAATATAAATAAGTTCCATCTTGATTTTTGTAAAGTGATATTAATTTGATTAATAATTACTTAAATAGCTCTTTCTAATTGAGATTAAACTCCGGCTTTTCATAAATAAATGTTAACTTTGATAAATATTGACTTAAATGTGTTACAGTTATAATACTGACTAATTCAACACCGTTCATAAAATTATTCGATTAGATGTTCTCATATAATTTATTTTAAGTTAATATTTTAATTAAAATAATTTGTACTTGAATATTTACAATTAAAAATATGACTAGTTTAACTAGAGATATGAAGTTATTTGATTTGATAAACATGTTCCTTTAATTAAAAGCCAATTAAGAATTATATTTTGGTTTTCTTATTAATGATAATATGCTTAATATATTATAAGTTTTAAAAGTGACAGTTGAACAAGTTATAATATTGGAAACCTAGGTATAACTTTGTTGTAACTTGGATTAAGGTTATATTTAGATTTCATATGTTTCATAGATCACTGTTACTTGGTTTAAATGGTTTTTAACTAGTGTTTCTAATTAAAGCCAACTTTGAAGTTTCACTTTCAAGTAATTTGATTAATAAACCTTCAATGTGACTTTGTTCTAGTGTTCTCGTTTTGCTTATTAATTATCTATCTATTAAGTTTTCTCTATAAAATATGATTAAGTTATATTTCGGATTTTAATAAGTTTAAGTAAAATTGATTAATGAGTATTAAACTAGATTTCAAACTAAAAGGTGATTAGCATCAAACTTAATGCCTTCTTAAATGAGTATTAATTTGTGTGAATGTCAACATAAATGTGTTTTATCAATAATATTGATTAGTTCAACATGGTCAATAAAAGTTAATCAATTAGATGCTCGCATCTGTTTTTAATACTAAAGTTATGTGTTTAATTACATAATGTCTACAAAAAAATAGTTATAAATAAAATACATTCTTGGTTTCACATATTTAAATATAATTCAATCAATTTCCAGGAAATAGTCTCTTATATATGATTTTATCAAATTAAAATTTATAAAGCGTATAGTGTTTCCTTTTATAATCTAAAGTCTTCCGCTAGTTTTAAGTTTTCAATCGTAGTTCTGTTCTCAGCCTTTTCTATGCCTCTAAACCCAATCCTATTAGTGCGCCCTACGTTTCTCACTTAGTCCCTATTCTGTTTTGCCAATCAACTGTCTCCAATATTTATCGCATCCTATAAATTCATCGGCCAGTGTTCCAATGTCCGCAGCACTCTTTTCTGCAATCCTGTTGCTAGTCCATCTTTCTGAGCCATATCACTAAGTTTGAGTATAGATCTTTTCTTATGTTGTGGTTTCTCTGCAAATCAATATTATTTTAATTTTTAACTTTATATTGCTTCAATGATATGGTGTGAGTTACTATGTCATTGTATTGTAATATAAAATTAAATTATTAAAGTAATATATTATTGTTTGAGATCCTCGTATTCATAAATCCTCTGTACATGTGATATTCCTTGTGCCAATTAAAGCTCTGCCTTGGAACCTTCGTATCTTTCTTTCTCTCTCTGATCTTCGTGGTCCTTAGGTTCTCGTAACCATAGTAACGAGCCTTATCCGTTAGTGCGTTCTTTTAAAGCTTTTCTTTTGATTGGTGTATTGTTCTTAGTTGTACTTGTTTGTTTGCTTGTATAGTTTTATGCTTGCATGCTTGTGTTCGATGATTGCTACGAGTAGACGGAACGTTGTTCAACTGAAGAAGACTTTTGAAGATATTTTGAGCAGCTACACTTTGGAGAAAGGCAAGTGTCCCTAACCATCCTTCTACCTATGCTTTATTTATAATATCAAGATGTTTTAATCGGAACATGGAGAACCACCCAGGAAAACAGTGCAACCATAAGTACTATATGGCTCTGGTCTTGGCTAATTAATTAGAGACTTTAGTGGATGGTAACCTTACCCGAAAGGGGCATGGGGGGCGGCGGTTGACGGGGTATAGCTCGGTCCTCTTGAGCTGTGGGCTTTGGTAAGAGACAGATCTCATTAGGGAGGGTTATGCTTTGCTTCGGAACCGGAAACCTTAGCGGGTTACTATTTACTAAGGAATCTTTGTAAAGGACTCGTAGCGTCCCTATGCGGTCACACCTCGGTAGTGTGATTTAAGAGGATTGGCCCCCTCGGCATGGTTGGGTTTAAAGTTCTTTTGAACTTTTACGCGGCTTATGGTGAAAGTGTACAACCTCTGCAGAGTGTAAAACTGTTATAACAGCCGTGCTCACGGTTAAGAGCGGTCTGGATCCTCACATGAGTAATATACTTAAACATGATATTAAATTGATCTCTGGTTATTTCTTGTGGCCTTGCTGAGTACCAACCATAAGTGTACTCATCCTTGCTAACCGCTGCTCAGAAGAAGAATTTGTATGAAGCTGTTTGAAGATGGTGCTCAGTTCTAGGCGTACGCAACCCCCAGTCGACTGCCTGTGAAGTTTGGAGCCTTTGTTTCCAGGATACGCTGTATACTCTGATAGACTCGTAAGTCATTTATATAGTTTATTATACGCGATACTTTATCTGTTATTCACATTCTGGCTTACTGTATGTGTGAAACTTGATCCTGGCACACATACAGTGTACACTCGGTTTGTTTTTTAGAACCGGGTGTGACAGATGGCCTCGCCGCGCCGGCGTGTTCATTCTCTCCTCTCCTGCAGGCAACGCCGCCGCCGCCGGCACCTTCTCTGTCGCATGAAAAATTCAGGAGACATCTCATAAGTTTCACTTTCACGATGCGAATCGTGAGGGTTCACCCCATCAGCATCCTTTGGATAGCTGTACGCGCTCCGGGACGCTACGCCGGTGGCCGTCAAGAAGGTCGCCGCGGCTGTGTGCAGGGCGAGAAGCACCTCGTCCGGCTGCGCGGCTTCTGCTCCGAGCAGAAGATAGGGTGCATCGGTAAAGGCAACGGCGTATAGTAGAATATTTCCTACAACAAATGCATATAGTAGAATTTACATAAAAAAAGTACTAATCTTGCAAATCCCAAGCAGTTAAGCTCTGGTTTGGTGAGTGAACCAGACATGGAATTTCTTCACTAGAAATTTAGTACAACAAATTTTACAAACTTAAACAACGGGCATCCCCTAAATAAATCAGTTACATGGTGTGTGAACACATACTTATTAAACCGTGCTAAATTCATCACTGGATACAACCAAACCTCAATTTAAAAACACACACTAGACAAATTAAAGATAGACCAACATAGCTGCAATGCATGCAATGCAACCAGCGAGAATCACATCTTGAAGCTTGCCCCTCAAAGGCCGCCGCCGCCTCCTCCGAAACCGGCACCACCTCCATGTCCACCACCAAGCCCTCCGCCGCCGCCGAAGCCTCCTCCAGCGCCACCGCCCACACCTGCCCCTAAGCCGAGGCCTCCACCATGTCCGCCGCCTAGTCCTGCACCGCCGCCGCCGCCAAAGCCGCCTCCACCCACACCACCTCCTAAACCCGCACCAGCACCCAGTCCGCTACCACCGCCTCCTCCAAACCCTCCTCCTCCACCTAATCCCCCACCGGCACCGCCGCCGAGTCCGAACCCACCACGGTGGCCGACACCACCGCCAAACCCTGCACCCCCACCAAAGCCACCACCTCCTCCAAAGCCGCCACCACCTCCCAGGCCATGGCAGCCGCCAAACCGCCAGCAGTGACGGCGACCGAACCAGCCATGACCAAACCGTGGACGACCAAAATTGGCGAGTGCAACGATGCTCAGCTCGGAAACAATGCCAAGGAGGAAGAGGAGCAAGACGGCACTGCGTCTAGCGCTAGGCATGGCTAAACGAAGCATGCTGGCTAGCAAGCTATAGTGGCCAGTAGTATCAGGAGCTCTGATGCGTGAAGTGATCGATGCCTCCATTGACGAGCCAGGGTGTGGCCTTTTATAGTGCCACAGATCGAGGGGAAGGGATGCGTGTACCGGCGGTAGGAGGTTGTTTCAGGTTGCGCGGCGAGATCGACGTACGCGCATGGGTATGGAGTGAGCGCATTGATGGCGTCCGGGATCGGTGAGTGGTTGTGGGGATGGCGGGAGAGGGATTTGGGGTGAATGGTGTTCAGAGGGAAGGAGTGATCTACAGGCAAAAAGTCAAACATAAATGCATGGATGATTTTGTTTGTTTATTCTTATTTATTTGTATTGCTGATCATACAACAAAGTACTCGGGCGTGTACGCGTCAGGCCCAGTAAATAAATGGGCTGCAACACTATTCTCTGGGTGTGTATCCAGATTCCCCAGCCTCAGTGTCCCCAGTTCCCACACAGGTGTTCTCTTTGCTTTTAGGCTGATCTAGATGACAGATCCACCTGATTAGTTTGCGGCTCACTGGTTCAGACTTCAGAATGGCTTCGATCGATTTCGCCTTTTCTTTTTGCAGGAAATATGTTTTTGGTTGTTAACTATTTGTTCTTTTAAATCTTAGCATATATAGATATTAAGGGAGCATTGTATGCAATTCCTTTTCTTCTCATTGAAACATTATTGAGGTTTCATTACCAAACAACTAACTATAGGGAAAACAAAACCATGTACTCGTAGCTTCCAATATCGAGAGGCAAACAAAAAAAGTTCGAAAGGAATATATTTTGATTAATTTGGCGTGCCCACTGGCCAATATTAGTATTTTGATTTCAAAAAAAATATTCTAGTAGTTTGGCTGCCTAGGTATTTGTCGGGGGCAGACCCATGGGGTCCCCTAACCATCGGGGTAATCACCCTCAAAAAACGTTAACCACGGAAGGCCGAATCACCAGCAGCCCGGAAGGGCCACCAAGGCAGCGCGGCCCGTCACAGCTTATCACGGCCCAAATACAGCCGTCCGAGCTCGCCTGACGAGGGGACCCAAGTAGCGACCCCCGTCTCCGCCTCGCTCGAGGGACCCGGACACCCCGGATCAGGCGCAACGCAAACTCCGCCTCGCTCGAGGGCCGCGCACCCCCTCGAGCAGGCGAGCCAACTCCGCCTCGCTCGAGGCCACCCCTCTACTCAATGCGGCGCGCCCCGGCGCCCCGTCCGACAACGGCATTTAATGCCCGCCCCATCGGGCGGGCGCCGAAGTCAAAAGACGATCTCTCCCCACGCCGCGCCGCTGACACCACAGAGCTCACTGTTCCACCTACTCCGGTCACTATGCGCCCTCACCGCCACTGTGCGGACGCATGCGGCATTGCGCAAGGCCCTGTGCGCACTTGCAGGCGTCATTCCGCACCACTATTCCACCCGCTCCCATCCTTTCCCCCCCGGTGCAGCCCTCGAATGGGCGTGAAGAACCCTCGAACGAATATATGAGCAGCGACTGAGCACGGACTCCGGTCAGGCGCGACCCGGTGATGACGAACGCCGGGTCAAATCCATCAACTCTCGACCATTCCCCGGTAAACCGGGCACGCCGCGCACTGTGGTCAACAGCAACCGCCATGCCGACCCCCATGCCGCCAACTCTCGTCCTTCCTCACCTGCCACGCCCTCGAATCAACCAGCGGCGGGCGGCTGGGCGCGGATTACGGCGGCGCCACCCCTCGAAACCACTCCAGGACAAGCACAGGGACGGCCATGACACCCGCAGAAGCCGGAGCTCGCCATAAATCCCCCGCCGGGGTCAAGGACGACCGCACGCCCGGCGCCATGCTCTCCAGTGCACGCCCCTGTAGCACACACTATACTTGTACTTGTAAGCCCCTCCTCCCCTCTCTCCTTGGCCTATAAAAGGAGGAAGGGAGCGAGAGACAGACAGACAGAGGAACGCACACACGATCACCACCGCACACGATATTGGCACTCTGCCTCAATCACACCTCACTCAGGGACTTGGAGACTCCCTCTCCTCTCCCACCTCGCTTGTAGCCCCCCACTGCAAGCACTCCGGTGCAAGATAGTACAGCGCCACGAGCGCACTCTGCTGGACGTACGACCTCACGGTCGGAACCAGGATAAACCCTTGTCTCACCGTGCTAGCTCTTGCATCAACCGTCAGGGGACGGGACACAGCGCATTTTGTGTGGCGCTGAGGATTGGGCGGCCAATCCCAGCACCGACAGTGGCGCGCCAGGTAGGGGGAGCGCTGTGATCATCCCACTTCACCCGATCAGTTCCCTTGATGGCAAGCCACGCCAAGGCCATGTCGCCACGATCCGCCACGGGGTCCCTCGGCCCACTTCCGCGCGGATACCGGATCATGTTTGGGAGCCTGGAGTTCGAAGCGACCGGTGAGGGCCTCCTCATGCGGCTCGCCTCCAGGACGCCCGATGTGATGGCCGTTACCCCGGCGCCGCCAACGCCGTCCCAGCTCAGGAGACGTCGAAAACTGCACGAGCTGCAGATTCGCGTGGAGCGGCGCGTTGCCCCACGCGTCGTCCTCCCTGATTGGGACGCACACCTGTTGCTCCGGCCCGCTGCTGCATTACAGGGGGGCGCACCCCCACCAGCGGCTCCCGCGGAGGGAGCACGCTGGGAAAATGCGGCCGGGCCGGCGCAGCTCCCGCACGGAATGAACAACGCGGCCGCAAGCTACTCCGCGGCAATCAGCGCCAACCTGAACGCGCAAGAGGGTTCGCCGGGTCACCAGCTGGGTTCGATCCGCGACCTCAACATTTCCTCGCCCGGCGGGTCCCAGCCCGAGTCGGACGACGGGGAAAGTGTGCGCGGACAGGAGCACCCAGGCCTGGACTATTCCGGGCTCCGCGACCGCGAAGGCCTTACCACCTTCCAGGCCGTCGCGGACTTCTGCCTCACCTGTTCCGACGATTCCAGCGAAGGGGAATACGACCCCATGCGGGAGTGCTTCGTCCTCGACGGCGAAGTAGAGTCCGTGGGAGAGGATGAAGAAACGTGCGACGGGCCGGGCATGACGAACCGCCACCAGCGCCCGCTGAGCCATCGGGCGAAGCCGCACTTGCACAGGCACAGCTCGCGCAGGTACAAGAGCTGGAAGCCAGGCTCCGACAGGAGCGCCAGCAGGTACAGGAGCTGCGCGCAGCTCTGGAAGCCCGGCAGCCCGAGCGCGGCGAACGTGCGCGAGCCGCCGAGCGCATCGCTCAAGCGCGCATCATGAATGATGGCAACGGCGCCAGCCCTGCCATGCCGCCGCGGGCAAGCCAGAAGCTCGTCGCCGCAGTAACTCTGATTCGGGCCATGCCCGAACCATCGACACCAGAGGCGCGCGACATGCGGCGCCAGGTGCAGACCCTTGTCGAAGAAGCGGTCGTTCAACAAGCAGAAAGTTCCGCCTCCCGCATGCGCCACCAGGCCAGTTCGAGAGCCGGAGGAAGCAGGCGGGATAAGGAACAATCCATCCATACCCCGCCTAGGGGCGCATGGACGCCTCACGGACCAACGAACGATGGGAAGGCGCTCATGACCGGTGACCGCGAAACGAGGAGGTCCGCGAAGGACCGACTCATGGACACACGAGGCGCCATCGACGACGGTGACGCGCGCAACGTCCTAAACAAGAAGAGTCAGGACGCGGTGCCTCCCCACAGTAGGCACCCCCGATGAGGGGGTCGCTACGACAGCGAGGAGGACAAAAGCCTGACGCCGGAACCCCCGGGAACCCCTGTGTTCAGCCGGAAAATCCGTTCGGCCGTCATCCCGCCACGCTTTCGTCAACCGACCACCATTACCAAGTATTCGGGCGAGACGAAACCCGAGACATGGCTCAATGACTACCGCCTGGCTTGCCAGTTGGGCGGGGCCACCGACGATTCTATGATCATCCGCAACCTTCCGCTTCATCTCGCGGACTCGGCGCGGACATGGCTCGAACACCTACCCGGAACCAGATCCACGACTGGGACGACCTGGTCAGGATGTTCGTGGGTAACTTCCAGGGCACATACGTGCGCCCCGGAAACTCCTGGGACCTGCGCGGGTGCCGGCAGGCGGCCGACGAACCACTGAGAGACTTCATCCGCCGCTTCTCCAAGCGCTGCACCGAGCTACCGAGCGTGGGTGACTCCGAAATCATCCACGCCTTCCTCGAAGGCACGACTTGTCGAGAGCTGGGGCGATACCATCCCACCAGCGTCAACGCGCTGTTCGACATCGCTACCAACTTCGCCTCTGGGGAGGAGGCTGTTGGGGCAATTTTCGACGGCAAGACCAAGGGGAAGCGCGCGGAGGAGCTGCCCACGGAGGGAAGCAAGTCCAAGGGAAAGGCTAAAAAGCAGAAACGAGGCGGCAAGGGCAAGAAGCCTCGGCAAGCCGCGCAGCAGCAGCAACAGGGCGAGGACTCTGACGAGGCCCTCGCGGTGGAGCAAGGCCGCAAAGGCCCTCGAGGCCCTCCTCAGGGGGGAGGCCTGTTCGACGAGATGCTGAAGAAGCCATGCCCATACCATAAGGGCCCTGTCAACCACACCCTCGAACAGTGCGAGATGATCAAGGGTTACTACAGGCGCACCTCCACGAAGGAGGATGGCCCGAAGAAGGGTACGGGTGATGGCGGCAACGACGAGTTCCCCCATGTGGAGAATGTCTTCTTCATCGTAGGGGGGCCCACGATGAACGCGACGTCCCGGGAGCAGAGACGTGAACGCCGAGAGGTCTTCTCCGTTCACCCCGCGACGCCAACTTACCTCGCCTGGTCAGACGAGACCATCTCCTTCGGCCGCGAGGACCACCTGGACTATGTCCCGAATCCGGGGCGCTATCCACTTGTCGTCGACCCCGTCATCGGCAACACACAATTCTCCAAGGTACTGATGGACGGGGGTAGTAGCCTCAACATCCTCTACGTCCGCACCTTAGAGCTCATGGGCATCGGCACGAACCAGCTGAGGCCAAGCAAGGCGCCGTTCCACGGCATCGCACCGGGAAAACGGGTCCAACCCCTCGGGTAGATCGACCTACCCGTTTGCTTCGGCACCCCTGACAACTTTCGGAGGGAGACCCTCACCTTTGAGGTGGTGGGATTCCCAGGAGCGTACCACACCATTCTCGGGCGTCCGTGCTACGCCAAGTTCATGGCGGTCCCCAACTACGCCTACCTCAAGATGAAGATGCCGGGGCCAAAGGGCGTCATCACCGTGGGATCGTCGTACGAGCATGCTTACGTGTGTGACGTCGAGTGCGTCGAGGGTGCGGAAGCGCTCGCCTACAGCGAGACCCTGGTGGCGGACTTGGAAAAGATGGCAAACGAGGCCGTCGACTCCACCAAAAGGCACGCGAGCACCTTCGAGGCTGCAGAGAACACCAAGGCGGTGCTCCTCGACCCCAATGCCCCCGAGGGCAAGGCGTTGAGGGTCAGCACCACCCTCGACCCCAAATAGGAAGCAGTGCTCGTCGACTTTCTCCGCGCCAACGCCGACATCTTTGCGTGGAGACCCTCGGACATGCCGGGTATTCCGAGGGAGGTCGCCGAGCACAGCCTCGACATCCATCCTCACTCCAAGCCGGTGGTACAACGACTGCGGCGGTTCGACGAGGAAAAGCACCGCGCCATCGAGGAGGAGGTGCACAAGCTCCTGCAGGCCGGGTTCATCAAAGAGGTATTTCACCCGACCTGGCTTGCTAATCCTGTTCTAGTTAGGAAGAAAAACGGAAAATGGCGTATGTGCGTAGATTATACCGGTTTAAACAAAGCATGCCCTAAGGTTCCGTTCCCTTTGCCTCGAATAGATCAGATAGTAGACTCCACTGCTGGGTGCGAATTGCTATGCTTTCTTGATGCTTATTCCGGTTATCATCAGATTAAGATGAAAGAGTCCGACCAGCTCGCGACTTCTTTCATCACCCCGTTTGGCATGTTTTGCTACGTCACTATGCCGTTCGGCCTCCGAAACGCTGGAGCTACATACCAGCGATGTATGCAACACGTTTTCGGATGCCACATTGGGCAGACCATTGAGGCATATGTAGACGATATCGTTGTGAAAACCAGAAAGGCGGACGATCTGGTAAACGATTTGCAAATCGCATTCGGTTGCCTCCGGGAAAACGGGGTAAAATTAAATCCGGAGAAGTGCGTATTCGGGGTGCCGCGGGGCATGCTGTTGGGTTTCATCGTCTCCCAACGAGGCATCGAACCCAACCCCGAAAAAGTCTCGGCCCTGGAACGGATGAGGCCAATTCGGGACCTCAAGGGGGTGCAAAAGGTACTGGGCTGCCTCGCGGCTCTCAGCCGTTTTAATCTCTCGACTTGGTGAAAAGGGCTTACCTTTGTACCGGCTCCTAAAAAAGCACGAACGCTTTTCATGGACCCCCGAAGCCCAAAAAGCCCTCGACGGGCTAAAAGCGTCGCTCGTACGCGCACCAATCCTCAGCCCGCCGCAGAACGGCGAGCCCCTCTACCTATACGTGGCTGCGACAACGCAAGTTGTCAGCGCCGTCATTATCGTGGAAAGGACAGAGGAGGGTCACGCTCTGCCGGTCCAGAGGCCGGTGTACTACGTCAGTGAGGTGCTGACCGAGACCAAGGCGCGGTACCCACAGATTCAGAAGCTAATCTACGCTGTAGTGCTCGCGCGACGAAAGCTGCGACACTACTTCGAGGCCCACCCGGTCACCATGGTCTCATCTTTCCCTTTGGGGGAGATAGTCCGCAACCCGGACGTCTCGGGTAGGATAGCGAAGTGGTCGATGGAGCTTGTGGGAGAAACTCTCTCCTACGCGCCGTGAAAAGCGATAAAATCGCAAACCTTAGCGGATTTCGTCGCTGAGTGGACCGACGTCCAACTTCCACCGCCACAGATACAGGCCGAGTGCTGGACCATGTACTTCGACGGGTCAGTGATGAAAACTGGGGTAGGCACGGGCCTCCTCTTCGTTTCGCCCCTCGGGGAGCACATCCGATATCTTGTTCGCTTGCACTTCCCGGCGTCCAACAACATGGCGGAGTATGAAGCCCTCCTCGCCGGGCTCCGCATCGCCATTGACCTCGGCGTCAAACGCCTCGACGTCCGGGGAGATTCTCAGTTGGTCATCGACCAAGTCATGAAGAATGCAACCTGCCGCGACGAAAGGATGGAGGCGTACTGCAACGAGGTTCGCCGCCTCGAGGACAAATTCTATGGCCTCAGCTGGTCAAAATCGCGTCAGAGCGAGTCACCGTTCCTCCGAACGTCTTCGCCCACGACCTCGACCAACCCTCCGTCAACTTTGAACAAAGGGCCGGAACCCTCAAGACGCCCTCGGGGGCTGAGGGGGTCGAGCCCATGGAAGAGGACCCCTCGAAAGAGGGGCTCGAAGCCCTCGACGTTGGAAATTCTTCGGCCGAGGCCATGGAAGTCGACGTGGACACACGACCGAAAGACTGGCGCAGCCCATACCTCGCGTGGATCGACCGTGGGGAGCTGCCCTCGGACTGGACCGAGGGGCGCCACATCGCCAGAAGGGCCAAGACCTTTGTCTCGGTCGGCGGCGAACTGTAAAAACGTGGCGCCTCGGGAATTCTGCAGCGATGCATCCCCATCCCCTAGGGAAAGCAGTTGATCCGCGACATCCACGCCGGGGTGTGCGGACACCACGCGGCGTCGTGTACCCTCGTGGGTAACGCGTTCCGGCAAGGCTTTTACTGGCCTACCGCCGTAGCCGACGCGAACGAAGTCGTGCGCACCTGCGAAGGGTGCCAATTTTACGCACGAAAGACGCATCTCCCAGCGCACGCCCTACAGACCATCCCTGTAACATGGCCTTTCGCGGTCTGGGGGTTGGATCTCGTGGGGCCTTTCTGCCTAGCGCCCGGGGGCTTCACCCACTAGTTGGTAGCCATCGACAAGTTCTTGAAGTGGATCGAGGTCCGGGCCATCACCAGCATCAGATCTGAGCAGGCCGTGTTGTTTTTCACCGACATCATCCACCGATTCGGGGTACCCAACTCGATCATCACCGATAACGGCACCCAGTTCATCGGCAAGAAATTCTTGGAGTTCTGCAACGACCATCACATTCGCGTAGATTGGTCGGCCGTAGCACATCCACAAACGAACGGCCAAGTAGAACGTGCCAACGGCATGATACTACAAGGCCTGAAGCCAAGAATCTTCAACAAGCTAAACAAGTTCGGCCGGAAATGGGTAGCTGAGCTGCCATCGGTGATTTGGAGTCTCAGGACAACCCCAAGCAGGGCCACAGGCTTCAACCCGTTCTTCCTCGTCTACGGCGCCGATGCCGTCCTCCCAACAGACTTGGAGTACGGGTCTCCGAGGCTCAAGGCCTACCAAGAAGAACAAAACCAGCGGAACCGCTAGAATTCGCTGGACCAGGTGGATGAGGCTCGAGACGTAGCGTTGCTTTACTCGGCACGCTACCAACAATCACTCCGGCGGTATCAAGCTCAGAAGGTGCGGCGTCGAGACCTTCACGAAGGGGACCTGGTGCTGAGGTTGCGCCAGGACAATCGAGAGCGCCACAAGCTCACTCCACCATGGGAAGGACCATTCATCATCGCCAAGGTCCTCAAGCCTGGCACTTACAAGCTGGCAAATGAGAAGGGCGAGGTCTTCACCAACGCCTGGAACATCCAACAGCTATGTCGCTTCTATCCTTAAAACTCTCAGCATTTCTTGTAAATACTTCATGTTCTTAGCCAACAATGATGAAAAGTTTACGAAAAACATGGAAACATTGTTACTAACAGCATGAACAAGGGGGACTTGGTCCTATTCTCGAACTAGTCTCGATAGAGCCAAGCCCCCCTCGGGGGCTGCAGGGGGGTTTACCCCCCTAATCGTCCCATTTTTAAAATTGTGCTAAAACTCAGAGCGCTTAGAAAGATGCGGGGCGCGAGCTAACTAAAGCTGGAGCCGGCTGAGCAGTGAGACCGCCTACGCCCTCGAAGGGATACGTCATCTCCCTCTCCACTCCACGCCTTAATTACTCACGGATTCGAAATACCCGGCCAAAATCTCTCCGAGCCAAGAATAGCACAATAGAACAATCAAACAAGTTCAAAGCGCACAATCGAAATTCAAACTTAGTTTATGTACACAGCTAGTCTCCTAAAAACTAAGATACATCTAGACCTCTAAGCCTGAACCTTTCAGGCTTCACCTTCCTGCGGGGGCGCGGCGGCCTCGGCGGTGGCAGTCGAAGGAACCGACGCGAGGGCACCAGGACCATCGTCATCACGGCGCACCAAGGCGATGGCCTCCTCAAGGGACGCCACGGCGTCGGCCTCAGGATCAGCCTTGGCTTCGGGGGCAGCCACGGCCTCAGGCCCGATGTCGGCGCGCGCATCTTCATCCTCGCCAGGAAAAAGCTCACGCCCGAACTTGGCGGCAAGCGCTGTGGCGGCGTCCTCGGCACTGTCATCGGCCTCGTCGAGAGCAGCAAGGGCGGCGTCGTCGTCCAGGTCTGCGTCGATAAAGTAGCCGTGCGCCACCGCCGCAAGGTCGATGTCGTAGTGGGTCGACACCACGCCGAGTGCCTTCTTCACACCAAGGTGAAGGGCGTTTTCGAGGCGCTCCGACACGCAGCCTCTCAAAGACCTCAGGCGGCTGGGAAGTGACGACCCCGACTGCAACCCCGACGGGATGTCGACGCACTGGATGTCCTGGCACGCGGCGTCGGCAGCAGCCCTCAGAGTCTCGATCTCCCCCTGAGCCTCGGAGTAGGCGGCCTGAACAGCCACCACCTCGTCCGCCTTCTCGGCCTCGGCCTTCCGCAGCCCTGACAAGGCTCGAGCACGTCAAAATGAACTCCAACACAGAAACAGCCAAGGAAGATAAGAAAACATAGAACCATACCATCTACCAAGGCCCTGGCCTCGGTAAGCGTCGTGCGCTCTTGCTGGAGCAGGTCCTCCGCGGTGGCCAGCGCACCCTCCTTCTCCCGAAGCGAGCG
This sequence comes from Echinochloa phyllopogon, assembly GCA_033239725.1. Taxonomy (NCBI): domain Eukaryota; kingdom Viridiplantae; phylum Streptophyta; class Magnoliopsida; order Poales; family Poaceae; genus Echinochloa; species Echinochloa phyllopogon. The sequence continues at coordinate 48,376,844 of BTCW01000002.1, read as the reverse complement.
GCCCAGCTGTTCGGCCTCCTGGGCCTTCCGCTCTGCCCGGGCCGTCGCCTCCGCGAGCTGAGACTGCGCGGCCTCGCGCGCCTTGCGCTCCTGCTCGAGCCGCGTCCGCTCCGCCGTGAGCGCCTCGCGCTCCCGCTGGAGCTGGCCCTGTGCCTCCAGCAGCCTGGTCTCGGCCTCCTCGCGCGCCTTGCGCTCGAACTCGAGCCGCTCCAACGCCGCGGCCAATGCCCGGGCCCCCCGCTCCGCCGCGCCTCTCTCGGCGTCGCGTTCCTGCTCCGCGCGAGCCTTGGCAGCCTCGTGTGCGCGGGCGGCCGTCTCCGTCTCCCTCACCCAGGCGGTGAGCTGGGTCACCTCCGTGCCCAGGTCCAGGTTCGCCTGACGGTACCGACGAAGATCGGCGTACAAGTCCACGATGCACGTGGTCTTGTCTGCCGCCTCCTGCCGCAGAAGCTGCACGAAGAACCATCAAGGATAAGGCACGAACCAAGAACGGTGACGAATCACCAAGCGGTATGGATAAGCACGGGGTTACCTCGAAGAGTTCCAGCGCCTGCCTGGAATGAAGATCGGTGGCAGCAGAGATGGCCCGCTCCAGGTCCGTCCCGACCCGTTCGGCTCGAGCCCACAACTCGTTCTCCTCCGCCATGCCCCGCCAGACTCGGGCAGAGACGCCGGGCTCCTCCGGCCATGCGATCGGGCCGCGCCGACCCTGAAGCAGCGCCGCCTCGGCTGCATCCCACTCCGCCGCTCCCCCGGCCACGGGCGCCTGCGGCGGCCCCCGGGCCAAGGAAAGCGCCTCCGGCACCTCGGCCGCAGCCACCCCTACAGGGGGAGCACGCCCGCCATCGTCGTCTTGGGCCACGCCTTGTGCGCAACCCAAAGCCGGCAGGATGACCGTGCCGCCGATCGGCGCGACCGCCTCCCGCCTCCTTCCAGTAGGGGTCGCGGCGGTGGCACGGCCCCCCTGCTCGCCCGCCTCTATCACCGGGGCGCCGTGCCCCGGCTCCACCTCTATCACCGGGGCGCCATGCCCCGGCTCCACGTCCACCACCGGGGCGTCTTGCCCCGGCTCCATAACCACCATCGGGGGCATCCCCTCCCGCTCCGTCTCCATCGGCCGGGAATCTCGTGCCCCCGGCGCCGGCTCCTCCGGCATCACTGCGGGCGTCGCTGCTGGACGCGGAGTCCCGCGCGAACGCGATCCCCCGGTGTGAGGGGAATCCAACGCCCCGACCTTCAACGCCTTCTTAGGCGCGAGGCTGGGGTTGGCCTTGGCAGCACCCCGAGCGCTGGATCAGAAAGGAAAAACGGAAATTACAAAACAAAAAACCAAACGGGTATGGAAAACAACGAGAATAGCTCAAAGCGGGACTTACCGGACGCAGTCCTGCAAGGCCTGCAATTTCCGCTTCGAGCCGCCCGTCGAGGGAGCCCTCCTCGAACTCGAGGACCCCCTCAACCCGCTTGGGGGCTGCGAACCCCTCGAGCCCTCGGCATCCGATCTGCTGCGGCGCGACTCGCCCGCAGCAGGGGTAGAAGTCGCATGCGCCCGCGGCGCCGCGGGTCGGGCAGGTGCGACCGCCGTCCGCGCCGCCACTGGTGCGACATCACCAAGGCTCGCCGCGCCCGCCCCGGGCGGCGGCACGGCCATCTCCTCCTCCTCGCCAGCGGGCAGAGCCCCACCGGCGTCGATCTCCTCCTCCTCCTCCTCTTCGCTGGGAGGGTCTGGGGAGTCCTCCGGGGACGCCGGCGGCGTCCCGCCGTCCCTCCTCCACCGGCGAAGCGCCACCGAGTGCGCGTCCCGCCGGGCCTGCCTCCTCTGGCTGCTGGCCTTCCTCGCCGCCTTCACGTCCCTCTCGCGGTCACGACGGGCGCGGTTCGAAGCGCGCACCTCCGGAGTCGGCGCGAGGGAGCGGTAGAGGCCGCAGTTCACCTCCTGAAATCACGATGAATCGAGGAAGGGAATTCTAAGTTAACCGATCTGACAGCTCGGGAGGGAAAATGACGACTTACCGACAAAACGTGGCCCTCATCGGGGCGCAGCCGAAACGACCAGAGGTCGCTCAGCATGGTGTCGGGATGCACCGCCGTTCGCACCCTCATCACGACGTACTCCTCAAGGAGTGGCTCCGGTAGCATACGCGAAGCCGCCAATGCCGCCGGGTCGGCGTTCTCTGTCATCCGGAACAGAGGGAGCTGTCTCTCCATGAGGGGAACCACCCGGCGATGGTGGCAGTGCGCAAGCACGTGCGCCACGGTCAAACCCGACCCCTCCAAAGTACGAAGGGCGTCGATGGCGGGGCGGAGCCTCTTCCGTTGGCCGTCGCCGGAGACCCCGTAGCTCCAGGAGTCGGCCTTCTCCGTCAAGACCTTGCCAGTATACGCCGGCAACCCCAGGCCGTCGTTGCACAGATAAAACCACCCCTTGGCCCAGCCGTTGTTGTTGGTGGTCATCCTGCAGGCCGGGTACAGGTTCTTCCGGGGCTCGAACGGCGCGAGCGTAAGGCCGCCGGCGCACGAAGAACGGCGCACCCCCTCCCCGCGCTGGACGTGCTGAGCTCGGCGCGGAAGAGGTGGACCCACAGGTCCCAGTGCGCCTCGATCCCCAGCACGCCCTCACAGACGCCGACGAAGGCCGCCGCCTGAGAGACGGCGTTGGGGGCGAAGTTGTGGAGCTCCACGCCGTAGTAGTGGTAGAGGCCCCGCATGAACTGGCTGGCGGGCGCGTTGAAGCCCCGCTCGTGGAAGCGGATGAAGCTCACCACGTACCCCGCCGGCGGGTTCGGCACCCTGGCTGCCAGCGGCGGGACAATCCACGCCGGCCGCGCCGGATCGCCCCGGGGTGAGAGCTGCCCGCCGGTCACCAGGCCCTCAATGACCAGGAGGTGATCGGTAGCGGTGGACGGAGTCCACTCGGTGACGCCCTCAATGACCACCATGGCGGACGGCGAAGTGGGGAGCAAAGGCGACGAAGGCGGGCGGAATAAGCAGAGAACAGCTAGCGAACTCGGAAGCGAAAGAAAAGCGGAGGCGCGAGCTGGTGCGGGGAATGGCGAAGGTAAGTAATCCTGAAAGTGCATCTAGGCACTTATATGTTTTGGTGATTTTGGATGACAACATGATTAGTCATTTAACTTGTTTGCTTAAGTGTATGAACAGGAAATAACATGAAGCAAACAAGTGGTAAACATCCCATGCAATCAAACTAGAAAATGACAAGTGTTTGGAAATGACAAATGAGACAAGGACTTAAGCATATTAGTTGGTCTCACTTAATAAGATACTTGTCAAAGGTTTTGGGATAAATCATTTGAAGAAATTAGGATTTCTTTGGGCTTGATCCATGGCAATTGTTATATTCAAAGTGAGACATGATTCTATGGTTAGTATATGGTCTCAAGTGCATTGATGCTTATGGACAAGTTATCTACCAAAGAAAACATACAAGACAACATACAAAATAGTATTGAAGATATTTCAAACAAATTGAAGACATGGATTTCATTGTGGATTTCATTGATGATGCAATGCAAAGCGAAGCTTAATTTGGCAAGAGAGGACGGAAGGGATCAAACTAGGTGTGAGTGACATTCCTATCAAAGTGAAGGGCAAGTTGGTCTTGTAGCCGAGGAACTTTGTTGGTGGAAAGGTCTAGCATTATAGTTTGGTTTCTATATGTCAATCAAGTCATATCAAGTGAAGCAATGCGAAGCATCTAATCTTTATTGATCATATAGTGGAATGGCTTATGAATTGTTTCATACAATGGAAATTCTAAGCCATTGGCTCAAGATTGGATTTGCTCAAGCAAGACATGAAGTTGAAGCCCTCAAAGTTGAGAATGATCAAGTATGGCATCAATGAAGATTTACAAGCTCAAGTGGTAGATTCTATTTATTGTTTTAATCTTGAGTTTAGGAATGTCGTACTATCAAGAGGAATGCAACATTAGTTGTCTTGGCATACACCAAAAAGTGCTCAATAGATCAACCCATGAGAGATAACCTTTGGAGAGAAGTCCTTTAGGGACTTAGTGTGCTGAGAAGACCAAAACCGGTCTGACCGGTTTTGGTAAGCGGTCTGACCGCTTTTGGAATTTGTGTGCTGAGTCGACCCAAACCGGTCTGACCGGTTTGGATAACCGGTCTGACCGGTTTGGGCTCTGACAGGTGTAACGGCTAGTATAGTTCGTAAACCGGTCTGACCGGTTTGGGAAACCGGTCTGACCGGTTTCCAACGGCTATAACGGCTAGTTTTGGTTGTGTGGGGTATTTATACCCCATACCCCTCTCCTTTGAGGGGGCTGGTTCTTTTGCCTTTGTGGCTCGCCTCTAGCCTTCCCAAGCACCAGCAAGCTCTCCCCAAACCTCTCTTTGTGAGAGTTGATTGATTTAGTTCATATCTTTGGATTTGGGTTGAGGGATGTTTGTGTATGAGCAATAGATAGCAAGTGATAGCAATTATCAGCTATATAGAGCATATCCATAGTCTTGAGCACTTCCGGTGAAGTCAAGCAACCATTGAAGCATTTGTTACTCTTGGAGGTGATCCTCCTAGACGGTTAGGCGTCGCCGGTGAGCTACCTCGTGTGTGGTAAGCCACGGATTGGTTGTAAAGGCTGGCCTTGCCTCCTTCGTGGAAAAGGGTCAAAAGTTAGTGGAATCCGAGGAAAGTGGCTTGGAGTGGATAAGCCCGCCTTTCGTAGGCCCTCAACGGAGACTAGGATTCATCGTGTCTTTGTGACAGCCTTAGTGGCAGCGGTGAACTCCGAACTTCGGGAAAACAAATCATTGTCTCTTGTTTACCTTCACAAAGTTCAATTCTAGCATTTATATTCGCTTCCGCATTGTTCTACTTGGGTGTGCTCTACTTGTGTGCAGGGACTAAGTGGACCTGCTTGTTATCATCTATAGGAGCCCATCATCAAGTTTGGTTTGTGCTAGAACTCGTAGAGGGGGTTATTTCACATAGTCGGTTTTCTCTGTTGAAAACCGGTCTGACCGCTTTGGCAAAGCGGTCTGACCGCTTTCCTCTGGCAAAGCGGTCTGACCGGTTTTGTAAACCGGTCTGACCGGTTTATGTACTGATTGTGTGAAAAAGTTTGTAATGTGCAGATTCACCTATTCACCCCCCCTCTAGGTGACATCAAGGTCCTTTCAATTGGTATCAGAGTTTGGCCTCACATCCAAGCTTAACCGCCGTGAGGAAAGATGTCGACCATTTGTGAGGTAACATATGAGCCACTAGCTAGTGACGGCTCAAATTATTCAATATGGTCTTGTAATGTGCTTAATGATCTTAGGACTATGAGTCCTATTCTTGAGAGAGTTGTAGTTGAAGGCATTGATCGTCCGAATGTTGATTGGAGCATATCCAATCCAACCGAAGACGAAATGAATTGCTTTCAACTCAACTCTCGTGTCGCTAACTTCTTATTTGATGTTGTGAGTGATGAAGTTAGAGAATCGATTCTAGAAGATGAAGCAACTCTATTCGATGCTCATCTCATTTGGGCTCGAATTGAGAAGCTTTACGCCAACATCAAAAGCGACACACAAGACCAAACAAGAGCCAAGTCACATGAGGAGAGCACTACATCAGCAAAATCATGCTCCAAGCCTCATGTGATGACCACAGTGGACCCACAAGAACAAGTCGGCTCAGCTGCCACCTCTCTGCAGAAACCGGTCCGACCGGTTTCCCAAACCGGTCTGACCGGTTTGGGCAGGAAGGGTGGAGCTGGCTCCAAGAAGGGAGGCCGACGCCGTGCAAGCAAAATTTCAAGCTCACAAGCAACATCATCCTCCAATGATGAGGCAATCATATATTACAAGTCCAAAGAAGAAGAGAAGGCGGAAAACTCAAAGGATGAGACTATCCTAGCTCTCATCAAAGAGCTTGAGGAAGTCAAACTCACAAACGCCGCTTTGGTTTGTAAGTATGATGCAATTGTTGATAATTATGCTTGTGACACTATTCATATGGCTTCCATAGAAAAAGAAAACAAAGTGCTCAAGGATAAATTGGAATTAATTGCTAGCAAGCATGAGATGCTACAAGTGAAGCATGATGAACTCTTGTGTTCTCATGAAGAACTTGTAGAATCATATGCTTCATTAAATATTGCTCATGAGATTATAATTACTTCGTTAAAATCTATTGAATCTCAAACTCACATTTGCACATGCTCTCAAATTCAATATAACCTATCATGTGCTAACCCTTGTTGCTCTCAAGCAAAACAATCTTGGTATGATGAAGTGTGTGTAGAGTCTTGTGACGACCTCATTGCAAAAGAAAATGAAGAACTCAAGCAAGAGGTGGAAACACTCACAAAGAACTTGACAACTCTCAAAGGGAAGAGCAATGCACAACCTTCTCAAGATAACCGTGAATTCATGGTGAAGGAGCTTGAGAAGGGATCAACCGTGCAAAGCTCTTGCATTTATCAAGTCAAGTTCAACACAAGCCAAGGTCAAAGCAATGATGAAAAGCTTACTCACACCAAGTGCTTAACAAGAAAAGAAGGCAAGCCAACTCTCTCCAAAAGGCAAAGAAATATGGAGAAGAGAAGATGCTTTGGTTGCCTTGAGAAAGGGCATCAAGTTGCTTCATGTCCAAGCAACGTGGGACTATACCAAGAGAAGCCCCAAATAAAGCTTAACAAGGGATTTCTCAAGGCACAAGCAAAGCACAAGCAAGAATTGGTTACCAAGCAACACAAGAAGAAGGTAACCAACATCAAGCACAAGACATGCTACACATGTCGGGAGAAATGACACTTTGGTAAAGATTGTCCTAATGGTAAAACCACTAAACCCGACATTGTCCATTCTATGCATGAAAAGCTTGGGGATTCCCCAAATGCCCCTTGTGCCTCCAAGGTGATTCGTTCTCCAAGGAGCGGCACAAGAGCATTTTGGGTTCCTAAGCATTTTGGGACTAACAACATCGGACCCAACACGAGTTGGGTACCAAAGCGTGTTCGATGAGATTGTAGGGACTACGAGATGCATTGGTGGCTTGGCTTAAATAACAATCTTCAATGATCTACTAGCAAGCCAAGAAAAATTGCTTCCGCATCATACTCTATACCCAATGACATCTCGGTAACTTTTGCGCTCAATTAATTAAATTTGAGTCACTAGTGCCTTTGGTAGGATCAAGTGTATCTAAGCCTTTGACTCATGAGACGCTTGATAGTGACTTAGATTTCTTTATTGAACTTTTATTCATATATGCCATGTGATGCTTTTAATGGCTCTCTAGTAGAGCAATATTGTGTTAAGTTGCAGTGGATCAAGTTCCGACGAAATTTGAATCAAACATCGGAAATCCACGCCAATCGGTACATGTCTGGCAAAACCGGTCTGACCGGTTTGGCCCAGACACTTGCAACTTTGTCACATTCTTGAGAAATAAAGTTTTTGATTAATGATTTATGCATATGCCATGTGGTATGTCTAATGGCTCTTCAATGGAGCGAAGTTTGATCATTTTTTAGAGTATGACACTGAGGCCGGAAGATCCGACCAGATGATCCGGGCGGCTCTGTGACGAAATTTTCCCGGCCGGATGATCAATCGGAAGATCCGAGCTGAAACCGGTCTGACCGGTTTCCCAAACCGGTCTGACCGGTTTGGCTCAGGGAGTTGGGACTTGGCCATTTGTGTGAGAAATGAAGACTCAAGTATTTCATTTCATGAATTTCTCACTCTTGGCATATGCTATCTATACTAATACTTCATGATGGTATGATCACTTGGCATATTTCATTTAAAGTAATTTTTGTGCAATTTGACCGAATATTGAATTAATCCCTTCCTTGTCATTTATAAGACAAAGTGCATGTCTCATATTGTCTATATATGATGCACATATCTAGGGGGAGATTATTTCAATATTTGTGTCCTTGAGACTAACCTTTTCTTCTAGTAAACTTGTAGTCTCAATGGTGAGAGAGTACTTCTCTCAATTGGAGTTGTCAACTCATCTTGTGATTCATGACGGTAACACTATAATCTTTTTCATCATGAATCTTGATTTCATTCTATGTTTTGACAACTCAACATAATGTAGCTCAAATTCCTTAAAATGATTTAAACTTTCAAAACTAGTGCATATGAATCCTTTCTATCTACAAATGCACTAAAATAAGGAATTTGGTCTATATTGTGTGACTTCGTAAATTAATGACCTATGTTTTCATGCTTTTATTAAAGTTATTGATTATGAAATCATGTGTTGTGCACATTAACGTTTTCTCTCTATGTTGATCAAATTAATTATATCATGAGAGAACTCATATGGATAAAATTGACTATTGCACAACACATTCTACTAGAGGCCAAGGTATGTTTTCTATGAACTAATATTTACCTTGTGCATCTAGGCCCTTGTCATGCTAGAGTGTGCATTTGCATGCAAATATATCAAGCTCCTATGCGTCCATTAAATATTTGGTTAACACTTTCTTGGTGATTAGTGTAAGCTAAATATGTTAATGTCGCTATGAGCTCAATATATGTGCATGTCTTTGGGTGACATAGAATAGAGTTTGAAAAACCCAGCTAGCTTGATAGGATTGTGCAATTTTGAAAATATTTGAGTTTTGGTCTTTTAACCTTTGTCGATCTATTTGTGACTATAGTTACCCTTGCTTGATTGATGGCTAGTCACAAATGGTGAGACTTTCTCAAGTCCATAAATCCTTTATCTATCTTTTGTCTCCCATTTCTTTCGGAAGAAACGAAAGAAATTTGATTCATTGGAAATTTTATCTTTTCTATGGACAATCTTGAGAAGTTGAAGACCATGCATATCACATACACTCTCAGATCAAGTGAACAAGTTTTGGATCTTAATTTCCACCATTTTGGACTAGTCTCAGCTGCCAGGGAAAACCGGTCTGACCGGTTTCCCAAACCGGTCGGGCCCAAGCAGCTGGGTGAACATTTTATGGAAAATCTTGGATTTTTGAAGGCCAAATTTCATCATTATATCTTCTCAGATCAAGGGAACATGTTTTGGAGCAGTTTTGAAGCAAGTTCCGACCTTAGGTCGGAAGATCCGACAGGAAGTTCCGAGCGGTTCGGTCTCGAGTTGTTTCTGGCCCGGAAGATCCGAAGTTCATCAGAAGATCCGACATACTCTCGGAAGATCCGAAGTTCATCAGAAGATCCGACAAAATTCTCGGAAGATCCGGAGTTTCTGGCAGACTGACCTCCTGGGAGAAACCGGTCTGACCGGTTTGGTCCAGGAAGGTGGCCCACATGTTTTTATCTCATCCCGTGATTCCCTCTCTCTCCTACCATACTCATTCACCACATATCCTCTCTCTCCTGTTCTTCACCGCAAGAGGCCCCTCCATGGCGTTTTGAGGATTCAACCAAGGAAAAGAATATTTCTCTTCGGTTTTGGAGTGTCACAAGGCTGTTAGATTGATTCCCCATCAAGTTGTACACTCAAATCCTCATCTCTCTCGAGTTCAAGGCTCTCAAGGTATTCAAATCTTCCCATCGCCCGATCTATGAGCTCAATGCATATCTCTCAAAACCCTTTGGTAGAACATCTTCTGGCATGTCTAGGAACCTATCCCTATGAGATCATTAAATTTGGTTGGCTACATTTTGCGCAACAAGGATTTGCATCCTCACTGCGCAAAGCGGTCTGACCGGTTTGGCAAACCGGTCTGACCGGTCTGGGCAGTGAGGACTCAAGTCCCTGTTTTGCAACGTGTTTGCTCACATATGGACTAGGGATAGCTTGTACTGCAATATCCTTTCAATATCCAGATCATTCACTGTCCAGATTGGCCCCAAACTAGTCTTGGCTCAGCTCAGGCAAAAGCGGTCTGACCGGTTTGGGAAACCGGTCTGACCGGTTTGGGAAACCGGTCTGACCGGTTTGGCCCTGAGCTAACCCAAAACCTGTTTGATGCTCTCTATTAATTCTACTCTTGAGCCAATATTTTTTCTGGGCACTTTATCATGTTTATCTGTCCAAATTGATCTTTCAACTCGAGTTGGCTTAGCTCAGACCAAAAGCGGTCTGACCGGTTCCTGGAACCGGTCTGACCGGTTTTGTTCTGAGTTGACTCAAATCATGTTGAATGCACTCTATCTATTCAAATCTTTGGATCAATTATCTCCGGGGTATTGATACTTTGTGTGTCACCTTGTGAACCCAGGAAGGACAGTAGAAGATGCCGAAGGGATCACATGCCGAGAGAATCAAAAAGGGGAAGTTTGATGCACCCGGGGGCAGTAGCTCGGGTACAACTAGTGGTCGAGCTTTGAGGCCTAGGAGACCAAAGAGAACAGCTGAGCAGGAAATTGAGGAGGTGGATGAAGTTGGGAACACCACTGATGAGGATGAGATTGAGGATGAAACCTTCAGGATTGAATATAGGCATGATCATTTGGGTGGTGATGATGTTGAGGAGGAGGACGTGGCAGGTGATGATGATTCAGCTGAGGCGAATGCCCCTCTCATTCTTGAGATTTGCCGACCCACTGGCCCAGCTAGCAGAAGAGTGACAGATTACCTTGCTAGTGGGATGACTGATGTTGTCAGGAGGTTGAGGAGGACTAGTCCACTTGATGTGGATAGGACAGCCACTGACTACAGATTTTGGACTCTTTTTCAGCAGGATTTCTATGCCACAGCTATTATGAAGAAGACCAAGATCACATCAGATGCACAGTACATAGATTGGGAGTACATGAGCAAACAAGACAACCCGGTGTTCAATGAAATTATCAGAGTTTGTTCTGAAAAATGAATCAAACATCTCATGGGCTTCAAGCATAGTTGGAACAAGGACGTGATTGCTCAGTTCTATGCTACTGTGTACTTTGGATACTATGAGGAGGATGACAGGCAAGAGAGAGCCATGCATTGGATGACAGAGGGACAGCGCTTTCATGTCACCTTTTCTGACTTTGCTTCTATACTCAGAGTTGGACATGAGAGTAATGACACAGTCAGGATACATGATCGGGGTGTTATGGAATCATCAGAGATAAAATTCATGTATCCCAGAGATCAGCGTGGCAGTTGGGGGAAAGTGAGCGGTCTCTACACCTACTATGGGTCTCTCTACAGATTGCTCAGAAAGACACTCACTCCTAGAGAAGGCAACACCTCAGAAATCTCACTCTACATGAGAAATTTGATGTATTATCTGAGGATTGGTGAGGAGACTCCTCCATTTAGCGTTGCTGATTTCATTTGGCATGAGATCAAGACCATTTCTGAGAGCCCTCAAAAGATTTGCGCCTACAGTCCGTTTCTCATGTTTATCATTGAGAGGGTTACAAGTTTGAAGGTCAAGAAGGATACCCCACATAAGCCGCTTCGCCCTCCTGTTCCTCACAAGTTTAGGATGCCTTCTCCTCCACCAGCAGACACAGATGCATCAGCCGGCGGTGATCAAGAGCAGCATAGAGGGCCACCACAGCAGTTTTCACCGCTGCAGGCCAGAACCGGTCTGACCGGTTCTCCAAACCGGTCTGACCGGTTTGGGTCTGGCATTGGTACTCGGCCAGAAGGATGGACATCTCCAATCAAGAAATTCATTTCCATGTTTACAGGCATTTGCAAAGGCCAAAGAGATGTTCAAGTTGATATTAGGCAGCAGAGGATTGAAAACAAGAAGACTCGTGATGAGTTCAAGAAACTGTGCGCCGCATTGAGTCCAAATGATCCTCCATCTCCCATTTCACCACCTCTTGAGTTACCTGAGATTCCCCCGCTTAGAGACATCATGACCGATCACATGAATGCGGGATATTTTGAGCGGTATGGTGATATCTTTGGATATGGACATGTTGGATCAAGCTCGCAGCCTCCGCCACAGTCAGTTGGTGCTCCAGGGACCATGCCTTACATGCCTACCTCTGAGGGTGACTTATTTGGTTCCTCATTTGGATTTGCACCGCCAGGACCATCTTATGCAGCAGCTACACTTCCTTCTTCGTCATATGCATATGGTGGCACCGGTTCATCTATGGCGGGAGTTCAGTTCATCTATGGTTTGGGAAACCGGTCTGACCGGTTTCCAACGGCTATAACGGCTAGTTTTGGTTGTGTGGGGTATTTATACCCCATACCCCTCTCCTTTGAGGGGGCTGGTTCTTTTGCCTTTGTGGCTCGCCTCTAGCCTTCCCAAGCACCAGCAAGCTCTCCCCAAACCTCTCTTTGTGAGAGTTGATTGATTTAGTTCATATCTTTGGATTTGGGTTGAGGGATGTTTGTGTATGAGCAATAGATAGCAAGTGATAGCAATTATCAGCTATATAGAGCATATCCATAGTCTTGAGCACTTCCGGTGAAGTCAAGCAACCATTGAAGCATTTGTTACTCTTGGAGGTGATCCTCCTAGACGGTTAGGCGTCGCCGGTGAGCTACCTCGTGTGTGGTAAGCCACGGATTGGTTGTAAAGGCTGGCCTTGCCTCCTTCGTGGAAAAGGGTCAAAAGTTAGTGCAATCCGAGGAAAGTGGCTTGGAGTGGATAAGCCCGCCTTTCGTAGGCCCTCAACGGAGACTAGGATTCATCGTGTCTTTGTGACAGCCTTAGTGGCAGCGGTGAACTCCGAACTTCGGGAAAACAAATCATTGTCTCTTGTTTACCTTCACAAAGTTCAATTCTAGCATTTATATTCGCTTCCGCATTGTTCTACTTGGGTGTGCTCTACTTGTGTGCAGGGACTAAGTGGACCTGCTTGTTATCATCTATAGGAGCCCATCATCAAGTTTGGTTTGTGCTAGAACTCGTAGAGGGGGTTATTTCACATAGTCGGTTTTCTCTGTTGAAAACCGGTCTGACCGCTTTGGCAAAGCGGTCTGACCGCTTTCCTCTGGCAAAGCGGTCTGACCGGTTTTGTAAACCGGTCTGACCGGTTTATGTACTGATTGTGTGAAAAAGTTTGTAATGTGCAGATTCACCTATTCACCCCCCCTCTAGGTGACATCAAGGTCCTTTCAAATCCCCTTCCCCCCTCCGCTTTCCTTTTATAAGGGAAGGAGCAAATTCATCCCCGCCGCAGCACGCAAACCTATTGGCAACGGGCCGGGCGCGCGTGGCACATCGATAACAACCGGGGCCCCCCTCCCCTTTCCCCGAGGAACGGCACGCGTGAGCGGCGGCATTTACTGCGGCGCGGTAAAACGAAACGACACGGCAGCGACGCCTGACCGCCCGTCGCCTCGCCTCTCCCCGACGCACACCAACTCCGCCTAAAAAGGTGCGCCCACTACGCCCACCTCGCCCACTCCGCGCCACGTCAGCCACGACCGCGCTTAGGCCCGCAAACCGAAACGTCAACAACCGAACGGAAGGGTTCCTTCCAAGGTAAGACAACGACGCCCCTCCCCCCCCCCCCCGAGGCGCAGGGTGCTACTAATCAGGGGCTCGAAGCCCAGGCCTCGAAAGAGCTTGACGGACGCCCCAGATTAAGCGATGCGAAGGCTACCGGTCACGCTCGACCAACCCTCGAGCCCGCTGCTCGAGGGCGACCTGCACCTTTCGCAAGGCCCCACTGATCAGGAGTACGAAGCCTGGCCCGCGAAAGGGTTCGACAGGCGCTCCGGATCGACAGAGTCAGGGACGATTCGGGCGTGCTCAACGGACTTTACCCCGAACGCGAAGTTTGGGGATGCCCCTGTTGTGTTCAAGGCCAGACATAGGCAGCTAGACGAGGGATCCCATCGAGGGAGAGCTTCCGCGCCCTCGGCCCCCATCGAAGGGGGCCGAGCCCTACCTAGCAAACCTTTGCAAGCGCTCTTATGGACGAGTCTCCGGACCACGAGCCGACCCCTAGCGAACGGGGCACGGGCGTCCACTTGAACTACCCGCTAGCAGCTCACCGAGGCATCTCTGTACGCCGCCCAATTCGAGGGTTACACGAACGACCTCACCCCTCTCCCCCGCGAAGGGGAAGCGAGGGTCGCAACTCAAAGACAAGAAGCCCCTCTGACCGCCTCCGCTCGGGCCAGGGGCTCGGGGGCTCCTTGCAGCATATCCTCCTCGTCCTATGCGCGAAACACGTCGAAGCCGTGCAGGACCCGCCCCCCGGGTTCCGTGTAAATCGGTGTCATCCCCGCAATCCACCACGTCGAATGTGGAGCAACTAACACAACCGTCGGGAGTCAAAGCCCTTGCACGAGTGAACTCACTCCTCCAAGGGCTCGGGGGCTACACCCGCGGGTGCGCTCGCGCGCCCCCACGGAAGAACATGCGTAATAAAAAAGGAGTAATCCCCGCAGAATGCCCGGGAACAATCCCGCGAACCATCAGCCTCTGCCCGACTGACCCTTAGTCCGGTAGAGACTCGGGGGCTACTGTCGGGGGCAGACCCAGGGGGTCCCCTAACCATCGGGGTAATCACCCTCAAAAAACGTTAACCACGGAAGGCCGAATCACCAGCAGCCCGGAAGGGCCACCAAGGCAGCGCGGCCCGTCACAGCTTATCACGGCCCAAATACAGCTGTCCGAGCTCGCCTGACGAGGGGACCCAAGTAGCGACCCCCGTCTCCGCCTCGCTCGAGGGACCCGGACACCCCGGATCAAGCGCAACGCAAACTCCGCCTCGCTCGAGGGCCGCGCACCCCCTCGAGCAAGCGAGCCAACTCCGCCTCGCTCGAGGCCACCCCTCTACTCAATGCGGCGCGCCCCGGCGCCCCACCCGACAACGGCATTTAATGCCCGCCCCATCGGGCGGGCGCCGAAGTCAAAAGGTGATCTCTCCCCACGCCGCGCCGCTGACACCACAGAGCTCACTGTTCCACCTACTCCGGTCACTATGCGCCCTCACCACCACTGTGCGGACGCATGCGGCATTGCGCAAGGCCCTGTGCGCACTTGCAGGCGTCATTCCGCACCACTATTCCACCCGCTCCCGTCCTTCCCCCCCCCCGGTGCAGCCCTCGAATGGGCGTGAAGAACCCTCGAACGAATATATGAGCAGCGACCGAGCACGGACAGACAGACAGAGGAACGCACACACGATCACCACCGCACACGATATTGGCACTCTGCCTCAATCACATCTCACTCAGGGACTTGGAGACTCCTCCTCTCCCACCTCGCTTGTAGCCCCCCACTGCAAGCACTCCGGTGCAAGATAGTACAGCGCCACGAGCGCACTCTGCTGGACGTACGACCTCACGGTCGGAACCAGGATAAACTCTTGTCTCACCGTGCTAGCTCTTGCATCAACCGTCAGGGGACGGGACACAGCGCATTCTGTGTGGCGCTGAGGATTGGGCGGCCAATCCCAGCACCGACAGTATTCTTTATATAAATCAATGGAGGCGTGCACTTTTCTCGAATTGTAAGCAAAGCCATGTGACGAGTGGTAGCCAAAATTCACATACAAATTTTGTACTTTCAAGGATTGCACTATTAACTTTCTTTGTTCTATGTGCGTATCAATTTTTATTAAGCAAGAAGCTTACAACCATGCACCAAAAGAAACAAGAGTAATCGTGGTTGCAATTTACAAGATGATTAATAGTGACATACCTGCACAGCATGATTTAAATAAATAATGACATACCTGATCGGCTGATCGAAGTGTGCAAGCTAGTTAAGGGAGCCAGGACGGAGCCAGAAAAAATTTTAGGAGGAGCTGAACTATAAGCTGTATCGTCATAACACCACTATGACCTCTTAAAATAGACAAATATAATAGTTGAGCCCCTCCTATTATACGTATTTGAATATAAATTTGAAGCAATAGAATTTTGAACCAGACGTTTTGATCGTTGGTAATTTTAAGGGAAATTTTGGTGGTGCTCTACATATTTGGGAACGGTAGGGGGGGGGGGGGGGTGGGGGGGCCTCCAGCCCCACCCGCCCCCTCGCTGCCTCCGTCGCATGAAGGCTAGGATTAAGCGGTTGATTGGCACAACATATATATATAAAGGATTTGGCCGTCAGGGAGCTCCACTTGATCGTGGCTCCAACAAACTACAAGTCCAGCTTTGCAGGGCAAACAATCGACGACTTTGTAACATAACAATACATCCATGCGAACCAGGAGGTCATTTTTAATATCTGCCCATCCCCGGTGCTTCACTATATATAGCAGCCCTCGACAGCCCCGCAAGAACCATCTACAAACACACACCAAGCTAATTAAGCACACATCTCGTGCACATTTGCCTGCTGCAGCCAGTATATAGCTAGGCATCTAGCTCGAATAGTCCGTGGCGATGGCATCATCGTCCATGGCCTGCAGGAACGCCGTCGTGCTCCTCGTCCTGCTCGGCGCCGTGGTGCAGCTGTGCTCCGTCGTGCCTCCGGCGGCGGCGGCCGGTAGGGTGCTGCAGGACGTCGTGGAGGGCGGCATGGGAGGAAAAGCGGGCAGATGCGCCACGGGCGGCGCGAACATCGGCGTTCCCGGGGGCCCGACAGTGGGCAAAGGCTCAGTTTGGTGCCAACCCGAGAAGAAAATCGAGCAACAAGTAAGCGTGTCACTCGGCGACCACACCGTGGACACAAAAAACGTTCCCTGATCGATCGATCGATCTACTAGCGGCGATCACAGTTGGTTATCTGTGATCCCCGGCCCTTTCATTTGTGTCGCTTGGGTCATTGATTTATTATTATTTCCATTTACAGTTCCATATACTCCATGTGCATATGCACAGCATATGCTTTGGCTGTGCATGGATGTTACCTGCATTTGTGTGTGTGTTTTGAGGGATTCAATTAGTTTTTTTAGGGCAGAAAGTTCAATAAGTTTGGCAGCCTGCTTGCCATCGTTTGGTTTTTACCTGGTTTGATTGTTGAGATATCTATATATTTGTACCCATTTGGTTATTGATGAATAAATTTCATTTGTTTATCTCTGTGAATGTGTTGCCGGTCTCTATCTTCGCTGTATGCATTAAGGATATGTGTACTTGCGTGCTCTCGTACCAGTTGATGTTTCCCTTGGAGTCCATTCACTGCTCTGCGCCTCTGCATGCACACAAATGCAAAGAAAAAGAGAAGGTAAATTTGATTAACTTTGGTAAGGGAACTCTCACGATGATCCAAATTCCAGTGTCCAAACGTGTTCCTGATGAGAGATGATTTGCAAACAAAATTCAGAATTCCTGTGTCTGAGTAGTATGGGAGTTTGGCTGGGATAAAGCGAAGAGGCGGCTTCAGGATATGAAGCTCCATTTGAGTTTTAAACACAGCAAGTTTAGAGCTAAATTTTTGCATAAATTATAAAAACGATGCGTAGACGATAATAACCAGAAACTTCATCTTATCAGGGGATCTTTTTCTTCGATCTTTGGCTTGGGTACCTCGTTTTTTCATCACCGCCTCCATCTTGGTGCCACTCTTATTTGATTCGTGGAGCCAGGGAACTGTTTTCTGTATAGCCTCTATTTGAGCTTGGTCAATGGTTTGTTGGAGGCTTTACTCTTGCCCAGCCGAATACATCGCTCGGCAGATTACAAATGAACCTGCGCACCGGGAAGCAGGAACGCAACATGATAATGCTGACATTTGTGAAACAGTCAGTTCTGGCATAGCATCGATCCAAGAACGAGAACAAGAACAAAAGCCAGCGGGGTAAAATGATCTGTGTGGATCGAAATGTCAACTCTTATTAGTGTGGCAACAAGAAAAAGGCCACTCTACTCGAGACACAGAGGAAGTGCATTGAAATAATCACCTTTAGTTTATTTCGAAACAGTCAATGAATTAGATGAGAGTATTTACAGCTTTCCCCATATCTTGGGGCACCCCTCCACAAGTAGTACAGACGAACTATACAGGAATTTGAACTACAAAATCGTCCACTCACTCTCATCAAAGGGACCCATCGCAGATGAAGGGGGTGGTGGCACCGGCACCTCTGATGATTTCACGTTCTTCTTGGAAAATAAGGAGACCTTCTTGTCAAAAAGGTTCGAGAACATTTTTGTGTTCTTTTCCTCCTGTGTATTTTTCTCATCCTTGGGGGATGCCCTTTTATCATCTTTTGGTGCACGTTTCCAAAGCGGTGGACGGTCTTTGCCCATAAAGTTGAGCTTCAGTTTGAACCGGTTTTTATTTTCAACAGACTTTTCATCAGGTTGCTCCATGATCTGGAGAGCTTCTTCGGGGTGGGTTACTATGGCTTCCATCGTCTCATACACCTGCCGTGGCAACAGTATGTTACTACACAACCGCGGTACATGATTGCTGGATGGATAAACAAAAGCATACCTTGCAGATTTCATCTAGCTTCTCTTTTGACATGTCATCTTCGTAAATGCCAATTATGTAGTCCTTACAATCGTAGAATAATTTTGACAGGTTGTTATCTGCTTGAAGAACTGATTCTGCTGCTACAAAGCATACAGAAATCTGATATTCACAAATAGCAATCAGTAAAAGGGGAACACTTGAAAGGTAGCAAAAACCGGGAAAAAAGGTTGAAAATTGAGCTTACAATAACTGCAAGTAGCTGCTCAAACAGTTTTGATGGTTCAATAACTTCCAAGGCGTCGAATATGCTCTCCCTGTAACGTTAAATTGTTCCATTATGAACTATGAATGATGTAAACATTCAACATAACTATGCAGTAATATCTTTTCTACTCACACTGCTAAATCTTCATCATATATAGGAGTCTGTTCAACAGCAGGTATAGGTTTTGAAGCCTCCCACAGTTCTTTCCACAAGTTTCCTTTTAACCATACCACATGAAACGAAGATATTTAGGCCATGTGGTAGCAAGGGCATATGGAGAGGGACAGAGAGAGTTATCAGTATTACCTTTTGTTTGCATTCTATCACTTAATCGACCGCGTCTAGATGAGCCTTCCCCTACTGTGGTACTGCTTGCAGCACAATCTTCAGACCAATCAGGTGGAGAGTGCCACCTAACAAAGTCTTCCAGGACACATCCTGGATTTGCTGCCTGTTATGAAAAGGGAATTTCCTGTTTAGGAAGTTTACACTAACAGTCTTGAATTATCTTAGAAGGACATCTTTAAACTTGCCTTGAAAGCCTGCATATCTGATAAAAGTTGAGAGCATCCAGCACCAAGACTGAAAAGAAAACGAAAAGCATCACAAACAATGGTTTGTTACTCAAAAACAACAATAATGTTAGTGACAGCAGAAAACAATCATAACATAGAGAGCAGAAACTGAAATAAATTAATTAGATCAATATTCATTATTGCCTTAGATTTAACTAGTGGCATGCTAGAAGTGCGGAAGCTAAGTACATAAAAATGCTTGGCATACCTTCCTGTTCGTAAGACAAGCTCCTCTGTTTCTTTTATAAGATCTGCTGTCATGATGGGCCCCTCCTGAATATGGATTGTGGCAATTTCAGAATTTATGAAAGGAAGCATCACAAAAGACGAAATCAAAGTCTAGAGAAAAACATAGAACCTTACCTGCAGTATTGGGGAATAGATAGGCTCACTGGTTTCCAGCAACGTTAAGTTCTCAGATGAACAATCAGCACCAAGTCGAAGAACATAATTACCAGTGCTATCTTTTGCATACATCCCATTAGCAGGAGACTCCCCGTTCAAAAGCCTGGTATTTGAGCCATCGATACTTGCCTGTTTCAATAAGGAATCCAGCGACTCCCTAGCTGCTTTTCTTCGCTTTTTCCTAGCAATGCAGCAATTTATGACTTGTATCTCTTGATGTAGTAAACAACAATTCAAGCCTGGGGCAGCGTCGAGTGGCATTCGAGGCACTGGTTGCCAATCGGACCATAGTTTTCTCAACTGCATGTGCAACAAAAAAGAAAAAAGCAATTAAACATTCACATTATTCAGTAGCTTGCTTGTCTTATTTGCTTAGAAACAAAATTAGTTCTCTGAACAGTTTCGTAGTGGCAACATACATCAATCACAAGGTAGTGTTTTTGAATGGTATTGCCAAAATACGTCGGATAACATGGGGGTTTACTAACTATAAACGGAATTTTATGTGCAAACTCACCTCAAGAACTACAGATTGCCAAAAGAATGCCATCTTATGCACTGAACTGATGCTACCAATAATCTCTGCTAGTTGATGAATAAAACTTCCAGGTGGTGCACCATGGAGATTCTTGGACAGGGATGTTGAATGAAGCAATTCTGGGTTGCATGGATCTCCATCATGTGAAAACTGCTCCTCTGAAAAGATAAGTATGCGTTATGATTCAAAATAACAATGTGAACTAACATCCTCAGCACGTTGATTGGAAGACTGGAAGCATACCTAACTTGAACAAGGAGTACATCAAAGATTGTGTTTCGTCATCACCAACAAATTCAGAACTCAACCTTTCCTCCTTTTCACGACGAACAAGTGATTTAACAACAGACAAGCTCAATCCTCCCTTCTCTTTCAGCAATTGGTCTCCAGTAGATCTCATATCACTCATTGACTTGAAAATTTTTCCATTTCTACAAAAGAAAAACACTGTTAACATATTTTCGATAGATAGTACTCAAAATATACATGAACAGCAACACGTGCACAATGCAAAGAAATGCAGCTAGCATCACCAAATACTCTATGGAAATAAAGTGGAGAAATGGTATTATATGTCCCTTATTTTTGAAAGACCTACATTTCTCTTCAATACTATATATTGTTGATTGGTGGGGCTAACTGAAATGCTTCACAGCATAACAATGCCAAGGAACGCGAACTTACTCAATGGCAGCTACCAGTTGTTTTACTATTGAAGCTGGAGGAAAGGTCAGCTTTGTTGAAGAAGTTGAATCGGTTAGTGTGCTTGAGCGATCCTCATTTCCAGAGGGGCTGATTTCTAGGACCTGAAAAGGCACAAAGTTTTTACTAGCATACATTAAGATGCAGCTATTTCAGTAGCTAGTTTGCATTTAAGACAAGAATGCCACGAATTGGAAATTTAAGCACTCAACGAAGAGACATTTTGTGAGCTTAACAAAAAATGTGTTGGGACCAATTACAGAACCATGAATATCCATACAAGATTGCTCCCCACTTGACTGTGCATAGCAAACCCAGCTCCTGTAACAGAAAGCTCCAGTAACAGTATGTCGCAACTAGATTATTAAAAGAAGCTCTGCCGTGTGCCTCAATTAAATCCATATCATGGAGCATTGAAATGGTCCAACATATAGGTAGAATAGCTGCTAGTAACAAAAAGGTCTGAACTTTTCTAACCCTTGCAGTTGTCCAATTCAGAAGTTCAGAGTTCTGTTGGGTGCTGCTACAATGACAGAGCTGTGCACACACTAATAATAGCTCGATTGACTGGAACAGCAACACTTCCATCTCCAAGCTGATCAATTCACAACCTCTCACACGAGGGAGCTCGCCATCTCATCAGTCACCATGTACCACCAATCCACCGCCACAACGGCAACACTGGACTGAACAACTCCACGCGCGAAGCAGCGGCCAATTCGATGGGTGGAATGACAGGAGCCCGTACCTCACCACGCGGCGACGGCGGCTTCACGCTCGGCTCCTGCCCCGTGGCGCCCGCGTCGGCCTCCCGATCCAGCGACGTCCTCGGTGACGGCGCCCTGCTGCGCCCGCCGGATCCGTCCGCATCTGCGCCCCATCACAACCGATCCCCCGCCGGGAGCTCATCAGATTCGGACCCGGGAAGCAAACGGCGAGGAGGAGAACCCGCGCGACGGCATGGGTAGCGTACCTCGGAGGTCCGCCTTGATGTCGGTGAGCACGCGGGCGGCGGCGGTGTGGATCGCCGTGCGCGCGCGGGAGACCAGCGACTGCGGCGCCGTCGCTGACGAGGAGGACGCGGCGGCGGGGGCCGGTGGAGGCGGCTGCTGCATGGTGGGGCCTACCTGGCAGTGACCCGGGGCAGCGCAGGAGGACGCATGCGGAGGAGGGGGAGCTGAAGCATAGGGAAGGGAGCCTTCGATTTTGATTTTTAAAAACGGGATTTGGTAGTGGCAGGAGTGGAATTTTTGGGCGAAATTTAGGCGGCCGTTCGATCCCGTCGGTTCTGGCCGTTGGATGGCTGGCCCGTGATGGGGTGGCATCACGGACATGATGGGTTCTTGGGGGTTTTTTGAGCTGTTTTTGTACTGTTTGTTGCTTGATTTGGTTTTGAGTGCGATTGGGTGTGTGTATTTATAGGGATAGGTTCTGGTTGATTGTTTCCTCACGGTATATTTGAAGCGGTCACCAGCTGTTGATAGTGATATTTGTGGACGCCTGAAGCAAGATCCGGTAAACATAAAGACGTGATTAACATATGTTACTTTGAAAAGGATATAGTTTGTTTTCATCGAAAGGATGTAAACTATAGTGTCTTTAGTATGTGTTTGTGCGAAAAAAATGGCACTTATATGGCATGCCTCGTGTGACAACAAATACATTTCCAAGCACGCAAAAGATCCACAAAAAATGATTTCTTGGTAACCTTGTATACTCCGTAAGTTGTTGTGGCAAAGGTTATTTATCGATAGATCTATAGAACTCACATCAAATTCAATGGTTTATATCATGTCTAAAAATTAGTCATGTGCAACTCATTGTCTTTATTTTTTTCAGCAAAATAAGAGGTAACAATAAAGACAATGTTTTCAAAGCTCAATAAAAGGTAGCTCGATCCAAATCGTGTTGTGATGCTATCCCAATGTTCCACCCTCAACGTAAATAAATAAAGGAGTTGTTGCAATCACTACATCACTTGCCGACGGCAATACAACATCGTTTGAACATTTCTTCACTCATGTAAATTCCTCGTCACGTGAGTACGTCGAAACTTTCTTCACTCCTCAGGACTCCAATTGGGACCTCTTCCCCTTCCCATGTGATCATCAGGTACACCTTTTCTTTTTGCCAAGTACTGTTAATGACGTAATTGCAGGACCATCTGGTTTTAGATACAGTCAAGCAACGGCCAAATTTGAAAGATTTCACCACAACTTGTGCAGTGTCAGTTTTAATGAATGGTGTATTTCAAAATTATGCAAATTGCACTGGTAATTTTCAAAATTCTTCCATAATGTGGGAAAAAAGATTCCATCTCATTTAATAAGGCACTTTGGTAATGATAAGCATGTGACAACAGAGAGAACATGCCATTGAAGTCCCCTCAGCATGATCCAAGCATATGATATTTTATTAACAATCTGATCGGTATAGCAACATGCTACCCAATATGTTGTTTGTACCCATGTAACCCATCACTACAGAGTACAGACAATTTGGTTGCATAAAGGAATCAATCAAGCAAATTGCAGACACAACTCAAACACTAACAGTAGTATTACCCGGTCTAATCTGACTATAGTTGGCATATGCTTTCAGGCAACGTTTCAGACCTCCATTCAGGTCACCCTCCTCTTTGAGCCTTTCTTCAGTTCATAGTAAATAAATTTTCTGTGCCTACTCTCTCCAGACCAATGTGTATGCATGTCATCCTCTCATGACAGGCTCTGGTCCGCCGCCGCCGCCGGCGCGGGTCACAGCGGCCTGGTCCGGCGGCCGGCCGCCCGGCCGCAGAGGAGCGCGTTCTTGGGGATAGGGTACTCGTCGCGCAACGACGTCGACGGCGTCCAGACGCGGAGGTAGAACTGCTGCCCCAGGTACTGCCTCGCCCAGCTCTCCGATCTGACGTTCCACATGCCCACGTTGTCCAGGGGCATGTAGATCGCCGTCCATGACCTGGGGTAAACCTGGTGGATAGACATAACGAAATTATCATCATTGCGCGATGAAAAATTGACGGGGTAGACTGTTACAAGGAGATGTGAAATTGTCAGTAGTGATCCACTTCAGAATGTGTCAAACTACCAGCGTGAATTTACTTTTTAAAGCTTGACACTACAGCACTAAGAGTATCTAGATGGGTCATTTTCAAAGCACTCAGCCAAAGCAATCCCAATCCCACACACCGGTTACTGGTTCCACAAGGAAGCAAATTCCATGGTGAAAAAGTCAGCAGGACAGTGAAATGCGATAGCCACTTCAAAGCAGCTGTAGGCAGGTGAAAGCAGAGCCCACAGCTGCTTCCAAGCATGACACTACGCCTCTCGTGATGGGGACTGATCACCACGTTGTTTCTATAAAGATCTTATCCAGCATGGCGGCTGAATGGGCCGGTTGGATGCGTGCGTGAACCGAATAATGCGCCTCTATGGTGCGCCGCAGACTTTTGTGTAATGAAAAAGACACGACTGAATCGTATCAGTTCCCATTTTTGGGCTAACAGTATTCAGGTCACATTCAAATCCAGCTATCACTATCATTTCCATCCAATTTGTTAACGGCATACTGTATTTAGCAAAATACAGTTTCTGCTTCAGGAGTTTTTTTTTTAAGAACTGCTTCAGGAGTGATATGTAGGAGTATTCAGAAGAGAGGAGAGCAGCGTACCTGAACAGTGTACCGGGAAACACCATCCCTCAAATTGTAGCCCTGCCTGCTCGCTGCCGACCATTTTCCTCCATCCATTCTACACACAGATTCACAATATCCAATCAGGTAACCAAAACCATCTCACATATAAAAAAATTCCAAGCATTTGAATTTCTCGAGAGGGGATCGGCAATGTGCATACCCGACGACCCAGAATGCGTAGCCGTCGATGTGCCACGACTGCACCTCGTCCTCGCCGTTCTCGAACACGATCTCGACGTAATCCCTGTAGTTGGCCCCCATGACCGAGGTCTGGAGGAACGCGCCACCGTAGCTCGGGTTGTCGGCGATGGTTCCCACGGAGAAGACGCCGCCGATCTTGTAGTAGTCGGCAACCTTGAGCGGCGTGTCCGGGCTCACGTACGACACGCTGTTCACCGCGTACCTCTGCTTCCCGTTGATGATCGCCGCCGAGTTCGCCAGCCTGATGGTCCGGGTCACCGGCACCAGCCCGTAGTGGTACGAGCCCTGCGGGTTCGGCCGCGGCCCGCTCGCCGTCAGGTTCCATCTGTTTTTTTTTCAGTCAGTTCAGTGGTCAGTGAAACGCTAGTCTGAACTTAATTGTCTGAAGAAACTGATCGACAGACTGAAACATTCATTAGTCTGAACTTGTCTGAAGAAACTGATGGACAGACTGAAACACTAGTCTGAATTTGTCTGAAGAAACTAAAACAGACTGAATACCTGATAGAGCGGGCCTGGTTGAGTGACCAGTCGATCTGGATGGTGGGGCCGCCGGGGAGGGGCCCGGGCGCCTTGCCGGCGGAGTTGGTGTAGTGGAGGACGGCGGTGGTGGAGATGATCTTGGTGGTGAAGCGCGTGGAGACGACGATGGCGTAGTCGAAGCCGGGCTGGTCGGCGGTGAGGAGCACGGAGTAGGACTGGCCGAGGTGGACGTCGAGGGAGGAGTAGGTGCTCTGCATGGTGTGGGAGCCCTCCACCTCGACGAGCTTCATGGTGTGGCCCTGGAACCGGATGTTCAGGGAGGTCGCCAGGCCCACATTGGTGATCCGGAAACGGTACGTGCTGCCTGCAGCAACATACGGAGTAATGTTCAGGGAGTTCAGACTTTTTCATTCGTCAGGTGCGAGCTGACTGCAACTGCAGTCTGAGAGTGCAGTGATCACTGATCAGCTGAATTCTGCTGCCGGAATGCGCTGATCGGTGAAGGTGGTTTAACCTACCGGGCTGGACGGTGAAGGTGTAGCCATTCCAACTCCGGCCGTTGATGAGCAGGCCGTCAGGGAAGCCGAGCGCCTTGCCGCTGTCGAGCATGTACCTCAGGTCCTGTCAGTCAAAGAACAAATCCTCTGTTCAATGTCTTTGTTCTGCCTGTTGCTGCTAATCATGTTATTGTCTGAACATTGCAAGATTTCGAGGTGAAGAAGAGGATGTCTCGTACGGTGTGGTTGGCCTTGTACCAGTCGCCGATGAGGAGGGTGTAGTCGGCGGCGGGCGGCGGGAAGGGGACGGGGATCTGTGGGCGGCTGAGGACGCGGATGCCGCCGAAGCCGCCGGCGGCCTTGTGGAAGGCGAGCGAGGGGAAGTAGTAGTAGGTGCCGATCTGGTCCTTGGCCTGCATGATGTAGGTGAAGTTGGCCCCCGGCGGGATCGGGCACGTCGTCCCGGCCACCCCGTCCTCGAACGAGTTCCGCCGCTGCTGGAGCCCGCTCCTGCATCGCACCGCCGCCGTCAGTCACATTCGCATCACACACACATCGATCTGATTGTCGGAAAGACAGCTAGAGAAACCATTCGAGATCGCCGCGCGGGGGAGAAGAAAAAAAAATCAGACTTCGAGAAATTCAGCAGTAGTTCGTGACTGGTCACGCGGGGTAGCACTAGCAGCAGCACGACGCCGTCACGCGCTGCGATGCTGCATGTCGTCCGCTTGTGCGTGGCAGTGTCGTGTTGTGCATCTTCTCGAGGCGCCACGTGAGACCCTCCGGTTGGAATTTTGATGGTCGAGGTCGAGCAAGCATTTGGTTTTCCCGCGTCCGAGACTCCGAGAATCGCCGGGTACATACCACATCAGATCAGACGCGGACCACGAGATGGAAGTGGAACCGTACTGAGTGTGCTTGTCCTACCGCCCGAGCCATGAGACCTTGAGCCAATCAGTGTGTGGTTACTGGAATGAAATGTTAAAATGGATTTTGTTTTCTCTTTAGTTTAAACTGACCTTGCTCCAATATCACAAATTACCAAAATCTGTCCAGATTTAAGTTGATACACCGGCACTATAAACCCCTTTTAATGGTGGGGCCACGCTGATAGTGCTAGTCGACACAACACTGTTCTAGGCAAAATCTCACTAATTTTTTTTTGGGTCCTTTAGGTAAAAAACTTGTTTTTTTTGGTAAAACTGGAAACGAAATAAATTTTTATTTTAGTATATCCATCTGGTAGGGCTCACGGACCGTTTTGCTACGATTTCGTAGAAAACCATGGCATTCTGTACAAGAGTTGTCCCAAACGAGCTGACCTAAGTCGTTCCTAGCTGGATAAGAGTACGTGCACCCTTGGGAATTACTAAGTTCCAATAATGTGAGTGGAGAAATGAACATCCGATGCGGTCCCGTTGTCAAGAATTTCCTAGGAACGAAGGACGAAGGGTACGTAGGACAGACGCATGTGGCACGCCTAGGAACGAAGGACGAAGTTTCATAAGCAGACACTCCGCATTTCCGTACGTCGTGGTTAGGCCTAGTGCCCTGGTGCAACCATTTGATCGAGCTAGCGTACCATGGACGCCACGGTGGCCGGCCGCCGGAAACCCAGCGCGGCCGATCGGTTCGCGCCTCACCATCGCGTTCCTGCACGCAAGGACACGGTACGCCCGGATGCGGCTGTTGATCATATATATTTGATCCGTCGCCTCCAGCTGCTACATATTATCCCGTCACGTCGTCCTTGGAAGCTGCATGCGGACGTCGTAGCGGCTGCGACGGGTCACATACTCACATGCAGCAGCTGCGCCCCCATTATGTTTCTACGTACGTACAGTATTTAACGACGTGTCGCAACTTGCGCGCATCGCCTTCACCATAAAAACGAACCCAACGCTACGACATAATTGCGCCGGCCCAGCTATCCCCAGCTCGATCGGGCCCGGAGCGACCTGCCGCCGGTGCCGGGCCGTGTTTCGTCGCGTCGCGGCTGACCTGAAACCAGCAGCACCGACACTGCCCGTGTTCGTTTCCAGAGGCTCTCTGGTTCTCACTGCGGATGCCGGATGCGGTGACTTTCCGCGGAAACGGACACGGCCGCCCGCGGGGCGCACGTCGACGGCGTGGCTCTGGCTCGGCACACCCACGCGCCGCATGAGAGAAGCGCACATGGCCGCCGCCGATACGGCACGGGGGCTACGGGCTCGTAGGCCCCCGTCCCACGGCCGGGCATGCAGCTGGTTGGTCCCCTGGTCCAGCCCCCCAGAATAGGATCACAGCCAAGACAGTATGTATAGACTATAATATTGTATTATCCTAGCTATCCTAATCGCCCAGTGATGCCGTGAGTTGTCACGAGGCGTCGACCTGAACCGCCGACATGACAATGTATTCCGGTAGGCGACGTGGTGTAGTGCGTTTAATAAGGCCGATTAAACCACTATTGAACTTGTTTTTAGTGGAGCGGTAGGTACACTGACCAGCTCACTCGCTCACTGGAGCGGAGCAGAGCAATTCAGCTGGTGTGGGTGTCAACTGTGAAGAGTGGTGTAAAGGATGTGGCTGCTGCGTTGTGCATTCAGTAACGTCGAAACAAAAATGCTGAAGTGCCCATTCACTCGTTGGAACCAGAGCAGCAACAGTAGAAATGTTAGATGCGCGCCGGATCGGACCGATGAACACCATTCCTAGCTACTCCTAGATCGCGGCCAGACTTTGCTATACGTGGTGTCATATATATTCGAGCGATACTGAAAAGATTGCAGCCAGACCTGGATAGCAGACTGAAAAAGCAGTGGATCAGGCAGGGTGTCACGGGCGGTACCAGGAGAGGAGGAAAGGCTCGTTGAGCTTGTTGAAGACGTTGATGATGAGGTTGTCGTTGGTGACCGCCTCGATCTGCGGCCCCGGGAACTGGTTGTTGATCAGGATCCCCTGCAAATTCAGACCATTGACCACTGCTTCACCAAGCTCCTCTCACCGCACGAAAACACAAGCTGGTAATGAAGCTTAACGCGCGCACCTGCTGCTTGACGCCGAGCGGGTAGATGTCGCCGTAGGTCACCGTCCACGTGAAGAACCGGTACGGGTCGTCGCCGGCGGCCAGGAGCGGCAGCAGCAGCACCCCGAGCAGGGAGAGCAAGACACGGCCAGCGGCGGCACCGGCATTGCCGCCCGCCATTGCGCTGAACAAGCCTGCTGGAGGGAGCTTTCTCGCCGCGCGGCAAACGGAGAGGAGCAGATCGAACAGGCAAAAGGTTGGTGGAGCCGAGGCCGACGACCGAGCGAGGTGGGGTGCTAGCTAGCTACTCCGTGGACAGCAACTGCGGGTGGTCGTCAGCGTGAGAGCATAAAACGAAGTGGATTTCGTGGAGGAGATGGAAAGGGGAGGGAGGGGAATGGAGTGCGCGGCAGCGGCAGGGGAGGTGGTGCGGGGTTTTGGCTTTGGCTCCGGTAGCGGCGCCCGTGGGGTGTCGGGTGGGGTGGACCGTGGGCGCCCCCCTCAGCAGTCAGCTGAGCTTATGTAGGCGGCTTCTAGAGGGGAGCACAGCAATCAGCAAGGACGAAGGCGATCACGAAATTGGTACGCGCACCGAGGACAGGGGGGCTTTGGAAGGACGGTGGTGGGGAGATCATGATGGGTTTTATCGTTGGCCTCGCTTGGTTCTTGCAACTGAAGTTGCTATGTGATTAGATTGAGTAATAAGCAAAGAGTTATTTGCTGCTAACTTAGTTGACGCGGATAAGATACACCACTATGTATGCCTTCACAATATAAGGTGATAATAGATAAAGTGTGTCTAGGTTATCTATCATGCAAGATAGGAAAAGCATCTAGGAATCAAGTAATTGAAAAGGTGGAATGGCATTGAGTTGTTGCTATATTTGAAGCTCTTCCCCGTAAGCTAGCTATATCCGACTAATCAAAAATCGCTGAACTTCTCGAGCTGTCATTGGGCCATGTCTCCCATCAATTTTGCCCATCGGATCTCGAGTGTATTGCTTGCACAGGCCATGAGAGCTTGGGTTCGGTACTGCTCCACTAGGCTCGATAGCTTCCAATTGATGCCCAAGCATCTTATTTTCGCGAGAACTGAGAAAAATCTCAGCTATCACAAATACATAAGAGAGGTTGATGCCATCGTCGTCGTGGCATCCGCATCACCACTGTTAGCTATGTTACCCAATGCTGATGAATATACGTGCATATGTCATGTCCCCCAAAAATCCAGATACACCAGTACGTTTCAGAATTCTTTAAATAAATAAATAACAAGGCGTATAATAATAACAGTAGGAGGTAAATGTTTAGATGTTCACCAAAGAGAAATATAACGGTATTAGTCTACTTTTGTAGAACATAACAAATATAGGCTAGTTCAGGCATTGAACAAAGGCAAATAGCAGTAGCAAGCCGCTTGTAGACTTGCAGTTCAACGCTTAATGCACTATGCTACTTCGTCATCGGCAGCACTTGTTGCCTCTTCATTCTCCACCCACAACACCAAAGTATAGCCTGCAACTCAGGCTCATCAAAGGAGAGATTGACCACTTAAAAAGACGTACACCACCCTCCAACATACCATATTTTTATCTTCATTGTCTTGTATGCATATGTTTTTCTTGACATATGCCTCAGATTTTAGTGCACAAATATCAAATCATCAGCACGATTTGTAGTTAACTTCTTTTGACACTACGGGTGAAGCTATTTGCTTTGTGTTGTGTACTCGTGTGGTTGTATGCTAGGGGTAGGGGCATGGAAATAAAATAATAAGGCAGCCAGGTTGGAGGGGTAGCTCTGTGGGCTGGAACATATTGCAAAACTATGTGGATAGGTGTTCGACCCACGCATCGAATGATAGTATATTTGTCTTTTTTTTTTCAATGCGCCGCAAAGACATTTAAACACCGTATCCACACTTTATTAGTTTTCGAAACACCTCTGACACGTGATGCATGGCCTTCCATGGCTGAGAACCCAAAATTAGATTATCTGTTCTACTCTCTCTCTCCTACCAGCCTTATCACCATCGGCTATCTCAAACACCTCGCGCCGAAGTTTGAACGAGTCTTGTCATGATCCACGTGGGACTCCAAACCATGTGTTCCTAGCAGCCGACCTTGTCACCGGTCCTACGAAGTATTCACGATGGAAAGAGGTTAAATATGATGAAGGAGGAGGGAAAAGACAAATGAAAGATGAATAGAGCTCCATGTTCAGGTCAAATATGATGCGTAAGGAAGAGGGAAAAGCCAAATGAAAGGATGAATAGAGCCCATGTTCATTGTGGCGTGAGATTTGACAAGTGTTGAAGTAGTGTGTTATTGCTTGAGTTTTGCTCTATCACTAATTCTGTGGAGAAATGAAGTGTGTTGACAAATAAATAAATCTATTGATGGATTATAGTAGACACGACACAATCTCTGATGTTTTCTTCTTTAAATTGAATTAGCATGCAAGAATATTTTTCAAAACTTAACAAAACTATAAGAATTTCATATGACACAAGCCCACAATCTCGAACACTCCTAGAATGAAATCCACGCCGCGAGAACTATCCTGGTTCAATTTGGATCAAACACTATGATTTTGTTTCTATCATCTTTTTAAAGGTGCTATCAGTCGTATTTTTTACTATAAATGAAAAATCCATATGACTTGTATTTTTTAATATAAATGAAAAATCCATATGACTTGGTTGATTAAAATAAGCATTATCCATTGCGCATTTGAAACTTAGCAGTGCTACAATGGGAAAGATCCAGATGAGTTTTTGCTTGATTCTTGTAACTATGGTCGCTATGTGATTAGAGATTATTACTAAATTAGGATTTATTACTTGCTATCTTAGTTAACATGAAAAGCCTAAGCCAATAAGTGTGTTTTCACAATATGAGGCCATAATAAATATCTAGGTTTTTTCCATCATGGAAGAGAAAAAATATCTAGGTTTTTTTCCATCATGGAAGAGAAAAAACTGCATCTAGGAATCAAGTAATGAAGATATTGAGCTATTTCTATATTTAAAGGACTTGCCTATAAACTAGCTATATCATACGTAGCCTTTTAAGTTGCTCTCAGCCATAACTTTGAATAAAAAAAATGAAAACTCATATATATGCCTTGGTTTAATATAATTACCAATATTATGTCTTTGCTTGACTTAGTAGTGCTAGAGTGAAGGGAGGTTGAGATGGGTTTTATTGTTGGTGTGGCTTGGTTTATGTAACTGATTTGTTTTTGTGATTGGTTGATGATATTACTAGGCTATAATTGATTTCATGCTACCTTTGTTGGTGCAAAAAAATGCAAGGCATTATACATGTCTTCGCAATATGAGCTGATAAAAGTGCTTGCATTTATCTCTGTAGATAAGGAAATATCTGGGCATCAAGGAAAAAAGTATCGCCAGGTATGTCGATATTTGAAGCCCTTACTTGTATGCTACCTTTATTTCTTGGACATATTTCCTTTTATTTTGCTATGTTTTGAATATAAGTGAAAACCCATGTGACCCGTTTGAAGTTTGAACATGTATGATACCATCGATCACACACTTCGCGAGGCTAGTCTGTCTGTTTTTTTTTCTTTTTCGGCCTTGTGATCTTTCCTCGATTTTAGTCTCTGGTGAATAAATGTTGTGAGGAGTTTCTTTCTACTTCCCGTGGTGGTTCCATTTAAAAACTAGATTGAATATGG
This sequence comes from Echinochloa phyllopogon, assembly GCA_033239725.1. Classification (NCBI taxonomy): domain Eukaryota; kingdom Viridiplantae; phylum Streptophyta; class Magnoliopsida; order Poales; family Poaceae; genus Echinochloa; species Echinochloa phyllopogon. Next base: position 48,344,580 of record BTCW01000002.1, on the reverse strand, counting down.
TCAGTAGTATCACTTGTTCGTCACCTGAACTTAGAATAGTATGAATCAGATGTTGCGTTTACGGTTCCGTCGGATTATAAACTTTTGCCCGACGGTATATAGGATTTATACCCTCATTTTGTTTGCATCGACGGCAACATTTACTTTGGAACCGACGGTATATGCTTAATCTGTAGTATAGCTAGCTGCTCAAGTTTTGGCGTAAGCAGCTTAGGTTCAAATACCACACGGGCGCGTTTTCACTAGAGTGGAAGACACTATGGCCGAGAGAGAGAGAGAGAGAGAGCATAATTGGCCCTGCCCTGGTGCTTAGTGTCCAGGTGACAGAGGGGCTACTCTGCCTCTTGCCATATACATGCATAAAACGCTTGTATTTGACTGAACCAAGAAGGATCGAGAATGGAATGGTGCGATGAGTGGTCCTTTTGCATTCACGACAACCATGTGGAGGTTCTGCGGCAGCCCATATTTGTACGTTTTCCCTCTGTTTCGATCCGATACATGCTGTTCGATCCTGCTTTGAATATCTCCGCAAACCAACGGAGCATGACGGCCGAGATCACGAAGGGCTGCGACGACCGTGCTCTCGCCGGAGAGCTAGCGCGCGCCCACAAGCTAGCCACGAGGAACCGAGAGCGCCGGAGATAGACAACCGGCCGGCAGGTCTCGTGTCACGCGGAAAGAAAGAAAGTCTGGGTGAGTGACGAACGCCCCCAGGCGGCCTGGCCTGCGGACGTGCGATCGAGCGAGCTGTCACGGGATGACGACGACTTGATGAGAAACGTAGCGTAGCGGCCACACTGCCCCTGCCCTGCCCGAGCCCGGCCACCACCACTCCACGGGCAGCGCGTACGGGCCCGCGCCGGCCTCTCTCTCTGTTGGCGCCACGCCACCACCCGCCGACGCGCAGGCACTCCGCGCGCACTCAACAACACTGCTGCCAATTCGCCGTCGTCGATCCGTGCCTCGGCTCGCAAAAGGCAAAGCACACCGGGTGACTTCGCGGACGAGCCACCATTCCTCGCCGCGCCGGGTCGCGTTGAGGAAACGGACGCCGGTAGCGTCGCGTGCTGCCGGCGGGTCTGGTTTATTGTGGACCGCGAAAACCTGCCGGATCAGTGGAGGCCCTGCTGCGGACTGCACTGGCAGCAATTGTGCGTCCGCGCTTGGACGCGTCCCTACCCATGTCAGGAATGGCGTACGCGTCCCTAGCTGAGTACTGGCTGTGGCCTGCAGGACCTTTCGATTGGATGGAAAGCCTGCATTTTTCGCACTTTCCACGGCTCGCATCGGCCAATCCAGCTATGCATTTTTTTTGGGAAAGAACATTTGTAATTCGAGTCTTCTTTGGCCCCTTTGAAAGATCACTTTCTAAAGTCAACTGTGTGGTTTAGTCATGCCCAAACTCATCGTGCAACTTATTAGTTGAAAAAAATACCCATCTTGGAAATAAAGGCCATCATTAGCATTGCTAGATGTGTGGCAACCAGCCCATTTTATTGGCGTGCTTCAGAGTTGACAAGTCTAAAGTATCTTGTTTTGTTTCAGTAATCTTAATTTCATTTCTAAACTCTATTATTGTGTGAAGGTCCTAAACGGCATTTTTGTAGGACCTATACCACATTTCAGAGGACACAAACAACATTTTTCATTTGATCTGTCACTGAAGACATATCAGGACATGCATCCGAGAAAAAAGTGAAAATAATATACTATCTCAGTACGTTTAGGAGCATTAGTTTAAAATAAATTAGTTATGAATGACATATACTCCGTATTCAAGAACGGACATAGTATTAAGTGTGGGAATCTTTGCTTTATAACCTGAATTTAACACTTACTCGTAATTAATAATGTTACAGTACTATAACAAGATTATCCCAAACCTCTATTTTTTTTTTTGAGAAACTCTCCAAACCTCTTCTTTTTTTTTTTGAGAAACTCCCCAAACCTCTATTTCTAAGGTACTCTACCCTTCATGGACGCACGTGGGATATGATCCAGTAGTGGGCTTTGTTACAGAGGAGGAGGAGGAGGCAACAATACAGTATCCAAAAAAATGAGTCGATGTTTATCAATTTATTAGATGTTTGATGCTAAAATTTTCTTTTACCTCTATTGACTTTGGTGCATCTAGGGGTTTAATGCCTGGGATATTATTATTCCACTATAAAATAGATCTTGAAAAGAAAAACAAAAAGGAAGAATAAATATAAGAGGGAAACCCGAACCAGTCCCGTGCATTCCCAGGCCCAAATTGCACAACAATTGGGTAGCACCCAGCAGAGCTGCCGAGTAATCTAAATATGGGCTATTTGGGCCGAACAATCTAAATATTGGCTCATATAGTCATATTGTTGAGCTGGACTGTATGTTCATGCAGGATGATTGATGATGATGACTCAGACGATGGTTGTGGTCAACTCGTTGTAAATTGTGTGCTTTCTCACTTAATGCGCTCAAGCGTATGGGACGATACATCTTCTTCTTGTGAAACGAGCCGCGGAGCTTGGAAAATGCAAGTCTATTCACTGCCAGCCGGCTGTTGCTATCTCCAATGTTACCAGTGAGCATCCATTCATGGTTTGGAGTATGCCTATTTAAACCTGGGTGTACTGGTGTAGTGTGGCTAGCAGCTGTTCAGTGCTACCAACTATACAGAGGCAGAGTATCCGGTTGGATCGCCCGTTGAGTTCGCGAGTGTACTCTTCTTCTCAAATTTTTGGCATTTCTGTTATTAATTCGCGGTTCTTATTAAGCTCTTCATTTTTAAGCTGCAAACTTGCAATGAACTGATCTACACGCCATTGCCAATTTCCTGTGGTTTAATTTGTGGGTGCATGTATCCATTGTCTCACAGACGAAGCAGGAATACCGTGTCCCCTTCGGCGGTTCGGCCATGACCAGCATCAAGTTCATGACGTACAACGTCTGGTCCTGCGAGCACGTCGCGGTGTACCGGCGGATACAGGCGATCTGCGAGATCATAGAGCGCCATGACCCGGACGTCGTCGTCTTGCAGGTGATCCGCCGACCGCGTAATTCTTAACCTCTCTCTTCGCCCCCATCTGTACGTACTCATGCCTTCCGTTTATTTACAACCTTGCTGCAGGAGGTCACTGACTACATTTACAGCCTCTTCCAAGAGGCTCCGTGGTGGGAAAACTACTACAAGTTCCCGTCAAAGAAAAAACAGACCTTTGAATTTCCTTTCTGCCTTCAGGTAATACGCAACTGAACTGCATGAACTAATGACCTTTGGAAAATGTAGATGTAGTCTCTCACATCACACGAAAGATGTTCTACTCTGAAGTACTACGTGGGCTCTGGTTGCAGTTGAGCAAGCTGGATACGGGAGAAGTAGTTCTTCCTAAATACAGCCACTCCTGGGCGGTGGGGTCACCGTCACCGCCACAGTGTCCTCGTGCAGGCGAGATACCTTCTGATCTGCTGACAGCCTGGGTCTACAAGAACCCCCACCGCCTGCGGACGGCGACGTGCTGCCTCGCGGGCCCGACACCATCGTGCATCGGCTCCGTGCACCGGCGCGCCACGGCCGGCGCCTTCCTGGAGCACTTCGACGCCGTCCACCAGCCATCCGGAAACATTGGCTTCGTGCTCGACGAAAACGTCGTGCTCGGCGGTGACTTGGGCTGGGACGACGACCTGGACGGGCCGCTCCGGCTTGGCGCCGACGGCGGGTGGGTGGACGCCTGGAGCGAGCTGCGCGGCCGCGACGGCGGCGGGTGGACGTACGACGTAGTGGCGAACCCGATGCTGAGGGCGCTCAACCTTCCGGCGGAGCGCCGGAGGCCGGACAGGTTCATCTGCAAGCTGAGGGACTTCACGCTGGGCAGCATCGAGATGGTCGGCGTAGAGCCGATCCCCGGCGTGACACGCTTCGACGACAAGGGGAACTTTGTACCGGTCTTCCCCAGCCACCACTTCGGGTTGCTGCTCACCATCACCCCGAAGCGTAAGCGTAATAATTAGCAACAAAGTGTGGTGTCAGGGCTCTCCAACCGCGAGAGTTATGCCTCTCAACCTGTGTTCGGTGCTTTGCCAAGCCAGTTCCTCTCCGGTTTAAAACAGTTTTTATCCGTTTTTTCATCAGAAATCGGCAGTTCAACTTATTTTTCCCGATTCGATTTCACACCCAATCTTTTAGTTGATCCTGGTTCTAGTTTTTGGATTGGAGAGGACCAATCTAAAACATTGCTTTCATGTGAACTAGTTAGGACGCACACATCAGGGCACTGGACATGAATTTGTTTTGGGCCGTATCCTTTACTGGTGGTGTGCTTCCTTTCCCATCCATGTTTCTGAACAAACCGTCCTTTCTGGCTAAAATATTTCTTTGTTCCCAATTCAGTTTGCTGCACCGTAATAATTCAAGTTAGTATAATTTTTTATTCGCTTCAACTCTTGACATTTTCAACTTAGTAACATTTCAAGTTCAATAGTCCTCCATGATCTTACATGATTTTTTTCCAGTTATTTAGCATTTTGTTATACTGTGCTTCAACAATCCTTTTGTTTCACTCGAACGGCAATTTTTGTTCTAGTTAAACTGTAGCATTCTTCATATAATTTTTTTAGCTGGAACAAATTTAATCGTAGATTTGCAATATTTTTCTCATGAACCGAAAACGTTTGTTCTACATTCTACATTCATAAAAGACTGTTCCACCATAATAAAAAGATGTTCTTGATAAAATGTCATGTAAGCCTATTGAAAATGTGGTATTGTTTTTAAATTATTGTGCAATGTGAATTTAGTTTAGAATTGTGCCTTTTTTTTGTTAGACATGAATGTTGTCATAATTCCACAACGTGCATGCTACAGCGGACTACCATGTCGCAAAGGTGGGTTGACGTTGACGACCAGCCGGACCCAACACTCGATCGATAGATTATGCCCAATTACAGTAGCACAATAAGTAGAAGTATTTTTTTTTTGGAAAAGGGAAGCTTTATTGATCTTAGACAATTACATCGAGATGATATAATTATATAAGATCCAACCCGGCCTCTGCATAACTAAGATGCACACAACCCATGAAAAATAAAAAAGAAAAAAATGAGAGCACCATGACCTAGCAAACTACCACAAGCGCCTTCATCTTCATCCGCTTCACAAACCAAAGCAACTCTTGGACTTTGAAGTAGGCTCCCGAGACAACGCCTCCAACGAGGAAACGACACGCGCACGTGCCGACATTGTAATGACCCAACCAATTAAGACCAGATCAAATGTTTTCACGAGGGAGTAATTTATCTTAATCCAAACAATGCCTTCAACAAGGTCACTGCCAGGTTCAACCAATTAAGGTCAGACCTAGAAATTTCTTTTCGGAACCGGTGAATTAGTAGCACTTACCACCACGACCAAGTCACACCGTGTTGCTTCCCCCTTCTTACCAGGCCAATGCTTCCATATAGACCAAATTACTCCAAATCCGGCAGACCATCTGAATTCGTAACCTGAGATACCATGCTGCAAAATAGCCACTGGGTACCCGTGCATAATCCACCAGGAATAAATTACAGATGAAATCCGTCTTCGAGTAAGAGAATCCGCGAACGAAGCCAATGTGACTCATGTCTCTTGATCTATATGAAAAGTAAAGGTGAAATTGAAGATGTCATCACCAGATGTAGTTGCAAAGTCCGGAACTATCCCTTCCAACACCAAGGCCGAAGGCGCATCTGCCGGAGAGGAGTCACCATTGGAGGTCAAGCCGACGTCAGATCCAGAAAACTTGTCACTAGCCATCACCGCCACCTCCGGAATCTCCATCGCGGGCGCGGCCTTCACGCCGCTCCACGCCGGGCGCTGGGCCGCCTCCTTGCCGTCGCGCGCTGCCGGGCGCCCGCGCTCCAGGCCGCCGCCGCTGGCCCGCACCTGGCCACGCTACGCCCGAGCGCCGAAGGCCTCCCGCCTCGGCACCCCGCCGCCAGAGGCACGCATGCCGCACGGCCAGACTCGCGCCAAGCCGACAAGCTCCGTCGTCAGGACACGCCGCATCGTCGCCGTCCGTCACGCCGCATCGCCGCCGCCGGATGCCTGAACCAGCTGCGCCGCACCCGGATCCGGATGCCCCGTGAGCAAATCCGGCCATTCCCGGCGAGGATCCGGCGGGAGCTCGCCGGAGAGAGAACCTCCAGCCGGTCGCCGCCGGGAAGCCGCCGTGGGGGAAGAAGTCCCCGCCGCCGCCGTCCTCGTGGGGAGCGCGGACTTCCGGCCGCCCACTCCGGCAGCGGCGAGGTCGCAAGGAGGAGGGAGAGGGGAGCTGTGGCGGCGAGGGGCGGCCGCCGCCCGTGTCGCCGCGGGGCGATGCGGGGCCGATCCGATTTTCCTGGGGCCGATCTTTTTTCTTTTTTTCTTTCTTGCTCCAGACAGCCAAGTAGAAGTATCTGGCTCGAAATAAAATTACAAGTCGAATCCATCGTAGACCCAACCAAGATAATGGCCAAATTATAGAAAGGGTAAGTGGGACTCGGTGATTCCTTTGTCCCGCCTGAAAAAAAGAAACAAACAAATCACAAGTGCCTTTCAAATTCAAATCTTTCAGCAGTTTGCTTTTGGATCAGCACGTAGACCCCAAATTGACCGAACTGCCAAACAGGTCTCCAACGACTGCTGCACTAGCTACCTATGCCGCTGCATCAAAAATATTATTCGCCTGGATCGCATGTCCATCCTTAAACCCATTCAAGATTGGTAGATACGCTGGCATTGAGCCTGTACGTCAGGAAGGACGCTGCAGTAGGTGAGCAGAACCTGCACAAGGCTGAAGGGCCGAGCATTTGCCGAGATCTTCTCTTCCGTGCCGTCCTCGAGTTCGTGCCGCCTGTACATTCCTTCGGATAGTACGGCGGCAGTAGGCCACAGGTTTAGTAGATGCAGTTGCTTTCAACGGACGGAAGCATGTCCGCGTCGACGGACAAGCACCTGTCGCCGAGGAACAGCGCGCGGCCGCCGATGCTCTTGACGGGCTCGCCGAGCGCCTTCCTCTCCACGTCGATCCTGAAAACTTCGATGTCTCGTGGGCGCGTACATGCATAGCGCAGGATGAGCAGCAGTTCACCGGCGGAGGAGACAAGGTAAGTGTTCTCGCAGAATATCCATGCTTCCCCTCCCAGCAGTGAAGGTTTTGTGACGACGACCGAAGTCTTAGCCGACAGCTCGCCGTCGTAATAACGCTCCACTGCCCCGACGCACCCGACTACCTCTCCCTCCGTGCTGGCCATGTAGGCGTGGCCAGCGTGGGAAACCAAGCTTGCAACGTGGAAGGTGTCGAGGCAAGAAAACTGCTCCACGAAACGCTGGCTGGTTGGATCGGCGGCGCACATGACATCGTCGACGCCGTAGGAGCGTGAGGCGAAGTCGAACGCGAACACCAGCATCGGATCGTAGTTGGTCACCGAGGCGATCACCGGCCCGTCGGTAGGTATCGGAGCGGAGAACCGGAGTAAGGAGCCGGTGAAGGGGTTGAGGACGGTAGCGGCGTGCGGGTAGGTCCTGTCGCCGAGGAGGAGGAGGCCGCGACCAGGATGTGGTCGCGGAGCAGCGGGACGCGGCGGCGGAGGAAGCGCCCGGTGGACACGTTGACGAAGAGGCGGCCGTCGCCGTCGCCGTCGGATTCCCCATCGAGCATGATCCAGTGCCGAGGACGGAAGCGATCGAGGATCAGCGGCGGCGGCATCCACGCCTTGCGCCCTTGGGTCAACGGTGGCGGAGCGCCAGCCGTGGCAGACGGTGCGCATCTCCATGTAGCAGTCGATGTCGTCGGTGGCTAAGAGGCAGTCAACGATGCGGCCGACGAGGTCCGAGGTCAGCGACGACCAGCCCGCTGCCATGATCGATTGAAGCTGTTGCCGTCTTTCCGAGATCGTGACCCACGTCGTCTGGGATGCGCTCTTCGATCCTCAAGTGGATGCACGGCCAAGAGGACGGGAGAATATTTATATATCTCGATCGAATTCTCAATCGACCATGCCCGTGTCGCTTCGTTTGAACGACGGCTGAAATTCCAATTATTCAGTTTTATGCCATCATCAATCTCCGCGGGGAAAAGGATAACCGTCCACTCGGGGAGACGGAAGAGACGATGCCAAAGTGATGGCGCCGCCAGCGCACCACTCAGTTCAATGGCCTCGGATGGCGGCATATCCGAAGGCAAACTGTTGGTGTTGGATTTTGGTAGCGCTGAAGACGTGGTAGATAGTAGTCGGATGTATATATGGCCCAGACGGGCCGGGCTTAAAGGATGCCACGAATTGCAGCACTAATATGACCCGGCCCAATCCATAGGGTAGTAGTGTCCGGAACGACTATCTGTCGCGCGCGCGGACAGGTGGGCTCACACGGCTGGCTTTTTCAGCCCGTTAAGGTTTTGGGCCGCGCGGATGATTACAATAAGCCCAATAGAAGTCCATATATTAGTTTTTCTATTATTTTTATTTTTTTATTTTTTACATACTTTTTCTATATCTATTAATTTATATATTTTTTTAATTTTTTATATTTATTTTCTGTACTCTAACTTGTTCGTCATGTGTATATATATTGTTCGCAAGGTAGATATATTTTGTTCTCTATGTGTATTAATTTATTCGCAACGTGGATTTTATGTTCTCCATGTGCAGTAATTTGTTCGCAACGTTGTCTCATTTATTCTCTATGTGGACTGATTTATTCTCCACGTGCAGTAATTTGTTCGCATCGTGGATTTATCTGTTCTCCATGTGCAGCAATTTGTTCGTAATATGAACTCATTTGTTCTCCATATGTAGTAATTTGTTCGCAATAGACTTACATGTTCTCCATGTAAAGTAATTTGTTCGCGGTGTGGACTGATTTGTTCTTCATGTGTAGTAATTTGTTCGCAACGTGGATTCTTCTGTTCTCCATGTGCAGCAACTTGTTCGCAATGTGGACTTACATGTTCTTCATGTGCAGTAATTTGTTCGCAATGTGGACTGATTTGTTCTCCATGTGCAGCAATTTGTTCGCAACGTGAACTCATTTGTTCTAGTTTGGTAAAAATATTCATAAAAAATATCATCTAAATATAGTCAAGTGAGATCTTGTTTTGAAGATTTTATCACAATAAGCATTATGGTGCGATCGAATTTTAATTTGGATACTTGGTTTAAGAGTAATGGTTTTTTTTCTAAACATTTATTGCACGCAAGTGACATGACACATGCATTTCATTTTCTGCTACTCCTCTCTTCACGCACAGACGTAAGCTGACGAAACAACCGGGCCGGTGTTCACTTCCCTTCAGATCCAGAACTTTCCCCAAACTTTCTCTCTCTAAACTTCACTATTCACTATCACATCAAATCTCTCTTTTCATGCATGGAGCATTAGATGTAGGTAAATAAAAAAACTAAGTACATGATTTTGATGTACACGACGAGACGAATCTTTTGAGCCTAGTTAGGTCATGGTAGGACAATGATTACCACAAACAAACGAAAAGTGCTACAGTGCGATACAGTGTTCGATGTGACATTTTCACCCAAATTTACATTTCCTTCTCAGGAAACTGAACACCGCCCGGGCCAGCATCCGTTCTTCGGGCGACAGGTGTCTCTACATCACCTGCGTGACGTACAGACGCACCCAGTAGTGTCTGGGCTGCCATCTTAGCCAATAATACGATTTTGGGCCAGGCAGAACGGCGGACCGGTTACCACGTTCGTAGTGCTGTTAAATGAACTTACGAAAAATTCTTAAAAAAAATGAACTTAGGAAAAAGTTTAGATCATCCTCACCTATGAGGGTTGGACTATATAACCCCCGATCTATGAAATGGTCTATATCACCCCCTAAACTTTTCAAAATTACCCTAAAGCAATTTTGAAAAATTATAGTAAATCACAGAAAAATTATAAAATAGAAAATTCAATTGTGTTGGACTCCAAATGAGTATATCTAAAAAAATTATACTCAAGCATACCATATTATATGTTCACTGTGCAGATATACTAATTTGGAGTCCAACACAATTGAATTTTCTATTTTATGATTTTTCTGCGATTTACTATGATTTTTTAAAATTGCTTTAGGGGTGGTTTGAAAAGTTTAGGGGTGATATAGACCGTTTCATAGGTTGTGGGGTTATGTAGTCCAATCCTCATATGTGAGGGGGTGATCTAGACTTTTTCCATGAACTTATGATAAAATTGATCTGTATCTATATGAGTCTAAATGAAATTAAATGATTCTTTTATGAAATGGATGTATTTTTGTATGAATTTGTGATGAAATTGATAAATGTTTGAATTGAATGACTGAATACGTAGTGTCAGGACCTGCATGAGCACGCTGGCATGACACTATGGAGACATACTTGGGCTGAAAGATCGTCATGATGTGCTATGATGGATTCATGGCACAACACAATTACGGTCGTACCGGAGTGTCATGGCGTGCCCTCCATTTAGCCATTTAGGCACTTGTACTCAGAGACGAGCTTTAGAGGCCGGGAGCTTTTAGTGGGTATGAACAACAGCATAGAAATATGTGATATGTGATTATAAAGGCGGGTCATGCAATAATGAATGTGGCAGCTATATGGACTTTTTCATCATGGATATCTTGGGGTTTCATTAAGCTATGTGGTAGATGATGCATGCAGTCTCCGTATTGTACGTATTTGTTAATGTAATGAATGTGTTCTTTGTCTGCGTCCACATGAAGAAACTGTCCATCATCTGTTCATCAACTGCCCCTTTGCAAAGGAATGCTGGAATCTCATCTCAATTACTGCCACAGACCTGATCCCTTGGAATCCCTGCACTCCTTCAGAACCCAATTGAATCTACACTTTTCCATGGAGATCATAAACCTGATGGCTTGGTGCATTTGGATGGCCCGAAATGACCTAATCTTCAGTAATGTTCTACCAACTTTGAATTCGGTCAAATCAAGATTTCAAAGAGAATTTGCTCTAGTTTTACTGAGAGCAAAGGAGACATCCCATCAGGATATGAATTTATGGATAGACTCGATGTTCTAGTCTTTTTTATCTTCTTTTTTTCTTTTTTTGTGTTGTGAGCGTGCTGTATTTGTACCTACTTAACTTTTTTTAATATATATATATATATATATTTATTAACAAGAGGGGGTTCTCTAAAAAAAAAAGGTTATATGCACTGGATAACACAAATAGCTTGAAATAAATTTACATGTGGAATCCACCCCAGACCCAGCGAGAAAAAGCTAAGGCCGCTAGAGCCAAGGGAAGCGGGACCCTATTGATATCTTTGTGGTTAGTTTTTTGGACTAGCTTGTCACGTGCTTCTTTTATGTCATGTATTTCTCGACTTGTGAGAGCAAGTATAATAAAGCCAGGTTACTCGGTAAATTGGGTAGACACGTCAGCACGATTTGACGCGGAGGGAAAGATAAAAGAGGAGAAAGAGGGCGATTTGGCAAACGCCAGCGGAAAGCGAGCGATTTGCATCTTGCGCAGTTTTTGAGGCCACCACCACTGCTCCGATTTCTAAGGCCTCCTCCAATGATCTTTTCAAATCGCTAGCTCATAGTGGGGCTTAGAGAAAAAAAAAGAAACAAGAAAGTATGAAAAAGCTGCGGCATTGTCTACTTGGAACGGGCGAAACCTCACCCAAGCAGGCCGCGTGTGTCTCACCAAATCAGTGCTAACCTCTCAGCCAGTCTACACTCTAACAGTGCTGAAGCCGCCCAATGAAGCACCGGAGGAATTGGACAAGATCCGCCGGCGTTTCTTATGGGCAGGAGACCGAGAAATCTCAGGTGGCAAATGCAAGGTCAACTGGACCAAAACGACCCTACCTAAAGAAAATGGTGGCCTCGGCGTTCTGCACCTTGAAAAGTTTGCGCGGGCCTTGCGCATAAGATGGCTTTGGCAGGAATGGACCTGGATTGGTACGGCGGTACCTTGTGACGACGAACACAGGTTACTTTTCGCTGCCTGCACGAGCATTAGCCTGGGCGACGGGCTTACGACGCGCTTCTGGACAGATGCGTGGATCCAAGGAAATCGTCCGCGGGACATCAGCCCGCAACTTTTTGCTAAGTCAAAGAAGAAGAATCGGACCGTGGCAAATGCACTACAACATGACAACTGGATTCGAGATCTTGACCTCATAAACGGCTTCACCATCACGCACCTCAACGAGTTTGTCACCCTATGGACATTAGTCAAGGACACTCATCTACAACCGCACCTCCAAGATAGCATCGCATGGTGTCGGTGCTGGGATTGGGCGGTCAATCCTCAGCGCCACACAGAATGCGCTGTGTCCCGTCCCCTGACGGTTGATGCAAGAGCTAGCACGGTGAGACAAGGGTTTATCCTGGTTCCGACCGTGAGGTCGTACGTCCAGCAGAGTGCGCTCGGGGCGCTGTACTATCTTGCACCGGAGTGCTTGCAGTGGGGGGATACAAGCGAGGTGGGAGAGGAGAGGGAGTCTCCAGGTCCCTGAAGTCGAGTGAGAGGGTGATTGAGGCGAGTGTCAATATCGCGTGAGGCGGTGATCGTGTGTGTGCGTTCGTCGTTGTCCTTCTCCCCCCACCCGTGTCGCTCCCTTCCTCCTTTTATAGGTCAAGGAGAGAGGGGGGGAGGGGCTTACAAGTACAAGTATAGTGTGTGCTACAGGGGTACGCACTGGAGAGCATGGCGCCGGGCATGCGATCGTCCTTGACCCTGGCAGGGGATTTATGCCGAGCTCCGGCTTCTGCGGGCGCCGTGGCCGTCCCTGTGCTTGTCCTGGAGTGGTTTCGAGGGGTGTCGTTGCCGTAATCCGTGCCCAGCTGCCCGCCGCTGGTTGATTCGAGGGCGTGGCAGGTGGGGAAGGACGGGAGTTGGCGGCACAGGGGTCGGCATGGTGGTTGCTGTCGAACACAGTGCGCGGCGTGCCCGGCTTACCGGGGAATGGCCGAGAGTTGGTGGATTTGACCCGGTGTTCGTCATCACCGGGCCGCGCCTGATCAGAGTCCATACTCGGTCGCTGCTCGTATATTCGTTCGAGGGTTCTTCACGCCCATTCGAGGGCTTGCACCCGGGGGGAAAGGACGGGAGTGGATGGAATAGTGGTGCGGAATGATGCCTGCAAGTCCGCACAGGGCATTGCGCAGTGCCGCATACGTCCGCACAGCGGCGGTGAGGACGCATAGTGACCGGAGCAGGTGGAATAGCGAGCTCTGTGGTGTCAGCGGCGCGGCGTGGGGAGAGATCGTCTTTTGACTTTGGCACCTGCCTGATGGGGGGGCATTAAATGCCGTTGTCAGGCGGGGCGCCGGGGCGCGCCGCGTTGAGTAGAGGGGTGACCTCGAGCGAGGCGGAGTCGGTTCGCCTGCTCGAGGGGGTACGCGGCCCTCAAGCGAGGCGGAGACGGAGGTCGCCACTTGGGTCCCCTTGTCAGGCGAGTTCGGACGGCTATATTTGGGCCGTAAGCTGTGGCGGGCCGCGTTGCCTTGGTGGCCCTTTCGGGCTGCTGGTGATTCGGCCCTTCTGTGGTTAACGTTTTTTGAGGGTGATTACCCTGATGGTTAGGGGACCCCCTGGGTCTGTCCCCGACACATGGAAACTAACGGCACACGGTCAATACACAACAGCATCGGCATACAAGGCCCAATTCCTCGGATGTATAAAAACGCCACAGAGCGCAACGATATGGAAAACATGGGCGCCGCCCAACTGCAAGTTCTTCGCCTGGCTGATCCTCCAAAATCGGGTTTGGACTTCGGACAGACTTGTGCGACGCGGATGGGATCACACGCCGACTTGTCCTTTATGTCGGCAAATAATGGAAGCAGCTCACCACCTACTTGCTGTCTGCCGTTACACAAGGAGAGTATGGTCGCTAATAGCCGTCTGGGTGGGACAACCCCCTACTACAGCCGACAGCATGGGCCCAGAGTGCAACACCTATCCAATGATGGTCTAATGTTACGACAATCCCCGACACACGGAAAAAGGGTATCCGGACCCTCACGCTGCTCATGAGCTGGGAAGTTTGGAAAGAGCGCAACACAAGAGTTTTCAGGACGCGGGAATCCTCGGTCACGACCCTTATCGCCAAAATCAAAGAAGAGGCCTCAGTATGGGTAGCGGCGGGGGCAAAGGACCTTGCGAACCTCATTGCACATAGCTAGTCCCCTGTATTTTTTCTATATAGATACCCCAACCGGCTAGTCGGCTTGTAAATACTCTTCTTTATCAATGAAATAGACACTATCTTGTGCCCGTTCGTTCAAAATAAAAGATGTGTGCTAGAGAGAACGCGTCCCATGAGCATTGTTGAAAACCGTCCGAGATTATCTTCTCATGCCGCGCTGGAGCGGTGGCTCTCTGCTCTCTCTCCTCTTCGCATTGGTTGATATCTGACACAAGGTAGCTCTAAGCTAGATCGTTGGAGGAGGCCTAAGAGCAAGGCTAATTATTTAGTCAGCAGCAGGCTGTAAGAATCTTTACAGTCTATCTCTCAGTCCACTTGTATAGTAATTTATCTCTTCATCATTAATACATGGCTCTCTTGTCTCTCTCACAAAGTTTATTGGTTCTTATGCCCAAGCTCGTTGTAAACTTACAACACACCTCCTCTCTCTCTTCTCTTCTCTCTCTTCCACCTCACCATTTAGCCTTCTTACATCCTGCTATAATACTTGCTCTAATGGTTACATGTTGCTGCTGCATCACTGAGAGGATTAAAGAATGGGAGAGTCTGTCACCACCGTTTCCCAGCTTGACTGACTTGGCATTTTGTTATAGCCCTGCTCGACTCGCATAGCTTTCCAATAGTTTGGTCGATGCCTCTTTTCCGAAAAAAGAAACAAAGTAATCACAAGTGCGTTTCAAATGCTAATCCACCAGCAGTTTGCTTTTGGATCGTAGATAAGACCCCAAATTGACTCGGCATGTGGAATTGTGGACTGGTGGTGTTGAACTGCCAAACAGGTCTCCAAAACGACTGCACCTCTGCCACTGCATCAAACTATCACATGTTACTAATAGAGTAATATGAAACTACAATTACCGCTGCACCCAGACTATGCAAGGTACGTCGGTGATCCAGCCGTCAGTATCCTGGGGCCCTGGGCTGTGCCACTCACTGAACTGAAGCTTGGTCAAAAGGAGTAGGCGGCATGCAGTTCTGGAGCAGTGGAGCCAGCTCGCGTTATCATGTATCGTGTGGACGACAAGTCAACAACTAGGATTCAGCTCGCGAAAACTAGGTCCACATCGCCGGTGAATCTCTCATTTTTGTGGGCTCGGGCAAATCTTCTTCCACGCACGTGTTCGTTCCCCTGCAATGCAAGTAGTTAGTTCGGCAATGGAGGCAGCGAAGTGCGTTTGCTCTTGCTCGCCGTCCCGCCCACCCATGCCGCCCACCTTCTTCCTCCTGCTGCTGGGCGGCATCATCTTCCTCGCCGTCGCTGCCTCCGCCGGGGACACCATTCTCCCCGGCGAGGGCATCTACGGCAACCAGACGCTGGTCTCCAAGAACGGCGTGTTCGAGCTGGGCTTCTTCTCCCCGGGACCGGACATCTACCACTTCCTGGGCGTCCGGCTCACGAACACGCCGGCGAGCGCCGGCACCACCACGTTCTGGTTCGGCGACAGGGTCTACATCACCGACCTGCCAACCACGGCGCTGAAGCTCTTCGGCGACCGCCTGTACATCATGGAGGACGGCGCCAACCTCTGGTGGTCGAGCGTGCCGGCCGCCGACGGCGACCCGCCGCCGGCCGCCGCCGTCGCGGTGCTCCTCGACAGCGGCAACCTCGTGGTGACGGACCAGGCCAACTCCTCGCGGGTCCTCTGGCAAAGCTTCGACTGCCCCGGCGACACGCTGCTCCCCGGCGGGAGGCTCGGGTTCGACGGCGACACCGGTAAGAACATCTCGCTGACGTACACGAACTCATGGCACAATGGCAGCCTCACCGTCGATCAGAGCAGGAGGAATGGGTTCGTGCTCACCGCCGACGGGCAGGACGCCACTCCGGGGACCTTCCCGGATTGGATGGTGTCATCTCAAGGAAATGGCAGCTCGCTGGTGCTGAACTATCCTCAGAGCAATGATTTCACCGAGCACTTGCAGTTGCATCTCGGGCAAGTGAGCCTCAGGAGTTGGTCAAATTCTAGTGGTCACTGGGTGGATCGTTGGACCTTCCCTTCTGATTGCAGATCAGGTGCCTTCTTCTGCGGTCGATTCGGGGCCTGCACGAGCGACGGCAATTGTGATTGCGTTGATGGGTTTGAGCCTTCAAAACCATCTGAGTGGCAGAATGGATACTTCGTGAACGGTTGCACGAGATCTCTTCCACTGAGCTGCGAGACAAATAATGGCCTGACAGGACCTGATGACTTATTTGTCCCATTAGACAAACTGCGAGGGCTCCCATACAATTCTCAGAATGATTCAGCAAAAAGTGATAAAGATTGCAGGGAAGATTGTGTGAACCTATGCTATTGTGTCGCATATGCGTATGACTCTGGATCTGGATGCAAGCTATGGTACCACACACTGTACAATGTGAGTTTTGCTACTAGACCTCCATATAGCAAGGTTTATGTTCGTTTGGGTTCTAAGGTCAGGGCTCGAAAAGGCTTGCACACAATAGGTATTGTGTTCATGGTGGTTGGTTTGACAGCAACTTGTGTGATATTGATATTAGCACTTCTCTGGATATACAGGAGAGGTCCTTTTACTTGCAGAAAGTTTCAAATAGAAGGTCCTCTTGCTGTCTACTCTTATCTGCAGGTGAAAAGAGCTACAAGGAATTTCTCTGACAAACTCGGCGAGGGAGGTTTCGGTTGTGTTTTCAGGGGAACAATGCCAGGATCTAGTGTTGTCGCTGTGAAGCGTCTCAAAGGCCTTGGCCGCGCCGATAAGCAATTCAGAGCAGAGGTACAGACGCTTGGAGTGATTCAGCACACTAACCTTGTCCGTCTTCTGGGATTTTGTGTCAGAGGGAGTACGAGGTTGCTGGTATATGAATATATGCCTAATGGTTCTTTGGGTTCATACCTCTTTTCAGAAGATTATGGTCTACTGAATTGGGATCTTCGTTACCGGATCGCACATGGTATCGCCAAGGGTCTAGCCTATCTCCACGAAGAATGTGAAGACTGCATCATACATTGTGATATTAAGCCCGAAAACATACTACTGGATGCAGAGTTCTGCGCGAAAATCGCAGACTTTGGCATGGCGAAACTTCTTGGACGAGAATTCGACTCTGCATTGACCACAATTCGAGGAACCATGGGTTATCTTGCGCCAGAGTGGGTATCTGGACAGCGTATCACAAAAAAGGCAGATGTTTATAGTTTTGGCATCGTGCTTCTTGAAATAATCTCAGGGAGAAGGAGTACCAAGAGACTGAAAATAGGAAGTCATCGATATTTCCCTTTTTATGCAGCTGCCCAGTTGAATGAAGGAAATGTGTTGTGCTTGCTGGATCGTAGGCTGGAAGGAAATGCCAACATCAAGGAGCTTGATGTGGCATGTAGAGTTGCCTGCTGGTGCATCCAGGACGAGGAGAACGACAGGCCATCGATGGGTGAAGTTGTTCGTATGCTGGAAGGTGTTTTAAACGCTGAAATTCCACCAATTCCATCTTCCTTCATGGACCTTATTGATGCTGAGAACAGCGGTACATATTCAGAAGAAGGGTAACGTTTTCTTTAGTGTGGGGATTGGGGGCCATTGATTGAAGGCAGAGAACCCATATTATCCATGCTCAGTTGTAGAATTTTTAATTTTCTTGCTAGATATGGATACCTTAATATGTTGAGATTATTGTGAATCAACATGTGGGTAATGTATGCAAGTCTTGTATCAGAAATGCGATGAACAGTTGAAAAGTAGGTGATATGACATTATAAGTGCAGATTTACATAAGAGGTCTTTTACGGTATACCATACTATGTTTAAAAAGACTAGTATACAAACATCCAACGGTCCATGACTAACGGAGTGCCCACGCATATAGCTATGTTTATTAACTATGTAGGAGTATTATACTCATTAAAAAATTATCAGTCGAGGCCACGTACCGCTCACTAATCTCTACACGGAAGTAATATGGATCTATGTGTAGAATCATAGAGGATATCGAAGTCGCGATATTTATTAAGAATCAGCCAAAACGTACATCTCTTGTGCATGATTCTTAAATACCACCACTGGGAACCTGTCATTATCCTAATTGCCCTCCTCTCATATTTAGGGTCTACTCCACTTGGAGTATTTGGCAAGGCTCCACTTCTGCCCAAACAGCTCCAGCGTGGTTTCTTAGGTGGATCAGTTTCTCTCGTGGAGTTGAAGTGATTTTAAGAAGGGAAAAGTCCGATTTACACCATCTAATTAGTACGATAGTCCGATTCTCAACCTTTAAGTATAAAAGCGGGTAAGAAGGATCACTCAACTATTAAAAACTGAACAAATTTGGCCTTTTGGGTAGTTTGAAAAGTGTTTTTTCATTTTATAAAATAATAAAAAATCTGATTTAATCTAAAAAACATGGCTAATTTATTTTAAATCATAAAAGTATGAAACTTTTACCAAAACAATTTCTAAGCAATAAACCACTAGAACACATGCATATATATGATAGGAATAACTCCAACTAGATCACGAGCGGATAAGTTATATTTTTATAAAAAATTTGGTACTGACTTCAGATTTTTTGATTTAAAATTAATTAGTTCTGAATTTCTAGATTATATCAAAAAACTAAATTTCTAGAAAATGCAAAACGACTTTTGAAACCACCAAAGGATCAAATATGTCCGGTTTCAACAATTGGATGGCTTTTGGTGTCTGGTTTTGTACTTTAAGGTTGGAAATCAGACTATCATGCTAATTGAAGGGTGTAAATTTGACTTTTCTCTTTTAAGAATGTTTGGGAGAACAACTTCTCTATTTTTTATGAATGTATACAAGATATCAAAAGTCCAATGTACCCATAGTATTTGACTTAGTTATATTAGTTGTGCTTAGTTATCTTAGTTAACCAATAGTTAGTCAGGATTTAGTGCTTAGTTATATATGAGCTAATTAGTAGTTAGTTAACTCTTGTCAAGTTGAGGATCAATTATGTCGCAAAAGCTCCACCCTCGGCCCATGTGCTCCTCCCGCTCGCCCCGTGCTACAAACTCCTCCTCCTCCTCCTCCTCACCCCTATCGGTGCCTCCTTTTCGTCTCTAGCGGTTCCCGCAACAGGATCCACCGCCAAGCTCCCCTGCGCCAATTTTTTTGAAATGACCCCCCACCTTGGGCTCCCTGCTTGGGTACTAGTTCATCGGTTGTCTCTCGACCACCGGTGGCGTCCCCGCCGCCTCACTCTACCTTCTATCTGCCTCCAACACCTCTACTTCAGCCCTTAAAATGGAGTATTCTTTTTTTCAAAAGTAGACAATGGCACGTGGATCAACAAAATGTACATGATTATTTAGATGGTATTACTAGTATCGAGAGAAATTAAATCCTCTGGAAAAGTATATTCAACCGTTACTTAAGAAGGCTTAGTTAGGGTGTATTGTTGGAATTGCTCTAAGACCGGAGGCCTCGACAACACTGGTCCCCAAAGCTCGGTACGCCACATGAGAAGAAGAACAGGGACTCGGGTCCACATGGCAGCCAGGCGCTCCCAACTTCTGTGTAGTACCAAATATCACCCACACTTCTTGTAGCGGTCTTTTCGTTACCCCTAGCTGGCTGCTGTGTTTCTTGTAAGTTGTCAATGATTTCTTTCCTTTCTAAGGCCAGTCCCAGTGGAGATTTCATATTTGTGTTTCCAAGAATGCCACATAAGCAAGTAGACAATTAATTTATAGATGAAATGGTCCATACAATGCAAAGTTTCATTTTGATGTTTTATAGGCAATGCATGCAAGACACAAACTTCTTGAAACTGTGTATACAAAGTTTCATCTAGATGAAACTCATTTCATCTCTCTCCTCATTAACTCTTCGCCACATCATCTAAAATGCTTACTTGGCGCCCTATTTAATATGCATTAAACCTTGCACTGGGACTGGCCTAATAAAATTAACTCCGTGGCAATTCTCTTGCTGTCCTTAAAAAAAAGAAATATATCACCCGCGCGCGACTCCTAGTATTCCCGTATTCCTCGCTCGTGCACCCTCGTGGACATGCATTTGATTGCTACTAGCTATGCCGTCGTCTCGTCGATCCGTTTGCATTTACTATTTGTCGTTTCATGTTCCACGGTGAAACGAGGCACTGAAATGTGCACAAAATTCAGTATTCATGACTCAATTAAGTGCCTGTTGGTATCTCCAACGTGTTTACTAGTGCGCGTATTCATGGATTGAACCACTATATAAAGGGACAGCGCGCTCTTGATGGTCACAGCTAGACTCACAGCCGGTGGAGCACGAAGAGCACCATGTCGTCGCCCTCTTCGTCCAGGAGCCAGATCAAGTTCCTGACCTACAACGTCTGGGCCTGCGAGCACGTCGCGGTGTACCGGAGGATACAGGCGATCTGCGAGATCATCCAGCGCTATGAGCCGGACGTCGTCTTCTTGCAGGTGACCCCATCCTTTCCGCTTCCTTAATTTGATAATTTCTATCGATCCCCTAGCGGCTCGCCTCTTGCTTGTATGATCGATCCCCGTTCTCACTTGCTGTTATCGTTCAGGAGGTCACCAAGTACATCCACAGCATCTTCCAAAAGGCTCCGTGGTGGAACCAGTACAAGACGCTCTCCTCGGAACATGAATGGCCACTTGAACCCTTCCAAAAGATGGAAAAGCATTTCTGCCTAATGGTATATTTCAAGATGTATTTCCTTACCATTACCAATCCTGTACAGTTTCTAATTGGGTTGATTGCCTGTATGTAGTTTTTTTTCGTTGAAAAAAAATAATAAAACAGAATCAATCTAATTTTATATTTCTATTTCTAATAACCTCAACTCCTGTTACAAATGCATGCACGGATGGGGATGTAGCTGATCAGGGCGCCGGAAGTATTCAAGGGCATACCAAGGCGCTGCATGCCGTTCAACATGAGCGCCGTGCCCCGGGGCTTGTTCACAGCATCGGTGAACTTCCCCGAGGCCGAGGGAGTTGCCAAGGCTGTCCGCAGCAACGTGCGCGTGTCGACGTGCCGCCTCGTGAGCCCGACGCCGTCGGACGTGCTCTCCATGGAGCGCGGCGCCGAGGCCAGCCTCTTCCTTGACACCCTCGGTGGGTGCGGCTACGAGAACTCCGTGATCGGCGGCGACATGAGCTGGGACGTCGACCTGGACGGGCCGTTCCCGACCGGTGGATGGGTGGACGCCTGGTGCGCGCTGCCGGGGCCGACGGAGACGCCACCGGCGGTGGCGGCGGGTGGACGTACGATGCGGTGGCGAACCCGATGCTGAGGGGTTGCAAGCCGGAGCGGAAGAGGCCGGACAGGTTCCTCTGCAGGCTCACGGACTATAGGCTGGAGAGCATCGAGATGGTCGGCACGGACGTGATCCCGGGTGTCACCTACTGCGACGACAAGGGGAATGTTCTGCCGGTCCTGCCCAGCCATCGCTTCGGCTTGCTGCTCACCATCTCACCCAAGTAACTGAAATGCTTTGTAGCGTGTCCAGGTCCGTCAGCAGCTGCCTGTGGAGAGAATTGTTACCTCTGTTGGTACAAGTAACTGATAACTCAATACAGTATTATTAGCGCGCATAGCTCTGTTGGTACAATGGTACTGCATGATCAGAAGATATATGTGGTCATGAATCATGACGTCTATCATCGTTGGGCTACACGCTTTGTTGCTTTAATAACTTGTTGAATGCTGTGTATTGTCGTTAGACACGGAATGATTTTCGACTTTTTGTAGTGTACGTGTGTTCCGTTCCCTCCGTAGCTAGCAAGTTGAAAAACCCTGCTAGAGACTGCTCCTAGTCTCAGCGCATTGTGTTTGACTATGCTTCCGAGGCAAATGCAGACTCGGAGCACCGTAGTGACAGCCGACAGGAGCAGGGTTTTCTTTTTTGAAAAAAATTCCGGTTGATCCAATCCACACCGCTAGCAATGGACGAGATATATATGTCAGGCCGGAACTGGCCTCCTTTGATCGACATTAACTTGGGCGATGGGACCGTGTTATGTTTCACCTGATGGGTGGGATATTAGCAATCCTGCTACCTACCACCGCAGATCTTTACTCGTCATATTATTTTTTCACGCCAAGAACATGACAAAAAAATATTCTAATAGTTCAAAACATTGGAGTTAGGGAGATGGAAGATTCAAAAAGGGGAGGGAGATTAAAAAAAAAGAGCTCTTTTACGGTGTGCCATGCTAGCCTTAAAAATGACTAGTATGTAAAGATCGGACGGATCAGATTAATTGTATACTACTGTAACCGTTTTAGTAGTATGGGTAGTATGAACTCAGTAGTATAGGTACTATAAGGGTACTATGGGAAAAAAATAAAATGACATATATGTAATTTTGATATATAAGTTTAGAATGACAGATATGTAATTATGGCATATCTTTTTTGGATTCGGCAGCTCGGACAGGCGAGACAGGAGTGTGCACACGGGCGAGACAGCAAGGGTCCGGCCGCCTGGAAATTTTTTAGAAGGGATTTTTTTAGGAGGGATTTTTTTATGTTACTATAATACCCCTGTCAGTATCTAGTTTATACTACCATACTAGTATGGCACACCGTAAAAGAGCTCAAAAAAAGGACCCAATCAGCCAAGAAACCATGTTATAAGGCCAGTCTCAATCCAGAAACCATCACATAGTTTTTATAGTTTTAATGTTATATCGACGTATATACTCCCTGTTTTTTCAAAATAAATTCTCATCATTTTTCTCTCTCTCTTCTAGTCTCCTTTCTTCTCCTTGATGAGAAGATATATGTGGTCATGAATCATGACGTCTATCATCGTTGAGCTACACGCTTTGTTGCTTTAATACCTTGCTGAATGGTGTATTGTCGTTTGACACGGACTGATTTTCGTGGTGTGTGTGTGTTCCGTGACCTCCGTAAGCAAGCTGAAAAAATCCTGCTGAGTCTGCTCCCAGTCTCAGCGCATTGTCGTTTAGTAATATTTTTTTGACACGGAATGATTTTCGTTGTTAGAAGAGTAAGTGTGGAAGAATAATGTTGCATGCATGAGTATAAGAAAGGGTTCCATTATGGTTATCAGGTGGCGTATTGGCATCCACCTCAACGAAGTGAAAGATTATTCCGCTCAAAACTCAGCATGTTTGGGAAATCCGTTCTAATGTCTCGATTAGGATGTGTTTATTAAGCTGACTAAGATTTGTTGTGGTGGAACTGACCGGCCTGGTTCGAATCTGTAGCTAAGTATATGGATGATCGTATCTATGGCTAATTATTGGAGGAGGGAAATAAGCGAGAGGACACAACTAGATCTTGTAGCATAGACTGGGGTGATTGGTTGCCTGATTTCAACACATCCAAGCTCCCGGGGTGCGAGTTTCGTGTGATTAGTTGCCTAATTTGAACACATCCAGGCTCCCGGGATGCGAGTTTCGTGTGATTGGATGACTGGAACAATGGTATAACCTGACTCTCGCGATGCAAGATGCCCTCCCGAGCCTGGCTATGCTCTGCTTGTACATAAGAAACGGATGTATATGTCCAGAGCCTGGTTCCAGTGATGCAACAACGTAACTCACGCGATGTGAGAATGCAGGTAATCAATCAGTAGCCTGCGCTAGTCGGGCCAGCTAGAAGCAAGCAACCAATTAGAGCCGCTTTGCATGCGTGGAGCCTGGCCGACTTGGGCCTGGCTGTGAGGAACGAGCCAAGCCATGTTCCTACGAGAACCAATCATGCCCTAAGGCAATTGTCACCATGTATCCCCATATGCAATCATTCATAGTATTAATAATGAAAGCTGAAATCATAATAAACTATCGAAGAAAAAATAGTTTTAGTCAAAGTGACTATATAACCAAGGGCGGAGCCAGAACCAGAACGGCCTGCTAGCCAAGTTTCAACTGGTACCGAACTAGTTGAAATAGACTAAATTATAATATTTTAGATCTAATAAATAGTCATAGATTTGCATAAAATGAATTGGGCTAAACCGGACTGTAGCACATCCAACACGGGTCTGACTCTACACCTGTATATAACATTATAACTTAGAACCATTAATTAGATACCCTCTTATGACAAGCCAACTTAAGCAAAAGGCACCTATTGAGAGCAACCTTTTGAAGGGGATCGGAAAGTTTGTATGGTCACATCGAAAGTGCAAAACAGGTGGGCAACGAAAGTATATAATTATTATGGAGATAATTTTTAAAACGAAACTATTCATATCATTTCCAAATATTCAAACTAAACACACAGTAGAGTTTAAGTTTGAAATAGCTGATTTTAGACAATTTTAAAATGCAACTTCAGTTGTGAGATGGGTAGTATATATAACAACAAGAAATTATTGCCGGCGGCTGAAACTGCTCAATAACTCGGCCGAGGAGCCCGCCCACAAACGGCGTTGCTATGGCTGATGCTTAATGTGCACCTACGATAGGTCTTGAACGAATTTGGCAGGACACCACGGTCGACTCTTCCTATCTTATCGAACTCGAAACGCCAAAGGTCACGGATGGACCCTTCGTTGGCTGGCCCTGTGCTGTCGCCTCTTCATTTAGAAGCCTTTCAAATTCAAATGAGAGATATATATAGTCATCAAGGGTGACCTCAGAGTCCCAGACCATACCTCAGCCAAAAAGAACACGAGTTCCTTTACGGAAAAATGGTAAAAAGCTTCGATCTCTAGTTAATATTTTCTCAACACTCTTGTAGTTTATGCACGGAAGCTGAAATGTTTTTGGTTACTCGTTACTCTTCATGCAAGAAGCCTGAAGGGAAATTATTACTAGATATTCATCTTTTTTTTTGCTCTGCAAAAACTTTGTTCTCTTTAAAGGCCGACAAGGATGAGATCAAGTTCATGACGTACAACGTTTGGTGCCGCGAGGACGTCGTGCTCTACAGCCGGATGCAGGCCATCAGTCGCCTCGTGCAGGAGCATCAGCCGGATGTGATTTGCTTCCAGGTACGTGTGTACTGTACTATTGGTTCTCTAGTCTATTATTGATTCACCATATTAATCGGTGCTAGCTCATCGTGCAATTTTCAGGAAGTTACGCCGTACATTCACAAGATCTTTGAGAGTTTTTCTTGGTGGAAGGACTATCACTGCTCCCCGGTCACCCCTGAAGATCTAGCAACCAAACAACACTTCTGCTTGCTGGTAACTCACTTCATCATTTCTGTCCTATCTAACGAGAGATATTCCTTTAACTTGCCAGTTTTTAGGAAATGAAACTGCCATTAACTTGTGCCTTGTGGTAATCTCGAAAGTCGAAACTACACTTGCATAACAAGTACTGTAGTAGACGCTAGCTAGTACACTTAACATCCCTACTTTGTCGTGACATGTACTGATGTACATTACTACAATTGTTGCAGCTGAGCAAGTATCCTCTGACGAACTTCGCTTGCTGGAAGTTCGCCAACTCTCCGACGGGCCGTGGCTACCTTGAGGCCGACATCTACCCGGAGGCAGCAGGGAAGAAGACGCCGCCGATCCGCGTGGCAACACGGCCCAGCTCGAGGCCCCTAGCCCGCCGGCGTCGATGCACTGCATGGAGCGATACGTTCAGGCGGAGCACGCCGTCGCGGCGCTGAGCAGCGCGGAGGACGTCGTGTTCGGCGGCGACATGAGCTGGGACGACAACACCGACCTGCCGTTCCCTCTGCCCGCCGGCTGGGTGGACGCCTGGGCACAGATACCGCCGCCGCGGACCTCGTGGTCCGCCGACGATTACGGGACGACCTGCTACGGTGACCTGATCGATGGACATGGGCTAGAAGCTGTCGGCGGCAGCGTGAGGGCTCCCAGGAAGCGATCGGATAGGTTCGTCTGCAAGCTGCAGGGTTACGTCCTGAGGGGCATCGAACAGATCGGGATACAAAAGGCCGGGACAGGGATTGAGTATTACAGTGTGAAAAGGGAACGATACGTGGAATTCATGCCCAGTTGCCATTGCGGCTTGGTCCTCAAGATCGCTGTTCGTAAGCGTATACTGTAGCAATTAATTCATTGTGCAAATGAAGAAATCGAAATGACCTACGAAATGGGCTGTTTTGGATCCCTGATGATGTTCAGAAATGATGCCTTAGTAAGAATTTTCACGATATTCTAATTATCCTTGCCAACTGAATGGGTGGAATTAAAAGAAAAATCCATATTTGATACTCATATAATTGGCGGTTCCTTTCTTGATCCTAATTTTTTAGTTCATACTCCCTCCGGTTCATATTAGAAGTCGTTTTGGACAAGGTTTGAGGCAAACATTAGGAATATAAATCATGAATAACATTTAAGTTGTTGAGTTTGGAAATGTGAAAATCATATAAATAGATTTGTCTTGAAAATTACTTTCATAAAAATATACATATATAACTTTAAAAAATATTTTTATAAAATAGAGAAGTCAAAGTTGTGCTTTGATGACCGTGTCGCTGTCCTAAACGACTTCTAATATGAACCGGAGGGAGTATTTGATATCAAGTTGAACTTTCGTTCTTTCTTTGACACTTCTGTTTCTTTTTTTTGACACTTTCGTGGATACCCTTAATTTTTTTCTTAATCAAAACGATCAACCTATTTTTTTGCATAAAAACATATATTGAGCATTTAAAATATTTAAACCGAATTAGGTTCCTATTGCATATATTGAGCATATATCCACCTAAATGTTGAAAGTAAAATCCACACCGAACATATATTGAGCATCTAAAATGTTTGAAGTTATACAATAATGATTTTTTTTCGCAAGTTTCCTATTGCATGTTGAAGTAATTCATAAATTATTATCCATCATACTCCGTAAGTCACAATGACAATCAATATATAATGCGAAACATATTTTTTTTTCTCTAGCATGAAACAAATGCAAAACTTAGCACATAAGAACTCAAAAAATCCCAATCAATTGAAACATGTCACATGCCCACGCGTCCACCCAGCCGTCGAGCAGCGGGAACGGCAGGTCCACCTTGTCGTCCCAGCTCATGTCGCCGCCGAACGCCACGTTGTCCTCCCGGTTCAGGGAGGACATGGCGAGCTTGGCCTGGGCATCGCGCTCTGCGCAGTGCATCGCCATGGGCGGGTCGGGGCTCTCGAGGTGAGCGGTGGCCACCTGGATCGCCTTCATGCCTCCTCCAGGGTTCACCCGGGCTTCCAGGTGCGCGCTGACGAGTTCGGGAACGGCCACCGGCAGAAGCTCTCTGCAGGTAACTTGCTCAGCTGCAAAAGGGAAGCGACCATTAATTAAACGGCTTTGGTAATTTTAGCTGACTGACAGAGATTTGGTCGTGGTTCTGACGATAATATGTAATCTGAAAATTAACCAGCTACTATGTACCAGCAAGCAAAAGTGCTGTCCAGATGGAATCGCTTCGTCTACAGGTGAGCAGGTGTACCACTTCCACCAGCCATGGGTCTGAAAGATCCTGTGAATGTGTATCGTCACTTCCTGCATTGCGATCGAACAACAAAAGTGTTGATTCAAGATTCCCAAACTATTCTGCCTCATTCGTTTATGAAAAAGGATTCCCAAACTATAGTAACCTGGAAGAAAATAACGTCAGGTTTATGCAGTCTCACGAGGCTGCCGATGGCCTCCATCCTCGCACGCACCACCATGTCTTCGCGAGACCAGACGTTGTACGTCAAGAACTTGAGTTGCCTCGTAGGCTCCATCTCTCTGCAAACGGGTGATCGATGATTTGGTCTGCCTAGAAACGCCATACAGTATATATAACATACGGAGAGAGCGCTTTGGCTCCCTATTTTCTCTTAATGAGAGAATCATGCGGGGATTCATATGGAGTTAATCTCGACGTTTCAAAGTTGAAGGTGGCGCGTGAAGTCGAAGGGTATGAAAGTGGAACTTAAATTCTTGGTGGCCTGCAGTCTGCAGGTGAAGAGCCATCGACGACTGTAGCATGCATGGAAAAACTGAAACGTTTCGACGCGCAAGGTGCTACTGTCAAATTTGAATTCGCTGTGTCGTGAGTCGTGATCTGGTGGATTTGTGTCCTTTTGCCCGACTGCGCAGCACCTGCGGCCAAAGGCGGCAATTAAACTGGAGAACCGAGCTGTGCCCAGCGTTTGGTTCTGCCAGCCTTCTCACGCTTCGTCGTTTCTTATCATTGGATGATTGAAAAATCATGTATAACAGAATGTACATGCAGATCTACTGGATGAAAGTAAAGAAAATCCTCTGTGGGCTGTGGCGGCATTGGTGTTGTTTTATTTACTTCCAGTGAACTTTTAATCATCTATCAATGCTATGACGTGTAGTGCCTCCTGCATATTCAGAAGGATAAAAAAGGAAAGAAATGAGCAATATTTGATTATTTGTATGCTTGCTTAGTAAAGAGCGCCTGTATTTTGTACAGAGCAGAGCTCAAAATCAAGTACTTAGTGCACTGTTACCATGTACCTGCCCTGCAATACACATTTTTTACTCATAAGCATATCTGATAAATAGCTAATTATTTGCACCTGTATGTAGTTACATGAGTACAACTGTCAAGACCTTGCATCCAAGAGATCCTTCAGGAACAGCAAAATTCAGGAGGTGCTGCACATAAGCCAGCCTCCAATCACGGAGGTAAGAATGTACAGTGCCATTATGTAGAATGTGAAATGCAGAATCCCAGTAGATCTAGAACACTACAATTGGGAAAAGGATACTAGAGAAACAAATAGTTCCCTTCTGATGTTACAAGGCCTAAATCTAACTTCAATACGACATGCATGTGCTATGAGCATCTCTAGTATTGCAAGCACAAGTTTCACCCCTACCCCTACAAAAGGAGAACAGAAATGAGTACTTCCTGAACCAAAGCCCAACCCAATGAATGTCCTGTCCTCAAGGTCTGTCAGTTATATTTAGAGTTTTTGAGAGGAAACTATATACAGAGCTTTCAAGTCCACACAGCCCAGACCTCGTGCCTATCCACATGCTACTCAAAACCAAATGCATCAAGTTGAATGAGAGGTACTGAGTAATGTGCGGTTCCGAATGTGCTGTGTGCCATGACCAAATACATTGAGGACAATTCATCGTCGGTACCTAAGGCTGCAGATTAGGACAGCATGACATGACCTCATAGGCTCGTACTTCCTAGACGATACACATCTTTAAGTGAACCCCAATCATGAACAAGCAAAGGACTCAAAGATGGCACAGCTGGAATAGTCCAATTGAAACGGCTTCTTAGCAGAAAATAAGCAATTGCAATGGTAATTTAGATGGTCTCATGGTATTGGTGGAACTGTTCTACGTAGTTAAAAGATGCAGAACAATAATCTAAAGTAGCCCCTCCTATTATACGTATTTGAGTATAAATTTTAAGGGAAATTCCGGTGGAGGTCTACATGTCTAGGACCAGTAGGGGGGCTGCAGCCCCTCCCGCCCCCCCCCCCCCCCCCCCCCCCCCGCTGCCTCCGTCCATGCTTAGCAGTTAGCATGGATACTAGGAGCATAAATAAGGGGCATATAAAATAATATGGTTCCTAAAAAAGACTACAGTTATAAGCAAGTTTTCTAAGCCCATGTCGGATTGCACAACAAACATTGTAGAACCATACAAAGGATCCACGCCGGTCGCCGCCGTCGGCTCGTGGCGGCGGCGGCCCCCTCCTTCCCCTCTCCCTTCCATCCCTCCGGTCGTTCCTCCACCTGCAGCACCACCACCAACACTAGATCTGATTTTTCCCTGGTCGTTCATGGCCGGCGTTGTGCGGACGTTTCTCATCGGTCGCCTTGGTCCTCTTCGCCCGTCATCCTGGTCGCCCTCCGCCGCCATCGGTTTCTCATCGGTTGGCACCGTTGGGGCCGCTGGCCATCTGTCGGCCGTCCCCGGATCCGTGGCGTCGCCGTGCATCCACCCTCAGGGGCTTCTTGGCTAGCGGCGGTGAGTGGGGGATCCCCTCCCTTCACCGGATTCCGTGCAACAAAAGTGTTGCGCTCGTCGCGTAGGGGGTGTTTCTTCACCTCGCACGGATTGACGGGCGACGATAGCAGCGGCGGCTTCTCTGCATACTTTCCTGTGTGTAAAGCCTTGGTTTTCGGGTCAGGCGACGGCGGTGCAATCGGCGTCGCTTCCCTCATTGGAGGCGTCGTTGTGGAATTTGATGCTCTGTTAAGCTGCGGCGACTACAAGCACTGTGGCGAGGAAAGGGATGGCGAGACCACTGGGTCCATTCTTGGTCAAGGTTACACAGCGATTAGCACACTGGACACGGTGGCGTTCGTTCAGCAAGACACCAGGCTTGATCTTATTCATCTATGGTCCAGTTCTACACCGGTTGATTGTGCCAACGATATTTAAAGCTGGTTAATTGGACCCGGATGATGACGACAACCTTTTTGGTGGCAGCTCTGAGTATATTCAGGGTTAGGTGCATGAAACATCACCGTTGGCTATGTGCTTTTGGTCGTAGAAGATGTGTCAAGACGTATGGTTTGGACATGTCTTTTTGGTGTTGGTAGTTTGGAGCTAATGATGGTGGTAGCTCTTTTTTTCTGCTCCTTTTTCCTAGGCCTGTGTGCTATTAGGAATGGAGCTTTTTCTTTTATGTAATAATGATAGCTGTATGTATCTTTTCGATGCAGAGGCTGGAATATCAATATATTCCCCCTTCTAAAAAATGCTCTAAAAGTGGACAAATTGAAAATGATCAGCCACCTCCACCATCGACCTCAAGTATACATGTATGTTGCATTGTTGCAAGTACTAAACAGAAAAGTATATATTGCTGAAATCAAAATGCCCAGAAAAAGTAAAAAATGGGCTATGAGATCAGGGTCAGTGCTTTAGATCCTTGAACTATGTACTTATATATGTGTGGCGCTCACAATGTTGGCTGTCATCCTAACTTCAACCATAGGAAGAAAATATTGATGTCAGATTGTCAGTTTACTAGGAAAATATTTGTGGAAATGATAGCTTATAACCTCTAGCCCTTCAAGTTTGGACGAGGCATTGTACAAGTTCTGGTAGAATTCAGCCACGAGAAGTAAACAAATCCTGTGCACAATATTATCAAGATGTGTAGACCAGCCTTAGTTTTCCCTACTTAATTTACAGATGAAGCCAGTATCTTAAAACATGGTATCCACAACAATCAGAGATATCTCCAAACTCCTATGGCTAGCAAAGTTCGAAGTTTGGATACCACTCATTTGGATCTACAAACTCCTATGTCTTTTAGCACAGAAAATTATTAATAATCTATTCACCTACTCCTGTCTCTTCAAATTATATCTACCACTGAAAACTGAGGAACACGGATTAAAATTTTTAGTGCTTGTTTTCCGCTACTTATCAGACAACTTTTAGTAATGTTCACCACGGGAAGCAAGTTTTTGCAAGGCATATGGAAGTTTTACAGTGCATCTTATGCCAACCACAAGATACCGAATCATTTGTTCCTTATCTGGGAACATCAAAACAAGCATTTATAATAATATAAGAATCAAACATATGCATAGAAATATACAATATTAGAGTGTGCCCAGACTAGGATAATCATTCATGGTAGGAAAATTAAAGTGGCTCCAGACCAACTCCCACTATTGACCACATTATTTGTGCATCATGTAACTTACTTACATCCAGAAAGCAACAGGCTTCCATGATGGCTCAGGAAGCTGATGAGCATCAGTCATCTCATAGGACTGCACCTTCCGCTGCGTAGTCATGATCATGAGCTGTCCTTGTTTATCGTACTTGAGACCAAATGTGGTGATGGAGAGCACACGGCGATGTGGGTAGTATCCATCGCAGTGGAGGCGCCGCAGATCTTCCTCGTTGTCATGTGCTAGTGACTCAATCAGGCAGTACTTGGTGTTACCCATGTACACCAGCGTGGCCCCTAAGTGCCTCCTGGACTCTGCGTTGAACAACTGGTCCTTGCCGAGCTTCCACGCCGGCAGGCTCCTGAAATCAGCAGCAATCGGTGCGACATCACAAGAGCAGATGTAGCCTACGCCGCCCTTGTGACAGCAAAGGCCAACCCAAGCATCCAGCTCGCTATCAAAGTAGGCCTCGCCTTTGAAAGGCATCAACCAGTTGCCGTGTGACGCCCATTCCTGCCTCTCCGTGTCAAAGGAGAAGGTGTTCTTGTCTTGGGAGATGAAGAGTGTCTTCCCATCAGGGTGCAGTGCGAAGGATGAGATAAGGTTGGAGTCGTCGAATGGCGGGAGCGAGCGGACTCGACTCCAAGACCACGCCGCGTCCGCGCCGCTTGTACTGTCTGGCGGCGGCGGCGCGGCGCTGAGCACGTCGAAGTGGCAGCCTCTCAGCAGGAAGAGGCTGCCGGAGACGGACGCGAAGAGTGGCTTGAGGAGAAGCTTGTTGCCGCCGCGGCGAGGCCAGGAGCAGACGGTGAGCGCCATCGTCTGGGTGTCGAACGCGGGGAAGGCGGCGCAGCCAGAGGGCTGCATAGCGAGGATCCTGGTGCCGTGGGCGGCGAAGTACCACGAGCCGCCGTGCCGGGCCTCGAAGCGAACAACTGGGGGATCTGGGAACGGGATGGACAACT
This sequence comes from Echinochloa phyllopogon, assembly GCA_033239725.1. Lineage (NCBI taxonomy): Eukaryota > Viridiplantae > Streptophyta > Magnoliopsida > Poales > Poaceae > Echinochloa > Echinochloa phyllopogon. The sequence continues at coordinate 48,311,927 of BTCW01000002.1, read as the reverse complement.
CCGGGCCGGCGGCGCCGGCGTCGAACGCGTCGACGTCGATCATGTAGACGCTGTACCCTCTCTCCCAATCATCGACGATGAGGTAGAGATGCTTCTGCGGCTGCCTGAATAATCGCTTGGCCGCGCGATGGCAGCAGGACTCAGGTGTGCAATGCGGATGCGGCTGCTTCTTCGACATGACATGCCTATCTTCACTTGAGCTCCTCCCTCCGGCCTCCGCCTCCTGCTCAGCAATTTTCGCGGCAATCAACCCCCTCGTGTATGCTGTAATATATACAAGAAGCTTACTAATTCATGTCCGACAAGGAGAAGGAATCCCAACTCCGAATCGGTCGCTGGGCATCCCGCGGGATGACGAGGTGTGGAGGGCAGGTGGTGCCGCGGGGATAATTAGAAAGCGGTGTGTGTGGCGGCGGCGGCGGCGGCGGCGGCAGCAGCATGCAGCGGGGGCGTGGGGCACGGGAGGACCAGGGGCAGCGGCCGGGGGGTGCGGGAAGGAGCCTGGGGGCGGCGACCTGGACTTGCGGGAAGGAGCCGGGCAACGTGGGCTTAAGATGGGCCGGACCTTTACATTTCTGCCTCTTATTTTGGGCTAGGAAACGCCCTGCCCTGTGTACTGCGGATGGCATACTTGTACATAATGTATACAGCATACCGTATCCCTTTTTCTTTTTCTTTTTCTTTTTTTTGACAGAACGCAAGGGAAGAACTGTTCGGTTGCACAGTATTTCTTCGGCTTCCACTTTAATTTGCACGCGTGACAAATCCAAAGATGATCATGTGGTGCTATCAGTTGGAGAGGTACAAGCAGTCAATGGGCCTTTAGTTTCCCAAGCTGCTTGCAATCCGCAGCAAGACCTATGGCGCCTCTTTTTCTACCGGCAGCCTTCATTTTGCCTGCCTCAAGGAAAAGGATTATCATCGATAGGCAAATCTATTATCTTATTACAATATAAGCAAAAGGAGCCATCAGATTCACCGAGAAGGCATAGAAAATCCCATCCCACGTTAATCTAAAAAAGAGAAGGACATGTGCCGTCGGATTTTATGAAGATCTAACGATCCAAATTATATTGTTAATCCAAATAAAAGAAAAGAATATATACCGCCGGATTTTATGAAGATCAAATGGTCTATATTATTTTGTTCGTCACCGCACCTCCGCGGTCGCCTCACGGCCGTTCGCGACTGGCGCGCGAGCCGTCCAATGCCGCCGCCGCGCAACAGTCTTTGGTCAACGTAGCAGGCCTCCATCGTCGTCGCGAGGCCGTCTGCGACCGCCGCGCACGCCGTTTATGGCCGCCGTAGGAAGCCTCCATCATCGCCGCGAGGCCATCCAATGGCGTTGCCGCCTCTCCGCGGTCGCCTCGCGGCCGTCGGCAGCCGCCGCGCGAGCCGTCCAATGCCGCCTCTACACAACCGTCTGTGGCCGTCGTAGGACACCTCCACCGTCGCCGCGTGGCCGTCCATGGCCGCCGCAGGAATCCATCGCCGTCGCGGCCAAAGGAGCCATTCGCGGCCGCCGCGGGAGCCACCCGCACGTCTTCGAAGTTCAGGGTCCGGCCGCTCCACGCGCCACTGGAGGTCGAGGCTGAAGGCTGCCGACCGGGGAGACCGACACTCCTCGCCACTGCTACCGTCCAATGCTGCCGCAGCGCAATCGTTTGTGGCGGCCGTAGAAGGTCTCCATCGTCGTCGCGAGGCCGTGCGCGGCCGCCACGCGAGCCGTCCAATGCCGCCTCCACGCAACCGTCTATGGCCATTGTAGGAGGCCTCCATCATCGCCACGAGGTAGTCCAATGTCGTCGCCGTCCCTCTACGGTCGCCTCGCGGGCGTCCGCTGTGCGAGCCGTCCAATGCCACCGCTACGCAACCGTCTGTGGCCCCCGTAGGAGGCCTCCACCGTCGCCGCATGGCCGTCCGTGGTGACACAGGAATCCATCGTCGTCACCGCCGTGGGAGCCGCCCGAGCGTCTCTTCGGTGTTCGGGATCAGACCGGTCCGCGAGCCACTGGAGGCCGAGGCTGAAGGCTACCGACTAGGGAGACCGACACTCCTCGCCACTAGTGTCGTCCAATGCCGCCGCTGCGCAACCGTCTGTGGCCGCCGTAGAAGGCCTCCATCATCGTCGCGAGGCCGTGCGCGGCCACCGTGCGAGCCGTCCAATGCCGCCGCCGCGCAACCGTCTCTGGCCGCTGTAGGATGCCTCCATCATCGCCGTGAGGCCGTCCAATGCCGCCCCCCCTCTGTGGTCGCCTCGCAGCCGTCCGCGGCCGCCGCACGAGCCGTCCAATGCCGCCGCTACGCAACCGTCTGTGGCCGTCGTAGGAGGCCTCCACCGTCGTCGCATGGCCATCTGTTGCGCCGCGGGAATCCATCGTCGTCGCCTCCGCCGCGTCTTCGGTGTTCGGGGTCAGGTCGCTCCGCGAGCCACTGGAGTTCGGGGCTGAAGGGTTTCGACCGGGGAGACTAACACTCCTCGCCACTGCTGCCGCCACTAGAGACGGGGGGAGATAGAGGGAGAGAGATAGAGTGGGGGGAGTGGTGGCATCTGTGAAAGAAAACGAGAAAAGGAGATGTGTGGGCTCACGTGTTGGTAGTTAGTATAGAATATAAGACACAGATGATAACGGTGCAGATGAAATTGATACAGAGGAGAGAATCTCAGTGATTAGGCAGTAATATTATTTTTAGAGGATGAGAATAGAATACGACAATTCGAACAGCCTGAAACCCCATGTGCCCTACCACGTTCCTCTATATAAGAGGCAACGTTCAACAATGAGTGGAGGACAACACATCGATATGCACATGTATCTGATGAGAGGTGCTCGGATTTATAGCGTTCAACAAGGTTGTGAGCACAGCGGGAGAGAACAACTCTCCCTATCTAAAGGGGGCGAATCGCTGCCGGGATTGAGCACCATGACCGCACTCAACACTCAGTGTCTTTGCCAATGCAAGTGGAAGATCATCAAATGGGTTACTAGCGCTCAAACCCACTTGATGATCTTTGTTAATGAGTTGGTGCAAGGAGCAGAGAGAGGAAAAACAAAGCCGAGAAATTTAGGTGGTGTAGCGTTCAACAATGTGTTTAGATTTAGGGCATTCACCAAGGTTGTGAGCACAATGAGAGAAAAATTCTCCATATCTGAAGGGAATGAATCATTGTAGGGATTGATCATCACCATGGCCACGCTCGGCACTCATGAAAGATCATCAAATGGTTTGTCCACACTCAAACCCGTTAAATATAATTAGTAAATATAAGATTGCATCATTAAGTCATACATACAGTGTGCCACATACATGATGATAAAAAATGATAATTGGACATATTTAGACAAATCGTAAACAACAGATATTAAAAAATATTTAACTTAAAAAAATATAAATATGAGTATAAAAAACTAGCTACCCGCGCAAATTTGCGCGGGCCATCTTGCTAGTTTCATTGTATTATTCCTTCGTTGTAATGGTAACTCTCTAATTATAGTGAAATCGTCGGTTGGCGCTCATAGTTTTTTCCCCGCAAAGATTTTTTCCACATAAAAAATCGTGTCTCGTTCCATCTTAGTATTTTCGTATTATTTGTTGACACGAACGACCAGTTGGAAGTTGGAACTTGGTCAAGAACGGGCTCTTCGTTTTCTGAGCTACTTGTAATCCGCATCTAGGCGCCTCTTCATTTCTCTGCAAGTATTAAATTAGAAGCATACCGATTGCTGAACCTAGCCAAGAGCCCAGTGCTTATATAAACCATGGCCCTCAATGCCCTGCCTCAGTTTATGATATCCCACCATCAGTAGTAGTAGGCAAAGGATCACACGCGTTCGTCTCCGCGGAAATATTCGCCTATTTCTACGCTTTTAGGAAAATGGTGATACCGATTTATCCTACTATATGCTGATCAGTTCTATCTTGATCGAGTATAGCTAGTCCATACTACATACCTGCTTTTGAACGTTCTTAAATTTGCTGAAACTTTTTGTTGCCTTTCATCTGACATTGAGTTGTTTGAAATTCTTTTGTAGGACGCCACGAAGCAGATCAAGTTCTTGACCTACAACGTTTGGTCGCGGGAAGATGTCGTGGTCTACAACAGGATGCAGGCCATCGGTGCCCTCGTGGAGAAGCACAGCCCGGTTGTGATCCTCTTCCAGGTAATAAAACCAGGTGTCCCTTTTTAGTTTATCTGCTGTGGCCAGTTCTTGTGTGCCTCGCTATGTCTTCTGAGTTCTGACCCGTTACCCGTGTTCATGGGATGATGGCCAGGAAATCACGCCGTACATCCGCAGCATCTTTGAAGACCTCGCATGGTGGAAGAAGTACCACTGCTCGCCAGTACCCCCTGAAGAACAGGCAACCAAACAGCCATTCTGCCTTCTGGTAACGCACGCGCACCGCCGCATCGGCTCATTCATGAATTCCTCCCCAACATGATCTGAAGTTCTTGATGCATCAAATAAAAGATCTGGAACATCTGCTGCAGCTGAGCAAGCTCCCTCTGAAGAACATTGGCCGCTGGAAGTTCGTCAACTCGCCGACGGGCAGGGGCTACCTGGAGGCCGACATCAACCCCGATCCGGCGACGATGAAGCCGATCCGCATCGCCACTACACAGCTCGAGCGCCCCTGCCCGCCGGCGCCGATGCACTGCATGGAGCGCTACGCTCAGGCGGAGCACGCCGTCGCGGCGCTGGGCAGCGCGGAGAACGTCGTGTTCGGCGGCGACATGTGCTGGCGCGACGGCACCGACCGGCCGTTCCCTCTGCCGGCGGGATGGTTCGACGCCTGGCCGGCCTGGCAGGCTCTAAAGCTGCCTTACGGTGGCACTTACGGTGACTGGACCTACGATGTCATGTGGGAAGAAGACGAGGTCGGGGTGTTCAATGCCTTCGGTGCCTCTTATGAAAAAACGATGAAGAAACGGTCAGACCGGTTCGTGTGCAAGCTGAAAGATTACTCGCTCAACGGCATGGAGACAATCGGGGACAGTCCCAGTGACACGGTGCTTCGGTGTACGAACCTGAAGAGGGGTTATACTGGTCATGCGCTCCGGAATCTCGAGAGAATTCCCCTGAGACCGAGCTGCCACCGTGGATTGCTAATGACCATCGCCCCGAACGAACCTGCACGGTCGGAAGTACCCCCACCGGCGCCGGCGCCGGCACATGGCGGCGGTGCACAAGCATCTGGGGAGCAGTGGAATATGGATGCGTGGGAAGACTCGGACTAGCCTGTCGTCGCTTATCTCCGTAGGGAAAAAAAGAAAATGGAAAACAATCTCAATAATCTAGGATTATACTCCCTCCCTCTGCCCACTAAGAGTGCGCACGGGCCGGGCCATGTCCATTCTATTTTGAAATCTTTGTTTTCTCTGCTTGCTGATATGCATGAATTGTCTTAGCAACCATTGCACTACCCACCTGACATGATGGCAATTGTGTGGCAACGGATCATATGTCATTTAGTATGCCTAATAAGTAACGAGCACAAGGACAAAAGTAAGTTTGAAGCAAGGACATACAAGGAGCTTGAAGCCTAGTCTTTGTAACTTTCTTAATCTTCTGGATTTTTTTCCTTCAGCTTTGAGGCTTTTGGTTATGGCCAGATATCTATTCATTACTTAAAAAGGAATACAGTGGCAGAAACTTTATTATGCATGGCTAGCAGTTGATACAGACATCTTTGGGCGTGCATGGTGTCGACGTTCTAAATATTTAAACAAAAACACGAACGGATCTTTCGGTGTACCTACGCATTCACATTAAAGTTTAACCAACAATACAAGTTGCAACTTATGCTGTACAATTTCAGCCGTCAGCTCTTCATATTGGGATAGATTGCAATGTTAAGAGATTTCAGCAAATCATACCCACATTTCATTAGCTGAAGAAAAAAAAGATTAATTTATTGATGCTTATCTAACAATAAAGAATCACTAAGCATAACCCATTGCCCTTCCTCTTCTAACATGCCCTCCAAAAATTTCTGGTTTTGTTACAACTAGCAAGTCCGTCATGTCCAGAAGTTCGAATCCATCACGATGACCACCGTGATGCTCAGCAGCAACCGAAGGAGCAGCAAGAACCATTTCTCCCTTCCTGTTCTTAGTCTCCATATGGCAGATCCCTCGGCGCCACTTGTCGGTGTAGTATTGTTAGCGCTGCCAGATTTGGTGTCGTTACTCAGCTGCTTACTGCATGACAATGGACACCATTATAATGGTCAGGTGTGGACAGAATTATGACATGAAGCATCTGATCTAACAATTCGATATTCAGAAATACTTAGTACTTGTGAATTGATCAAACAGGAACCTGTACCTTGATCACTCATGTTTTAGAAAACAAGAATGTCCAATACAGAGTAATCTTAGCTACTACATTTTTTATCTGGAATAATTTAGGTGGTATCTTGCCAAGCTCTTAGTAGGACTATATGATTCCTTAAGCTCTATATATGTGTGTAAATGTTCTGCTGGATGATATCAGGGCAAGTTGAACCATCTGCTTGTTTGCACAGCAAAGGGCCCTAAACCTATCATAAGCATAGAGAGCTTGGAAGAAAGCAGTAGAACAACCACAGCTACTGACTTGTTCATGTTTCTCTAGTGTAATAGTTATCATATTTTGCTCTCAACAAGCCTTGAGGCTTTGATATTTGATACTAACAAAAATAACCGTTGAACACTAGTATTATGGACATTACAGAGGAAAAGATTCAGCAATTTACCTTCCAGGAAATAAGCAGTTTCCATGACCTGCACAGCAAAGGTGTCCATTTGTTAGGAAGCAGAATGAAAGTTCAAGATATTACATGGCATTTTCAAAAGTGGGAAGGTAGAATTAAGAAAATAGGAACACAACGAACAGGTCTGGCATGTTTAGGGTTTTGAACACGAGATGCTAAGTGCTCAACAAAAATTTCCCTCACATTTCTGATGTTACTACAAAGAGAGTAGCAAAATTCAAAATTAACTTATACACCTGTAAACGATGGATACAAAATTGTGGATTCACAAGATCTTCAGGACCACTCAAGGTAGGAATGCCCCACATTAGCAAATAGTACATGACTACAGAGGAGCCCACAATGCATGCCATGTGAATTAGGGAAGCTTTGGCCTCCCACCGCGGAAATACCATGTTGCAGAATGCAGAGTTGCAGTAAATCAAGAGCAGTGACAGTAGGACAGTAGGTTTGGGACACCACACCAGAAGAAGTTTTTTCCCCTGATGGTTAAAGGCCTAAATCCAACTCCCATACCATTTGGATGAACGTGTTATGATATTTCAAGAGCAAACATAATCCCTTCAAAAAGACGATGCAGTCTATACGGCAATAAGTGGACACAAACCCAAATGAGCATCCTTCCATTATTATCAGTGCTTCCATTCAGTACTTACTGAAAACAAAACCACCAAATGCCCACAGCAGAGACTCGATGTGCATCCACCATCTGCATTAGCTGCCTTTGGAACATGGTGACATGCCCTGGGAGAAAACTGTAGATCTAGAGCACGCATGTGTCCAGTCCAGATGATAATAATATTGCTCCCATACCAGACAATGGTACCTGCTCGCAGCACTCGCTCCAGTTGGGCCACTTGCATGGATCGCACTTTGTCTTGATCCCACATCGCATCACCACGAAATACAAAAGGCTTGATGACATGCATCCAGATCCAAGAGATTCCAGCCTGCGATTTCTCTTCTTTTCCGTTATCTCCCCGTTGCCTTTTTCTGTAAGATAATAGTGTAGCCCTTTTGCACATGGCAAGGGTAACTGTCTGTGCCAAGGAGCTCATGGTGTAGTGGCAAAGGCCACTAGCTAGAAGGCTCCCACCCAGGGTTCAAATCCTGAGTGAGGCACATTAAACTTCAGGGGTCTCCCTTGGGGTATTTCTTTCAAAAAAAAAGGGTAACTGTCTGTGCTGAGACAAGGGTAACTATTACTTTCAGGATTTCAGCTTCAGCAGCGTCAGCTCAATGCAATTTCCGTGGCATTGGGGTGCAGTGGTCCATATATCAAGAATGCCTGAAATCCTCACCACACACTCTGTGCTGAACTGATTCCCAGAATTCCCATTTGCGAAACAACAATGCCCAAATTCCCCAGGAAGTACACAAGGACAAGGGCACACTTTGAGGCCTTGTTTAGATCCCAAATTCACCTCCCAAATTTACTATGCAAAAAGAAGATTCCCCATCACATCAAAATGTCATAACATGTATGGAGTACTAAATGTTGATGAAATCAAAAACTAATTGCACGGTTTTGTTGTGCTCTGCGAGACGAACATTTTGAGCCTAATTAATCAATTTTTGGACAATTTTTCGCACATGCAAACGAAACGCTACAGTGCGCCGACTGACGCGCGTCAGTCGGCGCAGACCCAATTCGGGGGTTCCCTTCCGGGATCTAAACGCGGCCTGAAAATGCAAGTGGTACTAATGCAGGAGCATCTGCAGGAAATCATGGGCGGCACGAAAGATCTCTCCCGGTCCAACTTTAGCTTTTGGAGCATGCATTACGCACATGAGGATTAGCATGATTGAACTTTGCCGAAAGATGAGGGGAAACTAGTGTTCTCAGGTTTTCTCCCCCTCACTCAAATTAGAAGGCAACATCAATGTAGTCGAATTATAGTGTTTGCAAAGCAAAATTAAGAAGAAGAAGAAAACTAGCTCCCATATTCTAGGTCATCCTTGCATGATTCCGATAGAGACATGTAAGGAGCAGGAATGACCTGGTGAAAGTGATATGACTGACCGACGAGGCGTGCAACCGGCGATGCACCCTTTGGGCGCCTTTGGCATGGTGCCATGGCATTTGGCATTGGCATGCAATCATGCATGTGACGAGAACACAAGCGTTTGCTCCTACTCACATGCGCGAAAGGGAATTGATGATTCTTTTTCGCAAGCTGGTGGCCTCTCCTTCCTTTTAGTCCTTTCTCTTTACCAAACGAAAATGGCCCAATCCGTCCAACCAGCACGCTCCACAGTGGACACCGGTGAGCACTGGCAGTCCCGGACCTGGTAGGGCTGAAGTGCACCGGACAAATCTACAGCCAGGTCCAGCTCAGCCCCTGTCGGTTCCACTGTGCGTCATGCCAAACTAAAAGTGCTGATGCTACATGGACAGAATCTCACCGATGGGTCACTGACAAAGGGGTCCGTCCGAGTGGTAAGGCACGAGTGGGATTATCACAGTACAATCCCCATCGAGATCTCTCTCTTTCTCTCTCCCGGTGAAAATGGTACAGACCTATAACTATAACAAACGAATGATCCGATTCGTTCTAGAGCCCATCTCTATCCTTTCAGGGCTAGTTTGGCAGCCGGATTCCCGGGGTAGCTTTCACGCGCGGGGGTGCTCCCTCCCAAAGGAGCCCTCAGTGTTTGATTTTAGGCTCCCATTTCCCAACCAAAGCACCCCAGGCTCAACCTAACTAAACTCCTCCTGCCCCTACCTACTAGTAAAAGCAACCTTTCTCCTAACCAATACTACTAGCTTGTGCAGAGGACAAACCGAGCAAACTTTCCATGCCGGCCTCACGTTCCATGAATGCCGTCACCTCATTTCCCCGCGCGTGACAATGCCGTCGCTCCTACCCCAAATCTTCAGGATTTACGTCCCCATTGACCCTAGAACACCACCACTCCCAGTCCGACACTGCAGCTGCGCCAAGCGCCATGACGCCACGCGACGCGATGAACACGACGCCTGACCAGCTGCAGCTCTCGAACCCGCACGGGGGGTCACGGGAAAGTTAGCACAGAGCAGCTACTGGCCGATCGATCAATAGGTCACTCGTCAGGGCCATTAAAGAAGTGCAATTACTAATGCTGATGCGTAGTGTACGAGCTGGAAAGCGAGAGAGTTCGTTGAGACTTGATCAGAGTCGGAGTCAGGGGGCACTCACTTGGATCCGTGGTGGTGACCATGCCGGCGCCCTGGAAGTAGCAGGACCCGGCGGCGCGGCCCAGCGACTGGTAGTAGGCGTCGAAGGCGTACGACGCGTGGCTGCGCACGTCGTTGGGCATGTAGCACCCCTGCCCTGGCTGGATCGCCGTGCAGTCGGCGCGCCCGGGCCCGCACGCCCAGTCCATGGCCGCCTGCACCGCCTTCTCGTCCGCGTCGTCCGCCGCCACGCAGAAGCTCCGGTCCGTCGTGTCGTTCCCCAGGAACCCGCCGGCGCCGGAGGCGTGGAGCAGGTACACGGGCGTGCCGTTGCCGTAGAACAGGCCCCAGTTCGCCTCCGACACGGGGCCCGGGCGGAGGTCCTCGTTGAAGAGCTCGTAGATGTATGCGCTGGGCTGCGCCGCCGCACCGGGCGCCATGGGCGTCCCGGGCTTGTCCTCCAGGACGTGCTTGATCAGGTTCGAGCAGTACGCGTCCGCGTTGTCCCTGGTCGCGTACGGCTCGCTCCGCCGGTCCCCGTACGACGGCCACCCGGTCTCCGTCACCAGCACCTGCACGCCGCCGCCGCCGCTCACGTTGAGGTTCCTCACGGCCACGCGCACGGCGTCGAGCATCGCGTCGAACACGTTGGTGTAGTGGAGCAGCGTGTTGGGGTCCACCATCTCCTGCGACGGCGCCAGCGGCCGGAACAGCGCGTTGTCCAGCGGGATCACGCCGTTGCTCTGCATCAGCGAGTAGTAGGGGTAGAGGTTGAGCATCAGCGGCGCCGAGGTGTTGGCGAGGTGCGCCAGCAGCGGGGCAACGAAGGACTTGGCCAGGGACTGGTTGAAGAAGGCCTGCGACGGCGGGAACGGGTCCAGCACCACGGAGAAGGGCAGCGGGGTGGACACCGGGATGGAGGAGGACAGGTTCGCCGCCGCGAGCGCCGCGGCGAGGGACTGGATGGCCGGGAGCAGCACGGGCAGCGCGGAGGGCAGCGCGGTGGGGACCTCGTCCCCGACGGCGATGGCGGAGATCACGTTCGGGGTGGTGGAGTTGACGCCCGCGAAGGGGAGCACGCGGCGGGCGACCCAGGCGGAGGCCGTCGCCGGGGAGGAGCCCAGCGCGAGGAGCTCGTCGTTGGGGACGCCCACGATGGCGCGCACGCCCGAGGAGGCCAGCGCCGACAGGAGGCGCGGGTCCGCGTCGTAGAGGCGCACGCGGGTGATGCGCTGCGCGCGGAGGAAATCGGCCAGGTCCGACGGCGACAGCAGGTTCGTCACCGCCGTGCCGATGGTCACGCCCACGTACGGCTCGCCGGACCCCGCCGCCGACACCGTCACCACCGACGAGCCTGCAGTCGCGACGGTCAGAGCCGGCATTTGCAATTGCGCGAGAAAGAAACAGAGCACCCACCCAAACCAGCAACAAGAGCAAGCAGCAAGGTGGCATAAAGATTCGAGAACGAACGAATTCACAGGGCAGGAGAGAGGAGAGCGGGAGCTTACAGTGAAGAGAGAGGAGAAAGAGGAGGAGAGGGGAGAGCAAGCCGCTGCCGCTCCCTCCTCTGCTCCTGCTCCCCATTGGGATTTGGGGTGCCCTGCCGGCTGCCGCTCCTCCTCCTCCTGCGCCTGCTGTGGTCTCCGGGATTGATTGCTTCTTTCGGCAAGGGCTGCTGCTTTCGACGCGCACCTGCTGGCTTTCTCCGGGAATCTCCTCCTCCCACCGCAGCCGGATTTTCTGCTGCGTGGGAGCGTGCGCGCCGGTGCTGGGGGTCTTGTTGGTCCCGGAGCGGAGGAAGAGGTTGGTGAGGGTGTCGGGGCAAAAGATGGGTTGGGTTGGGAGGGATTTTGGGTGGGGATTTTCGGGGTGCGGGGGTGGGGAGGGGGTGGATTGCTGAATCTGGAACGGGGTCCTCGTTTCTTGGTTGCTGGTGTTTTCTGGAGTTCATTCGGTGATTAGTGTCGACGGCTCACTGGTTCTCTCTTGAATATCATGCTCGCTGTCACTGGTTTTCAGTGGGGAAAGGGACAAGGAGGCAGTGGGCCAGGGAGCGTGAGCCACCTGGGCGGTGGGGCCTGAACGCCTGCACAAGTAAATTGTGATGGGGAATCTATAGAAGTTGTGTCACTTGAATCCTAGGTTGCATTCATGATTTAATTTTAAATAAGATAAACGGTTGTGAGAAAAGGTTAATTGAATCAGAAGAAGTTGTAAACAATTGGAACATCCACTTATTACGCTCTACGCCCGGCCCAGGGAGGGGAAAGCACCCCAAGAAACGCTGTAGCCCTCCCGTACGCATTTAATTTGACAAGCACAATCCCAATGCGGCAATGATAAATGACACGCTAGTTTCCCTCCACAAGACAGTAGTCAAGATTTGCTGTCCCTGTAGTATTTAAAGGACCAGGTAGACTTGCATGCAGTCTTGAGTTACTTGGATGAAATGAAACCAGCCAAGTGCCCAAGTTGCTTGCTGGGGCCAAGCATTTGGTGATCAGCAGTCAGCACAGCTAACAGCAGCATGCAGCCACTCCTTAGGCAACAAAAGTTTAAAAGGGACAAGAACACTAAAAAGATATTTGAATAACCTCTGAAATTCAAAGCCATTCTCTGGCAGCTCTTCAACTTTCAAGAGTCCAGCCCGCATTTCAACATTCAACTCAAAAGAAGAAACGGATGATATATAATGTTCCAATGCCCTGCAGAGATAATGCAATGCAAGTAGATTCTACAAGTAGATTCTACAGCCTCACATCCAGGCGAAAGGAAACCATCACCAAGGGTTGCAACTTTGCTTCTAAAATAGATAGCATCCACGATTGTTTTCCGATATCATTTTTGGAACAATATCAGTACTTCTAAGTTGTAACAGACTGAACTACAGCTAATACTAGTATTTCATATACAGCAGATCTTCTAGAAGCTTCATTAGTGATGAATGTGTCAGACAGGAATTCCACCCTGCAATATCACAACAGCAGCCAGCAGGTGAACAGCAATAACAACCAGATGAGTTGTGTGCCCCCACATCCCCTCCCCGGTTGCTGCATAGGGGAAAGCCTTGCCATATGTGGGCTTACAAACAGATCTCAACTGTGAAATGTGTTGCATTAATGCGCAGGATCAGGGTGATTCGGGACACAAAACGTGGTTGAAAAAGTAACAAGAAAAAGGTCATACCTAGAACAACTTAGTAGATATTTCAGATATTAGGCTGGAGGTTGATGCTGCCGCATATCCATCTCATCGTGAAAGTAGATGGCTCGCTTCTGACTAAGTGACTAGGTCAGCAGAGATGTAAACTCAAAGTTTTGTCAGTATTTCTGCTCCATTCCTAGTCACCAATATGGTGTGCTCAAACTGAGCAGCCCAGCTACCATCAGCAGTAACAGTCGTCCATCCATCTTCCCATGTAACACACTCTGTTTTCTCCATTGTAAGTATAGGTTCTGCAGAATTTTATCAAGATTCTTTAGCCTGATGTGAAATATGGCAAAGTGTTGGAACTTTTTGTTGGAATAATTTAATCCAGCTAATTATAGCCTTGTACAGATCACAATCAGGCAGACCCCTAGGACAAATTATAGCTTTGATTGCCTAGATTAGCTGTCTAGTAATATCACTTAACTAGGTTAGCTGGCCATGTAAATGGCTCCAGATTCTTTTTCGCGGGTGATATTTAAGCATGGCAAGGCTGCAATGCTAATTACTGTGGAAACTCTACAAACCTTTCTTCCACCCAATATATAAGAGCTTGTGTAAGACATATTACTTATTTCAGACCATGCCATTTTCTTTGAGCCAAGTTTTTCTCTCAAACATGGTCAAGCATGGGTGAACCAGTATGAAATCTCCAGTAAACGCAATTCTAAAGGGCACTACCAATTAACTGAAAATTGAGGTGCAAACATACAATTGAGAAGGACATGAAAAGCACATACCAATTGTAAATATTTGACCCTCAACCATCCGCCCTGAGTTTTCATTGGCTACAAAACAGATACTACATTAGTCTCAAGTATACTCAGATTCATGCATTATTTCAGCAAGAGACTGGAGCTAATATTGACCGCTCATCTTAAGATGCACAGGAAATCTCAAATCAATAACAATACAAAGTGCATCTAATGACAGCGTCACCAGTTTCATTAAAAGAAACAAGACCGTTTTCCATCTTGCTAGTGATAAAGTAAGCTTACATGTAACTAAACTGCTTAGTACTACACCATGTCAGTCTAAACAAGCAAATGTGCCTAACAGTAAGTAATAGAACTAAAACTTTGGACAGCTGAGCTGGAAACCAGTAGTCAAGCAATATGATAAGTCAAACTCCATGAATTATTACCCAATTCATGTTGTCAAAAATAGGTACTCACCATGATGTAGGATAAGTGGCTCAGAATGATACATAGTTCCGATTCCATGCCCAACAAAGCGTTCCACCACATAATATCCATAAAAAAAAGCAAGTTTGCTGAAATTGTGAGAACTAAAATAAGATGTCTGTGATATCATAGAAGCAAATCAGATGCATACTTTACCATAGAACAAAAACAAGCACATATTTAGAAAAAAAAAACTATATCAGTGAAGTCAATTGCCTTCTTTTTACATCTTCAGATGTTCTCTACATTTTCTCAGATCAGTAAAAGATTTGAAGGTGATATTGTTTGAAATTATCTAGGTTATGAAATAACTACAAAAGAGGAACTAAATATCATGAATGGGTCCAAGTCCGACATCTTCGCCAAGTTAGATGAAGACTGGTGAAGGCCAAGTGGTGGCCTCACCTCTCTGCAATAACGTGCTATAATAAACCACTTGATAATACAAGAAGCAGCTAGCAATTGAGGATTTCAGGTTACTAGCAGATTCTGGATTGGTGGCTAAGGCTCAGGTCAGGTCATAGCAGTGCTAGGCAGAAGGGCCTCGACTCGGTCTTTATGCTCATCACTTGGTGCACTTGGAAAGAAAGGAACGGCCGAACGTTCAGCGATGAGCCTGAGAGGAATGTTGGGCAGATGGTGGACAGGATTCTACAAGAAGGGCAGCACTGGACAATGGCCGGAGCAAAATTCATGGCTGCACTTGGTTGGCCATCTGTAGCGACAGTAGGCCTGGGACGAGGATTAGCTACTAGTTCTTAGGCTCCCTGCCCATAAACCTTGGTTGTTTTAACTAGCCGTATAGTCCATTGATGTAAACCGTGCCCGGTGTGTGCGCCCCTGCGGCCCATGTTGTAAAACTTCCAATTTCATCTTCTTAATACAAAGATACGCAGCTCTCCTGCGTGTTCTCGAAAAAAAAAGGGATTTCAGGTTACCTATTGGGTGAACTTTTTGTATGGTAAATCACAGTGAACCATTTAAACTCGGCTTCTTTGTTCAGTGACCTTTCTTCCTGGGTACTCAACTCATTTTTATTGCAATGTAATCAATTCTTAATAACTTTCTCAACTCGTCAGTTGAAATGACAAATATATAAGCAAAGGAAAAAAAGAAGTGCTAATGCTCAGAAATTTTAGATGGCTGTAGATGGCAGAGTGATGAAGTCAAAAAAATTAGGGGGGCAAATTCCCTGCATTAAGCGTACTGTTTAGTTCTAAGTGATCAATTATTCGTATAATCTGAGCTTATTAAAAAAGACCAAATTAGGTGGAAGGTGGCAGTGTAAATAAGAAGAAATAATCACCCAAACTAGAGTTAAAGACGACTCGAACATAGGTGGTGGGAATGTACGCCCATACCCCCTACCAACTGAGCTAGGGTCAATTCCTAACCTTATTTTCTTGCCAATCTTTCTGTAATTCACACCATCCCTGCAGACAGAAATGCCCTTCTCCAAGCATTCTTCAGCAGCCTGGTGCAATAAGAAAAATCAAATATCATCTGTGCATATCCTGATGTAGGGAAGAATCATCCAGTAACTAAAACACAAAAGAGAAAAGAACTAAAACACAAAAGAGAAAAGAATTAAAACATAAAAGAGAAAAGAACTATCTGTGCATATCCTGATGTAGGGAAACCATTTTTGGATGATTTGCCTTCAATAGATATATAAACATGGCAAAATCTGCACTGTGCAAAGCAGAGAAGCTATTTGACTCAAGGAACAATCTCCAAGCAATAATGGCTTTACCTTCAGAAAATGCTTGATAGAATCATCCACCTGTCCACATACAAAGGTTCTGGAGGTACCCCCATGGTATCCCTGTTAAGGAATATATGAAAATTGTTACACATGGGAACTTGTCATCAAATTTTTATTATGCCAAATGAAGCCATCATATATGTACGAGTTTAGGAGAGATTTCTCACATTCAAGAACACATTTACATCAATATTTATAATGTCTCCATTCTGCAACAAAAAAAGATATTTGTTAACCCATGATACTAAGGTACTACACTGCAGAGAGATAGGAAGAGGCAAGTTTCATTATATGTAACCTGCAGCTGTGTTGAATCAGGTATTCCATGACAGACACACTCATTTACTGATGTACATATACTTTTAGGAAATCCACGATAGCCAAGTGGAGAAGGATAAGCACCAGCCTCAATGATCATATTATGCACCGCGGCATCAATTTCATTTGTGGTAACTGATGGCTGGTATGCCAGTGAAACAAATGCAACATTATTATGCATAGAAAGCAGACAATTGAGGTACAGAATGGAGAGAATTAAGTCATCCGAAAATGAATAAGCTTACCTTAACTAAAGTCCCAGCAAAGTCAAGAACACGGGCAGCAAGTTTGCAAGCAGCTCTCATTCCAGCAATCCCTTGAGCATCGAATAGTTGACCCTTGCATAGTTCTGGCAGTTCTTTTGAACCAACATAAGATGGTCTTGGAATGTGCTCTGGTACAGAAAGCTGTGGGGAGACCTTCCCACGCCTCAAAGGTGGCCTTTTCTTTGATTTAACTGAACTTTGCTCTTGTGACCTTCAAATGTGAAAGTGTATTATTAGTTTATACGCAGAATAATTAAATACGACACGCAATACAAGTTTGTTACTCAATTAATGTAGAGAACCCAAAGCTGTGAGATTATCATGAGAAAATGTGTATCAACTAGTAGGTACTAAAAAAATACTGGAAATCCAAACGCAGTATCTAGACCAAGGTTGAAAAAAAAGGTCAGATACTGCTAAATGTCTTGATACAAGCAAGACCAACATAGCAGTAGCAGAAAAATGTACTTTCTTATCTCCATGAGCTCATCTTCCACCCACGCCAGCCTGCTTGACACAGTGAAGCATCGCTTTGGCAATATCAATTTTCCTGCAGCAAGGCAACGAGGATGAATCAGTCAGGCACAGTTCTAGCAGACTGAACTCAGTTGTAACCTACACAAAGAATTCTTCCTTGAAAATGACATAAGGAACTCTGACTTCACAACCATCCATGACAGTACTCCCATCCCAAACCACGAAATGATTCATTGATTCTAATTGCCCCTTGAAACAGTGCAAATAGAAAGCAAGCTAGGTAGTTGCATGTGCAGAAGCAAGTTCATAGGGATGTGAGTATTATTCGTATCGCCTGTAACCATGTAGGGCATTAAGTACAACGAGGCAATAACCACATCCTATGCGGCGCGGCATAAAGCTAATTTTCAATATGACCTGAGAAGGGAGGCATATCACCAAACAATAAAATCCGTCTTTTGAACAGGTTCAACGAATTTACACTATATAAACATGTGCTTTACACAAAGGATAAATAGGCAGCAGTCCGATAAATTTACTGATAATTCACCTCAATTTCTCACACCGAAACGGATATACGCCCACATTTTTTTTTGCGCGGCCAATTACAGAGCCTAAATTCCACCATAGGGCTGGGCACCAAGGTGAGCCTAAGACATGATCTAGTATGAATGGTAATTAGTCGGGAGAAAAACAGGCAGGAGAGCCAGCAACGAGGCTAGGTATTACGAATTGACACGCACAGCCAGAGAACATAAACAGGGGATTCGACTAGCGAGCGGAGAAGAGAGGGGGGACAGTGTATCCGTACCGGAGCGGACGGGGCGGAGAGGGGAAGCGAGCGGCCGGAGCCTGCTAGCCTCGAAGGCGGCGGTGGGGCGCGCTCCCATGCCAGCGCCAAGCCCGGCCATGGGGAGCGGAACCTGAGAGAGAGAAGCGGCGACGCCGACGAGAGGGAGGGAGGGGTCGGGGTTTAGCCGGGAAGGAAGAAGGACTAGCGGAAGGGAAGGGGATAAGCCGGCAAGCCCACTGCGCTCGCGACCCGTCCCTTCCTTTGCTCGGCTAACTACAGCCAGGCGGGCCTCATCCCTGGACACTCCACGCGTCCTTTTTCCGAATCTCAAAGCGCTCTCAGGGTCCGGTCAGCGGCAACCGGCAAGCGTCCTGGCATCGCCACGGGCAGCAGGCGGCGCGGGCGCTGATCGCTGAAGGGTAGGGTCTGACTCTGACCAGGGACGAGAGAGCACGGGAGCGCCTCACGGATCACGGGCGCGCACAGGGCGCAGCAGCGCGAGCAGCTGGAACTCTGGAAGGAAGGGTGTCTCGGACTCTCGGTGACGGGGGCTCGCGGGGGTTGAAGATGAAGATGGCGATGGCCGATGGCGCGGGCCGGCGGAGTCCCGGCGAGGCGGCGGCCATACCGGTCATTTGTTTGCCTTCTTTTCCTACTGTTTTTGATGGGCCTAGTGGGCTGGGTTGTGCCAGTTGGTGTATTGTAGTGGGCTTAATTCATTAGGCTCACTGGGTTGTTTGTGAAATCCATAATAAGCTGATGTCTGCATTACCTTTTTGACAGTATAAGCTGATGTGACGAGACAACAATAATTTGTTTGTGCCACTAGACCATGAATATTTGTTTGTGCCACTAGACCATGAATATTACAGTAATCGGTAGAAAAGTCACATCAAACACTGTAGTGCACTGTAGCACTTTTCGTTTGTTTGTAGTAATTGTTGTCCTATCATGACCTAATTAGACTCAAGAGATTTGTCTCATTGTGTACATCAAAACTACGAAGTATGCAATTAGTTTTTTTTATTTACCTACATTTAATGCACCATACATGTGCCGATATTTTGATGTGATGTGATGGGATTTTTTGCATAATAGAATTTTGGGTGAAATTCTAGGAACTAAACACGCTTATATAGCTTTTGTTAAAATTTTATCGTTTTATGTGATCTGCAACGTGAAATTCGCCAAATTTTCACAGATGTCTGCAGATGTAGTTCTACACAGATGCAACATTTTTTTCATAGATACGGAGCATATAAAGAAGAGCTATGCCTGACAATGTTCGCTTGGTCTAGCTCAAATTTGTGCCCTTCTATGTCGATCCGCTGATGGGCATGCTATCAACCAAGTTTTTTTTTCCCTCTCGGTCTCGCTATTTTTATATATGCTCCATGGTCATGCACTCTTTCCATGGCATCGACCATCGAGTGTATTATATATGTTTTTTCTTCTTGGTGGTACACAGCACAAGCATTGAATTACAAGGGAAAAAAAAAGAGTCGGTTGCTACGACTACGACCTGTCTGCGTGCAGTGCAACGGCAAGCTCTGGAGGCTATCCGCACTCGTTTTACTTCAAACACAATCTCTAAAGGAAATATTATGTCCTAATCATCGATATTCTCTCCTTCAGTTTCAATTTCTCCGCACTCATCGTTCTTTATATTCTATACTCTATACCAACTACCGGAGCCACGTTTCATTTTTTTTCTATTTTCCCCTCCCCACGCCCCCTCCTCTCTCTCCACCCCGCCGGATCCCCCTCCCCTCCTCCCGCACGCGCACCCACCGAACGCCTCCTCCCTCCTCCCTCTCCCCACCCTCCCAGGCGACTGGCGGCGAGCCGACGATGGGGGCCCGGCCGGCGGCGCCCCACCCTCCTCGCGCGCTACGACGGCCATGCGCTGCCGGCGCCGCAGCAGCCACCGGCCATGTGCTCCACCTTCTCCCTCGCGGCGCCCACTCCCCGGCGGCGGCGGCGAACAAGGGCGACCGGCGTGCCGGATCTTGGCCGAGCTCCCTCTTCGGCGGCGGCGGCCTCGAGCTAGGGCGGCGGGCGGCCAAGCTCCTCCGCCTCTCCCTCACCCGCCCCCTCCCCCGCTTCCTCCGGCTGCTCTGCTCTGCTCGTGCTGGCGGCGGGTGGGCGGCGGCCCCGCCGAGGCGCTCGACCGGCGCGCGGAGCGGCGGCCAGACGGCGGCGGGCGGCTGGCGTGCTACATCGAGGAGTAGCGCGGCTGCGAGGCGGGCGGCGACGGCGGCGCGGAGCCGGAGCGGCGCGACCAAGCGCGGCGGACGGGCCAAGCGCCGCGGCTTCGGGCGGCTGCTGCCTTTCCCTCCCCCGCCACCTCCTTCGCGGCGCGCTCCCGGAGCTCCTCCGCGCCTCGACGAAGACGACGGCGATGGAGCCCGGCGCGCGGCTCCTTCTTGCCGTCTCCTGCGTGCGGACACCGACGCTGCCGCGGCGGCCTTCTCCTTCTTGGCGGCGGCGGACTGCCAGCGAGGCGCAGCGCGGCGAGCGGCCCGGATGCGGCAGGAGCGGCTTGCTGCGGCGCAGGCGGCGTACGGAAGCGGTGAGGCGGCGGGCGCTCCTCCTCGCGGCGTGGCAATGGCGGAGGACGCGGGGAAGACGGAGGCAGGGAGCCGCCATGCTGGTGTTCTTCCTCCTCTTCGGCGAGCTCGTCAACGGCGGTGATGGTGGCGGCGATGCAAGCGAGCGGGGCCGAGGCGTCGTGCATGCCCCGCGTCGAGGCCGCGGTCGCCCTGCGGCCAGCTCCGTGCCTTCGTCTTCCTCTTCCCCAGCGCCGGCGGATGGCCAAGCGGAGGCGGCAGGCTCGGCGTGGACTTGGGCGGGCGGCCCGCGCGGAGCAGCACGGTGGGGCGGCGGTGGGTGCCCTGCGGCGAGTGACGACCGGCGACGGAGCGCGCGGCGGAGATGGCTGCTCGGGGCTTCCGTGGACGGGTGCGAGGGCGTGGTGGTTGGGAGCAGCTGCCTCGGGAACGGTGACGTCGCACTGCGAGATACTCTGTATTTACCGTTGTCGGGGACGAACGGGATAGTCTCGTTCGCTTTTCAATCTCCCGCTGCAGACCATTTTTGGACCATGCTCCCGTGCGGTACTGCACGTGCAGTGACCGCCGCTGCCAGGTGGGCCTTGTGCTCCCGGTGGCCCACGCGCAGTGAGCGCCACTGCACGGTGCGGTACCGCACCGAAGCACAGTCCACCATTTTTCCCTCCCCGTGTACGCTAACTACTGTAGCGTTTGCTTTTGTGTATGCCACTGCGAACAGCCTGAAGGCCGGAGAACCACGGGGCAGTGGCCACCACAATGCAGTGATGCTGCGGCCAAGGTCCACACGACAGCGCAGAAAAGGATTTGAGAATCTGGGTCATGTGGTGTCCGGTGTGTGTCAGTGTGTGTTGTCCACGCTCCCCCAATCCCTTGTGAAACAGTACTCTGTGTAAAACTGTACTACACGTCTATACACATATGGCCCATATCCACCCAGTGTAAGTGTGTAACAACCACCCGAAATAGCACCCACCCGAGTGTCAAACATCATGACAGGTGGAGATGTCTGTACCTTCAGGATCACATTTCGATTCTCTAAGTTTTCAAAAAATATTTCGATTTTCTCTGTTACTATGGAGAGGGTATGGGTCAGATAAATCACCATGATATGATGTGGTCATGAATCTAATTAAACAATCTGGAGAACTTCCAACTGGACTAGGACGACCATTAACTGCTAGACATGGCGTGGAAAGGAAACAAGTCTTTTGGATAACACGGAACCCTTCCAATTTAATATCAATTCATCCCAATATGTATGGATCAGAGGGGATTATCCTCTATACTTAGTCCAAACAGGCCTCAAGCCATCCATGCAGCTAATCCGCCAGCTTTGCACGAGATGACCCAATTTTGCACTAATATAATTCCTCGTGGCATGAAGTTTGAGTCCACAAAAGGGCGAAAGATCTCATCACACGTAGACCACACAATAACCTGTGTGTTGCTACAGCTGCTGAGCAGTCGGAAGCAGTTCCTGTTTGCCACGTCTTGTTCCCTAGCTTGCCACATTGAGCTTGATCCGAATCTTTCCGGCCGGTACATGGCATGATGGCAAGATGAAATGCATGGACCGTAGGCGATCAAATTAGCGGTGGGGGCGTACAGCACGGCCGGCGGCCAGCGTAACAACCACTCCAAATTTTTGAAGAAACCGTAACCACTTAGCAAAAGAGAGCAAGCGGTCACCACACGGAGACGGGTTCGGAAGCTGTTGCGCGAGACAACAAGATACACGGCGGTTTGGGAAGTCCCCATCACATATGGTGACATGAACGTGATTGGGAACACTATGTAAACGCAAGTTGTAGTAAGAATATCCACGGGGGGAGAGAGGACAAAAACAATAGGAGATGCCGTGATTTTGACTAGCAGTATAGATAAGTCACTGATTTTATTAATTCTTTTGCTATGTCTGTAAAATAATCTAGTAGGACGTATGCGGTTGTTCACTGATCAATTGTGATTCAAAAGACTAATCTAATGGCCGCCGGATGGAGCCCGTCGCACCAGATCCGGGGGCCGGGACCCCGGATCCGGGTGTCAGCGACGAGACATGAGTCACCGCCGGCGACATGGAGCGAGGCGACGAGCAGGCGGGTCACCGACCGGCATCCCCGCGCGGATCCAGAGGCCAGCTCGCCAGATCCGGCCGCCATGGCGGAGCCGGCGGCCTCCGCGCCAGCGGCGGGCGCCCGGAGCACCACCGGCCCGCGTACCGGGAGCACACCGGCGGACCGCGTGCAGGGGACCCCGAAGGGGAGCAAAGAAGGGAGAAGAGGGAGGGGCCCCGCCGCCACCGTCTTCACTGCCGCGCGGCAAGGACGGCGGCAGCTCGGGCGGCGGCGAGGCAGGAGTGCTGCGCGGTGGAGGCTCGAGGAGGAGGCGGCAGTGCGAGGGTTCGGCCCACGTCGCTCTCCTCCAGAGAGCGACCGGGCGTCCCCCTCTCTGCGGATCTGGCGGCATCCTTGGGTCCTGTGCAGGTGCTGTTCGGAGTTGCAGGTCGTCGTCGGCGTGGTGGTGAGGTCGGCTGCCGTCATGGTGGCGGCCCGTTGTCCGAGCCGCGTTTGGCACGGCGCCTGGCTTCGTTCGAGGGTAGGGGCTCAGCTTCTTCGTGATGGTGGCAGCGTCTGGGGAAGCTGGCCCTCGCCCTGGCTCCGGCCTCGGGGGCGCATCTTGGCTTCAACGTCTCCGGTGGTCCGGCCCTTGGTGATGCCCTCCTGGCTTCGTCTCATTTGCCTCGTCGCTTCTCTACTGCTGGGCTCATGATTTCTAGTTCAACTGGATCCGCTCGGCATCATCCCATTGGGGGGGTGCTGGGAGCTAAGGCATCGCTGGTTCGCTCGGCGCCGTCCCCAATCGAGGGTGGGCGGCCTCCGGGTCACTGGCAAGTTCATGCTCCGCTAGCGCTTGAGGTTGGTGGTGGATTCGGTTCCTTATGGGGCCCTGTACGACGGTTTCGGCGGCGGCGGTGTGGAGGTCGTTCGGCGGTGGTCATGGTCAGACTTGTGCCGCTGGTTCTTGGGGTGTGGTTCCGATAGAGAAAGTTACGGTCTGGTGGACAGATCCGGCAACGATGTTTTCCCTATTGGGGGCATTGCTCATGGACCACGTCCTTTGGCGGTTCGCGGAGGTCTCCTAGGTGAAAACCTAACGTTGGCACCGGCTTGGTGTCTTTGCCTTCCTGAAGGCGTTGTTTTTGAAGTTCTTCGGCTGCCGTGAAGTTGGTGTTTCGGACCCGTTTGTCGGCCTAGTCTTGCAGGTTCTGTATCGGATTCATGATGTTTTAGGTTTCCGCCTAGAGTAGCTCCGGGCTGTCTCTGGTTAGTCATCTAGAGAGTCCCGTTGCGGAGTTGTAAGTCGCTGGATTGTCAGCGGTCTGTGCTTCATGTAAAACTGGTAATCTCAGTATTTCCTTTAGGCTTTATATATAAAGCTGGCTTCGGCCTTTGGAGGAAGACTAATCTAATGGAGGGAAAAAAGAGAGGAAAATTCACTTGTTGTCTGAACATTTTCCATTGCTGTATGCTGCCATTTAGGCCTCCGATATGATGTAGAATCTGATGAGTGAGCCTTCTGTTTGTATTTAAATTGAACTTATAAGTGGCCTGTGAGTTTCAAATTGAACTTTATCGCTGACAGGCAAGCAGGCAACTGATGCTGTACAGTTCAAAAATGGTGAGTGTAGGCGTGTAGCTTTAGGTTGGTTCTCGTGATGCAGGGAGTGGATGTTGCCTGGGCAAAATTCACGTGCAATTTCATCCGGTTGCAGGTTACATTGCTCATCCCATTTGGCGTTGTTGTACTACTCAGTCCATGCTTATTAATTAATCCATTTTGTTAATATATATAATAGGCAATTATTCTGCCTGTTCTCAATTTCAACACTCGTTGTTCCAACAGATTGTACAATATGTTTCTTCATGAGGCTATGTACGTACTTTGCAGATGCAATAACACTTGCTCCTTAATCCACAGGGAAACAGAAAAGTGAGAAAATTTGCGTCACAAGTACGTGTAATTAAACTAGTTGGAACCGTCTTCTACCAAATGGTCATCTAAAAACTACATTATATTATTCACCAAATGCTAATATCTAAATAGTAAAAACTTAATATCCGCACAGAATGTAAAGAAAACAAAGGGCGTGCTGGAATCTGTCAAATCTTGCATGGAAACAAGAACTCCAAGGACAAATAAGAACAGTTCTACTCCAAATTCTCATTCCAACGTTACTTCCATTTTCTCGATCGCCATGAAAGCTACGCAAAAGACGAACGCAGCCACAAGCGAACATTACCGACCGCTAATGATTTTTGTCATCCGACCCCTCGTGGGCAAGGACCCACAATCAAAGATCCCAAGCTAGCCGCTGCCCCCAGACGCCAATCAGGAGCCAACCCAAACGACCGGCCAGGTTCCATCAATAATTTATTCCGCCTTATCGCCGCTGCGCACTCACACTTTACTGGCCCCATGCCATGCCCAATTGGAATCGAGTGGCGCTGTCACCTTTTGTGATACGCATCGGCGACTCTTCGTTTCTTCCCGGTGAGCTGCCCAATATTGACGGAAGCTGAGGTCCACGTCCAGTCCAGAAGAAGAAGGCCGGGGCGAGGCCAGCCCGGCTGCAACTGAAACCGCCACGATTCTTCGCGTCGGATTCCAGGCTTCCAGCGATTAGTGCGTGACCTGACCTGACGTGAGTAAACACGATGGTTTTACGAGTATTTTTCGGCTGCCTACGTGACGGCACTGACGACAGGGGACCGGGAGAGTCGTAGCATGATTAGTGACCCCGTTGTCGTCAGACTATATGTAAGGGCGGCGACGGCGAGCAGATGATGACGCGAGCGGGGATCTATGGAAGAGGGATCTTCTGTGTGGCGGATCTATCGGTGGGCTACCGTGTGGCTTGATGGGAATTTCAAATTTGGCAGGAAGGAATGGAATTTGAAATATGTCTGGGATGCTGGACTTTAGTATGTGAGGCTATTAACAATTTTTGCCTGGATAACTTTGCCATCATCCCCCTCCCTACTAAAAAGGCTTTGCGATCGTATAGAAAACACATGGATCCGACTAGATTTCTAAAGGGTGCGGGTCAACAATATACTTATTCTTCTTTCTTGTTTGAGTGGCAAAGTTTGTTTCTTTGTGGCGCCCCCTGTTAGAATACGAAACTTTATGTGGCATCAAAATAGTTTTTTATAATTGTAATTAATTCTGAAGCGCTAATAGTAGCTTGATCGATTAATCATGCTTGCACCTCTTCTATATACTCAGTCCGTTACAAATTGTATTGCATTTTGACTTATCTATATTTTTATTATGCATCTAGATATACGCTATGTCTAGATGCATGACAAAATAAATATATCTAGAAATGCTAAAACGATATATAATTGGAACTGAGGGAGTAGCAAAATACATTGATTTATTTATGGTAGCTAGAGTGAAAATTAGACCGGAGGCATGACAAAACGTTTTAACTCTAAACATCACTGGAGGAGAAGATGCATCAAGGCATGGTCACTAAGTTACTGCTTTACAGAAACGGCAGTTAACACTTGAAAGATGAGTGACTAGGGCCTACCATGATGATGAGGTTAGAGAGAAAAATGTTTCACCATACCTCTATCTTCTTGGCAAGCATATAGTATGGTTTTACTAGCGCGTTTCATAATAGAAACGATACGTGATTATTGTTGTCATTGGGAGTACCCATTTTTAGCCTCAATACCTCGCTGAAGAATTGTGTTTGCCATCTAGAGTACTCCCGTATATTGGCCCCGTTCACTTGACTTATGCTTATCAGCTAACATTATTTTTCTCTCACAACGAATTAACATAAGTCATCAGCCAATAGTATTTTTCTCTCACAACGAATCAACATAAGTCATCAGCCAATAGTATTTTTCTCTCATAATGAATCAACATAAATCATCAGCATAAGTCAAGCGAACAGGACCATTCTCTAGTCAACAAAGGTATGGAGCACACGTGCCATCTGAGGTAGAAGGCCACACGGCAGTAACGAACGCGAGGCAGCCACACACCCAGGCAGCTCAGCTGCCATGTGGCGCCCACTTGGCATAAGCCCGGAGCTCTTCGCGTTCGCGGCGCCCAAGTGACGCCACTGCTTCGATCGGCCAGGGAGAGCCTCCCGTGCGTCCGACCAACCACACGCCGCCACGTGTCCCCTGAGGCTGCCGCTCCCGAATCCCGTCCAGGTGCGATGAACCCAGCCTCCCGCCCGAGCTATATGTAAGCCACCCGCTCGTTTCCACCCCACGCCACAGAAAAAACTCAGGAGTCAAAAACACATTTGCTCCGGAGAAATACCATTACTAGCTCCGAATTTTTCAAAGCCCCAAGAGAGCTTCCATGGCTTCCGCCACCGCTTCCATCTCGTCGCACCCCGCCGCCCTCCGCGATGTCAAAGGTGAGGTTTATTTCCGTGGATTTTCCGAAGCTTTTTTTCTCTCTAATTCGACATGGTTTAGCTAAAATCCACCACCTCCCGAGCTTGATGCTTCCGTATCCATAATCTCCTGTCCGAATTCGGGATTCCGCGATGGATTTGAGCGTTCCGTGATGTTTCTTCATGTGAAATGCACGGCTTCGCGCCGGAATTCATCTGCATTCGGAGCAAGAGGAGTTCGTGATTGCTCTAAAATTTCCTCTCTGTTCTGTTTCTGTCCTTGCAGTCTCGAGGATTGGAGCCGTGAGGCAGCACGTCGCCGTGGCTCCGGCCGCCGCGGTGCGCAGCCAGCGCGCTCGGGCGGTGCGCCCGCTGCGCGCGGCGGAGCAGGGGAGGCAGCCGGTGTCGGCCTCCGCGGCGGCGGCGGCGGCGCCGGTGGCCGAGGAGGTGGCGCCCCCCGCGGCGGTGGACTACGAGGCCCTGGCGAAGGAGCTGGAGGGCGCGTCGCCGCTGGAGGTCATGGACCGGGCGCTGGCCATGTTCGGATCCGAGATCGCCATCGCCTTCAGGTGAGCACAACGCTCTATCTCTCTCTCGTGCTCCTCGACGGGTTCGGATCCCCATGGCGTCTCCCGCGTGCCCGTTAGCTTCCGTTACCGTTGGTTCTTGGTGGACTGGGTTTAGGCGCGGCGAGCTGCACCCGCTGGGCTCGCGGCATCGCGGTATCTTCCGAACGTGTGTGGCCGTGGAGATTCCTGTCATCCTCCACCATTTCGCTGGTCACTGAACCATGGGTCCCACCCACCTCGCCTCTTAAACTTTATATCGAGGACCCTTATTGTTTTTTCATAGATGATCATAGATTCTTACTCAAAAGTGTTCATAATCCCCGCCCTATAAAAAAAGTGTTTATAGTCAGAAGATGCTCAAACCTAATCGGGTTTTGTAGAAGCCCGTTTGCTGCACCGCACATGCCATTGTGCGAATGTATCTGGACGAATGAGCCAAGCTTGCGAGGCGTCTAGGTTCACTGAATCTGGCGTCCAAGTTTGCGCTCTCGGCCGGAGCTAGAATCATGGCCCACCACCCACAACCGGACAACCTAGCTTGACTATCAGACGAAGCCAGAAAAGGCGAAAAGCCATGGCGTCCAAAATTGATGGCGGCTCATTAGATTCCTTGTGGGGTTGGTTCGTTCTAACGAATCACTTCATTTGATAAAGGCTAGTGGCAACACGCAAACGTATGCTGCTCTCTGTTTTAGTGCAGCTTCCAACAGCAGACGACAAAGTATAATACGCCTGTTGATCGTCGTGTAGACAACCACCGATATGATGCTGATCTTTCAGCAATGACATGGATGTGTGTCTCATACGTATCCATCGGATAGATATAGCCTCGCCACGCACGATCACGTCATCAAAAGCAGGCACCTTAAACTGATCGCTGATGATGCCAATGGCTCCCGTTGTGGTGTCGTGCAGTGGCGCGGAGGACGTGGCGCTGATCGAGTACGCGAAGCTGACGGGGCGCCCCTTCCGGGTGTTCAGCCTGGACACGGGGCGTCTCAACCCGGAGACCTACCAGTTGTTCGACAAGGTGGAGAAGCACTACGGCATCCGCATCGAGTACATGTTCCCGGACTCCGGCGAGGTGCAGGAGCTGGTGCGGACCAAGGGCCTCTTCTCCTTCTACGAGGACGGCCACCAGGAGTGCTGCCGGGTGCGCAAGGTGCGGCCGCTCCGCAGGGCGCTCAGGGGCCTCAGGGCCTGGATCACCGGCCAGAGGAAGGACCAGTCCCCCGGCACCAGGGCCAGCATCCCCATCGTTCAGGTGTGTATACTCTTTCTTGCATTCCATATGCGATCTCTGAATAGTTGAATATGTGTTCATGTCGAGTTTCAGTTTCTGATGCCTAATTGTGCAATTGGTGCCAATGCAGGTTGATCCTTCCTTTGAGGGCCTGGAAGGCGGAGCTGGAAGCTTGATCAAGTGGAACCCCGTGGCCAATGTCGAGGGCAAGGACATCTGGACATTCCTGAGGACCATGGACGTCCCTGTCAACGCCCTCCATGCTCAAGTAAGTTCAGCATTGCAGTTGCAGCCTTGCAACGACTCAGCTTCCATTGTGCTACGATCAACTGTTTTAGAAGTGCAGGTGACTGACAATCTCGATCGACCGTGTTCTTCAGGGGTACGTGTCCATCGGGTGCGAGCCGTGCACCAGGCCGGTCTTGCCGGGGCAGCACGAGCGCGAAGGCCGGTGGTGGTGGGAGGACGCCAAGGCCAAGGAGTGCGGCCTGCACAAGGGCAACATCGAGAAGGACGGCCAGGGGGCGGCGCCCAAGTCCGCCAACGGCAACGGCTCGGCCGGCGCCGCGGACATCTTCGAGAGCCCCGCCGTGGTGTCCCTCACCCGCCCTGGAATCGAGAACCTCCTCCGCCTGGAGAACCGCGCGGAGCCGTGGCTCGTGGTGCTGTACGCGCCATGGTGCCCCTTCTGCCAGGCCATGGAGGCCTCCTACGTGGAGCTGG
This sequence comes from Echinochloa phyllopogon, assembly GCA_033239725.1. Taxonomy (NCBI): domain Eukaryota; kingdom Viridiplantae; phylum Streptophyta; class Magnoliopsida; order Poales; family Poaceae; genus Echinochloa; species Echinochloa phyllopogon. The sequence continues at coordinate 48,282,472 of BTCW01000002.1, read as the reverse complement.
CCGAGAAGCTGGCGGGCTCCGGCGTGAAGGTGGCCAAGTTCCGCGCCGACGGCGAGCAGAAGCCGTTCGCGCAGGCGGAGCTGCAGCTGAGCAGCTTCCCCACCGTGCTCCTGTTCCCGACCCGCACCGCCAGGCCCATCAAGTACCCGTCCGAGAAGAGGGACGTCGACTCGCTCCTCACCTTCATCAACAGCCTCCGGTGAGAGTGAGAACAATCGTTCTCTGTCTTGTCTGCCTGCAATGCATGATGGTGGTGCTGCATCGGTCCGTCTGGCAGCATTGTAACTTATTAGAGAGGGGAGGTATCAGAGAGAGGAGGAAATTGGGGATGATAGGAAGAGAGTGAGGGGTTCAGAAATACTTCAGATGCAAATGATGCATCTCTAGCTTTTGTCACTGCAAACGATTGCAGGTAAACCTGAAGCCTGAAGTCCCGTGGTGTAGGGCAAAGGTAATTTATGTGTACTTATAGCTAGTGGTGAGTTGGTGATAGTTGATTGTAAGGGTGAAGTCAAATAAAGAGTATCAGTTTTGGCAGTTCTTTTTCCTTCATGCTGGTTATGAGCCTCCACTACTCCAGCAGTCAAGTCTAATTGACGTTTCAGATGAGAAACACAAGTTGTAAACAAGCTGATTTCTGCATGCATCACCTGTTGCACCTGAAATCCTAACTCATAAGGGCAGTCCCAACACATAACAGTCAGGCAGCAGATCTGGTCCACTGGGGATAAGGCAGCACGCGAACAAGCAAAGCTGTTAGTTTAAGGTAACTGGTACTCCACGGCGCAGCTTCAACAAAAGCAACAAAATAACAACGCAAATCACTGGTCCGTAACGAGCAGTAAACGGTCAGGATAAACGAGAAGAGTACGTATGACATTTTTGTTCAAAGTGATCTGCAAACCACGAAGGGCAAATACTTGTATCGTCTAAAAAGCAGTGTTATAAGTTGCTATATAATCTTGAGACGACTTAATAGTAGGTCTTATAATAATACTATATTTTTAATAGATAGATGAAATAAAGAAATTTACAAGGCGCATGATAATAATAACTTGTATAATGGTTGGGAGTGATCTCATACTCCTAAAATGTAGCTCATAAGAACATGACATTGCATAAGACAATCTATAAGACTAATAACGTGTAGCAATGTAGATACCCTAACATGGACGGAGGATTTCGTAGGGTGTTCAATACCCTAAGTCGTCGAAACTAACCTACTCAACATGATGTTCATAATTAGTGTATCTCCCCTCCTCTTGTATGGGTTGGTTTGACTTGTTTAGGAGTTCCAAGACCCCTTGCCCAATCCATGTTTAGGATTTCGAAGGGTGTTCACCTTGAAGTACTTCTCTTTGTTGCCCTTAGGGTTACTGTTGCCCATTTTAGGGGTTTCCCTTTATTTCAAAATTATATTTGACGAAAGAGGAAGGAGAATGAACAAAGATGACCTGACCCTGCAAAACTTTACCGTACGTTTCTCCTTTTCCCTCCTTTGAGATTAATTTGTTTTGCCCATATCTGATCTTTTTTTTAACAAATCAATATCTGATCTAAATTCTCCCCATTGTCATAAATTGAACAAATTCTTACATTTTTTTCCCGACAGATGTATTGAAAGAGCCCAATAAGACTAGCGCCCACTGGTAGTACTCATCGGCCCAGCCCAAGCACAACCAGAGCCTCTGGCATGGCCCAACCGCCGTCGCTCTCCAAGACCGCCAATTAAAGGCCCAGCCTAGCAGCCACGGAAACCACGCCACGCATGTACAGGCGGATAAGCCCCCACGTGGTCTCCTCCACGCCATCATTATTTATCCCGTTCCCTTCCTGCGGGCCCCACACCCTCTTCTTCTTCCCCAATCCCCCACAGCAAAGCGAAAAAACAGAGGAGAGGAGAGAAATCAAATCACCGAGTTTCCCCTGGCTCTCCTCGTCCAAAACCCCGAGAAATTCACCCACCAGAAAGGCAAAAGCGCCCCCAAATCCACACAAGCATTTCCCCTCCCCTGCCTCGGCCGCCGGGGCAAAGGGGAAAATATCCCGTCCGGTCCGGCCGTCCCAATGGCTCTCCTCCCCCAAATCCTCCACTCCCCTCACCCCAACCCCAGCCTTGCCGCCGCCGCCGCCGCATCCCTCTCCCGCGCATTCCCTCGAGCGCCCCGCCTCCATGCCTCCGCGCCCCGTCGGGGCCGGGGCCGGGGCCGCGTCGCCACGGCGGCGGGCGCGTCCGGGTCCGGGCCCGGGCCGTCGTCGCCGGAGCCGTACCCCGCCGAGTCCGACGACGGGCTGGTGGAGCTCCCGCTGTTCCCGCTCCCGCTCGTGCTCTTCCCGGACGCCACCCACGCGCTGCACATCTTCGAGTTCCGCTACCGCATCATGATGCACACGGTGCTGCAGACCGACCTCCGCTTCGGCGTCGTCTTCGCCGGCTCCGGCGGCTCGGCCGCCGAGGTGGGGTGCGTCGGCGAGGTCGTCAAGCACGAGCGACTCGCCGACGACCGCTTCTTCCTCATCTGCAAGGGCCAGCAGCGGTTCCGCGTCGCCCGCGTCGTGCGCACCAAGCCCTACCTCGTCGCCGCCGTGCAGTGGCTCGAGGACCGCCCGCCCGCCGAGGCCCCGGCCCCCGGGGAGGACGCCGAGGCGCTCGCCGCCGACGTCGAGTCCCTCATGCGGGACGTCATACGCATCGCCAACCGCCTCAACGGGAAGCCCGAGAAGGAGGTGGGCGACCTGCGCAGGGGCCTCTTCCCCACGCCCTTCTCCTTCTACGTCGGCAACACCTTCGAGGGCGCTCCCCGGGAGCAGCAGGCGCTGCTCGAGCTCGAGGACACCGCCGCAAGGCTGCGCAGGGAGCGGGACACGCTGCGCAACACGCTCAACTACCTCACCGCCGCCTCCGCCGTCAAGGACGTGTTCCCATCCTCGCCGTCTTCGGGGTGAGGTGAGGTCCTCACTCTCAGCCAGGAGTGGACGGTGATAAGAACTTTGTGGTGGAGGGTATAGGACTAAACTTTCTTATCACTCTTTTTTTGCGCCCTTTTTCTTCGCTTTTTTCTTATATTTTCCATGGCTAGGTTTTACTCGCAAGTGCTTAGCATTTTAGCCTGTATAATTGTATAATTTGGTGTGTCAACTCAAGCAAATGTGGAGCTGTGACAATGGTCCTTGATAAGGATACGAATTTTGCTCCCAGGGATAAACTCTGATGCTTCAGGTGCTAAACTGGAGTTGAATTGAAGCTATTAGTAGTAATTGGTCAGATGTCGAATCCAGATTTGCAATTGCTAGTACAGTGCTCAATTGAATTTCATTGTCTAGGAAGATCACCTTGCTAGTTAGTAATGTAATGTGAACTGAATATGTCCTGGTACCATGGTAGTAATTGTCCTATATGTTTTTCTCTTTACGCACTAGAATTCGGAATATTTTAAGTGAGGCTATTCATAATCAGGTCCATTATATACAAGGCATGATTTGATGGAAGATATATCCAATATGAAAACATTGCTAGGTTTTGAAAATTTACTTTCAAAGAAAAGACTTGTCTGATTTTCCAAAGCCTTACCAAACAATGAACTCATGTTGAGCTTCAATGGAGAAGTTCTACACTCGAAATATGCTATGACTTTGCATCAATGATCAATCTATGATCTATCCACCCATACATACCATATGCGTGTACTATGAATTGCCGAGAATGAAGAGCTGAAACGGCCATCTTTGTAAAGATGTTCTCTGCAGCTGAAAGCACTTCACTCTTTGAAGCACTTTTCTTCATTCTGACGTTCTGGATGGGTTTGCTGATCCAGTGGTGGTTAAATCTATAATGGCATCATTGAGGCGACAGAGGCTAAGTTTGAAGTGTTTAGATTACTTATCAACCTCTGTATTCTCAGCATGCTTTAAGTTTTGATTTCTTGGGGCATAAACTCTTCTGCATAAAAAGGGAGGGTAAAATTAAGTTTCTGGTGGAACATGGAATTGCCTATGACATGCCTGTAGTAATGGGAAAGATTTCCTCCGCTGATAGGTTTATGAATATCTGAGTGGCCAGTTATATGTCTGAAGCTGTGGTCCATAGCCTAGATGCAGCTACAGCCATTGGATTGTGTTTGTACGTCTGATATAAGGCCGCCAGTCACCCCGTGACTTACCAAGGTAAGTCACTGAATCTGCCTCCAGGACAGAGTTGAAGCAAGGCGGGCTGGGCAGGCAGCCGGAACAATCGGGAAGCAGTTCATTCATCATAAGCGGACTGCAGAAGCAGGGCAGGCTGAGTAACAGATATCTGACAGATAATCTGATCCAATCCATTTTATTTGATTCGAGGAGCTAGCCTAGCGATCATTGACTAACAACAACGGAGCTAGCAATTGACAAGGTTCGATTCGATCTGCATAGCTCTCTTACCATTCGTTCGTTCATTCATTATTGAAATTCGACATAGAAACGAGACGAGAAGCATAACCATTGCTAGGCAATCAGGAAGCCGCTAAATTGCCCGGCTATCCTGGCTCTGTTCTTCCTATCTCCAATTCAGTTCTCTGTTCCTATCCTGTTGCATCTACTGACGGAAGCACCAGTAGAACGGAAAATCTTGGCGCGCTGCGCACGAACCGTCGGTAGAGGTCGGAGCCAAATTCCCCTACCGACTTTGACACAGGAGAAACATCAGAAAGAGCGAAAACACTGAACCCTGGGCGAATCGGACACCGATCAAACGAACCCGGGCTGGACTCGGACAACTCAATCGAACAAAGGGAACTCCAGTCCTCAACACCGACCGCGACGCAAGGCCGCGTCCGAGTCTGGCACTCCGGCGCACGCCCTGACCCATAAAAGTGCGCGTACGCGAGCAGCTTCCGTGCCATCGATTGAACTCCCAACCAAGAACGTGACCGAGCCGAGATGGCGCGCACTAACGCGGCGGCGTCGCTGCTTCGTCTGGCCGTCGCCCTGGCGCTCCTGCTCCTGCCATCGTTCTGCGCCGCCGAGCCGATCAAGACCACGCCCACGCACTGGAGCTTCCACCTGCCGCTCCCCAACGGCGTGAGCGGCGCCGAGAGCCTGGCCTTCGACCGGCGGGGGCAGGGCCCCTACGCCGGCGTCTCCGACGGCCGCGTCCTCAAGTGGGGCGGCAGCGCCCTCGGCTGGATCACGTTCGCGCACAGCGCCAACTACCGCAAGATCCCGCTGTGCACGGCGTCCGTGGTGCCCTCGGAGGAGACGGAGAGCCTCTGCGGCCGCCCGCTGGGCCTGTAGTTCTACGCCAAGACCGGCGACCTCTACATCGCCGACGCCTACCTGGGCCTGATGAAGGTCGGGCCCGACGGCGGCGAGGCGGAGGTGCTGGCCACCCAGGCCGCCGGCGGCGGCGCGCCGTTCCGCTTCGTGAACGGGCTGGACGTGGACCAGGCCACCGGCGAAGTCTACTTCACCGACAGCAGTGCCACGTACCCGCGCAGGTTCAACACGGAGATCATCATGAACGCCGACGCGACGGGGCGGCTGCTCAGGTACGACGCGCGGGCCAAGGAGGCCACCGTGCTCAGGTCGGGCCTGCCGTACCCGAACGGCGTCGCGGTGAGCGCCGACGGGACGCACGTGGTGGTGGCGCACACGGTGCCGAGCCAGGTGTTCAGGTACTGGCTCAAGGGGCCCAAGGCCGGGGAGTACGAGCTCATGGCGGACCTGCCAGGGTACCCCGACAACGTGAGGCGCGACGCCAGGGGAGGCTACTGGGTGGCGCTCAACCAGGAGAAGGCGCGGCTCGACGCGACGGCGCCGCCCGTGAAGCACCTGGTGGGCGTCCGGCTGGACGCGGACGGCGTCGAGGTGGAGGAGCTGACGGCGGCCAAGGGCGTCACGCTCAGCGATGTCGCCGAGAAGGACGGCCAGCTGTGGCTGGGATCGGTGGAGCTCGACCACGTCGGCCTAGTTTATTAATTAGTTAAGGAGTTTAGATAGTTACTAATTAAACAGTTGTTAGCTCTAGCTTCGTCATTAGTAGAAGTGTAGTTTTTTAGTAGGCAAAAAGAAGTAGATTCATTTAGGAAGTAGGTTGTTTTAGATTTCTTACAGTACGTGTACGTGCATCTCGCTACTATTAGATTTGCAAAGTTGCTTATTCTTTTTAAATATTTTTAATAAGCATTTATTAATTTTCATCTATGATTTAGGTATGTTTGCTTTTGTGCTACTATATGTAACGTCCGGTTGATCTATACACCAATATTACCAGCAAACGTATGTTGCATGGCTCGATTAATTTTGTAGACGACGATGGCTCTAGTTCACTGCCGTGGCAACTCTTTACTGTCTTCGCTCCGGTTAAGAAATTACAATGGCAAACAATGACTGCCCAATCTTAGACCACCGATATTTCAAAAGAATCATCTGGGCATATATAACATGGGTTTGAGAAAGTTGCCGCCAACCTGCTTGCCAAATTAGTCAGGACGTGGTGCCAAATTTCCTTTCAATCAAACCGTGGAAGATTACTGTGGTATATTACAGAGATCATGATGGTTACATAGATACATGTTTAAAAGCAAGTTTGCTGGTCCCGAAATTATGTCTATGTTCCAATCCTAACTTATGGCTCAATGTTAGTATTGAAATTATTCATGAAACTAGGAGGTGAATGTCGATAATCTCAATGTTGTTTCTCATAGCTTAGTTTCCTTGTTGCTGGGTTAAGCGTTTTATGTGCTAAGCGAGAAATAAGCTAGGCATTTGAATGTCTATGTTCCAATCCTAACTTATGGCTCAATGTTAGTATTGAAATTATTCAGGCCCCGTTTGGATGTATGAATTGAAGCCCAGAATTTGGCATTGGCATCGAGGGCACCTAATATCCGTTGTTTGGGTGGTTTCAGAATTGGAATTCGAATCTTCTTCCAATGCCAAGCGGTATTTACCCCACCACCGCACTACCTTCCTCAATTCGGAGCCCTCTAGCTCTGTATTGGGATGAAATCATCCTCCCCAACATAATCCCATCTCTCTCTTTCTCTCTCCCCGCACAGGAGGTGGCTCGCCGGAGGCGGCGGCAACGGTGCGGCCGAGCTCCACCCTAAGCAACGGCGGGTGAGATCCACCCCAGGGGACGGCGACGTAGCCTGGTCCAGCCCGGTTCAGGGCGGCGGCGCAGCCTTGGCTGGCCGTGCTCCACGTTGGGCTCGGGCGCCGCAGCGCGGCCGAGCTCCGTCCCGAGCGAGGACGGCGCGGCCTTAGCTAGCTGTGCTCCACGTTGGGCTCGGGCGGCGCAGCCGAGCTCCGTCCCGGGCGACGACGGCGGCCTCCGGCCTAGCTCCATGCCGGGGGCAACAGCGGAGCCGCCTCGTCTAGCGTGGGCGAGGGCGGCGCGGCCGCCGGCCTAGCTCCACGCCGGGGGCAACAGCGGCGCGGCCTGGTCCGGCCCGGGCGAGGACGGCGCGGCCTCCGGCCGAGCTCCATACCAGGCAACGGTGGCGTGCCATGGTCTAGCACGGGCGAGGGCGCGCGTGGCCTTGTTCGGCCGAGCTCCAAGCCAGACAACAACAACGCGGCATGTTCCGACCAAGGCAAGTGCGGCGCGGTGTGCTTTGGGTGGCACAGGTGGAGCTCTGTCAAGATATGTCATTGGCGTGGTGGAGGGGACGAAGAAGATGGTGAATTCCAATTTCAGGATAAGCACATCCAAACATGAATCTGTATTTGCCATTTCATTAAATTCCAACTACTAATTTCATCTACATCCAAACAACAGATTTGATATTGTAACCATTTCCAATACCAGCCTGCTTTGGTATTGGTTGCCAATTCAATTCTAGCGGCTCAATATCTACATCCAAACGAAGCCTCATGAAATAAGATAGGCATTTGTACGGGATTATCCCTTATTTTCACAGGTAAGCCGCTCATGAACAGAACCAAACAGGGCCAAAGTATCACCATCTCAGCCTCAGGAATCTACTGTATTTGGCAGCAGCGAGCAACCCTTTCGTTATCCCCGTCCAACCAATCAGCACGAGCTCCGCTCCACGGGCAACCTGATTTTCTCCTATGCGGCTATCTCCCCCGGTCTCCTGCGCTTTTGTGCTTCCAGAGTGCTAGTCAAGGCCAGGGCAGGGCAGGCAACCGAATATACTCTTTCTGCTCCGGATCATCTTCTTTTTTTGAGAAAGTGCTCCGGATCATCTTCTTCTCCCTCCTCCAGTGAGGACCATTCCTCTGCCGCGCCCCGTGAGATGTGGTGCTGTGCTGTGCTGGTGAGCGATTCAATTCGGTAAGCTAGTGGAGTGGCTAGTGTGAGGGCTCCTGCCTGCCTGACTGGGGGAGCATCCCCTCCCAAAGTCCCCAGAGCCAGCGCCACCACCAAGGAGGATAAGGATGGCGGCGGCCGCCGCCGCCGTCGTGCCCAGGCCGCCTCCTTCGCTTCCTACCAGGGCCTTCTTCCCCTCCCCCGCATGGCCCCTCCTCTCCCGGCGCCACCCCCCAATAACAAGATTAACAACCATGGCCGCCGCCGCATCGTTGTCCTCCGTGGTCATGCCCGAGCCCGATCCGGACCTGGAGCTTGAGCCTGCTGACCAATCCAGGCCCCGCCGCATCGCCCTCTTCGTCGAGCCCTCGCCCTTCGCCTACGTCTCCGGCTACAAGAACCGCTTCCAGAACTTCATCAAGTACCTCCGGGAGATGGGCGACGAGGTCATTGTCGTCACCACGCACGAAGGCGTGCCTCAAGAATTCCACGGAGCCAAGCTAATCGGATCCTGGAGGTTCCCTATTGTCTCTCTCCCCCAATTCCATTGCTGCTGCTTGCCGCTTCTCATCATATCACCAATACCAATATCTTTCTTGCTTGCACTGCAGCTTCCCTTGCCCCTGGTATCAAAAGGTTCCACTCTCCCTGGCGCTGAGCCCTCGAATCATCGGAGAAGTTGCGAGATTCAAGCCTGACATTATTCACGCCTCTTCCCCTGGGATTATGGTAATTTCTTTCTGCTGCTCACCTCTCCATATTCTGCTAGCTAGCTTACTGCTTCTTTGCTTCATCACACACAGGTATTTGGAGCGCTAATTATAGCAAAGCTGCTCAGCGTCCCTCTAGTGTTGTCATACCATACCCACGTTCCAATGTGAGTTTCTCATTCTCAATGGCAAAGAGAACAGGCATCACTAGGCAGGGGCAATACAATTAGTAGATTTTGTTCACCAGGACCTGTTGCTTGGCATACTGCTGCCACCATATATTGCTTTTCATCAGCTGGCATACACTTATCAATTCTGCACAAGAGTTTGTTGGGGGATAAAAAAAGATTAACCCATTGTCTTTGTTCATTGTCGGACCACCACTTTGAAAAAAGAAAAAAAGGCATGTGAACCTTTCATAACCGAGAGAACATGAGTGTCAACAAAACTAGAGAGCTGCAACTTGGAGATAACAGATTCATCTTCTCCCTTCTTAGTAATCCTGCACGAGAATTGAAAAAAAAATGAGCTTCTGTCTTTACTCATTGTCGAACCACCAATATGAAAAATGAAGAGAAGCCTCTGAACATTTCATAACCAAGAAAAGGGCAACTTGAATAGAACAGTCATCTTGGCTAACACCTACAGAGCATAATCCTTTGCTCCTTAAAATGCTTCATGAGAACTTATCGACATTCTGTAAGTGACACCTATTCGAATCATATCCTAGACATTCTGAAGGTGACACCTTTTGAATCATATCCTAGCATCATGGTTTTACATGCATGGCTGCATGGAGAATTGATACCTTTTGATTATGGCAGTTATATACCAAGATATACATTCAGCTGGCTTGTCAAGCCCATGTGGCTAATTATTAGTAAGTTTCACTCATTTGCTTTTGGAATACATTGTTTCGCATGATTAGTCAACTGATATGTTTCGCACTTGTTGTAGGATTCTTGCACCGAGCTGCAGATCTCACACTGGTACCATCAGTTGCTATTGGCAGGGATCTTCAAGCTGCCCGCGTTACAGCAGGTTTACTTAACCACTCTTTCTGTAGTTTCTTGTTCTTTTACTTCTGCCATCTCTCAGATAGTTTATGTTTCCAGCCAATAAAATACGCCTTTGGAACAAGGGAGTTGATTCAGAAAGCTTCCATCCTCGCTTCCGAAATAAGGAAATGCGTTCAAGGCTAACGTAAGCATTTTCTATTTTTTTGCTGGCTCAATTTGCATTGTGTATTTTAATGTTTGTCTGTTTATTGCAATGAGCAAATATTTTCTTACTTATGCCTGACAGTGGTTCGTACATGTTTTGTTTTTTGTTCAAACAGAAATGGTGAACCAGAAAAGCCACTAATATTTTATGTTGGACGCTTAGGAGTTGAGAAAAGTTTGGATTTTCTTAAGAGGTGAGCTCATGATGTATCTGACTTTTAAAATATTATGGTACAAGCTGGATAGTGCATATTCATTCTACATCAGTTTTTACCTGGGTCATCAACAACAAGACAGCGATTGTCCAAAAGCACGTTCTACGAATCTGATTAGTGTTTAACAGGTTATAGTTGCTTGGGTCCTCTGTCACTCAGCTTGGAGACCCTAGCTGCTTATATGCTTATTTAACCATAATTTTTCTTGTCATGCTTATGGTTTTCTACTCACTGAAGTTTTCTCCTCTTATTTTTTGGGGGTGTACTATCCCATGATTATGAAATGTCATTGCTGCTGAACTGTAGGTTTGATATCTTGCAGAGTCATGGACCGGCTTCCAGGATCAAGAATTGCATTTATTGGAGATGGCCCATTCAGGTCAGCATTGTTATCCCGGGACCTTGTGATTTGGTATAGAGCCAGAGCAAGGAGTTAGTCTCGTCATGGCAGAAGGGAAATATGATTCTTTCTGGTCGTCTTTCTTTGCAGGGCTGAGCTTGAGCAGATGTTCTCAGGTATGCCCGCAGTGTTCACGGGTACGTTGCAAGGGGAAGAACTATCACAGGCCTATGCCAGTGGGGATGTGTTTGTGATGCCTTCAGAGTCAGAGACGCTTGGCTTTGTGGTGCTTGAGGCTATGTCATCAGGAGTTCCAGTAGTGGGCGCTCGAGCTGGAGGAATACCGGATATTATACCAGAGGATCAGGAGGGGAAGACCAGCTTTCTGTACACACCAGGGGATGTTGATGACTGTGTTAGCAAGATCGAGCGTCTCTTGTCATGTGAGGAGTTGCGAGAGACGATGGGGAGGGCTGCCAGGAAGGAGATGGAGAAGTTTGACTGGCGAGCGGCAACGAGGAAGATCCGGAACGAGCAGTACAGCGCTGCGATCTGGTTCTGGCGCAAGAAGAGGGCGCAGCTGCTGAGGCCCGTCCAGTGGGTTGTCCGGAGGCTGAGGCCGAAAACACCTGGGGCTGGCAACGCCATAGCGAAGCAATCATAGAAGAAGGCTTCTGTGGTGTGGAGGATTGGATGTTGGATGCTCAACAATTGAAGGGAAGCAAGCTCAAGCTTCAGTGTTCCCGTACACTTAAGAATGGATGATCACTCGACAATTAGGGTTTAGGATTGGTAGGTTGTAAATCATATATATCCGTACACTACTACATTCGCTTGCTACATATTGCATCCTACTATTTCTTGGTAGAATTGGTAATATGTACAGTATTTTTTTTAATCTCGGGAAACGAATTTCTGTCAAGGTTTGCACTCTACAAGGACCAAAGTTGCTCAATTGTAAAGTTATAGGTGATCCATTGCATGGCGTTGGGCCTAATGTGTTGGACTGGACTCCGAATTAATAGGATACTGATGCAAGTAAGGGGACCATGAGTAGCATTGGTCTGCAATGTGAGTATGATACTCAGCTATTGCAATGTGAGTATGAGTACCATGAGTAGGATACCCAGCTCTTGAACATCTGGTTGTCAACTTTTACATGAGAAGACCGGTTTTGATAGCCAGGGTTGGGCCTTTCCTCAATACTATTTTGATTAGTACAGTATAGGACACAGGAGGAGCACTGAATCCACAATGACGTCGACATGCTGGGAAAGGCAATGCACCAGACGTAGCGTGGCCTCAGCGACACAGACCTCTGCTGCGCGAGAACATTCACCGCAGAGTGACGAAGGCTGTGCTCTACCGGAACCACACCCCGCGCTCGTTGAACAGCCGGAGCAACCGCAGCAGCTCGTCGTTGGACAGCTTCGACGGCCTCTTGCTGGCGAGCTCGGCAGACTCCAAGGCTCCGGCGATGCTCTCCTTGAACGCAGCGACCTCTTCCTCGCCGCAACCAACCGCTCTGTTGCTGCCATCGTCGTCTTTTCCACAGCCATCCTCACCACTGTCGCCGTCAAGGTCACCGAGGCTGATGCCGCCGCCGGCGCCGCCGCGTTCCTCCGCGCTCCGCGACCGGCGGAGCAGCTCCATGACCATCCTCTTCTGCTTGAAGATGGCGCCGAGGGTCTTGTTCTTCTGGCCGAAGCACGCGCGCGTGAACGCCAGCCACTCACCGAGGTCGGCCCCGGGGGCGGCGGCCCTCGGCCGGATCTCGACGAGGGAGGAGTCCACCCGTGGCATGGGCACGAAGTCCCTCTTGCTCACGTCCATGAGCAGCCTCACGTCGGCGACAAGGCGCACGTTGGCCGCCAGGCGGTTGTACTCCCCGTCGCCCGGCGTAGCCACCAGCCGCCGCGCGAACTCCTTCTGCAGCAGCAGCGTCGCCGTCCGGAACCGGTAGGCGCCGAACAGCAGCTTGGCGATCAGCGGCGAGGAGATGCCGTAGGGGATGTTGGCCACGCAAACGTCGAACTCCGGGAACTCCACCGCCACGGCGTCGCCCGCGATCACCTGCCAGCGGGAGGAGAGAAAGAAGGGACCGTCAATCCATCAGGTCAGCGCGGCATTTGGTCGAGCAGGTGGCGTGCGTGAGGGCGAACGGACGGACCGTAAGCTTGTCCGCGAGGCCGAGGGCGGCGGCGCGGGCGGTGACAGCCTCGACCATTCGCGGGTCGATCTCGACGGCGGCGACGCGCGACGCGGGGGAGGCGAGGAGGCGCGCGGTGAGGTTGCCCGTGCCGGGGCCGACCTCGAGCACGGCGTCGCCAGGGCTGATCGCGGCGCGGCGCGCGATGGCGTCGAGGACGCGCGGGTTGGTGAGCAGGTGCTGCCCCCGCGGCTTGTGGAGACGGAACCGCCCGTCCCACGCCTCCGCCGTCCCCGCCCCCGCCTCAGGCGAGGAGGAGGAGGCGGCGGCGGTGGCGTAGAAGTAGCCTCGGCGGACGGCGCGCCGGGCCCAGGGAGCGGAGACGGCTCGCTTCATGTGTCAGCTCGAAAAGCCAGCCGCGGCGGGAGCTGCTGCTGTTTAGTTTGTGGTTTGCTTGTGCGGCCGCAGATGGCGGATTCCTCTCGTAGCCGGACGCGGAGAAGGAGAGCTCGTGGGCGACGGGGCGGTGGTCATCGCCTGGTTGGCGCCGCGAGGGGGTGTGGTAGCCGGCTGCGGGCTGCAAAGCACTGGGTAGCCGCATCGCCCTAGCCCTTGGGCCGCTTTGGTGTGATGTGGCTGCTGGCGGGGCTCGCGGCCCGTTCGTGGGTACCAGTTTTGTAATTTTGCTTGTGATTCGAAATTCAGACAGTCAATATACATCCGTGATCTTGATCATGGAAACTTTAGCTTGCCTGCATTTGCGCGTGTCGACTGCATAACCTACAACCGATCAGGACAAATTTAGAGGATGGTTCCCTGCGTCAGCTGGGCTGAAAATTATATGTATTGATCAGCCATGTGCGTCATGATCTCAGCGAGACCATTTGAGCACATTGAACGAGGGGTATGGTCTAGTCTAATGGAAGCGCACCCCGCGCCTGATGAACAGCCGGAGCAACCGCAGCAGGTGCTCGTTGGACAGCCTCGACGGCCTCTCGTTGTTGAGCTTGGCGGACTGCAATGCTCCAGCGATCCTCTCCTTGAACCCCACCATCTCTGCCTTGCTGAAACCACCCGCTCCGTCACCGTGATCTTCTACCTTCTCGCCATCATCTACATCGTCGTCGTCGGCATGGAGCGTGCCGCGGCTGCCGGCATTGCTGTCACGCTCCTCGGCTCTTCGAGACAGCCTGAACAGCTCCATGGCCATCTCTTCCTGCTTGAAGATGGCGCCGAGGGTCATCTCCTCATTGCCTTTCTTCTTCCTTTTCTTCTTCTTCTGCTGCTGCTGGAGCTTGTGCTGCCGGAAGCACACGCGCGTGAACCCCAGCCACTCGTCGAGGCTGATCCCGGGCTCGACCTCCGTCGGCCGGGCCTCCTTCATCCGGATCTCGACGAGGGAGGAGTCCACCCCGGGCACCGGCACGAACTCCCTCCTGCTCACGTCCACGAGCAGCCTCACGTCGGCGACGAGCCGCACGTTGCTCGCCAGGTGGTTGTGCTCCCCGTGGCCCGGCGCGCCCACGAGCCGCCGCGCGAACTCCCTCTGCACCAGCAGCGTCGCCGTCCGGAACCGGTGGGCGCCCAGCAGCAGCTTGGCGGTCAGCGGCGAGGAGATCGCGTAGGGGATGTTGGACACGCAGACGTCGAACTCCGGGAACTCGACGTCCATGGCGTCGCCCGTGGTCACCTGCCAACGGAAGACATCGTCATTGGATCAGCGTTAATTATTTCCCTTCCGGGGCATTTGATCGATGAGGTGGGTGGGCGGAGGGCCGGACCGTGAGCTTGTGGGCGAGGCCGAGGACGGCGGCGCGGGCGGCGACGGCGGCGGACATGCGCGGGTCGATCTCGACGGCGGCGACGCGCGCGGCCGGGGAGGCGAGGAGGCGCGCCGTGAGGTTGCCCGTGCCGTGTCCGACCTCCAGGACGACGTCGCCCGGGCGGATCGCGGCGCGGCGCACGATGTCGTCGAGGACGCGCGGGTTGGTGAGCAGGTGCTGGCCCCGCTGCTTCAGCAGCCGCGGGAGCGGCCCGTCTGTCCACGCCTCCGACGCCGAGGTGGAGGAGGAGGAGCAGAGGCGGCGGACGGCGAGGAGAGCGGAGGTGGCACTGGCGCGGCTCATGTCAGGCCCGGTTCTTCGGGGAGGCGTCCCTCCCTCGAAGACAGCAGCAGCCCGCTGCGGAAGCTTTCTCCTCTTCCTCGCGTCCGGCCGGCCTGCTGAGCCGCGGCGGGGCGATGCCCCGGCGGTGCGGCGGAGAGAGTAATGGACGACGCCGAGCGGCCTGTTAGGTTACGATGAATCGACTTGCATGCGGCCCATGCTGTGCGATGCGCCGCGGGCGTGAGTCAGTCGTCGACGTCGTTCTCTGGTAATTCGGCCTAGTGTGGAACTTGGGCCGCAGAGCCGCCGCGGCCCTCATGCTGAGTGTGGTCCTGCATTGTGGTTCTCTTCAAATTATTTTCAGACAAGAATAGCTAAGCAATGCCTGTCGATATAGGCTACTGACAAGTAACAACCCGCAGATGAAATGGCAAGAATATAAGTATGTCAGAGAAATATCATCATGGAAAGCATCATCTGTGGACAGACCAGATCCTGGTTCCTTAATCCTTATCCACTTGGGATATTCCAAAAGGATACCAAACGCATCACACCATTGGCTTCACCTCGTTGTGATGAGTCGGCTCATATAAAAATCTCCTCTGCTCCTGAACGCAAATTTGTCCAGGATTTCAATGGAAACCATATGCTCTTTTGCCGAAATGAATGACTTTTCGGCAAGTTTGTTCGGCCCACGTTGCTTTTAGTCCAACACAACCAGGTCATCTTCGTTGTAAGCTCACTTTACCAGCCTGGAATCCGCTGCTTCAAAGAAAATTCATATAGGAGCGTGCAACTACATTTACAAAATATCTGTACCATTTTCATCTACGCTAGTGGCTGATGAATATGAAATGGTCCAATAGTGAAAGAAACTGCCAAGCCGCAACGGGACGTGTGTCCAAATCTGAAAAATGGTGTCTTTTTTGTCGATCGATGTAACTTGGGCAGACACGGCTGACATCTCAGGTGAGAGGTCTTTTTCTGAAGGTCTGAAGCAAACGCCGAGAAGACAAATGCACATCAAACAGTGCTGGTAGCACAATCGATGGGTATATTGGTCGATTTAATCCTCATATCCGTAATCTCATCCATAGGGGCTTCCAAATTGTTGGCACTCCAGCGTGTCGATTACATGATCTGCAATCATTTGTCACATGCTTGTGTTCTGTTTAAAAAACCTTATGTGGAGACTCTGCGCTCGCGCGCGCTCTCTCTCTCTTTGTTTGTAAAGCGTGCACATGTATTAAGATTTTAGTTTTATAATTTTTACTAATAATTTAATCAATAGTTCTTAATTTTCATTATGTAAATTTAAAATAGTTGGATTTATAATTAAACATACTTTATAATGATTTATAATAAGAGCTGTTTTACAATGATTGGAGAGATACCCATAGGTACCTGAAAGTACCTAGTATTTTTAGTAAAAAAATAAATTCAATAGAAAAAGGACATTATGGTAATGTTGCTTAATTGGAAATATCGTATCAACATGTGTATGCCGCACACGCATTGTTATGTTTGAGATCATTTTTCTTGTAACTAGTAGGATCATTTTTATATTTACACTAATATTACTATTTATGTCTCCTATATGTTGGATTAAATTAGCAACACCAACATTACCACAAGTCATTTCTAAAAAAACGACGATAATATTACCCACGTACGGAAAATCAACAGTGAAAAAACCCATCAACAATGTTACCACGGGAAATTACCCTTATGCCCTTTTTTAATTAAAAAAATTAAATCAATAGTGGGTCACACTATTTTTGGGTAGTTGGTCCCACGAATTTGGTACCTCTTACTTCTAGGGATGGCAGTCGGACCCACGGGTGCGGGTGCCCCGCGGGTTTCGCACCCATTGGGTGTGGGTGCAAAATCCCACTCGTGGGTCTATACCCGATCCGACCCATACTGAAGTGAGTGCGGATATAGAATTTCACCCGCGGTGACCCATGAGCCCAAAATAACAAGAGTTTTCTAGTTTTCTTAAAAAATCCATAACCTTATGCATTATGAAATCATCCTGGCTCTCTAATTTGCAATGGGCGAGTGACTGGAGACTGGATGACTGGTTGCAACATGAATGAATGGATAGAACCTGCAACTTGAACATGGTTTTGTACTTCTGTTGATCGATGGTTGCTACTTGTGTGGTTGTGTTGTTCATCTATAATAACGTAATGGTGTATTATTTGATAGAACCGTAAGTCTGCAACTCTAATTAGTATGATGTAAATATCTAAAACTTATTTTACTTGATTATGTGTTGATATATGTTATTTTTGTTTATCATGTAGAGAACCCAATGGGCACCCGCCACCCTGCGGGTGCCCCGCGGGTGCGGGTGCTGAAATTCACCCGTGAGTTTCATAATGGGTGGCGCGTGGCTAAACATGACGGTTTCGTAATGGGTTGGGTTTTGCTCCACCCGCATCTGACCCGACCCATTGCCGTCCCTAGATACTTCCTTTACTTTCACCATCCGATTTCTCGAAACAGATGGCTCTAATTAATCCCAATTATTATAAAATTCCTCTTATAATAATACTTAGTTAATATGAATGTAATATAAATATATGATTAAAATCTGTTTTTCTTTGAGAAAGGTCAAAGTGTGATTTAAAATACCCTTATGAGCACGTAAATCTTGTCCTTATGAGCACCTCACTGATGTCACCACGGGCGTCTCAATGTCGATAGGTACCTGTCTACCACTTAAAAAATAACACCAGTTTAATAATTAATAGAATAAATCTAGAAAAATACAACAACAGTGCTGAGTAGGGAACTCAAACCCTAATAAAAATGTTCCACCACAAAAAAAAATTATAAATAAATTTAGAAAAATACAACACCAATGCCGAGTAGGGAACTCAAACTCTAATAAAAAGGTTCCACCACAAAAAATCTTATCAAGTGACATGCAATCAATTTAACTAGTTGGAATATTTAAAATTATGATTACGTTAACTACATCTCCTACATTAGGATCCAATGATAGATTGCGATGCAGTACGAAAGCATAAATAGTAGTATTTGTGTATTTTTGTTATTTGATTGATATAAAAACAAAAGTGATAATTTACACAGAGAAAAACAAGGAAAAAAGAAAAGAAAAGTTGGATTGAGCTGTATCCCCATTCCCACAGCTGCAGTTCCGTTTCTCCTCCGCAAGGCTGCAGTCCCCCACTCTTCCTCCTCGTCTCTCCCTTTCCCTTTCCACCCCGTCACACCTCTCCGCGGCAGCACCGGGACCCGTAGAAGGCTAGAAGCAGAACCCCCGCAAGCGCGCGCCTCTCCCCTCCCCGCCTCGATCCGGATGGAGTCCGGGAGCAGCGGCGGCCCCGGCCCCGGCCGGAGGCTGCGGAAGACGGAGTCGGCGGAGATGCGGTGGGTGGTGCCTGGCGGGGCCTGCGAGGAGGACGAGATCGAGAGCTCCGACGGCGGCGGCGCCGACACCCCCGCGGCCGCATCGGGCTCCCGCGGCGGCGGGGGCTCGGACGACGACGACGACGGCTACGAGGAGGACGAGATGCTGCGCCAGCGCCTCGTGCGCACGGGCCCGCGCGCCGACTCCTTCGACGTCGAGGCGCTCGATGTCCCCGGCGTGTATCGCCACCAGGTGCGCGCCTTGCGTCATCTCATCAGCTCGGTCGAGCCGACTTTAGTTTTCGGTGCCCGCGAGGTGTTTGCCTTATTGCCTGCGCGAGGCTGCGCCCGCACTGCATACCGCCGCCTCCTGCCCGCAAGGAGCCTGTGGTATGGTCAAATGGAATGCGATCGGACAATGTCTGGTGTTAGGCGTTTCTGATTTTGGGCTGCCGCTTGCAGGGGCGGACAGAAATCGGCCCAGCGCCTAGGGCCAGCTAAAGGAGACAATGGGTCATCTGCACTGGGCCTTAGTAGCTACAGTAGATACAGTATGGAGAATTCGGCCCGGCGCCTAGGGCCATGGCCCGGGTGGCCCTAGGCGGCTGTCCGCCACTGGCCGCTTGCTTGCGCGATGTTGTCCCACCGTGGTGGTTCAGACTTCGTCGAGTGCGGGAGGGTGCTTGATGTAGCCTATAGGGATAGTTTGCTCTGTGTATTTGTGCTGGGTAATTTTGGTCTGGGCATGTGTGCGAGACGTTTGCAGCATTAGCCAACGTTCCTGTATCATTCAAGTCTCTTAGTCTCAGATATACTTGTTAGATCACTAACTGGCATGAGTTTTATGTGTCTATTGGCTGCTAGGCTGTGTGTAAGATGAGGGAATGCACCCTCTTAGATGTTTAATCTTCTAGTTGTGTGCTGTTGATAGCTTCATGCTTGTGGTATTGCTTAGGTGGATATTGCTACTGGTTTCCTGTGAAGGTTACATGCACATGAGATGCATCTTTCATTTCCTAGATGCAAATGTTTGATTTAGACTCCCCACATGAAGCACACTAGCTGTTCCATAGTCCTCATTTTTAATACTGGTAGCAATAGATCTGACCCTTGTTCTTCATGACATTTATGGTGTTTTTGCTTGATGCAATATTGTTTGCAGTATGCACTTATGATGCGGGTGATATGCATTTTAATGTGGTATTTTGAACAAGCACGGAATACCATGTCAAATTAGCCTTCTGTTCTTTGTCATTGTTTCATGAATGACTTATTGGATGCACAATTGGTACTTGTGACACATATATCTTTAGATAGATGCCAAATTATTTAGTTTCATCTGCTAGTTAATCCAATGATGGTCTTTAAGTTGATCTGCTAGTTAGTTCAATGGTGGACTTTCAGTTATGGTTGGCTGGTCTGTCCATGGACACTCTATACATTTTACCAGTGTGTATAGAAGATGTTGCCTGCACTCAATTAGTGACTACTAGTGCCGCTCTGAGTATAAATATCCACACATCTATCAAAGAGCAAACATTTTGTTGATTATGGATTGATGTCAGGTCTTTGCTGTCTTTTTGAGATACTCCAAAGCAGCTTGAGATGACAAAGGAGTTTTCTGCTAGTATCTGCATCAAACTGCCCCATTTCTAGACCTTCTTCAGAATTGACTGAACTCTTTGAAGTTATGTGGATGTTCAGTTATATCGTAAAACTATTCACCTTCTATCATTTGAGTTGGGTGCCTTGCAAGAATTTCAAAGACTTGATGGATGAGTTGCTCAGATTTTTTCTGTCCTATGTCCAAAAGGCTTGAACCACCTCAAAATTTCCCTTAAAAACATGCCTCAGTTGGGAAGCCAAAGTTATTTACTTATACGCTGCACAAGGTTAACCCTTGAAACACGTTCCCTACAGGCTGTGGCATATGGGCACTGTCCACAATGCCTGTAAAGATTTTAACACAACATTATCCTTCCATGACAGGCCAGAACCATCAATGATGGATTTGAGGAGGTGTAGATATGGAGGTTTTGGTTTTGTTTGCGGTTCCAGTTTTGTCTAAAAGGTTTATGTCCAGTTTGGGGATTCATTAATGGTGGAAGGTGATGGTGAGGGGTGCACTGCTTGTCTAATTGAAATTAGAAGTAATGAATGGGGGCCATTTTAGTCTAATGACTTGAGAACAATCTGGACTTACTGAGAGGTGATGCAGTGCATGCTGTGAAAATGAACCAAAGGAATTTCGTCTGTATACTGGTAATGTGGCTGCGGCCTCATAGGCAAGCTTATCTGATCGGGTTCAGCTCATCGATCTGTCTGGAGAAGGACTGGACTCAGCACCCTCTTCTGGGTTGAGCCACATCATATTCATGTATGCTCTGTCATTGACCTGGCAAGACTTAGTTGAACCAGCTATTTTTTCAATTATTTGGTGAGTTGTGCAGATGCATTACACTCCACATGCCTAAAATTCCAGGGACAAAGAGAATGCTGGGTTTCAAACCTAACGTATGTCCATGCAAACAAACTAGAGTACTAAACTAGCAGAAACTGTGATTTGCTTATGTGAACCTGCATCATGAGACTTGGTTCACTAGTTCAACCAGTAACCTGGTGAGTAGTGACCCAAAACCTTGACCGGGTCGATGCCCTGGAAGGTTTTAGTAACACTTCTCATTTGTGTTGTAGTCTGTTTATTGAAGTTCCTTAACGCTGCTGCATTTCTTTGTGATGTAAGGATTCTGCATTCTCACCTTCCTATTCATTAACTTAAGCCAGAGGGTGTACGCGAGTGCATTCACATACTGCCCCCTATGTCCTAGAAATTTGATGATAATTAAGAGTCTCGATTAATATTGGAACCTGCTTTCATGAATATGTCAGAGAAAAAGTGATCCCTCCCTCCCTCTCCCTCCCTTCCCTCCCTCCCTCTCTCTCTCTCTCTCTCCCTCCCTCTCCCTCTCTCCCTCCCTCTCTCTCTCTCATTGCCTAGAGTTTATCATGTATTTTTCAGTTTTTTCTCTATTGAAATTTGATGTCATGGGAAATTATTTAATGAGAAAATTTTGATGTGGTATTGGGTACTCCAGCTGATACATTTACTATAAAGACATCTTGCAATAGCATGCCTGCAAATTCCAATTCTGTTTTACATGCATAAGCTCTGCTGATACCTAGGTGTTGTCTTCCTTTCAGGAATTTACCTTAGGCAGGAGTATTGTGCTGACTCTTCAGACGCTAGGCGTTGTCTTTGGGGATGTTGGTACCAGCCCGCTGTATACCTTTGATGTAATGTTCAACAAATACCCTATTACTTCAAAGGAGGATGTGCTCGGAGCACTCTCACTTGTAATATACACTCTCATTCTGATACCATTTCTGAAGTATACCCTGATTGTTTTGTGGGGAAACGATGATGGAGAAGGTATGCTTTTGTATAGGTATCATGGTACTAGCTAGGCAAAATATTCTTCTTTTGATCTTTACGCTTAATATTCACTTTCTGATTATTTGGCAGGAGGAACATTTGCTTTGTATTCGCTAATATGCAGAAATGCAAAGGCAAGCCTGCTTCCTAACCAACTACCTTCTGATACCCGTATATCAAGTTTCAATCTGAAGGTGCCTTCAGTGGAGCTTGAGAGATCTTTGAAGATCAAGGAGCGTCTTGAGACTTCATCTATGCTCAAGAAGCTGCTTTTGATGCTCGTTCTATTTGGTACTTCGATGGTAATAGCAGATGGTGTTGTCACACCGGCAATGTCAGGTTCATGTCTTTCTGATGTATTGTTCATTGTTTTTTACTCTTAACCTAGTTCGGTGATCTGCACATTTGCTTCTCTAATAGTGTAATTCTGCACCAGTTTTCCTTCTCACCTAGAAATAACTTTATTTTTTTCTCATGTTAAAATCTGCAGTTATGTCTGCTGTCAATGGCTTGAAGGTTGGAATATCTAGTGTTAATGAAGGTGATGCCAAACATTTAATTTATTCATTATTGACAATATATGGCAAAGAAATAGAGTTATCTTGTATTGATGTTTAATCATGCACAATGCTCAAAAATTATTATAAACTTTTGGCAGGTGAAGTGGTCATGATAACTATTGCATTTCTTATTGTTCTCTTCAGTCTACAACGGTTCGGAACAAGCAAAGTGGGGCTTGCTGTTGGGCCTGCCTTGTTCATATGGTTTTGCTGCCTTGCTGGGATAGGAATTTATAACATCAGAATATATGGTTCAGAAGTATTACATGCATTCAATCCTGTGTACATATACTATTATTTTGAAAGAAATCCCACTCAAGCTTGGATGTCCCTTGGAGGCTGTCTTTTGTGTGCAACAGGTAGGTGTTTTGACAATATTGCTTGATACTATTTTAGTATACTCTTGAATACAATTGTAGAACAGAACTTGTATTTCACACCTCTGCTTAATTATGTTAATCTCGAAGGGAATATATTTGCATTAGACAGATAACCCCTTGGACTCAGAAAGTAACAATGATTTTTTTCCTCGAAGGACGCAGGAGAGCTGCGTGTCATTTCATTAAGAAAGAGAGACGTACAAAATGTACAGAAATAGGGAAAGGCTAATACCCCCCCCCCCCCCCCCCCCCACCCACCCACCCACACACGCTAATTCACAACTAAAGAGAGATCGCCACACACAGTAAAAAATAGCAACCTGACGCATTACCTGCTAGCCTTAGAAGACCACTAAGGGTCTGGGGCCGACGACCTTAGGACCAAGCTCCGGAAGAGCTGGTTTGGTTAGTCCGATGGCACCTTCCTTTGCTGCTATAGTTGGAACCACTGAAGCAAAGGATTGATCTATCATATCATCCAAAGAACACAAAACACAAAATTTCAAATTAACAACTAATCATATTGATTCAATTGGCATTGACTTTTAAGAAGATTTTTTCATAAAAAAATCATAAAAAAACTAGTGCAAAGGCATAGTAAAAGTGAATTATTTTACATTGTAAGACATTGACATGAATAATATTTTTACAGGATCTGAGGCAATGTTTGCTGATTTATGCTACTTCTCTGTTAGATCTGTTCAGGTATTTACCTCTAATTCTTTAAGCCTTAATGTTGCTCCTTCGAAATAGACAAATAGTTGATGGTAACTTACTATTGCTCATATGTTGCAGCTTACCTTTGTATTTCTTGTTCTTCCATGCCTTTTACTGGGATATCTAGGGCAAGCTGCATTTCTTATGGAGAACTTAACCGAAAGTCAGCAGGTCTTCTTTTTATCCATCCCAAGTAAGGAAAACTTGTTTGTCTGATTTGCTATGTATAGTTACACTTGCTGAAACAAAATCCAAACTTTGTTTTAGTAGTCTCTGGATCCTTTCTGACATATATTTTCAATCCACATTGCAGGTCAGGCATTTTGGCCAGTGGTATTCATTGCTACTTTGGCTGCACTAATCGCTAGTCGTGCAATGACAACTGCTATATTCTCAACCATAAAGCAGGCAATAGCTCTTGGCTGTTTTCCACGCCTAAAGATTATTCACACCTCTAGAAAATTCATGGGCCAAATATACATCCCGGTGATGAACTGGTTCTTGCTGGTTTCTTGTCTGACATTTGTTACAGTATTTGGGAGCATAAATGAGATTGGCAATGCATATGGTATGTGAAATGAGCCCTCGACAAGATTGGCAGTGCGTTCACAATGCAATCTATTTTGCCTACCTTTAGCTCTATTTTTTTGATTCGTCCCTAATGCCCTCTCCACCCTGATTTCCTTTTTCGCATATAGTTTTCTCTGCCTGTATAAACGCTCCTAATTTTCAATATTAAGTACCGATGATCTAGAAGCCATAACTCAGAACAATTCTATCATGGTCAAGTGTGAATTTCATAAGTTAATAAGTTAATTTGGGTATACAAGAATCGAAGAGAGGAATTTACATTGATTCAGATATATTTCATAATAACATGGCCAAATAGGGGATAAAATGGATGGTATACAGGAAGTTCAATTCCCTTGTTGAATAGGCTTTCAGCTATGTTGATACACCAAGTAAGGCACCTTGGATCTGCTTAACATGAGTCTACCTTGTACTAGTAGAAATTATAGCTGTTTGCTGAAAACTGTGATCTGAATAATTGAAAATTATCAGCATTTGATTGCCATTATTGCTCCTTAGTAGACTGGTGGTGTTTTAATCTCCTTTACTGCAATCACTAATTGCTATCTTGATTAATATATTTACTACAAATGATTGCTTTGGAAGGAAAATGTATTAGTCTATTAGATGATTCTTAAGAAGAAAAAAGATCTCCTATATGTTATGTATGTGTTTTTTTTTCTTCCACTCTAGTCTCAGCATTTATTGATCCACTGTTTTTAACATGATTAGCCTGCTGCTGATTACCTTGTTTCTCCAGCCGAACCACTACCACTATAGAATCTTTCTAATACCTGATCTTTGTTGCAGGCATGGCAGAACTTGGGGTCATGATGATGACTACTGTCCTGGTGACCATTATAATGCTTCTGATATGGCAGGTCAACATTGTTGTAGTTCTTTGCTTTCTCACTCTCTTCCTGGGGCTGGAGTTGTTTTTCTTTTCCTCAGTTTTGGGAAGTGCAGCAGATGGAAGTTGGGTTCTTTTGGTCTTTGCAGCCATATTGTATTTGGTAATGTACATATGGAACTATGGTACCAAATTGAAGTACGAAACTGAGGTCAAGCAAAAACTTTCTATGGATTTGTTGACGCAGCTTGGCTGCAATCTTGGTACAGTTAGAGCACCTGGAATTGGATTGCTCTATAATGAACTGGTCAGGGGTGTTCCTGCAATCTTTGGTCACTTCCTCACCACACTGCCAGCGATGCATTCAATGGTCATTTTTGTTTGCATCAAATGGGTCCCAGTTCCAGTTGTGCCTCAGAATGAGAGGTTTCTCTTTCGTCGGGTCTGCCCAAAGAACTACCATATGTTCCGCTGCATTGCTAGGTACGGACTTCATTTTCTGAGTTTCTAAAATAGTTGTAAATTATGCTTGCCTCCAAAATGGTCTTGACGTTTGTTGCTATGCTCCATCGGAACTTCGAGACTACTCTGCATCTATACATGTTTTATACTATCCCCACTCTGTTGTGTTTCATGTGTGCCTGATGCAGCTGGATTTAGAATCTGGTAGAGAGCCACTGGGTGTCTATGACTCATTAGACTATTCGGCCAGCAACACCGTTACTGTGTAGGCAGGGCCATGGGGCAGGTGCTCTTTTGGAGAGCTTTGCTATACTTCACTACTCCCTCAAAGTTGTCACGTGCTGAGTTAGGTTTTACTATACCGTAGTGAATCGCCAAGCTTCTCACGGTGGACCGGTTAGAGCGTTGAACTCCTAGAGTCATAGAAACTCTCATCCTGACCCCGGTTCGAAGCACAGCACCTTCTTAAAACAAACCCTGGTGGGTGTCTCCCACCATGTTGGAGTTATTTATACCACAGTGAACCAAGATGCTTTTCTTTTAATAGATGACATTAGGTGATTCATGTCTGTTGGTTGGAACCTTTTTAACTCAGTTTCATCTGCTGGTCTTCCTTGCACTGGTTGCACTGTTATCCTGTACTTAAGAGTTCTGTTCATCAATTAAGAGCATTGTTGTGTTCCATTCCTTGTTTTGTATCCCTCTTTGGAAACCATCATGATGTCTGTAAGAAATTGGTGCATATCATTTGTCTTTTGTGAAATTCTACTCGTATTTATTCTTTGTCCGTTCTTAACTTGCACAATGTTTGCTGTCCTCAATGATATGGGTAGAGCGACACTGAATGCCTCATTCATTCCCTTGGGCACTGTGTTCCTCAATCTTACCTTTGCCCGAGTTAAGATGCAATCTATTGTGTTCCTTCATCAGGAACCCAATTTTTATACAGTTATATGGTCATTTATAAGCACTGTTTGGTTATTGATTGTTGGCTTGGATGTTAATGATTCATGACTGCAGGTACGGGTACAAGGATGTACGCAAGGAGAACCCCCAAGCGTTTGAACAGCTTCTGATAGAAAGCCTCGAAAAGTTTATACGCCGAGAGGCCCAGGAACTCTCTCTGGAGAGCGATCATAATGACGGCACAGACTCTGAAGAGGAGATCGCATCTTCATCATCAAGAGTCCTTGTCGGCCCCAACGGCAGCATCTACTCGCTCGGCGTTCCGCTTGCTGAGTCCGCTGGTGCCGGCAACTCGGCTGTGGGATCAAGTGTGTCATTCGACGGATCCCTGGACGAGGCGATGGGGAGCCTGGACAACGAGCTCTCATTCATCCACAAGGCCAAGGAATCGGGTGTGGTGTACCTCCTGGGGCACGGCGACATCAGGGCCCGGAAGGAGTCATTCTTCCTAAAGAAGCTGGTGATCAACTACTTCTACGCGTTCCTGAGGAAGAACTGCAGGCGGGGCATCGCGACGCTGAGCATACCCCACACCAGGCTGATGCAGGTGGCGATGCAATACATGGTCTAGGGTTTATACACCCTCCATTTTCTTTTACATGATGCTAACTTGCGGCGGTAGATATTGAGGTGCGAGCGAGAGGTGTTTGGAGCTGCTTTCCATTTTGATAGAATCAGCACTAACCCATCTGCTGTTCACCGAAAGGGTGATCAAAACTGGACCCCCATTTTCAAGGAAATATGAAGGAAGATCTGTATAATCTTGCTGTCTGGACAAGCCTGTTGAGCCACTTGGACATATAAACTGCACACACATCAATCCCGCCCTGATATGCCTGGTGGTTTTTACTTGTCTGGTTGTGCCGAGAAGCGAGAACAGACACTGATATAGTGATATTGATTGCCCAGCTGTAACAATCAGGATCCGGGATCGGCGTTCTGCCCGGAGCATACCTGCTCCAGACTGGGGGCGAGATCCGGTCTCTTCAATACCGTTCACTACGCGTGCTGGCAGGCTGATGGGTGTAGCGGGTGCCGGGTGGAGACTGGAGAAAAAGGTCATGTTGAGATGATGTGTTGTGTGATTGTGTCCTCGCTCCCGTACCTAATCTGCTGTCGCCTCGTGCGTGTCTTGAGGCGCGGTGCGCTGCGGCCGCAGAGCAGAAGCCCACCGGGTCGTATCGTATCGCGATCCGCGCGGGTCGGCCTCGGAGGGATGGCGGGGGCTGCATGCGTCAGGCTCGGGCGGGGGTGGTGTCCCGAGAATCTCCGGGAAATACGAGACCTGAAGGCCTGAGCGCGACCGGTTCTAGTGGGCGGGCCGGGCGAGTGATGAGGTGACTCACGTCAAGGCACGCCCGGATTGACATGTCGGCTGCTGGGGACATATCCGCGCGGCACCTAGTGTTTTTATTTATTTGATGGGTGGAAAAAATAGAAGGGCAGGTGCTTTCTCTTGTCCATCTCCCATTTCCTGTCGTTTCGATGGGTGGATTGATGATGAAGATGATGATGGCCGTGAGCGTCTTGGGTCGGCAATCAAGGGTGACGGAGCGGCGATTAGGGGTGATTAATCTCCCGTCCTTTTTTTTTGTTTCTGGTTGTGTGTGAGTGGGAGGGTGATTGCGCCATCGGCATCGAGTGGAGCAACACGTTCGTTCCTTTTGGCGCAAAATTTGCTTACGGTGTCTTGGTATGACACGTGGATGGTGCCCATGGTTGAGTGGAGAGCCCAACGGGGAGGAGCATGTGGGGACGGGGTGCATGTTGCTCAAGGAATCAGTACCCTTGTTCCCCATCTCGTGTTGGACGAACGAACTCCCTAGTCCCCACTCCTTGCTCTCCTCAGTATACACTCCTATATATTCTCGACAAAAATACGATATGGAAGCAAATTACGGCATGAGGGACGACTAGAAAAACCAATACACTAGGATACGCTCCCTCCATGTCCTACCATCACACCTATCAAGTCGTCCATGATATGATGTCCATACAGCACGCTCCCTCTACTCCTTGAGTTTGACAGCATCACAACCCAAAGAGTTTGATCAAAGATATCCAAGGATACGCATACGCATAGTTCTTTCGTTCCTAGAGAGTATACGCATAGTAAATCCAATTGATGATGCATGCCAAGCAATTGAAATTGTGGTGGCGCAACCACGGATGGATACCAGTAGGATTGATGCTTAATAATGTCTCATCTAAGTATCTACTATCGTGGTGCCCTGCTCTAAAAAAAATACTACCGTGGTGCAGTTTCTTTATTTTCTCATCATATAAGGACCGGACAACACTGTAGTCTGGGGAGGAGAGACTACAACTGTACCGATTATTTGGTACAGATACTGTAGTGTCGGAACTTCTTTCCCCCCTCAACTGTAATGTATTTGATTCCTTGGGCAACATGCATTCATATCCTTAAAGCCATACAGGTAGTACTGTACAATTTGGATAGGTATTATTACAATCAAAATGTGATCGTGACAACCTAAATTATACTCCGCAAATGTTGTGTGATATGTAGGTGGACATGGCAACGATGTGACCAAAATCTTGCACAATGTTACTCCGTACTTCACTTCAACGGCCTCTGGGAACACATGAAAAAAAAATAGGGGTCAAAAGTGGCAAGTCAAAGGCACAATTTAACTTTTAACTAGAGCCCCACAGTTAAGTGTATTTTTGCCAAATTGGTTAGTTTTCGTCGTTGTTGGATATATGTAATATTGAACTGTCTAATGAGCTCAAGTTTGACAAAAATTCGTCTATAAGCTTTGGCATCTAATTCTTAAAAGTACTCCCTGCGCTCAAAAAGTACTTAACACAGTTGACATTTTGCAATCTTTGCCGCAACTCTGACCACTACATTTGTTTTACACCATCTAAAAAATGTATGACATTATGAAGTTCTATATTTCCAAACATAGAAGACAAATATACACATATGACTTCTGTGTTTCCAAACTAAATTATTGTAGAAGTTATTGATGGCCAAATTTTTAGAAGTTTGGGTGGGTTTTGGTCAAGCATCAAGTATTTGTGATCGAAGTGATATTGAGATTTGTCACTACAAGACTTGCACCATTTCCCAACAGTAGGTAGGTGGATATTTTAGATAACTTCATACCATACCCTGTGGGGGATGAGTTTGTTGGTGATTACATTGTGGGTGATTGATAGAACTGTTGGGAAATATACAAATTAAGAAAAAACTGTTGGAAACTCGAGAAAAAAATAGAAGACACAAACGGTTAGGTACTTGTATAAATCTGTTGGAAAAGTGGCATATCTTGTAGTGTCGTAGAGAAATGGTATCAATACTGTGATGATAGAACTTTCAAATGACTATACTGTCAATAATAAATCTGATCGACAACAGATGCTTACAAAAGTTAGTGGTCCAAATATCGTGTTAAAATCGGAACATCAAGTAAAAGGAGAATGTTTTTAGTATCAAGCCAACCATCATGTCAGATGTACTGAAAAAAGGAGTCATCATATATATATGAACACGCTACACCAGGAGTTTACGGGTTGGATCTATCAAAAAACCCTCCCTGTCACGGTAACAACAAGGACTAGAGCAACAGTTAACGATGGAGTGCTACATACAGTCCGGAGCAGAGTACAATGGGCATCGATCTCTAACCACCAACGGAGGACGACCCGGGGGCCGGGGCTAGCTAGTAGTTCAAATTTTACCGTTTGGATTATTATTGGATTGCTGGCCGGAGCTTGCATTGCGAGCGACAGGCGCGCTGCTGTGCCTGCCCGAGCCCGGGCCGGCAAAGCAGGGGGCGCCGCCGTACAGGGGGCGTCCGCCGCGGCACAGGGCGCGGCGCATGCATGCCGGCGTGGCCCCCCGGCTGGAAGCTGCTGCTGCTGCTGCGGCGGCCATCTTCTGGGCTCGTGGCCGGCCGCGCCCGGCCCCGGCGCCCGTCGCCGACCCCCATCATTCGCGGCAGGAAAAAACCGCGGCGGGTCCACGCGCGGCTCGGTCGTCGGTCGTGGCGTCACTGGCGTGGCAGCAGTAAAACGTGGGCGCGGGAGGGAGGGGGATCTAGTCTTACCGGGTTGGTTTTTGGCAGCATCGATCCGTGGCAGCGTGGTAGCTGCACCGGCCGGCCGGCAGCTACATGGCAGAAGAGGCCACTGTACGTGGCCGGCCTCCTGTACGTGCTGAGGGAGCTAGCTAGACACCCATGCACCCAAAAGAGCTATGGATCAGCAGCTCAATGGCGATGGCGCCATCCCAGAACAAAATGAGTGGAAGGATGCACAGTGCAGGAGAGTAGCTAGGTGTGTATAGGCTTACACTAGATCAGAGAGTGGGCTCGTGCAGGGAATCCGATACTCACTGTCCAAATTGAAGATCTCTCTCGTGCAAACAGACGTATCTTTCTACGTATTCCAAGCTAGCCCGCGCCTGTGAGTGTTTTGTACGTGTGCTACGGTTACATGAGTGCACGATACACATACAGGCCGGGGCACAGGGCGGCAGGCATGATCTGGTACGGTATGCATCATAATATGCAGCAGATCGATGGAGCCAGTTGCTGCGTGCTGATGATGAGATGAAAGAAGCACGGTGGACTTGCAACAGTGGCCGCGCGTGGTGGCCGGCCGGCGGTACCACGCCGGCCTGGCCGCCTGGCCTGACACGGCCAGATGGGAGCTGCTACCATGTCTAGTCGCACATCAAATTCAGAGCTCCAATTATTCCGCCGTACGCCGCAAGGATTGCATCCACGCCACTGCGCCAATTACCCAGTACTCCAGTCCAGCAATTTACCCCTTTCTCATCTCTCTTCAGGCCAGTTGAAGAGTGGGCGGGCATGCAGCGTACACCTCCGCCGCGCCGCCGCCCGAGCGCGACACCGGAAGTCCGTGCGGCGTGCAAGGACGGCGGCGGCGGGGCGTCATCTCCCTTCCTCCTCTCATCTTCGTGGGGGTTGACCTCGCCGGAGAGGTCGCCCCGGTGGCCGGCGCCGGCGCACGCGGCCGGATCCGCCCCCTCCGCTTCCGGATCCGGTGTCCTTGAGCACGGATCCGTCGTCTAGGGGGGCCACGGCGGCGGGCTCACAAGCTGGAGCTGGCGGCGTCCGGCAGCCAGGGCGCAAGGGCTCGGGCCAGCGGCGCAGGCGCGCGGCCTCGCCGGCGCGTAGCGGCCGGGGAGAGCACAACGGCGGTTCGCGGGCTCGAGCCGGCGGCGACCGGCGGTCAGAGCGCAGATGCTCGGGCTGGCCGCGCAGGCGCGATGGTGTGGCTGGCGGTTATCCGTGGCGGACGATGGCTTCAATTGGCTACCCGCTCCCGTGAGTGGATCTGTTCCGCGGCCTAAGTGCGGCGGAGGTCCGTCGGTGGGAAGCACGGTGGCGGTGGCGGCCGGCGGATGCTGCGGGTGTGGTCTGCCGGCGAACGGAGCAGGGTGTCCAGATTCTATGTCGCTGGTCGACGGTCAGGTCGAGGGGAGCCTAAGTGCTCATCCCTCACACTACCGGCGGCCGCGGCCAGCATCGTGACTCAACCTGCTATTCATCGTCATGCCGACGTTGCGTGGGCAAAACTTGGTGCTTGATGGGTCCTTCATCGTCGCAAGGACTTGACTGCCGCCGTCTGGTGGTTCGGTTGCTCTTCATTGTCTGCTGCAGTGATGTTTTGTGCAGGAGTTCCGGGCGAAAGCCTAACCCGGTGGCGATGTCGGTGTCAGTAACGACGGCGTTATCAGACGTCGTTTAACCTCCTTGGAGGCGTTTGTTGGGATGCTTCTGCTTGGTCATGTATTTTCCAGATGAAAACCTTCTTCCGGCTTTTCGGAGGGGCGGCGATGGCGGCTTCAATGTCGTTTCCTTCTTGGAGGCGTCGCTTTGGAAGTCATGATGATCTTCCTCACTTGTGGTGGAACTGCTAGGCGAGCGATAGAAGGCAAGTGTTCAATTCCGAAGTCGAGTTTCTAAGCAAACGGAAGATGAATGGATTGGCGCTACATAATGAGACTGCAAGTTTGAAGCCTGGTTGAAGAAGAAGAATGAAGCTTAGCTTTCTCCTTTTTCTGTATTAGAGCTCCGTTTCTTGTTTTTTGTTTCTCCGTGTGGAGGTTGAGTCTAAGAACTCGTGTTTGTAACCTTTGGCTGCGTATATCCACTTGTGGATGTAGAGGCCGGATTTTAATCCTTAATTAAAAAATGCAGCGTACAAGCTATCCTCGCCGCAGTCTCTTTTCTTCTGTGGCTGACTCCTTTGTAGCTTTCCCTGCGTCGCATTGCGGCGTGTGCATTATGTGGCTCTGAATCGTATCTTGTTCTTTATCCACTGAGTACGTACCGCGTGGTACTAGCACTGTGTTCGTCATACACCTTAATTGTACCATCAGTCGGTGTTAATAACCAACAGTAGTTGGTCATGGTTTGAGTCAAGGATATTTTTTCAAGAGGAGAAGATTAATTGGAGATGTGTGAATATGCATGTTGCAGTGCACGCAGAGAAATAATAGTATATATGTATGGCAGAAATGAGGTCTCTCTTCATAAAGGTGATTAGATAAATGTTTCGTTGAGGAGAAACTTCTACTCATCCTAGTTCTGTTGATTCTGATCCACCGTAATTTGACGAGATAGACGAATACAATATGCCACTACTCTTTATAATGAAAAAAAAGAGAGGATAGTTAACTGTGACAAGAAAGAATAACAGTACGTATGTACTGGTGTAGGGAAAGGATGTCACACTTCACTGATAAAATTCTGGTGCATGGCAGTGCACTTTTCTTGTTTAGGAGTCTGTGTTGGTAAAAAGTTAAACATAGAAACTAGCCATTCATAAGTTCCAACTTTCTATGCCTATCGTATCTCGATAGGTTGTAATAATATATTGTGTCAACGAAAAAATAAATATTGTCTCAGGGATAAAGGCAACACAGCCCAATTTACTCTATCCACACTAATATATAGTATGCAGTAATATTTAGCTTTCTCGCATGAAAATCGTATGTTAAGTGCATTTGTACACCATGATATTAATAATATCACATTATTACTAGCTCAAAAAACCGATGTACAGCCCGCACTCACTTATATTGGCGTTATACCTTATACTCCCGTTTAGTCAAACATGGCACTGATAGATGGAAATTTGTCATATACAGACTCCTATAACTGAAATTGCATACTCCCTCCGGTTTGGTAAAGGAAGTCGTTTAGGACAGCGACACGGTCACCAAATAAAGCACAACTTTGACTTTTCTTTTTCTATAAAAATATTTCATGAAAAATTATATTTGTATATTTTTATGAAAGTACTTTTCAAGAGCAATCTATTTATATAATTTGCACATTTCCAAACTCAACGACTTAAATGTTATTCATGATTTACATTCCCAATGTTTGACTCAAACCTTGTCCAAAACGACTTCATTTACCAAACCGGAGGGAGTATTTGGAGAGCTTTATATATATGTAGGGCAGGCGCATGTGTACTCGCAATATTATTAAAGGGAGAATATATAGGATACAATGTGCTCACATGGATGGATTATTTGTAAAATGGCACACGCAAGGGGCACTATATCTCATAATTGTCACACAATCCAACAATAGTCTGAACCAGAACTTTCAATCTTTATATAAGCTGGATGGCCATTTGCAATGGATACCACTAGCTCTGTTCAGAAATGTTAACTATATTTTGAATGAAGATCGAGAAGTCTTCCAAAGTAGATTTTGACCCTTGATTTCTTTAATAATATAATACAAATCGGTCAAAACTCAATATAATCTCAAAATCACTTGGGCTATAAATATACATATAATTTAACTAATTATTGGTCAAAGTTTGATTTTTCGCTAATCAAAATATGCCTTGCATTTGTGAACCGAGGGAGTACGGTTAAATGAATATAACATTGGCGCTTGATATTTATTTTCCTAGCCCTTGAAGGGAAACAAAAGATCAGACTGAATAAAGTTTGCTATGCTTAGGAATCACTTCTAGAACAAATAAGCAATAATGCCAGAAAAGGGCTGCTGAGATCTTGTTAAGCATTTCCTAAACTGGAAACAATGAGATCAATTTGGTCTAGTATTGAATATACACACATGATGCAAAACTGTATGCATGTTGGACAAGTTGTCTTACTTAATTTGGGAACACACAGTACACCGATCCATTTTTGTACCTCAATTAATTTGTGTTGCTTGGGATTTAGGGAAATTTATTATTAGATCTCCTTGACTGCTGTAGCAGAAAGATTAAATGGATTTACTGTTTACTTATGTCGTCTTAGCAGTACAAGCTATGTAAAAGCATCCAGAGATAATAGTACCACACTGCTTGATGCTATGCTCTTGATGCAACACTGTAGCCTTGAAGAACCTGTAGTACCTACGGTTTTGGGTATCACTGTGCATCAAATGATTTCATTGATTACCCAATATATACTTTAATTGATCAATGGGTGAAGATTATCCTGTTAACTATTTATTTTCCAAATATATTTACAACAATTCAAAAAAATGCCAAATATACTTTAATTGATGTTAACTATTTATCAAGTTAGATTCAACCTTGAGTATGCATCAAATATATATATCCAGAGCTAGCTACACCTGATGTATTTGAATATATTCACTTTTTTTTTGCGGGGAATATATGACTGTTATGTTATGACTTTGTAGTCTCCAGAAGCCTACTTAACAGAATTTTATTCTTAATTATATATATGCGCTAGGACTGTACAAGGAAATAGGGCAGATTGGGGACATTATGAGAAATTAACACTGTCTGCATGCATGGGAACTGCTCTCAAAGAAAAGAGAGTAACTGCTCTCAAAGCTAGCAAGGCATTCTGACAAAGAGATATATAGAGATATTATAGCAGTCTATGTCCCCTTTCTAATTAATAGTTCCAAATCAGCACACAAACTTTCTGCATCAAGCTAAGGGAGGATATGAATGTGAATCAAGCGTACTACTTATATAGAATCATTCAGAAAAAGAAGAAGAGGAAGTTCTTCTTAAGTCATGTGTTACTTTTCATGTAGTTCATTTCGGAAGAGGAGGAAATATGTCAACATCAAACTGCCATTTGGACCATGTTCGTCCTAACCAGCAAATTCATTGTCGAAGAACTCTAGCCAAATTGGTAAACATGCATAAAAAGGACAGGCAAAACAACACAAATGTTACTACAAAAGGCTACCTTGACACACATTATTTTCAAATGTAAAATTAAATACCCTACTGGTGGAAAACGCGACATGCAACTGCCAGATTTTTCCTCTTTCAAGCTCCCGGACATAATGTTTTCCTTCTCTTTTTAATTTCTGTGATCCAAATACTAGTACCAGTGTGAAAATGACTAGCATCAAAATGCAGCTCGAAGTTGCTACAAGACAAGCAGGTAAGAACAAGCGCAGCAGCCATATTTTTATGTCTGCAACAACAAACGAGAGAGAGGGCACAAAAGATTCTGCATCACACAAACATGGATACATGATAGCTCTAACTTGAGTGCACTGCCACTGGAATCCTATGATCTTGTAACAAAAAAGAAAGCTCCATAGAGCCCTAGCAAGGAGCACAGAGTTCAAAGATCAGATCATGCACTCACACACTTGGCGCATGAAAAAGAGAGCAAAGATAAAGCTGCTGCGCATCACCAAAAGTGAGACACCCATCCATGCACTAAAAGTGTTGGAGTAACTAGCACAGCATGCAGTAGTAGTAGCAGTGTGGCATCACTACTCAGAGGAGCATATATATCTATGTACCATCATGAGAACTGCAGATGTGTTTAAATTTCTCATAACTCACAAAGTCATCATAATTCGTACAAGCCAAGTTTGAACAAAAACCCCCAAAAGAAAGAGAAACTAATTCCACTCTAGAAGGAAGGAAGAAAGAAGTTGATGCATGAACCCTTGACAACTCTGATGCATGAGAACTCAAAAACAGTTCTCTAATTCAGCTGCAAAGGGGTAGAAAAAAGTACTAGTATTAACTTGTACATCTAGAGAGCTCTTCCCAAATCCATGGTAGCTAGAGAGAGAAAGAGTAACCAATTAAACACACTGATTTAAAATGCCGAGATAAGAGAGAGAGAGAGGCTCATGACTTGCACCATGATCTCGCATGGGCTACCTTAGCTATTGTATTCCCCCCACACCATATGCCCTATGTACAAAACACCCAAAGGAGAAGCTAGCCAAGAAGTAGCAAATCAAGTAGTGTCATGGCAGCACTGCACTTACACTTCTTGGCTTCTTTGCTCTCCCCATGGTCTCATGTGAATGATCTCTTCCTTCTTCTCCTCCTTCTCAATCCATGCATGGTAGGAGTCGAACCCGGCCCCTTGATCATCGACGGCAAGGATCATGGATCCGTTGTTCGATTCGGCGAAGAAATCTTCTTGAAATATTGGATCATTGTTTGATCTGTCTAATTTTCTGCCCTATGAGGTGAGATGATCTCTCTTCTTCCATAGTGCTCTCTCTCTCATCTCAGCCTCCCCCACAAATTACATGTTATTGTAGTCAAGAAAAAATTAACCAGAAAATCAAGGTGAAAAAAAAATAAAGTTAACGAGCCCGCGGAACCGCCAGGCGGCTAGAAGAGCGTGGCAATTGAGGATCCGCAGTTGGCGAGGTCTGGCCACGCCGCGGCGGCGCCGCCAATGCCGCCGCCGTTGCCCCAGTACAGGAACGAGGAGGGCGCCGTGGCCGCCGCCGTGGAGGCGGAGCTAACCCCGGGGTTCATGGACGCGGCCGCCGCGGCCATGAGCGCGTCCGACGCGATGATGTTGGCGTCCACGTTCGACGACGACGGCGTCGGCAGCTCCCAGCTTCCGTTCTGCTGGTGGTCTCCGTGCGCCGCCGCCTTCTGCTGGTGATCCCCGGCGCCGGCGGCCTCCGCCTTGACGTGCAGCTCCTCCAGCCCCGGCACGAGGGAGCTGGAGAGCAGCGGCGCGTAGAAACTGTTCATGATCCCGCCCGCGCCAGCCCCGGCGTCCTGCATCCACGGCTTGAGCTGGATCTGCGCGCCGGCGCCGGCGCCGCCGTAGCTGAGGCCTAGCAGGTGGTCCACCTGCGACTGGTGCTGCTGCTGCTGCTGCTGCTGCATCTCGTAGGCGGTTGCCTCCGACGAGACCACCGACTGCATGGCCGCCTGGAAGAGGCCGAGGTGGTCGCCGCCGGCGCCGCTGCCGAGCAGCAGCGACGCCAGCGAGGAGCCCCCGTGCAGGCCGAGCGCCGAGGTGAGCGACGGCAGCGATCCCGCCGGCGGCGGCAGGGACAGCGCCGACGCCGCCGAGGAGGACGTGACCCCCGCGGCGGCGGCGGCCGAGGACCCGCTCCTCCCGCCGGCGCCGCCCGCGGCGCTGCTGCTCCTGGAACGCTTGTTCTTGCGGCAGCCGCCGCCGACGGGGACGTTGCGGAGCGTGCCGCCGCGCGTCCAGTAGCGCTTGCACGCCTTGCAGAAGTGCCGCGGCTGCGACAGCGAGTAGTTGTTGTAGTAGCAGAACTTGGTGTTGGCCGAGTCGCAGCGCGGGCACCGCAGCGCCTCGGCGCGCGGGTCCGCGACGGGCGCAGCGGCGGCGCCGGCGCCGCTTCTCGTCGTCCCGGCCGGCGGCGCCCCCGCCGCCGGCTGCTGCACCGCCGTCGCACCCCCCGCGCCAGCCATGTATCTCTAGCTTCTCTTCTCCGCTAGCTTCTTCACAGCTAGCTAGCAGCACACAGATCGGTCGTCGGAGCTACTAGCTTATAGCAGCTCGCCTCCGGCCGTGATCCGCGCGTGTATGTAGAGAGAAAGAAAGAGAAAGGCCGGGGAGGCGAGAGGAGAGAGAGATGGACGGGTGCGTGGTGGTGGAAAAGAATGGAAGCAAGTGAGGCGAGAGGAGGATCGGAGAGGAAGGGTGGGTGGGGTTTTCAGGGGGAAGGTTCGCTGACAAGAGCTAGGAAACAAAGCGGGCGTGCGGGGTATTATTGAGCGCTGATGGCGATACTACGCACTAGAAATACCGGCTTGGGCTTCCGGCAGCAACCACTCCGCTGCTCCAAGCGCCACGAAATGAGCAGATGAGCGCGCGGGCGGGGAGAGAAGGGGGCGCACGCACTCTAACCTAGCGAGTTTTATAGCCGACGACGACGACGAAGACGCCGCCACCACCGCGCCGACGAGACGACGATGTAACAAGTGATAAGCTTCAATTGGGCCTCTTCTCTGTGGTGGTATACGCGGTATGGTGGTGTATGTGTGTATATATATAAATCATATATATATATATATATGTATATATATATATATATGGAATGTTGGAGTGGTTAGTGTATGTGTGACAGGTGTGGCGTGTTTCTTTGTTTTAATACACGTGCTTCGAGTGTATTTGACTGAAGCACTAGTTGGATTTAGGAGTAAGGAATGGGCTTTAGTTTTGCATATTTGTTAACTGTGGGGGGTTAGGAACGCATGGAAATAGCGCACCTTAGATGTGATCAAATTCGTTATATATCCAAAAGCTGAGCAAAGGGGCTGTGAAGTAGCAGAGCCAACCGCATCCGACCGTGTGGCTAGGTTTGAGAAATGTGGTTGAAATGGTTATATAGTTCTAACACAAAATTAAAAAAATGTACCGTTTGTCAGACTCCCTCTCTGTAGTTAAAATTATTATATCTTTTGTTTTTAACTCATGCTTTTGAGTCTCCGCAAGAATAATTTAGGAACAATGGAGGATATGCCTTACATGCTTTGCATAAATCTGAATTATTGCATTTTTTAGTAGAGATGGAAAGATTTAGACATTAAAATCAGTAGCTATGGATTAATTGATATATACGAAGCTTATATGCAATCATAATGTACAACCACAACAGTCACCTTCCGAATTACCCCCAACACCAACAAAAAAAAGTAGCATGCTTACTATGTTCACGTTGTGAGCACACGTACATAAAATTAAAAAAGTTTATCTTCAGCGATATATTCCAAAGATTGGAATATAGCTATGTACTCATTATCAGATAGTTCTTCCAAGGGATCGGACGGGACGTACGAGTAGTCATGGGTGGTGAATTTGCTCGATAGTATAGTACTACATCTTCTAGCCAGCGCGCGCGACGAAGCATCGAATCCGGCGGGTATGGGAGATGAGCGGTCAAAAAGCAGAGAGAGAGAGAGAGAGGAAGGAACCGATGCTTCACCGCCGCCTGCCACACCGATCACACCTGTTTACACGCACACGCACGCAGGTACGTTGCACGTTTTCACCACGGAATGCGTGGTCCGACGCATTGCCGGCCGGCCGAGCTATTCAGCGCTGTCGTCCCTAGCACGTACGCTTGGGGTACACCGCTCGACCAACCAGCACATACGCTCCGTGGCCAGAAAAGCTGCTGCCAATTCAATCTCAGATGTTACGCACGTATTATTGTCCTGTGTGGCTGCACGTAGCAGGCCATGCATCCACAATAATCCTAGCCGGCCGGCCAGTAGTAATGTATAGGACCACTGCTCATGCATATACACTCTCTGATCAGACACGGTACTGTACGCCGCGACTTTCTATATATATATATATATATATATATATATATATATAAATATATACTCAAGTAGCAGAGCATCTATCAGCTCGACTGTGCAGTGGTACTAGCAGTACTAATCCGTCATCATATCGACGCCTAGATCTACCTAGACAAGCGCAGGTAGCTGCGAGATGGATACATATATACATATATATAAATATAAGATAACCGAAAGGATTTCGTGGTTAGTGGGTGGCCGGGCGCGGAGTGCAGTGGGAATCCCGAGGCCCCGGCGAAGTTTTTTCGCGGCGCCCGAGAAGAACAATTATTCCCCACTGTCGCGGCCACTTCGCTAGCTAGCTAGCTAGATAGCTCTCCTCACACACACTGTGACGCCGGCTCTTTTTTCTCCTGTTCATGTGGGGCCGTCCTTGCTCTTGTTTTACACGTACCAGATGGAGCCGAGTCAGCCTGGTGGTTTATCTATCCATCGCATGGCTCTTGCTAGTTGCTACGAGCGAGAGAGAGAGAGGGCCCGGTAACAAAGCAGCAGGCAGGCCGGGTCGAGACCGGAATTCCCCGGAGGGATAACACGACAAGCTAGGCGGCGTCGGCGTCGGCGTCCACGTCGGCGGCGGATTGACGCGTGGGTAGGGCACGCGACGGCGGGGCCTGGTGCAAGAGAGAGGCGCTGTAGTGTGGACTGGTACGTACTGCTGGGGACGTACGGGAGCAGATCAGAGCCGTCCGATCGCTGCGGCGCTACACACTGGTCGATGGAGACAGTAGATCGACCACCGATCAAAGGCCGGCTGCCTGCCTCTGCCTGTTTGTATATCCACTGTGCAAAAGCTGTTATCATAGACCAGCTGGATGCTCCACTCCACGTCTCATGTACGATACGATCAATCGACTGGTACGTATAGTACGTGCGTGTGCGTGTGTTGCAGTTTTGACAGTCTACCGCTCGACTACACATCGGTTCGGTCGCCCGTCACTGTTGACGTGAAATCATCCACAGGCCGGGGAAATAAATTTACCCGGCCGGGCCGGGCGCTGCCTGGAGTAGCTCCTACTCCTTGTGCTAGTACAGTAGTTACTACTCGACGAGCTGAGACCGATCGATCGATGGAGATGACACGCACGAAGTCACGAACGGACGCGCGCCGGTCCGCGCGACCGACGACGATGTCACGTAGGCCGCGCGCGTCGGTTACGTTACGGCTGGTTCGAGATCGAGGCGGGGCAGGCGAGGAGGTAGCAGTGGGGGCCGGGCGCGCCGGCCGTTAGGCCTACGCGCGCGGCGGGGGTGGTGGTGGTGGTGCACGCAGCAGGCGTGCGTGCTGGTGCGTGGGTCGGGCGGCGCGCGCGGGCACCTCAGACGACAGCGCATGTGGACAGCTCACTCGATCTCCATGCATCGCCTCGTCACTCGCTTCGGGCGCGCCGCGCGCACCACGGCCTGGCGGCCGGCATGAACGCGCTGGCGCTATAGCTCCGATGATTCATATACCCCTAGCCGAGCAGCCGAGCAGCCAGGTATGCACGCAGCAGCCGCCGCTGCAGCTCCAGCTAGCTACCTTCGCTGCCGCGCACGCTGCACCTGCGTGCGCCGGCCGGCCACCCACCCACCCATGCACCATGCGCGTGCAGTGCATATGCATGCATATATGGCTGCTGATGCCTCATTACAAGAAAGAGCTCGCTCTCGCTAGGTCTCGATCAGGCGATTGATGCGTGAGTGGGGCGAGAGAGAGAGACATAGTGGAGGCGCGCGGGCGGCAGAGGAGGCAGGGCTCTGCTACTGGGAGGCACAGTGAGTTTGGTATCTACCAGTTTTGTCGCTGACACGCAACAACAAGCCGGCCGGGACCAGCTTAGCAGAGCCATCAGCCAGTAGCCCCGGCCTCCGACTCCGATCCCTCCCTCCTCGCCCATCATCTCACCTCTCCCCCTCTCTCTCTTTCTCTCTCTCTCTCTCATGTCGTCCTCCTGTTAACGCACCAGGTGCGTGGAAGTCTTGCTGCGTACATGCATTACCCACCCAGAGGGCCAGAGGTAGCTACACCCAAGCAATAGATGGAGAGAGAGACACACACACACAGAGAGAGATAGAGGGGGAGAGACATAGGACGGGGTGGTGCTGTGTGTGTGTCCTGCAGCTAACAGAGCCATCCGTCACTGTGCGTGTTCGTCCGAGTACCGGCGCACTGTGCGGGTGCAGGGCGCGGTGGTTGGTGATGCCCTCGCTCAGCTCCGGCGTACGCGTGCACGATCAGGGCAGGGCTTCTCCCCCGCTGACACAACAGTAAGATTATTCGATAGATCCATCGCCGTCGATCGCTCCCTCCGGCCACCTTCTATCTGTCATCTGTACGTACATGTTCGTCTCTCGAGCGCGCGCGCGCGAATGCGCAATCGTATCGAGATCCAGGACAGGACCCCGCCGGCCTGGCCTGGCCTAGCGCCTAGTCTCCGCCTATAGCCTCTAGCCTAGCGAGCGACGAGGCGAGCTACCCACCTACCCGACCGCCATAGGTTTATAGGTAGGTCGCCTCGTCGGGCCGATTCGTCGTTCTCCTGCGGCGCTCTGCATGCTCTGCGCGCTTGACAATCCTTCGATTCAGAGCCTCCCCTGCAACAGCGTATCTCATAACAATTTTGACTCTTCCTTTGTTTTGACGTTGCAACGAACCGTCCCATAACAATTTTTTCATCGGAAGTTCGGACGCTAGCGGAACCGTTTCTAGCTAGCCAAAGTCTGTCCAACTTCCAATGTTTCAGTCTAGTAAAAAACGTCCTAGTACAGTACCGAAATATAATGGTTCAAATATATGGACAAAGAAAATGTTCCAATTTTATTTCACGTTTTTCTATCATAGTGGGATGAATCCATACCGTTGATTTTTAATCAAATGGTCAGAAAAATGACAGATTCTTTGACGGATAAATTTGTATCCCATTATTGAATATAAAGTCAAATACCATAAAATTCCACTAGCAATTACTCATTGATATATCTTATTTATATAAAAATTATCTTAGCATATATTCATAAATCCTTTAATAGGATATTTCTTAGCAACAAGTAACATGTATCAAGAGAAGTT
This sequence comes from Echinochloa phyllopogon, assembly GCA_033239725.1. NCBI lineage: Eukaryota > Viridiplantae > Streptophyta > Magnoliopsida > Poales > Poaceae > Echinochloa > Echinochloa phyllopogon. Next base: position 48,239,530 of record BTCW01000002.1, on the reverse strand, counting down.
AATGGTCAAACCATATTTCTTGACACGAATCCTAACTTTCATGTTTCGAAAATCTAAGGATCGATTGGTCACACACCCGACAATTAACCACATGACATTAGGGGATGGGGAATGGTTCAATTATGTTGTTCATATTTTTTGTGTGTGCATTGGTGACTCTTGGGGCTAGAGTGAAAGTTAGGTTATGATCGGGAAAAAAATTTCGTCCACACGGCGCACTATCATATATCATAGGCAATTGGTGCGGCCATCAATGGGCCAACACAAAAATGGGAGCCCCTAACATCGTGGAGGGAGGCGAATTGATTGTAGGTCATTTGGTAAGGTTCCTCATGGTGGAACCTGCCTACCCGTGTTCGAGTTCACGACTCATCATGGGTGTCGTATTTTTCTGAATTTATTCTAGAAATTAATTTGCGCTATTCGTTCAGTGGTAGGCAACATCCCTATCGATAGTGAGATGCTGTGATGACTTCGTGAATCTCAAGATCGAATCTGCTAGCTTAGACTTTCAGATGTGTGTTCATAATGATAAGGTTTACGTGCGTATATTTATGTAAGGGTGAGTGTGCGTATGTGTGAGCGTCTGCGTATGTACTAGTCTTGTGCGTATGTGTGAGCGTCTGCGAATGTACTAGTCCTTCGAAAAAACACGGGGACCAATGGATGAAGAGCAACTAGGGTGGGGCAGAGGTGCGAGGATGGAGGAACATAGGAAAAGAACAAAAAAAAACAGGAGACCGCGCGGATCGAAGGAAGAAGAAAGAAGCGCATATGTCCATGCGTCGACCACAACTTCCTCTAATTCCAATCACCTGCGTCGTCAAATAGCGCCTCCATATTTTTAAATCGAGAGATAGAGTGCGTACTATTTCGTCAACACGGTTATGATCCATACATATGCATGCATCCGAGAGTAATTATTATTAATTGTTTTGAATATGTCCAAATCGGAGCGTATCTCAGTGCAATCCTAATCCCAGTTTCGTTTGAAAATCACGTTGCAAATATGCATAGTTTGTGACCGACACGAGCCCTACTCCTTTGACGTGCGCGCGGCGGCAGTTTGCCCACTATCCAGTTCCTACTCCTCTTTGCATTGGTAGTTTGACCGCTGCCGGCCGCCTCCTGTCTCTGACAGCAGCATGACTAAGCAAGCTCCTCTCTATAGTTTATCGTTGCTCAGTGTCTCCCATGGACAAAGTAACACGAGATGAACAATTGCTTAGCGACGTAGAGAGAGAAACTGGTAGCCGAGGTCCGGAGAGAGAGAGGGGAATGGATGGCGCGCATGTTGTAGCATCCCGAGACGATCGATCACCACCAACCAGCAATCATTTGTTCCACTACAAGGAGAGAGAGAGACGGGAGAGATAGAGAAGATAGAGATAGAGAGAGAGAGGATGGGACGGGAGGATAGTGTGCGCAGTGCCCGGAGAGGCAGCCGACAAGGCAATCGAGCGCTCCCCGATCCTCGTCCGTCCGTCCTCCGATCCCTCCTCTCCTAGGAGCGCGCGTTCTACGTACTACTAGCACGCATCAGCAATCGCAGGCGCCGGCCGGAATAAAGCCACCGGGCTCGCGGACAAGCCGGAAACCAACACGAGCCGGCCGGCCGGCTTCTGCCCGGCGCCGCCCGTTCGTGGCCGGCCGCGCGCGGCAGGGGCTGATGCGCAGGCGCAGCTGGGGCGCGCACGCACGTACGACGACGCAGCGCATACGCACGCACGACGCGACGGCGGTCTAGGTCACAATGATGCGACTGACGGCCGGGGCGCGCCTCCCTGCCCGGCCTCTGCGCGCCCTGCCCGGCCCGTCCGGCCATGGATCCCGGGACGTGTCGGCCCGGTACTCTCTGGGGTGGGCCCTCGATCAGCTCTTCTCCACACTCCGCACTCGAACCGGCCGGCCGTTTGCGCTGAGATAGCACGCCGTGCTGCTTGATATATCTAGCTTAGGAGGAGTACTAGCTGCTAGTGCGCGCGTTCGTTCTGGGCGAGGCACCCGCACCACCATCAGTAGAGAGAATAGAGATGGTGTGCCAGCTAGACCACCATCAGTAGAGAGAATAGAGATGGTGTGCCAGCTAGACCACCGTGTCCGTGCAGTGGATCGTGTACCGCACGAGGAGCACTAGCAGCGGTTCGGCACCACACGCACGCACGCTAGCTAGCTACGATACCTACCTCCTGTTCGTTCATCCCGGCACGTACAGTTTCTGGGAACAGGCACACGTATTTTTCGGCGTTGACACTTGGCAGCACACACTGACACACAACACCCACTACGGAATCAGGTACCGCTTAGCATCGTCGTCGTCGCGTCCCGGTCACGACGAACCGTCGGCCATCCGCGCGCCTGAGAGGCCGGGGAGGTTAGAGAGCCGTCCGTTTACTGAAACCGGCCGGCCGACTGACCCCTGACTTGCGCGCGCGCGCACGGCGCCCCGACCCGGCCGGGAGCGTACGTGGCACCGGAGGTGTCACTGCCCATTATATTGCCCAACATGCATGGAGACTAGCTAGCGAGCATCTGCCGTGTCTTTGCTCGGAAGGAAAGAATCGGCGACGACGTCGGAGCCGGGCAGTAGAGGACGCGCGGCGGCCGGGCCGGGGTCCCGGTCTCGAAAGCGATCGAGCTGCTGGTGTCCGACGACGCGCGCACATATATATGTATAAATATGTACACACAGACACGGACGACGTGATGAGGCGTGTGGGCGCGGCCGGCGCGCGCGTGCACGGCGACACGAGAGATCGATGGAGGGCCGGTCTGCCGGCGGCGACTGATCGTGATCGATCGGCCGGCCGGCGCCGTGGACGACGGCGCGATTATTCGATTCGATCTCGGTCCGGTCAAAGCCGTGTCGATGGGGATGGGCGCGCGGGCTGGTATAGATGGCTCCGTCATCGACTGATCGATCGATCGCTACTTGCATCACCGGCCGGGCGGCTACTACTAGTGGCCTCCACCCACGACACACGCCCCCGACCCGGCCCGGCCGTATGCGTCGCACTAGCTACACAGGTGGTACTCGCTAGCTAGCTGCCAGTGGTGTGGTGGTGGGTGGTAGTAGTATTTTGCTAGAGGGAGAAAGAATTAGATAGATTGGGATAGGTAGCTAGCTAGCTCTGGAGGGACCAAGCAAGGGAGAGAGAGATTCGATCTCTTTGTTAGCGGAACCCGTGCTCGTGAAGGGAAGGATCATATCATCGTTCAGGAGTGGTGCACAGTATTTCAGTTTCTCCCTCTTGGCAAGTAAACAACTCCCACCAGATCGATGGAGAGAGAGAGAGAGAGAGAATCAAACAAGACTACTTATATTGGACGACCCGCTGGCCGGGCCACACGGAAAACAACACGCAATGTTCCAAGGCGGACAGTGCGACGACAACGATCTCAGTCTCCCACTCAGACGCCGCGGTATTCTCTACCTACGCATTTCCTATGCCCATCTACGTCCCTTCAATATAATCCCCACCCGTCCCAACTCATCCTTCCATCCCTTTCCATTCCATGCATATTCCACTGCGCCACGCTGCCGCCCATCACCAACACCTCTCTCTCTCTCTCTCTCTCTCTCTGATCACTCTATCTCTCCAGCGCCACACACAAACCGAGACAAACAACTCACATCCGGCTTCTCTAATCTAGCTACTACTTGCAATTATTTTAACACACGGAGCTGGTGCACTCACATGACACACACGAACCATGCACAAGCATGGCGGCGCATCCGTCCGGCGAGCGCATTTCCGCGTGACGCCGCCGCCGGGCGCCGGCGTGTCGTCGCCACGCGACACGGTGTCCGGGGCTCTGCCTGGCCGAGTAGTGTGTGTGCACACTGTTCTAGCTAGCTAGCCATCTGTAGTTTTTTTTTTAAAAAAAATTACCCCTGGCCAGCTAGCGTGGAGTACGTGCCAGTGTACATAGTATGCTGGTGCAGGACTGCAGCTAGATAGCATGGGCAAGTAGGCAAGTACGTACGCCATGTACATCTGGGGCGTCGTCGTCGACCGCAACAGTCTCAGCATATAGTGACAGGGACCAGTGCACCATCCACCGTACCCCTAGCTATATCTTTTCGTAGTACTCGCTAGAGGTGTACATGTACGTTGTGGCTATGCATCATGGCACGGCGACGAACTGTGCACACATCGTCTCTAGTCATTCGTATATACTGTACCACCCAAGCAAGTCACTTCTACACTCTATATTTAACTTGTCGTTATTTAGTAACTTGTAAATAAATGTTAGGCGAAAAAATGCACCGTGAAAAATGGCATATAGAAATGAAACTACTATAACACTCAGCCCTCAAAAGCCTAGCACTCTGCTTACACTTTCGTCCTTGCTTTGTGTAAAATGGTTAACCCAAATGTTCATGGTTGGAAAAGAAGGGTTTACAAGTTGGCTTCACACTATCGGAGAACGTTGCTTTCGTCCTTGCTTCGTGTAAAATGGTTAACCCAAATGTTCATGGTTGGAAAAGAAGGGTTTATAAGTTGGCTTCACACTATCGGAGAACGTTGCTTTCGTCCTTGCTTCGTATAAAAGGGTTAACCCAAATGTTCATGGCTGGAAAAGAAGGGTTTATAAGTTGGCTTCACACTATCGGAGAATGTTGCTTTGGCACCGGTTGGGAAACTAACGGGTGCTAAAAGTGCCCATAGGTAGAGAAAAATGTGCATCGATGTGGGGATTCGAACTTAGAATCTCTTGACTCACGCGTACCCACCAAACCATCTCACCTACGCAGCGCATGTGATATGATAGAAGATGCGCTCCTTTTAAAGTAGCATGTGACACTCCCTTTAGCACCAGGTCGTATTTACCAACCTGTGCTGAAGGATCTTTAGCACCGGATCGTAACACCACCCGGTGCTAAAGGTGCCCCTTTATTACCGGGTGGTGTTACGACATGGTATTAAAGGGAGGAGCACCTTTAGCACCGGTAAGGGTCGAGGAACCAGAGCTGATGGAGCTAAAAAATAATTAATGGCTTTACGGGCTCCCGCTTTATTTGAAAAAAGAGAGAGAAAAACAGCCCTATAAACAATGCATATGCATGAGGAGCCAAAGCTTGCTTCGAGCCCTACTAAACGGACCTATGAGTTACTAGCCCGAGCTCCATATGACACCACGAGATCATGTGAAGTTCTTTGGCTATAGAACGCGGGAGAATGAAGAGGAGAGGGGGACCATCTTGCTCTTCACAACACCTCCGTTATTTTTCTTGAAGAATGGAAACGACTCCAATTTGGAGAAAGATCAAAATCAATCAAGATGAATGGAAAAAGGGTTTCAATGCAAGTATGTAGGAGAAAAGGTTTCGAGATTGGAAAATTTTAAATCAAAGGAAGATTTCAATTCGAAAATAGAAGTTTAAAACCAAGATTATTCTTTTTAAAAAAGTTTCATGTAAATAGAATAAAAGTTTCAAGTTTGAAATTTTTGAATCAAAGATATTCGCTTCGGAAAAAGTTAAAAGAAATTGAAAGCATAATGTCCCTCTCTAGCTACTCCACTGACCTACTTCCATGGCGTCGCGCAGTGTCCTGGACCTGATATGTTTTTATGGAAAGTCCTTTGTCTAATATTGCAAATAAGGTCGTTACACAACTAAAGAAGTATTTTATTAGTATCATGAAACTAATATGTTTATTCAAGCTTTATAATTTACTGACTGATTTTTCAGCCTGGTCCGATTACATTTTATTGTTTTGAATACATATTATTACTCAAATGATCATGCGTTTTCTCTTTGGTCAACATATATAATATCAATCACAGGTTAATTAAGATGGTCAGATTTGATCTAAAGGACTTGGATATGATGATAAAATATGATGATTTCAACCACACTAGGAGAATAGTCAGTCCCATTTCATCAACAAGATTATTGAGCGGTAACGACAATTCAGGGATAATAGAGAACGAACTGGCTAGCTAGATTCCAGGGCGCAACACAATACGCCAACAGCCAAAAGGCAGAGAAAACTTGTTTCTTTTGAGTTCCTCGACATGCTTCCCTATGTTTTTATTTGGACCTGACCATATGATGCGTGCATGTTACTAATTGACTATCTATCTACTCCAAACAAATTTCTGTGCTGCTAAGAAAGAGATCATTATATTCCAGCATGAAAAAAATTCTATTCCTGGCATATATATGTAAAATAGCACAACACACAGTAGCTAGCTACCTGATTGATTAATAATTAATAATTGATTAGGTTGAGTTGTCAAGGCTGTATGTCAGTGCTAATCATGCTCCAACAGTCCAATCCATGGACTAATCGTCGCTCCACCAGCTGAGCTGAGCACTGCCACTGCCATGCCATATCATGATGCCCTGCATAAGGGGCTGCATGTGGATTAGTTCCTCTCCACAAAGCCATCATGGTCAAGGCCCTAATAATTCTCATTAGCCATGATGACGCATCTCCTTTGTTCCTCTCAACGAGTAGCGTCTAGAGAGTGGATTTTTTTTGACAGGGCATGCATTCAGCGGACCATGGCCCCCTCCCCTGCTGCTGGGGCCCACTTGTCCATCCACATCCATGGAGGCCGGCCGGCATGGAGGAGCCATGGACCATGGCCAGCACCCAACTGACAATCAGTGGCACAGTACAGTACCGTGTGGGGGATCAACTGCATGTGTCTAGTGATTTTCAACATTGCAGCCCCAGCGGCCGGAGATCACCCCCACCTCCCAAAGTGCTGCAGCCAGAATGGACCAGTGCATGGGACGGACCACACATCATATGCATGCCCTAGCCCTAGCTTCTCTCTTCTATTCTCTCTCATCCACCCCTCTTGCTCTCAGTCTCACATCACAGAGAGGAACCTTTGCCCTGGCCCGCCCCTGCCATGCTTGTTTCCTTGGAATCTCTCTCTCTCTCTCTCTCTCTCTCTCAGTTGGGAGTTGGGGCACACATGCTGATTGGTCCAGTGCAACTCTATCAGAAACGCATTGCTTGTGGAGAGGTAGCATATATACATAATAGATAATACAGAGCCTAGCTAGCTATGTTGTTCTAAACACACATATGAAAATAATGGAATGGACCGGCGACAATGAAGTACCAGTATATAAGACACTGGATTGTGATACTTCATGGAGTTTGGTTATGGTAATTGTTTCTGCCGCAAATTTCTCAAACACACTTTGATATAGTGGTCCACTCTTAATTTGTACGTATGTAGGCACACGCCCTGCATGTTGTACGATGCTGCCGTGGAGTAATGCAAATTATTGACTGACTATTGCCGATGTTTGTGCGTTTATACACGCATGCCACTTGATAATTACTCACGTACGTTCTGAGAAGGCATTTTTCTGTTCTAGTTGATCAGTAATGATTAAGTTGATTATCCTTAACTAATATATAAATTGATTCATCTATATGGATGGAGAACTTGGTGATGATTGTGAAAGGGCCTCTAGCCTAGTGGTTAGAGCACCTGAATAGCATCCTACAGACCCAGGTTCGACTCCCTGTGAGAGCAAATTAACTGGGTTTGAAATAAAGAAAAATTAAAAAAAAATAGATAGGGGCTTCCTCTACTAACTCTGGTCAAGAAAACTTGGTGATGATCATCTGAGCTAAGTTTCTCGAGCTTCCGAATTAAAAAAACGTGTTCGCCAGACTTAAATGTATAAATATTTGCATCATACTCCCTCTAGTAATAAATACATATCGCTTTTTGACGCCGACATTTTTTAGAAACACAATAAATTTATATGTATTTAAAATTCAAATATTAAAGAGAATACTTCCTGGTCAGGTGCTCAATAGTTAACTAATAGCATTTCCAAAAATGCCAAAAATAGTCTAAAAATGATTTTGGGATCTTGCAAAAAACTATTGGTAGGAAAAAATACCTCTCCAACTCAACAGATTCTAAATTTTTTCCCCAAAAAGGTTGAATTGCTGCCATTTCATCCATCCATGGACCCATCACTTGATGATTTTTTGCCCGCATAAATAGTAACTCGTGGATGTTTTCCTCTCTCGCCATTTTCTCTTTGGGATTGGAAGTGCCCAGAAACAGAGGAAATTTGGGTCAATACGGAGTTATTATGAGGCATGCAAAAAAGTTGGGAATGATATTGGATGTCTGTTGGAGTATTGTTTTGGCAACTTCGTTAACAAATTAAAACTAATTGTTGAGAACACTTACTGACACTTTTGGAGGTGCTTTATAGGTTTGAAACTGCTAGGTCTATATGTGGTTATATGTAATGAAAGGGCTACATACAACGTAAATTTCAACAATTGAAATAAATTTTCTTTGTTCCAAACAGTTCAGTCTGGCGAGGTTTGGGAGCCTCCTCTTGGCGTGGTCTAGTGCCACGTAGCAATTCCTTGTGCACACCTTTTACCATCGCACAATAACTTTCGTGAAAAAGAATAATGTGCCCGGCAAGTGTTTATTTCCAGGTGTGCTTGAGTGTATTTGCATTTTGTTTGTAGTAAGAAAAATGACTCGGAGTTCACCATGCATGATGCATGTGTATTATATTCTTATTAACCTACAAGTGAAGCAACGTATACTAATGTCGATTCGTTAGGTGTCCTTTCCTTTGAATCACATGGCGCAGTAAATTCTGAAGGTTTAGGTATAGGTAAAACGAAATATTAACCTATGGCAGCCAAACAACTTAATGCCAAAACAACGTCACAAGCCACGTGAAACTCATTGTGCGGTTAATTCTGGAGATTTAGGTAAATAAAACGAAAGATTAACAGCAGCACTAATAAGTGTCGTCAATAAACAATGTCATGTCTCATGAAGTGCATTTGTGAAGTGAAATGTCGCTTCGTGCAATATATATAATCCATCCCTGAAAGATTCACCTTTTCCCTCCCATATATAAACACATATGGCCTCAGGGGCGGAGGGACAGGGGGGCTGGGGGGGCTCCAGCCCCCCCCCCACCGTCGGTGCCACCATGGAAGCCCCCCAAGCCCCCCCCCCCCTTGGCTGGAGGTTGAAGATGAAGAGGGAAAGGGGGCTGGAGGAGGAAGAAGGAGGCAGCAGCCCCCCCCTTTGCTGGGATGTTGGCTTCGCCACTGTATGGCCTGCGTAACGCTGGACCTTCTAGAAACCAAATATGTCGTCACTCACCGGCCTGTAACAATCATTTGTTATAAACCGATTGAAAGAGAACAAATTTAATCCGGAAGCACCGATCTTCGATCAGTAATCAAGACAGCATGCATGATCTCAGAGAGGAGTTCACAATGAGTCATTATAGTTCACAGTTAGTGCAACAATTTAAATCATCAACAATCTTATTATTAGCTAGCAATTCACTTAGAGAGGAAATTAAAATAAGATTTTTCTGCTTGGTAGAAAAGGCATATATACTTCTTTGAGTACTCTATTTCTTTACTGAAGATTGAATCACAAAATCACTCAATGCGTCATGGCGTTCAAGGACCAGCAGCTAGCTGCCACCGACGCATGGCCGACCCTTTAGCCACGCCCATAGTCGTGATAGAGAGAGGGAACGCTGTCACTGTGTGGGACCCAAGGAATGTCAGTTCAGCCTGCCTAACACACACAGCACATAGGCTGCTAGGATTATACAATAGGACCGCCCTTCTCTCTCTCTCTCTTCCGCGGCGCCCATGGGCCGGAGGCCGGGTAGCATATATTAGCATGCAGATTCTGACTAATTAAATTAACAATGGCGTGTGGGTGAAGAACAGGTGGATCGATCTTCCTCGCAACCACCATCTGCACACAAATCCTACAAAACATTCTCTCATCGAACTAATTAATCTAAGCCCTGTCTTCTTTATTATTCAATTCATCTCTCTCCAACTATGCAAGGGAGAGATTAAATCAGAGCTTGGGCAGTGTGTGCATGCGATGTGAGAACGAAGCTGCAATATACAAAGCCCCGAGTACCCAGCCAAATACTGCAGCTAAGATTAGGTATGCGGACACATGCCAAGACCACACCGAGAGGCCTCCATACGCGTGCCATTTGTTTACGGCAGGGATGCGCTGTGCGGATCAGCTTGTTTAGCCCGCGCTTGCGTGCAAATTGCCTGCGCCCCCTGCACGGACGCCATTTCTTTAGTCTCTCGATCTCTCTCCTTGCAATTGCACAATACAATAGACTAGTCTATCTGCGGCGATGGAGAACCGGCACGGATTCCCAGGGGAATGTCGGTCACTTGTGCTTTGTTTTCTTGCTGTTTCGCCCGCTCGGCGAAGGGAATGTTTGTTTGCTTCCCGCTTGTTGTCTTTCGGTGGAATTGTGTGTGTTTTGTTGGAAACCGATCGCAATCGGCTCTGGGGGCCATGCATCACCTGATCGAGACCGGGTGATTTTGAAAAGGGTTAGCACATACTGGTGCCCTTTGGACCAATGCTGGGCCGGGGCACATTTTATATATGTATATGTGCATCTTCTTCTGCCTGATTAATTATATAGTTAATTTGTACTACGCACAATAATGATGTTGTTCTTGCATTATTGTTGTATAGAATTATAGAGTGGTGGATTTTTTGAGCATATATAATGAGCAATGCAATCTATTTTTTCGATATTTTCTCTCAGTTTGATGGGAAAATTCTTGCGACTATTTTATCAAAATGTATGAGTTCTTTTATATAGATGCACGGTTTATCAAAATAAGGTTATAATTCATGTAGTAGTCAAGGTTTGAATGGGCCTAACTGTAGATATATAAACAGGGGCAGCTTTACATGTCATGTTAACAATAATCTAATAACTTTAACTTGCATCACAAACCGTCTTAATTTAGAATAGTGTTGGAATGGGCCACACAAAACATTCATAATGGATTTTTTAGTTGCGACAGTACGCTTCTTAGAGGACATCCAAATCTACTACTTGACACAACGCAATAGCTTAATTTTAAAGGGGATTGTACTATACGTGATGCGTAATCCTCATCTTGCAAGGGGGAAAAGGTTAAGAATTGGTGGCCCCAACAAAGGGATTGGTTCTTGCTGCCAAGAATCTCACACGCATCCCTAGTTCCCTACGCTTCTCCTCATGCAAGCCACACATATTACCCATATATAATTGGATGCTCGCATGCCTCACATGGAATGCCAACTCCATGGCCTAATGATGGAACAAAGATGCCCTAGAAATGACAGGGCAGAAATAATTTTTTTTAAAAATAACTAGGGCCACTATATTATACTCAGTGGACACCAGATCTATATGAGCAGGATGGGCAAATTTGGTTTTGAAATTGGGGAGAGGGAGGAGGAGCATATGCATGTGTCTAGCTTGTTCTCTTCGATCATGCATCTGTATAGAGTGGTTGATTACTGTTAAGTATAGTGCAAGATCACCTAGATGGCTATAGGAGTAGTGCAGTGTTCTAGAGGAGTAGCGTCTAGGCTCCAGACAGAGTGAGAATGAGAGGGCCCCTAGCCCCTCTGGGATTTTGATTTTGACTGCTGTCTGTGGCTTTGCTTCCTGGAGAAGGATGCCCTGTCTGCCAATTATGGGTAGTAGGGTTGCACTTGCGGCATCGAGCTGTGTGTACGTGTGTGTTTGGTTAAGCATTCCGTTCTTGTCTCTTTGCACTTTCTATCATTGATGCGTCATGTATAGCTGGACTTTATTCATGGAGAAGGAACTCTGGACATGTAAGCTTTAGTTTGCTTAATTATACTGTATATCTCCAGGAATATAATCCCGTACTATGCCAGAGGCTCAGAAGTTCTAGTACCAATATAATTAAGATGTGTTATCTTCCATATGCATTTCTAAAACATGCACATGCTAGTGAGTGGTGACACACCACAATGGCCAGTTCGTATTATGTGATATATATCAACCATTAACTCCACCCCCATCATGGCCAAATCTCTGATAGAACTCAAACATAAATAGAAAAGGGAAAAGTTGCCTTTAGTAATTAGGTGACTGGCCTCTCAGATTAAGAAAGCTTGACCTTGTCCTCTAGCTGTCGTTCCCAAGTCATATATATAGACAAGTTGCTTGACTCGATATGACCATCAAGTTTGTCGCGGTAGACGACGACGTGCCATCCTAATTCATTTCACGCAATGTATTTTGGGACTCGAATCAAGCCAAGTCTTTTACTTCAATTGAGAGACAAATATATCGGTCAATCTCTAAGGATTGAGCTCGCCACCAAACCATAGCGACCATACCGGTCAGGTGCATGATGCTTGTCCAAGTGGGATCTGTAACGCCTCTTTGTGCATGCATGTCGTACAGCACTGCTAGTGCACTACTTAAACCGGCCTCTTCTCGATCTGCTTTGCTTTGAGATTTGAGATCATCAGTACGTCGTCGTCAGTGGTAGTACAATCTAATCTACGAGAGTTTCGAGATCGGGGCGAGATCAATGGAGAATTAGCTAATACTACTCGTACTACTACTCCTAACAGCAGCATGGCCTTAAAAGAAGAAAACAATGTTAATTATCCGGCAGCACCGCGTGCAGCAGCTCTGCAAGTAACAGCAGCAGCAGCAGCTAGCAGATGGATCGATCCGTGTGAGCTAATCTTATTCGTGGCGTGTGGATGGGGGGAACGATCGAGACTGCGAGAGAGGCCGGGGAGGGGGTGAAAAGACGAGAAGGCATCCGATTCCATGGATCCGATCCGATCCGTTGGTTGGGGACTCGAGAAAGGAATGTCGGCCGGCCGCGGCCGGTCGGCGCCACGCCGCGCGCCCACCCATCGACCTGTCCCCGTCACCGCGTCGCTCGCTGTCGAGCACTCTCCCCGGCCAGACGTACAGCACAGGCACAGCCGGCATCCCATGCCATGGCAGCGGCCGGCCGGCTTCTTCGATCGGCAGCTCGCTAGCCTCGAACCCCTCCGTTTTACCGTTTACATATATAGGAATCTCTTTTGCGTGTAGGACTAGTGGCTAGGAGATCGGAGCGGCGCATAGAAACTCGGAACCGGAGATTTGTGCCGCTTCTTTTGAAGCAGCATCGTCCTTGTTGCACGCAGTACGTATGATCCAAGTTTCATCACAGTGCTAGTAACATAAGTTCCCACTTCCCAGGACGACGTGCTATGCTGTATACACCAATCGAGGTGCGGCGCTAGGTGCTGCTGCATACTTCTGGTACAAGCAAAAGGAGGCCGGATTATCTGTCCCCCCAGCAATATCGTCTTGACGCAGATGGGCGATGGATAGCCATGGAGTATTGTCCTCGCACCAGGACGCAGACCAACACGATACGCAACGTTGATGCGTTAACAAACGCTAGCAGCTGATCCATCGATCTGCTGCCCGCGCGCGGCAGCCGACACGAACACGCCAAACCCTGACACGCGACGGCCCGCCAACCGCCGCGCGCGCGGCGAGTCCGGGATCGGATCCGTGATCCTCCCGTCGCCGCCGCCGTCCGCCGCGCCGCTCGGCGGGAGCCGTCGCGCTACATGCTCCACCACCGACCGCCCCGATCGATCGGTTAATATAACCACCTACCGTCGCGATCGTTCGGCCGGCGCCGATGGCCGGGAAACCACCGCCACGCTTCAGTAGCGGCCGATCGTTCTCACCGCCGCGCGCGTCGATGTCGCGAGCTGGTAGCCAGTCCGGCGGGGCTCGGTGGTGGTGCTCCACGTACGGGAGACCGAGTCGCTGTCCTCCTGCTGCTCGGCCGGCCTGCGTATGGCGGCTTTGTTGTTCATCGTACCCTGACTGACTATGTGTCTATGTCCGCGACGATAGTAGGGACGACAAGGTACAGCTAGCTGATGCAGCATAAACACGTCATTGTTAGGAAACCAATTAAGAGACTGGTCATCACGTACTAGGGCTCATTTCGCGATCATTAATTTCATTATGGAGAGTGGTCAGCCTCGGTCGAGTAACGAATGCACGTCGTACGTACGTGCCTTGTGTGTCCATCTATCACTCGATCATCACTTCATTATGGAGAGTAGCTAGTCAGCCTCGCTCGGTGGCGCGCCGGTCGGCCGGTGTACAATTAGCCAGCCACTGCACCGCGGCTGAGAAATGGCAAGCTAAGCTCCGGCCACGGTCAGGCCACACGATGGCGCTGCGCCGGACGTCGTCGCCGCTGAAAGGCAGAACAACCCGGACGTTGGATGGCCTGGCCGGCCCTCGACGTCAACGACAGATCGGTCCATGCGGGCACGCTAATCGCTATTGCATATATGCATGCAGGTAGGTAGGATCGCAGGTGGGCTGCAGCAGCAGCGTCAGCCTCAGGCCCAGCGCCCGTCCGTACCGGGCCCGGCACATACCTACGCACGTCGTCCGCCGGCGGGGCCCGTCCACGTGACGGCGAGCTAGCTAGCCACCGACCCGACCGCCCCTGCCACGCAGGGGGGCCTCGCATCTTCGTCTCCGGTCGGTCGGTCGACGAGGCCGGGGATCGATCGATCGATCCATCGGAGGCGGCAGTGGCCCACGCCGCCGGCCGACTGCTGCTGCTGCCAGTGCCAGTGCCAGTACGTACGTATCGGAGTCGATCGGAGCCAGCAGGCCGGAATTGAACAGGGGCGGCGCGGCCTGGCCGGGTCGAAATTAAGAGAAGCAGCAGAGCGGACACGGACAGGCTTGCATCGCCGCAGGCGTCGTCGTCTCCGCATTGGCAGCTGCTGCTCGATCTGCAGCTGGCAGCGAAGAAGAAGAAGAAGAGGCCGGGGAGCTGTACGTAGCTTGCTTGACCCAGCCCCAGTCCCAGCTATATATATCTAATTAGCTATAGCTGGTGGAGTCAGTGTGGTGGTCGCGGCCGGCCGCCTGGTCCCGTCGGCCGGCCATGGCCGGCCGTACGACGCCGGCTGGTTTTACCACGCGGTCGTTAGTTTACCGTGCCGCAGCTCGATCCGGCCAGCTAGCTAGCTGCTGCTGCTGCTACGGTAGCAATGGTACATAATATTGGTACGCAGCAGTGCGGCACGCCGGGTAGTTAGCTAGCTAGAATCCAAGGCCGACTTTTTTTCCCTGGCGCAGCGGCAGCAGCACAGCCGGGGACGAGGTGTGGGTCTTTTGCTCTGTACGACTGTACGCCTGTCGCTACAACATCTACAGCAGGGCGTTTTGGACTGTACCGAAGACATACAGGGTCAGCTCGGTAGGTCGGCGGTCTGGTCTAATGATCAGGGGAGGTCGTATGTCCCGTACTAGTACGTGCTTCTCTCTCTCTCTCTATAGCAGGAGTTTGGAGTTTGGACGTACTGGTTTCACCTTTCAACGCAACTCAGCTCCAATGGTAAAAGTCGTTAATCTGGTCAGACGTATGAAACTGTACGCACTTCTGTCACTCTAGCAGAGAAGTTTGGACTGTTTTGAACATCGGTCAGCTGCTTGGCAATGAAGCGGAGATCCGTTATATTTTACTTTTCACCGCTCAATGTTTACTGTACTGGCGAGGGTGTGAGGCGCGGCGCTGGCAAGTTCTGTTGTGTAATTATTCCACGACCGGAAGTCTAAGTTTGCATGTTTGCCAGAGGCCCAGAGAGCTAGCTGGTGTGCCCGACCGATATGTAGGTAGACCCACACCAACAACGCAAAGAAACTTGGGACGACGATGAAAGCTTGAGCGTCGTGATCGAGCTACCCAGCTGATTTGTTTCTTTTTTCAGTCTTTTTATTAATTGTTCAAAGCGGCCTGTAGATTGTAATAACAAAAAAACACACACACACACACAAGCTAGGGGACTAATTGTTGCATTGGACAATCTGGCGTATGGATTAATTGTTACAATCTGAAGCGAAAAGCTGTTTGGACTCATTTTGTTTCAACTTGTCATTGTAAAAGCTACGTACAGACGTACAGTGCACAAATCTCAAACCTAAACGATCAAGTCCTAAATGCACGTTTGGATTCCACCCTTATCCCCACCAAGATTGGCTCATCAACTTTTGGCGGCCCGCGCGGTGCTAGCTGCCAGAGATTTGGCGAGAATGAAACAGATAGTGTGGGCGAGCAGTGGGCTGCGGTGAGCCAAAGTTTGGACTTTGGAGGGCATACAAACAGCAGAATAGTGTTGGCTCGCTGACGTTTTGGCATGGCTTGCATAGGCATGAACCAGACATGCATGCGCTTCGGCCCATCGCCGGTCCAAGCTGCTAGGGGTGGCACCCTAGCTATTGTCTTGTGTCATTGTGCTGTGTGGCTACCTAGCTGGGTCGTCGGTCTACACGCGGGCAGATCCAGAAAACAAATAATATTGGTGTCACACTCCTACTAGAACGTACTACAATGCTAAAAAAACAAACTAGAACGTACTACATGTTACCATCACTTACCTATATAAGTGGCATTTGCTAATTGTGCTTAGAGTTTACTCAGTTTTGGCAGCCCATCCACCATCGTTGTCACCTATAGAATTTCCACGATTCGATCGACACCGACATCTTCGATTACTAGTTTACTACCAACTCGGTGATGGCACACGACTATAAAGGGTAACTACTACCGCACCTTAAGGACTGGTTTGGGATCCTTCGACCCGAGGTATGCATCCTCGGGAGGGGCGCCCCACCTTTCTACGTCGGGCAGATTTCTCCGGGAAGAAGAAGGGATCCCGACGGGGGAGGAGGTTCCAAAGGAGCCCTAAAAGAGAAAGAAATACGGTAGAATAGAACTATCGAGGTGGCGTTCCCGACGCAAGCCCTGCCACTAATGGAGACACGGTTGGGAATTTACACGCGGCGGCATGGACTTGGCGAATTTTCGACTGCCCAGCATCATCCAGGAAATACAGGCAACAAAAGCCCGCACGTAATTCAAACCTTTCCCCCTTTTTTTTTCAAACCTCTCCTCATCAACCCGTGAATCTCCGTCGCCCACCACCGCGGCCACAGAGATCCGGCCACAGCCGGGAGCCAAAAGCCCAGCCAACCCA
Organism: Echinochloa phyllopogon; assembly: GCA_033239725.1. NCBI lineage: Eukaryota > Viridiplantae > Streptophyta > Magnoliopsida > Poales > Poaceae > Echinochloa > Echinochloa phyllopogon. The sequence goes on along the minus strand of BTCW01000002.1, from coordinate 48,222,652 downwards.
CCGCCCGGCAACAGGAGGCAACGAGCCCACGACTCCACCGTACCCGACGCGCAACAGGCCACAGCACACGGCCACAAACCTGGGAAATGGCCGCGCGCGGACGCAAGCCAAGATGAGCCGAGCCATGGTAACGCCACGGCCACGACGACCCAGTATTTTACAAACAAAAGCATGGAACGGCGCGTCCGCGCGTGATCGGGACAAACGAGCCGAGCGAACACGCCGCCGCCGGCACGAGCTAGCCTGTTCGCCGGCCGGTCGTGGCCATTGCTTGCTTGCTTGCCCGCGCCGGCCACCCGGCCATGCTACGTCATTCCGTGGTGGATCGGAAGGGAAGCGACGGCACGAGCGCCAAGCGAGGCGATAGCCGAGGGCCAACGGATCCTTTCCTCTGACTTTGGGCTGGGCGCTGTTGTTTCGTGTGACAGATTTTCCGTCCATACTAGTCGGAACTCGGAAGGATCACACACAGGACGGCAGCAGGAGTACGTGCTCGATCGAGAACACATGGGGGAGCTGACCTTTTCGTTCTGTTCTCACGAGCAAAGCCAAATGACTATTTTCAGAAACAAAGGCAAGTAAATATTACCCACTTGAGACAAACAATGATTATTTTAGTGACCTGCACAAGAATATGCAGATCGTTGTTTGACTCACAAACAGTAGATGGGTACAAATACGGAATACCCAGACAGCTATTACCGTACTTCCTTTGTCCTCGAATGTACCTCTGTCATCAAAGGTCGTCGGAGGTTTTCTAATAAACCCAAAACGACTTATATTTGAGGACGGAGGGAGTAACACTTAACCCAAACATGCCATTTACATGCATATTTTGCATGCCGCTGCAATAGCTAACATGTTAAAAGGATTGGCCCATGAACCCTTGAGTTAATTTTGAACTTCTTGAGAATATCAATTTTGCAAATACTGTAAACATTTTCGGATATCCAATAACAATACAGCTCTATCTGGACAGTCCAGATTTCTAATAGTTAGTACTACTGCCAGACATTTGTGAGACTTGCATAAACTATACAACGATAGCACAATGGATTTGGGAACTACTGTACATGCTAATTATCATCTGGTGGGATAATGTTACATCATTGACAATCAGTATACTATATTATGGCTTCAACAGGGGTTGTCCTCATTCACTATCATCGCTATCGTAGTTCTGGCAGAGGGACTGGAGAACATTGGTTTGCATTGCAGGTTCACTCTTTTGTTCTGCAACTGGTGCTTTGCCGTTTTCTTGGATAGCCAGGGATTCAGTCTTCTGTCTCTTAGGATCTGCACTAGTAGACTTAGGTTTTACTATAAATTTGGGCATCCAGCTCTTGCTCCCTGTGATGCATGCCCAACAGTAAGTTTCACATGAAATATCTCGCAAAGATATATATCATGGGGCGAGACAACAAGAATATGGCATCTGTTTTCAAAAATCAAAAGATGACTATTTTTACCAGGTAAAGGAGAAAAGAATGCAGGTAAATTCATCACAAAAATGCAAAATATGCAGGTTTTATATTGACAATTTGGAATGATGATTCATGATTGTCATGCCCAAAACAAGTTGCCTAATAAGAGCATAATATGACACCTTTAGGACCCTGTGCCCTCATGTCAATCTTAATTTGTCAGAATATAGAATGAATTAAAGAGGTATCGGAGTAATGGAAATAACACAGTTTCAATTCTGCGTTAAATAGGAAGACTGAACAAAAATACTGAAAAATGGGACGCTTTATTATGCGCTTCATGTAGACTGATGTAACTATACAGAAAATTAATGACAAATCTGCTTAGTGCTTACCTTCTTTATTGACACCCTCTGATCCATTAGTTTTGCTTAAAACATCTGTCGGCTTTGTCACTGATTCAGAAGATCCGTTGATCTGCAAAAAGTTCTATAGAAATTAGCCAACCAAGCAAACAAATTCAAGAGATTTCATATGAAAAATATATAAAATATACATGTATGGCAAGACACAAAAGTGACCAACACTCTCTTCACAACTGAAGTGCATAATACGTTCATATGAAGGATGCTACAGTGACAACTACTTGGCTACTCCACAACACCATTAATTCACTTGTATGCCAATGTTAGCCAGAATTTGCATAATGCACATTGATCGCCATGAAAACGTTACTCTTATCATTGTATCTATCTCAAAGGATATTCCCCTTTTAGCTCTGGCAGTTTCCTCAACCTAAAGCAAACCAGATATTCTAGAAACCTTACACATGACAATGTTTGGTCTTTAAATTTAACGTGATTAGCTGCTAACATGTTTTAAAAATTAAGTGAAAACTGCAAGGGTAATGCGCCATCAATGATAATAGAACATACATACCACATAGGAAACGGTAAAACCACATTTTTTGAGGTTACAAATAATTTAGTGTAAATTAATGGTACATAATATATATTTTCACGAAATGAAACTACTCTAACTGATGAGTTGGGATTTAGAATCACAAAACAAAATGGCAACAAAAACAAAAAAAAAGCAGAGGAATACAATAAATACCTTTGTTGTTTTACTTGATTGGCCTGGGACCAAATCGTCGTCGTCGTCATCATCCTCTATCCGCTTTACATAAAATCCGGAATTCTACATTAAGCAATAGGGTTGCAAGTTAAAAGAGATGTTATCACTGGAAACACATAGAAAACTGTAGTTTCAGAAGGTAACACCCTCCACGCACAAGTTATAAGGAAATAAGAGGATTACTCGAAAAGTGATGGACTTAATAAGTTCTTCATCTTCTTCATCAAGCTCTGCAATTGCTTTTTCCTCCTGTCATTTAACAAAGATACCAATATTAAGAGAGAATATATAGGAAAATGACATTATGGCCAAATTATTCTAAATAACAATCAAAAGATGGAATGTTCTATTTCAAAGATTTATCAAAGATGATAAAGCAAACAATGTTTCTGCGGTTTTACCCTCTCATGAGCTGAACGTCTCAAAATTTCAAGCATCTGATCGACAGAGACGCCGGCATGTCTAGACTGCAGACGACAGCACAAGAAAACAACATCAGCAATCAGCAAATCCCAGAAATATGCCCTATTATGCAACAGATTGACCTAGAACTAGATCCAACCTTCATGGACCGCATCTCTTCTAAAGCAGCAAGTATGTCCATATCCTGCTTTGAATCAGTTGCTCTATTCTCCAATGCTTTCATTGCATCACCCATCTCCTCAGCATCTCGTTTCCTCTTTTCTTTGTCTGCTGCCTGGACAAAATAATACGCATGTGGTGATCAAATTGAAGACCATAATGCTTGAAATGTAGAGGTTGTCCTTATAATATGCCCCAAAATCACTTACCTCATCCTGTTCACGCCAAGGTTCAAAATTTCGACTAGCCCCTGATTCCACTGTGTAGTCAGAATTCTGAGGGTCTGTTTTGAAAGTGATCTCAGCAGAGCACTTAGTACACTTAAAATAAAACCTAAATATTTGTATTCCCAAGTATGTCTGCACCCAAAAGAGAGCAATAGCATTATCACGAGTTAGCATACAACCAGTAGCCCGAACACACACTAGTTGATATGGATATGAAATTCTGCAGTTTCAAGACAACAGGCAACTGAATAAAAGATTATGCCAAGCCATTTAATGATGACCATAAATTGGTTATAAATTCAAAAGCACAAAGATGTCTACGTACAGGCTATAATGCTTAGCTAAATGGACAGAAGCATGCCTCTAAACACAAACAAGAACTGCTATCTATATGCAACAAGACAGGTTAATGCCACAATAGTAGAATCTCTTACTCTATGAAGGCATAGCACAGAAAATAGTAAATCTATCAACACAACACAACCCATTATAAAAAAAAACATTCCACAACCTAGAAGAGCATGTAACACACTTTTAAAGACAAGGGCTGACATAGAAATTATGATATAAACCAGCAAGCATAACTCTTCAAACTACTGTAGAACTGAATCTAGAAGACAGGACATCGGACTTGGAAATCAATGGCAGTTCGAAATGGATGCCAACTTTTGATATTTCAGATTTCATGTAAGCATGTACACTGTGGTGGATGACAAGTGTTACTGTGAATAATAAAAGCAGAAGGATTGGTACTCTAGGACTAGAAAATCTAATATCTAACTTTTCTTGCAATTGCCTGGGGCATTTACACAACTAGAGTCACTAATTCTAGGTTATATCTTCATAGTACTGCACTTCTGCTACCCTCTCAATTCTACTTCTTTTCTTTCTGACATAGTTAGTTTGGAGTTAGGATAATGTGGTGTTTCAAATAGCTCTAGCAAAGGAATTCAGTGAAGCCAGGAAGTGTTTTACAGCACTTAAGATATCTCGTCTGCTCTGCTTGCTTGCTTGTACAGCTGAAGCAAGCAATGGTATCTAGCAGTAATATATACCGAATCACTCTAACAGTGCTAGTCCATAATCCACATGTGTAGAGTACTAAATACCCTGTTGTTGTGGTCAAATCATCCACAGCCGATGTATGTACCAAAAAACAAAGTCTTGTCACTAATTTTCACAATTACGTTTAATTTTTAGGGAACCATTTCTTTCTGTTTCCTGTACAACTAAATCATATAGGTCGTATGGCCGTATTAACAAAACATACAGTGGATAAACAGCTAGCGCAATGGCTTCATTCAGAAAAAAAATGCTGTGGACATGGTCGGTGGCAAAATATTTGCTTAGCAGACGGCATGAAACTATGAGACAAAGCGTAACAAACAATAGCACTGCTCCCTGCTCCCTGGTCCTAAGTCGTAACAAATAGTGGTGGTGGATCCAACAATTTGGGCCTAACAAGAGCGCCAACAAGAGCAAAGAGCGATTCCTAATAGTGACTGCATCAGCTAGCGGGCAATGCAGCATGTGGAGTTGGAGACAGACTGCATGATGGATAAATCAGCTCTGGAGGGAGCAAATTTCAGCTTGGCACGGACTGGGGGAATCATATTTTTTATAAAAGCTTGATAGCTTAGTTTTTCCTAGTTTCTCCTACTCCTACTGTCCGCGTGAATGTAACAGGGTAGCACATGCCCTAGCGGCATTGGGCTGTGAGTGCCCGTGTGATTCCGACCTTATTTGTCAGTGGTTTACTGGAATTTCATTCCACAGAAAGAAACGAAAAGCTGGGCAGGTGAGTTGCCTACCTCTCCGACGACATCCTCCTTTCTGGAGTTGAACTTGGTGCCCTTGTAGATGTATGTCCCGCAGGTGGCGCATTGGATGCTCATGGGGAGCATCATGCGCACCTTGATCTGCTGGTTCTTGGGCTGCCGCCGCCGCGGGATCTTCGACGGGTCGAAGTCCGGCGGGTAATACTTGTTGAGCACCTTACGCTCACCCATATTGCCGGAACCCTGATGACCCTAGGCAGCGCCGCCGCGCCGGAGACGGAGAGGGGGCGGCGGGGCGGGCGCAGAGGAGGGGATTGGGATTAGGGTTTCGTGGTGGGGGAGCCTACAACGTCTGGCAGCCCGCCCGGCGGTGGTTATGGGCGCGGAGCGGCGAGCGAGGCGGCGGAGGAACGCCGGTGGGAGGCCGGCGGCGAGGGTGAAACAAAGGAGGCGCGTTGGGCTCGCCTGTTATCAGTTGATGGGCTCGATGGCGGTTGCCGGCCTCTCAACGACCCCGGCCGGCAAACCCAACGAGCCCACGACTCCACTCAACCCAACAACGCGCAACAGGGCGTGGCTGATCGCGCAAGAGGGAAGCCTGTTTCGTAATCGACATGGACTCTTGGCTGATCAAACGCCATGCTACAAGTGACGGAGAGCCCGTTTAGCCTAGAGCCACGCGGCACGGATGCCGTCGCTGCTGCTTGCCTCAGCTGATTTGCAAACTCATTTGACTTTGGGCGTTGTTGTTACATATACACCATAACTTAATGTGGCGTGACAGAATTTCCGTTCATGCTGCTCGGAGGTACATGGGGATGACAGGCACCAACAGTGCTCGGGAACAAAACAGGGAGCTGAACGTTTGGACTGTCACTCACAAACCCAGAATGGAGGAGGATCGGTGGATGCGCCTCAGGACGAGCACAGGGAGGCCTTCTGCTTCGCCAGCTGCTGGTTCAGCTTGCCGACGAGCTGCCGGTTGCTGCACATGTGCTCCCGGAAGGCCGCGCGCAGGCTCCGGAGCGCCGCCACGTCGCTGCCGTTGGAGGGCGCGTTCAGCAGCGTGGAGAAGAGCTTCCTCCACAGCTCGACGCTCCAGTACCTGCGATCGTGTAACAACGCGACGGGGGTTACGCGTCTTCCTCGTTATCTACTCTACTCATCAGTCAAGTGCGCGAGTGGCGAAGGAAAGAATTCGCAATGGGGTGTGCACACCTTCTAAATGGCAGCTTCGGCTGGTACTCGTGGCCTCCGCCTGCCCTGGCCACCTTCTCGACGCTCATGGGTGCCCCGTGGAGCATCATGTGCACGATGACGCAGAGGCCGTATGTGTCGACCTGCACGCAAAGGAGGCCAGCTCACCATATCAGATAGCGGCATTCGGTGTCTGGTAGAGCTAGCAGCAGAGGAAAGCACGGGCTCCTGACCTGATACGTCCAATTTCTGTCCTCTTGCATCTCGACGCAGCTGAAACCGGACGTTCCACAGTCCCCGTGGAACTCCGTGCCAGCGCGGAAAAGATTCAGGTCAATGCTGCGGCCCCAGTCAACAAGGCAGAGCCCCTAGAATGCAGATTTCATAAAGCATCAGTAAAAGTGCTTCCAATGCCATCTAAGCAAGTTACCCAATGTGTTAGGGTGGATATGCTCACCTGATTCTGCTCGGTTCTTGTTTCACTTCTGAAGGTCTCTTCTGTGATATTTCCACTTTACATACCAAGAGTGGAGGAAAAACACTGATTAGTAAACAATTAGATACAAAGCTACATGTTGAACTGAAACATGAGAAGAAAAGTCAACGAACAGGCTAGACTTGTTAAAAAAAAGATTTTATCATGACAAACCTTTGATAAAAGGGATCAAATCATGTTTCCAAAATAGAAAGCCTATTTTAACTACATACTAGTTTGCAGTTATCCCACATTAGTCTTATTTCTCAATAGAACGACAGGTCAGAAAAGGTGGAACAAGAGCATCAACATCAGAGGTGGAACAAATGATTAAAGGTTCACTTGCCCACCCACCAATCCAACGGCAAGCAAATGGAGCAATTATGGAAATGTCATGCTTTTTCATGGCCAAACAACTCAAATTTGCACCAATGATTATATTTCTTAGCTAGAACTAAGTCTAGCATCTGAGTTACTCATATGTTTGTGGGACTCATAACTAAACGTCATCCTATGAACACAAGCACCAGGATATGCGCAAAACAAGAGCCTTTGAAGGTATGAATGGCAACAATAGTCCAACCATACAAGTTTTGTGTTTGAGAATTTGCAGTTTGAACCCTTAATACTATTGAGAAGAAATGCATTTTGCATGTTTATAAGTTTATTACCGAGTAAACAGCTACCAACGGAAAAGGGGCACATAACAATGGTATAATTACCTTAGGTAGCAAACGAGCATGTTGTCAGGCTTGAAATCACCATGGATTATGCCAACACTATGCAGTGTTTCCAGAATCTTCAGCATCTCGATGGTATAATACATGCATAGTACTTCATCCATATGTCGATCGACTACTAAGTGGGAATTTATGACATCCTGCAGAATACTTGAGTTATATCTCATCACATCTTGGCAACATCGATTGGCTGTAGTCACATGTATTCCCTAACATAGATAATTAACACAAAAAAGTAGCTTTGATAGAGTTGTTTGCAAAAGGACTTTTATTATTATTATTATTATTATTATTATTATTATTATTATTACCAAAAGAGTTCCGTACGGCAGATAATCACAGACTAACACACTGACGTCGGAGAATATATGCATTTCATGCGCATATCCGAAGCTTGGCCGCTGGAAGTAAAATGATATATAGTATAAGCATCATTATGATATAATGAAAGAACGCCAAGGCTGCTCTAAAACAGAAACTTTGTACCTCAACTTCAGATATACGCATATCAAGTTGGCGATACATGTAGAATTCCCAAGGGAATGGGGGGCTTTGGATCTGCAATTAATGAACACCACTTAACAGTGGAACAAACTATGAAAGGCAAGTTTCCATAAGACAATGGAAACATGGCTTACTTTCAAAGCAACCATTTCTTCCGCATTGCCATCAACCGTGGCTTTGTACACTTTAGCAAAAGCACCAGTGCCAGGGGATCCTTTGATCTGGTACTTCCTGCCACCTAGACACAAAAGGGGAGTTGTAGTTGCATTTTGTAATAGCAACAACACAAGTATACTTATGGAAACCAAAGAACTTGATGTATTCATTGAAACTTGGGAGCATTAATCAAACTAGAAGAAGACTCAGGATGTATGGCAACTTTGTGCAAGACTGAAACAAAATAATTACAGTTATACCTAATTCAATGACCCTGTTTCTTAAAACATTCAGTGAAGAAGTTAAGGCCACCTTTCCATGATAGACCTTGTTACTCTTGTGGTAGCCCTGTTAAGGATTTGTACAACCCGTGATGAGAGTCAAGTGGCACATGAAAAAAAAACTATAGACAGTAGTATGTAGTATGTGAACTTACAGAAAACTTCCTGAAGTCGCCGCTAATTGTATCCAGTAAAGTGTTCCTAGTAGAAGCAGACCATGGATCTACCACACTAGGTTCATTCTTCTGTTTTTTTGATGCATGCTGAAGATGAACAAACAAAAAACAGATTGAGGAATGTATATTAATCCACAAGGATGACAGGCAACAGGCAACTATATGCATGAAAATAATACTATGTGAACTGATAGTCTAATGACCATAGATCAAATCGCAGAGCCCAGCCATGAGATCAGATATGAAAATTGCAATTGAATACAAAGTCCATAAACTATTTGAAATAGATATGAATGTGATGCTCAACGTACCCATGAGCTATTTTGCAATAGTCAACATACCCATGGATACAATCAATATGAAATATTGAGAGGTTTGATGAATATGAAAGTTTGGTGTTCGATATGCAGGGTAGAAACAAATAAGCCACGTCATGTAGTTACCACACCTGTTCATCCACATCTGTCTCTTCTACAAGATGCTCCAAATGTTTCAAAAACGTCAAATGCATCTTCTTCAAATGATCGAGGGGCTCCGCTTTCCTAGTTAAGCCGCAGACCATAATTTACCATCACATCGACATGAGAACATCAAGTTGTATCTGATCAGAAAGAAGTGATTTTCGAGTAGGATATATTTTCCACTCGCACTAACCTGGAGATACCAATCGTATACATCTTATCAGCCTCCTGCACTTTCCCCTTAGCCCAGAGATACAAAGCATATGATTCATAGAGCAGTGCATGCTCCAAGAACATTCTTTTCTCCTCAAGCAGCTTGTAAACCTTGGGGAAGTCCTCAGTTACATCCGCCTAAACAGCAAGAATCACAAAAAAAAAGCATAAGAACAACCAGTAAGGCAGTAACCCAATAGAAATGAGATCAGAGTTGATATTTAAAATAAATCAGGTTACATATAGAATCCAGATCTTTAGAAGGCGCGGGTCGGTGGAGTACTGGTACTCATCCCCATAATTTTTAATGCATTCAGTCAAGTAACGCTTGAGCAGGTCTAAGGCTGCTGCGTCACACTGTGGCCCTGTCCCAAGCTCATCCATGGCCCTGCTGATAGACCTGAACACAAACCCAGAAACCAACCTTAGCAAACCAGGGACATGTATAGAAGCTCATGCCAACAGGGAAGCACATCACACCGTAACTGATATTACTATGTATGAAAAGTCGACAAAACAAAACCAGTAGTGGCATACAATGAGTGTGAGTTCATATATCGAAAGTGGAGATGAAATCACAGCTGCCACACCATTGCAACCTCACAATAATTTGAATCAGGTGTCGAGATAGCTTGGCATCCCGGTTCAATCCCACAGGGTACGCATGAGCAACCACAGGCCGAATCGCAGAGCTAGAGCCGCGCAAGCTAAATTACACGCCCAAATTGCACACGCTTAAGCATTCAACGGCGGACCATCGGGTACGAGCACATGAGCCCGTGCACAGCAGGGGGCGGAATCTCTCACTGAAGCACACCGAGGAAGCAAATTTCCACACGGATTCAGGCTACACTAGGCGAAATCCAAGTAACGGAGACAGATCTCGAGGTAGATTCGGGATCACCTGAGGTATGGGAGGATGGGATCGGAGGGCGGCGAGGCCGCCTCCCGCGGAACCCTAGGCGAGGACCTCCGGAGCGGGCTGGAGGAGACCGCCGCCGCTGCGGCCGGCGTGCGGTCGAGGATCACCATGCCCAGCCACGGAGAGCCTCTGGTAGAACCCTGCGGCAATCGGCGGACGCGAGACAGCGATGAGCAGCTCTCGGCTCCGCTCCCGCGCGTGAGGCGAAGCGGGGGAACGGCGAGGGTGGCTGGGTGGAGACGGCTGGAAGGTGGTTGGCAGCTTGGCAAGATGGGGAAAAATTTGAATCGCCCCGGCCGTTGCTGCGGGCGGCTGAGCGCGGACCTGAGGCATCCCTCGTGGGGCCACTTGTCTGACGGCGGCTTACTGGAGACCAAGAGCAAGAAGTGTAGTGGGCCTTCTTATCCCGTGAAGAAGATCAAGCTGGGCTTCCATGGGCCGGGCACGGCGTCCGAGTTGACCGACGTCTAGAAGCGACGGACGGACGGCCGTGATCGTTTGGGACGGCACACGGCAGCGTGCTGGGGCCGGTGCCGCCGTCCGCCCGTCCGTCTGGGTAGCCGTCGACGGCGGCTTGTGCGTGTGGGTGTCAGAGCGAGAGCAAGAGGGAGAGGAGAGGAGCGGAGCGGAGCTGGGGAAGAAGAGATGGAGGCGCTGAGGAAGCAGGCGTTCAAGTTCAAGGAGCAGGTCGCCAAGCAGCAGCAGGTCCGGATCCCACACCCGAGCACCCAATTCTTCGTTGCGCCTCGCGGTCCCGTGCTCCTGTTAAACGCGATGAAAATGGGCGTGATCTCGCTTCGTTTAGTTGCGCAATGTGTTGTGGGGCTGCCGCTAGGGTGTGGCGGCGAGATTTGCTGCCGGTTTTAGGGGTCTTGCGCTTATCCTGTGGCTGGATCTCGGGGCTTCGATGCGAATTTGCGGTTCTTTGGCTGCGTGGATCTGCGAGGGAGGGTGGCGGGGGGTTGGTTGGAGCTTAGAACCATGGGCTGATTTTTCAGAGGATGGATAGGAGTTCTGTTGAATTTTGCGAATTCGGACTAGACTCTGAATTGTTCATTGTAGCTCTAGTGAAACTGCTGTTGCAGCTCATTGATTCCATTGGCCACTGGGCAGGGGGTGGAGTGGATAAGATTTTGTGTTTGGAGTAGGCACTAAATTCAGACTTATAATTCCAGTGTCAGCCAAGTCATCCTTGTAAGTCATGGGCTGTGATGGTACCGCTGTAAAGACGAATTAGGCAATTATATGGTTGAAGCGTGTATGCTAATTTGATTTCTGTGAGTAGGTATGTGAAATGTGTCCCTTCTGTAAGTGAAGATTCAGTATCTCAGCCTGCTTGGGACTGAGGTGGCGTGTTTGCATTAGGAATCGAATATGCCTATTTTGTAAATCTGTATGCAAAACCTTCGATCCTGTGTCTTTGGGTGAAGATGAACAGCTGTTTCTTGCAATCGTTTCTGTGTACTGATTGTATTCCTAGTAGACACGGCTTATATTGTAATTTGCCTGCACTTGGAGAATCATGTGTTCTAACAACAGCATTTTTTTCCTTGTTGTCTATCTGTACTTACTATCCATAATGGTATCGATCGAAAAGCTGCCATGCCAATACATATGGAATTGACTACTTGCAGAATATTTTGCTTTTTTCGTAGTTCTTTTTCCAACTCTTTTTTGTTTGTTAATTAAAAATGCCGTCATGCCACCACATATGATTACTGCTATATTGTTACTTGCAGCGCCATGCTTATAAATCTGAAGCGGTCTGATGAAAGAGGGTATTCTATAGTTTGATTATGTGTAGTTTACTCAAGATCATCACTCAATTGAGGCAACAACTACAATTTTTGTGGATGCAATGTTTACTGGTGCTTTAAGGTGAATTCTTTCCTTGCTTACATTTTGTGATTTTAAAATTTCAGGCTGTTATAAAGCAGTTCAGTACTACTGGTTATGAGCGCTCTGATTCCGTTGTAATTGATGAGGTTGAACTACAGAGACATCAACAGCTCGAGAAATTATATAGCTCTACTCGTTCTGGAAGGGTAAGACTGGGAGATTCAGATAGCCATAAGACCTACCTATGTGATGTCAACGCGTGGCCAAAATTGATGTTGCATAGCATTGTTCATTATAGAATGTTAGGCTTAATGAACTTTAACCATCTGTACTACAGCACATGTAATTTTCTTGTATATTCTATGCAGTAGACAATTCTTTTTTAAGTCATTGAATACATGAGTGGAAATTAAATGATTGCAGTATATGCTTTACTGAGTTTCATGATGGTAGTTGCTAAATTTATCTGATGTATACACACTAACAGGATTTCCAGAAGGACATAGTTAGAGCTGGTGAAGGTTTGGTATCTATTGGAAACAAGCATATTGAAGTGGGTATGTGCCTATGTGGTTGATGTCAATTATCCTTGGTTTATTCTATCAGGTTGACATTCCCTCACACACAGAACAGAAGAAACAATATTGTTATTTTCTGTTGTCTTGTTTACACTTTCCCACATGTTAGAGCCATTAGTTACTGTTAGAAATAGGATGTCCACCCTCCAGAATTTAGTTAGTAGAGGCTATGAGCTAGAATGATAACTTCAGCCAGCTATCTAGGATGATACACCCTCCATTTCAAAATATAGGGTGTATTAGGATTCAAACTTTACTCCTGTTTAGTATACATATAGAAGATGTACTGTTATATTTGTATTTAAAATATCTTTGAATAATATTTGGTTCATATAAATTGATAATATATCATAAGAGAAATTAATGGTAAAAGTATATTTGGAAAGACTTTCCTCATATCCTAATGTGCCTTATAAAAGGAAATGGAGGGAGTATATTGCTATGCCCTTGCTAACTTGAGATCAAGAAGAATCGCTCATAGTTATCGCCAGTATATTTATAAAGGCAGCTTAGGTTGAAAATTCATATGAGCTCAAACGGGGCCTAATGTTTCTCTGTTACTTGCTTTCTTTGGCACTGCATGATATTACACTAGTGAAGTGGTTTGTGAAATAGTTGTATGTTCTTTCTTTTGGTTACAGGAACAAAATTTTCGGAGGACTGCTATAGATATGGAGGTGAAAATAATGCAAGCGATGAAGCCCTTGCAAAAGCAGCATCACTATACGGAGGTGCTTTGAGAAATATTGAGAAAGAGTATGAAGATTTCAACAGAACTTTATCTTCCCAGGTAGCTGCTGTTTGTTCTTTGAGTTAATTTCCCACACAGGTCCTCTTTGGTTGCAAGAATTTTTTGGGGAATTTAGAGGTAGGGGCTTTTAAAGTCTCTTGTTTGATTGCTCGTTTAGTGGGCAGGAACTTTAGCTGGGATGAGGAATGTGTATTCGAGGATACAGCTACCATGTTTTGATATCTATGCGTAGGGGATTGCTAATTGTAATGGAATCAAATTGCTTTTTAATGGGAGATGCATGCATCTCAGCCCTCAAAAGTGACTTGTTTTTAGCATGGCTTTACTTTGTGCAAATTCTAGAAATTTTCCATTGATGGATGTATTTTGTAATGGAAGTTGCCATTGGCAATCAGACATTGTACTGACGGCCCAGAACATCCAAAATGTTGAAGTTTTTTTTTGGTTTCTTTGAGTAAAATTTCTGCAGGCCCATGGTGATTCAGTTTAGCTCATAAATAGAATTGCCTAGTTTAATCAAAACCAAGGTGTTAAAAATCTATATCCTTCTGTATCTGTTTTGTCCCCCCCAAAAAAAAACTGGACCATAGTGGAGACTCCCACAAGGCTTTGTTCTAAGAAGGTGCCGTACTTTTTATGAACCGGGGTCGGGACAGGAGTTTCAACGACCCCCGGAGTTCAACGCTCTAACCGGTCGACCTTGAGAAGCTTGGCCTATTTTGTCCTTTACTTTCATGTGATTTCAGTTCTCTGTATGGAATTGATAACCATGCACAGTAATTTTGAGAGAGAGAAATATCGTGGGCATAGTACGTCCTTTATCAGTTCAATTTTGTGCTCAGATTCTGAAATTTATGCCATTTTGATAGAAATATAAGAGCATCAGTATGTGTGGGGTATTTTGATTTCATTTAGACACACTCATCCATTTGTTGGTGTTTCAGGCTATAGACCCTTTGAGGGCAATGTCTATGGGTGCACCCCTGGAAGATGCCCGTGGTCTTGCACAGCGTTATAGCCGGATGAGGCATGAAGCTGAGGTCCTTGTATGTACTGGCAACTTGATCCTTGCTTCAAGTGAGTAACTTTGGATTATTGTTACTTGCATGCACCCTGATCCTTCTTGTTTGTTCAACAGTCTGCTGAAATTGCTAGAAGAAAGGCACGGGTAAGAGAAGCTCCAATTCCTGAGCACACTACAAAGCTTCAACAATCTGAAGCTAAAATGATAGAGCACAAAGCGAGCATGGCTGTGTTAGGAAAGGAAGCAGCAGCTGCACTTGCAGCTGTTGAATCTCAGCAGCAACGGGTAACCCTTCAGCGGCTGGTTGGCATGGTGAGTTTGTCTGCAACATATGGTCATTCTATCCGCATTGTTTGTTGCATTCATTTATTTCTTATCCTTGGCCATTCATCTTGTTGAAGGTGGAAGCAGAAAAATTATTCCATCTGAGGTTAGCCGCAATACTTGATGATGTTGAGGCTGAGGTAGACTTTTCAGTTTTCACTTTGATTGGTAAATTTTGAAAATTCTCTTGCATTTTTTTTACGTATTCTTCTTTGTAGATGTCCTCTGAGAAGCAAAAGAGAGAATCTGCACCACCTATTATATCTTCTCATAAGCGTGCTGAGAAAGCCCAGTACTTCCTCGCTGAGGTGAAAATGAGTAACCAGCAGTTAAAAGCAACTACATTATGTTTCCATTTATGTTTACCAATCTCTTTTCTGCTGCAGGCAGTGCATAACTTCAATGGAACCACAGACAAGGAACTGAGCTTAATTGTTGGCGACTATGTTGTTGTTCGTCAGGTCAGTGTACTATAAAAGAATGGTGAATGCTTTCAGGCTTGTACGGATGAAACAGTTCATCAGTTACTGAAGAACCATACTATGGCGGAAGCAATATAGGGATGAATTAGCCTGTTCAGCCAAAAAAAACTCTGAAATAATTCAACTCATTGACTGTCAATACCTTTTTACTGTATGACTGCTTATTCTTTACGTGCCTGCAACAGATTGCTCCCAATGGTTGGGCTGAAGGAGAATGCCGAGGGAAGGCCGGGTGGTTTCCGGCCGCCTATGTTGAGAGGCGTGAAAATATTCCCCCCAATAAAGTTTTCCCTCAAGCATAAGATCATAAGTGGGTCATCTGTTTCCATTGTGCAGTGCTTCCTGGTAGCAAATTTCATTCCACAGTTTGGCATTAGGGGAGCTGTAAGCCTGTATGTAACTTGTGACCGGTTTGATGCTTGTATCTTGTAGATCTTATATTCTTGTGGCGGTGTAGACTTTAGAGAAGACCTGTCTGCGGCACTGTGCCTGCGCGCACACCAAAGATGTCGCTTTGCATATGCATAACTATTTTCGATGTATCTATATGTGCTCGCAGCAGCATAGGTCTTAGATTGAGGTTGTCCCTTTTGCTACTGACGCCTTTTGAATGTAAAGTGATTCTTGCTCTAATTTATTTTGCCTATTATGTCATGTATCGGTGGTTAGCTTTTTAAGGTATTTTTTTTATTGATGCATATGGCAACCCAAGCTGCAGAATTTATAACCCTTATTTATCATGTAAGCTGTCACACGGTAAGCTATTTTCATTTACTCCGGTAATTGAGATCATTTGATGGCCAAAAGATAGATCATTGGGTGGCCAACAGATGGCTGATTGCATATTGGATTTCTGGCAATATGGCTACAAGGAAATCGAATTCAATCCTTAGGCTTATCAACAGCTGACTTTAGCGCTTGAATATTCCCCTTGAATATTCCCCGAAATGCCATAGATGTACTACATCGTATTAAAATGTGCAACTCAATGGATCCCAATGTCATAAGAGATGAATTTTCAACTTAGACATAACTAGTTAAATGTTATATGCACAATTGAACATAACGCGTACCCGACGGATAACTATTCACGCTTGATTCAATATCTCGATTTATACACAAACGATCATCATTCAATTTCATCAAATGGAACTATATATATATCGTTATACAGGCCGATGGGAAGAGAAGCTTTAAGTAAACTGTGCGCCATTTGTCAAGCTGTGCTCTAACTACCACAACATTCACATGAAAATTGAAATCATGGCTGAAGCTACATGTACTCTTAGCGAATGGGCAAGCAAACTTGCATTTATCTCCGCCCGGTTGCCCTTTGCATGTCATAGGCACCCCAGGAAGCATGCGTTGCACCAGGTCCATACTGGGAAGCAGAATCGGCAGCATTTGCCTGCATTAGAGAAGCCGGTTCAAGTGAGGATTAAGGCATGTGAGGACTGGTTCTGCCGAAAATTAAGTAGATGACACATGTCATACTTGATTCATGCTGTACCCAGCGTTGTAAGGATTTGGGGCAAAATTGGCCTTGGGATTCCCATAGCTTCCAGTGTAACCTGCAGGATAGTCACCGCATCAAGTATAGCACACATGCCACATAGAGGTTATACTAAGTAATCAACTTCACCAATTATGTCAATATCCTGAACAGACAATACGGCATTAATTTCACAACAGGATGGTAGTTTCTCAAGAATATGGTCTATGGATACGTTAGGTTTTAGTATACAGATTTTTCGCATCTCAAGTTCACAATCACTCTGGCAGAATCTTTTAAACCATTATTATCTTAACATGACTAGTTCTATTGTTAAGGCCATCCTGCCAAATTGTTCACATAAGTTGCAGAACCATTTGGAACAGAAAAGATGTAAACATAAAAGAGATAGCCTCCTGGTCATCATACCTTGATTACCTGCAGACATAACGGCCCGTGACCTGGTCTCCGCATTAGCAACCTCAGCTCGAAGTTTCTCCACTTCAGAAGCCACAGAAATCAGATTCTTCTGCATCTCTTGTCCCTGCTCATAACTCTCTGCATATCCTTTCTTCTCAAGCTCAATACCAGATCTGCATTGGACTCATAAATAAGTATCATACAAGTTGAAGAAAGCAAAGGCATTCATTGCAAATTTGCCTCTCTCTATTATTACTCAACAGATGATCGAAGTTCTATATAATATGTTTGCTGAACATATCATTCAAGTTTGGAGTGAGGTGTGTTTTAACTAAGGTGGAACAGCCAAAGAAGGTTACAGGACCAGGTGAAAGGGAGGACAATTGGCTAAGACAATGTTTACCAATAATGCTGTGGGGAAGAGGTAAGATAAACCAGAGAAGAGCAGATAAAATGGTACTACTAAGTTTGTATTCGTATTCATATTCATATTGTCCCAAGATTTAAAAAACTTAGAACTATTTTGAAAGAAAGGGGGTAGGTCTTAAATCTTAATAGAGACCTACCTCAAATGTTGTGTTTCATGTTTGATCTCCTGGATCTCAGCTTTTAGTGCAGACACCTTTTGCAAGTCTTCTGCTGAACGAGCCAAATCTTGTGTTAACCCCTGGACCTGGCCCATGAGTTCCTGCCTCGCTGCACCCAGGTTTTGAACATCCAGACGAACTTGAGCAAGTTCTGCTCTCATTTCATGTACTGCTCGGTGCTCTGCTTCCATCTTCATAGACCTCTCATAGACCTATAGAAATTATTTTAGATATAACAATCAAAAGAACCATTAATTTTATCTGACACTAGAAGAGCTACCTTATTCAACTGAGTCAAGCGAGCCATAGACTCAAAGGTACATGAATTTACATGATAATATAGTGTGCAAGTATTTGAAGATACCACCTGGATGGGGCCTCAAGCTAAAAGTCTAAAACATAAAAAAAAAAGAACCACTTATTCAAGTCATGCAGTTTCAAAGCTACAAATAATGCAAAGTTATGCAATTTCATGAGAAATACACATAAAAGTGTAACTAATAAAAAATATGTAGCATAAACGAACTTGAGTTGGTTCTGCAAGCAAAATACACACAGTGAGAAGTGTGGCTTCGAACCAAAGAGTGGATTTACATGATTTTAGAGTTTAGACACGTAGTCGGTAAAATGAAAATAACCATGCACATGTTACAATATTTTTCAAAAAAAATCATAAGTGGAGAAACAAAATAGTTGATAGTTCTACCAGAAGTAGTAGAGTTTATCGAAGACGTGAATATAGAGCTTGAAAAGCTCATATGAACAAAGAATCCATGTAGGACAACTTCTGAATCTCTAAAGAGGCAGAGGCAGTGTGTGACTGGAATCTAACAGATTTCTTAGGATATGCCTAATGGACTGCATGATACACTGTAAATTTGGAAACCAGGGCATGTTTGTGACAAATTGGAGCACAACACTAACAACAAATATGAAGGAAAATGACCTACATACACATAAGCATGTCTGAAGTATCTGGCTTGTTGCGCAGACTTTAGCGGCTAAAGGAGAGACTAAAGGAGAGAAAATTTGGTGGTTCCAACCAAAAGGCCTGCCTTCTCTGCCTTTCCTCCACATTTTTAATAGTCATTCTCTCTCTCTCTTCACTTTCATCTCGATTATTTACATACAAGAGGAGGAGACTAAAAGAAGAAGGTGAGCTCAAAGGATGTGAGGTTTCCAATCCTGTACAAGCAGGCGTACTTTCCACCTCAATTGCGACAATGGCATGGACTTGGACACAAAGATAAATACAAATCCAGGGTTCTAATCCTGTGGCTTGTCTCCTCCACAATTCTAAAAGGCAGCTACCTAGTATCTAAAAAAAAGGCAGCTACCTAGCGAGACAACATTAGGAGTTGTCATAAACCTAAACAGAACAGAAAATTGATTAATGGAATTATAAGTTCACATGAACAATCCCAAATGATCCACTGCTACACAAAATATACACTGCAAAGTCAAATTTCGCCCTAAGTTTGCAAGATTGGGAGCAATTTAGGTTTGTATATAGACGCCAAAAAACATAAGAGAGCCTCCAGGACTAAAGCCCCTGCATAGCTTAAATTCTTTGGGAAGCACACTGTTTTTCCATATAAGTATGTATGATAGATTCAGCACACTGAAGCTCGTAGTGGAGAGCATCCGCACCTCGCGGAGACGTAGGTCGCCCTCTTCCTGAGCGGAGGCGAGCGCGCGAGCGGTGCGACCCAGCTCGTGCCGCGCGGCGGCGACCTCCTGCACGAGCGCCACGTGCGTCGCGGCCAGCCGCTGGTTCTGCGCGAGCAGCCCGTGCGCCTCGTCGATCTCAGCGCCGAGCCGCTCCTCTAGCGCCGCCACCACATGTGGCTGGGGCGGCAGGGGGCCGCCGACGCCGCCGTGGCCGTGGCCCGCGAAATGGCGGAGATGTGGCGGCGGCGGCTGCTGCTCGAGGAAGCTGTCGGGGTGACCAGGCGGCAGGCGCGGCGGGTCGCGGAAGTCGTCGGGGTGGTGGTGCGGGGGCAGGCGCGGCGGCTCGCGGTAGTCATCGATGTGGTGGTGGGGCGGGAGGTGGGGGTGGTGCGGGTGGTGGATCGGAGGAGGATGCGGGTGGTTGCCAGCGCCGCCGCCGCGGGGGAAGGAGTGGGGGAGTGGGTTGCGGTGGCGGCCGGCCATGGGGGTCGCCGGAACCCTACCGATGTCGCGGTGATGGTACTGTTTTCCACTTTTTTTTCCCAACCGCGCTTCACAAATTTTGCACGAGACACCTCAGTGGTGTGTTTTCAAAAAAAAAAAAGTCTACTTCACCCGGTCGTGGAAAACTTCACCCTCAAGATATAAAAATAGATTTTTTAGTCCCTAAACTTAGCAGTTTTGAAAAATCATAATAAATTATAAAAAAAATCATAAAATAGAAAATCAAATTGTGTTAGACTTCAAATTAGTAGTTCTATACAGTGAACGTATAATATGAAATGCTTTAGTACATTTTTTTTCTGTAATTTTAGATCTATACTTTTCTTCATAGCTGTAAAAAAATGTACTAAAGCATTCCGTATTATATGTTCACTGCGTAGATCTACTCATTTGGAGTCCAACACAGTTTGATTTTCTATTTTATGATTTTTCCGTGATTTATTATGATTTTTCAAAACTGATTCAGGGGTGATTTGTCCCGTTTTAGAAAGTTCATGGGGTAAAAAAATCTATTTTCATAGGTTGGGGGTGACGTGTTCCACCCTTCATAGGTTGGGGGTGAAGTAGACTTTTTCCTTTCAAAAAAGAAGAGAAAGTTTGGTGAAAATGGCACATCGGACACTGTAGCGCACTGTAGCACTTTTCGTTTGTTTGTGGTAAACATAGGCTCAAAAGATTCGTCTTGTCGTGTACATCAAAACTATGTAATTAGTTTTTTTATTTACCTATATTTAATACTCGATGCATGAGAGGAGAGATTTGATGTGATAGGTGAATAGTGAAGTTTGGAGAGAGAATTTTGGAAAAGTTGGGGAAGTGAACACAGCACAGATCTTATGTTAAACAGTACTAGTACCTTGAGGCTGTTTCCCGGATTTGCATATAAAAAAGGTTCAATTCCTACTTATTAGAAAAAAATGTACTAATTCAATGAAGGATACTATATTTTGGCATCATGGCTCAATGTTTTGATCTAAAATTATTGATAAAGTTTGGCAAGTGAACTTTAATACACGATTAATATGATGTTATTGGATAGTATCCTAAACCACTCTATGATAATGCGTGTCCAATATGACATACTAATAGTTAAGAATAAAAAGTGAATGTCTAAAACTAAGAGCATGCTTAATTTGCTACTGTTTGCCTCGTCATGCCGTCGTTTTAAAAACAAATACTAGCATTTTTAGGTTCTCTTGAATATAGACATCGATCATGGAGCGGTGATATGCATGTGGGTCTCGTCAATAGAAATGCTAATATTTTTCTTTGTTGATACGGTGTTCCCTCAACCACAACTATTGGTAGTCATGAGAGCTATAAAAAAACTATAATATTTTTTTTGCAAGCACCTAAGTTCATCATGTCGTGCTTATCTTAGAAAAACATAAATATATTTTATTTTATTTATAGTTTACACTATCATTAGAGATATTTTGAGCACAATTTATCTTTAATTTTAGATAAATGGTTAAATGAGTGAAAAAAGACTAATATCGTAAATTAACAAATCTTTTAACACTAAAATGTGTGCTATGACATAGACAAGCAAGTGCGATGACATCCATGGAGAACAGTACCACAAAACCCCCCTCCCCCCTAAATATGTTATTATAGGCTTGACTTACAATAAATTATAAATAGTATAACAATTAGAGACACAAACCCAACTATAAACACAAATTAATAGTCGTATGTTCTATAACAATTAGATTGTATTGTAGTTTTAAGAATCCACACAGACAAAGAGACAATAATCCACAGAGACAAAAGACGGAACTTATTGTTATGACTCATGGCATGAGAATTGCCAACAACACACATATAACTTTAAAGAGAAATTCGAAAAAAAAACGAACGCAAAAGGACGACTACATCGTGTCAAAAAAAACTTTTAACGAAGGCAATATCAATTTATTGAAAGTGGAATTCACTACTTTAGCTCATATATATAGCCATACAGCTAGTTTTCATGCGGAGTTATTCCTAGGTTTGGAGACTGTACACGTGTCATCAGCACACTACATTTGTCCTAGGGGGGATCAATGAATGCTAAAATAGTGAAAGGGTCTCTAGCCTAGTGGTTAGAGCACCTGAGTAGCACCCTGCAGACCCAGGTTCGACTCCCTGTGGGAGCGAAATAACTGGATTTGAAATAAAAAAAATTAAAAAATAGGTAGGGGCTTCCCCTACTGACTCCGGTAAAAAAATGAATGCTAAAATAAAATTTTGGAAGCACAACAAGACGTTAACGTTGTGAGAATGCCACAAGACACCAGATGTGACAACGGTGGCGAGTTTAGGGACCTTGTGGCAAGCCAATTAACGTGACAACAAGATGAGCTAACCATTGAGGATGAAAGCAGGTGATCATTGGAACAGAAATCCACATTTTTGAAACTAATGAACATTCGTGGGCTTGGCGGGATATGTGATATGTTGTCATTGGATGAAAGATGATATGTAGGATATCTCTACGGATGAAACCGAAATGACCCAATTTGTTTTCAGTTCACATTTTTTTCATAAAAACAAAATTGAGTGTGATATCGCTAGAAATGATTATATCATCGGCATTGGAAAACAAACAATAAAATCATCGGGTATCCATATCAGTTGGGAATCGATAATTTCAGTAGATATGCCAAAATGTATCCAAGGACCATCATGATAATGATCAAATCGATACTTCACAAATCATGTATTTTGTTCGACCATTTTTCTTATTTATTGTTAACTTTTTCTAATAAAGTTTGGTCATTCGTCTTATTCAAAAAATTAGTCCAAATATACGAAAAAACAAACTCAAATGTTATGTGAAAAAGTTAGGTAGTAAGATTTTATGTTTTCTCTTTTGTTGCCTTATAGTTCCCAGTGAAAACATATGTTGATTGAAACTTAGTCGTCTTAGTGGAGCTCATGAATTTAGAAAACAAAGTCAAGCTCGAGTTGATATTTGTGGAAAGTGGAAACCAAATATGCTTAAACACTCGAATGCGATGTATTGACTGATAGTCTATGTAAAAAAGGTTAGGATTCCATATGAAGCATCAATGTTTTTCTCGATTCCTGCATGATTCAGCTGTTTTTCATAAAATTCATGTAGTGGTTCCAAAAAATCGGCTACACAAAATTTTTAAATCTTTCCCGTTTCAAATTCAAATCGATCGTCCCTCCCTCTCTACCGACATAACTAACCGACCTTTGCCTGCGGCTTTGACAATTTGCACCCTGACCCCTCATTATCCACAAAAATTTTCCTCCCCGCTCCCTTCCAGATTCGAGGGCCCAAATTCGACAGACCTCGCCGCCATCGCCGCCAACGCTCCCCCCGTTCCTCCCGCCCACCTGCTCACTTCCCTCTGCCGCATGCCGCTCGCGCTCCGCCTCATCACGACCAAACCCTAGCCGCCGCCGCCACCGCAGCAGCAGCAACAGCAGCGGGGTCGGCTCCTACCTTCCGGAGCTGCCGATCCGAGGCGACTCAGTGGCTCAGTGCCGGTCCCCGACCTACGATTGCTCGCCGGTGACCACCAGCATGGAGGTAACTGCGGGGACCCTAAACTGAGCTAATTCGTGTGCGCTTCAAGTCCGTTTGTGTGCTTGCGCTTACGCCGAGATGGCTTCCGTGTTTGCTTCGTTTCCTTCGTGCAGGGGAACGGGAACGGAGAGGCCGATCTCGACGCGACGATGACCACCCTGGGCCCAGAGGACGACACGTCACAGGGGCTGATTCTGCCGAACAAGGTCATGTACCGGCCGCAGACAGGGAAATCCGTCCTAGGTATGAATCTGGTGCTTATGCGGTGTGCGTTTACTGAATACTTAGGCACAGTATGGACCTGTGTTGCTTGGTGGTTTGCTTTGCCCCGATTTATAGCACACAGCTTCTGAACTGATTAATTGCATTCCTGTTGTGGGCTTGTGGCCATAGAGTTTCACTGAGCTAACTCTAGGTCTGTGCTTTGGCAGGTCTTGACGATCTTGCCCGCAAGAAACGTGGTTCGGAAGGTGGCAATGTGTTTAAGCCACCCCCTCCCAAGGTAGCTGTTGCTGCCAGTTCCATTGATGAAGATGAGAAGCCAGGAGCTGCAGAAAATGATCCAACGAGCCTGTCCACAGCAGGTCGAAGTAATTCATCACGACGCTATCGAGGAAGCGGTTCTGACGACAGAATATCTTCGAATGGTGCGTCTTAAATTATCTAATTACAGCTCCTATAGCGCAGAGAACTGAAAATGCCCAAACTTTGAGTTGACCACCATCCTTGATGTTAGTCGTAAGTGGAGGGTTGTTTCGGGTTTGAGGATCCGGTAGCCGTGGTTCTTAGAGGAATGCTCATGGTGGCAGCTGCACCAGCCAGTGTTGTGGTGCAGCAAGGTGCTGCCGGCATCATTGGTGTGTGTGTTGGGGGGGGGGGGGTGCTAACACCAAGTGGTTAGAAATGGAACAGTGGCCGTGGTGAACCTGGCGGTGGGTTAACCGCGGGGGACGCGAGGATGAGGGGGGGTGGGTGGAGGGGAGCTCTTCTTGAAGTAGATGAAAGTGCCTGTCAAGGCTTTCTCGTGAAGGTCTTATCAGGAAAGAGTAACCTGACGTATAGTGCTTCCCTTAGCTGATGTATAAGCCCTTATCGCGCTATGTTTTTAAGGTAATTCATTTTCACTCATCTGTAAGTTGCAACTAAATATTTCAATTTGTTTTTGAAACCAACAGTTGCTGATGAGGATGAAAGGGTTCCAACACCCAGCCGCCGGGATGAAGCCCGTCGGCAAGAGGTCAGTATCAAATGGATAATACACTCCCTGCTTGCTTGTTTTGGAAATTATTACATCTTGTTGTTTCATCTTGACCTTACTAATAACAAGTCAAAATTCTATGCCTGTTGTCTTACAGACCCACTTCTCTAGAAGCTCTCAAGGTTCTCGTGCTCATGATACCCCTCGTAGTTATGACTACCACGATGATAGAGGATCTCGCGATAAACGTGGTGACCGGGACAGATCTGCATCCATTGGTTACAGTAGCAGTGGAAGGCGAAGATATCATGATGATAAGGAATCTCATACTAGGCGTGATGAGCGTGAGAGATCTGCATCCATCGAATATACTAACAAGAGAAGTCGACATGAGCATGGTTCGAGAAGCTCAAGAACACCTGGTATCTTTTTGGCTTGTCATTCTTTTTTACTCTTAACTCGAGGCCTTGAAACTTTACTGATATGAGTACAATTGCCGTTGCAAATGTTAGCAAGATCTGATTGGGATGATGGACGTTGGGAATGGGAAGATACACCTCGTCGAGATTACCATGATGATCGACCTGGCTCTCGAAGGCAGCATCCAACACGATCTCCTATGCTTGCTGCTGCATCCCCAGATGCACGCTTGGTGTCTCCGTGGTTAGGTGGGAATACGCCTCGTTCAGCAGGTAAATCAAGTTCAGCTACAACATCTGGGAGACTACTTTGTTTCCATGAAGCAAATATACCCTTTACATGATCTCAGTCAATTGAATAAAAATCACTAAACTAATCATACTGTGTTGTTGTGAATGCCCAGCATCGCCATGGGATAATGTATCCCCTTCACCTGCTCCCATACGCGCTTCTGGTTCCTCAAGAGGGTCTTCTTATTCGGGTTCCAATGGAAAATCGCACCAGCTTACCTTTTCGTCGACAACTGGTTCCAATGTAAGCTAGAATATGATTTTATACAACATACTTCTATTTCATACTATAAAATGTGAATTTGAATTCTATTTTCTACCACATAATTTATCATACTTCTGTTTGGCTGAACATTTATACCTCATTGCCTGCTTTACGCTGCACCTCTTTCTTTAGGCTGATTTATATTAGTGCAGTCATGAGCTAGGATTATCGTTTAGTAGGTTAATTACTATCTAAACAGCTGTATATTAATATATGTTTTATGATAGCTTATTCTCGCTTTATGAATCAATCTTTGTTTTTCTGCATAGTCATTTAGTCAATCAACATTGTGAATTTTTATTATGTATAGTAATTCAACATACTAATAGCAACCTGGTGAGTTGATGATCTTTGAATCCCATGCTTCTTAAGTTTGTCTTTTAGACTCTTAAAAAGTTCTTTTACTTCCTGATTATGCTGTTATTGTTATAAGCTACAAGTCTATAACTCCTAACTTGTTATCCCAGGTTATTGATGCTGATAGAAGCCCCTCCAATCCTGATAGGAACTATGAGATAACCGAGGAAATGATGCAGGAGATGGATTATAATGCTGACCGTGCATGGTAATTTTCCTTACAAACCTTTCTTAGTGTTTTTACAGGAGGTCAATATTACATGTATTGTATTATATTTGTTGACACTGCAAACATATAAGCAAAAGCTTTCCAATTCTGCATGGCAACATTTGCTTCCTAAAAATACAGTAATGCCATCTGCTGCAGTGGCAAAGTATACTTTCTATATATTTATTGAATTAAATTTTGAAATCCTGAATGGACATGTTCTGCATGTATTTAACATGCAATCCCAAGTTCTTGTATCTTAGCGTGCTTTCTTCAAAGTTCTAGACTCTAGTGCAGGAGAATGAATACAATGCCTAGACACTCTTATAGTCATAGAACACCAAATATAATTAACCACTCCTAACCTTTGTGAATTCTTCAGGTATGACTGTGAAGAACACACCACCATGTTTGATGGTGATAACTCTATGTACCTTGGAGATGACAGTTCATACAAAAAGAAGGAAGCACAGATGCCGAAGAAGCTGGTAAGTTCCTTGTTTACCTATAAGATGCTCCCAAGTACTTCATCATAACCTTCACAGTTCTGATGCTTTAATCTTTATGTGTTGGACCTATCACTATAAGGACATAGAACTGTGCAGATATGAGCACCGATGATAAATATATAAAGAGAACAGTAATGTCGTGCTTCTAGCTAGAGTTGGGTCTACTGAAACTGCTATGTACTTTGGCTACACATTTGATGTAGCCACCTAGTTGTCTACTAGCTAAATGCCATCAAAGTAGGGTATAAAAATTACTAATACAACCGCAATTACACATGCTTTGTTTGGCTTGGTCTTATTCTCTGACTTCCTATCTTCTAGCTACATATTGGGTTTTACCCCTACTAAATTCATGATCCTGACGTGATGTATTTCATATACTCATGAGGTCCACAATCACAAAGAAAATTGTATTAAACTTACTGTTTGATTCATAATTTCATATAACTTCTTTTCAGTATAGTCAAACTGTAGGCGCAGATATTATATGCTAACCCAAGATTTTCCTAATGTTTAAATTTTTCCAGTAAAGATTGTAGTCTAATATAGTTTTTGTAGATTAACTTTTGCAGTATATGTTATGCACCTGTACTCTGTTTGTGACAGCTAGTTCTCTTGGTTGCAGACTCGTAGAGATGGTAGTCTGATGACCCTCGCTCAGAGCAAAAAAATGTCACAGATGACTGCTGATAATGCTCAGTGGGAGGATAGACAATTGTTGAGATCTGGAGCTGTTAAAGGAACAGAAGTCCAGACTGAATTCGATGACGAAGATGAGAGGAAAGTAATACTTCTTGTGCATGGTATGTTCTTTGCCTATCAAGGCTTCCTTCTAGCTTTTGTTCTTGTTGTTTGAGATTTGCGATTCAGTAAAAGCTTCTGAATCACGCCACATATGTTAAAAAACATTCCTTGGTTTCTCATGGAAGGTTTCAATGAATGCAAACATTTCCTGTGAAAATCATTCAGTATGTTGGTACTGGGATATCACCAGCACAGTGCTATTTTGCTTATCTTTTTGGAGCTGTTTGCCTCTGTGTTAGTTGGTATTATGGCTAGTAGAAGCTGCTCCTTGTGACCCTTCATTTCACTTGATATACCACCACAAATGTTGAACGGCTTGAGAGCAATTTAATGTGGCTGTTGTTAACATCTATGGGATAAATTGCATGCAATTTTAAGTACACATGTTTCGATTGTTCCTATTAACTTGAAACTTATACTATAT
Organism: Echinochloa phyllopogon; assembly: GCA_033239725.1. Taxonomy (NCBI): domain Eukaryota; kingdom Viridiplantae; phylum Streptophyta; class Magnoliopsida; order Poales; family Poaceae; genus Echinochloa; species Echinochloa phyllopogon. The sequence continues at coordinate 48,194,691 of BTCW01000002.1, read as the reverse complement.
CTTAATCTGGGTCCCCCCTATATTTCCCTTGCCAGTACATAAGAATATAAGATTCCTGTTAACTTGAAACTTATCTATCTCCTATCCTGGGGCTCCTCTATATTTTTTGTCACTATCTGCACACAGGACAAAAAGATAAAATAACATGTGTGAATGTATTATTCTTTTACTTGTTGACAAGGCTTTCTGCCTATCTACAGTATCCTGATTCCTGATGCAGTTGAAGTTGACTTTGTCGCGGCGTGCTCGCTGGGGAAGACGCTGTCGCGGCTCCAGGTCGAGCGGCTGGCGGCGCGGCTCGGCGTGGCGCCCGGCGGCGTCGCCGTCGTGCTCACGGCCGCCGACGTCGCCGTCGAGGGCCAGTGCAGCGCCGCCTGCGGGGCGCACGGGTCCGCCGCGCCGGGCGCCGCCGCGCACGTGTGGGTGGGGAACGCAGCCGCGCAGTGCCCCGGCCGGTGCGCGTGGCCGTTCCACCCGGCGGAGGGGTTCGCCTACGGGGCGCGCCACCACGCGCCCGGGCGCGGCGGCGAGACGGTGGGCGCGCCCAACGGCGACGTCGGCGTGGACGGCATGCTGGTCAACCTGGCGGCGATGCTGGCCGGCGCGGTCACCAACCCGTACGGGCACGGGTTCTACCAGGGCGACCCCGGCGCGCCGGTGGAGGTGGCGGCGGCGTGCCCGGGGGTGTTCGGCCGTGGCGCGTACCCGGGGCATCCCGGGGCGGTGAGGGTGGACGCGCTCACCGGAGCGGGGTACAACGTGGTGGGAAGGAACGGCAGGAAGTACCTCGTGCCGGCGCTGGTCGACCCTGACAACTACTCCTGATGGCTTAACTTTTGGCAGACACAAAGCCTCCGTTCTTGGATGGACGGGTTGTATTCACAAAGCAAGCAGAACCTGTAATGCCACTGAAGGATCCTACATCTGATATGGCTATCATTTCACGCAAAGGTTCTACTCTGGTTAGGGAAATCCGTGAAAAGCAGAGCATGAATAAATCAAGGCAGCGTTTCTGGGAGCTTGCTGGATCTAAACTTGGGAACATCTTGGGTGTTGAGAAAACAGCTGAACAGGTAGCTTATTTCCACATGTATCTATGTGTTTTGAAAAACACAGTTTGTTGTCCTTGTATCTTACTCACCTTTGAAAATTCAGGTTGATGCAGATACTGCTGTTGTTGGCGACCAAGGAGAGATTAATTTTAAAGAAGAAGCAAAGTTTTCTCAACATTTGAAGGAAAAAGCAGAAGCTGTCAGTGATTTTGCCAAATCAAAATCTCTTGCTCAACAAAGACAGTATCTTCCCATATACACTGTCAGGGATGATCTGCTACAGGTTTGTACTTGGGTTTGTAAATTTGGCTCGAGCTTTTTAGTTGTGTCATGATTTCCATCTTACTTACTCTACTGCATAGAATTTAGTATATCTGAAAGCTGTACTGTAAGTTCTGTATACTGTAATTTTTCATCATCCAAGAGGATCAGAACTTTGGGCTATGTCTTTGATGAATGAAGAAACACCTATGCATAAGGAGAAAGGACAAGATGCAGACTGTTGCCCTTTCATATATAGAACTTCAATAATTTTATGCTAAACATCCTTTGGAATTCCTTGTGTATGCATTATGCTTGAGGCGACCACTTTAATTTTTGTATTTAGTTTCTTTGAAATGATAGTAGCCCATTTGGTAATAATCTAGTCTTATATGTTATTGAGCAGGTTGTGCGTGAAAATCAAGTAGTTGTGGTCGTTGGTGAAACTGGTTCTGGGAAGACTACTCAACTTACTCAGTATCTGCATGAGGATGGATATACTACCACAGGAGTGGTTGGTTGTACCCAACCAAGGCGTGTGGCCGCCATGAGTGTTGCTAAGCGAGTCAGTGAGGAAATGGAGACTGAGCTGGGAGAAAAAGTTGGATATGCCATACGGTTTGAGGATGTCACTGGTCCAAACACTATAATAAAGGTAAACTGCTAGTGACTTCTTGTTTATAGGCTAAAGTTGAAGCACGTTTAGACCTTTCTCCTTTTATCTCAGGTCTAGTGTTCTTTATCGTCATTATGTGTTTACGTACTGCATGTGTTTCTGCCCACATACAATCTTGTAGGCGGCCTTATTATAGGTCTTATAAGCTAAGCACTATCATTTGTGATCGCATATGACTAGTTGGCTGAAACTTGGGTCAGATTACATTGTAAATTGAGTGACTTTAACTTTGGTCCAGTTTTAGTTGATTAAGTATGTTTTCCTTGCCTTTTTCCTTGACAATTAACTAAAATTAATTGTTGGTCGATTTGCAGTATATGACCGATGGAGTGTTGCTCCGTGAAACCTTAAAAGATGCTGACCTTGACAAGTATCGGTATGATGCTAACTTCTCCCTTTCTCAGTATTTGATAGAGCTTGGAATGGTCTGAGTATGGATTTACCATACTAAATGTTTTTTTCCTCTCCACTCTTTTGTAGTGTTATTGTCATGGATGAAGCACATGAGAGGTCACTCAACACTGATGTTTTATTTGGTATATTGAAGAAGGTTGTTGCACGCAGACGGGATTTTAAACTAATCGTCACATCTGCAACCCTAAATGCAGACAAGTTCTCCAAGTTCTTTGGAGGGTAAGATAATCTGATAGTTTATTCCAAGTATAAATTTGGTCATGCTTATATGTGCAACTGTGCAAGCCTGCTAACTCTTTTCTTTGCTTTCAGTGTGCCTGTATTCCATATCCCAGGCAGGACATTCCCAGTTAACATTATGTTCAGCAAAACACCATGTGAGGACTATGTGGAAGCGGCAGTGAAGCAGGCAATGACTATTCACATCACCAGTGGCCCTGGTGATATTCTCATCTTCATGACTGGACAGGAGGAAATTGAGGCTACCTTCTATGCTCTTGCTGAACGCATGGAGCAGCTGATATCATCATCCACCAAGACTGTGCCTAAGCTGGAGATTCTGCCTATCTACTCACAGTTGCCAGCTGACTTGCAAGCCAAGATCTTTCAGAAGGCTGAAGAGGGTGCTCGCAAATGTATTGTTGCTACCAATATTGCTGAGACCTCATTGACAGTTGATGGTATCTTCTACGTCATCGATACTGGATATGGGAAGATGAAGGTGTACAACCCACGGATGGGTATGGATGCACTCCAGGTTTTCCCCGTCAGTCGGGCAGCTGCTGATCAGCGTGCAGGTCGAGCAGGAAGAACTGGCCCTGGCACCTGCTACAGGCTGTTCACAGAATCAGCGTACCAGAATGAGATGCTCCCTAACCCTGTGCCAGAGATCCAAAGGACCAACCTGGGGAATGTGGTGCTTTTACTGAAATCCCTGGAAGTTGAAAATTTGCTCGATTTTGATTTCATGGACCCCCCTCCTCAGGAGAATATCCTCAACTCCATGTATCAACTCTGGGTGTTGGGTGCCTTGAACAATGTTGGCGGTCTTACAGAAATTGGCTGGAAGATGGTGGAGTTCCCGTTGGACCCTACTCTAGCCAAGATGTTCCTGATGGGGGAACAGCTAGAGTGCCTTGATGAGGTGCTGACCATTGTTTCCATGCTATCAGTACCCTCAGTCTTTTTCCGGCCCAAAGATCGAGCTGAGGAGAGTGATGCAGCACGGGAAAAGTTCTTTGTCCCAGAATCTGACCATCTAACACTCCTGAACGTGTATCTTCAGTGGAAGTCTAACCAGTATCGAGGAGACTGGTGCAATGTCCACTTCCTTCATGTCAAGGGTCTCCGTAAGGCTCGGGAAGTGAGATCTCAGCTACTGGACATACTGAAAACCCTGAGGATCCCCCTGACATCATGCCATATGGAATGGGACGTGGTGAGGAAAGCAATCTGCTCTGCTTACTTTCACAACTCCGCACGATTGAAGGGTGTTGGGGAGTATGTCAACTGCCGCAACGGGATGCCTTGCCACCTGCACCCCAGCAGTGCACTCTATGGCCTTGGCTACACTCCCGACTACGTTGTCTACCATGAGCTCGTCCTGACCACCAAGGAGTACATGCAGTGTGTCACTGCGGTTGACCCACAATGGCTAGCGGAGATGGGCCCCATGTTCTTCTCGGTGAAGGAGACGGACACCTCCCTTCTAGACCACAAGAAGAGGCAGAAGGAAGAGAAGACAGCGATGGAGGAGGAGATGGAGAAGCTGAGGCAAGAGCAAGCTGAAGCAGCGCGGATCGAGAAGGAGAAGGAGCGGGAGAAGAGAGCTAAGCAGCAGCAGCAGGTTGCCATGCCCGGCCTGAAGAAAGGCGCGACGTATCTGAGGCCCAGAAAGATGGGTTTGTAGATAGCACGAGGAAAATTTAACAGGAACTGTGATTTTGTTGCTAGGCTGAGATCACTTGTACAATAGCCTTTCTGGTCCATGAGGTAATGTAGCCTGTACTATGCAGCATGTAAAACACAACACACACATGATCGGGGAATGTAATAGCTAACATCAAGAAGTGAAAAAGAAGATAAAAAAAAGAAGATAACGGACCTAGATTTCGCATCAATTGATTTTAGCCGATCTTAATGTACGTTGTACATTTGATCTCCGTTTGGTGTTAAATCCAGGTTGCAGCTGCTTTAAATAACAAACGGTCGGTAAAAGGTATCATAAATTTTACAATATATACAAATATATCACAGATTTGATAAATTTATTTGTTTTATCAAATGAATAGATCAAAATAGAATAATAAGAAATAAATAAATAGTTAAATAATAAGTGATATAATACGATAAAAATCGAAAACAACGAAAAATCCCTAGCTGACCTCAAAACTGAGCTAATCTTAACTTTAAAATATAAACCAACAGAGGGAAATGTGGCTGTGGGATTACATTAAATTCGTGGAAGTCCCCATTTTTCAACTTCAAAAGGGTAGAAATGCCAAAGGTTAAAAAAATTTCGAAAAATTGTGGCTGCTGGGATTCGAGCCCAGGTCTCCACGGCCACAACGTGGAATTCTCACCACTAAACTACAGCCACTTTTGTTGTATGTTTGTGCTCTGTTATCTTTATCTATACTAAAAGGATCGAGTTCTTTTAAAACTTTTTTACCAATGAAAACCCCTCGTACCCCTCACGTAGGCCCCAACTGGACCCACATGTCAACAGGTTTCATTTTTTTTTTGAGGGCAAATCATGAGAGCTTTATTAATTAATCGCAGGGTTACAATCTTTTGCAGCTGCTTCCATTAACCAGTTCGGGAAACAACCACTCCAGGATAGTGAAGGGACAGACGCCGAGGCCATACTCGCACACAAATGAGCTGCCTCATTGCCCTCCCTGTTTACAAAAGAGATATCAAACAAACAGAAAACCCTGCTACACTCTCGGATTTCTTGCCATAGACCTGCAATAGCACAACGACCACCCTCTTCTGATCGAAGCAGTGACACAAGAGCACGATTGTCGAGCTCCAGAATTACCTTCTCCACTCCAATCTCTTGGGTCAGTAGCACACCATCCCGCGCCGCCAATGCTTCACTTGTTATCACATCCGGAAGATGCTTGTAGAATCTTGCTGTTGCTGCCACAACCTCGCCTAGCGAGTTCCTCACAACAGCCCCACTTGCGCCCTCACCGGTTGCCGATACAAAGACAGCGTCAGTATTAACTTTCACCCAGCCCTCCAGTGGTTTCATATTGGTAGAGCGAAAAAATACATGTGAGATCACCTCTCCCCCTCTTTTTTTCTCATCAAAGAAATCTATACCCACGCACCGTACCCACCGATTATTTTAGAAAATTCATGTAAATAATTCATAGAAAAATTTTTATTTTCCTTCCTATGCACATAAAGGACCTAATATTCACGTAAATAATATTCCTAGATAAAGCAGGCGTCACCGCCGCCAGAAGCGCGAGCAGCCGAGCACAGTCGTCGATCGCACCGCGTGCATCCATCAATGGAGACGACGGAACTCGTGGCGATGCCGATACCGGACGACGCCCTCACTGACGCCCTCCATAGCTTGCCGGCATGGAGCCTCGCCGCGGCATGATGCATGTGCAAGGCATGGCATGGCATCATAGACGATCGCAAGCTGCTGCTCTCGCATCTCCTCCCCGCAAGCTGTCCATGGAATCTTCTCATCAACTTCCTCGACCACTACCGCCCACCCACACCTCTTCACCCCGTCCCACCTGTTCGGCGTCGTCGTGAGTGCCAAGCCCCAAAATTGATGATGGCGTGCTCAGCTTCCTGCCCAACGAAAAGGACGAGGACGACCTGTCGTCGGTGATGGACCACTGCGACGGTCTCGTCCTCTGCAACATTGAGGTCGAATGGGAGGCCGGCCACCTCTGCGTCTGCAACCCCGCGACGCAGCGAGATGGACACTGCATGCTTCCCCCAAGCCTGGAGGGTGTTCACGACTGCTGGGCCAGTCCATATCTCGTGTTTGATCCGTCCGTGTCTCCGCAGTACGATGTGGTCCTGTCCTGATCCCCGACGTGCTTGTGCCCAGGACGAAGCTTACGACTACTATCGCTTGATGGACTGGCCGTCGTCGCCGTTGCAGCTGAATGTGTTCTCGTCGAGGACTGGCCATCGCAGGTCCTTTGTCCGGGAAGGTGAGTCGGCTGGCAAGGTCGAAGACATGCAGAGAAGAAGAACGCGTTGCGGCTTTGTCTACCAAAACGGATGGCTTTATGTGTATGGTTACGGGCCTTTCATTATGAGGTATGCATGATAACCTTAACTATTATTACAGAGAAGCTTATTATGTGGCTGTGACTCACGTTTCTACATATCTAAAATTCTTATAAAACTAGCATGGCTCCTTTACTAGCTCACTCATTTTAGAGTGATATATTTGCTTCTTGTATTGCAAACCTACAAATAACACTTCTGAAGGCGTTCGTGTGTATTCATGCAAAGGGTTTGAATCATTGTGGGTGAGGAAGTCATACTTTCATCACCACATCATCAAATCCCGTCCAATTACTTCGACGTCAGCGGCCCCTTCCCAGGGGCAGCACACAGGGCCAGTTCATCAACGGAGGCGAAAAGAATGGATGCAGAGGCAGTAGGAGTGAGCGGATGGCGAGCTCCTCATCGCAAGCGCAACTGCATTGCCGCTGCCATGTGAAGGATGGCGTTGTCGACGCATCTTCCCCTACGCAGCTGTACGTGGTTGATCGGAGGTAGGTTCAGTATTATTCCTACCTGTTTTTACTACCCTCTCCAACGTGAAATCCTGTTGATGAAGTGTACGTGTGTACTTAAAATCACATGATCAAAAGGTGAGATTAATCACTTGAAGCTTCCAGAAGAAATTTCATTGCAAATAAACTTTGAGAGATGGCTTGGTTTTCTTTTAAACTTCAGTTATTTCACTTTGAGTCGACATCACGTAACAAGCCAGAATGTTGTAGAACAACTACATGAACTGTCTGTTAGAGTTTTTTTATCAGTGATTATAGGATGTCTTAGCTATGTGTTCTTTTGGATGTGTGCTTTTCCTTATTTTGGTGGCATCCGTTTGTAAAAATTGGGACCTGATGCATTCTCAATTGAGAATGACTGAAGCCGGAAATAAACTTTCCATCATCTAAAAAAAAAGTTATTTCACCTGTTAGCCAGTACAGAGTAGTGCTGGAATGCTCATCCTGTAACTGATCTGGCTCACGCGGAGTTATTCAGTATATTCAGTATCTGCAATACGTATGTCCATTTAATTCCCACGGCCTAGAAGGTTAGTTAGTTTGCTCATCTCACTCTTGTCAATTCCCAATATCAAGAATTCATGTGTGTATCATCTCGCGGCTGTAGCAGACAAATCAGTTCCAAGCTTGAATCGTGGAGGCTGCGGCAAGTTCCGTCGTCTCGATCTGATTTCTGTTAGGGCATGCCCTTTACACTGATTTGTTCCGGATGAGTTTTGTTTTGTGGATACTGTATTTTTTTCATGAGTTGCTCTGTCATATTACGGTCCCTTCGGAAAGCAACGACGATGTCTTCCTGTTCGTGAATTTTCTTGTTCCTGATCATCAGTTTTCTTATACACGCATATTATTTTATCATGGGCTCTATCGATGTTTGATTTTAGTATTTTCAGGGTATTAAATAGCGTAACTTGATATAGTCGAGTGTCGTACAATTTTATTGTTATATATATATATAAACATACAATTTTTTTGCTAAATAATCGGCTTTTCGTTTTTTTTGTTTTATGCATGTGCAAAGTTTACAAATTTTTCTATTTGTTCTAATCTGATTTCTATTTTGAATTGCATGTAAAAGGATTTTTTTGGAACTTCTAACATTATTATTAGCCATTATTTGAAGAACTGGTTGAAAGATGTAGCATCATTTTTGACTTGAGGGGATATATTCTTGCGTTGATTTTTTTCACTTGGACTTTTTGTAGCTATACGCGGACCCACCAGAGCCAATCGTTCCCACGACGGGCCAGGGCACCCGCATCGCGGGGCTCGCCGACCTCAAGTGCTACCTGGTGAGATTTGGGTACATACGGCTGCATGGAGCAGCACGAGCCGAACATCAGGGTGGGGTTCTACTACGGCAACCACGGCGACGGGATCCCCTTCCACAGCCCGCTCGGCATGCTTGGCTATGCCTTCTGCCCCAGGAATTGAAGGAACGAAGTGGCGACCAGAGAGGGGGGGAGTGAATGGGAGGCGATAAAATTTCTTCTCGAAACTCGGCCTATGTCCCAAAGTCACTCGTCAAAGATTTCTCACAAGCTTGTCAAGGTAGCGTAGTCACAGCGGACCTACCAACCCTAGGAACAAGCCAGAACAAATTAACAAGCGGAAGCACAACTCAAGAACCAAAACGATTCGCAATCTGCCTGGGTCAGCTCGGACCGTCCGCACAGGGGTCGCGGACTGTCCGTGGTCACGGCGGACCGTCCGTCTAGACAAGGCGGACCGTCCGTAAAATCACCTCAAATCTCCAGTAGCTCCAGACCCTTTCGCGGACTGTCCGAGCTCCTACCGCGGACCGTCTGCCAGTGTCGCGGACTGTCCGAGGTGGTCACGCGGACCGTCCGTGAAAACACTTAGCCAAATCCAAGACAACACCGTCGAACTCTTCTGCACGGACCGTCCGCCAATCACATGCGGACCGTCCGGCAACCTCGCAGACCGTCCGCCAACCCGGCGCGGACCGTCCGAGAAACACGACGGACGAACAGAACGAACAACTACAGTAACCCGCAGATCTCTCCTTCCAAATCCATCACCGGATCTCCCAAACGGCTAGAGCTCTTGAGACAAAACTTTGGGGAGATGATTAGCACCCTAAGGGGAATGATTAGCACCCTAAGGGGAAGCTATGCCCCAAAAATCTCGGCCTCTAACTCCCTACAACTCGAGAAATCGCGGATCACACGGAAGAACACCTTCTCACGAGTTCATCCCAAAAACTACGAATCGAGATCGATTCCCGGCGTTTGAGAGGGCATGATCACACACAAAGAGGCGCAAGACACTCACCCATGATCCTCTCAAATAAATCCGGAGCCAAACGGTCTAGAAACTAAGAATCGAGCCAAGAACGAAAATAGCACAAAAAGGAACTCGAGGAGAAACAAAGAGATTCAACTATCACTTGATTTCATTCCAACAAACAAAGGTCCGATTCTATACAAGGCTAGCAACCTCCCAAACATCCTCCCGCTAAGATCGACATGAAGCACGGGCTAGCCTAGAGAAGCAAGAAAGAAATGAACTAGGGTTCCAGAGAGATAACTTGCCATCCCCTCCACCTCCTATTTATATTAAGTGTCCTGGTGAAGGGAAGTGACCATACTACCCCTACAACTTAACTCTACGATACACGCCCTCAAGGGCAAAACGGTAAAGTTGCAGATAACTCCTACGACTGGGCACGCCGTCCATCCGGCCTTACTTCCCTCCGACGCAAGCTCCCGGATCTCGCCACGCGTCCACCGCTTCGAAGCTTCCCGAACGCGCCCGGATCACCGTCTCCGTCACGTTGGGCCTTCGGGCTCGGTTTTGAGGCCCAAACCGAAAAACCCTCCTCTGATGGTTTTGTAGCCCAACCATCAAACCCCGCATACAAGCTTCGGTCGTTAGCCGCCACCTTGCACCGACTCCAAGTCCACGACCTCGTCTTGCTCTTCTTGCACCATGTTGACTGCACTTGATCCCGTCTGGCCACCGGGTCCCTCGAACCAAGCCTACTTGTCTCTCCACAGCTCGGAGGCCACTCTCTGGCTAAGACCTTTCGTGCTTGTTCTTCACCTGCACCAACGCAAACCAAGTCGCACCAACACCTGCAGTACTAGGCCAAGAGTCAGTCCACACAACGTTGTCAATCACTCATCACACTGAGAAGCGACCATCCACCGGTCCTCGGACACACATGGTCCTCAATCTCCCCCTTGATGAGTGCATTGACAACACATACATAATTCAGGATATGAAAAAGGAAAACAGAAAAAGAAAAGAAAAGAAGACTCAATCAAGTGACCAAAGCGAAGAACAAGCCGAAAGACAAAGTCACTCGAAAGAGAAAGTCTCGGTCCCCTAAGACAAGGGCAACGACTCAACACAACCGAGACAACGAGCTCCAAATGCCGACCCCTCAAGAAGAGGCGGAAAGGGCTCAACACCATCGGCAAAAGAGCAAAGCACAAAAATCAGGAACACAAGGAGCTCCCCCTACAGAAATGCATACCCCCCCTGAACAAGTACATACAAACTCAAAGTTCTCCCCCTGAACTGAGTAACCATCTCAATGCAAAGCAATGCATATAGACTGAATTGGAACAAATTCTCCCCCTTGTTGCCAATGCATGAATCAAGGCACAAATGCAAAAGATACAACCTAGAGCTTCTCAAATATACAATGAACAATATAAAAAGCTACACATGGTCAAATGAGCAAGTAAGATATTCCTAGGTGTTGTATAAGCATTGCCAACAAAATTTCATGATTGTATAAGCATATGGCCAAGTAGTTTCCAATTTAACCAAGTTTTTCAAAAGTTCACCACCTCATGAGCAAAAAGTCATTTTCAAGCCAAAATGAGCTATATCATGCAAAAGTTGTCCCCGATTACCTATTCTTAGCAAGAGATCATTGCAAACACCCACAATCTAGGTCATGTCATGTGTCTACTTCCAACAAGAGACTTCTCTTTGGTAGACACATGCAACGGTTTCCGCACCCAATTTTCACATTTAAACACAAATGACATGATCAACCAATTGGAGAGCATATATTTGAATTTTTAACACTTCTTTTTCAGATTTTAAACATGGTACATGAAATGCCTTTACGGTAAAAAGAAGCTTATGCCTCTCCACAACATAGACAATGGGCTAAACATTTGCAATGATAAAATGATCTTTGACCCAAATGGCAAGAAATAGATACCCAAGCACAACCTAAGCATGAAAAAGCATTTAGGCTTGAACTCAAACATTTAACCAATTTGCTCATGGGTGAGATCAAGTTTAGCATTTTTAAAATCATTAGCAAGCACATTATGGATATACAAAGAATCAATCAAGTGCTTAGCTATCCAACACGACAAGATTACCCACAAGTTCATTAGCTCAAATGTAGCAAGTTATATTGGTCACTCCATATAAGAGAAGCTCATCCTATCATGCTACAAAATAAATATGTACATGAAACAAGCTCTAAGTATATCACAATGCGTCCTATATGACAAATGCAAAACATATGATACACATGCAACAAAAAAACATGATATACAAATTATACAAGAAGGCTATACATATGCTACAAAGTGAGCTCCAAAACCAACTCAGAAGGGAAAACACACCCCAAGCTCCCCTCGCAACCGGGCAAAAGTAGCTTGGTCAAGCGGTTTGGTAAAAATATCGGCTAGTTGGTTTTGGGTGGAGACATGGGATAACTCAATATGTCCTTTCTCCACATTGTCTCTCAAGAAATGGTATCTCACGTCTATGTGCTTGGTTTTTGAGTGAAGCACCGGGTTTTTGGCAACACTTATGGCACTGGTGCTATCACATAGAAGTGGGACATGGGTATAACTCAAACCAAAGTCACTCAAGGTAGAAATCATCCAAAGAAGCTGAGAGCAACAACTGGCTGCGGCTACATATTCGGCTTCGGTTGTAGACTGAGCAACACTTGACTATTTGCGAGAGGACCAAGAAACCAAAGACGAACCCAGAAACTGACAAGTCCCAGAAGTGGACTTGCGATCCAACCGACACCCAGCAAAATCTGCATCGGAGTATCCGCGGAGTGTGAGTGTGGAGGAGGCAGAGTACCACAAACCAAGCTCAGGAGTGAAACGAAGGTACCTCATGATTCTCTTCACAGCCTGGCGATGAGACGTCCTTGGCGAAGCTTGAAAGCGAGCGCACAGACACACGGCGAAGTGTATGTCCGGCCTCGTCGCCGTCAGGTACAAGAGTGAGCCGATCATACTCCGGTATGTCTTCTGGTCCACCGGTTCTCCATCCTCATCCGCATCCAAAGCTGTTGTAGTCGACATGGGAGTGGACAATGGCTTTGCATCGGCCATCTCGAATTTCTTCAACAATTCCTTCGTGTACTTGGCTTGATCAACAAACGTCCCGTCCTTGACTTGCTTGATTTGCAACCCGAGAAAGAATTGTAGCTCCCCCATCATCGACATCTCGAACTCCCTGCTCATATCTTCAGAGAACTTTGCTACAAGAGCGTTAGAAGAGCCACCAAAAATAATATCATCCACGTAAATCTGAACGATTAGGATATCTTTGCCAACATGAAGCAGGAACAGGGTCTTATCAACGGTGCCCATCACAAACCCCTTACTCAGCAAGAACCCTCTCAGCCTACCATACCACGCTCTAGGTGCTTTCTTGAGGCCATATAGTGCTCGGTGGAGTTTGTACACTCGGTGGGGATATCTCTCACTCTCGAACCCAGGTGGTTGTCTCACATACACTTCTTCCTCTATTACCCCATTCAAAAAGGCACTCTTCACATCCATTTGGTGCAACTTGAACCCTTTAGCAACAGCAAATGCTAGAAGGATTCGAATTGCCTCCAAACGGGCAACAGGAGCAAATGTCTCCTCATAATCAATTCCCTCTTTTTGTGAAAAGCCCTGGGCAACCAATCTCGCTTTGTTTCTCACAACCTCATCACTCTCACCTTGTTTGTTCTTCCAAACCCACTTTGTTCCAATAGGGTGGCAATTTGGTGGAGGCTCGACAAGTTCCCACACCTCATTCCTCTCAAAGTTCTCAAGTTCTTCGTGCATGGCATTGACCCAATTCGCATCAGATAAAGCATGTCCAATATCTTTGGGCTCAAAGGAGGCAACAAATGCAGAATGAGCAAAGTTAGAGTTGTTCCTTGACCTTGACCGTGTAGTACGTTCATCGATGTCTCCAATCATTCCTGAGGGTGGATGGCGAGCTTGAATGTGTCTTGGTGCCTCACGTGTTGAAATCGCCTCCCCCTCAACCGCTGCTTCCACTTGACCTTCCACTTGACCTCCATGTACTTGTGTTGATGTCGAAGTGGTGGATGGACCATCATCAACCGTAGTCGTCGTAGTGGAAGTAGTAGGTACAATCGCCATCGGAGAATCACCATCTCCATCGTCATCTTCATCATCCCCATCCTTGTCTTCAAAGATCGTCTGTCCCATCTCTTCATCACCTACACACTCAAAGACAGACGAGCTACATGGAATTGTCTCGTCGAATGTTACTTCGCAAGTCTTCATGATTTGGTTAGTGGCAAGATTGAGCACACGATATGCTCTAGAATGATTAGCATAACCAAAGAAGATACCATCATGAGACCGAGACTCGAACTTATCTAGATTACCCTTCTTGAGAATGAAGCACTTGCAACCGAAAACTCGAAAGTGACTCACCTTGGGGGTTCTCCCATGAAAGAGTTCATAGCAAGTCTTCTTCTTGAACGCACAAAGGAAAATCCGATTAGACACATAGCACGCGGTGCTCACCGCCTCGGCCCAATACTTCCTAGGAGTCCTATGCTCATCGAGCATCGTCCTGGCCATAGTACAAATGGTCCGATTCTTTCTCTCCACAACACCATTCTGACAAGCGACATAAGGCGAAGAAAACTGATGCTCAAGACCTAGATCACGGCAAAAGGTTTCAAATCGAGCGTTCTTAAACTCCGTGCCATTGTCACTGCGTATAGCTCGTATGGCATCACCATTTTGCTCATTTTTCAACCTCAAGATCAGATCTCGAACAAAACCAAACGTTTCATCCTTAGCCGCCAAGAAATACACCCAGGTATAGCGAGAATAGTCGTCCACAATCACAAGAACATACCACTTCCCACCGACTGAGCGAACGCGAGCTGGACCAACCAAGTCCATATGTAAAAGCTCCCCAAGACGCTCAGTCATCACATCGGTCAGAGGTAGGTGGGAAGTAGCGACCATCTTACCATGCCTACAAGGTGCACAAACCAAATCCTTCTCAAACCGAAGCTTGGGCAATCCTCGGATAAGGTCAAGACTGCTCAAACGAGAGAGCAAGTCGAAGCTCAAGTGACCCAACCTCCTATGCCACTTCCAAAGCTCGGAAGAGGAACCGGCAACGAGACAACGAGCAACACCAAAAGATCTCGAAAAATCAGCAACGAAAACTTGACTCTCAGGAATGATCATGCAAACAAGGTCACCTCGAGAATCAAGAATCCGGGAAGCACCACTAACAAACCGAACCTCAAAACCCTCATCAAGCAGCTGAGAGACCGAAAGCAAATTAAAGCCAAGCGACTTGACGAGAGCAACACGCTTCAACACAAACTTCTCGCTCACCTGAATATCACCTTCTAAGAGCACTCTACCCTTACCATTATCCCCAAAAGTGATGTACTCCCTTGTCATCACCGGGGTGAGGCTTGAGAACCACCTTTGATCTCCGGTCATGTGCCGAGAGCAACCGGAGTCAATCAACCACAAGCTCCTCAAGCCTCCCACCTGCAAAATCAAAAACGAGATCGAGAATGAGCAAACGACTCAACACTAGGGTTAGAACAGAAGGAGTCAAACTAGTGCTGAGCCATCTGCTCAAAAGAAGGGTTAGCAAAATCCACTCTACCAAACCTATCAAACTGTGGAAACCTCTCACGCCTAACCGGAGGAACACCACGCGGGGGAAAACGCGGGCCAGGCTCCCTCCGGTAACCAAAACCACGGTCGTCTCTCCTGAACTCGTACTGACCATGAGGAGGAGGACGCCTGGCGAAACCACCACGTCTCTGAGGAACTCTCCCACGAGGAGCAAAGCCACGAGCATCTTCTCTAGGAATCGAACGAACAAAACCATCACCCCTAGGCAAAGGTGCACGAGGCTCAGGTACGCTATGAGAAGAGCGGTACCTGTCCCGGTTACCCATTTCCTTCTCACGCCTCATCTATCTCTTTTTCCTGAAGCAAAACTCCTCTTGGTGACCATCCTTACCACAAAACCCACAGTGGTAACGGACTGGTTTTGGCTTTGGATCTCCTTTTGGCCCTGGCTTCTCACTAGGTTTGAGACCACTCGACTCTCCCACAAAGATCACTCGCTTTTAGAAGTTGTTGGCTGGTGTGGTAGAAGCTGGTGGATCAAGAATAGTATCGAGTTTGTTTCTCAGGTGGTTGGTTTAGGATCAAAGGTGTTTTTGGCTGGGGTTTTTTGTGGAGGAAATGGCACACCCTGACAAATCATTCCCTCATTCTTAACCACCGTCTCCCAGCCAAGCCCACGAGAATCACCTCTTCTGAGCTCAGCCATCATCATTTTCAACTGAGGCTCTCGACTTGACATCCAACCCAAGCAATGTCTCAACTCGTCATTTTCTTTTTGCACACGATTCATTGCATCCTCAATTTCACTGTTCTTCAAAGCATTTTTATCACACACAGCACATGCAGGTGATTTAGCAGAACATTCGAGACATTTGATTTTAGCAAGAGCATCATCAAGTTTTGCATGCAAGACAGTGCAAGAGGTACAAGCTCCTAGCAAAGCAGATCTCGATTTCAATTCTTCAAGATTTGACTTAAGCAAGTGACATTCTTCAATTTTAGACATATGCTTGTTTTTAAGCTCAACCAATTCATTTATCACAGCATCACAATCATTGCAAGTATGCTCATCAGAGACAACAAGAGTAATTTTCAAAGCATCAATTTCAGATTGAGATTTAGCAAGTGATATTTCAAGTTGAGCAATTTGATCTTTAGAGGCAACAAGCAAAGACTCAAGTTCAACAACTTTTTCCTTATACTCACTAAGCAACGATCTAAACTCCCTCTTCTCCTTGTTGGTCTTACGAAGCACATCATCACGATTATCAAGATATTCATTCAACCTAGCATTCTCCTCTAGCAAGAAGTTGGGATCTCGATTTACCTCATCCTCAGACTCTGACTCGGAGTCTTCTTTTGCACTCTTCTTGTTGTCGGAGTTGTGCGCCATGGTACAGAAGCCTCGGGACGCCATGCACGCCAAGCCATTGAAGTTCTCGTTCCTCCGGCGTCGACCTTGATCTTCATCCTCGCTGCTTGAGCTTGACGAAGAGTTGCTTGAACTTGTGTCGACGTCGCTCGCCCCGGCCACCATGGCTCGTTCCTTGCGCTTGTATTTGTGCTTGTGCTTGCGGTCACCATGCTTCTTCTTGTCCTTGTCCTTGTCCTTGTACTTGTACTTGCGGTTCTTGTGATCATCCCTCGAGCGGTGCTTGTGCTTGCGGTTCGGCTCTGCTGGTTCTGGACACTCGGCGATGAAGTGTCCCATCTTGCCGCACCTGTAGCACGTACTCCCAAAGCGCCTTGTACTCTTGCGGTTCTCGTACATGCGCCCGAACCTCTTGGTGAGCAACGCGAGATCCTCCTCGCTCAGCACCTCGAACTCCTCATCTGGCAAAGACACAAGCAGAGACAAGGCAAACTGCCGTGAAGAGTTAGCACCAGATCTAGAACTAGAACCATTCATAAGCGCCAGACTATAGGAATCAGTCGGGTTCTCAAGCTTGGCTCTAGCTAACCTATCAACCTCTGAGGACTTGAGCTTTGAGAACAACCCATCGACTGTGAGTGTCAGATAGCTAGCCGACTCCATAATCGCCTCAACCTTAGTGCCCCATACAGACATATCCAAGCAGTGTAAAAGCTTCAAAGCCATATCATGGTCTGTATACGGGAGGTTGGTAATGTTGGCTCTCATGTTGTTCACTATCACGGTGAACCTCTGGAACATGGCATCAATTGACTCACCGGGCAAATGAGAGAAGTTCTCATATTCCCTCCGGTAAGTCGAAAAGAGCCGAGCCTTAACCCCACTATCACCTCCATGGGCGATCTCCAACTTTTGCCAAATCTTCCACGCAAGATGCTCTTCGATCACACGATTGAATTCATGCTCGTCAAGCGCTTTGAACAAGAAATCAACAGCTTTTGCATTTGCCTCAAACTTGTCCTTAGCAATTTGTGTCTCTCTCGAAGCAGGGGTGATATAAGAAGTATCAAGAGTGATATCCCATATCAACTGTCCCTTGCTTCGGAGGAAAGCTCCCATGCGAACCGACCACATCCGGTAATTCTTCCCATCGAAGAGAGGAGGACCCGAACCCTTTCCGGCGTACGCCATCCTTAGATCTTAAGACTGGTTAGAATCACGAAGATCCGTAACCGGCTCTGATACCAATTGAAGGATTGAAGTGGCGACCAGAGGGGGGGAGTGAATGGGAGCCGATAAAATTTCTTCTCGAAACTCGGCATATGTCCCAAAGTCACTCGCCAAAGATTCCTCACAAGCTTGTCAAGGTAGCGTAGTCACAGCGGACCTACCAACCCTAGGAACAAGCTAGAACAAATTAACAAGTGGAAGCACAACTCAAGAACCAAAACGATTCGCAATCTGCCTGGGTCAGCTCGGACCGTCCGCACAGGGGTCGCGGACTGTCCGTGGTCACGGCGGACCGTCCGTCTAGACAAGGCGGACCGTCCGTAAAATCACCTCAAATCTCCAGTAGCTCCAGGCCCTTTCGCGGACTGTCCGAGCTCCTACCGCGGACCGTCCGTCAGTGTCGCGGACTGTCCGAGGTGGTCACGCGGACCGTCCGTGAAAACACTTAGCCAAATCCAAGACAACACCGTCGAACTCTTCTGCACGGACCGTCCGCCAATCACATGCGGACCATCCGGCAACCTCGCGGACCATACGCCAACCCCGCGCGGACCGTCCGAGAAACACGACGGACGAACAGAACGAACAGCTACAGTAACCCGCAGATCTCTCCTTCCAAATCCATCACCGGATCTCCCAAACGGCTAGAGCTCTTGAGACGAAACTTTGGGGAGATGATTAGCACCCTAAGGGGAAGCTATGCCCCAAAAATCTCGGCCTCTAACTCCCTACAACTCGAGAAATCGCGGATCACACGGAAGAACACCTTCTCACGAGTGCATCCCAAAAACTACGAATCGAGATCGATTCCCGGCGTTTGAGAGGGCAAGATCACACACAAAGAGGCGCAAGGCACTCACCCATGATCCCCTCAAACAAATCCGGAGCCAAACGGTCTAGAAACGAAGAATCGAGCCAAGAACGAAAATAGCACAAAAAGGAACTCGAGGAGAAACAAAGAGATTCAACTAGCACTTGATTTCATTCCAACAAACAAAGGTCCGATTCTATACAAGGCTAGCAACCTCCCAAACATCCTCCCGCTAAGATCGACATGAAGCACGGGCTAGCCTAGAGAAGCAAGAAAGAAATGAAATAGGATTCCAGAGAGATAACTTGCCATCCCCTCCACCTCCTATTTATATTAAGTGTCCTGGTGAAGGGAAGTGATCATACTACCCCTACAACTTAATTCTACGATACACGCCCTCAAGAGCAAAACGGTAAAGTTGCAGATAACTCCTCCGACTGGGCACGCCGTCCATCCGGCCTTTCTTCCCTCCGACGCAAGCTCCCGGATCCCGCCACGCGTCCACCGCTTCGAAGCTTCCCGAACGCGCCCGGATCACTGTCTCCGTCACGTTGGGCCTTCGGGCTCGGTTTTGAGGCCCAAACCGAGAAACCCTCCTCCGATGGTTTTGTGGCCCAACCATCAAACCCCGCGTACAAGCTTCGGTCGTTAGCCGCCACCTTGCACCGGCTCCAAGTCCACGACCTCGTCTTGCTCTTCTTGCACCATGTTGACTGCACTTGATCCCGTCTGGCCACCGGGTCCCTCGAACCAAGCCTACTTGTCTCTCCACACCTCGGAGGCCACTCTCTGGCTAAGACCTTTCGCGTTTGTTCTTCACCTGCACCAACGCAAACCAAGTTGCACCAACACCTGCAGTACTAGGCCAAGAGTCAGTCCACACAACGTTGTCAATCACTCATCACACCGAGAAACGACCATCCACCGGTCCTCGGACACACATGGTCCTCAGGAATAGGGGGCTCCACCTCTACACCGCGGATCGGTGGGTGGTTGACATGGATGCGGAAACGGCGCACATGGTTGTCGACTCCAAGAGTCCGTGGCCATTCGCCCATTCGCATGAGATTGGGCATGTCCTTGGGCTGGGCCACTCGTATGGGTCCAGTCCGGGTTTTCAGTCTCAACTCGCTCTATCACAGCTATTCGTCATGTTAATCTAAAAAAAAAAGCTATTCGTCATGTACCCGAGCATTCCAGTTGGATGTACCGGCGTAACCCGGGGTTCAGTCTCAACTCGCTCTACCAATAAGAGGACTTTGTCTACTCAAAATACTTAGGATACTCTATTTTAAAAATTTCTAATGTAAGAATTTGAAATTTAATCCAATTTGAAAAAAATAAAATTCTTGTTTACTACGTTTTTCTAATAGACACGCGCGTGCACTCTACTAGTGACTCTAGACCATGTAGATCTAAACCCTCTTCGAAGGTCACTGTTCACGCGAATGCATGCTAATTGTTCCGGTAATAAATGTTTATAGACCTAACTTTAAGCATACCTATGATTCTACTTTAGAGAATTTAATGTTGCAGATTTATAGGACATAAAATTATTGTTATTTAACCACAGAAGGTCCGCCCGTCCTCTGTAGATAGTCGTCTATTATCTTACCGCAAGGCAGTATATTACTAGCAACTTCAGATTTACTGTAAACAGGGGGGGGAAGAACAATGTGAATGACAAGCATCCAGCTTTAACAGTTAACACCATATAACCACAATATACAATGATATCTCGCTATTTTTTTCCTTTTCTTATAATAGAAAGTCCAGTCAGGAGCTCACTCTGAATAAGAATAACCCTTGACCACTAACATACATTGGCACATGACAACCACAAAACTGATAGCGATGCCCAAATTATTCTACTCCACAGCATACAGAAGGCAGAAACATTCTGGGGCAACTACGTTAGATGACACTGCAGAGCACATGAGCTGACTAATTTTTCAACGCTTATGAGGTTGCATGGAGGCAGAATAGGTTACATATTTCACACATAATTTTATAATCCCAGGTTTAGTCCGGATAGAGGTATGCTCTATTGACAGCAGCTGATCTCTCCTTCCTCGACATCGGCGTTCAGGGAGGTTGACACACTATCCTCCATTTCATGTTCAACCTCTTCATCAATATCTTTCTTCATGAATAGCCCAAGTGCCTCCAGTGGGCTCCCTAAGCCCTGTGGTAATTCAATCCCATGGACAAAATCTACAATCAATTTGCTCGGAGGATTCAATTGCCACTTTTGGCACAAGTTTTCCAGGTCCTTCAGAAAGTCACTATTGTCAATATCAACGGTCTTCTTCATCTACACGCCAAAGAGAGCAGCTTGAATAACCGTAGTGCGACATCAAGCATATAAATGTTCTGGTAAGGAAATGCCAAGCAGGGAGTACCATGTGCAGTGCTAATCGTGCCGCCTTTCTTTCCTTCTCGCGCTTGGTCCTCATTTCTTCCTCTAGCTTTGATTGTGCAGCAGCTTCAGCAGCCTTTACCTGGGCCTCAATTCTTGCTTTCTCTGCAACATGGAATAAATTTGAAAAAAATGAAGGCATGTAAGGTCAGCATTCACATGACGGGCCTGACATAACCTTGTTAATATCATTAGGAAAGTAGCCAGCATAACATAAGACCCCTAGGCAAATAGTGAAATAAATAGCACAAACAGGAGAAAAGACATGCATTATACATATACATGTATCTAACATACTCCAATATAATGCAGTGGACCTGCAACAGAGTTTAGAGACACACGAGATTTGCTCAAAGCCTGGAACTTCAGGAAGATGTCAACTATTTCTGAAGGCGTTCAGAAGGGTAAAACGTAAAAGTATGCTGATCTACACGCAGATTCATGTAGTCAGAAGCATCTTGATTTTACTGGTAATATTGGGCAAAAGCAAGTCATGCAGGAATTATCTTCCAAATTGAAAGGTTTTCGAATCAATTTGAAAGTTTAGCATTCCAGGGTATAGGGAAGGAAGGCGATGCAGGTGGGCAGGATGGAAAGATACAAAAAAAAAGGGCCACCATACCTCCATCAATGATTGTTGCTAGTTGTCAAAATGAAAATACATGCTACAGCTACCCCTGACCCAGTTGTCATTGTACAGCTACCCCCTGAATCCCTCGCCCTGCCTGGCATCAAGCCATCACCATCCCCCATCTTGATCATGATTCGCACAAATGCAGTTATATGTCATTTTATCAGCCCTATAGCTACGTAACTTCCAGACACCTTCATACTTATGAGATGCACCAACACGTTAATGCTCTAGCAACCCTGCCCTCTGGGACAGACATAAAGGAGGCCACCATCCTCACTCAGCCTATGACACGTGTGCTCTGAGGCTCGATTTTACTAAAAAGAAATCCTTCATGTCCAGCTAAGGATGTGATCTTTGAATCGAATTTCAAACTTCAATTGCCCCTCGGTGTATGGTCTTTGCTAACAATATGGAGCTAGCAGACAAGAAGTAGGATGGGTTGTGGAGAAAGATATTAGAATCTGGTGTGCAACTGTATACTGTGTATAAATAAGATGCTACTTAAGTGCTGTTATGCATACCCAGGTGTACCAAGGGTTGTCTTAACGCCCTCAAATATAGCCAGGTACTCATGCTCCGCAAAGTATTCACTACCTTTAACCCTATGGTGGTTTCGCTAACCTGCACATTACGTGGACAGGGACAATGGCAATGACCCACATTTGTCTTCCTTCTCTCCTCTTCCCATCTAACCCTGCCTGCCATATTTGTTCTCCCTTCTTCTTTCACGCAATACAGGTAGGCCAGTAGGTGGATCCCCGTGATATTAGGTGGAAAGCGGTGTGCCTAGGCCACCATATTCACGGGACGGGGCGGGGGGACTTTGGGAAGCGATGACCCCGCACTAGGAGCCAGATGCCTAGTGACCGTGGTATACACAGGCAACATCGCCATACCTGGTCAGTTACAATCGCATGTCAAACTTTTCTTGCTACATTGAATGGCAAGCTGCTGTGTGACCATGAGAACCCTGCAAAGTCCTCAATGGGAGAGGAGCTCAGGATCCATGCGCTCCTGACGACATGCTGATGTCTGGTACAGTGGCAGCAGCAATGCAGCAGTAGAGGTATTTAATTTTTTGAGTGAATGAATACCTAGCTTTATACTTGAAGGGGTGATTGTCGCCTTTGATTATGTTTGATTAATCTCTAACCTATCTAACTTGCTTTAGACAAATGGTATTTAATTTGTTAGTTCTTGTTACAACAACAGATACTACTGAGAAAAGGCAATATCAAGGTCATGAATAATGGTCATATAAGCAATTTAAGCACAAGTCGCAGCACATTCACAACCATATTGCCATTTAGAAACACAAGCCTTGAAAGTTCCAACGGTCATTAAAACGGCGTCATACGATGACATGCAAGGAAGGAACAAGGACGAGATCACATGTACCACTCCAATATAGGGCACACTAACAACATAAGTAGCAAGCTTTTGTTCAAGACGCTACAGTAGCATCATGATAAGATGCGGTCCAAAAACTAAACATGGAAACAACCATGAATATTGATAAAAGAGGAAAGTAGCAATAGAGCCTCCACAAAAGGTAAGTTAAAAAAGTGGACAATTAAGGGCTAAGAAAAGATGAGACTAACTAATCGATAAGCACACAATGACAAAGCGAGGTATGCGAACCAAAAAATGAGAGGTGAAAAGTGTATTACGCTAAAGGACCTAGAAAGGATGGTTACTAAGCAAACTTTGCATGACACATTTGTTGACAAATTGAAGTCACATAAGCAAGCCATAGAGGCGTCCAAGCCCTTTGATGACGTCATGGCCCATATAGGCAAAGCTATGACAGTGATGCTGTTATGGTAGTGGGACCGGATCTAGGCCTGGGCCCACTAATCTAGCGCAGCACAGGGGTAGGGTGTACTGTTCACGCGGTTCCTGTAGTGCGTGAACAGAGCCTCAGGTATGTTAGGATAGAGGTAAGGTTAGATGAGTTGATTAGGATATTTACTTAGGGGTCAAGTTAGTCGTCTCTATAAAAGAGACATTTGTATCAGTTAAGGAAAAAGTCTAGATCACCCCCTCACCTATGAGGGTTGGACTACATAACCCCCCAACCTATGAAACGGTCTATATCACCCCCTGAACTTTTCAAAACCGGTCAAATTACCCCCTAAAGAAATTTTGAAAAATCATAGTAAATCACAGAAAAATCAGAAATTCAACTGTGTTGGACTCCAAATGAGTATATCTACACAGTGAACATATAATATGATATGCTTCAGTATATTTTTTACAGCTATGAAGAAAAGCATAGATCTAAAGCTACAGCAAAAAAATGTACTAAAGCATACCAATATACTCATTTGAATTCCAACACAATTGGATTTTCCATTTCATGATTTTTTCTGTGATTTAATATGATTTTTCAAAATTTCTTTAGGGGGTAATTTGACCGGTTTTGGAAAGTTCGGGGGGGGGGGGGGGGAGGAGGGGTTATATAGACCATTTCATAGGTTGGGGGTTATGTAGTCCAATCCTCATAGGTGAGTGGGTGATCTAGACTTTTTCCATCAGTTAAAGGCAAGCAGAACCATAAAAGTAGTGGGAGGGCGACGAATAGGTTCTTCAGGATATCCCTAGATTTATCATATCATTTGGTATTCAAAGCCTTTGATCCTGCGATTTTTTACATCGCCAATTTTTCCCCCCTGGGCCCGAATTAGATTGATTCCTTCGCCTGTTCTCCCACAAATTTCACCCGAACCATCCCAAGATTTACTTCCATTGTCCATGGCAGCCATCACGGAAGCTAGAGTTCTATGTCGTGATATCCGTGTCTTGCTGGAGCAGATGCAAAAGAAGTTCGACGAGATGGACTTGCCAGCACGGTCAGCCCCGCTGGCCCCTGCACTACAATCAGAATTGAAGGCAGTGGTGCCTCATGCGACCGCATCTTCTGCCGTTGCCCAAATCCTCTCCAAGATCGATTCCATCTTCGCATCACCACCAGCATCCCCGACGGCCGAATCGATGGCAGTGATCTATGCCCAGGCTGCTGCATCTCCAGCCTCAACGCCCACGACACCATCTTCCTCGACGGCATCAACACCATCTTCGCAGCAACTGGACATGCCACCATATTCATCAGCGGCCTCTCCACAGCTTGCTGCCGTACCAACACCATTGAAGCTTCAGACTACAACAACCACGACAGCCGCGGCGTCTTCACCCGGTGTGCTCGTCAGCAACACCATATGCGGGCATGATTGTTACTCCAATCGCTGCGTCGGGACCATCAACAACGACGGGGACGGCACTGGTTGCATCAGCATCAGGAGCGCTGAGATGCAGGACACCACCAACAGCAATGCTTTTTCTGCCCCCGTGCTCTGCGAGATGTGCCCAAGCCAAACGGCATCACAGCTGCCGACCACGCCTCCGCTCAGTGGCAATGCTCGGGCTCTGGCGACTTCAGTGGCCATGGCGCTCAACGCATGCAAGGGGCTGCGCCCGTCTTGGTGCATGGGCGCGCGGCAGCACTAAACTTCATCAACATTCCTCAGTCATCGACAACCCAGGGTCTGGGACTACAGCTATGGTCACCATCACAGCTCGAGGACGAGTTGTCTTGAAGGGGTGGTGTAGTGTTATGGTAGTGGGACCGGGTCTAGGTCTGGGCCCACTAATCTAGCGTAGCACAGGGGTAGGGTGTACAGTGGTTCCTGTAGCGCGTGAACAGTACCTCGGGTCTGTTAGGATAGAGATAAAGTTAGATGAGTTGGTTAGGATATTTGCTTAGGGGTCAAGTTAGTCGTCTCTATTAAAGAGACACCTCTGTATCAGTTAAAGGCAAGCAAGAAGAACCCTAAAAGTAGTCAGAGCCTTCAGAGGGAGGGCGACGAATAGGTTCTTCGGGCTATCCCTAGATTTACCGTATCAGATGCTAATATAACCCCTCATGCACCAAAGGTAAAGGGTAGCACTATATAAAATGGAGTGTTACCGCAATACAGGTGCGGGTAGTGGCGTAGCCACCTATCTGGCAAGCCATGGTGGGTGTCATGCCTGCCGCCGGCAAGTTCCTCTTTGGACAAGTGATGGCAGTGGACGGAAAGCAAAGCAGCAAGGTCTTCACTATAGGTTCGCCATAGGTAGATTGGACCGATTGAGATAGTTATGGGTGTAATATGAACCAAAACATACTTAGGGGGTTATCCGGATTTTGTCCATACTTGAGGGTAGTAATTTAGACTTTTTCCAAGTGGTACGAGGTAGCGCGAGACCGGGGATAGAGAGAAATTTTGGGTTCAGGCTTCGGTCGAATTGCCTAATGTATACATGTACCAGAGAAACTAAGCCTAAATCAGCTGCTGAGAGATGCCGGTGTACACCCCCACCACCTAGGTATGAGTGAAATTTAGGTGACTTTCTTCTTGTTCACAATGCCACCAAGTTTCTCCTAGGTTAGTCAAGTTTTAAACTATACTATACCAGGGCAATATAAATCATAAATGCACTAACAAAATATGCATTTGTCTAATATACTACTAACAAATAGCACACAAAAATTGCAATCTTAAGTTTCTAAAACTCAACCGAGTGATTCTTATATCAGCCATAATACAAAATAACTCCCCAAGCATTTACGATTGAATACTGGCAAAGTTCAAGAGTGGAAGTTCTATATGCATTACCTTCACAAGCTGGTAAACTCCTAACTACATCAATCACCATTAAGTAAAAGCCAATTAATCCAAACAAATTTGCAGTTAAATTCCAATGATAATTTTTTTGACAGCGAAAATTCCCCAAACCAGGTCACCATTTAAAACAAGTCCTCATCTATTCTATCCAACTTAAGAAGAAAGAATCACTCAGTTCCGGTTAATAGCCAGTTATTCCAAGAAATTGCTGGAATAAGTTGCGAAACTTCAATTGCAAGCAGGCATTGATTAAGCTGGTTGCTACCAGTAGCTAGAGGAAATGGGTCAAAATGCCTCTTCAAAATTGTAACCCTCCCAAGGCATATAAGCTGGCTAAAAACATTTTTTTTCATAAAGCAAGTTTCCCACCATGTCTACATGTCCAGTCTATTTTATACTTTTCGAGAATGCCGCCACTCGGACTCGAACCGAGACGCAAGAGCACTGCTTTCTACAAGCAGCGTGTCTACCAATTTCACCATGGCAGCTGACTCGAAATAAGAGGTAACTTAAAAGAAAAAAAAAATCCTTATGAAAATGGTCAAGGTTGGAGATCAATTAGTAATTAAGAACATCACACAGACTAGATATGCAATGCTCTACGACTTCCTACTGCAGCTCACCATATGTTGTCTACTCCCCCACTATCCATATATATAGCTCCAAATAGTTCCAGAATTTTTTCTAAAACACCAAATGCTGTAAGATCATATTTGAACTATGCACAGATACTAAGATGTTTCCATGAATGACTCAATGAACAACAAACTGGCCTCTAATATCCTCACAGAAAATTGAAAACAAATATGTATAGTAGGATAATTGTTTACACACATGTTTTATATAACAAGAGATGTAACCAAAATTTAGGATATTGAGTAGAATAGCAACTTCACCAATAATCTACTTTCTCATTTTATTTTTAAAAGGAAAAGTACTAGTGAGAACTCTTCATGAATTGTTGCATAATTGAATTGACCAAAGTTGGCATAGGCAATCAAACAGATCCATACAGAAGGTTTCCTACCTTCTTGCTGCCTTTTTTCCAGTCTCTCCTTTTCCAACTGCAACTTTGCAAGGTCTACTTCCTTACCCTAGACAATTAGAACAGCATTAGTAAGAGCCATAGAGAAATGTCTCCTCAAAGAGTTGTAGTGTACAATGTTCAGTATGTATTCAGAAATATTACATGATCCAGAAGTGCATTTTGTTGTGCCTTCACGATTGTTCCAGCAAAACGACTCTTGAGCATTGCTATGCGGAGGGCCTTGCTTGGTGACAAAGGTTCAAGGTGCAAATGACTTTCCTCCCCTAGAATTTACATCACAAAATGCAAATAGCAAACAATTATATGTAGAAAATAATGTCTTAAGTTCTAGCTGTTATAACTACAAAGAATGTAAAACTAAAATTTAAGCAGGTATATCAAAAATATGGCAACAACTACCTTGTTCAGATGAAGCAAGAGGTGAAGTAGAATTGCAAGATAGTGATTCATTTCCTACGGTCGCGAGCAAGCTTGTTAGATAACTGATAACATGGTACAGTATATCCTTTCATAAAATTTGGTCAAAATCATCAACATACCATTTGATACAACGCTGTTCTCATTTGATTCTATCCTTGATATTTTATCATTCTCCTGGAGATTGAAGATATTGCATAAGAGGAAAAATGGTCAATCATTCAGCTACCGATGACACCATCAAACCAAAATAGGTACAAGCCAAAACAGAAACAAGGGCAGTCAAGCCCACAACCTTGGTGCAAGAGAGTGAATTATCTATAGAGCGTCCTTGACTACCAGCTGCATGAAAGAACCTCCCAAAAAAAGCAAACCATTAAAAACCTTGAAGTGTATAGTATGCTGAAAATCGAATTTGAGAAAAAAGTCAGCCATTCAAATTTCAAACCTTTGAGAGAGGTATTCTCAGATCCTCGGATGAAGAATTTAATTTTTACCTGTGCAGACAGCAGATAGCAATACATCAAAACAATATCATTATTAAAAAACTAATACAATAAAGTGAATAGGTAAATAATCATCCTACTTTAGAGGATATTATATTTATCGATGGCTCCTTGTCCAGTGAATTTGAGCATGTGACCAACCCTCTAGAAATCAAAGACTTCGACTTCATGACAGCTTGAGCCTTTGTTGCCTTCAATGGTTTCTGCTCTTGTACTGGATTACTGACGTTCCATTTTCTCACCACTGATCTCCATTCTGAATCAAATATTCTATTTAACTGTTCAGCAACTGCATGGACATCATTTCCTGGCGGATTATACTTCATTGCATTTGCAAATGTAAGTCTCACATCTGCTGCAAACTCATTGGGGGTAACATATTGCTTGTTCGTGAGTTTCTTCTTAACAGTACCCAAGTCCATTGGGTTGCGGATAACATCAAAATAATCAGGAATCCCATAAAGAATAGGGTCAACTGGTTTATGAAAAAGCCAGCCACCTTTGTGATCCATGAGCTTCTTCAGAATTTTCCCACACAGCCTCATCTTGCTAACATTCATGCTTTCTGCCATGCTCATAGGGAATTATTGGTGCTCAAATATAGAAGTTGATGTCACCTCAGATTTTTGGGAGTTTATTTCGCCAACCTCTGAATCCGTACTAGGACGTTCTTGATCACTGCTTATACAGCCGGCCCTCCTCTCTTTACACTCTTGTGAGATCACAGTGCTTACTGAGAATTCTTGCTTTCTGGATTTGACAGAGGACCAGTAACTTCAAACGTGTCGATACCTCTCAGACAGCCACACAGCACATCCCATGTATGGCTGAAAATAGAATATTCATATAGAAGAAAGTTGTATACCATGCGCCAAATAAAGTGGTAGATTGGTAGGCCATAAAAGGAAACAAC
The DNA here is from genome assembly GCA_033239725.1 of Echinochloa phyllopogon. NCBI lineage: Eukaryota > Viridiplantae > Streptophyta > Magnoliopsida > Poales > Poaceae > Echinochloa > Echinochloa phyllopogon. The sequence goes on along the minus strand of BTCW01000002.1, from coordinate 48,165,604 downwards.
AGCTGAACAGTAACATAAATTGCTTACAGTCCATTTTAAGCAGTTGTTACATACTTCTACAGTACAATTCTTCAAAAGTTTGCATGACACCAACTAAAACTATACATTGAGTCAGTGACTGATCAAATAACACAGAACACTAGAGTATATGCTTTTTGTCTAGCGCATTTCATTGAAACAACTTGCCAATACTTTTGATAGGTCCAATACTTCTAAGCAATTGTCTACAATTTCCAGAAACACCATACACCACTCTCCATTTCATATTTAACTCTCACATTGTTAAGCACTAAGTGTAGATTAAATTTGCTTAATGTGGGAGCAGGGACTGCTGTCTGCACAAGAGCAATCTAGAAGTAGTCTATGCACAATGATAAAAAAAAAATTTGTTGAAAATGATGCCCATAACCCACAACATTTTCTTATCCCCGAGAGGAGAAAGATTGCAGAATCTTATTTTTCAAGAACGCCTAGTGTACGTTTCAAGTTTTGCTTGCTTGAAATTAAGTTCTAATACCATGAAAAATGATCATGTGAACTAAGGACCAAGCCAGCACATATACCATGCTCTGTGGGCTCCAAGCTATTTTTCAAAAGCAAAAAGATTCATATTCCATGCAACCTTTTCAGATGCATTAGCCACACACTATACATCAAGTAGATAATGAAAGCAAGCAATCCCTTTTCATTTTCTGGTATGTCTTCTTTCAGCGCTATATGTTTAGAGTGTAAAGTGTAAACCTAAGTTTCATAAGGTAAGTTAATATTGAATGTCGCCATTAACAACAGTGAATATTTTGTTCAAATATTTCATTTCACATGGAGGAAGCATTTATATACAAGCCTGGTCCGATATTTCAGTTGAACTACCTCTAATCACCATAAGTGCAACCGTCCATACAGGAAAACCATGGAAAACACGCTTAATCGGCGCTTGCACAAAGGTAACCGACGGTTACAAAACCAAAATTTCTGCACATCGATTTCCACTATTTATGCCGGGGACTACCAACACATCAATCATCTCAAGTAACTTAATAAATATCAAAGTAGCATGGTGACTTACATGGACATAACTCTAAAGTCACAATACGGGCATGCAGTACCCAAGCTTAGCCTGTGGCACATACCAACCTTATACAATAAACACAAATCCTTAACCAAATCCCGCAAGCTCCAATTACGCCACGCCAATCACCGAATTAACCAACCCAATCTAGAAAAATATAACGACCCGCCCACCAAGCCCCATGACAGCTTCGAAACCCAAGGGCCAACGCCTACTCGATCCCCTCCAGATGAAAGGCAAGGAGAGAAGAACCAACCTGGTGTCAGCGCTGCCATCGCAGAGAGCGCGGGCTGAGTCCCGCCGCAATCCTCCGCCCCCGTAGGGTCGGGAGGCCCCCCTCCCTCTTCGCCTTCCCCCTATCTCCTCAGATCCCACGACGGTGCGGGGTGGGTCGGAGATACACGCACGCCAACAAAGCCGCCGCCGCCGCTGACGCAGCTGCAGCACTTCACCGGCGAGCGAGAGAGCGGCGGTGGGAGGGGAAATGGAAAGGGGATCGCGGAGCAGCGGTGGCTAGGGTTTTAACTCGGCTCGTGGGAAGCGAACCCGACCGACGAGACGACAGGCCTATTCGGTTGGACCAGACCGGCAGACCCCGTCCTTCACTCGCTCGGTCGAGCTCGAATGGCTTCGTTCCACTGATAGGTAGGTCCCACGTGCCGACCAGATGACTAGGCCCCGCGTGGCAGCGGAAGGGACACCCTCTCTAAGCTCTCCCCTTCTCCGACGGTCGCTTCGCCCTTCTCCGCCGATTCCACCGCACCTCCCACCGAGGAAGTGGGAGGGGATAGGAGGCGCCCCGCCACCGGAGGCGAAGGCGCGCGGCGCGCCCTCGAACTCCTCGCTGGTGAGTGAGCATCTCCGCCACCTCCTCCCTGTTGTTGCTTTACCCCCATCATTGTTGGAGTCGAGGGGAGCCGCAAGCCCAGATCCAAGCTAACATTTAGCTCCTTGGTTGCTGATTCTTGGCTGATCGAGGCATTGATGCACCGATTTCACTTCCGGTAGTCTAGCTTATGATGGCCCTTAGGTTTCGAAACATTGGTCTTAGTGTGGCAAGGTCCGGTCGTGCTAGGATTGTAGGGCAGTAGAAGTAAGATGCGCCACGTGTGGAATGCTGCGAAATGCTGTACGAAATAAGGGTGAGCATACTGCTTAAAGTACTGGTAGCACTTACGAGGTAGGGTTGCCTCCTTGATTTGATGTAGCTCTGGTTGGTCTGTGGTAGCTTTGCATCATTGAATGTGTTGTGGGGTTGATATGAGTGTGTAACCACTTGGCCAGTTTCACTTGTCAGGAACTCAGGATCAGATGTGGAATTTCTCGGAAGAGGAATAGATATATACTAAGTTTTAGTTCTGGCTACCAATTGAATTGTGTTAACTTTTCAAAGAAGAAAATATGTATGCAGTAAAAGTCTGGAGCAGTATAGCATGTAGCACAATCAAAATATCAATATAAAACAGGAGTATCGTGTAACGCGTGCGCACATTTCATCAAGATTCAAACCTTGTGGTCTTTTATCAACAATTAGGCTCACGTAACGTAAATTTTGTTTTACAAAAATAATACCAATGGACTGACATTTAGAAGTACTTTCCTAGTTTCCTTTGGTTATGATTCTGTTCCTTCAAACATTGTAGTATAGGAGGAACTGAGAGTCAACCAGTAGTTAATCAAACTATTATAGTTGCTCTGCTTACATTGATTATTTTCTTGCATGTGCACTTAGTTGTCCTTGCTTCGTTATAATAACATGAGGCTCTACAATAATATTTACTGACAGATAAATAGTTCTTCTCAACACAAGAAAAAAATGTAGTTCGGGAGACCTGTAGAAGCTCTTAACAAGACAGATGATGGGCAAATTAATGCCAGGTGCCCCCAGAATGTGGAATTATGAATAAAAAAACTTTGTTTAACTGGACCACACTCTAGTTTCAGTTTTAACTTTTAATCTGTCATCTGATTTGAAGGAAATAGTTAATGACAGGATGGTTTAGAAGGTTGTTGAACCATACTGCTTGGAGAAACAAAGCCAAAAGTTAATTCATCATTAGAAGTGGAAGGATTTAGAAAAGGAGGTTAAACATGTCCAATAGTGATTCTCTTATTTTTGTTTTGCTATACACGCACACAGGCAGAGTAATACTAAAACTGGCATGAGTAGTACCTTTAACCTTTTCTTTTTGTTGTGAGGGAGGTACCATGTACAATTCATACTCGATCTGCAATGTGCGGTATCTAGTATCACACAGGCGCCTGCAACTCCGGATCAGCCATCCCTTATCTTTAGGTTATGATTTCCCAGTCAATTTAGATTGGTTTATTAGTTTGTCAGCTTGGGTTGTTAGCTTATGCTCACAGATTGTAGTAATCTGGCCTCACCAGGAAGAAAGTAAGAAGAATCAATTAGATATCTCATCTCTATTCTCTATTCTGTCATCTAATTGCAGCTTGATTCCACCTTGGTGTCAGCCCAATCAAGTTATGGAAACCAGCCAAGGAATGGCCGGTGACCACCCATTACTACCCAATACAATGACTTCCTCATGGTAGTGACACAATCATCTGTATAGCTTGAGTTGGTGGCCCTATATTTCTAGTCACCACAAGATATCTATCACTGCTTGCAATATTTGCGTAAGCAAGAGACTCTGGTGCAGTTTTATTTTCCCAAGTCTGCAACTGTTAGATTTTTTAGATTTCAAATAGAGTGACAAGAAAAGTATCAGAGAATGGGAAAACTATGAATGTATGGTGTCTATCCATTCATCATGTATTCCATTTTTGTTTTCATGTGTTAACTGTAGTTGCTGCCATCTTACCACTGCAATCATGTTTCTCAGGACAAAATGGACCTTGCATCAGAAGGTTTGATAGCACAACAACAGAAGGCAAATAGTCGAAGACCAGTTGGTAGCTCACAAATTTGGACAGTACGTATCTTTATTGTTCCTTACTCCTTTTATTACTTGGGCATCTTAAACAGGTTACATACTGAGATACTCTAAATTTTGTAGCGGTATGGTGTTCTGCTTCCAAGCCAGCAGACTCGAAAACTAAAGGAATGGGTTTTGACTGATCAGCAGCAGCAGCTTGTTAATGCTAGTGGGCTTGGACATCTTGCACTTACTACTGGGTTTACCATTGATCGTTCTTTGCTTACATCCTTTTGTGAGAGATGGAACAATGAAACAAATACTGCACATTTCATGGGATTTGAAATGGCACCATCACTTCGTGATGTTTCATACATTCTTGGTATTCCAGTGACTGGTCATGTGGTGACCGCAGAGCCAATTGGTGATGAAGCTGTGAAGCGAATGTGCTTGCATTATTTAGGAGAGAGCCCTGGAAACGGAGAGCAACTGTGTGGCTTAATTAGGTTGACTTGGTTGTATAGGAAGTTCAGTCAACTGCCAGAAAATCCTACCATTAATGAGATCGCATATGGCACCCGAGCATACCTGCTATACCTGGTTGGTTCCACCTTATTTCCTGACACCATGAGGGGATTTGTATCCCCAAGATATCTACCACTGTTGGCGGATTTTAGGAAGATCCGCGAGTATGCTTGGGGAGCTGCAGCCCTTGCTCATCTGTACAGGGGGTTGTCTGTTGCTGTAACACCTAATGCCACAACGCAGTTTCTTGGCAGTGCAACTTTGCTGATGGTTTGCTCCTTATCTGAATGTGTTCTGATTATTAGTGATTTTGTATTATCTGTTTCACTAATCAGACTTCCCCTTGTTCCCACAAGGCCTGGATTTACGAGTACCTTCCTGTAACTCAACCACAACAGAAGAACCAGAGCACCTTGCTGCCCCGGGCTTGCCGGTGGAACTTTGGAGGAGCAACACGTGGACAAAGGAAAAAAGTTATGGAGTGGAGAAAAGTTTTCGAGCAGCTTCAGTTATCTGAGGCAAGTCCAAAAATACCTACTTGTAATCATGTACCAATGTTTCAACAGTTATGTCATTGTGTATTCCAATTATGTTTTCAGGTCAATTGGAACCCTTACAAGGACATGAATCCAGCAATTGTTCCAGAATATTGTATTGCAGCAGATAACATCTGCTACTCTCGAACTTGGCTAATCAGCTTTAACATAAAGGAGGTGTATGTTCCTGACAGGTTTGCTAGGCAGTTTGGAAGGGAACAGGGTCGCCTCCATGGAGTACCAATGTGGGCAAGAAGAACTTGGAGTAAGTGGAAAGACTGGAGAGTTGAGTATGCTCGTGAGATTGAGGAGTTCCACCAATTGGTTGGCTGCCGTTTCACCCCTTCTACAGAAACCAATATCAACTCCCTACCACCAGATGAGTCTGTAGATGGACAGAATGCTACTGGATGTAGTCAGAATACCTCTCATGACATTTCTTCAATGGTAAGGCCTTAATAGAATGTTGATCTCTTGTGCATTTTGCTTACATAGTGGACCTTGATGTCCTCATTCTTGTGACTTGCAGGTTGAAGATTTGAAGAATGATCTCCCAGTAATTGATCGATATCTTGAGGGTCACTTACTTCCTGCAGAGGTTGCAAGCTTCTTAGAGAGGGTGGGTACAATGATCAAGAACTACTCCCCACCACAGGGCAACCGAAGGAAACATCAAGCAGCTCAGGGCCAAACTGGCCCTGTCAGGTCAAAGAACCCAAGGAAAAGGGTGAAACCTCCACTCTTTCAGGATCCTTTGAGCCCCCATCAGTATCCAGGCGCGCTAATTCCATATCAGGCAAGCAAGGGTGACATGGTGTTTGATGGCACTGTTCCTCTACTAAATGGGGGCGAGGAGTTGAAGGGACAAGAGGCCTTGGAGCAATGGCATATCTCCCATTTGACAATGACCCCATCGTCTTCATCTCGAGATTCAAGCTCACCGGAATCAATGAAGCGGGGTCGGCAAGATGGGGATGAAACTCAGATTCCAAGGGACACTGATGGGCTCCGAAGGAGTGGAAGGCTCTGTGTGCAGCTGAAAATGTTCAAGCACAGGGATGGAGTTGGTGCTGAGGCAGCTAATCCGATTTTCCTTTGACGGAGACCATCTCTTGGTCTTCGACTGTACAAAGTAGCGGAAAAACTTATAGTTTGCTGCTCTGCTGACAGTAGCCGGTTGTCTAGGGTTCTTGGCGTTCCTGATAGTGTGGGTGCTGGCTGTGCGTAGCACAGCATGGAGCCGTTGCCATCTGTCTGCGCGACTTGCAGGGATTTCCCATAGTTATCTCTCAGCCTGTGGCGCCGGAGGCAGACGCCGCAAACTGCAGTCATCGCCTGGACGATGACCCCCTAGTTAATCTGCAGAGCTGTACAAATTTGGTTCCTGATGATGATGCTAAGCTTGAGTGCCCCTGTTTTGCAAGCATGATCATTCTTGGATCTTGGTTAATGAATCTGCGTGCTTGTAGTTGGCCATCAAGTTTGTGTTGTCCTCGCGTAAGCTGAGCTATTGTAACTGCTATTTTCCAGTGAAATCGTCTATCTAAACTGATTTACTGCAGTCTTAGGCAGATGCCTGCTAATGCTACATGGATGGATCGCTTCTGATATTTACTGTTAACGGCCTGCTTATGCGACTGTATCGTGTGCTATTTGTTCACCAAAGCAACAACTAATGGTACTCTGCAGGGCATGCTAGAACACTGATCGCTATCAGTCCTCACCAGCATGTGTTTCTTAAAATACGTTGTTTGGTTTGAGGAATAACATCACCTTAGACGGTACCGCCTCCGTTTTAAATTACTATTCGTTATTGATTTTTTTCCACGATCTTTGATCATTCATCTTATTTAAAAATTTTATTCAAATATACAAACCAATAAATTATACTTGAAGTATATACGATGATAAAGTAAGTCACATATAAAATAAATGATACTTGTGAAATTTTTTGAATAAGACGAATGGTCAAAAGTTAAACGAAAAAGTCAACAACGAACAGTAATTTGGAACGGAGGCAGTACCGTTGAATCAATACTACAGTACACAAATAAAGTCACGCAACATGTGCCCACCTGTTCGCCGGTAGGATTGAAATCACGGTCTTTGTTAGTTGCAGGCATAGATAGAGTCTAACCGGTTATACACGCTTAATTTACTTTATTTATAAGCTAGGGAATATTATGCGTTGAAAAGGAAATCGTTTTTATTGTACAGCTAGTAACTCTGAATGTGACGATGGTACATGGTAGCCTAACAAATAGAGATCACTGAATTTTTTTAGGAGATGTTATAAAGCAACAACATAAGTTTTTTTCTTCTTCTTTTTTTTCTAAAACATGAAATGTTAATAGTCAGATTTTTTATGTTTGATGACCGTCTCCTGCATAGTCTATCTATTGTTATTCTTCTCCATGCACGAAGTAGCTCTAGTTTATTACTCTCTATCAGCTCTATAGATATTGCCTCTTCACAACCGTCTTTATGCTCTCAGATCAATTTGGTGGTGATAAGTTGTCTCTTTCTCTTCCCCATCACCCACTATAGCAGCCACCATCTGTTATCAACTATAACTATTTAAAAAGAGATATATTGTAAAGATCATATCTATTATATCGCCTTAAGATTGCATGTTGAGATTATCTATCAAACTGTTCTGATGAATTTGCTCCAAAATATCTGCGTAAGAGATAGAGAGAGTGAGCATGTCCCACATGCCACACCACACAGATGATAGGCCTTTAACTAAGATTTTTTCCAATGATACGAGCTAGTACCTAGCTCTAAGACCCTGTTTGGGACTGCTCTGCTCCAACTTTATCCAACCAAACACCTCCGACTCTTAAAACTCTGCTCCCTAAAAAAGGTGGAGTTCAAGCCCAACTCCACGTTTTTACTGGAGTACCTCAAGGGGTGCTCCCGAAATTCAAGTTTTGAACCTCCTCATGGAGTTCTGAGTTATTTACCCACCACTGCCACTGGTTACACAAGAATACCGGTTCAATTCTATTTCTTTTCTCCTCCGCGACGCCCTTCTTCCTCCCGTCCTTTCTATCTCTCCCTCTTCCTCTCCCACGCCACCAGCCGCGCCCCTCTCCCTCTTCCTCTCCCGCGCCGAGCTGCTCCTCCCTCCCGCGCGCGGAGGCGAGAAAGGAGGGGCTCCACCGACGGCCGCGCCCTCCGCGCGCGGAGCTTCCCGTGCGGCTGGCCGGAGTTCTGCCGACGGCCCGCGCGCGCTCCTTCTCGTGCGGTGCCGCAAGGGCGGCGGCGGTGCGGCGGCGGCGGCACGTCGTGCAGCGGCGGGGTGGTGTGGCGCGGCCACGGCGGCGTGCGGGCGCAGCGGCGAGGGGCCGCCCGCGGTCGGCGTGGCGGTGGCGTGCAGGCGCGGCCACGGCATGCGGGCGCAGCGGCGAGGGGTCGCCCGCAGTCGGCGAGGGCCCCCCTCTTCTTGTACCCGCGCCGCCCCGCAAGGACTCCAAGCTCTCCTGGAGCTGGCTGGACTTGAGGGAGGCGGAGATCCGGGTGTCGTCGGCCGTGATTGGCGCGAGGCGCGCGCGGTAGTCCGAGAAGAATTCCGGTAGGGCAGGGTACAAGAAGAGGGGGGAATATTAGACTTTTTATAGGGAAATCTTGTGTTTCTAGAGTTAGAGTTATGTTGCATGCCAAACAGAACCTCTACTCTACAAACTCCACGGCAGAGCTGCTCCATGGTGGAGCTGGTGGAGCAGAGTTGGAAAAACTGGAGTAGAGCAGTCCCAAACAGGCCCTAAGCATTCTAAAGATGACTCTTTTAGAGGGTGTTTGGATCTCCTTAACTAAAATTTAGTCCCGTCACATCGAATGTAAGTACGTTAATTAGAAGTATTAAATATAGATTAATTAAAAATATTATTACATAAATGAGGACTGATTTGTGAGACGAATCTATTAAGCTTAATTAGTCCATGATTAGACAATATAACTCTATAGTAAATATATGATAACTATATACTAATTATAGGTTAATTATGCTTGTTAGGTCCCTCTCGTGAAGTAGACATGATTCATGCAATTAGTTTTATAATTAGTTATATTTAATACATATATTTGTCATTTGTTGACAAGGGATGAAACTTTAGTCCCTTGGATCAAACACCCCCTTAATAATATGGCTCTTAGAACATAACTTGTAATATCAATAACCTTATACATCATTTTCACATGATTTCGAAGTACGTGTATAAGACTATCTCAGATAGATTTTCTCTATCGGCTAGATTAGCCCCCAGCTGTTATTGTAACTTGCTAGCTGCTGATTGTAATCTGATGATATGATCAATGAAGCTCTTTCATAAAAAAAAGATAGATTTTCTCTATCGAGCTAACTCACGCAACAATGTCCCACGCAACAGTGTCTCCCACGCGACTGACCATCCTGCCCCACCTTTCGCCCCCACCATCTGCAGCCAGCCCTCCCGGACGAACAGACGCAAACCAGGCACTGGCACCAACGCCAAATCTCACGACCTGTCGAAATGGGCGAAACCGGGAGCAGCGTGTAGCGCGACTGCGCGAGACGAACGCCGTCCCGAATCCAAACCCTAGCGCTAGGAGGAAGACGACGAGCGAACCCGGCAGCGATCCCCGGCATCCAAAACCCTATCCCGGCATCCACCGCTGCCGGATCTCGTGGTAGCGAGGGATGTCGGACCCAGCGTCGATGGCGGCCGCCATCGAGGCGCGGTTTAGCGGCCGCGACCTCATCGGCCGCGGCTCCTTCGGCGACGTTTACAAAGGGTACGGATGATGCCCCCCAACTCCTGCCCCCAAATTTTCATTCCCGTTTCTTATTACCGCGCGCGGATTCCCGAACTGATGCGTGGCGGGTGGTGGCTGCGCTCGATTGAGCCGTTAGTTTTGCTTCGGGTCGAGCGGCATTGCGGATTTGAGTGTTGGGGCTCGAGGCGGGGCTGTGTCCAGCATGGAATTTGTTCGTTGAGTTTTGGGAATTAGCTGATCGAGTGTCCATCTGAGTGACGTCTGCGATGTTATCCACCTGCTTGTTCGTCTTAGTTCGGTGGCATTGATGGTTTCATTGGATCTGGGGCGAAAAGATGCGGTTTGAGTGCTGGGCGAGGGATTTTGGCAAACAGGCAGTCCTAATCAGGTTGATATAGTGGCTAACTAAGATGAGCTTGCATGGCATGTTGGCTTTAATTGGTTCATTCTAGTATTTGATGGCAGTTTTGCTTTTAAAAACTAATGTTCAGGTGGCGCCTAGTGAGTAATGGCCCATTAGGTAGGCTAGGCAGCGACTTTGGTGCTCGCCGGGAGCTTGGCATCTAGCACTGCCGCCCAAGCAGCTACATAGCCTACCTTTGAAATATTGGTCACAGCCTCACAGGTTATCTGGCTTGTTTTCTTTATAGTAATAGCTGCCATTATGTGTGAAATGCACGCTTTTTGAGGACCAAGGAATATGCTTGCTCACATGACTGAAAGTGTATTTGTTTTGTTCATGTAGAAGATAAGCACTTTATGACGTGAGACACTTAAGTGAAGGTAGGCTTTTACTGGTTGCTTTTCCTCAAAACTTAAAAGAAAAGACGCACAAGCTTCACTTGTTCTTGAAATAAAGGTTGTGCATGTTACATGGCGAAACTGGTCCAGAATTTGTTTGCAACCCATTGCCTAGGCAACTTCCGTATGCTGTTTCCTCTGCACTTAAAGTCTTACCTTCGGACTAGAAACTTTGTGAATTCTGCTATGTACTTGTATCATTCCCCAATAAACTCATATCGTTTATCTGCATGAAGAATGACATAATATTTGCTTTATTCATTCATTCATTTTAAAAGCCACTGAATATTTTCTCTCTTATCTGTAGGCATTTGGTTCACTTAAATTTTGGCTGAGTTGTACTTTATTCTTTCTCTTGCTTATTTTCATGTAGCATTTCAACGCTTAGTGCTTACCAAATATTCTTTTGTGTTATAGGTTTGACAAGGAATTGAACAAGGAGGTTGCTATTAAAGTCATTGATCTGGAAGAAGCGTGAGTCCCTAACATCAATCATAACTTCCTATTTTCAACATAGTTATTAGTTTCACTCCACCTGTATTATTTCCCTCTATTTTACAACAACATTGCTTATTTTTTAGATATAAAAAAGAATGACTGTAATGAATACTGATGGTGCATTGTTTCTTAACTTGTGCTATACACACTTTTTTAAAAAAAATTCTAAATAGGTAAGGCTTACTTTTCTGTGAAATGGATGCCATTTGTAGCCTTATGATTGTATGCACCACTTCCTCTATTTTTTTATCTGCCACTCCCTCTAGTCTAGTTAATGTAAGAAACTGTCATATAACTGTATCATCACTACATTTTCTTGGAAAGAAACTCCTTATCTTGAAAATGTAAATCTGTGTATGTAATGTAGAAATATCTACTAGGCCGCAGAGCTCATCCCACATTTGTAATTGAAATTTCCTTGGAAGTATTTAACTAATTGGAGCATCATCTGTCTTCCCATTGTAGATCCTTTTTTTTTCTGTTTTGTTTTCTTCCACCAAGAAATTATCCCATTTATTAATTTCTTTACAATCAATTCCATGCAGTGAGGATGACATTGAAGACATCCAAAAGGTTGTAGTTTCACCCTGTTCTCTATATTGGATACTAGGTTACTTAACATGTGGTTGATATTGAAAGTTCTTTTCCTAAGAGGCTTTATTTCCTGGTGTAGGAGATATCTGTTTTGTCACAATGCCGGTGCCCTTATATAACTGATTATTACGGCTCTTATCTTCACCAGACTAAACTGTGGATAGTAATGGAATACATGGCTGGTGGTTCTGTTGCTGACCTTGTATGTTTTTGTATATCCTTTCTCAGTTGACCCAGCACAATGCTTAATACAATGCAGATAGAAGTGAAGTCAGTGTGCTGTTCCATTATCATTTCTCAAGCATCATTATATCTACTTGGTTAATAATTTAATAATTTCTGTGCACAGATTCAGTCTGGGCCTCCTCTGGATGAAATGTCTATTGCATGCATTCTGAGGGACCTGTTACATGCAATTGAATATCTGCATTCTGAAGGAAAAATTCACCGTGATATTAAAGGTCTCACTTCTCTCTACCTGTTCCCTTTGTGGATGTTTCTCTTGAATACCTGCATGTATTTGGAACAACTAGCAACCAGTAGCAATCAAACTCTCCAAGCCACATCAAGCTTTGATGATGTAAACTGGAATGAGTCTTCCATTAAGCTGTGTTTACTTTAGGTAGTAATGGATAATATTTCCAGATTGATTTACCTCGCTGCATAGTCTATAGTGTATTAGATATACCTCGATAGATCTTTTCCTGTTGGTCTTATTAATCCCTTTGCTAGTTAGGTATACATCATTTTCATGGAAATAAATGTGGCTAGTTGGAGAATACCTGTCATTCAATTGAGTTGCAGCTGCAGAGACAGAACTGGTGTATTACTCCTTCAATAACTGGCTGGCTGACTGTCTGCTAACCAGAAGAAACTAAAACCAATGGACATAAGGATATAGTGTTCCTATATCCTGTAAGAACTGATAGTCTCATACGATGCACACATTGTCTTTCTGGTGGAACATGTTTCCATGAAAAAGGTCAAATGTAGCTTGTTAGCGATTGCTTGGTATATCTTGCATTATAGAATTTGTTCTGGAAATCTATTCACTCCATTTGAATTACCCTAATCAAGTAGCCGCTCCAAATCCCACCCTGGGGATATGTATATCGTATCTAATACTGTATATCAAGTTAATTGATGAGGACTTTATTGATACAATAGAGTTACTTGACCTTTTATCAATTACTTCATTTGAATTCCTTGCTTGTATGAAAAGAATGGATCTTGTTTGTTATTCAATCCAAATTTGATGGATTAAGATGCTGAGGAGTGGGTGAATAATCATTATCCCTGTTGGTAGTAGCATGAGGCTGGATATATTTGAAATCTTAGAGGTGCTGGTGGATGTAGAGGGAGAGCAACACCTTGATGGATTAAGATGCTGAGGAGTGGGTGAATAATCATTATCCCTGTTGGTAGTAGCATGGGGCTGGATAGATTTGAAATCTTAGAGGTTCTGGTAGATGTAGAGGGAGAGCAACACCGATATCAAACCACCCTATTCGCAAATCTAAAGGGTACATGTTTAGTGGACAGTTGGTAATGGCGCAATGCCCTTCCACAGGTATTGTGATCTGGACTTCTGGAGGATTATGGTCAAATAGATGTACCTTAAAAGTTCTATTTGAAAAGATAAGGGAGGGTTAGCATGCAGTTCTATGGTTGGGAATCCAAACCATCTACTCAGTGAAACATGTAAGGATTCATTGTATTTTATGCTGTTGAACATAGGATTGATTGCGCAAACACAGATTATCCTGTTGCTGTGCAAGGACTAACTAATCGGGGTTTATTGTTGCCAGTTCTGTTTTTCTTCTAATGCCAAGTGTAATGTACATTGCAATGACAACACTGTCTAATATTTTGCAGCGGCAAATATCCTCCTTACTGAAAGTGGAGATGTGAAGGTATAACTTTTCTAAGACTGGAAGATTCTACATTTAGTAGTGCTTTTCATTGTGACAGCTATTGTTAATTTCTAGTCTAGAATACATGTTCTGATGTTGCCATGTGTATTCCATAGGTTGCAGACTTTGGGGTTTCTGCACAGCTGACTAAAACAATGTCTAGGAGAAAGGTACCATCTTAATTCTTCTTCTATTATGTCAAAGTTGCTCAATGTTTCTGCAAATGCATCAAACCCTCAACTATAGCTCAAACTTCCTTGTTGTTTACTGTTGGTAAAGTGTTAAGCAATTTCCAGATGATTAAACTGTCAGTCCCTATTGAAAACAAAATGACTTGTGTTTCGATATATGTGCTGTGCTGGTAGACATTCACATATGATCCTGTTCAGCTCAAATGGTGTATATCCTTACCGTGGCATCTTTTAATCATCACTACATCTTTCATTGTTTAACTAAAGGAACAGCCTGTCCACTGCATCGGTAGATTTGAAGAGTATGCTATTTATTCACTATACGACTTTAGTATCTATGGCTAAAATGCAGCTGTGCTTTCTATATAGCTGTTATGGATCTAGTAAAAGCATTTACATCCTCACTGTGTCATGGAGCCTCACATGTGCCTCTGCCTTGAGAGTGTACATCGTTCATGGCAATGGCATAGCTTCATGTTTTGATCTAAAATCACAAATACTCTATTATTTTTTTAGACCAAAGACCATCTGGCCCTGCTTTAATTAGAAAGGCATAGCTTCATGTTTTGATCCAAACATCAAAGTTCATTTCATACATGAGCACATCCATTACAGGATGAATTTTAAAAGTAACACTCTCTTACACCCTCTATATCTAAAGAAAAACTCCACAAAAGAACTCATTAACCAGGTTCATCAGCTTCCCTCATCAACCCCTCCAGGAATGACTTCATGTCGTAGCGCAGATAGCTGGGAGATGAGACACCCCTTCGTTTCGTCTACCAATTGCCGGTCTTCACCTTGGCCAGCACCATCCACCTCTGCATATATTATATAATGCGATACAAAGCTACTTCAGGGGAGGGGATTACAGCATTCCTGAAGACAAATGTGAAAAATACTCTATTATCCATTACTATATTTACCACAAATGTGAAAAATCCTTCCACGAGTCATGCTATCTGGTAGAGAGGCAGACAGGTAATAGGCATTCGTTATTGGTCGTAGTGGGGAACCAGTTTAGTAGCCTTGATTATTTTTGGGCATCTTGTTGAATGTGGGGGGTTTTAGGTGAGAATGAGAGTGTAGGCAAGGGAGGGAAGGAGTGGAAGTTTCGTGGAAACTTGGAAAGATAGTTTTAGGTGAGAAGGAGAGTGTAGGCAAGGGAGGGAAGGAGTGGAAGTTTTGTGGAAACTTGGAAAGATATCAGAGACTAAAGTGAAGAATTTTCTCAAATATAAATCCTGGTATGATTCAAAGTTCATTTTGTAAACATGGACTTCTTTGTATCAGCTGGCTGTGCTCTAGATGGGAAGGCCTTATCTATAACTAATGTTGCTATTGTAGGATTTTAACACCTAGCTTAATGACAAGCCTACAACTATCTGTTGGAATTATATTGCAAAATCTTTTCTGTTTTGCAATTTACATAGATTGAAGAGTGAACCTTTGTACCGCTGCTAATGATTTTGAACTGTTCAGACATTCGTTGGAACTCCCTTTTGGATGGCACCTGAGGTTATTCAAAATTCTGAAGGGTACAACGAGAAGGTACTTGTGCATTTGTTAAACAGTTTTATTCTTATTGAGCTTTTTTAGACAAGGTTGTGTCTCAATGCAGGCAGATATATGGTCTTTAGGTATTACTGCTATTGAAATGGCAAAAGGTGAACCCCCTTTGGCAGATATTCATCCCATGAGAGTTCTTTTCATGATACCTCGTGAAAATCCTCCACAGGTCATTTGATTATTTTTCAGCAATTGTTATCAAGTGTGTTGCAATTGCAACTAACTTAAATCATCGCTATTTGTTTGTGCAAGAAGATAAATGATATTTATTAATATGCAGCTTGATGAGCATTTCTCTAAACCAATGAAAGAGTTTGTGTCACTATGTTTAAGGAAGAATCCAGCAGAGGTAAAATCCTTATTCTGTATTTCTACCTGTGCCATGAATTATTTCTCTGTGCTATTCTGCACCTAATTTGCATATATTTTTTTTCTCGAATACGCAGGAGAACTGCGTATCATTGTATTAATAGTAGAGAGAGGAGTCATACAGAGACCCCAAAACACACGCGCACACACCCACTTTACAGCTAATTTGCATATATGTCCTGCCATTTTAGTTGCTATACTGTAATTTAGATAAAATTTCTTAGGGCAGGTTTCATGGTCTTATTTGGCAATAATTAATGTGGTAATTTCATTTGTAGGCTGCAATGAAATTGAAATTCTACATTCTTCCTAGTTTGCGCTTAATGTTCTCTTTGTCGCTTTCTCGCAGAGGCCTAGTGCCAAGGAGCTTCTTAAGCATCGTTTCATAAAAAATGCCCGAAAGACTCCAAAGCTTTTGGAGAGAATAAGGTTTGTACTGTATTTTTTTCTCAATGAAAATTGAGTTAATGGCTACACTTTTTGAATCATTGTATCTTTGTTCATCTGATTCACCGTGTGCTTCTATTGCTGGTATTGGCAGAGAGCGGCCAAAATTTGCTGCAAAACGCATGGACGCCACACAAAATGGCCAAACTCATGTTGAAGAAGATGATATTGGTACAGGTACTATCAAGGTCGATAGAGCAAAAGATGCAACTCCACCTTTGAGGTAGATTCAAAAGAAAACAATAAGTAACCTTTGTCTGTCTTCCCACACCTGATTCTTTTTTCTACCTTAGTCAAGGAACAGTCAGGAAAGCTACAGGCTGGGATTTCCCTGATAGATCAGAGGGCACAGGAACTGTCCGAGTTGGTTCAAGGCCCCCTCAAAGTGCCTCCACCAAAGATAGTAGATTTGATACGCCTCAAAGTCCAAATACATTAAGACGTACAGCTGATCGAGAAAATCAGTGGAGAACATCATGGGCTAGGTCTGAAGAATCTCTCTCTCAGAGAGATACACAGAATGAACGTGGGAGACTAGAAAGCTCTACTGATGATGTGAGATTTTGATCTGTGGCATGCAACTTGGTTAAATTTTGATGACTTTACTAACTATAATTGTTTGCCAGAACGACCAATCTGTAAGCGGGTCAGGAACAGTTGTGGTACGGTCTCCAAGGGCATCTCAGCTGCACCCAGCAGCTAGCAACCACAGTTCTAAGGTATCTTAAAAATGTCATGGTCAGATTTTTAAAATTAAGAGGCACACAGTCAAGGGAACGGCAACAGCTCATACACCTTACTTGTTAGCCTCCCAGCAGATTCTCCACATATGAAGATATGTCTTCCAGTGGGACAGTTGTGCGGAGTCATGGTGAAGACCCAGAAACTCCAAGATCTTCAAGGTCAAGGCTGGGGATCCAAGAAAAGACATCAAGTGCTTCACTTGAGGATAGTGCTATTAACCTTGCAGAGGTGACACACATGAACAATTTTGTTGCCTATTTTCTTTTTCTGGTTATTAGTAAATGCATAGTTATTACTTATTAATGTCCTTCATGGTACCTATAGGCAAAGGCTGCTCTGCAGGCTGGGTTTAGAAAGGGAAACGCTCGAGAAAGACCTGTTGTCAACAGGCATGAAAAGGAATCACAAGAACATAGATCTTCTGGACTAAATAGTCAAGAGGTCCAAAGGTACTTGAAGTTTATTTTATCCATGTTTTAACTTCTAAGGAATAAACGATGTGCTCCATCACCTAAGTGTTCTTTGACGACATTATTTTCTTTATCCTAGTGAGAGTATAGACATGCAAAAAGGTCGCAAATCACGGCAGTTACCTGATGGGCAATCAGCTTCTCGAGCTTCTAGTTCTGTAAATTCACCTGCAATCTCATCATTGATAATCCCTTCTTTGAAGGAGGTAACGTTGTTTGGCATGCTCCCTGTTTCTTTCTTAATTCTTTGTTAATTTAGATTATGCTAAAATTTTCATTCCACCTTTAGTTCTTTGTGTTTGACAAGTTCAGTAGTGCATTTGCTATGAGAAGTTTTATCTTGATGAACTTAGGACTTTCTTGCGATTATGCTGCAGGCTACTGGCGACAAGTTTGAACGGCCTGCTGTTCATACTTTCCTTGATTCTTTGATGGAGCTAGAACATGAGATACCTGGATCATGTGAAGTACTGATTGGCAGATTGCTACACCGGCTAGGGAGGTTGAGCCATCACATATTCTCATACTGTCACTCAAGGATAGACCTTGTTCATTTTCTCAGCTCATAATGACTCATTATACCTTCGATACAGCTCAAAGGAGTCCTCTTTGCAAGGCCTTCAGGAGACGGCAGCTTCAGTTTTCGCAAAGAATCCTGAACCTCCCTCTGAACAAACAAACAACAAGAAATTAACTAATACTCCACCACTGGCTGCTCCTACCGTAAGCCCGCTGGCAAGGTTCCTTCTCACAAGGTTGGTCAGCAGTTCATGTGTTTTCCAGCTTGTTTAGTATACCAAGGAATGAGTTTCTGCCGTTGTTGCAGGTGGCAAAACCAAGTTTCGCAAGATCTCAATTCCGTTTGATTGGTGCAATACAAATATGAAAAGGAAAGAGAAGAGATATTTCATCTTTGATTCGGTGTATAATTAATTTTTGAGTGTACATAATGCAATCTTTAGAACTCTCTATCTGTTAGGTGGTCTCAGCCATCTGTTGTTTCATTTGTTGTGTTCATGGTGAATAACATATTTTCTGCTCATTTTCTGATGTAACTGCCACCGCCGTACTTGTATAACATCTCAGCAACAACGCCGACATATCCAAAATTTACCGGTTGCCACTTTAAAGTACGTGATTTTTTGGGCCAGAACTATGTTCTCTGTTTACCATATGTTTCATGCGTTAGGGGTTAGGCGGGAGCATTTAGGGAAAGTGCATGGCGATTGCGCTCGCAATCCTGTTTGAGGCTTAATGATAGCGAGGTCAGCATGATTTTTGTTGGCTCGCACTCTGTAATTACCCACCTCGTCGATTGCCAGCTACTCCGTACCCAGAATCCTCGGACTGGTGAAGTGTTCCCACTCCGTGCGGAGGCGAACAGGAGCAATCGCAAGGTAAAAACTTGCATTCTGCTAAAGAACGTTCATTCTGGTCTTCCGGACGTAGGATTGGTCTGTGGATTGACACTATATATCGGTATATCAGCAGTTCACCTCTACCTTTCACGATTGATCGCTTATTAATGAACGGGACCCGACTCGGGAAGTTTGCCGTTTTGCGTCGATCGGGTGCATCACCGACTTGACGCTCCGACCGGACATGAGCGGAGATGCACAGCTGCACACCGGGTTGACAGCGTCCTTTCCTTCTGCGGCCAGTTTCTGTCCCACATCCGCTAATCCCCCGGGTCCACCGGCAGCCTCACCGAGAAAATAGCCGTTGCGAGCCAGGCGCGTGCAACCCACCCCACCCACCATAGCAAATCCCTCTCTAAAGCCTTGCCCCTTTGGCACAGTGTTCAAATCTCCCGACCGTTGGAGACCCCTCCTCCTATCCCCACCGCCCCAACGTTCGTCTCCGCCCAGGCTCCTGATCCCCCACGCCGACGGCGCTTCCCCTTCTTCTTCTTCTTCACTTGTCTCCCTTGCCGCTTCCGGAGCCACCGCGTAATCAGAGAGAGAGAGAGAACCCTAGCGTCTGATCCCCCAAGCCCTAGGCGTAGGATTCCGCATCCACCCATGGCGCCGGACACAGGGACGGTGGCGGCGGCGATCGACGAGGCGTACGAGTTCTCCGCCCCGAGGTTCTTCGACTTCATCAACGAGGAGACGGAGGAGGCCGTCCGCGCCGCCGAGAGCTGGTTCGAGGCCGCCCGCAGCCACGCCCCCTCGCGTACGTACCCCCCGCGCGCCGCCGCGGCCTTCCTCGTCGATCGCCCTCCCTCCCTCGCAGTTCCGCCTCCGCTTCAGCCCTGATTTCGCTCGCCGAATTTTTCCTCATTTTCTCCCCTATTCCGGATTGCAGCGTTCAACCCCAGGATCAAGGAGTCGAGGGCGGGGGCCGAGGTCGCGGTCCTCTGCGATTTTGCGGAAGCCGAGGAGCCGACTCTGAAGGTAAATAAACGGAAGGGGATCCGTCTGGTTCCACCCTGATTTTGGCTATTTCGTCTCGTTCTTCTCATCCGGCAATTTGTGCATTTGTTGGTGTGCAGGAGGTACCCGCGGAGCGGGTAGCAGGAGGCGTAGCCATCCACGCAGCAGATGCAATTGATAGGTAAGCGCCGGAGACACCCCTTTCTTAAATTAATTTGCAATTCATCAGGGTGGCGAGTTAATTATTTACTCCAATTGCTTTTTCCCTCTTATTTACAGGAGTGCGCAGGAGAAGAAGGAGCCATCGTTCGGATCTGTATGTGATTTGCTTCCTGATTCTAGTGTACTATCTGCAGTTCAGGAGTAGTTGTGTTGCTCACATCTGAAGTGTTTCTTCAGGTCTCTGAAGGAAATCCTGCTGGGACGTGTTCTGATGCTGGGAGCCAGGAGGAGGAACGGTAACCTCTTTCGATTATGAATTTGTGTCCCGTACTCATTTCGTGCTCCGTGATTGGCATATTGAACGAGGTGGGCGCTCCTTGTTTTGGACAGTGCTGCATGCCCTCAAGCAATGTCGGAATCACCGCCAGCTGATCAAATGTCGGTGTCACCGCCTTCTCAAGAAGAGGAAGATGAATCACCCAAATCTTTTGAGTTCCTCCCGCCCAAAGAGCTTGAGGCAAAATGTGGGTTACTATTTGCTAACTCTGTCCTTTGATCACTGCACAATGGGAGGAATTGTGGTTTTTCTTAATCCTGACTTTGACACTCTTGCTTTAGCAGCGGATGGTGGTGCTGCCAGTACGCCAAAGATGCAGAGGCTGCCTCCTCCTCCTACTACCATCAAAGTTGCACCTGCTATTTCAACATGTGCGAGATCCACACTGAAGACTGAGGCACGCACGCCGAAGACTCAGGTGCCAAGCAAAGCAGGTCCTATGGCTGGTCCTATCAGCATCAAGAGGAGTATGGTCAAGTAAGAGTCAAGCTCATGTGCACATATTGTACAATCCTTAGATTGTTTCCATTGTCTGATGAATTGTCTTTCAGGGGTGGTCAAGATTTGGGGACCGGAAAGGCAGCCAGTGCTTCTGCTGAAATTGTGCAGGAAAACCAGGCAGTGAAGAGGCAGAAGCTCGATGATGGAAGGGCTAGACAGGTAAGGGAATGGGATTGATGGTGGAACATGTAAAATTCATACGGAACTTGTAAAATCGATGTCACTATGGCGTTGTAATAATTCATTTGTTGTTGTTGTGCTCAGATACTAAATGTTAAGACCCGGATGCTGCCTCATAAGGGGAGAGCTGATTTAGCAGGAAGCACTGAAATGAGGAGGGCCTATGAGGATGTGCACTCTGTGAAGGTATTTGCCAAATTCCTCCCATTGTCACTAATGGTAGACTTGCTTTCAATGTTTAGTGTGGAAATGGATAGAGATAACATTGAAATGTGACATGTTTTCTTTTTGGTGGATCTGGGCGTTTTGCAGGAAGTGACTCCATATATATCTGCAGCAGAATTGGTTAAGAAGTTTGAGTCAGGGACCAGAAAGCTGAGCATCACTCATAGCAGATCACTTTCTCATGTCAGTATTCATTTCCCATTTCTGTTGTAGATTAGTTTGCCATTGTTACATGCATTGCAACTACATTTTACTGCATATATTTGTTACAGCTGGAGTATCGAATCAGAAAAACAGCATTGATAATAATTAAGGGTGACTTGACATCCATATTGCTTATGTGTTATGCAGGAGGATGCAGGATCACAGGGAAGGCCTAAGCTTATGTTAACCAGACCAAAGGAACCCGAGCTTCAGACTTCCCACAGGGTCCGAGCAGTCAGAGTGAAGAGCACTGCAGAGCTAGAGGAGGAAATGCTGGCCAAAATCCCCAAGTTCAGGGCACGGCCGTTCAACAAAAAGGTATGGAGTAATAATTTGCTTACACTCGAAAGAACATTGTCTTACTTAGCTGCGTGCTGACTAGTTCAAAGAAGATTGTTTAACTTCGATGCATGCTGACTATTTGCTGTTTTCTGCTTTCAGATTGCTGAAGCTCCTTCATTCCCTCCACTTCCAAGAAAAGCTCCGCAGGTCCCTGAATTCAATGTATGTATTCTATCTATCATTGTGGTAAATTCGTGAATAAAATATACTTTTAATTGATTGATTATTCTCTGCCTTTGCATCGACTACAGGAGTTCCATCTTAAAACAATGGAGAGAGCTACTCGGCATACAGACACCTGTTCAGAAATTTCTTCTGCAGATACTATCCAGGTAAGGATGCTACTTGCCTAGCTTCCATTTTAGGATGCCAGATATTATTCTTTGTACTAAGTTCAGTGCTTCTATCCTGCAGAGTCAAAGTAAGCCACTCAAATTGAAAGAACCAAAACCACCACAGCTACATACAGCAATGCGAGCTCGGCCCCCAAGGTTTGATTTTTCCACATAGCAGCAATGGAGTCAATTTAACTAGACATCAGCCATTTTTATAACGCTTGATTCCAAACATCATCTTGCAACAGTGTGAAAAGTTCTCAGGAGCTTGAACTGGAGGAACTGGAGAAGGCCCCCAAGTTCAAGGCCAAGCCACTGAACAAAAAGGTATTATACTTGTTTTAGAAGCATATATATTTTATTAGATTATGAATTGGAGCTTCAGTTATGGGTTTCATTTCATGCAGATTCTTGAGAGCAAGGGAGACATTGGTGTGTTTGCCCATCCAAAGCCTCAAGTTACAGCTCCCAAGGAATTCCATTTTTCTACCGATACTCGCTTGGGCCCTCCTTCAGTTGCTGATTTATTTGACAAGGTTGTTATCAAAAGGCATACTGTGGTATAACCATTGAACTGTTTTCTGTCAAGGTGTTTTTCATATCTTATTGAGCTCTTTCCTGTTTTGCAGCTCTCTCTTCATTCTGATTGTTCTTCAATCAGCAACAGGCAAGATGTTCCCAGACTTACAATACCAAATCCTTTCAATCTACACACAGAGGTTTGTGAAGTTGAACTTTTGGAGCACTTAAGACATTTCTCATCATGTTCGCAACAAAATAGTTATGCATCACTTGTTGCAGGAAAGAGGTTATTTAAAAGAGAAGCAGCTAGAAGCACAGCTCTTACAGAAGAAGATGGAGGAGGAGAAGGCCAGGGTTCACAAAGCTAACCCATACCCATACACCACAGACTATCCTGTGGTATGTGATTTTTTTTTACTTAACATTTTCAGTTGCATTCATCTCTATTGCAGTCTAACAAAATCTGTGTTCAGGTGCCGCCCAAGCCTGATCCAAAGCCTTGTACGAGACCAGAAGGCTTTCAACTTGAGAGTTTAGTGCGGCATGAGCTAGAGCAACAAAGACTGATGGAAGAAAGGGAGAGAATGGAGAGGGAAGAGGCTGAGAGGAGAATCGTCAAAGCTCACCCTATACTGAAAGAGTGAGTACGGTGTTTCTCCTAAGATTTCTTCCTCTCTTTTGAGAATGAGATACATAAACATTCTTTCAAAAAAAGAGAGAGATACATAAACAGCCTTTGTAATCTTGTTGCAGGGATCCTATCCCGCTTCCAGAGAAAGAGAGAAAACCTCTCACTGAAGTTCAAAAATTTGCATTGCACGTTGATGAGAGGGCAGTTCAGAGATCAGAATTCGATAACATGGTCAGTCAATGTTCATATAGATCTGTTTAGTTATTTACTGGAGCATGCTATCTTTGTTGGCATCTGTGAAACAGCTCTTAGCATGTAAAAGTATTTACTTGTTTTTTGTGTGATACAGATAAAAGAGAAAGAGAAGACGTACAAAAGGTTGAGAGAGGAGAATGAATTCGCGCAAAAGGTACACATCTTTCTTGCTCCTCAAATGTTCCAATAGGATTCATTTGGCCTCTTAACCTGTTGTTGCTGATCGAATGATGCAATCTATGTCTGAAGATTGAGGAAGAGAAGGCGCTGAAGCAGCTGAGGAGAACCATGGTGCCCCACGCGCGGCCACTCCCGAAGTTTGACAGACCGTTCCGACCGCAAAAGTCAGTAAAAACAATTTAACTTTGCCATCCACAATGTATGTTAAACCTGAACTTTCGACACTCATTGAAGTGGTGATTGCTGCTTCTTTCACAGATCGACGAAGCAGGTGACCAGACCAAAGTCGCCGCAGCTCCAGGTGGACGAGCGAGGCGCGAGGAGGCATGCATTCATCAGATGATCACCATCCCGCCTCCAGCTCTTTCCGTAGATGTACCTGTACCACATTACTTGTTTTATTCTTTGCATGGCCAAGATCATTCCTATCTTGCCATCGATTTGTTGTCCGGGCTACTATGATTCTCTCTCTGCGAAATGCTGACCAGTAGGGTCAGGCCGGCCCCTAATAACTGTAATCTTGTCAGACGAAACAGCTGACACAGTGTATGCGCTGCTCCTGTAGGGGGAGGAGGGCCATATAGGATCGGCGATTGCCGTTCATCTTGTAGATTGCGTGTATGTGTGTGTGTTGGTGTTGTGTCTGTGTATTATGATCTCGATGATTTATTTTAAATATACCCCTTGTCGATTTTCGAACTCCTCGTTATATCAACATATTATCTCAAGGAAACTGGGTGCTAAAGTTGAGCTTAGCATTCTGTGCTGTCACTATATCTTCAGATGCGCACATAACCTGGACAGACTTTTTTTTTCTTAAAAAAAAGAAGAAAAGAAAGAACTGCACAAATTAAGGCCGTGTTTACATGAATAATCCCATCAAGCGAATTCTCTGACTTTGACCTGCACAAGACCAATGGGAGTCTGTAGACGAAGCGCCTACTTCTGAAGCATCATGCAAGCATTCGATTTCGACTCATCGCCATCGACTTCGACTCATCGCCCCTTTTTTTCCCCCTCGAGCAATGCGATGGACTTGTTCAAATCTCTGCAGGTAGCGTGTGCATACGGGTTTGTTTTTTCTTGAAAGAACCTGACCATATTTGCCGTAGGCCAATCACAAATTAGCAATAGAAGGATCGACGTGTGATTATAGGTCGCAGAAAATTCAGTATTCTCTTTTTCAGATGCCATGAGCAGCCAGTTCTTGGCGAGGTAGAAAGATGGTTTCCGCTGATGTTCACGAGTTGGGTATGAACAGTTTGTTCTTGACCGCAAAGCTGGCTACTTATCACTTCTTCTTCTTCTTCTTCTTTTTTAAAAAAAGGCCTTTCGTTCCTGCTCCTCACAAGTTGACTGTTAAAATGCATTTTGGTACGACTTTGCTGCGGTTGGGTTGATTAGCACCACGTGCTAGCATATGACTTGTTCTTTTAAAAGTTGTTCACCAAAATCAGTCATCAACTTTTTTTTTCTTTAAATGGAGATGTTGTGGCCTGAGCCCTGAGCCACATTTCAGAAACAACCGCATCTAATATCATACTTTAAAATTGATTTTAAAAATGCAAAAAGCTACACGTCATTGCATAAAAAAGTATACGAGTTTATACAACAGCGTACGCAAACTGTTTTCAGAACTTTGAATTCGCCATGGAAGAATGTTTATTTAAACTAGCTCGAGAAGCTGGTAAAAATGAGTATAATTTGTTAAAGAGAAAATACATCGTAAAAAAGCCTGACACTTATGAATAGACCATTGAGAAGGCCCTGTTTAGTCCCAGTCACATCACCAAACTTTTAAAAATTTTCTCTCCAAACTTTACTATTCACCTATCACGTCAAATCTCTCTCCTCATGCATAGAGTATTAAACGTGGGTAAATAAAAAAACTAGTTACATCGTTTTGATGTACACGACGAGACGAATCTTTTGACCCTAGTTAGGTCATGGTAGGACAATGTTTACCACAAACAAACGAAAAGTGTTACATTGCGCTATAGTGTCACATGTGACTTTTTCACTTCACTTTTCACTCTTTTTTCAGGATCTAAAACACCCCCGTTCATGCAATGTTCTCTAAGAAAGTACCAGTGTGTACCACCACTCATTTATTTGTCACGACTTGTGGAGAGCACTGTCCTTTTCGTGACCAAAGAAAACCAGTGTCCCACAACCCGTATTTGCATTTCCACTGTACTAATTTACAGGAGCGCAGGAGTCAAAACTCTTAAAGACTATCATAACATAGTATTGAGCTATAAGTGACTACATCGTCACTATGTCGACAAAAGGGAACTCATTGTTGAAGTATCTATGTGAAACTCCAGCTTTCAGATGCCAAATCGGGCACTTCGTATACCTGACTGCCTGAGGCCGAAATCCTTGCTTTCCGCAGACGATCCTGCCGAGTGTGAAACATGGAAAGAGAGACCACAGAAACCAGTGCTTTTCGCCCCTTTCTCTCTCTTGTCCCCCCACTTGACATGTCACATGTCCGTGTCCGTGTGTGTGACCGTGTCCCACTCAGGTCAACCGACTCTATCCAAGGACCAAGATCCAGCCCCTCTCTCCTCTTCCCTTCATACAGACCAGACTAGCCCAGCCCCCACCACAGCACCACCACACCACCAACCCACCTCCCTCAATTATAAACCTATAAAATATTATCATTGACCCCAAGCTGATCCAAGAAACGAACAGTCGTATTAATTTTTTGTGAGAGAGAGATCAGAGGAGGGAGTGATTGAAGGGGGGACGGAAATTCCAAGAAACCCATTGCTTCATCCGCAGCTAAACTCAGGTGCAGAAGCTCTGAATCTCGGGGCTTTCGGGGAGGAGACCGATGGCTGGCAAGGAAATCTACCACAAGGTGAAGGACAAGGTAACGAGAAATGGAAGGGGAGGGAGATTGTTGCTTCTTTCGCTCATGGCATCCCTTTTCCCTGCTTATTGATCGTGTCTTGGTTTTGCTGAATAGCCAGTTAGGTATATCATTGTTCCGTAAGTTTTGTTTTCGCACCAAGATATAGGGTGCAGAGATTTCAGAAGGTCAGCTGCCTAAATGTTTAGATTGTCTTAAGAAATTTTGGAGCGGTGATGATCCAGTTGGGGGTTCACTCCTGCAAATGGAAATCTTAGTAACTCGCGACCTGTTCGGCTGGCTGGTGCTGATATTTGCTGTGAGAAAAATACTGCTGTGGTTGGCTGGTGCTGATCTGTGCTGAGAGAAAAATACCGTTGACTGGCTGCTGATAAGCCAAGCGAACAGTCTTTATGCAATTTAATAATTTTATCTTTAAACCGTGCTTGGGAATCCGGGGTTCTAGGCGCATGTACATCGGTGTATTGATGATAAAAACCATTTATTGGCAATAAATAAAAAGAAGTATTTTTTTTGTTTACCAGCACCACCTAAAAGAGTGAAATTGACAATCTGTACATGAAGCTAGTTAATTTCTATGTCAAAAAAGAAATTTGGCTTAATTGATGGGATTTTGAGGGCTGGTGCTCTGAAATAAAATGCAATCAAAATAACAGAAGGTTATAAGCGGAAGGTATATTTTTTAGCAAAGCGAGAAGGCTATGGAGTTTCCAAATGTTGGAGTTTTGACTTGTGTTTTATCATTTATTTAGTGGATAAAGGGACCATTTCCTTGTCCCGTTTATAGCCAAAGAAAAATGAAAGCATGGAGAAACAAAATTTTTGTAGGATAGACAGAGGTTTTACAATCCGTTGCCACAAGAGCCTGATAGCAAAGAAAAAAAAGAGCCTGATAGCAGAGCACAAGCTATTACTAGTCAATAACTGGCTTATGTTTATGTTTTTTACTTACTGGAACAAATTAACTTTGTATCTTTGCTTGTTTGTATAGATTTCTTAATTTGTTTGCAGCATTTGGAACTTGTTTACGCGCTCACTATTTTTAATTTGGAGAACATTTGTAACACTGTGGTCCTGGTTAATGGTTATTTCCGAATTATTTGAAGAGATAAAAGAGCTCATTCACATTGGCTTATGGAGATAGTTAAGTTGACATGTTTGTGAGTGTGCCTAAGCATTTACTGGTTTTAGTATGTAAATTTGTTCTTGGGAATCCATATGCTGTATCATGGCTACATATCATTTGCAGGTTGTTCAAAAAATGCCAATCCTATAGTTTACCAGAGACATATAGGCCATGGTGGCATGGTCAGAATGGGCTTTATCATACAAGAATTGGACATGTGCAATTAGCTACTCCTGCTTGGCTACATGTACTCTGCTAGTAGCATTTTGACACTCATGGGCTGGATGCCTTGAATATGCTTGTTTATGTGCTCTGCTTAGTGTTGTGTTAATACAATATGATTGACATGGGAGTATGTGTTTTCCAACAGGTCAAAGATGCTTTTAGTTCATCAGGACCAGAAACAGGGAAAGGCAAGACGAAGTTATCAGGCAAGCGTGTCAAGCATGGTTACCATCTGGTTAAGGGGAAATCCAATCATCCAATGGAGGACTATCTAGTGGCAGAGTACCGGCAAGTCGGTGAACATGATTTGGGTTTCTTTGCAATATTCGATGGTCACCTGGGCCACACTGTTCCAGACTTTCTGAGCTCCCATCTTTTCAATAACATCTTGAGTGAGGTAATGTTCCACTTCCGTTACTTTTTTTTTCTAGACTCTAACTAATGTGGTGATAGCTGCCTTTTGGTATATGCTCAAATGATGTTAGTATTTGTGCATATGATTGAAGTGTTTGTATAAGGAATGGTAGCTTCATACTTATGACCTATGGAGAGGGAATGACGATAATGACTTGATGTAGCATAAATATTTTCTGTCTGTGATGTGCCAAATTCTTACTGTTTTCTAGAAAAAAAGGTTAAAAATAGCTTATAGGGTATGTTGAAATGTTTATATACTAGCAGTAATGGTAGCTCTGCAACTTACAATTTTCATGGAACAGCCATATTAAGAGCAAGAAAGCGAATGATTTGAACTATAAATCATTTCTTAGGTGGTATAGTTTAAGTCACAATTGTGCTGATTATTTAATTGAATCCTGCCTCCTCAGCCAGAATTCTTGAGTGACCCAGAAACTGCTATCCGAAAAGCATACCAACTTACCGATCAGAAAATATTGGAGAATGCATCAGAGTTGGGAAGAGGAGGCTCCACAGCTGTTACTGCCATCTTAATAGGCAGTGATAAGTCCGTGAAGCTTGTAGTTGCAAATGTTGGGGATTCACGGGCAGTTATTAGCAAAAATGGTGTGGCAGAGCAGCTTTCAGTTGACCATGAACCAAACATGGAGCGGCAATCAATCGAAAAAAAGGGTGGTTTCATATCGAACCTACCAGGTAATTGATATCTCTTGTCATTGCATCCCATTGAACTGTATGTTTGACTTCAGAATTTGTTCTTTGCCTGCTTGTGGATGTCACCTGTGCTGACCCAGCTAATAACTTCTTTCATATCACTGTTTCACCCCTTGATCTATTGAGTTCAATCTGAAACTTGTTTCAATTGCAGGCGATGTACCACGTGTTGATGGGCAGCTGGCCGTTGCGAGGGCATTTGGAGACCGGAGCTTGAAGAAGCACCTCAGCTCTGATCCATACGTAATTGAGGAAACTATCAACGAAAACGCAGATTTTCTAATTCTAGCAAGCGATGGCTTGTGGAAGGTAATTAATTTGAGTCTCATACAAATTGTTCTTGAAGGATTTATGGGGTTACCCAATTCGCAGCATGGTGTATTCTATATCTCCATGTAACAATGTGTGGGTCTATGCGCATTTGCATGAAGGGTATAATTTGATTCTTGACACAATTGAGATTTGAGCCGGCCTTATGCCAGCAACATTTGTCTTCAAATCAAGTCCTGAAATTTGTTTTTTTTTGGAAGTCCTGAAATTTGTTAAGCATGCATACAATGATTCTTCTAGTTCCTCGATGGCATTTCATTATGGATGTGTGCTAATTGCTACCTTTTGACCCAAGCTGGCCAATCATGTAGTAATAGTTGAACCCTGTATGAGTTGCAAAGACGCTCGAGTTTATGTTCACCATTTCCGGTGATGATCATAATGCGAGAATGGAACATGTGCAGGTGATGTCGAACCAGGAGGCGGTGGATGAGATCAAGGACTTCAAGGACGCCCAGGTAGCCGCGAAGCACCTGACCGAGCAGGCCGTGAACCGGAAGAGCAAGGACGATATCTCTGTCATCGTCGTCAAGTTCCTGTGCTAGCACTATGTCAGGCTGCTGACCTCCCAATTGCTGTTGGATATTGTGTTTAATCTTCGTTCGTTTCGGGGACACCCCAAAAAGGGGCTTGTAAGTTGTAACATATTGTTGTTTGTAAAAGGATCCAAATAAAGCATGCTGAAATGGTTTCGGGGACACCATTTCACTTTGTATTTGTTCATCTGGTTGATTGATTGGGTTAGATTGTAATGTTCGGTTTTCCGTCAAAAAACAAAGTAACTCCGTACCTAATATTCTGCTAATTTTCTATATGCGACTAAAGCCAAAAATTTGAGATCCAAATCATATAAATATAAATAAATGCCAAATTTCTGGAGCATTGACTGGAGTGACTCAATATTTAATATGTTGAGTTGTCTTATTCAATATTATTTTATAAAATTTAGATGGGTTAATTAATTTATCAGTGGAGACTTGTCAGCACATTTCACTTTAACATCGGCCTTTTTCAGGTCCGGGGCAGCGCTAAAATCCGAGGTTCTCCGTCATTTCCCCTCCCGGGCCGAGAACACGCGCGCGCGCTAGGAGCCCGCCCAAACCACGGGCCCAATCTAAAGAGCCCGCGCCGCCGCATCCGGGCCGCGCGGCCTGACAGCGCACCGGCACGGCGCGTTGTAAAACCCTAGAAAAACACTAGCCCTCTCGCTTCCTCCTGCCCCAAGTTTCCCCCGCGCCGGCGAGCCGAAGCTAAACGGCGGTGAAAGGATGCCGCGGACCACCGTGGTGGAGAGCCCCGGCTGCCCGCCGCTTCGCGCCCTCATCACAGACATCCTCGGCCTCGTCAAAGGTAGCCTACGGACTCCTCTCCCCTCCCCTGCGCCGCGTGCCCCACGTCCTCTGCACGCTACTACTCCTCAGCACTGACCCCCACCCGTCCCCCGCCGATCGCAGTCGTCGAGGCCCGCGTGAAGCCGGCGGGCGCCGCCAAGGTCGTCGAGACGTGGGGCGCGCCGGACGCCTCCCGCGCCATCGTCGCCGCCTCCCTCGCCGACCGCGCGGCCGACCCTGTGAGCATCCCTTTCCCCGCCTCCTTGTCTCTGTCAGATTCATTGATCAGCAGGGCGTGCCTTTTAATTTGCGTTATGTGTCCCTGATCTGCAGGTGTTGGCTCTGGCGAGGAAGAATGGCGTGGTGAGTATCTGCTGCCCTTTGGAATTCACGCGCTCACTGCTTGCAATTTGTATGATTTCGATGATTTTGTGTAGGTTGAGTTGCTGAATCCCCTGAATGGGGATACTCTGGCTACTGTCAAGGCCGTGGGATCAGCACCAAATGATGCTGGCGCTGAAGATGATCCCCTGGCTGCGTTGCATCTTTTCACAAGACAGGCTTCAGACTCAATGTAATTTTTCATTCTGAGATTGTCCCATCTGTTGTTATTCTATATTTCTAGTTTGTGCTATGCTCCACCTGCATTGTTACACATTACGTTCTTAGTAAAATTCATGGATTGTTTGTGTTTGTGGTGACCAAGTTTTCTGACCCTATTGTGCATAACAGGTTAGGCACATTTATTGCCTGCACGGGCAAGGGGAAAGCTACTATGAGGTCCATCACAAAAGAAAATGCAGCTTCGGGCTCGGATGCTGGACCATCAACCACGTGGGATGTGTGCAGTGGGGGTAATGTGCAATTTTGCTCAGTGGATCATGGTGAAAGCTATGCAATGTTTGGAGGGTGAGTTTAAATAATCAAAGATGGCTTTGTTCAAGAATCTGTGTTTGAGCTTTATTGCTTTCGTTCAGTGTTTTTCCTATTTATGACATGAAAGTCTGTAAGCAAATTTGAAGTTCCAGAAATAATGTTTCTATCTTATTGTAGGCAAGGTATAGAAGTGAACTTGTGGGATATCACATCATGTAGTAAGACATGGTCTGCTAAATCTGTAAGCACTCGATTGACTTTGTTAATTTCTCTCTCTTACTAATATTTATTTTATTAAATGATTTTCTTTCTTTGTTTCGTTTGAAGCCCCGAGCTAATAGTCTTGGTATATTCACTCGACCTTGGTTTACTGCTGGAACCTTCTTGTGCAAGGATGATCATCGTAAAATTGTAGCCTGCACAAATAACCATCAGGTAATTTAAGCATGATGCCCGTATCTCTTGATATGCCAAGAAAACTCTCAACAGATATAACATAGTTTGATTGAATAGATGATCATTGTGCCTGAATTGTAAGTATGCTAGTTTAGCGCTTCTCTAAGTTCATGCATGCTCGTTTGGATGCATGCTATTTTAATAAATATTTAGCATGCCAAGCGAAAACCTGCTCTCAGCCATAGCCCAAATGGCACAAGCCTACGGACAGATGGCATCCTGTTTACACTTTCATCATTGCTTTGCATAAAATGGTTAACCTGGCTCCATGTTTGTGTCGCATCAAGCTTGTATGATAATAGTAGAATCAAGCTTCCAATGTGGTGGAACTATCCCACCATCACAACACACTTGGCTGCTTGGGCGCCTATTAACTGACTCGGGTGTTATACTTAGTTTCCTTGTTTTGTTGGTTATATAGACTGAAAGATAATTTATTGCGCTGATGCCATTACAGTCTTTTAGGCAGTAGATTAGTAAGGCATGTTCTCATAACAACATTGATATCCCTCCATATTTTGCTAATGCAATGATGATTTGTGTGAATGTTTTTTTTACCCTTTTCAGGTCCGCTTGTATGATACTGCATTGCAAAGAAGACCTGCCATCTCTGTTGATTTTAGGGAGGCACCAATCAAGGCAGTTGCTGCTGATCCAAATGGACATGATGTCTATGTCGGTACAGGAACAGGGGACCTTGCTTCCTTTGACATGAGAACAGGTATGATAAGCTGCTATATGTTGTCTTCTGCTTACACACATAATTGAAAACTTGATCATATGTCGCCTTCTATAGAATGTTATGTTAGTTTAGTTTCCATTTTCTGTAACTTGCTTTGAGTTTCAACTGAATGCACCTTCTGTTCCACTGTTACTACTAATTACGTTGGTTCTGGCCGGTTTTTGTTTGCTTATTATCTCAGTTAGCCAATACCCCACAGCTAAGATGGTCTATTGCAACTAAACAATGCTGACTGTATGTCTACTGATACACATAGTGGGCAGGTTGTACATGGGCTATTATTTGTCCGAAACTGTTTCTGGTAGTTGAAGTACATGTATTATCACTTATCAGCAATATGTTATAAGTAACATCCTAACAGCAAGGAAATTGCTTGGTACATGTAATTACTAGCAGGGGTTTATTCATGTGTTTACAGCTTTGTTATCAGTATTTCCTTTTTCTTTGTTACTGAAATTGCAAAATCAATATCCTCCCCCCTTTTTTCAGGAAAATTGCTGGGATGCTATATTGGCAAATGCAGCGGAAGTATTAGATCGATCGTTAGGCATCCAGAGCTACCTTTGATAGCATCTTGTGGTGAGGCTATCTCCAAAGAGTCCCATTTCTTTCCATTAGGGGACGCTTTGGTTTCACTTGGCATTCCAGATAGTTTCTGTTGCAAATTAAAATATCAAGTTTCAGAATTCTGGATAACTCAGGATACCGTTCACCTTTGTAGGGTTGGATAGCTACTTACGTATATGGGACACTAACTCAAGGCAGTTGCTTTCTGCGGTAAGTTTAAACTGCTTTCATAACATTCAAGCACGTCTTACAGTTAATTTTTCTTTGCATGGCAAACTAATTTTGGGCCTCTTTTCATTTGACAAACGAAATGAAGTAACTAGGTGGTCACTGACAGTGATGATATACTTTGTTTGAAATTTTTACTCGTGTACATGTGCTATTTCTGTGGTTAACTTGTACTGTTTCTTTTTGTGCAGGTCTTTCTGAAGCAACATCTTACAACCGTGGTTATTGATTCACATTTTTCTGTTGAAGGTTATTAACTATTCTCAACAGTTTGTCACTGCTCATCAATAGTTTTTGTATTCTTAGTATTTTCAAATGTGATTTCTTGATTTTGATGAAGTTGACATTAGGCCATGTTAACAGCCACATATCCTGGTTAATAGTAGTTAAGAGAGCAGCATATTTTTCTCATCATTAGAACCACTAGTCATCAAATTCAATTTCCTCCAAGGGCATTGGGTGGCTATATGCTAACACTGTTATTGCTCCAGAGCCTGAAGAGACAAAGTCCAAGCAACCAGAGCCTTTGGTGGAGGCGGAGGCTGAGGCTGAAGTCAGAAAAGAAAAGAAGAAAAAGAAGAGTAAAACAATTGAAGAGGATGACGCTAAATTACAGAAAGAGAAGAAGAAAAAGACGAGCAAAACAATTGAAGAGTATGAGGCTAAAGCTGAAGTCCAGAAAGAAAAGAAGAAAAAGAAGAGTAAAACAATTGAAGAGGATGAGGAGCAAGTCGGTGGAGCGGTCGACCATAAAGATAGTGATGGAGAAATGCATACCAGGAAAGAAAAGAAGAAAAAAAAGAGTAGAAGAATTGAAGAGGACGAGAAGCAAGATAGCGATGGTGAGATGGGCACTCCGAAGAGGAGAAAATCTGGAGAAAGAAGCAAATGCCTGAAGAAGAGCAAGAAACAGCATATCGCGTAGGAAGTATGTTGATCTCATTACCCGCCTTTTACTTGGTTTTGTAGAATTATGCATTTTTGTGTTGTAGGTTTTTGGAAACATAATTTAGTGATCCCACTTAAAACTCTATGCAAGGGAATTTCACCTTCCATTCTTATAAAAAAGGATTTGTCGCCCAATTGCCACCTTAAACTACACCCTTGGTCTATTTCTGTCAGACCGGCCTAATCCAACAAACTTTGTAAATTGAGATTGAAGTGAGACTCCCCTAAGAATCCAAGAATTTACCCCGTACCTCCTATCATCCGTCTCTCTCTCTCTTTTAAGCTACCTGTCTCGCTAGGCTGCCGGGCAGCGAATCACACCCTACAGTGACTGGTCACCGTGCCTTTGCCTCAGTGGGCGACACACCAACGAATTAGCTCTTGGGTTTAGTTCTCTTCATTCAAACTTTTCCTTATCTATGCAATGACTCTTCATAAGTTATCTGGGCAACAAGGATTTTAGTTCGGTTTAAGCAACGCTAGTCTTGGTTTGCAACACATGAATGCTTGCTTATTCTTGATTTGTAACATATGCATGATTGCGAGTGGCCTGCAAGATGCCAAGATGTGGCTGGGAAACAGATACTCCATCCGTCCCAAAAGTTATATAAGCCAAAACGTACTACAATTTGGGATGTAGTGAGAATAATCTTGGTATTTCTATAGTGTTCTGGCAGTGGGGATGTTTCAAATCTAGTTGAATGTTTCATTCAATACACGAGATCCACTCCTTTGCAGATAGCAATAGCCCAGCAGAATAATCAAAAGATGCAACGCATGTGGGGAAAAAAGGCCATTTCCAAGGGACAGGGAGATCAAAGATAATCTTCAATATGAGTTCCCATGAGGCTTCATTACCAACTCTATAAACAGCTTTCCATATGAACATTTGCTCACCTCTAGACTATTAACTTAAAACTCTATATGACATGTGGGGGAAGATCATGGCAATCTCATCACAGCAATCATGCGGCGGAAGCCGAGCAAAAATAGTCTCGCTACCCACTTGCCACGAGGATCATGTGACTGCCAAACAACCAATTTGCGTGGGATAGCTCGCTGGATGGAGCAGCTTCAGGTCACCGTCCCATGCGTCCGCTGAGATCGCGCCACTGGTCTCGGTTCCAGGGAGGAATTCGTCGAAATCGGCCAAGGATTTCAGTTGGCTGCTGAGTGAAGCTATCGTCTTCTGGCAGTCTGCAAGTTTCCCTGCAGCCTTTGCTAGCTCTTTCTCCTGCAAAAAGGGTTGAGTTTTCATGAGTGACAAAGTTCTGAAACTACTCCATCCACTACCATAATTTATCACATGATATTGATAACATAAATGGACAGTCAGAATGCCAATTGGTTCTGTAGAATTTACCTTTTTTATCTGAAGATCTTTGAGTGCCGTAGACTTCACTGATTGGGGACCCAGAGATCTGCTCGACACTTGTTCTTCCATCTTCAGACATTTCGCTGCAAACTCCGAGGATTGTGCCTTCTCTTTGTAAATCTGTTCCTCCAGCAAACTAATCTTCCTGAGTGATTCCTCGGCTTCTTTCGCTTTGAGTTCAAACCGAGCAGCCAGTTCCTTCTTCTCAGTTTCAGAAGCACCCAGTGCAGATATGTAAGCTGATGACAAGTTCTTCTGGCTCTCCAGCTTTCTTTCCAACAGGCTGACATTCTCCTTCAAACTCTCAATTTCAGCTTGTCTCGACTGAAGCTGAGACTCCAACTCCATCGTCACTGGCCTCTGTTTCTCGACTGCCTCCTCGAGCATTTTAACTTTCTCATTCAGCTCAGCAATATCTGAATTTGCAGACTCCAGCAGGGTGCTAAGCTCATCTCTGTGCTTAGCGAACGCCTCCAATTCTTCGCACCGCGTTGCAAGTTCAGCAGACGACGCCTTCTCTTCCTGAACTTCAAGTTCCAAGCTGCTCACTTTCTTGTGCAGTGATGCGATTTCCTCTCGTGCCGACTCCAGCTCGAGCTCCACGCCCTTCTTCTTCGCTTCCAGAGCATCGACGCCATGGCATTTCGTCGCGAGCCGGAACAACAAGGCCTTCTCCACCTCCAGCTTCCTCTCCATCAGAGCGATCTTGTCAGTGAACTTCTTGGCCTCAGACCGTGACGCCTCCAGCTGAGCGCTCAGCTCCCTCTTCTCCGCTCCCAGCACCTCCATGTCCTGGTACTTGGCAGCGAGCTCCAGCGTCAGCGCCTTCTCGGACTCGAGCCGCTCCTCCAGGATGCGCCCCTTGTCCAGCAAGCCCGCGATCTCGGCGCGGGCCAGCTCAAGCTTACCCTCAAGCTCGCTTCTCTTCTCCTCCATGGCGTGCTTCTCGCCATTGGCAAGGTTCAGCTGCCGCTGCAGCTCAGCTGTTTTCTCCTCCGCCACCATCACGCGGTGGCGGCAAGTCCTCACCTCGCGCTGAGCCTCGTGCAGCGCCTTCTCCCTCTCGGCCTTCTCCGCCGCCAGCTTCTTCGCCTTCTCCTCGAGCCTCGCCACCTGCCCGCTCGCGTCCTCGACGCCGCCGCCGGCGTCGCCTCTCGACGGATCATTCCCGGAGGCGAGCCTCTCCATCTCGAGGAAGTCATCCATCACGCCGATGTCCGCGGCAGCGAGGCTCGCGCTGCGCTTGTCGTTCTTGAACTGGTCGAGCTCGGTGATCAGAGCAGAGGCCCACGAGTCGGAGCAGTCGGACTGGCAGTCCGTCACCGACTCGGCGCAGGCCGAGCTCGGGGAGCGCCGGAGCTCGGCGTTCATGGAGGGCCGCCGCGCCGCGGCCTGCAGCCTCCTGCACTCGGCCTGGAGCTTGGCCATCTTCTTGATGCCCTCCAGCTGCTGCTTGCTCGCCGTCTCCGCCGCCCGCCGGTTGAGCT
The DNA here is from genome assembly GCA_033239725.1 of Echinochloa phyllopogon. Classification (NCBI taxonomy): domain Eukaryota; kingdom Viridiplantae; phylum Streptophyta; class Magnoliopsida; order Poales; family Poaceae; genus Echinochloa; species Echinochloa phyllopogon. Next base: position 48,128,286 of record BTCW01000002.1, on the reverse strand, counting down.
CCTTCTCGATGGTCCTGAGCTCCACCTCCTCCGCCTTGGCGCGCAGCTGCGCCTTCAGAGCCGAGTTCTCCTTCTCCATGGCGGCCAGCCTGGAGCCCGCGTCGCCGTCGGTGGCCACGGCGCGCTCGGACTTGGCCTCCAGCCTTGCCGTGAGCTCGACGATGCGCAGCTCGAGGTGGGACTTGTGGGACTCCCATTGCCGCACTTGCTGCGCCAGCGCGTCCTGCACCGTCTGGTCCTGCTCTTCCTTGGCTCGCCGGAGTTGCCGGACGCATTCCTTGAGGGCGCCGTCGAGGTGGACGAGACGGTCCTCCAGCGCAGAGTTCTTGGCCGTTGCGGCGTTCAGCTGCGTCTTCAGTGCCGCGATCTCCTTCTCGGCCTTCTCCCATCCTAGGAGAAGGAATACACAGTTAGGATTTGTCTGAACTTTATGTTCAGAAAACTGCAAATCTCTGATTGACTGTTGCTATGTCTGGATCGTACGTACCTAGAACAGCCTCCTCTGCAACTTTGGAATGCTGCTTCACGAGATCATCCTTGGCACGGATATCCTGAACCACGGATGACAGCCTCTCGCTCAACACCTTCACTTTTACGTTGCTGTCGTCCTCCAGTTCCTTGGACGAGATCTCCGGTGATTGCGTCGAATTTGGAGAACACTTGGCGGTATCCTGATTAAGAACCCAAAACCGTCAAACATAATGCAGATTAACTTTCTCATTTTGCAGAAACAAGGGAAAGGAATGCAGTCAATCTCAAACTTAGGTTACTACCATGCATCTGTTTTTAAGATTTGGAATAGTATATGCTTGGAGCAGTATTACACAACAGTAAGATGTTTGAAGATTTGAAGTGTCAGCAATGCAATAATAATAAGCTCTACCAGAAACATCAGACACTTCTGCCAGAATCGCTCCCAAGGTACCAAACACTGTCACATCGAAACGCACGGCATGGTACTTTAGCAAGACCATGTTAGCCTAGAGCCTAAAGGCTATCAGCCATAGCTTTAAGCACAGCCCCACTCCATAATTCCCAATTACTTACAGAGCTACTTCTAAACGGCAGGGCACGCGGTACTTGATCAGAGTGTTGAAAGCTCCAACTGACATTACCATGGAGAATAGAAGCTCCGGTCAAAGACGAGGAGCAATGGCACCAGGTACTGATGCCCAGCCCAGCGCAGGACCAGAGCTGGAAGAAACGGAGAGAGGGCAGGGCATCTTGATTGCTCCGTGCCAGCACCAGCAGCAAAAGGATGAGCCATTCGGGTTGGGCCAAAGGCCGTGGCGCCGTGCCACTCAGATATGCAGTGAAGCACATGGAGCGGCCAACCAACCAACCAAGAGATGCATCTCGCTAAGGGCTAAGGCGCAGCCATGATGGTGTCAGAGAAAAGCGAGTCCCAACCAACACCCACACATCCTCATTGTCCATGGGCATGGCCGGCAGCGGTGAGGCACTGACGAGCCGAGCCTCCCTGGTATGGCATGGAAACCACCAGGGCAGCCTCGGTCGTGGTCTCTACCCCCACAGCCCAATCAGTGGCCTCCTACTGATGGAATTCTCACATGATCAAGAACAGGGAGGTCTGGTCAGCCTCCCACACTAATGCAGGAAGAAAGAATGAGAAACTGAATCTTGCCGGCCCTCGGCGCCATGTGGGCGCGTAGACGATGAGTGCGGTCGGTGTGCTCTTTGCCAAAATGATTGATCAGCTGTTTGAGGGTCTACGGCGAACACCGTATTTCGCGCAATTATCCTGTTTTTGGCAGACATGGAGTTATGCCTATACAGAATTGAGGAAACATCTGAAGGTACACAAGGTCACTGTAGTTCACAGCTTCATAATTTAGGGCTGGAAACAGCAAGGGATTTGTCTAGGATGACTGACCCGTCGTCAGAGGTCTCGGTCTAACGCTATCAGATCATTTTGGGGTTTTTGGAGAGTTTGTTCTGCAACTTGGTGGTAGATTACCATGCTTGGGAGGCCCTACGGATCTGGCGCTGGATGAAGCCTCACATGCACTGCACATGCTACATGACCTGTTAACTGAAGGATTGCAGGACTCGGAAAGTCAAATGAACGCCCGGCAATGCTTGCTTCTGGCTCACTCCTAGAATTGGGATTATTATTCTTCAATGTGAAGCCTGCTACTGTTGTCTGATTTACATCTTTCTCCTCCCTGAACGAACTCGTCTAATACTGTACTCCATTGACTAAACGCGTCGGGAACACGACGTGCCTTCTTAAGATGGATTATGCCAATGTAGAAAATGCAGAATTCAGAGCATGACTAGATGGACGATGAACGTTTCTGCGTAGCTCATGTTTATCAAATTTATTAACAGTTGTGAGGCTTGGTGGGGGTGAGAAGGAGTAACTGTGCACCTGCTCGTCAGTGAACCTCTCGGATGCAGAGGAGGCCGAGGTCTCTGTCTCGGCGGGGCTCTTGTCAGTCGACTTGCGCCGCCACAGCCAGCTCCGGCGATCCATCCCCGGAGTCCCCTACACCACCCAATGCCGATTTGTCTGTTCAGCGACCACCCGGACAGTTGATGATCACGCTGGAAATCAAAAGGGGAAAAAGTTCAGTCCACATGTTCAGCAATCAGTACACAGACTAGGAGCAGGACCTTCAAGAACACAAACTTCACGCAATCCAAATTCTAATTTCCTATTAGTTCATCTTCAAATTTAAACACCCAAATTCAATCGTAGACAGAATTCTCACGTTCATGTGTGTCAGTGCGCACGCTCCTTGGCGCGAACTGCCGATGAATCGTATTCACCTAGACTCCCATACCCGTCGATCGTAACCGAAATCGCATCCGCATAGGAACCAGAATTACTACTTCACTTGGTTCACCAAGAAACAAGCCACAATCACCAAGAAACCACACAATTCAGGTGCTGCCGCCCACAGCGCACAATTCGCCGCGAAAAAAAGGACGAAACAGAGCAAAAAAATCTCCAAGAACAGAGAGGCAACTCCATTCGAAAGAATCTGAAGAGAGGACCCAGCAGAACTCCTCCATGAAACGGAAGGGAAGCTCACCTCAACCCCGCGGGGAAGACGAAGACAGCAACGAACCACGCGAAGGCGATGATGCCCTGCGCTGCGCCCGCCCAACAAGACCCGGGAACCAGGCGCCCCCGGAAGACCCGCGCCGTCTGTTTCGCTTTCGTCACCTCCTCCCCGCTCCTCCACCACCTCCTCGGCGCGGCACACGAAGCGCGACCCCTATGCAAGGGGGCATGTCTCCACTGCGGTGGCGTCCGAGATTATTCTCACACCACTCCGCCGCACGGAGCCCTTTTTAAAACCGCCCGTCGTCAGACAGGCCGGCAGACAGACACAGACTGGCGCGGAGGAGACGAAAGCCGTGGCCGGCTCATCAGGAGTCAGGAATGGAGTGGAGGCTTCGCCGCGACGCCGGCCCGGCCGTATCGGTAGTCGTGCGGGAGCAGGCGAGCGTGCTGTAAGCCTGTAACTGTAATACGAGCTTTGCATGTACATATACTGTCTACTAGTACACATACAGCTGGTCCCTCTGTTTTTGGGAAAGATATGAGGCGTTGGATATGGAAGCGTTCATAAAGATGGTAAAGATATTTTAGAAAAATATTTATATGTTTTCAGAAACGCTTGGTTTGATGGTGCATTGCGTACTTACTTTGACAGGATGGGTCACATGATAGTTTTATGGCGAGTTATTGGGTTCTTTTTTTAAAAGTTCATGGAGAAAAATCAAGATTTAAGAGTGATGGTGTTTTTTATTCTTTCCTTATATTTAGCCGCCCCACTTTAATGCTGGGCGAAAGATGCCGGGTACCCATTCAAAAACATAGGACTTCCTGGCTCCTGCCTCTGGAATTTCGGTGAAAATTTGTGTTCCCTAATTTCCCATCAAAGTGTTGTAGTTCTAAGTAGTCAATTACGAAGTATATGTGTACTCCAATTTTAAAAAACAATACGATTTCTTTAGTTCCCTCGCGAACTACAATATTCCTCCAAAATTCCCATAAAATCAATTGCCACTATCTTCGAAAATTTGTGAGATTATTGGATTCTAGATAGTGACTATGTAGTGATGGTAGTATATATAGTCCCATCCAATGAAATTAGTAGCATTTATAAGATTTGGTGACTTCTCCACTTGTACCGTGAAACCAAAAATAAACATTTTACTAGCTACAACAAATGCAGATACGAGTACATGGGTTTAAACAATCAATTTTTAAACTTTGGACACTACTATCATTGCAAACAATCGAGTCATGTTGGGATGGCTACGTCAATGATGGGCAAGTGTATACCCTGCTGTACAGCGAGGGCGACACGCCGTCTCGCACAGCAGTACGGCAGGCAAATCTTTGCAAAGCCACCACATGAGCAGCATTTCACCTGTTGTCTTCTACAAGCAAGGTGATTGGTGTCGACGTCTAGTCGTTGTCATGCTATCAATCTACGCACGGGCATGGTGCCACAAGACACCCGAAAATAAAGATGCTCAAAAAGTTAATAAATCTATGGCCAATATATATGACAGAAAAAACTGATGAACCCTGACGTCAGAGTCGTCAGGTTGGCATCTTGTGGGGGATCGAAATCGCCCTGCAGGGGGAGGAAAATTGTGTCAGAAAGTGTAGGGTCGCAATCAAAATGTCATTTTCCTATAATAAACTTTTCTTTTGTAATAAGTAAGGAGACAATCAGACATGTACTGATTAATCAGCCCTTCTTTATTTCTGATCATCCTTCTAATCTCCTAGCTATCCATGACAGAGTTTTGACGTGTATTGGCTGCCAACCATTGATTATCCTCTTCAGCAATTTTATGGCTTTGTGTAGCCCTAGGATGGTTCAAAAGGTTCGCCCGGGTCTATTTGGGAATTTCAAAGTATTTGGATCATGTGAGCACTTTGGAGCAGAGGAAAAAGGTGCACATCCACAATTCTCACGAAGTTATAACGATGGAATACCTTGCTCCATCGTAGTTTTGGAGAATTCTGACATGTGGTCCAACTTAAAGAATTAGCATTTTGTCCTCCATCTTTCTTTTCCTTTCATACCCTCCATCCAAATATCCATTCTTACTGTTTCAGTGTTTTACGATAATATGTTTTTCACTTGCCTTTCTACCGAATTCCAGTATGTATTTAGTTTTCCATTCTAAAGGAGCCTAGCACTCTATTAACTTTTGAATCCCTAAGATCCATTTAAAATGTTCTCCCTAATGGAGGAAAAATTCAAAGTATTCAAATCCTATAGGGCTTTGCCAACAAAGTCCTTTGGGTAAAACTAAAGGAATTGGGCACGTAACCTGTTGAATGGTGATGTCTGGAGGATTTGTAACATGACTTAGTATGCAACCTCATTAAAGTATTATTTTGAGCAAACCATCCAATAGCCATTATGATATTTTTTACACTTTAAATTTTGTTTACATTCTATTATTGATTCATGTGTTTTTCCATTGTGTTCCAAATGAATATTACTTGGGTTGTCATGTCAATCTAAAAAAACTAATGCGCCTCAAAATACAAAAAAAAATGTAGAGCGACAACACAGAAGTAAAACAACTCAAATTGGGTTCTTCTTTTGAGAAGCTATTCAATTGAGGGAAAGGGAAGGGGGGCAAGAGCACCTTAAAGCTCAAAAGAACGATAAAACTCACCTGTCAAGTTAGGACAAACCAACTCATGGGATGTTGCGTGCCTTTTCTTTTCTTTTTTTACTTTTGATCATGTATGTTATCTTTATCAAATGCCGTTGTTAAAATATAAGCTTGTCCGAATTCAGCATAGCTCAATCGGTTATCTTAGTTGGTTTGGTTCTTTGTGGTGTAACACGTCAATCCGAGATCACATAATTTTTATAATATATTTAAATAATGAATGATGTTATTCTTTTAATACCAAGAAACATGTGGTAACTTCATCAATCTCAATATCTACTTGCCCATTCTCCTAGATAGCTTGTCATACATCAAATTAATAATATTTTTAAAAATGATCCTATGATACAAACCTGTCTTTTTAAGGCAAAGGAAACAACATAACAAATTTAGTAGGTTATTTTTATGTTACTTGGCAGATGGCAGAAATCTTCTTATCCAAAGGTACTAATTAATGGTATGTACATTTGTGTCATTTTAGATGTAACCTCATACATTGACACATAAATTTAAGGCGACTTAGAACAATGTGTTGTTTTTAAAGTTTTCGTGTTAATTCGATAATTCCTTAATTTGTGCATATAAAAAACACTATGAATTGCATGGCAATGCCAACTTGTAAAATGTTAAGGGGTCTTCCTAAATTTTAGTTTACGAGGCATCTTCATCTCATCTTCCTCTTACTCTCTTCTTCACATCAAAATCCGATATTGCATTTCATATGACGACTTATTAGGCCACTGGCATATACGTACCAATGTAGAGGTATCAACAAATTATATGTAGGGAGGTACCAAAATTTAGCATTCACAAGGACCATAAAAGCTCATAACTTATACACGAGTCATGTATTCGTTTTGTTCCCCTGAGGTAGGCCAATCAAGCAACAACCCTGAAGTTGCATACGCTAGATCACTAGCAGAGGCAATGCGAGAGAAACATGGACAAAATAGGGACAACCGAAATCACTAATTTTATGAAATGTATTTGAGGTATGTGACGTTTGTACAACATGCGCTGTTGTCCTGTATTTTTACAGCTTTCCCCTGAATTCCATGCACATTGGGACGATAGCCATGGTGCGCTTAAAAAAAATGTCACCTCAGGCAGATATGACATTTTGTCCTACTCCCTCCGTCCCTAAATGTATGTCGTTTTCGCTTCCCGAGAAACATCTTTGATCGAATATATAAAAATATATATTAATATTTATGATATATAATAAATATCATTAGATAGATATTTGAATCTAGTTTTTTAATAAATTTATTTGAAGATTAAAATATTACACGTATTTTCTACAAATCAAAGCAAAGCCATGACACGAAAACCAACGGCGACCTACGGGAGTACTACACTCGATACAAGACGAGGACATGATCAACAAGCATCACGAAATTCGCCAGATAAGTCTGCTGACATGTACGTGCCCTCATGCCAAAAGTCAATGTTACGTAAAATGGATAATCTATGCTCCAATAAAAGCAGGTTCTTTGCTTCTCAAGAAACGAGCCAATCAAGCAATGAAACCAACTAACACATCAAATAATTCTCTAAATAGCACATCTTGGTACTGGTACAGATAACCTACCTACGAATCCATTTTATAAAGATTGGCAGATTCGAATTGAATAGTAGCTACGTACATGCTCGAGTGTATGTTTCACTTTCAGATCGAATTCCGGCGGATGCGAACTATGAATCTATTCAACACATAGAATCGACATGAAGTAAACAAACGGAGAAAATACCTTGGAAATTACGGGTATTGTTGTTCTAAATTGTTGAAATTTTTGAACAATCTCTCCTAGATTCATGTTATTAGCATGGCAGGTTCCAGTCCAATCTATCAATCAACAACAGGACCGATCGAAAAGCACTTCTAGTCTTTTTCCATTCAAGGCGAGCTATTTTCTAATGAAGTTTTATCAATAGCAAAGGTCTTTCGTACATGACTATTACAAATAGCAAAACAAAACAAAAAAAAATGAAAGTCTGTGCTCTCTAAGCAACACATATAATCTCAAACTCAACATATGATTCAAAGCTGTTCTATTAATGAAGACTCACCGTGGCCTCATACCAACCTTATATTGTGAACAAGATCAGTTCATCATTGGTAGGTGCAAAGGAATCACACCGACCAGCTGAGAGCACATGTTACAGTATCAAGGTGAGATAAACATGGTCATTTTTTTTAAACACAAGTACAAAGTACAAATAAATGTACACGCAACAAGTTCTATCTCTATAAGTATTTTTGTGAAATTGGACCAATAAATATTAAGATTGATGAAGTCACCATGCTAAGTTAAGAACTCAAATTCGGATCAATAGGTTTCACCATAAAATGCGTTTATTTAAAAGTTGATCTTTATGTACAGTATTTTTAAAATTTGGAATGCTAGAGTGGCACCGTGTCGCAAAATCCTTCAAGCCACGACTCAACAGTAATCCACAAAACAACAAGCTCTGGGCCAACTTGTTTATCTTCATCGGAAAATGCATCTATTATATTTGTATATACTGTATGCTTCTAGATTCTCCTATCATTCTCCGACAACCAGACAACCTGCTGAAAAATTGGGTGTTTTGTCATCCATTCTCACGGTTGTTCTGTCACCTTAGATTCTCTACTGAGATTGTTGCTGACTTTAAGCTCTACTAGCCAAGTTCTAATTATGCCTTTTCGTGTGATGGATACATCTTACATTATTTTGACCAAATTTAATTATTTAGTGAAAATAAATAAAATCTTCAGATATATACAAAATCGAGCTAGAATTTCAGCCAGAGAACAGAGACGACGCTGATGGTGGACAGATTTTGTAGAGCTGGCATGCATTTCGCCACACGTCCGTCTCATCATAACAGTTTCTTATTGCGGACCATGAATGGCGTATGATATTGAACACGTACAAACTCAACCACTGTTGAAGACGAACATCACTTTCGTAATCTTGTTTAGGGCCTCGAGGGATAATGCTTTAAACACAAGGCACATATATATACTTCTTTGTTTATTTTTTCCAACAAATGCTTGTTCGTACTAGTTTGGGTGCCTCATTTTATTTTGTCGCCATGGTTTTGAAAAAAAAATAAAGGGTTGTATTGGGATGTGCAAATTTATAGTACTGTAGTACGGAGTAAGTGTCAAGTGTTTTCAGAGAGAAGATACTTTTGGTCGGCCAAGTTAAGTGACCAAGTGTTGAGAAATCCAGAAGCGAGCAGCTTGATCAATCCCTACGGCTACGGTGGTCAATAACCGCTGGGCATGGCCTCGGCCCCGGTGGCGCAGGCCCAACCCGGCAACGACGACCCAGCCCATCGCCGCGCGCTTTCCTCGTCGCGCTCCCCGGCGGCGGCGTGGCTGCAAGCCTGCAACTACGTGCTGCTCGCTACTCCTAGCACGCGCGCCGCGTGCGTGTGTGTACGCACGCACGCACAGCCACGATCCCCCATCGGAGATTCGGAGCCTTGACTTGGCCGTCCTGGCTGTCCGCCGCCTCCATCAACTGCAGCAAACACGAAGGACGGAGGCCGCGTCAGTCAGCCTCGCGAGGGGCTGCGCGAGCAAGAAGACAGGCGAGCCCGCCCCGCCGGCCGGCAGGCACGCGCCCACGCGGCGGTTGGTTTGCCGGCGGATCGCATGCGCGCGCGAGCATCTCTTTCAAGCCGGCGCCAGGTCACTAGCCCGTGTCGTGTCAGGCGCGCGCGCGCCACTGATGAGCGATGACGACGCAGCAATCCTTGACTAGTTTGTCCTGGCCTCTTGGGATTGGGAGTAATGATTCAGGCATGATTCAGGCAAATAGGCAAACACCATGTGGATGCATGCGATGTGAGCCTGTGATGTACCCACTTGGTTCGGTTACTCTAGATAACTATGCAGTGGAAAATTTGTACCGAGACTAGCAAGGATGAGGTTTAGTGATGTGCATGTTTCGATTTCTTAAAGAATAATAAGTTGATTGTAGTAGTTCCAAGTTGATTGTATCCGTTGTTGTTATTGGGGAGAAGTTAAATTTACACAATCTGTCGCTCTAGCTCCAAGTAAAAATCTTGACTCGGATCTTGGCCCAAGTATTAGAGGGGCCGGCCCGATTGTGCTCAGTGATCTGCATGCTTGGAAGGAAGTTTCAGTGATGCGCATAAGGAATTTCATCATAAAAGATGTGCTGTAAGTTATGCTAAGTTCAGAACTTATTATGGACGAATTTCATCATAAGGAATTTTAACAACTGACTCGTCTCACTTAATAGTACATAACAGTATTTAGGGCATTCTTAATAGTCTCGTGGATTATGTACATAGCTCTTTTGTTCAGACCAAATCGCTGGATCCGCGGTTGCTGCAGCGCCATTATTGGCAATTTGGCCCATACTAGCGAATGCATGCGAAGATCTCTCAAATCGATTGACAGCGATGAATGATCTTGGCTCTCCAGGTTCGTCGTTTTGCGCTGCCATTTCAACGATGTCAATTCCCGTACCTCGCGTCCGAGTACGCATAATTTTTTTCAGACAAAAATACAAATCCTGAACATTTTGTTTTCATTTCCTGAGCTATTGCCCTTTACGCAGCACGCTTATGTAGTGTCACATCAGATGGATCGAGCGTCAGAGTCGATGTCTTTTTTCTCGCACCAGGATCCGGTAGTGACCTGTGATGCTGCTGCCACATATCGATCGGGCGATCAGGATGTCTGTGCTCTGATTAATTTAATTGCTTGTCTGTTACCGTACGTCCCTCCAGTCACATTGGAATTCAACATATACGTCCCAATAAAAATAATAATCTGAGACTTTAAAACAGATTAAAAGCAGATAAAAATACACAATTGTTCTTAGTTGGTTGAGTTTGCACGTAGAAAAATAAAAAAAATATATGTTTATATTTAATCCTGTATGCACGAGATTAACATGTCAAATTGTGAATACACAAGATTTGAGTCTTAAGATATTTTTATTTTTTAAACAAGATTAACGCTTCAAATGTCATTTTTTTAAGACTGAGGCAATATACTACCAAATTTGAATTTTGGTTGTTCAATACGCATGTCACCGAACTAAATCTTCTTTCTTGTAGTCATTTTTATCCCCAACCCCAACTAACCGTCAACTGTTTCGCTGCTCTTCGACACTGCTCTCGGTGTTTCATAAAACCCCAAAATCCACAACTCTAACTCCCAATGCAAAAACCTCAAATCCCTGGGCACCATATACCAGTTCCAATTTGAATTAGTTTATGGATGCATTTGGCTAATCAGCCTTGGGGAGTGATTGAGTTCCTAACCAACTGCCTCGCTTAATATCCATGACAAATGCGTGCCTGTTCTTAGGTCATGTTGGCCAGCTGGCTACCGAGCGTGACTTCTGTCGCCGTTGTTTGCTGCTGGTGGTGGTGATCATCCCGTGAATTTCATATTGTCCATGCATATTAATTCCTCATTCCTTGGCTAATATATGAAGTGTCAACCGAGAGACCAATCGGATGACTAGAAGAAGGTCTCCTCTTCACAGGGATCGACATGATGTTGCAGGGGAACTTAGATTCTGCATATGCAATTCTTTAATTTCAGTTCTGCAAACTGTGAACTTTTTTTTTGTTTTGAGAGAGACTCCGGTTTCTTTGTTTCTTGGATAGTAGCCAGCGCTGGGTCCGCGACTGCGATCGAGTGCAGCACCATTAGTCATCAGCCATCATCAAGCGCGGATCACGCATCGTCGTCGCGTCTCTTCTCATACCTGTAGTGAGCGGCCCATGTCAGGACTACTCACTATACTGTGAATCTGTGATGCTGCCGCATGCGTGTGCTGCATACTCGATTCGTTAGCTAGCTACTCGTAGGTCATTTTCTGCTGGGCCCTGGAAATTAGCTTTCTCGCCACCAAGGCACCAACCTTGCCTACTGTATGATCTCCATCTCGCCATGGCAAGACCCGCGTGCCGATGGTTCATAGATCACACATCCCAGGCCGCTCTCATCAGCTATTATACCACGCCTGACGCCTTGACTAGTGTGTGTTTGTTGCTGCCTATCTTTTTCGCGAGTGTCGTGTGGTCCTCTCTCTATTAAGCATCGCATGTGTAGTCCCCACTCAACTATTTAAGTTGGGTCATACTAGATATGTAAACTGGTCATTAAAAACAGGTCTCCAGATACTCCCTCGACTATTTGCTGTTAATTTTTCTCACAATGTTTGATTATTCATTTTATTCTAAATTTTTAGTACAAATACTATAAAAACAAATCATTAAGAAAAAGTCAATGATAAATAGTAATTTGAAACCGAGATATAGTAGTTAATGCTCGCTTCATTAGGGAACGAAATGAAGTATGATCGGACCAAAGCTGCAAATAAGTGCCAAACCAATCGTTAGCGAAGTAGAATGCAGAATCGACGGAGTAGCACCGAACCGTCGATGCTCAAGTACCTGCAAGCCTCTCGGCACCGCGCGCAACGGCTCTCCAGCAGCACGGGCTGCCTCCGCTACGATGCTCATCCACGGATTTTGGGCAGCGGTGCGGCCCCGCGATGTCTCCCCGGCTCCTCTGTCTCTCCTCCTCAACTCAAGTCGTCGGAACACAACACTTGGCACCGGATGCAGCTGCAGCAGCAGTCCACAGAAGAACTTGAGAGAGAGGGCGGAGCCGAACCAGCAAAGAGCTTGGTCGCGTTCGACGAACCAACAACCAACCAAATTGTCTACGGACATGGGCCTTCGAAGATCGATGGATTTCGCACCTGGACAAATATGGTCTGGTCCTTGGCTCCTTGCTATATCTCCTCTGAATCCTTGTTCTAGCTATCCATTTGTATGTATGCAACACTTTGAACCGCATTGGTTGGGTATTGATCGGCAAAGCACAGGAACGTTCTCAGAAAAAAAAGGAACACCAATTGCATGCGGCCAAAAAAAAATAAAATGTCCATATGACCGTATGGGTTGGTGTTATTTGTCAAAAGTCTGAAACTTTGCTTGTATTGAGTTCATGTGTACAGGCCAGGGGCCACATGATCTCAAACGTACAGCGCTCATGTCTGTCTTCTTCCTCAGACAGTCAGACCGACACAGCTCACAGCTCACATTGGCAAAGTGCTACCCGTCGCCTACTCGCTTTTGACTGATTATCTGGCCCAAATTTGATCGCGGCACTTGAATACCTTTTCCTTCACGTTATCATCAACTAGGTAGTAAATTAATACTTGCATGCAAATGGCGCGAGAAAAACTGCGTTTGGCAGTCAAATCATGGTGTACGAAGTATGTTGACAGCTACACTGAGTCCTGACTCCTGAGATCAAAACAAAACGGATGTGGGGGAAAAAAGAAGAAGAGCAGAAAAGACAATGTCAATATGTGTGACATCCAGGGTTGACTTCAGAAGCAGAAATGTGCTATCTGTTCTGAACTTTCAGAAACCCACTTCAAACGCTGCTCAACTCTTACGCATGGCCTCCTCCCCAATTTACATCACAGAAGCCGATTGCATGAAAGGGTGTAAGCAATGGAGTCCGTTCTCGCAAAGCTGGCACAGCTGACTGGGGACAAGTCCAGCAACCTCGTAGACTTGTCAAGAGACACTGCCTTTCTCCGAGATGAGCTTTGCACCATAAACGCTCTCCTCAAGAAGCTGAATCACGAAGATGAGCTTGACCCACAGGTGAAGGATTGGAGCAACCAAGTCAGGGAGTATTGTATTGATGAGTTTTCTCTCCGGCTTGCCAGCACCGATGCCAAATCCGGGTTCATCAAGAGGATCTCTGACTTCATCGGTAATTTGAGAGCCTGTCTGGAGATAGCCAGGCAGATCAAGGAGCTCAAGACTCGCCTGCAAGAGATCAATGAACGGCGTAAGAGGTACAGACTTGAACATTGCATCTCTAGTTCTAGTTCTACAGCTATTGACCCTCGATTGCCAGCGCTCTACAAGGAGGCAGCCAATCTTGTGGGTGTTGATGGTCCAAGGGATGAGCTTGTCACATGGGTAATGGATGAAAAGAAACAACTGAAAGGAGTGACTATAGTAGGATTTGGAGGTTTAGGGAAGACAACACTTGCAAATGAGGTTTATCATAGGGTTAAGGGACAATTCGACTTTCATGTGTTTGTTTCAGTTTCCCAAAGACCTGACATAACAAGGCTTCTCAACAGCATAAGATTGAAAATTGGTCAGCAAGAGTCTTCTTACCCATGCGAGGTAAAAGACCTCATCGACGATGTTAGAGAATATCTACAGCACAAGAGGTATTTACTCTCAGTTCCTTCAAAAGCATGTAACTTCATCTTGTGCTACCAATTCAGCTTTAACAAGTAAATTTCCAAAATAATGTTTGGGATGATGGAAATAATTCGCCATAAACTCTTCATAAACGCATGAGAAAGATATATTTATTGTTCTTTCTAGACAAGTATAGGAGTTTTGTTGTTCTTCCTACCTATTGTCCCTTAAGCAGACATCCATTTCTTTCATGGAGTGGTCCTAGTCAGTCTTAATATTCGTGAGCTTGGTTCGAATTCAATAGTATTTTCTTATCTGTTTATCTTCTGATTCTATCGAAGAATTGAGTATGCTTTCATCTATATAATTGCAACTATACTAATAAATGTTTGATCTGTTCAAAACAATTTCGTAGGTACTTAGTAGTAGTCGATGATTTGTGGGATACAATATCATGGGATACTATCAAATGCGCTTTTCCAGAAAACGAGCTCAGAAGCAGATTCATTGTAACCACACGGATTGAAAGTGTTGCTAGGGCCTGCTGCACTCACCAGGAATGCTTGTACAGATTGAAAGCCCTCAATGACAAGGACTCAAGAAGATTACTGTTTAGCAGAATATTCAGCCCCAATCATGATTGCCCTTCACAAATCAAGGATGTTTCAGCTCAAATATTAAAGAAATGTGGCGGTCTGCCACTCGCAATAATTACTGTTGCAAGCCTATTAACCAATCTGCCAACAAGTAAAAAGGAGGATTGGGAGAAGATACAGGATTCATTAGGCTCCGAGTTTGGGACACACCCAACGTTGGCAGGGATGAGACAGATTTTAAGCCTCAGCTATAGGAATCTTCCTCATCACCTCAAGACATGTTTCCTGTATCTAGGTATATATCCAGAGGATCAAATAATTCGAAGGGTTGACTTGGTTCAACGATGGGTCGCGGAAGGTCTTGTGAGTAATTCTGGCACGCAAGATGTAGAGAATTTGGCGAAGAGCTACTTTGATGAGCTTGTAAACAGAAGCATGATTCAACCTGAAGAGACCTACTATAATGGAGAAGTATTGTCTTGTCGAGTGCATGATATGATGCTCGATTTGATCCTTAGCAAGTGCACAGAAGACAACTTTATCACCGTGGCATACGATTCTCAGGGCATGAGAGAGCTGCATAACAGAAGGGTTCGTCGACTCTTCCTCAACCTAAATGGTGTGGAAGGTTTCACAATATCAGCTGTTCAGGCCATTGGCAGCCAATCACAAATTCGATCCCTTGCCTTGTTTGGTGACACTACTCTTATGCCTGCGTGTGCACATCTTTTTTCAGAGTCAAAATTTCTTCGAGTTCTTGTCCTTGAGCTCCGGGATTTCAATGGTAAGCATGGGCATCAGAATGAAAGCATCGACCTAACAGGCATAAATCAGTTAGTTTTATTGAGACATTTGAAAGTAGAGTCAACGAGTAGTCTTGTGAAGCTACCCACAGATATCCAAGGGTTACGCCATCTGGAGACGCTGGAGATGTGTTGTGGATTTGTTGGTGGTATTCCATCAGATGTTTTTCATCTGCCGGCCCTATTGCATCTCAATGTTGCATCAACGCCTGGTGGCTT
Source organism: Echinochloa phyllopogon (assembly GCA_033239725.1). Lineage (NCBI taxonomy): Eukaryota > Viridiplantae > Streptophyta > Magnoliopsida > Poales > Poaceae > Echinochloa > Echinochloa phyllopogon. Next base: position 48,112,760 of record BTCW01000002.1, on the reverse strand, counting down.
TCCTAATGGGATTAGTAATGCGAAATCCCTGCTCACTCTGAAATACTTTGACTTGACCCAGAACTCATTGGAGAACATTCATGGACTAGGAGAGCTCACGGACCTGAGGAATTTGAAGATACGCTGTTTTCAGAAATTATTGCTAGGCACTGCACACGGGAGGTTATTAATGGATGCATTATGCTCATCCCTAGGAAAGCTCGGTGGCAATAACCTGAGATGTCTATGTGTGGTGAGATATCCAGAAATCTGTGCTGACATGCTGAGTTCATTGGTACCTGCTCCCCGCCATCTGGAGACACTTGATTTGTTAGCATGGTGTTTCTCCAGGGTTCCAAGGTGGCTTGCTGAGCTCCGTAACCTCTGCTCCTTGGTTCTTTGTGTTAGGGAGGTGATGGAGGGGGATATTGGTATCCTTGGAGAACTGCCATCACTCATGCAACTCCAACTACAGATCCAGCAAGTCCCTAAAGAAAAGATCATCATACCTGGCAGCACGGGATCTTTGTTCCAAGCCCTTGTTAATTTTCAGTTCAAGTGCGAGCGGAGAATGAGCTTGCAGCTCCTGATGTTTGAGGCAGGCGCCATGCCTAACCTGCGACGGCTTGAGATAGAAACCAGTGTGGTATTGCTTAAGAAATGGGACGGTTGCATGTCTGCCAGATTGGACCACCTTTTAGCCCTCAAAGAGATACGTGTGTCCTTGTGGCACGGCCCATGCTCAGAATCTGAAATAATAGCTGCAGAGTGCACACTCAGAAACATCGCCCAAGCACACCCGAGCCGTCCTTCCATCACAATAGTCTAAAGAATGGTGACTGCACGCCAACTATGGCATATCCTTGAATGGCAACGGTATTATACCATAAAAGACAGATGGAGTGATGCATCAGAAGGGTATGCGGCAAGGAAAAACCAAAAACCCACCATATATTATACTAGTACTTGGTATAGTAGGTGCACTTTGCTGGGCCTCTGTACAGAGACTGTTTGCATGAGCAATCATTTAGCGCACCATTTGCACCATAAATAGTGGTTGTTCTCAGATATCTAATAACAGTCCTTCATCATTCTTATCTGAATCAATCCTTCTCCCTCCCAATATCTAAACTTGCTGCCGTTGTCCTACATCTTCACCAATTAGAGGTCCCTACTGATGGCATAAGTTAACAGACATAGTAGTTTGATGAGAAGTTAACAGACATAGTAGTTTCTTATGTCTCTCATCCTTAAAAACATTCGGCTGAACCCTATGAGCTTGTCATTGTGATCGGCACAAATTAAATTTTCCAGTGATGGAACAAGCATAGGTAAAGCACTTTGAACTAACCTTGGAGTTACAAGTTACAACTTCAACTCAATCGGGAAACACGATGGCCTTGTAGATATCAGTGTCTGCGCTTCAATCTGCACTTCTGGAAAGAAGTTCACAGGAAGCAGATGATAGGTGTTGATACTGAAAAATATTAAAATTGATAATTTAGTACTGATCAAAGATAAAATGGTTTAATCTGTGAATGTTACAATACAATATGTTTTTTATTAACCTTGTTGGAAATGGCCAGATTTTATGACTGAATGAATACTATGAATAGTGCTGAAAATAATATGATTGATGTAATACTTTAACACACGGATTGGCAGGTTCGTGATGGGTAATGCCTAGCAAAAGGAACAAGAAAGTTCAAATGGCAATAAGAGTGCTGCTTGTAATTGCATACCAATCCAAATTTTGCTTACTCTCCTCAATTTTGCATGAGGGTCTCAAAATGAAACGCTCATGTGCACATGGTGTGTGCTTGTGCGTTTATCGTACTAGCAAAGATGTATGTGCATGCCGCACATACGTACGAGCACGATGGAACCTGAGCTGTAAAGCTCGTACCTGAAAATAGAAAAATACGGACATAGAGTCCTACACTCCTACATATATACACGAAGGTGTGTGTGACCCAACAAAATCTTACACCATGGCCCATGGAATCTTACAGTACTACTCTGTGCTTTGGAGTACATCAAATCAATTCGTGTTTTATAGTACAGATTAGTGTGGTAACAATGTCATCCTTTCATTTTTCTGAGGTATAATTCATTCGTTTGACCCTACCCAGTGCTTGTCAATGCTCCATGAACCTTTAGGTAGGAGTTTGAACGATAATTGAGAATTGAGATAACGCCATGTATGTGCCAGTTAGCGAAATTGAGGCTTCCCAAATTCCACTATGTAAAAAAAAAGATTCTCATTACATCAAAATGCCGGCACATGCATAGAGTACTAAGTGTAGATGAAATCAAAACTAATTGCACAGTTTTGTTTTACTTTGCGAGACGAACATTTTGAGCCTAATTAATCAATGTTTGGACAATTATTCACAAATACAAACAAAATGCTACGGTGACGCATTTATGACAAAGTGCCAAATTTGCCATCTCGGAATTGGGATCTAAACAAGGCCTGAGGTGCTTATTCTGTACAAGTGGCCACTGTTTGACATTTCTAACCAGCAAAGCACAAGTACGGCAGGTAGGACATAAGCACAAACACTTGGCGTGCACATCTCCATGTATAAATATCATCAGCAGGTAGTAGCGCCGTCACGGCAGACGATAGATAGAGCAGGCCAGCAGGGAGAGGAGATGACTTACTTCGTTGCATGAATTCCCGATGACTAAAGTGCTACACGATGCAGGGCAGTCGGCGGCGTGGAGGGCGGCCAGGACGTGCCGACGCCGCGCCGCCGGCAGGGCCGCGCGCATCCCATGCCGCGGAGCAGAGGTGCGACGCGGAAACGAACGGGAGCAGAGCAAGTTTGGAAATGAACGTGGGCTCGGCCCATGCTGTTGCCCCACATTCGGGGGGCTGCCGGCACACGATTGAATCAATGGGCTGACGCCACACAGCCCACCCGAGCCGAACGTCGTGACAGGCTGGGTCCGTGGGAGAACTAGAAAGGCCGATCAATAGCGGCCTGCCACGCTCCCCGTCCGATCCTGATTCGCGGTCGCCGCCGCCGCCGAGATCTGGCGAAACCAGACGCAACCGTGCGTCGGACGAGAAGAAAAACGTCCCGTTTCTAAAACTACTTCACCCGGGCACGTCAGGCGTTTCCGTAGCCGTCGGTCGTTTTCTCGTGGGCGGTTCGTCGGTCGGACCCATGCATGTGCCGACGCAGATCGGCCGGTGGCCCGGTGAGGAGCAAGCATTAACCCGAGCCTGCGCACCTGTCTCGCTGGTCGCGACCGCCGGGCGTCGGCGGAGCCGCGGATGCTACCAGATCGCACGCCTCTCGTAGTCAGAGGGCCCACCTGCAGCCACGCCATCTGTTACTGACACGATTTTGAAAAGAAAAGAAGAGGAAAGAAACCGAGCGGAGCGGCCACTTGCCAGGTCGCCACGCCGCGTGAGTCACAAGGGCCGACTCGTCTTGACGTCTTTATTATACCGGCGCGGGCGGGAGCGGGAGGAACCGAGGGGCCCCGGCGTCGCGAGGCGAGCTCATCCGACGGCGGCAGCGAGGACTCCAACCAGCGAGGTGAGAGAGAGCTTTCCCTCTTCCCTCGGGCCTCGGGCGATGAGTGAGCGCGCGGGGTCCTCCCAGCGTGCCGGTGGACTCCGTGGTCCGGTCCGGATTGCTGGCTCGCTCTGGGGTTTTTGATCCGGCGCGGGCGACGCCCCCTCCGCCGCAGTGCTCATGGATGAGGTTGATAGGACGGCTAGTTGATTGGTGCAGGGGGTACGCGCCGTCTTGGCCGTTGATAGATTCGGGGGGAGAGAGAGAAGGGGAAGGGAGGAACGAGGATGGTAGAGGCAGAGGAGAGGAATCGTGAGCTGCTAGCCAAGTGCCATCCTACCTTTCGCTTATTTTCTATTTTGCTTGCGCTGCAGAGCTCTGATGCATTTGCCAAAGTAGCTCTAGGAATAACTGTGGCGACACGACCTGACTGCGATAGTATGCTAAGGATGATCTAACCGCAACCCGGCCCACTTTGGATCTCAATGGCCGTTTCGTCAACCAATCCCCCTATTTGTGCAGCTTGGGATTTTTATCAGATTCTGTTTTATGAAGATAGGCTCTGGTTACTCTTAAAGCATGAACCGCAAGCGAGCTGAACAAAGAATTGTGTATTTCCTGCAATTTTCTAGCTGTACTCGCTCTCTATGCTTTTTTGACGAGTCGAAGGCAGAATTCTCGATGTACTTTGTTCTAGAAAGAAAAATAAACTCAGATATGCGAAATTCCTTTAATTGTTGCATCTGCGTTTAGTGCTCTGGCCACTGTATTAATGCAGAAAACTTGCTGTTTAGTTACCTTCCCATCTGTGGTCGTATGTGCTACTTACTTGAGTAACTTTGGTGAATTCTTCTTTTGTCCAATTGCTGCACAAGTTATAGGCATCGAAAGCCCAGTCTGTTTTGTCTTATATCATTGTACATGTATTTAGGTCCACATCCCCTTAGCAGAGGCTGATGCTTCGGTCAGTCAAGAGTGGAATACTCTCAGTATTGTCTTTATGTCTTCTTTCTTGTGCACATGTGGCAGGCTTATGCTGATATTCTGATACGCAAAAGCTGTTTAGAAAGTGTCATAGCTGTATTCTACTTCTCCTTTCTTTCTGGAAACCATCTGTGATGAATGCAATCCCGGTTCTAGACAGTAGTTTTAAGTTATAGCACTCTGCACATATGGTGTGCGTTGAACCTTAATTACCCCCATTTTTAGTTATGTTGATAGTATGAAGTCACTAGCTGACGATGAATAGAAGCAGAGTGCTATTTGTTTACTTAAGAAATTTAAGTTTCTTTGAACTGAACATGTTCCCTAAGATAAGGAGCATAAGATAGTTCTTGATTCTATAGTTTCCTTTACCAAGCCCCCTTGCAATTGTTTAGGAAATGATCTTCTTACTGCACTTCAGAGTTACATAAACAAACTAGTAGGTCGGCAACTAATTTCAGATCTATATCGATGAAGTACTTGAAATGTATGTAAAACACGACCACACATATCCTATGACACTTCCATTATTCACAATCATGCCCTGTGCGTGGTGGTTCTTTCCCACAGTTGCCTCTTTCCTCCCTCATACCCTACCATCAGTTCTTCCTCGCTCCCTCTTGCTTTGCGGCAGCATTTTTTTTATAGAACATGCAGGAGAACTGTGTATCTTTGTATTAAGAAGAAACCTTGCTGCAGGTTTTGGTGCCCTGAACCTGACCTAACCTCCTTCTCCCTTTGCTAGATCCGTCCTGATGGGAGTGACTGTGTTCCCTACTGATTGTCAAATTGGCATGTATGATGTTGCTTCCAACACTATCTGATTTTAGTTTTCGCATTTAGGTTTAGGGCATGGCTAATATGAGCTTTCAATATCAGGTTTTGAACAGTAGTGCTAATTTCTCTATTGCTCCTGCTGGTACTAGTGGTCATGCCGAAGAGATTTAGGCTCTATAAGGAATCATGCTATTCTTTGATAAGATTAGGTATCCAGTGGAGGAAATGCGATCCTTCTTTTAAATGTCAGCTGGATGGCTGGATAATCTTTTATCCATTATCTAAAAAATGCCAGCTGGATAGTACTTCTCCTTTCATTCTGGAAATCATCTCTGATGAATGCAATCCTTGTTTTAAACTGTAGTTTTTAAGTTATAGCACTCTGCAAATTATTAGTGGCTTCCCTAATTTCAAGTGCTGAATCAGTGTGCCTTAATTACCCCCATTTTATTTAAGCAGATAGTGTGGAGTCATTATTTGGTGACGGATAGAGGCATAGTGCTATTAGTTTTCTTATAGAAAATGAATTAAATGAAGCTCTGTTTTTTCTTTCTTTTTAAATGTCATAGCTGTATATATCTTCTCCTTTCATTCTGGAATCCTCGTTTTAAACTGTAGTAGTTAAGTTATAGCACACTGTGCACGATTGATGGCTTCCCTGTTTCTCGAGTAATGAAGCAGCTTGCCTTAGTTACCCCCATTTTAGTTAAGCAGATAGTGTGGAGTTATTAGTTGGTGATGGATAGAGGCATAGTGCATAGTTTCCTTAAAAATGAATTAAGTTACTTTAACAGAACATGTTATCTAAGATAAGGAGCATAAGATCGTTCTTGATTCTTTAGTTTCCTTTACCAAGCCTTCATTCAACTGTTTAGGAAATAATCTTCTTACTGCACTCCGGAGTTAAGTAAACAAACTAGTAGGGCAGAAACTAATTTCAGATCATTACCACTGAATTACTTAAATGTATAAAAACATAGCCACATATATCCTATGATGCTGCCTTTATTCACAGCCATGCCCGGCATGTGGTGGTTCTTTCCCACAGTTGTCTCTTTTTCTTGCCTCCCTCATAGCACGGTTCCTCATCTTGCCTTGCAACAGCTTTAGGGCCCTGAATCCTACACCATCTTCTCCTCCCTTTACTAGATCTGTCCTGAGGGGAGTGCCTGAGTGACTGAATCCCCTACTGATTGTCAATTAGCCTGCATGATGTTGCTTCCAACACTGGATCTGATTTTGGTTTTAGCATTTAGGTTTAGGGCTTGGCGAGTAGGAGCTTTCAGTATCAGGTTTTGAACAGTAGTGCTAATTTCTCAACTGGTTCTTGTACTAGTGGTCATGCTGAAGAGAATTCAGGCTATTCTTTGAGATGATTAGATATTCAATGGAAGAAACAAAAGATCAGGACACAGCTATTGTAGTCAGACAATACCATGTACCTATTCTATTTTTCTAAAGTGAAGCTCTGATTTTTCTTTCTTTGTAAATATTTATACTGTTATACATTGTCTGTATGTATCCTTGTTTATTACAATTGGAGGAGTTCATCAATGCATCTCTAGATCCTTTTGTATTAGTTCAAAATTGATTCTACAAGTTCTGTGCTTGGTTTTCACTAGAAAAATCTAGTTACAGAAAGAATGGTAGCTGCATCAATTTAAATTTTGAAGCCAAAACCTGGCTCTAACAGTCTAACTAAATTCAAATTGTGCCATCAAAACATGTGATTGATCACTTGTTTAGTAGTACATGCTGAACTTGAGGTCACCTGTAGCTGTGACAAAGTACATGTATTTTCTTTTTACAAATTTTGTAAGTGCACATAGTACTTCAAATGGGTGTACTACACTTGGGCTCAATCTAATGTTTGTGCAGTATTATATCAATGTCCGTGGTTCCCCCGTTACAAAGGGCTATTTTGACTTGTCATTAGCATAAATGTATCCTTCCGTGAAGAACCTAAATCTTTATATTTTTCAGGCACAATGTCACTCATTTCTCCATTCCCGGGGATGGATCTAAGTAAAATGGATGCACCAACCCTGACCCTCCTTGGGGCAGCTGGTTGTGTAATGCTATCTATGCATTTCACTGTGCAATTGGTGTCACAACATCTTTTCTACTGGAAAAACCCTAAGGAGCAGAAAGCTATACTTATTATTGTGCTAATGGCTCCATTATATGCTATCTCTTCCTTTGTGGGTCTACTCGATATCCAGGGAAGCAAGGCATTTTTCACATTCTTGGATGCTGTTAAAGAATGCTACGAGGCACTGGTGAGTATTCTTTGGTTGAACAACATTCTTAGGCCTAAATGAAGCATGGCCTTTCACTAACCCTTATATTTCCTTTCAATTGTGCAGGTCATTGCTAAGTTTATGTCATTGATGTACAGCTACTTGAATATATCCATCAGCAAAAACATAGTCCCTGATGAAATCAAAGGGAGGGTTCTTCATCATTCATTCCCTGTTTCTCTTTTCCTGGTACTTTTCTTATTCCTCGGTACAGAATACTTCTTTTACTACTAAATTTTATAATCAATGCTTAAATTTTTGCAATGTATCCTGCATTATGGTGAGTTATGTTAGAATGTATTTGAAGGATGTGGCATTTTTTCAGTCGAATATTTCCAGTCTTTACAAGAACATTTACACTTCTCCATTAGCAAAGTTATTCTGGTACCTTTTGGTAGGCTGGTTGAACTATATACTAATGGTGCATAATCTTACACCAGTTTTATCTTCCATTTGAAATCCAGTTTCATCAGTTATAGATTTCCAAATTTTCTGGTGTAGTCGAATGTTTTTTGGTGTGTTTGAATTCCAGGTTCTTTTATTCTTGTTTCCCGCAACCTACTCCAGTAATGTTGTGTCTAGAACCTTGCTTTGCATCATCCTTAAACAGTTATGTCGTGTACCTACAATCAATGACTGTTGGCAGCTCAGTTCGTACTTGACTGTACAGGTTTCTAGTTTAGGTTGATTAAATTTCTATCTTTGCTGAAAGGAACTAATAATTTGATGAATCCTACAATGGCAGCCCCGCAATGTCCGATTGGAGCACAAGACACTGAAGCTTCTGAAGTACTGGACCTGGCAATTTGTTGTTATTAGGCCAGTATGCTCCATTCTGATTATTGCCCTCCAGCTTCTTGGGATGTACCCAAGCTGGGTCAGCTGGACGTTTACAATTATACTGAACTTTTCAGTCTCCATGGCATTATATGCCTTGGTTATTTTCTACCACCTGTTTGCTAAAGAGCTGGCGCCCCACAAGCCTCTTGCAAAGTTCTTGTGCATCAAAGGGATTGTCTTCTTCTCATTCTGGCAGGTAAATCATCTTGACCTGAATGGCAAGTAGTTAAAGAATATTCCTTTGCATGGGTGTTTCTCTTGATGATTGCTTCTAGGCAAACTCACCGTATGACTTTTCTGAAAGCTCTTGTAGATAGTTTTGGATGACTTTTTCTTGTTCCTTTGGAGTGATTTGGCATGCCTTCACCTGAAGCTTATAGCCAGTTGTCTACCTTTGCTCCATAATTGCCAATTAACTCTAGTTGCAATTTAAGTTCCCACGCAGTCAGATTTGAATATTCAGACGAACTTCCCTTATAAAACAGTGTTACAACTTACAAGTTTTGAGTGTCAAAGAAAGCAAAAGGTCAGAAAGGTGACTCTTTGCAGCAAACTAGTCAATATTAGGTATTTCATCCTTTTTAGAGGCAAGGTGGAGGACATATTCCCCTTTCTTACTACTTTACTAGTCAGCAATTGCACACCCTCTTGTGGGGTAGATCTGGCGACAGTGAAATTTGGAAGGAAAAGAGCTATTTTTGTTATAGTACCATTTTGCTCTCCCATTTTTTACCTTGACCACCATTGCCTCCTTCGTTGCAGGGTATTGCGCTTGATGTTCTAACTCAAGTAGGCGTGATCCAATCCCACCATTTCTGGCTGGACGTGGAGCACATCCAGGAGGCGATCCAGAACGTCCTGATAATCATTGAGATGGTCGTGTTCTCCGTCATCCAGCAATACGCATACCATGTCGCCCCCTACAGCGGCGCTGACAGGGCCAAGTTCGAGAAGAAGAACGAATGAGCCAAGGTCCCAAAAGAGTAAAAGGAACGTGCTGCTCAGTTTCTCTAGTATTTTGTCGGAACGGAGGACTAGTATTTCCCTACGGACAGCTAGAGTCTCATGAGCATATTTGATAGCTAGTGGAAGTCAGGATGATCAGGCACCGACACGAACGTTACCGCTGCTGTAAAATTGCCCTAGTTTTGTACCTGTGCTGCTTGTACTGAACAATTACTTGTTCTGTCTCGTTGAGGCTGTTCCTCAGGCCATGTAGCAAGGACTGTTCATCTTTGTAGGTACACTCTATTGGGGAATCCTTTATCAATAAAGCTAGAGTCCTACAGGAAGCCACCCTGAACCGGTTACGGTGCGGTTGCCAACAACTGTTGGGCATTAGCGGACTTGGCAATCTGCAGGCTCTCACGCTCCCAATTATTGGAATGCTTCTGTATTTTGCAGGAAACATTTTTTTCCGAACATGTGTTTTGTTAACATTTTGTGGAGAAACGTCGCGGATTTCCGAAGGGATGAACACAGTGGGATCTCTCTCTTTTTCCTTTTCTTTTCTCTGAAATTGTTGTGTGATTCATCAGCGACCTCACCAATCATCATGGCCTCTTTGCTCCTGTTGGTGCTGCGACTGGCCGACTGCGAGACGACTGGCGACGGCGATTGGCTGCGATTCGCTCCGTCATCGTGTCAGCGACGCAAAAGCAGAGCAGGGGCCATAGGGCCCGGCCCACCAAGCGTAGGGGAGGGTGCGGTACAGTATCTGAAAGAGGGAAAGAGGAAGGAGGCCGTGGACCGCCCACAGTGCTCGGGTGGGCACGAACCACTCGGCAGTCTAGCACGGAGCGACAGCCGGTGGTGGAGCCGTGGAGGTCAGGATTTGGCGTGTACGTGGGCCCACTCGCAACTCCTGTAGATTCCTAGTACGGGCACACGGCCTCCCTTCTCGTGACTTTTGCCAGCCAGCACCCAGCAGTTGGCTGCTGCTCATTTGCTCAATGCTCTCTTTACCGATCGTACGCGGGGGCATCATATCGATCGGCCCGATGATGAGGACGGCACGCAGCTGACTGGAAGCCTTGTCTGTCACCGCTAGCATGCCTGCCCTGCCCATCGTCATCGTCGCTGGTCGCTCTCCCCGGCCCTAGCATCAGAGGGTATCGGTAACGTTGGGCGTGGCCGAGTATGCGAACGAGAGGCGGGGACGCGACGGAGACCTTTCTTTCTCTCGGCATCAGCTTTTTCCTGGCGCCACCCGCCCGTCCGTCCTCGCGAGCCAGTAGGCAGTAGTCGGCGGTAGTGGCCGGCCGATAAAGCCGCCTCGGATCACGTGCACGCGCAGCGTAGCGCCAGCCGGCCGGCCAACTCTTCTGTGCCCTCCGTACGGGCGCGCACGCGGGGCGCGCTGCACGCCAATAGGAACGCGTCAGGCTCAGGGACAGGGACGACGTGCTCCGTGTACGCTGTACGCCGGGACGACGTGCGCGCGTGCGTGCTTGTACACATACGGAAGGGAGGAAGGGGATGTCGATGGATCTGCGCGTAGCAGCTTGGCTTTTCGCTCCGGTCGGTCGGTCGCTTTTGCGTCTACTACTGTAGGTTGGTAGCTTTGCTTTCGACGACGGGCGCGCTTTGGAAGCGTCCACTGGACACCGCGGCTGCTGGATAGCTTGGCGATGTCGCGATGCCCAAGGGCCTCGGCGTATCTCCTAGTTGATCGATCTATTGGTATAGGATCCGATCGGCAGCGGCTGCTGTCCGCGCACGTCGACCAACTCTCCAGCCCAATCAGCGCGTGCCGACCTTGTTCGGCTCGTCGATTGCTCGGCAGACCCAGAGCCAACACGCAGTGACGGCTCACATCAACTCGTCACTACGGTTAATTAGACCTCCTACAATAATACTAAATCAAGTAGCCTATAGGTGTGACATATCAGTTTTCAGTCTATGGAGAAATAGAGAAATACAAGATATCTCTTATTCAAGAAATAATCTCTTACACACCAATTCTAAATCAGCAAGGCTGGCGTGTCATGCTTTACACATACAGAGTAGTATCTAACTCTTATCTGATAGATGACATATCTCTTACATGATTTTCTAGACGCAAAAGCCTAGCAACTGCCTTAACCATTAAAGAAGCGTTTATAGATATATCGTTAGTTAAATGTCAAAAGAAGCGGTTAGGACATTGTGTACATCCATTGCCCTTTGTGATACCCGTTAAAACAGTAGTCCCAATCCGAAAAATCTGGAATTTATTCCGGCCTTTCTGGCCATGATAATTTCCAATTTTACTCCACAAAACGTACGTATGGGCCAATGACAACGATGGCTAGGAGTGACTAGTGACACTATGAGAGGTTACTCGATCTCTACGAAAGAAAAAAAAGGAAGACATAACGGGCTGAAAGAGATGTCGAAATGTCATACTTGTTTACGTATAGTTGTCTATGAACAACGAACAACTCTCTGACATGTCTTTTTCACTTAAAAAACTATAAACCATCTAGCAGTAACCGCTTTAAGTCCACCTGAGTCATGGCCTGGGAAAGGTTTTTGTTAGCGAAATAACTTTTAATAAGGACAGTCAGATTGTTCCTCAAATATGACGGTAGAATTTCCCTGATGATGAACGAAAATTTGGCTCGACATCTATCAAACAAGTTCTTATTTTCCTCAAAGGTTTATTCGGCGTAGCTAGCTAGACCACGCGTGCATCGTACAGTTCTGAGCTCTCCATTTCATCTTGTAGTTGTAGTCTTGTAGTTGTAGACTTTAGAAGGCCCAATTAGGATCAAGAAGATGTGTTGCAGGCGACACTATTCCCCATCACACCTTTAGACTAGGTTGATCGAAAGTCATTAAAAGTGATTGATACCCATCTTGTCGTCTAAAAGAATATCTACACAACTCTACAACCAAACAAGCGGCAGAGGATACCGCGTAAAATTCAAGGTGATTCGGTGAAACCGCGAAAGCAACAGCTTCCATGCACAGACAAGAATCCTGAAAAGGGTAAAAACATCACCTTTCTTACAGCACATAAGTAAACATTTGCCATCTCCAGAAGGAAGCGCACTCCAGCATTTAGTTACCAAAGATGGGAAGGCATAATTAAGCACTAGTAGCTCACAAGTGCGCGAGGTCACTCATAAAGGCATGAAGCAATAAATATAAAATGTCACGCAACTTACTGGATCTCTCCTAAATTACCCCCATATGAGCAAGCATCCGTTCCACACCTGTCAATTTTCAGAGTGGGTGTAATAGTGTTTTCAGCAGGTGACTTTGACGGTTGTAAGTACAATTATAGCGTGGTTGGAGCATGTTATTCAAGTAACTCCTGGATTTTTTTTTGTTTTTATGAGCTGATTGACTCCTGGAAATAACAAAGGCGTGTTTGATAGAGTTCTGAATTCTTCTAGAAATGTTTTGAATTCAATTGACTTGGGTGGACTTGGCATCTTCGACCTTGAACTCTAGCGAGAGCCCTCAGGCTCTAATGGTGTTGGTTCCCGTAGAAACATGATATGCGGCCTTAATATAAATGTATATCCCTTGTGATAAAAGTGGCAAGGAACTCTTCAATGGCTTGACGATTGTCATAGTGGGTAAAGGCACTAAATTAAAGCAAGTTTCCAACATTCAAGCTGACTGAAGGGAGGACCCTCTTTGATGGCATGATAATCTATTTGTGGCGGAAGCGGTAGCATCAATTGTCAAGGAAGACATTCAGCAATACAAAACCAGCAACCGGAGAAAAAAGGAGCAGAACCTCTTCTCATAAAAATTCGGCAAATCTCTTGCCGTTCATTGAAACAAATGGATTCAATTTCTACTTGGCAACGACATTATATTTATTTGTGAATCAGAAATACTTTTGTGAACCGTTTGTCTCCTTTGTTGGTTTCTGATCGATTATGAATAGATGATGGTAGTTGCAATGTGAAGAAGTGTGCCAAAATCACTAGAAACCAGCTTTCGCCTGATTCTCTCTCTCAGCGTGGACCTTTCACAAGAGCATAAAATTCTTGTTTGAGCAAAAAAAAAAGATACAGTACATTTTTGTATAAGATGTGTGTTGCGGAGACAAAGCGCGAAGCCATCCACCGCCGGGAGCACGTTGTCGTCGGTCACTGCACCACCAGTCCCGTCCACCACTGTTAATTCCCCCGGAAATTACCACGGTCATTTGCCAGCCGAGCGAGCACCCGGCGCACGGGAGAGACGAGGCACGTCCAATTCTGTCCGGTCTGGTCGGCCGGCCGGGTCCTTCGATCAGTCGTCCGTCCCCGTGCCTCCCGTCGTCGCCTCCCCGGTGCACTCCATCGACCAGGGCCAGCCCAGAGCACGGCGCCCCCCTCCCGGACTCGCCCGGCCGCCGGGCAGAAACATGATGGCTCTCGCTGTACCATGGCGCGGAGCCAGCAGCCACCGGCGTATGGCACGGGCGCGCGTCGTGTCCCCGTATTAGTACTACTCCCTCCGTCCCATAATACAAGGGATTTGAAGGGTTTAAATTTTGTATTAAAATATAAGGTTCTAGAGGGATAGGACAAAACTAAATGAGGTTGGTGGGTGGGTGGAGAGTTGGTGGGTAATGTAAAATGAGAGATATAGAGGTCATTTCCTCTCACTGTTATTTCTTAAGTTTGAATACTTGAGGACCTTCTATTTTAGGATGGAGGGAGCAGTAAGCTACGAATGCGCGCCCCTCACTGCACGTACCCCCGCCCCCGATCCAGCTCGCTCGCCCTGTCGCCCGACGCCCGGCCATGCCGTGCGCGTGCGGCGCTCCGAGTCTTGCCCGGTCTCGCACGGGACGCGGGTGCTTCAATTTCTTCCGTCGTCGGATGATTGCATTGGGGGTCGTCTCATCTCCGCGCGCGCTTGTGCTAGCTTCCGGGCGACCCTGGAATTCCTACGCGATCGAGGCCAGCCGGCGGGCTACAACCACACGATCGACCTGAAGTGAAGGAAACATGACGAGATGCGATGCAACTGTAGTGGTGCACTGTCCTAGCTTCTTAGCTAGCTAGCTCTCTAGTTTGTTTTGGTGCTTCGATGACAAAACCAATAGGACCCTAAAGGTTAAATGCTTGCAAGTTGCAAGTTTGTCAAGCAGCGGAAAGACGTACCTGCCTAATTGGGAGCGGTACGCTTTGCTTGTACTTCAGTTTCAGTTCAAGAACCCAGCAAGTTGAAGGTGGGCCAAATAATACCTAATCATGGGTTTATTGGCTTGTTCGTGCATGAATAGTGGAGAATGAATCGATATAAAAAAATTGCGGGTGGAATCAATGGTAAATTTTATATCTCAGAGAACCAAACAGTTTTGCTCGTAACATTTCAAAGAAACCACCCACAATATTCAGACTACTCTAACACAATGAAATTCTCCATTGACATTAGTTATCATACCATATCAACATTCTTTATTAGTGGAAAAAAACGACGATGAAGAAAATCATGTGGGCACTCTTTCTAACATATTTACTCTTTCATGTGTTATCTATGAACAACAAAATCAAACATTGCATTATAATGTATGTATATACAATATACATGTATGTATATACATGTACGTACACGAACCCGATGTGGTGTGTATGTATATACATGTACGATCCCGATGTGGTGTGGGGCCCACACGTGCGCCCTGCCTCCACACACGGCACCCGCCTTTATATTTCTTCCTTTAAACCTTTTCCAACCCCCTCCCTCTACTTCGTCTTCCCACTCCATGAGAGCTAAGCAAGCTAGCAAGCGCCGCTCCCGAGCTCCAGCCTCCAGCTCCATCTCCCAAGCCCTCGGCCCGCTCCTCGATCGGTTCCTCCCTTGAGGACGCCGCCATGGATCGAAACGGCCCCTCCAGCTCGGCGGCGGCGTCCATGGCCGCGCTCGCCGCCGCCGCCGCGGCCGGCGAGGGCTCGAACTCGAACTCCGTGTCGGCCGACGGAGCGCTACCGCCTCACGGGGAGGAGTGTTAGGTTGATCTCCCGGTCCTTCACGGCCCAAAGGCCGTGGGCCTTGATCCGAACCGCGCCCTGATCGGGGGCGCCCAACCCATATGGTTGGAGGGCCCCTGTCACCCCGCGCTACAAAAGAGGTGGCCTCCACCGGCTCCAATTACGAGGTTGACCGGAACCGCAGGGACCACCAACACAAATCCGATCTAGGGTTAGCGCGGGCAGTGACGGGAAGACCCGCCACCGCTGCCACGACGTCCACGCCGGACTCCGTCGCCGTTCCGGGCCAGTGCCGGTGGCGACCCGAAGGCCGGCGGGATCTCCAACCGCGACGCACTCCTACAACTACACTGCGCGACGCTGCCTTGTGCAGACCTTCACCAACAGAACAGGCCATGGCGACGGGAGCTGCCGCGACCGGCGGGGATGGTATGAACTCGATCCCCTCTCTTTTACATACAACACACAGCACATATGCATGAACACACACACCCAGACGCACATCTACAATGTATTAGCGACAACACAGATATCACAATGGTATCAGTTTAGCCATGAGTTAGTAGATCCACTCTGGAAACACGAGAAATCCGAGAAAAAGAAAGCAAATCGAACCCAAACCCTAACCCTAACCATAGATCCAGAGTCAACTTACCTCGGTATGCCGTCCACGGGCGGCATCACCACCACCCTCATCACCCCTACAGATCTCCTCGACGGAGCCGCGCGCGAGACGCACGCGACTCCGGCGAGGAGGCCCGCAAGGGCACAGAGCGGCGGCGACGGCGTGACGATGCCGTCTTCGCGCGCACAGATCCGAGCGCACGGAGTTCGCCGGCCATGGTGGCGGCGGAGCTCCGGCGGCGCGCCGGCGGTAGGCCACCGACGGCGCGTGCGCACGCGCGTAGACCTAGCTACGGCTAGCACAGAGAGGGGAACAGAGAGGGGTGGAGAAGGAGCACCGCTGGCCATGGCTCATAGGCCATGGCGCGGCGACGCAAGGACTGCGGCACGGCGGCGTGTGGCCGCCGGCCATGGCGAAGCGCGGCGGCGCGGCGCTGAGCGCCGTTTCGCCAGCGAGAGAGAGAGAGGAGCGCTGCGGCGCGGAGGAGAGAAAATGAGCTAGGGTTTGGGCGACGCGCGACCCGGCGGGTTTTATACCTCCTATCTTCGCGCTCGACCGTCGGATCTGATGAACGGTCGAGATTGACGCGGGCGGGGGCGCGGCTGCGGCGCTGGGCTCAATTGGCGGCCCAGGCCCAGGTTGCGGCCCGCGCGCGCGAGAGGTTTGCCCAGCAGGCCGAAACAGAATTGGGCCGCAACCGCGAGCTGCATTTTGGCCCAACAGAAACAGTTCTGCACAGTAGCTTTTCGCATTTATTTGAATTGATTTCAGTCAAATTTTGCTCAATTTGAATAGAAATTTGAATAGAATTTGCCCCTGTTTAAATTTGAACCAAAGGGATAATTTTCAGAGGGTAAATAGAGTATTTTGCTACTGTCCATGTGAATTTATTTAAAGTTTCCGCTGCTAGATATTTATTTTGACTTGCATTTCAATTTGAACTAAAGGGATAATTTGATTTCAAGTCATAGATAAAATTTCAGAATATTATGATATTGTTATATTTCTGACCAAAGTTGATAGTAACAATATTATAATTTTATAGATGTTGATTATTGCATTATTACTTTTTCTGCCCAAAGGTGATGAAGTTTAATGTAATAAGGCATTGTCATTATGTTATAATGTTCTCACTTAATATGAATTAATTTCAGCTGCGGGTTCCATGATGGTTTCCATCAAGGACATTCCCATTCTTAAAGGAGATAATTATAATGAATGGTATAAGAAGGTGGACTTCTTTTTTACCATGACAGAGCTGGACTGGGTCCTCACTGCACCGGTTCCAGCTGTGCCTGAGAAGCCGGTCAGAGGGGCTGATGTGACAGATGCTGTTTGGCAGCAGACAGAGCAGGCCTATACGGTCAGTAAACAGAAATTTGACACAGAGAATGCCAAATGGATTACTGCTAACAAGAAATGTTTGGCAGTGGTCAAGAACACCATAGAGCCTGCTGTTTTTGGGGCAATTAAAGATTGTCATAATGTCGTTGAGTACTTGGCGAAGTTAAAGAGTCAGTACACTGGCTCTACAAAGACCTACGCCTCTCAGTTGATCAAGCAGTTGATCAACGCCAAGTACACAGGCGGCATCAGAGAGCACATACATCACTTAATTCACATAAACAATAAGCTCAAGCCAATGGATGAGGACTTGAAAGAGAGTACCATCATTCATTTGGTTTTTGCTTCATTGCCAGATGAGTTTGAGAACTTCGTTGTTAACTACAATGTTAGTTCTGAGAAATGGGACATAGAAAAGACCATAGCGATGTTGGCTCAAGAGGAGGAAAGGATAAAGATAGCACGTGGTAACAATGTTAACCACGTGCAAAAGAAGAAAAATAACAACAATGCGTCTAACAACGCAAAAGGAAATCCCTCCTCTAAGGGCAAAGGCATTCAGCACTCCCAGCAGCACAGACCTAAGGAGGGGCAAACCACAGTGGAGAAAGATCAGTGTCTCTTCTGCAAGGAGAAGGGACACTACAAGAAAAATTGTGCCTCCTAATTAAAGATGATCATGGAAAAGAAAGGTGAGAATGTTATTTCATTCGTAAATGAATCTCTGTATATAGATTATTCCACATTTACTTGGTGGATTGACTCAGGAGCAACAATTCATGTTGCAAACTCTTTACAGGGATTCCGTTCGACGAGAACTACTCAAAGAAACGAAAGGCGAATTAAAGTCGCGAATGGAGTCGAAGCAGACGTGAAGGCGGTGGGCGACCTTATCCTAGAGCTCGACACCGGCTTTGATTTATTTCTTAGAGATGTTTTCTTTGTGCCTAGTTTACAGAGGAACTTAATAAGTGTCTCTCGTCTAGATGATGATGGATATGGATGTCATTTTGGTAATGGCATGTGTGTGATAGATTTTAAAGATACAGTTACTACTATTGCTTTTAAGAGAAATGATCTTTATTTGTTATCGCTACGTGTGAATTCCGTATGTGATGTGAATGCGCTTGTATCCCCACCTACAGATCATAATAGAAAACGAAAGAGAACTCAAGACACGTCGTCGAAATTATGGCATTGTCGTTTAGGCCATATTTCGAGGGGGAGAATAGAAAGGCTGGTTAAGAATGACATTCTTCCTCCTCTGGAGTTCTCAGACTTAGATAAATGCGTTGATTGCATAAAAGGAAAATACATAAAGATTACAAAGAAAAATGCTGAACATACCGCAAGTGTTTTAGAGTTAATTCACACAGACATCTGTGGTCCGTTTTCAGTTAAAAGTATAGATGGTTTTGACTCGTTCATTACTTTTACCGATGATTATTCCCGTTATGGATATATTTATCCAATAAAAGAAAAATCAGAAGCGTTGGATAAGTTTAAAATATTCAAGGCTGAAGTTGAGAATCAACTCAACTTAAAGATAAAGATAGTCCGTTCCGACCGTGGAGGGGAATACTATGGTCGGCACACCCCATATGGCCAAGTTCCAGGGCCTTTCGCGAGGTACCTAAGGGAACAAGGTATAGTTGCCCAGTACTCTATGCCGGGCGATCCTCAGCAGAATGGAGTCGCTGAAAGACGTAACCGTACCCTTATGGATATGGTGCGAAGCATGATCAGCTACTCTACACTACCAGTGAGTTTATGGATGGAGGCTTTAAAAACCGCCACCTATATTCTCAACAGAGTTCCCAGTAAAGCGGTGCCAAAGACACCGTATGAGCTGTGGACGGGCAGAGTACCCTCGTTGAATCACCTACGGGTGTGGGGGAGCCCTGCTGAGGCAAAGATATTCAACCCGACCATTGGGAAGCTAGATCCCAAGACAGTGAGCTGCCATTTTATTGGCTACACAGAAAAATCAAAAGGATATCGTTTCTACTGTTCAGATAACGTCACAAAGTTTGTGGAAACGAGACATGCTGCTTTTCTTGAAGAAGAAATGATACGGGGGAGCATGGAAGCTCGAAAGATTGATCTTGAGGAGAGGCGGGTGTGTGCACCCAATCCAATGATTCAGGAGCCATATTTCGAACTACCTGATGAGCCTACGCCGACGGTGCCAGACACTGCGGCTCCAACTACTGTGATAGTCCCTCCTGTGGCAACACCGAATGCAAATGTGGAACCTGTCCCTCAGGATCCTATAGAAAATGTTGCTGCAGATCAAGGGGAGCATCAACAGCCCCAAACAGAAAATATTCCAGAAGTAGAGGCCCCTAGAAGGTCTCAAAGAGCAAGAAGGTCAGCAATTCCTGATGATTATGAAGTGTATAACACAGAAGAGTTTCGAATGGAAGATGATCCTATTTCATTCGAACAAGCCATGAGAAGCGAAAATTCATCCAAGTGGCTTGTGGCCATGGAAGATGAAATGAAATCGATGAATACCAACCGAGTTTGGGACTTAGAAGAAATTCCTAAAGGAGCCAAAACAGTAGGCTGCAAATGGGTCTACAAGACAAAACGTGACTCCAAAGGGAATATAGAAAGATTTAAAGCGCGTCTTGTGGCGAAGGGTTTTACACAAAAGGAAGGAATAGATTACAATGAGACCTTTTCTCCGGTCTCATGTAAGGATTCTTTCAGAATCATAATGGCATTGGTGGCACATTTCAATCTTGAATTGCACCAGATGGATGTAAAGACGGCATTCCTTAATGGGGATCTTGAAGAAAAAGTTTACATGGCTCAACCCAAAGGTTTTGTCGTGGAAGGAAAAGAACACATGGGATGTCACCTAAAGAAATCCATTTATGGGTTAAAACAAGCTTCGAGACAGTGGTACTTGAAGTTCAACGAAACGATAAAGAGTTTCGGGTTTACTGAAAATGTTGAGGACAATTGCATTTATGCAAAATTTCAGAAAGGAAATTACATTTTCCTCATCCTTTATGTGGACGACATTCTACTGGCAAGTAACAATGTCAACCCATTATTGGAAACGAAGAAGTTCCTGTCCTCGAACTTTGATATGAAAGACCTTGGTGAAGCCTCATTCGTTTTGGGAATTGAGATTCTCCGAGATAGACCAAATGGGGTATTAGGATTGTCTCAACAGACGTACCTGGAAAAGGTTATAGAAAAGTTTTGTATGCAAAGGAGTAAGCCTACTCCTGCGCCAATAGTCAAGGGCGATAGATTTGGGGATTTTCAGAGTCCTCAGAACAGTTATGAAAGGGAACAAATGAAGACAGTTCCATATGCTTCAGCTGTCGGAAGCTTACAGTATGCACAAGTGTGCACACGCCCTGGCCTAGCATTTGTTACCAACATACTTGGCAGATATCAGAAAGATCCAGGCCTCGAGCACTGGAAATTAGTGAAGAAAGCTTTACGGTATGTGCAAGGCACAAAAAGCCTCATGTTAACATATAAAAGAACTGATTCCCTTGAGATTGAAGGGTATTCAGACTCAGACTTTGCGGGAGATGGAGATGATAGTAAATCCACGACAGGCTACATCTTTACTCTCGCAGGGGGAGCTATATCGTGGAGAAGCTCCAAGCAAACAGTGACAGCAACATCTACGATGTATGCTGAATTTATAGCATGTTACGAGGCATCCTGCCAAGTTGAATGGCTAAAGAAATTCGTACCAGGATTGAGAGTGGTAGACAGTATAGAAAGACCACTAAAGATGTACTGCGATAACCAGCCAGCAGTGTTCTATGCTCATAATAATAAGAAAAGTACGGCTACCAAGTCGATAAAGATAAGATTTTATTCTGTTAAAGATAGAATCCAGGATCACACCATAAGTCTCGAGCATATTAAAACAGAGAAGATGCTCGTGGATCCGCTAACGAAAGGCTTACCGCCCAACGTGTTCAAAGAACACGTGGCCGGCATGGGGCTAAGGTATTGCCTACGATCTCTGGATTAACAGGGCCCATAGATTAAAGAATCTATTTCTGAATAGAGGCGTGTATGGTAGCTATTGATTCTATTGACAATTGAGTCAGAACGATGAAATATGCTCTGTATACAAATCTAGGATGAAATAAGGAAAATTGTAAAAGGAAAAGAAAAGCGATTGTGAGATCAAAGGGGAGATTGTTAGGTTGATCTCCCGGTCCTTCACGGCCCAAAGGCCGTGGGCCTTGATCCGAACCGCGCCCTGATCGGGGGCGCCCAACCCATATGGTTGGAGGGCCCCTGTCACCCCGCGCTACAAAAGAGGTGGCCTCCACCGGCTCCAATTACGAGGTTGACCGGAACCGCAGGGACCACCAACACAAATCCGATCTAGGGTTAGCGCGGGCAGTGACGGGAAGACCCGCCACCGCTGCCACGACGTCCACGCCGGACTCCGTCGCCGTTCCGGGCCAGTGCCGGTGGCGACCCGAAGGCCGGCGGGATCTCCAACCACGACGCACTCCTACAACTACACTGCGCGACGCTGCCTTGTGCAGACCTTCACCAACAGAACAGGCCATGGCGACGGGAGCTGCCGCGACCGGCGGGGACGGTATGAACTCGATCCCCTCTCTTTTACATACAACACACAGCACATATGCATGAACACACACTCAGACGCACATCTACAATGTATTAGCGACAACACAGATATTACAAGGAGGACAATAAGCCCGAGACGCTGGCTTCCGTGGGCGGCGCCTCCGTCCCCGCATCACCGGTGGCGGCGAGGAGGGGCGCTGCGGGCGGCGGCCCGAGCTGCCATGCGGAGCGGTGCGCCGCCAACCTGCATGAGGCGACGCGGTACTACCGGCGGCACAAGGTGTGCGAGCCGCACTCCAAGGCCGCCGTCGTGCTCGTCGCCGGCCTCCGCCAGCGCTTCTGCCAGCAATGCAGCCGGTAAGCCCCGCCACAGCCGCTGGAGACCTCTGGGTATTGCTCGCAGCACATGGGTGCAAATTTGCACCTCGGCGTGAATTGCTCAAAAGCACCGTCCACTCAGTTCGTATTAACTTCGTACTACTGAATTAAATTAGTGATGAGCTTCATTCCATTTTTTATATAAAACTAGTGCTTGAAGTGGATGCATCTTCAAAAGCTTACACATCTTTTTCTTGGATCACGGATAGCATGATGAACTAGTTGTTGGATTCTCGGCCTGGTTTCAGCTAAAGATCTTGCAGTTTCTCTCATGCAAGCTCTTGTGGGTCATGCTCTGTTTTGTTCTTGGCTCTGCAACAACTAGTTAAAGTGCACCCCTTACAGATTATTCAAGCGTCACATAACAACTGGATTAATTTGGAAACTTGGATATATCAGATCATTTCCTCTTTTGATCACTGCAGAAGACACTGGTTTTGCTAGTGATGTAATCCTGTGAGCCTAACTGCGTGGTGGTCCGTACGTCACACACCCTGATGCACTAGAAAAATGGATCAGTGGAAGTTACTGTTTCTAGGACGTTGTGCATGTGTAGCAACTAGTATTAACTAATTAGCAATTAACCTTTGTGTGCTTCAGCGCGGATTATTCTTGCTTTGCTGGTGCACCAAAGCACAGTTCGTACGTTCACATGAGAGGGAGCATAGCATGGTGGACATCATTGTCCTTTCCCCTCCTTGCTTTTTTGTCGGTGGGGTGAGCATGGCGATAGCCGATAGAAAGAGCTGAACTGAGCTTGACCGGCCGCGGCCGGGCCGGCCAACGACCTTTTGCTAGAACAACGGCCGGATCCAAGCCTTTTGCTCTACCAGGCAGATTCGCCTTCCCGATTGAGCCGCTAGCATGCTCGTCTTTGCCAAATGTGTGGCCTTCGCTAATCAGTGGCAGGCGTGCTAATGATATGGAATGCAGCTATGCAGGCATATCGTCTTAGACGAGTCAAGTTGTGGACACAAATTAAAATAGTTCAGGTCTCTGTCCCTGGTGCTTATTTACATGGAGTATAACATATGCTTCTTGGGCCATCTTGCTCTATGTTCCGCGTTCCGGAGCATAAACTGCAAGTGGCAAGCCCATGGATGCCATGCTGGGATTTCCCAAATCAGATTTGAGCCATTTCGCTATTGGTATTGTTCTCCTATATATTCTTGTGGCTTTGATCAGCATATTGAGACTTTTGAAGTAGGGATTGCAGCTTGTAGCCTTTGTGGCCTGATGTTAACGTGCCTGATGACTATTCTTGTTGGTCCCTGTTAGTACTGTTCATGCTGTCCTAGACTCCTAGTGCTGTCTGAGGCTCTGATAAAGACATGCATATATAGCGTTCACATGGGTTTAAAATATTTCAGTGGCACAAACAAATTACCCGTGGACCCGTGGTCCTTGGGTTTAGAGTTAATGCACATTCTAGGTAGGGTCGATTTTCATGTCCTTCAGTCTTCATGACTCTCCTGATTAACCTAATTAATCAGTTTCTGGTAACAGTCCTTCACTGGTTGCTAAGAACAGCATTACGCTTTGTGCATACTATAGCAGAGTTCCATCTCGAGGATCACATAAAACAATTAAAAACGTACATTTATTCTACTTAGCGTAGAACTAAAAAATTCTCTATTATATTAGTCGGGTATTATATTGCAGGTATGAAGTATATATGTGTTTTTTTTTCGCGACCGTACCGAAGCACGTATTTCATTAAGAGGAAGAAGCAAATACATACATGTGTTTATAGCTAGCATTCCCGGCCCAGCAATTTTATACCTTCTCATTTTGGCAATGACAATCGATAACTGAGAAGCAGACAAGATAACACATGTCGTTCTGATCTTCTTCGGGTGCTCTTATCCAAATTAACGTGCTGAGTGCTAAAAAAAAGTTTACCATGCTTCAATTTTCCTTCATGTGTAACATCTCCATCCATCTCTGGGTAACTTTGACGAGATTCTTGATGATCTCCGTTTTTGTAAGGTTCCATGAGCTGTTGGAGTTCGACGACGACAAGCGCAGCTGCCGCCGGCGCCTGGCGGGTCACAACGCGCGGCGCCGGAGGAGCTCGGCGGACCGCCACGCCGACCAGGACGGCCGTGGCCACCAGGGCAGCAACCCATCGCGGAATCACTTCCATATCAGATAATAAACTTATCTAAGCAATGCTCTCTCTCTTCTGTCATGCAGTATATGCACCCGAGGTGTGCGTATTGTGTCGATCTGCCAGAAAACCTAATTGATCATGCTAATTGTAATTTAACCTAATTATCCAGCAGGTGATTAATTAAGCAGGGCCTGCTAGCGCGTAATTGTGTGCGTGATTATATATGGATGGACGATTAATTATTAGATGTGTAATCCGGCCGGTGGCCTGTGCCAGACCCAAACAGTAATATGCGCATGCTGTGTATTGATTGTTGTGCTCTGATAATTGTGGTAATACTTGTTGTTTGTTCAAGTGGTACATTGGCTTGGTCTCACACGTTTGTGCGTGGTGTCTAGTTGCTGTCGACATTTCAGATATATAACATTTGTTGATCGTGATGTTGTGATGAAAGGACAGCAGGGAACAAGACTCTGCATGTGGTTGATTCATCTGAATCTAACTAACAGCTTGGAAATGTATCAATAGTGAAAGAAGATGGCTCTCCAAATTAAAGGATAAGTTGGATGTGTGCGGTCGCAAAGGTTGAAAACATTTATATTTTCTAAAATGTAAAATTAAAGAATAATTCACACAAGGCGTGATTGGTATGGGGGTAGATAGGTACAGTTTAGGATCACCTTTTGTTCCTTGTGAGTTACTTGGCGTGATTTCATATGAAGCCTCATTTGTTGTTGGTTCTTTTATTAGCTAGGTGAGTATATATGATGATAAACCTTATGTCTACTTTAGTGCCATAATTGCCACTTTTAGGAACTTCATGCATGTGCAGTTTTAGTGTTCATGCAATCAGTTGCAAACATTCAGACTCAATAATTTCCTTATAAATAGTGAAAACTTATAAAATATTGAATGGAGGATATTTTTAAAAAAGGTTCAAAACAATTAAAAATGATACACTTATTGGGTAGCGAACACAATACTTAGATCGACATTCAACGGAGTAAAGTCACATGTAGAAACCAAAGGATAGCATCACGGATAGTTTCATATACCCATCCATGTCCTTTTTTGTGTCGACTACAAATCCAAAGTCGGATACTAACAAACGATGAAAAACGAATCTAGATGCATCCATTTTATTATCTATTGAAACAGGTGTAGATAATGATATCCATATTTTACATTTTAGCATGTACGAATATAAGATAATTCAAATAATAAAAAGTCCATTTTACTACCTTGCATATCCACTTTATCACTTAACCTCCTCAACTAAATTTAAGATCAATTTCCTTCCCCCAATGTATCACTAATGAGATTTATTTTTGTAGTTCTCCACCTACAAGATGAGTTTTAAATTCAAATTTTATAACAAGATATAGAATACGATGCTTTATGTTACAAAAATATATTAAAATTTCTTTAATAGTAACATATAATACAAAATCGATGAGAGGGATACACAATTGAAAACAAAAATAATCATGAAAAATTCATAATATATTTTTAAATATATGGCATCACGTTATAAGTTGTCTCTCAAAATTTAAAGTTAAAACTCAACTATATACGGATAAATAAAAAAGATAAATCTTATTTATGATATATTAGACCAACTAAAATATTTCGGGAGAGTAAAACAACAAAGGGGACAAATAAGGCAGTAAAATAGACTTTTTTTCTTTGAATAATATAATTGCTATCAATTTTCCACTTCTTTAGTAGATGAATAGTGATGCTCCTGTTCTTTAGTATTATTATGTTGGTGCAGAGCACCAATATTTTGTTCAGACGGACGAACATAATCCCTGGTGTAGAATAAATGGAACATTATTGGAAAAGGGTAGCAGTTCGAGGATGATTGGAAGAACACGGTGCTGGTTTGTGAATAGAAGAATTGAACATACCCGTTTGACTTGTTCGGCTGGCTGGTGGCTGGTGCTGATTTATGCTGAGAGAAAAATATTGCTAGCTAGCTGGCTGGTGCTGATTTGTGATGAGAGGAAAAATATTACTGGCTGACTGCTGATAAGCCAAGCGAACAGGTCAGTGGGCTCTCAATCCCGGCAGAGGAGCAACGATCGATTTCACCCGTTTGGTCAGGTTTCGATGAGGTGGAGCGGGGACAATTTGATCCGCACGTCCACATGGCATGCAAAAAAACAGGGCAAAAGATAGAAATTCCTGAAATAGCATTCTAGTTAGTGCCAAGCCACCATTTTATAGTGGCACTTTAGCAAAAGGCCAAGTACGAGATGGTATTGAAACAAAGCCCCGTCCGTCAATGGCAAATTTTTTGATTTTCTCGATATCGCAGTGAGTCTCACGAGTACCTGTATATTTTGTACCTGGCGAGAGCAAAGAGGATCAGCCACAAACAGGAAGTTACCGTGCTGTAAAACTGCACCATGATTGAACTGGACAATTCTGCTGGTTGTGAGTTGTGAGCAAGTCATACTGTCATAGGGTCTCCGAGGAAATTTCTGAAGTGATACCACGGCGGGTCGTTTTCCTTTACGAAATTGTCGCACAGTTCATCGTAGCTTTATTAGCTTCTCTGCCGCCTTTGGTTGTGCTGCGACAGGGAGACGACTGGCAACGGCGATTGGCTGCGATTCGCCTCGTCGTGTCAGCGACGCAAAAGCACTACTGGTTAGAGGCCTGGGCCAGCGTCCTGCCGCCTAGGCCTAGCTTGTACCTCCTCAACGATCTCAAGGAGAGGAAAAGAGGAGGACCGCCCACAGTGCCGGGGTGGTCACGAACCACTCAGCACTGACTGCACTGCACCGCTGCTGGTGATGGTGGACCCATGTGCAACTCCTGTAGATTCCTAGTACGGCGCACGGCCAGACGGCCGGCCTCCCTGCCCGCCTGCCCTGGCTGCTCGTGACTTTGCTTCCCACCACCCGTCCAGCTCTGGCTCGGCTCGCCATCGCCTGATGCTACTAGGAACAGCTGCTAGCAGATCTCGTAGAAAATATGGCGACAAGATATGGGCACGACGGTCGACGGCTACTGTTTCATTGAGGCGAGCGAGGGGAGGGAGGAGGCAAACGACATCACCACCGGTCTCGTCTTTGCCGCGCGCACTGTGCTACTGTGCCAGTGCCCACGCCCAAGAGGCCAATGCAAGAGAGGGAAGAAAGCATGCACGCGAGGGGGGCCCGCCGCAGATCGTACGGGGCGTCGGCACCGGCGAGGACGGCAGCGGACTGGAAGCCTTGTCGTCGTCTTCACGCCGGCCTGGCGCGACCGAGCAGCGCACCGTCATCGTCGTCGTCGCGCAGTCAGTCCGCACTCCGCAGAGGGTATCGTCTGTCCTCCGAGTATGTGAACGAGACAGACGACGAGAGGAAGAGGAGGAAACTTTTCTCTCGGCAACAGCTTTTCCTGGCGCCATCCGTCTGTCCTCGCCGGCCAGTAGTGGCCGGCCGATAAAGCCGCCTCGGATCACGTGCACGCGCAGCTAGCAGCGCCAGAGTCTCAGCCAAAGCGATAGCCATAGGCAGCTAGCCAAGCCAGAAGCCGGCCACCAACCAACCCCTCCTCCGCTTCGCGGTCGGCTCGTGTCCGCCGGCCGTACGTGCGCGCACGCTAAGAGGAAAACGGCAAAGGCGACACGGCGAGGGAAGGGCCGGCCGGCCCCCCGCCCGCGTCCGGCTCGACCCAGCACTGGTGCCTGTCCGGCTGGCCGTGGCCATCACGTCTCACGTGGTCCCCCCGGTCACTGGCGCCACGGGCCGAGGGCCAGACGCCGAGGCCGCTCCCTGCCCGTACCCGGCCCGTGTACGGCAGGCGGACGTGCGCGAGCTCGTACACATACGGAAAAGGTTGGTATAGATCTACGCGTAGGCGCTTATTATTAGCGTAGCTTGGCTTTTCGCCCCGGTCCGGCCGGTCGCAGTCGCAGCGTCGGTCGCTTTCGCGGCTGGCAGCTTGGAAGCGTCCGCTGTGCTACTGCTGCTGCGTACTCCGTAGCTGTGACGGCGTAGGCTCGGCTAGCTAATCGATAGGACCCGAACCGCACGTCCGTCGACCCCAGCCCAATCAGTGCGTCTCGACCTGATTCGGCTCGATCGCTCGGCACCACATGTTCTTCAGCGCAGAGGCCAACGGCCACCACGCTAGTCGCTAGCTGTACGGGACGGCTCACGTCAAGTCGTGACGGTTAATTGGGCACATCTGCCGTGTATTGCGAGCGCGTAATTGGAGGGACACCGCATGATTACGCCGCGCCGGGAGCTAATCATCGCCCCGCCCGCCTCCGATCCTCGTATTGTTGGACTCCGTCACATACCAAACTCTGCAAGATGCTTGTTACCTTGCTGCTTGATCAAATGGAGTTGACTTGACTTAGCTGTTGATTGTTGGATTAATTGGGCCATTGGCCCATTTTAGTCTCAATTAATCAAAAGAAATTAAAGGTCCACTAATAAATGCTAGGGGTCTAAATCCCGGATTGAGAGTCAACGGGAATCCTAACTAACTTAAATGGTTGACCAAACGTGGACCGCTCGTAAAGTTGATAAAGGAGAAGGGCGTGCCACGCGCGCGCGCTCTCGTTCGCCTCGCCGAGCCGTGGCCGAGCCGCTCGGCGTGTGCTGTGTGATGACTGTTTTTGCCAGTCAAGTCTAACGTTACAGCCTTCATGAGTGACTAGTAACTAACAGCCGTTACTGATTGCCTCATGAGTGACTAGTAACTGATAGCGCCTTCATGAGTGACTAGTAACTCACGGCCGTTACTGATTGCCTCATGAGTGACTAGTAACTGATAGCGCCTTCATGAGTGACTAGTAATTACTGATTGCCTCATGAGTGACTAATAACTGATAGCCGTTACTGATTTGAGAATCAAGGCTGGTAAAGACTGTCCAGGTGCATCCCCTTCTCCTACCCTGAGCGCCTATAAAAGGAGGACCCTCCTCCATGGGCATATAGACCCGAAAGCTCTTCTCTGGTATTCCTTTCAGGAAACCACTCTCTTCTCCCTGTTGTTTGCTGCTCTCTCGCATTCCCAACGCAAGCTTTGCGCGCACTCTGCTTGCGTGAGCAGTTGCCTCCGAACCTCGTCTGCCTAGTGATCCTGCTCGGGATAGGCGGGCGATAAGGTTTTTGGGGAGCGTACTCGTACGCGCCTGCTCGCTGCCGTGAACGACTACTTCGTCTACTTCCTGGTGGCAGCTTCGTCAGCCCGAACGACTACGTCCCGGCGTCCGTCTTCCTCAAGCGAACAACTACTTCCTGGTGGCCTGTACGTCTACTTCCAGGAGGCTGTTCGAGGGACTACACTGCAACACCTCGTCACTGCACCGAATTAGATCGACTACTCCAAGCAGGCTAGTCACAATGACTGGTAACGGAGATACCGGTTCCTCCGGTTCCCTCCCTGGGTACATACTAAATCTTCTCTGGTTATGCTTGTTGTTCATGCTTTATTTGAGATTTAACCTGAACACTAGCACATGTCTTGCTCTCACTGGATCACTCACAATAGTCATGAATTTGTTGATAATTTCTGGAATTAAAATGTACCGAAAAATGCCTAGATGTCTAACATTGATTATCTGGGAAAATGCTACACTTCTCTGATGACAAACTATTCCCTCCATCTCAAAATATAACTATGTTTCCGTTTGTCCTAAGTCAAACATCACTTTCTCATTTTGGACGGTTGCTTTCTCATTTTGGAGATAATTAAACTTGGTACGTGGGTGCATGAGAGGCATGCAAAATCTCGATTCTGCGATTTCGGGGCCTAGAGACTCTAGTTCAGCAACACATGGGTAATTTGGGAAGAAACAAGGCGTCATCGACCAACTAGATTGCAAGGTGAGGGAGAAATTTATAGAAAACAACAAAGCACCATCTTAATCCCAATTTGGACAACATCAGCTGCCAGTGTGGTGTTTTTACCTATCTACACCTGCCTACCAAGTCATTGCTCCCAAATGAGCAATTACAGAGGAGATGTATTAAGTTCACGCACCTGCCAAATTTACGTGTACTGCTTGTACATTTAACTCTTTTGGAATGGATAAAGATCACCATTAGTATATTTATTATGGGTAATATACATCATAGCTAGACTAAAGGACATTGTGTATGATTGGTTGCCCTTGATACCTGTTAAAACAGTCACGTCGAGTCTCAATCCGAAAGGCTGGAATTTATTCTGACCTCTTACTTTACACCCTCTAATAACCATGACGATCCCCAATTTTATTCAACACAGTACGTATGGGCCAACGAGAACGATAGCCCCAGCAGTGACACTACGAGAGGTTGCTCTCTACGAAAGAAAAGGTGAAGACATTACGGCCTGAAAGAGATATCCAAATAATGCCGTACCTGTTTACAGATCGTCATGGCCTCACAATGAACTGTTACATGTCTTTTCACTTAAAGAAAACTTCAAAGCATCTCGTTGTAAATCTGAAACTTAAGAAAAAAAATTCATCACGAGTCAAATTTTGGCTTGGCATCGACCAAACAAGCTCATATATCCTCAGGGTTTGTTTGGCCTCGCTAGACTTGTCTTGTGAGAAGCAAAGCTCGTCCCATGCATTTTGGTGGAATTTAATTAGAAGCCCCGATCAGGAACAAGAAGGTGTGTTGTTCTCGTCAGCCCACACTATTCCACATCACACCTTTATACCAGTTTGATCCAAAGACAGTAAAAAATTGATTGATACCCATCTTGTCCTATAAAAGAACATAAAAAATCAAACGTGTGTCAAAGCGAGGATCAAAAGATACTACTGGGTAAAATCCTCGTGCTCGTAGAAAGGAGAGACAGTTGGCATCTGATGATGAGGTGAAACTGCGAAAGCAACAACTTGCTCAAGCGGGAATTCTTGAAAAGGTAAAAAATGACACCTTTCTTACAGCACATATATAAGTAGACATTATTTTTGTTCTCCACAAGGAGGCAAACTCCAACATTTAATTACCAAAAATGGGAAGGGGTCATCACTTGCTCATGAGTGGGCGAAGTCACTCAGCGGGGTATGAAGAAAAGAATATAGAATGACATGCAACTTATCGGATCTCTCTTAATAAGTTTCTTGATATTGTAAAGTGCACTGCAGGACAATTTGTTTAGTTGTGTCACTTAGGCTCTATTACTCTCAAAATGCATATATGGTCTTCTAAATTTACCTTGTGGTGTTTCTATGCTTTAAATTTTGCGAGATGAATCTATATTTCTGGTGTAATCTAGATCCCTATAACCTCAAAATGCAGTGTCCTCCCACCAATTATACACTGTAAGATGAAATATGTTGTTTTCAAGCAAGGTATTATTTTTTTACTGTCTTTTTTTGAATGTTTCTTTTTTTGCCCGTTTAGCTTCGAATTTTGTTTGGTAGCTCATGATGTCCTTGTCCAATAAGGAGATTTAGTAGTACGTATACCAAATTACCAACATCTTGGATGACATCCCTTTGAACAAACAGTGGCATTGCCAAATATAGTCGATTTCAGCTCAGCATATATTGAAAATGTTGGTGAATATGAATCTAGAAAGGTCGATGATTTTCCACTTTAGAGGCAATATCTTATCTTGATATGTGTGCATGACAGCCCATGCTTTTATTCTTGGAAGACCGGTCAAACTCGAATAACTTGTAGCTTCACTTGCCAAACTAGAACAAACACTACATGATTCAAAACTATTATAGAGATTATTGTTTGAGTGGCCAAGAGGATTTGCATTCATTAATTACTATAGGTAGAAGATGAAAGGCAATAAAACCAGTCAGAAAAGAATGCAACGAAAACAATGGCCTACTTGAAAAGCACAACATTGATCAAACAATGCTTGATTGGCAGGATTACACCACACTTTGATTTTATAGGGATCTAGACGACACCCTAATAACCTAGGTTCCAGGGTCGGATTTGCATTTCCAAACTATATGAACCTAAATGACATCCGAAGCCAAGTTCAAGTGGCTAGACCGCTAGGTGGAAGCATGTAACTTGATTGTACTATGGGTGTGTTTAGTTCCAAAAAGGTGGTGGAGGAGTTTGGTGAAAATGTCACATCGGACACTGTAGCTCACTGTAGCACTTTTCGTTTGTTTGTGGTGATCGTTGTCCTACAATGACCTAACTAGGCTCAAAAGATTCATCTCGTCGTGTACATCAAAAATATGTGATTAGTTTTTTTATTTACCCATGTTTAGTACTCCATGCATGAGGAGAGAGATTTGATGTGATAGGTGAATAGTGAAGTTTGGAGAGAGAATTTTGGAAAATTTGAGTGAAGTGAACACAGCCTATATAAAGTTAAAGTATATATGAAAGTAATTTTGATCTCCATGCTTTCGCCAAAAAAAAAACTTTGATCTTCATGAGCCGTGTCATCTAACTTAGTTTGACGGGAGATGGACACTCTCACAGTCCATGTAAAGTTGCAGATAGCGCCAAGCCGAGCCCGGGCCCCGCCATGTTACCGCGGTCATTTGCCAGCTGAGTCCGCGGAATAGCACCGCCCGGCGCGCCGGCCTCGCCCAGGCCCGTCCGCTCCGGTCGCCCGTCCGGCCGGGTCCCCGTGCCCCTCATCGTCGCCTTCGCCTCCCCGCTGCGCTCCATCGATCCGGGCCACCCCCGCGCGCGGTACGGCGCCCGCCCGCCCAGTCGCCGTGAGGCAACATGGCGGGGCCCCGGCCGGCCGCGCGCGTCAGCTTCGGTGGCGCCGGTCGAGCCCGTCCGTCGCCGGCGTACGCACGTACGACGCGTCGCCGTTCCCGTACCATTCAGCTACGAATGCGCCCACCACCTCCTCTATCCCACTCCCAGGCATGATCCATCGGACCCGCCACGTACGGCCCCTCGCCCGTGTCGTCCGGTGCGCTCCGAGTCCCGTCCGCGCCTGGTCTCGCACGGCACACGCGGGCGCTTTCCGTCAGATGATTGGGGCCGCCTCGTCTCGTACTCTCGTCTCGGCGCGAGGACCGCTGGATCGTTGCGCCTTGTGCTACGCAGCTTCGATTTCTAGACGACCGTGGAATTCGCGATCTATCGTGGCTGGCCCGGCCACAGCGCGCGCCACACGACGACGAGGAACGGCGGTGAAGGAAACGTGACGAGAGATGCGACGCGACTTTGTGGTGCACTGCACTGTCGTCGTCCTAGCTAGCTAGCTGCTACGTACCTCTCGAGTTTGTTTCGGTGCTTCGATGCAAAGACCGAGTCTATCTATGCTTGCAAGTTGCGGAGCAGCTGAAAGACCCTGCCTAATCGGGAGCGGTACGCTTTGGTTGATTAATTGTCCTCAGCTCCTAGCTTCGGTTCAAGAATCCGCCGGCAAGTTGGAGTGCCGTACTAGGTAATCGATCATGTGGTTATCTCCTTGCTCGTGCATGGATGGTGGAGAAATCGCCAACACGTCGACACGGTTCTGTGTGGTTGCAGGCATGGCACTGGGATTTTCTTTTTTGAAGTAAAATGACGCTGCAACTAACTTAAGCAGTCACGCACTCACCCTCGGCCACTTGTTGAAACCTGGAAGGTTCAGATCAAACCAGCTAGGCACTGTAGACCGGCCTGTACTATTCAAGTACCGTTGTAGCAGGGGCGGTGGAGTAGAAAAACATTAGACCAAAGTTACTGTGACATATATCATCAGCCACCAGATCTGAAGACGGGAGGTGAATATCGCGTGCAGTGCAACTGTTAGCAGTTAAAATTTGGAACTGCGCATGCGATCCTCTTTCCCTTTCCGTTACACAGCCCTTACTTCTTCTGTTCTTCGTCTTCCACTCATGATATTGATAGCTTAGCAAGCTAGCTAGCACAGCTCCACCTCTCCACCCCTCGAGCCACTCCTCGATCACACCTCCTCCCTCGTCGGCGCCGCCGGCATGGACCGCAAGGCACCGTCGAACTCATCGGTGGCGGCGGCCGGCGAGAGCTCGAGCTCCGGCGCGGCCGACGGGGCGCTGCTGCCGCACGGCAAGGAGGACAAGAAGCCCGGGGAGCCGCCTGCCGTGGGCGGCGCCTCCGACTCCTCGTCCCCGGTGGCGGTGGTGACCACCGTCGCGGCGGCCCGCGGGCCGAGCTGCCAGGCGGAGCGGTGCGCCGCCGACATGAGCTCGGCGAGGCGGTACTACCGGAAGCACAAGGTGTGCGAGCCGCACTCCAAGTCCGCCGTCGTGCTCGTCGCCGGCCTCCGTCAGCGCTTCTGCCAGCAATGCAGCCGGTAAGCCCCCGCTCCCGCCGGAAACCTTCGCTTTCGGTATGGCTCGCAGCAATTACGACGAGTGGGCCCGACCTGTCAGGTTCGATTATATGAAGAAACACCCACCTGTTACTCTCCGTGACTGCTCTATCTACAACATTTTTGGCGATCGTGATAAAATTTCTGCGAACTTTACAATATCTTCTTATACAGAATAAAAGGGTGCATCAGCACACCTTTCTAATACGTACACACGCATTTTAACTTATAAAGAATTAAAGACTAATGTCTCTAAAAATTTAAAATATAGCAATATTCATAAAGAGATCCATCATACCATTCCCTTATCTCACCTGACCTTTGCTTCTTTGGCAGAGACTTTAGTAAAGAACGACCGTGCATAGACATACGCATACGCCCACGGTGGCTACGCTAGGAATGTACATGCGCAAGTGTATGCATACATGTACATACACGTACCCGCTATTGTACGGGGCCCACATGTGCGCCCTGCCTCTACACACACGGCACCCTCCCGCCTTTATATCCCTTTCAACCTTTTTTTCCCAGCCCCCCCTACTTCTTCGTCTTCCACTCATGAGTGCTTAGCGAACTTGTAGCTAGCACAGCCCCAGAGCTCCACCTAGCCTCCATCTTGCCCGCACCTCGATCGCCTCCACCCTCGCCAGCGCTGCGCCATGGACCGCAAGGACAAGTCCCGCAGCAGGGGCTACTCGAGCTCGGCGGCGACGTCCATGGCCGCGCTCGCCGCCGCCGCCGCGGCCGGCGAGGGCTCGAGCTCCGGGTCCGGGTCGGCCGACGGGTCGCTGCCGCCGCACGAGGAGGAGGACAAGAAGCCCGCCAAGCTGGCAGCCGTGGGCGGCGCCTCCAGCGACACCCCGGTGCCGGCGAGGAGGGGCGCCGCGGCGGCCGGCGCGGCGGGCCGCGACGGGCCGAGGTGCCAGGCGGAGCGGTGCAACGTCGACCTGAGCGAGGCGGCGACCTACAACCGGAGGCACAAGGTGTGCCAGACGCACTCCAAGTCCCCCGTCGTGCTCGTCGCCGGCCTCCGCCAGCGCTTCTGCCAGCAATGCAGCCGGTAAGCCCCCGCCTCCCGCCGGAACCCCCTCTCCACATGGCGCGCACCGCGCCGCGCCACACGGCTGGCGATCCGCGCTCCGCCTGCTCAAAGGCACCGGCCGAGCACTTTCAGGCCGTACTGTTAAATTAAACGAGCTTAATTCGATCGTTATAAAAAAAGAACATCACTCTCTGAGGTGCATGATTCCCCTAAAGCTTTTTTCTTGGATCATGGATTACATAATGAGCTTTGTAGCTGTTAGATTCTCGTCCTGGTTTCAACTCACGATTGGCTCCTCCTCTGTCCATGCATGCTCTGTTTTTTGTTCTTGGCTCTCCAACAAGTGCAAATAACCTCTCACACACTCAAGCTTTGCATAGCACTATAGCAGGAGGATTTGGATATAGCAGTTCCTCTTTTGGTGATGTCTGCAGCCGCTCTAGCTACTGGTCTAGCTCTGCGAACCAAACTGATAAGACACCCTGATGCACTCAAAATGGATTAGTAGAAGTTACTGTTCTAGGAGTCTGTGCACATGGTAGTAGGCTAGTAGCTAAACCGTCTGCATTTCATTTCATTTCACCCAGCGGTGTAGATTAAGAAAAAGGATCAGGATAAGGGAGTCTCCATGTCTCACCTCAGGGCGGATTCTTGCTTAGCTGTTGTACCAAAGCATCGCCCTTGGCATTTCGCTCGTCTTCGTCCACATGAGAGTCAGAGCGAGCGTACATGGTGGTGGACATCATTGTCCTTTCCCCATTGCTTGCTTTGAAAGACTACTAGTGGGTTGTGCTCCCATTGGGCCCCTGGCGTTAGCTTTCTGTCGGTGGGGTGTGAGCATGGCGATTGAAAGAGCCCAGCTTGACTGGGCATTCCAAGGAGGACGTGTAGCCGGCCGGCCAGGCTTTAGCAGCTAAACACAACGGCCGCCGGCCGGACCCAGGCGGATTCTGCTTCTGCCTTCCCATTTCTGCTGCGAACCTGCACTTCTTTTGCCATATCTGATGAGCTCGCTCTCTAATCAGTGGCATGTGTTTGTGTGTGCGCGCGCTAATGATGTGGGGCGTTGCTAGTTGTTGTCTCAGATGAGCCAAGTTGTGGGCAACAAATAGTTCCGGTCTCTGTCCCTGATGCCTTACATATGCTTCTTTGGAATCTTGCTCTGTGTTTCAGAGCATAAACTGCAAGTGTCAAGCACTTGCAGCAGATGGATGTCATGCCGGGCTGGATTTTCCAGATCGGATTAAGTCACTTCACTGTTGATCTTGTTCCCCGGCATCTGCTGAGACTTTTCCAAGCCTCCTTGGGCATCACATGGTGCAGTGCAGGGCAGCATCTGCAAACTTGTGGTGGCCGGATTGGTGGTAGCTATGCAGCCTGGTGTTAACGTGCAGGGCTCGTTCTTGTTGGGGTCCCTGGTTGTAGACTGTTCATGCTGTCCTAGCACTGTTGAGGCTCTTTTCGATAAAGACATGCCTCTGTATGGCGTTTACACTACATTAGTTGCTTCATATACTAGCTCACTAGTGATGAGTCTTTTTTTTATAGAAGTGATGAGGGTGTGGTCCTCTCGATTTACAGCTACTGTACTGTACGTCCTGGACAGGGTCTATGTTCATGTCCTTTCAGTCCTCATGTTGCTCCTAATGAACCTAATTAATACAGAGTAGTCGAGTAAAGTTTAGCTAGGTAGCATGCTCGTGCTTCACCGAGTAAAGTTTAAACAACTTTTTCCATGTTGGAAACGAGAATGGGAAGCAGACAAGACAACACTTGCTCTGATCTCCTTCAGGTGCTCTTATCCAAATTTAACGTCCAGAGTGCTAAGCAAATTTACCCGCTGAAAACTCGGACATTTCAACGTTTCTTTTCGACCTTTCTGCTGATGTGGACATGCCCTTGGTTGGGATCGATCGGTAGGACTGATACGGCCTCCACGCTCGCTTTTGTTGTCGCCGCTTTTGCGCGCACGCGCATGTGGGCGCGCACGCACGGCACCAGATTCCGGCAAGTGAATTGAAGCCCTGGACTGGGAGTAGTGGCGGAGTGCCAATGTGCCATGCCATGGCCGGCAGGCAGATAACTTTCGGCGATTCGTTTTGAATGCACGCCGGTGCAACTTCGTACCTCGCCGTACTCTGGCTGCCGGCCAGCCGCAGTCCCCGGCCTCGTGATCGCACCGCCGGCCGTGTCCCTCTCCGATGAGATTTGACGGCGGCCGTAGTACGTTCGACGTGCGTGCATTGGGATCCACCGACGTGATTGCTAGTAAAAAATTTATACTGCTCCAGCCAGATGCTATGGTTTTGTTCTATGTGTTTGCGTTCCATTTACATCCACCTGCCGGTAATCACTGTGCCGTACTCTCTACCATAGTTATTAGGACCGGACCGGACCGGCGGTTCGACCGGTAAAAGATCGAACCAGAGCCTTCAACGGTTTGGTTCGCTTCAAGGACTGTCCCTGCAATCGGACCGGTAAAAACCGGGTGAACCGGCCGGTTTTCTATGGAACCGGTGAACCGGACGGTTCTATGCAAACCGGACGGTTCTATGCAAACCGGACGGTTTTTGTTTCATGCGTTGGATTAGCCTGGTCAGTCCCTCCCACGTTGGCCCAACCAAAGGCCCAGCCCATGTAGCCGTCGGCTCCTAACATCCCACGTGAAAAGAACGTTTTCTGCTCGGCTCCGTGGCTCGCGCGAGAGCGGCGGTGTGTCCCAAAACAGGATGGTGGCAATCCCGATTCCCAAGAAGGGTGGCAGGCCCATGGTGCATCACCCGTTCTTGAACTTGAACCCTGACTCCCTTGCCGTTCAGAGGCCCCTTGCGGCCGCATGACCACAACAAAATTGCACGGCATGAAGAACGGTGACTATCCAAACACCATGCTAAAATGATTCAAATTTGTATATTGCTAGGCTGCTTGTGTGGATGGATAGTCATTGGAGTGTAGGTAGAGTTCTGGCCGCAATAGTATGTTGTAGAATTTCTATAGTATTTTAGTGATATACTTATCGTGTTCCCTTCGGAAGAAGGCCGGAAAGGCAATACCATATGTATATATGTTAATATGAAAAAATTTATGGAATTGGTTGTGACCAATATTTGTGTTTTTTATGTCAAGTAAGTATATATACTGCTAATTATCAGTTGTATAAGTGTATATGGCACCGGTTCGAATATTTTATGGCCGGTTCGATTCAACGGTTCAAAATTATTGAACCGGCGGTTCAACCGGTTCCTAACGGTTGAACCAGTGAACCATTGAACCGACCGACTCACCGGTTCGATGACTGGTCCGGTCCTAATAACTATGCTCTCTACTCCGCTAATTTTTGCAGGTTCCACGAGCTGTCGGAGTTCGACGACATCAAGCGCAGCTGCCGCCAGCGCCTGGCGGGGCACAACCAGCGGCGCCGGAAGAGCTCGGCGGACGCAGGCGGCGGCGGCGGCGACGGGTGCCGCCACGCCGACCAGGACGGCCGTGGCCACCAGGGGAACCCGCCGCCGAACCAGTTCCAGATCAGATAAACCCATCTAAGCATGCTCTCTCTCTTCTGTCATGCAGCTAAGCACGCACACAATGAGTTTGTCTACCAGCTACTACCCCTGTATTGTCTTGTAGTACTACGTACTCTACGTGCTAACTTGGCAGTGCACGTCTATCATTACCTCCTGCAATAATGTGGTAATTAATGTGCTGGCGTGTGCACCGCCCGGAGGTGTATGTGCTACATGTGTCATCTGCCACAAAACCTAGATTATTTTGCTGATTATTGTAACCTAACCTGCTGGCAATTAAGCAGGGACTGCTAGAGTAATTGTGTGTGAGAGTATGGATGGGTGGATTACCGGATGTGTAACCCGGTGGCCTGTGCTAAACAGTAGTCTGTGGCTCTATGCAGGCTATGTATTGATGTGCTCTGGTAGTTGTGAACCTTGTGGTGATATATGCTGTTTGTTCCAGTGGTATATTGGTTGGCTCTCTGCACGTGCTGTTTTTTGTGGGTACATGTCAATCAGATGTGTACCCGGCAGTAATCCAAAGTTTTTCTTTTCCACATTGTCTATCATTCTAGTATAGCTGTGTCCAGAGTTCCAGACACAAAGCTTGCGTTTATCTTGATATGGTGAATGAAAGGGCCGCATCAGGAAAAGACTCTGCAAGTGGTCGAGTGGTCCGAGAATAACTTCGCGGCTTTGAAAGGTGCCTATTTGCCACTTGTAGGCTGCAATGCAACTTGTTACTTCATGTTACTGTCGACAAATCAAAGTCCTCGAGTCAATCGATATTAAGCGCCCATCGTGACATTTTATCTTTGGATCAAAAAGGGGCGTCAACGTCATGAACTCATGATCCTCAGTGGTGACCACAGAAGCACGGAGTAGATTTACCATGATGCCCACTGATGTCGATCGGTACGAAGTTACTCGTTGAAACTTGAAAAGATATCATTTGTACTCAGTTCTGCTGACGCTGCTTATGCTACGCCTGGACAAGCTGATATCTCTACTGAAGATGCTGAACGACCTGAGGGGGATGGTTTCAGGCAACGCAACGCAACTGCTGAAGTTGGGCCTCGCCGTCGCCCAGGGGGATCCAGAACACGTCGGCCCAACTCCAGGATGACTGAGCGACCGACCAAGCCCACGAGCTGGTTGAACAAAGACTGCCCAGTTCTTACTTCTTAGGCTTCTGCTCATCGGCCAGCGCCGGCCACTAATCCAGCCATGGAAATGTGCATTTCCACATGGTGGTTGGCTTGTCATTTTCCTAACTTTTTCAAGCCGCCACGTTGTTTTGACATTTTCTTGGAGGGTTGGGGTGGTCCCACCGTGTATTTCTGACAACGAATGCACGTTTACATACCTGGCGGTTTCATAAAGTTGTTGGTTTGTCATAAACAGAAAATGGTACTCGACCTTTCTTAGCGATTAGGGACGTCTCCATCGAATAAGGCATTTTCTTGATGGTTTTGTTTTGTCGCTTACTAACATCACCTCAATTTTATTTACTTCAAATTTGATGATGAAATTTCTCTGGATGAATAGCAAAGCAGTTATGAGGCTCCGTGTATATATATTCTCAAGGTTGTGTGACGTGCATGATGCTATATTTCACACAACTGAATTTTGTGCTTTGCATGGTCAGAAGCCTCTTTGCTGATCACCAAGGGCAAGGGGTAGTATTAGGAGCTCCCTGGTCTTGGGACTTCAAATTTTTGCTTGCTACTCTCATCGTCGTCGGAAATAATAGGTGGATCGGAGTTGGGCAGCCGCGGGGAAGTCCGGCCGGCCATGGCCGAAGACGAGGAGGAAGACCAATGCAAAACTGATTGACGAGGAATATGATGCTTCATCCAACAGTGAATATTGATCGGTGAGCATTATCTTGATATCATCTCTATTTATTGTGCAAACATTTTACGCTAACATAGAACAGCATATATGATCAGTGGAATTGCACGATTGCAGTGTTGCCGTGTGCGGTCTTGTACCGATCGAATGTTCATATCTGTTCTTGATATATATATCTTCTGCTGGGTTACTGCTTGGGCACGTAGC
This sequence comes from Echinochloa phyllopogon, assembly GCA_033239725.1. Classification (NCBI taxonomy): domain Eukaryota; kingdom Viridiplantae; phylum Streptophyta; class Magnoliopsida; order Poales; family Poaceae; genus Echinochloa; species Echinochloa phyllopogon. The sequence goes on along the minus strand of BTCW01000002.1, from coordinate 48,071,538 downwards.
TTTCTAGCATATCCTGCACCACTCTCTGCGTGGCAATATACGACGACCCTCCCTTCTCCACGGCGTTCCTGCACGCGGCCTTAATCTCCATGGCCTTCTCCCTCGCCTTCCTCCCCTCCTCCGACCCGCCCAATCAAGCTCCGGACCGCGCGCTCCAGCTCCGATGCCTCCACGAAGCTGTCCCTTCCCGTGCAGACGACCCTGAGCTCAACGGCGACACCCATGCACGCCACGAGCTCGAACGCGTTGAGCGGCTGCTCGGCGTAGAGCGGCCACGGCGCCATCGGCACGCCGTGCCACAGGCTCTCCAGCACCGAGTTCCAGCCGCAGTGGGTCACGAAGCCGCCGACGGCGGCGTGGCCGAGGATCTCCGCCTGCGGGGCCCAGCTCGGCCACACGAGCCCCTTCCCCTCCGTCCTCTCCAGGAACCCGTCGGGGAGAAGGTCGCCGTCGCCGAGGTTTGCGTCCGTCGGGTACGGCGAGCCGCCTGCCGGTGCGCCGCGCAGCACCCAGAGAAACCGCTGCCCGCTGCGCTCGAGCCCGGCGGCCACCTCGCGCGCCTGCGCCGCGCTCATCCACCCCATGCTCCCGAAGCACAGGAGCACGACGGACGCGAGAGCACCGGGCCGATCGGGTACACCGGCGGAGCACGGCCACCACCAGGCGTGCACCGGCCGTCGGCGATGGCCGCGAGAACGCCCGGCTCGAGCTCGGCCGCCGTGTTAACAACGATGCCTCTGGCTTCCATGAAGCGGCGCCCGAAGTACTCGAACCACGCGTAGTCGTTCGCCTCCGGCGACGACATCGAGGCCACCGGCACCGGAGGCATCCCCGGCACGTCGACAATGCCATGATTCTCCCGGAACCTGGGGGACACCTCCTCGTGCAACGACGGCAAGCGCAGCAGCAGCGCAAGCGTGGCGCCGGTGGACGGGAAGTAGACGTACGCCGGCACGGTGTTACGGGCCGCCGGCCCACCTGAAGCCACTTAGTATTTCTCTCTGCTATTCAGCCCTAAGACGACTTGCAAGTCGCAGGCTTGTATCCGGCCTGGCCCAACTTGGGTCCAGTACCTTAAGACTCGCTGTGTGGGTGGTTGGGAGGACAGCGAATGCTATGAGCAAAACCCTATCCTATCTTCTTCCTCCTTCCGACAGCGGCGCCGCCGCTTCTCTCTCTCGCCGTGCGTGACGCCGGCCAACTTCTAGTTACCTTAATCGTAACATTTGGTATCAAGAGCAAGGTTCCCATCTCGTATCAGCAATTTCGCACGGGATAGATTGGGAACGACTTGGAGTTCTTCAGTCCACAATCATAGATCCGCCGTGTGATCTTGCCATACGCAGGTCGCGATCCTGGCGACGACACCAGTTACATCTCTACCACCAAATCCACCACCACCACCACAACCAGCCACCACCGAATCAAATCCACTACCACCACAACCAAATACGTCCAAGTCGCGGAATCGCAACAAGCAACCAACTCTTACAGCAAGGATGGGGACTGCGGAGGAGAAGATTGACGATCTCAGCGGCAAGTTCGACACACTCACCTCCAAGGTGGATGTCTTGACGGACAAGTTCGATCGGATGATGACGCTGGTGGATGCTGTCAATCGCTGGCGGCGGGCTCCGACAAGGCCGTCACCGACCTCAGGCAGGCAGTCACCGAGCTCACGTCGCGCGTGTCGGCGTTAGAGTCGGCACCACTGGCCACTTGTAACACCCTAATTTCCATCACAATAAATCTTTAGCAATATTCTGAATTTTTCTAAGATTTATTAAGGCTCAAATAAATTTCTAGAAATTAATTGGAATTTTCTTAGCCTCTTTAAATATTTAAACATCATTTAAATAATTTTATAGCATTACAAGTGAATTGTTGCATTCATGCCGCTCTGCATTGTGTTTTGTTTGAAAAACGAATTTAAATTTGAAAAATGCGATGAGACTTCAGTTTAATCCAATCTAATTTATAAATCCTAATCAAACTCCCTTAACTCCTTGGAACGAATTTCTTTTAATCAAAACCAAGCTCTCGCTTCCTCTCCTCTCTTTATTTCTTTCTCTCTCCTTGAGCTTTTGTCATGCACGTGTAATAGCTCAAAGAGGCCAGCAACCAGCAAGACTTCACACGTCAACCAACCAGTATCCAAACTAATTATAATCTCTGTCATCATGGACCATAAACATAACACGGCCCCTCTCCTTCCGTCCTTGAGCAACTGTTGTTCTCCATGCATGCCATCGCCGATCATTAAGGCTTGCACATGTTTTTACTGAAAACGCCTCCCCATCTGCATCCATATCCCAGCAAAACTGCCTTCCACTCTAGCTTCTTTCATATTCCATCACCATAGGCATGAACCGTTGCTCTATTGGTGTTCCTAGTGGATATAACTGATGCTCCACCATCGTACCCATAATTTATCCATGCACTGTTGCACTTCCTGCGTCTCTCTGTCTCGTTCTACCCAGACCAAGAGCATTAGTACATTGTTTTCATCAAGGCCATGGCAAGGAAGCTGCTTGCCGCCGTTGCTACTCCGGTGAGATTATCATTAGTTTATACAAGAATTGATCCATAAACTCGTCTAATCTCTTTCTTTCTATCACTTTACTGGTACCCTGTGCTGATCATCAGACCTTGGAATTCTTGCCACTACTACCAGGACAAATTGAACCACGGCGTCAATCGCCGTCGTGCACCAGTACCGCTGCGCTGTGCATCATCATTTCACCGCCGACCATCACACCGGTGAGAAGCATCCGCATGCTGCCTTTCTCAATATGTTTTGTATCTAGCCACTACCGAAAATCATCTTGATCGTGCTTCCTTTGAGCCGGCCAGAGACTACATGCATGCACTCTTGCATCCGTCCTGTTCCAAATCAGCTATGCACAGCAAGGAGCCTGCGCATGCTAGTAATCACGTACTAGAAATATAGTACTGATTTAATCCATGGTTACTTGCATGTGCTACGCAAGTAGTATAAGCTTATGCACACTTCAATTTCCCACGCACAAATATCATCCAATATAATTTTGCAATGTCATGTCCTTTCTTTTATTCAGTCACTCCATTCTTTGTGCCTTGCGATAAAATCTTCTGCTAATCCTCATATGTAAATAGTTAAGTTTGGATCCTAAAACGTGTGGTATCTTGTAACAGGTGTTTTATTTATAAAATGTTTTTCAATGTTTGATGTACTGTTTTTTTATTGTATGTTTTATTGCTTGGTCGTAGATCTCGTGCATGTTACGACTGAGCCGCCCGTTGAAGCAGATCAAGGACACTATTTTGAAGAAGAAGAAGATTTATTTGTAGAGCAAGGCAAGTGGCCCTCCCCGCATACTCTTTTTGTCCCATATAATTGCATGACAACTAAAATTTACTTTTATTGCATTAATTTGACGGGAACACCTTTTTAAGGACTTACCTAGTCTTTTACCCATGATTCCTTGGAACAACCCCGGTTTAAATAATGTTTTGGGTTAGTTATGCTTAGTGTTGCTATACCTTGGGAATGGTCGAATTGGGTCTTTATAAAATTTTGATCATGTCAACTTTGATGGTAAATGGTGGTTAATGCAAGAGAACTATTCTTTAATCGGAACATGAAGAACCACCCAAGAAAACAGTGCAACCATGGTGTCATATGGCTCTGACCTTAGCCGATTAATTAGGGGTGTGATTGTACTGATGACCTTATCCGAAAGGAGCAGAGGGGGATTGGGGTTGAAGGGGCATAGCTCAGTCCTGGTAGTAGCCTTGGCTAAGGTACCGACCATTAGGGAGGGTTGTGTTCTGCCCTAATCTGTAACTCTTGCGGGTTGTTGGTCTTTTGCACACCTTTGTAAATGCTTCGAAGTGGACCCCTAGCCACTCACCTCGGAAGTGTTTAAGGGCCTTGCAAACCCGGGCAACATGGGGAACACTAGCTGTGGTGAAAGTGTACAACCTCTGCAGAGTGAAAACTGATCGATCAGCCGTGCTCACGGTCAAGAGCGGCTTGGACCCTCACATGATAATTGAACTTAAAGATGGAATTTAAATTATGGTTTTACTCATGGTTTTTGGAATAAGATGTTTTCTAGATGATTAAGTGGGTTGGTATAAATTTACATCTAATAAATAGGATATTGCTAATAAAATTTGACCAACTTTAAAAAGCTCACCGCTGTGAACCATAGCTTATCCTTGATGGCCTTGCATCTTCCCCCCCCCCCCCCCCCCCCCCGCTTGCTGAGTACCTAGTTAGGTGTACTCACACTTGCTTATGCTGTTCAGAGGATAACAATGGTGTAGAGTACTACAGTGACTACGACGAGTTCTGAGGCTTGCGCTTTCCCCAGTAATGATGCCTGTGGAAGTTGAAGATGAAGACGTTACGTCTAGTTATCGTGTGTTCTTCGATAAGACCTTCGTGTCTCTCGAGAGTGTAATAAGAATATTGTAATAAAGTTATTAAACCTCTTGTACATTTGAATATTGTGTTTTGGTATTACACTCTTTTGTCTATCGTATGTGTGTAAACATGATCCTGGCGCACATATGAGATGCACTTGGTTTCTCTTCGAAATTCAGGTGTGACACCACTCCGCCACAAGCCCCGGTGCGCGAGGAAGAGGGGCAGGCCAACGGCCACCGTGACAGCAACATACACCAGGGTGCTGATGACAGGACTCTGATCCTTCATCCCACCCTGGTCAAGGGTGAGCAACAACTCAAAATCCCTACTCCTGTTGTTGATTTACCTGAATCCAGCACTAGGCGTGACAGTTTTGGCACAAATTATAACCAACATCATCATGATTTCAAATTGCCTCGCCTTAACTGCCCAAAATTTGATGGCACCCACCCTAAAATCTGGCAAGAACAATGTGAAAAGTATTTTTCCATGTATAATGTCCCTGTGCATTTGTGGGTGAGCTTTGCAACTCTTAAGTTTAAGGGTAATGCCAACCTTTGGTTCCATACCTATGATGCACAACACACAATTATCAGTTGGGAAGAATTGTGTGTTGCTGTTCACTCCAAATTTGGTCAAGATCTTTATCAAAACTACATGAAACAGCTTCTGAGTCTCAAACAGACTGATGGAGTTCAGGATTATTATGACCAATTCTACTCTGCTATGCATAAAGTCTTGTTGTATAATGATAAACTGGATGATGTCATGTTTGTAACAAGATTTGTGGAAGGCCTAAAACCTGAAATTAGATCAGCAATTCAGTTGCACAAGCCTAGGACTGTTGATGCTGCGTTATCTTTGGCTTTAATGCAGGCTGACGTGCTGGACTATCCACCCCGACGATATTATAGCAAACAGACGGCAGACCTCAGCAAATTCAGTTCCAAGCAAAATGTCACTACTCAATCAGGCATATTGGGCAATGCTCCAACTGAAGTCAAACAAGTGGCAACAAGTGAGCAGCGACCGAAATGGGATGACAAGTTGGCTACGTTGCGGACACAACGCCGTAAACTGGGGCTGTGTATGAAGTGTGGTGACAAATGGAACAAGAATCACAAATGCCCACCGCAGGTTCCCTTGCATGTGTTGGAGGAAATTTGGGAAATTGTGGATGATGAAGCACACTCTGAGAGTGCTCAAGAATCTGATACTAGTGATGAAGAATTGCTGGTCTTGTCACAATCTGCTTGTGAAGGTCTGGAGGCTAAGAAAACCATGAGGTTACAAGGCAAAAGTCTGAATCAAGAAATGTTGATACTCATTGACTCAGGCAGCTCAAGTACATTTATCAACAGCAGTACAGTACAACGATTACAGTTGCAATCTCAATCAGTTCCAGCTGTTCAGGTTACTGTCACCAATGGGACAAAATATCTACTGATCAGATGGTCTCTCAAGTCACTTGGTGGACACAGGGTCACACATTCTCCTGTGATGCAAGAGTATTGGACCTGCAACACTATGACCTGATCCTTGGCATGGATTGGCTGGAAGTACACAACCCAATATGGGTTCATTGGCGTCGAAAGAAGATGCGCTTTACACATAGAGGCACAAGAATTACATTGACGGGGGTGAAGGATTGCACTGATAGTTGCCTGAAGCTCAAGCCCAACAAATTTAAGGGGTTGCTCAAGAGAGGTGGTGTTGCTCAATTGGTGGAGTTATCAGTGGCTGCATTGCCTGAATCAACTGAAACAGTACCGGCACACAGTACCGGTACAAGTACAGGAAGTAGTACAAGACCATCAGGACCTCTTTCAAGAGCCAAGTGACTTACCCCCAGCTCGAGAATTTGATCACAAAATCACTTTACTTCCAGGAGTGCAACCTGTGAATATGAAGCCTTACAGATACTCACCGGCACAAAAAGACGAAATTGAAAGGCAAGTAAAACAGATGTTACTTAATGGAGTGATCCAACAGAGTGTTAGCCCATTCTCCTCTCCAGTTCTTTTGGTCAAAAAGAAAGACGGCACATGGCGCTTCTGTGTGGACTATAGACAGTTAAACTGCATCACAGTGAAGAACAAATATCCCTTACATGTGGCGGATGGACTTTTTGATGAACTGAAGGGAGCCCAATGGTTTACCAAATTGGATATGTGCTCGGGGTATCACCAGATCAGAGTTACACCAGAAGATGAACATAAGACAGCCTTCAAGACTCACCACGGTCATTGGGAATTTAAAGTAATGCCCTTCGGTTTAACTAATGCCCCAGCCACATTCCAAGGTGTCATGAATACAATATTTGCGCCATTGCTCCGTAAGTCAGTCCTAGTTTTTGTGGACGACATTCTGATTTATAGCAAGTCCTTGGATGAGCATCTACAACACCTCCAGGAAGTGTTTGCTATCTTGAGACACCATAAATTGCTTCTCAAGAAGTCCAAATGCTCTTTTGCTCAGCAATCATTGAACTATTTGGGTTATATCATCAGTGCTCAAGGTGTCTCCACTGATCCTGTGAAAGTACAAGCAGTTGCTAATTGGCCACCACCTTCAGACATTAAACAGTTAAGGAGATTTCTAGGGCTATCAGGCTACTATAGAAAGTTTATCAGGAATTATGGGCTCATTAGTAGACCTCTCACTGATCTGCTTAAGAAAGGGGCACCATTTGTTTGGACACCTCAGCATCAACAATGTTTCACTAACCTGAAGCAAGCTCTCATCACAGCCCCGGTATTGGCCTTGCCTGACTTCTCTAAAGGGTTTACTATTGAAACAGATGCTTATGGGTCAGGAATTGGTGCTGTACTTATGCAAGACTCTCACCCCATAGCTTATTTAAGCAAAGCTTTAGGTCCTAAGGCACAAGCTATGTCCACATATGAGAAAGAGTGTTTGGCACTGATTATGGCTGTAACCAAGTGGAAACCATATCTTCAGCACAAAGAGTTTGCTATCCTATCTGACCACAAAAGTCTGATTCACTTGGGTGAACAAAGAATAAATGAAGGACTCCAACAAAAAGCCTTCATCAAATTAATGGGGTTACAGTACAAACTTGTTTACAAGAAGTGTCTGGAAAATAAAGCAGTAGATGCACTCTCAAGGCAACCACCAACTTCTGAAGCATTAGCCATCTCTGTCAGCACTCCTAAATGGTTGGAATCTGTGGTGGAAAGCTATCAGCAGGACCCAAAAACAAAGGAGTTATTGGCTGAATTGAGCTTGACCGGTACTAATGACAGAGGCTATGCATTAGTGGATGGCATTATCAAGTTTAAAGGAAGAATATGGTTGGGACAATACAAAGAAGCTCACCAAGCTATTATGCAAGCATTACATTCCAGTGGTTTGGGAGGCCATTCAGGCATCACAGCAACCTATCAGAAGATAAAGGCACTGTTTGCTTGGCCCCAAATGAAGAATGACATCAAGCAGTATGTGGCATCTTGTCAGGTATGCAACCAGGCCAAACCTGAACACACTAAATTACCAGGCCTCTTGCAACCTCTTCATGTTCCTACACAAGCTTGGCATACTGTTAGTCTAGATTTCATTGAAGGGCTACCCAAATCAAAATCATTTGATACCATTCTGGTGGTTATAGATAAGCTCACTAAATATGGTCATTTTATTCCGCTCACTCATCCTTACACAGTATTAAGTGTAGCTCAGTCCTATATGAATCATGTGTACAAATATGATCATAACGAACTAACCTGGTATTGGCTTTGCTTGGCTGACGACGAAAGGCAGATCAAAATTGATGCCCTTGATGTGCTTGTACTTGGACGTGATCATTCCCAGAACGGTGCCGACGCCGCCGCCCACATCGACTAGAATGCCGATGTCGTCGTCGAACCCGATGAAGCGCTCGAGCATCTTGCCGCAGACGAGCACCGACAGTTGGGACATGGCCAGGTTGTACACAGCATTCAGTTGAGGGTTATTCGCCATGTGCTCAAACGCCGGCATCCCGTGGGCCTTTTCGAACGCGACCCCGCCCTCCAACAGCGCCTTTGCCAAATGGTGCCTAATTGATACATGTTATAACAACCAGCAAGAACGCACGTGCGGCACACACGTTTATTGACGACATATATAGGTATTAAAATAATGTCACTTTAGTGCAAAACATTTTTAAAAATACTTTATATTCGCTCTCTCATGGCAATACGGGATAATTGTGTATAGACGTGGGTATAAATGTGGGTATATTTAGGTGGGCCCTTTTTGGGTGAAAAAAGTTTTGGGTTTCAAGGAGGAAATCACTTTACAACGTTCACAAAATGGGTCTCCCCCCTCCTTTTCGTAGTCCTTTTTTCATGACAGGTGGGTCCTCTGTGAGGTGGGTGGTAGTTCTAATCTTGGTGAGAAGTGTTTTCAAATCTAATGCTCTTTATAGTATAGATGAGCTTAATAATCATGTTGAAGGTTAATTTTCAGCGGGCACGTTGGAACTTTCACACAAAATAATTTCATCCTAAAGAAAATAGTGGAAACTTCCTCGATCCTATAGTTGGCCACCGTGCCGTGCCGACACGACACGCAGCACGCCCGTGCCGTGTCAGCACGGCACGCTGGCGTGCCGCGGCGTGCCGCGGCGTGCCGCCGTGCCGGCCGTGCCGTGCCGGCCGTGCCGTGCCGGAGCGTGCTATGGGCCAGGCCTTCGGCCCATGACACGGCACATGGGCCATTTAACCGTGCCGTGCCGCCCATGGGCCACAGCCATTATCACCGTGTCGTGCCGGCCCGTGGCACGCCAAATAAAAAACACTTCACAGAATCAAAATTTCATGAACATGATGAACTAATTATCAAAATGAGCTGTTGTGCAATGCTGCCTCATTAAAAACCTTTCTAGGTAAAACTCACCCTTGTGAGAAACCCTAGAAAGGAAAAAAAGTACAGCCAGCTCAAAACTCAAAGTTGTTCAAGCATACATCTATCCTATTACAATAGCCAACATCCCAACATCAGTGGACTGTGACAAGTTGTTCAAGGCTTCAAGCCATCAAGAATCAAGTGGGCAAGGCAAAGTTTAAAGTGGCAAGACTATGATCTATCATCTATCCTATTACAAGTCATCCATCAGACCGAATCAGACCAAGGCCATGACCATCAGTCCATCACCCACAGCCAGCAGCCACAGCCCACAGCCACCACTTGAGTCTTGTAGCACCAAAAGGGCAAAAGATGGAGAAATGCCTGCAAAATTAGGAATTAGTATATGAAAATGAACATGATTACATGATTATGATTACATCAAGGGATGAAGGACTGAATAGTTTACCTTGTCCATTTCATCTTCATCATGCTTCACCTTCACCCAGCGCCAGTACTGCCGCTGCCGCTGCCGCTTCCTTGATTGCCTTCACCACCTTCGTCCAGGTACAAGTTATTGAACAACTCCTCCAGTTCTGTGTCCTCAGGTGCATGCTGTTCTTTTCTTGCTGCTTGCTCCCAGTCTTTCATGCAGGTGAGCATCTCCACATGCTCAGGCAACAAGCGCCGTCGCCGCTCTTCAAGTATCCTAGCAGTACAACTGAAACAAGACTCGGAAGACACAGTAGAAACAGGAACAGACATGATATCGCGAGCCATTATCGATAAGACAGGATAAGATAGCTTATGGTCACGCCACCACAATAGTATGTCAAAGGACTCCCCCCAATCCTTGACATGATCACTGTCCAAGTATGCTGACAGTTCATTACCAACAGAACCAGATGCAGATGGAGAAAATGATGCAGGGGAACAACTAGAGGATGCACCAGGTCTAGCATAGATCTTTCCCCATGCCTGCTTCCTTTTACTAGGACCAGCAGGCATAGGAGGCCTTTCAGACCTAGCTGCACCAAACTTCTGTTCATACTTGGCAAACAATCTAGACATTTCAGCTTTCACATCAGCATAATAAAGAGTATAAGAGGTTCCAGTATGTGAAGCAAGTAATTCAAGCACATTAGAGAAGCCTTTCAGCTTAGCTCTAGGATCTAGAATGAATGCATAAGAATACAACAGTGGAATTTTCTCCCAATACTTAAGGAACTTAAGTTTCATTGGAATTGCAATACTTCTAAAGCCCTGATCATTTTCAGCATTATGCAAATGCTCAGCAAAGTCAAGGATATGATGCATCATAAGTGGAGCAGTAGGATAGTAAACACCAGACAATGTAACAGTTGCCTCATAAAACAGTTCAAGGAAATTCATTATCAGTTCAGCAGCATGCCAATGCTGGGGAGTCAACAATGCCTCACCATAATTTGACTCAAACCACACAGAAAACACTTCTTTTATATGGCAGCAAATGTTTAAGCATCAAATAGGTGGAATTCCACCTAACATCCATATCCAAGCCAAACTTTCTAGGTCTAACACCCCTGGCAGCACAGTAATTTTTAAACAATGCAATTCTTTGATTAGAGGAATTCAAAAAGTTTATTGCAGTCCTGAAATTTTCAAGATAAGGATTGAATCTCTTTAACCCAGACTTAACAATTAGATTAATAATATGACATGCACAGCGCTGATGCACAAGCAAGTACTGGACTTTGAGAGGATCATCACGAGTAGGAGCAGGATAAGAGCACAGGTAACCAAAAAAGACAGGTTGGAGTATATCAAAAGCCTTAAAATTAGCTGAAGCATTATCAAGAGACACAGCAAATACCTTATCAATCAAACTAAACTCCTCAACCACATAAGCGATTTTTTGAGCAATGTTTTCACTAGTATGTGATGCATCAATCAGCCTAAAACCAATTACATTTTGCAACTCCCAATCAGCCCCAACATAATGTGCAACAACAGAAATGTAATCCTCCTTAGCATTACCAGACCAGATATCAGAAGTTAAAGAAACAGATGAACAACCAGTTAAAGAATGCATAAGCAAAGCACGCTGATCAGCAAACAACTTATGCATGTCTCTAGTAGTGGTCTGCCTAGAAACCTTCTGGAATCTAGGATTATGAGCATTCTTAATGTAATCTTCCCAGGCCTGTGTCTCACCAATGCCTAATGGAAGATCCAGCCTAGCAATCAACCGACACAGTTCATTACGAGCACGAGAAGCATCATAAACCCAGTTATGCAACCCATCAGCATTCATAGCAAGCCTAGACTGGACCCTAAGATCAACAGACTGTTTTTTCCTACAAGCTGCCATGTGCCTATTCAAGGATCCAGTGCCAATCGAATTCCTAGCACAAAATTTCTTACCACAACGTTTACAGATGGCATGCGTCCTCACCTCATTCTCGTCAAAGATCGGCACAAAATCCTCCCAACAAGCAGAAGTGCGCTTACCAGACGAGGTACCAGTACCATTGGTGTCCTCGGAGCCCCCGTCGCCGCCGGCGTCGAGGTCGACCTCGATTGGCATGGAGGCGTCCCCGATCTCCATCTCCTCCACGGCCTCCTGGTCCTCGCGGTGCTCTCCGTCGTCGTCGGTCGCGGCCACAGGAGGGTGGGGAGGCCGGTTCCGGCCCCTAACTGCATCTCCAGCACCGTCCCTCGACGGTAGGCAGGGGCGCTTTGTTGCCATCGCGCCTCCAGAGGAGGAGGACGAAGCGTCAGGCACCAACCTGCAAACAAGAAGAAGAACACAAGAACAAGAAGAGGATTAGAAGATGAAGAAGATGAAGAAGATGTTAGGGTTAGGGTTAGGGTTTCGAGACAACTCACCTACGCCACCGGAGCCCAGTGCCGGAGAAGAGGCCAAGGAGCCAGCATCCAAGCAGAGAATGACGAGACAAGCACCGTTAGACCGACCCCGACGCCGACGCGCAACAATAGACAGCTCAACGACGACTCACATGGTACACCGGAGGAGGAGGAGGAGGAGGAGGGAAGGCCGGAAAGGAGGAGGAGGAGGAGTGGCCGGCGCCCGACGAGGTGTCGAGGACTCGAGGTCACCGGAGCAGGGCCGGCGAGCTCAAGGCGAACGGCGGCGGCGGCTCGGATCGAGATCGAGATCCAGATCGAGAGCCGGAAAGGAGGAGGAGGAGGAGTGGCCGGCGCCCGGCGAGGTGTCGAGGACTCGAGGTCACCGGAGCAGGGCCGGTGAGCTCAAGGCGAATGGCGGCGGCGGCTCAGATTCGAGATCCAGATCGAGTCGAGAGCGAGAGAGCAGAGAGGAGAGAGGCGAGGGCTGCGGCGCGGTGGGGGGGGGGGAATGAGGCTAGGGTTTGGCCGGGGCGGGCGAGCCGCGGCCGCGGCCTTTATATGGCCGGGCGGACGAGGGGGGGGACGCGGGCTGGGCCGCAATTAGCCGTTGGGGCCTGGGGGGGGGGGGCGTGCCGCCGCCGTGCCGCGCGTGCCGGCCGTGCGGGCCAAGGCCATGCCATGGGCCAAGCCGGCGGCCCATGGCCCGCACGGGCCTTCGGGCCGTGCCGGCACGGGCTCGGCGGCAGGCGTGTCGTGCCGCCCATGGGCCGTGCCAAAAGGCCGTGCCGCGGGCCGTGCCGCCGGCCCATGGGCCGCATGTACACATATACTCGATCCATTCCAAACCAGATACCGGCTGAGCAAAGGAAGCAATAGTTTGTACTAAATCTATTTGTTACGGAGAAAATCTATTATACAAAATCTATTTGTTACGGAGAAAGTATCTTGGTAATAAGGCGTATATAGTTACTAGCTTCATTAACATAGTATCCAATACATATGGTGACTAGCTTCATGCCTTCATGGCAGCGCAGCTGTTTGTGCGGCTGCAGCAAGCAAGATTAGGCAAAGTGGGCGTTGAGCAGGCAACCTTATAATGTGCGTTAAACCGTATGCATGCCATCTTTTTGTTTGGATTTTAGATCGGTTTAGGGGTTCTAAGGAGGTAGTAATAACTGTGGCCACATCTGAGAGAAATAATTGTGTGTGAAAATTGAAGAAATAGCAGCATGTACCCAAAACAGCTTCTAATTTTTTTTGAAGAAAAAACAGCTTGTAAATGAGTTTGTCAAAGTCGTACGAGAGTCCTTTCATGCACAAAAAATAGTACTTGAGGAAAAGTTAAATGAGCTAATCAATTAAATGCCCATACACTCCAACCAATACACCATTCAACCATGCATACCGTGGCTGCTCGACCTGCGGCCTGGTCAGGAGCAAAAGCAAATTCATGGCAGTTGTTTGTGCGGCTGCAGCAAGAAAGATTATACGAAGGTAAAGTGGGCACAAGCACTAAACAGGCGACATGCCTCATGCGAACAGAAGAGTCTAAAAGAAATTTCAAGACAGGCAACCTTATAGTGTGCGTTAAGCCGTATGCATGCCATCTTTTTGTTTGGATTTTAGATCGGTTTAGGGTTTCTAAGGAGGTAATAACTGTGCCCACATCTAAGAGAAATAATTGTGTGTGAAACTTGAAGAAATGGAAGCATGTACCCAAAACAGCTTCTAAATATTTTTGAAGAGAAAAAAAACAGCTTCTAAATGAATTTGTCAAAGTTGTACGGGAGTTCTTTTTCATGCACAGACACGGTACTTGAGGAAAAGCTAAATGAGCTAATCAATTAGATCCCCATGTATAAGAGAACTTTGCTAGCATATACCCTGATGTTCACAAAACACCGCTATCAAGATGAAACATTTTTACTACTATTATTGTAATATAAAACCAGTTGGGTAAAATGAGTTTCCACGTCCACATTAATCATAGTAAAAAAGAAATTTAGACCATGATATATATTACAAAGGATAGCTAGACATTAGAACTGAAAATGTGAAATTACACATAACGAGATGTGGTTAGTTAAGACCAAGATTACCACAATGTTTGGAGGTTGTTGATTGCATCGAACTTGGCTCCACATGTGGTAGGACTAAGGGCACCCTCAACAATAAAATCAAATAGCTAGATGACATGGAGGTGAGAGAAGTAGCATAATACTATTTTATCTACTTGTTCCACCTGTTTTCCTCTCATTTTTTGAACCGTGTGAAATAGACAGGCTATTTACTTGTCGCTAGAGATTAATATCTCTCCTACTTTTTACCCTCCACATTAGATTGGACTAGCTACGTAGCTAGTTATTGGAGTTGCCCTAAAGGTCATGACGGCAAGATCACTACGAAAGCTAGCATAGCAATAGCAATGATGTTCCTATTGGACTATCAGCTTATTCTCCAATTTAAGGATGATTCAATCGATTCACTTGATGTTTTAATCAACTCCTAGCTGGTGCAATATGAACCTATAAACATCACTCCGGAATTCTGGATAGACATTGAGTCATTGACAATGATATCAATAGCAAATAGGGCAAAATAACAATGAAACAATAAAAGTCGGGTGTATGGGTTTGGATTGTGCAACATGAGGCATTAGTTCGAGTCTACTTGGTTTGTTGCCAAAACTTTGGCCGCCATTTGATTTTATACCAACCATTGTACCAGTAAGAAATCTAAAAAAGTTTACATGCGTATGTAGGATCAGGATCCCTAGGGCCACTCATTCAGGGATTAAACTACTCGATAAAGAATGTTTGATCTGACTACTTCAAACTAGTCGGCTATGGTACAAGACGGCGTAGTTGATTAGGTAGACTAGTCGTATACTAGTAGGAGACTCCCCAAAGTATTCTGTTATAGTACTCCAGGTTGTATACGACTAGGATATTGTAACCGACTTGTAACTCTGCTCCCCCGGACTATATAAGGTGGAGCAGGGACCCCTCCAAAAGACATCAGACAACCTCACGGATAATACAATCAGCCATACATGACGTAGGGTATTACGCTACTCGCGGCCCGAACCTGTCTAATTCATGTTGTTCGTGCACCATCGTTTCTAAGAACTAGGCGAGACCCACACAAATCTACTCCCTGGGGTATCTCTAGTTAGACGTGCTCGACATAATTCGTCGACACTTGGCGCCCACCGTGGGGCACTCTCGCCGAAGCTCGATATTAGGCGCGATGGGATCAACTTTCAGAGCAAGCGGCATCGAGGAAGGCGTGACATTCGTCATCGGCTCATGGACCTTCGTCTCTGATGGCAAGCTCGGTTTCGAGTCGTTCCTAGCAGATCGACCGGGGCCCTACTCGATGTCGGCGTCTCCACTGGAGCCGCGTCAAGACCTCGCCGAGAATCAGATCTCGACGAGTTCATCAACCCCTACTTCAACACCAAGTTCGACTTCGACAACGACTCGAACTCCGAACGGGATTGTCCAAGTCAAGACTGGGTACAACTCTATTCCAAACATGGAAAGAGTCAGGGATTCCGAGCTGGCTATGCCATCGGAAAACCACCCAGATCGATTCCCGTTCGGCCTCTCCAACTCCGCGGCTGTATATCAACAGATGTACATCGCGAAGCAGGGCGACAAGACAAGCTTATCGCCTAGCCAGATTGTGAATCGTTGTAAGGACTCTGAGTTGGTCTCTGGACCATCAGAGGACGAAGATGAAGACGATTTCACGCTCTTACTAAGCAACTCCCCAGACAACGTTGCACGATTCAACTGCAGCACTTACTACAAGTCTGACGTTACCCTCGAGCAACCACTCGTTCGGCTCCCCTCAGGACTTGTCATGACCAACTCGCCAGGAGGACTCCTTGTTCACTGGCCAGGCGTGATCCCTGTTGATTCCTGTTGGGGCAACGAGTCGAGACTAAGTGCGGCAATACTGGAGGATCTGCCCTATCAAGACGACAAGACTGCTTCGATCACCTCTTCTTCCGACTCAACAGGGGATAACTTCTCTGGTGCTTTGAGCCTACAACTGCGCGATCCAAGCAGGCAAGTTTACATGGCAGGCGCACCAGGACAAGGAGATCAATACGAGCGAGAGCTTATGGGCGATATCTCCGACGAAGAGCCGACTGTACCCAATGAGACTGATCAACAGAGGACGGCCCGGCGATCGAGGAACGTGAAGCGCAGGCAAAGGCGCGTCCATGCAGCTAGGCGCACCGCTACATGAAACCTCGATAATGACTTCCAAATGGTCGGGGATCAACCCGTTCTACCCGACGCACCAACCAATCTGAACGTGGCTGCTGAAATTGTCAAAGTTATGCCTAGCACACTGCAGCTACAACAAGTACTCACCTTGCTAGCCGCGGCCCAGCCCCAACCCGAAGGTGGGCCAGGGATGGTCCAGAGGACTCCGGGCCAAAGAACTCAAGGCAGCCGCTCTGTATCATCCCCTCACCCAAGCCATGCCCCACAGGGAAACGCAGGGCAAATCGTGATCCGAGGCACTGCACCGGCTCCCCAAGGAGGAAACAGAACCAACCCTGGCTGGCAAACAATGGCTGGCGGCAGCAACGACGTCAAAGTCAGATACTTCCCAATCATGATGGATACCACTCCACTGACATGGCTCGAGGGCCTCTGCCCTGGATCCATCGACACCTGGGAACAACTCACGCACAAGTTCACTGCTAACTTTCAAGGAACCTGGGCACGACCCGGAACCCGATTTGAATTAGCATCTTGCAAGCAGGAGAAAAGCGAAACCCTGCGCAAATACATCAAGAGATTCTTCGAGAAAAGAGCCACGATCGTAGACGTGTCAGACAGAGAGATCATCGACTGTTTTCACGACGGTCTATGGGCACGTGAATTGCATCGAGAGTTTGGAAGACGAAGCCCAGAAACCATTGCGGAACTCAGGAGCATGGCTGCCGATTGGGCAGATCAAGACGATCGAGAACGCGAGCGATTCGACAAGCGCAAGGATAACAACTCCAATGGTGGCAACAACCAAGACAAGAGTAGTCCCGAGCGCCGTAACAACAACAACAACAGGCGTGATTTCAACCGCAACAAGCGCAAGCCAGACAACACGGTCGCGGCAGTTGAGCGCTCCACGTGGAAGAAAAGCACCCCTGACCTAGATAAAGTCATGAATATCCCTTGCCCATATCATCCGCACGGAAAACACACGATGGCTCAATGCATCCACATCAAGAAAGAGTTCGACAAGCGGGAGTTGCCTGAGAAAAAGAATCCAACGAACAAGAAGAAAGACGGTGACAATGATGACCAAGAAAATGGCTTCCCTCAAGTGGACAACGTTGTTGCAGTATTGTTCAGCGGAGAAAGCTTTACTCAGTCAAAGCGCGCCAAGAAGCTATCTCTCCGTGAGATCATGGCAATAGAACCAGCTACTCCCACATACCTCAAGTGGTCTGAGGTTCCCATTACTTTCTCCAGGGCCGACCAGTGGACCAATTTCGCCAATCCAGGCAAATACCCCCTAGTACTGAACCCAGTTGTGGCACAAGCCAGACTGACCAAAGTACACATCGACGGAGGCAGCGGGCTCAACATCATCTTTGCCAAAACATTTACAAAGATGGGGCTTGACATCACCAAGTACCTGAAGCCCATGGAATCTCCGTTCTACGGCATTGTCCTAGGCAAAGCTGCAATTCCCTTAGGACAAGTCACGTTGCCAGTCACCTTTGGCACGGCGGCCAACTTCAGGACCGAGTACATCAAGTTTGAGGTGGCAGATTTCAAGACCTCATACCACGCGATTCTCGGGCGACCAGCCCTCGCGAAGTTCATGGCAATCCCACATTATGTCTACCTCGTCCTCAAGATGTCAGCTCCCAATGGAGTCCTTTCCCTCAAGGGAGACCTCAAGATTTCCCATGACTGCGATGTCGAGGCGGTAGAGTTTGCTGCGGCTGCTCAAGTCCCAACTCAGATGATGGAAGTACTCGCCTTGGCCAAGAAATCCACAGACCAAGAATCAGATGTTCCCACCAAGAAACCTGCGCATACGAGTTTCAAGCCATCTGAAGAAGTGCAACTCAAGACTGTAGACCTTGAGACGGGCGACTCGTCCAAAACAGCCCTCATAGGGGCAGGCTTAGATTGTAAATAGGAAGACGCGCTCGTCAAGTTCCTTCATGCTAATAAAGATATATTTGCTTGGAAACTATCTGATATGCCTGGTGTTCCTAGGGAGCTTGCCGAGCACAATCTTAACGTTCAGAAAGACGCAAAGCCCAAGAGGCAGCGATTACGACGCTTCGATCAAGAACAACGCAACGCAATCAAGGCTGAGATAGCTAAACTACTCGCGGCTGGCTTCATCAAAGAAGTCTTTCATCCAGAGTGGTTGGCCAACCTAGTCCTGGTCAGGAAAAAGAACAACAATGAGTGGCGCATGTGTGTCGACTACACGGACCTCAACAAGCATTGTCCTCCAGATCCCATGGGTTTACCATGCATTGATCAAGTCATGGACTCTACAGCTGGATGCGCGCTACTCTGTTTCCTCGACTGTTATTCAGGCTATCACCAGATAGCACTGAACGAAGATGATCAAATCAAGACTTCTTTCATCACCCCCTTTGGCGCTTTTTGCTACACCACCATTTCCTTTGGGTTGAAGAATGCCGGAGCCACATACCAACGAGCCATACAGAACTGCCTCTCCTCCCAGATTGGCAAGAATGTAGAGGCATATGTTGATGACGTTGTGATCAAGACACGAGAACCGGAGAATTTTATTACCGATCTGTAGGAGACATTCGACAACCTCAGGACGTATCGATGGAAGCTCAATCCAACTAAATGCATTTTTGGTGTTCCCGCTGGCAAACTATTCGGATTCATTGTAAGCCACCGAGGCATCGAAGCAAATCCTTCCAAGATCACAACCATCCTCAACATGGAAGCTCCTTCAAGCATCAAGGAAGTACAGAATCTTACCGGGTGCATTGCAGCGCTTAATAGATTTATTTCAAGGCTCGGGGAGAAGGGTCTCCCTTTCTTCAAGCTACTCAAGAAATAAGACAAGTTTACCTGGACTGACGAAGCAAATCAAGTCTTCGAGCAACTCAAGACATACTTGACTACTCCCCCGGTACTTGTCGCTCCTCTCAAAAATGATCACTTATTCTTATATATTGCGGCTACTACACACGTAGTCAGCACAGTCATTGTGGTCGAACGAAAGGAAGAAGGCCATGTCTTTCCAGTACAGAGGCCGGTTTATTACATCAGCGAAGTACTTTCGGAATCCAAGATCCGCTACCCTCAAGTCCAGAAGCTGCTCTACGCAATTTTCATCACCTCCAGAAAGTTAAGGCATTATTTTCAAGCTTTTCCTATTACTGTTGTGACTAAATTTCCTTTGGGCAAGATTTTTCACAATCCCGATGCAACAGGGCGAATCAGCAAGTGGAAGGCAGAAATAGCGGCATATGACCTCACTTTCACATCACAAAAGGCCATCAAGTCTCAAGCCTTGGCTGATTTCACGGTCGAGTGGTTGGAAACCCAGTACTCCAGAACAACTACTCGCCCTGAGCATTGGGTTATGTACTTCGATGGGTCATTGAAACTGGAAGGAGGCGGCGCAGGAGTTCTTTTAATTTCTCCCAAAGGTGAACAACTCAAGTATGTTCTACAAATCCTTTTTCCAGTCACCAACAATGAAGCTGAGTATGAGGCCATGTTACACGGTCTTCGCCTAGCCTCATCACTTGGTATCAAGCGCCTTTGTGTGTATGGAGATTCCGCAGTAGCTATCAATCAAGTCAACAAGGATTGGGATGCCACGAAGGAAACAATGGATGCATATGTCAAGGAGGTCCGTAAACTTGAACGTCACTTCCTTGGACTAGAATTTCATCATGTCGTTCGTGATTACAATGTTGCT
This sequence comes from Echinochloa phyllopogon, assembly GCA_033239725.1. Classification (NCBI taxonomy): domain Eukaryota; kingdom Viridiplantae; phylum Streptophyta; class Magnoliopsida; order Poales; family Poaceae; genus Echinochloa; species Echinochloa phyllopogon. The sequence goes on along the minus strand of BTCW01000002.1, from coordinate 48,051,467 downwards.
GCTGACGTCTTGTCCAAGATGGGATCGCAAAGATCAGATGTTCCAGCAGATATTTTTGTTCACGAGTTACATCATCCATCTATCAAAGAACCAGTCCAAGCAGACTCTATTTCAGAACCACTAAGGCCTGACCTCCAGGTCATGATTATCGATACTGACTGGATGACTCCATTCATCGAGTACTTGCGAGATCACAAACTGCCAAAGCTAGAAAGCGAGCAAGTTCGCATCAGGCGCAGAGCGGCAAACTATGTAGTAGTCAACAATACACTCTATCGGCAGGGCGCATCTGTCAACGTGTTGATGAAGTGTATACCAGCTGATCAAGGTAAAGCCCTGTTTGCGGAAATTCACAGTGGTACTTGCGGCAACCATGCTGCTTCGTGCACACTAGTCGGGAAGGCCTACAGAGCTGGGTTTTTCTAGCCAACGGCGAAGAAAGATGCTGAAGATATAGTCAAGAGATGTCAGGGCTGTCAGTTTTTTGCTCGTCAAGCCCATGTCCCAGCACATGAACTCTGCATGATTCCATTATCCTGGCCTTTTGCCTGTTGGGGCCTGGACTTGGTTAGTCCTCTAGCTAAAGCCCCTGGTGGGTTCGAGTGGCTCATTGTTGCCATCGACAAGTTCACCAAGTGGATTGAAGCGCAACCGTTAGTCAATCCAAGGGCTGACAATCTCATCAAATTCTTCAACGGGATTATCCATCGATTTGGTATACCTCACGAGATCATTACAGGCTTAGGCTCTGTTTTCATAAGTGAAGCATTTCAAGAATATTGCGAAAAGTACTCGATTGAGACTCATTACGCTTCAGTTGCTCATCCAAAGGTCAATGGTCAAGTCGAGAAGGCCAATGGCCTGCTACTGCAGGGTTTGAAGCCTAGACTTTATGAACCACTCAAGAAATATGGTGGAAAATGGGCTCAAGAGTTACCGGCAGACTTTGGGGACTACGCACGCAGCCAAGTCGTGCAACAGGACAAACCCCTTATTTTCTAGTCTACGGATCCGAAGCAGTTCTACCTGCTGATCTTCTTTGGAATGCTCCACGACTAGAGAACTATGATGAACAAGTCGCTCAACATGAACATTTTCAAGATGTTGACGGCATTGAAGAAGCTCGAGTAGCGGCTCTCATTCAGAACACCCGTTATCTCGAGGGCTTACGGCGTTATCATCAACGCTCTGTCCAGCCTCGTTCCTTTGTCATAGGAGACTTGGTCTTACGGCGAATACAGAAGACAGATGGCTTGCATAAGCTCATGTCTCGTTGGGAAGGTCCATTCCTCGTCAAACAAGTCATTGGGGCTGGAACATATCGCCTACAAACTCAAGAAGGCGAAGATTTGCCAAATGTCTGGAACATTGAGCATCTACGAAAGTTCTATCCATAGCAGTGGATTACAGAACTATACCATGTACTTTTTTAATTCTAGAGATATCAATAAAGCTATATTTTCACTTGCGCATAACCATGTGTTCAATTAAATTCAAGTATCAGGGATAGTTGTGTTAACAACGACTCAAAAGACGCCACGACTGCTTTTATCACAAAAGCGGCACCAAGCCTCAGTAGTCTTGATTAAACTACACCTGCCTATATTTGGTAGTTGCTGTTAGTTCTACAGTCTTTTGTTTATTACTGAAATCTGGCTCTGAGTCTCGTGCCAACTGCATCCGATTTCAGTATTGCGCCTAACAGGAAATCAACAGATTCACCTTTTACACAATGCATCTATATATTCATGCAAATTATAAGTACATACTACTTTTTGTAGCATTACGGCTCTGCATCAGCAACCATTCATTATATCTGTTTAAGCAATGATCTTTTCATACAAGCATCTGCTTTTACAGGTTTTTGACCTTGGGTCTAGGCACCATTGTACTTTTGCATGATTTCATTAGCCTGTTCCAGGATCATCTACAAGTCAAAAACAAATGACTTCACGCTTTAAAAGTACTACAAGTACATCTCATACAATGAACATCTCATATTACATAGCAATCTCATAGCAACAAATTGTTTTTCACTTCTGGATTACAGAGTTTACAAATTCTTCAGCTAATGGCTCTGTTTCCTCTACTAGTGTTGTATATTGTTCTTCACTTGTACCAACTGGCAGATACTTCAATTCAATATTTGTAGTCGGGTTGTGTGCCTTGAACAAAGCCAATACTTTGCTTATGCAGTCTTTCAGGGTGGTCTTACAGAAGTCGCCGACTAGTTCTGGCACTTGGCGCAATCGCTCTGGCAGATATACGTTGCCTGACCCTGCATCCTCTGGAATCAGCAAGTCCATGATTGGTTCCACAGCCTCTTCAATTTTCTTTCTTTCATCAAGTAGGTTATTCACTTCCTCTTGTTTAATCTGAGAAATCTTCAAGGCAGCGGCCAGCTCTTTCTCCATGTCGATACGAACTTTATGTTCCTTGGCGAAATTGGCATCTTTCTTATCAATCAGAGCCTTCAGCTTGGTAATATCGTTAGCTTGGCGCTGTACCTGGTTATACCAGCATGTAGTCTTGCCTTTTTCTTCAGTCAGCTTTTTCTTCAAATCTGTGCATAGCAGGTTATATTTTTCAGTACTGCTTATTAGTATAAATACTTTACATTAAGTATAGAGTACTTACCGGTATTTTCTTTGTTCAAATTTGTCACACGGGTCTCCAATCTACCCTTGACATCAACAAGGCTGTCATTTTGCCTCTGGAGTGCTTGAATTTCTTCCTTGTGCTCCGCTTGGGCTTTTTCAAGTTCTTCACGATCCTTCACCCAGTCGGCTTCTAACTCGCAAATCCGGGCTGATAATTTAGCATCTCCAGGCTTTTCGACTAGTTCGACCAGTGCATGTGCATTTTTCTATTATTACAATATCATCTATGTTCTTGAATTCACAAGTAAGGTACACCAGTTTCTTACCAAAGCTAGTTGCAGGTGGTTGCGCAGTTCATAGGCTTCATCTTTCACGGATTTGCCCTGTACTTCAACCTGAACAGGAACATAGTTAACAATATTAATCAAGTTTTTACTCATGCAAACAATGAAATACATTTTATGAGTACTTACATTTTCAAGTATTTCGCCTGGTATTTGCTCACACAGCACTCTCTCGAGTTGCTCTATTTCTTGTATTTCTTCATCCTGCAGAATGCGATTCAAGTCGATATTACAATAAATGCAATAAGGAGTAACATTACTACAATTTTAGTTCAAGGAGTACCTTGTCCAAAGACGATTCATCAACATTGATAGCTTTGGCTGGTGATTCAACTCCTTCAGCGGAGCCAGCCGGGGCGATAGGGGCAGTACCTTGCGGCGAAAGACTCTCACTGGGTATGTTGGCTTGTTCATCAGGGGCGCTAACCACCATCTGCCTCGAAGCTTCTGTGTCATCATAAGCAGTGTTCTTGGTTGGAGTCGTTATGGTAGCTTCCAGCTGAGGCCTTGGCGGATTTTCAACATTGGCTTCAATTGCAGCCCCATCTTTAGTTTCCTCTTGTTGAACAACCTTTGTGACTGCTTCTTTGGGTTACCTGTCAGTCATAACAACTATAAGCATACATTATCTATTCAAAAGTCAGAATCAAGACATTAGGGGACAGTTTTCTACTTACTCCTTTGGTGGTTCAGGAGCTTTCAGAGGCTGGAATTGGAACTTCAACAGAGGTTTTGGCCGCCTGGAACTAGTGGTACTCTCAGAAGGTGTGATTCCCAGAGCACTTGAAGAAGATGAACCTTGAGGAGTAGAGAGCCTATGTGACAGCTTGATGCGCTTGGATGGATCATCAGACGGTACGACATCATCAGATCTGGTCGACTGACTCCGAGTGGATCGTTTTCTCCTAGCAGTTATTGGTAGATCTGGAGCAGCTATAGGACACAAATATAAGCAATAACGTTTTCAACATCAACAAGTACTGCTTTTGAGTACTCAGTATACTTACTTGCAGTCAAAACTTGTGGTGGCGCGCTGATGTCAGAATTTTCCACGGCCTCATCATCACTGCGGACATTGACAGCTTTATCACTAAGAGTCTTCTCAGATGAACTCTTAGCGAGTTCTTCCCATTCATCGGGGGAAAATAGATCTTGTGGTTCAGCCTGTATTGATCAAGACAATCAGGGTTCTTATTTATAAAACATCAAACGACTCGAAGTATTCAAGCTTTGGGACATTACCTCCAACAGTGGTTGTTCACTAGACAATTCTCCAAAAAGGACAGGTTTTTCATGAACACCGGTAAACATCTTGTTCAGCCGCATGAGGACAGTCTCATCAGAGATATCCTCGGGAGCCATTCGTGATGGATCAGTAATTCCTTCATACTGAAATCCAAGATGGACCCTCTCCCGCAGAGGTTGCACCATTCGCTTCATGAAGCTAAAGGCAATCCCAACGCCAGTCAAGCCTTTTTCCTTCAGAAATTGTACCCGCTTCAGTAATGCGGGCACATCCTTGGCTTCCTCAGCAGAGGGGCGGGAGTTCCAGTTCTCTTGGACCTTGGGGTACCATCCATCTTTTTCAGGACAACTCAAAGAATGATTTCCTGCTATTTTTTAAGATATCCAAGTAAATGAGAAGGATACTAGTAACAGAATCGACTAGTGTATTTGAATTTACAAGAGATTTGAAGTACACTTACCAATGGTGAACCATTTGCTGTTCCAGTCGCCACAGGAATCCATGATTGGCATATCAAACCACTTCGCTTTCATTTTCTGGCGAAATTGGACGCCAGCTCCTCCAACAACTTCTGTTCTTATATGGGTTGGTTGTGGTTTGATATGGTATAGTATGCGGAACAAAGGGAGGCTAGGTTCTATACCAAGAAATGCTTCACAAGCATGAAAAAAGACAGAGATATATAAAATCCCGTTGGGATTAAGATGATGCAGTTGCAAGCCATAGAAACCAAGGAGATTTTTGAAAAAAAGTAGAGATTGGCAAGCCAACTCCACGTTCACAGAAGGATATGAAAAGAGGAATTTGTTGGTTATTTTCAGTTGGGAATTCTTGATTCCAACAAGATTTCCACTCAAGGAAAGCTTGATCAAGAAGCAAACCTTGTTCCACCAAGCTGCTTAACTCATCAGAGTTGGTCGCGCATCTCTTCCAAGCTACGGCAGGTGATGGTGGATCAGCGAATGTCGGCTTCATCAAAGGATCCGGAAGTGTTGATTTTCTTCTGCCACCCCTCTGAGATCCAGGGTTTCCAGTTCCCCTTCCTGCGCCTCTCACTCGCGAAGACATTGTAGAGCGATTCACTACCTTGGATTTCTCTCGCATTCACTGATTGCACAAGCTCGGGGGCTACCCTAGGCTGATCTTACGCACAAAGGTGTGATTGGTGATTGGCGAGGAAAGGGAGAGATTTCGGGCTCAGAGGTGTAGAGTTGAAGACGAATGAAGTGATCCATACAATGAAGTTCGGCAGATCTATATAATACATGGTTAGGGTTACTGTGCACTACAGTAAGGCGGCGTATCGCATCCGGATTTCCCGCCTATTTTTTCGAGATAACATTCCCTCATCAGTTAACTGAGCAAAATCCGGAAGTTCAGTTAGGCAACAAATAACAGAAGATTTATCCTGATCTTTAAACCAAAGATATTTGCTTTAAAGCTCGGGGGCTGCTAGCGGATAATCCGGGATTTGATTTCCGAAATTTAAGGAATAATTACTTGCAGACCTTCGACTAGTTTTCATGAAACTACTCGAAGCTCGGGGGCTACACCCAATGGGTGCACCTATTCGGCGCACACCATTGAACTACTCGAGATGAAGATAAGAAGATTGCTTTTGAACCTCTGACTACTTCAAGAGTACTCGGGGGCTCGGAGGCTACACCCATTGGGTGCATCAACAGATGCACTCCAATGTAAACTACTCGTCAGAGAAGGCTTGAGCGTCTTGAGCTTAGCTCCAATTACTCGAAGGCAGATTCAAGACTTGAAGCAAAGGCGCAAGATGCTCGGGGGCTTGTGGGACCAGGATCCCTAGGGCCACTCATTCAGGGATTAAACTACTCAATAAAGAATGTTTGATCTGACTACTTCAAACTAGTCGGCTATGGTACAAGACGGCGTAGTTGATTAGGTAGACTAGTCGTATACTAGTAGGAGACTCCCCAAAGTATTCTGTTGTAGTACTCCAGGTTGTATACGACTAGGATATTGTAACCGACTTGTAACTCTGCTCCCCCGGACTATATAAGGTGGAGCAGGGACCCCTCCAAAAGACATCAGACAACCTCACGGATAATACAATCAGCCATACAGGACGTAGGGTATTACGCTACTCGCGGCCCGAACCTGTCTAATTCGTGTTGTTCGTGCACCATCGTTTCTAAGAACTAGGCGAGACCCACACAAATCTACTCCCTGGGGTATCCCCAGTTAGACGTGCTCGACATAATTCGTCGACAGCGTATTAAAAATATATAAATCTTTATATTGTTTTCAATAAATACCAAAAATATGTTTTATACAATATATTATTTTTTCTTCTGAATTCATGCTCCAAGAAAATGTGCCGTAAAGTATGATGATAATGGCAAAAAAACGTGTTTAAATTTTAGCATATAAAAGCTAGCTACGGGTGCTAATCAGGGACATGTAGGGATATGGGCCAGGGCATTTTTGTCCGGTTCGAGCTAGCTCACGCTGCTTGAAGCACCACGGACAGCGCCATCACCGAGTACCGCACCATCAATGTCCAGGAACGAATCTGTTCTCGCCTCCACAGTCCACAGAGAAAAAATAAAATAAAAAACCCGTGTAGCACAAGTATGTCTTACCAGGGCGTCAAGAGAGGCTGTTGGAACCCGAACATCGCCAGCGGAGCCAGCGACCCCTCGCCGTGGTTGCTGGAGAGCCACCGGCAGATTGGTCCCCTTGCGTACCGCCGGAGCGCCGCACCATCTGGCCCTGCCCCTTCCTCCTCCACGGAGCACTTCACCACGCCGTGGGCCGCTAGGAACCGCAGCATACGGTCCACGGCGGCCGCCGCCTCGGCCTTGTTCGCGGCAGGTAGCTGGGCAACCAGCTCGTCCGCCGTCAGCGAGCGGCCCGCCGGCGCGGCGCAGAGCGCGTCGATGAGGCCGAGCTCCATCGCTGCCTTGAGCGTCATGGAGACCATGTGCGCCGTGATGAGCTCCTGCGCGGTCATGAACGACGTCGTCTCTTCCGAGCCGATTGCCCACGCTGCCGGATCCACGCTGGCGCCATGTTTTGCCATCTTTGAGCCCGAATTTCCTAGCTAGCTAGTAGTTGCGCGATGCCGTTGCTTCTTGCGTGTGGCTCTCGGTATACCCTAGACGGTTTTCCATATATAGAGGTATATCATATATATATATATATATAGAAGTACTAGCAAATATTCCCGTGCGTTGCTATGAATAAATATTTTAAACATCTAATATAATATTTTCTTAAAAATATATATATGCGAAGTCAAAAAAAAAATTAGTGGTGACATTTCACAGGTTCGCAATACAAAGTCACGGTATTCAGAGTGTCGTGTCATAAGCTGATTAGAGACTAAAATGTACAAATGAATTAATATTTAATAGACAACCTCGGATGCATGTGTGCCTGAACATGGTATTAATCTGTGCTTGAATGCATGCAGTATAACTAAACAGAACATTATAATATCAGCTTTCCAGAGGCTAGCAGCTACTGGCGTATATTAAAATTTGGATCTTTCGAAAATGAGAGTTTACAAGAATTTTCAAAATTCTTTAACTCAACATCTAGAGTTGTGTTGCTAATAGAAAACTTTCTTGAGTGACCATAGTTTCTTTTACTCTGATATTTTGAGCCTGCATGCCCTACTACAAATTTAATTTTCCTATGCTCCTCAAATCAAAATTGCAGTGGGAAGCAATCTTACACTACTGCTAAACGAAAACCATAAGGAGCATGTGACACCTAGATTGCACCATTGATTTCAAAGCAAAACCGGAAAAATATTGAATTGAAGATAGAGGGCAGAACCTTTTAGCTCGGTGCCGGTAAAAACAGAACGGAAGCCAGGGTAAGCAGACCTTGGTCTTCGTCCATCGCTCTATCTATCTCCTTGATATTTGCAGCAGGCCACGCCGGCTGCACACGCTTGCGTGCCCGTCCATCGCAGCAAAGCCAAAAGCGGCCAGCTAACGGGCAGTGTGATGTACGTGCTGCTTGAATCGATAATGGCTGCCGCCGAATCACTGGTTGCTTTTGCGCAAGGGTATGCATGCAGCGCAGGTGCCTCGCGGTAGAGTAGGGTTTCCGCTGGAGCGAGAGATCGTCTCGCCTCTTTCCTTTCCCTCGCGTTCCGTCCAGGCCGTGGCGTTGTGGTTTTGGCCGTCGGTAGCAGAGGCCTACATGGCAAGGAGCGGGGAGGTGGAGGCCGTGACGGATGTGAACTCTTGAACGGCGAGATAGAGATGAACGAGGGAGGCGCCGCGGTGGCTGCGGACTCTTGGCGCCAAAGTTCGGGTCCAGTTCGATTCGATCAAGAAAAGGCATGTGCCTCGACGGACCGAGGGTCCAATTTCATAGATATCAGGAGGTTTTTTGTAAAATTATGACGTACCGCAGAATCAACCGTTTCCTAGGTACCGCGGAAGCAATCCTTGCTTTATAATTAGGTAGAGATATAATAATATATTTGATGGTATCCGTACCACGGAATAGTTAATTATTTCTTTGGTGGTAGTGGGAATATCTGGCTGATATTTTAGTTGTGGTACTATATACTGTAGGATATTTATTAACTATTAAGAACATGTACTTTATAGATAACGTACGTTCAACGGTACTGATATTAAGGCCCCATTTAATTTCACTGACTAAACTTTCATCCCTATCACATCGAATATAAAATAAAAATACTAATTAAAAATATTAAATATCGGTTAATTCAAAAAGCAGAAGTAATTCACAAGATCAATCTATAAGCCTAATTAGTCCATAATTTGACAATGTGGTGCTATAGTAAACATGTGCTAATGATGAATTAATTAGACTTAATAGATCTTCTCGCGAATAGACATGCCAAGAAGGAATGAAATAACATATGCGGTTGAATGTGCATGACGTGTTCAGAGCTGGGTGATTCAAACTACATCGGAATGCCAAGTAATATTTCATCGTTATAAGAGCATCTCCAAGAGTCTCTCTAAATCTCACTCTCTAAATCCTCATTTAGAGAGTCATTTGTATAAAAATCGTTTTCTATATGTTTCCGTTTTTCAACAGCTTTTCTATATCTTGTGTGCACTCTGAAAAGCTATTCTCTTTTCTATATTTGAAGAGCAAGAAATCCGGAATAGAGAGTGGCTATGTTTACATAACCAAATAAAGAAGCTGTTGGAAGGTAACTTTTCAATCAAAATCTCTAAAACTATCAATTATGATAAATTTAGAGAGTCTCTTGGAGTTGCTCTAATCACTTTATATATAAAGAAAACAAATTCTGTCTGTGGTGTAGAATTAGACTCTCTATGGTGTAGTGTAGAAATTTCTAAACTCTTTGTTCCAAGCTGTTGCGTCGTCAAGTCTAATTGCAACACAAAACATCTAATTTGTGTGTATGCCATTTTTAACTCATGCAAAAAATCTACAGCTCTAAGTGTTGATGGCCAAGAAAAGTTCTTTATCATTGCAATAAAATATTTAGGTGATATTTTGTAAAGAAAAAATCACCTTATTTGGAAAGTCAATCAACTCTCCATGCAATCTTGTACCATATTTGCAGTTAATACATGGCTAAATTTAGATTAGAAAGTAAGGAAGGACGAAAATAGAAGGTAATGTGCATAAGACCATCCATGTCATCTGCCATAGTACGTGGCAAAAATATATCAACTCTGCGTACATGTGATTGTATCTGCACACATTTGACAAGATTGTGTATCTATTTACAATTTTGCTACTTGTTAGACTAAAATGATACAATCATACAAGTTGTTGTATGATAGGTGCAATTTACTCACAAAAGAAATAGGTGAACTTAGGAAGAGAAGGGCAGGATATAAGGAAGGAAATGAAGCAAACTTTATTTATTCATGAATCCAAAATTTTTGAGTGTGAGAGAGAGGCTTAGACACTATTTAGAAAATGTGAAGAAAATGAAACACTTGCAGTGGTGAGCACCATTTTTATTTAGTGTCTCCTTGTTTCTTTAAGATTTAGTAAAACTGCCTTTCTGTTTACCAATTTAGTCTCTCCTTGTTTATTTCAAACCCTAAATCTTGATGATTCAATTGATTTTTACAAGCAATTGTATTAGAAAAAAGAAAAAGTCTACTTTACACAATCCAACTAGTATGATAGTCCCATTTCAACCCTTAAGCACAAAATTGGATATGAAGGGTCATTGAACTATTAATCTAATTTAATATAAAAATCATAAGTAATTCATTTTAAATCACACAGATATGAAAATTATATCAAAAGTTTTTGTTAAATGTACCTATCTATTGAGACTCCATTTGGAGTGATTTGAACCTTACGTAATATAGTGAAAAAACAATAATTTGAATTAAATAAAATGCACAACTAAAAGAAATAAAACACTAGGACACATGCACATATGATATGAATAGCTACAATCAGAGCAATAATTAATAGAATACATATTTTTAAAACTTTTGGTACCAATTTAAGATTTTAAAAGAATTATTTATGAATTTTTAGATTAAATTAGAATTCTTTTAATTTGTAGAAATTAAAAACCACATTTCAAACGGCTCTAAATGGCGTTTAGTGTTTGATTTTATACTTTAGGATTGAAAATAAAGTAACATACTAGTTGGCAGTTGTAAATAGACTTTTTCCCTAATAAAATAGCCATGCATGTTTGCGTGTTGATAGGCTAGTTTTTTCAAATCTTATTTACTACTGAAATTATTATCTCACAATTATTGGTGTTGATCTAATATTGCAATTTGAGGCACATAGATCCCATAAATACGATGTCCTGCTAGTTGACCACATATTAGGGCCTATTTGGTAGAGCTCCATTAGATTCCGATTCTCTATGTGAGCTAATTCTCTGAGATAAATTGATTATGCGATGAAACTGATTTTTTTTATTCTCGAGCAAATGAGACTCCAAAATCTCGCCCAATCTAAGGATTGAGCACTTTCTTGGGATTGCTAAATGAAGTTCACGACAAACGTGAAGGGAGGATGAAAGTGGTCTGGAACGGTCGGCAAAACATCTTAATCAATTTCATTACGCCAGATGATCTGATCGTCCACATCTGCTCGGAGGTCGACTGATTGAAGCCTATTCCAAATGTGCAGATATTCCACTACTGCCTGTACCGATAGCCCTCCGCTGACGCTTCTACTCCAAGTGCCGGTATCCAATGGGGAATACTCAGCCCGATCAGCGTATCACGCACTTCACCAAGGGTCAATTGCTCTTATGGGCTCCGATCTCATCTGGAAAACTTGGCTCCTATGAAAGTCAAGATATTCCTATGGTTGCCTTTCAAGAAGAGGCATTGGATGGCCGATCGCCGCCACCGACATGGCCTGGATGCTGTGGCAATCTGCCGTCTTTGTGGCCAAGAATCGGAATCAAATGATCACCTCCTCTTCGTCTTCTACTCTTTCACAAGAAAAGTGTGGACAATCCTCACAACAGCATTAGGACGTCAGTGCTACACCCAGGAGCAAAAGACTCTCTACAAGATTGGTGGTTGCAATCAAGAAAAAGATGGAGTGGACAGAAGAAGAAGGGGTTCGACTCTTTGGTGGCACTTGTAACTTGGGAAATTTGGAAACAAAGGAATGCAAGAGTCTTCCGTGGAGAGCAGACGTCGGTTCATGGAGTGATAACGACAATCAAGACACAAGGGGAGCAATGGTTCTTCGCCGGTGATAAGGATTTGGGTTGTTTAGTCCACGAGTAATCACTATAGCAGTAGTAGCAGTAGCCCCCCTCCCCCATAATTCTGTAATAGGAGGCAGGGATCGTGGGGTGGTCTTGGCACAGATGGCGTCTTTGTAAACTTCATCTTTCTCTCTTAATTCAAAGATGCGTAATTCTCTTGAAAAAAATCAAAGTTCTCAAAGTTTGTCCCCAAATTCCACTATGTAAAAAGAAGATTCCCATCACATTAAAATGCTGGCACATGCATATAGTACTAAATGTAGATAAAATCAAAAACTAATTACACAGTTTTGTTATACTTTGCGAGACGAATATTTTGAGCCTAATTAATCAATGTTTGGATAATTATTCATAAATACAAACGAAATGTTACAGTGACAAAATGTCAACTTTGACCTCTCCAAGTTGGGAACTAAACAAGGCTGTATTTTTATTCGGGAACGGAATGCTGATCGATAAAGGGAAATTGGATATACGGGATATCAAAAGTAAAACCATTCGGTGGGGGACGTGTCGACAAAGGACGGGAATTGGTAACTCAAATCGGGAAGATCGATGCAAATAACTAGTTCAAACAATCAATTTAACGCAATGGTTACAACCATATATAATACATATGCACATAGTCTCTACAACTCTATAAAACCAAAGAGGAGAAAAAACGTCGTCCGTAAAATGATGGCCTCGCGAGCTCCGTGGCCTCGCGAGCCTCGCTCCGCAGCCTCGCCTCGCGCATCCACGCCTCCACGCCCACGTTCTCCACGCCTCCACGCCGCAACCGTCGGTCTCCACCTCGCCCGCCTACATCTCCGGCTCCTCCTCCCGCGCACCCGCCTCCTACCCCGCACGGCTCGCCTCCCCGCCTCCTCCCGTGGCCGCTTCCCCGGCTCCCCCTCCCGCGTGCCCGGAGCCGTCCGCCGGACCCGCCGCCTCGCCCGCCCGCGGCGGCACCACTGCGGGTCGTCCCGCCGGTCGCGCGGCCGAGCTCGTCCGTGTCGCCCGCGCCGCTCCCACCCACCCGCGCCCGGAGCCGCTGCATCTTCCGCCGTGCCGAGCTCGTCCGTGTCGCCCGCGCCGCTCCCACCCACCCGCGCCCGGAGCCGCCGCCTCGCCCGCCTGCGGCCGACCTCCGCCGCTGCGAACGACCGCTGCCGCCGCGGACAGGCGACACTGCCTCCACGACCTGGCCGACCTCGACGACCTGAGGTTAGCTACTGAAACTCGGGCATCAGATTTGACCCCAATTGGATTAATATGGGTGCTTGAGATTCGATAGCCTGCATTTAGAACTAGCATATTAATCCATTACTAAATACGCTTGAAAATAACCTTGGTCATATTTGGGGCAAAAACCATAGCAATGTTGCGAGCATTCATCTTGTTGTAGCTTTCATTTTCCACAACATCTGCCATAAGATTGATGGCCCATTCAAGTAATGCTGCTTCGACAGGAGGTATCGTACTTGCAAGGTGGCCAAATTCTTCTTCAGTGTTGCAGTGCATCACTTGTTCTGGAGTCAACGAGTCCAATACTCCACTTGGAAGTTCCCGAAACCATGCCTATAGTTAGCACCACACATTAATCATAACTGATGTACAAGAGAAACTAAATGAAAAGGAATACTGATTTACTTGAGCTATAGTTTGCTCTTCATATTGGTGGGTGTGTATTGATTCTTGGGTATGTCTTAAAATTACAGAAAATGACAGTGCTAACCTATATATGCAGAAGTTTGCCATGCTAAAGAAACAGAGGTACTGCTAATGAAAACAAGGGAAAGCACTTGCGCACACCTTTATCAGTCCAGCGAGGCAGTGCAAGTCAACACCATCTGGAACAACTCCTCTGTTTAGTTGATCCCTCACGTATAGTTCTTGGCTATTGTCTGCATTTATCCTGAATATCCCTTCAGCCTAATAGAATAAGAAAACAGTATTTTCAGAACCATGGGTGCTGCCACTCTGACAACAAAATTGTCCCATTCCTTACCTGAAGACCTCCAAGTGAATATAACTTCCTTTGCATTGTCAAGAGTATTGTTGGCACACTGTTTCCTCTTCTATCATACGAGCATTGCATGGAAGTTGGTGAAACTCCAAATACGCTTACACTGGATGCAGAAATAGACAGTTTGATAAACATAAATTATGTCAGGCTTCAACAAGTAGACTAAGTTACAGGGTTTTCCTTAAGGAAAATAAAAATTTGATGCAAACACAAGTTAAGGCCTTAAGCTTGTGGAATTCCTCGGTGCAACTGAAAGGCTATGGATGAGATACAACAATACCAGGACAATGTAATAGTAACTACTCTAACTAAACAAGACGAATAATAAATTTGAAGTATCTTTGCCTCTCTGGAGATGAATAGAAAACTGAAAAGAACAAAGCATCCCACCTCTGATTTAGGCTTTAGCAGGGAGCTTCAATTGTTCTTTTCAAACTCTACTTGGCATTGCAAATTTCCTGATGGTTGACAATGTGCTCATGACAAATCAGAAGTGGGTGCTTTTGTTTCTTTAAGAGTACATTGCCCTTTTTTCAGAACAGGGTACATGCTTTAGAAATGTAGAAAGTGTTAACCTTAGAATTATACATATTTTCTACTGATAGGGAAGAGGCAAGTTGAGGCTAACCGGATCAGAGAGAAGTACCCTGACAGAATTCCTGTAAGCTTCTACCCTCCTGTTTACTCTGCATTCTTGTCCAACTGTAATTCCTCTAATATATTGCAATTTGTGTAATGCAGGTGATTGTTGAGAAGGCTTAGAGGAGTGATATTCCTGACATCGACAAGAAAAAGTAAGTTCTCAACTTCTCTGTGTTACCCATAACTGCAATACTCTTTACCACTAAATTATATTATAGTTTTTGATACCGATGGCACAACGGCACTGGTAGAAATACCAAAAGACCTAATGAAACAGGGGATCTGCCTATTTTTTGTACCAGGCTATATTCATGGATCCATCAAGAAATGGGAAAAACAGGGTTCCTCTTGGGGACGTCACGAACACTACTACTCAAGGTAGTCACACTTCAACATGTTTTTAGTGTCATTAGGTGCACGGAATTATTTTTGTTGTGCAGTAATAGTGAAACATTTTCGTGACAGTAGATCATGTGATATGGTTGGACAACGTCTGGAAGAAGAGGATCCTAAGGCCCGTAAGAGGCGGATGGATAGAGAATGGTTGGCATCGATGTCTGCTGAGAAGAGGAATGAGCAGAACAAGAGAAGACGTGAGAGGAGGATGGAGAAAAAAGTTCGGATCGTCGAGAGTGAACCAACTGAGAAGCATGGGGATGACCAAGATAATGATTATCAAGACAGTGATGACATGCAACCCTACAAAGAAACACCAGGTGGGTCTGCACATTTTTAAGCTCTACAATTAAAAAAGTTAAAAAACCATTAAGAATATAAGACCAGATGGAAATACACGATGTAAATGGCAGTCCAATTTACATCGGGTCAGCTATGGAATTGTTCATAATGTTGACTAATAATGCCAATACCTCTGTTCACAGCAATGTATTTATGAACTCTCAACTACATATTCTTGTGACTTGTGTATGCAAATGGGAGCGAAATCATAAGTCAGCAGCCGGATGAGGCTGATGAAACCGACTACATGAACATGGGTACTGCACCAGATGATGACGAAGGTAATCTTTCTTGCCTGTTGCTCTTGATAATAAATACTAAATGGTTCAGGCATATCCATTTTAACGCAACATCGAGCTGTGAACTATGCTTTTTATTCTGAATGCTTGCTTTGTGGTGTACTGTTCCAATATGTAGCTTTTCAATAGATTTGCAATTATTTCCTTTTTATCAGCCAGACATCTACTGTTTGTACTGTTCCAATATGTAGCTTTTCAGCATTAGGCTCAAAATAATAAGCAAAAGGGTTCTGTATGGCGGTTCAACTTTATGAAATGGTGTAGGTGTTTCAATTCAATATGTCTTATGACCACAATCGTTGCAGATTTGTATGGCTGCTCCTTTTTTAATTTTAGTGATAGAAATTTTATCTGATATCCTAATATAAATTATTTTGCAGACTCTTTTGCCATGGGAATTTAATAGAAACTTTATGTTGTATGTGATCGACCACAAGAGTAAAAACATTACTATTATTTGCACCCAACCTATACAGGATTGTTTTAAAGATGAGCCATGGAAACAATACATTTTGAGAATGGTAGACATTATTCAAATGTATAGATCTGCCATGAGAGTACATCAACCTGGATGGGAAGAGCATCTTTTGAGTGGAAGCATATAATTGCAGATGGAATCCCAAAGAACATTCCTAGGTAACTGTCTTTGAATTGTCATCCTATTGGATACAAAAAATAATTTTTTTAAAGGATCTGGGTTGACCAATGATTTTGCAACAGACATCTAACTGGATATATCATTCTTCAATATATGACCTCGATCCACAATGCAAAAGCCACTACAATTTGTACGGTAAGTATTTTTTATCTTGATATGTACTTTTCAATCAAATCACATGTCATAGTATTACAAATTTACATATATGTGCTGCTTATACATAGGATGGCAAAACAATGCGGCAAAACTTTTTGATAGACATATCATGGTCGAGGGGGAATGCGTATCGAACGAGGCTTCCCAAAGGCGTACAAGACTATCTTACCTGCATCACAGGGAAAAGTCTTTAAAATAGAGATGCTCAGAAAGATTGTAATATTTAGAACTTATCGCTATTCTACAACTAATTGATGTGTTATTGTCATTGATCTCACTTGGTCTGAATGTTAATTTATTTGATTGTTTGTTTTGTTTAAATATTTATATGTCATTTGTTATAAATATTTTGTTGCCCGTAGCGACGCACGGGCACCATCCTACTGAGTTCAGAGAACTCGGAGATTTGGGATCCTCAGTTCTAGAATACGTGGTTACTCATGCAGTCATGTGTCCTCCCGAGATAGCTCGCTCTGTGAGCGCACTGGCCTTGACGACGATCAGATCAACGCTCTCCGCCGTTTATCTTTTTTATATAACGAATAAAAAAACCAAAATCTCTCCGCCGTTTCGGCTTGCGCACGGGTGCACCTCCGCCGTGGTCTCTGATCAGGTTGACGCCGCTGGCGGACACAGATCGCCATCGTCTCTTCGCTATCGCTTACAATGGCGGACACTTCTGCCTGGAATTGGAACAGGACTCCTACAATTCGTGGAGTGCAGTGCGAGAGCGCCGTTGACGAAGGCGACGAACCGCCCGGGGCCGCCGGCCTTCCTGAATTCCCGGCCGCCAGCTGCGGGAGACCAGCGCAGCGCGGGAACGCGGCAACCAGATAGCGCAACCGGAGCAGCTCCGGTGGAGCTTAGCTGGCGCAGTCCTGAAGCACGTCTTGGTTCGCTGCCGCCACCGTCAATCTCTGCCGACGAAGTGAGCAGGCGAGCGGCCGTGCGCAGGCTTCGACCGCCCGGCCACTGCCGTCGTTCGTGGCTAGAGCTTGACGACGACCCTCTTGCGAATTGCGATGCGCCTAATCTGGGCCGCAGAAACCCGATTGGACGGCTTGTAGGCACCCCTGGGGTGGTCGGTATCTCAAATACCGTCCACCCCTTCAGTCCCATGAACGCCGCCGCCGCCGCCGCCGCCGCCGCCGCTCGCCCGAGCACCGCCGGCTCCGGCCGTCGATTCCGACCTTCTCCGTCACTCCGACGGCTCATCTTGCATGCGCTGCTTCACGCCGCAGCTCCCCATCGTGTCGCACTCGCAGGCCACGCCGCCTCTGCTGCACGCCGCGGCTCGCCGCCGCTCTGCCGCGTTCCGGCCGTACCCCGCGGCGCGTCCGCCCCCGTCGCCTTTCATCCTCGAGATCACGCATTGCCCGTCATGGATAGGCAGCCATCGTCCACCACGGCCATCAAGATTTCTGTGGCTGGCAGCTGGCAAGCGACCTGAACACGGCTGCGCTGGCCGCTGGCCATGGCGCGCGCTCAATCTCAGGCGAGAGAGTTCTGAATCTCCTGCCAGTTCCTCGGCATTGCTGAGTCTGTCGGGGACTGCAAACTGCCTAACTGAACAGTTTTTGTGATGCTATAATGTTTGGCGTCACCACTCGAGCAGCACATTCTGAAGCTCCGGATTGCCTGATCAAATGGAAACACAAGACAGTAAGGGGCAGTGGGGCACATTCCACCAGGGTGCGTCCCTTGCTAGGCTCCGACGATTCGTATGTTTCCCAGTGAGTTACTTTCATGATTTGTTACAAACCTTCTCGGTGACTAGCTAGGGCAAAATTGTAGCACTGCACCCTTTTTGTAGTTGTTTTTTGAACTGTCACAGCTCTAATGTACTCCCAACTCACATATTAGTTACAAGGCTCAAATGATTCAGAAACTTGTAGTAAAATACACTTGAAGGCTCGAAGATAGACAAAGACACAAAGTCGATCATCTCACTTCATAAGCCGGTACATCAATAATACTGCAAGCACACATGGTTGCCAAGTTGACCACAATGCACATGAATATGGAAATGATTATTTCAGAAAGAACAACAACAAAGGAATACAACCTTGCATGAAAGCTGAGAAAACACAGGCGTCGCCTGAAGGCAGTGCCGGGAAGCAATCACAGCATAAACCTTGATTAATCTGTAGCTATCTAACCCTAATATATAGATAGATATATATTAATTGACCTGAGGTTGTGAGCCCTCGTGAACAAAAGGATCTACGCTTCTTGGCCTGATCTCGTTGCGCTGTACTACACTCACTCGTTCTTGGCTCCGGGAAGAACCCTGGTCCTCGCCGCGGCCGCCGTAGCCCGTGACGTGCTCGACGAGGACGAAGAACATGTCCTTGAGCTGCGCGGCGAAGCTGGCCATCGGACAAGATTTGCCTGAAAGCTCTGATGATGAGAGCTAGCTGATCGATTTGATGTGTCACTGGTCTGAGCTCAAAACAAAGCTGCTCAGGTTTGAATTGCTTGTCTGCTTCATTACTGATGAGTGCTCTCGCTGCCATCGACCGAGTGCCCCATTTATACACAGCGAAGCTCAGCAGATGCATCAGTTTTTCAGACATGCAGGCCCACACGGCACGCGCGCGTGCGAGGATATTCAGAGATCAGAAATTCAGAATCACCTCCCCCCTTGGGTGATGGTATGAAATCGAATTTATCGATCCGTGAGCATGTGTATCATATGCCTGGCAAGCACAATTAGACTCTCCAGGCTCCAGCCCAATTATATTTTAGGCGCCTTTATATTGTTATACGATGTGTGTTGCTCTGGTGCAGCTAATAATATATTATCGTGCAGTGTGTGAACTAACAAGTTGCTCTTTTATATTTATATATAAGTGCGATATGCTGTCTAAATCTTGGGTGTCACATGCGAAATCTTGATGATTTCCCCTTTAACTGTTTTGACGACCTACTCCATCTCCATGGATGGCCTGGAAACAGACAGGAATGATCGTCACTCCACATGTTGAACATGCATCCAGCAGCACTGCAGCAGCACTTGCAGTACTTGCATGGAAGGCGAATTGCAGGCGCTGCTGCATGCATGTTGAACCTTCCACGTAAATACCACAAGGTTTGCGCATCCAGGAAAGTGAGTTCCTCAAGCCTCAGGGCTGAAATGAGTTTTGGTTTACTCGTGTCATGTCCTCCCGAGATAGCTCTGTGAGCACACTGGCGTCGGCCTCGAGCGGTAGCACTAGCACCTGACGAGAGGCGGGAACAATTCCTTTTTCTAAAAAAAAAGCACTAGCACCTGACGATCAGATCAACGCCCTCCGCCGTCTAATTTCTCTTTTTCTATAGCGAGAATCTCTACTGTGCTGGAGAACGGCGACCGCCCCCTCCTTTCGTCTGCCATTTAATCTCCACCTGCGATCAATTTTACCCGTCCAAACAGAATCCAACGCCTACGATGAAATCCACGCCCTCAGCCAAACCCCCGCAGAAAACCCAGGAGTCGGAACTACCCGTCTCCGCTCTCCCCCGCGCCTCGCGAAACCCAGGAGTCGGACCCCCACCCCTTTCCGCCGCCGCCCCTCTCCCCACGCCCCGTCGATTGCCGCCGCCGCCGTCGCAACCGCCCTTCTCTCCTGCCCCGTGGATCGCCGTCGCCCCTCTCGACGAGCTTGGATCGCCGCCGCCGCCCCTCCCCCCTGCCCCGTGGATCGCCGCCGCGCGCCGCGTTCCCACCCTCCTCTCCAACGCCTTCGCGTTCCCCCGTTCCTCTCCACCAAATCCACGTTCGTCTTCGCCGCGGCCAGGGCACGCGCTGCCTCGCCGGGTTCGTGCGCGCCTCCAGGTAAACCCTAAATCTTTAACCATGCATTTGGGAATCTACAATAAACTAATAAAGAGAATAAATTCTGATGAAAACAAAATTAAATTCGGAGCAACAATTTACATTTAACCTTCTCTGTGCATGCTCTGGTGCTTGGTAGTTAGTTCGATATCATGTTTATTATGTTTATTTTTGTTACTGTATGTTGGCATTGCAGTGAGTTATGGGCAAGAAACAGTGACCCTGACCTGCAGGCTCGGCTCGGTGGCCTTTCTCCGGCGTCACATGCATCGCCAGCATCAGGTGAGAGTCTGATAGATGCATTTGTTTGCCTTTTCTATTGTTTGTTTTCAGTGGATGAGATGAGCAATGACTGACTGTTCTCCAGTTCTTCGGTAGAGAAATTATAGGTGCGGAGATGTCGCCTGTACTTGTGCCGGGCTGCATCTGTCGATTCCATTCATTCAACTTCAACTTTGTGTGCTGCTGCCGTCCATCACTGCTGCTCTGCTTGTTGTGGGGGCAGTGGATCATTTGTATCCTCAGGCTACTGGCTTCGTATATCACTGGTTGTTGCAGTTGCAGTACTAAAGAGTTATTTGTGCAGCTGGATAGCTAGCTTTGATGGCTTTTCAGAAGGAACATGTTAGTTTTTGGAAGTAACCTTACATCGTGTAACAGGGAAGTATGCTTACTATGACACTATGTAACAGGGAAGCATCCTTTAATGACTGCTGGTGGGATAGCATTATCTTGGATATCTCGATCTGCAATTGGTTTGGTGAGACATTCGAGGATAGTTAATGTTTAGGTTTCATACCTTCAGTTACCTTGCTGATATTAGTGAGATCTGCAGTTCATTAGTAACTTAGAATCGACGCGTTCTCCATTTGCATGATTTTATACAGTTTCTTTGCATCGGATCCTATCAGCTGTAACTTGCTGATCTTCAAGATAATGCATGATGTAACCACAAGTCAGAAAGGAAAATAAGAACTAAAACGTGTTTGACTTACCTCTGACATGCATTATTAGAATTTCAGGCTTTCGATTTAAATGCTGCTATTTTGAATTTTTTATGCAGGTATTTGGGAGGGAATGCACACAGTGTTACTTTGATGGAAAAACATATGAATGGGTTGGACTGAGCCGTCAGCGAAGCATCATGGGTAAGGTATGTTTACTGAGAATAAATTGACAGACTAATGGTTTCTCCATCTTATAGCTAAGTAGTCTTCTTGTAATTTTATTGCTGTACAGATAGGGCCTTTGTTTCTAATCAAAATTTCAAAACGTTGGCAATTATGAGAAAGTTTGTTGATTATGTGTTTTTGCAGCATATACATAAACAGGAAAAACAACGAACAAATGCATATTTTAGAGACTGCTGAAATGCCGGTGTCTGAAACAAGTAAAATAGAACAACCAAATATCATGGTTCTTTTCCACTTCTCTTTTATTACAATGGTCCAGAGAATCACGTCCTCTGCACTTGTAAACTTTCCCTTGGTTCTTGCATTATAATTATCATACGAATTACAACCACACATACTGCTCTAAATGAGGACAGTGCCTTTCCAAAGGATAGTCCAAGACAAGTGACTCCAAAGCAATGCAGTTTACTGAGCAAAAGTAAATTGTCTGCTCTTTGTCATTATTTGAACCCTGAAGTTTCTTCCCAATTCATTTTTTTTTTGCATGGAGTTGTGCATGCACTGTTATCTTATAATTTGCACCCCACATGTGAATAGTCGCATCTGTTTCAGACAACCAAACTTGTAATCGGCCCTTCCATATGTTGTCCTAGAGCAAAAATAATTGTACCTATTATTGAGTCGACTTGTGGAATTTTTTCTATTTTAGCACGATGAATAGAATATTAAAAAGTCTGAAGATGTGTTCAGAAGGAATATTTTCCATTTAAGTAATGATATAAAACAAGGTTGTAAACATGAACTGAAGCTTCATGACTGTAAGAAGTACCTTGACATTTGCAGCTTGAGAATCCATAGGGTATACTGATATTACTCTCTTTAGAACTTGAACGCAGTTTGTGCAAACTGGCAGGCTGGTTTTTACTGTTTGATTGGCTTGCAGGTGAAAAGATCATCGAGTCAGTTTACTCCTGCGCAATGGGACAAGGATCAGTGGCATCCTTTCATGAGTCCACTGCGCTTCATCCAAGTGTTGTTCCTCTGCGTTGTGTTCATGACCGTGGAGCTAAACACATTCTTCCTGAAGTTTTGCCTATGGATCCCTCCAAGGAATCCATTGGTTGTGTACAGGTTGATCCTCTGGTGGCTGATTGCTATCCCATTCCCAACCATCCGTGAGTACAACTCCTACTTACCAGACAGGTTAGCCTTACAATGCCCATTTGTTAGCAACAACACGCATGAACGGCCTTTTAACTCTGTTTCTTGATGGATTTACAAATATTTGGTTATGGTTTTGATTATCACAGCAAACCAGTGAAGAAGGTTGGAGCGTTTTGTTAGCTCTCTCTGGCTGTATGCATAGTGGAGTTGCTTATCTGCATGAAGTTTGGGCATGGTGAGCTTCTCCATTTCAACTTTCTTGTAATCTTGTCAGATATGATATGATGTATACTTGCAAACTGTTTGCCTGACATTCATCCATTTTGAGCAGGGTTATTTCAAGTTGTTGTCCTCCTATTTTTGCCCATTTGGTATGCATTGCATTTGAATTGTGTGAATATTTCATCTGGTCCAGAGAAACAAAAGGAATCAAAGATGTTTGAAGTATATATAATTCACTCTTATGTCAATATGCAAGCCAACAAGCCAAGGTTAACCGAGAGAAGGCATTGGAGAGGGTGGAGCCGAAGCTTTTCAGCGAGAATGATGACCTGTGAGTTTAATTCTTTGCCTTATGAATCTATTCAAAGGTAGCTAATTTAGTTCACTATTATTATAACCGGGCTTCAATTTTTGCTAACTTGCTGGAATTTCAATACTGCTTACAATCGTCTCAGTAGCTTTTACAATCACAAGGCACTGCACCTTCATTGTGATTTTTCAGATTTAGCAAGAGGAAGCTATGGATGCATTCTATTTATGTCATGAGCACTGAAACTTAGAGAGGGGACATGAGTATTAGTTATCAGTTTATTTCATGAAGGCCTAGCATTCTACTACTATGGGATGCATACTACTGTTATCTTTTATCAGTTTGTTATGATTGCTGTATGCATTTTGGTTACCTATCACTAAATGAATTTTACGGTTTCGTGCTTTGCACTAGAGTAAACTTTTGTTACATTAATTTTTTGTTTAAGCATTGAACCTATCTGATCCTTGGAGAAAACTCTGCAGTATTTTTGAGTGTGAATGCTTAATTATTTTATCAGTGAGAATGTTGCAGTACTAATGTTCAACGCCGCTTTTCAGCAGCTACACATTTGAGTTGTGAATATTCGTAAACGGCTATATAAATCATATGGCATATTTGATCATAACTTCATGTAGGAAACTGTGACCTGAAGTTAAGTTATTGGTCACTGAATAATTTTTTTTTGTTTATTAGGTTTTTAGAAAATACAAGTCCTTGTATAGGCAAATCTTTACTATAAATATTAAAATATTGTTTATTAAACGGAGGGCATTCCGTTACAGTTTCCGAAAATTAAAGGATTAGTGTCATTCAAGTTATAAATGCCTCACATATATGTTCTTCTTTTAAATAGCTAATTCTTATTTATAAGCATTTAAAATGCTTAACTTCTATCATACACCAAAAACATTAAAAAAAGTTTCTCATGCGTTTGATAGATTCTGAAACAATTAGGCCCCTTGCCACTTTTTTTCTTGCAGTACTTCTAGAGGTCTCCTAATGAAGCTGGTTAGTTCACTTCAGAAGAGGATGATTTGTTTTCTTGGACTATCTTACAGGTTGTGAATAAGCCACTTTCAGCACGAAATTTCAATGAAGTATTATTAGTGAATAAGCCACTTTCAGCACGAAATAGTTTTCCAATATATTCTAGATTTGGGCACCACATTGCTTCATCAACAAATGAGGAGGCTGCTAAGAGAACTGCCTCTGCCAATGCTGATAATGTAGTTCCAAGTTTTATATTCTGTTTTGTTGTACCGAATAATAATATCATTGGGCACTTAAAATTTGCCGAATTGAGCTTGTTAAAATCATGTTGATTGATCCTGACCTATGTCATATTTTATTTATTTTATTTCTGAGTTTTTTTGTGTGTAGCAGACTAACAGTTGCAGGTGCCAACAGATCTAGGTGCATTCATGCTTAGAGCATATGAAAAAGGTAAACTGCAGTAACTGTGCCTCTCTCTCCATTTTCTTAGAATTTATGATAGAAGTTATGAGGATTGTAGTGGTTGTCTGGTTGCAAACTTAACTACAATTATAAAAGTGACAACCGATAATATTGCCGTATCATACCCGTAGCAACGCACGGGCACTTATCTAGTATTGCAGATAAGTAGAAACCACCACAAATAAGTTTACGATGTCCTACCAGTCGACCATGTATTAGGATTTACTAGGGAGAGATCTATCAGATTTGATTCTATGTGAGAGCTGATTATATGAGAATAGTGATTCTATGACAGAAAGTAATTCTCTAGCATAAACTTTCAAAATCTTTCAAAATCAGGATGAATAATCCCTCCATGAAATCAGAAGAAACTATTTTTTCAGCTCTTAGTTTTCAGTTCATTTTATAGAACCATTTCACATAATTAGTATAAAATCACTTCTTCTGAAGAACCACTTAATTCAGCAAGGCCTTAGAGCTTTCAACATTTTGAACCATATACAGCTTTGCTCATGTTTTTAATTAATCTCTCATGGGGTTGTTCGAAGTCACTGATTTTTATTATAATAATCAATTGGCAAAATCAGAATTAAATACTCGGATTCACAAAGTTAGAAGAACTGAGATAGTAGCTTCATGACTTCATCTTAGCAACAACCCAACATGCTACTTACTGAAAGCCAGAAAGTCTGGCCCGTGTTTAGGTCTAAAAAGCAACACTAAAGTTCACTATACAAAAAGAAGATTCTCATCATATCAAAATATCATAGCATGTATGGAGTACTAAACCTAGATAAAATTAAAAACTAAGTGCACAGTTTTGTTGTACTCTGCGAGACGAACATTTTAAGACTAATTAATCAATTTTTGGATAATTTTTTACACAAACAAACGAAATACTACAGTGACGCAATGATTGTGACGTGACCCCAAACCTCCAATTCCCCACCCCCTATTCCCCATCTAAACACGGATACACACATAATAAAGATTCAAAACAACATTTAAGCCAGACGAACTACAGAACAAGTTCCTCAAATGCAAGTCTTCCGTGGCACTCAACAGGAAGTACATTATTGGACTGGAGACGCTGGCAGCCTGGCACGATACTGCCATTATTGCGGCGAACCACCCCCTGGTTTACAGTCTTCCAGTAGCGCGGGCGCGCCAGTGTCGCTCCGCACGATGCACTTGTCTAAGCAGCTCGGCGATGCTCTGAAATCTCCCGTGCCAGTTTCTGCAGCGCCACGCACGTCGACCCTCCCTCCTCCACGGCGTTCCGGCACAGAGCCTTCGCCTCCGCGGCCTTCCTCCTCGCCACCCGCCCCTCCTCCGACCCGCCCATCAGGCACCGCACCGCGCGCTCCAGCTCGGCGGCCTCGACCAAGTTGCCCCGCTTCCTGTCCACCTCCATGGCCACGGCGACGCCCATCACGGACACGAGCTCGAACGCCTTGAGGTGCTGCTCCGCGAACAGCGGCCACGGCGCCATCGGCACGCCGTGCCACAGGCTCTCCAGCACAGAGTTCCACCCGCAGTGGGTCACGAACCCACCGACGCCCGGGTGGGCGATGATGTCCTTCTGCGGTGCCCACCTCGGCCACACCAAGCCACTGTCCTTCGTCCTCTCCAAGAACCCTTCCGGGAGGAGCTCGTCGACGTTGGCATCGGTCGGGTACGGCGACTCGCCGGCCGGTACGGGACCACGGAGCACCCACAGGAAGCGGTGCCCGCTGCGCTCGAGCGCGTCCGCGATCTCGCGCAGCTGCGGCGCAGGGAAGCTGCCGCCCATGCTGCCGAAGCAGAGCAGCACGACGGACGCAGCAGGCTGCGCGTCGAGCCATGTCACGCACTCGTGCGGCTTTTCGACGCCGACTGGCTCCTTGGCCGGCAGCGCGGGGCCGATCGGGTACACGGTCGGAGCGCGGCGTCCGGGCACGCAGCGGCCCTCGGCGATGGCCGCGAGGACGGACGGCTCCAGCTCGGCCACCGTGTACACGATGATGCCGGCGGCTTCCATCATGCGCCTGCCGTGGTACACCAGCCACGCGTAGTCCGGGCCTTTCTTCATCAGCGGCGTCGGCAGGAGACCGGCCGGCACCGGCTGCATTCCGGGCACGTTCACCCCTCCTTCAATGTCGCCGAGATCCCCCGTCACCTCCTCATCGAGAGCCGGCAGCCGCAGGGTCAGTGCGAGCGTGGACGCGGAGGTCGGTGAGTAGACGTACACGGGCAGCGCGAGCTCGAGCGTGACGTCGATCAGGGTGGTGCAGAAGTAGTCGACGACGACGGCGGCGACCGGAGACGACAAGCTGGAGAGGGCAGCCTTGACATGCGGCGCGTGGAGCTGTATGAAGCTCATGATGAAGTCCTCCGTGCCGTGAGAATCGACGGGGAGCTCCACGGCGGGGAGGTGGTGGAACCGGATGTCCAAGCCGGACCCTGCCTCCCGGCGGACGAGATCAGCGACGTCGGACATCAGGTTGGGGGCCATGGTCATCTGCATCAAGAGCACCGTGAGCGACATGTCGCGGCCGACGCTGCTGAGCAGCCGCTTGCCGGCTTCGAACAAGGGCGGGAGGTGGCCGGGGACGCAGAGCGGGACGAGCACGATGGTAGGGCTTGCGCTGGTCATTGTGACTTGAGTTTTCGACCGAACCTTTGCACAGTGCTAAAAGCTTTGCCCCAATGCCCATGTTATATAAGTACTACTACATAGTTTTGACCATGGGAAAAGCTATACATATGATTTATCTCAGCCGTTCATTTCTCTTACACAAAATTTATCCAACCATTGATCTCACCTACTCTGGATTTTTTTACCTACTCGAGGTTAATTTAGCCGTTGATTCTAAAATAAATAAGCTGACATTTATTCATCCCCTGTTGCTTCTGTTACGTACACCCATGTTTTCCCTCGCACACTAATTCATCTAACCGTCACATACCCCATGATCAGCTCATCTCATCATGATCCCAAACTGAATACCCATGATAGATGTGGTCACATACATATGTGAAAAATCGGCTTTGTGGTACACTGACATTCAGATCATAAATGAGAAGATTGCCGATTCATAATGTAAGGTTCTAAATTTAGGCGGGCGGAAAGATGCACTTTCAACTTTAGTAACAAATCGGCATCAAAATCAGGAAGTTGTGCACTTTTAACTCAACTGACTTGTTTTACCTTCACTTGGAGGTTGTCAAAATACTCCAATAGCTAGGCGAATGATGGATAATTTTCAGCGCACTTTAATAGGTAGTTTGGTCTATTTACAATGTACAAACTAAGACCCTGTTTAGATCCACCCAGCTAATTCATTAGCCGGTTAGCTGGAATTAGCTGGGTTGGATCAGTTAATTGGATAGTTGTTATTCAGCTAATAAAAAGGGCATTAGTTGAGAATTAGCTGGTCCTATTTTGGATCCACCACAACTAAAACTAATTGACTATCAATTAGCTGGTGGATCCAAACATGGCCTAATAAAAGTTAGGAGACAGTTTCTGCAGTATTTCCTTGACTGAAGATTATAAATTTGGATCTAAAAGCTAGTCTATTTTGGATAAGCTAATTAAAGTTTTTATAAAAGTTATAATATACGTGTCTCAACTCAGGTCTCAATTCAGGCTACAGCTGGTTCGTAAGACCATGGCCCTGTTTAGTTCCCTTAAATGGGTAAAATTTCTCTCTCCAAACTTCACTATTCACCTATCACATCAAATCTCTCTCCTCATGCATGGAACACTAAACATAGGTAAATAAAAAATTAAGTACATGGTTTTGATGTACACGACAAGACGAATCTTTTGAGCCTAGTTAGGTCATGGTAGGACAACGATTACCACAAACAAACAAAAAGTGCTACAGTGCGCTACAGTGTCCGATGTGACATTTTCACCAAACTTCACATTTTATTTTTGGGAACTAAACACCGCCCATGACGGAAAATTCTTTGAAGCCACATTCAATCATAAATTCATAATACATTCATCTATGGGCCGTGAACCCATGCACCAAATGCCAGGCCCGAAGCTTATCTCAATGATTACCCCCTTTCCCTTCGCCGTTCTCCTCACGTGGGCATCAAGCCATCAACCGTTCCTGGCTTCTCCGTTGTTCATCAGTGCGCTACCCAATCCTTCATTCCCCGTGCATTCAGTCATTTGGTAATGAGAAAAAAAGAAAAGAAAGGTTTACAGGCAGAGCGGATTCTACACAAAACAGATTGAAGTGATGACTGGAGCCAACAAATGAAAACATTCTTCCAATGACCTCGATACGAATTATGGCTATCAAGGAGTCAACACACTGGCAGTAGATAAAACAGAATTACAGAACGCGACAGTAAGATAAAAATTACAATCTGATGCACAAGGTCCTCTCACAACTCCCTTCGCATGACACTCATCTATCATAGCTAGTGACCATCTTCACATCCCTGGGTACTGTGATGCATCTCACGCGCTAGTTTCCGCATCGACACGTCCGACGACCCGCCGTCCTCCACCGCTTTCCGGCACATGGCCTTCGCCTCCGCGGCCTTCTCCCTCACCTTCCTCCCCTCCTCCGACCCGCCCATCAGGCACCGCACCGCGCGCTCCAGCTCGGCGGCCTCGACCAAGTTGCCCCGCCTCCTGTCCACCTCCATGGACCACGGCGACGCCCATCACGGCCACGAGCTCGAAGGCGTTCAGGTGCTGCTCCGCGTACAGCGGCCACGGCGCCATGGGCACGCCGTGCCACAGGCTCTCCAGCGTCGAGTTCCACCCGCAGTGCGTCACGAACCCGCCCACGGCGGCGCTGGCGAGGATTTCCTTCTGCGGCGCCCACTTGGGCCACACGAGGCCCCTCTCCTTCGTCCTCTCCAGGAACCCTTCCGGGAGCAGCTCGTCGACGTCGGCGTCGGTCGGGTACGGCGACCCGGACGGTGGCGGGCCACGGAGCACCCACAAGAAGCGGTGCCCGCTGCGTTCCAGGCCGTCGGCGATCTCCCAGACCTGCGCCGTGGGGAAGCTGCCGCCCATGCTCCCAAAGCAGAGCAGCACGACGGACGCCGGCGGCTGTGCGTCGAGCCACGTCACGCACTCGTGCGGCTGCTGCTCGCCGGGCGGCTTGAACGACAGCACGGGGCCGATCGGGTAGACGGTCGGAGCGCGGCGCCCGGGCACGCAGCGGCCGTTGGCGATGGCCGCGAGCACGGACGGCTCCAGCTCGGCCACCGTGTTGACGATGATGCCGGCGGCCTCCATGAAGCGCTTGCCGTGGTACACGAACGACGTGTAGTTGGGACCCTTGTTCATCAGCGGCGCCGGCATCAGACCGGCCGGCACCGGCGGTAACCCGGCGACGTCCACCGCTCCTTCCATGGCCTCCGGATCCCCGGGAACCTCCTCGTCAAGCGACGGCAGCCGGAGCATGAGCGCGAGCATCGACGCGGCGGACGTGAAGTACACGTACGCCGGCAGCGCGAGCTCGCGCGTGACGTCGAACAGGGTGGTGCAGAAGTAGTCCACCACGACCGCGGCCACCGGGGATGGCATGCCGGAGACGGTGGCCCTGACGTGCGGCTCGTGGAGCTGTATGAAGCGCGTGATGAACTCCTCGGCGCCGTGCTCGATGGTGGGGAGCTCCACGGCGGGGAGGTGGTGGAAGCGGATGTCGTAGCCGGAGTTGGCTTCCCGGCGGACGAGGTCGGCGACTTCGGACATGAGGTTGGCGGACATGGTCATCTGCGTGATGAGCACGGTGAGCGACATGGGGCAGCGGCTGCTGCGGAGCAGCCGCTTGCCGGCTTCGAGCATGGATGTGAGGTGGCCGGGGACGCAGAAGGGGATGAGCACGACAATCGGGCTTGCCATTGTGAACTGCTTGTGATTTTGTGAGTCGATTCTTCCTCGTTTCCTGCTAAGATCAACGAAACTGTCTTTTATGTTTGCCCATGCTGCGTGTAGAGTACATTTTCTTTGTCTTTTGTTGATCCAAAATAAATGTTTTTCTTGGACCGATAGGATCCCGCACTCCCCTGTGTCGTCAGTGTATTTCCGACTGACAGATAATGAGAGCATCTCTCCCATCTGTTTTTTCCGACCGACGGATACCGCATCCACGGTCCCTGTGACATCAATTATCACCTCTCTGGGCCTGATCTTGCCCTCTTCATTGTCAGTTGAAACACAAGCTGATGGATTACCATACAGCGCTGAGGCGACTGCTCCGGCTGACATTACCCTAGCAGCCAGGTAGCTAGGGTGCCAAAACCACAGCTTTTGATCCGGAGGCCACGCATCATTATGCTTTGACAGCGCACTTGTCTGTCCTCCGGCTTCTCGTGCACGCGCAGCGGTCGATTCGCCAGCAGTAGTGGATGCTCCATTGGACGATGACGTGCTACAGCCCTGGCCGTCGTTGCCGTCCCGGCAGTGGCAGTACACGGTACACGGTGTCATTCGCAGTGTTCCCACGTTAGATATAATGGGCTTGGTCCATTAATATTTAATAATAAACTCTATGGTCCAATAAACATTGTTAGATATAATGGGCTTGGTTCATTAATATTTAATAATAAACTCTATGGTCCAATAAACATTTCAATACCGTATGAGATATTTACCGCTGGTTAAATTGAGAAGTTGAGAAGAATACCAATGGCCATTTTTATATGTGTAAATGGGAGGATTCTAAATGGAGGATAAATGTTGCATGCATTAGTGCTGGTAGCCTTGAAGTCATTTGATGCAAGCGTTGCAAGCCATTAGCTGCATGCGGCTTCCGTTGCACAAATGAGAGGCAAGCCAAGAGGTGCATGCAAGATTAATGCAAAGTGCATGCACAAAGAAAGTGTTTTGCCTGATGTCTTTCCATCTCCCTATGTGACCTTTGGCCTACGACCTCTCTTCTATAAAGTCAAGTGGTACACCATCGGTTAACTGTGAGTTGAGTCCTCAATCCAGTAGCTATCAGATCATTCCCGTTCCGTCTCTTGCGCGCACACGAGATGGAAGGGTAGGCCTCCGAAACGTCTCCGTTCATTGGGTTCACCTGCTCGGGTGAGGACGACAATCACGTTTTTGGGAAGTGTCGGCAGCGGCACGACTACTCGCTTCCTGTTCCCGGGACGATCGACACTGCAACAATTCTGCACGGCATCAAGCGGGACGATTACATCAACAAAGCACCATGTCGGGTGTTATCGGCTCTGCCGCTGGGTATGCTAATTTCATTCTTAGAGCTGCAATCTTGATGATTAGTATAAACACTGTGATCGACATGTTTTATTTGAGAGATTCCACATGTCATGTCTTGTTGGTTAGCACTAGTTTCATGTTCATGATGACCCTGATGATGAATTCTGTTGATAAGCACATAATAGATATCATGTTCATGTTTTTCTTGTTTGCATCATATTTATGGAATAAATTAAACATGAAATTGCCTATATATCTAACAATCCAAAAACGTGATAATAGGCAATTTTCAACTGTTGGCTTTGCGAGTATGTTAAAACCACCGCCATTTGAGGGCACTCATTACAAGAGATGGCGCCAGAAAACTATTTTGTGGTTGACCTCTATGCGTTGTTTTTATGTGGTGACTGATTTGCCTGCCACTGTTCGAACTATTGATGAGCAACGTCAGTTCGATCACGATGACACCAATTGTAGGGGTGGCTTGTTGAGCGTCATTGGAGACTCTCTTATTGATGCATACATTCAACTCCCGAATGGCAAGGCTATTTGGGATGCTCTTGAGGCCCGTTACGGTGTTTCTGATGCCGGTTCTGAGCTATACGTCATGGAGCAGTTTCATGACTATCGGATGGTTGAGAATCGTCCGGTGGTCGAACAGGCTCATGAGATACAGGCGCTGGTAAAGGAACTTGAGCTGTTTGGATGTGTGCTTCCTGATAAGTTTATGGCGGGCTGCATGATTGCAAAGCTACCACAATCTTGGACTGACTTTGCAACTTTACTCAAACATAAGAGGCAAGAGTTTAGCACTGCTGAGCTTGTTGGGACTCTTGATGTTGAGGACAAGGCTAGAGCAAAGGATGTTAAAGGCAAGAAAGTCGTTGAGGGGAGCTCTAGTGCACATATGGTGCAAAAGGGTCGTCCCAAACCACATAAAAAGAAATTTCAGCAAGAGCTTAAGCAGAAGCCAACCACTTCTTTCAAGAAGGGAAAAAAGAAGGAAAAGGAAAAAGATAAGGAAAAGATGAACTGTTTCACCTGTGGCAACCTTGGGCACTTTGCGAGAGAGTGTCCTCAGGCTAAGTGGAAGCCTCCTACACAGAAAACAGTCAACACCGTTGAGACTGAAGCTGCAACTTCTGGGTATGGTAAATTTTTACCTTCTGCATTTTCAGTTTTTTTATTCACCTGATTGGTGGGTTGATACCGGTGCAAATATACATGTGTGTGCTGATTTTTCCTTATTTTCCTCTTATCAGGCCGGGAGGGCTGCCTCCTTGCTGATAGGGAATGGAGCGCGTGCAGCTATTCATGGTGTTGGTACGGTCGATCTGAAGCTTACTTCGGGAAAGACCGTGCAGCTCAAGAACGTGCATCATGTCCCCTCAATAAAGAAGAACTTGATTAGTGGCTCCTTACTTTGTCGTGAAGGTTACAAGCTAGTATTTGAATCCAATAAATGTGTTGTCTCTAAATATGGAACTTTTGTTGGAAAAGGCTATGAGAGCGGAGGCTTGTTCCGCTTGTCTTTGGTTGATACTTGCTTTAAATCTGTGAACAATGTGGTTAATAATGTTGAGACTAATATTTGGCATTCGAGGTTATGTCATGTCAATGTTGGTTGCATGTCTCGCTTAGCTAGTTTGAATTTAATTCCTAAATTTGATGTGGTCAAAAATTCAAAGTGCCATGTGTGTGTGGAAGCAAAACAACATCGCAAGCCTCACAAGGCTGCTGCGGCGAGAGAGTTGGCACAGCTTGATTTAATTCATTCAGATATTTGTGAGATGAATGGAATATCGACCAAAGGTGGTAAGAAATATTTCATGACGCTTATAGATGATTGTACTAGATTTTGCTACGTATATCTGTTAAAAACAAAGGATGAAGCATTGCATTATTTTAAAATCTATAAGGCTGAGGTTGAAAACCAACTTGAAAAGAAAATTAAACGGGTGCGTTCTGATCGCGGTGGAGAATATTTCTCAAATGAGTTTTCTGAGTTTTGTGCGGAGCATGGAATTATTCATGAGAGGACACCGCCATACTCACCTCAATCCAATGGGGTTGCTGAGAGGAAGAACCGTACTCTAACTGATTTGGTTAACGCCATGTTAGAAACTGCGGGACTACCTAAGGAATGGTGGGGTGAGGCGATTTTGACAGCATGTCATGTCCTGAATAGAGTGCCCACAAAGAACAAAGAAATTACACCATTCGAGGAATGGGAGAAAAAGAGATTAAATCTCTCCTACCTGCGAACATGGGGTTGTTTGGCAAAAGTGCATGTGCCAATTAACAAGAAGCGAAAGCTTGGACCCAAAACCGTTGACTGTGTGTTTCTTGGTTATGCTATACACAACGTGGGTTATAGATTTTTGATAGTAAATTCCAAAGTACCGGATATGTACGAGGGTACTATCATGGAATCAAGAGACGCAACATTCTTTGAAGATGAATTTCCCATGAAAATTACACCTAGCATTTCTAGTCATGATTCTATTTCTTCTGAGGATGTCCATGAACCGATAAATAATGATGATTTTGAAACTCATGTAACTCCTGAGGAGGATAATAATATAGTCACTCGAAAAAGTAAGAGACAAAGGGTTGCAAAATCCTTTGGTGAGGACTTTATTATATACCTCACGGAAGACACTCCCACAACTATACCTGAGGCATATTCATCCATTGATGCTAACTTATGGAAGGAAGCAGTGCAAAGTGAGATGGATTCTATTATGTCTAATGGAACTTGGGAAGTGGTTGATCGTCCTTATGGATGTAAACCTGTGGGATGTAAATGGGTGTTCAAAAAGAAAATGAGGCCTGATGGTACTGTTGAGAAGTACAAGGCAAGGCTAGTTGCTAAAGACTATACACAAAAGGAAGGAGAGGGTTATTTTGACACTTATTCACCAGTTGCTCGACTGACCACCATACGTGTGCTAATATCCTTAGCTGCCTCACACGGTCTTCTCATTCATCAGATGGATGTTAAGACAGCTTTCTTGAATGGAGAGCTTGAGGAAGACATCTGTATGGATCAGCCTGGTGGATTTGTGGCAAAAGGTCAAGAGGGTAAGGTGTGTAAGCTGCTAAAATCTTTGTATGGCCTAAAGCAAGCACCAAAGCAGTGGCATGAAAAATTTGATAAAACTTTAACTTCAGCCGGCTTTGTGGTGAATGAAGCTGATAGATGTGTATATTATCGGTTCGGCGGAGGCAATGGTGTCATTTTGTGCTTATATGTGAATGACATTTTAATATTCGGGAATAAGATTGAAGTAGTCAATGAAGTGAAGAATTTTCTGTCTAACAACTTTGAGATGAAAGACTTGGGTGAAGCTGATGTTATTCTTAATATTAAGCTTTTGAGAGAAGAAGGAAATGGTGGGGTTACTCTTGTGCAGTCCCACTATGTGGAAAAGATACTAAATCGTTTTGGGTATGATGACTGTGTACCAGCTCCAACTCCTTATGACCCAAGCGTGGCTTTGAGGAAGAATCGGAAAATTGCAAGAGACCAACTGAGATATTCGCAAATAATTGGTTCTCTCATGTATTTGGCTAGTGCGACTAGGCCTGATATCTCGTTTGCTGTGAGCAAGCTAAGCCGGTTTGTGTCAAATCCGGGAGATATTCACTAGGCTGCTCTTGAGAGAGTACTACGCTACCTAAAAGGCACATTGAGTCATGGCATTCACTTTACCGGGTATCCTAGGGTACCGGAAGGATATTGTGATGCTAATTGGATATCTGATGCTGATGAGCTGTATGCCACAAGCAGATATGTGTTCTTGCTTGGAGGTGGCGCTGTTTCCTGGAAGTCTTGCAAGCAGACTATCTTAACGAAGTCTACAATGGAAGCAGAACTGACAGCATTGGATACTGCTGGCGCTGAAGCCGAGTGGCTACGTGAGCTCCTTTTGGATTTACCGATTGTAGAGAAACCTATACCGGCTATATCCATGAACTGTGACAACCAAACTGTGATAACAAAGGTAAACAGTTCTAAGGATAATATGAAATCTACAAGGCATGTGAAAAGGCGCCTGAAGACTGTCAGAAAATTGAGAAACTCCGGAGTAATATCATTGGACTATGTCCATACATCTAATAATGTGGCAGATCAGTTTACTAAGGGTCTATCACGCAATGTGATAGAAGGTGCATCGAGGGAGTTGGGCTTGAGACCCACTTGAAGTCATTCCATAGTAGTAACCTGTCCTTTGTGATCGGAGATCCCGTGAATTAGGATGGCGAAACAAGCTAGTGGATGGCTGAGGGAGAGACCCCTTAGAATAAAAGTCCTGGTCATTTGAGGTGCATCGTCTCTCCAATACTGTCAGGGAGGTTGATTAAATTCTTAATGTGTTCCGAGTGGCTTGATGAAGCAGGGATGTTGTCCTACAGGACGTCCTAAAAGGAACACACCTATATGAGTTCGATTGCTAGTCATAATCTATGAGATGTGGGTAATCTCTAGACACTCATGAAAAGGCCAAGAAGTATGACTTATAAGCTTCAAACAGAGGGAATGCTCTTTGCAGCCAAGTACCAGTTAAGGATCCTAGCGAAACTCATCTCACATAAAACTGTCAATTCAAGGTTTTGTCCATTGATCAGTTGTGGCTGAGTGTCGCTATTATTCTAGATAGTTGTTCAACTTAACAGTCTCTATCGAAACACTGGTATATCAAAGGATTGTGGTCATGAGAATTTTCTAACTTTGTACCCTAGAGTTTGGTGGGGATTGTTAGATATAATGGGCTTGGTCCATTAATATTTAATAATAAACTCTATGGTCCAATAAACATTGTTAGATATAATGGGCTTGGTTCATTAATATTTAATAATAAACTCTATGGTCCAATAAACATTTCAATACCGTATGGGATATTTACCGCTGGTTAAATTGAGAAGTTGAGAAGAATACCAATGGCCATTTTTATATGTGTAAATGGGAGGATTCTAAATGGAGGATAAATGTTGCATGCATTAGTGCTGGTAGCCTTGAAGTCATTTGATGCAAGCGTTGCAAGCCATTAGCTGCATGCGGCTTCCGTTGCACAAATGAGAGGCAAGCCAAGAGGTGCATGCAAGATTAATGCAAAGTGCATGCACAAAGAAAGTGTTTTGCCTGATGTCTTTCCATCTCCCTATGTGACCTTTGGCCTACGACCTCTCTTCTATAAAGTCAAGTGGTACACCATCGGTTAACTGTGAGTTGAGTCCTCAATCCAGTAGCTATCAGATCATTCCCGTTCCGTCTCTTGCGCGCACACGAGATGGAAGGGTAGGCCTCCGAAACGTCTCCGTTCATTGGGTTCACCTGCTCGGGTGAGGACGACAATCACGTTTTTGGGAAGTGTCGGCAGCGGCACGACTACTCGCTTCCTGTTCCCGGGACGATCGACACTGCAACAATTCTGCACGGCATCAAGCGGGACGATTACATCAACAAAGCACCATGTCGGGTGTTATCGGCTCTGCCGCTGGGTATGCTAATTTCATTCTTAGAGCTGCAATCTTGATGATTAGTATAAACACTGTGATCGACATGTTTTATTTGAGAGATTCCACATGTCATGTCTTGTTGGTTAGCACTAGTTTTATGTTCATGATGACCCTGATGATGAATTCTGTTGATAAGCACATAATAGATATCATGTTCATGTTTTTCTTGTTTGGATCATATTTATGGAATAAATTAAACATGAAATTGCCTATATTTCTAACATCCCATTCACGGCGCAGAGAGTCGGGCGATGGAGAGCCGTTGGCGAGCTAGCTTGTACTTTACAACTGTCACAAAGTCAAGTGCTAACGTGGTTGATACTCTGTCATGTCTGATGTCGATTCATCGTCTCCATGCAGTATGTACTGCCCAATGCTAATTCTACAGCCACCCGTTACTTCCAAAACTAGCTGTCAATCCACTTACAATCCACTGCTCACTATGACACGCTCCCCCACGCAGCCCACTTAGGGCACCATCAATGGTTATCGTCAATTGCTCTCTATAGTACCTACGTGTCACTGCCACCTCAATTTGTAGATAGCACAAACGGCAATGCATTTATCACTTCATCTTTAGCACACTGCCCAAGTTAACGGTGGGTCCCACATGTTAAAGTATTTTATTTGTTTCTTGTCTTCTTATCCCTTCCGTGAGGACTCAAATCGGCGCCGGGCGCCCGGGCCGCTGGCTGCTGCCGCTGTGCCTGGACCCTCCGCCTCCATGCGCGCCGCCGACCAATCCCTCCTCCGCCTGGAGTCCTTCACGTGTGCCATCGCGTCTCTGCCGCAGGTTGACGGTCGCGCGCGGGCCTGCGACCTCGGCCGTGCGCTGCCCCTCCACCGACGTTCATCCCTGAAGCGGCCGGCGGCCCCGTCCTTCAACGCCATCCAGCTCCGGCGCCGGCAGATGCGGCCTCCTCCCCGTGCCGGCAACGGCGTCCGCACCCCACCCGTCGTCCCTGCGCCCCTTGCCCCCTTCCCCTTCTCCCGAGATGGACACATGCTGGGGCCCGCTCGCATGGAAAGCCGCGCTAGCGGCTCTCGCCAGCCGTAGCGACGGCACGTTCTCTCTCCTCTCGTATCTCTCTCCTACGTGGAACGCTTGTAGAGAGCCTAACGACACCGTTGCGGGTGCCCTACAATCCACTGCTCACTATGACCCTGTTTGGGAGCTTTTACCAGCTTTTTCTTTTCCAAAAAATTCTAAAAGCCATAAGCTCTCTCAAACGGGGTTGCTTCTCTAAGCAGCCAAAAGCTGAAAAAGCAACTCTTTGCACTACAAGTGTAAAAGCTCTCCCGAACGAGCTTTCCGAGCTTTTTCTTTAACTGACACCGCCCACTTCTTCCACTACTCGCCTCCTCTTCGCTCGCCGCGCCGCCGCTCCTCATCTATGCCTATCGCGGCCTCTTCGCTCGCCGCGCCGCCGCTCCCCATCTCCGCCTGCCGCGCCGCCACTTCCCTCCATGTGGTCGCAGCCATCCCCCGACGTCGCCCACCTCTTCCCCTCCTCGCCTCTCTCTTTGCTCGCCACGCTGCCGCTCCCCCTCCGTCCGGTTCGCCGCCATCTCGTCCCTCACGGAGCTCTGCCGGCGCCGCCGCTCCCCCTCCATGCGGGTCGCCGCCATCCCGTCCCTCCACGCAGCTCTTCCCTTCCGGCAGGCAGTTCCCTATTGTTGATAGTCAAAATTGGCAACAACCGAGGGAAACCGGTCTGACCGGTTTGCCGAACAGGTCAGACCGGTTTGGAGTTGTAATTCGGGTAGGATTAGGATTCCAAGTTTTATCCCATATTGTAACCGAATTGGAAGGGGTACGACTTCCCCGGCCTATATATATGAAGGCTAAGGCCGATTGAGAGTTATTCCAATCGAATCAAACACAATTGTTCCTTACTTTTTATCTCCAAACCCTAAACACTTTTCCAACCCTAATTGTTGTCCTTTGCTCGTCTCCGCGACGTAATAAGGCGTTCTAGGTGGCCTGCCGATCCTAGAGCAACCCTAGATTGCTTGAGCTCCGACGGGGTCCCTCGCGAGCTTGA
Organism: Echinochloa phyllopogon; assembly: GCA_033239725.1. NCBI lineage: Eukaryota > Viridiplantae > Streptophyta > Magnoliopsida > Poales > Poaceae > Echinochloa > Echinochloa phyllopogon. The sequence continues at coordinate 48,012,204 of BTCW01000002.1, read as the reverse complement.
GTTTCTAGGTCTTCACGACCTCCTGTCAGAAAGTGTCAGACTGGTTCTAGGAACCGGTCAGACCGGTTTGCCCAAGGGAGGCCGGGTGTTGGCCGTGGTGACGGCCGTGCTGCAATCTCGAGTGTGTTGTTGCATCTTTGTGTCAACATACTTTTTGGCGACTCCGCTGGGAAGATTAATCTGGTTACAAGACCGATCTAATCTACCTCAAAGATGTCGGGTGCAACCAGTGAGCTCGACAAGAACAACATCATCACCGCTACGATGGAAGAACTCACGGACGAGGAGCGGAAGCGGTACCTGATTGCTGAGGAACACTTCAAGGCGCAATTCTTGAAGGGCTTCAAGAAGGATCGTGGAGGCTTCGTCAAGAGAGTTGAAGAGTTCGTCATGCCGGCTTTTAAGTTGGCTAACGATCAAGTTGAGGAGCTTCCTAATAAGGTAACCGGTGAACCCTCTGATTTAATACAACAAATAACTCGCATGATGGATGAAAAGTTGAATGCTGCACAAACTATTACTAGTGAGTTAATTGTTAATATGGCTAGTAATTTTGAGGCATTTAATAAGGGTAAAAATACTTTAGAAGATCCTAATGCATGCCCTAAAATTGATGCTAGCATGTCAGGTATACCGGAAAATATTATAGATCATAATTTGGGTATGCCGCCGAATTTCTATCAAGGCCAGTCACCTCATCCTAGTTCAGTCCAAGAACCGGTCAGACCGGTTTTCCCAACCGGTCAGACCGGTTTGCCCAATTCAGTTGGACAGACCGGTTCTATGGGTGTAGGTGCAACGAATGCAATGGTTTTATCCAATACAGCTACTTCTGGTCCTGTTTTTACACCCCTCGCACTACTGTTGTAGGAAGCGCACCTATGGGATCTAGTGTCTCTTTTGGACCGATTCCAAATACTACTCATAATACTTTTGATGTTGCCAAGTGTGATCGTGTTTTTGATGAATTGCTTAAGAATGGTTTCATTAAACTTTCTCATGCGATTCCACCAGCCGATCAATTGAAAAAACATGCATATTGTAAGTGGCATAATTCTTTTTCGCATGCTACTAATAATTGCAATGCTTTCCGACGACAGGTACAATCGGCTATTAATGAAGGTCGATTGGTACTAGCTGAGATGCAAGTTGACAAGACTCCCTTCCCTGTTCATACCCTTGATTTGAATACCAAAGTGCTGATTCGGCCGGAACAAGCCGAAGGAGCTAAGGAGAAGAATGTGGTAGTTGGGGAGCCAAGGCCGGAAAAAATTGATGATCAAATTCCGGTTAGAAAAGTGATGCTTGGAAAGACTCTGGATGGTAAAGAGTCTCTGAAGATTACAATTAACACATCAAGGCCCGGGGGGCAACAAAGTTCATCAACAGAGAATCGGTCCGCTAATCAGGCGAAACCGGTCAGACCGGTTTCCCAAACCGGACTGACCTAGAACTTTCAAGCCTATACGCCCGGAAGTGGGTACTTGGAAAGTTAATGAGCCTAAAGTCAGAGGTACAGTTCTGAAGCAAGGACCTACCTTTAATCAGCTCTTGAACAAGTACACAAAGGCCGCTCAAGTTGATCGGCCGGTAAAAAAGAGACCAAGATCACCAATGCGTGGAGATGGTTATGCAGAGAACAATAGGCGTCGTGGTGATGTTGTTACTGTTTATCCACCACAGAAGATGTATGCTACCATGCCATGGGCACCTCCGGCGTCAGATTCTCCATATCCAACATGGGATCAAGGAATGTGGATGCAGTGCTTTCCCATGCCACAACCACCTCAAAATTACATGGGCAATGGCCCTAGGATCCCAGTACATGACCGATTGGGCTCATATCAATCAGGTCCGGCACCAGCTAGCAAAGCGGTCAGACCGGTTTTCAAACCGGTCAGACCGGTTCGGTCTGAACAGAAACAATATGCTCCTCCTCAGCAAGAATATCGTGTCAAGGAAAAGAAGGAGGAAGTGAGGCTTACAGAAGACTCAAAGCAAGCCAAGATTGATGGGTTTGTTAAGATTGGTGATGTTCCAGTGACTATGCAAGAGTTGGGTAAAAAGCCGATAGTTATTGGAAATTCGGCTGTTAAAAAACCTGTCATAGCTAATGATCATGAAGCTGGGAGTAGCAAGGCTGTGAAGAAAGTGTTTCAACCAAGGTGGTGTCCTTCTGGTTTGACTCATACACAAAAGAGAAAGTTGCAGTGCTTGCGAAACAAAGAAAAAAGGGAATAGGAAGCTGAGAAGTTAGGAGATGAACACTTCAACAGATATAGGCCAATGATTCCTCAGAAGAAAATTTGGCAAGCCAAGTCAGTTGTGCAACCAGCAGCACAACCGGTCAGACCGGTTTCAGAATCCAGTCAGACCAGTTTGGATGTGATAGAAGCGGTCCAATCGGTTTCTGGAACCGGTCTGACCGGTTTGGAACCAGAGGCAGAAAGCACATATGTTCCCATTATAAATGAAAGTACTACGCCAGAAAATCCTTCAGTGGTTGAAGATGAGGAGATGGTTGACTTTGAAGCTTCTCCAGGGCATGGCAACATGGAAGTTAATGTTGTTTATTTATCATCTGATTATTTTGTGGTGCCGGAGGAGGAGGTGTCATCTTCAGTTAGGACCTCGTGATGCTATATTTCAGAAGCCGCAAGAATCAAACAATCACTTGAAGGCTTTATACATGAGAGGTCATATCAATGGGAAGCCAATCTCGCGAATGTTGGTTGATGGTGGGGCGATCGTGAATCTTATGCCCTATTCTCTCTACAAGAAGATTGGCGGAAAAGATGAAGAATTGATTAAGACGAACATGACGGTCAGTGGAGTTGGTGGCGGTGATCCTATTGGTGCCAAGGGTGTGGCTTCTATGGAGTTGACCATTGGAAGCAAGACCGTTGCTACAGCTTTCTTCGTCTCAGAAGTGCAAGGTAACTTCAGTTTAATTCTTGGGCGTGATTGGATTCATGCAAATCAATGCGTATCTTCTACCTTGCATCAATATCTTATTCAGTGGATCGGCGATGAAGTTGAAGTTGTACATGGTGATACTTCTTCCTTCGTTGCAACGGCCGATTCTGATTCTATTAGTGCAAATGATAATATTAAGTGTTTGTCGGGCTTAGATTTGACCGATTATGAGCTAATCAGTTACACTAAGGATGGTTTCGTTCCTGCTACATTAAAGCCGATGGAAAATCGGTTGAATTACTTGTTGTAATTGATGGAGCAAACAAATCAACAGAGACAAACCGGTCAGACCGCTTCCAGAAACCGATCAGACCGGTTTAGGACTGAACAGTGCCAGTCGAGCCAAACCGGTCAGACCGCTTCTGGGAACCGGTCAGACCGGTTTACATCGGGACAGTGGCTTCAAGAGCGAATTGATCATTTTTTAGAAAAAACAGAAGGTACATTTGAAGCCATTGAAGATCTGGGTGATATGGATAAGTTGGGTCAAGGTTTTACATCAGCCGACCCTTTAGAAAAAATAGATATTGGTGATGGTACTATTCCTAGGCCAACTTTTGTAAACAAAAATTTATCAGCTGAGTTTAAAGCCGAGTTAATAAATTTGTTGAGGGAGTATGTCGATTATTTTGCTTGGGAGTACCGTGAGATACCTGGATTGAGTCGTGATTTAGTTGAGCACCGTTTACCAATAAAAGTCGGTTTTAGACCTTTTAAACAATCGGCTAGACGTTTTAATCCCGCTATTTATGACCGAATAAAAGAAGAAGTTAATCGTTTATTAGATGCTGGTTTTATTCGGACTTGTCGTTATGCGGAGTGGATTTCTAATATTGTTCCCGTTGGAAAGAAAGATTCGGGAAATCTTAGAGTTTGCATTGATTTTAGAGATCTTAATAAAGCTACTCCGAAGGATTCGTATCCTATGCCTATAGCCGATGTTTTGATTAACGAAGCATCCGGACATCGTGTTGTTAGTTTTCTTGATGGTAATGCCGGATATAATCAAATATTCATGGCCGAAGAAGATATGCACAAAACGGCCTTTCAATGTCCGGGATTTATTGGTTTATTTGAGTGGCTGGTTATGACTTTTGGATTGAAGAATGCTGGCGCAACTTATCAAAGGACTATGAATTTAATCTTCCATGATTTACTTGGTGTTATTGTGGAAGTGTATATTGATGATATTGTAGTTAAATCGGATGGCTTGGATTCTCATTTAGCCGATTTAAAACTTGCTCGTGAGAGGATGCGACGGTATGGTTTGAAGATGAATCCACTCAAATGTGCTTTTGGTGTTTCATCTGGGAAGTTTTTGGGATTTATTATTCATGAGAATGGCATAGAAGTTGATCCCAAGAGAATTGAAGCTATGAAGAACGTCGAAGCTCCTACTTGCAAAAAGGATTTGCAAAAGTTTCTAGGCAAGGTGAATTTCTTGAGAAGATTTATAATTAACTTGTCTGAGAAGGTTGATGCTTTTACTCCTTTACTTCGGTTGAAAGATGAAGCCGATTTTACCTGGGGGGCAAAACAGTAAGAAGCTTTTGAGAAAATCAAAGAGTACTTGTCTTCACCACCGGTGCTTAGGGCGCCTAAGAGAGGGGTTCCTTTCAGACTTTATGTGGCAGCTGAAGATAGAGTTATTGGAGCTGTTTTGACCCAAGAGATTGATGCTAAGGAGTATGTGATTGCTTACATAAGCCGACGGCTCATTGATGCAGAAATGAGGTATACTTTCATTGAGAAGTTATGCTTGTCATTATATAATGCTTGTACTCAGTTGAGGCATTATTTATTATCTAGTACTTGCATCATGTTATGTCAAACCGATGTTATCAAACATATGTTGCAAAAACCGATTTTAAGTGGTAGAATCGGTAAATGAGCTTATGCTTTAGTTGAATATGATTTGGCTTGTGAACCTTTAAAATCTATGAAAGGCCAAATTATAGCTGATTTTATTGTTGAACATCGGATTGATGATACTTTATGTTGCTTGTACACCATGGAAATTGTACTTTGATGGATCGGTTTGCAATGATGGGCAAGGGATTGGTGCTGTTTTGGTCTCTCCAAGTGGTGCCGTTTTTGAGTTTTCAAACCGATTAGAAGAAAAGCGTACCAATAATCAAGTTGAATATGAAGCCCTTCTATTTGGATTGGAATTTTTGCAAGACATGGGAATTAAGCATGTTGAAGCTTTTGGTGATTCACTCCTGGTGGTACAACAAGTATCCAAGGTATGCCAATGTTATAATGGTTCGCTAAATGCAAATCTTGACAGATGTCTTGATATCATAGCTTCTTTTGATGAATTTACAATCAAACATATTCCAAGAGAAGAGAATGGCAAGGCTAATACTCTGGCTTAGAAAGCATCTGGTTATATTGTTGCAAAGAAGTATTTCTACCTTCAAAAACCGATGCAATCAAAAGCCGAGATTCAGGTTCTGGACGAACCGGTCCAACCGGTTTCACAAACCGGTCTGACCGGTTTGGAAACCGGTCTGACCGCTTTGTCCCCTGACAGCGGCAAGAAAGTCTTGGATGATGTTAGTGACTCCAAGTTTAAGGATCCGGACTGGAGAGTGCCTATTATTACTTATTTGAAAGACCCTGATCGTGGTGCGGAAAGAAATATTCGGCGATTATCATTTAAATATATATTGCTTGATGATGAACTTTATCGTCGAACCGCCGAAGATTTGCTTTTGAAGTGTTTAGACTCGGATCAGGCCAAAGTTGCCATGGGAGAGGTTCATGAAGGTATTTGTGGTACACATCAATCGGCTCCCAAGATGAAGTGGTTACTTAGACGAGCCGGTTTTTATTGGCCTACTATAATGGCGGATTGTTTTAAATACTATAAAGGGTGTGAAGAATGTCAGAAATTTGGAGATTTACAATTGGTACCTGCTGCATTGATGCATCCTATTATTAAGTCATGGCCGTTCCGAAGTTGCGGGTTGGATTTTATTGGACAAATTAATCCTCCATCATCAAAAGGACATCGTTTCATGTTGGTTGCTACGGATTATTTTACTAAGTGGACCGAAGCGATTCTATTGAAGAATATGACACATAGAGAAGTAATTGAGTTTATTACGCAAAATATTATTCATAGATTCGGTATTCCTCAAACTTTGACTACGGATCAAGGTACTTCATTTATGTCTAAAGAGGTACGTGAATTTGCCGAATCTTATAGAATAAAGTTGTTCAATTCATCTCCATACTATGCTCAGGCTAATGGACAAGCCGAGCCAAGTAATAAGACCTTGATTAGATTAATCAAGAAAAAGTTAGAAGAAAATCCTAAGAGATGGCATGAGGTGTTATCCGAAGCATTATGGGCTCATCGTATATCTAGACATGGTGCTACTAAAGTTACTCCTTTTGAGCTTGTGTATGGTCAAGAGGCCGTTTTACCTGTTGTGGTGAATCTGGATGCTTATAGATTAGCTAAACAAAATGACCTTGATGCTGTTGATTATCATGATTTGATGATGGATAATATTGATGAGGTCACTGACAAGAGGTTGAAGGCTTTAAAGGAGATTGAAAAAGATAAGCTTCGGGTTGCTAAAGCTTACAACAAGAAGGTGCGAGGGAAATATTTTCAGATTGGAGAGCTTGTTTGGAAGACAATTTTGCCTATTGGAACGAAGAGCAACAAGTTCGGTAAATGGTCGCCAAGTCGGGAGGGGCCGTATAGAGTTGTCAAAGTTATATTTGGGAATTCTTATATGCTGGAGACATTGCAAGGGGATCATTTACCTAAAGCTATCAACGGAAGATATTTGAAGAAATATTACCCAAGCGTATGGCAAGATGCATGAAGATTAAATGGCCGATAGATTTTTTGATATCGACTTTAGTATAAATTTTGGCTACTGAGTTGTAATTATCTATATACATGCTTTTTAGTTTGCAAGCTCACTAAAAACACAGTGGGGCATGTGTTGATAGTCAGAATTGGCAGCAGCCGAGGGAAACCGGTTTGCCGAACCGGTCAGACCGGTTTGGAGTTGTAATTCGGGTAGAATTAGGATTCCGAGTTTTATCCCATATTGTAACCGAATTGGAAGGGGTACGACTTCCCCGGCCTATATATATGAAGGCTAAGGCCGATTGAGAGTTATTCCAATCGAATCAAACACAATTGTTCCTTACTTTTTATCTCCAAACCCTAAACACTTTTCCAACCCTATTTGCTGTCCTTTGCTCGTCTCCGCGACGTACTAAGGCGTTCTAGGTGGCCTGCCGATCCTAGATTGCTTGAGCTCCGACGGGGTCCCTCGCGAGCTTGAGTTTCTAGGTCTTCACGACCTCCTGTCAGAAAGCGGTCAGACCGGTTTTAGGAACCGGTCAGACCGGTTTGCCCGAGGGAGGCCGGGTGTTGGCCGTGGTGACGGCCGTGCTGCAATCTCGAGTGTGTTGTCGTATCTCTGTGTCAACACCTATCATCCTGAATTCCCGATCCAACGTCTGGGAGAGCACCCGGCCGTCGACAACGTGCTCTCGGACCTCACCTGCGACAGCGACGGGCGACGCCAAGGTGTGCGAGTTCATTGGCGGGAGGCACAGCCTGTCGCTGCACGAGCTCCCCACCCACCCGCGCGATGCAGCATGAGCTGGAGGTGATATTCGAGGTGCTCGAGCTCTCAATCCAACAGCCAAAAGCTCTCCAGATAGATATGATTAGCTTATCTGAAAAGCAGCTTTACAGGGAATCAAGATGAGCTTTTCTAAATTGAGCTTTTAGAAAAGCTTAAGCTCCCCAAACATGGCCTGGGCTGCTGGCAAGCGCGACGGAAGGGAGGCGAAGCGGCAGCCCCGTCGGGCACCAACGGCGGCTCCGCAGGTGAGCATGGTGGTACGTGGCTTCTCCACGAGTAACACGTACCGAGATTTTTTTAACATTTTTGTTTTATTTTTTTACCGATTTATGTTTTAGGTTTTGCTCAAATATTTTCTACCCAACTGATGTTCGAATTTTTTTTCTTAAATGTTTTGTACCTAACTTATGTTCTAAGTTTTTCTCAGATATTTTGTACCCAACTTATACTCCAAATTTTTTATTCAAATGTTTTGTACCATATTTATGTTTCCAATTTTTTGCTTCTCCTGATATCTCTGAATATTTGGTTCCAATTCTTTGTCCAAATTTTTCTATATAGCTTTGTTCTGTAAAATTTATTTATAAATCTTTGCAATAAAATTTGTATACAAAATTATGTGTATAATATTTTATTTATATATTTTGTTGATTAAAATGAGAATGGAAAGAGGCGGGAGCGCACATGGCCGGTGTGTGTGCATGGGGTGGGGCCATTCCAGACAGCTTCCGTCGGATGCTGTCCAAAATTGATCGGACGGAGCCCAACTTACGGGCGCCCGTAAATTAGCAAGGCTCATGTACTATCCGTGATAAAACTTGCGGTGCGTGGTTTAGTTTCCGTCCTATACTCCTACTATATTAATGTAAAGTATAAATATGGAGGAAATAATAAGGTTACATATTTAATTAATTTTTTATCATGAATTGATAGTCGATTAGTTGGTAATGTTTTTTTATAATCAGCAACACAGAGAACCAAGAACACAACAGAACCCACGAACCGACAACAGAAAAGATAAGGTCTCCGAACTCTGTCGGCAACTCGGCATCACTTTGTCGGCAGCACCGCGCCTACGACCAGCGCCTCACAGAGCCTCTGCAGCGCCGCGCTGGACGACCCGCCCTCCTCTACGGCCTTCCGGCACGCCGCCTTCATCTCCATGGCCCTCTCCCTCACCTTCCCGGCGGCCTCACCGCCGTCCATGAGCGCCCTGACCGCTCGCTCCAGCTCTGCCGCCTCCACGAAGTTGTTCCTCCACCTGTCCACCTCCAAGGACACGGCGACGCCCATGTCGGCCACCAGCGTGAACGCGTTGTAGTGCTGCTCGGCGCCGAGCGGCCATGGAACCATCGGCACGCCGACCCAAAGGCTCTCGAGGATCGAGTTCCACCCGCCGTGCGTGACGAAACCCCCCACCGCTGCGTGGGCGAGTATCTCCTTCTGCGGCGCCTTCGCGGGCCACGCGAGCCCTCTATCCTTTGTCTTCTCCAGGAAACCCGCCGGGAGCAGCTCGGCAAGGTTTCCATCCGAGGGCAGCTTGCTGCCGGGCTCCGCCGGCGGCCCGCGCAGCACCCACAGGAAGCGGTGCCCGCTGCGCTCGAGGCCGTGAGCGATCTCGTGGGCTTGCGGCGCGGTGAAGAAGCCTCCCCCTCCAAAGCAGAGGAATACCACGGAGGCCAGGGGCTGCGAGTCGAGCCAGCGCAGGCACTCGTGCTGTGGCTGTGCCTTGTCGCCGCCGCCGGGCGGGGTGAAGGGGATCACCGGCCCAACCGTGTACACCGGAGGGGCGCGGGTTCCGCGGGTGCACCGCCCGTCGGCGATGGCGCCGAGGACGCGCGGCTCGAGCTCGGCCACGGTGTTGACCATGATCCCGCTGGCTTCCATGTAGCGCCGGCCGTTGTACACGAACCACCTGTACGTCGGGATCTTCCTGTTCTCGAGCCCCGATGGCAAACAGGACGCCGGCACCGGCGGGAGCCCGGGCACGTCCACGACCGCGCCCTCCATCTCCTCGAACTCGACCTCGGCGGCCACTTCCTCGTCGAGGGACGGCGAGCGCAGGAGGAGCGCGCACATGGCGGCGCTCGTGATCAGGTACACGTACGCCGGCACGCCGAGCTCGTGCGCCGCGTCGAACAGCGGCGTGCAGAAGATGTCGACCACGACACCGGCCACCGGGGACGTCAAGCCGGCGACGGCCGCCTTGACGTGGGGCGCGTAGAGTTGCACGTAGCGGGAGATGTACTCCTCGATGCCCGAGTGGCCGGCGGGGGGCTCGACGGCGGGGAGGTGGAGGAAGCGGATGCCGAGGCCGGAGGCTTCCTCCTGGCGAATGTGCTCGGCGATCTCGGACGACCGCTTCGACTTGGGCTCCGGCATCACGAGCACGGTGAGCGAGAGGGGCTCGGCGCTGCGTGCGAGAATCCGCTTGCCGGCCTCGAGCATTGGCACGAAGTGGCCGATGCCCCAGACGGGCACCAACACGATGGTCGGAGTAGCCATTGCTAATGCTGAGTCGGAGTAAAGTGCTGGTCGCAGTTCCCTTTTCTTTTCTTTTTCAATAAAACCAGTGCAAAACAGTGGGTCAAACTGAACGATCAAGTCTGGGACCCAGAATATGTCGCTTACGACTATGGCTAAAATTGGGTAGCTGAGATCGACGATGGGGATCTCGCTACAAAAAGAGACGGACGGTGAGGATCACTGCAGTTCTAACGTCTCTGTCGGATCACCGGACCCTGTTCAACTAATAATTTGTCTGGATCCAAAGAATGGGGTGTGCCTTTTTAAAATGAAAGGAAGATTTTTCCCAAAAAAAAATGGAAGGAAGAGTTTGAACTTGCACGTGGCTGGTTAACTCGATGAGGAACAATTACGCATTGTGCTAGCGTGCATCTCCCTGTTCGTTGGTTTGTGCCAAATTGTATTTGAAGTTGGGGAACACAAGATAAACGATATTAAAGCTGCGGTTCAAAATTAAACGAACTAAGGAATGGGAGGACGATGGGTTCAAATAAATATGGACTTCTTTAAATCCAAAACTAGAATGTTTCGGATGATCCATTATGCGGTCTATACTATAAAGAGAATTAGATTTGAAAACATTTTTCACCGACAAAAAAAATCCACACCCACCTCACATAGGACCCACCTGTCGTGAAAATTAGTTGATGAATGGTCAAAAAAAAGGGGGAGGGACATTCCTATGTTGATTTCTCCCTCTAAACTCAAAACTTTTTTCACCCAAAAAAAGACCCACCTAAATATATATACCCACATTTGTACCCACGTCTATACACACTTATCCCGTATTGCTAAAAGATAATAAATTAGAGAGTTTTCTCCATATAAATAAATGCCAACTATCATGAGTTTTGAGAATACCTAAAGCTCTCCATACATGAGAGAGCGAATATAAAGTATTTTTAAAAGCGCTTTGCACTAAAGTGAAGTTATATTGTTTTAGTACCTACATGTCATCAATAAACGTGCGTGCCGCACGTGCGTTCTTGCTATAATCGTAAAGACCATAAATGTAGTAATATATACGGGATACGTCCAGATCTTTCAGAAAAAAATCTTATTAATGGATCAACACATTTATAACCATTCTGGCAACAATACCAGTTGTAGAGATTTTGAGAGCAAAACGATTTGCTATTTAGAGTCACAATAATGAAAAAAACAAGCCGTCTTTTTTTTTGAAAGGACGACAAGAGATTTGTCGCGAGTTATATTAGGCCCTGTTTGGTTTGGAGAGACTTATAATAAATCTCTACAAATAAACGTTTTTTTAACCAAACAGGAGGGCTTACTTTCATAAGCTCATAAGCTGCTAGAGATGTGTTTTTGAGGTTTATTCACATTAACCCCACAAGAATCATCCCACATTTTATTATATGAGCATAAAGAACCAAACACCTCTTAAGACTTATTATAAGCCACCTCTCCATGCGAGGGGCTTATAATAAGCCCCTTCAAACCAAACAGAACTAAAAACAACCGTCGACAAGCCGTCTTCTTCGTTCAGTTCTTGTAGGTTCTGAGGCACTGAATGAATTCATCAATGTACCTCATATGGCACTTCTCGTCCGCCAGGATCTCCTTCATCTTCTTAGCGTTGGCCGCAAATATCCTCTTGCTTTCCTCCTCAACCATGACATCCCGTATCGCTCTCCCTATGTTGTCGCCAAGAAACGCCTTGTCTGTTTTATCCTTGTGCACCCTCACTCCGATCTTGCGCTCGTGCATCACTCGCGCGGTCGACAAGTGATCCGCAAGCACCGGCATCATGATCATAGGCTGGCCGTACTGGAGCCCCTCGATGGTGGAGCCCCAGCCGCAATGCATCATGAACGCCCCGACGGCGCCATGCCCCAGTATGCTGGTCTGTGGAACCCAGCCCGTGACGACGGAGCCACGGCCACGCGTGCGCTCCTCGAACCCCGGAGGCAGGATGTCCTCGTCGGGGTGGACGCCGCTGGGCTTCTTGAGAACCCAGAGGAAGCGCGTGCCGGCGAGCTCCAGGCCGAGAGCGATCTCGTGCAGCTGCTTGAGGGTCATGGGGTACTCGCTCCCAAAGGCGACGTAAACAACAGACTTGGAGGGCTGGTCGTTGAGCCAGGACAGGGCGGCGGCGTCGCTGTCGATGCTGCCGCCGGGGGGAGGCGGGAGCAGGCCGACGGGGACGACCGGCTTGCCGAAGGTTTTGGTCAGGAGAGGCATGGACTCCGGCTCGATCTCGAAGCTGCTGCGGTATGCGATGATCTTGCATTTCTCGAAGGTGTCGAGAAATCGGTGGATTATCGATGGAGGCAAGGGGTTTTCGTGATCGTTGGGGTCGGGAAGACCGTAATCCACCCCCGACGCCGCAGAGTAAGGCATGCTCAACATGCAGGGGACCTGTGGGAAGTTGACATTCAAGCGATTAGGAAAGCAATGCAACAACTTACTACTAAAGGATGACGCGGAAAGAGTGAATTTTTTTCAGAGTAGCAGAATTGGCATATCTTGATTACTTTTTTTCTTGTATTATACAGTATATATACTATGCATGTGTATAATAACCTTGCGGTCCTCTGCGACACGAGCGACGGACGCATGGAAGCTGTCGACGAGGACCCAATCCACCTTGTTGCCACTGCCGTCGGCGCATGCGGCGTCGAGGAAGGCAGAGAAGGCCGGCGCGAGGCGGTCAATGGCCTCCCGATGGAGCTCGGCCGTGCCGGGCGGGAGGTCGGAGGTGGCCTCGACGCCTTCGGGGAGGCCATCGACGCGCGGGAACGGCAGCGCGACGAAGTCGATGAGCGCGGCCAGCGCCGGTGGCACCGGGCGGAGCCGGCTGAGGATGCGCGGCGTGGAGACGAAGGACACGCGCTGGCCGCGCTTGGCGAGGCGCTCGGCGAGCTCGAGGCAGGGGAGCAGGTGGCCGAACGCGAGCCACGGGAAGATGACGATGTGCAGCGGGGAGGAGTCGTCGGTGGCGTCCATCGGGAAGGAACGACAGGCCTGTACAAGAGAGCTCTCGGTTGCCGGCCTTACGGTTCGGGTCAGGTGTGCCGCCGGTACTTGTAATCGCTACGAGAAGCGTCGCGCACCACACGTCGCACCTACCTCTCCCTCCAGCATTCCATCATCCTGGGGCCCTAACTCTAACTCCCATGTCTAATCAAGCCAGCCCAACCAACCCCCGCCGGCTAAACCAGACTTGGGCTGCAAATCGAGTTATCGAGCCACGTCATGCTTGCACCGTCGCAAGCTGTGATTTTGGCGCCGGCGGGAGGCGGGAGTAGGCCGACGGGGATGTACATCAGGAGAGGCATCCAGGCATGTACATGTACTCCGGTTCGAACTCAAAGCTGCTGCGGTACATGTACTCCGAGATGGCATTTTGCACACTAGCCTAAAAACCAGTAAAAATGACGCACGTGTCCTTTCTAACAAAAACCCTATATTCGAAAATTAAATAGCTAACTAGAATTTTGTTTACAAAACAATTGGCATCATGTATGTTCCTCGCGAGTACAAAATATTTTTACGACTAATGACTAATACTAGCTTACTAGTAATATGGTTTAACTGGTTGTATAATCATTTATACTTTATGTAAAACAAAATGTGTGGTTCTAAATTATAAACAAATTGCAGCCTATGTTGTAGAATTCTATCACTGGAGGCTGAGATTGTGGGTTTGAAACCCACTCATATCAAGCGACGCACGGATAGCTTTTTAGGTGGGGTGAAAATTGTTTAGGTACGTGGTTTACCATGGTTTTTTTCAAGTTTGCCGTACGAAATAGGTAGACATTGTATTTTTGGAATATTTTAGTGAAATTAAAATTTGAACTTGATATTTTTAGATTTATTTTTAATTGGAATTTCTGAATGATAATAACATCTTATGTTTGATTCTTTTTAATAAAAAACGAAAGTAAAATACAAATTGAAGTATTTATTTAGGATTATATTAGGACCCAACCATCCAATCTGATACGTGGCCATTTTCGGATATTATTACATAAGTAACATACTTGGATATCCATTTCTTTCTAATGTCCAAGATCAGCCGATGATGTATTGGACATTAAATATCTAAACCCCTTCAATGGATAAAAATAAAAGAAAAAATTCCAAATTACTACCCTCAAGTATAGACAAAGTCTGAATAACCCCCTAAAGTATGTTTTGGTTCATTTTACACCTCACAACTATCTCAATCGGTCCAATCCATCCCTTCGTAAAAATTGTCTTTTTTGTTTCTCCATGTACAAGTGGTATTTTAAATTAAAATTTTGTAGGATGATATATGACCACACAAATTATTTTTAAAAAATATAAAGTGATTTTTCATCATTATTTTGAAAGGTTATGATATGTAATAATAAATTCACCATATTGATATAAAAAATTATGAGAAATAATGATGAAAATTTCATATTATATTTTTTTAAAATACTTTATATGGTCATCTATCATCCCACAAATTTTGAATTTAAAACACCATTTATGCACGGAGAAACAAATAAGAAAAAATTGCTAAGGGGTAGATTGGACTGATTAAGATAGTTGTGGGTGTAAAATGAACCAAAACATACTTTAAGGGTTATCCGAACTTTGCCTATACTTAAGGGTAGTAATTTGGACTTTTTCCAAAATAAAACATCCTTCCCGATTTCACCTCTAGCACCGTGCATCACTTTTTCAGATCCACAGCACCTTGGATCAGTGCATCATACAGCCTCTGCAGCGACATGACCGACGATCCGCCCTCCCCAACGGCCTTGCGGCACGCGGCCTTCATCTCCACGGACTTGTCCCTAATCTTCCGGGCCGCCTCGCCATCGTCCATGAGAGCCTTGACCGCTCGCTCCAGCTCGGCCGCCTCCACGAAATTGTTCCTCTTCTTGTCCACCTTCATCGCCACGGCGACGCCCATCTCAGCCACCAGCATGAACGCGTTGAAGTGCTGCTCGGCGGCGTGCGGCCACGGCAACGTCGGCACGCCGAACCACAAGCTCTCCATTATCGAGCTCCAACCGCAGTGCGTGACGAAGCCCCCGACGGCGGCGTGGGCCAGTATCTCCTTCTGCGGCGCCCTCGTGGGCCACACGAGCCCTCTCCCCTCTGTCTCCTCCAAGAAACCCACCGGGAGCAGCTCGGCGAGGTTCGCATCCGTGGGCACCTTCATGCCGGGCTCCGGCTGCCCAGGCAGCACCCAAAGGAAGCGGTGCTCGCTGCGCGCCAGGCCCTGTGCGATCTCGTGCACCTGGGTCTCGCCGAAGTAACCCCCGCCGCCTCCGAAGCATAGGAACAGCACGGAGGCCGTCGGCTGCGAGTCGAGCCACCGCACGCACTCGTGCGCCTCCTCGGCGGGCGGGGCAATGGCGACCACCGGGCCGATCGTGTACACCGCCGGGGTGGGGATCCCGCGCGTGCATCTCCCGTCGGCCATAGCGGCGAGAACGCTTGGCTCGAGCTCGGCAATGGTGTTAATGACGATGCCGTTGGTCTCCAAGTAGCGCCTTCCGTTGTACAAGAACCACTTGTACGTCAGGATCTTCCTGTTGTCCAGTCCCGACGGGAGGGTGGACGCCGGCACCGGCGGCAGCCCGGGCACGTCCACGCCGCCCTCCAACCCCTCGAACTCGAGGTCGGCGGCAACCTCCTCGTCGAGCGACGGGGACCGCAGCAAGACCGCGGCCATGGCGGCGCTGGAGATGAGGAAGACGTAGGCCGGCACGCCGAGCTCCTGGGGCGCGTCAAGCAGCGTCGTGCAGAAGATGTCGACGACGACGGCGGCGACGGGGCACGCCAAGCCGGAGATGATGCCCTTGACGTGGGGCACGAACCGCTGCACGTAGCGGGAGACGAACTCCTCGATGCCGGTGTGGTCTGTCGGGGGCTGGACGGCGGCAGGGAGGTGGTGGAAGCGGATGTCCAGCCCGCTGGCTTCCTCCTGGCGTATGCTCTCCAAGACGCCGGCCTCCCACTTCCCCGTCGGCGGCGGCACAACGAGCACGTTGACGGAGAGGGAGCGGCCGCTGAGGGCGAGCAGCCGCTTGCCGATCTCGACCTATGTTTCACCGATACGCGATACGGGTACGGCGATACGGGTACGGCGATACGCCGATACGGCAAATCTTCAAAAACAAAGATACGCCGATACGTCTAGTATATAAAAATAAAAATAAAAATAACATGAATATGCAGAAAAGTGACAGCATAAAGTAACATGTCCAGGCAAGATAAATTACAACCAGTCATACATATCAAGCAGTTCAGACTCCATAATTAAAAGACAAACATAACGATAGTGCATTACATAACGCATTACATAACTTAGGGATACAAGGCAGAAGGCCAATCCATTAATGCTGAAATTCATTCTCCGTCGGCAATCATAACCTCAAACTCAGGCTCATCCAAAGTGAGATTAGCAGCTTGCAGAATGCCGACACCATCAAATGTCTCGAAGTCATCTCCCCCAACATCCCACATCTGGGATGGTCCTGTGAGATACTCATTACTGCTTCTTGAAAGAAGACGCAAGTTGTTATGCACAAACACTAAATCCTCTGCACGTTCAGGAGTCAACTTGTTTCTTCTCAGGTTATGGATAAAGCTGTAGGTGCTCCAGTTTCTCTCACAGCAAGAAGAGGAAGCTGGCTGTCCAAGCAGCCTAAAAGCAGTTTCTCTCACTGCAGCGTGAGGTAGAGAGAGGGTTTTAAGGAGCTAGGTTTTTGGATGGGCCGGTGTTGATGGGCTTCACCTGGGCTTCAAAATAAGATGTTACAGCCCAACGTATCGGATGGACGTATCGCCGAGTATCGGACGCGTATCGCGAATTAAATTATTTATTTTTAAATAGAATAAATCGGATATGCGTATCGGGGCGTATCGGTGCAGTATCGAGACGTATCGCCGTATCGTGCGTATCGGATACGGGAACGGCTGGATTCCAGCCGTATCGGTGATTCATAGATCTCGACCATGGGCGAAAAGTGGCTGAAGCCCCATAGGGCCACCAAGACCGCCGTCATCGGCTTCGCCGCTGGTTCACCGGACTGGGACGGCGGCGGCGGTGGCGGCGATGAGATAGACATTCTCTGGCGCCGAGTAGTGATTGGAACAAATGTTTGGAGGTGGTGGAAATAATCGAGAGCGGTAATTGCAAGTTCAGAGGCAGAACCGCATAAGTACTCAAACTGTTGGAGGGTGTCATGCCGAATATAGTTTGGTACTCAAACCGGAGAAGAGATCGACGATGGAGGTGGTGCCGTGGTGGTAGTGTTGGACAGTGGAGAGTTTGAGCATGAATGCAATTTAAAACAACATCAATTTGTTGAGAAAGAGACGAAAGTGAGGTTCGCTACTCCGTACTTTTTACATTTTAGCCCTTTTCTGTAAAAAAATCTCACGTTTAGACCCCTAGAGAAACGAATTGCGTCTTTGGACCTCATGGGCCGGCGCCACGATCTGCGGCGCTGAGATTACACGTCTCAGCGCCATAAATCATGGCGCCGGCCTGCCAGCAGGGAAAGATGAGGTGGCGCCTACGTGGCACAGGGCTCGGCGCCACATATCTTGGCTCCAAACTCGGCGCCACAGATCTCGGCGCCGATCCCCGATTCAAAACTGGTCTAGCGTGCCTACATGTTGTGGCGGAAATTATATCTCGTTATTATATTGATGTAACTAGGATGAAAAACGTGTACTAGATAGTATATATTATCTACTTATGTGGTTACGGAGTGGAAGTGCTTTTAGTCCATAACATGTTATTAGCTTTCTGATGGACATTTTCCGGCCTCCGATAGCAGAGGCAACCGGACGGCGGACGCAGAGCACTCACCGCACATCCTACCAACTTCTCTGTCCTAAAAAATAAAAATAAGACACTCTAAGATTCAAAAATTGTCTAAAAAATAGATCATTCTATTATATTTAATATGCATGTGCATGCAAGGCTAATAATTAGGGGCAATTAAGATCATTTTATTTTCTCGTTAATCTGTTCTAAAATTTCTAAAATATCTTCTTTTGGGGACTGAGGGAGTATGTGGCCTATCTGAGATTCTGAATTTGTTTGACCAACTAAATGGGAAAATAAAAATCTAGCCACTGCTTAAGAAAAAACATTTAACTTTGGAACCGTCTCAGATAACGTTATCTCAGACGGCATAAGTTGACAACGTTTAAAATTTAGCACATGATTAGAACTGTGGGAAATGATAGTTTATGTCCCATGGTCACGGACATATTTTACATATTTAATAATTCGAAAAAATAATTGTAAAGTAGATCATTTTTAAAGACTAGTAGAGTGCGCGTGTCGCGCGTGTATAAAAAAACACGGCGAATACAAACACAACAAAAATCCATCAGTAATTATTATAAATGATGCTATGATGAAACAATAAAAACAATAAAAAATATTCATCCAACTTTATAAATATAGTAACAATGTGTGCTATCTTTACATAGTTTCATTGAAATTATAATATAATATTTTTTATACTATAAATTAATATACAAAATCAATAACATTAGATTTAAAGAAATAGATAATGCACATAGATATTGTTATTGCCTCCTCAAATTAGCTGTAAATTTTAACCTCCTACGCTCACCCATTGGGATATGAGAGAACACCCATTGAGCCATGGTCGGAACCAGCTCCCGGCAAGCCTGGGCAACTGCCCGGGCTCCCCGGCGGCCAGCTTCACACCAGACAGAGGCGGGGCAGAGCTTGCATGTGCATGTGTGTTTGAGTTTCTTTTTTTCTGATACTTATGTGTGTTTGAGTTAAGCACTGCTGCACTATACATCATAGAAGAGAGAGTACGATTAATAGAAGCAACCATCTCTGGGTCCGCCACTGCATTGAGCAATTCCTGTAGATTAGATAAGTTTACCACCAGCTCCCTACGCTCACCAAGAGAGTTGAGAAAAAGCTCCTGCGTGTGTAAGATAATGTTCATTTAATATTTTCACAAAGAGGATTATCATAAAGAAAAGTTTAGGAAACACTAGACAATTTCTTTTGCAATAGTTTTAACTCCCACGTGACCAAAGGAAAAGAGATCTACTCCGTCAGTCCTGAATGGGATTATTCTTTTTCACCGTTTATAAGTACTATATATGGTTTCTTATAGTGGAAACCTTCCCATCTAGGTTTAAGTCACGGATTTACCATGGGTGCATATGTTTTAGATTTATTTAAAAATAAATCGGCACTAGTTTTTTAGTCATAGGCGATGTCTCTGTTGAATCTCAAGATTGAATCTGCTGATCTAGTCTCTCATATGTGTTCATAGGCATAGGGTTTACTTGAATGTATTCATAGGGATGACTGTGCATATGTATAAACATGGGTCTGTAGTAGTCTTTCATTAAAAAAAATACTCCCTCTATCTAGTTTAACTGTTTTTGTGTGATCCAAAAGTTGTCTTCAATTAAATGCTACAATATGAAGTACTGAAGGCCTTTATTGCTCATCCATCCCAAATACTTCTAGAAGGTAATCTAAGAGCAGTCCCAACCCAAGACACAGTAGTTTTCATAGTCTCCACATCATGAAGAAACGGGTACAAGACACTACTCTTTCAAGTCAAACACCACTATTTCATACTTCAATTTAATGCCGCTCATCTCACATCTCACATTGGATGTTGTGTAGAAACCATGTCTAATGCAAGATCTAGTTTCCTTCTCTTTCTTCATTTAATCACTTGCCACATCATCTTTTACCACCCTAGGTAGCATCTCATTTAATTGTATGGACACTATCCTAATAATTGGGTTGGAACTGCCCTAAGCCCCTGCATCGGCAAAGCCCAAAGGCTGTGGTTCTTCTTCTCGATACTTCCAATCTTATTGCATCACCTCCCCGTAAAGAAAAAGAAAAAATTATCGCATCACCGCTAGTTTGCATTCTGGGTCGGATGCCTGTTAGGGGTATAAATGTCATTTTCTGTTACTAATTTGGTTTAAATTCTTAAGATACTCTTATATTAGGATGGAGGGAGTACGTACGACTATGACAGTAAGTGGATGTTGCTAGGTATCATACAAAACTATATTAGTGCTCCCCACTAAGAAATTCTCTCAACAATATTTTAGTCTATACGAGTAGAAATACTATATTTTAGTCTATACGAGTACCATGCTACAGAATTCGTATAGTAGAAATACATGGAGGATCAATCATTTAAGAGTCATTGTCTCTCAATAAAATGAACATGTTTTCATGTATAATATTGTTTGTAAAAGAATGTTGCCATACAATCTTAGACTCCGGTTGAATGCTTAGAATTGAATTACATTCTAATAATCATCACCAAGACTTATTTATTATTGTTGGCTATATAGGAGAGATACTTATGCGATGCACTTTTACTATATGGGAGGGATCATTAAGAAAGAGGATCTATAGAATCAATTTTTATCCCCTTCCCCGTGAATTTAAGATAGGCTTATATCTAAACTTCGGAAAGTTATGGAATGTTAAATTAGTCTATTTTATATATTATATAGTAGATTCTAATTCCATCGAAATGAAATGATCCAAACATGGTCTTAGTATTTTTCTACTTTCAAATTTTATCTTACAATGTTGTTTAAGATTCCCGCCGCAACGCGCGGGGTATCACCTAGTTAAATATGTATAGAGGACATTTTAGAGAATTGTAGCTGATAGTGGACATAATTTCTGTCAAACGGTTTAATAATAATTCCTACATCACCAAAGAGAAGAGAGTTATTTCCTTTGTAAATACAGTGGGTGAACAGTTCTAGGAATTAACTATTTTTAGATGACATTATGAAAATTTTAGGAACCAGTATACATTATTTCCTCCCATATGACCAAAAGAGAAGAAAATTATTCTTTTTTGCACTTTGTAGGTACTTGTGGGAAATTTGGAACCTCAGACTTTGCTTCTTAGGAATTCTCATTTTAAGCAACCTTTCCTAGCAATTCTTGTTGGGCTTTTGAGCAAATCCCGGCTGTTTCTCTATTTTTTTTCTATTTGTTGACTTTCATTCGATGTAGTTATCCTCTCTGCGGCACGGCAGAGCAAGGCGAGCTTTTTTCTTGTGTTGCGTACAGATCGAGCTTCCAGGACTGCCATGCGGACGTGTTCGGCTTCGAGCCACACGAGGTAGGCTTAAGGGGGCAAACGCTGCCTAAGCTTCAAGATGTCAAGGAGCCGAGGCAGCAAACAAAGAAGTTCAAGCTAAGCTTTGGCGACAAGTTCAGGTACGTTGTTGCAGGTGACGCTGAGGGAATTCAAGTTGTCGTGTGGCGAAGCTCCATGATTTCAGCTACGAATCTTGTGTATACCAAAGGTGCACATGCATTAAACGTCACCTGCTGGTAGTTTTCAAGATTTATTTTATAATTTATCGAAAAAATAATTGTAAAGTAGATCATTTTTAAAGAAAAAAGTTACGACTAAAATATGTTTGTTAAGCTATTTTAAAAATATGTTATAATATTATCCATCACTAATATATATAGTCCACATAGAAACAGCTCAATTATTAGCCAACAAAGCTTTGATTACATATCGACAATGACATCCTACCCATCTTATCGCGGGGTGGGTGGGTGGGGAGAAGGCCCCCAAAAAGAAGGGTCCCCTAGCCAACAACTAGTTGAAGCACGATGTCATTTGGCCAACCCCAAAGAATGAGCGTCGAGCAGGCATGTGGATCAAAAGACAGTGTCTTTCGTCCTCGTGTAGTCCCCAAACCAACAATTTGTTTGCCCTCTCGGCTCCTACACACCAAGATGACGACTCCTCGTCTCCTTATAGCCTCGTGCCCTGATCTGATCTCACAGCAAACATACCAAAACGACGACAACTCCATTTTTCCGACGCCGACAAACTTTGTCTAGTTGCCGACTGTCCGTTCCACCCAACCAAGCTACGATGGACTAGCATCTTTCCTCACTCCATCTTAGAATTGGATGCAGCGGCCGACAGTCTGTATGGTTAATTCCTATGCGACATTGATTGATACTTTGAGCCCTATGCCTTGATTCTATTATACATTATCAATTGGTGTATGATGATTTATACTTTGAGCCTTTGATTAATAATGATCAAAATTGCCTATTACCCTGCTGCACAATAGGCACATATATATATGATTGTTAAACATTGGTTAAGTGGATATTATTTGGATTTGTGAGTTCCAGTTGATAATCTGTAAGGTTCCTTTTAGTTGATCAAGTACTTTTATAGTTTTCCCTATATTTCAATTATAGATTTGTTAGAAAAAATTACAGATGTAAATTTCAAGGTAATATGTCTGAAATACTTGATATGATCTTTTTGGTATTGTCTTGGATCCATATGTTTATAAATAATATTCTATATATAATGTTGTTGCTGCTACTGCTATTATTTTGATGTATACATTAGGGGCCTCCTTTTTATTCTCGTCCCAGGCCACCAAAATCTCAGGACCGGGCCTGGTTCTTATTTGCTTCAAGGTCCCCGGTACAACAACCAAGCCATATGGGTAACTGCACCCCATGACATATGAATTTGCATCACAAAACAAGCATTCATCATTGGACCATCAAGATTGCTGGGGGAGGAGGGGGGAGGTGGGGGGGGGGGGGGGGACTTCATAGCTGATGACAAGTTTGCCAAACAACCTAGAACATAGCTCTTACATTATCGCCTTTGGCTTCATCGTGTGACTTGTGAGGCTCTTAATCATAGCTCACCATGTCAATTGCACACCCATCTCTAAAATGTCTTTCTGATAAAATATCATTTATTTCTAAAAAATATAATTGCTCCTATTGTTAATATTAGCAATTGTATGATGTTTTAAAAAGAAACATATAGTTTCAATATTCAGCTTTGCCCTCCATTTTTAAATACATGAAATTTAAGAAAAGTTATCTTACTCTTACTACTTGATCTCCCAAATAATCATCCATGAGATGTGCTAGAAAAAATATAAATAATAAAATTCTCACAAAAAGAAAAATCACAAACATCCAACCATCAATATGATAATATTGGCAGTTACATCTCTTATATTTTCTAAGAAGAATATCCACTTCTGACATTACAAAAATAGTACAAAGTAACATCAAATATATGTCATAATTACCCACCTACCGTTACTACAAAATATTATCAAATTAATCCCTAAAGTTGAATGTAAATTACCCACATCTCACAACATGTAACATTAATAAAAATAACATAAATAACCCGTGAAGTTTGGAGTTTGAGCCATACCAGATACTCACTCCATTCTTAAATATTTGACGTTTAGGACAAGCAAATTAGTTCATTTTTTAACTAAATAGTTTGTCGTAAACGATATATATTCGAGAATGGATGTAGTACTTCCTTAGAACATCGGCAAAAGACATATAGAGGGAAAAGTATGAAATTATTATTATTATTATTATTATTATTATTATTTTGGGTGTGGGCTCTAATTTTTCTAATACTTATGTCTCGCACAATCACTAGCCGTGTGGTAGCACATGTTGACGGTAGTCTCACAAAGGTATACATCTTATTTGAAAATGGTAACAAAAATAGGGCAAAGCACCTAAGTTTGCAATGTGACATTGTCCAATCACCAAAGAACACGTAGTGGGGGCGTGATGCTGCCTCACATCGAGTCATCGTCACTTATTCGAGTCGACCACTGCGCCTTTGTAAAGCTCCTCTGATAGGCGCTGTAGCGTCGTGTAGGACGAGCCACCCGCCTGGTCCACGGCGTTCCTGCACGCGTCCTTCATCTCCATGGCCTTCTCCCTCACCTTCCTCCCCTCCTCGCCGCCGCCCATGAGCTCCTTCACCGCGCGCTCCAGCTCTGCGGCCTCCACGAAGTTGTCCCGCTTCCTTTCCACCTTCATCGCCACGGCGACACCTATGGCTGCCACCAGCGTGAACGCGTTCAGGTGCTGCTCGGCATACAGTGGCCACGGCGCCATCGGCACGCCGAACCACAGGCTCTCCAGGACAGAGTTCCACCCGCCGTGCGACACGAAACCCCCCACGGCGGCGTGGCCCAGTATCTCCGTCTGCGGCGCCCACGACGGCCACACCATTCCTTTGTCCTTGGTCCTCTCCAGGAAGCCATCGGGGAGCAGCTCGGCGAGGTTGGCGTCCGTTGTTTGCATCGTGCCGGGCGCCGGTGGGCCACGCAGCACCCAGAGGAATCGGTGACCGCTGCGCTCCAGGCCGTGGGCAATCTCGTGCGCCTGCGCCGCGGCGAAGAAGCCTCCGCTCCCGAAGCAGAGGAGCACCACGGAGGCCGGGGGTTGTGTGTCAAGCCACTGCACGCACTCGTGCGGCTGCTCGGTGGGCGGGTTGAACGAGATGACTGGACCAATTGGGTAGAGCGTCGGTGCACGGACTCCGTGCGTGCACCGTCCCTTGGCGATGGCAGCAAGCGCGCTCTGCTCGAGCTCGGCGGCCGTGTTGACGATGATGCCGTCGGCCTCCGCGAAGCGCCTGCCGTGGTACACGAACCACGTGTAATTCGGACTCTTCTTGTCCATCACCGGCGTCGGGAGCGAAGACGGAGGCACCGGCGGCAGTCCGGGCACGTCCACGGCGCCCTCCGCCTCGTCGAACTCGACCGTCACCTCGTCGTGGAGCGTCGGCAGGCGCAGCATGAACGCGAGCATCGCGGCGTTGGAGGTGAAGTAGACGTAGGCCGGCACGGCGAGGTCGCGGGTCACGTCGAGCAGCGTGGTGCAGAAGAAGTCGATGACGACCGCGGCGACGGGGCACGCTAAGCTAGAAACCGCCGCCCGGACGTGGGGCGCGTGCAGCCGCACGAAACGGGAGGCGTACTCCTCGATGCCGGCGAAGTCCGTCGGGGGCTCGACGGCGGGGAGGTGGAAGAAGCGGATGTCGAGGCCGGAGGCCTCCTCCCGGCGGATATGACCGGCGACCTCGGCCGCGGACTGCTCCGTGGGTGGGCGAATGACGAGCACGGTGAGCGAGAGCGCGCCGCCGGCGCGGGCGAGCAGCCGCTTGCCGGCCTCGAGCATGGACATGAGGTGGCCGGTGCCCCACACTGGCAGCAAGACAACGGTCGGGGTTGCCATGGATGGATCTGGAAGGTCGGCCGGCAGCAAGATGCTTGGATTAGAAAAAACGCAACAAATCGAAGGATTTGAAGTGCGCTGAGCCCTCCGAGTGGCTGTTGACCTGCTGTTCTCCCGAGCGCATGCATAGTACTGTATATACGTAGGTCGGTGAGGTGAGTGTCGTTGTCGTTGCCGGCTCAGTGAGTCGGTGGACCGGGGCATCGGCTAGCGCTATCCATGGCTCGACGTGCAAATGAGCTATTGGCGGCAAAACCCAATATAAGTAGGAGTAGTGGCCAGAGACGGTGAAATGTCGAGCTCAGGCATGGTGCTGGACCATCGAGGGTGCATTGTCGTTGTAGAGCAGGAATGGTGTCCATTGACTATTGAGCACGTTACAAAAACTCGGCAACATTGGTGCTGGACCTCGGGAGGAGTTCAGACCCTACCAACACCACCGTGCCCACCACTTACAACATGCATATTTAAAAATGCTTCAAAATTTTCAACAAAAATATGAGTGGACAGCGTACAAATTTTGATCATGAAGAAAATAACTTTGCAAGGAAAAAAAAAGAGAAACCAGGCAATAGATAGTCTTTTTTATTTGTCTCTGCTCAAATCCCTGATCAAGTTCAAAGTTTGTGTGCACATATACAGTAGACGCACTGGCGGATCTATGTTGGGGCGACTGCCCCAGCTCGCCCCTATAAATCCCCTTCTTCTCCGGTGATTTTTAGAGCTTCGGCAGCGATTTTACCATGTACTAGTGTAGGAACCATCAATTTTTTCTTCAAATTTGAGGTAATATCTCAACTTCGCATTAAAATTGTGTGATTGCAATATATGGATGCATTAATGCGATGTGAATTGCAACGTGCTTGATTTCGGTTCAGTCGATCATTAAAAGTTCGTCTCAGCTGGTTTTTTTTCCTGGCTACGCCACTGAGTAGACGTTTGCAATAGATAGAATAATTGGATGATTTTTCTTCGAAAGTATATGGCAAAAGCTTTGCTAGAAGTTTTATTAGAAGAACAAAATAAAAATTATGCCAGCCTATTTTATTTGAGTGAAAACTGGGCCGAAAAAACCACACAACTAGGAAGTGGCCTGGGCTTGCATCATCCCTAATGACGGTATAAAGACCAACCCAAACTAAAAACTTATTAGCCAGCTGAATCGAAACCCTCACAACGGCATAACTGAAAACAATCCGCCCTGAACACCAAAGCAACACTGAACTCAAGTGCAATAATAACCAGCGATGGAAGCATTGACCCAACTAAAGCCACTCATCAGCACAACTTAACCCAAATAATTGAATGAATTACGCCTAGGACAGACTTGTTAATAAATAGACTCATTAGCTTATTTTATACGTTATATAATTAAAAACAAAAGGGACTGTATTTTCACCTTCTTAACCTTAATATAATGATAACTCTAAGAAGCATGCAGCATGCATTTCCTCGAGATGTCAGCAGTGACTGACTTTTTCCTCTAGAAGGTCAGAGTCTACATGAACAAATCCACTACAGGAAATAGACATTATGTCCACTAGTCTAGCAACCCGTACACCTGCACGGGTTAGCGATATTTTTAGAAAATATATATATATGGACAGAGGCGGAGCTGGGCCTAGGGCCGCCCAGGCCGCGGCTCTAGTCGTGGCCCAATGAAGCCCATATGTCCCCAGCAGTTTTTGGCCCAAACACAACTAGGGATCCTCCTCCGGTCCTCCTGTGCGACGCGCGACACTCCCCAGTCCGCCGCCGCGGCTCCTGTCCGACGCTCCGCGCCCCCGCCCCGCGCTTCGCGCCCCCGCCCGCCGCGGCGGCGTTCCTGCGCCGCAACACCGCCGCCGCGCCACGCTCGACACGACGACACGGACGGCCGGACAGCGCGCCCGAGGTCTTCTCTCTGCTTCGCTCTTCCTCGCCGGCTCACCGCGCCCACTCAGCTGGCCGCCGTCCGTCGAGACCCCGCGACGGCCGCGTCCAGACCTCGTCGCGACCGGTCCCAGTCAGCAGAGGCGCAGAGCAGGTATTCATCGATCTTCTCTGTTCTCTTCTCTCTAAATCTCTAATCTTTCAGCATCTCCATTCAATAGATTATAGATTGATTGTAATTTGTACTGCAATTTCAGATTTGTATGGGTACAAGATGAAGAGGAGTAGAACATTGGCATCCTATTTCTCTCCGGTTGTACCTGCTGCCAGACAAGTGAATGGAGTGGAGGAACAAGAACCCCCTCCTAAAGTCTCGTTTGAAGAAGTTGCCTAAACTGTCAAGTACTACCACTGGTATGACATTCAAACTGTCCAGAGTTGAGAGTCCAGTAGTTGATTATTTGATTTGTAATGTTTTTTATTTATATTTCCATCTTGTCTATTTTCAGTTGCTACTGATGAGGAAATGGAAGATGTCACTGTAGAGGCACCAAATCATCACTAGGGATTTATTTTTGTATTTTTCCTACTCATGTTCTCAACTATTATATCATATTAGTAAATAATTATTTGTTTCTTTGTCAATTTAGACCATTTACTGCACATTTTGCTATTACTTTATATCATGTCATATACAGGGCCATTTTGGTGGGTGAATTTGGCCTAGTCGTGAGCAAAAGCTGGCGCCGCCACTGTATATGGATCTAAAATTTCGTCATATATCTATGATTTAGAATTTATAGGTGATTGATCATAATGAGATTTTATTTTCTATTCGTTTTTTGCTATATTCCTCTTCTTATATACTTCAAACAGTTATCAATGGGCTTTTCGTAACATTCATAATATTTTTTAGGCATGTGTGGCCATACATAGCATAATATTTCCTTTCTTTTCTAGTCTGGTCCTTGGAGTCTACTACTGCATAGTGGCAGATAGACCTAAATCAATGTTTGAATGAAAAGTATGTCCAATGATGCATGTCAACACTTTAGTGTACTTTTTTATATATAAAATGGTAGGCGTGGATGGCGTGGAAGTAGATATTTGGGTTTAATGGATGGTTTCTTATAATTACATCTGACCAAAGTTACTGTTAGATGTTTTGGCTCACCTTTTCTGGCAAATCCTATCGGTAATAGCTTGCCAATTAGCCCATGCTATTGCACGGTTAGATTGCTAGCTATCTAGATATGATACTACAATTTAGGACTAATATGGTCTCTTAATAAAGCTTTGGCGCGTATTCAGAAATAAGATGTTGAGTGTTAATTACTAACCTTGACGCAACGCATACTAATTCTTGTGTCAGAAATAGAATACGGAGTACTTCCTTATTTGCAGTGCAATGAACGAAAAAGATAAAATAAAGAAAAATATTCCAAATTATTATTTATTATTGTTTTTAATATAATGTTTGACTATTCGTCTTATTTAAAATATTATGCAAGTACCATTTATTTTATTTGTGGCAGATTTTATCATCACATATACTACTTTCTTATATTTAGACTAGATTTTTAAATAAGATGAATAGTTAAGCACTATAAAAAATTAACAGTAAATATTAATTTCAAACAGAAAAAAAAATACATATTATTTGTGCTAGATGCTTCGGCCGTAAAGGGCTTTGCTGCTTTCATGGTTGGGCCTCGCCACCAGCTCCTTGGAATCTCTTTGTTTGGATAACATGATGATGGAAAACACCACTACCGCTTATTGATCAATGTACTCCCTCCGTCCCACAATATAATCATTCTTCGATTTTCGTGTATCACATTTGACCATCCGTCTTATTCAAAAATTTTGTGAATATATTATTTATTTTGCTATGAGACCATTGTGCCACTCATCGCCACTTGTTTGTGTCAACCATTGCGCCTTTGTAAAGCTCCTCTGATAGCCTCTGCAGCGTCGCGTAGGACGAGCCAGCCTGGTCCACGGCGTTCCTGCACGCGGCCTTCATCTCCATGGCCTTCTCCCTCACCTTCGTCCCCTCCTCGCCACTGCCCATGAGCTCCTTCACCGCTCGCTCCAGCTCTGCCGCCTCCACGAAGTTGTTCCGCTTCCTGTCCACCTTCATCGCCACGGCGACGCCCATGGCTGCCACCAGCGTGAACGCGTTCAGGTGCTGCTCGGCGTACAGCGGCCACGGCACCATCGGCACGCCGAACCACAGGCTCTCCAGGACAGAGTTCCACCCGCCGTGCGTCACGAAGCCCCCCACGGCGGCATGGGCGAGTATCTCCTTCTGCGGCGCCCATGTCGGCCACACCAGGCTTCTGTCCTTTGTCCTCTCCAGGAAGCCATCGGGGAGCAGCTCGGCGAGATTCGCGTCCGTTGGTTGCCGCGTGCCGGGTGCCGGCGGGCCGCGCAGCACCCAGAGGAAACGGTGACCGCTGCGCTCCAGGCCCTGGGCAACCTCGTGCGCCTTCGGCGCGGCGAAGAAGCCTCCGCTCCCAAAGCAGAGGAACACCACGGAGGCCGGCGGCTGTGCGTCGAGCCACCGCACGCACTCGTGCGGCTGCTCAGGGGGCGGCGCGAACGAGATCACCGGCCCGATTGGATAGACCGTCGGGGCACGGACTCCGGGAGTGCACCGCCCGTCGGCGATGGCAGCAAGCGCGCTCTGCTCGAGCTCGGCGGCCGTGTTGACGATGATGCCGTCGGCCTCCGCGAAGCGCCTGCCGTGGTACACGAACCACGTGTAGTTCGGGTTCTTCTTGTCCATCACCGGCGTCGGGAGCGAAGACGGTGGCACCGGCGGCAGTCCGGGCACGTCCACGGCGCTCTCCACCTCCTCGAACTCGACCGTCACCTCCTCGTGGAGCGTCGGCAGGCGCAGCATGAGCGCCAGCATCGCGGCGTTGGAGGTGAAGTAGACGTAGGCAGGCACGGCGAGGTCGCGGGACACGTCGAGCAGCGCGGTGCAGAAGAAGTCGAGGACGAGCGCGGCGACGGGGCACGCCAGGCCGGCGACGGCGGCCCTGACGTGGGGCGTGTGCATCTGCACGAGCCGGGAGATGAACTCCTCGATGCCGACCCAGTCCGTCGGGGGCTCCACGACGGGGAGGTGGACGAAGCGGACGTCGAGGCCGGCGGCCTCCTCGCGGCGGATGTGGCCCGCGACGTCGTCGGCGAGCTTCGCGGTGGGCGGGCGCATGACGAGCACGGTGAGCGAGAGGGCGCCGTCGGCGCGGGCGAGCAGCCGCTTGCCGGCCTCGAGCATGGACATGAGGTGGCCGGCGCCCCACACGGGCAGCAGGACGACGGTCGGGGTCGCCATGGATGGACAAGGACTTGGAGAGACCTCCGGCTTCGTGAATTCTCGGAACAAAACGCTTGGTTAAAAAACACAAGAAAATGCAATGAACTGTGGGGGTGTTGATATTTTTCAAGCACGGTGGGTGGCAACAGCCAACAGGCAAACGTGGTGCTGCGTACTATAAAATATGTTGCGTGAGGCGGCGAGTAGCGACGTGCAGCAATAATCCAAGATCAGTGCTGTCGCAGCATCATATCGTTGCCGGATCAGAGGAGGAGGACCCGGCATCCGGTACCCCAGTACCCCTGCTCCCTGATTCAATGGCTCCGCGTGAAATGGGCCCTTGGGTTGGGACTTCTTTTATTTTTTGACACGCCTTGGGTTGGGACTTGGGAGAACCAAACAAGCCGAACTGGGGGAGAGACAGACGAAAAAAACCGCAGGGACAAGCGACCGCGGGGCTTATTGCATGTCACACTTAGAGGTTTTAAATTTTTTTAAAACTTTGCACACACAATAGTACCAAGTAGATGTAAAACATACCAAAAGTTGAGATTCAAACAAATATTGTATAAATTCATATGAAAAAACAAATTTCAGCCACTAACAAATTTGAGCCATCCTGAATTTTGTCCTCTAGTGGCTGAAATTTGTTTTTTTGGTATGAATTTTTACAACATTTGTTTGAATCTCAACTTTTGGTATGTTTCACATCTACTTGGTACTATTATATGTGTAAAGTTTCAAAAAAATTTACAACATTTAAGTGTGGCATGCAAGAACATGCAATAAGCACGGCGGTCGCTTATACGTTCGGTTATGCGTTTGTGGGGGAGAGATCGTAAAGGTAAAGCTGAAGAGCACGGTAAAATGTCGGCCTCATGTCATTGTCATGTGTGATGGTCCCGGGGTGTTTGATCCAAGAAATTAAAGTTTAATCATTTAAATAAATGATAATTAAAAGTATTAAACATAAATTAATTGTAAAATTAATTATATAAGTCATTGCTATGATTTATAATTAGTACATAATTATTATATATTTACTGTAGCATTATATTGTCTAATCATAGTGTAATTAGGTTTATTAGATTCGTCTCACAAATTATCTCTTATTTATGTAATGGATTTTTTAATTAATCTATATTTAATACTTCTAATTAACATCGTACTTTTGATGTGATGGGACTAAACTTTAAACTTTAGTTTCAAGGAAAAACACCGCCACGAAACGTCACGGTCACGAATGGTGCCTGTTGAGCTTATTGAGTTGCGCACCAAACTCGGACAAGTTAAGATGTGGATGTGGAGTTTACTTGCGGCGCGAGTAATAGAAATATTTGCATGAACAGGAAGGCACTGTTGAAGCATTTTCCATTTCTTTCATCTGGATGCATCTGCTCAGTACTCCCACCATGGCTTCATCTGTACAGAACTGCAAACTTTCTTTTTTATGTTCTTTGTTGACTCACAAAATAATGTAGAGTAAATTTTCTATTTAACACCAGTATAATGACTCATTTTTTCTTGGTCCTCAAAAAACTTTTGTTCTCTATTTGACACTAAATTGAACTTTCATTCTTTTTTTACAATCATGACTGTTCCATTAGTTATCTTCCATGAACAGTAACATGTGAATGCTATTAATATCTTTTCTTAACTAAAACGACCTACAAATCATCTCTAAAATTCATAAAAGTTTTTGCATAAAGACAAGTATGAACAGTTAAGATGTTTAAACTAAAATTCATCAAATTAGGCTAATTTTCAAGATTATCGGAATTTTTAGGGCACAAACATACTTCCAAAACTAATATTATGTTTCCATTATGAAGTAAATTATAAAATTATTATCCATCATGTGTCACAAAGAGAATATTTTAGGAACTTTTAAATAATAATTTCTATTAAATAACTCAAAAAACTTTTGGACATATGATGGACAATAGTTTCATAAATTAATCATAATGGAACAGGAATATTATATATTTTTACATAATTTTTGGAAGTATATTTGTGCCTAAAAATCCATATAATCTTCGAAAGTAGCCTAATTTGATGATCTTTTTTGTTTAAACATTTAACTGTTCATATATGTTGTTTGTGAAAATAGGTTTATTTACATCTATTACACGACTATAAAAAAATTCATGAATTTTGGAGGTGAGTTTTACTTTATTTTAGTTAAGAAAGAGATTAATAGCAGCCACATGTTACTGTTTACGGAGGATAAATGACGGAATGAACGAGGGTGCCGAAAAATAAACAAAAGTCAATCATGGTCTTTATTCCAGCTATCACGATACCAGTTTCTAAAAAAAAAAGACTGTGGGCCGTGGGCCGTGGAAGAGGCTGGGTGCGAGGGTCAAAATGCAACAAGCTAGTTAGCCCTTCGATTTAGGTGCGGCCGCCCGCCACTGTGCGTTCTTGGGCCGAGCTCTCTCTGATTAGGCTGCTGGCTCGCGTGGTGGTATAATTGGCAAAAATAAGAATTGCTAAATGTTTGGAACCGGGTTCTCGACATTAATATTATATTTTTCTGAAATTGTTTTAAGATGTAATTGACGTTATTCTTTTAGTGATAATTGACACTATTCTTTCGGTGACTCATTTCACGCTGGCTGTTGGCGCCCCACTCACTATTCCGACAGTCACAATGCACATAGTCTCCTAAATCCCCCACTTTAAGCCCCTATAGCATGTAAGATCCGACAACCCTCTTTCCTGAATAGCGATATTCAATGTATATGGACTGAAATTTAACAAAATTTCATGCCCTTGTAGATTAGGACGTGTGAGGAAATTTACGTGTTGTTCATATTTTGCAGAGAGCTAAATTACATTTTATAACCCTAATGATTAATTATCATACAATTTATCAAAAGAATATGCACCCATACATCCATTAGAGATTACACAGTTTCAACATTTATCCCTATCACATGTGATTTCAACATTTATCCCTATCCCAAGTGAAATGGGCAACTTTGCTACTTTGCCCAGGCTATAGGTCATACTAGTTTCCGTTCGAACTTAAATTAGTACTTCGTTTTTTTTCTTTTGAAGATAGTACTTCGTGTTGTTTGGTGGCATCATACTTGCAACTTGCGTTTTGATTCGCATCATTGATCGTACCAACGTCCTTTCAAGTTTCAACCCCACCACACATTGGTTTGCAGGCTTGCATGCAGCTGTTTGCTACGACACGACGACAGCAAAAACAGGGAATCACTACCCGTGCCTTTGTAGTTGATGGCACATATTGAACACACTGATGCTGATAACACAAAACAGAAATAATCGGCGTTTGTTGCAGGCTGATGCTACTTTAATTAATTATTTGAACCCGGATCACAAGATCGTAGCAGCAACTCTGCAACTGCATCCAACTTCCAAACCTGGTAAAATTCTTAACACCAACACGATGAATTATGATCTATCCTTGCGCCATGAGCCCATATCCACGTCTTCGGGGTCGCGGCGCCGTGGTGAAGCGCCTCGGCGAGCCTTGCAGCCTTACAGGCTTTCAGCTGTTTGGCTACAGCAGGTTGAGTGGAACAGATCGATCAGTGGATTCACTTTTTTTTAGAAACTGGAATAACATCCCGCCTCCACACTCCCTGGAGAGTGAGCACAGCGTTCATCACAACCAACAACCAACAGCAGCAGCAGTACTCAGACTGCACCGGCGCAACACCACGCCTTACAGGTTCACCCAAAAAACCACCAGCAACAACAGTACTCAGACTGCACATACGCAACATTACGCCTTACAGATTCACCAAAAGCTAAACTTACGCCTATCAACAGGCCTAAGCGCCAATTCGAAGCCTGGTCTTCCAACCGAACCTGCTAAAAAGCTCCATTGCTGCCACTTCCAACCGGTTACAGTTTCGCTTTATAGCAGCCTTCTCTTCCTATTTAGATAACATCGACCAACACCTTGCCCAATAAGTCCCCCTGAAAATTACCTGCACAAAAGAATTAGGATTTGAATTCTGGAATACCACTTCATTTCTATTCAGCCACAAGGCCCAACAGAGCGCAATTGTCCCCACTACACATTGAGTTCTTAGCAGTTTGGAAAAACCTCCCAGCCAAGATCCAAATAAGTGCGAAAAGCTAGTTGGCGGCCGAATTCCAAAGGTAATAAAAACCAGATTCCAAATGCTTCTCGCCCATTTGCAATCAAAAAACAAATGTTGGACTGTTTCAATCGAGTTACAGAAACAACACTTGACACTTCCTTTCTAATTTCTCTTAGCAAGATTATATTTTGTAAGAATCACCCCCTTCCACAAATACCATGAGAAAACTTTAATTTTCAGAGGTATTTTCAATTTCCAGAAGGTCCCTGAAGAGGGAACACCTTGTTGTTTCATCATTTCTGAATACAATGAGTTAACCGTAAATTTTTTCCCATTACCCAACCCCCAAATAAAAACGTCTTTGTGATCATTTAAGTTCACATGTACAATTTCATTCACTAGCTCCAACCACTTGTCTAGCAAATTCCCTCTTAGTGCCCTTCTGAAGGACACTTTCAAAGGAATAGTGCTTAGCACACTAGCTACTGTATCGTTCTTTTTTCTCACAATATATAAAGACACTGATACCTATCCTTCAACTTCTCATTACCAACCAGACATCTTCCCAAAAACTGGTAAAATCAGTGGATTCACTATCCGCGCCTTTATAGTCGATGCCACACATTGAACACACTGATGCTGATAACACACAACTGAAACGATCAGCGTTTGTTGTAGGCCGATGAACTTACTATACTACTTTGGTTTGATCCAAATCACAAGATCGTTCGTACTTCGTAGCAACGGCATCAAACATCCAAACCAACAACTGGTAAAATTCTGGACACCAACACGAAGAATTATGATCCAACCATGCGCCATGAGCCCCCGGTAGCCAGTATCACTTCTTCGGGATCGTGGCGCCGTGGTGAAGCGCCTCGGCGAGCCTCTGCAGCGCGGCGTGCGACGACCCGCCCTCCGCCACGGCTTCCCGGCACACGGCCTTCATCTCTGCGGCCTTCTCCCTCGCCCTCCTCCCCTCCTCGCCGTCGCCGTCCATCAGCGACCGCACCGCGCGCTCCAGCTCGCCCGCCTCCACGAAGTTGTCCCGCTTCCTGTCCACCTTCAGCGGCACGGCCACGCCCATGTCGGCCACCAGCTCGAACGCGTTCAGGTGCTGCTCCGCGTACAGCGGCCACGGCGCCATGGGCACGCCGTGCCACAGGCTCTCCAGCACCGAGTTCCAGCCGCCGTGCGTCACGAACCCACCCACGGCGGGGTGCGCGAGGATGTCCTTCTGCGGCGCCCACCTCGGCCACACCAAGCCCTTGCCCTGTGTCCTCTCCAGGAACCCCTCCGGGAGGAGCTCGTCGAGGTCCGCGTCCGTCGGGTGCTCCGACCCGTCCGGGGCGCCGGCGCCCGTCGCCGACGAAGGCGGACCCCGCAGGACCCACAGGAAGCGGTGGCCGCACCGCTCGAGCGCGGCGGTGATCTCCACCACCTGCGGCGGCTCGAACCAGCCCATGCTCCCGAAGCAGAGGAACACCACCGACGCCGGCGGCTGCGCGTCCAGCCACGCGACGCACTCGTGCGACGGCGAGCGGACGCCGAGCGAGAGCACGGGGCCGATAGGGTACACCGGCGGCGCGGGGCGGCCGGGCACGCACCGGCCACCGGCGACGGCCGCGAGGGGCCCCGGCTCGAGCCCGTCCGCGGTGTTGGCGATGATGCCCGTGGCGTCGACGAAGCGGTCGCCGAGGCGCACGAACCACTCGTAGTTGGGGCTCTTCTTGTCCACCACGGGGCACGGCATGGACGCCGGCGGCACCGGCGGCAGCCCGGGCACCCGCACGCCGTCCCCGTCAACCTCGTCGAACTCCACGGCGACCGTCTCGTGGAGCACGGGCAGGTGCAGCATGAGCGCGAGCATGGCGCCCGTGGACGACATGAAGACGTAGGACGGCACCCCGAGGCCCCGCGCCACGTCGACGAGGGGCGCGGCGAAGATGTCGAGGACCAGCGCGGCGACGGGGCACGCCATGGCGGCGACGGCGTCCCGGACGTGCGGCGCGTGGAGGGCGATGTAGCGCGCGATGAACTCCTCGACCCCGACGGCGTCGGCGGGGGGCTCGACGGCGGGGAGGCGGTGGAAGCGGATGTCGAGCCCCGACGCGGCCTCGCGGCGCACGTGCGCCTCCACCTCGGAGGTGGCCTCGGCGGTGGGCGGGCGCATGACGAGCAGGGTGATGGAGAAGGCCTTACCGCCGCCGCTGAGGAGCACGCGCTTGCAGGACTCGAGCATGGACATGAGGTGGCCGGAGCCCCACTCGGGCAGGAGCACCAGCGCCGGCGTCGCCATTGCGGCACCTGTCGTCGCTCGCTGCAAGTGCAATCTCACTGCTGATTTGGTCTTGACGGAGGCGAGACTACTGGACAAGTTGGCTGGATTCCCGGGAGTTATAGGCTTATTATAGCTAGGACAAAACGAATATGATTTCCTCGCGGAAATCCGACGGATCGATGAACAATCACTCGACGGTGACTGGCACTGACTCAGGCGGAGACTTGAGGGACCCGCCGGCCGGTCGATCCAACGACGAGGACGAAGTGTGGAAACCGCGACTGATCTTGTGGCTCTGTGCATCTGCTTGGCCTGACCGTGGCCGAGTGACGACGCTGGCAGGTGGCCCGAGGCGTCGGGATTCAAAGGTGTCGCAGTGCCGCTGAAGGCACGCCACGACACTCGACACCCGCCGTCTCTGTCCGTACTTAAAGTCGGAAGTAGAATCGGTCCCGCTGTCACAGTCTGTGTCAAATCTTTTCTTTCCACCCGGAAAAGGAAAATCTCCGCTTGACTCGCCGGTCGGCGTGGAATCACGACGGAAGGCAGACGCGGGGACGCCGGTAGAAACCGGGCGATGAACCCGGCCCGGTCCGACCCCAACGGCACCATGCGTTCGCGGGCTATCCAGCCCGGCAAACTCGGAGGGGTCGTCGGTCGGCGGCGGCGTGGGGACTATTCGTCCGTGTCTTGTTGGCCCACCATCTACAAGGTAGTAGGCCGTGCGTGAATGCTTCTTGGACCTCTGTGGCCCAAACAGAAACGAAGCGGCTCGGCGCAGGGCCAACCCCGACTACAAAATGTGGACTCCAATTCCTCAGAAAAAAAAAAGTGGAGTTCAAACTTCGAATTGCCTGGCTGCAGACAGACCAGCAGCGGAGTCGTTGGGCCGTCTACAAGGTAGACCGTGATTGCTTAGCGGGCCGACTCACTTACAGCCGGCCATGGCTGCTGTGAGTACATATGGTTCCCACTTTCTGAAAACGGAATCCCTACTGCTTACTCGAGTAATAATTGTTTTGCTCATCAATCGATTGTGTTCGTGTTTGCGTCGAGTTTATGTCTGAACAGATGGCTGAACAAAGTGGCATGAAAAACCGAACTAGACTAGAGTTCTCTCTCAAAAAAAACTAGAAGAATAGCGAAAACAAATCTCCACGTAATTGCCGACGACCTGAGGCCCAGAGCGTAAGAGACTTTGCAGCCTGATCAACCGATCTGTTCCTCTTTATCCTAACAGCTAATACGGCAGTCAAGAGTGCGCATAATAGAACTCATTGACTTACAGTGGACTTGCAGCAAACCTCCACCACCGGAGTAGCACGCCTTGTCCCTCTGACGGACAGTAGCGGACCCAGGGGGAAACAAACGAGTGGCGGCCTACATCGATGCCACAGTAGCATTCTACAGTGCTGCCTGTGCCGCCGCTCCTACAGTCCTACTACGCTGGGTCCGCCCCCTGACGGACCATCATGACAAGCGAATGAATAATCTCCAAGCGAAGGGAAAGGATCGCAGGTGAGATGACAGACACACACCTAGGGTGGTAAAAGGCCCTCATTTTTTACTACTTCCTCCGTTCTAAATTATAAGTCGTTTTGTCAAATCTAGATTCATAGTTAGTAGTATGTATCTACATATATACTTATGTCTAGATACATACTAATAACTATGAATCTAGATTTGCCAAAACGACCAATAATTTAGAACGGAGGGAGTAGAAATTTTAAGGATCGAACCGGATTAGAACCGGTCCAAAATAATACTAGTTTTTGAGCTAAATTTTGCTAGGGTCATGTTTGATTGTGAAGGAACAAACGGTTTTACCGCCCCTGCACACACCTGGCGGCATGGCTCAACTGCTTGCGCTAGCATGCTTCAGTAATCAGTCTGCTGCTACATGGAACATAGGATTAGACGTCAAGTAGTAAGTTGCCCCCAAGCCCAAGGTTATCACCAAAGCAACGGTGGTCTGTTCTACATGGAACATAGAAATTGGGATTAGACGTCAAGTAATAAGTTGCTCCCAAGCCCAAGGTTATCACCAAAGCAAGGTTGGCCTCTGCTAGGATACTCCAAACTAGTAAAGTGGCCCGCGCAAATTTGCGCGGGTAGCTAGTTTTTATATTAATATTTATATTTCTTTAACTTAAATATAATTTTATTTTAATATCCGTTGTTTCATTGTCAACGGTTCGTTCAAGTGTGTTCAAACTAAGTATCATTTTTTATCATCATATATGTGGCACATGATATGAATTAATGATGCAAGCTTATATTTACTAATCGTACTTGACATTGATTCTTTGATCAACTTCTAATTTTTTTATTTATTTAATTGAAAATTTAACTATTTATTTACTCTAATCAATAGATTTTAAGGTTAATATAGATCGTGAGATCTTCCCAAAAACTAACCGTGTATTATTTTTTATTTCAATTAATATGATAATAATATTATATTATTAATACTAACTGCATCAATACCTGTCAAATCAGACTCTCCATTTGAGCGTGGGTAACCCGTTTGATGATCTTTCATTTGCGTTGACAAAGACACTGAGTGCTAAGCGCGAATATGGTGCTCAATCCTGGTAGCGATTTGCTTCATTCGGACAGGGAGAATCGTTCTCTCCTGCTATGCTCACAACCTTGTTGAACGCCCTAAACTCGAGCACATCTCATTAGGTACACCTGCAGATCGATATGTTGTCCTCCGCTCATTATTGAACGTCCTCCTATATAGAGGAACGTGGTAGGGCACTTGGGGCTTCAGGTTGTCCGCACTCGTCGTACTCTTCCTCTATATCAATTTCTTCTGCACTTGTCATCCTCTATATCTTATATTCTATACCAACTACCAACACGTGAGCCCATCAATTTCTTTTTCTCCTTTTCTTTCACTGACTCCACCACTCCATCCACTCTCTCTCCCTCTGTATCCCCTCTCTCTAGTGGCGACGACAGCGGTGAGGGGTGCCGGTCTTTCCGGCCGGCAGCCTTTAGCCCCGCCGGCCACATGCGGCGTTTCTTCTGTACCCGTTATCCTCTATATCTTATATTCTATACCAACTACCAACACGTGAGTCCGCCCATTTATTTTTCTCCTTTTCTTTCACCGACGCCGCCACCCCCCCCCCCCCACTCTCTCCCTTTATATCCCCCTCTCTCTAGTGGCGACGACGG
This sequence comes from Echinochloa phyllopogon, assembly GCA_033239725.1. Classification (NCBI taxonomy): domain Eukaryota; kingdom Viridiplantae; phylum Streptophyta; class Magnoliopsida; order Poales; family Poaceae; genus Echinochloa; species Echinochloa phyllopogon. The sequence continues at coordinate 47,972,246 of BTCW01000002.1, read as the reverse complement.
TGGTGAGGGGTGCCGGTCTTTTTGGCTGGCAGCCTTCAGCCCGGCCGCCCTCCGACAGTGTGCGGAGCGCCCGGACACCGAACTCCCAAGGCGGGCGGGCGGCTCACGCGGCGGCCGCGGATGGTTCCCTCGGCGGCGACAGTCGCCCGACGACGGTGAGGACTTCCATGGTGGCCACGGACGGTCGCTCGGCGGCGGTGGAGGGCTCCCGCGGCGGCCACGGAAGGCCATACGATAATGGTGGAGGCCTCCTACGGCAGCGATGGACAGCTGCGCGGAGGCGATGAGGGGTGCCGGTCTTTCCGGCCGGAAGCCTTCAGCCCGGCCGGCCTCCGGCAGCCGGACCCCGAACTCCCAAGGCGCACGGGCAGCTCCCGCGGCGGCCGCGGATGGTTCCCTCGGTGGCAACGGCGGCGCGCGGCCTCCCGGCAGTGGACGGTTGTGCGACGATGGTGAGGATCCCGCGGCGGCCACGGACACCTGCTCGGCGGTGGTGGAGGGCTCCGACGGCGGCCGCTCGACGACGGTGGAGGCCTCTTACGGTAGCCACAGATGGATGCGCTGCGGCGGCGGAGGGCTCCCGCGGCGGTCGCGGACGGCTGCACGCCGACGCGAAGGGGTGCGTCAGATGGAATAATATAGACCGTTAGATCTTCATCAAAACCAACGGCTTATATTCTTCTTTTTTTGGATTAATAATGAAATAATATAGACCGTTAGATCTTCATAAAATCTGACGGCATATATTCTTCTCTTTATGAATTATTAATGAAATAAGATAGACCGTTAGATCTTCATAAAATCCGACGGCATATATTCTTCTCTTTTTTAGATTAACGTGGGATTTTCTAGACCCTCTCGGTGAATATGGTGGCTCCTTTTGCTTTCTATTGTAATAAGATAATAGATAAAAATATAGATCAACTCAACTGTCTCGTTAGTTATGGCTTTGTACTCATCATCTGGCTGGATGGAATACATGCATCCATTAATCACATCCTAGAACATCCACACGACTTTTTCTAATGAATCTAATAATCCAATCTTGTGTTGTTAATATTTTTAATATTTATTAAATTTAGACATTCTTATTTTATGATTTTTCCAGATCGTGTTATATATCTTCCTGAGACCGACCTTTTGTGGCACGGTTCAACGTCGATTTTCTTCCAGGATCTAACTTTTGTGCAGTCCTTCACACGCCACCGGAATGTGTGGTGTGGCGTAAGATAAGCTGTAGCCCGCGTGATCACGTTCGAAGTAACGCACGGGGAAGAGACCAACAGGCACAGTCGGATATATATGATCTAGATTCCGGGATGCCGCACGTTGAATACACAGCGAAAGCTAATAGCCTGCCTGGTTAGGAATAAACTTACGGCACAAGACTCTCGTCCACTCTGCCAGGTGCCAGCTCGCTATTAGTACGTCCTGTAGTGCATGTCATAGAACAGTCAACACCTAACAATGCCACCAGCGGCAGGCATGTACTGTATATATGCCCTTGTCTCGCGTGATTCACCACTGAATAATATAATCTGCGAGCATGTTTAGCTCTGCAGAATCTTTTGCCAGGACCCGGCCGTGCAGTTGAGTACGTGGCCATGCCGCCATGGCGAACGTTAACCTACGCCCAAGCTTGTCCGGTCCCAGCTGAGCCCGGTTCGATCTGACCAACGGCCTCAAGCTGTCAAGCAGGTGAGACGACTACGTCGGCCGAGGCATCCAAGCTCTCTGCATGCTGCGTGATAGACACAAACAGGGTCGAGGTCTAGAGGATAGTCGGTGAAGCTTCGCTGTCCATATATGCCAGGACGGAAGCGGATACACAACCTGTCCGTGGGCGCCGCAACTGTGTGTGTTGTTGACCCGGCCCCTACTACCAGGCGACCACAGAAGAGTCTTGTGTTATTGAGTCGCCGCCGTTCAGACCCAATCCTTTGACAAGCCAGAAAAGAAGCTTTTCGATTCTCTTGCGTATCTCAGTTTTGATGCTTCCACGCTGTAGAACACTCAACCAACCGGCAACCGCTCAAGACTGTTTGCTGTCCCTCTGCTCAGTGCTCGGTCACTAGATTCTTTATAAAGTCCCTTTAAGAGCCATGGACAGAGCCAAACCACTAGGCGCGCTTGGAGTCCGAGCTTAGCAGTGCGCAGCAGCACAAGCTTTAGGGTGGAAAAAATGGAGAGCCTCAACGTCCTGCTCCTCCCCGAGCCCGGCTCCGGCCACCTCATGTCGCTCATCGAAGCCGGGAAGCGCCTGCTGGGCCACGGCCGAGAGCTCACGGTGACCGTCCTCATCGTGCGTCCGCCGACGCCGGAGTCGGCGTCGGAGGTGGACGCGCACGTCCGGCGCGTCGCGGCGTCCGGCATTGGCGTCCGGTTCCACCGCCTCCCGGCCGTGGATCCCCCGACCGAGGGCGCCGGCAACGTGCAGGAGTTCAAGTCGCGGTACCTGGAGCTCCACAAGCCGCACGTCGCGGCCGCGGCGCTCGTGGTGGACTTCTTCGCCACCACCGCGCTCGACGTCGCGCGCGGGCTCGCCGTGCCGGCGTACGTCTACTTCACCTCCACGGCCACCACCGCGCTCGTGGTGGACTTCTTCGCCACCACCGCGCTCGACGTCGCGCGCGGGCTCGCCGTGCCCGCGGGGTCCATCCCCGGGTTCCTGGGCCGCAGGAACAGCCCCAACTTCACGTGGTTCGTGTACCACGGCAGACGGTTCATGGACGCGGACGGCATCATCGTGAACATGGTGGCCGAGCTCGAGCCGGGGCTCCTCTCCGCGATAGCCGAGGGCCGGTGCGTGCCGGGACGGCCGGCGCCGCCACTGTACCCGATCGGCCCGGTGCTCGGCGTCGGTGGTGTTCCTGTGCTTCGGGAGCATGGGCTGGTTCGACGCCGCGAAGGCGCGCGAGGTCGCAGCGGGGCTGGAGCGGAGCGGGCACCGGTTTCTGTGGGTGCTGCGCGGGCCTCCCGCGGCCGGCTCGCGGCACCCGTCGGACGCCGACCTAGACGAGCTCCTCCCGGCGGGGTTCCTGGAGCGGACCAGGGGCAGGGGCCTGGTGTGGCCGCGGTGGGCGCCGCAGAAGGCGGTGCTCGCCCACCCATCGGTGGGCGGCTTCGTGACGCACTGCGGGTGGAACTCGACGCTGGAGAGCCTGTGGCACGGCGTGCCGCTGGCGCCGTGGCCGCTGTACGCGGAGCAGCACCTGAACGCGTTCGAGCTCGTGGCCGCGATGAGCGTCGCCGTGGCCATGGAGGTGGACAGGAAGCGGGACAACTTCGTGGAGGCGGCCGAGCTGGAGCGGGCGGTGCGGGCCCTGATGGGCGGCGGCGAGGAGGGGCGGAGGGCGAGGGAGAAGGCAGCGGAGATGAAGGCCGCGTGCCGGAAGGCCGTGGAGGAGGGCGGGTCGTCGCACGTGGCGCTGGAGAGGCTGCGCGATGCGATCCGCGAGGGTTCATGAAGCCGACGTCCGTTGTTGTAGCTTGTGTGCGCGTCGAGACACACGCAAGCTGCGATTTGCAGCCGCAGCTTATTGTGTGCTGATGGAGTCGTGTCTTGTACTAGTATCGTGTAATGGTGTGATCTTTGGATGTCTGCTCGCGCGATCGGTGGCCTCGTCGCCCAGTGCTTTGCATCGCTATCTGCAATTCTGCATGTCATTTGTTTCCTTCTCAGCTTCGTCGATCTCGCGCTGCACTCTTGCTCAATCAAGCAACTAGAACACACGTACTGACCTTTTCTCTTGACTTCGTCACCGGAGAGTAGTCGCGTACTCGCGTGCGGGACATGGAGATCCGCACACGACGAGTGATGTGGCATTCAGAACAAGAACTATGCCGGCGGGCCAGCTTTTCTTATCTTATCCCTGCAGATGGACACGCACCCAGTACGAAGAGGCAACAGTGTCAGCATTGTTCGATCTGTGGCTCACAAATTGGCGTCGGATCGATCTCGATCGGCATCAAAACTCCGGTCGGGATAACTTTTGACAAGTACGTTCTTCTTGAAAGGGAAATTGTCGATAAGCTTCCAGGCCCATTGCAACGCACCCTAGCTGGTCGAGACAACGGCTTCTGGTTTTCGGTCGAGCAATAATGGCCATTGAGGTGCTTGCTCATTTGTGTCGCGGCTGGCATGGATTGCTACTTACTCGTACGGAGTATCATGTTCCTCAATGTCTGGACGACACGACACTGCAGAAGTGCAGATTCCTTGTTCGAGGCGCACTGGCACTGTCTGTTCATCAGCGTGAAACGGTGAAACTTATCTTACAATTCAAATGTTATTGAGAATATATGAATATATTTTTCAAGTGAGACTCTAGCCAAATAATTTCAGGAAAATAAATTGTTTGTATGAAGTTAGCTCCAATATATTATTGGTGCCCTTTCAAAAAAAATTATTGGTGCCGAGTTATATACGCATTGACGTGTAATATTTAAACGACTTAATTAGATTAGACAATCGTTGCACCTGTTGTTTTTCAAGTTGTCTCGTGCTAACTCTAAAATCTTCGAAGCTCAAGACCTACCGCCCACAGTAGGCTGCGGTGGGTGGCATTGAACCTACACATGTGGTCACATCAAGTGGATGACCTGTCGCACGCGCGCTGCTGTAGTCTTAGAGTGAGAAAATTGTATCCGTAATATGATAATAGATTCTCCCTCCTCTTTCTCCATTTCACAAATCCTTGTATAGAAGTACAGTTATATATACATAAGTTAAGGCTGGCGATTTGTCTGCCATAGTTTCCCTAAAAAAATGTAAAATATCTTAATTTGTGTATAAAAAAGATACTTATATTATGAGTTGCATGGTTCTAAAATTTAGACGCTAAGACCAGTCTCAGTGCAGGGTTTCACTACACGGTTACCTAGATCAAAAACTAGGTAACTGTACCAAAGAAGTTTCATGGTGATACACTCCTCTCACGTACCATAAAACTTTACCTTCTCTATTCTATGCCACATCAGTCTATTTAATGTCATGAAACTTCTCATGAAACCCCCACTGAGACTGGCCTAATAGTCACGCAGTTGTAACACTGGACAATAATTATCAAGCGTAAAAAAAGATGGACATATTTTAAAAATTCCACTATTCCGGCAAGTACTAGTCATTTTTAACCATCTAGACCAAATCAAAATTTAACTATTTTTCCATTTGCAAAGTTCACCTATTTTTGACCTATAAGCTTTAATTAATGGTTAAAATTTCACCAGTACCATTGAAGATTAATCCCGTAACTGGACAGGTCGTTTAACACTTGACCTATCATACAAAACTATGTTTTAACCTATCATACAAAACTATGTTTTAGCTCCAATTCACTCGACTCTCACCTATGCCACGTCATCCTCCACCGTTCTGCTCCGCGTCACTGCCGCCGCGCATTGAATCCCCCGACGCCCCTCGCCTGCCCACCACGGCCCCCTTGCCTCCCCACCGCGCCACCCCGCCGACACCCCCTCGCCTGCCACCCACCCGCCGCCACCCCCATAAATCCCATCCGCAGGCTGGGCGCAGAGCAGAAGGAGATGGACCACGTTGCTGATGCCGAGCCGCGGACGCCGAGCCGCGGCTGGGAGGGCGGTCGCCGCACGTGCTCCTCCGCCTCAAGCTCCTCCGCGTCGACCTGATGGGCGACGTGCCGGGGCACACCGCGGGCGGCTCCGCCCTCGCCGCCGTCGTCGTCCGGATCAGCATCCCGGCCGCGCTTGTGGCCGCCTCACGGCATCTCCGGAGCCGGCTCGTGGGCGACGCCGAAGAGGCGGTCGGCCGCCGCGTCGGCGAGACGGCCAAGGTGCGCACCTCCTCGCGCGGCCGTATGCCGGCGAGGCCCAACCGGAGGTCCTCCTCGCGCGGTCACGCGACGGGCACATCCCCGAGTCGAGTTCGCCGCCGTGGGTTACCCGAGCACCGCCACCCCTTCGGACCCGCCCGATTCGCAGGCGACGAGCCCCATCGTCGCAAACGGATGTGAGATCCGCCCAGGACCGCGGGGATGGGGGCGGCGCGTGGAGTCTGAGGGCCCGCAACGGCACGGGGAGGGCAGGCAGCGCTGCAGGCGAGCTCGAATTCCACCGGCTGGGCAAACTCATCCAGGCTCTAGCCTTGCGAGCTCCTCGGGCGTGGCGGACACCACCGGCTTGGCGAAGTCCCCAAGACCTACTCCGGCCACACGAGTCCTACTGCAGGGGCCGAGACTCACCAGTGCGTAGCGAATAGGTGGATGGAGGTCGAAGGTGCGGCGACGGGGGCAGCAGGAAAGGAGGAACGAGTGGATGCAGATGAGACCGATGGGAAGGATAAGGCACCGGCAAGAAAAATAATATAGGTAAGGCAAAAAAAGAAAACAAAACATATAGAAGAGGATAGTTGGGGTCTGGGGGCTGCGTATGATAGCTAGAAGCCGCTGTTAATTGTGGACACAGTGTCAGACTCATTATATCACCTCATTCTACCAGGAGCAATGCAATAGCTCCCCAATATCATCTCCATTTTGATTTTCGTTTTTTGGATTGCTCTTCCTGAGCCGCTGCCGTTTTTGCTTTCGCAAGATCCTATGGCTTGGGGTGTATTGAGTATCTGGGAGCAAAGCTGCAAGAAGCGAAAGAACAACCCTTGCTTGATTTAGGTAATTCAGTATACATTGTGTATGTACTAAGTAATGAGTGATTTTTATTGCAACCTATAAATTTATGTAAAATATCCGCAGCAACGCGCGGGGAATTCACCTAGTGTATACGAAAGTTACTGCATGAGAAGAGAACATAGGGGAGCAAAATGTGGAAGTGGTTCCTCTGCAGTTACTACACCTGCAGTTGAGTCACTGACATGTGGGCCCCGCGGCCTTCGGGACCCACATGTCAGTGACTCAACTGCAGGTGCAGTAACTGCAGGCGAGATTCATCCGCAAAATGTAGTAGCTACTTGACGTGGTTACGTCTCACATTTGCCACTGTCCCAAAAACTATGGCAATTAAAGTTGGGCTCGCATGTAGTCTGTAGAGACTAGGCCAGGCCTGACTCCATCCATGGCCCAAAGAAGAAAAGGGCCCCAGACATCAAGGCACATTGAGTAGTAGAAAAATTAAAATCTCCTAAAAAAAGTAAAAAAATTAAAATATCCTCAAAAAAGTAGAAAAGTTAAAACCCGCTGTGAAAAGAAAAAACTTATATAGAACTTTATTGATTAAAATTTTAAGTTTCAATTAAAAATATCTTAGCCCTTTCAGGAAAAAAATATCACGGCCCATTTTTAAGTGGGGAAACACAGAGGCCCATCAGTACCATCATGGGTTCAGGGCGGGCTAAGAACTAAGATGCACTGTAGAAGGGTCGTGGTCCATTTCCACCACGGCCCCGTGAGCTCCTTGAAAAGATTGAATCATTGAACTGACAGATTTGAGATAAAAAAACATCGTAAATAATTTATACTCAATGACCAGATCTCTATTTCTAAAAATTTACACCATGCTCTTTCTCCTAAATCCTAATGTTCCCCCACAAAGCCTCTAACACCACCAAAAAGCAAGATATCCTTGTCCCTAACTAAGAGCAACTCCACAAAGCCTTGAAACAAGGTCCATACTATTTGAGGTACGTTACGTCGTTACTCCCGGTCCAATTTAGATAGTTCAGTAGTGACCCATGAGTACGGAATGCATATGTTTAGTGGCCTATAGTTTAGAAGGATGGAGTCAATTTATAAGATCCTGTATTTCAATTATAGCATCTTCAGGTTACCCTTTTTATACGAAGTGGAGATGAAAGCGTAAGTAGAGTGATATATATACATGTACATATCCCTCGGAAGAATTGTGCGACACTCACTATGGAAAAGACGACAGTGGTGTGATGTGGATTTCTTTGTCATGTCCTCTGGTGGGATGCGCGGGTCCAAATTCAACAAAGCACGGGGGTGCCCCTAGGGCCCAACCGATGCTCTTCATCAGTGCTTTCAGTCTCGGCCTTCCGGGCTAGGGGCTGCGTGTGTCCAAATTCAACAAGCATAGTGGTGCCCCTAGGGCCCAGGCGATGCCCTTCATCAGTGCTTTCAGTCTCAGCCTTCTGGGCTAGGTGCTCATCAATGTCTTCCAACTCTGACGGTAGCTTCAGCGTTGTCGGCGGCTAGCAAGTTTATGAATGGAAGAGGATGACAAGAGCAAAGGCTTCCAGAGACTTAGATGTAGTTTTCTCCGTTCATCCGTTTCAAATTACAATTTATCTTAGTTTTTATAGATATAAATAAATTATAATTTAGGACAGATGAGTTACCTTTCTATAGAAAAGTAAATCATCCCTGCTGGTACCATTTGACCGCGCATGTGCACCATGCGTCCATGCATCATGCTAGATAGATCTCGAGGTCGCACACGGCCCATTTGCACGCACCTCCTTGATCTCATTCACGTGTTAATGCGCATGGATAGGGTGATAAACTACTCCAGTCAACTACAAATAGTTCCTAATATAAATAATCGATCGATGCCATACGTGGCCAAATTCCATACTTCATAATTTTATTTGGCTGCCCACTCTAAAAAATAATCAATTTCTCTATAGTTCTACAGACTCCCAACGAACTAGCCATATCCCGACCTCAATAACATCCCATTTACCTATTTTTATAGGTAACGATAGATTTTTCTCATGCGGAATCGGTGCAATCACTACTAGAAAAACACCTTTTGCATCGGTTGGGAACCGCCTTTAGCACAGGGTTTCCAACCGGCGCTCATTTTCCGGCCCACCTTTAGCATGCACAAGCATAAGCACAATAATGGAGTAAATCCTTAGTGGAATGGTAAAACTTTACAACAAAAAAGAATAAAACTAAACCCATAGAATCTTAGCTACTAATAGTATGTAGCCAGATATCCTATTATATATCTCAGATAATTCGCTTTTAATTATTGACGGTGGCGGAGCTAGGAATTTTGCTCAAAGGAGGGCCAACCCGATATATCATTATAATTGAATGATTAGTATATAAAATTCAAAAAAATATTTCACAAAATACTTGCTACTCATAATTTATGATGAATAACCTAAATATTGGTAATACGAGTAATTATCATTCCATTAAAAAATTGTAAGAATCATAATCGTGTTACACAAAAGCAAGAATATCTATCATTTTTCATTTTAGTAGCAACCTAGTGATTTTATATCATCCACAATTGTAGCACTGCTAATTTCATGAGTATTGACTAATGTTTTGCATCAAATGAACAAACAATTAGCCCTTGTTTAGATCCCAATTCCCCACCCCAAAGTTCACTATGCCAAAAAAAGATTCTCATCACATCAAAATATCATAGCATGCATGGAGTACTAAACCTAGATGAAATAAAAAACTAAGTGCACAGTTTTGTTGTACTCTGCGAGACGAACATTTTGAGCCTAATTAATCATTTTTTGGACAATTTTTTACACAAACAAACGAAATGTTACGGTGGCGCAATGATTACGACATGACCTCAAACCCCCAATTCCCCACCCTCTATTCTCCATCTAAACAAGGGCTTAGTATTATATACAAACTGCAGTTTTATAAGCAATAGACATGAGGATATGGGTGAAAAAAAAATCGGCTGGTTTGAGGGAGGGGGCACGGCCATGGCCCATGGGGAAGTTAATTGCACATGCAGCTTAATTACTACAACTATACATGAAGCAATTGCTCATCACGTACTACATGCGCCTGACGCTGAGGTCTGGCCGCCGGGGAGAGGTCAGTAGTTCACCACGCACCGCACCACACGTTGACTGTTGCGGCACGTGAGGTGGACGTTGCGAGCGAGCCGGCGAGAGAGATGTGAGTGATCCTGATTTTGTTATACATACACAAGTAATCACAAATAAGCATACGCAACAATAAAATAGTGTCGCATAGAATAGAAGGGGTCTATTATTATTTTCTAGTCCACGCCATGCTAACAACTCAGTCCCATTTCCGCACCATTATTCCCCGCGGGCGCGCCAGGCAGAGAGGGGGCGCGGCCGCTTCACACCGCCGAGACCGAGGCCGCGCGCACGATATATACACCACCGCCGCGCCGCGCTTCCTCATCGCTCGCCGGCCACCAGCAGTAGCAGCGGGAGCGGGGGCGGGGAGGAGGCGAGCCGGCGGCGCCCACCATCCGCTGCTCGCCGCGAGCTCCAGCGGCAGCGCTCCGCATCAGCCGGCCGGTTCCGCCTCCGAGCCGCCGCTCGACGACGGCAGCACCATGTCTTCGGCCCCGCTGCTCGGCGACGGCGTCGGCGCCAAGGGCGATGGCGAGCCCGCTCGGGCGGCGGCGCCGTCGTCGTGGGTGGAGCGCGTGGTGGACACGGAGGAGGCCCGCGCGCAGCTGGGGTTCGCGGTGCCGATGGTGCTGACGAGCATGGCCTACTACGGCATCCCGCTGGTGTCGGTGATGTTCTCGGGCCACCTCGGCGACGTCCACCTCGCCGGCGCCACGCTCGGCAACTCCTGGGCCACCGTCACCGGCTACGCCTTCGTGGTACGTACCCGATCGATCCCCACCCAGCATGCATGCGTGTTGCTAGCTCCGATCCGTTTCCGTTTCCGCCCGCCATCGACCACCGGTCGCACGTCACGTGAGCGAGGGATGCTGGCCGGTCGCCGCCGGCAGCCCGGCACAGACGCCGCACCCACCGCACCCGCCGCCGCTACGCACCGCGCCCGCCGCCGAGAGCTCTAGGCCGCCTCAGCGCTGCGAGTCGAGGACGCCATGGCGGAGCAGTTGAGCCGAACTGCGACCACGACGCGCCGGTGCGAGTCGAGGACGCCAAGGCGAAGGCGGCGCGCAGGCTGCCCCCCGCGGCGCAGCTGGTGCGCCACCCGCTGGAGCTGCTCGCGCGGTGCCGGGCCGCCGCTGCGAGGAGGGCCGGCCGCCGCCGCCGCGCTCCACCGCCCGCCCGCCCGCCGCCGCATCCGAGGGGAGGGGCCGGGCCGCAGCCGCGCCGCCGGGGAGGAGGCCGGGGAGGCCGCGCCGAGGCGAGGGGGGAGGGCTCGGGTCGTCGCGGCCGCGCCGGCAAGCTCCGCGAGGAAGGGACGGGAGGGGGAAGGCTGCGGGGAGGGGATCACAACTTTTTTTTTTGACATGATCACAGCATAGTTAGGGCCTGTTTAGTTCAAAAAAGTACCTCCCAAATACACTATGAAAAAAAAGATTCTTCATCACATCAAAATATCATAACATGCATGGAGTATTAAATGTATATGAAATAAAAAACTACCTATACAGTTTTGTTGTACTCTGCAAGACGAATATTTTGAACCTAATTAATCAATTTTTGGATAATTTTTCACAAATACAAACAAAATGCTATAATAGCATAATGATTACGAAGTCACGTGTTATTCCCAAATTTAACCTCCAAATTCTGACATCTAAACACAAACTTAGATCCACGCCGTAACCGTCACTTTCTTCATGCTGCTCCGTCACTGTTGATGCCGTGGGGTTGCCATCTCTCGGAGCAGGTATTATAGCCGGCGGATAGCCGGCGCAGGGGAGAGAAATTGGGAACGGGCGCGTAGCTCGTCGCCGGCCGCGGTGGGCGAAATTGCGCCGCGCATGCTGCGATTGGATGAGGAGAGAATCTGAGCATTAAACAGGAGTCTGCGGGACCCGCCGTCTGGCGCGCGTCTTGCCGCCCGCAACCGGCGACGAGCGGGCGGAACTAGTATAAAACATGCTCTCAGTATGTAACACACGGCGGCGGCATCATGGCCGGCACGGGCTCTGGGCGCTCTGCCGGTGATGCGAACGAACATATCTGCAAGTACAGTACCACCCCACCACCACGTTCAACGCCCGTGCTCGGCCATCAATGGCTGTGTTTAGTTTCATAAACTTTCCAAAAATTCTCTCACCAAACTTCACTATTCACATGTCACATTAAATCTCTCTCTTCATGCATGTAGCACTAAACGTGGGTAAATAGAAAAACTAATTACATGGTTTTGATGTACACGACGAGACGAATCTTTTGAGCCTAGTTAGATTATGGTAGGACAATGTTTACCACAAATAAACGAAAAATGCTACAGTGCGCTGCAATGTCTAATCTGACATTTTCGTCGAATTTTCTCTTCCTCCTGTATAGCAATATAAACTCATTTCTATATACTTTAGTACTGTACACTGTTGACGGCACGACGTTGTATAGCAATAATATTCGAGGCGAGTACTGTACTGTGAGTAGGTTGTATGGCTACTGTACGCTAGGTGTACAGGAGGCAACAATATTCGGAGAAAGGACAAGAAGTCAAGAACAAAAGAACACCCGATGGGAAATAAAGGCAGGGCATTGATTGGCCTTGGCCCTCTGCCCATCCCATCCACGAGAAATATGCCAGGCCGAGCAAGCCCGGCCGCCGCCCGCGCGGCCCGCCAGAGCGCCGATTCGCGGTCGCCCTTGCCCGCGCCGCACGCCACGCCACGACACGACACGCCGCGCCGCTCCTATCGGTCGGTTTCCCTGGCTGCGGCGGAGATAGAGAGGCCTCCGCCGCGTTCCTTCCCCACCACCCGTTGGCGCGCGGCGCGGAATGAAGCCTCTCTTGTTCCGATAGAGCCGTGCGTGCGTGCGGACACCGGCAGCTGCCCGGTGTCGCGGTCGATCGTCGATCCCCAAGTCGTCGTGGAGATCAGACATGCGTCAGGCCGCTGAAAACCATACCCTTTCCGTCTCGTCGGTAGCGAAGCGCGGAAAACACCCCGACTTGTTTCGGTCTGGAAACTGACCTAGGCTACGGTGCTCGAGTGTTTGAATCGGTCAGGGCTCTCTCGCCTGCGTCAAGTCCCTCACGGTGAGTCCTGCGCGTACGTATAACGTGTTGCGTGCTGTCCCGAGAATCGGGAGCGTAGTGCTGTCGCTGTAGGTACTCTCGCCGCTCGTACTCCACCCCGAGTGCCATGCCCACACTGCCACCTACCTGGCCAGCTGGCGGTACGTACGTAGAACCGTAGATGCACTTGTACCGTATACTCCTATATGCCATTGCCAGCAGGTGGTCAAACCAATGTACAGTTGCTGGTGTGTGGTGTCGCGTACTCCGTAGATCGGTAGATGTGGATGCCAGAATTCGCCACATGCGTCTCGGGAGTCAGAAGTCGCTAGCCTAGCAATGCGAGCGCCATTAATTCCGTCAGATCTCGATCGTGCCTGTGCCCTGTAGTACTCCATTACAAAGCATTCGCGCGTGCCTGGACCTTCGGATGTGGCAAGTGGCCGTTCCTATAAAGAAAAAAACCGCAGCCGGTTGATCGATTCGCCGACCGCATCGTGACCGGCTTCTTCACACGGTCCGACAGCCTGAAGCGTTCATCGACCCTTTTTCTTCTTCTTTGGGGTGCCAAATAAAGAAATCATGGATTCATGGATCATGAATGGCGCGGTGCCTCTAATCTTTTGCATAAACAAAAGCGGTGCCCCTTTTTGATGGTTCCTGCTCCTGAAGCCCAAAGCAGTCAAGCGTGCATGTTTTCCGGTTTGGACTAGGCACGATTTTTCAGATATTGCTCCTTGGACTGGTCGAGTTTCTGGTGACGACTTTGCGGTTTGCACGGACTTAGGTTACGTGGTCATGCAAACGCTCACGAATCATGTGCGCTGGCTCCTGGCTTATTATATGGTCATAAGGCTGGACAAAAAACTCGTGGCTCGTTAGCTCGCTCGACTCGACTCGTTAGTGGCTCGGCTCGGCTCGGCTCGTTTTAAATTGTTCACGAGCTGAGCCAAGGTTTTAGCTCGTTATGTTAATAAGCCAGCTCGAGCCAGCTCGCGAGCGGCTCGCGAGCTATAACGAGCCAGAGTGTATAGCTCATCATGTATTTTATATGTGTGATATCCTGGATACTTGCTATGTTCAACTTAATTCATAAACTAAACGATGGAGATATGGTACTTAGATGGATTAGTCATCGGTGATCTTGTTACGTATTCATGAATATGTTAATGGTGAATGGAGGTAGCCATGAATATATTACGTAATTATAATAATTTATGCTGTTATAATATCATATTGTGAAATACTATTGTTTCTATCTGAGTTTTTTAGCTTGAAATATGTATAAAATAGTTGTCTTTTTATTTTAGTATACCATAAATATTTTTTTACAAAAAAAATACATGTATAATAATAATAAACGAGCTGGCTCGCGAGCTAAACGAGCCAGCTCGAGCTGGCAAACGAGCCGAGCCGAGCCGCTTCTCTGGCTCGGTTCGTTAACGAGCCGAGCCGAGCTGGCTCGTTACCTTAACGAGCCAGCTCGAGCTGGACCGAGCCGAGCCGAGTTGGCTCGTTAGCCAGCCCTATATGGTCATTTGGGGAAAAGCCTATGGAAGTAGTATATGCTAACGACCGCTGATCTTTCTAAAAATAAAAAAACGAAGGGAAAATTTGCTACAGGACATGCAAAGTGATGGCGGTTTGCTGAAACACGCCGTTGACCACATTATATGCTAGTGGACACTCGCATTTTGTGTCAATTTGCTGAAACACACTGACTCGATTACAATAATATTTTTTGGCTGAAGAGGAGAGAGAAATGTAAGGAAATGTCTTATTTGCCCTTGGCTCCATTCCTTCTCCCTCCTTCGCCGTGAGAATGTCAGCCGCTCCCGAGCTCGAGCTCCATGCCAGCCGCCCCCGCCCCCGCATCCTCTACCGATGAGCCTGGACACGCGCATGGGCGGCTGCATCCTGCACCCCACTCTATCTCCCTCATCGCCGCCGAGCGTTGCCGCTCGCTGGATTTCACGTCGCCGCCGCTCTACTCGCTCTCCTGCCCGGCCATCAGGTCCAGCACCTCCACCGCCATCTACAAAACCACCCAAGGCCCTCGCTCAGGGCATGCGCTGCCATACCGCCGCCCACCACCGTCGCCATGGGCTTTGCTTGAATCCTTGCCGTCAACCGCACCCACCAAGACCTCTCCACCCAAACCGACTACCCAGGTAGTTTACTCGTGTCCTAGGGGTGCTATGGCGCCCGCGTATGCCAAACATTCGCCGTCGTGCTCCCCGGTGGTCGAGCTCGTCGGAGCTCCGGGCTGTCGTCGTGTGGAGAGTGAAGGCAGAGGCGAGGAAAGAAAGGATGGGGTAGAGCCGGGTGTGTTCTGGCTTGAGGCGAAGAGGTTGAGCTAGAAGCAAGTCGAGGGGGAGAAGGAGGTGACCGGCTATTTGACCGCGACGCCATGAACGCCGGCCGAGCCGCCATTCCAGGGGGAAAGTGTGAAGGAGGGTGAGAGGAAGGGGAAGAGAGTGCCGGCCTTGTGTTCCGACACGAGGCAGAGCTCGAGGGCCAACAACAAGTCGAGGGGAAGGTCGGGAGTGGCCAGCGCAGCTGCGCCGGCGCGACGGCGCGGCCGATGCGCGTTTTGCGGGAGGAGGAAGAAGGTCCGCCGTTCTCCTTGCGCTCGCGGTGCAGCGGGGCTTGGTGGTGCAGCACGGAGGCTTGGTGGGGCGGCGAGGCTTGGTGGTGCGGCACGGAGGCTTGGTGGGGCGGCGAGGATTGGTGGTGCAGTGGCGGGGCTTGGTGGTGCGGCGTCAAGCTCGGCACGGCGGGCGGAGGTGCCCGCGCCGTGGGTTGCCGGGACGCGGTGGCCGGGCGGAGGCGGGCGGGCTGCGCGCGGCGGGCTAGCGGCGAGCGGCGGGGCTTGGTGGTGCAGCGTCGAGCTCGGCACGGCCCGGCGTCGCCCTTCTCGGCGGGGAACAGCTCCTCGACGGGCAGCCATGGGATAGAGAAGTGAAGGAAGAAAGAAATGACAAGTGGGACCAAGGGCAAAAATGACATTTCCTCACCGTTATCTCTCCTTCCCAGCCAAAAAATGTTATTTTAATCGAAGCGACGTGTTCTAGCAAATTGGCATAAAACTGCAGTGTGTCTCAGCTTATTAGGTGGTCAACGGTGTGTCTCAGCAAATGAGCGTCATTTCGCGTGTCCTGTAGCAAATTTTCCCAAAAACGAATCGAGGGTTGAACTGTTCACTGATCAATCGTAGGCTAGTAGCACAATTGTACAGACAGTTTTCTTTATATACTTCGTAGGAGCACACGAGTTCTGTTAAAACAAAAATAGTAGCGCTAGCACACCAGTTGCTTAGTTTTACCCTAACTGGGCGGTAAATGAGGTGGCCGGCTACATTCTTATTGGTACCTACAGTAGATTTGAAATGTACGAACTTTGACTCGGTCCAAGTTGCAGCTCTCATATATTTTAGAAAAGTAGTGGTTGGAGCTAATATATTCCTTTGTTGCGCTAAATAAATAGATCAAATTATTATTTCGTTTTGACTTAGGATTGTTTTCTCAACTTATACGTATCCCAACCGAAATCAAATAATTTTTGGGTGTTTTCTCACTCATATTATGAACCAAAAGGCTCAAATAACTTAGCTGTAAACGGTTGTACATATGAGGGCTTTGGTTGTTTTAATCTTGTATACGTATATGATGAGTTGTATATATATGAAGTACTTATCCTTTAGCCACCTTCAATTCGCCTATTTGTCGAGGAGATCGATCGGGACCTAATTTGCGCCGTAATTCATTTGTTGGTGAATGTAACAAAGCAATTAACCGTGATCGTGCACAAAACTGAATTAGAACCTATCCAAGCCGTTCCAGTTTATTATCAAGCTGTTTCAAATTAAACGATGTTGCATCTGAATCCTCACGTAGCTTCTGGTGGCTCCGTTCCATGGAATGTGACCGTGCGCATGGCTATTTTCTCTCCAGACGGGCCTGAGCGGCGCCCTGGAGACGCTGTGCGGTCAGGCGTACGGTGCGCGGCTGTACCGGATGCTGGGCCTGTACCTGCAGTCGTCTCTGATCATGTCCGCCGTCGTCTCCGTGCTCGTCTCGGCGCTGTGGTGGTTCACGGAGCCCGTGCTGCTGTTCCTGCGGCAGGACCCGGAGGTGTCCCGCGCCGCCGCCGTGTTCGTGCGGTGCCAGATCCCGGGGCTCTTCGCCTTCTCCTTCCTGCAGTGCCTGCTCCGGTACCTGCAGACGCAGTCCGTGGTGGCGCCGCTCGTCGTGTGCTCCGTGGCGCCCTTCGCGCTCCACGTCGCGCTGGCGCACCTGCTGGTGAACGTGCTCGGGCTGGGCCTCGCGGGGGCCTCCGCCGCCGTGTCCGCCACGTTCTGGGTCTCCTGCATCATGCTGCTCGCCTACGTGCTGCGGTCCCAGGCCTTCAGCGAGACCTGGAAGGGCTTCTCCGCCGACGCCTTCAAGTACGTGCTGCCAACCGTGAAGCTCGCCACGCCGTCCGCCGTCATGGTCTGGTGAGTGTTACTACTCCCCTGCTACTCCCTGCCTGGCCAATGTGACTGTATCTCTGTGTGTATATAACGCTCGCTGACTGCATGCAGCTTGGAGTACTGGGCGTTCGAGCTCCTGGTCCTGATCGCCGGCTTGCTCCCGAATTCCACCGTCAGCACGTCGCTGATCGCCATGTGGTATGTCTCTGTCGTCTCGATACTGAAGCTTCGTCACTTGACTGAATTGTGGGGTGGCTCAATCGATCAGATTCAGATGCGTGTGTTATGGATCATCTTGCAACAAACTGATCCCCTGATCGACGAAATGTGTCTGCAGCTCTAGCACTGAGGCGATCGCGTACATGATCACGTTCGGGTTCAGCGCCGCCGTGAGGTGCGTTAAGCTTCTGCCATCCCGCCGTGTCTTCCGACGAACGCCATGCACGTACACTGCGACTCACGGTAGTATATATTGCCTGAATAATCAATAATGTGCAATGCTTCTGCAGCACGCGGGTGTCGAACGAGATCGGCGCGGGCAACGTGGAGCGTGCGAAGAACGCGGTGTCGGTGACGCTGAAGCTGTCCGTGTTCCTGGCCGTCACGTTCGTGGCGCTGCTGGCGTCGGGGCACGCCCTGTGGGCGGGGCTCTTCAGCCGGAGCGCCACCATCGTGTCGGAGTTCGGGGCCATCGCGCCGCTGATGATGGTGTCCATCGTGCTGGACTCGGCGCAGGGGGTGCTCTCGGGCGTGGCCAGGGGATGCGGCTGGCAGCACCTGGCGGCGGTCACCAACCTGGTGGCGTTCTACTTCGTGGGGATGCCGCTGGCCCTCCTCTTCGCCTTCAAGCTGGACCTCCGCGCCAAGGGGCTCTGGGCGGGGCTCATCTGCGGGCTCACCTGCCAGACCTGCTCGCTGGTCGTCATCACCGCCCGCACCAGGTGGTCCGAGCTCGCCGAGGCCATGCGGGAGGAGAAGGCCAACTACGTGGCGTAGCAAAGCATGCATCTACGGAGTACTATGTACTTATGAGTACTGACTGCTGCGCACGGCTTGCTACGGAGTATTGTATTGTACTAGGAGTTAGGAAATGGACGGGAGAAAGTTGTGCGTCGAGAGCACACGAGCTTTTGCCTTTTTTTGTGTGTGGCGGTGACAGTATATACTGTACGGGGTTTGTAGGAGATTCTGGAGAACGGAGATGATCAGCGGCTGAAACGAACCGACGCAGAGGACGAAACAGAATTTGTTGCGGGCCACAGGGAGGTTGGAATTTACAAATCCGTCGCTTTGAACAGAGGGCACAGGGAAACGACGTGTTTGGTGGTGATCAGCGATTGATGGGAACGGCCGGAAGAATGGTCGCTCACAAGTCACAACTACGGAGTACTCCGTATTAATCAAGTGTACTTCGTGTTTAAGTAGTGAGCGATCAAATCTGATTGCTTGTACAGTAGCTGGCTCGCCAGCCACACAGGCGTATCTTCACCGAACATTCTGGCCACACATATGTGTGGGACCGAGCACTAGGAATGGATTTTCGTTTGTCTATAGTCTAGCGTACCAGAAGTTCAGACGAGTGCCGGCGACACATACGTGTGGACTGTGGAGGATTAGCAGAACCACAGACGTCGTGGGACTACTGGGAATTGGGCATTCGGCCATTTGGGATTGGATGCTCTCGGCTTTCAACAGCTACCAGTTTACCGTGTTGCTCCACGAACTTCTAGACGTTGTTTATTCCACACAGTTGCCATGAAATCCACAGAGATGCCCGTGGCAAATGCGAGTCTCCTGTAGATTTCATTGGTGGACTCGGAAAACACCAAGACTAAGGGCCCGGTGATATAATGTTGTGGGATGTCCTTCTCAGTCATTATCAAGGATTGTGTTTACGGCGTATAGTATCATTTTCTTAATAACTCAGCTGCACAAGTATATATAGCGTAAAAAGGTAGCAATTTTCAGCTATGAAGTTCTAGGTTTTACCGATTCCTACCTAGCTTCATATTCCTAGGCTTGCAGGATATTGTAATTTGAGGAGAGACTTGTCGATCTGCCCAATATGTTCCCAACTAATCGATGGTACTTATTCAAACTATTAATCCCTTTGTGTAAAAAAAGTAATTTTTGGTATTTACCTGGGCGGTATTCATCTAAGTACATACCTCCGGTCAAAAAAATCTGAGTACATACCGACAAATACACTTTTTTTATTGGATGGAGGAAATATGTTGTTTCTCCCTTTGCCTGGAACAAGTATTTTGACATGATACGGTGCAACTTCCACATGATGCGTTTCCTAAATTTGTCTTCGAAACGGTATGATGAGTTAGGATGTGGTTAATTTATGGGATGAAGTATAATGGGAGGGATAAATCTCACTGGAGAGCAACCATGACTATGACCATTGACCAATGCAAGTGTGCTGACAATTCACCTACGGATCAGAAAGCCACAAAATAAGGGCAACATGATATGACTAAGAATTCACTGATGGACCCAAAAAGTAACAAAATAATGGCAAAGAGGATATGACTTCTTCTCAATCACGTTTAGGGGTGAGCTTGGGTTTCTTACGATGGGATCTGTGCCTCAATTCAACGATTTTGCTAATTAGTTTTCCAGCAGCAGACAGCATATACATGTTCATTGACATAAGATTAAGATGTGCATGTATGTGTTCAAATGTTAAAGAGATGACGAATCATTTTCTTTTTGCCAATTTGAATTAAAAGCTAGGTTTCACTATAGTCACACAACCCATGCAAGATATCTATTTCTAGTTTTTTTTTCTAAAACAAACAATTCCTTGTTTTGGAGCTCAGTAAAGCACTGCTCCTCTTTTATTCGCAGACGAACATACGATTCCTCTAATCGAAATCCCTTCAACTAAATTTTTCCTGACTATGAAATCTATGCACATAAACAACATAATAAGTGCCGACTTCATTAAGTCAAATTGTAAACTATGTAAAGGAAATAAAATAGAGGAATTCTTAAGATGTATGCAATATACCTTCGTGTATACAAGAGAAAGCGTCGAAACTGATGTATTATTGGACACTTTGGCTGGACTTCATAGGACAAAGGTGGTTACTACAAGCCTACAATACGACGGAGACTTCACGTCTACCTCTTCCAAATTTTCCCAAAGACACGGTTCAATCTCAAATCATTTGCATTACAAACGGATCAAAGGCTCCGAGAGTCCAAGCTACGTATGCTTTTCAGAGTCCAACAAACATCATCCCTCCGGCGCGAGAACATTCGAACGTCCGTGATGCCATAAATAAATGCGCACGAACCTGCAACCCCCAATGACAAGCGCCCCCAACCTCTCGCGGACAGGCGGGCCCCGAGCAGCTCCCACTCCAGCCCGTCTCCAGCCCCGGCGCCGCCCCGCGCACCAACCACCCCCCACCACACCACACGGAAGGCGGAAATCCCCCACGCGCAAGCGTTTTCGCGTTTGCTTGGCGTCCGTCCGCCGAAATCAAAGTCGCCGTCCTCCCTCCCCTCCGCCGTCACCTTCCCGGCTTCCCCCCCACCTCATCTCCACCCGCCCGTTTGACCCCGCCTCCCCGGCTCGCCCGTTCCCCTCTCGCTTTCCCCTCCCCCGCCTGCTCCTCCGCCGTCCTAGGTTTAGCGCTCGCGCTCCCCAGAACCCAACCGCTCCGCTCCCCCTCCGCGCCGCCCGGAGAGCAGTCGCCTGGCCGGCCGCTCGCCGCGGGCCCGCATGGTGGCCCCCGCCTCGGCGTGAGGGGCAGCGCGCGCTCGTGGTGTATCGGGGGAGAGATAGTCAGATGAGGCCCTCCGCCGCTGCGGCCGGCAGCGGCGCCGTGATGAGGGCCGCTGTGGTGGGTCTCGTGCTGGTCGGGATCGCCCTGGCCCCGCCGCTGGCGGCGGCGCTGCGGCCGCTACGGGAGCGCGTCGCGTCCGCCGGAGCTGCCGCCTCCGCCGGCTCGTGGGGCGATGAGGTGAGTTTGGTGCTGCCGGACTTGGATTAATAGGGTTGGGACTTGGGAGTCCATTTCTCCCCATTTGTTTTGTACTGTACAAGGGACACGGGGGTTTGGGTGAATTGGTAGCCTAGGGTTGTGCAATCGGAGTGGAAGAGATGAGGAAGATGGCTGGTTTTGACTTAATTTGGGGGTGTCAGGTGCTACTCGTGGACTTGGCTAGAGACTATTCACCTGGCCTTCGGTTTGATAGCTACGAATAGGAGTAGACTTGGGAGTCATTTTAACTGGATATGCCGTGTGCTCAATCGACTGTAAAGTTCAACACAACCGCTCGTAAGAGTCAGGGAGTTGGGAGTACCCAAGTGCTGGTGATATTTCTTCTTCTGAATGATGAATAGGAGTTAGTAGTTGAATGCCAGCTTTTGATTGGTTGTTGTTTATTTCTTATGCTACGGATGTTAGCTGATTGTAGTCCTGATATAACCAGTAGCATCTATTGCTCTGGAATTATTAATATGTTTGTGACTTAGCTTGTTGCTTATGATCTGTGTGTTTTGTGCAGCATGCCTTATTCAAAAGGGATGAGAATGATATAGGCCCCTATTCATGGAATATTACGGGAACTTATAAAGGTAACTACTGTTATGTACATATTTTGTGATGGTTATGCAATTCTTGTGTTCATGTGTTTCCCGTTCTCTTAAAATGCATCAAGTATTGTATATTTGTATTAGCCTGTGTTCCCCCTTATCTTAAAATTGTGTCACTCATAAATATGAACAGCCTTACATTTTCACTGCATAAACTAGGATGTTTTGTCTTCAGGTTTCCAGAAGTTAGATATGTCATTTTGGCTGGTACACAAATACAATAGCAATAATAACAAGTAGGATAGAGATGAAACCCAATGAGGGCCACCAAAAGAATTGGCTGGTAGACAAATTATATAGAAGAGGCATACGAGTATATCCCTTAATTTTTGAGTTCATTACATTGCAGTTGCAGTCTTCCAAATTTAGGATCTGCAATGTTTTTTTTTCCTGACATGACATATTTTATCAAGAAACCAGTGTGTATTTATTTTTATTTAGGCTGTTCCATGCAATCAAGTGGTGTTATCATGCATTTTCGAAATCGTCGTATCTCCTTATTTTGTTGTTGCTAATTTGTTTCTCTCTTCGCTGCTTAATAGACTTTGTTGTGCGTAATGTGTATCTCATGTTTGCATATAATGCTGCTGAGAGGCTAGAGCTGTCCTGTTCTTAGTGACCGTCTGTTGCTGCTGTGCTGTGCAGCATCACGTCCTGGAACTTAGTTACTCATTGGAATCTTTACCATTTTGTTCATGATTTTCATTTTGTAATGACTCAAGAAATAGATGTTTTTAAGAGTTCAAAATATAAACACATAAAAGACTGATTTTGGGTAGCCATTTCAAAAACAAATGAAGCCATGGCTACATGCTTGTCACTCCCAGCAGAAGTAATCTTATGAACTTTTACCATAATTTAAACAAATGTTAAGCACACTGTCTCGTTTACCATAATTTTGATAAAATGAGTGCAACTCCTCCCCCCCTCCCCCCCACCCCACCCACAAACCGCCAACCCTGGAATTTACGCTGTTGTTGCTTTGCTATATCTTGATTACTACTGTTTCTTGTCAGTATTACTGCAATTTATGTAACAACATCACCATTTTTATAATTTAGGGAGCTGGGCCTTTGCTGGTACCACAAATGGTTCATCTAGATTTCTTGAGTTTGTGAAATCTAAAGGTGATTCAGTTCTGGAATTGTTGAGCACTCCAACAAAGATAAGCGGGGTGCATTATGTTCAGGTAGATCAAACTCCTTTCTCATTTTTATATTACCTTTGAGAAAAGAAAATCACTATTACACATGAGCCAATTGCTGTGCCTTGGCTATACCTGCCTTCCTTTTCTCATTCTAGTTAAGCCCACAGGAAAGAATCAGGTGTTTGTTTCATGTCTAACCTGAGTTAACTATAACCAAGAATGCTATGGCAAGCCTTTATATGCAGAGAATGCTCCTGTTTAGGTTAAGAGTAAATAAAATGTCATTTTTTTTTCAATGACCAGCCTTAAGTTAACTATAATCATGGATGTTGTTGCAAGCTTGATCTGTTTTGTATGCATGCCTTACTGATTACTTTCCTTACCATGGGATTGACAGGGATCAATTACATTCCATGATGTCATTGACAATGCCCACGATCATGGAGTGGCTCAAATCAGGTTGGAAGGAGTGTACATATGGCCTTTTAGACAACTTCGGATGGTAGCAAACAGGTAGCTGTCTTATTTTCTCTCTGTAACTGAAGGTCCGTTTGCATTTCATTCTTCCATGGAAAGTTTCTCGTTTAATGTAAATATTTTGGACATATTCCTTTTGTCATATGACCTAGTGGAACTGTATTTGTCCTTTTTTAGTGGTGCAGATGGTGAGCCGCTTCAAGAAGAGGATTACTTTCTGTCAAATCCATACCATTTGGTACGCTCATGAATTTGACTTATTTTGTTGCTGATTAATACATGGTATTATATGTATCATACATAATTATACTTTGCTTCCTGAGCTTTCACAACTTCTTAATGTGCATTTTTCCATATACCCAGAAGATCTCTTACAATTGAGGAACATGCTTATGAAATATACTTTTATCTGGTTGGCTTGTAACAGCTGCGAATTTTCTCCTCTCAAGTGTTCCAAGAATCTTCTGAAGAGAAGAACCGAAGGAAGAATTGTAAGATTCAAATTCTACACTCGATACTATATATCACTCAGCTGCAATTTTTGATGTGCTATTTCTTCCTTATCAGCTCTCACATATGACATGGAGAAACACTGTAACACAGAAATTGCTGCTAAGGTGGTTCGTGTGTCATCTAACCCAAATGGTACATAATTTCTTTACATTATTATTGAATTTGTTCTTCCACTGTCAATTTATTGTGCTTCATCATATTTCACAATTTCACATTTGGCAATACTATGCTTTTAGTTGGTAATATCTTCACTTTAAGTTACAGCTAAAATAGTGACTTTGTAAAAATTCTTTATGTAACTAGATGGAGAGCATGAGAAGTACAGGTTGGAGGGTTTGTTGGAGAGTCCAGCTGTCGATGATGATGGAGAGTGCTTCTCACCTATCTTACTAAATGCAACTTCTTTGAATGTTGAAGTTTATTACAACAAAGCAGTCAACTACACACTGATGGTCACTTTTGTATCCTCTGTGGTTGTTTCTTTCTTTTTCTTGTTGATTTTATCTTTATTGTTTGTCCAGTCTGGAATTCCTTAATTAGGATATGCTAGATCTCTTTCCTTCAAGTTTTGCTGCTGATTAGGCAAATGGAGCATAGCAACACTCAATCCGTAAGCATTCTTTTTTTCCCTTTGAGAAGGATTAAAACAAAACTGCTTGTATTACATGACTTCCAAGATCATTTCCTTGAAGTGCTTATGCATTGAATACAGGGAGCTGCTAAGGTTTCTATTTTAATGATTGGCCAACAAGCTATCATGGATGCCTATCTCTGTCTACTTCACCTGACTGCTGGGATATTGGTTGGTGAGTCTTATGTTGTTTGTGCACTTTTTTTTAGCTATTCCATTCTGGCATCCTCTATTGCTTCTGTCTTTCTTTTGATTGTAAACTAAAATATGACCTTGTAGATTTCATTTATTGTGTTCATGGATTCATGGACTGTATTTGGTTACGTTTTCTGTAATATTCAGCCCCCATTTTGGTCATTTTTACACTCAGTCAATGTTATCAACTTGCAATTTAAGAGAACACTGAACAAAAGACAAATGCTGTGTATATTATGGTTAACACTGCATGCCTAGGGAGATTGTGTAAAGTTAATCTGATAATAGCTTGCTGAAACTCATATCTAACAGGCAACAGCTATGTGATAATGATTGTGAGAAAAAAATCAGCCTCCATTGCAATTAATCATAATATTAACTATTGGTCTGGTTAACTTGTATTGCTGCTTATGCATTAGATTATGATTGAATCTTATAACACCATTTTATTTTCTAATTTCTCTCAATGTCAGTCCTGTGAAAATTTTAATATTAGCTTGCATTCTTCTAACATGTTTCAACTTTCTACAGAGTCACTCTTTAATGCCTTCGCAACGGCTGCATTCTTCAAATTTGTAGTATTTTCTATTTTTGAAATGAGGTACCTTCTTGCCATATGGAAAGCAAGTAGGCCGTTAAACAGTGGAGAAGGTTGGGAGATAATGAGGCGAGAGTTGTCTGTTCTTTACAGCCGCTTTTGTAAGTACTAATTACACTTATTGGATTTCTTCACACTAAGAATCATGCCAGTACATCAATAAATTCCAATCAACATAGTTTGCATACAGTCCAGTAGCATTCTTATTTCCTTATATATTTGTTGCATTAAAACCTACATGTGCAATCAGTCTGGGGTTCGAGAAGTATAACATAAAAGTACTTGGGCAAATACTGACACTTCCACTGTTAGGATGTCTACAACATACCTTTGTTGTCCCATTTACCTGCTACATGTAAATGGCAAGTGAGATGCTATACCCATGTTTAAGTTGGTAGGCAAAGTACCTGATGCCTGCTATCAATGAAAGCCTGGATGTTCTGTCAGCCATTAAGAGTGATAATTTCCTTTGTTAACTTGAAACAACATAGTACATACTCCCTCCGGTACCACAAAAGAAGTCCTTTAGGACATCGATACGGTCACCAAAGCATAACTTTGACTTCTCTTTTTTATAAAAATATTTTTTGAAAAGTTATATATGTATATTTTTATGAAAGTAATTTTCAAGACCAATCTATTTATATGATTTTCACATTTCCAAACTCAACAACTTAAATGTTATTCATGATTTATATTCCCAATGTTTGACTCAAACCTTGTCCAAAAGGACTTTTAATATGACACCGGAGGGAGTACATACTTATACAAGTCAACCTAGTTTGCATTTCCCGCATACTTGTGCAAGTATTTACCTCTTTTTAACAACTTTAAGATATTCTTTAATTTGCTTTGTGTTCTGCAGATGGCATTCTTTTGGGAGGAATCCTTCTAATGTATGAGCTGCACAATTTCTTACGGCCACTTCTTCTCCTGATGTACTCCTTTTGGGTACCTCAGATTGTCACAAATGTCATCAGGGATACAAGAAAACCTCTGCACCCACAGTATATCTTAGGCATGACAGTTACCCGCCTTGCTATTCCACTCTATATATTTGGTTGCCCTAGTAACTTCATGCGCATTGAGCCTGACAAGAAATGGTGCATAGCTGTTACGGTATTCATGGGTATCCAAGCAGCAGTGCTTTTGCTTCAGCACTATCTTGGTTCTCGTTGCTTTATTCCTCGCCAGGTAATATATTTACAGTTACCATGGTACATGTATTCTGTTCTGTTTCATCCTTTAGTTGCATTCAGTTCAGCAAATTCCTTACCTTCAAAAGATGTTTTAGTTGAACTATTTATGCGTTTCACTGTCTAGCTCCTTGATAACTCGTAGCATGTTTTATATAGTAGTAATTAATCTGCTGTGTTCACTTTCTACTGTTTTTAGATCCTGCCCGAGAAATACTGCTACCACAGGAAGGTCGAGGATAGCACAAATCAGCCCATTGATTGTGTTATTTGCATGACTACAATCGATCTTACCCAAAGAACGAGTGAATACATGGTAATTGCGAAATATTTTTATCATTTGATTTTGCAGACAGTTATTATTGGGCACTCACTGTCCTTCCTGTAGGTGGCACCTTGTGAGCATATATTCCACTCAGGCTGTTTACAACGATGGATGGACATCAAGATGGAGTGCCCAACTTGCAGACGCTCCCTACCGCCAGCTTAGTTGAGAGGGCTTTGTACCATATTATATAGTTAAGAAGTAGGTAGCTCAGCTTATACAAGGTATTATACTATCCTGTACCTCTTCGCAGAAATCTAGATTCTGTGTACTCAATTTACCTTGCATGTTTATATTTATAGGTACAATAAGGCGAGGCTGCAACTGCGTGAAGCTATAGACATAACTGTAGAAAAGTTCAATGTTATTGATTTCAAGTGGTCTTGTGTTGTACAAACTATTGTATCCAGCGTCCCACGAGAAATCTACCTTTGCCTTCCATGCGGTTTTCGCTGTTGTATGCCTTTGCCTGCAACCAGTATTTCAGTCCTACATTTTGGTCTGAGCGTTGTACAAAGGCCGCGTTTAGTTGCAGATTTCGGCCACCCGAATTGGGACCGCGTACTGTAGCATTTCGTTTGTATGTGTGAAAAATTGTCTAAAAATTAATTAATTATGCTTAAAATGTTCGTCTCGCAGAGTACAACAAAACTGTACAATTAGTTTTTGATTTTATCTATATTTAATACTCTATATATGTTATGACATTTTGATGTAACGGGGAATCTTTTTTTGCATAGTAAATTTGGGAGTAACTTTTTGGAACTAAACGAGGCGAAAGGGTGTTAACACTGAAAGAGTTGCTGATGTGATGCGTTGATGGTTCACTGTTGCTTCCTTGCTGTATGTGGCGGAGAAATTCCGCGTCACGAGCAAGGCCTGTTTATGTCCCGGGAGTCAGTTTTCTGGCCCCCCCCCCCCCCCCCCCCGCCCCCGCCGGCCCAACTACATCTGGCGGAGCCGTATGGGAAGCTGAAACTAACGGAGTGTTTCGTGTACGCTCCGGCAACCGTTTGCTCATGTGTTGCTATTTTCCTTCTTTCCCATCGTTTCCTCTCGTGCCTTCAAAAGTATCAGTGAGATGATTCACCTTGCCCCCGTTCTTTTTTTTAACGAACGGGCACGAGACGAGACAGTGCCTATTTCATTAATAGAAAGAGAGTAAAAGAAAGCGGACAGCCGCGGATTTACAACTCAAGGAGCGTTACTCTCGCGATACAAGGTGGGCCAAATCTTTTGTCCCCGCAACAATCCAAGTCGAGGCTTCGCTCCTGATTCGCGCCATGAGCGTAGCCGTGGATGACTCGCGTCTGTCGAAGGTTCTCGCATTACGCTCTTTCCAAATCTCCCAGATGACTAATAAGGTAAGGCTTCTCAGTGCTCGTCTGGGGGATTCCGGCAGCGTGGTGATCATTGTCCACCATTGCAGGGCATTGTGGGTGGGCGCTCATATGTTTGTGGATAACCCAGGCTGTGCCGTCCAAGCGGCGACGAGCTGCCAAATTCTTCTGGTGTATCTGCAGTCCACTAAAAGATGGTGAGCAGATTCCATAGTTCGACGACAGAGGACACAAGAGTTGTTGTGTGGCCATCCACGCGCAGCTAGCCTGTCTGCCGACCACACCCGATTTTGGGTAATGAGCCACGCGAAAAATTTACACTTTGAGGGTGCCCATGACTTCCATATAGAGTTTATCGGTAGACATGTGGTACTGCCGAAGAACTGCGCCCTGTACGCAGAGGCGGCGGAATATGTTCCTGAGTTCGTTAGCTTCCAAACGATGGCGTCCTCCAGGTGTGGTTGAAGTTGGATCGTATGCACTAAGGACCATAACTCCACAAAAGCAGCCAGGAGGTTAGTAGTTATGCGGCTATTGACATTGAGGTCATGTATCCAGTTGTCATTGAGCAGAGCGTCTTGGACAGATTTTTTCTTTTTCCGCGAAATCTCGTATAAAATTGGCGCTATGTCCTTGGGTCGGCGCCCATCCAGCCAACCGGAGTCCCGGAAGCTGGTCCTTCTCCCATCTCCAAGGGTGATTTTTGTGCATGCTGCGAAAAGTAGTTTATCTTCGTCGTCGCATGGCGATTCGGTTCCCACCCAGGATTTGTCGGTTGCAGTCCACTGTTGCCACAACCACCGAAGACGCAAGGCCCTCGCGAATTGCTCCATGTTCGGGATTCCCAATCCGCCGCACTCTTTCGGCAGACAGCTCCGCGTCCAATTGACTTTACATGTGTATGCAAGTCGGGTAGGCCGTTTACATGCCAGAAAAGTGGAGGGCACACCGGACACCGTTTGCCTCGCAGGCCGACACCGTTTGCCACGCAGGCCACGGAGAACCCGCATGAAGGCCAACTAGCGCCCCCACCCCACCATTTCTTTCTCTCGGCGGCCTGCCTGTCCTTCGTGAAGTCGTGAGGCGCACGACTGCACGACCCGTCGTCCGATTCGGGCGCGCATAACTCGCCGCAACGGCCGGCTGTTGGGCCCGCGCGCGCCGCGCACATGCCGGCGCCATTGGCGGCCCGGCACAGCCAAACCCAACCACCCGCGAGCCGCGACCTCGAGCGACGCCGGTCGGTGGTGGTGCTTGGTCGTGCTGAGGCAGTGAGGCGCATACGGGAAGCTGGCTGGGCGCCGCCGTTTTATCCTCCGACTCCCGGCCGCCACTGCACGCTCCTTCTCGTTCTGGTGCCGTTGGGGTGGCGCCGTGGCGGAGCGCTCGCACGTGATGGGAGCCGAGCCGCTCTCCCGCTGCTGCCGATCCGTCAGCTCCCTTGCCCCGGCTGTCCCCTTCGCCTGCTGTTCGCACGTGACCCACCAGAACCAGCTTTGGCAGCTTCGGCGTCCGGCTAGATTCGGTCATTTCTTTTAGTCAGGAGTGCAAAAAGGGTTTTTACTATTTGGAACACAAAACTTCTGCAAACAATGGCCTGCCAAACCAAACAAAGCTCCGTTGAAAATTACTCGAGAGTTTCCACGTCCTCGCACTTCCGTCATTCCGTGGCATCTTGTCCTATTTTATATTTTAGATCTGGGCTAGACATTCATTCTCACGACCAGGACAATCCGTGCAATTCTTTTCAAATCCTCGGGTGGTGGCTCGTGAGCAGGGCCGGCCCTGTATTTTTTGGGCCCGGGCGAATCTAAAATCAGAGGCCCTTATTACCCTGTTGAACATAAATATCAATTGCAAAAGATAATTTATGCATTATAAAAAATATTACCGTCAAACACTTGTACACATCCAAAAATGATGCTCGTTAGTAAAAACTATGGTAGGTAGCACTTTCTAGAAACTATTTGAACAATCTCTTGTAACAGTTCTCGGAGAGAGGAAACTAATGAAATGTGCAAAGGTACGAGGATCTAAACAATTGCTTCGATGATATGCTTGGAAGGATAAAAGATCGTATACGGTGATGTGAATGAACAAAGGCTTGCTCTGTTTGCTTTTTTCATTAGGCGTTGATGAGATACGTTGTAGCTTGATCAATCAGTTGTAGCTTAGCAGACCTTAAAGACATATATACTGCATGTATACAGGTTGGGGGCCTTCCAATTTGGAGGCCCGGGGCGGTTGCCCCGGTGAATACACAGCAGGGCCGGCCCTGCTCGTGAGTCGTCATCAAGATCCAAGAACAACGTGAGCTGCTCCACTCGAAACCCCTGCGCCCAAACTATCAAAATAGAATAAAAAAACAGTGTCTAAAAACAAAAGAATAAAAAAAACAGTGACCGCATCAACTCCTCTGTCTCCATTACTACTGTCATAAAGGCAACCATATTAGCTCCGTCTAATCGCCATTGCTCCGTCTAATCCATACAGCTCATTCCGATTCCTCAGTCCTTGTTTTCCTGTGGAGAGGAAAAGGAGCGAGGCACTTCTGAGAAAGCAAAACACGGGAGTTTCTCTCGGATTTGTACGGGGGATCGAAGTTCTTCCGTAAATTCGTGCAGATTTCAGCGTGCTCCAAAGAGAAATATCTCGTCTGCTCCAAAGGCAAAGGAAAAGGCTCGTAGTTCGAGAGCGAGCGAGCGAGAGAGAGAGAGAGAAGAGCTGGGGACGGAGGCGCAATGCGGCAGAGATCTCCTGCCGTGCTGCAGCTGCGGCTGTGGCTGCTGGCCGTCTCCGCGTCGCCGGCCTTTCTTGGTGTTCTTGCGGCTGACCAGAGCAAAGGTGAGCTTTTCTTGCTCCTTGCTTGCTTGCTGCTAGCTTGAGATTTGGTTCCCCTGCTGAAATCTTGCTAAATGCGGCAGTTTGGCTGCCAAGTTCGTGAAATTACAACTTTCCAGCTATTTTTGCGTTTATTTTGCTTCTTTTGTTTTTGTTCTTATGGCGAAATCCACTAGTGCTAGGTTCCTCCAGTTCCTCGCACAAAAAGAAAAAAGGAAGAAAAAGAAAAAAGGTTCCTCCAATTGGAGTTTGTGTAATTGCATTGCATTCCGGACCAAATTAGCAATAAAGCTTGGTCCCAGCCCTGAATGTTTCCTAGAATATCCATCTATGTTTAGCTCTAGGTCCATTTCTGTGGCGAACACCACCTCCGCTTTTGCATTTGGGACGTTGACGAGATGAAGAACTGAGTCTTACCCATTTTAGAAACTTGATATTGGTTGTTTCTTTGCTACCTGTAAGTAGTACAGTTTTTCCCTTTCTTGCTGACATGTGCATGCGTTTGCTAAACTTTGCCATCTTTAAAGATAACAATAAAGCTTGCTCAAGCTAGGACTAAATAGGAAGGGGGCATGCGAAACTAAGTAGAGGTAAACAACACGCAGACTTTCCTTTCAGTATGCTACGCGCTCCTAATTCAAAAGGAACGCTTGCTCTGTCTATCTAGCTCACATGGTAGATGGTATGTTGACTTACAGCAGTTGCTTGGTAAAATTAATACGTCTTATGGTTCTAAATGGCATGCTTATTTTCAGAACCATTTACCATCCGCATAAGCTGTGGAAGTTTCGATGATGTCCGGACGGCGCCTACAAACACATTGTGGTACAGAGACTTTGGTTATACGGGAGGCAGGTTTGCAAATGCCACTCGCCCGAGCTTTATCATCCCTCCGCTGAAAACACTTCGATATTTCCCGCTATCTGATGGCGCTGAAAATTGCTACAACATCAACAATATTCCCAATGGGCACTATCAAGTTAGGCTTTTCTTCGCCTTACTGGACAACCCTAATCTTGACAGCGAGCCAATTTTCGATGTTTCTGTTGAGGGTACTCTGTTCAGTTCTTTGCTTTTGGGCTGGAGCAGCGATGACGAGAAGACATTTGCCGAAGCTTTGGTTTTTGTGCAGGACTCAAGCTTATCAGTTTGCTTCCATAGCACAGGTCATGGTGACCCGTCGATTCTTTCCATTGAAGTTCTCCAAATAGATGACAATGCCTATAAATTTGGCCCATCATGGGGAAACGGGACAGTGCTTAGAACAGCCAAAAGGTTGAAATGTGGCTCTAGAAAGCCTGCTTTTGATGAAGATCTGAATGGTGTTGGGTGGGGTGGGGACAGATTCTGGTTAGGATTGCAAACTTTATCATCCAGTTCTGATGACCAATCTATTTCAACCGAGAATGTTATAGCAGAGACATTGCTCGCACCAAATTTTTACCCTCAAAGTATATACCAATCAGCTATCGTGGGCACTGATAGACAACCGAGCTTGTCTTTCGAAATGGATGTTACTCCAAACAAGAACTATTCGGTCTGGCTTCATTTTGCAGAGATTGATAATGGGGTAACTGCAGAAGAACAGAGAGTATTTGATGTACTCATCAATGGAGACACTGCTTTTAAGGACATTGATATAGTTCGCATGACAGGAGAACGTTTTACTGCACTTGTTCTGAATAAAACTGTTGCTGTCAGCGGGACAACACTAAAAATCATCTTGCAACCTGTGAAAGGAACCCGTGCCATTATTAATGCCATCGAGGTGTTTGAGATAATCCCAGCTGAAAAGAAGACTTTGCCTCAGGAAGGTTGTTGTTTAACATCCCCCCATACTCACAACTTTCCTTTTGTTTCTAACTGTACAAAGATTGAGGCAGTAAATGTTTCAAGCCTCGTTTTTTTTTCAAGGAACCATTTCAAGCCTCTTTTGTTTAGAATTTTTCAAAAGATCATTTAGCATTAAGCATGGAGACAGTTAAAAGAAAATTTAAAGATGGATTGTGATAGTTAATAAAATCTTCTACTGAAGATG
This sequence comes from Echinochloa phyllopogon, assembly GCA_033239725.1. Taxonomy (NCBI): domain Eukaryota; kingdom Viridiplantae; phylum Streptophyta; class Magnoliopsida; order Poales; family Poaceae; genus Echinochloa; species Echinochloa phyllopogon. The sequence goes on along the minus strand of BTCW01000002.1, from coordinate 47,939,041 downwards.
CTTTTGCTGAATCTGAGCAAGTGGAATAACTTATGTATTTTTTTTTCAGAGAACTAATTCACATGAGTGCTACCAGGAATTAGCTATCAGTTCTATGCTTTAATCTTCTTGTTTTCAATGACCTACAGTGAGTGCATTGCGAACATTGAAGGGTTCACTTGGTCTTCCTCTTCGATTGGGCTGGAATGGTGACCCCTGTGTTCCTCAGCAGCATCCATGGAGCGGAGTTGATTGCCAGTTTGACAACACCAAAGGGAATTGGATCATCGATGGATTGTATGTTCTCTAAATCATGTAAAAGTCATTTAATGGATTTTTTTTGTTAATTATTTGAAACTAAGAATTAAATGGAAGATGCATTCGAGTAACTTCAAATTAAGACAAAGGTAAAAATTGAACAAATGAGCATACTAGTCTCTAACTGAATTCCCAATTTGATGAGGTGACACCCTAAACTTTCTGTTCAAAAGTATTCCTAAATGGAAGTTGAAGCTAGTATTCTAGTGACCTGAGGAATTATAACAATTGGAACCTAGTCTTGCTGTATAACCCTTTCAAAATTCTGCACATATTTTACGATTTCATGCATTGTCAGTAGTTCAGAGGCTTGCTTAATAATTCAGAGATTCAATGCTTTTTCTTAGTTCTTGTTGTATTGTCGTATTTAGGGGCATTACCGCAATATTTTTTGCTTCCTTGTATATGGATTAAGACCAAAATTACCAGTCAATGAAAAAATATAATTTTTGCTGTGAGCTTTTAATACTATATTCCTTGAATGCACAGGGGTCTTGACAACCAAGGTTTAAGAGGGGTTATACCTGGTGACATATCTAAGCTGCAACATCTGCAAAACATGTAAGTTTTTGTACACAACGCTGACATGAATGGATGCCCAATTTAAACAGTCTGTATATTAATAGTTTTCATTATCTGTTAGTGTATTGCCTGTCTTCTTTAGCAGACCTTGGCGAACTTGTTAGTGGATGGAGCGCTACAGTATTGGATCCATGTTGTGGGGCTCTAGGCAAATTTAGATGTGAATATATTTTTTTGGGGGGTAGGGGTGGGGAGGGGGCAGTGATGGTGGCTGTTTTGATTCCATCTACTTTTCGTCAGCTACTTAAGCTTTTAGAAAATGTACTATATAAAACCTTCAATGTTTTCGAACAAATAACTGCATCTATATTTTTTAAATATCTGTATTTTATCAAAGCTGTGCAACATTAAGGACCACAGGTAATTCTGCTTTGTAGTTGCTCCCCAGCATCTCGAAATTGGACTTCAGAAGTGATACTAAATTTCTGGCTGTTTGATTATGTTTTTTTGCTCAATACATGAAAATCAGCTAATAGGGTCGTCATGTTTTTGACACACTTTAATAATTTTAACTATATGACTGAATTTGTGGCATATGAAAGTTTAAGCTCTTTAAAATATGAAATCCTGTTTCTGGATAGAATCGGTTTGGTTATTTGTCCATGGTGACATGGCTGAGTAGAATGCAGAATAATCCAGAAACCAGTATAGTTTAAGAAGTTAAATCTTACTGCAGATTGAAGTAGTCAGTTAGACCTCAATATCCTAGGAACTAATATCATGTGATGCTCAGCATTTCGACCAAATATAATGGAGTTACCATGTTTCTTACTGTCATAAGGAAGTGGTAGGTCTTCTGTTTATTCTGACAGAAGTAGCTGCCTATCTTGCCAAACAGAAACTTGAGCAGCAATAGCATAAAGGGGAACATCCCAGCATCTGTCGGTACCATCTCTGCGCTGCAAGTACTGTAAGTGCACTTTCATTCCATGAATTTCAGTGCCTATGTGATATTTCTGTTCTTTCAAGGACATCTCAATACAGAAAATCAGAAAAGATGATTGAGGTGATTAGATCTTGCATCATCATATAAAATTGCCAATATGGCAATGTCCTTGGTCCTTCATATTTATAGGGACTCTTCAGCCTGCTTATTATATTTTCTTTTTTTTTGCGGGTAGCCTGCTTATTACTTATCTCAGTGCACCTGGAGCTAATCTTTTTAAATGCATCTTGTAGCGCATTACAAGTAGGAAATTAGTTGTTTCACTTGGAGGATTCAGCTCATGTAATGATGTAATTAACATGTCACGGATTTTTTATCATTTTTTCTTTCAAGTTGATTTCAAGGAAGTGTTTTCCATCACTTCGTTTGAATAAATGGTTTTTAACTATCTTCGTAGGGATCTGTCATACAATGAGATTAATGGATCTATTCCAGAGAGTCTTGGTGAGCTGGCATCATTACAGATACTGTGAGTGCATTACTTACTCTCTTTCGGATTGGCATTTCATATTTGTCATTTCCTTCTCCTAAACCTAAAATAATTGCTCCTATGCAGAAACCTGAATGGCAATCGTCTATCGGGACGTGTTCCAGCCAGTTTGGGAGGAAGGCCTCTGCACAGAGCTAGATTTAAGTAAGCAGCTCAATTTATAAAAATTCTCTTCTATTTTTCATGCTATCATGGCACATAATTACGAACAGGCTTCCAAATTTTGCTCATGCATAACATCATCATCAATACCAATCTTCAGACAGATAACTGAGTTGTCATTTTCTTCCACTAACTTGAATGGTAAGATAATGGTTGCTGTGATGAAACTGCAGCTTCACTGACAATGCTGGATTATGTGGAATTCCTGGGTTGCGTGAGTGTGGTCCTCATCTATCGGTAGCCGCGAAAATCGGCATGGCTTTCGGGGTTCTTTTAGCTATTCTGTTCCTAGTTGTATTCGCCGCATGCTGGTGGAAGAGACGGCAAAACATTCTCCGTGCAAAAAGACTAGCTGCAGGTAAGAAATTCAAGCAGTACTTCATTCCAAAAAGCATGATGAACAAAGGTTATGGCTGTAACGGACCAACTTTGTCTGAACTTTATTGCAGCAAGGGAAGCACCCTATGCAAAATCAAGGACCCAATTCACTCGGGACGTGCAAATGGTGAAGCATCAGCGCCCACATGAAAGCTCTCGAAGCAGCAACAATGAAAGCTCGCCGCACTTGCTTTCCTAGGCCCGAGCTAGGTGACAGCCAGCACTTGTGGCTTGGGCTTCATTTGTTTTCCTTTTCTTCCTTGTTTGTTCATTGCAGATTTGAGAGAGAATTGTACATACTAGCTAGGTCATGGGTGGTGTATATACTTGTGCCTTTTGTGCTCCAAAACTCACTCCAGGAGAGGTATCGCATAAGAGAAATTGCCCACTTCATCCAATTTTCTGTTCCGACTACATCTGTCAAATTCATCTCCTTTGTTGAAGCATGTTTATCGTCTGTTTTTCCACTCATTGAGTGGTCTGAAGTTCTTGTGAATTGCTTTTCATCAGGAGCAGGAGCACCGTGGTGGGCTGAACCAGAATTTTCAGTTCTTCATCCGATCTGTAATGTTGAAGCAAATAGCTCGCTCTCTAGCTCCCTCCCCCTCCCCCTCTCATTACATGGCGATCTACTGATAAATGTTTATTTCAATGTGATCAACAATTTATGTCACTGCAGTATGAAATAACTTTACAGATCTTGAAACAAATGTCTTTGTGGATCAAAAGAGAAAAGACTGCAGACGTCACATAGAACTCAAACTGAAAACAAGCATTGCTCCGAGTAGCATGATCCTTCTTTGCAGATTACACATCCTCCAAGTGTCTGAGGATGTTTTCCTTATTTTCCGTACCACATAAGCGGAGCAACATTTACATTACTTAAAACGAGCCGGCCAGGCGTCGCCGCCCCCGCCGTGGACATTCACCGCGCTACGCCGGGGATGTTGACCCAGTGCAGGTGCAGGACGAGCTCGCCGGTCTCGGTGTTCCTGAGCCTGAGCACGATGTCCTGGGAGACCTTGCCGTCCTTCCATGTGATGTGGCTCTCGGTGGCGAAGCAGTTGCCCTTCTCCGGGTGGATGGTCTTCATCACCGTGCCGTCGGGGACGTTGCTCAGGTCCCGCTTGGCGATCTCCACGAAGTCCAGGATGCAGAACTCGGCGTCTCCCATACCGTCGTCCTTGGTGAACGTGTCATGGTCGAAGAGCTCCTGATGTGGTGTCAATCAAAGTGCCAACGAAGAACGAAGAGTTCGATTTCAGAAGCTTGTTCCATTTACTAATTCATGGATATCATGGCGATGAACTTACAATCTTGACCGGGTTCATCATGTTTGTGATGGATAGGGTGAGCTCCTCGTTCCATTCTGGGTTGATCGTGTTATATTTTATACTTGACTTCACTTTCTGCGCAATGCATAAAAACAAATGCCTCATAAGACATTACAGAAGTACTAATATGAAAAAAAAGTGGTAAGTGCAAGTAGATCCTTGAAAGTAGAACAGCGGTACAAGCTTGCCGAGCAGTTAAACAAGTGGAACCAGACAACCAGCCTCGTTAAAAAAACAAAGAAAAAGTTGAAATTACTACCCTTAAGTATGGATAACCCCTAAAGTATGTTTTGATATCATTTTATACCAACAATTATCTCAATCGGTATAATCTATGGATAATCCCTTAAAGTATGTTTTGGTATCATTTTACACCCACAACTATCTCAATCGGTATGATCTATCCCTTCGTAAGATTTGTCTTTTTTATTACTCCATACACAAATGCTATTTTGACTTGAAATTTTGTGGTATGATAGAGAGAATCATAAATGCTTTAAAAAATATATTATATAATTTATTACTATTATTTTGAAAGCTATGATATATAATAACTATATTGATATGAAATGTTATAAGAAATAATGATGAACCATTTGATTTAACACATGCATTTGTCTACATAGTTTTTATTTTGTTGGTGAGCATTGCTTTAATTAGATAGATCTCACCTAGAGAAGCTAAAAGTGCACACTTAATGATAGAAATTTCAACACTAGAAATACACTCCTAGAAATACACTCTTTTATACGGAGGGAATAATAATTTATAGGTATTTAGGCATAATATTAGATATTTGATTTGGCAAGCAAATTTTTAATCTGAAATGGCTTTCTTTATTGAAAAAAGCTTACTTTATCATCAAATGTACTTTAACCATGGATTATTATTTCGTATATCTGATTTTTTTAATAATACTAATGGTCAAACATTGTGAGAAAAAATGAACAGTAAATAGTATTTTCAATGAGAACAATCATGTTACCCTATCATATTTAAAATTGAGAAAATAATTAGCTCTTCTAGACTTGGGTAAATGATTATTCAATCAGGGCATTTTCAATGAGGTGTCACATGAGTAAATATGATGACATACACTAACTTACGAAGAAAGAGGGCTAGGTTTGACTTGAAAAATAGGTCCAAACCGGTATTATATTGTTCGGGTAAAAGTCTCATTGAATTGATTATCCAATCATGTGCGTCATGTATTAAATACTACAGCCAGCCTTACATATTGAGAATTGTTTTTCTTTCATTCATGAGCTCAAACTCAACCGAATCATGATCGGGTGGTGTTTACCTGCTGGCCGAGGCGGAGGACGACGTAGGGGTCGCTGCTGTGCGTGAGGGGGTCGCAGATGGCCAGGTGCACCCCTCGCACCACCTTCACCTTGAGCAGCCCCAGCAGGCATTCCATCTCCTCACTCCCTCTCTAGCTTTCTCTCTGATCACGGCAACAAGCAGCTAAGGGCGCGCGGAAGAGAAGGGCCCCGACCGCCAGCGGTGGACGACGACGACAGGCGCGGCGGCAACAGCGGGGATAAAACCCGGAGACAGCCAGGCATGCACAAGGCTCGGTTTGGCCTCCGATCCTTGGGAAGGCGATCGAGTAGGCAGAGGCTGGACGACGAGGGCGGGGAGCGGCCGGCTAGATAGCTAGTGTCCCTGCGCATGCGTACACATGCGGGCGCGCTCGCCCCCAACCGCCTCTATTCCGTCGTCCACCCTGTATTCCGCATCGACCTGGTCCATCCGTTTACTATGGCAAATCTTTCTGGCGGATGGCGGTAGTGGCGTCTCGAGGAGGCGGGAGCTGCTGCACTTCACCATCTCCAGGGTTGACCGAACGATAAACTGATCGATTGCCGAAAAAAAAAACAGTAGTGGAGTTTTTTTAGAAAAAAAGGATTTGTCTTAAACCTCTGCGGGTTCGTTTGGCGGGTAGCTGATAAGCCAAACAAACAGGACGTGACACGTACTGATTAAGGATAGGCTAGTGATGGTGATATTATTGAAGAAGAATTGATATCTCCGAGCCGTTTCATTCCCAAGCTGGTTTGGAAGGTTTGCGCATCTTCTAGATGCAAATTCTTGTGGTTGATGCTAGTTCTAGAATAGGATATGGACAACTGATCAGCTGCTTCTTCGAGTGCATGGGTACGGTTATAGAATTCCAAATGGGCGGCCCGGCCTTAGCCCGATCTGGCCCGGCCCGATGCGGCCCAGCACTATGCAGGCCCTATAGTTCATCGTGCCGGGCCGGACCAGGCCGCCGTGCCGACCTGCCGGCTAAGGCCCGACACGACGGCCTGTTTTTCGGGCCGGACTGGCACGGCGGCCCGACAGGCCCATCGAGCTAGATTGGCCCATCGGGCTATGGCGGCCCAGCCTCAAAGCGGCGCAGGGGCTGTCGGCCGCCACGACGGCGGGCGACGGGCGGCTCGGCCCCTCGGCGGCGGGCGATGGGCGGCGCGGCCCCTCGGCGGCGGGCGGGAGCGGAGGCCATCTCATGGCCGCGCGTAGGGCGGCGGAGCACCACCAAGCCGCGGCCTCCCGCGGCAGCGCAACGGAGCCCGGCGCTCGGGCGTGCAACTCGGCGACGGGGGAAGGCGCTAGCGCGGTCGCCGGCGGAGCAGGAGAGAGGGCCCGACGCGGCCGCCGGCCGGAGTAGGAGGGCGGACGAGCGGCCGGATCGACGGCGGGGGATGGGGCCAGCTCGGCGGCGGGGCAGGGGGCCGGCGCGGCTGTCGCCCGGAGCAGGGGGTGGAGGAGGGGGCTGGCTCGGCGGTGGGCAAGGGTGGCTCGGAGGGGGAGGGGTGAGGAGCAGGGGCGGCTGAGAGAGGGGGAGGGGTGAGGAACTAGGGTTTTCTTGTGTATATATACATGGGTTTCGAAATTAGATCGGGACGCTAATCGGGCCGGCCATTTTCGGGCCGTGCCTCGGGCCGGCACTACGGGCCGAGGTGGCGGCCCAGACACTAAAGCTCCTTCGTGCCGGGCCGGCCCAAGGCACTATCGATCGTGCTTAGGGCCGGGCTAGTGCCGTGCTTTTTAGGGCCGTGCCTCGTGCCGTCCATCGTGCCCGGCCCATTTGGAATTCTATAGGTACGGTGCACGGCTCTTAATGCGGATAACTAGAGGGTGGGTTTAGTTTGCGGTCGACCGCATTGACTCCTTTCGTGCGGTCACCGCCCGCCTCCCCCGCCGCCCGTGGCGACCGCCGCCGTCCGTCCACCCACCTCCTGCCCCGCCGTTCGTCGCCCCGCCCTCCTCCCCCGTCACCTCCGCTGCCGGCCGTCCGCCCTCCTCCCGCCCACCGCCGTCGGCCCCCGCCCTTCCGAACCTCTTCAAGCGGCAGTCGTGCCCAGCCTTCTCCTCCCCCGCCACCTCCCGTGCCGGCCGCCCTCCTCCCTCCCACCGCCCGTGGCCCCGCCCTTTTTAACCTCTCCGGTCGTCGTCCTCCCTACCGGCCATCGCCCCCGCCGCCGACCCTATCCACCGGATGTCCACCGCCGCCCGGTCGGCGGCGTCCCCGCCGCCTCTCCTCCGCTTGCCGTCCGCAACCGCCGCCCCCGACCCTCCCCCTCTACAGCCGGAGCTCCTCCACCAACTCCGGCAACCCCAACCTCGAATCCTAACCCGAGCCCCGGGCTCCTCTCTCTTCTCCTCCTCTCCTCTTCTTCCTCCTCTCCTCTCTTCTCTGCTAATCCAGTCGACCGCAAGGAAGGGTCCCGTGCGGTCGACCTCAAAAGCAACATTGCGATAACTAGAGCATGAATAGGGATCTAACAAACTGGTTTGACGACCTGGCCAGCAGCTCTGTTGACGTTGCGGCCAAGAGAGCTTGTTTATTGGCAATCCTGGTTATTTAGACAATCAGGTATGAAAGCAGCGCCAGGATTTTCAATAACCAAGAGAAGTCACCGTCCATGATCACTGGAGCGATCAAACATGTTGCTCGAATGTGGATGATCGCAGGTGAAAAATATCTTGCCACTTTAGCCGATGCCTCCTTGGCCCAACTCATGACTAATCTAAGTAATATTTTTCTCTCTCTCCTATTCTGATGCCCTAGCTTGAAGCCTTTTTTTTTGCGAGTACTAGCTTGAAGCCTTAACAGACGAGCTTATAGGTTTTGTTTTTTCTAGGCTTCTGACAGCCAGAAGTCAGAATGTTGGAACAAATAATTCAGCTGTCGAGCTTGTTTTTGAAAAGCTGGAAAGTTAGCTTTCAAAAAAATAAACTAAAAACTTTAAAGAAAACTGAGACTCTGAGATGAGCTTTTTCTTACTTTCGGTGTGCTAAGAAAATACAATTTTATTACAAATACAGCCAAAGGAGCAACACCGAAAGCAAATTATAGTCTGATGGAAATATGCAATGTCCTGGCAAATTATCTTCCGACTATTAATTTGAATCAATCACAAACCACCTTCCCTAGAAACGGTCTCGTAGGTCACTACATCATCTGCCGGGATCAATTCATACATGACACATAATTACATACATTTTAATTACTTGCATCAATCGCAAACTATAAGAATTTTTACCTTTTACGATAATTATACAACGATCCATACATGGTACACAAAATTTAACAACTTGTGACCAACATGACACAGTCACACAGGCAAGGAAGGTTTAGAAAACAAGTCGGCACTTGAGCTACAGGCGACTCTTGGCTACAGTGATTCCCAGAGCTGCTGGAGTAAATGGGCCCATTTGGATCATCTCACTAGAGCTTGCTCGGCCCATCTCTAGTTGAAAACTTGCTGCCGCTGGGCTCTCGTGGACTTTCAAATCTGGCCCATTACAGAACGCAGCCCAGCGCGTCAATCTCGTGCAATTCCACGCATGCAAACGCTCCGCTCCGGCGTCGGCGATCAGCGACTATAGTTGGCCAAACGGCCAGGCCCGCTGGGCCGGCACTAGCCCGACCCTATTTAGCACGGCCCGAGCACGGCCTGACCCGACAGGCTTAGTGCCAGTGCCGTGTTAGTGCCTAGCCCAGTGCAGTGTCTGGGCCGCAATCTCGGCCCGCGGCACTAGCACGGGCATGGCACGGCTAAGGCCGGCACGGCCTCGGCACTAAGGCGGCACGGGGGAGGCACGACAGATCTAGTGTAAGCCCTCTTTTCTTGCTTATTTCCATTCTTAAATCTTTCAATCTTGCTTATTTCCTTACTTATCATTTAAGTAATGGACATGTAATATTTTAAAGTTGATGTTGTGTTTGAATTATTGTTGATGAAATTATGTTAAGTTAGATAATGATTGTGTTTGTCATCTTAGTGCCAGTGCCGGTACAGGCACTATAATGCCCTTTGGCACGACACAGCACTAGCCATAGTGCCGTGTCTGGGCCTGAAGTTCGGCACGACGGCACTAGGTGGCACGGCACGACTAATCAACAGTGCCACTTAGTGCCGTGCCATTTAGTGCCGTGCCGAATAGTGCTAGTGCCGTGCCGGCAAGGCACGACCCGTTTGGCCATCTATATCAGCGACGGTGCCCACCCGTTGATGAACTCGGCGACGCGGTCCATGAGCGCCACGGCGGCGGCGCACTCCGGCCGGTACAGGTGGAAACCGTGGTCCTTGCCCTTGGACTCCACGAGCGTCACCTCGCGGCACCTCTCGCTGCGGCGCAACCACGCCGCGTAACGGCACCCACGGTCTCGCAGCACGTCCTTCCCGGCCACGGCGACCAGCGCGCGCCTGCACGGCAGCGACGCGACCTGCCCGGGCGGCGGGTTGATCCGTGGGTCGTCGTTACCGGCAGCACCCGCCGTCAGGAAGGGCCAGAGTGAGTCCACGGACTCCGGCGAGAAAACCGGCCCGTCGCGGCGGTCCGTCTCGGACGGCAGCCGCTCGGGGCCCCAGAAGAAAGGCTGCACGAGGACCACGCCCTCGATGTCGATGTCTTCGCCACGGCCAGCGACGGCACGCGCCGCCACGTTGTGCGCGATGTTGGCGCCGGCGCTGTCGCCGGCGAGGAACATGCGCGCGGGGTCGGCGTGGTAGGCGAGCCAGGGGTCGGAGCGGGACGCCGCCCACCGGAGCGCCACCCACGCGTCGTCGTAGGCCGCGGCGACGGGGTGCTCGACGGAGACGACGAGCGCTCTGGCGCGCGCCGAGAGGGAGGCGGCGTAGCGGTGGAACAGCTCGGAGAAGGCGCTCCCGGTGCAGAAGGCGCCGCCGTGGAAGTAGACGACGAGCGGGAGCCTCCTGCCCGTCGCTACCGCACCGACGCTGAGGAAGAGGCGCGCCGACACGCCGGCGGCGGCAGGGTCGTCGATGACGACGTCCCTGGTTGCTACGCCGGTTGCCCCTGGATCCTCGGACGCCGGCACGAAGGTGTCGGGCACGAGCCGCTCGACGCGGCCGCATTTGTACGTGCGCAGGAAGGGGCGCATGTCATGGACGATCTCGGATTCAGTAATCCTAGTAACTGGGGCAGTGCTGCTGATGTTCTTTGGATGCATGGCCATGGGCTTCTGGTGTATGCGTACGTGCTCTAGAACGTACCCGACTATGCTCAAGCTAGGTGCTTGCTAGCTTCCAACCACTTTGTTTGTGCGGAGATGGTTGCAAAAGAGCTATTGCTGGCTTTCTTATATATATGCAGCTATGCCAATGTTTTTTGATGCATGAGGAAAGTATGGTGGCCGGCCTTGACGGCGATAATCTTCTGAAACGTCACCATATCAAGCCTAATAGCACGTTTTTTTGGAAAATAGAAGCTTTATTGATCTTAGACAATTACATCGAGATGATACAATTATATAAGATCCAACCCGGCCTCTACATAACTAAGATGCACATAGCCCATGAAAAATAAAAAAGAAAAAAAATGAGAGCACCATGACCTAGCAAACTACCACAAGCGTCTTCATCTTCATCCGCTTCACAAACCAAAGCAACTCGTGGACTTTGAAGTAGGCTCCCGAGACAACGCCTCCAACGAGGAAACGGCACGCGCACGTGCCGACATTGTAATGGCCCAACCAATTAAGAACAGATCAAATGTTTTCACGAGGGAGTAATTCATCTTAATCCAAACAATGCATTCAACAAGGTCACTGTCAGGTTCAACCAATTAAGGTCAGACCTAGGAATTTCTTCCCGGAACCGGTGAATTAGTAGCACTTACCACCACGACCAAGTCACACCGTGTTGCTTCCCCCTTCTTACCAGGCCAATGCTTCCATATAGACCAGCCCTGGCCCACTTTAAACGGCCATAATTACTCCAAATCCGGCAGACCATATGAATTCGTAACCTGAGATACCATGCTGCAAAGTAGCCACTGGGTACCCGTGCATAATCCACCAGGAATAAATTACAAATGAAATCCGTCTTCGAGTAAGAGAATCCGCGAACGAAGCCAAGGTGACTCATGTCTCTTGATCTATATGAAAAGTAAAGGCGAAATTGAAGATGTCATCACCAGATATAGTTGCAAAGTCCGGAACTATCCCTTCCAACACCAAGGCCGAAGGCGCATCTGCCGAAGAGGAGTCACCATTGGAGGCCAAGCCGACGTCAGATCTAGAAAACTTGTCACTGGCCGTCGCCGCCACCTCCACAATCTCCACCGGGGTCAGCCCTCGCTGGCCGCCCATGCGCCGTTCGCGGCCGCGGCCTTCACGCCGCGCCACGCCGGGCGCTGGGCCGCCTCCTTACCGTCGCACGCTGCCGGGCGCCGGCGCTCCAGGCTGCCGCCGTTGGCCCGCGCCTGGCCAAGCTACGCCCGAGCGCCGAAGGCCACCCGCCTCGGCACCCCGCCGCCAGAGGCACGCTGCCGCCAGGGCCCGGCCGCCGCTACGCATGCCGCACGGCCAGACTCGCGCCAAGCCGACAAGCCCCGTCGTCGGGACGCGCCGCATCGTCGCCGTCCGCCACGCCGCATCGCCGCCGCCGGATGCCCGAACTAGCTGCGCCGCACCCGGATCCGGATGCCTCCTGAGCAGATCCGGCCATTCCCGGCGAGGATCCGGCGGGAGCTCGCCGGAGAGAGAACCTCCAGCCAGCCGCCGCTGGGAAACCGACGCGGGGGCCGATCCGATTTTATGGATGTTGATATATCGCCTAATAGCACGTACGCATGTCATTTCTTCCTTGTTGGCCGTCCGGATAAACGAATGTTCCTCGTGCCTTGTTCCTATTAATTCTGAAGGTTTTTGGCCTTCACGAAATATTTTGCGTGTCATATTTGGTGTACATCCTTATCAGGAACACCGATTCACAGTTCACACCACTAGTACCATATCTAATGTCATGTCAATTAGTGACTAGACACTATTACGCGTATGAATAGCTCTGATTATTTTGCTTCGGCTCATGGTATCCAACAGGCCATATAATATGATATTCCAAACAGTTACAAACACATGGTACATGCGGCCGTCTGAATGGGCGGATATTATTTTTTCAAATAAGATTGTTTAGCTGTCATCTAAGTTGACTTTCAAAGAAATGAAATAATCATGTGGTCTGACAACTGATGATGCACGGTCTAATTATATAAGAGACATTCAAGGCTCAGGAGCCACCTTTCTTATATATACGTATAGGAAATTTCACAAATCTACATTACAATTTGTTAAAGATTATCAGTAGTAGCAACATTATTTGAAAATCGATTATGCAAAACTTGAAATTCTGACAATATTCCTTGTACCGAAAGTACACCTGCATGGTAACAATTCATGCTGCAACTCTATGGTACAAATTATTAAGTGTAGTTTTGTAATAATACGTGGACAATTCTAGCTACCGTATACGTAAGTCTGTAGTTTTTGCGCTAACTGTTCTAATATCTACGGTTATTTTATTGTTCTGACGTTGCAATTGTAGTTAGTAACACTGATGTTTATTTTATTGGAAATACTTCTAAGAAACAAATACTAGTCAGACAATTGTGTACTTACAATGATTAAGCAGGAGACAACCATGATGATGCACATAAGCGGCAGGATGGGACAGCTGAGGTGTAGAGGCGACTCTTAGCAACTGTTCTTAGCAGAGCAACATGAGGCTCCTACTTGGCTTCCATAAGTTCAGATCGGATAGATAGCTTAGGCCCGCTACCGGCCCAGCTATTCTCTCCTTCCCCGACCTCCCACCCCCCTCCGCACCTTCCACCGCCCCGGTCGATGGCCCCGACGCCACCTCGCCGCGCCACCCCTGTCCACCCGCCGCCGCCTCATCCCTGCCCTCCACTAACATTAGAAATCTCTAATGTGATGCCCCTGTTCGGGACCTGGCCTGACTGCCGACAGCCACCACCCGGTCTGACGGCACTCCGCCACCTCACCGCCCACCCACACACCGCAACCCACCGCCGGTCGATGCCCCGGCCACCTTTCTTCTTCTCTAAGTCCGGCGGACATTGGAGACCTTCTCCCTACCCTAGCCCAGAAATCCTAAGCCCTAACGACGCTGCCTCGACAGCCACTCCTGCATCGACCACCACGAACCCCCCCCCCCCCCCCCCGACTCCCGCATCTTCGATCTTGTTCTCGCCGGCGCGGGTGAGGTCGTCGGTAAGCCGATGACGATGACTGAGGCAGCGCTAGGCAAGAGGGAGCGAGCGAGAAGAAGATGATCGACGGCTAATAGCGGGCGCATAAATCTCCAACAGTGAAAGCTAGTGAGCCCAGAAAAATTCCGGAAGTCATATAGAAATTCTGGAGCAACATGGGCAAATAGGTCCATTTTGACCGTTACAGTACAACTGGCTTGGCCCAGGTCCAGCTGAAAACTCTGCATTCGGCCATGATGGCCTATTGCCCAGCTCGGCCCTGCAAGTCTTCCCGCTCCCGCGCATGAAAGAGGTGGGAATAAACAACACATATTAAAGGGAATGATGTCAATTTGTTAGACCTTACACCATGGCGTGTATTATTTGCCAGGCATGAGATCCTACGGACCATATAATACGTAGATATGCGTATCGGTTCCAAGCAACAACGTGTTACATACGAGCATTTGAACGTGCAGAACGTTAATTAAACCGTGCAAATAAACAACACGGCTAGGATATACGCACCCCACGTTCATAGGAAAGGCAAATAATGTCAACTTTTTAGACCTTACACGATTGCGTGTATTATTTGCCTCCGCTGCTGCTCCGCACGTGAGATCATATGGACCATTATATAACTAGTAAGAACGCGCGTGCAACACATACGTTTATAATAGAAAATAAGACTAGTTAATACATAGTTGGTGGTGGATCGTGTTGGTTACAAACTTAATGATGATAGCCTACAAGACGGATGAGGAAGGGTGGAGAGCTAATAACTAGGGTCGTTAGAAGGGGTAGTATTTCAATGTTGGTCGTTGTCAAAATTTTTAGATCTTTATAGTATAATATAGTATATAGATACGTAGATACGCGTAATGGTTTCAAACAATGTGTTACATACGACATTTTAAACGTCCATATATCGTTTTGTCGTGAAATCACGCGGTTTGAGTCCTTTCCAGTATGCCACGGGAAATTTGAATGTCTGGTTGTATTTTAATTATTTCTAAAAGTTTTGCATAATTTTAATTTAACTAAATAATAGATTACCATTATTTTATATTATTTACAATATTTTCACTACTTCAAAGCGCCTCATTCGTATCGGTGTGGAAACCTTATTCACGTCAGTGAGACACCACTATATGGTTATTCATGCCAGCATCGGTATGAATAACTGATTATGTCTACACGTTACCTTCGAGCTTTCTACTAAAATATACGCGTGTGTGGTTTCCAACCTTCGAAATCAAAATTCCGCATTTTTCTCTTTGTTTGATTATACGCGAAAGAATTGACTAAGCGGTGTAGTTGGCTTTCTCCTGCTGCATGGCCTCTGCGAGCTTCGACCACTTGGTGCAGACTGTGACCACGATCAGTAAGCTGGCCTGGCATGCTAGCCCGCAGATCATCAACCCCGCCCACAGGCCCTGCCCAAAAGTAAGAGATGAAGTTCTAATTGTGACCACCACCCTAATCAACCAGAGGGATCAAGGGAGTTCAAATTGTGATTCATGGATACACCACTGTTCATCCAGGGGTGAGCCTAGAAATTTTTCACGGGGTACCAAATAGTAAGAGATGAAGTGATCGAGACATGACTCAGTATTTTGATTAAATTTTACTAGTATATTTTCTGCGTAAATATGTAAGAGCTGTTCACCTAGCATATATAGGGCTCATCAGATGCGTACCTTGGTGTAGAACTTGAGCTTGAAGGCGAAGAGGATAGCCAGCGGCATGCCGACGAAATAGAAAGCTACCAGATTGGTCATCGCCGCCAGATGCTGCCGCTCGCTGCCCCTCGCCACGCCTGCATGCCGCATAGGCAGAAGCGCGTACATTGTCAGCCGGATTCGCATTCACAGCGTCCTAATTCAGTGGCCAATCATATATATCCCGTGCTCTTTGCTAATTCACCTGAAAGGACGCCCTGCAAGGAGTCGAGCACGATGGATACCATGAGGAGCGGCTTGATGTCGGCGAACTCCGACGTGATCACCGCGCTCCTGCTAAAAAGGCTCGCCCACAGGCCGTCCCCAAACGCCAGGAACAGAACGAAGGCGACGGCCAGGAGCACCGATAGCTTCATCGTCACTGACACCGCGTTCTTCGCCCGGTCCGCGTTCCCTGCACCGATCTCGTTTGACACCGGCCGGGTGCTGCAGAGGAAACTCGAAATGGTGACGCCATGAATCACTCGTCAGATGATGAATCAGAGCAGCTAGCACCAAGTAACGCACCTCACGGCGGCGCTGAACCCGAACGTGATCATGTACGCGATCGCCTCCGTGTTAGAGCTGCACACGTACACATTTCGTCCATCAGGTGATCAGTTTGTGTCATGATGAACCGTGGTACGCATGAGTCATGACTCATGCATCTGAATCTGATCGATGCATGGAACCACAGTTCATGCAAGTGATGACTGATGAAGCGCTTGAGTGTCGATCGACACGACGGACGTTAGGACGTACCACATGGCGATCAGGGACGTGCTGACGGTGGAATTGGGGAGCAAGCCGGCGATCAGGACCTGCAGCTCGAACGCCCAGTACTCCAAGCTGCAATCAAAACGAAGCGCGCCTTATAAATAACACAGAGACACGACCACATCGTCCGATCAAGCAGAAAGCGAGCCCTGGACACCGACACTCATGACTCACGAGACCATGACGGCGGACGGCGTGGCGAGCTTCACGGTGGGGAGCACGTACTTGAAGGCGTCGGCGGAGAAGCCGTTCCAGGTCTCGCTGAAGGCCTGGGACCGCAGCGCGTAGGCGAGCAGCATGAGGCAGGAGGCCCAGAACGTGGCGGACACGGCGGCGGACGCCCCCGCGAGGCCCAGCCCGAGCACGTTCACCAGCATGTGCGCCAGCGCGACATGGATCGCGAAGGGCGCCACCACGGACCGCGTCTGCAGGTACCGGAGCAGGCACTGGATGAAGGAGTAGGCGAAGAGGCCAGGGATCTGGCACCGGACGAACGCGGCGGCGGCGCGGGACACCTCGGGTTCCTGGCGCAGGCACAGCAGCACCGGCTCCGTGAACCACCACAGCACGGAGATGGGCACGGCGGCGACGGCCAACATGATGAGAGACGACTGCAGGTACAGGCCCGGCATCCGGTACAGCCGGGCGACGTACGCCTGCCCGCACAGCGTCTCCAGGGCGCCGCTCAGGCCGACCTGAAAAAAGTTAACTGAGCTATAAGGGATTGACATGGGAACAAAGTTGTGCTTTTGTACTAGTATAACGAAACCCCTAACCCTGATCAGCGAGGAGTACCATTGAGCAACATATTAACATTTGCAAGAAGAGGTATATGCACGCAAGTGTCATTGGCTGGTAGTCTGTGTTCTCGATGCATGCATGTGAGACTGTGAGTAATCAATGCAATTTCAGCAAGAGGCGGCTGGTCGTACCATGAAGGCATAGCCGGTGGCGATAGCCCAAGAGCTACCGAGCGTGGCGCCGGCGAGTTGGACGTCGCCGAGGTGGCCGGAGAACATCACGGACACCACGAGGACGCCGTGGTAGGCCATGCTTGTCAGGACCATCGGCACTGCAAACCGTAGCTGCGCCCACGTCTCCTCTGTGTCCACCACGCGGTCCAGCCACGCCAGCGATCGTCGTCGCGGCGGCCGCCCCTCATCGTCATCAGCTGCGTGGCGACGGCAGCATCACCGCCGGGCAGTGGCGGAGCCGAAGAAGACATGCCCTCAACGGATCGGAGGAGAAGGGCTCGCGGCTCTGCCCGGCGTGGTGTGCTCGGGGTCGAGAAGTACACAGATCGACTTGCATCTGCCCGCCGGCCGGTATTATTGGCGTGGACGCGTGCTGGTGCTTTATAGTAGTATGTGTGTAAGCGGCCTCGCTGTGAAGAGGGCTCTGGTGCGGGTAATGGAAGAGGAGTCGTGAGCGTCGCGTGGATATTAATAGGAAATGGATATTTCTCCACGGGGGTGGGTAGCTACTTACTATTTGTTTATTTTCTTGTTTACCTAATTTTTATATGATTACCTAATTTTTATATCAGATAGCATTAGGATTTTTCCGGTGCTCGCATCAGCCAATTCGCTTCTGGCTTGCACTGTCGCCGTCGCACATATAGTTTTTCGATTTTGTAGTTCATACTCGTGCGCATTGTTGTTTTGCTCGAGCAAGATCCTTTATTTTCATCAGGAGAAGGAAAAAGAACACTTCGCACCAAGCATATAAAGATAGACAGTCGATGCATTCTATGGTTCATCGATGAGTAAATTCTTGGGTGTGTGATATTGGTTACTGGCCATGGCATCAGTTTTTTTGAAGTCCAATGGTTTCCAGTTCTTGACTCTCTACAGCAGGTACTCCGTAGTCCGTAGATAGGATAGAACGCGGATCGGAAAGACAACTAAGTCGCCAGTTCTTGACCCTATAATTTTGCGATTCTGCAAATTTAACAACTGTTTTTGAAGTTTTCTAATATTTTTCTAGAAGATATTGAAGATAGTATGTGTACCGAACGGAGAACGGGAGAAGATCAAGAAAACAGAAAACAAAGCACGCACGTTTGCAGCGATACACACTTCGATATGTACACACTTGGAATAATATCTTGAGGGTGTGGGGACGCAATTGGAAGTCGTGAATGATTGATCCACATAGCTGGCTTTTGAGGGCAGGCCACACGTGTAAAATATAGATATTTCTGAGACCAGTCTCAGTAATAGTTTTACGGAGAGTTTTATGAGATTTAATTTACAGATATGTACAGAGTTTCATGGCACGTGAGATAAGTTTCATTAGCTACCTAGTTTCGATAATTATGTAAGAAAACTGTACACATGGACTGGCCTAATAATCTTTAACTAGTGAACCGTGTCGCCAAACCCTATCACTCCTCTGCCACACGCACCCTTGCCTGTGGAACAAGCACGTCAAAATCTTTTTTCACCCCTGTGATAGGGGTGGAGCCAGAATCACCCTTAAGGGGGTGCTAAGCCTCTAATAATTAAGTTAACTTTTATATTTTATATGTGAAGTTTAGAACTAAAAAGACTACTTTTACATGAGACTTGCATGATCTCAGGGTGCTACAACATCCCAGCACCCCTGCAGATCTGCCCCTTCCTGTGATCTCCCCCTCTAATCCTGAACACGGGGGATGATTGCTCCTCTGCCTCGTGTGCGCCCGCCTGCGCATCAAATCTATTATCAAGCCTACAATCTCCCGCTCCAAATCTCCAATCGTGGAACACGCTTCCCTGCCCGCCCATGCAACAAAAATTCACGCTGCATGTTCATGTCTAAAATCACGAGTGGTTTGCGGTGATGCCCACACCTGCTGCTTTACCGCGTGCCGGCCCCACTCCACCACTACGCTGCATACCAGCCCAGCGTTGCCACATAAGGCACTACTGCATAGTTGCTCGACGGAGCCGCACGCAGCGACTCCTAGAAAAAGTCGGAGAAGAAATGAGGAGCTAGGGTTGGAGTCGGTCAGTCAATTTGGCAGTTTTGTTCAGGTTTGAGGTACTTCCAAACATTAGAATGAAATAAATGACCAATGTTGCATGAGGCTTTAGCTGGGCGTGCAGGTGCTTACGGCCCATAAGGGGATTTTGAGTCGGGGGATACTCCATCCGTCATAGCCGAAGGAGCCGACCTCCGGCGAGGCGAGGACCCTCAAACTCCTAAGTGCAGCCCTCTCCCATCTGTGCTCGTCTCCATCCTCCGGTTCGTGCCCGCGACCTATCCCCACCCGAGGTCAGCAACGCCACCGTTGTCGCTGGCAAGACAGAGACGGATGCTTCCGATGGGTACACTAACTTTTGTTCCAAATCTTTTGTATAACTTTTAATTTTTTAGATTTTTGTTCCAATTTTTGGTGTTTTAAACTTTTTGTTTCTCTTTTATTTTCTTACTTTGTCTTTCAAAATATTGGTGCCAATATATTTTTGCTTTTTTTCCTCTGAATGTTGATTTCGACAAATATTTTTCATAAGTTATTTTTCATTATTTGTCTTATGTCAGTCTCAGTGGGAAGTTCCATTGCGTTGTTACCGTGACCGGGAACTACATAAATACGTTTGATGAGTGTCATATGGGTAAAATAAGATTTGGTATGTCGCAATTGGTGATTTCGGCTGTTGCGCCAATTGGTGGCTTCCAATGTTACGGCAAACCTGTCCTATTGGATGCAACATAGAAGATATGCTGTCCATTTTTTCTTCCACATTGTTGGATGTTGCATGAAACATAGAGGTATGTTGCGGCTGGAATTTTTCGGGTACTTACCGTTTGACGCTAGCGCTTGGATCGGACGTCTGGACGCTAGTAGTTCTGTAAAATTTTTATACACAAGAAAGCAACTGGCTCATAAACAAATGGTAAGTCATGATACCTTAATAAAAGCAATACAAGATCAAATTTTGTTGTTGGAGATATGCTGATATCACATACTGGAGTAATTATTATTTTTGAAAGAAGAAAACATTCTATAACAGCTCCATGTATATATCATAAAATCAATCATCTTTATTATGCCTTTTTTACACATGTCAGAATATTTGCATTCTTCTCTTACACTTGTCACTGTGCATGCACTCTCTTCTTAAACGTGCCATTGGGCATGCACACTTTCCTTATACGTGTCACTATACCTACACATTTGTCTTACAACTGTCACTGTATCTCTATGCTCTCCTTCCATTTGTTAGTATGCCTTCAGCCTCCCCTTATACGTGTCTTTATGCATGCAATCTTCTTTTACACATGTAACTGTGCATGCACTTTCCTCTTACACGTGTCACTGTGCATGCATATTTCTTTTACACCTGTCATTGTGTCCCCATGTTTTCCTTACATGTGTCAATATACCAATATGCTCTCCTTACACTTGTCAATGTACTCCGATGCTTAAAGCCAAAATGCAGATGTGGCAAAAGATAAACACTTGGCTTTTTGATGCAATCTCTCAAATGCATCCTATAAAATGGCATGGAGGAGCAAGCTTTCTTTCAACCCATTCCTCTCAACACTACATCTCTCCCGTTTCTCTCAACATTATATTAAATAAACATCTCTGCTACTATATATATAAACGCACTATGTCAACTCTGACTGCTGGTGCAAGCATTCGCGTTCCGGCCACCATCCGCGAGATAAGGCACGCGAATCGTGCCGATGGCCCTGCGGCCGTGCTAGCTATCGGCACCGCAAACCCGCCGAACTGTGTGTCCCAAGACGAGTTTCCCGACTTCTACTTCCGCATCACCAAAAGCGAGCACCTCGTCGACCTCAAGGACAAGTTCAAGACAGTCTGTAAGCATTTCCTAGAAACTTTACCTTCACGCCTCCGTCCATGGTCCATCTGAAACTTTTTGCACACTAGCTTCTCATGCCCACAATTTGAATATACTGTACAAATTTAGTATGATGACGCATTTCACCAAAAGTACGTGAGACCTCATGTGATATTTGCATTTTAACTGTACAATTTCCAGGTCAGGAGGTAGGCGTGCAGAAGCGCTACCTGTACCACACCGAGGAGCTGCTCAAGGCGCACCCGGAGCTCCTCGACCCCGCCTCGTCCTCCCTCAGCACGCGGCTGGACATCGTCAAGACAGCAGTGCCGGAGCTCGCCGCGCAGGCCTCCAGGAAGGCCATCGCCGAATGGGGCCGCCCGGCCTCCGACATCACGCACCTCGTCGTCACCACCAACTCCAGCGCGCACATCCCCGGTGTCGACTTCGAGCTGGTCTCCCTGCTGGGCCTCCGCCCCACCGTGCGCCGCACCATGCTCCACCTCAACGGCGCGGGCGCCGGCGCGCTGCGCGTCGCCAAGGACCTGGCCGAGAACAACCGCGGCGCGCGCGTGCTCGTCGTCTGCGCCGAGCTCACCGTCCTCCTCTTCACCAGGCCCGACGACGAGGGGACCTTCCAGTCGCTGGGCCTCTTCGGCGACGGCGCGGGCGCCGTCGTCATCGGTGCCGACCCGGCCGCGACACCGGCGGAGCGCCCACTGTTCGAGATCATCTCCGCCGCGCCGACCATCATACCGGAGACCGCGGACGTCATCGGCATGCACCTCACGAAAGACGGCTACGCCGGCACCATCTCCACCAGGCAGGTCCCCGTGCTCTTCGGCGGCAGCATCGAGCGCTGCCTCCTTGACGCGTTCGAGCCGCTGGGCATCGGCGCCGGATGGAACGACCTGTTCTGGGATGTGCACCCGGGCTCGTCGGAACTCCTGGACCAGGTGGAAGCCGTGCTCGGGCTAAAGCCCGAGAAGATGGCGGCGAGCAGGCGTGTCCTGAGGGACTACGGAAACATGTTCGGCGTCACGGTGATCTTCGTGCTCGACGAGCTGCGGCGCCGGATGGAGAAGGGCGAAGAGGTGGGGGCACCTGAGTGGGGGGTCCTGCTTGCGTACGGACCTGGGATCACCGTTGAGACGATGGTGCTGCACCGGTGCGTGGAGCAGGGCACAGGCGGCGGCGGCGGCCCGGTTTAGGAGAAAGTGACTGTGGCTTGAGAAGTCACGGTGACCAATTTGTGTTGGATATGGATCAGGTTTACATGCATGTTGCTTTGATTTGTCAGCATTTCCTTGAATAAAATTTGGTCTGTTCATATATCCATCAACCTCCGCACCGCACAACGATAACTTGGTTGGTGTATCTGTGTCATTTTGTCGATCTTATTGGTAACAATATATATGGCCCTCGATCAACCCCAAATCTAGGGTGGTGCAGACGACAGATGAATGCATCAACGGCAATACCTTTGCAGATTGCACCCTTCGACGGTAAACTAACTGCACCTCTTGAGTGCCATATAGTTCATCGTGGTTTACTCGCACGGAAAAAAACCCTTCATCGTGGTCACTGCCCTTGAAGTGGGTCAATTGTTGGAAGCCATGGTCACTGCCCCTACACCATGGAAGATCACGAGTACGTGCTGGAGCTGAACTACAGCCCATGTGCCTGGGCCGCCTGGCCCCTCCACCAAGGGTCCGAGATGATAGCCGCTACGGCGCTATACGACGCCGTGGCGCGACGCGAACGCACGGCGCGGCGGTCATGCGTGCCGTTGGGGGTCGGACCCGGCCGGGTTCATCGCCTGGTTTCTACCGGCGTCCGCCTTCCGTGACTCCACGCCGGCCGGGTAGGATTTACCGGGTGAAAAGGAAAAAATTGACACGGACGATGACAGCGGGACCGATTTACTTCCGACTTAAAGCACGGACAGAGACGGTACGGACCTGGGTGTGGCGTGCCTTCAGCGGCACTACGACACCTAATTTGGATCCCAGCGCCAGTGTCACTTGGCAAGCATAATAGAAATGTCATAGTACTCCAAGTATCATGCATTCTGCGAGGATATACAAGTGCCGGACTTCTTGGGTGTTGGACTGCCGGCCCTTAGGAAATTTCTGGTCCAATTTGTGGGTGACCATGCTGATGGGGTGCTACTAGTAAGAAGTGAATTTAGCATGAAGAACAAAGATGGTATCAGCTGAAGCAGCAATATTAACCCAAAGTGATAATATTTATGCATATGACCATACATGAAGACGTTTGTCATATTTGTACTGCTTGCATATTTTACAACTTGTTGGACTAAAGTGATAAAAATCATGCATATACAAGTTGTTGTATGGTGGGTTCAGTTTATACTAAAATTTTCTTTAAAAAAAACTGTAACACCACGCCAATCGCTATATCCAAGCATCCAACACATGATCCATTATTCTTCAATAAATTCAACCAACACAATACAACGATATGTCACGCTTATAATTTAAGAAAGTATTTCTCTTTTGATAGAGAAATTAAGGAATTAATTTAGCACTCCACCTTTTGGCCCATGACTTAGCATTTTACTGATGCGACAGAATTAATACCTTTTATCCCAGATGATTGCAGTTATTTTGAATTGCAAAATTCCCTCCGGTCAGGGGGCGTGCAGCACCATGGTCTCAATTGTGATTCCTGGCCCAAACGCCATCATCACTCCCCACTCCGGTGCTTCCCCTTCCTGCTTGGCCGCCCGACGTCGGCGCAGTTCATCGAGCACGAAGATCACTGTCGTGCCGCTCATGTTGCCAAACTCGCTCAGCACGTGCCGGCTCGCCGCCAGCTTCTCGTCGTCCAGGCCGAGAACTCCCTCAATCTGGTCTAGAATGGCACGGCCACCGGGGTGGATCGCCCAAAAAAGGTCGTTCCATTTGGCACTGACGCCAAGTGCGTCAAACGCGTCGATCAGGCAGCGTTCAACATTGCACCCAACCAGCCGAGGCACCTGGTTGGAGATGTGGTACTCCATGCCGCCCTTGTTGATCTCCATGGAGATGGCATCCTCGGTTTCCGGTATCGTGGTCTGCGAGGCGAAGGCCATCTCGAAGAGGGGGCGCTCGATGGGGCTGACGGGGTCGGCGCCGATGATGACGGCGCCGGCGCCATCGCCGAACAGAGCCTGGCCGAGGATGTTGTCCGGGCAGCCTCCTTCCGGGCCGTAGAAGGCGATGAGCGTGATCTCGGAGCACGCGACGAGGACGCGCGCGCCGCGGTTGTTCTCGGCGAGCTCCTTGGCGAGCTGGAGCGACCTGCCCCCGCCGTAGCAGCCATGCAGGTTGAGCATTGTTCGGGAGACGGTGGGGCTGAGGCCGAGAAGCGATGCCAGGCGACGGTCGGCGCTGGGGGCGCGAGCGCCGGAGTAGGTGCTGAAGATGAGGTGAGTGATTTCGGTGGCGGGGCGGCCCCATTCGGCGATGGCCTTGGCTGCCGCGGACGCGGCTAGCTCTGGGACGGCGGCGGAGGCGATGTCCACGCGGGCGTCGAGGGACGGGAACGCGCGGTCGGTGAAGTCCGGGTTGGCGGCGAGGAGCTCCTCATTGAGGTGCATGAAGCGCTTCTTGATGCCGGACTTCTTGCCTGAAATGTACATAGTTCATTGTAAGCTCATTTAATTTGTACCAACAATCTGAATGCAAAATGGAAGGGAACGTCAGCCCTGTCAACAATCAAGAGCTGCATTGGGGTTATCGGTTGCTTACAGATCCTGGTGAGCTTGCCCTTGAGGTCGGTGAGGTGCTCGCTGTTGGTGACGCGGAAGTAGTAGTCGGGGTAGTCATCCTGGGCCACGCACGTCGGCGGGTTCGCCGTGCCGATGCCGAGCACGGCAGCGGGTCCATCCGCGCGCAGCGCACGCCTGATCTCGCGGACGGTGGCCGGAGCGCTACCCATGGCAGTCGATCGACGACGACACCGAGCAGTTAACCTGCTAGCTAGCTCGCTCGCTGGTTCCCGGGCTCTAGCTCTAGCTCTAGCTAGCTTATTAGGGCTAGCAAGGTGGGTGTGTGATTGCTAGGGATGTTTGCGTTGCGTCTTGGTGCGTGTTCTGGAGAAGCTGGAGGCGTGCTCTATTTATACTAGGAAATATAATGGTGGGTCGGTTGGTTTCGTCGTTGCGTGCCGTTGAGTGCGACGTGCATTCACTCGGCTGTGCCACTGATCTAATACCACGGATGCCACTGGCCGGTATGCTGTCGGGGAATGACCGGTCAACCTTGCATCCATGGAGTCTACGAGTGCAGATCTCTCTACACTTTACCATGCTTGGCTTGAGCAAAGTTCGTTGTTAGGCTTGGTCGTATAGAAAATTTAATTTGAAATATAGTTTATTGGTTTTGCTGTGAAAATTATTTTCACAACATATAGTAAATTTACAAACTTTTATTACCATGTTCATCATATAAAAAGTCAGTCAAAGTTATATTATTGGAGATGGTGTAAATGTCAAGACGCTGTATATTTGCAAATGGTAGAAGTACATATAGATAGCTGCTAACAATTACTAGATATTTGGCTACCAGTGGGTGATTTTTATTTGATATTTGTCTTTCTGGAGAAAACGGCAGGGACCTGTTCGTGCCTACTAGGTCGTTCCTACTGAAACCAATATGCAGTTTGCCGGTCTTCTTAGTTGGTTGCGGACAAGGACGTCTCCACCAACCTTTTATGTGGGGTCAGTGCCCAATTTTGCTCCATCTGGTATATAATTCATGAAACTGTGTACAAATAACTTGCAGCCGGAATTGGGTTTTGATTGGAGAGGTGGTGATGGAATATGCACGATATGGGCTCGGCTAGTGAATGAAGTAATCGGTCTAGAGGTGGTGGTCTTTGCAGTGCCTATAGCTAGATGTGTAGCACGTACATCTGCTAAACATTCTCTAGTAATCGGTCTAGAGGTTTCAATTTGTTTGATCTGCATAATACTAGTAAACACAGATGCTCGAAAAAAAAAACTAGTAAACACAGATGCTCGAAAAAAAAACTAGTAAACACAGAACCCTGAGGTTTCCAAAACAATGATCTGCCCTTGGATTAACATATAGTCAAAGTTCAGAAGTCAAGAACGCTAATGTTTAAAGCAAACATATGAAGTGCCCTTAGTTCTAAATTTTTGCTAGCTTTCAGTCGCTGAAATGAGAGAATTAAAACGACAGCTCTCACCTTCCATTACCTACACGTGTAGGGATGCACATGATTTATTTTCGTTCCAACTTTTTTTGTTTTCAAATTCGAATTAGTTCATCTGTATGAGTTTTCAAATGGATCCAATGACCCAGAGAAATGCCCTTACTTCCAAAGTTTAATCAGCTGTAACAAAATGTTGAAAAATATGTCAAGCGGGGTAACCTTGGTGAGGATGCTTCCATCCGCAACTTTGTTGATTTTTCATTTGATTAATCCTGATGTCTTGATTCATCCCCTCCTCCTAGTTTCCTCTTTATGATTATCCTGATTCTCGGAGCTATTTTTGTGGATTTTAATACTTTGATTTTGGTTTCATTTAGGCGTTTTATTGGTGGATTCAGTGCTAGAACATGTGTAAGAACTTCATAATCATCTCTTGGTCCATATTCAACACGAACACCTCAAATCTAAGAGTTTTCTCAAGGCTTCTGATTTTATGGGGTTTTCACAACCTCATCAAATTGAAGGTGACATTGCTGAGATCCAATACTTTCCTCAATAATTGAAGATGGAAACTTGAACGTTCCATAGAGACATTTTTTACAAAAGTTCACCATGTTTTACAGTACAAATTTCCTAAAATTTGAATTGTGATGGCCGAGGTACAAGCTTTTCTCCCAAAATCCTAGACTTTTCAGCTTATAGGCACTAGGAACACTGATAGCAGGGGGGATGTTATGTGTGTCGTATATATATATGCAGCTAGAACAAAATCATCACATCGCACACACCCCAGAACATTTCTTTCTACTGTTGAAATATTTTTCCCGCCACGTCTGGACCATTTTTAGGTGAAGCATAAGTGGAAAATGTCATAAAAAATATCCCCCCCAAAAAAAAATGTTCCAACAGTATACAAATTGTTTGACACGATGTACGGTGTGATAATTTGTTTTTGCGTATTTTTTCCATGGTAGCTTAGCACCGCCATGTTGTTCCGGTATGTTTTTTCCTGTGTGTTCACTGGTTTTTGTCCCTCACCTACAATAGCGGCTTAGACACTGCAGCAATGAGCCATTTTGGCAAGCAATGTAGCCAAGTTCAACCCTTTCTCTAGCTACCTCTTTTGTATTTTCAAATTTAGTTTAATTGATGCTTTGTCTACTTGAATTGTATATTCGATCCACACCAAAATCAAGAAGAAACATTTGCAGTAAGTTATCCAACTCTGAATTTATCACAGGAAAGTATTTGCTAAATATTTTACAGGGCATTAACGAAATGCTGACCAGCAAAGCAACATGCATGTAAAGCTGATCCATATCCAGGACAAATTGGCACCGTCACTTCTCAAACCACAGTGAGTTTCTCCTCACCCGAGGCGCGTGTGCCATGTTCCACGCACCGGTGCAGCACCATCGTCTCAACAGTGAGTCCGGGTCCGAAGGCCAACATGACCCCCCACTCAGGCGTCCCCCTCCTCTTCGCCCTTCTCCATCCGGCGCCGCAGCTCGTCGAGCACGAAGACAACCGTGACCCCGAACATGATCCCGTACTCGCTCAGCACACGTCTACTCGCCTCCAGCTTCTTGGGCTTGAGCTGGAGCACGGCTTCGACCCTGTCCAGGATCGCCAGAGAGCCCGGGTGCACATCCCAGAACAGATCGTTCCATCCGGCGCCAATGCCGAGCGGCTCGAACGCGTCCAAGAGGCAGCGCTCGACGTTGTCGCCGATGAGCAGGGGCACCTGCCTGGTGAAGATGTTGCCGCCATAGCCTCTCTCCGTCAGGCGCATGTCAATGATGTCCTTGGATTCCGGTATGACGGTCTGCGCGGCGGACACGATCACGAACAGGGGGCGCTCGGCCGGGGTCACGGGGGCGGCGCCGACGACGACGGCCCCCGCTCCGTCGCCGAAGAGGCCGTGGTCGATGAGCGTCTGGAAGCGCCCCTCCTCGGGCCTGGCGAAGAGCATGACGGTGAGCTCGGCGCAGACCACGAGCACGCGCGCGCCGCGGTTGTTCTCGGCCAGGTCCTTGGCGACGCGCAGCGCGGCGGCGCCGGCGAAGCAGCCGTTGAGGTAGAGCATGGTGCGGCGCACGGTGGGGCGGAGGCCCAGGAGCGAGACCAGCTGGAAGTCGACGCCCGGGATGTGCGCGCCGGAGTTGGTGGTGACGACGAGGTGCGTGATGTCGGTGGCCGGGCGGCCCCACTCGGCGATGGCCTTCCTGGAGGCCTGCGCGGCGAGCTCCGGCACCGCCGTCTTGACGATGTCCAGCCGCGCGTCGAGGGACGGCGAGGCGTGGTCCAGGAACTCCGGGTGCGCCCGCAGCAGCTCCTCGGTGTGGTGCAGGTAGCGCTTCTGCACGCCTAGCTTGTGACCTGGGAAGTGATATAAAATATCACATATATAAGATCTCACTTTCTGGGATGTGTAGCATATTCTGTACTACACTCAAAACATGTGCATGAGAAGAAAAATGAGCCAAAATTACAAATGGACAGAAGCATGAAGATAAAACTATTTGCTAATGCTTACAGACTCTCTTGAACTTATCCTTGAGGCCGACGAGGTGCTCGCTCTCGGTGACGCGGAAGTAGAAATCGGGAAATTCGTCTTGCGGCATGCAGTTCGCCGGGTTTGCGGTGCCGATGGCGAGCACGGCCGCGGGGCCGTCGGCGCGTAGCGCACCCCACATCTCGCGGACGGTGGCTGGAACGCGATCGCTTGCACTTCCCATGGTCGATTGGTGGTGTCACTATACCAGCAATCAGAGAGTTCTTGTTGTCTCAGGTTGCTTTGATGCTGTTGTGAAAGGCACAGGCGTCGTGTGTTTATATAGTAACAGAGACGTGCAGGCGCAGAGCCAGCCAAAATCGTGTCCATTAGAATATCTGACACCCCATGGTTGACCTATCACTAGTTGACTACTGCGTGCATCGTGTCGTACGGCCAGTGTGCCTGCATGTATTCTAGCCACTTTCCATGCACAAAAGTCTGCATGCCTGCAGATGACACATATGCAAAGAGATTCTTTTTTTTTAGGATATGCAAAGAGATTCTTGTGTATCACCAACAAGATTTCGTTTCCTCTATGATCATGGGATGCTGCTTCTATGGCAACCATTCATGAGATTCAATAGAGTATGGATTAATCTCTAACTCTATATCTCTATCTCTGTATCTTTATATCTCTATATCTATATTTATATCTACACATATCATCTACATCTATATCTATATTTATATCTATCTCTATCTCTATATTTGTATATCTACTCAAAAATGTTTTTACATGCCTGTCATGAGCAATTTCCACACAATTTCCGAATAATGATGGGGAGTACATCTAATTGTTATAAACATCGATCTAGCATATATATAAGCTTTTGTATTTAGACTAAAAGGGCCCGTTTAGGGCTTTGGCTTCTGCAAAAATCGGTAGCGTGCTACGTTAAGAGTACTATGTCATTATCATCTATAGACATATACTCCCTCTGTTCCTAAATATCTGTCTCTAGAAATCCGTATTCCCCTCACAAACACGTTTTCCGGGCGACCTATATTAAGGGACGGAGGGAGTAGGTAACATGCATGCTGACTTGTTTGACAGCTACTGTAGTTCACATAGTTTGTTATCTGTACCAAATCCAAACATCGTCAGCAGAGATTTTTTAGATTAAGGATAAACGATCCGGCCTCAACATCCAACATGTAGATGCCTAGCCCTGGGCGTTCAGGTTACCCGATTAGTTTGGGTCGGGTAATTTGGGTTTTAAAAAATTCGGGTAGTGAGATTTGTTACCCGATTTCAGCCTCGAAAAAACATTACCCGCAAATTCGGGTACCTCAAAATTCGGGTTCGGGTATACCCGAAATATATAAATTCACATCAACCACTCAATCAATACATAATTTTGCATAGAATTAAATCTAGACAGAATAATTGATAATAAGTAAAAGTTTGAAACCACAGCTCACAGGCTGTCATCACAAACAGTCACATCATACTTATTTCTAGTCTTGTGCAAATGCAAGTATGCAGTGCAACATTCAGATGCAACATGCAAGTCCAAAAGATAAAAGAACATGCAACGTTCAGATGACATGCCACATGCAACGTTCAGACTTTAGATGCAAGTCCAACACCAACAGCAACAGGTAGTACGGGTAGTTCATACCGGGGGCAGCTACTCGAATTACCCAAATAAAAATCGGGTATTTTGATTCAGTATCCGAACTTAATTTCGGGTACTGTGTGTTCGGGTATTTCAGTTCCGGGTATTTCGGGTTCAGGTAACGGGTAGCGGGTAATTTGCCCAGGGCTATAGATGCCTACAGCCAACTGATTACAAAAGACTCCAGCCATTAGGCTCAAAAAAATTACAACGCCAAACAGCACGACCAGAGACAGTTCTAAAGTTCTGATAACCAGCCTGCTATGCAACCTGATCACACCACTACTTAGATAACTGAAACTAGGCCTCCAGCCTGTTCCTGACGAACCATCCAAACTTGCTGAAAACTTCCAAAGCACTGATCTCCAACTTGTGACAACATTTCTCTAGGAGCAAGGCCTCTTCCTCTTTAAATAGCTGTGACTACGTCCGCCTGATCCAAGCGTCAGCAGAGATAATAATTATCTGTGCCGGCATGCATGGATAATCGCCCATCATCTACGTCGGTTTCGCTGGTGGCACTGATGAGGTTTAGGAGCCGGGAAAGATAAGGTGGTCTCCAATAGTGTTACTTTATCTCCCAAAACCATAAATAAAACAGTATGTAATGAAAAATTAAAGAAGAAATGTCGAGCTCTTTCTTTCAAAGGTAATTAAACAGAACCCTCCATGAATCTCCCCCCCTGCTTAATTCAATATTCTTACTTCATAGAGATGTTGCTTTCCCACCTTTCACCATCCTGGGCCAGCTAGTTACAAAAGTCGCAATCTGTGTTCCATGGGGCGACTCGGCAATTGGTAGACGTAAAATGTTAGTATATAGCACCAGACCTACCCACCTCACCTTTGCCAAAAAAAAAACATGTATCCAGTTTTTTCATATACTCAAATGTATATCCAGTTGAAAAGGATATAAAGAAGGGACGCTTGGTATAGGCTATATCTGTTATGAACTCTCCTTGTTGGGACGAAATTCGTAAAAAGATAGTCAATGTGAGACAAGAAATTGTAAACTTCGAACTCTGATGGCCCGTCCTATGCCATCTCTGAAGCTATTGGTGTGCATATGTTCTGCACAAATAGCTTGTAAACTGATTCAAGTAGATGCAATTGTGAAATCAAAAACTTCAAGGCCGGATTCAGAGAAAGAAGACGTGTACGTACTATATGATTAAATTTTAAAAAATCAGGGAATATTATATGCAAACGACATGAGATTATTACTTCTCACCGACCATGAATAAGTTCCCTTTTTGTTAGTACACGAACAAGGAGGCAAATTTTGATCGAATATAGTGTGATCAACGCAGCCTGGACCTGAATAATTTTTTACAAATAATCAATATACCCGACATTTCATAGAAACACAAATCCTCTAAAAATTAATAGTGCCAGTAACCATTGAATAAAACCAAAAACACAGTAAAGTCTCCTACCAACAGCAAGACTAATCAATTTTTTTTAAGTATAAAAGAATTACCATTGAATTCACATTAAGATGTACTAAGTTAAAAATCATGATTTTGCTGTACGTGAGCACCATAATAATCATGCACTGTAAGACGGATTGGCAATCAATGTTTGGTTTTGAAGAACAAATAAGTCCAACCGCTCTTTATATTTATATATTTCAAGCAGAGTAGTAGGAAATTTAGGTTTCATGGATTATCATATCGGAGTGTTCTCTTCCAATGTTCTCTCTTTCTGTTTCATTGAATGGTTTCAGTTTGACCCATTTCCCTAATCGCCTGAATATTGTCTTAGTACTATTATCGTATAGCTAAACAGCTAACTATTGTTAAGTATTAACTTGGTGTCATTGAGGAAATGAGGAGGAAGTACTTGCTGAACATGTATATCCCATGTTTACGTGTGACATGTCAAACTCCTTGGATGCATAGTTGATTAGTTGACCGGTCGTTCCCCAACAGCACATAGGTCAGTGATATCCGTGGTATCAGATCGATCACTAGCACACAGCCGAATGCACGTCGCATGCAGTCAACGGCACGCATCGACGAAACCAAAGCAACACATCGTTACATTATGCTAGTTGCTAGGAGTTACTTACTAGTATAAATAGAGCACACCTCCAGCTTCTCCAAAACACCAAGACACAAGCATCACTATCTTACGAGCAGGCACCCATCTTGCTAGCGCTAATAAGCAAGCTAGAGCCCAGGAGTACGTCCAGGACTCAAGGAGGGCCAGCGAGCGAACCAGCTGCCCAAAGCTAAGGTTAACTGCTCGATCGGTACGGTGTCTCGTCAACAACCATGGGTAGCGCTCCGGCCACCGTCCACGAGATCAGGCGTGTGCAGCGCGCGGATGGACCGGCTGCCGTGCTCGGCATCGGCACGGCGAACCCACCGACGTGCGTCGCTCAGGATGAGTACCCCGACTATTACTTCCGTGTCACCAACAGCGAGCACCTCACCGACCTCAAGAGCAAGCTCACCAGGATGTGTAAGCAACTAGCTCCAATGCAGCTAGATCTTGAGGCCGACGTTTCAATTCCTTCCATTTTGCTTCGTTTTCTTTTAGATCACTGGAACAAATAAATGAGCTTACAATGAGCTATATGCATATTTCAGGCAAGAAGTCAGGCATCAAGAAGCGCTTCATGCACCTCAATGAGGAGCTCCTCGCCGCCAACCCGGACTTCACCGACCGCGCGTTGCCGTCCCTCGACGCCCGCGTGGACATCGCCTCCGCCGCCGTCCCGGAGCTAGCTGCGTCTGCGGCAGCCAAGGCCATCGCCGAATGGGGCCGCCCGGCCACCGAAATCACCCACCTCATCTTCAGCACCTACTCCGGCGCTCGCGCTCCGAGCGCCGACCGCCGCCTCGCGTCGCTCCTCGGCCTCAGCCCCACCGTCTCCCGAACAATGCTCAACCTGCACGGCTGCTACGGCGGGGGCAGGTCGCTCCAGCTCGCCAAGGAGCTCGCCGAGAACAACCGCGGCGCGCGTGTCCTCGTCGCGTGCTCCGAGATCACGCTCATCGCCTTCTACGGCCCGGAAGGAGGCTGCCCGGACAACATCCTCGGCCAGGCTCTGTTCGGCGATGGCGCCGGCGCCGTCATCATCGGCGCCGACCCCGTCCGCCCCGTCGAGCGTCCCCTCTTCGAGATGGCCTTCGCCTCGCAGACCACGATACCGGAAACCGAGGATGCCATCTCCATGGAGATCAACAAGGGCGGCATGGAGTACCATATCTCTAACCAGGTGCCACGGTTGGTTGGGTGCAATGTTGAACGCTGCTTGATCGACGCGTTTGATGCACTTGGCGTCAGTGCCAAGTGGAACGACCTTTTCTGGGCGATCCACCCTGGCGGCCGTGCCATTCTAGACCAGATTGAGGGAGTGCTCGGCCTTGACGACGAGAAGCTGGCGGCGAGCCGGCACGTGCTGAGCGAGTTCGGCAACATGAGCGGCACGACAGTGATCTTCGTGCTCGATGAGCTACGCCGACGCCGGGCGGCCAAGCAGGAAGGGGAAGCACCGGAGTGGGGAGTGATGATGGCGTTTGGGCCGGGGATCACAATTGAGACCATCGTGCTGCACGCCCCCTATCCATAGGGAAATTAGCAATTCAAATTATAAGCTAAAGTCAGTCCATCGATAAAATTATAAGTCATGGGCCTTAAGGTGGAGTACTAAATTAGTTCCTTAAGTATCAGCGTAAATGCGTAATATATCATTGTGTTGATTGAAAATGTTTAAGAATAATTGAGATCATGTGTTGGATATATGGATCTAGTATTGTGAGCTTCATATGGGTGGTGTTGCATTTGTTTCCATTTCTTGATTTTATTTAACTGTCATTCCTTTGCCGGCCTGAAATATATTGTAAAAGGATTTTGATGTTGTACATGACGACGATTGTTTGACTGTGCTGGGAATCATTATCTTTTAAGATAATGCAACTTGTGTTGTCTTGATGAAAACAAGTTATACCAAGAGGCAAAAGCAACATTACTGTGCATTGTTTTTTTTAGGAAATCGGGAGGGGAGGCCCCTACCTAAATTTTCATTAATGCACAAGAGAACAGTACAACAACAGAGGATACATGCTGCAGAAGAGTACAACGGAGGATACATGATGCAGATGCAAAGTTCAATAGAAAGAATAAAACAAAAGACCTAACACAACTGAAATACTTGATGAAACGAGGGGGAAGAATGTAAAGAAAAGAAGAAGAACTTCAGTTAGTTGACAAAAGGCTATGTTGTAGTTGTTGTGATCATTTCTGAATCCTGCTCACTAAGTTGTCTCGTCTCTCCTGATTATTGCTTTGGAGCTTCCAAAGGTTTAGAGTTTCATAATTGTTTTATCCTCATGAGTCGCATGAGATTGAAATAAGGATTCCATAATTTTAGGTCTTTTTATTTGAGCTGCAGCTTTTGGAGCTTTTCTGATCTGCTTTAGACTTTTGGTTCTGAAAAAGCCAATGGTAGCTTTTATCAGATGTTTTTATCTTTCTGAGCTCAGAAAGCTACGAAAAACTCACAAAATTGAGATTTTAAGCTTCTCATATAACTCGGCTTTTTTGAGCTTTTGGCTTTTTGAAAGCTGCGTGAGAAGTTCGCCGTTTATTTGAGCTTTTGTGTAGCTTTTCAGCCTGAAAAGCGAGAAGCTCAAACAAACAGGCCCTGATAATGTCATCCAACACCTGATTTGGTGGTTCTAAAGGTGGTTCCCCATTTTTTGAAGATTAAAAAAATCTTCTTTAGTAAAAAATATAACCAATTCACATTAAATAAGAAAAATATGGAACTGGTACCAGAAATATAACATATCTATTATTGCTCGGGTATTTTGGATCTTATTTGTACGTGTTTCTAGTGTTTTATTGCTTTTAGTCACGCCTCTTATTTACATAAATTGTTGACTAGTGTTCTACTTTATGTTCATTATTGTGTGATTAGTTGATTGCACGATATTTGAGCCTCTGCCTTATTTGAAACATATTACTTGATTATGCAATTGCTATAAAGTAAAGTGCAAGCCATACAGAGCCTAAATATGACTTATATGTGGTGGATCAAGGCGTCTGTGAGGTTGGTTTCATCTTTCCCATCTTCTGCATACTCGAAGTCCACTAGATACAATTGATCGATCTTTGGGTCTCATGCAATGCAAAAGGACAGATGAATTAGTTATGATATTTTTTTAGAGTAAACTGGATATTTAAAATCTAGAAAATGGAAACAAACCATCCAAAGAACCAAATTCGTCTGATTTCAATAATTAGATGGCCCGTAGGTATAGTTTACGGTTGAAAATCGAACTATTGTACTAGGTGGGAGGGTGTAAATTGGACTTCTCCAAAAAAAATCAATGTAAGCAGCTCCCAACCAATAAATAAGGAAATATCCCCCATATGCATGGATCCTGACCCCCTTTCCTCCTCGCTGGTGGCAGAACACAGAGTATGAAATGATTAATGTGAGATTGGCCGGAGGGAACAGATCTAGTAGTGTCTACCTAAGTGGGGAGTGACGATGGCCCGTGGTACTGCACGCCCACTGCATAGAGGTGGGACTGCATGGAGGGAAATTAGAAATTCAGAAGCATTGAAACCTCCGGTATAAAGGTATTAACTAAAGTCAGTCTACCAATATTCTAAGTCATGGATCACGAGGTGGAGTGCTTAATTATCAGCATGATGTATCAGTTGCCTCCAGTACATAAACTTCTTTTGCAGAAAAACTGTGGGAGAGTACCCCCACAGTTTTAACTTCCAAGTGAATAAGTGATTAAAAGCAAAGTGCAGAGCACCAGAAAATGAAAGCTCGTACAAAAATCAAGAAATTAAAGAGCATAGAGGAAAACTTTGATTGAATATGGTATGATTAACATTCTGAACTGAATAGATTTTACAAATAAATCACTCAACATTACATAGAAACCCAAATAATCCTCAAGATTAACAGTGCTAGCTTGTAGGCAATGAATAAAACTGAAAACACACACTACCTCATAAAAATTCCATACTCCCTCATTTCCTTTTACAAGGCATGCAAGATTGGATACATAGTACACTATCTTTTTATCAACAATCAGTCTAATAATTTGTATATTTTGAAGTAAAGGACTCCTGGCCCATTGGATTCGTATTCAGAACTACTAAATAAAAAAACATGATTTTGCTAATATACAAAATGATGGAATAAGCATCAGCGATGGATATTTGGTTTGAAGACCACAACATATAAGTCAAACCACTCTTTATATTTGTATTTCAAAACAAAGGAGTAGGAAATGTAGGTTCCATGGAGTATATATCGGGGTGCTCCATTCCAATGTCCCCCGTTCATTTCTGTTGAACGGTTTCAAATTGACCCATCCTTAATCTTGCCTGAATATTATGGCAGCAAAACAGCTTGCGTGCGACTATAAACTTTCTTGGTATCATCGAAGAACAAGTACTTGTTGAGCATAGTAGTATACCCCATGCTCACGTGACACATGTCAAACTCCTTGGATGCATGGTTTGACCGGCTCTAAGTCATTTCCCAACAGCAGGAGCGGCCAGTGGCATCCGTGGTTTGAGATCAGTAGCCCAGCCGAACGCACGTCGCATGCAGTCAACGTCACTCGACGACGAAACCAAGCAACTAGGGATAAAAATGGTTACGGAAATTCCCGATCGACCGAGATTCGTTTCCAAGATTTTTCCGTTCCGATCAAACGGAAACGATACACGTTGAAAAACGATACGGAAACGATACTGGATTTATACCGTCGAATAGCTCTACCGACCGAATTAATCGGAAATTTTCCGATGGAATTCCGAATTCGGTCAAGTTAAATCATTGAGGCCCAAAATACACAACTACCCCTTCAACTTCGCCTAAAATTTTCTTTGTCGCAAATAAAAATGAATCCCCACCCTATAGCTCCATTGTTTTTATCTTTTAATGTACATGCATAAATGATATATAAATATGTAGTAATGTTGGTTGTTGAAATTGGTCTATAAAGTTTTCGATTTGAGGTTATCGACGTTTCCGTTTCCGATATACCGATTGTTCCGTTATCGCTATCGTTTCCGAACTTATCGTTTCCGAGTAAAAAAATATGGTTAGGAAATGGTAATGAAAATTTTTGATCGTTTCCGACCGATTTCATCCTACAAGCAACATACCATTATTTCTCTAGTATAAATAGAGCACACCTCCGGCTTCTCCAAAACACCAAGACACAAGCATCCCAGCTATCTTACGAGCAAGCTAGAGCCCAGGAGTCCAGGACTCAAGGAGGGCCAGCGAGCCAGCTGCCCAGCTAGTAGGTTAACTGCTCGATCGGTGTGTCGTCAACAACCATATGGGTAGCGCTCCGGCCACCGTCCGCGAGATCAGGCGCGCGCTGCGCGCGGATGGACCCGCTGCCGTGCTCGGCATCGGCACGGCGAACCCGCCGACGTGCGTGGCCCAGGATGAGTACCCCGACTACTACTTCCGCGTCACCAACAGCGAGCACCTCACCGACCTCAAGGGCAAACTCACAAGGATCTGTAAGCAACTAATAACCCTAATGCAGCTCTTGATGTCAACATTTCTATCCATTTTGCTTTCTTTTCTCTCAGATCATTCATTGGAAGAATTAAATGAGCTTACAATAACGAGCCATATATTCCAGGCAAGAAGTCGGGCATCAAGAAGCGCTTCATGCACCTCAACGAGGAGCTCCTCTCGGCCAACCCGGACTTCACCGACCGCGCGTTGCCGTCCCTCGACGCCCGCGTGGACATCGCCTCCGACGCCGTCCCGGAGCTAGCTGCGTCTGCGGCAGCCAAGGCCATCGCCGAATGGGGCCGCCCGGCCACCGAAATCACCCACCTCATCTTCAGCACCTACTCCGGCGCTCGCGCTCCGAGCGCCGACCGCCGCCTCGCGTCGCTCCTCGGCCTCAGCCCCACCGTCTCCCGAACAATGCTCAACCTGCACGGCTGCTACGGCGGGGGCAGGTCGCTCCAGCTCGCCAAGGAGCTCGCCGAGAACAACCGCGGCGCGCGTGTCCTCGTCGCGTGCTCCGAGATCACGCTCATCGCCTTCTACGGCCCGGAAGGAGGCTGCCCGGACAACATCCTCGGCCAGGCTCTGTTCGGCGATGGCGCCGGCGCCGTCATCATCGGCGCCGACCCCGTCCGCCCCGTCGAGCGTCCCCTCTTCGAGATGGCCTTCGCCTCGCAGACCACGATACCGGAAACCGAGGATGCCATCTCCATGGAGATCAACAAGGGCGGCATGGAGTACCATATCTCTAACCAGGTGCCACGGTTGGTTGGGTGCAATGTTGAACGCTGCTTGATCGACGCGTTTGATGCACTTGGCGTCAGTGCCAAGTGGAACGACCTTTTCTGGGCGATCCACCCTGGCGGCCGTGCCATTCTAGACCAGATTGAGGGAGTGCTCGGCCTTGACGACGAGAAGCTGGCGGCGAGCCGGCACGTGCTGAGCGAGTTCGGCAACATGAGCGGCACGACAGTGATCTTCGTGCTCGATGAGCTACGCCGACGCCGGGCGGCCAAGCAGGAAGGGGAAGCACCGGAGTGGGGAGTGATGATGGCGTTCGGGCCAGGAATCACAATCGAGACCATCGTGCTTCATGCCCCCGGTAGCAGCCTGGAGGGAAATTAGAGATTCAAACATCACAAGAAGTACACAATCTATGGAGTATACAAGCCGCTAAATAACATTAGCTGAAGTCTCAAGGTCCTGAAAGAATCCCTCCCTAAGAGTATATTGCTACGTCTTTTGAATTTGTCTGTAACAAGTCCATATGTGGACCTATTGTTACATTAATTTTCTATGCTTGTATTAATTGTTTTAATGCTTGTAACAATTCCATTTGTCTTTTGAATACTTGTTTTATTGCTTCATTTTTGTTGATGATGTTGTTTTTCATGAATATTTCGGTATTAAAAGACTTCATGGGTAGCAAGCTTGTGGGTGCTTATATGTTGTGTTAGCTATATCATCCTTTTACTCGCAGAGCCACCCTAACATGATAAATCGTAAGATTAGTTTGAATACAAGGCTACCTTCAATTGTCTGGAATTTTAATAGTTTCTTTGCAGAATCCGGTGCAAAAGCTGTGTACTAAAAGATTTAATTGGTGTTTCAGTTCAAGATTTCTATGTAATTCTTCTGTATAATGCTACGAATCAATACTTTAATGGAATATAAAGTGTTTGTGTAACATTTTCGTCATAAGTCTGCTTGCCTTTTTGAATAAAGAACCAAAGATAACAGACAAGAAATGTTTCTACCACTGATCTGAGAACATGAAACGACATGGCGTTCGACATGCAGCGAGGACCGGATGGTGATTCTGCACAAGCTGTGCGGGATGATCAAACATTGGAAGATGGCGCTGCGAGGGAAAGAGGTAGCAGAACGACGGTGGTGCCTGTAAGTTGTATATTGAATTGTTCAATTTGTCGGTCGTGTTTTTGAGCATGTCTGAGCCAGTAATCGGTCTTGTTCTAGAAAAATAAAATAGAAGCACAAAAATAGAGTGCCACAATATGGCTAACATTCTTTCGAAAAACAGAATATGGCCAGCGACATAACTCCGATGTATGAACGGACCCCTGTCATACAACCCTGATGTGTCCAGTGCACAACATAGTTCATGCAATACTACATTCAGAATATGTACAGCATGTACACAAGGTATATGGAATTTGTCGACCACAATCCATGACCCCAAAGGATCTGCACAAATCTGACCGGTTGGGCACATCTACTCTGCAGCTTAAGTCAGAGAGATTTGTACTTTTCGATGAGATGAGACGCATGCAGGCGAGACGTCGGAGTGATGGTGCATCCCAGGTTTCGGAGGTAAGATATCTGCAGTTGGACGCACAGGAACTCAGTTTAGTCTGATACTAGAGATCTACATAAGCTTTAAAAACAACAGGAACTCAGTTCAGTTTGGTCTGATAATAGAGAGTAACATGGGCTTCAAAATGAACAGGCAGAATAATGAAGAGCACAGATGGGCGGCAATGCGATTCCAAAATTGACTAGTTGGTGCGTCTAATAACCAAAAAAATGAGAGCACTAACAACGAGATGAACATGGGGTTCTGAGATAGCTGACCTGCTTGACTGTGGGTTCTGACGAACCCATGGAATTCTCTATCCTTTGCTTTTGGAAATGTTCCTGAAACAAAACAACAAAAGTCACAAAAGGTCTCCCAAAGGACAGATAAACCACTCTTTGGTAGCAAAGATGCTCCTTAATGTTAAGTATGCAAGATACTTGTGATGACCCAGAATCTTACTTGTCTTTCTCTCATTAAATGGCTCCGCTTATCAGCAGGAATCTGTTCCCACTTGATAACCTGAATTTCACATTATTGCATTAGTTATTTTATTTATTATTAAGGAAACAGAAGGTGCAATACTGAGAAAACAATAAATGAACTCACATATTGTGCATAAGCGAATGCTTCATCGCCACTCAGGAATGACTTAAGCTTTCGCAGGACATCCTAGATAAGAACTGGCCATCAGGTTTTTTCTCGAGGTTAAGCTCTCCAATACAAGAGAGAAATTGTGTAAACAAAATGTACACATTAATTAGCTATACAATTACAGAGAATGGCAAACAGCAGTGCCAGCAAAAATACAACAGACAATGACAAACAGCAGATTAACTGAGGAGAACCAATGAGCCCAGTGATGTTTTGAGATGAGAAAGAAGACAAGAGGTCACCTTGCGCTTGTATCCTTTACCTCGTAGGCGTTCATCAATCACAAAACTGATCTGAAAAGTCAAGCATACATCCAGCATAAATAGCCATATAGGGGCACTGGGAATCGCAAAGCTTCATAATTCAATGTCACGAACTAGCAATCACAATCGATAAAAAAAAACCTTGCAATCGCAAAACCTGCAAGAATGGAAGGCATCACAGAATCCTAGCCGACTGATAGCTAACATAATTCAGTTCTCCTTTTCCAGATGTTCATGTGCGGTGAAGAAATCAGTACCTTATCAAGCAATCTCTTTGGATTTTGAAATGCCTGCTTCTTGCCCCAATGATGAAATATATGTGAGACTACTGATCTATCATCAATGTCAAACCTATACACAGATTAATGAATCAAATCAAGCGAGACAACAAATCCAAATAATGTAGCAAAGA
The DNA here is from genome assembly GCA_033239725.1 of Echinochloa phyllopogon. Lineage (NCBI taxonomy): Eukaryota > Viridiplantae > Streptophyta > Magnoliopsida > Poales > Poaceae > Echinochloa > Echinochloa phyllopogon. The sequence continues at coordinate 47,897,505 of BTCW01000002.1, read as the reverse complement.
GAAGCTTTGCATGAATATGATGAATCTGTTATTTAGGAAATCACATGACTATGAAGAGGAGAAATAATATTCTATTCACCACTATAAAACTCCAACTACCCACAATAAGCAAAGTTAAAAATGAAATGTCAGATCACATAATGGTTTACCTTCTCAAGAAATCATTAGCAAGGCATGAATGAGCCAGTTCTGAGTAAGGTGAAGTTTCGTTCTGTCCCATAGTAGGCTTTCCAGTTGATGTATCCCCTTCAGGATCATCAAAAGGAACACCCCTCGCAGGCTGTTCCGGGATTTTTCTGAGAGTCTCCTCACCCTACGAGTTAGCAAAGACAAAACAACTGTGAATAATTATGTATATATAAGATATAACATAAGAGTATGACTGCTGATGAAAAAGGTGAATAAATAAGCTCATATTGAGATTCTTAACAGTAGAGAACAGAGGATATTTTGAACTCAGGAAGGTCTTTCAGCTACGGATGCAAGGGGGTCAAATAAGCTCATCCTAGTTCTTTCAGTTACTATCAAATATCCAAATGACATGGAAGTTGAGTGGAGTGGGTTTTAGGTTAACCCACTTGCATTCTTACCTTAGACTCATCGATAAAATAAAGGAATACCCCCTCCCTCAACAAATGTAAGCATTTCTAGGTTTTAGCTATGCACCCGGACAAGATGTCCAGATGCATAGTCAGAATCGCTTACATTTATGGACAGTGAATTTATCACTGAAAAGGAAAGGATGAGATGTCCTAAAACTAGATCCCATGGTATTGCTCACCTGCACCTCTAGAAGGTGAACTGGAATTTCCCTGAGGAAACGTGAAGGTTGCAGGAGCTGTAAACAAATAGTGTACGTCAGAAAAAAAAGAGAGATATTGCTTGACAAGCATGAATACACAAAATAACCTGCCTGACGATTAGAGTCAATTGTAACGTGCAAGATGTACAACTTTTTCCGAGCTCGTGTCATTGCAACATAGAATAACCTCCTCTCCTCCTGTAATTTTGAACGAGTTTCCAAGTATATACATTAAGAACATATATGACGAAAAATATCATTTTTCAAACAAACCTCCAGTGTGCTTCCAGCTTCTTTCACAGTGCCCTTGTACTCATGCAACAAAGGAATTTCCGAATCATTTGCCTGTGTGAAGAAGCAAGGGTTGACATAAAAAATAACTTCTTGATAAATTAGCATAGTGATCGCTGCTAGACCATCTCAGTGACTGCCTCACCAGCCTGCCAAACACTACATAGGCGATAAAGTATTTGCATTTGTATGTAAGATCCTCATGAAGAGTGAAGAATACCTGCACGATGAACACAACATCCCACTCCAAACCTTTTGACTGCAAATCGAAAGGGAAAGATCGTCAACCCCTTCATAGTGTCACAGGATTATCAAATAGGCACAGCAAAACAATACTGATTGTTGTCAAAAGAAAGAACCTGATGAATAGTTGTTAATGTGATGGAATTCTTATTTTCCTCCTTCCAGGATCGAAAATTTTCAGTTTCCCTGAAAGATATATAATCAATAAAAGCTTGAAGCATAGAAGCGCAGCCTTTCTCCTGAGTCTTGCTTCTCTCCATTGAACTAGAAAAATGTGTTGACAAGAAGTCAGACACATCATCCATTAGAAACTGAAGAACCTGCACTGATCCAACAAAACTGATGTCATCTCTTGTAGAGTATCAAAATTATTTGAAATGGTTTTCCTCTGAGCACAACATCCACCAAGTTTTTCTGGAGGACAAATGTATAAAATAAGTGCATCAATGGGGTTTGAACTTACTGATCTGATATCACTATCTTCATTTAACAATTTGCCATTGTCAACATCAACAACCGCACGCTTTTCAAGGAGATATTTCTGCCAAAAATGGAATAAAAACTTTAACAAAGATATAACAAAATATGGGTACAAATATTTAATGAAGGATAGAAGTGGTAAGCTAAAACATCCTCAAGGTGGTATGACAAGAAGACAGGCAACATTAAGCTTCTCTTTGCTAAAACATCCTCAAGGTGGTACTTCAAAACAATATTTGCAGAATGTAGAAACAATGTATGCAACGAAATTTTTAAATCTCCAACACTTAGCCATTATCACCAGAAATGCACCCCACATAGGGAGAAGGAATTGAACATCTTTGTTGCTAAAGAGATGGAACTTAACCCATGGCATCAATTACCGTAACTAGGCTACACAAGTGCCCAAAAAAGATATTGTAGGTCTTTTGCATACCTTTGTATTTTCTACAACATAAATAATTGACACTAGGCTCCTAGCATGACTGATTATAGAACTAGTTTCAAACTGTGCATGGTAAATGTTGGAGTATGGAGTTGTGTAGACCATAGGGCCCATGTAATAGGCCCATCTAGGCCCATGTATGGATAACTATATACCCACCCATTAGGGTTGGAGGAATACACGAAAACTATTCCTCTCTAGCATGGTATCAGCTGGGGTTTCTCCTCTCCTCTCCTCCTCCTAGCCGCCGCCGCCAGGCGCTGCTGCGCGCCACCGCCGGCCATGGCCGAGCAGCCGCCGCCGCCACCTCCCCTCTCCTCCTTCGCTCCTCTCAACTTCGCCCAGGTGGCACGCTCTCCTGGCCGCCGCCCCTCTGTTGCCGCCGCTGCTGACGGGTGCGCGGGCGCGGGCGCCGCGCAGGCCGCCGATTCCCGCGGCCGCGGGCCAGCGCTGCTGTCCGCCGCCGCGCCAGGCGCCGCCTCTTCTTCCTCTGCCGGCGCGGGACTCCGCGAGCGCGCGCCGCCCCTGCTGGCCACCGTCGCGCAGGCCGCGGGCGAAGATGACGTGGCCAGGGGCGATCCGCCGCCGCCTCTGCTCGCCGCTCCTGTCCGAGTTCCGCCGCCCGCCCTTCCTGGCGCGGCCAGGGGAGATCCGCCGCCGCCTCTGCTCGCCGCCCTGTCCTCTGCTCCGCCCGCCCTGGGCGTCGGCGCGACTGGAGCAGGGGACCCTGGCGCCCGGGCCCTGGACGCCGGGGCCAGGGGAGCGGGCGCGACCCAGCCCGCTGCTGGCGTCGACGCGGGCCGCGGCCTGGGCCTGGCTGTGGGCCCATCCAGCGGGCCCGGCCACGGCCTGGGGATGCCGCCTCCGCGGCGCCCCTCTCCTCCGCCGTCTTCCACCTCGCCGGAGCGCCACCGGCCGCCGCGGCCCTCGCTGCCGCCCTCCTCGCCGCCAAGACGGAGACCGCCGCTGCCCAGACGCGTGCCCGCGAGGCTGCCCTGGCCTGGGAGCGGGAGCAGCTCGCGGCCGATGCGCTGGCGCGTCAGGTGGCCGAGGCGGAGCACTTCCTGCTCGCTTCCATGGGACAGCAGCCACCTCCTTCTGCTGCTGTTCCCGTGGTCGAGCAGGCAGCTTCTTCCTCTCGCCATGCGCCGTCCACTGGTTCTCAGCTGGCTCTGACCGATCCTTCGGTCGCCCAGCTGCACAGCCAGGCTTCCGGCGTGCTCCACATCAAGCACCTCGTCTCGGTCGTCCGCCTCCTACGCCCGCTGGCGTGATCAGGTCCTCATCGCCCTCCGCTGCTACGTCCTCGACGACCACGTCCTCCTCGACACGCCGGTCGAGGCGCGTGACATGACGTGGCAGCGCCTCGACTGCGTCGTCATGTCCTGGATCAACGGGACCATATCCCTTGATCTCCAGGACCTCGTCAGGACCCGCGGCGGCACGGCTCGCCAGGTGTGGCTGGCCCTCGAGGGGCAGTTCCTCGGCAATGCCGAGGCTCGTGCTCTCCAGCTCGACGCGTCCTTCCGGACGTTCGAGCAGGGGGACCTGTCGGTGGGCGAGTTCTGCCGGCAGATGAAGACCAAGGCGGACGCTCTCCGTGATCTTGGACACCCGGTGCCTGAGCCCACCTTGGTGCTCAATGTGCTGCGGGGTCTCAACAGCTCCTTTGACCACCTGCGCACATGGATCACCCGCCAGAAGCCGTTCCCCACCTTTCTGCAGGTCTGGGATGACTTGGTCTTGGAGGAGCTCACTCGGGGCACCAAGGTGCCTGCCCCCCCGCTCTCGTCTGCCTCCACGACCACCAAGGCGCTGGTAGCTACACCGCCGGCTTCTGCCTCTCCGTCCAGCTCTCTTCTTGGTTCTCCTCCCTCCGGGCCGAGCGGAGGTGGGGGGGGGGGGGGGGGCGAAGGGGGGCGCGAGCGCGGGGGCCGGGAGCGTGGTGGTAGCCGTCGGCGTGGAGGTGGCCGCGGTGGTGGTACCTCCTCGACCGGTGGTGGCCCTGGTGGGGGTCGTCGTGGGACGTCCACGCCCGCTTCTCCTCCTGCCTCTGCCCCTGCTCCTGGAGGTATGCCCTGGCCATCCTTCGCCAACCCATGGTCAGGGCGTATCTCGATGTGGCCTTTCTCGGGACAGGGGGGAGGAGGATCTCGTCCGTCGCCGGCCATGCTTGCCGGTCCTCCTCTTGGGCCGGCCTGGCCCCAGCCCTGGCCGGGGTGGGATCAGGCTGCCCTGGCTCAGACTTTCAGCACCATGGGCCTGACTCCACCCCTTGGTCCCGAGTGGATCGCCGACTCGGGGGCCTCTTTCCACACCACTCCAGATGCTGGTATACTATCTTCTGTCCATCCCCCCATCCCTCCTATCCCACTTCTATCATGGTTGGTGATGGTTCTTGTCTTCCCGTCACCTCCGTGGGTTCTACTTCTGGTCCTTTTCGCCTTTCCAGTGTTCTTGTAGCTCCTTAGATGGTCCACAATCTTCTTTCCATTCGTCAATTCACTGCTGACAATTCTTGTTCTATCGAATTTGACACTTCTGGTCTTACTGTGAAGGATCTGGCCACCCGTCGTCCTCTTCTCCGATGTGACAGCGAGGGGCCCCTTTACACTCTTCGCCTTCCGTCTTTCGCTGCGCCTCCTCCGTCAGCTGCTTTGGCGATGACTCCCTCCACCACCTGGCACCGCCGTCTCAGTCACCCTGGTCAGGATGTTTTGTCTCAGCTTAGTCGTAGTGCAGACATCTCTTGTACTAGGACTTCAGCTGAGCACTTCTGTCATGCATGCCAGCTCGGTCGTCATGTTAGGCTTCCTTTTTCTTCTTCTTCTTCGCATGCTTCGCATGTTTTTGATCTTATTCACTGTGACCTGTGGACCTCTCCTGTATCCAGCATTTCAGGCTATAAATACTATCTTGTGGTTGTTGATGATTTCTCCCATTACTCCTGGACTTTTCCTTTACGCGCGAAGTCCGAGACTTTTCCCACCCTCCTCCACTTCTTTGCCTGGGTGTCCACTCAGTTCGGTCTCACTGTCAAGGCCGTTCAGTGCGACAACGGGCGTGAGTTCGACAACCACACCTCTCGTTCTTTCTTCCTCTCTCGGGGTGTTCAGCTGCGCATGTCTTGTCCGTACACTTCCGCTCAGAACGGCAAGGCTGAGCGCATGCTTCGCACCACGAACGATGTCATGCGCACCCTTCTGATCCAGGCCTCTCTGCCCCCGCGCTTCTGGGCTGAGAGCCTCCACACCGCTACCTACCTTCTCAACCGCCTCCCTTCCACCGCTTGTCCTGCTCCTACTCCCCACCACGCACTTTTCGGTACACCTCCTACCTACGATCACCTTCGTGTCTTCGGTTGTGCATGTTACCCTAACATCACCGCCATGGCTGCTCATAAGCTGGCGCCCCGTTCGACACGTTGTGTGTTCCTTGGTTACTCACCTGATCACAAGGGGTACCGCTGCTATGACCTCACTTCTCACCGGGTCATTATCTCTCGACACGTTGTCTTCAACGAGTCGGATTTTCCTTACTCCACCTCCTCCTCACCTTCTCCTGAACCTGAGCTGGAGGCCATGTTTTCTGACCCGGTGGTTCAGCCACCATTTCCTTCTTTTCCTTCTCCTGCAGGTCCTCGTGGTGCGGCATCGGCACCTCCTCCAGCGCCGCCGTACGCGGCCCCGGTGCCGCCTACAGCGCCGTTGTGCGCGGCCCCGGTGCCCCCCGCTGCGCCACGCGCGGCCTCCACCTCTCCCTCGCGCTTCGCCGAGCCGGTCCAGGTGTACCAGCGTCGCTCGGTACTGGGGCCGGCGCCCGGCCCTCCGGCTCCGGGCCCCGGCACCCCGGCGCGCTTCGCCGAGCCGGTCCGAGTGTACCAGCGTCGCTCGGTACTGGGACCGGCGCCCGGCCCTCCGGCTCTGGGCCCCGGCGCCCCGGCGCGCTTCGCCGAGCCGGTCCGAGTGTACCAGCGTCGCTCGGTACTGGGACCGGCGCCCGACCCTCCGGCTCCGGGCCCGGAGGCCCCTGCTCGATACGCGCACCCTGTGCGCGTCTTCGAACGTCGTCCGACGGCCCCGTCTCCACCGACACCTCCACCGGGGCCGTCACCACCGCATCCACCACCGCCGCCCCGCTCCCGTGTCGAGGCGGTCGTGTACCACCCGCCGATTCTCCATCGGGACCCTCGCCATGTGCACCCCATGGTGACTCGGCAGGCGGCTGGTGTTCTCCGACCCGCGGCTCTCTCTGTCACCGCGAGTGAGCCGCGGATCTCCCCAGTGCCCTCCTCTATCCGCGACGCCCTGGCGGATCCAAACTGGCGTCGCGCGATGGAAGAGGAGTACGAGGCGCTCCTTGCCAACCAGACGTGGGACCTCGTACCGCGTCCGTCTGGTTGCAATGTGGTGACGGGCAAGTGGATCTGGACGCACAAGCGTCGGGCTGATGGTACTCTCGAGCGCTACAAGGCTCGTTGGGTTCTCCGGGGTTTCACTCAGCGGCCTGGAGTGGATTATGATGAGACATTCAGTCCAGTGGTGAAGCCTGCTACAGTGCGCACGGTCCTCTCGATTGCTCTCTCTCGTTCGTGGCTTGTGCACCAGCTCGACGTCAAGAAATGCCTTCCTCCATGGCACTCTGTCCGAGACTGTCTACTGTAGCCAGCCAGCAGGGTTCGTGGACTCCAGTCGTCCGGACCTGGTCTGCCGGCTCAACAAGTCTCTGTATGGTTTGAAGCAGGCTCCTCGGGCTTGGTATTCTCGGTTTGCCACATTCTTGGTGACATTGGGGTTCACGGAGGCCAAGTCCGACACTTCTCTGTTTGTCTATCGACATGGTGATGAGACTGCATATCTGCTGCTCTATGTTGATGATATTGTTCTCACTGCCTCCAGTCAGCAGTTGCTTCGGCGCATCATCTCCTCTCTGCAGCAGGAGTTTGCCATGAAGGATTTGGGTCAGCTCCACCACTTCTTGGGTGTCACTGTGGAGACTCGTCCTTCTGGCCTTTTCCTTCACCAGCGACAGTATGCTCTTGATATCCTGGAGCGGGCTGGCATGTCAGACTGCAAGCCCTGTTCTACTCCTGTTGATACTCAGTCGAAGCTGTCTGCTGATGCGGGTACTCCAGTCGCTGATCCTACTGCTTTCCAGAGCATTGCGGGAGCCTTGCAGTACCTCACCTTCACCAGGCCGGACCTTGCCTATGCTGTTCAGCAGGTTTGCCTCCACATGCATGATCCCCGGGAGTCTCACCTTACTGCCATGAAGCGCCTTCTTCGGTATGTCCGTGGCACGGTTGACTTCGGGCTGGTCCTCCACCGGTCTCCTCCTGCTGAGCTTGTCGTCTACACCGACGCTGACTGGGCTGGGTGTCCGGACACTCGCCGCTCCACCTCAGGTACGCCGTCTTCTTAGGCGGCAACCTTGTCTCCTGGTCGTCCAAGCGGCAGCCGGTTGTCTCCCGCTCCAGTGCCGAGGCGGAGTACCGGGCTGTTGCTAACGGCGTGGCCGAGGCGTCCTGGCTTCGACAGCTCTTGGCGGAGCTTCACAGCCCGCTCGTCAAGAGCACACTTGTCTACTGCGACAACGTCAGCGCCGTGTACCTCTCCACCAACCCAGTTCAGCATCAGCGGACGAAGCATGTCGAGATCGACTTACACTTCGTTCGCGACCGGGTTGCCATTGGCGATGTTCGGGTCCTCCATGTACCGACCACCTCCCAGTTTGCAGACATCTTCACGAAGGGTCTTCCCTCCTCGACGTTCTCGGAGTTTCGCACCAGCCTCAACATAGCGGGTGGCTAGTTGTGGCTGCGGGGGCCCTGTTGTGTGGTGTCTTTCTTTGTTGTCCAGTCTTGAACACCGCTGCGTCGGTAGTTCAGACTGCGGGGGGGTGTTGGAGTATGGAGTTGTGTAGACCATAGGGCCCATGTAATAGGCCCATCTAGGCCCATGTATGGATAACTATATACCCACCCATTAGGGTTGGAGGAATACACGAAAACTATTCCTCTCTAGCAGTAAACAATAATGTTACGATAACCGAATTCAACATTATGGCGATACCATTAACAATGACAAGCTAGTAAAGGTATGTGCCGCTTTGCTAGGTGACTCATTCCTCCTATGGATTAGCGTTTTTCGATAGGTTCTGGTCCTGCCTAGGGATGGCAACCTTGACCTCTTGATAGGGTTCCAATCCTGGTTTTTGGTCTGCAGGCACACCAGTGGGACAAAAGTTGTGCCCAATATGCAAATGGAGTACAACAACTTGTTCTATTGTTTGTTAGTTCACCAAGGAATGCATTTTTTTCGTTTTATTTGGTCTCAAGGGCAAAAAAGGCATTTGCCCAATTGTCACAGGAATGGGTGGAAAGGCATGCCCGTCTCTGGTGCCTTGCCATCCCAAATCCTACTTCATTGAATTTCTATTGTCGTTTACCGCAGACTTATCAAGATTTCATTACATGAATTTATGACACCGTGGAGTCGTGAGCCAACTGCACATACAAATTAACAGGGATAAACTATTATACTGTTAAAACAAAGGAATTGTCTATTTAAAGTCATTTATTTCTATCCCAACAATTTACAGATGATAAACTAAATTGAGAAAACAGACAAACACTAAGCTTAAGTTGCAGCTCATTGAATACAATTACAACAGGTTAACTGTACCTGAGGCAGCATGTCTCCTGCAGCGGAAATGATGACTGAAATTGATTGTTCCTGAAACACCAAAAAAATCATAGCTCCTGAAGAACTAAGCAAAAGATAATATAAAGTTCTAAAATAGTATTGCAACCATATTTTAGGGAAATAAAGTAATACTATAACCTTTGCTAATTGCTCATTTTGTAAGTTAAATATCTATGAACTCTTTACATAGATGTTTGTTTTCTTTATGAATCGTTGTTTTCTCTTTTACTTAGTATGCAAATACACATGGATGTAGTAGCACTGCAGGTACACAATGCCCCCATTGCAGAATACACAATGTAGAATTTCCAGTTGAATAAATGCTCCGTACCCTCTCAACAAGTTTTGATAGGCTATCCAAGGTCAATAAAACCTTACGACCTTGAGTAATCTGGGCCCTACAATCAACAAAATGAGAAATAACAGTAAAGCGTGGATACTAAGATTAAAACAGGATGCATATTAAGTGACAACCATAATAATCTGAGCCCTTGCTGCACTCTATCCTTGAGCATGGAAATAACATTGGTAACAATAACTCATGACGAAGAAAGGTGTCAAGACTAAGATTAAGATGGGAATTGTTTAATGGTTGCACTCGAATTGAGACAGTTTTGAAGCTCAAGCCACACACAAACAAGCATAATAGCATACACAGTAATCATCTCCATGTAATAAATAGAATGTGCATGCATTCTTTTTTCCATTAACAAGTTTCATTTCAAAGAACAGTTAACATTTTTAAGAAAGAATTAAAGGCTTCTTCCCCAAACTATATGCAACCATCCTTCTCAAAAAAAAACTATATGCAACCATTTTCACTTTGTAAGGATCATCAGACAGAAAAAAATACAATTGACAGTGAATATGATGTTTGAGAACAGCAAATAAACAAGGAAAAGAGAACAACCTTTTGAAGGTACCAGAGACCTTTGCACTGAAGATGTCAGTAGCAGCAGATATAAAACTACACTTTCGAGCCAGGGAAATCTTTTCAACGTGATCTATAATCTGATGGTTAGAAAGCACAGAAATTATCAAATTTATGCAGATTTAACATAAAAAGGGTACAAAAAGAAAAGAACCAAATCAGGTAAAAGTTAACCTTTTTCTTTTCTTCTTTGTCAATAGGCAAAAGTGCCTTGAAGGCTTGACGCCATGGGCCATCATCACAGCCTGGTAATGTGGTGCGAAGTATTGCCATGATAGCTTTGATCACCTAGAATAATTGCATGGTAAAGCACTTAAATTGTGACACAACTCATAGTACGCAGAGGATTTATTACCGTCTTTGCATACGGTTTGTTATGTAATTGTCAAATAATGAGTGCGATAACAACTATAGTTGCTTTCCTACCCATATATCCTATTGAAATGTAAAGGATGAGACAGACTTAGGATTTGCTAAAGAAAAAAATGCCAAGCTCAGGCCAGCAATCTTTCAAAGACAAATAGTAAGGAAAATAAAACCATAATACGCAATGAATTCTAGAACAATAGATAGACAATAGCTATGTGACTATGTCTTACATGAACCCAGTCAATACAAGTATATTGATATAATGAATAGGTAATTAGCATCAAGAACTAACAGTAACATATGAACAAGTAAATATTCAAGTAGGTTCTTCGCATTCGTTCCAAGATAAGAATAGTTGCTAATTTGGAAAGCATAAGAAACTCCCTCAAGCTTGAAAATGTTACTGGGACCAAGGACTATAAAATTGATAGCTATGAAGGAAAGCCACAAACCATCAGAAGTTTCTACTATGAAACTAATGTCCGACGTAAACTAATGCAGGTACCTTTTTTCTGTAGAAAGCCACACCATGAACGTTAAAGGGAATTTTCCTGTTGCGGAAGGACACTTGGAACGCTTTTCCAGTTATCTGTGTGGGAGAAAGTTAGGTCGCAAGCATAACCAAATCATAGTTCCAAATTAAAGTAGACTACAGAAGTTTTTCAACCTGTCTTCGGTATAGGACAGCAATGTTGCCAAAGTTGCAGCCTTCAACTAAACTAGACGTAGTTTCAATGATTTTGTCAATAACAAATGCACATTGAGAATCTTCACTATGGCACTCCTTGACAGTGATCTATGCAAAGTTAAGGATTAGGTAAGTAAAAAAAAAGGATGCAAAAACAAATGGCAACAGTTAAGAATACCTTACAGCCAGAAGGGTTGTCAGTCTCAGCAAGCTTATGATGATGTCGTTTAGTGTTGTTGTGAATTAGTGCGGTTGCTGCTTCAACAATTGCGCGTGTGGAGCGATAGTTCTTGCTCAACCTGATCTGCAGTCATTGGCGTAACAAGATCCTTAACAGATCAAAACAGGACTAAGGCAACTTGAAAGTTCCAATGCAGACAATGGCACTACGGAGCTACCTCTTTGTGATTTGGAAAATCTCTACGAAATGAATCAAAGCCAGATACATCAGCACCGTTGAAACTGAAGATGGACTAAACATAAGACAAGACAAAGTTTTAAGTAACAGTAATTTGGAAACCAAACATTTAGGATGATAGATGTATATCAAATTTGTGTACCTGATCTTCATCACCAACAATAGTTATATGATTGTGGGAAGCTAGAATCTTAAGAAGACGGTATTGCATAGCACTGGTATCCTGAAACTCATCAACTACAACTGCCTGCCATGTATCCTGGCACTCTTTGTATACTGCACAGGCAGGGAACGTGTTTAATCAACAGCCATCAAAGTAAATGATGTTCTGAGATTGGAACTGAAGCTACCTTCGGGAAACTTCGTGAGAAGAGTTATAGATGAGTTTATAAAATCATGATAATCAAGAGCATTACAAGATCTTAATATTTCATTGTAATGCTGAAGAACAGAAGCCTACACAAAAAAAATGCAGGCAAAGATCAAAAGTTGGTCATTAGAAGCATGAAAAAATAATTACACAAAGTAGGAGAGCTTACTCCTGTCAAGTCACCCTTCTTTTCATACTCTTCTGGAGTTCTTCCTGAAGCTTTTGCCTTTAAAGAAAGATGGAAAGGTTTGAATAAAATGCAACTACCTAAAGGTAACATGGTGAGAAAACAATCCATGTTGTGGATACTAGATTATTTTTCTAGAAAAACTCTAGAGACCAATGCTTCCAGACATCCCACGTATATAGGTCTGATCCACAAGGCTCAGTGTGATGGATGTTCTAATAATAAGCCCAATGGCATGAACCATATGAACAGTACACAATATGAAGCTCCTAGCTATGACTACAATTCTAGCACTTGAAGTGAACATTTATGTTGAGAACATAGCTAAATATGGTCCACAATTTAGGATGGCATCCTAGCTACAATTTTTGTCCACTAGGTTTAACTAGAACTAATGCAACTGTAACGTATAAAAGACTTTAAGATCTGGTTCGGTTAGTTGCCAAATTTTATCTATCCTACTCCTAAAATGTTTTTTACAGAGTTTCAGACATAGTTTGGATATATCTTCCAGTTTAAATATTGCCACCAATTATATTGCAAATAGTTTTTCAACCTCATTTCATACCTTAATCAGAACTTGTGTACATTTCTTGGTATCATGGATAGATATTTTGTTTCTGAGAAACATGGGAGTAATCCATACTGCATTTGGCTTTCTATGCCTTCAGAACAATATCTTGGAAGCACACTAAAGTTGTTCCTTAATATTTTTGTGATGTGCATTTGTGGCAAAAAGCAAGGTGGGAATTAGCAGATACAACCTTGCTTCAACTATTACAAAAAATAACAGTAAGAAAATGTGAGTGTGACTGCCTAGTCCCCTTGTAAAACTCCTATGTGGCTATGTATCAGTGCAAAGAGAGCATTGAAAAAAAGTGTTTCAGATGAACTCATCAAGAGTAGAAGAAACCTGTGCAATAAACTTCTGCCACTTCTTAGCTTTGTCTTTGAAACAACTTTTTATGTCCCCGTCGTACTGTTTAGTTGTATCTTCAGCATCATTTTTTTTCTCACTTTCCAATAAGCGCTCTGCCTCAATAACTGCCCTTCGTTGTTGCCCATGTCCATAGATTATAAATTCAGATGTGCGGCCTAGCCTTCAAATGGTTATAAAGGTAAAATGAAAAATATTAAATAAATATGTATAATCCAAGCATCAAGTATCTGCAACAGTGAGTATGCTTGATAAACTGTAAGAAAGAGCAGGGTATTAAAAAGAGAGCATAAAGATGAAACAAGATCATTATATTAGATAGTGTGATATACTGATACATCATTGTATATATCTATCTATCATGACTTTGTCAGACATTGGTGCGGTTATATATTATGAATGGTACTTTGTAAAGCTTAAAACCCATTATGATCATTTATCAATCTCAGACTTTTAATTGATCGTCGGTACAATTGAAAACAAATCTAAGTTTATCTTGACAACAGTAGTATAAATTGAACATAGATTGAACACAGCTTTGTTTGGCACAGGCTTCATTTCATCCAGTTATTTTTCATATTTTATTCAAGGGAAGCGTTGTATATCAGTGATTTTTATGTGGCAATTCAGTTGGTTGAGCAGAAGCATACAGAAATCCGTTGTACTATAAGTATACTACCAAGTACCAACAGAAAAGACAATGCGACATACTTTTCAGCATGCGTCCTGCAAAGCTGCAAGCAGAATGAGTGAAATGTGCTTATTGCAGTCTCTTTGGCAACTGCCTTCCCCACCACTTTCCCTATCCGATCCCTCATTTCCGAGGCAGCAGCTGTGGTGAATGTCATAGCAAGAATGTTTGATGGTGGAATTCCCTAGTCATTAGACGGAGATGTGTGACCATGTCAGCTTCAGATGTCATTACATAGTACTTATAAAGTGATTATATCAGGTGCTAAATCATACCTCTTTAAGCAGTGTGAGCACCCTACCAACCATCGTGGAAGTCTGAGTCATGCCAGTTACAGGTGGGTCAAAATCAGTATATACCAAAGCATGGAACCAGTCACGAGATTATAGGACTTCCAACAGGTTTAATAAAGTTCAATTAAAATTAAATGGCACATTTTGTAAAATCAAAATCATAATAATGCATGTGAATCACCCACAGACATACAACAGATACAACCATTTTGGAGAAATCAAAAGAAACTTTAGCACTTGCACATTAACATGAATTATATTAAAAAAATACATAAACGAACAAGAACATACAAACGAACAAAAAAACTGGTTGTCAGTTCATCTGCAATCATTTTAATGTTTAGAAGAATAAACTGCATGATATAGTCTATTTATTTGGTAATTTGTCACAGTGAATCACACCATTTGGGTTTTGATAACATTTCAAATGAGTATTTGTTTGCCTATTTACTTGCAGCAGGTACAGGAACAAAAGCATGGAATTTTTAGACATTCACGTATTACTCTTGATACGTTAAAATGATACTGTAAACATGTCAAACCATGCATAAAATTGGCCTCAACAGAGCGAAGCAACTGAAAGGATGAGCCTTATAATAAAAGGAAATGTTGAAATTAGGGTAATAAATTGATGCCAAGAGTTAACTATGTATCTATAACATTGGACTATAAGAAACTATAATACATACACTCTGAATACACAAAGATAAAAGGACGGGTATATATACAGTATACCTTTCCACTTCCTGGACCAGCAACAATCATTAGCGGAACAGCCACATCACTACATGCAGCCTCCCTCTGCCTATCATTCAAAGAGTGCAAATATTCATAGTACTTCTTTGGACCACACCCTTCATCTTCCTCCAATTCTAGTTCTATATCTTGCAGCTCCTCCTTGCCCTTGGCAACAGCAATATCAGTGTGCCCCTCATGGACAGCAGCATCAACCTCCCCATAGAATGCATCAACGAGCTAAATATCCCAAGAAAAAGGGAATCAGATAAACTCAGTTATAAACATGATTATAAACCAAACCCCTACTCAGTTCAACTTCTAAGTCGTACTGATCCTCAGTCCCAGACACAGGAAACAAGAACTGCCCGACATCCTACAATTCATCATTTCATTCTCAGAAGTTAAGAAAAAAAGCTATACCTCTCCAGCCCCCTTTGCAATGGAAAGTACTGGAGAAACTGAAGCATCGCCACGCAATGATATCAAGCCATCTTTTTTGTCCATCTCGTCCATTCCCTCCTGACGGTTGGCATGAGATTTGGTATAGTGCTCCTCGTTAATGGCATTGACCATCCAGAATGCATCTTCAAACTGAATTCATCTCGAAAGAAGTTCAACACATAAATTTCTCTTACAAATCAGGCACCTCAACCAAATTACAGTAGCATCTCAAGAAATAATTGATCCCAAATTGTCACAGTTCATTCCCTATCTTACCCACCAACATGGTAATAAACATGAATCTTGTGCTTCACAGGTTTTTCCTAATTCCCATTTCAGTTCAAGAAACAAGATTTTAAGCAAGTTAGTCCAATGATCCTATTTAAATTTCTCTCGTATTCAAAGGATTCTCCCCAAATCTATAACAATTCAATGCACCATACAAAAACTTCTATTTTTTTCTCCACTGATCCATGGAACCAGAAATGAGCCTCATGAACACGAAATACTCACATATTCTCCGCCCTCTGCTGTGATAGAAATAGCAGGAGGAAGTGAAGCATCGCCACAGGACAGCACCAAGCTCTCCTCCTCATCATCATCATCCTTCATCCCCTCCTGGCTCTTGGCAGCAGACTGGGCATCGTGCTCCTCACAAACAGCATTTGCCTCCTCCCAGAATGCATCCTCAAGCTAAATTCCACACAAAAGAGCGAGCAACAATGTCAGTTCCTTTCCACAAAATTGACACCAACAGACATTCATATTCCAAATCAAACCCCGCATGAACAAACAGCAGCTTCCTCAATGCTTCAGCTATATGTATTTCACTTAAAAGTCTCAATAATTCCGCATTTGTAAATGAAATACACCCTCACGATCCGTAACCCCATTTCCAGGCACATTATGGAATCGAAGCCGTACCGTTGCTATCTCTGGTCCGGCGGCGTCAATCATCGCCGCAAGAGGCCCTTCGCTCGTCCCCTTATTATCTTCCTCCGGCTTTTTCTCCTTCTCCTCCTTCCTTGCCGTGGACCGCGCGTGCTCCTCGCAGATGGCGTCCACCTCCCGAAAGAATGCCTCGTCCATATCGTCGTCGTCGCCCAGAAGGAACCCGCACGGCCTGGGCGCCTTCGGGAGGGGAGTGGTGTACCCGTACCCGCCCCGCTGCTCCAGCGCGTTGCCGGTGACGTCAGCAAGCGGCCGGCGCGGCGGCGGGCATGGGGATGGTGATTGGAGCGGGCGCTTGCAGGGGAGGAGGGGGGAGGGATTGGTAGCGCCGCGCGTGTGGTGGGGGAGAGGGGACGCATTCTCCTTCCAGCGCGACATGGTCACCGGCCGCCGCCGGCGAGGGCTTGGGTGGGAAGGCGGATGGGCGGGCACACGGCGTTTTCGACCTTTTTGAAAGAAAATAAAAGAGGAAGGATGAGGAGCGCTGGGTTCACATCAAATTTGTCGAGTTTGCTCCAATATTTTCAAATATTAACATTTTTTTACCGAAAGTATGGGTGTGTTTAGTTCCCACAAACTTCCCAAAATTCTCTATCCAAACTTCACTATTCACGCATCACATCAAATCTCTCTCATCATGCATGGAGCACTACATTTTAGATGCATGGTTTTGATGTTCACAACGAGACAAATCTTTTGAGCCTAGTTAGGTCATGATAGGACAACGATTACCATAAACAAACAAAAAGTGCTACAATGTGCTACAGTATCCGATGTGACATTTTCACCAAATTTTATCCACTCTTTTTTGAACTAAACACAACCTTAAAGTAGTGACTGGCTGACTGCCCTGAATTTTTTGTCTAAAAGAATGTTGTCGTGGCACCTTACTCTTTGATGGTCACATGGGGAAATTGCTACGAGTGAGTACAATGGATCAAAATTGAAGAATGACAATTATAATAGCCCGTAGCTTTGGTATTATATTTGATTGTTTAAATTGAGCTGGAATAACATGAGGCTCCGGTTTGTCAAAATGTAGATATGCTTTAGCTTTTGGGATGAGGAAAAAAAGTGAAAGCCCAATTTAGATGATACATATGTTGCCTATTACATAAAAGATCCTCTCTAGCCAGTTTCCCAGCTCTAGGGAGCATATTGTTTAGGATCTATGGAGAGCGTTTTAACCAGCTTTCTAATAAAAAAACATAGTTTGTTTAGGATATCAAAATGGTATATAAGGTGACATTTTGACTAGTGATTCCTATAAAATCCAGAAACTTAAAGTTAAAGGAGCATACATTACAAAAATAATTTTCAGGGTAGACCTAATGACATCTATCCTATGTTACAACCATCCGTTCTAAACTATAGGCCATTTTAATTTAGGGAACATATCCAGTGCAAACCAATCCCTCCGTGTAAAGTTTGAAAACCAACGTGCATGGGGACATGCTCACGGGAAGGTGAGGGGGATTGGCAAAACCATCATGCATGAGGATATACATGGGAGATGGGAGGCTCATTGAATCAACATCGTGTGGACCATATTGTGGTATACAAAGTTTACACGGAGGGGTTGATTTTCACCTGATATGTTGGCTTTTAATTTACCGTATACATAGTAGAACAGAGAGTGTACTTCTTTTTATATTAATAGTGAATGTTGGAAGAAAACTTAACCCTAAAGCGGCAATTCACTGCCACTGAACAAGATTCCTTTTTATATATTTTTTGATAGGGCTCCACCACTGATTATTTCTTTGTCAAGGATCTAAAAAGTCAGAAAGTTTGACCGTTAAAGAATTGCAAAAGGGAAAATTATATTCAAGACCAGAAGTTGGAGTGGCCATTCCACAGAACAGAAACAAATATACAATATTTACCCAAAAAACACGAACAGATGCATGCGTCTTGACAAAATCTCAGTTGCAAGACCAAACACAGCAACTCGTTGACATCAGTAACCTTTGCCACTCCATGTTACAATTTAAGAACAACGAGCGATTGCTTTATAGCACACCACTCCCACACAAAAGAGCTCTGCTTATTCATTTATTTTGCAACTGATCTCAAAACATCATAGCACGTATCTTGGAATTTAAATTCATCCATACGTCAGGATGACATCATGGAATTTAAACCATCCATACCTCAGGATGGCACACGTGACGGGGTGTTGATTTGGTTAGATTTACTGATTTTCTGAAGCTATAAGACCCTACAATTCATACCACAATCGAGCTCTCTAAAGTCCAGGAATTGATTCAAGGTTGTATTTCTCTGATGTAGGAAGTCCGTTATCCACCCCTGGCTGGGATCTTGATTGCTCCAAAACATTCAGTGTCTGAGGATACGAGTACGAAGCGTTGCGATTGGGAGGGGGGCTTGGGTTGCTGATCTTGCTTGCCAGAAAGCGCCGGATGAGGCCTTTAAGGAATGGAGCCATGGTGTCCGGCTCGTACTCCAGAAAGTACATGATTCCTCCCATGCACATGCAGAAGAGAGCTACCTGCGAAGCTTGCCATGTTACTGTTTTTGAAATATAAAAGGTTGGCATATGCTGAACTGGTTGATCCAGGTTGCTATGAGAAGCTACACAGGAAAATAGGGTTTATGAAGAGAAAACATCTAGCTACAAGATATATGTCAAGGTACCAGCATCAAAAGTTCCCACCTTATGGGTGTGGGTGGGTGGGTGTAAGCGTCTTTGCTCCAGCCTTTGTGAATTGCACAGATTTTAAACCAACGGTGGATTGCAAGTTACAACTAATTGTGCCTTGGGACGCTTTAGACTTGTGTGGGCCCTTTATAGGAGAGGTGGAGCAATGAAATATTACTTGGCACATAGCCAAAAAGCACAATGCCTATACAGCTTCAAACAAGATTATGTATTGTAAAAGTAGCAAATAGCACAATGTGTTATGTCACAAAAATTCAAATTCTTTTGAAAACGGGACATGTTTACCTCTTAGATTACTCTTGACAAAATTAAATAACTAGAAAACAGAGTGCAAGCAAGTGAGACGGACAATGGGCAAAATTACCTCAGCATTTTTAATATTTGGGAGCAGGTGGCGGTTGATCAATATATACCATAGAGAATCTCCAGCGCGGGGAAGCACATAGAGGGCTAGCTCAGCCCTTCTAGCTTTCTTTTCCAAAAGAATAGAAAGACCTGACATCAAACCAGCAAACCAGTACACAAGTTTGTGGTCTTTGTTTGCAACTTTTCTGTGCAAACATATAGCAGCCTACCAACATGCAAGAATCCTATCAGAATCGTGAACAGTTATGTGTGAAGTAGCATAGTGCTCCTATTGATAATTACCTGGAATACAGTGACAAAAGCAGACAAAAAGGTGGTGGAGCGAACAGCACCAACAAGAGCACGCCAACAAGTTGCAGCCGGTGATTCCAGGAACTAATGTTTATATTAAAAAAAAACATGAGTTAGCTCACTGACATAAGGTGGACACACATCAGCAGAAAGCAAGACTAAATACAACACATGTCAAAAAAAAGACTAAATACAACAAATGGCCACATCATACTAGTTTTGTTGGGTTGTTACCATTTGGGAAGTATTTTCATTGGAAGGATAATATAATGCAAGAATTTTGCACATAGCAAAATTCAAGCATGTTATGTAGGCACAGTAAAAAGATAGTGGAACAAACTTGATTTTATCTTGTTGAGGTAGGTTTCTGCTTGAGGCATAAGTTATATTGGAGAGAATATTCCACACAGATAATGGCAAGGATATAACAGGTTTCAGTGTAGTCTTAAAAAGAATAAAGAAATAAAGCGGCTAGTGAAATTACCTTTTGAAGACGTAAAACAATAAAGGGCACAAATGTCAAGGAGAAATATAGAGGGAATGTTTTCTTGAATGTTGATGAAACAACATTGACATTTTGAGCCAAGCATGATGCTCTGTCAGGATGAATCACAGAACACGGAATAATGGATGGATTGGTTGTTAAATTTATCAAATCTGAATTCCTCTTGTTTGATAAATAGGCCGAGAGCGCAGTTAGATCCACAGCACCACCTCTACAGCATTCTCTGACAGCCTTGTAGACAGGTTCCGCTACTGGTCCTGTCTTAAGGATGAATTCTTGGTACGACTTAGGTAAACTTTCAGGCCTCATAACAAAAGCATACATAACCTGGAAACAGAACCCTGGTGATTACATAAGCTTTTCCCACCATAACAAAATTATATAATGATATAAAAGCGAAGTATAGTGTTAGGTAGCTTCAATTTGTTACCTGGGCAGATTCCAATGAAAAGAGCAATGCATCTCCATGTCTCCAATGGCTTCCCCAAAAGTGAAATTTATTCTTAGATTTCGCAGAATTATATGCACACTGCATTTATTAAGCAGTAATGAATCAATATTTCCTGTATAATGGGTCTTCTATCCATTTTTGCCACATGAACAAGGAAATTGTTTAGTTGTTCCCGACCTGAGCGAGCCTTGCTAGAAGATATAGAGATAGAGTGCGCCTCCTACTTGAATCATCTAGGGCTAGTATGGCCAATCCTGCCACCGAACCTGCTAATATTCTGCTCCATCACGCCCTTCAGTTGAGTCATGAATATGATTTGAGGAAAAAAAAGGAAGAAAACATCCTAATATGAACCTATTAGTGACAACTCAGGTTAAGCACTGGCTAGACTTATTAACCGGGGATCTGTACTGAAATGTAGGCAAAAGGAGTCATAGCATATAGGTACTTACGCATTGTACGGTGTCTCCTTTTTCCTAAATCTCCTAAGGAAACATCGAAGTGCATGATATGATCCAGTGAATCCTCCAAAAAGTAACCCTACTCGGCAGGCTTCCTCTCTTACTATAAGGTCCTTCTCCGAAACCAGTTGCTGTAAATAAAAATATTTGTTTAAATGGGCATATTTAATTGAAAAATAAGGAAACATAAAGACAAACAGTGGTGGTGGGACATAGTAATAAATCAGTGCGTCATTCAAGAAAAATAATGAATCAGTGAGAAAGGCAGACAGTAGTGGTGGAACAGTATATGTTTGGAACTGGGTGTGGGCAGCCTCAAGGCAAGTAACAGGAAACATTCTGTAGGTATATCAGTAGAAGCAACCAATTCTGCTCTGGCGTAGACTTACTAATAGAATATGCACTACAAATGCCGCAGCAGCTGGCTCAAATATTTTAACTTTTTCCAGTCCATTATTACTGATAATTCATTCTAATATGCATTAAGAAAGCGACAGATGTAACAGGCTAGCAGCAGCAGCATGTAAACATGGAACATTTCCATCAGCAAAGCAAAATAGCCAATTCTACTACAGTGAACCAACCAAACCAAGGGCAGTAACTTTGCATACTCCAATCCCAAGCTCCCAACTGAATTCCCGCAACCAATTCATAGTTCATCCCACTTAACTGAGCGGCGATGCGAAGTAATAGGTGCGGTTTGGAGCAACGAGGGGTACCTTGAGGTCGAAGAGCGAGCCATAGGACCTGCGGCGCAAGAGCTTGAAGGCGCGGAGGAGGATGCCGATGCCGACGCGGAGGGCGTAGGAGAGCAGGAAGCTCTGGCAAAGGTTCCCGGCCGCGTGCGCCGCGCAGGACTCCCCCTCGTGGTCGCACCCCCACTCCCTCTCCAGCTGCTCCCGCTCCTCCCCCTCCTTTTCCCCCTTCCCCCCGCCGCCCTGGTGCCGGTAGAGCTCCTCGATGGCCTCGCGCAGCCGCTCCTCCGCCTCCCGCAGCCGCCGCGCAGCCGCCTCCGACACCGGCGGCTGATGCTGCTGATGCGCCGCCGGCGTGGGTGAAGGCGGGGGGATCGCCGAGGGGCGCGGGCCCAGGGTGGGCTCCGCGCCGGCGGAGAGGTCGAACGACGGCGTCGAGAGGAACGGCATCGCCGGCGACCGGCCGCTTGGGCCTGGACCTGGGCCGGACCGGGCCTGGACTCGGGGGGCTCCTCCGGTGGGTCCACTACGCTTCCGAGGCCGCTCGTCTCTGTTTTCCTATTGCGTCGCGCCGGGGACTTTGTGGGTTGGTGTCTTGGTGATATATGTAGCTAACGCTATGATGGTTAATAAAGGGTGGCGGGATCGTGCGGGTTACGGACTGTACGCCGGCACGTTCAGGGCTCCTTTGGGAGTTGGTAATCCCGCGGGGATCCCGCCCCCTTCCCCGGGAAGTTCGTCCGGGACGGCTACCCGGGTCTAAGCCTCCCACACCAGCCCTCAGGGAAGTTGGGACCCGGGGGTACACACGTACCGGAGCAAAATCATTGAAGGCGTGGCTGAGGTGCTGTTCTGTTCTTTCAGTATACTACTAGTCCATCAGGGTCAGAGTACTGTAGGCGCTGATAGTAAAAGGTCCATTATGGCCAAAATATTTGGACGGCAATAGATGACTACTTATCCTCTCTGGAAAACCTTGTCATGCACATGGTCGTGTAACTTAAAATAAAAGTAGTCAGCGGCGAAGGTAGGGAAAAAAAATTAGACTTGGAAGGTTGTAGTCAATTTCTGTAAAATTTATTAATAGTCCTTTAGAAATAATGCTTGGTTTTTGTTTATATTAGTCCTGCACATGGTCGTGTGACTTAAAATAGAAGTAGTCAGCGGTGGAGCTAGGGAGAAAAAATTAGAGGCGCCATATAGTTAGAATTTGGAAGGCTGTAGTCAATTTCTGTAAAATTTATTAGTAGTCACTTAGAAATAATGCTTAATTTTTGTTTATACTGATTGTAAATCAGTTGGTAAAGTATTTTATGGTGGAATCTGTCCACACAAGTTTAAGTTCATTGGCTCATCATGGGTATCATTTTCATGTGTTTATTTCATGGTTTAACTGACGTTATTCTTTTAGTTGTAGGCGACGATCGCTATTGCTTGTGCTGACTTCGTCAATCTTGAAATCTGTTCATTCGGTCTCTCAAAGGTGCTCATATGGAGTTGGGTAGGATTGTGTGCATGTTATAGGGCTGAATGTGGTGCTCATAGGGAGTCGTAGACTCGTAGGAGTAGAATTGTATGCATTTACAGGGGTGAGTGTGCGTGCGTGTATATACTATATTACACCCAAAAAAATGTTCATACTTACAAATGCTATTATAGAGGTTGTATATATCTTAAAATTTAGTAGTGACAAAAATTGGTGATATCAATGCTTTAAACATCCAATTGATCATAGCATTGAAAATTGACTCTTAAAAGTTAAAATTGCAACTTTGGATTACTAAACTCGGAAGGGAAACTATAACCTGTGAAACTATAAACCCCCATGTATTGGGTACCCGTGAATTATTTAAAACCATTACGTAATATTTAGATGTGTGTTTACTAATATGCATCTCAAAATATGAAAACACTCGTGTTAAGTCAGAGACTTAAACTTAGGTGCTGTTTGGTACGTCAATTTTGGAGCGTTATCAGTTCACGCAGGTAACAAATCCCATTAAATATTGTTTGTTTTCCACTTTTCCACCGTAATGAGGTCCGTGTAAATCGTTACAAGCCAGTAGAGAGTCGGTACAATACCAAGCCAGTAGAGAGTCGATACTGCTTGTACCTGGGCGTCGATCGATTCCAAGACGTCCCCCGCACTCTCTTCTTCCCATTACGTTACAGACGGCAACCAAACATAGATAGATAATCATGTGACAAAACAGGAATTTTATTTATTTCCTAACTCCAGGATCTACAGTCTACAGGCAATTCAAATTACTACTACTTACTCCCTCCGTATCGAAATATTTGTCGCCGTTGACTTTTTTCTACAACTTTGACCATTCGTCTTATTCAAAATATTATGCAAGTACCATCCATTTTGTTTGCCACATGCTTTACTATTGTAGCTATTTTAAGCTTGACTTACCCTTTTACATATTTGTGATAATTTTTTGAATAAGACGAATGGTCAAAGTTGTAAGAAAAAGTCAACGGCGACAAATATTTCGATACGGAGGTAGTATATCAAACCTTAATTATTTATAGATAAGCCTTTTGGCGGTACAGGGACATATGAATTTTATTTATTTCCCAATACTAGGATCTACAATCTATAGGCCATTCAAATTTCTATTACTTGTACTCAGACCTTAGTTATTTCCAGATAAGCCTGAGATAAGGTTCGGAAAAGAGGGCTTTTCTAGAAATTTCTTAAATCCGGTTCAAGTTTGAACCTACTGTCCAAACAAGCTCAAAAATAGAAGTATATAAAGTCTTCCTGTAAACATGCACTTAACACTCGATAAAAGTAAGCACCAGTAAAGGTTGTGTACAGAGTAGTTTCTGTGAACAAATAGGAGAGTCTCAACAAAGTTTAGTCCTGGTAGAGTTACAACAAGTTCATCCGGGCACATCACAGAATGATGAAACTTCTACAGTGAAAACAAAATGCAAGAATGAATTAACTTTTTTTGAGTTATCTTCCCAGCTACTTCGAACTGGCATTCTATGATAGGCCCAGAAGGCACCAAACTGTACAATGTGAACCAAACCCCATAGAAGTGACTATTCACTTTCATAATCGTCTTCATCTCCAAACGAGAACACTGAAGCATCTGCTGCAATCGCCTTGAATTCACTCATGCTGGAAGAGTCAACAGCTGGAGGTTGTGTTGTGGTGGAGCTGCTCTTGCTGCTGACTTCAGTTCTGAGGGATGTAGCATCAGCTGCCGTTGTGGCCCCTTGTTCGGTGGTTATAGCTACTTTCTCCAGTCTACTAGCAGCAGCGGATGCCTCCTTCTGCACAGTACTTGTTTCAGATGGTTTAGCAGCACTTGCACTGCTTTGACCACCACTGGCAGTCTTCTCCTTTCTTCCCTTGGATGACCCATCTTCCCCTTCGCTGTCAGAGAAAACTTCATCTTTATCATTGCTTCCAGTACCCTTGTTGGATTCTACGGGTGCGGCATTATTTTCTTTTGCAACCGTGCTAGCCGAGGAAACAGTGTCGGATTTATTATCAGCAGGTCCAGGAGCTGGTTTTGGTTTCGGTGGCTGTGAGCCATCGTAATCTACCAGAACAACCTCCACCTGGAACCCAGGTGATGGTAATTTTCTCTGGAAAAAATAGTATTTTAGTCTCAAGTCTCAACAAACAAAAACTAGTAAACAAGAGCCACAACATTGTAACAACACAGTAACTAGTAACAGAAAAATGCAAATAAGAAAATATTTAATGAGATAACTAATCACTGATAAAATGCCTATTTTCTTCACCTATTGATAATGAAAAGTTTGTTTCTGACAAAAGAAATATATGCACTCAGCAAATTCAGGTTCCTTGATTTCGCAGCTCAATGACCTAGTGGCAGCAAAGCAAACAAGAAGAGACACAATAGTATTCCCTATTCGTTATGGTCATGCATGGAGCAAAAGGTTGGCTTGAAAATACAATGTAAATCTCAGGCAACAACTAGAAGATATGGAAATTATTTTTTAAACTAACAACCTAAGATGTGTGAGCAAACGAGTGTTAACATCTGATTCCAACATCATAAGAACAAAGTACTGACACAGTAGAACTCAAGACTTATTGGCACATCTTCTTAAATAGTTCGATATTCGCCCTTCACAGACAGATATGAATACTATTAACAATGAAACAACCTTCACCTTGTCAAAATCATCAAGATCAGTAGGATTCAAAGTCACCCTGTTTTCCATCATTGTTGTATTTAGCCAGCTGAAAAGGATAGGAAAGAAATGAAATTGAATGCCAAGACATAGTTCTTCCAGCTTCTCATATAAAATGTTGGTGCCATCCAGTAGAAATTATATATGCATGTAAATGCAACTCACAAAACATGAGAATAAAAAGGAAATGAACCCATTAAGTAATAGGAAATAATACAATATTATTACTACATGGAGCTCACCAGTAAAAATCTCCTTGTCGATCATGAAACTGGATCTTGAAATCACCAGCTACCTCGGATAAGCCAGGTTCTCCTGGCAATGCAAAAACCATAATCCCCTTCTTTGGTGCACTAAACCAGAAATCTTCTGGCTGAAATTATGATAACAAATTTAGTTTCCAATAAAGTCTGCACATTACGCATAAAAGTATGAATAAATAAATAATAGATGGTAAATATCTAAAATGGTACAAATTAGTTTTCACAGGACATACTATCATAGAAGAATAAAAAAGTTTTTTTATATTTATTGGTGTTTAAGAGAAAGCAAGGAGAAGCTTCATTCAGGGAATGTCTTCTTTGTTATTTATGTCTATATGAACAAAGGAGATAATGCAATATTGTGAATCTTATTCTCCAAGAGTAGTTTTGCATAGCGGAACAGTATGCTGCTAATAGACAATTAGACATCCATGTAAAAATTGCCAATACATTTGTCACTGGTGCTAGACTATTATTTTAACTTGTATGATATCCTTCCAATACAGTGAGATATTTTCCCTTATTTAGCATTGGTACATCAAAACATACCCGCCAATACATGGGTGCACTTTTACCCACTATGCAAACAGGCATCAACCATGAAGGATCCATAATATGAACAACTCAAATATTTCGTAGCAAACTACGGGGAAAATAAAACCCACAGGTTACTGAATGCAAAATAAGATCGAATAATAAATGTACATGCTTACCATTAGTTCTTTTGTTCTTGGATGCTTCTTTGTAGAAAAGAGAACACCTGCATAATAGATCTATTACTTGATGCAATGGAAGATATCAAAACACAGAAATAATTATACTATTAAATTAATGTATCATGACACATGGCAATCTCAGTTTCAATGAAATAAACACACCGTTGTGATTAGAGACTGTAATTGATGGCCTAATCCAATAGGGGCATCTATGAAGACGAAACCCTCTAAGCATACACCTGGAAAGTGTGATCACATGATTAATTACTGAAGCAACACATGCATATCATATAGACACCATGGTTGAAAAAGTATAACAACCTGCGGGGCGGCTGATTTTCACCATTGAAGTAAGTTAAGATGCGCTCAAAATACTTCACATATCTCTGTAATGTTCCAACATATTCAGAACAATATAAAGACAAAATTATGCGAATAAACTTGCGTATAACTATGAAGATCACTCACAATCTGACTTGGAAGAATAAGCCCTTTTCCATCTACACATCTTTTCTGGTTATAGTATTCAATAGACTCCTCCGCGGTAGGAAAGAACTGTCGGTTACAAAGGGAAAAGGAATTTAGTAAATATTTTGTAGCAGGTGTTATTCTGATTGGTATACAGTGCATTACCTTTAGAAACAGTAGAAGACTCGAGATCATCAATCCTGTTCTTGCCTTCCCAGCTTTGCAATGGACAACCACCACATTCTCTATATCCTCCTTCAACCATGAGTAGGCACTATGGCAAAATGATATAACAAGTTGTATTGGAGGACAGTTATGATCATCAAATGGGAAGCAGGCCACCTGAAATATGCACACGAAATTTGAATACTTCCAAATATAATACACCAACAACTCCATGCTTGAAGGCTTGAGATTCGACATGACAAGGAACAACGTCAGTGTTGAATGACAAACTGGCTTTAAAACATTGAAAGATCTTTCAAAAACATCAACAACTAATTGACGAAATACCAAAATATAATAAGGAAACTGAGACAAAGATGGGATCATTTTACGCGTCAGCAGGTAATTTTTAGTATCATTCTTTGTTGGTGGCTGGGAGTGTCATGCCTTATGTGTATGATAAATGTGCAAATACAAGGAACAGGGAAAATACAAAATAGTAAGCAAATCATACCTTTCCTTCAAAAAGAGATGCATCATATAGCCTTTCAGAACAAAGGTTGTACACCTTATACTTCCCCTGTAACATAATAATTACATTAGAAGGCTAAAATGCATGATTAGTTAAACATTCCTTACATTTTTATGAATTCTACAAAAAGACAAAGCCCTCAAATGCTTGCTATCTGTTTTACATATGTATCAAGTCAACGTGGTTCAAGGTATGGTGGTGTTTACTGATGCACTCAGAAAAGAAGCTGGCTCATGTCATATTAATAACAATTAACAATAAGTCAAGCAGTAAGTTCAAGGTATGGTGGTGTTTACTGATGCACTAAGAGAAAAATGGACAAGAAAATCCAGCAATAGACTATTACCAACAATCTAAAACGTGTCACCTGGGAAGCATTTATGTTAATTGTTAAGAAACTTGATATAGAGCAGAGTTACCTTATGGTGCATTTCAAAGAACCTGATGACTTCCTCCATGTGGTTGCGGTAGAAACCCTGTAATGGAGTATTACTTTCCCTTTCTGTCATGATGCAAATAGAAAGGAACAAGCTTTAAGCAAACTTTGAAGAGTTGTTAACTGACCTCAAAATATCCAAAAAGCCCTGAACTCAAATCACCAGCAGGAAAGCCCATTGCAATTATGTTCTCAGTAATATATGTCATATCTAAATCAAATCCTCCTTCCTGCATAGGTAGCAGAATCAAATCAAATAATCAATAGTGTTTTACCTTATATTAAATCTACAATAACCTAATAATCAATTAAAGGATCATCACTAATGTGATCTGACATAGAATTCCTTAATCAGGTGCTGATAACAACAATCAACGTCACATGATTTATAAAAAGAATAGACAGCATCTGATTGATGATTCTTGTTCCTGGAAGGAAAAATTCCCTTCCCTCAATGCAGAATTTCCCATTGCGCTTGCTGTTTATATCAAAAGTACAATAAACTGATGGTTTATTATCACCATCAGATATAAAGAAAGATCTCCACTAATAGAGAAGCTACTGTTCAAAAAGGTGCTTGTCTAGCCTGAATAGGCACTAAGCATCACCCCACTACCTACCAAGCACATATGGATGTCAAGAGCAGATTATGGAAGAGAGCTAGCACATTTGGCAGCAAGTTTTACCATCAAAATGTTCCAATCAGATTTCAGATTTCATCAGGCGATGAAAGCTCAACAAAATTGTAAATCTATTAATTCTATCATAGAAGGTGATCAGTGATGAGTGAACACTTGTGACCTGATCATATTACACTACGAGCACTGAACAACAAGAGCATTCGAAGATGACAAATTTTCATCAAATTTTAGATGCCCATGTAGGATTAAAGGTACCTGGTATCGTCTTTTATTCTGTGAGACCATGTGGCGAGCCTTGACTTGCACTGCCTTTACAGCATTCTTAGAGGAATCCACAATGCCTTTTGTCAATGAACCAAAAACACCAGGCTGTCCTGTGGTTGGAGAGGCGCTTCCCTCAGCAATCTCATCTTGCTGTGCAGCTTTTGGAGACAAACGCAATCCAAGGCCACTTGTCAAACGGGAAAAGGTATTCTTTCCTGTTGGTGACTCTTGACCGGACGACGGCTGAGGAATTTTTAGGTTCTTAGCCCAGGAGGATAAACCAGATGTAGAAAACATGGATGCTGGCGCCTCACGTCCTGCAGCATCTTTCGCAGGAGCAGCAGTTGGTGCAGAAACAGCTGCAGGATCTGCAGCAGCAACCTGACTGGAAGAATCAGCTGAAGCAGCCGGACGAACAGGATCAACATTAGTAGTAACAGGAGGAGTTGCAGCTGAATCCTGGCTGTCCGAATTAGTAGGTGGCAGATCAGATGGCTTGACTTGCTGTTCTTCCATAATTGACTAATAGACGTTAATTACTCTTGAAGGACTGGAGAAAATGCAGCATCTGCAAGATCATTACACATGGACGCAAGTCAGCAAGCTAGGTCTACAAGTAGGACTTCGTGAAGCAAATGGGTATGCAGACATACTACGATAACAGATGGATAGTGGAACTGCAGATGAATTCTTAAAATGATATGCTCTCTACTACACCCTCATTTTGGTCAATTAACTAGATAGCATGGACACTTCTCTAAAAAGTGTCACATGTCAGGCACAAATAATTATTGACACTTTGGCAATAAATAAAGGAAATGCCCAATGTAGTGCTACCATGACACAACACGAGAAGCCTAAAATTTATGCTCCAACACAGAAGTAAGATTTCTAGCTTTACCTAGTACTCGTAGTTTGTAGGAAACAAGTATATAACCTAAAATGGATATCGAATTTTTCATAGAATGGTATGGCAGAGAAACCGAATCCCTCAACGATGCTCGAACCATCTTGTGCCAGTTCTCTTGTGCCCAAACAGTAATCCTAAGCTCAGGCTAGCAGAGTAACAACAGAGCAGCCACAGCATTATTGCTTCTCTTATGCCCGGTTCGATCCCCAAATCAAGTTGTCAACATTGAAGGCATACCAATTGATTATAGCATCAAATTGGAGATCAAAAGGAGAAGCAAATTTAGATCGAGCTCAAATTTGATCTGAGACTACTGGGGTTCCAAATTGAGGAAACAAAACGTAAATCCATTCGCTCATATTCTCCACCAGCCCCGCAACCGCAGAACCCAATCCCCGGATAGTGAGAGAGGAGGAGGAAAGGCAGCCGAGTGACTGACCCCATGGCCCATGAACGACCCCCTGACTATATCATTCATGGGTGTTGACCTAAGAAGGCGACGGTAACCTACCAGGAGGCGGGGGGCGACGTGATCGAGGCCCGGAGGCGAACTGAGTCACAGAGGAGCGCCGGCACAGAAGAGGGTGGTGACGGCAGAGGGCAGCGTGGGAGAGAGCAGCGGGCGGCGCAGGACGGCGCCGGCGAGATCTCGCGAGGAACAACCGAAGAAGGCGACGCGAGCACTGAGAAACGCTGCGACTTCCTATCCACCTTGCGTCCGATCGCGGTTCCGCGTCAGACGGCCCATATCAGGCCCAGCACGATGGGCCGGCCCAATTCATGGAAAGGTAGCCCACGATGGGAACGGCTGCCCCTTCCGACGAAAAGCTCGGCGAGGACGCAGCTCACACCACAGGCATCTGCTGTCCGCCTCCATGAACGCCGCCGGCACACGCGGCCGAGACCCCACCGACGACCCCTCCTCCCGGTACTTCGTCGACGCCGCCCACCCGTACGCCGCCGCTGCCGCCACCGCGCTCACCTCCCACCGCACCAAGTCCAAGTGGTCGCACCTCTCCTCGGTGCCCGTCCCCTCCCCGCTACCGGCCTCCGCCGCCGCCGCCGTGCTCCTCCTCCTCCGCCGCCGCCCGCACACCGCGCTCCGCTTCCACGCCTTCGCCCTCCGCCGCCTCCTTCCCTCCCATTCCCCTCCCCCTCTCGTCTTCTCCGCCTCCGCCGCCCACGTCGCGGCCGCCTCCCGCCTCCGGGGCGCCGCCCTCGCCGTCCTCGCCTCCGCCTCCCGCCACTACTCCCCGGCCGAGATCTTCAATGCCCTCGCGGCCACCTACCGCCGCTTTGCGTCCGCTCCATTTGTCTTCGACCTCCTCCTCCTCGCATACCTCCGCTCCCGCCGGGACGCCCTCGCCGCGGCCTCCGTCGCCCGCCGCATCCTCGCCGCCGGCGCCCGGCCGCTCCCCTCCACCGCCGCCGCTCTTCTTCGCTCCCTTCCCTCCGCCGCCGCGGCACTCGACATGTACCATCAAATCTACACGCATTCAAGTCCACAGAGGAACCACCTGCTCCTGCCGACCGTTCACACCTTCAACTCCCTTCTCCTCGCCTTCTACCGTGAGGGCAAGTGCGACGAATTCGGGATTGTGCTCGAGGAAATGGGCAAATATTCCTGCAAGCACAACGTCTGCACCTACAGCATCAGGATGGCCGGGTACTGCGACTGCGGAGATGTGGAGAAGGCACGGGGACTATGGGATGAGATGATTCATAAAGGTATCCAGCCTGATGTAACTGCATACAACACGATGATTGCTGGCTATTGCCGTGCCGGGGAGGTAGGGATGGTAGAGGAAATGTTTAAAGATATGGAGATGGGTGGAATTGATCCAAGTGCCACAACATTCGAATGGTTAGTTAGGGGGCATTGTATGGTAGGGGATACTGAGGCGGCCATGCTTGTGCGTGCAGACATGAGGCGGAGGGGGTTCGGGTTGGCGCCAGAGGCTGTTGAGGAATTGTTGGATGGATTATGTCAAAATGGTAGGGTTGAGGACGGCTTGGGTGTTTTGCGGGTGGAGGTGAGGAGGGAAGAATTTGTGCCAACTCAGAGGAGTTACGAGGTGTTGATAAAGGGGTTTTGTGATGAAGGGGAGGTGGAGGTTGCGATCAGACTCCAGGCAGAAATGGCTGGAAAAGGATTCAATGCTAGTAGCGAGATGTACCATGCATTTATTCGTGCCTATGAGAAGTCTGAAAACTATGAGATGGTGGAAAAGTTGAGGAAAGAAATGGCAGTGATGTGCACTTAGGATTTTGATAATCACTTGGATATGACACAGTGATGCATGAATTTCAACCTCAGCTTATTGCAGGAGAGAACTCTGGTAAATCACCTACCTATCTTTACATTATTCCTCTTCCTTTAGTTAAGTTTCAACTTTGATTAGCACCTGCTTAGAACAAAGCCTACGGAATTCTACCCCCTGTTGGCCTCTACCCCCTGCTGGCCTCCTCGACTCCCCCACCCTTTCCATCAAAGGCCTTAGCCAGCTTTATATATAAAGCAAATGGAAGAGAGTTCAGACGGGAGAACAACTCCTGTCAGTACAAAACCCACAAGTACCAACCAGGAACCAGCGGCTCCAACCACCAGAATACAGCAGCCAAATAGCTCTAGTCTACCACGCTACTGTCAAAACAGAGCAAACGGAAGGGAACAGCATGGCACTCTCAGCACAAAACAAGACCTCACACAAGCAGGCTGCAAGTCATAGCCTGGGAGCAGAGGAGCCCCCCACCCTTTGATTAAGCTTATTAGTTATTTATTCTTGTAGAGTTTTTGTTCTTTGTTCTGCATGGCATATTATAACCATTTCTCTCAGAAATTTAACTTCTAGTGCTGAAATCAGCTTAATTGATGCTAACTTTGTTTTTCTAAGTAAGAGATGTGTGAAGCTTGTTGGCTTTAAATTGATGTGCTGTATGCATGTTATTTGACCTAGGAACATTTTGAGAATGAGTAGATCAGTACTTATTTGCCAAACTTTTGTTGGGATTCATTTGCGTCTCTAGCAAAATAGCAATAGTTCAGAGAGATAAACCTGAGCTATCGAGTAGTTGAAAATGGAGGTACCATCTACCACTGCAGCCAACTTATGATCTAACCTCGCAGCCAACTTATGAGCTAACCTCTCAGAATATTCCAGTAGCATAGTGGTAGAATAAGTCCAACCTAGTATCCATCGCATTATGGCAAAGATAGATGTCTTTAGTGATAAGGTGCAAAAGTGTGGCTTTATGTGGTGGTTCATACGCCATTTGATGTTCAGCAGAAACCATGTAGCAGGTTATTGAAGATCGACTCATTTGAACAGACATATTTTACAAGACATTTTTTTCTCGGTACTTGGTAGGCTCATATGTTCTTCCTGTAAACAGCACAATGGAAAGTTGGGACAGGCAGCATTTATTACTGGGTATATCCTTCTCTTTACCAATAATCTGGTGAGAGGGCTCATGGCGGCACTGAAGACAAAACAGCTGAGGGCATTGGACATGCTCGACTTTCAAGTACACCCGTTCTCTTCATCATGAAAGTAAAACCCCCCACCATTTTACTTTACATAATCCCACAACTTCTCTTCCTATTTTCTTAGGGCATCTCCAATGTATGGATGCAACCCTGGATCTTAGATGGGACCCATAAATGATGTGATGTTAACTGTTAAAATGGCTACAATGTATGGATTCAGGGGTGTATTCATGTGCGGGGCCCATAGGACTAAAAAAATTTCCTCATCCCTATCCGGTTGTTCCTTCGCGTGAGTTAAAATTGTGAATATTGTTTTGTGTCACAGTGATATGCTATTTAAATGGATGGGAGCCGGTTCCTTGGCTGGGAGCAGGCCCTCTATGGAGTCGGGTTCACAGTGTAAAGGACTTGGTCCTATAGATGCATTAATTGCATAGGAGCGGGATGGATGCGCCCATTGGAGACGCCCTTAGTTCTTACACATCAAAATAAAATACTGAACCCATATACCAATTTGACTCATCATAGGGGGCCATGAATTAATCGCTGAATCTGTCCCCCGTCCCATGCCAGACGGGGAGGCTAAGCTGCTCATGCTGACAGAACAGAACCGTGGCTGATTGGCTGTGCCCTGCCCAGAGTAGTTTGTTTTGCTGCTGACTGTCACCTCTAGGCCGTGCCATCTACTCCTCGTGGCTGTTCCTCACCATCTAGCGTTGATCTCGTGGCCTTGTCTGATGATGTCATCAAAGGTATCCGCAGCAATGCAGCATGACGAGTTTTGAACCTTTGATGATGTTGTGTGCACTTCAACAATGTTTTTGTTGACGGAGTAAATCACTGTATCCACCTGACCTGTTGGCACAACAGAGGATCTTGTATGTCAGTTGCTCCAGCCTATCTTGATTCAAGTTGCACCAATGCAGTGGTTGTCAACAATTCGCCTACTTCAACTTTGATGACCACTTTGTATGTAGTTGGATGATCGCTAAAACAGATACAACATTGAAGACCTGGTTGTATACCTTCCATCAACATCTAGTGCTTCAGCAGAGTGTAGCCCTCTTCAAGGGTGCTGAACAGGATTCTTTGGGGAAGCCAGTGCTGGACTCGATACAACAGGTTGGTTTACTTCCTTACTGATTGATCATGTAGCTGGCCTAACAGATTTTTAAATTACATTTCATTGGAACGGATTGTAACGGCAGAGTTTTCCACTGCCGAGCGTGGTTCTTGCATCGACGATTTTGTATGTTCTAAAAGAGTACGGGCTACATGACCTTGGTTTCTAACTTTCAAAAAAAAAGGACCTTGGTTTCTTACAGTTGTGGGACGAGTAGTCCTATTTTTCTGCATATATAGTATCTATAAAGAGATAATGTGGATTTACTATCCATCATCCATGAACAAGTAGTTCCACCAATATTCGTTCTGGAGGTGGGTTATTGTTACTCAGAAAAAAAATCATGGCAATTAATAAGAATAAAGCACAAGTGCGTAGTATGTCATGCATCACTAAAGCGCGCATCAACGGTTAGATAAGATACGACAACCTTTCTTAACAAAACAAAAGTTCTGGTCCATTTTAGGAAAAAAAAAGTAAACCGCATATACTCAGCAAGACATAACAACGTTTCTTAAACCACTTTTTTAAAGAAAAAAATCTACTTGTAGAAAAGAAAACGATAGACGGCATCCAAGTCACCATTTAATCCACCGCACTAGGATACAACAATAGGAGTACTATACTTTAACAAAAGAAAAGTTCATAATCCATTTTTTAAAAGAAAAAAAATCCAGAAAAAACGACGATCGATGGCATCCAAGTCACGGGATGGGATCCGCCACCGAACCACACACAGTCCAAAGGGTGACGGCATGTGACGGGTGCGCGACACGGCGACCGTAGTGTCATCCGCACTCGGACTCTCCCGCAGTTCGACCTCTTCAGGTCTCCACCTTCATTCCATTCCTCCGCGCCTCCGCTGCCCTCCAAAAATTTGCGAATCTCTCCGCGCAAAATGGCGAGCACCCCAATCAGCCACCTCCGCCCCCTCTTGCTCTTCGTCCTCGTGGCGTCGCTGCGATGCGGTAATGGCGTCGAACCCTAGCCCACGCCTCCCCTCTCTTCGCCGCCACTGTGGGCATCCGCAGTGGCCGCTGGGTCAGTGCTCGCTCCTGCCTCATCGCTTTGCGGTCTGTTGCTTGATCCGGTTGCAGGAGCGGCGGCTGGAGACGAAGATGGCGGCGAGGGCTTCTGCTCGGCGGAGCCGACGAGCGCGTGCTCCGGGGCCCCGCCGCTCTACTGGAAGGTCACCCACCCCACCCTCGCGCCCGCGCACCTCCAAGGTGCGTATCGAGGGCCACAACCTAGAGCGGCTTGTTTTTGGAATAGCCAGTGGGATATGTTTTTGCTTGGCATGCAGCATAGAGTCGTTGTCACCGAACTTAGCTGAACTCCATAAATCAAAATTCCACGTTCACTGAATCACTGGTCATAGTTGCAGCTTTTGCAATAAACCCTGGGCTTTATGGACTGTATCGAAACATAGTTTATATGGTAATATGGGTTTCACTGGCATCCAGTTGTTGGTCTTATGACCCCATGCGTTTAAAGGAGTTTTTGGGGAAGTTGAAATATGCAACGTCTACATGAAAAAATTGGATCCATAGCATCAAAAGAACTAACATTTAGGTATATACCACTAAAAGATTCAACAACAGATATTTACCATTAAAAGATTACACGTTGTAGCTTTCTACCATTCTGTTCCATCTCCCTGTTAGTTCTGCCGGCTTTCTACCATTCTGTTCCATCTCCCCGTTAGTTTTGCCGCCGCCGTCGCTGAGACAAGAACGAGCATGCGGCCTGCACTTCCACCTCGCCACAAACAGCTTTTACATCGCCCATTCGCCCGACGTCGTCCTCTCTACTCCCGACGCGCTGCCGCCCAATGGATACGGCGCTGCAGCAGCAGCAAGCATCTCCTGTCTGCCCCGCTCAAAGGAAGAGATTGAAATTGATGATGAAGCGAGCAAATCCGGTCGAACAAATGGTAGACTTGGAATATATGGGATGCAATCAACTGATTGATGGAGGATTTGAGCGACGAGGCCTCGCGGGGGCTACGAATTTGGCAGCAACAATGGCCATGTCAAGCAGTTCGTGGATAACAGGGGAGACGAGGGGACCTGAGCAGCTGCGAGCCATGGCAAGCAGTTCATTTGCTCCGTTCCCTGGCATGCGTGCCCACGTACAGATAGTCCGCGAACCAGTTACCTACGGCTGTGTCATCATCCCCGGCTCCTCGCCGGCCGCTGCGAGAACTGCAACGCCAGCTCATGGAGGAAGTCTACTGGGTGGAGTGAGATGGCAGAGGGGACGACGTCCGGCCGACGCCGAGGTTGCATTCGCGTGATCGCGTCTGTTACTGTTAGTCATCGGCGACGGCAAAACTAACAGAGCCAAACGGAATGGTAGATGGCTATAACTTGTTATATTTTGATGGTAAATATCTGCACTTAAATCTTTTGATGGTATATATCTAAATGTTGGATCTTTTGATGCTATGAATCTAATTTTCCCATATTTAATTGTCAAATCTGCAAAGCCTCCAAGTGCTGAGCTGTTGTTAACAAACATTAGTTCTCATCTTCTACTGTTATGCACTTTTGGGGCGTTAATACATCATAGCGCACTACAGTTTTAGGATTGGATTTGAACCTATCCATTATGAATTAATCGGTGTTGTGAAAATATTTAACTTAAGCATTCTGAGCAAGTGAACATTCTTTCTGGTACATCAGTACATGCTACGATCTCAAAGCCTATAGCAAAGTGTGTTTGCTTGACTACTTTTGTGCTGCATTGTTTATTTGTACAGATGCTCCTAGTATTATTATTATTGTTATTGTTATTATTAGCGAGGAGATGCTCCTAGTATTTATTCCATCTAATGATGATCGTTTCTTGGAACTCTAGATTTACCTGGCTTCACACGTAGTGTTTTCAAAAGGGATCATGCTTTAATAACACCAGAAAGTCATGTATTTGGTCCTTTGCCTGATTGGTACGATTTCCTTCCACTTATACTTTCTATTCATTTTCTGAAGCTGTGCTAATGGTCATGCATTTATCATTTATCCTCTGTTTAGGATCAATACATTAGGTGCATATTTGATCAGTCCAGCAATCGGTGCACACTTCAGTATGTACCTGGCAAAAATGCAAGGTATGCTAGTTGTCCCATTTTACAAAAACCATAGATAGAAACATGAACAGTTCACAGTTACATATAGTTTTCTAATATATGCCTTTTAAAATTCATATGATAAGACCCAGTAACAAGCATTTTGTGGTCCATCTTGATCATGTAGCATAAAGTTCGATATGGTTTGATTTCGTATTATTCAACAAGTTCCCATTGATCTCAGATATGATTTTCTAGTTTCTACTTCTATGAAGGTAGATATTTGTTTCCTACCAGATCATTGAAGCAGCCAGTACTAAATTAAAATTTCCTTTCTGGCATGGACAGCCTTTGTGCATCTTGATATAGTACTCTCCTGTTCCATAGTCAGTCATGCATGACTAACAGTTACAATAAGTACATGCTATCTTTAATTGTTACCAAAATGAGTAGTTATGTTCTGAAGTAGTGTTTGTGAGATGCAGATGGCTCAAAATCAGCCCTACCACCGAAAGATGTTGAAAGGTTGGTCCCTTACCTAACCTAACACTAGTTAGAATAGCAATAATGCACAATTGAGATTACTACAATTTTTAATAGTCCATGAAATGGATCAGTCGAAGTAACAAGTGCAGTAGTGTAATGCACACGAAGTAAATATCTCATTTTGTCAGAATCAAGCTCTTTGTTTTACTTGAAATTGTCATCATTCCCTTTGTTAATGAGGTTTCCGCTGCCCTTATTATAAACAACTTTACAGGCTCGTTTTTGTACTACAAGGGAGCATTTCATTGGCTGTGGGGACTGGAACTACCCATTCTCTGTTGGTAAGGTTTTATCAGATTCATTGCTTTCCTTTTTCCTTCTTTCTGAATCTTTAAACAAAGTAATTTGGTATATCTATACACTATACTTTTGTACATAACACTCATGGGGCGTTGAAAGAATACAAAATCCATTTTAGTATGGATTCATAAGGGCATATATTTTGGTTTATTTATGCATAACTTAATGCAGCACTATGTTCTGAGGGCAGCCCCATTAAGCTTTATTGTTGGAGTTTTTACGACCGTTCAATCTATGACGGGAAGAGTATTCAATCATGTCATTAGCTGATATACTATTATTTGATAGCATGGTAGCGTGATACAATACAACATTACTCTGGGGGCAGTAAAAAATACTTCAGATGCTGAAATCCAGGGTGATTTAACCTTTCAGTTATTTAAGAAATACTTGTGAGAGATTATAAAGTTTCAAATTCAGCATCTTTCATAAATCTGCATTCTTATGCTTTTAAAAAATATTATTTCTCACAATATTGATTCTTTTAGGAACTTGCACTGATGTAGCCTACTGAATCTTTTGATGCTAACTGCAGGTGGATTCCTATGCATATCTTCCTGCAAACACAAAACATTCTATGATCTCAGATGAATCAACCACTCTTGTAATATTTGAGAGGAGGTACGATATTTTCAATGAAATGCTACAGTTTGCTGATGTAGTACTATAGCAATTTGATTCCTTGTAACTTTTATTGGCATAAGTGTTGAAACCTGTTGAAGTTCATCTGTCAGTAAAGTATCTTCAATATTATATTAAGTTTTGCTGGTAGAAATGTCTGAACTTTAGGCAAACTAATAAAAATCTAAAGCATATGATGCCCTTTTCTTTTGGTTATGAATATGATTTGATTCAGTCAACAATTTTACAGTTAGTGCTTCAGTTTCTGTTTTCATTTTTTTATTCAAAATAATAACAATCAAGACCTTTCTCGATTCTATCCCGTTAGGTACAGTTCAATGGAGGATTCCCACCCTGATCTAATTGTTGGTTCAACAGATAAGCAACCCCTTCTTGAAACCCCACGAGAGGTATGACTGGCCTTATCTCCGTCGATTGTCATCATCATCCATCTACAATCTATGTGCACCTAAAAATAGGACCCCTACCATTCAGGAGGTCTGTTTTTCATAGCATGCACATCAAGAGGCATGGACTAATGGTTGCAAATTATTTCTCTATTTTATAATGAGGATGTTAGCACTTAGTTATGACTGCTTTCATTGATAGTTTACAATGTTGTGTCGTTTCTGTTCCTCTTTTTGGCCTTGAAAAATTCATGAACGATGTTAGTTATTTTAGCTGTCATAATCTCAGGTCTTCAATGCTGACGTAATGTGCTGTATCTCATTTCTTAACTAGGTATTTCAACTGAGGAAGCTGCTACCAACTTCTCTGCCTTATGACTTTAATATCCATGTAAGTTTGCTCACTTTAGGCTCATTATTTTACTCATTGTATTCCTGCGCTGTTCCACTTTGTTCCTGTGCGGATTTGTGGTGTGTGCTAAGGCTGGGAGCTTTTCCTAGCCTTTTGTACTCTCATTTCTCTCTTAATGAAATGACATGCAGCTCTCCTGCGTCACTCGAGAAAAAAGAACTTGAAGACAGGCACATAACATGCAGCAAACCAATCATCATTAAAACTTTCTTAGCCACCTATAAGCTACTCACTTAGTTTCATCTGTAAAGTAAGAACATCTCCATATTTTCTTGGAGGATCTGGTGTTGAATAAGTATGTGCTTTGTAATGCACTTGATAGCTGTTCAACCCTGGTATTCAGTGGAAAACATTATTTGCAAGGGTTTGTTTGTCGGCTTTTTTTTTCCTCAGATGATGAGCATTGTCTAATATCCTTCTCCCACATGCAGATAATGGACTTTCAACCAGGCGAATATCTGAATGTGAAGGTTTGTAG
The DNA here is from genome assembly GCA_033239725.1 of Echinochloa phyllopogon. NCBI lineage: Eukaryota > Viridiplantae > Streptophyta > Magnoliopsida > Poales > Poaceae > Echinochloa > Echinochloa phyllopogon. Next base: position 47,857,053 of record BTCW01000002.1, on the reverse strand, counting down.
AATTTGTGTCTTACACTAGGAGGCACTTGAACAACATCACATGAACCGTGTGATGTTGTGGTACTATGCATACATCCCATCCTTACACTTCTTTTTATATTTTTCGTTTATTTCTACCAGGAGGTTCATTATAATCAACATGGACTTCTGCTTCTAGAGGGTAAAGGAATATACCGATTGGGGGACAGCTGGTAAGGAAGTAATCTAAAAGTCCTCGTTTTGTTTTAAGTTATTTACCTCATGACATGTCAAGCTTTATAACCTTGTGCAACTGAATAGCAGTATTTTGTATAAAAACTTGTATTTTTTTCGTGAAAGATGGCGTGCTTTGCAGTGATATAACTTCCAGAAGACGTGCTATAAAGATTAACTACTATGTTTATAATGCTTATGCTAGTTTTTTTCCTGTTTGCGGATATAGTTTTTATTTTTGTCTGCCTCTGTCCCTCTATTGTCCTTCACATTTTTTAGTGTATGCTTAGCTAAGAGTTACGAAATTTACATGCACAAAATCTGAAGACTGTTTCTATTGATAACACAGGTACCCTGTGCAAGCAGGCGATACCATTTGGATGGCACCATTTGTTCCTCAGTGGTAAGTGTATGCCACCTTTGTGTCTGACTGTCTGTCATCCATGGACTTGGCTTTTTTGTAGTTAGCTCACCGCTGTTTGCCATGATGTTCCAGGTATGCTGCCCTTGGTAAAACCAGGACAAGGTACTTGCTGTACAAAGATGTCAATAGGGATCCATTGATATGATCAAAGAAACCATTCTCGATAGATACCAATAAGGCAATAACTTGAAATGGGGAGCTGTGCCAGCCATGGATTTCTCTGGGAGATGGTACAGTTAGGAGTAAAAAAAGATCCCAAGTTCAAATAACGTGGGAATTCAAATGTGCACTTGTGAGTTCATGACTGCATAATTCTGTGCCTGGTGATACATTTTGAATTGTGAAACTTCCTGTACAGTATTGTGGACAACACCTGCCAAGTTGGATATGCTGTGGCACTTCTGAAATCTCTTTTAACATGTTCTTAATTCAAAGATGGGTGCCTTTTCTTTTTCTTTTCATGAATCATCAGGTGATATGTTGAAGGCAAACATAGATATGCGAAAATCAGTTCAAAAGAATAACATTCTTATAATAGTGGCATAGAAAGAAAGAAAGATACGTATAGCTTTATGATAGTTTTATGGATTACAGCGGACATATTCTTTTTTGAGGTGGATAATTTTAAATCCAAGTTTTGGCAGAATATCTACGACTAATGTTGTTAGTGAATACACATCATGATTATCTTATACTTGCCTTATTTTAAACCTGGTGGTGAGCTTTTGAAACGATTTGATTTTTTTTCTTTTAATAAAATGACACGAAGCTCCTGTTAAGTTTTTTTTAGAAAAGCTTTTTAAAAAAATCGAGACGTTTTTCTTGCTAATCCAGACATGCCAAATGGAAAAAGCAGATGGTTGCCTTTTTATACGAACGCACATATCATCCTCAATCTCTCAAAATTTTGAGCCATACGATTAGGAACAGATCTTTCAGATTCTGAAGCGGGAGTTTTGTCCGGACATCGATCGTGGTGTGTCTTCTATCCGTCCAAATCATCATCCGTCCATCGTAAAATGATTCACCCACGCGTATTTTCCTTTCCATTTTTTGAGATTTGAGCATGTATAAAAAGAACTAGTATTCAATTGTTCAAAGAAGATCAGGATCAAGTGTCCAAAGTCTTAAAAAAACAAAAACCATTTTCCTCCGATGATTTAGTTTGATGCTTACTAATCATCATTATCCCACCACTCATCAGAGCCTGATGACTAATTAAACACATGCAACCTAATCAATCGATAAACTTTCCTTTAAGTACGCACGAAACTCTTCTAAAAAAATAGTACGCACGAAACTAGAGTCTGCACTAACGTCCGGGCAATTAATAAACATGCTTACAGCAAATCAATGCCGGGTTGATTGCAACGGCAAATCGCATCACCTGTCCAACAAAATATCTGGGCCCGTACGACATTCCCATGATCAGCAGCAGCTGTGAGGCAATAGCTAGCTGCTATGATTCCGACCCCAGAATTTTTGCATTCCCACCCGCCCCTTCCCTCAAAATTCGCGGCGTCTCCTCCTTCCCTGCGCTCGTGTGCTCCCCTGCCCCCCCTCCTCGCTTTCCTCCTCCTCCCCGCGCGCAAACCCTAACCCTACCCACGTTTCGCCGCCCTGCCCCGCGGCACCGTGCCAATGGCGCGTCCCGTGTGAGAGAGTGGGAGAGGTATAGGGAGGCCGCGGCGTGCGGAGGAGAAAGAGAGAAGAGGAGGGGGAGAGATGTATAAGCAGGGCGGAGCGGGGCTGGACCGGAAGCGGATCAGCGACGCGCTCGACAAGCACCTCGAGAAGGCGGTCGCGTCGCCGTCCACGTCGAGGGGGTCGGCGGGCGGCGGCGGCGGCCGGGACCACCACCGCCTCGTCGTGCCGTCCTCTGCGTCGTCCATCCCCAAGGGCCGCTGCTCCGAAGGTGACGTCACGCGCTCTTCCTTCTTTTCCTCTTTCAGTTTTAGGTGCCGCGTCGTGGGCTTATAGCGTTCCGTGAATCCGGCGGCCGTTTGGTGTGCTCACGAGGCCGTGGCAGCTGCGTTGCTTTTTGGTGAAGTAGGATGCGGGTATGGAAGGAGATTGGTTTGGGGATTGAGGTTGTGATTGTGAACGGTTGATGCACCTGCACATGTTTGTCCATATTCTTTTTTGCGAACGGTTGTTCATACGTTTGTTCATATTCAAATTTTGAGTTAGTTCAGTTTTTGCCCTTAGCGTGTGGGAATGGCGCTGGGAGCTTGGTGACAGGGTAATGGATCTGGCAAATGCTGGGTTTCATGTGTGTTCATGTGCTTTTTGAGTGAGATATTGATGTGCAGACTTTCTTGCTTGCTGTACTCAAGACACAATGCTTGGTTTGATTCAACTCATTTCTGGTTGAACATATTGTTTGTTTAAGCCGTACTGCTATAAGTTGTGATCAAAGGATCTGTGTGGGATATGCTTTTGGAGTTGTCTTCTAGTGTATTATGATACAGACAATTTCTACCTAGCATTTATTCCTGCTGTTACAATGCAGATTTTGTCAGTTATAGTTCTGCTTGCTGTTGCCTTTTTCTGTGACCAGTCTAGCTTGAGTTTATGATAGGCTGTATTTAGTGCTGTACTGCTGTATTTATATCATAACCTTGAAGCAGGCATGCAATGACACTTTAATGCTTCACATTCCAGGGGAGTCTGATTCTGATAGTGAAGCATCAGATGTTAGTGGCTCTGATGGAGAAGACACCTCCTGGATTTCATGGTATTGCAACTTAAGAGGGAATGAGTTCTTCTGTGAAGTCGATGATGACTACATACAGGATGACTTCAACCTTTGTGGCCTCAGCAGCCAAGTTCCTTATTATGATTATGCTCTCGATCTCATTTTAGATATCGAGTCATCTCATGGTAAGTGTTCTACATAACTACTCATGCACATTAAACACCGTGGTGGATGTATGTGATCCAAGCATAGCCTGATGCTATATTTCAATATTGTAAAGACTTCGTTAGGATTCAGAGTCCCATACAGGTGTTCTGCATTTTCTGTTCCTAACAGATATCGTGGTAGGTCTTAAACAAAAGAGGTGAAATAATAGTTATATAGTTTCATACATTCCTATAACTTTTCAGACATACAAGATGTTGCAGAATACCATCTTACACCTAACAGTTAGTTTTTCAATGCATGTTTTGGGACCACCACCTTTGTTTCTCCTGCATGAAATTTGTTACGCCCAACTCAATCAACAGTACATCATTGAGCTGGCCCCTGGCAGTAGTTGGTTGATCCTACGTGGTTAGTTCGAGATTGTAATCATCTTTTCTAGTCAATTAGCTTAATGTAGGCATATGAGATTCTTCAGAATGCCATGTTTGCAACTAGCAATTAATCTATTTTTCCAACACATTTCTTGAGAGCGCTAGTGTATTTTTTTATCTTGGATGAAATTGAAATGTGTTGCACCCGGTCCACATGGTTAGATTGATAGTCTAGCTAGAGTTGCATATAAATCTTGGAAAACCATCAATGCAACTGGTTCAAGCATTTTAAGAGTATCTTTCAACATATAACGGAACAAATCTCTTGTTATATTATGCGATGATGCAATCAGCAAAACTCGTACCCCATGGATTATCATATCTGTACTCTCTAGCATACCGTGCTTTGCTACATCTTTCTGCACTTTATCATTTTGTGCTTGTGATATCTCTGTTATTAACTTTAGGTGATTAACGTTGATTATTTATGACAAGTTTAGCAACTATATTCAAAACACTCCTTATATATATTTATTTATACGATCATCGTTTTCTGGAGACCAAAGTTTCTGTTAGAGTGATTCTTTTCATCGATACTTGATACTATAGCTGCCACGTGTCATGTGATTGATAAAAGTGAGTAGATATTTATATTCCCTCATATCAGAAATATAATGTGCAACCTTGACTACCAATATCTATAAAAATATATTGTTTCGAATGAAAACCATCATATATTATGAATTTGGTTTCATGATTAAATCAATAGCATCAACCTTGCAAGACTATTTGGATATCTAGCTAGATGGTGAAAGTTTAAAATGCTTTAGTTAGGACAAGGTTAAAACTACTTGTATTAGTGATCAGAGAGAGTATCTAAACATGATCGTCAGGTAAAGTTTGGCCTAAATATGTTGAATAACTCTGAATATTTTTTCTGCTACTATTTTTCTTTTTTATATACTGCATCTTTTTTATGGCTCTAAACTTGCTTGGGACGGAAGTTTTTTTTTTGGTTGTATCCCTTGGTTACCTATCATTTGGCTGATGTTTTTCATTTTATATAATTGTATAGGTGATATGTTCACTGAGGAACAAAATGAGCTGGTAGAATCAGCTGCAGAGATGTTGTATGGGCTGATTCATGCGCGCTACATTCTGACCAGCAAAGGGCTTGCTGCAATGGTACATCATACATGTTCTGCTCTAACCGGTGTATTTACACTTTGCTGGAGTTTTATTTACTTGTGTTGCTCTTTTGGGCAGCTGGAGAAATATAAGAACTATGACTTTGGGCGGTGCCCACGAGTTTACTGCTGCGGTCAACCATGCCTACCAGTTGGACAGTCAGATATCCATCGGTCTAGTACCGTGAAGATATACTGCCCCAAGTGTGAAGACATCTACTATCCACGGTCCAAGTACCAAGGCAGTATCCTAACCATTCTCTTATTAGACTATCTTAAGGTGTGTGTTTTTCAAACTTTGGCCTATCCGGGAGAACTCAAACAAAAAAATATTTTGTACTAAATCTGATAAAATGAGCTGCAAATGTTCTCATATGCCTATTGCACTAGCACCCAGTCGCCTATAGCTCTATATCTGTTGTCATGAAACACTATTAAACAGTAAAACAGTCCACATAGCCCCCAGCGATTGCCATGTTTTTTCAACTCAACTCCAATAAATCAGTATTGTTTAGTACATGAGGTCCGCTAACTTGCTTATGTTTTTTTGTGGTTCCAAAGTTGCAGAATATTGCCATTTTGTTATATTCTGCTATTTTCTTAACCTTGTTCAGACATCGATGGTGCATACTTTGGGACGACATTCCCCCATCTGTTCCTGATGACATACGAGCACCTCAAGCCGCAGAAGCCCTCACAGCGCTATGTTCCTCGCGTCTTCGGCTTCAAGCTCCACAAGCCATGAACCTCGTGTATCAAGCTATCAAGCTCCTCAAGACGCGGCAGGACGATGAGGTGAGACGTGAGTTTTGCAAGGTCTAGAGATCCTTGAAGACATATGTAAGAGTGCAATTGGCAGATTAACGGATGGGTAAACTTCTATCGTGCTGCCTCACGCTTGTACCAGGCTGCCACGCCTATCCAACATTTGAATGTAGCTCTATGTCTAAGGACATCAATGTTGTTGTAACCTAACTACACTTCTTTGGTTAGTAAACCAGGACCTCCTACGATGTACTTGCTCTTTGGAGTAGAATGATACGTTATTTGTGGCCTTGCGTTGCCTCTACTTGGCTCCCAAAATTTACATGAGTTGTTAAGCTTTTGCTGCCGTATTCACTATTCAGTGTACCAGCGCACAGAGACAGACTTTGTTTGGCGTCTCTCATGATTACAAGTTAAGCAAAGTGTGACTTACAGAATGCGGTCTGACGAAAGTTGTTTGACACCAAATCAAATTTGTACTGAGAAATTCACCAGGCATGGCAAGGTTGGCAATGAGAAATTCACGTCCTTCAAAAACACATCCTTGTGGCATGGCGAGCGGACCCAATAAGCCGGCCTAAGCATTTCTCAAGCCTGCCTCGGGCCCGCCGGCTACTAGGAGAAAGCTCGATAATTTGTGCAGCAGCCTTGGCTGGTGTGACTAACTCGGCCCGATATTTTCATTGGCTGTATACACATTTCCCGAAATAAAAAAATAGTAGTTTTGCTTTGAATTTGCAATTGTTAATTTCTGACATCAGCAATCTTAAGGCACAACGAGCCATTCATGTAAATTTCAGTCAAGCAGAGCAAAACCACCCCAATTCACATGCAGTAACCGGACGGTAGTTTATATTGCTCTTGAAAGTAAACATAGTAATATTTGACATTTTACTGGCGCTACGGAATGGCACACCTATTTCATCTGATTCAAGGCCCAACTCAATGCAAACTGAAAGCAGCACCAGGTCTTGAGCTCAGAGGAAAAATATTCACCAGTACAAACAAAAATCCATGCTGGATTCAAGTAAAAAAGAAGAAACAGAAGTCCATGTTTTCGATGGAATACAATTTATTTAGGATCATTGCCTCCATCCCATGCCCATGAGTTTGCAAACTTCAACTCACATTCTAAAAATGAAGATGCAAAGGACAAACTTAAGCTGTCACCAATTAACCGGTCAATGCAGCGTTAAGTGCACTGTGAACATCAACTCCAATCTGGGCCTCAGCCTTCTCCAAGTCAGTTGAGGCCGACCCAAGCTTGGCAGTGAATTCAGCAAGACCCTTCTGGACCAAAGCTGAGTCGATCTGATCCACAGGGACAGCCTCAACAGCCACAATGTCAGCTATGGAGTTTGCATGGACGAATGCAAACCCACTGCTCACAAAGTACTTGGTCACATCATTCCCCTCGTGTACTGAGAGAACACCAGGCTTGAGCTCAGCGATTGTAGCAACATGGCCTGGCAAAACACCCATCTGACCAGTTGTAGCTGGTACGATCACCATGTCAACCTGAAGACGTGTTAACAGAGCCACATCAATGTAAGGCAACCAGAAGCGAAACAGTTGCAGATAAGTTACACCAAGGCACATTAACCATATCATAATCAGATAGATAGCAATGGCAAAAACATGATGGTAGAGAACATATCCTGAAACCTATGCACCAAACATCATAATGTAAAGAGTTGCATTTTGACATAGAAGCTTACATGACACACGAATAACAGCGCAAAATGATCTAGATGCAGAAACATTCCCTGTTCAGAATAACTTCGACAATACCACAGATAGCAGTTTCAGGGAACTTCTCATCATACAGCATGATACATATCAGGTAGTTTGTTTCATTCCATGGTAAATACATGAGAATAGGTGAAAGGATAAAGATGGCAGCAAGCCAATTTACCGATACACCACTTCTTGGTCTATTCACGAAAAGAACAAGAATCACAAGCAAATGCAAAAAATTGTTAAACCAAAAAAAGGAAACTGTCCATGCCATAAATAAAATGGAAATTAGCAGACCAGAGAAAGTTTTATGGTGTGGAATTTCACAATGATCTTTCACGATATGGGTAATCTAAAGCAAGGACACTGACATCAATATTAAATGTTGTCAAAGTGATAACCTTAATCAAGATACAACAGTATGGCAAGACACGCACAGTTACATGATGAGAACTGCTATAAATTTAGTCCATTTGTCCTTGTGTCATTTCAACTAAGAACTACTGACAGACAGCAATATAAAAAAAGGGTGCAAAGCACATAATAGGATTACATCTGATGTATCATGCCGGTTAGAAATAATATTTCGATTACAGAAACATTAAGATGAGGTAGTGATTGGGTGAAAGAGAACTCTAAAAGGAACCCGAAATGAGGAGACCCACAAACCCTACTCCTGGAAAACAAATGAAAAGATGCACAAAGGGAAGTTATGCAGGCAGGCATGTACTCATGATACACTCATGAACCCCAAAATAACGAACCATTATCAGCAGCAATCAGTTGCAATAGTTTAATTGACTGAAGCCAACCCATTGTGCCGAACACCAAGGCAAACATGAAATGCATGATAATTATCTAATAATCTCGCGATCAAGAAAGCCCGTAGGGCCATGTGCATCACAAACATTTCAACTCAACAAAAACGCCAACTAATAAGTAATAACCCTCATGATACCATTGCATCGAATTTACAACCGCTAACCAAAGCACGACAGCCCCAGACCAAAACACGACGACCCCAGACAGGTTCACATCACACTGTGTGAACCAGATCAAGGCAGGGGCATATCTCCTCAGACTATCAAGCCCACAGGCCAAACCGACCCTCAGATCGCGCAGACCACAAACCCTAGAAACGCCCGAACACACAGATCTGGGACCGGAAATGGCGGAGGGGCGGGTGGCGGCGGACGGGTATACCTCCTTGTTGGCGATCTCAGACTTGTAGGGGAGGACGAAGTTGACGGTGAGCTTGGTGGGGATGGAGGCCGGCGTGGGCGGGCGCGGCTGCATCATGGACATGGGCGTCGCAGGGACCTCGAGGTTGGGGGCGACCTTCTTCCACGCCTCCACGAACGTGGAGTCCTCGGCGGCCTCCGCGGGCACCTCCGCCGTGGCGAGCGCCCGGCGGGCGGAGGGCGCCGCGGCGGCGCGGGAGGCGAGACGGCGGGCGGCGTGGCGCAGCATTTTTCTTTTCTCCTCCTCTGGTTTTCCTTTCCCCTCTCCTCTCCTCTGCTCGCCTCGTTGCCCTTGCGGATTTTGACGGATGCGGCCGTGGGGAATGGGGGTGCTTCCAGCTTGGGGTTCGGGGAGATTTGGAGTGAGAGTGAGGAGGTGGGGAGAGCTGTTGTTGGGCTGGGCTACTCGTGGTGGACCCCGAACGAATTTGTATTTGGGCTGGGACGATCAGGGTGCTCATACCATTTTTAACGAAAACTTGAGCCTTTTTCGTTTACTAACGTCTAATATTTACTTTAGTTTTTTCTCTCCTTTTTCTGAGTATCTGACCAAAAGAGAATAATTTCAACATTTATTTTGTACCATATGAGTTGATTTTGTACATATATTGATGATATCGTTACCTCAAAGAGCAAATACTCCTATAGATTTCAGATGCATCTATCCAAATCAAACCTACTAATTCTGATCCAAATTGTCTTTCGAAAAAAGATTCTGACCAAATCTATAAAGATTTAATCATAATAGCTTCAAGATTCTTTACAAAAGAAAACCAACACATCAAAACAACTAATAAGAGTCCTATTTGCCATAAGCAACGGATGAAGAGGACAATGATGCTTGATACCCTAACTCATTTGAATGCCACCGTAAATATGAACACCCATGCACATTTCACTCCAGAATTAAGAATAAGAGAGCCACTTGCGTAAAACTTTTTCATTCCAGAATTAACAGAGCCACTTAGAGTAAAACTTTTTCATTCCAGAATTGACCTCCCAAAATAGAGCAACAAATATGGGTAGCTATGGGCGTGATCAAAGCATCTCAGAACTTTCCTGATTATACAAGCCCAAAAAGATCCAGCTATTCCACACAAGATAGGGCGATCAAACAAACTTACACAAAATACTCCCAATCTCCAATCACAAACTCCACTTTCGCCAACATCACCCTACACCATTTCTATTGCATAAATATCAAAACTATTGAGTGCATACATAATGTAAATGTAAAATATCTTGGACATGTGCGATATCCAAAAGGGCTGGCCGCCCCATCTATAGCACCTCTATACAAAGCCACTCTGCGGGCGCCTTCGTGGTACATGGAGGCATGCAATCGCTGCACCTGAACTTTTTAATGGCAGCAAATCCTGGAATATTCACATCATACCACTATAGGCCCCGATTGCTTTTCTATACAGGTGAGGGATGGGGGTAGCTGCGTCAACCTCTCTTGATGCACAATGACACCTGTTGCTGTCAAACCGCATAGTGAACAACAACGATCAAGAGATACGTTGCAATCCTTGTGCTCCTCAGCACTGACCGATGGTCGCCATAGCCATCTTGTACAAGCCAGCCCCGACAAATATCCAATACATTGCCATGATATGCTTGTTCTCGTTGCTTGCATCTGATGTCTATGCACCATCAATTCCGAAAAGAAGGGCGCAACCTGTGGGCCTATGATGCAACTGACCAAACTTCCAAAATGTGGCTTCTGCCAATCACAAGCTTTCATTTATCACTGCGGAGGAGGTTGAAGAGACTGTGGTTGGGTGTTATAGTGGGCATATGATTGAGAGTATATGGGGTTCATCATGCTCTGCAAAAAACACAATATAGTTATTAAGGCAAAAATTTCTCAAGTTAAGGAAACAATGGATGCAGATATAGGAAGACAAACCACCTGTGACTGGAGGGGAGCAGCAGAAGCCATTCCATAATGCATCTGAGATGACTCATCCTGTGAGGGATCATTATATCCCGCTTGTGTAAACATTGCATGAGATCCATGGGCCATGTGATCCTGGATCATATCATACAGGCTTAGGAGCATACATATGAAGGGGCATGCTTAAAAAGAATAGGTTACTTGACATAATGGTTATGAATTGATGGAAGGAACAGACCTGAGATACAATGTCATTTGTTGCACCAATATGGGAGTATCCTGGATGCGCATTTTGGTTCATATAATTCCCAGAGTATCCAGATTGGGGTGCTTGAGTAAACTCAACACCATAACCACCTTGAGAAGCCTGTAAAAGGAAGCTTCTTCTATGAGCCAAAAACAAGAATTAAACTTCAGAAGAATTACATAATTGGTTGATTAAATTACTTTCAGGAAACGTATATGAATAAGAAATAGTAAAATAGCATGTAATGACATGTTTAGAAACCTGGGTAGAAAAATCTGCAATGTTGTATGGCACATGAGATCCTTGGCTCTTGAAATCATCTCCGAAGAAGTCCTAGCAAACCAACAAACAAGTATTGCATCAATGGAGAGTACAATGAGACAATAATGCCATGCATCATTTATTGCCAGTACCTGAGACATCCCACCAATGGAAAAACCATCACGGAATGTTTGACTGAGTCCTTGGACAGGCATCTAAATTGAAATGGAAATTGTTACTATGTGACTACTGTTATTTCATGTATTATAAGAGATAGAAACATGCAAACCTGTGTCATCAATCCAGTTTGGGACATTTGGGCTCCTCCAGAAGGCTGACTAGTAGGATTCTCCAAGCCAGTATAGTTGAAATTTGACCCCATGCCACCAATAGCCTGCTGAGAGTTCTGTTGATGAGCAAGGTGGCCACCAATAGGACCACCTGTATTGGAACGAGGTGCCCCAAAATTCCTACTTCCAGGTTGAGGTACTGGTGGAACAGCTCCAATGGGCCCATGCAATCCACGGGTTGGAATTGCGTATGGCTGAGAATGTGGAGCCCCAGGAAATGGAGGAAAAGGCATACGAGGTACAGCATAGCCTGCTGGGTGCACACCAGGTTTATGAACCCCATTTGGAGGGCCATAGGGAACAAATGATTGTCCTGTATTTGAGAGGGGAGGGGGTGTGAAGTTGAAAAGTAAAATTTGATGTAAAGAAGATACAACATGAATGTGTAAACTGTATATACCTTTCCCCCTACCACTTCGCTTATCTGTTGCTGGACTGGCTCCAGCCCCAAAGTTAGCTCCCTGCATAACACCTTGACCACCTCCCAGGAACAATCTCCGGTCATTATAGATCTATATATACCAAAATAGCATAAATGAGTATTATTAAGAAACAACGATAGAGAAAAACAAACAATACAGGATGCATCGGAGCAGTGATATGGGCAAAAAAGCTCACCTTTTTCGGCTTCTGGAATTGCACCATACTCTGCTTTAAGTTGTTTAAAGGTCCTTCTACCAAACACTCATGCTCCTAAATACACAAAAGTTGTGTGAAGCACAAAACAACACAACGTGTTTATACAATGCTACAATTCACACCCAAAGTAATCCCAAATCAGCATAAAAAATATGAAAGTAAAGCTTACCTTGTAATGCGTCAACAAGCTATTCCAAAGGGGCTGCTTGCTCAGTACTTTTGGATTACCAAGAATAACTATGCCATACCGTGCACGAGTTAGCGCGACATTTAACCTGCGTGGGTCATTGAGAAACCCTATGCCCTGTGAGACAGAGAAGGCATCAGTTTACATGACCGTGCTATAAAGCAGTTTGTGCTCACAAACAGGTAAAGCTACAAGAACAAGAGTGTGTGCATTGCAAGTGTAATGTATGCCACAAAGAAATAACCAAACAATAGATGAGCATCCATGAATGCTCCACATTAACAAAGCCTTGATGGATTCAAGTATCAACTTATACATGCAATGAACTTATATAGTTATACTAAACAAAACACAAACAGCTGCATAGTGAACACGGCAATCGACGGTTAATAAAACGTGTGAACTACTAAATAAAACTGCAAAAGAAGCATACCTGGTGCTCATTGCTCCTAACACAAGACAGAATAATGTAGTCTTTCTCTCTTCCCTGAAATGAGTCTACACTAGCTACCTCGATTTCCTTGTAAAGTTGTTGGCGAAGAGAGCCATTCCTTGACATGTAATTTACAATGTATGCCCTTTGTCCTTCATAAGGTGTGATAACTCCAATCTGTGTGTCAAACAATACATTAGTACATGCCGTGTCAGGGATTTACTGATGTTCTCCATAAGCTAAGAAATATCCTGGTCACAAGATGAACAGAGAACATGAGTAAAAAAAATACCTGGCTTGGTACAACACCACTTCTTAAAAATGTTGTTACAATTTTTTCAACATTTGCCGCTTCAGTTCTGTTGAGATACGATGTCCCACTAGCACTGATCTCTTCTTGTCCCATCTGCAGAAAATTGGTGTGAATGCATATCCAAATTGGATGAACTTATATGTTTGAAACATGACAGTTTAAAGATTGTCGAAGAAGCTACCTGCACATAGAAGAACATAGGCCGATTTGGAACAGGCCAAGGAAAATCAATTCCAGATGACTGCCTCTCATTAACAGTTACTCCATTTTGCAGCGTTCCTTCATAGAAGCAGTTGGATGGAAATTCGGAGAGGCAAGGATGCATTCTATATTGGACCTGTACATCAGAAATGATTTGGAATCAACGAAGATGGTTTAGAATAGCTGTCTTTTTAAATTAATCACTCCAATGAAATTGCTTGAAGTTTTATCGTAAGTTTGTAACTTAATAAATTGATAACAGTAGCAAAAGTCAGATATGAATGTAGCCTTCGTAAATATATTTCCACCATTTGATAATGTGACGTATTATCTCCATTCCAAATTACTATTCGTTTTGGCTTTTCCAGATACATAGCTTTGACACTGACACTGACATTACACTACGCCTAAATACATAGCAAAATCAGGCATATTGATGGTTGACACACCTGTACACCAACAACCAGTGCAGAGGTTCTTTCAGAAAATGTTGCATCAAATAATTATTTTTATCCTAAAAATATGCATCCTCTGTTTTTAGAACTAATTACCCATTCTAAACATCATATATCTAAAATTGGAGGGAGTACAAGTTAAGTCCCTGCAGGATATATTCCACATAAAGATCCAATACAAAAACACTTGTTTCCAAACAGACAAGTTTGAGGAGTAACCTCTATAGTAAACCAGATGGAAGAGTAACTGCTAGAACTAACAGTTATAAAGGCAAGAAAAAAGAAGCCTTCATAGTACTTGTGGGATGAAGCTGGAAAAGAATAATTAACACCAAGGTAGCACTGCTGAGATACAACACAGCAGAGGCAAGTATTACCTGTAGCCTGAATGGCTTCACTCCCAGGATAACAAGGCGTTCAAAGAGAGATTGTGCTAGGCCTGCACGAGCCGCTTTTTTGCACATGATGACTGGACCCAGTTGACAATGATCCCCAACAAGAACCACCTGAATAAATAGCAAGAATACATAAATACAGGACAATAAAATAGACCTTGATCGGCAAAATATTTGTTGTTACCTGCTTGACACCAAGCACCAAAGGAATGAGACATTCAGGCTCCGTTGCTTGTGTGGACTCGTCAATAAGAACCTGGCGGAAACGGAAGTTTGAAAGACGGGGATCTCCAGCTCCAACACAGGTGCAACAAATGACATCAGCACTCTGCAGTATCTCTCTTTCAGTGGCACGCTTTAGTGACTTGTACTTCTTCTCATCACTGCTGGACAATTCACCTGCAAACGAAGAATATACATGTAGTAAACTCAATAAACTGTGCCACTCTGGGCATGTTGCATCCCTCAAAAAATGGTCGATTGTGGCATACTGGCATCACAACAAGAATAAATTACCCTGCTCATCTTTAAGTTGCTGTAGCTTGTGTAATTCGCTCTTTTCAGATGTATCAAGGTGCCTAACCTGCAATTTTTAACAGATGCATCAGTAAAACGAACAGCAAAACAAAATTCCATCAAAGCTACAGAGATAAAAAATAAGGATGTACCTGATAATGAAGTGTAAGATGCTCAACAGGAGATGAAACAGCTTCTCGAGATTTTGCACACAGCCTAACAACCTGTAGCCCGAAGTCACAATTAATAGCAGGTCACAAAATATAGCATCAATATCAGGACCAGCATCACCAAGAAATGCTGGAGGTTCAAAACTCAAAAGGTCGACAGGCCAGGTGGAATGGGGGATTTTATAGTTTATAATCATACTATGATCATTCACAAGTTAAACATCATACCAAATATGATTAAAGAACTATACATATACCGCTCACGACAGGTTTCAGGTGTTAGTATTGCATCCAATTATACAAATCATGCTCAGTTATCATCCAAACAGCTATGGCAGATGTAACTAAATAGCATTAACATACTAAAGAGGAAGTAAAGAAGAAAAATGAAGCCAGTTGGGGAACTGGAGAAAGCTGAAATTTCAAGCAGGGAGCAGGCAGCCCTAGGGTGTGTGTGTGTGTGCATGTGTGTTGTATAAATCATCTTGGACTCTTTCGTTATTATTAATAAATATAATGATGTGCAAGTTTTCATGAGCGTTCCAGTAAAAAAAGGGAAATTTCTGGCAGGCTTCAATGTACCTTGAGACCAGTTGAGCTTATCTTCTCTGCTAGTTGATCAACAGCAACGTTACTTGGTGCGCACACAAGAACCTAAAATTGGAGAGAGCAACAAGGTCAATGAAATCAAATAACACCTTAAATATATCATAGCAAATAACAGACTATTACAGTCTTATACCTGTCCTTGACCTTGTTTTGCCATGTGATACACAATTGCAGCAGATGTGACAGTTTTTCCAGTGCCAGGTGGACCTTGAATCAAACTAACTGGCTTCTGGAGGACACTTTTAACTGCTAAAACCTGGACATACACAGCACGAAATGCAGAAGACAACATCAGATCAAATAACCAATAATATGAATGGATCATATCAGGAGAACACTCGCGCAGAGGTACCCTAAATCGAAAAAAATAGCAACAGAGAAAGCCACTAAAAGTAAAATTCCCAGAAAAGCAGAAGATAAGCATATTAATCAAAGGCATGAAAGGATAATGTTAAAAGAACACAAGACGAGCAAAACAAGACAAGAATCATAGTACTAGACACATCTTCTGTTTGTTGGAGAAAAAATAATACACACAGTATATACCTGGGAAGCATTTAGTTCTGGGAGTCCTGGAGCCCCAAAGCGCCTTGGTAGGGTATTACGTATTATTTGATGCTCAACTTCATGTCCCAAGAGGTGATGGTATATGTATCTGTGTGATAGAAGGGACAGAAGTAAAACTTTGTTAATAGTGATACGTCTGTGAGAAACACTTTTGACGAATGGAATTATACCCTTTTTCAAAAAAATAAAGAACAGGATAATACAGAAAAGACCCAAACACAAATTTACTACTAAGAAGAGTGAAATGCACGGCGATCCTAAGTGCCCAAAGTACCCCTATGATTCTGACTTGTCAAGATGAGTTGTCCACATTGATATGCCACATCAGCAACCTTGGGGGTATTTTGCTCACTTTGGAGTTTTGGACCAGGATGATACAATTATAACAAGTCTAATAGCATGAATATGCATTTTCAAAGTTCATGGACCTGACTTAAGTACAAGTTGGACAGCTTGTGCATACTAAGAATATTCTGCAATATGACCAATTTAGTGTAGATCAGAAACAATCAAACAGTTCAACAACTAGCTCATAACTTAATAAGGTTATTTTCAATGAAAGCGTGCTCAATCAATTTTAGTAAGTAAACAGCACAACTTAATCCTGCCCACAAGGTCATGCACTGAACTCACCCACTGACACTTGTCTCATCCACGGCGAAAGTTTTCATCGCTCCTTGCATTCTATCAAAGCTAGTACTCTTCCAAACAAAATCCACACTGAATCCAACACTTAGTTCAGTGGGTACCCCCTGAAATCCAGAGATAAAATTACAATAGGCTGAGAAGATACTAAAAAGAAATAAAAAAGGAAAAAATGCCTCCTCATACCTGACTAGCACGAAGCTCAAGTGCCACCTCCTCTTGTGCAGTGAGCTTAATCTGAAAGAAAAATATCCTTAGCACGGGCATGAAGGTCAAATTAACTCAATTAAGGCCATCAAGCAATTATCAATATGTTTCTAATACACATACCACATGTCCCACAGACTGCCATGTGGGATGTGAGCTATCACCAGGATATCTCAAGCGCAGCTCATCTCCAGGCACAAGCCTCAACTCATTATCTTCCTAAAATACACAATTGGTTTCCCATGTTAAGCAAGGAATGCACGATGCAGAGCCAACATAGTCTATGACAAATAATAGTGCTAAACTGCTAATTCATTAATTCCACTTATTTTAGTTCTTAAACAACCTTTGGAAAGACAAAGTAAGCTACACGCTTCTTGTTCAGTCCAATATCCCACCGAACAGTAACATTATCCTTGCTCTGCGACTCTTTCATCATCTACAGCAAAATAAAAAACAATAATGCAATTTAGTTTTGTATTAAAAAAAGAAAAAAAAACATGAGATCATAACCAGAACACAGTACCTTGTCATAATCAGCCTCGAGCTTTATCAGCGGAGCAAAAACATTTTGATACTGGCAAAAAAAGAGTTAGGCAAACAAATGAGTTTCGAAAGAGTGCTAGAAGTAGTATGAATCAATAAAAAAGTAGTCTCAACAGATAGAAATGCAGAAATTCAACTTTATAAAGTTTTAACCTGGTAAGCATCTTCATACTTCAAAACAACTGGCTGAGGTTCATCATCTACACCAGGCTTTTCAAGATCTTCAAGGGAGGCATCAGGATTTGCCTTCCAGAGCTCTTCCACTTTGTTAATTTGCTGAGCACTAATTTGGCGAGCTCTTAACTGCTCCTGTTCTGTGGGTACCTGGAAAGAAGTAAATTGCTTGATCATCAGAAAGTTAATAATGGAAAGTCAAGCACATATGTGCAGTAGACCAATCAAATAAAGCATCATGAAAATACACTTGCCTTTACAAGCCATGACAAAAAGCACCTGTCGTCAATAAGAGGACACCACTGACTGAGATCCCAATTCATATCCTTCAATGCATTAACATTCAAACATGGCTCTCTGCACAAAAGAACGACAACATTCTCCGACTTTGCTGAGATAAACCCAAGAAGAAATACATTGCGACAACCACAGTTATAGCATTCAAGAATCGTTTCTCCCAAAGGGCTATCCTTGTGAAGGCACACTTCCTTATGCTTTGCCCTGACCTGTAAACAACAAATGTATGATTATGACCATCTACATAGCGATAGTTTCATACAAACAGGTGAAAGCAGGTGGATTATGGCAAAAAAAAGCGCTTAGGCAGGAGTGATCTAGCCTACACCTATATTTATTTTGCAAACAAAGCTGACGGTTTGCTGTTATGACAGCTATATATGTGAGTAGGCCTAATGTTGAGTTGTTGACTATTAGAGCATCAACATTGTCGATGAGGGGACACGTTCCTCCTCATAAACACGTCAGAGGCACCTGATTTTACATTACATATTCCTCAGTGTGTAGCATCACATAATGTTTATAGAACTAGTTCAACTGGGTAAAAATATCATCACTTTTTTCCCACCCACTCTCTCACCATTGATTTCACATGAACATGACCCTAAGCCTCAACTTTTGGAGAAAGCATTTATGCGTGTACTTGCACCAGTTCCAGTTCTCCCACCCACTCTCTCACCATCTATTTCACTAAGAATCATAGCCACACAGCAGCAGGAATTGATGCATGAACACTAAATGTGCCGAGAGTCTTAGACTACAATGTGGGTGGCCTTAATGATAGCAAAGCTATTTCTGGATACCTACAGAGCCTTCGGATGAGAAAATGAAATTGCAGGATAAGAAGTTGTTCAAACCAAACTGGGACAATTTTTTAGAACAAAAGATATCATGTCTTGCATACAATTTGAGATGGTCTTTACTGAAAATACAATTAAATACAATTAACTAGCTTTACTAGCAAACTGTTCAACAAAGGTATCAGGAACCCCTTGAAAGGGGCGGAACAATTGAACTATTGACTTATAGGAATCACATTTGCCACAATATGTAGCAACTACTACAATCATAAAAAGGCAGAAATTTTAATAGATCAACAAAAGTTAGAGCCAAATAAGCACATCTAGCAATATTTTCATTCCCAAGGCAACATTTCCCATAGATATAACCACTAATATAATATTTCATATTGGGTTATTCAACATCAAAATTCAAAGGAAAATTAACAATCAGAAAATCTTCCAAGTCTACTGCAATATCAATCCAGAATGAACACTAGGACTAGCAAATTGCGAAGACTAGAGACACGGCTATATCATACTGCATTAATCAATATATATACGATCAGATATATACTACCAGACAGAAGCAATTCGGCCATCTGAACTAATGTTCACTAATAGAATAAAGAACAACCCATGTACCACTTCTATTAGAAGACCAAATCCAAAACTTAAAATTGATGCAAATTGAAGAACATGTAGAGACAGGGTTAGCATCCATTCGGGTTCTAAGCAAATATAAATGGAGTAAACAGCTTGTCAATCTTAAAATTTAACTAACTGATCCTTCTTTCCACGAGCAAACTAAGCTACATCAATATGAGATAAGATAAGCAGACAAACCAGGTGGTTAACAATGTGGGAGCCTGAGGTGTTCCCTCGCGAGTTGCAGAACCATTTGCGGCAAGATGGCACGTTACACCTGGCCACGCATGCGGGGTTGTGGATCCCGCAGTACCGGCAGGCGTGCTCGACGAAGTCGCCCTTGCCGTAGTCGTAACCGTCCTGCCCGGTGCCCGGGCCTACAGGCTCCTCGAAGCTGAGCGCAGCGACCCCGGAGGCGAGCCCATCCGCTACAGCCGACGAGCGCGCCTTAGAGGCAGACCGCGGCGACGGCGAGGAGGAGGAGGCCGGCGGTGTGGGGACGTCCTGCGGCGCGAGATCGGGCTCAGGGGAGGCCGCGTCGGACGGCGGAGGCGGCGGGGCCGGCCAGGACGAGGAGGACGCCGCGGCGGCGGTCATGGGCGGCAGCGGCGCGGATCGTGGGGGCGGCTGGGAGAGCCCCGGGAAGTCCGGGTAGTCGAAGTCGTCGCCCTGCGTGTTGAACTCGAGGAACGTGTAGGCGTCGCCGGCGGCGGTGGCGGAGGGGTCCGGCTGCGAGGCCGTCTCGTACAGGTCTGCGGCCGCGGCCGCCGCGGCGGCGGAGGAGGGCGGCTGCGTCGCCATCCCCGCCGGCTAGGGTTAGGGTTTTGCCGCTGGCGGAGGGCAGGGAGGGGCTGGAGAGACGGGGCGAATCGGGAGGGGGAAGGGGAGAGGACGACTCGGGGCGGAGAGGATGGTGAAAGGGGGTGCCGTGGGGGGTTTGATTTTGCGTTGCTTTCTTTTGCTTTAACTGTGCGGGGTGGTGGTGGGAGTGGTTTCGCCTCGTCTCGTGATTTTGGGGGATTTCAGGGGGTGCACGAGAGGAGTGGGGAGAAACCGGTATGCGTACGACTGCTACAGTACGGTACCACTCCGTATATGCGTTGGTGCGGTGCGGTGCGGTGCGGTGCGCGCTTACAACCGGGCCGGGCCTGACTTTGTTTCCCGGGCCACATCGTGGTCATTCGGCCCACATGTCTTGTGCGGCAAAGAGAGAGTATGTGCTGATAAGCCCAGTAAAAAAAGCGGTCAAGCCAGCGCACGGACGTCCGACGGAATAAAATATCGGACGGTACTGTAGCATAAAAAATTTTCGCCGCAACATAGAAACGATGTTGCATGCAATATGTAAAAAAATTTGCAACATTCAAGAATAACATATGCAACATCAAACAATAGTAGCCGCAACATGAATAGTCATCGTTTGCAACATAAAAGACGACGGCGTGCTCCCAACTCTCAGTCAGGCACGGCAGCGGTCAAAAATTCCCAATAAAAAATGCAACATCCGGATAAAACACTTGCAACATGCGTGTGAAACATATATAACATCGCAACATCCCAGATCTATTTTACAACATTCACATAAAACAATTGCAACATTTTTTTCTGAAACATCCGAAACACGTGAAACATACACCTACAACATGGAGCAAAACCATAAAACATTCCAGAACTACTTTTGCAACATCCACGTCAAATAATTTCAACATTTTTCTGGACCATTCGAAACACGTGAAACATGCTCTTGCAACATACAGTGAAACACTAACAAAAAAAAATTGAGAACCGGAGGAGGAAGAGGAGAAGGATGGTGAGCTGGTGGCGCCGGCGCGGAGGATATGGCCGCCGGTGACGGCGGCGCCGGCGAAGGATGGCGCGGCGGCGGAGACTGCGACCGCGACGGTCTCGGAGGAGGGCGCGGCGGCGGCCACGAAGGAGGGCGCGACAATGGCGACGGTGGCGACGGAGACGACGATGGCAGCACGTGGAGAAGCGGCGGAGATGGCACATCTGCGGAGGAGACGGCGACAGCGACGGCAGCACTTCGGCGGAGGCGCAACGACGGCCACGGAGGAGCGGCGGCGATGGCACGTTGGTGGAGGCGCGACGACGGCCATGGAGCAGGGCAGCGATGGCACATCGGCGGAGGGCGCGGCGACGACCGCGGATGAGCGGCGTCGACGGCACATCGGCGGAGGGCGCGGCGATGGTCGCAGAGGAGCGGCGTCGACGGAACGTCGGAGGAGGGCGTGACAGTGGCGATGACGGCGGAGGAGCGGCGGCTCCTCGGAGCGGGGAGCGCGGCGCAAGAACAGGGAGATGGGGATTTGGGATTTTTTAGAGCCGTGGTGGCCTTTTGCATGAATAAAAGTGGGAGAGGCGGAATGGGAAGCGTCCAATACAGTCCGATTTATCGGACGTACAAGGAGGAGCATTACCGTAAAGAAAAAGGTGGTGGGGGATCGTTTCTGCACGACGAATCGAAATTTTTTTAAAAGCAAACTAAATATAAACAATTTACAGTTTTCAAAGTAACCACTCCAAGCCTCACAAGTCAAAACCGCATCTTGCATTGTCTCCACAACTAGCAAGCAGTCGGTCTGAACAATTAAACGGTTACACCCAATATGTTGTGCCAGCAACAATCCCTCTTTAAGTGCATATGCCTCCGCCACTGGTGCATCTAAAACATGTGGTAGATAGCTCTGGCCAGCTGCGATGCACTTGCCCCCCGGAGTCTCTAATAACGGTCCACTTCCCGACTCAGCATCGAACACTGCATCCACGTTTACCATTAGTTTTCCTTCGGGGGGCTTCTTCCACCCATGGTGTACCTTAGTTATTTTTTCATCGACCTCATATAGTTGCTACTTGCTAGACAACGCTGCAATTGACATTGCTGATCTTAATGGAACTTGAATGTTCTCCTCATGCACGAATTGCCTTCTCTCCCACCACATATACCACACTAGCTCCGCAGATCCCACATTTTTTAGAGAAGGAACTAAACTTTGGCCTGCCCTAGTTTGTCTTATTAAAAGCATACAAGCAAACTAAACTTGGTATGGATATTCACATTCTTTTTATCAACTTAAGGGTAAATGATACATCCATACATACATATATATGGGTGAGCATTGGTGGGGAAAAGTATAGACTCTAGAGCAGGCCCTAGACACTGGCCCGCATTTTTTTATATTAGAGTACCTCTCAGTGTTTTGAATTATAGTTCGTTTGACTTTTTTGTCTCAAAATTTGATCGTTCGTCTTATTCAAAATTTTGTGCAAATTATTATAACTTTTGTGGTGGCTTACTTTATTAATAAAAATTCTTCAAAAATAACTTAAATTTGACTATATTTACATAAATTTTTTAAATAAGCGGTCAAACTTGTGGTAAAGAAATGAAACAAACTATTAATTTGAAACAGTGGGAGTACGTCACGAAGACCGGGCGAGACGGATGGCCGGGGATGGGTATGAAAGCCCCCTGCGGCGGTCGGTTGAGGCCCCGTGCAGCGCCGTCGGGGCATTTTTCCCGAGAGAGAAAACGTACAAAAATCAATATTAGAAGCTTCCACTTTACAAAATAATACAAATTTTATATAAACATATATGTTTTGCAAAATGTGTAGGATCATTCTGCAATTTGGTCCCGACAGGCAAATAAAAAAAGTTTCTATAAACCTTAAGGTTTACATAGCTGACTGGCTGTGCTTCCTAGATAGAACGACCTGTCAAAGTCGTCCTAGCTTGTATAACCAAAAGCTGATTTTTTTTTCGTTGGATGTCCTTTGTTAGTGCCGAACTCGTAATTAAGGGTCCATAGAAAGCACATGCTAGGTGTGCCACGCTGCTACTGTACTAGCTAAGCATTTGTACGCCCTTCGGTTTTTAATATATGACATCGAGGACAAGCAAATTAGCTAATTGTTAACTTTGTATTTAACAAACTGCCCTAGAAGAGTTGCAATGAGTGCACAGAAAACTAACGCAGCATTTGCTCTTGCCGATTCCAATTCCAACAAACTGTTTTAAGTAACACATTTCATCAATCAAATATCAGGGATATCATTTGGCTATTGCCGTGCGGTTGCCGATTCCAATTCCAACAAACTGTTTTAAGTAACACATTTCAACAATCAAATATCAGGGATATCATTTGGCTATTGCCGTGCGGGACTTATTATAGCTTACAAAAATTCCAATACATGTTTGGTACACATAGGAAACAGGACTCAAGCTAACTGCAACAAAACAGAAACGAAAAAAATATAAGTTCAACATGAACCAATCACTAGCTCTAATACCCAACTCGAATGGTAGGAGTTCGCAGTGCCAACCCAACTATACACTGTTGCTAGCTTAGGCCACTGAGGAAATAACACTAGGAAACTCATAAAACGTATCGTTCCAACGCAAATGGTCCGTTCACCAGGTAAAGACTATGGTGAGATTCACTGGCGAGAGATAATCAACTCTCCTTCCTGAGAGAAACAGCAGAGATAACGCGTTCCAACGCTCAGGGTCTTGAGATCATGAGCAGCAAGTGTCAGGAACTGCAACTAACAACTGCATCCCCCAGCCTGAGCCTGAGCCTGGGACGAGTTTGCATTGCCAGACCTCAAGTTCACATCAACCATGTCTTCCTGCTTCGCTGATGAGAGGGTTTCCATCCCAGGAAGTGCAGCCGCAATCTTACGGAACAGAGCCTGCACACAAGTTTGTAGTGGTCAATGCAAAATAAGCAAGTAGGTTAAAACATAAAGAAATATAACGCCCTCCCTGAAGAAAAGCACACTAGTTTGAACTTTGGAGTAAAAAACAAATTGCCAGCTCTAGAAGCATGTTATCCAATATGGCACCAACTTGCTATACTAATGAGAAATATTTTATGAAACATACCTTAATGTTAAACCCAGCTTTAGCACTGGTTTCAATAAACATCACACCAAGGTCCTTTGCCTTGCCTTCCCCTTCCTCTATCGAGACTTGCCTGTTCCATGAGATATAACAGAATTTAAGCAAGATATAAGAGCATAGTTCTTCAAGTTACATTAAGATCTCAATGACAACTGACTGTGCGAGACCATTGGTAATTTGGTTCACTTAGCTAAGCTAAAAATAACACCACCTAGACAGAAATCATAAAAAAAAACAGTATATATATGCCAGATAAAAACAGTACAAATAAATAGAGCAATAAAATAGTCTATGTGATGTGAGTGTCACGGCAAAGGAGATATGAGTAAACAAACTGATCCAATTAAATGCAAGATTCTAACAATACGTACCTCATTAAAGAAATCACACCCAAATCCCTAGGATTTCCATTTAGTACAAATGTGAACTAAATCCTAAATTTTTCTACAAGGGAACTGAAACCCAGGGCACAAGAAACTGGTATGTCACCAACTCTATGCTGCAACAACCATAATTGTGGCACCAGGCAATTAGGAGGTAAGATTGCTAGTTATTGCATTTTTTCCTTGCTTGCCTAAAGTATAATCTAGCACTAGATAATGATTTGGAGCTACTTGCTCAATGTATATTTTGGACTGTAGTACTTATCTATCATCCTTCCAAATATATTTTTCATGTTTCTATTTAGCAACTGATAAAAAAGCAATACATAGAAGAGTAACAGAAGATAAAAAGAAAAATATTTTCCTGAAAAATAGGTTCCCGCTTTTTGCAAAGTGCTACCCTAAGACTTGTGATTCTCACTAAGATTGGGCCAAGGGCCCAAGTCCCACTTGACATACTTGGAGCACATGTTATTCTTCTGAATCACAAACTTTAGTGTGCCGTCCGACTGAATTTTCTAAATAATACAATCAGAATTGAGTTACTAATTTTGCTTGATATAAATCTACTGTATTCACAGTGTCCAACAATGGTGCTAATAAAAAAGCCAACCAAACTGCCAATTGCAATACAATAATAGATAACAAGAAAGACATCTGGAGAACTATGTTTGATATCACACAAAACCTAAGGGTTTCAAATCAAACAACAGGCACATAGGAGTAGTTACAACAATAGTTAAAACCAATAGAAAATAGGTAACATGTGAACACCACTCACCTCTTGTCAACAAGGTCAGTTTTGTTCCCAACAAGCACAATTATAACATCACTGCCCCTCTCAGTGCGAACTTCTTCTATCCACTTTGATGTATTTAAGAAAGACTGCCTGCCTACAATATGGAACAAATCAAGCTAAGAACAATACAGTAAGCTTTTATGTACTGATACAAACGGGAAAAAACTAAGATGGCATTCCTAGTCAATCATTGCAACTACTGGGCATAAAATCAGTATGTTCAGCATCTTTGTGGATTATGTGTGAGAGAGGTTACTTGCAACGTCGAATACAATGACAGCAACTGAAGAGTCTCTGATATAGCTTGGAATTAAACTCCTGAATCTTTCCTGGCCAGCTGTATCCCTGCAATGCATAATGTCAACGGTCAGTAGATCTAAAGGAGGATACAGTCATATGGACCAACAGGTGCAGCAACGATCACCATACCAGAGTTGGAGTCTCACAGTTCTATCTTCAAGGTACATTGTCTTGGACAGGAAATCAATACCAATTGTAGCCTGTGAGCAAGAGCACGGAACTTTGAGCGACCCTCGATAAACTATCCAATATTAATCACAACCAAAACATTACAGGAATAAATGAAAGAAAGTAGTAATTGCCTGCCAACTGTTAAAATAACATAACCACTCTAACAACCATGCAGCACACCATAACCATAGAAAGCAGTCAACATTAGTTGAGACTCAAACCTGCAATGCTTAAAGTCTTTCAAATTCAAGTCATAATGACTGAAAACAATAATTAATGGCATGCCAATGCTTCCTGCCTTTGGCCAATCCTATAGATATGACAGAAGTCCCTTGTCCAACTAGCATCCTAGGACAGCAAAAATACTTTGCCTTCCTACCAACTACCATTATTATGAGGGCAAGTGTTCAGTGGCAGACTATTCACAACACAATCTCTGTCCAAATACATACACAGATTTGGCCTTGGCATCCCAAAAAATCTCATCACAGATCCAATCATACAGTCAACGTTGGATCAGTTTCTGGGACTTTCAAGGCGTGCATAAATTATCAGTGTTCTAAAGGCTTTCAAGCCATAATGACCGAAAACGATTGTAATAACATGACGGTGCTTCCTGCAAAGGGCCAAGCCCACAGATATGACAGAAGTCCCTTGTCAAACTAGCATCCTAGGACAGCCAAAATGCATTGCCTTCCTAATATTGTTACAAGGGCAGGTGTTATGTGGCAGGCTATTGACAACACAGTTTGTCCCAATACACTCACAGATTTTGCCTCGGCCATCCCAGAAAATGTGATCACAGAACAATTTCGAGTCAGTGATCCAATTATATACAGTCAACGTTGGATCAGTTTCAAGCGGTTTCAAGGGGAACACCTAAAGGTGCTCGCAATTAGCACCTAATAACTGCTAGGCACCTAGGAGCGGAAGCCTTTTAAGAAGTGTAAATTTCGCCTCGCCCCTAAGCGAGACAGTAGCATAAGTATAAATAAGCAAATTCATACTCCTAGATCAGGATCACAACATATGAGCATTCCGTTGGTCAGTAAAAGAAGATGCATGGTTTTCTACGCCTAACTACCGAACTCAACCGATCCAATCCGGCGCAGAATAGATCACACTCTACCGGATCGCATCAACCTACCGACCCGCCCGCGCTGGATCTGGCCCGCCCATCGGATCCAACCCAATAACCCAGCCCCCGACGCGGCGAGATCACACGAACAGCACGCGAGGGATTGATCGGGGCGAGGAGGGAAGGAAGCCCGGCGGCGCGTCGCCGTACCTGGTAGGTGTTGTCGAACTTGTCGTACATGAAGCGGGTGATGATGCTGGTCTTGCCGACGGACTGGTCCCCCAGGAACACGAGCTTGTACTTGGCGAGCGCCGACACGGGAGCCATCTCCGCCCTCTTCCTCCTCCTCCTCCTCTTCTCCTTCCCACGACAGGCGGCGGTGCGGTGAGGTCAGGTCAGATCGGATCCGGCGGGGGAGAGGGGGATCTCTCTCGCTCGCTCGCTCGCGCGGTCGGCGTGTGTGTGTCCGCCCCCTTGTCTCTCTTGCCCTCGCGAGGGTTGCGCTCCCCCTCCCTTCCCCTTGCGGTCTTACGCGTCTGGGCGTTTGCCTCCGAGATTGGTGCCTGCCGTTTATTAGCGCTCGCGGAGAAGCCGGCCGGACCGGAGGGCAAATGGCACGAAAGGCTTTTGTTTTTTTTTCTTAAAATACAATAAAAAACATGGTACAGTACTGAATAATACAGATCCGGTGTCCCTTGGTACAGTGCACAGGCATGTGATCGAGTGCACTGTACCAGCCAGTGGATTGGGCCAAAAGATGGATCGTGTAACGTGGCATAACTACTCCCTCCGTCCCATAATATAAGCATTTTTCGATTTTCGTGTATCACGTTTAACCATCCGTCTTATTCAAAAATTTTGTGAATATATTATTTCTTTTGCTACGAATTGTTTTATCATTAAGTATATTTCAAGTGTGACTTATTTGTTTTATATTTTTATAAACTTTTTTAATAAGACGGATGGTCAAACGTGATGTCTGAAAGTCACAAATACTTATATCGTGGGACGGAGGGAGTAGTTCAAACAAATGCGAGTAAAATGGGTTGTGTCACGAAACAGTTGTACTATTGCAGCATCGTGGGAAGAAAAACATATTACATGGAGTCCATTGATTTTGCATTTATTATATTGGTAAATATTGTTACTGGGTTCTAAATATAACTTATAATGTCTAGCAATATCTCTTACAAACAGACCTAACTCTCTCGATGTGCCTCTAGCATCTAGCGAATAGTATAATTGCAAGATGGTACTTCTCTTTTCTAAATTATTATTAAATTTCAAATAAAATAAATGATCAAACATTATGAGAAAAAATCAATAGTAAATAGTAATTTGGAACGGAAGGAGCATATCTCATAAAACTTAGAGGCTTACAAGGTTGAAAAGAGAAGTGTTCAAAAGGATTGTCCAAAATAGAATAAGTTAAGGCTAGATTGCTAGAGGAAGGAGATGGCTCGATGATCGCCCTGTTCGTTTGGATTGTTTCCAGTGAGCCAACAGTATTTTTCTCTCAGCGAAAACCAGCGCCAGCCACCCGCCACCAACCAGCCAGCAGTGTTTTTCTCTCAGCAAAAACCAGCGCCAGCCACTAGCCACCAGCCAAACGAACAGGGCGATTATAGACGAAGAGCTCTATAATACTACTACTAGGTAATCCATCTAGACTAATAACGGAAACTTAACTAAAATATAGCATAAACTCTTTAATATTGATTCTATTCCTATCAGTGTGTTGGCATTGAGTTAGTTTAAAATTGTATGTCATTTCACCATGAAAACTCGCTTTAGTTAAAAGGAACGAAAAAAGACGAGAGCTGTTATTAAAACCTATTCATGGCTCAAGCCAAAATTCATATGCTTTGATGCACCGAGACACTCTTCTCCTTGAAACTCAATTTCAAATGTGAATATTAGAATGCTACTGTCTAAAAGGATGGCATGTAGTTGGGTTTCGTAGCAGTTATAATCCGAGTTCAAAATCTGGTACCAAATTTACAATATTAAGTATTACTACATCATCGATTTGGAGAACGAAATTACCAAAAGTGGAGAATAAAGAGTAAGAAAAGTCACAACATAATTTACCTCTGATATCTTTTTCTTATGAAGATGAAGGATCTAGATCGATAGTTCAGTAAATAGAACTACATCTTTCTTTATTATTTCCTCTTCAAACTTTGAAATGAGCTCATGCTCTATGCATACTTAGCAAGTATTATTAAGTGTTTAGCATTGCCATTCGACTAGACTTGCTGAGAAATCAAACATACTTTTTGTTAGAACCATGACTCGTAACTCATGAAAACATATCATGCTTGCTTATTTGGTGCGGTGATAGAGTGTACTCCAATTTTATTCGAGCAAACATTACAAATATGTCCATTGACATAGCAATAGTACAATATAGTGTATCTCTATATCTAATAAATATCAAAGATGCCAAATATATGTATATTGTAACAAATCGATCCTAGAAGTATAATTGTGTAGGATGTGTAGTCTGATTGAATGTTTTCATCTAGATGTAATATTCGCACCGAAAGCGTCAATGAATTTGATATAACTTCTGCCAGAGTTCTAGGTAATCACATCTTTACTACGTATTTCCTCCATTTCAAAATATAAATAGCTTCAGTTTAATTTTAATCCAAACGTCTCTGATTTTGATGAAATTCATAATATAGCACAAGTATCTATAATATGAAACTATTTTTCTCATAATTATTATGCACATGTGCCACACTCACATGTTTAGAAAAATCAATATTTATTATATTCACTACTCGGGCAAGCAAAGGAGGCAAGGAGGTGGTGGAACGCGGCGAGGTCTGA
The DNA here is from genome assembly GCA_033239725.1 of Echinochloa phyllopogon. Taxonomy (NCBI): domain Eukaryota; kingdom Viridiplantae; phylum Streptophyta; class Magnoliopsida; order Poales; family Poaceae; genus Echinochloa; species Echinochloa phyllopogon. The sequence continues at coordinate 47,827,239 of BTCW01000002.1, read as the reverse complement.
AAGTAGCATTGCCGGTGGTGGCTGCCCTAAGCCTATAGCGGGAAGAAAAGAGGTGGCGTCGAGAACAGCAGCGCAGCAATAACAGAAATTCAACACGTGAAGGATGAAAGTCTGGTGCATGAGATAATATTTTGCATTCAGAATCCAAACAAACTTGCATTTTTATATTAGTGATATCAACAAATAAATTACGTGGATCATATGTTATATTAGTATTAGTTTATTTGTATCACAATTACAATAAGATAATCCTTGTTATAATGTATTATCACATAAATATCATATAATATCATCTATTTTAAAATAAATATGATGGATTAGTCATACATTACAATCAATAAGCGAGATTCATTATTTCCATATGGGCATAATTTTATCTTATCCGTCAATCTATAACAATGGTTCACACTACCAGACCATCAAATTGCTACCAACAATATAAATGTGAGCACGTGTTTGTCATTTATTGATGAATTGGTCACATAATTGGGGTCTCTCGCGTGGACTCGTGTACTGGTACGTCTATTTTTAAACAACCTTTTGGCATCTGCACATAAAAAAAGGCAAGTAATGACTTGATTCATGGAAGGGGATATGCGGGTATATTTTTGGCCGTTGAAAAAAGGGAAAAGATGAAAACTTTGTGAAAAGTGTTTTTTCGTTTGACGTTGTAAATTTATTAATGCATTTTTTCTCACGGACCCGACATGTAGGTCTTCTGTGAAGAATGGGTACAAAATATTTTGGTGAACATTATTTTTAATTCTATTAAATTTTTATAGTATAGATTTGATGATGTACATTAATGATAATGTATTGTACGGAGTTAAATTTTTAGAAGTATTATTCTAAGAAAAGTTTGAATTAGGATGTCATTTCTATCCAATTATAGAAAACAAGTTATACTTAAAATACGCGATGATAAAATAAATTATAAATATATACTATAACACTTTTTACCTAAATATAGTTTCTACTTGTCGGGGACCATAATTAGGGGTCCCTCAATCATCGGGGTAATCACCCAAAAAAGCGCAAAAAAGGCTGTCACTAGGGACCTTCGGGCCTGCACGAACAAAATCACGCGGCCCCCGCAGCCCGACAAGGTCCAACAACCGCCCGCTGGGTTGTGCCACCCTCGCGCCCCAGCTCCACCTCGATCGAGGGAACTCCGCCCCCTCGAGCGGCGAAACGTAAATCTCCGCCTCGCCAGGGACGCTTCGACCCCTCGAGAGGTTGCCACGACACGATACGGACACTCATTACCACCCTCCCACGCCGAACACCAAAGTCAAGAGGTAAAACCTCTGCCGCATGTCGCCCCTGGCAAAGCCTGACCACGCTGTACGACCACGGCGCGGGCAGATAGCCACTGTGCGGGGCGTGCCCGGCACTGCACCGCCGACGCGACTGGCCCCGGTCATTCCAAGGCACTATTCCGCCTACTCCCGTCACCCCCTTCGTCAGAGCGCCCTCGAATGGGCATGGAGCGCCTTCGAACGGGAGTACGGGCCACAACCAGGGACGAACCTTGGTCAAACATCATCGTTTGGCCGACAGGACGGGGTACGATCCTCTTGACCCTTGCCCGCTACGCCAACAGGCAGCCACGGCCCACACTGTGGCGACAGTAAGCACCATCGCGCCCCTGTGCTACCTACTCCTGTCTCCTAGGGCAGTAGAGCACTCGGGACGCGTACGGAGGCCATCGGAACAACAAGAGGTAGCCGCCCCGTACGCGCCGAGCACGACGCGACCGCCAGGGCGAAAGCCGGTCGTACGGGCGCGTCAGACCGGGCCACTACGCCCCTGGCCATTGTGTTACACAGAAGTGGACTATGGCATGACAGCTACGTATGACATGCCAGCTCCTGTCCATCTGCCCCGTCATATCCGGGTAGCCAACCCCTCGAGGCAGAGCGGGAGACCCCTCGAGTGAAGCCTCGAGCGACAACCCGGCCACCTCGACGGCTAGGCGACCCCTTGAGGCTCCATCGAAATAGACGCAAGGAGGCGCCGTGTGAATGACCAAGACCAGAAGACAATCTCAACGGACCTGCAAGGCACGGATACGCCTGGGACCGACACATCTTTTGTAAGATACGCCGTGCGACTCACACTGTAGCGCGTACAGTACCCACGACTGTAACTTTCCTCCCCCTTGAACTATAAAAGGGAGAGTCAGGAGTCCCGTACGGGACAACGACACAAGGTTCGCACACCTTGGCTCCTGCCCAGACACGAACACACACGCACTCGACCTCAATCGCTCTCATCACCGATCAGGGACTTGGAGATCGCTTCTCCTCTCCCGCATCCACTTGTAGCCCCCTCTCTATAAGCACCCAGGTGCAAAGCTAATACGAGTGCGCGAGCACACCCCTGCTGGACGTACGGCCCCGCGGCCGGAAACAGGATAAAACCGTGTCCTTGTGTTAGCTTCCGCATCGACCATCAAGGGATGAGACACAGCGCATTTCTGCGTGGTGTAGGGAGTGCCGGCCATTTCCAACACCAACACTACTCATCCCTCACAAAAGACCCACATGTCAAGTATAAGAGAAAGTATCATAGCAGGCTGTAAGAAGACTAAATCCTACGTGGAAGAGAGAGAATATAAGAGAGAGAAGAAAGTTGGCGTTTTGTTTGCAGCCGGCTGAAGCACGAGAAGGACCTCTGCTGGTGGGCCTGTAAAGCACCATCCTCCAGCTTGCAGCCCGCAGCAGCCGCAACAGCGGGCGTATAGCTTTTGCGGCTGAACTATTAACCCTGCTGTAACGGTGAAAAAGACGTGAAAAATTTTCAAAAAAAAGAAAACAAACCCATGTTTTAGAGAGTTGGTGCCGTTTTGGCATAATTTTCATAGCATGAATTTCTTCACACCACGTACCATCAAATAAATAGTTTAAAATAACCTAATAAAGGTAACGGGTACGTCATAATTTTATAAAAACACCCCTAATATTTATAGAAATCAACCCACCCACCGTACGCTATATTTTTTTTAGCAGGTCACACCGCCTCCGCTCTGGCCTGCTTCTCCGTCTCCCTATCTCCCACGTCCGCGTATGGGCGCACGAGTCGGGAACCGACGATGAGGCGACGGCTGGGACGACGACGTAGAGGTGCGGCGGATTCAAGTCCACAGGAGGCGCCCGCGTACAGAAAAATTGAACTAGCGGACTGCGGAGGATGGAGCAGAGCTCAACAACTCACGAGTGAAACCGAGGAAGTCGAGGAGGACACGTAGGTAGTGGTGGGCCGCGTGCCTCGTCAACACTTGACACGCATCAAACCATCGGTCCTCTCTCTGATGACGTATCAAATAGAGTCCGGCCGGCCTCCTTGTTGTGTAGCGCACGATGGAATAGAAGTAGGGATATTTGCTTTTTATTTTTGGGATTCCGAAAAAGGGTAATGCGCACCTTTTGTACGCAATAAAATAAATAATAGATTCTAAAAAATATTTTTAATAACCTCCGCAAGCTCTTTGATACAATCCAATTAGTATTTTTAGGAGCACACCTAATGTTACGGTATAGTCTCATTTGTCATTTGAGTATTTGATAACTCTCTTTCTCTGTTTAACCAATAATACATTTCTTTTTTCTGTCCCCCAAGAAATCTAGGGGACAAACAATAAATGGCATGAGATGAAATTGGTACGCAAATGAACACGATCCGTGAAGTTAATTATATCTTTTGAGTTGAACTCCAAATGTCAAACTCTAAAGAAAAACGGTGGCCTGTTCATCAACCTATGATGTTTTTCAGATCTCGTCTCCTCCCACTTACCCCCTTCGTCATCTCACGTCGCTCGCATGCATGTCGTCATCTCACGTCGCTTGCATGCCCATCGTCGACCTGATTCTATGATGTCAATGACTCCCACTTGCATTCGCTCACAGAGACCATTTCATCCCGTAGCAACGCACGAGCATGTTTGCTAGTAAAGGTAACGCGGACATATTCGCTTTTAAAATATTTTTTACATAACTTTTCAAAAAAGATAAATTTAAACATTGCAAAAAAGAATAATAGCTAATAATAATTTGAATCGGAGACAGTAATTCATTAACGCGATGCGTTCCACGGTACTGCCACATTCTTGGATCGGGACGAATCTTCTTTTTGACAAGCATCGCAACTTCGCAAGTTGTGACACTCCTCAGCATCACCGGCCAAGCCGTTCGTTCCTACTCGTACGAACAACTGAACAAGTGCGGGCGCCGGACGCGGGCGGATCTCGCTGCTTTCCTCTCCTTGTCGGCAGCGCGGGGTGTTCGTCAACGAACCAATCGGGGCAGCCCGCAGCCGCGACCGGCAAACCCCGCGGCCCCGCGTCGCCCACCCACGCGCCGGAGAATAATTCGGAAAAGCATCGTCGAACGCTACGGCTCCACTCCCCCCGTACGCTCTGGTACCCAGGACCACCGATACCACCGGCCAGAGCCTCCCCGGGAAGCGGCCGCTGGCGCGGGCCGGGCATGGCGTCCATCTCGCGGAATCTCCGGCGATCTCTCGCCCCCAACCGCCTGCGCCGCCTCCTCCTCCTCTCCCAGCACCCGCGGGAGTACGTGACGGCGGAGTGCCACCGCCCCGTCGTCCTCCACAAGCGCGGGCCCGACATCCTCCACGACCCCTGGTTCAACCGGGTACGCCTCGGTTCCGTGCCGTTCGGGTGCCTGCGGCGGAGCGGCGGTGTTCTACTGCCTCGTTCCCGCTTTTCGGGGGGTTCCAAGCTTCTGATGTTGCTGGCTGGCTGCTGCAGGGCACCGCGTTCTCGATGACGGAGAGGGACCGGCTCGGCATCCGCGGCCTGCTCCCGCCCAACGTCGTCTCCTCACAGCAGCAGATCGACAGATTCAGTACGTGTTCCCTGTTCCCCGTCCCGATCACCCGCTTGATTGCTTTCTCTTCATTTTGGGATCGCCACTTGCTGCATGAATCTCCGCGGGATCTCGGTGGAATGGTACCACGATCTAGGTGGAATACTGGAATGGTACGACGAATGTGGTGTTTGTCGGCTTGGTATCGTATCAATCTCCTGGGGGTTAGTTCGAGGTTTGGAGATTGAGTAGGTACAGGCCAGCTGATTGGTTAGGGACTAGGATGCGAGCAGTGCTAGTGTCCTATCATTGTATATTTGGTTGTATATAGAAAGGCCGAGAGGTCTTTTATATGTTCAAATTTCTATAGAAGCTACAGACAAACAGAAAAGCTTCCCTAAAGGTTGCAATGAAGTATGCCATATTTATCATATGAAACCTTAAGTGCAGAAATTGCACATACTTAGTCACAGATAGAGCTAGAGGATATGCATAAGAGGCTGGTGCTATGTTAGCTGGGTTTACAGTAACTCTGTAAGCCATTTGGGAAAAAAACAGTTACAGACTGTAACTGCGCTCTGCAAATTTACTTTTGAATTCTAATTTATACTTTGGTTACAGTGCTTGATCTGAAACGGCTGCAGAAATATGCAAGAGATGGGCCGTCTGATACATATCCACTGGCAAAATGGCGCATCCTCAACAGATTGCATGACAGAAATGAAACAATGTACTACAAGGTGTGTTACTGTGTACCTTCACAGCCATGGCCACACATTTATCCAGACACAACCTTATTTTTGTTGATGTGCACATTCTCTTAGCGTACAATATATTTGATTTACACCACAACGTGTGGTGGCTATGCACCTTCTGTGTTAACTTTTTGATACTGCAATAAAAAAATAGCTGATTGGAACTAGTAGAAATCTACCTTTTTAAAATGATTGCCTTATATTGTCTCATATTTTTGTTTGCTAGGTCCTAATAGATAACATTGAGGAGCATGCACCTATTGTCTACACACCAACCGTTGGACTTGTTTGCCAAAACTACAGTGGTTTGTTTCGACGGCCTAGGGGAATGTATTTTAGTGCAGAAGATCGTGGGGAGATGATGTCCATGGTGTACAATTGGCCAGCTGATCAGGTATCCTTCAGTGCTTGTCCAGCGTCCACTTACTAATTGGTCTTCCATAGTTGAACTATTCCACTGCCTTTAATTAAGGTATAAGTAGGGCTGGGTTAAGATATTCTATTTTTCAGTCCTTTGCCTTTTGGGGATCTATAATAGCAAAAATTTCCTGAAGGCTTTTCTTACAATTCTAATTAAATAAAAATTGGTTAATTGGCCAATATGTTGCAGGTTGACATGATAGTGGTTACTGATGGAAGCAGGATATTGGGTCTCGGTGATCTGGGGGTGCATGGTATTGGTATTGCTATTGGGAAATTGGATTTATATGTTGCTGCTGCTGGAATTAATCCTCAAAGGGTATGCTGAAAGGTTCTTTAGGACTATGATTTCAAACTCTTCCCCTGTTTTTCACATTTTCCATTTTCAATTCTACAGTAAATGGGCCAAATTTTGGCAAACAAGAAACACATATTCACGAGATGTAACACCAAGGATTGGAATTGTTCTTTTTATTGCTTTGATGTTGTCGTTTGGCTGGACTTAATCTAGTACTTATTTTTTTTAAAAAAAACTCTCAAAGAAACATGTCCATGCAAGATATTAGGTAAAGACCTATCTGACATCTGAGTGACTTTTTTTCTGTATTGTAACCGTGTTCTTCTTAGTGAAACAACAATAGCTCGTGGAGTTTACTAGCATTGTCTAAAATGAAATTCTCAAGTAATCTATATCTACTGTTATCTGTTTACTTGCTTATTGTTGTTTTCATGTGGACAAATAGATAGTTCTCTTCTGTGTCTTTGATTGCTTTAATCCCTTTTTGTTTCTAGGTTCTTCCCGTTATGATTGATGTTGGAACGAACAACGAGAAGCTCCTTAAGGACCCTCTTTGTAAGATCTTGATTGGATATTTCTAATTTTATGTTTACCATGCTTACAGTATCTATTTATCTACCAAACACTTAGCTTTATTTTCACATATTTGTCATATGAAACATTTGTGGCCATTCTAAAAAATGTAAACGAAAGTCCGTAAAGCAAATACCATAGCTTTCCATGTTCGCTAGTGCATATAACGACATTTATTCAAACTGTCGATACACTGGATGCTTAGATACATATATAGAAAATTCGTCACCTTATTCTATTTTTTCTTAATTTCTTATCATACAGATCTCGGGCTACAAGAGCACCGTCTTGAGGGAGATGAATATGTCTCGGTTATTGATGAATTCATGGAAGCTGTTTTTACTCGCTGGCCTAATGTTATTGTACAGGTGCTATTTTGTCATTACATGCCTCATTGTTCATTTAGTTAATCTTTTCATCAGTGAGGTTCAATCTGGAATGGTATCACAAATACTTCTCTTGCGTACTTTGTAGTTTGAGGATTTCCAAAGTAAATGGGCCTTTAGGTTGTTGCAGCGCTACAGAAAGACTTACCGCATGTTCAATGATGATGTTCAGGTCAGTCCTAGTTTCTGCAAATTTGTTCCAAATATGTTCTTTAGGTTTATTCGTCTCAATGATTTTTCTGTACTCTCTTTGTGATTCGCTGGCTAACTGCTTAGACAGTATTTGTAAAACATGCGTTTTATTGTCTTTTTTAGTTCATGAATTACCTCTTAATATGTGAGTTTATACCACAAAATTAGCAAGTTTGATCAAGTTTTGGCCAGTATTTGCTTCATGTTTACAACTGTGGTGCACCGAACTTTCTGAAGCACGTGGCCCATTCATCATACAAATATTTTCCAGCCAAATTCCACAATCATGGAGAACTTGTTTGCCATAGAACATGTGGCGTGCCGCTTGCCAACTTTGCCATCATGTTTGTGGCAACCAAACAGGCACTAACTTTTGAGGACAGAGGATAATCAAGGGATCGAGCATGCTGAAACCTGCTGTGTTAATTACTTTCGAACATTGGCAATACTGTCTACTTCACAAGAGACATGTCCTCTGCATTGTAGCAATGCGTGTTCTAGCTTCAGTTACAATATTCATCAGCATATCTTCGTGTTCACTAAAAGTCAAGCAAAGCTGATGTTTTTACTTTGCATTGTTATTGCTGGATTCAACAAACTTTTCGTTCCAGTTAGTATAGTCCATCTTTATCTAGAAGAGTCAATGTATTGCTCTGGAAATGATTGTTCTTTTGTGTACAAAGGGAACTGCTGGAGTTGCAATAGCTGGCCTTTTAGGAGCTGTACGGGCACAAGGAAGGCCAATGATAGATTTCCCAAAGCAAAAAATTGTTGTTGCTGGTGCTGGCAGGTCCTGAATGCTCTCAATCCTTTTTATTCTTAGTATAAAATTAGGCTACACATGCTAAGTGGTTCATGACAACATTTACAGTTATTTTTCTGATAACTATTAGTTAACATATTCAGTTCAGAAAGAATCTTGGAAATATGAGTAATGTTAACCTATGCTATTCTTGTGAAAGAAGTGTTACCTCTACAGTATTTCACTTTTTACAGTGCTGGTATTGGAGTTGTGAATGCTGCAAGCAGAACCATGGCAAGAATGCTGGGAAACAATGAGGTTGCTTTTGAGAGTGCGAGGAGCCAATTCTGGATAGTTGATGCCCATGTAAGTCGATAACCCAGAACCCTTTAACGATCAAAATATTTTCAGGGTTGCTTACTATTTTATCCTATCCACTTTTTTACCACTTATATTTGGAATGATAATGTAAGTAGAAAGAAAGTCATGAGTACTCATATGCTGTAAGAAAGTTAAACAAGATTAACACTGTTGTATCTATCATGTCAGTGAAAGTGTTTCCTTGCTCATGTATGAATTGATTACCCAATCATTCAAAATGTGACCTAGTCTTTGTTTTTGCTAACTTTTCCAAATACCAATTATCTGTACTACTACTTATGATCTCATAACCTGATTTGCATTTTCCATTATGCAGGGTCTAATAACAGAAGAACGTGCAGACATTGACCCAGACGCACGACCTTTTGCTAGGAGAAAGAGTGAGCTTGGTCACCAGGGCCTAAGTGAGGGGGCAAGCTTAGTTGAAGTGGTATAGTCTAATCTTGTACATTGTGCAGCTATAGGCATGGTAGATTGGTAGGTTGCTAATTCTTAAAAGGATGAATTCCCCAAAGAAGTTTCTAATATGAATCCGATTCATTACTTCAACATTTATTTAACTTATTGCAAACCTTTTCTTTATCAAATAATGCTCTTTCCAAGGAAACATGAGCACAAATCTAGTTTGAAAAGTTTGGAGAATAAACTTAATCCCACTCCACAGCAAATACCAAGGAGCATTCGTTGCTTATTGTTATGATGCAGCACCACATACAAAATGACATCGCCTCATGGCTTTTAACTCTGTTTATCTGTGGTCTAGAGCTAATGCAATGTCATGTGGTGTTAGATGGCTATGATAACAAAAATCTACTCGGGGTTTTCTGTTATTTTTGGCTTTTCTGTTTAGCTTTCCTTTCGAAGATTAACATTTATTAAATATTTAATTCTCAGTCTATGTATGCATGTATTTATGTATATTTGAAACTAAAAGTTGACTCAATAAAGTGGACGTCATCAGCTCATGGATGGATAACATTAGACAGATGCTGAATATTTTGTGGTACCTTGTCTGTTGTGCAGGTTAAAAAGGTGAAGCCTGATGTCATCCTTGGATTATCTGCTGTTGGTGGTTTGTTCTCGAAGGAGGTAAGAGTAGTTGCATGTTAGTTTTTGTTTATTTCAAAGCGTTTACTCCCTGATCGTATAATATTGATTCATGCTTACTGGCCGGTTACCTTCCCCAACCTCTTTTCTATAAGATCAGTAGGGGAGAGCCCTATTCAAAATTTTGTACCTTACTGTGAGGAATAAGGGAATGACAGATGATCACTGATTGAGAGCCACTGGCTCACAAATCAACTTAAAGTTACAGGACTACAAACATAAATAAATCGCTTTTTTCCATCTGTTCTTATTGCGTGGAATACTTTCAAACAAACAAGTCCTTGAATTACACTTATTAAATAATTGCAACATATAAAACAAGCCAGCAAATCCACGTATATTAAAAATTAAGAGAATCTAATGAATCATTGTCTGTACAGATAGGGATTGCTACGTTTTAAAATAGAGTAAGCGCACTGCAGGTTCCTAAAGCTGCACATCTGTGTCACTTAAGTCAATATACTACATAGTTGCAGGTTTCGGTCCCTTAACTCGTATAAGTGGTCAGGTCAACAAAGGTCCAACTCTTACAAAGTTGGTAATTAAATATCATATATAAACTTCTTTGGCTTGATCTAAATTATTTGTCTGACCACATGATATTCAAGTAAGATCAATGGAAAACTGATGTCATTGTATTTTGAAGAGAAATATTTATGTGTTTCAAAAAATCTACTACCTTCCCTTTGCTACTATTTAGCAAGCATGCATTCAAAGTTTAGTTTACGCAGTTTGAATCTGTTATATCACCAACATTTGCCAAAAGTCATATCTGAGCCTGCTTTCGCACAGTTAAACAAGTTATAGAACTGAAATGTGCTGTTGTCAAGTCCACAGATCTAAGAGATTCATCTGTGTAATTATAAGGTACTAGGATGCACCTTACTCTATCAAATAATACAAATGGATTATCACTAGTGGCAAATTGTACTTCTTGATAAAGGCCTCCTGCAAATCCTATGCTTTTCTCAAGCTATAGACATTGCACCATGACAAGTTGATTACATGTGGTTTAGACGTTTCCACCATATTTAGATTTTTGAAAAGCTATAAAATATTGAAGTGAATGCTCACCATGTGGTACTTATACCTTCAGGTTCTAGAAGCGCTAAAAGATTCATCCTCTTCGAGACCAGCGATTTTTGCAATGTCCAACCCAACCAAGAATGGTTTGTGCTGTGTAGTTTTTCTCTGATGTTTATTATTTGCCACTTATCTAATTCTGTATTCATTCCATCTCTAGCTGAGTGTACACCTGGAGAAGCCTTTTCAATTCTGGGTGAAAAGGTCATCTTTGCTAGTGGAAGCCCATTCCATGATGTAGATCTTGGTACCTCTTCCCTTTCCTAGTCGTTGTTACCCATATGCATATGCATTTTTCTTTTTCCAGTAGCAGAATCTCAATTTTCTTATATATTAGATTCGGGCATTAATGCTTCTTACAGGTGATGGGAAGATTGGACACTCCAATCAAGGGAATAATATGTACCTCTTTCCTGGGTTAGATCATTATCATTATACACTATTCAATTTAGTTTTTTCTTGTGAAAATTATGATATCATTTTTGGCTTCATGCTTGCAGAATAGGGCTTGGAACCCTTCTGTCTGGTGCTCGGGTTATCTCCGATGGAATGCTGCAGGCTGCAGCAGAACGGTGACTCCCTTGACCTCTGATCATAAGACCTAGTAACACAACCGGATACTCATTTACATCTATAACTGTTTTTTTTGTAGTCTGGCTTCATACATGAAAGAGGAGGAGGTTCTCCAAGGGATAATTTATCCTCCAATCTCCAGGTTTTGTAATTATTAATCTGATCTTCCTATTTGTGTTGTATGCTATGCCTTCTAATGTGGCCTACATGTAGAATACGTGACATCACCAAGGAGGTGGCAGCAGCAGTTGTGAGGGAGGCAGTAGCAGAGGATCTAGCTGAGGGATACCGTGACATGGATGCACGTGAGCTTGCACGACTCAGCGAGGTGGTTAATGTATCCACTGCTCAAGCAAATTACATTACGGTTATACTACGTGTTACTTTGTTGACCTTTAACTCATTGAATTACAGGAAGAAACTATTGAATATGTCAAGATGAACATGTGGAGCCCTGTCTATCCAACTATAATATACAAGAAAGACTAGAGAGCTCTGTTTGCTATTTCACATATGTTCAATGATCATGTATAATTTACTTTAGGCTGCACTCGGTATGTTACTTCAGAAGTGTATGTATGCTAGTAATAAGCAAGAAGCCTTGATTCTTTTCATGCATCTGTCACGCGGTAGGTCAAAGGCATTGACCTCAGTAATACCAGAGGCACCTTTGGGCCTATATTGTAGGCTCCATTTCCTGACACATTTCAGTGAGACGAACATTTTTCTGTATCAAATGTCAGCTGTACCATTGCTGGGACCTCACTCCATTTTTTTCTTGAACGTTAATAACTTAATATGCTGTGTGATGTTTGAATTCAGATCAAGTAACAAAGCCATAGATTACCAGTGGCATTCAGTTCTGCCTTCTTGTCTAGGTGCTTGTCCCTTTCTTTATAGTTTGTTCCCATAAAGTACCTGTTAAACTGTAATGTCAAACTTTGGACAGTGGCGATCCCTGTCGACTCGATGGCGATTGGTGAATTGATACATTCTGTCAGTGCAGGCCTGTAGCCGTCCTGTTCATGGAACTCTGTCTGCACAACCGATTGTGTAAAGCAACTGGTAGTTCTTTGGAACATGCTAATTAGACGGAACCTTTCCTCTCTGAGATAGGAACTGTTACAGATCTACACTACAAAGGGTAAGGCAAAGTACCAAACTGTTTCTTAAGTTCATGTCACTCTTTGTACACATTGCCAATTGGCTCCAGGGGGTGGCTGGGTTCTAGTTAGTGCTGTCCATGTCACTGAAGATAGCTTGTGGTTCAATGGAGAATTCCTTTTTAGTTGTTAGTCTCTCGTAGCAGCCAGCCTGCTTTAATCTTTGCCAGCCTGAGGTGATCATACCGCTGAGGTGCAGATGCCTAAATTTGGATCTTGTTCATACACTGGTCTTCTGGTAAAGCTGTGCACTTGAGTAGTATGCTTATTTTCGCTTGATTTTTATGCAGACTGGGAGTATGCTTATGGTGATCATTTTGTCCCATATTGCTCGTTTACATTTTTACACACTTTCAGTTGTTTGAAGCAAATACTCGTCGATAGATTCTGTATGTGGTTGTGTTGGATATTGCTTGTTGATGGAGTTGAACTGTGTGCAGAAACGGTATGCTCCTGTTTCTTTCAACATCGTTTTGGTAAGAAAGCACTAGCCTTTCCAAAGGGAGGGATGGCTTGGACGATTTGCTGTCTAGTTCCCTTCAGCTCTCCCAACCTGGTCAATGTTCTTCATACGATGCCAATGTTGGGCTGCAGAGCTGCAGCATGCGACTGCAAATTTTATGGAGTCAACTTCTCATGTGGTTGGGTTACTACGGCATGTCATTTGTTTATTTGATGTGATGCTCACTACAAATGGTAAAACGCTCTTGGTTAATTCACAAAAAATCCTATGCGAAAAATTACTTGATTTTTATTCTGCCCCCTGCGGTGTCCTGAAAATGGGTCTTAGGAACTTGGAAGTTACCACGAACTCCACATATCATTCTCGGGAAATTCAATTTCAGTGCGTCCTTTCTTTTAGCGTGTGCGCATGTGTTTGCTCTTTGTTTTTGCAGCGTGAAAACGAATTTGGCCAGTTGATGCGTGTCTACTACTACAGTCAGCCCTACTCAACACATGGCTGCAAAACAGAGTTGAGTTTTAACAGACAAAAATGTGGCCAAACATATTTTTATTAATGATCACCTGTGAAATTCAAATCAAGCACGTTATTAATCATCACTGTCAAATTCAAATCAAGCACTTTGCGCCACAGTACCTGTCGTTCCGTATCGGTCACTCCTTTTGCGTATGTCTCGGGCCCATGAATTTTACAGGCACATCAATTTGCAGACGTGCCTGCAAATTGGTTACACGTCCTACAGCCTACATTACCAAAATTGTCGTTAGCATGCAAGCTAAGGAGAGAGAAAGAAAGCCAAAAACCAGCTCCACCAACATCCTATCTTGTTCCTAACTTTGAGAGATCTCTTCTTCAACGGCCTCACTCTTCTCTCATCCCACTCGCTAATAACCCTCACTCTTCTCTCGTCCCACTCGCCAATAACCGCCACCCATTCTTGCGCCGACGTGGAAGCAACGGGCCCACTTTAAATGAATAAAATGTAGGAGACAAGTTTAGTAAACATGAAAAATCCTGCTGTATGTTGGTGAAAGTTTTCTTTACCCAGTTGTAAAATTCAAATTCCAAAACTAAAATCTCCAAACACGGCAAGAGAAAATTTCTAAGACAACAAGACACTGGAAACAGCCTCCAGAAAGCGCCTACTTCCAAGAGGAAATGAAGAAAGGATTCGCAAGAACTCAGGCATGCCTACACTCACAGAAGCATATTCAACAACGGCATTGGCACCCATCCATTCAAAACCAAAAATTTCCAGCTCATAACTCGTGAGCAACCTAAGCAAGGCACCTCAAGCAGAATACTATAAATACATGGTTCCATCTCTCATCTAATACATGCACAACACAATCTAAGCCTTGTTTGTTAGTTTCTGTACCACCCATGGCTTCCCCCCAGCATCGTCGCCTCCCAGCTTTGCTTTATCTGTTGGTGCTCATCTCCAAGGCTACTGCGGGTGCAAACTTCACGGTGTCGAAAGCAGTATACTACCCCAACTCTGATACAAGAGGGACAGAGAGTAAGTAACATGTATTAAGAAATTCAGTAGTATACTAACGAGAAAATTTTGCTATATTACTAGTCTTCTGTGTAAATAACTGAGTCAACCCTACGTTATCAAAGGACAATTGCATTTCTAACAAAGAATTTTCAGCTGGAGCATGTGAATATGGCTTGTTTGGAGCAACACTCAACAACGGCGATGTTTCAGCGTCAGAAAGTCTCTACAGGAATGGGGTAGGCTGTGGTGCATGCTACCAGGTGAATTCATCAACACCAGTAGTAGTAGTGTAAACTATGAAAAAGAACTTTTCTGTCCACACTAAAATTGCTGGTGATTACCAACAGGTTAGGTGCACAAATCCTAACTACTGCTCCCCAAATGGCGTGACAATCGTGATCACAGACACTGGGGCAAGCGATGGGACTGACTTCATCCTCAGTCAGCACACCTTCGCTGGGATGGGGCAGAACAAGGATGCTAGTACAACACTGCTGAACCTTGGCTACATTGGAATTGAGTACAGGAGGTGCATGCATAATAAACACGGCTAAAGCTTTACTTGAATGATATGCCTGATCGTTTTCTTTACATGGCAAAGAAGCTGGAAACTACAACATAAATGATCTTGCATAATGACTAATGAGTTAATGACACAACTAACATGTTGAACTTTTTGCGGTTTCTCCTACCTTCAGGGTTCCTTGTATCTACCCAGGCAAGAATATTATATTCAAGATTACCGAGAGCAGCCATTTCCCCTACTATCTTGAATTCGAGATCTGGTACCAACAAGGCAACCAGGATATCATTGCAGTCCAGCTTTGTGAGGTAAACACTAAACATTGCACACCCTGTAGAAAACAAAGGCAGGCAATTTTATGAATATCCAGAAAGATTTAAATCTGGAGTGTAAAGTGAACCTTAGTTCTAAATACCTGTTGATGGCTGAACGCAGACTGTGAAACTGACATGCCAGCTTCTGAGCCGAAGTCATGGTGCAGTATGGGCTGCTGTCTCCCCCACTATGTAAGAAACCCATATTAGAGACGCGTCTACAGAGTCATTGGAGACGTGTATTTTACGCGTCACTAAAGATGCGTCTCTAATGTAAAGTCAAAGGAGACGCGGATTTTACGCGTCACTAATGACTGATATATTGGAGACGCGTGTTTACTAACCCGCGTCACCTAAGATGGTCATTGGAGACACTGTCTACGGTGAAACGCGTCTCCAATAAGATCATTGGAGACGCGTTTTTTCAACCCGCGTCTCGTTTGAGTGGGTCATTGGAGACGCAGGTTAGCAACCCGCGTCTCCTTTGATGATTAAAAAAATAAAAAAAAATAAAATTACAAAAATTACAAAAAGCTCCATAATCATTGATTAGCACATGTCTTTTTACAACTAACTCCCTAGAGAAAGAAGAAATTACAACACACATCTCAAACAGACTAACACATCAGATCTAGACGGAGGGGGTAATTACCCCATATCTGTTTACAAACAGCTCCCTAGAAAAATTGAAAATTACAACACATGCCTCAAAACACATGGTACAGGCTCAAAAACACACCCACTTTCAGACCAGCTGCAATGATGACATAGAATCCATCATTCATGACAGTTGACAGTAAGAGCATAAATAGAATTGGTACTTCCACCAAATCAACCTTGAATTAATTCCTGAAAGTAGATACAAGTGCAAAGTGTGAGAGACTTACATTACATTGGTGGTCAATCTTTCCATGTTGCTCTGCCAATGTTGGTAACAGTTCTGTACATGAAAAGAAAATGACCAGCACTTGGTTGGACTTAGACAGGAACAGGATGTCACTGACTTGTGGAAAATGTAGCAAAGTTTTGTTGGTTGTGTTAAAAGACTATATGATGTGATCAACATACTTGAGTTTATGTACTCTCTTGCTAGGTGGAACATTGGAAGACAATATTTATGCTGCAAACAACTAATCTCTAATCTGAGCACATAGACCAATAAACTAACCAAAGGTTAGGCAAATGTTGGGGCATTATGCAAACATGCACTATATTTTCCAGATGGAGATCTATATACTGATGAAGTTCAAGAAATACCATTTCTTGATGTAACTTATCACGCTCCTGGGTGGTACTTCTGCTCTCTTCTCTTTAGCCTTACTATCATCTTTTCAGCCTACAAAGCAGAAACACGTTTAATAGTCCTACTGGCCTTTCTCTTAGAATAAGCTAAACTTAGGAAAATGGGCATATGGTGCACTAGGTAATGGAAGCTTACATGAGATAATTGATGGTTCTGCACATTGAAAAGCCCTCGATCAAGGTACCATAAGAAGAAATCTGACAAGGTAGAAAAGAAAGAAAAGATTTATAACCATTGCGCTGTACCAATAGCAAGCACACATGTTTATTTAATGAAAGGGAAAGTAAAGAATGTATCCACTTATAATGATCATCAAACAAGAGTACTAAGGACCAAACAGTGATTGCACAGTCAAACAATAAATTAGGAAAACTATGCAGCACACACCAGCACACACAAAAAGAAAGAAAGAAAAGGTTGAGGCACCTGAAAAGCAAGCCATTTCTTCGCAATCAGACCGAGGAAAGGGCGTGTACTAATTCAATCATGCAGGTTGTTGAAGAAGTACTGTCACAGGAGATATGCCGCCTTATCTGTTTGTAACCAAACCTGAACAACATCGGAAGCCAATTCAGTATGTCAAAGCAGTTCCTTCTGAGCCAGGATCAAACTTAGATTGAGATGGAATGTGCATCCATTGATTTCGCACCAATAGCATTGCGAAAACATCCAAATAAGCAGGAAGAGAGGATTAACAGATCTGCTAAACCCCACTAAAGATTCTCTGAAGCATGCAGTAATGCGCAATACTGATAGACCCATGTTCTTAAGCTACAGTCTGCAGGCGAAATTTAACCAGTAGCGTATCACCACCGATAGCCCTAAGCACGGAATCCTCACCTGGAAGGGCCATACGTGGGACCCCTCGATCCCCTTGAACGCGTTCCTAATCCGCTCCAGCCTCCGCTCGTGCTCCTGCAAAACCATCAGCGAGATCTCATCTCACAACACGATTCCAATGCGCACTTACATTTCTGGAGCAACATTACTAAAATCAAATGTTGTTCACTCCAGAACATAGTCCTGAGAGTCTAAACAATCGAAGCAACATTACTAAAGCCATGCTGATTTCTAAGACAAACAATGACTAACTTGAAGCATCAAAAGTTCGTTTATGTTATTGAGATTTTAGACTCTTAATTATAGCAATATTTCCACAAGTTTACTAATAACATAGTCCTGAGAAAAAGAGAAGTCATGCATGTCCTTATACCAGAACATTCAAATCCTGCATATATGACATAGAATCTAAAAAGAACATTATAGCTCACCATGCTATAGGGATATAAGGAGCAATTTGGGTGAGCTAGAGCACGTAATCACGAAGGTGGATCAAGGCAGGGTAGGGGCCATCTAAGAATTATAAACATGAATGAAGCAAGCACTGAAAAAAGCAACTAAAGTCGATCTGCTTGGTCGATGGGAATGGACTAGAACACAACAACATACACAATGAGCAGAGCAAAGCACGAAATTGGTGGTGATGAAGGGAGATCTGAGGTTTACCTGCGCTAGGACGGGCTGCGGGAGTCCGGAGCCCTTGAAGAAGGCGACGGTCTCCTGGCTGCTGATCCGGCCATCGCGGTCCAGATCCGCGGCACGGAAGTAGGCGTCGAAGGCCGCCTCCATCGCCCTCGGCGGAGGGCGGGGGCGGCGGCGGGGCTCGCTGGGTGGGATGTTGTCGCTGGCGGCGAGGGGTCCCGACCGGCGAGATCGGGAGGAGTAGTCGGGTGTGCGGCGGGAGGGGTGGGATCTGGTCCCACCGCATGGCCGCCGCCGCCGCGGACGCGGGGGACGACGACGGTGCGGCAGCGTCCCCGCCGTCCCCTTCTCCACCACCACCACCACCAGCGCAGCACCACCACCCCCACCCCGACGCTGTGTGATGGAGAGAGGGGAAGAGAGGAGCGGCGGCGGCGCCCCCAGATCTGGATGGGGCGGGAGGGAGTGAGGCGGCGTCGGCGGGCGCGCTCGGGGACGGCGACTGCGAGGGGGAGGGGAGGGGGGCGGCGGCTGCGAATGGAGGGGGAGGAGCTGGGGTGCGGTCGAGGAGGGGGAACGGCTAACCCTAACGCCGCGACGCGCTGTCTTCTTGGGCCGGCTGAAAGGCCAGTGTGGCCCAGGCCCAGGTTGTTCATGGTTGTTGGCTGTTGCCTTTTGATTTAAGACTCGGTGGACTTGGTCATAGGAGACTTACTCATAGGAGACGCGGTTTACCGAAACCGCGTCACCAATATACCCAATATAGGAGACACGTGTTTATTGGGACGCGTCTCCTATAACTGGGTCAGTCATAGGCGACGCGGTTTGTTAAGAAGCGTCGCCTATTAAGGTACATAGGAGACGCGTGTTGCCTCTGTATATTTATTGGTGACGCGTCTGGTAAACCCGCGTCTCAAATGACATATTGGTGACGTGTTTCAATTAAGTGTCTCCTATTAGTGTGTCTTCTTTAACGAGTTTTTACATAGTGCCCGCCAAGTGGCCCTCTGTCCATAAGGATGCTATTTAGCAGCGGAGGACCACATGGTGGTGACCAGAAATGGCTAGTTCCAACTGTTAGTAGCTCAATGGTTACTCTCATCTAGAGAGGATCACACTAGGAGAGTTGGGGCAATTTTCTGTTTTCTCTTCACAATGCGATACCAGCCCAAGGGGCTGAACTTACATATTTATAGGCTGCTGTGGCTGCTAACCAGCCCAGCATATGCCATTTAGATGCTGGTCCAACGTGCTGTCCCAAACTGGCCAGCAAAGACCACCAACAACTGCTGTCCTAACTAGTCCTACAATCAGTCCAAGATGTTGTCCTTAGAGGGCAGCAAGACCACTAGTGTTGCAGATCACATGAGAGGTGCAGCAGCCGTACAAAGACCATAGTACAGAGATGCTAACTGCTGTCCTACAAGCAAGACCAGCAGCAGCCAAGACCAAGGACTGTAACCGCCTACCTGCTGTCCTGAAAAAGGGACCAGCAGTAGCCCCACAAAGGACCAGCCCCACAAAGACCAAACAGTGCAAGGCTTATCCAACACCAACAAGCACAATACCACAGAACTGGACGGCAGGGGCCACATATGATTCTGGGATCCAAGTGCAGCTGCAGTAGTTATAATCAAATATGCAAAAGGATTATATAGACTGATTGTTCCCTTGCCTTCTGACCGTGTATACTCTTGCAACTGTTTATTGTAATTTGAAAAGGTTGTGCCTATATATCAATAATTTTCTCATGCAAGAATATACAAAGTTCTAGGAACAATTGAGAAGCTCTCTTACTGCCGCTTCAACAACCAGAAACGTCACTAAAATGCATTTGATGCAGAGAAGGCACATTTCATCAAAATTGAATATAATTACCACCACAATTACATCAACTTGGCTACAGATAAATACTGTACACCGCGATGCTTAAACCAATGTTCAACTCAATTTACAAAGGCCGGCTGACCCATTCAGTTGTCCACTGGAGGGGTAGTATACAAGTTCTGGATGAGGAGGATCCCCGGCAATTATGTCAGCCCTGAAGTTCTATCACAGAAACAAACCAATTGTAAGTTGACTTTCGAGTAAGTATAGTCAGAATTAATAAGTTTAGCAACAAGATTTCTTATTTCATTTATATTTGAGAAATTAAACATTGGTTAGAGGAAAAGCCTAAACACACAAAGATTTAATCTTGTGGACAATCAAAACCTGAGTTTAAACTAGCTATAACAGAAAATGAAGGGATGAGGAAATACTGAGAAGGGAATACCCATGTGTTTAAGAAATTTGGTTAGACACAAAGTAAAACAAGACAGCACGCTCCCGATACATGTCATGTCATATCAATGGAAGACCATTTATTAGGCCAAGTAATGGTAGCTAGTCAGGGTACGAATTTGAAAGGACGTTCCTCTGATGCCAAATAACTGACCATAGTGAAATGGGTAGAAATATAAGCACAAACACCATAATATTTTGTACAGGTTTTTGGTAAATTGTATATACTGCTTGGTGAGCAGGTCCTGATCCTTGGTGTTGATGTAGCTCGCCTTGATGCTCCCTTCTTCCAAGCAGCCTCGGATGAAGTGGTACCTCACCCGGATGTGCTTGCTCCGTTCATGGAAAACGGGGTTCTTCGCCAGGGCGAGGGCGGACTTGCTGTCCACCATGAGCTCCACCGCTTCAGTGTCTCTGCTGAGGAGATCACCAAGCAGTCGAGCAAGCCAGAGCGCCTGTGTAGAAGCGGTGGAGGCCGCAATGTACTCGGCCTCGCAGCTGGACAGTGCGACCACCTGCTGCTTGACCGACTGCCAGCTCACGAGACTCTCGCCGAGGAAAAGAGAATCCTGCTTGTGCTCTTGCTGGTGTCGACGTCGCCGGCGTGGTCGCTGTCGTTGTACCCGACGAAGTGCGCCTCCCTGAAAGCATCTAGGCCCCTAATTGTGTTTTGGTAATTAATGACAACCCTTGTGGACTAACAATTTTATTTGAGATAATGAGATTAGGTTAGTCCCGAGAGTTGGAATGAGCTTCAAAAGACAATGTGTGGATAACATGTGTGCTATGGGATTATGGAAGCTCAAGGCAAAGGTATATGATAGGGCTTTTAAATTTGACCGGTCATGAGGCGATTAGTGGGTGAAAAATGACCGGATTGATAGGTTACATAGCCGTACTATCAAGAGGGATCAACGTCGTTGGTTCGATGAAATATTAGTGCCACAATGGTCTTTGATGTGCATGTAGTGCATTTAGAATTTGTGGTAACTAACTTGGAAGGGTGCACTCTGAAATTCTGTTGAAACTCCGCCCTGTCGTGTCTGGCGGACGGTCCGCGGAGTGTTGTCGGACGGTCCGCGGAGTGTTGACGGACGGTCCGTGGTGCTGGCGGACTGTCAACTGTGTTTGCTGTACTGGGGCCCACGTGCTTTGACTTGGAGTGATCTCGCGGACGGTCCGTGATGCGTCGCGGACGGTCCGTATTTCCGCTCATTTTCTCTAGGAGCTAGAGCTGTTTTGAGTAGACGGTCCGGCCTTCTCTGGCGGACTGTCCGTGGGATGGCGGACGGTCCGCAGGTGCTTGGCGGATGGTCCGCCGAGCCCAAACGGTCGACTCTGATACACTCTGACAGCGCTTCATAGCCGTTGTAATTCAAACGCGGACGGTCCGCGTGGACCATGCGGACGGTCCGCCGTGCACGATCCAAAACGGGTTTTTCCCCAACGGCTAGTTTTGGGGAGAGGGCTATATATACTCACCCCTCACGGGCATGAGGGGTCTCTTGGCACTTTGAAAAGCTGAACACTCATTCTAGAGCCCTTGTTTCTCCCCTCTCTCACTCACTTGCTTTGGGATTGCATTTCTTTGTGAGATTGAGAGACTCTAGTGCATTGCATCAAGGATTTGATCATTGTGGCACTAGGAATGCATCGAGCTCGTGGTTGATTTGTGACTCTTGGAGGTTGCCGCCTCCTAGCCGGCTCGGAGCTCGTGATTCCACCGAGCACTTCAAGAAGATTGTGAAGTTGCCGTGGAAATTGATTGTGAGAGGTTCTTGTGCTCACCTTGCCGGAGCGGTGAAGAGCAACTTTAGTGGAATCGAGATTTGGAGCGGTTCATTGGTTCTAGCCGGCTCATACATCAAGTGGAGACTTGATAGAGGAGCGGTTGAACATTGAATCCATCTCAACGTGGATTAGGGGTGACCGGCAAGTCATCGACACCACGGGATAAGTCTTTGTGTCTCTTTGCTTTTGTTACTTGCTTGTATCTTGATTTATTTATTTGAAGCAAGTTAAAATTCATAGAGATTGATCTTTATCTTGTCACCCTAGGTTGCAAAACCATCAACATAGGCATAGTTTAGCTAGAGAATTTATTCACCTTGTGGTTCTAATTAAATTTCTCTAGTGTTGTGGTTGAAGTTTTTAAAACCGCCTATTCACCCCCCTCTAGTCGGTAATCCTAGATCCTACAAGTGGTACCAGAGCTAAGTACTCCCTAATCAAGGATTTAATCATCCCGGAGTAGGATAAAAATGGCTAGAGAAGGCAAAATGAAGCAAAGGAAGGTTCCTTTCTTTGATGAGGAAGATTATGATTATTGGAAGACTAGGATGACTACCTATCTAAGGACGGCCGGAAGAAAAATTTGGGAAATTGTTGAGGACGGGTTTGTCATCCCAGACAAAGACAACAAGACCGAAAAAGACCTTGAGAATGAGGACCTTAATGAGGAAGCTTTGTGCATTTTGTATGAGGCTCTATCTCGTGATTAATTCAACCGTGTCAAGGGTATTAGAGTTGCAAAAGATGTTTGGAACAAGCTAGCGGAAATTTATGAGGGAACATTCTCGGTCAAAGAAGCCAAACTCTATGTACTCCAAGGAAAATTGAATGAGTTTACTATGAAGAAGGATGAAGATGTTTCAACCATGTTCAATCGGTTGAATGAGATTGTGAATGAGCTAAAGTGTCTTGATTATGATGTGCCGGATCGAGATTTCTCTAGGAAATTTCTTAGGAGTCTCCCGGAAAAATATGAGACAATTGTCACAATGCTAGTGAGAGAAGATTTAAAGAAATACACTCCTACGGAAGTGCTTGGTGAAGTACTCACACATGATATCTTCAAGCAATCTCAAAAAGAAGCTCATGGTCAAGCAACAAATGACGAGAAGAAGAACATTGCTCTCAAGGCTCAAGCTACTCAAGAAGATACTCATCTTGAAGAAAAAGAAGAAGACTCGGATGAGGAGATGGCTCTTATTGTTAGAGGGCTTAAGAAAATTCTTGAGAAGAAGAAGTTTGGGAAGAAAAACCAATTCTCAAGGAAAAATCCATTTGAAGACAAAGATTGCTTCTCTTGTGGTGAAAAGGGACATATATCAATGAATTGTCCAAACAAGAAAGAAGACAAGTTTGGCAAGAACAAGAACAAGAAGAATGACCACAAGAAGAAGAAGTATTACAAGAAGGAGAAAAATGGGCAAGCCTACTTTGTTGAATGGGATTACAAGATGATGATGACAAGCCAACAAAAGGTCTTGCCGGGATTGCCATCAAGGAAGCTCCATCTCTCTTCTCCAAGCCTCATTGCCTCATGGCAAAAAGTACTTCAAAGGTAACAATGGATGAAGAAGAGAGTGATAGTGATAGTGATGATGATAGTGGTGATAATGTTATTTCATATGAATACCTTGCTAGTTTGGTTATAAAATCCGATGAAAAATTGCGCAAGGAAAAAGAAAAGTTGAAGGATTTAGAATTGAAAAACATTTCAATTCAAAAATTCTATGAGGAGCTAAAGATTTCTCATGCCAACCTAAAGGAATCCCATGGTACTCTCAACACTTCATTGGGAATTCTAAAGGGAAAGCATGAGGAGCTTAAGGAAGCTCACAACTCACTCCTTGCGCAAGAGGCCAAAGGGAAAATAGTTGCTAACAATGATAAATGCAATACTTGCTTGTCTTGCTCTACTAACATTTCTTGTAGCACAAGTATAAGCTCTTGCACTAGTGAGAAAGATTCAAATGATGCATCTTTTCTATTATCGGAAAATGAATCTTTGAAGAAGGAAGTGGAGTGCTTGTCCAAGGATCTTTCCAAATGGTTTGGAAGTCAAGTCAAGTTTAATCATTGTTGGACAAGTCAAAAATTCACATTGAACAAGAATGGTATTGGTTATTTTCCCAAGCAAGAGAAGTCAGCCTTCATTCCAAAGAAGACCACTTATGTGCCATCAAGTGTGACATTGTAAGAAGAAGCTAAATTCAAGAAATGTCACATTTGCAAGACAAAGGTTGATGTGAATCACAAGTGCAAGAGCAAGAAGACCGCATCCTTTGATCCATCTTACATTCTTAAGAAAGATTCAAAGGGTGTTGTGTGTGCCAAGTTTGTTGGTAGGTCTATGGATAGCACTAGGCTAAAGTCTATTTGGGTGCCTAAAGCTATGATCACTAACATTGAAGGACCCAAGAGTTGGGTACCTAAGAGGAAGTGATTCTTTTGTGTAGGTAAATTATAAAGACGGAGGAAGGCATTGGGTGATTGATAGTGGTTGCACAAATCACATGACCGGTGAAAAGAAAATATTCTCATGTCTTGATGAAGATATCTCCGACTTTGATAATATTATCTTTGGTGATGATAGCAAGGGAGGTGTACAAGGCATTGGTGACATTTCTATCTCTCAAGATTATAAACTCTCCAATGTCTTGCTAGTTGATTCCTTGAATTTCAATCTTTTATCTATTGCTCAACTTTGTGATAATGGATATAGATGTTCTTTCACTAGTAATGATTTTGTAGTAACCTCTCTTGATGAAAAAGAAACTATCTTTAAGGGGTTTCGACATGAAAGTCTATATCTAGTGGATTTCTCATCTAAAGAAGCAAATCTCTCAACTTGTTTATTTTCTAAAGCTTCCATGGGTTGGTTGTGGCATAGAAGGCTAGGTCATGTTGGAATGAGGCAACTTAATAAACTAATCAAACATGATCTAGTCCTTGGCTTGAAAGATGTAAAGTTTGAAAAAGACAAATTATGTAGCTCTTGTCAAGCCGGAAAGCAAGTTGCAAATTCTCATCCAACCAAGAGTGTCATGTCTACCACAAGAATATTTGAGCTATTGCATATGGATCTTTTTGGGCCTACGACATATAGAAGCATTGGTGGGAATAGCTATTGTCTTGTGATAGTGGATGATTTCTCAAGATTCACATGGGTATTCTTCCTTCATGACAAAGCGGATGTGTTTGATCATTTCAAGAACTTTGTCACTAGGGCCGAAAATGAGTTTGAGCTCAAGTTGAAGAAAGTTAGAAGTGATAATGGTAGTGAATTCAAGAATACTCGTGTAGAGAAATTTTGCAATGAAAAGGGAATCAAACATGAATTCTCAACCACATATACTCCGGAGCAAAATGGATTGGTTGAGAGAAAGAATAGGACCTTGATTGAAATGGCAAGGTCAATGTTGGCCGAGTACAATGTGTCGGATTCATTTTGGGCCGAAGCTATTAACACCGCTTGTCATTCATCAAATAGGCTTTATTGTCATGGCTTTCTTAACAAAACTCCATATGAATTGCTTGTTGGAAGAAAGCCGAATATTTCATATTTTAGAGTATTTGGATGCAAATGCTATATCTTGAGGAAAGGATCTCGATTATCTAAATTTCAAAGCAAATGTGATGAGGGATTCTTTCTTGGTTATTCATCTTGTAGCAAGGCATATAGAGTCTACAACAAGTCCAAGGGATTTGTTGAAGAAGGTTATGATATTCAATTTGATGAAACAAATGGGTCACAAGATGAGAAAGATAACTTGGATGATGTGAGAGGGGATAGTTTGAAAGAAGCCATGAAGAACATGGATATTGGTGATATTCGACCAAGGGAAGAAGAAGAAGATGATGATGATGAGGAACATATTGTTAGTAATCAAGAAATGACATCATCTTCTCAAAATCAAGTGATTGATAATGCAAGTGCAAATTGTTGGATATGTTCCAAATTCACATCCACGATATAGGCCAGGCTTGGGCCAGAGCGAAGCGGAGGCCCATTGTGCTATGGTTTCTCTTAGGAGTGCACAGTTTAGTCCCACCTTGGCAACGCAACCAAGCACAGGGACGTGAGCCGCCTATATATATGTAAGCCTATGTAGACGGTAGGGTAAGAGAAGACAAGACAAGACAAGGCAAGACAGATAAGCCATGTATCATCCCTACTTGTAAACTCTCCTCAATAGTGATTGTCTTCCGTGGTTTTTTCCCACAATGGTTTTTCCATGTTAAATCGTGTCTCGTGTTCGATCTTGTTTTCCGCATTATTTGCTAACACAAATGACTCTCCTCAAGAAGATGAGCAAGTGATCTCTACTACATCTTCGTCCACATCTTCTCAAGATCAAGTTACTCTGAGATATTTGAAATTCACTCCAAATATTGGTCTTTGGTATCCAAAAGGTGCTCAATTTGAGTTGGTTGGTTATTCAGATTCGGATTATGCCGGTTGCAAAGTTGATAGAAAGAGCACTTCCGGTGGTTGTCAACTTCTTGGTTGCAAAACTCGGTTGCTCTCTCAACCGCCGAAGCGGAATATATTTCGGCGGGAAGTTGTTGTGCTCAATTATTGTGGATGAAGGAAACACTTCTTGATTATGGTGTGAAATTCAATGGAATTCCTCTCTTATGTGACAATGAAAGTGCTATCAAGATTGCAAATAATCCGGTTCAACATTCTAGAACCAAGCATATTGATATCCGGCATCATTTTCTTAGAGATCATGTGAGCAAAGGTGATATCAAAATTGAAGGTGTGGGCACGGATGATCAATTGGCTGATATATTCACAAAACCATTGGATGAATCTCGGTTTTGCAAATTAAGAAATGAGTTGAATGTCATTGATATCTTAAATGTGGCTTGATCCCTAGCATGAGCATCCTTATGCATATTGTTTTTATCTTGCATTCATATGTTTATTTTTTTTAACCCTAATGCTCATCATGTCATGATTGCTATGATTGTAAAATTATGCATCATTTTGTCAAGCAATGAACCCCAAGGATCCATCACAATAAGTGTTCAAAAGGTTGGATCTTGGGCTGAAAAGAATGAGCAGGACGGATTGTCCGCCAACGGACCGCGGACTGTCCGCGCCAGCTCGGACGGTCCGCTAGTGGTCCGCGGACGGTCCGTAATTACCCCGAAATTTACCAGAAGGTTTGGGGGTTCGCGTTCGAGGGGGTCGGACGGTCCGCCATGGACCGCGGACGGTCCGCGAGGCGCCTAAGCGCGTGGGTCCACCCACCGACGGGATCTAAAGGGATGGGTGTCTCTCTCTCACACAACTCGTGCCATTGTTCTCCAACCTCTCTCTCTCTCTCTCTAGTTCTTGGTGAAGAAAAGAGCCCATCACTCAATCTTTTGATTGGAGCACTTCCCGGACGGTCCGAGGATATCCACGGACTCTCTACAGTAATCTCCATCATGTCATCCGGGTATTTTCATCGATTTCTCTCTCGTTTGGTTTGAATCTAAGGATGAATGTGGCTAGGGTTTGGGCTTCTGATCTGAAATTTGGCCATGGATTTGGAAATCTATCTTGGGGAATATGTTGGATATGGTCTAGTGATGGTTTGGCACAAGTTTGATCGAGTTCCATTGGTTAAATATAGAGATTTGTGGATCGAAAGTTCGTGGATCACTGTTCATGTTCTTCGCGAAACAGTGCCCAGCGGACCGTCCGCCAGGACGTCGCGGACTGTCCGCCAATACTTGGCGGACCGTCCGCGGTGACTGGCAGGACTGTCCGCCAGGCACTGTCAGCTGATGGATGAGAAGAGGATGTCACTAGCTGGCAACATATATTTTGCACCATATATCATGTCCTTAATTAAGGAAAAGTGTGGGTACAATGGTCCTTGTGAGATTCGCCACGAATGGTTTCAGCCATTTGCTAATGCCAAGGACTTTCTGAGAAGGGCACTAACCCCCTATGAAAATGTTGATGATGATGCTGGTGAGCCCAATGTTGGGGCAGAAGCTCATGAGGATATTGATATGGGTATGCCTGAGATGCCTCCTCCTCCTACTCCTCCTCCTCCTATGCAGCCACAGGGTTTTTGGGTTCCTCCAGATAGATACTTCACTTCATACTTTGATGGCATGGCTCAGTCTTTTGGGGCACAGATGGCTACTGGGTTTGATACTATGCAGCAGGGCCTTCAGCAGCGATTTGATGAGAGGTTTCATGCCTATGAGCAGCAGATGAACACTCAGTTTTATCAGCCTATTATGACTCAGCTTCAGGGTATGCAGCAGGGGTTTCACACTGATATGGAGAACTTCACTGCTAGATTTAATGGATTGTCTACTTCAGAGCAGTATCAGCAGACGGTGGATCGCCAGACTCAGCTTGAGGGGTCTTTTGCTACATTCAGTACGGCGTTCACAGACTTCAGTGACCACTTCTATAGCATATATCCTCGTCCACCTCCTCCACCACCGCAGGATGACTAGTCCCTTCTTGGTATTTGATGCCAAAGGGGGAGAGATTTGGAGGACTTGGAGTGATGTGATCTCTAGGGGGAGCTTGGAGCTTGTTGCATGAGCATGGACTTTGCATTGCATATTTACTTTTATGGCATTTGTGAGATGAACTATGTGTGTGGATGTAATAAGCTAAATCTTAATTGCTTGCGTGCTACTTTTTTAATTGTTTGTGCGATGAACCTATTTATTACATCTCTATCTCACGGTGGTTTGATTTTAATGGCTCTATGGAATTTGAGGCTCGATTTTATCTATATATGTGTTTGTTGTTGCCTTGATATCCATGTTGTAGGGGATGCTTCGCAAAATTTATATTATTTCAACATGTGTGGGAATTGTCACAAGGAATCCATGCACACATGTAGGGGGAGTCATTCTCTATTTTATTGAAACATGAATTTATCTACTCTATCTTCTATATGGAATTCTTTGAATAAGAGTAAGTAATTTCATGCTTCACAATCAACTCTATCACTCCTTTGTTATGGTTGTCATCAATTACCAAAAAGGGGGAGATTGAAAGCATCTAGGCCCCTAATTGTGTTTTGGTAATTAATGACAACCCTTGTGGACTAACAATTTTATTTGAGATAATGAGATTAGGTTAGTCCCGAGAGTTGGAATGAGCTTCAAAAGAAAATGTGTGGATAGCATGTGTGCTATGGGATTATGGAAGCTCAAGGCAAAGGTATATGATAGGGCTTTTAAATTTGACCGGTCATGAGGCGATTAGTGGGTGAAAAATGACCGGATTGATAGGTTACATAGCCGTACTATCAAGAGGGATCAACGTCGTTGGTTCGATGAAATATTAGTGCCACAATGGTCTTTGATGTGCATGTAGTGCATTTAGAATTTGTGGTAACTAACTTGGAAGGGTGCACTCTGAAATTCTGTTGAAACTCCGCCCTGTCGTGTCTGGCGGACGGTCCGCGGAGTGTTGTCGGACGGTCCGCGGAGTGTTGACGGACGGTCCGTGGTGCTGGCGGACTGTCAACTGTGTTTGCTGTACTGGGGCCCACTTGCTTTGACTTGGAGTGATCTCGCGGACGGTCCGTGATGCGTCGTGGATGGTCCGTATTTCCGCTCATTTTCTCCAGGAGCTAGAGCTGTTTCGAGTAGACGGTCCGGCCTTCTCTGGCGGACTGTCCGTGGGATGGCAGACGGTCCGCAGGTGCTTGGCGGATGGTCCGCCGAGCACTAACGGTCGACTCTGACACACTCTGACAGCGCTTCATAGTCGTTGTAATTCAAACGCGGACGGTCCGCGTGGACCATGCGGACGGTCCGCGTGGACCATGCGGACGGTCCGCCGTGCACGATCCAAAACGGGTTTTTCCCCAACGGCTAGTTTTGGGGAGAGGGCTATATATACTCACCCCTCACGGGCATGGGGGGTCTCTTGGCACTTTGAAAAGCTGAACACTCATTCTAGAGCCCTTGTTTCTCCCCTCTCTCACTCACTTGCTTTGGGATTGCATTTCTTTGTGAGATTGAGAGACTCTAGTGCATTGCATCAAGGATTTGATCATTGTGGCACTAGGAATGCATCGAGCTCGTGGTTGATTTGTGACTCTTGGAGGTTGCCGCCTCCTAGCCGGCTCGGAGCTCGTGATTCCACCGAGCACTTCAAGAAGATTGTGAAGTTGCCGTGGAAATTGATTGTGAGAGGTTCTTGTGCTCACCTTGCCGGAGCGGTAAAGAGCAACTTTAGTGGAATCGAGATTTGGAGCGGTTCATTGGTTCTAGCCGGCTCATACATCAAGTGGAGACTTGATAGAGGAGCGGTTGAACATTGAATCCATCTCAACGTGGATTAGGGGTGACCAGCAAGTCATCGACACCACGGGATAAGTCTTTGTGTCTCTTTGCTTTTGTTACTTGCTTGTATCTTGATTTATTTATTTGAAGCAAGTTAAAATTCATAGAGATTGATCTTTATCTTGTCACCCTAGGTTGTAAAACTATCAACATAGGCGTAGTTTAGCTAGAGAATTTATTCAACTTGTGGTTCTAATTAAATTTCTCTAGTGTTGTGGTTGAAGTTTTTAAAACCGCCTATTCACCCCCCCTCTAGTCGGTAATCCTAGATCCTACACTCCCCAGGGCACCTCGGGTAGAAGAGACCGTGATCGAGGGTCCCCGCAACATAGCGGACGATCCTCTTCACAGCCTGCTGGTGCTTCGTCGTCGGTCGCTGCATGAACCGGCTAACGTAGCCGACGGAGAACGCCATGTCCGGACGTGTGTGGGTGAGGTAGCGAAGGCTCCCTACAAGACACCAGTACTGCGTAAGAAGGAGTCCAGCCCTCCTGTGATGGACGCTCCAGCCCTCTTGGGCAGCCAGCGCAAGAATGAGTCGCACGGACTCCATCCGTGCCATGGGGGCGAAGGCATCGTCGAAGTCGACCCCCTCCTGCTGCAAGAACCCGCGTGCTACCAACCGGGCCTTGTGCTTGATGACGATGCCGGCTTCATCCCTCTTCAGCTTGAACACCCACTTAAGAGTGATTGCGCGGTGGCCGCGAGGGAGATCAGCAAGCTCCCAAGTGCGGTTCTCCTTAACCGCGCCCATCTCCGACTGCATCGCGGCACGCCATGCCGCCTGTCCCTCGGCCTCTGCGAAAGACCGAGGCTCGCCGTCGTCGCACGCAAGGTGCAACTACGCCTCCAAGTCGTGAGACACCAGTCCCGGCACCGGCTGGTCGCCGAGAATGTCCTCCAACGTACGGTACCGCAACGGCTCGCCGTCGTAGTACGCGTCGACGCGCTCCTCGTCGCGGGAGAGCGGAGTAGCGAACTCCACCGGGCAGTGCTCGAGATGAGCTGGTGCTGATGTAGACGTGCCCGACAGAGTGGCTGTCAAAGCTGGAGTGCGCGGTGTCGCCGGCTGTGGCGAAGCCGGCGAAGGGCTCACCGCAGCCGGAGTCGAGGCTGGGGAGCGCGGTGCTGTCGGAGTGGCAGGAGTCGGAGTCGGTGAAGTCGGCGAAGAACTCGCCGCAACTGGAGTTGTGGCCGAGGAGCGTGGTGCTGCCGGAGTCGGTGGAGACTCAGGGACTGGGGTAGGCACGCTCGGCGAAGGAGAGCTGCCTACTCCCCCAGCTCCCTCGAAGTGGACGTACTCGACGATGAAGTCGCCGTACGTCGGAGTCGAGCCGTCGTCCACCGCCTTGTCCCACGCCCATCCTCGGCCCTCGTCGAACACAACGTCGCGCGAGGTGCGCACACGCTGTGTCGTCGGGTCGAGAATGCGGTAGGCCTTCGAGCCCTCCGCGTAGCCGATGAACACTCCCGGAGTGCTCCTGTCGTCGAGCTTGCCGACGTGGCCAAGTTCCTTGGCGAAAGCGAGGCAACCGAAGACCCGTAGGTGGGAGACCGCCGGCTTGCGCTCATGCCAAGCCTCATACGGCGTCCTGCCGTTGAGCGCCTTGGTCGGCGAGCGGTTGAGGATGTAGACAGCCGTCACCACGGCCTCTCCCCAGAAGACAACCGGCATCCCCCGCTGCTTGAGGAAGGCCCGAGCCATCCCCACAACCGTCTGGTTGCGTCGCTCAACGACGCCGTTCTGCTGCGGGCTGTACGGCGCGGAGTAGTGGCGCTGGATGCCATCGTCGGCGCAGTACGCGGCAAACTCGCCGCCGTTGTCCGTGCGCAGCACACGGAGCTTGCGGCCACACTCCTTCTCCGCAGTGGCTTGTTGACGCTTGATAGCGTCTGCAGCAGCCTCCTTGGTGTCGAGGAGGACCACCCACATGTAGCGGGAGACGTCGTCGACGAGTAGAAGGAAGTAGCGCCGGCCTCCAGGGGTAGCCGGTGTGACGGGACCGCACATGTCACCGTGCACCAGCTCCAGCTTCTCCTCGGCGCGGTAGCTGGCCTGGTGCGGGAAGGGGTGTCGCCGCTGCTTCGTCAGCACACACGTGTCGCAGAGCTGCTCCACGTGGTCGATGTGCGGCATGCCCCGCACCATCTCCTTGGCACTGAGCTGCCTTAGGGCCTCAAAGTTGAGGTGCCCAAAGCGCTCATGCCACTTCCACGTGTTGTCCTCCCGTCGAGCTGCAAGGCAGAGAGGCTGCACCACATGTGCATGGATCACATAGAGGCGGTTGCTCCCCCTGCTCACCTTGGCGAGAAGTCGACAACGAGGATCCCAGATCCGCAACACCCCGTGCTCGATCTCCACGCGCGACCCGATCTCATCCAGCTGTCCCAAGCTGATGATCGAGTTGCGCAGAGCCGGGATGTAGTAGACTCCGGTGAGCACCGTGTCTTCGCCTTGAAGATGACGGAACCTGCACCCTCGATCTTCATGGCGGAGGCGTCCCCGAACATGACGGAGCCCGTCACGGTGGTGTCGAGGTCGGAGAAGTACTCGCGCCGCCCGGTCATGTGGTGCGTGGCACCGGTGTCGAGGTACCAGCCGTCGATCTTCTCCTCGCTCGCGTCCTTCCTAAGAAGGACGTGAGCACGCGACTCGTCGAGGTGGAGAAGCGCGGTGACGTCCGGCACGGGAGAGGAGTGTAGCTCGACACTCTCGTGCATTAGGATCAGGGCCGGCTCGTCGGTGGCCCGAGCCTGCGCGACGTGGGCCTGTCCTTCGACCTTGCGCTTCGGTTGCTTGCAGTCCTTGGCCCAATGTCTAGTTCTGCCACAGTTGTGGCAGGAGTTGTCGCGGGAGTCCTTGCGCTTGCCGGCGGTGCCACCTTGGCCGCCTCGGCGAACCTTGCACAGCTTGCCGACCTTGAGTCCTCGGGTCGAGGAGGAAGACTCCCCCTTCTTCCTGTCACCTAGGCCGGCTTCCCACTGCTCCCGAGTGAGATGAAGCTTGCCGCCAATGGTGACAGGCCCCGAGGGAGCCCGTGGCTCGTCGACGTCGATGACCTTGAGGCGACCAATCGCGTCCAAGACCGGCATCGTGGAGAGGTCCAGCAGAGACTCGATCGAGCGAGCCATGTTCTTGTACTTCTCGGGGACACAGCGGAAGAGCTTCTCAACAGCTCTCTCCTCACCGTAGGTGTCGTCCCCGAACTGCACAATCTTACGCTGCAGAGAGTCGAGACGAATAGCAAAGTCTTCAAGATCCTCACCTGGCTTGAAGGCCAGGCTCTCCCACTCCTTGCGGAGTGCCTGCAGAGTGGACTTGCGGGCGCGGTCGCTGCCGATGCGAGCCGCCGCAATGGCGTCCCAAACCTCCTTGGTAGTCTTCTTTTGGGAAAGCGAGAACTGCATCTCGTCCGGAACCGCGTTGATGAGAGCCTCAAACGCCCGTCGATCCTCATCAAAGTCGACGTCGCTGGACTGGACCGCCTCCCACATGTGCCGCACTTGAAGCTTGATCTTAAAGAGTGCAGCCCACTCGACGTAGTTGGTCTTGGTGAGGGTGGGCCACTTGGTGCCGGAACCAACGTCCCTGACCAAGTAGTGGGCGCCGCCGCCGGGCGCGCCTCCCACGGGAGCGCCGCCTCCGGGCGCGCCTCCCGCTGGAGCGCCGCCGTCGAGCGCGCCTCCTGCAGGAGCGCTGCTGTCTTGCGCGGCTGTCCACCGCTCCACCCGCTCTCGCGCTGCACCACTCGCCAGCACCTCGAGGTCTGCGTCGGCGGTATCCTCAGCCGAGACGGAGCTGCCGGCGCCGCTGCGCAGCAGCTCGACCTCCGCTGCTGCCGCACGCGCTGCGTCGGCCGCCGCCGCTGCCTCCACCTCGCCCTTGCTGCTGCCAGCTCCGCCCCTGCCAACCTCGACGCCCTTGATGCTGCCGCCGTGGTCTCCATTGCTGCTCGCTCGCGCTCCTGTGCTGCAGCGAGCTCGGCTGACTGCCGGCTCCGCACGCTCGAGGCGACCGAGTGCAGAGAGGGTCCTGCGGACCTGGCACGCTGCATGGGGGCTGCTGCTGCGCCTGGAGGAACCTCCATCAGACGAGTTGCTGCTCGCCTGCTCGAGTGCAGGGGACTGTACAGGGGCAGCAGGTGTTGCTGCCTCTGTTTGGGGTTGTTTGTGGACTGGAGAGGGAGCAGAACAAGAGATCTTTAGGCTGCAGGAAAGAACGGCTCTGATACCAGTTGTTAGTAGCTCAATGGTTACTCTCATCTAGTGAGGATCACACTAGGAGAGTTGGGGCAATTTTCTGTTTTCTCTTCACAATGTGATACCAGCCCAAGGGGCTGAACTTACATATTTATAGGCTGCTGTGGCTGCTAACCAGCCCATCATATGCCATTTAGATGCTGGTCCAACGTGCTGTCCCAAACTGGCCAGCAAAGACCACCAACAACTGCTGTCCTAACTAGTCCTACAATCAGTCCAAGATGTTGTCCTTAGAGGGCAGCAAGACCACTAGTGCTGCAGATCACATGAGAGGTGCAGCAGCCCTACAAAGACCATAGTACAAAGATGCTAACTGCTGTCCTACAAGCAAGACCAGCAGCAGCCAAGACCAAGGACTGTAACTGCCTACCTGCTGTCCTGAAAAAGGGACCAGCAGTAGCCCCACAAAGGACCAGCCCCACAAAGACCAAACAGTGAAAGGCTTATCCAACACCAACAAGCACAATACCACAGAACTGGACGGCAGGGGCCACATATGATTCTGGGATCCAAGTGCAGCTGCAGTAGTTATAATCAAATATGCAAAAGGATTATATAGACTGATTGTTCCCTTGCCTTCTGACCGTGTATACTCTCGCAACTGTTTATTGTAATTTGAAAAGGTTGTGCCTATATATCAATAATTTTCTCATGCAAGAATATACAAAGTTCTAGGAACAATTGAGAAGCTCTCTTACTGCCGCTTCAACAACCAGAAACGTCACTAAAATGCATTTGATGCAGAGAAGGCACATTTCATCAAAATTGAATATAATTACCACCACAATTACATCAACTTGGCTACAGATAAATACTGTACACCGCGATGCTTAAACCAATGTTCAACTCAATTTACAAAGGCCGGCTGACCCATTCAGTTGTCCACTGGAGGGGTAGTATACAAGTTCTGGATGAGGAGGATCCCCGGCAATTATGTCAGCCCTGAAGTTCTATCACAGAAACAAACCAATTGTAAGTTGACTTTCGAGTAAGTATAGTCAGAATTAATAAGTTTAGCAACAAGATTTCTTATTTCATTTATATTTGAGAAATTAAACATTGGTTAGAGGAAAAGCCTAAACACACAAAGATTTAATCTTGTGGACAATCAAAACCTGAGTTTAAACTAGCTATAACAGAAAATGAAGGGATGAGGAAATACTGAGAAGGGAATACCCATGTGTTTAAGAAATTTGGTTAGACACAAAGTAAAACAAGACAGCACGCTCCCGATACATGCCATGTCATATCAATGGAAGACCATTTATTAGGCCAAGTAATGGTAGCTAGTCAGGGTATGAATTTGAAAGGACGTTCCTCTAATGCCAAATAACTGACCATAGTGAAATGGGTAGAAATATAAGCACAAACACCATAATATTTTGTACAGGTTTTTGGTAAATTGTATATGCATCCTTAGAAAATCCAGAAATTTTCGAACTTGTGAAAATATACAATTCTAAGCCTAGTGACGGATCCACAACTTTGAGGTTTGACTACACAGTGAATTCTTTGGTGTTTCAATGAACAATAAAATCACCACTTGAGTAAATTAAAACTAACTACTTACCAGTATGATCTGGACTGCAGATGTTCCATCAAAGCCCCATCAGACCTGCCATCACCCATGTGATCCCGTTCGTTAAAAATAGTACAGAATGATGGTATGTTGGGAATGTTAAAAAACATTATATATTATACCATTTGTCGTCTGTGCAACCACTCCTCCTTGCGTTGTATGGTCAGGATGTTGGCTGCCTACAAAGGAAATTGCTTGACTACTTGACGCAACCATGATTTCCCATATCAGGATAGCCTGTCTGTAGGATATCATCAAGATGTTTCAGAAGAACACTTGATTGATTTTCAATGTACGACATTGCTTCCTCAGATCTAGCAGCCCTCGAAGCAATGAAGCTAGCCAACCGGCAAATGTTACTGAATCGGGCTTCTGATGCTGATCGCATGACACTGCCAGATCCATAGGTAGATTCCTCCACAATTTGAACAGAACGGGCATCTTTTCTCCATCTTTTCAAAATATATTGTTCTGGGAGCTCTTTTATATTCTTGAGATCAAGTACCTTCAGTACATGACAGCATTGAATTCCAACAGCTTCAAACTTCTTGCAGCTGCAACTGGCTGAGCCATCTAGTGCATCAAATTTGACAATGTTCTCTGATGGCTTCTCATCAAGTACAATTTTGTACTCCGAGATTGTGCCAACCACACCACAGGGGAAGGACATGCAATTCATGTAAGCCTCAAACTCACCCTGGAACATCTTGAAAGCTTCAGGTGTATATGCATTTGATGACTGTTTTAGCATTCGCAATGACGGGATAGGCAAAGTAACCTGGCTTCCATCAACATCAGCATGCAATTTCTTTGATCGATGCTCTTCCAGAATAGCTTCATAACGCCTGAAGAACTGCAGAATATCTTCTTGCTCACTGAGCTCTCGTTTCAGTTCATTAATCATGTTATCCTTTTGAAGGGTGGAGAGTATATCAGCAGAAAAGATGGTATTCTGGTAAGGTAAAGCCCATTTTTCTTTCTCTAGGAAAAGCTTGCTGAGCCACTCACTCTCACTGATGTCATGTTTCTCAGTTAGCTTTTCCCATGCTGACAAGAACTCCATCTCATCCTCATAGTCAAAGAGACAATGGCTCAACACATTGCCAAAACTCTTTGAACTTTCAAAAACCTGCTTCAAGTGCCTCTTTGAATTATGGTAGATATGCCACACGCTTGTGCGACAGTTGCTTCCAGGCCAGACCTCTGCTGCTGCAATAGCGCACTCAGGACGTTCATCAATAAAAATGGTTTGTGGCTGCCTAGCACGCATAGCATCAGCAAACACCTGAAATACCCATTTCAATGATTGAATGCTTTCATCATAGAGCAACGCTGCACCAAACACAAGTAACTGCTTGTGGTTGTCAACACCAACAAATAATGCAAATGGCCGTCCATAGATATTCAATCCATATGTTGTATCGAAGCAAACAACATCCCCAAAACTCCTGAAGTCAATTATTGATTTCGCATCAGCCCAGAAAAAATTTACAGCAGACTTCCCATCAGGCCCAACCCCTACTGCATAATACACTGAAGGATTTTCTACCTGCAACTCCTCCAAGTATTGCAATGCTGCACCAGCATCCCCGAGCTGCACACCCTGCCCTTGCTTCCTTCGATGCAGGTCCCCTGCACCAAGCTCATGTGCCCGAGCCCTCATCTTATGTGACCGCAGCTTATGCACACTCTCTGGATTGGCAAGCTGATGGTTATGCTCTGGGAAGAACTTTGCCACACGGTACGTCCGGCATGGGGTCATCTTGATCACCATTCTAGCCTGGCATCCTGTCCGGGTTGGTGCCGGGCCCGGCCTAGGTGTGCCCGCAGACCCTGCAGAACCATTTGCAGTGACTATGGCTCCGCCTTCTTGTTTGGCACGGTCGCTGACACCCTCACGGGAACAAACAAAGATCCGCGACACTATCATCCCACGCTTGCGCTTCTTGTAGGAGCGGCGGACACTGAAGCCCACGTGCTCAGCATACCTGTTGTAGAAGACATATGCATCCTCCTCACTCTCGAAGTGCATGTCCACATGTGGCCCTTCCCTTGGGTCTGGCAAGCTTGCAGCGGCCGCAATGCTGTGGTGGGACGAGCTTGTTGGCAGTAAGGCCAGAGAAACCGCAGGCGCGGCGGACGCAAGCTGGTGGTTGTGCTCGGCGACGAAGTCGGTGACACGGAAGGCGTTGGCAGAAGGGATGAGCTTGACGGTGAGCGACGCCAGGCAGCCTGTGCGCGAGTCCGGGCACCGAGGCGCCGGCGCCGGTGAGGACGAGGACGCGGCTCCGGCGCCGGCAGTCTCATCCTGAGGCTTCTTGGGCTCCTGGCGGAACCCCTGCTTGGAGCAGACGAAGAGGCGGCGGGTGACGGTGTGCCGCGAGTTCTTGGACTTGTTGGACTTGCGGACGACGAAGCCGAGGCGGGCGGCGTAGGCCTTGTAGAACTCGTACGCGTCGTCCTCCGTCTCGAAGTACATCCCCAAGCGCGGGGAGGTGGGGACGTCGGCGTCGGCGTCATCGCCGGCGGCGGAGGTCGATGCAATCTGGGCGAGGTTCGCGGCGGCGGCGTTGGCGGCGCCAGAGGAGGAGGGCGAGGAGGAGCCAGAGGAGGTGGGGGATGACGGCGAGGACTCGCCGGAGAGGCGGGACGGGTTCCCGGCGGCGGACATTAGGGTTTGACCCAGGGTTTGGAGGAAAGAGGAGGGAGAAAGGGACCAGGGAGGGATCGCCTGCGGCGGCGGCGGCTGTGGCTCGACGTGTGTGGCTGAGCTTCCCAGTTCCCACGACAGGGAGGGAAGTAGCTGGGGAGTGATGCGAGATGTAGCATTTTCAATGGCTTTTCCTTCTTCATGCCCCGTTGAGATGAAGCTCTAAATCAATTTTTCAAGATGATATTAGAGTCGTGCATAATAAAGATAATACTTATCTCATATGTTCAAGATAAAAATATATATAGAAGTAAACAAAGAGTTGCCGTATTCACATTCATATGGACAACTATTTGTTATAGATTTATGGCATCGCATGGCAGTGAAATATGGTAATTAAAATCAACACATGAGTTTATTGGCGCCAAAAACCGAACAAGAAAGTCTAGTATAAAAAGTGGAAAGAAGTTCAATAAATTTATTGTTGAGAAGTCTAACATAAGAGAGGAAGCCAACTAGTATTTCTTAATTGTTTGATTTACCTTATTTTTGGAGTTGGCTCATCATGACTGATACAAAACTTGCATTGCATTTGTTGATTAATGCATCTCTATTCCTACCTTCTACCTTCTTTATCATCTTAGACACTTACTCACTTGTTAATGTTGTTATGATCCGAAGCTCCGTGTTCTGTGTGGCTATGATCTATTTGATCGCCTTTCAAAAACTACCAAACTTTTTTTTGCCACAAGTTTGGCATGCCATGGATTTCATAGCACCAAAAGATATGTTCCCCATACTTTTGGAATTCTTTTATGAAATGAGTCTATGACGTGTGGGTCACCACAATAGAAAAGTTTGACACGCCAAAAATGCAGTTAGTAACAAAACACTTTGCAGACTTAGCATGGCATGCCTAATACGCAGTGTGACTAGTTGTGGCATCAACCTGAGTTCAATCCTGAGCGGTCATTGACACTTCTTTGTTACCATCTTCTCTCACACATCACTAGTTGCCTACTTGCTTTATGAGGACTAGGTCTATGACTTTTTCTCATTGCGGGCAAGTCACACGTGTGATTTTCACGCCCTTTATATTTTATCTAGCAACAAAGCATGAACTAGAGATCAATTCAATTACCAACGCAAGAAAAATAAAGTCTAGTTCTGTTTTGTTAGTTTGCATATTCCTTTGTATGCATTCCTTGGTGCTACAAAAACATGCGGGCAATTTTTTTAGAATTGCAACCATTTCATGGGTCAATTTCCAAATATATCCATCATGACGTTCCATTTCTATGCCAAACTGAAATATAAAATCCCAACATTCTTCCATCCTAACAATAAACGTCGTTAACCCTAGAAGATAGATAGTGCATTGTAGTTTCCCAAATTTCATAATTCATACAAGATTCTCAAACACAGCTAAAGATAAAACAAAACGGATAATCACTGTACAAGTTCTCAATCCAATATCCTTCAATGGTGCCTTCATTTACTCTAAGCTGCTTAAAGCCCAAAATTGTGATTTCCTCCATCGATGACCCCTTGCTCTGTCAATGAATTCAAGTTCTGTCCAGAATTTGCATATTAAGGCCGCAAATTGGAAGCATACGAAAACTCAGAAAAATATGGCAATCCCACAGACACAACAAAATTGACCACTCCAGTGTAAAGTCCACCATGCGTGCAGTAAAAGTTTTTTTTTTATAATGTGCATACAGTAAAGTTGGTCTAAGCTAGCACAACTGCCCGTGGAAATCCATGGTCAACTGCACTGTAGTCAGCATGCCATGGCATGCCAAAATCTGCCATGGCATTGAAGCTCCTCTGGGCATAAGAGATCCCAGCGCGCCCTTCTTCTCACCTCAAGCCAGCCCAGCCAGAAATACTGCCCCTCCATGCTATGCTTCGGTCTATATGGCAACCGGCGCCTAATCTGAGTGGTTCGACTGAACCAACTAGGATGCAGGGGCTGTTTGATATTTTTGTCAGAGCATAGTCAGCAAAGAGAGAAGGCAGGCTGGCACCACATTCATCAAATGGCTGTCTTTGCGAGGGATCAAAATAAACCTTATGAGTCAAAAGTGAACTTTTGCGGAACTTGAGGGACTTGGTCACTAGCCCTATCTATTTAATACCTGCCCATGACCTGAAAGCTTGGACATCTTCAACCCTTTTGTTCTGAGCTTCAGTTTTATCATGCAACAAGTTCAAATTCCTATACAGGTTCTTGTGTAGCTTCAGGAAGACATGCCTGTATTTCCACTTGTCACAGTAAATATTATGTTTTGACATGTATCTAATGACCTCCATCACCCTCGAAAAATATCCACCTTTAAGGAAATTCAAAATCAAGCAATCAAGCAAGTCCCTATCCACATCTAGCTCTCCATATTCAAGTCTGCGCTTTATTTCTCCCCAGAGCATGGTAATCTCCCTATGCATGTCCATTGAAGAATAACCACACAGGATGTGGCAAAAAGTATGATAAGTGGGCCTGATATTTTGTTCTCTCATACGCTTATATGTGCACAGAGCATCATCCATCATTTTCGCCTTGCAGAAGAACATAATTGAATTATTGAACTCTAATGTCACGTGTTCTCCAGGGTTATAATGTTTCATTTCATCAGCCAAAGCAGCAAACAAAGATGAACTAGTGACAGTCATTTCATCCTTCACTATTTTGGAAATATTCTTGATGGTAAATGGTGAATCAGTATGAATATCATCCATGGTAGATGCAATCTTTTGTATCTGCTGGAGAAGCCCATCGAATTGTTCTGACTTATTCTCCTCCTCATATGCCCTCAAAAGAGAAATGTAACTAGTAATCCCGACTTGGATTCCAGCTGACTCTAAATCATCCAGAATATCATGAGCAGCATGCAACCATCCCATTTGAATGCATGCACTAACCACATCCGGAGGAGAAATTACCTCTAGATCTTCTTTATGTAACATAATTAAAAGGGTAGACAGTGTATGCATATTCCTTGATTTCACACAGCCTACAATAAGTTTAGCAAGAGCCTTCTCAGTATGGTGAAGATTTCCGTCAGTAAGAATAACAAGGCCAAATTGACTTTCTGTACCCAAAACGAAACCCCTATCAACTTTTCCAGGATCAAACATTATTCTATATCCGGATTTCAGATTTTCAGAACCAATTTGTATGATACCTTGTTTCTGTAAACCATTGCAAAAGAAAACCCTAGGCTTTTGTTGCTGGTGCAGATCAATTAAAAATTTCGCAGCAGCATCCATATCATTATATTTGAAATGCAAGTTCAATAGATTGTCATAAAAATGCTGATAGTACTGAAGAAATGGCAAAGGTGTTAAAGAGTCGATGCTTCTTTTCAAATGTATCAA
The DNA here is from genome assembly GCA_033239725.1 of Echinochloa phyllopogon. Lineage (NCBI taxonomy): Eukaryota > Viridiplantae > Streptophyta > Magnoliopsida > Poales > Poaceae > Echinochloa > Echinochloa phyllopogon. Next base: position 47,784,888 of record BTCW01000002.1, on the reverse strand, counting down.
CTCATCTCGTTGCCCAACCATCTCAAAGACACGGCTAGCAATCAACACTGTATTTACATCGGCCACAACTCCGGTCAAAGACATCAGTTCCATTATTTTCTGAGCCTTGATAATGCATTTAAAGTTCACACATGACTCCAAAACCATATTGAACAAGGTGACATTGTTCTTAATTGGATCCAGCTTTTTTATTTCCCGTCTATCTGTAACTTGGTCCAAGAAACTTTCACAAATCTCAATCAGAACATCAGTGACAAGATAGGATCCAACTTGTGACTTCAACATGTGCAGAAACACCATGCTCAGCATATCAACATCAGGAAGCTTTCCACTCTCCAGTATGATCCTCAGGACCATGGAGGCTGGAACCGGCATCTGATCTCTTGCAAGTGCCAGAGCTAGCCTCATCAGTGAGCCACAGTTGAGAAGGTTGCTGTTAATTTGATGAACCGAGAGAACCATGTCAAATGCCCTCTGAAGCCACCTCCGACTAGACATGTAGGACAGCGACACGATTATGCTATTAAGTACCCGTGGCTCAGGAAGACCATGAAGCTTCTTGTAATCTCCGAATGATTGCAGCGCTTCTTCGACATTGCCATCCTTCATAGCACCATCTATCTTCCTAAGCAGCGTTTCACGGGATGGAGCCTCCCATGGTAGAACCTTACTAGTGCTTTCAGAAATATACCTCCTCCTTGGCCCGTAGCCATTGGCCTGAACAAGAACACAAGCATGCATCTTATTGGCCACAACAGCAAACGAACTATGCATAAGTATACGTCAAATTGTTTCCAAGCAGTGTGCTCTTACAGGCGAGGCAGCTTTGGCAGCGCCAGGGGCGGACGCCAGGCGTCGATAGCGGCAGCACGCCTGAAACAAGCTCCTCATTGCCAACGCCAAGGGTGGAGCTAAAGTGTTAATTCTGGACATGAAGGTTCAGCTGAAAACCAGCCCAATTCTTGGGACAAGTACTAAAACAAGCATAACAATGGGGATGGATGAGGGGTCAGTCCAGCAGCAGCAGGACAACACGAAGAAATTCGGCAAGTAATATGATGCAGAGGAAGAAAAAGAAAGATCACTCTCACAGCACTGCCTATACCAGGGAAAAGAGGAAAAAAGAGAAATGCCGCGAGTCCGGGTGTGGATCCCGGCTCCAAGCTGGCCAAAGAATGGAAAGGGGCACTAGCTTCGGAGTTACGAGGTAAGGGGCAGCGTGCTCCGGTGGGCGAAGGTACGGGCGCCTTCCCCGGAGGACGGCGGCGGCGTGCCCGGCGGCGCCGGCGAAGGGGAGAGAGACCCGGACGGGAGGGTTACTTTGGTGTGAGCCGAGACGAACGGGGGAAATCTGCAGCCGTCCGATCGCGCCTCAGCGACCCGCAGCCGTGCGATCATAGTGTGTCGCCGCCAAAGTCATATCGCTGGCTGGGTGGGGCCCAGCCTTCAGGTCCACCCCTTCTCTCTCCTCCGCTCTCCGTCAGACACAGTCTCTCCCCTTCAGCCGCATCTGCTCCGGCTCGCCGCCGCGCGTTCACCTCTCACCCCAGGCGCCGGCCGCTGCGCTGGCTTAGCAACGCCCGGCTCCGGCGACATCGCGGTCTCCACGCACGCACGCGCGCCTCCCCTCGCCGGAGTTGGAAGGTAATAAAACCCCCAATTCCCCTCCCGCTTCCATCTTCTCCAAGTGAAATTGCCATTTTACTCAGCACAAAACTTACTTGAGTGTCGGTTTAGGTTGCGAGTCACTTCCATTGCATTCCGTTCCATTTAGCTGAAAATCGAGCTTCTAGCTTGACGTTTTAAGCTAAAAGGTTTAGATTTCTTCGTGTCCAAAAGGTGAAATTCCGTGTTTGACGGTTCGATTTCTATGATGGGAAGGCGAATCTTTTGGGCGTTGGAATGGTGGGGTGGGGCGTACCATATACGGCGGAACGCTCGCCGTTGGTGCTGCCGGACTTGGGTGGAGGTGGGATAGCTTGCGAGAGGCGGGCAGGTGGAGGTGGGGAGCTCCCATCGGCTTTGCTAGCGGCTATTGCACGTCTGTTACTGATACGTTTACCTAAGTCGATTTCGGTGAATACTTAAATAGAATGATTCGAGTTTTGGTGTACTGTAGGACACAGCTTTCTGGTATAGTAAGATGCTACTGTTTTACTGAGTGACGGCACAGATCGCACCATGGATCAAATTCAGTATCACTCATTGATCATGATTCAGCTGATAGTATTATTTGTATCAATATTAATGTTACGCCACCCAGTCCCAGGTCTAGAGACAAAAAAAAAGTATGTGTTCAATCAGATTTGATGACTGCAAGTTAGGGTGGTCATTGCCATATGCCAGTCTCCATTCTGCGCCACACCAATTCACTGAATCCCTTCCCCACAACTTTTGTGCACGTCGGCGCCATCATTGTTTCCCTGGCTCTTGGATTAGCCCCTCACAGATTCACCTCCGCTGTGGTGCTAGGGCATGTTGCAGGAGATGCACCGAAGGCTCCATTGATGCAAGTGATTAGGTCCATTATGATTTAGGAACTTGACTTCACCTCTCTATGTGATTCGCTGTCCTGTTCATCTGTGAATTGCAATAAAGGTGCAATGTCAATGGGAAAAAACAGTAGCACCTACATTGCTAGATCTAGTATAGAACAAAATCTAGCCAGTCTGTAGCCCAAAGATGACATTGAAACATCTTCTGGTCAGTTGGTTGTTTCTTGTTGCATTCTGACATTCTCATTTGACATGCTGCAAGCTGGACATTTTAGCCCCTACAAATATGAAGTTTTGGCGTTTTGCGCCTAGAAATATTATACGAGTATAGACTAAGGAAGCTACTGTATAAAGTATCAATTACGCTGATTGCTTTCATAATTCTAGTCTTCTGGAGAACTTTCTGGCACCTTTCTTCCTTTCCTTTTTCCGTTATGCCCTTGATAAATCTTGTGAAACAAAGGAGGCACCTTTTCCAATGTGGGAAATAAAGCCATTCCATATACTTCCGTATTTCCTGTGTAGTCTAAAACAACATATATTTCACATTTTCACCTGGAGTGAGTATGGGAATTTCAGTGAGACTGTCTGCCCCAATTTATTCACCTATATATGCGACGATGCACATTGTGCTCATCATGCTTCTGTTAAGAATTTTTATACAAAGTTCATAACATAATCACTCTATTTTCAGGCTAACTTGAAAGTTTTGGACCAATGGAAGAGGAAGAATATAGCACTGAATCATCTAATGAAGAAGATGTGCGAGAATATGGTGAGAAAGAAGGGCATGCTGCAGAGAGTGATGTCTTCAAACCAGTTGATATAGATCCAGCATGTTTACCAAAAGTAGGGATGATATTTGATTCGGAGGAAGATGCCTTTCAGTTCTATGTGACATATGGCTGTCATTCAGGTTTTGGTATTACAAGAAGATCTAACAATACCTTTGATGGTTTCCGTTATCGTTCTACATTCATATGTTCTAAAGGAGGGCAGTCTAGACTGAGATCTGGTGTGACAAGGCCTGCAAGAAAGCGAGGCACGAAGACTGGCTGCAAGGCTAAGATGATAGTGAAAGATGCACATTTTCAAAATCGCTGGGAAGTAATTGTTCTTGAGTTGGAGCACAACCATCCGCTGGACCCGAGTTTGCTTAAATTTAAGAGGCATTTGAAGAACTCTCCTTTCTCTGTCAATCCACCACGTATGTCTGAGTCCGAGGGACCACAGAGCAGCTCAGGTGTTGCACTTTCAAGCAGAGGTGGTGATACTGGTGTAACGTCATCTACGCATATTGAATTCAAAACCAAGATAGACAGAAATAGGAAACTGAAGCTTGCAGAAGGAGACTTAGAGGCCCTATTGGGGTTTCTCGACAAAATGCAAGACCAAAACCCTTGTTTCTTTTACAGTTTAGATATGAATGAGCAAGGGCAGCTAAGGAATGTCCTTTGGGCTGATGCCAAATCACGCAGTTCATACAATTACTTTGGTGATGTTGTTGCTATTAACGTCACAAACTTTAGTGATCAGTATGATATGCAGTTTGTGTCATTCGTGGGCGCTAACCATCATGCACAGCCAGTGTTACTAGGTTGTGGTCTCCTTGCAGGTAGATCTCTTGGAGCTTATGTTTGGCTTTTTGGTACATGGTTAAGATGTATGAATGCCAAGCCACCACATTCAATAATTACCAATTACTGTCATGATGTAGCGATAGCTATTAAAAAGGTTTTTCCTAACGCACGGCACCGTTTTTGCCTTTCACACATCTTAAATGAGCTTCCTGAAAAGTTGGAAGAAATGGAGAACAAGGATGAAGTTATTTCCGCATTCACCACACTGGCCTATGATTATGTTACTATTCCTGATTTTGACAAAGAATGGCAAGATACAATCCAACATTTTCACTTAGAGGGAAATGAATGGTTGTCAAAACTATATGAGGTCAGGGTGCAGTGGGCTCCTGTTTATGTGAAGGATTCGTTTTGGGCAGGAATGTCTGTTACTGATAGAAGTGATAGTGTAACTGACTATTTTGACGGATGGTTGACGTCTGGAACCTCTTTGAAAATGTTTGTAGAGCAGTATGAGGAAGCTGTTAAAGCTAAGTTAGAAAAGGAAGCTTATGAAGATTTAAGGTCATCTCAGATGAGACCACCAATGATGACAGGGTTACCTGTGGAAGAACAAGCAGCAAAGGTGTACACTGCAGAAATCTTTCAGAAGTTCTTTAATGAAATAGGACATTCATTTCATTGCAATTACAGTATTCTTGACCGGAATGATTCAGTGGTTACGTACATAGTTTCGGAGCATATCAATCAAACAACCAAGGTAGACTACAAAGTGGCTTATGATAATGTTGAAGATGACATATGGTGCCTCTGCCGGTTGTTCCAGTCCAAAGGAATATTGTGCAGGCATGCGCTCACTGTACTGAGACAGGAGCTTGTGCTGATTATTCCACCAAAATACATCATCCATCGCTGGTGCAAGGATTGTAAACAAACTTGTGCTTCCATATCCCAACCTGTCTCAGCAGGTAACCAGGAACTGGGAACCTATGATGATCTCTACAGACTTGGCCACCCATACTTTGCAGAAGTTGTGGAGTTTGGTTCCATGAACTCAGAATCAAAAGATTATGCTATGTCAATCATGAGGGAAATGAGGGATAAAGTGATTTCGTATGAGAAGTCACTAAGGGATCAAAGGGTTGACAGCCATGTTTCAACAGCCAACTTTGCATACAATCCTGTGAACGAGGATTTTACTGATGACACCTTGCCCATCTCTCTTAATACAAAGGGCTGGGATCTTACCCAAGGCCAGTCCAAACGTTCCCGCAAGAAGAAGCTGGCGACCCCAACTGTTCTTGATACCTTGAAAAAGAAAACTAAAAGGGCATATAACAAGAGGAGGAATGCCACCGCAAATACCCTAAACGCGGCGGTCACTGCAACTGACAGCATAACTGATGGCACAAATGTATGTAATGATGTTACGTAGTATTAGATATGTACATTTGGCTATCAATTATTGTCTTGGTGGTTTTGCTAATATATTTTTTCTTTTATTTTTTTAATCAGGTCCAGCAGAATCCTGTAAATGAGGGTTGGCCGTTAACGTCGACTGGTGCTCCAGAAACTTTCCCTTATGGGGTAAGCTCAGATATTAGCTTTCTGTTTTTGTCTTCTCTCTGCTCTTTCAGGAGTTGGTGGAATTCACACATACTAACATTTTATTCTGTAGGTGGAGACCATTTCATTTGATTTATCACAATACAACAATGCGCCAAGCTTCCATTGGCCTGAAAGCAGCAGCAGGTCTCAGCTCCAGTGAGAGGAGGCAGCAGTGTGCAATAGTGGATGCCTCCCAACAGACTAAGTTCTGACAGCCTCAAAATTCAGAAAAAGTAGGGGTGATAGATCAGGTCCGACCTTTGTGTTGCAATGCGGTGAAAACCAGTAAAGTCTACCATCTTTGAACAAATTTGGTCTAAAGGGGTCTGTCCAATGTGCCATGTACCTCTCCATCTGACTGCCGAGCTGTTGTACATATTCATTTCCCTTTCTGCTTTGAATACTTGCAGCTACTGCTAGGTTTATCTGAACCATGTTAGGCCAGATGCCCTTGAACAATTTGACCTGATGTTTCCCTGTGTATTGAATTGTATGCCCTTCTGTTGATCCATCTGCAATGCCTGCTTCCCTGTTACAGTATTCAACATTCTGCCTTGGCAAACTGTGGGGATCCAGCAAGTTGGTCCCAGGAAATCTTTATCCAAGCCTGGTGAATTGACCCGAGGTATAACCTATTGCTTTGCTCTGTCCAGGCCCAGGGACATTACAGCTGGCTCTGCTGCTTCCCAAGGTTGACCTCCGCCACTTGTGGCGCTCCTCCACCTCCGGTCGTCGCCGTGGTGCTCGTGCCACCGCCGTTGATCCTTTCGTGACCTCGCCGTCGGATCCGCCTGGGGCAGCCGGACCCTTCGCCGTCGTAAAACAATATCCATCTCATAAATCTTGGCTCTTCGCACCCACATTCACCTGCTATACTCCAGTGCGTGTGATGATCCGTCCGGCCGTCCCTAGCAGCAGGTCAGAGCGGAATCCTATGGTGCCATGCCACGGCATTGTCACCACTATCTTTCACGCATCAGGATTCAGGATTCACGCAATAAGAAACCCGGAATAACCTTTTTTTTCTTTCTCGAGAATACAACCTTGCAATCACTTTGGCCTCACTCTTTCACCTGTGGAAGCAACGCGCTGTAATGTGCACGGGTGCAGATGCAGAGAGAGAGAGATAGAGAGTAGAGAGTAGTAGAATACTAATACTAGGAAAACTGAAGACGAGTCTGGCACTAGCAATAGAGGTGTATGGAATGATTTTTGTTTAGAAAAAGGTGTATGGAATGATGCAAAAGGTTTTCTCTACTGCAGGTCTCACGTGCTGCTCCTTGGGATGACACAGAAAATCACTTGTGCTTCCAACAAGAATTTTACTAGTCTTCTCTCTCCCCCTCTCATAACCACGTCTAGTTATCATCTGCTGTGAACATGTGACTATGGTGTACTACCTGCTCAACACAAATCGACAGCCATGAATATCTTCTCGCCGCCGCGGCCAAGGTGGCCCACACGTCAGCCGCACTGGTCCTAGAACGAATATAAGTGCAGCCTTGAGCTGTGTGCAGCCGTTGACATGGAGTCCGTGGCAAACACCTAGTACTACATACAAGTCTAGCACAAGGCAGTCCTGGTCCAGGTCCAGCCACACGACTCAAGAAGATCAAGCCACTTTTGCAAATCTAGAACTGGCCTGTTCGGATTGGTATGTCATTTGATTTAATCCATTATAATTTAAAACAAGATAAGATAAACTATCTGACCTCACCACAACAATTCCGTATCAATTTATTTTTAATAGGATAGGAGGATGATTTGGTTTCATATCAAAGCTTTAAACACCGAATAAATTAAATGGAATTTATTTCAATTGGTCCAATGAAAAAATACAAGTAGATACATCATGAAAGGGTACTAGTAAATTTTAGTTGTCTTATTAACAGTTCTTTTGAAACCACGGCTGTGTAGAGGTTGTAATAAGTGTATTATGTAGCATAATTTTTCCATAACAGCTATAAAATCCTCAAGTTTCAACTAAATCGGGAAGTGAAAATTGCTAGCGGATATGTTCTATGCAAATTATATAAGGTGTTTAGAATTTTGTTAGTCTCATAGTGCCTCTGTTCGTAAATACAAGTATTTGCTCCATCCATCCAAAACTAATTGATATTTTAGTTTTATTCTAAATTAAAATATTTTATGTTTGACTAAGTTTATATAAATATTTATTATACCAAAGAAGTATAATTAGATTCATCATGAAATATATGTTCATAGTATAACTTGTGCTATAAATGTTGACAATCTTTTTTATAAGGACCGCGTTAATGCCCGGCTTCCGTGGCTGCCGCCGGCCCGGCGGCCGTCCCGGGCACCTTTCCTACGGGCGCCGGTGAGCTCCAACCCCGGCAACCTAGACCCCTAACCCCGGGCCGCTAACCCGGTCGGCGGCGGCGCGCGACCGGTCGCCGTATAAACTTAACGTTTTATAAACTTAATCAAATCTAAGATAAATTGATTTAGATAAAACTAAAAGTACATAGAGAGTAGTATAGATTTTAGGATAAATTAAACAAGAGAAAAATATTTTATAAACCTCACTATAGCATCCGGTGCAATTGATACCGGTTGGCTACTTCTTGGATACAAAGATCCTCCTAATATTTTGAGATAAAATCCAAATGCCAAAAACCATTACATAGGGACATAACAAGTACTACCTGTGACATGTCAACACTAAGTTCCACTGCATTAAGCAATCGATCTGTTTATTACTGGAGTACTCAACTTCTTTTTTCTTAAAAACAGCGTGGAGGATTCGAACTCAAAAACCACTAAACAACCAGCAGTAGGCCAGTTCACTAATCTCGCTCGCTCACTCCACTCCACTTCCACTCCACACATCCCACCAAAAATGGGGAGGCTGCTCCCTCGCCACCCCTCCCTCCTCGCCGCCGCCGCCGCGGCGGTGATCTGCTTCTGCGGCAGCAACCTCGCCGGCGTCCGGTGCGCGCCGGTGTACCGCCCCGACTACCTGGTGGACGGGAACCAGCTGGTGGACATGCAGTACCACATGGGCCCCGTCGTGTCCGGGTCGCCGACCAACCTCTACCTCATCTGGTACGGGCGGTGGGAGCCGGCGGCGCAGGCGGTGCTCCGGGACTTCCTCGCCTCCCTCTCGGCGCCGGCCCCGTTCCCGGCCGTCTCCGACTGGTGGGCCCGCACGCCGCGCCAGTACGCGGACCAGACGGGCGCCAACGTGACGGGCGCGTTCGCCGTCGCCGGCGAGCACTCCGACGCCGGGTACTCCCACGGCGCCTCGCTCCGGCGCATCGACGTGCAGTCGGTGATCCGGTCGGCGGTGTACGCGTACCCGGACCCGCTGCCGCTGGACCCCTACAGCGGCGCGTACCTGGTGCTGACGTCCCCCGACGTGCAGGTCGACGACTTCTGCCGCGCCGTCTGCGGCTTCCACTACTTCACCTTCGCGTCCGTGGTCGGGGTCACCGTGCCGTACGCGTGGGTGGGGAACAGCGGCACGCAGTGCCCCGGCAAGTGCGCGTACCCGTTCGCCGCCGCCGAGTACGGCGCCGGCGCCGGGGGAGGCGGAGGAGGAGGGGGAGGAGCAGGGCAGGCGGTGCTGCGGCCGCCGAACGGCGACGCCGGGGTGGACGGGATGGTGATCGTGCTGGGGCACGAGCTGGCGGAGATGGCGACGAACCCGCTGGTGAACGCGTGGTACGCCGGGGACACGCCGACGGCGCCCACGGAGATCGCGGACCTGTGCCTTGGCGTGTACGGCGACGGCGGCGGCGCGGGGGGCCTGGTCGGGAACGTGTCCCGCGCGCCCGACGGCAGCGCCTACAACGTGAACGGCGTGAACGGGCGGCGGTTCCTCGTGCAGTGGCTCTGGAACCCCGTCCGCGGCGCCTGCTACGGGCCCAACGCCAGCGCCTGACCTCTCCGCTCCTCCCTGCAAGGATGGATCAATTCAGTTTCTTCATGCAGGCCATTCTTCTCAATGGCGTTGCTGTTCAATCCATGGCGATTCATGGATAATGAGACAAGGCAGTGTGTGATCTTGAGCGGTTACATGAGCTGCGTGGATTCTGATCGGTCTGCAGTTCAGTTAGAAACGATGAGGAGCTGCCGATTTGTTCATCGATTTGTTTGAATTTTGCAGCATAAAGCGTGGTCAATTTGGATCTTTTTTTTAGGAATTGAATTTGGTTTCAGCTTTGAAGCCTGCCTGTATTGCTTGCTGAATCGAAACAAAGTGGGTCGGACTGCTTGATTGCTTTCTTCTACTTTTCCCCTTTTTTACTCTGCATTCTTTAGCCTGCTCATCATGGTAACTCTGCAGCTTGGTCTCCTTGCCCCCGCCTCTGATGACCTCTCTTTCCTTATCTTCTTCCCCCGACAACCTGTCACCATTTTCTCTTTCTTATTTTTACTGTCGCAATTAGGAATTGGTATGCAGGAATTTTCTAACCGTTGCAATTACAGTGCGACATTGGATTAGAGAGTGGAGAGACGTTTATACTGTTCTAATTACAGTGCACATTGGATCACAGAGTGAAGGAATCATCTTCTCAGGGCCCTGATGTATTACGCTCGTCTTCCTCGCCGGCCTCGAAATTGACATGAGCTTTCTTCAACGAGCCGTGCACCTCAAATCCGCAAGACAATGGCGGTGGTACCATAGCTGCATGCTGTAGCTGTATGTAGGCAATGACAATGGTGACAAGTTCAGAGGCCGCTTTCTCTCATTGTTCCAGCAGATTGAGCTCCCCTGTTCAAATCTAAAATGTCCCAGTGTTGTATTTACGCTTGCAGTTATGTTCAGCACAAGTGTCTCCTAAGAAAATCAACCCCAAAACTCCATAAGCCGCCACTAGTGACAGAGCAAGTTACAAACTTTACCACTGCTACTGCTCAAGGATTCGGTGCAAGAGAACAAAACAACTACTATGAATGAAACTTAAATGGCCAATCCGGAAGACAGCTGACGGATCACATGTTCATACGCACTGCCTGCAGGAGGACAAAACCAGTCAAGTGTGCAACCACGGCTGCGCTGGTTTTCTGTCTTCTCAGAATCACTGACGCATAATACTACGTAGCTACACAGCACTTCAACAATGAGGATCCAAATGCTACAAGCAATTTCACCTGCCATTGGTAGTGATGTAATTGCTAGCGAGTTCATCAGTTACCAATACTGTTCAACGATGCTTCTGCTACTGCTAGTGAGTTCATGCTCCGGATCAAGCATCTGCAATTCACGCAGGAGAAAACAGGAAATGATGCATGCCACTATTCGATATTCCGAGTAGTTATTCTCGTTACCCCTCTTCTTCCAAACTAGTCACAAAAGTTTCAGCATCCAGCCAAATAATTAGGCAGCCACTACAGTAAGAGGCCAAATTGGTACTGCGGTACTGAAGGATTCAGTGTGCAACAGAACCTATGAATGAAACAGAGAAACATTCCAAAATGCACACCTACCGTCCTACCCAACAGCCAGGACTCAGGAAACAAACGCCACAAGCAACTTACCGATCACTAGCGAACGTTACTACTGCTAGTGATTTCATCGCTAACAAGAAATCTTCAGTCACATATGAGATAACAATGTAGATGCTTTTGCCCATCCTCCTTCCAAACTGAACGACTCAAGCATTCAGAAATAGTAATGGAAGTTTCAGCATGCAGCCAAAAGAACTTTCACTAGCATTTCATAGGCATGGCACTGCACGCATTGAAACAACATCGAGTGTTCGAAAGAGTAATTAAGGTTCAGCATAAACTAGGACAAAACTAACAGCTCTGATACAAATGTTAAGATAAGTTGATGAAACTGATGCATGATGCTTTCACATGGCACTCCAGAATGTCGCTTCGCTCACTTTCCAAATGGCTCACATGGTGGTAAACTTGGAGACGAACTTCTTCTTTGACCTCAGCTGAAAAGGAACATCGTGCAGGATTAGAATCAAACAATGAAGAAACAATCATTACATTGCATAGTTCTACAAACTATTCTAAAACAGCACATTGTTCAGTATGGTGGATATTCTAAAACTATTGCAAGCATTACATCAGCATAAATGAACTCGGGTAATAAACTCCATGAACATCTAAACATAACAGATTTAACACCATCTAAATAAACAAAGCATTTCCATTTTATATCAACTCTACTTAGGTGATTAGAATAGGTGGTACTACAAAACCAAGAACATGACCAAGAGAAATGCTAAGATGAGTAAACTCGAGAACATTAGTAGTGTTGACCAACATATAGAACACTTGGATAGCAAGGGGAAACAAGGCTTAATTACCTCGTTGCTGTGGCCACACTTCTTCTTGCGGCAGTTTTTGGACCTCAGGGGAAGGCGCGCATAGCACCTGCAAAGACATTACAAGCACACAATCTTAAGCTAAAGAAAGATGCTGAAGAGGCACGCAATCTTAACTAAGTGCTAATCCACACATAACCATAATAATGAAAAGGGATATACCGCACAAAATTTAGTAAAATGGACAATATATAAAATTGTAACAGAACAGTGAACAAACTATTTTGCTGTTTTTAGAAAGATAGTAAAACAGTTTGGATATCTTATGGTTCATACTCATTTGGCAATGAAACATGACCGAACCATAAATGAGAACACTGAACAGTGAACAAACAAATCTTCTGTGTTTACTAGCTCATAAGTCAACTGTGCATATCTTATAATTCATCATTAGATTTAAGGATAACTATATAAAAAGGAGTGTCTGCATAATGAGATCAACTAAAACAGACAAGCTATAAATCGAAGGGCATGTATCAAGCTCCATTTCACACTTCATATCATTGCGGCAGAAAAGGTAGCAAATTAGCAGGTCAGATATATCATTGGATCAATCTCATTACAACGATGGCATCATATATAGATATATCATTGCAAGCAGTGAAACAAGAGTGCAGGACCCGACCATACACGAAAACAGAAATATAGATCAGCCTCTTGGGTTCAGGTACCTCGATTACTGTACTAAATGCAATGATTGCATCACCTATAGAAGAGATCAGTAGAGGGTGTATATACGTACTTGCGGCAGATCATCTTCTTCTCATTGTGCTTGCGGGCAAGGTTGATGAGGTCCCACGGGACGCGCAAGGTGGGGTAGCCGCCCCTGCCGCCGCCGCGGAGTCGGAGCACCAGGTGCAGCGTGGACTCCTTCTGGATGCTGTAGTCGGCCAGCGTGCGGTCGTCCTCCAGCTGCTTCCCCGCGAAGATGAGCCGCTGCTGGTCCGGTGGGATGCCTGCAGATAAATTGGTTAAGCAATGATTTCCATGGCCGATTAGTTCACTACAGAAGTACAGATTCAAATCCGACCTCGTAAACAGGGTTCTGATCAGTTCAGATGAGCGATCCGGGCGTACAACCACCGGTCGCTCACTCAAGAAGCACAAAGATTTAGTAAAGTAAGGCAACCAAGCCCTGTGCTTGACACTTGACAGGATCAAAACGAAAAGTTTTGGTTCTTTTCAGCCCAAATCTGTCCAGATTGAAACACCGAAGTGCTCTGTTCTAACCCATATTCATCAAAATCCGACACGGCAACATGAAGGACGCAACCAACCACATTAAAGATCAGTTAATCCATCACACCACAATCGAGCGGGAGCAGCTAATTCAATCCAACGCATGCAGAGGCCCGGTCATAAACACATCACAACCCCCAAAAGGAGCAAGCTTTCGAGCATCAAATGGAGGGGGTGGAGCCGGAAGGTCACCCGAAACACCGCAGAGACAAGATCAGAGAACGCCGCTTGACACCGTAGACCGTAAGCACAAGCACTACATCGATGATCACGAAACAACTACTACTACATCTATGATCAGGAAACAGCAAGGTAGTACGGGAGTGCGGGTTAATTAACGGACACACATCGAGACCAAAGAAAGGAGCAAGCTTTCGACTTTCGGAGCAAGACAACCAAGGTGGCGGCGGAGGAGCAAGCAACGACGCGAGAAGGGCGGCGCGCGGCGGGAGCGGGGTGCGTGGTTCTAACCTTCCTTGTCCTGGATCTTGGCCTTGACGTTGGCGACGGTGTCGCTGCTCTCGACCTCCAGCGTGATGGTCTTCCCCGTCAGCGTCTTCACGAAGATCTGCATCTCCGCCGGCCGCTTGCTCGCTTCGCTTCCTCCCTCTCGATCGCTCTCCTCCCCTGCGGCCGGGGCGGGAGTTTTTGGGGTGGTGGCGGCGGCGGTAGTGGAGGAGTGGAGCGGTGGACTGGTGGTGATGGGCAGGGACGGACACGTGGTGGCCTCCCTTTTGTAGGGAGAAGGGGAGGTGAGGAAACGCGGCCGCTACGAAACAGTAGGGTAGGGTCCCTCCTGGCTGGGGGAGTGGGTGACAGCGTGACACTGACGCGGGCGCTACGAAACCGCCGCGGCGGAACGGCGACTCGGCGAGACCAACCCACGACGCATGGTCGCCGTACGTAGCAACGGAACGGGGAAGACGAAGGCTGTTCGGGGGCACATGCATGGTGCCGGGCTTTTGTCGGGCCTCCTGAATGGAGCACGGCCCAGGAAGAATGTGCTGGCCCAGACATGCAAGGTGCAGGGCTTTTGTCGGGCCTCCTTCCTGGAGCACGGCCCAGAAAGAATGTGCGTGCTGGCCCAGTACTAGACTAGTAGCCGGTACGCGCGCGTGTCAAAATCAAAATCATATGCACTTATTATCCCTTCACTTTGATTAATAAGGCATACGAAGTTTTACTTTTTTTTAGTGCTGGTAGAAACAATTAGCCGCAGATTAGTGCACTTATTATTACTTCACTTTGATTAATAAGGCATACCGAGCATATTTAACCTCATATGCACCAGCTGGTGTACGGTAGTGTAAAAAGAAAAGTAGGGAGGAACCAACCAGCAGTGGAATAAGGCAGAGTACGTGCGGCTGGTGTACGGTGCCGTCGGTCATCGATCTTCCCCGACGAGCTATAGGTGCACGTATGTAGCTGCCGGCCGCGGCGGCGCGCACGTACTACGGTTGAACGGCGGCGCGGGCGCCGGCCGTCAGCTCCCGCTGCCGGACGGTCCGCATGCAGAAGCGATCGGCGTTGCAGGCGTTCGCGACGGCGGCGAGCATGGAGGCGTACGTAGGCTTGGAGGATGGAGCTGGCGTCGACGGCGAGACAGGCCGAGAGCTGCCATGCTCGCCGGCAGTGCACGCGCCTCTTAAGAAAGTTTTACCGCACTACATGGAGGTGGCCGTCGCGCCGCTCAGGTGGCTGACCGTGGAAATGTGCCGCTGACCAAACCACGCCGTGCTCTGCCTTTCTTCGGTGGTGCCGGGAGCGGCAAGGCAAGCCGGAGGGGAGGGGAGGGCCTCGCTCGCTAGCTTGAAGGCGATCGATCCTAGCCGTCCCCATTGGCCGAGGGGGTGGTCGGTAGTTCCGGACGGTAAATGAAACCCCGATCACCAGTTTTGCCCGCGGGCGCGGATATCCGCGGATACCCGACCCGACGGGTAAGGGTACGAGGCAGTAAAATCCACCCGCGGGCGCGGATACGGGCAGAAAAATCCGCCCGCGGGCAGCTAGCGGGCGGCAACTTTCACCCGCGGATATATCCGCTACCCTCTTAAAATAGTAGGCCCATAAATATTAGCTAGTGTGTGTCATTGGGCATTTATTTTTTGTGTTGTAATAATTAGATGTCGACATGTCGTGTGTGATAAATTGATACAATGCGTTATGGTTGTCAAATTGTGGTGGTTCTTGACCTTTATTTTTATTATGACCGTCAAATTGTTGATTATTCTTGTTGAAATATCTCAATTATTGTTGTTCTTGCGAAAATGAGCATATTGATATGTTATCTCTCTGCGGGTGCGGGCAAACCCGATACCCGCGGATATCCGTCGGGTACGGGCGCAGGCAAGGTTTTTCGCCCGCGGGCAGGCTCGCGGGCGGATAAAGGTTGGTAGCGCGGGTATGCTCACGGGCGGGTAAATGCCTTACCCGCACGTACCCGACCCGCTGCCATCCATACCCGAGCTTAGCCTGCCATCGGCCGCGCCCGTGGCGTGCGAGCTGACCTCCGCCGCTGGCTTCTGCGCCGTACCTGGAGTATCCGTCAAGCTGCCACCTGGTGTGGTCGTCACCAGCTGGACGGCTGGTCGCTGCACACGTCGTCGTGCTCCTCCTGCACGGGTTCGCCCAGCCGGCGGCCGCGCGCCCATCACACATACTGGCGCGGCGGGGTTCACCGCTACTCTCGAGCGAAAATCATACGTGTTAGCGAAGTGCCTAACGGCCATGCCTAGCTGCAGTACCAAGTCAGCGTGCGACGCGCTCGCCACGACCGCGCTCGCCACGGACGCTCCGGAGCTCCGCAACCGCCGCACGCCCTCCGGCTCGCGCGGCACGCCAAGCACGCCTCGCATGCGCTCCCGCTTAGCAAACCATGACCGTTAGCCCCGCAAGGGCCTTGTACTCCATATATGTAACCTCTGGTAGATCAATGAAAGGTGTGCAGTTGATCTCCCATTCTCCTTCTTCTCTGAATCTTCTCTTTCATGGTATCAGACACCAGTCGATCGGACCTCGATAATCCGTTCGTGTCTCCCCTGCTTCCGCATCCATGGCTCATTCCCCTGCTCGCTCTGCTTCCTCTTCCTCCTTCGATGACGACTCCTACATCGTCGTCCCTCCTGCCCCCGCTACTGTCATTCAACAACTCAGCATCCAGAACCATGTTCCGATTTTTCTTGATCTCAAGGAGCCCAACTACTCACAGTGGCGCTGCTTCTTCGTCGCGGTCCTCGGCAAGTTCGGCCTCGGCCCTCACGTCTTCTCTCCGCCTCCGCTCGCCGCGCGCGATGCGGAGTGGCAGCTCTACGACCATGCCGTCGTCAATTGGCTCTACACCACCATTGCCAAGTCCGTCTTCGACAATGTCTACAAGGCGGACGCCTCGGCATTCTCTGTCTGGAGCGCCATCGAGGGACTCTTCCGCGACAACGAGATGGAGCGCGCCGTGTACCTAGAGGCAGAGCTTCGCACTCTCAACCAGGGCGACATGAGCATCAACGACTACTGCACCAAGCTCAAGACTCTTGCCGACGGCCTGCGCGACGTCGGCCTCCCCGTCTCCGAGCCGAGTCAGGTGCTGAATCTTCTGCGCGGCCTCAACCCCAAGTATCGCCATCTGAAGCCGACGATCAAGGCCAAGTTTCCCCCCCCCCCCCCACACCTTCGCTTTTGCCAGATCGTACCTTCTCCTTGAGGAGCTCTGTGAGAAGCATGGCGCGAAGGAAGAAGCTGGCCAGGTCCTCTATGCCGCACACAATGCCTCTGGATCCAACTCCGGTGGTGCCGACGGCGCCGGCGGCAACCGCAACAAACCCCGACAGCAGAAGCGCGGTTCTGGATCCAACTCCGGATCCGGCTCCTCCAACGACGGGAACAACGGCGACAACTCTGGCTATCGCGGCTGGAACACCGGCGGCGGCGGCGGCTCGGCTGGTGGCGCTGGCCGGGGTCAACAACAGGCTGGTCTTCCCTGGGCTGCGGGGTATAACCCTTAGACTGGGCTGGTCCAGGCCTGGCCCATGAACTTCCGCGCTCCAGGCTCTGGCGTCCTCGGCCCACGCCCTCCCTTCCAGCCTCAACAGGCAATGCTGGCCCAACACCAGATGAGCCCAGCTGGTCCGCCGGGGTCTTCATCTACCTCCGTCTGGGATCACTCTGCACTGCTCTCGGCTCTGTCTTCTGCCGGGACGACCAACCAGGCGCCGCCCAGCGCCAGCGATTGGTACATGGACATTGGTGCTTCCTCACACATGTCCAACATGCCTGGTAACTTTCCCAATTCTAAACCTGTTCTTTTCCCTACATCGATCACCGTTGGAAACGGTGCCCGTTGCCTGTTACACATGCGGCCGCCACCTCCATTCCTACATCCTCCTGCCCTCTTCATCTCAATGACGTTCTTATTTCTCCTTCGATTGTTAAGAATTTGGTTTCTGTCCGGCAATTGACTCGTGATAATAATGTCTCAATTGAGTTTGACCCTACTCGCTTTTCTGTCAAGGACCTTACCACCCGAACGGTGATGCTCCGATGTGAGAGTGCTGGCGCCCTCTACCCCCTTCGCCTGCCGTCGCAGCACGCCCTCAACGCCTCTTCGTCCGTTGATTTGTGGCATGCTCGGCTCGGGCATCCGGGAACGCCAGCTCTCTGTCAAGTTCTTCAACAGTTTGAATTCACTTGTAATAAATCCGAGGCTCATTCTTGCCATTCCTGCCGGGTTGGCAAGAGCGTTCGCCTTCCTTTTTCACCTTCCACTACTAGCACACATTTCCCTTTTCATTTGCTTCATGCCGATGTATGGACATCACCTGTTCTTAGCTTTTCTGGGTATAAATATTATCTTGTGCTTATAGATGATTTCACACATTATACCTGGGCGTTCCCAATTCGGCAGAAATCTGAGGTCTTTGGTTTGCTGCATTCCTTTCTTGCTTACACCAGGACGCAATTTGGTCTCCCTCTCGTTGCGCTCCAAACCGACAATGACCGAGAATTTGACTCCAATGCCCTTCGCCTCCTCATGTCTGAGCACGGCGTCGCCCTGCGTCTCTCATGACCGCATACCTCACAACAAAATGGGAAGGCCGAGCGCATTCTCCGTACTCTTAACGATTGCGTGCGTACTATGTTGATTCACAGTGCAGCTCCGGCGGCGTTCTGGGCGGAGGCCATTGTCACCGCCACATACCTCGTCAACCGCCGTCCGTGTCGCGCCACCGGTACTACGACACCGTTCGAGCTGCTCTTTGGCGTCCCGCCGGATTATGGAGACCTCCGCGTGTTCGGTTGCCTGTGTTACCCCAACCTCACGGCGACGGCACCGCACAAGTTGGCTCCGCGCTCGACGGCCTGCGTCTTCATCGGCTATCCGACTGACCACCGCGGCTACCGCTGCCTCGACCTCGACTCTCGACGGGTGCACACGTCCCGGCACGTGATCTTCGACGAGCAGACGTTTCCGTACCACCGATCGACCGCCGCTACGCCGCGCCAGTACACGATGATGACGACTCGCCACCGGACGTCCTCCCGGCGCCACCACGTGCAACAGCGGCTCCACGACGCGCACAGGCGCCCCCTGGGGTGCCCGCCACCTCGGTGTCGCCGGTACACTCGACGCCAGCGGTCTACGACGACATTGCGTCACCTGCGCCATCGCTGTCTGCGGCGCACGACGCCACGACGCCGTCACCGTCACCAGCTTTGGCGCGTTCCTGAAAGGACCTTGATGTCACCTAGAGGGGGGGTGAATAGGTGAATCTGCAAATTACAAACTTTTTCACATAGTTAGTACAGAAACTGGTCAGACCGGATTCTAAAACCGGTCAGACCGGTTTTCCACAGAGAAAACCAACTATGTGAATTAACCCCCTCTACAAGTTCTAGCACAAACCAAACTTGGTGATGGGCTCCTGTAGATGATAACTGGCAGGTTCACTTAGTCCCTGCACACAAGTAGAGCACACCCAAGTAGAACGACGCGGAAGCGAATATAAATGCTAGAAATGAGCTTGTGAAGTAAAACAAGAGACAAGGATTTGTTTTCCCGAAGTTCGGAGTTCACCGCTGCCACCAAGGCTGTCACAAAGACATGATGAATCCTAGTCTCCGTTGAGGGCCTACGAAAGGCGGGCTTATCCACTCCAAGCCACTTTCCTCGGGTTCCACTAACTTTTGACCCTTTTCCACGAAGGAGGCAAGGCCAGCCTTTACAACCAATCCGTGGCTTACCACACTCACGGTAGCTCACCGGCGACACCTAGCCGTCTAGGAGGATCACCTCCAAGAGTAACAAATGCTTCAATTGGTTGCTAGACTCCACCGGAAGTGCTCAAGGCTATGGATATGCTCTCACTGTTGCAATTAGCTCTATCTTGCTATCTAGCTCATACACAAAGTATCCCTCAACCCAAATCCAAAGATATGATCAAAATCAATCAACTCTCACAAAGAGAGGTTTGGGGAGAGCTTGCTGGTGCTTGGAAAGGCTCTAGGCGTGCAAGAATGGCAGGGGAACCAGCAACCCTCAAATGAGAGGGCCAAGGGGTATAAATACCGCAATCCCAAAAACTAGCCGTTATAGCCAGGCCGGTTTCCCAAACCGGTTAGACCAGTTTACAAACCAAAGTAGCCGTTACACCTGTCAGAGCCCCAAACCGGTCAGACCAGTCTGGGTCGACTCAGCACACTTGAGTCTCAAAAGACTCCACTCTCAAGGCTATCTCACATGGGTTGATCTATGAGCACTTTTGGTGTAGTCAAACAACTAATGTTGCATCCCTCTTGATAGTACGGCATTCCTAAACTCAAGATTAAAATACATGAATTCTTCCACTTGAGCTTCAATGCCTTGATTGTTGCCATACTTGGTCATTCTCAACTTTGAGGGCTTCAACATCTTTATATTGCTGAGCAAATCCAACTTGAGCCAATGGCTTAGAATTTCCGAGTATATCCAATTCATAAGCCATTTCAATATATGATCAATAGAGGATTAGATGCATTGCATAGCTTCACTCGGTAAGGCTTGATTAGTGCATAGAGATCAAACTATGATGCTAGTCTTCACCCTAGCAAAGTCCCTCGGCAACAAGACCAACTTGCCCTTCTCTTTGCTTGGTACCTGGACACGACCATCTAGCTTAATCCCTTTCACCATATCTAGCCACATTGAGATCCACTTTGTATTGCATCACCATGAATACCACATCGAAATCCATGTCTTCTGTCAACTTGAAATATCTTCAATATTGTTTTGTATGTTGTCTTGTATGTTTTCTTTGGTAGAAAACTTGTCCATAAGCTTCCATGCACTTGAGACCATATAATATCAATATAATCATGTCCCAATTTGAATGTACCCATAGCTATGGACCAAGCCCAAAGAAATCCTAATTTCTTCAAATAATTTATCCCAAAACCTTTGACAAGTATCTTATCAATGAGACCAACCAATTTGCATAAGACCATGTCTCATTTATCATTTCCGATCACTTGTCATTGTATTGCTTAGTTGCATGGGATCACACTCACTTGTTTGCTCTCATGTCATTTATACCAATAATGAGCTTACATTCTTCAACAACCATATTACATGAATATCCATAAGAATAAAACCCTGCTCATATGCTTAAGCAAACAAGTTAAATACAAATCATGTTGTCATCCAAAATCACCAAAACATATAAGTGCCTAGATGCACTTTCAGTTCCACTTCACCAACGACGCCCCAGTCGCTACCGCTGCCCTCGTCCTCTTCGGTTTCTTGGGGAACCACTCGGTTCGGGGTCTTGACGACCTCGGCCGCCTTGATAGTTGCGGTCACAACCACGTGGGGGGCGATCGCCATGGCCATCGTCGCCCGAGGGGTCATTCTCTGGCTGATTGTCTCTGCCACGGCCGTGTGATCGACGATCTCGATCACGATTGGTGTCGCGTGGCGGGTTCTGTTCCCGGTTATGCGAAGGCTGCTCTTGATCAGCTGGGATTGGGCCGTAGAGTTGTTCAAATTCAGCTCGTCGACGAATCTCAGAAGCTATGCGATTGGCTCTGCTGGCGTCGATTTGGGAACGGGCATCTCGGTTGGCGTTGATCGTGTTACGGAGATCGCCGACCGCAGGGTTGGTTCTGTTTCCTCCTTGGGGAGCCGATGCAGTGCCTCGGATCATGATTTGCCCTGCGTTTCCCTGTGGAGCATGGCTTGGGTAAGGGGATGATATGGAGCGGCTGCCTTGAGTTCTTTTGTCCGGAGTCCTCTGGACCATCCGTGGCCCACCTTCGGTTGGGGCTGGGCCGCGGCTAGCAAGGTGAGTACTTGTTGTAGCTGCGGTGTGCTAGGCATAGCTTTGACAATTTCAGCAGCCACGGTCAGATTGGTTGGTGCGTCGGGTAGAACGGGTTGATCCCCGACCATTTGGAAGTCATTATCAAGGTTTCGTGTAGCGGCGGCGCGCCTAGCTGCATTGACGCGCCTTTGCCTGCGCTTCACGTTCCTCGATCGCCGGGCCGTCCTCTGTTGATCAGTCTCATTGGGTACAGTCGGCTCTTCGTCAGAGATATCGCCCATAAGCTCTCGCTCGTATTGATCTCCTTGTCCTGGTGCGCATGCCATGTAAACTTGTCTGCTTGGATCGCGCAGTTGTAGGCTCAAAGCACCAGAGAAGTTATCCCCCGTTGAGTCGGAAGAAGAGGTGATCGAAGCGGTCTTGCCGTCTTGATAGGGCAGATCCTCCAGTGTTGCGGCACTTAGTCTCGACTCGTTGCCCCAACAGGAATCAACAGGGATCACGTCTGGCCAGTGAACAAGGAGTCCTCCTGGCGAGTTGGTCACGACAAGTCCTGAGGGGAGCCGAACGAGTGGTTGCTCGAGGGTAACGTCAGACTTGTAGTAAGTGCTGCAGTTGAATCGTGCAACGTTGTCTAGGGAGTTGCTTAGTAAGAGCGTGAAATCGTCTTCGTCTTCGTCCTCTGATGGTCCAGAGACCAACTCAGAGTCCTTACAACGATTCACGATCTGGCTAGGCGATAAGCTTGTCTTGTCGCCCTACTTCGCGATGTACATCTGTTGATACACAACCGCGGAGTTGGAGAGGCCGAACGGGAATCGATCTGGGTGGTTTTCCGATGGCATAGCCAGCTCGGAATCCCTGACTCTTTCCATGTTTGGAACAGAGTTGTACCCAGTCTTGACTTGGAGAGTCCCGTTCGGAGTTCGAGTCGTTGTCGAAGTCGAACTTGGTGTTGAAGTAGGGGTTGATGAACTTGTCGAGATCTAATTCTCGGCGAGGTCTTGACGCGGCTCTAGTGGAGACGTCGGCATCGATTAGGGCCCCGATCGATCTGTTAGGAACGACTCGATACCGAGCTTGCCATCAGAGACGAAGGTCCATGAGCCGATGAGGAACGTCGCGCCTTCCTCGATGCCGCTTGCTCTGAAAGTTGATCCCATCGCGCCTAATGTCGAGCTTCGGCGAGAGAGCCCCACGGTGGGCGCCAAGTGTCGACGAATTATGTCGAGCACGTCTAACTGGGGATACCCCAGGGAGTAGATTTGTGTGGGTCTCGTCGAGTTCTAGGAACGAAAGTACACGAACAACAGAATTTAGACAGGTTCGGGCCACGAATAGCGTAATACCCTACGTCCTGTGTGCTTGAATGTATTGCACGTGTGGTTGCCTGATGTTTTGAGGGGTCTCTGCCCCGCCTTATATAGTCCGGGAGGCAGGGTTACAAGTCGGTTTGTACAGTCCTAGTCGTATACAACATGGATAACTACAACAGAGTACTTTGAGGAGTTTCCTATTAGTACACGACTAGTTATTCCAATCTACTACGCCGTCTTGCACCATAGCCGACTGGTTTGGAGTAGTCGGATCAGACTCTCTCTGCCGAGTAGTTTAATCCTCTGGATAAGTGGCCCTAGGGATCCTGGTCCCACAGTCGCCTGCTACAGAGACCTCACACGTGCACAGCAGCCGCTCCCAGCACCACCGCCGCGCCGCCTGCACCGTCTCATTCCATGGTTACCCGCGCCAAGGCAGGCATATTCCAACCCAACCCACGCTATGAGCTTACCCACTCTACGGCTACCCCTACACCAATTCCAGTTTCCGTGCGCGCTGCACTTCAAGAGCCCAACTGGCATGCTGCTATGCAAGCCGAATTTGACGCATTACGGCGCAATCAAACGTGGTCTTTGGTGCCTCGGCCGCCTGGTGCTAAGATCATTTCAGGGAAATGGGTGTTCACTCACAAATTTGGTGCAGACGGTGCTCCGGAACGATACAAGGCACGGTGGGTACTGCATGGTGATCTTCAGCGCGCCGGAGTCGATTTTGGCGAAACGTTCACTCCCGTGGTGAAGCCGGCCACGATCCGCACCGTCCTCACCGTCGTCGCCTCCAAGCAGTGGCTGGCTCACCAACTGGACGTCTCCAACGCCTATCTCCACGGCAACCTCACCGAGCGCGTCTACTGTCACCAGCCGGCCGACTTCGTCGACCCTGCGCGCCCCGACGCGGTGTGCCTTCTTGCGCGCTCCCTCTACGGTCTCCGGCAAGCGCCTCGAGCTTGGTTCACCCGTTTCATGGAGTTCGTCACGTCCGTGGGTTTTACGCCGAGTCATTCCGATCCTTCGCTCTTCATCCTGCGTACAGCCACCGGCACGGCATTCCTGCTCCTGTACGTCGACGATATGGTGCTCTCAGCTTCTTCAAGCGCACTCCTCCAGCACGTCATCACCAAGCTGTGTTCCGCCTTCGCGATCAAGGACATGGGGCCTCTTCAGTACTTCCTTGGCATTGACGTCCGGCGTTCCAGTGAGGGCTTCTTCCTCTCCCAAGGCAACTACGTTGAGGACCTACTGGAACGTGCCGGCATGTCTAATTGCAAGGAGGTCGCGACGCCAGCTGACACGAAGCCGAAGGCATCCGCCGATGAGGGCAAACCTCTCGCTGACGGGTCGTTCTACCGGAGCATGGCTGGAGCCTTGCGGTACTTGACCGTGACTCGCCCCGACATCGCGTTCGCCGTCCAGCAAGTGTGCCTGCATATGCACGCTCCGCGGGATGTCCACCTCGCCTTGCTCAAGCGGATCTTGCGCTACATCAAGGGCACGCCGCGGACGGGCATCCTTCTCCGCGCCACTTCTTTGACGGAGCTCACAGCATACACCGATGCTGACTGGGCGGGTTGCCCAGATACACGACGATCTACATCGGGCTTCTGCGTCTTCCTTGGTGATTCGCTCGTCTCGTGGTCCTCGAAGCGGCAGACTACCGTGTCACGATCAAGCGCGGAGGCTGAGTACCGGGGTGTTGCGAACGCCGTCGCTGAGTGTACGTGGCTTCGCCATCTCCTCGGTGAACTGCACTGCAAGGTCGACAAGGCGACGCTGGTGTTCTGCGACAATGTTTCCACTGTGTACATGTCTCGCAACCCGGTTCACCACAAGCGCACCAAGCACATCGAGCTCGACATCCATTTTGTCCGAGAGAAAGTTGCCATTGGTGAAGTCCGTGTCGCTCACATTCCCAGTTCGCAGCAGCTGGCGGATATCTTCACGAAGGGATTGCCTACGGGGTTGTACAAGGAGTTCAGCCGTAGCCTCTGCTTCGACAAGACCGATGCTTCGTCTGCGGGGGGTGTTAGCGAAGTGACTAACGGCCATGCCTAGCTGCAGCACCAAGTCAGCGCGCGACGCGCTCGCCACGGACGCTCCGGAGCTCCGCAACCGCCGCACGCCCTCCGGCTCGCGCGGCACGCCAAGCACGCCTCGCATGCGCTCCCGCTTAGCTCGCCATGACCGTTAGCCCCGCAGGGGCCTTGTACTCCATATATGTAACCTCTGGTAGATCAATGAAAGGTGTGCAGTTGATCTCCCATTCTCCTTCTCTGAATCTTCTCTTTCAATACGGTCGTGCACGGTCTCGGCGCAACGAAATCCTCGTCCCCGACGGTGCCAGAGTTACTCTTTTGTCGTAGTTGGTGGACAGCCGGTTCGTTCGGAAAAAAAATAGCATGCGTGCGGTGCGCACCGTGCGCGCCCCCGCCTGCTGCTGCTGTCCACGCTGAGCTCCTCTGACCAAGTCGTCAGCATCGTTGCGGTGCCATCGTTCCTCGCGACGAAGTCGAACTCTGTGATTCGTATTCTTTGTTCCAGGCCGGCACCTCGATCTCGATGGATCGTGCGCGGATTTCCTCTGCGTCGTGCGTTCCGGCGGATCACCGACCTCTTCCTTCTCCGGCGGCGGCGCCACCGCCCGCGGCTCAGCAGAGCGCAGCGCACCGCCCAGCGAGCCAGGGGGAGCGGCAAGGCAAGCGGACGAGAGCGCGAGCCAGGCCGGAGGGCCTCGCTAGCTCGAAGACGATCCTAGCCGCACAAGTCCAATTCAACGGATTGGATGGGCCAGGGGTGGTCGGTATTTCATTTACCGTCCGCCCCCCGGCGGCAAATGAAACCCCGACCACCCCCTGTGCTCCGGCTTCCCGGCGCCATCGCCGCGACCACGGCGAGATGACCTCTGCCGCTGGCTCTCACAGCTTCTGCGTGGGACCTGGAGGTACGAGGGGCCGTCGAGCTGCCGCCAGGTCGACCGCAGCAGCTGGATCGGCCGTTACACGGCGCGCACCGGCAAGGCGACAAGGCACGCGCGCGCGTGCTCCAGCGCCTGGGCGCGGCGGGCCGACCGGCGGCGCCGCCGCCCATCACACATGCATCGGCGGTGTTCACCGCAATGGCCGGGAGAAAGCCCGCGCCACGCGATCCGGCGTGCGGTACCGGCCGGCGGCGAATCCTCGCCTCCAACGTCATTCCAGAGCTATGCGCGCGTCGCAGTTCGTCGAGGGAGATCGTCAGGGCCAGCCATTGACCGCCGTCGAGGACTAGTTTTGTGTGGTGGTTTGGATCACAGAGAATGGTGGTTTGGATCACAGAGAGAGAAAGAAGGCGCGGTCGCCGGGTTCCTTGTGTAGCCCCTGTGCGTGCGCAGCGGGACGTACGCCAGCTATAGCAGCCATGAGCCCATGAACACTTTTCCGTGCTCCCTCGCATGCGTGCACAATCTATATCCGAACCTGAAACTTCGCGCGCAGTACAATGATATGCGACAACATAAGGCCACAACCCACATCTCCGGCGATTCTCGTAGGAATTTTGTTGAACATTTGGATCGTCGAATTTGGGAGCATTGGCAACAGGGGGGAGCAAGCAACAGGGGGGAGCAGGCGTACACATGCATGTTCATATTGCACGGCTAGGGGACACAACGCAACTTAACCCCAAGATCAACAGCCTTCAACTACTCATCCACGCATATGTAGAATCACTAGCGTCAACCTACTTACCTACTCAACCATAATCAAGACAAACGCAACGTGTAACTTTTATCGCATACCAATGATGAATCACCAAGTAAAAGGTGGGCAATGCAGTTCATTCATCCGCAAATGCACACAAAAGATTACCCATGAAAGATAAAACTAGCCAAAAAAAAACATCCACCAGCATTTATTAACAATGCCACTGTCACGCCGCCAAGTGATATTCAATTATCGAAAGAGTAAAGGTTCAACATCAAATTGAAAATTTAAAGCGTGACAAAACTAGCACCCCTGATAACAGATGTAAAATGTTCGAGACAAATTTATTCAGCTGACTCATGGAGCTTTGAGTTGACAATGAACATTGTCGCTGGCCGGCAAGCTTTCCAAATGGCTCACATGAGCTTCTTCTTTGCCCTCAGCTGAAATGCAATATTGGAAAGACATCAGACCAAAAGGGCAAACAGAGACATTGTTCATTATTACAAGTTAATTATGTTATTTGCTGATAGCTGCATATATTGAAACCTATCTACAAGTACATGTTGCACAAACCATTGTTGTAAGATGGAATGGTGGGGCCGAGCATAGCACATATGGAGCATACAGTATAAAATGTAAAGATCAAGCAAGCATAACATAAAAAATCAGGCTAGGAAATTCCATTCACGTTTGAAGAGAAAACTATATCCAAAGGACTAGAATGCTGTAAGATCTTGACAAATAAGACAAGCAACATGAGAGGAGTGGGTCAAGAATATAGATGTTTTTATTGTGGATACAGAACATGTACGAGAATTACTGACTACTAGGACGGTGACCCAAATATGACTCATCATGTGACTGAGAGAAAATAAAGAAGGCTCTCACCGCATTGGTGTGGCCACACTTCTTGCGGCAGTTTGTGGCCTTGGGGTGAAGGCGTGCGTAGCACCTATAAATCGAAGACAATAAATAAGAAAATTATGAGCATTGATTCGACTGCTTAACCAAAAATTATAAGAAGCTGAACATGTAAGAAGGAATGGCCTTCTGTCACCTAAGACTATAAGATCATAGTTCCACATAGAGAACAGATAAATTTGGAGGATATATTTAGCTAGTTCATAAGGAAAATCCAGCTAGTAACTGCAACGTTATTCACAGAGGCATTTTACTAAAAGTACCTACAATCAAGACCAAAACACAGCTTTGACCACTACATATCAATAATATATATGAAAAATGCAATAAAACTATGACATTATGCAAACACATATAAGTACATATAAGACACATCTAGATGAGAGAAACGCCTTAAAAAGATTGACCGGTAACGTCATGACATATGATTACTGCATAACAGCTTAACAGTTCTTATCATTCAAATCTTGTATTTGTGACTAGATAACTACACATTCCAACTCATATCATTGCGCAGCCAAGCTACCTAGCAGTTGTATCATTACACCAGTCTCCAACATTACATGGCGATGGACGAAATGAACTGATCGACCACACGCACGCACACAGGCAGATCTATTGACTTACCTCGACCTACATAAACATTAGCCGAGCAAAACAGGATGAAGCAGGGGTTATATATATACGTACTTGCGGCAGATCATCTTCTTCTCATTGTGCTCGCGGGCAAGGTTGATGAGGTCCCACGGGACGCGCATGGTAGGGTAGCCGCCGCGGAGGCGGAGCACCAGGTGCAGCGTGGACTCCTTCTGGATATTGTAGTCGGCCAGGGTGCGGCCGTCGTCCAGCTGCTTCCCGGCGAAAATGAGACGCAGCTGGTCCGGCGGGATACCTGTAATTCAAGGAAGCAACGATTCAATTACACGGCCGGTAAGGTCACTACAAATCCAAGGCCATCACGCGGAATTTCCTCAGACACTTGAACCGCCACTTGAACCGCGTTGCATGTAGTAGTTCATAGTGGTCTATTGGATTGATTCCAACGCAACGTGTAATCGACCAAAATTAGAAAAATGATCGATCAAGGCTGAGAGGCGACGGTGGATAGATAGATTGATCACCTTCCTTGTCCTGAATCTTGGCCTTAACATTGTCGACGGTGTCGCTGCTCTCGACCTCGAGGGTGATCGTCTTCCCCGTCAGCGTCTTCACAAAGATCTGCATCTTCGCCGGTCGATCGTTTGGGATCTCTCTACTCTCCGGCCTACGCGGTTGTGGCGGCGGCGGCGTACGTGGGAGATCAGAGATGAACTGGTGGAGAGGTCGTCAACGATGGCGGCGGACGTGGCCTCCTTCTTTATATAGAGAGCGTGAGAGTTGAGGGGAACGCGCCAGTTATGGAACCCTTGGAAGCGGCGAGATCCACGGCACCAGCGACGCCGCGAATCCGGCGGGCGCGCGCGTCGCCGCGGTTGGGTTGCGTTGCCCGCAAGGAGAGGAAATGAAATGAGCGAGGCCAGGATGGGCTGATTCCCCATGAGCGGTAGGGGCCGGCTTTTTATCGGGCCGGAATGATGGAGCACCGGGCCCGCGCCACCACTGCTCCCATGGCCCAAATAGCAAGGCCATCCCCTCACGCGCACGGTATCGTGACATACTCAACTCCAGAAGCACGTTTGGATTTCTAATCCAAATTGCAAAAGAAACATTTTGCTGATTGCTGAACAAATAGTGATTTTTGTTTTGCGAAAGAACAAATACTGAATTGAGATACATAATAATATATGTAAAACATTTGGAACAACCCATGTGCAATAAAAAGAAATTTTATTGCTGCCAAAATCATAAAAATTCAGAATCCCATTAACATTATAGCCCAAGACAGGAGAAAAAGGATTGGTAAGTACTTTGATACGTAATTATATATCATTACAGTAGAAAAATAGTCATTAACTTTATTTATTCGCTAATGTTTTTGTTTATTGGGAATTAAAAACAGAATAAAAATTAGAAATGTACTGTATTTTTAAAGAAAATCTCATTAAAAAAATTAAAAAATCATAACACTGTTTATACGGCGAATTTTGTTATCCAGGTATTCGAAGAAAAAATAAAAATACCAGTTCCGATACAAAATTTCAGCAATTAGGGTGAGCGCGTCGCTGCCTGCTGTGCGCGTGCGTTCACCTCTCATCTTTTTCTTCCAGTTCAGCTCCCTGCTCCTCTCTCTCTTTCTCGCTTGGACCGTGGCCTCCTTTCCTGCCGGCGACGGACTGGGCGAGCGGCGACAGCCTTCGCCGGCGACGAGCACCCAGGTATGCCCGCTGCTCTTCCCTTCCTGCCGTGTGAAGCGGAGCGCCCCAAACCCTAAAGTAAGCCACTTGTATTCGGATCTGACCCAATCACAATCACAAGTATATACATGTATCGTACACACTAATTTCGATTTCTTTTGCAAAAATTATCGGTTGTTCATGTGCACACCAATGCCCCATACTGGGTCCACCCCTGGGTTCAATTGAATCCCCCATGGCCCATGCCCCTGCTCATACTGAGCTCAACATTCAAGAATCATCAACTCCTATGGATGACGCAGCAGGCAACATTCTTGCATCCCTCGGCCGCGTGCGCCTGGTTGATCTTACAGCCTGCGAGGGCCTCCCTGCGGACAACTACAAAATATGTGCATCAACCCTGATGCAGTCATTGGCTCAGTATTCAGCAGCCATCATTCAGCTGCCTCCGACTGAAGGTGCCTTGTTAAGGTCCAGCTTGGATTCCACTCGCCTCTTCTTCCATCAGCGAGGGTACAATTCTAGCGACGTTGTCCACTCGGACGATACCCGCGAATGGTGCAAGACCTCTGGTTACTATGTGGATCCTCAGATGTGGCTTGAAACGTATGATTACAGGCCTGGTGTTACCGTGACAGAGCCCAATGGTGCCATGGAATTGCCTCCATCGGGCCTACCTGACATATTTGCAGTGCTTGGGAAAGTTTCAAGAGATATTTTGGATGCAATCAGTTTCTCATTGAATTTAAGAAGCTGTGCATTTACTGACATACTTGACAACATACCGTTGAGAAGCCAGGAGGTATCATCTTCTGTTCTTTCAGCATGTTGCCATTCAAGGCCATCATTTGAAGGAGCACAGCAGCACAGCATCTCTTCTCAAGAGGATGGGCAGTTGCTCATATTTTCTGACCAGGACCAACAGATGGATAAGACTTTGCTTACCCTAGTCAAATCAGATAGGTCAGGTCTATATGTCAAGGACATGCATGGACACTGGATTCTTGTTGACGGGGATCTTGGTCCACATGATGTTATTGTATGTCCTGGCCTTGCACTTTATCGGGAAACTGCTGGCTATGTAAATCCAGCTGTATACAGGACAGAGGTTGGAAACTTACAGGGATGTATGTTCGGGCGTTGTTCTTTGCTGTTCAAGCTCATGCCTAGATCTGTTGCAAGGTTGAGTGGCTCAGAGATGAGAGCAGCTGGCCATGGCGTTGATGCTCAGTTTCAAGTCCCCATAGAAGTTAATGATTTCATGCAGACAGGTCATTCTGTTGATCAACTTTTTCCCAAGGATACTGAACCATCATCACATGCAGAACTGGATTCAGGTAACCTAGTGCCTCTACATGTAGCTCCTGATGTGCCTCATGTCAGGATGCTCTCTCCAAGCCATCCTCATTATATTAGAGTGCATGATAGTTTACCGTTTGTTGATTACATGGCTTTTGGTTCTGAAGAAAAAAACTGCCTGCTTGCACCAACTGCCCCTGTGTCATGTGTAACCATTTGTATAAAAGTATTTAGACACGTTTTTGTGTGAATATATTCTCAATATAGTTCATGGTAAGATTTGCTCCAACATAAGTGCATCTGGTTGATTTTATTCCATGCAAGTGAAAGCACCCTAGTTCAAAGAAAAGAATGGAGGTATACAGCAGAAATGGATGTGTTCTTTATAGTCTGCATACCATAGACTAGTTGTCTAGACCATACTGGTTTAGAGTGATCAAGTTTATGTCAAGTCTCTTTGCATAGTGATCTAGTAAATCTCATGCATTTTATATTGATAACTTGGGAGTCTGGGCCTCACAAAACTTTCTTGTATGGAGTCGTATGTATTTATGGCTTATTTAATTGTTTGATACAGCGTCATTTAACTCTGTGATGAAGAAAAAGAATGG
Organism: Echinochloa phyllopogon; assembly: GCA_033239725.1. Classification (NCBI taxonomy): domain Eukaryota; kingdom Viridiplantae; phylum Streptophyta; class Magnoliopsida; order Poales; family Poaceae; genus Echinochloa; species Echinochloa phyllopogon. Next base: position 47,753,225 of record BTCW01000002.1, on the reverse strand, counting down.
AAGTACAAGAACAAAACCACTTCCTCCTTCTAAAAGACTTCGCCTAGAGGCGCAGAGGGTGCTCAAGGAGCGTGTTCAGGACATTGCAGACAAGAAAGGAATCAAGCTGAGATTTTGCAATATCAAAGAATGTGAAAGCCACATCCGATCGTTGGATAGTCCATGTGAGAATATCAGGACTGAAATTGGGTGGCCACAAGGGGTTCCATTTGTCCATCCACATGACCTCCCAAATAAGGCAAAGCTTGGGTTTCTAGAAGCTTATGAGCCTGGTTGGACTGCCTCCCAGCAAGAGATAGAGTTAAGTTTTACTGAACCTCAAAAGTGCATTCTTGTGAAATTCCATCATGGTAGCATTGGTGAAGGTGCACGTTGTTTTTAGGTTTCAGGGTTGCTTCATTTTTGGAGGTATAACATACAAGCAGAAGAGGTGCTTGGTTTATAGGGAAAGATATATTTTGCATATATACATTAGGGAAATATTTTGCAGTACAGGTTGGGGCTGTGAGCCTGTGTTTGCCATTTTTTGCAAGCTACCCGATTAGTTGCATACGTCTTGTAGAAGTAGAAGCAAACCTGGGATCAGGTTTTTCTCTGTTTTGTCAGTCCCCTTGCATTGTGATACTGATACACATTCTGTAAGCTCCTACTAGTTTCCTAACCCAACTATTGTATTGTTTATATTTCACCCCAGCAAAGGCAGTAACATGTATGGATCTGGCCTTGTGCTACCTCTGTCCAATACTGCCAATCGCACCCCAGGGAAGCAGCCTTCTAAATGAAATATTGAATAAAGGCAGTGACTGTAGGTTGTCCAGTTCGGAGTAATATCATGGAGTAAACTATACTCGAGAAGCAGCTGCGTGTAATGCCATCTATCGTCTACCCATCTATCGTCAGCCATGGCCACTGCACTTTAGATAGAGTTTGGAACAATCTCTCAAGACAGCCACATTGTTGTGCAATTGTTGGCATGCATTTTAACAATTTTGCATTGTTTCCATTCTTCCGAGTGTTCCAATGTACTAACATAAATGAAATTATCTTCTGCAGGAGCCAGCCCCAGTAAATTTTGATGTATTACCGACCTTGGACATGTTTTAAATTGCCAAGGCTGGTCGGCAATTTCCTTCCTTTTATGGTTGATGAGGAAGCATCAATGATCAATGTATACTTACACCAAATACTGTAGCAATGTAAATGCAATTTTAACGGTGGCTACCAGTTTCCATGTTTAAATTTCGATTATTTCTTCTTTACTATTCCATCCATGGGATTTTTGCCCCCAGGAAGAAGAGTGGGGAAAAAAAAAGTTCAACTTTGACGAGTTATATCTTCAGCAAGGAGTGAGCCAAAGCTGGAAATTGTTTTGTAACCCACACCATTTAGTTCATTCGGCTTGAAAATCCAGGCCTGCTATGAACCTTTTTCACGCCCCATTTGCTTCGCGGAAGCTTGTTGACGGTAAATTTGGTTGTAACTTGCACAACGTTGCGAGAGATACGAACCTTCAGCTACAGATGCCATTTGGCCTGGCTTTAGAGATGGGGCATGTTTTGGGTCACCTCAACGGGCAGGATTCTGCAGATCTCAGGCAATGCAATCCTTGTTTTCTGCGCTAGTATGCTTTCGTTGCTATCTCGTCCTAAGTGGATACTGGCTAGGCGTCGGGGGCACCCATGCCGCATCAGCCAGAAGCGTGTACAATGGCACCAGACGAACCATGAACGCATTCGCTGGAATACAGCTTCAGAATAAACATCTGAGGAACGTGAGTTCCTTGTTCTACAAGGCAATAGCATCCGCTTACAGCCACTGCGATAGACATGCAGCCTACCATACTAAACCATATACGCATAAATAAATGAATAACGGTCTACAGTCTACACACACGCACACAACACCATGTTAGCAAAAATATACATTTCTTGTATACAGGTTTCCGAGAGTTGCTCCCGCCGGACTAGCGCCCAACTACCACTGCTAAGGAGTACCACTAGTCCTTGGATTTTTACTCTTTCTGCACTCTGCACTACAGCATTACACAACACAAGATCATGCACACGTTGGGAGGGGGAAAATCCCAGCGTTCTGTTGAACGGAAGAGAAACGAATGTCGAGCAAATGGCATGAGTCTAATGCTCGTCTGAGGCGATTTTGTCAGCTCTGTCTCCGTTGACTGTTTGAGCTGAAACTGGATGCTGTGACGCATCCGAGTCCTTGGTCTCCTCAAGAGGAGCCGGTTTCTCCATCGGCTCCTCAAGGTTCATGGTGGTCTCGGCATTGCCAAGTGAATTGTCCTGTTTCAAGTCATTGTCATCAGCTGGCACAGGAGTATCAGCAGCTCTGCTGCTGCTCGTCCCATGAGCGTCACCCACAACTGGTGATTCAGGAGCGGCTGGAGCTGAATTATCTGATTCAGGCAATCTGGCTCCAGTGTCAGGAGTATCTTTTATAGGTGATCCATGAGATCTGCTAGCCTTGCCATCTATTTGAGAGAATCCAGTTACCTGGCAACTAATTTCAGGAGCCTCCGACTTTGATGTACAGGTGGCCTCAATAGCTTCTGAACCTTCCATGGTTCGGTGTGATTCTTCAAATGTAGGAGGTGACCCATCTTTTTCCTGACTGTTAGCGGAAGACGATGACAGAGAATTCAGGTTGAGTGACGGGGCACTATCATTACAATCAACAGTAGGAGGGGCAGCTGAAGCTTCAATGGGTGGAGGTGTGGGAGTTGCGTCATGATTGCTTTGGCCAAATCCAGTTTTCGAATGCTCTACATGGGAGGTCAATTGTTGAACCTTCCGGAGTTTCCTCTTCTTTGAATTAATCCTAGGGTCCTTTGGGCAAGAAAGAGGTGTTCCCGGAATCAGGAATGGAGGGATTGCTGGTTCTTGTTCTCCAAGAAGAAGGCAAACAGATTGAGCAATTGCAGAAACGGTTGCAGGTAGCTCACGTTCAGGTGGTTTAGATGAAGGAGCACGTACAGCCTCTTGAAGCCAATGTGGTAACTTGTTTGATTTTAAACCTCCAAGGTCACTAGTATTATCAAGCTGAGGATCTGTGCGGTTGAGATTCATTTCCATGGGTTGTTTGCCTAACCTCACGCGACGCTGCATCTCATGAAGCAAGTTGATATGCCCATCTGAAACACCATGAAGAAGAATGTTCTCATGAGAACTTGGTCCAATTTCGCTCTGCGGAATGGTACCATTGTTTTTTCTGTTTATGGGCAGTGAACCAATGCTATCATTCATAAAAGGATTTGGCATAAAAGGTGGGATCAACCCAATATCAGGTTTCTCCAACTTGTCAAATGCGCTGCTAGGAAATTCTCCACTATAACCTGATCTATGCTTGAAATCCTGCCATGGTATCTGAGATGGGCCACCCTCACTTGAGTTCATGTAATTAGCAGCTTCAACATGAGGAAGTCTGGACAGGATATCACTGGAACCTAGCTGAATATCAGTTAAGTGGGATTGTAACTTAGGTTGCTCCATTCTCAGTTTGGAGAAGTTACTTTCATTCAGTGCCCGAGACATCATTGCATCTGATATTCCAGGAAATGGCGTAGAGCTGGGGCGTCTAGTGGCTGTAGACATTGGTTCATCTATAATTTTCTGCTCCTCCAAAATCCATCTTGAGGCCAGTTCTTCGCTAGTTCGGTTGTTCAAAAACTTCAACTTTGGATCTCTAAGCATGGCATCCCAATTTCCCCTTCCATGCCTACGAACTCCTATCCACAGAGCATCAAGTTCATCTTCTGACCAATAATCTAGTTTTGATCTCTTTTTCAAGAATTTGTTTGAGGCATACTGAGCACGCATCATTATATTGTCCAACACCTTTTTGTGATTGTCAGGCATGGCTGAATGGATTGGTTGCACTGGGCTTAGACCCAGCCCTGGAAGCAGGCCAGACATAAATGACTTTTGCTTCGAAGTACCAGCAATATCTGCCATGAAGTTTGGTAACAATGAACTATCTGGCAACTCTGGCACAGAATTACGAATATAATCCTTCTGAGCACCTAGTGACAGGTTGGGAAGCATATCAGGTATAGATTTCATATGCTTAAGTGGAATGTTGTCATCCAGACCAAAGTTCGGAAGACCCAGCTTTCCTTGGAATGAAGCAATGGAAGGTCCAGGATTTTCAACAGGATCGCCCCCCTTCCCTGATATAGGAGGAATCTGCACACAAGAACAAATGTTATTTGTCCTGCTCCTTAGTGCTGCTCTTTAACTTGGTATAAAAAAAAGGTACGCTACTCTTCCAGAATAATTCTTTACTCTGTTAAAACTACATTCATAAAACCAAATATCAAAACCAGAGCTGTGTTGTATATTATAAAGTGAGAATCTTGAACTTTCTGCTTGTGAACAAACATACGACGAATGATAAAGCAACTAATTAATTGAGTAATTCAGTGGATCAAGTTCAAGAAGAAGTGGCAATGCAAAAATAGAGAAGCGGGACATACATGACTGAAGGGAAAATAACTATCTGGAATGATGCTATTTAGCCTTCTCAAAGCCTCCTCAGATGCACCAGGAAACATGGCCTTATCAGAAACTGGTTGAGCTTCATTTCTATGCTCACTAGAATGGTCAACAGCAGGAGTTGACAGCGGTTTGTTGGCTACTTCACCACTAGCCCTTTTATGCTCCTTTATGCTTGGCCCACTAAGTGAGTTTTTGTACGAGTTCACCTGATCAGCATTTGGAGCACAAAGACCAAGTACAGGTAGCAAGTGATTTGGCGTCATTGGGTTGACGACATCTGTGCCCTTTGAGTGGTGCTTGGATGAAGCAGCATTACCAGGAATTCTGGCATAGAGATCTTGAGGGATTTCAGCATATCTCTTTGATTTCTTTGAGGATTGCCTTATTTCTGCAGTTGATTCACTGAAACGTTTAGACCCAGATAGCTGTGAAGAATTTGGGTCTTCTACTATTATCAAAGGATTTTCGGCATGTTCATTAGCAATGGAGTCATATGGTGTCATAAACTCTTCAAGTTTATCGTCAGAATAGTTCTTGATCATGTGCCGCTGAGCAATCCTTTCCTTTTGTCTAGCCCGAAGCCTTCCACTGTCAAAGGCAGAGGGATATCAGTGCCTGAAACTAATTGTACCTATGCAAGGTAATATATGGACCCAAAGCCTTCAGCGTAACAGAAATCAAGAGAGGGGGGTGGGGTGGGGTGGGGGGGGCATACTATTTTTCCTTCAAGGCCAGTCCAGCTGCGGTATATTCTCTCTTTGGTTCGTCTGGCTCGTCAGAGTCCTGCATACCAATATCAGCAAATCATTGCACAATAACATAAATCTGTAGGAAGATAAGCATTGAAGCAGTAGCAAATGAAACGTGGCAACACAGACAAATATGTATAAAATGTGCACTATTACTCAGGGCAAGATTCATCTATAAGTGCTATCCATATGAGCTCTGAAGGAAAGCATGACACTCCGCACCAGCTCAAGGCAACAATAGACATAGAAACCAGCTTGGTGGCATGTTTGAGCAGCTTAAAAGATCAACAACTTATTTGCATCTACGCATATTCCCATACACCATACACATCAATCACAACACTCTGTGAAGAATGGAGTGAAATGAGCCTCAAAATTGTATGATAACACATTTACAGAAAAGTTCTCGCGGCCTAAATGAGTTTATTTGCAACCAGAGGGTGTGCCACCGTATTTGCATTTGTGGTATTATCGTGAGGGCATTTTTTTCACATTATAGCCCAAACATGAAATGTGATTTCCTTGGTACATATGCCTCGTCAAGAGTGCAATCTATTTGAAAACACTGATCAGTGTGGCTTTTATTACTCATATTTTTCATGTAGTTGGCAGTAAGTGGTAAATGAAGCATCACTGCCTCCTGATAAGATGTGAAGACATATGCACAAAAATGTCAGTCCAACACAAAAGTACCTCACTTAAAGCTTCATTAGGAAGTGCTGCAAATGTTTCCCTGTAAGAGACAGCCTTCCTTAAACGTTTGCCTCGACCAAGAGATGTCTCCTCCTCAATTTGGTATTGCACCCATCTAAATAACATTATTTTAGTAATTATAATCAATCAACATGGTAAAAATGCAAGAGAAAGAGAGCATTCTAAGCAGGCAGACCAATTATTGGAGTAATTAGAGAGCATAGCCCTTTCCTTTCCTCAACAAATTATGCTTAAGTAGATAGATTCTTGATGTGAAGGGCTTCCTAGGTTTGAATGAGATTTTGATGCTCATAAGGGGCACCAAATCCTGTATATAAGTATGACTACAAAGCTTCAAGTGGTCCATTATGTGCACTTTCCACCCCAAATTGGGAATGGTGCATGTATGAACATTTGTTATGGCATAAAGCATAAAAGTTGATGAGCTGCAATATGGAATTATTGATTGCTCGTACATGCTAGCATTGCAGTATGCATTCTTCCTATTTTGTTTTTTTCTTTCTTTCTCTTTGAAGTAAATTTTTGTTTCTGGCTTGATAAGGGTTTATAGTAAAGCGGTAACACCATCACAATACTGGGGTTTAGTGTTCCTCTGAATGATGGACTCAACACAAGAAATATGAGTATGTACAGTATTGCAGAGTACCTGACACGTAAAAGTTTATCCCATTCATTTTCTTCTGCATGAGTAGCAGAACCTTGCTTTGATTCAGATGCCTGCTCGCACCCATCATTATCAATATTCGGAACATCATCATTGGTACCAGGGTCATCATTCAGCTCATCATTCCAATCTATCGACTGCTTAACAGAGGCAAGAGAAAATTATTAGGAAGATCTAAAAAGACAGAAGCTATCACTATCATAAAGTAAAACCTGCATCACCCCAAAAAAGGGGATAATGGAAGGGATCACTAGGATGGTAAGTGGCCTAGCATCTAATCTGCGATTAGGTGGGTCTAGGTGGATGCCTGTACAGGATAAACTGACTAGGCAGGAGCACCTGGGAGACCAGGAAATACAAACATGTACTAGTTAAGAACTAAAGATTCAAATTTTAATGGAGACTTTGTAACAGAATACCGACAACAGAATCTATAATTCACTAACAAACACGTGGATACATTATATTATTTGACATCATAATTCAAAAGTAATTGTATACACAATCATCATTTTGTAGGACACAGCACAGAGATCGAATTACCTTCACAGTACCAAGCATATCATTGTCCAAGTCCGCATCAGTGCTTTCAGCCACTGTTGATGGAAGGTTTGATCTATCAAGCAGCTTCATGATAGCATTTTCATCCCAAACAAGCTTGGCAGAACCATCAATACATTTGTCCTCATAAACATCACCTAGGCCACCTGTTCTTCTTCGATGCTTAAATTCAACATCAGCTACAGCACCTGAAGCTTCATTGCTATCTTTACCATCCACACTGTCACCATTCCTGAAGAGTTCCTCTGTTCCCCAGCGGATGATATCTTCCACTTCTTTTTGTGATTCTGATTTGTTGACGAAAAGTTGATCAAGCATCAATTTCTTCTTGGCAAGTTGCAAGATACGCTCTTCAACACTAGCACGTACTACAAGCCTGTAAACCAGAAGTCTGTTCGATTGTCCAATTCTGTGTGCCCTATTCATTGCCTGTATATCAGCATGTGGGTTGAAATCCGAATCATATATGATAACAGTATCTGCAGTGGCCAAATTAATGCCAAGTCCACATGACCTTGTAGAAAGCAAGAAAACAAAACGTGTCTTGTCCTGATTAAAACGAGCAATCGCTGCCTGGCGCTCTGCCACAGATACGGAACCATCAACTCTTTCGAATGTTTTAGGACCGAACTCTATAGTCAGATAATCTTCAAGGATATCAAGAAGTTTTGTCATCTGAGAAAAAATAAGGACACGGTGACCATCCTTGTGTAATATTTTAAGCATGGAGTGCAATAAGTTTAGCTTTGCTGAAGCCTTTATGCGCATTTCATGCAGAAACTCGGGTGTACCAGATTCAGGTTCAGTTCCAGGAATAAGATATGGATGGTTGCAGACTTTCCGAAGCTGCATTACAATGTTCAGCAAAGACTGATGAGCCCCACCTTTTCCAATGTTGCGCAGTACTTGGTAGTTCTTTGTAAGCATAGCACGGTAGTATTCAGCCTGGATTGATGTCAATTCGACAGGTACCATCCGCTCTGTCTTTGGAGGTATGTTTTGCATTGCATCTTTTTTCAACCTCCGAAGCATATGAGGAGCTACAAGTTTCTTCAGCTCATCTACCTTTTCTGCTGTCGTAAGGTCATTAAACTTCTCCTCAAATGATGAAAGAGAAGGAAAAGAAGTAGGTTGTAAGAAGTTCAATAAGTTATACATTTCCCCAATGTTGTTCTGTAAAGGAGTTCCAGTCAACAAAACCCTGTGCTGAAATGAAAATGAATTAAGCAAACTAAAGAGCTTGCTGCTAGAATTCTTCAGACGATGACCCTCATCAACAATAAGAACTTCCCATGAGACAGAACGCAGATATGCAGCATCCACAAGCACCATCTCATAAGTGGTGAGCAAAACATTGAACTTGTACAACCTCTTGGTTTTACCTATCTGACTTGCATCGCCCGCATGCCACTCATATTGGCGAATGATAGATCTTGACCGTGCAGAACCATGATACTCCACAACATTCAAATGAGGAGCCCAAGATGCAAATTCAGCCATCCAGTTGGGCATTGTAGAAAGAGGAACCAAGACAAGACATGGCAAATTAATCTTAAATTCACAACATAGGGATGATAGAAAAGCAGAAGCTGACACCGTCTTTCCAAGACCCATCTCATCGGCAAGAATAACATTTTTTGACTTGTACCAGCATTTACGCAGCCAGTTCAATGCTTCTAGTTGATGAGGGAAGAGCGTGCCTCCTTGAAGTTCTTTAGGCTGATCAACCAACACGTTAAGCTCCAGTCGGTTCCTTGCATTTGCATGATCATCTGCTACATCTTTATCCAAAGCTTGGCACTCAAAATTTTTGAATTGAGTGACCAAATGGCTATATTTCATCACAGTAGGTTCATCTAATCTTTCCCAAGTGCATTCGTCATAAGGAAGACCACACCATTTGATTAAAGCCTCTTCTATGTCATCTAAGGAGGCACGAAGAGCAATAACTCGTTGTGGCTGGCACCACTGTTCCTTGCAGATGTTTATCAAACTCGTTCCATACTTTGCTTTGTAATTTTCTAGTTTCCTTTTTGCTAATATTTTTACCTCAGATTCAGAAACCCAGCTGTTATGGATATTTGATTTCCCAGCCCATTTGATCAAGAACTGATATCCAACATCATTGCAGTCCTTTCCTGTTATTTCTTCTATTTTTTCATGCAATTTACTTTCAGCTGTATGTTCTTGTTTGGTCTGGACCATTGTATCAGCTCCAGAATGTGGAAGTTTGGTATCATCCTTTTCTACTGGCAAATCAGATGTCTCATCTTCACCATTTATTGAAGCTGCAACATTTTCTCTGACTACTGGATCATCTTTTGTTGTACCAGTTTGATCACCTGAGCTTACTGACAGTGTCTTCTTGACTTGCTCTTGCTTTAGTGGCTCCTTATTTTCATGGGATTTACTGTTTCTCTCCTTTTGCATTTCAAAATTGTGCGAATGATCTTCATCACCATGATTTGGTGATTCATCAGCACATACATCCTCCGTTGTACCATTGCTAGAAGACTGTGTTCCATCATGTGATCTATTAGAAATGTCATGGCTAGTTTCTGGTCCACCGGAAGCACGAACCATATCATCCATCTTAAGCCGACAGCCTAGGATGCGATCGACCTAGGCAAAGGGCGGTGTATTATGATAATTAGATTAGACGACACAAACAATAGGAAAAGCAAAAGGAAGACTAAAACAGATTGTATGAAGATGCAATGTTGAGCATATAGATAATGTAGTGCAGATAGCACACACTGGTATCGGCAATAGTAGATGACTGACATAAGTCAGAACCAACCTGCTGATCCTCCTGAGGAGTCGTTATTTTGTCCCCCACCACACCCTGCTCCTGCACAATGTTAACAGGTATAGAACATCAATATGACATATTTCCAAAATTACTGTGCTAGAACGTTTGATAAGAATGCAGCATCCAATAAGGTGCTCATCATGCAATAGAACTTGATCGAACTGCGATTCTTAACAGATCAACACATGATAGTCAACTCAGGGACAGCTAATTATGATAGCATACTAGCAGCCCAAGACAAACAAATTGGTGCCATGGACTAAAATTATACTAGACAACCTGAGGTTGAAAAGAAAAAAAAATGTGATTGAGCTAACTTTATGTTCAGGGCATACAAAACGATCTGAAGACATTGTATGAAATATTACAAAAACATATATAAGTTCACACTTCACAGTCAACTTTTTTAGTCTATATCCCAACTTATTCAGTTTGTTCAGCATTGAATCGGTGTTCATCTTGCAATGCATTGAATTGCAATTCTTAACAGATGAACACACATTCACACAATAGTCAAGAAGGATGGCTAATCATGCTATTAGCAGAACACGACAAACATAAAAGAAATGCTGCATGGACTACAATATACTAGATGACAAAAAGGGTAAATAAAGCGGGGAAAAAGTAAAGGGCTATAACTGAACAAAAAAAAGGGTCAAGTGAGCACAACGGGAAATATGTCAACCTTAACCAAAAGAAAAAAATGGCGGAAAATGAAAAACATAGCACATATAGTAAATGTTGGCAGAAAGAAAAATGTGAACTTATAGCGTACTAATGTATCCAAATCAGAAACAAAATTACTTGGGAGCATTTCTAGGAAAATGACAGAGACTGGATGCCCGTGACATTTATTTACTTGCTGAATACGAGAACATAACATGGTGTTTGCTTCAATACCTCAGAGTGCTTTTTATCAACAAATTTCACTTTCTTTTTCCCTTTCTTGGTACTAGATGAAGGTGTTTTCCCATCGGAGGGTTTTCTTTTTGGCGGTGATTCACTGTTATCAAGAGATGTCGATGGTTCTGTTGAGGAAACACTATCATCATCGGACATTGAATATTTAAGCTTTTTCGTTCCAGATCTTTTACTGTCTCTCTGACTATTTTGCCTCCTGCTTTTAGATTTATTTGGAGACAAGTCCATACGCGGTGCGTTTTTCTTCAGTCTCAAAACACTTCCATGTTTCACAGTTTTATCTTCTGAAGGTTCTCCGGCAGATTCTGACTTCAAGGGTTTAACAGTCTCTGATAATTCCTTGGTCGAGCGCTTCTTCAAATGTAATATCAGTTTCTTCTTTTTCTCACCTTCGTTGTTCTTCACACTGGGGTCACCCCCCTTCAATGTGCCACCAGATGACTGTTTTCCTTGTTCATTTGAGCCAATTTTGTCTTGTGTGGAGCTCCGGGTCTTAAAAGAAACTTTTGTATGGGAAGGTGGACTATCTGTTGTTGTACTTGTGAACATCCTCGTGGTTCTTTCATGTTTAGAAGTGTCAGCTTCTGCGTTACCTAACAGCTTCAAGCTACCTTTTTTTGGACGGCATCTTGGACATTGCCACTTTCCAGGGGGTGCACGCTGGATTGGGGATGGAATATGTAAGAGATTAAAAGGTCTGCCACTATAATGAAAATGTTTATCTTTCAAACCAAGAACAGATGCAATACAAACCTTAAGAGGAGGATTGAGGCATTCCAAGTGGTAAACACGCGGACAGCTATCACAACAAAGCAGATTGCCACCAAGATCGCATTCCACACACTCGTAGAAATACTGAAGGAACAAAAGTAATGTGTATAAGCAAACTTGAAACATAGGTGAGGTCATATACAAAGGAGTTCATAAATAGGACGTGTATAACCTTTAAGTTAAAAGAAAACAATGCAATTCTTGTGTTGATAATTGGAGAAATATGGAATTGCTCAGCCTTTATTCATAACCATTTTTTCCAGTTGCGGTTGCTAAGAATTTCCCCGTAGCCATGTATCATAATTTACTTAGATGTGTCATTTCAATATACTTGCAGGTATGTTTCATGAACAAAATAGCATCATGGGAGCTCAGGCATATTAAGTCTCACAGACTATTGCAGGTGTGAGAGTTCACATTTTAATAAAGCATGTAGGCTCCAATTTCACTTGGTTTGCTTACTTGTAAAAGGTTTCCTAAAGACATGAACTATAAGCCCAGTGTTTAACTAGAATAGTACTATGTGCACTCCATGAAAAACATGTTTTCTATAAAAGCTATGTTATTAAACCATTGCTAATCCCTCTGCTTGTATTTACATGGTAGCGCAGGACAAAAGCAGTACTAAAGTATTAATCTCAAAAAGATCGCAAGCAATATCTACATGAAACACCAGAAATAAACTACAAATGAACAGGTATTGAGTGAGAAATTCACCCCATCGTGTCCCCTTATCTTCTTGGCTGATGGAGAAATGTTAGTGTCATGTTTCAACCTCTTTTTGGTGGAACCATGGTTCATTGGAGAGTCTGATGTTGGTGACGTAGTCTCATTCTCATTAGATGGACTAACTGTTAACTTGCTTCTTTTCCTTTTGTATTTCAAACCCCAGTTTCCATCAGCTGCACTATCACATAGAGAGCTCCTCTCCTTCATCTTCAGCGCACTTGCATCAGAGGCATACTGCAATCAGAATAAGGAGCAATGCGTTTTTTTTATTAGTAGCCGATTTCAAAAGAGACCACCTACCTAATAGATGAACTAACCATTGTGCATTGTAATCTAATATACATTTTCCATCATAGTAGCCACACCAAATATCAAGTGAGATCAAGCATAGCTTAATCAAGTATAAGAACACTATGGGCTGATGCAATAGAACAGTTGTTATTTGGGATATAAGATTCTACTAAGGTATTGTATGATGTTCTTATCTTGGGTATGTGATCTCAAACAAACATAAAAAAAGGCACATATTGCAACACGATATTCATTGTGCTTGGGCATTCCATTGAAGATTCCTTTTCTCTTTGGACTATGTAGTATTGCTGTGGAACAGCAAATACAAACATAAGAAATCATGATTCACAGAGTAGAAGTAAAAGATCAAAGCAAACCATTTCCATATATCATAGAAAAGAAACTGTTGAGAGCTAAAAGACAAACAAGGTTAGGCAGAACTTGCTGGCTGTTTGATGTAAATTTATTAACATCCCACTATTGCTGAAATTGGAACTTTACATATAAAGACAGAACCCAATAGATAGAAAAAAAAACCATAGAGAAAGATCAAATAAAACCTCCCTTCATAATCATTTTTACACAACTAGACAGCATTAATCATGTGTGATACACTACTTCAGAAGTGGCCAAAAACTTTCCATGGTTTGCCTTACTCCCATGATAAAGTTGCCATAACCACTATCTAGCACACCACACAGCTAGCACTAGAGCCAAATCACAAAAACAAGCCCACTGCTAACTTCAGTCCAGACACACCCATGCTTCACCTTATGCATTGAATCTCCCTAATTTTGGCGCTCAGTGCATTTAGACCCTAGTACAGAACCAAACTAATAACGAACTAGCTGTCTTCACATATAGACAGACAAATAGGACTAACTCACAACCGGACCGTGCAAGCTGAAGCATCAGAGCTCGCAAAAGCACTGGCTCGCCGCCGGTAACTAACTTTACAGACTCATACAGGACATCCGCCACACACGCCCAAATCCGAATCTCCGCCCTAACCCCCGAACTCCGTCCGCCGGCAACCCATTTGACAACAAAATTCCATGCAGAACCCCCATAAACCCACCAAAAAACCGCGCCGAATCGCGATGCAGAGATCCGCCTCACCTCCCCGCGCCGACGAATCGAGGCCGGACCAACGGACGCTGCGGCAGATCGCGCGGGAGCAGCACCTCCGGAGGCCGCAGGTCCGAGCCGAGGCGGCGGCGAGGCCTATGATGCGGCGGTGGCGGCTGGCGGCGGCGCTGGGGCGAATAGTGGGGGGGCGGCGCTAGGGCAGGGAGGCGGGCGGGGCGAGGAGGCAAATGGGGAACGGGGGCAGGAGAGCGGCGCGGCTATCGAGGGGCAGGGGCACCCATCGCATCGGGGGTTGTGGAGGGGGCGCGTGACGGGAGGCGAGCGCTGAGGGCAGCAGGCAGGCAGGCAGGCAGAGCGCTTCACGCGTCGCTTTCGGCTGCCCACCCCGGGGACGGTGGGTGACAGGCGGGGCCCCCGGGCGGCAGGGGGACACGTGGGGGAGGGTGCGCACCGGGCGCAGGGTGGGCGCCGCGCTCCCCGCGGTGGCGTGGAGACGGCACGGCGGTGGCGCGGGGTGGGTGGCCGCGCGCGGCCCGCCGCTCCAGGCGCGGCCGCGGGCGGGGGAGGCGGGATTGGTGGGCGGAGCCGGAGCGGACGACGGATCATTTGCGTGGGAAGCTCGCGATTTCTTCCGGCGTTTTATAGGTTTGCGAGACGGTTTGAGCCTTGGCAAAAAGAAGATGACTGCTTCCGCGCCGTAGGTGCGGCTTTATTGCTTTTTGTTCCTTTCTTCTTCTTTCCCGTTCTGCCGATGGTTTCCGAACTTTGCGGCATTTTATATACAGTTTTAACTAACTTTTAAATATAATACAGTATACTGATATTAATGCAGATCTAAAACTACTTTTAGTTTAAACTTTAGCGAATATACTCTATGGCATGCTCCCTGTCTAGCTATGCTAGTGGTAAATAAGAGTATTTGTCACACCCGGCCCAGTTTGTATGGCCCGGTAGTGCGGGATGCACATGTTTAGTGCCACATTGCTAGTTGAGCAAGGGTGGAGACAACTTATGAGTCTTTGTCTTCCAGCCATAGCACCTTCGGGTTAACCCTTTTACACGAAGTGAGGACGAAAGTGTAAGCATGGTGCTATGTGTACGCGTGCGCGCCCCTCAGAAGGGCTGTGCGGGGCGGCTCGTGGAAGGCGGGGGGGTTACACTATTGACCATACAGGTTGTGTTTATAGTTCAAAAAAGAGGGGGTGAAAGTTTGGTGAAAAAGTCACATCGGATATTGTAGCATACTGTAACACTTTTTGTTTGTTTGCGGTAAATATTGTCCTACCATGATCTAACTAGGCTCAGAAGATTCATCTCGCCGTATAAAACTATGCAATTAGTTTTTTATTTATCCACGTTTAGTGTTCTATGCATGCGTCGTTTGTTGTATTTAATGTTTTGATGTGATGACGATGTGATGGAAAGTTTAGGTTTTTGAGAGAAGTGAACACAGCCTAAAGTCTCACGAATTTATTGTCAATTCTTGAAATTTCTCATTAATTAGGGGGCTAGTATTGATTACCTAGCAATCATAACACAACTTGTGTATATAGTCCGATGAGTATGTTAAAAATAAGTTTTTATTTTGTGTGTAAACTCAAAATGTAAGTGTATATTTCTTATTTTGGCACTCTTCGATGCAGAATCAAGGATGCAATCATGTCCAATAGAAGAGTTTAAACTTCATGTTCAAATGTGTAACAATTTGTCAATGTTGAGGTGGTTATAAAATGCTTTTGGTTAAGACATATTTATAAAGTTGCTCAATCTATTTAAGCCAAGGTTTTATATTGCAACAGTTAACTTTTGCTTTATAATGATCTAGTTATATTATTTCGTTTAAAATATTTATAATTAAAGGGAAGTTCAATGTAAACACACAGTACTAGTAGCCTCATAAAAAAGCCGCATCAGCACCGAAATTTTGAGTTGTACTCATTTTTTCCTACCATGGTTATACTCGTCTTCTCTCTCCCATATCACCTGCTTTCTTTGGTACATCATTTCTCTCTCACGGTACCGAAAGCGCTTGCTTTTCTAAACCAAGCTACTACATCTTTCATAGGACGCCTAGGCTAATTGAGGTGACAGTTGTACGTTATTAAACTTGGAGATGCTATCCACGTAGGAGCGTTGAGCCTAGCGACTGATTTGACATAGGCTGTGTTTAGTTCCACGAACTTCCCAAAAATTCTCTCTCCAAACTTCACCGTTCACCTATCACATCAAATCTCTCTCCTCATGTATAGAGCACTAAACATGAGTAAATAAAAAACTAATTACATGATTTTGATGTATACAACGAGATGAATCTTTTAAACCTAGTTAGGTCATGGTAGGACAATGTTTACCACAAACAAACGAAAAGTGTTACGGTGCGCTACAGTGTCCGATGTGATATTTTCACCAAAGTTTCTCTTCCATATTTTGAAACTAAACACACCAATAGAGAAATCTTTACACCACTAGTGTTGATGACATATTATTGATTCTGTTATGTGCTAAAGCAACATTGCTTTAACTCTTTGTCAAGTGGCAAAGCTAAACGCAACTTAGATTTGCTCATTATAACCGCAATCGTATCGTACAACATTTAGTTTAAGTCATTTTTTGTATTTTTCAAAAGTAGGGAAAAAATACTAACATGGTGGCATTCAATTAGTTTTGTCAAATTTGTCATGTAATGTGTTTTAGATTGTGGGTGTGTTTAGTTTCCAAAATGAGAAAGGGAAAGTTTGGTGAAAATGTCACATCGGACACTGTAGCGCACTATAGCACTTTTCGTTTGTTTGTGGTAATTGTTGTCATACCATGACCTAATTAGGCTCAAAAGATTCGTCTCGTCGTGTACATCAAAACCATGTAGTGTACATCAAAACTATGTACTTAGTTTTTTATTTACCTACATTTAATGCTCCAATGCATGAGGAGAGAGATTTGATGTGATAGGTGAATAGTGAAGTTTGGAGAGAAAATTTTTGGGATTTAGGTGGAACTAAACAGGGCCTGTGTTTTATTTGACAACGTAGATGTTTTGATATACTCTAAAAAATTTAGTTAGAATTAAGATATTTGATTTGGAATAAAACCAAAGTGACCAATAAACAGGAATGAAGAGAACTATCTACATCTATGCAATGTTTCTTGACTAACTAACGTTTTACATTTTAATATAACTTTAGTACCATATTTTTTCATTGCACTATATACTTATTGATTTAAATTCCAACTCATATTTTGTACAGTATAGTAGGTAAAAAAGTTATGATTATTCCGATCTAGTTAAAGACAAGAAAGAGATTGTGATCAGAGACGCATAGAGAGACTAGTTACAAGTAGCATGATTGTTATGTTAGAAATGTAAGGTTGAAGATAGATATATGAAGGTGAGATGAAATCGTTAAAACCTTATTTGAAAAGGACCAGAGTATTATTTGGTATCAGCCCTTGGAATATAAATGTGCAGTTTCAACTAAGTCCTATTTTTTCACACAAATCTCATATTTGGAAATAATATAAACAAGGAGAGACTGAGTTTTTGCAGTTTTGTGAGACAGTGACCACGTAAACAAAGGCCTTGTTTAGTTCTCAAATTGGGTGACCAAATTTGGGAGTTGGATGTCTCTTCGTAATCATCGCGTCACTATAACATTTCGTTTGCATGTGCGAAAAATTGTCTAAAATTGATTAATTAGGCTAAAAATGTTCGTCTCGCATAGTAGAACAAAACTGTGCAATTAGTTTTTGATTTCATCTATATTTAGTACTCCATGCATGTTATGACATTTTGATACGATGAAAAATCTTCTTTTTACATAATGAATTTGGGAGTTGATTTTTGGAACAAGACCAAAATCGGTCAACCCGAGTCTACCTACATCGCTGCAGACAAGCGTTTTTACATAATGAATTTGGGAGTTGATTTTGGAACAAGGCCAAAATCGATCAACCCCACTCTACCTGCGTCGCTGCAGACAAGCGTTTGTACGACTGCCCTGCACGATCCCCATGCTCAGCTGGCTCTGCCTCCCCGCCGCTCCAAACTCCAATCGGCCAGGCCATTCCCCATTTCAGAGTAGGTCCCACTCGTCACGCGCGGCGCGCATCCTTTGTACGGGTGGACTCCGCAGCGCAGGTCCACGCAGCCAGGCGGGCCCCCAGGGGCAACCGCGATGGTGGCTCGCCGGTTCGTGGTCCGGCAGGGCCCCGCCGCCGGTGGCTCCGGCGAGGGGGAGGCGGAGGAGGAGCACGAGGTGGAGTACGACACGGACCACGGCATCGACGTCCTCCGCCTCCAGATCTTCTCCCTCACCTCCGTCCCGCCCGACCTCCAGAAGGTTCGCCTTCCCTCTCCCGAATCCCAATTCCACCTCCGCCAACCGTTTCACCTGCGATCCGCCGCCGCTGCTCTGCTCCCTTCTGTGTTCTGACGCGGTGTTCGCGTGCAGATCGTGGTGGAAGCGGATGGGTCCGTGGTGGACGATGGCACCGACCTGGAGGCCCTCTCCGAGCGCCTGCGCGTCGTTGCCATAGGCGAGGAGGGGGAGGGGGAGGATGATGCGGCGGCTGTGGAGGCTGCCAGGGCGCAGGAGAAGTCCGACGAGGAGTTCGCGATGATGCTTCAGGTGTGTCATTGTTAGTTAGTATCCCTGATCACTGATGGATCGATGGCTTCCTGCTTTGCTTTGGTTTTGTTGGAGATTGCAACGTGTATCGTATAGCAATGTACTCGGGTGGTAATTTCACTTGATTTGTATTGAGTTGGGGGTTTGCTGGAGGTGTCATGGAATGCTTGTGTTTCAACTAGAGACGATCTGTAATTTGGTTGCACTTTGGTTTGCATATACAGCTAATAATTGCATTTACGGTTGGCTCACATGTTTAAGTTCCATAGTTATATTTGGTACTGGTTTACATACTTGTTTTTTCAGGGGAAATTGAAAGGAATAACCCCCAAATAAACAACTATTATCATCATCCCCACTAGAACTGCGCTTACATCTTGGAATTTTTCTAGGCCGAAGAAGAGGCACTTCTCCTACAACAGTACAGTGTACGGAATGATGGTGGAGAGGTGTTTAGACAAAGAGTTGAGCCTTACATGAATCAGGTTCTGAAGGTATGGAATCAGGATGCATTTCATTTATAAAGTGTTGCCTTGTGGTTGTGGGTTTTGTATATCTGGTGACTGGTGCTTGAATATGTTCGGATGCAGTATGAAGACCCAGTGCGACAAGAGGCAGCAAGGAAGACGGTTCCAGTACATGAGCTTGAGGAGAAGGCATTAGTTTCACTGGCCAAGGTTTCTCTTCATTTTTTCCACTCACTTAACTTGACTATGGTCTTTAATCTAAATGACTAATAAAGTTTACTTTGGTGCAAATTTGACTCCAAGTAAAGCTGTACTTTATGGTTCTCTTATTGATTCTACCACTATGTCTTTATCTAGAATTTTTTAAACAAAAACATGGATTACAAATTGCTTATTGCATTCCATGTTTGAAGAGATCGATGGTTGGGAAGTCTTATGAAATATTTTTCTAGTAGGAAGGGAATTTCCATCCTTCGAAAGATGAAGAGAATCATGCCTTTCTTCTGGATTTGCTTTTCTGGTTTAAGCAATCATTCAGGTCACTGAAAACTTTCATGCCTTCTTTCTCAGTCATTACCTTTGCACATGTTGAGCTTGTTCGTGTGTCTAATATCACCCATATTTCCGTGAATCTGTACTTCTACCTCATCATATTTTAAGGAATAAGACCATTTTGCATTCCTCGCTCACATTCCTTAGCTATCAAAACCAGTACAAACAATTGCATACATTTGTGTTACATGTAATGTTTTTTTACTTAAAAAATTGCATACATTTGTGATGCTTAATTTGCAGTCTGTATATGTGATAGAACAGCCTAGCAGCTCACATGTTTATTGTGATGTTTGTTTTTGCAGGTGGGTTAACGCAGCACCTTGTGACAGCTGTGGCCATGAGACATCCAATATTGGAATGGGCACCCCACTTCCCTCGGAAATCGAATTTGGCGCTTCCCGTGTTGAGCTTTATAGGTAGCTGTCAGTAGAATGTTATTCTCTTTGTCTTGCATCTTGTATAATTAATTTGGACATGCCATCTCATTTCATAACTTGCAACCTTGGTATCTATTGAATCATATTGCTACTACCTGAAGCCTAGTTACATATTCTATGTTGTTTGTCATAATATTGTTAGATTCACAATATCGATTGGTGCCCTAGCAACCTTGTGAATAAATGGTGGACTAAATCAATAGATGACACAATAGGTGTTGCGTTTCTGCTGCCCAGGTTTTTACACCTACACCAGTGATAAATCTGTTGAATTTGTTCCCCTTTTGTTCCTTTTTTTGTATATAAATGGGGGAAATTGAACTTAAAATACAGCTAGCAACCATACCGTTACCCCTCTTATTAAATCGCTGCTCCATATGTCTCAAGGTATGGACAATTTCTTTGCTTCATTTGCATATACTGACACGTGCTATCTTTAGGTGTAACCATTGTTCTAGTATCACTCGGTTCCCGGGGTACAACGATCCACATAAGGTATGAGAAACACATCCTATGATTCAATTGGGTGTTTACTTTTAAATATTTCCCACCAAAGTGAAAATTGATGATCAAGTTGTATGTTTTTCTTGCTTTGGAAGCTGCTACAAACTAGGAGAGGTCGTTGTGGAGAATGGGCCAATTGCTTCACATTGTACTGCCGATCTTTTGGATATGAAGCTCGTTTGGTTAGTTAATTATTGTTTATGATTTTGTTGCACTAATGAGTTTGGAATTTCTTTGCAATATGGATACTACCACGATTTTGGCTGACTTCTTTTTTATTCACTC
This sequence comes from Echinochloa phyllopogon, assembly GCA_033239725.1. NCBI lineage: Eukaryota > Viridiplantae > Streptophyta > Magnoliopsida > Poales > Poaceae > Echinochloa > Echinochloa phyllopogon. The sequence goes on along the minus strand of BTCW01000002.1, from coordinate 47,732,540 downwards.
CTTTTTCATGTCTATTCAAATTTGAAGAAACTGTTTGACCTAATTAAGATTTCTTGCCTATTCTAGGCAACAAATATGTTATGGTAAGCTGCTAGGACATCCTTCCAAAGCAGCGCTAAAAAATGAAACCCAGAGGATTGATTTGTTTCAAGCATAGTCTGTTAGCATGCAGATGATCTTATCTGAATATTATTGCAATAAAGGACGCCGAAGTATTTAGCACTGAACATAACTGTTTGAGTCATATGTGTATTCTGATGAAGGGATTCCAGGTTCTGTTCTTGCTATTCCTGTGCCCCTATCGTATGGTGTTCATAATTGTGGGGAACTCCCTCACAGATTTCAGTCCAAAATAAAATGCTGTCGCAAACGCAGTTCAGTACTTTCTCCAATTGAACTTTTGGCACTCCATGTGCCTTTTTTTTGTAGTCTATATTGCTTATGCTCACTTGTTATGAGGCCCAAATTTATGTGCTTCACTGGTTATTGGTCCTTGAACCTGTTAAATTCAGTAAAATACGCTAACATAAAGATGAAGCAGTGCATTTTTTTCCTCCTAGTGCAATGGATTGATCTGCCTTACATATGTATAATTTGCAGATTCTAGATTTCACTGATCATGTGTGGACCGAATGTTTTTCAAACTTGCACGGGAGGTCAGTGGAACATACCCACTGCTTCTAAGTTTGAATTCAGTTTTTTAGTATCCTTATTCTTAATGCCATTGTTCTGGAATATATAGATGGATGCACCTAGATCCGTGCGAGGGAGTCTATGATAATCCCCTACTGTATGAGAAAGGGTAAAAACTTGGTTCTCTCCAACTGCTTTGTGAATATTGCATTGCCCTACCTAATGTTTTTGCAAATTCTGTGCATTTGTTCTTGCTGTATGACATTGTCGTCCAGGTGGAACAAGAAGTTAGATTATGCTATTGCGATTTCGAAAGATGGAGTATGCGATGTTACAAAACGTTACACCAGAAAGTGGCATGAGGTAGGAAATTTGCTGGTTATGACCTGTGTCGGGTGGCCTTTTGTTTGAACTGGGTTACTGTTTTATAGTAAAGTGGTTTGAATTTATATATCCCATATCTTCCCCTGCAGGTTCTCTCTAGGCGAACAATTACCTCAGAAGAAACCGTTTCGGCTGTTCTATCATCCATAACAGGAAAGTACCGCACTGGATTGTCAACTGGTGCTCTCTCAGTCATAGAAAACCGTGAAAAGGAAGAGTCTGAGGAACTTAGCAAAGCTGCTTATCTTCAAGTTGAAACGACTTTATCCTTACCTGGAAGGCTAAGTGGTTCTGTGGAATGGAGAAAAGCAAGGTCAGAGTTGGGCCAAGCAGATTCACTCAGTTGTTCATCCTGCCCAGTTCGGAAATGTGTGGATACTCATGTTTCAGATATATATGATGCTCTTTCTGCTCTTCTTTTGCATTTTTGTGATAGAAAGGTCCCTAAAGAAAGAATTATTGAAGTTTTTCATGCACTGAAGACCTTGATGCTAAATCTTAAAGATGCAAACTTTAAGAGCAGAAGGGCTACATTAGACCAGAAAACACAGCAGCTATTTGAGGATATATTTTCTTTCATTGATAGACTGTTTTCTGCTGTTTCACTGAAAGCATAACTGCTTACTGATGGGCACCAATCTGTGAATGTGGTTGGAAATCCAATAAACTCATCCTTAGCGTTACCAGTAGCATTGGATGCAGTTGATGAGATATTGAGTAATTATAAGAATAATATCATTTGCACAGAAGGCAACCAATTCCCAAGAGGGAACAGACTATGCTCAGGTTCAGTCCTTGCAAGCAGGGAACAGCCCCCAATTGGAATTGTATGTGATTCAAATTGTTCATTTTTTAGTATCCATTCATCAAGTTTTGTGCTACATTAGTGTGTTTGAAATTGATTCAGGCAACAGCAGCTTTTGATGGTATTCATTCATCGAAATGGGAAGAGCCTGACGGAGCCAAAGGTAATTTGGTGGCACCCCATACTCATACTATGTTTATTTTATTTTTTTATTCATAGTTTATTTTATTCAAACGTGTCTATTCAGTTTTATACCCCAAGTGCAGCCATCCCTTTTTCTTAATTCCTCTGCACTACTGTGCCAACTGCCATGGGCTCCTTGATTAATTGGATATCATGTACCTACCTTGAGTAGTTTAATTTATATAAAGTTATAAACATAGGTAGTACTATTCTAATGTCGAATATCTGAAATTTGAGCTTTGGAATGGTAGTTTTACATTTTTGGTACCATCCAATTTGGCCGAATAACTTTAGTGGTGTGGGCATACATGGTTCAGTGCATAGGTTGATTCCTTTCTTATAGTAACTGTGAAGAAGTCTGCTGTTTGCCTAACATTTTCTTTTACCTCCTATTGTCTCCCTCATGGTTAATCCATTTTTCTTTCAGTAGAGTGGTACTTAAATTTCAATGATTCAGTGTGGAACTTAATTGATAGCATTTATTTTTTAAATTGTTGTAGAAGTTATTTGTTGACATTTCCTAATTCATGGATGCGCGATGGTAAACCTCTTCTCCTCCCTGCAGCATATCTGCATTTGGTATCCATCTCAAAAATTTCACACCAGATGCCATTCCTCAACTTTTTCAGTACTGTCTGGTCGATTGTTATTATACTGGTGTTTTTCAGATTTTTTATGTTGCGACAAATATGTTATTTAAAGTGTTTCAAGTACATGCAAATGTAGAACATTATTGTTTTCTGTATAGGCTAACACACGTGTTATGCAGGATGTTGGCTTATTTATAAAATGCCTGATGGCCAAACCTGCGAGTTGGAGTCATATGATTTGATGTCAGCTAATGACGCTCCAGAGAGGGATCCAATGGACTGGTAAAGTAACTACACTATCAGCAATATTGCACTTCTTTTTCTTCACCTAGCAGAATTCAGCATCTATCAATTGCTATCTATACTTCTCTTTATTATTTCATCCAGCATCTTATGTCAACTTCAAGTTGAGACTTGAGATCACTTGCTAGTCTTCTTTAATCGTAATCCGTGTGGCGTTATATTGTGTATACTATTAGTAGTGGTTTACTATATTGCATAATGCTTCTGCGAAGCCATCCAATATAGTGTCCAATAGAAGCCCACTAGCCTAGGAGCAGCAGCCTAGTAAGATCCATCTTCAAGCAAAGATAGTTTGGATGCTAAAAAAATTTGACCTTGCATGAAAAACCTCGCTTAGCTCTTTGTGCTTTGTTTATGTTTCATCTGGTGGGTGGTTGGCCCTTGTTATCTTACACATCTTTTGGTTAACATTGTTTGTCTTAAACTCATAATGCAAAATGCCAGATTAGCTGCTAGACTTGCTACAATCAAAATGCAACCTCTGCTGAAACATTTTTCCTGCACTCAACGACTAGTCTGGGCATGTTTGGTTTTTTCTCCTGCTTGCCTTGCCTCTCCTTTCCAACCAAGGTTACCCTCTCCAGGGCTAGACTGGCTTGGTGAAGAAAAAGCTTGCCTGCACAAGCACCAAGGCGACCAGAAAATGAATTAAACACATCAATCCTTGCCAGCAAAGAATCCAAACGTGCACTCAATCTTTTTTATTACTGTAAACTGTATAACTTGCTGACAAGGTCGTAAGTTTGAGAGCTATAGGAAAACCGTGTTTCTAGATAGAAGTTGTGGGCAACATTGTTATTAAAATTTTCTTGTCGGTGTACTCACTAGGATTTTTATGTCACAGGGTTCTCGAAGGGAGCGCAGATGAAGGGTCCACCTAGAATGTAATTGACGCTAGGAATTCTGAAATGTTTGATAGCCGTTTCCTTAGGAAAACATTTACAGTGGATAGGAGATATAAAGCAAATGCTTACCGGTAGGTTTTATATTACCGGCTGATGCATACTTTGTGCAGTAATTAACATCTCTTCCATCTGACCGAACTGTTCTATTTTCTTTCGGCAGGTTCAGATTTCTACGAGTAAGAGAATTTAATTCCAATCCAAGGTTTCAGATAGGATCCATTGATCTCTATGGGAAAATCATATGAACTTTTCCGGGATTGTGTTTTGCTTGTAAACGCTATTTGAGAGTGGTATTCTTGTAGCTTTCCAAAATGCTTGATTTGCGAGCCTGTGCAGTAGCCTTCCCTTTAGTGTTACTACACCGTTCCAAATTATTAGTCATTCCAATTTTCTTGGAACAAAAATAATCGAAACGGCAAATACTTGTACTATGACAGAAGCCAAATTTCAAGGAACAAAATTACTCTGAACGGCTTAGTGCTTTCCTATACTATATAGGAACTTTTGTGGTACTTCAAAAATCACCTGAGAAATGTAATTTGAGACCGTACTTTTCATCGTGAGTACACATTTTTTTTTCCAGCCAGGCCCTGATGGATCAATGTACTGGACGTACTTTCTTCTTAAGTTAACGTAGATATTACAGTTAAAGAATGATACCCAGAAAAAAAAACTGATTATTTTCAGGACAAAACACTTAATTAGTAGCTTGTAACGCAAATCAAGCTAGGACGGATCGGATAAGGTGATCCTGATGGTTGGTTTGACTTGTGGTTTTCTTGAGCGAGGATAAAACGACGACCTATGTCATGGGCCATCACTCTCTCTGGATCTGTTATCCAGCTACTATCTACTTGAGAGTTACGCCAAACCACGCGAATCTATCAGAGTTCTATGGAAGAGTTGTAGCAGAGTTTATACGATTAACACTTAGTGTGATTAGTCACAGGAATTCTGTAAGAAAAATCCTAATAAGCACTTTTCAAATTAAATACAGTAAGAACCTACTAGAGGTAATCTTTGGGCCGGGGGTTGGATGCCCCGCGCTTGCGTTGCAACTAATATGCATGCTTAATTCTATCTTTTAGAAAGAAACCACAGATGTATTCAGGTTCAAAACAGATATATGATATATTGATATAGGAATGATATCGAGGTAGCGGAAGCGGATCGGAAGAAGTTAGCTGTAAACTTGTAATACAGATAATATATACGTACGGATCACTCATTGTCACCCTAACTACAAACTTCGTCCATGTAAAAAAAATATTGATGTACCCACTGGAATTTTGTCATCTCTTTTCAGTCCTCTTCTTTTTTTTTACCAAAACTGAATGCTCAAGCTTTGTCAGTGTCACTAGCATACGGGTCCCATTTTAATTTGCTGGTTTAGCTCAACCGGTGCCTGTGTGGCAATTTTATATGCAAGACGAGCAGTGAAAAGCTGTCGGTGGATCATACACGCAACATCATCTTTGTTTTTACACCTTTCACACATCACAAACCTAGCTAAGTCAAGCACAAAGTTTTCGCAGGCGGTCGGTAATTAACGACGAGCAGCTGTTTCACTTCAAGGCTGTTAAGCTGTCCCAGTTAGTTGGGCTCTACAAGTCACTGAACATCGGAGACACACAAGAAAATGAGTCTGATAAAAAGTTCTCACATCTGCATGGATGGCTACCTCAAGCTCTGCTCTTGTTGTTGGGGACACTAGCACTTTGATGGAGATATGCCAACCTGCTCGGACCAAGCAGTGCTGGGCAATGCTCTTCGAAACGTGGTGTGGTTATTTGTAAATCCCGCGTCGCTTTCGTATCCAATCATGGTGAGGCTGATTCTAATATATATGTGGCTTAAGCGAGTAATCAGTTCGATCATTTCGTCTCTGCATGTATGTAACAAAGCTCACCCTGAAAGGAGAGGAGAATTTAGAGAATTTTATATATATCTGGAAGTTTTGAAGTGTACGGATCGTACAAAACTTAGTTTTGGCTCCCCACTAAGGATTTCTCTCATCTCTCATGAAGCCACATCATCACCTCCCACTAAGATGCACTAAAAACCCACTAAGATATATTAATTGATATTTCTCTCATGTGCACATCATCTTGAATTCTCAAACATGAATTAATTTTTACCTCACTTTTGCATAGTTAGTTGACATTGTAATACAAATACAAGTATGATTCATTGTTTATCGAAAACTTTTTCAAATCCCGCAGCAACGCGCGGGGAATCACCTGGTTATACATATAGTATATGCCTTTTTCATCAACTGCCGGCTGTGGGGTGCCTATTGCTGGAGGTTTCTTGCAGCTTCGTGTGGCCAGAATCTTGGCGTGTGATTTCTGGTTTGTTTATTGTTTTCGTGCCCCTCGTCGGGCTTCCTTGAGATATGGTTAAATCAAAATGTTTATTTTTGGTTATCCAAAAAGCTTCCATCAGCTTCGCAATTAAACTGGTTTTACATATGCCTGTTCAACGAGATGTGTAAGTGAGAAGTAGTGAAACCTTGTGAACTTCAAATTCAGTGTATGAAACCATTTACTCGAACAACATTAAGTGCCCCCTTTTGATGATGGTTATTCTTCGCCCCCATCAGTATGTTGTATTGACGAATTTATCACATACATCTCGTTGTTGATGGAGATATCACCTACCATTAAAAGAATAACACTGACTAAATTTTGAAATAAATCTATGAAAATGCGACACCCACGTTAAATCAAGAACTCATACCTGGGTGGACTGATTACACCACAAGAAATTTTACCAACTAACCTACGTTCAGTTTGCTTTTGGCCATTCATTTAGTAAATGGTATTGCTACCTAGTTATTTCTAAAATAGGTGGACCTTGCATGATAAGTGAATCCGTTGATCGTCCATACTCCAATTACATTTAAATTACATGATATTTTGATTTCAATGCAACGCCATGGTCTTAATACTTTCACAACTTGTATGGATTGTACAAAAAATAGCACTAACAAGGAACAAACTTAGGAGTTAGGATACAAAGCGGAAGGGACACAAAAAGAATGGATTATACATATACCATTTGTTACCATATATGATCCGTTCATGCCTGACTATTGATCTCGTATGGAACTCTGGATCAAGTTGCTAGCTATTTATCCTGGATGTGCACACTAAACATTTGTATACATTAAAAAAGTCTACCGCTAGGAATTAAGCGTACTTCCGTGTATATATGGTACAAACTAGTACACTTTCTTGTAGCTTTTTGCATAAATCTAAATATGATGCTTTTACACCAAAAGAATACTATTCTGGATTGATGAATGGAAATACCCTTTAACATGCATAGCTATACATGGTATACTGAATGCAATAGTGTTTTGTGTGTCATTCAAATTTTCTTTTGAAACAATCATCTTTATAACGCATGGAATAATTTATCACCTTTACTTATATAAAAAATAACATATTTGTTTACTAAAATCTCTTATATGTTTAAATTCGTTCATGAAAATAGAAAGGATCAATGTGTAACTCTCTCTTACCACCAATCTATATCACAATATAACAAACTAGAAATCCTATAATCAAACATGTCCTGGAGATGCGAATTGATCACATGTTAGTTGATAAGGCTCTTTGTGGTAGAATCTGCCCATCAGGGTTCAAGTCCTCGACGTAGCAGTGGTGTCGCATTTTCTTGGATTTATTGCAGGATTTAACCGGCGTTATTCTTTCAGTGGCAGGCTATGTGCCCGTTGACAGCATGACGCATGTGGTGACTTCGTCAGTCTCAAATCTGCCAGTATAATGTGATCAAGGGATAGAGTTTGTGCACGTGTATTTATAGGGTAAGGATGTACGGTGTGAATATCTATGTCCATACTGTTTTTTTAAAGAAAACATGTCCTAGAGGTGAGACCTTCTACTTCAAATGCAAGATTGCAATAAGGTACATTCATGACTAGGGCCTATTTGTTTCAGTTGCAACTTTTGGAGTTTTTCTGAAAAGTTACCGAAGGCTTTTGGTTCTGAAATGCTAATACTAGCTTTTATAAGATGTTTTTAGCTTTCTAAGCTCTAAAAACTACAAAAAACTAACAAAACTGAGTTTTTCAGCTTCCTATATAAACTTAGCTTTTTCTGAGCTTTTGGCTTTTTAAAAGCCGCGCGAGAAGTTTGTTGTTTGTTTGAGCTTCTGACTTTTCACACTGAGAAACTACACAGAAGCTCAAACAAAAAGGCCCTAGTCGGAGAATGCATGCTTGAATAACTACATATTTTTTAACTTTTAAATTGAAGGAAGATTTTTTTTGTCTTCCTTGTGCGAATGCATATATGCATATCCTTTGCAAAAGTTAGAAATGAAATGGCTACAATTTTGGATGCATACATGGAGACAAAAGGTGTTAATGCAGGCATATGCAAGATGCATTGTTTGTTGGAGAGCTAGAAACTTGTGTGCCTATGCATAAATCGACAAAATTCAACAACTTTCTTTGCACTAAAAGGCTGAAACGTATGTGCTGCTGCCCTGATCCGTGATTTCCGGAGACTGCATGCAGGCGATTGCAAGGGCAATTTTTCTACTGACCTCGATCTAGATCGCCGCCGCTGGTGACCGTGATCAGCTCCGCCGGTGACCGCTCGCGTCGCGGCGTCCACGCCCCGTCAACGATGTCCAGTCGTTGCCGGACACCTGCAAATCGGCGGTTAGCCATTCCGGCACCGCCGAACACAAAGTTCCCCTAGGTTGCGCCGCTTAGGAACCCTAGGTCGGGAGAGTTTTGTGTCTGTGTCCTCGTAACACAGTGCACTATTGTTTTTTTTTGCCCTCTGGTCCGGCCTCATGGCGGCAGTAGGAGGAGGCAATGGAGGGGATGGGGATAACCCCAAACCTAATGTCATGGACCTTCTCCGGCGGCTCAATCTGACCGAAGAGGAGGAGGCTGTGGTAGACTTCTCGGATGATGAAGACGAAGAGGAGCGATCGCAGGTGGATTGGGCGCTGGTGGGGAAAGTCCTCGCTCCGACTCCGATTCACGTAAACACGGTTCGCTCGGCGATGAGACCGGCGTGGGGTAACCCGGTTGGCCTCAAACTCCGGGCGATCGGTGAGAAAGGGGATAATCTCTTTGTGGCAGAGTTTGGGTCAAAGATAGACATGGAGAGAGCGTTGGCTGGCACTCCATGGATGGTGGGCAGGTATGTTGTCATTCTGAAGGCATATGATGAGAAACTTAGCGCGTCGGATATTATTTTCGACCGGATGGAGATGTGGGTGCGGATACTAGACCTCCCACTTGGTTGGATGAATCAGTCGAGGGGCACCCGTGTCATGAGTCTGATAGGCCAGGTGATTAAAATGGATGTGGATGCTGATGGTAAGGCAAGTGGAGCATTCTTGTGTGCCCGTGTAGCCATTGAAATTGGTAAGCCGCTGCGGCGTGGGGTTCTTCTTCGCATGAGCAAGTCGGAGGAGCCACGTTGGTTTCAGGCACAATATGAGAATCTCCCGTACTATTGCTTTGCATGTGGTCTGATCGGACATTCTGAAATTGATTGCCAACACCCGGTGGAACGTGATGCACAAGGCAAGCTACCTTATGATTCCCAGCTTCGTGCACCAGAAGAAAGGAGAAGGCGTTTACAGTCCTTTGCTGGTGCGGCTGCTGAGTCTTTTGGTAGCGGATCCTCCTCTGCGTCCAAACCACCAAAGGCGAAGCTCAGTAAATCAGACGGGGGGGGGGGGGGGGGGGGGGCGACTCTCCATGAGCGATGATGACACTCGCCATTATGCTGACTCGATTGGGGAGACAGATGACCAAGAAGTTCTGCCCCCTCTTAAGAAGCATGAGACGGAGCAAGATGACAAGGTGAAAAAAGGTTCAACAGTCAGTAGAGACCTTGATCTACAGATGAAGGAACCTGATGATCTTCCACGAAGGAAGAGGAAATCGAAGGGGACAAACCCAGCAGAAATTCCAAAGTTGAATATTGTTGCTGGTTCGAAGGATATTGTACCAGTTGGTTTGGTGAACTTTTGGTGAACTCCAGGGTGAACCAGCTGGACGCTAGTGCAGACCATTGTGGTGGGAGTATGATCGAAACTCTGAAAAAGCAAAAGAGAGTTTCACCCCAAAATGCAAGATCGGAGGCGGCTGTCGAGGACAGCCCTCGCCGGGCACAATGAAAATCATGAGTATGAACTGTCGGGGCTTAGGGCAGCCCGAGGCAGTTCAGGAAGTCTGTAGCTTCATATAGCTACATCGCCCGTCACTGGTGTTTCTCTCGGAGACACGTCTGTTTGATAATTCGGTGGATTTTTTGAAGAGGAAATTCAGCCTTCCTAATGGGCTTGGTGTGGGGAGTTTTGGCCGGGGAGGAGGTCTTGCTCTTCTCTGGACGCATGAGGTGTGTGTTAAACTGAAAAGCTACGACAAGCACCATATTGATGTGATGATTGTTGACCCAACTTCTGGCGTCGAGCGTTGGCGGCTTACTGGATTTTATGGTGAAGCAAGAAGAGAGAGACGACGCCAAAGTTGGGAATTGATGCAGTACCTTAGCACTCAGAGCTCTGCCCCATGGTTATGTACAGGGGATTTTAATGAGATTCTGGATGCTAACGAGCAATTCGGAGGGGTCACTAGATCGGAGAGCCAGATGGATGGCTTTCGGAATGCGGTTAGCATGTGTGGCTTCTCGGACCTTGGTTTTAATGGTCTGCCTTACACGTGGGACAACCGGCAGCAAAGATGGTCATAATATTAAAGTCCGGTTGGATCGGTCCTTTGCAAATGAATTATTTACTGATATGTTTAGAGACTGTAAAGTGTGGCATGTGCAGACCACCGAATCTGATCATTGTTGTTTAGTTACTGAGTGCAACCGATCTAAGACGAACATGGGCAGAAGAAGGAAGAATTTTCGGTATGAGAATATGTGGCGTCGAGAGCCTTCCTACATGAAGCTGATTGAGGATTCTTGGGGGGATGCCTCGGCAATACAGGATTTTAACCAGCTTCAGTCCACACTGGGAAGGGTGCAATCATCCCTCCAGGAGTGGGAGTACATGGTCTTTGGTTCGGTTACACGCGAGCTGGCACGTCTGCGGCGCGAGTTAGAGGAAGAACGAATTCGAACTTTCTACTCAGGTCCATCAAGACGGGAACGACAACTGATGTCACACATTAGTGAGCTGCTGGCCAGAGAGGAAATTATGGCTAAGCAGCGATCGAGAATTACCTATCTGAAAGAGGGTGATCGGAATACCAGATTCTTTCAGGCAAAATCAAAAGAGCGGGCCAAGTGCAACCACATAAACGCTCTGATGAATGCGGAAGGGGTTCTGGTCACGGATCAGAAAGACATTGAGGGTTTGGCAAATGACTTCTATATGGAGCTATTTAGTGCTCAACCCGAGCTGGACATAGAGGGTGTGCTAGCCCACGTGCCGGTTAAAGTGACAGAAGCTATGAATGATGCTCTTGATGCTCCATTCACTGCTCAGGAAATCAGTCGAGCTCTCTCCATGATGGGAGCTAGCAAAGCTCCGGGGCCGGACGGTTACACGGCTGGTTTTTTCCAACATCATTGGAATACTATTGGGCCTAGTGTTACGAATGCTGTCTTGCAGTTCCTTAATGGGGGAGTTTTGCCAGAGGGAGTGAATCATACAACGATTGTGCTTATTCCCAAAGTCAAGAACCCGCAGGAACTCAAGAATTATAGACCCATCTCTTTGTGTAATGTCATCTATAAAATTTGTTCTAAAGTTCTCGCTAATAGGCTTTGGATGTTTTTGGATGACATTATCTCTGCAGAGCAAAGCGCGTTTGTGCCTGGACTTCTGATCACGGACAACGTCCTGGTGGCTTATGAATGCATTCACTATCTGAAAAGGAGGAAAGGGAAAGTGGGAGCTTCTGCTATTAAGTTGGATATGGCAAAGGCCTATGATCGCGTTGAATGGCCCTACTTGCAAGGGATTATGCTGCGGTTAGGCTTCTCGGAAAAGTTTGTAGCAACTGTAATGAGATGTGTCACCTCGGTTTCCTTTTCAGTGCGGGTAAATGGTCAATTGTCCAACCCCTTTCTTCCTACAAGGGGCATACGCCAAGGTGACCCTATTTCCCCGTATCTGTTCTTACTATGCTCAGAAGGTTTATCTTGTCTTCTAAACTCAGTTGGACCAGCATATTTATCTAGGGGAGTACGAGTTGGTATTCATGCCCCCTGGATTTCACACTTGCTTTTTGCGGATGACTCCATTGTCTTTGTTGAAGCTTCACATAGAGGAGCTAGTCGGCTTCAAGCCATTCTGGATACTTACAGCAAAGGTTCTGGACAGTTGGTAAATAAAGACAAGTCGGCTATCTTTTTTAGTGCCAATTGTCAAGATGAGAACAAAACCGAAGTAGGTGCTGTTTTGCAAATTGAGAATGAAGCACTAGCAGAGAAATACCTAGGCCTCCCAACAGCTATTGGACGCTCATCTAAGGAGGCCTTTGAGTTTTTGCCAACAAGAATGAGGAATCTGATAGGTGTATGGAGTGGGAAGGAGGTGAGCGGTGCTGGAAGAGAAGTGCTTATTAAGTCAGTGGCACAGGCGGTGCCGACTTATCCTATGAGTTGTTTCCTTGTTCCCAAGGATACCTGTCGAAAGATGAAATCAGTGATATCGAACTATTGGTGGGGTGGCTCCGCTATCAACAGGCACATGCATTGGCAGCGTTGGGAGCATCTCACACGACCAAAAGAGTCAGGTGGAATGGGTTTTCGTGATCTGCGTATGTTTAATTTGGCCTTGTTGGGTAAGCAAGGCTGGAATCTGATCAACAAGCCAGAGTCTTTGTGTGCAAAGGTGTTGAAAGGCCGATATTTCCATGACACAGACTTCCTGTCTGCTTCTAGGAGAAAGCATGCTATCCAAACTTGGCGTGCTATCCTGGCAGGAAGAGATGTATTGGAGAAGGGGCTTCTAAAAAGAGTTGGAGATGGCACCTCTATAAAAATTTGGCATGACCGGTGGATCCCTAATCATTTTCAGGGGAGGCCGCTTGTAGAACCAGATGAGCCACATGTGTCTCTAGTGTCTGACTTGATAACTCCTAGTGGAGGCTGGAATGAAGACTTAATCAAACAAGTGTTTGTAGAGGTTGATGCTCATGCTATTCTGCGGACACCAATCAGAGGAGCAGGAGAAGATTTTTGGGCCTGGGAGCCGGAGATACATGGAATGTATTCGGTTAAGTCGGCATACAGGCAGCTATACAATGAACATTGTGGCCAAGGGGGGCGTGGTGAGGCGTCGTGTTCAAGCAATCAAACATGGAAACGCCTCTGGAGCCTATGCGTTCCACCAAAGGTTCGAGTGTTTTGGTGGCGAGTGGTGAATGGTTTTTTGCCGGCCAAAGGGATTCTTCATCGTAGACATATTGAACCTATGCCAAATTGTGATTTGTGTGGTGCAGACGTGGAATCAATTAGTCATGTTCTAATGTTTTGTACAGCGGCCCGCTGTTTCTGGGAACGAGTTCATGAACTGACAGGGGTAAAGTTGCCAAAATTGCATCCAAACTCATGGGCAAGGGATCTCATTGAACCGAGCTGCTGTCCGGAGAAGTCAGCTGCCATTCTCCTGTGCGGTATGTGGTCACTATGGATGGCCAGGAATAAACGAAGACATGGTGAACCGGGAATACCAATGATCAAGGCTGTGGACCGGGCCATTGATACAGCCTTCGATTTATGGCAACTGGAGCACCCGATCAAAGAGAAGGAGCAAAGGAAGGCATTGCAGTTCTGGAAGAGTCCTCCTTCAGACTGGACTAAATGCAACGTTGATGCATCCTTCATCAAGGAGGAAGGGCGTGGTGCGACGGGGGTGGCACTGAGAGATCATGATGGGAGCACGTGTGGAGGACAAGCACGATGGTATGATCATTGCCTCAGTGCGCTATCAACAGAAGCGGCAGCGTACCGCGATGGTCTCCAATTTGCAGTGGAACGGGGAGTCCAACGTTTACAATTGGAGACAGACTGTCAGGTTATTGTTAATCTGTGGAACAACCGGCAGTTTCAGCACTCGGAGATTGGTCCTCTTCTTCAGCAAATCGAGGAGTTAAGCCGGAGTCTAGTTGATTTCTCCTTTATTTTTTCTAGCAGATCTTGTAATCGGTTAGCTCATGAGTGTGCTCGTTTAGCTTCCTGTTCGAACCAGGTGGTGGAGTGGCTTTTGCCACCACCGGTGCTATGGGATACGATAGATTCTGATCGTAAACATGCTCACGATGAATGAATGAAAATCCGGCTGTTTCCCAAAAAAAAAGGCTTGTTCCTCTTGCATGAGTTGACTGCAGTGCAAGAAAAGACTGCAGAAAGATAAGGATTGGTACGTGTGCGTGCGCGCGCGCACAGAAATGTGATTTCTGCTGCAATTCATCATTATCAGTTTGCTTGCCGAGATAAAATTTCAAATGAAACAATAATCAAGAGAGAGCTAGACCACACAAATAAGATATCAACAAATGCTTGTAAGTAACAATCAAGATAAGATTTCAGATAACTTTATTGAAATCTGAATTAGACGAGTTCGTCACTCAGCTCAGCATGCATTTCCTTGCTTAAGGACGATCTGAATCAAGTACCCAGGAAATGTAACATCAAAAGGGAAAGACGGCATCGAATTAAAAGGATGGAAGACAGCAGCTAATATAATTAGGGGTGAGGACGATAGTGAAGCTTAGCTAGCCCCATTGCACCCGCTCCATGGCGGCGTCGACGGCGGCGTCGCCGCAAAAGAACCCGCATGAATCCATCAGCTCCAGATCGAACGTCGTGCCGCCGGTGCCGCCGTACACCGAGGAGACGTCCATCATGTCCATGCCCTTATCAGCAACCGCGCCACCACCGTTCATCACCGTCGGCCGGCCGACCACCGCCTCCGCGTGCACCAGCGGCTGTGGCGGCAGCGGCGGCAGCTGCTGGTGGTGGGCCAGCTCCATCCCTGCACCCATGCCAGAATCGACGGCGGTGCTCCACATTCCCGCCGTCACGTCCACGAACGCCGCCGCCGCGGCCATGCCTTGGCTACTGAAGCCGTTGCCGTTAGGCATGCCGCCGGCGTGATCCATGGAGGAGGAGGAGGAGGAGCCGTTCATGAAGTCCATGGAGGTCTGGAGACCTGCATTCTGATCCCTGAAGCTCATGAGCACGCCGCCGCCGTTGTCGGGGTACGGGTACCCCGGGATCGCCCCGGCGGCCGCCTGCAGGTCATGCCCCATGAGCATGCCGGCAGGGTTGGCGACGTCGTACAGCGCCGGCGCCGCCATCTCCGGCGGCGGCGGGGCCAAGACGGTGTCGTAGGCGGCGGCCTGCTTGGTCGGGGAGCTGATGGTGAACGGCGTGGTCGCGGCGCGGCCGTTGGCGATGGCGCCATTGGAGTGGAACTGCGCAGCAGGCGGGTTGTTGTTGTTGCTAGGGTTTGGGCCGTTGCTGCCGTGGAGGAGAGTCCTGGAGGCCGGCAGCAGGTTGTGGGTCTTGGGGTCGAGGCCCTGCGCGATCAGCTTCTTCTTGATGCACGAGTTCCAGAAGTTCTTGACCTCGTTGTCCGTGCGCCCGGGTAGGTGCTTGGCGATCTGCGCCCACCTGCGACACAGACCGACCAGCCATGGCGGCCGCGGTGAGCTCCGATCCACATGCACCGGCCAGTTCACCGGGAACGAACCGGAGGGAGAGAGACGGCGAGCGTGCCCGTACCGGTTGCCGAGGATGCGGTGGACGTCGATGATGGTGCGCTCCTCCTGCTCGGAGAAGGTGCCCCGCTTGAGGTCCGGCCGGAGGTAGTTGATCCATCGGAGACGGCAGCTCTTGCCGCATCGCTGCAGCCCTAATCGATTTGGCAACAACACAACGCGCGCGTGCATCAAGATCGACATGAACAAATCCGATAATTCCTCCTTCGACCGAAGGAGGATTATGAGAGGACGACGGTGGATGGAGAGAGATGTTTCCGACCGTACCGGCGAGCTTGGGGACGGCGCTCCAGCAGCTGTGGCCCTTGGTGGTGATGTGCTTGATGAGCTTCTCGTCCTCCTCCGGCGACCACAGCCCGCGCTTCACCTTCTGCTTGCTGCAGCAGTGGTGCCCCATGGCCGCCCGACCGCTCCTCTCTCCCCTCTCTCTTCTCTCTCTGCCCTGCCCCCCTCTCCTTCTCTAGCAGCAGTTTCCTCTCTATCTCCTCTCCTCTCCTCCCCCAACAGTGTATGTAAAGCCTGAAGCACACGCACAAAGGCACACCCCTTTTTGCTGGTGAATTGACCTTTATGCGTCTCTCTGTGTGGGAGAAGGAAACACCAAAAAAAGTCGTGTGATCTCTCTCAAAGGGTTGATTAATTGCAATTAGGCAAACTAAGCAAGCTGTATACTCCTCTAATCCCCTTTTAACCGAGAGGAACCAGTTTGCCAAAAAAACCCCCCGAGAGGAACCAAACTCTCTCTCTATTGATACATGCCCATTGTTTCAAGAAAAAAAAATGTGGGCGGTCAAAGTTGTAACATGGAGACTGCGTCAGCATCTACCATCGGGTTAAAACGGCATTCACTTGTAACCGACCGGACTAAGTTGACCATAGTGACGCCTCACCATTAAACATGACCACCTAATAGCAAAAAGGAATTTTGGTGCCGTATGATCAAACTAAATTGCTTGGCTATACCGACTACCTGGCGAACAGAAAATTTGGCATCATTCGATCAAATTTAATCGCTTGGATATTCTCGTGATTCATTTTCGGCCCTTTTGACCGCCTGACCAACAAGAAAAGTTGGCACCATATAGCCAAATTAAATCACATGGCATCCTATGATTCATTTTCGGTCCAATTGACCGTCTAGCAAACAAGAAAACTTAGTGTCATATATGATCAAATTAAATTGCTTAGTCAATTCTCAACAAACTAAAGATCCATTCGAAGAACCTTGGGGCTAATTGAAGCAATTTAGAAAATTCCATGATTGTATTGTCTTAGAGTGGCATTTGTAGAAGGAAAAAAGGTTGGTTTACGAAGCATCATTACCAAAATAATGATAATATTAGACCAAAAAACTTTTTGGCTCTATTTTTAGAAAAACATACTTATTATGGGGATACCAACTTACAAGGTTTAGGAGGCATAGTCCATCGCATTCAACAAAATGATAGTCCTAAACCCCATCTATAGCTGCTTTAGTGGAGATGAAGGGGGAGGAGGAAGAGAAAAGAAGATGAAGAAAAAGGTAGACACCCCTACATATCAAGGCTGCATCCACCACTACAAAGTAGCACTTCTTTCCACCCTCTCCTCACGTAGAGCCTTCTTTAGGTTGCAATGCTGATAGCCGGCTGATGGTAGTCCTATCGCATTTTCGATCTCGATAGCCGGCTTAGGATTTTCCACCTATACATAAACAACAAAAAAGGGCACATTGCAATTATAGGTGAAGAAATTACGTGATCTCTAGAAACAAAATCATTCCAAGATAGCCATAGACTCCAAGCTATAGCCCCTAAACAGTAAATGTTAAACCTAGATTTCTTTTACTCCCCATCCCTCTAAAGATAATCTTGAAAAGATATTATCCTATCTGGGATGATAAGGGTTTTCCTTTTGGCAACATCGTAGGCCCTGTTCGCTTGACAACAGAAGTGGTTCTCTTAGCATTTCCTCTAAAAAGCGATTTCTTAGTTTAGGCCCTGTTTGGGCTGGATCCGGGTGAGATGTACGCACGGGGGAGTTAGACGGGGGGAAGAGATGAGGCGGCTCCGTGTCCGCCGGCTCACGCCGGCGCCGGCGCCTGGACCTGTGCCGGACTTTCCCGGGGAGGCTTCTCCTTCGGAAAGGCTTTCGTCAGCGGAGGAGGACGGTGTCCTGGCGCGGGAGCGTATCCATCGTGGGACTGAAGTGATCGTGGCGGCGTCCATGCCGGTGAAGAAGAAGCACGGCGTCGAGGAACCCAGGGGCTCCCGTTTCTGGGCACTGGGGGATGAGACGTCCGATGAGGAGGAAGAGGTGCAGGGTGGGTCACCGGCGTCAACCTCAACCATTGACACGCCGGAATTTGTGAGGCTGGCGAAGGATGCCGGATTTTCGTTAGCAGAGATGCAGAGAGCGGAGGAAGAGCTTGGGGATGGGTCGAGCAGCAAGAAGACCGGCGGACTAGCTCGGAAGATCGTGGATGCGGTCGTCCTATGTCAATACCGGGGTTCAAGCAAGCCATGGCGAGGTCCATTACCGGCGCCGCGCGTCTCGCCGCCGATCACCATCGGTGATGCAATTGGCAAAGCAAAGGTATGTACGAGGAAGGTTTCATCAAATTCCAAATACCAATCGGCCCGTTCTTCCTCACCGGCGTGCGGCTCGCCGTCGTCGGCGATGGTGATGAATTCGCGGGGATCCGATCAGCGAGGGCGGAGTTTAGGGACGCCATCTCATTTGAATTTCGAAGTAAGTGAATCATGGGAGTCTGGGAGTGGGCCGGAGGACACCGAAGGCCCATCAATAGGATCGCGGCCATCACAGCTGAGGCTCGGCCCAGGGGTGTCGTATCGACCTACCCCTGGACTCGTGGCTCGCTACGCACGAACCGGGACGCGAGTCTCGAACCCTAGGGCGCCGCATTCTACAACCGTAGCAGCGTCGCCGGGGTGCTCGTACGCGGACGTCGTGCGGATCGCGATGGAGAATGGCGGCCGTGGAGGTCGGGGCAACCGCGATGCAGGGCGATCGAATGGCCAGGGCGCCTTGTTCGGTCGCGGGGACTTCCAAGGCTTCCATCATGGCTATGGTGGATACAACAACCGTGGTGGCGGCCGCTTTCCTGGTGGTCGCGGCTATGGCGGACGGTATGGTGGAAGGGAAGCTGAGCGCGACCGGGGTTTTGGTGGTAGAAACGGTGGATGGGGTCATCATCCCACGGCTCCACTGCAGGCTGGGGCTCAGGCCAATGCACAGCATGCGTCTGCCGGAACCCTAACGCAAGCTGGGCTACCGGCGACGTCTCAGGCAGCGGCGGTGGCATCTCTGTTACAGGGCGCAAGCACGGGACCGGCCTCGGCACAAGCAACGCAAGCAGCTGCCTTGCTCCAACAGGCTTTTGCTCTCATGCAAGGGGCTGGGACAGGGGATGTCAAAGGAAAGGCAGCAGCAGTAGAGGGCGGCAATGGGCAGGGCACGGTGGTGGAGAAAGCACCCTCAGAGGTAAACCGGACAGTGGCACCTGAATCGTCGAGTTCGGGGGCGAATAAAGGAGTTGGTAAGCAGCCTTACTGTTTCCGGTGCTATACAAAAGGTCATGCTTTGTCTGATTGTACGGCGATACTATATTGCGAAATCTGTGATAAACAAGACCACTCTAAGAATCGCTGTCCTCGTTTCCGGGCAGAGAAAGAGTTGGCATTGTCTTGTGGTTATGCGGTGGACGGGCTTGGTTTCTACTACGTCCCGACACCAAATAACCACAAACAGAGGACTGTGACAAGGACAGGGTTGATCCGGGTTCAAGGGGGTTCTCTTACAGCTGTCAATGTGACTTCAGAGCTTACACGGTTATTTCCGGGACAGTGGAATTGGGTGGTGCAGGAGATTACCGCCAACACTTTCCGGGCTGTTTTTCCCACTAGGGCTGAGTTGCTGAGGGTGGTGGAATGGGGTGTTTTGCATACCAAATTCCCCAACACGACATTAGCAGTTGAGGAGCATGGTGGTGGAGGTATGAAGAATGTTCTGCCAATGATTTGGGTGCAGTTTACTGGTCTTCCGGATGATCTCCGGGAGTATGAAATAATTTGGGCAGTGGGATCGATTTTGGGAGTACCTAGAGAGGTGGATATGAGCTTCACAAGGAAACATGGCATTAGTCGTGTCCAATTGTCAGTGCTAGACCCCAACCTGATACCTCAAAGTGCGGATGTGGTTATTGGCAATGGCTTGTACACGATGCAGTTCATGGTGGAGGCTAGTGTGGATGGGAGCAACCCTGTGCCCATGGATATGGATAACAGCCATGGTCCAGAGGATGATAGAGAGGACAATGGTGCTGATGATCAAGATGAAAAGAGGCAGGCAAATAATAAACTTGATGGAAATGTGGATCACTTGGGAAAAAGAAAGCAGGCTGCACATCCTGGGACGCTCCAGGGGCTGGATCGAGCCATAGTGGGCAGAAACGTGGTGGTGCTGTTTTGGGTGATGTGGTGGCGGTAGATGGTGCTGTTCAGGGTGGTGACACACCTCTCGTTGACGCCCTGGTGGCCGATCAGCATGTGATACAACAGCGAGATGTTCTGGTGGAGGATGGGGTGGATGACCAGGGGGAGAAGCGGAAGGAGCTAGCGGCCATACATGAGGCTCAGGACCTTAACCTTCGGCGTAGTAAACGCCGGGCGGAGTCTTGCGAAGAGGACTCCATGTTGATGGCTATGAAGAGAAAGGCCAGTACGGAGATGCCAACTAAAGGTAATCTTAACAATCAGTCATTCTTACAGTTCTCTGATGATTTGATAGTTGGTAATTTTAGCGATATTGGTATTTCTCTAGGTTCTGATGTTGCTAGTGTTAGTACATCAGTTTCTTTTTTAAAAGCAGTTGAGGAGAAAAGGGTAGAGGATAGGTCTTGCACTGATAGGGTGACAGAAATTTTTGATAAGGAGGAAAAAGATTTGGTAGAGGAACAAGAGATTGATTCGTTTATTTTGGGCCATTTATGTGGGGAGATTATGGATGAGGTGATGGATGCTAGTGGTGATCTATTGGATCATACCACGGTGTTATCTCACAAAAAATCACCATCTTCTAGCACTAAGAAGAAATCCCCCAATAAAAATAAAAAAACAAAGAAGAAATCAAAATGAAAGGAGTTTTTTGGAATAGCAATGGGTTCGGGGACACGAAGAAGCATAGGTTTTTAGCTGAGTTGTCTAAAGAGCAAGGTCTTAGTTTCATCGCTGTATCAGAAACAGGGAGGAGGACTTTTTCTGATCCTTTCCTGAGAAATCTGTGTGGTGGTAAAAATTTTATTTGGCATTGTAAAGAACCACAGGGACGCTCCGGGGGCATCTTGTTAGGTATTGACTTGGATGTTTTCCACATCGGAGCAATTGATGAAGGTGATTTTTATGTGAAGTTCCACTTGTGTAATAAGTATGATAACTACAAGTGGGCATTAGTTGTAGTTTATGGGCCAGCACAACCCGAACATAAAGAAGGTTTTTTAACAGAATTAGCGCATATGTGTAGTCATGAACCTCTGCCAATGTTGGTAGGTGGGGATTTTAATATCTTACGAAGGCCGAATGAAAAAAATAAGGAGAATTTTGACCATCGTTGGCCATTTCTTTTTAATGCCGTAATTGATGGTCTAGATCTGAGAGAATTGGAAATGTCTGGCCGTCGGTATACGTGGGCTAATTCATTACAAAACCCGACTTATGAAAAACTCGACCGTGTCTTAGTGACTACGGAGTGGGAACAAAAGTATCCGTTGTCCACAGTTATTGCCCTTAATCGTGATATATCGGATCATACACCTCTACTTGTTAATACGGGGGAATCCACATCGGTAAGCAATCAACCGGCTTTCAAGTTTGAGCTAGGTTGGCTGCTCCGGGATGGCTTCCTTGACATGGTACGAGAGGTATGGACTAATGAAACAAATGGTGATACACCAATGGAACGATGGCAATCGAAAATCCGGAGAGTGCGTCAACATTTAAGAGGATGGGCGAAAAATACGAGTGGAATGTACAAGAAAGAGAAAAAACGGATCCTAGATAAACTGGATAGCCTAGATAAGAAGGCCGAATCTTGTCTCCTGTCTGCTCAGGAGATTGATTTGAAACAATGCCTTCAAAATCGGCTAGCTGAGTTGCTTCGCGAGGAAGAAATTAAATGGTATCAAAGGGCGAAGGTGAAAGAGTTGTTGGAAGGTGACTCTAACACTAAGTATTTCCAGTTGATTGCAAACGGAAAACACCGTAAAACAAGAATATACCAGCTTCAGGATGGGGAAAGAATGATAAGTGGGGACGATGAACTCAAGGAGTACATTACCACTTATTATAGAGATTTATTTGGCCCCCCTGCTAGTAATAATTTTCAGCTTGAGGAGTCTCGGGCAGAGGATATTCCGCAGGTTTCGTCAGTTGAAAATGAGATTCTTGTGGCAGAGTTCTCGGAACAGGAAGTGAGAAAGGCAGTTTTTCAAATGGAACACAACAAAGCCACTGGGCCTGATGGTTTCCCAATTGAATTCTATCAGGCATCGTGGGATTTCATTAAGAATGACTTGATGAGCCTGTTTCATGAGTTCCATAAAGGGGATTTGCCACTGTATAGCTTAAATTTTGGTACAATAATCCTGTTACCTAAATGCAAGGAAGCTATTAAAATACAACAATACAGACCCATTTGTTTGCTTAATGTGAGTTTTAAAATATTCACAAAAGTGGCAACGAATAGAATATCCGTCGTAGCACAGAAAGTAATAAGTCCTACACAAACTGCCTTTTTACCTGGTCGGAATATCATGGAAGGCGTGGTGGTCCTTCATGAAACGATTCATGAAATGCATAGGAAACATCAAAGTGGGGTAATATTTAAAATTGACTTTGAAAAGGCATATGATAAGGTCAAGTGGTCCTTTGTCCAACAGACTTTGAGGATGAAGGGTTTTGCACAGAAGTGGAGACAATGGATTGAGAATGTCACACAAAGGGGTCATGTCGGTATTAAATTGAATGATACGGTAGGACAAAATTTCCAAACGTGGAAAGGTCTTAGACAAGGGGATCCGCTATCACCAATTTTATTTAATGTTGTTGTCGATATGCTGGCAATCATCATTAACAGGGCCAAAGCAGAAGGCCAAATATCAGGAGTCGTACCACACCTAGTAGATGGAGGGTTATCTATCTTACAATATGCGGATGACACTATTCTATTTATGGATCATGACTTTGCTAAAGCCACTAACATGAAGCTGTTATTGTGTGCTTTTGAGCAGTTGTCGGGTCTTAAAATTAACTTTCACAAAAGTGAGGTATTTTGCTTTGGCCAAGCTAAGGAATCCGAGCAGCAGTATGCAGAATTATTTGGGTGCCGTTGCGGTTCTTACCCGTTTAGGTACCTGGGTATTCCAATGCACTATAGGAAGCTGAGTAATTCGGATTGGAAGATAATTGAGGAAAAGTTTGAGCGGAAGTTGTCAAGTTGGAAAGGAAAACATATGTCTGTAGGAGGAAGACTAGTTTTAATCAATTCTGTTCTTTCAAGTCTTGCAGTTTTTATGTTGTCTTTTTTTGAGGTACCAAAAGGGGTGTTGAAGAGATTAGATTATTATAGATCAAGATTCTTTTGGCAATCTGACAATCATAAGAAAAAGTATAGATTAGCTAGATGGTCGGTATTATGTCTACCAAAGGAATTGGGTGGGTTTGGAATTAAGAATTTGGAAATTCAGAATGAATGCTTGTTGAGTAAGTGGTTGTTTAATTTGATTAATGGGGATGGTATATGGCAGCAATTATTAAGGAATAAATATTTACGTTCTCAGACCATTACTCAAGTGGTTAAAAAGCGAGGTGATTCACACTTCTGGTCTGGTCTGATGAAAGTAAAAAACTCCTTTACTGACCTGGGCTCCTTCCAAGTTAATGATGGTAAACAAATTCGGTTCTGGGAGGATAGGTGGTTAGGTAATATTTCCCTGAAGCAACAATATCCATCCTTATATCATATCGCTAGAAGGAAAAATGACACATTAGCCTCGGTTTTTTCTAGTGTCCCATTAAACGTGTCGTTTAGACGAGCATTAGTTGGGCAGAATTTAATCCTTTGGCATGAGTTAGTTGGGCGAATTAGTCATGTGCAACTAAATGACAGCAGTGACACCTTTAGGTGGAACCTCCATCCTACAGGTCTTTTTACTGTTAAGTCTATGTACATGGCTCTTATCACTCCGGGTAATGTGCAACACAATATGCAAACTTGGAAGCTGAAGGTACCGCTAAAAATTAAGATTTTCATGTGGTATCTAAGAAAAGGCGTGATTTTAACAAAGGATAATTTAGCCAGGAGGAATTGGAACGGTAGTAAGATGTGTGCTTTCTGTTCTAGAGAGGAAACAATTCAACATCTATTTTTTGATTGTCATATGGCCAAATTTCTATGGAGGGCTGTGCAGATCGCTTTTAATTTTCCATTACCACTTAGTATTAATCATTTATTCTCTGATTGGCTATTTGGTTTGAATAAAAAGGTTAAGCGACAAATGCTATGTGGGGCTGCAGCTCTTTGTTGGTCCATATGGTTGAGCAGGAACGATATTGTTTTTGACAAGTCACCACAAAAATCTTATTTACAGGTACTGTTCAGAGGAACTTACTGGCTTCGATTTTGGGCACAACTACATCGACCTGAGCAAGATAGGGAGACAATAAAGGGAGCTGCCCAGGCGTTAGAGGTCCTGGCCATGAGCATTTTCGCCCACCATGGATGGAGGATTAGTAATAGGATTATGTATTAGTTCTCCTGTCAAACTTTTTGGTGAGGTTTCGAGTTTGTTATGAACGTTGCGGACGGAAGTGCTGCTTTCTTGTGAACATTGGCTGTAGCCACTTTGGCCAAGGCCGGGTAATTCATTTATCCATTATCAAAAAAAAAATCTGGGATGATAACTCACTCAGAAGCATCCCTACACATGTACCATACATATTGTACGTGACACAACGCATTTGATGATAATATGATCACGAGTCTCTATTTGCCCACACATCTTGCAATTTGCTGCTCCGGGCCTGTTTCTTTTAACTAAAGATTTGCCACAAAAAAGATCATTATCTTCGATTACGACAGATATAAGCATGTACCGATGGTAACTTTGTAGTAGAATTCAGAGGTAACTTTGCCTTCCAAATGCAATAACCACGCAAAAATAGCTGTAGGGAGTTGATTGTTTTCGTTCGAATTTTTTTCTAAGTGGAAGATGGTATTATTGAGTTCCATTTACCAGAAAAGCCTTATGGATCAAGATCATGTTTTTACCCGCGAGAATGAAATAAAGGGCAGATGATTGATGAAGTGGAATCACAAGCTGGAAATGGATGGCGTTGTTTTTACTCAAGATCAAAGCCAGCATAGGGATCTTTTCCAATTCTTGGATCTTTGCATTGCCCTATCTAGCTATAAGAGTACCAAACGATAAGTGTTAATTGCGGTCTAGCTAATCAGTTGCCAAAACTTGTGAGAGTCCGGCCGGTAGCCCAGTGGGGAGGATGCGTTGCAGGGAAGCTGCCGGCCTGCCTCTGGACTCTTGAAGCACAAGAGATCGCTCGCTCACGGATGCTCTCTGCTGCTCAGGTGCTCACTGTCGGTGGCTCGGTGTCATATGCGTGCAACTGAGTCGTCGTCGATGTTTGCAGGTGTGTGTTGCCGTTTCGTATTATGACATTTAGGGTGGTGTGGTTGACATAACATTATATTGTTCCTTAACCGTCTGTGGCCTGTATGACGGGTTTTGCAATGTGTTTGTGGCTCGGCGCGGATTCAAATTTGAACACGTGTAGCAGGCAGTTTTGGACGACTTTTCTCCGTAAGTTCGGAAATGGTAACAACGTACTCCTTTTAGATACCAACGGTACCACGCAAACAATATTCAGGACCAGTGCCTGTTTCCGGCGCTGGTACGGTAATATATACCATGCATAAAAGCCACTTAAATTTATCCGCAAAAAAGCACTTAAAGTTCCAAACCAAACTTTGTTCCGGCCTGGTTCCTTTCCTGTATGAATCCTGGCCGGTAAGTCCTAATTGAATATATAATATGTCATGTGAAATTTCTGAAACTTTTCTGCGTACAACGAATCGTCTCTAGACCGCCGAGCGAGCATGGTGAAAAGTCTGAACCACGTATAGGGTGACTCGGTAGTGAACCCGTGTCTTGTAGACAACCTTTCGTCTGTAAGAAACAAAAAGGTTGTTCGAGTGGGTGACAGAGACGGGGAGGTGTCAAATGCAACATTATATTGATCTGGTAATACTGATTCTTACTGGGTCATATAATCGTGTCAAGCTTATGCATTTCCACATTGACTTGGGTCTACTTTGATGGCTACATATGACATTATTAATTTAGGTACCACTATAGCACACACGGTTAATTAATATATAGGAACTCATAAAATAAGAAACCAGCAGCAAATATTCGTTTCCTTTTCATTAAGATGTAGAAATACTAGTGGTAGTTACGATGCATGAATTAGATTAGTATTAGTGGTAGTTATGCAGATTATCACTCCTATGTGTCATATGGATCAGCATGGGTGCTACGTGTTACACCAAAGGCATGCAGAGTGCACCATAATGTAACATTTGCATGGATTTCTGGGGCAAGGAATGAAGGCAATGGATGGGTTAATAGTACTGTATATAGAGAAAGTCCCCTCATCGCACAGCTTATTATACACTTCAACTTCTAAAAAAATGAAGGCGAAGCACCGTAAAATAAGTAGTAGAATTTTGCTTCTAATTAATTACCAATTTTGACGAACCAGAAACAGAATTCTGCCATTGTGGAGCACTCTTTGTTTCTTCATTGTGGAAAAGTTACAAGCGGTGGCAATGCCAAATAAAAAGATCGAAAGAGCCCCTTGTAAAAGCCTAGTCCTCGAAAAGAGCCGGGATAGTATGGGAGTACATGTTAGAGTTTTTGGTTTGAAGTGTAATAATTTGGCGAAAGTTTTCTTTAGGTCAAGGCCGTGTTTCACATGTTCCTCGAAATTTTTTTTCCAAGGAAATCTTGCATGCATGGAGTACTAAATGAAGTTTATTTGCAAAACCTTTTTAGGGATGAGTGCAACTTTACGCGATGAATCTAATGAGCCTAATTAATCCATGTTTTGCTACAATAATGCTACAGTATCTATCATCTAATCATGCGGTCAAAGACCTTATTAGATAGGTCTCTCGAAATAGTCTAATGTTGTGAACGTAGTTTTGTAAACTGACATTATTTAATACCCTTAATTATTGGTCAAAGGGGCTGGCGAAATTTTTCTCCAACCAAAGAAACACTGCCGTCGAAAGCTAAATTGAACTTGGGTGCTTCTCATCCCAATTAATTGATAGCTGGATTTTGTCTTCCCCCTCTTGGCTACACCCTCTCATCGCTGGTGACCTTCTCGAACATGTTTTATCATCTCTTACGAACAGTTTATGGCTCCGGCAAGTTTATACTCCCTCCGTTTTAAAATGTAGGTCATTTGACTTTTTTAACCACAAGTTTGACTCGCTCGTCTTATTCAAAATTTTGTGCAAGTTATCATATTTTTTGTGGCGGCTTGCTTTATTGATGTAAAATCTTTAAAAATGCCTTAAATTTGACTATATTATCTTAAAAGTTATTTACGCACGTATAAGGAGAAAATGAAGGGTTTGAGTGTTTGACCCAACACCGAGAAAGAAGCCCAAACTATCCAAACAGCAGCACTTCTCTAACATATATGGTCCATATATTACCTGGCATGCCAAGTAGTAGCAGAGATCTTCTCCGTTGGTCTCATTCTCTCCCTCTCTCTATCCTCCTTTTCCACATACCTTTCCAGTGCGTGGCTTGCTCAAGATCCTGCAACAGTGTGTGCACACGAAACTTCTTGCACCCGCAGCCCTATATCTCTTCCGATCCTGTCCCGGCCGAGCTAATAATTAAACAAAGGCAACAACAAAATCTTGTGCCTTAAGCTGGCAGCGCAAGGGAGAAAAGGGTTACCCCTTTCTTCTCCCCATCGTCGTCACTAGAAACGTCTCATCTTGTTGCAAGCATGCAACTCCGGGCCCTACGCGATTTGCGGCTTTGTCTCGAGCGGATAAAATAAAGGTGCGCGCTCCGTGTCATGACGCACGGCACGCCTTGTGCACTGGGGAGCTACTCCATCGCACTCAAGCATAACTGAAGGTGCCGCATGAGAGAGGTGCCGTGGGGGCTGCGGCCGCGTATGTTGCAAGCTAGTCTTTTATCCACCAATGCAAGTGTTTTTCACATTTGGGGGTAAATGTTGTACGCTTAATTAATCAATTGTTTGGATCGGACATCGGAGGAGGAAGTTCTTTAATTGGTACATTTCTCACAAGGATCTTATATTTATATTAGACTGGTCTGATCATTCTGACATGCTCGTAGATTGGAAAGGAGAGTGAACGTCTTTAAATGTTTACCGGTGCACTCGTGTGTCACCTTTTATTGCGGTGAATATAATAGAAGTAGCCCTTTCAAATTGACCTACATCTCTATCAAACCGTAGTCGTGGCGATGTACAATAAGTAAAATGTGATGGGGAGGTAACAAAGTCACGGCTAATTCAGAATGTGTGTATGTAAGCAGTATAAAAGGCATGCTTGACTATTTGACTGTGTCAAGAACTCAAGATGCATCAATCCGGCCGCTAGCTGTCACGATTTCTTGATTCCGTTTTACCTGCACTGAAATGGAAATACGGAGTATCATCGAATGTCGCACGCTAAGCCACATACTATACGTTGATCACAAAGTCATGTTTGTTGGTTGAGTAACAATGTAGTTAACACATAACACCTGTTCTCATTTCTCTATTTAACTTATTGCATGCGTCGTTATCCTGTTGTCGCTGGCTGCTGTTGTATGATACTATCAAAAACTATCTGGATGTCAATGTATAACACAATACTTACTTCTCAAACAACAATGTCTCCGTAACAATATATGTTCAAAATAAAGGACCCGTACAAGTTATGTTTTTATTTTTTATGGGAATATATATACGCAAGTTTTTTGTTTATAAACATTAAAAGACGTTAATAATTAATAAATTGGCATCACCATACTTATCAATATTTTCTATCTTTCTCTTATTTGTCGTGCAGATAAAGGCAGATTCCAGGGTTGAGAATTACACCACACTACCAGAGGAATGCCCAATGGGTCCATTTCTGTTTTCTAAATATTTTTACATGTGTTTTTCGAGGTTAAGTTAACTATTTTTTAGGGAACTATAATATAACTACTTTTTTCTTTAAGGAATATAATATAATAACTAGTTTTATATAAGAAAACATAACTAGTTGAAAAATTGTAAGGATGTTGCAAAAAAGGAACCTGTGAAAATCGAGACAACATGTACTTAGGCCCATGCGCTTCCTTCTCTCAGCCCAACACACCCACACACACTCTCTCACACACTATTCTGTCCCATCCGCGTTTCCGACGGCCCACACAGTAGCAACAAAGTCCAGAGAGGTAGGCAAGGCCCTCCTCCGCTCACGCAAGTCGCCACAGCACTCTCCCCGACCTCGCCGTCCACTCCTCTCCCCGCACCCGCAGCCACGCCGTCCGCCCCGACAGGACAGGAGAGCGGCAGGATGCCGGCGACGCCGACGATCATCGGCGCCCTCCTGGGGCTGGGCACCCAGATGTACTCCAACGCCCTCCGCAAGCTCCCCTACATGCGCCGTATAGCCCCCTCCCCTTTCCTCCCCCCAATCTCCTCTTCGCTTTTTCATTTTCTCCGTTTCGTGATCTGTCTCCGCATTGCGTTCCACGCTCCATGCGTCGTCCGGGCGCTTGATTCCGTCTGATCTGCGGGGATTCCACCTGCCCCGTGGTATTTCGGTTCGTTTGGGCGCCTTCCTCGGTCGTTGGAGTCCTAGATGCGATATGGTTCGTGATTTAGGTTTGTGGGCGGTAGATTTGACTCGGTTATTGGCTTCTTCTGGGACAGGCGAAATATTAGGATTTGATTTAGAAAGTACGCGGTTTTGGGGTTTAGTTCAGTTTATGAAGCCACGAATTTACCATTTTACTTGATTTTTGGGGTCATATGGTCAAAACAACTGTCCTTTGATTCCAATTCTCATTGTATTATGTTGCTTTGCATCAGTCTTCTTGTAGGTATGATGATTCATTCTCTTGTGATTCTCATTTCTGAATTGTTTTAGATCCCTGGGAGCATGTGCTGGGAATGGGTCTCGGTGCTGTATTTGTGAACCAGCTGGTAAAGTTTGACGAGAAGCTCAAGGAGGATCTCGACAAGATGCTTGAGCGCGCCAGGGAAGCCAACGAGCGGCGCTACATTGGTACTGTGCTAACTTGCTCTGATATTTCCTCATTGCAATATTTATCTTATTCATTTTGCCACACTGTTGCCAGTAGTTCTCACTTACAATTTATCATATCGCCTCGGTATGGTTACTAGAAGAGCTAGTAGTATGTTCTATCAATATTTTCCAATATTGTTTCACATCCCTTGTCATTCTATTCTATTAGAAGAGTTGGTAGTGCTTCCTGATCTTGGTAGTGATGTTACAGTGTTCGAGAATTACAATTATATCCTTACAGTTGATTTTTGAACCCCCTTCAAACACCCCCAGTCGTCAATTCTACTCCCCTACCCCAATATACGATTTGTTTTGGCTTTCTAGACACATAGCTTTTTCTTTGTATCTAGGAAAGCCAAAACGAATCACAATTTGGGACGGAGGGAGTATAATTTTGGCATTCCAAGTGACAGACAAACTTGATGTGTCACCAGTTGCTCAAACAATATGGAACACATCATCCAAAAGAATTTTGAAATGGAGGAAAAGTATATGAATTTCAAGGATTTTAATTCTTTTGAAAAAAAAAATCATTGATGATAGCAGGGATGAAAGGTGAACTTAAAATCTCCTTCTCCCCTCCTCCCTTCCTCCAATCCTCCTCCACCCTCCCACCAACCATCAAATCTAGATTCATCTACTTCCATGGAACATGTAGAGGTATGCTGAATTCTGATTTGACCCAAACTGCTACATTGTTGCCTGTTGTCTCTGAAATTGGATGCCTGAAGACTATTCATGATGGTATATATGAATTGTGAGCATTACTGAATTTGCTTCCAAGGTCATTTTTTTCTGATGTGGATATCCACAGTCATCCTTCGAAAAGTAGTATAAACAAGTTCTAGGTTGGCAATTTATTTTTTACTGTATTTTGCTTCCAAGTCGATTCTTTCTTGTGAAAGTTGTTCAAATAAGAAATCTCTTTCAAACAAATAGACTAAACTGTTGTCTTTGTTGGTTTCAACAAATCTGTATTTTTCTTTTGAAGATTGTTTGAAATACAATTACCGTAAATGTAAGTAGCATGCTGAGTGGCCACACCATTCATTCCTGTAAAAGGTGATTAAATACCTGTTTTAGTATGGGTGTGTGCGTATGTGTTTGGGTCTCTGTACGACTCTTCTCTTCTACTATCAAAACAAGGATACGTAGTTCTCCTGCGTGTTCGAGGAAAAAAAAAGTGGGCACACCATTGGAGTCCCTGATTCCTATTCGCTATGGGGGTGGATAAACTTTCTTCTGGTGACATTTGATCTATACGGATGCCTTGCAGCGGGAGGTTTTAGTTTATTGCTGCCTTTGACCATATATTTATTAGTAATACAGTACTTGGATTAGACGGCATTCCTTCAGTCCTTACAAATGCATTTCTTGGTCAATGTCCAAACATAATACTGTATTCTTTGTTTTAAGTCTGTGCACATTTTGTGCTGCCTTGTTAGTATTTCTTGATGTTTGAATTTGGTAAAAATGAACTACAGTGGCATACCACATTATCAATTAGGGAACAGAAAAGAAGTAGAATGAGCCGTCAATCTAATTAATTAACCGGCCAAAGAAAACACCATTGGGTACCCACTTGCATCCCTAGGTGCATGCTTCGGGACGGGAGTTTCAATGACACCGCTCTAACCGGTTCACCTTGAGAAGCTTGGCAATAACATCTAGTAAAGGTGCGAAACAAAATAATGGAAAACATAAATTGCTGCTAAGGGAAACCTAATGAAACCAGAACAAAGTTTCCAAGTAGAAGGATGTTATGACTGCAAACAGGGGCAGATCTGCAGGGGGTGTAAAATGGAGCCCAGCAATCTTGAAGTTGACCAATAAAACTTGAACTTAGTCAAATTACAAGAGGTCTAGAACTCCCTTTGAGCTGATCCTGAATCTGCTCCTGACTGCACTGGAAGGTTTTACTACCATTTTATGCGAGAAGTTTAAGAGAAGAGGAACCACAACAATGTAGAAGCATTAACTAACCTCTATCTGGTCAATGCTAATTTCTAGATGTGAAATGTTTGTTTTGCTGTTTTTGGTGACTGAAATGCATGTGCGGTTGACCATTTAACTGGGAACAGCAAAGTGGACCACTTTGAATTTCGACGTCTTCACCATTCTGTTTGGTAGCCAATGGGGCCTAACAACTTTTCATTCCCCTTTGTGCAGATGATGATGAATAGCTGTTGAAATTTGTTTGCCGGCAACCTGTATTTTTGCAACTTTGTTGTCAGTACACATGGTCAGGATTGGGGACCCCACCATCTTAGTTGTTGTCTCAGCTTCCACATTTCAGCTGTGGTCTTGTAATAAAATGTTGTTTCACAATGGATCCGATGGTTTACTTCTGTAAGAAATGCCAATCATGGCCTCTGAATCTGATGGCTTACCTTCTCTGATACAAAATTATTCAGTTATAGTGATTGTGCTTTTGCATCGTCAACTCGGCTCCTCCATTCGTCTTACTGTCTGGTGGCATTTCTTTCATTGCTCTTTTTCGTTCAACACAATGATTATCAAGACTTGTATTTGCCCAAGCTTTCCTATTTTAAGGTGATACAATCATGTCTTCCTTTGAGCACTTTTGTACGGTCTCATTTCGCAATCACATACTGTTACACATCTGTTGCCGCTATTGCGGAACGAGTGACATGACATCAAAAGGATCTCCCAATCGAAGGGCATTCCTGACTTGATTCAATGGCAAACCCTCGAAACCACAACCTTTGTTGCTAATTTCATGAAAAATAAGCTAATTCAGGCATTTAGCTGAAGCACGATACAGAAAGAAGGCAGCTCTAGAACAAATTTCTCCTGGTCTTGGAAATCCTAACGCTTCTCGCCGGCGCGATAGTAATCGAGCGAGACGTGGAGCAGCAGGTCGGAGACCTGCCGCGCCGTCGGCCTCTCCCCCGGCGCCGTCCTCGTGCACCGGAGCGCCACCTCCAGCACCTCCGCCATC
Organism: Echinochloa phyllopogon; assembly: GCA_033239725.1. Lineage (NCBI taxonomy): Eukaryota > Viridiplantae > Streptophyta > Magnoliopsida > Poales > Poaceae > Echinochloa > Echinochloa phyllopogon. The sequence goes on along the minus strand of BTCW01000002.1, from coordinate 47,699,629 downwards.
GACGACTCCTCCCGCGGCGCCAGCGGCTTCAGGGCCGGGTCGAACACCTGCTCCCGGGCCGGCAATGGCGCGTCCATCCTCGACTGCACCCACCTCACCATGTCCATGTCGCCGCCGAAGGTCTTGTCCGTCGGCAGGAGCCCGGTGACCAGCTCCATCAGCACGATGCCCATGCTGTACACGTCGCTCCTCTCCGTCGCCTTCAGGGAGTACGCGCACTCTGCAGAGGAACACATGACGCGTACACTGTCAGGAACTTGCAAATCTGCAATGGCGTCTGAACTTTTTCTTCATTTCAGAGGCTGGGTGAGATTAATTACCTGGGGCAATGTAGCCGTATGATCCGGCGAAGCAGGAAGCTGACTCGGTGCAGTCCTTGCCGAAGCCGCCGTTCTGCCGGTTCTCGGCGACGGCCTTGGCGAGGCCGAAGTCGCCGAGGTGCGCCTCCATGTCGCCGTCGAGGAGCACGTTGCTGGACTTGATGTCCCGGTGCACGATCCGCGGCACGCAGTCGTGGTGGAGGTACTCCACGCCCCGCGCCAGCCCGGCCGCGACATTGAGCCGCGCGTCCCAGCTCAGCACCCGCTTCTTCGCCGGGCCACCGCCGGCACCGACGCCGACGCCGCCGTGCAGCCAGTCGTAGAGGCTGCCGTTCTCCATGTACTCGTAGACGAGCATGCCGCCGCCGCCGCCGGCGTCGTGGGAGGTGACGAACCCGAGCAGCTTCACCAGGTGCCGGTGCCGGACGCGGCCCAGGATCTTGACCTCCCGGGTGAAGCTCTTGTCGTGCAGCAGCATGTCGCTGTCCACGTGCGCGATCCTCTTCACGGCCACGGTCTCGCCGGTGGACAGCTCCGCCCTGTACACCGTGCCCGACCCGCCGGAACCGACCGCGTACCGGTCGCTCAGGTTCGCCGTGGCCTCCATGATCGCCTCCCACCGGAACTCCCGCCGCGCCGAGCCCTTGACCACGAGCTGCCGGTTCGTGTTGGCCGAGCTCGACGAGAACGCCGTGCAGTTCACCTCCCGTGCCCGCCGGCTCCGGCACCGCATCGCCATCAGGGCAAGCAGGATGATCAGGAGCACAATGGCCAGCGTGACCGCGGCAGACACCAGGGCGATGGTCGCCGAGTGAAGCGGTGACCGGCCGCCTCCGGTGCCGCAACCTCTCAACGGGCTGCCGCAGAGCCCGATATTGTCGGCGAACGCGCCCTGCGGCCACCGGGCGAACTCGGTGCCCAGCTTGCCTTCCAGCTGGTTGCTGGACAGGTCCAGGTGCACCAGACTGCTCATTCCGGCGAGCTGCGACGGCACTGCTCCGACCAAGGAATTGTGAGAGAGGTTCAGATCTTCCAGCTTGGAGAGTGAGCCGAGTGATGCTGGGATGTGGCCACTGAAATTGTTGCTGCTCAAGTCCAACAAGCTCTGCAACTCTTGAAGCTTGCCAATGTCCGGAGGGATCGGTCCGGACAGGTAGTTCTGTGACAGATTCAGCTCATAGAGATTGCTCAATTTCGCGATCGTCGTCGGGATCAGACCTGAGAGCTGGTTGTGTGCGAGATTCAGCACGTTGAGGGACACCAAGCTTCCGAGTTCAGGCGGCACTGTTCCATTGATCTGGTTGTTGTCGAGGGAGAGCTTCAGGAGCTTGGAGCACTTGCTGAGCTGCACCGGGATTGCTCCGGTGAACTCGTTCCCGGAGAGCGTCAGCTCGCCGAGCTGCGGCAGCGAGCCCAGCCAATCCGGGACCGGCCCTGACAGCCGGTTGTGGCTGAGGACGATGAGGCTGAGCTGCTTGCACTGCACCAGCGTCGCCGGGATGCTGCCGGTGAGCTCGTTGCTCGACACGTCCAGCAGCGTCAGCGCGGCGACGCCGCCCAGCGACGGCGGGATGGGCCCGGAGAGCATGTTGCTCCCCAGGCGCACGCGCTGGAGCCCCGCCGACCGGCCGAGCTGCGCCGGGATCCCGCCGTGGAAGGAATTGTTGGTGGCGTCGAAGGACAGCAGCCTCGCCGTGCCGCAGAGCGGCAGCAGGCTGCCGGTGAGCCGGTTGTGCGCGATGTTCACCCTGGTGATGTTCCGGCACTCGAACATGCCGTCGGGGATGACGCCGGAGAGGGAGTTGTTGTACAGCATGAACTGCACCAGTGACCGGAGCTTCCCGAACGTCTCGGGGATGGGCCCGGACAGGGCGTTGTCGGCGAGATCAAGGACTTGGAGCTGCCGGCACTCGCCGAGCTCCGGCGGGATCACGCCGGACAGCTCGTTCTGCCTGAAGTCGATGAAGATCAGCTGCGACAGGTTGCCCATGGACGCCGGTATGCTCCCGTTGAACCGGTTCCCGAAGATGTCGATCATCTGGAGGCTCGTGCAGTCCCCGATGGACTCCGGTATCTCGCCGGCGAACTGGTTCTCGTACAGGTACAGCTCCTGGAGATTCCCGAGGCGGCCGATGGCGTCCGGCAGCCGGCCGGTGAGCTCGTTGTGGTACAATGCCAGGGTCTGGAGCTCGGTGAGGTTGAAGAGCTCCGGCGGCAGCTCGCCGGAGAGGGTGTTGTTGTTGAGCAGCAGGTCCGTCAGGTTGCCGAGCTCGCCGAGCGCGGCGGGGATGGCGCCGGAGAGGCTGTTGTTCGCCAGGTCGAGCTGCGTCAGCCCCCGGCACCAAGCGAGCCCCTCCGGTATCTCCCCGGTGAGGTTGTTGGTCGAGAGCATGAGGTGCTCGAGGCTACTGGACTCTGCTTCACCGCCGCCGCCGCCGCCGCACAGGTCGCCGGGGACGCTGCCGTTGAGTTGGTTGTCGGAGAGCACCAGGAAAGTGAGCTCCGGCAGCCGGCCGAGCTCGGCGGGGAGCGCGCCGGAGAGCATGTTGCCGGAGAGGTCGATCGTGCGCACGCGCGAGAGCTTGGCGAGCGCGCGCGGGACGCCGCCGGTGAGGCGGTTGTTCATGAGGTTGAGGTACTGGAGCTCGCCGAGGCCTCCGAGCTCCGGCGGTATGGCGCCCACCAGCGAGTTGTTCCCCAGGTTCAGCTTCTGGAGCGCCGCCAGCCTCCCGAGCTCCGGCGGGATCGCGCCGGTGAGCTGGTTCCCGGCGAGCGCCAGCACTTGGAGGCCCGCCAGGCCGCCGAGGCCCGGCGGGATGGGCCCGGACAGCGCGTTCTGCTGGAGGTTGAGCGCCGTGAGCGCGGCGAGCCGGCCGAGGCCCGCCGGGAGCGGGCCCGAGAGGTTGCAGGACGCGAGGCCCAACACGGTGAGGTTGCCGAGCTCCCCGAGCGCGGCCGGGATGGGGCCCGACAGGCCCGGGTTGTCGCCGGCGCGGAGCACCTGGAGCGCCGCGAGCGCGCCCAGCGACGCCGGTATCGCGCCGGTGAGCTGGTTGGAGTAGAGCAGCAGCGTCTGGAGGCCCGGCAGCCCGCCGAGCGCCGCCGGGATGGGCCCCGCGAGCGCGTTCGACGACAGGTCGATCGCCTGGAGCGCGTCGAGCCGCGCCAGCGCGCGGGGCACCGGCCCGGCCAGCCCGGCGCCGGAGAGGTTGAGGCCCACCACCCGCAGCCCGGCGTCGTCGCACGCCACGCCGGCCCAGGAACAGAACGCCGCCGCTCCGGCGCTGGCGCCGGCGCCGCTGGCGTTCCAGCCGGCCAAGACCCCCTCGGGATCGGCGACGAACGCGCGCTTCACCTCCAGCAGCACGTCGCCGTCATCCGCCGCCGCCACGCAACAAAGCAGAGCCAGCACCACAAGAAACCACGCCGACGACGCCGGGAACCGCCGCTCAGCCGTCATTGCCGCGGTGCACCTCCTCACTGACGGCGACTGCTTCCGCTAGGTGTCAACTTGTAGGGGAGGGAGGGAGAGAGGCGAGGCGCACGAATGCGGCGGGCAGGCGTGCATGGGCGCATGAGTTCCCGAGGGAGTCAGCGTCGGGAAGCGACGAGGAGGCGGCAGGGCAGGCGAGTTAAAGGAGGTGGCGGTGGCGGTGTCCGCGTCGTGTCCCGGGGAGGGAGCAGAGGCTGAGGCGCCCTGTGTCTCAGTGCATGGCGTGGGAGGGGAGGGGGGGCATTGAATGGCGCCGACCGCGTCGGCCCGAGTTGGTGTGCTTGGGGAATGGCGGAGCTGCGCTGCTGCGCTCGGCCCGGCCGAGCTCGATAAACAGGGGAGGAGAGAGAAGGAGGGATACGGCTGGCAGTTGGCGGGGGGGGGGGGGGGGGGGGGGGAGTGAGTAGGGCAGGGCAGGGCGGAGTAGATTGGGGCCGAGGAGAGAAAAAGGGAGGACAGGTGAGGTGGAGAGAGAGGGAGGGAGGATCAGAGGAGGGAGAGAGATGGAGTTCGTAGAAAGAGAGTGGTTGGCGTCCCTTTTATGGGTGATGGATTCAGAATCCTTCCTGCCTTCCGCCATCCATGGTTGTGACTTGTGGTGGCAACGAACGAAGTGGCTGGACCGATTTGACCTGCTTGCTACATGGGGCCATACCAACGGAGGTAATTAATATCTATGTTTTAAAATTATCATAACTTAATTTTGGACGAATAAAATTTAGGGTATTTTTCTCCTTTTCCTTTTTGTTATTCAATTAACATAAAAAGAGTAATTAGTATAAGCTCAGTTGAACGGGGTAAATTCCACCCCAGTGCTTTGGATAGTGATCAGTATCGGTGCTTCGTCCCTTCTAGATATAGAGTTATACTCCACTCAATCTCTACTGTGAATTTTTGTCGGATGAAGGTTGGTCCGCTGGTGTTGACAAGGGCTGGCGATAAATTGAATATTGACAATGGCTCACCAAAAAAACGAGTGTTGAAGGGTGTTTGCAACTTGCAAGTAAACATAAAAAAAATATGTTATAACGTTAAAGCTTGATCATTTCATGTTATTTGTAAAGTTAGTGTAAATTTATTTAAAAATATAGATCATTATTAAAGTACCTTCAATGTTTAAACATGACACAATAAAATAACATAATACTCACATAGTTTTATTTAAGAGTAAAATGTACCGTTAGTCCATGAACTTGCAGCGGTGTGTCAAATAGGTCCATGAACTTAGAAACCAGACATCCAGCCCCTCGAACTTGCGAACCCGTTCACCGCAGGTCCAGCCCGGTTTTACATGGCTTGCATGGCACTGTGCGACCCCGGATTTGCTATAGTAACCGCGGTTTTGTTTTTCCCTTTTCTAATTTATTTTGGCTGAATCTTCGAAAAATAATAACTCTTCGATACGACATCGGATGAAGATGATTTTTATATAAAAATTGTAGCCCTCGACGAGATCTACAACTTTCTAGTTTTTAATTTTTTTATTTAATGATTTTAAGGTGCTCAAAAAAACTATATAAAATTACAACACCATAATAATCGGTACTTTTGCTTGTTGTCAAATGAAGACACTTTGTATACCAAAATTTTAACACTTTTAACGATCTAGATTCTTGTAGTTTTGAGTTTTTATATTTTTTACATTTTAACTCAAAACATCTTAACAACTTCAAATGTAAAAACATCTTAACAACTTAAAATGTTAAGATGTTAACTTTCTAATTTTTGAGCACCTTAGCATCCTCAAATGAAAAAATTCAAAACTAAAAAGTTGTAGATCTCGTCGAGGGCTACAATTTTCATATAAAAATCATATCCATTCGATGTCGTATCGAAGAGTTATTATTTTTTGAAGATTCAGCCGAAATAAATTAGAAAAGGAAAAAAATAAAACCGCGGTTACTGTAGCAAATCCGGGATCGCACAGTGCCATGCAAAACCGGGCTGGATCTGCGGTGAACGGGTTCACAAGTTTAAGGAGCTGGATGTCTGGTTTCTAAGTTCATGGACCTATTTGACACAGCGCTGCAAGTTCATGGACTAGCGGTGTATTTTACTCTTTATTTAAATAAGACAAATAATCAAATGTCAGGTTGAAAACTCAATGGTGTCAAATATTTTGAAATGGATGAAAACTTTGTTTTTGAATTGATCGGCTAAAATAATACTCCTTCTAGAAAAAGAAGAAACAATTGAAATTGATCGGCTAAAATAATACCCCTTCTAGGAAAAGAAGAAACAATATGATGGATCATGGATGCATCATGCATGGATAAGCAAGAACAGCTTCATCGAGGTGAGGGAGGGCGTGCGTGTGCGATTGTCCACACGTCTGCTACTCTGCAGAACACAAAAGGGTAGGCAGGCAACTAGGCCTACGCATGCAAACGGATGTTGGGCTTGACAGTTAATGCATGGGCAAGCATGTGAGGAACACAAATGGGACAGGCTTTCCACTCAAAAAACACATACTACTCGGGGTCTTTTTTTTTAATTACCCAGTACAATGCACACGCTCATACACGCACGCACACTCACCCCTATGAATACACGAACGTAAACCCTACCCCTATGAGCATCTCCGAAGGACTGAGCATCCAACAGATCTGGAGATTCCCGAAGTCACCATTGGCGCCTCGTTGTCAACGGGAGCGTCGCTTACCACATAACGCATAGCACCGGAAAATCCTGAGAAAATTCCAGAAAAAGGTGCAAGCACCAGAATTTAAACCCTGATAGGTAGCGTCACACTAGTGTCTAGTCCTACCATTGGACTACGAGCCATTCGCATACTACTCGTTTTCTTGTGTAAGCATATCTTTGGCCGATTGACATTTGACGCAATCAACCGAACTAATACTACTCCCATCTATATTACTACTCCAATAATTCAAAGATATTTTATAATATTTAATTTTTTTATCTTGTTTAAAAATCATATAAGTATCATTTATTTTATTATCAAAGATATTTTAAATATTAATTATTCTATATATATAGACTAAATTTTTAAATAAGACAAATAATCAAAGGAAAATAAATAATAAATATTATAAAAATATAAAGGGGAATCCTATAATTTTACCCGAGGAGCATGGGCGGATATAGCGCCACGAACCACTATGAGGGCAGTCCCAACCCAAGACACTAGTAATGATGTCCATAGTCTCCACATCATTAAGAAACTAGTATAAGACACTACCCCTCCAACCCAAACACTACTATTCCAAACTCAAATTTAATGACACTCATCTCTCACTATGTCTTGAATAATGTGTAGAAAACATGTCTCATTCAAGATCCGGTTTCCTCCTCTTTTTTTATTAACTCACTTGACACATCATGTTTTAGCCTACGTGGTATGCCATTTAATTCTATGGATACCATCCTAGTCGGGTTGGGACTGTCCTGAGAGGGCGTGGTGGTTTTCTGGTGGAGTGAGGTCGAGACGAGGTGAAAAAGATGGTCTGGCCTTTGTGGTTTACATCCAGCGGTGGAAAAAGAAAGATTCAGGTGGAAGGTGCCGAGGTGGACTGTGGATAGGAGAAAAAAATATTAGATGTGATAAAAAGGGATAAGTAAAACATAAATATAAGTTTATCTATGTTTGCACTAAGTCAAACTTTTGTTTACCTTGACTATGAATGTCTAAAATTTGTTTGGCTTATATAATATCGAAATGGAAAGTAATTATATAATATCAAAATCTTTTGATAGAAGATATTAGTATATTTTGATGAATATTATTGGCACGGTGTCATCTTTTAGACCAAAGATCATGCCAATTTTAAGTGGATTATATTTTAGATTTTTTTAATGGACTTATATTTTCCGAATATTTTATGAAAGACTTATATTTTCGAGTGAAGGAAGCACATGTAGCAGTCGACTGTAATCAGTAGGAATGTTTGTTTGTCAATTAAAGAAAATCCGTAGGATGTATACTAGCAGGGTCCATATACAGACTTGTGACGAACTGACGATATGTTGCTGTAGCAGAATCCTTGATCTCACATCACGTACTAGGACCTAGCACTAGCTTGTTCACATTGCGTAGCGTAGGATACTAGGGCCATTGGGCGCCGTAGCCTCAACGAGTATACAGTGACGTGCCAACTTGCAAGGATCGGGGAGTTGCTAGTACACGTACACTTCTCTAAAACACCACGAGACAAATATCTCCTGCTTTCTCCCCTCACCAAATGGCTAGCCAAATAAAATTCCCACCCATATGTTAGGCCGCGCAGTGTTTTCTTCTTTTTTTAAAAAAATAGAAATTTGGCCGCGCAGTGTGTTGTGAAACAACTTGGCCGGATCTGCTTCTTCTTGCCGGCCGGTGAAACTTTTTGGTACTGGTACGTTCCCGGTGTGCCGCCTTTTTGGTGGGCGCACACGCGAGATTTTCTGTTGGGCTCGGGCTCGCCGCTCGCCCCGTTCCCGACGCCGGAAGGTTCAAAAAGGTCTGGCTCGCTAGCTTCTGGCGTGGCCGCGACGACGTGACAAGCTGATGAGGCTGCAGAGCCATCTCGCTGCTCGCATCTGCATGCACAGCGGCGGCCACCATGCCCGGTTTCCCTGTGTCAGCAGTGCAGTGTGCCGCAGCGCAACAGGGCATGCACCATGCCGTCCATGGCCCCCGTCTCACACACCAACGGCGGCAGCAGGAATCTTCGCCTGTGTTCTTTCTCGAGCAAGGTAGGGTTCGATCGAGTCTCCAGCGACGGCATGCAGCGTGCGTGCTCGTGGAAATGTTTGCTCGATCGGGCTCATCCGACCGACAGGCGCCGGCGATCACCTTGGCGCGGCCGCTCTTCCTCGGCGCCGGCGAGGATTCACGGCCGCCGGCGGCTGTGCGCGCGGTGGCCTCCGCGGCGGGCAGATCAGCCTGGCGTCGCGGGCCGCTCGCCACACAGTGGGACCCGCGTGGCAGGTTCCTTGGTGGGCCACCGGGCCTTCCGATCCCGTCGGGATCCTGGAGCTCGTCGTCGTCGTAGTGGGGCCCGGCCTACAGCGGGCCGGAAAGGTGACGCGACGGGCTCGTCTCGCGGGGGCGTGCGTGGGGGCCGGCCCGGTCACGGCGTGGCCCGGCACCGAGTTGTCAGGTTGCCGACCCGTCGCTGACGCCGTGGTCCCCCGCCCGGCCCCGTCACCGTCACGCTCCGGCTAGCGCTGTTCCTTTGCCACGGCGCGCTGTTCCTGTGCATGGCGCATCTGAGTCTTGCCCCCGGTTTCAATCATTTGATCCGTCAGTGCCATCTCCAAGGGATTTACTAATCCATTTCTCTTCGATCGCCGGACGTAACAAAGTCTACTGATCTATACATAAGAGTATGGATAGTTTGGATCCAAGCGCTAGAAATACGAACCTTTTACACTAGCCCACTCAAACAGAGGTGCTAAATTTTAGCCAAAACTTAAAAAAGATAAAAAAACATTAGCTATGAAAAAATACTAATGAATTACCATTTTAGCCAATCCAAATATGATATATTTATAGTTATAGAGATGGGTATGTTCGTATGGTTTGCTGGCTCATATGCTATCTAGTTTGTATGCCTAAGCTTAGTCCGCTATTTTGGTAATCCAAAATATGTGTGTATGCATGAGCTCATAGGTAAGAGCGACCTAATTAAAAATACTACTAAAATACACCGACTGAAAAATGGGTTTGTAAGTAACCTTCATGACAACGAAAACAGCAAAGCATGCATGCAACTTGTTATCGATCTCACTATTCCAACTGACAAAAAGTTTATAAACGAAGGTTATGCTCATTTCATCGTACTGGCGGTATCAAAAAAAGAGCACTGCCCAGCAAAATCATCACAGCATGATTAAAGACGCAGGGCAACAAAAGTAGGTAAAAGGGGGGCAAAAGAGCAAAATCGTAAGCTCGGAACGGAACACAAGGCATCGCGAGTTCCTTTCTGCTCGAAAGCTTGCGCACTTTTTGGCCGGACTTGTGCTCGAGCACACTTCCGTTGGAACGTAACAGGGTGGTTCTCTCGTAGATCCGAGACCCGTACAGTGCGAGCTATCACTGGCTCGTGGGACCCCTTACGTCGCACGGACCCACTTGTCAGTGACAGCGCCAGCGGTGTTATAACTTGTTTAGTGCCCGTGGCACACACCACGTAAAGTTTTCTTTTTTTTCTTTGAGTGATTAGAAATAGTATGAGCTAAAGTAATGGCAAATTGGAATGCCATTGGAGTTGGTGCCGGGCTGCAGGAGCTAAATTTGTCGCCGAACTGTAGCAGCTACAATTGCTAATTGGATTACTGACAACAACTCAAGTACTCAAGTACAACTAGAGGTCGATCTGTCCTCAACATATATGTAGGAGCAGTGCATTTTTATACACTAGATAAATGCTCATGAAAAAACTATGCTTTAAACCACATCATGAATGAAATCATGTAAAGGTACCCCATCTATTTTAGCAGTAATACAATAGGCTCTTCAGTAAGTCTAGAGCATTCGCTTAGATTTAGTTTAAAATAGATTTTCAAGGATAAATGGTTAAATGTTTGAGCGAGTGGCACTGTGGCAGAGGGCTGACGATGAAATTTCGAAGGGTATTACATTTATGCCCAGTGGAATTTCATGAGAAATAAATTTTGAGAAGTACTGCTAGTACTATACGGTACATTAAATTCCTACACTAAGCTTTCTGGAGCCTAGTGGAATTAAATAGTTAGAGAGTAGCATCCTGCATCCACGGCTGTCGTAGACATTCACCCATGAATGTTGAGGCCGGAATGTTTGTATACCTGCTCACACTCCTCCGAATTCTAATGTAGCATTTCTTGAAGAGGATCTGAAAGATCGGAGATCGGATAAGAGATTTGATTGCTACTAAACATTTCGATACCCCCCCCCCCCCCCCTAATGATGTGTTTTTTTGTGGTTACATCAAGATTGGAGCTTCAGCTTCTAGTTTGGTGAACTAATCCTCCTAGCTAGCTCGATCCCTAGTTGGCTTACTATAATGACCTAGCTAGACCATCGGGTACTTGCTAAAAATAATTGAGCTAGTAGGTCCTTCCAAAGTGCAGAGCCTTCCTTGAGGGTACTTGATCGATTAATATATGCTAGTGTAGTAGTGTTTGACACACTTTAGTCAAACCTAACGTTATATATTTTATAAGTATCGTAAACAAGGCCATCCACGGATGACACCTCAACAAGTCTGATGCGTATATATTCATGTATATAACCTGGACGACACACTTTTGAGACACAGGTCAACTGGACATACAAGAAAAAAAGATAATATATTGCACTGCTTTCTTGATGTAGATTACTAATACCTTGTGGAGGCAAAATGGCGGGCAAGAAAGATGCCTGTGGCTGTGCGTAGCTATTGGACTGGTTATAACGAATGTTACCTGCAGCACTTCTAGTCTGCAAGGAAGCAGGTACTTTTGTCCTCCAATAGTCCAATGTGTTCGGTTTGTGTAAAGTTGGATACTTAAGCTAGTCTGTTCGAAGAAAAGAATATAAATCAATATGAACTGCAAGCAGCAAATTCATGGTGCCGTAGATTAATTACTGCCCCCAAAAAAGTCAGTAAATTGGTATCAGTAATAAACAATATTTCCCCTAGATTAATTAATTAATACTATACCGATCAGTAATTACCACTAGTCTTCTCCTCTCTAAGCCTGAAAATTGGATGGATGGAGAAGCTCATGCTCATCGCCTCATCCCCATAACCCGAATTGCGGCATGCGTCGGACACACATAAAAATGGTGTGTTCTGAGAGGAGCTGAATCACTCGGTTTAAGCCTGCTTGGAGTGAGTGATGACGGAGGGAGTAGACAGTAGAGTGATGATGCTCCTTACGCACTCACCCCCTGACGGGCGGCACGGGAGGAACCCCGCCGCCGGCAACCCCCTACCTCCGGCGCCCTCTCCTCCGTCTCGCCGCTGCCGGAGCGCGTCGCCGGAAGCCCGCGCGACCGCGAGGAAGGCGGCGGCGAGGCCTTCATCCTTCCCCTCGTCGGAATTCATGGAGGATCGCTGTTGCTCGCCAAGATCCATGGAGGGCGCGGCCCCGGTTGCGGATCCGGCACCGGCGAGGCCGGATCCGGCGGCCCCGGCGGTGGATCCGTGCCGGGAGGCCGCGCACCGGCAGCGGGGAGGAGATCGACTTCCGAGGCTGATGGCGGCGGCTCGTGGATGCGCCTTCGGTCTTGGTGTTGGAAGGACTAGCTCCGGACTTTGCAACTACATCTGGTGATGGCATCTTCAATTTCGTCTTTCCTTTTCATATAGACCAAGAGACATGAGTCACCTTGGCTTCATTCGCGGATTCTCTTACTCGAAGACGGATTTCATCTGCAATTTATTCCTGGTGGATTATGCACGGGTACCCAGCGGCTACTTTGCAGCATGGTATCTCAGGTTATGAATTCAGATGGTCTACCGGATTTGGAGTTCGTGGCCGTTTAAAGTGGGTCAGGGCTGGTCTATATGGGAGCATTGGCCTGGTAAGAAGGGGGAAGCAACACGGTGTGACTTGGTCGTGGTGGTAATTGCTACTAATTCACCAGTTTTGGAAAAAAATTCCTAGGTCTGACCTTAATTTGTTGAACCTGGCAGTGACATTGTTGAAGACATTGTTTGGATTAAGATGAATTACTCCCTCGTGAAAACATTTGATCTGGTCTTAATTGGTTGGGTCATTACAATGTCGGCACGTGCGCGTACCGTTTCCTCGTTGGAGGCGTTGTCTCGGGAGCCTACTTCATAGTCCAAGAGTTGCTTTAATTTGGTTTGTGAAGCGGATGAAGATGAAGGCGCTTGTGGTAGTTTGCTAGGTCATGGTGCTCTCTTTTTTTTGTTTCTTTTTTATTGGCTGTGTGCATCTTAGTTTTGCAGAGGCCGGGCTGGATCTTATATAATTGTATCATCTCGATGTAATTGTCTAAGATCAATAAAGCTTTCCTTTTAAAAAAACGCACTCACCCTGTAGATGAACAATCAGAAAAAGCACATGCCGAAATAGTGGTCCGTGTGTCCTCTTCAACAGAGAGTTCGGCTGTTGAGGCGCAACACACGATCTATGCTGATGACAACAGGCACATGCATTAGGCCCATATATGCATGTGCTGAGGATGCGCACGTACGCACAGGTGCGGCGCTGCATCGAGCATTCGGAGCTTGCTTGGTTGGGTTGGAATGGGGGCAATGATCGACCAGGCACCAACCGTCTAATTCATTCATCATCGATCCTATAACTACCTCTACCCATCGGCCGAAAGGGCAGCTGCTAATTGATCCCCATGCTTCAGCATGATCCCCAGGGGGCTCTAACTTTCTAGCTCGCTGTTCTGACTTCTGAATCCGATCGACCAGATCGATGATATATGTATGATTGCATCTACTTATATGCGATATGATGGATGCGTGAACAGCAAATTAGCCTGCGGGTCACTCTGCTACCTGGTGACGATCTCGCCGCGCGGTTTCGGCCAGATATTCGATCGCAGCTGAGATCTCATCTTACTGCATGCTGTTTCGACGTGGACGCGGCCTGCTTGGGTTTGGATCATCCCGATGTCGTTGCATGGATGCAAGTCATGCAACAGCGGCCTGACAGCCACGGCGTAACCGCAGGATCACCTTTGGGGGCTCTCAGAATATCTACTATAGCTTAGCTAGGATCGTTCAATTAATTTAGTTTTTTTTTCTTTTGAAAATCGGATATTTTTTTTGGAAGGTCATGTGAACTGCACGTTGCACGGAATTAATTCGCTGTACTTAGTTACCAAAGGGGAACATTTGGATAATTGCCTTCGGCAGGAATATGGCAGAGTCACATTGATGGCAAAACACGCAGCACAAGAGCTGTACGTGTATTATCATGGTATATAAGCAGGAAAAAGGTTAAAAAAAGGATCGATATGTAAAGAATCATACTTTGCATGACCTATATTTCCTGTCTTTTTCTTTGAAATTATTCTTTTGTGAGAATAATACATATTGCTGTATGGGAGAACTGGGAAGGATGGGAAGTGCCCTCATGCCGTCCTTTTCGTATGCCTACTTGTTTTGCGTATGAGAAGCAGCAAAATGGGCAGTGTTGTCCACGTTTTGGTGATAGATACAACAGTGATGGCACATCGCCGGAATCAGCAGAGTTTGTACTTCTAAAGGTTCTTGGGACAATTTGCCGTTGAACAAAAAGATAACATGATACATTAATTAACTTGTAAAAGGAGACAAGGACCAATCATCAACAAGAATTACTCAAATTCGGTTAAACCTGTTTGTACTGTTTTTGGTTGACTCAAAAGCTAAAGTAATATTCTGCAGTACATGTGAATATTAACTCCTGCATTTTTCTCTAAATGATCATCCATTGCCATTTATTTAAATGTTTAAAGATAAACTTGCTGAGTTATTTAAATGTTTAAATATAAACTTGCTGAGTTATTTAAATGTTTAAATATAAACTTTCTGAGTTAATAAAAGGGTAAAAATGTATCAACAAAAATCTACAATGAATCAATGATTAACTGGTTGGCCATCTCTGAAAGATGATCAAACGAGGACGTCATGCTGACATTTTAACGCGCATATCTTCATCTCATATTTGAAAAGCTTGCTTGCAAACAATATTCCACGGCCAAACTGGACAATGACAAGTCTTGGCAGAAGTAGACGAGACTGATAAATTTCTACAAAATGCAAACTTCATATATAAATCTGATTATTCTTGCTCACATGGAAAAGGAACATGTTACATGTGTGCTCTCAACAATACTGGTAGCGATAACAAAACTGCTTGTTGCATGGTTTTCATAATCCATCCTACAGAAGAATACAAATGCTACTACTACAGCTATGCGACTTAGCTTGTATGAACTTCTGGATTTGGATCCTAGAATATTGGGCTGTGTCAGTATTTTTGAGTTCTCAAACTTGAACAGATTAGCATGCCGTCTGGTCTGCCTCGTTGGATTTTGTCCTTTGCACTAACGCCATGCAGAAAAAACAAGACTTGTATAGAAGACATCTCGGCACAAAATACATTGACCCTGTTTTCATATCCCTGAAGGGGTAATGAAATCCTGCAGAATACTACTAGTATACGCATGGATTGGTTAGACTGCTGAAACGATTGTTCTGCATGCACAATTGCAGATGCGAGCCCTTGAAAAACTTATCTAGTAAACGAGGCAAAGTCATACAAGGAAAGGATCGAAGCTGCGAGCAAAATAAATCAACCCTATTCCTCTTCGTGCTACGATAGGATTTAAATTAAGCTTGGAGAAGAATAGAAGATCCATTCTTTCACACAGACAGAATATATAACATCTTAGCAGGTCTTTTCCTCCTTTTGTTACCTGCTTGTTTAACACGTTGGAATGGTTTAAACAGAATGCAACGCCGTGTTGACCAACAACGGCAGGTAAAATCCAGCACCGATAACTGACGCCTCAGTCCGGTTGACCGCGCTAAACATGAAGCTGAGCATCTTCAGAGTCATTTCCCCCCACAACAAAACATATCTTCAGAGTTGTGATCGACTAGGTGTAACCAGATATCCGAGAGGCGAAGTCAGAATTGAGGAGGCCCGTGACTGGAACCCGACAGACGTATCTGACGGCGATGCACTTTACACCCCGGATCGTTCGTCTCTTGCACTGTCTGATGCCGCGAGAAATTCAACCTGGACGTGTGCAGTGCACATGAGACATCTGCAGACAGGTACGTGGAATCTGATTATAATGCAGGCGAGCCGAGCGTCAGCAAAGTCATGGGTTAGATAGACCGACGAGATAAGATAGACAAGGGCGGAGGCGGCGGCGGAGTCCGGCGGGTAGGACTCGGGTCGGATGAGACGACGCCACGCCACGGGAAGAGAAAGAAACGCAGCGTGCGGACACGGCGGTGGCCGCCGATCGTGTGCCGGTGGGTGATCGAGGTCTCGGAAAATCTGCCCGACACAGCACCCATGCAGTGTCTCTGAATACAGTACTGTACTGTAGTGTGGTGTTTTTAAATGACACGGTCAGTTGTCGAATTAACTGACGCCCAACGGCCACCGCTGCAGCGAGGTCAACGCCTGTTCTGTGCGGTCACAGCGAATTTATTCGGCTGCCGCTTCAGTCACGGTGCGGACACGCATCGATCGCCAAACTCTCGATGCAGGCAGCGAGACAGCTCTCTATCGGCCGATGGCGATCCAGCCGCTGTTCCGCGTGCGAACGGATCGAATCCGGGGGGACCGCGGCAAGGGGAGGGACCGGGACGCGACGCGATGCCGCCAGCCAACCATGCAGATGCAGGGGAGCGCGCGGGGCGGGGCCGGCCGAGCGAGGCGTGCAGATGTTTGGGGCAGGGACGAGGTCGACGACGCGGAAGAAACTGTGGCGGCGTACGCTACGCTACGCTGGCGTGCAGGTCCCGTGAGCGGCGGCACGGTGTCGCGACGTGGGCGCCTTTTTGACCCGGAGGGGAAGGTGACAAGGGCGCAGATTAGACGGTTGCACAAATGCGTCAGGGGGCGTGGTACGGAGTACTTGGGGTTCCTGCCTGCTCTGCTCCACAGGGGTCGGCGTCGGTCACAGGCAAGCTCCATCGACCACAGCAGACAACAGTGGGTGAGTGAGTGAGTGACAGTCACGTAGGGGTCGCCGGTCGCGCGCGCGTGGTATAAAGTTGCGACCTTGTCCAAGGCACCTCGGACGACCCTGCTCGATGGAAGATCGAGCAGGAGCGCAGCTCACCGAAGATGAATGGATCCCTTTCCTGCGCTAATCTCTGCGCCTCCTTCCCTACTATTCATTCACCCGAAGCTCCTCGCACGGCAACTGAGGATGCATGGTCTGATCCGGTGCCTTGTTTGGGCACCGCCTTACCTGCTCTCTCTGGATCGTGACGCTGATGGGTTCCTGAGTACGTCTCGGTTTCACATGACGATGGCCTATTGAATCAGGATTGGTTACTTCATCAGCTTCAAGTACCGGACGGGATGTCATCAGGCCTAGGGTGGTTGCGCTTGCGCCACGGAACCAGTCAATCAGCGACGACATCGATCACCACCGGCAGGGCAGCTTCATATGATTGCCGTTGCAGATTGCTAGCTGCATGCGTGAGGTCACGGCAGAGTGGGAGAACGAACGAACCAACGGCACGGCATGGCCGCCGCCTCCACGGCCACTCGCGGTGTTATGGTGTCGTCCGGTTCTTTGCTGACACTCCTTATCCACAGGCGCCTTGTCCCATGAGCAGCGTATGCTCCAGACTCCAGTCACCTACGTACTAGCTAGCTTAATTTGTCACACTACCTACTATCTAGGGCGCCACGGGCAAGAAGTTTGTTCATGTGCCCTCCTCGTCCTTGTCTCTCTTTCTTGCACGCTATGCCTCCACTTATCAGGAGTCAAATCAGGCCATCCATGGGTTGCACATACTATACTCAGTGCTTTCAGTGGTGTGTACGTGTGAGGGTCTTGTGCATGCGTTTACCTGTGCATCATCCTTGCTTGCAACTGTAAAAGAAAGAGCATCTTTCTATAGCAGCTAGGATTTCTCACCACATTGAAAATTCAGGTGGGCATTATTCATGGGCTGCTAATGCACCAACTCAACTAGGCCTGTCGTCCTACGTACATATGCAGCATATTTTTGGTGCAGCCTACCTGTGGCGCTAGCTTGTAGTCTTGTGACCCCCAGTCAGTCGTATCACTGAAGGGTCAAAGCAAAATCCTCTTTGGGTTTTGTTTTGTGAACCGTGCTTGCGGGTTGTTAATTATCTGGACGATGCGTGTCTTGTAACTCTTGTTTTTTCTTCTGAGCATGTCTTGTGACTCTTGCTGTTTGGTACTACCTCAAAGTCATACATGGTGGTCAGGCCAAACCAACCAATGTGGTATTATTCTTATAAAGTCCTTTAATTTTGGAGTTAAGTGCACCACACAACCATCACACGGTTGCCTCTTCGTAGCCTTTTGTATACACCGGCAATACTATTAAAATAGTTTTTAAGTTACAAATACTAAGTAGGAACCAAATCGTGAGAAACCCTAATGAAATTGGTTGCGCTGTCCAATTTAGTTCAATATATATACTAGATCTAAAACATAGAATTAGTTCAAAGGAGAAATGGTTAAATTTTATAGTGAGCGGTTGACAATGAAATTTCAAATAATGTGTTATGAGATTTAGAATACATATGAAAACATAGGATGCAACTCTAATATTATAGCCATGCTCCATGTGCTTGAATTTTATGAGAAATATTTTCGAGAAGTAATTTCATGAGAACTGATATAGTTTCTCCAAATTCCTTGCGCCACACAGAAAGTAGTCCATTTCTCACAAAGACCCTGAAGAATTCATGCGTTCCAAATGTCCCTAGACTGTCCTGCTACATATTATTGGAGCAACAAAATCGTGACGGATGGTTTAAAATAACAAAAAGAAATCATCAGTATGCCTACCTGCTTTCTGTTACCCTGTTTTAGATTTGAGGCAAATTATGGTGCTTCCAAACCTGTCAACACTTTGCAGAACTATTGCCATGTACTGTAGCATTTCTATACAGGGAGATGGATTTGGAGATAGTAGAAAGGAGATTATTTAGTCGGTCGTAACAGAAATTTCGACCCCCTCAATGTTTAGGATTTCTTTTGTGATTACTTGAAGATAAAGTTCCAGTTCGGTAAGCTAATCCTCTTCTTCTCTCTCGCTAGCTGCTTATACTATAATAAGATCTAAAGCTTGACCATTGTGTACTTGCTGATGATTATTGTGAGCTAGTAGCATCTTTGCTACCTTTTTGTGTCCCTAGCTAAGTGCAGTCCTTTTTCTTGCCGAAGATACTTATTTAGTGTGCTAGTGTTTGACACTTTAGTCAAACCTAACATCAGCATACTGTATAGTATATCATAATCAAGAGCGACGGATCATACCATATCCATCACGGATGCATGGCACCTCATCATCATCAACGATTCTGAATTTGATGCGGTGATGCGTATACGTAAACCTGGATGGATGAATGGATGACGACACCCACTTTTGAGACATAGGTCAACCAGCCAGACAAGAAAACAGGCTAGCGTACTATGGCAATACGTATAAATTATTGGAACTTTGTGGAGGCAAAATAGCATGAAAGAAAGAAGCCTGTGGCCGTAGTTATTGGACTGGTTATATGTTACTAGCCTGCAACGCTTGAATTCTGCAAGAAAGCAGGTTTAGTCGAGGGTGGACTGTTTGTATAAAAAACGAGTCTGCACGAATGCTACCTGCAGCAATTAAGTCCCACGTAATAACCCACTTAAGAATCGCTGGCTAGAAAAACAAGAGGTATTTCTACAGTGCTTCAACCTTTGCTAGATGTTATTTACTGTAGAAAAAATTCTGAAAAATAGGTGCATAGGCAGTGGTATGATACGTATCTTGTTGTCGTTGTCAGCCGTTAAGGCACAGTTACTCGATCATCAGTGCAGATAACAAGGCACATGCATGAATCAGGCCCATACATGGATGTGCCTGACGATGGCCAGGCACCAACCGGCTGATTGATCCTAACTACTAGTACTTTTTTACCTATCAATCGAAAAGGCAGCTGAACGATCCCCAAGCTTCACCATGATCCAACTCAGGTGGTTCTAACTTTCTAGCTCACTGTTTCTGAATCCGAGGAGAGCAATCATGATATATACTTGGATCAATGTCTTGGATGCGTGAACAGAAAATTAACCGGCCTGCGGATCACTCAATCTCTCCCGCGGTTTTAATTTGTCCAGATATATATTCTCAGGGATCCGAAGAATGGGAAGTGCACTTTTGATATGGTTACTGCTGCTATGCATATGAGAAGCAACAGCATGTGCAGTGCAGGTGCTGTCCACGCTTTGGTGCTACAACAGTGACCACACATTCCTGATGAAGATTTATGAACAGAATTCCGTACATCTACAGAATTTTGGAACAATGCCGTGTTGACCAAAAAAAAAGGCTCTCGAGGATATAATGATACCTTAACCGGTGACAGGAAGTCGGCAATGACTAGAGATGTCGAACACAGTAGTCGACGATGATCTAACAAGCAAGTCATGCTGATGACATTCCAACGCGTATTTCTTCATCTCGTATTTGAAAAAAGAAATGAAGAGAAAGGCTTTCTCGCGAACAATATTCCACGGCCAAACTGAGAAATGACAAGTGTTGAACTGTTGATGATTGAAGAAGGCGAGGCTGACGAATTTCCTACATAATGCAAACCCTTCTCGCATGTATCGACGTGTTCTCGATCAGATGGAAAAGGAATAAACGTCCCGTGTGCACTCAAAAAAAAAAGAAGAAGGATGCCGCAGTGTACGTAGGATGGATACGCGACAGAGACAGCGACACCAAAATTTCATAACTCTGCGCGATGATTTTCATGGCGATGAGGACAGTGACATATGTGACTTTTGTCGTATGAACTGCAGGATTTAAAAAAAACAAAATGGTCATGCCGTGTCAGCGTTTTTAAGATCTCAAACTTGAACAAATAAAGTAGCATGCAGTCGATCAGGTCCGCGATCTGCATTGGTGGATTTTGTCCTTTGCGCCAGCCTGATGTAGCAAAAGCAAGAGCTTTTTTTTGTCAGAAAAATCCTGAATTCAAAATGCAAGCCGGCGCCGAATACTGTGGTTTCCTTCAACATTGTACCTATGAACTGCAGCTGCAGTACTACACAGCTGAAACGCTTGTTCTGAAGAGGCAATGCAACATTGTACGCTTGCTTGGGTTACACTTATACACTACACCCATCACCTCGCAATGCAAGCCTGGAACGGTTTGAACAGCAGAGAGCAGAGCGGCAGCTAACTGCAACGACGATTGTCCGTTGACCAGCGTCTGAAAGCCTCCAGGTCCTAAATCCATCACCGAGATTGTTTGACCTTGATCGCTTGACCGCGCTGAACACGTGTGCACAGTGTGCGAGCATCTTCAGAGCTCTGACAGGTAAGGTGCCAAGTCAGACTCGTGAGCTGGGGCGCTGAAAGCCACAGAAGGAACAAACACTTCTGACGGCGGCGCGCTTTACATGTGGATCATTTGTCCGTTGCCGTGCCCTGTGCGGCCAAGAATTCAACCTCGATGTGGTGCAGTACACACCGAAACCAAAGCATCTGTGGCTGTTGGCGTTGAAGCTGGGCAGGTAGAGGTAGGAGTAGGAGAGGACGAGGCCACTGAAACGAACGCGGCGTGCGGACGCGGGACTGAACGCAGCATGAGACAAGGACAGCGGGGGACAGGACGGTGTGGATGGGATGATCCGGACCAGCAGGCAGCAGCCGCAGCTCGTCGGCTGTGTTAGTTTCACTGACTTCCCAAAAATTCTCTCTCCCAACTTCACTATTTACCTATCACATTAAATCACATCAAATCTCTCTTCTTATGCATGGAGCACTAAACATGAGTAAATAAAAAACTAATTACATGGTTTTGATGTACACGACGAGACAAATCTTTTTAGCCTAGTTAGGTCATGGTAGGACAATGTTTACCACAAACAAACGAAAAGTGCTACAGTGCGCTACAGTGTCGGCCGTGACATTTTCACCAAACTTTCCCTACATCTTTTTTGAACTAAACACACCCATGATCGTCTCATGTGAGGCCCTTGTTTAGTTCCCAAATTCCATAAAAAAATATTCACATCACATCAAAATGTCGGCACATGCATGGAGTACTAAATGTAGATGAAATTAAAAACTAACTGTACAATTTTGCTGTACTTTGCGAGACGAACATTTTGAGTCTAATTAATCGATGTTTGAATAATTATTCACAAATACAAACGAAATGCTACAGTGAAAAAGTCCTGCTTCGAACACCCAAAGTTGAGAACGAAAAGAAATCGTGACGGACTCTGCCAGAACACTGGTACAGTACCTTGACTAGTGCAGGTTTATTCGAAGGACGTGGCAATTGGCAACTACAACATGTAGCTTGGGTCGTCGTCCATTTTAACACGAGCCCAGGCCCGCTGTGATCACTTGGCAGGCTGGAGTTGCAAGCGCATGCAGCAGATAGATGTCCGTGCGTGCGGCCCAGCAAGCAGCAACTGCCGTCAATCAGCAGTCAACTGAAGGAGACTCTGGGTGCGATTGGTTGCCCGCATGACCCCCCATCCAGGCTCCATGCATGCAACATAGGTTAGTTTGGTTGCCTGGACTGGCTACTGGGCCTGGCCCGTGGGATGCACAAGGCAGCCTCGAGCCTGGCTCCCGGCATGCGCCCGAAACCCTCGTATCTCTGGAGCCAGGCTCGCGCGGTGCGGCGGCGAGCGCGAGGGCGAGCGCGGGAGCGGCGAAAATGGCTGGGTGCGTGCGCGCGGGAAGGTCTAGGGTTACCGCCCCGGTTTCGCGCCATCCGCCGCTCTATATATGGTCACCACCTCGTCTTCCCTCGCGCACTCCTCCTCTCCGCCGCCGTCTTCCTCGAGCAGGTGAGAACTTCACCTCTCAGATCCATACCGCTCCCTCTCATCTTCCCGTCTCTCTTTCTCGGTGATGGACTAATCCATCTTGTGTTGCTTGTTCTTGATTTTGCAGGAGTTCTTGCCGAATCTTTGTTTCAAGGCAAGTGATTTCTCTTGTTCTTCTTCGTTTTCCTGATTTCGCTAACCCTAGGAAGTAATTGTTGCTGATTAGATTCGTTTGGGTTGTGCAGTCCGTCGCCGGATCTGAGTTCTTTGGTTGTTTTAGGTAAGGATTCGAGTTATCTCATTTCGTTCTTTGATTTGTGATGGATGTGATTTAATTTTCCGTGAGGTAGATGAGTAAATCCAGTTGTTGTTTGTGCAGATCTGCCTATTCTCCCTCTGGTCCGTGCGGATCTGCTCGTTGCCCGGCTACCGGCTGCTTCTGTGGTGGTAACAAAGCACTAGCTCCTCCTTCATCCCCCCCCTCAACGTATCTCTTGTTTGCAGTTAAATGATTCAGCGGTGTTGTGGTTGAAATTATTGATGATATCTGTGTTGTGGATGGATGATGGTGATCTTGTTCCTGTTGTGATTAAATGTTGATGGCAACTAATTTTCTGAGCATACATGTACATGCCAATGATCTGTTTTAATAAACTGAGCTTAGTTGCACATGCCAGTGATGCATTTGTTTTAGATCTGAGCAAACTTGTCCAATGCATTGCTGCCATGAGTTGTTCATGCCATTTTTTTTAATCTGAGCAAACTTGTCCAATGCATTGCTGCCATGAGTTGTTCATGCCATTTTTTTTAATCTGAGCACACTTGTCCAATGCATTGCTGCCATGAGTTGTTCATGCCAATGTTTTTTTAATCTGAGCAAACTTGTCCATGGTGTTTGCTGTTGTTTGTCTTCCAATCACGCCCTACATCCAAGCATGTCTGTATTTATGTGCATACATTTAAGGACTTGTTACTTGTCATTTGTATAGATGGGTCCTGAAGACAAGAGACGCATGCTTATTGTACATGCAGCTGCTCTAGTCACTGCTATGTATGCTTTCTTCATGACTAGGATTAGAATGGGTCAACAGTCACGGCCTCGGATTACCTATGCCCCAATGAGTGCTATGGATGAGGAACGCCAAAAAAACTTGGATAAAATTTATAACTGCAATGATGTGGAGTGTGTAAACATGTTAAGAATGAGAAGAGCCCCTTTCTTTCAGCTAGTCAATTTGCTGAGGGATAGGAACTTGCTTAGAGATAGCATACATAGCAGTGTAGAAGAGCAAGTTGCACTGTTCTTGCATGTTGTTGGGCACAATCAACGATTTAGGGTGATACACCAAAATTGGAGAAGGTATGGGAGACAGTGCATAGAAAATTCAAAGAGGTGTTGTATGCTATTGGTGAGCTTAGGCATGAAATGATTAGGCCTCCATCTACTGAAACACCTGTTAAGATCACAAACAGTCCAAGATGGAATCCATATTTTAAGGTAATATAACGGTCAGTCAACTACTAAAAATTTGAATATTTGGGTGCATGTCATGTAACAAAATTTATTGGGTTTCATGTAGGATTGTGTTTGTGCAATAGATGGAACTCATATACATGCTAGAGTTCCAGTTGAGATGCAATCAACATTTAGGAGTAGAAAGCACTATTCCACTCAGAATGTGCTAGCTGCAGTTGACTTTGATCTGAAATTCACATATGTCTTGGCTGGCTGGGAGGGATCTGCACATGATGCCACCATTCTAGCCGATGCACTAGAGCGGGCTGATGGGTTAAGGGTTCCAGAAGGTAATGAACTTGCATGTCTACATAATTTAAATAAACAAGATAAGTAATGGTAGCACTAATGCATGTTTATACTTGTTTAGGTAAATTTTATCTAGTAGATGCTGGATATGCATGTCGCCCTGGATTTCTTCCTCCATACCGTGGGACTAGGTACCATCTAAAAGAATTTGGCAGTAGAAACTATCCAACCAATGCAAGGGAGTTGTTCAATTTGAGACATTCAAGTTTACGTGTGACTGTTGAGAGGGCATTTGGTGCTTTGAAAAATCGATTTCGTATCATTGACAACAAACCATTTCACCCATACAAGACACAAGTCAAATTGGTTCTTGCATGTTGCATTTTGCACAATTGGATACTTGAGTATGGAATAGATGAGGTTGTTCCTGTTGAGCCCACTTGGGAACCCAACAACAATGCACCCCAAGGCCATGGGGTTGCCAGTGATGACAACTCAGCATGGGCTACAATGAGAGATGAAATGGCTAATACCATGTGGGCTCATAGGGGTCATGCTCACATCTAATGTAATGTAGTCAACTTGTTGCTTCATGTATTCTGGTTATGGTTACTTGTAAGGTTCTTGTTATGCCTTGGACAAGTTTGCTATGATGATTACTTAATTTCTCTACTTGTTTTAGACTGAGGCATTGGACAAGTTTGCTGTGATGATTACTTAATTTCTCCCTACCACTTAACTGAGGCATGTGCAACTTGCAATGATGTTTACTGCAACCTTTTCAATTTCTCTACTTGCTTTATACTGAGGCATGTACATGATGCAATGATGAATTAGTCTTTCTTTTACAATTTAATCTGAGGCAGTGGGCATGATGCAATGATGATTATTGCTTTCTTTTACAATTTATTCTGAGGCAATGGGCATGATGCAATGATGATTATTGCTTTCTTTTACAATTTAATCTGAGGCAGTGGGCTTTTGCAATGATGATGTGAAGCTGCATTCTATAATTTCGATTGTCTCCCCCTCCCCCTACTATTTCCCTTCTTTTACCTATGCTGGGTTGCACAAATGGAATTAGGTGATGGCACAACATGGGGTCTGAGTTTGACTTGGTTGAGGAGCTCAATGCTGCTGAGGCTGCTGCCCTAGGTGATATCCAGGCTGCTGCTGGGGCTGGGGCTGGTGCTGCTGGTGGTGCTGCTGGTGCCACCGCTGCTGCTGGGGCTGGTGCTGGTGCCGCTGCCGCTGCTGGTGCTAGGGCAATGAGGTGGACCAATGTCATGTCCTCCTTTGTGCTTCGTCGTATGTGTCAGTTGATGTCAACTGGAGTCAGAACTGACAAAGGGTTCAAGGAAGTACACTTGAACCAAGTTGCCAAGGCTTTGCATGAGTTTGTTGGAGTAGAGGTCACTGGCACACAGGTGTACAACCACCTGCGCAAGTGGAGGCAGAGGTGGGTTAGGGTCACCAAGCTTAGAGAACTTAGTGGAGCTTTGTGGGATGAAGATTTGTTCATGATCACTTTGGAGGAAGAGCATTACAAGGGTCACGTCCAGGTGATTTCACTATTGCTGATTTGTCATATTTTCCTTACTAACATGCTGAATTGATGGTGATGATTACTAACATTTCTATACATGTTATACAGGCACACCCTAAGGATGCTGAATTTCTGAACAAGCCCATAGAAAACTTCAAGCAGATGGAGGTCATCTTTGGCAATGGTCTGGCAATAGGCAAATTTGCCATGGGGTCTGCAGAAGCCCTTGGGTCCCCATCTGACTTTGCTGAGAGTGCTCCCGCTGGTGGTGCTCCTGCTGCTACTGCTGCTGGTGGTGGTGGTGCTCCTGCTGCTGGAGCTACAGCTGCTGGTGCTGGTAGTCTTGGTGCTGGTTCAGTTGGAGGCACTGCTGCTAGGGCTGAGACAGGCAGGAAGAGAAAGAGGAGCATGTTCAATGATGGTGACATTGACGTCATGACTGGTATGTCAGATGCAGTCAACAATGTTGTTGATGCTATTCGTGAGACCAAGATAGAGGATGTGCACCCAGGGCTCTATGATGCAGTCATGTTCATGCCAGGATTTGAGGAGGAAGCCTTGATGGTAGCATACTCTCATCTGCTTGATCACAAGGCACATGGTACTGCATTTGTCAAGATGACTGACTCTCACCGTGTGCTTTGGCTGAGGACCTTCTTGGCCAAGCACTACTAGAGTTAGTCAACATGTCTGCCTGGTTGGTCCATCTTTTGTGCAGTGAGCCTGCTGGTCAGATGGTGGCTTCTTTTGTGCAGTGAGCCTCCTGATCAGATTGTGGCTTTCTTTGGGCAGCTCTCCTGGTGGCTTCTCTTGAGCAGTGATGAGATATGATACACACATAGTGGCCTGCCACTTGTGCATCTAATCTCCTCCTGTTTTGAGGCATTCTTTTGTGCATCTAACCTCCTTCCTTTTGCTGACTATTTGGCACTAGCTGCTTCTATGTTAGCTATTCTAGTTGGACTTGTAACTTATGTGCATGACACACTTTCATGGATCAGCCTTGATGAATCTGAGCATATGCCTATATGCCAGAGATGAATTAGTTCAAATTATCTACATTTGTTTGCATTGATCTGAGCATATGCCCATTGCCAGTGATGATGTCTTTGCTCTTTGCTTATGTGCTACTATTTTTGTTTCACTTGTTTTCATCTCTACTTCATTGCTGGTGCTGCTGGAATGGTTTGACTCATATTCTTGGTGCTGCTGGTATGGTTTAACTCATATCCCTAGTGCTGATGCCCATTGCCAGTGATGATATCTTTTGCTATGTGTTTATCTGCTAGTGTTTGTACTTTCACTTGTTTGCATTTAACTGAGCATATGCCCATTGCCAGGGATGATATTTTTGTTATGTGTTCATCTGGTAATGCTTGTACTTTTAATTTCACTTATTTGTTTGCATTTTGTATCATTTTCTCATGTTTATCTACTCTTTTGGAAGCTATGTCATGGTATGTAGTTTAAGTCGGGCGCCAAATTGTCATCTTCTCTAACTGGGAGGAATGTCATGCTCAAGTGGTGATTCAGGAGAGCTTGTTTCAACAAATACAAATCTAGAGCAGAAGCTGAGGCAACATTCTATGGAAAATATGAAACCAAGTTGGAGCCTATTGTACCTAAAGACAAGAAGAAGGGAGAAGGATTATCAAAAAAACATATAGTTCTCCTAGTTCAGTCTGTAATAATACTAGTTCTTCTAGTTATCATGTTTATTCTAGTCTTAATCATCAGTTCATTAGTTTACAAATTGATATAACATTCAAATACTGCTGATAACTTCATCAGACCTGTGGTATTGCATGAGCTGCTGGTAACCTCACCACTTGAGCCAAGAGGTGACTGCACCAAGCTGCATGCAACCAACCAAACAAACATCTCTTGCATCCTTCATTTGAACTTCTCATACATGCATGCAACCAAACACTGGCTCAATCTGGCCTGGCTTACCTTATTCAGGCAACCGATCAAGCCCCTGTTGCATGTGTGGAGCCTGGCTGCCGGGGGCCTGGTTCCTTGGTGCGAGCCTGGCTGGGCACATCCTGAAACCAATCACGCCCTCTGAAAATCCCAAGAATGATCTCTGCATGCGGTGCGGTTAAGCCATCGTTGTCAGCCCGCTGTTGCATCCATGCAACAACACCCGGATGATCCAAAACCAAGCCGTCCGGCGGGGTACGAATCGGTTGTACTGCAACGAAGGCTACTGAGATGCTTTGGTCCGCGACGAGATCGATCACGTCGATGTAAGAAGATCCCATAAGAGCAGGTATAATAGGAGACGGTAAGCCGGCTGAATCAGACGTGGATGAGAGAGATGAATAGAGAGAGAATGAAGCGAGCTGTTAACTCACCGCCCGCTTGCAGCTCGGCGTGAAACACTGCCATCCGGTCCCACCAAGAGTAATAGGAGACGGTAAGCCGGCTGAATCAGACGTGGATGAGAGAGATGAATAGAGAGAGAATGAAGCGAGCTGTTAACTCACCGCCCGCTTGCAGCTCGGCGTGAAACACTGCCATCCGGTCCCACCAAGAGTAATAGCCAGCTTCCAGCCGGCAGCAGGCGCAGGAACTGGCGCAGAGACGAGCTCTCAGCCGGCAGCCGGCGTTGTTTATTAGCCTTGCTCTAAACCACGGCGAGATTGCGTGATCTGCGGGATAACTTGCTGTTTAGTCACATCAGATCGGCCGAAGATAATATGATACAAATACCCCGGATCTGCTCGGATTCTTGGAGCAGTGAGCTACAAAGTTAGAACCACCTGAATTGGGAATTTGGGATCAGCTGGCTGCATAACCTTTTGGCCGATAGGTAGAAGTAGCAGTTAGGAGGAATTAGCCGGTTGGTGCCTGGTCATTTCTTTCTCCCCCCAAGCAGATGCAGCGACGTGCACATGCAGATGGGGCTGATCGATTCATGACGTGCATGTACCATGTGTGATTGATGCTAGTATTGTTTATGATAATCTATGATGTTAGGTTTGACAAAAAAAAAGTGTGCACCAATAGAACATTGCCCGTGGCTGCACAGCGACGGCAGCTTGTTGATGACTTGATGGGCATTGTTGGCCACCAGTTCTCCTAGCTAGCAGTTGCTGCTTGCTGGGCCGCACGCACGGAGCCACGGACATCTCCTGCAGTTGCGTGCGCGTGGACTACTGCATTGCAATGCGATGGTACATTTAAATCACGATTTCTGGCGGGAAAAGCCATGTCATCAACTCATCATCCGACACCAGCTTCCTTTGCGGTGACAAGCTAAACGGCCTAATAGCCCAGGACACGGTGTCGAACACATCGTCCTTATGTGCAAAATACATGAAGCCCTCCTTGAGGTCCCCGTACACGCGTATCGCCTTGCTGAAGAGTGGGCCGAGGAAGAGGGCCTCTCCTCCGGCCAGCGCGTCGCCGCCGGTGACCGGAATCCACTTGCCGGCGTCGATATCTGCCTTGAAGACCTCGACCTTGCGAGTGTAGGGCTTGCATAGCCATGACGGTACTTGCACGTGATGTTTTACCAGGAGTAATTCCCCGCCGCACGACTCGACCAGGTGTGGGGTGATCTCGATGACGCCCTTGGTATCCTCGTCGGGTGACTCCTTGTCCTCTACACGCACCACGCAGCTCAGCACCATTTCATCGCCATTGAAGCCTTCGTCGTCGTCCTCCTCCTCCGGGTGGTTCGGTTCGTCACCAGTAGACGCCTCATCGCTACTACCTGATGACAACTCCTCATCGTCGTCGTCGTAGTAGTAGTTGTAATCATCCAACCAACTCCAGAGGTCTTCTTCGCCCTCGGCTAATGGATGCTTGATGACCCGCTTAAATCTGGTGACCACGGGCGCGCCGTCGCCGTCCTCGGCGAGGTCGAAGGCGATTAAGTCGTCGTCTCGGGCGAGCCCGTAGAGCGCGCCGCGGAAGAACGCGACGTCGAAGACGTTCAGACAGGGGATCACGAACCTGCCCTTGCCGGGGCGGCACAGGATGACCGGGTGGTTCCAGTTGTTGGTGACGACGGCGACGAGGTCGCCGGGGCCGCCCGAGCGCATCACCACCCTGCGGATCTCGAACGTCTCGGCGATGGAGTCCAGCTCGGGGAGCGGCACGGTCTCGCCGGAGAAAGGGTTGTGCAGCGAGTACGCGTGCCCGTGCCTGACGTCGCGCCGCCTGGGCTGCAGGAACTTGTTGTCCGGCAGGTGGGTGCGCCGCCGGAACGCGTCGTCGGCGCAGCAGTCGAGCGCGAGCCAGTCGCCGGTGCCGCCGAGGAAGGTGGCGTTCGGCGGCAGGCCGGGGATCGGGCGGTGGAAGGCGCCGCCGCCGCCGCCGCCGATGGTGCAGAAAGAGCCGTCCGGGAGCATGATCCACGGGAGCTGGCGTGCGACGTGCTGGCGCGCCGCGGCGTGCCATGAGCGGCAGACGGCGCGGAAGCGGGCGCAGTCGCCGGGGAAGGGGAGGTGCGCGATGACATGTCCCAGCAGCTCCGGCAGCAGGTCGGACCACGGGGGAGACGGTGCCGTCGTCGACATAGCTGATGCCGAGGAATTCTTAGAAATTAACCGTGAAGAACCGTCGTGTTCGATATGATAGTATAGCGTACTTCGATACTAAAATCCAAGTACCCGATCTCGAGGTTATGTCTTCGATCAGCTCGTGCTCGAGTTGGATCCTACCTCCACGCCGTCTTCAGCTCACTCTCGGGCTCAATCGATCCGATTGTGGTCATGTTTTGCTACGCTTGTTGTCGTGATGGGTGTTGATGCTATGCTATTTAAATCTTTTTCTAAGAGGAAAAAACGCTCTCGGTCTTGATGCAGTCGTCCATGCCAGGAACGCCTGCATGGTCTAGCAGCAACGTACTCCGTCCGTTTCAAAATTAGGTTGTTTGAGCTCGTTTTATTTAAAATTTTGTGTAAACTATCGTACTTTTTGTGGTGGCTTGCTTTATTATTAAAAAAATCTTTAAAAATGTTCAATCCAAATGCTAGTAACTTATTAATACGCAGAACTAAAACAGTGAATTGGACAAAAATGGTATATGTTACCTCTTTCCAGCGGTTGTTGAAGATGAGCAACAACGCAAGGCTGAGGGGGTGAGGAGAGAGGCTCGACATGTCAAGTAGGAGCAAGACGCTCGGGCTGCTCTTCCCGCGTAGGCCGTATATCAGTCCGCAACATCAAGATGTGTGTGGTTTTTGGCCCATCAAGTTCTCAACACCAGTTGGTTAATCTGGGCTTTTCTGGCTGTCGCTTTTGGCCCATCCATGTTTCTCTCAACGGCTTTAGGCCCAGTGATCTGCTTCGCCTCGCCTCGCTCGCCCCACCTCGTCGAAGACTCACGACCGTCTCTCTCCCATGCCACCACCGGCGAGGAGCCCGGCGGCCTTGAGCCCACGGCGGCGCGCCCTGCTCCTCCCTCTCCTCCTGCTGCCCCTGCTGCTGCTTCTCCTCCTCCACATGATTTCCTCCCCCTCAGCTCGGGTCCTCCCCCCGCCCCGCAAGCCCTCGCAGTCCTGCGACTACTCCGCCGGCGAGTGGGTGCGCGACGCCTCCGCGGGGCCCGCGCTCCGCTAGGACAACACCTGCAAGGAGATCTTCAAGGGCTGGAACTGCATCGCCAACGGCAAGGGCAACGGCCGCGACCTGCTCCGGTGGCGGTGGAAGCCCTATGGGGCTGGGTGCGAGCTGCCCCGACTCGACCCGCGGCGGTTCCTGGAGCGCCACAGGGACACCAACATTGGTTAGTTCTCATTCGGCCACTCCCGTTTCGGTACATCTGTGAAATGCCTGAGAATTGAGATGTCACTTGGCAGTGACAAGGTGTTGTCGCCGGTAATTTTAGAGGCAATCAGATTCGGGAGCTAGGGGTTCTCGGGTGTTTAGAATGTTGCTACAATGCATTGTGCTCTCTGCTTAGCTGTTGAATTTCAGCAATGGAGTAATGTGGCTGCAATTCGCATGCTTTGCTTTGTTTGCACCATGTTAGTCTGATTGTGGATTAAAACAACCTTGAAACAAGGGCAGATTGGTATGCATTTGTTATTCGCTTATATGGTCACATAACCTATAATGTGTAGTTGTAAGATATTTTCATCCCCTAGGGCTGTAGTGTGGTGCTGTGGTGGCATGCTCCAAATATATGTCCCCTAATATATTTGGAGTCTTTTTTTTTGAGACATATATTTGGAGTCTTCTTTTTTTTGAGACATATATTTGGAGTCTTCTGAAATTTGCCATGCTGTGCTGACAATAATCCAATGCCTTTTTTGCAGGATTTGTGGGCGATTCGTTGAACCGCAACATGTTTGTCTCATTAGTCTGCATGCTCAGGGGAGTTAGTGGTGAGGTCCGCAAGTGGCGTCCTGCAGGGGCAGACCGCGGTTTCACCTTCCTCAGCTATAACCTCACCGTGGCATACCACAGGACAAATCTTTTGGTACGCTATGGTGGGTAAGAAGTGTAATGTTATTTTTTTATCAACATAAAGATGGTTATTTAGCCATATGATCTACTTTTATTGTTAGCTTTATTTTCAACTCTTGATGCCTTGCTTTCAGTTTAGGATTCTAGATGTAACTTGAGTGCACTGAAAATTTGAAATATGTCCACTGCTTTCAATTTAGGATTGTTTTGGACCATTCTTGCTACCTGATTTAAGGAAAATTGGTTTAATGTTAATAGCACTATGCGTTATCAGTCCATTATTCTTCAGTAATTTTTCCCTATTTGTTTTCTTTTTACTGACCCTATTAACTTTTATTTTATAAATGGTGGAACTGTTGCCCATCAGATTGGTCATCTTTGATCAAACCTCCATCGTTAATTTTACAGGTGGTCAGCCAGTTCGAATGGAGGCCCTCTAGAATCTCTTGGATATAAGCAAGGTTACAGAGTTGATGTTGATATTCCTGACCAAACATGGGCAGAGGCCTGTAGCTTCCATGATGTTCTTATTTTCAACACTGGGCATTGGTATGTCAACATCATTATTCATGAGAAAGTTAAGATCACATCAGTATTTTATTGCTTGATGCCAAATTAACGGATTTGATGTTAAATTCTTAGTGTAGTTGACAGATCAACGAGTCATGTTGCTCTAAAATTAAGTACCAAAGTTCCATATTTTTCCCCCTTCATACTTGATCGTAGTGCACCCAATTAGTTATTGCTCACAATTTATGTTGGTGGCTAGTTATTTAGTTAATTTATCAGAAACCAATGACTATTGATAGTTGCTTACATGATTTGTTAGGTGCCACTAAAAATATTTTTGTTAACCCTGTTAGTGATGGAAAAGATTGTATTGTTGTCAAACTCTTTGGTTTACAGTATATCTTTCAGAGTGTGTTGCAACCAGGGGTGGAGTCGGGGCTGGTGTGGCCGGGGCTGCAGCACCCCCTGAGCTCATGTATACTCACGATTGTCTTAACTTTAACAATACTTAGGCAGTCAATTTTGAGCATTTTAGCACTCACCTGGACAGTATAAGAACTAAGCGCCCATTTGATGCATTCCTGGCTCCGCCCCTGGTTGCAACAACTTGAATTTTAGCCACAGCTAGTATGTTGCTTTCCATCTGCTTTGATATACTAGATAAATTTTTTGGCCCATTCTATGTTATAGTGAGGGCCAACCAGCCACCATCGCTATTGTTTGGTTTCCTAAGTTCTTTTTTATCATGATTGAAATGTGTGCTGATATTTTGTTTCACTGGCTTTGTTTTGCTTTGCTTTATATACATAGGTGGTGGGCACCCTCAAAGTTTGATCCAATACAGTCACCGATGTTGTTCTTTGAGAAAGGGAAGCCAATTGTACCTCCTTTACTGCCATCTGCTGGACTGGATTTGGCCCTTCAGCACATGGTATATGCCTATAGCTTTGTCTCTTGATGTTTCTAGAAGTTTCTGTTTAAAATATCCTTGCTTATATCTAATATCCATTTTACTGAGTCCTGATGTGCTCTTACTATGCAATGGACTCTTATTTCTTTGTGTGAAAAAAGTGCATTGCCATGGCGCGGATATCTACTTCAACTAGTTAGCATGTTTCTGTCAGTTTTCCATCAAATATTCTTGCCATGTGCATTTAATCTGATGTATGGCTTTATGGGATTTTCTTTTCAAAAAAGTGTTCTTCTTAATATACTGATACACAGCTCTCCTGCGTGTTCGAGGAAAAAAAAGTCTCTTGAAAAAAGAGAGAACTACTGCCGATCATAATTGTACTCAACTTAATTTCTTGTGCTCTGAATAAATATTTTCTGTCAGGTAACATTTGTGAACAAAGAAGTGAGACCAAATGCCTTGAAATTCTTCCGCACACAATCTCCTAGACATTTTGAAGGTGGTGACTGGAATGAAGGTGGATCTTGTCGACGTAACCAGCCTTTGTCCTCAGAAGAGGTATTGAGCTAATTAGATGACATGTTTTCCTGCATCATTTCTGTACTGAAGGGATCTGATCCTTTCCAGTCAGCTACACTTGTTTCACTGTGCCTTTTCCTCTTTGTGCTTTTATATTGAACTAGCATTTCAAGCACAGTTTCACATTGCAACCAAAAGAAAATGATCCAGCTTTTGATGTTTTATCCTCTGCGATCAATCTTTGAACCCGTTGAGACAGCAGTTCCACCATAACTATTTGCTGACAGACATACAAATCCCAGTTTACTGGATTTCATTAGTGTTGTTCTGCTGAACCTTTAGTCAATTTCACTAGGTCATTGAATGACTAATCTTTTCAGTATTTCTGCCATAGTCTACTTTTCTTTCTTTCTTTGGAGTAATATATGTGCTTGAAATTGTTCAGGTTGAAGAATTTTTCTCTTTGGACCATAACGGCACAAATATAGAAGTGCGCTTGGTAAACAAACACTTGAAGGCCCTTGAACAGTCTACTTTCAGAGTTTTGGACATAACTCGCATGAGTGAAATCCGAGCTGACGCTCATCCTTCAACAACGGGTGGGAAAAAGCACGACGATTGCATGCATTGGTGTCTGCCTGGATTAACCGATACATGGAATGATTTGCTGGCAGTAAATCTTGAGGCAGTTGAGAGCTAATCTAAAGCGAGGTGTTGTAGAAATAGAGAAGTTCTTCCCAATTTTTTTCATGGGGCATGAGCATGAATAGGAAGCATTCATCTGTAATAGAGTTTAGGCAGAATGCCAAGCTGGTATCCACTGCAGCTTGTTCAGACAGGCGAGAGCATTCTTTCTACTGATATCCTGGACCCTGTAAATTTAACCTTATCGAAGAGTTTTGCTAATGTACAAATGCTATGATAGGTTAATTATTCTGGTCCCCTGAAACATGAGACACCAATCTTCGCATTTCAGTGCACCAAAGCTAGTAAGGACCTGTCTGGACTTTGAATTATTGGGTATTTCATTTTAGTTTTGGAGACTAGCGCAGGGTTTAACACGCTTTTGTAAATTGCAAATGTCGGTGAGCATTCATTTGTCCTTTTTCTCTATCTGCATTCTGCAAGAAACGATAGGAAACTGAGTCACTACCACATCTAATAATTTCTCACACGATAGCATGCTGGCATGATCCCCCGACAGGTGAAGCTCTTGCTCTTGCAAAATCCATGCCGACTAATCTATTGAACATCCTCCTTTATTATCTGCATTATTCATAGTTTTGACCAATGCCTACGACAATTCACAATAATCCGATCACTCCAACAACCTCTTCCCTACGTGCAAACCATTTCTATATCATCACCGATCCAAACGTGCTGCTCCTCACGTCGTTGTTGTAAGCTGCTCACGTTGGGTCTCGCCTCGCCTACGTGCTCCCATGTACTGCCTGCTAGCTCGCTGCCGGAAAAACGAACAAAGAGGCTACAAGCTGTATAAGTATCCAGCAAAGCAATCCCAGGTCGATCCATCACTCGCGAGAAGAGAAGCCTCGAGCTCCGCCCTCCGACGATCATGATGATGAGGACGCCACTCTTCGCCCTCTCGGCGTCGCTCCTCCTCCTCCTTGTTGCAACCTCGGTGGCGGCGGACGGCCACGACGAGGCTTTGTCGGGCGCCATGGGCGACGGCGGCGGCCAGGAAGACGGCTACATCGTGCCGGCGTACCAGAAGACCGTGGCCGGCCTCGACGCCGAGTTCTACCACAAGACGTGCCCGGACATGGAGGCCATCGTCCAGAGAGCCGTCAAGAAGGCCCTCGACGCCGACTACACCCTCGCCGCCAGCCTCATCCGCCTCTTCTTCCACGACTTCGCCGTCAGGGTTCGTACGCCGACCGTCTCAAATTAAAGATGGCAATTCTTTCACTGATCTACAATTGCAAGCATGCTGATTCTTGCGGCGCCGGCGTATGCAGGGCACCGACGCGTCCGTGCTGATCGACGTGCCGCACCAGAGCGAGCGGTACGCGGACGCGAGCCGGACGCTGCGGGGCTTCGACCTGATCGAGGAGATCAAGACGGAGCTCGAGGCCAAGTGCCACGCCACCGTCTCCTGCGCCGACATCCTCACCGCCGCCGCGCGCGACGCCGCCGCCGCCGTCGGGGTCCCCTACTGGTCGCTCCAGTACGGGCGCCGGGACGGCAAGGACTCCGTCGCCGAGGAGGCCGACCGGTACGTGCCCATGGGGAGCCAGAGCGTGACGGAGCTCGTCGCCCTGTTCCAGACCAACGGGCTCACCATCTTCGACCTCGTCGTGCTCTCCGGCGCGCACACCATCGGGCGCGCCACCTGCGGCGCGGTGGCGCCGGGGCTCTGCGCGCGCCGCCGCGACGGCGCGCTGGACCGCCGCTATGGCGACTTCCTGCGCCGCAAGTGCGCCGCCGGCGGCGAGGGGGAGTACCTGGAGCTCGACGGCGAGACGCCGACGACGTTCGACAACAAGTACTACGACAACCTGCTGCACGGCAAGGGCCTGCTCGCGACGGACCAGAAGATGGTGGATGACTCCCGGACAAAGGACCTCATCGGAGCTTTCGCCAAACGGTCGTCGAACGAGATGTTCCGGCACCTGTTCGCGCGGTCCATGAAGAAGCTCGGCGAGGTGCAGGTGCTCACCGGCAACGAGGGCGAGGTCCGCCGCAAGTGCTCCGCCGTCAACTACTAGTAAGACGACGATGGGGAGTGAGGAAATTTGTTGGTTCTCCGGTTTCCATTTTGGTTTCTTGTTTTTTCTTTTCGTTACAGTTTCCTTTGGTTTATGTATCCTTTTGATCTGCTGCTGTTTCTGTATATTATTGGCCATATCTGTTTCGAGTCGTGCATGACCGACGATTATGACCTGAAAACTGGAAGTTTCCGGTCACATTTTTTTTTGTGAAAAAGAATGTGGAGCGCGTTCGATGTATCAAGGTGTGATAATGTTCTTCTTCACAAAATGCGAAGCGAAATTTTTGGGACCTTTTGTGTTTACAATCGTGGCGAATTTTGTAAGAAGAACCCAGTCCACCAACTTTTTTTTAAAAAAAAAACAGTCCACCAACTTCACTAGGGAATTTCAAACAATGCAAAAGATGGGCCTCTTTCATTAAAAAGGAACGAAAGAAAATAATGAAATTGGAAGGCCTATGGAATGAAGCCCATATACAAACACAGTCCAGGGCCTACTTTGAGCCTCCAGGCCCATTAGTCATTGATGATGCTAGAAAACCGAGTTGAGAAAATGGAAACGAGAACGGCAACAGCAAGCTCACTTGCCTACACCACAGGACAGCTGGAAGGAAGCTTGCATCACTGAAGAAATCGAGTCCCCACCGAACCGAGCAAGTCGCACTTGGCAACACCAGCATACGACAGGGCGGCAATCTGTTGAGGGGTACAACCATCTAAGTCGGCATGCATAATTCCTCCACAAAAGGCGAAGAACAAGACGGAGGAACATGGATAATGCAATCAGGCAATAAGTACATTGTGCAGAGAATGGCCCCATCCATGAACATGGAGGCGATATCTGCTTAGTGGGGGCGCTATGTACGCGTCTGAAAACTAAGGGTGCGAGTGCGAGTTTTCTTTTTTCCATGTCATTAGGACCACATAAAAGTCACTAAAGTAAATTAATCGAACCAACAAAAGTTATTATGTCATCATAATAAGGTGTAGAACATATTGTCCGGACCTAGTTCTCTTCTTTAGTTAATTTTCTACGAGGCACCAAGACGTACTACAAAATTACTAGTTGGTCCCAAAATCCAGTACCTCCCTTTATAATTTTGGATGGATATACCTCATTTTCTACTCTATTGTTTTACACTATACACACCTTGAGAACAGTTTGAAAGAGAGACGTAGCAATACGTGGGGACTGGGGAGTAAACTAAACATACCATACCATAATTCTTATATATAGTAAATTTCTCCGGTGTTGGCAATCCGCTGTCGATCAGTATCACACACTCAGCTCCTAAACAGCGGCTAATTAACAGATACATGATTCTTCGTTTAGCTGTAGCAATCAGCTTAACTAAACAAGGCGACAAGCCGCTGTTTAGATTCGGCGGACAGGGACGTGGAGACACGGTGAACGAGCAGTGGCCTCTGGGCTCTGGGCTCCCCCGGAGCACGAGCATCCCCGGCTGCCGGGCGCCAGGAGGCACGCAGCGTGCCGCGAGGGGGTCCCCGAGCCGGATCGGAGGTGTTGCCCAACCCCAACCCCAATCCCGCGGCAGAAAGGGACACCGACCGCCGCCGCTACCACCTTTCCTTTCCGGCCGGCCGCTGCATCCATCCATATCGCCGCATGCGCGCGGAGCAGAGCGCGCTATCCTTGCTGATCGGTGGTGGCCCGGCTACGAATGCTACGCTGCAACCACATGCGTTT
Organism: Echinochloa phyllopogon; assembly: GCA_033239725.1. Lineage (NCBI taxonomy): Eukaryota > Viridiplantae > Streptophyta > Magnoliopsida > Poales > Poaceae > Echinochloa > Echinochloa phyllopogon. The sequence continues at coordinate 47,661,253 of BTCW01000002.1, read as the reverse complement.
TGCTCGTCGTCATCATCGTCTCCCCCACATTGGTGGTGTCGACCTGGCTTTTGATTAGAAAATGATCAACAAAAGCTAGAGATAGATGTCGATTACCTAGTATAATTTTGGTTGGTGCATTTTTAGATAAGGACCCCATGGGGGCCCAATAATAACATACTTATAGTGCTCGTATTGCTGGGATTTTCAGCTTTTAAGAATGAGCCGAATCGGTCACACTACTGGAGAGCTTATTAGCAATATCATGAGTCAAGTTGCTGCTCTCAAAAAGAAGAAAAGAGAAGAAAGGGAAAATACAGTATCACAGTCGAGTTACGACCTAGAAGCTCAGCTCCAACCTCCCCGTGAAAGGTGGAGAAATTTCCATGTGTATGCATGTCAACGTTCAAATGGTGTGTATGATATGTAGGGTCTATACTTAATTGCCGCCATATTATACAATTAATTTTTATATTTGTTAATGCATATTTTCTTAAGAGATATATGCATGCAGGATTAGCTAGTCGGCATAGATCTAAGATTTATCTTCTGAGAATATGTCTAGGAGCAAAAACGAACACAAAGAAAACGGCAAAGATCTCATCACATGTATGCGATGAACCTTCTCTTCCGGTCAACGTCACACTACACCTGATTTGAGAGCTTATGGGGCTGTTTGATCAATCAATATGTTTGTTTATGGCAGATAGTTTTTGTCCCCCATACTAAATAAAGTATTCCTTTTGAGAGTATGATCAACATTCTCTTTTATGTTCAGTATTCTTGAGGGTGTGGAAATTTTGGACGAGAAAAAAAAGGAAAAGATTATATTGACCCGGCCATTTCTCAATAACTTAATGAGCAAATCGATCACCAGACAATTAATTTATTACTTTTCTTCTGAAAGTAGGCCCATATATATACTAGGCTGTTAAATTGTTCAAACCATAAACATCTGACCTTAGTTTGTATATAAATAAACACGTACAACACTGCTCTTAAAAGATGGGGCAGGCAGAAAAGGATGGATTCAACCCAGATTCATGGATGCATGCTTGTGGATCTTGACTAGAACGTGTGTATGGGTCCGTCCAACGAAAAGACGGCTAGATAACAAATGGGTTCCAGCAGTGCTCTTGCCTCAGCCTATCTAGACACTTTAGTCCTAGATTCTACCCCCATCTTTTCTTTTCAAGTAGTGTGTTCCCAACATCTCAAAAAGAAAAGAAAAAAAAAGAGGCAGTGCTTCCAAGCTGGAGGTAACCACATACACGTAGCTTTGGGCCTGGATTTAGTTCGTTAGCCTTTCGGTTACTGAGCTATCGGAGTTTACATACTTTCTTCTGTCCAAAATTGGAAGAAAATGCTTGGTCAGGGAGATCATAACTTTGTCAACTTCATTTCAGAAGACATTTTTTAGGTTTCGATCCATTTGATCAAAGTTGATCGTAATTCAGCTAACACCTCTGCCGTGCCGACTGGATCATAACCCCTACGGCCCTACCCATGCTGGTTACATATGTGTAGCAATAATTTAATGACATAGATACGGCATGTATACTGACATGGCAAATAATTATATGAAGGGAGAGAGGGAATGAACGAGTCTCATTTAATTAAACCAAATCTAGTTTGCTGACGTGTTATTCTTGGAAATCACAAAATGAAATTTGCACTCAAAATGGCATAAGGGTTAGGCATCCATATACGTGTCGTGTAAAAATAGGGAAAATCATTATCAGCGCCATAACAAGCATAGAGAATCTCATTTGTGCTAGGATCAGATAATGACGTCATCTGTGGCGCCATAACATTCACTACCGTGCATAAAAAAAACATTCACTACCGTGGATATTAAGAACATTTTATTTCTTTATCTGGAATATTTTATTTTTAATGTCTGAACATTTTATGTCCTTGTCTAGAACATTTTATTTTACTGCAAGAATATTTTTTCCCTTAAGGCTGGAAATTGCAAATCATGGTTGTTTAGTTGCTGGAATGCATGCGTTAGTTCTTTTTCGAAATTAAGCATAGATGAAGAGAATATAAAAATCAAAAGATCGATGACGCATTTCTTATGAACGCCGAATGATCAGACCACCGCGGGCATGCCACACTTTTAGTTGATTATTTTTTTCCTTGAGGTCCCTGCATTTTTAAATCATAGACATCCCGCCTTCGCGGCCGCCACCTTTGATTGATAAATAAATATGTATATAAACACAACGCTACGCCTGCGCGTTAAAGTTGGGGCAGGAAAGGATAGATTGAATGAAACGAGATACTCCCTCCGTCCCATAATATTAGCATTTCAAGCATTCAAACTCAAGAAATAACAGAACTGCTAAAAGACATTTATACCCCCTCATTTTACACTATCCACCAACTCTCACCTACCCTACCAACCCATCTAATTTTGTCTTATATATAGAAATGCTTACATTTTGATAAAAATTTTGAACCCTGCAAATGCTAACATGTCGGGATGGAGGGAATATATGAAACGCGCTAGCTTCTGGTTCTGGACGATCTTGACTAGAAAGTTGATGGGTCCGTCCCGTCCATCGAAATGACGATTTTTTTTCTTCAAAAAAAATGCTCGGGCGGGTGCTCTTGCAATCTTGCATGGCTACTGGCTACTGTAGCTTAGAAAAATTTAGTCCAAGATTCTACTCCAATTATTTTTTGAAAAATTATTCTACTCCAATCTGATCCGTCTTTTCAGCTACGTATATAGTGCTTCCGAGCTGGAGCTAGCACAGTGTATGCATCCCGGTCTTGGCAGGTTCCCGTTGGCCGTTGCGCCAAAAATGGCCATGTTGGGAGGCACTTTCGCGTGCATCCCGGTCTGCTGGGTCTGCAGGAGCGTCGTACACTGGCGCCGCGTTTAGATCCAGAATGGACTCGCCCGATTCGGGTCTGTACGTGCACAGTGCAATTAAATACGCACTGTAGCATTTCGTTTATATGTGCGAAAAATTGTTCAAAAATTATTTAATTAGGCTCAAAATGTTCGTCCCGCAGAGTACAACAAAATTGTGCAATTAGTTTTTGACTTTATCTACATTTAATACTTCATACATGTTATGATATTTTGATGTGATGGGAATCTTCTTTTTGCATAGTGAATTTGGGAGTGTGAATTTGGGAACTCTGGATTGAATTGGATGGACCTAGCTTCTCGATCTGTTCTTCGGTACGGTGCCTTGCGCGGACCCGGGCCTTGCGCGGGCGGCGTCGCTCAGCGGCGGCGGCGGCGGCGCGGCGACATGTGGTTCGGTCGGAGGCAGGCGGCGTGCCGAGAGGAGGTCCCCGGCCCGGGCCGTAGATGTTGCCCCCAAAGGCCCCAACCCAACAAACAGCCGCCTGCATCCATGGGCGGTGGGCGCATTGGATATTCGGATGGCCTAGCCAGCAGAAGCTCTCTCTCTCTGATCGGAAGGACCGCTACATTGCGACACACATGCCTTCCTCGCATTAGCTAGAGACCTTGCTTTATGAGTATAAAATGGTGAAAGAAGACCTTGATTTAGTACTAACCTAGTATATAGTAGTATATCTGGTTGGTGGATTTTTTTTTAATAAGGCCTCTACGGGGGCCCAAAACATTGCATGTGTGTTTGGCCGCCTGTTGTTTTTCCCCCTTCAAGTGTGCTCTATTTGAAATTCTTTAAATTGCGATAAAAAGGCTCTTCTTAAAGTATCAACCCAAAACCATTTCTTCTTTACGATATCCTTTATTGTTTGTACCGAGCCATTTTCCTTGTTCATGTTTCGGAAGCCGATCGATGAGTCCGACGGCCGCAGTAGTTGAACATGCAGCTACATGTGATCTGGAGTCCAGTCAACTATAGTCCACAGACGTTATATATAATTAAGTTAACTCTGCCTCCTATTCGCAGGACTGAATCTGATATACTAAAACAAATAAAGTCCTCTCTCTAATCAGAGAGCAGAAGCGAACAGAAAGAAAACGGCAAAGATGGCCACGTGATGAAGCTCCTCTTCCGGTCAATGCCGCACGCTACGCACTGATTAGAGAGTTGCGCGCCTGTGATGGAGCAAATATGTTTCTGGAAGGCAGCATTTGTTTCCTTCGTCCACCCCGAAAAAAATTCTTCCTTTTCTGGTGCATTCATCTGCCGTGAAGCAGCCAATAAATATTCCTCTTCAACCTGATAAACGCTCTTCTTTCTAATTTGACTATACATGCAGTCAAAACCGTTTTTATCCCCCATTTTTTTACCAGCGACGATATGTTTGTGTGTTTATATATGCAACAGCAAATAAGCAATACTATGTACGTACCCACGTAAGGGGGAAAAACGTGTATACGGGCTTAGAAGCACGTAAAAAATCAGGGCACGAATCCCCGTGAATTCAACAACCGTTTTGGATAGACACGGATCGAGGCTGTGTTTTCCTCCCAACTTTCTAAACTTTCCCATCACATCAAAACATTAAAAGACTTGGCTAATTTACGGCCGGCCGTACGTTAGTCCCGCCGCACGACCATTCTATTTTTGGAAAAAAATATAAACATGCAGAACCGTCTTTCCACTTCTGGCACTAGCACGCTGACCCTATCCGCAACAGGTTCTCACACCTCCCTCCTCCATGAGAATAAAAGGAAATTTATCCATTTATCCGGTTCACTGTTTAAGCTGATGGAAATTTGCTCTGATAATTTTGATAAAATAATAACAGATCAAAGAAGACAAACCAATGTATATACATGCACATGTACTGTTTTGCCTACAAGTTTTAGAGAAGGCATATCTCAGCAAAACAGTTCTGACAAAAAACAAACACCACAGATTTGCTTCAACCGATTTACACATGATTCTACATGTAAGCTTTGCTTCGCCTGCCTATTTACTTGACCTGCTTCACACTGCATATCGCGTTGGTGCCCCTTCCCTCCCTGCACATCATCCAAAATGAAAGTGGATTAGACATATTATGCACAAACAGAAAAATGCCTAATGGAAATTAATTTTGCTTGATCATAGGAGCATATTTGCCTAATGAGAAGTAGAAAATTGCCTACTATATTTTTTTCTTTTGCCTACCAACCAGACTTGCACTATTTGAATGTTTGATCAATGTCAATTGCATGGACTAAATAGGCTAAATGTTCATAACTGGTGTGTGCTATATCCTGCAATTCTGCAGCCCTAGTTGACCCTTTGACACCAAAAAAAGCATGGATATCATGTCATAACATCTCTTGGAGCATGATCATGCAAATTTTAGAAAAAAAGTTAAAATTCAGATCCAAGCCAAACACCCGAACATGAACACATAGAAAATAAAATGAAACCAAATATGTAAAAAATGCAAACACAGGCATGTAGCATATATACATAATAAAAACTACTAGTATGAACAAACAACATGCACGTTAATTTGCCTAAAATAATAACACTACTTTTCCTAAATAATAACATTAATTTGCCTAACTAAACAAGCAACTTTGCTTATCTAAAAAGAACAGCAACCGTGCTATGTTTAAAGCTCTAATTCTCTATACACAACAAATATGCACTTATATTACATTAAGAAGGTAGTGATGTACATCAATATACTTACCCTAATCACTCCCAAGGTAGCATTAAAAAGGTTCTTCTCAAAGAATAGAAACTTCATGATCCATAGCTACAGATTTCACCACTGAAGGAGAACATTTGAAACATATTTATTCATTGTTATTAAACTGCTTATTGGATATTATTTAATTGCCTACTGAAATCCATCAAAAAAGGAAGAACAATCTGTAAAAAGGGAGAGCATGGATGTAATCCATGGATTTGACTTCCCCGGTTCCCTGTTGCCAAATTTAGAGAAACCAACACAATAGTTAGTTCTACAGCGTAGAAAAATCCCCCCAAAACCTTCCATCGAGTAAATATGTTTTCAGTGCATAAAATACCAAAGGCAAACAACTCGAAATTGAGGCTCACCTTTGTGTGCGAAGGGTCCAGGTACAGCATGCAAAAATCATCAGTTTGTTCTTCAGAGAAAAAAAAACAAATCAGCAACACTAAAAATCAAGGCAGAGAATATTAGTTAGAATATTAGTTAAATCATTAGCTAGTGGTTTGAACTCGTATACAATAAATAAGAAACTAAACAACACAGGGACAAACCACTGCTAAGGAATAATATTTTGTGTACTAAATTAAACTGAAGAATAGTAAGGTAACTAAAAATACTTTGCCTCACTAATAGCATTACTTTGCATGACAAATAACACTACTTTTCCTATCTAAGTACAGTATATTGAATAACTAAGAACAGTACATTGCCTAGCCAAGAATGACAACCGCTGAAACCAAACTAGACAAAAGAACAGTCACGGCTTGACAAGGGTAAATCAGTGATAAACTCTGCAGATAAGGTTAGCAAACATAAGCAACAGAAACTATTGCTAGTGGATTGAACTTATATATGATAAAGAAAAGGTTATGTTAACCTAGATAAATAGGGCCCAACTTCTGCTAAGGAATGGTACTTAGCCTAACTAATAGTATTAATTTGCCTATCTAAGTACAATACTTTGCCTAACTGAGAACAAAACTTTGCCTACCTAAGAGCTGTTTGAATCATCAAAGAAATCAAACACTATCAACAAGCAACAGGTTGCTGGACTGAAGTTGGCAATACATTGCTACAGGATAGTCCTGCTTCTTAGAAGCAGAACCCACATGCCAACAGAACATAGTCCATTTCCATGCTTTCTAGATTAGCATCCACATTAGTTTGGCAGCGCAATTGAAAACAATTACATCTAAAACATGCCACCTGACCTCGACTTGCAGTAAGAGATGATCAATTATAGAATATATGGAATGAATGTAGAACCAAGAAAGAGAATAAGAACAAGTGTAATATAAATGAAATCAAAACATGTCACATATACAACTAAGTACTGCTAGCAATTGTGAAATATATGCTGAAATCAAAGTGGGCTACAATTGTCTCAGGATATAAAAACAAAAAAAATTGTGCAGGACGAATATGCAGTTAGGAAATGAAGTTCCATTATGGCAAGAATTTCTCTATGATAATTGTCAAGCATATAGTTCTGATTATGCTACAAAATCTGAACAATAGTTCTAAAGAACCTGCTTATAGATCTAGTACGGATGCTGTCATTTCTCTATGACATACTAAAAATTAGATGTCCAATAACATTGCCTAATGAAGTACACTATTTTTCTTTTCTGAACCATATTATTTCCTAATTAAGAACCACATAATTGCCTAACTTAATCCCATATTATTGCCTAATGAATTTTGAATTTCTCTTAGCATGACTGCCTAATTTATTTACAAGGGAAATGCTTGCCTCGGTTATTCCTTCCCTAGAACCCACTTCATATGAGAGCTACCAACCCTATGTCTCTCCCTCTTTTTAACTCTCCAAATGACTACATACATAGCATTTACTCTCATTTGGTTAGATCAAACTGAAGAACTAGGTTCAGTGTCTAAATACCAGTGTTGATAGTTGTATATGACCAGTACTGAAGGTAAGCAGTTGGTAATTTTATGCTTAATGCAACATACTATTTTGCCTATTCGAGAACCATATAATTGCATACTCAATGACAGCAACCTAGTCTAAGAATAAGCTGTAAAAAAAAAGAAGAACAACGCATCAGCCATCTTGCGAAAAAAAAGCTGAGGCTAAGGCTTCTGTATATGACTGTATCTTCTAAATGAGCAACTGACAGTACCACCTATCTCTAGATATAAAATGCTATAACAGGGCAGGGGGGTCTGAGATCTCACTTCTGTGCAAAAAAAATGCTCGAAAACCAAACACAATCTCCAAAAGAATCCATGGTAATTTGCAGTACCACCATATCTACCGCAAAATTGAGAAACAAAAACAATACAGTGAGAGCAGGGAAATAAATGGTAGAACAGGCGCGCAGGGGATGAGATCTCACCTCCGTGTGCGGCGATGCTCCCTGAACCAAATCCTTCCTGGATTGAACAACCAGACGATATCATGCGAGAAACATACATGTGAATCCCACCCCAAATCCCCATCAGAAAAATCACCGTCACTGAACAAACAAACACAAGCGAACATGTCTCACCTTCGTATGATCTGTTCCGCCCTCCCTGCATCTGGGATGTCAGGCCACGGGTTGCTCCCTTTGCTTCCCCAAACCCTGGGTTGAATCAACAGAAGATAAATCCCCCTCCCTCCCAAATCAGTTAGTTCATCTGGAATGGGATGCGAACAAGGTGCAGGGATGGATCTCACCTCCGTGTGCATGCTCCCTGGAAACCAAATCCTTCCTGTATTGTGGCTTCCCTACGGGAAACTAGTCGAAATCATGCACAGACATACGAATCCCCCAACCCCGTCAGAAAAATCGCCATTATGTGGGGGGCAAAAACCAAACGAATGTGTCTCACCTTCGTAGAATCCGCTCCCCCCTCTGCCTCTGGGATATCAGGGCTTTCGTTGCTCCCTCTGCTCCCCAAACCCTATGTTGAATCCCCCCAAACCGAAGAAAAATCCCCCAAAAATCAGTTCGTCTCGAAACAAAAGGAAAGAGCGAATCGAATGCGAGGAAAAAGGGGAAGATGGACTGCGCTCACCGTGCATGCTCGCGCCGCCGCTCCCCCGCCTTGGATTTGCGCTTCGTTCCCGGGGAATCGACGGGAAGCGGCGGTGTGGAAGCAAAATTGTCTGGAATCGCGAGAGAGAGGAACCCTAGAGAGAGAAACGAAAATAAAATGTGGAGGAAATGAACAGGTGAGGGGAGAAATTGCCCCCTCCTGTCTGACATCTGGGTCCCACGACAAATACGAAGCGGCAGTGGATGATGCGTTGGACGGGAGCCGGCCGTTTGGATCGACAATCTCACGGCCGGCTGTAAACAAGTCATTACCAACATTAAATATAGCAAATAAATGACGCATGTATAGAACATTAGATGTAGATAAATAAAAAAAAATAATTACATAGTTTTGATGTACACTACGAGACGAATCTTTTAAATCTAGTTAGATCATGGTAAGACAATCATTATCATAAACAAACGAAAAGTGCTACAATACGCTGTAGTATCCGATGTGACCCCTTCTACCCTTTTCACGGATCTAATTAAACACAGCCTGTAGGAAACATCCGCAGGGACTCAACCGTACGCAACCGCGACATACTCCCTCCGGTATCGTATTAGAAATCGTTTTGGACAAGGTTTGAGTCAAACATTGGGAATATAAATCATGAATAATATTTAATCTATTGAGTTTGGAAACGTGAAAATCATATAATTAGATTGGTTTTGAAAATTACTTTCATAAAAATATACATATATTTTTTTAAGAAATATTTTTATAGAAAAATGAAGTCAAAGTTGTGCTTTGGTGACCGTGTCGCTCTCCTAAACGACTTCTAATACGATACCGGAGTACTCCGTATGCCGACATGCTGCATGATAGACGATGCGCACGTACACGGTGAGCTTCATGAGGCTCTGACACGTACAAACCATGGCCTGCGCGGCTGCGCCGTCCATGCGCGCGTGTACGGCTGCGTTAATTCGGTGGGTGCGAGGTGGAAGACGAACCACCAATCGAGCTGCCACGTCAGTCGATCTCCTAGGCTAAAAATTGACAGGCCGGGTGTTGCTGGTAATGAAGCATCTCGATCGGCCCGTATGAATCGGTGGCTGCTGTGTGACGCCGCAGTGTTTTTTCTTTCCTTGGTTTGCTCGGATAGATCAGGGAGCATATATAACAACGACGCTATCACCTGCTCGATTAAGAACCGACACGAATTCGTCCTCTAGTATTCTAGTAAAGATGGTGATTGACTGAGCTGATCACATCAGCTGCTCATGACACAGATCCAGACCGATGATCTCAGCTCCACACCATATCAACGAATTTAATTAATTTAGAGTATGACACTACTAAAATAGAGTGGTTTATTATCATGGGAAAAAGGCTATTTTTTTACTTTTTTTGTGAGCAAGTATGTATTTTATACTTAAAATAAAAAACAAAATGATTCACTCAAATCAGTGTTGTTCAGTGAAATATATATAAAGCATTCTTGAGTTGAGTTGATGGGAAGCATCGTTTCATAAGTACGCCCCTAATGATGAGAACGGCCACATACTCCTACGCCGCTAGCTACCTTTGTGTTTCTTCTGAAAGGCTCATATACACTTAAAAATAATCAAACCATAAACATACATCTCCCTTTTGTGGTTACTTACATACGTAAACAAGCAAATAAAGAAACACGATGTTGCGCGTAAAAGATGGGGCAGCATTCAGACGCTATCATGCCTGTGGATCTTGACTAGAAAGTATAAAGTCCATGGGTCCAAGGAAAAGACGGATAGATTAGTTGGCTCGAGCAGTGTTCTTGCCTGCCCAGCTAGAAAATCTAGCCCTAGATTCTACTCCCATCCGTGTGTCTTTTCAAGTAGCCAGTGCTTTCAAGCTGGAGCTCGTCGACTGACTGATCGAAAAGGCCCGCCGCGCGCTGCATGCATGCACTACACGAGAGTGGAGCTTTTGCCAGCATCCAGTTGGCCGTTAGCCTTAGCCCGTTAGAAGAAAAGGCTATGCAGGTTTCAATTTCAAAATTTTCAAAAAAGGGTTTCAATTTCAAGGGCATAAGTATAAAAAATTTATAACATCAAGGGCTTGAATCTAGGCACGATTCTGTGGATCCTGGTCTGCTTACGTGGTCGGAAGTATTTTGATTTACCGGGTCAGTTGGTGACGTGCGTCCATTTGCGCGCGTACGCGTTCGTGCATGTACCGTGCACGTAGCAGGTGATCGGTAACGTAGAGTTGTAGTTCTATAGCCGTATAGGATGAGAGTGTCCACGAGACAACTGGTTACGGAGGACACAAGTCACCTATCTATCTATTAATTGATTTCTGCCCCAAATTAAAGCTTGGTGCTGAACATTTAAAAAAAGAAAAGCTTTGTGTATTGTGGTATTCTTTGGATTGCTAAATACAGTATGCGATATCATCTTAAGTTTTATCATAAGTCTTTTCTATAACTTTAATTAAATCTATAGAAAAACATATTAATATCTATAATACCAAATCACGACTATCAATCAAATATACTTATTATATGGGAAACTAGGGAAAAACACAACTCCATTCCCTTTTAAAATGTATTCTAGCAACAAAAAAGAAATGGAGGGAGTATCCCAGATTCCCAGCATATCATACTCCTACACGATAATTGAAGATGCACGGGTTACACGAGCCGCGCACGCAGGAGGCCGCGATTAATTGCGCCGCGCGTGAGCGTCGGAAATTAAAGACACCCAAGTGAATCCCCTTTGCGCTCGTCGAATTTCAATTTCAAACACATGTAACCGCTTCCGGCTCATAATTGAAATATTCTTGGATCCGCGCGTACTGTATATGGGTACCACACACAAGTACAGTACAGTACATGATGACGGTAGTTGGGGCAGGGTGCATATATGGTGCCAGAGACAGATTCGATCTAACACATACGGAGAGTGTTGGCTAGCTGCTGTGCACGTAATTATATTAGTGGTTGGAATTAATAGCGTACTGCTACGACGACTTGTAGTGTTGTTTATTATGTCTCCGATCGCTTCCAAATGCATGTTTGAAATTGAAACAAAAGTATTGACTGGGAGACGGTGGCGGTTGATAACTTAACTGAGCTCATTACATGCACGTACTATTGACACAAGTCTTAAAATAGCCAACGTGCATACTTAACGGCGCTGTTCCAAACTGAGCGAGAGTAGAAATTGTCGAAGAGAACTAGAGGAAGATCTACGATGCATATGTTGTTGGCATATCACTCCTGCTGTTGGGGTTCAAGATCGAACAAGTCGCAACAAATAAACAGGATGCCTGCAATCCTCATAAACAAAATGAGAAAAAAAGCTGACCGGATAGATGTATTCGGCAGCATGTACGTAAACGTTTTAGGTGAGGCTCTGACCTGTGAACTAATACTCCACAAATCCAGGAACGTACGACAGCGAGTGCTGCGTTTGGTACGAAGCATTGCTGCAGGAGGACCTATTCATAGATTCAAGAGTTGTTTTCCTTTTTCACACAGCACCGTACCTAACAGTCTTTGATGGTTAATGTATCCAATTACGTAGTAACGTGCGTTGCCATCTACGTTTAAAACTTATGTAACAGTCGTTTTTTGGTGAGGTTAAACCAAACTGCCAAACACGTAATTCGCCTATTAATAATGGGCGTTTCGGGCAGTTGATCGACGACTCCCGTGCTTGACAAGCTGTGGGTCCTTCTTATCCTGACGACTGACGTACGCTGCGTGGTCGGCGATGGCTGGATTTTCCTCACGGCAACGAAGGCCTGGTTTAGTTTCCAAATTTGCACCCCAAATTTACTATAGAAAATGAAGATTCTCATCACATCAAAGTGTCATAGCATGCATGGAGTACTAAATGTAGATGAAATAAAAAACTAAGTATACAGTTTTGTTGTACTCTGCGAGACGAACATTTTGATTCTAATTAATCAGTTTTTGGACAATTTTTCACACATACAAACGAAATGCTACAGTGACGTAATGATTACGACGTGACTTCGTACTCCCAAATTTCACCACCCAAATTTAGAATCTAAACAAGGCCGAAGTGAAGCGGAAATCACCCTCGTTTTCGGCCTTAATTACTGACAGCGGCAATAACACTCGCGCCACGTCAACGGCTACTTGTCTGGCGGTAATCCAATGGCCGGCCGGCCACGGTAATTTGCACAATGACCAGGGCAGCGGCAGCGCGGAACGCCTGGCCGAGAGGGCAGACGCGCAGGTCTTTACGTGCCTGGAAATGGGAGATTGGGAGCCGCCTGCAGCTGCAGGTGTTTTCCGGTGGGATTACCCATGAGCATGAGAAAAATCCTTCTTTGCCGATGACCAGGTGGGAGGTCTCGCCATCCGCGACACCTATCAACCTATGCTATGCCGCAGCAGTAATCCTAGGCGGCGTACATTCTCCTCGACAGCGAGAGCACGGCCGTATTCCCGCGCACAAGCACAAACGGCCGGGCACGCACGACGCCGCTGGCCGGGAGCAGAGCACCACCCACCCGGCACCCGTTGCCCGCCACGGTCGCCGATCCCACCGTGGCCGCGTGGAAACCCTCAAATCCATCCCCCGCCCGACCCCGAGCCCGATCACCTCAACGGCTTCGGCGCGGCGTGGCGTGATCACCTCACCTCCCGCGCGCCTTCCTTCCTTCCCCTTCTTCCCACTGTCTGGCTGCCTGTCTCCGCCTAAATTTAGCTGCCGAGAGGGAGAGCCACCAAATTCTCTCGGCTTTCCCTCCCTCTCCCTTCTCCCACTAGCCTTCTCTCCCGGTCCGCGAAAATAGCAGGCGACGGCCGCGGCGCGCGCGCGCGGGTATATCTACCTCCGCACACGCGTCCCTCGGCGCGGCTCACCCTTCGTTCACCTCTCTCCTCCGGACCCCTAGGCTAGCCAGCCACCCTTCCATTTCCGGCCGCCCAGGCCACGGCCATGGCCTCTTCGGTGGCCGCCATGCCCCACGAGTCCGCGCCGTGGAGGGACCCCTCCCACCACCGCCCCACCCCGTCCAGGGGCTTCTTCAACATCCTCATCCCGCCGCCGCAGCCCGCGTCGTCCTTCTCCTCCTCCCCTTCCCCCTCCCCTTCCCCGGGCGCAGCCCTCTCCGCCTCCGCGAGCGAGCCCACGCCCAGGCGCCGCCGCCAGATCCTCGACCGCTGGGCGGCCGCCTCCGCCGCCGCCACCGCGGGCTCCCCGCCCGCGCCCGCCGACCAGCGCCGCCGCGCCAGGGACGCCGAGCTCTCCGCGCTGGCCTCCGCCACGCGCCCCATCGCCGCGCGCGCCGCCGTCTTCCGGGAGCCGTCGCCGGCGCCCTCCGAGGCCTCCTCCTCCTACGGCGCCGGCGCCGGCGCTGCCTCCGCCGGCGGGCCGCCCCCCGAGCTGCCCCCCGCGGGCCCGCGGGCCTCGTCGCTCATCCAGCGATGGCGCGAGATCGAGGCCGTCGGCCCCGTCACGCCGCGCCCGTGCTCTGCCGGCGGCGGCGACCCGGCGTCCGACTCCGACGCCGGCTCGCCGCGCGGCCGCGTCGGCTGCATCGTCAAGAAGCTCAGCGGCGCCTCATCGCTCCCCGAGGAGGAGCTCGACGACGTGGCCAAGTCCGAACTCTCGCTCTCGCAGTCCGCGCCGCCGTCGCCCGCTCGGGCGCGCGACGGCTCGCAGTACGCGATCAGCGGCCACCGCCCGCCGCAGCTCGTCGTCCGGACCGTGCGCGGCCGACGCGCGATGGAGGAGCTCGTCGCCGCCATGGCGCACCGCCGGAGGCGCGAGGTCGCCGCGCTCGCCGAGAGGCACGCCGTCTCCCGCTTCGCGCACAAGGGCAGGATCCAGGTAGCCTTCTTGTCGCATTGTGCGTTTTGGATCAGATTACCGATGTTCATCATGAATTCATGTACTTCGTTTATATTATTAATCACTCGGATAATTGCCCCCCTTCTCGATCGACAAATCCTTGTTTAAAGCCAGCCAAAAAGAGCGTGAGCTGTTGTCTGCTGATTTTGACACCCCAAACATGGGGTCGGATGAGAGTTTGGTGGATCGGTTTCTTCCCAACTGGCGCTGCTGATCAATGTCATGTGCAAGTCCATTATCATGCTTGTTTCAGCGGGTTCGTTGACATGTCAGTACAATCCAAAATGAGATAAATTTTAATTTAAAAATGAGATAAAATGGAGTGCTTTATTTTGCGAAGAAAAAAAATGACAGTTATATGTAGTAACGTGTTCACATTTAATATTATTTATTACTATTTATTTATCAGTTGTGACTCTGGTGCAACTGTGTAGAAACCAGTAGAAAGTTCCACCAAAAGACCACGAAATTGTTTGGAACTATATGGAGGTACTTCACTTTCACAGATCTGTTTGGATGTCAATATGGACCAGAGAAAAGGAGATAAATGAAGGAGATGCAAACTTGACATAGTATTTTGCAAAAAAGCACTGATGAAAGTACGCCGCTGTGGCCGCGGTGATGGGCCAGTCTAACACATGTTGTGACTCTGCATATCCAGTGGGTGAGATGTATCGAGTGATTAACATCTCTCGTTTGTCTGGCTCTTCTGATTCGTCCACAAACTGACATGTTATGGAGGTGTGGATGCTGCACGGCTGTGGTCAAGAGGCCACACGAATCACACCACATGACTTGACAGGTTCATTGCTAGTATATCATGTCATGTATACCTGTAGCACATAAATATGACTAATATCTTGGTGGCTTGTTATGAGCAAGTACTATGCAAATTTCAACAGTCCTTTAATGCCATTGTCTTTTAGGTTTGGTTTAGTTGTTACCGTACCTTCAATTTCTTGCAACCCTTTTGGTTTGGTTATTCTTTACTCAAACTCCAGCCAATAGTGATGTGCATGGTACCAGTACATAAGAAAGTTGAATTGCTGGGAAACCGATGGGCAGGCTCGTGCAAGTATTTTGATTGCTTGAGGTCATGTTGCCTATGCTGTGCACAAACGATTGTAACTAAAATAAGTTATTTTTGTGTCATTATTCTTTTCTCAAGGACAAAAGTATTCTTTCCTTTCCCTCAAAAAGAATATTCTTTTCCCTCAGACAAAGATTTGGTAAAATCAGAGCGCACCAATGATGCTGCAATGATCTGATGTAAATGTATTCGCCTGATATGTTATAACCATCATTAATCTTGCTGCAACAGAAGTTTTTTTTAATACCCAAGAGATACAAGCACGTCTACTTTATGCTTTAGACTATTTCCCTGAAGTAGTATTTTTCTTTATCATGTTATGCAGAAATCAACTGTACCTGATCCTCTTTTGCTCTTTCACATCTTGCAGTCCATGCTTCGTCTGAGGTTATTGCGCCAGCAAGGTACAGTCGAGGATGAACTGTGGACTCTACTAAAACCGGTTAGACCACACCAACCAAAACATGCGATCAAGAATAATACCATGAGGTATCGTCACATCCTCTGAAATTAACCCTCCATTTTAGATGGCTAGAGGGAGTTTAGGTTGCCACGTACAGAACTATAGCAAATTACACATAAGGTTTCTTCTTTTGTAACGCATTCATGTCTACGGCTTGACCTTCCTAGTTTGTTTATCTTTTTTTTTTGAAAGAAATACCCCAAGGGAGACCCCTGAAGTTTAATGTGCCTCTCACCCAGGATTTGAACCCTAGGTGGGAGCCTTCTAGTTAGTGGCCTTTGCCACTACACCATGAGCTCCTTGGCTAGTTTGTTTATCTTAGATTGTCAACTAAAAGCAAAATGACTTAGTTTTAGTAGTATGATGACAGTGAGTAAGCAACTTCTTAACTATCAAATTTCGTAACTTCTTGTAGATGATTTCTATAAAACCTTCCTTGTCCATCAAATTTCTTAACTTACTGTATCTGGTTTTATTTCTCCAATTAATGGGCAGATATGGTAGCAACGACACAAACTTACAAGAAGCAAATGATTATAATCAACAAACTAATGGGTAAAGAATTATATTGCACTGCTTATGTATAGCAAGTTACAATAATTTGCAATATTTGTAGGTTTATACCCTATTATTGTGTACCTATGCCTAATGTAAATCTTCTTTTCAGCAAGTGCAGGGCTGATGAACAATTTTGTAATGATAGAGTTCCAGCTGAGGAAAAGTCAAAAGATGTATCTGTTGAAGGCCTTGTTAATTCTGATGGTTCAGGCAACCTAAAGTGTGATCAGCAGATGAAAACCAATGGAAACTTTTGTGTTCGGAGTCAGAAGTATTCTGAAGCATCCAGTTTTGCAAGGTACGGTGAGCATAGTACCGTTGACGATAATCAATATGCGGAAGACATCTCCCCCAGCACCACAAGCACATTAAATGAACTACAAACTCCATCATCTCGAGGAGATACTCTACGTGAAGAAGACAACCAAAGCATAAATGGTTCCTGGGAAGAGAGAGGGTTATGGATAAGCAGTCTTGGTTGGCCTGCACCTATAGATACCATGAGTCCGGATAGCTGGCATCAGGATGCAATGGGGGATATTGAGAATCACAATCAGATTCAATTTAATGATCGCCCCTGGATAGACTCCCCGAACTCATGGAGATCATTATGTGTTGTCACACAATCAGACTATTGTGATTTGTCTCGCAATACTGACATTTGCAATCTTCTTGAGAGGTAATTTTGATTTAATACCAGTCTTAAATTTGCAAAATCAGATGTATATCACACACCATTCCTATATTGACAATACTAGTGAGACATAGTATTATATTAGCCATGCTCCTTTTGTTAATTTGCTATTCATCTCAACATACCCTTTTAGCATTAATGGCTTTGTAATATTCTAACAAGTTTCTAAAGTACATACTTCGAAATCGTTTTGCCATCTTTTGTTAAACAGGGTTACCATACTGTTCAAACAATTTTGCATATGCAGACTTATTTACCAGCTCAACTGAACCATGCCATGATATATTTCTTTCTTTCCCTGCAGAAAAATGGTCTCAAAGTCTCTTGAAAGTGACTTTAGCAGTAAAATGAACCAGCTGCTGCTAACAGTCCTGCACAAACAAAGGCAACAACGGATAATGGATGATTTTGGAGGATACTATGATGAACGCATGTACTGGAGACAGAATGATGAAATCCAGGATGCTGATAAGGATACATCTGCGCCATGTTCATTGCCACCTGTCGCTCATCTTGGAACCCATCAACAAGAGAGTTGGCAGCATTCCTCATTTGGAAGTCAACATCAGGATAACGAAAACTTACTTGTAAGTGAGTTGCTGTTCAATGTTGGCTGTGGAAAAAACAATTTCTTAATATATTCTCTGTTTTAGGAAATGGAAGTCAGGGTAACGGATGAAATGTCCCAGATTCATCATGAATTATATGAACTGCGGAAGCTGGTGGAAAGTTGTATTGCATCCCAAGTAAAGATGCAGCACTCCATTAAAGAAGAGGTGTGCAGTGCACTTCGTGAGGCAGGTGAGTCACGGCACAATTTTTTAAGTTTGTATTTTCTATATGGAACGATCAAGAATTTAGTATTCTACTTGAATAAACCTAGTTTCCATATAGGAAGTAGGAACTATCCTCAGCCTCCTCAGTGTGAAACTGAAATGTTACATTTGGCTTTCAAGGCAACACTGCTCTTTTTCTGAGCTCCCAGTGCAATTGCGCTAGGTTGCCTTAAAAGGCCAGTCAGCTGAGGTCTCAAGAAAAAAAGGGGTTACTATGTTTGGGGAGGCAATAGTGGGGAAGAGTTGTTCTAGTCTTTGAAGCAAGTCTATGTCCTGCAGTCTGGTTGCATAGATCTTGGCATGGACCAGCTCACTGCTTCATATCTTCAATGCTTTGTATGGCACTTTTGCCGGTTTATTGAATTAACTGATTCTGTAATGAACTTTGTTTGGTTATCTTTGCTAGCGCCCCACTGCTCATGACTACCATCTTAGCTACATTTGATTTGTAATCATTGATGCGCACCTTTATGCTCACTTGTTTTTTTTTCTGATGCTATTTCTTGAACAGGGTTGATGCCAAGCCAGCCCGACACAACAGCAGCAAAAAGGGGCAGTTGCTGCATCTGCCATCGAATGCAAGTTAACTCTCTACTTTACAGGTAATGATTTGCAGGAATAGATCTTGTACTTTGACTCACTTTAACCAATAAGTCATATCTTATTCTTGTTATGAGTTGTAACATGTTCACAATAACCTCACATCTCAGTTCTGATGCATTCCTAATAGTAATATAAAGTACGCAGATTGTTGTGGAAATGCTTCTAACCGAGTTCGTCGTGATCCATCAGGTGTGGGCATATGTGCACCTGTTTTGACTGCGCTGATCAGCTGAAATCAAGCGGCAGGAGTTGCCCAATCTGTCAATCTTCTATTGATGACGTTGTTCGGGCGCAGCTGAATTTTTGAGCTTTAGGATTTAGGAAAGAAGAAACAAAAAGGAGCCGGTACTCCCAGCTTTAGATGTGGAGTTTGCGAAGCCCTGGTTTTGAGGAGGCTTCTTACCTTTTGTTAACCACCACTAAAAAGTATACGAGCTAGTTCTTGGAGAAATGTAAATATGTTTTTTGCGCAAGAGCGGTGTGCTTGTATCGCCCGAAAAGGAAAACAGAGTTCTAATCAAAATGCTGATCCTGTTTCTGATGAGTCTTGTGTGCATCTACGACAGGAATGTTTATGGTTAGCACGTTGATTTTCTGTTGTTTGTGCCGTGTATTGAACTCACGGACCTGAAACTCTTCAGACCACCCCAGTCCGCGTTGGACTGGTAATTTAGTTAAGATGAACATGACGCTTAAAATTCAGCAAATTATGTACACGATTGGCAAGCACTTAAAAAGTTCAGACTGAACATGGAATCACTGAACAACAGAATTTAGCTTCAAACATCTATTACTCCTGAATGCCGTGATGCTAATCAGACCAGCCATTACTCCAAGGTGTACAAAGCTACATCTACATGGGTTGCCCGCGCCCTGTTGTTCTGTGGCCCTTCACACCGGCAGGATATGATTGTCGTCGGCGGCGAGGACTTTCACGGCGAGGATGCCACTGGAGACCTCGACTTCAAGGAGACCCGGGCGTGATGGCTCGAGATCCTGTCGGGTGCGTCCGCGGATACCTTCCCCAGCGACGGCCGCCGCGGCTCCATGCCCGCGCCAGCTTGCAGCCTCCTCTTGAGCACGCTCTTCCGTACGCCGTCGCTGTCGAACAAGAACGCGGCGCACACCGGCAGGCCGGACTCCTCCTCGTCGTCGTCACAGCCCAGGATGAGCTCCAGCGGCAGGTCGAAGTAGGCCGACGACGCCGCCGCGGGCTCGCCGCCGTCGATGCCCAGGCCCCGCGACGACGGAGACGGAGACGCCGGCAGGGAGCCGCAGTCGAAGCGCTCCAGAGACACGGCCAGCGACATGGTGCTGGGTCGCGCTGAGCACGCGCCTGGGTCGCCGCTGGGCTCCACCGCGGCGGCGGCGGCGGCGGCGGTCTTGCCGAATGCGCCGGAGGAATAATGGTGCGCCGCCGCCGACGACGACGTGGATGTCGGAGGTTTGGTCCTCCTGGTGAGCCCCGGGACGTACATGCAGCACGCGAACGGCGCCTTCCCGGCGTGCTTCGCCAGCTGCTTGTCCCGGCCCCGGCCGCCCTTGGCGTAGCCGAAGGAATACTCCTCGGGGTCCACGGCGGCGATCAGCGGTACGTCGCTGCCCCACCGCTGCGGATCGCCCGCCTTCCGCTCCGGTGACGGGAAGGCAACGTCGAGCCCGGCGTCCGCGAGCTCCGCGGCCTCCGCTTCCCAGCCGGCGGACAGCTTGCTCCTCCTTGAGGGCGACCCGGTGGGCGCCGAGCGCGCGGCGTCCACCACTGCGGGCGCGGCGGGAGGCTTCAGCCCGCCGGCGATCGACGCGCGCGGGGACGCCGCCGCGGTGCCCGGCGCGCTCTGGCGGCCGTCGTCGAGCCGCGCCGGCGACACGCGGCGGTCGTGCACGGAGACGGAGGGGATGGGCAGGGGCTGGTCGATGTCGAGCCGGGAGAACTGCCGGAGCGAGAAGGGGTCGACGGACACGTCCCTCACCTCCGGCTGCTCCGGCGGGCGCTGCCACCGGAAGGCCTCCTCCCACGACGCATCGTAGATGGAGTCCCTCGCCATGGCTGCTAGCTGACCGCGCGCAACTGGATCGGAGCTTAGTCCTGAGCCGATGGCGATCGGGGATATGGGTTTGACGCCAAGAAGCGGAGTGGTGGACGGCATGCTCGATCGCGCGTTAGTGGTGGCGGCGTTCGTGCCCACTCTTGTTGCCTTGGCGCGCAGTATTCAATTGTGTTGTGTCGGTGCTGGCGTCATGGGCACGTTGGCATCATCGTCATGGGCCGGAATCGGGGACGCCGGGACGCACGCGGACCATCATTCTCCGCATTACATGGGCCTGCAAACTATTCGAACTACCAGATTTTTTTTGGCGGCCCGCGCGCACAGAGAGGCTGGCCTGCTAAACGTTTAAACCTTTCGAATATCCAAACGGCTTTCTCGGCAGCATGACGCCAAAAATCTCAACTTCGGCTGCTGTTCTAAAGTCTAAGCTATGTTTTAGTGTTTTATAAAAAGCTACAAATATCGTAAACATATATTAGTACTTTTTTGACTCAACGAATATTAGTAAGTTATAAGTACACTATCAAAATATATTTTTTGGAGGATTAAATAAAAACAATTAGGTTTCATAAAAAATAAAAAGAATTAGATGTAAATGTTGGTGCTTTTTCTTGTCAAAATTAGAGAAATTTGACTTGTATAAAACTAAAACCGAACTACTCCAAAATTTTGAATGATGTTTTTTAGAAAACAAATTTGGAATTCCGCATCTGTTTTGTTGTTTCTTTGCAAAGGGAAAGAAAAAGGGAAAGGATTTGTTTAATGCATATTGTTGCTCGATGTAATTTGTTTTTCATTTTCTTTAGCGCTAGTAGCTTTTCAGTTCGTTTGGCAGAAGAAATTGACTTTAGAAATATTTTTTGTGATCCGACCAGCTATTTATTACACGTACGATAAGAGGGTAGGACATGTTCGTTGAGAGAGAGCTCTGATTTGCCAACACCTGTAGGCTGTAGCATTGATTGAGAGAGAGCCAGCTGGTCAGTTAATGGTTGCCTCCATCGAGAGACAGTATGACCAACTACAACTAATCCAACAGTTTCCCTTTTCCCTTTCTCTTTATTTTTGCTATAGAGGAATCCTCTTTCTTCAAGATATTGGGGAGAGATGCTCCAGCAGATCCCCTTTCCCTTTATTTCTATCTTAACTTACACATGGGTCCCATCTATCAGTGGATATTACTCTCTCCCTCGGCCTTTCCTCTTCAGCACTGCAGCTCGCGCGACCTGGGTAAGGCGGCGGCGCTCGGCGGGCTTGGGGCGGCAGGGGCTCGGCCGGCGGGCGCGCCCGCACGGAGGCTTGGTGCGGCAAGCCGGCGGTGCGCGGCGGGTGGCAGAGCAGCGCCACGGCGGCGCCGCCCGGGCGGCGGAGCAACGCGTGTGGGGAGGCTTAGCGGGCGGCGGCGTGCAAGACGCGGATGCGCAGTGCGGCGGCGGTGCTTGGCGCGGGCAGCGGCGGTGCGTAGCGCCGGCGGCGGTCGGCGCAGGGCTGTGCGGCCGGAGGCGCGGGGTGCCGGGCGGCGCTGCCAGCCGCGGTGCAAGGCTGCGCGGCCGGGGCGGCGGGCGGCGCGGCCAGCGCCGGCATCGATGCGGGGCAGGGCGGCGCGGCTGGAGGCGTGGGGTGGCGGGCGGCGCGGGAGCGGCTTGCAGGGCGCGGCCATGTGGGCCTGCGCGCTGCGAGGTGGGGTGGCCGGCGGCGAGGTGGCGTCGGGCGGCGTGCGCACGACGGCGGCGCCGGCGGCACGTCGGGGGCTAGCAAGAAGGAAGAGAAGACAGTGGAGAGAGAGGAGGAGGGGAAAGGGGATCGAGGAAAAAAAGTGGAGGTGATTGAGAAAAGAAAGGGGAAAGGAAGAGAGAGAAAAGGGACTGAGAAAAAAATATAGGGAAAGAGGATCTGTTGTAGTTAGGTTTTTTCCTCTCAATCCCCTTTAACTAGGAATACAGGGAAAAAGAATTGTTATTGGGGAACCGTTGGAGTTGCTAGGAACGATCATGTTAACTTAAATGCATGATGTTTAGCTTAAGTTTATCCTAAACACTATCATGTATTTGAAAACGTTTTCAACTACGGGGTAGTAGTTAATTTGTTCTAAACGTCGTACTCAATTTAGAAATGCAGATTACTATTATAAAATCCTACAACCAGAGAAAACATCTGTGTCACACCATAGCACAAAATAGGATTGAAGAAAAAAATAAAACGAATAGACAGATGAGCTACCCAATACTTAGTACAGTATACTGAAAAATCAGGAGTAAAGCCCAAATAGTAAAGAAGTGTAGATAGGAAATTCGATTAGCTGGATGAATGCTTCCTCGAAAACAGAAATGCAATTTGTCATGATGAGCAGTAAACTGCTTGTATCTATCTCTATCATGATGAGAAGCTAACAGAAATGCAATTTGCAATACTATGAGTCATGCACCGCTTGTACAGTAGTCTATCTCTATCATGTCATGTCCCCGTCTCTTGACGCCGGCTGAGCATGAGTGCATGACTTATCCTCGAGTCCACGGACGATGATGGCACACACGAGCTGCGCATGGCCGCAAAGAATACTCCGCCTCGATCGGACGGTCAGAATAATGTATCTGCAGCGGTTGCAAGGTCAGGATCTGAGCTGGCACGGCGTTCACCTACTGAGCTGGGACTGGGAGCGAGGTCGCCGGTGACAAGTGGCAGGGCGGGTGAGGTAGCTCCCCGGCGACGATTTCCGAGCGCGGGGCCCACTTATCCGGGGAGATCGTACCGTGATCCTGGCAGAAAACGACACTGCAGACCGAGATCTACCTACGCCCATAATTCATGGCAGATCATTGTTCCTGAAGAAATGTGAAGATTTGCATCACTAAAATTTCGTAAAAGCATGTCAGTTTAGCATCCTACATCCAACATTACAATACGGATCACAAATTCACAATGCAACAGTCTTCTGCAAATTTTGTTCACGTTAGCACATGGCATTTCTTTTAACCATCATCTACTCTGCTGATGATGTACGTGTTTACACAGAGCAATCAGCATGTGTAGCTCTGCTGATCTGGCCGTCTGGTTCACACTCACACCAAACCCTGTGCTTGCCTGTTTCAGAATTCAGAATGCCTTCACCAACCCTTGGATGATTGAATCACAATTTTGTCCCTTCCGAACATGTGGATCATGCTCCGACTGTGGGGGCGAGAGGGAGCAACATGTCATTGCTCACCAGTCACCACACGCTTCCGTCTTCGTTTCTACACCTGTCTCAACTTTTTACAAAGTAAGTACGTGCTAAAAAGAAAAAAAATGATGGGCCCTAATTCTGGCCCATCGGCTATTTTGTGCGGTTGTCTAATAACCATATGCGGGTACGGTCACTATATGCTTATATATCTCTTTGCACGCACGTGTCATAAAAACATGGAGGAATCCTTCCAGAAACCAAGACACAAAAGATTGAAAACAAGAAAGTGGTGACAGGGATGAACAACGGTGAGGTCCATTGCTTTAGCTCCGTACTCATGTGATACAATCAAGTAGCTAGCCCTTATTAGTTTTTTATTTTTATTTTTGAGGAGAAAGGGGCTTCGGCTTACTCTGTTTTAGAGTATATATGTCCTTTCAAAAGAAGGAAATTCTCGCTGTCCCTTTTTTGTGTGCATGTTCTCTTGTCCCTTTACGCATTAGAAACATGAACTTTAGAAACTTTTCTTAGTGGGTGAAAAGAAGATGAACCAACCTTTTCAAGTTGAAAAAAAGAAAACTAAGCAATGGTTGTCACAACTATTTTCAATAATAGTAGTACTATATACATGCCAATTTGCGGTTTGCTTGGCTTATCAGCCACTAGCCAGCAGTGTTTTTCTCTCAGCAAAAACTAGCATCAGCCATCAATCAGTCAACAGTGTTTTTCTCTTAGTAAAAACCAGCATCAGCCATCAGCCACCAGCCAGCCGAATAAGGCATTGATTTTCATATGGTAAATATAATAGTGTTGGATAATACACTAGAAATTTATCCTCGGAACCCATCTATTTCACTCACACCACAGATACTCCGTACTAAATTTCAGCTGTCTCTGTCAACCGGAAAAGACACAATTATTGGCTGCAGCATTGTCCACGAGGCAGGGCCGGGCCCCTCTAGCTGGCCGCGCCGCCTATAAAACCCGGCGCCGGCCGCATCCACCGGTGACCAACCAAACCCCTCCTCCCCTCCCCGTTGTCGGAGCCTTCTCCTTCTCCCGCATCGACTAGTCCCCATTCCTCAGATCCTCAGCTGCACCGAGGCAAGCGGATGGCGTCGGCGTCCAAGGAGGAGGTGATCGGGAAGCTCAACGTCCGCGTGGTGCGGGGCAACAACCTGGCCATCGCCGACCCGCTCACCCACACCAGCGACCCCTACGTCGTGCTCCAGTACGCCGGCCAGGTCCCTCCCCGCCTCCGCTCACCATCTCCCTCTTCATCCGCCGCCTTGTCCCCTTTGTACTTCTCCGCAGCATTCGTCTGGATTCCCCTGTGACCGATCGGGTCGGAGGAGCCGTCTGCCCCCGTTCGCAGCAGACGGCCCGTGCGTGGTCCACGGTCAGCGCCGCGGCGCGATGGGGATCGGGGTCGGGACCGTGGATCTTCCCCCGATCTCCCAGTCCTAGGTGCGATGCGAATCTGCTCGGATCGCACATTTTCGGCACATGCTTTGCCGTCTCATGCTAGAATCATGTTACGGCCGTACGCTGGTTCTGTGGATTGGCTTTTAGTGATTATCCTGGGCGATGCCATGATTTTCTACTGCTGTTCAACGACGATCGAATCGGTATCCTGCCATGAGTTGGCAGACAACCGAATTGTGCCTGATTGACTGCAGTTCTAGCTTAGCTTGCCCATGGATTCGCTTAGCCAGCCCCCATCAGGCGTGGCCCCTATGTTGCAGTTTGGGGATGTTGAACTGGGTGCAGAGCCCGGAACCTGAACCACCATCAAATTCGCCTTGAAATGACAAATGATAAGTGGGTGCCACACAATTCTGTGAAAGATCAGTCTGAACTCTGAACCTGTACCATAAGCAGTACCCCTGTGATCTGCATGCTAGTTGCAGGATCAAAATGGCATAGTACTAAGTGAAACTTGCCTTCTATTTTCCCAGGAGTAGCTCTTGATATTTTGCTTACATGACCTCGTGTTGCTCATTGAGTTATATATTTTTTTAGTTTCTGTATTATTGACTTATGTGGCGTCAAGCACTTAGGTCCACTGTTGCTGAATGGCACGATTACCAGCTGAATGCATAATACAGCGTGCTACATAGTTTTTTGGGGTTCTGAATGCATTTGTTCCATTATATACTGTTGACTCCAGTTCCAACATCATGGATGCATATTCAAATAGTGGATCTCTGTTTTTCTATATTTGCCTGATGTTAGTTTTCGCTTACTAATGGTACAGAAGGTGAAGACTAGTGTCCAGAAGAAGAATCCTAATCCAGTCTGGAATGAAGTACTGCAGCTCTCAGTCACAAATCCTACAAAACCAGTGCACCTAGTAAGTTTGCTATTTCAATTGGTTCAGCACCTTTGCTCTACAAAAATTGAACATATTTATGGAAATATAAGAATATGACTTGATCACTATGGTACTGTGCAACAACCATATAATTTTTGAAACCAACGATTTACTAATCTAAAACAGAAAATGCCTTCACTTTTTTAGAACAGAATTTTCTCTTAAAAAATATCGATATTATGAACCATTTCTGTCATAGGTACACTGATAATCACTGCACCGAGTTGGCCACAAACATTTCTGACTATGCAATGACCAGAAAAAAAGTATTGATTTCTGAATTGCTAATACCATGCAGGAAGTTTTTGATGAGGACAAATTCACAGCAGACGACACCATGGGTGTGGCCGAGATCAACATTACCGACATATATGATGCTGCAAAGTTGAATCTGAGCCATGCCACTAATGGGACCAGGATCAAGACAATCTATCCAGTTGGTGTAAACTATCTTGGCGGTGAGAGTCATGTTCAATGGAAGGACGGCAAGGTCGTCCAGGACTTGATTCTGAAGCTGAAGAATGTCGATAGTGGCCTGATTGTGGTTCAGCTGGAGTGGGTTCATGTTCCTGGTGTCAAGCTGTGAGCCATGTCTGAATGAATGAAGGTCGCGATCGCTGCTTCGATGGATCTGCGGTTGTAGTTGGTCCTGGTCCGAGTGTTTCATTGTAAACTATATCCTGAACGTGTGTATGAGTGATGTGTGCGCTGTTGGTTTGAGTGTGGTGCTTTATTTGAGGTACTTCCTGGTGACATGATGTGGGTGTGAAGTCTGTGGTTCACGAATAAGAACGCCATGTCTATGTCAAGCGGAGTGAGATGTAAATTAAGAACTTAGAACTGAAATAGAAACGATTTGGGCGTTGATTGCTTCCCTCAAAAATTCAGGATGTTCCTGTAAACTTCCATGTTGGCTCCTATCAGATTTTTTGTTGCAGGGAAGGAATAGCATCTCTTGATAGTAATGTCTGTAGTTTCATTAGCCATACATGACTAGCACAAATTCAGGTCAGTGGTGTATAATCATGTATCGACTGAACTCACGGTCCAACTACTCATATGGCTGATGCGTCAAGTTATCAGCATTTATTTTTGAGACCTTTGCTATCAGTTTTTTTTACACTGATTTCCTCATTTTGCAGCCACAACTTCTGCAAAGATGTTCACGACAAGGATGGGTAGTGGATCCTAATCCAAAGCCAAGAAATTTGGATGCTTGCATGGACTGGCCCAATACATCGGCCACGAGGTAGATGTTTCCTTTCTAAATTGGTGATCATGCATAATTTCAAATTTGAATTGGCTAGGTCAATTCGCAAAGCAATTTGGTGTCAAATCAAATTTTAAAGAGTAAATTGCAACCACCATACAACAACTTGTATTGCCGTATCATTTTGGTCCAACAAGTAGTAAAATGTGCAAATGGATACAAAAACATGCAAACTGTGTGCCTATAAGGTCAACTGTACACCATATGTGCATTTTGCCATTATACTAGGTGATGGGATAGGTTTATGCATGTAACCCTTTATGCATGTAACCCCCTTTATGTAAGTCTTAACTGTGTATGCTACTCTTATTTCTTTGGCATCGATGGTTGCAATATATACTTTTTAGTTTAGCTTAGAGGAAATGCACACAAACACTTAGTTTGTGACCTGTTTGGTGGCTATAGATAGTGAAGTTGATCGCTAGTGCATGAGGAGCAACAAATTGGAGTGGATAATTAGCATATTGAATAATCCTCATATATATAACCTGAATAATCTAGAGTAGCACATGAAAATTCACTTCAACTGTGAACTAACATGATCGGATAATAAGCATATAGCAATGCACTTCAATGTGAACAAATATGCAAGCTGTGAACAAATGGACCAAGTATCGATAATCCAAATATCTCAAAAACAGCTTGGCCAGTGCAACGTTCTACTGAGCATTGGCAGGCGAAAATTGAATTGGTGGTGGGCACTAGGACCTATCGGTGGTTAACAGGTCAAAATGAAAAGGGCAGAAGGACTTAAATGAAGTTAGGGAACAAATATTTATTTAAAAACAGCAAATATATGGTTCTTATTTGCAAAAATGTGAACGCGGTACCATGTCATGTTGCCAACGTGTCCATAAGCGAAGCCACCGAGCGTATTTGGACTGTATATGATCATACATGGCAACTTGGTGCATCTATTTGTACGTTTTGCAACTTGTTGGACTAAAATGATACGGCATTATAAGTTATTATATGGTGGATGCAATTTACTCAATTTTAAATATAAGTTCGCGTGAGTACCGGGCTCGGAAATTCGGAATATATATATCTAGCTGCTGCTGCCCTTCCTTCCACGGGCAGTTTCGACATGGGCACCGCCGCCGCCGCCGCCACGCAGCAACGCGATCCTTCGCGGGACGTCATCTCCGCCCCGCGTGCCGCCGGCGCGGGCAGCGGCTGGGCGCTGTTCGATCCGCGAGCCGTCGTCACCGGTGGCTTCGGCTCCAGCTCCGCGGCGGCGGCGCACTCCCCCACGGCCGCCGCCTCCGTGACGAGCAGCGGCGCAAGCGTCCGCGTCTCCCTCCGCATGGAGCCCTCGCCAGGGGTCTCCTACGTCGAGGTCGTCTCCGGCGACCGCTTCTACAAGAACCCCACCGTCGTGGCGGCCGCCGCCGACCTCCTGCTCATCCGCATGGTCTTCAACGCCGGAGACGAGCCCCGCGCCGACTTGTTCGTGTACCGGGCCGATCCCGAGCGCCCGTCCCTGCGGCGCCTCCCCGATCCGCCCCGCCGCTGGGCGGACCTGGGCCTGCGGCACGCCGGGATCGTCCGCGGCGGCGACGGGGAGTTCCTCGTGGCGGACCTCCAGACGCGCGTGATGAATCTGGGCAGATACAGCTGGACGTACGTGACCGAGCTCCTCCGGTACTCCTCCGCGGCCGACCGGTGGGAGGTCACGCCGGTCGAGATGCCCGAGGAGGAGGACTCCGGGTACGCGCTCCGGCCGTCCGCCTGGGAGACCGACGCCGCATTCTCCTCCGGCGGGCTCGTCTACTGGGCGGACTACCACCACGGCGTCCTCTACTGCGACGCCGCCGCCGCCGACCCCAAGCTCCGGTTCGTGGACTTCCCCGGAGTCGAGACCCCAGGAGAGGACTTCCGGTACGGCGACGAGATATCCCCGGAGAGGTACAGGACGGCGTGCATCGACGGCGGCGGCGCCCTCAGGTTCGTCGACGTCGACGACGGCGGCCGGGACAGCTCCTCCGGCGACGGCGAGTGGGGGTGCGTGGTGATCAGGACGTGGGCGCTGAGCACGCCGGCGCTGGGGTCGGAGGGGTGGGACGTGGGAGCTGCAGCACAGGGTGGAGCTCGACCTCGACGGGGTCTTATCGCCGTTCTGGGAGGAGGACAGGGTCACGCCGGCGTTCCCCGTGGTGAGCATGGAGGAAGGCAACGTTGTGCACGTGGTGGTGCGGGAGCCCGACGACGAGCGCTGGATGGTCACCGTGGACACGAGGAGTGGGTCCCTCAGGTCCTGTGACATGTTGCAGAGAGCCCAAGAGGCCGAGGGGCCAGAAGAAGAAACCTGTGGCGATGCCACTAACATATTAGGTGACACGCCCTTGATCTGGTGTGAAGTCTGCAAATATGTATCTCCCTGACATGCATGTCTGTGCACACAGGTGATCATGAGGACAGACAGATCGACATGTAATGAAAATACAATAATATGTTCAGATTTACTTCAATGGTTCAAAATGCACTTATGCATAGCTTACATCAGCTTCATGGAAAAAGCTTTGTGTCTAAAATTTCATAGAACGGAGACTACGAAACTTGAAAAAAGTTATTAGAATTCGTAATTCGTATTAGCCTATTATAGGCCGCGCGCAATAGGCTGACAGTTAAGCTGTGGTAGATCACCATCACCTGCGAGTATACTTCTAGTAACGCTGACAAATGAGTGGATACACAGTGTTTGAAATCAATAATCTTCTGCAGGCTTGTCGAGTGCATTTGCAGAAAGTCCTAGTTCGCAGCAGATCAAGGGTTCTTCGAAGAATACGTTGCTGACGCCCCCCTCAGCTTCTGGCACCTCAATGGCGTTCTGGTACAGCTCGTACGATGCCAGGCACCCGTTCCTCATGTCTACGGTGATCGTCCAGTCCAGCTCCGAAGAATCTTCCCGTGCTTTCACTATGAAGTGAAGAACATCAGCTCGCCGCATGTCGACGATGGGAAACCCCGGCGTCGAGCGCGGCAGCGGCGATCGCCGGTACTCCCGGTGCGACCAGAGCTCGCTGAACCTGAGGCTGTGCTCCTTCGTCCACTCCATCTCCGGCGTCCTCAGCGTCCATGTCGTGATGGTGCCGTCGCCGGAGGAGCAGGAGCACCACCGGGCGCGCCGCCGCCGGAACCGGCCGTCGTCGACGTCGACGAACCAGAGGCGGCCTCCGCTCACGCACGCAGTCCTGCGCATCGCCGGGAAGCCGCGGCCGTCGGAGAAGTCCTCCCAGAACTCGGCCAGCGGGAACCGGACGAACTGGAGCGATGGGTCGTCGGCGGCGACGTCGCAGAGGAGGATGCCGCGGTGGTAGTCCGCCCAGCACATGCGCCCGTCGAAGGCGAACACGGCGTCCGCGTCGAAGCACAGCGGGGGCCCAACGCCGCCGGGCATGTCGAGCCGCCTGAGCTGCCACCTCCGGGTGGCGGAGGAGTACCGGAAGAGCTCCGCCACCTCTCCGGTGATGCCGCCGCCGGCGGTTGGACGGTGGACGCTCGTCGGCGCGTGGCTGGACTCTGGAGGTCCGCCACGAAGAAGTCATCGCCGCCGCAGCGGGCAACGCCCGTGTGTTGGATCAGGCCGCTCCAGCCGCCGAGGGAGGGGAGGCACTGGAGCCACGGCCGCTCGGAGTCGCCGGCGTTGTAGACGAAGAAGTTGTCCGGGTCCGGGAACCGGTGCGACTCCCACGAGGGCGCGCCTTGTTTGGGCTTGAGCAGCATGTGGATGAGGAGGAGGCCTCCGTTGGCGGCGACGACCTCGGGTTCCTCGCCGACGACGCAGTCGTCGGTGTCGAGGCGGACGTAGGAGACCGCCGGCGGCGGCGAGGCGGAGCGAGGCGCACACCTTCCGGCCGTTGAGCGTGTATGGAGGCCGCGGCCGCGTACGAGCAGGAGGGCGCGGCGTCTCCGGGGTGTCCCAGCATGACGCACGGGTCGAACGACGCCCAGCCGGCGCCGAGAGCCTGCGACACGGCGTCGGCGGCGGCGGCGCCGCCGTCCATGTCGGCGAGATTCGTCGGCGGTATTAGTTCGACGGAGAGGAAGGATGGCGAGCCGGTCAAATCCGTTGCTTTCATTTCATATGCGGGGGCGGAGGCGGACGCGGAGGCCATGTCCGAGACGCGTTGGGCGCTTGGCAAACCGAGACCTGTACGGATTCGGCGAGCATCGGAGAGCAGTGGCATTTTCTTTGTTTTCCGAGGAAAAAATGAGTAAATTTCCAAATATTTGGACTGGGCCACAACGGTGCGAAAAGAATGGCAAAGTGTGACACCCGATCGTGCAGTTTTTTTTTCACCAAGAAGAGTTCACCTCTTTGCGGCTAGTACGAATGCAAGGTTACTGATGACTGATGTAAATTCCTTGGAAAAGTATAACTGCTGGCATGCTGTGAGCCGATTCTCCCTGATACTAGTGGCTCAGTTGTTTGCTGCATCCACACCTTTGCAAACCATGAAGTGAAGTCGTAACCGGTAAAATTTGCTGAGTTACCTTTCCAAAAAGAAATCAAATCAGTTTGCCAAGTTATTACTTATTACACGTATTAAGCGCCTGATGAATGCAAACTTTCGGTGAGTAGATTGATCTGAGTATGAGCACCGATAGCGACGTGTTTTAAGAAAACCATAAGGAATTAAGGATTTTTTTTTAAAAAAAAAGGAATTAAGGAGGCTCGATAGCAAGCAAAGAAAAAAAAGGGAGCCGCAGAAGGTATTCAGTTGCATAATTTTGGTACTATAAGATCTCAACCATAGTATGTTACTAGAATAACCTAAGTATAAAATCTTACGTAACGGATATTAGAGATTAAGATGTCATCCAAAAGTGCAAAGCGTATATATCTGATCTCACAGAACTGTTCCTGAAGGTCTCATTTGTTCAGATATTCAAGTTTCCGAGCAAGCAGATAGTCTCAATGCTTCATGGTGGTAGGGAAGGCTTCACATGGTTCTAGCAATAATATAACTACCCACAAATAACTTAAACTACTGTGTCTTCGAGGAGCCAACAATTGCGACTTCCGCCTCAATGCAACACTTGCCTTTGATCAGATAGCCTTTTGATGCATCTTTAAAATCCTCTAGCGAGATGAACTTCCGCCAACCCCAGGCAGAAGAATTGCTTGAGAACTGGCACCGGCCTGCAATTCCCAGTAAAACAAATTAAGAACATGTGATGGTAATTTAGCATTTGGACTCCTGCGCATCAAGCAAATTTCTGCTAAAAAGCGAACCTGTATTCCGGCGCTTGCCACATTCCTGGTCTTTTTTTATAGATAAGGCAACTTCGACCAGGTTCGCAGAGCCTTTGGGGAGATGATTTGGGTTTTTCATTTTCAGAAATATGGAGAGATGGTTCCCATCACGAGATGGATACATACTGATAAACCTGCAAATTGGACAACATCGCATAATTTAGTTGATGGTCTGTAAAACAACTTATTAGTTTTAAATGATGGACAAATTTGAAAAGCAATACGGTATACAACCATGCTTAGGATAGTAAGAAAAATGCAGTTGCTATTGTCAACATTCAGTCATGCACTGATGCCAAGAATTGCGAGGTCAAGGGGTTATTACCATCTGTATCCACCAACTTCAAACTCTGGTGAGTAGCCCGGGTTCTTTAGTGCATAGAAATCCTCAATTTCCCAAGTGTAAACTCTGGCCTCGTTGAAAATGTTCATCTTCTGGACAAACAGTGTTTCTGATGCCATGTTGACTTTGACAGTGGCAACTTTGATGAACTCAATACCAAAGATGCAACTGTTGTTGACAAGAAATCTAGACGACCTCTTCAGTGTGTTCAGGGCTATCATGCGTGAGGTACCAGAGCTTGTGCTTGCAGCCTGGAAGCAGGTAATAACTGCAACAAAAACATTCAAGCATGATGCTTCTGTTGCTTCAGAGAAAGGATTTTACCTGAAGCAAAATACGGCTGCAGATGGAATACTTGTAACTGAAAACACAAATGTTTTGATAGATTCTGAACGGAGACATGAAAAGAAGCAGAACGTTTTACTTAAGAACAAATATTGTAGGTCGTAAATTATACTTGCCAGTTTAACCAGGGAGAATCTGGGTCAACGAGTGTAAAAAATGTAAAGTGTTCTTGGAGGAAAAACGTAAAGTAAAGGTTGTAGGTTGTAGTTATAGCTCACAGTATAACCAGGAAGATTTTGAGCTAATGCATAGAGCATTCCAGTAATATCCATCAGGTGTAGTTTGCTACTTTACCTTCATGCTTCCTGTGCTTTCCGTAGGACTGGTCATATAGCAAGAACTTGAAAGATGCCTCAATGGTAGTGTTAGGTTTCACTGAACTTGGCAACATCTCAACCTTGATAGAGACATACTCCTTTTTGCCGCTCTTTTTGACCCCTGGGTTCAGCTTTAAGTACCTACAAACAAGTCAAAACAGGACACTGAGGTACTTGTTCATGAGATGGATGCACCTGACCATGTTCTCTCTTTCAAAAGGTGACCGCTATATGAAGGGGTAGATGTAAAACTGTAAAAGGTGGCATTTTCATTGCGAGCCTTGGATAGATGTTGAACAATTCTAGTTGCAGCTTCGTAGGAAGTAGGAACTAAGGATTTCAACAAAAAGATTGTGAAAGAACAGCTGCCAATAAGAATACCAGTTCACGCCCATGATCTCAAACACACTGGAGTATGTCCATCCTGCACCCTTGTCAAGAAGGGACGAGAACCCATCAATGGTCCAATTGAAGGTTGCCTGCTCTGCTGGAGAAGAAGCCGCAAAATTGTGCTTCATGTCCAGCCTGGGGTTTGATCGGCCTGGAAACAGTGATAGATAGGGGGAAAAGAGTATGAAACAGCAGAGCAAGAATGAAAATTAGGACTGTATTTTGTGAGAAAAATCCACATACTGCAAGATGAGCAATTTTGATCAGTCCAACAGCACAATGATGAACCAATGATTATATCACAACAATGCAAGCAACAAGCAGAAGATATGAAAAAAAAAATACAGTAACTACCGGCACCAGTGACGCAGGAGTTGCCCATGGCTCTGCCACTTCCTCTTCCAGGAATCCTCTGAAATTGAGATCAATTTCCATGCCATAAGCAAACAATGCATGCTCCAAAGTTATAAACTAAAAGAAATATTGCAAATTAGTAGGAAACGACAACTTAATAAGGATCTTAATTGAAGTACCGGGTAAAAACAGTCTACGAAATGGTAGATTAAAAAGAAATGAACCTGACTCTCCAAGAGTGATATAGCAAACCCTACTATCAAGAAAGCAAGGGCTTGCGTTCCTAAAGCATCTAACCAACGCAAACCCCCAGTAGCCCCAAAATCGTGCGAGTGTGCAAGATCCCCACAATTTTTCCCCTCTTCTCCTTGCTACTTCCGTCGGCGCATGCAAGTGCGCTCTTTTACCGTCCACGATCGCAGGCAGGACATGCTAAACTAAGGAAGAACTTTACCCAAGGATCGGAAGCCGAAACAGCGAGAATACCGGGATTCATGGGGGATGGTGCTCACCTAGCAAGCTTCCAGGGCGGAGATCGGAGACTTGGAGCAAGCCCCTCGCCGCAAGGGGGGTTTTCTGTGGAGGTGCAAGGGTGAGGTGGGGCTCACCGCTCACTTTTGACACGGCACAACGAGGGTTTCGGAAGAAGAAAAAAAAATGTCAAAATTTGTTGCGATACTCTCTCTTTATTCGGAAATGTTGTTGCGATACATGTATGAAGTATATTAAGCTATTAATATCTTTGCATATCCAGTAG
Organism: Echinochloa phyllopogon; assembly: GCA_033239725.1. Taxonomy (NCBI): domain Eukaryota; kingdom Viridiplantae; phylum Streptophyta; class Magnoliopsida; order Poales; family Poaceae; genus Echinochloa; species Echinochloa phyllopogon. The sequence continues at coordinate 47,625,944 of BTCW01000002.1, read as the reverse complement.
CTGAAATAGCAAATGTTCTAGTTAGAAAAAAATATCCCGTCGGTCCAAGTCCAATTTTTGAATGTTGCGCTTAAGAAAAAATGACTCAAGAAAAAATTATCCTGCCAATTGAATTCAATTAATGTTCTGCTAAAAAAGATTGGTCTAGTTCTATGAGAAAAATAGTACTGCATGAGTTGTAAATTATTATTCGTTCTTGATTTTTTTTCTCTTATAATATTTGGGCATTCGTCTTTTTAAAAAAATTACAACTATCATTTATTTTATTCGTGACTTGATTTATCATCACATATACACTTTAAATATGAATTATTTTTTTCATATATTTATACTAAATTTTTGAATAAGACGAAAGTCACCAATAAATAGTAATTTGGAATGGAGTATAAATTAAATGAAAAGAATCTGAAAGTTAATCTACCTCGCTCAATATTGATCCCATGGTCCAAAAATGTGACTTGACAAACAAGAAAAATATCAATCATGCTATAAGGAAATAAAAGCATATTCTTTATAATACAAAGTTTTCTTTTCTTACGAGCAGCTGCAAAATATGAGCCGTTAGATCTTGAGATTGCCGTATATGTCTATAGCAGATAAGCCGATTGATCTTGATATTGACGAAATCAGCTAACTAAATTTGATGGTACAAAGTTCCCCATAGAATATTAGTGATTTAATCGAAATGCGCATGTTATAATTGCAATGCCATAAATCAAATGCCATTTTATTTTCATTTTACGTCTGATGCATACATATGTCTCTACCTTCCATTTTTGCTATTCGTGTCATATGTAATGTGTTCATCTAGTGGGGCGTGGGCTGTGCATATGCAGTGGGAATTTCTAATTTCAGAGAAAAGTTATGATAGTGCAAATTTATCCGTAAAATCTTAGCTACAGTTGTCAAAGCACTACGGCACCTGCTTTATCTCTCATCGTATCACCTTATGGTGTAACTCGTATGATACGGAGCCTGTGACCGTGAGCATTGTGTATGTTGCTTTTATCCTTGTGTACCCACACCACCGCACTAACCCCTACTCAGTATGTGATCCAAAAAAAAAACAATCCTCAGTATGGACTCAATATGAATCAACTCAGACCTTGTTTAGATCATAAATTCCGCCCTCAAATTTTACTATGCAAAAAGAAGATTTTCATCATATCAAAATATCATAACATGTATGGAGTACTAAATATAGATGAAATAAAAAACTAATTGCACAGTTTGTTGTACTTTACAAGACGAACAATTTGAACCTAATTAATCAATGTTTGGATAATTTTTCATAAATACAAACGAAATACTACAGTGACACAATGATTACGAAGTGACACCGTACTCCTAAATTTAGAATCTAGACAACAATTTTCTGTGTTTGAAACTTTCGGACTTTTGAATGGTAAATTTTGGTTCAAAAAGAAAACAAAAAATCAAAAACCATGAAAAGTTATCTTCGCCACTAGGCCTTGTTTAGATGCAAAATAGGGGGTCAAATTTGGGGGTTTAGGTTACTTCATAATTATTACGCACTGTAGCATTTCGTTTGTATTTAAAAATTGATTAATTATGCTCAAAATGTTGGTCTCGCAGAGTACAATAATCTTTGTACTTAGTTTTTAATTTCATCAATATTTAATACTTCATACATGTGCCGATATTTTAATGTGATGGAAATCTTATATTTGCATATTGAATTTTGTGGGTGAAATTTGGGATGGGCTTGTTTGTTGAGGTCGTATAGTCGTATATCCCATTTCCGCGACCGCCACGGTGGCACGGTTCCACTTCCACTGCACACCACCGAGCACAAACCCCCCAAACAATTCCGCCGCGATGTCCTCGCCGGAGCCACTCCGGGACCCATCCCAGCTGGCGATCCTCGCCGACGAGCTCCTCGACCGCCGACCTCGCCCGCGCCTCCGTGGCCTGCCCCAACTTCCGCCGCGTCATCGCCGACCACTCCTTCCTCCGCCGCTTCCGTGCTCTCCACCCGCCGCCCCTCCTCGGCCTACTCTTTGAAGGCTTCATCCCGGCGCAGCCGCCCCACCCCTCCGCCGCATCCGCACGCGCCCTCGCCGGCGCCGGCGCCGCCGACTTCTCGTGCTCCTTCCTCCCCTCTCGCAACCTCTGGCTTCGCCGTGACTTCCGCGACTGCCGCGTCCTCCTCTCCGCCTCCCCCGACGCTCGTCAACGACACAATCCCCTCGCCTGGGTCAGGGAACTTGCCGTCTGCGACCCCATACACCATCGCTACCTTCTCCTCCCTGTCATCCCCGATGATCTGGCGGCGTTAGCGCAACGACTGGACATCGTGATTCTCCACCCCTTCCTTGCCCCTGCCGCCGAGGATGAGGGGGGCGAGACGCACGCCTCTTTCAGAGTGATCTGCTTGGCGGAGTGCCGAACTAAGATGGTCGTCTTCATCTATTCTTCGTGTAGTGGGCAATGGCATGCTGCTCCATTCGACCGTAGGATCTCATTGGTCACTGGAAACAGCAACCCAACTCCATCCTTGAGTTCTAAGTGGTCTAGGCGATACTATGCACACAGATGCTTCTATTGGTCGATGCTGCATTCTAAGGAGAAGTTGCTTGTGCTTGACACCCATAGCATGGAGTTCTCTGTTATCTACTGCCCACACGGCCCTTGTAGCGATATTATTGGCAGGGCCATGATGGAGGCAGGGGGAGGAAGGCTTGGGATGTTAACTCTGTGCTGGCTCGGAAAATAGCATGTACATCTGGTATGTTATCTTGCAAAATGATGATAAGAGTGCAAACAAGTGGCACTCGGAGGTGATAATCCCATTGCCCTCGAATTATTGCTACAACATCATGGGTATAGCTGGAGGGTACTTACTCCTACAGAGGATCCCGATATCTTTGCCAGAAAGGTTAAATTTTGACTGTCTTTCCCTGAATCTCAAGACATTTGAGCTTGAATGGTTTTGTTGGTCCAAGTATGTCATGAATGTTGCGCAACTGTATGCTGGATTCCCGCCATCCTTGTCTGCGCCAACTATTTGAACCAGTAAGCTGGCTCTCTTTCCTTATTCACATTCTGCACATGGTAGGAGATTGCAACTAGAAGGTGCTGGTATCAGTTTGATGTTAGTGTGCATTGTCATTGTACTTATTTGCAGCCAGTTTCCATCCAATGCAGCCTAGTTATATTAACCATGCAGTCTGCCTGCAGTTTGATAATTTATTAATGTCATATACTGTACTCTCTAGTCACAAAAGGTGGCTTTATTGAATTCTGTGCAATCAACTTATATAAAAAAAAAGGTATTAAAAAGTATAAAAAAACTTATAGAAAAAAATGGTCAAATTGATTAATGATTACTTTGTGTTATTGAGATTGAACATTTGAAAATGGTATGAATGACATGCCTCACAAGGTTGATCCATAATCATAAATTCTTTTTCTTTAACTCATAATTTTTTCATTATACAAATTAGTAGCCAAATTTTGTGTTAGAAACCATGTTGATGTTCAGAAACACACCATTGTGTGACTAAGGCGTTTGTTGTTTAATTTTAGCTGAGCTAAGGGAAAGCTTGTGGGACTCAACAAAATAAGGAATAATAGATTTTTTGTCTTGTGAAACATGTATGCCAACCAGTTAGATAAATTAAGAGAGCAACTTAGTATCAACCATTAGAATGTTCTAGCAAATTGGGCTTGTTTTCATAATCAATTTATCATTACTATAATTCCCAGTGCTTTTCTTGAACTAGTTCATTTACAAGAGTTTATTGTTGGCTTTAATGAGAATGCTCATGTATCAAGTCTTGTGGAATCTGGATCTTGACCGCATAGGTTTTGGAAATTTCTCAAATAAAAATTTGGAAGAGACTAGAGGGTAATTTGATGGCTCCTCGCGCGTGCGCTCGCGTCCTCTCCCCTCCCCTCCACCACCCCAGCCCCGCGCCGGCGTCCACTCCGGGCCCGGCGGCCACCCCCAAGCCCGTGGCCTCCTGCCGTCCGGCTGCCTGTCCCCTTACCCCTATCCCTAGTGCCTCCGCTTGCGTCACGGCGGGACGCTCCAAGGCTCAGAGGTGGACCGACGACTCGTCTCCGACTGGGAAGTCCGGCGGCGGCTGCTCCCCGTCCTTCATGGAGGTCCTACTCGCGGGCACACTCCCGGCGGCGGCCTCGCAGGCTCCGGCTCAAGGAGCCTCGGCCACAGCAGGGAGCGGCGCTGCGCAGGCGGCGGCGGCGGCCTCGCCAGGTCCGGCTCAGGGAGCCTCGGCAGCAGCAGGGAGCGGCGCTTCGCAGGCGGCGGCGGCGGCGCAGGCTCCAGCTCAGGGAGCCTCGGCCGCAGCAAGGAGCAGCGCCTCGCTGGCCGTGGCGGTGACCTCCACTGTACTGCGGAAGGTTGGATGCGCGAGCCCGTTGCCGGCGCGTGCGCCTGGCACCGATGGATGGACGAAGGTGGTGAGCCGCCGGGAACGCCAGGAGCGGAGACGTCAGACTCTTCGTCCCCGTCGACCGGTCCCTGAGGACCTCCGGGGACGATGCTTCAACTATCTCTCTCCCAACCACCGGGCCGCTCTCTGTTCGTCGAAGATGTGCTGCTTCCGCTGCCGCGCCTTGGGCCACCGCTCCTATGACTGTCGTCGACCATCTCCTGTTCATCCCTCCGGGGAACCACAGCGGCTTGTCTGGCGGCCGAAGGCTGTACTGGCGGGCGAGCCGGTTCCTCCTGCGAACATGGCGTCCCAGTCTAGCGCCTCTGGTGATACCGGGGGTCGGAAGCGTAGGCGCAGATCGCGACGTAAGAAGGGCGCTGGTGCCAGGCGGCAAGTGCCAGGGCGCCAGGCTGATGTTTCTGATTCCGGCGAGGATGCACCCGCCCCTTTGGTCGCTGCTGGCGCATGGCCGTCCGCTGGAGGGGCAGACCCTCAAAAGCCCCGACGAATCCTCGACCGCTTAGCTACTATCTCGCAAAGGGAGGATGGTCTTCGCCGTGCTCTGGTCGTCTCGGTGCTCAGTGGCAATCCAGACTCCATTCTCGACAGCGTTGCTAGCCGGTTTGAGATCGAGGTAACCACCATGTCTCTCCAACGTTTTGAGAATGGGAGATTCCTCTTGATCTTGCCGAGCGAGGAACTGCTGGAAAGGATGTACAATGGAGGACGGATTTTCTCCACCCCATCCCTCAGGCTTCATGTCATGAGGTGGATGCGCTTCATGCAATCTTCGAGAGGCGGCTCCTTACCGGCTGCCGTCGAAGTTGACGTTCGCGGTATTCCTGCCCATGCTTGGGACTTCTCTACGGCGGAGCTACTCCTCGATGATCACTGCTGGCTTGGAGGTCTTCACCCAGACACGGACGATCGACGGGACGTGTTCACGGTTAGGGCATGGTGCTCTGACCCGGCCTTGATCCCGCCGGCGATGGAGCTGGAGATCGTGGAGCCGTCTATTGAAGCTGGAGGCGTCCAACCTGGAAAGCGTACGCTGGTGTATCCAATCGCAATCACGGTCCATCCTGCTGGTCCAGCGCCGAGGACAGGGGACCCTCCTTCTCCACCTCTAGAGGTTGACGAGCGAAGACGGCAGAGGCGGCGGCGGGGCTCGCCGGAAGCTTTGGCGCAGGGGGCCATCCCTTGTGCCCGAGCCCCGGTGCATGCGCGGCTGGGACCACACCCCGTGGCCGGGAGACACGTGGAGCCTCTGGAGGGGGCCGCGGCCACCTCGGCTCCTCACCCGCGCCCCGTGCGAGTCGCCGCCTCGTTCCTCTCGGTCGACATTCATGCGGAGGCGGCTGCCTCAACTCCCGATGGGGCCGCAGCTGTTCACGAGGCAGACTGGGCTTCTCCAAGCGTGCCTGCTGCGGAAGGTATTACTGCGGCGGGCGCAGAGACCCAAGCAGCACGATCTGCCGCAGCGGAGTTCCGGGATGCTGCTACTCCCTCATCGCCTGAGGCCTCGAGCCCCCCTGGGCTGAATGCAAGTGCTTGGTCGCCAATGCTGGAGGCTATGCCTGTTGGGCTCCTGGCCCCAGCCTGTGGGCCCTTCCTCGCCTCTACCTCGGATCATGGCTTGGATGGGCCGACACTCATCGCCTCTATGGGCCAGGGATCGAATACACAACAGGCACCTCCCACGGTGGCTCCTACCCTGTCCCCAGCACACCCCCTCGAAGCCACAGAAGTTGCGCCACCGTCGCCTCCATTGCGGAGCCCCGCCAGGCCGGCGCCACCGTCGCCTCCATTGCGGAGCCCCGCCAGGCCGGCGAGATCCCCCCGCTCCATTCAAGTCTACTCCCGACGCCGCTTCAAACGGATCTCAATCTTGGAGACCCCCGCGCCCCCCGCGGCAACGGCAGAGGATCCACCCCTGCAGCCCCTCACTCCGGCTGCAGAGTTCATCTCCAATCTTTCCAAGACAGCAAGAGGGCTGCTGCCAGCTCCTCCTATCAATAAAAGGAAGAAGAAATCAAGACCAACACCAAGTGCGGAGCCGCGGCGCAGTCGCAGATTGGCTGGTTTGTGAAGGGTCCCCTCAAATGAGAAGACTTAATGTGATACAAATTATCAGTCCCAGGAGGCTGATACACATTATTACAACAGGTGGTTCAGCATTACATAATTCTACGTGGACGTGGGCACTGAAGTGCCACTAAAAACAGGATAAAAGCTAAACTCCAAATAAAAACATTGAGCACAAAGACTCCTTCATCAGAGCAGTGCGCCATGCGGAACTTCCTGCAGGTGACCTAAATCCACAGGCAAGGTTGGGTGCAGCACGTGACTCCTACTCAACGTCTTCAGGCACAAACTCAGGGTCTTCCTCTGAATAGATTAAAACAAGGGTGAGTACATACGTACTCAGCAAGTCCAAACAAACCCACGGAGGGGATATGAACAGAAGCATGCAAAGGATATATACCAAGGATAAGGCTTAGGTTTATTTGCAGAAAAGCAAGTATGCAAGGGTTTGTTTTAAAAGAGTTTTATAAAGCATTAAGCTAATTCAGGAATCATAAGTACGGTTGATTTGATTCACATAGGTCCCAAATCTTAGTGCTACCGGACTCCCCGTCCGTCGTAGCCCGACAGCAAGAGTCAACACTTTTCAAAACAACTCACCGTAACACACCCAAAATCAAAGGACTCGTGAAGTGCCCAAGCCGTAACTCGTCCAATACCGTGGACACGGCTATCCGGATAGGTTTAACTCTGCAGAGGTGTACACAACCACAAGTAGGGTACCACAACACGAACACCTTAGTGCCGGTGCAGATCCTATCAAAGCCATTACCCACCTTAGCTAAACTGACTAGTCACCACAGAAACAACCAGGGGGTCTGCAACCAACCAACAAGGTTCTACCCAGGGACACATCACACAGTTCGTATCCCGTCTCCATGGCCTTCTGTTGCTCATCAGCACACCTGATAACTAACAGTTTAACTAGTGGGGTTTATGCTAAGCCGTTGCCACATACAACGGTCGAGTGGTGGTACTGTAAAATAAGTTAGGCAAGATGACACGATAACCATCCTTAAAAATCATAGTACGGGCATCTCCCCCATGCTCTACCACACGGGTACGAGCTCACCTCGGTGCTTCACAAAGAACACACCGTTTGCCCATCACACATTGTTTTTATCAAACCACTTTCATTTTAAAGCACGCACGCAGCTATCCTTTTAAACACGTCTTGAATATAGTGTTGAGAATAAAAGTAACCAAGTCCTAAGCGGCACTAGCAATGATTAATATTCAACAGAGCGCATCATATTAAATATTAATCTAGGTTGTCAAGGATAGGTCATAACAAATCAAGGAGTGGCTATCCAAACAGGTTTTCATAGCAAAATCATGCAAGTTTTATAAAAACAGGCCATTGGGTTGCAATTATAAAACTAGGACAATCAACATGCATCAAAGGGTGTGAGAGAACTTGCCGTTCTCGAAGCCTTCCGGAAATTCCTGCTCGGGCTCCTGGCCTTCTGGCTCTTGCTCGCAGTAGTGCTCCTGCTCGGGCTCCTCCTCGATCACTTCGTGGTCTACGGTGCACACACAAACAAGCACACGAAAATAAATAAAAGAGAACAAGTTTTGGTCGTTGAGCTCAAATGGAGATGAGAATGAATGGAATATATATATAGTTTATGATTTTAGAAGAATTTAGGGAAAGGAATCAAGTGAATCGGAGTTGGAATGGATGAGATATTGTATTGGCAAGGTGGCTGTTAAATCTCAAAAATGGTTTAACACACATCGATGATGGGTCTCGCGGGCTTTGCTGCACGTGAGTGACTTTGCTGGGCTGGGCTTATCGGTTAATGAATGGGCCATAGGTTAATTAACTGGGCATGGTAGGGAATAAAGAAAACAGAGGGGGGGAGAGAGACCACGGAAGACAGAGAGAGAACGACGACGCGCAGCGGCGCGCTCGCCGGCGCTTCGCCTGGACGGCGTTTCCGGCTGCCGTTCTCAAATCCGAGGGCATGGTGAGGGAGAGGAGGATGAGGGGATTCGATTCCACTCTTTACCTTGAGCTAGGGCAGCATGTGGAGGTGGCTCCACGGGAGGGGGCGGCCGGCGGCGATGGTGCTCGCGGCGGCGGTGATGTGGTGCGTGAGAAGGGAAGCTGGGAGGCTGGTGAGCGTGGTGGCGTGGGCGAGGTGCTCGGGTAGCCTATTTATAGGCCGGAGGGGAAGGGGAAAGTCGGTTCGCCGGGTGCTCGGCGCCAAGGGAGAGGCCGGCGGAGGGGAGTAAATGCGGCCGGGATTTGCGGCCGGCGATGGGACGGCTCGGAGGCGCTGTTGATGAACAGGGCAGCGAGGACAACACACAGGACCGGCGCGACCAGCGAGGCGACGATGCGACGGCACAGCGGCCGGCGGCGAGGAACGCGGCGAGGGCGTGCGCGTGGTCAAAGGCGGTTCTCGCGCGTCGGCAAGCGCGGCGGCAGCAGCGACAGCGAGCAGCGGCCCGGCGCGGACCACGTGGTGCTCGTGCGCGGGGCGAAGGCGGTTCGCGAGCACGGCAGCCGTGCAGCGGTTCAGCGGCGATGCGACGGATGCGGCAGGCCGGAGTAATGGCGTGGCTGTGCGGCGGCGAGGGAAACAACGGCGCGCGTGGCGAGGAGCCGCGGCGCTGCGGGGAGGGCACAGCGGCGACGACGCGGCAGCGGCAGTGGGGTGGAGTAAAGGTGCGGAGAGGTGCCAGACAGCGAGACGTCGCGTTGCGGGTCCGGCCGCAGGCTTTTTGCTTTGCAGCGGCAATGGCGCGTGGAGCTGTAGAGCATCCGAGGCCCTTGCGAGGTGATCTGATGGGAAGCGGCAGCAGTCTGCATGCTGCTCGAGCTTTTGCTGTGCGATGAGCAATGGCGAGAAGGGCCGGTGTGTGCAAGCAGAGCATTCATTGTAAGTTGCATCATCAGGTTCAGTGAGCTAGAAAGCTGCATGCAGCTTCGTAGTGTGCACACGTGTGAAAGGAAAGGGAGAGATTAACATGTGGGTGGCTCAGATAGGATACTAGGATTAAAGAGAAGGGTTTGGTGATGATTTGAAAGGATTAACCAATCAGGGAGAGATTAAGCTTTGGGATGGATTGTGGATGAATAAAAAAAATTGAGCTCAAATGATGGAACAAGATTTTGAAAACCATTTTATCGAATGATTTATGAGATGCATTAACAGGGCTAAAAACGCGGGCGTTACAAACCTACCCCACTTAAAAGGAATCTCGTCCTCGAGATTCGGCTGGTTCCTAAAAAGATGGGGAAACTCTTTCTTCAACGCGTCTTCTCGTTCCCATGTGGCTTCTGCGACTCCATGTCTGCTCCACTGAACTCTACAAATCCGAACTTCAGAATTTCTTGTTCTCTTGGTAACGGTGTCCAAAATTTTGACTGGTACTTCCTGGTATCGTAGGTCTGGTTGTAAGTCAATTGCTTCCACCGGTACATGCTCGGTTTCTGGTACTCTCAGACATCTTCGTAACTGGGAGACGTGAAATACCGGGTGTATGTCCGACATCTCTTCTGGCAGCTGGAGATGGTAGGCTACCTTCCCAACTTTCTTCAGCACCTGGTACGGTCCAATGTACCTAGGGGCCAATTTCCCCTGTATTTGAAATCTTCGTGTCCCTCTAATGGGGGACACCTTGAGGTACACATGGTCTCCTGGACTAAAGCTTATTTCCCGTCTTTTCTTGTCGGCGTAACTTTTCTGTCTGGATTGTGCTGCCTTTAGCTTCTCACGGATCCCAGCCACTCGTTCTTCTGCTTCCTTTATCAGGGCCGGTCCTACTAAGGATCGCTCTCCTACTTCTGACCACATCAGAGGGGTCCTACACTTTCTTCCATAGAGAGCTTCAAAAGGCGACATGCCTAGGCTTGCCTGATAACCATTATTGTATGAGAACTCAGCATATGGTAAACTCTGTTCCCAATCTTTACCATAGGTAAGAACACATGCCCTTAGCATATCTTCCATAATCTGGTTTACCCTTTCGGTCTGTCCATCGGTCTGCGGGTGGTAGGCCGAACTAAAATCCAACTTAGTTCCCATGGCCTTATGCAGACTTTTCCAAAATTTGGAGGTGAACTGGGGCCCTCGATCTGAGACGATTCTGCTGGGCACACCATGCAACTTTACTATGTTGGCAACATAAAGTTGGGCTAACTTTTCCCCACCATAGTTAGTCCGTACAGGTAGGAAATGGGCGACTTTTGTGAGTCGGTCCACTATTACCCATATAGAGTCATATCCTTTTTGGGTTTTGGGTAATCCTACTACAAAATCCATTCCTACCTCATCCCACTTCCACACTGGAATGGGTAGGGGTTGCAGTAATCCTGCCGGTTTCTGGTGTTCGGCCTTGACTCTCTGACAAGTGTCGCACTGGGCGACGAACTGGGCAATGTCTGCTTTCATTCCCTTCCACCAATATTTTTGTTTTAAGTCCAAATACATTTTGGTGGACCCTGGGTGAATGGAATAAGCCGAGTTATGGGCTTCATCCATGATTACTTGCCGGAGGTCTCCTTCTGTGGGCACACAAATCCGGTCTTTATACCATAGGGTTCCCTCATGGTCTACACGAAAATCCGGTGCCTTATTTTCTCCCGTATGCTTGCGGATTTTCATTAAATCCTTATCCGAACCCTGGGCTTTTCTGATTTTATCTTCTAATGTGGGTTGGAGGCTCAGTTTGTGACTAGATCCTCGAGGGACAATGTGCACATTTAATCGTGCCATTTCCTCTTGCAGATAGGTGTTCTTGGGTCCATAAGATTTCCGACTTAGGGCATCTGCTACCACGTTAGCTTTGCCAGGGTGATAGTGGATTTCCACGTTGTAGTCCTTAACTAACTCCAACCATCTTCTCTGTCGAAGATTTAAATCTGGTTGGGTGAAAATATATTTCAGACTCTTATGGTCCGTGTATATCTCGCACTTTTTTCCAATCAAATAGTGCCTCCAAATTTTTAGGGCATGCACTACGGCTGCAAACTCTAGGTCATGGGTTGGGTAGTTCTGCTCATGAGGTCTAAGCTGTCGGGAGGCGTAAGCTACTACCTTCCCTCCTTGCATAAGGACACATCCTAATCCCTGACGGGATGCGTCACAATAAATGACAAAGTCCCGGTGGATGTCCGGTAAGGTTAGTACTGGGGCAGTTGTCAATCTCTTCTTTAACTCCTGAAAACTCCTTTCACAGGACTCTGTCCAAACAAACTTCTTCTCCTTCTTAAGTAGTTCTGTCATGGGTCGGGCTATTTTGGAGAATCCCTCAATAAATCTCCGGTAATATCCGGCTAAGCCCAGAAAACTCCTGATTTCACTTACATTGGTCGGTTGCCGCCAATTGGAAACGGCTTCGACCTTCTCAGGATCTACTGCTACTCCTTGAGCAGTTAGCACATGACCAAGGAAAGCTACTTTCTCTAGCCAGAATTCGCACTTGCTGAATTTGGCATATAGCTTGTGCGCTCTCAACTTCTCCAAAACTACTCGCAGGTGTTGCTCATGTTCTTCGGCGCTCTTGGAGTAGATAAGTATATCATCAATAAAGACTACAACAAACTTATCTAGCTCATCCATAAATACCTTGTTCATGAGGTTCATGAAATAAGCAGGTGCATTAGTGAGTCCAAAAGGCATCACCGTGAACTCAAACTGCCCGTACCGGGTAACAAAGGCGGTCTTTGGGATGTCACTCGCTTTAATCTTTAGCTGGTGATACCCAGTTCTTAGGTCAATCTTGGAGAAGTATTTGGCTCCTCTCAACTGGTCAAAGAGGTCATCTATTCTGGGGAGAGGGTACTTATTCTTGATGGTGACCTCATTTAGGGCGCGGTAGTCTACGCACATCCTCATACTCCCATCTTTCTTTCTGACGAAGAGCACTGGGGCTCCCCAAGGGGATGAGCTGGGTCTGATGAAACCTAATCGTTGTAACTCCTCTAACTGTTTCTTCAGCTCTGCTAGTTCTGAGGCTGCCATCCTATAGGGTCTCTTGGCTATGGGAGCGGTTCCTGGGGCTAGGTCAATATAGAACTCTATGTCCCGATCCGGTGGCATTCCAGGAAGTTCATCAGGAAAGACATCTGAGTACTCATTCACTACCGGCACATCTTCCAAGGACTTCACATCCATACTAAAAACCATTGGGTCTGGTCCACTTCCCCGAGTGTGGCAGGTCACTTGGACTCCATCGGTATTGGTCAGGTGTACTACCTTGTCAGCACAACCTATGAGGCCATTGTGTAGACTCAACCAGTCCATTCCAAGGATTACGTCTATTCCCTGAGACTTAAGTACTACTAGGTCTGCTAGGAACTCTACCCCACTTAAATTGATCCGTACCCGTAAACAACCTAGTTGACATTTGATGTCACCTCCAGGCGTCCGGGTTAGAAGGGGTGTCTTTAGTAGTACTGTGGGTATCTTATGCTTGTCCACGAAACTTGATGATATAAAAGAATGCGATGCTCCAGAATCAAATAGTACTGTTGCCAGAGTTGAGCTGACTAGGAACTCACCGAGTACCACTCCTTGTGCTCCTTGAGCCTCTTGCGCGTTGATGTGGTTGACGCGGGCTCGTCCATAAGACTGCTGATTGTTGGTGTTGCCGTTGGTGTTGCTGCGGACGGGAACTCGGTTTGCTCCGGTGGCAGGTGGCTTGGGTCCGTTCACTGAATTGGAGAAGGTGGATACGGTAGGCTTATTCTTGGGGTAGGGGCAGCTGGCGACATAGTGTCCTGCCTCACGGCAGTTGAAGCAAACTCTGGTATTGTTGTTACCGGTAGTAACTTGGCTGACACTGCTCTGTGGAGGCTTCAAGGTGTTCTGGCTCTTAGCCTGGGTATTCTGGTTCTGAGAGCCTGTGACCTGTGACTGAGTCCTATACTGCATGGGGCCTTGGGATCTAGGTGCAGTATAGTTAGAGGTCCTTGGTTTCTGGAAGCGGTCCGGTTGACGGTTCTTACTTTCCAGAAACTTGCGCTTATTCTCCTTCCTTTCCTCTGCCTTGGCCCTTTCTAAGATAATGGCCCTGTTCATTAGAGTATTGAAGTCTGGAAAGCTATTAATAGAAAGCATCGTCCGAAGTTCTGCATTCAGGCCTTTCAGAAACATGTCCTGCTTCTTCTCATCCTCTTTCACCTCTTCTGGTGCGTAGCGAGAAAGCTCTATGAACTGATGAGTGTACTCCTCCACTGTCTTAGTTCCCTGCTGTAGTGCACGGAACTCGTCCGCCTTGCGCTTCATGGTAGCCTTGGGGATATGGTATTGGCGGAACTCTTTCACAAACTCATTCCAGGTGATGGGGGTGGCATCATCGGCGGCCTCACAATAGTTTTCCCACCAGGCTAGAGCAGTTCCCGTGAGCTGGTGAGATGCCAGGAGAACCTTGTCACGGTCCTGGCAATCAAATGGCTCGAGTTTCCTCTTGATAGCCCGTAACCAGTCGTCTGCTTCCATAGGATTGCTGCTTCCCCCAAAGGTGGGTGGCTTGGTCCTCAGGAAGGCGGTCAACTTGTCATTGAAGTTCTGCTCACGGGGCCTCTGTTGTCGGTCAGCGAACTTGGTCAGGGCCTCTATCAGAAGGGCTTGCTGGTGCATGTACTGGTTCCAGTCAAAGGGAGGCAGAGGTGGTGGTGGAGGTGGTGGCATTGGTGCTCCTCCTTGATTTGTTCCTTCATGCTGACTTACTTCTTCTTCCACCTCGACATTCTCTGGGGCTAGTGCTTCTGGCTGTCTTTCTGCGCCAGCAGCGGCATTTGCACGGCTCTGGGAGGCTCTAGTGCCGGTCCTAGCCATCTGCAGATTGGGTAGGGCCTTTGTGAGCTTGGGTTTATTTAAAGTGATGTTTAAGTGGATTAAACGTATTTTTGAAAAGGCAGAATCAGCTTCTGCCGAAAAGCACACAAACTAGCACACAACAAGCACAACGATTTTATTCAAACAACAGGGGGGGGGGTACAACACTGGGGTACAGACGCAAACACTCTACTCGACTGATACAAGGGGGTACTACTAAGGACTGGAGGGCTTCTACTTCGGACCATGGGGCTTCATTCCCAAAGGGGCACTTGACAACGGGTCTACTCGCGGGGCGAGCCTTCCTCTAGGGCGGAGTGCTCTTCCGGTGGGGTAAGCAGCTCACGCTCACCATCAGTCAGGGTTCCATTCTCACGGGGTTGTCCGGCAGCTTCCCCTTCTCCAGCTGCGGTTGGTCTGGCAGAAGTCTCGGGTGGGGCTGGTGGGGTCACAAAAAGTTCTCCCCCGGCTATGACCGGTGTCCCAAGTAGGATCTGGTCTTCTCCTATTGCCGGGACGGGCGTTCCACTTCGAGTCCAATCTTGTATGCGCCGGTCCCGAGCCTGCCTGAGGCTTTCTTGGGCCACAGCTTCGCCACTAACAGCGGCAGCAGCTCTTGCTTCAGCTTGAGCCACTCGGACTTGTTGCACCCTAACAGTGAACTCTGCTTGTTCGGCCCGCTGGATTTGCTCCCTCAGGAAGCTGGCTTGCTCATCAAAGAGTTGATCCAATGAGGTGAGGTAGGTGACCACTTGATACAGGGGGTCTTCCTCTTGACGACGCCGTTCCAGGTTCCTTATGCGGGCCCGCCAGACTGGGGTCCTCACAATCGGCGGAAAGAACCTCATTGGCGTGGGGACAAGGTGCTCCTCGAAAAGCCCGCACATGTAGCGAAGGGCCTTCCTGACAGCCAAGGGGTAGGTATCTTGGTGCCTAAACCCTGTGGCGGTCACGCGCCACGGTCCTATTCCGAAGCGGTCGCTCCTGGCGACAGAGAGGGTCACTCTACAGCGAGGAGTACCATGGTACTCGTACTCCCTGCTGTAGTACCTCGGGGGTTCAGTAACACCGAGGCGCTCCAGGGCAGGGGTCAATAGGCTGGGAAAGCCAGGTGCTGCTTGGCAAACGCCCTGGGTCCATCCTTCCTCAGCCATCTGAAAACAATGATAGACGAGTCTGGCATAAATATATGACAAAGGTGGTCTTTATTTCATAAAGAGGGTTGGGTACAAGGTTCGGGGGATACATGGTACAGGGACTACATTATTATTGAGGTGGCAACTCTAGCCTAGACCTGCTATTGGACCACTCATGGGGATGCTCCCTCGATCCAAGTACGGCGCTTCTTTGGTGGAAGGCAGCGTTCTAATTCTTCATCCTCGGTCTGGGTGCTAACATCCCTATGGGTTTCCATGGGTTCTCCTTCTAACAGCCCAGCTTGTCTTCTAAGTATCTTGAGTTCTTCTCTTTCATCGGCATATTCTTCCCACTGGGCTTGGAGGGTGGCTAGGGAACTCTCGGCTTGGGTGGCTTTCTCCCGTTGCAGTTCCATTTCTTGTTCAGCCCTTTCTGCCCTGCGGATTTGGTGCTTCAGTTGCGTCGCCTGTTCGCGGTACAACTGGTCCAAACCGGTGAGGTAAATAGCCATGTGGGAAATAGTGTCCTCTAAATCCTCTTCTCTCCCAAGGCTCCTCATCCGGGCAATCCATGCGCGTCCTCTTCCTCTGACAGGCGGGAAAAATCCAAGTGGTGCTCCACACTGTTTATAGAGTGCGCGCATGCATAACAGGGCTCTCCTGGCGGCCTTATGGTAGGCATCTGGGATGCCAAAGCCAGTAACGGTGACAAACCAGGGCTCAACGCTAGGATAAAGTGTGCTTTTTCCCACGAAGATCATCATCCTACACCGAGGGGTGCCTCGGCGCTCATACTCTCGGAATGAGTACTCCGGTGGGTCCGTGACTCCAACGCGTTCCAGGCTGAGTAGCAACAAGTTAGGAAGGCCAGGCTCTGCGGGGCAGATTCCGTGACTCCATCCATTGTCAGCCATCTGGAACAGGGCAAAAGCCAACTGTGAGTGCACGTGTGGGAAGAAGGTTAAGCAAAGGAAAAGGCCTAGGGTAGAAAGTCTTAGGGAAGGGTCTCGGTCCTAGGGGTCACGTCCTACAGCCAACCTATCGGCTCTGATACCACCTGAAGGGTCCCCTCAAATGAGAAGACTTAATGTGATACAAATTATCAGTCCCAGGAGGCTGATACACATTATTACAACAGGTGGTTCAGCATTACATAATTCTACGTGGACGTGGGCACTGAAGTGCCACTAAAAACAGGATAAAAGCTAAACTCCAAATAAAAACATTGAGCACAAAGACTCCTTCATCAGAGCAGTGCGCCATGCGGAACTTCCTGCAGGTGACCTAAATCCACAGGCAAGGTTGGGTGCAGCACGTGACTCCTACTCAACGTCTTCAGGCACAAACTCAGGGTCTTCCTCTGAATAGATTAAAACAAGGGTGAGTACATACGTACTCAGCAAGTCCAAACAAACCCACGGAGGGGATATGAACAGAAGCATGCAAAGGATATATACCAAGGATAAGGCTTAGGTTTATTTGCAGAAAAGCAAGTATGCAAGGGTTTGTTTTAAAAGAGTTTTATAAAGCATTAAGCTAATTCAGGAATCATAAGTACGGTTGATTTGATTCACATAGGTCCCAAATCTTAGTGCTACCGGACTCCCCGTCCGTCGTAGCCCGACAGCAAGAGTCAACACTTTTCAAAACAACTCACCGTAACACACCCAAAATCAAAGGACTCGTGAAGTGCCCAAGCCGTAACTCGTCCAATACCGTGGACACGGCTATCCGGATAGGTTTAACTCTGCAGAGGTGTACACAACCACAAGTAGGGTACCACAACACGAACACCTTAGTGCCGGTGCAGATCCTATCAAAGCCATTACCCACCTTAGCTAAACTGACTAGTCACCACAGAAACAACCAGGGGGTCTGCAACCAACCAACAAGGTTCTACCCAGGGACACATCACACAGTTCGTATCCCGTCTCCATGGCCTTCTGTTGCTCATCAGCACACCTGATAACTAACAGTTTAACTAGTGGGGTTTATGCTAAGCCGTTGCCACATACAACGGTCGAGTGGTGGTACTGTAAAATAAGTTAGGCAAGATGACACGATAACCATCCTTAAAAATCATAGTACGGGCATCTCCCCCATGCTCTACCACACGGGTACGAGCTCACCTCGGTGCTTCACAAAGAACACACCGTTTGCCCATCACACATTGTTTTTATCAAACCACTTTCATTTTAAAGCACGCACGCAGCTATCCTTTTAAACACGTCTTGAATATAGTGTTGAGAATAAAAGTAACCAAGTCCTAAGCGGCACTAGCAATGATTAATATTCAACAGAGCGCATCATATTAAATATTAATCTAGGTTGTCAAGGATAGGTCATAACAAATCAAGGAGTGGCTATCCAAACAGGTTTTCATAGCAAAATCATGCAAGTTTTATAAAAACAGGCCATTGGGTTGCAATTATAAAACTAGGACAATCAACATGCATCAAAGGGTGTGAGAGAACTTGCCGTTCTCGAAGCCTTCCGGAAATTCCTGCTCGGGCTCCTGGCCTTCTGGCTCTTGCTCGCAGTAGTGCTCCTGCTCGGGCTCCTCCTCGATCACTTCGTGGTCTACGGTGCACACACAAACAAGCACACGAAAATAAATAAAAGAGAACAAGTTTTGGTCGTTGAGCTCAAATGGAGATGAGAATGAATGGAATATATATATAGTTTATGATTTTAGAAGAATTTAGGGAAAGGAATCAAGTGAATCGGAGTTGGAATGGATGAGATATTGTATTGGCAAGGTGGCTGTTAAATCTCAAAAATGGTTTAACACACATCGATGATGGGTCTCGCGGGCTTTGCTGCACGTGAGTGACTTTGCTGGGCTGGGCTTATCGGTTAATGAATGGGCCATAGGTTAATTAACTGGGCATGGTAGGGAATAAAGAAAACAGAGGGGGGGAGAGAGACCACGGAAGACAGAGAGAGAACGACGACGCGCAGCGGCGCGCTCGCCGGCGCTTCGCCTGGACGGCGTTTCCGGCTGCCGTTCTCAAATCCGAGGGCATGGTGAGGGAGAGGAGGATGAGGGGATTCGATTCCACTCTTTACCTTGAGCTAGGGCAGCATGTGGAGGTGGCTCCACGGGAGGGGGCGGCCGGCGGCGATGGTGCTCGCGGCGGCGGTGATGTGGTGCGTGAGAAGGGAAGCTGGGAGGCTGGTGAGCGTGGTGGCGTGGGCGAGGTGCTCGGGTAGCCTATTTATAGGCCGGAGGGGAAGGGGAAAGTCGGTTCGCCGGGTGCTCGGCGCCAAGGGAGAGGCCGGCGGAGGGGAGTAAATGCGGCCGGGATTTGCGGCCGGCGATGGGACGGCTCGGAGGCGCTGTTGATGAACAGGGCAGCGAGGACAACACACAGGACCGGCGCGACCAGCGAGGCGACGATGCGACGGCACAGCGGCCGGCGGCGAGGAACGCGGCGAGGGCGTGCGCGTGGTCAAAGGCGGTTCTCGCGCGTCGGCAAGCGCGGCGGCAGCAGCGACAGCGAGCAGCGGCCCGGCGCGGACCACGTGGTGCTCGTGCGCGGGGCGAAGGCGGTTCGCGAGCACGGCAGCCGTGCAGCGGTTCAGCGGCGATGCGACGGATGCGGCAGGCCGGAGTAATGGCGTGGCTGTGCGGCGGCGAGGGAAACAACGGCGCGCGTGGCGAGGAGCCGCGGCGCTGCGGGGAGGGCACAGCGGCGACGACGCGGCAGCGGCAGTGGGGTGGAGTAAAGGTGCGGAGAGGTGCCAGACAGCGAGACGTCGCGTTGCGGGTCCGGCCGCAGGCTTTTTGCTTTGCAGCGGCAATGGCGCGTGGAGCTGTAGAGCATCCGAGGCCCTTGCGAGGTGATCTGATGGGAAGCGGCAGCAGTCTGCATGCTGCTCGAGCTTTTGCTGTGCGATGAGCAATGGCGAGAAGGGCCGGTGTGTGCAAGCAGAGCATTCATTGTAAGTTGCATCATCAGGTTCAGTGAGCTAGAAAGCTGCATGCAGCTTCGTAGTGTGCACACGTGTGAAAGGAAAGGGAGAGATTAACATGTGGGTGGCTCAGATAGGATACTAGGATTAAAGAGAAGGGTTTGGTGATGATTTGAAAGGATTAACCAATCAGGGAGAGATTAAGCTTTGGGATGGATTGTGGATGAATAAAAAAAATTGAGCTCAGATGATGGAACAAGATTTTGAAAACCATTTTATCGAATGATTTATGAGATGCATTAACAGGGCTAAAAACGCGGGCGTTACAGTTTGGGTATTTCAAGCCCGGAGGTATGCCCCCCCTCACATTAAGAGGAAGGTCATGCGGGCTCTAGATATGGATGTGGCTGATGATTCCCAAGGGCGGGTGCAATTTGAGGACGAGGTTCTTGAGGAATATGCTAGACGTTTCCGTCAATCCCCTGCATCTCATGCCACAACATTGGCTGCCTTGTTCGGTCTGACTCCACCAGAGGATCTGGAAGCTGAGTTAGGAAGAACTGTGGCTTAGTTCAAATGCGTTCTAGTCGTCATGTATTGTTGTTTGTATGGATCCAGCCAACATGCTAATTTGGAATGTGCGGGGTCTCAATTCAACCGCGCGACGTGATGCTGTGAGGGTTCTAGTGAATTCCTCTAGGATTGATGTTGTATGCCTGCAGGAAACAAAAATGTCTTCCTTCTCCAGACAGATGATTCTCTCAATGCTTGGCAGTGATTTTGACAACAATTTTTGCTTCTTACCTTCTGATGGGGCTAGTGGTGGGATCCTGGTTGCTTGGAGGAACCACCTTGGGCCAGTTGGGCGTAGCCGAGTTGATCCTCACTGTGTTTCGATTCAGTTCTGCCCAGTCAATGGCACTGCTTGGTGGTTTACATGTGTGTATGGCCCCCAGGGAAACCAGGAAAAAATTCAGTTTCTCCAAGGCCTCAGAGACATTAGAGCGCACTGCCCTGGTCCATGGATGGTCGCAGGAGATTTTAATCTTATATATAGAGATGAGGACAAAAATAACTCCAACTTGAATAGGGACATGATGGGCAGGTTCCGAAGATGGATCAATGATATGGCGGTCAGCGAAATTCCTCTCCATGGCCGCAAATTCACCTGGTCCAGCTCTTCCTCTAGTACCTCCTCTACATTGGTGAAACTTGATCGGGTCTTCTGCTCGGCCGATTGGGAAGATAGATTTCCGGACTGTCTGCTGCAGAGCTGTGCTTCAGATGATTCAGATCACTGCCCCCTCATCCTTGGCCTCAGAGACATCGTACCGGGTAAACGGCGTTTTCATTTTGAATCCTTCTGGTCTAGCATGGATGGCTTCTTGGAGACAGTAGAAACCGCATGGGGCTCTGTGCAGCCTCGCCACTGCCCTTTGGAAACTCTCTCCCTGAAATTCCAAGCAACAACAAGAAAATTGCAGAGTTGGAGCCAAAAGAAGATTGGCCATCTGAATTCACAGCTTGCTCTAGCAAAACAGATTGTCCACCAACTTGAGATTGTCCAAGATAATCGAGCACTCCAACTCGATGAACTTTGGCTCCGTAACAGTCTCAAAAAGCATGCTCTGACCCTGTCCTCCTTGCTGAGAACTGTGGCTAGAGTACGCTCTCGCATTGGTTGGCTGCATGATGGGGATGCGAATACCAGGTTATTCCATATGCATGCTCGTCATAGGAAAAGAAAAAACTTCATTGCCAAGCTGAAAACAGATGATAGACTCTTGACTGGGCATGAGGAGAAGGCTGCAGCAATTCTGGAATTTTACTCCAATCTGATTGGATCAGATGAGGGTCGGGACAGAACAATCAACCTGGAAGCACTCGAGGTGCCAAGCTATAATCTTGATGATTTGGAACAGCCTATATCGGAAGAGGAGGTATGGAACACTATAAAAAATCTCCCCTCAGACAAGGCCCCGGGCCCAGACGGATTTACCGGAAGATTTTACAAATCATGCTGGCCAATCATCAAAGAGGATATCTTGGCTGCTATTCAAGCTATATGGGGGAAAAACTTCAGAAATCTTTGGATGCTAAATTCTGCATATATCACCCTAATCCCAAAAAAGACAGAGGCTGATCATGTGAAGGACTTTCGACCCATTAGTTTAGTCCACAGTTTTGCTAAACTTGTGACTAAAATTCTGGCCAACAGATTGGCAAGTCGCCTTAATGAGATGTCTCCCCTCACCAAAGCGCTTTCATCAAGGGGCGCTTTATCCAAGATAACTTCATGATTGTACAGCAGACTGTTAGATTCTTACACTCTCAAAAACAGCCAAGAATCCTTCTCAAGTTGGATATCACAAAAGCTTTCGATTCAGTTTCATGGCCTTTCCTCTTAGAGGTGCTTAGTAAAATGGGCTTTGGAGCGCGCTGGAGGGATTTGGTGTGCGGCTTGCTAGTCACCTCCTCTACCCAGATCCTCTTGAATGGGTCTCCTGGGGAAGTTATACAACACCGACGAGGACTTCGCCAGGGAGACCCTCTCTCTCCCATGTTGTTTATTTTGGTCATGGATGTGCTGAATTGGATGATCATGAAGGCATCACAAGAAGGTCTGTTGCAGCCCCTGTCTAGTCGGCCGATCCAGCACAGAATTTCTCTGTATGCGGATGATGTAGCCCTCTTTCTTCGACCTGCTGCAGCAGACATCAATTTGACACTTGATATTCTCCGTCTTTTTGGTGAGGCCTCTGGACTCAAGACCAACGTGCAAAAGAGTAGTGTCCTACCAATTCAGTGTTCAGAAGAAAATCTATTGACCATCCAGAATTTATTACCTTGTGAGGTTCTGACCTTCCCATGCAGATATCTTGGTCTGCCTCTCTCTCTCAGAAAATTGACAAAAGAACAAGTACAACCAGTCATTGATAGGATTGCTAATCAGCTGTCTGGGTGGAAGGCTGACCTATTGACAAGGGCTGGGAGAGTTGTCTAGGTACAATTTGTCCTCACATCCATGCTAGTCTATCTGCTAATGGCAACAGATTTACCAATCTGGGCACTTAAGGCCATTGACAAGATCAGGAGAGGATTCCTTTGGAGAGGTCGCAAAGAAGCAAAAGGGGGCCACTGTCTTATTGCTTGGCCGAAGGTCTGCCGCTCTAAAGAACTTGGGGGTTTAGGGATCTCTGATCTGAAATTATTGGGATATGCTCTACGTGTCCACTGGCCCTAGTTGCAAAAATCTGAGCCCAATAAACCTTGGGCAAGCCTGCCACTCCAGGTTAACAGAGACATTGAAAGCCTCCTTGCTCTAGCTGTCATCACACTAGTTGGAGATGGTGCTTCTACTCTTTTTTGGAAGGACAAATGGCTGGATGGAAAAAGCATACAGGAAATTGCCCCAGAATTATTTGCTCTAGTGCCTAAACGAAGGGCAAACAAGCGAACTGTACAAGAAGGTCTCACAAATCAGAAGTGGTTGGAAGACGTTCAAGGTATACTATCTGTTGATGCGCTGATGGAATATCTGATTATCTGGGATCTCATTGATGGTGTGGAGTTGCAGCAAGACATACCAGACAAACATGTATGGAGGCTGTCTACTTCAGGACAATATACAACCAAATCGGCTTATGATGCTCTATTTGAGGGAGCAATCCACTTTGAACCATATGAACGTATTTGGAAATCTTGGGCCCCTCCCAAGTGCCAGTTCTTCATGTGGTTAGCTACTCACAGGCGCTGCTGGACAGCAGACTGTCTTGCCAAGCGAAATCTCCCCCACCCAACACACTGCCCCCTGTGTGATCAAGGCGCTGAGGATATCCATCATCTTCTGGTGGGTTGTGTCTTCGCTCGGCACTTCTGGTTCTCCCTGCTCCAATATGTTGGTCTAGCTGTCCTTTCCCCTCAACCTTCTGACACATCCTTTGATGATTGGTGGGCAAAAGTCGACCAGTCTGTCACTGGCGACATGAGGAAAGGACTCAACTCCCTTATCATCCTAGGAAGCTGGACTATCTGGCGGCATCGGAACGATTGTGTATTCAATAATGCCTCGCCCAGCATTGCTACAGCTTTGGTCATGGCAAAGGACGAAGCCCATCTTTGGAGCATGGCAGGAGCTAAGGGACTTTCCCTGCTCACAGCCACGGGGGTGGGCTAATCCCCGTCTTCCTGGTCAGGTCTTCCTGTGCTCCGGTGCACAGTTTGGTGTATGTGTGAGTGAGTGGTTTGTGTGTGTGTGTGTTGTGTGAGTGAGTTGTGTGTGTATGTGTGAGTCTATGTTGGACTCTTCTTCGCCTATTAATACAATGATACGCAGTTCTCCTGCGTGTTCGAGAAAAAACTAGAGGGTAATTTAGGGTTCTTTTCCTATAAAAGCTAGGAAACAACTAATTTTGGTGTATGCGCTCAGCCCATTTCCGTTACAAGCTCAGGCTTTGCAGCCAACAGAGTTCAACAAGTAATATGACATCTGGTAAAATCAACAGTAAAATAGAATTAACGACCACAGCAGTAAAAATGCAAAGTGTCTCACAGCTAGTTGATCCACCAAAGGGATGATGCAGTAATGGAACTCTTGAGCCATCCAATTTCATTAAAGGAATGCAATGTCATTCTTTTATTCTCATCATTGTTATCAGCTTCTACCTAGACACAATAGTGAAAAAGAAAGAAAAGAACCGATTGCATGAGACAATATCTTTGCATGTCTTTATGGATCCTTATTTGGGTAGAAAGGGCACTTTTTTCTGTTTCTATTTTGAATAGCAGGTTAGATACCTCGATTCATACCCTGTGACTTCAGGCAGCGTATGGTTTTGATCACGTAAATGAATAACGATGGGTTTCTATCTTCCCTGTCATTTTTGAGCTGGGATAAGTTCAGGTAGAATGACAATCGATATGCTTGGCATCTCACTTGAACAGCAGAAAACAAGTTCACACTCATTGTCAATAGATGAAGCTAAGCACTCATTGTCAATAGATGAAGCTAAGCCATTAGATAAGCACAGGAAAAAAGACTGCAACGCCCTCACTGCTCACTGATTTTTATTGGCCTGCCCTTATGGAACAGTGAACCAAACATTTAGTTGTGCACCACATGAATCTGTTCTTATTGGCCAACATGACCCTAAATCAGTTCGATGATGTTTAGTTATGACTTGCATGGTTGTTAAGTATGCTCAACTATATATCCAAGTTAAGTAAAATCTGGGGCAGTGCTGAATTATTTGATCTAAAGAATTTGCTACTCTGGCAAGCAATAAGTTTTCTATACAATACCGAGGACAGAGATCCCAGTTTAATTGCGCATAGAAAGTCTGGGTTCCACTAATAATCTAGCTGTTGAAGGTACATTTCATTCCTCTTGTCTTGCATAACATGCATGTTGGTAGGCGAATAATTGTGACTTTGTGCATTTGGATGGCATGCTAACTTTTATGCCTGGTAATCTTTTGGTACTGAAATGTAGTAACATGGTTAGTGTGCAACTGTACATGTGGGCAGGGCAGACTTACCATAACTATTTTCTTTCTCCTTTTTCTCTTGTTTAAGGATTGCGGGTCCATTGCTTTTAACATTTGATCTGAGCTCTACAGCGAGTTTTCTGCACAATGACATTTTCTTTAGCTTCTCAAAGTTAATTGCCATTCACATCTAACAAAGTAACATCTTATTTTTCAGGGTCTAATCTGCATTCTTCTTTGTGTCAGGCTGTTGATGTGGAATGTGGACGTGCGGATGGGTATGGTACTGCACTTTGGTTAGGATACCTATCATCTAGTCTGTTGATGGAATATATATCAAGATCCGGTAGTTATCCGTTTTTACATTTTTAACGCTGATATGGTTGACAAGTTATGTATGCAAGGATCCTGTAATAATTCTGAATGCTACTAGAATTCATGAGCGATGTGTATGCAAAGGGCCATGCTATTCTGAAATCTGAATTGCACTAGTGGCCTGGAGCCTACAAGCAGTGTATGTCAAGGGCCTTGTTAGCGGTTATGCTTCTCTGTCTTACATTTGATACGGTATTTTTTTTCCTTGAAAACGAGCAGGAACAATGGAGCTGATGTCTCTAGCCAGG
The DNA here is from genome assembly GCA_033239725.1 of Echinochloa phyllopogon. Lineage (NCBI taxonomy): Eukaryota > Viridiplantae > Streptophyta > Magnoliopsida > Poales > Poaceae > Echinochloa > Echinochloa phyllopogon. Next base: position 47,600,485 of record BTCW01000002.1, on the reverse strand, counting down.
TATGATTCCGTTGGGGTTCACAGCTCCCACAGCTGAAACTCTCCTGCTGCTCCTGATGTCTCTAGCCAGGTATTCGTCTGTGCCTAGGCTTGGGTCTTCGTCCCGACTACTTCGATGTGGAAATTAGCGGCGACGCCATGGTCCTCCGCGTCAACCAGTCGCTGGGCCTGCCGCCGCACCATGACCCTGCTGCTCCCGAGCATGCCCGGCCTCCAGATCACCTACACTGGCGACTGGATCAAGGACGAGCCCGTGTGCCCAATGCCTTGTCATCAACTTCGGCAAGCAGCTCGAGGTGGGTGATGATCACTCTTGGTTGTCTTCGTCTCAGATTGTTCGTTCATGGCTGATGCGATCGATTGGTTATTGGATTTGTTTCGACGGCGCAGGTCGTGTGAACAACGGGACGTTGAAGGACGTAGAGCCCCTCGCCGCGACCAACACGGCGCGGGCACGGACGTCGGTGGCTGCGTTCGTCGTGCCGGCGGAGGAGTTCGTCGGCGAGGGCAGCCCGCCGTGCTACCGCACTCTCACGTTCAGCGACTATACATGCGCGTCCACAACGTTGTGAAACTTGGGGCGCCATCGCTCAACCACAACAAGGACATATGAAAGCCAAATCATTTTTCTCTCTCTACTGCAATGAAGCGCAGCTCTCCTGCGTTTTCGAAAAAAAAAAGAAAGCCAAACCGAACCACGTGAGAGAGATGGTAATATTAGCACATCTCTCTCTCCCACGTCGGATCATGCTCACGTGTCCTATCATTTCGCCGACTGAGATAACATCATTATACTTGCTCACAAGTCATAAACTAGGCGAACACTAGTGTAGTACATTTTCTGCTTGATAGTTACCACATCCACACCATTTCTGGCCTCTAAATGAATCCATACTCGACGTGCTAATATTACCATCTCTGAAAATAAAATCTACGGAGTATATGTTTTCTGTGCTCCTGCAAATTAACCCTTCAAATGCAAGTCTTCGTTAAATGGGTAGATTGTATTGAGTATGAATTGCTACTCATTTCTTGTTCACAAGAAGCTAATAACGCTCCAAAGCAATAAAAGATAAACCTGCTGCAAAATCGTATGGTTGCATGATTTTGCAATCAAGAGGTAGAAAACTAGAATAACCTCAAGTGTAAAATCTTGGGTTGCATAGTTTAACAACTAGGTCGCATCCAAATCCAAAACATCAAAAGCACAACTGCACAAGTAAGGTCGCATCCAAATCCAAAACATCAAAAGCACAACTGCACAAGTAATGTCTTTGGCAGAATGAAGCATGTCCAAACAAGCAGGCGTCTCTAATTACTGAAAACTACAGTGTCTTCGAGGAGCCGATGATTGTGACTTCAGCCTCAATGCAACACTTGCCTTTGATAAGAAAACCTGTTGATGCATCCTTGAAATCCTCGAGCGAAATGAACTTGTGAGATCCCCAGCTAGAAGTATTGTTTGAGAACTGGCATCGGCCTGCATTTCTCAACAAAAACAAATCAATTCTATGTGATGATAGTCGGTATTAATCATGTCCATCAAGCGAATTTCTGCTAAAATGCATACCTGTTAATTTATCATCCTTTCCGTTTTCCTGGTCCTTGATGGATAAGGTAAGTTCAACCAGGTTCCAAGAGTCTTTGGGAAGATCATTTGGTTTCTTAATTTTCAAAAATAAGCTCAGGTGATTCCCGTCACTAGTTGTATCCACACTGATAAACCTAAAAATCGAACAGCAACATACAATTCAGTTGGTGATGTGTATAATTACTATATTGGTCTTTAGTAGTCCATTTTTAAAAGCGTTGTTGTGTAAAAGCATGCTTAGGATGGTAAGAGTATTCAGGTGACATTAAAAACATTCATTCATGTACTCATGTCAATCATTATTATAAGCCAAAGAGGCTATTACCATCTGTATCCGCCAACTTCGAACTCTGGTGAGTCGCTCGGGTACTTCAGTGCAAAGAAATCATCAATGACCCAAGTGTAAACTTTGGCCTCGTTGGAAACATTCATCTTCTTGACAAAGAGTGTTTCTAACGTCGCATTGGGTTTGACTCTGGCAACTTTGATGAACTCGATACCAAAGGTGCAGCTGTTGTTAACAAGAAATCCAGAGGTCTTCAGCATTTCCAGGGGCATCATGCACGAAGTGCCAGAAGTTGTACTTGCAGTTTGGAAGTTGTGATTAACTGATAAAAAAAATATTCGGCAGCATTTTCAGAAAAAAAAGGTATTTTCTGCACCAAGGTATGTTTGCAAATGGAACAAATGAAACTATTTCCATAGAGAAAGTAAATGGAAGCATGAAAACAAGCAGAAGTTTTACTTAAAAAAGAAGCAATAAAGACTAAGTTTATATGCAGTAGCCTAACAAGATACGGTGCGTATTTAAGTTAATTAGTATAAAACTTGCAAGAATTCTCAGAACAAAAGGCCATAAAAACAGGTTTCGACTTATCTCACAGTGCAAACAGGAAGATTTTTGAGTCGGTGTACGTTCATAAACAATCCGATTATTTATATCAGTTATAAGCTAAACATAACAGCTGGTAGCAAGATCTCACAGTGTAACCCAAGAGTGTTCCTACAACAGTCCATTTATTTCTATCAGGTATTAGTGTACTACTTTACCTGACTGCTCCAGGTGCTTCCCATAGGACTGATCATATATGAAGAATTTGAAAGATGCCTCTATGACAATGTCAGGTTTCACTGAAGACAGCTCAAGCTTGAGAGAGACATGCTCTTTCCCGTCATTGCTCTTTCTGTCCTTTGGGTTCAGTTTTAGGTACCTGCAAATGAGCCAAGACATAGCACTGATGGTTTGTTGATGATATGGATGCCTGCTGGCGATGTTGTCTCTTTGGAAAGATTACTATAGAAATCTATGACCAACCCTCAACATGCTATTGAAGATGGATGCCCTGATGGAGATGTTATCTTAACATGCTCGGGAGGATGTACAAAACGAGGCATTTCATTGCTGAGTAGACTTATGGAGCCAATCATTTTTCTCCGGTTGGATATGAACCAAGTCGACGCTGAACAGTTCTAGTTTCAGAAAGTAGGAAGGAGGGACTAAACAATGCAACAAAAGAGTAGACAAGAGAAGCGTCTAACCATACCATCTCACGCCCATATGCTCAAACACACTGGACTGTGTCCATCCTCTACCCTTGTCAAGAAGAGAGGAGAAGCCGTCAATGGTCCACTTGAAGGTTTTTTGCTCTGTCGGGGAAGAAACTGTGGCAAACACCGTGGTAAACAACATATTCTAGTGCTTTTATGCACGCAATAAGCTGAAGAAGATAAAGGAAATAAATTGTAAGTCCGTACCGGCACCTTTGGCGCAAGAGTTGCCCATGGCTCCTCAGCTGCTCCCTCTTCCTAGGAGTCCTTTGCGATTGATATCAATCTACATGCCATCAGAAAAAAAAACGCAGGCTAGCCATCAGAAAGAAAAAACGCAGGCTAGCATATTAGTAAGAAACAACACTCGAAGGTCTCGAACTCTCAATCTCAAGTTGATGTGAATTCATGTCCACGAACTGCTACATCAACAAGTTCTCCAGCATTACTGAACAAACCCTCTTATCGAGAAAGCAAGAACTTGTATTTTTCTAAAAGGGCAGAATGCCCAAAACTAGCTCCTCTAAAATCCAACGAAAATCCAGGAACTCTGCGATCTTAAGGCGCTACAAGATTCTCTACAGTTTTCCCCTTTGTTCCTTCCAACTCCCCATTGGGCGCCAAGTGGGCACTTGCAGCCCATGATGGCTACACACGCTGCAACAAGGGAAGAAGCTTTCCAACGGATCGAGAGCACCGAGAAGAGCGCGCCGGAGATAGCTTACCACGAGATGCTTCCTCGGCGGAGATCGGAGGCTTGCAGCAAAGCCTCGCCGCAACTGGGGTTGGGTTTTGAGGAGGTGCAAAGGGCGAGGTCAAGCAGGGGCCGGCTGCCTTTTTCACAAGGCACGACAGGGAGGGAAGGGGGATGCGTTTTATTACCAAATAAAAAGCGCAGGGCGTCAAAGTTTCCCGTGATACTTTCTAAAAAAAAACATCCTGACGCCATGTATTCCATAATACTAATTTGGTGTCGTGACTCGTGAATGCCATTATTCTTTTCTATAAATAAACCTAGTCAATCTGAAGATAGCTTGAATTAGAAGAAAACACTGTATTTTGAGATGAATGGAGTAGTACTAGGTCATGGATTCTGTCTCCATACTTTCATGGAATGTGCGCGGCCGACCCGGGCTCTGAATGGTTGTAACGCCACATGGATAATTGTTCAAGCCTTTCGTGGAACGTGCGCACCTTGATCCTGGCCGGCGCGTGTGATCTGTGTTGTATAGGTCGCGAGTAATCACCCTAGTAGCACAAGGTGCCCCTCCTTAGGTTGCTCATTCTTGTAATATAAAGGAAAAGGGTTTAGGTGGTGTACTAGGTTCAGGCGCAACACAAGCGTCGTTGTAAACTTCATCTATCTTTCTTAATTCAAAGATGTGCAATCCTCTTGCGTATTCGATAAAAAAAAGTACTAGGTCATTGCCATCTTTTGTGAATCGTAAAAGAACATTATAGTGGCTTATTTTTAGACAGGTGATATGATGGATGCAAGCGTGGATGGACCATTGGATGGGTAGTAATGCGTATATCTCTTCTTTCCATTTCGTGACTCGTGTGTTCATCTAGTGGGCTGAGCATGTGCAGTTAGAATTTCTGCTTCCAAAATCTTATCTGAATTTACATATCACCATTTTCATAATTTTCATTTCAAGTATTCCCTATTTATAAAGGCGACGATTCAAATTTAACAAAAAATTGCGGCTGCATGGATTCCAAAGCATACAAATTATCACACGATCTTTTTTGTTCCGCATGGTGTTATTTAGGCTCTAATTTAAAACCTGACTTGTTGTTTCCTGGACACTACCAGCTAGGCATCAATGTCCTTTCGCTCTTGCTTGCCCGTCCCCAAGTGAGATTCGAACTCAGAATTAATGCTTGATCTGTACTCCCTCTGTCCCTAAATATCTGTCGTTTTCGCTTTCCAAGAAATATATTTGACCAAATATATAAAAATATATATTAATATTTATAGTATATAATAAATATCATTAGATAGATATTGAATCTAGTTTTTTAATAAATTTATTTGTAGATTTGCACGTATTATCTACAAATCGAATGAAAGTTGTGGCACGGAAACCAATGACGACAGTTATTCAGGGACGGAGGGAGTAGCACTGAAGTAAAGCATCACATGATGATCATCACTAGCATACTGGTAAGTGTGGTAAGTATTGTCCAACATATTCACCTAGTATCATCACAAAAAGATTCCAAGTAATCCAAGCACATAAGCATTCAACTAGTACCATTGAGCAAGCAACATCACATCCAAACCAATTGACTGGACAAGAGCGCAGAGTTGCAGAACTTATTCTTGACATCCACCACACGTGCATTCGGTTCCTCTATCCTGTTCAGGTAAACCTCATAGTCCAAGGCGAGGGTGTCACACCCGATTTTGAAGGAACAAAGCGGATGTATTCCATATGTATGCCAGGATCAATTTATCATACATATGGTGACGTCATAAGGTATCATTACTGTATCATTACATAACGATGAATATTATAACAAAAGGACCTGTGGGTCTAAAATAAAAGTTACACTGAGACGTCCAGCGCAAACGAATCTTCTATTATTCGACAGGCAGTCGTCCAGGGGAATCGCCAGCCTAGTACGGAGCATCCAGGTCGAAGCCGTCGTCCTCAGTGTACTCCACCCCACCTCCGTCTTCTGAGCAGCAACGGTATATACACAGCAGGGGTTGAAAGGGAGGAGGGTGAGTACATCTAGATGTACTCCGCAAGTGTAGTAAAAATATGACATGTGGCTTAAAGCAAGGAAGGCTTACACAGGTTTAACATGCGCCTAAAGCAAAACTCCCTAGGACTCAACAAAGCACCTATTTACTAGATGTGATTTCTCCAACACCTCAACCAACAGTCCCTCGGATTCCATCCGGACAACCGAGAGCAACCAAGACCAACCACCGGATTCCATCCAGTCACCCAAACCACCCCATAGCCCCCACTAATCACGAAGAAGTCCAAGCCACTCTTGACCGTGAGCACGGCTGATATATCAGTTTTACACTCTGCAGAGGTTGCACACTTTCACCATGAGTCATGTTTCCCATTATGCATCACACTTCCGAGGTGATCAGCCAAGGTCACACTATAAGGCCTTTCAAAAGTCGTAGACTCCCACCTGAGTACACCCACTAAGGATTCGCCCCGTTACAGTAAGGTCAGCGACCCCGGTAGCCCCCTATTGTGCCACTCAAACCGCCGACAATGTAACAGGTGGGACAACTAATTAATTAGCCAGGTCTAGAGCCATATAGACCTCATGGTTGTGCTGTTAAGCTAGGTTACAGGCTTCATGAAACGGTCCTTTCAATCCGAGCAGGACTAGCACAAACCCAAACCACCAAACTGTGTTCCCACCACCGAACCATCCTCCTGCTCAGATTCCCTACTCACCATGTTACTACAAAAATTACCATCCCGGTTGCATAATTCCATTAGTCAAATTTAACATTAACCATCCATCCCAACCACGACTGCGAGCTAAGCAAAATCTACCCAAGACACGACTCGACAAGGCTTCAAGGAAGGTAAAGGAAATAACTAGTAAACCATAACATAGGATTCAATATTAAGCCTCAGCCTGCATGAAAAGTAAACTATGCTATTAAAAATAAAATAAGATGGGATAAACATGATCAAGGACACCTACCTTCAGTAGAACAGAGATCAACAGCTTCAAGCTCAGACTTGAAGATTCACGAACAGCACGCTTCCTAGACGCGGAAACAACAAGAACAATACACAATGAATAATAAAAACAGTACATCAAACAGAAATAAAATACGATGTAAAGGTTACTAACGTGTAGCACTCGTCGTTACGAACACGTGAGCGTAAGAATCGCTAAAATCGGATTTATGGTTGAAAAGATATAAGAGTTTTAAGGTTTAGGGACTTAAACATGAAATTGAATGGATAACAGGGACTGAACAGTAAAGCTCGTACTGTGCAGTGAACAGTGATTCGAAAATTAATGAACATCAAGGGTTATGTGTAAAAGTGCTAGGATTAAGGCTGGAATAATAATTGTCAAAGTTTTAGGGCCTAGATTGCTTATTTCACGTGACAGAGGAAAATTGTGCCGAGATTACTAACAAGGACATGGGCTTAAATGTAAAAGCAAGGTTGACTGGGCGCTGGTGCTGATGTGTCGTGCAGGTGGCGCTGACTGGACGCCACACGTGCTTGCTGACTTGGATTATGAAAGACACATGGCGTTGTAGGATTGGACAACGAAGGGGTATTTAAGTGATCTAATCTGAGTCGTTGGTTTTGCATCTAAGGGACACATAGGCTTCTTCTCCAACCAGCACAGGAGCGAGCATGAATTTCACGGTGGCGCCATGCACGCTCGCCTGTGTGCTGCCGGAACTTCACCGGAAAAGTGTAGAACGGCCTACGGTGCTCGGAATTCGACGGGAAGCGGCAAAACGGAAAGCTAGCGAGATGGGGATCTCACCTAGGGCAATTTGGAGAGCCTCGGCGCTGCTGTTTGTGTGCAGATTCAAGAGGACAGCAAGTGGCCGCTAGGGCTTCTGGTGTTAGTGCGATCTCTTCCTGGCCGTAACGGGCCTTTCTCTGCGCCCTAGTCGGGGGCGCCCAACCCTAATCATGGTTGGTGGGCCCCTGTCGCACAGTGCTATATAGAGGAGGTGGGGCCACGGCACTCAGTATGAGGTTCACTGCGCCGCCACACACCCCACCTACAACCCTAGTCCGACTTGAGGGAGCACTGGAGCGGCGGGAAGCGCTGCCACCACCACCGTCCTGCTACATCACCCGACGCCGCTGCCACCGCCCGGATCTGCGTCGACGACCTCCGGCCACCCCTGCGACCTTCGTCATCGACATGGCGGCTCCTGCACCGACTGCTCCCGTCACTGCTACTGATGGTCTAATCCTAAACCCCTCTGATTAGTAGTGTAGTGTTCGTGTTTGTGCTTGTAGTAGTGCTGTTGTTGTCAGTTCTGTAAAGTTCATCATGTTTTATTATCAATGTCATGCACCCGTACTAGATCTACTCCGTGCGATTCAAGTTTTGGGTCTAACAATGGTATCAGACGCCTAAAATCGAGTAGATCTATTGTTTTAGGGTGAGTGTGGTGTTAGTTCGAGATGAAACAGACCCGAATCAAGAGGATTAGGGGAAGAAAACACCGCAAATTCGCTCGATTTTACGAAAACGAGCAAAGATTCAAGTGAATCGCAAAAACAAATGAAAGATTCAAGCGAATCAGAAAGAAATCGAGCCACGGTTCAAAGCGAATCGAACAAATCCGAGCAAACTCTAACCCTAACCCTTACCTAGCGGTCTTCACCGCGCGAGCAGCGGCACCACCGAGGAGCCACTCGACGGTGGCGCACGCACCCATGGGTGCACGCGCTCGCCGGCGAGGGGGCCCGCGGCGGCGCCCTATCTTCCTTGTCTAGCCGAAGAGGCGATGAGGAGAGGAAGATAGAGAAAGGGGAAGGAGTCGGCTGCACGCGGTCATGGCTCTTCAGCCATGGCGCGGTGGCGCTAGCACGGTGGCGTGGCGGCTTGAGGCCGCCGGCCATGGCGATGCGGCGGTGCGACGCAGAGGCGCACGCGCTCGACACAGAGAAGGGGGAAGAGAAGAGGCGTGCTGTGGCGGAGGCCACCGGCTGGGCTCACGATGGCACGACGGCGTTGGCTGCCGACCATGGCGCGCGGCGGAGCAAGCCGCCGGCGCCGGAGCAGGCGCTCACGAGCGGAGCGGAGAGCTGCGTGCGGCACGGGCGAGGAGAGGAATGGCGTTAGGGTTTCCAGGGGAGTCGGCCGGAGCGGCTTATATCCCTGCCGAAACGCGCGAACGGCCGATATCGCGGCGTGCGGGGGCGGCGCGCGGCGCTGGGCCGAATTGGCGGCCCAGGCCCACGCTGCGGCCTGCCAGCCGGAGCCGCGCGAGCGCCCGAGCGCCAATGGGCCAAGAGGGCGAGCGAGCAGGCTGCGGGAGCTGCGCGGCTGCTGGGCCGAGCGGCCACACGGTTTGGGCCGCGAGCGGGAGAAGGCGCTGAACGCGCTATCGGGCCGAGCGGGCCGTTTTTCGTTCGCGGCCCGAATTACAAGTTTTGCACACAGTAGCGTTTGTTAATTGTTTGAATGAGTTTCAGTCAATTTTCAATAGAATTTGCCCCTGTTTGAATTTGAACCAAAGTGATAATTTTTCAGAGGGTAAATTAGAGAGTTTTGCTACTGTTTATGTGCATTTAAAGTATTTTTCCGCTGCAAGTTATGTCTCTAGTTAAATTGAACCAAAGGGATATTTAATTAGAGAAAGTGCATTAAGTTTAAGAGTTTTTATGATATTGTTGTTTTCTGGCCAAAGCTGATTATTGCAATATTATAAACAGAAAGTTTTAAGTATTTTATGCATTAATTCTATTTTTCTACCCAAAGGTGATATTGTTGACACCAAAAATTGGCACCAGGAAGGGGCTGACATGTGGGCCGGATTCATTGAAGAGATACCATTCGGCAAAGGAGTTTTTTCCCAGAAGCATTCGGCAAAGACGTTCTGCGGTCGGGAACGCATCGTCATTCGGCAAGAGAACTGTTTCGCAAAAGGCATTCGGGAGCGCGTGATGACGTGGATCAAGGATAAGGAAAAGGGCTGGTTTGACTTGGAATGCAAGACGGATACGGTGCCCCGGCGTATATCTTTTTTAAGAAATAAATAATGTAATCGTAATCGATTAGGAGTCGTGTCGAAACCTGGGTATAAATATAAACCCATGGTAGTTGTAAAAGTCATCGTTCAATCAATCATACAACAAACCGGCCCCGTGCCAACTTCGAGTCCTTTAGTCGAGTCGTCGAGTTCTTCGAGAGGAGTCATCGATCCGTCGACCTCCGTAAGTACCGGCAACCCTGCGCCATGCCTAGTATCATGCGGTGGATTTAGGCTCTGGTTCAGGAAGGTTCCATTGTTAGATCATGAGCCATGCGGTGGGCTAAGTTTTAGCTTGGAACAAGTTATCGGTTCTGTTGGATTTTGGCAAGATCTGATAGATCCATTAAGTTATCATGTGTTGCTCTGGGTTTTACCTTTGTGTTCGATTCATTACAACACTCCTTTGCCCAGTCTAGGTTGATTAGATTCGGCTCCAGCTCACAATGCACTACGTTTCCATAGCCGAATTCGAAGTCAATCTAGATTGCCACGTGTTGCGGGTTCACGCTCGTTGGTCTTGTGTAGATCTTGACAGAACCGGGTATCATGCGGTAGATGCAGGTTTTTGGGTCATCTTAGAGCTAATCATCCGGTGGATTAGAATTCGATTCGATCTGATAGATCTATCTTCATCAACGAAGCATGTTCCTTCTTCACGGAACCCGATTCGGCTATTTAGCTGTATTCGGCAGTATCGTCACGAGTGAAACACGTCCATGGTTTTGTTTTAAATAAAGAATGCTTTTAGCCTTCCGTGTTTAGGGTGTATCATGCGGTGGATTTCTCTATTCTTGGTTGGTGGTGTGATTCCAAGCAAGTCGTATCATGCGGTGGATTAACTTGTTTGTTTTCATGCTTGACGGGCTGAAAAGTACCTAGACATGCGGTAGACTAGTGCTTTTATCCTATGCATTCTTGTTTATTATGAAATTATGATCATGCTTTCGCCTCTTTTATTTATTTATCGTGCTCTGTTCCTCGTTAATCGGCTATGAGTATATGTTACAAGGTTCATTCAGTCAAATGCCGATCTTTCGTCATGCTTACGTCACGCATTCGGCAGTGCGCTTCCTACGTGCCTTGCCGATTGCCGAATGAGGCTTTAACTACCGACAGATAGCTTCTCCATAGCTATATGTCGTTCGAAACTGGCTCCGTAGCCGTAAATATGGAACTGACTGGTATTACCCGGTACGTTCCAGGTGTTATTTAAACATCTTTTCTCCCTTTGTCAGTTTCAGGAAAATTGACTGGCACGCCTTTCGGATTCAAACGCTCGGGCCACGTGTGAAGCCAGCTAATTCGGCTTGCTGTGTGCTTGGCGTGAGGTGCGGATTTTACGTCAACACACTTTTTGGCACGCCCGGTGGGACGCAAGCTTCGAAGATGCCTGAATTAAAAGACATTCTGGATGTCACTTTTGAAGAATTGTCTGATGAACATCAACAAATGGTGAAGATTGCTGCAGATCAGTTCATCAAGAAATGCTTGCTGTCTTTTGCTAAGAACAGGAGTGGTGCACCGTTTCTCAAGTCAGATCTGCCAAGAGTTCTTTTGCCGGGACAATCTGATCTTACTGAAGATGAAGAAAGGGAGAAGTTCTCTAGCTTGTTGTACAAGGCTCTAGGAGAAACAATGACCAATCATAATGCTGCATTCCTGAACAGTTTTCGGCTCATACTGGTCAGCATCTTTGGTCAACACGTGGATTAGCCTTTTGAGCAAATGCATGGACAACTTGGTGGACCAACGTATTTCAATGTTCAAGCATCGGTTCCAAAACGTCATGGTAAAGGTACTGAAGAAACTGAAGCTTCTGGAACCAAAGACGCGAATGGACAGCCGATTCAGCAAGAGCTTCAGCATGCATTGCCGAAAGCTCGTACATATGGTGATATGGCATTCGGCACCACGGGAAATCCACCTGCTTCTGCTTATAAGATATCCCCTCTGAACAACAGGCTGCAAAGGGATATGTATGGAAACGGATATTCAGAGTTTATGGATTACAATGCTATCGACGCTCTCCCGAATCCTGGGTATGTTGGTACTGCAGGCATGCCTGCTGGAAGATTAGGGAAACAAGATACCAATATTGACCTCATGGTGCAAAAAATGACCGATGTATTGCAAAATCAATTCGGTCTGAAGCCTAAAAATCAGGGGTACATGTACTCGTCTCCTTTCCCAGAATGGTACCAAAGGGTATCATTGCCGAATAGAGTCAAGGTGCCTACAGAGTTCACTAAGTTCTCAGGACAAGATGACACTAGCACTGTAGAACATATAGCTCGATATCTGATGCAGCTTGGAGAAGCTTCGGCAGATGAGGCTTTCAGAATCAGATACTTTCCTTTATCACTGACGGGTCCAGCTTTTACATGGTTTGCTTCTTTGCCTGCTCAGTCAATTTGTACTTGGAAAGACCTGGAGCAGAAATTCCATGCTCATTACTACATTGGCAGTACCGAGAAAAAGTTGGTTGATTTGACCAGCTTAAGGCAGAGAAATAATGAGACACCTACGGAATTCCTCAGGAGATTTAGGGAAACAAAGAGCATGTGCTTTTCTCTGAACATACCTGATGATCAGCTAGCTGGTATGGCTGTAGCTGACATGCTGCCTGCCATTCGGGAGAAGCTATTCGGGATGGAGTTTGATGATCTGGGCCAGTTGTCACACAGATTGGCCTTAATGTGTAACCAGGCATATGGTTTCAAGAAAGATGCCAGATTTGCTAAACATAATGATGTAGCTGACATCTATAACCAATTCCTTGAAAGAGCAGATCAAGAAGATGAATATGAAGATAGCGAAGAGATAGCCGCAGCAGAGATAGTGTGGAGTAAAGAACCAGTCATGGTGAATCAGAGGTGGATTAAACAGAGTAAAGGCACCTATGATTTTGATGTAACTAAGGCAGATAAATTATTTGACTATCTTGTAAAAGAAGGCCGAATCAAGCTACCAGAGGGACATTCTATGCTTCGGCCTGATGGAGTGAAAGATAAGAGATACTGTGGATTCCATGATAGAAATTCTCATTCCATCAATGAATGCAGAGTTTTTAGAGTGAGGATTCAGAAAACTATCCAAGAAGGGCATTTGAAATTCGACAATAAGATGAAGTTGGACAGTAACCCGTTTCCTCAGAACATGATTGGGTTCTCAATCAATATGGTGAGTACTGCCGAATCTGGAGAAAAGGGAAAGATGAGAGTCTTGACATCGAAGAAAGCGAAGCAGAGTGGCTCAGTAGATCCTAATCGGCAAATCACGATCGAACAGATTCGCGAGGAGAGACCTCGCTTCCCGAATAGCCAATTTGAAATTGGGAATTCTTCTAAACCCAGAGTCACATCGCGTATTCTCCTCAATAAGTGGCAACGTCAGCAAGAAAAAGAGCACTACCAGAGACGTGAATACGAGGAGGAGAAAAGAAGGCGCAAAGAAGAAAGGTTTGAGGAAGAACAAGAGGAATATGCCCGAGAACAAGAGCGTGCACATTGGGATTGTATCTTCTTCAGACACTGTTGGAATGAGGGTTTAAAGCTGCCCACGTGGAATAATTGTCCTGAATGCAATAATGGACATGTCGAACATAGACAAAATGTTGCCAATCGCCGATCCGTCCACGAAAGAATTGGAAGGATACATCCTAGTGATGATCGGCGTTTAAAAATATATAAGAATGATGATCGGCGTTTAAAAATATATAAGAATGATGATCAACCAATGAAAAGACGTGCTGATCATAGATGGATTGATCATGAAGAAGAAGATCGTGAGTATGTCTGGCAGAAAGGACAGTGGTGTCCACCTGGTTTAAGAAGGAGCCAGAAGAGAAGAGTCCAACGCCTGAGGAATCAAGAGTTGAAGCGAGCAGGAACCAGGATGAAATCGATATGGCGTCCAAAAGACAGACCTGACGAATCGGGTCATTCGGCTCCTACATGCATGGTATGTTTCTTGCCGAATGAATTCATGGCTCCAGCTAATCAAATTGTACAGGAAGAAATATTGTCAGAAGTGGATGAAGCCGAGCAATATGGATTAATGGCACAATTGGTATTGAATAAGCAAGCTATTTTCGAGAAGCCAGTCCAGAATCGGCACATGAAACCACTATACCTAAGGGGATATGTCAACGGAAAGCCACTGACGAAGATGTTTGTTGATGGTGGAGCTGCTGTTAATGTGATGTCGTACAATACATTCAGAAAGCTTGGCATGAGCCCTAGAGATTTGACGCCAACAAGCATAGTTTTGAATGATTTTGCTGGGAATCCGTCGGACACCAAAGGATGTGTACATGTGGATCTGATGATTGGGTCAAAGATCCTACTTACAACCTTCTTTGTTATTGAAGGCAAAGGTGCATACAGCTTGCTACTTGGAAGGGATTGGATCCATGCGAATTGTTGTATACCATCTACTATGCATCAACAGCTTATTCAGTGGATAGATGATGAAGTGGAAATTGTCCCAGCAGATGATTCAATTAGCGTGGCTAATGTGGAACCGGCCTTCTGGGAATATCAAGGCATAGATTGCTTCTTAGGTAAGGACTGGGGAGAAGGTCCTGTTGAGCCAGTCAGCAGTGATCAACAGCCGATCAAAGCAGTCGGCTCTTTTAGTAATTTTTAATGGATAATCCAATCGATGGGACTGATGGGAAGCTAGGACGTGGATTTGTGTCGGCTGATAAATTAGAAGAAGTAGACATTGGAGACGGTGACAAACCAAGGCCGATATTCATCAGTGCTAGCTTAGATTCGGTTTTCAGAGAAAAGTTGATTGAGTTGTTAAAAGAATACAAAGATTGCTTTGCTTGGGATTATTCAGAGATGCCTGGTTTAGATCGTTCCATTGTTGAGCATCGATTGCCGATCAAGCCCGGCTATAAACCTTACAAGCAACCACCCCGGAAAATCTACAAAGATGAAGTGTTGGCCGATGTAAAGAAAGAAGTGGAAAGGTTAATAGCAGCAAATTTTATTCGGCCATGTAGATATGCAGAATGGATCTCTAATATTGTTCCTGTGTATAAGAAAAATGGGAAAATGAGAGTTTGCATAGACTTTAGAGATCTGAACAGAGCTACACCCATGGATGGATATCCAATGCCTGTTGCTGACTCGTTGGTTGATGCTGCTGCTGGATATAAAGTTATTAGTTTTATGGATGGTAATGCAGGGTACAATCAAATTTTTATGGCATTGGAAGATATAGCGAAAACAGCTTTCAGATGTCCAGGACATATAGGATTGTTTGAATGGGTTGTCATGACGTTTGGTTTGAAGAATGCTGGTGCAACTTATCAGAGAGCCATGAATTATATTTTTCATGAGTTGATCGGCAAGATTGTGGAAATATATATCGATGATATTGTGATTAAGTCATTGGATCATGAAGCACATTTGGCCGATATAATGAAAACTCTAGAATGCACTAGGAAACATGGGCTCAAGATGAATCCAAATAAATGTGCTTTTGGAGTTTCGGCAGGAGAGTTTTTGGGATTTCTGGTGCATGAAGGAGGAATAGGAGTTGGCAAGAAAAGTATGAAAGCCATTGATGAAGTTGTTCCTCCAACTAATCTTAAGGAGTTACAGTCATTACTTGGTAAGATAAATTTCGTAAGAAGATTCATATCGAATTTATCACAAAAGGTGTTGCCTTTCTCTTCGCTGTTAAAAGTTAAGAAGGATCAGAAGCTTGTATGGGGTGACGAACAACAAAAGGCTTTCGATGAAATCAAGGAATACATGAAAGAACCACCAGTATTGGTACCTCCACAGCTGAACAAGCCTTTTAAGTTGTACGTGGCGGCCGATACCCAAACTATTGGATCGGCCCTCATACAAGAATTTGAGGGAAAGGAAAGGGTGGTTGCATACCTTAGCCGAAAATTGCTTGATCCCGAAACGAGGTATTCGGCTACCGAGAAGCTTTGTTTATGTGTTTACTACTCCTGTACAAAATTTCGGCACTACTTGCTACATGCCGAATGCATTGTGTATTCAAAATTTGATGTGATAAAGCACATGTTGTCTATGCCGATTTTGAACGGAAGGATTGGCAAATGGATTTTGGCTTTGTCCGAATTTGAGTTAAGGTTTGAATCGGCAAAAGCTGTTAAAGGACAGATTATTGCTGACTTCATTACTGAACATCGTGATTCATCAACTAATTTGCTTGAAATTACTCCTTGGGTATTATTCTTCGATGGATCTTCATGTGACAAGGGTGGTGGAGTAGGTATTCTGTTAATTTCGCCAGGAGGAGAGGTGTTCAAATTTGCTATTCCTATTCAACCTACTGTCACTAATAATCAAGCCGAGTATGAGGCGTTGCTCAGAGGACTTCAATACTTGAAGGAAGCAAAGGCCATTGCAGTTGAAATTTTTGGAGATTCAGAATTAGTCATAAAACAATTAAATGGCGAATATGAGTGCAGGAACGATATTTTAAGGAATTACTATGAAGAATGCAAGCAGATCTTAAAAGAGTTTCAATCAGTAATTCTGCGGCACATTCCTAGGAGAGACAATGAAGAGGCGAACAGGCTAGCTCAAAGTGCTTCGGGTTATAAAGAGCTTCAAGAAGTTTTTGCTAATGATGTGTATACTTTCGGGAGTAATCTGACAGAAGATGATTGGAGAAAAGAAATTGTTGATTATCTGGAGAATCCATCCCGAAAGGTGTCTAGAAAGCTCAGGTATAAAGCTTTAAAGTTTGTTCTTCTTGATGATAATTTATATTATAAATCCTTGGATGGGGTGCTGTTACATTGCTTAAATCAAGAGGAAGCAAAAAGGCTGATAAGTGAAGTGCATGATGGGCTGTGTGGAGCACATCAATCGGCCTACCGAATGAAATGGGTTATTAGGAGATCTGGGTACTATTGGCCCACAATGCTAGAAGACTGCTTTGAATATTACAAAGGATGCCAAGATTGCCAGAGATTTGGAAACATTCAGAGAGTTCCAGCATCGGTCCTGAATCCTATTATCAAGCCATGGCCATTCAGAGGATGGGGAATAGATTTGATTGGCCAGATAAATCCTCCATCTAGCAAGGGGCATAAGTTTGTGCTTTTAGCAACCGATTATTTTACTAAGTGGGTTGAGGCGATTCCATTAAAAAAGGTGACATCAGAGAATATGGTTGAATTTGTTAAAGAACATATCATTTACAGATTTGGAATTCCTCAAACAATCACCACAGATCAAGGGACTCAGTTTACATCTTCAGAGTTCAGAAGTTTTGCTGAAAGTATGGGCATCAAATTGTTAAATTCTTCTCCTTATTATGCTCAAGCAAATGGTCAGGCAGAGGCTTCTAACAAGATTATGATTAAAATTATATAGAAGAAGATTGATCAGAAGCCGAGAAAGTGGCATTCGGTACTCAATGAGGCTTTATGGGCTTACCGAATGGCTCCACATGGGGCTACACAGACGTCTCCTTATGAGTTGGTATATGGGCATCATGCTATCTTGCCATGGGAGATACAATTAGACTCAAGGAGGATAAAGTTGCAAAAAGATTTAAGTTCTAAAGATTATAGTGATTTGATGATGGACGAATTAGAAGATTTGCATATGATTCGTCTCAGGGCCTTGGAAAATGTTGAGAAAAATAAAATGCGAGTTGCTAAATATTACAACAAGAAGGTGAAAGTCAAGCAATTTGCAGAAAGAGATTTGGTTTGGAAAGCAATATTGCCGATTGGAACTAAATACAGTGCATTCGGTAAGTGGTCTCCAAACTGGGAAGGTCCTTTCAGAGTGGTCAGATGCGTGCCTGGAAATGCATATATTCTGAAAACTTTACTAGGAGAGGAGTTTACTGCTGCTATCAATGGGAGATACTTGAAGAAATATTATCCTAGTATTGAGATTGATCGCTGATTGACATATTCAATATCAGAACAACTGAAACAGCCGGCATTCGGGAAGGAGCCGTCTTCAGAACAAAATATTGACAGAAGAAGGAATGGCCAATACCAGAGTGTATTGCCCTTAGTACAAATATTTTGCATCATGAGTTTGACCAAGTTATCACAAAAAGGACTGCAAAAGATAAATTTTATTGCCGAAATTCCATAATCCCTAGTACAAACTAATGGAACAGCTTGTTCAGAACAGACTGGGGGTGAATGGAATCGGCAATGGCGGCGCCGTGAGCATCAAGGCGATCTATGGAGGCCTCGATGTCGTCGATCTCCTCCAGGTTGCCATTGGCAAAGCCGGGCGGTAGCCTGGAGTAGTCGGTGCCGGTGTGCGTCGACATGGCGACTAGGCCTGCGGCAGTGCCCAGACGGATGCCGTGTGAGGCCACCTCGTCGATGCGGCCTGCCACTGCACCAAGGCGAGCTTCTGGCGTGTCCCCAGGAGCATTCACCTTGTTTGCCAAAGACTCGACTAATATCTTCAGCCGATCGAGTTCTGCGTCGCGATCTGTAGGATTACGAAGCAACGACGGGTTAGTCCAAGGTCAGGTTGAAGTCAAGCGAACCGAAGAAATTACCGTCGATGGTCTCGAGCAGCTGCTTGCGCTGGTGTTGCCACTCCAGATCTGCGATCCCGGCTTGTTTGGAGACGACCTCCAGCTCATGCCGAGTATCATCACGTTCCTGCTTGAATCGGCGGGCATCGCTATTTGAGTAGCGCAGATCCCAGTCGGGCCTGGGGGATCAGCTAGATGACTCCGAAGAATCATCCGCTGCAGCCGGGGCCACAGGCGGGGCAGCGACGGGGTTCCATTGGATAAGCCTAAAAGCACAAAGAAAGGTTGAGAATGATGCAAAATCTGGAGGAAAGGATAAGGAGTGGCAAGCAGTCATCACCTCCGACGAGCGCCGGCACGGCTCCCTTCGGCTTCGTCGACGGCCGGGCGTCTTCTGTTGTTGGACATCAGGATTTCTTGAAGGTTACTGTGCTGGAAGAAGAAAAGACTCAGGCTAGCAGAAAGCTCGAGTTGAAAGATTTGACGGAAGATTAGGAGCACTCAGGGTTCTTATTTATGGAACTAACGAAGAGATCGTGGCCGAAGATTGTGGTGCATATCCCAAAGAGTTCGGAAGGTGGAAAGGATTTTCTAACCGATCGATTTCCATGTCGTTTGGGATTCTTGCTGAGTCGTATTCGGTTTTGACCGAATGAAATTCGGCTATGTCGTGTTTGAAGCGTTTTCGGGTCTGACACTGTTATAGCCAGCTTTGCCGAATGAGTTATCCACAATGGAGAAAAGACAGAGATAAGAAATGGCAAGATTACAGGATTGATAAAACATTCGGCTATCAACTGTTTGTTACAATTACAAACCCAAGAACTTTGAGATTGCATTTTTGGCATTTGATATCATGTTGCTAATGTTCTCTAATAAGTTTTTGTCAGCTTCTTGGGTTCTAGCCAGAGCAGCAAGCTTTGCCTTGAGTTGTTTGTCTTCGTTTAGAGCTGCTAAAGCTTCCTTTCGCCTCTTCTCTGTTAACTTGGGAAGCTCGACTATCTTCTTCTTATCAGCTTCAATTTCGGCCGATAGATCTCTCAATTCGGCTTCAAGTGCAGCTTTTCTGACCTCCTTCATTTCAAGTTCAGATTCCAATTTGGTCAGTAATTCCTTGCTGTTTTGAGCTTGAGTATACAGGTCTTTCACAGATTGTTTGGTTGTGGATCTCCTCTGTTCCAGAACTGGTTGAGAAGATTGGTTCTTTAGAGCCTGCTTTACTGCAACGTATTGTTGATCCAAATGAGAGACTGGTTCCAAAGAAGTTTTGATATCGGCAGGGAGTTCTTGGTCAATGGATTCCAATGCATCCCGTAAGAGATCAGCATCTTTGACTTGATCTTGGATACTCTTATGCAGCAAAGCAAGGATATCTTTCAGCTTTGTTTGATTTCCTTCTGACAGAGCTTGGCCAGAAGATGTTTCTTCCCCTTGTTCGGCGACCAAGTCGTCCATAGCAAAAGAATAGCTGGATGATGAGATGGTTTTCTCCTGAAAAATGGTTCTTGCCGAATTAGTAATAATCTGCTGAATAAAAGAGTAGAGAAAGTTAAATGATTATGTTTACCTCGTTCCTGATTTCCTGAATGGGAGAGGGAAGCCTTTCAGGCTCAATTGGAGGATTCTGTGTATCTTGCTGAGGAGAAACTGGAAGACTTCTTGGTGGAGATAATGCTTCTGATTGGGGAAGAAGTTGCAAAGCTAGAGATGAATCATGATGAGAAGGAGAGCTTTCCAAGATTGGATCCATTGAGGATTGTTCTGCAGATAACAAGGGATGAGTGCTGATGAAAGAAAAGTTGAGAAGATAAAGTGGTAGAATTTTACCAGTCAATGAAGCATCGGCAGGATCTGCACTGATTGCTGATTGCTGTGCTCTGGCCTGAAACCAAGGAGAAATAAAGCTGAGTAAAATACCAGTGGCATTGTGGTCAAAGAAAGAAGGCTCTGACCCTGATAACCTTTTTGCTGCTTGTTCTTTTCTTCTTTACAACTGAGGGGGCAGTTAGAGAAAGAGTTTTTCTTTTAACAGATGATGGTCTAGTGAGTATTGGGTCTAGAGAAGCCTGTCTAGCCATCAGTTGAGCCAAGGTAGGAGATTGGTGCCCCAAAGCAGATATTGGGCCTGCAGCTTTGTACAAAATCGCCCTGGCAAGAGGGGCAGGTGTTATATCCTGCAAAATGACAGAAATCAGAGTCAATTGGGGTTAATATTATTGAGACAGATGAAGGGATAAACATATTACCTCTGCAGTTGGCTGATAATCAGGCATTAATTCAAGGCAGAAGGGATGGATTGGCATGTTGAAGATATGATCATGGAGTTCTTGCCACCAGAGGGTGAAAGAAGGATGAGCAGATGTTGTTGGCACAAAAGGCTCAGGTGCATAAATGGTTCCGCAGCATTTATAAGTAAAAATCCTTCTTGTTTCTGTGGAATCCTTGACAATCTCCCTAGGCTTGAGAAATTCATGAAGAAATAGCCTAGGGGGCACTTGGCCACACCCCAACTGTCTAGCCATCATGTTTGGCTGATAATATTCATAAGTGCTTTGAACCAGTCTCCCTCCGCAGAATTCGGCTGGCAGGATGCAGGGCTGGATGAAGGCATTGAAAATTGCTATAGATTGTACATCAGTGCATCCAGTTTCGAAGCTAAATTCGCAAGGGAGAGTGAGGTTGTCATTGTCCAAATATGGGAACCAAAGAGGATGAGCAAAGCCTCTGAAGAAGAGCTCAAACAGTTCACCAATGTTCTTGTTAATAGATACAGTGGAGGCAGCTTCTCCATAGGTTTGACAACCTTTGGTTCTCCGGGTTTCTCCTTCTTTGTAATTGATTGAAGGAAAGTCTCGGCTATTAAGATCAATAGCAACGATTTGGTGCATGTACAACTGCAGCCACATTTGGACAAACCACCAAGGGCCATTGACACAGGGGATTTTCTTGCTGGTATGCATCAGGTGGGTGGTTTGATTGAGCATATGGTATACACTTCCCAGGAGGTATTTCCCAAGTGGAATGAGTTTTCCAGCAGCCAGCTCTTCAGCCATCACGATATGATTCAGAGTTGGCTCATTGGCTTTGCCGCAAAAGACTGATCTGCATAGCCACATATTCAGGAAGGCTCTGTATTCGACATCAGTCAGAGGGCCATCAGACATATGATTCTGGATGTATCTCTTGTATCCAACCCCTGTTTTTACTCCTGTCTGCTTGGAAGAACCTTTGTGGCCATGTGGATATATAGTTCCTGTAATGTTCAGGCCGGTCATCATGTAGACATCGGCTAAAGTGGGGGACATTGGGCCATGGCCGAAAAGAAAAGCATTTGCACCATTGGACCAAAAATGGCAAGCTGCAATCAGGAGGTTCTCATTCTTTGGTGTTTCGGCTAATGACAGCTCCAGGCAATGAGAAATACACAGATGGTCCCAGTCCTGTGTTTGGGGGCTTTTATCATCAGACATCCTTTTGTACCAATTTCTCCAGCCGGCAATTGGGGGCAAGGGCCAGTTCTTGAAGGCGTCTTGCCACTCATGAGGTTTTGTCAGTGAAATCTTGAAAGGAATCCTCTGAGATTCGGCCGCAATGATTTCGGAAGGGTCTGAATCCCCTACAGGGCCGAGGAAATAGGATGGAGCTTTTTCCTCAACGGGGATGAGGATTTCGGCAGCTAGGGCCTATCAAGAATGGAAGGGGGTGAGAAGAAATTTAAGATGCAAATCGAAAGAAGAATGCCGAATGTGCTTGAGGGGATTGAAGCTTACTTGGAGGGCAAAATCTTGGTTCGCCATTTGAAGATTGAATCTTGGAGTCGATGACCTAGGGTTCGGATCCGGATGAAAGCTCTGAAGATTCAAAAGGAGAAGCGGGTGCCGAGTAGAACTAACTTGGGAATATTGAGTGCTTCTGGTCAATTCCGAGATAAAGTTATCTTTTATCCCGAAATTGAAGGGGCATGTGTTCACACCAAAAATTGGCACCAGGAAGGGGCTGACATGTGGGCCGGATTCATTGAAGAGATACCATTCGGCAAAGGAGTTTTTCCCCAGAAGCATTCGGCAAAGACGTTCTGCGGTCGGGAACGCATCGTCATTCGGCAAGAGAACTGTTTCGCAAAAGGCATACGGGAGCGCGTGATGACGTGGATCAAGGATAAGGAAAAGGGCTGGTTTGACTTGGAATGCAAGACGGATACGGTGCCCCGGCGTATATCTTTTTTAAGAAATAAATAATGTAATCGTAATCGATTAGGAGTCGTGTCGAAACCTGGGTATAAATATAGACCCATGGTAGTTGTAAAAGTCATCGTTCAATCAATCATACAACAAACCGGCCCCGTGCCAACTTCGAGTCCTTTAGTCGAGTCGTCGAGTTCTTCGAGAGGAGTCATCGATCCGTCGACCTCCGTAAGTACCGGCAACCCTGCGCCATGCCTAGTATCATGCGGTGGATTTAGGCTCTGGTTCAGGAAGGTTCCATTGTTAGATCATGAGCCATGCGGTGGGCTAAGTTTTAGCTTGGAACAAGTTATCGGTTCTGTTGGATTTTGGCAAGATCTGATAGATCCATTAAGTTATCATGTGTTGCTCTGGGTTTTACCTTTGTGTTCGATTCATTACAACACTCCTTTGCCCAGTCTAGGTTGATTAGATTCGGCTCCAGCTCACAATGCACTACGTTTCCATAGCCGAATTCGAAGTCAATCTAGATTGCCACGTGTTGCGGGTTCACGCTCGTTGGTCTTGTGTAGATCTTGACAGAACCGGGTATCATGCGGTAGATGCAGGTTTTTGGGTCGTCTTAGAGCTAATCATCCGGTGGATTAGAATTCGATTCGATCTGATAGATCTATCTTCATCAACGAAGCATGTTCCTTCTTCACGGAACCCGATTCGGCTATTTAGCTGTATTCGGCAGTATCGTCACGAGTGAAACACGTCCATGGTTTTGTTTTAAATAAAGAATGCTTTTAGCCTTCCGTGTTTAGGGTGTATCATGCGGTGGATTGCTCTATTCTTGGTTGGTGGTGTGATTCCAAGCAAGTCGTATCATGCGGTGGATTAACTTGTTTGTTTTCATGCTTGACGGGCTGAAAAGTACCTAGACATGCGGTAGACTAGTGCTTTTATCCTATGCATTCT
Source organism: Echinochloa phyllopogon (assembly GCA_033239725.1). Classification (NCBI taxonomy): domain Eukaryota; kingdom Viridiplantae; phylum Streptophyta; class Magnoliopsida; order Poales; family Poaceae; genus Echinochloa; species Echinochloa phyllopogon. The sequence continues at coordinate 47,576,953 of BTCW01000002.1, read as the reverse complement.
TGTTTATTATGAAATTATGATCATGCTTTCGCCTCTTTTATTTATTTATCGTGCTCTGTTCCTCGTTAATCGGCTATGAGTATATGTTACAAGGTTCATTCAGTCAAATGCCGATCTTTCGTCATGCTTACGTCACGCATTCGGCAGTGCGCTTCCTGCGTGCCTTGCCGATTGCCGAATGAGGCTTTAACTACCGACAGATAGCTTCTCCATAGCTATATGTCGTTCGAAACTGGCTCCGTAGCCGTAAATATGGAACTGACTGGTATTACCCGGTACGTTCCAGGTGTTATTTAAACATCTTTTCTCCCTTTGTCAGTTTCAGGAAAATTGACTGGCACGCCTTTCGGATTCAAACGCTCGGGCCACGTGTGAAGCCAGCTAATTCGGCTTGCTGTGTGCTTGGCGTGAGGTGCGGATTTTACGTCAACAGATATATAATTGATGTAGAGTGTTGTTGTTTGTATTGATTTTGACCAAAGTTAAATTAATACATGCAACAATTATTATGTTTATGTTCTCACCATATTTTTTCACTGATTAATTTCAGGACCTGGCTACAATGGCTCCATCCCTGAGCTAGTTGGAAGCAACTACAAGGCATGGCGCAATTTGCTAGAGTGTTCTTTGTTGCTGCTGGAGATCGACTCGGTGTTGACCACGCTGTGTCCCGCAGTCATCGAGGAAGTCACGAGGGCTCAGGATGAGGACGAAGCTGTCTTTCTGGAGCGCAAGCGCGCCAATGCTGATGCCATCGCTGCAAGGGACCTAGAGAGGGCCAAATGGCAGTTGATGAACAAGAAGTGCCTCAAGATAATGCAGACAAAGATGTCTGAGGCGATCAGGGCATCTATCCCAGAGAAGGATGCGGATGGCAATGTACTCACTGCCGCCTAGTACCTGGAGATAGTGGAGAAGCAGCACCATACGCATTCTAAGGCTTATGCCAGCACCCTGATCGAGAAGCTCATCTCCATTAAGTATGGGGGTGACGGTGTGAAAGATCACATTCTCAAGATGAGCAACATGAACGGCAAGCTTACCGCCATGAACATGGGCTTGCCCGAGCAGTTCCTAGTGCACTTGGTGTTCAGGTCGATGCCACAAGAGTTTGGTGTGTTGGCTTGCAACTATAACCTCCAAAGCGAGAATTGGGATCTGCACAAGCTTATGAGTATGTGTCAGCAAGAAGAGGACAGACTGAAGGCACAGAATGGAGGCTCCATCTCTTATGTGCAACATAACACCAACAAGAAGAGAACCTTTGGTAGCAAGGGCTACAAACCGAAGCACCAGCATGAGAGTGGTCCTTCCAGTGCTCCTCCTAAGCCTCAAGGGAAAGCTCCTGTTCAGAATGACAAGAAGGTTCGCAAGAATCAGTGCCTATGGTGTAAAGATGAAGGTCACTGGCAGAAAGACTGTCCCAAGTGGCTCAAGCACATAGCACAGAATGGTGAGGATGTAATTACTTTTGTAGATGAATCCTAGTATTTAAGTTTTTTCCACATGGTGGATTGACTCAGGTGCAACTGTTCATGTTGCTAATTCTTTACAGGGATTCCATTCGAGTCGGACCCTAGCAAGAGGCGCAAGAAGCATTAGAGTTGCTAATGGCGTCGAAGTTGAAGTGGAGGCCATAGGAGAACTCCCCATCAAGTTAAAGGATGAATTCACTCTTCGACTTCATGATGTCTTATTTGTGCCTAAGTTAAACAGAAATTTAATTTCAGTATCACGTTTAGCAGACAGTGGTTTTAAATGTCATTTTGATGAGATACAATGTATTATTGAGTTTAATAATGCTTGTGTGGGCCTTGCCATCAGACAAGACCAACTTTATATGTTGAGTATGCGTGATTCTGTGAATGTGTGCGACGAGAATGTGTGCGAGACAGAGATTGTCTCCACGTCTATAAGTAAAAAGCGGAAACGAATTGATAGCGTCTCATCGAAATTGTGGCACTGTCGTTTAGGCCACATTTCGAGGGGAAGAATAGAATGCTTAGTGAAAGGACCAACACTAGGCCTAGAGGGGGGTGAATAGGCCTGTTTAAAAATTCCTGCAAAAATCCTCCGAAAAATGTCAGAAAGTCGGATGATCCAACACAGTCTCGGATCTTCCGGCCAAGAAGATCTGACACTGTACAGGATCTTCCGACTGGGACAGAATACCGGAAGATCCGATGATAAGCCGGATCTTCCGACAGGCAATTCAAGTGTACTTCGAGATTTGAAATCTAATGACCTTTTGACAATTCCACTTGAATACAAAGCTCACAAATGATGTAAGGAACCTTCTATATATGATCAATATCAGAGTATAGCCACAAATAAGTAGATCGGGACAAATCAAGTTGTAGAAACAATATGAACAAGAACAAATGTGGAGACAAAGGATTTTCTACCGAAGTTCACTCCACAAAGGAGCTACGTCTCCGTTGAGATGCTCACAAAGAGCCGGGCTGTCACACTAACCCCAAGTCTCTCCCAATCAATCACAAAGGAGGATTGAGTTACTTACTATGTGCTCCCACGAAGAGAGGGTAATACAAACTTCCGGGACTCAAACCACAAGATTATGGGAGTTCACCGGCACCTCTAACCGTCTAGGAGCAAGCTCCAAGAGTAACAAACGTGAATCGATGAACTCAAGTTGCTCGAAGTGCTTCACGAGATGAACAAAGGGAGTTCTCACTTCTAGTCTTCTCTCTCACTCAAACCCTAGGTGAATCTTGGCTAGAATCAAGCTTTGGAGGGGATTTGAGGAGGAGAGTGAATGCTCTTGTCTTGTGTTAGGTCGTGTATGTAGCAGCCCCATGAATGAGGGGGGTGAGGGGTATATATACCAACCCCCCAAAATATGACCGTTATGTGCTCTGCGAAGGGGTACCGGATCTTCCGACAACCAACGGATATGTGTTAGGAAAAAATCCCAGAAAAATTCCAGGAGCCGGATCTTCCGTCTGTATGTCGGATCTTCCGGGGGACCCCGGAACTTCCGGCCCTGAGAAAGCCAAGACAGAGCCGGCCGGAACTTCCGGTCGGATCTTCCGAACTAGGGTCGGAATATGCAACAGGACACTCGTGAGCTCGAAAAACGGCTAAGTCAAGCATCTTCCGATGCTACGGCCGGAACTTCCGGCCCGTAGAAGCTTGAGACCGAGCCGCCCGGAACTTCCGGTCGGATCTTCCGGCCTAAGTTCCGGCCGAGCAGAAAAGGTGTTTGTGAAGTGTTTTTGTGTCTCTCAAGAGTTTGTCATCTCAAGTAAAGCACTTTTAGCATCTAGAATTTATCAACTACGTCCCCCTTGATAGTACGGTGGTCCTATACTCAATTTCAAATGGAAAATTAAATTTAAATTCACCAATTGAGTCCTCCACCATATGAATGAGCGTTGGGGTCCTTCCTTTAGTATTATCTTGTTTTTATTTCATTTTATTCCTGTACAACTCATGCAAAACATCATATCCAAATTTCTATTGCCATTAATGTGACGAACCGGATTCTCACCGACGAGAACCCGACTCCCTGTACCCTCGAGATAGTCCCAGGAATAGCAGCTATCTCGTACAGAACTCATCTCAGTCGAATATCACATCCATACAACGATAAAAGATTCATTACATGACTTATATAAAAAAAACATAGCGTCTGGTACAAGCCCTCTGGGCTAAATCGACAATAAGAAACATCTCCACAGCGGTAGCTAGAACTTCAGGGTCCACTCCTCCACAGGCATCCTTGAGCGTAGCGCACACCCTTCAATCGTACCACCCGTCCTGGTTGAACTCGTGGTCGGGGTCTTCACCTGAGAACCCAAAGTCTGTCCCCAAGGAAATGGGACAGGTCCACGTCACCAACCATAATATGATGCAAGCTTTAAAGTGGCCTATTCTAAGGTATAGAAATATTCAAGGTTTGAGCCAGGGTTTCCTTATGCAAGCAGCAGCAATAACCCAATATACATCTCATCACCAACTCCTTCTCACACACACACATCCACACCCCAAAGCCACCCGTCAGCCTCACATTTCCCCATCGGGCTCGTCCTGCCACGGCAGGTTCCCGCATACATCATCCACCAACACCTTTCTCTCTCTAGTCGACTCGGTGAGCTCCCTCCCCACCTTGTCTCAACAGCCTCAGCTGGACCAATCTCTCATAACCCGAATCAAGGATGAGGTAAGAAAGCAGATTCCCATGCTAGCCGGGGCTTCTCAGAAATGGGTCGTCCGTAACCGTGGACACGGCTATACGTATAGTTTACACTCTGCAGAGGTGGCACTCCAGGAATCCATCCGGGCTGCAAGGCTAGTCCGCAACCAACCTGAGACGCAGCCCACAGCAAGGACCCTAAACAGTAACGGCGCCAATCCTGTCTCCCTGGGCTCGGGAAACATCCGATCTAACATCTGCCCCAGGGTCGTGAAACCTTCCCACCGGGGCCAGTCGGGGGCCGTGGTAAATCAGGGAGATTACGCCGCAACGAATCCCCCCTACACATATAAAACTCGATTCTCCTACAGTCTCGGCGCCGCACTAGAGTAGGCTTGCTGGAACCCTCCCCATACTGGGTAGATGGTGAGCACGGTATTTCCCAAGTCCAAAGTGGGGGCACGACTCGGTCCTTAATTGTTCGGTAAAGCGAGTATCTGCATCATAAGCGATCCACCGCAACGGTCCGCAATCGGCACCCATAACAGGTATAGCCGCCCAAACTCCTCAGGTACTCCACGAGTACCAGACCCCAAGTAACCAATAACCATGTACCCGTAACAGGTACCCCATAGGGACTGCCCGAGTGCAGCCCCTCAGCACCTCGATCAACGATCGAGTTGTTATTACTCGCTTACACCGCCTAGCTGCGCTACTCCTCCCAAACCACCCACAACTCACGCCAAGAGGATCAATCTCAACCATCCCAACACATGCATAGCATAGCATATTTATAAAGTGAGTAGTAGGTAGCAAGGTAACGGGATAATAACAAAGGCAATGCAGGTTTATCATGCGAGTAAAGTAAAGCGCTAGCATACTAGTTGCATGTCTAATAGGTATTTCAGAGATGGTCGGGCATGAACCTGGGCAAAGGTCTTCGTCCTCATCAAAGCAGTTGTCGTAGTGGTCCGGCTCCTCCTGACTCTCCGGAGCTCCTAGGGTCGCGTGAAAATAAAATAAGACGCGACTACTAGCAAAGAAACACTAAGATAGCGATGAAAGAAGACCCAAATAACACCAAACTCTACACTAACGCGTAGATCATGATTTTAGAAAAATATAGAAACTGGTTTCATATTTTTCTGAGCTACGGATGATTTATTATTAATTTTCGAAGTTTAAATCATTTTCTGAAAATATTAAATAATTTCCGAAAAAGAAATCAGACAGAAATTAGCCTGCTGACGTCAGCATGACGTCATGCTGACGTCAGCAGTGGGGTCCGCCTAGGATGACGTCAGCAGTGGGCCCTGCTGACGTCAGCGTTGACCGGTCAACGGGTCAACCCTGGTCAGTGGGTCCCATCTGTCAGTGACTCGCAGAGTATGACAAGTGGGCCCCATGTGTCAGCACGGTTAAAAGAAAAGGAAAAAAGAATAAACGAAGGCTGGGCTGGTTTTGGGCCGAAAGGTGAATGGGCCGGAAGAGTTCAAGGGGGTTAAACAGACTTAATCGCGAGATTCGGCCCACGAAGGGGTGGCTGTTGGATCTGGCCTGGTGGACAGAGTCCACGGTGCGCCGTGAGATGGGTCCACGTGAGCCGGGTGCATGGGATCGAGGTGTGGTCGGTCGGGATCTTCTGCGGTCGCGGTGTGGCATCTTGGTGTGGCTCAGCGTGTGGCTTCGCCACGGCTCGACGCGACGCGCGCGCGGCGCGCTCTGGAGCACGCCGGCGGCGACGGTCCGCGGCGGAACTGGCCGGAGACGGCTCGGCTCGGGTCTAGATCGGCCGGGTTAGCTTTGCTAGGGCTCGGTGGTCTCGGACGGGGTGAAAAGGGGCTCTGCTAGGGTTTGGCTTGGGCTCCCGTCGCGAGCGGCGGCGGCGCGGCCATGGATCCACGGCGGCCGGCGACGCGCGAGTAGGGACATGGCTCGGACGGCTCGACTTGGCTGGGGTTTCGCACGCGCGACACCAACGCGAGCTGATGCGCGACGTCACGGGCGTTGCAGGGGTGCGCGTGCACGGGTCCACGGCTGCCCGTGGCCGCGACACGGCCTCGGCGTTCGCGCGCACGACGAGCAGAGCTCGGCCGCGGCGGGCCTCGGCTGCGGGTTAAAGGCGACGGCGGGTTGCGGGTGCGACAGCGGCGACGGGTCCCTGCACAAGAAGCCGGCCACGACTCGAAGGTCGGGCTCACAGGGGGCTTGCACGACGACGGCGGCGGAATTCGGCCGGAGACAGAGAAGAAGGGGGAAACTCGCGGCGGCTCACCTAGGGGTCAGGTCGAGGTACGCTGCAGCTCGGGGAAGGCTCGACGTGGTCTGGCGGTCCTCGTGCTCCTCTTCCCGTCCTTGGTCCGGCTTCTCCTCGGCGGCTCCACGGACGGCGGCGACCCGAGCCTCGGCGGCGTCGTGGAGAAGGTTCTCCGGCTTCCCTCTTCTCCCTCTTCTCCTTCACTACTCCTCCTCTGGTACTCCCTTCCCCTCTCCCCTTCTCGAATTGGAGATTGGGTACCCCAATGGGGCGGTGGCGGCTTGAACAGGGAGATGCGGCCGGCGGTGGGTTTTATAGGCGCTAGGCTAGGGCTTCGCGGGGTTCGACGGACGGATGGGGAGCTCGAGCGCTCACGGACACGCGGCGCAATCGCGTCGGGCCGCACGGAGCTCGGGTGGTTGGGTCACGGGCGCGCGGCCGCGGGAGAGAGAGAGAGCGGCGAGAGGTGGAAGATGACGCGGGGGAGAGGGACGACCGACAGGCGGGGCCCAAGCGTCAGAGAGAGAGAGAGAGGAAGACGCGGCGGGGACGCGGCGGGGGAAGAAGGTTGGGCCACTGCTGGGCCGAAAGGCCGAGCAGGCCGGCTTGGTCGGTTGGCTCGGCGGAGAAGTTGGAGGTGGTTTCTTGGACTTTGGCTTCGGGAAAAAGGCCCACGAACAGTTAGAGGGATTGAATTAGTTTAGTCAATTAGAGTTTGAATTCAAATCTAGAATTTGAATTCAAACCAACCAAAAATCCAAATAAATCCAAATAAATCCAAATCACACTATTTCATCCTTAGCACTTCAAATTGATTTTAAATTTGAATTTAAATCGCCTAGGAATTTAGGGAGCAATTAGAAGACACTCTTATATGTTTGTCGACTTGCACAAAATTCACCAAAAATTTTTAAATTCACATTTTTGGCATTCAACAAATCCTAGGGTATTTTTAGGGTTGTTACAATTAATCACCAAAATAGATTAAATGCCTAGATGTACTTTCACTTAGTAAGAGAATCAATTCTACCGCCTTTAGAGTTTTCAGACTTAGAACAGTGCATAGATTGCATTAAAGGCAAGTTTGCCAAACAAATAAAGAAAGGCGCGAAACATAGCACAAGCGTGTTAGCGATAATTCACACGGACATCTGTGGTCCATTTAATGTAATGTCTGTGGATGGTTTTGAGTACTTTATCACATTCACAGATGATTACTCACGCTATGGTTACATTTATCCAATGAAAGAAAAGTCAGAAGCGTTGGATAAATTTTAGATATTCAAGGGTGAAGTAGAAAATCAGCACAACTTAAAGATTAAGTTAGTAAGATCCGACCGTGGAGGGGAGTACTATGGTCGTCACACCCCATTTGGTCATGCGCCCGGACCTTTTGCAAAGTATTTGCAGGAGAATGGCATAGTTGCTCATTATAGTACACCGGGCGAGCCTCAGCAGAATGGAGTAGCTGAAAGAAGGAACCGTACCCTGATGGATATGGTTAGAAGCATGCTAAGTTACTCCACTTTGCCGGTTAATTTGTGGATGGAGGCATTGAAGACCGCCATTCACATTTTAAATAAAGTTCCCTCTAAATCAGTACCTAAGACACCATATGAGCTATGGACGGGTAGAGAACCCTCTCTGAGGTACATGCGAGTCTGGGAATGTCCAGCGGAGGCTAAAGTATTTAACCCAAATATTGAGAAGTTAGATCCCAAGACAGTTAGTTGTCATTTTATCGGCTACACTGAGAAATCAAAAGGTTATCATTTCTATTGTCCTGATAGACATACGAAGTTCATGGAAACGAGACATGCCATCTTTCTAGAGAGCGAGATGATCAGAGGGAGCATGGCGCGTAGAGAGATTGATCTTGAAGAGAAGCGGGTATATGTGCCCACTCCAATGATTCAGGAGCCGGTCCTTCTACCGTGTGCTGTTCTGACACCCGCAGTACGACCCACTGTAGTGCCCGAACCTGTTGCTAGTCCTCCGGTGCAGGCAACGGATAATCAGGAACCTGTCCTTTAGGAGCCTGAGGATCTGGTTGTCGTACAGGAAGAACCTGAACAGCCCCAAGAGCCAGAGGCGCCAGCCGTTGAGGCACCGAGAAGATCTCAAAGAGCCAGAAGATCGGCTATCCCAGATGACTATGAAGTCTATAACAGTGAAGAAGTTCACATAAAGGGTGATCCCACTTCTTATGAAGAAGCTATGAGACGTCCTGATGCATCTAAGTGGCAAGAAGTCATGGAGGATGAAATGAGGTCTATGAGTGACAATAAAGTTTGGGACTTAGAGGAAATTCCTAAAGGAGTCAAACTAGTAGGTTGTAAGTGGGTCTACAAGATAAAATATGACTCTGAAGGGAATGTATAGAAATATAAGGGACGACTTGTGGCCAAGGGGTTCACTCAAAGAGAAGGGATAGATTACAATGAGACATTTTCTCCAGTCTCTTGTAAGGATTCTTTCAGAATCATAATGGCTTTAGTAGCGCACTTTGATTTAGAACTACATCAGATGGATGTAAAGACGGCATTCCTTAATGGAGATTTGTATGAGGATGTCTACATGACTCAACCCAAAGGTTTTGTTGTGGAAGGCAAAGAGCGTCTGGGATGTCGCCTAAAGAAGTCCATTTATGGCTTGAAGCAAGCCTCAAGACAATGGAACATCAAGTTTGATGAGACTGTAAAGAAATTTGAGTTTAAGGCCAATGTTGAGGATAACTCCGTGTATGTAAAGTTTAAGAAAGGGAAATTTATTTTCCTCATACTATACGTGGATGACATTTTGCTTGCTTGCAATGATGTTAGATTGTTGCAGGAGACAAAGAGTTTTCTGTCTTCAAACTTCGACATGAAAGATCTTGGTGAAGCCTCATATGTTTTGGGGATTCAGATTCATCGAGATAGAAGAAATGGGGTTTTAGGCTTATCTCAAAAGGCATATATGGAGAAGATCCTAAAGAAATACAATATGCACATAAGTGAAGCCACACCTGCTCCTATACAAAAGGGCGATAAGTTTGGACTATTTCAGTGTTCAAGGAACCAGTACGAGATCGATCAAATGAAAGCGGTTCCATATGCTTCAGCAGTGGGTAGCTTACAGTATGCACAAGTGTGCACTCGCCCTGATCTAGCGTTCGTAACATGAGTACTCGGAAGATATCAGTCTAACCCAGGTGAAGAACACTGGAAGATGATAAAGAAAGCATTACGCTATGTGCAAGGCACAAAAGGCCTCATGCTAACATACAGAAGATCTGATGTCCTAGAGATAAGGGGATATTCAGATGCTGATTATGCGGGGGATAGAGATGATAGAAAGTCTACATCTGGATATATATTCACTCTCGCAGGAGGAGCTATCTCATGGAGAAGCTCTAAGCAAGAGCTAGTTGCAACATCTACGATGTATGCAGAGTTTGTTGCATGCTATGAGGCAACAGGACAGGTTATGTGGCTAAAGAAATTCATACCTGAATTGAAGATAGTGGACTGTATAGACAGACCACTAAAGTTATACTGCGACAATATGCCTGCAGTGTTCTATGCTCACAACAATAGGTCGAGCAATGCTACCAAGTGCATAGATATAAAGTTCTATGCTGTTAAAGATAAAGTCCAGGATCAAACTATAAGTCTGGAGCATATTGGTACCAAAGAGATGCTTGCGGATCCGCTCAAAAAAGGCTTACCACCCAGCGTGTTTAGAGAACACGTTACCGGTATGGGTTTAAGGGAAAGCCTGTGATTCCTGGACAGGGCCTAGTCAGATCCTTCAGAATGGATGAGTGTATTGTGGCTGGTTAATCTGGTTGTTATTATGATTAAGATGACCCATGCTCTGTATGGTTGTCTATGATGGAGTGGATACCCAGCGAGAGGCTGAGATGCAAGTTTTTTCGAGAAGAGATCGAGAGGGAGATTGTTAGTGCGATCTCTTCCTGTTACGGCCCAAAGGCCGTAACGGGCCTTTCTCTGCGCCCTAGTCGGGGGCGCCCAACCCTAATCATGGTTGGTGGCCCCTGTCGTACAGTGCTATATAGAGGAGGTGGGGGCCACGGCACTCAGTACGAGGTTCACTGCGCCGCCACACACCCCACCTACAACCCTAGTCCGACTTGAGGGAGCACTGGAGCGGCGGGAAGCGCTGCCACCACCGCCGTCCTGCTACATCACCCGACGCCGCTGCCACCGCCCGGATCTGCGTCGACGACCTCCGGCCACCCCTGCGACCTTCGTCATCGACATGGCGGCTCCTGCACCGACTGCTCCCGTCACTGCTACTGATGGTCTAACCCTAAACCCCTCTGATTAGTAGTGTAGTGTTCGTGTTTGTGCTTGTAGTAGTGCTGTTGTTGTCAGTTCTGTAAAGTTCATCATGTTTTATTATCAATGTCATGCACCCGTACTAGATCTACTCCGTGCGATTCAAGTTTTGGGTCTAACATCTGGAGGTTCGGTCTTCATGCAGAACGACGACGAGGTCGGCGGCGTCCCCTCCTGGTGTTCCTGCGACGCGAACGAGACCGGGACGGAGATGAGAGTCGAGATGATTATGCAGGGAATCTCCATGGAGATGACTCACCGAAGAAGGGCGAGTTCGGTGCGGCTCACCGCGAACTGCACTGGAGGTCTTCTCGGCGGCGCTGGTGTGGTGTCGTTGAGCAGATGCAAAAAGGGTGGAAGGGAGGGCTGCGGCTCGGCGTTTTAAAGGGTGAGCGAGCGAGAGAGGTTGCGGAACGGCGAGGCGCGCGCGGCGTTGGCGTAGCACAGCGGCTGTTCCGCGGAAGCTGTTGCGGATTGCGGCGCTGAGGGCAGGGTGATAAGGTAGAGTTGAGATAGGCCAAGGTTTGGATAAGAAGAGTTTTGGCCCGAAGGCGATTTAGAGTTTAAACGAACTCGAATTTTAATCTAAACGAATTCCTATCAGATTTTCAAAATATATATTTTTCATCCAATAAACACCTAATGCGAACTAGACAACATAAATGCTTCAAACAAAGATTATATAGCCTATATTGATTATTGGTTTAGAAAATATATTTTTCCAATGATTAATGTTTATCTATAGACTATTTGTTGGAAAATTTAGAAATATACAAAATTCAACATTTTTATTAGTGTTAATTGTTCACATCCCAAAATAAAAATTTTGGGGTGTGACAGAGGGTCTTGAGATTGATGCTAACAATCCAATCCAACGCGGGCTCCAGAGGCTCTCTCACTATAAAGTGGAGCACACCATCTTCGTGCAGATCAATCACTGGAAATCTTGGAACAGTACGAGGCAAAGAAGACTGCTGGTACTTCACGAGCGACCAAAGATCACTGAGGACAACGGTGCGTTCCTTCTCCCACTTCAACTCCAGTGTCTTCAGTGACCAGATTGTGATCGAGCACTCAGAGCATCCTGCACTTCCATCATCAATGTTGATGAACCAGACCTTTCCTTTGTTCACAACAACAGTCCGAAGCATCTCCGGGAGTCCACGACCATCACGGGCTTGAAGCCGGCTTTCAACTTCAGGAAAGTTTACAAACTGTAGCTCAAACTCATCAGCTGAAATGGCACAGTAAACGATTCCCTGATGATAATCAGCCCAGCACATGTATTCACCATAGCAAAACACTGTGTCCGTGTGCCAGCAGATGGGATAGAAGCCGATCTCGGCGTCTTGGGGGCAGTCAAGACGGAAGAGTTTCCACTGATTCGAGAGTGAGGAGTACCGGAAGAGCTCGGCTACCTCCTCCCTGTTCTCACCCACCAATGCCTGGAGGTTGGCCGCGAAGAAATCGTCGCCGCCGCCGCCCAGTGTAGGTAGGGCATGGAGCCGCGGCGAGTCAGGACTGGCCTTGTAGACGAAGAAGTTGTCGGGGAAGTCGGAGGGGGACTCGCCTGGGACGGCGACGACCGTGTGGATGAGGAGGAGGCCTCCGTCGGCGGAGACGAGCCTGGGCGGGCCCCCGTACACGGCGTCGTCGGTGTAGAGCTGCACGTACGAGGCCAGCGGCGGCGGCGCGAGGCGGAGGGAGACGCGCACCGCCCCGCCGTTGCTCGTCCTCGCGGACGCGTCGGCCGAGGAGGAGGGGAACCGGCGCCCCTGCATAACGCGGCGATCGAACATCGCCCACTCCAGTACCTTCGCCTCCGGATCGGTGGTGCCCTCGGTCAGGGCAAGCGTGTGGTGCGCCACCACCATGGGAGGAGACTCGTTGGAGCGCGGTGTGGCGGCGGCGCGCGGCTCGAGGAGGGCGGACGGGCCGGCCGGAGGAGGGCGGCGCAAGGATGAATCAGGATTCTGGCTGAACGGAGGAGGTGGGGAAAAAATTGCGGGAGAGAGGCGGCTCCTTTGGGGGCGTGGGGGTTTTTGGGCTGGGCTCGTGACGGTCTCGAAATCGATCCGTCCTCCGTCGTACAATTTGGCGGTATTGGGTTTGGATCAGGGCAAAGCTATCATGGGCTGAGCAAAGCTGTCGGCCCAGCCCGTAGTCGGTCAGGCCGGGCTTTCTAACATAAGGAAGACGAAACATTTGAGCCCAAAGCTCCCCCGAAACCGCGCAGCTCCGGACGGCCTGCCAAGTCGCCAAGATGCAAAAGGCAGCGTCGTGTCCGGAACTGAAAGGTGAAAGGAGCCAACTGATAACTGAACGCCAAAACCTCGGCCAAAGCACACTGTTTTCTCCTTCTCAAAAAAAAAAGCACACTGATTTCTCTCCCCTGGCGAATATCTCGTGGGCGATTCGTTTCCCACCGCGCAAAGGGAACTGCAGAGCCAACATAAAACAAGCCCGCCCGTCTCTTTCGCCACCCCCGACTCCCTCCTCCCTCCTTCCCCATCCGCTCATCGCCTCCCGCAGCCTCATACCTCCGCGTCGCCGTTCTCGCGAGGATGGAGCAGACCTTCATCATGATCAAGCCCGACGGCGTCCAGAGGGGCCTGGTAATCTGGTTCCTCTTCCCGTCTTCTTTTCCAAAGAAGATGTTTCCCGTCTTCTTTTCCAAAGAAGATATTTGATTGATCTGCGCAGTTTTGATATAGTCCGGTTTAGTCTTGGTTTCATGGCGTCATGTTTGGTGTTGTTTTTTAAAATTGGGAGTCTCTTGTGTAGATCGGGGACATCATCAGTCGGTTCGAGAAGAAAGGGTTCTACCTCAAGGGTAAGGGTGATCTTTTGTTCTCAAATTGATGGTTGGACCTCATACTCTGTTTCATTTCCTAGTTTTATGCATGGATTTGGCCTGCTATTTAGGAAGAGATTTAATTTGATTCCGTAGGCCTGGAAAGCACATCTTAATTTTGATTAATCTATCCATACTACGTATGGGTTGTGTTTTGTGGCAATAGGGTAATTACCATCTGAAAAAGTATACTGCGGTGTGATAGTAGGAATATTGTGTGGAGATTTGATTTGGTTTGATTGAAAACCATCATCTTTCTGTTATGCGCCAATGATTGGTTCCTTTTTATCTGGACAGCTGATGGTCCTAGTAATCTGGAATTAAGTACAGCTGCTGCTGGTGCGCTGTAAAGTCTAATCATGAATCAGATAGGCACCTTATCAGTAATAATAGGGTAAAGAACATGGAATATTTAAGATATTATTTTTTTAAAAAGTATTCATAATTTATAATTTTGTCCTGTTAACTAAACTGATGGTACTTACATAGTAGAATCCAGTCAGTGCTTCCATCATAATTTATAGGACACAACAAACTATTTGATTTGGGGGGTTAATTTGGCTCAACTTTCCTTATGTTTACTGTGATGATCATGCATGAATAATCTGACTACAAACGTCAGCTGTTCAGGGTTGGTTATGTTGATGAATTACTATTGAATCACTATGATTCAGGGATGAAGTTTATGAATGTGGAGAGGTCTTTTGCACAGCAGCACTATGCTGATCTTTCTGACAAGCCCTTCTTTGCTGGGTTGGTGGAGTACATCATTTCTGGTCCTGTTGTTGCAATGGTGTGGGAAGGGAAGGACGTTGTGTTGACTGGCCGTAGGATCATTGGGGCCACCAGGCCTTGGGAGGCTGCCCCTGGCACCATCCGTGGTGACTATGCTGTGGAAGTTGGCAGGTGAAGAATCCTTTCTCTGTCATTGATTGTACTTCATAACTGCAATTTCTGTTTTTGAGTACTGTCATAACAGTTTTGTGGTTCAGTCTAACTAAATGCATGGATTTAATCATTGCCAATCAAAAATAAGATGTATCAAATGAGGATACAGCCTATTTTGAAATATGTATTCTTTTTTGTGAAAGAACGGCAAAAGATTTGCCGAGGTTTTATTAGAAGAAAAAGAAATATGTATTCTAACCACCTAAATTTTGTTATAGGAAAAAAAAGAATATTCAAGCACATAACATCAGTTGCCTGGTGGTAATTGGTTTGTTTAAAGAATGTTTGAAGTATGAAGCACATAATATTTTTAATAAAAATGAAGAACATGATCTTTTAGGAGAAATGAAGCACATAATATTATTGGTTTGTTTAAAGTATGAAGTAGATTATCATCTATGCGTGGTTGTTGTTACCATGCTATAAACTTAGCGGGAACTCTGGATTGTGTAATCTTTTTGAAATGATACATGGTTCCTGGATCCCTGCATGTTTCACCCAGCGCTAAACTTGTTTACGCCTTGTGTAGGAATGTAATCCATGGAAGTGATTCCGTGGAGAATGGAAAGAAGGAGATTGCTCTTTGGTTCCCTGAAGGTGCGGCAGAGTGGAAGAGCAACCTTCATCCCTGGATCTATGAGGCTTGAGCTTTGGGATTGTGGAAGCTTTGGTTTCCTCTAAAATTGAGTTTTGCTATGAGTTATCTGTTGACTCTGGCTATAGAGTCATGGCTAGTGCTTTGTGGTATGTAACGGCTAAATGTGCCTGAACTTGTGCGGCATTCATGTTTCTGCCTTTGCGCCTGGTTGATTGTACCGTGATTGCAAACCATAACTGATGTGATGTGAAATAAAAGGTGCAGGACAGTATTTGTTGGAAATTTGAGGTCAGTGCAGATTTAATTTCTTTGCTGGTATGCTATGAAATTACTATAAATTAAGTAGGCAGTTTTCCTGGTGCATAACATCAGTGTGATTTCAGTTGACTTATTGTGGAATTCACTACAATGTCGCGTCAATCAGCTAGTCCTTGTGAATCTAGAGTTTACTGTGAGAGGGGAAAAAAGTTATAGCTTATGTCCTATATTTGATTCTTTCAAGTTCACATGGACTTCAAGGCCGGTGGCCTAGTTTTCTTTTTCTTTTGAAAAATACGCAGGAGCATTCCATTGTTATTTAAGACGGGGAAGCAAAGTTGAAGTGGCCTAGTTTGAAACGTGAATAGCTTAACATCCTATATTTTGATTCTTTCAACTTCACATGTACTTTAAAGGCGAGTGGCCTAGATTGAAAAAGAAACGGGGAGTACGTAGAACTAGTATATTGTGCGCAGTATATATTACAGTATCAGAAATGCTAATGATTGAAGAATTAAAATCAGACCAAGAGATGCCGTCACAAGACATCTAGAAGGAAGTTGAGTGACTTTCAGAGAATGCGATTGACTGAGAATTTCAGAGCATAAAAATGTCCTTGTGAAATTGATTACATGACAGAATTTCTGATAGTGAAGTCTTCAAAGTGTGCGGACGTATGGGGATGCTGCCCCTACTCCTCCAGCCTTCAAAAATCAAAACCGTACGGCGCCTATACTCTCCAGCTGCTCCTGTCGAAACGCCTGCTATTACCGTTGCCATGGCTGCCATGGCGCTGCCCACCCCCACCTCCATCGGTGGCCACCATCGCAGCCTCGGCGTTCCTGGCTGCAGTCTTCAGTGCTCCATATATGGATTCGCATTTGGCCCACATAGCTAGAGAAAGATACGAATTCTCAAAAAAAAACACTAGAGAAAGATACTAGTAGTAGAAACTCTAGAAAGAAGGCCGAAGCTGTTTTATACTCCCTCCGTTCTGAAAAAACTGACTTGACGTTTAGTACAGCGACACGGTCTCAAAACACAACTTTGACCTCTTGTTATTATAAAAATATTTGTCAAAGAGTGATATATGTATACTTTTATGAAAGTATTTTTCAAGACAAATCTATTCATATAGTTTTCACATTTGTAAACTCAACAATCTAAAAGTTATTGATGATTTATATTCTCAATGTTTGACCCAAACATTGTCCTAAATGTCAGGTTTTTCAGAACGGAGGGAGCAGAAGAACAAAACGAGGAGAGAGGGAAGGCTGCGGCCTCCTTTTCTCTACTGTCCGAAACTCCGAATCTGGGCCGCGATCCCCAATCCTAAACCGACCCGTATTCTAAAAAAATTACTAAAATAAATAAACAAAAGCCCAACCTGGATCCACGGCCCACACGTTCTCCCCGTTCGCGCCTCCACCGTCATCATCCTCCGGCCATCGCCTCTCCTCCAAGTCCGCTTCCAATGGCGCTCGCAAACACCCAGCCGCAGCCGGAGCCCAAGCTGGAGTGGTCCATGTTCGACCGGCGCGTCATGCACATCCACGGACCCGCCCCGCGCTCCTCCACGGCCGCCGCCGCCGCCGCCGCCGAGTCGAGCACCGGCCAGGCCGTGCGCGTCTCCCTCCGCCTCGCGCCGCCGCCGCTGACCTCGTACATCGAGGCCCACACGGACTCCTCCTCCTCCTCCCCCTTCCCCTTCTTCGGGCTTCCCAAGCTCATCGCCGCGCACGGCGACATGGCCCTCATCCACGCCGTCATCGCCGTCCCAGCCGCGCGGCTCAGCGCCTACCCGCGGAACTTCTTCCTGTACAGGGCCAGCCCGGCGTGCCCGGCGCTGAGGCTCCTGCCTTCCCCCGGCTACGGCGGCTGGCGCGACCGCTCCGAGTTCACCGGCCTCCTGCACCAGGGCGGCGACGACTTCATCGTCGCGAACCTTCAGGGGCTCGCCGGCGCCGAGGGTCAGGAGGTGGCCGAGCTCTTCCGGTATTCCTCTGGCTCCGGCGAGTGGGAGTTCTTGCGGATCGACGCGCCCGGAGACGCTGCCGGTGGCTTCTGCCCCAGGAGCTGGTACACAGACACTGTCTTCTCGCATGGCAGCTTCATGTACTGGGCTGATTACCATCAGGGCTTGCTTTCATGCGACATCACAGCTGATAAACCTCGTCTTCAGTTCATCAAGTTCCCTGGAATCGAGACCAAGGTCGATTTTAACGAGGGGCGTGGTCTTCCGGAGAGTGTCCGGACAGCTGCCGTCAGTAGGGGAAGGATTTGGTTCGTGGATGTTGACGATGGCCAGTTCAGAAGCCGACGGAGCTCCAGCAGGTGCTCTCCTAAAGTCACGACATGGACACTGAGGGGCAGGGAGTGGGTGCAGGAGTACAGACTTGAGCTCAGGGAGTTCTGGTCAGGGGTGGATTACCGGCAATCTCCCTTGCCTTTCACTGCTCCGGAGTTTCCGATGCTGGACCTGCAGGAGGATGGTATCCTTCACTTCATAGTTAGTGAAGGATCTTATGAGGATTCGATTGAGGATTGGGTAGCTACAGTTGACATGAAGACTTCAAGCTTGAAGGCTCACAGGAAATACCTGAACCAGATCAGGGTACCGAACCTAAATTTGGATGAAACAAACATGTTCGTGAGTTCGGCACTTCTTTGCAGTCAGATGTGCAGATGCCTCAACGTACCGGCAAATGATTAAGACTGATTTAGAATGCGAATGCGTGTTAGTTTTAATTTGTAAAAGTTACGAAGTGCATGTTAGTTTTCCTCACTAGTACTACCTCCAAGTATACGGAGCCCGGTGGCAAATCCAGGTAAGAACGGGGAGCTTGGTGAAGGACTTGTTTTGAAACATTTGCGCTAGCATGCTTGGCTCGGTTTGGCCAGGGTCAGAATCACAACGTCTTCGGCATGCAACAGAAGCAGCACCACCACGGTTTGGCACCTGTTCACCCACAACAATCCAATTTCCACAACAACAACAGCATCCAGGGTGCAGGTGGGTCGATGGGATTTCAGGGAAGTGGAGGTGGCCTCGGTTTCCCAGGTGCTGCACAAGGTTTTCAGGGACAACCGCAGTTCGCTCAATGGGGTAAACAGGCTGGCCCTTCGTTCCACGGCACGGGGCAGCAAGGTCAGGGAGATAGTCGCTGGAATACTTTTGGCGCGCAGCAACACAGCTTTGGTGGACAGCAGGTATTTGGGCAACATGTGCAGAGCTCTGGTGGTTTCCCAGTGCAGCAGCACCCTAGCGTTGGTTTCAATCAAGCTGATGAAACAGCAGGGGGTTGGTCTAGGCAGCGGGGACGTGGTCGCGATAGGGGAAGAGGTAGACACCCAGCTGGTCGAGGATACAATCATGGTTATAATTTCAGGGGTCAGAATGTTCAGCAGGCTACTGATGGGGGCGCGATGGGCACTTATGATGTGTCTGCACAAACCATTGTGCAACCTGGATCTGCTAACACAGAAATCAAAGGTCCAACTAATGAGCAGATGTCTCATCCCCCAAATATTCAGAGCAATGCACCAAAGGCCATTCAGGGACAAGAGTCTGGGGATGGAACAAAGGAAGGCAGCTTGGTTGGGGAGAAGAGAAAAAAGACAGGGAAAGGCAAGCAGGAGGCTTGGTGTTTTAAGTGCTGTTCGAAGGGGCATGTTTCAGCTGAGTGCACCACACCTCTGTTTTGCAATATTTGTGAGAGTGAGGAGCACGTGGCTGCTAAATGTCCAGCGAAGAAAAAACCTAGACCGGTGGCACTTGCAGTAGGATATGCAGTTGATGATCTGGGATTTTATCATATTCCTCATGACCCTATCAAGCCTTCCAAAGTGGATAATATCACTGCAGTCATTAAGGTTGAGGGGGGATCTCTGGCTGAGGAGGACCTTAGAGGACATTTAAAGCGGCTGTTTTCTCCAAATTTTGATTGGGTTTTACAGGCACAAGCACCAGGTGTGTGGGTAGCTCCTTTCCCATCGAAGGTGGAGTTTACACGTGCCATAAACTTCGGATCTGCTAATCTCAAAAATGGTATGCGGCTGAACTTTGAATGCTTTGAGGAGGAGGAGTATTTTGGCCATGAGCTCCCTATGGTTTGGATTAGGGTCTTCAAGTTGCCGAAAATATTAAGAACATATGACGTGCTTTGGGCAGTGGGAACTATGTTAGGCGCTACCCAGAGTGTGGACATGGTAACAACAAGGAAGAATAAATTTGGAAGAGTTAAGGTGGCTGTCCTCAACCCCGCTATTGTGCCAACCAAGATGGATTGCGTCATTGGGACACGGTTTTTTGAGCTTCAGTTTGAGATCGAGCCGTTTGTACCATCCGGGGTGCTGTCGCAGCCTAGTGCCAAAGAGAACCCAGAGGGAGATGATAATGGCAATCGTGATGGTGATACAGAAATGGAAGACGCCAACAAAAAAGCTAAGCAATCAGATTTTTCCACAAGCAAACAAAATGAAAAGCCTGAGAGTTCAGCAGCAGGGCAGCAGCATGATGTTGACGGCTATATGGAAGATTTCGATGAAGATGATCTGTTAGATGATGTGGGGAGGATAACAGCATGTCACAAAAGTCTGCAGCAAGTTCCTACAGGATCCTTGATCCTTCCGTCAGAGGACTCAGCAGGGAAGGTGAGTAGAGGGGAGGCGACCACACCTGCATCGAGTCACCTGGAGGGGCAGCACAAGATGGCAGCTTGCATCGATAGCCTATCAGTACCTCCTTCGCTGGCCCTAGGCCCTCTTCTGGAGAGAGCTATCATGGGGCTTAAGGGGATGCATGGTGGTGTGGCCAGTGAGGTGGGAGGGACGGCGACAGGTAGCCAGGGAGAGATGACGCCTCCCACTACTGTGCTCGTTAGGTCCGCCCAAAGCCCACCACTCAGAAGGAGCAAGAGAAGGGAAGCAACTGCAGATGAGGACTCCGTTGCGAGGGCGACAAGGCTGGTCGCTATGAAGAATTTAGAAGCGGATGAAGGTACGACTTATAATAATTCTATTCTATCTTTCTCCAACGAGCATATTACAGATAACATAAAGAATATAGGTATCTCTATGGGTACAAATGATAGTGTTGTTCAATCTTCTGTTATGCTTTTGAAGAAAGTTGAAAAAGATAGATTTAAGTTTCCTTCAAATGGTCAAAAAAGTCAGGACAACCTTTCACATGTAGAAGAGTCAGATTGTGAAATCGACCATTTGGCTATTGGCCACCTTTGTGGTGACTTAACCGAGGAGCTAATGGATGATAATAATCTGTTCTCGAATCCTGTAAAGGTTCCTAGTAAAAAGGAGTCTGGTGGAACGAAAAAAACAGCAGATCGAAAAAAGAAAAGTAATAATCTGCAGCCAAGCCGTAAAAGACAGACAACCAAAAAACATATTGTTCTAAGATGAAGGGTGTTTTCTGGAATAGCAGAGGTCTTCGGGACTTGGCTAAAATTAATTTTCTTCGGGACATGGCTGTAGACAGGGACCTTGACTTCATTGCCTTACTTGAAACTCACAAAAGAGATTTTACTAACGCTATGTTAGAGGACTTTTGTGGGGGAAGAGAGTTTTTTTGGCATTGGGTCCCGCCTAGAGGCAGATCAGGAGGTATTTTGCTTGGTGTTAACTTAGCTGTTTTTGTGGTGGAGAACACTCAGGTTGGTGATTTCTTTGTGAATTTCACCGTTAGAAATAAATGTGACGGCTTTCGTTGGGTTTTAATGGCTGTATATGGTGCGGCTCAACCTGAACATAAAGATAGCTTTCTTGCAGAATTTGTTAGTACCTGTAGTAGTCAGACTCTACCACTTTTGGTGGGTGGCGATTTTAATATTATTAGAAGTCCAGGTGAAAAGAGTAATGATCGTTTTGATAGTAGGTGGCCTTTGCTGTTTAACGCTTGCATCGAATCTTTGAATCTGAGAGAGTTAGCACTTTCTGGACGAAGATTTACATGGGCAAGTTCAGCAGAGATTCCTACATATGAAAAACTGGATAGAATTCTAGTCAGCACAGATTGGGAGCAAAAATTTCCTATTTCAACAGTAGAAGCATTAACTAGAGAACTCTCTGACCACACACCGCTTTTGCTAAATACTGGAGACGCGGCTCATAGGGGCAATACTCACCAATTTAAATTTGAATTGGGATGGTTGACTAGAGATGGTTTCCATGATATGGTGGCTCAGGTGTGGCAAAGAACGTCTAGGGGAAACTCTCCCATACAGCGATGGCAGAATAAGATCAGGGCTATTAGAAGATGGCTAAGGGGTTGGGCAAAGAACTCAATAGGAGAAAATAAGAGAAAAAAATCCTTTTTATTGACTCAATTGGATTTTCTAGATAGGAAAGCAGAGGAAGATGTGTTATCACTACAAGAAACTGATTATAAAAGTTCACTTCATGCCGAATTGACCAAGTTGCTTAGAGAAGAGGAACTATACTGGCTCCAAAGATCTAAAGCCACTAGGTTATTGCACGGTGATGATAATACGAAATATTTTCAGTTACTTGCAAATGGTAGATATCGCAAAACGAGGATTTATCAACTAGAGCAGGAAGAAGGTATCGTGGTGGGAGAGGAAAACTTAAAAACTTACATTACAAACTACTATAAGGGTTTATTTGGATCACCTGAAGGTAATCATTTTAATTTGGTTGAGACTCACAATGAGGACATTCCTCAGGTCTCTGATATAGAAAATGATATTCTTTCAGAGACCTTTCGTGAAAGTGAGATTAAAGAGGCAATCTTTCAAATGGAACACAATAAGGCACCTGGGCCGGATGGCTTCCCGGCTGAATTCTATCAGCACTTCTGGGATATAATCAAACCGGACCTTTTGGCATTGTTTAATGAGTTTCATCAAGGATCTTTACCTCTGCACTATCTCAATTTTGGGGTTATCACGCTGCTGCCCAAAAAAATCGAGGCGACTATGATTCAACAATATAGACCTATCTGTTTGTTGAATGTAAGCTTTAAGATTTTTACGAAGGTTCTTACGAAGAGGATTAATCTAGTAGCTCAAAAGGTTATTAGGCCCTCCCAAACAGCCTTCTTACCTGGTAGATACATTATGGAAGGGGTTGTTGTTCTTCATGAAACCATCCATGAACTACATAGAAAAAAGAAAGATGGAATTATTCTCAAGCTAGATTTCGAAAAAGCCTATGATAAGGTAAAGTGGCCTTTTTTGCAACAGGTGTTGCGCATGAAGGGCTTTTCACCTAAATGGGCTTCTTGGATTCAGCAAGTTACGTCGAAAGGTTCCGTTGGAATTAAGGTCAACGATAGTGTAGGGCATTACTTTCAAACAAAGAAAGGTGTTAGGCAAGGAGATCCTTTGTCACCTATTCTCTTTAATATTGTAGTAGATGTCCTTGCTATTTTGATAGCTCGCGGGAAAGATAGCGGAATGTTTAGGGGTCTGGTCCCAAACCTAGTAGACGACGGTTTATCTATCTTGCAGTACGCAGATGATACAATTCTCTTTATGGAAAATGATTTGGAAGAGGCCAAGAATATGAAGCTCTTGCTTTGCGCGTTTGAGCAATTGTCGGGCCTCAAGATTAATTTTCATAAAAGTGAATTGTTTTGTTATGGTAATGCTAGGGACCTCGGGAGGGAGTACTCAGAAATCTTCGGTTGTGACATGGGGACTCTTCCGTTTAGGTACCTTGGCATTCCTATGCATCATAGAAAACTCCTAAATGATGATTGGAAAGAAGTGGAGGAAAGGTTTCAGAAACGATTAAGTGCTTGGAAAGGAAAAATGTTGTCTGTTGGGGGTCGGTTGGTTCTTATTAACTCGGTTCTTAGCAATCTGTCTATGTTTATGCTGTCCTTCTTTGAGATTCCTCGTGGCGTCCTTGAAAGACTAGACTACTACAGGTCTAGATTCTTTTGGCAGAGCGATGGACATAAGAAGAAGTATAGACTGACAAGATGGGGAGTATTATGTACACCCAAGGACCAAGGTGGGTTAGGAATCTTAGACTTAAACATTCAGAACAAGTGTTTACTTAGTAAATGGGTATTTAGACTTATTAATGAGGATGGCATTTGGCAGAGACTCCTTAGAAACAAGTATTTGAGACATAAAACAATCACCCAAGTGGAATATATGCCTGGTGATTCTCATTTTTGGTTAGGTCTTATGAAGATTAAAAATGACCTTTTGAGGATGGGCAAATTCCATGTGGGTGATGGGTCACAAACTCGCTTTTGGGAGGATGCTTGGTTAGATGACACTCCTTTCAAAACTCAATACCCATCTTTATATAATATCGTGCGGAAAAAAAGTGCAACTGTTGCAACGGTTCTCAGATCGAATCCTTTAAATGTGGCATTTAGGAGATCTTTAGTTGGCAATAATTTACAGGCTTGGCACCAGCTGGGTACCAAACTTGTGAATGTTCAATTATTAGATCAGAGAGACAAGTTTATTTGGTCTCTAAAACAAAATGGTCAGTTTACTGTTCGATCCATGTATGAAATGCTAATCACTCACTTGCCTGCACCAAGGAAAAATGTGATATGGAAATTAAAATTGCCCCTGAAAGTAAAAATATTTGTCTGGTATTTGCAAAAAGGAATTGTTCTAACCAAGGATAATTTAGCTCGTAGACGTTGGAAAGGAAGTTTAAAATGTTGTTTCTGTAATTTAGAGGAAACCATACAACACCTTTTCTTTGACTGTCAACTAGCTAGAACTATTTGGAGGATTGTACAAGTTTCCTTTAATCTAATGACGCCTGTAAACATTACTCATATGTTTACTGACTGGCTTAATGGGATTAATAACAAACTTAAATACAAAATCCTGGTTGGAGCATTCTCATTGTGCTGGGCAATTTGGTTAAGTAGAAATGATATGGTTTTTAACAACACTCGAGCCGTTACTCCTATGCAGGTTATCTTCAGCGGGACACACTGGATCCGTTCCTGGGCATTGCTGCAGAAGGAGGACGAGCGACCACACATTATTCGTGGGTGCCGTGCGCTTGAGACCACGGCGATGGAGATCTTTGCTCATAATGGATGGTCTTTTAGTAATAGAATTACTTTCAGCTAGTTTGAGCTGGTCCCTGAGACAGACTGGTTTTTCGTTTCCTTTGGTGATCTCATTTGTAATAAGAAACGGCTATATGCATAGGTCTATGCAGAGGCTGGAATATTGAAATATATTCCCTTTTCTAAAAAATAAAAATGCTTGGCTTTGTTTTCAAGGTGGTCGGTCATGTTCTCAGAATATTCCCGCTGGCTGATTGGCTTTACACCTTTGGTTTGTTGAGCATCTCCAAGAGTATCCAAAAAATAGACTCCCAAAAATCTAGTTTTGGGACTTCCAAAATAAGTATTGGAAACTAAAAAAATGGTGTACTCCAACAGTTCCCAAAAGTTAGTTAATAAATCCATATCTTATCCAGTTATCCTCCATTGATCTACAAGATCCGTGTGGAAAAAAAAATAAAAACGTGGAAAATATATGTGAGGAAATAAATGTTCTAGGAAAACTGAAAAAGATACAGAAAAAAGATTAAAAAGCGACGTGAATCATACGGGAAAAACAGATAAGAGGAAAACCGGATACAAATTGCGGAAAAAAGGAAAGGAAAAAAATCAACAGGAAACAACACGGGACAAAATAATTGCGGAACGGAAAAAACATAGAAAAAATGACCTGCGGGAAAAAATAACCGTGCAGCGGAGAAAAATTCGCCTGACTGGGACTGCGGAGAGATGGGGCAAATATGGCTCTAGATAGCTCTGGTTTTGGACATGCCACAAAATTAGGAGTAGGATTGGACCTCTGTTGGAGCTATGTTTTTTATCTTCGCTCCCAAAACAAGTTATTGGGAGTATTTATTGGGCACTCTTGGAGATGCTCTACACTTATACATTGGAGCCAGACATGTCTCAGCGTACCTGGCTCGGCATATTGCGAAAGCAAAAACAATTGTGATGTGAAATTTTCAATACCTGTGTGTCATTCAGTGCAGTTTCATTTTAACTTTCAGAGATCAGGAATTTTTGAGCTTTTGCATGCCCCTGAAAATGTGAACTGGCTTAGTTTCATTTCTCCACTTTTTTTAAGGGGGCTTCTTCACTAAAATCAAACAGTTGCAATTACATCAGCCAACCTCTCTGTATATGAAAAATCAAGAAATTCTCGTTCTGCTAATAGAAAAGAGAAATCTAAACAAAGAAATCAAACTGTAGTGCTCAAACGCTAGGACCAGGTTTTGGAGACGTTATTCCTTAGGTGGCGACAGAATTCGAAAGAAGAATGCCGAGGTCTTCTCAAGTTTACAGTGATCCTTGTAAATAAAAAGTTTACAGTGAAGAGTTTCTGGCAGGGAAGTCATGTGTGGACGTGTCTTGTGCTTGCTCTCTTGCTCCTGGTCAGGAACATGTGGCTCCAGGTCCTCCACCTTCCCAGACCTGGAATTCTCCGGAGTCCTATGGCGCAGACTCTCTGGCTCCTGGCCAAGCAGGAACGCCTGCCATCGCCATGGCACTGGCAACCTCCACCTCCCTCTGCTCACCTTCACTCCCCTCTCCACGCCGCCCCCGCCTCCGCCTCCGCTACAATGCCTCCGTCACCGCCTCGGCGACGACACGGCGGTCGGAGGAGGGCATCGTCATCGTGGGCGCGGGCGTGGCGGGCCTGGCCACCGCGGTCGCCTTGCGCCGGCTCGGCGTGGGCGCCGCCGTGCTGGAGCAGGGCGAGGCCCTGCGCGCCGGCGGCACCTCCCTGACGCTGTTCAAGAACGGGTGGCGCGTGCTGGACGCCATCGGCGTCGCCGACGAGCTCCGCGCCAAGTACCTGCGCATCCAGGGGTGCGTTACGTTCTTCTCACGCGACACCATCGATTCAAGCTGCTGCTGCTGTTCTGTTGCTTCCGATTCATGGATGTCGTTGTGTTGTGTGTTCTGAGCTGCACTGTGACGTTCCAGCTGAGCGCAGGATGAGGATGCGATCGCCGGCGGCGGGCGGGCGGGATCTCCGCGAGTTCTCCTTCGACGAAGAAGCTCCTGGGTACTGCGATATCCATGACCACTCTCGAACTTGTCTAATTTTGGCTCTTCCCTGCAGCAGTAATTGAGAGGCTGGCGTTTTTGACAGGCAGGAAGTGAGGGCGGTGGAGAGGAGAGTGCTTCTCGAGACGCTTGCTTCGAAGCTGCCACCAGACACCATATCATTTTCATCGAAACTGAAATCCATTGCAGAGCAAGGGCCTGATGGCACCCTGCTGGAACTCGAGGACGGGAGACAGATTCTCTCCAAGGTTAGTGAATTACGTTTATCGAGTAGATTTGGTTTTCATACTTATCCATTCAAAGAGCAGAAATGTTCAGATGCTGCTTAAATTGTGAAGGTACACTGCTAACAGACAGCAGCAGGACCTTTTTCCCTTTTTGACATATATACATGAAAGTTGAAAAGTATGGCGGCACGCAGATTGTGATCGGTTGCGACGGAGTGAACTCGCCGATCGCGAGGTGGATGGGCTTCTCGGAGCCCCGGTACGTCGGGCACATGGCGTTCCGGGGGCTCGCCGAGTATGCCGACGGCCAGCCGTTCGAGCCCAAGGTGAACTACATCTACGGCCGAGGCGTCCGTGCCGGCTTTGTTCCGGTCTCCCCGACCAAAGTCTACTGGTTCATCTGCTTCAACAGACAAGATCCAGGTATATATGCTAATTCAGTGTACGTCTGCAATTTTGCCACGAAGAGGAAGATGCAAACAGTTTCTAACGCCGCATATATTGGCATGCTGGTATGGTGGTGGTGTTGGCAGGACCGAAGATCACCGACCCGGCGGCGCTCAAGAGCGAGGCGCTGGAGCTCGTCCGCGGCTGGCCGTCGGACCTCCTGGCCGTGATGCGCAGCACGCCGGAGGGCGCCGTGGTGCGGACGCCGCTGGTGGACCGGTGGCTGTGGCCGGGGCTGGCGCCGGCCGCGTCGCGGGGCGGCCGCGTGGTGCTGGCCGGCGACGCGTGGCACCCCATGACGCCCAACCTCGGCCAGGGCGCGTGCTGCGCGCTCGAGGACGCCGTCGTCCTGGCGCGCCGCCTGGCAAACGCCGGCGCCGGGGGCGAGGCCGCGGCGGCGGCGATGCGCGCGTACGAGGCGGAGCGGTGGGCGCGCGTGTTCCCGTTGACGGCGCGGGCGGGGCTGGTGGGCGCGCTGGTGCAGTGGGAGAACCCCGCCGTGTGCGCGGCGCGCGACGGCGTGGCGATCCCGAGGCTCGTCAGGCTGGGCCCGTTCCTGGAGCACACCAACTTCGAGTGCGATCTCATCGAGCCGGCGCCGCGGTCGCCATGATCCAAAGTTTTTTTTGTACTAGACTAGATCTCTGTCCGACTCCTTTACGGTGTTCTTATTACGGCTCACTAACAGTAACAGTACTAGTGGGCTCGGATTTTTCGTATAATCACGTTACGTGTACATAGTGTATATCTTTCTCTAGCTATGTGGGCCAAATGCGAGCACTGAAGCCCACCCTAGAAGCCCACGTTTGGGCCAACGTTCCTTCCCCAGCCCGAGCGAGGGCACCCAATCGGGCCGGTCATCCATCGTCAGGCCGCCACGGCGGCGCCATGGCCATCACATGGATCACAAGATCCGACGGCCACGAAGGCTCCCGTGGTCGGCATTATAACTAGCACTGCCTGCCTGCCTTGCCTCTCCTCTCCCCCGCCGCTGCCGCCGTCGCCGCTCCGCGCTCCTCGCGGTACCGCCGCCCGTCGAGGTGAGTCTCCACGTTCCTTGCCTCCGCCCTCCCGGTATCAGCTGCGTACATTTGCGTGGTAGCTTCGTCGCTGTAGGAGTCGTGAGACTATCGGTAAACTGATTTTGATGCGGCTTACGGCTTCGGCGGCGCCCCTGTGCGTTCCATTTGGGATATTCCTGTGTACGATGTCGCGCTCCTGCATGATCCATGAAGCTTGTCTTGTAATTTTGCTAGTCTGATGGGATGACTGAGTACCAGGGAGACTGTTTGACTAGTTGATGAAAAAGTGCAGAAGGAATCTGATATTTGATCCTTGTTGCTCTGGATAGGGGGGTTTGTTAGATCAGATATGGTGTAGTGGATTATTGATGAGGATTCTGATCTCTGAGAGTCCACTTCGTGTCTAAGAGATTTTAAGGAAGGTTAGATTGTGTGTTGGGAAGACATTTGGTGCTTGCTGATCAGCTGCATGGGTTGTTTACTGGTAGTTCAAACCCTGTGGAATGCTGGTCACTGTAGATATCAGTTGAGTGCCGGTTATGTAGATGGTGCTGCCCTCTCCAGGACTAAAGAATTTAATTCATGCTGATCAAACTAGGCTAGTGACTAATTTTAGAGCATAATATTCTGGTAGTACTTGATGGCTTGTTAGTTGATGAACCATAGATTGAACCTGTGCAATCTGATTGATGAAACAAACAGATGTATGTGTGATGAGTGGCTATTTATTTTGCAACCTCCAAAGCTGGTATATCATGGAGAATCTGCTGTTAGCATTTTTCAACTGCTGGGATCATGTGATTAAGCTGTTCCAAGAGAGAAATTTATTGTTTCCTCCTACAGTTATGCACATATGTCAAATATGCTGCATCAATAGTATACATGAATTTGAATCTAGAGATACATTGATTGCTGTCTTAGTTGACTCTGTTTGAATTGGTAACCTATATGTCATCTTGCACTGATATAGTGGCATGCTTCTTGTGCTGTTTTTGCACTGATATAGTGACATGGTTACTTGTTATGGTTTTCCTTTTACCAATGACTGTTGAATAAATGTAAAAAATGGTTCTTTATATGCTACTCCCTCCACTATGGGACTCTTACAGCAGTTTTTGCCCCTTCAGGTAAGGTCAGCATGGTGAGGGTCAGTGTGCTCAACGATGCGCTGAAGTCCATGTACAATGCTGAGAAGAGGGGGAAAAGGCAGGTCATGATCAGGCCGTCGTCCAAAGTTATCATCAAGTTCTTGATGGTCATGCAGCGTCATGGTTAGTGCTCAGTTATATCCTCCATTTCACTTGCTTATTTCCGTGGATGTTCCTTATTAATGTTCCATTTTGTAGGTTACATTGGTGAGTTCGAGTATGTGGATGACCACCGTGCTGGGAAGATCGTGGTGGAGCTGAATGGAAGACTAAACAAATGTGGTGTGATTAGCCCTCGCTTTGATGTTGGCGTAAAGGAGATTGAAGGATGGACTGCAAGGCTGCTCCCATCTCGTCAGGTAAGTTTGTTTCTATATAATTAAGTGCATCCACTTCTTTCACAATCAATTTGTGATTTGTTTGTATACTCAGGGACTTTTTTAAGTGCTAATTCTGCTTTCTCTGACTTGATATGCAGTTTGGCTACATTGTGCTTACAACTTCTGCTGGCATTATGGACCATGAGGAGGCCAGGAGGAAGAATGTTGGAGGCAAGGTGCTAGGTTTCTTCTATTGAAGGGAGTATGATGGAAGTATTAGGATATTTCCAAGAACTCATCTGAGATTGTGTTTTTTTGGTCTGAATAGAGTGCCTTGTTAAGATTCTGGAATATGTTATGTACTTCAGAAATTGAGAACCTTTGTCTGAGCTGTGCCTGCGGTTACTTATTATAATATATATGCATGTCTTATATTTTTTTCATCTTGCCATCTCAAATGAACACTTAAGGTTTCTTCTTTTACTCAAATTTTACATGGATTTTTTATGATGTTGAATGTATTCATGTGAGGCATATTATTCGTGTGTATCACGATATCCTTTTTCCTGAACAGAGTTTCATCATTACCAAGATAGACAGCATAGTATGTCACTTATTACACGCTGTGGCTGTTGAACCGGGTGCATTGTACAGTTTTTTTTTCTAAGCCGGTTGCTTTTTGCTACATTATCATTCAGACAAATGTTTCATACTGTTTCAGACAATGTCACAGAATGAAACGAACCATGCATGCCAAGTTGCCAACATGGCTCATGTGTACGTATCTACCAGAAGTACTCGCTGAGCTCGTGAGAAAATAAAAGTGTTTCGCTCCAGCACCAGCAGTGCCTCATCTTTACACTCATCAAAGGTGTTTCGCTCCAGCACCAGCAGTGCCTCATCTTTACACTTGATGAGCGATTCCCCAATTGAGAGCACCTGTGGAAACAGTTCAGTAAAAAATACCTTGTTAATTTCCATAACTCAGCTGCACGAAAAAATCATTTAATTGTTGATGATTTTAAATATCGAGCAAACTTGCTTTGTACAGTAAAAGTTGTTGGGAGACACAAATTTGTATTAAAGCAGACATTAATCTGAAGAAAGTTAGAAACTAACCTGACACCAGGAAAAGCAACGTCATCACAGCTAACGCGTAAAGTGGCGAAGTATCGAACAAACGCGGAGGGCGGACCTCAAGCAAAGAATTTGCCTATGGTTTAAGAGCGGACCCATCTCTCTCATGTGAAATGCAGAATCAGATCGATAACCAGAGGAATTATGGTACACTCGTACCAGTAACCATAATGTAAGCTCTAGGTTACAAGCACCATCAGGCGACAGATAATAAGTTTAATATTACACCACCATATTGTGATAGCCTGACGCGAAGATGACACACAAACCTCGTAGTGTATATATACCCCAGCACAGTGGGAGAGTCCCAACTATTTACATCGAATGCTATACCGGGTTTCGCAATTTTGCCTTACGGCAATTCATCCGCAACAGTACTCTACCTCTCATGTGTGCAACTGTACGCTCTATAAAAACAAACAACACGGAACATTACATCGGTTGAGTTGTATTGAAGACCATGTTTAGTCTGCGACTTCGCCACCTCAGCATCAGCCCTTGACGCCCTCATGTGCCAGCAGTCATGTACTGCCCCTCAGCTTCTCCAGTCTCTCCAGGTGAGACCTGAGCCAGGCAAACTCGTGCCTCATGGTCTCCATGTGTGCCTCCGCCAGCTGCATCTCCTCGCTTAGTAAGCTGAGGCGCTTCTGCACCCACTCTATACTTTCTTTGCTGAAGCCTGAGCTGCCCATGTAGGTCCCATGAGGTGCCATTTGGACCTGGGGGGATCTAGTTAGTAGGACTACGATGGTTACCTGAAAGAGAAATTTGTGTGTCAGAACAGTTGCGTAGGGGTGAATGCTTGGTTAGCATTTTGATGCCATTGGTTGTGTTCAGATTCTTCCTTCGTTCAAACTACTGAATGCCTAAACAACTAGCAAGAACCAGCAGTATAGCAAATACTTGCCTGCATTAGGATAATGATAGCCACGAGTGCCACTGCTAGCACTGGACCTAGTTGATTTGATCTCACATACGATGTTAATGAGCCCCACAGTTCTTGTGAAGTGGATGTGATTGAAGAATCTCTTCCTGTTCTATGCTGGTGATCTTGAATAGGAGGAATGAGGCTTCTCACACCAGATTCGTCCTCTGCAGAGCTCACCATTGGAACTGCATTTTCTCCATTTGCTGCAGCCCCTAATTGAAGACTAGCATCGGTTGAGCTGGAAGTGCCTGCGAGCGGATGGAGAAAATGGTCATCTAATTGTTTCATAACACTGTTTTTGGGTGAGGATAACACTTAAAGCCCGCAGTAGAAGAGGATGCTCTTCATGTCAGACAAGGATTGAAACTGGAGCAAATAATCGATCCGCCAACTAGACATTACCTTGTGGTCGATTTTTCTCCTCCTTCAAAAGATCATGACCCTAAACACATGAAACATGAAAAGGTTATATACAGCCTGGAAATGGAAAATAGCACTCAGCAATATTGCCACAGTAAGAAAAGACATACAAGCTTAATCCAGAGCCCAAAAACTTCACGGCATTCATCTTTTGTTGACTGATCTATTTTCCCTGTGATCAAGAGATTTGAAGAATAAGCAACGGCGAAGCCATGTTCTAAATAAACAATATTATTTATGCTCGAGTGTTAGAATAAACTAATTGCACTAACATACACATGCAACATGTGGCTTAACTCAATGAAACTAACAAGTCTCACGAAAACTAGAGATGGTGGGGGTGGGTTCCGAAGGCATATAAGCATATTGAGTGATATTTTGAAAGTGCAGGAGGTTCCAGGATACAAGGATGCATTCCTGCATCTCAACTCTAAATATAGTTCCCACTAAAGCATTCAGCATACAAGGGATGTGTCTTACCTCTAAAAATAGTTTTCTTTGAGAAAGCTACATTAATATATATCCGGAGGTAACAACAGTTCCCATCTAGGCTATCTTGTTCAACATCCCAGATCCCCTGAGGGTAAAAATATGATCAAAGAGAGTTAAGGCTAAGGGCAAATCAATGTTATATGGCATATGAAAACAAATGTTTATAGAAGAGAAATGAAAATTTAAAAAAACTATTGCATTCCATTGTCAAAAAGAAAAGGAAATCCAAGCTAAACAAAAACCAACATTATAAACAGCATCTGGATTCCTCACCTCCACAGTGAAATGGTCCCCATATGGTGCATCACCTATTGACTGAGAGGTTTGAATGACTAACCTCCTGCAGACAAGTTAAACAAAGTTAATACCAGGAAGCTTCAACATCAATTATTCTTCAGGAGAGAAACATGTAGAAACAAGCATGTGGTGAAATCAAAATAAATACAAATTATTGCTAGCAATCATCTTTGGATGCCAAATTAATAGTATTAACACAAAAGCTGGCAACAGACATCACGTTACAAGGTTAAGAGATGCACATTGCAATCAGCAGCCAGGAAGGCAACCTAATCGAACTTAAGTCCAAACATAAAAAATTAAGAAAGACGTGAACTTTGTTCAGGTACACATCAAAGTTCAATCAAACCAACAAAAAGCTGACACTGAAATAATTGCTAGCACTTCATCTCTCTTCTCCTTTTTTTTGTTCCATAAAGCTTTTAAGAACAGGCCATTTGACTGGTGGTAAATATAACTATCTTAGACTAACCTGTTTTTGTAAACACGAAGTTTCTGAACCTCCTGACAAGTCCCAAATTTTGCACCTGAAGACAATTCCGAGTAATCAGAATGGACAAAAAGAAAACCTAAAGCAAATAATAGTAGATGGCGTGTTAGCAGAAAGCTCTTGGCTTACCAAGATAAATTTTTATTGGATGCAAAAATGAGACAT
The DNA here is from genome assembly GCA_033239725.1 of Echinochloa phyllopogon. NCBI lineage: Eukaryota > Viridiplantae > Streptophyta > Magnoliopsida > Poales > Poaceae > Echinochloa > Echinochloa phyllopogon. The sequence goes on along the minus strand of BTCW01000002.1, from coordinate 47,543,387 downwards.
CCCTTACAAGTCCTCCTTGCTCATCTGAACGCCATTTGGAGCAACTAAAGTCTGCATATCATCCAAGTCACAATTCAAAATACTTCAATTGACTGAAAGATGTTCATTGTATGACGAAAGGATGAATTGGAATTAACCTTTGTCACCGCATTTTTTGTGGAAATCATCCACAAAGTCAAAAGCACCATCAGACAGTAAGAAATTGAAGAGGACCTCCATAGGAACCTGTTTTAAGGATGTTAGTGGTGTAAAGGAATTGTCAATGCTACTACAGAGAAATGAAATCTTGCAAACCTGAAACTTTGACTCAGCGATCATAGTATAAGATTCAGGTACTGCAAGAAAAGGTATGATGATCATTGAGCAAAACAGTCATCTAAGGAGTGGCTAGAAAACAATTATAATGATATAAAATGAACATGAATCAGGGAGCTTGCAATCAACCACTAGGAGCATCATCATCAAGTGGCCCGAAGTTGAATGGATTTAGTGCAATGATGTTGTCTTCGACTCCATTCTCCTCAACTTGTGAAAACCTTTTGGAAATATTGACGTTTGAATCACCACCATCAACACTACTACTTGAGACAGCTGTACCATTGGCAGACCTAAAATCATCCAATATGTTTAAATCAAGAACTATAAATAATTTTGGACAAAATAAATCCATCTGAAGATGTGAAACCCAACTGTAAAGCATTTTGGTTCAGAATGCAAAAACCTGTCCAGTGGTGATGAATCTTCATCTTGTTTAGATTCCTTTGCTCCTTCCAATAAAACATAACCATTTTCTTCACTGCTACTTGCTGACTTTGTCTCCTATAGTGCAGTGAAAGGTAACATGTGAACCAACAGTTTCAAATAAACTACCGCTCTTATGTGGCAGCTACACGTTAACAAATTGAGGTTATCATGTGTTCATGAAGCAACAAGTCTGCTAACCTGACGTTCAAGGAGCAATCTTGCATCACTAACATGCTGTTCCCAACCATCTACTATAATTCGATAGGCTTCATCCCGTGACAAGAAAGATCCAAAAAAGTGCTGAAAGTAACAGAACATGGGTGCAAGAGATTTAATAAAGTATACATACAAGTATACAACAACTTTAAACAACCATAGGTCCCTCACCCTTTTACTGCCAGCAACAATTTCGATAGCATTAGGGAAAATGGCAGCTGTCTTTGCTTTACGAACATCAGTCACCTCCTGCAAAGGTATTGTTTTCTGGATAAAAGTAACAACGTCAGCATTTCTGGAAGTGCAACTAAGAAAGCTAGAACAGTATATATGGTGACACTGTCTTTAGATCATTTAATACCTTCGTCTCGTATCCAAATATGTTAGAGTAGAAGCATATGTGGTGAAGAAATAAATACATATGCCCCTGCAAGATAGCACAATTTAGTAACAAAGTTCATAAAGAATGCTTAGATTAAAACTTGAAAAAAAGATTAGCTAAGGTTACAATTTAATGCAACAGTTTTACAGTTATCAGACAACCAGATAGATTTCTAGGCACAAGACAGTGGCTTAGCATTGACAAAATAGAAAGACATAATAAAGCGTAAGAAGTAAAGGCGCACATTAAATAGCAAGGGTAGCAGATGACTTTAATATCAAAGAAGGTAATCCCTCAATTTTGGCTGATGTTTTAGGAATGGAGAAGTATTCATATCATTTGATATTATAAGATTCGAGCAGAGACATTGCTAACTCATTTATGGCGTACTAAAATATTACAAAACCGGATCTGTTCATTCATTTGTCATTCATATTGATATATTTAGCTGAAAAGGCAAAACAATTAGCATAGGCATGTAATTATATCTTTCCTCAGTAAGTGTGCGTAAGTCTAAAACATCAAATAAAAATGCACTGGCATTTTTTGTGTTTAGTCTGCCACTGTGTAAATCTGTCTCTCATATTTGTTCCCGTATGAGAGATAGGGTGTTGTATGGGAACTTTTCATCTCTCTAATACAATGAAACGCAGCTCTCCTCGTTTTCAAAAAAAAACACGTTGTAGAGTAGAACTATAACTTTTGTGGCATCATAAGTACATATAAGTATTCGTGCAAAGCGTGTGCTTGGGAAGCTATCAAATTGGATGGAGAAGGCTTGCCACACCAGCATAGGAAAAGCCAATTCTCTTACAAGATTAAGCATTCATGGAATAAGTTTAGATTAGAGGTTTTATGTGATGCAAATATATTGGTTTATTTGATGCATAAATTTGAACTGAATAACTGTTCGGCATACATATCCTTAACTGGTAAAAACAAATTCAGTAAGACCAAGATTTGGACTGAATTAGCTGCCCATTATATACTCATATTGTTGATTCTTGGTGTACGCATGAAAGACCCGAGATCTCACAACAGAACTTAAATTCTAATGACCAAATACAGGTCAGTTACAAACAATACCAGATAAACCGCAAAAGAAAAAACAATACCAGATATATATTTTTAGCATATTGTTATGGAGGGGATCATGTAGGAACTTGGACAGAGTAAGACAGAAGGATGTCACCAAAAAAATACCTGCAGCAGAATATTTTCTTGAACGGCACAGTTAAAATCTTGCACGAGAACCTGGATGAAACCAAATGTTTAGTAAACAGCAAACAGCGAGCTGCATGTTAACTTGCAAAACTGAAAGCACGACATCTAAATGGCATTCATGGAAACCAGTGTTTTGCTTTATTCAAGTGGACATGGAAGTCCATAGACATTATCCAAACAGCAAACCCCTGAAATTGCTCTTGAATCAAAACATAAACATGCATATTTGTCAACAGGCCATGTTTGATAGGCATATATGGGAACATGCCATTATTGCTCAAAATCCACATATCAGACTAGGTTCGATCAATTATCAGCAAAACAATTAGGTTCTAACACTAAAAACCCTCCTTTTGGACCAGTAATTCAATCACAAGCCAACATTTCAAGACACAAAAGACACTCACGAAACTACAAACTGCCTAGTAGAGAATAAAGGTAAATCCTCGAAGAGAACAGTACTAACAGAGTAATAATTACCGCAAGGCTCCTCAGCATTCACCCATAATCGAATCAACATACCATGCATACTGCTGCATGGCACATTCAGTAAACCAAACCAAATTTCCACATCACGATGTTTGCCATCGTTCAGAGCAAACGGTCAATAAGCAGCAAATTAATTATACTGTGGTTTGTCCTAGAAAACGACCGGTGATCAAAAAGTCAAAGCTCTAACGAAATCAAATCCCCTCATCTCCAGTACGACCTGTTGAGCACCCAAAAAATCTCCCAGAACGGAACGATCACGCATTCGCACCCCAAAGTCAACAACTAGATCGCAGAAACAGAGGGAGGAGCTAGGGATCACGCGACCCCAATCGCCCGCGCGTCCAATCACCTCGTCGAGCGGCAGCCGGAACAGAAGCCTGTACTCCTCGCTCCTACTCGCGAGCAGCGGGCTCTGCACGATCAAAAACCGCGCCACGTCAGACGCGAAGCGGGAGAGCGGGGAAAGAGCGAGGTCCGGTTCCGGCGGCGATCGAATTCGCGCGCAGGCGGCACCCACCGAGGCGTCGGGCTGTTCCCCGGAGTGGGCGGAGGCCGGGGAGGAGCCCCCGGACGCGTCGACGGCGGGCGGGGCCGACGCGAGGCGCCGCGGCGGGGAGGCCGGCGCGGGCGCGGTGGTGGGGGTGGGCGAGGCCATGCCGGCGGGCGCCGGGGAGAGCGGGGCCAGGGGCAGCAGAGAGAGTCCGCGCGGCGCCGGAGGTGGGGTGGGGACCTCGCTCGCCGGGAAGAGGGGGAGGTGAGGGTGGTGGGAAGATTGAGAGAGAAGGGTAGGTGGAGTGAGGAGAAGGGGGGTTTGAATAAGGTAATAAAAGCGAGGGCGGTGATGAGCGTGACGGTGACGTGTTCCGGCTCCGGCGTTCTGGCCTGGGTCTCGATCTCGCTCTCGCTCGTGCTCCTCTGCCTTCCTCTGCTGTTGGGTTGGGTTCGGCCGCTCCAGACTTTCCATGACGACGACGCTGACTGGGAGAAGCAAAAGATGAAAGGAAGGCTACTAGTGGGTTTGGTCGTCTGTTTTGCACTTTTGCTGGAATCCAAATTATCTTCAGAGATTGTTATGTAGATAGAAGAAAATGAGTTGTTTTGAGGCTATAAACGTTACACACTTAGGGGTTGTTTGGCACGGCTCCGCTCCCATTTTTACAATTCCGCTCTCAATTTTTTTTATCCAAACATGTACAGCTCCAAGAAAAAGGTGGAGTTAGGGGCCAACTCCAGGTAAAACAAAGATTTCGTACCTTCTCATATAGTTGAGTGAAATTACCCACCACTGCCATCGATTACACTACCGTTTCGACGAGTCCGTCTTTTTTTTTACTTCCGTCCGACCTCCCCTCCCTCTCGTCGTTCTTTTTCTTTTTTTTTCTACCGAGCTTTTTTCTTTTTTTCTCGTTTTTTTTCGCTACCCCTGCCTCGTGTCGGTTTTTATTTTGTTTCTGCGGAGCTTTTTTCTTTCTTTTTTCGTCGTTTTTCGCATTACTGTAGCTCCATACTGTAGCAGCACGGAAAAAGCCCGGACCAATAAAATGAATGCAAGGGTAGGATAGATATTTTCCATCAAATTCCATATTTTCTAGAGCTAGAGTTGTATTTTTAGCCAAACACATTGAGCCAGCTGCATATTAATTGAAGTAGACGGAGTGGAGTTCAAAAACATTGAGTTGTTGGAGCTGAAGCTGGTTTTTATAGAGTGAAGCTCTCCCAAATAGTCCACGTTGTTCGCTTTTTAAGAAAGCGTTATCCACCTTAGTCCTCGTATACCGTCCTATCGTGGATGTACACATAAGCTTCCTATAAAATGCGAAGAGTGGTTCACGGTTTGGGATTATCCACAACATCATTGTAATTACTTATTAGCAAAATAGCCAACAATATCATAGTCCATCCTGCTAGTCTGGCGGCATAATAACATCCAGCAGCACCAGCTGACACAGCAAAATCCCCGATATAATACAATACAGTTCTATATATACCAGCAAATATGCCCGTGCGTTGCTACGGTGAAAGGAGATTTTATGAGCAAGGCACGGAGAAGTCATAGACGGAGTCGATTCCACACTCGCAAGTCTGCGACCGCCGACTGGTGATCTCTCGGTGGCGTTCATGCCCTCAAACCTCGCGCACCGCAACGGCGGCGTCGATGGTTAATAGAAAATTCTCCCTGGAACATGTTTCTACTTTTGAACCAATCTTGGCCACCGGAGAGCTGGCCGGGGATCCAGGAGGTTGAGATCGGCGCGGATTGTAGCGAGCTAGGCCGTATTAGCTATTCCGTATTTTTCTCACGCGACGCGCTGCCTGTTGTTCCCGGCCTCCAACGAAATGCCGAGCTCCCGTCCATCTGGGCCTCTAAACGCTGGTCATGGAGACTCAAAATCATGGTCGGTCTTGCCAGTCGAACACCATGTTCAGAATCAGCGCCTAGCAATCAGGGCCTCAGGTGCCTAGTTGTCTGGGACTCGACTTACGTAGCGCCTTATATGGAGTTGGTGTCATGCTTGCATGGAAGTCGACTACAGGGATGACACGGACTCAAACTCAACATGCTGTGAATTTTCCGGATCCGTTACAGGGACGTACGGCTTATACATTATAGTTATTTATTAAGGCGGTGGATTAATTTTCATAAATATTAGGGGGTTTTTATAAAATTATGACGTACCGCAGAATCACGTACCGTGGAATCAATCCTTACTTTATAATTAGTCAGAGATTACCAAAAAGTCCAAAACCACTCGCACAAGTGCCGACTTATATTCTACACGTCCGTGGACTCCTCACACGTCACATCGCCGTTCGTTGCGTTTGCGTCGTCCATGCACGCGACAAGTATAAGAAAAACACCGCCATCTATGATTAGCACAATTAACAAAGTGTGCGAGATTAACACGATGATGATTGGGAGAGGAGAGGCTGCTGGACGGGGGGACACCCGCACCGGCACGGCACGCCACGGCGAGATTTCTGCCGGTCGGGATTGGTTGGACTCGGCGTCGGGGCAGGGCAACACGAAGCGTGCTGGTTTGGCCAGGGAGGGCCCCCGGATGTGGTGGGGCCGTGGCGACGGCGACGCGGAACCGGTGGCGTCGGTGGGAGGGACGTCGCCGCCGCCGCCGCCCCGCGCCCCGCGCGCGACCGCGACGTAGCGGCTCCGACCAGCTGCGGCTGCCATGTGGGCCCCTCGGGATGGCGCTGTTTTCGTGTGCTTGTCCGACAGGACGAGACGCGTGCAGAAATAATTGCTGGAATCCCGTGCATTTGGAGTTTTTGACGTCACACTGGGTGGACCAGGCCTCAGTACCTACAAACTTTCTAAAATTCTCTCTCCAAACTTCACTATTCATCTATCACATCAAATCTCTCTCCTCATGCATGGAACATTAAATGACGAATCTTTTGAGCCTAGTTAGGTTATGGTAGGACAACGATTACCACAAATAAACGAAAAATGCTACATTGCGCTACAGTGTACGATGTGACCTTTTCGACCAAATTTTACCCACCTTTTTACAACTAAACACATCCCCAAACACCTTCTACAGCTTCTATGAAGAAAGGACACGGGCACACAAAGAGGAGCTTCCCTTGGTTCCATCCATGCTTTGGATTTTGGAGCTCGAGGTCCATGGGTGTTTTAAGCAAGGCCTTAAGTTAATAACAGCTTAATAGTGACACTATAAATTGACAGCGTCTCCAAAAACGTGATGTCAGACACTAGACTCGTGCTGTGATAGATACTTTTGATGCTTACTAGTGATTTGCGCACGCCCAGGCGCGCACATCATTCCATGAATACATGGTTACACACTATAAAAACCGTTAGGCAAATTTGTACAGAAGCACTGGGTTCAATTTACAAAGCAGAAATAAACATGGAAATATTATCAAAATGATAGTTGATAGCACAGTGACAGTTGACGCTGTCTAGGCAGTATAAAGTAGTCTTCAATATACGAGATGAGTAGCCCTAAGAAAGAAAAGGAAGTAAGTTGATGGATTCATCACAGGAATAATAAAATGAGTGGAAAAAATTGAGCTGGTCATATAGGAATAAAAGAAAAATAGCACATGTTCAATTAATAAATTCATTAGTAGGTGGTTCTATTGTTCACAGCATGCTTTACATTTGCTCCAGTTCTTTTTGTGCTATAAGATGGAACGCAAGAAGAAAGGAAGTAATTTGCAGCCCAAATTTTATATTCAATTTTATATAAACATAAAATGTGATATTATCATTGTGCCTTGTACCTCTTATATGCTATTCAAAGGCCTCTGGCACTACATCTGGGTCTTCAGGAAGACCTGTTGTATAAAGTGAGAAAAAATACAGCTAGTTGAACTGCATTATACAGCACCAATAGGAGAATGCAGATCAGAGTCATGTACATGGTTGGTTTGTTTACCTGAGTCTGGCTTGTGTGAGGAACTGTGAAGGACTGAAGGGTGATTTCCGCAGATGGATAAGGTGCCCAGTATGTGTTATTGTTCTGTTTTGGTTCGTTATAACCAGTTTTGTGTAGATTTAGAGGGAATGCATGAAGATCTGTGTCATGGCCATAAGATAAACCTAATCAGCGGCTATCAGTAATTGTTTCTATGCTTTGTGCTTGGCCATCAATAGTGCAGATTCCAGTGGAATTCATAGTGCATAAACAAATGTTGTACATACTAAATAATAGCATCCAAGGCTCACAATAAAAAAAAATAGCACAGACAAAACTATTGTACCAGAGAAACATATCCATCAGTAAATAAGTATGGTTCTACCTACAAAGTTGAAGAAGATCAGGTAGAAACTTACCAGGAAGGTGGCACGTGCTGCCGTCGAAAGCAGAAACATAGTCGTAGATGAAACTCTGTCAGTTAAAAAAGTGTTGAAATAACAAGAAGAAAGAGTATCAGAAAACTGAGCATTTAGTAAGATAAGAATACGACGACTATAAATGGAAATGCCTATGCAGTACCTTCTTATGGACACTGCCAGAACTCATGACTCATCAATTGTGTTTCCTCATGGACACCATCAGAATCCATCACTGAATCTAGAGGATACATGTGTTCGGAACTATTAATTGATGACAATGTTGCAGATGACATCTTTCTGTTATATACTCTAAAACAAGCATTTGGTTTTATTTTTAATAAAAAAACAGATATAGATTAACAATTTAAGCAACGTTGATGCAACTTACATTTGATTGATTCTTCTTTTACATGTGGAAGGTATTAATAGTATTAGACTGTAGAAATATTGAACTCCAACTAAATAAAAGCCCATTTGAGGATCACTTGAAGTTTGTCGCTCTGTCCAACTCACTGTATATTGTGCGTTGTATCAATTCTTCTTCCATCTGTGGAAAATGCAAACAATATCAGTTTATACAAACAAATATTAAACACCAATCAAATAAAAGCCTATTCGAGACTCACGTGGAGCATATCCAACTTGTGGCATATTGCTCGGTACATTTCCATTAGTAACTGATTTTGGTTGTCCAAATATGTGTAACAATTATTATTCCAGGGATAATCCAGTGGAATCAGTTAGGCAAGCCCTGAGGTAGTTATTCAACATTTTTTATGATGCAGCATAGATAGAAAACATGTTTTACCTCTCCAATGCACGGCACAACAGCCCCTTCTGCATGTTCTCCATCCTGCAGGGGATCATGACCTTTGCTCCATGCTAATGGCATACCCTGAGAAGCACAGCCATCACTTTTAGATGTGTCTTGCAGAAGAACAATCATAGAGGGCAAGCACTGCCATAGCAAAACATAGAGATGAATAGCACACCGAGCAATCAACAAGCTTTAATGGTATGAAAAAACTGGAGCTTAATGGAGGGAGTTGACCACTCACTTGATGCAGTGCCCAGTCTTTGCCTCCTGGTGCACTGAGAGGGTCATATAATCACACCGACATCGCCAGAGAATAGAGCAAGTAATAACTGGTGCTCAGTAAATAATATAACAGCGATGCCTAACCACGGTGGGGAAGGAAAGGTTGACTCGCCAATGTATGAGGCACCTGAAATAACAACACAACTGCTTAGCAAAGAATAAGCATCTCTTCAAGCAACAGACAATCAAGGACAAGGAACCTGGCTAACAGGAAGAGCCATCATCTAACGAGAGGGCAAATCACATGATCCAAAAAAATCCAATTTTACTCGGACCTTGAGGCAGAAATACTAATGTAAATCATTAATGTTCTAGGTTAATCTATAAGAATATGTATAACAAGGTAGCCTTTGAGCATCAGAATGGCGGTTAGACATTCTATCGAACATATCACATGCACCGGATTTGCAAAGGACAGCAGGTCAGCAGCAGCAACAAAAACCAGGCTTTCTAAAAACACTATGCCTTTCTTGTACCTGCACATCCGCTTGGGCCTTGTTGTTTACGAGCATCTGGATCCACCCTAGCCAGCAAGGTGTTTCGGCCGCTCGCATCGCATCATCGCTCCTCCACAAGCCAATGACAAAGTAAAAAACAAGCCAATAACAGGTCTACAGAAGTGGACGACACAGCGATTCACGACCTGCCACCGCCGCAAGAGATGCGCCACCGATGCAGCTGCCCGCGGCCAGCGCAACGCTGAAGCCGTGCGGCCTCTGTCCGGCCTCTGCCGCTGTTCAGCTGTGGCTCCACTTCCGTCCATCGCTTGTGCAGTTGTGCAGGACGCTGCGGCTGCCGTACGGCCGTCACCCACTGCCGAGCGTTGCCACACCCGTCCGCCCGCGAGGATTGTCGCTTGCAGCCGCGCGCCGCCGCTGCCGTCCGCCCGTCGCGCGTTGCCGCGCGCCACCGCAGCAGCGTGAGGTGTTGACATGATAAAGACCTCTTTCTGATCCTGCTGAGAAAGAAAGAACAACAAATTGATTGCTTAATCTTGGTTGAGTTGGGAATGCAAGAGCCGCACCAACCTACCTTGGAAGTATTTCATCCAAGCACGATGTTCCAGAGAAGCATTTCATCGAACACCATGGGGGCAGCAAGGAGGCGCAGCACTCTTCTCGTCGAGGCGGCTGAGGGCTGAGGCGGTGGGTCAACGACAGCACAAGCCCGCTGCCCACCGTGTGACTTTTCCCAACACTGCCGCACAGGTAATCGGCGCCGGTGGATAAGGCAAGGGCAAGCGGCTGACGACATCGCGGTCCTCTCCTCGCTGCCCTACGCCGCGCCGGACCTCCATCAGCGCCGCGTCGTCGCTGCCATGGACGCCCTGCTCCCCTCCTCGCGTGGTGCGACCGCTGCTCAGTTTTGCATCACGCCGCCTGTGCCGTGGCTACGTGTTCGCCGGTGCGCGCCTTGACCTCGTCGCTGGCGTCGGCGCCACTCCCATCACCAAGGGAAGGAGATGCTAGGCCAGGATGGGGTGGAGCTCCGTGCGTGGGAAGTGGAGGCCTGCAGTCGTTATTGGATACTGGAATATAAGCAGCTCTGCTGCATCTGTACCACCCACTTTCCGACCGCAACCCATATCTAGTTGCTGCCGCGGCCGCCGTCGCCGCCCACGTTGCTGCTGCCCAATGTCCGCCCCCCACACGGCCGCTGCCGCCATCGTCGTTACCGGCCATGGCCGCTGCCGCCCACCGCGACGGTGGCCATCGCCATCGCCGCCTACGTGTTGCTGTCCCATGCCCGCCGCACGTGTGGCCGCGGCCGTCCCATGCCCGCCAGCATGTCCGCTGCTGCCGTCGCCGTCGGCCACCGCGGCCACAGCCTCGTCGCCACCCCAGCTGTCGCCACGGCGTCAGGGCACCTCTTGCTACTCTGCTGCATCTGGGCCACCCAATTTCCGACCACAACCCATGTCTGGTTGCTGTCGCGGCCGCCGTCGCCGCCCACGTTGGTGTTGCCCCATGGCCGCTGGAACCGCCGGACGTGAGTCCACGGCCAGCCGCACGGCCGCCGCGGCCATCGCCGTATCTGCTGCCCCATGCCCGCCGCACGTGTGGCTACGACTGCCAGCATGTCCGCTGCCGCCATTGCCGCCGGCCACCACGGCGCGGCCACAGCATAATGCTGCCCTTGTCAGCGCCGCCGCACGCTGCCACCATGTCGGCGACCACTCGAAAGCACGGACATTGGTTGATGCATGTGGATCTCACCTCAGCAGGGGCAGCCGCAAAGCCACTCATCTTGAACAAGAAATGAAGAAAGGTGTAGACTCTCGAGTCTTCTACTGACAGATATTTTACCGTGGTTGTGTGGACGAGAAAGCAATGTCTCGAGATAAGTCAGGAACCGTAAATCTATAAATGAACGGTGAAAATTTATTTTACTATCGTGGCCTACCTTACTGGCCGCCGGAGCCGCCTCCTTTCATAGGAAGAGAAGATTAGTATGGTCGTAATATCAAGAGTTCAAGACCCGCAAAATGAAAAAAAAATCAAGAGTTCAAGACTCATTAGAGTGCTTCAGAGTTCAGAGACAATGCGCTTCGATTTCAAACGTCCGGTCGAAATTGGCGATATCCAAACTCCAGAAAAACAATGTTGGTACCACACATTCATAGCCTTAGCGTATACGAAATGAATGGTCAACAATTCTTATTATATTCACTTCGCTTCCACTTTATGACCTTTAGTTTAACGAAGTCAACTATAGTTGATTGACGTCAAGCTTCGTAATTTAGGCATTTAGCTGGTGTCGCTGCTTCTTTTTTTTTAGGGCTGCTTGATTAATAAAAAGGCCCCATTGGCCATTCGCAAAAAGAAAAAGGCATCTTGGCCCATTAAAGTAGTGGATGCATCGGCAAGGTTGGATAGCGCAACTGTCCCAAGTCAAATTTGATGCGGTTTTGTGGAAGCATTTTTTTTTACAATATAAAAAAAACCGCTATCGTAGGAGTGTGCTCTATGTTCTCACCTTGCAAGTTTCTCCTAAAAGAACTTTAATTTTAAAGTAGCAATGACCCCTCTCAATAAGCCGGAGGTAGAAAAGCCAGTTCCATTCTTGATGGATCCTCCTCATCTAATATCGTTTTCTTTAAAATAAAAACCAAAAATGTTAGAGTGTACACACTACACCGTATATACATCCTTGGAAAATCAAAGAGTCACTCCTCCCTATACAAGACCATATATACAGTACCATACAGAATACTTAAATTATGATACGGCCCCTACCGTATACGCGACGACGCAAACGACGCTAGTTTTCCCCCAGCCACGTCATCAGTCTGGCTACGCGGCAACCGGGCTGACGCAACAGCACACCACCGGGCCCCACAAAACCAAAACCCCACAGCCCCCGAACCGCCGAAAGCCGCACGAGAGAGCATCTCAGCAACAAGGACGCGAGGGCGAAGGCCGAAAGCGAAACCCCGGAGGCGCCGGCGGATCCTCCAAACCCTAACCCTAGTACCCCACCCGCCGTCGGGGCGATGGCGATGGACGCGGAGCAGCGGCAGGCGGAGCTGATCGGCCAGTTCTCGGCGCAGGCGGCGGCGCTGTCGTCGGCGCCGCAGCTCGCCGCGCTGGTGCTCGAGGCCACCTCGCACCCGGCCCTCTTCGCCTTCTCCGAGCTCCTCACCCTCCCGGCCCTCTCCAAGGTAAGCGCCGCCTTCGGCCACCTCATCTGCTATCTCACCTGGCGCCCGCCGCGGGGATAGGGTTAGGGCTTAATTGTTTTTTTTCCCGCAACGATTGGGTGGTGTGCGGCTCGATCTGACGCTGGTGTGTGTGTGTGGCTGGTTGTTCGTTTGTTTGTTGGCGCAGCTCGCTGGCACGCAGTACGCGTCGTCGCTGGACCTGCTCCGGCTCTTCGCCTACGGCACCTTGAAGGACTACAAGAGTAAGATCGATCGCAACTTGTGCTTTTGCAATTCTTACATTGCTTTGCCCTTTGTGTTCGTTGCTGTGCTTCTGTGGTCTTCCCCGTGGTGCAATATGGCTAATGAACTCGGAAATTTGTTTTGGAACCTAGATGGAGGCCATTGGGTGGGTGATTGTGATCTAATAATGATGAGATCAATCAGCATTATATACACATTTTAGGGGCCCCCAATGTTTATATGTTGACTCAAATCTAAAATTGATTTCTGGTCAACCAGTTGAGAGCACATCACATGTCACGCTGTCACACTAGCCGACAGGTTGAGGTGTTGAGGTTCAATTTGCCCTTTTACCAACTAGTATGATGACTGATGAATGTTTAATTTCATAATGTTAAGGGATGTGCTTATGGGATTGTATCCTACTGCGACCGCCGTACTCCACTTGTGATTGCTGGACCATTTTTTTAATCTACAATTGCTGTCATCGTGCGTAGTATTTAGTCGTTAATGTCAAAGTTTGGCTTATAAGATGTTTATGGTTCTGGTGTGTAGCAAAATATGTACATTGTTTTGTTTGCTAATGTATATTTGTGCAAGTGTAGGTAATTCCGGATCCCTTCCTGCGTTGTTGCCTGATCAAGTCCGGAAGCTAAAGCAACTCAGTGTGCTAACACTGGCAGAGTCAACTAAGGTGCAAATTCTGACTAACCCTATCCAACATTTGGAGCAATGATTAATAGCATCACTTTCCATGAACACTAGGTGATGCTTATTTGTGGCCATCATACTTGCAAGCATGTTAATGGTAGTTACCCATCTGGCATGTCTGTTATCTAGGTTTCTTACTTCTCCCTGTTCTTCTAAATATAATGGTAATTTTTCTGTTCAGTAGCCTAGTAGGAACCAACTCTGAAGGGGAAAAGTAGTGTTTTTATTTGGTCAAATAGATAACCAGTGACTGAAGATCTTATCTTACCTTATTATTTGCTGAATCTAATCTTATGAAATGCATGGACCTATGTTTGTTGTTTATTTCTTGGTTACTATGCTTAGCTAAACTTTGGAAGAAAGATTCTTCTACTATTATCTTTTACCCTCTGCTCCATGCTATGTGTTTTTTCCTATACATATTATAATATACTTCCTGTTTTCTCTGCAATTCCTTCTTCAGATACTACCGTATGATCAGCTCATGCAAGAGTTGGACGTTTCAAATGTAAGAGAACTCGAAGACTTCCTCATCAATGAGTGCATGTACTCCGTGAGTCATCACATCCTCTTCAATTTGGGCACTTCAAATCTCAGTAACTTTTAATTTAAACAATCCCATTTAGGTTCATATATCTGTACTTTGAAAAGTTGTCATTTACCACTAATCCGATGTTCTATCCTTTTGTGCATTCCTGGTGACAATTTCTTCTTTCCAGTGGTTGTACTGTGGTGTTCAATGTTTCCTATTAGCGTCAGTTCCAGTATTTTTGGCATCAAATTCACAATATTCTGCATGTTTGTTTAGGGTATTGTTAGAGGTAAACTGGATCAGTTGAGGAGGTGCTTTGAGGTAAAGATGTTTGCAATCTGTATAAGCAGTATCCTTTTTTAATATTGTTTTTATGTGTTTAGTGATTTTATTTTCATTTTCTCTGCATCATTTCAGGTACAATTTGCAGCTGGAAGGGATCTTACACCTGATCAGCTGAACAATATGATAGACACCTTGTCTGACTGGTGTGTATGCTTATTTAAGAAATGTTTCTATATTCCAGTGAACGTGAATGTTTGTTTAAGAAATGTTTCTAATTTCATGGAAATGTGAATACTAGTGTTTTTGTAAGTACCCATTTAATTTTATTTCTCATAAATAGCCTTCTGAGGTCATATTGTGCTTTGTTTGGTGTTTGGGATGGGCATGTGTTTACTCTTCTATCGATTCTTTGTTCTACAACTTGGCATCTTATGAGTTACTGGCATAATGTTTTATGAGAGAACTAGTTTTCGAAGGATGATGTCTGGAAAATTGTATGCACAATATTGTTTCCTAAAAGGTGTCGAATGTTTGTGTAATAAAATATCAAAAATCAAGATGTTTCCTTTCAACTGATAGAGGTCCATATTTTCTTCTGTTAACTTATTTTGTTAAACCGGTAACATATAGTATCAACTTCTTTTTTTTTCAGTAAGACTATATGATCAATACTTGTGATATGGTTTTGGCTCATCACTAGCAATCAGTCATATGTTATGGCTACTAGTGCGTTGCTTCATTCCTTGTGCATGTTATGAGGAACTCGAGGAAATTATAGTTTCTTGTTACAAGTTCTCATGGACATGTTCATGTCGCACAGGTTGGGAACATCAGATAGCCTGTTGCATCAAATTCAGGACAAAATCAAGTGGGCTGACACAATGAGTGAAGTGAACAAGAAGCACCAGAAAGAATTTGAAGACAGAATGGAAGAAGCCAAAAAATCAATCAAGGTGAGCTGAATTATATTGAAGTATTCATTAATTTACTTGTTTAATAAATTGAATAGAAAGGAGATAGATTTGCATCATCTTGTGCTGACGTCATGCTTTGCTATCCTCATTTCCCTAGTTGCTTTCATATCTGACTGCTCTGTTCATTTATTATTTGTAATGGCAACTACTTTATTAAATAGTGTTGCCGAACCATGTTTCTTACTTGATGGCAGAAGTTGAACAATTTAAGCAGGCAGACATCGACTTACGGGGGCATGACGACTTTCTCTCTGAATCTGGAGGAATAATGGATTTTGAAGAGGACCGCATCCGACCAAAAAGGTAACATTAACTATGTGCCACTCTGGGATTGTTTGTACAGTTCTGGAATTCCCTTTTAATTTTAGCTAGCATTTGCATATGTATTTTGGAGATAGTGTCTTTTCTAAAATGTAAGGCATGCTTATGGACTAGTTGTCAGTCATTGACATATAATGTAGTGAAGATCCATGTGGCTTCAAGATATGTTTAAGTACTGTATCAGCTATTGTGAACTTGCCTACCTGTAAATATTTACTTCATTGTCCAAACCATACAGTTCTATTTTTTTCCGAAAGATATATAGTTCTATTTTGATACGCTATGATATTGCAGGAGGCGACAACCACCGGCGTAGTTTCAATGAAGTCCTTTCCTTGCATGTGAACTGCTGATGCCTTGATTGAGACTTTTTGACGCCAGAGTACTTTGTACATCACTTGTGGTGTGCCTCCATTGAAGCGAGTCTATTCCATGTTATTATTGGCTTCTGGTCAAACTTCTCGTTTTTTTGGTAGAGATGTAAAAGGTCGTCACTCTTAACGTTGCATTTCTTTAGTAGTTAATGGCGGATGGCTGAATTAGCGCTGTTATGATTATGGTCAAGTAGTTTTTGTTGAGTTATGGTTCGGGGTTCTTGCTTGTGATGATCCATCATTCACCTAGTTTGGGTTCGTGGCATAAGCCACGTAACGGGGGCCTGTTTAAGCGTCTCACCTTGCGCTTCAGGTTTGAACTTGTATTACCGCACAGATCAAAAGAAAATTCATTATGAAAAGGGAAACAAAGCCACCAAAACAACTGAACTTTTTTGACGCGGAGATAAGAACTTTTTGACCAAAACAACTCCGAAAAAGACACTATTGATGGAAAAAAATGATCTTAAAGAGAAGTTAGCATCAATGCTCAGCTAGGGTGTGTTTAGTTTCAAAAGGAGAGAAAATTTGGTGAAAATGTCACATCGGACACTGTAGCGCACTGTAGCACTTTTCGTTTGTTTGTGGTAAACATTGTCCTGCCATGACCTAACTAGGCTTAAAAGATTCGTCTCGTCGTGTACATCAAAACCATGCAACTAGGTTTTTTATTTACCCATAGTGCTCCGTGCATGATGAGAGAGATTTGATGTGATAGATGAATAGTGAAGTTTGGAGAGAGAATTTTGGGAAGTTTTGGGGGAACTAAACACACCCTAAACATACTGCTGTACAAGAGCGTCTCGCAAAACAAGTTGTTTAGGAATAAATTTCAGATTTTGAGATTTCCGTTCAGAAGAAACAAACATGTCTGAGTTCTGGCGTTCTGCTAAAGCGTGAGCCATTCACTCGTTTAAAAATGGAATCAAGATCAGGTTATACAGCTGTACAACACCACAAGGCTTCGGCGGCGGTGACGAACAGATCTCTGAAGACTTCGAGGAAGATGAACAGGAGTTTTAGACTTCTTTGTAATTTTCCTTTTCTTTAGGGTCCTGGTTGTAAAAGGGCCGGTGTAATGGGCTAAGATCGATGCATGTTTCTTCTAGAAAAAAAGCGGCCACAGGATAAAAGAAAAGGAAATGCAAATATCGAAGGGGAGGCAGTAACAGATCCTCTCATGTGGGACATTCACATGCAGAGTTTTTGTATTCAGATGGCTTTAGTACAAGTGTACAGCACCTATTTTTTCATAAGAAGAAAGGTTCATCTCCTGCTTTAATTATAGGCTGATTCTAACATGATTCAACTTGCACAACCCATGGATGTTCTCTGCCCAGGAGCGTCTGCAAAGAGAGGAATGTACATCGTTCATCTCTATTTAAGAAAACACCATATCTGTAGGATATTTGCACCCTTGCTGACTTGCCGTACATAGGGTGCAACGAAATTAAACCATAACATGACTTTATATTAGGTTGAAATACAGTTAATCTGGATGACAACAGCAATTGTCGCCCATTCCATAAACACTGTCCTTCACATTTGACGTGCCTCTCATTTCGATTCAGAAGCATTTTCACAAATCCAACAGCATCATCTGTTCATCTACTACCTCCGTTTTAAAATGTAGGTTGTTTTAGCTTTTTTAGATACATAACTTTTGCTATGCATATAGATATACACTTGTGTCTAGAACTCTAGATCTAGAAATGCCACAATGGCCTACAATTGGGAACAGAGGGAGTATCAAATAAGTAAGTCTTGCCTTTCTAGGTAATATGGAAGTCTTTCCTGAAATATATCCATGTTATGTTACAGGTACATTAACATTAAAAGCTTGGTGCAAGTGTGGCAGATTACAACGACGATTGACTTTTCACAAGATTTGAAAACTACTATCTGAACAAAACAAAGAAGAGTTGAGATATTAGTTCCGGAGCTGTGACCTCACTTTGTGCTATTTATTTCCCATGTGATCAGCGATCATTTTCTCCTTGGTGTTAATGCGTAACTGGACACTTCCAACCTGGCTCATTTGGCTTTCATAATACTTTTTCCTCTTCAAGCATTGCATTGCTGCTTGTTTGTTTCCGGACTTTGTGAACTCCTTGGCCCGTTCCATCTCTTGAGAAATCTTCTTTTGCAAGACGGTCTCTTTTGCCACAAAGACATCACGAGCCTGCAGAACCAGAGTATGCGATAAGTGATTGATTTTAGTAGTGAGAAATGAAATACATCAATCGGACCAGACCTTGCTCCTTTGATCTAATTATGTAATTTCGGGTTTATGATATGCAGTACTCAGGAGTCAATCTATCCTAACTATAGTACTGAGAAGGGTAATAGTGAAACCCAACAACTGCATGGTGGATGTCAGAATAACAAAATCTAACACCAAAAATACCTGTATTCTTTTTCCTTGCACCTGTCACTTGAACACACAACTATGCAAATTTATATCAGCAATGTTCTATTTCAGGTACTGTACCCCTTGCTTTTTTAGTCTAAAAACTGGAACGGCAGAAAAACCCCACACATTGATCTAGCAGGGGGAACTCTACTCGACATGCTGTGGATGCAAACAACCCGCATTGCCTGGTTCTCCTGATTTGCAAATCTAGGCCTTGTTCAATTCCTACACGGGCACCAGAACAAGGGCAACAGCACCGCGACGCGTTTCGTTTCTATAAGGAAGCGCAGCAAGAAAGGTGAGTTCCTCGCCCCCACCGAGGAGGTAAAACGAAGCATGAAATGGGTGGGGCGCGGCACAACCACAATTAGACGAGACAGGCACAGATCGCTCACTGTTGTCTACTTCACATTTTCAGCACGCATTCGGTCGTTTTGGCGAGGAGCAAAGTGATCGATCTATGTAGCAGAAATTGCCTCTACCCCTAGATTATCATCAAATGGATAAAGGGGGAAAAGGAATCACTTTCTTGTTCTGGCTCTTTCGAATTCGATGGGGGGGACAGATTTGGGGGCGAGAGGTAGAGACCTGCTTGAGCTGGTCGGAGGCGGAGGACTTGTCGCGGCAGCCGCGGAGGATCCAGGAGAACATGGCCGCGGCGGCGGGTCCACCTTGCCAACGACGGCGGCTACTAGTGCGGCTACTGGTGGTGGTCTGGTGGGGAGACAGGAGAGCGGCGCAGAGCAACGGCAACGGCCGGGACGGAGAGAGAGGAGGGCAAAAATGGAAAGCCGAGATCGCAGGGACGAGACGAGAAGGGCCGAAGGGAGCCTCTGGGGTTTGGTGGCTGCAGGAGTGGGCCGGAACGGGCCGCTTTTGTGTGGGCCTTGGAACATCCATCTTACCATTTTGTTAACATTTTCTCTTTGGTGGCTTCCGTTTTCGGTCGCTAATTATTGGTGGATGATCGAGACTGTGAGCCTGTTCGGTTTATCTATGTTTAACTTATTTCAGCTTATTATCTCTTACACAATACTATTCAATCTACTAGCCGAGCACTATTTATTTTATCAACCGAACGCTACTTTTGCTAAACTTAAGAGGAACCATGCATGTTAAAAAATAAAAAGAAGCAAGACGAGTAGGGAAGGAACGAGGTGGACGACCGGCCGCATACCTGTCTGATCTGCCGAGCGGCGGAGGCGAGCCCGGCCGAGGACGAGGAGGAGGCGGCGGCCTCCGCCGATGATGCCGCCTGGCGATTCGCACGCGGGACGACGGAGACGGCGGCGGCGGCGACGGAGTCCGCCGTGCAGCCGCAGAGCCAGGGGAGCGACGACGGCCTCGAGCACGCGGCGGAGGCGGCCACCATGGCGTACGTAGCTTGCTAGCTAGGGCCGGCGACCTCCTTTTGTTTGGCGCGCGGGCGCGGTGGACTGGGTCGAGCACTCGAGCCGGAATCGGAATGCCTAGCCTTGCCGAGGAAGAGCGATTTAAATTCCTTTTTGTACGACACTTCATTTGAAATCACTTTCCTATAATACACCTTCCATTTTTATATACATGTGCCATATGAAATTTAATACTATGAGATGCACGGTTAATTAACCTGATTATTGGCAACCCTGCTTGGCCATGGTGAAATTCTGCGACAGGTTATGAGCACACGAACCTCAAATTTATAACAGGAGAAAAAAGGGAACAGAAAGTTTCTTGTCCCAAAAGCAAGATCGCAAGGCCCAACCATGTCTTAAGTCCAGTCTGTAAAGTTTCACTGTACGGTCCTAGACCAGAAACTAGCTAACTGTGTTAAATGAGTGTCATGGTGATGAAACTCCTCTCACATCACATGAAACTCTGCCTTCTCTCTCATATGCCACATCAACACATTATTGCCATGAAACTCTCATGAAATCCCTACTGAGACTGGCCTAAGTAATCAACATGACATTCAGCCCTGATCTTCAATAATGCATCGCCTTAATGCCTTAAACCATCTTGATGCAGCGGATCACCAGCAGCCTTAAGCTTCCCTTGTCACCGCATCATACAAATCATACAAGGTAATTTTCAATTAAGAACGGATCTTCTAATATCTAGCTAATTGCACAACCAACTAGTATGAGATTGCATGATCTAAAAAAATAGTACGAGGTTGCATTACTAAAGCCATAAGAAAATTAACCTTTTTTTAGAAACCACACAATTAATTAACATGATTGGCAAGCACCCTTGGCCATGGTAAAATTCTGCGACAGCTTATGAGCACACGCACCTAAAATTTATAACAGGAGAAAAAAGGAAAAGAAAGTTTCAGCCTTCCATGATGCACACAGCTCTGTAATTAACATAGCGAGCTGAATTAATTCTGCACGACCAGAAGCTGATGCAGATGCCATCCATCAATCGGCGATCGGAAGAGAACCGGTCAGCCACGGGGCAGCACCGTAGCAGTGCAGCACAAGCTACAATTCCAACTCAAATCAAATGCCCATGCCAAGAAACCCTTCAGAATAACTTAGCACGCAGATGATTGCACACAATACAGATACGATGTCTAGGACTGTGTTCATTAATATTCGTCTACCATGTTCATTTGGACAAGAAAACTAATAAATCCAATGGCTTGCAGGTTTACATTTATTATACCAGTGTAATGTTTCTAGTTCAGCTGATCACCTTAATGACTTAAACCATCTTGATGCAGCTGATCACCAGCAGCCTCAAGCTTACCTTGTCACCGCATCATACAAATCGTACAAGGTAATTTCCAATTAAGCACAGATCTTCTAATATCTAGCTAATTGCACGAGCAAGTAGATAGTATGAGGTTGCATTGCTAAGCCAGAAGAAAATCGTGTTTGGTCACTAGCAGAGCCAAATAAAAATATCTCATTTTTTGTCCGCAACACAATGTCAACCAACAACGCAGTAGATGACTATAAACAGTTTTTTTTGACAATATGAGCTGAAATTGAAATTCATTCACGTGAAATGCATGATATTTAATTTGTTGCAACAACACGACAATTAGCACTAGGGCGATTAGTGACGAGCACATCTCGCCCGCTTTCAGTGCCAAATGCAGCTAGCCACACCTAGCGACATGCTGTTCCTCGTCATATCGATGCCGAGAGCGCCCACTGCCCACGCCTCGGGGAGGAAGAGAGCTTCGTCCTGGGCTCTGGCCATCAGGTACAGCGTACAGGGCATCCCCGTCCCTGCTGTGGCCATCGGCCGGTGCAGTGGTGCCAGCCTCGGCGCCGAGCGTGATCACACGGTGGTGGTTGAGCCAGCGGGCATTGACGGAGATATGCGATGGCCGAAAGGGCCTCGCTGGTGACGGCGGCGGTGGCGGAATCCGTTCGGACAACAGACTTGACGGAAACACACTACTAGGCCACTGACGCCGCCAGGTGGGCCCCAGCGGCGGCGCCCTGCCCCACTCACAGCGAGGGGCACCGCACGCACCGTACCGAGGCGCGTGGCCCAGCGCAGCGAATCCGCGCACAGGTCTCGGTACGCCCTACCCCACTCACAGCGAGCTCACGATCACCCAACCCTGAAAAATAAATAAATAAACGAATAAATTTCGCGAGCCCTCTCTCTCTCGTCTCCTCCTCTCGCGCAGGCGGTTCCTCCCTCCTCTCGCCGCCGCCGCCGCCGCCGTGTTCGGGGACCGATGGCTTCTGCCAAGGTACTTCTCCTGCACTTTGGCTCCGATTTTGGGATCGATTCGGTCCTGGCCTTGGTCTAGGGTTTGGTATCTGACGCATTTTTTTTTGTCTGTTTGGTCCATTGACTCGGATGAAGTTCGGTGCTGTGCCGCAGGTGGAGAACCGAGGCGCCTTGCCCAAGAGGTCGCGCAACGACGGTGAGATTCTCGGGAATTCCTTCGCGCTCTGATCTGTTTTCGCTCGCTATTATGCAGTGGTTAGGGTTTCATCGTGTCGGGAATTGTAGATTTTTTTCGAGCCTTTCGTCGTGTCGGCGGGAGGACTTGTTGATTTCTTTGGGCAGGCTCGATTGATTTTAGGCCGGAGGATCAATGATTGATTAATAACGAGGGCGTTGTGGAATTTCGTTTCTACATCGCTATTTTCCATGATCTTTCAATTCTGGTTTGTTTTGTTTATAGATTGGTAACACTAAGTTTGATCCTATCTTTGCATCGAGTCCTTATGTACAATTAATTGCATTTGTTTAAGGGGATATGTGCTAATACCATATATTTAACAAATTTATTTCTGAATAGTCTCTTGTGGATGGCATACATCTGGTTAATCTTATACCTGTGTAGATTAGTTTCTAGAATTTGAAAGAAGACGGTCACCTGAAAAATGAGTATACTGCTATGTCATCTAATAAAATGTCAACGTAGCTAGCTTGCAGTGGTTGCTGTTACTGTGCAAAGCTCGTGCATGTGCTCATTGAACATCAGTTTCAAGGTTTACTTAGCATTGGTGGGAGGAAAACTCCCAGAGTTAAAATGTCCTTTGTGTTTTATACTGTCTTGTTTTGCCACCCCTGTGGGAAAGGAAACTAATTACAGTCTTGTTTTACTTGAGTCTTGTTGGTCACGAAAAGGTTCTACTATTTTCAGTGTCTGTAAGGGAGGGGGACTGGAATTGTCCTCAGTGTGGTAATGTCAACTTCAGTTTTAGAAATGTTTGCAACCGTGGAGCCTGCGGTGCACCCCGTCCATCACCGAGTCCAAGTCCAGTAAGTTGTCATAGATTTTCTCCCCAAGTAATGTCATTAATGATATGTAGTGTCCAGGGGATCATAAGTCAAACATTGGAGGTCCTGAGCTTTGTTTGGTTGTTTCCGTCTTTCTTTTGCATTTTGGGAAATTATGCGCGTATAGGTTTTCATATTCATTCACAGTTTATATGATATATGAGCATGCATGGTATATGAGCATCTTCCACCATCTACTAGTCAAGGAGTAATGCACGCTTATGGAGCTGATTGCTTATAGATTGATGTGTTCCACATGATAGCCACAAAAAGCGGAATAAGTTTATGCCTCATGTCCGTATTATCAACTGAAAAACTAACTACCGTTTGTTATACAGAGAATGATGCCAGCACCTCCCCCTGCTGGATATGATCGGTCACCTCTATTTTACGGAGGTGGTGGTGGTGCCCCGTCTCCAATTCCTCTTGGATCTGGTGGCTATGGTGCTCCATATCCACATCCACACCTTGGGATGCGATATGGTTATGGTCCACCACCAGTTGGAGCTTCTGGTCCCTATGGCCTTTTCTCTTCATATGGTCAACCTGGGCCGATGGGTGGTTTGTGTTTCTTCCACAGTTGTTAATTGCTATTATTCAACAGTTATTTGATTGGCTTATGATTCTTGTTGGTAATGTTGCAGGTATGGGATATGGCCCTGGACCGGAGCTAGGCCGATATAGCTATGGGTTTAGAGGATCTCCAATGCCGGTTTGTTTTCAACCTTGAAACTTGTTATGTGCTACATTGACCTTTTTTCTTGAGAGGACTTGTGACCATGTTTTATGTCTGTAATAGGTTTCTAGCCCATGGTCTGGTGGAGCATTAGTGGAGAATAATGACAACATTGCTTCACGGAAGCGCCGTGGAGGTAAGCATTAATCTCCTTTTCACCTCAGTTTGGCATGTATTTTGTTTCACCAGTCTCATTGTAGTTTCAATGGCACTTATTGATTAACTCCGTTTGATACCTTCTTAATATCAAGTAGTGTATAACTTTACTACCTTATGGTTCCATATGATAGTTAACCTAAATCACCTTAAATGTTCGGTTTGTATCTTGTGATCCATATGATGGTTAACCACCTTAAATGTTCAGTTTGTATCTTTCGTTTAGTGGATTAGTTCGGTCTTGAAGTAATGTAAAAGATTAAATTAATATTTACTGGCATTTTCAGCTGAAGTTTAGTGGCTATTAGTTTAACACTTCGGTGAAACTGAAGCACATTTCATTATTGTGTAGCCTTTAGGAATAATTGAAGGCTATACTGGTATATTAGTCAATCGGTTCATTGCACAGGCCATTTTGTTGAGGGTTGCAGGGAGTAAACAAAGTTGATTGCTTGTTCATTTGTGGTTTTGTGTTGGTTCATTGATATTTACTATTTAGAGATTGCTGAAGTTCACTTTCCCCTTTTGCCCTCCGCATTACAACATACTCCCTCAGTTTTTTAATATATGATGGAAAATTACTAGCTTGTCCCAGATACTATACATTTTAAAATGGATGGAGTAGTTTTGTCCCCATTTTTCTGTTGATTTCTCAGCTGTTTCTTATGAGAGCTCCCATTTGTAGGTCCTGATGGACTTTCTGAGGGTGACTGGACCTGCCCCAAATGTGACAATATTAACTTTTCCTTCAGAAACACCTGCAACATGAAGAAATGTGGAGCCCCGAGGCCAACTCCTGTAAGACATTTGTTTCCTACAAAACTGCACAGATCTTTCAGTGTGTACTATACGAAACTCCTTATGTTCTACTCCATACTGTAGTGCTTTCATGTGGCAGAAAAATAAAATCTGCAAAACATCATGAAATGATGGTACCTTTCTGGTTTAACAGTTGTGCAAATTAGAGATGAAGTTTGAGAAAAAAAAACATCTTTTGCTGAGAATTAACTGTTCTACTCTTGTAGGGTGCTAACATGAGCTCATCTCGCAAGGATAAGGATGCCCCTGAAGGAAGCTGGACCTGCCCTGAGTGCAACAACCTGAACTACCCCTTCCGCGAAGTGTGCAACAGGAAAGGATGCTCATACAGCAAGCCGGCCCCGACCAACAACTGAACCCAAACCTTCCTGTACCATGTCGTCGGTCATCGTCAGAAATATCGTTGTGCTAGATTGTATCCTACATTAGTCGTGTAAACTACAAATGTGTTTCCTGTTCTGTGGATATAGATTGTGTTCGTTATGTTTGATTTTATGTATACCTTTTAAATGTTGAAAACTCGAGCATTGTACTGTGCACTATCATTTGCGGTTACTCTGGATCTTGCCGGGTGCTTGGTAGTCCTGGGGCACTTTTGCCTGGACTATTCCAATATATAGCGTAGGTCGGAATAACGTGGCCTCTCTTAACAGAATAGATAACTTTACATGCGACATGTGTCCTAAGTCTAACCTAACCATGAAAGACAGGGCCTTGAAGCTAACCGCAGCTGGAGAGGCCCTAACTATATAGCATATGTATATATATTTTCCATATAATGAATCCTACAATAGAGTTGTAGCAATGGAATAAATAGAATCGTCGCCGCGCCTCGCATAAGTGATATGCACAGTGCCGTTAGATGCCGACGCACTTGGCCCACCTGAACCAGCACGAGATCTTCTGGGGCAACCGGTAGGGTTCCAAGGTCGCAGGATCCACCTCCAGGGACTTTGGGTCTGACCAGATGTACACTCCCCGTTCTTGCCTGCTCCCAGGCACCGTGTTGTCGAGGATTAGCGCAACGAGGAGAGCTACCACAACGTTGATGGACAAGAGCGCATTCACCGCATAGTTCAGCTGCAGCACAATTTGGGCTATTAGAGCAGTTATTTGATGGAAAGATATTGCAGCTTCGCGCGAGAGGAAGGGAGAGAAGCTCACCCCACTGCTGGCTGTGTGGACTGGTCCGCTTGACGCTGCCGCGTATGGAAGAAGATAACTTGGCAGGATAAGAGTGGAGCTGGGCTCATACTGCTGAAAGTATGCAGGGATTGACAGGGAGATGAACAGGGTGAACCCAACTATTATCATGTTCCTGGAGCTTGCTGCTTGGGTGTATCGCAATGTGGATAAGCCGAGTGCGACTATCAGCGCCCAGGTGAAGCACAAGACTGAGGCGGACAAAGCCACCGGTATAGAAGCAAGAAGAGCTCCGATTTTTCCTGCAGCCAAGAAATTCATATTCAGGAAGCCTGAAAATAATAATAAATTCTGACATATTATGTCCAAAAGGAAATGCCATATCATACCAAAGAATGAGAAGATGACCAACAATGCTGCCCCAAGCTGCAAGGCTGTTCTGCTGGCCATTTTGGTCGTTTCTAGGGTGTGTATGTTCTCCGTTAATGTTGTCGACCCGGTACCTGTACCCCACAATCCAGCAATGAAAGTTGAAATCCCTTCAAGCCCAATCCCTCTGCTGACAACTCCGCGTGTTGGCGGACTGAGATTTACTAGCAGTGACGCAGCATGGTATGATGAAAGCTGCACAAGTACCAACATGCCAATATGTGAGAATCATTGAGCATCCAAGCATTATCGAACAGTTGCTGAAGAGTGGTTATTCTACTGATTGAAACTACTTACCGAATCAACTGAAGCAACTAGTGAAACTATTATCATGATGATACCCGTCTTGAAATGAAATGTAGGAGGACCCCATTGGAACGGATAGGGAACCCTAACCCAGGAAGCAGTTTTCCATGCAGTAGAAGCATCAGTGCGGCAGCGTCTCATGGTTTCTAAATGCCTTCTGCATGAATCCAATAGTATGTTTGAACTGGGTATATTTGAGCTGCAGCCTTTGAAGTTATATGCTCCACCAGCGGTTAGGAAGAATGCATATGCCCATACAATTGCAACACTGAGGGGCACCTGCCAGTACAGACTCCAGAGCAGTCAGAACACAACCAAATACCACATAGATAATGATGAATCTACAGGGGAGGATTAGAGAAGTACCGCATAGACTAGGAAGATATGGTTGCCAAACAGAGAAATTTTTCTCATGTACTGAAATGAATAAGTACATTAATCAGTAAGATATGGAGCAATACATATTCAAGAAAATTAAGACACATAATGCATTGATTAACATACAATCATTAAGCAATCAGAATCAAATGGTAAGATATAAAGAAATCTTGATCACATCAAACAGAAGTTGCAAGAATGTACCAGAGTGCACAGAAGAACCAACAGAATGAGGGGCATGCTGATTTCTACACAGCTGCCAGCCTGAGGGAAACCATAACTGAAAAACGCCAAACCCACTGCAGCAATAGTTGGTGCCACGACTACTGGATTTATTAACCTGTAAAGCCACAGTTCCGCATTCAATCTATTTTTTGTGGTATGTTCAAGATTGTAAAAGTCGGGTGTCTTGGTCTCTTGACATA
Organism: Echinochloa phyllopogon; assembly: GCA_033239725.1. Classification (NCBI taxonomy): domain Eukaryota; kingdom Viridiplantae; phylum Streptophyta; class Magnoliopsida; order Poales; family Poaceae; genus Echinochloa; species Echinochloa phyllopogon. Next base: position 47,515,786 of record BTCW01000002.1, on the reverse strand, counting down.
CCTTAGAAACAGTGACATGAGACCAGTGTATCCTAATATTATCTGGAATACTGAACCAATAAGTATAGCCCCCTGTAATTCCCTCATTATGTGCTTGAATTTCTGCATATCACATAGAACAAGTTTAAATTGATAGACTCATTTGTCTTCAGAAAGGTGAAAATTTTGCTCGTAACAATCCTTAGTTAGATGAATCAGCTTAGTGCTGAATGTTAACGCATAGCTCAATACAAAGCACAGACCATTTCAGATCGTTTTATTGGGTTTGCAAAATGACTCCACTTGCTAAGTAACCTCTAATATACAACCAAGAAAACATATTCAGTGGGAGTTGGAACCACATTAAAATAGCATTGCATGAAGATATTGGCTGCTGTCAGAAGATCTAGGTGGTGCAGATCAATGCAGATCTCTCTTTGGTTCTTAACAATAGAATCAGGGTAGGGAGTAAAGATGGAAAAAAAATTCAGGAAGCATGAACACTATACTGCTGCCCTACTGCGAGAGGCACATGAGGTGAGCGTCACCCCAAAAATAGGAGTATAAGAACAAGTGGATTAGCCATCAGTTTTGACAAGTCGATGATGTATCCGAAGGGAACTTCAAATATTTGAATGAAGGTCAAGATTTAGTAACTGAGTGTCAGAGATATTTTACTTGGAGCATAACTTATCACAACACACTCACTTTGTGAAATAAGTCTTTTGTTTACTTAACTTCAGAGATACCATGCCAATTTGCAAAATTTAAATGAAATTACTCTTAGCTTCTACAACCAAATATTAAAGCATGATAAGTTCCATAATCTGCAGCGATGTCTGAACAGCAGGTACAAAAAATGGATACTTCCCCTCCATCACCACCGAGGGCTTGTTTGGAAGAGTGAGATTGCTACAAGAATCCCTCCTAACTCCTAAGGATTTGGATCCAATCCTCACTTTCCAAACAGCCACCAATCTGGATCCTAAATGTGTTGTCGTTTATGTCCCAGGATAAGTTGAGTTTGACATGCATGAGAAATCCCATTTGAATCTCTCAGAAATCTCACATGATGCAGGCGGAAAAGTGCAAGTAAAGTGAAAGGAGCTCTGAGATTGAATCATACATTTTCACTAAGATTTCTGAACTCCTCAGAGTTTGCAATTACCAACGCTGGAGCCAAATATACAAAAGAGCTTCCTTGAACCAGTGGAAGCCTAGAACCCAAAAAAGTATGAAGTATTGTAGTCAGACCAGTGACTAATAACATGGTGGAAATGACTGTTGCAGTGTCCTCCTGCCACATTAAAGGAATTTATTATTTCAATGTTGGTTCAATGCAAATAAGAGTAAATGAGCAATTAAGAAAGAAAGGAAAGAATCATACATCAGATCCACCCATTGTTGGTACCAGTATCAAAGGAACAAAAACAAGTGAACCAGCTATTGACAGGTAATGTTGTATGCCATAAAATACAAGGGGTGCTGCAATTAAAAAGGAAAATTACGTCAAGAGTTATCAGTTATAATTGGATTGACATCGAAATTCATCAATCACTGAAAGAATAACAGGTCAAATATGGACAATAAATGATGGAAACCAAGCCAACCTTTTCAAGAAAAAAGATGATCATTGCAATGAGGAATTTATTCTTTTAACCACTACAATGAAGAATTAAGGATATCTAAACAGTTAATTAACAAAGAATCTAACATACTGCTCCTACAAAATTGTGATATTCGGTTTCATTCTTAGCCAAAATAGAATGATGTGAAGTTGTCACCAAACCTAAAATGACTTTAAACCCAAAATCAAGCAGGGTGGGATGACAACTAAAAAGGACTCCATACCCCCAGCCTTAGTTGTTTTATTTCCTATTAGGACTCAAAAGATGGCCAATTATGCTATGGGAATATGAAATACAAATTTATATTAATATCTCTATGATAACACAAAGCTGGAAATATTATTTAGTAGACTTCATATCTAGGCAACATCAACAGATGAATAATATAGTTGGTCTCCTTCCAATGTTTCAAGATAACTACAGCCATTTCAAGAATTCGAGCAGTATCAGGTAAATGCAACAACTAGGCATATGTGGCAGAGCATCCATGACATAATCTAAAAAAACTAGATAAGATATGCATAGCTAAATAGAGTAGAAATGCACAGTTAAAATTGGTGATTTCCTTAATTTCTTACACTAAGAAATGCTTTTCAGCTATCATTGGTTTAAGTAATTACCAGTTTAGTCAATTCGCACTACACACCTCGTTCCATTTTTCAACTTTTGTGTGTTCCAGTTCACCACACGGAAAATATAGATGGAAAATCGGTGACATTGACAATTACGTGACCAATAAAACTGATTTCAAAAAAGTAGCAAATAGTTGGACATGAATTGCAGTAAGTATAACCACTATCACTATCATTAGGACTACTAATTGTTCCGGGAACGTCACTGTCATCAGAAGGAAATGCAGGTTGCAATTCTGCCATTATATTAGTTCCCGTACATCTCTATGGAATATGGAGTAATGAAAACTTGAGACTAGCGAACTTACCCCACCCGGGGTTGTCGGTAATGCCGCACCGGAGCCCCGATGCACCGTACAGGGGCGCCGTCTCAGCCGCGGCAGCGTCCTCAGCACCCTCGTCCTCCTCGTTCGCCCACTGCTCCTGGTAGTACGCGGCCAGCTCCGCGTCCCTTTCCTCCTCCTCCTCCTTCTTCCTCCTCGCCTCGGCCTCCTCCGCCTTCCGCTTCGCCTCAGCCTCCTCCGCCTTCTTCCGCGCCTCGGCGTCCGCGGGCGCGCCGTTCACGTTCCGGGCGACATTGGCCGCCGCCTGATCCCTCTCGACGCCGCCGTTCCTCCTGCGCGCGTCCCCGCGTCCGCCTCCTCCTCCTCCCCTCCCCGCGTCCGGCACCGCCTCCTCGCGGCCGAAGCCCGGCGGGATCTCGAGCTCGCCGCGGAGGTCGATGTGGCGGCGCGGGAGCCCCCCGCGGTCACCGCGCCCGCGGCCTGGCGCGGGCCCGCGCTCGAGGTCCAGCGCCGGCGCGGGATCGAGGTCGTCCTCCGTGTCCGGGTCGGGTTCCCGCCGCCGCCGCTCCGGCGCCGGGCGCGGCGGGCGGCGCGAGGCGGCCGGGGGAGGCGGCGGCGGGGGCTGCGGCGCCGCGGAGGAGGCGAAGGAGGAGTTGGACTCCCCCGAGAAGAAGGCGGAGGGGTGGAACCCCGTGCGGCGCGCCCAGGAGCGGAGCTCCCGCGGGTTGTGGTCGCGGTTGTTGCCCATGAACGGCGGCACGTCCGCGTCGTCGCCCCCTCCCGCATCGCCCGCGCCGGCGCCGCCGCCGCGGCCGGTGGTCCGCCGTGAGCTCGGCATCGCCGCACGCACGGCGCGCTCGAAGGAGCTGGGCCAAGCTGAGCAGCGCAGTGGAGTAGTGTGGAAGCTAATGGTTACTGCCAGCCAAGGCAGAACACAAGTGAGATGGGAGAGAGAGAAGAAAGGTACCACGTCGCTTTAAAAAGCGGCAGCCGTTGGGGGGCAGAAAGGTAAAAGCCAACGTTGAACGATTCGCTGACGTGTGGACCCCGCGCGTTCGTCACGCGCTGGGCCCAGCGGCAGGGAGAGGTGGCGGTTGGTGCGGCGCGTGCGGGGTTAAACTCCGGGTGGGTGCACGGCGTGGGGTGTCGCGTCGCGTCGCGGGTGCTGCGGGAGCGATGGGAGAAGCGAAGCCGAAAAGCAGAGAGACGTTGCCGAGATCTCTCCAAGCAAGATAATTATATTTTTATTTTTATTTTTTGCGGGAAGCAAAATAGTTTGTTTATCATAGCTGAACAAATAAAGAAATGTTGCAGGTGAAAAGAAGATGTGCCTGCTGCCACTGATGACTGGCATAAGATTAAGAAGAATCAATTGACTTAGGTCCACTAATCACTGGCCTAGGATTAAATTAATCAAGCTTACCGACGTGCACAAAAGGCCGCGAGGCCGACTGGGAGTGCAGTGCAGTGCGCCAGCGGTGGTCATCGGCAAGTGATTTTCTTTCTGAAGCCTCACCAGTCAGTGATGGCTTGTGTGATCAGGCACCGATCAGCGTGGATGCGGCGGTCATGTGGTCGCTGTCTGCACGTACGCGGATCGGCCTCACCAGCCTGTCGGTTGGCCATATCGTTGGTTCCGCACCACAGGTTTACCCATCGCCTTCGCATCTGCTCAGCTCAACTGCAAGCGAGCTGTATGTGCAAATGCAACTACAGCCTGCTTTTGTATGGTAGGTACATCATCACATTACAGCCTCCCTTTACTACATCATCGCATTTGCAGAATCTCGTACAAGTGCCTACGTAATTTTTTAGACTCCAGTCGCATGAGTGGAGCATGGGAACGTAGAATCTCGTGGAAAAGATTGCTAGACACGGTGCGTCGGAATATGTCCGGTAACTAGTGCTCGAGAGGTCCCAATGCATCGGTAGCTTGATGTACACTACAATGTTTTCTCTTTACACGTGTGCCTCCTAAGTGGTTGGTTTATCAGGATTAGCTTGCCATCAGGACACACCCTTTCTATCAAACCACAGATTCGTCAATTCAGAGCAGAAATGCGTGCTTCCTCTAGCTGCTTTAGGGCGTGTTTGGTCTGCGCCTACACGCGCCGTGCCCCAGCTGCGGCCACGCCGAAAGCGTGGCGAAACAAATCGTTCGCCGTACCTTAGGCGAGTTTTGGCGACAAAAATCAACTGCGAGCTTGTGGCGTCAGTGCGGCGTGCCTAGGACACGGCAGAGTCAGCCAAACACCTGCCGTATTTTGCCTCAGTTGCGGCGCGGAAGCTGTGGCGTGGTTGGGTCACAAACCAAACACACCGCGCACAATGAATTTTCTTCTGAAAGACACATACGGCTAAATAAAAAAAAGAGTAATGGGTGTTGCGTTCGCGATGGTGTTGTGTGCCATCTTGCAGGGGGTTTGCAATTTTTTTTATAGTAAATAACGTGGAGGTCCAAGGTTTGATATTCATTTTAGTACTATTAATACTGTGCCGATGCGACGCTTCTGTCCCTCTATCTGGCACGTATGGGCCCCACTCCGGACCGCAGCGTCGTGGGCTCGGGCGCTCGGCCGACGGCGGGTCGCTACGAGACAAGGGGCCTCCTTGTTCGGTTTCACGCCCATGGGCCATCCCCTTTGGAAAGCGGCTCGTGCTGACTTGCGTGACTGCCCTTTTCCAAAGAGGAGCCCAGCCGCGCTGGATCTGATGCCCGCTCGCTCACATCGCCCGAGTGGAGGAGCACTGAACTGGGAGCTTGGCGTACACCGTCCAGAACTCCAGATGTGCCGCAGCACTTCGTACGTCCAGGATTCAGGAAATGGAAATCCTGGAACTTGCACGAAATTCAGAGGCAACAATGTTTGAGGAAACGTATTATGACCTTCGAGGTGGTCAAACCATTCGAAAGTACTAGCACTGGCCTCAACATGTTTTCCTCCGGAATTGAAACAACTCAACCCAACAAATTATATTTTTGCTGGGTAACTTCAAGGCCGCACGTTTATAAAAAACCGCCAATAAACTCTCTGGAGTCTGTGAATAAGGAAGTGAGATGGTGTGTAGCTAGATAGGAGCAACGTCAACATCAAGGTACACATGCCAACTTCTAAAAAGACACACCAGATGCGCATATGCCATCATCATGAGATCCAAGACAAAATGAGGAACTAATACACTACCTGTCTACCACTGTCAAGAATCGAGTAACCTTTACTGCCGCAGTAACAAGGTTCACAGCTGGCTATACAATTATACGACAGCCCATACCAGCACCAACATTCTGTCAGCAGCTAGCCATGGAGGCAGGAAGATGATGCAAATGGTGCTGCACGGTTGAGGCTTGACGATCAGATGATCAGCTGCATACGACATCAGAATAGAAGGCTATCGTCCTCCGCTGGCAGTCCTGCACCGCCAGGAGCTCGACGTCAAACACCTCGAACTGCTTCGCGCTGAAGAACGTTGATGGCCCAACCTTGAACAGACGCAATGGAGATGTCAGAAATAGTGTACCACGATGACAGCAAACATTGGCTAGTGTGCTTTTGGAGATGATATTTAATTAGTACCAGGTAGGTCTCAAAAACGATATAATTTGAGAGTAACTTCTCTTGGAATCATTGTATGCCAATGCGGGTAGGTTGTACGAAAATTTTTCCAGAGACTAATTTCTCTCACATTTTTTGGTACCTAGCTACCTATCTGCGTTCCTTCTATCAATCATTTCACTATCATGTAAAAGCCACACATACTGATCAATTTAAATAAAGGTACAGAGAAGAACTTCTTTAAACAGGTCAAGATGGCCTGAACCATGAAAAATGGGATGTCTGGACACCTGTACATTTCCAAGATAGGTTTAGGTGGGGAGAGTATCCTTGTTCTAATGTCTCAATCTCCTCTTGTTGGGGCTGACATGGCAGAACGGTATGGGAAATTCTCAAATTATTTGTTGTTTCTACTTTTCCTTTTCTTTTGCTGTAAAAATATTTTTAACAAGTATCCTTTTTGCTTATCCTTTCAGTAAGGTCCTTTCTCTAATGTTTTGACATGAAAAAAAGAAAGGAAAACTACAGCAAGACTAACATAATGCCAAAACGATCCATACATGTGTCCAACATACGAAAAAATGGACTAGATAAGAAGTCCAGGCACCATATCTTATTCACACAAGATTTTTTACATGATATATTGTTACATGGATATTTATGTCAGGAAAAGGGTAGAGACTATTAATGCACATAAAGCGCATTAAGAAACGGAGAAAGTAACTATACTTATCCAAAGGAGGTAAACAAGTTCAGCCTACTATAGTACTATGCAAACAAAGACAGTAACTTACAGGAGGACCAAGCTCTGGAGGTATTATAATTCTTCTCTTACCACCTGGTTTCATGTCCCGTATGCCTTCTTCAAAACCTGAGGTATCAATGTCTAAAATGAGCTGTGATCTGTTATAACTCCACATCTGAAGTTCACAACAGATTCATCAGAACAATATTTTCAAGCTGGCTTTACAAATGAAGCCCCAGAAAGCACTAAGAATAGTGATAGTTCCAACAGAGGACCTGAAAAAAAACTATTGAGCCAGCGTATACTTTCCTGGAACCAGAGTTCCATTCCCTAACCGAATTTTTGCAGGGGAACCCTGAATATAGGTGCTATCTATCCTTCGTCCTGCTTCATTGTAGCCCACATAATGAAATATAATCTGTAGAAGCGAAGGAAGTCAATATCATGCGAAGAAAGTATGCTAGAAATATAAACTGAAAGAACTGAACCATATTAGTAACATATTTTGCAGAAATGTAAAACGATTTGCTTAGTTCTAATAGTTGCAACAAACGGTAACATAGACCAACCTTAAGCAGCACACTAGATAAATAACCAACAACTGGCAAACATAACAAGTAGACAGTAGTAACTAGTACAGTACCACACTGAACGTGAAGCAAATCAATCTTTGTAGCACACAGCTGCACATCTTCAAATATACCATATTAAATAATAGACAAATGAATGATTTTATTCATATCCGAGAACACCAAGATTATGTTGATCTAGCACACATGAATAAATAGTAATTGAACAGAAGAAAATAAAATCGCCACTTTGGAGGAAGAACCTGCTGACCATCCTTTGGAGAGTTGCCTGTACCAACTTTAATGTCCTCATACATTAGTCCAGACTCCTTTGTTATGTAGTTGTCTGATGTCACTACTTTAACCTCAAAACCTGAAATGCATTACAGTGCCCTATGGTTAATTTTTGCAGTTCTATTCGGTTTGAAGGTAGAAAGAAATGCTCCCATTTGTTCTGCATAGTGCAAGCTCATCAATGATGGTTAATTGGTTATTCTCAGACATATTAATGTATGATCAAAGTCACTCAAAAAATGTAATTAACCCAATCAAGTAAAATGAGTTGTAAATGGCATCTGAAAGAAACCACTATAGTAAACAATGAATTATGTACAATTGACGAGTCCAAGGGCTATAACTTGTAAGCAACGGCCAAGAATACGATTGCTCACCTTCTCTAATGAAGTTTGGGAAATCTTCGGGAGCACGGTTAGCTTCCTGAATCTTCTTGTTCTGCTGAAGCAGACGCCTTTCATCATAAGGGTTCATGTTTTTACTCTTCCCATATGCCGAGAATGCCGCTGACAGCACTGGTGAAGCCAGGAGCAATGAAAAGGCTGCTCTCCTCCGGATCCTCCCATCTGCCACGTCCTTCTTCTCGCCACCCAAGATACTGAGAGTTTTTGCACAGCAGGAATATCCATTTAATACACAATTGTACACAACAACAGCACTGTAATTCTCGATTGAAAAGAAAAGGAGTGTGCAGTTCAAGTCTCTTGATGTGTCAAGAACAAGAGAACACTTATCTTACGAAGACTGTGTGACATGAACAAACACTTCTGTTTACCAAACAATCATGTTATAAACAGAGATTTTTCTTTTTTTCTGAAAACTGGTAGACACTGCAACAGCGATACACATGGCATCAGCAAAGCATTTGCAATGGCTGGACGAGGGTTTACCATACTACTCCCATCTCCTTCCGCTTCGCACTCGCGGATACCCTCCCGGACGGAGCAAGAGCAACCATCCCTGCGATATTCGCAAGCCAGAATTCCATTTTCAGAATCGGGGTGGTGCACGAAAAACGGAGGAATGAACAAGACCGTGCGCATCTAGGCTAGCAATTTCGCCAGCGAGGACGATAAGGAAGACGAAGGCTCACGGTTGCAGGAGGAGAGCACGGAGCGGGAGGAGGGCATCGGCTCCATCTCCTCCCTCAAATGGCGCGCTTCGCCTCTGCCTTCTCCCTCTCCTGCTCTCGCAGTTCGTCGTGTCCGGCCGAAGGGGATAAGCTGATCGGCAGGTTTTTTTTTTTTGATGGACTGATCGGCGGGTTTGGGCTTGGGCCTCCAGTGCGAGGAGCGAACCGTCACGGCATCCAGTCTGCCCCGTTCCGTTCCGTTCCAGTTGCGAGTGCACTCGGTGGCTCGGTGCATGGGCCGAGGTGGACCGCGCCCAGCCGCAGACTGAAAGCTGCGGCCGAGACGCGGGGAGGGCCCACATGTCAGTGAGCGAAGCGCGCCGCGTCGCATCTGCCGGTGGACCCCGCGGCGCGTGACTACGCTTCGCTGGGCGGTGAGCCATAAACCATCTCCCCTCCTGCTGCTCCGCCCCCCACCGCAGCCGCCGCCGTCGTCCGCCGAATCGCCGAGGGAGGAGGGCGCGAGCGCGGAAGGAAGCCATGTCGCGGTGGCGCTCGGCCGCCTGCCGCATCTCCGCCGCCGCGGCGTCCCGCAACTCCGCGGCGGAGTCCCGCGTCCTCTCCAGAGCCTGCGCCAAGGCTCCCGCGCTGCCGCCGCTCCCGCCACCCCCGCTCCAAACCCTCTCGAGGGCCTTCTCCAAGTCCGCCGCCGCCGCAGTCGCCATTTCCACTGCCACATCACGCGGCCCTGGCTCCGCCTCCGCCGCCCCAGCTTCCGCCGGGCCGAGGCCCGAGGTACTGCCGCGCTCCCATCTCGTGCACGCCGCTTGGGGTCTCTGTTTGCCTGTGTGATCTGAGCTTATTTTTATGAGTGGCTATCTGGATTTGGGGATGGAAGTGATTTGAGGTGGCGCATTTTAGGTCAGGTTATTGTAAATCCACGTTAGTAGCCAGAGCAACAGGATCACCTGTTTCTTTAGAGCTGTTCATGTGGGAAAGGTTGGGTTTTGGAGGCATGTTGGATGTTCATGTGGGAAAGGTTGGGTTTTGCAGGCATGTAGGAGTAGCTCGCGCTGTGTCAGATTGCTTAAATTCCTCCAGTGGTTATATGGCTTGTGTTTTTATTGTGGAACTTTGGTTAGTAGCCTAAATTAATGCTGTTCTGTTTATTAAGAGGACTGTGTGGCATGCAAATTTACATCCTTCACAGCTCCTTGTTGGAGCTTGCGATCTGTTTACCGGACCAAACTACACAAAATGGCAAATACCATGATTCTGCATTGCCGTGACTCTGGTTGTTGACATGATGTTGCTCCATTTATTTTATTTTTTTGTTCAAGGACAGCTGTATTCCTCATTTTAACCTTACCGTCATTAGATTATTGTGTGACTTAAAGAAATAAGCGTGGACAGGTGGCATATTTTTGAAGCTTATGGACTCTAAGATGTACATTTGCCGAGAGATTACAATAACAGGATGTGGAGTCCAATAAGCTATCACGTAGATCATCATATTTGCCATAGCCACTTAATGCTCCTCTGTCTATGAATCCGAGTCGTGTTTCGACAAAGATTTGAAGTTTTGATTACCATTTAGCAGTGATATATTATTTTTAACTCCTATACCTGTGCTGTGGCTTAAGGGTGCTTTAACATTTCCCAGGTCAGACTGAATTCTATGTTCCTGTCCAAGCCCTGTTCATTAGCACTGCCACCTGACTCCCCACATAGAGCAGCAGATCCACAATATGAAGGCATCAAGCGTTTCATGCTCACACTGCTGTTATTCTACAGTAAGCAAAGCAAGTCCATCAGAGGAGCAAATGTTGTTTATGATCGAATCACTTCTCAAGTTGATGCACTTGCTATTTATGATGGTATAAACTTCCTTCTTATTGCAGGATCTACTTGACCTTTTTTGCATTTGATGTTTGTTCTCAATCTACCATTTTGCTCTGTTGTAATACTAAGTTATGCATGTCTGTCAACAATTTTTTAAGAAGAATATGTTGGTGGTGACCATTAATATCTAAATGGTCGATCTACATTAGTTTTATCAACAAGAACTTGATCGTAAATTCCTGATATGCTGAAGTAAGTTCTTGGGGTTCATTGCATATTGCACATTCCGAGCTTGTTTGGCATAAGTTTTCTGGCTGCCCTTCTGAAAAACTAGTAGCTTCTGTGGAGGGCACCTGCCAAAGATATGCAGTTGCTACTGGTACATGTTTTGTTTTATCATAGGAAAATGCTATATCACTGGCTGCACTATATGTGCTAAAAATTTTCTATTAGGTCTAATGAAGCTGCACTTCAATTTATTCGTAGCTTGTTGTGTAATCCAGAGGACGAGTGATATTTGTTCAGGCAGAAATCAGTTGCATGATAGGATGATTAAGCAAAGTTAACTGATTTATTTCACCTTCACTTTTTTATGATTATGATGTATAAATACATAAATATTTACATGTACCTTTGCAGTTTTTCAGTTGGAGAAAACATTTAAGACAACATTTGCATTGCTTGTGCTCCATATGTGGCTTGTTCTACGCCGCTTGAAGGAAGAAGGGAAGGATGGTGTTAAGTTTGGACAGTACATCTATGAAATGTACAACCACGATGTAGAGCTTAGAGTTTCTAAAGCTGGGGTAAGCTGTTTGGCTGTTTTGTAGAAACTATATATATTTTCAAACTATATGCATTGCTATCGCGTTAATTCTTGATCTGTTTGGCTGTTGATTGGTAAATAGCTTTACCATCCTACACAGTACACATGTCTAGTCTAAGTGGTACTTAAAAGTTTTCTGCTAGGACTTTGATACTTTCTTGAATATTAGATTTGTGGGGGAGGGGAATCATAGTATTCATAGTTTGTACATGATTTTCATGTACAAAACCAAGAACAGAGCGCAGAACTTTCTCATATTTTTAGTGCTGCCTGTCCCCTCTAAACAGAGTTGATATTCCTAAGGCTAAAAGCACAGAGTCCTAGTATTCAATCTATCTTCAATTCCTCTTGAATGACAAGGGTGTTCTTTACTTTTTGTGCATTCTTCCTCTAGTGAAAGCTGATTTATAACATGCCAATGCGTTTACAGGTTAACTTGCTCTTGACAAAATGGATGAAAGAGCTAGAGAAAATATTCTATGGAAACATTGTGAAGTATGATGCTGCGATAAGCCCAGAGGCTCGTCAGGATGATCTTGTAAATGTCATCTGGAGGTAATTATGCAAGTCTCCTACCTAATGATCCAGTTAGCAATTTACTTCAAGGGTTAGGTACTATACAGTACGACATACCTAGCAATTTTGAACATGATTTCCTTCATTTTTTAGTCACACATGCCATATATCAAGTGACTCTGTTTGTAACACTTTTGCTGTAAGTATCAGGCTGTGTGGACCAGTGTACTTCCAAATGGCCATGGAATTGTCACTCCATATGTTCTTTAAGTGAACGGAATAGCAAACTGTTTTGGTGCTTCTGTGACAGTTAGACCATTCCAACAGTTTTATGGATTGTACAGTCTACACTTAGCAACTCATGCAAGCAGATGTGTCAAACACTAAGTTTCTTTGCTTTGCGTTCTTAAGGAATTTAATTGAATTTGTGAATGTGTTAACTTTCCTTTAAAAATATAACATCAATTTCTTTGCTGTTAGAGCTACCATGGCAGTTATGTTGCTGTCTTTCTTTCACAGTAGAAGTCTTTTGACATTATGTGTGATGTGTACGTCTGTTGAATGTTAGGAATATTTATGCTGACGAAGGTTCGGAAACTATGGATACGGCTGCTGCCCCTGCTGTCCAGGCAAGTTCCTTTCCTGATGGAGACAACTACCCTATCAAAAGTTCAAAACATAGTCATCTTTCACAAATCTAAAGCTACTTGTTCTATTGTTTCTCAGGCATTGGCAAGATACACACGAAGGGAGGCAACTTGTCTATCATTGACTGGTTAGATTTCTGCAGCTCTCACATATAAATAAACCATTTTCATCTTAAATATGTTATCCTTACCATACACGTCTCTTTTTGTATATTTGAACTCCAGACAAAGATGCTATGTACTCTGGAAACTTCAAATTCACAACCCTGCTTCCGCCAACTCCCAGTCCCAGCCCAAAGAAGCCTGTGCGGTGAACTGCCATGTTACATCGGTGTTTACATGTTTACATGCAAAATCTTTCATCAAATTTCTACTTACGTGCTGAGATACTACATGGCAATAACCTCCAGACACTACCATATACGAACCTTGTGCAAGATTGTTGCAATCTTTGTCAGCATGTAAGTGGAATCTTTTAAGTTTTTTTTTGCGTGTGTAGGTGTAGCATTTATCTTTTACATTATAGCCCAATCTCTAGTGTTCTTCATTAACTTCTTGACGTTCCAAGAATAAGGTCTGCGGTGACAAGATTTCATGCCATGCAGCCATCTGGATTTTTTTTCTCACTTAAAGTCGCTTTCACAGGCTTCAGTAGGACTAGATACGGTCCCATTCCTTGTTCCGCTACAGTTGGTGAGGTGTTGTTGCATCATTTGCCGAAGAAATGTGGCTGAGGGTGGTGACGGGCCATGTGAGATGGTACTCGACGTGGGCTTGTTTTGCAGCCCTTTTCAACGCCACCGGTCGAATTCAAATGGGGCAAGTGAATTAGATCCCGAGTTAAAATCCGATGGTTTGCCCATGTTTAGTTTGTGATGAAACCAAACGCCTCTCTTATGTCCTGTGGACTGCTGGGAAGTCGCGCGATACGACAGGGAAGGTTGGATCGGAAGGACCTGTCCAGTATATGGACTGATGGAATAGGGGCCAGGGGCCAGGGCTGCGTGCTAGGGGTGCCTTCGGTGTCCGGGAGCAGGATGGTCAGCAGTGCGTGGGCGCCGGAGCCGGCATCCTAGACTTTGCAGTGTGGAGCTGGAGCAGTGGCTTCTTTCTTTTGCCGACAATTTCTTTGTCTGATTCTGCCATGGCCAGGGCTTTCACTGGAAACTGACGCTTGCAGGTACAAGGACCGGAGAGTTCGATCTCGACCGTTTTAACAGCCTCATCTCATGTGATTAATCCTAAAAAAACAACCTCATCTGACTGATGACGCGGTAGATAAACCATCATCTCTGGGTATTGACTCCCACGAAACTAGCTCTAAATAAAATTGGGGTTAAAGTTGTTCCTACAGATTGATGCTTGTCCATTCTAACAGTAGGGTAGTTTATTACCGTGTCCAGGGCGTTACAGTATCGCCCTCGCTTGGAACAAGGCTGCACTGCACCTATGCTACATATGTGGGCCGGCCAGTGGCCACGCTTTTGACTCGATATGTTGTGGCAGGACTCTGTCCCCGTTGAGGTGTCGCGGATTCTGAGCTGTGACCATCGATTCGCTCCGCTGATCGATATGGCCGTGGCTACTATTTATTGAATGCGATGCTCCTCCAAACATGAAAAGGCCAAAGAAACAAATGGCACCGTATGTAGCTTGGATCTCCAGGCACACTCATCACGTGGAGGTACGAACCCGGCCCGGGAAGCATCACGTAGCGCAGGCGTTACCGGGGCCGGCATGCCTGTACAGTTTAAGCAGACATGATTCTCTGTAGAAAGTGAGTTTCTATGGGGAGAAATTTTATGTCTAAAAGAAACTTTCTAGAGTAACCATTACGGAGAAGAGAATCAGGAGAAGATCATTTTCCAGCTCCTAAAATCTAGAAATCACTCCCTGGTTTTCTGCAAACTAGAGCTCCTCTAGAATTACTGTGAGAGCTAGTTGCAGTGAGCATGGGCAGAGAGCAATAGGATTATAGTTAGAAGCTCCCTGTCTTCCTATCATGTTCTCCACTTAGTATTGGTTGATTACTAAATTGTTGCTTAATTGAGTGATCATTGTCAGTTGGACAAAGACAAACAAGTCCACGTCCCATACGTGTATCATTTGTAATTTCTCGTACTTTTGATTTTTCCGATGACAATATTTGTAGCCAAGTGCCCCTTTTAGTTGCTTGTTGGGCTCTGGTAATCAACCGAGAAAATGTGAGAAGGTTATAGCAATTAAGCCTTAAGTCGAATTGGACAGATAGATTATTATACTCTAAACTGTTGCACACATGACGAGGCTATTAGTTTGCAGATTCAGGAGCGTGGTCGTCTCTAGGTTGTTGGGTTTGGGTGTGCTGGAGCCTTGGTCGCTCTCTTCTAGTTGTTCTGCTGGGCGCTTGTTTTCTGGCCGTTTTTCAGTTTTTTCTCTGTTGTTGGTCCTTTGTGCGCTTGTATAAGTCAACTCCTGTTTGGCCTGGGACAAGCATTGTACGTAAACTGCTTTCTTCTTAATGAAATACGTGTTCAGACACGGTCGCTAAAAAACTGTTGCACACACGGGAGTACGTGTATATAAAGTATAAACTCTTGTTCATCATCAAAATTGTTGTACTTGAGCATGCCCAAAGTGAAGTCAGTGTTGGTTCAAACCAGCTGATCGATTTCTTCATCTACCTAGATGCAAGAAATAATTTTAATGAATAAGTACAATACATGCTGATATTCATACTCGTAGCAGTGGCGCGTCACCGTCCATCACTCTATCAGTACAAGAGGGTACACTGCTCTGAAATCTGAATGCTACGCCATCGTCTGTAACTCTGCGTATCCTCGAGATGGTCACAGGGCCATGCATTTATCATATGCATGTCCCAAAATTCCAAATGTAGAGCACTGTCGTCACCGCGCAGCAAACACTCAAGGTACGCTGTGAGCTCCTTTTCGTCACGTGACGATGTTTCATAGCTGACATGCAACTACATACCGTAGCACCAGGCGAAAATATTTTCCTAGGAACAAGGTAATTAGTACTCCTCTCCACAAATATAAATTGTCAAAGTCAATCATTTTAATTTTTTATGGTAAATAACAAAAACTTGGGAAGCTAGGTTGATAACATAAGAATGATGTCGCTAGATTCAACGTGAGACCAAATATATCATAATATGTAAGTCATTTTTATTTAAATAATATATTTCAGAATTCAGACAGACTTCAGCAGATGTGGTCCCGTTCCTCATTTACGGTTTATATACTGCATGTTATCGTTGTCTTGCCACCCTAGCTGAAGAAATCCGTGGGACTCGCCAGTGATGACCACGCGGAACGTGGGTGCACCCGGTGTGACTACCGACAACGTACACGGTCTATGAAATTTGGCAGTAGGCTCCACCCTACTTGTTTGCACATTGCGTAGCGCACCAATTCCACACGTGGAACAATATCATTATTTACTACTAGTATATACAACAAGCATACTTCATGAAATGATTGATGGGAGCTCTGCCATTCGATTAGGAAGGACAAGTGGTTAAAGTTCTATGTTATAAGATTTTGGCCGTTGTGCTTTCGTGGTGTTTAATATCAAAATTTACTAACTTATACTATTGATTATTGTGTAGTTTTTTTTCCGTTTAACCTCAGAGAGCAACAGTTTATATTAAGTATTAATATTGTTAACAAAAGGAATTATGAATTAGCTAACTTTGTTATTGATGGTTAAAATTACAGAAGTTTGTTCATTAAGAATCTGAAACAACTTATGGTTACCATTGAAAGGAGTATAGTGAACAATTAATAAAAAACTAATCATTTTTTATTTGTTTTCCTTCTCTCTACCCAACTTGACTGATACCACTGATAAGTTTCTGGTTTAATCTGAGAGTGGAATTCCATTTTTTTTATTAAGAGTCCCCCAATCATCTCTATCAACAAATGTTCCCCACTTGATACTGGTTGTTGGTCACTAATTGGTTGCTTAACATTCAGTGGTCATTTTTATAGTTAGGCATGCAGAGACAAACAAGTCACCGTTCCATATGCATCTCCTGAATGCAACTTGAGCTCGTTTTTCTTTTAAAGGAGAGTTAATTGGTCTAGGCTCAAAAAAATGGCAGGCAAGTCACCATACAGACCGGCAGACTCTGCTACTGTATACTGATCGGAAGCTCTCATCTGTCCCTCTGAAGTCTGCGCTAGCTCCACCGATATACTTGTACATATATCTAATCAAAAATCGATTTATTGTTCGATATAGCTTGGTCTTGACTCTTGACTTACACCTTTGTGACCTTGGCCTTGGGGTTCGGGGCACTGCTCCCGGACACAAGCAGCATAGAAATGTTAGTTTCAGCCTTGTACTCTACATAAAACGGTCTTCCAACAATGATCAGAAATAATGCAAATCTATGTCCAGCATGCAATAAGTCAAGAGTCCAACAAAATTGGATTTTCTATTTTACAATTTTTTTGTGATTTACTATAAATTTTCGAAGAATCAGCGAAATAACGAAAAAGGAAAAAAGACAAAACCACCGTTACTGTAGCAAACCGTCGTTCAAAACAGCTTTCGGAAGTGATTGGTCCGGTTTTAGAAAGTTGAGGGGGGGGGGGGGTAAAAAGACAATTTCATAGGTTGGGGGATGTTTTTTTAGATAATGGAGATAATATCTGGCCTTGACCAAAATGGCTACAACCCAAACTGTTACATTAAGAAAAACAAAGAGGAAAAAATTGACAGGAAAAATTACATCCCCATCAAGGGGTTCAAGTAGTCCTACGCGACAAACAAACTTGCTCCATGATGCCAACTCTTCGAGAGTACGATCCCCAACGTGAAGACAGAGTCGCTATAACATGTTTGTCAGACCTTAAAAAGATGTTGAAAACGTTGGACACCGACCACCGAAGATTGGATGCTTCTTCCAAGGCAACATCACAAAGACTTGGTACAACTACCTGCCAACCAACATCCGAGCTGCTACGTCATCGAATGTCACCTCCGCCTTGAGCTGAATACTGAACAATATGGCCTCCGCCTTAGGGGGTGATGTGTTCCACCCTCCATAGGTGGGGGGTTAAAGTTACTTAAGTAGACTTTTTCCAAAATATTTTGATACCCAAACATAGTCAATAAAGGTGTCTGTCTTTCTGCATTTAGTCAATAAGAACATACGATTGTGAAATCAGATTACTAACTATAATCACTACAGTGCGGTTTAAGAGTAATAGCCATTTTAAGATTGTTCACTGTCATTTAATGCTTCCTAATGTACTGTGCTGCCACGTAACGTTTGCATGGGCGCTGGCTGCCCAGGCCACTAGGGTCTAGGGCAAGCAAATCCGGCGGCTCAATATGCTACCTCGATTTTTCAAAAAAAAAATGCTAACTCGTTTCTGTGAAGGAATCGACCGAGCAAAAATCTAGCACCAAACCACAAATGCCAGTCAAAATTTTTCGACATGACTCAATTTTGGCTTGAAACAACTAGGTCTCTAAACAAAACATGTTATTCATTTCAACTTCAGACGCGACGATCAAACCAAGCAAGTATCAAAATAGCCAATTCCCCGCACAAAATAATGTACCCGGACAGTATCTTCACTTCGTGAACCAACACTAGGCCGTCAACTCGTCTATGATTTGTTGTCAGATTGATTTGCGTGGGCATAATCTTGCCAACCGGAGCACTGATTGTCTGTGTCTATCATGTTGTAAATTATATCATTGCCTAATATATATATCTCGTCAAATCGGTTTGTTCCATCAATAAAAATTCTGGAATATTTATTGTGATCTTTGTTCTCAGCAATTATTAGGCACCGTTCCTTTCTTTGCCACATAATAATTGTCATGGTCACAAGAGGGTGAGCTCTATTACGATTTTGCCACTGAGCTTGAAAAATAAAAGCCTTTTCTTTTCACCGAGAGATTCCACCGGAGTATAGGCTCAAGCATGGGTAGATGACAAATCACATGAGATGAATGGATGGTTTAGTGGAAAAAAAAACTCCCCTATTTATAAAACAAAGTTGTGCTAGAAATGAATTAGGTACTTAGCGCGTAGCGGCCTACTTATCTTTTCTAAGTGCTCTTAGTCATCTCACAATGCTCCATTTCTTCATTTTTATGTGACATATCCTCTTATTTTGTTTCTTTATGATTATGTGAAGGATACATAATGAATATGAATTTATGATGTGGATGATAGATGATAAATATACATCAATATTTCTGAACATGAGGGTAATGATTGGTACGAGCATACTCTTTGGAGCAAAGTCGAACTAAAACGTAACCCGGTCGAAAACAAATTCAGTTGCAGGCCCTGATATGTTTATAGTCAAGTAAAACACACACTTAAGCCTTAATTAACACAAGTACAAAGTGCTGCCCTTTAAGAGACGGCATTATTGCTTAGAAATGAGGAAAAATCCTAAGACTATATTTCTGCACAGGTTTGAGAGACTGGCATGTGGGCCCAGCCAGCGCACAAGTGAGTGACTGAGTAAGCCCGTGATCTCTTGTGCCAACTGCCAATTGGCATTTGCCACCCTCAAATCATGCATGCTCTCACCAAAAAGACAATCGATGCCAAACATGCACCCAACTACCCACCCACTAGTATTCTTCTGACTCGTGGGCCTGACTGTCCGGGGGCTGCGTGTGGGCCCACCAACAGAGTAGCAAATTGTTTATTAAAATTTCTTATGGTTATCCCCTGTACTTTTGTTTTTGGTGAAAATTTCCCTTCCCTTTATGACTTTTCTCACGATTTTCTGAAGTCTCCTTCCTCCTCCCCGTCGTCTTCTCCCCACGGTGAGAGCGAGAGACAACGCGCTGTGGGAGAGTGTGGAAGCAGCAGCGAGCGCAACCATGGCGGGCGCTGCCGGCGCGCGGGACCCGCTCGTCGCCTCCGAGATCCACGGCTTCCTCACCTGCGCAGGTCGGCCCGCCGCGCCGCCGCTCGAGCGCCGGTTTTCTGTTCATCCCTCGCCTCCTGTTTTTTTCTCTCTCTTATCTTTTTGGTACTGTTTGGTGCTGCGAATCTGCGATTCTGTAGTTCCAGTGGGTTATGCATCTTTCCTTTGACGCGGTTCGATTGAGCTCTGGGGCTGGTTCCGTCTGATGCCGGGCACCTGTGGGTTTCGGGGCTCTACGAAGTGTTGCTGCTGCTCACTCGTTTCCCCATTTCGGTGTGTCTGGGTTCTGCTGTTGGGTGTTGGCGATGATTCGAGCTGTTTTTAAGTCTTGTCGCATGATTGGAGTAGTAGTATTTATGTGCTTATGTTGGAAATCATCGAATGCTCATTTTTATCAGTTCCTCTCAGGTGATGAGAGCCTCTCATCACCTGCTTCTTTCGGTTCTATTCCCCCAATTTTGTTCCGCCCAGTTTAATGTTTCCATGGTTAGCTTAAATTTGATGATTTGGCAGCTCTTGTTGTTCCGTTTATCAATGGCAATAAAAGTAATTTATAATGTCTTATTTCTAATCATGTACTCTTCAAAGAAGGAAGCTTTGTGCTGCTGCTTGCACTAAATTATTACTTGTGTATGTTGCCTTGGTGGCTTGTGGACAGACTTGAACTTTGACAAGCTGATGGCTGAGGCGGGAACACGATGGTTCCGGCCCAATGAGATCTATGCGGTGTTGGCAAACCATGCGAGGTTCAAGGTCCATGCACAGCCCATCGACAAGCCAGCAAGTATGTGTTCTGCATTCACTATGAAACCCTGATCTTGCTGCTCCCTTCACCTGTGCTTGTTTAGTTTCTGTTACTGAATTCGTGGCAAGTACTGTGCATAAGATGGCGTGTTCTTTGAGTTACTGAGGCTGAATAATTTGATTTCTATGTGGAACAAATAGTAGTAGTTATCCCTCAGTTCAAGGCCACTTTGGTTTTTTGTTAGATAGGTAATGCCATGGCTGATCTAGTGCTAGTATTCATAAGAGAATAGATGAATGAGTGCACATTTGGTATTTGGAGTATGAAAGAGACCCGCTTCATTGACTTCAATCACCCTTTTTTCTGAAATTGTTTGCACACAAGCCATGCTGTAATTGTTTGATTTCTATTCCTTTCCGTTTGATAAACTTTTGCCTTTATGTTTAGCAGCTATGCATCTGATTCTTGTGCATGTGCTTTAGTTTTTACTCTTTAAATCATAGTTAGGATCATAATTCATAACAGATCAAACAGACGCTCAAATAAGCACATTTTATGGTATTGGTTGTAAATCCAATATTAGTTTTGCTTGCTATGATTTTTTTGGGGTGCTATGTCATTTCATTTGTTGTGAAAACACTTCTACTTATTCACATTGATATTGGTCTTTCAGTTGCTTACTCATCCCATGAGTTTGCAGCTACTTGTCACTACAACACATTTTTACTGCTAAGTTGTCACTGACTCATTGTAACTTGTATGATCTTCTGTAACAACATTTATTGCTTGAGGGGATCATGTTATCCTTTGTGCTACTTGTATAATATTTTTCGCTGCCATTATTCATGTGCTAAGTTATTCCTACATCTGTGTACATCTGATTGCACTACTTTTGGACAATGTCTACATCTTTAAATCTTGTATTAGTCTTCTAGTTCCATCGTATTTCTATCAGAAAACTGGATTGTCATTCCAAACCATCATCAGTTGTAACTTTCTTTTAAATCAGGTGGTACTGTTGTTCTTTATGATCGCAAAGTTGTCCGAAACTTCCGTAAAGATGGCCATAATTGGAAGAAAAAGAAGGATGGCAAGACTGTCCAAGAAGCCCATGAAAAATTAAAGGTAATTTGTGCAAATAACTAACTTGTCTGCTTGCATATTGTTGAATTGTATTATTCTAGCTGTACCTCCTGCCATTATTGGTGATTTGACTTATTTTGTAGATTGGTAATGAGGAAAAGGTTCATGTGTATTATGCTCGAGGAGAGGATGATCCAAATTTCTTTCGTAGATGCTACTGGCTGCTTGACAAGTAATATTCCAACCCCACCTTGAAAGATCATGTTTATACCACTGAACCTGAGAACCGATCGATAGACCTAGGTGCATATGTCGTCTGAGTACCTCCCTAAAGGGTTTCATACTCCCCTCTCTTAAGACGAAGGCAGGGGGGCCTCTTCTCCCCGTGGTCGAATTTTTCTTAACACTAAACCTTATTTTATGTCCTGTATGAGGGGAATCTGATAACTTTTTCTTATTCTCCAAGCTGAAAAATAGTTTTATACTAGATGTAGGATGCCAGTCCACGGACATCACGAATTAACTTTATGCAACAGAATAGATATTTTAGTTTAGTGTCTTCATGCTTCTTGCCCACATGCTTAGAAACATCCGTAAGGACTGCGTGTTAAATAAAATAAATAAATTCAATATAATGAATCAGGAAACAAGGAAAGGGCTCGATGCCGCTTAATTTAGCGAGCTAGAGCATAAAGTTGTAGATTAATCATTAATCGGATAAATACTGATACTGTTAGATGGATAATGTCTCATAATATCTAGCCATGCTTGTGTGGACAACTCGGCTAGTTCATTAGAATGCATGTTGGCGTCACATTATGTTCAATTGGGTGGAATATATCTGTAATAAGACAAAGTTTGGTGGAAGGATTACAGAATATGAAGCTTATGGTGGCATAAGTTTCCTTATATTATTCCACCACAATTATGACTTGAGTTTTTTTTGCATTGTATGTAT
Organism: Echinochloa phyllopogon; assembly: GCA_033239725.1. Lineage (NCBI taxonomy): Eukaryota > Viridiplantae > Streptophyta > Magnoliopsida > Poales > Poaceae > Echinochloa > Echinochloa phyllopogon. Next base: position 47,493,501 of record BTCW01000002.1, on the reverse strand, counting down.
CAGATGCGAACTTGGATAAAATTGTCATGCAGGTTCTCTTTGCTGACATTGTTCTTGGCTGTTTCTTATGCAGAGAGTTGGAGCGCATAGTTCTTGTGCATTATCGTCAAACATCTGAGGTTCGGGTCATTCTTTCTCTACCCATATCTTTTTTTCTGTTTTGTAATAAATATTTTTTTCGCTATTACTTCTGCTTGGGTTATCAAAGTTGATTTTTGTGTACTAAATCAGTAATACTCTTGATTTGTATTATGAGCTTCTCATTGAACATGTGGATTTCATTAAAACAAGACATGTTAGGATATTGTGGAATAAGTCTACACAACCTCAAGCATTGATGTTTGACTACTGAAACCCCTGAACTGTTAAACCAGGTATCGAGCCACTCGAACTATTCAAACTTGCCTAGATAATTCCCTAGGTGGTTTTGGAGGGCGGTTTTGCTGATGTGGCATGCTGGCATTGACAAAATTGTTTACCCTGCTGACATGGGCAAACTTGTCTATGCGGAATGCTGCATCACTCTGGACCCACACATCAGGGGTTATGTAGATTCTGGATATCTTAAGGATGAAGAGAAGGCCTGTTTTAGGAATCATATTCTTTCCATTATTTGTTGTGTTTTTTCGTTTCTATTGCCACGTTGTTGAATGTGGATGTGCATGTGCTAGTGTGGTCTGGGTGGCTGAATCTGTGCAGCTTCCCTTGCCAAGAGGTCATAATGTTGCCTTCAGGCCTGAAAGGCCCAAAGAGAGAGCGATTAAAAGACAAGGCTAAGCCAGAGAATTATTGATGATAATTAGAACTGGAGCTTTCAAATCTTTATTCACCCTGTTCAATAGCTGGGTTACTTCATACAAAAACATTCAAGGTTGAAAGAAACTGAGGAATTCATTTTACCACTATCTCTTTGAAACTCAAGGATATGCACAAGGATCAGCTTCTGACCTGGTCCCGTGGAGTCCTCTGTTCTTTTAATGTTTATTAAATGAAATAGTGCTTGGGCCGACAAAGAGTTATCTGTCAAGAACTTACTGATACTAAAATTAACCAGTCATCAATGTCACATTAGTCAAACCTGGAAAAGATTTATGACACATGAGGATTGCAACGGCTCTTGTCTATATCCTAAGCATATCCGGATACAAGTAGCCACAAACTTGAAATGAAGTAAGGTGCTCTGTTTTTCACAAAGATTTTTTTTATTTCTAATGTGCAAACATATTAGGTAAAAAAAGCTACTTCCTCTGTTTCAATACGTAAGCTGTTTTAGTTTCGTCCTAAGTTGAACTCTTTTAACTTTGACCAAGTTTATAAAAAATGCACCAAATTAGCTTAATTAAATCCACCATACAATATGACTTGATATTGGATTTATTTGGTATCGTAAATATTAATATATTTTATATAAACTTGGCCAAAGTTAAAGAAGTTTGACTTAATCTTTCATTTTGAAACGGAGGGAACACATGTTTTATTATGTTTTGTCTGCTAATATATTTTATCCTAAACAGGAAAATGCCATACTACCTCCACATATAGAAGCTGAAGTTGCAGAAGTGCCTCCAATCAATATTATTCACTACACCTCTCCTCTGACCTCAACAGATTCAGCCTCTGCTCGTACTGAGCTATCTTGTGCTGCTACTGTTGCTGCACCAGAAGAAATTAACTCACATGGTGGCAGGGCGAGTTCTTGTGGTGAGACATGCTTAGATACCAAACATTTCTCAGTTATTGATTATATGTGTAATTCTATGCCAGTTTCTACATCTTTAACCTTTCGAAAATTTTGAATGTAAATACTGTTTTTGATAACTAGACCCGCTTTTCTCGATAGTATTTAGTTTATGATACTTCCCTATAGAGGCCAAAATGTTTAAGGTCTGTGTTTTACATCTTACAAATTCAACTTGTATGTCTGTCTTTGAGACGTATAGTACTGTATCTCCTTTGGTGATCTTGCAGAAACAGACGATCATGATTCTAGCCTGGAATCATTTTGGGCAGATCTATTGGAGTCATCTATGAAGGATGATACTTCTGTCCGTGGTTGGTGTTTTTTTTCCTGACATAGCTGCAATTTTTTTGGTGTATACTGTTGCAGAGGTTGTAATCCTGCTTATTATATAAAAACAGGTGAATCTGTGACACCCAATCAGCAGACTAATTACGGGATGAGGGATTCTGGAAATAATATCTTGAATACCAATGCCACAAGTAATGTAAGTGAGCTAAGTTTGCCAGTTGCCACCATATCCTTCAGTTTTTCAATTGCAATGGTACATGAATGAAATTTGTGCAGAGTTATTGCTTCTTCACATTGCTAAAAGCCCTATAACTGCGGCCCTTAATTTCTGCTTCTTTTTTACTTCTTGCCATTAGTATTTTAAGTGAGCTACGTGTAATCAAAGGTTTTAAACTGCAACATATATGGTTGAAATCTTGCATGAAATTATTTCTTTACATTGTGAAATTCACTACAACTATGTCCATTGATTATTAACTATTTTAGCTTTCTTTACTTTTCTTAGTGCACTTGAATTGTGTCCCTTAATTCGCTTAACCATTTAGCTTTCTTTCTTTCTCTCCTTCGGTTGATCGGTTTACTCTCTACTCAAGAATGGTGTACGGAGTATTTATGCATGGGCATGGGTTCATGATTGCTTGTTTTCTTGTAATTTTCTGTATCTGTCATGATGGATCAGATGCATTGCTGTTCCCTTTTTCCAGGCTATCTTTTCTTCACCAGCTAATGTAGTTTCAGAAGCTTATGCTACCAATCCTGGACTCAATCAAATATCAGAGAGTTACTATGGAGCTCTGAAACATCAAGTGAACCAATCTTCAACTCTTTTAACATCAGATCTGGATTCTCAATCAAAGCAACTTGCAAGTTCTTTGATGAAAACTCCAGTGGATGGTAACATGCCTAATGATGTGCCTGCTAGGCAGAACAGTCTTGGACTGTGGAAGTACTTGGATGATGATATTACTTGTTTAGGGGATAATCCAAGCTCAGCCATACCCCCCGCACGACCAGTGATCGACGAAATGCCCTTCCACATCATTGAGATCTCCTCAGAATGGGCTTATTGTACAGAGGATACAAAGGTTTTTTCCCCTTCCATCCCATACTGAGTTTCCATGCTTTATTCTTTTGTTTCCCTCGTAAGGTTTTTCGGTTCTCATGGATAATGTTCAGCTTCATGCTTATATGTTATGAACCACTCAAATCGTTGTTCATTTTAACTACCTACCAGTACCAGGTATCTCCTGGTTCGGTGGACCAGGGGTGGGGGTGGGGTTCCTTCCGTAACTGCAATAGACTTAGTAAAATGTCTGTGTGAGTTTATCAGTTTATAGATCTATATTCCATTACTCTGCAAAAGTATTGATGTTAGCTTAATTGTAGGTCCTCATTGTTGGATGCTTCCATGAGAACTACAAACATCTGGCTGGGACCAATCTATACTGTGTCATTGGTGACCAATGTGTTACCGCAGACATTGTCCAAACTGGCGTTTACCGTGTCATGGCTAGATCACATGCGCCTGGGCAAGTGAATTTTTATTTGACTTTGGATGGGAAAACACCAGTCAGCGAGGTTTTGAGTTTTGACTACCGTATAATGCCTGGCAGCTCAGATGATGATGAACCCAAAAAGTCAAAGCTTCAGATGCAGATGAGACTAGCTCGTCTGTTGTTCTCTACAAGCAAGAAAAAGGTAGCATCAAAGTTCCTTGTAGAAGGTAGCAGAGTTTCCAATCTCTTATCAGCATCGACAGAGAAGGAATGGATGGATCTGTTCAAATATGTTACTGATTCTAAAGGTACTAACATTCCTGCTGTGGAGGGCTTGCTTGAACTTGTGTTGCGAAATAAATTACAAGAGTGGCTTGTGGAAAAAATAATTGAAGGACAAAAGTCAACAGACCGTGACGATCTAGGGCAAGGACCTATACATCTGTGTTCTTTCTTGGGCTATACCTGGGCCATTCGCTTATTTTCTTTGTCCGGATTCTCCTTGGATTTTCGTGATTCTTCTGGTTGGACAGCTCTGCACTGGGCCGCATACTATGGGAGGTATCCTCTATTTTCAGAAATTCCTGACGTTTTTATTTTTGCTGACTAACATAACAGCAAAAAATGAAAATAATTATTTCTCATATGAGTTCTGATAACTGGGTGTGTTTACCATATGACTACATCAAAGAAATATGTATTGTATGAGTTCTTGCACTTTGGATGTTGTTATGTATTATAGAAGTGTAAGTTAGTCACAACTTACAAGAAACCATACCAGTTGGTAGAAAAGATGGGGCAAACTTTGTTTTCAAAACCTACTAGTTAGGGATGTGCGAATTAAGTGGATCTCAAAACTGTGTTTTCTATTCACGGACATCTGGTTGATCTTCACTGTAATACACAAATGCTATCTCAGGCACATTTTTGTTCGGATCAACTTATCTTTTAGATTTTCAATGTCATCTGGTGGTAACTTAATTTTTATTATTCTTTTGCCAGAGAAAAAATGGTTGCTGCTCTTTTGTCTGCTGGAGCAAATCCAAGCTTGGTTACAGATCCTACTCATGACGACCCTGGTGGACACACTGCTGCTGATCTAGCTGCAAGACAAGGTTTTGATGGCTTAGCTGCATATCTTGCTGAGAAAGGTTTGACTGCTCATTTTGAGGCCATGTCGCTGTCCAAGGATAAGCGATCAGCATCAAGGACGCAGTCAATAAAACAACATGCCAAGGAATTTGAAAACCTCAGTGAACAAGAACTGTGCTTACGAGAATCTTTAGCAGCCTACCGTAATGCTGCTGATGCTGCCAGCAATATCCAAGCCGCACTCAGGGAACGAACTCTTAAGCTTCAAACGAAAGCAATTCAGTTGGCCAATCCTGAGATGGATGCAGCTACGATAGTTGCTGCTATGAGAATTCAGCATGCATTCCGGAACTACAACAGAAAGAAAATGATGCGAGCTGCCGCACAAATACAAAGTCATTTCCGCACATGGCAGATGAGGAGGAACTTCATGAACATGCGAAGACAAGCTATAAAAATACAAGTAAAGCTTCCGTTGTTATTGTGTGTTTTGGTTTGCTGCTTTTCTTTTTTCCCTGGGATTCATTTAGTTCATGTGTTGGCAAACACTAGATGATGCCATTTGACAAAATTTGCAACATGTTAGCCTGTATGTATCTTATGTATCATGTAGTCTAATGATTCAAACATCTGCTCAGGCTGCATACCGAGGTCATCAAGTGAGAAGGCAGTACCGCAAGGTAATATGGTCGGTTGGGGTCGTGGAGAAAGCTATCCTGCGATGGAGGAAAAAGAGAAAAGGCTTGCGTGGCATTGCAACTGGAATGCCAGTGGCAATGGCTACAGATGCAGAAGCTGCAAGCACCGCAGAGGAGGACTACTACCAGGTCGGCCGGCAACAAGCAGAGGACAGGTTTAACAGATCGGTGGTACGTGTCCAAGCTCTGTTCCGTTCTCATCGGGCACAACAGGAGTACCGGAGGATGAAGGTTGCTCATGAGGAGGCGGCGGTAAGGATCACACTTGCTGATGATACTAACATCTGAACATGTTTCATTCTGTCTCTAAAAAAGTTAGGTTCAAAGAAACAAGTGCTTGTGACTAGTGCCGTCGCTCTGTTGTTCATATGCTTGCCTAGTGTAATTGAGCTTATGCTTTCGTCAAATGTTATTAGAAATCGTCAGATTTGCAAGATCCGAATTCCTATACGGATTTCAACTAGGCACTTGCACATGTGATTTAACATCATGGATACTAACTAAATTTAATTTGGAGACCCTATCATAGTTGATTAGTTGTTTCTTACATTTGTGTTTGTCATTGTTTTTTTCAGGTGGAGTTCAGTCAAAAGTAGTTAGGACTGGCATACATTCAGGATCAGAAGTGACTTGTAGGGGTTGCTAGTTCTTCTAATTCTTGTACTATATTGGAAGGAACAACCGTAGCTTGCTGATGCTGTACATTTTAGGACCGTCAGATGCTTGTGGTCAATCTGGCAAATGCATCTGCGGTTAGCCTTGTACATTGTGGTGTGCATTTGGCTGGTTTTAGTTGAGCGAAAGTGGCACTGTGCTTTGTAGGCCTGGTTTATGTGGATGCAAATACAAATAAGGCTGCACATGCCAATAATCAATCAATTCCACCTGACTATATCGAGGTGAAATTTGCAGCATGTTTGCCAGGTTTTTCATTTCCCTTTGTTTTACGGTGGTATTTTTCTACGGTCAATTGCAAGGAGGTAGAGAATCAACAAAATCGATCGAAGCAGTTGGTGATAGATACAATAATAAACTGATGCTTCTTTAGATCGTATGCTGTTCTCACGATGATGAATTCCGACCGAGCAATTCTGAAGAATCGGTATAGTACAATCGAGATGGCTGTTACAGTTCGTCGTCGTCCTCGGTCATCTCCCTCCGCGAGCCGTGCTTGAGGAAACCTTGCACAGGACAGCACCCTCTCGCCGCCGTATCGACCACCAGAGCATGCACCCGTGCCGCTCCTCTCTCTCCCAACCAACTCCCTCCAGCGTCCATCCTGCCACCAACAATGAGCCTGCCTGCCGCCCGCGCGCTCCTCCGGCTCTACGCTCGTGCTCGTGCATGCAAGGCCTCGGGAGCTCGCCGGAGGCCGGCCGGTGAGGCAGCACCGCGGGATCGTACGACTTGAGGCTTGAGCGGGCGCGCGCTGTTTCGCTTCCCTGGAGTTCGTATCGGATGCATACTGACCGTGGGATGTGGATTGAACGACCCTCAGCTGCCCAGGGGGTGGACGGTGAATGAAATACCGACCACCCCCTGGTCACCGTATGCGGCGTCAAGTGCACCCGTTGGCGAGCCGAGAGCCGGCAAACGAGGCCAAGCGCCGTCGGGGCACCCGCCGCCGCCTGCGTCTCCCCCTTGCGCGCGCCGCGGGCATGGCTGTTCGGCGATGCGCGGCAGCAGGTTGCCTGCAACCATGGCGCTCCGTCGCACGGTGTGTGCGCTCTGACTCCGAGCAGCGCACGGGAACGCGGCGGCGGTCACGTCGGACATGGCACGCCCGATGGTGGAGCGGCGATTCGGCGGCGCGGTGATAATGCTCGGCGAACAGGCGTCTCCATGGTGTGCCGGCGGCAGTATCCGACGGATCGGCCATGGATGTTAGCAACCAGCAGGTAGTGGGGATTGGAGGAGAAGAACTGGAGTAAGAATTGGAGGATCGAAGAGCAAGCAGGAGAATCGAGAAGAGCAGAGCAGACTCGGCAGCGGAGGCCGGTTCCTTGTTGAGGAAGAAGATAATGTTTCTGTTACATGATGAATGATTCCTCTCCTCTCTCTCTCTTTCTCGGCATATAAGTAAGCCTATACTATTACATGGGCCAGGCCCGGCAACAACTGAAACTCTTCTGGGCCTTGTGCTTCCTTTTGGCCCATCCTCAACAGAGATACTGACATTCCTCCCTCAAGAGCAGCTTGCCCCCAAGCTGCCTAATCATGTGGAGCACCATAGAGGTTGAGGTTGAAATAACATCACCAATACACTTGACACTCAGGGATCTTCCAACACTTGAACATAAAACTGAAGTAACCAGAGTAGCATCATGAAGAGAATTGAAAAGACCAACACTAGGCCTTTTGGAGTGTTCTATGGAAATTCCGGACCTTGGGCCGGAAGATCCGGCTGTAAGTTCCGGCTGGCTCTGTCTTGGCTTATTCCGGGCCGGAAGTTCTGGGGTCCCCCGGAAGATCCGACCCTATGTCGGAAGATCCGGCTCCTGGAACTTTCTCTGGGGTTTTCTAACACTGATCTGTTACTCTCCGGAAGATCCGATACCCCTTCGCAGAGAACGTAACAGTCATATTTTGGGGGGTTGGTATATATACCCCTTCACCCCCCTCATTCATGCTGCTGACTTACTCGACCTTACTCGACCCAACACACCTCTTGAGCTTTCAATCCATCCCTCTACTCCTTCCCAAAGCTCGATTCTTGCAAGGATTCACCTAGGGTTTGAGTGTGGGAGAAGATTTGAGGTGTAAAACAAAAGCATTTCGTGAGCTTCCCCTTGTTCATCTCTTGAAGCACTTGAAGCAACTTTGATTCGTCGATTCACGTTTGTTACTCTTGGAGCCTTGCTCCTAGACGGTTAGGCGTCGCCGGTAGCTCCCATTCCTTTGTGGTTTGAGCACCGGAACGTTTGTATCACCCCTCTCTTTGTGAGAGCCAATAGTAAGTAACTCGATCCTCCTTTGTGGTTGATTGAGGGAGACTTGGGGCTAGTGTGTCAGCCCGGCTCTTTGTGAGCTTCTCAACGGAGACGTAGCTCCTTTGTGGAGTGAACTTCGGAAGTAAATCCATTGTCTCCGTGTGCTCACTTGTTCTTATTGTTATTTTCATTTGATTTGACCCGATCTACTTATTTGTTGTTATACTCTGATATTGATCATATTTAGAAGGTTCCTTACATCATTTGTGAACTTTGTATTCAAGTGGAATCATCAAAAGGTCAGTAGAATTCAAATCACGAAGTAAGTTTCAAATCTCGTCGAAAGATCCTACACAGTGTCGGATCTTCCTGGCCGGAAGATCCGAGACTGAGTCGGATCATCCGACATCTGACAGATTTCGAAGAAATATTTGCAGAATTTTTACAGGGCCTATTCACCCCCCCCTCTAGGCCTAGTGTTGGTCCTTTCAAGAACGCCTGACTTAGTTGCATGTAGCTTGTATCCCTGGAGGCTGAGTAGTTGAAGAGGAAGGCTGGCACCATCAAAAAAATGTCGTCTGACCAACCGCCTTCCAGTTCTGAACAGGTGGTGGCCAAGGAGGTAAAAGAGATTCACCTTTGAACAAATGTTCCAGCATCATCAGGATGTAATACAGTTGAAAGTGTTGCCAGAGCTTACTTCCACCCCCAAATGTTTGCAAGATGATGCTAGCCTGAGGCCCAACACTGAATTGCTGTTGCTGAACCAGCATGACCAAACATTGCAGCATTGCTCTCTGATCACCAAGCTGCTGTTGCTGTACCAGGAAAACCAAACATTGCAGCACTTCTTGCCGATCTGAAACTGCAGGAGGAAACAAGTGTGCTAGTCTAAAAATTGGTCCATTAGAAGACAGCCAAAATACTGTACTATGAACCTGCAAAGACATGGAGATTGTCACAATCTGAGTCCAGGTCACCACAAGGGAATCAGCTAGCAACCTGAACACATATTCAGCAATCAGCCATGAGCAGATCCTTTTGGTCACAGCAATTTCCATTAGAACTGACCAACTGTAGTACACCTTCCGAAAATGTATCAGCGACATATCAAACACTTGGAGCACAGTGGCCTCTCCTTGAGACAATGATGGCCAAAAGCTGAAGTATAGTTGAATAATTTTAGAAGGCAAAATGTTGTGTTGCTTAGGTGGTGGCAAAAATTCTATGCCCATCATGATGGCAGATAATAGCCCTGACATCACTAGACAGTGACTGATTATCCCTTCCAACACTCCAAAACCCCCATGAACCTCCGTGGCCAAATGCAACAGAGCAATCCCACTTGAGGAAGCAGATGTATAGTATCTGAAGAATGGCTGCAAGTGGAATATCTCAATATTCACAGGCCAATTCATTTGACAGCACCCCCAAGCCTGAGCTTCTGTTGCAGAATCGACAAGCACAATTGAGGGTAGGTGTAGCCAATGCACGCCAGCAAAATATTTCCAGAAAGATGGCCCAGAAGAAAGATGCATCTCAAAAATGATTATGTTCTTTTGGCAGAACTCATTCACTGAATAACAAAGTAGCTTGGACAGAAACTTCTCCAACAGCACCAGCACCACGACCATATGACAACTGAAGGATGGCCAAGGAATTGGCCTCAGCTGAATATCATGCATAGGCACCGCAATCTGACAAGCAACTTTGCCAAACCCCATGATCAAAGGCACATCACTGAAATCAATCAGAATTGCTCTCATCTTTGAGTTTATATCTTGCTGGCTTGACATGTAATCAGGACGCACACAACTTATATGGATGAACCTTCCATGATGAACTAATTTCAGCTTGCTAAGAATAGATGCCGACATCACCCCAAAGTGAAGCAAACATATACCATCCAGTATAGGAACAGCAGCTAATCTTCCCGACCTCATCAAACATTTCCATAGCACTACAGGCACAGGAAGCACACGACTGATGTGCTGTTGAGATGAGACATACCATGGGGATGGTGTAGCAGTGGGCACGGACAGCAGGCCGTCGATGTCGTGACTGGGGCAAATGGTCGAACACCTGATTGGCCGCTTGAGGGAAATTGCTTCCTCTGCACACGGAGCAGCTAGAGCAGTTGAGCTTTGCAGTGTGGGAACGAACGCCGAACACCTTGTGAGCATGGCGTTGGTGGTGTTGTCCTCGGCGATGATGACGTGGGCGCGCTGAGGACGACGTCGCAGAAGCCGAATCGGATGAGGGAAAACTTGCCGCGGACGTCGAGGCCGGGGCACGCGCTGAGGGGCGCGCCGCGGACGTCGAGGACGAGGCGGGCGCGGAGGAGCTCGCCACGGTTGACGAAGCCGAAGCATCCGTAGTCGACCTCGCCGCGGTCGTCGAAGCCGAGGTAGGCGCGGAGGAGCTCGCCGCGGTCGTCGGGGGCGAGGCTTGCGCGGAGGAGCTCGACGTGGACGCGCAACACCGAGGCCGCCGTCGATGAACTCGCCGCACGTGCTAAAGTTGGGGCCGGCGAGCTCGGTGGAGACGGTGTCGCTGAACGTCACCATGGTGGCCGCTGCGGTGGACACGGGCACCAGCTCGCGCGCATCGGCACTGCGGCAAACTGTCGAACACCTTAAGGGCGAGTTGAAGTCGACGGCCTCCTTTGCGCCACGAGCCACCGGATCGATGGGAGTGCTGGACGTGGTGGAGGCTGCTGAGGTGGAAGGTGAGGACGCCGCCGTTGTCGAGGTCGGAGGCGTGGAAGGAGCCGGCGCCACTGAGGTGGTGACCGCAGGCACGGGTGCGGTCGCGGGAACGACCGAGGCGGCATGCGCAGAGACGGACGGAGGCGCGGTCGAGGCGGCGGCGGCGGGAAACAAGGCGGCGAAGCGCCGATCCATCCGCTCGTCGAACTCGTCGAAGCGCTTGTTGAAGGTGTCGAGGATGAGCTTCAGGTCGAGAGCCATGGCGTCCCGACGATGAAGAACAAGGGTGGGGGAAAAAATCCAAGGAATTCGAGTGGCTCTGAATACCAATTGTTAGCAACCAGCAGGTAGTGGGGATTGGAGGAGAAGAACTGGAGTAAGAATTGGAGGATCGAAGAGCAAGCAGGAGAATCGAGAAGAGCAGAGCAGACTCGGCAGCGGAGGCCGGTTCCTTGTTGAGGAAGAAGATAATGTTTCTGTTACACGATGAACTAGCAAGGTGGCCCGAGCTAGTTTCTTTTTTTGCCAATCTTTATATTTTTATTATTAAAATTAGTTGCTTAACCGTGCATGCCGCACACGACGTGAATGGAAGACTATAAATTTTATAGTGGTACATTTATTTTTCTAAATAACCCAAATCAAAAGAAAAAGGTATACTTTATAAAAACGTATTTTTGAAATTAATATGTTTTTATATTTTTACATGAATGTTTATAAATTACATTTTTATAATTTTTTATTAGTGATGTTGAATTTTAGTTATTGTGCATGACTTGTTAACGGAGACCATCAAACGGGTTTGAGTGTGGACAAACCATTTGATGATCTTCCATGAGTGCTGAGGGTGGTCGTGGTGATGGTGATCAATCCCGGCAGCGATTTACTCCCTTCGGATATGGAGAATTTTTCTATTTTATTGTGCTGACAACCTTGGTGAATGCCCTAAATTTGAGCAACTTTCATCAGTTACATATGCAAATCAACGTGATGTCCTCCGCTCATTGTTGAATGCTATACCACCTCAGTTTCTCCGCTTTGTTTTTCCTCTCTCTGCTCCTTCTTGCACTATCTTGTTAACAAAGACCATCAAACGGGTTTGAGCGCGGGTAACCTGTTTGATGATCTTCCACTTGCGTTGGTAAAGACACCGAGTGCTGAGCGTGGCCATGGCGCTCAATCCCGGCAGCAATTCGCTACCTTCAGACAGGGAGAATTGTTCTCTGATGATGTGCTCACAACCTTGTTAAACGTTTTAAATCCGAGCACATCTCACCAGTTACACGTGCAGATCGACGTGTTGTCCTCCGCTCATTGTTGAACGTTGCCTCCTATATAGAGGAACGTGGTAGGTCACATGTGGCTTCAGGTTGTCCGCACTCGTCGTACTCTATTCTCATCCTCAAAGAAATATTCATGCTTAGTCATTCAGATTCTTCCATCTATATCAATTTTTTCTGCACCCGTTATCCAATATATTTCATATTATATACCAACTACAAACACGTGAGCCATCTCCTTTTCTTTCACCAACGCCACCACTCCCCCCCCCCCCCACGCTATCTCCCCATCTCTCTAGTGACGGCGGAAGCAGCGAGGGGTACAGATCTCCCCCGCCGGCAGCCTTCAGCTCCGCCGGCCTCCGGCGACGACGGCGACAGACGGCCTCCCGGTGGAGGACGGTCGCGCGGCGACGGCGAGGACTCTCGCGGTGGCCACAGATGGCTGCTCGACGGTGGTGGAGGGCTCCCGCGGCGGCCGCACGACGACGGTGGAGGCCTCCTACGGCGGCCACGGACGGCTGTGCGGCGGCAGCGGCGAGCTCCCGTGGGGGCGACGGCGACAGATGGCCTCCCAGTCGCGGACGGTCGCGCGGCGACAGCGATGACTCCAGCGGCGGCCACGGACGGCCGCTCGGCGGCGGTGGAGGGCTCCCGCGAAGCCATGCGGCGTTAGTGGAGGCCTCCTACGGCGGCCACGCGGGGGGCGACAGCGACGGACGGCCTCCCAGTGGCAGACGATCACGCGGCGGCGCGAGGACGCCTGCGATTAATGGATTAATGGAATAATATAGACCGTTAGATTTTCATGAAATCCAACGGTTTGTATGTATTCTTCTCTTTTTTGGATTAATGTGATAAATATACACCGTTAGATCTTCATAAAATCCGATGGTGTATATTCTTCTCTTTTTTGGATTAACGTGGGAATTTCTTAGCCCTCTCGGTGAACGTGGTGGCTCCTTTTAACTCTGTTGTGTATTAATATATATATATAATAGATGATTCCTCTCCTCTCTCTCTCGGCATATAAGTTAGCTTATACTATTACATGGGCCAGGCCAGGCAACAACTGAAACTCTTCTGGGCCTTGTGCTTCCTTTTGGCCCATCCTCAACAGAGCTACTGACAGGACGCAACGCGGAAAGCGCGATGAGGCATGTGGATGTCTGCTGATAGAAGAACAAAACCCATTCAATTTGCCATGCGAGCAGAAGAGATCGAGATTTTCCGGCCGAATCGAACCAACACCGGCTCCGGAGCTCGCCGGACTCTGGCGAAGCAACGCCGAGGAATCAGGCCTTGACGAGAGGGCGCGCCGCGGATAGCTCGGTTCGCTTCGCTAGAGTTGATATTGAGTGTATCCTGGCCGTCTGTTGCGGATTGAACGGCCCTGAGCTGCCCAGGGGTGGACGGTAAATGAAATACCGACCACCCCTGGTCGGCCGCCGGCGAGCCGGAGGCCGGTAAGCGTGGCCAGGAGGAGGAAAATGCTTCTTCTGGAGCAACGCAAAGAGTGCCCGGCGCCGCCTGCGCCTGCCCCTGTTGCACACGCCGCCGCCTGTATCTGCCCCGTTGGCCGTACGTTGCGCGCGCCGCGGGCATTGCCGCTCGGCGATCAGGCAGCAGGTGGCCGGCCACCATGGCTCTCCGTCGCACGGTGTGTGCGCTCTCCGACTCCGAGTAGCGCGCGCCGCGCACGGGAACGCGGCGGCGTCCACGTCGGCGTGGCGCGCACGGTGGTGGAGCGGCGAGTCGGCGGCGCGGTGACGCTCGGCGAGCGGGCGGACGGCCGGGCCGGTGCGTGTGCAACACGTTAGCTAGCTACTACCAGGTCTATAGCTGGCTACTACCAGGTCGGCCGGCAACAGGTTCAAAAGATCAGTGGTGCGTGTGCAAGCTCTGTCCCGTTCTCATCGGGCACGCACAACAGGAATACCAGAGGATGAAGGTTGCCCATGAGGAGGCCAAGGTTAAGTATTCCCCCCTTGCTAATACTGACCAGCATCGTCTGAAAATGATTCACAGGAACGTGTGCTTCGACTATTGCCGTTCTGTTGTTTGCCTACTGTAATTGAGTTTACGCTTTCGCCAAATTTTCTGAATATGTTGCCTGTTATCAGAAATAGTCAGGTTAGCAGAATTTGAGTATCCAAATGGCAGATTTGAACTAGGAACTTGCACATGTGATAAACATCATAAACACTACTAGATTTGGTTTGTAGACACTGCCGTAGTTATTCCTTACACTCGCGCTTCTCATTGTATTTTGAAGGTGCAGTTCAGCCAAAAGTAGTTAGAACTGGCATACATTCAGGATCAGAAGTGGCTTGCAAGGGTTGCTAGTTCTTCTAATTCTTGTATATTGGATGGAACAACCGTATCTTGCTGATGCTGTACATTTTTAAGACCATCAGATGCTTGTGGTCAGTCTGGCAAATGTATCTGCCGTTAGCCTTGTACTTTGGTGTGCATTTGCATTGGCTGGTTTGTGTTGGCCGAAAATGGCATTGTGCTTTGTAGGCCTGGTTTATGTACGTGGATGCAAGTACAAATAAGGCTGTACATGCTAATAATCAATCGATTCCACATTTCCACCTGACTATATCCAGGTGAATTGAAAGGCAAAATTTGCAGTATTTTCGCCATTTTTTTTAATCCCCCTTTGTTTGATGGTATTTTTTTCCCACGGTCAATTGCAAGGAGGGAGAGGATCAACACAATCGAGGACAACAACAAACGAATGCTTAGAGCATCTCCAACAGACTCTATATTGTGTTAACTAAATATGGAGATTATAACATCTTTATAAAAATAGAAAGACATCTAATTCAATGGGGGTAATTCAACAGATTCTGTAAAGATGACTAGTGAGGTAGGCTAGCTATGCGAATGAGGCGGGATGGAGAGCTATTAAGTTTTGAGAGTTATTTACAGAGTTTGTTGGAAACGTTTTTTCTCTAACAATAGCTAAATTTAACTTTAGAAAATGATTTGGCTAGTCTCTTGGAGATGCTTTTAATTGTACTGTATGTTATGTTCTGATGATGAATTCCGATCACGCGATTCTGAAGAGTGCATGGCTCGGTGCTTGTTAACTTCCACGGGGCCGTCGAGGGTGGTTATCACGGCATAGTCATCGGCGAGCGGGGAGTGGACCGTCGACGGCGGCGTCCCACCGCCGGCTCAGCGCATGGGCTGAACGCGCGTTTCGTGCACAAGGCCTCGGCCCTCGCGGCGTCCTGACCCACGCCTTCTGGGGCATCTGCTGCAGTATCCCTTGGCACTCCGGCGCCGCCACACGGCCGCCGTCTCATAGCCCACGGCGTTCAGGCTCCCCGCGAACAGCGCGCGCCGCGGCCGTCTCGTCGTCGGTCATCTGCCTAGAGCAGGCTTAAGGAAATCGTGCACAGGACCGTCTCGCCGCCGTTGACGCTGTAATTAACCGTGAGAGTGAGCAGGCGGCTTGCCGCTCGTGCATCCAAGGCTCGGGAGCTCGCCGGAGGCCGGTGACGCCGCGCCACGGGGTCACGACTCGAGCTCTGCTTCGCTTCCCTGTAGATCGAATGGGGTGCATCCTGACCGTGGGACGCGGATCGGACGGCCCTCAGCTGCCCAGGGGGTGGACGGTAAATGAAATACCGTCCACCCCATGGTCACCGTATGCGGCGGCCGCCGGCGAGCCGAGAGCCCGTAAGCGAGGCCAGGGAGAGGAGAATGCGTCTGGAGTAGAAGGCTTCGGGGCTTCCTCGCCCACGCCTTCGGGGGCATCTGCCACTCCAGCGCCGCCACATCGTCGTCGTCTGATAGCTCGCGGCGTTCCAGGCTAGCTCCCCACGAACAGCACGCCGCCGCCGCCGCCGTCCTCGGGTCATCTCCCTCCGCAACCGCACACTCCCTGGAAGCAGCACCTTGCACGGGACTGTCTCGCCGCCGTCGACGCTGTAATTGACCATGCATGAGAGCAGGCGGCTCGCCGGAGGCCGGTGAGGCGGCGCCGCGGGATGACGACTCGAGTGGCGCGCGAGGGCGCGGGGCGCGCTCTGCATCTGCTTCGCTTCACTGGAGTTCGTATCGGGTGCATCCTGACCGTGCGATGCGGATCGAACAGCCGTCAGCTGCCAGGAGGTGGACGGTAAATGAAATACCGACCACCCCACCGGCCCACCCCCCGGACACGCCGGCGAGCCGAGAGCCGGCAAGCGAGCCTAGGAAGAGGAAAATGCTTCTGGAGCAAACGCTAAGGGCACCACGGCCTGCGTCTGCTGCCCTGCCCCGCTGCACGCGCCGCCGCCTGCATATACCCCGTTGGCCGTTGCGCGCGCCACGGGCATTGCCGCTCGGCAATCCGCCAGCAGGTGGCCGGCCACCATGGCGCTCCGTCGCACGGTGTGTGCGCTCCGACTCCGAGTAGCGTGGCGCGCGCTGGAACGCGGCGGCTTCCGGTCCCCGTCGAACGTGGCGCAGTGGTGGAGCGACGAGTCTGCCGGCGGGAGGACGCTCGGCGAGCGAGCGGACAGGGCGGTAGCCGCCTGCGGCTGCTGCGCCTGCGCGCCGTCCTGCAGAGTGGTATGTACTACTAGTTGGCAAGAATGGAGACGCAAGCCGCATGCACTGCAGGGTTAGGGCGCTGGGCAGGTTTCCAAATTTCCTTCCCCAGAAGGTAGACATGGCGCCTTGTTGGAACGTAGCGATCGAGCACTGAACAGCAGACTACAGGTTCAAGGAGAAACCAATCTAGTAGAGTAACAGATGGAACGATAGTATTTTCAAACTATTTGGAGAATGCAGCACAACACGTACAAGAACAGAACATATACCCAATAACCAAAACAATCCCAAGAGACACGCTTTAAGATAGACGTGGCAGCAACCAAACTGTAGTAACTGCTAGAAATATAATGCTTGGTCAGCACTGAAACATCAGAAGCACCGGTGCACACAATATCAGCCTCTTCGAGAAAGCATGACAACCTACCAAGTTTTCAGTCAAGAAACTCGAAACTTGAGCCGCATAACACAATCACAGCAGAAATGACCATAGCTCAGAAATCAGAACTGATGCAACCAACAGCTTGCATTGTGCTAGTATAATCACCACACTTACGTCAGGTAAACAGTCAAAGAGCATGCAAAAGACCTGGAGAGTTACAAAGTATGAGAATCATGGCTGAGTTAAAAAATGCTACGTAGCATTCAAAAACTATAACGTCAATAACTGCCAACACTTACCCTTCCAGTTACATGTATTACTTCACGTATTGGATAAGATCTCATCAAGCTTGCAAAACTACCAATAACATTTATAATAGTTCGAAACATGAATGCAATATGCGTAGATTTATCTTGAGAGATACTTTTATAATCGAATAGTTTCATCAGAATATATTATAGACTTCTAGAAGAAAAATGTGGCCAAAGGTATACAGTGTCTTCAGAATATATCTATGCATGATTTTAACACACCCACGAGACCAAGATGCACAAGTTGGAGACTGTCATGACAGATACCAAAAATGGACCAAAGGTTAAATAAGTTCCAATAAGTGGCAGCACAAGATGCATCTCCACTTCACAACTCCAATGTGCTAACAGATTCCCACCATATTTCCTGAAAAGAGAAACACCACACCGAGCCAGACAGATAACTCTGATGAAGTTGAACATCTTGCATATGAGTAACAACTATGCCATGGTGTCGCAGCACCCTCACCTCAGTACCAAGGGAACAGCCATGCTGCGTGGATCATCTTGTGCATCCAGACCATCGGCAGAGGAGATGAGATCTCGCCAGTTCTCATGCTGTACACACCAACAGAAGTGCTCTCCCCGTCAATGAAGTACTCCAAGACATTTTCCATTATGTCATCCAAGAAGAAGATTTTGTCACCCGACATCCCATATTGAGAAGCAGACACAGCCCTGGAGCACCGTTGTCCGAGGAAAATCATCTGGTCATCACCAAGGGTTGTCATATCGACCCATCGTGAGTGCTCCAAGTCAGCTTCGAATACCTCAAACTCATTCTGTCCAGCCAAAGCAACGACCTTGCCATTGTCTTCCACTTTGCACCAAATCTTCCTACGTACCATCAGCAATTTGCCATGGGATTCTAGTAGGTATAGCTTCTTCTCATCCACGGTTCTGTCTGGGTAGATAACTTTGTACCAGGGATCACCCTTGATGACCTGTCCAATTCGAGAGACCTGTGGGTCGCCCGTGCTTGGGTCTTGGCTGATGTTAATGATAAGGAGGTTCTCATTGAAATCAAGGGCATATAACTTCCCCTGATAAAATGCCATGTCTTGTCATATGCACGTACTGACTATGAGGAAGCTCCTGGCTGGCATATCAGAATATGACCGCCGCCGGTGCCGCGTCCAGTGATGACGAATGCAGCAACAAGGTTTGGCGAGCATAGGATCATCTTGTTTAATGTGGGCATCTTTGGCTGGTTCCTTATGATATCCATCCATGAGCAACAAGTATTGCCAGTGCGTGTGTTATCCTCATTCTCGACATACTTAGCAACTGCAATTGAGGGGCAGAGCCGGACGTGAGACAGGGCAGGGAGCGCCACGGTAGCTCGGGCGAAGGGATCAACCAAGTAGCAGCCGTTGTGGCGCAGGAAGACGAGCCAGCTGCCAAAGGCGCCCTTGAAGCCCGCGCAGCCGAAACCAGGGAAACGGAAGGGCTTGCCGTAGGGGAGGCTGTAGAAGGTGCCGTCCGGGATAGCGATCAGCGGCAGCGGCGGGTTCAGGGCGACCGGCCGCGCGGCGGCGCGCCACTGCGGGCACACGGCGGCGAAGCGGGCGCGGTCCGCGTAGGCCGGCAGAAGGCGGAGCACCTGGCAGGCCAGGTCCCACGGGATGTCGGACCACGACGTCGGCTGCCCGGCGCGCGGCGTGGCCTCCGCCATCCGAGCCAAACCTGGCAAAAGGGCAGCTAAACACCAGAGCAGCATGCGAGCGTTAGTGCTACGTCATCGCGGTCAAATAACTCGTCAAGAAACCGGACGGCACGGCTCACGACAAGCCGCCAAGGCAATACGTCGAACATCTTGCGCGCGCTGCCACTGCACGTGGCGAAGCTCGAGAGCAAGAATGGCATTGACGGGGTAGTGAGGAAGCAGCATAGGTTAGAGGAAGAGAGCGGGATGTGTGGAGGTAGTTAGCGTACCAGAGAGAGATCGCCGGCGCGCGGCGGAAGCGCAGGTGGAGAGGCGAACCGGGAGTGCCCGTCGATCTGTCCGAGAGCCGAGTGGGGAAGTGGGAGAGTGACCGAGTCAAAATGATAAAAGATGCGCTTGACCTCGCGCATACCCGTTATTATATCCTGTGCGATCCAAAATGATCAAGGTAAAGCCACCTAAAGCTTTTTTTTTAAAACAACAAAGCATCAAATTTTCAGCGATATGGCTGTCACTGCATGTCATTTACTTTTTTATAACTTTTTTTATAACAACATGTCATTTACTTGGTCGCCAGGAAGAAATAAAGGCATTTATTCTTGCTGTTGACATGGAGAATGGCAAAGTACAAGCTGTACAGGAGTTTGCCAGTTTGGTGACAGGCAGACAGCTTGGTACGGAGTATGGCCCTAGTGTAATTTCCATATATATGAATATGATGGATCCGGCGACGACTACCCCAGCCAGGTAGCTTCTTGTATATATTGTTGCTTCGAATGCCTGCCTCCTCCTACCTACTGTATCATGTGACTTCCATCCTCTTCTGGATCCTGTGACTTCCATCACTTTTGCCATGGCACCTACCAAAAAATAAATAATGCTTGTGTTATCTGTTTGGTTTTTCATTGATTATCCACTTTCATTGATTATCCACTATAATAAGTAGTACTACCTTCATTTTATATTACTATTCACAGTTGACTTTCATATATTTGTTATACAAGTATCATTTATTTTATTTATGATTTATTTTATCATCAAAGATATTTTAAACATAACTTATTTTTTATATACTTGGACTAATTTTTTTGAATAAAATGAATAGTCACATATTGAGAAAAAATTTCAAAAACAACGCGCCCACGAGCTGCACACTGGAGCACTGGCAGCCTGGCATATAGCAACAGCAGAAGGTTAAATAAGCCCAAGTGGCAGCACGAGATTCATCTCAAGTTCACAAATAAGAGCATTACAAGATTAACTAACTATACTGACTAACGTGCATGGATTGAAGTATCAGTGGTTCGCATAAGCACACTGATCACTATATTTCCTCAAAAGAGAGTAGCCACCTCATTAAGCTATACTGATACAGTGATACCGTCCATCAAATTAACATTTCGAGTAGGAGTAACCCACGGTACCAGGATTGTATGGCAACACGTTCACCTTCAGTCCCAAGAGGGGATAGCCATGTTGCAAGAACCAATCTGGTGTTTTCCAACACAGGCAAAGGAGATGAGACCTCGCCGGTTCTCATGAAAACCATACGTGGTCTCGTAATTTCATCAGAATATGTTGCAGTTGAAAATAGTGGTTAAAGGTACACAAATAAGTGTCGTGTCCAAGCATATGTATGCATGATCTCTCAACACACCCACGAGGTCACGATGCACGCACTGGGGTTTGACACATACTAACAACAGACCAAAGGTTCAATAAGCCCAACTAGCAGCAAAGATTCATCACCAGTTCACAACACAAGCATTGCACGATCAATTCCAATGCCCTAACAGATTCCTACCATAGTTCCTCAAAAAGAGAAGTAAAAAAACACACCGAGCCTGAGAGATAGTTTTGATGAAGTTAAACATATGGCATAGGAGTAACCACTGTGCCATGATCAGACAAGCAGTGATCCACTCCAGATTGCATCGCAGCACCTTCACTTTAGTCCCAAGGGAACAGCCATGTCGCGTGGATCATCTCGTGCATCCAGGCCATCGGCAGAGGAGAGGAGATCTCACCAGTTCTCATGTCATAGACACCAACAGATGTGCTATCCCCGTCAAAGAAGTACTCCAAGACATTCTCCATTACGTCATCCAAGAAGAAGATTTGATCACCCGACATCCCATATTGAGAAGCAGACACAGCCCTGGAGCATCTTCGTCCGAGGAAAATCACCTGATCATCACCCAGGGTTGTCACATTGGCCCATCGTGAGTGCTCCAAGTCAGCTTTGAATACCTCAAACTCAATCTTTCCATCCAGAGCAACAATTTTGCCATCTCTCTCTTTGCACCAAACCTTCCTACGTACCATAAGCAGTGCGTCGCGGGTTTCTACTAGGTAAAGCTTCTTTTCTCCCATGGTTAAGTCTGGGTAGACAACTGTATACCAGGGATCACCCTTGATGACATCTCCGATTCGAGAGACCTGTGGGTTGCCTGTGCTTGGGTCTTGGCAGATGTTGATAACAAGGAGGTTCTCACTGAAGGCAAGGGCATATAACTTCCCCTGATAAAATGCCATGTCTTCAAACATCTTGCAGTCGTCATATCCACGTACTGACCATGAGGAAGCTGCTGGCTGGCATATCAGAACATGACTGCAGCGTCCATTGCCGGCGAATGCAGCGACAAGGTTTGGCGAGCATAGGATCAGCTTGTTTAATATGGGCATCTTTGGCTGATCCCAGTTCTCCATCCAGGGGCGGACCTGCGCCTAGGGCCTCTAGGGCAGTGGCCCTAGTCGTGGCCATGTAACGTCTAATACCCCATGCTAATTTTTGGGCCAAAACAACGGCCAAGTCCAAAGACTAGGGCACACGCTGCCTGCGCGTACACACCGTTCCCACACGGGCACGTCTTCCTTCAGTCACCGGCTCTCCCGCGGCCGCCTGGTGCTGTCGCCGCTGCGCATGGCGTCGTTGCCGGAGGTCCCTCGTCAGAGGCCAGAGCGTGGGGGCTATGCCGCTGCATCTGCATTCAATAAGCCACCGGCCGCCCCAGCAGCTCACAGAACCGGCCATGCCGCCACCACGCGTGGCCGCGATAGGTGTTGCTGCAGGCAGCCGCCGGTGCCAGCAAGGATCCACAGATCGAAGCTCTGCTCTCCAGAGACCAGAGGAGCTTCTCTTCTCTCTAATTCCCACTCATTCTAGTTTCTGTTCAATTCATCAATTTGATTATTGGATTGAACTTAAACCATTTGTGCTATTTTAGTTTTAGCCATCATGATAACAAGAGTACCAAGGTCGACAAAATTTGTGAAATAAGTATCACGTCTCGCATAATCAATAAAATCGCTAAGTTGTGCCCAAAGGGTAGAATGACCATAGCCGGAGAGCAAGTTCAATCCGTTTCTCACAATTATAATTAGTAAAAGAATTCTTTTCATATGAAGTAGCTGAATTTTGGCCCTAGTCTTGACCAAAAGCTGGGTCCGCCACTGTCTCCATCCATGAGCAACAAGAATGGTCAGTGCGTGTTTGTGTGTTATTTATACGCTTGACATGCTTAGGAACTACATTTGAGGGGTGGAGCCGGATGCGAGACAGAGGAGGGAGCACCACGGTAGCCTGGGCGAAAGGGTCAACCAAGTAGCAGCCGTTGTCGCGCGGGAAGATGAGCCAGCTGCCACAGGCCGCGCCCTTGTAGCCTGCGCAACCAAAGCCAGGGAAACGGAAGCGCTTGCCGTAGGGGAGGCTGTAGAAGGTGCCGTCCGGGAGCGCGAGCAGCGGTAGCGGCGGGGGCAGGGCGACCTGCCGCGCGGCGGCGCGCCACTGCGGGCACACGGCGGCGAAGCGGGCACGGTCCGCACAGGCCGGGAGAAGGCAAGGTCAGGTCCCACGGGATGTCAGACCACGACGGCGGCTGCCCGACGCGCGGCATCGCCTCCTCCATCCGAGCAAAATCTGGCAAAAGAACAGTATGCGAGCGTTAGTGCTACGCCAGCGCGGTCAAAGAACGCGTCAGGATCCAAGAAACCGGAAGGCACCGGTTCACGCGGGCAATACGTCGAACACCTCGCGTGCACTGCCACTGCACACGGCAAGGCTCCGGAGCAAGGATGTCAATTGACGGAACGACGGGGGTAGTGACTAGTGAGAAAGCAGCATTCGGTAGAGGAAGTGCGGGATATGTGGAGGTCAACTAACGACCTAACGTACCAGAGATCGCCGGCGCCGCGGCGGAAGCGATGGAGAGGCAACCGTAGCTCTCCGGTGGCAAACTGGGAGAGTGGGAGTGGCAGGGGGGAGTGGGGACTGGGGACTGGGGTTCTGAGTGGGTTTTGACTGTAAAAGAGAGGCAGTCGAGTGACAAAAGATGCGGTCCTCCGCAAAGCGAAAATGGAGAAAATGAGCCAAGCAAAACATAAGATTTTCAGCGATATGTCATATGACTGCATAAAATCAACTAAAGCAGTGATTCCTGTTCTTGAGCTAAGCTGATACTATTTTTTTTATGTTCTAAAATATGGAGTAAGATGTTAAAGTTTTATATCCTAAATCAATATGTTCATTTTAACTAAAAATACCATATTGATAGCAGGGGCGGAGCTACAGGGTATGTCAGGTATGCCGCGGCGGGGGAGCCTACGTGGTTTCCGTGCACTTTTTTTAGCTAGGTAGCTTAGAGCCCACTAAAGCCCACAACCGCAACGAGCGAACGGCCCAAGCAACGCGCGTGGGGCTTTTTTTGTACAGTGTCGTTGTCACGTTTTGAACTTTTTTAACGGGCTTTTTTCTCGCACTTTGACATTTTTGAACGTACTCAATTATCACTACTAAGTTACGAGGTACGATGTTGCAGGCGATATTTCAAAAATAACAGTTCAACGTTTTGATTATACCGTTTCAACATTTTTCACATAAAAGCTAAACTAACATGCTCAAAGTGTTAAACTAATACAGTCAACATTTTTATATACTAGGTTCAACATTTTTCTCAAACTTAATTCAACAATTCGTATAAACTAGATCAACATTTTGTGTGAAAATGTTGAAGCAGTAAGTCTAAGATGTTGAGATAGTTATTCAAAATATTGAAATAGCATATTAAAAATGTTGATTCTAAAAGATACATATATAAAATAAAAATATACTCATTGGATCTTATTCTGTCACATTAATTGTAAATAACATCGTAGTCGAAACGGATTCGAAAAATAATTAACGGTTTAGGAGAAAATCGCATTTAAAGGTTGAAACTCAAAAAAGATTCTCCTCGTGCGCGTCCGTCAGCTCTCCAATCGCGCACTTGAACCGCTTCGGCCCACCATCCCAGTCGTTGCACGGATCTCAAACAGTGGAAGCTACCTTGACGAAAAAAAACTTCCGAAAGTTATATAGGTTTCCCGTGTCGTGGCATACCCTGTAGATTGAGCCCGTATGAGCTGTTCAGCCCATATACGAGTATATGACAGCCCATATACGAAACAAAAGAAAACGTCGACCCTACTACAACCTCTCCGCCGCCTGGTTCTCGCGATGTTTCAGTTAGACGCGTTGGCTTCGGATCCCGATCGGTGAACGGCGATCAGTCCGCGTCGGCGCATCCGTGCCTCGCCCATCCCACCGTCTGCCGTCAGCCCGTCACCCGTCGTCCTTCAGGCGTCAAGCTGCAGTGTTGCTTCGTTGGTTCTTGGATCATTGATTGATTTACTGTGCTCAACAGAGTCAAGCTGCCTAGACACACAACGAACAGCGGCCACCGGCCACGGGACAGCGCCGAGCGGCCACCACCAGGAGGCAACGAACAACGGCCACAGGTGTGCCACTTCCAATTTTCTACTCCGATGGCTTCAGCTTGCCCGTGGAGAAATCAGTCTAATTTGCTTATAAATGGAACAAATATGATGTCTGCAATATTTTTGTTTGTAGAATTGTTGAATTATTGAAAGAACATAGACATTGCATCTTTTTATCATGCATGCATGTTAATTACGCGCGCGTGAGATCGACCAGCCAGGTACCATACAATGCATGCATATATAAGCATAAAATGGCGCTCCTAATTAAAAGTTCTTCTTGGCCTGGTAGGTTTTGCCGAACTGCCAGTCGCGCGGCATGACGTGCCAGGAGGTGGCCTTGCGGTGGTCGCCGGTCATGACCCTGTACGTCAGCGACTCGCCGGTGAGGTCGACCTCCGTCGTCCACAGCTGCCCCCAGCTGCGCTTCATCGGCGTCCACTTGACGCGCTTGTTCCCCTTCACCGTCAGCGCCACCACGTCCCCGGCGCCGCCCACGTTCGTCACCATCACCATGTTGTAGTTCTTGTTCCCCGTGATCGTGTACCGGATCCCTCCTTGCCTCGCGCACGCCACCCTGTAATGCAATTCGATCGTTCCAATTTTATCGGATGTCAAATAAATACGAAGGGCACGTCTATATATATAGATATAGACATACTTGCGGTAGGAGATGGGCACGATGCCGGCCTTCTCCTCGGCGATCTTGAGGAAGGCCGGCATGGTGAGGTCGAAGTGCTCGCCCTTCTGGCCGCTGACCGGCGGCGGGGCCTGGTTGGTGGCGGTCACCACCACGGTCTTGGAGTCATCGGCCTCAGGGCACTTGAGCTCGTAGCACGCGCCGCACCCGGCGCCCTCGACGTACAGCGTCGGGCCGACGGCCGCCGTGAGGTCGCCGTAGTCCTTGGCCAGGTCGTCCTTGTACCCGCACGCGCCGCCCTGCGTGGTGCCGGACCCGTCGCGGCCGCCGTAGAACGTCGCGTGCCCGTCCGTCCACGGCTCGGCCTTGAACTTGCCGTGGTTCACGTGGGGCTTGCCCTCCGCGACGCCGGCGCCGGCCAGCAGCGCGAGCAGCAGCAGCGACGCGAGGAGAGGCGACATTATTATTGTCGACGAACCAGACATGAATTGATGGTTTCGGGCGGCGGTCAGGGAGTAAATCTACTAGCGAGCTAGCTAGATGATTGTGTGTGTATATATATATATATATATATATATACACGTAACGGGGCGCCGGCATGGGTCGTCTGCCATTTTTAGATGCATGGTTGCATTGTGAGGCGCGGTGCCATGGAGATGTGAATGGCTAGGAGCAATCGGAGGACGTTTGGCAGTTTGACGAGAGCCAGACCGATCGTTGACCCACCCGGCCTGGAGTATGTTCTCTTCGAACAATCAGGTCATTTTCTACTCGCCTTGATCGCTTACTGGTGTAGTGTGTTGGTTTGATGAATCAACTAGTTTACACCGGAGGGCATCCCTATGTTCTAACCATGCGCCTAGATGGAAGATATGCATATATCAACCTCTTCCTCCATTACTCACACCAAACGAGTTAGCATCACTTGTAGCAAACATGTTTGATATCTAGGAATTAGGATATTGTTCAGTTCACTTAAATGTAGTGTAATCCCGTTAGGATAGGTATAATGCTCTCGCTGAATTGGGATTAAACATACGGTAATGCTAACTCTAGGGCGTCCGTCTCCACAAAAATATCGGACGCACTACCAGACCACGACCGCTTTCCTTTTTCTTCCCCCCTCCCGGTTCTGCGTCGACAGTTTCCAAAAAAAACGGTAATGCTAACTCTAGGGTGTCCGTCTCCACAAAAATATCGGACGCACTACCAGACCACGACCGCTTTCCTTTTTCTTCCCCCCTCCCGGTTCTGCGTCGACAGTTTCCAAAAAAACGGTAATGCTAACTCTAGGGCGTCCGTCTCCACAAAAATATCGGACGCACTACCAGACCACGACCGCTTTCCTTTTTCTTCGCCCCTCCCGGTTCTGCGTCGACAGTTTCCAAAAAAAACGGTAATGCTAACTCTAGGGTGTCCGTCTCCACAAAAATATCGGACGCACTACCAGACCACGACCGCTTTCCTTTTTCTTCCCCCCTCCCGGTTCTGCGTCGACAGTTTCCAAAAAAACGGTAATGCTAACTCTAGGGCGTCCGTCTCCACAAAAATATCGGACGCACTACCAGACCACGACCGCTTTCCTTTTTCTTCCCCCCTCCCGGTTCTGCGTCGACAGTTTCCAAAAAAAAAATCTCGCATCCCGCATCTTCGCCGCTCCCCTCGCTCCCGAGTCCCGACGCGCTACCACCGCCTCGTTCCCGACGCCACCGCCGGCGCCGCTCCTCCTGCTCCCGCCGCCGCCGCCGCCCCTCCCCGCTCCTCCACGCGCCGGCGCCGGCACGGTTCCCCTCGTCGTCTGCTCCCCCATGCCGCCGCCATCCTCTCCACTCGCACCACCAGCAGTGGAGCTCGTGCCGAGCTCGTGCCGCCGAGCGTGGGGAAGACGAATACCGAGCTCGCACCGCCATGGATCCGCCGTCGCCAGCCTGAACCGGCCATGGATCTGCTGGCACCGTCAATCCTCTGTCTCGAGCTCCTCTGCATCGACCTCCTCATCCGCGTCGCCGCCGCCGCCGTCCTCCGCGTCGAGGCGGCTTCCCTCGTCTCCGAGCCGATGCGGCCGCCCCGCGCGATGCCGCCCCACGAGTCGCCGCCGACGTCTCCGATCCGCGTCGTCCCGGCCTGCTCCTCCACGCCGCCGCGCCGGTTTGCTCCTCCACGCGCTGGTGGCGAGCTCTAGTTTGATGTTGCGTTAAGCACCCCACGGTGTTGCAACAGTTTTTGTTTCATGTTGCATAACTCTATGCATGTTGCAACAATTATTTTTTGGATGTTCCATCTGTTGATTTTTCATGTTGCAACATCCGCGTTCCAATGTTTCACCGTGCTATAGATCTTGCATTGGTTGCAATGATTTTTTTCAATGTTGCAGTTGTATAATTTTGATGTTGCAATAGTCTTGTCTTGATGTTGCACGGAGTTTGATTGGATGTTTCGTATGAATTCTGATTGGATGTTTCATATGAATTGGATGTTTCACGAAACATGCTCTGATGTTGCGGCGGGATTTATTAATCAACCCCGTAGCAACTGGATGATACGACGGTGTGTGTTTCTGTACGTGTTTCCGATGTTGCAACCGATGATTTTTCATGTTGCAAGTATTGTTCTATAATGTTGCATATGCTATTCTTGAATGTTGCAAAAAAATTTACATGTTACATGCAACATAGTACCCATGTTGCGGCGGGAGTTTTAATTGTTACAGTACCGTTGGAGGAGAAATGCTTGGCCCATGTTGTGCCACGTCACCGTCCGATTTTTTGGTGGACGTCGGACGTTCGGGCGCTAGGGAGACCGAAAAACATAATACATGCTACGAAGTACGAAGCTACCTGTAGAGAGAGATCAACACTTGCATTAGCTGTGCCATAATAGAAAGTTTTTTCCAGAAGGGCCAAAACAGAAAGTCTTATTATTATTATTATTATTAGGTCCACCTTAAAAGGAGGAGGCCTGCAAATTCAATCGTTTCAGTGGGCCAGAATTGGCCCATCCGAAGCTCAAAGTGGCCTGAAAAGTCCTGAACAGTGAACACTACCATTAAACCCAAGAACAATCCCAAACAGATCCTGTCCGTCCACTCCAAAAAGACCACGCGATCCCATTCGTCCACCACTCGCCCGCCAGCGAGGAGAACCCGCCGCCGCGTCCACCGCCACCGCCACCGCCGCCGCAGGCGACCTGGAAATGGTAAGGTCCCGAATCCTTCCGCTCCGTTCGTGTGACGAACCGGATTCTCACCGACGAGAACCCGACTCCCTGTACCCTTGAGATAGTCCCAGGAATAGCAGCTATCTCGTACAGAACTCATCTCAGTCGAATATCACATCCATACAACGATAAAAGGTTCATTACATGACTCCTATAAAGACAAAGCGTCTGGTACAAGCCCTCTGGGCTAAAACGACAATAAGAAACATCTGCGCAGCGGTAGCTAGAACAACTGGGTCCACTCCTCCACAGGCATCCTTGAGCGTAGCGCGCTCCCTTCAGTCGTACCACCCGTCCTGGTTGAACTCGTGGTCGGGGTCTTCACCTGAGAACCCAAAGTCTGTCCCCAAGGAAATGGGACAGGTCCACGTCACCAACCATAATATGATGCAAGCTTTAAAGTGGCCTATTCTAAGGATATAGAAATAATCAAGGTTTGAGCCAGGGTTTTCTTATGCAAGCAGCAGCAATAACCCAAATTCATCTCATCACCATCTCCTGCTCACACACATACATCATTCACTCCCCAAAACCAACCATCAGCCTCACATTTTCCCATCGGGCTCGTCCTGCCACGGCAGGTTCCCGCAAATCATTATTCACCAACACCTTTCACTCACTAGTCGACTCGGTGAGCTCCCTCCCCACCTCGTCTCAACAGCCTCAGCTGGACCAATCTCTCATAACCCGAATCAAGGATGAGGTAAGAAAGCAGATTCCCATGCTAGCCGGGGCTTCTCAGAAATGGGTCGTCCGTAACCGTGGACACGGCTATACGTATAGTTTACACTCTGCAGAGGTGGCACTCCAGGAATCCATCCGGGCTGCAAGGCTAGTCCGCAACCAACCTGAGACACAGCCCACAGCAAAGACCCTAAACAGTAGCGGCGCCAATCCTGTCTCCCTGGGCTCGGGAAACATCCGATCTAACATCTGCCCCAGGGTCGTGAAACCTTCCCACCGGGGCCAGTCGGGGGCCGTGGTAAATCAGGGAGATTACGCCGCAACGAATCCCCCCTACACATATCAAACTCGATTCTCCTACAGTCTCGGCGCCGCACTAGAGTAGGCTTGCTGGAACCCTCCCCATACTGGGTAGATGGTGAGCACGGTAATTCCCAAGTCCAAAGTGGGGGCACGACTCGGTCCTTAATTGTTCGGTAAAGCGAGTATCTGCATCACAAGCGATCCACCGCAACGGTCCGCAATCGGCACCCATAACAGGTATTGCCGCCCAAACTCCTCAGGTACTCACCGAGTACCAACCCCAAGTAACCAGTAACCATGTACCCGCAACAGGTACCCCATAGGGACTGCCCGAGTGCAGCCCCTCAGCACCTCGATCAACGATCGAGTTGTTATTACTCGCTTACACCGCCTAGCTGCACTACTCCTCCCAAACCACCCACAACTCACGCCAAGAGGATCAATCACAACCATCCCAACACATGCATAGCATAGCATATTTATAAAGTGAGTAGTAGGTAGCAAGGTAACAGGATAATAACAGAGGCAGTGCAGGTTTATCATGCGAGTAAAGTAAAGCGCTAGCATACTAGTTTGCATGTCTAATAGGTATTTCAGAGATGGTCGGGCGTGAACCTGGGCAAAGGTCTTCGTCCTCGTCAAAGCAGTTGTTGAAGTAGACCGGCTCCTCCTGACTCTCCGGAGCTCCTAGGGTTGCGCGAAAATAAAATAAGACGCGGCTACTGGCAAAGAAACACTAAGACAGCGATGAAAGAAGATCCAAATAACACCAAACTCTACACTAACGCGTAGATCATGATATTAGAAAAATATAGAAACTGGTTTCATATTTTTCTGAGCTACGGTTGATTTATTATTAATTTTCGAAGTTTAAATCATTTTCTGAAAATATTAAATAATTTCCGGAAAAGAAAACAGACAGAAATTAGCCTGCTGACGTCAGCATGACTTCATGCTGACGTCAGCAGTGGGGTCCGCCTAGGATGACGTCAGCAGTGGGCCCTGCTGACGTCAGCGTTGACCGGTCAACGGTCAACGGAGGTCAACGGTCAATGGTCAGCGGGTCAACTCTGATCAGTGGGCCCCATGTGTCAGTGACTCGCAGAGTATGACAGGTGGGTCCCATACGTCAGCGCTGTTAAAAGAAAAAGAAAAAGAAAAACGATGGCTGGGCTGGAATTGGGCCGAAAGCGAATGGGCCGGAAGAGTTTAAGGGTGTTAAACAGACTTAAACGCGAACAATCGGCCCACGAAGGGGTGGCTGCTGGATCTGGCCTGGTGGACTGAGTCCACGGTGCACCGTGAGTGTGGTCCACGTGAGCCGGGTGCACGGGATCGATCTGTGGCCGACTCGGGATCTTCTGTGCACGGCTGTGTGGCGACTTGGTGTGGTCCTGCGTGTGGCACGGCCACGGCGCGACGCGACGCGCGCGCGGCGCGCTCCAGAACGCGCCGGCGGCGAAGCTCATCGGCGGAACTGGCCGGAGAAGGCTCGGCTCGGGTCTAGGATGGTCGGAACAGCAGTGCTAGGGCTTGGCGGTCACGGACGGGGTGAACAAGGCCAGGATTGGGTTCGGTTGGGCCCTCCCGACGCGAACGGCGGCGGCTCGGCCATGTTCGCCGGCGTGCAACGACGGCGACACGAGTTTAAGTGCAACGACGTGCTCGGCAGGGTTTTGTGCGTGTGCGCGTGCAGTCCCAGCAGCTGCTGGAACGCACCTGGGTGCACACGCGCGGGCTCGTGGTCGCCCACGGCCGCGCGTGGCCTCGGCGTTCGCGCGCGGGGCGAGCAGAGCTCGGCCGCGGCGGGCCTCGGCTGCGGGAAACAAGCGACGGCGGGTTGCAAAGGGTTAGCGGCTCGGGACCCTGCACAAGAGACTGCACAGCACGAAGGCTGGCACACAGAAGGCTTGGCTTGGCACAGCGAGCACGCGCGGCGGCGCTCCGCCGGAAACA
The DNA here is from genome assembly GCA_033239725.1 of Echinochloa phyllopogon. NCBI lineage: Eukaryota > Viridiplantae > Streptophyta > Magnoliopsida > Poales > Poaceae > Echinochloa > Echinochloa phyllopogon. The sequence continues at coordinate 47,461,805 of BTCW01000002.1, read as the reverse complement.
GAGACGAAGGGGTGAATGCGGGCAGCTCACCTAGGGTCTCGTCGAGGTACGCTGCAGCTCGGGGAAGGCTCGGCGCAGTCCGGCGGTCCTCGTGCTCCTGCTCTCGCTCCTTGGTTTGGCCTGGAGATGGCGGTCCACGAGCGGCGTCGGCGACTTCGGCGGCGGCGCTACGGGGAAGGGGCCTCGGCTTCTCTTCTCTCCCTCTTCTCCTCCTCAGACCCTCCCCTGGTCCTCTTCCTCCCTCTCCCCCACTCGAATTGGATCTAGGAACCCCGATGGGGCGGCGGCGGCTTGGACAGGGAGTGCGGCCGGCGGGGCGATTTATAGGGCCTAGGTGCTAGGGTTTCGTTGGGCACGGACGGCGAGATAGGGGTGCTCGAGCGGCTGCGGACACGCGGCGCAATCGCGTCGGGCCGCACGGAGCGTGGGTGGTTGGGTCACGGGCGGCGCTCCGCGGGAGAGAGAGAGGGGGTAGAGCGGCGCGCGGGGGAAGACGACGTGAGGGAGACGAAAAGGCTGACAGGTGGGGTCCCGGCGTCAGTGGGAGAGAAGGAGACGCGGCGGCGACGCGGTGAACGGCTGGGCCGAGCTGGGCCGAAAGGCCGAGCAGGCCGATTGGTCGGTTGGATTGGGAAAGGAATTGAAGGGCGAAAGTTGGACTTTGGTTTCGAGATTTCGGCCCACGAACAGGAATAGGGTTGGAAATTAGTTTAGTCAATTAGAGTTTGAATTCAAATCTAGAATTTGAATTCAAACCAACCAAAAATCCAAATAAATCCAAATAAATCCAAATCACACTAATTCATCCTTAGCACTTCAAATTGATTTTAAATTTAAATTTAAATTGCCTAAGAATTTAGGGAGCAAATAGAAGACACTCTTATATGTTGGTTTGCATGCACACAATTTCACCAAAAATTTTTAAATTCGAATTTTTGCACTCAACAAAACCTATAGGAAATTTAGGGTTGTTACAGTCTCCCCCCCTCACAAGAATCTCGTCCTCGAGATTTGTGATTACCTATGGTTTAAACAAGTGGGGGTATTTCTCTTTCAGTACTGACTCCTTCTCCCAAGTGGCTTCCCTTTCTGAGTGATTGCTCCACTGCACTTTGCAAAACGGGATAGCTGTGCTTCTGGTCTCTTTGACTGCTCTGTCTAGTATCCTCTCTGGGTACTCCAGGTACTCCAAGGTGTCCTGTAGGTCTAATGCCTCTGTCTTGATCTCATGTTCTGGTACTCTCAAACACTTTCTCAGCTGAGATACATGGAACACTGGGTGTACTCCCGCTAGTTCCTCTGGTAGGTCTAGCTTGTAGGCTAGCTTTCCTACTCTCTCCAGTATCTGGTATGGTCCAACAAAACGGGGTGCTAGCTTTCCTTTCACTTGGAATCTTTTATGCCCTCTGAGGGGTGACACTTTCAGGTAGACGAAGTCTCCTACTTCGAATTCTAGATCTCGTCTCCTTTTATCTGCATAGCTCTTTTGTCGGCTCTGAGCTGCCTTCAGGTGCTCTCGGATCTTGGCCACATTTTCTTCTGCCTCTACAATCATGTCAGGTCCAAAGAATGTTCGTTCTCCCACCTCTGACCACATTAGAGGTGTTCTGCATTTTCTGCCATAAAGTGCCTCAAAGGGTGACATCTGCAGGCTGGCCTGGTAGCTGTTGTTGTAGGAGAATTCTGCATAAGATAGACTCTTCTCCCAGTCTGTGCTGTATGCTAGAACACAAGCCCTTAACAAATCTTCGAGAACTTGGTTCACTCTTTCAGTCTGCCCATCTGTCTGAGGGTGGTAAGCTGTGCTATACTCCAAGGTTGTCCCGATGGCTTGATGTAGGCTTTGCCAGAATTGAGCTGTGAATTGGGGTCCTCTGTCTGACACAATACTTTTTGGTGCCCCATGCAGCTTGAGAATGTTGTCTATGTACAGCTCTGCTAGTTTGCTTACTGAGTGTGTGCTTTTGACTGGTATGAAGTGAGCTACTTTCGTCAACCGGTCAACTATGACCCAAATGGCATCATTTCCTTTCTGTGTGCGGGGTAGGCCAACTACGAAGTCCATGCTGATATCTTCCCACTTCCACATTGGAATTTCCAGTGGTTTCAGCAGTCCTGCTGGTCTTTGATGTTCTGCTTTGATTTTTCGACAAGAGTCGCACTTGGCTACATATTCTGCTATGTCCTCTCTCATTTTCTTCCACCAGAACTTATCCTTCAGATCCTGATACATCTTAGTGCATCCTGGGTGTATCGAGTACTTGGACTCGTGAGCTTCTGAGAGAATTGTCCTCCTGATTTCCTCATCCTGTGGTACACAGATACGGTCTTTCAGCCATACTGTCCCTGCTTCATCAATCCGGAAGTCAGGTGCTACTCCTCGTTGGATATCCTCTTTCACTTCTTGGATTTCTGGACACTTTCCTTGTGCTTCTTTGATACGGTCTTCTAGGTTGTACTTCACTCTCATTTCCTGGGGTTTTCCTTCTTCTACTAGCTCGAGTTTCAGCATGTACAACTCTTTTGCTAGTTCTGGCTGACTTTCTGCTATCATCAAGTTGTTGCAATAACTCTTTCGACTTAAGGCATCTGCCACGACATTAGCTTTGCTTGGATGGTAGTGTATCTCCAAATCATAATCTTTGATCAGTTCTAACCATCTTCTTTGCCTCATGTTTAGTTCAGATTGGGTGAAGAAATACTTCAAACTTTTGTGATCTGTGTAGATATCGCACTTGTTGCCAATCAGATAGTGCCTCCAGATCTTCAATACATGTACCACTGCTGCCAGTTCTAAATCATGTGTGGGGTAGTTTTCCTCATGCTTCCTCAGTTGCCTCGATGCATAGGCAACAACCTTGCCCTCTTGCATCAGAACACACCCCAAACCTTGTCTTGAAGCATCGCAGTAGACTACGAAATCTTTGCGAATATCTGGCAGGGTCAATACTGGAGTTGTAGTGAGTTTGTGCTTGAGTTCTTGGAAACTTCTTTCACATTTGTCCGTCCACTCGAATGGGACATTGTTCTTGAGTAGTTCGGTCATTGGCTTGGCAATCTTGGAGAAGTTCTCAATGAATCTTCTATAGTATCCGGCCAATCCCAGAAAGCTCCGGATCTCCGTAACACTCTTCGGCTGCTTCCATTCTGCTACTGCCTCAATCTTTTCTGGGTCGACTGCTACGCCCTCAGCTGTCAACACGTGACCCAAAAAGGCTACTTTCTCTAACCAAAATTCACATTTGCTGAACTTTCCGTAGAGTTGATGCTGCCTCAGCCTCTCTAGTACAATCCTCAGATGCTTCTCATGTTCTTCGGCTGTTTCTGAGTAAACTAGTATGTCATCAATGAACACCACTACGAACTTGTCCAGTTCCTCCATGAATACCTTGTTCATCATGTTCATGAAGTAAGCAGGTGCGTTGGTCAAACCGAAGGACACAACGGTGAACTCGTACTATCCGTACCGAGTCACAAAAGCTGTCTTGGGAATGTCACCTTCCCTAATCTTCATCTGGTGGTATCCCGATCTCAGATCAATCTTACTGAAGTATTTGGCTTTCTTTAACTGATCTAGCAAGTCATCAATCCGTGGTAACGGGTACTTGTTCTTGATCGTCACTGCGTTCAGGGATCGATAGTCTACGCGCATGTGCATTGATCCATCTTTCTTCTTCACAAACAACACTGGCGATCCCCATGGGGATGCACTTGGTCGAATCACACCGCTCTCAAGCATTTCTTTCAGCTGCTTCTTGAGTTCCTCCAGTTCCTCTACTGACATTCTGTACGGCCTCTTGGCAATAGGCCCTGTGCCTGGTTGTAGTTCGATTATGAACTCTCTACGTCTCGGTCTGGTGGTAATCCTGGTAGTTCTTCGGGGAACACATCTGGATATTCACACACAACAGGTACTTCTTCGATCGTCATTTTCTCGATAGAGTATACCAACTGCCTTAGAATACATGTTCTAGATTTCTTCCTTGTTTTCCTTCTTTGTGGTTCTGCTGTTACTTTGACTCCGCTAGGATGTGTCAACTCAACTGTTCTGGGTGAGCAACTGATTATTCCTTTGTGCTCTGTAAGCCAATCCATTCCTAGTATCACGTCAATTCCATCCGATTTCAGGACTGTCAAGTTTCCTTCGAACTCCTGGCCTCCTATCATCAGTCTAACTGCGGGGCACTCTAAAGTGCACCTAAGCTCTCCTAAGGGAGAAGTAGTTACTATAGGTCTAACTTTAGGTATTGTCGGGGGTGACTGCTCTCTTACAAACTTTGTCGAGATATAAGATCCAGTTGCTCCAGAGTCAAACAATATCAAAGCTGGAATGCCATTTACTAAAAACTCACCGAGCACAACGTCGGGAGCGTCCTCGGCTTCTTCCTCTGTCAAGTGGTTAAGGCGTCCCCTCTGCACTGAAGTTGGCTGCCTGTCTTGTCCTCCAGGTGCCGGTGCCTTGGCTGGGGTTTGTTTGCTCTTCTTCTCCGGACAGTCAAAGGACTTGTGACCGGGCTTCCCACAAGCAAAACAGACCACTGTGGTTCCTCCACCAATTCTGGGTGTGTTGTTCGGCTTCCAGTTGGGGTTTCCCTGACTTGAGTAGTTGTTGTTTCTGTTACCAAAGCTGTTGTAGTTGTTACCTCTGCTGCCAAAACTGTTGCTGTTACTGCCTCGGTTACCCTGGTAACTGTTTCTGTTGAACCCTGAGCTTCCTTGGCTGTTGCTCTGCTGAAAGCTTCTCCTGAGCATGTTGCTCTGGCCACTCCTCGGCCTCTGACTTAGCCGGTGGTTGTGCAACTGTTCAGCCTTTCTTTTCTTCTCTCGCCAGGTATCTTCAAGTCCCACTCTTTCCTTCTCAACTGCGATAGCCCTGTCAATCAACTCTCTTAGTGACCTGTGTGAACTCGCTGCGAGTGCTGTCCTCAGACCTCTGTGTAAACCACGCTGGAACCAAAACTGCTTCTTCTTCTCAGTGTTGACGTCTTCAGGAGCGTACCTTGACATCTTAGCAAAGTGTCGAGCGTACTCAGCTACAGACAAACTTCCTTGGGTCATTGTCCTGAATTCCATTGCTTTATGCACCATGACTTGTTCTGGTATGTGGTACTCCTTGAAAGCTTCACAAAACTCTTGCCAGGTGATCTGAGCTGGGTTTGCGTGAGAGTCACAGTAGCTCTCCGACCACGCTTTTGCTGCTCCTTCAAGTTGGTGCGCCGCAAGGGCCACACATTCCTCTTCAGTGTAGTCTGTCAGGTCCAGCTTCGTCTCGATGGTACGTAACCAGTCGTGTGCATCGAGTGGTTCGTCCGAGTAGTCGAAGGTGGGTGCTTTCAGCCTGATGAACCGCTCAATCTTCCTTTGTAGGTCTTCCTCACGGTGTCCCTGACGGTTCTGGTTCTGATTTCCCTGCATCTGTTGCATAGCTTGCATCATCTGTGTGTTGGCCTGTGCCATCTGTTGCATCAGCTGTGTCTGAGTAGTCATCACTTCTGCCAAGTTAGGCGGTGGCGGTGGTTGCTGGTTGTTCTGCTGGTTCTGCTGGGGTTCCACTGCTGGTTCTTGCATTTCCACTTCCTGTTCTTCTCCTGGTGCGTTGTTCTCGGGCTGGAGCACGCCTGCTGCGCGTCCACGACCCCTGCCTCCAACTGCAACTGCTGCTCTTCCGCGACCACGACCTCTGACACGTCCTCTGCCTCTAACTGTCATTGCTGCCTCTTCTTGCTCAGCTTCCTCAAAACGTGCAAGCAGTCGGTTGGATCTTCGGATCGACATCTTGCTGTATTTTTCATAGGGCAGATTTAGTGGCGGTCGGTAATGGTTAAGTTAGCGTAACTAGAGTAGGAGCTGCACACAAGAAATAGACTCAACACTAAAGTACACTCAAGATGAACAACAATAAAACTGCAAGAACAGCCAAAAAGATCGATCAATCATTACAGCATTACACCCTAGACATGTGTACTATCCCGAGGCCAGCTCCTGGAACCTTGAGGATTAGTACACCTAAGCGAATGCTACATCGTGGCTGAGCCAAAAGGTGGTCATGATCTACTAAGTCTAAACATCTACTCATGAAGATAGATACAACTCTCATCATCTGCCGATATCTGCTGATACTGCCTACTGCATCTGTCTCATACTGCTGAAAGTGCCTGTGAGGCGCGCTACCAACCTCACAGCCTCAGTCTCTGTCTGCTGCTTGATCACTGCCTGTTGTCTCGGTGGGTGTCCGTGAGGCGCGCTGCCAACCTCACTATGTCCGTCTCAGGTTCTGTCAACTGCTTCTCTAAGTGTGTCAGTTCTTGTCTCAGTCTTGTCATCTCGGGAGTAAAGGTTCGAGCCTCAGGTGGTGGTATCGGCTCAACTCGGCTTGGTGAAACTCTGTAGTTCTCTGTCCTGGGTTCAACTCTGCGTTCTTCTGGTAGTCCTTGGTTTACTGTGATCATTTCTGCCACTCTCTTCCTATCCAATCTTACCCAACTACTAAGGGTCCTTCGAGCTTCATCCTTTGCCGTAATCTGTTGAAGACTCAGGTACTTCATCAGCTGGTAGTTCCGTCCACTTTTCTCCTTGTAGCTATCCACCTCTTCCTGGAGTTCTGAGTTGAGACTGTCCAACCAGTATACCTCTTCCTTCAGACCTTCTATCTCTTCTTCCTTGGCTGCTAGTTCCTTGTCTTTTTCTGTGAGTTGATCTTCCAGGCGAACATCCCGAGCATGGTGAGTTGCTCGGATCAGTCCTGCCAACTGCCTGTTGTTGCGAGCTTCGTACTCCAAGTTCCTGACTTCCATTGTTTTAGCTCTGAGTTGCTCCTCAAGTAAGGCGATCCTATTGTCCTTCTCCATCAGCTGGATATCCTGCTTCCATACCCTCTCTTTCAGCTTGGCAACTTTCTCTTCTAGGCCAATGTTCAAGTATTCCTGCTCAATCATGCACTGAACTGAGGTCCGCAGAGTCGCGTTCCGCTCTCGGTCTGCTGCGTGAGCCTGCAAGCTGACTGCGTCTCTGTCCGTCGGATCTTCCAGAGCTCTCGGTAGGTACCGGAAACGAGTGTGGCTGAGCTGACTCTGGTACACAAGTGTGGCAAGTCGGAGTATCCTCATAGCTATAGTCTGCACTGCCCGATTGAAAGTGCTCTCGCTGGTAGCTGCTCGTAACATCAGTGACCTTGGTCGTCCAGGGATGTTGGGTACAACCATCTGCAACCGGGTGTGTACTCCCTCTCCAGGTCCGTAGGTCCATCCCTCGTAGAAGACGTTGTCCACATCTATTCCCCACTGTACGCAGCACCTCCCTCAGTAGCACTGCCAAACCTCCACAGTCTGCTCCTGTGGTCCTGATCTCCCGTCGTTCATCTGCTGATCTTCCCTCCATCTGCCAGACAGTTAGTGGGTTGTTAGTAAGTTAGCAAGTTAGTAAGGTAAGGTAAGGGTAAAAGTTTTGCAAATAGATGAGATGTACTTATATAGTTTTCAAATAGTCCAAGGAGTTTCATATAAAATAGAGGACTCAGTTAGAGCTTCTGTCCTAAGTTTCCGTTCTATGGGTTACGCGCTACGGTCAAGTATGGCTCTGATACCAACTGTGACGAACCGGATTCTCACCGACGAGAACCCGACTCCCTGTACCCTTGAGATAGTCCCAGGAATAGCAGCTATCTCGTACAGAACTCATCTCAGTCGAATATCACATCCATACAACGATAAAAGGTTCATTACATGACTCCTATAAAGACAAAGCGTCTGGTACAAGCCCTCTGGGCTAAAACGACAATAAGAAACATCTGCGCAGCGGTAGCTAGAACAACTGGGTCCACTCCTCCACAGGCATCCTTGAGCGTAGCGCGCTCCCTTCAGTCGTACCACCCGTCCTGGTTGAACTCGTGGTCGGGGTCTTCACCTGAGAACCCAAAGTCTGTCCCCAAGGAAATGGGACAGGTCCACGTCACCAACCATAATATGATGCAAGCTTTAAAGTGGCCTATTCTAAGGATATAGAAATAATCAAGGTTTGAGCCAGGGTTTTCTTATGCAAGCAGCAGCAATAACCCAAATTCATCTCATCACCATCTCCTGCTCACACACATACATCATTCACTCCCCAAAACCAACCATCAGCCTCACATTTTCCCATCGGGCTCGTCCTGCCACGGCAGGTTCCCGCAAATCATTATTCACCAACACCTTTCACTCACTAGTCGACTCGGTGAGCTCCCTCCCCACCTCGTCTCAACAGCCTCAGCTGGACCAATCTCTCATAACCCGAATCAAGGATGAGGTAAGAAAGCAGATTCCCATGCTAGCCGGGGCTTCTCAGAAATGGGTCGTCCGTAACCGTGGACACGGCTATACGTATAGTTTACACTCTGCAGAGGTGGCACTCCAGGAATCCATCCGGGCTGCAAGGCTAGTCCGCAACCAACCTGAGACACAGCCCACAGCAAAGACCCTAAACAGTAGCGGCGCCAATCCTGTCTCCCTGGGCTCGGGAAACATCCGATCTAACATCTGCCCCAGGGTCGTGAAACCTTCCCACCGGGGCCAGTCGGGGGCCGTGGTAAATCAGGGAGATTACGCCGCAACGAATCCCCCCTACACATATCAAACTCGATTCTCCTACAGTCTCGGCGCCGCACTAGAGTAGGCTTGCTGGAACCCTCCCCATACTGGGTAGATGGTGAGCACGGTAATTCCCAAGTCCAAAGTGGGGGCACGACTCGGTCCTTAATTGTTCGGTAAAGCGAGTATCTGCATCACAAGCGATCCGCCGCAACGGTCCGCAATCGGCACCCATAACAGGTATTGCCGCCCAAACTCCTCAGGTACTCACCGAGTACCAACCCCAAGTAACCAGTAACCATGTACCCGCAACAGGTACCCCATAGGGACTGCCCGAGTGCAGCCCCTCAGCACCTCGATCAACGATCGAGTTGTTATTACTCGCTTACACCGCCTAGCTGCACTACTCCTCCCAAACCACCCACAACTCACGCCAAGAGGATCAATCACAACCATCCCAACACATGCATAGCATAGCATATTTATAAAGTGAGTAGTAGGTAGCAAGGTAACAGGATAATAACAGAGGCAGTGCAGGTTTATCATGCGAGTAAAGTAAAGCGCTAGCATACTAGTTTGCATGTCTAATAGGTATTTCAGAGATGGTCGGGCGTGAACCTGGGCAAAGGTCTTCGTCCTCGTCAAAGCAGTTGTTGAAGTAGACCGGCTCCTCCTGACTCTCCGGAGCTCCTAGGGTTGCGCGAAAATAAAATAAGACGCGGCTACTGGCAAAGAAACACTAAGACAGCGATGAAAGAAGATCCAAATAACACCAAACTCTACACTAACGCGTAGATCATGATATTAGAAAAATATAGAAACTGGTTTCATATTTTTCTGAGCTACGGTTGATTTATTATTAATTTTCGAAGTTTAAATCATTTTCTGAAAATATTAAATAATTTCCGGAAAAGAAAACAGACAGAAATTAGCCTGCTGACGTCAGCATGACTTCATGCTGACGTCAGCAGTGGGGTCCGCCTAGGATGACGTCAGCAGTGGGCCCTGCTGACGTCAGCGTTGACCGGTCAACGGTCAACGGAGGTCAACGGTCAATGGTCAGCGGGTCAACTCTGATCAGTGGGCCCCATGTGTCAGTGACTCGCAGAGTATGACAGGTGGGTCCCATACGTCAGCGCTGTTAAAAGAAAAAGAAAAAGAAAAACGATGGCTGGGCTGGAATTGGGCCGAAAGCGAATGGGCCGGAAGAGTTTAAGGGTGTTAAACAGACTTAAACGCGAACAATCGGCCCACGAAGGGGTGGCTGCTGGATCTGGCCTGGTGGACTGAGTCCACGGTGCACCGTGAGTGTGGTCCACGTGAGCCGGGTGCACGGGATCGATCTGTGGCCGACTCGGGATCTTCTGTGCACGGCTGTGTGGCGACTTGGTGTGGTCCTGCGTGTGGCACGGCCACGGCGCGACGCGACGCGCGCGCGGCGCGCTCCAGAACGCGCCGGCGGCGAAGCTCGTCGGCGGAACTGGCCGGAGAAGGCTCGGCTCGGGTCTAGGATGGTCGGAACAGCAGTGCTAGGGCTTGGCGGTCACGGACGGGGTGAACAAGGCCAGGATTGGGTTCGGTTGGGCCCTCCCGACGCGAACGGCGGCGGCTCGGCCATGTTCGCCGGCGTGCAACGACGGCGACACGAGTTTAAGTGCAACGACGTGCTCGGCAGGGTTTTGTGCGTGTGCGCGTGCAGTCCCAGCAGCTGCTGGAATGCACCTGGGTGCACACGCGCGGGCTCGTGGTCGCCCACGGCCGCGCGTGGCCTCGGCGTTCGCGCGCGGGGCGAGCAGAGCTCGGCCGCGGCGGGCCTCGGCTGCGGGAAACAAGCGACGGCGGGTTGCAAAGGGTTAGCGGCTCGGGACCCTGCACAAGAGACTGCACAGCACGAAGGCTGGCACACAGAAAGCTTGGCTTGGCACAGCGAGCACGCGCGGCGGCGCTCCGCCGGAAACAGAGACGAAGGGGCGAATTCGGGCAGCTCACCTAGGGTCTCGTCGAGGTACGCTGCAGCTCGGGGAAGGCTCGGCGCAGTCCGGCGGTCCTCGTGCTCCTGCTCTCGCTCCTTGGTTTGGCCTGGAGATGGCGGTCCACGAGCGGCGGCGGCGACTTCGGCGGCGGCGCTACGGGGAAGGGGCCTCGGCTTCTCTTCTCTCCCTCTTCTCCTCCTCAGACCCTCCCCTGGTCCTCTTCCTCCCTCTCCCCCACTCGAATTGGATCTACGAACCCCGATGGGGCGGCGGCGGCTTGGACAGGGAGTGCGGCCGGCGGGGCGATTTATAGGGCCTAGGCGCTAGGGTTTCGCTGGGCACGGACGGCGAGATAGGGGTGCTCGAGCGCCTGCGGACACGCGGCGCAATCGCGTCGGGCCGCACGGAGCGTGGGTGGTTGGGTCACGGGCGGCGCTCCGCGGGAGAGAGAGGGGGCAGAGCGGCGCGCGGGGGAAGACGACGCGAGGGAGACGAAAAGGCTGACAGGTGGGGTCCCGGCGTCAGTGGGAGAGAAGGAGACGCGGCGGCGACGCGGTGAACGGCTGGGCCGAGCTGGGCCGAAAGGCCGAGCAGGCCGATTGGTCGGTTGGATTGGGAAAGGAATTGAAGGGCGAAAGTTGGACTTTGGTTTCGAGATTTCGGCCCACGAACAGGAATAGGGTTGGAAATTAGTTTAGTCAATTAGAGTTTGAATTCAAATCTAGAATTTGAATTCAAACCAACCAAAAATCCAAATAAATCCAAATCACACTAATTCATCCTTAGCACTTCAAATTGATTTTAAATTTAAATTTAAATTGCCTAAGAATTTAGGGAGCAAATAGAAGACACTCTTATATGTTGGTTTGCATGCACACAATTTCACCAAAAATTTTTAAATTCGAATTTTTGCACTCAACAAAACCTATAGGAAATTTAGGGTTGTTACAGTTCGCGCTTCTCAAGCCGAGTGCTACTCCTGTTCTTATGCATCCACCTTTTGGTTGAATAGATTTGTTGATGTTTAATTATCGCTCCATTTTAGGTGGATTTGTAAGGGTAAGGCGCTAGGTGGTTTAACTGAGAGTTTAGCGCATCTGCTATATTTTGTTTTGCTATGTGTTGTTCGTTGAATCATCTCCCACGATGATCGATTCGGGCCTTCGTGGCGCGGGAGTGCGGGGAGCTGGGGTTCACCGGCCTTGCTCTTTCCTTCGACTGAAAGGAGTGATGTGGATCGAAATGTTCCATGGGTTGCTTGCTTCTAGGAAATTGTCAGCTGTCCCAATTCCCAAAACCTAATTTGTGTGGGTAGATAGGATTTCATGACCACGGTTCAACGCCATGCAGTTTTCTGTTTGTTTTTTTGGTGAATGAAGCTTTGAACAGGCTACAAAACTGTGATTTTGTGTAATTAATTGTCAGGGGTTAGTGGGATGCCTTAGGAACTCTCATGTACTGACCACTGAGGCTTACCCCTAGCTCAACAGTACTGCCATGTAGGTGTTGTTGGTTATGAATCCTCACTGTTTGGGTCTGTTGTTTGTTAGTCTATCTAGGACCATTCTAAAGTTTGCAAACCGGTGTTATTGAGATGCATACTACAAATTCTGAGTGACCTTTGTTCTAAAAAGGAACACTCTTACTCTAGAAGGATTGGAAAGATCATTCATTTTTGCCAACTCAACTCTTAATTTAAAGGACTGTGCTTAGTAAGTTTTTATATCGCTTACTGGGATGGAATATTTTTTAAGTTGCTACATGCCTCCATTATTGCATAATGACATAAAATTGCCTGGATAGTAGAATGCACGTGTGCTATTTTCTGTGTCTTCTCAATCTGTTACTCTGTTCACGAGGATTATTTGAATCTCATATTATATAGCGCTATTGTTCTGGTAAAATTGCCTGGACAGGATTTAGTAGATCTACATTAGCGTACATATATCTATTGTATGTCTGTAATAATAAATTGAGTTTTTGGTTGATTAACATATGTTGATACATATCCTAATGTCTTCTGCAGCTGCTCCTCACCAGCAATATTTTGCTGTGAGACCCATTTAGGCTCTGAAACCCTAGAGAAAGGAAAGAAAGGTTAGGGGAAGGAGGAGCACGTGACGGGTGTCATCGTTCACATCTCTCTCTAACTGTCTCCACGTCCGGCTAGACAGCTGGTATGGCTACAGCACCGCCTGCCTTCACTGGCAACCTGAAGGTTAGTTTGTTGTCTCTCTCTATAACAGTACTCTGATTCTGACTGATAGGGCCTTCTCCATATCATATTCTCATACACACATTTCAACCCTCTATAAAAAAAACTAACCGAGCCATGCTTGAAGACGGTGACTGGCAGCATGGGCAAAGTTTCTAACACAGCCCGGTGCATTTTTGCGGTGAGCAGGAGGATGGTACTTGAGGCTGGCAGTGCTCTTGGGTGGAAGTTTGTGCGCATAGTGGGACACTGAGGGCCCAATGGTCATACGTAATGGCAGTTGTCAGATGCATGGACTGAGAGTGGGATGTTAGTGATCAGATTGACTAGCTGTTGGATACGTGTAGTCCATGGCTGAATGGCTCTATGGTAGATTCAATTAGTTCCTGTGATGATTACAATATACCCTGAGTTCCAGATTGGTATTGCACATTACCACCTCCATTAAGAGGCACTTTTCCTTAGTTTTCTACAAGTTCTGTATTTTGTTAGTAAACAATGGTGCACCAACGGATGAAATGGGACCTTGGTGTTGCTAGGAATATTGAGCTACCTTTGCTATGCAATATGCAAATCTTGTAAGTGAATTTGTAGAACATGTTACTAACACACTGATGGCATGGTACTTTGGTAGTTTTTACTGATTGTATACATTTCTTCCCTTTCTTTTCATCACCTGTAAAAAGAAAGAATCCTGCAAGTAGAACAATGCAGTTGAAAGCACAAAGAACCCTTTTAGGGCTCATGATTCCTAAATTGCCTTAGGTGCACGGTGCGGAAAAGGCATGTTCCTGAGGAACACCAATCACAAATAAATAACAGTAACCTTTCCCCCCAGTATACGACATAGAATACATATAACAAATAAAATTCTATCTATAAGGTAAAGAATATCAAGGAATAAGTTTGGAACTATTTTATATGATAGGTAAATAGTAAGCCAAGAAAACACGGTAGTTGTATACCGAAAAGTGAAAGGAAAGCAAACCCTATATTTTGGGCTCATCTTGACCCCTCTTCTCTCGTTCTTAGTAGGTCATATTCTAACTTGAGAACCCAACATTCCCCAGGACCATATGCCTGAGCAATGGCACTGCGTCTAGAGTGCCTAGAGGCACTGTAGCTGTGTTGTGGTGTTCCTCGCTTCAGCGCATGATGTGTGCACTTTTGACTGACGTGGAGTAGAATCAGTAAATGACCATCACTGTAAATCAGTTTTTGCACCCTATATTCTGTTTCCTAAGTCTGAACTACTGGCAGTAAAAACTGTTTGATGTTTCCATTTTGAACTGTGCAGAAAGCACTTGCAGGTTTGAGAAGAATCAATTTAGATGGGTTGCGATGGCGTGTATTTGATGCAAAGGGTCAGGTTAGGATTCTTCTGCTGATTTCAGTGGCATCGGTGAACTCATCGGGAAAAAAAAAGTTTATGTGGTATGCTGGTTTCCCTGTGATAGGTGCTTGGGCGGTTGGCATCCCAAATAGCTGTTGTGCTTCAAGGCAAGGATAAGCCAACCTATGCTCCACATGTAGAAAACGGAGACATGTGCGTTGTAGTTAATGCAAAGGATATCAGTGTTACAGGAAGGAAAATGACAGATAAGATTTACTACTGGCATACAGGGTTAGTGAAGCCAAGCACAGAAAAAATGTCGAATACTTTATTTCTGAGTTTTTTTTTGTTAACTTGATATTTATTACTCCCAACCACAATAGGTATATTGGCCATCTGAAGGAAAGAAGGCTCAAGGACCAGATGGAGAAAGACCCAACTGAGGTGATTCGCAAAGCTGTCCTGCGCATGCTTCCCCGCAACAGATTACGTGATGTAAGTGAAACTTCATTTATCTTTATTCTGCAATCCAGGATTAGACATGAGTTCAATCGTTTATCGGGTTGAATAATTGATTGTTATCATTTTCTGTTGCAAACACTGTAAGGATTTGTTGATTACTGCATTTGTCGCTCATATTGATACTTGTATGCATTAACTAAAGTAATGAGTTAATGACAATTATGTTCGAGAAGAGATCAGTAACTTTTATCCTTCATTGTTCAGCAATTGACGTCTGTAATTTCTCTCATTACTCACTGAACCATGAGATTCTATCCTATAAGCTTAATTAGCTGTACTTTGTCATAAATCAAGAGCTGCTAGAGAGAAGTTAATTGTCTGTAGTTTGTCACTCCTGGATTATTAACTTTGTCCAGTTCCTGGGAGCTGATCTGCTTGATAATTTGTCAAAAGTTGTGACTGTCGTGTTGTAAACACTAATAAAAAGAAGATATATTGATGAACAAATGTGCTAGTACTTCATATCATCCAATTCTTGGTGCTGTTACAAGTGGTTGAGATGTCATACAAAGTTGTAATATTGTATTTGTGTACTGTTTGGCCTGTATATTTCTGAACATATTGATTGAGAAATCATGCCCTTTCCCCCCTTCTGGTAGAATCGATGTGCTTCTTGCGGCATTGCTATTTAACATATGCTGTTCTGATCCTACAGGACAGGGATCGCAAACTGAGAATATTTTCTGGAAATGAGCATCCATTCCACGATCGCCCTCTTGAGCCATTTGTGATACCACCACGGCAAGTTCGTGAGATGCGCCCCCGCGCAAGGCGTGCACTGATAAGAGCCCAGAAGAAAGAGCAGTCAATCAAAGCCAAGGAGGAAGAGGGTGCGAAGAATGCCGAGATTACCGCATAGGCGCATTCTGATGCCTATTTGCAGTTTTGCACACTGCAAACGTTCCAGATTCTGTTTCTCGGAGCATGTCCTTGGTTTCTTTGACATGTAGCCTGTTGAGTCAAATAGGCACTAGAACCTGAATCCCTTCTGTATTCATGCTCGTTATAACTCAGATTGACTGAATAAGATAGTCGTCTGCCGTGATGGTAAATCTACTCTCGCCCGTCGTCTGATTTGTTCAACTTCTGATCTCAGATGCAGCAGTTCATCTGGAAACGTATGATGATAAAAATCAGGGTGAAGGGATACCCTGATTTTGTTGGAACTGACTTGGCATATTCCATGCTGAGATCCTTGATGAACCTGACGAGCCGCTGGAACTCCCTCGCCGAAGATCCCCCGTCACTGACGTCCCGCCTCACCACACGCGCCAGCGCCTGCGCCGATCTCCTGACCTCATCGGACTCCATCGCCTCCCTCACCATCCTCTCCACGACGGCCCTGTCGCACACGTCCTTCATGTCCAGCCCGTTCCTCCAGACGGCGCCGACGAGCCGGCTGTTGATCTGCTGGTCCCCGAAGAAGGGCCAGCACACCATGGGCACGCCCTCGGCGACACTCTCCAGCGTCGAGTTCCAGCCGGCGTGCGTCAGGAAGCACCACACGGCGCGGTGCCGGAGCACGTCCCGCTGCGGCGCCCACACCACGAAAAATAGTGCTTTGTGGTACATAGTGCACAAAGATATCGTACTTCCTACATTAGCAAGATAGTCCAATGGGCAATCATGAATTTATTGAGTACCTCCCTCCCTCTTAGGAGTTCTGAAAGTTAACCGGTTAAAGTGGTGTCCAACTGTCTCTGTAGTCTGTGTAAAGATGTGTCCTGCATAAGGTTGCAGTCTGTTCTTGTGCTTTGGTTTCTGTTCATGAGCTAGTTCACGTATGTTGATTAGGTTCTGGTGTTATGTTCATGGTATCCCTGCATGTTTGGTGATCAGATTTGATCAGATTTTAGCGTTACTTTCATGTCTCTGTAGTCTGTAAAGATGTGTCCTGCAGAAGGTTGTAATCTGTTCTTGTGCTTTGGTTTCTGTTCATGAGCTAGTTCACGTATGTTGATTAGGTTCTAGCGTTACTTTCATGGTATCCTGCAGGGATATATGTTGATTGCTTTGATTGTAGAGCAACGTAGTAAATGAGATCAAAATCCAAATGCCAAGAAGTACAAATTTGAATTTTATCATAGAGCGTGCCAAATTAGCCTTAAACACTTGTACATACCCACATTTCTTAACTCTTAACATAAGTTGCCTAGACTACGTCAACTTGCATCCCAAGCATCAACGATACAAAAATGATCAACTAATTAAAACTATGCAAAAATGATCAACTAATTAAAACTAAGGTAAATATAATCTTTGATCATCCAAAACAATGGCCTACTTATTGTATCCAATATTTCCATGTATAAAATCAAAGTATACTGGAGTCCTGCTCTTACAGCAAAATCTCGGCTGCAACTTATGTCCCAAATGTACTATTATAAAGTGAACCACTCGTTACAGGAACCAAACTATCCTAGCTCTGACTATCCATATTATGAAAAGAACGAAAGCACAAATCTGGACACAACGACATGTACTGATGTACATACAAATTGCTTGGCGACTGGCAAAAACTGCTGCTCAAGAAACTACCCTGTAACCACTACCTCTCACTCAGAAGAGCCTCGGTATGTGTCGATCTTACTGGGTCCAGGACTGACAATTGCAAGAATAACAAGGGCGCCCAACAGCACCAGCAGCATCCCCAGCAAGTTCATAAACATGGCTTCTGTGGAGAAACGTCCAATCATTTTGGCAGTCTGCATAAAGATTGACTTCTCCAGGAGTCCACTCACACTTGTAGCGATAGCAAGAACATAGATGAATATACCAAAGAAGACATGCCAGGGAAGCAGAGATGCACGGCCACTTCTTGATCCACCGGGGTACCAAAAGGTCCAAAATCCAGTAGCCCACTGCACAAATTCAAAGTAAAGGACTAAGGCAGAGGACAATCTGATGTGAACCAACTTATTTCTTCTTCTTCTTTTTTCTGTTCATCGAAATATGAAAAATACAAGCACAGATTTGGACAGAAGAGTGTCTCAGTCTACCTGCAAGCTGAAGAAGATGATGCAAGTAAGGCCCAACCATGAGTGAAGTGTATACAGGTGGTCAATTTTTCTTTCATCATGAAACTTCCAGACAGCCCAGAGACCAATTAGAGTCAAAAGCATGGCAAGGAACTGCAGGGCAAGATGCACCAGCTTTTTCAGTTTCTTGGTTCCTGGCACAGTTTTGTAAGCCAAAAGAGCTGCATTCATAAAAATAACCAATCCA
Organism: Echinochloa phyllopogon; assembly: GCA_033239725.1. NCBI lineage: Eukaryota > Viridiplantae > Streptophyta > Magnoliopsida > Poales > Poaceae > Echinochloa > Echinochloa phyllopogon. The sequence continues at coordinate 47,443,976 of BTCW01000002.1, read as the reverse complement.
TTAGTTGTGTCCACAAATGCAAGAAATAGCAGTACCAAAGGAACTCATTTTAAATCTACAACATAAATTCAAATAATTTAGATGAATTCTAAACAACAAGGTTCTTGAACATACTGCCAAAATGTTCTTTGCTAAATGCTAGGCATCATTGGCTGCAATTTCGGTAGGGAAAAGTGGAGCTACCAAACAAACCTTAAAAAGGAAATCCTTATAATTGGATTTGACAAATATTACGTGGAATGCGAGTTGATTTGTAACTCGATAGGTGCTGGGGTAAATAATTTGTGTTTTGATTTGAACCTTACTGTATGTTTACTTAATTATGACACCTAATTACGTGCTGAGTTGGGCGAAAGAAACACACTTCAAATCATGCACAAAGATATCGTACTTCCTACATTAGCAAGATAGTCCAATGGGCAATCATGAATTTCACATGTATCAAGAAAACTGAAAATGACTTATGCAAGATGTATAATGCCAGCCTATAGAACAATTTTGAGAAACAATTTAGCTGGATAAAATTTCGAAACTAAACTTAGCTAAAATATGATAATATTGTTCTTAACTAAAAGTGGGTGCGTTCTGACCTTCTCCATTCAAGGCTACCAAACCAATCAGCATCAGCACAGGGTGAACCTGAAAGAGAGGAGATTTTATTGTCTAGAAATATCTCTTTAGCAGATCAAGACAGAATTAGAAGAAATGTTCCTGGTTTTACACATTCCAACCATCAGAGCACACTAGCCTAGCACATATTTCATCTTTCTATGTGTAGTGTTCACAACTAAACATGGGTACAAAGAACAAAGCTGCAATAACCTCTGGTCCTCCACTCACGATCAACCAGTTAACAATCCACAATGTACTAACATGTCCAGAAAGGGGGGGGGGGGGGGAATAGAAACTCAAATGAGAAATGCTATTCATTGGTGGACATATTTTATTTCTGGCAAAAAAAAACGTGTATGTATAGTTGCACACTAAATCAGCACCAAAAGGCACGATCAGACTGCAGAAAAATCATGTAGTTAGGAACTTTCCTCTAGGAATCAGCAAAAATAACCAAAAAACTCACCACTCCTCAGGTCATAAGTTCCTACCAATGCTAAAACCATCCACCCATTACCTAAGACATACAGATTTCTCATAAACTTTTGAGGTTTGCTAACGCTACCAGTTGCATTGCATATTCGCGGTGACCAGACGGAAGAATCACCTAACCAAGAAACTCGGGCACATAAAAACCGCTCGATCCGATCCTTGGAAGAGTCAATCAAACACTCCCGCAATAGAAACACCAAGTTTAACACTTAATCGGCGTCTGCAAGCGAGAAATCGGAAGCATAATCGATAGGGGACGAAGGATCCTTACGTTGAAAATAGGGAGCTTGCTCTCCTCGTCCGTGGACAGGGCCATGCCGCCGCGGTAGTGGACCGCCCAGAAGAGGATGCCCGCCGCGGCAGCCAAGCCCAGCAGCCGCACTAGCCCGAAGACCGGAAATCTCACCGGCGGCGCCGCCGCCATCGCCTCCGGTGGCAGGATCCGGAGATCGAACGAGAGGAGATAGGGGAGAGAAGAGGCCGAGAGGGGCGTATCAATCAAGCAGGCAAAGACGCTGAACTCAGTCAGTTCAGATCGGACCTGAACACGGCCTTTAGAAGCTGAAATTCAAGAAGAATCTAACTTTAGAAGCCTAATCAACAAGTAAAAATAGCGCTTTGTAGTACATGGTGATAAGTCCCATAATATACTTCAGGCAGTGAGGCGGTAAGTACCAAGTACCTTGACAACTGAAGCTTCAAACCGAAGAGCTGGGCGAATAGTAGAGGAACCAACAAATGGTGGTCTTCCTGAAAGGAGTATAAATGAGCATGAACCAGTAAATAAACCATCAGGAATCAGCAAGTGCAAAGTACTATATATGTGGCTTCGATCCCTTTCAATTCAGCAGTCTTTGTCCACGACAGTTTTTCACCATGCCAATTATGTGTTGTTTAGATACTTTGTTTACACAGTAGTAAGTACGGATTCTAGAAGGGTAGATTTGCTGATTCACATGTTAATAAATTAGAAAGAATCAGAAAAGATAACACTCCAAAATTGCAAGCAAATAAATAAACTTCCATTTTTGTCGCTAATTTCCGGTTCACACACATGTCCATGACAAATCCTAAAACCTAACAAACAAACCACGACCAGATCGAGCAACCCGTCATCCATGATAACAGCCCGACCAGATCTAACACCAAGTTCCGTTTCCGGAATCCCAATTAACGTAACACACAAGTTGCAATCAGAAACGGATTACGGATGGCAACCAAAATTCGTAAATCACCACTAACACTAGCAGTCTAACACCTAACAGCAGATCGAGTACATCGGCTCACGGCTCACCTTCCCGGAGCCCTGCCTGGAGTCCCGGACGCCGGAGATGCACGCCGCCTTGATGCCTTCCCGGACCTTGCTCCTGCTGGGCTGCTGGCCGTCGCCGGCTCGCCGCGCCGCCTGCGCGCGCTGCCGCCGGGCGCCGCCTCGGCCTTGCTGCTGGAACCTGCTGGGCGCCTCCGCGCCTGGCACCTGGGCTGCTCGCTGCAGCCTGCAGGCCGCCGCCGCGCCGCCTCTTGCTGGCCGGTGGCCGCCGCGCCGCCTTGGGGGTAGGGGCGAGGGCGGGCCGCGACAGGGGGAAGGCGAGGGCGTCGGGAGAAGCCGCGACAGGGAGGGGGAAGCGAATGAGCGATGGGGAAGGGGAACGATTGAGATGGCCAGATGGGCTGGTAGTGGGGGCAGTTTGGGCCGTCTGGGCCTTCAAAGAGGGGGGATGGCCAGATGGACTTTTCGCCTTAACGGGCTACAGTTGATGAAAAGTTATGCGTATTTTGAAGGACATGTCAATTTCTCGCCTGGTACTCAGAAACATATCATCATGGCTTGTTTTGCTTTGCATAATTTTATCCGGGACAGTAATTTGCGTGATAAAAAATTTGAGAGATGTGATGCTGACGAGGACTACTTGGTACACTCTATAAGTAGCATGACACAAACACAGAGAGATGGGAGTAAAGATGTGGAGAATGAGGAGACCATAAATACCATTCGTAACAGGATAGCTCATGCTTTGATTAGTGTGAGAGGTGGATAATTATATCGAGACATATATCTTGATGCTTTATATGAGCCTTTTATGTTTTGTAAATGTATTGTTCTATTTATCTGGACCATATTGATGAAGAACTTAGAAAATTTGAACGCATAAGGTTAATACGAGTATTTATATATAAACAGTGCCACGTTCTCATGGGCATTACAGATATTTCTTTCACAGCATACAGTTTCACAGTTGCTCTAACCAAATGGTCTTCTGCTTTTTCAACAACTGCTTTTCCACGTCTACTTTTCCAACGGCCACAACTCACAATAGCTTTTTCAATAGCCACAGTCCAACCAAACACACCCTAAATACGGTGGCACATGAGTTGGGATAAATAGGTAGAAGAGAGTTTAACACGCGCGTACACGTACGCGCGGGCATTACAACTATAGTGTAAAAAAAGATACATATACCCAGGCCCAATAGATGTCGGCGGCGTTTCGCCGTCGTCGACCACACACGTCAACGGCGGCTGGAGTTGAGGAAGGTCCAAGGAGTCAACCAGACAACCACGCAATCATTGACTGAGCCCGGACGTCGCGCTGAGCTCCCTGATGAACCCGACGAGCCGCTCGAACTCCGCCGACGACGATCCCCCGGCGGCGACGTCGCGCTTCACCTGCCGCGCCAGTGCCTCCGCCGACCGCCTGATCTCCGCAGACTCCATCGCCTCCCTCACCGTCCTCTCCACCACGCCCCACTCGCACACGTCCTTCATGTCCAGCCCGTTCCTCCAGACGGCGCCGACGAGCCGGCTGTTGATCTGCTGGTCCCCGAAGAAGGGCCAGCACACCATGGGCACGCCCTCGGCGACGGCCTCCAGCGTCGAGTTCCAGCCGGCGTGCGTCAGGAAGCACCCCACGGCGCGGTGCCGGAGCACGTCCCGCTGCGGCGCCCACGCCACGACGCGCGCTCTGGTTTCCCCAACCGCGTCGACGGCTTCTCGGAGAGCGGCGCCTTGGACTTGGGGGCTCGCCCCCACCATGTCCGGCCGGAGCACCCAGAGGAACGGGTAGCCGGAGGCGACGACCCCGGACAAGAACTCCGTGAGCTGTTCGTCGGAGATGACGACGTGGCTCCCGAAGCTTAGATACACAACGGACCGGTCAGCCTGGCCGTCGAGCCACGCGATGCACCCGTCGTCGGCGCTCCACAGGCTGGACACCGGCGCCGGCGCCGCCGAAGACATGGCGTGGAGAGGGCCGACGGCGAACACGTCGCGCATGCGCGGCGCGATGTGCGCGAGCGCCGGACCCTCCAGGGAGGCACTCGTGTTGAGCACGAGCGCCCGTGCCGCGGTGCCGCTGTGCGCGGTGGCCTCGGCGAACACGCCCAGGATGGGATCGAGGCCGGCGCCGGCGCCGCCGTCGATGCCACCGCGACGGCGGAACACGCTTGGGAGGTCCCGCCGGCGCAGGAAGCTGTCCATGCCCGGAACGCCACGGACCGGCTGGTCGAGGCCGCCGCCGCCGACCGGGAAGGGGAGCTCGCCGAGCTCGAGGAGCTCGGGAACGGTCTGGTAGGCCAGGAAGCTGCTCGCGCTGGACGTGCGGAACGGGAGCGCCGGCAGGCCGAGCTCCTCGGCAGCGTCGATCGCCCACGTCAGTAGCCCGTCGGCGACAACGCAGGTCACCGGAGGGAAGCTGCTGCGGTCGCCGTCGACGCCATAGCTGTTGTCTTGGCTCTGGCTCTCCCCTGCAGATGACAAGGACGCGAGCAGAGCGCGGTAGCTTACCGAGCCCACCTCCCGCAGGGACCTCTCGAGCTCCAAGATGTCGCCCAGCAAGCGCGGGTTGTCGCCGGCGAGGCCGTCCGGAATGGACGTGAAGCGGAGGCGCGGCGAGCCGGCCACGGAGGAGGCGCGGCGGAGGTTGTGGTCCGTGTGGAGGAACGTGACGAAGATGCCGGCGTCGAGGAGCGCGGCGGCGAAGGGGAGCATGCTGTTGATGTGGCCCTGCGCCGGGGACGGGAACACCAGCACGTGCGCCTCCGCCATGGCCGTCGATCACGAATGCTTCCTCTGCCGGCCGGCGAGAGCAGGTGCGATCGTGAGGGGGCGAGGTGGGCTGGGTTGGATTCTTGCCTCGATCTGTCCGTGTCGCGTGTGTTCGATGTCGCCTCCTACTCGATCACCAGCCGGCTTTAAAATTGGGAGAGTCCATATAGGCATGACCTACGCAGGAATATACAATTGGTGCGTGGAGTGACTGTGAGTCTGTGACTGAGACTTTCCACTCTGATTTTTTTTTGGCCATTGATTATGACTGTGTTTTAAAATCAAATATAGAATCCATCCAATAAACTCGCCGAATGATCAAGGCTAGCAGAGTGCTCCAGCTGCTAATGGCTAGAAAACCGTCGAGATCAAATGCCGGCACGCTGACGGCACACAAACGATGAACATGGAAACATATAAGATCGATCACAGGCGTCATGGCTCAAATAAACCATACAAGAAACGACACTGAGATACGGTATTCAGCCAGAGTTACCGGCACGAATTCGTATATTCTGATCCATGCGTGCACGGTGGTATGTATCTGTTTGTGAACACCGGAGTTGATCGTGTAGTGCTATTGACCTAAACTTTAACTGGCTAGTTGAGCTTATTTGTCCTGTGATGAAGTATGTAGGCGTCAGGGCTAAGGGCTTCAATGTTGCTCGTCCAATGTTTCACCTGATCTTATGCTATTGGCGGTGGGATGCATTGAGAATTAGAATTTGGATTGAAGCCCAGTCCCTTCTGGATTTGGAAATAAGTAGTATACTAGTATACGTTAAAATCCAGTATGTACCTTTGCCGACGTGAACGCCTCCGTGTTCCCACGCGCGCGGCGCGCAACTCGGAGTCGGACCACACACACCGCGCGACGGAACGGAACGCCATGGTCGCCGCGCGGCGCAACATGGCAGACGGTGGCAGCGGTGCCGTCGTGACGACGCTTGCCAGCGGGCGGACTTGCCGCCGCGGACAGTGGCCAGGGGGTGGTCGGTATTTCATTTACCGTCCACCCCCTGGGCAGCTGAGGCCGTTCAATCCGAATCCCACGGTCAGGATAAAACCGATCCTAAACTCCAGGGAAGCGAAACAGAGCGCGCGGGCGACGGGGCTAGGCCTCACATGGCGACGATGCGCCCGGCAGCGGGCGGCGGGTGGCAGGATGGACGCTGGAGGGGGAGTCAATTGGGGGAGAGAGGAGTGCGCGGGTGCGGCGGCGTGGACAGGGAGGACGGCGGTGCCGGGCAGCATGCGCTTTCTTCCCCGTAGCCTCCGCCATTTCTTCTGATGTCTGATCATTGTCGCCTTCTGGTGACGACGTCAGTGGCTCTTCCTCGCGGGCTCATGATGGCCAAATATTGCCGCTGCCGGCTGCTCTCGTGGTCGATTACAGCGTCGATGGCGGCAAGATGGCCTTGTGCAAGATTTCCTTAAGGCTGCTCCATTCTTATTTTCATTTGATCAAGACAAAACTTTAAACAACAAAGAATTCATTGATTATTCATCCATGGGATACAAAGTTTTAATCAGAAGTAAGTAATTTTGAATATGAATCTGAAAATGTAAATTTGGTGCCACAAAAGTACAAAACCTATGTACTAAACAAAATAGAGTCCTTTGAGAATTATTCTAATTTAGAATCGGATCACATAGTCATTTTATGATTTTTTTAATATCGATGTGTCTGTTGCAAAAAATATTCCATATTGTTGGGTAGACAACTAGTGATGTTGTAATATGTGATGATGCGAAACACGGTGTAACATTGTGTTGGGAATTTCCTAGTTTATAATTTTTTTAAAAAAACATAGCAAAAGTGTATTTAAGACTGAAAGACAAGTCTACCTGTGTCATTGTCAAAAATCCAAACTCAATGCAACTGCCTTCTCTAGTGGCCAAGATTCGATGCAACTGCTAGAGCTATCGATTCCTCGAGGAGAGAGCGTGGAACCGAAGTTTGAATTAGGTTCGATTCTTCACGAATAGAAAATGGACTGCCTCACCTGCCAACCAAACACGTGTGAGATAAAAGGGTGTGTTTAGTTCCAAAAAGATGAAGAGAAAGTTCGGTGAAAATACCACATCGAAAACTGTAGTGTATTATAGCACTTTTCGTTTGTTTTATGGTAAGCATTGTCCTACCATGACCTAATAGGCAAGATTCGTCTCGTCGTGTACATCAAAACCTAATTAGTTTTTTTATTTACCCACGTTTAGTGTTACATGCACGAGGAGAGAGATTTGATGTGATAGGTAAATAGTGAAGTTTGAATAATTTTTTTTTGATTTTTCAAGAAAGGCCTAAACGTTACAGTTGACGGGGAATATATTTATACTGATTTTTTATTCCTCCCAGCTACCGACTCCACTACTCGAGTAAAATTTTGTGAAGGTGCGGTCATTGAGGTGGGCTGCCCTTTTTTCAAGATTCGGTTCGTAGGGATTAAAACCAAGAGACTAAAATTAGTCTCTTGGTGACTAAAATTGCTGTTTGGATCCCTGGACTAAAAGGGACTAAAGTTGCTTTAATGGCTTGCGAAAAGACTGTTTTGCCCATAGACTTAAAAGGGAACAAGTGGGCTGGCGGGTGGGGGAGGGGCATCCAGTGTAAAAGTAGTGGTTTTAGTCCCTATAAGCTCCTCTTGTGGAGCTAAAGCGTTTTAGTCCCTTTTAAGGGTTTTAGTCCCAAGGGTTTGGATCTTTAGTCCGTTTTAGGACTAATTTTAGTCCGTTTTGATTTTAGTCCGTGGAACCAAACACCCCATAAAAATAATCTGCAACAAGAATATTAAAGTTGCAGATCTTTGGAACTCTAGGGACTTCATCCTCAAAGGATGGCTAATAATGGATTCAAGAGATGAAATGCATCCTTGGCCATCTTTATACTTAAAAAAAATTCCATCATCATTGACCGAGGCCGCGCGTCGCGCTCGACGCGCTGAGCTCCCTGATGAACCCGACGAGCCGCTCGAACTCCGTCGCCGACGACCCTCCGGCAGCGACATCGCGCTTCACCTGCTGCGCCAGAGCCTGCGCCGACCACCTGATCTCCGCGGACTCCATCGCCTCCCTCACCGTCCTCTCCACCACGCCCCTCTCGCACACGTCCTTCATGTCCAGCCCGTTCCTCCACACGGCGCCCACGACCCGGCTGTTCATCTGCTGGTCCGCGGACACCGGCCAGCACACCATGGGCACGCCCTCGGCGACGGCCTCCAGCGTCGAGTTCCAGCCGGCGTGCGTCAGGAAGCAGCCCACGGCGCGGTGCCGCAGCACGTCTCGCTGCGGCGCCCACGCCACGACGCGGGCCTTGCCGTCCCCGGCGCCCCGGACAGCTTCCTGGAGTGCGGCGGCGCCTCGGTCACGGTCACGGCTCGCCTCGATCATGTCCGGCCGGAGCACCCAGAGGAAGGGGTAGCCGGCAGCGACGAGCCCGGAGAAGAGCTCGGTGAGCTGCTCGTGCGAGATGGTGGCGAGGCTCCCCAAGCTCGCGTACACGACGGACCTCTCAGGCTGGCCGTCGAGCCACGCCATGCAGCCGTCGTCCTCGCGCAGCAGGCTGCCGGACGCCGCCGCCGGGGACACCGCGTGCAGGGGCCCGACGGCGAACAGGTCCCGCATGTGCGGCGCGATGTGCGCGAGCGCCGACGGCTCCAAGGAGGCGGTGGTGTTGAGTACGAGCGCCCGCGCCTTGCCCGTGTCGGCGGAGAGCTTGGCGAGCGCGGGCAGCGCGGGGTTGACGCCGTCGCCGGTGTCGTTGGGGCGGCGGAAGTGGCTTGGGAGATCGCGCCGCCGCAAGAAGCTTTCCGTTCCTGGGACGCCGCGCACCGGCGCGTCGAGGTCACCGCCGGCGGGGAAGGGGAGCTCGCCGAGCTCGAAGAGCTTGGGGACGGACATGAAGGCCAGGAAGCTGCAGGCGCTGGCCGTGCGGAAGGCGATCGCCGGGACGCCGAGCTCCTCGGCGATGTCGAGGGCCCAGGGAAGCAAGCCGTTGGCGACAAGGCACGTCACCGGTGGGAAGCGGCCGGCCGGGTCGGCGCCGGCATCAGCAGCACGGCTGCTGCTGGGAATTCCCGTGGCGAGCGACGGCGGCGGCGGCAGCGGCGACAGCAGAGCGCGGAACGGGCCTGTCGCCGCAACCGCCAGGGACGTGTAGAGCTCCGGGAGGCCGGCCGCCGAGCTGGGGTGGTCGTCGGGGAGCCCGTCCGGGACGGACAGGAAACGGAGGCGCGGCGTCCCGGCCGCGGGGGAGGCACGGTCGCCGAGGCGGCGGAGGTTGCGATCGGTGTGGAGGAAGGTGACGTGGACGCCGGCGCCGGCGAGGGCGGTGGCGAAGTGGAGCATGGAGTTGATGTGGCCCTGCACCGGGAACGGGAATACGAGCACGTGCGCCGCCGCCATGGCCGCCGTGCAGCAGGGGAGCTGCTGCTGCTGTGGTGTACTCGATCAGTGGTGGTGGGTTGGAAAAGTCGCACCAGCCTTTACGCTGTCCGCATTGCCGGCTGCAGGCGGCCCACGCTAATTCTTGTTTAATGGGACTTGGGCAACCATGATTGATCTAGAGGCTAGAATATTGTGCCATTCTATTATCTTAAAAAAAACTAATTCAACCATGACTGATTTGCAATTTGCATCTTGGGTTATTGGATTGATTTGGTCGATGTGCAGCTCAATGCTACCATCAAGGCCATTGAGTTGTTATTACTGATCCAACTTAAACCTTCAACAATGATATTGGAGTTGCTCGGAGATTTGGGACAACTTTCTCAAATAAAACTCAGGTCCTGAATGAGACCTGATTGCACATTTGGTTGCTGCAGAAGAAAATAAATCGTTCAATATCTTTGTATACACAAAGTATGAAAAGGTTCAAAAACCTTCACCCCTTATTCTACCCATCAACTGCTGCTCCATTTCCCATGTTTTTTTTATGCAACAGGAGGAGGGGAGACACCCTCCATTTCCCAGTTCATCGCATTTCTACTTTATATATGGCCAGATGAGTACATTTTAAGACCAGTTAATTACTTCCTACTTGTCCCACTCATGTATCTTCCACTCTGGCAATTGCTGAATGACCATCTGCAGAAACAACAAAGTAATCGAGGGGATTGTGTCAATGTTATCGCTTTCTGAAAAATATGAATGAAGCGGGAGTACCGTGGACTGGCAGTATATCAGAACTAGGTGTGCAGCTCAAATTTTTAGAATGGATTTTTTAGAGCGAAATTCTGAATTGGTAGTTTCGTTTCTTTTACTTTTATAATACAGTTTGTAAAAGCTACAATGAGAAGCATTTGCTCATACCTGTCCAGTTGAATCTGCATTGCCGACCGTAGCCTGGCACGCCAATCTCCACGTCTTGGGTTTCTGAAGAGTGACGAACAAAGATTAGCACAAACAACACAAGTTCAGTTCAGAGCTGCAGTGAAATACTTTTTATTTTCTTAAAAGGATTTTGCAACGACTGCTTCTGGGGAACAGAGCAGGGAGTTGTGTCCTGTGTGTACAAACCTTTTTGAGCGTCTCCTTTTCCACATCAGTTTTTGGAGAAAGCATTTCCTTGCCTTGAACCACCTGTAAAATTAGTGAAGGCCCAAAGTGTTAGGCCCAGCTCTCTTTGGGCTACTTAGTCATTGCATCAGGATTCAGGAAAATGAATTGCCCATATAGAACATCCGCTTCTAATCAAATGGTACTAGCTCTGATTGCAGCATCAGGTCCCTGACTGACATTGAGATGATGAAGTGATCATACCCACAAAATAGGTGTCATGCCGGAACTAGTTTAACTTCAAGAAATCTAATCCTTACGCAACATTGCATCGCAAACTGAAGCTGAGACAAGGAATCGTTTTTAGCTCCGAATGGAATTCAGGGTTTACCTCGACGATGCAGGTCCCGCACACGCCGCCTCCACAGCAGTTGAGAAGAAACTTATCCTGTAGTAGCAGAGAGCATCAGCGAGATTGCGAGAAGTCGAGAACCAATCAGTTCCAGCAGCATCGCCGGTTGATGCGAGAAAGACAGTACAGGTGGTGTGCAGTGCAAGTGCAGCATGTGGTAATAACAAGCAAAGCGAGGGCGAGATCGCCGGCGGCCGCAGGCATGCAGTGGCTCACGCACGTAGGGCCCGTAGAGGTCGATGTAGCCCTCGAGCATGATGTCCCGGAGCTTCTGCCCGCCGCGCGCCGTCCGGTAGTGCACGTCCGGCGTCCCGTCCGGCAGCAGCCGCGGCTGCAGCACAGCACCACGCCAGCCAAGCGACGGCGTCAGCTAGTGCGCAAGGAAAAACACAGCGTGCAACTGCGAGCCGGGGGCCAGAGAGAACTCACGCTGACGAACGCGAAGTCCACGGACGGCTCCTCCACAACCACCGGAGCGGCGGCGGAAGGCTCGCCGCCGGGCGCGCCCGTCTCGACCGCGCGGAGGCGCGTGCTCGTCCTCTGCTGCCGCGGCGCGCGGAGCGAGCAGCCCTGCTTCCTGGCGCCGCTGCTGCAGCTGCAGTGGGACTGGGCGAGAGGCGGCGAGGAGATGCCGAGGATGCCGGTGAGCTGCACGGTGGATCCCATCTCCGGCGGTGGGCTGGTGCAGTGTGCTCTTGGGCTGTGACGACGAAGCGCGCGCGCGCTGCCTTGTGTAGGTGTGTGATGATATTTCAGGATCAAATTATCGTCTTATCCGGGAGACAGACGGTGCATGTGGCTGGCGAGGGCCTGCGGGTGGTCCCGCTGGAGCAAACGCAGGCACGACGTCTGCTGCACTTTTTCTGCCAGGTAGACGGTGACATATGTGTTCAGTGGATGAGCTGGATTATTCTTTTTACCATTAGTTTTGATATTTGAGTTTAGTGGATGCAACCATGAGTTTTTAAATATTTAAAAACAATGGCAACTTTTTTCTATTTGTAGTGACATCATTCACACGTAGGTGTTTCAAATTTATTTATAGGCATGCCATATGAAAATGTATGAGTGCGTATATGTGGTGGTGTGTATGCATCATAGAATTACCAGATAAAAAAAATCATGATAACTACCTACTATATGAAATTAGAAAGAAAACAGGTACGTGCTATTGTGCAAATTGTGGTTTCAATATTTGTCATTGCTTTTATTATTTAAAATCAAATTCTCACAACGTAAAATTCATTTTAGTTATTTCACTTCCGTGCTGATTTAAATGTAAAACTTTTTTGGTTCATGCCATTGGAAAATGTGGAAAAATTACACAGTAGCTGCATCAATTGAGCCTGAATATTACAAAATGTAATGACCATTGACAAATATGGATATCATAAATGATCACACAAATTTTATCTCTCAAATATGACAAATTTTGATAGGAAAAAATTGTTCCAGATAGTTGATAGATCTAAATAACTAAAAGAGTAAATTGCATCCACCATACAACAACTTAGCATGTAGGTGTAAATTGGTATAACTACTTATAAAATGCTCAATTTAGTACACAAACTTGACAGGTGGGTGCAAATTAGTCTAAAAACTTATATAATGCTCAAGTTAGTACAATAATCTGATAAGTGGAAGCAAATTAGGTCAACAACTTAGAAAAATGCTTAGTTTAGTATAACAATTAGAAAATGGTTAGATGTGGGTAAATACTTAATTTAGTTCTTATTGTTTTAATTGAACAATGCCTATAGTCAAATATGTAGCAACTAACATGGATGAACTCATCAATATTGAATATAAAATTAAATATTCTTAATCAAAATCAAATCCTATGTAAAAATAATTAATTTGAAGATTTGCTTCGATGTGAATATATTTTTCATTATGACCCGACGTTAGAAAATACGTTGTTAATGTAACATTTGGATCGGTGACGCATCGATTTACGAATTTATTGCACCAAAATAAGCATTTTACAAGTTGTTGGACCAATTTACATCCATTGTTATACTTACTTAAGCATTTTACAAAATGTTTGATCAATTTAGGTCCATCTACCAAATTGTTATTATGTGGTGGGTGCAATTTACTCTAATTAAAAAAACAGCTGACTAAGACGTAAGGTCAGCTAATTACCACATGAGGCAGCTAATCCGAGTTCCTCATGCACTTTGCGGCGCCAGCACACCCACCATTTCGGGTCAGCGTTTACCTGGATCATCCGAGCAGCCAAGGATTTGGGATTCGCCCTTCCTCGAACTGACGAGTCGACGACCGTGCTCGCCGGCCGCCGCCCCGGCGGCGGCAACGGGCTGGCCTTCCACGCCACCAACCGGGCTCCCGCGGCACACGTGTGGTGTGGCGCTGCAGCCGCCGCGAGTCCTCTGGTTCGCTTCCGCACACGGCTGGCTGGTTCTGGCTGGCTCCACCCCTCTGATCATGTCGCGTGACGTGTCTGACCCTTTCTGCTCCGCCTCTTGCCTCGCCCGCATCCCGGCCATCCCTTTAAATAGACGCCATCGCCGCGCCGAGCCGGAGCAGCGCACATCGATTGACCGGAGATGGCGGCGGCGGCGCACGTGCTGGTGTTCCCGCTGCCGGCGCAGGGCCACCTCAACAGCTTCCTCCACTTCTCCACGGGGCTCCTCCGCGCCGGCCTCCACGTCACCTTCCTCCACACCGACCACAACCTCCGCCGCCTGGGCGCCGCCGCGGCCGCGGCCGCCGCCGCCTCGCCGCGCCTCCGCTTCCTGTCCATTCCCGACGGCCTCCCCGACGACGACCCCCGCGCCGTGGACGGCCTCCCGCGGCTCATGGAGGCCCTGCGCACCACGGCCAGCGCCGCGTACCGCGACCTGCTCGCCTCGCTCCGCCGCCCGGGCGGCGGCGCCGCCGACGGCTTCCCGCCCGTGACCTGCGCCGTCGTCGACGGCATAATCCCGTTCGCCACCGACATCGCCGAGGAGCTCGGCGTCCCCGCGATCGCGTACCGCACGGTGAGCGCGTGCGCCGTCCTGGCGTACCTGTCCATTCCCAGGCTCATCGACCTCGGCGAGCTCCCGTTCCCCGACGGCAACGGCGGCGGCCTCGACGAGCCCGTCCGCGGCGTCCCGGGGATGGAGAGCTTCCTCCGGCGGCGGGACCTCCCGATCCAGTGCCGCTCCCTCACCGCGACGCACCAAGACCCCTTGCTGGAGGCGGTGGTCGCGGCCACCGCGCACAGCCGCAGGGCCAGGGCGCTCATGCTCAACACGACCGTCTCCCTGGAGGGGCCATCGCTCGCGCACCTCGCGCGGGAGATGCGCGACGTGTTCGCCGTCGGGCCCCTCCACGCCATGTCCCCGGCGCCGGCGGCCGCCACGAGCCTGTGGCGCCACGACGACGGGTGCATGGCGTGGCTCGACGGCCAGCAGGCGGCGCGGTCCGTGGTGTACATCAGCCTGGGGAGCCTCACCGTGATCTCCCACGAGCAGTTCACCGAGTTCCTGCACGGGCTGGTCGCCGCCGGCTACCCGTTCCTGTGGGTGCTCCGGCCGGACATGCTCGGGGCGAGCCAGGACGCCGCGCTCCAGGAAGCCCTCGCCGCGGTCGGAGAAGACAGGGCGCGCGTGGTGCCGTGGGTGCCGCAGCGGGACGTGCTCCGGCACCGCGCCGTGGGGTGCTTCCTGACCCACGCCGGCTGGAACTCGACGGTGGAGGGCGTCGCCGAGGGCGTGCCGATGGTGTGCTGGCCGTTCTTCGTGGACCAGCAGATCAACAGCCGGTTCGTTGGCGCCGTGTGGGGGAACGGGCTGGACATGAAGGACGTGTGCGAGAGGGACGTGGTGGAGAGGACGGTGAGGGAGGCCATGGAGTCCGCCGAGGTCAGGAGGTCGGCGGAGGCTCTGGCGCGGCAGGTGGAGCGCGACATCGCCGACGGCGGGTCGTCGGCGTTGGAGTTCGAGCGGCTCGTCGGCTTCATCAGGGAGCTCAGCGCGTCGGGCGCAGAGCCCGATGTCCTGAATCAAGAATGAGTATGTGCACCAAATCGAAGGCTTCCCGGCTATACACTACACATCTCAGCATTCTCACACAGGCACAGGCTATTGTGTAACAGTGCCTGGTTATTGTTAAGATTGGATTGCTACTCAAGAAGGGTTACAAAGTCGATAAGCAGTATGATATTATTCTTCAGTCCTTGATAAAATAGTTTGTTTGTTTGATTTTGTTTTTATTAAATTGATAAACAATTAGTTCGATGGCACTAAAAAAACTGTTGCGTTTTTGCCATCCTAGAATTGCATTTTATATTCGACCTATTTATACTTGTACTCTTCTTCATGTCATGCCATCGTGGGCCTATTCGTGGCCATCCTTTTCCAATGGCAAGGATTTGACAAGAGATAGTCAGCTAGGGAAGTCCGAGCAAGACACAAGTACCGAAGAATTCAGTCACACTCATTGCTCAAAAAAATCGAGACGAATGCGGCCAAGTGGAAGCCACGTTACGTACACGGTCGCGCAAGTGACGACGTACGTCAAGCAGTCAGACTCGAAAGAAGAAGGAATCAAGCAAAGATCATCGGATCGTGGTTCTGCTGGGAACACAATGCAAGAACTCTAGATCGTAGTTCGGCAGACTCAAGGGCCCCGCATGGTGTGTTGGAAACCGGGTATACGCCGAGTGCATTCTGTCGGGCACTCGGCAAAGAAAGACTTTGCCGAGTGCCCTTGGCAAGGCACTCGGCATAGAGGGGACACTCGGTAAAGAGGTGTTTTGCTGAGTGTCAGGCTAGCGACACTCGGCAAATCATAGTTTTGCCGAGTGTCAAGCCGGAGACACTCGGCAAAGAAGGCGCACGTGCTCGTCAGGCGACACGCCCGCCAACGGCCGTCCGCGGCCGTCCGTAGCCATTTGGGAGGCCCCTGGTTTGCCGAGTGTCGGGTCAAAGACACTCGGCAAAGAGCACCTTTGCTGAGTGTCAGGTCAGAGACACTCGGCAAAGGTGCGGCACGTGTCCAGCACGTGCCGCGCGCGCCCACGATCGTTGGCGGCCGTTTGAATTGTCACAGCTTTGCCGAGTGTCCTCAAGGCGACACTCGGCAAAGAGGTGGCACGTGCACTGCACATGTCCAGCCAGGCCCAGGGTTGGACTTTTGCCGAGTGTCTAAGTTAGACACTCGGCAAAAATTTTTGAAAATTTGAAAATATTCTTAAAAAATTTAGAATTCAAACATAAAAGTTTAAAAATTTAAAAATATTTTTGTAAAACTTGGTGGGTTTTCTGCAGACTGCCAGGATGAGTGCTGGACTGGCCTGTCGTCCTGTGGTTGTCGCTCGCGTGTGTCGGCAAGGCAGCTCGCAGCCGACCATGCATGGCGGCTCGGTTTGTGAGATCGTCGGAAGAAGGCGCAGCAGCAGGCAAAAATGGTGTGCCAGCAAGATGGAGTTTGCTGCGGACGGTAAGAGTTTGATGGTGTGACAACGTTATGCAGCAATCCAGCATGTGTGTTGATATCTGAATATAAACAGCCGGTGTCGACATTTGTTATAATTGCTTTTACTGTTTGGTGTTAGCTTCATTGTTATGTTCACTTGGTGGTTGTTGCCACAGTTTCTTCCTCGATAGCTTGGAGTCGGTGTGGGAGTTAATCTAGGCTTATCTGTGCCCAAATGGAGTCTGTGTCCTAGTTAATCTAACATCACCTAACATGTTAAACTACCATCACCTAACAGACCTGATATTATCTCCAACCTGTTCACTGTGCTCCATCAGTGGAGTGCTCCTTGCATCAATCAGCAGAACATGAGAGCATGGGTGGCTCAGTGACTCAGTGTGCTCCATCAGTGAGTACTCCTCGTGTCAATCTGCAAACTGCCTTGGAATGCATCATCCTATAACAGGGAACAACCTTACCTAAGTCAACTAAGCATTCTCCCTGATGACATTGTCGTCTATGGCTTTCATATTGTCCCTCAATGTCCTAGATGGAAAAAACAACAGGAATACACTAATTATTACTAAACCGAAAATTGAAAGGCAAAAAAGATGAAAGGGATTTGTTAGCATAAGAACAATTGTGCCGAAAGACACTTGATAGCGACAACCATGACATATTTTAGTGGTATAAGATGACAGCAAAGAATTCAGGAATACTACTTGCAATTATGCTCCTTGAACAGATACCTCACAAATACGGAGTAGATATTAGTATTAAAATTATTCAGAATTAATATATTTACTACAGAATTGCACATCTAGTGCCCTCATATGCAACGAGTATTTTCTGTTCCACAAAAAGAACCATAATGCTTGCCAAATAAACATTCAAAGGGCTATTTGATATTCTAAGTATGGAATGCTTATTTCAAATATATAAGATTGTAGATTTCCATAAAATCAAGCTTAATGTCTGTATATAAGTTCTAAAGATCTTATTTGAAGATGTATAGTTGAAATGCAACTCACCTGATCCAATTGGAGTGATACAGCTGACAATAAAAAAAAAGAGATTGTGTTACTAAACAGAGAAGTTATGCACCTATGCATCACACCTTGACCAAAGATACAGATGCACAAAAATTGAAAAGGCTGTGAACCGAACGAAAATATAAATAAAAAATTGATCGTTATGTACCAACCCACTGCAGCCTTTTTCTCTTAAACATAACTGAATGCACAAGGCTGAGAGGTGAGAGGAACTTGGTGTGGGCCAATCAAATTATAGCTAACCTCGAAATTATGCGCCGGTTGGATCCACAATTCGCCCACCACAGAGCACGTACTAGATGACGTATATTATATTTACTTAGGACAAACCTAATATAATATTTGGCTTGTTTAATAAACTTGCATTGGTCAAAGTCACGTATATTTGACTTTGGACAAACCTAATATGATATGTAATAAAAATAGAGGGAGTACCTAACAAATTTATATTAGTATTAAAAGTATTCAGAATTAATATATTTACTACAGAATTGTATAGCTAGCGCCCTCATATGCAGCGGGTATTTTCTGTTCCACATAAAGAACCATAATGGTTGTCAAATAAACGTTCAAAGGGCTGTTTGATATTCTAAGTATGGAATGCTTATTTCAAATATATAAGATTGTAGATTTCCATAAAAGCAAGCTTAATGTATGTATATAAGTTCTAAAGATCTTATTAGAAGATGTAGAATTGAAATGCAACTCACCTGATCCAATTGGAGTGATATATCTGACAATAAAAAAAGAGATTGTATTACTAACCAGAGAAGTTATGCACCTATGCATCACACCTTGACCAAAGATTACAGATGGCACAAATTTGAAAAGGTTGTGAACCGAAGAAAAATATAAATCAATTTGATCATTAGTATGGGTTAGTATATACCAACCCACTGCAGGCTTTTTCTCTTATACATAATTGAATGCACAAGGCTGAGAGGTGAGAGGAACTTGGTGCGGGCCAATCAAATTATAGCTAACCTCCAAATTATGCGCCGGTTGGTTCTACAATTCGCCCACCACAGAGCACTAGATGACGCGTAGGTCATAACAGACAGACAGTCCAAAACTCCAAATCCTCTATACAGCCCACTCCATCAGCTTATATATCCTTTCGAGCAACATCTATTCCAAGTACCGCTAGCTATATATCTGCGTGTGACCAGATGTGGGAAAATGGAACACGGTGCCGCAAGTGACGACGTCAACCTACCACCAAAGTAGAAGGGGTCGACGACGATGCAGACCGCGAGTCACAGACGAGACGACAGGCACTACAGTTATAACCCTGCTCAGAGGGAAGTGACAGGTACTAGAGTTATAACCGTGTGCGAGGTCAGCAAAGCAAACTAGCGTGTCGTCACCAATGAAGAAAGTGAAGCGAGCATGGAATTTGGAAAGGAATGTTTGGATTCTTCAGCGATGAAGAAAGTGATCCACTTCAATACCTTTTGGTTGTTTCTTTTCAGGATAAGTCTGTTAAACCCTGGAAGGAAAAAACCAAGAATGATAATGGAGTTGAGCTTATGGTACCTGCAACCATTCGTCGTCTGATAAGAGCTGAAATAATCGACATCAACCATTTGTCCCATTTTAAAATAGAAGTCTAACAGCTATAACTTGTAGGCTACTTGCAGCCCAAGGTCAGGTGTACCGGCCCCTTATGCCATCCGTGCCATCTAGGTATTTCCCTGCAACGTGTTTCCTTCTCTATTGAATAGCATGTCCAGAAATAAGATCTGGCTATATGCAATACCATACCTATATCAGGGGGCTACATACGAATGATAGTTCAAAAATCATATACAATCTATCCTTTTTTTTGAACGAACGGTCACAAGACTTGCGCCGTTTCTATTATTATAGAAGAAGTGAATTACAAGTGGTGATCCAGCGGATCACAACAGGTCGGGACCCTGTACAACAAAAAACAAGTGTGAACTATGCACCCCTAATCAGTCCACCTAGGTGGTGCGCGCCCGCGATGGCCCAAGTTCTCGCTTCCTCTTTGATTTTTGACATTAGCGTCGCCACCGTGGTTGCCTTACGCTCGAAGATTCTTGCATTACGCTCGAGCCAAATCTCCCAGGCCACCAGCAGGATCAAGGAACGGAACCCTTTGCGAGGTATCCCAGCTATTAGGCTCATGGAGGACCACCAATCCTTCACCGATTCAGAGTTGGGCCACGCCATGGGTGCTGCCTGATCATAGGAGATCCAGGAAGCAATTGTAGTCCAAATCCGCTTCGTGTATTGACATCCTGCCAATAGGTGGTAGGCCGTTTCCACCTCACGTCGGCAAAGAGGGCATAACCGGTTGTTCGGCCACCCACGAGTTTGTAGCCTATCTGCTGTCCAGACGCAATTACGAATAATCAGCCATGCGAAAGTTTTGCACTTGGGCGGCGCCCAAGGCCTCCAGATGAACGCGCGGTAATCAACGACTGTGGCCCCCAAATATTGTGCGTTGTAAGCCGAGGCTGCCGAGTATGTCCCGTTGGCATTGAGCTTCCATGTGATTCGGTCCTCCTGGCTGTCCGTGAGATTGACCGATTGGGCGATGCACCAAACATCAATGAATTGCCGTAGATGTGATATTGTGAGTGTGGCCTGGAGATTTATGTCACGGACCCAGGTGTTCGCCTGGATGGCGTCTCGTAAACTCCTGTTCTTCTTCTTGGATAAAGCGAAGATGTCTGGCGGGATGTCTCTGAGCCTGCTCCCCTGCGCCCAAGCTGAATGCCAGAAGGTTGTTCGCGCGCCGTCGCCTATATGGATGGTGGTGCAGGCAGCGAACAACAGCCTATCGGTTTCGTCGCATGGGGTGCCCAGCCCCACCCACTGTCTATCCGGCTCTACTTGCTCATGCCATAACCAGCGGAGACGGAGCGCCCTTACGAATTTGTACAGATCGAGTACTCCTAGGCCGCCCAGCGCTTTGGGTCTGTTTACCGTCGGCCAGTTGACTTTGCATTTGCCTCCTGTCAGATTTTGATCCCCTGCCCAGAGAAATCGTTTCTTGATTTTGTCCAGCTCCTCCAGGACTTCCTTTGGCGCTTTAATCACAGTGAGGAGGTAAACTGGCATTGAAGAGAGCACCGCTTTAACCATCGTGATCCGCCTGGCTTGTGTAAGGTTACGTCCCCACCAACCCTTAAGTCTGCTCGTCGCTTTGTCAAGTAATGGTTGAAAATCTACCCGCTTGAGCCGTCGTACCGTCAACGGGAGGCCAAGGTATTTATTCGGGAAGCTGGCCTGCTGGGCAGGGAAGGCAGCCATGATATCCTCCAGATCAAGGTTTCCACAAGCGATGGGTATAATAGATGATTTTTGTAAATTGGAGCGTAGCCCGGTGACTTTTCCAAAAGAGGTTAGCAGGACTGCCAGGTGAGCGACCTCTGTGATATCCGGCTTTATGAATAGGACCGCATCGTCAGCATAAAGTGAAGTGCGTAGTCTCCTGCGCCCCCTCGAGACCTCACTCAGGAGTCCGGCTTCAGTGGCGAGCTGTAGGAGTCTTTGAAACGGGTCGATGGCCAGGATAAAGAGGAGGGGCGAAAGCGGGTCGCCTTGTCGTAGCCCTCTGCCGTGCGTGATTGGGTCGCCTGGGATGCCGTTGAGGAGCACTTGGGATGATGATGTCGATAATAAAGCCGTGATCCATCCCCTCCAGCGGTGTGGGAAGCCGAGGCGTTGCAGAAGGGATAGAAAATAGTTCCATCTCACCGAATCAAATGCCTTGGAAATGTCGAGCTTAATGAGCAGCATCGGCCGCTTATTGCGGTGGAACCGGCGCGCCATACTGCGGACGTAAACAAAGTTGTCGTGGATGCTTCTGCCCTTAATGAAGGCACTTTGACTTTTGGAGATGATGTCCCGCATCGCAGGTGCCAACCTCAGCGCCAATAGCTTAGCCAGGAACTTTGCTACACAATGAATGAGGCTAATGGGCCGGTAGTCGGAAATGGTTTCAGCATTTTCCTTTTTGGGCAGGAGGATGATATTGGCCGTGTTCAGAAGATTGAAGTTGATGCTTCGCATGCTGTATATTGAGTGGATGGTGCTCATGATCTCCCCTTTGATAATCGGCCAGCATGTTCGGGGGAATAGCCCGATGTACCCATCCGGCCCCGGCGCCTTATCCGTGGGCATTTGCGAGATCGCCTTCAGCACCTCTTCTTCGGTGAAAGGAGCGTCAAGATGAGAGAGGTCGTAGCTGGGGAGCTGCAGAGTATCCCAGTTGAAGTCTAGCTCGCGCGGTCCCGGACGCCCCATGACAGACATGAAGTTCTCCTGGGCTAGGGACGCTTTGTCTTCATGCGAGGTTGCTAAGCCGCGAGCGTGGTGCAGCCGATGTATGTGATTACGCCGGCGACGATGGTTCGCCTTGATGTGAAAAAATTTAGTATTGGTGTCTCCTTCTCGGAGGTTAGTGATTCTGGAGGCCTGTTTCCTTCTTGCCCTTTCAACGATGGCGTAACCCAGAACTCTACGCTTTAACGCCCTACGAAGGTGGAATTCGGCGTTTGAGAGCTCGCGGATCTCTTGGGCCACGTCAAGACGTTTGATCACTTCGTTGGCCATGCGGAGTTTCATCCTATTCTCGGATATGATCGTTCGGCTCCACGCTCTCAGGTGTCTAGCAGTTGCGGCCAGCTTGTGATGTAAAATCCGCATCGGCTGCCAGTGTGGCGTTGGCAGGGACCAAGCCCGCTGCACCTCCTCCATGAATCCTGGAATGCGTGTCCAGAAGTTCTCAAAGCGGAATGGACGTGGAATTCTCGGGCTGTCCATGTTGGAGAGGAAGAGTGGGCAGTGGTCGGAGAGGGAGGTGGTGAGGGCCTGCAGGCCGTGGTGCTCAAAATGAAGGTCCCAGTTGTCATTGCAGAAGAAACGGTCAAGCCGACACATGGTCGGACGCCGTCGTTCGTTCGTCCAAGTGTATTTCCGGTTTTGCAGATGGATCTCCTTTAGCTGGCAAAACTGCAAGGTGCTTCGAAATTGTCGCATACGGGTGAGGTTCAGGTTTCTGTTGTTCTTATCTTGTGGTCTGTAAATGAGGTTGAAGTCTCCGAACAACAGCCACACCTCGCCTTGTTCCGGCCTCTGACGCCGTAGCTCTCGCATAAAGGCCGGTTTAAGGTTGGCTCTCGTAGGGCCGTAGACCACTGTAAGAAGAAAGGAGGAGTCGGAATTGTTAACTGTCACTTGTGCAGAGATGGAGAAGCGTCTGATGATGATGTCGTGAATGTCTAGGCAGGAGCTGTTCCACAATAGGAGAATTCCTCCTCTGGTGCCAACTGCAGGTTTGTACGCGAAACAATCAAGCCTGCGCCCTCCCAAAAAGGATGCGAGGTGGCTGTCTACATTGCTCAGTTTAGTCTCCTGCAGACACGCTAGATGGCAGAAACTAGATGCTAGCATATCGCGGACGGTCATGCATCGAGCCGGCGAGTTGAGTCCCCTCACATTCCAGCTGATAGCGTCGAATTGAGATGATGTCATATTGGATAAATGAGACGCATTTCATTAACCGGCCGCCACCAGGCCGTTACGAAGAGGAAGAATACAGTACAACTGATGCCGCGATACAGTCTGTCGGCCGCTCCGTAGCCATCATCACACACAAAGTGGCCGAGTCTCGTACTCGCCAGAGCAGCCGGTACACAAGAGATGCAGCAGGAGATACAAAACAAGACGCGAGGAGAGCTCCGTGGTCGACGACGCGCAGACCGAGGCTGATACTCGCCAGAGCCTACAACTCTGCTAAAAAACAAATAGTGGCGATACATAAAGACACCAGATGATGCTCGTTCTTGTGGCGAAGCCCCTTGATCACGCTGCGTCGAGCTCGGCGTCATCCCGCAAGTCATCCACGCCCTGGCCAATCACCCCCAGGAGCGCCTCGTCAATGGAGTCGAAGAAGGCGTCGTCGAGGCCGAAGAGGACAGTCAGGCCGGCGATGATGTGCGCAGGCAGAGGCCCATTGTACATAGCGACGAATTCCTCCAGCAGCTGCTCGATCGGGGTGACGTCCACCCCCGGGAACCCAAGCTTGCGGCACAGGTTAAGCTGTGCCTGCTTCTCGGCCGGCAAGGCAGGCATCTTTGCAAGCCGTGCGCTGCGGCGAAGCGAGGCCACATCAAACTGGCGACGCTGACGCGGCTGCCTCGGTGGGCGTGGAGGCGGGGAGAGGACGACCACCGGTGGGGGCGGCTTGACAAAGAAGGCGTCCACCCCGGCAGTCGCCGCCGCCGGCGTCGCCAGCGCAAGGCCAACATCGCCCTGGGCCACGTTCTCCTCCTGGGCTGCTTCCTCGGCCTAGTCCTGGGCCCCGTCACGAAGCAGGCAGCCGGCGCCCGCCTCGTCGGCCTTGCCGCCAGCCTGGGCTTCAAGCGCCAGGCCCACAGCCCCCTCCTTGGCAACGTTGGCCGCAAGCAGGCGCCGCGGAGAGGCGACAAGGGGCCTATCATCGAACGGCCCAGCTTCTGGCTCGCGGTCTTCAGCAAAAATGAGGCCCAAGCGGCCCAGTGCGTCGTCCACCATCTATCCTGATCTAATTTGGAACGTGGAGAATTCTAGGCAAACACCAATTTCTACTTTCCAAGAAGCAACAAGCAGTTCAGAAGTGTCGGGGACAGACCCAGGGGTCCCCTAACCGTCGGGGTAATCGCCCTCCAAAAAACGATCAACCACGAAAGGCCGAATCACCGGCAACCCGAAAGGGCCACCAAGGCAGCGCGGCCCATCACAGCCTATCGCGGCCCAAGAACGGCCGTCCGAGCTCGCCTGTCAAGGGGGCCCGAGCCGCGCGCCCCCGTCTCCCCCTCGCTCGAGGGCCGTGCACCCCCTCGAGCAGGCACAACGCAAAACTCCGCCTCGCTCGAGGGCCGCGGACCCCCTCGAGCGGGCGAGCCAACTCCGCCTCGCTCGAGGCCACCCCTCTACGTAACGCGGCACGCCCCGGCGCCCCGCCCGACAACGGCATTTAATGCCCGCCCCATCGGGCGAGCTCCGAAGTCAAAAGGCAATCTCTCCCCACGCCGCGCCTCTGACACCGCAGAGCTCGCTGTTTCAACTACTTCGGTCACTATGCGTCCTCACCACCACTGTGAGGACGCATGCGGCGCTGCGCGAGGCCCTGTGCGGACTTGCAGGCGTCAATCCGCACCACTATTCCACCCGCTCCCGTCCTCCCCCCCCGGCGCAGCTCTCGAATGGGCGTGAAGAACCCTCGAACGAATATACGAGCAGCGACCGAGTACGGACTCCGGTTAGGCGTGGTCCGGTGATGACGAACGTCGGGTCAAATCCACCAACTCTCGGCCATTCCCCGGCAAACCGGGCACGCCGCGCACTGCGGTCGACAGCAAGCGCCATACCGGCCCCTGTGCCGCCAACTCTCGTCCTTCTTCACCTGCCCCGCCCTCGAATCAACCAGCGACGGGCAGCTGGACACGGATTGCGGTAACGACACCCCTCGAAACCACTCCAGGACAAGCACAGGGACGACCACGACGCCCGCGGAAGCCGGAGCTCGCCATAAATCCCCCGCCAGGGTCAAGGACGACCGCACGTCCAGCGCCACGCTCTCCGGTACACACCTCTATAGCACACACTGTACCTGTACTTGTAAGCCCCTCCCCCCCTTCTCTCCTTGGCCTATAAAAGGAGGGAGGGGGAGAGAGAGAGGGAGGAGGACCGGGACATGACCACCGCCTCACACGACATTGACACTCGCCTCAATCACTCTCACACTCATTTTCAGGGACTTGGAGACTCCTTCTCCTCTCCCGCCTTGCTTGTAGCCCCCCACTGCAAGCACCCCAGTGCAAGATAGTACAGCGCCACGAGCGCACGCTGCTGGACGTACGACCTCCCGGTCGGAACCAGGATAAACCCTTGTCTCACCGTGCTAGCTCTTGCATCAACCATCAAGGGACGAGACACAGCGCATTCTGTGTGGCGCTGAGGATTGGCCGCCCAATTCCAGCACCAACAAGAAGGTTCCCAGGCCAAGAAACCTTCGTTGGAAGAAATGCTCAAGAATACAGCAGCAAAAGCTTAACTTCAGAAACTGCAACCATCAAGACCCAGACCACAGGACAACCCCATTCCTAGCCCGCCGCCATCACTGGACAAACCCAAACCGGCATCAAATGATGATGGGTTACCAAGATAAAGGGTAAAAGAAATGTCCAAGACCGAGAGGTGGCTACTGAGTGAGTGACCAAGCTGTGGGTCTCCATCACCATATACCTCCTCTGATTCTGCATGATTGTTGCTGCAGGTCTTTTGTAACGAAGTGTGGAGGTTTCAGCTAGTTATGCTGCTTTAGGTTGTTGATGATGGCCGGCATTAGATATGTTGGTTCTTCTGACGGGGATCTACCAGTAGGCAGCGGCAGCCCTTTGTGTTCTCTGTGTTTGTTCGTCTGCAGCATCCTTGTTTCGAACCTGGCAAAACTACTAGCATAGCTGTAAATGTGGTAAGGTCGTGCCTGTAATTTTGGTGCCTTTTTGACAGACACGGCTACTTGAAGAACTTATGCCATCCATGCGAATGGGACTTGTTGTCCCCGTGGGCAAAGTGATAATCAGAACTGCTCTGACTGTTAAGCACGGCATTAGGCCACCTTCAATCCAGCAAACTGTTCTGACTGTGCCTCCACACCGCCCTTCTGCTTCGTCATCCTCTGTTTTACTTTCTTCTGCATCATGGCACTCAGCTCCCAACTGCACAAAATAGAAGGAAGACCCAATCAATGTAGCTAATTTCTGAGTAGGTACATATAATGATAGGTAAAAGTGGACAACAGAAGCTGACAAGAAGTCAAGAGCTTGGGCCTTTCAGAGACGACTGACTGCTAGGGTGCATCCCATCGGTATTACAGCACACCACTTGAAATATAATTCCTTCTCACATAGAGGGTTCTTGGACACAGCACAGCACTTGCTTTGCCTCTTCTAATGGCCTTACATCCAGGCCCGGCCCTGTGGGAATTCTGAATCGCAATAGGGGGGGGGGGGGGGGGGGGGGGGGGGGGGGTGGTCGAGCAGTGCATGCGCCCCGGCCCCCCAACAGGAAGGGGCCCCTCCCCATGTATGTACCGTATATGTCAAAGGCTACATTTTAGTTTAGTCCGTAAGTTGTTCAAAAAACAAGTTTAGTCTGTAAAGCTTGCGCACAGGCCAGGCGATCAGGCCCAAGCCCACAACGGTACAGCCCAGACTAAGCCATCAACGCAAGTCTGTTCGGTGTTCGCTTTCCATCGAGGCGTCGACGCCGGGTAAACTACGGAAGCTATTAATCACGCGCACCCGCCGCCGACTCATCTTCTACTCGCCTGATACCCTGATTAATCTGATAATCTACATCATCAAGTCTATTTTCTCCAACACCAAACGATCTGCGGAGTCAGCGATATGCAAGAGAAGGAGACGGTAAGGCATAATTGCTCTTTTGCTGATAAAATTCATCTGATGCGTAATTTATTCTATGCAATCTTCAGTGAACAAAGTTTAGTTGTCCAGGCTTGGGGGTTAATTTAGAGCAGGCTGCCTAATTAAACAAGATTGATTCCATCGGCCATCAGTAAATGGGTTGGCAGTTTTATGCATTGAGAAGAAACTATTAGATCAGATTGATAGTGATGCCATTATCAATGACTTCCCATTTAGAAATGTTAGAAGAATTTTTTAAGGTAAATTATATAAATTATTTGATATCAATATTACTTTTACATAATCAAGTAGTGTTATTATTATTGTTATTGTTACATCATCATTACACTATACTCCGTATTTGCTGTCACTATAAAAGGGCCCCTCGTTTTAGTTTGGTCCTGGGCCACCAGAATCTCAGGACCGGGCCTGCTTACATCAAAGCTAAAACTGTACAAATTGCTTTGACATTATACTGCAATCATGATTTCTTTCTAATTTTACTCTCTGGCCCGTAGTTACTACTAAGTAAAGGTCAAGACAAGCTAAGCTCACCAAATTAACTAAGGTCACGTGTTGGCAAATCAGCACAACTTCTCTTTCTCACCAAACACTAAACTAAGGTCACGTGTTGGCAAATCAGCACAACTTCTCTTTCTCACCAAACACTAAATTTACCAGTTCAGCTTCGCAACAAAAAGAATATATTGGATCGGAAGTTTACGCTACATTTCAATATGCTAATTGCCTAGCCACTTAACCAGCCACCATTATGTTCTCTTAAATGCACACTTGTGGGCTCCTAAACAAATAAACAGTAACTAATAGTAACGGGTTTATGACTAGACTAAGTGCTACACAGGCAATAAGCAACAGTTCAAGGAAACATATAAACAGGAGACATAGTTTACCTTTTGATGGCATCCTTGCTCAAGTATGCAGAGAACTGGCTGGGGATAAAGTAGTGTCCATCAAAGAAGTTCCTGCAAACCCCTTGGTCACCTCCTCCTCCTCCTTCTTCTCCTTGTGCTTCTTCTTCTTCTTTGATATAGACAGCGCTCGACTGCAGCTTCTTCTGCCACATGTTCACCTCAATCATCCAGAAAATTTCATCGTCCTCCTTCAGCAGGAAGCTAACGACATCTGGATCAACCATGCTCACAACAGGAAAACTTGGCAGCACTCGTGGAAGATTCTGGTCAGCTTCACACAGACCGAAGAACTCGCTATCCTCCATGGTGGCACCAAAATCCTTTGGTCTTGGTAATGCAGACGAACTTGATGATGCCAGTGTCGGTAACACAGACACAACGAAGTGGATCAGGGTCACCTGCGTCCATATACAGGCGTCTAGAGTGCAAAGCCTCATGGGGCAGCGGGATGAAGCTAAAGCTGCTGATCAGGATCTGTAGGTTGGAAGTCGACGAGTAGCATGCCCTGGTAGTAATCAACCCAGCACAAGAAGCGGCCGCTAATGGGAAGGACAACATCAGTTGTGAACGAGGCAAGGTTGAGGCCCATCATGCGCATGTTGGCGGTGATGTGCAGCCGCTTAACCCTCCATGGCATTGGAATGCCTGGCGCGTGGTGCAGAATGCAGAGCTCGACCTCCTGGTCGGAATGGGGCGAGAGATCCGCCACTGTAAACTCGCCATCTTCGCCATGGCAGAGGAGGCCCAGCTCTCGGTCCAACATGACCCGCTGCCTCTGCCGCCGGTACGGATGGAAGTACTTGTCCTCCTTTGGTTTGCCGGCGACCCCCTCGAAGCAAGCCGGAAGCCTTGTTAGCGATGGCGGCGAGGAAGACGACGAGCAAGAGGCCGAGTAGACGAAGTAATCGATGGGGAACAGGAAGGGGTCGGTCCATTCGGAGTCCTTGAAGGGGACGACGACCTTGAACAGGATGGAGTTGCGGTGGGCGGCGATCACGGAGGGCTCCTCCATGTTCTCCACCAGGAGGCCCTCATCGATCTCCTCCCTGTCCAGCAAGTGGAGGTGGAGGCGGGACACCGCGGGGGAGTCGGCCACCCGGAGTGATGCGCGGATCGGCCGGCCGACGCAGTCTTGGGAGGTCGCCGAGGCCGTGGCGTCGCACTCGACGACGCCTTCGAGCCTCCTGCTGCGGTGGACGAAGCGGTCCAGGATCAGCCAGCTGTGGCGGCTCCGGAGGGCTTCTTCCATGCCACACGCGATGCGCAGCGGGGGAGTAGGAGAAGTCGATGCCTGGAGTTCAACCCAATTGTAGCAGGGCTTAGGGTTCGTCTCGGCGCGAAGCGGCGGCGGCGGCGGCCGGAGCTGGAGGAAGGAAGGCGATGGATGAGGAAAGTGAGGAAGACGACAAACGCCCCACCCCACATTATGGATCCCTCGTCAGTTAAATGACGTTTCTGGCCTCCTAGTTTCCGTAGTCTGCTCTGCCTCTGATTCTAGAGACTCCTGGTTAGACTCCCGTCCGTTTCCGAAGACGACGCCGGCGTCCACGTCACCTTCCTGGACGCCGCTTTGCCGACGACGACGCCGCGCCTCCGTTTCCTCTCCGTCGATGCGGTCCCTGCGGACCACGGGCGCCACTGCGTACCGGCTCTGCTCGCCTAGCTCCGCGACGCGATGCGGGCCGTGACGCCGGAGACATACTGCCGTTCTCCATCGACACATCGGAGGAGCTAGCTCGGCGTGCCGGCCATCTCCTTCCGCACGGCGAGCGCGTGCAGCTTCCTCGCGTACCTGTCCGCGCCCAGTCTCCTCGAGCTCGGCGAGCTCCCCTTCCCGGAAGGCGGCGGCGGCGACCTCGACGACGCGTCGTGGCGTGGGCGCCGCAGCGAGACGGAGTTCCAGCGGCTCGTCAGGTTCATCAAGGAGCTCAGCGCGTCGCCGGCGCCCACCAAGACCAAGACTCCGGACTCAGGGACTCCAGATTGAACAGGTGGAGAGTACTTAGGAATTAAGGTATACAAAACGAATTCCAGCAAGAACTGAGATACAGGACCATCATTGCAGGCAGTAAACGTTTGCATTATATGGATGAGGTTGCAAAAGCAGTAAATATTCATTTGATCCATACATGGGAAAGGACTCCAGAGGACACGATATGGCATTGCTTTGCATTGATACTGATCCAATTTATACGGGCTCAGGTCATCGGTGGCAAAATTATGAGTCAAAAGTGAATGGAGAATATAAGCAAGCGACGTGCATTCAGAAATTTAGCGTAGTACTCATTCGAAAAAAAAAGTGTAGTACTGTAACAGTAGTCTGGTATCATGTTTCATCTCTCATGTTCTGTCGCTCGTCACCATTCGTGTATGTTTCTTGTTGCTGGGGGAAAACTGAATCGATGTCTCTCTCTGAAAGGGTTGCCGTTTTGGCATTGTAAAGTAAATCTGTCCTTAGAATCGGCATTGTGTACTCATACGCCTTTAAATGTCATATAAGAATTGTCACAGAGTATTGCGATTCAAGAAAAACAATGTACATTCGCCCCAATTTTATCCTTGATGTTTACTTATAGTGCTGCTTCTTTTATCAGTACAAATTTTAGTAGAATCCGGTCAATTCCGTTAAACAAAAAAGAACCTACTGTACAGCACTTGGATATCAAAGAGAGAGCACGTTTTGAATTTCACAATTGCACAACTAAAGGTGACGAGTCTCTATGAAACAAATGTCAAAACAAATCTTACTGTCGGTTTGAGTCCAGTACTCCTGGCAACAAACTAATTAACAGTAAGACATTAAACGAATAATTCGTATACTTGAGCGAACTGTGATGATAACAGATTCCTCGAGGCAGCAACAGCACAATTCAACTCTGATTGATCACAAGAAAGAAGCAACAAAAGAGAACTAAGGATTTAAGCAAAAAAGTACTAACCGATGCTAAAAGCAGCAGCTCACATATCTTGGATGTTTACATACACATAAACTTGATTAACCATTCAATCATACATAAGAAGCACGAAAAGGAAAAGGATCCACACATGATCTCTTGAGACTTCAGACTATCCATGAGCTAATCGAACAAAAAACAGAGACTACTCATGAACGAACAAGCAATGCAAGCAGCAACTAGTATCCCGGCAAGGCAGCCCGAGCTTCGTGTTCCATCTCCAGCGAGAGGCTGCGGCTGAGGCGCAGGCTCTTCCCCGCCGTGGTTGGCCTCGGCGCGGCGGTCACAGGTGCGGTGGCGATGGAGGCGCTGGATGGCAGCGAAGTCGTCGGCGACGGTGAGGGCTCGATCATCCTGACGTGCCGGCGCGGGACGTGGACGGTACCGTAGGGGTCGCCCGGCGGCCAGTTGCCGCCGTAGACGACCTCGTAGCCGCCATGGGTGGGCGACACGATCACGGCCCTGAGCCAGAGCACGAGAGCCTCCCCGGTCTTGAGCGTCGTGGTCCTCGTGCGGACGCCGACCTCCGTCCCGGGCCTCAGATGCTCGTCGGCGCCGCCGAGGGTGGATGGGCACACGGACCCCGGCGAGGAGGGAGCGGAGGAGCGGGACGGCGGCGGCGTGGAGGGAGAGACGACGGTGGGGCGCGGCGCGTGGGTGCCGGCGGAGCCTGGTCGATACTTTGAGGCAGAGGCACCCTCACGCGGCGGCGGCGGCGCGAATGGCTTCTTGCCGGCCGAGTTCTTGGGCGCCAAAGGCTTGGGCCTCCTGCTCTGGAGCTCCCGGCGGATGCTCTGCAAGCCGGAGGAGGAGCGCGACGGCATCACCATGGATGGGATCGGAGAAGCGCGGTGGGAGGATCCGATCGAGGATAGGAGGAGGAAGAGAAGCGGCGAGCCGGCGATGCTGGGAGGAAGGCGAGACGTGAGAGCGATGGATCGGATCGAGCAGAGGTGGAAGGCAAGAGAGCAGAGGTGGTGTTTGGGATTGCGCGCGAGGGGAGAGCGTACGATTTAAGCTGATGATTCGCAGATCGGGCCGAAAGGACGCGGTTGTGGGCTAGTCCGATCCGAAGTAGGATGGATGGGCCACTTTCGTGACGCGTAAGTTGATTTTAGGAGATTATAAGGACGGCGTTCGGCTGTGGCTAGTAGTAGCCCAAATTATCCTATGTAATCACAAACGTCTATCTCTCTCTCTTTTTTGGAAAGTACCGGCATTACTATTTACTGCCCAGCATGTATTGATAAAGAAGAGAACATCTCATGCACTATTTATGTTATAAAAATGAGATCAATTTGCAAAAGCAAGACGGGAATATGGATAGTTTGAACGAGAGATCATGATCACATAACTAGTAGCAGCCAGAAGAATTTACTCTTTTCTAAACTTCAGAATCACACAGCAAAAGCCGGACGTGTTTTTATGCAAAAACAGCAAAATACACCGTATTGTTGATTAGGGTACAGTACAAGCAACAATTCAACACTAACCAGCTCTTTGTCTCGCCAGAAGCTGAAGCTTTCAATCAAATAGCAGAAATATTTCAGAGACGACTAACTGAATAATTCCAGATACTTCCAGCAAACTCATAAAAATGACATGACTAACTGAATAATTCCATATACTTCCAGCAAACTCATAAAAATGACATATTCCTGACTGCAGCAACTGCAGGACACGACTTGATTGATCAAAATCAAGAATCTGCAGAAAATGAAGATATCAATGTACAGTAAATCCTCCGTAAAAGCAGAGACGGGTGGTCGATCAAGAATTACCAGCAGCTCACTATCAGCAGATCCAACTGCCTAATTAATCACATGTCTGATAATCGGAAGCAAGAAGAGCATAGGAAGCGCTCAAACAAATTAACCGGTTACGGTTAATGATGTCATCAAGAACGTTTACAAATAAGCATTCAAACATACATATAAATCATCCGAAGTTAAACGATTTACACCAACCATACTGGAAACTTTAGTTTTCCAATTCACACCAACCATACTGGAAAATTTTGTTTTCCCAATAACACATGATCACTTGGTACTTAAGACACAATCCATGAGCTAATCAAACAAAAACAGAGACTACTCATGAACGAACAAGCAATTACTCCGTAGCAATGTATATGCATCCCAGCGGAATCGTGCAGCAGCTAGTATCCCTATCCCGGCAAGGCAGCCCGGGCGTGGCGTTCCATCTCCGGCAAGAGGCTGCGGATGAGGCGCAGGCTCTTCCCCGCCGTGGTCGGCCTCGCCGGCGGCGTTGCCCGCATCTCCTTCTTGCCCGTGGCGGTGGTGTCGGAGGGGCACGATCTGGTGGCGCTGGACGGCGGCGAAGTCGTCGGCGACGGCGAGGGCTCGATCATCCTGACGTGTCGGCGCGGGACGTGGACGGTGCCGTAGGGGTCGCCCGGCGGCCAGTTGCCGCCGTAGACGACCTCGTAGCCTCCATGGGTGGGCGACACGATCATGGCTCTGAGCCAGAGCACGAGAGCCTCCCCGGTCTTGAGCGTCGTGGTCCTCGTGCGGACACCGACCTCCGTCCCGGGCCTCAGATGCTCGTCGGCGCCGCCGAGGGTGGATGGGCACACGGACCCCGGCGAGGAGGGAGCGGAGCGGGACGGCGGCGGCGTGAAGGGAGATACGACGGTGGGGCGTGGCGGCGGCGGAGGTACGAATGGCTTCTTGGCGACGGAGCTCTTGGGCGCCAAGGGTTTTGTCCTCCTGCGCTGGAGCTCCCGGCGGATGCTCTGCATGCCGGACGAGGAGCGCGGCGGCATCACCATGGGATCAGAGAAGCGCTGCGGGAGGATCTGATCGAGGATAGGAGGAGGGGAAGCCGCGAGCCGGCGACGGTGGGAGGAAGGCGAGGGCGATGGGGATCCGATCGTGGGCAGAGGAGGAAGGCGAGAGAGCGAGCAGAGGTGGTGTGGGGATTGCGCGCGAGGGAGGGCGTGGGATTTAAGCAGCTGATGATTCGCAGATCGGGCCGAGCGACGCGGTTTGGGTGAGTCCGATCGGAAGTAGCAGGGTGGATCGGATTGGATGGATGGGCCGCCCTGCTACTTCCGATCCACTCAGGAGTCAGGAGTCCGATCGGAAGTAGCAGGGCGGTTTTCCAGGGCGTTCGTTCGGCTGGGCTGGGTGCCTGTCTGAATTAAGCCCATTAATTATCCAGACTCCTAGTTTCCTTTTATGATATTTTTTTTAAAAAAGTTTCGTTTTGGGATCATCCCCCGTTAAACTCTGCATGCAATCATATGTATCATCTGCTACTACTGCAGCTTGAAAATGGTGCTACAAGCCTACTCTAGTCCAAGCAATCAGACTCGAGTAGTCAAGCAATGCAGATCCGGCATGTGCAGGCAAGACGATTTCTCCCGGCTTCCCCTGGTGGTATCTCTTCACTCGTCCGGAATCACCATTCTTCCTGAAAAGCAAACAATTCAGTTTGAGTGACTTGGTATGTGCGCCCGTGTTTCAAATTCTATCAGACCCGGAGTTCATTTGAGTGGTTCTTCAAGGTTTGGACGACTTACCTAGGAGTGGTCGTACTCGAGTTAAGGTCCACCGAACTGACAGTTGGGATCACAGAGCTTACTTCAGGAGGAACTGAACTTTTGGGTTACCGAATTTTGCCATTTTTAGAAGTTGTTTTCCTTGGTGAGATCGGTGTCACTGAACTGACTTTCGAGGTCATTGAGCTGACAGCTTGATGACCAAACCGACCTTTGGGATTACTGAACTTTGCAATTTCTCCCTAGACATTTTGTGCTCATCTCACGCAAAAAGCGAAGATCCATAGCAGTCATTTTGATGTAAACAGTTTGGCATATCTGGAAGGATAGAAATCAACAAGCTTTCTGAAAGCAAAAACCGAAGAACATGCACAGGTTGCTGAGTGGATCAAGGAAGAGGTCGCTTTGCACTGGACTGCTTGAGGCTGTCCGCACTCATCCTACTTCAAACACATCCTTTAAAAGGAATATTCCGTCCCAGTCATCAAGATTTTACAGTACAGTTTCGCTTTTTCCGCACTCGTCATTCTCTATATCTCATACTTCGTACAAACTACCACCATTATCACATATATTTTATTTTCCACCCACGCTCTCTCTCTTCCCTCTCCCCTCTCCCTCCGGCTCGTCCATGTCCCTCTCGGCCCCTTCGTCTCTCTCTCTCCCGTCCGGCGGCGACGCGGGGGCTGGCGGCGGCCACCGCGGGCGGAGGCGGGGGCGGCCGCGGCCGCCGCGGGTGACGGCGGTGGAGGCGAGCGGCGCTGCGCTGTGGGCTGCGAGGGCCGCGGCGGCCGGCCGAGCGGCGTGGCTCTATCAGCATGGCGGCGGGCCCAACGACGCGGCCCGGCGGTGCACGGCGTTGGGGCTCCCGCGGCGGCGCCCTGCTCCCTCGCCCCACTCCACTCCACGCCGCTCCCCTCCCCTTCCCCACGGCGGGCGGCCACCAGCGCGCCCCTGCCTTCCCCTGGCTCCCTCCTCCGGCGGCGACAAGCTCCAACGAGCCATGGCGGTGGGCCCGCGGCGGCGGTGGCGTGGCCGCGGCCACCCGCTCCTCGTCGGCCCACCTCGCCGGACCATGCGGCGGACCTCGTCGGCGTTGTGCGGCGGCGGACAGCCAGGCCGTGAAGAGCAGCACCGGGAGCGCGACGCGGGGGCGGTGGCGGCCCGGCGCGGCGTCGGGGCGGGAGAGGAAGGCGCCGTCATGGCGGGCGTGAGGAGCGGCGGCGGCGGCGCGGAGTGGAGCAGAGGCAGGGCGGCCGCGGCGGCGGAGCGCGCGGCGGCGGCCGGATCGAGCTCGCCCGCGAGGTGCTCATCCTGCTCGGCTTCTCCATCGTCGCCCTGCTCTTCTTGTCTTGGCCGCGGACGGACGGACGTGGAGGCGGCGAGCTCGGACGGCGGGGCACGGCGAGCAGGACGAGGTCTTCACCTGCGGCTCCAGCGGCAGCGAATCGAGCGGCGGCGGCGTCGAATCGGCAGGCCGGCGGCGGGTGCGCCATTCTCCCCCTCTCCCCCGCGCCGCGCCATTCTCGCGGCGGAGCGGAGGCGGGCGGAGCGGCGGCGGCGGCGGCGGAGGCGGAGCGGCGGCGTCCAGTGGAGGTTGGGAGGGCGCGCGGCGTTGGCGGCGGCGCCGGCGGCGTCGTCTTCTCCGCCGTCTTCTCCTCTGCGCCAGGCAATGTGTGGAGGGCGCGCGCGTGGGTCCCGCGCCGACGTGGCGGGATACCGCTTCTCTTTCTCTCACTCTGTATGTAGCGTTTGTGATGCTCGTTTCCCGTGCGGCGTCTTGTTTACCGTCTGCCGCTGCAGACCAAAAAGCGGGATTCCGCACGGCATGCATATGTGATGTGGCATGTACCGTGCGGGATCCCGCTCCCCACTGCGAACTGCCTGAGGCAAGCCTGAGTTGTTAGTCTGCTATGTTTAGTGGTGTTGAGTTACAGTGTCCTCTGTAATCATAGACATCAAATGGTCTCCCAAAGTTGAGATCGGAATGACAATGGAATTTTAGAATGACTGAACTTCGGAATTTTCGCCACTTTGCTTCCCCAGGCAGTTGCATGATCAGTAGCACCATTGAAATGTGAAATCTCACATAATCTCGTGGACTTTATATGTTAAAATTTTGATCTATTTGCAAAAACAAGTACGGGATATGGATAATTTGAACGGAGAGATCATAATCACATCACTAGCAGCCAGCAAAATTTATTCTTCTCTGAACTTCTCAATCGCACAACAAAAGTTGACGTGCCTGTATGAACAAATAGCAAAGTACACCATATTGCTGGTTATGGTACAATACATGGCAACAATTCAACAGCAGTAACCAGCTCTTTCTCCAGCGAAGATCTGAAGCATTGGATCAAATAGCAGAAATATTTCAGAGACAACTGAATTTCAGATACGGTGTACTTTCAGCAAACTGATAAAATGACTGATTCCTGACTGCAGCAACAGCACGACTCTGCTTGATTGATCAAAAGCGCATCAGCAAAAAAAGGAGATACCAATGTACAGTAATAATCTCTCCATAAAAGCACTGACGAATACTCAATTAAGAATATCAGCAGTTCACCTTATGATAAATCCCTACCACCAACTTCAACTTCTTAATAACATGTTTCAGATAACCGGGAAGTAAGAAGAACAGAAGAAGTGCTCAGACAAATTAACCGGTTACTGATGTCAGCAAGGATGTTTACAGATAATCATTCGAACATACATATAAATCCTCAGAAAAAGGATTCACACCAACCAGGGTAACAATTTTCTTGTGCCAATAACACATTATAGCTTTGAGAATTTAGACTACCCATGAGCTAATCAAACAAAAACAGAGACTACTCATGAACGGACAAGCAACGCATCCATCAGAATCCAGCAGCAGTTAGTATCCCGGCGAGGCAGCCTGGGCGTGGCGATCCATCTCCGGCAAGAGGCTGCGGATGAAGCGCAGGCTCTTCCCCGCCGTGGTGGGCCTCGGCGCCGACCGCATCTCCTTCTTCCGTGCGGCGGCCACGGTGGCGGTGGTGGTGACGGAGGCGCACGAGCTGGGGGCGCTTGACGGAGGCAGGGATGGCGGTGGAGTCGTCGTCAGCGACGGCGAGGGCTTGATCATCCTGACGTGTCGGCGCGGGACGTGGACGGTGCCGTAGGGGTCGCAGGGCGGCCAGTTGCCGTCGTAGACGACCTCGTAGCCTCCATGGGCGGGCGACACGATCATGGCTCTAAGCCAGAGCACGAGCGCCTCCCCGGTCTTGAGCGTCGTGGTCCTCGTGCGGACACCAACCGCCGTCCCGGGCCTCAGATTCGCCGCGGCGGCGAAGGGGGTAGCTCGGGACGCGGACCCGACCGAGGATGGGGTGGATCGGGACGGCGGCGGCGTGGAGGGAGAGACGGCAGTGGGGCGCGGTGCGTGGGTGCCGGCGGAGCCTTGTCGGGACTTGGAGATGGCGGACGACGGATCCTCCTGGATCGGTGGACAAGGGCGTGGCGGCGGAGGTGCAGATGGCTTCGTGGCGGCGGAGCTCTTGGGTGCCAAGGGCTTGTGTCTCCTGCGCTGGAGCTCCCGGCGGATGCTCTGCATGCCGGAAGAGGAGGAGAAGCGCGGCGGCATCACCATGGGGATCGGAAAAGCGTGGCGACGGCGGATCGGATCGAGGATAGGAGAAGCGGAGGCGGCGGGAGGAAGGCGATAGCACAGAGCTGCGGGAGGATCGTGGATGGATCCGATCGATGGAGCAGAAGAGGAAGTCGAGAGAGAGAAGAGTAGTAATGGGGATTGCGCGCGAGGAGGGGAGCGCGCGTAGGATTTAAGCTGCAGATTCGCAGATCGGGCCGAAATGACGCGGTTGTGGCCGAGTCCGATCGGAAGCAGGAGGATCAGATTGGATGGATGGGCTGCTTTCTTGACGGGTAAGTTGATTGAATTAAGGCCGGATGGGGTTGTCAAGGGCGTTCGGCTGGGCTGGGGAGTCCGCCTGGCCAGTGGCGGGAATTCTATACGGCTTTCGGAAGTTTTTTTTGATATTAGCTTTCAATGTTTGAAATTCGTGTTGTCCATAGGTACCGTCCGATCCCCTTTTTCTTCCCTTCTCCTTCTTCGTCGGAGGGGCGTTGCCGCGCCGTCGATGGACGGAGGGGCCGGAGCCGGCGGGCGGAGGGTCGGGAGGCAGGCGACTGCGGACGGCGGCGAGGGCGCCGCCAGCCGTGGGCGGTGGCTGAGGCCGCCGGCGCGACTGCGGACGGCGGCGAGGGCGCCGCCAGCCGTGGGCGGTGGCTGAGGCCGCCGGCGGCGGCAGCGAGGCGGCGTTAGGGTTCGGGGGTTGCCGCGGTGGGAGCTCGGGGGGCTTCCATTGGCCTCCGGCCATAGAAAAGAAGGAGGTGGGGGCGGAGGGAAGATCCGGCAGCGGCGGCGGCTCGGCCGGCGGCGGAGGCGAGGCGGCGCTCGCCGGGCGGGCGGGGCTGGACATGCAGTGGGCGGCGACCAGCGGCGGGAGCCGTCGGCCTGGGTGGCGGAGGCGGAGGCGGGGTGACGGACGCGCCGGAGAAGAAGTCGAGGTGGGGTGGGGAGGAAGAAGAAGGGCGAGATGAGCCGTTCTTGGGCCTAAGCCGGGTCTCTTATCTGGTACATGGAAGCCAGGTAGGAGCCCCCCGCTAGTAGCCCATTAGTTATCCAGGCTCTTCTTTCCATTTGGGGATCATCGTCCCTTATTGGTCCATTATTCATACACAGTTGACAAGGTTACAAACGCATATACTATCGGGTTAAACCAACCGCAATTACGAATCTTTCACAAAGAGTACTCCCTCCGTCCCACTATAACTGCATTTCTAGAGTTTGGTCAACAAATTAGTACAGATGGTAAATTACGATACTACCCCTATGTAAAGGAAACAGTATACTGGTGAAAAAAAACAAAACAAGGAACCATGTACCACGTTTACACTCACTGGATGCTACTCGACATAGGTTCGAAATCATAGCAGTGGACTTTGGAAGGAACGAGTGGTTACGAGGCCTTGCAGCAGGTTCTTCAGATTTTTTTTGACTGGATGAGCATCTATTGGTGGGGTCAATCTGGGACATTTTTTTAAACCGTAGAAGTAGAAGTGCAGTTAAAACGGGACAGAGGGATTAAGCCATAATTTTTCAAACCCATATCAGCAGTGGCGGAGCCAGGAATGAAACAAAGGGAGGGCTAAATTATAGAGACCTAGGACCGGCCTAGAAATCTCAGTAGCACAAACCAAATGATATTAAGGTAAAATGTTAAAGCAAGATACAAATCAGTAATCTCGATACATAGATGCCAAATAAAAAGATTTGATCCATGAAAACATCATGCTGACATAACATAACTATGCCATTTTGACCACCATCTGCATTAGTAATTTGCATACCTGAACAAAGCACGCCGGAGAGCCAGAGCCTGGAGATTAGAGTTACTGGATGGCGCAGAGTAGCAGATGATCAACCATCAGCCCATCAGAGGAGGGAGCGATGGGAGAAGCATTAAATTGCATGCACTTCTTTTATCTGAAACTAATCTTGCAAGAACTGCGGAAGTCACGGCGGCGGTGGTGAGCATCAGAGGAACTGAGGAAAGCTGCCGCCTTGGGTTAGAAGCTCAGAAGTCGACCTTTGGCCTTTGCTCTCCGGAAGTCCAGATGAATCGTAGGTCGTCTCTTTATTGCTACGAGAAAAACGATCCCATTTATTGGACTGCGGCTCTTCGGTAATCGGCAGTTCAATTACTTGCATGCGTAGCAATCCCGGGCTGTGTGGGTTCTACTTGCTAAACTACATGGTGCTACCTGAGCTGGGCCCGTGCTGCAGCCCCCCAGCACGGGCCGTGGCTCCGCCCCTGCATATCAGGTTAGGTTTCAAAGGTAATTAGATAGATATCAAATGCCATGTTCGCTTGGCTTCTCAGCCACCGGACAACAGTGTTTTTCTCTCAGTAAAAACCAGCACCAGCCACCAGCCAGCAGTATTTTTCTCTAAGCAAAAATCAGCACCAGTTATCAGCTAGCCGAACAGGCCGAAAGAAGCTCGGCTACTACTACAGCTTGAAGAGGCTACAAAACCCATAGTCCCAGCTACTCGACTAGAAACACGGCATGTAGTCAATTCGAATCGGTGGACGATTTCTCCCGGCTAACCGGAGGATCTCCTCACTTCTCCAGAATCACCATTCTTCCTAGAGCTAGCTCACTCCTGATTTCCCATGTAGCCGAAGATCCTGCTTCCAGCTTCTCAAAACGAAGTTTATCCTGTAGGGTACCTAAGGCTGTTCGCAGTGGGGAGCGGTATCCCGCACGCTACACGCCACATCACGTGCATGCCGTGCGGGATCCCGTTTTTGGGTCTGCAGCGGCAGACGGAAAAGGAGACGGGAGACGGTAAAATCGGCTGACAGACGCTACATACAGAGTGAGAGAAAGGTAAGCGCTATCCCGCCACATCGGCGCGGGACCCACACGCACACGCCCTCCAACACTTCGCGCGCCGCAGAGGAGGGCGAAGAAGACGCCGCCGCCGCCGCGTGCCCTCCCAGCCCCAACTAGACGTCGCCGCTCCGCCGCCGCCTCCGATCCGCCCGCCGCGCTCGCCCGGCCACCCGCCGCAGCCGCCGTCGCCGCTGCGAAGTCTCCCGCGACCCGCCGCCGCTCGGCCCCTTCCGTCCCCCTGCCTCGCTCTCCGCGTCGCTGCCGCTGGGACGCTTGGCCTCCACGTCGCCGTTCCCGACCCCGCCCATGCCCCCGCCCGCCACGCCGCGAGGAGACGAACGAGACGGAGCCGGCGAAGAGGGAGAAGGAGACGCGAGCCTCCGCCGCCGCCGCTCGCCATGGCTCGGAGCTCGTGCTGCTGTCGCCGCCGCTCGCCATGGCTCGGAGCTCGAGCCGCCGCCGCCGCCGCTCGATTCGCTCCCGCCTTGCGAGCTGGGGAAGCCGGAGCCGCCGCCGGTCGATTCGCCCTCCGTCGCCCGGCCTCGCGTCCGCTCCCCGCGCTCGCCCGCTGCCGAGGCGAAGCATGATGATGCCGAGGGGAGGGAGCTCACCAGCGGGCCAAGGAGGAAGGGGAAGGGAGTCCTCGCCTCCGCTCCTCCGCCGCCGTCTTTCCCCTACTGCCGCCGCATTCGACGCGTCCTCCGAGCCCACGTGCGCCCGCTGCCGATGCCCGCTGCGCCGGAGTCGAGGCCCAAGGCGACGACGGAGCGGAGTTCCGCGCGATCCCGTCTCTGCCGCCGCTCGCGCCGTTTCCACCGCCGCCACGGACGCCCGATGCGCCGCCTGCGGCCGCCCGCGACGCCGATGCGCCCCCGCCGCCACGGAGCCACCGATGCCCCAGCTCCTCGCGCCGACGGTGAGAGCACGCGGCGGAGGGGTCATGGAGAGGCCGGCGGTGGGCGAGAGGAGAGGCCGGCGGTAGGCAAGAGGAAGGGGAGAGGCAGACGGCCGGCGATGCGCGATGGGGTGGAGGAGACGGCGGCGAAGCTCGAGGCGGGCGGCGGCGAGCTCGAGGGGTGGAGGAGACGGCGGCGGAGCGTTGAGCGGGAGGAAGGGAAGAGACGTGGCTGGGTCGCCGGGGGAGGGGGCGGTGCGGGGTAGGTAGGAAGATGGGAGAGAGAAGGGAAGGGAAGGGAGTAAAAAATATATAACGTGGGCCCCATGGGTTGGTAATGGTATAGAGGGATGTAAATAAAGTATAACGAGTGTGGAGAAACTGGAACTATACCGTAAATTCTTGATGACCAGGACAGAATATTTCCTTTAGGGGATGTGTTTAAAGTATGACGAGTGCGGATAGCCTTAGAGCTTGAATAGTTGAGTGGAAATGTGATAAACTCACCGACTCATCCATTATACACACATCAGAAACTGCACATGCCCCTCTGAACCTTCTAGGGGTGGCTGACGAGCTAGCTCGGCTTGTTTAATAACGTTAAGGCACAGCTCGTTTTACATTATCAGGTCCGTTTTGGCTCGTTTAATAACAAATTAGTTTGACTCGGCTCATTAAGGTTAACGAGCTAAAAGTTGAGTTTGGC
The DNA here is from genome assembly GCA_033239725.1 of Echinochloa phyllopogon. NCBI lineage: Eukaryota > Viridiplantae > Streptophyta > Magnoliopsida > Poales > Poaceae > Echinochloa > Echinochloa phyllopogon. Next base: position 47,401,535 of record BTCW01000002.1, on the reverse strand, counting down.
TCGGTTCATTCTAAAAGCTCGAGCCGGCTTGTGTGGCTCACGAGCCAAACACCGTTCAATATTAATATAAAAATTAAATGTGATAGTAACCTAGATATGATAATTTAAATATATTAATAATATTTACAAGTATAACCCTCGATGATATTATAAAAATAAGTAATGAAAACTAATAATTTAGAATAATATAGAAGTTTAAAGTCTCTAAATAGACTCAATTAATGCTATATTTGACTTGCAAGTTAAATAACAAGTTTATTTTAGCAAAACAACAAAAATAATACTACACTAATAACAACTAAATTTGGTGTTAACATATTTATCGAGCCTTAGCCTATCAAACAGCTCATGAGCAGTTCACGAGGTAGCTCGTTAAGAAAACGAGCTGAAAATGAAGTTTGGCTCGGTTCGTTTAAGAGATCGAGCCGAGTTGAACTAAGCCGAACCTATAAACGAGCCGAGCCAGCTCACGAGCCTCGAGCTTTTCTGCCAGCCCTAGAACCCTCTTCACTTCCTAGCCTTCACCGTCAGTCTCAGTTTGTCAGTAAAACTGCAGTACTTCACAATTTCAATTAGCCAAAACTATTCAAGTCGGAATATTTAACTCCTTTTGAGATGCATTTTGGGCTGCATCTTCTCCATTCATTCATCAAAGGCTTCAGCTGGAAACAATCCAATGCACATGTACAAATCAAATGCAACCAAGAAACAAATTATTTTCTCATCGGCCGCCAGAAGTCGGAACTCTATTTTATCCATCTTACAAGCAGTGCTTAGTTAATTATCCGCGGTTTAGTTAATTGTCTCCTGTATCAGGTCAAGCTTCATAAATGATACATTATTATAAAAAACAAAAGTAAATGTAAATTGTTGGAACAAACCACGAAGGATCCCAGACAAAAAAAATAGTTGATCACCATGGTTTACTGTTAGATACGTTGTATCTGCTAATTGCTGGCATGATTTACATCTCCAGAATAAATTAGCCCACAATAGAGTGCATCAAATCATCTAGAGAACAGATCCACAGATTACGTGACATAAAGTATCATTTATCTGGCTAAAATTGAGGTGCATCAATATCAAGTGTTACCTTTTTAACGCACACTTATTGCTTCAGACATCTTTGAGCATATTAACTGAACATGGGCTTCTTACATAAAAGCAGACTCTTTCGATACAACAACATCAGCATCCATCACTAAGGCAAAACAAAGTAGATCATACATGTAAGCATGTAAAAAAACAGCCTCACTGTCAACCAATGAGAAGCCTACTACTCTAGATAAAGTCTGAGATCATGTAATGAAAATCTAGAGATAAAATATAAGACCCACTGCAACTTTACAACAATCCATATCATGGAGGAACAACACATTTTGTGGACTGTATTGAGTGAATAGTTCAACAGAGAAACCAAACATTAGAGAGGAAGTATCAACATTTGATGTTGATACAAGCTTGTCAGTGAAGTAAGGCCTTGTTTAGATCCCAAATTCTACCCCAAAATTCACTATACAAAAAGAAGATTCCCATCACATCAAAATATCATAACATGCATAGAGTATTAAATGTAGATGAAATCAAAAACTAATTGCACAGTTTTATTGTACTCTACGAGACGAACATTTAGAGTCTAATTAACCAATTTTTGGGTAATTTTTCACACATACAAATGAAATGCTACAGTGTGTCTCGATTTTTCAACTTCCAAATTTGGGGGGTGCCAAATTGGCATCTAAACAAGGCCTTAAATAGCTTGAGAACATGCAAATGTACACTTCACCAACCAGAAACCACTGTGCCGCAGGGCAGGAAGGGTAGCAGTAAACTCAGGAGATATTTTCCTTTCTTCCAAGAATGGCTTACTTAATAGACACACAGCATATAAGAGAATATTTGTAATGGTTCACTCCAGAAAAGCTAATTTAGTTTATCATAACTAGCAAAGTCACATGTGCGCACGCACATATATAAAATAAATCAAACATAACATATAAAATATAGTTGCAATGCCCGTGCGTGATAAACTCTCTTTTATACATTTGTCTTAATTCATGTGCCATGCACGTTTATTGATGACATGTAGGTACTAAAACAATGTCACTTTAGTGGGCCATGGTAAACAGACCAGCCGTGCGATGCGTTTTTAATTAAAATATTTTATATTCGCTCTCTCATGTATAGAGCTTTATATATATTCTCAAAACTCAATAGTCGGCATTTATTTATATGAAGAAAAACTCTCCGATTTATTGTCTATTAGCAATACGGGATAGACGTGGGTACGAATGTGGGTATATTTAGGTGGGTCCTTTTTTGGGTGAAAAAAGTTGAGCGAGGAAACAACTAAAAGAGTCTGGAACAGTCAATTTTTTGTTGCGTTTTTTTGTTCTTCCCTCCCACCAAAGCCCGACAGGTGGGTCCTCTGTGAGAGGGTTGGAACGCGTTTTCAATTCTTTAGGATCCCTTTAGTATAGATACAGGGCAACAAACATTGTGTATTTTAGCAAAATGTGTACTGTATCAGATACCAAGACAAAAAAAAAATCCATTTTTATTTTCACAAAATGTGTACTGTATTTTAACAACGATTGCCGACTGCCGATCTCTTTGTGAGCTGGAATGTCCAAAAAAATTACCAGTGCCATGAATCGAGAACTGGTGCCACTCTTCTTGATGTAGGATCCATGATGACCTCCAAGCAGAATGCATTCAACTAAAACCATCTAAAAATGAAACAATGACAGGCCCTCTACAGGAAATCAGAAGCATAGCTAGTAAATCCATTGTTCATCTTCCATAAAAATCATCAATTCTCATACAAGAATTCATTTGGTTTTCTTATTTTATGCAAAAAGCCAGAGTGCTGTTTGATCTTTCCTTTTAGCTGAGGTTGATTCTTGTACACATATGCTCACATTTCCACATTACCACCAGCCAGCCCAAAGAATACCAATTTCAAAAGAAGTAGGAGCCACATCACCACGGAATATATAAATATATATATAGCTCTAATATAGGGATTTAGAGAAATAAGAGATGTATCGACTCCCTATGGTGCTACCAGATGAAAACTATGGCAGATAACTGTTATCAGGAATGCGATGGATGTAACATGTCCGATCACCGCATACTGCATAGCCACAGGAGGGCTGGTGGAAGGTTGAACAGAGCTCAAATTTACAGCACAGTTTTATCAAAAATCAAAAATCAAGTTACAAGGTCTGCTATCTAGTTGGTATATCCCGTTTCATCCTACATCCTGCAGACTACTGCTATATATGCAGGAGGAAAGAATTTTGCCAAATGTAAAGCTGCTACATCTAACAGGGAAAAGGATGCACATGACAAATACTCTGTACCTCTGACAATCATGTCAATATAATTCCAAACATAATTATTTATTGTCTGAATGCTGATGAGAAATGTTCTTGAGATAACACTCCATATGCATTCTTGAAGAGAAGCACTCGAGCCACAACTTTGGAGCTGCAGGGTGCACAAGGTAGAGGGTAGTAATGAACCTCTTCTCTGAGTTAGCAAGCACTGTTGCAGGGGACAACTGTTTTCTGAGTAGGCGATGCTCTTGGAGCCACCGAAGCATTGAATACCTAGGCTTGGCCCTATTATCCAAATCAAAGCACAGAAATGCTGGGAAGCAATCCAGGTACTCTATGGAGTATCCCAGCTCCTCTGTGAGGTAATTCAACTTCTCATTGAGAAGATCCTTGCCCTGGTTTAGCACCTTTGGAAAAACGCGCAAGATCCGACACAGCATCGTATACTCCACCCCTCTTTCCAGAAGGTAGTCAAACCGGTCCTGGAGCAAATCCTTAGTACTGTGAAGGACAGGAATTACCTTGGTGGCTATCTCATTCTCACCATACCCAATGCTTTTTAAGAACTCCAGCTTGCTGTCCACATGCTCTGCTTTTCTGTCAGACTTAACCTTAGCTATCCCACTCAAGAAAGCTCTCTCAACCTCGGCATCATAGCTACCGTTCTCCAAAACAAAATCTGGTGACAAATAGCGCAAGTTCTCACCACCAACCAAAATCTTCTCCAGGAACCGGTGCTCCAGCTCCATTGCCCGCAGCACCCTGGGGAGGTTCTTCAGCTGGTTCTTGCCAACAACATGTGGGTGCTTCTCTACTGCCGCATCAACCTCAGACTCCACCAACCCAACCCTCCGTAGGTACTCTGGCACCGAGATCACCACATCAGAGAAATCATGATAAAAAAGACTGGGATTGCTTAGCAATAACCTTTCCAGGTCCTTCCCTGTCATCCCCAGCTCCTTGAAGAACCATAACCTCTCAGCAATCCTCTTTTCCCCAAGCTCAAGAAACACTCTCAAGCTGCTCCCGACAAGTCCCCCAATGCTACCAATCTCTGCCCCGGCATCATAGAACATCCGCATCCTCCGGCACACGCCCGAGAACGCGTCAATGTCATTGCTAGCCCCCAAATGCGGACCCAATCCTCTGAACGTGGTGCCAAGATCCTTAACGAGTGGCTCACAATCGGATAGATCCCGCTCGAGAAGCGATGGGAAGCTGAGGCAAGCGGCGATGATGGCAGCGCGTGGGAGCCGGTGGAGGCGGGCCTCGAGAGCGGCGAGGCGAGCTGAGATGAGGTCCGGGGGCACGCCGAGGAGGACGGCGGGGAAAAGGAGACCGAGGCGTGACCACGGGAATCCGAAGTGCGCGAGGGCAGCGACGGCGCCGAGCAGAGAGGGGTGGTCGGCGAGGAACATGAGGTCGGAGCTGGGGGCCGCCGCGGCGGGCGCGCCGATTGATTCGAGGAAGAAGGGGAGCTCGTTGAGCGGGTGAAAGCTGAGGTGGCGGCGGAGGAGGGATGGGAGCTCCGTAGCGGGGAGGGAGCCCGGCACGGCGGGGAGCGCGGCGAGGAAGGAGAGGAGGGAGCGCGGGGAGTGCGCGGCGATGGAGTCGGCGTGGGAGCACGGGAGGCAGCGCGTGGAGTGGAGGTACTCGGAGACGGCGGCGCGCGCGGCGGGGACGGCGGCGTGGCGGAGGCGGTAGGGCATGTTCCGCAGCTTCGGCGGCGTGGGGGCGGCGTCCGCGGAGAAGAAGCGGCGGAGGTGGAGCGCGGCGCGGAGCGACATGGCGGGCGGCGGCGGCGCGGCTCTACTCTGCTCTACGGCATTGCTCGGGGCCGCGGCCTGGCCAAGGGGATGAGCGCGAAGGTTTAGGAGCGTTAGGGTTTTAATTCAGACGACACTTTGTGCTTACGTAAAGCTTAACTTCTGCTATATACGACAATCAACTATAACTGTAAAAAAGATTATTGTTACCAGAATTATATATCAAATGCCATAAAAATAATATGCTTAGTTTCAGTAATAACAAAATTGATACCACAGGTTATTGCCCACATGGCATCGTCTCCACTTGTAAAGAATTCAGCAGATGGAGCTGGTTAGGATTTTTCTTTCATTTTTTTTCCTTTTTGTTGAAGAACCAGGATTCAGGTTTACCGCCAACATAGAGCTATACAGATAGATCGTACATAATGGCCTTATACTCCAAGAGGAAGATGTTTGGATCTAAACCATGATATTAACCTCAGGCACTTAACGCACTTGCGCAACTTCAGTTACTAAAGCACTCAGAGTTCACATAGGTCTGGTCTCGCCAGGTAACATCAACACTGGTTTGTTCTAAAGACAGAAACAATCTATCACCAATTCAACATGTGTACCAGTTAACCGTGAATGAATGATACACGAGAAAGAAAACCTTCCTATGCAACACCTATCGACTGAATTCAGCAAATGCAATCAAAACAACATCACGAGCAGCATCTGGTTTACATCCAAGTATACTCTTATTGATATGACATGACCAGATCCTACAAGATTTCATTCCCGTGGAGATTTAATACTAGCGTATATACAAATCTACTCCAAAAATGTTCCGGCCAAGATGCTTATCCCCTAACAATAACGTGCGGTAATTCGCCCTCCTACCTGGAACTTGTATACAGCACGAGCTAACACCTGAGAGATCTAGAGAGGAGATACTGATCATCGCCACACAGTTTCGTTTGCATCAGTGAAAATGGCATTGTGATGCTCTATCAGGCACTGGATGACCTCGATGGAGCTGTAGTCTGGGGGTGAAGCATCATCCAAGGGGATCTGGGATGAAGCATCCCCGTCGTCCTCATCTACAATCAATTATGCAAAAAAATATCTATTAAAATTGTTTTATTCCATCATCTAAAACAGAAGAAATATATGTGAACAAATAGGTACTCCTAGTGTCAGAAACTAAAATTGCAAGAAAAAACATCAATTGACCGAACAGTCTACTGTGAACTGAATAGCCAAAGATCTTTTGGGGAGAATCCCTGGCCCACCAAAACAAAGGCCTAAAAAGACATAACTGTCCACCTGAAACTGTGCTTGTACACTGTGCAGTGACATAACGGAATCCTAATCGGAACTTTGAAACTCTGATTATATGCCTTTCAATAGTGGCCTAAATGTCTACATGTTCATGTAATGCAATAACAGTTAAGAGATCACAGATGGGCCCCTGTACACACACCTGTAACTATGTTTGGCTCATGATTTGGTAGTTGGTAGGCAGTTGCCACGAGGCCCACAAGGCCACAACCTCAATCATTAATTCATATTGGACTATAAGATACAGGGCAGCAAGTACCTTTCTATGCTAACATGAGCCAATTCCATATTTGATTACTTAAATGCTTCATGCCATAATTAATACAGACAACTACCACAAGGGCAGCCAAGGACAGACTAACAGATTAAAATGCTCTATTCCACAATGATTAGAGACAACTACATAAGGTGAATGTTTTGTCAATAATGAAATTAACAAAGCAGAAATTACATACCTAACAGGTCCCATGTGGCGGAATTTGATGTTGTGTCCACAATTTTAGGAGGCGGTTTCAAGGTAAACTTGAGGTGGTTGCGCAAATCTGTTCCAGCATCGCCTTGCCGCCACATGATCAAAGGTGCAAATTCCACAGCAAGGCTACGGGAATCCATCTGCATTATATGTAACACAAATTTGTAAAATACCAACCAAAAGCCGATTCCCTTATATAGTTAGGACAAAAGAGACTGACTCAAGAAATTTAATCAGCATCTGTTGCTAACTTTTTTCTAAATTATTAAATGCTTTATACTGTGAAGAAGTGGTTTTGTTATGGGCTAGGCCGTTGGGTCAGATGGGCCTTTGGTACCCGTGAACAGTACCCGCGAGTTACTGTAGCAGGTTAGGGTTAGATAATAGTACCACATTGGGAGTCTATTGCTTAGGATCAAGTAAGCCTCTCTATATAATGAGGAGTTGTATCAATCGAAGGCAAGCAAGAAAGAAACAAACAATCTAGTTCTCATCTCGTGTTCGTCCCTCTCATCTATGATTTAGCCTCTCATCCCTAACAGCCGTCTCCATCCTGCTATCCTCCCGGTGGTGTTTATCCTGCTATGGCCAATGGTCATAACAGTTTACAATCTACAGACGAAACAGAAGACAATCATCTAGTAAATCCATTTGTGCTCACAACAGTCTCAACCCTGTTAAGACAGCTAGGTGCAAATTTGTATCAGGATCGCTTCTGAGCACCACATTGCTCATGCAAATTGTTGTATCAGACAGAAATGGCTACCATATGTGCGATTTAAAATACAGATGATTCAGAAAATCATTGTGCTTTTTTAAGAGTTCTTATTTCTGACTTTGAATGAAAGGGAAGTAATGAAACCTGCGATTGAGATTTTCCATATGTAAGCTCTTATCAAAGTTTTCAACTAAAAACAGATAAGCAAATCTAATGTAGCACTCTCAAACCCTGCGGTGGTGGTGGCCAATGCTTAAAAAATCTGAGTTTAAATTTGTACAGACTTTAGCTACAGTTTGTTCCATGGTAATTGGGCTTTTTCACAGAAATCTGCGTGCCATTCAAACCATTAGATAGGCATAGCATCACCCAATTCTCGAACAACTGGGTGATCTATGGATTAAAATGTTTAGTCCCTGCTACTCCTAAAGAAGTTACGGATTTGCTGATTTGTAGCATTGATTCATATTATTAAAAACAGTATGTAGCTGTCACTGGAATAGTGGATTTGTTACTTAAGTCTTTCAGAAATCCAAACCGTCAGCCAAGCAGTGTGAAGTCAAATTGCAATTTCCTAAGTCCTAACATTAGTGACCATTGTCAAAGTTGATAAAATTACAAAAACAATTACACATTCAGTGGCTCCAGATATGTACTGAATCTGATTGTTAAAAGGTGTTTAAAAAAACTGTTGCAGTGACCATGTTAATTGATCTGTATTGTATATTAAGTTTAGATTATTACTTTTAGTCACTTCAATAGTGTCCAACAACTGAAAAGAATAACAAGTGGTAAATGCAGCACAGCAAAAGAACAAAATTAGGGATCAGAGATTCAGATCTACCTTGTTAAGTGATGATTTACGGCTTACTCGAAGTAGCAACGCTGTAACAAACTCTAGTGTCATGTAGTTAACATTTGGAAGCTTCTTCAATATGTTCCTAAGATCAGGAATGCTAACCCTCGCATCTCTAAGCTCATCATAAAGAGCAAATGTAGTAAGTGGTTCAGGGATGCTGGCAAGGTAGCACTTCACCAGTGCACCCACATCAATAGGATTCACACCTTCAGGTAAAGATGCACCTGAGTCTGCAAAACATAAAATTACTCAGAGGCCCACGGTAATGAATGATGTCTACAAAAACTAAGCTCAGATATGATTCAGTACCAGCAATACCTTCATTATAAAGAGAAACTAACTGCTGAAGAACTTTTCTGTCACCTTCAGATTTGAATAAGTACTCATTATGCAAACCTAGGAGGAAAATGATTCAGATATCATATTCAGTGCTCAAATTGAAACGGAGAGAAAACTAATTTATATGCAATTTTCAGCCTGCTCACCAGATATAACCAGGTAGTCTGCACACCTCACTAGCATCAAGGGCACAGCTTTACCAGATTGCTCTCTTTGTACAGTGGCTTCAATAGGAACACCAAATACTGCAAGAGTACAAGGCAATAGTGGGTCAGGTTCTCGTTGTTTGTCGGTGCTCTTGCTGTGCAATGGCTTCAATAACTATTTGCATTTTGTAACCAGAGTCATTTCTCATTGATCACTATTCACCAATAGATAAAAAACAGAAATAAACTTACAAAAATATTGAAGAAAAAATTAAACAAGACAGGCGAAGAAACAACAATACCAATCATGTGGATACAACTTAAGGCTTATGATTGTAAAACTATCACTATGCTACAAGAAGCTTTAGCTGCTTAGATGCTACAAGAAAATTTAGCTGCCTGGATGAAAAAAGAGAATAATTGCCCTGGCAATGCAATAGATATGCATCTTGGGCAAAAAAAAAAAAAAAACTCGGCCGGGTGGGGAAAGACCGCCCCACCGGTATTATCTAAGAAGAAGCCTCGGCTTCCCCGACCGAGAAAACCCCTGAACCCCGGCCCCGCCCTGACACTAGGATCCGTAACCCCTGAGAATTGCCTGGGCCATACACGGTCCTCAGGCCGACCTGGGCCGGTTCTTAACTAGTGCTTTGGCACACGGGACTGGCGAGGGGATTTTTTTAACCACAGCCTGAAATTCGCTCCCACGGGGATTCGAACTCAGGACCTGTGGAGTGCCGCTCGAGTGTCTTAACCGCTAGGCTAAGCACCCTTTGGCATATGCATCTTGGGCAAGACAATTGAGTTGTGAGCATACCATCAGTGCTTGCGACTCCCTGGGGCAAATAGTCAGAAATAAGAATCAGCATCGCACACCATAAAAGTGAAATTGTATTGCAAGGTAACAGAACTCCAAACATACCTTCTGCCAGCGTTCAATATTGTTTAAAATAGTCTTGCTTTTATCTGCAGTCTTTTTAGCAGCCTGCAAGCACATGAAACCAGAAAACAATCAGCTTCTATAAAGACATTAGCATTTTTGCAAAGAATGATGAACAGAAGGCATCAATAAAAGGAATGCAAGGTTCAACTCCAACATCCAAGATAACATTTATGTTCTCAAAAGACTTGATTGTTACCCTGAAATAAATTCAATAGCTACTTGTTACTAAAATTTTCTTCCCTGGCAATGATTCATGCACCATTCTGCCGCTTCAAGTTGGCATAGGGCACGATAGGAAAATTTGCAGTAGGCTAACCAAATAAGGAACTCATTCTTTTTTGGGGGGTTTGTTACATAGTTTTTTGACATAATTCTAAATGATCACAACGAATAAGCTACACAAAGAATAAAACTTCACATCAGTTGAAATTACACAAAAATAATTTTGTTGAAATGCATAAATAGGTTACCTCTTCAACTTTGACCTTTCCCACTGCAACCTTCTCCTTTGTCTCTGAAATGCCTTTCCTGAAAAGCAACCCAGTGGAGGCAGCAGCGGTGATGAAACGTTCCTGCACCGTCTCACCCGGTGGACGCTGCTGCTGCTGCTGCTGCCTAGCCTCCTGGAAGACAGCCCACCGACTCTTCACCACGGAGCCAACCTTCCCAGCAACATCAGCTATGTTGTCCCCAGCTGATTGCCCAGCCTGCTTCAGCTTGACACCTGCATTAAAGTATCATCACAATAAGGTTGAAGTTGCAAGTAAAGCGTGCATCAAACAAAATGGATATAAACACGAGCTGCATGCGCAGTCACCTTCTCAGGACTTATAAGTAATTCGATAATAGGTCCAACATACATGATAATTTCTCTCTTTAACAGAGTAGAGTACTAGTAAATCACAACATCATCATGACAAAGTTATATGATGGGATCATTACCCTAAATTAGGAATATCCGTACAGAAATGATTACAGAAAAATTTTATAGCAAACAAAAAGGCATCACTGCCGACCAAACTTACTGGAGGTAGAGAAGAAATCGGTGGCCTTCCGGCGCCACTGGGGCTGCTCCGCCAGCGGCATCACTGCACAAAATGAGCAGCATCCAATGAGCCATTAAGCAGCTGTATAAACTCGAAATGAAGCCATACTCCACAGGAGCAGAGCACAAGGAAGAGAAAATCCAGAATCAATTCCGTAAAGTAACTAGCAAAACCTGGCATCCTGAAGGCTGTAGCGGCAAACGAAACGCTGAACCACATGGATTGTTTACTCCTAAACCAAACAAGCTCAAAACCAACCAGCTCCCCAAATAAACTCCAAAATCAAACCAAACTAAAGGAGACAGGAGTAGATCAACAGCTCGAGCTAAAAGCAACAAATAAAAACAAATCGAGAAAAAACACGCACTCCACGCCGACCAAAGTCTTCCAGAACCGAGCATGCGAAGATCCAAACCAAACGACAGTGAGGGAAACGCGGAATCGAACGAACCACGGCCCGATCCGTCCAATCGGCGGGCGGAGTGGAAATGGACGAGAGCTGGAGCACGCGCGGAGCGATTACCTCTCTCCTTCCCTCTGGCTCCGGGCTGACGAATCGAACCGGATGGAAGCGAGGCGAATCGCGGGGAGAAAGCGAGAGGAGTAGAGGACTGGGATTCTGCTACGAGGCCGCCCGTTCCGCGAGCTGAAAACGAGTTGGGTTTTTGTTTGGGGCGCCCTGCTTCTTCCGCAGCCTCGTTGGATTCTGGATTAGGAGGGGCCAAGTCAATGGCGAAGCCGCGCGAGAGGCGGGATTGGGTTCCCCATTCATTCCCGGTAGTGACGTGCGCCGCGCCGCCTCTCGCTGGCCCGCCTCCACGTGGGCCCGCGGGGAGGGCCGATGCCCGGTTCTAGAAGCATCCGTGGCTGCGGAGCCGCAGGTGTTGTGTGGTCTGTGGTGTGTGCGGGTGGGCCCGGAGATCGGGAATGGGAATGGGATAGGTGGATGGGTGGATAGGGAGACCGAGACGGCACCGCACCGCGGCAGGGACGCAGGGACGTGCGTGCATTGATTGACTTGACCACCTGTTTCCGTCTGGGATTGGGACTGGGATATATGGGGATGGTGGGCCCGTAGGCGTGGTTAACTGCTGCTCGCACCTCGCAGAGTCGCAGTTGCAGCGGCCTGCGCCCGCCTATGGGCGTTTGACTATTCCACGGATATTTTGAGTGGTTTTATTATTTTGTTTTCTGCGTGTTGATGACTTGTGGGATTTTCCATATGGGCCACCGCATTTATATTATGGTGGGCTAAAGACTATGATAGGTGTCTCACGTTTAATAGCCTGTACGAGTTCAACACATATCAAATCAATTTCAACGTTTAGCTAGACTATTTTATTCGAATAATTGAGTTATAAGGGCAACTTGTCTAGAGCCTTTTATAATTCATATTTGTTTGTTTTAGCTGCCTGAGATTTGTTGAAGTTATTTTTCATAACAGAAAGTATAGTATACGTTGAAGTTATTTTTTATAACAGAAAGTATAGTATACTCCTATAGCGAGTGGCTGACATATTTTTGGGATTGCAAGTCATCAATATACTGACTGACATATACTGAAAATAAACAGCAAAATTGTAGAAATGTGTACTGAATTCAAGATTTTAAGTTACACATTACTCAACTCACTAAATTATCTTTTTTATACATACAGTTCATATGGTGATATTTAGCGAAAACACCACTTACCGTTTGGAAGTCAAAGTGGAGCATGATTTGATGCACTAATAATAATTTTCATGGTGCGTGCTTTTTACCCAATACGGGAATTTTAATTTTGTTAGGATTTATTTTTTTTCAAACCAACATTGTATTTTCGGTAGCTATCGGTAGGTGTGTTTCACGCTAGAGAGGTGTCCGAGACTTGAAGGGACATTTGGAATCGCAGGCCACCCGGCATATAGCGGCTGATGGTCTTGTGCAATAAGCTCCATTTTTAACAATCCACCAATGAGTAGAGACCTTGGCATTGGTGTAAAGCTTTACTGATCACTTCTTATCTTGTGTCCTTTTTAGATAAATGAGACTTTATTATTAGAGTAATAAATAAAGTTGCAGCCTCTACAACAACCATACATACACGCATGTTACTGAAATGGAAGAAGCATTCAACCACAAACTGGAATGACTTCCTATATCGTGACTCGAATGACTCGAATGGGAGAAACATTCAATCACTAGTTGGGCCATAGTACTTGGCAACCAGAAAAATACTAAAAATAACTAGGACAAGAGGAATAAAAACAATTGCGAGTGAGTTGGAAACAAATGCTAAATAGAATGTTTTTCTTCTTTTTCTGAAGTGGGATTGCGAATGAATCAGTAGTTGCTTCTTCTTTTTCGGGTGTGCGATTGCATTAATAAGTAATTGCTCTCCCTCCATTTGCTTTTATAAGGCATGACTGACACAGTCTTCTAAGTTACAATTTGACTATCAATTTATCTTATATTATTTATAATTATAAATTTATAATCATTAGAGAGTATTTTCGTTGCAAATCTAACCTTTCCAAACTTACATTATAGAAGTTAAATTTTGTTGATTAAATTATAGGTTAAAAATTGAATATTAATATACGTACGCGCCTTATAAAAGCAAAATAAACGGAGGGAGTAGGGCAGCTGGAACAATAATTATCCAGCAAAATACACTACAGTTCCCACATTCTCATATGGTTCCATAAATTTTTAAAGTGATTATCTAGATCCTTTGTTTTTTCAATTGCTTAATTCTATATTTATTACTATCACCTAATCATAGGCTTGAATTCACACTTGAAAAGAACCACTTAAAAAGTGAAAGGATTTAAAACGAACCACTTGAAAAGTTAAAGGACTTGGATAGTCACTTCAAAAATTCATGAACCGAGATCCAAATCAGAATATAGAAATACTTTAGGGACCTACAAGAACTTCAAAGAAGTCTGTCCTAAGTCAAAATTCAAAATCTCTCAAGCTTGGCAAAAATTATATAAAAAATTATTAATGTTTATAGTACCAAATATGTATCACTTGATTCATATTTCACAAATATTGATAATTTTCCTATAATTTTGGGTAATTCACTCATAACTGTTCCTCCTTGCATCGTATTTACAAATTAAACAGCAAATGAACTGGTTAGCACGGACCAATGCAGTAGACAGCTGCTATATACTACCGATCTCAGATATTTTGCTAAGGCCTCAAACCACACTAGAAACCTGGTACAATTATAGTAACGGCAATAGGCCAATGGAAGTGAATCAAAGGCGGATTGTGTTCATCTCACATCTGCTTGCTAGCAACAGAAGATGATAGACTATCGACACAACATTAAAACACATATGCAAGTGAATCACTGAGCACACATCACCATTAGATACTATCCTTTGTCGATTAATAACACAGGTGAATCTCAAATATAGTTAACAGCATTTGCTCCACAGTACACACTGCTAACAAAGTTCACAGGGCTCAGAACACAAGTAGCAAAATTCGACATCGCAATAAAGGTACCAAATACTACCAAAGTCTGGATGGTTCCACAGTAGGAGAGCATCAAGACATATGAGCTCAACGGTAGCGGCGCAGAGAGAGGGTCTGGTTGCGCTTCCAGGTGGCCCTCCTCGACGGCCTGTTCTTCTGGTGACTGCTGCCCTTGCCACGCAGACCACGGTACTTCTTGCCAGCAGAGGTAAGACCACGGAGCTCACGGTGCTTGTGCACATCCTTGCATAGCCAGTTGATCCTTGGGTCATTACGAATGGCAGTGTGAGCAACATCAACCAGGATGATCTCAAAGTACTTGTAGGTGCTATCCTGTTGTTTAGTAACATAAAAGGTGAAGGCATTAGTACTGACATGATGGGATTATTATGATATCTCGTTACAGGTTCCAGCAAACAAGTATTACCTCATTCACCCAGTAGGAGTTGAGAACCCTGAGTCCACCAAGCTTGCGTCCAGCCCTCTCCTCAGCAACAGACCTCTTGTTCCTCTGGAACTTGAGCTGGGTGACACCCTGGTGCTTGGGCTTGCCATAGACAATACCCTTAGGCACAGGCCTCTTCCTGCCACCACGTCTGACACGGACACGGTAAACAACATAACCCTGAAGACAAAGAACACACTTAAGCAAAATCATTTTGACCATAGAGAGGCCACAACTACTCAATTTTAAGCAGAGCAAAATAGTTCAAAGCATTGGGCAAACAAGTGCGGGTTTCTCATTTCTACATGTATTGAACAAGTAAGCAAGCTTCATAAGCAGCATGAAAAATATGGAGTCAGAACATCAACATGCCGATAAACAATACTCTGTTAGGCCAAATGCTGGAAACCTAGACATAAGCACATCCCAAATGGTATAACAACACTGCACCCAAAATGAAGCCTACCATGCCAAGCACAGACCCACCAGCTACCAAATGCATTATCCATCTCAGGTCCTGATCACTACAAAAGGGTCTAATAAACACTACATCAATGAACTAACAATCGTTACTTAGTAGTTGGTTTGAATCTACACAACTAGGAGCTAATAAAACCACAACTGACCCATAGCACAAGATTCAATAATCTATAATTGAACGTCAGTATACATACATAAACAAATCTCCAAAACTTTCTTAAAGGGTAAACTAAATGGCTAGGCCGAGACTCCAGAATATAATCAAGCCTTCATTCCGTCCAAAAACACTGGCAACTATCACCAGACGTACAGCACGGCTTACATCAAGGATTAAGCATTTAGTCAAGACAAAACTAAGCAAATCACGATCCTAAACAACCACGGCAAAGCCTTCCAGAATCCTCGCCGTACCCGCAAATCCATCCGCGCCAAATCTATCACAGGGAGAACTACGCATTCGTCAACATGATCAAATAGGAGAAGATCTACCTGCTTGGCCTTGAAGCCGAGGCGGCGGGCCTTGTCGGGGCGGGTGGGCCTGGTGAGGCGGACGATGGCCGGCTGCTGCCTGTACTCCCAGCAGCGCACGCGCTGCACGAACCGCATCACATCCGACTGCTTCCTCCTCCATAGCTCCGACACATACTTGTACGCCCCTGCGCCACCGCGAGAAACGAAGCAACATGCCGTCAGGACCACGCACGCGAATCGGAGAGGCAACAGAGGGGAAGAAGAGGACGAGGAGCTCACCCATGGCGGATGCGGCTGCGTGCGACGGCGGCGGCGGGGAAGGTGGTGGAGTGCGCGGAGAGGAGGCTGGGGTTTGGGTGGCGGCGGCGAAGGGGTCCTTATACTGAGGCGATGGAGTTCCTCGTGGCCGTCGGATGGGGCTAGGGTTTTTGGAATGGTGCGTGGTGGATGGGCCTTGTGGCGTGTACATGGTGGGCCTTATTGCTCTCTCTCACTAGTACTACTTACATGATGGGCCTAGTAGCCCGTGGAGTAAAAGGGCGTTCAGGTTTTTGTTGAAAAACTTCAATTATTTTTACTATATCAAATCAAGTTACATTAAAAACTTTGAATCGAATCTGAATAACTTTAGATTTAGAAGGTTGTGTTGCAAGCTAGATGAGTAGCTGTTGATCAAGAAATCATGAGGAAGAGCAGTGCCGAGAGCGCAGAGAACATTCTAAGCTTTTATCTACATAGCTTTCTGACACTTCGTATTTGCTTAACAACTTCTTTGAGTAATGTGCAATGGTGAAGTTTTTGCTATATATTATCTTGATATTGCTGGTATTTGCCGAAAACTCGTGCAATTGTTTCCTGATCTTGTGTCATACTGTCATTGTTCTCGCGACGATCTCACGGGCTTGCCATCGCTTTCTACATCCAAAATATGGCTCTATACAAAACAACTGTTCAGTCGAAGCAGTGTTGTAAGCAACCGCACCGTCATTGACGTTCAAACTTGTATTCCACTGTAAACTTGTCACCAATTCACCATGAGCTCGATTTATTGTCATCAAGCAAGTTCTCTAGTTTGTACGGGCATTGTTGTGCATGTCACTTGACACTTCTCATTTAATTGACCATCAAGCTTTGATTCGTAAGTTCTTTGTATGGGCATTTCAAACATGGGGACTGTACTAGGAGGATGTACCTGTGTGTTTCCACGTCTATCACTTGAAAAATCCTCTTTATTATGTAGCCCAACAGAGGATCCAGAAATTAATTTCTACCTATCGTCACACCCTTTGCGCACACATCTGAAAATGAACAAGCTGGGGGCGATAAGATCTCAAAGAATAAGACTGAACTTCAGTAGTACTACTACAGTACGCTGCTAGTTTATCTTTTCTTCATTTTAGTCCAGTGGTATATTTTGTGTTCAATCACTAGTGGCTTGGTGATGAATTCATCAGAAGTTTGCTCCTTCCCCTTTTTATCTGACTGTGGCAGGTCCAAAATTGATTTTTGGAACGATCATTCAATTATTCAAAGGCTCAAAGTCTGTAGCTACATTTTTCAAAGCCAATTTTGGCCTTGTTTAGTTCCAAAAAGTTACTCGGCCAGTCTCAGTGGGAGGGTCATGGGAGTGTCATAGACATTAAATTTGATAACATGTATCAATAGTATTATGAGAGAGAAAAGAGGAGGGTCATGAAATATGAGAGGAGGGTCATGGTAGCACAGTTCTTAAGATTCCAGTCTAGGTAACTGTGTCGATGACCCTCCACTGAGACGGGCCTAAATTCACTATAAAAAAGAAGATTCTCCATCACATCAAAATGTCATGACATGTACGGAGTACTAAATGTAGATGAAATCAAAAACTAATTACATAGTTTTGTTGTACGAGGCGAACATTTTGAGCCTAATTAATCAATTTTTGAATAATTTTTCGCACATATAAACAAAATGCTACATTGACGCAATAATTACGAAGAGACATTGTACCCAAATTTGCACTCCGCATGCATCTACACGGGAAAAGATGGGTTCTTTCTACGAGAACCGCCCCAGTCGGCCAACCCCGTTCTCCAGCACAGGAGCGGATTGCCACGTCCACGTCTCACGTAATTTCGGCCGCTGGTTATCTTTCTGTCAACGGAAGCCCCGTCGTCTCCGATGCGAGCAACTCCAACAGTTCCCGTAATCCTAATAGTAATCCCCTTTCCATTTTTAGTTAAAGGAGATTAGGAGGAGAAAAATCTAACTTCAACATATCTTCTTTCTATTCCTCTTTCCCTATAATTTTTTCTCAATCCCTTTTAATCTACTCCTGTTCCCTTCAGAAAGGGGAGGCAACTCCTCTCCCCTTTCCTTTTCAATCCTGTCGTACGGACGCGGGAGGCCTCCCGATGCGCCGCCGCCTGGCCACCCGGCGCCACCGCGCGAGCCCGCGTCGTACCGCGTTGCACCGCCGCCCGCCGCTCGCATCGCGCCGCCGCGAGCAGGCCGTCCGCCTCGCACTGCCCGCGCTCCCGCCGCCGGACACCCGCGCCGCATCGCCGGTGCGGCCGCCGCCCGGTCTTCCCCGCGCGCCGCCGACCATCCGCCCGCCGCCCGCATCGCGCCGCCGCGAGCCGGCCGTCCGCCTCGCACCGCCCGTGAGCCGGCCGCCGGACACCCGCGCCGCATAGCCCGTGCGGCCGCTGCCCGGCCTTCCCGTGCGCCGCCGACCGGCCGCCCGCCTCGCGCCGCCCCTCCGCGCACCGCCGGCCGGCTGCCCGCCTCGCGCCCAGTTCACCCGGGCCGCTCCACCTTGACGACGACGCTGTCGAACATCCAAGAATCGAACTCCTCGGCGCCCATTGAACTGCTCGTGGTGGGAGCAGCAGAGCTCGCCGCCTTCTGCTTCGCGGCGGCGGCGACCTTGGAGGAGCTCGCCGCGGCGGCCTTGGCCTTCTTGATCTTGTGCTGGAGGAGGCCGAGGATGCAGGACGGCGAGCGGGCAATCCGGCGAGATGCGGGGCGCGAAGTTGGTGCGGGCGTCGTTGCCGCGGAGGAGGCGGGCGGTCTCGTCGTAGGCCTTGGCCGCCCGTACGCCCGCCGCCCCAGTTGCCGCCCCATCTGGCCACGGCGGAGCTCCGCCCGCCACCGCAGAGAGAAGAGAGGGAAAGGGAGGAAACAGAGAAAAAAGTTTGAGTCACCTCCATGTGGGACCCGCGTGTAAGGGAAAGGGAAAGAGGAAAGAGAAAAGGGGATCTGCTGGAGCACCTGTCACCAATATCCTGAAATTGTGAAAGGGAATTCCCGTGTAGTAAAAATAAAGGGAAAGAGAAAGGGAACTGTTCGAGTCGCTCTTGACCCTCCCTAGTCCCTACCCCTCGCCCCGTCTCCACTCCGCCGCCGGACGCCGGCGGCGACCCACCAGTTCCACGCCGTCTCCGGCCTCCTCCGTACACGGTTTCTGTCCATCCTCCTCTCCGCCTAGCGCACCCCTAATCCGCTCCTGTGCAGATGGCGGCGGGGGTCGCGTGCGACTTCTGCCGCGAAGACCAACTGGAAGCGGAATGCTGCCGCGGCGGCCTTCTCCCTCGCCCTGCCGGGCTCCTGGGCCCCCTCCCCGGCGGCGAGGAGGACCGCATCAGCGCGCTGCCCGACGACATTCTCCTCCAGATCCTCGAGCGCCTCGGCTGCGCCCGCGCCGCCGCGCACACGGGCCTGCTCGCCCGCCGGTGGCGCGGGCTCTGGGCGCGCCTCCCCAGGCTCACCTTCCACCACATCGCGCCCGACCCGCTCGACGCGGCGCTCGCCATGGTCGCCCTCCCGGCGCCGTCGCTCCTCGACATCCACTTCTTCAACCACCACACGCTGGAGCCGGCCCGCGTCTCCTCGTTGCTCCGCGCCGCGGCGGCTCTGGCGCCGGCAGAGTTCGTCCTCCGCATCAGCGGGGGCATCGCTCCTGGCCCCGTCGAGCTACCCTGCTTCGACCACACTGCCTCGATCAAGCTGGACTTTACTATGTCGGCTTCACGCTGCCGCCCGCCGGAGGCTTCCCGGCGCTCGAGAGCCTCCATCTCGAGAACGGTTACATGGACATCACCGAAATGCTCCCCCGCTGCCCTCGCCTGCGGAAGCTTTGGGCTCTTGATTGGCACTCCGACTCGGTCATGGTCAATTCGGCAGCGCTCGAGGATCTAGCTGTGTACTCTCATTGGAAGATTCGGCATATCAACATCGTCGCACCAGCGCTGAAGAGGCTGTATCTAGATGCCCATCGAGGTATCCACAAGGAGTTCAGCTCGTCCCTTTCAGCACCAGCGCTGGACGATATGACATGGAAGTGT
Source organism: Echinochloa phyllopogon (assembly GCA_033239725.1). Classification (NCBI taxonomy): domain Eukaryota; kingdom Viridiplantae; phylum Streptophyta; class Magnoliopsida; order Poales; family Poaceae; genus Echinochloa; species Echinochloa phyllopogon. Next base: position 47,381,387 of record BTCW01000002.1, on the reverse strand, counting down.
GAGTGCCAGGCCATAACTTCCAGGTTTGGTGTCTCATGGCGCATGTGGAGCTTGACCTTCAGCATATTTCTGCAACCCCTTGGGCATAATGAGCTGGCCAACAGCAGCGAAACCTTGCATTTGCAATCGCAGCACCGTCGTGTTGGCGTTCTGGAACTGAACCTAGAGACCAATGTGCGTCCACTCTCCTGCTTATTTCCCTTGCTACACTGGACTGAACTAACTTTGTATTCTCACTGCGTTCTTCCAAAACTTTGTGCAGCTTTTCACAGGAGACCCATCCAGGACCTTTGAGCAAGAGATATCCCGATTTCAAGTTACGGACTTTTCTGTTTTGGAGCTGGATCTTACGCAACGAGGGCATGTTTACGGAGCAATCGTCCTGCATCTACTTGGCTTTTGTACCTATGTACAGAAGCTTAAGGTGACGCTAGATGATTATTTGGTAATTGTTTCCTCTTTTTTCAGATATGATTGTTCTGTGCAAATTTCTGTTTCAAATGCTTGAGACTGTGCCCTCAGCACGAAGCACCAATGACACATTATTGTACTTCAATTTTCTTTAGATGAGCGACGCATGCTACGCAAATTGCCGTTGTGACCAGCCTAACAACTGGAGAAGTCAGAATATCTCCTTGATTGATCTTAAGGAAGTAGAAATCTGGCGCTTCAGAGGAGAAGATCATGAAGTTGATTTGTTGAAAGTACTCTTGAGATGTGCAGCAGTGCTTGAAAGAGTGACACTGAGATTTTCCAGAAAGTTCGCACCAAGTGACAGTGGACGCATGAAGATTGATGGCCTTTTAAAGGCTTATCCTTCTGTGAGGTGCAATGTTTACCCCTAATCTGGCAAGCAGGTTTTGTTTGCATCAATAGGGCGCCGCTGGTTTAGGCTAATCTCATTGAAACTGAAACTCTTTCACCATTGTCATATTTTCCTCATCTCTGTGAGCTTTGTTCACTGACTGTGATGTATCGTTATTACCTTGATTGATCCATGGCTATACTACTATGGGTCTGGTCTAATGAAATCAGTCACGCTTGTTCTCAAAAATACCAATCCTCCTTTTGATTTTGCTGTGATTATATTCTTAACTGTGCATGAAAATGATGTAGCTCTTCTGCACATGGATCTGAACATAGGCACTCGGGTCTCAAATGGTTATTGCAGATTAAAAAAAAAGATTGTTTCACCCACTTGAAGGGTGAAGACAATCGAAGCCATATGGAGGCTTGGCCCAAAACTCAGTGCCAATCAGGTTCAAAGCCATACGAAGTTTGAAGTCATATGCAGTGCTCTGTTAATATTTGATACCAAAGCAAAGCTGAAACATACAGTCAGAAACAAGAGCTGGAAACCACCTGACGCGGGCTGGGTAATAATAAAGATAAATGTGGATGGGAGCTTAATCCTTCTGAGCAGGGCAAAGTGCTTCTGGTAGGCCATATCTCTATGTATATATATGAAGCTGAACAAGGCAAGCACTGGCATTCAGCATTGGATGCTAACTGATCGACTGCTCCGAACCCGAACACCACCGGCACAGCTGCGTTAAGGTCACGCCGCCCTGCATCTCCTCGCTGCTCCACGCTTCCCTGGCGCCGGCGAAGTGTTTCCTCACCGTCTGGTCGGAGTTCTCCGCTACCGAGATGCCCCTGTTCGACCGCGCCACCAACATACAGCTTTGGGTGTCGCACGGCGCTCATGAAGTTGGGGGCTTAATGCCAGTGCAGCCGTGCAGGTATCAACAGAAGTGAGCTCAGCTTGTCGTTCTCGGCGCCGGCGGTGGAATAGTTAACATGGCGGTGCTCGACTGCTCGTGCTGCTCCTCGACCGATAGGTTCGGTAAGGCATGGTACCTTGAAACCCTGAACTTGCAGACACGACGTCGACGAGAGGTCCTTGGGCAGAACCAGCTGTCTAGCAAGAGGGAAAGTGCGTCGCTGTGGCTGCACATAACCATCCTCTCCTCTCCTGCCCAAATTTGTTTTACTCCCGTGATGGCGAATCAATTTCTTCATATTCGCACTGGGCGTGCTCTCAGAATTCTGTGCGGAACTGGTGCTGGGTAAATCAAACTGATTTCGTATTTATACTGCTTCCTTCCGAATTGGGGTGGTGTCGCACAGAAATTTGGGCAGGAGATATTTTCTGTTTTGGAGCTGGACATATGGACACGAGGGCACGTTTATGGTGAAATGGTACTGTTTCAAGCACTGTTGCCTTTATAAAGCATAACTATAATCAATAAAATACTAGGAATATAAACAAGTAATATCCAAATAACTCCAACCAAGACACCAACTGATATAGTCTACATTTTTAGAAAAAAATATCGGTACCAGTTTCATATTTTACTGAGTTAAAATATACAGAGTATTAGTTATGAATTTTCTAGATTAAACCCAAAAAATTTAAAATGTGGAAAATAAAAACCACCTTTTAAACCTCCTAAAGGTCCAAATATATACCTGATTTTGATAGTTGCATAGCCCTTGCATATCGAGGCTCTTAGCCTCTACCTTGGGTTATTTTTTGTTTCTATTGTATATATACTAGAATGGAGAACGAGGCATAAAGAATATGTAATGCACGGGGAGACACTTGTGTGTGCATTTCTCGTTTAAGAAAAGATAATAAAAGTTACTCGGTAGACATTGCCGTAAGAGCTTTATGGATCTATAGAACGGGAAAAAAAAATCCAAGAACGCTTAAATTCTTTGAAAAACATGGGAGGCATTCGACTCCACAAATTGTGTGATAATAACTGCTCGAAGACAGAGTTAGCAGATCATATCTCAGAAGAAGAAAGATAACCACTCGAAGTCATGATAAGTGATCCCGGAAAGAAGAAAGGTAACCACTCGAAGCTGCTGACCAAGAAGAAGATAGTATTAACAGATTTTATCCCAGAAGAAGAAAGATAACTGCTCGAAATACAAAGGATCAGTAGGATGGGATCCTAGAAGAAGAAAGGCAACAGCTCGAAGTCAGGATCAACTGACCGAGAAAGGTATTGAGAAAAGAAAAAGCCAGATCAGCTGGGACCAGCAGAAATAAACGACGAAATGAACGGATCGGATCGAATCGCGGGCTGGGAAGTAGGAAGGACTAACTGACACGCGCCGCCGCCCGCATACCCGCTCTGTTGCGGCGCCCGCCTAACCTTCTCGCCGCCGCACGCAACTTGCCGCCGCCGCGGGGCCCCGACTCCTCCGTCCACGCGAAGCACCGGGGGGCCCGGGGCGTGGCAACTCCACTCCGCGACCGCCGACGAAGCCGGCGCGATGGGTGACGCTGCGCTTCTCGCTGGAGCAGGTGTGGCGGCCGCCGGGGCGCCCCCTGCGGCTGCGGCGGCCGGAGCCGCCGTGATGGGCGTCTTCAAGTACAACTTCGGTGAGTGCCGCTCGCGCCTTGCCTTCCCCGCCTCCGCTTTGGTCGATCGGTCCGGTGGATGCTGGGATTTGGGGATCTAACGCTCGGTGTGCTTCGTGTGTCTGTGTCAGCGGCGCAGTTCCTCTCGAGGGCTATCCCGTTCGTGTTCAACATCTGGTTCGTGCGCCAGCTCGGCGCGGACGACGGCGCGGTGTCGGTGCGTGGATCTCTCCTCTGCTTTGTTCGTCCTTTTACTGCAGTGTAATGTAATGGGGGTTACGATTTCCGTTGCATTCGGAAGCAAGCGCTTGCATTGAGGGATCCACGTGATTTTATTTTTACAGTGTGATGGTGGAATTTGGTGCTTCAGGTTTCAACTCGGGGTCATAGATGTCATGTGGACCTTAGAATTTTGTGCACGCCCTGTCTGAATTTCTGGCTCCATTTGTGGTTAGGTACCGTTTATTCTCAAATGTAGATTCATTGGATTTTGGTGATGATCTAGTTCAGCAGTGAATATATTGGTGAATGTGGTTCTTCATGGTGAATGTATGGGACCTATTAAATGATTAAGGATAACTATGATTCAGAACATCTAGAATGTCATGGTCACATAGTCAACCAATAGCTTTTCTAGGTTCATGGATGCTTCTGTTTATTAATATTATCTACCAGATAGAGATATTTACTTATTTACTTGTTATTTTGGCAGGCCTTCGCATTGCAGCTTCCTCTATTTATGAACTGCATCCTATTTTTAAGCCGGGAGGGGTTTCGTCGTGCATGCTTGCGTAATGATTCCCAGAGGTATTAAAACGGATCTATAATGTAGTTCATGAACCGATTTGGGCTCAATTGTGAGGCTCTTCTATTCATGTTCAACTGTCAGGCATATCATATCTATCTATTATGGTTAAGCAACCATAAATCAATTAAGCTTTAATATTTTTTCACTTGTCACAACCACTTATAGTATGGACAAATTGGTATGGCCATCTGATTGTCGCTCCAATTTGATATGATGTCTTTTTTTATGTGAAACATTTACACTCTGGATTTATGCCTATAGCTCTCTTTAGAATCTTGGATGGAGAGAGTATGAAGACAAAAAAACTCAGAAATGATTCTCTTGTTTGTTAGGGTCTTTTAGGAGTGAAGAAAAAGGGAGGCTAGAGAAAGCAATCAGATAAATTGAGCCCTTGTTGTCCTGTTAAAAGTTTTAGAGAAAGGGGAATGGGGAAAAGTAAATTGTGTTAAAAGTTAACTTCAATTGCCAAACTAACCTATGTAGGAGTAGGTTAGTCTATAAAATTGGGTAAAGTCTCAAGTCTAAACCATATTTCTTTCCTTATCCCTTCCATCTCACACCAAAGAGTACTAACATCAAACTTTTCATAGGCATTTCGAACTAAAGATTCCCTTGGTGTATTTTAATCTTCATTGTTTATGAAATCTTCTTGTTGTATAGTTATATAAGATAAACCATTTAGAAGATGGCAGGATTACTGAACTTACGTCTGCAGCAGATTAACGTAATTCCTGCTTTTCAAATTATACAAATGTGAGAAGTTTGTCAGTTCTATGCTGCATGAATTTTAGGACAACTTTGCTCTGTGCTTGTAGTGTTCTTTCTAATCATTGTTGCTCTTGAGCAGCCTTTAAAATGGTGATTTTATCTTTATGTTACAGTGATGTGTTGACTGATGAAGCAATACTAAAGGTCGCTTGGCTGGTAGTTCCATTTGCCATTGTAATTACTTCTATTGGCAGCATATTTGTGCTGAGTGTAAAGAAACTGAAGCTATCTGACCCCTATGCGAAAGCTGTATTGATCATTGGTAAGTCACATTGCACGCACAAATTTATCTTACAAGCTGTTGTGTCCACTTTTTCCATATTCAGCTAAGCATGGTAGTTGATACTTAATATTCCTTTTGAGGATAAATTCTCTTGGGCCAACGAATGTGTTTGATTAGTTGAATCAATAGGATAAACTAATAGGCTGAACGCAGAGTCAGAATCTTGAATCTGATTGTGTGATGCCGGTGTCAGCTCTTTGCACATGCTAACAGAAGATTGATATTCTTCTCAAGGAAGTAAAAGGCTTTGATGTGCTTCTTCCAGAGGTCGCAGCATGTCGTGTTAAGAGAGTGTATTATGGTAGCTCATGAACTTGCTAATTTAGCTAAGCGTATGGTTCACTGTGCAGTCTGGAGGGACCAGACACCAGTTTGTAGTATTAGGGAGCTACTCAGTCATGATTGACTTTATCAGTCTACCCCAAGCTCTCTTTCAAAACCGAAAAGAAAAAAAATAAGTGTATACATTTGTCTTTTACTCAGGAACCTGAATGACACAAACCGTTCCATGAAAATCTCAGAGCCTTTCTCTTTACATGCTGTTGCACCATCTTCTGACACTTTCATGCATTAACAGCTAACATATTTTTTTTTAAATGGCAGGATTTGCTTGTATTCTGGAGTTACTGGCAGAACCATTGTACATTATTTCCCAGAAAAAGAAGTACTATAATATAAGAGTGTACGCTGAACCGGCAGCTACACTCTTTCGCTGTTTAACAACTTTCATCCTTGTAAAAGGACATATTAAAGTGGTAATCATTTACTTCATTGATTTTTTTTTGTACCTAGTTGCCTTATTTACTCTTATCTTTTAGCTTAAAAATTTACTGTTGTTATAAACTACCTTAAGCTCATCCTCAATAAATAATGATAGCTTTCTTTTTTTTTTGCTGATCAATACAACACCAAAATAATAATTTGTTTTCTTGCAGCACAAGCTGGTTCTAGTTTCTTTGTCTCAGGTTGTCTATGGAGCCTTCATTTTCTTTGGATATTTGTCATATTTTCTTCTATTTACTGATACAAAAATTTCTGATCTCCTTCCACTAAGGTTAGTTCTCAAGTTGTCTTTGCATTTTTTCTTTATCATTAGGTTTGATTTCTCACAAGTTATGGTTATGTTCCATTTGCTTATTGATGACAAACTATTCTCAGGTTGTCGAACCTGATGGACTTCGATAAACAGTTATTGCACATGTGCATGTTGTTTACAGGCCAGACATTCAGGAAGTTGATCCTCCAAGAAGGCGAGAAATTTGTTCTTGTGTTATTTGATACACCATACAACCAGGCCGCCTATGGTCTTGTGGATAAATTAGGCAAGTATGCCAACAGTATTTTTCATTTACTTTTCTTTGCTAGTATTGTAGTGTGTTGAATTAATATGTATATATTCATTTTTATTATCTTTTTGCAGGGAGTCTGGTTGTTAGGATAGTTTTCTTGCCATTTGAGGAGAGTTCATATACTACCTTTGCTCGATTGGCAGGTTCTTTCTTGTACACTTAAAATTTTCACGCTGACTAAGTCATTTGTTTTGGCCTTGCACTCACATTATTGGATTGGGCTATGATCTGGAGAAGGCCCTATATAAAGTTTTGCCTACTAAGCATCTAGTTGATATTAACAAAATTTACTGGGATAATGTTCTGTTATCATATCTTTTGATTGATATTTACCTGTATGACCTTTATCCACAGGAGAAACTCCCCTAAATATATCCAACCTTGAAGGCTCTTTGCTTGGGGCTCTAAAGCTTATTATGCTAATAGGTAAATAATTTGAAAATGTCATGTTTGTATTCCATCATTAATCTACTTGCTCTCCTTACCTTGTGTAAGAATCAATCAATTATATAACCTGCATTCTTCTTAAAAATATTATTACGCTGTTACCGAATTCATTGTCTTTGTTTCTTTCAAGAATTCCAGAATCACTGAATATAGTCATTCTCTAACTGTGCAGGTTTGGTGATCATTTCATTTGGTCCAAGCTATTCATATACTCTTCTAAAACTACTCTATGGGGAAAGGCACAGTGATAGAGAAGCCCCAGTTATTCTTCGTTACTATTGTTTTTACATCATCAGCTTAGCAATGAACGGTCTGTATTCGTTACATCCACTTTATGATTATTTCATGTTTATACTGTATACTTCACAAACATAATTAATGACTGTATATTTTCTTTTTTACTTTGTCATAACAGTTGATAGTTACCTTTACTTATGTTGTTAAATCTTATCTCAGTTTTATTGCATATAGCACATTAGACAGACAACAGTTTAATGACCTATTTGGTCCCTGGTCAATATTGCTATTACTAGGTTACATAATTGATAGAACTAATGTTTTAACTTAGTTTATGTTATGCATTTATAGAGTCGAGAACTAGGTTATGTTAAAACAAATTATCATGAAATGCGAGAGTGTGGTTTCATAGCAGATGAAATTATGCTGATTATGTTCACCTTTGCTTTCAGGCACATCTGAAGCTTTTCTTCATGCTGTTGCCAATGAAAACCAGCTTAAGCAGTCAAATGATATGCTGCTTCTGTTCTCGGTGATTTACATCATTCTAAACGTTATTCTGATTAAATCTGCTGGAGCTCTTGGGTTAATTGCTGCTAATTCCATCAGTATCCTTTGATTAATTGCAACAGTTTACCATTTTATTTTTTCTTGAATACATTTTTCCCTGAACAACTTCATTTGTGCCTTGACTGTCTGTAAAGATATGTTGCTGCGGATCACATATTCTTCAATGTTTATCAAAGACTATTTCAAGGTATAGTTTTGTTCATATTTCACACTCTGATCTCTCTAGATTGTCTCTTCTTTGAAAAAAAGTCAATACCTAATGACATCTTTACAGGGCTCATTCTCATTCCGGCGCTGTGTGCCAGCAGGATGGGGTATTTTACTCATTTCTGGTCTGACCACAGTTTTCTCTGAGAGGGTGTTCTTGAACAGAACCAGGTTTAAGCAGACCGTTCCCATTCACATAGCAATTGGCATCATGTGCCTTAGCATCTCGGCATTTGAGATGTAAGCACCAGATCAACACATAAAGTATACGCTCACTCTACTTTGCCTGTGATAATCATTCTATTGTGCCCCGTTTGAACAGATACCGTGGCGAAAAGCAGTTCTTGAGGCAGGTTTTCGGAACATTGAAGCATCATGACAAAAGTCAATAACTTTTTACATAAAAGAGACCTGTAGTATAGTGGTCTGAGTAGGTGTGCACGCATCGGTCAGGTTTATAATGAAAGGAGGAGGATTAAGCAGTGGGGTAGATAGGCAACATATCTTTTAGTTTTAGTCAGGTCTATTTTTTATGCTAGGAAAAGAGGGTTTAGACTATTATGCAAGAAGCTGTAAAGAGGTGACGCTCTGCGTCTCAAGGTGCTGCTACTGTAGTTCAATTCTTAATAAGCCTAAAGGGATGCAGGCATCCAGCTACACCACGGATGTTTTGAGGTTTCACAGATCTGGTTTAATTGTGGTCAATTGCATCAGTTCTATTCGTCCGCGACATTTATTTGTGGTGATTTGGATCACGCTTCTATATCGATGCGCAACATTTTATTTGAGTCACTTGGAAGTAAAGTTTCTGTCGGTTTGCAAGGAAATAAAATAATTATATAGAAAAGTAAAAGAAATTTAAAGTATTATGGAGTGATATTTTTTAATTAGAAGAAAAAGGTTGCGAAAGTGGGAGAGTGTTGATTTCGAGAAAACTAAAATGCATTTAACTGAAAAATGGAACCCCAAAATGGAAAGGGTTAGGCTAATTAATGGGCATGTGGCCTACTCCGTACCTAGTAAGCCAGATGCGCCCAGACGGAGCCCAACGGCTGGAAACCGTCCGGCCTCATTTTTCCATAAACGGAAATTGGCCCAATGATAGTAAAATACGGCACTATAAAAATGGTATCAGACAATTGAACAATGCCACCCTAACCTAAACCTAGCATCATCAGCCGCCGGCATCACCACTTCACCAGATCACCTCCATAGTCCGTAGGGACCGCAACTCCTCCCGACCGCCGTCTCGTCTGCGCTGTAGTGTGGTCACAACTCCACGCCGGCACCGCGAACCAAGGTAAGCTCGAGCTCCCTTTGCGTTCTTGGATATTATGCCTTGTGGTTGTGGATATACATATGCAACGAATACTTGGCAAAATTAGTTATTTTTGCGAATCAATCTGGGCATCAGCACATTTATGTTCAGAATCATTGATCCATCGCAGAATAGCAGAGACTGATTGAAGATGGACAAATGGCGGCGGCACGTGTGGCTTGTGGTGAATGATTGGGCAACATACCCTCTTCGACGCATAGACGCCTCAAGTTTATTCTGCCCCATAAATCAAGTCATGGCCACTACCTTACCACCCGAGGTGGAACCTCCGCTGCCTCGTCCCTGCATCAGCTTCAACCCTTCACGCTCCCGCTTCGGGAAGGGAATCATGGATTTCTTTGGCCTTTTCGGCCACGGCGAGAAGAAAGCCCTTTTGGCTGCAGTGGACTATCGTGGTGTTTCCTTCACTTACGACGTCGATGACTGCATCATCAGCGACATTGCCTCGCCTCCGGAGCCCAAGATCTATGCGTCTGTCTCTGTTGCTCTCGGCGACGCCCTCTATGTCATGGACAGTAAGCTGATCCCAGGCAGACACAAGTGCTTCGATGCTCTCGCCTTTGTTCGTCCAAAGGACTTGATGTCCACCAGATTTCACTGGGACTGGCGCAGCCTCAGTCCACCGCCTTTCATGTTTGAGCCTGGCTACAAGGCCACCAGCGTTGATGCTTACACAGTGGTTGGTGGCTCTAGCATCTTGATATCCACGTCAGACAGAGACACTGGCACCTACTCCTTTGACACGGTGAGTAGCTCATGGAACAAGGCTGGTGACTGGAAGCTGCCCTTCCGTGGCCGAGCTCACTTCATTAAGGGAACCAGCTCTGCTACTTGTTAGACCTCAGAGCTCCTATGCAGCACCAACCAGTGTTGGACATGGTTTTGGATGACCCTAACTTGCAGCTGGTTTGTGATGATCCTAATCCTAACCCACGGAGGTATACACGCATTCTCAAGTCACAACTTGTGCATCTGGAGTCCGGCAAGTTCTGCGTTGCCAGATTGTTTGAGAGGGGGGAAAATGAGCTGACTGAGGTAGGTATGATACCTCAAATTGAGACATTCGCTGCGTTAACTGGAATGGAGTTGAAGTCCAGCTTTGTCAGGGGAATCGAGGTGATACCGCACAAGTCTATACTCTACAAGTTTGAGGGGATATTAGACTGTTGGGTATTTTGAATTGACTTGCAAACAGTCAACTGGACATGTATCTCCTTTTTGTAAGGCCTCTGCGCTACTGTATTTCTCACTTGATTGGTCCTCTGAGCTTGTTTTCTTTTCTATGTCCAAATGCTCCCTCCCCGTCCTGTGGCCGCGGCCGCCAGGAACCCCTATGGCCTATGCCACCGTCCACTTCGCGCGTGACCACGTCAAGAGACGATTGAGCCCTTGCCGAGGACTCCTCCGTCCAGCGCACCGTGATTGGGGAAGAGGCTGACCGCCAGCGCCAGGCCAAGGCAGTAGTCTGTCGGCCACTGTTTCTTAATAGATGGTTCTTCGTTCATGGATAATCTTATGTTTATGTTTGGATTAATTCATGATGAACCGTGTCAACTCTCAAGTGCTACGTGTTGTGTTATGGGGCATAAGACAATGCCAACATTGTTTGTGTAAAGCTACAAATATGTATCAACAGATATAATATTTTTTTCCTTTGGTGTTTCATATTTCCGGCGAAGCAATTCTTTTGTAAACCATGGCTGAGATTATATACTATTGCTTTGGTCTAGACATTCACATATTGTACTTGCTTTGTAATAATCTGAAAAAGGTATGAGAAGTTATGTGAGATCAAAGCTGATGATGTAGCTTTGATGACTAGGAGTTAGCATGCCTTGGCACAAAAGAATACGCGCGCATTGCCTTGGCTGATGGATCCTGCCAGCGGCGTACACGGTACACCTGAGAAATAAACACAATGCAGCGTGTCAGTCAGTGGTGTCACGCAAGAAGACCTCCGTGCAGCTAAATCTCTTGCAACCAATCTAATTCTTGCAGAAAACATCGTCATTATCATGTTAGCCGGCCTGCAGCATAGCTCTCCTTGAGATTCCGCAGTGTTTCACGGATGTAGTTGTCGCCTTGGTTCGAGTACTTCAGGCATACAAGCCGTTGTGCAACCTGGTACACCGTACGAAGAGACCGGAACTCTTCGCAGTTGGCATCCATCTTTGTCATTTCCTGCAAAGACAAATACAAAAGAATTACATGCCCACTTGAGTACAGAGGTCACACCAGGTGAAGGAAACAGACAATATTGGTCAATTTAGTGCAAATGGGAGATGAAAATGGGTGCCATTGAAAGATGACACACAGGGTGAAGTACTGAATAATGATGTTTAGGCTACATCCTACATAGCATAACCTCAAGAGATGATGCCATAGCTTTGTTACCTGCTCTGTGATATGTGAAGTGATGCTCATCGCGGTGTCAATCACTGAAGCAGGGAGACCAGACACTCTGGCCAGCAGAAGCCCATAGTGTGGTACCCGTCGGACACCATCTTTCAGGCGGAACTGATGCAGTGGTTGGTTCAAAGTTAATGCTGCAAGCATGACGAATCAAATTCCTGAAATTGTCAGTCAGGTGCAGACCTTGAAATCCAAGCGGTCATTCCTCAAGTCGACTTCGAAATGGAGGATCTTCACATTTGGATACATTGTTGCAAGTTCTGACAAGCCCTCCATGTGTGTGGCAAAAACAGTGTATCTGCATGGGTAAACGGCATTACTGAGGAAGGATAACTATCAATTTTTCCACCAAATAACGGTATTATTTTCGTAATTAAAAATAAAACATCTACTTGCAACTTTGAACCTATTGCAGAAAAACTGCATGAATTCTGAATGTGACAACAGTGGACCAAAGCAGCATAGGGAAGTACCATGGCTCGATGCATAGCTACTTTTGACATATAAGCATTACAATATTAATATTAGTCAAAAAACTATTATTTGAATCTGCAGTGCATAGCCTGCAGCAAGAACAAGCTGAAAACATGTTTATTCATCGTGTACCAGATCATCACTAGCTGTAAGCAGCCTAGAGGTTAGAAAGGACATTGAATACTTGATTCCGGAAACCAACTTAGGTGTAAACTATAATTTTGTATGCAAGAAATGCAGAACAACAAAAGTCAAGAATGTCATTTATAAAACCAAGCATTTACAACACCAAGGAATCAGAACATATTTTCTGTGAATGTTGTTAATTAGTAAGGGATTAGTTCTTACGCTTTGACAGAAAGAAGGTGTTCGCAGCAGCTCCATGCGACTGCCAACCCATCAGAGGAAGATGTTGCCCTTCCAAGCTCATCCACAACAATCAAGCTCCTGTAAGTTCATGGCCATGAGAAGAAGACGAAAAATACCAGAAATATCAAATTTCAACCTTCAGCAGTGCTCTTTAATACAAAGATACATATGTTCGAGAAAACAAAAGCAGTGCGGTGGAAATACTTTGAAGAAACATTCTGCATGATGAAAGCTGTTTCTTTCATTTCTGTCATAAACTGCAAGACAGATTATTATAATTAGATACATCAATAATTTATTGCTTCCAGAAAATCCTAAGGTGCTCAATAACCAAATGGAAGCTGCTATGTACCTATGAAATATGTGCACTCACTAGTTATGTAGACAAATAAATGAATCAGACACTTTGTGCAAGCGAATCAGTTTGACAAGAACAATTCTGCTGCTGCAGACTAGTAATGAGTGGCAAACACATTTCTGCATGAATAATCTGACATCATGGAAGAAACTGTACATACCAATTGCTTCGTCAAATAGTCCTATATAACCCACCCAGTACAGTTAGGAAGCAGACCGCAAGATAAATACAAACAAACTTGTGTACTGAACCTACCATCTCTGAACTTTTATTCCATTTCCAGTTTCATGCTCCTACCAACAAAATAAGGACTATTTAAGAAAGGCAGAACAACTGCATACGGTTTAACAACAATTGTTGTCTTCAGTCGCCCAGGTTTGAGAATTTTAAGATTATAAGCTATAGACATGTTTAGTATATGAAGGCCCTCATATACTGTAGGCCCCATATGGCCCATGAGGACTCTATATATCCGTCTCCCTAATCAGTAGCGGAGCCATAGCAAAAATCCACCTATGGCGAATCCACTACTACGACAGTTCAGCTCTAAGCAGACAACAGATTCATGGAGACTGAAGAAGGGAAGGAGGCGCTCGCCGGCGGCAGGTATGGCGGCCGCTAGGGCTCGCCATATTGGTGGCTCCGCCACTGTCCCTAATGGACACTGCTTATCTTCTCAAGTCCCCAAGGTTAGTAACAACACATAGGAGGTAGTAGGCAAGAAAAGAAATGCGAAGAATTTTAAACAACCATCAGAGCCAAATATCATGGAAACACCATATAAGTCAACTGTTTGTGAATAGCTGTTCCGTTCAATCAACTACTGTAATGCTCATGTATTTCTAGAGAAATTCTGTAACTCCATGAATAGTTCATATGATAAGGCACAATGAAAGTTGAAGAGACCAAACTTATCCTTGTCTGGGAATTATAAGTTTAGAACAAACTTTTCAAACACATACCGTGCTTGAATTGTTTTCAACATTGTCCCCGTTACCAATCCGTGTGAATATGCGATCAACCACTCTTAATGATGCAAACTGAGCTGGAACATAACAGCCAATTTGTGCAAGAATGACAATTAAACATATCTGTTGGAGATATGTGCTTTTGCCGCTCCTGCAACAGCAAACAGTCCAGAGACTAGATGAACTTCCACAGATAAATGAATAGCCGGCAAACACCAACTTAGATACAATATTATGCCACTCACATATTTGGGCCCATGACAAGAACCATATTAGATGCTTCAGAGAGAAATATATTGTTAGGCTGTATGACAAACAAGACATAGGCCATAGGCATTTTAGCACAGTTATAACAATAAAATGATTATGAAGTAAATATGGAGAAATCAACAGAAAAAGTAACTTACAACAAAATCAGTATGCAAGGTCTCCAGAATAGGATGTCGTCCAGCATTGATTGCCATTGGGCCATCATCTGCTTATAATTTAAAACAAAAAGTAAAAAATCACAAACAACTAGAGATGGATTCCTAGCACACTACCTCGAAGAATTCACACTTGCAGTTGTTCCTTCTTTTCTCTATGCCCATAATGTCAGGAATATCCATTTCAAAATATTTGTCTAGGGTTTAACCGACGATGTTTTATTGTGATTTGCCTTGTTATGATCCTCATAATATCCAGGCAAGACATACTTATTCTCAACAAACTTGGCATTCAAACCGTGCAACTAAAGCATGCATGCATGTATAGAGCATTTAACTTTGTCATTTTTGCACGTTCCGAGTGTGTGGGAATGATTGCTTTCTCTTGCATTGATAACGCATAGTCTACTCAACATATTCCACAGTTATGGATTTCTTTGATCCATGTGCAATGGACCGATGGTGGGCATGAACTAATTAATATGGTGAAATGGAGTAGCAAAACACATGACTAGGAGCAAAATCGCCCACCTGTGAACTCCGGTCTTGTGTAGCGATCGACAGGTTTTGTAGATATTGTATGAGCGAAAGAATTTACAATCATGTCCAATAGACACAATACCTCAGCGAGCAATGTAAGGATACCGATGTCTTTTCTGATTTCATCAATAAGACCTGAAAGCGAGAAACAAGAGAATTAGGTGGCTTAAAGATTCTATAGACGCTTGCATGGTAGTCAAAATGTAAAATTGCATGAAAATCAAGTGCTCCATTCCCACAAGCTTCTTTACTTAAACAAATGTTACGATACGAGAATTGATCTGCATGCAATTTTTCACGAGGCAAATTACAAACATTGCATTCAAAAGGTTGAAGATTTAACTGTTCATTTGCATGATTTGCAACATTGGTTGGCGAAAGGCATCACTGCGAAACTGGAAGCATGGGAACAAAAAACATAAATTAAGTAATGACATGCACCCTTCTGCAATAGTTAACTGCTTCTACATAATGGAGGAAGACAGCAAAATATCTCTGTGTGCAATAGCAGTATATAAAACATGTTACTACGTATATGTCACCTCACTTTTTAGGTAGAAGCTTATAATTTTATTTTCCTCAGAAAAAAAGCAAGTTTTAAGTAACACATAAACTCGACCCATATGTTCTTGAAATTAACCAGAAAAATAACAGAACCCCAATCGATAAGTAAATGAAATAAAAAAGGCAACGTTTATTGCTACAGCAACCTTCCAAACAAAGTTCCGTGCGGAAGAAGCACTCAGCAGCAGCTGATTTGTTCCTAACATTTAGCTGCAAAATGGAATACAAAACACTTGATCATAAAGCTATTCCAAGTATAGTTGTGATTGTCAGGGTTATGCACTAACTGATAAAAGAGAAGTGTATCTTGTGAAAGGAAAAATGTATTAGTAATCACAAAGTTACAGCTAAGCAAGCACATCCGCAGTTGCAGTAATGTAAGGACAAAAGGTGGATAAAGTATATTAGGTACTTATGCACTCTTGACTAACATCTATCCTGCCAGAAATTTGAAACTCAGCAAAATGAAATCCGTGGTCAAGGTTTGCAGTGTGGCAACAAATCGTTTAATCAATAATATGCCTAAGAATAATAACACAGGGAAATTGACTTACTGAAGCAAGCTCCAAGCTTGAGCAGTGGACATTCTTCCCATGTCTAACAACCTAATTGATTATTAAGAATTCACAAATACTGGTTACCACATTTCAGCTAACAAGATGGTTTTGTAAGATGATGCTCATGTACCTGGATAAATTTATTAGGAAGCCTATCAGTAATGTCCTTCTGGGGTATAGTGAAGTAAAATCCTTGCCTAATATTATAAGGTATCTTCAAATTTGGCATATTATATTCTTCCCTGTACTTGTTGGCAAGGTTATGTATGGCTGCAATACAATATGTTAAGAATGTGAATAATAAAAATTTGAGAATGGATGCACATAAGAAGAGCCACCTTCACTGGTGTCACAGAAAGATCTACGAGCAACATCAAGCAGCCCATCAATTCCTGCCTTAATAGCAAAACATTGCTGAGTGCAGGCTACAAATGGAGCCCTTGAATGAACCACATCCTCGTCAATGACATCTCCAATTCTAGGACCACAAAACTTAACATAAGAACATTACAAAAGGTACATGATTGTGTTGCGACAGTTATTAACAATACCAAGGAATATAACTGTGGTCAGCAAGCACTGAAATACTGGCCTCCTGGCTAAGATATAGAATCTTAGACAACAACAAATTTTAAGGAACCATATGTGATCATTATGCTTGCAAATATATAAACACAGCTGCTTCTGCCAAGTGAAACAATATAACTAGAAGCAGAATTGGAACAAACTACTGTAAATATCTTGTTTCAAGTGTAGTTTTGTACCTTTGTGTTAAAATTGAAACTTGTAGGGAACATAGAAATATATATTAGTGAAAATTATTTATACTTTCGTTATTGCCCATGAAACTTCCTAAAAAAATATTTAAGCATGGAGCTACTCAGAAGGATATATGAAATCTGAGCAAATTCGCATTTCACTATGTAATTTTTACTTATGATGATGCTACAGAATGATAGGTTGTGCATATTATGTGGATTAAAAAAAGTCATACAATTCACTTTGAAGCAGGAGGTCCCAAAACTACCTCTTTCTCATATTTTCATATTTAGTGTTTTCACATACAGTCTGATAAATGTTGCGAAGAAGAAAACTCTTTGCTCCCTTCAGAACCTGAATGATGGAAGGACACACATTAAACATAATGACAATTAGTTATACTTCCAGTGATCATGCATATTTATTTTTCCACAAGAAAAATAAAATGGTTCATCGGACCTTGGAGAAGAATGGTATGGCGTCCAGAGCAGTTTTTAGAATAATAATATCAGAAATCCGCATCTGGCTTCTTCTGCCATTGGCAGGCTTCAATACCGCATCTGTAACCTTTTTGGACTTGAAGCAGAAATGACAGAGAACCTTATCTATTGTATAGAAAGCAGAAAAGAGTTATCTACAGTGAGGATCACATTTATTTTCAGCGCACTACAGCTAGAGAGGAGAGCAGTGTATATTAACCTGATTCTTTTGGAAACTTACGAAGACCTTGAGTCAAGCCAAAAAACAGTTCCTCATTGCTCATTAGCTCATCCTGGAAATTGTTTAATGTTTTAAATATGAAACATGTTGCTACTGTAACATATCATTGTACCCTTCAGAGTGTTAGCTTAAATAACAAGCATGATATCCCACATTTCAGTAATTGCACAGTCATACTAAAGAGCATGCACATGAAGATTATAAGAGGCAACACTTTCCAAAGAAACTAGTTGAGATAAATATAGAGCTTTGTGTTCGTACATGGTCAGTTGTTCCACAAAATGAATAAACAAATATAATTGGTACAATCGTTATTGAAGGAAACTCTGCAAGTTTCAAGTTTAGACTATTTGCTCTATGGTTTTTAACATGAAGAAAACAGGCCTCGTACAGCTAGTACATCGCAATACCAGAACCTAGCGATAATAGACAGTATTTGCTTGCACATTTATTTTGAACAAAAAAGGATAGTTTAATAGATAACATTTTGTATTTAACTTTGCTTGCATGTGCATTACTAGACATATCATACAGCACAATTTATCACATATTTTTTTATAGGAAGTATTTTAGTTTGTATGGGCTACCAACAATATATATAGGACGTAGAAATGCTCAAGACTCATTGATCTTCACGTCAAGACTCACAAACTTCAGCTGCAATGTATGGGACAGTATTGAATGATGTTTACATGACAGGAGGGTACATCTGACAATTGTCTAGAAACCAAACTCAAGAAAAGAGGAAGCTGATATGATTCGGACTAAAGTGTCATCCAAAAGTTGTATCATAATTCAATTTGGACCTCAGAGGCAGATCACAGCACTGCAACTTAAATCAAATGGGACCATGCACATCATACACATTCCAATATCAACTTAATAAGGTACAACATAAGAAGTATCCTAACATGCTTCACTTGTTTTAGATGTTAATTACTGTTGAACCGCAGGTACTCTTTCATAAATACATCATAAACCAACTTACCAAGCAGTCTAGACGAGCATTGATGGTTTGAATATCTTTCAATGGCTGTAATAAGTTGGCTCTCAGAAGTCTAGCCCTGGAACAAGCATGTCAAAGAGAATAGCTTCATGTGCTTAGAACTTAAATGTGCAACCAAAAGAAAAAAAAGAATGTTCATCGAATAGCTTATATTAGAATGATTTCTTTAGAACACACAAGGCAGAACTGGTTCTAAATTGAAAATGAACATGATTTATCAGAAGATTAAGTGCCAGAAAATGTAAGAGGACGTAATTGGTGGTCTTAAGGCGTACCCTCCCGTAGTCTTTGTAGTCTTCAACATCTGAAAGAGGCTTTTCTTTTTGTTGCTTGTGCCCCATAGTTCAGTATGGAGAGGATCAATAATTTCCAATGTTTGAACACTGCAGAGTGCAAGCAATTAAGGCAATTCAGGATTGGCGCAAGTGTTTGAACATACTCGGTTAATGCTACTTTATTTCACTCAAAGGTGTATTATCCCAAAAGGATTACCTAGTTGAGTCAATGTTCATATGGTCAAATGACCCATTGAATGTAACCTGAAAGTAAAGAGATTTTCAATATTGACAAATATGTTATAAAAAGGGAGAATAACAACTTTCAGCTCACGGTTTTTGTGGTTTAGTAGAACATAGGAGTAATGGACACATCAAAAGTTGTACTCCATAGGAAGTTAAATGCAAGTGAATCCTATTGTATTATGCTTCAAAGTCTTGGCAACAAGATAACGAAGGGCATTGAAGTCACAAAAGGAAGTGTCTGCTTAATTCTTTAAAAGACTGCTTCCAAGATAACGAAGGGCATTGAAGTCACAAAAGGAAGTGTCTGCTTAATTCTTTAAAAGACTGCTTCCCAAAGCAATCCTCAAGATCCAAACATGTACAGAATGTAATGAATGCATGGACTGACTAGTGACTACTCAGAAGTCACTAGAATAATAAGTTAGAAATTGAAACGTCATAAAGCTACATATAATTTACAATTTGTTGCCATTGGCAAAAGGGATTCGATTTGGAGAGAACTTTCTGGAGACTGCATATCAGAAAACAGGTCATCAAGTAGAGAACAACAAACAGTGTGCATTGAAATCTGCTTGTTCATAATGAATGAACTAATGATGAGCTTACTGATAATGAGTGGTTGGTAATAAATACACCCTTTTCTGATTCTATCCTGTAACAAAATTTAAAGAAGTTTGGCATAAGATGAATTTGTAATAGCAAATGAACTGAATTCCAGAAAAGAAGATATGGCCATATCGAAATCAGAACACAATTGTAATCCAAAGGGAGATTCAAATTGAAAAAATGTTATTCAGAAGAGAAGGATGGTACAACAGAAACCCAATGGAGAAATACCAATACAGTATACTCAACTGTTATAACGTATGAAAGATCAAACTAATTATTGGATCAACGCCATCTAATTCGAACTAATACTAGGTCTACTGTTTCCTGAGATGTCACCTCCTCAAAAGACACATAGTTATCTATAAGACTATAACCACAATAAGAGATAAGGTGATAAGTATGGCTCAATGTTCGAAATTTCTAGATGATGCCAAGTGGGAAGCCTTCCAGAGTTCAGAATTTGAATTTAGCCCCTTTTAACAGATCAAGGAAGAATGAATACACAGGAAACACCAATAAACTGAATGTCATTAATATGACAAGGAAGTTCCTAGAGATGAGTATTTCCTGCACTATGCATGGAACCGTACAAAGCAGGATTTATGGGTTATTATGATATTTCAATGACAAAGCCTTTTTGTTTTATGATATCCAACTCAGAAGTCAGAACCAAATAAACATGGTAAAACAGAAAATGTCTCTAAATATGTGTGTTTGCGCTTTCAAAAAATGAGTTAATTTTTCATAGAGTTACAGTTCTTATGCTCCAGTAAGGAAGTAAACATTGGAATAATTGGAAACAATTCATAACTTGGCACTTGGCTGCATGGCCACAGGTTGAAGCAATATTGCATTATATGCACAGGAGATATATCACAGTAAATACACGCACAATTGCTTCAGAAGCTATTACTACTCCTGAACATGGTAGAACAATACAATAAGTTAAAGCCTAATGTGGCAATGATGTGTTGAACATCCATACCACTTAATTGTTGCAGAGGCAGCCGCAAGACAAAGATAATATTGCTTGCAGTAAGTATCTAAACCAAGTGCCGATGGGTCTCTAGCTGAAAGATTTTTCACCATAACAGCACCCTTAAAAGAAGAGGGAACATGCACAATGTTAGGGGAAAGTCAGTCAGCTAATAATGGAAAGAAAGATGGCCAGTTAGGGGTTAAAATGTACCTTCGTATCATCAAAACAACCACGTGCCATTGTGACCTATAAAATTGTCTATGTTTATACTGGAACAAAAATTATTGTTCCGAGAATATTTGGATAATAATTCCAATTTGATATCATTACCTTTTTGTTTGCTGGGTAATGTTTACCAACCAGCTCTGAAACTCCAACCATATCATCTGCTGCTGTTTTGTTTGGGGGCACAATGACAACCATGGGATCATAGAAATGAAGTAGTGTTTTTGTATTATGGTATGAGCAACTCGTCTCGATATACTGAGATAGGTGCAGCGAGGCTGATCTCAAATCAAAGGCAGCAACGCCAACCTGTAACAGTATATCATATTTTATAATAACAGGTCATAATTGGTTTTCAGAATAAAAGGATGACCAAATCATTGAAATGATAGCATTCTCCATAGTTTTGCTCTATTTATCCTTTGCGTCTAATTTATTTTGTTTATCACCACATAACTCCTAACGTACCAACCAGTGTGTGAGTGCATGTCCATATTCACAACTGGAATATTAACA
Organism: Echinochloa phyllopogon; assembly: GCA_033239725.1. Lineage (NCBI taxonomy): Eukaryota > Viridiplantae > Streptophyta > Magnoliopsida > Poales > Poaceae > Echinochloa > Echinochloa phyllopogon. The sequence goes on along the minus strand of BTCW01000002.1, from coordinate 47,360,001 downwards.
GGTCACAAAAAAAGTTATGTTTCCAAACCTGGCACAGCAAGGACTTGATACAATAAAACAGGGTGCGCGCTGCACAATTCAGATTACTCTTAAACAAGTGGAAGCCTAGAATTCTAAATTTGCATTAACTAATAAATAATAAAACACATGTAATTTAAGGGACTCATTATGTCTAGTTAGGTTAATGATTCAATACACACTATGTTTCCCATGCCTGCTTTATTGTTGACATTCCTAGTTCCTGCTTCCTGTCCTCTCTGCTCCCCCTTCCCTTGCTTTGTAGCACACAGGTTGGCTCATTTCAACAGGTAAAAAAGAAGGGTATTTACTAAAGGGCTTGTAATCCATTTTCAAAGTACATGTACTGTACAAATGTCCGGTAGAACTTGCTGGTTAAATTACCTCGTTCTCTGTACTAAAAACAAAATGAACTCTCGGACAACCGACAACACAAATCAGAATATCAGGCTAAATTGGTTTAATCGAACGATGCAATAGCAGGGTATTGAAATAGTACTTTTGCCCTTAACTGCTACATCTGTATCAGACCAATTCGACCATCTCGAACAGTTGGATCAGTGAGCACCGAGAGGCGAAGAGTCCATCCTAAAACCCCAAACCCTCGACGAGTAACTCGCGCAGTTGTTGAATGCGATGCTCGATCCGAACAACCAACCTCAAAAACCCTACACGAACCGGTTCGATAAAAGTACTACACGAACAAATTCGAGCAAGCAACCTTGCGAAGCAGGCAAGCAGCGAACGCGGGCTCACGAGGCCGGAGCGCCCCGATCCAGCCCCGGAAGGAAGAGCCACTCGAGGAGGGAAGGGGACGGGACGAAACGGAAATCTCGATAGAAATGAACCCAATTCGAGCGGATTGATTCATCAACCGGGGAAATGCGGAAGGGGTTTTAGAGCGTGACTGACCTCCTTGGCGCGGTTCTCGATGAGGCCGATCACGAAGCTCGACCGCTCTCCGCCTCCTCCACCTCCGCCGCCGCCGCCGGCGGCGGCGGCGGCTCCAGCGGCGTCGTCCTCCATCTCCACCGCGCTGAACCGAGCACCGCAGCCGCGCCCGCGAGTCCGCTGCTCCGCGAGTGTGCTCGGTTACTTTTCCCGGGGGCTTGTGACGGAAGGCACGGCCGCTCGGGAGGCTCGTCCCTTATATACTGGTGGGCCAACCCAAGGCCTATGCAAGGGGAAGAGACCCGCAGACCAGGAATGGGCCTCCAAATCTCCAGTTGGGCCTCTTTCCCCGTTGTACAGTTTTTCTCTGACAACATTCCTAACAGGTAAACTCTCTGATTGACACAACGTAAAACTAAACCTCCTTCGTATTCTCTCATCTGGAAGCTGGATTTCGTCAGGTGTTGCAGTTTAATCTATGCAAGGTATTGCATCAGTGTTCTGGAGCAAACTGTTGAGAGACAGCAACAAAGAACAGGCACCTGATGAACAAATGTCACCAGCTTATGCAAACAAGATATGCCTAGAAGAAACATTAACTGGAGCATCAACCATGCAAATATGCAATAAGATCTCCAATCAATAAGAGAACATTGAAATAGAGGCCCAACGACTACTTGAGTTGAGCTCCCCAATCAATGCTCACCACTGGCATCATCCCGCCAATAGCATGGAAAGGCCAGCAGTCAGCACCTGTACGCTCAATCCACCAAGGAATACGCTAAAATCATACATCCACGCCACCATGGCGCCATACCTGTAAATAGAGCAGAAATGCAGCCAAATGACAAGAACAAATGGATGGTGCGCCACCGGTCACATGGATGGATCAACCGAACCAGGGTAGCTGGACTCAACGCTTTAGTACCAGGAGGGGAGTCTAGCAAAAATTTCTGGTAAATTCATTAAGTTCACCTCCCACGGTTTAAAGTTCAAGCACAGTACTAATATATCAATCTAGTAGTTTTACATCAGAACTGAGACGCTAGATACAGTCATACAGCTCATGCACCACATGCAGCTGCCCCAGAAAATTTACTCGGATTGTCAACTCCGTCTGCTGGATAGTCATCTTGCAAGAAATCCCCAGTTACCTCAATGGCTAACACCTTCAGTGCATAGGATGGGTACAATAAAAATAAAATCTAGTCTACCATAGCGTCAGTGCAACAAGTGCTGAAATCCACATGGCTAGTGTCAGCGTTATTCAGGAAGATAATTCTGGATTGAGGACTCCACAGCATTTGCAGAACCATGGTTACAAAAATTTCAACACAAGAAGGCTCCTGATTCACAGCAGATAAGGCTATCTCACATTGACTTGGTAATGAGGAATTCCTCTGGTAGTGACAAGGGATCCGGTGACAAGGGATCGAGCTCTACATAGCCTTCAAGCTTGCCTCCTTTTTCATGTGTCAGACGAAAGAAAGGGATCCGGTGAGAGAACATGGGATACTTGTCCTTCCTTATTGACTTCATAGATCCCTTTCCTTTGTATGGCATAAATACTGCCGTATAACCATCCACCCTTCTCAAAAGCTTAACTTGTATGGACGAATCAGCAAGGCCAACTATCTCGACCAATTCATATTTGCATTTTTCGAAATCTTGTGCAGTCCACCCTGCCCTCCGATTCTTGTAAACAGCCCATATCTCACCGAGATGAGGAATTATTTCATATTTGCCACTTCTGCCAGTAGATCTGGCCTCTACAGAATGAGAAAACGCATCTGTACGAGTGTAAGTCATCATCTCATGGGTGATGGAAAACCTAAAGGTTCCACAACCAATAGGCCGTTCTTCTTGAAACAACCTTTTCTCCTCTTTTCCCTGAGGACAAACATCAAGCCATCTGCATTGCACTTTGCCATTATTGAGATCAACATTCTGTATGAAGACATAGTAATTGGGAAACTTATCTACATAACTATAGATAGCCCAGATCTGCCCAGGTGAAAAGTTTTGAAGAACTCTGATTTCTGAAAAATCATAGAATTCTGATTCAGCATATACATATTCTGTTCGGCAATTATCGGTATCGCCAGCATCTGTAGCTTCAGCAGTATGTGTGTTCTGCTTGCTGCTATTTTCCTTTGGTGTCTTCGCAGTAATCCCTGCATTCGTGCAAGATGTATGTTCCCTCTCCCCAACACCCATTGATCCTTTGTGGAAATTATTTCCAGTGGATGAACCAGCATATTTGGCACCGCATTCCTGACTTCTTACTGAACTGCATTCTGGAACAACAGAAGGGCAAGCCTCTTCCAAGGCAAGGGGAAGCGCAGCAGGATCAAGCTCAAGAGATCCATCAGGAATTCCTTCTCTTTCACTTCTGTTCATCAAATGATGAGGGACACTGTGTGAAAACCTTAGTGTGCCACCTTGAGGTATCACATATGGAGCCGCCTCTTGAGACTGAATAAATAAGATAATATAACCTTTTATCTTCACGAGCGGCATGGCAATGATGCTAGTTTGCTTGGTGAGATCAGAGACAACCTGAACCACTTCATACTGATAATTTTTGTGGTTGTCAGCATCCAAACTCCAACCAATATCCCATCCCTTAAAAAGAGCCCAAACTTCACCTTCCCTTGGAAATATTTCATAGGTGTTCCTTGTCATGCTTTTCTCAAAGGATATAATTCGGGAGAACAAGCCAGTTTCTTTGAATGACTCTGACTTTCCCAGCTTAAAGCATCCAGAGGCAACAGGAAGACCTGCGTCAGACCATGACTCCTCCGCTTTACTTGTGGGGTCAAATTCCAGCCAAACAAAATTCACCATAAACTCTGGTGCAGTTTTTACCTTAGTAATTCGAGCATAAAGCCTAGGCATACAGCCTTGATCATCATAAATAGACCAGATCTGGTTGGCTCTAAACTGACCTACATCTCGAAGTCCGTCAAAGTTGAAAAACCCAGTATCCTCAGAAATGAATTTGTAATTATCTGAAGCATCATCACAGTTTGGGCCTGGAGCATTACTGCTGACAGAATTAAATACCTTTTCTTTAACATCACTGTTTTCTCCAACTTGCATTGTTTCTCTCTTCATTTGCTCAGTTATGTTAAATGTATTATCTCCACCGTTCTTTTTATCTTATGTATTTATGCAGTAATTAACACCATTTGTTGGACCATTATGCCAGCTATGTCTTCATTCAGCTTTGTTGTTTTGTTGCTGTGATCACATTGGAACAGACCACTTTTCCTTAACCTTTTCAGATTGGGAGGATTCACAATATCATCATCATCCTTGTTACCATCAGCTTCGATATCCTCATCATTACTCACTTCGTTATACTTAGATTCATTTTTCTGCCTGCTTGATTGATGGGTTTGTTGACCTGGCAGTGCATTATTTGCAGTAGGCAGTAGGACCATGTTCACCAATCTCTTCTTCACTAGACTCAACCACTGCCCTCCAGTCCCTTTTCAATCCTGTACTTGATGAAGCTATTGAAGGATTTCTGGTGGCCTGAGAAGATTTCATTTTACCTTTTAGCCCACCTGTGTTTCCATCTACGTCCTTTGTATTTGCATCAGCGTGTCCAGAATCAATATTAACATGAACCCCATGAGTGGCAGAAATCCAAGCTTTCTGATCAGCAACATTTGTTTGAGAAACGGGTAAGTTCTGCGGTGCTCTTTCATTTTTCCCTTGCCTGGCAGTTTGCTGATTAATCTCTCCATTAATCTTCTCTCCAGCAGCACAATGCACATCACAGATAGTCAACATTTTTGAAATGTCGTCCACTTCTTTGGTGGGTTGCAGCGTCTTGATAATCATCTTTTTTGCACCAGCAAAATCCTTCTCCTGCATTTTTCTTTCAGCCATTGCTTTCGCTTTTACAGCCTCATCTTTGTTGCATGCCATATTAAACTGTGGCTAGCACGCCAAAATTATGGAGTGGCTAGCACACTGTATATTAAACTATGCAATGTACTTTGCAGAAACCTTGAATGCCCAGTTGCCCACGGTTAAATGCAAGCAGAACGAACAGCACATTCTGGAAAAAAAAAACGGCCAATGTAGTTAATAAAGAATGCCAGCATAATCCTACCAAGAGATCATTTTAAATTCTTGGAAACAAAAAGGTAGGGACCCATTGCACATATGAGTATTGTGAATTGTATCAAGATATTAAACTAGATGGTCATAGTAAAGCACGCTAGGTTCTCACTTGATTCATGGTGCTTGATTCAAAACCAACAGAAATTTAGTGTTGAACGATTGACATTGAGGTATGACCTTAATACCTTATGAACGAACTTAACTGATAATAACAGCAACTTCAGACTTCAGAGCACAGAGCATCAAAGGTTGCGCAGAATGGGTGATGCAGATATAAAAGGGTATAGGATATACCATGAATTAAGGAGAACACGTTATATATTCCTTACTTGCACACTCTAATCTCTTAGTTGCACACACACACACACAAAAAAAAAAGAATGCAGAATATCAGTCCATTAGCAATAACTCAAAAGTATTAGCAAAGGTTTGAACTGTGTACTGTTATTTGACCCACCGCGCTATCCCTAAAACTTACCTACATATATACACAATAGATACATGTGTGTGAAAGCACAATGATAGAGGTATCTTGAGTTATCTTACAGTTAGTGCAAGATGTTTACCATTTACAGTATAATAACCATTTGATGTAATAATTTTACAATATGCATCTGCAATAGACATGCAAACCTATACAACAATCCCCTCTTCTAGTCAAAAGGCCCACAAGCATCACCTTGTCATCCATGAAGTGGGAAAAACCCATGCAGTCACACCAAATGAGCACATCCGTATATGTTTTCTTATCAATTTAACTAGGATGATAAATTACTAATTAGCAGATAATAAAGAGGATGAGCAACCCCACTATTACTTGAGCGTCTGTAAAATGGAGAAAGAAGATTTACTTGTCATTGCATATGACCATTAGTTCATAACTCCGTGAAGAACAGCCACAAGCTTGCTACTATCTGCATAAATATGTGTTATCAAGGTTTGTTAAACATTCACTGTAATATGAATCCTACACATTTTCCTTATAAAAGTGCAAAATGATTTCAGATATCACAGTGCAGTGCTAACATGTGGTCCATGACTTGAAGCTGATCAGCTAGTACAATAGCAAGCCCAGGAATATGTATCTGCTAGTACATCAGCAAGTGGGGGTAGGCTAAAATCATATAGCTATACTAGTACAGTCAACTTTTATTCGCGTACTCCCTCCGTCCTGTAAAGAATGCAATCCTCACTTTTTGAGAAGTCAAACCATTTCAAGTTTGACTCAATTTATATAAAAAGTTACTAACATTTATGATACAAAATAAGTATCATTAAATTAATCATAGATTATATTTTCATACTAAATCGATTTGAAGACATAAATATTAGTACTATTTTGTATAAACTTGGTCAAAGTTGAAATTGTTTGACTTCTCAGAAAGTGAGGATTGCATTCTTTAAGGGACGGAGGGAGTACTGTCAAAAAAAACTTTTATTTATGTACGTGAATCTAGGCTGGGGATAGGAAGAAAGGATAAAAACACATACTAGCTTGCCAGTCCGGTTTTTTGGCAAACGAACGCTCCGCGTTCGTTATCTAGACCGTCCATCTGCTGCCCGTCACCTCAACTCCCTTTGCAGCATTGATATGTATATTTATGTATTTATTCATATACAACACCTATACAGGTTCAATACACCCTCTCTCTCTCTCTCTCTCTCTTCTTTTATCTCTCTCTACCTTATCTCTACACGGTTCTCTCCTCTCCGTTCTCTCTCCCCTCTCTCTCAGCCGCGCAGACTACTCGCCGCCGGTGTGCTTGCGCCGCAGCTTTCTCCTCGCCTCTCACTTCCTTCTCTCCTCTGCTCGCTGCCGTCGTCAACGCCGCCGCAGCTCCCTCTCCTCGCTTCTCACTTCGTTCTCTCCTCTGGCGAGCCCCTCTGCTTGCCCTGTGTAGCCACCGCTGCTCGCCATTGCTGGCGATTGAGGACCTCCTCTCCGGCGAGTCCGAACTGCAGCACGCGCTTGCCAGATCTCTTCTTTGCAACTTCGGTGAGTTTTCCCTCTGCGTCCTCACCTTTCTCCGCCCATCTTCTCCTTCTCCAGCGGCTCACCATTGCCGGTTCTGCATCCTCTATTTTTCAGATGCGGTATTTGTCTTTGAATACTAAGTCCAGGTTATTCATACAAAAGACAAACAATGTAAATATTGTGTAAAGAATTTCATCAATATTCTCTGCTTAAAGTTACATTGTCTCCTGGCTCTTTAGAATTCAAATCTGTGTCTCCATCTCTGCAGTATGGAGCATCTCATCTCATTGATTTGTGTCCCAATTTATATTATCATGCTTCTCAGTTCAGTATTCGACATCCTGGGAGACCACTAAAGTCACCAAGAAGCATCTGGCCATATGTGTATGATATCAGCATGGGTGCCCTTCTTTATAGAAAATATATGATAAAGCTACTTATTAGCACGGATCATGCTTTATTATTCCTAAACCAAATCATCATGTGTATCTGTGCTATACACTATGAGTTGTACATATTTTAACTTTCTGTATTTTATATACATGTAATGTATCAGTGTGCTTATTCATTTTTCTGTGTCACTATCTTCTCCGATTCTAATTGGGCATTGAACTAGCTGCCCTCTATATTCTTATGGTCTGATTCCCATTGTTCCCTTTCCGATCATATATAGAATCTACTTACCTTTATGGCAATGAAAATGACATTCATTATAATTTTTACTGGAAATACTATTATCTCCATATGCTCACAATGATGGCTCAATGAGAAGTTTTAAACCATGGTAATCCATAGTAGTTCAGCAGACTGCATTATCACATATTTGTTCATGGTTAACTATGTTCTTTATACTTTTTGGTTCTTCCATATACTAAATTGTCATATAAACGGCCAAGGGTCACTCAATTTCTTAACCATATTACAAAAATCTTGATTTACCACTTTTTCTTGGATATGGTGGATAATCTTTCAATATTTGAAGACTACATCTTCTCGGAATCATAGTATATCTTCCAACGTTAAAAAATTGTTAGTTCCCAATTTTAGTTTTTTTTTGTCATAGTGGTAGCAAAACAACACAACATATAGACTAGCATATTGCTGAATGTTCATCCACATCCACATATTAGTATGTTTTTGAACCACTTTTGAGGATTATTGTATATTTTGATCTATATATTACCAGCAATTCTTTAATGCCATTATTTTGGAATCACATCATAGATGGTATGTGGCGTATTCTACGCTCCTTTGTCATCAAGCTGATTAGTAGCCTAACATACAAGTATGTTCAATCTCAGACATAACTGTTTTACTTGCTCTTGTGGCCCCTTGACAATGCCCTTGATCAAAATAATATGATCACTTCGCTGCTCATACTTAGATTAAGTATATATCCTTCATTAAACCAAAATAAAAAGGTCACAGCTGCTCACTACAGGGGGACTTAAGATGACTATTAACTTAACATACTATCTTGAGACTTCTTGGAGCTGGAAAGAAAAGAAGAGGCAGTTACTACATTGAGCTAGTAAATAAATTAGAAAAATGATTGAAATTGGCAAAAAAAAAGATGCACAGCAGATTACTTCAACTCATCACCAAAATTCTAGTATTCTGGTAGTAGAAGTGCAGTACTAACCAGGACAAGTGCTGCTGGTTTGACAACTTGAGTACTAAAGTGAAAAAATAAACATGGCTAGTTGTAACTGCACATCCATGTATCCATATGGTTAATAGCTTCGAAGATTTGGACTCTGAAACATGGCTATTTAAAGATACATATCACGAGATGGGGGGAGTAGAACAACTCTGAAATCTCTAAATATCTTAAGAACATTAAGACATAACTTTGGACTTTTTTAGATAATAAGATAACTATCTCTGCATCTGAAATCCAAACTCCATTAGAAAACCTCAAAGATATCTCTGAATATTTTGAACTTCGGCACGTTCCGAACCATTTAGCATTCTGAAAAGTAACTCTAGTGACAGTTCTTAATTTTAATAGCAATTATTTCCAGTGACGGTTCTTCTTATATTATCTAGAAGCTTGTTTACAGGGTATTACTCAGAACAGCTAGTCAACAACATTATATTATCACACAAGATTTGCTGTTGGAGTAAGAACAAGCATGGCAGTTGGAGGAAACTCACCCAAATCTGCAGAATCGCTGGATCTCGTACTTTAGCTGCAAGCATAACTGGATCTCGTAGTTTCAAGAACAGGTGTAGGTGTTGGTGGAGGACGGCGAGGGTGAAATGAGGGGAGAAGGGCTGGGTGAGCTCGCCTCTAAGAACTGTTGGTGGAGGACAGTGAGGGGCCGTCGGTGGAGGACGGCGGCGTAGGCCGGCGAGCCCGCGGAGGAGAACGGCGAAAGGAACTTCGGCGGTGGACGGTGAGCGCGCGGAGGAGAACGGCGAAGGGAACTGTGGCGGTGGACGGTGAGCGCGTGGAGGAGAACGGCGAAGGGAACTGCGGCGGAGGGGAACGTCGAGGGCGCGGCGAGCGTCGCCGGCGGAGGGGCGGCGAGCGCGCGGCGGAGGACGCGCGAGCAGGATGTGGGCGGAAGAAATACACTTTAGAAGAAAAACTTCTATACAAAGCGAATACAGAAGGGGAGTAAGAAATAAACGGTGGTGATGGATGGCTCCGACGGTCGCGATAAAGAACGCGCCGCGACGGTACGCTAGGAGTCATTTTCGCTAGCTTGCACACCTCATTTGATATAATATGAAGGCAAGATAAAAAATGACTAGAAGGACCCACTTCTGTCAGCATCAAAGGCGAAACATTTACAGCAGTGGAGATGTTATCACATTCTCAACCATGAAACATGCATGCACGTTCTTGCAGTCCCCACTCACCCGCACAAAACTGAGCAACTGCACACAGCCACTCCAATGAATGTGGCCCAAGAACCAACACACACCTCACAGATTCTCCGCCAGAGTCCTAAACTCCTGATGTGATCCTAGCTAGCGCCCCAACGGGACATGAAACCAAGCTCATGGCTAACAATTAGCAGCGCTTGGAGCGAAATAAAACCACGGTTTGGGAGGGACGTCTCCTGTTCCCTTTTCCAAAGGCCGCCGGCTAACCAAGAGAATAGGCATTGGTGAGTGACTGAGCCCGTCCCCCACAACTCGCATCCAGACTTCCAGAGTTCCAGACAAAGCACGGACGCAGCTGAGGGGCACGGGGGTTTTGTGGGCTCACTGAAACCCCAGTTCTTTCGGTGGAAATAGCACGCACACTGACACACACGCCGTCTGCATCTAGCAAAGTCGCAGCATAAATAACACGCGGATTCCATCTCCAAGCTCTCACCTCGAAGAAAAAGAAAAAAAATTCTCACCTCGAGGCACAGGCACCCGAAGGCACGAGCGGCCGAGCGGGTAAGCGGTGACCGGAGCGGAGCGGAGAGCCGGAGAGGGCGGGGCGAGTTGGGGCGGCGCGAGCGAGGACCGCGGAGAAGGGCGATGGGTGTGACTGTCAGAGTGTCAGACTGACTGTGGTCGGTGGAGATGAAAACGGTGTTTGGGCCTGTATGTCTCGTGGAAATCAGGCCGAATTGGAATCAGTTTCTTGGGCCAGCGTGTTTGGGTGAACCTAGCATAGGAAAGTCCCACGGCCCGATTCGCTGGCCTGCCACTCAGGTTACAAGCGGGGCGGGTTTTGCCGCAAGCCCGCTGGGCAAACCCGCGCCGCATACCCGCAAATGACCGCAAACCCGTCCGCGTTGGTGAAGCGGGCCTACGCGGACAGCCCGCGGGAGCCGCCGGCGCCGCAGAGCCTGCGAAAAACGGATCGGGATCGAAGACAGGGTGACGGCGGCGACGGCGACGACGGCCACCCCTGGCGTGCGTGTGGAGGACCTGTCGCGGCGGCCCCTCTGCTCCACCTTGGCCCAGTACGTGCTCACATTCCCTCTGCTCTACCTCGGCGTCATGCTCTGTGACGCACACAGCCGCCTCCCCGCGCGGCGTGCCCCTCGGGGCGGTGCGCCTCACCGTCCCGTGCAGCGCCGCCTCCATCGTTCACCGGCGGCTCAACTACCCTCCATGCCGTCATCTTGCCTCCTCTCCCATCTCTGATATGCCAGCAAGAACATCAAGCAATCAGTGGAGGGGGCATTGGCAGTGATGTGCGCCAAGCAATCAGAGTAAGCTGACTCATTCAACTGAATAATGGCCTAAGTAGCTTTGCTTGTTGATTTGCTATGGAGCTCCAGAATAGGATATCTGAATGGCCAGGTCGGGAAGACAGGATAGTCCATTCAACTGCAGTTTGCTTTGTTCAGAGCTAACGCTGAGAATGCCTGAGCAGTTTTCTGATCTATCTTGCACTGGCCATTTGTCCTGCAGAACTAGCTTTTGCTATTCAGTTCTGAAAGCAGTGCAGATTCAAGTACCCTACCTTCTTTTCATTTGTGTCGTGTTTGACATCTTTTGCTGTATTTTATTTGTGCCATGTACTGCAACTCCCATGCATTGTTGGTGATGAGGAAGATGAAATCTAAGGTAAATATTCACTCCAAAATGCAGCAATCTATTTCTAGAGGACAGTAGGAAGAATACATTGAATTCAGACAGAAAGGTTTGGCTGCATCTGTGCCGTTTAAGCTTGTTTCCTGATTATACAACAATCTATTTCATTTGCAGTTTATGTATCTCTTGACTGGTGTTTCCTATTAGCTATGCAAAATACTACTTTGATGTCTTGTTCTCGTCAAACTGAACCCACAATAACCTCAATTCTTTCTATTGCATCTGAATGTCGCAGGCCTCTTATAACAGCTTATAGATCGCATCTACATGTATATCATGCATTTTAGCTCTGAAGTTGCATTTCTCTGTGTACCTAAAGCTCTGCTAATGAATGCTTTTTTATCAGGCGAGGATGAAGCTATTTATCATGGACAGTCCCAACACTTTTTCTCCAATTCCAAGGCGGGGAAGATTTGGTAGTTGTTTGATTAATTCAGTGTCTCTGTTTGTCTTAGAAGCAGCACTTCTTCTCCACTTCCATGTATGCTTTTCTATTTTGGTGGTTTGCTGAAATTGTGAAAGAGCAAGTGTGGATTAATTTTCGTGTGTGATTTTAAATGTCAATTTGTATAAGTATGATCCTTCATGATATGGATGTGGTGGCTTTCCTATATGTATAATTTATGTGACATGATTTTGTTTTGATAATTTTGGTAAGGTTACTTTGATGTATTTGGTTTGGAGCTATTTATGGTGTAAACCAATATGATCATTGGTACTTCTACTCGATGTGGGTTTTTTTTAATCTAGTTTTGGGACTTATATCGCATATTAAAGAATGGAAAAGGAAAAAACCTTGCTAATGTTTGGGATAGTAGGATTTTGAAGTTAACGTATAGAAGAACATTTTCTAGTTTACTCTTATGATGTGGTGGAATGAGCTAGCTCAGATATTTCCTTGCGTTCAGTTTAGCTTAGATACTGATGAAAGTAGAAGTATGCTAAACCTCTAGAACAATTAGATGCTTCATATTTTTTTTAATTTTTCAAATTTATTTTTCTGTTTTTTTAGCATCTTGAAGTCCCTTGGATGGATCACGTTTTGTACTTTGTTTATTTAAGATGCAAGCAGCAACCTGATTCGTACTGTAGAAAGGAAATGGGATGAACCAGCAGCTTGTATCCGTGTCTCCTCTACGTGTCTCCGTCTGTGTCCCGTAATACGTGGAGGTCATTCATTCGCTGCCCTCTACAGGAGCCGGGCCTATTACACATTGCAATCATTATCACAATCTATAAATTTAATTCTTAGATCACACGTACAACACAATAATAAAATCAAGTCATATATCATAATTTGAAACATAAACTTAAAGTCTAAAACAATATTTTGGGTATTTCAAAAAATTCGGGTACTTGAAGTATGTACCTGAATTTTTTGAAGTTATTTCGGGTTTCCAAACTTACTACCTAAATAGTAATTCAGATTTCGGGTAATATATGGGTTCGAGTTCGTAAAATTCGTGTGCTGTGATCAATGAAGGAATTCAACTGTCGATTTTTGCATCAACAGTAATACATATGAATGATAAAAAAACTTGCTGAAGGAACTTGCTGAATCCGGCATGCAAGTGCACGGCAGCACGGGACGGGGGTCAAGGATTAACGGTGGCTCCTTTTTTTTCTCTCGTGGAAAATAGAAGGCCCATCTGCTCGTAGGGGGCTAGGGGCAACGGATGGCGTCCACGTATTCGGAGACACCGACGGAGACATGTAAAGGGAACAGGGAAGCCGCAGGCGGAGCACACGGCCTGACGAGCGACGCGACGCGGACGCTCGGCCGAAATACCGTAAGCTGTTGGAGTAGCGCAGGTTCTGATTTTTGACGGCCCAACGGAGAGCGGGCACATGCGGGCTGCCGCGTCGTCCGCAAAAAGCAAGCGGCGGCATGCGGGCAGCCGCGTACGCCCGCGGCAGGCGTTGCGGCTCGCGCGGACGCGGGGCGGGCCCGCCCCGCTTGCATCTTGACCTGCCACACATTCAAAATCCAAGTGATTCCATCACCGCATCTCCCCCAACCCGACTCGCCTCGCCTCGCCTCCTCGCTGCCGCCGCCTCGCCCCGCCCCTCCCCGCCCGGCGCCACCCTGCCCCTCCTCGCCTCGCCTCGCCTTGCGCCGCCACGCCATAGTTTCGTAGCGCCTCCCCCCCGCTCCACCGGCCAATAGTGGATAGGGTTCCGTAGCACCGCCTCTTCCATCGCCCCATCCTCTTCCTGCTCCAAGGTCGAGAAGGGAGCTGGTCTCCTCACTCCTCCGCCTCTCTCCTTCTCCCCGCCGGCGCCCTCGTCGTCCACGCCCGTCTGTGCTGGTGCCGGTACGCAGCGGAGATCCACCGTCCGGGCCCTCGTCCCCATCTGCTGGTAAGCGAGCCCTACCCTCCCTCGACGTGCTGTTCGTTCCGTCCTTCGGGATCTCCTCTTTGCCACCGCGGAAACCTTATGTCTGTGGAAGCTCCGATCTTGTTGGGGGGGGGGGGGGGGTTGAAGGCTCAACTGAAACCCCGCGTCGAGGCCGAAATTTTGTGTAGGATAGATGATTTGGGAAAAATTGAGAAGAAGATGACTATCTGCAGAAGGAACCAGTATCGCTGCTGTTGTTGGCCCAGACAGGTTTGCAGTTTTAATAAGCAGTTCAACTATTCAGAATCCGTAGAACTGCATACACTTTTTTATTTTCAAGTAATAGAAGTAGTCCTCTGGTCCACACGCTAATGATAGCTCGACTCAACAGAAAGGAAAGCCTTGCGTCCACTTTATTACAGTCCTTACTCCTTTATCATAGCACACCAGTTTATGTTTACGAAAATGAAACTGGAGCTTACTTCAGGAAGGCATATGCATTGACTATTGAAAAGTCCAACTCAAACAAGAGCGCATAATTTCCTCTGATTCCATTGATTATGCTGTAAAACTTGCTGATTCGCATACACTAGCAAGTTGGCTGTTGTGAATGAAGCCTTTAGGATGAATTGTGAAATGTTGGATTCTGAACTCACTTGGGCTGTCAGACGAGGAGGTGTAGGTGCAGTGTGGCAACTGGAAGCCGTGGTTCAGGGGGTGAGGACTCTGCAAACTCATGCTTGTCCTGTCCCATAAACTCAAGCCGTCGGAGCTATTTGGCGCCGCCCAGAGAGAATAGAAAGGGGGCGACAAGAGCAGGGAGGATCACGCGTCATGTGTGAAAGGGCCTTTAGGGCCCACTCAGACCAAATCTGACAGGTTTTACGGGATCTGTCATTTAGGGATGAAAATTAAAGTCAGTGTCAAATAGGGAACATAATTTTTTTGAGGGCCAAGAAAGGAACAGGTCATAATACTAGTGTCAAATAGGGAATTTACTCAAGATAATTAGCTAGGAATTGAAACTGTGACATTAATACTGGTGTACACTGTACAGTACGCAAATGATTATGTTTTTTCTTAAGTATTTTTCATACATGATAGAAAATTAATTGACATTATTTTTCAGCTCTATAATGGATTCCAACATGAAGCAGCTTCAAGAGGCTATGGTTGGCATTGAGACTGATGCAGAACAAGTTCTTCTGGCAAGGCATCAGGTTCATATATGTTACTGACTTGCCTTATTCATACCAGACGAGAGTTCTCAATATCGCTCTTCTGATTTGTTCTCTGTTGCTATCAGTTGGTGGAAAATGATAAGATAAGAAATGGTAATAGGGAGGCCTTGACCGCCCTCCGGAAACAAGCTAGGACTACCAAAACTAGTGTGCCATCTCCCTTTGAGGTCATAATGAAAGAGATGGAAGGAAGCTCTGGCAAGCAGCTGATAAAGGAGATATGCCCGACATGCGGAGATCACGACCCCAAAGAACATACGTGGCTTATGTTTCCTGGATCTGATATTTTTGCTCGTGTTCCATTTCACGTGGCACACACTGTTCTGGAAAAAGGTACGCTCTGGAATCTTGCTCCATAAAAATCAGTGCATTTGAAATTACTAGTTATGCAGGCTCAATACATATATGGAGGAAGCATCTGCTTTCGATTTTGAAATTCAGTTAGATTGTGCCTGCGTACAACTCTTGCATTCCCTTTGCAGCTTGTTTGCACGCAAACTCTTAAAATGATTGTTAGGCAGGTTTTGGGTGTAAAGAAGTCTACTGACACTTTGTTCTTTTGTTTACCAATGCACTCTTCTGGCATCCAAAATGTTTCCCTTTGTCTTTGTAATATTCCAAAAAAACATGTGGAAGCCATTGTATTCCTTTCTATGCACCAAGAAACATAGTATGAGACAATTTGGTCCAACTATTTTATATTTAGGCAGTTCCTCGGGACAATACAAATCGGTAACAAATTGCTTCTCTCTTTTCTATTTGTGCAGACCAAGAACGCCTGGATTTTGATACCAAGAAACTGCAAAGCTTTGTGAAGGAGAAATCACTTGTGATAGCTGAGAAAGGTGCCCTTGCAGGAAGATTTGGCGCTGACACTGTGAAATCCTTGGTCAGCCTAACGGACACACCTAAGTCGACACGGGAGGGAGAACAAGGCCCTGAAGTGAAGTATCAGCTGAGCTGAATTGTCAACTCTTCCACCTCAATGTTCTTTCTTGGATATTTCCTGTATAGATGTTTGCTTTAATGTCAAACAAATTTGGCACTCAGCTAACATTGGTTCCGAATTGATGTTGGGCTGTACTGCGGCGGACCCAGCTATCTGAATTCTGATTTGCCGTGAGATTGTATCACAATCTTCTCATAGCAGAACCGATGGTTACACCTTGGGACATTGAAAGTCTGATAACTTGCAATGTACTGTGCATGTCTTCACTCAGAACAAACAATGGAATCTCTGTGTTGCGGATGCACACGTCATGTTCTCGTTTAGATTGTGTTGACTTTTGGGAAGACTCGGGTTTCAATCTCCCGGTCCCTCACTCTTCTTCTCTTCTCATTGATATATATGCAAATAGGTCCCCCAAGCTTTACATAATTGCACTACTAGACAACACTCCCCCTCAAGATGGGCTAAAGATATCAATCATGCCCATCTTGTTACATATGGTTGTATTTTCACTAGGACATAACCCTTTTGTGAGACAATCAGCTAGCTGTTCTCTAGACTTTACATATTTCAATTTCAGTACACTACTATCTAGCTTCTCCTTGATAAAGAACCTATCAATCTCAATGTGCTTTGTACGGTCATGCTGCACCGGATTGTTTGCAATATTCATTGCAGATATGTTGTCACAATTCAGCACCATAGTGTTATTTCTTAGTAGTTTCAGTTCAGCCAGCAAATTTTTTATCCAGATCATTTCACTCGAGGCCAAGGCCATTGCTCTGTATTCAGCTTCTGCAGTTGATCTAGCCACAACTTCCTGCTTCTTGCTTCTCCATGATACAATGTTACCTCCTACAAACACACAGTAACCTGAGGTAGACCTTCTATCATCAATGTTGCTTGCCCAATCAGCGTCACAGTATCCCTCTACATCCAAGTGTTGGTTCCTTTTAAACCACAAGCCTTTCCCAGGACTACTTTTCAAGTACCTCAGGATTCTATACACAACGTCCATATGTCCAGTCCTTGGATCATGCATATAGCGACTCACTACACTCACTGCATATGAAATGTCAGGTCTTGTATGACATAGATAGATGAGGCGCCCAACCAGTCTTTGATATGATTCCTTATCAACTGGATCTCCTGACTCAGCACATAACTTATGATTCTTGTCAATTGGTGAGGCCGCAGAGCGACACCCTAGCATTCCAGTCTCAGTCAATAAATCAAGCACATACTTTCTCTGTGAGAGAATTATACCTTTTGAGGATCGGGCAATCTCAATGCCAAGGAAGTATCTCAATTGCCCCAAAACTTTCACCTCGAATGCCTTTCCTAGCCTCCCCTTCAAGCATTTGATCTCCTCCACATCATCTCCTGTGATCACTATATCATCAGCATAAACTGCTAATATAGTGATGTATTGTCCCCTATGTCTGTAGAAGACTGTATTGTGACGAACCGGATTCTCACCGACGAGAACCCGACTCCCTGTACCCTTGAGATAGTCCCAGGAATAGCAGCTATCTCGTACAGAACTCATCTCAGTCGAATATCACATCCATACAATGATAAAAGATTCATTACATGACTTATATAGAGACAAAGCGCCTGGTACAAGCCCTCTGGGCTAAATCGACAATAAGAAACATCTACGCAGCGGTAGCTAGAACGACTGGGTCCACTCCTCCACAGGCATCCTTGAGCGTAGCGCACACCCTTCAGTCGTACCACCCATCCTGGTTGAACTCGTGGTTGGGGTCTTCACCTGAGAACCCAAAGTCTGTCCCCAAGGAAATGGGACAGGTCCACGTCACCAACCGCAATATGATGCAAGCTTTAAAGTGGCCTATTCTAAGGATATAGAAATAATCAAGGTTTAAGCCAGGGTTTTCTTATGCAAGCAGCAGCAATAACCCAATTTCATCTCATCGCCAACTCCTGCTCACACACACACATCCACTCCCCAAAACCAACCGTCAGCCTCACATTTTTCCCATCGGGCTCGTCCTGCCACGGCAGGTTCCCGCAAATCATTATCCACCAACACCTTTCACTCGCTAGTCGACTCGGTGAGCTCCCTCCCCACCTCGTCTCAACAGCCTCAGCTGGACCAATCTCTCTTAACCCGAATCAAGGATGAGGTAAGAAAGCAGTTTCCCATGCTAGCCGGGGCTTCTCAGAAATGGGTCGTCCGTAACCGTGGACACGGCTATACGTATAGTTTACACTCTGCAGAGGTGGCACTCCAGGAATCCATCCGGGCTGCAAGGCTAGTCCGCAACCAACCTGAGACACAGCCCACAACAAAGACCCTAAACAGTAATGGCGCCAATCCTGTCTCCCTGGGCTCGGGAAACATCCGATCTAACATCTGCCCCAGGGTCGTGAAACCTTCCCACCGGGGCCAGTCGGGGGCCGTGGTAAATCAGGGAGATTACGCCGCAACGAATCCCCCCTACACATATCAAACTCGATTCTCCTACAGTCTCGGCGCCGCACTAGAGTAGGCTTGCTGGAACCCTCCCCATACTGGGTAGATGGTGAGCACGGTATTTCCCAAGTCCAAAGTGGGGGCACGACTCGGTCCTTAATTGTTCGGTAAAGCGAGTATCTGCATCACAAGCGATCCGCCGCAACGGTCCGCAATCGGCACCCATAACAGGTATTGCCGCCCAAACTCCTCAGGTACTCACCGAGTACCAATCCCCAAGTAACCAGTAACCATGTACCCGCAACAGGTACCCCATAGGGTCTGCCCGAGTGCAGCCCCTCAGCACCTCGATCTGCGATCGAGTTGTCATTACTCGCTTACACCGCCTAGCTGCACTACTCCTCCCAAACCACCCACAACTCACGCCAAGAGGATCAATCACAACCATCCCAACACATGCATAGCATAGCATATTTATAAAGTGAGTAGTAGGTAGCGAGTTAACAGGATAATAACAAGGGCAGTGCAGGTTTATCATGCGAGTAAAGTAAAGCGCTAGCATACTAGTTTGCATGTCTAATAGGTATTTCAGAGATGGTCGGGCGTGAACCTGGGCAAAGGTCTTCGTCCTCGTCAAAGCAGTTGTTGTAGTAGTCCGGCTCCTCCTGACTCTCCGGAGCTCCTAGGGTTGCGCGAAAAATAAAATAAGACGCGGCTACTAGCAAAGAAACACTAAGACAGCGACGAAAGAAGACTCAAATAACACCAAACTCTACACTAACGCGTAGATCATGATTTTAGAAAAATATAGAAACTGGTTTCATATTTTTCTGAGCTACGGTTGATTTATTATTAATTTTCGAAGTTTAAATCATTTTCTGAAAATATTAAATAATTTCCGAAAAAGAAAACAGACAAAAATTAGCCTGCTGACGTCAGCATAACGTCATGCTGATGTCAGCAGTGGGGTCCGCCTAGGATGACGTCAGCAGTGGGCCCTGCTGACGTCAGCGTTGACCGGTCAACGGTCAACGGGGTCAACGGTCAGCGGGTCAACTCTGGTCAGTGGGCCCCATGTGTCAGTGACTCGCAGAGTATGACAGGTGGGTCCCATATGTCAGCGCTGTTAAAAAGAAAAAGAAAAAGAATAAACGATGGCTGGGCTGGAATTGGGCCGAAAGCGATTGGGCCGGAAGAGTTCAAGGGGGTTAAACAGACTTAATCGCGAGCATTCGGCCCACGAAGGGGTGGCTGCTGGGTCTGGCCTGGTGGACTGAGTCCACGGTGCACCGTGAGATGGGTCCACGTGAGCCGGGTGCATGGGATCTGGGTGTGGCCGAACTGGGATCTTCTGTGGGTGCACGTGTGTGATGCTGGTGTGGTCCACGGTGTGGCTTCGCCACGGCGCGACGCGGCGCGCGCGCGACGCGCACTGGAACGCGCCGGCGGCGATGGTCGACGGCGGATCTCGCCGGAGAATGTTCGGCTGGGCTCAAGATCGACTGGGAAAGCTCGGCTAGGTTTAGACGAGCACGCACAGGGTGAACAAGGCTTGGATTGGGTTCGGATTGGGCCTTCCCGACGCGAGCAGTGGCGGCTCGGCCATGGACGCTGGCGAGCACGACGGCGACACGGGGTTTTGGTTCAAAGGTGCTCGGAAAGGGGTTAAGCGTGAGCGCGTGCGGCTCCAGCAGCTGCTGGGACGCACCTGGGTGCACACGCGCGGGCTCGTGGTCGCCCACGGCCGCGCGTGGCCTCGGCGTTCGCGCGCGGGGCGAGCGGAGCTCGGCCGCGGCGGCCTCGGCTGCGGGGATCAAGCGACGGCGGGTTGCAAAGGGTTTAGCGGCTCGGGAACCTGCACAAGAAGATGCACAGCTCGAAGGCTGGCTCACAGAGGGCTTGGCTTGGGACAGCGAGCACGCGCGGCGGCGCTCCGCCGGAAACAGAGAAGAAAAAGGGGGTCGACGACGACAGCTCACCACGGGCCTTGTAGACGTACGCTGCAGCTCGGGGAAGGCTCGACGCAGTCCGGCGGTGCTTGTGCGCTTCCTCTCGTCCCTGGTCCGGCTCCTCGTCAGCGAGTCCACGGACGGCGGCGCTCCGGTGCTCGGTGTCGACGCGGGGAAGGCGACCGGCTTCTCTTCTTCCCTCGGCTTCCCCTCCACTGGCTCCCTCGTCTCCTTCTCCCACTCTTCCCCCTCTCGAGTTGGATCTAGACCCCAAGGGGGCGGCGGCGGCGGCTCGAACAGGGAAGGGCTCCCGGCGCTCTGATTTATAGGGCGGCGGCTAGGGCTTCTCGGCACGGACGGCGAGATGGGAGTTGGGGACGGCCGCGGACACGTGTTGCCATCGCAACGGGCCGCACAGGAGGTCGGGTGGTTGGAGTCACGGGCGCTCGGCCGCAGGAGGGAGAGCGCGGCGTCGCGAGGAAGGAGATGACGCGGGAGGAAGGTAAAGCTGACAGGTGGGGTCCGGCGGTCAGTGAGAGAGAGAGAGCGACGCGGAGGCGACGCGGCGGGGCGAAGGGTGGGCCGCTGCTGGGCCGAAAGGCCGAGCGGGCCACTTGGTCGGTTGGCTCGGGAAGAAAGTTGGAGGGTGAAAGATGGACTTGGGCTGCGGGAATTCGGCCCACGAACAGATAGAAGGATTGGAAATTAGTTTAGTCAATTAGAGTTTGAATTCAAATCTAGAATTTGAATTCAAACCAACCAAAATTCCAAATAAATCCAAATAAATCCAAATCACACTAATTCATCCTTAGCACTTCAAATTGATTTTAAATTTGAATTTAAATTGCCTAAGAATTTAGGGAGCAAAAAGAAGACACTCTTATATGTTTGTTGCATGCACACAATTTCACCAAAATTTTTAAATTCGAATTTTTGCACTCAACATAACCTATAAGAATTTCAGGGTTGTTACAGTCTCTCCCCCTCACAAGAATCTCGTCCTCGAGATTTGTGATTACCTATGGTTTAAACAAGTGGGGGTATTTCTCTTTCAGCACTGACTCTTTCTCCCAAGTGGCTTCCCTTTCCGAGTGATTGCTCCACTGTACTTTACAAAACGGAATAGCTGTGCTTCTGGTCTCTTTGACTGCTCTGTCTAGTATCCTCTCTGGGTACTCCAGGTACTCCAAGGTGTCCTGTAGGTCTAATGCCTCTGTCTTAATCTCATGTTCCGGTACTCTCAAACACTTCCTCAGCTGAGATACATGGAACACTGGGTGTACTCCCGCTAGTTCTTCTGGTAGGTCTAGCTTGTAGGCTAGCTTTCCTACTCTCTCCAGTATCTGGTATGGTCCAACAAAACGGGGTGCTAGCTTTCCTTTCACTTGGAATCTCTTATGCCCTCTGAGGGGTGACACTTTCAGATAGACGAAGTCTCCTACTTCGAACTCCAGATCTCGTCTCCTTTTATCTGCATAGCTCTTTTGTCGGCTCTGAGCTGCCTTCAGGTGCTCTCTGATCTTGGCCACATTTTCTTCTGCCTCTACAATCATGTCAGGTCCAAAGAATGTTCGTTCTCCCACTTCTGACCACATTAGAGGTGTTCTGCATTTTCTGCCATAAAGTGCCTCAAAGGGTGACATCTGTAGGCTGGCCTGGTAACTGTTGTTATAGGAGAATTCTGCATAGGATAGACTCTTCTCCCAGTCTGTGCTGTATGCTAGAACACATGCCCTTAACAAATCTTCGAGAACTTGGTTCACTCTTTCGGTCTGCCCATCTGTCTGGGGGTGGTAAGCTGTGCTATACTCCAATGTTGTCCCGATGGCTTGATGTAGGCTTTGCCAGAATTGAGCTGTGAATTGGGGTCCTCTGTCTGACACAATACTTTTTGGTGCCCCATGCAGCTTGAGAATGTTGTCTATGTATAACTCTGCTAGTTTGCTTACTGAGTGTGTGCTTTTGACTGGTATAAAGTGAGCTACTTTTGTCAGTCGATCAACTATGACCCAAATGGCATCATTCCCTTTCTGTGTGCGAGGTAGGCCAACCACAAAGTCCATGCTAATATCTTCCCATTTCCACATTGGAATTTCCAGTGGTTTCAGCAGTCCTGCTGGTCTTTGATGTTCTGCTTTGATTCTTCGACAAGAGTCGCACTTGGCTACATACTCTGCTATGTCCTCTCTCATTTTCTTCCACCAGAACTTATCCTTCAGATCCTGATACATCTTGGTGCATCCTGGGTGTATCGAGTACTTGGACTCGTGAGCTTCTGAGAGAATTGTTCTCCTGATTTCCTTGTCCTGGGGTACACAAATACGGTCTTTCAGCCATACTGTCCCTGCTTCATCAATCCGGAAGTCAGGTGCTACTCCTCGTTGGATATCCTCTTTTACTTCTTGGATTTCTGGACACTTTCCTTGTGCTTCTTTGATACGGTCTCCTAGGTTGTACTTCACCCTCATTTCCTGGGGTTTTCCTTCTTCTACTAGCTCAAGTTTCAGCATGTACAACTCTTTTGCTAGTTCTGGCTGACTTTCTGCTATCACCAAGTTGTTGCAATAACTCTTTCGACTTAAAGCATCTGCCACGACATTAGCTTTGCCAGGATGGTAGTGTATCTCCAAATCGTAATCTTTGATCAGTTCTAACCATCTTCTTTGCCTCATGTTCAGTTCAGATTGGGTGAAGAAATACTTCAAACTTTTGTGATCTGTGTAGATATCGCACTTGTTGCCAATCAGATAGTGCCTCCAGATCTTCAATGCATGTACCACTGCTGCCAGTTCTAAATCATGTGTGGGGTAGTTTTCCTCATGTTTCCTCAGCTGCCTCGATGCATAGGCAACAACCTTGCCCTCTTGCATCAGGACACATCCCAAACCTTGTCTTGAAGCATCGCAGTAGACTACGAAATCTTTGCGAATATCTGGCAGGGTCAATACTGGAGTTGTAGTGAGTTTGTGCTTGAGTTCTTGGAAACTTCTTTCACATTTGTCCGTCCACTCGAATGGGACATTGTTCTTGAGTAGTTCGGTCATTGGCTTGGCAATCTTGGAGAAGTTCTCAATGAATCTTCTATAGTATCCTGCCAATCCCAGAAAGCTCCTGATCTCCGTGACACTCTTCGGCTTCTTCCATTCTGCTACTGCCTCAATCTTTTCTGGGTCGACTGCTACGCCCTCAGCTGTCAACACGTGACCCAAAAAGGCTACTTTCTCCAGCCAAAATTCACATTTGCTGAACTTTCCGTAGAGTTGATGCTGCCTCAGCCTCTCTAGTACAATCCTCAGATGCTTCTCATGTTCTTCGGCTGTTTCTGAGTAAACTAGTATGTCGTCAATGAACACCACCACGAACTTGTCTAGTTCCTCCATGAATACCTAGTTCATCATGTTCATGAAGTAAGCAGGTGCGTTGGTCAATCCAAAGGACACAACGGTGAACTCGTACTGCCCGTACCGAGTCACAAAAGCTGTCTTGGGAATGTCACTTTCTCTAATCTTCATTTGGTGGTATCCCGATCTCAGATCAATCTTACTGAAGTATTTGGCTTTCTTCAACTGATCTAGCAAGTCATCAATTCGAGGTAATGGGTACTTGTTCTTGATCGTCACTGCGTTCAAGGATCGATAGTCTACGCACATGCGCATTGACCCATCTTTCTTCTTCACAAACAACACTGGCGATCCCCAGGGGGATGCACTTGGTTGAATCACACCACTTTCAAGCATCTCTTTCAGCTGCTTCTTGAGTTCCTCCAGTTCCTCCACTGACATTCTGTACGGCCTCTTGGCAATAGGCCCTGTGCTTGGTTGCAGTTCGATTATGAACTCTACGTCTCGGTCAGGTGGTAATCCTGGTAGTTCTTCGGGAAACACGTCCGGGTACTCACATACTACAGGTACTTCTTCGATCGTCTGTTTCTCAATGGAGTATACCAACTGTCTCAGAATACATGTTCTGGATCTCTTCACTGTTCTTCTTTGTGGCTCTGCTGTTACTTTGACTCCACTAGGGTGTGTCAACTCAACTGTTCTGGGTGAGCAACTGATTATTCCTTTGTGCTCTGTAAGCCAATCCATTCCTAGTATCACGTCAATTCCATCCGATTCCAGGACTGTCAAGTTTCCTTCGAACTCCTGGCCTCCTATCATCAGTCTAACTGCGGGGCACTCTAAAGTGCACCTAAGCTCTCCTAAGGGAGAAGTAGTGACTATAGGTCTAGCTTTAGGTATTGTCGGGGGTGACCGCTC
The DNA here is from genome assembly GCA_033239725.1 of Echinochloa phyllopogon. Taxonomy (NCBI): domain Eukaryota; kingdom Viridiplantae; phylum Streptophyta; class Magnoliopsida; order Poales; family Poaceae; genus Echinochloa; species Echinochloa phyllopogon. Next base: position 47,335,251 of record BTCW01000002.1, on the reverse strand, counting down.
TCTTACAAACTTTGTCGAGATATAAGATCCAGTTGCTCCAGAGTCAAACAATATCAAAGCTGGAATGCCATTTACTAAAAACTCACCGAGCACAACGTCGGGAGCGTCCTCGGCTTCTTCCTCTGTCAAGTGGTTGAGGCGTCCTCTCTGCACTGAAGTTGGCTGCCTGTCTTGTCCTCCAGGTGCCTGTGCCTTGGCTGGGGTTTGTTTGTTCTTCTTCTCCGGACAGTCAAAGGACTTGTGACCGGGCTTCCCACAAGCAAAACAGACCACTGTGGTCCCTCCACCAACTCTGGGTGTGTTGTTCGGCTTCCAGTTGGGGTTTCCCTGACTTGAGTAGCTGTTGTTTCTGTTACCAAAGCTGTTGTAGTTGTTCCCTCTGCTGCCAAAACTGTTGCTGTTACTGCTTCGGTTACCCTGGTAGCTGTTTCTGTTGAACACTGAGCTTCCTTGGTTGTTGCTCTGCTGAAAGCTTCTCCTGAGCATGTTGCTCTGGCCACTCCTCGGCCTCTAACTTAGTCTATGGTTGTGCAAATGTTCAGCCTTTCTTTTCTTCTCTCGCCAGGTATCTTCAAGACTCATTCTTTCCTTCTCAACTGCGATAGCCCTGTCAATCAGCTCTCTGAGTGACCTGTGTGATCTTGCTGCGAGTGCTGTCCTCAGACCTCTATGTAAACCACGCTGGAACCAAAACTGCTTCTTCTTCTCAGTGTTGACGTCTTCAGGAGCGTACCTTGACATCTTAGCAAAGTGTCGAGCGTACTCAGCTACAGACAAACTTCCTTGGGTCATTGTCCTGAATTCCATTGCTTTATGCACCATGACTTGTTCTGGTATGTGGTACTCCTTGAAAGCTTCACAAAACTCTAGCCAGGTGATCTGAGTTGGGTTTGCGTGAGAGTCACAATAGCTCTCCCACCACGCTTTTGCTGCCCCTTCAAGTTGGTGCGCCGCAAGGGCCACACATTCCTCTTCAGTGTAGTCTGTCAGGTCCAGCTTCGTCTCGATGGTACGTAACCAGTCGTGTGCATCGAGTGGTTCGTCCGAGTAGTCGAAGGTGGGTGCTTTCAGCCTGATGAACCGCTCAATCTTCCTTTGTAGGTCTTCCTCACGGTGTCCCTGACGGTTCTGGTTCTGATTTCCCTGCATCTGTTGCATAGCTTGCATCATCTGTGTGTTGGCCTGTGCCATCTGTTGCATCAGCTGTGTCTGAGTAGTCATCACTTCTGCCAAGTTAGGCGGTGGCGGTGGTTGCTGGTTGTTCTGCTGGTTCTTGCATTTCCACTTCCTGTTCTTCTCCTGGTGCGTTGTTCTCAGGCTGGAGCACGTCTGCTGCGCGTCCACGACCCCTGCCTCCAACTGCAACTGCTGCTCTTCCTCGACCACGACCTCTGACACGTCCTCTGCCTCTAGCTGCCATTGCTGCCTCTTCTTGCTCGGCTTCCTCAAAACGTGCAAGCAGTCGGTTGGATCTTCGGATCGACATCTCGCTGTATATTTCATAAAGCCGATTTAGTGGCGGTCGGTAAGGGTTAGGTTAGCATAACTAGAGTAGGAGCTGCACACATGAAATAGACTCACACTAAAGTACACTCAAGATGAACATCAATAAAACCGCAAGAACAGTCAAAAAGATCGATCATTCATTACAGCATTACACCCTAGACATGAGTACTATCCCGAGGCCAGCTCCTGGAACCTTGAGGATTAGTACATCTAAGCGAATGCTACATCGTGGCTGAGCCAAAAGGTGGTCATGATCTACTAAGTCTAAACATCTACTCATGATGATAGATACAACTCTCATCAACTGCTGTCATCTGCTGATACTGTCTACTGCATCTGTCTCTTACTGCTGAAGGTGCCTGTGAGGCGCGCTGCCAACCTCACAGCCTCAGTCTCTGTCTGCTGCTTGATCACTGCCTGTTGTCTTGGTGGGTGTCCGTGAGGCGCGCTGCCAACCTCGCTATGTCCATCTCAGGTTCTGTCAATTGCTTCTCTAAGTGTGCCAGTTCTTATCTCAGTCTTGTCATCTCGGGAGTAAGGGTTCGAGCCTCAGGTGGTGATATCGGCTCAACTCGGCTTGGTGAAACTCTGTAGCTCTCTGTCCTGGGTTCAACTCTGCGTTCTTCTGGTAGTTCTTGGTTCACTGTGATCATTTCTGCTACCCTCTTCCTGTCTGATCTTACCCAACTACTCAGGGTTCTTCGAGCTTCATCCTTTGCCATAATCTGTTGAAGACTCAGGTACTTCATCAGCTGGTAGTTCCGTCCACTCTTCTCCTTGTAGCTATCCACCTCTTCCTGGAGTTCTGAGTTGAGACTGTCCAACCAGTATACTTCTTCCATCAGACCTTCTATCTCTTCTTCCTTGGCTGCCAGTTCCTTGTCTTTTTCTGTGAGCTGATCTTCCAGGCGGACATCTCGAGCATGGTGAGTGGCTCGGATCAGTCCTGCCAACTGCCTGTTGTTGCGAGCTTCGTACTCCAAGTTCCCGACTTCCCTTGTTTTAGCTCTGAGTTGCTCCTCAAGTAAGGCGATCCTGTTGTCCTTCTCCATCAGCTGGAGGTCTTGCTTCCATACCTTCTCTTTCAGCTTGGCAACTTTCTCTTCTAGGCCAATGTTCAAGTACTCCTGCTCTATCATGCACTGAACTGAGGTCCGTAGGGTCACGTTCCGCTCTCGGTCTGCTGCGTGAGCCTGCAAGCTGACTGCGTCTCTGTCTGTCGGATCTTCAAGAGCTCGCGGTAGGTACCGGAAACGAGTGTGGCTGAGCTGACTCTGGTACACAAGTGTGGCAAGTCGGAGTATCCTCATAGCTATAGTCTGCACTGCCCGACTGAAAGTGCTCTCGCTGGTAGCTGCTCGTAGCATCAGTGACCTTGGTCGTCCAGGGATGTTGGGTACAACCATCTGCAACCGGGTGTGTACTCCCTCTCCAGGTCCGTAGGTCCATCCCTCGTAGAAGACGTTATCCACATCTATCCCCACTGTACGCAGCACCTCCCTCAGTAGCACTGCCAAACCTCCACAGTCTGCTCCTGTGGTCCTGATCTCCCGTCGTTCATCTGCTGATCTTCCTTCCATCTGCCAGACAGTTAGTGGGTTGTTAGTAAGTTAGCAAGTTAGTAAGGTAAGATAAGGGTAAAAGTTTTTTTAAATAGTTGAGATGTACTTATATATAGTTTTCAAATAGTCCAAGGGGTTTCATATAAAATAGAGGACTCAGTTAGAGCTTCTGTCCTAAATTTCCATTCTAAGGGTTACGCGCTACGGTCAAGTATGGCTCTGATACCAACTGTGACGAACCGGATTCTCACCGACAAGATCCCGACTCCCTGTACCCTTGAGATAGTCCCAGGAATAGCAGCTATCTCGTACAGAACTCATCTCAGTCGAATATCACATCCATACAATGATAAAAGATTCATTACATGACTTATATAGAGACAAAGCGCCTGGTACAAGCCCTCTGGGCTAAATCGACAATAAGAAACATCTACGCAGCGGTAGCTAGAACGACTGGGTCCACTCCTCCACAGGCATCCTTGAGCGTAGCGCACACCCTTCAGTCGTACCACCCGTCCTGGTTGAACTCGTGGTTGGGGTCTTCACCTGAGAACCCAAAGTCTGTCCCCAAGGAAATGGGACAGGTCCACGTCACCAACCGCAATATGATGCAAGCTTTAAAGTGGCCTATTCTAAGGATATAGAAATAATCAAGGTTTAAGCCAGGGTTTTCTTATGCAAGCAGCAGCAATAACCCAATTTCATCTCATCGCCAACTCCTGCTCACACACACACATCCACTCCCCAAAACCAACCGTCAGCCTCACATTTTTCCCATCGGGCTCGTCCTGCCACGGCAGGTTCCCGCAAATCATTATCCACCAACACCTTTCACTCGCTAGTCGACTCGGTGAGCTCCCTCCCCACCTCGTCTCAACAGCCTCAGCTGGACCAATCTCTCTTAACCCGAATCAAGGATGAGGTAAGAAAGCAGTTTCCCATGCTAGCCGGGGCTTCTCAGAAATGGGTCGTCCGTAACCGTGGACACGGCTATACGTATAGTTTACACTCTGCAGAGGTGGCACTCCAGGAATCCATCCGGGCTGCAAGGCTAGTCCGCAACCAACCTGAGACACAGCCCACAGCAAAGACCCTAAACAGTAACGGCGCCAATCCTGTCTCCCTGGGCTCGGGAAACATCCGATCTAACATCTGCCCCAGGGTCGTGAAACCTTCCCACCGGGGCCAGTCGGGGGCCGTGGTAAATCAGGGAGATTACGCCGCAACGAATCCCCCCTACACATATCAAACTCGATTCTCCTACAGTCTCGGCGCCGCACTAGAGTAGGCTTGCTGGAACCCTCCCCATACTGGGTAGATGGTGAGCACGGTATTTCCCAAGTCCAAAGTGGGGGCACGACTCGGTCCTTAATTGTTCGGTAAAGCGAGTATCTGCATCACAAGCGATCCGCCGCAACGGTCCGCAATCGGCACCCATAACAGGTATTGCCGCCCAAACTCCTCAGGTACTCACCGAGTACCAATCCCCAAGTAACCAGTAACCATGTACCCGCAACAGGTACCCCATAGGGTCTGCCCGAGTGCAGCCCCTCAGCACCTCGATCTGCGATCGAGTTGTCATTACTCGCTTACACCGCCTAGCTGCACTACTCCTCCCAAACCACCCACAACTCACGCCAAGAGGATCAATCACAACCATCCCAACACATGCATAGCATAGCATATTTATAAAGTGAGTAGTAGGTAGCAAGGTAACAGGATAATAACAAGGGCAGTGCAGGTTTATCATGCGAGTAAAGTAAAGCGCTAGCATACTAGTTTGCATGTCTAATAGGTATTTCAGAGATGGTCGGGCGTGAACCTGGGCAAAGGTCTTCGTCCTCGTCAAAGCAGTTGTTGTAGTAGTCCGGCTCCTCCTGACTCTCCGGAGCTCCTAGGGTTGCGCGAAAAATAAAATAAGACGCGGCTACTAGCAAAGAAACACTAAGACAGCGACGAAAGAAGACTCAAATAACACCAAACTCTACACTAACGCGTAGATCATGATTTTAGAAAAATATAGAAACTGGTTTCATATTTTTCTGAGCTACGGTTGATTTATTATTAATTTTCGAAGTTTAAATCATTTTCTGAAAATATTAAATAATTTCCGAAAAAGAAAACAGACAAAAATTAGCCTGCTGACGTCAGCATGACGTCATGCTGACGTCAGCATGACGTCAGTAGTGGGGTCCGCCTAGGATGACGTCAGCAGTGGGCCCTGCTGACGTCAGCGTTGACCGGTCAACGGTCAACGGGGTCAACGGTCAGCGGGTCAACTCTGGTCAGTGGGCCCCATGTGTCAGTGACTCGCAGAGTATGACAGGTGGGTCCCAAACGTCAGCGCTGTTAAAAAGAAAAAGAAAAAGAATAAACGATGGCTGGGCTGGAATTGGGCCGAAAGCGATTGGGCCGGAAGAGTTCAAGGGGGTTAAACAAACTTAATCGCGAGCATTCGGCCCACGAAGGGGTGGCTGCTGGGTCTGGCCTGGTGGACTGAGTCCACGGTGCACCGTGAGATGGGTCCACGTGAGCCGGTACACGGGATCTGGGTGTGGCCGAACTGGGATCTTCTGTGGGTGCGCGTGTGTGATGCTGGTGTGGTCCACGGTGTGGCTTCGCCACGGCGCGACGCGGCGCGCGCGCGACGCGCACTGGAACGCGCCGGCGGCGATGGTCGACGGCGGATCTCGCCGGAGAAGGTTCGGCTGGGCTCAAGATCGACTGGGAAAGCTCGGCTAGGTTTAGACGAGCACACACAGGGTGAACAAGGCTTGGATTGGGTTCGGATTGGGCCTTCCCGACGCGAGCAGTGGCGGCTCGGCCATGGACGCCAGCGAGCACGACGGCGACACGGGGTTTTGGTTCAAAGGCGCTCGGAAAGGGGTTAAGCGTGAGCGCGTGCGGCTCCAGCAGCTGCTGGGACGCACCTGGGTGCACACGCGCGGGCTCGTGGTCGCCCACGGCCGCGCGTGGCCTCGGCGTTCGCGCGCGGGGCGAGCAGAGCTCGGCCGCGGCGGCCTCGGCTGCGGGGATCAAGCGACGGCGGGTTGCAAAGGGTTTAGCGGCTCGGTAACCTGCACAAGAAGATGCACAGCTCGAAGGCTGGCTCACAGAGGGCTTGGCTTGGGACAGCGAGCACGCGCGGCGGCGCTCCGCCGGAAACAGAGAAGAAAAAGGGGGTCGACGACGACAGCTCACCACGGGCCTTGTAGACGTACGCTGCAGCTCGGGGAAGGCTCGACGCAGTCCGGCGGTGCTCGTGCGCTTCCTCTCGTCCCTGGTCCGGCTCCTCGTCAGCGAGTCCACGGACGGCGGCGCTCCGGTGCTCGGTGTCGACGCGGGGAAGGCGACCGGCTTCTCTTCTTCCCTCGGCTTCCCCTCCACTGGCTCCCTCGTCTCCTTCTCCCACTCTTCCCCCTCTCGAGTTGGATCTAGACCCCAAGGGGGCGGCGGCGGCGGCTCGAACAAGGAAGGGCTCCCGACGCTCTGATTTATAGGGCGGCGGCTAGGGCTTCTCGGCACGGACGGCGAGATGGGAGTTGGGGACGGCCGCGGACACGTGTTGCCATCGCAACGGGCCGCACAGGAGGTCGGGTGGTTGGAGTCACGGGCGCTCGGCCGCAGGAGGGAGAGCGCGGCGTCGCGAGGAAGGAGATGACGCGGGAGGAAGGTAAAGCTGACAGGTGGGGTCCGGCGGTCAGTGAGAGAGAGAGAGCGACGCGGAGGCGACGCGGCGGGGCGAAGGGTGGGCCGCTGCTGGGCCGAAAGGCCGAACGGGCCACTTGGTCGGTTGGCTCGGGAAGAAAGTTGGAGGGTGAAAGATGGACTTGGGCTGCGGGAATTCGGCCCACAAACAGATAGAAGGATTGGAAATTAGTTTAGTCAATTAGAGTTTGAATTCAAATCTAGAATTTGAATTCAAACCAACCAAAATTCCAAATAAATCCAAATAAATCCAAATCACACTAATTCATCCTTAGCACTTCAAATTGATTTTAAATTTGAATTTAAATTGCCTAAGAATTTAGGGAGCAAAAAGAAGACACTCTTATATGTTTGTTGCATGCACACAATTTCACCAAAATTTTTAAATTCGAATTTTTGCACTCAACATAACCTATAAGAATTTCAGGGTTGTTACATGTATGATCTCCATTGCACTGAGAGTAACCCATATCACAAACTGCACGCCTAAACCTGTCAAACCAGGCCCTAGGTGACTGCTTCAACCCATACAATGATTTATTTAGCTTGCATACCTTGCCAATTGTTTGCTTGTTTGAGAAACCTGGTGGGACCTCCATGTACACCTCCTCTTCCAAGTTGCCATGGAGAAATGCATTTTTCACATCCAATTGATGAAGAGGCCATCCAAAATTAGCCGCACAAGATATAAGCGTCCTCACCGTGCTCATCTTTGCAACTGGTGCAAATGTCTCATCATAGTCAATTCCATAAGTTTAGTTGTAACCTTTTGCAACCAGCCTCGCTTTGTATCTATCCACTTTTCCCTCAGGGGTTTGCTTCATAGTGAACACCCATTTGCATCCAACTGCTCGTTTACCAGTCGGGAGAGGGACAAGTTCCCAAGTCTGGTTCTTTTGGAGAGCATGAAGTTCCTCCATCATAGCCCTCTTCCACCTTGGATCTTGCTTAGCACACCGCCAGTCACTTGGAATGGGCACTGTCTGTAGGGATGCAATGAATACTCTATATGCAGGTGAGATATGTGAATAAGACATGAAATTTGCTAAATCATTTTTCTCAAAACCATAGCGATTAGGTGGCCTACAAGTCCTACGACCACGCTGCAATGCAAGAGGTAGGTCTACATGCTCAAGTGGAGTGGAGTTAGTACCTCTTGTTTCTCGAGATGAAGACACAGGAGAGAGACTTGGGACTGGAGTGCTTGGTACATCCGGCTGCGAAGGTACATTCTCCTCTACCACTTCATCTACTTCCTCTGTTGTTCTCTCCCCCTGTCTACCAAATCTCTTCCTCCTATATACCTTCAACTCATTCACCCTTCCTTTCTCCCCCTGTTCACCAACCTCCTGCCTCTCTTTCTCCCCCTGTTCACCAGCCTCCTGCCTCTCATATACCCTTGTTTCCCTGTTCACCTCTCTATTTATTTGTGTTCCCGTCACCCATCCTTCAACCATGGGGCATGGAATAGTTCCCACAATAACTTCAGTATCATCCACAGCTTCATTCTCCCCCCTCTCTCCTGAGATCCTCATCATCAGGAGAGATCTCCCAAAACTGAGTAAGATCTTCTCGACTCTTATAATATGGCTCCCACTCACGAAAAGTGACATCCATACTTACATATAACTTCCTTCCAATGGGATCCCAACATTTGTATCCTTTCTGGTGAACTCCATAACCAACAAACACACATTTTATTGCATGTGGATCTAGCTTGCCAACCTTAGGCCGAAGATCCTGCACAAAGCACACACATCCAAACACCTTTGGGGGAACTACAAATTCTCCTTTACCAAATAGAAGGTCAATTGGAGACTTCATACCAAGGATCCTTGATGGCATGCGGTTGATCAGGTATGCTGCAGTCATGACGGCCTCACTCCAAAGAAATTTTGGTACATTCATCTGAAACATAAGGGAGCGTGCTACTTCCAATAAGTGACGGTTCTTTCTCTCAGCAACTCCATTCTGAGAAGGTGTTCCTGGACATGTGGTTTGGTGAAGCATTCCCTGTTCTGACAGGTACACATCAAACTCCTTGTTAATATACTCTGTTCCATTGTCAGAACGAAGGATATGAACCTGCTTACCAAACTGGGTGGATACCATCTTGTGAAAATCCTGAAAGCATTTGATCACTTCACTTTTGTTTTTCATCATATAGATCCAGGTCATACGAGTGAAACAATCAATGAATGTCACAAACCATTTTACTCCACTTATAGAAGCAACAGGACATGGACCCCAAACATCAGAATGTATTAATATGAATGGTTCACAACTTCGAACACGACTAGGACGATACAAGGACCTTGTATGCATGTTTGCCCAATTCACAAGCATCACATACCAACTTTCTTTTGTCTACTTTCTTGAAGAGTTCATCATACATCTTACTCATACTCTGAAAGGATGGATGTCCTAACCTACGATGATGCAACAAAATATCTTCCTCCACTCCTCTTTGCCCTCCTTCTAGTGCCAAAGCCACATCCTCATTGCCAATGTACCACAGCCCATTACGCCTGACTCCAGTCCCAATCCTCTTCCCGGTCTTCTTCTCTTGGAAAACACAAGAATCCTCATCAAAAAGGACAGTGCATTTAAATTGATCAATGATGGAACTGACTGAAAGAAGATTCACAGGAAAGGATGGGACATGAAGTACAGATCCTAAAGTAATATGAGGACTGCATCCTACTGATCCTACACCTTGAATGAGTTGTGAAGTTCCATCAGCCGTTTGAATAGTTTCTAGGTGTGTGTATGGCGTGTAAGATGCAAAAATGTCAAATGTACCGGTCACATGTTTAGATGCACCAGAATCAATGATCCAATCTAAATGAGAATGATATGATGATGCAAGTGCCTGTGCCTGAGTACCTTCGCCCTCACAGGCGTAGTTGGCAAAGTTACCAAAATGAGTGGCAGGTGCTGTCACAGGTCCTTGTGAAGAGGTGCTTGTGGAGTTCTCTGAGGTTTTGCTCTTCTGCCAAGCTGCCCATTCAGCGGTCTGATCACCAGTTAAAGTGACATGTGAGGTCTCTTCTGTCATGGCTGCATTGGCCCTAGTGCCACCTCGACCTCTGCCTCGGCCCCCACGGCCACCATCATAGCCACCACGAGCTCCACCGCGGCCTCCACGACCACCATCATAGCCACCACGGCCGCCTCGGCCACCATCATAACCACCACGGCCTCCACGGGTATTACGACCGCGGCCGCGACCTCCACGGCCACCATCATAGTTACCATAGTCCTCGTAGCTGTTGTAGTTCTTCGACTGAGGGCAGTTGTAGCTCAAATGACCTTTCTCACCACAATTGAAACAAACCCTGTCATCTACTATGGCGTAGGCTGATGTCACATGGTTGCGGTCACCCATCACCCGCTGCCTGATTTCTTCCTGGACCATGGCTGAAATAGCCTCTTCCAAGCTAGGAAGACTGTCTTGGTGGCAGATGGCAGCTCTCCTATTCTCAAATTCAGCATTCAACCCTTTTAGGAAGTGGGTTATCCTTCTGTCCTCCACCCACTTCTTCACAGCTATAGCATCATTTGGAGTTTCCATCCGGAGTGGAGCATAATGATCCAACTCACCCCATAAGTACTGCAATTCACTTGCATACTGTTCAACTGTCTTTCCTTCTTGTTTCACTGCATCGGCCTTGCCCTGAATTTCCATCATCATCATTACATTCCCTTTTCCAGAGTACATGTTACTCAGAGTCTTCCATATTTTTGCAGCTTCCCTCATTGCTTCAACCATCTTAGCAATAGATGAAGACATAGATGCCATCAACCATGCAACTATAGTAGAGTTAGTTGCATGCCACACTTTCCATTCAGTGCTGGATTTGTCAATTGGTTCTATACATCCCTCTTCTAAATAATGCTCTAGTCCTTTTGCACCTAAAAGGACTTGCACTCTTCTTGACCAACTCAAATAATTTTTACTACCTTCCAACTTCACTTCATTTGGCACAAGCTCCAGCTTCACCACAGGCAGCCCTGACATTACCTTAGGAGTGAGCAGACCCACTTCCATGAGCCCCTAAATCATACACCTCATCTCGCTCATCGTCTCACTCTTAGTGATTGGTAAATCTTCACCAGCCCCACCACCGGCCTTCTTCTTTTCCGCCTCAGCCCTCTTCATGGCCTCAATCTCCTCAGAGCTCATCATCTTCACTGCAAATCAAACTGAACCAGGCTTCTTCCCCAACAAGCAATGCCACACTGCAGCAGCTATTAGTACAGCAGCAGCACCAATTCTCCCACGTGGCCCTCGTCGCCGCTTCACGCCTGCACGCACCAGCGCACAGACCTGCGCCTGCCTCCGCACGGCCGTAGGCCCACGCACACGCGCCCGCACCACGCGCGCGTCGCCCGCGTCCCTGCGCGCCGCTCCGCGCCGCTTCGCGCGCTGCGCACCTCGCGGGCCGCGCGCCCAGATGCGCACCTCACGAGCCCGCCTGTGCGCCCCGGCCTGCGCGCCCCGTCCTCCGCGCGTCGCCTCCGCGCACGTGCTCACGCCCGTCGCGCTTGGCCGCCGGCGCCGCCGCCTCCTCCAACCCTAAACCTAGCTCTGTATACCATGTTGACTTTTGGGAAGACTCGGGTTTCAATCTCCCGGTCCCTCACTCTTCTTCTCTTCTCATTGATATATATGCAAATAGGTCCCCCAAGCTTTACATAATTGTACTACTAGACAACAGATTGGTTCGTGAAAGAGATGGAATCCTAGTCGAGCCCAACCTAATCAGGGCACACAGCAGTAAACTGTAAACAGAGCTGAAGAACAAAGTCCTTACAGTTATTATTCCGTAATCCAACCATTTTTGTCAAAGTCTACCAGTAAGTCCTATTCCTATGATCCAAACAAGCTCGCGACTCGTTCTTCCCCAACTCCGGCCTGGTGATCCTTCCGGCCATCTCGATTCAGTACTTAGTTTTTTTTTCGAGAAGAAAGATGCATTGATCTTAGTCCATTACACCGACCCTTTTACAAATAGGACCACAAAGAAAGGAAAATTACAAAGAAGTCTAAAACTCCTATTCATCTTCCTTGAAGCCTTTAGAGATCTGTTCGTCACCGCCGTCGAAGCCGCTTCCCAATCGTCGTCGAGCACCAAAGCCAATCTCCACAAGGTGGAGGCCGCAGAGGAGGGCTTACTTCTAGGCGAATCAGCTGAGTACACTTCCTCCCAGGCGCATCGGCCAACTCTGGTACCCACGACACATCCTTCGATTCCACCACCGGCAACCTGAGCAAAGCTCAGATTTTCACGAAAGATCATCTTCCTCGAGATTAACAGGGTCAACACCATCCTCATCTGAAGAAGACGACGATACGCCAGCCCTCGACTCCTAGACAGGTCTCCCCAGTCTCTCCGCTGACGTCGGAGTAGATCGCCATCGGAGAACGTAAGAAACTGGGAGAAATTATTCCTCTGCAACGTCGTCGCTTCCGCATCGCCGGCGCCGCCAGGAAAACCAAGCCGCAGATAAGCCATGCTCCTCTGGCAAAACCTAACTCCACCGCCGAGCATTGGCGGCGAGCAAACCCTAAACCTAAAAGGACTCAATTAGGACTCAATCTACTAAAAGAACGGACCCCCGCTCTCCTTGCCACAGGTTAGGAGGCCGGGGACGAGGAAGAACGGGGGCCGGAGACGAGCGGAGGCGGCGGCGCAGGCACCGGCGGCGACGGTTCCGCCCGTGTCGCCCTGGAGGGCGACGCGGGGGACAGGCGCGTTTCGGTTTGAGCACTGATCGTTCGTGCCATTTCGGCTTCATACGGTTACCATACAATAGCGGCCTAGTGAAGGATCGAAGTGGCGACCAGAGAGGGGGGAGTGAATGGGAGCCGATAAAATTTCTTCTTGAAACTCGGCCTATGTCCCAAAGTCACTCGCCAAAGATTCCTCACAAACTTGCCAAGGTAGCGTAGTCACAGCGGACCTACCAACCCTAGGAACAAGCTAGAACAAATTAACAAGCGGAAGCACAACTCAAGAACCAAAACGATTCACAATCGGACCGTCTGCACAGGGGTCACGGACTGTCCGTGGTCACGGCGGACCGTCCGTCTTGACAAGGCGGACCGTCCGTAAAATCACCTCAAATCTCCAGTAGCTCCACGCCCTTTCGCGGACTGTCTGAGATCCTACCGCGGACCGTCCGCTAGTGTCGCGGATTGTCCGAGGAGGTCACGCGGACTGTCCGTGAAAACACTTAGCCAAATCCAAGACAACACCGTCGAACTCTTCTGCACGGACCATCCGCCAATCACATGCGGACCGTCCGGCAACCTCGCCGACCGTCCGCCAACCCCGAGCGGACCGTCCGAGAAACACGACGGACGAACAGAACGAACAGCTACAGTAACCCGCAGATCTCTCCTCCCAAATCCATCACCGGATCTCCCAAACGACTAGAGCTATTGAGACGAAACTTTGGGGAGATGATTAGCACCCTAAAGGGAAGCTATGCCCCAAAAATCTCGGCCTCTAACTCCCTACAACTCGAGAAATCGCGGATCACACGGAAGAACACCTTCTCACGAGTTCATCCCAAAAACTACGAATCGAGACCGATTCCCGGCGTTTGAGAGGGCAAGATCACACACAAAGAGGCGCAAGGCACTCACCCATGATCCCCTCAAACAAATACGGAGCCAAACGGTCTAGAAACGAAGAATCGAGCCAAGAACGAAAATAGCACAAAAAGGAACTTGAGGAGAAACAAAGAGATTCAACTAGCACTTGATTTCATTCTAACAAACAAAGGTCAGATTCTATACAAGGCTAGAAACCTCCCAAACATCCTCCCGCTAAAATCGACATGAAGCACGGGCTAGCCTAGAGAAGCAAGAAAGAAATGAACTAGGGTTCCAGAGAGATTACCTGCCATCCCCTCCACCTCAGATTTATATTAAGTGTCCTGGTGAATGGAAGTGACCATACTACCCCTACAACTTAACTCTACGATACACGCCCTCAAGGGCAAAACGGTAAAGTTGCAGATAACTCCTCCGGCTGGGCACGCCGTCCATCCGGCCTTGCTTCCCTCCGACGCAAGCTCCTGGATCCCGCCACGCGTCCACCGCTTCGAAGCTTCCCGAATGCGCCCGGATCACCGTCTCCGTCACGTTGGGCCTTCGGGCTCGGTTTTGAGGCCCAAACCGAGAAACCCTCCTCCGATGGTTTTGTAGCCCAACCATCAAACCCCGCGTACAAGCTTCGGTCGTTAGCCGCCACCTTGCACTGGCTCCAAGTCCACGACCTCGTCTTGCTCTTCTTGCACCATGTTGACTGCACTTGATCCCGTCTGGCCACCGGGTCCCTCGAACCAAGCCTACTTGTCTCTCCACTCCTCGGAGGCCACTCTGGCTAAGACCTTTCGCGCTTGTTCTTCACCTGCATCAACGCAAGCCAAGTCGCACCAACACCAGCAGTACTAAGCCAAGAGTCAGTCCACACAACGTTGTCAATCACTCATCACACTGAGAAGCGACCATCCACCGGTCCTCGGACACACATGGTCCTCACCTAGCTTGCCGGGAAGGAGGAGCCCTCGCTTTCCACAGACTCAGAATAGCAAACACGTGCTGTACTTGGAAATTAAGCCCGCCCCCGCGACGTGCGGAGCGAAGCGAAGCGACGACCACAGCATCGTGAGATCAGAAAATTAAAGCTAATAAGGGAGGCGCGGGCATGGCCGGTGCGCCTGACGCCGTGGCCGTGCCGCTGCTCCTGCTGCTGGACGAGGACGCGGCGGCTGGGCGCGGGTGCTGGGAGGAGGGCGCCATCTCGCTGGGGCTGGTGGGCGTGCAGCTGGCCGGCGCGGCGTACATGGTGGTGGTGACGCCCGTGCTGGCGCTGGGGCTTGACCCGCTCTTCCTCGTCGCCGTCGGCAGCCTCTGCACCGCCATCCTCACCATCCCCTTCGCCGTCAAGCTCGAGAGGTTCGAATCCATCGTTCGATCATCGCCATGAATTATTCAGGCACTGTTTTCTATGTGTCCTTTGATCGATCGATCTGCGAAATTACGATTGATCGACAAGTATGGATAAATGGAGCAGGAAGAAATGGCCGTCGGAGCTGAGCAGCCGGCTGGTTTTCCAGTTCGTCGTGCTGGCTCTGGGAGGGTATGTAATTGAGAAACTCCGGCAATTCAGAACGCGCGCGCTGCGTGCTCAGCTCTACCTACCTCAAATGATCGAGCTTAATTGTGATCCATGTTGGTGTCGTACGTCCAGGGTGACTGGATTCCAGGCGCTGCTGCTGCAGGGCATGAAGATGACGTCCCCGGCCATCGCCTCCGCCATGCCGAACCTCGCCCCCGGCTTCATCTTCATCATCTCCGGTTGTCTCGGGTACGTTCGCCCTTCGCCCGGCCGTGCATGCCATGCCAGCTTCATCTTCACCTAGCTTGAGATTATATATTATCAATCGACGTGTCTCGGCATGGCATGCGTCGTCTGCAGGTTCGAGAGGGTTGATCTCAAGTGCCGGTACACGAGGGCCAAGATCCTGGGCACCGTGGTCTGCCTGGGCGGCGCCATCGCCATGAGCGTCCTGCAGAGCCCGTCGTCGGGGCATCAGCACCACGTGGTGCCGCGGTGGGCAGACCGCGCCAACTGGGTGGCGGGCTGCCTCTTCCTCCTCACCGCCGTGCTCGTGCTCTCGGGCACCATCGTCATGCAGGCGGCCACCATGCTCCGCTTCCCGGCGCCCTTCACGCTCTGCTCCGTCACGTCGCTCATCGGCGCCGCCATGACGGCGGCGTTCCAGGTGGCCACGGCGGGGCGGTTCAGCCCCGGGACGCCGCAGATCAGCCTCCAGATCGTCCTCTCCCTCGTCTTCGTGGTACATAGTTACATACTACGTACTATACTACACCCGAAGCGGCGATAAATAAGAACGAGACGGCTCATGTCGTCGGTGTGGTGCAGGGCGGGGTGGTGAGCTCGGCGTGCATCATGTTCCAGACGTGGGCGCTGGAGAAGAAAGGCCCCGTGATGGTCTCCATGTTCAGCCCAACGCAGACCGTCGGCACCGCCGCCTTCTCCGTGCTCTTCCTCGGCCGGGTCATGCATCCAGGAAGGTACTAGAAGCAGCTTCCAGAACCCATCCATTATTCTTTTGTGAATTATTAACATGCATGTTCCGAAAGAAAGCTCGCACATAATATAAAGCTAGTTTCATCTTGAAAAACAACATGAATCACATAGCTCCCGGTTTTTGTCTTTTTTCCGACTCCAAATGCACGCGAATAGATTGCTAGAATTTAGTTTTGATGTATTGATGTTCGACGCAGCATATTGGGTATGGTTTTCCTCTTCTCCGGGCTGTATGTGGTGCTGTGGGCAAAGAAGAAAGAAGGGCAGGTTCTTGCTGCAGACAGGAAGGAAACGGATAGAACAGCGATCAATGACATGGACAAGCCGCTGCTGTTCTGAGCTTGAGCATAGTTTTGGTTCCCTTGTATTACTAGTTTGCTTTTGAATATCTCAGTCAGGTACATCAACTCTTTCTAAGAATGTATAGTGGTACAGTCCTCTCCATTTGCATTTTGTTAGGTTAGGTAGCGCCTGGATGCAAGCTTGTTCTTGTAGTGAAAAGTTACCGTCATGTGATTGTGTAGCCTAGCGGGAATTGACTAGAGTTTAGAAATATAACAGAGCATCTGGATTATGATTACTGAATACTGCTACAGCATCAACGAACAAAAAAGAAGGGCCAACAGCGAGTTTCTGCCGTGTCAAGATAATTTAGTTTTGCATAACCTTGGCGGCAGATTTCAGGGAAACAAAACCTGATAAATTTGAGGGAACAAACTCACCTACATATTTGCCCGGAAAAAACAAACTCACTCATATTAGTAAAGTACTTTGGACAAAACATGTAAACACTGATAAAGTTTTTTTATAACAATGAGCAGAAGGATACCACTTCGAGACATGAGGATACAGAACCTCCTTACTGCCTATGCGTTCACGAGACATGAGGATATTTCTCAAAAATTCTGCAGATTTTCATGTATTTGCTGCTAGCTTCTCGATGAAAAATCCGCACACACTTTCAGAATCATCATCTGGAGAAATGCTGCGCATCGGAACAGTAGTTTTAAGAGATAAAGTTCATGATCTTCACCTTGGACTTGGAAGCCAACAAAATCCACCACCAGTAGACTAGTCAGCGAGATGCTTTGGCTTCTCCAGTCGTTAGGCTGTTGACAAATGACAAGGGCAGTAATCGCAGCCGTGAACAAATAAAATCAGAGTGTACGTCATCCACGCTATGTATAATATCCGATCCCATCATCATCCCCTCCCAGCAAACATGGAATTTGTTTACATCGGCTACTAATAAAGTACAGACTTGGCAAACAAAAAAAGCTAATAAAGTACAGCTGAGCTGGTAAACGGGACGCCTAGATGGGATGAAATTAGAGAGAGTGAGTGCGAGGTGGGCCCACCTAAATGCGGCATCTTTTAAGGTTCACAAGCTGACTGTGTTGAAAAGTTGGGTGGCTAAGAGTGTCTGGTTTCGTAGCGTAAGGTTGTAAATCGAATGAACACAGTAGTTGAAGGTTAAAAATGGACTTTTCCCTAAAAAATATATGCATTATTTAAAAAAAGGGCAATAATTATCGTACTGCACACAAAGGCGCAAAGCAACTTCACTTACATCACATTCTGCATAGGGTATGTACAAAGTTGATTTGATGAGCAATTTAGCGGAGCCAGGAAAACAATTAGAAAGATGTAATAGCGTTACGAATGAGCTCACCGGCGACTCTGGGCCACGTCGGACTGGAAAAGGGCGGCGAGGGGTGGGTGCGGCTATACATCACGTAGATGATAAAATTTAACCTATCACCTGCGGTAGCACGGCCCACTAGCATCTTCATCCTCGCCACGATGCGCAACGTCGCCGCCCGCCGCACCAACAATCGCCCCCACGCGGCCCTCCAGCACCGTCTCCGGCGGCTCCTGTCGCCGAATTCACCGCCACCCTAACCTGGCTCCGTCAGGGTGCTCAGGTCACGCCCCCGCGCCGCTGTCCTCCACCATCTCCGGCGGCTCCGCCGCCAGATTCGCGACCACCACCCTCCGCCGCCCGAACCGTTCTCCGCTGGGAAGGAAGCTTGCCGTGCCTCCCCGGCCGCCTCCACAGGCCACCGGTTGTCCTCCACGGCCCGTAGCCGGCGGCGTCCCGCTACCTCGCCATCCCGCCCACAACCTGCCACCACCGTCCGCTACCTTGCCGCCGCCGACCTCCTCTACATCCGCTCCGCCCCCGGCAACGCAACACCAGAAACCCCGAACCCTAACCCACGGAGGCGAATGGAGGAAGTAGGAGGCGGCGTCGGGAGAAAGAAAGGGAGGAAGAGGGAGATGCTGACACATGGGGCTCACCTGTTAGCGGCCATCTGTCGCGCGCGCGATAGATAGTCGTGGCGGTGAGGGGCTGACTTCACTTGGCATCGCAAAATAAAATCTCAAAGTGCAACGTTGACGCACACGAGCTAGCTACAAGTGTGGTTTTATGTTCGTTAGGAAGACGTGTGTTTTTATCTCCACCCAACTTACGGAGTTTGTAACGCTTACACAGTTTAATGAAGGGTTGTGTTTAGTTCCAAAAATAGGTGGTAAAATTTGGCGAAAATGTCACATCGAACATTATAGCGCACTGTAGCACTTTTCGTTTGTTTGTGGTAATCGTTGTCCTACCATGACCTAACTAGACTCAAAAGATTCGTCTCGTCGTGTACATCAAAACTATGCACTTAGTTTTTTTATTTACCCACGATTTCGTGCTCTATGCATGAGGAGAGAGATTTGATGTGATAGGTGAATAATGAAGTTTGGAGAAAGAAAGTTTGGAAACTAAACACAACCATTCAAGTTTACTAAAATAACTTCAGCTTCTGGGCCAAGCCTTCTAATTTTTAAAGGGTCGAGAACACCCTTCATTTCAAAAAAAACTTGAACTCACTTTATATTGCTTATATTTTGACTAAAAATATTTCTTTAGGTACTAAATTACGTAAAGTAACAAAAGGATCAATGGATTTGTTGTAAAAAGTATATTTTATGCATGTAATATACTTCTATCTATTTTACAAGTGTTCCTGTTGCACAGGTGGCGAATTAAGTCCAGTCTCAGTGCACAGTTTTATTGCATATTAACAAGACTGGAAACTGGGTAACATTGAGTATCATAGGTATGAAACTTCTCTCTTATCCGATAAAAACTTTTTTCTTCTCTCTTCTCATAATGATCTTGTCACAACAGCAAAATTACTATAGAATTTAATACCATGAAACTCTCGCTAAAACCTCCATTGAGATTAAATTAAATGAGCTGCATCATTTTTGTTTGTCTATCACTAGCAAGATTTCATAGCATTAAATTTTGTCTCTTGCATTATATTTTAAAAAACTATTCTTAGTTTGTTGAAAAATTCTAATAGATATATTTTCCTTTATGACTTGGATCATTAATATAGTCCTATCCTTTTAAAGATTCTTTGATATTAATTTGTAGTGAGACATGGCTTCAGATGTGTTAATTATAAATAGAAGTGTGCAGTGCAAGTATACATGATACACATAACCAATTCTCACCATCTGTAGGCTTGCACAAAGAAAAAGCTTGGTCCTTCCAACATCAACACCATACTAGTATACAATGGCTACTACAGAAGTAATCTTCCGAATTTTGGTATTTGCTCTAGTTTTTACTATGCTTGCAACACATCAAGTTGGGGGTAACAAAGATGATTGTCGCCAAGACAAAGAGTTGATTATGGTTAATTGCGAAAAAAGCATCAAACGCAATCCCAAGCACCATTATTTCCATCCAGACAGTGCATGCTGCTCTGCTGTGAAAAGATGTGACATGGCTTGCGTATGTCGTATCCTAACCCCAAAAGAGCAGATCAAAATAAGCGCCGTGTACATTGTCAGTGTCGCACTCGATTGTGGTAACCCGGTGCCATCTGGGAGTAAGTGTGGAAGTAAGTATCTATTAGACTATTACTACTATTTAATTTGTTGTTAGAATTATTCTATTATTACTGTCTTTATTATCGAGTAATTACTAAACTAGAAATGTAGAATCTGTTTTTGAACAGACTCGCCATATACTAGTATGTAACATGACAGTAGAACATCATGTGAATTTCTTTTTGTCAGCTTGGACTATTCCATCGCCACCACCGCGAAGGGCATAGAGTTCGTCAACGCGAGCAAACAAAGGAAGATAGTCTTGAGATGAAAGAATAAATGTATGCTCAGCTGGCTTTTGGGAAGTTATATAATTGGATTAAAAAATATAAGATACGATTCATTTATGTCCACGAGAGTATTATACTACTCACACTGCTCGTTCTTCTTTCGCGCAATAATTTTTCTCGTGGTCTCCCATGGGAGCAGAGGCAAGAGGTGAGACACTATATTTTTCCCCCAGCTTCTGTTTGCTCCTCAAAAGGGATGCACCAGCAGCGAAGGGTAGACACAAGAGAACCTGACAAGCAGGCTGAGTTGAGGACGATTCTTACAGTATTTGAGTTTATGAATAATGTATGACGATAAAGAATTGGTTAAGCACAAAGACAAGAAAAGCTCACAAACGTGTGGCCGTTTGTCTGTCCAGGTCAGGATTAAAAAATGTCACTGCCCTTTGAAACATCACAATTCACATGCCGTTGCCGTTATGCTCAGTATAATATATCATGCAAAGAAACATGTAGTATGTTGCGCGTAAAAAGAACGTCTGTCTATGACCTCGTCAACAATTGATCACTAATGGTTATTATAGGCACACACAACAGCGCGTGCCATCATCTGCAAGCCAACCCGTCATCCCAATATCCTTGTCTGCTCAATCTGGACGTAACGGCTCTCCTTAGAAATCCAGCCCGAGTCCTTGATTGATTCCATATACAGTACTCCTTACGATAAACATCGACACACTCCAATGGACTATCTTCCTTTGTTTTCATCTCAAGATTATATCTTCCTTTGTAAAAACAATTTGGCCAAATGCCAAGTAAAATCAACACACAAGCAAGCCCATTTGAAATGAGAAGTGATTGTAAAAACTCCGAATAAAAGACTCTCTCGGTTTACAAATAAAGGAGAAAGGCTAAACACAACTGAAGAATTAATATAGTAAGAGATGTAAAAACTCCATGCAATCCAAGAAGACCTAAAATAAAAGTCATTCTTCCCTCATTTAATTTACCAATCACTCAACACACAATCAAAAGTAACCCAAACTACCACGTCGTAGTCTATGTTAGTTTTTACCTTCCCTCCATATATATACCTCCTGAGAAATGGTTTCCATATAGTATAGTTGGCATAGGCACATTCTCCTATGGTTTTAGTTTCCAAATTCCAAGATGAGTAGATAATTCATTTCCAAGTTCGTGTATACTTTCTACCGTTTGCCGATTTCTTCTAAAATTTCCTACTGCCATTCATCTCCTCTCCCCCAGGGCAGAAAATGCAAAGATCCCCAAATCCGTAGAGCGAGCCGCAGCCGCCACATATATAGCCTCCTGCTGTTGGCGCGAACGCCATCTCGCCGCGTGCCCGGCCCGCGACGTGAACTCTCCGATCCAACAACTCCAAATTCTCAAGCGAGCCATGCACCTCCGATCGGGCCGCAGCCTCGCCACGCCGCCTCCGATCGGAGCTGGCGCGCGTCGCGTTCGTCCCCGGCGCCGCCGCAGAACGGAGGCCGCCGGCGGCGACGGGGTGGACCGGCTCAGCGGCCTCCCCGAGGAGCTCCTCCTGGAGGTGCTCGCGCGGCTCGGCTGCAAACGCGAGGCCGCGCGCACCAGCCTCCTCGCCCGCCGCTGGCGCCGCCTCTGGTCCCGCCTTCCCGGCGAGTGGACCATCACCGTCGCCGCCGCCGACCCCGCCCAAGGCGCGCGCGCCAAGCTCCACCGCTCCGCCCGCAACCACCTCACCATCTCCGCCCCCGGCGACTGGAGCCGCAGGCTCGCCGCGCCGCGCCTCACCTCGCTGCTGCGCATCGCCGCCGGCGCCGAGCCGGCGGAGGTCCACGTCCCCAAGCTGCACGTCGAGGACGGCGGCGGCGCCTTCGAGCTGCCCTGCTTCCACCGCGCCGCCTCGATCGAGCTCAACATCTACTACGAGCTCAACTTCACGCTGCCGCCGGCCGGCGGCGTGTTCGCCGCGCTGGAGACCCTGGTCCTCCTCCACTGCGTCGCCGACGTCGGCGGCCTGCTCGCCCGCTGCCCGCGCCTGCGCTACCTCAAGCTGATCGGCAGCTGGACGGTGCGCACCCTGGCCATCCATTCGGCGTCGCTCGAGGAGCTCGTGCTGGGAATCCATGAGAGGGCGCCCGACGGCAAGCTGCGGCATGTGGACATCGTGGCGCCCGTGCTCAAGAAGTTCACGCGTCAGTCCTGCGGGCGCGAGGAGTTCACCGTGTCATATGCCATGCCGGCGGTGGAGGAGGTTTCCATGTTTTATACGGACTCAACAGCTGTTGGGTTTGGTCACAGGTGGCGCCTCGACACCTTGACCATGGGCACGGCGTGTATCCACAAACATGATGAGAAGCCTGTCCGTGTCTTGTCCCTGATGATCCTCGCAGACGTGAGCCTTCCATCTCTCCTTACTGCTCGCTCCTTTTTAAATTATAGATCGTTTGACCTTTTTTACTTTAAATTTAACCGTTAGTCTTATTCAAACTTTTATATAAATTATCATATTTTTATGATGACGTGTTTTATCAGTAAAAAAATCTTTAAAAATACTTTAAATTTAACTATATTTTTACAATGTTTTTGAGTAAGACGGTCAAACTTATAATAAAAAATCAAATAACCTACATTTTGAAACAGAAATAGTACTGTATTTTCGAGAATAAAATCTGATGTATATTGTTCATATCAATCTGTGTGGTTCTAAACAGAATTGAAAAACTATTGTTCCGCAGCGGCGCTTTCATTATCCTAAGCGGAGCTTCGCGCAGGAAATAGCAGGCCTTCCAGGAGTGAAGGACTTTTCTACCTTAGAGTTGAAACTTCATGCGCATGTTTTTGGAGCGTTTGTGTTGAAACTGCTCCAGATTCGGCCCATACAAACGCTTAAGGTGGTCCTGTTTCAAAACTTGGTAATTATATAACCTCGATCTACCGTTTTTATGCATGGGTCTTCTGCAAATTTCATCTGTGTTAATTTTCTCTTAGTATATGAATCGTGGTAATGCCGTAATACATGGTCTTATACTTCCTTTTAGGAGCCAAAATGCTCAGAGTATTGCGACTGTGATCGAGTTAGCAAGTGGAGGAATCAACATATCTCCTTGACTCATCTTGAAGTGGCAATAATTGAAGGCTTCTGTTGTGCTTATCATGAAATGGATTTTCTGAAACTACTATTACGATCCGCGCCAATGCTAAAGAGAATGACGGTTCAATTGTCCATTGAGGCGTCACTAAATAAGAGACGATGCCAGGACCTCCGCGCCATCTTCGAGGCAAATACTTCTGTGAAATGCAATGTTTACAGCAAATGTGGTAAGGAGATTTCCTTTGCATGATTAGCATGCATCTGGGTGTGATCGTTAATCTGGCTGAACCCTGAAATAACTATCGTTGTTCCCTGCTAATACATTCTTGTTACACTGCTTATTCTGCCAAATTCTTTCCCTGAAAATACATTTACAAATATTTCTTTGGTATGCTAAGATAATGGTATCGTTTCTCAAATAAGGCGCTCAAACGATATATAATTGATTCCAAGCAAGATGGACAGCACTGCAATGTGCCATCATGTGAAATTTCTAGACTTGAAAGACCGTACAAGAATTGTCATATTCTTAAGCATAACATAGGTAAAAGATTAAATACAAGATGCCACACTTCTTGTTACACCTGAATGCACCCTTATGGCCTTATCCTTAAAAGGAAATCTTATCGCCCCAGCTGTCATAAACATCGTATTTCACAGAAGCATTTGCCTCAAGGATGCTGCAGAGTTCCTGGCATACTCTGTTATTTGATGACACCTTATTAGGATGAGACAGTTTAATGGACATTCTCTTTAGCATTGGCGCCGAACGGAATATAAGCTTAAGAAAATCGACTTCATGATCAGCCCCATTGAAGTCTTCCAATTGTACTACTTCAAGATCCGGCAAAGAGATCTGTTCATTTCTCCAGTTGCTAGCTTGACCACAGTCACAATTCTCTGAGCATTCCTCAAACTAGAAAGTATGAAAGCACGCTTCAGGTTTTTAAGGATCTGGTCGACATCTCAAAAATATATACATTTGCCGAAGATACATGAGTTCATGAGAAG
The DNA here is from genome assembly GCA_033239725.1 of Echinochloa phyllopogon. NCBI lineage: Eukaryota > Viridiplantae > Streptophyta > Magnoliopsida > Poales > Poaceae > Echinochloa > Echinochloa phyllopogon. The sequence goes on along the minus strand of BTCW01000002.1, from coordinate 47,311,112 downwards.
GGTGGATAATTACCATGACTAGTATCCGGATCTCAAGCCTTTGTATGGTGGGTCGAGTCCGGAGAAGCTGCAACACAAGTGCACCATAATCATGCCCCCGTGCGAGGAGAGACAGTTCCAAGACCGAGAAGTTCGCTTTGCATCAGTAAATTTCCGCTGCGAAGCAATTTAGTTAGCAACATATCGAGTGCTCAAGTGCTACTTATTTAGTTAGCAATGTTTTACTTTTATATTGTAAATTTGGAATTGTTAGATTAATAATAAAACATATTTTATAATAATTTATTGTAAATTTATAATTATACTAGCAAGAACGCACCTGCGACACGCACGTTTAATAGAAACACACGATTAATAGAACATAAGATTATATAACGATAGTTGATCACAGGCCGTATTGGTTACGAACTCGATGACGAGGCGTAACGTTTTATGATTTTCTGAAAAGTTTTGAATCTTTATAGTATAAGATAAATAGGAAAAATCCATTCTACACACATGTCACACCCGGTTTTAAAGGCAAAACCAGGTGCATCTCATATGTGCGCCAGGATCAGTTTACACACATATGGTAGACGAAAGAGTATTATAGTGCATTTATTACAATCTCAGAGTTGACTCAAATGTCATAGCGTAAGACTTAAATAAACGTTTATCTAAAGAAGCAAAAGTGACTCCAACTCCACAGACATTGACTGGGGGAGACTCGCCTAGAACTCCTCAAAATCAGCAGTGAAATCCTCAAAATTCTCCCAATCTGAGCAGCATTCCGGTGTGGTCGATGCAATATAATTAAACAACGAGCGTGAGCACATGCCGTACTCAGCAAATGTAATATGACATACAAGGCTGAGGCAAAAAGGCTAGCTGACAATACTGCAGTAAGCATTTTTAGTTGGTCAAGTTTTATTAAGCACTATTTACTAGCAAATGAAAGTATATACCACCCACAAATTAATGATTGTCATATTCCCAACATATTCATAGCCACGATTTAGATCATGTTCAGGTATGATTATCATGTAAGGGTCCAGGCCGCTCTTAACCGTGAGCACGGCTGTTATAACAGTTTTACACTCTGCAGAGGTTGTACACTTTCACCACAAGCCGCGTAAAAGTTCAAAGAACTTTAAACCCAACCATGCCGAGGTGGCCAAACCTCTTAAATCACACTACCGAGGTGTGACCGCATAGGGACGCTATGAGGCCTTTACAAAGATTCCCTAGTAAATAGTAACCCGCTAAGGTTTCCGGTTCAGAAGCAAAGCATAACCCTCCCTAATGAGGTCTGTCTCTTACCAAAGCCCACAGCTCAAGAGGACCGAGCTATACCCCGTCAACCGCCGCGCCTCTTGCCCCTTTCGGGTAAGGTTACCATCCACTAAAGTCCCTAATTAATTAGCCAAGACCAGAGCCATATGGTACTCATGGTTGTACTGTTTTCCTGGGTGGTTCTCCATGTTCCAATTAAAAAGATATGATCTTGCCAATTAATTAATTAAAAGAGTATATGGAACATAGAGTAGGGGTTCTTTTAACCAATCCCAGTTGAGCAAGCTAAGCATCATCTACCATCAAAATTAATTAAGTAACCCAGTTTCAGGGATAGGAAAATATAGTGGCTAGGCAAATCCTTAAATAGGAACCCATCAAATTAAGACACATGCACGGGTGGTGAAATTAATAATTATTAGGACATTTGCATGACATAATACACTTGCCTTCTTCCCAACTCTGTTGCTGCTCAAATCCTTCTCCGACAGTTGGTTCTTCAGAGAAATCCTCGAACTGGTCGTTTCCTAATCGCATCACACATTCACATGCAAGGAAACAATACAACAAATAAGAAACAGTACACCAAACAATTCCAACAGAAGAAAACAACAGCACAAAACTAATCTACGCTTCACAACGAACGCGTGGGCGCGAGAATCACTAAAATCGGAGTTAAAACGCAAAAGATATGGCTTTTCTAAGGTTCAGGGGCTTGCTGGCAAAGTTTTAAAAGTTCCAGGGGCTTAACTGCGAAAAACCAGGGGCTAAAACATAATTTTGTATAAAAATACGAGGGCCTACGGGTAAAATAACCAAAACAGGACCTCGGGCGCAATTTAAAATCTTGCAGGGGCTAAATCGCAAGAAAAAGGACCTATTTGGAATTATTTTGAACTGGCTAGGACCGCGGGTTGATTTTCAAAAACTTCAGGGGCTGTTTAGCAAAATTGCCACGGTCAGCCGGGGTTGACCGGTACGCGGCGGGTTAGACTCGAGGCTCGGGCTGACGTGGGCCGTTGGATGAAGATCTGACGGTCGGGATTAGATCGGGCGGAGGGGAAGACGTCGGCGACGACACCTGCGGCGGCGCCGCCCGTTCCCGCGGCGGAGCTTCGCCGGCGAGCCTCGAATTCACGCTACGGTGCACTATTTGCGACAAGACTTGGTCCTACAGGCTCGCTGGACCACGACGAGTCCAACTGGGTGGCTTTAGACGACAGACGCGCGACGGAGAAGGCCAGCGACGAGCTATGGCGGCGGCGGCGCTACTGCGACGACGACGAGCGAAATTGGCGCGACCGAAACGGAGAAACAAAGCGCAAGCAGCACGGGAGGATTCCTTACCTCCTCGTGAACCTCCCGCGGTGGCTCAAGTCGAAGGACAAGCTTCAACGGCGGCGGCACGGGCGCTAGGGTTTGCGGGCTCGCGGTTGGTCTTCGATGGGAAAGATTGCGGGCGGGTGCGCGCTTTAAGTAGGCCGGAGACCGGGGCTTCGGCAGGCGTGCGGCGGGGGATTCGGAGTCGGAGGCGGCGCGGCGTCGGGGCGGACTCGGCCGGGGAGTCCTGCTCGAGGATGATGAAGCTGACAGCCGGGCCCCACCTGTCGGCGAGAGAGAGGGAGAGACGGGGAGAAGTGGGACGGGCCGACGCTGGGCCGAAAGCGGAGAAGAGCGGGTCGAGGAAAAGAAATCGGCCGGGAAGAAAAGAAAGAAGTAGAGGGGGCACACTTGGACCGGGCCAAGAGTTCGAGGGGAAAAAACGAACTCTGTCTATTTAACTTTTCTAAAACTCAAACAAAAGAAAATCAAATTCAAATTTAAACAGAATTTAAATTCCAACTTGATTTACTAGCAACCAAAAATATATGCAACAGCATGAATGCAACAAAACTTATTTTGACTAAAATAATTATTTAATGTGATATTTAAATTGATAAAAGGCTAGAAATTCCAATTAAATCCTAGAAAATTTATTTAAGCCTTAATAAATCCTAGAAAAATTCAGAGGGTTGCTACAATTTAATTGTGATGAATTTTAGGGTGTTACAACACACGTATAGCTACACCCACCTGTGTATCTCATGATACAAGACGAATCTGATCCAACGAAGAGTATGTGATGATACTGGACAATCTGAGATGATATATACGTTGGGTATGTAAGCATACATTAAGTATTTAGATATATTATTTTATATAGTATTATAAAGGTATAATGATAATATATTAAAAAATAGGGTTTATTTTGAATTTTTTTAGTGTAATTCGCTTTGAAGTATCTTAGAATTAGTATATGAACATACTCAAAATGATAAATGAGTATGCGGACATAAGCACGATGGTATACTGATGGTGGGTGTAGCTACATGCATGTATAGATAAAACTCGTCCATTATAAATAATATAATATAAAATAAAAGAATGATCAAAATGTAATTTAGAAGACCATGTCAAATTAAATCGCGCCATATAAAAGCAAAAAGTGTCAAAGCCAGGGAAAAACTGTGTAAGGGATGGAAAGGAGGTGCACCTTGCGGCTAAAGGCTTGTATAGACATAAACAGCACGAGTTCGCGGACACGAGGCCCGAGCTGCCCCTGCCCGTGCCACACCGTGGCCATCTTCAAGTACAAGAGGCGCCACTGGTCGCCGGACCCAACCGAAGAATAATGTTCCGCGATGTAGTCACAGTCCAAGTGGAACTCCTCCAGCTTGGGCGCCGAGAGTGAAATAGTGACCTCCCCTGACGGGCAACAATACGGCAACGTCAACTTCTTGAGCTCGGGTGCCACGATATCGACAGCCCTCAGATGATGGGTCTGATTGACCTCCAACGTGAGCTCCTCCAGCGACATCGAGGCAACGCGAGGGCCGGATCGCGGCTGCTGCATGGCCATGGCTCTCTTCAACTACGATTCTACGAAGCGAAACAATATGCAGGGAGGAGGGAAATCACAAAGGGAGCAGACGAGGCTGTAGGAGTATTAGCATAGGACACGGACTAGAGTCCTGTTTTAGATTGAGATCCAGGGGTTTTATTGCATTGTATACCCACCCGAGTAACTAACGCATGTCACCAAATATTGTGCATGTACACAGCCCACAGGCATCACATGTATATCAAACGCCCAGCTTAAACCAGCTGGACTTCTTGCACGTTTATGATTCTAACAGCCCATGTCTTGGGCACTGTCAAGCATCTGAAAATTATACCATCATAATCGAGGTTCTTGTTCTCTGTAGGATACGCCTCAGATACTTTTGGAGCTGTCTACTCGGTACTCGAGTGTTTTATGGGGAGGGGACACCCGAGTGTCAAATGATCTAGGAGCACCCGATTTTGGTTGGGGTGCAGATTCGAGTGTTTCTTGGCCTTCTGACACCCGATTTTACCACCCTTTGATCCAGATCTAATGGCTAAAACATAACGTAAACTATCACATTAGAGAAAGAATAAAACAGCAAAAATTCAAACAGGAGATTTAAAAATATATATAGTACAAATGCTTCAGATTTTGGAGATGCCAATATATTATCACAAAATGGAGAGGCGATACATAGTTTCAAAATTAAAAATAATGAATTATTACAGACTAGGAGTGTGGCCACTTAAAAAGGAAACCAGAGGTTACAATATATGCAAATTTAAAGAGCTGAATATATATATGATGGAAGATGAAGACTGATCCAGTGGAATATGATCAAAGAACAGCAATCTGATCTGCACAAAGATAGAATATAGAGTTAGAAACTTAGAACATGAACTGATGTGCACATGTTAAGTTACATGGCATAAACATAGAATTTACATCCCAGAAACATAGAATTTACATCCCATTGTGCAGTGTAAGAAAAGTGAATTCAACATATAACCAAACCTAAACATTTATAAAATTTGAAAAGTCGAACAGGGATAAAAGCACAGTGATCAAACCAAGGTAACTACATCTTCAAACTCAATTAGCAAGCTTGAGTATTACTGGCACTGAACCAGCAGATCAACAGGAACACAGAAATAGCAAGGAACAAGAAAGAAAGAAATCTGCACCTATTAAATTGCGAAGAAACAATTTATTATCTATAGGACAGGCATGTCTTAGACATATAGTCCTAGAGGAAAAAATTACCTTGATCTTCTTGAGCTGATGATATCCTGTCATCCCAAGCATACAAGTAATTTACCTCACCTCTTGGTTATCCACAACAGTAGCAGAGAACCAAAAAAACACCAGAAACGTTTCTTCAGACTAGGAACAGTGGAACACAACTATATATAGGAAGAGTAAGCCATTTTTTTACCAGCTGATCTGCATGGACAGAAAATGAGACACTTTCCTCATCATGGAGTCCCAGGACCTTTACAGCCTTGCAACTGAAGTCGACAATGGTGACATGAAGGAAGAGGTCTTGAAGAGCCTCTCGATGAGCTCAGAAAGTAGATTGCTCAAATGGCAAATCTTTTCTATGGAATGCAGATTAACATATTAATTTGGGTTTTAGTGAAATCCCCAAAGAAAAGCAAATATGTTTAGATGGAGCAGATTTACCAAAAAAAAGATAAAAGGTTAAGACAGAGTTAGAGCATTAACCGACATGCACATGATAAGTTACTTGACAAAAATATGAAATCTACATCACATTGCCTAGTGTAAGAATAGTAAAATCACCGTGTAACTAAACCTGTTCATGTATAAAAATTTGCATGTCATTAAGATATTCTTACTCATTGCCATAAAAATGCACATATATAGGGAGTGAACAACACAGACACCACATAACAAAGAAAAATCAATTGTTTATGCTAAGATTAAAATGGTAAGAGCTACCCACATGTCATGGTCATTTCTATTTGAATGCTTGCTCCAAGGAGACCAAGATTGAATAAAAATGTAAATAGAATGTGTTAACACATTTACACGGCACAAATTAAATCAATCTCACATAGGCGAAAGAGAAGTGATCAGTCGCACAGGGTAGCCGCACCTTCCCCATGCTGCTTCCAAGGGTAGGCAAGCTTTAGTGGATCCGCTCCATTTACTAATTTCCTCTCTTCTTTTCCACTCAATTCTAGTTTATTAAATTCTTGGCACACAAGCCAGGCATACAAAGCATGAGTATTACTGGACCAGCAAATCAACAGGAACAAGCAACGTCCTCTTCCAGCTAATTGCTTCACAATGATCTGAAAGAAAACGATTCACATAATGACATAAACAAACTAATATACAGGAACCAGCAAAGATCATCAAGAAAGAAACAAATATGCAAATAGCAGAAGCAGCACATGAGGAAGATCTTAAGAAAATACATATTTGAGATAAATTTAGCAAACTATAGATTAACAAAACCCATATATAGATTACATATTTATTTCAGATCTTTTGCTATGGGATGCAGATTACCATATTAATTTTGATGTGAGTGGAATCCCCAAATATGAGCATATTATGCAGATATCTTAGATTCCAAATTATTACAACGCAGCAAGTTAGAAACTTAGAATGGAGGAAGAAAACATGAAAAAACTGCTTAGACCTATTTTGGTAAGAAGGCTACACAAAGAATAATGTGCTAATAAGACACTCACAGGATCAACATCAACCATTTCAATAAGAGGTATGGATAATATGCTGGGTATATAAATATACATTAGTTTTGAATACAAGTTACAATTAAATATCTAATGTAATACTAGTACTAGGCACATGTATATTTGAAACAGTGAAATAAGAAGATTAGAAGATTCTATTAAAGCCATGAAACACAGTGAAAACATGCATGTATATTAAAAAAATGGGTATCACGAAACCAATCATGCACTACCATAGTAGATAGCATAAATATGTGAAAGTAAGAAAAAAGAAAGATAAAAGATATAGATTGACGGTACAAGAATGACTAGTTGTTTGACGAGCACTCAGGAGATTTAATAACACATGAAAGGGGAAATGAACAGGCCGGGAGGGGCAAACAAATAGAAAGAAGAGAAAGGAACTTGTAAAGAGAGGTAATGATAAAAATGGAATCAGTATTGGGTATTTTAAAAAAAGGAAGAAATAAAAAAATGATGCTAATATAAGTGAGCACGTATCCACCTCCATATGTAATGCTTATCGGAATTCTAGTGGTTCAATAACTTATAAAAATAAACTCGAGTAGACATCAGAAATGCTATTACTATCAATGGTTTGATTATCCACTAATAATGTACTATCCTAGCAGGTAATACTTGCTACTAATATTAACATGCTAGCATCAAAATTTTTGCAAACTTGAGAGATAAGATAAGTCTGATCAAAACAACATTTGAAGATCAAGCATGGAATAGTCATACTGAATCTACTGTCAACGTCAACACATAAGAGCACCATATGGACAAACACTAAAATCCTACTAATCCTATTGTCAAATACATACAGGTTACATCTAATTAATGTATTACCAAAAAGTTCATCATGTATTTTAGGAAGCCAAAAACTTTCATTAACTACATGCCATTTATTAATTAGAAGATAAAATAGTATCATTATTGTAGAGCTTGAATAAAAAACTTTGATAATATTCTTAGTGGGAAATTTTTCAAACTGAATAATATAATACAATTGCACATCTCAGATTAAGATAATAATGAAATCTAATAAGATATGCAGAACATGGACATGCAGAGAAAAGTAAAAGACTTAAAAAATACAGCTCTAACCTTATGCTTGGTTGAAATTGAAAACTCACGCTTCAGCCTCTTCAAAAGCTTTAATTGAAGGTTTATACATACAAATTAACTACGCATTTGATATGACAAATGAACTACAGATTAATCTACCTATAAAAATTAATTAGGCTTTCGATATGCAACAAGCAACATACAAACCCTGTAACTATAGAACTTGCACTACCAAATAAGCAGGTGAACCTAACCATTCCAAAACTTAATATCTGAAATCACACAGGGCAATCTACAAGCTCAACGATACAACAACATAATACGAAATCATAAACTGACATACAATGTGCCAAGATTAGGAGGTGAACGTCATCTAAAATTCACTAACTAGATGGCACAACTCTGGTGAACAACTAATACATTTCCAAGCCCGGAATAAAATCCCATCATTCTAAATCAGCTAAATCAAGCACCCAACCAACAATAGAACACAACCTGTGAATGTATAACCCAGATAGGAGGTACAGGAATCAGGCCGGACATACAGGCAGTACCTACGAAATCAAACATACAGGAGGAAAAATAAACACAAAAAACAAGAGCTACCCCGGATTGGGCAATCTAAATCTAACAGACATCACCCAAAATTGAGACATCCAACCAACCAATGATAAGCACACTTGCGGATCCGACAACTCGCAGAGCCACACCGCGAAATCAAATCGACATGGAGGATGAACGCGAAGAACAGGGCCGGGCCAAGCTGGGGGATCGAACTAATAAACAAGAGGAATCACAATCGGATCTATTAGAGAACATCCTTGTCAAAAAAACAGGGTTCGAATCACATAAATCGATAGGGGAGAATCGAAATCGAACCAAATCAGCAAACCCTAGACCTATCGCCTACCTGGGAGGAGAACACAGCGATGAACACGGAGAAATGAAAGGACGATTCGAAATGGGAGGTCGGCTCCAACAAAACAGACGTGTTTCCAAAAGTGCAAACAATGTCTCCATGACAATCCGGGGCCACATGTCAGAGCAAATAAATACCAGCGGAAAACACACAGGTGCAGCAGCTGCGGCCTGCGGGAGGCCAAAACAAATCGGACGATCTAACGAGAAAGCAGAGCTGGATCAGACGGCCCAAAAATCGAGCGCTGGGAAGATTCAAAACACTCGAGTGCCGTATAGATTAATTGTCTAGTTGTGAACGACAAAGGCTGATAATGAAATCTCTTTGCTTTACACCGAGAATGTAAAACGTGCATATAGAGATTTTCTGTAAGAAGTGCTCCATGCCGTGGCCATCTTCAGGTGCACGAGGCGCCACTTCACGACAGACCCAACCCAAGAATGTTCACAAGTGTAGTCCAAGTGGAACTCCTCCAGCTTCGGCGCCGAGAGCGAAACAGTGAACTCCCCAGACCAACATTGCAGCGTCAGCTTCTTGAGCTCAGGTGCCACAATGTCGAGAGCCCCCAGACGACACTGCAACATGAGCTCCTGGAGCGACACCGACTCAATGGTGAGTGTCGTCATCTCCAAGGGGCAGTAGCCAACCATTTCGAGCTTGCGTAGGCGCGGGCAGCGGTGAAGGAGATCCCCGGGGTTCAAAAGGCCGTGACGGAGGCTCAGCTGCTCGAGCCTGTAGAAGTTGCCGGCCGGAGGCGGCGTAAAGATGAGCCCCTGGATGAACAGATCGATCAAGGTGGCGCGCTCGAAGCATGGCATCTCGAAGGGGGCGTTGTCCCAGCAGTCTTTGTTCAGCGCGACGACGAGCTCGGCCGGCGCGAGCCGCTCGGCGGCGCGCAGCAGGGAGGAGATCCTCGCGGCGGAGTGCTTGCGGATCGTGCGGTCGCGGATGCAGAGGCGGCGGAGCTCGGGGCGGACCATGGCGAGCGCCGCGCCGACCGAGTCCGGGTCGACGCCGTCGAAGGTCAGGTCACGAAGGTTGGGGTGAACCATGGCGAGCACTGCGGCGATCGAGTCGGGATGTAAGGTAGCGTTGAAGGTGAGGTCACGGAGCTCGGACCAGAGGCGGCGCCACCGGGTGGAGAGCACGCTGGTGCGCGCAGCCTCGCGGGCACATCCGAGACGGACGAGCACCTCCAGGCGCAGCTCCTTGGGGAGGTTGCTGAGGCGGTCCTCCCCTTCGGCGTCGCCGCCGTCCGGTCCGTGCTGGGCCCGGGGCACGCCTCCTCTCGGCGCCGGCACAGGCGAGACTTGTCGACGCCGCGATCGCAGGTGCATGGCCATGGCTCTTCAACTGCAAAGCAGAGCGAGATGCAGAGGGAAATCCGAAATGGAGCGGAGGAGAGGAGGCGGCGGCGGCTGCGCGCACAGGAGAGACGAGACAACGCTCCCCCGACCGATCTGGATCGAGGGGTTTTATTGTAAACGCGGTGGCAGACGAGACGCTCCGTTTGCTCCGGCGGGTGCACGGCGGGGCGGCGGCATGTCTTTCCTGATGGTTTTAATTTTTTCCACATCCCAAGTTGAGTAGATAATTCATTTCCAAATTCGTGCATACTTTCTACTATTTTCCGATTTCTTCCCGATTTTCTACCTTTCATTCATGTCCTCGCCGGCTCGCCCCAAGCAAACAAATTGCAATCCCCACTGCCCAACCGGAGAATTAATAGATCTTTCTTGGTTATTATATACCCCACATTTTGTGCTGCGTTGATCTAATCCAACATTCCAACATCTCGTTTAGTTTGTCTCTCATCATCAGGGAAGCTTGTCAAGCCGGCCACCATGCAACTCCGATCGGGCCGCCGCCTCGTCCCACCGCCTCCGATCGGAGCTGTTGCCCGCCGCGGCCGTCCCCGGCGCCGCCGCACCACCACCGAGGGCGCCGGCGGGGTGGACCGGCTCAGGGACCTCCCCGAGGAGCTTATTCTGGAGGTGCTCGCGCGCCTCGGGTGCCCACGCGAAGCCGCGCGCACCTGCGTCCTCGCCCGCGGCTGGCGTCGCCGCTGGGACCCGCCTTCCCGGCGAGTGGCGCCTCGACTTCGTGGACCCCGCTGGGCCGATCCAATGCTGCGCGCGTGCCCAGCTCCACCGCTCCAAGCGCAACCATGTCTTCATCACCGCGCGGCCGCGCCGGAGGATCGCCGCGCTGCTCCTGACCTCGCTGCTACGCATCGCCGCCCAGCTCGAGCCGGCGGAGCTCCACGTCCCCGAGCTGCGCGTACCGGACGACGAGCCCTTCGAGCTCCCCTGCTTCGAGCGCACCACCTCCATCATGCTGAACAACCGCACCTGCTACTTTTACGAGCTCAACTTCACGCTGCCGCCGCCCGGCGTGTTCGCCTCGCTGGAGACCCTGTATATCGTCTGCTCCGGCGCCGCCGACGTCGGCGGCCTGCTTGCCCGCTGCCCGCGCCTGCGCTGTCTCTGGCTGTACGGCAGCTGGAGCAACCGGCTGAACGGCAGCTGGAGCACCCTGGCCATCCATTCGGCGTCGCTCGAGGAGCTCACGCTGGGAGTCCGTGAAGACGAGCACCGCGTGCTGCGGCAATGCGGCATGTCGATATCGTGGCCCCCAAGCTCAAGAAGTTCACGCGGCCATGGCGTTATTGGCATCAAGGGCCAGACGACTTCTCCGTGTCATATTCCATGCCCATGGTGGAGAAGGTTTCGATGTGCTACAGCCGCGTGACTCCAGTTGGGTCCGGCGACGAGTGGCGGCCCCTGATGATACGCATCGGCACGACGTGGGTCGACGAACCTAGCCAGCGTGTCCGTGCCCTGTCCATAAAGATCATCGCCTGTGTAGACGTGAGCCTTCTCTCCTGCATAATTACTGGCGGCTTAACTAGTACTAATTCTATTCTAAAATGTTAGTTGTTCTGCTTTTTCTAGATTTATGTATTTTACTAAGTATATCTATGTTAAGCATCTCCAGGAGCCTATCCTATCTAAAATATACTCTCTAAATCATCATTTGTAAAGACATTTGAGTAAAAATTATTTTCTATATTTTTATACTTTTCAACAGCTTTTGTATATGTTGTGTGCAGTCTAGGGAGTCATCTCACTCTCTATTTTTGACTAGCGAGAAATCCGAAATAGAGGATAATATGCTATCCAATTGAAGAGGTTGTTGGGGGTGTTAAATCTCTATTTCTGTAAGTTAGAAAAGATATAAAGAGTCTTTTGGAGATGCTAAACGACTTACATTTTAGGAATTGAGACAGATTTTTATTCATGTATGTTGGAGAGAGAAAAGTTGATATTGTTTCATACCTATGTGCTTTTGATCAAGTTATTACTCCGCAGCATGAGTGTCCTCCCGTGGAGCGAAGCTTCGCGCAGGAAATAACAGGGTTTCCAGGAATGCAGGAAATGGCAGGGGTTACAGGAGTGATCGACTTCTCTATCTTGGAGCTGAAACTCAGAACGAATAAGGGGCATGTTTTTGGAGCACTTGTATTGGAACTGCTCCAGATTCGCGCCATACGAAGGCTTAAGTTGGTCCTGCGCATCTCCGAGTACGAATTCATGGTAATTCTAATATTCTATCCTCTGCCATTTTATATAAACATATTCTACAAATTGCACATATAGGTTTATATTCTTGAGATATTTAGGCCCCCAAATCTGTATGAATAATCGGTGAGATCGTAAAACAACATGATTTAACACTTTTTAGGTGAGAGATTGCAAAGAAAATTGTGTCGGCAATCAAGTTAGCAACTGGAGAAATAAGCAAATCTCCTTAACTGATCTTGAAGTGGCAGTAATTGAAGGTTTCTGTGGTGCTGATCATGAAATTGATTTTCTGAAACTTCTGTTCCGATGCGCGCCAATGCTAAAGAGAATGACGGTCCGGCTGTTCGTTGAAGCATCACCAAATAAGGGAGTATGCCAGGAACTACGCACCATCTTCGAGGCGAGTACTTCCGTAGAATGTAGTGTCTACGACGGTTGTGGCAAGAAGATTTATTTTGCATGACCAACATGTATGCATTTGGATGTAACAAGAAGTGTGATAGTTAGTCTGTCTGAAACCTGAAATACTACTGGTAGCATGAATAAGGTACTTTCAAGCTTTGACAACTTTTGTCTGTCTCATGGATATATATTGAATTGTACATGTATATGTAATTATGTATCCGAACCTTGAAGTAGTTGGATGCAGTTTACCCCAATCCCTTCCTTTCTAGAATAACTTGGCGTATGGAGTGGCGTACTAATAATCCTGATTCCTGAGTTTGAAATGAGTGAGGGTCAGGGGTTGAACTGCGCAGGTGTAATTGGTACTGTAACCCGTGGGTCGCCATATCATGGGGCTAACCTAGCATCTCATTGCATGCTTCTGCCTGCTAGCGAGTGAAACCAGCTTAGAGCTACATATTATTTATTTATTTTTGAATAAAAGGCAGGAGCAGTGCTAGCATCAGATTCCTTAAAATGAGACCCCTCCTCCTGGCTCCAGAGTGACTCCGTACACCCCCGCGTTCCCGGCGTCCGGAACCATTCGCAGCCTGCCGCGTAGCTCGTCTGGTGCGCCATACCGAACCAGTAGGGCCAGCGGACCTAACCAAAAGGCTGCCAGGACCCCGACCTTATCCTCTCAGGGCCGTGTTTCTTTGGTATCCGAATTTTTTTTTTCAAATGAAATCTTACGTGAAGTAAATGAAGTCTATTTGTAAAACTTATTTAGGAATGAGTGTAACTTTGCGTGACGAATCTAATGAGCCTAATTAATCCATGTTTTGCTACAGTAATGCTACAGTAACCATTCTCTAATCGTGCGGTCAAAGGCCTTATTAGATAGATCTTGCGAAAAATATCAATGTTGTGAAGTTAGTTTTGTAAACTGACTTTATTTAATATCCTTAATTATTGATCAAAGATTCAATGTTGTGAAGTTAGTTTTATAAACTGACTTTATTTAATATCCGGTTAAAGACGTGGAAATATTCCACCCCCGAAACACAGCCCAGAGAGAAAAGGAGAGCCACGACTTAAGCTTCCGCCGTCGGCGGCGGCGCCCCAACCCCCCCTTCCAGCGACCTTCGCCGCGTGCCCGTCGACGGGCGACGACCTCGCCGTCGCCGTCGCGCACGAGGGCTCCGGCCGCTACATCCTCTTCACACTCTGCCTTACCCGCTACGAGCGCCGGGACGGCCGCTCCTGCCCGGTCAGTGCGAGCGCCGGAACGTGCAGGCCTAATTACTGGCTGCCTCTCCTCTCTCACGCGCTCGGATCCACGAAGAGCGGCTGCGGCGGTGCCGCCTTGGCGGCGAGGTGGAGCAAGGCAGGGAAGACAACGCGGAGGTGCGCTCTTCCTTTTCACCTCCGTCTCTCTCCCATTCTCATCCGCTCTAGGCGACGCGGGCCAGTGCGGTCAACAGAGCTCCTCGCTTTGGCCTGAGCATATACTGATGGGTTTCTTGGCACACAGGTGATGGACGAGCCAAGTTCCACCAGTGGCAGCTGGCAGTCTGATGCGCTGCTGGAGCAATACCACGAAGCAGCAGATCGCCGTGGCGTTCGGCCAGGGGGAGGTTGACGTGGACCAGGCGGTGGCGGTGGCGGCGGCGCTGATGCCGCTGCGGCAACCCGCGGCGGCAGCAGAGCACCGCCCGCGCAAGGCGGCCAAGGTCAACACCAGCTGGGACTCGTGCATCACGGAGCAGGGCTCCCCCGCGGACTCCTCCCCGACCATCCTCTCCTTCGGCGGCCACGCCGCCGCGTTCGCCAAGGCGGAGGTGCCCCAGGTGCCCAGCGCCCAGTACTACGGCCACGGCGCGCCGCCCGCGAAGGCGCCCAAGCAGGAGGTGATGGACGCCGGCGCGACGCCATTCAACCAGGACCGCCCGCAGCCAGCGCTTCATCGCCCTCTCGAAGATCGTCCCCGGAGTCCCGGACTCAAGAAGGTACACGCACATACTCCCAAATCCATGGCGACATGTCCAAATCCAACTAGCCCCAACTCCGACAGGATGAGCTGAACTATGAACTGATTGGTGTGGCGTTTGCTCGCAGATGGACAAGGGGCGTCAGTGCTCGGCGACGCGATCAAGTACGTGAAGCAGCTGCAGGACCAGGTGAAGGGCCGGCCTGGAGGATGAGGCTCGCCGGCCTCAGAGGTTCTGAATTGGAATCAGGACCACGTTCTGCAGGTACTGCGAGTTTGGGATGCTTGCTCGGCATGTTTGCTGTCCTGTATTTTGGGTTGATCTGATTATTTGTTCAGAGTACGTTTGGCTGCTGGATAGTAAATGTCCAGCTTAGCTTTGGTTTCTCTCTATAAAATGATCCGACTAAAGAAATTAAATCATCACCGTCAAGCAATTCTAAATCAAGAGACAGTAAGGCGGGCTGGGCCATATGGTTCACTGAGCTTGATTGATTGGGATGACAGTTGAGAAGAGTGAAATTGAACGGTAATTCTAACCTAATCACCGATACTTCACTAACCCTAGCCATAGTTGTATTCGATACTTTCTCTGTGTCACTATAGTGTTGTTTTTTGAAATTCACCTATTCTTGTATCACCGTTCCTGTATTCTGTGTTGGTGATGCATAGACTGTAACTATACTTGCTTGGTAGGTAGGACAATTGCGGTATCAAGATCTCATAACAATTTGAATTGGAAACACATAAGGAAAAAAAAAACCAACATTACCAAGGTAAAAGGAGTAGAAAGCATAAATTATTTTCAGGAGTTATTTTAATTACAACCTTACTCTTAATGTTAATGATTCTAGGCTTTTGCCATAGAGATTCCGATTTCTGACAATAACTGTACCATCTTTTCTGAAATATGCACGACATCTCACTTCTCCATTGTCCGGGGATCAAATTTGTTCTTGTTTCAGGAAGACTTGTTCAAATTGATAAGCTGTTGTCAGAACAGGGTCAGTTCTGTGCAGTACCCATATCAAGTATCTTCACAATTCTTTGTTAAGCCGGTAATCTATTTGCACATGCATGTGCTACAAAAAAATGGCTATGGAATTGGAAAACTTTGGAATTTTGTTCGTATTCTTCATGTGATTTCTATATACTTATATATCAGACTTTAGAACACAATTGCAACACAATGGATGGATACTAATCATATCAATAGAACTACTACAAGAAAGTTTAAGAATTGTTTAGCTGCTGCAGGCCTGCGGCATATAATTGATCGCTACACTTGACCTACAAAGCTTTCACTATATTGTATCTATTTGATTTGCGGACTATGTGCTGTTCTATCCTTTGCTTTTGCTAACTTTGGTTGTTTTTTTCTTACTGCATCTATGTATCTCTTAATTTTCTTGGTAGTGCATGTGCTCAGCTTATGAAAATTCCTGTAGGGAAGAAGGCCAATTATGTTGGTCAGTACAGAATTACTGATTCTGATTCGTTAGAGGCAGCAGTGGAGGCAGCTGGTAGAATACGGTTGACAATAGAAGCAAAGCTTACGGCGATGGCGTGGGGTGGAGACAGCAGGCGTTGCAGTGGAGCTTGCTGCACACAATCCTCACTTGGATACCATGGAAGCCTGTCTGGCTACGTTGCTCCAAAGTACATCGCCACAGGTACATACTTATCCACCCAGGGCATGGGCTTCCGTATTTTGTATGTCGCCGAAGCTTATAAACGGTCGTTGGTGTACATATCTCTGCAGGGCACCTGTATGTGAAGAGGATTGAGGCTTCGACATGGTGCTACTGGAGATGCTGACCGAGTCTCTATTCAGGCCAGGCCTTAGTCCCAACTCCTCTCATCAAATTCTGATTCATTAGCACTCTTCCTCTTCGTGTGAAGTTTGTGCCATGAAAAAATAACCTTTTGTTTGTTGTCTCATGCTTTTTCTTGGTAGGAGGGATCATCAAGAATGGAATGAAAAATTTATTTCAATCTAGGTGAGAGTATTTCTTAAGCCTGCCTCTTCCTATGCTGCTAATGATTAGAATTTGATGACTAGAAATTCTACCTGATGCTCTTTGTGTGAAGTAAATATGTTATACATGTTTAGTTGCACAAGCATATAAAGAATCCTCTCCAATATAGTTTGATATACTAATTGAGAAGGAATGAAATTAAAGATGATTCAGGTTTTCCTGGTTCCTCTTTATTCTTAGGTTTCCTCCTCTCCATAACAACCTGTAGTTACTCTTGCCCATCTGAAGTGAGAAGGCAGAGAAGTTCCCAGAAAATGATACTATGTCTGTGACCATATCCCTAGATGGTTCAAAATGGACACATATTCTTTAGCTAATAATTGTGGTCAAATTTAGGTGTCTACTATCAATGCTCCTGGATTTGATGATAACAGAAAGCAAAATGGATGACATCATTGTGATGGCTGGAGGAGAGGTTAGCTGATATCACTATGATTACTGGATTTGTGTGGTGCTGTGGGAAATGGAGACACTTATGTATCTGGACCATTGTGCTGTCATTTGTGTGCTTCACGCATTTATTTGAGTAAAGTGCAGCTTCACATTGCACACATAATATATTTGATTGTCATGCTGCAACAAGGCTTCCTGCATCATGCGCCCTTCCCTTTATGCCTATTTTTATTTTTAAAACTCTGGCTCTGTTGGTTGTTATGTACTGACTGATATCATAAAGAAAAAATAGGAGTGATGAGGGATGATTTAAACCTCATTAACACTGTCTAACGTTACAAATTTATACATACGTGTATTGTAAGCTATTATTGTAACCATATGTCTTCAATTGCAAACCTAATGTTATCAAGAACTCATGATAGGGCGCGCAAAGCGCGCTGAATGTTCTAGTCATTTAAGTAGGAGAAGCAAAAGAAGTTTTTGTTAGGTTGATCTCCCGGTCCACACGGCCCAAAGGCCGTGGGCCTTGATCCGCGCCCTGATCGGGGGCGCCCAACCCAACCATTGGTTGGTGGGCCCCTGTCACCCTGCGCTATAAAGAGAGGTGGGGGCCGCCGGCTCCAAGTACGAGGTTGACCGTGAGCCGTCAGACCCACCGACACACCTATCCGATCTAGGGTTAGTGCGCAGTTCGTGACGGGAAGCCCCGCCGCCACGACGTCCTCCGACGCCGTTCCAGGCCAAAGCCGGTGGCGACCGGAGGGACGCCGCGACCTACGACCTACACTGCGCATCGCTGCCTTGCGCAGTTCGTCATCAACAGAACGTGACATGTCTTCCTCCATTGGAGGCGATGGTATGGATCTACTCGTTCTTTGTTCATCGTATTCGTTCTTCGTTCATCATGTTCTTGTCATGGTTCTATTATTGTTCTTCAAGTTTTACTGTCAAGATTCAAGCTATTCCCTTCTAGATCTGTGGCTAGTGATCCGTCAAAGTTAACAGTTTTAGCAATACAAAGCCTACGATACATGAAAAATAGAGTACACAAACTCATCAAAAGCTAACTTAAGATACATAATCATGGTACACTCAGCAACTCCATGCCTTCACATGCCATTCGCAACAAGTTCATTTCAGACTTGATTTCCTGAACAATCTGCATCATCTCCATGCTTTGTTGCTCAAATATTCGCCGATTTCGTTCCCTCCACAAGTTCCAAGCGGTGTACAAAAGGAAGCCAGCCTTGACTCTTCGTATGTTTAGGAAGAGTAGTAAGCTCGTTCTTCCACCGTATCTTCATTGCCCAATTGTAGAGCTACATATTATATTTGTTTCATTTCATCATAAGGGGATTAATCAACTACTCTACACATTGTTTGCTTATCAAGTGCATTTTCTCCGTGATATAAAGAATGATTTCCTGATGTTAGATTGATGGTAGTTGATACATAAAAAAAGGACACTTTTCGACTCCTACTCTGTTGCCTTTCGCTACTGCGGCGACCAAAATACAATATCCCAACTCGTGCCAAAACTTTCGCCTCGCGTACAGAATGTCAGAATCCCCCCATCGTGGTGCTTCCCTGTCTGGGGATAGTGAACACCGACTTCAGGTAGGCTTGACCGCGACTCCAGTTCATGCAATTTGTCACCCTCGTCGGGAACTTGTCGCTTCCAACTAGCTTCTCGTAAACATTCATCTTCTCCTCCTGCATCTATGGGCCTGCCACCATTAACAACAATCACCATTTAAGTGAGCCTCGAAATTAACAGGGCCAGCCCTAGCAGGGAGCAAGAGGAGGGACTGCTTGAGGCTCCGAAAGTCAAGGGGCCGTGCAGCAGCAACCCATCCCTCTTCCTATGGCAGTAGCCGAGATCGAAGTTCTCATAATTTATAGACTTAGTGTAGAATTAGCATAATTTAACAAATCCTTATATTGTAGATTTTGACTAAAAGAATTAATAGTAATATGAGCACATAAAGATATTATATGTTAATGGCTCAACTTCTAGAAATTTTCGCATATGATTTCTACATGTAATTTTTTCCATATGATTTCCACATGTAAAGTGCTTTTGTTAGTAATTTATATGCCACAATTTCAACATTTTCATGTGTCAACATTAGTGACAACAATTTTGTTAACACTCTGAACTTTGGCTTTACAGTAATACATAAGGAGTACTATGCTACTAACGTTTAATGGGTCCCTGTTCTCAGTATTATCCGGCCTCGAAATCTTGGATCGGCCCTGTGATTGGCGAACAGATTAACATCCAAATAGGAGTATATAACAGGAGTTATTTTTCTTTTTCCTGTCCAATTAATTGGTTCAGAGAACATTCGAAGGCTTGAGGGGTTCTGACATGCTCGGCATTAGTGCGAGGTAATTTGTTCCCTATAAAAGAAGTTGATGCGGACTAAAACCCTAGTCCCCACCCCCACCCACGGCAGCTATGGAGGCAGAGCAGGCGAGGAGCGAGGCCGCTAGCCAGGAATACAAGAGAGCAGACGAGGAGCATGGGATCAAGCCCGACGGCAAAGACGACGGCGGCGGCGGCCATCTGGATTGTATGGATGAGGACGAGGTAGATCTGGGCGCGGGGATCAATATCCTCGACTCCTTCCGCCAGGAATGGGAGCACACCTACGGCAGAAGGCGGGGCTCCTTCGAGGACGAGAGTGAGTAGATTCTTCTTCTTAATTGCACGATTCAGATGTGATATGAAGGCCCCTCCTACCTTTCGTTGTCTCCAATTCAGCCTGTGTTTCGTCCAACTCGTATGATTTAGTTCGCCGGTACAGCCATCTTGGCAGTCGATTACTTCTTTGAGGCACATTGCAGTGCAGAGGCCCTACGGTGCTCCAATTTGTATGCTTTAGTTCGCTATATACACCTAAATCCGCAGTCCCCAAATTCGATTTTTGTTCGGATCGTCTGCTCTACTTTCCATTATGCAAATTGCAGACGGAAATATCTTTTCTGTTTACATCAGAAACAGATATATTCAAGTACAACTACCTCATTCAGTTACCAAGCCTAGAAATAGAAACATTATTGACTGGATTTTGGGGTACAAATTTGACTGAAATTCTGGTTTATGCTAGAATTTCTTGAATCCAGAGAATGATATTAGACCACTATGGTTTTTATGTTAGTAATTCGATTCAACGTCCTAATTGTTCTGCATATAAGAACTTTTTGATGACCAATGTTTTGTATATAATATGACGTGCATATAATAACCTTTCGGTGAATAACTTATGTGCGGGCATGCAGCTGAGATTCCAGCCATGCTTCACACGCTTGGGCCGATCCTTCCACTATCTGCTTGGCCAAGGGACATGCTGCAAATCTTTTCGGTGAAGGTGATGGAGATCAAGGGAAGCCTCCACTGGCCCCTGGATGTCTACGGCCATGTTGCTGTGCGCGACGCGCTGGATCACAGACGCAACTACATCTTCCGTCGCACGCCGGAGAACTGCCAAACCCTCACCTCGCCGCAGGCAAGGGCACCCATTGTGATTGATATTTGTTATGTTGCATTTATGGTTTTCTTCAATTTCTCATCATTTGAAACTTGTATACTGCTGCTATGTGGCTGGAACCTTGAAATGCAGTTGTTCACACTAGAACACATATATTTCTTTCTAATGTTTTGGGTTTGAAGATGTATCTACATTTAGTAGAGTTAACTGGTACTAATAATAAGCATATACAATTAACTTTATTTGTGTATGTGCTTGTACATGCAGGATTCTTTGAAGCTTACAGGCCCTAGTCGTGCTGTCGTTCTTCTCAATCCTGTCTATTTCGAGATCGACCTGAAGGTCAAGAGCGATGGAATACCATTTGAGTGTGAGGACAAGATATTGAGTTACCATTGCTTCTGTTACAGCAACGTTTCTCACATCAGTGACAATGGCTTTGCCCGAAGAGAGGTTGAATCAACCGAACACAGCACAATGG
Organism: Echinochloa phyllopogon; assembly: GCA_033239725.1. Lineage (NCBI taxonomy): Eukaryota > Viridiplantae > Streptophyta > Magnoliopsida > Poales > Poaceae > Echinochloa > Echinochloa phyllopogon. Next base: position 47,289,890 of record BTCW01000002.1, on the reverse strand, counting down.
AGTATGTGATTGCACATCTCAAAAAAGCAGTGGAGGCAACCATTGAAGTACACGTTGTTGAAGGATCCACAGATTTCAACGCCCGCTTCACTGCACGCACCGCTGGCATCGATGAGGATGTTGTGTTGCTTGATTCTCTGGACAAGAAGGTGCCAGTCGCTAACGATGGTTTTGTCACACTCACACTTGACCGCCGTGTTGTTTCGGTTGAGGCAAAGGAGGAAAGGGAGGGCTTTGTGACTGTCCATGTGCAGGCTACAAAGGGTGATGGTAGCAATAGTGTAGTGTTGTGAAGAAGGCGAACTTCAGGACAAGATTTGCATTGAAAAGCCAGACATTGTTCGATCTTGGGTTCTGCAAGTTATCAGTAGTAGTCGCATGGTCGATGTTCTAGTGAACCTCTGCTGTCTTTTTTGACATATAATTATCTTAATTGGGCTGCCTTTGTAGCCGGTTTAAGTATTTAAATGGCATGCTACTAGAATCATGTCGTGAGTGGGATATCTTTAATTGTAATGTGTATGAATTGGCTAGTCCTGACGTAACTGTTGTCGTGAACTATGCTAATTAAGCTAGTACGGTGGATGAAGCTTAGCGAATCATGTGGTCGAAAAAAAAAGCTTAGTGTATCAAGTCACTTGTTATAGTGTTCCAATGCAACTGTTGTCGTGAAATGTCCTCGGGATCTTTCCTTGGCGTAGCTAGAGGAGAGAAAGCCATGCGGAGAATACGAATTCGTTGGTGGATGCACTTACCAGAATCATATTACACTGACAACAAATTAATTCGAATAATCTGAAGTTAATTGGTTGATGCAGGTACCAATTATTCTCTTGCCAATCAACATATACTCGATTGAGCTTGGAAGATTTTCCTTGTGCGTCCTGTTTCGTCTAACAATTCTAGTCCGATTCATAAATCATAGTACGTAGTAATTCCTAAACCTTGTCCCCTTCCAATCCGCAGCCGCCATCAGATTGCTTCCATGTCTCCATAATCCTCCTCATCCTCTCCGTCGTCAGTCTTCGATCGGTTCAGACAACTCGTCCTCATAGCCTCAAAATCAATCAAACGACTTCTCCATGTCCAGCAATACCTCCGCCGCCTCCCCCAGCCGCCGGCGACGGCGGCGCCGTCGCAAACCCCTCCCAGCCTGGATCCTTCTCAACAACGAATGCTCCATCGGCAGCCGCCCCAACGCCACCACCGCCGTCGCCGAGGGGAGGAACAACAGCCTGAAGCTCGAAGCGTCCCTCTGGCCGGCGCGGCCGCCGCTCCCCTCCACCCTCTTCGTGCACTGCCCCGGCGTCAAGTTCCCCCGCCCCTCCCAAATCCTCTCCACCGCCGACGACCTCCTGCTCTTCCGCGTCCCGGTCGCCGCCGGCCCTCCACCAAGCTTCATCGACTTCAAGGACTGCGATTACTTCGTCTACCGGGCCGCCGGCGCCGGAACCAACTCCTCCTCATCGCTTGCGCTGATCCCGAATCCGAACCCCAACGTCTTCCATGACGTTTCCCTTGGCATCCTTCCCCGCGGCGGCAATCTCTACACCGTCGCGGCATTGGATGCAAGGTCCAAGAATGAGTACACACTTCACCGTTTCGACTCCGAGGCCGGGAGATGGGCCTCGAAGTCGGTCTGGCTGGACGCGCCGAAGAGAGCCTTCCCGGTGAAGATCCCCATCAACGCCGGCCGGCTCAACCTCCATATCACCACCACCGTGATCACGCTTGGGGGTGAGGCAGGCACCATGGGCTGGGTCGATCTGTGGAGTGGCATCCTGTTGCATGACTTGCTCCGTGAGGATCACCCAGACAGCAGGCCCACGCTCCGGCACATGCCATTGCCGGTGCCGATGCACGCCGTCACCTCCAACCGTGGGGCGGGCACCAAGCTAGGCTGCCCGCGCGCTCACCGCGGTATCACCGTCGTCACCAAGCACGGCAAGGCCTCCCTCAAGTTCGCCGACCTGCAAACCATCGGCGGTCGCCTCCCCTACAGAGACGCCGAGACCGGGCTGCCCGCGTTCGAGGTTGACGACTGGGTCGTCACGACATGGAGCAACACGGCGATGGCTGGCTTGTTTGAGGACTGGCATGAGGAATTCACAGTCCGTGCTTCTGAGATCAAGATCAGTGACGCCGTGCGTGCAGAGCTGTTGAGCTCTGGTTTGCTGCACCGTAAACCAACGCGGGATGATGGCGAGGAGCCTGCCATTGTGGAGCTTGCATTGCAGAACCTCGCGGTCTCTGAGCCCACCCCGAGCCATAATGGTGACGAAGATGTCCTGTACCTGATGGCCAGGACGAAGCTGTTCCTCCCCAAGGCGTGGGCTCTTGCTATCAACATGAAGAACAACACACTGCTAGGTGTGGCTGAGTTTGGCACTGAAAGTGGACGGGATTTATGCGTCACCTATCGCACTAGCACTATCTCCAAGTATATGAAGCCGGTGGTCACTCCAGGTAATTGTTATATTGTAGCGGCCTAATTTTGTTACTTAATCAACTCACGAGCATGAATTTCAGTTCATATTATTAGAAATCGCTATCAGTTCTATCCATTGTTTCATTAGCTACAAACAGGTGTGGGTCCTATTTTTCAAGAAATGGGATGAGACTTATTAGCTTTGCTAGTGATCGAACACTTTCTATTTTTCTTGGTTAGCAGAGCAAGCTCATATTAGTTGGTTGTCCTATTAGGATAAGGGGATTTGTGCTTTAAGGGAAATTACAGTGTACCATGCGCAATTTAGTTGTCTTTTGTTCTTCGCCTCATGTTTTGAAATATATATAACCCTTCTTCCACAGTCCATGATATCAATGGCACATTTAGCAGAGTTTTTCCTCGGTATATCCCTATAATTAGTATGTAAATTAATTCTTGCTTATCTTCCTTGCCTTATGTGACCCTTTGTATGTGACTTTTCACCTGTCTCCAGCTCGTTTGTTTCGTTATATATTATTGGCCCTCTAGCTTGATTTTCCACTGCCTGCCAGTTAATTCTGCTGCCTTCTGGTCAATTTTTCAACCAATTTGATCTGTGCCCTGCTGGGCCGAACCCTTCTGTTGCGTCTCTCACCAAACCGACCCAATTTACCTACTACCATCCCGCTGTGAGAGCTCGTGCCAGGCCAGAAGTCCCTGGGGCAGGGGCACCAGACAATCGCTCTCCAAGCTGGGGCCCACCGCCATGTGACCCTCGTGGCAGAAAACCAGTGCACACCTCCACGCTAGCACAGCCCGCCACACACTAGCCAGAGGTAGAAGCACAAGTTACACCGCCATCACTTCGCCCCCATCAAAGACCAAACTGTCAAACCAACCAAACAACACAACACGCCTCGAGCCACTCTGTGCAGCACAACACCCGCTGCGCCACAGCGACGGGCTGCCGGCCGACTGACGCACCGCCACCCAGGATCCGTGAGACCAAGAACTCCGAGAGGGAGAGGAACCCCCCGGATCCAAGCATGACATGCAGACTGAAAGAGTCTGCTTTCTTGAGACAGAATCGTGGCTGCCTGGTAGCATTGGGCTTGTAAGGGATTATTGGGCTGAGCTGTTCCTTTCTCTCTTTGCTTTTCCTTTTATACTCTGAATGTGATAATCTGATCAAGCTAATGAAAGGCATGGTCTTGCTGACTAATTCCATATTTAATAGAGCTAGATATCTCTTTGTTTTCTGGTGTCCTGAACCTTGTAACACGGGTAATCATATATGGGACTCATTTGCATGTACCGTTGACATGAAGTTGGCGTAGCTTACCAGTGAAGCATTGTAGTCTTGTATATTAACAAAAGATACTGTTAGCAAGCATTTATGCCTCTCTTATTCGATGCAGTGACAAGGGGAACTTAAATGTTGCTGTTGAACGGTGGCTTCAGGATGTTGGATTAAGATTCATGATCGAGGATGGTTCACTGGATGGATTCAGGATGATGAATTAAGATTTACAGTGGTCTTGCAATCTTGCTTTTGAACACCTGTGCTGGTGGTTATGTCTACATTTGGTCTATTTCGCACCTGTAGCTTTGTATGGTAACTTATTTTAATCGGCTGATTGTTTTGAACTTACTATTTATACTGTGTTTGCAGTTTGAGCTAGAACTGGTATTATGGCCAGTTACTATAAACGTTAATGTTGTGAGTTATGCTCAATCAAAAACCCTCTTGGTACTACTGCAGTCATGGGAAGCTTCAAATTCGTGGACAGGGTTGATTTTTTTGTTCATGTACTTTTTACGGGCTTGATTTCCTTATGTGATTGGGCAGTGCCTCAGGCCTCAGCTCGTTAGGTGCAAAATGGAACTTTATTTAAAAAGCTCGTCTCGAGGTTCTCTGTGTTAAACTACAATATATATAAGCTGGAGGGGATTTATTAGGGTTTGCTGAGGGTTGAAGATGATTGAAAAGGAGTGAAGCTCACTTTGGGCTTGTTTGGTTCGGTGAGGGTTGAAGATTGAAGGGAATTAAGCGAGATTAACCCTTTCGGACGACTGAAAGGAATAATTTAATATGTCAATTGTTGAATAATTTAATACGTTAATTGTAGGGATGCAAGTATCTATGTTTTTGGGTCATTGGGTCGATTCAAAACTTAGAAAAATGAACTAGTGAACTAGAATGACATCAATTGGGTATCCACTTGCATCCCTAGTTAATTGTTATTGTTAGGTTGATCTCAACTAATGGGCCCAAAGGCCCATCGGACCCTATGACCGTGCCCTGATCGGGGGCAATTTCAGCCCAATAAGGCTGGTGGGCCCCGTCGCGCAGTGCACAGATAAAAGGGGTGGTGGGGGCCACGAGTTAGGGTTATGAGGTTCAGACCATTACCGCAGCCGCCACCTCCAGATCCTACCGATCGAGGGACGCACTGCCAGCGACGGGATGCTCCACCGCGCCCCAACAACAAACCGCCGGCGACGACGACAGTCGATCCGGCACTGCGCGTCGCTGCCTTAGGCAGATCGTCATCAACAGAACCAGCGTGCGAAAGGAAGAAGGTACATAGTTCATTGATGTATCATCACGAGCACTCACATCCACATTCCAGATCAGACAATATATGATACAAGAGATTTCAGATCTAACAATGGTATCAGAGCCAACTAGTTCATAGATCTAGATTTTAGGGAAACTAAGAACCACCGAATCACGATCCACATCGGATCAAAAAGTATACACAGAAATTACAGTCGGATCCAAATCGGATCGAAAGAAACACGAACAGATCAAATCGGATCAAAAGAAATTCAAAGACTAAGGCCGGCGTCGCGGGCCATCACCGCTGTCGCGCGGGAAAGGAAACCCTAACCCTGGAGAAATGAAGCCCGGAGGGGTTTACCTTCGGCCGCTTAGGCACCACCGCAGGGCCGCTCGACGGCGAGGGGACCAGCGGCAGCACCGTCAACCCCTAAAAGCCACCATGGGCAGTCGTTCGTTTCATCGCCGTGAGGGCCATGGGGCAGAAGGGGAAGAAGAGAGCCGGCCATAGCGAGTCCATGGCTCACCGGCCATGCGTGCGGCTGCGCGCCGCCGGCTCGGTGAAAGAGACAGAACAGAGAGCGCGTCGGGCGGCCATGGCGCCGACGGCCGACGCGACCAGCGCAAGCGGCGCGGTGGTGTGAGGCCGCCGGCCGTGCGTGCAACAGAGAAGAGAGAAGAGGGCCGGCAATGGCGCGACCATGGCAGCGAACCAAGCATGGTGGCGCAAGGGACGCCAACGGCGCCAAGCCGGGCGAGCGTGCGGCCGAGAGAAGAAAAGTGGCGCTAGGGTTTTCCCGGTGGCTGGCGCAGGGGCGTTTATACTCCCCGGTCTGCGCGCGCGGCCGTCGGATCGTTGAACGGACGGACCAGATGAAGGCGAGAGGCCGAGCGGGCCGCGCCAGCTGGGTCCAGTGCGAGCACGTGGCCGCTAATGGGCCGTGGGCCCAACTGAAGCCGCGTGGGCGCGAGCGCGCGAAACAGCAGGCCGCGCCGCTGGGCTGTGAGCTACGCGAGCACGTGAGTCTACTGGGCCGAGCACGCGAGCTGTGCAGTTGGGCTGAGCCGAGTGCGAAGAATGGTACCAGCTGGGCTGGACACTGCTGAGCGCGAATGGGCCCTGGCAGGGGCGCGTCCACAGCGTGCGAGCAAGCTGTACAAGGCTGTGCCGCTGCTGGACCACTGCTGGGCCACGCATAGGCCTGAGCTATGGGCCGAATTGATAAAAGAATGAGAACAATAGCGTGCTGAATTGTTTTGACTGTTTTTCAGTCAAATTTTGAATAGATTTTGAGTATATTTTGCATATTTTTATATCTGTTAAAATTTGAACAAACGGGATAATTTTTTCAGAGAGAGTAAATAAAGAAGTCTTGCTACTATGCGTATGTATAAGTTAAATATTTTTCCGCTTCGAATTTGTTTAGTCTTTAATTAAACAGAAAAGTTAAAGAACAGAAAAGGTATTTACGACAATGAATTTTGTTAAAGTTTTGATCTCTACTCAAATTTGATAAATTTGATTAGAGAACAGATGATTGTGTTTCGCTGCAAAGTAAAAGTTTATTCTCTAATTGAATTGGAACCGATGGCAAAATTCAATTGGAGGAGTATAAAGATATTTGTTTAAAGTTAATTATGGTACTGTTATTTTCTGACCAAAGTTGATGATAACAGTATTGTAATTTAAGACTTTGTGTTTAAAAGATTGAATCTCTGATAGTTTTGCATCATGGTGATCAATTTTCAGAGAATAGAGAGTTAAAGAAATGCTTCCGCTGAAATGATGATTATTCTTCTCGTTAAATTGGAACCAATGGTAGAATTTGATTTGAGGAGCAGTATTTTAACAGATAATTGAGGTTTTAGAAGCAATTCTGATGAACTATGTATAGAATTTGATCTCTATTTCATTCTGAACTAAGGTGATGAATGTCTAGAGAATAGATGAAAGTTTTGCTTCTAAATAGAATAATGTTTATGTTTCCGCTGCATAGATAATTGTTTTGACTTGTATTTAAATTTGAACCAAAGGGATAATTTAAATTTCTAGTCACATATAAAGTTTTTAGATTAATTGTAATATTGTTATTTTCTGACCAAAGTTGATAGTAACGATATTATAATTTAATATATGTTTACAGATAAAGTTAGATGTTTACAGATAAAGTTTCAGATTAATTGTAATATTGTTATTTTCTGACCAAAGTTGATGATAACAATATTATAGTTTTACATATGTTTTATTCGATTTTCTTGTCATACACATATAGTGTACCAGATAAAGTTTACAAAGAATAATTATATATTATTGGCGAGTTTTTCTCAGACTAAAAGTTTTCATGTTTTCCATGTGAAAGCAACAGACTGGGTACTTGTGACCCGGAAGATGACCAAGAAAAGAGAAATATCGTTGAGAGTCCAGAGGAATGTCTTTCTTGTACTCTCTATTGTTTTCAATCATCATGATTTGAGATGTAACATGTAACATGCAACATACATGTTCAATGTGACCAAAGTTGCATTGAGCAGGTTTGTCAAAGAGTTTTCGAATTTATTTCTGAATTTGATGATTGAATATACGGTCAAAAGAGTCAAGTATGGCATTGATATCCTTTTCAGGAAAACTACCCGCATAACGGGAGAAGATTGAAGAAGATACTCGCATGAGGAGTTAAAAATGACATGATATTTATGACAGAAGAAAGATGTAATGACTCATGTGCTCTTAATGAAAAGTATGGAGTAGCTCTTGTGCTTTCCTAGCATCGATTGTGCATCTTATGTGTCGTAATCATTAAGCACTCGATGAGTCTAAAGAGAATAAAGATTACATATGAACCGATAGATAAGATTGAGATGTGAGCATGCCTTACAATATTGATAACAGAGGACCTCATTGTGTCTTGAAGTGAAATGAGGAAAGTGTACTCCTATGTGAAACAGAATTGTTCGCATGATATAATCATGTGGATAACTTGTAGAAATTTTTCCTCGTTCACAAAAGTTGTAAATGTTTTCGAAATTGTGGTATAAAAGTTCATACCACATTTCGAGGGGGAGAAATAAAGCTATTCCCGTGTACTTTAACGTATAATAGATATGCCCCTATACGTCAATAATGATCTATAAAAGTTGAATGTGATCGTCTAGGGGAGTACGACACGCCTGGAGAGTACGGCGGTCGTGAAGATGATAGAATAATCACCCAATGATTACATCCGATGAGTTTTGATAGACTAAACCCAAGTAAAGAGATTCAATGATGAATCGGGGGGAGCATGGTATGTAAGACTAGAAGAGAAGTTGGATCTCGTGTCCACTTCAATGACTCAAACGGCAACAATATCTGCTAATGTTGTTTGCAACATGATTGTTATATAAGAGTATATGGAATCAATTACCTGTGGGTAATAAAAGAGCAAACGAAATCCCCACATGAAAAGAGTGGCAATAGCTGAGATATAATATAATGGATTAATCCCGATGTTTTGGGATTCAGAAGAAATTCCTAATGGAGTCAAAACAGTAGACCGTCATGGGTCTACAAGATTGTTGTGTGACCCCAAAGGGAATACAAATCCTAATGGAGTCAAAGCAGTGGGCCCCTATGGGTCCATAAGAATAAAGTGACTCTAAAAGAAAAATGTATTACATGCCACAACCAAAATTGTTATGAAAAGAAAAGAACATTGGGACATTGTCTGCAGAAATTCATTTATGGATTGAAGACAAGTCTCTGGATAATGGAGTGATAGGTTAATGACAGTTTTGGGTTATCTTACAGTGTGGGAGGACTATTGCATTTGTACAAAGATATAGAATAAGGAAAATTGTTTTTCCAATCCTCTGCAAATGGATAACATCTTACTTGCGGGTAATGTTGTCATTCCAATGCGGAAAAGAACAATAGTTTTGTCCTCGAAAGAGATATTGATGAAAGCTCATCAAGATAAAAGGAAAAGAGTTATTAAAAGAAGTATTGCACAAGCATGCTAAAAGTCTCTGAAGTATGCGTGCAAGAAACCGACGCCTGTTCTTATAGACAAGGGTAATGGTTTTGGGAACTTTGGTGTTCCGAGAATTGATGTAATATAGAGAAAATGAATATGGTACCATATGCTTCAGCTGTTGGAAGCTTAATGAAAGTAAAGTGTGATATTACCCTAAAGAAGTTTTATGTATCCGGGTCATTTTGGCAATGTAAAGTATATCAGCCTCATGCTATGTTGGAAAGAACAAGTGCTCACAAAAGGTTGTGAACACAAAGATAGAACCTGCGAAATGTATAGCGAAATCCACAATTGTCGCTAACGTTCGCGCTTAGAGTTTTTGTGTGGAAGAGCTCTAAAGGATGAAAATGAGTATCATCAATGTGATGAAAGAAATGATTATCATCAATGTGATGACAGACACAACATAGCACGATGCAAGGCTGAGGGACAGGCAAAATGTTTGGGGAAACCTATGCCCGGAGCTGATCATGATTTACAGCAGTCATGATCATTTGAAAAGTTTACTCCTATGACAACGGGTCAAATGTGGTGCCAAACACATTGACACAGAGTTATACGTTGTGAAGGAGAATGTCCAGAATCATGTTGAAATGCTTGGAGCATAAAAGTTACAGACAAGCGCTTATTAAAGGCTTACCGCCCAGTGTGTTATGATAGCACACAGTCGACATGGGTTTTATGGTATGACCTATGATTTCTGGACGATAAGAGGCCCAAAAGAAACCGAATACGTTTCAGAACAGAGTAGTGTGTTGTAGCCGTTGATTCCATCGGTAATTGGACTGTGATGATGAAACACGCTCTACATACAAATCTGTGATGAAACTGGTACTTTAAAAAGAGTGATTCAAGGTATAAAGATTAAAGAGAAAAGTGAGATCAAAGGGGAGATTGTTAGGTTGATCTCAACTAATGGGCCCAAAGGCCCATCGGACCCTATGACCGTGCCCTGATCGGGGGCAATTTCAGCCCAATAAGGCTGGTGGGCCCCGTCGCGCAGTGCACAGATAAAAGGGGTGGTGGGGGCCACGAGTTAGGGTTATGAGGTTCAGACCATTACCGCAGCCGCCACCTCCAGATCCTACCGATCGAGGGACGCACTGCCAGTGACGGGATGCTCCACCGCGCCCCAACAACAAACCGCCGGCGACGACGACAGTCGATCCGGCGCTGCGCGTCGCTGCCTTAGGCAGATCGTCATCAACAGAACCAGCGTGCGAAAGGAAGAAGGTACATAGTTCATTGATGTATCATCACGAGCACTCACATCCACATTCCAGATCAGACAATATATGATACAAGAGATTTCAGATCTAACAGTTATATGTCCCTCGTTACCTCCTCACGCCGCGAGCACGTGATGGTTGAGTGCGATTTATGGAGGAGAAGCGCCGTTTTACATGTGCATCATGCGCCGATGAGAGCCTTCCCGGTGAAGATCCCCATCAACGCCGGCCGGCTCTAACCACCATATCACCACCACCGTGATCACGCTTGTGGGGTGATGTGGCTGGGACCACTTGTGGGGTGATGTGGCTGGGACCATGGGTTGTGGGTAGACTGCCCGCGCTCTCACCGCGGCATCACCGTCGTCACCAAGCACGGCAAGGCCTCCCTGGGTCGTCACCACATGGAGCAACACGGCGATGGCTGGCTCTAGTTCACGGTCCGGGGGTCAGAGATCAAGGTCGGAGACGCCGTGCGTGCGGAGCTGCTGCGCTCTGGGTTGCTGTGCACCGTAAACCAACACGGGATGATGGCGAGGAGCCTGCCATTGTGGAGCTCGCGTTGCAGAACCTCGCGGTGTCGGAGCCCACCCTGAGCCGGAATGGCGACGAAGATGTGCTGTACCTGATGGCAAGGACGAAGCTGTTCCTCCCAAAGGCGTGGGCTCTGGCTATCGACATGAGGAAGAAAGAGCTGCTAGGTCTGGCTGAGTTTGGCACTGAAAGCGGACGGGATGTATGCGTCACCTATCGCACTGGCACTATCTCCAAGTATATGAAGCCGGTGGCAGCTCCAGGTAGTTGTTCAATTGTAGCAGACAATTTTGTTACTTAATCAACTCACTTACAAACATGCATATATATGGTTAGCGGAGCAAGCTCGTATTAGTTGGTTGTCCAATTAGGATCAGGGGATTTGTGCTTTATCGGAAATTACAGTGTACCGTGCCCAATTTAGTTGTCTTCTGTTCTTCACCTCATGTTTTGAAATTTATGAAATCCTTCTTCGAATAACCATGATATCAAATGGCACATTTCAGCAGAGTTTTCTTTGGTATATCCCTATAATTACTGGGTAATAAATTGTAAGCATGATGACGAGGGCATTTACTTATCTTCCTTGACTTATGTGACCCTTTTGTATGCCACTTCTCACCTGTCTCCTCTCTTTTTTTCAGTTATTGGGCCTCCAGCTTGATCTTCAATTACCTGCCTGTTCATTCTGCTGCCTTCTGGTCAATTTTGCAACCAACCTGATCAGTGCTCCAAGCATCACATACAGCCCGAAAGAGGCAGCTTTCTTGAGATGGAATCGTGGCTGCCTGGTCGCATTGGGCTTCTACGGGACTATTGGGTCGAGCTGTACAGTGCCCATTATCCCTTGTCTTTACCTTTTTTTCTACCCTGATATTTATACACGTGATAATCTGATTAAGCTAATGAAATGCATGGTCTTGATATGACTAATTCCATATTTAATAGAGCTACTAGATATATCTCTCTTTAATTTCTGATGAGATAATCCGACTTCATATGGTATCGCTTTGCTGCAGATCAGCAACGGGACAGCTCAACTTCGTACAATGCATAGCAATGGACCATGCGGTTTGTTTTTTCCTTTTGTCTCACAGACAAGAATTACGTAAGTAATGTACTCCCTATATGCTAACGCCTTCAGATACCTAAAACTCGGCAGAGCCAGGCACTCGGGGAAATGGGATGGCGTCTCTAATGTTGTCTATCCCCGTCGCAAACTGAACGAGCCGTTCAAATCCAAGACCAAAACCGGCATGGGGAACTGCAGCACAGGAAAGAGCAATTCTGTCATGGCAAACCACGGGAACCAAAGTTTTGACTATTCATGATAATGGAAGTAACAGAGAAAATCACGTCATCCAGCTTTATTATCTCAGTTTTAGCAAGCATGATTAACTAACCTGATCCATATCGCCGTAGATCCAAATACCACCAGTAGCTCTCCTTGTTCAGATTTTGCTCATCCAACCGGGCTTCGAGGTGATCCAGCCGCTCTTCCCTTTGGCTTCCTCCAATAAGTTCACCAACCTGACATTTAACAGATTTGCCATAGCTAAAAGAAAAGATGTTCTTCCATGAACAGAAACATTCATATGGCTAAGAATTTTATGTATGTTGTATTGATTGTATGTGCCTACCCGAGGAACCAACAAATCCATTGCAGCAACTGTCTTCCCATCATCATTTTCCCGCATATAGAAAGCCTTGATTTCCTAACAAAGTTAAAGAGAGGTCTTAATGTATGCTCAGTCTGTCTCAGACTCTCAGGACCAGTTAAACACTGAAAAGTGCACTATGCAGACCTTTGGGTAATCTCTTATTATAACTGGGCGGCCACCAAAAGCAACTTCTGTGATGTATCTCTCATGCTCACTTTGAAGATCCAAACCCCATTTTACCTGTTGGTTTATCGTAAAAGAAAAGAATAGGTCAGATAAGACATTTATATTCATATGATTATCTCTTCAAATTCTGCTTTTCTCCTTTGCTAGCTCAGGAAAGAACATCGGCATCTGTAACTCAGTAGAATTAGAATGCACACAGATGATTTCATACATATCAAAACAACCAGCATTTATTCTCAGTCAACACAAACCATGAAAAGTCATCCAGCATTGAACAATGTAGACATGTATTAACATTAAGTATGCAGACATTTTCCTTTTGCAGAAGTATATACTTGAATCTTCATTATGATTGTAAATAAGTCGTGTAGCAAGAGAGCGCATCAGATAAGTTTTACTGTGACAAAGACGAGAAAGTTATTCATAGAATGATGCCAGGCGTGCACGCAGATGATTTCATACATATCAAAACAACCAGGATTTATTCTCAGTCAACACATGCACTGAAAAGTCATCCAGCATTGAACTATGTAGACATATATCAACATTTCAAGTATGCAGACATTTTTCTTTTGCGGAAATATATAATTGAATCTTCATTATGATTGTAAATAAAAGTCACATTGCAAGAAAACACATCAGATAAGCTTCACTGTGACAAAGATGAGAAAATTATTCATAAAATGGTGTCAGGCGTGCATTACCGGGAACTCGAATTTCTTCTTGGACCCAAGAAGTAGCTCGACAGCATCAGTGTATGACAAGTGAACAAAGTTCTTCTCTACTACATCCTGGGGGCAAGCAGAAGTGATTCACCGTGTCAGCATTCATCTTCATCAAAATGTGCCACTGAGTCCAAAGCAATATATTGCTGCCATAGAAATGATAACTAAACAAATATATAGATAGGGAGTATACATTTAATCGATCTATTATGCCTTTCTCAACCCATGTATTGAAGAAGTCCATATCTTCTTTGCGGTTGTCTAGAATGTACTTTACCTGCATGAGAGCAGTAATTAGATTAAAGGTGAGTCTAAACCTCTGCCTCAAAATTTCCCTGATTTAATAGACAAAACTACACTGCAGAAATGGCTAGCAGTAGACTTGAGCATCAAGCAAAAACTGACAGAGGAAGGCACCTACTACGTACTGGAGATAGGCAGTTGCACAAGCCATGTCATCATTTAGATCCGCAAAGGCAAGCTCAGGTTCAATCATCTTCACTCAGAACAAAGAAACAAAAGAAACTGTGAATTCAGTGTTTGTGTAGGATTCCAAAAAAACACAGGTGTAAGAATTTGAAATACCCAAAATTCAGCCAGATGTCTTGCGGTGTTTGAATTTTCAGCCCTAAATGTTGGACCAAATGTGTAAATCTGGAGTGAAAAATGAATGTGAGGAAATAATAAATTGATTAAAGTTATCAAACATGACAGGGATAACTGTTTGAAATGAATAAGGCAAAAGAATTACATCAGATAAAGCCGAAGCATATGTTTCACCATTAAGCTGTCCAGATACCGTCAGAAATGCTGGTTTGCAGAAGAAATCCTAGCACATATAACATTGTAAACATTAGTATTACTTGAACAGTTTTGAGAAACCAAATACTACCTCCGTTCTTAAATATATGTTGTTTAGGACAAGCTTTTAGTTCAAAAATGAACTAACTTGCTTGTCCTAAACGTCATATATTTAAGAACGGAGGGAGTAATATTCAATATAGGCCAGCAATTCATACAGCCAGAACGACTCAGGCAACATGCTAACGAGGGGAAAGGCTACCTGTGACCAATCAACCCTTCCATCCTTGGTAGCAGGAATATCTTTGAGTAGGGAACCGCCTTCAGCGCTGTTTGAAAGCTATATTATAGAAGTGCACAAAAATATTAAATACATTCAAACCAGAATGCAATAAAAGGAAACCAAGGAAATGGAGAGCTGCATATATCATTCTAAGGAAAAGTTTTGTGCAAGGATAATAGATGCCACTCGTACTCATGAACTTTGTTAACTTTATGCTTGAAAATACATATATGGACTAATAATAGTATGATTCTGATATGACTATTACCATGTTATGGTATAACTTCGATTATTGCATTTGCTGATCTAACAGAAAACCTGCTGAGGATGTTTCTATGACTTCCATGCACCAAATATTTGATAAGGCACAGATTTAAGGAAGGCCCATAAGCCACATAAGTCCAATTAACAAAAAAATTGAAAAATGTGCACTTCGAAAATGATGACAGCTGGGTTCGAAGCACAAGCTCCAATTGAAATAATTGGGTAAACATTTTCTATACAGCGCTTCGAAATAATTGGGTTCGAAAATGATGACAGCTGGATTCAGTTTGACATAGATGAGCTGAACATTTTCTATACAGCACTTAAATTCTAGAGTGCACAAATAGTCTGTCTAAAGAAACATATTGAAGAAAAACTAACCAAAGTAGTCACATAAAACTGCTCCCCAGCTCCTTCACAATCTGAGGTAGTAATAATAGGGCTCGATACCCAAACAAATCCATTGTCTTGAAAGAATTTATGAGTTGCGTAAGCCAGAGCATTTCTCACTCTTGCCACCTAAAAAAACACCCGCAGATACAGTAAGCAATCCACAGGAGAAACTATTCGGACAAAAAATACTTTCATGGTATAGAGTCATATTTTCACAGCATATCCTTTTCTCGAACACGCAGGAGAACTGTGTATCATTGTATTAATTAATAGAAGAAATAGTCATACAGAGACACACACCCACGCACACACACACCTGAAAACTATAAAAGTCTAATCTTTTCACAGCATATCAATTTTTTTAAAGAGTGATTTGTGT
Organism: Echinochloa phyllopogon; assembly: GCA_033239725.1. NCBI lineage: Eukaryota > Viridiplantae > Streptophyta > Magnoliopsida > Poales > Poaceae > Echinochloa > Echinochloa phyllopogon. The sequence goes on along the minus strand of BTCW01000002.1, from coordinate 47,274,431 downwards.
AGCTAGTTAATGAGCATTGACTGTTAATAACCCAGTATCTTGCAAATCACTGTCCGAGTGGCCCACATCTGTGAGACAAAGAGAATCCTCTAGAAATTTGCATAGGCGACCATTTACATAATGTATACTAACTTGTAAGTTACCCTGGTGAACTAATCATACAAATAGAAAACAGATAACACTAGATAAAGGGCTTTCGAATGTCTGGTTTAGTAATGGAAAGAAAGAAAATGTGTTGTTTCCAATCTCATGGTCAACGAACCTATGCACCTTCATATGGAAAGGAATTAACATGAATACCAAATTTGCGACTTCTGAAGTTCAGAATGCTAGAAAAGGGAAGAAAAAAGGGCCCAGCAGTGAGTAGAACATACTGCACCAAAAGTGTTTGTCCGAGGACGGAGATGTGCTACAGTTCTAAGAAATTCTCTCGATGCCTTTTTCTTCTGTATAGGAAAGGATGTGGGGTCACTTTTCCCAATCTGCAAGAAGTAAAAAAACATTACAACACAAAAAAAGAAATAATGGAACAAAGAATATGGTTGTCAGATTATGCAAGTTCTTGGTCTAAGTGCATGCTTGATTAGTCCAAGTATAGCACTGGAAAGAAAGCTCCATAGCTTGTATATTACAACTTCCAACAAAGGATCAAAAGAACACAACATGTCCTCATAGGATGCTTCAGTTGACTACAGTTGGCATGCAAAATGCGACATTAACTCATTACGTCAAAAGAATTTCCTGTATTGTTATATGCAAAAATAGAAAGAAACTTCTTGACATCTTAACAAGCTAGTTAGTTACAGACATAAGAATGCATGAACCAAAAATAGTTATGAAGAATGAAAGAATTACCACACTGATCTTTGAAACCTTCAACTCCACTTTTTGCTTACCACCTTGGCTGCTTGCAACAACTCCCTCAACTAGTACAGATGCTCCTGTAGTGACAGAGTCTATCTGACAGCCATCATTGAAAATAATGACCAATAAAACGTATTATAGCCTTATGTCAATCAACTGCAACCAATGAATGTAAATAAGCTTAAGAAAGTAAACAAATCGCAATCTTTGCTAAATTGGTAAAACACAGTACCTGGTCATAGCCTTCTGTATCAGGAGTCAATACGCATTGCATATTGGACAAGCAAGAGCCATCATTGACCTAAAAGTTTAAATTTCAGAATGTATTAGACTCTTAAAGGAAAGAATATTGATACCAATTCCACTAATTAGCCAATCGCCATAATAATCTAATCTACGCATGTGTAAAAGACAAGAGCCACTAGAGTCCATAATATCACAAAATTTTGTATAACATGCATAACCATCATGGTTCCTGATGGTTCCACTGGCCCATGATCATAGTATTACAAGCATGCAAGCCTAGATTTAGTATTTAGCACAAGAGCTACTTGAGTCCTTAACTGATGATGATCATCAGTTCACATAAACTAGAATGGGAAGCAATGCCAACAATGCACGAAACGGAAGCACATTTTCCAACCTTCCAGAGTCATAAATCACCAATTTAACTGCTAATCATATGAACCCGGATTTCGGCACAAGAAAAATCTGCTAACGGTACATATTACAACTGCGCCGTTCCGATTGATGGAAGCCATACCAAAAATGGAGTCGCAACTCGCAAGTATCTCACCTCGACGAAGGTGACGGTCCTCTGCGCGCGGCAGGTGCGCACCCACCCGCGCACGGCGAGCTCCTTGCCCACCCACGCGGCGCCCTCGTCCTCCCCGCCCTTCACGTCCGCCACCCGCAGCCGCTTCCTGAACTCCCCCACAGCCTCCCCGGCCGGACCGGTCGCTGCGCCCGCGGCGGCGGCGGAAGCAGGAGCCGGGGCGGAGGCCTGCGCCGCGGCGCAGAAGCGCTGCCGCCGCCCCGAGGCGGCGGCGAGCGGCGCGGTAAGCGGGAGCGGGAACGAGAGCGCGGCGAGCGGGGAGGCCTTAACCTGGAGGCGGCGCGGGGCTAGCCGGAGGAGCCGGGCGGCCGCGGCAGCCGCCATCGGCAGCTAGGTGGCAGTGGCGGCGGCGGTCGTCGGGGCCGTAAAGCTATCGCCTGTCGCGGCGGGCCTATCTGCTTCCTTCCGACTAGGAGCCGTCCGTTAATGATCGATGGGTGAACGCGTCTCTTGAGGCCGTTTACGTATTCGACTAAATCCGCCTTCATCCCTTGCTTACGTATTAACAGTGGAGATGCCTTTTTGTTATGGGTGCTGACGACGCCAGGATCAGACGTTATCACGCACTGACGCACATGAGTTTATCTATTTTCTATAAAAAAGTTCAATTTTAATGAAAGCCGATCAAGATCATCACATGCGTTTTTTCATCTCGTCTCACTAGTTGGAGAGTCCAGCTCGCTCCTCTCTCTCCCTCCCTCGAGTCAGTCCAATCCGGAGGAGGAGTTGGAGTTGGGAGAGTGGGCATCCGCGAGAGGAGGATGGCGAGCAGCAACGGCAAGGCGGCGCAGGGGGAGGAGGGGAAGGCGGCGGCGGAGGGGTCGATCGGCGGGTACGAGTCCCTGCACAGGCTCCTGGAGGCCAACCTCTCTCCCGAGCTCTTCCAGGTCCATCTCTCACTCCATCGCTGCCTAGATTCGTCCCGCCGTGTCGTCGTCCGTGCCCGTTTCTTGGTTGGATGCCGTATCCGAATTCAGTTGCGTCCGTGGGCGCGCGCAAATTCTTTCACATGCTGAATCAGCGCTGTTGGATAACAAAATTGTCAGGAAAGGGTGATCGAACTACTGGGGTAAGGGCAAGTCGATCGAGAAAATCCAGTGAACGAGTTTTGGTGCTCTGATTGGCCTCGTACGTCAACTAGTCACTTTCTCCACGAGTGATGTATTACTGAATTAAGTATTTATGATGTGAGCCTAAAATGCTTCTTGTAACATCCCTGCTGATGTTACTGATGGCTACACTATCCTCGCTGTGTTCGCAGTCCTCTTCCACCCATTTGTCGATTGAAATTGTGTGCCTTTCTTTTTAGCAAGTGTTCCTAGTCAGAGCATCAGAGGTACTGGTTGGTAGTTACTAGTTAGAAAGATCAGTGGATGTGTGATTTACCTACAGTCTGACTTCAGAATTGTAGATACCATTACCCTGCTGAGCTTACCTCTCATTTGAGACATTTCACTGAGCCATAAGGATATCTAGATGACATTTGTCCTCAGTTTGTTGATTTCGTCAACTTTTTCTTGTTAACAGGAAGCAAGCCGATTGCTGTTGGGGCTGAATTGTGCACGACCTCTTGAGGCTATCTCACTGCCTGAAGCCACAACTACTCTTGCGGAAACGCACAATTTTGATGTGCAGGTTATCTCCAAATTTTTATTAGCAGTTGTTCTTTTTTAATTGATTATGTGATTGCCAGATGTAGCATCTTTTTTTCAGTACATCAGGTGCTAGCATATAGAACTTAAATTATATTGGGCGGCAGATTTAAACTGTGGTCTACTTGTGTGGTAGGCCTTCCGTTTTAATGCAGACAAAGAGTTTCTAAGGCAACCACGTGTTGTTCGAGTTGGCCTAATTCAGAACTCAATTGTTGTTCCCACTACTACTCATTTTGCTGATCAAAAGAAGGCTATCATGGACAAAATTAAACCCATCATCGATGCAGCTGGTGCTTCTGGGGTCAATATTTTGTGCTTACAAGTGAGTAGCTTGTGCTATTTCTTTGGAACATTTGAAATTATGTATACAATTCAAGATGCTGAGTTAATTCCAGAAGGAATATAGTTTCTAATGATTTGTACACCAAAATTCAGGAAGCCTGGACGATGCCGTTAGCCTTCTGCACACGTGAAAAAAGATGGTGTGAGTTTGCTGAACCAGTTGATGGAGAATCTACCCAGTTCCTTAAAGAACTTGCACAAAAGTATAACATGGTGATTGTGAGCCCAATCCTTGAAAGGGATGTAAACCATGGGGAGACTATTTGGAATACTGCTGTTGTAATTGGAAATAATGGCAACATAATTGGCATTCATCGAAAGGTATGCACATCACTTAATTTTTCTTTTCCTTCGGCTGCATTTTCTATTCCTCCCTTCTGGCAGACAGCTTTTGCAGAGTCTAAATAAACACTACTTTAGAATCACATCCCAAGAGTTGGTGATTTCAATGAGAGTACATACTACATGGAGGGTAACACTGGGCATCCAGTGTTTGAAACAGCTTTTGGAAAAATAGGAGTGAACATTTGTTATGGAAGACATCACCCCCTTAATTGGCTTGCATTTGGCCTCAACGGAGCTGAAATAGTGTTCAACCCATCTGCGACTGTTGGTGAACTCAGCGAACCAATGTGGCCTATTGAGGTTAGAGAAAATTCTTGTGCTCTTTCCTCCACTATAGCACACGATTTTCATAAATGCATTTGGAAACTTTCTGGCACATAATTATGATCTTCTTTTATTTTGGGTGTGCTACTTCAGGCAAGGAATGCCGCGATTGCAAACAGCTACTTTGTTGGATCAATTAATCGGGTTGGCACAGAAGTGTTCCCAAATCCATTCACATCTGGTGATGGTAAACCTCAGCATGCAGACTTCGGCCATTTCTATGGATCTAGCCATTTCTCAGCACCTGACGCTTCTTGCACCCCATCACTATCACGCTACCGAGATGGCTTGATCATCTCTGATATGGACCTCAACCTATGCCGCCAGATCAAAGACAAGTGGGCCTTCCGTATGACTGCTCGTTATGAGATGTATGCTTCCTTGCTATCAGAGTACTTGAAACCAGATTTTAGACCTCAAGTCATTGTTGATCCCTTGATTAACAAGAGGGCCTAAATCTGAGGTTACCTGGATTTAAAAGGAGGCCATTTATGCTGGGACTTCAACAGCATGGGTTTACAATTTAGAAGAATAATCTCTTCGAAGGTGCAGATGAAGGTGTCTGTTTTCATTTCCTTTTTCGCATCCTGTAAAAAAGCATTTGGTGTACATTTGCAGAAGTTTGTCCAACCTGACTTTACTCAATATTGGAAATATGAAGGTCTGTTTTGTTTTGCGTTCCAAATTAGCATGGGGTTGCTCTGTGAAGAATTCAACAAACTTCTAGACTATCTAGAATAGGTGAATAGCTAAGAAACTCCTCCAAACATAATGTTGGGCATTGGTAAAGCTTGTTTCATAACACTGACTGGTACAGAATGCTTTGCATTCTTTTACATGAAAGGCGGGCATTTTTGCAAATCTACTGCAGGCTAGAATAAAGAATTGGCTACAGGGTGTACAATAAACATTATATGCAATCCAGCTCCCTAGTCCTTTTTGTCAGAAATTAACCCTAGACCTTTGACAGGTATTATCAACTACTTTATTGCTATTTCAATGCTTCTTCCTCCTTCCATTTCACCAATCTCTTCAGGAAGTCCATCACCTGCAATTGGGATAGCACATAGTTCAGTATATGAATGCAAACCTGTTCTTTTTCCTGAAATTAATGCACTATGTGATAGTTCGATATATATAACGTTGAAAAAAGCAATCCAGTTATGTAACTTGATGCGCAGGAGATGGTAGCAGCCCTACACAAAATCATGAATTTACCTCAGATGGATCCACAAGAGAGTACGCTGCATGAGATTCCTTGGGTACAGATGACACCAAAATTCCGAAACCCCGCTTATCTTCTCGTAGAAACTGCAGATTTAAACCAAGAAGTGAATTATTTACATGAAAAAAAGGCAAGGTTGTTCTGTATCAAAATCATCTTATGCACCTTAAATGCGTCCTCATCAGTACGGTCATCTCCAATGTAGATAGGGAGCACATTATCAGAATCAGCTAGCCCTAGGGAGTCCAACAAGAACTCCACAGCCTTTCCCTTGTTCCAGTCTATCACTGGACGAACTTCTAAAACCTACATTGCAGTAATCAGACTCATCTGTTGATCACCTTTCAAGAGTCGCTGTTCTAGTGATTTTCATTTACATCTTATACCTTTCGTCCATGACTCAGTCGGAGGCGAGGATAGGCTTTCAGGATGTCATCTGTGCACCGTGCAACGAGTGGCCAATCCTGAAAGTCAAATGCATTAGAAGCAGCACTGTCAACAAGTGGTTCGTTTATCCCAAAAATCATTTTTAAGAGAAGTGAAAGTCCACCTTCTCGTTGACATTGCGGTAATGTACTGACACACAGAACGTGTTGTTTTCAACTTTTGCACCATCGATTCCCCAGATCTTCTCGATGAGCAACCTAAAAACCTGCATCACACGGCGCTGCATTGAATATCTTGATCACATCATATGGAATTCGAAACCATGCAAATTTTATACCTCCTCGATCATTGGTATGAATTCACTAGCAGCCCGGAAGATCTTGGCCTCCTTATCCTACAGAAAATGGTAATAAGAAAATCCTCCAAATTGAAATAACATCCATTGTTCTCTGCACTAAGCATTGTAAACACTGACAAAACTCTATCTTACTGCGTGAGTTCGTAAAGGCATTTGCGCACCTGCTTTGTACTGTAATTCGTGCAGTTTCTATTATCAGTGACAGAACCAGTTTTCACCACTGGACCCATGATATCCATTCCATGGCTACCAGCGTAGTACAGCTCAGTTAATTTGACAAAATCAAACACCTAAATAGATTCAGAGGAGTTAAGTTAAAGTCCAGAAAGAGATATCTAGAAATAAACTATAATCCATTGGAAAGAACAATCAACAATTTGTTCACCTTATCACAAGACCTTCAGATAATCGCAGTGGGAAGATGGTATGCAGCATTCCTCACCACCTCGCGCATCTGTGCATATGGTATTTTACAGATGTTATACTCAGTAAAAATTGGCAAACACAAGGGAACTATTCAGATATTGATGTTGCAATGATATTACCTGATCAGACATGATGGCATTGTCTGGCTCATCAACAATTGGCGAGAGGGTTCCATCATAGTCCAAGAACAACACTGTCTTCTTGCCTTTGCCGTAGGCAACAATTTTCTCAAATGTGTTCAGTGCTGAAGGGTACTTCTTCTGCAAATGACAAGGAATCGATAAATAGCACCAGCTCCTACAATATCAACACTACTGCAACATGCGTTCAGATAGAAGATAAAAACTCACAGTCCAAGCTCGGTAGATTGGATCGAAAGCACTGGGGTTACCGATGTTCACATGGATAGCAGTAGGTGAGGATATCTTCATGTCATTCAACCAGCCATTAACACGTAGTGGCATCTTTTTTAAAGGAAAAGCCGGTTCTTTCGTCTCCTCTGCTGATGGAGGATCATCATTTGCACAGGTGCTACCATTAGCATAGGAACCCATGCTTATTTTTCTTTACCAAGCCGTCCAATAGTCTGAAGCCCTTGTTCTTGTTCGCAGAATGCTATCCAGACTCTCCCTTCTACGGAGAAATACCTGTCTTCAATGTCTTCTTGCCATTGCAGCCCCAATAAAATCAAAGCCCAGAGCAATCAGATACGTCTGCTCCCTGTTCAGACAAATGCAAAAGGTAAAGGAAACGATGTTCATATACATACTTAAAGAAGCCCCTGGATCTCGAGATCACCCAACACCGGGCAAAAGTAAAGCAACAATGTTTATATAAACTCTGCATAGACATCGAAAATTTCTAATGACTTGCGCAGAGGAATCTGATGCAACAAGGAACATGTAGGTTTGGAAGTCAAGACAAGCTTACGCTAGCAATCAGGGATTAATGAAATGGGTGGCTTCCGGTCAACAACAACCAATGAGACAAAGTCTTACGACGAACAACATAATCCTCCGTACACACACATAAAGCCGCGACATATATATGTAACTCAAACAATCATAGTCAATTAGGATTCACAGACAGCATGGTCAGCTGCATACCAATATTCTGTGGCCACCCATGAAGACTATACTGATTTGCAGTAATACACTGCATATTACTTTAAAGAATAAATCAATCAACAACGATGGCTGAAGAGGTTTACACACACCAAGGCAGACCAATGGTAGAACCAATGAGGGAACGGGATTATGCGACCACGCTTGTCCAAGTCCATGCAATAAGCACTGACATCTGCTGTAACTTTGGCAATTGGTGCTCTGATGAAATTCTAATCACACAAGGCAACATGTTCTCCAATTTCGAGACGAAGAACCAAAATTGTTCTCTAATGTCTTGTAGAATCATAAAAGTTAAGCGTACCTTGTTGGTTAGTTAGCTTTGATTGTTTGCAACTCCCTGTGGTCCTTTTTATAATGGTCAAATTACATTCTCGGACTGTCTCAATGATGAAAATGAGATACATAACTCCAACAAAAGAAACAAATTAAGATTCTATATCTACCTTCATCATTCGACAAAAGAAGTTGGAAAAGAGAAAGGCACAAAAAAAATTCAGAAACGTGGACGTACGTCTACATCAAATTTATGTCAGGGTTTGAAACTTCATGTGCGTTAAACAATCTCAATTGGGGGGTCGTTTTCACTCTTAAAAAGGATCCTCTCTGTGGAATCTAACAGGTTAGTAGTACAACAATGGAGTGCACTTCTGGTTACCAACGAGAGAAGCATTTGATTACATGAGGCAAAACTCAAAGGACTAGTAGAAGAGCAATGGGGTGCACTTGCAAGCAACAAAATAAATTGCAGCTTGGTCAAGGCATGACGCAAACATAGCTTTATAAAATACAACATGGCGTGAGGGCATCAAAATAATGTGACATTTATCACAACATTTGAAACTAGATGCACCAAGAAAAAGGTAGCAGGTCAAAGACTCAGTATACTTATTGGCAGGGTAAACGTCCACCTGATTGAGTCTAAAAGATATATACTACGTATATACACAGTGGACCAGTTCTTCAAGCTATACGTTCTCTCTTCTCTGTATTCCAGAAGGTTGAAATTTGGCAATACGGTTAAGAGGGTTTATGAAGGTAATGCAATATACAAAGGCTAAAAGAAAACATGAAACAACGAATTAAACCATCAGCTAACGGAAAACATTCGGTGCAAAGGGCCGCATATGCTCACCCCCAACGTCGTTAGCATCAGTTAACGGTGAAAAAGTTCACATGGGTCCCACGGGTTGAAAAAGTTCACATGTCCACCCAATCCTGCTGCTGTCACTTATACGAGCTCCAAGTTAATTTATATACTACCATTTTGCAAAAAGAGCTTTGATTCCAAATCCGAATCTACCAAATGATCTGACACAATCTATCAGAAAGGTTGGAACACGAACAAATATGTAAAATTCTAAGGAATCAAAAGGTTCTGATTCAATTTGTCACTACACAATAAAAGGAGAAATCACAAAAATGCTATCGTAATGATCTGACACAAGCTAATATTGATTGATTCACTGATGTGCATAAATGATCTACATTTATATATGGTAAACAACCTCATGAGGATAAATTTTGATACCCAATGTAGTTGTTTTCATGATTAATTTATAGCCACTATTTACCATGAACATAATGTCAGTTAAGGACTAAATACTAGAGCCAAACCAAATACCTTGAAATCAAGAATAATTACTTCATGAGGATTAAATTCTATGGATTGAGGCCTTGGAACAAACGAATAGCAAGCAATTTAAAAGGTTTTGATCCATACCCAGCATTCCGGTAATGCCTAGTTTGAATCATATGGTAGCTAGTTTACTGTAAAATTTGAAGGTGTAATTTGGGTCTTGTCACTTTCTTACCTTCCATTTAAAATTTACTAAGTCAAGAAAAATAAAAGAAATAAAACATAAAGAGGCCTGCAGTTGTACGCATTATATCCAATCCAAGTTAAACAAGAACATACGTCCATATCCATGCAATTGTGAAATATTTTGGCCTACAATTTCACAGGTTCTGGCACATATTAACCAACTCATGTGCACTGATGATCCTACACATTTCGTCAATAACTAGGACGAAAATGAGCCTGCAAGCAAGCCGGCCAATGACTTGATTTAGGGCAATAGAACCCAAATTTATTTTGTTGTAACAACTTGTGCCTGATACAATCATCCTTTGCTGGTTTAAACTAAATGAAGTCGATTTAAAACAAGAAGAGAGTTTCTTTTGCATACATTGAATCGGATTAATCCCTCGAGTGCAAACATCTAGCAGTTATGAATCACATTTTTCGTCAGAGAGGATTCTCACCTGATTTGGAGAGGGCAGAGCTAGAACCGTGACAATCGAGAGATCGAGATCGGCACAAGAGAGAGAAAGCTTTGCATGTAATGACTAACCAAAGAGAGAAGAGGGGGAGGGACGTAGAAGGTGGCCATATATAGGTATGAGAAATTTAAGCAGGACGGGAGAAATATTAATGGCCATATAAGGAGGAAGAGGGGCGTAGAGGGTGGCTTAGTGACTTCTAATAATATTAATGGTAAAATAGTTTAACTTAGGAGAAATATTATCTTTTTCCAATTGTCAAAGAATCTTACTCTTAGTTAGAAAATGTTTAATTGGTTTTATGTTGTACTCCCAGTCATGAGTAATTGATGTTTATTACAGCGAAATCTAAAGTGCAAGGCAACTTATTTGTCTAAAACGTCAACTAGTTTTGGCTGGAGGAAGTTCTCTGCTTTTGTACTTTTAGATCACGAAGCTGGCCCAGAGGCTAGAATAGACCAACATGAAAGTTGGTATACTCAATGAACTTATAGACCGTCTCATGGAATGTTATGTATGATATTTTTAGGATGTGGAAGAGAGAAGAAAGGAGTCATTGTTTGGCGAAGCAACAACCTCATAAGCTAAACTTTAGGACTATATAGGAAACCACTTCTTAATCACCGTACAAATTGCCGTTGCCATGTAATTCATAGCGTTACTTTTCATATACCCAAATTAAGGGATCACAGCACAAGACAACACATTGTAGATTACCAACTTTCACAGATAACAGCAAGTCCTTCATATAATTCAGCCAGCTGTCATCTTGCGATGGCATCATCAGTTTGAGGCGATACTGCTTGTTTCAGCACCTCCTTCAACTGCGTTGTAGTCTCCTCACACTAGAACACAGGAAATCATTAGCCAGTTAATCACTCACTTCATATGTTTTGGATCGCAGATGGCACACTAAAGTCTTATACAAACATGCAATTTAAGAGTTCAGAAAAATGGCACGGAGACAAACCCAAGAACTAGTGGCTGTGTTTATTCTATCTGACCTTTCAAACCTGATTGATTGCTACAGTGAATTTGATTCATTGAGTTCAAACTTGTGCAAAAAGAGCAATGCCCCCACAACAGAAGTATTTGGATGAGATGGATCTGGATCAAAATCCAGGATTCTGCATATACAGTATATATGGAAAAGAACAAAAAAAATGAAAGAAGTGATGAAATGCACCAGCGGTACACGAACTTGGCACGAAGTGTCATCCAGGTCCCTAAACTCTGAAAATGCACATCTAGGTCCCTAAACTTGCTAATCGGTTCACATGAGGTCCAAATCTCTATAATCAGTAGTAAACCGCATACGTGGCATGCTGACTGGGCGCTGACATGGTATGTGGGCCCCACATGTCAGGTCAACCTTCTCCTTCCTCTGGTCCTCTTTCTCTCTCCCCCCTCACTCAGTCCAGCGGAGACGACGGCAGGGGGCCGGCGCGCGCGGCGGCCGGGCACAGGGGCAGGCGGCGGCCGCGGGCGGGAGCTGCGGCGGCGCTCCTGCTGCCGTCGGGTCGCCTGCCGCTAGCCCCCATCAAGCTATTGGCTGCTAGAAAAGAAGTGATGAGTGCCGCGCGCCAGTCCCCTGCCATCGTCGCCGCTGGAGTGAGTGAGGGGGGAGAGAGAAAGAGGACCAAGGAAGGAGAAGGAGAAGGTTGACCTGATATGTGGGGCCCACATACCATGTCAGCGCCCAGTCAGCATGCCACGTATGCGGATTACTACTGATTATATAGATTTGGACCTCATGTGAACCGATTAGAAGTTTAGGGACTTGGATGTGCATTTTCAGAGTTTAGGGACCTGGATGACACTTCATACCAAGTTCGTGTACCGCTCGTGCATTTTACTCATGAGTTTCTACTGCCTCTGTGATTACAGCACTCATTCTTGCTTCAAAGCAAAGATGACAAGAACTGTACAAGTTGCCCAGGCAATCAAGCGCCTGATGCTCTGCCATCTGCACTTCTGCAGCACGCCAGCACCTCAGTACACAATCGATGAAACATCACTTTCATCCAGAAAGAGGAAAATAAAGGACGGAATTGCAGCTTGCTCTCGTATAATTCAACCTACAAATTAGAGTTTCTACTGCACAGATAAGCTTGCAATTTGCAACATATACATGGCATAAGAGTTTTGGACTAATGTAAGCACAATATAAACGAAAGGATGCGGCCAAGCAGATCATTGATGAAAGCACAGCAATCTCTGAATCATCCAGGAAGCCCATGTGAGATTTGAGATAATCACAGAAAGGAGGCTACTGGATAGTGACAGATTGCAGATGTGCAACAGGTCTAATCGAATGAGATACCTTCAAGCCTGTTTTGAGAGTATAAACACCCGATGGTGCCCAATCCGTGTTTCATGGAAGCGTCCAAGATGGCGAAGGACCTGGAGGACAGTAGCAGATGAATGTAATGGAGAAACTTACATTGCTAACAAAATGAGCAGGTAGTAACCAGGAAATATGATTGCAACACATATGTAACATTATATCTCTTTAGCTACCAAACTTTATCAACGATACTGCAAGATCAATTGTCACCTTATGGCCTACTGTTCTAAAAGGTACTGCACTGTAATGAAGGGTTCACATGGTTTGTAGCATGAGGTTACATGAAAAGTGCTTCAACTTTGTATGAAGCCATAAGAAATCTACAATTGTGTATCTGTTCATCTGATGCTCAATGTAAAAGTTTATTAGCCTATGTCTCTTATTGAGATTATTTTAGTTATAGATTATTGACATTTTTTTGGTTATATACATTCAAAATGATGAAAGAAATATATTTCACAAGGACAGCTTGTGTGAAGGCCAAATGTTCCATCATTAATCGTCTTCACTGATGTAAATGATAAAGAAAGTATCATTTGGCCACATGCTCTATGTATTGTTACAGCAAGTAGCTAAAGTTTTATACACTTACTGTAAGAATAGTTTTCCCCGTGTTGTCAAGTTTTAGACCAGGTCCTTTTATGTCGCCTTCCAAGAAGAAATGCTTCCCTTTTACTACCTCAGTCGCTGCAATGTCCCTTAGTTCCTGAATATAATATCCAAATGAATGAATTTTTGAATAAAATGAGGAAATGAATCAGATTAATGGCATCTAGATTGGGCTAACCAAAGCTTTATCCCACATATCTTCTGACAACTGCAAGAACATTGAAAGCATAGTAAACAGCCAGTCATAAAATAAAAACAGATGTCACTGACAGAAGGTGGAATGATATTAAACAAACCTTTTTCTTAGGGCATGTCACAAGATGAGCATTGGCATCTGCATATGAAGCCACTTCATTAATTGCGATATTAACCTTTTCCAATGTCAGTCTTCCCCTCATGTACCTGCAATGAGAAACAGAATACATATTTCATATCCAGTCATAATAACAGCCGCTCAAATGATCAGAGAAAGGAAAAGGCTGCGACTGAAAACTAACGATGACAATGAATCAAGCTCCTCTGTTGAGATGTACCAGCGAGGTGCAGGTGCTCTTCCCTTCTACTCAGCAATCAAAGAAAGCATCAGCTCAGGCAACAGCTACAGCTTTCATGAAAAAGAGGTGCAGCTAGAATCTCAGAATAGCACACAAGATTAAGTAGCTTTACCTTGGGAGCAGCAACTGGCTCCTCCTTAATCCTCAGTTCACATTCATTATATTCAGGAACAGATGAGCTGGAATTGAAGCACTCAGGCAGCATCCTGGAACACAAATGGCGTGTTGTTACTGCCAAATGAAGGCACAGACAAAAGATACGACCATATTCACCAAATACCTTGATGAGCTCTGTTCCAGATGTGTTGCAAAGACATCCTCATGCACCCCGGAAGGTAAGTTGGCAATCATGTGCTGCAGCTTCTCTTGCTGCTTCAAGGACCGGTTGATAAACTTCTGCATTCGGATTCAATGAAGTCAACAGTGAGAAAACAACCATAAAGCGGTTTCAGATGCTAGGAGCAAGCAGAAAACAACCAGAAGAGACAGAGGACATATCCATTTCCCCAACAGGCCAACTCCTGCAACTATTTCTCCAGGCACAAAAAATGTTGCTAATCAAGACCCCATTTCTGCCATTTTACAGACACGAACCTGAGAGTTGAACCTATCATTCATCCAAATAGAAAGGCTAAGAAATCCCCATTCTAGAGTCTAAACATGACGCCACCATTTGCCCCCCATTCTAGCTTCTGTTAAAGTAACCGGCGGATCAGCATCGGTGGCGCATGGAGGCTCAAAGAAGCACCATCCCCAGCATTCCCGCGGTGAATCGAGCGAAGAACCCCTACCTTGACCTTGGGGATGGCGTCAAGCTCCTCCTGGATCTGGCGGCGGATGGCCTGCACCTGCGACTCCATCGCCGTCACCGACGCGTCCACGGAGGCGAGATCCGGCAGCGCCGTTGCTGGGAACACTGCGAACGGGTAGTGGGAGATGGGGGCCGGGTCAGTACTCAGTGCCCAGCTAGGGTTTAGGGAGCAGGGATTCGGGGAGGAGAGGCGTACTGCTGCGGGCGAGGACGAGGTCCTGAAGCTCCTCGACGCGGGACCCGAAGGCGGCAGCCACGGCGTCCAGGGGCGTGGCGGCGGCACTCCCGTCGTCGGCGTCCATCGGAAAGGGAGGGCGGCGGCGGCGCCGACGGCGGGGAGGAGCGGTTTGAGGTTTGGAGGGCTTTGGGGCGGGAACCCCGAGCCCGAGGTGGTGTTCGGTTTGCGGGAAATGAGAGTTGGGACAGTGAGAGTCCGATGTTTAGATATTCCTTGGATAAAGATAGTATTTTTTTATTAGGACCGGACCAAAAATCAAAATATACTCAGTTTGGTGGTTTATTGGTCTAACCGTTAAACAGTGGGTTCGAGACGGTTCAAATACATTTAAATTTTACCATGTAACACAAAGCAAATGGTGGCGCAGTAGTGGGCGCGCTTAGTGGAAGCCTACGGGCGGGGTTTGCCGGGCCGTCGGTTTTGGTTTTTCTAGATGAGCCGATCCAATACGGTTCAACCAATGCCTTATCCAAACGCTATCCGATTTTCTTCGGTTAGTTCGCTTAAAAACCGCCCGGTTTGATTGTTTACGGTTTTTGGTTTTTCTAGACGAACCGCCGATCCAATCCGGTTCAACCAATGCCTTATCCTAATGCCACCCGAAGGCGAGGTCGGATTGATGGATATTGGAGCCCCACAGCCAACGTCTACTCCTTCCGTCCCGTGAAGAATGCAATTATGATATTTTTTCAGACAAATTAGTGTGGTTAGTAAATGACCATACTACCTTTCAGATTAGTGTGGTTGGTAAATGACCATACTATCCTTCATAACTGTGTCAGTCCTACCTAAGTTAGGCATGCAGGTTGTTAGTGCATGTAGATAATTACTATTTTAGAAAGAAGACGGTAAGTTACAGCTAGAATTGCACTCTTTTATGGAATTTTTTTAATCTCAGAATTGCACTCTTCATGGGACGGAGGGAGTAAATCCAATCTGACGGCCGCAAGGATTTCATTCTCAGACTTTATCTTTTTCGTTAGAAATTGCAGGGAGCCATCATGTGTGCCCGCCGTCGCTCTCTGATTCTCCTCCTCTTCTTGAGGAATCAGGATTGGAATCAAGCCGCTTCATTTGCCATTAGTTCATAGAAATCACAAGTCAAATTCAGCGTAAAAGTAGTATTAGGACTTGCTGTATACTTGTTTTCGAGGATCAAATCAGGCCGGGTAGCATCATCATTCACCAGTATTGCAAGATGAAAAGCTACATCAGGTGACAAAAGGTCTCTCGACTTCCAACCGGACAATGGCACCCAGTACGGGTTATCAACGCGTCGCCGCTAACTCTATCGGCTCGATCAATCACTCCACACGCTAAAAGAATTAATTCTTTGGTATAGATGGTCTCCATCCAAAGATGATGAATGGATCCATCGTAGATTGGTAGCAGACGATAAGCAAAGAGAAGGCTGTCCATAAGTTTTCCTTGTCTAAAAGTTAAATTTAGTTAGACAACAGAGAATAACAGAATAAGCAAAGAGAAGGCTGTCCATAAGTTTTCCTTGTCTAAAAGTTAAATTTAGTTAGCACAGTACTCTAAGATACAGCACCATAGACATATATTTATACTTACAAAAATAATTGTCCGCGAGTCTAAACAAAACACGGAACAAAATCTAGGCCGCTTAAAAAACAGGGCTTAATGCGGGAGCTAATCTAGCCATGGTACCTAGGGTCACCCGAAAACATATTATCATCATTATACGATATCTAAGTGTGATAGGGTGAGGACTCACACATCAAATATTCCTTTCTTCTCGGATCAAACACACATAGGGTCTGTTTAGTTCTAAAAAGCAACTCTCAAATACACTATGCAAAAAGAAGATTTTCCATCACATCAAAATGTCATAACATGCATGGAGTATTAAATGTAGATAAAATCAAAAACTAATTGTACAGTTTTATAGTACTCTGCGAGACAAACATTTTGAGCCTAATTAATCAATTTTTGGATATTTTTTTCACAAATTCAAACGGAATGCTACAGTAACGCAATGATTACGAAGTGACATCTTACTCCCAAATTCACCCTCCAGTTCTAACGTAAACACCACCGCAAAGCTTTATCCGTTCGTTCACTCTGACGTGTCATTAGAAAAAGCGCCCCAACAAACGAGGGACCGGACCAAAAGTTTTCGCGCGCGTCGGCGCGCGCGCGGCGGCCGGACCCGGTCACGGCTCGACAGTGCCCCCGAACCCACCGTGCCACTGCCACTGCCATGCCTTCCCCCACGGCCTCACCACCTACCAAACCCGCCTTTACGGTAGCCGCTGACGCGCGGGGCCCACACGACGAGACCCCGCGCCCGCCTCACGCGCGCGCCGTACCGGTAACGCCTTCTAGAAGCACCTGGTTTACGGAAACCACCTTTCTCTACACAGGATTTACTCCGTACGGACACCCGCTTAGCGAAAAGGGCAGGAGAAAGCATGAACACAATTACGCGTAGTTGGAAGGATCGTTTCGCTAAAGCCCCGTCAAATAAATACTGCTAACCCTGGATTACTAACCTGGTCTACGGATACGTAGTACCTATCCTGTAATTAATCTGATCCGAAGAAAAAAAATCTAAAATAAAAATATCCCCTCGCTGCCGCAATAATTTTGTCCCCCCCCTCCTCTCCGCCTCCCACCGTCCTGCTCCTCGCGTTCCGTCACGGCCCCCTCGCCTCGCCATCGCTCGCGGCATCGCCTCCTCCCCTCCCCTCTCCTCTCCTCTCTCCCCACGCGAATAAAGCGCCGGAGGCGCGCGCACCAAGCAAAGTGCCCCGCGCGCGGGATCGGGAGCGGCCGCGGAGACTTACGCGCTAGGGCAGGCTAGAGAGGGGTCCGGTCGGGTGCCTCGTTTTCCGGCGGCGACCGATGCGCGGCGCATGGCGGCGGTGAACTGCCTCTACGTCGCGGCCGCCTCCACGGCGGCCAGCTCCGCCGCGCTGCAGTGGTGGGCGTCCTCGCTCCTCGACGGCGACGCCGGGGCGGGCGGGGATGGGGACTGGCTCGGGGCCGTCCTGCGCTCGCGGGTCACCGTCGCGCTCCTGGCGAATCTGGCCGCGCACGCGTTCCTCGTCCTCATCCTCGCGCTCAAGGTGACTTTGGCTCCGTTGTTCCTCATCCATTTGAGGTAGTTTTACGGGGGCTGCCCGCGCACGATTTCTGCCTTTCTGGGCTCCAATGAAGGAGATTGGATTGTTGTGGTGTAGGCGACTGATCGAGCTCATTGAGCTGCTTTACATGTTCTAGGGGCCTGATTGCGTTAGCTAGCTGCGTGCTATTTATTAGTGCTGTAATGGCCTGCATGTTATTGTTTTAATGTGCCAAATTTGATTAGAGAGCCTCTGTCGGGAGTCTGTTGGTCCTCGTGCTGTTTGTTCAACTTGCCTAATCAGAGAGTTGGGAGTATTCCCCTCGACTGAGTGCAAGTGTTTTAAATGAACAACATGTTGGTTGAACTGGTGAATATTTCCTGTTTCAAGGGAATGCTGTAAATCTAAATGCACGTGCTAGTAGAAGTTAAGGTTAAGTAATCATGTGTGTGTGGGGTGTGGGGGGGTTCGGAGGTTTCTAGGTAAGATGATATAATTGAATGACAGATGGTTGTCATTGTCATGGGATGTATATCGTCCTTGGTATGGATGGGACTTTCCTTTCAGCAGTTGGATGGCTACATGTTTTGCTGTTTGATTGCTAGGGTGCTAACCATTGTCTAGTACTATTATGGTATTTGGGATGATGCTAATTGTTATTTTTGTGTATTAGGTAGTGATGCTGATTAGTAAAAAGAAATGCTAGGGGTAATGGAAGCACTTCATTATCAAATCATTGGCCATACTGAGTACAATTTCATGAAGGATGTATAGTATGAACCTTAAGCTTCCGCTACTGTTACAGGTTTTTAGTTTATGGGTGGAATATGTTGCTTAGTGGCTCTGAGAGAGCAAGAACTATGTTAGATCTTTGAACTGTGAACTGTGAACTGTTGAGATCCATTTGTGCCATGTATATTGACTTTCATATAAGGATTTCGTGAATGATCACACCGGAAGCTTTTTTGTAATCTTGATGGCTTGACCCTTTCAAACCTTGTGATTTGAGTACCGGCTGGGTCAATATTTTGTTATTTGTATTGTTTGTATAGTATGAAGGTATCTCAAAAGGGGCCATTTTGAATCCCATTCCAGCTCAATCTAAGCATTTTCTATGTCTAGAAACATTTCTGACATGCATGCTGCATGGTGTACAACAGAAGCTGCTTTATTTTTATTCCCATTCATAAAGGAGGTTGAATAGTTGGCTCACCATACGGGAGAACAGAGTTTAGAATCTTCTGTGATTTGTGAAGCATCAAAGCCAGTCACTCTTTCATGAAAGCGGTTGCCTGTACTGCTGGCTCACCGAGCTGGAGAAATGAGTTTAGAGTCTTATGCAAAGCATCAAAACCATTCACTGTTTCACGGTTGCCGGTAGGGAGCTTAGCAACGAAAACTGGAGTATCGGTTACTGGATGCAGCACGGCAACCTTTAGGCTTTTCATGGTTTATATTTATCCATATACAAAGTGGATTTCAACATGAATACTAACATTCAAAATCTTGTTGCTATTTTACTAGTGCAAAAACCCCTTTACATATTTCATTTAGGTGCTGCAACTTAGCTATACATCAATCATTTTCTGCCTTTCCATTATTTATGATGCATCAGCTTTAATATTGTTTATTTTTTCCACGCAGACTCTATTTTTTGTTCAGCTAACTTCTTTAGAGACAAGAAAAGTGTTGGAGCACATCATTAACTATGTAATTTACAAGGTACTTCTCCTGTATTTTTTTCTGCCCTTCTGTGTGTCGTAAGAACACTCTTGCACTGGATTAGTTGCTTCTGATTCCCCGCAAACAAGCTTGTTTTAGCCTTGTATTCTTCTTTTATCTGTATAAAAGTTCAACATGGCATTCATACCATTTAGTAGCATGTACGCAACATGTATGTGCGTCGTAATCACTTTCTTCAACCATGAATGTTTGATAAGATGACACTTCCATCTAGTAACCTAGTGAGTAATGAGGGTCAAACAGGATAGTGAACTTCTACTTTCCTGATGAAATAAAATGCAACATTACTTTTGTTTGTGACTTTCAACCAATATAAAATGTGGCAGTATGTTTGCGTGTTCCTGATGGTGTTTGTATATCTGTAGTATAGCCAAACCTTTTCTAATCTACGATTTAGTAACATATAATTTGTCTAATCACCATCGAAGCATGTTTTAAATGTTTATATCGGAGTGCCAGTTACAATTTTTTTTACAATTGTGTCAGTGTACACCAAATTAGTATTGTTGTTCATTGTTCATGCTGTCAACCAATGAGTTTCAACAAAAACAAACAAACAAACAAGTGAGTTTCAACGATAGTATGATGACTAAATGGTTTGCTTATTAATCAAAGCAATCATTTGTTACATGCTAAATGCCCTCCTAGACTTCTACTCCCTCCATGCTTTTGCTATGCACCTAGATATAGGCTATGTCTAGATACATAGTAAAAAACCATGTATCTAGAAAAAGCCAAAACAACCTATAATTTGAAACGGAGAGAGTAAATGCTGTATGCATAGCTTACAGTAAATGAGGTCTGTGACCAATCCACAATTCCTAATATTAAGCTATAGTGGGTGCTCCTTTAGATAAATAAATTATTTATTTATGTTTGTGTTGTGTAATTTGATTAGATGACAAGGACGCCTTCTGTGATACAATTAATCAATGTTCTGTTACAGGGAACTTTTCTCCCACTTGTTGTGCCTCCTAGTTCTCCACAAATTATCCTGTGGTCAACTTGGTTGGCCATTCTTTGTTCACTGAAGGTACTGCTTGCAACTTCTGCTTGTTGACATTCTACCAATCACATTAACTGAAATGCATGTCACATCCAGATGTTTCAATCATTGGCCAGAGAACGTCTTGAGCAACTCAATGCCTCTCCCTCAGCGACTCCATCAAAATATTTCCGTGTGTACTCTGCATTGCTTCTGGTTTTATCAGCTGATCTAGTATGGTAATATTCCCTGGTTAGTTTGTATTTGGCAATTTATTTATAACCTTCATATAGTATGGTGGGCACTTTTTGATATGCACAAGGCAATCCTTGAGTATTAGATTTCATCTAGCATACTAGATCATTCACGATTTAGATTCTCATGGCATTTTATCTATTGGCACACCATTTCATAGTCGGTAACCAGTAATATCATGTATTAATGGAGAGTTCTTTTACTGCCCATGCTTAGCATTTTATTTCTTGTACAATGTAATTGTCCAGTGGACAAGTTACTGTGTCAAACTGCCACTATACATTATAATGTTTATTGGTATTTTTACAATTTAGGACTGTTTATTTTAGTATGTTCTTTGTTCAATGGACTGACCAGTGCTTTATTTGTCCATCTTCTCCAGGATGAAGTTCTGTGTTGGGTTCTGCAGCTCCTGTAATTCCAAGTTATTTTGGCTCCTGTTTTTTGAGCCGCTTAGCATTGCCTTTGATACACTGCAGGTAATTCAATCAGGGTTGTTGGAAAAATATTCCTTTAGTCCATTTATCATCAAAGCATGGTTTTGATTAATACTAGCTGGGTGCTCATCTGTAACTTCTGTTGGTACAGACATCAAATAAACAATTATTACACCATAAACCACTATGTCTGAAAGTTTTTATCATTTGCAACTATTATATTTTAAT
Source organism: Echinochloa phyllopogon (assembly GCA_033239725.1). NCBI lineage: Eukaryota > Viridiplantae > Streptophyta > Magnoliopsida > Poales > Poaceae > Echinochloa > Echinochloa phyllopogon. The sequence continues at coordinate 47,252,967 of BTCW01000002.1, read as the reverse complement.
AAACATATAAAACATTCAGCAGAAGCCTTAGAGATTCATATAATCTGCCCACATCCAGCACATTATATAGACATGCATAGCAAATTGATACGTAAAATTCCCAAAGGTGGAGCTGGTCAAACCCACCATTACCAACTCAATCTTCTTATGTAGCAAACATAAACTCTGAATTTCAAAATGCATACCGCATACAGTTAATACATCTGAATCTCCTCATGCCGTATCTTATGTAACTTCTGTTGGCAGTCTATTATGGTGCATGGGTTTCAGTTATTTGACATCTGGCAGCGACATCTAATGGAAACTGGTGCAGACTTTCTTGATTTCCAAAAATCTTATAAGCAAGCAGCAGGTGATAAGCTGCTATATCCTCTTCTGTGATTAGCTGGTGGATTAAATTACTACAGTTGGTTTACCAATGTGGTTCACAAATTATTTGATGTGCAAAACTTATTGTTGATTGCTTCTTATGTAGTAACCTTGAGAGGAATATAGGCACTGCCACTAAATAAAGGTGACATCCTAGAATGCATGCAGGTGTTTAAACTTTAGCTTGCAATATCTTTCTGAACTATAGGTTGGCTTTGAAAATATGAGTGCATTTGTCTGAAAGATGGTTTCATATTATTATAGAGTTTTACTTGATTTAAGATATACATGGCAATGCAAATTGGTACTCAAAATTGCTTTCTGGAGGCTGTGCCAGTGGCCAACATGGCACTTTCATGATTGGATGAATTTAAAAGACCACTTGTTTACTGGTCTTGTTGGTTTGATCTATCTGTAAACTGTGCTTCATTGTCTTCTAGATCATGTCAGTTCAAGTTAAGTATGCACTTGTTGATTTCTTACTACTAGTTCACCAGGACCTGTCATTCTTAATAACTGCAGGATCTTTTTCTGAATGGAGGGGCAAGCTTACCAGGAATTTGGGTTTTGCCATTGACTTAATAAGCTTGTTGATGTCACTTGGTCATTACGCAATGATCTTTTGGCTCCGTGGTATGGCGTTTCATCTGGTTGATGCAGTTCTCTTATTGAACTTGCGTGTAAGTGACACATTGTTAACAATTGCATAATGTTTTGAGGTTCACATATTGATTTTATGTGCTGATATCATTCATTTAAAACATTTGCAGGCTCTTATTGTTTCATTTTTGAAGAGGATTAAGACTTACATCAAGTTACGGAAGGCTCTTAGTTCACTCGATGGGGCACTTCCAGATGCTACATATGATGAAATTTGCGCATATGATGATGAGTGTGCCATCTGCAGGGTAAATAATTGCCTAGATTTTTAGAATCGCACAGGGCTTCATTGCTTGTGTTTCTGACCTTTTTCCTTGCTCTTGCAACTTGTAGGGGCCAATGGCTCGAGCTAAAAAATTGTCCTGCAACCATCTGTTTCATCTAGCTTGTTTGCGATCATGGTATATCCTTATTTACTTTTTATATAGTGCCATTGCTACTTGACTGTTTGCAGTACAGTTCATAGGTTGTGTTCCTGTAAAGGAAACCTTTCGGCTCATTATTCTGCACGCTCTAAAAATGATGCTCCTATTTGTATGAGGAAGTGCTGCTTATATTACATTATTACTGTAACTTATTAGCTGATGTTATAATTGAAAGTCTTGCAATACCAGTGCTCCTGATTTTGCTCTGAGTTTTCTTGCTGTAATGCGGTCTGTGAAGAAATAAAAAACTTCTAGGGTTGAAGAAGATCCCATCTTAATATACCAAAAATTGGTCATTTCTAGTGTCCATGGGAGTAAATTTCTTGCTGCCAAAATTTTGGCTTAATGCCTACCTATGAATTTTTATCACCCCTTACAATGCTTGCCAATATGATGGCAAAACTAGAGTGTTTAAATTTTATTTCCAAAACATTGGTGAGTCGATCTGGCTAACCTTTGACAGGGTGGTTGAGACAATACATATGGGCCCTTATATTTATGGGCAGGGAATACTTTGAGAAAGTGAATAAGGAGTTTGTATATGAACAGGTGAAAAAAATGTAGTAGATCAAGCTTAGAAAAGTGTAGTAATGGAAATTTTTCCCTTTAAAGAAAGGGACATTCACTAAAGAATTCTGTGATAGCATCAAATGTATGTAGTATCTATATGAAAGCCTCTTTTGATTTTCTCCTGAGATCACATTGTTATGCGCAGGTTGGATCAAGGACTAATGGAAGGTTACTCCTGTCCAACTTGTCGGAGGCCCCTCTCTGTCTCTTCTGAAGGGCATACAAGGCCTACAACTACAGAGGTAGCGAATGTTCAGCGTATTACGGAACAGCTTACAATGGGATTGAATCAGCATAGAGTTCCTGGTAATGAACATCCTGTTGAACAGCCGAACCCGTCAGATGCTGTTTGGAGGTATGTATCATTTATGTGTTCACTTTATTCACCATGATATATTAATGGTGTGAATGAGCACTAGCTACTTTAGCCATTAGCAGTTGGTTCATCAGAGCAAACTGGAATATGCAATTTACTACACTTGAGAAGAGTATTAAAAAGATTTTAACTATGTCTGCTATGATCTTTTTTTTCCTCAAACATCAGTCCTAAAGAGATTGCTTTGGTAGATACATAACTGCATTAACATTTGGGTCAATGCTAGTTGATGGATTTTGTAATTTCCTGCAGCTATTTGTGTCTGATGGCTTAGCACCGTAATGCTAATTGTTTAGAGAATTCCTTGCTTGCCCAGTTGGTTATGATGGCTTGTGTGTTATTCTACATTTGATGGCCTTAGTTCAGTATGGTAAATACCATGGCCAAAGGGGATGGAAGGCCACACCATTGTACTTGAGGGAGACTCTAATATCTTGAAACTTTGTGTTAAAGTGAACAGAATGGAAATAAATGACAATGTGCTGGTTCTATACAGTCACCTTGCTACTTAAAAGTTAAAACACACTGCAGTAAATGTCTGTTTAGCTACATGGCTTAATAGAGTGATTATTGCATGGATAGGTGTAATGGCCTGAGGATCTAGGTAACTGATGGCTCAATACTTTTACTTGCTTGGTTTCCCAAATTGTAAGGCACTAAGGCCTTCATATATATAGGCCGGCAGTTTGCCCCATGCACAAGCACCTAACAAACTTCAAATCCTAAAAAATCAAATTTAATTCCTCCAGCTACACGAGCTAAAAAAACATACTAATTCTGACTGAAACTAGGAGATAACAATAGATAACTTGGCGCCTATCTGAACTACTCCTTGGCTGACGCCGGGCTCTGCTTCCTGGGCCACCTAGAGTAACAATAGGTGATGCGATCAAGAAGTATGATTGTATCACCATAAAGCCTTCTTTCTATCTTATCTTGTCACCAGTGGTTCCCTTTTTGTAACCAATTCCTGTGACTTGTGAATTTCAAAATTTTAATAAAAAAATTTAACTAGATGGCTTATTTCGAATTCTCAGCACAAAATTCTTGACAATCTGACACAGGGTTCTGTGGCAAAGTGTGTGCGCCGTAGCTGAATTAACCTTTCTTTTCTTTCAGTTCAGTGTTGATATAAGATTATGAGGAAATATATATGATTTAAGATCAACTTATAGCTGATCTTGATATTTCTCTTTTGCTTAGTTTCACTGGATATATGACCAAGCATGTGGCAAGGATCCAAGGGTCAGCATTAGGCTATCATGTTATGTTTTTGGATTAGGATGATGCTTATGTTGTGAATGAACTTGAGTAGCATGCCCAAACACAATTGATCAAATCCCTAGTTAGCATGCTCACTAAAAAATATAGTTGGTTTTTCACCACTGATGTTAATCTTTGGTTATTTGTATGTTCCTTTATGGTGATGCAGAGGTGCTGGTCTTGATGCTAGCTGGGTTCCACCATGGTCGAACCCTGTGATGGACAATCCCAGTTCCTCTAGTGCAGTGAGGTCAGTAGGTCTTACCGGAGTTCAGATGATGATGAGGCAGTTGGCCTCTGTGACCGACAATTATGGGCATGCTGATGGCACATGGAACCTATGGCCCGAGCCAATGGCAGGGTCGTCTCTTGTTCCATCCACTTCCTCGGTACCTGATAATGCATCTGCTGCTGGATTGCGGCACCGAGGCAATGCAGGCACTAGTCGCAATGGAAGTCTTTCGGAGGTACTCACCATGGTAGATAGAGTACGGGAAGTTTTACCTCATATCCCTGATGAGCTAATTATAGAGGTATGTTTTATCTCCCTCAACTTTGTCGTTATTCTTGTGAATTCACATGCTATGCTTCTCACTGTAGGATTTGACGAGGACGAACAACATAAACGCTACTGTGAATAATCTTCTGCTGATGCAATAGTAGAGCCGTCGGCAATACAAAATATAAGTATGATGCTTACTGGCTATAAAAGCTTATAAGAAAAGTCTGTATAGTTAAAGGCGAGCCTGGGTGTAAAAACACTCTCTGGTTCTGTAATAAAGATTTTTCTTTATTTTTGTTCCCACTGGTCTGTATAACAACAATAGTTGTATAATAGCATGCTCGATATGCTGTAGGTTAGTGTATGTAGAAATATATTACCATCAGAATAAACTTTGTTTTGGGATATACATGTGTTCCGGGCGGCGGTGCCCTGTTTCTTCAAGTATTTTCTTATTTGGGCATGCAGAGTTTAACCTGCAGGCTGAAGCTATATGATGAGCGGCAGATGGGGAACTGAGGGAAACTAATTTATTTACCACTGCAAACTTTGGCAGTTCTGTAGTTCTGCTGGTACTTGAATTTCACAGAATCTGGCCTAATGCATGTATCCAGCAAGATTAGCATCGCTGTATGAAGAGGCGGAGTATGCGTACTGTTGAATGATATTTGGGTGCATGCTTATTTCCTGTTAGTTATACATCTCTCGGATTGAAACGTGACATCAAACAATTAATACATTTCCAAGCGTAAGGTGATGTTCCTGACTTCCTGTTGCCATAGCATCAAGGATTGCGTTGAAGTTAGAATCCCCCTCCGTGGCCTCCTCTCCTATCTCGGGGCTGATAAGCTGCTTGCACTGAGATCTCTGGCAGTATTGACTTCCAAATCAGCTGCCGATGATTGTTCCGCTCAGGTAGTGCGGCATATCTTCATATTTCCTGTTATATCGTCGTTGGCCGCGGCCGCACAATACAGCAGTACTTTTTTTTTGTCTTTTGGAAAAATCTACCGAGATTCACATGGAAAATATTTACTTCACTATGCACCCAAACAATCCTACGAGACAAAGCAAATGATTAGAACAGAGTTTCTCTTCACCTCATTATTTGCTCTCAGTTTATACATTCTACTCCTTCCTGTTAGTATTCGATGTTTTTTTAAAAAAAAATCGAGAGCATTCTCATGTGATTCAACTCCATGCTTCCATTGGGCCTCATTTTCTTCTCTAACACAAGTGTGATTGGCATTTTTTTCAGTGTTAGTATTATTTGCCTTTCCTTCCTGTTCTCTTCCTCAGAAGAAATTGTGGACACCTTCCGCAACAGCACACTTCTTCAAGACAAAGCCAAGTCAAATGATTGCAGAGATGATCACAGATGACAATAACGTACACGTATGAGGACGTTGATAATGTCAAGGAAAAGGAAACACAGTAGCATTGGGAAACAACGAAGCTAATAAGGCAGTGAAGAACCGTGCATGGGATAAATTCAGGGGACCTATATAGGGTGTCGTGTTCTCATTTTTTTTAATGCAAACTGTTTTTGTTGCAGCTGCGTAGAAAAAACCACTGTCAGGCCCAAGAGATTGGATCCATACATAATGCTCACAGAAAAAGGGGCAAAACTGTGGACAAAATTAGTAGTGACTGAAATAGTGTTCACAACCGAAGTTACTTGACAATAGTAACCCATTTCTTTAAATGCCCTTTTTCCTATATTACAGGAATAAAATGCATTCTTACGCCCAACAAATGGCATAACCATATATATATGCTCCTTACAAAAAAGAACTGAACCATCACAAGTAAAACGGACATGGAATAGTTGGGAAAATGGAAACATTTAAAAACAATGTATATATGGTGCGGGAAGAGAAATATTGTAGTCCAGATCAATCGCCCGTCATGGACAATTAGAAGTGGTTTGGTCTGAAATAATGAAATTTTAATAGTGAATGCGAAAGCATTATGCTCGTCTTGTTGCTTTGGGATGCATGGACGGCGATCAGTTAGTTGGTCCGGCTCCTGACGATGTCGAGGCTCATCTCGCTGGGGTCGGTGGCCTGGATCTCGCACTGGATGCCGTCCAGCTCCCTCCTGAACCTGTCCTTGGAGCTCGCGTACAGCATCTTGCTCCGGGTCCGTGCAGTGTCAGGAGACCTGCATGTGTATATATGGGTGTATGACGAGTAATTTGTGATTAATAATAATCGAGATCGCTAATCAATTGCCATACTCCAGTAAGTACTTGGACGCATGCATGCATTAGTATATTACTATTAGCTAGTTACCACGAGAAGAAGAAGATCTTGCTCTTCTGGCAGTTCTCGACGGTGGTGAAGTCGAGGTCGTAGATGGCGTAGCGGCACTCGTCGGCGGGGAGGCTGTCGGTGAAGTCGCCGTAGCCCTGATTGGGGTCGCCGAGGCGCTCCACCTTGATCTCCATGTCCTTGTCGTCGATCCTGAACACGATGAACCGGAAGCTCCGCCGCGCCTTCAGCTCCCGGAACTTCACCTTGCACTCGTCGCTCACCGCCAGCCCGGACGCTGAGTTCGCCTGCATATATGCAAGCAATGCTCACATTTGTATTGATCCATGCATCTGCGCACGAGGTGAGGAGTAATGGAGGGAGCTAGAGAAGGAAGGAGACCATGGCCTGCTGCTGCGTGCTTCTTCCGATCGAGCTCGATCTATCTCTTCTTCCCGGCCCTGCGAAAGGAGACGGAGACACAAACAGAGAGAGAGAGAGACGATGGCGGAGGAGGAGGGAGATCGAGATGAGCAGGGTGTTTGTTGCGGGAGAGGAGAGGGCGGGAGGGAAACGCGGGCACTTTCGATTCTTGGCGCCACGTCTTGCGGGGCCGGCAACGTTTGAGCTATGTTTAGGCAACAGTACACGCATGACGCATGCGTGGCTGGCAACACATACATGCTCCCCATGTCCGCACACGCCAGCTATTACAGATGATTTCAGAGCTATGTACTATAGGTTTTGGCTCGTCGAGACTGACACACGACAGAACGAGATATCAATTTGCCTGAGCACCCAAGGCCCTATTTGGACGTTCAAGTTTTAAAAAACCATAAAAAACTTAGGAGTATAGTTTTAGAAACCACAGCCAGGCTAGCTATGAGAAGTTCTTTTTTTCAATTTTTTTTATTAAATTCATCGAACTATTTCTAAAAAAACAATTATTTGAACTCTTTCTCCAAAAAATTAAAAAATCTTTGTACCAGCTGCGTCATCGAAAGGATAGTGAGGAATAGCGTGCACGATCAATGTTAGACTTTTGTTAAAGTATAAAAAATGTTAGACTTTTGCCGAAGTTGGGCGAGATCGGCCAGGCCCACTTGCACCGTACCGGCCCATCAATCTTTAGATTTTTCCAAAACACATCTGCTTCATCAATATTTTCAAAAATGGCCAACCTTGATATTATGAATTCAGATGCTCAACCTTGATTCTATCTCTCCTTTCATTTTACACGCACCGCCGTTTTTTCCATTCCCCAGTCAAGTCAATACAGGCAGTCCAACATTTAAGCAGCCACGCCAGGCAGAGCAGCGACCCAGCGTCGACTGTCTCCGAGTCCGCGGGGCGGTCGCCGTCGCGCTGGCGTGGCCGGGTCCAATGCGTGGGCCCCACGAATGGGCAACTCACCTCACCTCTCCCAAGTCACGATGAGAGAGGAGGCGTCAGAGAGAAGAGAACAGTGAGAAGCCGTCGTATATGGCCGTATGCACGTACCAGGTGGGACCCACGATGGCTCTGTCGTGTACGTAACGTCCACGTCATGGGGACGAAAAGATCGCTTTGATCCTTAGATCGTGTGGCTACGCACGTAGAGTACACGTATATTTTTTTAGATAATGGCACGTATATGTGAGCCGCAATACTAGCCAGAGGACTGCACAGCCCATAATTGTGCATAGTTTGTTAGGCAGAGAGGGAATGAAAAGACGTGCGGTATTTGAATTGCACAGTTTAAGAACACTGGACAAATTTTACAGTTAATAATCAAATACAAGTGGACTTATAATTGGTAAGGAAAACCGACGAAAAGCGATGCTGGTACATTCAGGAGTACCATAGAAACGTATCCGTTGAAGAAGCCGGTATCTGCCGAATTTTTCCCTTTGCTAAAATTTCATCAAAACTGACGTAGAAAAATCTCTCGCTTCCTTATCTTTTTCCTTTGCTGGCTCCCTGCTTTCTTTTCAATAGCAGTAAAAGATGGTGCATTGATGCTGACTAGAGCAGATTTTTATACCAAAATAAAATGGCTTGTGGATTACATTTGGGTCATTCTCTCATTTGCAACGGCTTTCTTCAGGCACGGTGAAGACCGGAGACATGCATGTTACACTTCCGAGGCAAATATTCCTAGTTTGTCCCTTTCCTTCGACACTACACAACTCCCGTCTTCTTTTCTAAACGCGTGTTTACCGACATGTGATCAGTGTGTTTTGTTTACTACCGAAAATTAATCAATAAACAAATGTGCTTTCCTGCTAATTGTTGCGGAGTCCACCCAGGTCAACGTCAACTGCAGTGGGAGGCATTCGCAGTGCTGCCTTTGATCGCTCAGATCTGGAGCCATCCTCCTGCCGCTTCTTTCTCCTTGCAAAAGCAGTTGTGATTTGTCCTGTCCACGCGACCTCTTTTTCCTCGCAATTTAAAGTCACAAGCCACCCACTGCAGTCGTACTGTCACTAGAGACTGTAGACAGCTACTGCTTCAATTTAATCTAGTGCAAAATGCAGAGAGGTTGATCAAATGTGAGGAGATTAATAACGATATTTTGTAGTATTTCGTTTTATTTGAGAACAAGAGGTGTTGAAGAACTCGTTTACGTTACAAGTGCACATGGAGAGACAGTGACACAGATCATGGGAGATTATTGTGAAGATTGAGGTAGCATAGTTTAAAAACAAGCACGTAACAAAACTGAACAAGAACACTACAGGCACGGACACATGCAAAGACCGGCATCGAGTCAAGGCCTCAAGAGCTAGTACCTCGAAAGAAAAACATTTTTTTTGGTAACAACGAGGGACAGCCACAGTTTCATTTTCCATGGAAACACTGCAGAGTAGACTGCAAGTTGCAATTAAGTCTGGTCATTTTCCGACGTCACGACGACTCAAGGTTGACCGACAAATGTTGGCAAATGATAAAATGAGGATAACCAGAAAGCACCATAAGAATGATTAAAAAAGGGCTATAAACATATAAAGATCATCAAAGATGAAAATGAAGAAGTAAGAAAAAACATAAAAAACATTATCATAACTTGCAAATTGCAAGTAAGGTTAGGTGGGTCACTATATTTTCCAACATCCAAACAGGAGCGTCGAAAATTCGACCCAAGATTGACCGACTACAGTTTTGCAATGATAATAAGGCAAACAATGAGAAAAATCGTCACAGCAATTATGGCAAAAGGACTTTTAACACATACGAGATATCAAAAGAGAGGAGGAGATTGAAAAGGATAACAAGGAAGCAAACAAACACAAGGAGAAACCAACAAAACGATGGTGGCCACACTGATGAATAATGGTCAATCTTTGAAGACGATAGAAATGATGCGCCAACCACAGCAAAACGCCCACCATACCAGCTATCTCTCTCTATCTCTTTTTCTCTGACTGATTGCGTATTAATTAAAGCTAACTAATCTTGATTGTTATTATCCCGTGTAATATACTATATAATCTCCTTGAGTTCACACGCTCCCGCTTGTTCTCCACTCTTTAGGCGTACCCAGTGCCGTAGGCTTCCCGCACCGTGCGGGGTCTGGGGAAGGGTTGTAATAGCGCCCAAACCTTACCCGTGTAAATATGCAGAGGCTGGGGCTTGAACCCGGGACCTTCCGGTTACAGACGGTAGGCTCTACCGCTGCACCAAGCCCGCCCTTCTGTCACACAGCTGGTGAGTGCTCCAAGCCCGGTCAGGAAACTGAAGAAGAAATTGATGAGTTCAACCTGAAGAAGAGCCAACGTCCAGGAAAGGGCCAACGTCCAACACGGCACCAGCAGCTGACGCCACCGCGCTCCCACAAGAAGAGCCACCACCAGAAGCATGTGTTCCTCGCTCCATAGGCTCCACCCCTCTCTCCCTCTCCCTTTCCTCTCCTTTTTCTAGTGCGAGAGGTTGTTGCACGTTTTGCAGCTCATCAGTTTCTTCTTCAGTTTCCTGACCGGGCTTGGAGCACTCACCAACTGTGTGCGGCCACTTGTTTGGCCTTCATCTTCTATTACCAGAGCCAGCCAGATAGTGCTCATCTCCATCTTCGTCTTCATCTTTGTCGTCGCCGTCGTCGTCATCCTCGCTCTCTTCTGGAAATCAGGGAGGAACCACCGAGGCAGGGCTGCCTGCTCAACAGCCGAAGGATAGCGAGAGGCTGGTGCCGTCTGAGTTTCTGAAGGTTCGTATCCTATCCTCTTGTGCTGTTTACCTCTGAATTTGCAGATTTTTTCTCGAGTGTGTTTCTTGTATGCTTCTCCAAGTTTTTTGTCTGGTGAATGGAGGAGGTCGAATTGGGCAATCGGATTGCTTCCTGCGACTCCCTTTCCTTCCTCAAATTCCTCTTTGTTGACATCCTCGCTGATTTAGTTCAAAAAGACACCCTTGCTGATTCTGTTGGGAGTACGGTGATGATTTCTGGATCCAAAACCAAACTTTTTGAATCCTTTTTCTTTGATGTGATGCATGAAAACGGGCGCAAGAAGATCCAGGTTCAGGGATATACCACCAAAAGCGTTTAGGAACACTTTATGCGCTGCGAATTGGGCATCTTACCTGCTGCCAGTATCTGCTTTCTTCTCCACATGCTTTTCCTTGAACATTTCCCAACTTCAGAGCATATAAAAGTCCAGCCTGATAGAAAATCACAAGGCAAATGTGGAAGCCAAGCCCAAATTTCTTGATCAACACCAGTCTTCTCTCCAGCCCGTCCAAATCCGCTCCCTGATTGGCTGTGACGCCTACGGTTCAGCAACTCATCATGTGATTAATTAAGTCGGCTAATTTCCATAGACAGGGTTCCATATAAATGAACACGATATTTATGCATTGATTTTTATTCTGGTATCTGGGCGATGGATGGATGGAATCAAGCAACATCATGGAGCACTTGTTCACCTGCCTCAATGTTGACAACCCCATCCCATCCTCGCATCACCTGCCTGCCTACCTACCTTTCTTCAGCCAAGGAGGCTGCAAGAATGGTCCCTACTAATCCCTTGATGGAACTCAACAAATTCACTTGCCACTTTTTGGACGTTAGGCTCGTGCCGGCTTCATTTATGCCTCCAGATCTCATCTCCCTGTTAGTGTCGCCTCTCCTGCGCAAACAAGGAGAAATAAATAAACATCACATGCATACTAAATCTGTGCTCTGTCATGAAATTGAGCTGAAGTTTCGGTTAATAAGCAGTGATATTTTGTCGACAATGGTGGCAGTCACAATCAGAAAAAGGGAGGGACGGTGGCCTCTCCCTTTCCCTGCATCAGCATATGGCCTGCAAATGTGGCTGATGGTTGTAGCCTATCGAATCAGCAAATAATGTTGACGCATGCATTATCTGGATTGAATTTAAAATGTGTTCTTAGGTCTGAGTTCTGGTTGCTGACTATATGTACACCAAAAAATTTGTTGAAGGCACACTTCATTAGCTGATGTTCAGTAAAGTTCTGTGTAGGATAGTTCAATATAGGTTACAGATGTGTACACAAGTTGTAATAGTCTATCCTTCAAAGAAAAAAAAAGGTTCTGATGGCCTTTCAGAAGCTTGAAGCAGAATACATGGACTCCAGCTGTACAGATGTCTAATCTAGAATAGAAGTTGTAGTTCCTATCTACTGCTACGTGTGTATCCAATGATCTGCAAAAACAAAACACACTTTTACTTTATGTTGTTGTCAACACCTCCCTTGTCCAACTTTTGAGTACCTGACATGCTCCAAAGAACATTTGATTCCTTGGGACCAAGGGAAAACTTGTGGGCATCCCCTGGGAATTTTTTCCAACCAATTTCCCATTGATACAACTGTCCATTGTACAAACATTTTCTTTCTTCCATCACTTGCTTCAACTGGAATATTTGTAAAACCGGTAGTTATATTGCTAGCTGTTGCTGCAGTTTCTGCATCTGAAGATTTCTAACTCTTGTTTCGTTCTTATTTCAGAATAAGGTGCATCACTTCGGTGCTGCAAGATCTGGTGGCTGGCCATGATGAGCAATGTTAAGCTTGGCGTCGAAATTCTCAGTGCTCATGATCTCCTCCCAAAAGAGCAGGGCACAGCCAATGCCTTTGTTGAGGTTGAGTTTGATGACCAGAAGTTCCGCACGGCCATCAAAGACAATGACCTCAATCCTGTGTGGAACGAGCAGTTCTACTTCAACATATCTGATCCATCCCGCCTATCAGAGCTACACCTTGAGGCCTATGTGTACCATGCAAACCGTACCAATAATTCCAAGGCCTGCCTTGGCAAGGTTCGCATATCGGGTACATCTTTTGTCAGCCAACCAGATGCCTTGCCCCTGCACTACCCTCTGGAGAAGCGCACCATCTTATCGCGTGCGCGTGGTGAGCTTGGGCTAAGGGTCTTCCTCACAGATGATCCATCAGTAAGGGTGTCTGCAGCACCAGGTCCAGAATTCGATATGTTAAGCACGCCTACCACTGCACAAGAGCAGGCAGCGGCCAACTCCATTCCAAATCCTTTCCAGGAAACCAGACCAAATCCAGTGAGACAATTCCAGCACTTGCCAAGAGAAGAGCAGCGTCCAGCACCAATGACTGCACAACCATACTACAATGAGGGTTCATATGGAGACCAGCAACAGAGAAGCTTTTCTGCAGTTGCTAATAAAGCTGGAGCCCCTCCGCCTCAGGTAGCAAGGATGTATGCTCCAGGACCAGGTTTACAGCGACCTATAGACCAGCTGCAGGAGACAAGCCCAACACTTGGTGGTGGCCGTGTTATTGGTGGCCGGGTGTACCCTGGTGAGAAGGCCGGGGCATACGACCTTGTTGAGAAGATGCAGTACCTCTTTGTGCGTGTGGTCAAGGCCCGCGACCTGCCCAACATGGACATTACTGGGAGTCTTGACCCTTATGTAGAGGTGCACCTTGGAAACTATAAAATGAAAACAAAGTACTTTGAGAAGAATCAGAGGCCCGAGTGGGATGAGGTGTTTGCATTCCCTAAAGAAGTCATGCAGTCAACAATGCTTGAAGTTGTCGTGAAGGACAAGGATGTCATTCGGGATGACTATGTCGGTCGGGTGAGTCTTGACCTCAATGAGGTCCCTGTAAGGGTCCCTCCTGATAGCCCATTGGCACCAGAGTGGTATCGTCTTGTGGGAAAGGATGGCATGAGGGACAGAGGAGAGTTGATGCTTGCAGTCTGGTATGGTACTCAAGCAGATGAGTGCTTCCCAAGTGCCATCCATGCAGGAGCAACAGCAGTTGAATCCCATCTTCACAATTATATCCGTGGGAAGGTGTACCCTGCACCAAGAATGTGGTACGTGAGGGTCAATGTAATTGAGGCACATGATATATTCCCAAGGGAGAACCACATACCTGATGTATTTGTAAAAGTGAGGCTGGGTCACCAATTGTTGAAGACGAGACAAGTTCGCTCGCCAACCAAAAACTTTATGTGGAATGAAGAGATGATGTTTGTCGCAGCAGAGCCTTTTGACGAAGACTTGATCATAACAATAGAAGATCGTGTAGCACAAAACAAAGACGAGGTGATTGGTGAAACTTTGATACCACTCACGAGGATTCCAAAACGGGCTGATCACAAGCCAGTACGTCCAGTATGGTTTGATCTCAGAAGACCAGGACTGATTGACCCAAACCAGCTAAAGGAAGACAAATTCTATGCAAAGGTAAACCTTCGTGTTTGCCTGGAAGGTGGTTATCATGTGCTTGATGAGTCCACACAATATTGCAGTGATCTCCGGCCAACAATGAAGCAACTGTGGAAGTCACCAATTGGCATGCTTGAAGTTGGCATTTTAAGTGCAAATAGTCTCAATCCAACAAAAACCAGAAACGACCGAGGGTCATGTGATGCATATTGTGTTGCCAAGTATGGTTCAAAATGGGTGCGGACACGCACAATCGTCGACAGCTTGAGCCCTCGATTCAATGAGCAGTACACATGGGAAGTTTATGATCATGGAACTGTACTCACAATTGGTCTATTTGACAACTGCCACATAAGTGGAGACAGTAACCAAGGTTCCCCTGGCCACATAGATAAAGCAATTGGTAAAGTGCGAATTCGACTTTCAACACTTGAGACTGGGCGGGTGTACACCCACACATACCCATTGCTTGTCCTCCACCCATCAGGAGTTAAAAAGATGGGTGAACTCCACCTTGCCATCCGGTTCTCAGCCACATCCCTAATCAATGTGCTCTTTACATACTCTAGGCCCCTCTTGCCCAAGATGCATTATGCACAGCCTCTGTCAATAGTCCAGCAGGAAATGCTCCGCCACCAGGCTGTGCAGCTTGTTGCACAGCGCCTGGGGCGCATGGAGCCACCAGTTCGCAGGGAAGTTGTTGAGTTTATGTCAGATGCTCGCTCTCACCTTTGGAGCATGCGACGGAGCAAAGCTAATTTCTTCCGTCTTATGCAAGTCTTCTCTGGAGTCATTGCTGCAGGAAAGTGGTTTGGCGATGTTTGTCAGTGGAAAAACCCAGTCACAACAGTATTGGTTCATGTGCTCTTTGTCATGCTTGTGTTCTATCCAGATCTTATCCTGCCAACAATCTTCCTGTACATGTTCTTGATAGGGCTGTGGAATTACCGGTTCCGACCACGCTTCCCACCACACATGAACACAAGAATATCTTATGCTGATGCTGCAAATCCAGATGAGCTTGATGAGGAATTTGACACATTCCCAACCTCAAAGAACCCAGATCTCATTAGGATGAGGTATGATAGGTTGCGACATGTTGCTGGGAGGATACAGACAGTTGTTGGGGACATCGCCACTCAGGGAGAGAGATTACAGTCACTGTTGAGCTGGAGGGACCCAAGGGCAACAGCTATGTTCCTAATATTTTGTCTGATCACTGCAATTATACTATATGTGACACCATTCCAAGTGATCGCACTCTGCCTTGGGTTCTTTTGGATGAGGCATCCTCGGTTTCGCCACAAGGTGCCGGCAGCACCAGTAAACTTCTTCAGGAGGCTACCTGCAAAGACAGATTCTTTGCTATAAGCTCCTTGGAGATCAGCTATCAGTGACATGATGTCTAGTGTACCTCTTTGTATCTGTTTTTTTTTGTGGCCCATATATTGCTGTACAATAGCAAGTGAAATCATATATAATTGCTGTTCTGTGTGACAGAACAAAATAAGTCAATTTCGTCAGACAATTTTCCTGCTTTTAGAAGTTATATATAAGAAGGCATCCAAACTTCTGTATAGCATGAAATGTATTTAAGATGTCCCCTTCAACAACAGTCTCTAATGAGTCTTGCTTGTTATGCTGAAAGACTAGTAACTTCGATAGGTGAGAATTACAATGTTTTTTTTTAAAATACAGCAGGGGAGGCCCCCACTGTGAGCTTTTATTAAAAAAAATCAAAAGCGAAAAACTGTACAGAAGAGAAATAAACATCAAAAAACAGAAACCACCCAAGAAGCTGAGGGAGCCACTGGATAGCTACAAACTAAGAAAAGGAGTCTATACAAAGGAGGAAAACAGAGTGCTTGTCTTCAGACATTCTACGAGCTTGAAGTCTAGTCTCATCCAGAAAAGAGCGTTTCCAGGAAGAGAAAGATGGTGTAACACCCTGCCCTCCACGAGGAGCCCCGCACAGCCCTTCCGAGGGGCGTGCACGCGTACACATAGCACCCTGCTTACACTTTCGTCCTTGCTTCGTGTAAAAGGGTTAACCCGAAGGTGCTATGGCTGGAAGACAAAGGCTTATAAGTTGCCTCCACCCTTGCTCAACTAGCAATGTGGCACTAAACATGTGCATCCCGCACTAATGGGCCACTACCGGGCCATACAAACTGGGCCGGGTGTGACAGATGGTCGTCCTCTGTCAAAAATAAAGTTATTTCGCTGCTTCCATATGTGCCAGGCAGCAATGATGAAGATCTCCATAAAGAAGGGATTTTGATATTGCTGTTTGGATTGCATCATCATTTGGAAGAAATCACTTTGAAAGTTCCAGTGCATATTCAGGTGTTGCCAACAGGCCTGACTGAATGGACAACTGAAGAAGAGGTGGAAAGCAGTTTCCTCAACATTCTGGTTGCAGAGGATGCAGTTATAGTTATTGCCCTCCAACTTGTGCTTTTTTCTTTTAAGAAGGTTCCTTGTATTTAGCCTATCCATAATCAGGAGCCAGGAGAAGACTTTAAGTTTGTTACTGCATTTTGAGTCCCAGATCCACAAGAAAGGAGCAGGGGGCTGGACATTTCTGTAGGGAAAATTGTAGAATTTAGAAGATGTATAGCTGCTGCTTCCCCAAATATAGTGCCAAGAGTCTTTTGTATCTTGTTGAACCTGTATAGATTGAATGTACTCTTGCATTCTTTGATATTCTTGATAAGCTTGTTCGGACAAAGGAAGGTGGAATTGTGACTGGAGGTTGTTGTTTGAAAGGAACTGCAACACAGAAGTCTTCTTGTTTTTAGCAAAAGAGAAAAGTCTTGGAAACTTGCTCTGCATGACATTGCCATTCCAAAGATCTAACCAGAAAAGAACAGTCGATCCATCCCCGAGTTTGCAATTAGCGATTCCTCTGAAGAGATCACAAAGTTTCAGGATATCCTTCCACCAAAAAGACCCTTTATCCATAGTTGCATGTGGGATGTCACCATTGGAGTAGTGAGCATGCCAAACAAGCTTGACCCAAGGAATCTCTTTCCTGTTGTAGAATTTGTCTAGGTGTTTAAGGAGCAGAGCAGAGTTTTGGCTTCTAAGATTGATGATACCGAGCCCTCCCTTTCTTTTTGGCTTGCTGCATTTTTTCCATGCCACCAGAGGTTTCATTTTGGCATTGCTGTCAGAGTCTCTCCAAAGACAGTGTCTTCTTGCTCTGTCAATGTACTCTATAACTGAAATAGGAAGCTGAAGAGTGCACATGGCATAGGTAGGAAGAGAGGACAGGACCGAGTTCACTAGCTCTAGTCTTCCAGCATGGGAGAGAAAGTTTGATGTGGCTGTAAGTCTTCTTTCAACTTTGTTCATGATGAATCCAAAGTGTTCTACTCTCGGCTTGGTGGTACCCATTGGCAATCCAAGGTATGTGAAGGGGAGGGATTCCAATTTGCATCCAAAAACCCCAGCCAGCTGATGAGCTTTCTCAGAAGAGAGATTTAGAGGCACCAAACATGACTTTTTATGAAGGGCGGGCTTGGTGCAGCGGTAGAGCCTACCGTCTGTAACCGGAAGGTCCCGGGTTCAAGCCCCAGCCTCTGCACATTTGTGCGGGTAAGGTTTGGACGCTATTACAACCCTTCCCCAGACCCCGCACGGTGCGGGAAGCCTACGGCACTGGGTACGCCCTTTAAACATGACTTTTTATAGTTAACCCGTAGTCCAGTTGACTGTGAGAAAGATTCCAGCAATCCTTTTAGAGTGAAAAGTTCCATTTGAGAAGCTTTCATGATGAGAATGGTGTCGTCTGCATACTGGATAATAGGGTACTGGGCTGTTTCATAGGAGGGGATAGGGAGATCAAACAGTCCTTCACTGTGACCTTTGTTAATAATGCACTGAAGGAGATCAGCAGCCAAAACGAAGAGAAGGGGAGAAAGAGGATCTCCCTGTCTCACTCCACGTCTGCATTGGAACTGTTTTCCAGGCACTCCATTAAGAAGGATGGAAGAGGTTCCTGAATCAAGAATTCGTTGGATCCAGTCACACCAAGTATCATCAAAGCCTAGTTGCTTCATCATTTGAATAATCACATTATGTTCAATAGTATCAAAAGCTTTTGTGAAATCAAGCTTCAGAATAATGATCTCTTTCTTGGATTGCTGACACTGATGAATATACTCATAGGTCCATGCCAAGCAGTCCTGGATTGTCCTAGATTTAATGAAGCCATACTGGTTGGTATGAATGAGTGATGTGATCTTGCCTTGGAGCCTGTTGGCTAGGAGCTTTGTGATAATTTTGAGGACACAATTTAGAAGTGAGATGGGCCTGAAATCATTTACTGAGACAGGGTTGTTTGTCTTGGGAATCAAAGTGATGAAGGAATTGTTTATAGATTGCAAATCCAGGGATCCATTAAAGAATTCAAAGCAGAGGCTGTAGAAATCTCCCTTAATTGCTTCCCAGCAACTTTTGATGAAGTAACCATTAAAACCATCTGGGCCTGGTGCTTTATCAGCAGGCATTTGTTTGACTATATTATTAATCTCCTCAATTGTGAAGGGTCTGGATAGCTGCCTCAGGTTGCTGTTGTACTGGACCAGTTGACTTAAATTGTATAGCACGTCAGGGCTAGTAGTGCACCCCATTCTTTGTTTGTATTCCTCAAGAAGCAGAGCAGCTTTTTCACTGTGATCACACACAGATCTTCCATCTTCAGTTTCAAGGGAAGTGATGGTATTTATCCTGTATCTTTCGGTTGCAGCAGCATGGAAGAATTTTGTACTTTCATCTCCAAATTTAGTCCATCTAATAGTGTATCTTTTCTTCCAATAATCTTTTTGGTGCTTAAGGAGCTTGAGGATGTGGTTCTTCAGAATCTTCCTAAAATTGAATTCATGAAGAAAAAGAGGCCTTTGTTCTTCTAGTGTATCTAGTATCTCCAGTGTAGAATTGCAGTTTTTTATCAAGCAACTGAGGTTAGAAAGACCTTTGCTCCACTTTTTCAGGGCAGCCCTTAAAAGTTTGAATTTTGCAGTGATTCTAGTAGCACTATTAGTTGCAGAGACATTGGAATTCCAGATTGAATTTACCACATCAAAGAAGCCAGGATGCTCTACCCAGAAATTTTCAAACCTAAAGACATGAGCTTTGGGAATAGAAGTCCCAATTTGAATCTTGCAAGGAATGTGGTCAGAGGTGGGTCTAGCCATTGGAAGAAGCAAGGTGTTGGGGAAGTCACTTGTCCAGTTAGAGGTTGTGAACACCCAGTCTATTTGCTCAAGGAGGGGAACACTTTGCATATTACTCCAGGTAAAGTTTCTTCCTTTAAGGGGGATCTCAAGCAGACCCAAGTTACTTATGATCTCATTGAAGATCATCATGTCATTCATATTAGCACCATCTCTATTTCTATCAGATATAGATCTATAGAAGTTGAAATCCCCAGCAAACATCCAGTTATCCTCTGCATTGGTGTCAAGATTGTTGAGCCAGTGCACAAAATTATCCCTTTCCGGACCTTGGCAGGGGCCGTATATGGACGATAATGTCCAGGTTTGCCTATTGTGAGAAGAGGTGAATTTGACTGTTACTGTGAATTTGTTTATTTGGATAACCTCTCCTGTGAAAATAGCACTATTCCATCCCATCAGAATTCCCCTAGAAGCACCCTCAGAAGGGGAAAAAGCAAATTTGTTGAAGCGCTTTGGAGCTAGTTTTCTAACGAAAGAATGATCAAAATGTTCTTTTTTTGTCTCTTGGATGCAGAAAATGGCACAGTCACTCATCTATCTTTTCTCTGATGGCATTGCATTTATCTTCAGAGTTTATTCCTCTGATGTTCCAGTTCAAGATGTTCCAATTTCTGCTGGAACCACAATTGTTATTGTTAGGCCTTGTATCCATAAGTAATGTGTTGAAATTGCCTCCAGGAACTCTGACCAAACCCAGTCAGAGAAAATCCAAAACCAGCACTCAAATGGTTGCTCTCCGAGGGGTGCAAAACCCCAACAGCCCAAACCACATCAAGCCAAACCAGCACCCCAAGCAACAGAAGGGAAGCAGAGATGTCCACAGCGAAACTGGTTTTTTTACCACAAGTCTTGATCAAACAAAATCCGAAGACAACAATAGACAAGATAACACTTCTCAAGGTATTCCGACCATAAAACCAATCCAACCTTCCATTACCGCAGAATGTTGCAGGGCATTCCCTAACAAAATAAAAGTAGATAAGCAGACTATCCATTGATAACTAGTTGGGTCCCCCTTGTGCTGCTCCCATCCGGTGCAACATCATCAATTTTGCTAGCCAAAAGCAGCTCCACTGTCACCTCTGAGGGGTGAATGCGACACCTTTCTGTAGCTATTCTCTGTATAGCAGATACAGAAATTTCAGGAAATAAGGTTCCCTCCTCATTGCATTTGATGACAGCAGAGAGTCCAGGAAAATCGGAGGCAAAGCAATTTTGTGGGGGAGAGAGATTATCCAACAAAATTTATGCGGGTTCAAGCGGTAGAGCCTACCATCTGTAACCGGAAGGTCCCGGGTTCAAGCCCCAGCCTCTGCATATTTATGCGGGTAAGGTTTGGGCGCTATTACAACCCTTCCCCAGACCCCGTACGGTGCGGGAAGCCTACGGCACTGGGTACGCCCTTTTTTTTTAGAGATTATCCAACAAGTCTGATTGAGGAGCCACCTTCTTGCCTCTTGCTTTGCTCTGGTTCTTGTTAGTCTTTCTAGCTGTAGTGGGGACAACTCTATGCATATGTCCATCATTAGAAACTTTCAGTCTTGGGCTCCTCCTAAGAAACTCAGTTGAGACAGGAGTGTTGAGCTTTCTTTTCTTTGTGGCTTTGCTTGAACTTTCATCTCCATTCCCACTACCAGGTAGCAGTGGATCAGTCGGGGCATCATGATTTATGAGAGCATAATCTTCGGGGAGGTCTGGGAAAACCTGTTCCTGTCTTAGTTGAATTTCAGGTTCTATGGCTTTGTTCTTGAGTCTTTTCCCGTAGTAAACTTTTGTGACGGGCATTCTTGCAGGGGAAAGCTTTCCTAGCTGAGTTGCTATCTTTGGTGCTGGTTGGAGGTCTTCAGGAGCTGGCAGGAACTGAGTGATGCAAGCACCAACATTTGGGGTGGTGGTGTGATTCTGCTCATTAATATTGATAGCAATGTTGAAAGAATTAATTCCAAGGGCAGAAAGATCAATCTGGATCAAAGAGCTTGGGATTGAACTGCTTCCACCAAAACTTGGGACAGCGGTAGCCTTTTGAGTGTTGATCAACTGTTTCAGGCATTTAGCTAGGAAGTTGGTTATAGCACTTATCTGATCCCTGTCTCTCTGAGTCTCAGATTGGGTTATCATAGATCTGACTGCTGTGTGTGGGAGGAGAGCATTTTGGATTGAGTCAGCTTCATGAGCCTGAGCATTGGGGTTGAGGTTCAGCTGCTGAACTATTTCAATTGTTCTGATAGAGCCTTGACCAGCCTGTATTCCTACAATGGCTGAAGAGGAATCAGCTTGGTGGAACGCCCTTGAGTTCTGATCCTGATTCATGTCTTTCTGGATCTGATGAGCCGCCGAATTATCCATCGCCTGGTCATACATTTCCATCACCTGCTGAACTTCTCTTGGCAGTATGGGTCCCTCAAGGGGATGGAGATTACCACTGTGTGCAGGGGGATCTTCCTCAGCTGGTGCAAAGTTTGCCAAAGGAGCTGGATTGGTGCTGGAGCTGGGCACAGAGCCAGAAAAGTGGATGGGGCCCTGGTGTTGGCTTTGATTCTTGGTCACCAAGGGGGTGTCGAGGGAGGGAGTTTTCATATTTGAGGAGTGCACGGTAGAAGCTGAAGCAACCGGCGGAGCGTTGGGTCCATGCACCCATGGGATGGAGGGTTCAGCAAGAGTGTAGCTTGGCTCCATGAATGAAGGCGGCTTACTGGACCTTGAAACCCATTTAAATTTTGCGGCAGCCCGCCGTTTGACACAGACTCGGGCCTTGTGACCATAGTTGAAGCAGTAGATACAGCGAATATCACTAAAACAATCTCTGACAAAGTGCCCTGGACTTAGACATCTATAGCAACAGCGGGGAGCATTAGAGGGGAAGATAAAGCGATCATCTTGGGGGGCATTCCCATTAATGGCTTTTTTATAATGCATGGGGTAATTGGAACGGCCACCATTCTCATCAATGCGAAGATCCCTTTTGAGTTTTTGAAAAACATTGTACACTGGAACATCTCTGTTGCTACCTGAGGAACTTTGAGGCCCTTTGTGAAAATCTCTGTTGCATTGAAAAGAATCAGTACCAAAATCGTCCTTAGTGAAATCCCGAACTAAGGAGGAATCAATAGGACCAATAGGGCAATAAAAACTACCAATCTTGATTACTGAGTTGAGCTCTCTTGGCTGAGATTTTGTGATTGGTGAGTCTTGGATGAGCTTGTGATGAAATGAAACCTTCTTGCTAGCAGAATTCCGCTTGTTCTTGAGATTTGTCTGGATGGTCCAGCTGTTATCTTCTTCTCTCTGCCACTTAATTTTTTCTTTCACCCAATTGGCACCACCATCGTGCCATAGATGGAAATAAACATCAAACTGTTCTGTTGTGATTCGCTTGAGAGATCGAATCAGAAAACCAACTTGCTTATTGCTAACCGAGAAGCGAAAATGACGATCACTTTCAAAAACAACATGGAAGCCAGCAGGAGAACCACCCAAGCAGCAGTGAAGAGCCATGGCAACAGAGTCTTCAGTTAAACGGAAGAGGTAGCGCCGAAAAACCGCTAGCAGGAAGAACGACCCATCCGGAGTAGGGGAAGGATGGTGCACAGAGGTGGAAAATCTTTGAAGCACTTCAGTCGCAAATCTTGAGGCTTTTGATATGTGAATATGCAAGCTCAATGAAATAAGAACTCATTCTACCATACATTACCTTTCTCTGAGGACCAAAACCTTGCTGTATTATGAAGCTGGGCATCAGAATCTTACCTATCTGAAAACAGCTAAAAGCACCACTAGGACTAGAAAGTCATTCTCTGCACATCTTTTAAAGAAGCCACCTTACCATTCTTGAACCTTAAGAACATTAAAGACAACTAACATTAACCATCAATATTCAATACTGAAGAACTAATCCAGGAATCCTATTGATAACGTATTTAGATATCCTAACTATTTATCGAGTGCCGCCTCAGGACAAATTTTGAAGCAAATGCAATCCTCAGTGTGATGAAGCAAACAATTACCTCGTTACCACCAGTATGGCCTCCTGATCAGCTCAAAAAAAGCATGTCCTGCTGATTACTTTTCTGTTAAAAGCACTAGAAAACTTCTAAAATTTGAAACCTACTTTTTCCATATAACCAAGGAGAACAAAAGATTAATGAACAAAACCAAAACTGTTTCTCAGTGTTCACGAAAAACAAATATCAAGATTTGTTCAGCGCAAAAAGGAGGCAAAATAGAAACGGCATCATCCCTTAGTAGAGGACAAATCAATAACCACTTGAGCCAGTGGATCTCAAGCCCTCATACTAGAAAGAATATTGTTCTGCCATTACCTGTAGGTACTGGGACTACATGTAGTGCTAGCAACCAGTGGCAACATGTTCTTTTCATTACTTTTATTGAATGATGCAGTACACATCGTGATACATTCCATGGCGCTACAAATTCCAGAAAAGAAAAAAGAAATTCAAGAGATGACTGGTAATCAAGCAATATCCAGCTATCACCCAGAGTTCAGCAATTTTTTCGAAACTGGATTTTCTAATCGTGACACCATCAAGGACAAGAAAGTTGTCTGCACAGTACAAAGATGTGCACAAAGCAGCAAATGTAATTGGGACATTTGAAGGTAAATAAGAAGTAAAGTCCCTCCAGTTTTAAATAGATGGTGTTAGGACAATAGTTGAATGTACTAATTATTAAGTTGTCCTAACATCATATATTTAAAAAAGGAGAGAATACTCTTCAACACAACATGTGAGCTGACTAAGAAAGATAGCGATAAAGCAACGCATATATATCCTTAAGCTTTAAATTTCACTAGAAAATAAGAGAATAGTTAAAATTGGTAGTAAAACAAAAAAGTACAATTCTATATCAAATTATCATACATAATTTGATATAATTATTTAATATAATCACAAGTGGGATCATCATAACTAATCCAAGAGGAGAAAACAAAGACAACGATAATGGTCGAGCAAATATATTATCATTCTTTGCCATTTTTTTCTCAAATTTACAGAGATAGTGCATGGGTTGAATGAACCATTTGACAAAGAACTCCATGCACATATGACAACATAAAGATGTGAGATTTGCCAAGCATTGTTTCTCAATACATGTGTAGCATTGTTTACACACATAGTATGAAAGTGTAAATCAAATCAAGATAGGAGTGTGTTATCATGCCATGGAAGGGGAAAAGTCATCCTTTGGTGGTACAAGGAACTCCATACTTGCGGCAGCTTGTTTCCTTGGAACTAATACACAAGGCATGTATTTGGTGCATCAATTTCCTTACAACCTGCAATATTATAAGGTGCAAGAATCAGTACATCTGCACCACAGCACGAAAAGAAAAGTCAAAAGGTATTATCTTATCAGCAAAGTATTTAGTGCATCCTACATTTCCAAATAAGTTTGCGCGGTAGATTTATATAATAAATAATAAAAACACAGCAGCAGTGGGACTGTTATCAGACGCACATGCACCTGTAGAATAGGGCCACCTTTCTTTCAAAGCCTACAGTGGCAGTGGGTATATGACACTTTACTTCAAATTCTTGCTATTAGCTTTTCTTTGAATATGGCATTGAAGCACTCCCAGAACGTGCGAGGAAAAAAAAGATCCAGTAACAAGTGACACAAAAACATGTCGCAGACCTGCGGCAGTACGCAGTAGTTACCTTGTATAAGCTATTGATAATCCATTGACTAGGGGAGGCGGAGCAACTGATTGACAGCCAAATCCAATGAATCAACATTCTTCCGTAGAATCTTTCTTTTTAAAAAAATCAAGTTTTAACAAATAAATCTGAATGAACAGCACTAAACTTCTATGAAAAGTAAAACACATTGCACAATCATACTATGGTCATTAACCATTTCTACAACATAGAACAGAAATATGTGTTGTCAGCAACTAACAGAAGGATACAGTTGCATTGCTAAGCTTTCTAAGCCTCTCATTTCCTCATTCAACCTGCGAAAACAATGTTATCAACAAATGCTAGCATAAATCAAGAAATACATTATGGACTAACCATTGCAAATATATAAAAAGCACATTGCTCTGACAAAGAAATGCACATTTTTCATATAACATCTTCTGTTGCTGCAGGAATCACCATAATCACTGAATGAACCAAAGCCAATCAGCTTTTAACCAATCCTAAATATACAGGTTTTGGTTACTTCCACAAATGCCATTATAGTAAATAAAATACACCCAGCCAGAATAAGCCATACACCATTGGAAATAGAAGCAATATATATACTGTACTATCACACTAAGCATAGCAAGATTAAAGGTTAAGAACTATATGCTCAAACGGTTCACCTCAAGCACGAATTGATGTATTTATTTCCTTTTGAAGACGCTTCAAGCACTGCAGAAACATAAAGACAAGGCAATCATAATCTGGAGGAGTAACAAAATAGTCAATGTTTAGACATTTTCGCCAAATGAAACCATATGTCATACAGCCCCAAACATTACAAGCTAAATATTACAAAAGTTCACACAAGACACTACGGAAACCTACACACTTCAGTCCAATGAAACCTTGTGCGATACAACTCTAAATACAACAAGACGTCTTACAAAATGCATGAAGAAACTACGGAAATATAGACTTCCAATCCCATGAATGTACGTGATGCAACCCCAAACAGAACAAGCTACATCTTATAAAATTTCACACAAGAAACTATGTAAACCTTGCAATCACCATCGATAGAGTAAAATAGGTGTGAGGCTTATTGACACAGTAAACTAGGTGCAACTTTGAAGGTTCACGCTTCCCAGTATCAGAGATTTAGTCGCCCCACATCCGAACACAAAATTTGCCCCAATTCACGCGAAAATTTGGAAGAGCCTAGTAGAATCCTCAACAGTCTCGCGGCCTCACCGGATTCCTGGAGACGGCCGACGACGTCGCCCAAGCACTCCATATTCTCCGCCGACGTTGAGGTAACCTTCGTTCCCGCGCGTCGCAGAAGTAACATTCATCATAACCCCTCAGTGTAAGGTAGCAGAACAAACAAAAAAAAGAGTTGAAGACTCGCCGGTTTTGGAAGGCGAAGAGAGAGTGCGTACGTTTGAGAGGGCCATGCGGAGGGAGGCAAAGAGGGAGGCGTAGCTCTCGGCGATGGCGGCGGCGTCCCGCTCCACCGCCACCATTGCCGCCGCGACCTCCCGC
This sequence comes from Echinochloa phyllopogon, assembly GCA_033239725.1. NCBI lineage: Eukaryota > Viridiplantae > Streptophyta > Magnoliopsida > Poales > Poaceae > Echinochloa > Echinochloa phyllopogon. Next base: position 47,226,468 of record BTCW01000002.1, on the reverse strand, counting down.
ACCCCGGGAGGCGCCGGCGCCTGCGTGCCCGGGGAAGCTGCGGAGGAGGAGGATGAGGAGGTCTCCACCGGCGAGGGGCCCTCCGGGGGTGGCGACGGGGGCGGATCAGGGGATTCTCCGATGGCCGCGGCGGGTTCCATCTCCTTCTCCGGTTGGGTTCTGTGTGTCGCGGAACGGAAGTGGGGGGAAGAGGAAGGTGTACTGGCGCTTTGTTGGTGACGTGTACCGACACGTCAGTAAGGCGCTGGAGCCTGACGTGGATTTGATGATCATGAACGGGAAAAAAGTAATGAGCGAGTTTAGGTCGTGTATTTGTTGAGCCCGTTAGCATGCATAAATTACTGCTCGCTCTAAATTACGTAGTATTATTGTTAATTTTTCACATAATATTTGACAATTTATTTTATTTAAAAATTTATAAGACCAATGATCATATTTAAAAAGATAATGATAAATAATAATTTGAAATGGAGGTAGTAGTTGTCATTCTTTTTCTTTTATTTCAAATCTGGATATCTAACACAAGGTTATGCTTATGCTTAGGGAGACACAACCCCTCTTTCTCTGTTGATAAAAAAAACCCCTCTTTCTCGTGCCCAATATCTTACCACTAATTAGGAACCAAACTTCTTCGCAAAGCTGTAGTGCGAGCACAAATAGGCTTTTGGTCACATAATGCACGCGTCAAGCTACATAACATATGTCTTCGATCATCCTCTGCATCAGTCGATTAAAAAAATCAATTTGTGCCTCGTTTATAAAGTGCCACTCGATAATTTTCTATATTTTTTATCTATCTATTATCTTAGTGTCATAGTGTTAACCGATCACATTGGTCGAGAGTGATAGGAATTGCCACATATATTGAAAAAGAATTTTTTTTAAAAATGATAAGACAAAGAAAAAAATTCTCACATGCCATTCGTTAAACCCTAAACCCCTCATATGCCATTGTCAGTGACCGTGAAGGGTTCCGCGTGCCATAGCCATATCGATGGCGGGTATGAGGGATTAGAAGTTTTTCCGGTGGCAACCAAAGGAATTCCCTTAAGACAAATTTACTTCTTGATCTAAACTCTAAAGAAGTCATGTGGATAGTCAAATAGAATACATTCAACGAGTTTGACACATCTACGATCTCTGATCATCCATTTAATGAGCGAATCAAAAAGTCATTTTTTTCTCTCATATAAAGTGCTCACCCTATGACATTCTATATATAACTTTTTATCTATTATCTTATGGTCATAGTGTCAAAATAAACTATCATGCGACGAATTCTACACATCTATAGTATCTGATAATCCACTCAATAAGTGGATCAACAAGTTATTTCTATCGTATAAAGTGCCCACTCGACGACCTTCTATATTTGTTTATCTATTATCTTAGTGTTGCATTGTTAAAATAAACTATCAGTCTCGTTCTCTCAATCAGCCGATGAAAAGTCATTTTTTGTCTATCTTATAAAGTGCCCGCTCAACGACCTTCTATATTTTTTATCTCTATCTTATCTTAGCGTCATAGTTTTAAAATAAACTATCACATTCATCGAGAGGGATAGAAATTGCCACATGAATTGAAACAGAAAAGTAAAGATATCTCTAGCAGATTTTGTGATGATCAGATGGTCAACGCTAACATACACAAGAGTACATGTCAAATTTGATCATTAAATAAATAAATTTAGATTTAAAAATAAAAGGTAAGCAATTGACAAAGAGTTCATGTCAAATATGATTAAAAAAATAAATTCATGATTTCAAAATAAAGGAAATTAGTTCTTCAACAAAGAGTTCATGTCAATAAAATTAAGAAGTAGTTAAATTATGAATAAAAATAAACAATATTTATATTTATTTGTATACAAATTGGAACAAAAAATGATAATTAAAATCCATGACAAATAGAACTAATAAATAATTAAATTTGGATTCATGATAATGGAAATTGGTATTTCAATTTCCACTTATATTGAAAAGCAAATTATAGAGCAATTTCGATGAAGTTACGACGCTAATCAAAATAAGAAAATGACTCGAATAATTTATTTTATAATATTATAATGTTATAAATTAATCCTAAGAATACATCAAGTACTATTACTAAATAGCTAAATTTAAAATTAAATTGTTAGGGAAATTATTTATATTTTATAAATTTAGAAGTAGATAGTAAAATAAAGAGTTAATATCAAATAAAAAACTCGACCATGATAGGAGACTCACACTAGGCTTTGTTTTAAAACGGTGTCGTGCTTTAAATCTGGGTCGGTACGGAAGTTTCAATGAGTTTAATGCTCTAACAGGCCCACAACAAGAAGCTACGTGAGTCAATATCAAATACATTTAACACATGATCAAATTAGTCAAATATCAATTTGAAATTAATATTTAAAAACATCTCGATACCCATATCTATCTATTTAGTACATTAATTTTAAAATAAAAATTTGAACACACTGTGTTATTATAGTGGGACTGAAAAATGTCACATCAATAGGTGCAAAGAGAGAAAATTCTACGTTGTTGATAATCATATGTTGAAGTTATAACTGTTAAGTGTATTAAAAAAAATAAATAAAGGACAAAAGAAGGGAAAAGATTAGGTTAGAGTCATATATGGACTATTACAACTCAGTATTTGAAAGGAATTAAAATCCACATTGAAAATGGTAAAAGAAAATCATTGTGGTTAATTATCTATAATTATCCCACATTAAAGGGATTCAAACAAAGGAAAAAATAATACACATGAATAAATGTTTGTGAAACACACTACCCTCTAAAGTTTGGTGTAACCATCGAACATGGGTACTAGTGCCACCGCTAGCCCTTGATGTTGCCTCCGGTCGTGGGATGGAGTGTTGCCATCCCCCTAAACTAAGAAACCTCCTCTATCTGTGGGATTAGTCATGCCACCCATGTGGATGTGGTCGAAGGCCATCCATGATACATTGAGTTGCTGCTAGGAGCAATACAATGTTGTATAGCCACCACCAATCATAATTAAGCAACTGTATGGCTGAGGATGATTCCTCCACTGCTTCCTCCAAGGAGAAGAGTGCCACTTACTTAAATGTTGTAACACTAGCTATGTCAAACAACACCATTGTGGATATGGCAATGTTTGACCATGCCCGATGAGCACCACTATGAGGATGTTCAGTTGTATTTCCGTGTTGTCATGGAGTGTGGGCAACACATATAGAAAGCATAGTGTCATTGACACTTGAACAATAATGAGTTTCCACATCAAGGCATTTACTCAAAGAAAGCTCGAGAGCCTCTCCCTCCATTCATGCAGCGTCGAGATCGATGACCTGCTTCCACACTGCCCTAGCATGCACAAGCTTGGTATCAAAAAGTTGAGACTCCTCTCAATAATTGCCCACTCACCATCTCTTGAGGAGTTAGATGTGATAACCCCACGGGGGTCTCCTTCTGTGTGTCGACATTTAGGCTCCATTGCTAAAGAAGATAAGCATAGGCACTTTGGGTATCAACGATGAGTTTAGCTTATCATACTCAACACCAAATCTGGAGGAGCTATCATTGAAATTATTGGGCCACCGTTTCTCAAATGTTGGATTTGGGATTTGGTGCCTGTCAAGCTTAACCTTTGATATGCCAAAGACTTTTGATAAAGACAATCAGCTTGGCAATGACAAGGAAAACACAAGTTTGCAGCCGCATCACTGCCCTATTGGTGTTGATGTGTTGTCAATGTGCACGCCCCCCCCCCCCCAAATTTATTTGTTGTGCTGACTAAATTGATTTATGCTGCCATCATATTCTGTGTGTGACACCCATGCCAGTAGTGGCCCGTGAGTGCGGGATGCACATGTTTAGTGCCAACTTGGTAGTTTAGCAAGGGTGAAGCCAACTTATAAGCACTTATCTTCTAGCCATATCACCTTCAGGTTAACCCTTTTACATGAAGCGATGACGAAAGTATAAACATGGTGCTATGTGTACATGTGAACGTCCCTCAGAAGGGTTGTGTGGGGCGGCTTTGGAGGATTTGCATGGCCCAGTAGTGGTCCGTGTGTGCGGGATGGACATGTTTAGTGCCACCTTGATAGTTTAGCAAGGGTGGAGCCAATTTATAAGCTCTTGTCTTCCAGCCATAGCACCTTCAGGTTAACCCTTTTATACAAAGCGAGTACAAAAATGTAAGCAGGGTACTATGTGCATGTGGCACGCCCCTCAGAAGATCTATGCACGGGGCGGCTTTGGAGGGGGGGTGGGTGTTACACTGTGAAGGGTCTTTTGGAGGGGGGTGGGCTTTCTAGAAGTGTACACACGCTCAAGATGAAGCTACGTGAGGTAATTATTCTATCAATTTATTTTCCGGACATAGACATTTTGCTAGAGGTTTTGGGCCCTATATATCAAGCATTAATGACACTTTTTTATTTTATTTTCTCTAGGTGGGAGTAAAAGAATGTAATGAAAATTGCAGTTGTGATCTTCCTAACAACCGGAGAAGTCAAACTGTCCCAATGATGACTAATCTTAAAGAAACAGAAATCCAAAACTTTAAAGGAGAAGATCAAGAAATTGATATTATTGAAATTGATTAAGAAACTTTTAAATGCTTGAAAGAGTGACTATTGAAATGTACTATAGGGTCTCACCAATTGGCTTGTCACACCCATCCTAGTTTGTGTGGCCCAGTAGTGGCCCATGAGTGTAGGATGCACATGTTTAGTGCTATATTGCTAGTTTAGCAATGGTGGAGCCAACTTATAAGCCCTTATCTTCCAATCATAGAACCTTCGGGGTTAACCCTTTTACACGAAGCGAGAACGAAAGTGTAAGCAGGTGCCCTCGGAAGGGTTGGGTGGGGCGGCATTAGAGGGCGGGGTGTTACATGGCCAAAGATCAATGAAAACTCTTGGCATATTAGATGCACATCATTTTGTGAAATCCAGTTATATATACCACAGAGGCATATTTTGAAGGCATAATTATTGATGGTTGCATCAACCCTTCTTTAATTACTAAGCGACCTACAAATTGAGGATCTTTTTGTTTTGTACGACACTGACTTTTTTGGAGGAATCATTTTTTTATCTGCTTTGGTTCTAGGTTGTCCAGGTTGGAGAGGTACGTAGGTGTAACTGAGATATATCTAGGGATGTGATGTGATGCTGTGAATTGTTCTTGTGATTCTCAGATATTATTGAAAAGTGCTTAATGCCTACATTTCTGCAATAAAACTGGATGAGGGCAATTGACTTGTATTTCTGAACAAATGGAGACATTTAACCCCTTCACTACACTACTAGAAATATTAATATATATGAAAAAATGTTTTCATCATGGCAGAAGACAAATTTGTCATAAAGAAATTTCTATGACAAATCTACCATGAATACAGATTTGTCAAAAACAGAGCGTCAAGTTAGTTTAGTTACGAAAAATCAGTAAATTTCACCATACAACCGCTTTCATCCATGACGAAATATCTTGTGTCATATTTGCCTTATGCACACGTGGTTATGTCCACGTGACATCGTACATGCTAGCAAGTGACATGGCTATGCCTATGTGGCAAAGTCCAAGCTGGACAATGAATCCGGAAATACATTGCTGAAGTAGAAAATAACAAACTATTGTGCCATTCATACATCTGTTAAATGATACATATATAATTTAATTCCAAGAAACAAAGAATAATCCTACTGTTAAATGATACATATGCCAAGCAAACTCAGCTAATTGCTAGAAAAGCATGTGAGCATAGCAGGGACTTAAAACAACTTGTTTTGCTGCATCTCTCTTACCCTTTTCACGGCTGGTATGGCAGACCTTGAAGGCTTAAAGTGCATTGAGTTCATCATAGAGTTCTTCGTCGAGTAGTTCATCACATGTTTCACCAAGTTTGGCTTCCTTGTTCTTTTTATGTGTCTGTTTCAGTGGTCACACAAACAACAAATAAGTAAAGTATTAAGAAATTTAGGTAGAGCTACTGGTTTTTAGTCTATTCCAAGAATGTAGCTAGAAAATACATTTAGGAGCAGATCAATATGACCTCATTTCAACTAAAATGCATATTGCAGAAGAAAATAAATAATTTAGAAAATGCATAATACAAGTCCAATGAGCTCTATATTTGGAAGATTATAATTTTTTGAATGATTGAGTACTTATTCTGATCTATGAAAGGTAGCATTATATAGTTTTAATGCACATAGCTACAAGAAGATAGTAGATAAATCATACAACAACTTGCTCCCATACAATATTATCAGTCAAGATGTTACACGACAATTTACTTAAAACTGATTATTTTCAAACACATTGTACCAATGCGTACTGCAGAAAAATTAAGAAATAAGAATAGAACATGACCATCACTTACATAGGAGTGCAATTGTGCAACATAGCAGTGAGATCCTGTAGCATGAGGTAGCTTGACCTTACCATGGTTTACTTTGTTTTGATCACAAGTAGCCTATAATGGACATTTCAGTTAGACTCCATCACTATGATTAAATGTATAGACCATGTGATAAGATAGCATATACCTTGTTTTTTGGGTCTGACCACTTAGCAATAAGTCGACACCACTGCTCATCAGTCATATTAGTAACTGGGGAAGTTGTTTCAATCTCATTAGCAGGGACACCATTGAAGTAGGCCTACTTCAACAAGTATCAATTATGTCGTATCCTGGACTGGATACATTGATGCATGCATCTTTTGTTAGCTTATCACCGGTGTCAATGGCTAACTTCCCCTGGTGATGTGAATTGAGATCGTTACTGTGTTACACGAGGGCATAATAGAATTGAATGCAATTCAAGAGTGTAACAATGCACTTACAGCTAGCTTGCCCACAAACTCATCAAAATGTGCAATATCCTTTTTGTATTCTTTCCAATGAGTGAGGACAGTACTTGAGACCTCACAAAAACACCAGTCTCTGATGCAAACTTGGCAGCTTGCACCCAGGGGCGGAGCCACGCCCCGTGCTAGGCATGCTCCAGCCCGGGTTCAATCTTGTTTACAATAGATAAATCTATTTAGTATATAGACTAAAATGTTTAATTTAATCTACTTTCAACTAGTTTAGCATTAGTCTACTAGCTCAGCCCGGGTTGGCAGTCCGTTCTGGCTCCGCCCCTGCTTGCACCGGTTCATGTGGCCTTTTCTTCCCATCAACAACTTTGATGGGCAGCCTTCCCATTGCTTTGGTCATTTTTCCAAGAAAATTCCCATAGTTGCTGGCCTCGGATTCTTCGGGCCTCTTTTTCTAGGCACTACATTTATTTCAAAATGATTGTTAGGATTCATGAAATACATATATAAGCTTAAGGGTCATTCATCTATAATTGTTAGGATTCATGAAATAGTGATATAAGCTTGAGGGTCATGCATCTATAACCAACCTTCATTCTCGGAGAGGTTTCCACTCTGCCTGGACTGGTTTTGCTGTCCTATTTGCTCTTGTGGTCAGGAACATCCTGGTTCCCGTCATGTGGATACGACCAGTCCATCAAAGGGCTAGTGGGCCTATTCACATCTTCACCAGTTTCTATACTAGCATCTGGGGCAGGTTCATATTGTCTGTTGTCTAACACATGTTAAGATGCCCGAACTAACTAATTAACCTAGCTAAATATATGTTGTACTCTACTAGCGAAATGACATTTGTTGTCTACAATTTTATGTTGGTGCGCCATGGTTCATTGTTCAATCGGTGAGGGTGCATATGGTATTTTCTTCATACAAACGATTTTTTCTTTGTAACTAACTTGTGAATTGTGATTAGCTGCAAGAAGTGTTAAAAGTGCGCCATTATTTCTCTGTATAGGTTTATTGATGGTAGGGTGTATTCTATTTGTTGAGTTGCTGGGTTGGGAAATCAGTGAAAATATTTGTTGGAGTTGGAGACTTTGGAGTATGACGTCTATGTTTGGGTTGTTTAATTTGTGAACAAGAAATGAATTTTTGTTTTGAACAGAGAAACAGCTAGGTTATGCTAACCAACTGATTTTCCATTCAGATATGATGGCCCAATCAGGGACAGGGATCAAGTTGCTGGTTCAAGCTGCAAGGGGAAATTGCAGCTTAAGTCTTCACAGGCACCGGGATAAAATGATGCATCAAGACTAGTACTGGACGGGCTATAATCATCTTGTTCTTTAATTTCTGTCTCAGAAGTCAGAACCACACCCGTCCCCTGGCTCAGCTAGCTCTACCATGTCGTCTTTAGTTTCTGTAATTTGTACTTGGGAAATAATGTGTATGATGTGGTATTGTGGTACTGTTTACTATATTTCTGAATTCTCTTTCTGTCACAGTCTATACAATGTGGCAGCTGTTTGGATAATTTTGTTTATTTGAGATGTGTGCCGCCTTTTCTGCTGGTTTATGATTACCTTATCTTATTAATCACTGAAAGTTCAGAATGAGACCATGCTGCTACCGAGAATACAGTCGGTAGAATTAGACGCGTAGCCTTTACAATTAGCTCATCCCTCTACAGCTAATGTGTGGTCCGTTTTATTTAATTTTAGAGGTGCCCTTTCAAAACCCTACCGCCGGCTGTACAACCCCTGACTCGTGGCGCCCTCCACAGCAATCCGCCGCTCGTCGTGTTGAGCCGGTGGGTTTTTATCCTAATCACATCGATCTGATCTCCTTCACATGCCACCAGGGCTAGGGCTGTAAGGATCGAGGTGCTCTAGCCCGTGCGAGAGCTTTATCCTTTGCTCTTGCTTGACCTCCCCCACTCTTCTCGCGCGCCCATTTGTCTGTGTCTTGTCGCATTAGGGTAAGGCTAGCGCTCATGACTCTAGTGAGATTATCCTGCTTGCTCATTGCATCGACCTCCTGTCGTTGATTCAATTCATCCACCCACCATGCTGTCATTGTTGATCGGATCTTAACGTACCTGGCTTGCACACAATTCTCCATCACCATGCTACGACACCATCCCCTCCACTGCTTGTCACCATTTTGTCAACCTCTAGCTTGCTCAACTATGGCGAGCTTCATAACATAATTCAGATTCCTTCACTAGGTGCTCCATTAATTAGCACCTTGTTTCTGGCCGTTGACAGCATGATTGGAATCAAGTCATTCCAGCACAACGACAAACCAAGATGACGCAAAATCCTGAAAAGGAACGGCTAAGTGATGGAATTCCAGCACAACATAACATGGGATTTCTTCTTTGTGTGCAGTGCCGACGCTGTCCCTCTCACAATATGGAAGTTAATTATCCTGAATCTAGCCTTTCACCCCTTGATGAACACAGTTTGGTTATTAGGCTTGATGACTAACTGTTGTAGATACGACGCTACCCTGTTTGCAAGCACCTTGGAGAAAAGTTACTGAAGCTGTATGGATCAAACTGATCGGCCTGAAGTCAGACACCGCCTCCACTCCACATCATGTTTCTTTGGGAGAAGCACCATCAAGTCGTCGTGGACAAGATAGAAATTGTGACCATCCATGGCATGGAAAGCAAACATGATATCCTGCTTGATTACTGGCCTGGCAGTCTTGTATAAAAGGCCGTCGGTAAACCCGTTAGGTCCAAGGGCCTTGCTTGTCAATTGGCAGGTCCCGAATTACCGCCTACCTCCTCCATCGAGAAAGGCACATCATGCACATTCAAGTTTAGCATGGGGAGGCCCAAGACATCTAGATTTAGAGAACACCATGGTGCAGGATGGCATCAAACTCCGTCTTCTCCTTCTCTACGTGCACTATGTATGTCTTTGTTTCTGAGAGGTGATATAAATTTCTTGTGGTGCATCTGAGATGTATGAAGATGAAGTATTTGTGTCTCGAGCTATGAAATGAAGGAAACCTGTAATTAGTAGTTTGATGTTTGCATTAGACATATGTTTGTAACTTTGGACAATAAGCTATTGCATTATCTCTATGTTATATCTTTAATTATGTTACATATGACATGTTTGGGCATTTATATTGTAGAAACTTAATTTTCATACAATATCGTAAATAAAAAACCACATGTTCGACCGGTAAACCATTAGTTGGATCAGTGACCTAACTGCTTGGATCTCCTGTTCGGCCTTTTGTTCTATGCCACCAGCATATTGAGGGGCCGGATTTGGAATAAACAAATTTTGGCGTTTTTCTAATAAATAGAAGAGGGATTTCTTACCTATAATATGTTTTTAGGAACCACGAATTCTCGAAAGAACCCTGAAACGAACATAAAATATGTGCCATATGTGGGGAAACAAATCTTGAGGAACACATCGTTATGTTTTCTACTATTCCGTGTTTGTTAGAGATCCCACCAGAAAATAAATTTGAAATCGTCTGCCTATTCTTTCAACCTCACACACGATCTTTTAATTATTAGCCGTTCGATCAAAAAATGGTCCACCTTTTTTCTTCTTCTTGTTCATGCCAAGCATGAACTGTCACCATAGCCGGGTAGGGCTACTACGTATTTGATTACAGCTCGATCTGGTGAGACCCTTCCTCATCAACATTCGATAATTTAATTGATTCATCCCGCAAACCGTATTGTCATTTTCGATCATATCTCGATCCCACTTGCACCCAATAATTTTTCATCACCATGCCACACTCTGCACATCGATCGCCTTCCTGCTCACCGGTTGTCACCGTTTAATTTGGTCGATCATCAACCTCTAGTCTGCTCGACTATGGCGAGCCTCAGAACCGAATTCTAGCATCATGGGAACATCTCAAGTCAGAGTTGACAAAAGTCCATACAGCGGCTGAATAATCACGGGGAGACAGCCGTCCCCCCAAAAGCAGTACGTGTCTGAAGTCCGGCGGAGGATTCCCCATTTAATAAACAACTAGTAGGGCACTGTGCCCCCCTCACTCTTGTCAGTCCCGTCAGTGTCTTCCACACTAATCCCCATTCCCCCCAAACCCGCCCTAGCGCTCCCCAATCCGCCGCTCCGCACTGCGCCGCCGCCGGCCATGGGTTCGTGTCCTTCGTGAACCCTACCACACCAGTCCACCACACCGCTCGTCGCCGGCCCTCCGTGGGGCTGCTTCGCGCGCGGCGCCGGCGCCTGATCGTATCGGCCGCGCTCCGATCCGCCCGGGGCTGCAGGCGGGAGGTTCGAAGCGTGAAGGATGGCCGCGCCCGCGCCGTGCTCGTGCTGGATGTGCCGCGTCAAGCAGGTAACTTCGCCGTGCTGCCGCCGGGGCCTTCACCGCAGCTCAGCCCCCCGCCCAGCACCGACGGCGGCGGCGACGGCGAGCCGGACCGCATCAGCGCCCTCCCAGACCATCTGATCCACCTCTTCCTCGCTCGCCTCGGCTGCGCCCGCGCCGCCGCCCACACCAGCCTTGTCTCCCAGCGGTGGCGCCACCTCTGGGCCAGCCTCCACGAGCTCACCTTCCACGACACACCTCCCAGCCAGATCGAGGCCGCGCTCGCCCGGATCGCCGATCCGTCGCTGACCCTCCTGGAAATCACCGTCCCCAACCACCACGAGCTCCGCCCGGCCGGCATCGCCTCGCTGCTCCGTGCGGCCGCGCGGGTGGCGCCGGCGGAGCTCAGCGTCATGGTCCCCGTGGCCAGGCAATTCGTCCTTCACCCTCGTCGCCCCGATGACGAGGTCGAGCTTCCCTGCTTCGATCGCACCACCTCCATCTCGCTGTCCGCGGTGCCCGTTCAGATGATGATCCGCCTAGCGTTGCCGCCGGCAGGAAATTTCCTGAAGCTCGAGAGCCTCACGCTCTTTTCATGCGATGTCGAAATCTCTGACATGCTGCCACGATGCCCTAGACTGCGTAAGCTCTATATCCTAAGGTCGAGACTCGTCGCAATAGTTGCCAATTCGCGATCCCTTGAGGAGCTGGAAGTGGCAATCGAAGGGGTGCTCCTTCAGCATGTCCACATTCATGCACCATTGCTAAAGAAGCTAATTGTCCTTTGCCACTTCGGCTATTAGCAACGACTTTAGATTGACATCATTCTCAGCACCAATTCTGGAGGAACTGGTATAGAGTTTGGGGCACGAGTCTGCAAGTGTTGGTTTTGGGATCTGGTTCGTGTCATGCTTAACCTTTGAAATGCCAAAGCATCTTGCCAATGACGACAAGGAAATTAGCGCACATCGCAGCAGCAGCACTGCCCTGGTGTCAATGAGTTGTGCATGTCCATAGGGACTCGTGTGGTGCGTCTTCTCTCTCCCCCTCCTCAATTTGTCGGCTGTGATAACAAAATTAACTATTTTAACATTTTTCATGCTGCTGCTATACTATCATTTGCTGTGCACAGGGTTTTTTGGGAGATGTACCCCGAAGCTTCAATAAAATGATGTTCGAATTACATGTCGCCAAAGCTTGTATTTTGGATTTGGGTATCATGGCATTGGGGCACGCTTACGGAGAAATAGTGCTGCATCTACTTGGGGTCTGTAAAACCGTACAAACGCTTAAGATGAAGCTACATGGGGTAACTATGCTACCAATTTATTTATTTGCCTGACATATATATTATATTTTGCATTTTTGCTTGAGATTAATTGGGCCTTTATATATTTTACATTTTGCATCAGTGAGTGACACAATTTTGTTTTTATTAATTTTCTCTAGGTGATGGGAATAAAAGAATGCAATGCAGATTGTAGTTGTGCTCAGCGCTACTGGAGAAATCAAACTGCTCCACTGACTGGTCTTAAAGAAGTAGAGATCCAAGGCTTCAAAGGAGAAGATCAAGAAATTGATTTGCTCAACGTGATATTCAGAAGTGCGACAATGCTTGAAAGAGTGACTATTGAAATGTTTGATAGGGTCTCACCAAGTGACCAAAGATCCATGGACACTCTTGGCATATTAGAGGCACATCCTTCTGTGAAATCCACTTTATCTGGACCCTGGACATAGAGTCTCGGATATGTACTCTTTGGTTATGCATCAATTTGAAGCAATGAGCTCTGATTCTCTTTGCATTCTAGCATACTGCATGATTCTTTTTGTGCTTATTACATTTCTGCAATAAACAAAGACCCAGCTGGCAGTTGCTTTGCACTTCGATCAAGACATATAACATGATGGCCTAAATGCAACGTGAAATCTTGAAATGATTCACTGGATGCCTGTCAAAAGTTACAAATGTGAAGAATGACCGTCCTACGTATTTTTAACCATTGCATGAATAGTTTGCAAGGAAATTCCAAATTTGTGCAAACACATTGAATATGCTTCCACCTATGTGTGCTGGTGCTTAATAGATCTTCAGCTGCAATGAGCTATATATATTTTGAATGCTGGGTACAGTTTGGTAGAAATTAAAATTATAGACACATATCATTCTAAACAATTGTATCAACACGATTTTATGTTCCGATACAATTAGTTCTTAGGAGCAGGTAAAGGCGCCTTGCTGCCGCAGGGGTCTTCCCGGCCCCCTCCGTCGGGTCCGGGCCCAACACCCTACTGATGGCGAGGAGGGTGCCATCAGAGCCCTCCCCATTGTTTGTCAAAGTTGGAATATGAAATGATTTTGGGTTGTTTTGTGAACAAGCAATGGATTTTGTTTTGAAAAGAAACAGTTACGTTATGCTAATAACTAACTGATTTTTTATTCAGATCTGGGCCCTTTCGAAGCAATAATAAGGGACTAAGAGTAGCTGGTTCAAGCTGCGAGGGGAGTTGCAGCTGAAGTCTTCACAGGCAATAGGGGTGTGGATTGATGCACCAAGACTGGAAGGGCCATATATTCAGCGTGTTCTTTCTGTCTCATAAGTCAGAATCACCAATTTGTACTTGGGAAATGTGTGTGATGTGGTCTTGTGATACTATTTGTTTCTGAATCATTTTTTACTCAATATTTCTAAAAAACACCTATTTAGATAGTTTTGTTTAATTAAGATATGTGCTATTTTACTTATGTTTAATTTGTGCCTGTTTGGTAAGGATTTTTCCTACTTCTAGGATTTCGATTTGGCTTCAAAGGTGAACTATATTTTTGCTGAAATTGAATCCCTTTGAAAAATGTTTGGCAAAATGTCTTCTTAGCTAGTGGCAATGTGGATAATTTTAGGGACACTTAAGGCTTGGGGAGGAAGAAGCAGTGAAGCTATTTTGGTTTAGAACAATTTCTTTAGGTTTTGATGTTTGAGCTTCTCGTCAGCTTCTTAGTGTGAAAGCTAAGCTCAAACAAACAACCAACTTTCTCACACGGACCCAACATTCAGAAAGCTAGAAACTCAGAAAAGCTTAATTTACATGGGGAAGCTGAAAATCTCTTCTAAGTAAAACATCAAAAGAGTGTAAGCCGTTTTACAACTTCTTCTCGGATTTAGTGGTGGAGCCATTTAAAGTTGCCTCTTTGTTAGGTCTTCACCAAAAGCCATTGGAAAAGCCCTACCAAAGAGAACAATAGTATCAGCTGCTGCACCTATATCCAATGTGAGATATGTCCATGTGAGATATCCTTGAAAATCAAGAACGTCTTAAGGCTGCTGCAGAGAATACAATTGGTGGAATCTATGGCCTTTATATAGCTCATCCATTTACAACGAGTGGTGCCTTTAACTGTTGAGTTTCCAAGGTTGATATAGGGCCCAGTAATTTCTCTTGAAGTTATTGATTATTTCTCCCCTAGACTATAAAACTTGCAACGCCATAACCACTATTTTGTTTAGAGCTTGTTTAGACAAATTCATATATCTCTAGATACATGTGGGTTTAAGTGGAAAATGACTTGCGTTGATCGTGTATCAGTTGGTAAGGTTACTTTGTGTTGGAACCTGTCCACTCAGGTTCGAGTGGTGGGTGTTTGTATTTTTCTGGATTTATTCTAAGACTTAAACTGCCGCTATTCTTTCAGTAATGATCCAGTCTCTCGAAGATGGAGGTGCTCATAGAGATAGGTTTTTTGTGCATATATTCATAGTGGTGAGGGTGCATGCTTTTGAGGGTCTGTGTCGTATCGGTATTTCAGGAAAAAAAATAAAAAATGACCTGTGTTTGAAAAAAAGTGGAAAACAAACTAATCTTCACCCAAAATCCCTCCCAATACAATTGGATTGGAGGGGATTTCAATGTTTCTAAATGAGACCTGATCTGTAAAGTCACTCATAGAAACCTAACATATTTTTATGATAAAACAAGCGCTACTAGAGCTTATGCTGACTCGAAATGGACCTAAATACCTTCTTTAATTAACATAGAGCATCCACATTCTTGCTGAGTTGACCAGCCGTATCCAGGAATTTGAGGCCCTGAAGCGAAAAGCAAAATGGGGCCTTAAAAGTTGAAAAAATGTATAATATAACTACGACATACTTTCATGTAATTATGTACTTCAATATGTGTTATTTTGTATAATATCGACTCACTATTGGAGATTTAAATTCGAAAAAAAACTGCCAATATAGCTCCGGTACGGTACATTTTCATACGATTATATAATTTCACAATGTGTTATTTCTTATAATATCTCGACACATTCTAAAGAGCATGGCTTGCTAATGGTGTGGGTGAGATGCCTTCAGCTTTCAAGATGGAAAATTAGGATTTAGGAGGAGCAATGAAATCACGCTTTAAGGCTAGCGGTCAAGAACTTCATGAGGATTGGGGCGCGGAGATCGCGGCCTGTAGGTGAATGAGGGTGTTATCGATCAGTTATCACTTCTGGCGACTTGCGAAGCAAAGAGACATACCAAACGATCCGAAAAAATTTCAGGCCAGCCTAAACCCGCTCAATTGATTTAGTTGAGCTATTTTCAACTATAAAAAAGAATAGAAAGTCCGAGCTCGGCCCCCAAAAAAAAGCCTGCTGCTTCCCCTGGGACATTAATTGGCATAATTTTTTAGGCCAAAACACCAGGCTTTTTTTTTGCTCAGGTCTAGTTTCTTTAACATGAGAACGGGTATCCAGTCAGTCGAGAATATTTCGAAGATTTTAGTGGATCTGGCCTGGGCCGAAATTTCGAGCCCAACGGCGAGCCACCACCGCTTGGTAGGTACTCCGACGCGAGATGGGTTAAGCTGCAGAAACGTACATAGATGGCCGTGCAGACACATTGCGTCGTTGTTTTTTTATCTCGATATCGTACGAAATATATTTTGGATCCCCACTACAGATTTTACAGATTTCTGAGCTCTCACCTGTGCCACGTCATCCCACCCACCGCCTCCCTGCCTTCTCCACGCGCGCCTAAGCCCGCCGCCGCCCCATCCCCTCCCCTCCCCTGCCCACCATCGACCCCTCGCCTCCCACCCACCCGCCGCCTCCCCACCGCGCCACCCCCTCGCCTTCTCCACCCGATGCCTGCCTCCATAAATCGGGAGCCACCACCTGGGGCAGCCCGGTGCCACCAGCTCCGCACCAGCAGTGTAAGCGCCCGGGCGGCCGACGGGGACGACTCCGCCTCCTCCTCCATTGGCGTGGCGCTCGGGCCCCTGCCGCTCCGCCCTCCTCCCTCAACCGGCGGAGTCAGATGCGCGGTAGCAGCATGCGGCGGCGGGGGAGGGGGGTTGTGGTGCCGCCGGGGTGGCGCAGTTGCTTGCTCGCGGGAGAGGAGGCGCTGCGGCCGTTTCTGCGGGGCTGGAAGTGGAATCGACCTGGATCTCGCCCGTCGAGAGCGCCATCGGCGCCGGCGACAGCGATAGGCATGCAAGCAGCGCGAGAGGGAAAGAAAAGAATGGGGTTTAGGGTTTTCCCCGCCGGCGCACAGGATATTTATGCCTCCTGATACGTGCGCTGATCCATCGGATCGCTCCGACAGCCAGGATTGAGGCCGGGGCGAGGGGAGACACCGGCTGGGCCACTTGGTGGCCCGTCCATTCGCTGTTGGGCTCGAGCCATAGTGACCAGCAGGCCGCCGCGGGCCACGGTGGCGGGGCGCGGGCTGCAAGCTGGGCCGAACGCGCGGCTGTTCGGCCGCGTCAGCGCGCAAAGCACGCGCGCGCGTGCGCGCGAGGAGCAGGCCAACGTGTGCAGGCCAACGCTATTTTTGGGCGGCGCCGTGTTGGGCCGAGGCAAGAGCAGCAGGGCCAAACGAGCGGGGCGTGCGCGCGCGCGAAAGATAAAGCAGCAGGCTGCGCGAACCCGCGACGGGCCGTGATGGTGTGCTAAGCCAAAAGTATGTGGTACGTACCTGCATCTGAACTTTCCGGGCATTCAATAACTCTATTGACTGAACTGGCAGTATAGTTAATCTGTGACAGAGCAAACAGGTTGATAGATATCAGGATGACGTTATACAAATATATGGAAATGAAAGGTTTTTCCATTGCTCTCTTTATGATTAGTATAACCTGCATGTGTAGCAGTAGAGTTGATATGGTAGTCAGAAGGAGAAATACAAGGATGATATCATATATAGGCATTATTGACTGGCATGATTATTTTACAGGCACAACTGAGTATCCGACATAAAAAAAAGTGCATCATATTCAGTCCAACTGGTCAGTTCAGATAAACTCATGGATGTGCACACCTTCATATCTACCATATATGAACACCCACTAGGAACAGACTATTTTGATTCCAACATACATACCAGATCCAAGGGAAAGCTTATAAAGAAACACAACCACCACATTGATTCATAGTTTATAAATTTTTTTTCTTAAATCCCGCAGCAACGCGCGGGGAATCACCTAGTAAAAATGATGCTTGGTTGGTGGAATAGCAATCGGATTTTTTTTGAGATTAATACGCAATCGGAAAATAATCGTATGCATGTGATTGATCCGGTCTCAAATTGTGATGGTGCTTTCTTTAATGAGCTGCGATGCCTCGTAGCCTAAGCTCATAAATGTCTCAGGGGGTTTGGATAATATTTAGTTCCATGATTAAAATTAGTCAGCTAAAAATTTTTAGTCACCTCCCTGTTTGGATACCCAGACTAAAGGGAGATTTAAAGAGTATTAAATTCCAGATTTTCTCTCTTTCCTCTCTCTTCTCTTTCCTTTTAGTCACCTTTTAGTTGGGTCTTGCCTACTAGAGACTAAACTAATTTTAGTCACCTTTTAGTCCCACCTGTTTGGAAATTTAGTCCCTCAGAGTGACTAAAATTAGTCAGACTAGTTCTAGTCACCCCCATTCAAACACCCCCTCAGTATCGAATTATCTTTATTGCATTTTATTGTTTCCCATATAAGTCGCCGAAGGAATCTCATATAGTAAGATTTATCAGAAAATTCTATCCGTTTTGTTTCTTCTTAAAAAAACAAATATCAAGTACAGGGGGTTGTTGACTGAATTTTTGATAAGTGGCACTGTCAACTAAATAATTTCGTGACAGCTATGCGCTTCTCTGC
Organism: Echinochloa phyllopogon; assembly: GCA_033239725.1. Taxonomy (NCBI): domain Eukaryota; kingdom Viridiplantae; phylum Streptophyta; class Magnoliopsida; order Poales; family Poaceae; genus Echinochloa; species Echinochloa phyllopogon. The sequence goes on along the minus strand of BTCW01000002.1, from coordinate 47,208,205 downwards.
CGGCCACCCTGCTGGAGGGGGAGGAAGAAGTCTCGAGCATTAAAAACTCAGGCGACGCCGCGGCGTGATCGGATGGAAGCTGCAGCCAAGGCGAAGCATCTTCCGCGTGCCGCATTGCGCGCGGCGGCAGCCCCAAGATCTTCGCCGCGCAAAGGCGCCGTTCCGGCTCAGGGTGATCGGTGCGCCCAAAGCTCTCGCCTTTCTCCGGTGGCGTCCCCCAAAATCAAGATTCGGGTGGGGTGGGCCGCACTTCTGCTGCCATCAAGGTCCCAACAGGTATGAAATGTGCGGCTTTTATTCTAATGGGTCTTGTATTCCACCGATTTGTTGTGAGAATTGAGGATTGCGAGCATACTGTAGCAATATGAGCATGGTAGCATCCAGCTGGCCCAAGAGATATAGTCTTTGATGCACAAGCACTCTTGTTTTATGTTGGACCTAATTTTTTGTTGGAATTGAGGACTCTGAGTCCAATGTCGCATATCTAGTGCTAGCATCCAGGAGGGAGCTCGGGAGTAAAGGGGATTTCAGCTGCATTCGCAATTCATGCTGTTGGGTGATTTGGACCACTTTGCAGTTTAGAGGCCCTAGAGATAGGGTGAATCATTCAAGTGGTTCGTTGATCTAGAGGAAGGGATTGATTGGAGGATGGTAGATTCAGAAAGCATGTCTTCATATGTGCTATTGTGCATCATAACTAGGAAAACTAAGTGCTTACACGGACAAATGAATCATGGTAGACCTGCTTCTACCTGCACTTGTTCCTTTCTTCTGTATGTCTATAAAATGGCAGATCTAGAGCGGACACCTGCCATTAATATAAGAGTTCCTATTCTGTATCTCTCCAGCAAGTTGTGACTTGGAAAAACGTAGTGTTCACTTTTATATCTTTTGAACATGAATAATCCTAGAGATCCTAAGTGACAATATTCATGTAGCTTGGTCGTCAAATATAATTGATAAAACTTTTTGTGCACACATGGTTCTCAATGATGGTGAACAGCAAGAGGGGATGCCGTTTTATTTTTCTAACATAGTGATGCTTGGTTCTTTGCAGAGAAAGTATTTGAACACTTCCAAGAGTTATGATGGAGATGATTCTATCTGAGTTCACAAAACAAGTTATCATCTCACTCGGCAATTTAGCCACTAATGAAATTGCCAAAGTTCTGTGCGTTAGAAATGAGATTGGCAGACTGTTGAGAAAACTTGACAGTATGACAGCTATCATCCGGGATGCAGAGCAGACAATTATGCAAAATGAAACTACTAGGGATTGGCTGAAGAGGTCACGGAAAATTGTTTATGAGGCTGAAAACATAATTGACCGATGTAGGATTGAAAGGGATAGGCTCCAAACATTAGAACCACAGGTGAAAATGTCTTGATCCTTTGTTGATTTTCCTATCGTGCATTCAGAGTTGGGTATTTTCTTACAGTTTTATTTTTGTTGTTCACCAAGAAGTCCCAAGATACAACTTTTTGCTGAAGATCAATGCTTATCCAAATAATTGTGCTTGTATACACTGTAACCAAATCTCTTGAGCGCTCAGAGTTCACCTAAGTGGTCATTTCTATCCTCTGACATGTTCACATGTGCGTATAGCCTCAGCAGCCTCAGAGATATGGTTGAGGGTAAGGGGTATTCTTCAAAGGATGTCAATCCTTGTAGGAATTTTCCAACCAGCCACTACAACTTGTGGAAAGTTGAAACAAGATTGTCTGCTTTTCTTTTCACCAGATAAGACAATCTTGTGAATTATTTCTTCTAAGATTTTAACAAACTGTATCTTTAGTAGTTTCTTGAAATTCTCTCAAGTCTACGAATGTTCGCAGGATTGACAGCATGCAAAGTAGAGCACTGTTTCATTGGCTTATGAGATTAGAGCATGTGCAAAGCATTATTTGTGTACCAATTACTGCTTCTTTTTCAATAATACATTTGTGCACTAGATAGCAACTTCTTGTAGGAAGAATGATTGACTGAGATGTCCCAAGCGCCATATGCTGCAATCCAACCAATACTCCCTCCGCTTGAAAATACAGAGATATTTTGTTTTAAACAATTTAATTTTGCATATTCTGACAGACACTTTGTCAAATTATAAGTATGCTTATTGTAAAAAATTATACAAAAAGATTCATATTTTAAAAAAATCACATTATATTAGTTCTGTAGTAATAAATGATATATTCTATGAATACTGAGCCAGAACAAAATACACATTCTTGAAGGAACGGGTACTTGGATTTACTATAGACCCAAGTAAATAAGAACCAACGAATACAATATATCACTAATCCTAGATGGCTAGATATCGTAGTCATACCTCAGCATGCCTTTTAGTTAGCAACATCTGCCTCTGTAGCAACCTATTGTCAATACGCAGGCAAGTTAGTAAACTTTATCATCTATATAACTACAAGTCAGCGGAACTCGAAACTGTGAGAATCATTAGTACGTTTATATTTGTTTTTCACAAATAGTGTGCACCATGAAGCAGTTTAATGCACTTATTTTGCCGATTTATGGAAAAATGAGTAAATTTCTAGACCTACATTTTCCAAATTTATTGAATATTTCATATTAATTTGGCATTTCTGGTCAGGAATTAAATATTTTCCTTTTCTGTATAGGAATGCAATCCTTCATCAATTTTTAAGTGCTGCAGAGATGTTGGCATTGACTACATAATTGCGAGTCATATACATGAACTGAATCAGAAACTTGACAGCATCTATCAAGAGGGTGAGAGGCTCCATCTAAGACCAGCGTTGGAAGATCAAATAAGATTATATCAAGTAAGATTAAATCTTGATGTTTCTCCAGATCTAGAGCCTGATATTGTGGGCAGAGAGGTGGAAAATGACTGTGACAATCTCATTAAACTACTAACAAGAGAAGATATTCCTAGTCGCCATAATCGTCGTTTGTTTGCTATTATAGGAACAATTGGTGTTGGCAAGACTACTCTTGCTAGAAAGGTATACCACAATGCAGAACCTATGTTTGAGACCAGGGTGTGGGTACATGTCTCCAAAGACTTAAGGCATATGTCAATGTGGTCAGGTGAGTGGTTCAGCAACGGAGAGACCGCAGGACAACAAGCACAGCTGCGTACATTGTTACAAGGTTACAAGTTTCTGCTGGTAATTGATGATGTGTGGGGAGAGAATGTTTGGGATGGGCTGCTAGAGATACAAGCACAATATGGCACCCCTGGCAGCAGAATCCTTATAACAACCAGGAATGAGCGTGTTGCAAGGAGGATGGGGGCAGTTCATGTTCACCATGTGAAGGGCCTCAATGAGGACGACGGCTGGTGGCTGCTTCGTACAAGGGCCTTCCTTGATGAGAACACTGGGAACATGCAGGATATTGGTAGGCGAATTGTGCAAAAGTGCAATGGTCTTCCAATGGCAATAAGGAGAATTGGATGCCTTCTAAGGGAAGTGGATCCAAAAGAAGATGACTGGGGGAGAATCTACTCCAGTGATTTCTGTGGCCTTTCTTCAACGATAAGAAATGCTATCAATATGAGCTACCTTGAGTTGCCATATTACCTGAAGAGGTGCTTTGTTTATTGCTCGCTATATCCAGAGGGGTCTGTGATTGATCGACAGCGTATCACCCAACAGTGGATTGCAGAGGGGTTTATTGTGACCCAGCAGAACACAATTGTTGAAGAGGAAGCTGAAAAGTGCTATGAGAAACTGTTAGCTATGGGCCTTCTTTTGCCAGAAAATGGAGCTTATGGTGCAGAGAGATCGAAGATGCCACATCTCTTCAGATCATTTGCACTTCTCCAGTCACAAGATGAATACTTTATTGGCAACCCTCAAGATATAGGTGATGTTCTGAAACCATGCCGCTTGTCTATTACAACTGGAGGTGTAGAAGCACTCAGAAATGGTATTAGAAAGTTGAAGGGCTTGAGGACAATTATCCTGTCTGGGAGTCTACTAAATTACAGAGCCTTGGGTGATATTTTTCAGAAGTTCACGCACCTAAGAGTTCTAGACCTTGGATATACACAGATCGAGTGTGTTGCTAGGAGTTTGGGATCGATGACACACCTTAGATACCTTAGCTTTGCAAACACCCAAATTAGAGAGATTCCATCTAGCATTGAGAATCTTAGGATGCTACAGTTCTTAATTCTGAAGAACTGCACTCGTCTGAACATTATCACTGAAACTCTAGGGCGCCTTACAAACTTGAGAACACTTGACATCTCAGGAGCTGGACTAAACCAAGTGAAATTTGGATTCTCCATGATGAAAGAACTCAACTTCCTGCAAGGTTTTCTTGTAAGTCCGGGTGGTGCAGAAAATAAAAATGGTTGGCCATTTCAAGAGCTGAGGTCCTTAAATAAGTTGAGAAGCCTCAAGATTCTAAGGCTGGAGAGAACATTATTAACTGAGGAAGATACAAGACAATCAGTATTGGAGGCAAAACCTCATCTCAAAGAGCTTGAGCTATGCTGCAGCACTTACGATGGAACAACAGAAATTAGTAGATCTGCTAATATTAAAGATGTGTTTGAAGCGTTCAAGCCAGGACCTTCTATTGTCTCTCTCAAGCTAGAAAATTATTATGGCCATGGATTCCCATCTTGGCTAGCCTCGTCTCATCTCCACAATCTAAAGTGGTTGACCCTTGATGGCTATTTGCATTGCCAACATCTCCCATCTCTGGGTCAGATGAGAAATCTAAAATTCCTAGCAATAAGTGGTTCCAATTTGTCAACTTACATTGGCCCTGAAATTCGTGGAACACCAGATGACAGGGTGGCATTTCCGAAGCTGGAGCAGCTGGTTATCAGCAAGATGAGCAACTTGAAGTCATGGTGGGGCCTTGAAACAAGAGATATGCCTTTACTCACGAAATTCAGGATTGTTGGATGCCCCAAGCTGGTTTCACTGCCTCAGTGGCTTGAGCATTGCAACGCATTGACGAGCTTGCATATAGAACATGTTGATAGCTTGGAAGCGATTGAGAATATACCTGCACTTAAAGAACTCAAAGTTCGTGAAAACAACAAGCTAAAGAAGATCTCGAACCTTGCAAAGCTTCAAGACTTGAAAGTAGTGGATTGCTTGCTTTTGGATGTTGTTCAGGATGTACCCTCATTGCGCACCGTGCATTCAGATGAAAGGAATTCAACTGGACTTCCACAATGGTTGCAGCCAGAAAAACCTTTCATTCTCAGGAGATTGGAGATTGTTGGAACTGAGGAGTTACTTGACAGCTGCGCTTCTGCATCTGCCCCATACTGGCCTGTCATCCAATATGTTGATCATGTATATGCGAAACTACCAGATGGCTCCTTCTACTTCTCCTACACCAAAAGCTGTAGCTACTTCCATAAAAGCGCAAGGTCCCATGCACGGTCTTCTTTGTACAGCTCACCTAGCTTCAGTGTGCCAATTGTTTCACAAGCTGAAGAAGAAGTTGTGACGGATGAAATTAGAAACAGCAGCGAGCAAATTGGTCAATCAACAAATCAGTCCTGGATGAGTATACTTTTCACGGTTCTCCTCTTTATTGCTGCACATATATTTTCCTTGTCAAGTGAATATTGATCACTGTATGGATTGTATTCAGGCTGACTGAATGTTGATGATATGATATTGCCCTTCTGAATTCTGATGTTCCTTATTTTGTTGGCTCACAAAGTTCAGCCAGTGCCTGTTTTTTTTAGGAAAAAAAACTACTCTATTATTTTTGTAAATTGGTCAAGGCTTATGCAAATTCTGTAACCATAGAGTTGGACTCTATCACCAATGGTTAAGCTCCTGCAAGTATGTAGTTGTGACTTGTGATTTCTGCAATTGTTTCGAGTTTTCAGTGTATTTTTATTCTTTGAGACAGTGTATCTTTATATTTCTAAATTGAGTTTATTCTTTGAGACTGTATCTTTATATTTCTAAATTGAGTTTATATATCACGACTTTGTGGAAGATCACCACCCACCAGAGAGTGCTTGTACATGACCATTTCGTCACCCATACTTTATGTTATAGTAATCAAAATGATATTTAGCTTCCATTATCTTTTATTTCTATTCATACTATTTTGTGGTGCACCCTGAGGTTTAGTGCTCACCTTTTCCTTCATGGCCTAAGTTTTCAGGTAAATTGGTTGATAAATATGAAACTCAATATAATATCGGAGCTAAGTGGATATAAATTTAAGACACGGTTGGAACGGTTTTAGAAGAAAAATTGTGACCCACTTTGATCCATATCAAAGCCATTGCTGTAGTATGGTTATGCTGCTTATCTTTCTTAATTTGCTTTACTGGTTGGTGCATGAAATCGGATGTCATTCTAATAAAATTCTCTAGTGACCTTATAAATACATTTATAATCCGTGCACCAAGTTAATAAATACCTTATGAGTTATAAATACAATTTATCTTGCAAATTCAATGTATCATGCAGTTCATTGTCCAAGCATATGCTGGTTATGCTCAAGAATCTGATTTTGTTGACAGATATTAGAGGAAACACCAAAAATGCGTAATCACAAAGAGTACACATAAATAAATTGATGTTTAATTCTTAAATTCAACGAGAAATATCACATATAAATATTTCTTTCCAATTCTGACACTGGGATGCGACATCTGGAAGTTCATCAATCATCATGTAATTGATTTTAATGTACCACACACAATTATAATGTCTTTGTACAAAATCAACTCTCATACAGTGGAATATTCAAATCAAATGTGCATCTTAAACTATTAATGTACAGTACAATTCAAACAAACTCAAGAACAACAAAAGCCAAACCATATACTTGACAGGACCTGTTTCATGGTTGATGGTTCATTTGCAGGCAATAGACTCAGCATTCAGACTGCTAACTTTTCTGAACATAATTTCCTATGCATGCCAGCAACAATAGATATTTATAATTGCAAGATACATCAACATATATTACAGGCAAATGATGCAACAAAGTGCCAACCAAGCTAATCAACTGTCTTCATGTTCTGGGATTCGGCATATGTATCATGTTCCATAGTCTTTATCACCGCACACACAATGTTGGAGCACATCCAAAACCTTGAATATATGTTGGTTTTTGCTGAGAGAAAAACACTGCTGGCCGGTGCTGGTTTTTGCTGAGAGAAAAACACTGCTGGCCAAACAGGTTGAATCGTTGCATCTGTATCTCTTAAGCGCTCAAATTATCAACTTAAGAATCTTTCTCCAGTCTGCCATGTGCCATCGTTCACACTTTTGTAAAGATGACCTATTTTGGAATTGATTTGTAGCTTCTTTTTCATCTGATCACAGCTTGATAGGAGACAACCCCCGGTCTCTCACTCAATAAATACAAGCAACAATAGTAACACTGTTGTGAAGAAGATGACGAGAGTCTGAACAAGCCAAATCTCTCTGTTTGTCCTACTCTGCAACAAATAGGAAAGAACTTGCATAACAACGATAGTCATAATAAGATACAGAACAAGGTAGCGTCTTATGGCCCTCCTTAGCGTTGATATCCGTCTGACTTGTACTCTGAGAGCCCCAATTCGAGATGTTCTCACAACAGAATTGTCGAGTGAAATGCTCAGTGCTTCGTGTGGAATTCCAGCTCCTGACAGAACAGGTAGGTTGCCTCGTTCTCCTATTCTTTGATCAACATGGAAATCAGCAGAGCTTTTTGTGTAAGTGAAAAATGGAGATTCATCAGGTAGGTTTGCATAAACTTTACTGGTGTGACGAATGATTTCCCAATCTTCATGGTCAGGAAGTAATCTTTGAAGCAGTTCTGCTGTGCCAACTATAGTGAATGTCTGCAGCATGAATGCATTAGATGCAAACCAATCTGGAAGCTCTCTTAGCTCTCTATCTACAATGCGGACATGGCTAAGCAGGCGGACTTCAGTGATATTCTTCAATTCAGAGCAACCTTGGACTATCAGAACTTCAAGTAGCGGAAGATTTGAGATTCTTTCGAGTTTATTGCAGGATTGGAGAACCAATTCTTTGAGTACAGGCAGGTCGTCAATGATTTGCAGGCTATCAACGTGTCGTAGTTGCATGCTTGTAAGGACTTCAGAATTCTTGATCCCAGATGGCAGGTAATGCAGCTTAGGACAATTCTCCAGACGGAATTTCACAATTGAAGGCATGTCATCAGGTGAAAATCCTGTCCATGATTGAAGATTGGCCATGTCTCTTAGGTGCAACTGCTCTAGCTTTGGGAATGCCTGACCGGTACTTGTACGCTCTTGATCAATGGTAACTAACTTGGAACAGCTCGTTATGGTCAGAAACTTGAGTTCAGTTAGCTGGCCCAGGTTGGGCAGATGCTCACAGAATTTGCAATCAGTAAGAACAAGGCGCTGTAGGTTTGAGAGATTAGGTAGCCAATCAGGGAAAGCTTTTCCATAATAGCTCACTATTTTGAGAGATTTTAAGCAGTGTGGAGGAGAAAGCCGATCAAATACGTTTTTGAGTGTTCTAGCATCTTCCTCTAGTACTTCAGACTGTCTATCATCATTACTACAACATAGTTCGAGCTCCTTAAGGTGTGACTTCATTTCCAGCCTGGTTTCTTGAACCCTTGAAGAATCGGAGATTCTTTCCAACCTCAGAATCTGCAGGCTTCTCAATGCATCAAGAGATTTTAGGTCTTCCAATGGCCACCCAGTTGGATCATCCTCATGCTTTGATTTCCGATTTACTACGAATCCATTAAGTGTGGAGAGCTGCTTGAGATTTGCCAAACTTGGTAGGACCTGATGCAAGTTGGTTCCTCGAAGATCAAGACTTCGCAAATTTTGCAGCTTGCCAATTCCATTTGGAAGATTATGCAGCCAATTGCAGTATCGAAGACCCAAGAACTGTAGATTTGTGAGATACTCAATGGACTCTGGAAGCTCTGTAATTCGGGTTAGTGAAAGATTTAGCAGCCTAAGGTGATGTAGAGATTCCAGTGTCCTCGGAATATACTTAATCTCAGTACCACCAAGGTCCAATACATGCAAATATTTGAGCCCATGAAACAGCTTGTCTAAACTTTGACTGCCCAACAGGTTCTTGTAGAGAATAACTGTCTTCAAGCTTGCCAAAGTTTCTATTTCTTCCACGGTAGTTGGTATGTTGCTTTTAATCCACACATGACGCATTGATTCACTGGAATTTCCATCTATAGTCTTCAGTTCACCAGAGAAAATTTTATCTTTGGCAAAGAACTGCAAAAAGGACCGAATTTGATCATGCATTGTGCATCTTGTTGTGTCATCATTTCCAATTTCAGGTTGCAGAAGGTTTCTTGATAACAACTCCCTGTAATACTCCTCTGCAGTCTTTTCAAGACTGCAGTTATCTCGTTCCTCAATCAAACCCTCTGAAATCCACAGTTGGCTGACAAACTGCTGCCTGATGACAAAGCCTTCAGGGAACAGTGATAAAAAAATAAAGCATTGCTTCAGATGCAACGGCAAATCATGGTAACTTAAAAAGATGGCCTCAGTTAAGCCATGGACATAATCTCGAAGGTCCTTGAAAAACCATCCTTCACTTTCCTGCACCCTCTGCCAGGCCTCTTGGTTCCATCCCTTTGTTCTTAGGACAGCACCTATAATCTTTACAGCCATTGGAAGCTTGTTACACTTTTGGATAATCGATATTCCAATACTCCTTAAAATGTTAGCATGAATGGTCTCATCCAGACAAGCATTACGGCAGAGCAAGGACCAGCAGTCCTGAAAACTTAATTTCTTAACCTGGTGGATGTAAGCATCCTTCAATTTTGTAACAACACTCTCATCACGAGTGGTGATCAAAATTCGGCTTCCATGACCACAAAGATGCCAGTGAACCTCCAATGAATTGTCATAAATCTGATGACCGCGCACATCATCAAGTACCAGTAAGAATCTCTTTCCATTAAGTATGGTAGCCAACATGGCCTCAAGTTGCATCCTGTTTTCTTCTCCTTTAGGATTTCCGCCTGCAGCCCTTACAATTGCAGATAGTAATCCAATATCATCGAAGTCACTGAGGACACTCACCCATACAACAGTACTGAAAGCATTTCGTGTGCGATGATCCTCATGAATTTTCCATGCTAGTGTAGTTTTGCCTATTCCACTACACCCAACAATTGTAACAACTTTGTTTGCACTCTTCCTGTCTGTCAATACATCAATCAATTCATTTTTATCATTTTCAATGTCACCCAAAGTATCATCATCACATACCACCTCCCAAGAAAAATCAGACCTTCCATTCTGGCCTTCCTGGTTGATTGCTTCAAGTTCTATATCAGAACCTTGTTTCAAAATATCTTTCATTTTTGTGTTCAGGTTGCTGATGCTGGTTTTCAAAGTCTTGTACTGGTTTCTTTCGATACTCGATGGCAGTGTGAACCAATGTCGTAACTGTCCACATTAAGATCGTATATTCTGTTAGTGGCCCACAAAAGAACTTAGAGAAAATACTAACAGTTTCATGTATAATAGTTTTTTTTCTAAAAAGTAACTTGTGGATCCAACATGACATTACTTACGTCCTGGTTTCTTTTTTTCAATAGAGTACAGATGTTCCAACTGAGGATTTTTAGTTTTTATTTTCTGGAGGCTGCCTGACATGACAAAACGACCCAGATTCACCATATGACTGTAGCCAGGCTTGCAATAAAACGCTCGGGAATCGGGCTGCCATTAACATCAGGCAGTGAGTGGAAAAGCAAAATAGCTCAGCTTGTGTGCGCAAGGTTCATGGCAGTGACCGCCTTCCACGCTTGAACTAGTAGCGGAAAGATTATGGCATGAACTGGTTCTACAGTACGGTTGATGCATATGAAACATTGCTCTTTAACACCTATGCGCTTTGATCATAATTCATAAATGTGCCACAATCACAAAATGAGTGAAATTAGTAGCATGTTGGCTCATGGTCACAGGTGCATAGCATGCAAGGTCTCACAACCATGCGATCTCATGATGGGGAACAGCCTCTACAAATTTCCTCTGCATCGCCCACCGGATCCAAGGGAACGGAACGCAGAGCAGGGGCTTACCGATCTCCGGCCCTCCAGCTGCCGGCGGGCGTCGGCGCGGCGGAAGTCGTCGACGGCGTCGCCGAGCTCGTACAGCGCGTCCCGGAGCTCGCGCAGCCACGCCGTGGCGCCGGCGTCGCGGCCCTCCTTCGCCTCGGCGTCCGCCGCCAGGCCCCGCGCCTTGGCGAGCCTCCGCTCCAGCCGCCGCAGCTCGTCCGCGGGGACCCCGCCGCCCTCGCCCGCGAGGAGCGCCGCCACCGAGCGGGACGCCGCCGGCAGCGCCGCGCTCGCGATCATCATGGCTGCGGCGACGTCGTCGGCAGCGTCTCGCGGCCGGAAGCGTCGGTGGAAACGAAAAAACTCCTGCGATCGCGGCGGAGTCAACGCGCGGCAAACTTGAGACTTTGGGAGAGCGGGGATGATGATCGTGGCCGACGTCAGCTGACGCAAGCAACGCCGCTTGTTTGTTACGTTGAGGCAACAAGGTGGATGTCACGTTGATTAATTAATTATGTTATAACCTACGGAGTAGCGATTAACATTTGACTCAGAAAATGCTGGCAACCCTGACTGACTGCCTTGGATCCTTCGCCCAATAAATGAATTGGGCAATAGGATACGTTCAATTTGAATTGTTGTCAATTTTGACCAGAGATTTATCTGAATATGTAATTCGAAGACCATACAAATTGGGCAATAGTTTCATTTGGTCACGGTACTCGTCGATTGGTCATGCAAGTCAGACCTAGCTCAGTCAAGCAATGCGCTGACACTGCATGCTAATTTGTTTGCCTGCTTGCCACACTGGTACGGCAAGAGGTGCTCCTTCCGGCATTGCTTTTTCAGAGGACATGTATCTTCAACCAGTGTCCCGAACTTGTATGTGAATTCCTCCTACCAGATGTTCTTGCCCAAGATTCTATTCTATCCACACCCGGCTGGTGTTACAATTGATACATACTACCGCATCTTCTAGGTCTAACAATATAATGCTCAACCTTATACTCTGCATGTGAAAGTAAAGTAGCCTGCAACTTTTAGCTACCAGAGGGCAAACTTATTCATTGTTATACCTATTTGTCACCTCTAAAAACCTGTTCTAACTGATAACTCCTACTTTCCCTTCCATCACCGTTTCAAGGTTTGAAAATAGACTTGAAGAGGTGGGAAGATCAGCTAGCATCAAGAACCGGCCCAGTCAACATGCCTTGAGCTGTTGTCAAGATCATCTTCTAGGAACCATCTGCCCGGATTCATCCTTCTCGAAGATCCTTGAGATCCACTCGTTCCAGACTGCCCTGCGCCTGCTGCTGTCTGGTAGCAGTGGGGAGGCCTCATCGGCTTCAGAAGTAGGATTTTCATTGAACGTGCCATATGTTGATGGCACATTAACATCAGCAACCCCTAGCGCAACCGCACGCCTCAGTGCTGCCTGCTGTTCCTCAGCGTGGTCCCTTGATATGGTGATCTCATCACCCATCCTTTGAATTTCAGGTGCTTCCATAGTTTTCTCATTCTCCAGTATCAGCTGAAATGACAGATTACAGAACTGTTAATTTGCAAGCCATACAGCACTTTTGCAATGTTCATCACAAATAATTGTGAATCTTTTCAACATAATGATTTAAGGGACTGATGCTACAATCAACAAATAGAAAACGTTTTCTTGATACAAAAGGTTTTCTTGATTGTGAAATAGTATATGGGCATGTGTTACCGTTTTTGTAAAGCACCACAAACAAAATGACACTGGTTAGTTATTCATGGAAAATCAGTCAATCAATAAAACAGAACCAGACTTACATCTAGTGCTTTTTGAGCTTCTCTTTCTATCCATATGATAGCATGGTCAGATGTTGCATTGAAAGAGAGGACAATGTGCTCAAATCTGCCATCAACCGGAACTGCTGTTCTTACAACTGGGGGGTATCTTCCACATCTGCAGCAATCAGTTATTACCTCAAGAAAGATTCTGAACGAAGTGCATCCAATTTTATCCAAAATATTGTGTGTTATTTTAGTTAGACAAGCTAATGAATTGATAATAGGTCAAAGGAGAAACATGTAGTATTTGTTCTAAGATGATAAATAGGCATATAGAGAGAAACATTTAGAAATGCAAGGCATGTGAATACCTGAAAGGTTTCCTTTCGACGATGTGGTAGAGGCGACCTGGTGCATAGAGGCGCCTTGGATCTCTCAACATCACACTTTCAGGTATACAGGTGTCTATAAGGCACCTTCCACATAAGAGGCATGGCAAGCTGTACAAAGAGGACTACATCAGGTACCCTGAAAAAGATACATAGATCATAAACCCTACCATATGGGTTACCATGTCAATAATACATAATAACTAAGTCTTATTACCAGACAAGTGACCTGAAGAGATCTTCCAATGGAATGTCAGTGCGAGGCAAAAAATCGTCCTGTTTCATCAAACAAGAATAAGAAAAACATAAGCGTATTTCAGATGGATTGCTTGATGTAACTAATGATGAGATAGATTATCAACCACGAAATAACTACATTTCAGGTTCTCCACCAAATAATTATTTATCATAGGTTTGATACACATCATGGTCTATTATGCAGCGACAGCAAAATATAATGACAGGAGACTCCATTTTTAACTTCGGCGATAATAAGGACACAGCAGAACTATAAGAGAGTGACAGTTTAATGCCATTGTGCTTAACTGAAGATGCATGGTATCTTACCTGAAGAATAACAGAGTTGATAACATCTGCATACCGGACAGCCAGATTGAGTGACATGCACCGAGCAGGTGCCATTGCAAAGCAGCGTATCCTCTTCCTTTCAATGCCACCTAGACGCTCCCTATTGTGCACTGCCACCAGAGCCAGCATTGCTACTACACCAGAACCAAGAGAATGCCCAGCAAACGTGAGTGTGTAACCAGGATTCCTCTCCAGTAGATCCCTCAAAACATCACATTCAGCATCAAACACCCACTCAGCAGCCTTGAGCAAACCATTGTGCACGTAGCCACCATCAAACCTCCTCTGTCCAAGCTTATTATCCAGAAGGACGGCGTAGTCACTCTCTTTCGCCATGTTCATCCCCCGAACAGCAAGCACAACATCTGAGTGCCGGTGATCGACATACAGCAGGTATGTCGGGGCACGGCCATGAGTATGCTCATATGTCCTCCGGTGCATCACCCAACGTGGCTCCATGCCATAACCCCCTGGAGGCGCCCATTGGGGGTTCTCAAGGTCGTCCTCATAGACCGAGAGGATCAGCCGACACAACCGTGGCACAGGCTCAAACTCTGCAGCCGATGCAACACCCCAGGTCTCACTGTCGTAGCCCCCAGAGTGGAGGCAGCGCTGCCACGTCCACCGTGCACATGCCAGGCAGTACACGCACTCGACCACAGGCAAGCAGCACGCTATTGACATCACATCAGTAGACCTTCAGAATCCACTGATGCGATACTGAATAATGGACAGGCTGTAAAAGGGGAAGAAGAGAAGGTTCGGTTATTCAGAGTTTCAGACATACAGCTACAAATGTTTTGATGGAGTTGGGGCAGCGATAGTATTGGGTTTCTGTAGTTAGTAGTTGAGGGAAGATTTTCACCAGAAAATGAAAGGGAATGCTGAATCTCCTAAGTGTTTCCAAGAGGAAATTCCCGAAACAAGCAAAGTGCGATTTCGTGATGGACTACTTCAAAGACCAAATGAAACACTTCTACACGATCTGAATAAGTTTTAGACGGAAAACGTAACAACCTAGGGATCTGCTCGATTGAGGCAACTGCAAAGGAGACCGGAAAACCTAGCAGGCAGCTAGCCTAAAAAAAGTAGTAATAATCTTACAGGGGGGAATGGTTCTTCCAGTAAGGATATTGCTTGATCAGCGGACACCCCAACTGTACCCTCTTGCCAAAATCCCGAACTAATTTCCGCACTCCTGATTTCTAAGTCTAGGGTCTTGGGCCATCAGCGCAGTTAATCAGGCAACTGAAGTCAGAAATTAATCGGAAGTGAAGCAGGGTGCGGTGAGGTGAAGGAGTGGAGGAGAATCCCATCTGACCCTGAAGTTGAAGCCGCAGGGAAGAAGGCATCTCAGATGAGCAGGCGAAGCCGAGTCGAGGCAGGGGTAGTCGCGGCGGCAAGCCCAGCTTCGCCCGGCTACTTTGCTTCGCGTTCAGGTAAAGAAGTGCGAGCTTGGAGGACGAGTTGCAGCTGCAACTGCAACTGAAAGTCAAGAGAGAGAGAGGTCCTGGGACAGGTGGGAGAAGGCGAAGTGCACGTGGCGAACTACACTTCTTTTGTTTCACTAACCTTTGAAGTCCGTCTCGAGTACCACCCATCGTCCAAACGAACCCCAAAAGGAAGGCAATGTTTGGATTTCATAAACCAATCTTATGCAAAAATAATATGTTTATATCATATTTAACTCACACTTACTAAATTCATCTAGTAGTTTATTTTCTTGCCCTCTAAACATAGCAAAAAAATTCTTCATAGCTTGTCATAAGCCGGGACGACGCTCCAGTGAGTGGCCACTACCACTGCAACTTTTTTTTCAGCAACTACCACTGGATGGGAGAGGAAATACTGTTTGAAAACGTGCAACATAGTACATCTACTATCCATCACCCCACTAAACACATCCCCTAAAAGAAATATTCTGTCCTGGTCAATCAAACTGCTTTTACGGTACAGTTTCTCCACACTCGTTATACTCTGTTTACATCCGTCTATACCATTACCAACCCATGGGCCCATGTTATATATTTTTTTAATCCCTTCCCTTCTCTCTTCTCTCTCCCATCTTCCTACCTACCCCGCACCGCCCCCTCCCCCGGCGACCCAGCCCCGTCTCTTCCCCCCCTCCTCCTCGAGCCGCTCAACGCTCCGCCGCCGTCTCCTCCACCCCATCGCGCATCGCCGGCCGTCTGCCTCTCCCCTTCCTCTTGCCTACCGCCGGCCTCTCCTCTCGCCCACCGTCGGCCTCTCCATGACCCCTCCGCCGCGCGCTCTCACCGTCGGCGCGAGGAGCTGGGGCATCGGCGGCTCCGTGGCGGCGGGGGCGCATCGGCGTCGCGGGCGGCCGCAGGCGGCGCATCGGGCGTCCGTGGCGGCGGTGGAGACGGCGCGAGCGGCGGCAGAGACGGGATCACGCGGAACTCCGCTCCGTCGTCGCCTTGGGCCTCGACTCCGGCGCAGCGGGCATCGGCAGCGGGCGCTCATGGGCTCGGAGGACGCGTCGACGGCGGCGGCAGTGGGGGAAAGACGGCGGCGGAGGAGCCTAAATCTGGACAGCCTAAATCTGGACCGTTCGCTGGCAAATTAGATACCTGACGTTGCGTGCGGTGGTAAGTCCCGCGGCAGTTGCTAATGCATTTTGATCTTAATCCAGCCGTACCATCATGATGTTTCTACAGCACAGCACTTCTTCCAAAAAAAAGCCTTTTTGCAAGTAAAAAGTGTCACTTTCAATGAAACTAGAATAACAAAAATGGTCGGTGGCACTGACCCGATTTATATGTTTGCTTCAAGGAATATCGAGGATAGCGAAGAAAGCGTTGTGAGACGGCTTTGATGATAAGAAAAAAACAATAAAAAAATCATGAAACAATCGGAACATTGGAAAATGATTGTAAAGTCCATAACACAAACGAAGCAACACAATACTATTCTCTTTGAATTTTCAAAATTACTTTCGGAAAAATGGCCGGCAGGTTTGTGTAAAACCTGAGAGAGATCATAATGCTAATCTGTGCATAAAAAACATTTTCATTTCAAACTCGTGAACTTCTGATTTGAAGATAGTAGAAGATTGCAGGCCCACAACTAGGCCTTGCACGAGATGTGAGATCCGTCCCACTTCCATTCTTGGCCCGGTTTGGCTAACCATGCTGCATACCGACTCATCGGCTTTACCTGGGCCGAGATTCAGATGCATCGAAACAAAAGGCTTAAAGATCAATTTACCGGCTCAATTTGTTTTGGTAACTGTAAAGGTTTTCACCTTTCAGCTTCATGAATTTGTAAGCTGGGATACAACAAAAATGGTTGCATGAATCAAATTTAGACTTAAAGATATATTTAGTATTTTTTTATTCTGTTATAAACTCCAAATCTGATGTCCACGCAGAATTTTGTGCGTGGGTGAGCCTGGGCCCAAGTAGTCGTGGTTTTATAAAACTAGTCACAACAGTTGTAAGTTTTTTTATAGTTATTAGGTGCAAATAGCTGTAGCCTGTAAAATTAACTCTTCTTGTTAAACAGTATGCACACAAACCAGGAAGAAATGAGTCATCTCATTATGGATTCTTCAGTGTAAATGGCCGATTGGATGGCCCAATTGGAGTGCTACTTCAACAACAGTTAGTTGCCTCATACTGACGGGCCACTTCCTTATAGTCTATGTATTCTTCAAAGTCCTAGCCTGATCTAACATGATAAACATTTCCTTGCCTAAACTTTTTAAAGGGAAAAAATCAAGGTCGACGATCATGGCAAGCACGAAGTTACATATACTATATCTCGCTTTGCCTAGAAGCTTCAACTAATGGAGTGCATGTCTGCGTAGCTCCTTTCCCTTCCCAAATATGTTTGACAAGACTGTTCGGCCGGGCAACAAGATCACATATCCTACTGATCTAGTACGCATTAGTTACATAATGATGGTAGATACAACTGGATAAAACAGATTGTAATACATTACTATCTTTTTGTGTGTATCATGACTAGTGAAATGCAGAAAAAAAGAAGGGAAAAAGCACCTGCACATACCATACATGTATACTTGCTGAATGGTAGGCACAGCCTTGATGAGCTGGAAAAAGAAAGTGGGAAAGAGGAGTGTCATTTATGCAAGAGGAAGACCAATGATCACATAGCTTACAAAATTAGCTATTGGTACCTAGTAGGAATGAATGCATGCAACATGACCCATGGCATGCTACCCCTCTGCCCTATTCAAACTCCCAAACGTACATTGGTCCACTAGCTATGAGATGATAATCCCGTGCATTTACATCAGCCGCTCTGTCATTACATGTTTTTCTCTAGCGACACCCTGTGTTGTTCCTAAGAAATGGTAATTGCCATTCTAAAAAAAATAAAAAGAAAGAAACGGTACGGTGTGCATGTCTACATTCATATACTCCTATTTACCTAAGCAGAGGGAATGCATGTATACTCTTGTATTCACGATCGGAACCACATATGTCATATCGGTGAGTCATCGTGTAAAGTAGCAGCTGATAATTTCGGTGGAAATTCAACGTAATCAGTGCTAGTTTTTACCACAAAGCCTTGCCATCTTCGTGTACCTTCCTTGAGTGTTGACGGCGACAGTCATGAACTTGCACGACCACACTGCAACCACCAACGCAATCAAAATGTCCTGATTGTGGGGGCAAATGGCTCACATGCCATATAATTAACATCTTTGAAACCCCCTATTGTCTAGGCACGCCAGGAGCCCAGGACTGTGCCTTATTATTGCTCCGCAGAGCTGTAACAACAACCCTCATCCAAAAGGACAACAAAGCCTTCTGCTCTTGGCGCCCCATCGCCATTCTTGTGCAATCCATGCCATCTCTGCTGCAGGTTGTCTGAACCAGGCGTGGACGAGCAGCACGCCCAAGAACAGCAATGAGCGACGGTTCAGGGTTCCCAGGGTTCCACAGCCACAGCTACGACCGGGACTACGCGCGGCCTCTGTTCCGCGTCGCCTCGTTCTCCGACAGCGGCGATGAGCAGGAGCACCATGCTTCGTCACCTCGCAGCCAGGCCATGAGCCGGACAGCGTCGTCCAAGGTTGCAGCACCATCGCGCCTCTCGCCGTCGATGAGCAAGATGAGCATGAAGAAACTGCAACAGGCTGTCGATGAGAAGTTAATGGAAGATGAAGGTAATGGATTTCCACCTAGTCTCCTGAATCCTGATGTGATGTGCCATTGAGTTTTTTTTTATAAAGCTTGACGACTTCTGTTCAGAGATGGAGCTGATGAAGGAGAAGTACACCAAGTTGCTGCTTGGGGAGGACATGTCAGGGGGCGGCAAAGGTGTCTGCACTGCTGTGGCCATCTCCAATGCCATCACCAACCTCTATGGTACCTACAACCTACCTGTTGAAATTCCAGATAGATTCATCCTTTAGACTCGTTTTGATGAAGAATAAAGTGTGCTAATTTCACTGGATGTTCTTTGCTGCAGCAACTGTGTTTGGGACCTGCCACAGATTGGAGCCACTTTCCCCTGAGAAAAGGTCAATGTGGAACAGGGAGATGGACTGCCTACTCTCAATTTGTGAATACATTGTTGAGTTCTCACCGACTGTCCAGGCCATGCCCGATGGAAGCACACACGATGTAATGCCATCAGATCATCCGTCATCTCAAATCTTCTTGATAAAATCATAAAACTCATCCCCAAGACATATGTCTGCTGACAATCACGTTTCTGATTCCAACAGGTGATGGCAACCTCAACAAGATCAGACATTCTCATGAACCTTCCCGCACTTGAGAAGCTAGAAACCATGCTACTTGTTAGTCTCAATTCACATGATTCTGAAAACACCAAACAATCGATTTTGGAAGGAAAAAAGTTGTATGACTAAATTTATTTTTTTCAGGGTATATTGGACAGCTTTGACAAGACAGAGTTCTGGTATGCAGATCAGAGGAACCAATCCTTCAACGAAAGTAAGAAGTCATTCCAGCGCAGCGAGGACAAATGGTGGTTACCTGAGCCATGTGTCCCAGACTCTGGCCTGTCTGATCGCATGCACCGTGATCTGCAGCAAAAGAGAGACCAAGCAAGCCAGATCCACAAGATGGCCATGGAGATCAACAGCAGCATCCTATCTGAAATGCAAGTTCCCTTGTCATACGTAGAGACGCTTCCAAAGGTATGTCAGTTGCATAATCTGATCCTCATAGACAGTCTCCACTCTCCAAAAGAGTATAATTCTGTCAAGCAGCCCCATTTGCTTGCTTTTGATAGATGTTATGCTACTCCACAGAGTGGGAGGGTGGGTGTAGGCGATGCCATCTACCGGTATATGTCTTCAGGGGATCAGTTCTCTCCAGAGCACCTCCTTAACTTCCTCAATTTGAGCTCAGAGCATGAGGCGCTTGAGATTGCAGACCGCGTTGAAGCTGCTATGTATGTGTGGCGAAGAAAAGCAAGCACAACACACGTGGTGTCCAAATGGGAGCATGTTACCGAGCAGAATGCTGATGGAGACAAGAATCTGGTCCTTGCAAGTAGAGCCAGGAGCCTGCTCCTGTGCTTGAAGCAGAGGTTCCCAGGCCTGTCACAGACTACCCTGGATACAAGCAAGATTCACTACAACAAGGTAACGGTTAATATATAAGAAACATGCAACATTCAGCTGTTTCGATGTTAACCTAAATTTTTATCTCGTACCAGAAAAGCTCAGTTACCACCAAAAAATCAGCTTTTGCATTCGAGAACGATAATGCATTATAAGTAACGTTCTTGCATCTTCATTTTACCTGATTACAGGACATTGGACAGGCAATACTTGAGAGCTACTCAAGGGTGCTGGAAAGTTTGGCTCATAATATAGTCTCATGGATAGATGATATTCTAATTGCCGATGAAAATGCAAAAAAGGGGCACAAAATCAGGATGCAGAAGCAGGTGTTCAGCCAGCTCTCTCCACAACGTTGAACATGGAAAACTAACATACAAATACACATATATTATGTTGAATAGAATTATTTGTTGTTTACCTCATTACTTTTCCAGGAGTCGTGTGTGCAGTTTCATTGTTTGAGATAAGGTGGTATGGTAGATATAATGATGTATGACAGCTTTATTACATATGTAGATCATAATGGATGAGAGAAAGGGTTGCAACCAGAAACTTGCAGTTGCATTCTTGTGCTGTCTCATGGAACAACCATTCTCCATAATCTATGCAATAAGCATTTTACTCTCCTAACTTGTGAACATCATGCCCTGGGAGAGTTAGAGTAATGGATATCAAGAAATAATTCTGATATATGAACACACAACACAGGGCGTCTTTATGATGAAGTTGGTTCTTACAATCTATGTCCACCAGATTGATGCTAACAACAAAATTATGCAGCTCCACCATAAGAAATCATATCTGACATGTATATTTCAAGAATCAGTTGATTTGGATATATCTTACAATTACAGTATCTAATATATTTTCAGAGGATCAGATAGAGTAGATTTCGTCCTTGTATGGGCTGGTACACATGCGACTCCTAGCCCTTCCAATGTCCACCATTCGTGGATCCCATCTTCTCGAATCCCAAGTACCAACATACATCATAATTCAAATCCCCATCCAGCAACTCTCAGAATCCCCATCGTTGCCAACCCATTTTGGAGGGCTACTCCCCAATACAAGCAATTTTGTATTTCTCTTATATACTGGCACAATGAGGGGGTAATTCCATCCATGTAAAATTTATTATAGTTCATAGCACCCTTGTCTTCTTTGGAAAGTTACATTTGTCATTTCTCAACAAATTAATCTCTGAATATTTCCTTGTGAGACACTGGCAATTTTACATCCCAAAAACAAAGCAATTTGAATAACATCGTAGGCATAGTGCACTGTTATCTGCTGCAACTGGCTGCCTGAAAGGATTTACCTGGATCTGGAAAAGAGATGATGGATTGTGAAGCTTTATTTGATTACTCAATGGCTATAATTGGAAAGAAACGACAGTGAAAAAGCATGAAACATACTGGAATTTTGAGGGGTTGACCAGTTATGGAGCTTATGCAACAGGAAGCTAGATGTGCAGCTTCTTCACAGAAGTCCGTAAAAAATGCAGGAATACCAGTCCGCCTTATCATTTCCTTATGTGAAATGAAATACAAATGATAATGAGCACCAGTAAGTAAAGCCTATTGGAGGCTAAGGCAAAGCAATACATGATAATTATCTGGTAAGCTGCAGCAGCATAATTAATTCTTAACATAGTGACAATCTAACCCAAAAAAAAGAAGGGTATGCTCAAGAAAAAAAACATGAGGTTGCAATTAAGAACAAGATACTAACAATAGTTGGCATCCAACTAGGATACGCAGCCACACCAGCATTTGGGGCAACAATAAGATGAGGATTTGAGTCCTACAAATAGGGAATGTATTAGCAGGTAGTCATTTCTGCATGAAGGATAAAATATGTTTCAATGAGTATCTACCAACTGAATTATCTGGTGAGCAAATCGTTATTAATCAGGTAGTGGTGGCAGAGTCATGGGTTAGTGGTGCCCTTTCTTTCTTCCACTTGGGGATGTTGATATATATATTTTTCATTTCATGAACAGATCTTTCTTTTGTCTCCAAAATGTCAACTATGTTTATAAGTTATTGGATTTTATAGCAGAAATACATCTGTTTCTTTTTCAAGAAGAAAGACAGCTGCTAGCAAATGAGCTCTACACATTCCAGTGATAATTTGGAAAATTGAACATAAAAAGACAATGAATAAGAAATTCAAGCTATAAAATAAGCAGAAAATTTTAAAAAACTTAATACTTCTAGAACTAGCTTGGATCTAAAACTATGTATACCACCAGTCAATAAAGATATGCATATGATGCTTGTTAAAGTTTGACCAGTGTTAGCAATTTTTCTAGAGTTACTCAATTAAGGACATGCTTTACTCTATAATATGATGGGGAACTTCATATTTTTAGCAATAAGAGTAATTCAAGAGAGAACCTTCATTATATCTCTGCATCTCTCATGATAGAACCCTTTCCAAAGTTTGAGTGACACTGCAGCGCCATTCAAGTGTTCAGAACCAACAGAAGATTTGCAACAGCAGCTCTCATCAGAACATCGTGCATATCTCGAAATGTTTACAACCTCACCATCCCTGTCAACAGGTATCATACAATAACCAAGAAAAAGAAGATGAACTCAAGATCAATCATATTTATTGAGCATAGAGTAGCTAATTTGAAATGTAAATCTTATTGAATAAAGCACACAATAAACAAATACAAAGATTGCCTGGCCGAGAGTTAACAGACCGAAAGAGCTCGGTGGCTTAGGCATTCTGGACCTGCAGCGGTTTAGCTGGGCTCTAAGAATTCGATGGTTATGGCTGGACAAAACGGAACCAGAAAGATCATGGAGAGCACTACCGGTCCAAGTGCATAGCAACGCCAGAGCCTTGTTTGACGCCAGAGCACTACCGGCAAATACAAAATTCTGGACAGATAAGTGGTTGGGTGGCTGCTCCGTTATGGAGTTAGCACCCAATCTATTTGCGGCAGTTCCAACGAGAAGGGCAAACAAGAGGACCGTTCAGGAGGCCTTACCAAATGATGGATGGCGGTTGGACATCAGAGGTCACCGCACTGTTGCTGTGCTCTCTGAATATCTTGCTATCTGGGATCTAGTGCATGATGTGGTGCTGCAGCCCGAGGTCCAAGATACTCATGTATGGAGGTTTGAGGTGTCAGGGCAGTTCTCCACCAAGTCAGCTTACGAGGCCTTCTTCAATGGTTCCATCTCCTTTCAACCTAGCAACCTGATTTGGGGATCCTGGGCTCCAAGGAAGTGTAAGTTCTTCCTCTGGTTGGCTGCTCATAACCGATGTTGGACAGCTGATAGGCTCAGTCGGAGGGGCCTTCCCCACCCGGAACATTGCCCTCTCTGTGAACAAGAAGATGAGACGATCAACCACCTATTGTCAGCATGTGTTTTCGCCCGACAATTCTGGTTTGGGATTCTCTCATATTTTGGGCTGCAAGCAATCAGCCCTCTGGCAGACGATAACCTGGATTTTTTCACTTGGTGGCAACTATCTAGTGACAGACTGCCCTCTGCTCTCCAGCGAGGTTTCAACACCTTGGTCGCCCTGGGAGTTTGGTGCATTTGGAAAACAAGAAACGATATGGTGTTTAACGGAACTGCTCCTAGAATCAGTAGGACCCTCCTTCTTGCACATGAGGAGGCTGAGTTCTGGATGCTTGCAGGAGTTAGAGGGCTTAGTGCCCTGATCGCTGCTCGACCTCCTGGCTAGTTGGCTGGATTGTATCTAGCTGGTCATGGTGCCAATTTTTCAGTCCTGAGAAATTGGAGTAGTGGTTGCTGGTGTGAGTAAGTGTATATAGGCGTGAGTGGCCTGGGTGGCGTGTGTGGAGGCTGTGTTGTGTGTGTGGCTATTTTTGGCCAAACTCGCCTTCTATTAATACAATGATATGCAGTTCTCCTGCATATTCGAGAAAAAAAAAACAAATACAAAGATGATAGAAAAACACTACTACAGCTGCATTAGCAACAACCAAACTACCTTTTTTTAATATTTTAATTCATCGATATAAAATGGTATAGATGTTGATAAAGTGGAAAAGGTAATGACATCAAATTGTCGAGCAAACAACAAACAATGGATGCCAGGCAAACACCAGGAAACACTAAACTATGTGTTTCTCCTACAACATTGGACATTTGGACCATTGTGTTGCTTACCTAGATTTTGGAACTTCTGGCCCCACAAGTTCAATATGAATCTGGACACCTGGAAATAATGCACGTAGTTCCCCAAACGCTGCAAGCTGTAGTAGCTCCTTCTCAGGCCCTTTAGACATTAAAGATAGCAAAAATCAGTAGCTGCTATCATAATGAATGAGCTATGAATCTACGCAATCAGAAAAAAGAATATTTCATTGGATAAAATTGACCATCCCCTGTGATGGTTTGCAGTAACACTGATCAATTATGGCATGACTAACACATGATGTGTAGTTAAGTGCATACATATCAGCCTACATCCCATGTTTGAAAGTATAACAACCTAAATAGAGTACCTTTTCTTTTCCAAAAGTGAGGATAATAGCAAGATTTGTCTTGTTGAACTTGAACAGCCTCTAGAGTTATAAATATCTGCTGCACATGCATAATAACAATCTAAGGAGTTCTTCAAAAAAAAAACAGTCTAAGGAAGTTCAAACCCACCAACAAGTAGGAAAATGCATTCAAGTATGTTCATGTCTTGAATTGAATAATAGACTCAATACAAGTCAATGGCCAGTATTGTGTGGCCTCTAACAACAACCATGTACCAGCCAAAATACGCAGTGAAGGTATGTTATTCATTCAACAGAGGCTTGCTTTTCCAGTGAAATTCAGTAGGAATGAAAAAGTTTGACTGTCCTAAAGGTTCTATCAACACATGCAGTAAAATTATGTGTTTAACTGTAACCACACCTCAAAACTCTTCAAGAAAAGCAATCATCCGCAACAAGACCTAGCAGAGAGTAAACATCCTAAAAGTTCTTAAGAAACAGGCTACAGCTGGATTTATACATCAATTTTTGGTTAGATACCGATCTGTTAGGTACTAATGTTTCTAACTATCATCCGCCAGGTTAGTTTGACAGTTTGTCGTTTCTAACATTGATAGCAATGAACAAAAAAAGGTAGAATAGTCATCTACTGATGGTGCCGCACATGCAAACAAGAACTCCAACATAAAAGATGAAATGGCATTACCTAAATAGTGAATGCACAGGGTGTCCTGACCATCATATCTTGAGGTTGGGAGGCGTGAGAGTTGAAGGCAATGATATATAGTAAGTGGCTGCAAAATTGAACCTCAGGCAATGATATAGAGTTGAAAAGCAGTGTATGTAACATCTTGAAATGCACATACCCAATGAAGTAAAACTGCAACAGGTGAATGCAGAGGAAGGGACCTCCACCGATAATAGTCTTCCCAGCTTGCCAGGACCACAGGCACACGATCTTCAGGTTCTGATATTTACAAAAATGGGATAATACAATAAGATAAACATACTGCTAGCCACTACAGTACAGGTAGAGATGCACCTGTACATGGGCAGATGGAGCTTTGCAAGTTCCATTCAGCTGGTATGCTGTGTAATAGCAGAAAGAGCATCAGAAATTGCAATGGTTGCTGAGACTAAAAGGGAAAGAAAAGATAAACTAAAAGTCTAAAATGATGTAATAGTTTGTTTTGTAACAACCAGATATTGAGATATTATCATATTAACATACACAAGATAAAATTTCTAAGATCACAGGTCCTAATGAGGTTAAAAGGATTATTCATATTCGAACTATATGAAGACAAAACTGACAACATGATTAAACAAAAAACTGAGGTAGAAAACAAGCAAGTGCCCTGTGTTTCTGCTGTCAAAGCAAGGTGACCAATGCACCATGTTTCTGGTTCAGATTTGATTCACATCAAAAACAATTGAGCTGTGCGTGTGAAAATTGAGCTTAAGATATCTACAGAGAACTTCCAATCATATAAGGAGGAAAAGCTCCATGGCAGCATTGAAATTATTTCTTTTAAATACTTGAAACAAGTACATAAATCATGGGAGTTCCCTCCTACTCTGACTATAATGATACATGCCACATTCTCTTTAAGTTAGTCATGGTCATATGCAAAGTTAATTAATAGTACTTACGAAAACATGGAAGCTCATACATTGATATGACATGGATATAAAAAGGATGAATATCAAAATGCCTCTCCCGTGAAAGGAAAAATAAAATGGAAAAAAAGGAAAACCAAAGTTGCCAATTGCCTGAGTTGATTTTTGCAATAGGATTTCAGAGAAGTACACCTTAAGTCTGTTGCAGAAGCAACATCTGAGCCACATACGCATTCTGATTTCCAGAGCCCTTTCTGATGAAGTTTGATCTTTTGCAAAAAGGAACACCTTGTACTTGGGAATTCATGGTTCTAAAGACAGGAAGAACTTGTGAGTAGAAACTCATTAAGCACAGAGAACATAAGTTCTTTAATCTGTATTAAACAACTGATTAGTATTGTATATACATAGCTTACAGTAAAAAATTAAAAATAGTTCATGCAGGTAAAGTGCAGTTTAGGATGCAAAGGAATGTATTTATAGTACGTAGCACCATGACATTTCCAGGGAGCTAGAATAGCAGTTGGAACGAAAACAATGGGGTAAAGAGAAGTACCAGGGCAGGAGGTTCCAAGAATGTGAAAGGAAACTGGCTCAACAGATTGATGCGCCTCATTTGTTCTGCAAACCTTTCACATTCTTCTTTGTGAACTCTCCAATGTATAATCTGAAAGAATTTGAATAGTGCATACCAGTAAGAAAGACTAATAAAAATATAGCATGAGTGCTTGACAAATAACATACTTTAAATTTTTCCCTCAAGTATTAGACTTTTCTGGACCCAGTCAGTGGTGGTGTCCTCATCACGGGGACTTTTATGTGTGGACCAGGGTGGGGAAGGGAGTAAAACAGGATTCGAAATTCATTAGCAATTTAGCATTGAGCCTGATAAATTAAATTAGGTGACAATCAACATTTTTATTGTTTTGGGCATTTATGATCCGTTTATGAAGCCAAAAAAAGAACAGAATATAAATTAATTCATGCCCAATCTATCTTATACAATTTGTTAGACTATATCTTGATTCAACATTTCTGAAGAAATGACATATTTCAGGTTATGTCGTAAGACCTATATGCCACATGAATACAGAACCTTTTAGAAATGCAAAGTTACCAACACCGCACCCTCCTCTAAACTTCAGTGACTACTGAAAATAAGGACTGCAATATGCAAAGTGAACTCAAAAACTTAACCCATCGAATCTGCTTTGAATTCTAGGAAGGTCATCGCAGTGGTGACCGTGAGCATCTTCTGCAGAGTCCATTCAATTCCAACATCTTCTGAAGAATTTCAAGCCTCAAAGTCAAGAGGATCCCTGGAATTCCAAGATCAAGCCCCGCTCCACAGATCGTTGCCGCCATCGTTGGAGCTCCAGCGACCGTCCCATTCCAACTTCCATCCGGACCCCAAAACCGTTGCTAAAATCTCAAACGGGAGAGTAGAGTGAAGGAAACGAAGTACCTGGTGGGCGCGGGGGCAATAGGCGACGGCTCCGCAGCTACCGCACCGCCGGTCGGCGACGCCGCCGGCGCACGGCTCCCCGGCCAGCCCCTTCGCCGCGCACTCCATCGCCGCAACCGGCAGCCCAGACGCCCAGTCCCCGTGTGGACCACGAGCTCCTTTCTTTTTCGGCGGGGGGAAGGCAGCCCAGCCCAGCCCAGCCAGGCCTAACAAAGACGAGCTCTCTGCATAGAGATCCACCCAAAATGGATGGAATCTCTGCGGCCCATAAAGCCAGGCCCAACAAACGGATGCGATCGTCATGGTGCCAGTTGGCAGTCGGCGTGCGATGGAATTACTTTTACCGCCTGCAAGTGCTGCGGGCTCCCCATGTGTGGGCCCGTTGTGGGCTGCACAGGATAGAGGAGAGATGCATGCGACAACTAAGTGCCACAACTAAGTGCAGGGGTAGGGTTTGCGTACGTGTATTCTTAGGGGTGAGTGTGCGTGTGTGTGAGCGTCTGCGTTGTACTGTGTAATTCTAAAAAAAACTAAGTGCAGGATTTATGCTCGCGCTGTGAGGGGACCCAACTACACCGAGAGGGGTCTCCGGATAACGATTCACGGAGAGCCCCCCTCCCCGCCGCACGCTCCTTTCTTCCTCCTCGGTTAGTCTCTCTTCGTTTCCTCTCTCTCTTCTATACAGGGTCACCTCGTCATGCTACCCCCACCGCCATCGGCCTCCTACCACCTCTCACGGTCTCCGACGAGCTCCCTCACCCCGACATCGGCCACCGGTTGTCCCCCGCCGCCCCGACCGGGGCGCCATTGCCGCCTGGCCTCATCGCCCTCGATCTGCCACCACCGCCAGGCTGGTTGGCTCCACGGAGCTCCCTCTAGGTCTGCCGGCCGTGGATCCCTCCCCGGGAACCCCGAACCCGAACCCCTAACCCTAATCGGTGATTTTCTTCTCTGATTTTTTGCGAGTGTTGCTTCTCCGACGAGGAGGAACCGGTTACTTTGTAGTGCAAGTATTCTACTTTTTTATGTGATGTCGATGAGGTAACAAGAGAGCTCTCCGGTTACAACTAAATCGAGAGGGCTCTCCAAATAGATTTTGGGTTTTTTGTTTATCGACATTTTCTCGAGTAGTTTTTTTTCGTACTTTTGTTTTTCTCCCTTTTATTTTCTTCTCTTTTTTATTACTTTCTTTCAGGTTTTTTCCTTGATTTCGTTAACCTTCCAATTCTTTCTCTAGATATTTAATTAATTTTCTTTTGTCTTCCTTTCTTTTTCTAAAGCTTATACAGATATTAATAATTTATTTTTTATCATGCCTTAACATGATCTCTTTTTTTGTTGTATAATTATATAAGTTACACATATAATAAGTGATATTTATATAATTTTTTTAATAAGACAAATGGTTCAACGTTGTGACCAAAAGTCAATAGTATAAGTATTTCAAAACATAGGTAGGACCAACTTATTCTGCACGTGAACACAATTTGTTTGTCTAGAAGAATATTTTTTTTCGTAATGTGGACATGTTTCTTTGCCATATAGAACGACATGTCCTCGCATGGAGTTATTTTTTCACTTTATAGATCAATTTATTTTTTTTACCGGAAAGGCAGGGGAGGCCTCTACCTATTTTTTATATTTATATTTATAAAGAACATTATGTACAGAAAAATTTTACAAGGCTCTAAGCCAAAAGAAAAGGCAGAAAAGGATTATGACACACTACTCAGCCAGCTGAAAATGTTGTCCCTTGTAGCTGCATTGGCTCTTAAAGTCATCGGCTTGAGATCCTTCTCAAAAGAACTCCTCCAAGATGCAAAAGAGAGGGACTGACCCACAAAGATGATGATGTTATGAAGGCACCAAATCGACCAACAAGCAATTATGGTGAACTCTCTGAAGATGGTGCTTCCAAATTGCTGTCTTGCAAGGATGATCATGTGTAGAGTGTCCAAGGTAGTGTCCCAGCGAATATCTAAAAATATCCAACAAGCTTGGCTGAATGGACAATCAAAAAACAAGTGATTCCTAGTTTCTTCCACATTCTCTACACAGAGCACACAATTATATGTGTCAAGGGCTATGTTTTTCCTTCGAAGCATGTTTCTAGTACTAGTTGTGATGCACGTGCCTGGCACGTGTTTTTAAAAAAACATAATAAATAGAAATATTTTATTCATACCTAAGTATTGAGTCGATTGAGTCACAATGCACAACCGATTGAGTCAATGTCCTATGCTAAGTAGTCGTTGGGTGGCTTATGCCTAGGTCCCACAAGCTCACCGACTAGTTTGTTACTTGTTTGTTTGGACATGACTTAAGAGCTTGGTCATTCCAGAGCCAAACTCCTTGCGTCCTGAGGGCATCGACCGATTTGATGCACTTCCTTGAAAATGTGTTAGTCATTCTAGAAAAACTAGTTCATCTTATCTTCTAACACCGATAGATATGGTGCTAGTTCATCATCTCCCACTTGACTCTGTGTTCACTAACTAGTTCGTGCCACTTATGCCCCCTTACCGAATGAATCGATCAATTGAGTCAGTGAGGTTTCTTCGTGTCTTTCTTCATGGGTCTTTGTTTCGGTTGATCTTATTTGATCTTACCATCATTTGGAATCTTAGAATATTGCTAAGTCCTTTTTTTAGTATTTGGATGGCTTGGATTTAAACATTGGGACCTATAAAACCTACAAATACACCTTCACAAACTCATTAGTCCCAATAATTATCTTATCAATCATTCACCAAAATCAGAAATATTGGCCCAGGGCTATTTTTCTTATAGAAATGCAACATTTATCTACTCATTGTAATTTATTTGGCACCAATAATTTGTTAGACAGGGCCATCTTCTACTCACACCTACTCATGGCATTGTTAACCAAACAAATACCTAAGATTCGACTATGTCCTACCCAAACATCAGGCATAACACTTTGCACCATTTGAAAAACCACATTTGCAAAGTCATGTTTGGATTGATGAACATTGCAAATGCAGTGTATCATTTGTTGCAAAACATTTTTTTTCCATTTTGATGAGGGCATGACACCCTTAGATATGACCAATCAATTAAGTTGTACATAAGGCGAGCTTCTTCCTATGTACTTCAGTAATTTCAAGAATAGATTTCTACTTATTATATTATTATGATTAGAAACTATGAACAGGACCAGGAAGTACCTAAGAGAGGCATGGAGGAAGAGATAATTAGCAAGGATGTCCAAGCCCATGGAAGCCCATAATTTAGTTCGGAGTCAATCTGATAGTGTTGTGTTCAAGAGGCCATAACTCTTTCATCTTTTATTATATCGGACCTTAGGACCGTCAATCCACAAGGGGGGTCCCGAGTGGTAGATTTATATGAAAGGGATCGCCGAGTTAGTAAGCTTGATGGTAACACGAGACGTAATGTTTAGACAGGTTCGGGCTACCCGGAGGTATAATACCCTACGTCCTGTGTTTCGGTGGTGTTTGTATTGTTGGTGCTCATTAAAGCTTCAGGAAGCTATGGTGAGCTTTGTGGTTACAATGGTTGGGTTGTCCCCCTAGGCCGCCTTATATAGGCTGACAAACAAGGGTTTACAAGTCGGTTCCAATCTAAACCTACTATATTACACTAAGGAAACGTATCCAACTAGATTCCTACTAATATTCCGGGATATTCGGACTCGATCTACCAGACAGACCATGATCCTTACTTGCCATGTTATCACCAAACTTGTCCAACAAACCGGCAGTTCCTTGTGGGCCACCTTGGAGTCAACCCACAACCTTGTTAGATGTGGGTCCAAGCCGATTGTCTTCCTGTCGGTGTCGGAAATGGCCGGCACTCCCTACACCGCACAGAAATGCGCTGTGTCTCGTCCCTTGATGGTCGATGCGGAAGCTAACACAAGGACACGGGTTTATCCTGGTTCCGGCCACGGGGCCGTACGTCCAGCAGGGGCGTGCTCGCGCACTCATATTAGCTTTGCACCGGGGTGCTTGTAGAGGGGAGCTACAAGTGGATGCGGGAGAGGAGAGACGTTCTCCAAGTCCCTGGTTTGTGGTGAGAGTGATTGAGTCTGGTGCCGATATCGGGTGTGTGTTGCTGTGTGTTCGTGTCTTAGCGTGAGCCAAGGCGTGCGAACTATCTCCTTTCTACAAGACTCCTGCCTCTCCCTTTTATAGTTCAAGTGGGAGAAGGATTACAGTCGTGGGTACAGTGCGTACTACAGTGCGAGCTACAGTGCGATCTGTACGGTGTATATTGCAGAGGGGGCGTGCTTGCTTCAGGCGTATCCCTCCCCTGTAGTTTAGTTGAGAATGTCTTTAGGTCCTGTCCGTTGGTACGACGCTTCTTTGCATCCATCTTATCAAAGCCTCGAGGGGTCGCTCGATGCTGCCTCGAGGCGGCAGGCCTCGAGGGGGGCTCCGTGCCGCTTCGAGGGGTCGCTTGCCGGGGGCACGGAGGCTAGCGTGGTGTAGGCCGCAGCCTAGTGTCAGACACCTTTACCAGTTATGATGACCAGGAGAATATGGCCTGCTCCGTTGGGTCGGTACGGCCGGCTTTTGCCCTGGCGACGGTGTCTGTGGCCTGATAATCTTCTGTATTCGCCATGGGGGGCCCCTTCCGTTGAGGACGGGGGCAGGTGATGTAGGTGTGCAGCCTACCGTTGCCACAGTGTACGCTCCGTCGCCCGGAGACGTGGTTGGCAAGGGTTAGGAGACCCTTTGCTTGCCTTGCTGGACCGGCAACGTCGTTTGACCAGGGCTCGCCCCCCGGTCATTGGTGGTTTCTTGTTGGTGGGGTCCTCTAGACCCGCTCGAGGGCGTTTCGGCGTGGGAGGCGACAGGGGGGGGGGCGGTGAAGCTATGCGGGAGTATGATTGGAGTCAGCGACACCAGGGGTACAGTGTCACGCATGCCCCGCGTGGCTCTCGCCTGTCCGCGTTGTAGGGGACACAGTGCTCTCAGATCTTGTCAGAGGCGACATGCAAGGAGGATTTCTCGTTTGACTTCGGCGCCCGGTGCGGGAGTTGGGATCGCCGGTCCCTGCGCCGCTAATGAGGTGCATACTCGAGGGGTCGAGATGAGCTCGAGCGAGGTGGAGCGGGGGTTTGTGGCTCGAGGGGGAGGCGTAGTACCCTCGAGCGAGGCGGAGTTTTGGGTGCGAATGTGTCGTACCCTCACGGGCCATTTTCGGGCCTGGCTGGCTGGTAGTGGGCCGCATGATTTTGCTGGCGTGGGTCCATGTGTTTGTGGGAGGTAGTCTTTGTTGTGCATTTTTGAGGGTGGTTACCCTGATGATTAAGGGACCCCCTAATTTGGTCCCCGACAGTAGCCCCCGAGCCTTTATGGGAGCGGTTCGCTCGTATAAAGGATCCATCTCGAGGCGGCGTCTTGTGACGTCCCGTGTCGGGGCCTGATTTGGGATATGCACGACTTTCGTGGGGGCGCGCTAGCGCACCCGCGGGTGTAGCCCCCGAGTCTTTGCGGGAGTGATTTCACTCGCGCGAAGGCTATAACCCTTGGGCATCGGGTTTTAGGTTTCGAGGTAGTACCGTGCGCGGGCTCGAGCTTTGCCCTCGAGGGGTGTTACGTCGTTGTGCGGGGAGCCCCCGAGCCCTCTGGCCTAGAAGGGTCGATCGGGTCGAGCTCCGCGTCTTTTCGTAAGGCGACCCTCGTTTCCCTTCCGCAGGGCTGAGGGGTGAGACGCTCTATGCTACCCTCGAGCGGGTTCGCGAACGCGGCGGTCTCGTTTGAGCTTTTAACGGGTAGTTCAAGTGGGCGTCCGTGCCCCGTTCGTTGGGGGTCGGCTCGTGGTCCGGAGACACGTCCATCAGCGAGCACTCACAAAGGTTTGCTAGACAGGGGCTTGGTCCCATCCGACAGGGACCAAGGGCGCGGAAGCTCTCCCTCGGTGGGATCCCTGAACTAGCTGCCTTTGTCCGGCCTTGAACACAACAGGGGCGTCCCTGAACTTCACGTCCGGGGTAAAGTCATGATGAGCACGCCCGAATCTTCCCTGACTCTGTCGATCTGAAGCGCCTGTCGAACCCGTTCGAGGGCCAGACTCGAGCTTCTGATCAGTAAGGCCACGGAGGAGGCGCGCGAGCCTCTCCGCTCGAGGGTCGAGCCAGCTGCCCTTCCCTTGTTTGTTTCCAACTCAGTCGGGGCGTCCGTTCGAACCCGTTCGAGGGTCGGACTTCGAACCCTGGCCTTCGTGGAATGCCTCATGGCAATTTAGCTTACCTTGGAAGCAATCGTTGCCCGTTATTATCTTTGACCGGGGGTGGTCTTCCGCATTTCGCGCGAGTCGTGGTTGGCGTGGCAGTGCATCGGCCCGTCGACCGGAATCGGCCGTTCGCATCCACACGATCTCAGCTGACGTGGCGCGGCGCTCCGCGTGGGAGTACGGGCGCGCCTTTTTAGGCGGAGTGGCGTGCGTGGGTGGCGGTTGAGGTGACAAGGCGCCCAGGGTGTCAGTCGGCGACGGTTCATTTTACCGTGCCGCAATTAATGCGGCCGCCCACGCCGGGGCGGTTTCCGCTAGGGGGGCCCGTGTGTCAGCGGCTCAGCCCACAGCCGCACTTGACGCGTGTGTTCCCCGGACCGGGCGATCAAGCCGTTGTTGATGGCTGACATATAAAAAGAAATTGAGGAGGATGGGGGGAAGACTTACCTCAGCCGTCCCGTGCTTACCTCCCTTGCCTTGGTTTTCTTCGAGTTCTTTGCGTCCCTTCGTCAAACCCGAGCGCCTCCTCTATCTCCGATCCTCTTCATCAATCCTTCATCATGCCTCGCCGCCACAACGCCGCCGCGGTTGAGCTCGAGGAGCCCGCCGAGTGGACGCCGTCCACCGTGTCGGAGGATTTGCTGGCCGAGCTGGTGGACGGCGGCTTGCTATCGCAGAAGGGTGCCGAGGCGTCGCCGGCGTGGATGGTGCCGCCCAAGACACACAGGCAGCCCACTCCGCCGCCCGGGTATGTAGTCAGCTTCGTTAGATTCCATGAGCGGGGATTCAATGCCCCTGCTTGCACGTTCTTGCGCGGGCTTTGCGACCATTATGGCGTGGAGCTAAACAATTTTGCCCCAAATGGGATTTCTCAGGTGGCCGGGTTCGTGGCCACCTGCGAGGGGCTGTTGGGGATCCCGGCTCACTGGGACCTCTGGTTCCATCTTTTCGTCGGCGGCCTCTATCTGGCGAAGGGTTCCTCGGTGGGGAAGTGCAGGCCCGTCCGGCCGGCGGCTTCACGCTCTCGGTGTGCGAGAAGCGGAAGGAGCTCTACCTTCCGAGCAGGATGACCACCAACAACAGTGGTTGGAGCAGCGCGTGGTTCTACCTCCGCAATGACGCGTCTGGGCTCCCGGCCTACACCGGGAAGGTGCTGCGGGAGGGGAACCAGCGGTGGTCTCATGGCGTGAGTGATCCCGCGAACCGGCGGAAGCTCGATCCCCTCCTCGACGCGCTGCAGTGGTTGGCATCCCGAGGGGTGTCCATGACTACGGTTATTGGTCACTTCCATAAGCGGAGGGTGCTTCCCCTCATGGAGCGAAAGCTTCCTCTGTTCCTCATGAAGCCGGACGCCTCGGCCGAGGACCTGGCCGCTTCTCGAATGAAGGAGGAGCCGCTTCTCGAGGAGTACGCCTTCACGCGGGCGCGGATGGCGGTGGATCAGAAGGAGATGCCGTGCGATCCCAAGCACGTCTAGTCCTTCCGGCTCCTTCCGGAGGAAGGCAGCTTGGCTTTGGTAAATTCTGTTCCTCTTCTTTCCTTCGCTTAGTTACCTTGTATCTCAATCTCGGCTCTCATCATTCTCCTGTTCTGAATTCAGGAGGTGGCCGCGAGCGTTCGTTGCCCCAAGCCTAGGACCGCCGAGTCGAGGGCGGCGAATCGTGCCAGGAACGATCAGCTCCATGCCCGAAAGGTTGCCGAGAAGGAGACGCTGAGGCGGCGACGGGAGCGGAAGGAAGCGCACGAGGCGGAGGTGCATCGATGCAGGTTGGAGGGCCGCTCTCCCCCTTCGAGTCCAGAGGACACGGAGGAGGAGGAGGAGGAGGAGGAGGAGGAGGAGGAGAGCTGCGACGATGAAGTGGCGCTCCCGGAGATGGTGTAGCCGGCCATGCCACCGGAGGCCGCCCCGGTGGTCGGGAAGGGCGAGGGGTTACCCCGGTCCTCGTCATCCCGGTCGCGTGTGCCCACAACTCCTGTACCCGCGGCAGGCTCTTCGTCGGGAGGACGTCTGCCTTTGGGGATCCTGTCCCGTGTCGGGGGTTCCAGCTCGGCATCTGCGACATCGTCGAGCAAGAGGTTGGGACAAGTCAGTGGCAAGCGGTGAGCGTCCCCTTTCTAGTCCTCTTTATTTGCTTCGCGTTCCGAGCTTAATCCTTCTTCCTCCTCCTTTTTTGGCCAGATTGTCATTTCGCCCCTCCCCCAATCTTGCCCCCGTGAAGAG
The DNA here is from genome assembly GCA_033239725.1 of Echinochloa phyllopogon. Taxonomy (NCBI): domain Eukaryota; kingdom Viridiplantae; phylum Streptophyta; class Magnoliopsida; order Poales; family Poaceae; genus Echinochloa; species Echinochloa phyllopogon. The sequence goes on along the minus strand of BTCW01000002.1, from coordinate 47,171,835 downwards.
GCTCAAGAGGGGGCCGGGGGACTCTCTGGGCGCGGTTCAGGACGGCTCGGGCGCGGTTCAGGACGGCTCGGGCGCGGTCACGGGGGTGACCGCGGAGGGCAAGCAGGGCCCCCAAGGGCCTCCGTTGAGGGATACGGAGACCATCCCTATGCCCGCGGGCGAAGTCGCAGGCCAGGAGGTCATGGCCCGTGCTGGCGATGAGCACGGGCTCGCGGTCGTCGAGGGGGCCACTCCTGATGCAGCAGGAGCGCCGGCGCCGCCAAGGGCCGCGAGCTCGTGGAGAGCGCGGGGGTCCTTGGTGACGCGACGGTGGTGCACGCGTCCGATGTCGGCGGCAGTGCGCTTGCCAGCCGTGGTGTTGCCTTTGCGTCCTCTCGGGTTCTTGAGGACCCCAGCGTGTGGGATGCGTGGCCCGAGGAGCCACAGGGATCTCTAGTGGCTTAGGCTGCTGAGACGACGGCCAAGGTCGTCCGCGCACTGAGCCAGCCCGTTGGTTCTTCTGTTCCTCATGAAGCTGGACGCGCTCCGGGCCGTGGTGAAGCTGGACGCGCTCCGGGCCGCCCTCGACCGTCATGACTCGAGGGGGTTCGAGCTTCATCAGGTCGGTGCCATTATCCTTTCTGTTACCTTGGCTTATTCTTTATTTCGTGGTTTTGTTCCGCGTTGATCCTCTTTTGCTTTTTTAGCAGCGACTCCGGCGTGTTTCCGACGAAAAGTTGATCGCGCTGCCCAACCTTCATGTCGAACGCCAGGAGCTCCAACACGCCAAGGAGGCCCTCCACACCGAGGTTCGCCAGCTGCGGTCGGACCTTGGTGCTCAAAAGACGGCTGTTGGGGAGCTGACAACGAGGCTGGCGAAGGTGAACCCTCTTCTCCAAAAACAGGACGCGGCCCTGCGGAAAGCCTGGCAAGCGGTACAGGGCATACCCTCACTCAAGACCTCGTTGCAGGTGAAAGTGCAAGAGGCCCAGGAGGCAAGGAACGCCCTCGAGGCAAAGGTGCAAGAGCTAGCGTCCTTGCAGGGTCGTTGTGACGAGGCTTGCAAGGAGCGTGACGAGCAACGCCTCCTGGCCGAATCCAGAGCAAAGGACCTCTCGGCCAAGACCGAAGCTTTTGCCGAGCTTGAGCGCCAACTCCAGGAGAAGGAGGAGGCGCTCGCCGCAGAGCTGGCTCACCCTCGTGTGGACCCGGCCAAACTCGAGGAGGTCAAGCAGCAACTGCGGGAGCGAGAGCAGGCGCTCGAGACGTCGCAGAAGCTTGTCGAGGGTAAGTTCCGGACTCCCAGTCCCTGTTCTTCGAGTTTTCTTCTGTCTTGGAGCCTGCTACTGAGGTGCTTGCATTTGTCCTTTCAGAACTCCGCAAGATGGACGCGGATTCGTCGACAGAGTTGACGGCTCTTCGAACCGCTTACGAGCGGGCAGAGAACGAGCGCCAGGTTTTGGATGATGCTGCCGTGGCTGCTTGCGCGGTGGTCGAGGGTGCGGGTGGTCCAGCGGGGGTGAACTTGTCAGAGCGTCTGGCCTCGGTGGAGACGGTGTCACCGAGAGCCTTCGCGGTGCTCTCCGCCTTGGGGTTCAGAAGGCCCTTGGCGTGATGACCACCCACTACGAGGTCGATCTCGACCTCGTAGCTGAAGGGTATACCATCCCGACAGGTATCGAGGGCGACGCGCAGCTCGCCGTGATCGACGAAGCCGACGCCGAGGCTGCTGTTGCCGCCATAGTGCTCGCCGCCAAGTTCGACGTCGACCTCTTCCCCGAGCTTTCAGCCGATGATGCGGGAGTGAACCTCGGCCTTGGACCTGCTGCTGATGATGCTAGAGTCAACCCCGTCCCCGACCCTGCTGCCGACGACGCTGGAGCCAACCCTGATTCCGACCCTGCTGCCGACGACGCCTAGACCGACTTCTGGACGGCCTTGAGCCTCTTAGCTTGCTTATTTTTTTCGTATTTGATTGTAAACTGTCTGCTGAACTTTTGAGCGTGTCGCCCCTGTGTGGTCGCGACCTCTTGACTTCTGCGATCGAGTTTTCTGTTGTTTGTGGTTCGTATGTACTGCGTTTCCCTTCTCAGCTCGAGATCGATTTTGGCGGAGGGACACAAGTAACTTTGGCGTCGAGTGGTCAGGGGGATGCCGTAGCCTTTCGAGGGCGTAGGCGGTCCCACGACTCGGCCGGCTCTTGACCGCGGTAGGCCTGTGCCTCGCTTTTATCTTTCTGAGCTGTCGAGGGAGGGTTTGGCAACGCATTTTCGAAAAACGCATGGAAAAAGGTTGGAACTGTTGGGGGGTCAGTCCCCCGGTAGCCCCCGAGGGAGGCTCGTCTTTACCTCGAGTTAGCTTCGAGGGTAAAGGCGAGCCTCCCTCGGGGTCTCACCCCTCAGCCCTGCAGAAGGGAAGCGAGGGTCGCCTTACGAAAAGACGCAGAGCTCGACCCGATCGACCCTTCTAGGCCAGAGGGCTCGGGGGCTCCCCGCACAACGACGTAACACCCCTCGAGGGCAAAGCTCGACCCCGCGCACGGTACTACCTCGAAACCTAAAACCCGATGCCCGAGGGTTATAGCCTTCGCGCGAGTGAAATCACTTCCGCAAAGACTCAGGGGCTACACCCGCGGGTGCGCTAGCGCGCCCCCACGAAAGTCATGCATATCCCAAATCAGGCCCCGACACGGGACGTCACAAGACGCCGCCTCGAGATGGATCCTTTATACGAGCGAACCGCTCCCATAAAGGCTCGGGGGCTACTGTCGGGGACCAAATTAGGGGGTCCCTTAATCATCAGGGTAACCACCCTCAAAAACGCACAACAAAGACTACCTCCCGCAAAAACATGGACCCACGCCAGCAAAATCATGCGGCCCACTACCAGCCATCCAGGCCCGACAATGGCCCGCGAGGGTACGACGCATTCGCACCCAAAACTCTGCCTCCCTCGAGGGTACTACGCCTCCCCCTCGAGCCACATACCCCCGCTCCACCTCGCTCGAGCTCATCTCGACCCCTCGAGTATGCACCTCATTAGCGGCGCAGGGACCGGCGATCCCAACTCCCGCACCGGGCGCCGAAGTCAAAAGAGAAATCCTCCTTGCACGTCGCCTCTGACAAGATCTGAGAGCACTGTGTCCCCTGCAACGCGGACAGGCGAGAGCCGCGCGGGGCATGCGCGACACTGTACCCCTGGTGTCGCTGACTCCAATCGTACTCCCGCACAACTTCACCGGGGGGCCCCCCGTCGCCTCCCACGCCGAAACGCCCTCGAGCGGGTCTAGGGGACCCCACCAACAAGAAACTACCAATGACCGGGGGGCGAGCCCTGGTCAAACGACGTTGCCGGTCCAGCAAGGCAAGCAAAGGGTCTCCTAACCCTTGCCAACCACGTCTTCGGGCGATGGAGCGTACACTGTGGCAACGGTAGGCTGCACACCTACATCACCTGCCCCCGTCCTCAACGGAAGTGGCCCCCATGGCGAATACAGGATTATCGGGCCACCCGAGTGGTGGCCGCCCCGTACGAATACGGCCTGACACCGTCGCCAGGGCAAAAGCCGGCCGTACCGGCCCAACGGAGCAGGCCATATTCTCTTGGTCATCATAACTGGTAAAGGTGTCTGACACTAGGCTGCGGCCTACACCACGCTAGCCTCCGTGCCCCCGGCAAGCGACCCCTCGAAGCGGCACGGAGCCCCCCTCGAGCGAGGGACCAAGCGATAGTCCTGCCGCCTCGAGGCAGCATCGAGCGACCCCTCGAGGCTTTGACAAGACGGATGCAAAGAAGCGTCGTACCAACGGACAGGACCTAAAGACATTCTCAACTAAACTACAGGGGAGGGATACGCCTGAAGCAAACACGCCCCCTCTGCAAGATACACCGTACAGATCGCACTGGAGCTCGCACTGTAGTATGCACTGTCCCGACGACTGTAATACTTCTCCCCCTTGAACTATAAAAGGGAGAGGCAGGAGCCCTGTAGAAAGGAGACAGTTCGCACGCCTTGGCTCACGCTGCGACACGAACACACACCCGATATCGGCACCAGACTCAATCACTCTCACCAAAAACCAGGGACTTGGAGAACGTCTCTCCTCTCCCGCATCCACTTGTAGCTCCCCTCTACAAGCACCCCGGTGCAAAGCTAATACAAGTGCGCGAGCACGCCCCTGCTGGACGTACGGCCCCGTGGCCGGAACCAGGATAAACCTGTGTCCTTGTGTTAGCTTCCGCATCGACCATCAAGGGACGAGACACAGCGCATTTCTGTGCGGTGTAGGGAGTGCTGGCCATATCACATATTAGGTCTCGAGTCTTGTAATTTTGCTTGGGACACCGGCCCAAGTTGTTATGCATCACCACCAATAGGAGCACACCCAAGGGTGCCCTTGGTCATCGTCCCATTTGGCCTCTACCTCTCTGGCCACCGTGTACCATCTATCCCATATTAGTATGTGTTGCTGCCACTTTTAGATCAAGTTTTGCTTAGATTATTTTGTCATCAAATAGTTTTCTTGCATGGTTTTTGAAACCCTAACTTATGTGCTTCATATTATTTGCAATATCCAAATTGCATTATTCCTTATTCTTACTTGTGCTCTTTGATTCATTTGCAGGATTTAGCCTTCATGGTGAGGTCAACTAGGCAATGCACAGTTGATAACCATAGGAGACATCATGTTATGATTGCAGGGTTTTTGACCTTGTTGATTGGAATCCTAATCGGTGTGTGTCAATTCTCCACTAAATTGAGAGTTATCTCCACCTGACAGAAGATCGAGCCCCATTCCCATCACATTTAATCATTAACTTACATTAGAATTCCCGCCTTGTTGACACCAAAAATTGGCACCAGGAAGAGGCTGACATGTGGGCCGGATTTGGTAGAAGGATGCCATTCGGCTAAAAGGGTTTTTTCTGAAGCATTCGGCAAAGATGTTCTGCGGTCGGGAACGCGTCGCCATTCGGCTGAAACGTTCGGCAGAGATACTCTGTGGTTGGGGATGCGTCATCATTCGGCAGAGGCATTGTTCCGCAGGCGAAGAGTGGTAGTATTCGGGAAGACATGATGACGTGGATCAACATAAGGAAAAGGGCGGTTCGAACAAGGAAAGCAATATGGGCACGAAGATTCGTCATTTATTTTTAGAAACAAGTGTTGTAGTCGTGTCCGACTAGGAATTGTATCAAGACCTGGGTATAAATATAAACCCATGGCAGTTGTAAAAGGATATACAATCAATCGTACAACAAACCGGCCCCGTGCCAACATCGAGTCCTTTAGTCGTGTCGTCGAGTTCTTCGAGAGGAGTCATCGATCCGTCGACCTCCGTAAGTACCGGCAACCTTGTATCATGCTTAGTATCATGCGGTGGATTTAAGCTTTGATGCAAGTAGTCTTGTTACCATGCTTAGTATCATCCGGTGGATTTAAGTTGTGGTCTCAAGAAGGTTCCTCTGTTAGGTCATGAGCCATGCGGTGGGCTAAGATCTAGTATGGACCAAGTTATCGGCTCTGTTAGATTCCGGCAAGATCTAGCAGATTCATTAAGTTACCCCGTGTTGCTCCTCTTTTACTATGTGCTTAATTCATGCAACACACCTTTGCCCAATCTAGATCGGTTAGAATCGGCTCTGCTTTACAGTGCAACGGCTTATCCCCTCACAGCCGAATCCGAAACCGATCTAGGTTGCTACGTGTCGCGGGTTCAAGCTTGTCGGCATTGTGTAGATCTTGACAGAACCGGGTATCATGCGGTAGATGCAGGTTTTTGGGTCGTCTTAGAGCTAATCATCCGGTGGATTAGAATTCGATTCGATCTGATAGATTTATCTTTACCGATTAGGCTTGTTCCTTCGCCATGGACCCCGATTCGGCTAAATAGCCGTATTCGGCAGAGCTCTCACGAGTGAACGTGTGTTCGTGGGTTTGCATTGGACAATGAATGCTTTTAGCCTTTCACGATTAGATTGTATCATGCGGTAGATTGATCTAATCTGATTGGTGGTGTGGCCTCAAACGAGTTGTATCATGCGGTGGATTAACTCGTTTGCTGTCATGCTTGACGGGTGCTGCTTTCGGCCTATGCATTCTTGTTTTAATGTAAATTCGTGACTGTGTTGTGGGTTCGTAACTAAACATTGAATGCTTTTAGCTTTTCATGGTTAGATTGTATCATGCGGTGGATTGGTCTAATCTGATTAGTGGTGTGGTCACAAACAAGTCGTATCATGCGGTGGATTAACTTGTTTTGTTATCATGCTTGACGGGTGCTGCTTTCGGCCTATGCATTCTTTGTTTACTGCGAATTTATGATCATGTTTCACCCTTTTATTTATCTATCATGCTCTGTTTCTCGCTAATCGGCTATGAGTATGTGTTATAATGTTCATTCGTTTGAAAGCCGATCTTTCGTCATGCTTACGTTACGCATTCGGCAGTACGTTCCTTGCGTGCCTTGCCGATTGCCGAATGAGGTTCTAACTGCCGACAGATAGCTTCCCTGTAGCTATATGTCTTTCGAGATTGGCTTCAACGCCGCAAATATGGAACTGTCTGGTCTCACCCGGCATGTTCCAGGTTTTGATCTAAACGTTTTGTCCCTTTGTTAGTTTTCAGGCAAACTGACTGGCACGCTTCCGGATTCAAAAGCCCGGGCCACGTTTGAAGCCAGCTTGTTCGGCTTGCTGTGTGCTTGGCGTGAGGTGCGGATTTTACGTCAACACACTTTTTGGCACGCCCGGTGGGACACACACAAGTTTTCAAGATGCCTGAGTTGAGCGACATCATGGATGTCACTTTGGAAGAATTGTCTGAAGAGCATCAACAGATGGTAAAGGCTGCTGCTAGTCAATTCATTAACAAATGTTTACTGTCTTTCGCCAAGAACAGGAGTGGTGCACCTTTTCTCAAGTCCGATCTGCCAAGAGTTCTCCTTCCTGGGCAATCTGATCTTACTGAAGAAGAAGAGAGGGAGAGATTCTCGGGCTTGTTATACAAAGCTTTGGGAGAGACAATGACCAATCACAATGCTGCGTTCTTAAACAGTTTTCGGCATATAATGATAAGCATTTTTGGTCAGCATGTGGATAAACCCTTTGAGCAGATACATGGGCAATTGGGTGGCCCGACATACTTCAATGTCCAAGCACCAGTTCAGAAACCACATGGTAAAGGAAATGCTGATGAAACTGGAGGTTCTGGTGCTAAAGATATAAATGGACAACCGATTCGGCAAGATCCTCAGCTTGCACTGCCGAAAACTCGCACATACGGTGATATGGCATTCGGCACCACAGGGAATCCGCCTGCTTCTGCTTACAAGATATCTCCCTTGAACAACAGACTGCAGAGGGATTTATATGGAAACGGATATTCAGAGTTTATGGATTACAATGCTAGCGACGCCCTCCCGAATCCTGGGTACGTTGGTACTGCAGGCATGCTTGCTGGGAGACCAGGGAATCAAGACACCAGTATTGACCTCATGGTGCAAAAAATGACCGATGTATTGCAAAATCAATTCGGTCTGAAGCCTAAAAATCAGGGATACATGTACTCGTCTCCTTTCCCTGAATGGTACCAAAGGGTATCATTGCCGAATAGAGTCAAGGTGCCTACAGAGTTTACTAAATTTTCAGGACAAGATGATACAAGTACTGTGGAACATATAGCTCGATATCTGATGCAGCTTGGAGAGGCTTCGGCAGATGAGGCTTTCAGAATTAGATACTTTCCTTTGTCACTGACGGGTCCAGCTTTTACATGGTTTGCTTCTTTGCCCGCTCAGTCGATCTGTACTTGGAAAGACCTGGAACAGAAATTCCATGCTCATTACTACATTGGTAGTACCGAGAAAAAGTTGGTTGATTTGACCAGCTTAAGGCAGAGGAATAATGAAACACCTACAGAGTTCCTCAGGAGGTTTAGGGAAACTAAGAGTATGTGCTTTTCTCTGAACATACCTGATGACCAGCTGGCTGGTATGGCTGTAGCTGGCATGCTGCCTGCCATTCGGGAGAAGCTGTTCGGGATGGAGTTTGATGATTTGGGCCAGTTGTCGCACAGATTGGCCTTGATGAGTAACTAGGCATATGGTTTCAAGAAAGATGTCAGATTTGCTAAAAATAATGATGTAGCTGACATCTATAACCAATTCCTTGAAAGAGCAGATCAAAAAGATGAGTATGAAGATAGCGAGGAAATAGCTGCAGCAGAGATAGTGTGGAGCAAGGAACCAGTTACAATGACTCAAAGATGGATCAAACAGATGAAGGGAACATATGATTTTGATGTGACTAAGGCAGACAAATTATTTGAGTTCCTGGTGAAAGAAGGCCGAATCAAATTGCCAGAGGGGCATTCTATGCTTCGGCCCGATGGGGTGAAAGATAAGAGGTACTGTGGGTTTCATGATAGAAATTCTCATTCCATTAATGAATGCAGAGTCTTTAGGATGAAGATTCAGAAAGCTATCCAGGAAGGACATCTGAAATTCGACAACAAGATGAAACTGGACAGTAACCCTTTCCCTCAGAATATGATCGGGTTCTCAGTTAATATGGTAAATGCTGTTCCATCTGGAGAAAAGGGAAGATTGAAAGTTTTAACCTCAAAGAAGGCAAGGCAGGATGGTTCAGTTGATCCCACTCGGCAGATCACAATTGAACAGATTCGCCAGAAAGATCTTCGGTTCCCGAATAGCCGATTTGAAGTGGGAGAATCCTTTAAACCTAGAATTACTACACGTATTCTCCTCAACAAATGGCAGCGTCAGCAAGAAAAGAAGCGTTTTCAAAGGCGTGAATACGAGGAAGAGAAAAGAAGGCGCGAAGAAGAAAGGTTTGAGGAAGAACAAGAAGAGTATGCTCGAGAGCAGGAACGTGCGCATTGGGGGTGTGCATTCTTCAGACACTGTTGGAACGAAGGTTTAAAGCTGCCTACAAGGGATAACTGTCCTGAGTGCAATAATGGGTATGTCGAACATGGGCAAAATGTTGCCAATCGCCGATCTGTCCATGAAAGAATTGGTAGGGTGCATCCTAGTGATGATCGGCGTTTTGATGATCAACCAAGAAAGAGACATGCTGATTGCAGATGGATTGATCATGAGGAAGAAGATCGTGAGTATGTTTGGCAAAAAGGACAGTGGTGTCCACCTGGTTTAAGAAGGAGTCAGAAGAGAAGAGTTCAACGCCTGAGGAATCAAGAATTAAAGCAAGCAAGGCCTAGGATGAAATCGATATGGCTCCCAAAAGACAGGCCTGACGAACATAGTCATTCGGCTCCTACATGCATGGTATGTTTCTTGCCGAATGAATTCATGGCTCCAGCTAATCAAATTGTACAGGAAGAAATATTGCCCGATATAGATGATGCCGAACAATTTGGGTTAATGGCACAATTGATGTTGAACAAACAAGCTGTTTTTGAGAAGCCAACCCAGAATCGGCACATGAAAGCCACTGTACTTGAAGGGATATGTTAATGGCAAACCATTGACCAAGATGTTTGTCGATGGAGGAGCTGCTGTCAATGTAATGCCATATACCACATTCAGGAAGCTTGGTATGGGTCCTAGAGATTTGACACCAACGAGCATAATTCTAAATGATTTTGCTGGAAATCCTTCGGACACCAAGGGATGCGTGCATGTTGATCTGATGATTGGGTCCAAGACTCTGCTTACGACTTTCTTTGTCATTGAGGGCAAAGGGGCATATAGCTTGCTGCTTGGAAGAGATTGGATTCATGCAAATTGTTGTATTCCATCTACTATGCATCAACAGCTTATTCAGTGGATAGATGATGAGGTGGAGATTGTCCAAGCAGATGATTCAATAAGCGTGGCAAATATGGAACCAGCTTTCTGGGAGTATCAAGGCATAGATTGTTTCTCAGGTAAAGACTGGGGAGAAGGTCCTGTGGCACCAGCCAGCAGTGATCAACAGCCGATCGAAGCAGTCGGCTCTCATAGTAATTTTTGATGGAAAATCCAATTGATGGAACTGATGGAAAATTAGGACGTGGATTTGTGTCGGCCGATAAATTAGAAGAAGTGGACATTGGAGATGGTGACAAGCCAAGGCCGACATTTATCAGTGCTAACTTGGATTCGGTTTTCAAAGAAAAGTTGGTAACATTGTTAAAAGAATACAAGGACTGCTTTGCTTGGGATTATTCGGAGATGCCTGGTCTAGACCGTTCTATTGTTGAGCATCGGTTGCCAATCAAACCTGGATACAGACCTTACAAGCAACCACCCCGAAAAATCTACAAGGAAGAAGTGTTGGCCGATGTGAAAAAGGAGATTGAAAGATTACTAGATGCAAATTTCATTCGGCCCTGTAAATACGCGGATTGGATCTCTAATATTGTTCCTGTCTATAAGAAAAATGGAAAGATGAGGGTTTGCATAGACTTTAGAGACTTAAACAAGGCTACACCCATGGATGGATATCCAATGCCTGTTGCTGATTCATTGGTTGATGCTGCTGCTGGATACAAAGTGCTCAGTTTCATGGACGGTAACGCAGGATACAATCAGATTTATATGGCATTGGAAGATATAGTAAAGACAGCTTTCAGGTGTCCTGGACACATAGGGTTGTTTGAATGGGTTGTCATGACCTTTGGATTGAAAAATGCCGGTGCAACTTATCAAAGGGCTATGAATTATATTTTTCATGAGTTGATCGGCAAGATTGTGGAAATATATATTGATGATGTGGTGATCAAGTCATTGGATCATGAGTCTCATTTGGCCGACATAAGGAAAACTCTAGAATGCACCAGGAAACATGGGCTTAAGATGAACCCGAACAAGTGTGCTTTTGGAGTTTCGGCTGGAGAGTTTCTGGGATTTTTGATACATGAAGGAGGAATAGGAGTTGGTAAGAAAAGCATGAAGGCAATTGATGAAATTGTTCCTCCAACTAATCTTAAAGAGCTACAATCACTGCTTGGCAAGATAAATTTTGTGAGAAGATTCATATCAAACTTGTCACAAAAGGTGTTGCCCTTTTCCTCACTATTGAAAATAAAGAAGGATCAAAAGTTTGTATGGGGTGACGAACAACAAAAGGCTTTTAATGAAATAAAGGAGTACATGAAGAAGCCACCAGTATTGGTGCCTCCACAATTGAACAAGCCTTTCAAGTTGTACGTGGCGGCCGATGCCCAAACTATTGGATCGGCCCTCATTCAAGAATTTGAAGGGAAGGAAAGAGTAGTTGCATACCTTAGCCGAAAGTTACTAGATCCAGAGACAAGGTATTCGGCTATAGAGAAGCTTTGCTTATGTGTTTACTACTCCTGTACAAAATTTCGGCACTACTTACTACATGCCGAATGCATTGTGTATTCAAAGTTTGATGTGATAAAACACATGTTGTCTATGCCGATTTTGAACGGAAGGATTGGCAAATGGATTTTAGCTTTGTCTGAATTTGAGTTAAGGTTTGAATCGGCAAAGGCTGTTAAGGGACAGATTATTGCCGACTTCATTACTGAACATCATGATACATCAATAACTTTGCTTAACATTGTTCCTTGGGTGTTATTCTTCGATGAATCTTCATGCAACAAAGGTGGTGGAGCAGGTATCTTATTAATTTCACCCAAAGGAGAAACATTTGAGTTTGCTGTTCCCATTCAATCTGCTGTTACTAACAATCAAGCTGAGTATGAGGCATTGCTCAAAGGGCTCCAATATTTGAAAGAAGCAGATGCCATTGCGGTTGAAATTTTTGGAGATTCAGAATTGGTCATAAAGCAATTGAATGGTGAATATGAGTGTAAAAGTGATACCTTGAGGAATTACTATGAAGAATGCAAAGAAATATTGAAGAGCTTTCGGTCAGTAATTCTACAACACATTCCTAGAGGGGATAATGGAGAGGCAAATAGATTGGCCCAAAGTGCATCAGGTTATAAAGAGCTTCGAGAAGTTTTTGCTAATGATGTATATGCATTCGGGAGTAATCTGGCAGAAGATGATTGGAGAAAAGAGATTGCCGATTATCTGGAGAATCCATCCCGAAAGGTTTCTAGAAAACTCAGGTATAAAGCTTTAAAGTTTATTCTTCTTGATGATAATTTGTATTATAAATCCCTGGATGGAGTGTTGTTACATTGCTTAAACCATGAAGAAGCAAAAAGGCTGATGAGTGAAGTACATGATGGGTTGTGTGGAGCACATCAATCGGCCTACCGAATGAAGTGGGTTATTAGAAGAACTGGATATTACTGGCCGACAATGTTGGAAGATTGTTTTGAATATTATAAAGGATGTCAAGACTGTCAGAAATTTGGAAACATTCAGAGAGTTCCGGCATCGGTTTTGAATCCCATTGTCAAGCCATGGCCATTCAGAGGATGGGGAATAGATTTGATTGGCCAAATAAATCCTCCATCTAGCAAGGGGCATAAGTTTGTGCTTTTGGCAACCGATTATTTTACCAAATGGGTTGAGGCAATTCCATTAAAGAAGGTGACGTCGGAGAATATGGTTGAATTTGTTAAAGAACACATCATTTACAGATTTGGAATTCCTCAGACAATCACCACTGATCAAGGGACTCAATTTACATCTTCAGAATTCAGAGATTTTGCTGAGAGTATGTGCATCAAATTGTTAAATTCTTCTCCTTATTATGCCCAAGCTAATGGTCAGGCAGAGGCTTCTAACAAGATTATGATTAAAATTATACAGAAGAAGATTGATCAGAAGCCGAGAAAGTGGCATTCGGTACTCGGTGATGCTTTATGGGCTTACCGAATGGCTCCACATGGGGCTACACAGACGTCTCCCTATGAGTTGGTGTATGGGCATCATGCTATCTTGCCATGGGAGATACAATTAGACTCAAGGAGAATAAAGTTGCAAAAGGATTTAAGTTCTAAAGATTATAAAGATTTAATGATGGACGAATTAGAAGATTTGCATGTGATTCGTCTCAGGGCCTTGGAGAATATTGAGAAGAATAAAATGCGAGTTGCTAAGTATTACAATAAGAAGGTGAAAGTTAAGCAATTTACAGAAGGTGATTTGGTCTGGAAAGCGATATTGCCGATTGGAACCAAATATGCAGCATTCGGCAAGTGGTCTCCAAATTGGGAAGGTCCTTTCAGAGTGGTTAGATGCGTGCCTGGAAATGCATATATTTTGAAGACATTATTGGGAGAAGAATTTGCTTCTGCTATAAATGGAAGATATTTGAAGAGGTATTGTCCCAGTGTTGAAATCGATCGGTGATTGATATATTAATTTGCCGAACAGCCGATTTTCGGGAAGAAATCGCCTTCAGAACAAATGTTGACAGAAAAGGAAAATGGCCAGTACTGAATGTATTGCCCTTAGCACAAAAATATACTACATCAGATGTTCATGCAAGATCACAAAAGATAAGTTTTATTGCCGAAATTCCATAAATCCCTAGTACAAACTAATGGAATAGCTTGTTCAAAACGGATTGAGGATGAATGGAATCGGCAATGGCGGCGCCATGAGCATCAAGGCGATCTATGGAGGCCTCGATGTCGTCGATCTCCTCCAGGTTACCATTAGCAAAGCCAGTTGGTAGCCTGGAGTAGTCGGTGTTGGTGTGCGTCGACATGGCAACTAGGCCTGCGGCAGTGCCCAGACGGATGCCGTGCGAGGCCACCTCATCGATGCGGCCCGCCACCGCACCGAGGCGAGTTTCTGGTGTGTCCCCAGGAGCATTCACCTTGTTCGCCAGCTCATTCACCAGCGCCTTCAGTCGGTCGAGTTCAGCATCACGCGCTGCAAGTTTACAAAAGGGGCGGCAGAGTAATATCAGTTGGGGGACAAGATTGAGATTGAGCAGACTGCAGGACTCACCATCAATGACTTCGAGCAGTTGCTTGCGCTCGTGCTGCCATTCGAGGTCAGCAATCCCGGCTTGCTTGGAGATAGCCTCCAGTTCGCGACGAGAGTCGTCGCGCTCCGCCTTGAATCGGCGAGCATCGCCGTCCGTGTAGCGGTAGTCGTCCGATTCGAGAGATCGATTGGACGAACTCGAAGATGCCGCAGGAGCGGCGGCTGGAGCTGCGACTGGCGCGCCGGCGCCGGCAATCCATTGGATTACCCTGAAAAGAACAAAGAGATTCGTCAAGAAAGAGGGAGGAAATCTCGAGAAGAACAAAGAGAAGCAAGCAGCTACTCACCTGCGGCGAGCGCCGGCACGACTTCCTTCGGCCTCATCAGCGGCCGGGCGCCTCCTGTTGTTGTCGGCCATTGGAAGTTCCTTGGAAATACTGTGGATGGGGAAAAGAATGGCTTGGGCCGGCAGAAACTTGGAAGGCGAAGAACTTGGTGAAGAAACTGTGGGTTGCCTGGGTGTTTATTTATAGAACCCGCAGAGAAAATCATGGCCAAAGATCGTGGCACGTATTCCGAAGAGTTCGGAAGGTGGAAAGGATTTTCCAGCCGATCGGTTCTCATGTCGTTTGGGATTCTTATCGAGTCGTATTCGGCTTTGACTGGATGGGATTCGGCTATGTCATAGTTGAAGCGTTTTCGGGTCTAAGTACTATTATGGCCAACTTTGCCGAATGAATCATCCACAATGAAAGAAAACAGAGTTAAAAGGATGACAAGATTACAGGGTTAATAAAACATTCGGCTATCAAACATAATTCACACACCCAAGAACTTTGAGATTACATTTTTGGCATTCGATATCATATTGCTAATGTTCTCTAATAAGTTTTTATCAGCTTCTTGGGTTCTGGTCAGAGCAGCCAGCTTCGCCTTGAGTTGTTTGTCTTCGTTCAGAGCTGCTAAGGCTTCCTTTCGCCTTCTCTCTGTTAACTTGGGAAGCTCGATTATCTTCTTCTTGTCGGCTTCAATTTCGGCCGATAAATTTCTCAATTCGGCTTCAAGTGCAGCTTTTCTGATCTCCTTCATTTCAAGTTCAGATTCCAGCTTGGTCAATAATTCCTTATCATTCTGGACTTGAGTATGCAGGTCTTTTACAGATTGCTTGACCAAAGTTCTCCTTTGCTCCAAGGCTGGTTGAGCCGATTGATTCTTCAGAGCTTGCTTCACTGCGATAAAATGATCATCCAATCTGGAAATTGGATCTAAAGAAGTCTTGATATCGGCAGGAAGATCTTGGTCAACTGATTCAAGCAAATCTCTTAAAAGATCAGCATTGGTAACTTGTTCCCGAGTGTCCTTATGCAGAAAAGAGAGGATTTCTTTCAGTTTTGTTTGATTCTCCTCTGATAAGGTTTGACCAAAAGAGGTCTCTTCCCCTTGTTCGGCAATTAAATCATCCACAGCAAATGAATAGCTGGGTGAAGAAGTGGTTTTCTTCTGAAAAAGATATTGCCGAATTATTGATGATTCATTGGATAAAGAACTGGAAGACTGAGTAATTATCTCTACCTCATTCCTGGTCTCTTGGATGGAAAGAGAGGGCAGCTCGAGCTCAGGCAAAGATTCTTGTATGTCATGCTGAGGAGAGCTTGGAAGATCTGTTGGTGGAGAAGAGGCTTCTAGTTGAGGAACATCAGGAGAAGCTGAAGCTAGTTCTTGATGAGAAGGAGGACTCTCCAAAATTGGGTCTATTGAAATTTGCTCTGAAACTGAAAAGGAATCAATGCCGATGGAAAGGAACTTTAAAGATGAGATAATGAGAAATTTTACCAGTCATTGAAGCATCGGCAGGACCTGCACTGATTGCTAGCTGTTGTTCTCTGCCCTGAAATCAAAAGGAAATAAAACTGAACAAAAACACCAAAAGCATTATAGTCAAAGAAGAGGGATTCTGACCTTGATTTTGCTACTTGTTCTTTTCTTCTTTACAACTGAAGGAGCAGCTATAAGGAGAGTTTTTCTCTTGACAGATGATGGTCTAGTGAGTATTGGATCTGAGGAAGCTTGTCTAGCCATCAGCTGAGCCAAAGTAGGGGATTGGTGCCCCAAAGCAGAGATTGGGACTGCAGTTTTGTATAAAATTTCCCTGGCAAGAGGGGCAGGTGTTATGTCCTGCAAAATAATAAAGTCAGAATCAATTGGGGCCAATGTTGTTAAGATAGATAAAGGAATAAGCATATTACCTCTGCAGTTGGCTGATAGTCAGGCATTAATTCAAGGCAGAAGGGATGAATTGGCATGTTGAAGATATGATCATGGAATTCTTGCCACCAGAGAGTGAAGGAAGGATGAGCAGATATTATTAGCACAAAAGGATCAGGTGCATAAATGGTTCCACAGCATTTATAGTTGAAGATCCTTCTTGTTTCTGTGAAATCCTTGATTATCTCCCTAGGCCTGAGGAATTCATGGAGGAATAGCCTAGGGGGCACTTGGCCACATCCCAACTGTCTAGCCATCATGTTTGGCTGATAATATTCATAAGTGCTTTGGACTAGCCTCCCTCCACAGAATTCGGCTGGCAGGATGCAGGGCTGGATGAAGGCATTAAAAATTGCTACAGATTGTACATCAGTGCATCCAGTCTCAAAGCTGAATTCGCAAGGGAGAGTAAGGTTGTCATTGTCCAAATAAGGGAACCAAAGAGGATTGGCAAAACCCCTGAAGAAGAGCTCAAATAGTTCACCGATGGTCTTGTTGATGGATACAGTGGAGGCAGCTTCTCCATAAGTTTGACAACCTTTGGTTTTCCGGGTTTCTCCTTCTTTATAATTGATTGAGGGAAAGTCTCGGCTGTTGAGATCAATAGCAACGATTTGGTGCATGTATAATTGCAACCACATTTGGACAAACCACCAGGGACCATTGACACAAGGGATCTTCTTGTTAGTGTGCATCAGGTGGGTGGTTTGGTTGAGCATATGGTAAACACTTCCCAGGAGATATTTCCCAAGTGGGATGACTTTTCCAGCAGCCAGCTCTTCAGCCATCACAATGTGATTCAAGGTTGGCTCATTGGCTTTGCCACAAAAGACTGATCTGCATAGCCACATATTCAGGAAGGCCCTGTATTCAACATCGGTCAGAGGGCCGTCAGACATATGATTCTGAATGTATCTTTTATATCCAACCCCTGTTTTCACTCCTGTCTGCTTGGAGGAACCTTTATGATCATATGGATGTACAGTTCCTGTGACATTCAGGCCGGTCATCATGTAGACATCGGCCAAAGTTGGAGACATTGGGCCATGACCAAAAAGAAAGGTATTTGTACCATTGGACCAAAAGTGGCAAGCTGCAATCAGGAGGTTCTCATTCTTTGGTGTTTCAGCTAATGACAGCTCCAGGCAATGAGAAATACGCAGATGATCCCAATTCTGTGTTTGAGGGCTTTTATCATCAGACATCCTTTTATACCAGTTTCTCCATCCGGCGATTGGGGGCAAAGGCCAGTTCTTGAAAGCGTCTTGCCACTCATAAGGTTTTGTCAGTGAAATCTTAAAAGGAATCCGCTGAGATTCGGCCGCAATGATTTCAGAAGGATCTGAATCTCCTACGGGACCGAGGAAATAAGATGGAGATTTTTCCTCAACAGGGATGAGGATTTCGGCAGCTAGGGCCTATCAAGAATGAAAGGGGATAAGAAGAAATTTAAAATGCAAATCGAAAGAAGACTGCCGAACATGCTTGAGGGGATTGAAGTTTACCTGGAGAGCAAGATCTTGGTCCGCCATTTGAAGGTTGGATCTTGGAAAACGACGACTTAGGGTTCGGATCCGGATGAGAGCTCTGAAGATTCGGAAGGAGAAGCGGGTGCCGAACAGAACCAACTTAGAAATGTTAAGTGCTTTTGGTCAATTCTGAGATAAAAGTTACCTCTTATCCCGAAATTGAAGGGGCATGTGTTGACACCAAAAATTGGCACCAGGAAGAGGCTGACATGTGGGCCGGATTTGGTAGAAGGATGCCATTCGGCTAAAAGGGTTTTTTCTGAAGCATTCGGCAAAGATGTTCTGCGGTCGGGAACGCGTCGCCATTCGGCTGAAACGTTCGGCAGAGAAACTCTGTGGTTGGGGATGCGTCATCATTCGGCAGAGGCATTGTTCCGCAGGCGAAGAGTGGTAGTATTCGGGAAGACATGATGACGTGGATCAACATAAGGAAAAGGGCGGTTCGAACAAGGAAAGCAATATGGGCACGAAGATTCGTCATTTATTTTTAGAAACAAGTGTTGTAGTCGTGTCCGACTAGGAATTGTATCAAGACCTGGGTATAAATATAAACCCATGGCAGTTGTAAAAGGATATACAATCAATCGTACAACAAACCGGCCCCGTGCCAACATCGAGTCCTTTAGTCGTGTCGTCGAGTTCTTCGAGAGGAGTCATCGATCCGTCGACCTCCGTAAGTACCGGCAACCTTGTATCATGCTTAGTATCATGCGGTGGATTTAAGCTTTGATGCAAGTAGTCTTGTTACCATGCTTAGTATCATCCGGTGGATTTAAGTTGTGGTCTCAAGAAGGTTCCTCTGTTAGGTCATGAGCCATGCGGTGGGCTAAGATCTAGTATGGACCAAGTTATCGGCTCTGTTAGATTCCGGCAAGATCTAGCAGATTCATTAAGTTACCCCGTGTTGCTCCTCTTTTACTATGTGCTTAATTCATGCAACACACCTTTGCCCAATCTAGATCGGTTAGAATCGGCTCTGCTTTACAGTGCAACGGCTTATCCCCTCACAGCCGAATCCGAAACCGATCTAGGTTGCTACGTGTCGCGGGTTCAAGCTTGTCGGCATTGTGTAGATCTTGACAGAACCGGGTATCATGCGGTAGATGCAGGTTTTTGGGTCGTCTTAGAGCTAATCATCCGGTGGATTAGAATTCGATTCGATCTGATAGATTTATCTTTACCGATTAGGCTTGTTCCTTCGCCATGGACCCCGATTCGGCTAAATAGCCGTATTCGGCAGAGCTCTCACGAGTGAACGTGTGTTCGTGGGTTTGCATTGGACAATGAATGCTTTTAGCCTTTCACGATTAGATTGTATCATGCGGTAGATTGATCTAATCTGATTGGTGGTGTGGCCTCAAACGAGTTGTATCATGCGGTGGATTAACTCGTTTGCTGTCATGCTTGACGGGTGCTGCTTTCGGCCTATGCATTCTTGTTTTAATGTAAATTCGTGACTGTGTTGTGGGTTCGTAACTAAACATTGAATGCTTTTAGCTTTTCATGGTTAGATTGTATCATGCGGTGGATTGGTCTAATCTGATTAGTGGTGTGGTCACAAACAAGTCGTATCATGCGGTGGATTAACTTGTTTTGTTATCATGCTTGACGGGTGCTGCTTTCGGCCTATGCATTCTTTGTTTACTGCGAATTTATGATCATGTTTCACCCTTTTATTTATCTATCATGCTCTGTTTCTCGCTAATCGGCTATGAGTATGTGTTATAATGTTCATTCGTTTGAAAGCCGATCTTTCGTCATGCTTACGTTACGCATTCGGCAGTACGTTCCTTGCGTGCCTTGCCGATTGCCGAATGAGGTTCTAACTGCCGACAGATAGCTTCCCTGTAGCTATATGTCTTTCGAGATTGGCTTCAACGCCGCAAATATGGAACTGTCTGGTCTCACCCGGCATGTTCCAGGTTTTGATCTAAACGTTTTGTCCCTTTGTTAGTTTTCAGGCAAACTGACTGGCACGCTTCCGGATTCAAAAGCCCGGGCCACGTTTGAAGCCAGCTTGTTCGGCTTGCTGTGTGCTTGGCGTGAGGTGCGGATTTTACGTCAACACGCCTGACATTTATTTTTATCACATTTAATCATTAAGTTTGACTATAATTGCACTTAAGAAAGTTAAACAAAATAACTTGCTACTTCCATACCTTCAAACATAAATTTGCAATATTATTTTATAGATATTGAAATCATGTGTAGACTTGACTTAAATCTATTTAATCGTGTTATAATAGTCATTGGTATCACAATATTTGAATTAAAATTATAATTTAAAATAACTTTTGGTGTCATTGTCCAAAATATTATGTATTTTTCATCCACAGATATTACATCTTTTTATGGTCCAATGAAAAAAAATACTTCAGTCATCCTATAATTTATGCAATAAATGAAGTTAAATATGGATACCGGCGAACCTAAGCAATGCTAAAAATCAGAAAGAACAATGTAATTTGGTATGGAACTGGGCTTTTTTGGTGGATCTAGCTAACACAGAAGCAATGGCCTTGTATTTAATGCTTTATACTTGGATATTTTTTTTTCTATTCCCACATCCGAATATGTGGACCCTTAATCTAAAATGTACGGGTGGGATCAACTCCACCTCTTCTATATATTCTCCTACCCTAGCTCTTTCTATCTATTCGCTTGCGCTACCTGCCAATGCTGCCACTACCCTCCTCGCCGCCACCGTCCATGGCGCCGACGTGACCCTCCCTCCCTCAATCGTATCGCCGCCCTGCTCTTTGGGCCCACCGCCGCCGCCCTCCTTCCCTTCCTCTCCCTCACTCTGCGTTGTCGCCCTTCCTTCCTCCCTCTTTGTTCCATCCACACCGCCGCGTTGGCGTTAGGGCCCACCGCCGTTCTGCGCTCCAGATCCCTAATCGGGTAAGTGCCAACCACAATCGATCGATCTCTCCCTATACAGCCAAGACCAGGTATTTCCTGCTCAACTTTGCTCAATTTCTAGATGAGGTCCTCTTAGGAGCCTGTATTTTGTATGGTTATGCATTATTGCTACCGCAACGATTCAGAAATTGCAGATCTGTTAATGGACTGGACTGATAGTGCATTGTTGATGCGTTAAGTTTATTGCGCAAGTAGTCGAGCTCGCCCTTTAGCGCGCGGCCTTCTTCCCCCGGCAGGCCGCCGCCCGGGTTAGAGGCACGGGCTTGCTGGGGGAGATCCACCACCGGCGGACCTAGAAGGAGGGGTTGGTGGCGGCGAGCGGCCCGGCGGGGGCGACGGGAGATGGGCGGAGGGCCGGGCGGAGATGGCGTCGTCGGCCGGGCGGTGCGGGACCCCCGGTGGGTGGTGCCGACGGCAGGGGCGGAGACGAGGAAGAGGAGGCAGCGGCAGCGGCGTATACTACAAGAAAACCAACCTTCTATGACGAAAATGCTCATGACGGGGAGGAATATCGTCATACAATGTGTCATAATATGACGCCATGATAGGAAGGGTCATAAAGTTAGGACGCTCTAAGCTATATATGACGATAGTTTTTTGTTCATCACATATAGGTATCCAATACCGTCATAAAATATGGCTGTGAGGTATCTGACTGACGGTTGTTAATTTGGGACGGCAAGAGTTGTCCTAATGTGACGACAATGGAACATCACTGAATGTTTTTGCAAATATGACGACCCTTAGTGGGAATATACCTGCCAGGCCATATGGACCCACCATGACCCCTTGCGCCGTTGACCTATTCATTTATTCCCCAAAATCCCCCACTCCGTAGCTGCCGCCGGCGGTGTCGATCTGGACGAGCGGAGCGCAGCAGGCGGCGGGGGGATGTACTGAGTGCGGCGGGCAGGCGAAGCTTGGCAGGTAGCCTGGTGGAGCGCGGGTGGCAGATCTCCTTGGGTGGGTGGGCTCTTGGCGAGCGTTGGTCGGCGAAGACGACGCCATGTCCAAGTGGGGAAGCTCAGATAGTCAATCGTGGCCTACTGGAGCGTCCATCCATGGTGGGAGGCAGGTTGAGCGCCATCTGGAGCCAAGCAGGTCGAGGTGGGATGTGGTGCCGTATCCCCTTGGTAAGGAAACAGGGCTCCCCTTGATCCTCTGCCCTGATTGTGGTCGCGCGACGGTGGTAGAGAGGCGGTCAGGGAAGGAGACGACCGACAACTACTTGCGTGTGTTCTTCAAATGCCCACGAAACTCGGTGAGCATCCAGTTAGTTTGAATTGAGTTGAGAATTTCTGCAACCCTATGTATCCAACCAAGTTGAATGCAATTGTTATTTTATTGTTGTAGTTTCCTAAGCTTTGTGGGTTCTACAAATTCCAAAGGTCGTATTTGGATAAGCTGGAGGAGCTTGGCATTGTCGCAATCCAAAAATTCCCCCTGGCAGTGGACGTTGGTGATGAAGCTAAAGAGGTAGAAGATGCATCATCTGGGAGAATGGTCATGAATATGCAGGCTGCTGAAGTGAAGATTGAGGCCAAGTTGGACAATCTGACGTGGAAGTTCAACATTTTGGTGATTCTTTTAGCATTTTGTCTTGGCTGTGTGGTGATGTATGTTGGAAACCAGAAAGGTAGGTGAAATTCACCACCTAATGTATCTTAGTCTTGGTAGGTTATGAAGTGTAGTATGAATTATATGCAATCCAGTGCAATTGGTCTAGGCTTTTGTAACGTATGATCAATCTGATGTTTTTTCAAGCAAAACAATGTAGTTGATGGTCAATCAATGCAATCTAGTTCTTTTTTCAAGCAATGTAGTTTATTCAAGTGTGAAACATTATGTGCCAATATTGGATGAAAATTGTTGTCAACAAAAAACTTTGGATGAAAATTTGGCAGAATGTATGTTACTTGCAGCCAATGCATTTTGTGAGAAACTATGTACATTCCATGAAATCCTTGGCAGCAGAATATGTCGATTAAAATTTTGACAACATATAACCTAAACATGAAATGATTGCTAGCAAAATGTATCCATTAAAATTTTAGCAGCATGTAACATAGCGATTCCATACAACATAATTTCATTTTAACAGAACCATTGCGTACAAGGTAATGGTTGAGAATTTCAGACATAAATTCACATACAAAGGTTCAGGCATAAATTCAGACACAAATTTCAGATATAAAGGTCTTGATACAAATGCAGCAAGGCATACAAATTACATATTTAAATTCAGATACAAAGGTTCTCAAATTTGAGATACGAGGTCTTGGTTCACTAAAACCTCTAGCAAGCTCAACATTCAGATACAAATTCAGTAGCATGAATCAGGTACAAGGTCAGTCATCATCACTGTCATCTTCTGATATACTCACTTCGTCAAGACTATGGTACTCGAGG
Organism: Echinochloa phyllopogon; assembly: GCA_033239725.1. Taxonomy (NCBI): domain Eukaryota; kingdom Viridiplantae; phylum Streptophyta; class Magnoliopsida; order Poales; family Poaceae; genus Echinochloa; species Echinochloa phyllopogon. The sequence continues at coordinate 47,148,881 of BTCW01000002.1, read as the reverse complement.
AAGGTATCATCTTCATCTTCACTCCATGTTTCTCCACGTTCAGGTGTTCCTTGATTTGCACGGATGCTCTGAAGAAGGTGTGCACTAACAGGGCTTCCTGGTTGATTATGTTGCAACAAATCCGTATCAGGACCAATGTCTTGGATAGCACAATTTTCTGGCGAAGTAGTTTCCTCTTGGTATGCCTCCTGAGATCTCATTTGTACTTGTTCATGGATTTCTTGATTTTGGGCGGCCCCTTCAACATCATATATATGTCGGTGGCCAAAATCTTGTACAACTCGCCAACTATCACCCAACTTGGTATCTTCCAAGAAAAATACCTGTGATGCATCTGTGGCTAGAATGAATGAATCATCTTTATACCATCGACCTTCAATGTTAATGCTTTTGAAGTAACCATCATCTTTCATTTGGTATGTCTTTCCCTCAAGATTGTACCATTCACACCGCAATAAGATAATAGATCTAGGTCCTCTGCTGTTTCCAGTGTAATTCAACTCAATAATTTCTTTCACTTTCCCATAGTAATCAATAATATGACCTTTGTGCTCACCTAAAGTCTTAATGGTACAGTTCTGTGTTTTCCTTTGTTCCTCACGAGCCATTGTGTGGTACCGTACCCCATTAATTATACACGCTGAGTATGAACGCACACGCCTATCAGGTCGACATGCGAGTGAGTACAAGTCTTCATCAACACTTGTGCCTTCATTTTTTAGACTGGTAAGCTGCAGGAAACAATAACAAATAGGTAAGCTGCAGGAAACAAGAATGAATAGGTAAGCTGAAGGAAACAAGATGAGCATACATGTTTCTCAAACCATGTTGGAAATTGTGTTGACATCATTTTCTCAATATTGTTGACCTGTTGCTGTTCCAACTGTGCCCTATACATGCTGCAAAGAAGGTGGTTAGTTTACTTCAATTATTAATAGTAAATAAGGCTGCAAAGAGGATTTCTGCTCTAAAATAAGGCTGACAGAAATGAAATGGCATAATTTACTTACTCTTTATACTCATCAACCTCTTGGCAATTATTTAGAACAAACCAAGCTATGGAATCATAGTCATTATCTTGATTATGAGGTGTAGAAGCACCCAACAGATTAATACTATGTGCAAAAATGGAAGAATCATTGGGTAAGATGTTCTGTCCTCCATCTAAGTTTCTCTCAGGTCTTGTGAACCTAGTAATAATGTCACTGAAATATGTTGAGCATTGGGTTAGACACTCATATGCAGTGTATGCCTCTGCAACAGATCCTTCAGGTCTTGCTCTATTGCGGATGAAACGCTTAAAGGTGCCCAATCTTCGCTCTATGGGATACATCCAACCATACTGAACTGGACCCCGAAGCAATGCCTCATTAGGTAAGTGTACTGTTAGGTGAACCATAACATCGAAGAACGCATGAGGATAAATTCTCTAGTTTACAAAGGATAATGACAATATCCTCCTTCATCTGATGTAGTTTATCAACCTTTCGAGTCTTGGAACACAGTTCTCTGAAAAACCTACCCAATTCAGCAATTGTTTCGTATACATCTTTCCTCACCAACCCTCGAAGGGCAGCTGGTAAAATTCTCTGCAACAGTATATGGCAGTCATGTGTTTTCAGCCCATTCAATGTTTTTGCCTCCATATTGACACATCTTGATATGTTAGAGGCATAGCCATCTAGAAATTTAACATTTCTAAGAAACTCCAAGAACTTCTTCTTTTTTCTGGTGATAGAACATAACAAGCCCTTGGCTTTGTGAAGGAATCACCATCTTGCACCAGATGAAGCTCTTTTCTTATACCTCTGTCTTCCAAATCTAGTCTAGCAGCGACCGTGTCCTTTGACTTATTGTGATTAGATAGTAGAGTTGCTAGAATGCTTTCACAAATGTTTTTCTCTATGTGCATAACATATAGGTTGTATTGCAGCTTCATTTTGGACCAGTATGGCAAATCATAGAAGCTAGCCTTCACATGCCATACCGGTTCTCCTTGTCGTCGTCATTTCCTTGTGGTTGTCTTTTCAGGGTGTTTTCCTGGAACATAGGATGCTGCATCCACCCTTGCCATAACCTCATCTGCTGTGAACTTCCTTGGCTGCTCTCTATTCTCATGGTGGCCATTGAATGATGTGTTTTTCCTCCATGGATGGTCACTTGGGAGGAAACGTCTATGGCCTATGAACCCAATTTTATTTCTCAGACACTCAGAGCATGGATTCTCATCACAGTGCACACATGCGAAGTAACCCCCAGTGCTTCTGCCTGACATGGTGCCTAGTGCAGGATAGTCATGGATTCCCCACAGAATTGCTACACGCAGTTGGAAATCTTGACCTTCATATGCATCATAAGTAGAGACACCCTCCCAAAGTTTAAACATGTCTGCCATCAAAGGTTGCATAAAAACATGGAAATCTTTTCCTGGTGATTTCTTGCCCGGAATAATCAAAGAAAGCATATAATTTGATTGGTCCATACACATCCATGGTGGAAAATTGTAAGGAACCACGATCACTGGCCAGATGCTATACGAATTAGTCATCTGACCGAAAGGGTTAAATCCATCAGTAGCAATGGCTAACCTCAAACTGCGGGCATCGTCAGCAAAAGTCTTGTAAGTATCATCAAAATCTTTCCAAGCTTCTCCATCAGCAGGATGTCTCATTTCATTTTCAACTATGAGCCTCTTGTCCTTGTGCCATCTTGCCATTTCCGCCCACTGCTTTGAGATAAAAAGCCTTTGAAGGTGTGGTATTATTGGGAAGTAACGCAACACCTTATGAGGAACTTTCTTCCTACCAACCTGATTGACTTTCCATCTTGTCTCACCACATACTGGACAATGATCAACTTTTGCATGTTCCCCCCAAAATAAGGCACAATCATATTTGCAAACATGAATAGAAACATAACCAAAACCAAGCTTCCGAAGTAGAGCTTTAGTCTCGTTAAAGGACTTGGGGAGGCCAGTTACATTGGGGAACGATGTCGATAGCAATCCAAGTATTGCATTAAACCCAGAATTTGTTATCCGATTATACACCTTTATATGCAACAGCTTGATTATGAAAGTCAACCTAGACTCTTCAGTCGAACCTAGATAAAGTTCATGTTTTGCCTCTTCCATGAGTTGTTGATATAAGTTACCACTGATGCCATGGCTTGCTGCAGTGTACAGATCTTGAATCAAGCCTTGAACTCCCCTTGCGCTATCTTCTGGTTCTTCTTCAAGTTGTTCATCATGAACTGGTGCATGGTCATTTCCATCCCATGGCATAGCCTCAGCAGTGACCGGGGCAATGCCATCAGCTTCATCATCAGTATCTTCCTCTCCATGGTCAATCCAACGTGTGTAGGATCTACAGAACCCGTTGACATGGATGTGATCCTCTATGACACCTTGACTTTGTCGTATCTGATTCAAGCATCGACGACATGGGCACTTGATTTCCTCATCTGCACTAAATTGACTTCTGACAAATCCCATGAATTGTTCAACACCTTCCACATAGGGACCACTAAATGGCAAACTATTATAAATCCAACTTCTATCCATCGTGTCCTGTCAAATGTAGGGGCAAATGTTGGCACTGACAAATCGAAATGCAAAGAAAGGGGAAGAACTATATGCAGCCTCAGCTAACCTTGCTTATCAGGATGTCAAGATTGGGCCTCAAGCCATGGCGTCAAGATTTGGCCTCAAGCCAGTCAGGCGCTGCAGATCTGCAGAGGTGGCGTGCGCTGCCGGCGAGGCTGCTCAGGTGGCGTGTGCAGGTCTGCAGAGGTGGCTGAGATGCGGCCGAGCAGTGGGGTCGCCGGCGAAGCTGCAGGTGGGGTTCCCGGTGAGGCTAGCTCAAAGTGGTCGAGCTCCCATGGTCGAGATGTAGCGGGCCACACCGCCGAGGCTCTGCTGCGGACTCTGCTTGTTAACCATAGCAGGCTTATCTCTAACGTGAATGCCATGTGGGTCCAACGTTAGGATGACATGTGGGCCCTAAGGCTATTTAGCCACTCTTTCTATTTGAAACTAGATTATAAAACTCGAAATCATTTCAGATGCAAATAGTGTCAGAAACAAAGTTGTACAACTCGTCGATATCTACAACTTTGATATTGGCCATTTTTTCATATGACTTTGTTTGGACAGTTCAAATTTTGAATTTAAAAATGTTAAAACTTCAAATAAAAGTTTGGGGTACTATGTAATTTCAAATGAAAAACTCATGAATACAAATGTTGTACAACTCGTCGATATCTACAACTTTTATTTTGGTCATTAGTTCATTTGACAAAGTCATGGTAAGAGTATTCACAAATTTTATCTTGGGAGCTTATGGTTTCATAAATGGTAAGACAGATTCACGTGAGATCAAGGTAAAATTTGTGAACACTTTTACCATCACTTTGTCAAATGAACTAATGACCAAAATAAAAGTTGTAGATCTCGACGAGTTATACAATATTTGTATTCATGAGTTTTTCATTTGAAATTACATAGTACCCCAAACTTTTATTTGAAGTTTTAACATTTTTAAATTCAAAATTTGAACTGTCCAAACAAGGTCACATGAAAAAATGGCCAATATCAAAGTTGTAGATCTTGACGAGTTGTACAACTTTGTTTCTGACAATATTTACATCTGAAATCGTATATTGTCCCAAAAAACTATTTGAATTCCTGCTTCTACTAATACTATCACCGACATGGTGGACCCACCACGAAATAGACCAAAATTTGGCACCTGCATCTCCCGCTCTCCCGCGCTTTGCCTCTCACCGACACATGGGACTCACCGCGCGCTAGACCAAAATTGGCACTGCTCCTCCCGCTCTCCCGCGCCGATTCCCTCACTGACACATGGGACCCACCACGCCTCCCGCTCTAGAAGGGAAAATTTCCCTCGTGTCCGTGGCCTGCCTTATCTAAATGCCCGGTCGGCCAAAGGGGAAAAAAATCCCCGCAGCTCCCATGGCCTCCTCCTCCCTCCACTCAACCCTACCGCCGCAACTCGCCTCACCGTAGATCCGCCGCTCGTCGTCGAGCCTAGCACTACCAGCCTCCGGTCTCTGGAAGCCCAACCGAACTTGCCGCCGTCGACCACGGTCAGTAGGGACAATCACCATGGCCTCCTCTTCCGTCGCCTCACCATAGATCCGCCACCCACCGTCGACCCAAGCCCACCATCGCCTCGGATCCCCTCGCCTGAACAGCCCACTGTCAACCCCTGCCACTCAAGGTTGCTAACCCCCGCACCGGTGACAGCCAGGGTTTCGCGGCCTTCTCCGAAGTTCATCAGATCCAACAACAACTGAAGTAAGTCAAACTTCTCGGTTCAAATCCACCTTCTCTCTTGCAGTACGGGATGTCTTTCTTTTTGAACTTCATTGTTACTGAAACTGAATCGAGTTCCATTTCTTTCTGCATTCCCTCGTAGTTGTATTAAAAGAAATGCCTAAGGCCAAGTATGAGCAGGACAGGGATGCGAACATACAGAGGATTCAAGATGTTTTTGCGTCCTTGGGTATTCCTGTTTTAGCTCGCACCGTTAATTCTGTGTTGTCAAAAGTGGAAGCGCGCAAAGGGAAGCCATTAGACTTGGAAAAACCAGAATCTGACAATGACTATGATCCAAACTCTGACCTTGATAACCGCTCTGACAGTGATGATGATCATGATTGTGATGAAGACCTCAATGCTGAGGTGAGATGTATTAGTAGGTCACTTAACAAGTTAACCTATCTCTATATTTATTCTAGGGAACCCTTTATTTTATACCTACATAATTCACAATTATTTTAATTACTTGTTGAGCTGCTGCCACACATGTACAATTGCATTTAATTTACAAGATGCTTGTTTCTCTTGTTAGGTAAGGCCAATGCCTCCCGGATCTCGCCATGCAAACAAGAATGAAAAGGTGGCCCCTATGCCGGCTAGCCCACAAAGAGTGACTAGGGCAACTGCTTCCAAGCTGCAAACCCCACCCAGATATACCCGAGCCACTGCAGCTATAATTACGGCTCTTGCAAAAACTGCTGGCACTAAAGGCAGAAAGCAACCAAGGCCACGAGCAGCCTTGGGCACTACCAACCATGTGCCAGCTAGACAAAACACAAAGACCATACCCACTACAGATAGCAGCCCTACAACAAACTGCACCAGAGAGACTACAAACACAATGCCTACTCCCGCAAATAGTACGAACACAACGCCTACTCCCGCAATTAGTACGAACACAACGCCTACTCCCACAAGTCCTGCCAGGTTAACAAGGTCCAATGCTAGCTTACCTCAGCAGCCTAATCCTACAAGCCCTGCCAGGTTAACAAGGTCCACTACACGCTTGTTTCAGCAGCCTCCCACAACTGGTGGGACACAATCAATTCCTGTGGGCCACTCGCCAGGAGGACAAAGCTCTAGGCAAAGCAATGAAATCAATGAAGTGACTAACCACTTGGATGGTGCTAATTGTTCACAGCATCAAACAAGTGGAGAGCCAAGGAATGTCCGGAAGAAAACCATGGGTCATGGCTTAGAGAGCATGCTTAAACGAGGAAACAAGATGCCTATCTAGGTGGCTGAAGGGAAGCTAAGACCTGATGTCCCTGTTCAAGCTGCTAAACTGGCATCAGAGTGTGGTGTTGCCCTTAGAGATAACCTGCCTATCTACACATCTTGGAAACAATACAAAGATAGGGAGGGGCAGGAAGAAGTAGCAAAAGTTCTCAGGAAAGTAGCGGTGAGATAACTTTTTCATTGTCCCTAACATTTACATTATATACAAGTTTTCTTTTTCAATAATTGTTAGCATTAATTCATTTTTGGTTCCAGTCAAGGTTGGATGTGGATGTCAGGAATGATGGCCCAAGCAAAGCGGCATGCACTGATATCATTAAGAAGGGAGTAAAGCAGCAGAGGTATCTCCTGAAAAGGAAGTACTTCGATGATGAACTTACAAGAGAACAGTTGTTGGCCAAAGAACGTCCACCTAATATGCAGGCAGAACAATGGGAAAAGCTGGTTGACTATTGGTGTGATCCCAAAGTTCAGGTCCATCATGATTGCATTATCCTTCTATTTTTCTTTGAATCCTATCTAACATGCTTGCATTACCTAGATTTGTAGAATAATTAATGGCTACAAGTTAGTAGAACATGGCAGATACATGTTGTAATAAACTACTTTAGAATGTCTGCTATCTTATAACTTAGAGTGGTTGTTACCTTAGCATTTGCCTCCTATTATCATTTGATATTCAGGATTAATATCTGCATATGCTTTTTTGAAGAAGGTTAGAGTGCTAAGATAGATAAGTCATTGCTTCAGAAACCTATTTACTACACAAAAGCACTAGAGTTTAGAGCTATTGCGTTGCAAAGTGAAAAATGATAAGAAATTTTCTAGGAGTGATTACCTATAGAGTTGTTCATCTTTAATGAGAACACTAATATAAACTATATATCTGTATGTAACCCCCTATACTGCATTTCTGTTCCAGGAGCTTTGTGCTAAGAATAAATTTAACCGCGGTCAAGTTTGGCTTCAGCAAAATACTGGAGCTAGGTCCTATATTGCCCACCGATACAGCCTGGTACGAGAACTAACAGTTCCTGTGTATCCCCTTTATAATTGTATGTGTGTCTTTACCTTAGCTGAAAAAACTGAGATCCAAATTATATGAATGTTGCAGATGGCTAAGTACAACAACAGGGAACCAGATGCTGTTGAATTTTTTGGGGAATGTATGACTAGTCCACGAATGGTCGTACTAAGCTTGCAAATCAGATATATGTAAGCTCAATACTTTGAATCATGTCATTTAGTAAAGTCATTTGCAGATTGGTACTTGAATGAAGCTTATAAGTGGAATTATTCTGTGTAGGAGGATATGGTTGCAGAGAAGGAAAGAGAACCAGAAGAAGGTGAAGCACAGAAGTCTCCCACTCAGATTGTTGCTGACAGTCTTAGCCAGATTAGTCCTGCATCAACATTCCTTCCAAACATCGGTGTGACTCCACAATCCAAGCCTGCCAGGTCTACTACAGCCACGGAAGCGCGACTGCGTTCTGAGTTTGAGGCCACAATCCAAGCAGAAAGAGAGGTAGCTGTTAGGAAGCAGGAGCAATTGGAAGCACAACTTCAGGCTCAACAAGTTGCACTTGAAGAAAACCAAAATTTGCTACGCCAGACCCAACAAGATATGAAGGGGATGCAGTCTAAGTTTGAAGAGACTAATGCACTACTACGAGCTGTGCTGAATCTACAGAAAGATGGGGCAGGTAGGTCCAACTGATTGAGTTGATGATGCCTAGTCTTTTGCTGCATTGCTACAACAGCAAACTTTGTCGTTATTGGAACTACATGTGCCCTCTGTGGTTGCAAACTTGTGTTCATCAGTTGGTATGTTGCAACTGTGTGTGATGAAACCTGGAACTTGGTAGTTGTGTGTTGAAACTGGGAACTTGTAGTTCTGTGATGTTTAAACCCATGTGTAATGTATTATGCTTTGGATCATCTCTGGATGTATATGCTATGGATTGTATGTGGATGATGAGTTCTTTCTGATGAGTCATTGAAAATATGTGCCTGGAATGAATGTATTAATTTGACAGCAGTGATCATGTCAGCGTTAATTAACAGTTGATAGTCATACATTACATGACACAACACAAACGGTCATAAATTCTGCTTACCAATATATGACGATGTGAGATCGTCGCAAAAACCATGCTGAATAAGGGTACGAGAGCACTTATTGTGACATTTTCAATTAAATTATGTGACACTTACAGGCGTCATATAATGTTAAGAATATGTGACGCCTTACAGAACCGTCGCATAAGGTCTCACATTATGTGACAGTGCACGATATTATCGTCACAAGGTACATTTAGCGACTGTTGATATGTGACGCCTCTTGTGACAGTGCATTTTCGTCATACGACACTTTCTATGACACTTTCTTAACTTTAAATGACCATATCATTTTGTCATGGAAACCTATTTTTTTTGTAGTGGTATTAGCGTGGAGGCGGGCGGTGGGCGGCGATGGAGGCGGCGCGGCACCGGCGGAGCCGGGGCAAAGGAGGCGGCAGAGGAGGGGTTAGCGTGGAGGTGGGCGGTGAGCGGCAGCGGAGGCGGCTCGGCCGCCGGAGCCGGAGGCGGCGGGGGCGAGGAAGACGACGGTGGTCGTGGGGTTGCCTTGTAGTGCGACGATAGCCTGGTCCTTGTTGATGGATGATTAAACTATAGCTTGTTGTTTTTTTTTTCTTGTAGAGCGTATTTCTTTGTAGATGAGGTGCTCCTAATATCATGTATTTTGTATGGTTATGCATTATTGCTACCGCAACGATTCAGAAACTGCAGATCTATTAGTGGACTGATAGTGCATTGTTGATGGATGATTAAACTATAGCTTGTTGTTTTTTTCTTGTAGAGCGTATTTGTTTGTAGATGAGGTCCTCCTAATATCATGTATTTTGTATGGTTATGCATTATTGCTACCGCAACGATTCAGAAATTACAGATCTATTAGTGGACTGATAGTGCATTGTTGATGGATGATTAAACTATAGCTTGTTGTTTTTTCATTAGGGATTACACCTTAAATGATTTGGATTTTAAATCAGATATCCAAGATAGTGGTAGATATGGGTGTGATGTTATTGCTGCCGCTATGGTTTCGTGATTTGTTGTTGTGCCTATAACTAATCGATTGCAAAAAATTAACGTATTCTTCACATTGCCGTCTCCTGCTTCACAGATAAACGGGTTCCAGAAAAGCGGAAGCAAACAGTGTCAAGTTACCATCAACCATCGACCAGCACAAATCTTCTACACCCCACCACCAAATTCAGATCAACAAGCTGATAAGGATCTTATCGCATAGCAGGTAATAAAATCTAACTATGCGGTATTGATAAATTTTAATAAAATGATTCTAACATTTGATCACTTATTGTTAGGTTGTCATTGCCACCGCCACCAGCATATCTCTGGCTAGGTGCCCGAGAGCCTGCAACCTGCGTACACAGAAGATGGATTTGAATCGGGGTGTGTGCAGGCACTGCCGTTCCAACCAGTTGGCTTCGCCATGCTGCCGTGTGGGGTTTCTTCGCCGGAGCCGCCGAACCCGGCGGCGCACTACGTACTGATGCAGATGCACCAGACTACATCAGCAGCTTGCCTGATGACCTACGCCAGAAGATAATTTCTCACCTAGACTGCGTCCGGGAGGCCGCCAACATGAGCCTGCTATCTAGAGAGTGGCGAGGAATCTGGAGACACCTTCCTGAGCTCAACTTCCACAACATCGGACCCGACCAACTAATTGCAGCGCTTGCTCGGGTTGCCCGCCCCGCAGGGTATCTGAAGATCTACTTCCCCCGCCACCACATGCTCTCAACAGCCTGCATCTCCTCAATTCTCCACGCCGCCGCACCTGCTTCACCGGCCAAGCTTGATGTCATCTTTTGGATGGACCAAGATGCAGATAATTCAGCTGCCATCGAACTGCCTGGCTTTGTTCACGCCACCTCAATCAAACTACATTTTTTGCCTCCAGAATACCCCACACTCCTCCCAACAGGACTTTTCACAAAGCTTGAGGTCTTGTCCCTCCTTTTCTGCAAAATTGACCTTGGTGATCTGCTCCCTCGCTGCCCTAAGCTATGCAAGCTTGACGTTGGGAGCTGGGAGCTTGACTCAATAATTATCCACTCGCCCTCACTACAAGAGCTAGATGTGGAAGCTCTTGAGAACCTTCTGGTTATCGACATCTCGGCCCCTTTGCTGAAGAAGTTGAGGTTTAATGCTATTGAAGGAACCGACGACAACTTCATCTTGTCCTTCTCAGCAACATTGCTGGAAGATCTCTCATGGAGGTGCCCGTGTCCGTCTTCGTTTGTTGCGATATGGCGCCTGTGGACCGTGAAATTAAAGACACCAAAGTCTCATGGGCGCACGCATCTCACTAGCAACGGGGAAAACTCATGTTTGCAGCTGCAGCAACGTCCCCACGGCTTCAGCCTCAAGCTGAAGATAGGGAGCAGTGTACGTCTCCTCTCCTACTCAGTTCCCAGTTGTTATACTAAACATATTTCTTATGGGTTAGAAACTTTCAAATTGTTGCAGCCTTATGCTAAAAACACTTTCTGGAGCTTTCAATTGGATATATCTCGAATTCCAGTAAGATTTTCTAGTTTGGAGCTGGATATTATTTCAACAGGACAGCATGCTTATGGAGCAGTGGTGTTGAAGGTACTTGGGCTTTGTACTTCTATACAAAGGCTCAAGATGACGCTAAATCGACGTCAGGTAATTGTTCCATTTGTTTGTTGACATATTCATTTCATTTTGAACAAATGGTTCGAGGCATTAAATTTTAGATTACGATATTGTGATGAAACATCATTGATATATCATATTTTATTCTCTTTTAGGAGAGGAAACTCACAAAAAAAACATGCCCTGCGAGTTGCCATTGTGACCAGCCTAGCAACTGGAGAAGAAAAAGCATCACCTTGACCTATCTTACAGAAGTAGAAGTTGAGGGATTCAGTGGAGAAGATCATGAAGTTGATTTGTTGAAAGTGATATTCAGAAGCGCAACAATGCTTGAAGGAGTGACCTTGAGCTTCGCAAGAAATGTCTCACCAGAAAATTGCAATGTGTACAATAAGGAACTCCCCAGCATTTTAAAGGCTCACCCTTCAGTGAAATTTGATATTTATCACTGGCTTGAATGATAAAGATGCTCCTAAAGGTGACCAGATATCTTATACTTTATCCTATCTATGCAGTCATAACTGAACTTGGTGATTTTTCACTGACTGTTGGCCTGTTTTCCATGAAATTTTGTTGCATTTAGTGTTGCTTACACTGATGGTTTTACTATGTAATAGCTAAATTATCCATTTTAGTCCAAAAAATGGTCATGCTTTCATTCAATCATTCTCTACTGCAAAGCAGTGTCTTCTTTTCTTGTTTGTAATGATGACCATACTACTAAATCCTAATCGTTCACTTATTAACAATGGAGGATTCATTAGTTTAGTTCTTCCTTTATGTTTTGATTCCCCTCTTAATACAATTGTAGTTTTGATTCTAGTTCATCCTGTTTGGGCTGATAGGTGTAACTATTCAACGCACAATTAGTAATTTGGAAGTGAATTATTACTACATATTTGAATAGGCATCTTCATTAATTTGGTTAAGCATATTGCTTTTATTTCATCAGCTAGTCAAGGACCAGGGGCCTAGGGCCAACCCCTCGGCCAGCACTATGTCAATTCTGTCATGCAAGAAATGTAATATTTTTTTTCTTAAATGTTTTCGACGTTGGTCATCCAATAGTACTTTCCAAAAAAAATATTATCATATTTGACAATTTACTTGTTATGATATGTCCAGGCTATTTCGAGTGATGACTGGAGTTTATCTAGCAAAGATTCTCCTGCTGCTTCTCTATCGACATCCATCTTCTGAAAGAAGTCCCTGAATAAAGTCTCGAGTGGCATCACAATCCCAATGTATCATGCAGAGCCAGAAACTGTGCTGCTGCTGCTGCTGCTGCCCCCTATATGGTGTAATAATAATGCCTTTGGTTGTATACTACCCTTGGAGTATGTTGTTATTGGGAGGTTTAAAAATTGCCTGACAAATGTTTTAGGCTCGGATTCAATATACCATGAATTTGAAACTATGTATTTGCATGCTTTTGATGATCCTGTGATTTTTTGGATGTGATGGTTCTGAACTTCTGAGATTATGGATTGTTGCTGGCAATGAAGAAGATGGGCATCTGCGAGTTAAGTTTCTCAAGGGCGCATGCCCAATAGCCCAATCCAATATGAAATAGCATTTGTGGTCGTTGAAGTTGATCGCGGTGCTTCCACATTTGTGGATCCACTCAAAATGCATCTCTGCCTGTCATGTGGCGTGATAGAGCTGCCAAGATCAAATCAGCGACAAGCGGCCTATTCGTGTGGTTGGTGGCTGGTGCTGATTTGTTCTGAGAGAAAGGTTGGTGGCTGGTGCTGATTTGTTCTGAGAGAAAAGTACCTGTGGCTGATTTGTTCTGAGAGAAAAGTTGGCTGGTGGCTGATTCTTTCCTATTGCTGTTGGTCAAGATGATTCACATTTTCTTGAGGATAGATGCCTAGATGGTTATGGGGTTCAAAGTCTGCCTAGAGGTCGATGATTCTTATATATGTCCACCAGGTGGAATGTTGATTCTTATAGATGCCCGGCCCTGAGGGGTGGCGAGCGGGGAGCTGAGGCCGCCTAGGACCCCGCTTCACCTACGTACATGATAGGTACGTATACTGTATGTATGTACACTGCTTACACCACTCACCGTATAACTAGGCCAGGCGAACCGACGGTCAGTGTGGGACTCCTCGTTTCCATCCATCCTGTCACTTGTGTCGTCTTTTTTCGAGGCCCGGGAAGGGAGATGCAGGATGCTCACACCTCGCGTATGCGGTGGTTCATCGTGATTTCGACAGTTTGCTACGGGCCGCCGGTGACTCACGGTCTCGCAAACCTCTGGCGGAGCGCGACCGGTAGCGCTGTAAACTTAACCTATGGATTCACAGGCTAGGGTATGTTATTAGCTATGCATCATTGCACCCTCTTCTTTGTCAAACAGAAAAGGCAATTGTTGATGTGGTTATTGGTGACAGTGTCAACACATCCATACCAATTTCCAAATGTCTTTATTGGTCACAGCATCAACTGACGTAGCAAATGAGTCTACGCAGCAAGAAATTTTTATCAGATCCTTATAGCGCATATACGGAATAATTAATATCAATACAGCACGCCGTGAAGCAAGAATTTCCATCAGAACAGAACAGGAGCCGACGGGAGGAGCTTACCCATCGGAATTAAGCGGTCGGTTAATTGCTAGGAAAAATCTAAGAAGGTTCACCAGTGCATTGTTTGCATGAACAAGAAGAAGATGAAAAATAAACGCACCTTGGCAGAGGCCACGTCGTCGTTGCGTTTTGGCAGCCTTCTCCACCTCCGTCTCCTCCCTCTGCACCTCTGCAGATTTGCAAACACAAACGCAAGCAGTTGTGAGAAACACAAGGTGCTTGACTGCTTGTTGCGGAGGCGGCCCTGCCACTCGTGCAGCTGCTGCCACGGAGTCAACCGCGGCTGCAGCAGGCCTTCAGAATCTCCATCTAGGAAGTGGGAACGGATTCCTTGCCGTTGCCCGTCGCATATCTTGAATTCACAGCCAATCTCTGATAATGTTAGGGACATATCGTGGCTCGTGGGCTACTTTTTACAGTGTAAAAGTTACATGGGCTGAGTTGTATGGGCTGGGCTCAAAGATAGGCAGGCCCAGCCAAGCGATCGATTTTCCAATTCCTACCATTCCCTCCCTCCTCTCGGCTCGGGTCCCGAATTCAAATTCCCCAACCCACCAATTCAATTCCTCGACGGCAACGGCGCAGCACCACCACCACGACATGGACGACCGCGACCTCGACTCCGCCGCACTCTGGGCCGCCGTAGACTCCGCCGCCGCCCAGGCCTCCCGCGTCCGCTCCGCCTCCGGCGACGACGACCACCGCGGCGAGGTGCTGCAGCCCGCCCGCCCGTTCAAGTCTCCGCGGCTCGCCTCCGCCTCCCACGCCACGCCGCCGCCGCCCGTGGCGCTGCCCCTCCCTCTACCCCCACCCCCGACTCACGCCTCGCCCTACGACACACCCGCCGCCGCGGCGGCGGCCAGGAGCCGACTCGTGGTCGTAGAGAGCCTGCCCCCCGACCCCGAGCCCTGGGGAGTCCCCAAGGGGAGCCCCATCGCCGCCGCCGACGGGTGGTTGCTGCCCTCCCTCTCCGTGGCCAACTTCAAAAAGTACCAGGAGGTTGCCCTCTCGGTGCGTCTCTCTCCGACTCTGAAGCGTCCCCTCGAAAGAGAGAACTTAATGTGATACAAATACCAGTCCCAGGATGCTGGTTCACATTATTACAACAGATAGTTCAGTACAACAACATTACGGAAGACGGTGGCATTGCAGGGCCACGACAAACAGAACTAACGCTAAGCTCCAGATAAAAAGGTTGATGACATAGAGGTCTTCATCAGAGTGGCAACGCATGCGGCTTCCAGCGGGTAACCCTAACACACAGGCAAAGGTTGGGTGCAGAACGAACCCCTCTAGACGATATCCTCAGGCACAAAGTCCGGGTCTGCCTCTGCAACAGATTAAGCAAGGGTGAGTACAAACGTACTCAGCAAGCGCAACCACAACCACGGAAGGAGTAACAGAAGCATGCAAGTATTGTAACAAGGAGGGCTTATGGTTCATTTAGCAGCAAAGCAGATTTTACTACACATGCAAGGGGTTGGTTTTCGCAATGGGTTTTCACAAATACTACTTTTAAACGGAACAGTAAATGTAACATTTTCCTTTGTACAAGATCCTGTTGCTACCAGATTTCCCATCTGTCGTAGCCCAAGTCCAAAACATTTCCCAGCTCAACCACACACCAATACTTTCTTACACCAAAACAGGGGAGTAGTGAAGTGACCAAGCCGTAACTCGCCCAATACCGTGGACACGGCTATCCGGATAGGTTTTAACTCTGCAGAGGTGTACACATCCACAAGTAGGCTACCACAACAAGAACACCTTAGTGCCAGTGTAGCTCCTATCAAAGCCATTACCCACCATAGCTAAACTGACAAGTTACCACAGACGTGACCAGGGGTTAGCAACCTACCAACGAGGTTCCAACCAGGGGCATACCTCACATAGACCGTATCCCCGGCTCCATGGCCCTCTATTGCTCACCAGCACACCACATAACCAGCAGCTCAACTAGTGGGATTTATGCTAGGCCGTTGCCACATACAACGGTCGAGTGGTGGTACAGAAAAACGGGTTAGGCTAGATGACACATCAACATCATCCCAAAACTTGTGATAGGATAGACAGCTCCCACCATGCTCAACCACACGGGTTCGAGCTCACCTCAGTACTTCACGCGGAAATACCGTCTGTCTCATCCCACACGGGTACTCATTTTATTTATACAAATCATCTCTTTTATTTTGAAGTACGCACACGGTCGTTTTCGTAAACACTAAGTATTTGTCATGGGGGTATAATGGTAAAAGTTCCTAAGCATTTCTAGCAGTGACCAAAATTCAAACAGAGCATCGTCATATTTAAACATTAATCTGGGTTGTCAAGGAAATAGCTATAGCAATCAAGGAATGGCTATCCAACCGGGTTTAGCAGTAAAATCATGCAAGTTTTATAAATCGGGCCATGGGTTGTGTTTATAAAAACTGGGACAACAGTATGCATCAAAGGGTGGGATTGCACTTGCCGTTCTCCCAACCCTCGGGGGATTCCTGCCCGGGGTCTTGGTCTCCAAGCTCCTGCTCGTAGCACTGCTCCTCTTCGAGTCCTTCCTCGTTCACAGCGGAGTCTACAGCACACACAAGCAAACACCCAATAAATAAAAGAAAAGGCTTTTATTGAGCTCCGAAAGAAAGAACGGAAAATGAGAGCGAATGACGATGACATGATTATTTTTAGGTATGGACTGGTTGGATTTGGCGGGAATATATTGGTGAATACTGTGGTGGGGTTTGGGGTCAAACGGGATTAATTTGGCGCATGAAATGACGAGTTTGGTGGAGTTTAGGGGCTGTTTATAAAGAACAAGGACCTTTCTGTAATTATAGGAAAACTCAGGGGCCTCTGGCGAAATAAACAGAGAGAGAAAGAATAGTGACCGAAGGGCTGCGGGTTAATTTGGTTAGAGTGCAGGGGTTTATGTGTAAATGTGTCTGAGAGGGGGTTTCCTGTTCAAGTGGACCGCGGGTTCGATTATGAAAAATGACAGGGGGTTATGCACAAAAGTGCCTTCTTCATTCTCGCGAAACAGTGCCGGGGGGGGAGCGACAGCGGCGGCGCTGTCCGGCCAATCGCCGGCGGTTGGGGCTGTGGCGGTGGACGGGATCAGGGGGGAGAGAGAGAGGGGGTCATGGCAAGTTCACCTATGCCCTTACCACGGCCGGAGGTGGGGAGTGGAGGGCTGTCCACGAGAGCAGTGGCGGCGGCGGCAATGGCGAGTGGGGGTGGCGGCGCTACGGTGGCGGAGAGGTTCAATTGGAGGGCGGGTGAGCTGGTGGTGAGGGGGAGGGTGCTCGGGATCCCATTTATAGGCGCGGAGGGGTGGTGAGGGAGTGGGCCGACGAGAGGGTGGGGGTGGAGTTGCTCGGCGGCGGCAATGGCGGGTGGGTGGTGCGAAATGAAGGCGGTTGGGGTACGGGCGGCCCTGTGCTCGTCGGGACGTGGCGTGCGCGCGGCGACGGGACAGCGGCGGGGCCTGCGGTGGCGTGCACGCGCGTGGCGAGCGTGCTGCGGCGGTCGGCGCGTGCGCGAGTCGACGGGGACGGTGGAGGGCGGCACGGCAGTGTGTCGGCACCGCGGTGAGCACAAGGACGACGAGTGCGGGGTCGGGGTGGCTGCGTGCGGCGTCAGGGAGAGATGGGAGGGCGGAGCGGCACTGGCCGGCGGTCGGCGGAGCGGAGCGAGCGGCAGCGCTGGCGAGCTGGGCGGTGGCGTGGCGCTTTGGTGCGAGCACGGCCGAGAGCACGGCGGTGGTCGGGCCAGCAGGGTTGGCGTGCGTGCGAGGTAGAGAGGTGGAGTGGCGGCGACGGGCAGAGCAGAGAGAGGGGGGGTGGCCGGCGGTGCGCAGGACAGGGGAGCGGCGGTGTTGTCAGAGGCGGCGGGGTCGGCGCGTGCGCGACCGGGCCGGCGGTGGCGTGTGGTGGAGCGGAGGTGGTGGCGGGGCTGTGACTGCGAGCGTGACGAGCCGAGGGGGTGGTGGGGGTCGGTCGGGCACCGGTGGCCGGCGACGGGCGGAGTGGGACAGGGCAGGGCGGCAGCGCCGGTGTCGGGGAGGAGGGGCAGAGGAAACAGAGGAGGGAGAAGGAAGGAGAAAAGAGGAAAAGGAAAAAGAGAAAAAGAAGAAAGGGAAAAAGAAAAGGAGGAAGAAAGGAAGAGGGAGAGAGGAAAAGAGAGGGGAGGGGACGGCGGGATTCGCGGCGGGCGGTCGACGACGGTCGGCCCAGGTTGATAGGGTCCGGCGGTCGACCCAAGGGCGGACGACGCGGGACGGGACGGAAAAGATGGTAGTGATCGGGATGCGGACAGGAAAAGGGGGAAACGACAGGCGAAGCGGATTCGGCGGAAAGGGAGCTCGGTGGTAAAACATTTTGAAAGATTTTACCGGGTGTGTTATTCGGTGATTTTCCCAGAGATTAAAACGCGGGCGTTACAAACCTACCCCACTTAAAGAAATCTCGTCCTCGAGATTCGGCTGGTTCCTAAAAAGGTGGGGGAACTCTTTCTTCAGGGCATCATCCCTTTCCCACGTAGCTTCCTTTACACTGTGTCTGCTCCACTGTACTCTGCATATCCGTACTTCGGAGTTTCTGGTTCTCTTGGTGACGGTGTCCAAAATTTTGACCGGTACCTCCTGATAACGCAGATCCGTCTGCAGGTCTATCTCTTCCTCCGGTATGTGTTCTTCTTCAGGTATTCTCAGGCATTTTCTCAATTGCGAAACATGAAATACCGGGTGTATATCTGACATTGCTTCGGGTAACTCCAATCGGTAGGCCACTTTTCCCACTTTCTTTTGCACCGGGTATGGTCCGATATACCGGGGGGCTAATTTCCCATGGACTTGGAATCTACGAGTCCCCCGGATGGGTGAAACTTTGAGATAAACAAAATCTCCTGGATTAAATTCCAGTTCTCGTCTCTTCTTGTCTGCGTAGCTTTTCTGTCTGGACTGAGCTGCTTTCAACTTCTCTCTAATTTCAGCTACTTTCTCCTCGGCTTCTTTTATGAGCGCGGGTCCCACTATCGTACGCTCTCCTACTTCTGACCACATCAAAGGGGTTCTGCACTTTCTCCCATAGAGGGCCTCAAACGGGGACATACCTAAACTGGCCTGATAACCATTGTTGTAAGAAAATTCTGCATAGGGTAAACTCTGTTCCCAATCTTTACCATAAGTAAGGACACACGCCCTCAGCATATCTTCCATAATTTGATTTACTCGTTCTGTCTGGCCATCGGTCTGAGGGTGATACGCGGAGCTAAAGTCCAACTTGGTGCCCATAGCTTTATGCAAACTTTTCCAAAATCTCGAGGTGAACTGGGTCCCTCGGTCTGAAACAATTCTACTGGGCACTCCATGCAACTTCACTATGTTCTCCACATAAAGCTTGGCTAATTTTTCTCCGCCGAAGTTCGTCCGTACAGGTAAAAAGTGAGCGACTTTAGTGAGTCGGTCCACTATTACCCATATAGAGTCATGTCCCTTCTGTGTTCTGGGTAGTCCTACCACAAAGTCCATCCCTATCTCATCCCATTTCCAAACTGGGATGGGCAAGGGTTGTAATAATCCTGCCGGCTTCTGGTGTTCTGCTTTAACCCTTTGGCAGGTATCACACTGAGCGACAAACTGGGCTATGTCAGCTTTCATTCCTTTCCACCAATAGTTCTGCTTCAAGTCCAAATACATTTTGGTGGATCCTGGGTGAATGGAATATGGCGAGTTGTGAGCCTCGTCCATGATTATCTGTCTAAAGTCTCCTTCCTTAGGCACGCAAATCCTATCTTTATACCACATCGTTCCTTTGCTGTCGACTCTAAAGTCTGGTGCCTTATTTTCTCCGGTGTGCTTGCGGATCTGTACTAAGTCCTTGTCTGTTCCTTGGGCTTTTCTGATCAGATCCTCCAGAGTGGACTGGATCGTCAGTTGGTGGCTAGCATTCTGGGGGACAATGTGCACATTTAATCGTGCCATTTCTTCTTGCAGGTGGGCCTTCTTGGGTCTGTAAGATTTTCGGCTCAGGGCGTCTGCCACTACATTAGCCTTGCCCGGGTGGTACTGAATTTCCACATTATAATCCTTAACCAATTCCAACCACCTTCTCTGTCTGAGGTTCAGGTCCGGTTGGGTGAAAATATACTTTAAACTCTTATGATCCGTGTATATTTCACACTTGTTCCCAATTAGGTAGTGTCTCCAGATCTTGAGTGCGTGCACTACCGCTGCAAATTCTAAATCGTGCGTTGGGTAATTCTGCTCATGAGGTCTAAGTTGTCGGGAGGCATAAGCCACAACCTTCCCCTCTTGCATAAGGACACACCCTAATCCTTGGCGGGATGCGTCGCAGTAAACGACAAAATCTCTGTGGATATCCGGTAGGGTTAGAACTGGGGCTGCAGTCAATCTTTTCTTCAACTCTTGGAAGCTCTTTTCACAAGACTCGGTCCAAACGAATTTCTTCTCTTTCTTGAGCAGTTCTGTCATGGGTCTAGCTATCTTGGAAAATCCTTCAATAAACCTCCTGTAATACCCAGCTAAACCAAGGAAACTTCTGATCTCACTCACGTTGGTTGGTTGTTGCCAGTTTGAGACTACCTCTACCTTCTCTGGATCTACAGCTACCCCTTCTGCGGTCAGAATATGGCCCAGGAAGGCTACTTTTTCCAGCCAGAATTCACATTTGCTGAACTTGGCATAGAGCTGGTGTGCTCTCAACTTTTCCAACACTACTCGCAAGTGCTGCTCATGCTCCTCGGCACTCTTGGAGTAGATAAGTATATCATCAATGAAGACTACGACAAACTTGTCTAACTCATCCATAAATACCTTGTTCATAAGGTTCATGAAGTAAGCCGGTGCATTGGTGAGTCCAAATGGCATCACTGTGAACTCATACTGCCCATATCGGGTGACAAATGCGGTCTTTGAGGTGTCACTTCCCTTAATCTTTAGTTGGTGATACCCGGTCCTTAAGTCAATCTTGGAAAAGTACTTGGCTCCTTTCAGCTGATCAAAGAGATCATCAATTCTGGGGAGTGGGTATTTATTCTTGATAGTGACATCATTTAGTGCACGATAGTCGATGCACAACCTCATACTCCCATCTTTCTTCCTCACAAAGAGCACTGGGGCTCCCCAAGGGGACGTACTGGGCCTGATAAATCCCATCTGCTGCAACTCTTCTAGTTGTTTCTTTAACTCGGCCAACTCTGAAGCTGCCATTCTATAGGGTCTCTTGGCTATAGGAGAGGTTCCAGGGACAAGTTCAATAGCAAACTCTATGTCCCTATCCGGTGGCATTCCGGGTAGAACTTCAGGGAAAACATCAGGATATTCTCTGATTACTGGGACTTCTTCTATGGTTGTTGTTTCCATACTAAAGATCATAGGGTCCGGTCCACTTCCTTTGGTGTGACAGGCTACTTGTATTCCATCTGGGTTGGTTAGGTGCACTACCTTGTCAGCACAACCTATGAGACCATTGTGTTTGCCTAACCAATCCATTCCAAGGATTACATCTATTCCTTTGGATTCTAGTACTACTAAGTCCGCTAGAAACTCTACCCCACTTAAAAGAATCCGTACCCGCGAACAACCTAATTGACACTTAATATCCCCTCCAGGTGTTCGGGTTAGTAGGGGTGTCTTTAGTAGTACTGTAGGTATTTTGTGCTTTTCCACAAAACTTGATGATATGAAAGAATGCGATGCCCCAGAATCAAATAGTATTGTTGCCAAAACTGAACTGACTAGGTACTCACCGAGTACTACTCCTTGGGCTCCTTGAGCTTCCTGCGCGTCGATGTGGTTGACGCGGGCTCGTCCATATGACTGCTGGGTGTTGTTGTTGTTGTTGCTGCCGGTGTTGGTGCTGCGGATGGGCACACGGTTGGCCCCAGACACTGGTGGCTTGGGTCCATTCACCGAGTTGGAGTAGACTGATATCGCAGGCTTGCTCCTAGGATACGGGCAATCAGCGATGTAGTGTCCGGTCTCACGGCAGTTGAAACAGGCCCTTGCATTGCTGTTGCTGGCTGTGGCCTGACTGACTTTGCTCTGTGGTGGTTTTGAGGCGGTCTGGCTCTTGAACTGGTTGTTGGGAGCCTGGGAGCTTGTGGCCTGAAACTGGGTCCTATACTGCACGGGAGCCTGGGGTCTAGGTGCAGCATAACCGGAGCTCCTGGGTTTCTGTGAGCGGTCCATCTGTCGGTTCTTGCTCTCCAAGAACTTGCGCTTATTCTCTTGCCTTGCCTCCATTCTGGCCTTTTTTGTGACAATGGCCTTGTTCATCAGTGTGTTGAAGTCAGGGAAACTGTGAGTGACTATCAGGGCTCGAAGATCTGGGTGTAGACCTCTAATGAAAGCATCCTGCCTCTTTGCATCTGTCTTCACTTCATCAGGTGCATAACGGGCTAGCTCAGTGAACTCGTGGGTGTACTCTTCCACGGTCTTGTTCCCTTGCTTCAGTGCACGGAACTCATCAGCCTTGCGTCTCATGGTGGCGTCGGGAATGTGGTAGCGACGGAACTCTTCTTCAAACTCTTTCCAAGTGATGGCAGACTCGTCTGGGGAAGCTGCACAGTAAGCATCCCACCAAGCTAAAGCAGTTCCAGTGAGTTGATGGGTAGTCAGGAGGACTTTGTCACGATCTCCACATCCAAATGGTTCCAGCTTTCTCTGGATAGTTCTCAGCCAGTCATCCGCTTCCAAGGGGTTGCTGGACCCTCCAAAGGTGGGTGGTCTGGTTCTCAGAAAGTTGGTCAACTTATCACCCGCATTGGGCCTACGGGCTGTCTCCTGACGGCGGCTGGCATTTACACATTTTGCATGAACAGCGTGTGGTGATACAAAGCTTGCGCCAAGTTGAAATCTGGTGGGAGTGGGGGCATAACAAAAGATCCCTCAATCTGACTTCTGGGATGGCTTGCTTCTGGTCCGCCTCTTACAGGCGCTTGTCCTTCGGGCTGGTTCTCTCCCATAGGATCCTGCTGATCCACTTCCTGGGTCTCAGGGTTCTCCCTTCTTCCTTCTGGTTGCTCTCCTCCAGCGGGAGGGGCGCGTCTCTGAGAGGCGCTAGCACGAGTGTTCACCATCTGCAGGTTGAGCAAGGCTGTCGTGAGATTGGGTTAAGTGATGTTTAAGTTGATTAGTTCGCATTTTAAAACAAGGCAGAAACAGCACACGAGCTAACCACAAACACACCAGGTTCCATTCCAACAGCTGAGGGTTACAACACTTGAGGGGGGGTACAACAAGGCTCGCACTCCAGGGCGGGGACATAGGACAGGGTAGGAAAACTACTGCTAGGGATACAAGGGTTCTCCGGACCAGGCTGGCTTCACTCCCATCTGAGCGCTTGGCTCTGGGCTTACTCGTGAGGCGAGCTCTCCACTGGCGGTGCAAGTCGAGCCTGCTCAGCCTCGGTCAAGGTCCCATTCTCCCGAGGCGGCTCAGAAGGTCCTTCTTCAGCGGGCGGTGGTCCTGCGGGAATTCCTGGCAGTATGGGATGGTTCCCCACAATCTCGCCCCATGCCATGACGGGTGTTCCAAGTAGGACATGGGGTTCTCCAATTGCTGGAACAGGTGTTCCACTTCTGGTCCAATCCTGGATACGCAGGTCCCGAGCCTGCCGGAGGCTTTCTTGGGCGACTGCCTCATTGCTGATGGCAGCAGCAGCTCTTGCTTCAGCTTGGGCCACCTGGACTTGGTGCATGCGGACCGAGAATTCTGCTTGTTCAGCCCGGGGCGGTCTGTTCCCTCAGGCGTTCGGCCTGCTCGTCAAAGAGTTGGTCCAAGGAATTGAGGTAGGTGACCACTTGGTACAAAAGGGGTTCCTCTTGACGGCGCTGCTCCAAGTTCCTTATGCGGGCTCGCCAGACTGCACTTCTGACGACTGGCGGAAAGTACCTCATTGGAGTGGGGACCAGGTGCCTTTCGAAGATTCCGCACATAAAGCGGAGGGCTTTCCTGAGGGCCAAGGGGTAGGTGTCCTGGTGCCTGAATCCTGTGGCGGTCGCACGCCATGCTTCGACGGGATGGAGGTCACTCTTGGCGACCACTATGATCACTCTGCAACGCTGGGTCCCATGGTGCTCATACTCCCTGCTGTAGTACCTCGGGCGTTCGGGCACACCGAGGCGTTCCAGCGCGGGGATCAACAGGCTAGCGAAGCCCGGTGTGACTGGGCAAACTCCCTGGGTCCATCCTTGTTCTGCCATCTGAAATCAGGGGAAAACAAAAATTGAACAGATGGCTTTTATTGCATAACATGGTGAGGTACAAGGATCAGGGGTACATCGATGCTAAGCTGGCAGTGCTACTGGGTACAACAGACACTACTCTAGGAAAGGCTAGACTACGTGCTAATCTACTCCCGACAGACTCGGCGCTTCTTCAGAGGGGGCTGGTACTCGGGCACTTCTTCCTCGGTCTGAGTGCCTGCGTGCACATGAGTCATTTCTGGTTCATCTTCCAACAACCCTCTTTCTCTCCTGTATGCTTCCAGGTTATCCAAATACTCATAGTAGGCCTGGCATCTAGCCTGGTGTTGACACCAAAAATTGGCACCAGGAAGAAGCTGACATGTGGGCCGGATTCATTGAAAAGATATCATTCGGCGAAGGAGTTTTTTCCTAGAGCATTCGGTAAAGACGTTCTGCGGTCGGGAATGCATCGTCATTCGGCAAGAGAACTGTTTCGCAAAAGGCATTCGGGGGCGCGTGATGACGTGGATCAAGTATAAGGAAAAGGCTGGTTTAACTTGGAATGCAAGACGGATACGGTGCCCCGGCGTTTATCTTTTTTAGGAAATAAATAATGTAATCGTAATCAATTAGGAGTCGTGTCGAAACCTGGGTATAAATATAAACCCGTGGTAATTGTAAAAAGGAGTTCAATCAATCATACAACAAACCGGCCCCGTGCCAACTTCGAGTCCTTTAGTCGAGTCGTCGAGTTCTTCGAGAGGAATCATCGATCCGTCGACCTGCGTAAGTACCGGCAACCCTGCACCATGCCTAGTATCATGCGGTGGATTTAGGCTTTGGTTCAGGAAGGTTCCATTGTTAGATCATGAGCCATGCGGTGGGCTAAGTTTTAGCTTGGAACAAGTTATCGGTTCTATTGGATTTTGGCAAGATCTGATAGATCTATTAAGTTACCATGTGTTGCTCTGGATTTTACCTTTATGTTTAATTCATTACAACACTCATTTGCCCAGTCCAGGTTGATTAGATTCGGTTCTAGCTCATAATGCACCGCGTTTCCATAGCCGAATTCGAAGTCAATCTGGATTGCCACGTGTTGCGGGTCCGAGCTCGTTGGTCTTGTGTAGATCTTGACAGAACTGGGTATCATGCGGTGGATGCAGGTTTTTGGGTCGTCTTAGAGCTAATCATCCGGTGGATTAGAATTCGATTCGATCTGATAGACCTATCATCACCAACGAAGCATGTTCCTTCTTCATGGAACCCGATTCGGCTATATAGCTGTATTCGGCAGTATCGCCACGAGCGAAACATGTTCAAGGTTTTGTTTTAAATAAAGAATGCTTTTAGCCTTCCACGTTTAGAGTATATCATGCGGTGGATTGATCTATTCTTGGTTGGTGGTGTGATTCCAGGCAAGTCGTATCATGCGGTGGATTAACTTGCTTGTTTCATGCTCGACGGGTTGAAAAGTACTTAGACATGCGGTAGACTAGTGCTTTTAGTGTATGCATTCTTGTTTATTATGAAATTATGATCATGTCTTCGCCCTTTTATTTATTTATCATGCTCTGTTCCTCGTTAATCGGTTATGAATATGCGTTACAATGTTTATTCAGTCAAATACCGATCTTTCGTCATGCTTACGTCACGCATTCGGCAGTGCGCTTCCTGCGTGCTTTGCCGATTGCCGAATGATGCTTTAACTGCTGACAGATAGCTTCCCTGTAGCTATATGTCGTTCGAAACTGGCTCCGTAACTGCAATTATGGAACTATCTGGTATTACCCGGTACGTTCCAGGTGTTATTTGAACATTTTTTCTCCCTTTGTCAGTTTTCAGGAAAATTGACTGGCACGCTTTCGGATTCAAACGCTCGGGCCACGTGTAAAGCTAGCTAATTCGGCTTGCTGTGTGCTTGGCGTGAAGTGCGGATTTTACGTCAACACACTTTTTGGCACGCCCGGTGGGACAACAAGCTTCGAAGATGCCTGAATTAAAAGACATTCTGGATGTCACTTTTGAAGAATTGTCTGATGAACATCAACAAATAGTGAAGACTGCTGCAGATCAGTTCATCAAGAAATGCTTGCTGTCTTTTGCTAAGAACAGGAGTGGTGCACCGTTTCTCAAATCAGATCTGCCAAGAGTTCTTTTGCCGGGACAATCTGATCTTATTGAAGATGAAGAAAGGGAGAAGTTCTCTAGCTTGTTGTACAAGGCTTTAGGAGAAACAATGACCAATCATAATGCTGCATTCCTGAACAGTTTTCGGCTCATACTGGTCAACATCTTTGGTCAACACGTGGATAAACCTTTTGAGCAAGTGCATGGACAACTTGGTGGACCAACATATTTCAATATTCAAGCATCGGTCCCAAAACGTCATGGTAAAGGTATTGAAGAAACTGAAGTTTCTGGAACCAAAGACGCGAGTGGACAGCCGATTCAACAAGAGCTTCAGCATGCATTGCCGAAACCTCGTACATATGGTGATATGGCATTTGGCACCACGGGAAATCCACCTGCTTCTCCTTACAAGATATCCCCTCTGAACAACAGGCTACAAAGGGATGTGTATGGAAACGGATATTCAGAGTTCATGGATTACAATACTATTGATGCTCTCCCGAATCCCGGGTATGTTGGTACTACAGGGATGCCTGCTGGAAGACCAGGGAATCAAGATACCAATATTGACCTCATGGTGCAAAAGATGACCGATGTATTGCAAAATCAATTCGGTCTGAAGCCTAAAAATCAGGGGTACATGTACTCGTCTCCTTTCCCAGAATGGTACCAAAGGGTATCATTGCCGAATAGAGTCAAGGTGCCTACAGAGTTTACTAAGTTCTCAGGACAAGACGATACTAGCACTATGGAACATATAGCTTGATATCTGATGCAGCTTGGAGAAGCTTCAGCAGATGAGGCTTTCAGAATCAGATACTTTCCTTTGTCACTGACGGGTCCAGCTTTTACATGGTTTGCTTCTCTGCCTGCTCAGTCAATTTGTACTTGGAAAGACCTGGAGCAGAAATTCCATGCTCATTACTACATTGGCAGTACCGAGAAAAAGTTGGTTGATTTGACCAGCTTAAGGCAGAGAAATAATGAGACACCTACGGAGTTCCTCAGGAGGTTTAGGGAAACAAAGAGCATGTGCTTTTCTCTGAACATACCTGATGACCAGCTAACCGGTATGGCTGTAGCTGGCATGCTGCCTGCCATTCGGGAAAAGCTATTTGGAATGGAGTTCGATGATCTGGGCCAGTTGTCACGCAGATTGGCCTTAATGAGTAACCAGGCATATGGTTTCAAGAAAGATGCCAGATTTGCTAAACACAATGATGTAGCTGATATCTATAACCAATTCCTTGAAAGAGCAGATCAAGGAGATGAGTATGAAGATAGTGAGGAGATAGCTGCAGCAGAGATAGTGTGGGGCAAAGAACCAGTCATGGTGAATCAGAGGTGGATTAAACAGAATAAGGGCACCTATGATTTTGATGTAACTAAGGCAGATAAATTGTTTGACTATCTTGTAAAAGAAGGCCGGATCAAGCTACCAGAGGGGCATTCTATGCTTCGGCCTGATGGAGTGAAAGATAAAAGGTACTGTGGATTCCATGATAGAAATTCTCATTCCATCAATGAATGCAGGGTTTTTAGAGTGAGGATTCAGAAAGCTATCCAAGAAGGGCATCTGAAATTCGACAATAAGATGAAGTTGGACAATAACCCGTTTCCTCAGAACATGATTGGGTTCTCAATCAATATGGTGAATGTTGCCGAATCTGGAGAAAAGGGAAAGATGAAAGTCCTGACGTCGAGGGAAGCGAAGCAGAATGGCTCAGTCGATCCTAATCGGCAAATCACGATCGAACAGATTCGCGAGGAAAAGCCTCGTTTTCCGAATAGCCGATTTGAAATTGGGAAATCTTCTAAACTCAGAGTCACATCGCGCATTCTCCTCAATAAGTGGCAGCGTCAGCAAGAAAAAGAACGCTATCAGAGACGTGAGTACGAGGAGGAGAAGAGGAGGTGCGAAGAAAAAAGGTATGAGGAAGAACAAGAGGAATATGTCCGAGAACGAGAACGTGCACATTGGGATAGTGTCTTCTTCAGACACTGTTGGAACGAGGGTTTAAAGCTGCCTACATGGAATAACTGTCCTGAATGCAGTAATGGATATGTCGAACATAGGCAAAATGGTGCCAGTCGCCGATCCGTCCACGAAAGAATTGGAAGGATACATCCTAGTGATGATCGGCGTCTAAAAATATATAAGAATGATGATCAACCAAGGAAAAGACATGCTGATCATAGATGGATTGATCATGAAGAAGAAGATCGTGAGTATGTCTGGCAAAAAGGACAGTGGTGTCCACCTGGTTTAAGAAAGAGCCAGAAGAGAAGAGTCCAGCGCCTGAGGAATCAAGAGTTGAAGCGAGCAGGAACCAGGATGAGATCGATATGGCGTCCAAAAGACAAACCTGACGAATCGGGTCATTCGGCTCCTACATGCATGGTATGTTTCTTGCCGAATGAATTTATGGCTCCAGCTAATCAAATTGTACAGGAAGAGATATTATCAGAAGTGGATGAAGCCGAGCAATGTGGGTTAATGGCACAATTGGTATTGAATAAGCAAGCTATTTTCGAGAAGCCAGTCCAGAATCGGCACATGAAGCCACTGTACTTGAGAGGATATGTCAACGGAAAGCCACTGACGAAGATGTTTGTTGATGGTGGAGCTGCTGTTAATGTGATGCCATACAATACATTCAGGAAACTTGGCATGAGCCCTGGAGATTTAACGCCAACAAGCATAGTTTTGAATGATTTTGCTGGAAATCCTTCGGACACCAAAGGATGTGTACATGTAGATCTGATGATTGGATCTAAGATTCTGCTTACAACCTTCTTTGTTATTGAAGGCAAAGGGGCATACAGCTTGCTACTTGGAAGGGATTGGATCCATGCGAATTGCTGTATTCCATCTACTATGCATCAGCAGCTTATTCAGTGGATAGATGATGAAGTGGAAATTGTCCCAGCAGATGATTCAATTAGCGTGGCTAATGTGGAACCAGCCTTCTGGGAATATCAAGGCATAGATTGTTTCTCAGGTAAGGACTGGGGAGAAGGTCCTGTTGAACCAGTCAGCAGTGATCAACAGCCAATCGAAGCAGTCGGCTCTTTTAGTAATTTTTAATGGATAATCCAATCGATGGGACTGACGGGAAGCTAGGACATGGATTTGTGTCGGCTGATAAATTAGAAGAAGTAGACATTGGAGATGGTGACAAACCAAGGCCGATATTCATCAGTGCTAGCTTGGATTCAGTTTTCAGAGAAAAGTTGATTGAGTTGTTAAAAGAATACAAAGATTGCTTTGCTTGGGATTATTCGGAGATGCCTGGTTTAGATCGTTCCATTGTTGAGCATCGATTGCCGATCAAGCCTGGTTATAAACCTTACAAGCAACCACCCCGGAAAATCTACAAAGATGAAGTGTTGACCGATGTAAAGAAAGAAGTGGAAAGATTAATAGCAGCAAATTTTATTCGGCCATGCAGATATGCAGAATGGATCTCTAATATTGTTCCTGTGTACAAGAAAAATGGGAAGATGAGAGTTTGCATAGACTTTAGAGATCTGAACAGAGCTACACCCATGGATGGATATCCAATGCCTATTGCTGACTCGTTGGTTGATGCTGCTGCTGGATATAAAGTGATTAGTTTCATGGATGGTAATGCAGGGTATAATCAAATTTTTATGGCATTGGAAGATATAGCGAAAACAGCTTTCAGATGTCCAGGACATATAGGGTTGTTTGAATGGGTTGTCATGACGTTTGGTTTGAAGAATGCTGGTGCAACTTATCAGAGAGCCATGAATTATATTTTTCATGAGTTGATCGGCAAGATTGTGGAAATATATATTGATGATGTTGTGATTAAGTCATTGGATCATGAAGCACATTTGGCCGACATAAGGAAAGCTCTAGAGTGCACTAGGAAACATGGGCTCAAGATGAACCCAAATAAATGTGCTTTTGGAGTTTCGGCAGGAGAATTTCTGGGATTTCTGGTGCATGAAGGAGGAATAGGAGTTGGCAAGAAAAGTATGAAAACCATTGATGAAGTTGTTCCTCCAACTAATCTTAAGGAATTACAGTCATTACTTGGCAAGATCAATTTCGTAAGAAGATTCATATCAAACTTATCACAAAAGGTGTTGCCTTTCTCTTCACTGCTAAAAGTCAAGAAGGATCAGAAATTTGTATGGGGTGACGAACAATAGAAGGCTTTTGATGAGATCAAGGAATACATGAAAGAACCACCAGTATTGGTACCTCCACAGCTAAACAAGCCTTT
Source organism: Echinochloa phyllopogon (assembly GCA_033239725.1). Taxonomy (NCBI): domain Eukaryota; kingdom Viridiplantae; phylum Streptophyta; class Magnoliopsida; order Poales; family Poaceae; genus Echinochloa; species Echinochloa phyllopogon. The sequence goes on along the minus strand of BTCW01000002.1, from coordinate 47,118,402 downwards.
TAAGTTGTACGTGGCGGCCGATACCCAAACTATTGGATCGGCCCTCATACAAGAATTTGAGGGAAAGGAAAGGGTAGTTGCATACCTTAGCCGGAAATTGCTTGATCCCGAAACGAGGTATTCGGCTACCGAGAAACTTTGTTTATGTGTTTACTACTCCTGTACAAAATTTCGGCACTACTTGCTACATGCCGAATGCATTGTGTATTCAAAATTTGATGTGATAAAGCACATGTTGTCTATGCCAATTTTGAACGGAAGGATTGGCAAATGAATTTTAGCTTTGTCTGAATTTGAGTTAAAGTTTGAATCGGCAAAAGCTGTTAAAGGACAGATTATTGCTGACTTCATTACTGAACATCGCGATTCATCAGCTAATTTGCTTGAAATTACTCATTGGGTATTATTCTTCGATGGATCTTCATGTGACAAAGGTGGTGGAGTAGGTATTTTGTTAGTTTCGCCAAAAGGAGAGGTATTTGAATTTGCTATTCCTATTCAACCTACCGTCACTAATAATCAAGCCGAGTATGAAGCGTTGCTCAGAGGACTTCAATACTTGAGAGAAGCAAAGGCCATTACAGTTGAAATCTTTGGAGATTCAGAATTAGTCATGAGGCAACTAAATGGCGAATATGAGTGCAGAAACGATATCTTAAGGAATTATTATGAGGAATGCAAGCAAATCTTAAAGGAGTTTCAGTTAGTAATTCTGCGGCATATTCTTAGGAGAGACAATGGAGAGGCGAACAGATTAGCTCAAAGTGCTTCGGGTTATAGAGAGCTTCAAGAAGTTTTTGCTAATGATGTATATGCTTTCGGGAGTAATCTAGCAGAAGATGATTGGAGAAAAGAAATTGTTGATTATCTGGAGAATCCATCCCGAAAAGTTTCTAGAAAGCTCAGGTATAAAGCTTTAAAGTTTGTTCTTCTTGATGGTAATTTATATTATAAATCCTTGGATGGGGTGCTGTTACGTTGCTTAAGTCAAGAAGAAGCAAAAAGGCTGGTAAGTGAAGTGCATGATGGGCTGTGTGGAGCACATCAATCGGCTTACCGAATGAAATGGGTTATTAGGAGAACTGGGTACTATTGGCCCACAATGCTAGAAGACTGCTTTGAATATTACAAGGGATGCCAAGATTGCCAGAGATTTGGAAACATTCAAAGAGTTCCAGCATCGGTCCTGAATCCTATTATCAAGCCATGGCCATTCAGAGGATGGGGAATAGATTTGATTGGCCAAATAAATCCTCCATCTAGCAAGGGGCATAAGTTTGTGCTTTTAGCAACCGATTATTTTACTAAGTGGGTTGAGGCGATTCCATTAAAGAAGGTGACATCAGAGAATATGGTTGAATTTGTTAAAGAACATATCATTTACAGATTTGGAATTCCTCAAACAATCACCACAGATCAAGGAACTCAGTTTACATCTTCAGAGTTCAGAAATTTTGCTGAAAGTATGGGCATCAAATTGTTGAATTCTTCTCCTTATTATGCCCAAGCTAATGGTCAGGCAGAGGCTTCTAACAAGATTATGATTAAAATTATACAGAAGAAGATTGATCAGAAGCCAAGAAAGTGGCATTCGGTATTAAATGAGGCTTTATGGGCTTACCGAATGGCTCCATATGGGGCTACACAGACGTCTCCTTATGAATTGGTATATGGACATCATGCTATCTTGCCATGGGAGATGCAGTTAGACTCAAGGAGAATAAAGTTGCAAAAAGATTTAAGTTCTAAAGATTATAATGATTTAATGATGGACGAATTAGAAGATTTGCATATGATTCGTCTCAGGGCCTTGGAAAATGTTGAGAAAAATAAAATGCGAGTTGCTAAATATTACAACAAGAAGGTGAAGGTCAAGCAATTTGCAGAAGGAGATTTGGTTTGGAAAGCAATATTGCCGATTGGAACTAAATACAGTGCATTCGGTAAGTGGTCTCCGAATTGGGAAGGTCCTTTCAGAGTGGTCAGATGCGTGCCTGGGAATGCATATATCCTGAAAACTTTACTAGGAGAGGAGTTTACTGCTGCTATCAATGGGAGATACTTGAAGAAATATTATCCTAGTGTTGAGATTGATCGCTGATTGAAATATTCAATGTCAGAATGACTGAAACAGCCGGCATTCGGGAAGGAGCCGTCTTCAGAACAAAAATGTTGACAGAAGAAGAAATGGCCAATACCAGAGCATATTGCCCTTAGTGCAAATATATTACAAAAAATGAGTTTGACAGAGTCATCACATAAGGATTGCAAAAGATAAGTTTTATTGCCGAAATTCCATAATCCCTAGTACAAACTAATGGGACAACCTGTTCAGAACAGACTGGGGATGAATGAAATCGGCAATGGCGACGCCATGAGCATCAAGGCGATCTATGGAGGCCTCAATATCGTCGATCTCCTCCGGATTGCCATTGGCAAAGCCGGGCGGTAGCCTGGAATAGTCAGTGCCAGTGTGCGTCGACATGGCGACTAGGCCTGCGGCAGTGCCCAGACGGATGCCGTGTAAGGCCACCTCATCGATACGGCCTGCCACTGCACCGAGGCGAGCTTCTGGCGTGTCCCCAGGAGCATTCACCTTGTTTGCCAAAGACTCAACCAATGTCTTCAGCTGATCGAGTTCGGCGTCGCGATCTGTAGGATTACGAAGCAACGGCGGGTTAGTCCAAGGTCAGATTGAAGTTAAGCGAACCGCAGAAATTACCGTCGATGGTCTCGAGCAGCTGCTTGCGCTGGTGTTGCCACTCTAGGTCTGCGATCCCGGCTTGTTTGGAGATGACCTCCAGCTCATGCCGAGTGTCGTCACGTTCCTGCTTGAATCGGCGGGCATCGCTATCTGAGTAGCACAGATCCCAGTTGGGCCTGGGGGATCGGCTAGATGACTCCGAAGAATCACCCGCTGCAGCCGGAGCCGCAGCCAAGGCAATAACGGGGTTCCATTGGATGAGCCTGAAAACACAAAGAAAGTTGAGAATAAGGCAAAATCTGGAGGAAAGGATAAGGAGAGGCAGACAGTCATCACCTCCGACGAGCACTGGCGCGGCTCCCTTCAGCTTCGTCGACGGCCGGGCGTCTTCCGCTGTTGTTGGTCATTGGGGTTTTCTGGAGATTACTGTGCTCGAAGAAGAGGGGGCTCAGGCTAGCAGAAAGCTTGGAAGACGGAGGATTTGATAAAAGATTAGGAGCGCTCAAGGTTCTTATTTATGGAACTAACGAAGAGATCATGGCCGAAGATTGTGGTGCATATCCCAAGGAGTTCGGAAGGTGGAAAGGATTTTTCCAACCGATCGATTTCCATGTCGTTTGGGATTCTTACTGAGTCGTATTCAATTTTGACTGAATGAGATTCGACTATGTCGTGTTTGAAGCGTTTTCGGGTCTGACACTGTTATAGCCAGCTTTGCCGAATGAGTTATCCACAATGGAGAAAAACAGAGTTAAGAAATGACAAAGTTGCAGGATTGATAGAGCATTCGGTTATTAATTATTTGTCACAATTACAAGCCCAAGTACTTTGAAATTACATTTTTAGCATCTGATATCATATTGCTAATGCTCTCTAATAAGTTTTTGTCAGCTTCTTGGGTTCTAGCCAGAGCAGCAAGCTTTGCCTTGAGTTGTTTTTCTTCGTTCAGAGCTGCTGAAGCTTCCTTTCGCATCTTCTCTGTTAATTTGGGAAGCTCAACTATCTTCTTCTCATCAGCTTCAATTTCGGCCGATAGATCTCTCAATTCGGCTTCAAGTGCAGCTTTTCTGACCTTCTTCTTTTCAAGTTCAGATTCCAATTTGGTCAGTAATTCTTTGCTGTTCTGAGCTTGAGTATGCAGGTCTTTCACAGATTGTTTGGCTGTGGATCTCCTCTGTTCCAGAGTTGGTTGAGAAGATTGGTTTTTTAGAGCCTGCTTTACTGCGGCGTATTGTTGATCCAAATGAGAAACTGGTTCCAAAGAAGTTTTGATATCATCAGGGAGTTCTTGGTCAATGGATTCCAGTACATCCCTTAAGAGATCAGCATCTTTGACTTGATCTTGAATACTCTTGTGCAGCAAAGCAAGGATATCTTTCAGCTTTGTTTGATTTTCTTCTGACAGAGTTTGGCCAGAAGATGTTTCTTCCCCTTGTTCGGCAACCAAGTCGTCCACAGCAAAAGAATAGCTGGATGATGAAATGGATTTCTCCTGAAAGAAAGTCTTGCCGAATTAGTAATAATCCGCTGAGTAAAAGGGTAGAGAAAGTTGAATGATTTTGTTTGCCTCGTTCCTGACTTCCTGAATGGGGGAAGGAAGCCTCTCAGGCTCAATGGAAAGATTCTGTGTATCTTGCTGAGGAGAAGCTGGAAGATTTCTTGGTGAAGATAATGCTTCTGATTGGGGAAGAAGTTGCAAAGCTAAAGATGAATCGTGATGAGAAGAAGAGCTCTCCAAGATTGGATCCATTGAGGATTGTTCTGCAGTTAACAAAGAATGAGTGCCGATGAAAAAGAAGTTAAGAGGATAAAGTGGTAAAATTTTACCAGTCAATGAAGCATCGGCAAGATCTGTACTGATTGCTAGTTGCTGTTCTCTGACCTGAAACCAAGAAGGGATAAAGCTGAGCAAAATACCAATGGCATTATGGTCAAAAGAAGAAGGCTCTGACCTTGATAACTTTTTTGCTGCTTGTTCTTTTCTTCTTTACAACTAAGGGAGCAGTTAAAGAAAGGGTTTTCCTCTTGACAGATGATGGTCTAGTAAGTATTGGATCTAGAGAAGCATGTCTAGCCATCAGTTGAGCCAAGGTAGGAGATTGGTGCCCCAAAGCAGATATTGGACCTGCAGCTTTGTACAAAATCGCCCTGGCAAGAGGGGCAGGTGTTATATCCTGCAAGATGACAGAATAAGAATCAATTGGGGTTAATATTATTGAGACAGATGAAGGGATAAGCGTATTACCTCTGAAGTTGGCTGATAATCAGGCATTAACTCGAAGCAGAAGGGATGGATTGGCATGTTGAAGATATGATCATGGAGTTCTTGCCACCAGAGAGTGAAAGAAGGATGGGCAGATATTATTGGCACAAAAGGATCAGGTGCATAGATAGTTCCGCAGCATTTATAAGTAAAAATCCTTCTTGTCTCTGTGGAATCCTTGACAATCTCCCTAGGCTTGAGAAATTCGTGAAGAAATAGCCTGGGGGGCACTTGGCCACATCCCAACTGTCTAGCCATCATATTTGGCTGATAATATTCGTAAGTGCTTTGAACCAGCCTTCCTCCACAGAATTCGGCTGGCAGGATGCAGGGCTGGATGAAGGCATTGAAGATCGCTATAGATTGTACATCAGTGCATCCAGTTTCAAAGCTGAATTCGCAAGGGAGAGTGAGGTTGTCATTGTCCAGATATGGGAACCAAAGAGGATGAGCAAAGCCTTTGAAGAAGAGCTCAAACAGTTCACCGATGTTCTTGTTGAGAGATACAGTGGAGGCAGCTTCTCCATACGTTTGACAACCTTTGGTTCTCCGGTTTTCTCCTCCTTTGTAATTGATTGAAGGAAAGTCTCGGCTGTTGAGATCAATAGCGACGATTTGATGCATATACAACTGCAGCCACATTTGGACAAACCACCAAGGACCGTTGACACAGGGCATTTTCTTGCTGGTGTACATCAGGTGGGTGGTTTGATTGAGCATATGGTAGACACTTCCCAGGAGGTATTTCCCAAGTGGAATGAGTTTTCCGGCAGCCAGCTCTTCAGCCATCACGATATGATTCAGGGTTGGCTCATTGGCTTTGCCACAGAAGACTGATCTGCATAGCCACATGTTCAGGAAGGCTCTATATTCAACATCGGTCAGAGGGCCATCAGACATATGGTTCTGGATGTATCTCTTGTATCCAACCCCTGTTTTTACTCTTGTCTGCTTGGAGGAACCTTTGTGGTCATATGGATATACAGTTCCTGTAACGTTCAGACCGGTCATCATGTAGACATCGGCCAAAGTGGGAGACATTGGGCCATGACCGAAGAGAAAAGCATTTGCACCATTGGACCAAAAATGGCAAGCTGCAATCAGAAGGTTCTCGTTCTTTGGTGTTTCGGCTAGTGACAGCTCCAGGCAATGAGAAATACGCAGATGGTCCCAGTTCTGTGTTTGGCGGCTTTTGTCATCAGATATCCTTTTGTACCAATTTCTCCAGCCGGCAATTGGGGGCAAAGGCCAGTTCTTGAAGGCGTCTTGCCACTCATGAGATTTTGTCAATGAAATCTTGAAAGGAACCCTCTGAGATTCAGCCGCGATGAGTTCGGAAGGATCTGAATTCCCTACAGGGCCGAGGAAGTAGGATGGAGCTTTTTCCTCAACAGGGATAAGGATTTCGGCAGCTAGTGCCTATCAAGAATGGAAAGAGATGAGAGGAAATTTAAAATGCAAATCGAAAGAAGAATACCGAATGTGCTTGAGGGGATTGAAGCTTACCTGGAGGGCAAAATCTTGGTTCGCCATTTGAAGATTGAATCTTGGAAGTCGATAACCTAGGGTTCGGATCCGGATGAGAGCTCTAAAGATTCAAAAGGAGAAGCGGGTGTCGAGCAGAACTAACTTGGGAATGTTGAGTGCTTCTGGTCAATTCCGAGATAAAATTATCTTTTATCCCGAAATTGAAGGGGCATGTGTTGACACCAAAAATTGGCACCAGGAAGAAGCTGACATGTGGGCCGGATTCATTGAAAAGATATCATTCGGCGAAGGAGTTTTTTCCTAGAGCATTCGGTAAAGACGTTCTGCGGTCGGGAATGCATCGTCATTCGGCAAGAGAACTGTTTCGCAAAAGGCATTCGGGGGCGCGTGATGACGTGGATCAAGTATAAGGAAAAGGCTGGTTTAACTTGGAATGCAAGACGGATACGGTGCCCCGGCGTTTATCTTTTTTAGGAAATAAATAATGTAATCGTAATCGATTAGGAGTCGTGTCGAAACCTGGGTATAAATATAAACCCGTGGTAATTGTAAAAAGGAGTTCAATCAATCATACAACAAACCGGCCCCGTGCCAACTTCGAGTCCTTTAGTCGAGTCGTCGAGTTCTTCGAGAGGAATCATCGATCCGTCGACCTCCGTAAGTACCGGCAACCCTGCACCATGCCTAGTATCATGCGGTGGATTTAGGCTTTGGTTCAGGAAGGTTCCATTGTTAAATCATGAGCCATGCGGTGGGCTAAGTTTTAGCTTGGAACAAGTTATCGGTTCTATTGGATTTTGGCAAGATCTGATAGATCTATTAAGTTACCATGTGTTGCTCTGGATTTTACCTTTATGTTTAATTCATTACAACACTCTTTTGCCCAGTCCAGGTTGATTAGATTCGGTTCTAGCTCATAATGCACCGCGTTTCCATAGCCGAATTTGAAGTCAATCTGGATTGCCACGTGTTGCGGGTCCGAGCTCGTTGGTCTTGTGTAGATCTTGACAGAACCGGGTATCATGCGGTGGATGCAGGTTTTTGGGTCGTCTTACAGCTAATCATCCGGTGGATTAGAATTCGATTCGATCTGATAGACCTATCATCACCAACGAAGCATGTTCCTTCTTCATGGAACCCGATTCGGCTATATAGCTGTATTCGGCAGTATCGCCACGAGCGAAACATGTTCAAGGTTTTGTTTTAAATAAAGAATGCTTTTAGCCTTCCACGTTTAGAGTATATCATGCGGTGGATTGATCTATTCTTGGTTGGTGGTGTGATTCCAGGCAAGTCGTATCATGCGGTGGATTAACTTGCTTGTTTCATGCTCGACGGGTTGAAAAGTACTTAGACATGCGGTAGACTAGTGCTTTTAGTCTATGCATTCTTGTTTATTATGAAATTATGATCATGTCTTCGCCCTTTTATTTATTTATCATGCTCTGTTCCTCGTTAATCGGTTATGAATATGCGTTACAATGTTTATTCAGTCAAATACCGATCTTTCGTCATGCTTACGTCACGCATTCGGCAGTGCGCTTCCTGCGTGCTTTGCTGATTGCCGAATGATGCTTTAACTGCTGACAGATAGCTTCCCTGTAGCTATATGTCGTTCGAAACTGGCTCCGTAACCGCAATTATGGAACTATCTGGTATTACCCGGTACGTTCCAGGTGTTATTTGAACATTTTTTCTCCCTTTGTCAGTTTTCAGGAAAATTGACTGGCACGCTTTCGGATTCAAACGCTCGGGCCACGTGTAAAGCTAGCTAATTCAGCTTGCTGTGTGCTTGGCGTGAAGTGCGGATTTTACGTCAACACCTGGTGAGTGGCTAGGGAGCTGACAGCCTGTGTGGCCGTTGCTTTCTGAACCTCCAGTTCTTCCTTCGTTTCTCTTAGCTCTCTTTTTACCTCTTCTAGCTCCTTCTCTGCCTTCTCGGCTCTGCGGATCTGGTGCCTTAGCTGTCCCGATGTCTCCCGGTACAGCCTGTCCAAACCAGTTAGGTAAATAGACAAGTGGGATACAGTGTCCTCCATATCTTCATCTCTCCCAAGGTTCCTCATCTGAGCAATCCATTCGCGTCCTCCACTTTCCAGGGGTGGGGCAAATCCTAGTGCTGTTCCCACGAGGTACTGCCTGTAGAGTTCGCGGAGGCACATCAAGGCTCTTCTTGCGGCTTTGCGGTAGGCATTGGGGCGGTCGTAGCCGGTGGCGTGAACAAACCAAGGTGCCACTTCCTTGTACAGCGAGCTCCTCCCCACAAAGATGAACATCCGGCACCGACGGGTACCATTGGTGGTGCACTCCCGGTAAAAGTACTCGGGGATCTCTGTGACTCCAACGTGCTCCAGGCTAAGCAGCAGCAACTTGGGGAGGCCGGGTTCTGCGGGGCAGACTCCTTCGCCCCAACCCTCGTCAGCCGACTGGGCCATCTGGAACAAGTCAAAAAGCCGTCGGTGAGTACTTGTGTGGGGGAAAGGATTAGGCAAGAACAAACTGGTGAGAGAAGACTAGGTAGGGTCAAGATCCTAGGGGTACGTCCTACGGCCAACCTATCGGCTCTGATACCACCCGAAGCGTCCCCTCGAAAGAGAGAACTTAATGTGATACAAATACCAGTCCCAGGATGCTGGTTCACATTATTACAACAGATAGTTCAGTACAACAACATTACGGAAGACGGTGGCATTGCAGGGCCACGACAAACAGAACTAACGCTAAGCTCCAGATAAAAAGGTTGATGACATAGAGGTCTTCATCAGAGTGGCAACGCATGCGGCTTCCAGCGGGTAACCCTAACACACAGGCAAAGGTTGGGTGCAGAACGAACCCCTCTAGACGATATCCTCAGGCACAAAGTCCGGGTCTGCCTCTGCAACAGATTAAGCAAGGGTGAGTACAAACGTACTCAGCAAGCGCAACCACAACCACGGAAGGAGTAACAGAAGCATGCAAGTATTGTAACAAGGAGGGCTTATGGTTCATTTAGCAGCAAAGCAGATTTTACTACACATGCAAGGGGTTGGTTTTCGCAATGGATTTTCACAAATACTACTTTTAAACGGAACAGTAAATGTAACATTTTCCTTTGTACAAGATCCTGTTGCTACCAGATTTCCCATCTGTCGTAGCCCAAGTCCAAAACATTTCCCAGCTCAACCACACACCAATACTTTCTTACACCAAAACAGGGGAGTAGTGAAGTGACCAAGCCGTAACTCGCCCAATACCGTGGACACGGCTATCCGGATAGGTTTTAACTCTGCAGAGGTGTACACATCCACAAGTAGGCTACCACAACAAGAACACCTTAGTGCCAGTGTAGCTCCTATCAAAGCCATTACCCACCATAGCTAAACTGACAAGTTACCACAGACGCGACCAGGGGTTAGCAACCTACCAACGAGGTTCCAACCAGGGGCATACCTCACATAGACCGTATCCCCGGCTCCATGGCCCTCTATTGCTCACCAGCACACCACATAACCAGCAGCTCAACTAGTGGGATTTATGCTAGGCCGTTGCCACATACAACGGTCGAGTGGTGGTACAGAAAAACGGGTTAGGCTAGATGACACATCAACATCATCCCAAAACTTGTGATAGGATAGACAGCTCCCACCATGCTCAACCACACGGGTTCGAGCTCACCTCGGTACTTCACGCGGAAATACCGTCTGTCTCATCCCACACGGGTACTCATTTTATTTATACAAATCATCTCTTTTATTTTGAAGTACGCACACGGTCGTTTTCGTAAACACTAAGTATTTGTCATGGGGGTATAATGGTAAAAGTTCCTAAGCATTTCTAGCAGTGACCAAAATTCAAACAGAGCATCGTCATATTTAAACATTAATCTGGGTTGTCAAGGAAATAGCTATAGCAATCAAGGAATGGCTATCCAACCGGGTTTAGCAGTAAAATCATGCAAGTTTTATAAATCGGGCCATGGGTTGTGTTTATAAAAACTGGGACAACAGTATGCATCAAAGGGTGGGATTGCACTTGCCGTTCTCCCAACCCTCGGGGGATTCCTGCCCGGGGTCTTGGTCTCCAAGCTCCTGCTCGTAGCACTGCTCCTCTTCGAGTCCTTCCTCGTTCACAGCGGAGTCTACGGCACACACAAGCAAACACCCAATAAATAAAAGAAAAGGCTTTTATTGAGCTCCGAAAGAAAGAACGGAAAATGAGAGCGAATGACGATGACATGATTATTTTTAGGTATGGACTGGTTGGATTTGGCGGGAATATATTGGTGAATACTGTGGTGGGGTTTGGGGTCAAACGGGATTAATTTGGCGCATGAAATGACGAGTTTGGTGGAGTTTAGGGGCTGTTTATAAAGAACAAGGACCTTTCTGTAATTATAGGAAAACTCAGGGGCCTCTGGCGAAATAAACAGAGAGAGAGAATAGTGACCGAAGGGCTGCGGGTTAATTTGGTTAGAGTGCAGGGGTTTATGTGTAAATGTGTCTGAGAGGGGGTTTCCTGTTCAAGTGGACCGCGGGTTCGATTATGAAAAATGACAGGGGGTTATGCACAAAAGTGCCTTCTTCATTCTCGCGAAACAGTGCCGGGGGGGAGCGACGGCGGCGGCGCTGTCCGGCCAATCGCCGGCGGTTGGGGCTGTGGCGGTGGACGGGATCAGGGGGGAGAGAGAGGGGGGGTCATGGCAAGTTCACCTATGCCCTTACCACGACCGGAGGTGGGGAGTGGAGGGCTGTCCACGAGAGCAGTGGCGGCGGCGGCAATGGCGAGTGGGGGTGGCGGCGCTACGGTGGCGGAGAGGTTCAATTGGAGGGCGGGTGAGCTGGTGGTGAGGGAGAGGGTGCTCGGGATCCCATTTATAGGCGCGGAGGGGTGGTGAGGGAGTGGGCCGATGAGAGGGTGGGGGTGGAGTTGCTCGGCGGCGGCAATGGCGGGTGGGTGGTGCGAAATGAAGGCGGTTGGGGTACGGGCGGCCCTGTGCTCGTCGGGACGTGGCGTGCGCGCGGCGACGGGACAGCGGCGGGGCCTGCAGTGGCGTGCACGCGCGTGGCGAGCGTGCTGCGGCGGTCGGCGCGTGCGCGAGTCGACGGGGACGGTGGAGGGCGGCACGGCAGTGTGTCGGCACCGCGGTGAGCACAAGGACGACGAGTGCGGGGTCGGGGTGGCTGCGTGCGGCGTCAGGGAGAGACGGGAGGGCGGAGCGGCACTGGCCGGCGGTCGGCGGAGCGGAGCGAGCGGCAGCGCTGGCGAGCTGGGCGGTGGCGTGGCGCTTTGGTGCGAGCACGGCCGAGAGCACGGCGGTGGTCGGGCCAGCAGGGTTGGCGTGCGTGCGAGGTAGAGAGGTGGAGTGGCGGCGACGGGCAGAGCAGAGAGAGGGGGGGTGGCCGGCGGTGCGCAGGACAGGGGAGCGGCGGTGTTGTCAGAGGCGGCGGGGTCGGCGCGTGCGCGACCGGGCCGGCGGTGGCGTGTGGTGGAGCGGAGGTGGTGGCGGGGCTGTGACTGCGAGCGTGACGAGCCGAGGGGGGTGGTGGGGGTCGGTCGGGCACCGGTGGCCGGCGACGGGCGGAGTGGGACAGGGCAGGGCGGCAGCGCCGGTGTCGGGGAGGAGGGGCAGAGGAAACAGAGGATGGAGAAGGAAGGAGAAAAGAGGAAAAGGAAAAAGAGAAAAAGAAGAAAGGGAAAAAGAAAAGGAGGAAGAAAGGAAGAGGGAGAGAGGAAAAGAGAGGGGAGGGGACGGCGGGATTCGCGGCGGGCGGTCGACGACGGTCGGTCCAGGTTGATAGGGTCCGGCGGTCGACCCAAGGGCGGACGACGCGGGACGGGACGGAAAAGATGGTAGTGATCGGGATGCGGACAGGAAAAGGGGGAAACGACAGGCGAAGCGGATTCGGCGGAAAGGGAGCTCGGTGGTAAAACATTTTGAAAGATTTTACCGGGTGTGTTATTCGGTGATTTTCCCAGAGATTAAAACGCGGGCGTTACAAACTCTCCCTCCCTCCCCCTTTTTCTCCGCGGTGCCTGCGTGATCACATCGGTTCATCGTCATTCGTTACATTAACCCTAAATTGCACTACTTCTCTCGTTTACATACAAATCCGTAAGCTATAGAGCCTAATTTTGAGATTTGGCTGCCGATTAAGCTTCATCGGACCCATGTTGTATAAGTAGTAGCCGTAATCGCGTAACTTCTGAGATGGGAGCTAGAATTGGAATTTGCATAACTACCATTGCATCGGCGTTTGGATGCAGATGAGCAGTGTGTTTATTGACGATCAACCACAACCCGCAAGTTAATGGTCAAGCTTGAGCTGTTTCTGTATCTTGCGTTATTGAAACATTGTCTAGTCAACTCAATTGCCTACCACAAAATGGGAGTGCCCTACTGTTAGTATGTTTTAGTTCGCTATTTTCTAAGTTCGATGCAATTAGTATCTATGTGATTGTGTGAATGGTCTAGCATATATTTGTTCACTCGTTAGGAAAAAAAAACACATGTCAAACTTATGTATTTGGACATGATAACTTTGTTGTGTTCAGTAACAACAAAATTTTGGCTTGCTTTTGCTTCATTATCTCAAAATTAAACACAAATGTGCTCTAGTTGTCTTGTTATATATGGAATTAGTATGTGATTTCTGCACCCAATTTTGCATTACTGTGTGTCTCTTAAAGTTTGTCATGTTCAACGGTAAGAAATAGACGCGGAAAAGGAGCAGAAACATGATTATCAGCATGTTATACATTTGTTCATCCATGGATACAGTGTTTGATTGTGTCTGGGCGTGGGCAGCTTGGAATCCAGGGTCCTTACCTTTGAAAATTCCAGCATACAGTTCTGATCTTCGAAATTATGCTATTAGAACTAGTATTAATAGGAGAAAACAGTTCATCAGATCAATGCTCTGTCAAATTGGGAAAAAATATGCCATCCATGGTTGGATACAAGTGGCACACAGATTATACTAGTGTAATGGAAATATTCTGGCCATGTTTCTGTTTTTGTGGAAAATGTATTCTCAGTAACACATGCTAGTTTAGCTGCTTCACCTTCTTTTTAAGAAGAATGGCAACAAACATTATGATCTTCTCAAGTTCCATGCCTGGTTTTCTTTTCTGATTGACCTCCTCTCTTCTCTGGTCTGGAGGATGTCAAATTAGAGTTGCAGTTGTACCTAATTGCCCTGTTTGGTTACAGATTTTGGAAAAAAGCGACTACACTTCTATCAGTGGGAATCCATACATAAAGAAATCAGGTCCTTAATTTTACGCTACTGTGATTGTGAGTTGTGATTTGTTGATGGAATCGTCATGATTCTTATTTCTCTAACCCTTCTCAGGGTGGACAAAAATATCTTGCTTCTTCAATATCTCGTTTGAAATCAAGGATCGCTCCATTGAGTTCGATGACGACCACAATGTCAAGCGTGCTGAATTTCTTGTTCGAGCGTCAATGCTGTATGTCACTTTGTAATAAAATCAAGAATAATTTCAGTAAAGTTCACCTGCCCTTGCTGCTTCTGTTACTGTGTTATTTATTAAGCGCTATTAACTCTTCTTTCTTTTTATATGTAAAGAGGTGGCAGGTTCTCAGATGGTTGGGGCTCATGTGATCGGCGAGAGAAAAGGTTTAACAAACCAAACCATGATGTTCCCAGCACAGCTGAAACCAGAGCTAAGAACAAGGCTTGCCAGGTATGTAAGACTTCAGCACTTCTCCACATTTTGTCTCACTTACATGCAAATTCTATTTCACAACCATTGATGCTAGAATGTAACAAAGTACAATGGGTAAGCAGATGGTCTATGTCTTGTTCAAGAATGAATGTCACTGTATCTTGTAGAGCGCTCAATCTTGTATCATGGATAAATGTTGTGTTTCAATATGTGATCATGTTGTGTGTTTACAACCAAAATAGCATGATGAGATAATGCCACGTTTTGGAGGACCTGATAATGCTTTTCCTATAGATCTTTGGTAGAAATCCTTATCACCCAAGGTCAAAGGAATCTTGCAGAAAAGGAGCATTGCGTGTGATCTTCCTACATAGTCTATCAACATGATTATTTTGGGCATGTGTTGCATTGTTCCACTGTATCCTCTCTTAAGTACTGGTTTTTCCAATTTACACGTAAAACATGCATCAAATCTGCGGTAAAAAAAATCATTGAGAGTAGGTTTGAGCCATGCCCATCATATTCTAAGTTCGAAAGTCAAATGCTCAGTTTATGTTTTTAAATGTTATGAGTCAAGAGATGTGAAGGTTTAATTATTCTTGTTGTAAATGTCTTCCCTAGGATCTTCTTGGCATTGGAAATAACCGTCCGGGATGAGACATGGAAGAACAATGCATGACAAAAGTTTTGGTCCAGATACAACCTCTTCCATACTGGTAAACTGAAGACTAAAATGGTGTGCCAAATGGCCTTATACTGGACTATATATTGTTGTTGAAGCATTATCAATTACTGATGCAAGCATGAGATACTGCAATATAGTCACTTGTACTAATAGAAGAGTGATATGTAAATTGTGTGTACTGTCGGGTGCATCGGTTTACATGTGTTGAGCATATGTGTATGGCAATGGCATATACAGAGGTTGGCATATAGAGGTAGTTTTGGTCATTGTCTTCCATGCTCCAGGAGTTGAGTTGAGTTCCCGGAATACTACATTGGCAGAATGTGGTGAATGGAATATATTGAGAGTGATCAGAGATTCATGTGCTCGGATGATGATCTGTTGTGCAGTACGTTGTGTTCGTATATTGCGCTCCATGTGTTTGTGTGTTGTACGGTTGTACCCAAAATCAGTCAAGGGAGTATAAGCTAACAAACGCAAGGGAGATCGGGTGGATTCGAGCACAGAACTTGGGGATAGTTCGGAGTAGAAGCAGATGCCATTTATATTTATATACTGCTATGTTTCTCCTCACTTGATGACTTGAATACCTATATATCACTATACAATTTCTTAAATAGGACCAGGAAGATTTACTATGAAATGGCTTTATCGACGTCATTGTCCACGGTGGCGCCGGCGCATGGTTCAGGGTTATATATCCTTTTGACACCGATGCTGACCTGAGTGGCCAAGGAAGGTATTTTCATATTGTGGATAGCATACTAGCCCTCACCCACCATCTCTGATTGTTAAGCTGGCCAAGTGGCCATGGCAAACATGGAGGAGTAAAACATCACCGCCCGCTCGGTGCCTAGTACCGTTGGTCGTTGGAGTAGTACACTAGTACCTCACCTCACTACTCCGTGCAATGATTGCCTGGATGGCTATGGCACGGTCCCAATCCATTCAGTCTTGCGTCCTTGTCCAAACTTTTGCAAAACCCACACACTCTCACTCACACTCCCACTCCCACGGTACCACTCCACACTGCCCGGTGCCCGGCCACTCCCGTCCGAGCAGCAGCAGGAGTTCAGGACCGGGGCTCGCCGCCTGCCCGCGCTCGCCGCAACCTTCCGCCGCGTTGATTTCTGGTAGTTCCCCCGCCTCCCCCTCCTTGCTCCTGCTCTAACACATGCTGCTTCCCCCCGTCGCCGCCAATGCAGTTCTGGGCATCCGAGCGTGCACCGGCATTGCCAGTGCACGCGAGGTGTTCGGCGTATTGCCCCCGTGCGCGCTGCGCCGTATCGCTTCCGGGTTCTTTAGATCCTGATCCATCTGTTCACCGTGACGATGAATCACTAACGCTCGCATCCTATTCTGGTGTCTCTCTGCTCTTCGCAAGATTCGGCTCGGCGGCCGCGCGATGGCGGACGACGCAACGCCGCGCGCCAGGCAGCCGCCGTCGTGGGCGGACATCCCGGAGGACCTGGCCGGCATGGTGCTCCGCCGCCTCCCGGCCTACGTGGACCGCGCCAGCTTCGCCGCCGTGTGCCCGCAGTGGCGCGCCGCCGCGCGGCAGCTGCCCGTGCCCCCGCCGCTGCCGCTGCTCGCGCTCCCGGACGGCACCTTCTACAGCCTCCCCCACGGCAAGCCCTTCCGTTTCCCTGGCTTCGGCTGCGCCGGCTACAAGAGCGCCTGCTGCGGCAGCTGGCTCGTCTTCGCGCGCGACGACGGCTGCTACTTGGTCGACCCCTTCGCCGGGGCCACCGTGACGCTGCCTCCCCTGTCTCGCGTCCGGCTCCGGCCCCCTAATGCGGTGCCCAAGTATGTTCGGCTTCCGGGGCTAAGTTTGTTCCACCCGTACGCTACTTGGATGCATATCCAGGACCCGAAGAAGATGCCCGTGATAAATAAGATAATCATGTGCTCGCCAAACCTTGTTGCTGCATTTGCCGGCTCCACACTCGCTGAGGCTGGAAACAACAGTCAGATCATTGTGTGCCAGCCAGGGGCTTCCTCATGGTCGGTACGCGCGAATGACCAATGCCTGTTGTTTGAAGATATGGCATTCTATCAGGGAAAGCTCTATGCCCTTGCTGCTAAAGAGAACCTCCTTGTCGTCAACTTCAGCCAAGACCCAGCCACCGGAGATCCACAGATCTCCCGAATTGGACAGGTCATCAAGGGTGATCCAACCGATCTGCCAGACAACACTGTATGCAAAAAGAAGCTCTACCTGGTTGAATCGGGTGGCGCATTGCTGATGGTACGCAGGAAGGTTTGCTGCAGAATGGCAGGCGAGACAGTTGTGGCTGGACAGAGTGAGTTTGAGGTGTTCAAGGCTGACTTAGAGCACTCACAGTGGGTGAATGTAACAACTTTGGGTGATGACCAGGTGTTTTTCCTTGGACGACCATGCTCTAGGGCATTGTCTGCGTCTCAGTACGGGATGCCAGGCAACCAAATCTTCTTCCTGGATGATGTTCTGGAGAACTGCAAGCAGTACTCGTTTGATGAGGAAACCACTTCTGTCAGTGTCTACGACATGAGAAGCGGTGAGATCACTTCTCCTCTGCCCATGGTCTGGAAGCACGAGATGATTCTTGCAACATGGCTGTTCCCTTGGGACTAAATACATTAAACACATTGTGTATTTAGTACCTGACCATTGTACCTGACCACAAGGTGATGTATCTGACCATTGTACCTGCACAAGATGTTAACTTCATCAGTATTTGTGTGGCCTTGGTGTGCTGGCTACTTCTCTTTTGGGGTAACATGTTGGTTACTCGTCCTATGCCATGCAGCCCAAATACATTAAACACTCTATTATCTGACTGTAGTTCTTTCCATGAATGAACGGTACCTGTAAGAACATTGGAGTTGACCGTGCAATGCTCATGTAGTGAACTTAATTGGATGAATCTTGTGCCACCAGTTGGGTTTATCTATTTGGATGTATGTATGCATCAGGCCATCAGGGCTTCATTGTGCAGGTTCATTGCGTGTTTTGTGATGCATGCATTACCGACTTATACGCTGCTTAGGTCCTATTTGGCCAAGCTCTGTCTTGATTGATGCTAGTATATCAGTAGTAACCTTGCAAGTAACGGTGTGGTTGATTGGTGTGGTGTGAATTGTGATGGGCATATGGCCTCGCCTCCACTGCTAGCAACGTTTAATTTCGTTTGATATTGATGCGACTTCATCTATTTGTGTTACACAGTAACACTTTGGTTGGAACATGTTATTTTTTTCAACACAGGTCTTGCGTGACTCGAGCTGGATACTACTTGTGAGCTATGGTTGTGTGTTTTGGCATGACTGGAGCTGATTTTGCAATGCTCAAGTTGTGAACTTGTGACGTGTTCAGATGATGAACGCTCAGTTCCCCTCAGAGAGAACATTTGCGGGCTTCTCGAGCTTATGCGGGATGAGTAGGCAAAGTCCCCTGCCGGAGCTGCCTCACCCCCACTCCTGCCGGCGCCGCGTTTCCCCTCAGCAACGAAGGCCGACGCCGCAGGCAAGTCCAGCGCGGCAGAGCCACACCCCTTCGCGCCACGAACGATTTGTTCTGCTTCTAGTCTTCTACTGAATGCCGAAAGACTGACGAAACCGAAATGCAATGCCCGCTTCCTTTGTCGCCACATAGAGCGGCGGGCCGGCGGCGTGGCTCGGCTCTCTACCCGCGCCGACGCCGCAGGCGGCGATCTCTGGTACGTTAGCTGCCCCGACCCCTCCCTTCTCCTCGAACGCTTGCTGCTTCCTCCCTCCCCCGTGACCCGTCAAATGCCATTCTTGCCCTGAAGCCTGTGTCTGACTGTCTCGCCGGGTGCAGTGGGCATTGGGCAGTGCTCGCGAGGTGCTCGACGTATTGCCTCTGGGCGCGACGCGGCGTGACGATGCAGCACTAGCGCCTTGTTCTGCCGGATTTGAGTCGGATGGCGCACCAGACACGAGCCGTAGTAGGCTCTACCATCTTCTGATGAGAACACTAAGGTACCACCACTGTTGAATAACAGCCTTTTTGCAAAATGAGAATGAAATACCACCAAGTATATTTGCTAGGAAAGATTTCCTCCTTCTTGGGTACCAAAAGTTACACGAACCATATACAATTGTTTTGTAAGACAATATCTCCTATCTGTTGCATAGAGATCTAGCATTGTTACAAATTAAAAGGCAAATATAAACTACAGTGCTCTCATGGTTTACTAAAACTAAATGTCACAGTGATGCTGGTGACCCTCCTGTGACGGCGTTGAGTAGTCTTGGCAGTGGTGGCATGTCAAGGTACGAAAGACCCTCAAGAACCTGCACTACCTCGGCCATGGTGGGCCGAGCAAGCTCATTTTCTTGAATGCACCAACATGCAACTTTGCAAACTCTTTCAACCTCCTTGAGGTTCACATCACCATGCAAAGTTGGATCAAGCAGACTTCCAATGTCTCCACTGAGAAGCTTGCGTGCAGCTTGCATAGGGAAAAAGGCTGAATAATCACCATCCTTAAAGAGCTCTGGACTTGAATTCCTCCTTCCTGATATGATTTCAAACAAAACCATCCCATAGCTGTAAACATCTACTTTAGATGTAACTACCGTTCCGCCAATCCATTCAGGTGCTAGATATCCAATAGTTCCTCTCATTGTAGTCATTGCGTGGCTAAATTCTCTCCCCAAAACCTTTGCCATTCCAAAATCTGCAATTTTAGGCACAAAGGATGCATCGAGTAGTATGTTCTCTGGCTTGATATCACAATGTATAATGCAATCCCGACAACTAGTGTGCAAGTAGGCTAGGCCTCTGGCAACTCCAATAGCTATTTGGTACCTGAGATTCCAATCCAAAACTGTATCATCAGCCTTAAATAGATGCACATCAAGGGAGTGATTTGGCATGTATTCATACACAAGTAACCTCTTATCGCCCTCGCAACAGAATCCAATCAGTTTGACTAAATTGATGTGCTGGATGATTCCAACTGAATTCACCTCTGCTCTGAATTGCTTCTCTCCTTGATAAGCGCCATCCAGCCTTTTCACTGCCAAAGTAACTGAGTTGCTTAGGTACCCCTTGAATACAGAACCGAAACTGCCTCCACCCAACTTTTCTGAGAAGTTTTTAGTTGCGCGCTGCAAATCGACATATCTAAAAGCAATGATCCCAATGCCACCCTGAGAATTTTCGATTGCGCGATTAAACCACTTCTGTTTTCTCCTCCAAATCATCAGGCCAAGGATGATCATCAGGCTCAAAGCGGCAGCACTAGCACCAACAGCGACGCCAATGGTAACACCAATGCTAATTCCACTCTTCTTCATTGCTACTACACCTGTCACCTCTTTTGCAGAAAGGCGGGTGTGAAGTATCTCCCCATTTCCATCAGAAGAACCTGATTGTTGCTTTACATTGTACAGATTGCCATGCCAAACAGAGCAGACTCCTTTCCCATAGGAATATGCAGTGCAAGAGCAGTCGCCCAAGCAGACCTGAGAGCAATCATCTTCAGTAGCAGCCTGCACCTTACTTGCGCCATAGGGCAACCTGACTCCCTGCACGGCGAAGAACTTATCGGTGAGACCTGTCTGGTTTCCCTCACTTGCACATCCTAATGGAGTATTCCTCATGCACCCATGGCTTCGGTCCCCCAGGTCCCAGTCCTTTGGTGATGTCAGGGAGAAACCCTTCATGCAGCTGCAGATTTGATCCGGCGCCTCATTGCAGATTGTGAAAGGTCCACAGGTTGCATAGACATCGCACTTTAGGATAGGCTGCCTGTAATTTAGCAACCAATCATTTAAGCTGTTCATCCATATACCCACCAGGCCTTGGCCAAATACATCTATTGCAGTGTGCACGATGGCCGTGTCATTGTGCAGTGTGTATATGAAATAAGCCTCTTGCTCATTCTGGACAAACTTGAAAGACGGCATGACGGCGCCTATCATCTCCGGTGCCGAGCCGAAGTAATGGCCGTTCCAGTCGCCGCTGGACCAGAACTCCACGGTCGAGTTCCATACGAGATGACCAACCCCATTCTGATCTAGCTCCAGAGAGTACAGACCTGGAGCCTGATCAACCAAATTCTTCCTGGAAACAAGGCGGCGGTTCAGGCCAGTGATCCTGCTCCAGCCGATCTTGGCGCCGGCGAAGAGGGTGTCGGTGGGGTAGTCGAAGCTCTGCCAGAAGACGTCGGAGGAGTTGGAGGAGCTCCGCAGGACGAGGTTGCCGTCGTCGAGGAGCACGGCGACGGTGTCGTTGGCCGTGATGTTGGCACCGGTGGACCAGATGATGGACTTATTATTGGTGGCCTTGTCCCGGATGACCAGGTTCCCGTCGCCGGAGATGGCGAGCTCCGGCGAGGCGGGGTCCACGACGGGGCTGCCGCCATTGGCGCTCCAGAGCGGGGTCTTGGGGACCTTGTTGAACCATATGCCGAGGTAGGTGTTGGGGGACTTACTGTCCATCTTGAAGAAGCCCAGCGCGAACTTGCTGTTGTTGGAGACGAGCTTGCCGTCGCCGGCGAGCCCATTGCCGCGGGACACCGTGTCCGTGGCGGCGGCGGCGTGCAGGCGGAGGCAGAGGAGGAGTCCGAGGAGGGCGTGAGGGAGACGCATTTGGTGGAGCCGAAGCCGAGGAATGAGCGAGCAGTGTGGAGGAGGAATCAAATGGATACAGCTGTTGTGTTTGTGTCTAGACATGGCGCCACTGAGGTGAGTCCCGCTCGCAGCATAAGGTCAACGCGACGCTCCGGTGGGCAGGCTGTGGGCTCTGGGCTGTGGGTGCACGTCGCGATCAGACAGTGTCAAGAAAAGATATGATGTTTATCTGGTGCTTCACCAACTTCGAGAAATATGATATAGCTTATCTGAGTAATTTTGTGTTCATGTGTAACAGGGTCAGACCTCAACACGCTTGGGGAGCAAGAAAGGCCGCTTGTTTTGCAACAGGAGTCGTCGTCGACGGGAGATTACGTGGCCATAAGGACATTATTGTAAGAGAACACTTGGCAACAAAAACTCGATCCAAGAGAAGAGACATCTCAAAGTCGTTGCTTGAAAGGTCGAGAAAAGATATCCGAAACCCGGGGTTTTACCCGGAAACAATGCTGCAGCTGGCCGGATCTTAACCCATGCAATTATAAAACCTACCCAGATCCTTATAAAATCGTCGCAAGTTGAAAATTACGGAATCTCTCCAAATCCGCTGGTGCGACGGCCACAGATTTGGATCGCTCTTGGTCAGCTGATCCAGGATTGGCCAGCCGGCAGCTACCGGCCTAGCGTTGCCGCAATCGGCGACCCTTCCACGCGGCGAAGTACACTCTCAGCACCTAGGAGAAAGGATGCGAGCTGAGGAAGTCAAAGAAAGACACGAGCACATGCATGACGTTGACGTTGACGCAGGGTGGTGTTCGGCTATGCTGTGCGAGACGTTGACCTGTCGCTGCCCTCGGAGTCGTCGCTCCTATATATCGTAGCCCTCGCTTTCGTCGAGTCCGTACGGGAGGCAACACACCACAGTAGAGGAAAATGAATGGTGCGTCAAGCATTTGAGGGCGGGAATGATATGATGTCGGCGACGAACGGCACGCGCGTTGGGCTTGGTTGGGTGGACGACGGAGGAGGACTGGAGGAGACGACTGAGGAAGAAAGAAAAGAGGGGAAAAGAGAGCTTATACGTGTCATGTGGCAATCCGTCTGTGTGTGTGTGGGTCAGTCTCCCCTGACGTGCCAGCGTGTCAAACATGTTATACTGCGTTCAGCTCCACTGTTGGATAAAAATCGAATGGTAACGCGTGAAAATCGAATGGTACCCACTGTGGACATTGACCACTGTCGTGTAAGAGAAAAAGCGACCACAAAACTTCGATCGACCACTAGTGAATAAAAAATAAATTGCTGGCCCTGCCCGTTGGTCCCGCCCGCCCGCCCACCTGCCAAATAAATTCACATGGCCGTTGGCCGCTGGTTTTCTTTTCTTTTTTCTTTACCGCTCGTGGGTCCCATAATTCGACCGAGACGCTGTAGATACCGAACCAAACTTCCGTTCGCTTCCTTGCGTAGATTTGACCGTGACACTGGAGGTGCCTTTATGGATGGCAGACAGCCGGACGATGGGACCGTGGTACGTGGTTTCGACGGCACAACAACATTTGGCATCGACCGGTACTAAATGGTCTTATGTTAAAAAAAATAGAAGTGGCTCCGAGGGCTCCGTGCCACTTTAGTATCGGGTCTTTTTATGACCGGTACCAGTGAACGAATGTGTGCTTCTGTAATAGTGATTAGTAGTTTCAAAAACATTGATGGATAATAAAATAGAAATAAAATATTGAATTAAAAAAGCTATATAAGATTACCGTAGTTATGTTCCATAAATCTTTCTACTCCTAAAAATATTTTATAAAAAATTTGTGTATGGGAAGCCCAACTGTTTTCTGTTTTTTACTCCAGCCTAGCACCACTCCACAGACACACACAGAGACAAGGATACGCTCCCAGTCCTAGAGTTCCCACTCCCAGAGCCAGAGGCCACACTCCCACAGTCCCACACTCCCACTCCCACTCCCACCCGGGGCAGCAGCACGGCTGTTGCCTCTCCTCTCCACCTGCCGGCCGACAGCAGATCAACCTTCCTCCGCGGCTACCTCTGGTACACTCCACCTCCTCCTCCCCTCTAAAACCACTCTAGATGCTTCCCACCTCCCCGCCAATTCTATTCTTGCGCTCAAGTCTTCCTCGCCCCGTGCGCCGTGGGCGTTGCACGCGAGGTGTTCGACGCATTGCCTCCACTGCACTGCGCCGTGCCGCTCCCGGTTTTCTTGGGCACCGACGCGTTTCGCCGCGACGAACTGACGATGTAGCACTGACGCATGCTGTTTCGCTTCATTCGCTTTTGCAAGATCGACTCGGACCATGGCGGAGGCGCCGCCGCCGCGTCGCGCCGGGCCGCCGCAGTCGTGGTCGGACCTCCCGCATGACCTGGCCGGCCTGGTTCTCCGCCTCCTCCCGGCCTGCGCGGACCGCGCCCGCTTTGCCGCCGTGTGCCCGCAGTGGCGCGCCGCAGCGCGGCGGCTCCCCCTGCCCCCGCCGCTGCCGCTGCTCGCGTTCCCGGACGGCACCTTCTACAGCCTCCCCTACGGCAAGCCGTTCCGCTTCCCGGGCTTCGGCTGCGCCGGCTACAGGGCCGCGGCCTGTGGCCGCTGGCTCGTCTTCCCGCGAGACGACGGCTGCTTCTTGGTCGACCCCTTCGCCGGGGCCACCATGACGCTCCCTGCTCTGTCTCGCATCCGGCTCCGTCCCCCAGATGCAGCTGCCAAATATAAAGAGCCTGAGCTGGGTGAGGCACGCATCGGCGTCACATGGATGGATATGAAGTTCTCAGAGAAGTTTGCACTAATAAATAAGCTAGTAGTGTGCTCTCCAAACCTCGTCGCTGCATTCTTTGCCAGTACATCCAGTAAGGGTGGTGGTGGTACCAGTCAGATTCTAATGTGCCAGCCAGGGGCTTCCTCATGGTCGGTACGTGCGAATGACCACTGCAAGAGCTTTGCAGACATGGCATTCTATCAGGGAAAGCTCTATGCAATTGCTCATGACGAGAACCTCCTTATCGTCAACATCAGCCAAGACCCAAGCACTGGCGATCCGCAGGTCGCTCGAGTTGGACAGGTCATCAAGGGTGATCCTGACCCTTTGCTTGAAGCTTGGTGGCCAGACGACACCACTGGCCAAAATAAGCTCTACCTAGTCGAATCCTGTGGTGCGCTGCTGATGGTACACCGGAAGGTTTGCTGCAGAATTAATACTATAGACGGCAGGCTCGTGGCTGGACAGAACAAGTTTGAGGTATTCAAGGCTGACATGCAGCACTCACGGTGGGTGAGTGTGACAACCCTGGGGGATGACAAGGTGCTGTTCCTTGGACGACAGTGCTCCAGGGTTGTGTCCGCGTCTCAGTACAGGATGCCAGGGGACCAAATCTTCTTCTTGGATGATGAAATGGAGAACGCTGTTCAATACTACTTTGACGAGGATAACACTTCTGTTGGTCTCTACGACATGAAAACTGGTGAGGTCTCCTCTCCTCTGCCGATGGTCTGGAAGCACGAGGTGCTTCTCGCGACATGGCTATTCCCTTGAGACTGAAGTGAAGGCATTACTATGCAATCTTGCAGTAGGTCACTAGTTGTTGGATCATGGCACGATGGTTATTCCTAAGCAAGATTCTAACTGTATCAGTCTGTCTGGACTTAGTGTGTTGCTACTTTCTTTTGGGGGAAAACTGCGAAATGCTCATGGTACAATGTAGACACTTTATCATCTGACAGTATTCAGTCAATGCATGGTATTTGTAAGGATCTTGATGAAGTTGATCGTCCAATGCTCATGTTGTGAACATAATTGTGATGAGTCTTGTGCTTCCAGCTGGGCTTTAGGTTACTTGTGATGTATGTGTGCATCAGTTGTTCACTGTGAAGGTTGATTGCGAATTTTGGGATGCACACCTTCATTCATTATAGGACTTGGGTGCTCCAGATTGCAGCTTGAGTTTCTTTAGCTCTGGGGACTAGCTCTGCTCCTTCAGGAGTCGAGAGCTGAAAAATTGTGGGCAATTGACCTGAGTAATGATTTTGCCGCCAAGCCATCCCATTGTTCACACACGAATGACAAAATGATCGCACTTGGGCCACGCAAGCCCAGCAAAGCGCGGTCCAAGCCCATTTCCATTTCCACATCAAGCCACAACGGTCGATCGGTCACTATTCTTTTTTTTTTCTGGGATTATTATCACAAATTTACAATGGTCGCTATTTTGCTTGTCAGGTCTGCTCCCGACTCCACAGCCCACAACTCCACACTCCCCACCCGAGCTGCAGCGGGATCTCCAGGCTCCAGCTCCGCGTCCCTGCCGCATCAACCTTCCGCCGCGGTGACCTCTGGTACGCTGACTACTCCACCTCGCTCTCCTTCCACCTCCAGCGCATGCTCACTGCTCCCCTCACCCTCCACGACCAGACCAATGCCACTCTCGCCGTGTGCAGAGGCGGTGCGTGCGAGGTGTTCGACGTTTTGCCTCTACGCGCACTGGATGTGATGTGTCGCTTCTGGTTTCTTGGATCCTGGCGCGTTCTCTTACTGTGATGATGGAGTGCTGGCACATTCTAAGCATTACGTCTTTGTTGGCTCCTCTTTTCCAGATCGACTCGGATGGCCGAGGCCGCGCCGGCCGCCGTGCAGCCGGCGTCGTGGTCGGACATCCCGTGGGATCTGGCCGGCATGGTGCTCCGCCTCCTCCCGGCCTGCGCGGACCGCGCCCGCTTCGCCGCCGTGTGCCCGCAGTGGCGCGCCGCCGCGCGGCGGCTCCCCCTGCCCCCGCCGCTGCCGCTGCTCGCGCTCCCGGACGGCACCTTCTACAGCCTCCCCTACGGCAAGCCCTTCCGCTTCCCTGGCTTCGGCTGCGTCGGCTACAAGGGCGCCGCCTTTGGCAGCTGGCTCGTCTTCCCGCGCGACAACGGCTGCTTCTTGGTCGACCCTTTCGCCGGGGCCACCGTGACGCTCCCTGCTCTGTCCCGCGTCCGGCTCCGTCCACCAAATGCAGCTGATAAATATGTCAAGTATCAGGACCATGTCACACCGAATGGCAAACATTACGTTACATGGCTGGATATCAGGGACGCCAAGTATGTGCCCACATTAAACAAGCTGATTGTGTGCTCGCCAAACCTCGTTGCTGCATTCATTGGCAAGGGACACACAAGTCAGATTCTAATGTGCCAGCCAGGGGCTTCCACATGGTCTGTTCGTGCGTATGATCCGTGTGATGCGTTTGAAGACATGGTTTTCTACCGGGGAAAGCTCTACGCCCTTGCCGAAGATGAGAACCTCCTTGTCGTCAACATCAGCCAAGACCCAAGCACCGGTGACCCACAGATCTCTCGAATTGGACTGGTCATCAAGGGTGATCCTGACCCTTTGTTTGATGCTTGGTTGCCAGACGACACTACGGGCAGAAAGAAGCTCTACCTAGTGGAATCACGTGGTGCACTCATGATGGTACGCAGGAAAGTTTGTTGCAGAGTGGTAGTTGACACGATTGTTGCTGGGCGGATTAGTGAGTTTGAGGTATTGAAGGCTGACTTCGAGCACTCACAGTGGGTGAATGTGACAACTCTTGGGGATGACCAGATGCTTTTCCTCGGACGTCCATGCTCCAGAGCCTTGTCTGCGTCTCAGTATGGGATGTCCAGCGACCAAATCTTCTTCTTAGATGATGTAATGGAAAATGCTAAGGAGTACTTCTTTGATGAGGAGAACACTTCTGTCAGTGTCTATGACATGGGGAACGGCGAGGTCTCCTCTCCTCTGCCGATGAGCTGGAAACACGAGATGATTCTTGCGACATGGCTGTTCCCTCAGTACTAAAGTGAAGGTGTTACTATTCAATCCTGACAGTGATTACGAGTTGTCTCTGGCCAATCTACGATGATTAGTTAATTACTGTTTTGTGGCCTTCGAGTGTACCCCTTAGTTTTTCTGGAAAATATGGTGGTAGTAGTCATGTGCCTATTGCAGCCTATCTGATTGTAGCTCGATCTATGCTTGGTACCTGCAAGAATATTCTTGATTGCACAGTGCTCGTGTTGTGAGCTTTGTTGTGATGAATCTTGTGCTACTAGTTGGGCTTATTTGACTTGTGATGCATTTATGCATCAGTGCTTCATTGTGCTGGTTGATTGTGTGTTTTTAGATGCATGCATGCATGCATTATAGAATTAAAGTACTTAGGTCCCGTTTGGCCAAGATCCTAGTTGATTGATGCTTATCACTTATCAGTGTAGTAACCTTGCATCTGACTGACGGAATGATGTGATGAGTTACATCAGTAGTCTCTGTCACATGCTAACCATTGATGTTCTGCATATCATATTCCAGGATGGTACTCAAAATGGGACTGAGTTTTTTAATAAAAATAAATAAAAAGGGGGCTAAGTTAAGGTGTTATTTCTATCATTGTATGTTGATTAATTACTCCTGTGGTCGATGTTAACTTTATCAGTATTTGTCTGGGGCCTTAACCTGTTGGGCGTTCGGTAGCCCCTTTTGGGGCAATGCGGGGGTGGTTGTGCCTATGCAACCAGTGAAAAACGTCAAACACTCAATTGTCTGATTGTATCTTGATCCACGCATGGTATCTGTAAGAACATTGGACTTGTTTTTGCAATGCTTATGTAGCTATCTTGTGAACTCTGTCATGAATCCTTTGTTACATGATTGCCTTATTTCATTATGTTATTTAACTTGTGCATATGTCTGCATCAGTGCTTCAGTGTGCATCTTGAGTATCTTTAGTCCCGGAGCTCAATTATGTTCCTTCAGGAATATGAGAGGAACAAATATGGAAAATCCGTAGCAAAGGTGAAGTCCTGTGATTGTGTTGTGTTAAAAAAAAGTGAAGTCTATTTTTTTGAGGGATAAAATCCGTAGCAATGGCTTTTCCCTCAGTGATGCGATAAATCTGTTCCTCTGGGATTTTTATCGGTAGTACCTTGCAACTGACGATATGGCTTATCGCTGCATGTGTTATATTTATATGTGGAGATATTTCCATCTCATGTCGACCACTAATGTTCGTTTTATGCATCATATTCCAGGATGCTTTTGTTTCTAGTGACCTCTTGTTTCGGATCATTTGTTGTTGCTCCTGTAAGCTAAGTTGATGCTCGTGTTCTACTTTAAGCTAAGCTGGGTAGCAGTGTAGCACTATGACTCCTTTGCTATCAATGTTTAATACTGTACTGAAGCAAATGCATGTTTCTATCTGTCTTAGCAATGCCTCTACACTCTAATTGTACTTTGTGGGCCCAGTTAGGTTTGTTCTGCTGCATCAAAGGAAAATGTAGTGCAAGTGCGATGTGGATGTTCAACCTGTACTTTGAGAATGATTACTGGTTTCTCATGTGCTTACCGATGTGGTTATCAAATCATTCCTGATGCACTGCTACAAATAACAGCATATCTATCTTTCACCGCTACCGAATTGCGTACAATTTGAATTGATCAATTCAAATACTATTCGAGAGAGCACGATATTCCTGCCCAATTATACAATTTTGTAGTTCAACTACTAGTGTAGGCGTGTAGCGTGTGATTTTTTTTTTTTTTTGAGCACAGCGTGTAGCGTGTGATAACCAAGATAAGACAAGAACAATTGGGCTTCCGGAGCCAACCAGACCGTGGTCTGGGCTCCCTTTGTTATCCATGGGCCATGGCCGGACCACATACCAGACTGAAGCCAAACCCTTTTTTTTTCTGCCACATAGAAAAAGGCCGCTCCTCCACTCCTTCAGTTCAGAGTTCACTCCCCAGTCCCCACCGCACCGTCGCTCAGTCGAGGCGAGCGGGAGAGCGACTACTGCTGCCTGCCTTGCCTTGCCGGCGACCGCGCTAGACGTGTCGCCGGTCGCCGTCCGCGAGCTGGATCTCGATCTGGTAACCGCGAAAGCTCCAATCTTGGTGTAGATTTGCGCGCTCTGTGAATTCTTTTTCCAATCATTTAGTTAGGGTTCCGTGACCACCCGTCTCCATACTACCAAAGGCTGTGCATTTTCGTTTCTAGATGTCCCGTTGCACTATTTGGTTTAGTTTATTACAATGGATGTTAGCTGCTTCCCGCTGATCTTGCTCCAAAAATTGATTTTGGGTAGTCTATTGTGTTGCCTGCTCCTTTTCTTCTTCTCTGTTTTTTTTTGACATTTCCCCCTCCGTTTAGAAATGGTAGTTAATTGTTCTCAGTCGATCTCTTGTTCTGTCTAACGATGCATCATGGGTTTAATCTGCTTGAATACTTGGGTGTGGAATGATGATTTGATCTAATGTTTGGAGTCAGGTGTGGTGGACATATGCTGAAAACGAATAGAGTTTTAATTCTTTGCAAAACTACATAATTAGACAACAAGATGGGAAGTTGGCAGGCGAAAACCTAGTAACTGGGTTAAAATTGCTTTAATTAGTGTTTGCTTGGCTATAACAAATACCATAAGAACGTTTCAGATGGGCAATAAAGCCACCTAGAAATAACATTAACATTACCTGTGAAGCATGGGAACCAGGCAGGATCACCTCCGGTCACCTTTTAAAGCCACATAAATATCTGCTAGAATTTGGAACAAAGAAGTAAAGAACCACATTTCCATGTTGTTATGAGCGTTATGTATTAATTGTAGAGCCTTTGCACCCATTGGCATTTTCTATACTCCGTCATTCTAGTTAATGTGAATCTCTGAGACAATAATGCAATTTGACTACGTTGTTCACTATTGTTTTCCCCTGAAGCAGATTCCTTTCTGGACGATGGCACAGGCAGAGCCACCTCGATCGTGGTCCGATCTTCCAACAGAGATTGCCGGCCTGGTTCTATGCCGCCTCCCTGCCTACTCTGACCGTGTTCGCTTTGGGGCTGTATGTCGCCACTGGAGCTTCTCCTCAAAGGAGCATTGCTTGCCCAAGCCTTTCCCATGTTTAGTCTTCCCTAGTGGTACCTTTGTCAGCTCACCTCACAGTGAATCCTTCCAGTTCCATGACAGCGCGAGCTTCCACAGCTCCTGCGGTGAATGGCTTGTCTTCTTACATGATGGCACATGCTCCTTGAAGAACCCCTTCTCCAAGATCACCTTGACACTGCCTAACCAGTCTTGTGTCTGCCCCATCGATGAGCCTGTGGAAATTATTAATGGCCGTGTCACTCAAGGGGCACAGATGCCTCAAGAATCACTGAACATGGAAGCTGAGATGGTGATACACAAGATAGTCATGTGCTCAGAACTCCTTGTTGCTGCCATTGTTAAGATGGGACCTCTGCCCACTATTGCTTTCTGCCAGCCAGGTGCTGACTCATGGTTGTTAAGTGCACTCTGCAGCAATGGGCTCAAAGACATGATATGCTATGGAGGTAAGTTGTATGCCATCAATAAATTCGACGACCTTTTGGCCATTGATCTTGTTGATGAAAATGATAGTTGCAAGCTAAGCATCTCTCAAGTCGAGCGCCTTATTGTTGGAGGACCCTCTACCTTGAGCTTCATCATGGGTGGCGTCACTGACATCTATCACTTCCTGGTCGAATCACATGGTGCACTACTTCTGGTCTGCAGAACAATCTTTGGTATGCCATCTGACAGCGATGAGGAAGGGGTGCTGTTGAATCCTGTGGGGATGAAATTCGAGGCGTTTGAAGCAGACTTCAATTTGTTGCAGTGGGTGGTTGTGACAAGCGTGGGGGATGATCAAGCATTGTTCCTGGGCAAAAGCCATTCCCAGTCTGTCTGTGTGTCGGAGTACAAGCAGGAAGGGAACCATATCCTCATCCTTGACGATGGCACTTGCGGCTGGTTCTGGGCGGGTATGAAAAGTCCTTACCTTATGTACGACATGAGTAAAGGGAATACCTACTCGCCAAAGACCACAGTAATGCTCAAGGGCGAGAAGGCACCATTGACGTGGCTTTTCCCACTGTGATGCAAAGAACATGCTCCTCTTAGGCTGGCGACGCAGAGTGTTCGTTATATTCGTGTGCCAGACTTTGCGTAGTAAAACCTTAGCCAGATGATCTGAGGATGCTTTGTTTTGATAGGTCATCCTGAGCTTTTGTTTTGGATCGTGTGATGTTGCTACTGGGATCTGATAGATGTTCGTGTTCTTTATGTAAGCTGAGCTTAATTGAAACAACCGCATGGTGTCATGAATGTTATTAACTGTTTGCAATGCGTCTAATATTCGTACTTTGTGGTCCTAATCGGGTCTGGTCCGGCTGGATCTAAGACAAATGCGGCGTGAGATGTGCTTCAGTATCTGTGCAAGGTGGTTCGTCGACCAGTGCTCCTTTTGAGATTGGTCGCTGCAAGGCATATACATCATTACCAATGGTAAATGGACAGACGCTTTGCAACGGGAAACAGAATCATGTTTAATTTCACCATTGAGCATCGAGTAAGCCACAACTGTGACGTGCCAATTTCTTCTAGCACCCCTGTCCTACATAGATGATAGGAAAAATTGGCTATAACATAATGTGACTTGATGAAATTGGCTAAATGTTACTATGATCATGATGATTCACCACCCGTCTCGGTCGCTACCGGAGTGCAATTTGACTGTTATTCACAGTTTTCGTCCCCCCTGACCACCACGACCATCACCACCGGCCAGCGGATCGATGGCGGCTGTTGAGATTGAGAAGGCGGAGGAGAAGATGCTGACTCTCCAATCAGGTGTCCGAGATCAAGGAGTCGGTGGCGAAGTCGGCGGCCCTCAGGAACATGATCGAGGGCGGCTACGCCGACAACGGCACCATCCCAATTATAGCGCAAACTGCAAACTGTTACTTTGGTCGATCGATCAGCCTCTGTCAACTGCTCCTGTTTTAGTTCTGTCTAGCATTTCGTAATGTGGTGTAAATGATGATATTTTTGAAATCATCTATTTTGGTTAGATCTGATACTCAGGTGCTAGCAAATAATGAACAGAAAAATGGTATCCTATGCATTTATACACTTGGTTACTTGAATGTATGCATCTAACTGCGTGCCCTATCTATTTGTGATTGTTTTAGCCGTAGCCCCCGGGGTCAAGGCTGGATTAATTTCTATTATCTAAAAAAATTTGTGATTGTTTCGTTTGTCCCTTTATTGATGTTTCGCATATATTCCCTGCTCAAAATACATATTTGAGGAAAATATCCGACTTTATGTTTGCCTTGACAGGCTGTCAACTACCTGGACATCAAGGGGCTGCTGAATCTGACCCGCCAGACCATTGCAGACATGGTTAGTTCCAAAAAGAAAAAGGTTGGTGAAAATGTCACATCGGACACGGTAGAGCACTTTAGCACTTTTCGTTTGTTTGTGGTAAACATTGTCCTACCATGACCTAACTAGGCTCAAAAGATTCGTCTCGTCGTGTACATCAAAACCATGCAACTAGTTTTTTCATTTACCCACGTTTAGTGCTCCGTGCATAATGAGGGAGATTTGATGTGATAGGTGAATAGTGAAGTTTGGAGAGAGAATTTTAGAAAGTTTTGGGAACTAAATGATCAAAGGAAAGATGCCCGAGGAGATCCACAATACCTTCAGCATCAAGAACGACGTAACTGTCCCCTCTGCACCAGCCTTGACCACCACAACACAACACACCCTCCTCCAGCAGCCTAAAGCAGATGGAGGCCAGATTCCACGACTATATGTTACATTGGCAAAAAACTGACAAGGGGACCAGCCACCAACAATCTCACTATATCTCAAGAGTCGGGTTACAATGTCTATGGCGGCTTACAAGAGAATCAGTCTCCACGAAACCCTAGCAAGGGTATATGTACCGCACCGCCAAGCCCCGGCCCAAGCCTCCGGTGACGGGCCTCTGCTACGCTCCGGCAGAAACCCGGCCTTTATCGTGCACGTGAATTTGGAACATATCCCACAAATCAGCCTGAATGACAAGCTCACCAATTGTGCCCATCAAATAACTAACATGGAATGTGCTGGATTTCCTGCCCCCACTGTCGTCTTGAAGGTGTCGTCCCTGCCTTTAACAAGCCAAGCCAGATTGCCTTCTTAATTTATAGAAATGTTGTTCACTGAAGTTTATTATCTCTCTTGTGCCAATTGCAAACGATGGTTTCCACTTTCAAGTGTATCATGACGGAGGCTGATCTGTTATGCGAGTTGCTGATGTGTGAGACTGGAACGAAATACTACGTCAAACTCTGCTGCATGATTCGGAAGCTTGCCTTCAGATTTATGACCTACAAAGGACCTGAATGTTTTGCCGCTGCTAAGGTACAAGTGCAGGGGAAATAATGGTCCATCCATTTTCAAGGAGCGACTATATCAGGAATCGTACCTTTGAAGCCACGTTCAGTTGATCGAGGAGTGTAAAAAAGAAATTAAAAGCAATTTTTTAGCGTGCCAGATCAATTTGTTCACGATGTCCGGTTTGCATAGGGATGCATGCTACAGTACTCTCTAGGTACAGTACAAATGTACAATGCAGGTATATTTTGGATCATCGCAGCAAAAGCACACAAGCGTTTCTGATACAGAGAAACTACTAGCTACAGTTCATTCCTTGCAACAAGATCATCACAAGATACATGCCTACACGGCTCTCTCCACACATATCGGCATACTGTTATTCCATCTCTGTATACTGTATCACACACGTCGCCACATACACAGCATCTTGCCACGTCACAGATGTTGGTCCACGCCGGCGGCCGCACTGCCGGCCGTGGTGCATGGAATTGAACGACGATTCACGGCGGCGGCGCGACGGCGACGGCGGAGACCATGCTGTCGACGCCGCAGACGTTGGTGCCGCGGCAGAGGCGGTAGTACCCCTTCTCCCCCCACTGCTCCCCCCACGAGTTCTTGATGAGCCAGTAGGGCCGGTACCCCAGGCGCAGCGCCGCGAAGCCCCTGGCGCCGTAGCCGACTAGGAGCACGCCGTGGTTGACCCACGCCCGCGGGCAGACGAGCGGGCACGACACCCCGCCCACGTACGTCTGCATGAACGCCGCGTTCAGCGCCACCGCCAGCGGGCCGCGCCGCACCAGCGCCGCCCGGATCTGGCGCTCGTCGCCGGCCGGCACCGCCGTGAAGTTGGCGACGCGGACGGCGACGCGCGCCGGGTCGAAGCGGCAGGCGCCCGGCGCGCCCGTGTACGGGTACGCGCGCTGCTCCATCAGCCCGCCGGACTCCATCAGGTACGCGTACGCGTTCGTCATCAGCCCGCCGGCGCACCCGTTGTTGCACTCGTTCCGCGCCACCGCGCTGCACTGGAATCACAGGAGCCAACAATTTGTAGATATATATATGTATATATATTATATTTATATATAGTCCCCAGTGACGCACCGTGTGGTCGCAGTCGACGAGCTGCTGCTCGCTGAGGTCGAGGAGCTTGCCGGTGGCGAGGAAGTTGGCGCCCTCGACGGCGCCGGTGGTGCTGAACGCCCAGCAGGAGCCGCACGCGCCCTGCATCTTGACGCCGGTGACGGCGCCCCTGTCGCGCCAGTCGAAGCTGGCGGGGAGCCGCGCCACCTCCTCCTCCGACGCCGGCGCGGCGGCGGGCATGCCCGCCCGCGCGAGCCGCTGGGCGCCGGCGCGGACGCCCGTGAGCTGCGCCTCGAACTCCTCCCGGGTGAGGTCGGAGAAGGGCGTGACGCCGTGCCGCGCCGAGGGGTCCAGCGCCTGGTGCGCCGCCGCGCGGGCCAGGTTCGCCGCGAACACGCGCAGCCGCCGCGCGTACTCCTCGGGCCCGGAGTAGCGCCGCCCGTGCCGCCGCACGAACGCCGCGAACTGGGCCTCCGGGAGCAGCCCCGGCGGCCTGCTGGCTCGGGAG
Organism: Echinochloa phyllopogon; assembly: GCA_033239725.1. NCBI lineage: Eukaryota > Viridiplantae > Streptophyta > Magnoliopsida > Poales > Poaceae > Echinochloa > Echinochloa phyllopogon. Next base: position 47,083,209 of record BTCW01000002.1, on the reverse strand, counting down.
ACGCCGCCGCCGTCGGTCACCTGCCGGATGAAGCCGTCGTAGTCGGACGCGCCGCTGGCGAGTGGCAAGAGCAGGACGAGGGCGGCGACGAGATGGGCAGCCATGGTGGCGCGCGAGATTCTTGGGTGGGATCCCTTCTCCGACTCCATGGGCACGCGGAGTCCATAAAGAGAGGGAGGCCGAGGAGGAGGGCGAAGTGGCAGCCATGCAGGCGGGAGAGGTGGACGCCTGTCTCGTCGTTGAACGGCGGCGCGCGACGCCGAGCGACACGTGCGTGGGCGTTGTTCTTTGTCTTTCTAGCCACCGTAGAAGATGCCACGCACTTCGGTCTACGGTTAAGTGCAAGCTAAAGTACGGAGTACGTACTAATTTTGTTTGATGGTGCATAACCTTTGTTTTTGTTTACCGAAATTGATATGTCATCGAATGTGTGAATATCCGTTTGGATGTAGATATTGGAGGGCTTGGTATTGAATTGGTTTCAATACCAAATCAGAGTAGTATTGGTATTATATTACAATACCAAAGTCATTGTTTGAATGTAGATGAATTCACGAGATGGAGACAATGTCAAGCAATACAGAGGGGAAGGGATGTGAATTGAGGGAGGGGTTCTACCAAAGGGTCAATTCCTCTCGGTATTGGATCAGATTTCCAATTCCAATACCAAAACCATCCAAACACTAGGTATTGAAGGTACCTAATTCCAATTCTAAATTTCAGCCTCCAATGTCTACTTCCAAACGGAGCGTGACACTACTGCAAGCTCTCTCTACTAACCTGCCACATGAATTTTCAGAATAACCTTTCGTATACCAAATTTTCTTTGGACTTTTTGGGAACATGCAAAAGCCCTGCATGTTAGATTTACTAGTCTATCAATCCGTGATTCCGCATGGTTGAGTAATTTTGAGATAAATAAACATTATTATTTATGAAAAATTAGGATCGATAACTGATGATCAATTATTCCTACTCTGTTCCCTTTCTCTGTCGTATGTTAAATAATGTGTCTGTGAGAGAAAATTTAGGGATTAATGTTTTTTCCCAATAGTGGTATACATTGGTAGTAATTTAGAAGCAAAGTTATGGGGTTGCTTTAGATTATATTTATTATTATAAGGGGATAAGTGGGTAATTCATGTAGACTATTCCAAATCGCTGCTGAAATGAGGTGTAATTTCTCATGTGTTAACTTCCTTGATGACCAGTGCCTAGTGATAAACAGTAAAGTCAAATGAAAAGTATTATTATTTAGAAACAAAATATCATAGTTTTTACAGCTCACGGTCTAAATGAGAATGAGAGTCACTGCACCATTGGATATACATAAATCAATGTACTTTGGGGAAAAATAAAGATGATCAAATACCTTGTCTTGTGTCAAACCGTATACAATGGTGAATGGTAGGTCGTTACTTTTCAGAAAATTGTAGCCCTGTAAATGTAGCATATCTGCCTGGTTACTCTTTTTGGCATGCTCACCTGCACAATTTGCAAAGGAGAAGTGAGCCACGAAATCTTATGCCTCTTTCAGTCTTTCTCATCGATTTACTTTCTTCTATATAGTTTAGTCGTGCACGAAGCACTATATGCATGGCATAGACACATAATATGTTCTCCCACCATAATCCTCTGCTTGGTGTAACTTGTAATCACCTATACGTACATGCACCATGATTCGTTGTTTGTGATGACGTGGAAGGCCGGGTCAATTAAACAACGCGGGCATCCTTCTTGCGGTGGCCATGCAACTTCATGTATGATCTCACCTTCTCATGGGGCAACTGGTGCCTGATGATATCGAACATGAAAGCAAATCAGCAAATTGCCCTAGAAAATAAGGAACAGATCGAAGCCAGGAATTGCAAACGAAAGGAGAGGCCAATTGGTGTCGGAAGTTGAAACAGATTGAGAAACAGGGGAAAGTGGAAGAGGACACGCCGAGCTCACTTACCTGGTAGATCGATCGGCAATCATGCATGACGGGATGATAGCCTGCCCTGCGGTGACTTCGAGCTAGAGACAATAATCGACTTTGAATGGTAGAACCACTCAAGCACAATTCGTCAATCAGATGCAAAGTGCATGGTGAATGATGGAAACCACGCATAACATCGGCGGCGTGTGGCAGGTAGATTGAAAAAGTTTATACAGAAATATGGAAGGAGGAAGGGGTCATTTTCTGTTAATGTTTGTAATGGCAGTGGTGAGTAATTTGGATACAAATTTAGGGGTTATTTTGGACTATTTTTCATAATGGCAGCGGTGGGTAAATTTTAAGAAAGTAAAATAGATCCAATGGCCGCTAAAATCAATGTTGATTAGAATATGCCAAATCGATGGCCGGATGTTTCTGATTTTTGTGAGAATTTCTAGGATTTATCTATTTTTCTAGCGCGTCTCGTGAGGATTAACGTGGATGCTCCAAAAGGAGCCTCCAATTAGTAATAGTAAGATAGAAGGCGTGCTGTAATCGCCGTTGTTCACTTATCTTCTTCAACAAATGATCCTTCTACATTTGTTTTTGAAAAGAAAGTCAAAAGTACTACAGAACTCTGCTGATTTCATATTAGAACTGTTGCCTACATTGTTTGACTATTTTTTTTATAAAAAAACATGGCGTCTTCCATCTTTGTGCAGTGCCAGATTTTCACTAGTTTCTTCAGCAAAAATCCTAGGAATTCCTTAGCATCACGATTTTATGGAAGTTTGACCACGAGGTAGGCAGGTAAATATTGTTCTTTCCTTAGAGCATCTTTAAGAGACTCTGCAAAATAAGTTACCTAAAATCTAATCGGAGAGGGCTCTCCGTTTACAGCTATCGCGAGAGCCCTCCTAATCACCGTCTCTTTTACATCGGAGGCTCGCCCGCACGCGTCTCTACGTTGCTGTCGTGGTGGGTCCCATATATGGTCGAGGACTCTTATCGCTTCTAGAACGAGCCGACGAGGAGGGAGGGGCTCTTCGTTTCTCCTCTCCATTTTCCCAGTCTCGATCCCCAATCCGGCGGAGGCCATGGAGGCGGAGGGCCCAATCCATTCCCGAGGGGCGGAGGAGTCGCGGGGCAGTGGACGCCGGCTCTATTCCCAAGGTGCGGAGGCGTCGTGGGGCAGCAGATCACGGGGCGGAGGTGTGTCACGAGGCACCGCATCCAGCAGCGGGAGCGCACTGGCGGCGGAGGCATGTCGCGAGGTAGTGGATCCAGGAGCGGGAGCGACGGAGGCGGAGGTCCAATCCGGACGGAGGCGTCGCGGTACCGGATCCAGGAGCGGGAGCGCACCTTTCCGCCTCGGCGGAGGGCTACGGGGCGGAGGCGTCGCTAGGTAGCGCACCTCTCCACATCGGAGGCGACGGGGCGGAGGCCCGGTCGATTCCCGGGGCAGAGGCATCGCGGTGGTCGCGGATCCAGCAACGGGAGCCCACCTCTGCGCCTTGTGCAGCTGAGGTTGGGGGAGGCGGCGCACCACGGCGATAGGTGGAAGCGGAGGCCACCTGCTGCTTTTGTCGATGTGGTAAGGACCCTGTATTCATACAACGATTTCATATGCTATTTGAATCATGTTTGACAAGTCAGAATAGGATTTGATTTTTGTTTCTGTAGTAACTGTTCTTTGAGATCTGTTGTCGAACTAGTCTAGGGTTTACAGTTCATGTCATCTATTAGTCTACGTTTTAGTAATTACTCGATGTCAATTATCACCATGACTAATTAAATAGTTCAAAAAGTAGACTATTGACTGAACTAGGTGCATAGTACATCTAATGTAACCAGTCACTACATATTTGATTATTTAACACTTATTAGGCTAACATATCCACATCTTATTTGCAATTCCTTAAGTTTTTATTTTCTAATGATGCATGCGAAACTTTTTTCTGATCAGTTTATACTAATTTAGTGCTGATCAGTTTATACTAGTTTACAACCTAAAAGATTACATACAAATTTGGTCTTCTATCATAATGTGATTGTTGAAGTAAAATTTTAGTTTATCCCTAATTTTTAAACATAGTAAGTAACTTATAAGAATTTTTTATGATACAAATATGCTTGACTTTAAACTTAGCAGGAAGTAAATTATCATATAATTAATGTTTGTCTTATAATCTTGCTATATATTTTCTTTTCTCTTTTCTGATGTGAATTAGAAAGTAACATGTCACTACTTGTGTGTCTTTTTGAAGTAGCTTATCAGAGTTTTATATGATATAGAAAGTAATTTGTCACAGATTTCAACCATACAAAAAAGTAATTTTAAAGTTTTATTTTTGCTCCTATGTGATTTGGGAAGTAAATTATGTGACTGATCTTTATAGTTGGAATTTCTATATGAGTGTTGCACTATGTGCTTGCATGATTTATATTGCTTGTTTTTTTTCTTTTTTTAGTGCCCCCACCGGTATTTTCTAGCTTTCTAGGTTGTGAGTGTTTATGTGTTAAGTGCATAGTGCAATCATATATAGCCTATTAGCTTGCACCATGTGCCTGTATGATTTGGTCACTTGTTCTTACTTTATGGCCTGTGTGCATGTAGTATCCGATATCTTTTATTCGTGCCTCTTGTGACCGTTGTCTTGATCTGCCCCCTTGCTTTGAAGGTAGAGTGATTTGCATTCCTTCTATCCTTTTTGCTGTGCTGGAATTTCTTTTTCTATTTAAGATAGTTGAGACCATAATTTACTTGTGACTTTTTTTGGGTTATATCTTTGTCAAGTCAGCGTATATGGGGCACTACATAACAAGCTGTACAAATATTAAACCGCTATATTCCATGTCCATACCTCCAATTTATATCTATTTTACTGGTATTGTGTTTTTTCCTTTCACCACCTAGGCTATCATTTAATTACTGTTGACGTGTTGTATACCAGGTCGACCAAAACCCCACTAGAGCTGATATGTGGTTAAAACCATAAGTTTATTTTTCCATTTTTCTTTTGTGACCCTATAATTCCCAATGTGGTGGCCTGGTGGTCTCGACACAACATTTTAGATGTACTGTTCTGTCATCATATTATTGTTTCAAGTAACTGAACTGTTCTGACATATATATTTTTTTCATGGATTGTGAGGGAGTTCAACTATATTTTTTTCATGGTTTGTGAGGGAGTTTTCAAAGAATCGAAGGTAATATCTCATAAAAAAATTACGTTTGTACTTATGTGTGTGAATTTCGTGGCTTGAGAAGTTAACCTTTTATGGTGCTGTTACGTGTCTCAATCTCATGTAGCATATCTTTTTTGTGAAGTCTTTCTTAGATGGTCCTCACTGGTAGTTGAAATTGGTTTAGATCTTTTTTTGGATAAATACTTCTAAATTATATGATAATCATAGCTTGAAAGGACATAGCTCATCCCCATTTCTAATGTAAATTAGTAGGAAGTAACTTATCACTACTAATTTGTCTTTAGAAAGTAACTTATCAGTGTTTTATATGATATAGAAAGTAACTTATTACTAATTTCAACCATGAAGAAAAGTAATTTTAATATAATTTTTCTCCTATGTGAATTAGGAGCTAACTTAAATGACCGGCCACTAGTAGTTCAATCATATTAGGCTAGTAGCTTGTCAGTCTTCTTTTTTGTTAGATTGTCAGTGTATGTTGTTTAGTTTTATTAATTATGACATTTAGCAGAAATATCACTTATCTTTTTTAGCAACATAGAATGATGTGGGTGTTTGTGTGTTAAGTGCATGTTTCAATCATATTAGCTTGATAACTTTTTACTCCACATTTTGTTTTAGATTGCCGGTGTGTTGCTCAGTTTTGCTACAGTCAGTAGATGGTTAGATGGTGTTTGAACGAATGCTTGTAAATTTTGTGCTAATCATAGATTGTGGATGACATGACTCATCCCTTTTTTGATGTCAATTAGAAAGTAACTTGACACTATTCATGTGTCTTTTGAAAGTATCTTATCAGAATTTTATATTATATAGAATGTAACTTGTCACTGATTTCAACCATACAAAAAAGTAATTTTAATCTTTTTTTGGCTTCTATGTGGTTTGGGAAGTAAATTATGTGACTGATCCCTATAGTTGGAATTTCTATATGAGTATTGTACTATGTGCTTCCATGATTTTGTATTGCTTTTTTTTCTTTTTTAGTTCTCCTACCGGTATTTTCTAGCTTTCTAGGTTGTGGGTGTTTATGTGTTAGGTGCATAGTGCAATCATATATATAGCATGGTAGCTTGCACTATGTGCCTCCATGATTTGGTCACTTGTTCTTACTTTATGGCATGTGTGCATGTACATGTAGTACCCGATATTTTTAGTTCGTGCCTCTTGTGACATGTGTTTTGATATGCCCCCTGCTTTGAAGGTAGTGATTTACATTCCTTCTATACTTTTTGCTGTGGTGGAATTTGTTTTTGTGTTTAGGATAGCTGAGACTATAATTTACTTGTGACTTTTTTGGTTATATCTATATCAAGTCAGTGTATATTGGGTACGGTATAATAAGTTGTACAAATATTAAACTGGTATATTCCATACCCATACCTCCAATTATTGTCTATTTTACTGGTATTGTGTTTTTTCCTTTCACCACCTAGTCTATAATTTGATCACTATTCAGGGGTAATGTTAGGTATGTGTTGGTATGTGATATGTGGAGTGAGATGTTCAATCACTTTGCATACCTTGAAATTTCTAGTTTGGTGCCCTCCTCGATGCTTGCAAGTCTTAGCACCTAATTTTTAGCTCACCTTTTGTATTTTTCAACAATTTGTTCTGATAATATTACCCCTAATTTGTTACAGTTCGAGGTGCATCTAAGTCTGTGACAACTCATATTGGGGTGGAGTAACGGTGTCTACTAGTTTGCTGTCTCACATGATATATGAGCTAAACTGCATTGAATTTTGAACGGCCAGTAAGTAACTAAATCTTTATTCATACTACATAGGAAGTAACTTACCTTATCTTGAGTCACATAAGAAGTAACTAGTTATTTATTTAGATGAGATATGAAGTTACATCTCCCTGTTATTCTACCACATTGATACTATTATCTTTTTTGTGATCATATTTAACATATGCTTCTCCTATTAGTAAATTTCCTTGCGTGACATTGTCTTTATTTGAAACGTTTACAAAACATATACCTTCCAGATATGATTATTGTTGCATTATGGGATATAGTCTTAACATTTCCAAATACTCAGTAGAATAGTTTGCAAGAAATGGAACCCTTGTTTAGCTCTGAGAGAATTTTCAGTTTTGATGCTGATGAGACATTACATTTACTTGAAAAAGTTTCAGATCCACATGGACTTTTTGCCATGCCTACTTTATTGATATCTGAATGTGTAATGTTAAAAATGATCTTTTTGTCATCTGATTTAACAAAAGTTACATGCCACCCTTTTCTATTTTTGAATTAGGAAGTAATTTTGTCACTATTTATTTTATTTAGGAAGTAACCTATCATTGATTTAATGGGGTAGAATGTAACTTGTTACTGGTTTGAAACACAATGGAAGTAACTTCTCTTGAAATCTGGAAATTTGATACAAGCATAGCCACCATCATGAATTTGGAGTTACTGTAGTCACTACTAGTACGGTAGTTATGTTGTAATTTTCAGCCTTAAGCCTTGAGCTGATAACCATTGTTGTGTTGGTCATGGTGTCATGTGTCCTACTTAATTCTATATGATTGTAGGAATAGTATGCCTCCATAACAGTACTTGTTTGGTGATGGTTGCTTTTATCAGTGATGCTTGTGACCTACTGTGAAAACAAAAATAGTTCGCTCCATATACTCTGCTGTCGGTGATGGTATGTTTTTATCGGTGTGTGCATAGTCTCAGTAGAGCCAATAGGAATTGTTGCCCGTAGCTTTATTCTTGGATAGCTTCTTCATCTAGATGCTTTTTATAACCGATGCATACCAAAAAGTTTTGGATTATAGGCATTCCCACATGTGAATCTGTGTGTTAATTTCCTTTTATACTTTTGACTACTATCATGTATGTCAAAATATATCATTGCACCTTTTTTTTCTATAGGAGTAGCTCAAAGGGAAACAAGCTGATGAACACATGTCCTGGTTTTTCTAGTTTAGTGAGCAAGTCCATTCAAGATTTCTGCCATCCAGCCTCATCAGTCCATGATGCTAGTGTCCTAGTGATTATGTTGATGATGATGAAAGATGAACATATTGGAAGTAACTTGTTTCTAATTTCAAACACATAGGAAGTAACTAATTATTGGTTTACATGAGATAGGAAGTAACTCGCCCTTGATTAACTAAACCAGAAGTAAATTATTTTAGAAACATATGAGACATAAAGTAGCTTGTCCTTGATTTGAAACATAGGAAGTACCTTATCAATTAATTGCCAGGAGATTTAAGGTAACTTTGTCCCTATTGTAAACATGACAAAGGAAATAACTTGGCACTATTTTAACATTACAGGAAGTAACTCTTCATCAATTTAAATGGTACAGAAAATAACTTATGATTAATGTACATGTTACATAAAGTAACTTTTCATTCTTTTTGCATTACAAAATAGAGAAACACACTATTTTTCCTCTTATCCTTTTCAAGTCACTAAATTACTTCTTGCAATCTCATGAAATGGTTTCTAACTATGACTCCTTTTATCTTCCATCAGGCATCTAAATCTGAGACCCAGAAGAAGTAGCTTTTTCTAGAGACAAGGACAAATGATCTGTACAACACTTTTTTTAAGTGTTGAAGATGCAAACATTTCATGTACAATTTATGTTTAAAGGGTAAAACAAATATGTACATAATATGTTATAAGATATGCCTCTATGATTTGAAAATACTCATCTCGGTGAGGTGAACCCTATGATCTATGAACACTATTGTTGAATACCGATAGGAATCGTTTATGTTTGAAGTGAAAAGGACCCGCATCTAAACCTGTCAGTGCTGATTCTTGGGTCTACGTGTTGTTTTGTATACTGTTTCAACATGATTTGCCCTGTTTTTTTATGCGGGTTCATGGTTGCATGTGACGCCTGCTCTGCAGCGACGACACTTGAAAAAGTTGTCGGTGTTGCAACAGATCGTGTCAGTCAAGATGTTGTATTTAATTTGTTTATGTAACATGCTGAGCACCTGTGCTAGTTGCTGGCACCCTCCGCCCGTAGTCGACGCGCTCCGCGCGGGTCGTCGCGCTCCGTGCAGACAAGAAGGTGCAAGTTTGGTACCTTTTCATTTTTAGCATTTGTCCATATTTGGGGCTCTCCGGTTAGCGCAAACCGGAGAGGGCTCTCCCTCTAGTCACGTACAATAAGTTAACTAGCTAAAAAAATAGAGGCAAAAATCTCTATCCAACGGAAGCTCCATCCGCCTCACTATTTTTCCGGTTCGCTATCGGACGGCTCGCTAATTTTCGCTAGCTTCCGACGCTCGCCCACGCCCTCTCCCCTCCTTGCTCTCCCTCCCTTCCCCGCCCCCCTGCGCTCACTCCCTTTCCGGAGCTGCTGCTGCGAGGTGGAGCGAGGCGGCGGGGCCAAATCGGCAGAGGAGGCAGAGGAGATAGGGGCGCTGGAGCTGGAGCCAACGGGGGCCAAATCGGCGGGGGCGGTGCTGGAGCCGGCGACGGCGGCGGCGCTGGAGCGAGTGGTGGGGGAAGCTTTGCGGCGGGAGGAGTACGACATCGCTGGTGAGGGGAGAAGGGGAAGAAGGCGAGCAAAGTCTCTTCCACAGTTCCACGGGCTCCAACCGGAACACGAGAGATGGAGGGGGCCGTGAGCTCGAATCGGCGCACACCGCCGACCAGGCACACGGCGACCCGCAGCGGCGGCGTAGGGCTGGTGGCGGCGTTGGGCCGAGGGGAAGGCAGGGGTAGGATGACGGTGAGGAGGAGCAGGAGGCGAAGAGCGGAGGGGAAGGAGAGCGTGGTGTGGGTGTTGGGCCTCTCAATGACGGATCAGGTCGTCGGCGGAGCTTGAGGGCGCGGATCAGGTCGACGACGGTGGAGCGGGGGAATCGCGGGGCCAGGTACCGCGGCGCGGAGGAAGGGAAGTGGAGGACGCCCTCTTCATCTGACGAGGAGGAGGGGACCAAGGAGCACCAGGACGGGGCTCCGGCCGGTGATGTTCGGTCGTGCGTCAAAGAGAAGGGAGGTGAGGGAGAAGGGAGGAGATAAGAATAAGGTGTATGATATGGGGTCCACTGGTATTTAATGTATAGAGTCTAGTTTTAAAGAGTTCGTTGGTTTATCGTTGTCTTTGAGAAGTTTTTTATTCTTTGGTTAGTCTTTTAAAGATGCTCTTATACTTCAATATGGAACTTTTTGCCTACTCTAGGTATGATATTTCTTTTCAGACGGTCAACACTTTCTAAAACACTTCGGAGTGTGTAGGACCGAAATTCAGTGCACTAAGTGTAAGGAAAAAGATCATTATCTGCCTAAATCTCAGAAGATTTTGAGCTTTTGGCAGCATTCTGTAAATTCTACAGTTTTGTTTCCATATTTTACACCAATATCATATAATTCAAGATAATGTTTATATTCTATTGTGCCATGTGCATAATAAAAATGCAGAGATACCCTGCTATCCCATGGCCCTCGATGATGCTTACAGCGCGACCAATCAAATTCATTCAAAAGCGCACACAAGAGGGTTCAATTCGATTACTTAAATTTATATGGCAACATTACAAGAATAGAACCAGTGATACCCTGCGGAAATTTTTTAAACAAATTTTTAAGGTGCAGTATGAAAGTAGGAACGTCAAAGTGATTTCATGATAACATTCTTTTGTTAACATTATACATGAAAGCATGATAATTTTATTGAGAGAGAACCATTCTAAATTATTGATCCTACATTTTTTTCTACTACAGGAATTTTGTAGCATGATACTCACAAATACATCATATTAGCCATGTATAGAAAATCGGTTGAAGAGATAAATATATGATCTAGTGGATGATAACATGATGTATAGTAGATGGTGACATGTCGTACAGTGGATGATGACGTGAAATGTTTGCATGTTGAGAGAAATCTAACTAAGACCTGTAGTGATACCAATTATATAGGTTATATAGATAACCTTTACATCAAGGAACCATTACGAGCTCTGCTAGAGCTCTGGAGAACAGAGTAACTTCACATGCAAACAACGACGAAAGATGTCTCAAGTCACGCACACAGCATGCATCCTGCGTCTCTTGGGCACTTCCACTTTCTTTGGCAGCTCCAGCGCTTCGATCTTGGCGAACCATGGACGCTTGAGCGCGGCCGCTGCAGTGAGGCGCTTCTCCGGGTTTTGCAAGCAAGTGAGGAGGCCACTGATGACCTCGAATCCTTCTTCGGACAGCTTCGTCTCGGGGAAGTGCTCCCGCAGTAGGCTGTGCCGCTTCATGCCCGGGTCCGGCATCACCACGGTGGCGAACGCCGTGGGTGAGAACCACGGCCACGTCGTGTCGTCAGGCGTGCCGAGCACGTCGAAGATGGCGCAGAGCTGTCCTTGCTCGTAGAATCCATGGAACAGAGGCCTCCCGTTGTTGATGAGCTCCGCCATGACGCAGCCGAGGGACCAGATGTCCACTTTCTCGTCGTAGTCGGGCTTCTCCAGCAGCATGATCTCCGGTGCCATGTACCACATCGTGCCGGCCGGCTTGTACGGCGGCCGCTCGCCGACGAGGATGTTCTGGAGCTTGATGTCGCGGTGGACGATGTGGCCGCCGTGCATCCTCTTGGCGCCGCTGGAACTGGCGGAGGAGGAGCCGGCGAACTCCATGACGAGGCGGAGGTCCAAGGTGGCCGGGGCGCGGACGACGCCATGGAAGCCGACGATGAACGGGTTGCCGCCACGGCCACCGGACGCCGCCTCCTCGAGGAAGCGCGCCTCCCGCAGCGCCGCCTCGAGGCCGCCGTCGTGGGCCGTGACGAGGTGCTTGATGGCGACGATCTGGCCCGTGGCGCGGTGGCGCGCCTTGACGACGGCGCTGAAGGCCCCCTTGCCGAGGTGGCATGTCGTCTCCTCGTACTGCTCCGTGGTGCCGACGACGGCGTCCGGCAAAGCCGCAGGCGCCCGGCGACCCCGTGTACGGGTACGCACGCTGCTCCATCAGCCCGCAGACGCACCCGATGTTGCACTCGTTTCGCGCCACCGCGCTGCACTGGAATCAATGGACACAAGAGCGAACAATTTATATATAGTCCGCAGTGAGTGATGGCACAGGCACAGGCACGCACCGTGTGGTCGCAGTCCACGAGCTGCTGCTCGCTGAGGTTGAGCTTGCCGGTTGCGAGGAAGTTGGCGCCCTCCACCGTGCCGGTCGTGCTGAACGCACAGCAGGACCCGCACGCGCCCTGCATCTTGACGCCGGTGACGGCGCCCCTGTCGCGCCGGTCGAAGCTGGCGGGCAGCCGCGCCACCTCCTCGTCCGACGCCGGCGCGAGCCGCTGGGCGTCGCGGACGCCCGTGAGCTGCGCCTCGAGCTCCTCCCGCGTGAGGTCGGAGAAGGGCGTGACGCCGTGCCGCGCCGAGGGGTCCAGCGCCTGGTGCGCCGCCGCTTGGGCCAGGTTGGCCGCGAACGCGCGCAGCCGCCGCGCGTACTCCTCGGGCCCGGAGTAGCGCCGCCCGTGCCGCCGCACGAATGCCGCGAACTGCGCCTCCGGGAGCAGCCCCGGCCTGCTGGCTCGGGAGACGCCGCCGCCGTCGGTCACCTGCCGCCGGATGATGCCATCGTGGTCGGACGCGCCGCCGGCGAGTGGCAGGAGCAGGACGAGGGCGGCGACAAGATGGGCAGCCATGGTGGCGCGCGAGATTCTTGGGTGGGAGTGGGATCTCCGACTCCATGGGCACGCGGCGTCCATAAAGAGAGGGAGGCCGAGGAGGAGGGCGAAGTGGCAGCCATGCAGGCGGGAGAGGTGGACGCGAAGTGGCAGCCATGCGTGGGCGTTGTTCTTTGTCTTTCTAGCCACCGTACAAGGCAGCCACGCACTTCGGTCTCCTGCTAAGTGCAAGTACTAATTTTCTTTGATGGTGCATATAACCTTTGTTTTGTTTAGCAAAACTCAAGATGACAACGGGTAAAAAATATCCGCACGCCCGCGGACAGAAAACCCGATGGACGCGGATACAGATTCAAGTTCGTATCCGCGGGCACGGGCACAGGCATGGCCTTAAACCTGACGGATATTTACTCGCGGGCATGGAAAAGTGATATCCGCGCCCGCAAATCCGCAAACCCGCTCCAATAGTTAGCATGTAGGCTTAATCCCTCTGGTATATAATAAAATACCAAGAAAATGATGATCCTCTTTAGACTATAACTCTTGTATAGGTTATGTTTTAGTTGTGTGCATTTATATCTACTAATGTGTGTTAAAATGTTCCTATTGAGATGATTTTTACTTGATAAGATATTGTTATCGAGATATACCTTGAGGGTACGGGCATGCCCGCGGGTGTGAGAAATCCGCGGATAGCGGGTACAGATATGTTTTTCTACCCGTGACAGGATAGCGGATGCGGGTGCGGATTTTTGCTCGCGGGTGCGGATATGTAGAGTCAATATCCGCGCGGATTTTACCCGTTGCCATCTTTAAGCGAAACTGATATGATCATCAAATGTGAATATCCGTGACACTACTGTAAGCTCTCTCTACAAACGAAAAAATTGGCATTTGAAATTCGTAACAGGTTAAGTATTTTCATTTATACTATTTACTACCACCATTCAATGATAGTTTTCCTCGATATATCATGTCATGCAGGATCAGACTCAAAATGCCAGAGCTCTTATAACAGTTTCTAGGTTGAATCTAGAAGAAACTCAGCCACTAACTAATTTGCATCTGCCTCCTTTGTTTCTCGTGTCGGTCTGTCGGATCACGTCGGAGTTTTAATGACTCCAAAGGTGCGGCATGTGGGTGGGAGCTGCAGTTGGTCTTCTCCGCTATCATCTTTGTGTGTAGGAATACGGTCTTGTGAGTAGTTTTATGAGTGGTGCCCGTGTTAATGTCCCAATCCAACCGGACGAGTATAATTATTTTTCTTTTTTTTCTGTTTTCTGACCATGACCTTCTAGGGTGGTGGGCTTGTATTTTTATTCTTCTATATTAATTAAACACGCACTGTCTTTTGCGGTTAGTTTAAAAAAAACTTGAGCAAATGTAGCTAGGGTAGATATGAGACTAACAAATTCCATCAGAACTACAAAACAATATCTAGATACAAAAGCGTGGTGATACCCTGTGTAAACTGACATGTTGAGATAGTTCTTTAGGGTGCAGGTATCCATCCTCTACTAACTAAAAGTTGACATTTAAAATTCGTAATCGTAACAGGTTAAATTTAGAAATATTTTCATCTATACTATTTACTACCACCTTGACAGTTTTCCTCGATATACTATGTCGACGTCGTGCAGGATCAGAGACTCAAAAATCAAAATGCCAGAGAGCTCTCGTAACAGTTTCCAGGTTGAATCTAGAAGAAACTCTGCCAAGTAATTTTCCAAAGAAGCACAGTGAATTTCGCCCAAAAAATCAACACCTCACTCGAACCACCCAGCAAACCCTGCATGACATGGAAAAAACACACCCCGACAGATCTGGTTGAGTTAGTTTCTCAGTATAATGTTAGGGCCAGGTTAACGATGACAAACTAGTGAACTACAATAAGTTTCAGGCTTCGACAAGTCCATAAAGAAAAGGCTAACGAATGATAACAATGTCTTGCTGCAGCTAGGAGCACGATAATCATGCATCCGGAACCCTGCTGCCCTACAGATAGACAATTGCGTTCACGGAAGGGTACGCCTTGAAGGTACCTTTCTTGGTCAAAAAACATGGCCTCCTGTTCCGATCTTCAGATCCAGAACAGAGATGACGGTAACTGGAAAGTTTCTCCATTTCTTCAGCAAAGGTCCTTTGTGCAGCATTCTTCTGTCTACAGAAGAATTCGGCAGCGTATATACGATTCAGATAACTAATCTCGTCCTATCCGATCCTTTTCATCTAAACCCAACCTTAGTTATTTTGTCTCAAATTTCTTTTTTTTCTTTTTTGTTGTTGAGACATTTTTGCATGAATTTTTGTATTTTTAGTTGGATAAATTAATTAGTTTCTAATTCGTGTTATATAAATTTTATGTACACGTAGAAATAAGTCCACACTGATCGTGTGGGCGAGGTGGTCGATGATGACTGGAATTAATCTGAAACAAAATATTAATTACACTACTTGCAAGGGTAGGGTGGTAGGGGACTAGGGGTGGACCAGTACGTAAAATCCGTCAGAAACAAAAGAGAATGGGCACGGTCAATAATTAGTGCCAAAAACCAAAAACAGACGGAGAACCTGGATCAGAAATCGACCTCACGGTGGTTAATTTAGAGATGACTATAAATCACACGGATCGATAAGACAAACGCCGTGGTGATTTGCATTAGCTGGAGATCGAGTGGAGAAGATGCAGTGAATCAGTCCGTAGTATCTGATATCCGTGCCGTATTATTTGATGATGAGTCAGCAGCAGTGTGATGCACGTGGTCTGCAACACCATGAACGGGGGGGAAGCATATGCCGATACGTATATATTTTTTTGGTTCATTATCTGAATATATATATATATATATATATATATATATATATATATATATATATTGGTTAGCTAGTGTGGTAGCCGCCGGCGTCGACGTCTCGCGGGGCGCGCGCGTCGCGATCTCGGCGGGTGGTCAGCAGCAGCGTTTGCGACGTGCCCATGCAGCATGCAGGGCGCGCGGTGCAGTGTTGCCTTGCATGCGCCGGTCGATCTCCAGTGCACGCTGGTAAACACTTCACTGCCTAGAGCTCTCTGTGTGTATACAAAATATTAAGAAAACTCTTCGACAGACTTAGGGTCTTTTTGATTGGGCTTTCCAATCTGCTTTTACTTTTGCAAAAGCCAAAAACTAATCTAAGAATAATACCACTTATTTCCGACGTGCAAACGGCTACACGATGTACATTCTAGAAATCATTGGGCGTTATTTTCAGGACTGAATGTGACATTGTACACGGACCGATTCTAAACATAAATAGTTTTGCATGACGAGAGGCTAACCTCAAAATGCCTGTGCGCGGCTGGCTTGCATTGCCACTGCGGACCTAACTTGTACGTCGGTTTTTATACTTTTACCTTGATTTAATATCTTATATAGCTATCCACTAACCACTATTATAATTGTTTTCCACATACAAGAGGGGTCATAATTATGTGTCTTCCATTATTCATCATCGAAGCTAGAACTGATCGAAACACCACTTTTATTTCCAACGTGCAAACAATATACAATAATGCTGGCGGGTACCAAATCAGAAGAACGTACACATAAGACATGAGTATAATGTCTTGTACAATGGGTAATCAAAGCTGCCAAACTTCAGATCTCGACCGATATGGGAGCTCTACTCAGAGTAGGCCAGGTAGGTCTTCAGCTCCAACGCAGAGAAGCCATTGAAGTTGCAGCTCAGCGCGGTGGTGTACGCGCCAACGTTGTGGAACACCAGCCAGTCCCCGATGCCTAGCTCCGGCAGATGGTAGCCCTCAGCTCAACCACCACGTCCAACGAGTCCAGCGTCGGTCCGAACACCGTCGACGGGTGTGTCATCATCTCGCCGTCGCCGTCGCCGCCCGCGCGACACGCTAATGCCAACACCACCGGCACAGGGCGCGGCACGTAGTTCTCCAGGTGGACGCAGCACAGCGTGCCGTAGAAGCCATCGTCGATCCAGTACTCGCGCACCTCGCCGCGCGTGCGCTTCCCGAAGATTCGCGCGGCGAGCGTGAACGGCGTCTCGGCGAAGTAGCGTCCGGGCTCCCCGATCACCTCCACGCCGCCGGGCACGTCCCCGAAGTGGCGGTCCAGCGCGGCGTTCACCACGTCGCACGCATCCTGGAACATAGAGGCACTGCCAGAGGTGAAGCCCCCGCCGATGTCCAGGACGCGCATGGGAGGCATGCCGAGCGCCGCCGCGGCGTCGAACGCCGCGCGCGCCGCGCCGACGGCGGCGTCGTAGACGCCCACCCGTAACACCCCGGTCCCGACGTGGAACGAGACGCCCGTGACCGCCAGGCCGGCGTCCCGCGCGCCGCGCAGGAGCGGCGCCACCTCCTCCTCCGTCGCGCCGTACTTGGTGCCCAGGTCCTGCAGGGCGGCGCCGGCTTCGGAGACCTTGAGCCGGAGCAGGAGCTCGCACCCGGGGTGGAGGCGCTTGATCTTGCCCGCCTCCTCCACCGAATCGAAGGTGGTGACGTTGACGCCGACGCTGGCGGCGTAGGCTATGTGCGACTCAGGCTTGCACGGGTTCGCGTAGACGATGCGGTCGGCGGCGACGCCGAGAGTGAGCACGGCGTCTATCTCGGCGGGGCTGGCGCAGTCGAAGCCGGAGCCGAGGGCGGCGAGGGCGCCGAGCAGGGCGGGGTTGGCGTTGCACTTGACGGCGTAGTACGGCGGCACGCCGTTGAGGCCACGCCGCGTACAGCTCGGCGACCTTGCCGAGGTCTAGCACGTGGAAAGCATTCGTCACCGGAGGATCAGCCTCGACGATGCGGCGGACGACACCGGTGACGGCATCCTTCTCGTTGGTGGCGTCGTCGCACGGGATGAGGCGGAGCGCCTCCAGGCCCTTAACCCCGGGCGCCTCAAGCACGGCTTGCATGGTTGCTGCTGCTTCACTACCCATGGATGCAGACAGAGGTCTAGGGCTAGAGCTGCTTTCTCAATAGAATGAGGCCGGCGCGCAAACCTCCTTCAGGTTCTCGCAAAGAGAGGGGCAGTGTGTGAGAGATCATGCCATTGTAGTAGCTATTATATACTACTTCAGCTAGCAAGGTAACCCATGCAAATTGCGTGGAAGCTAGTTTTTTATATGTCAATAATTGACTATTTTATTTTATTTTAAAATAAATAGATACAAATAATTATGTTTATCCGTGTCACTGTACCACACCAAGATGTACATGGTCTATACTTATTTTATCATGATATTGTGTGGCGTATCTTTTTTATCTTGATATTTTGTGGTGTATCTTCTGCACAAATATTTTTATAATTGAAAGCAATATAAAGATTTATAGATTTTTAACATGAATATATTTTTTGTAGATTTCTGATTGATGATATACGTTTTGTTTGAGAGTTTTAGTTACAACAAGAATTTTTTTTAGAGTTTAACCACCACAAGTAATAATTATAATTTAATTTTGAGTTTGTATCCAAATATTAATGAACAATGGATGCATCCTCTATAGTTCTCATCGTTGTTGATGGTGGTTGTCTCCTTGCCTTGGTAGCGGGCACATTTTAGTCTGCGTAGAGTGATACTTGATCTGGTGAATGGGCTATGATCATGACACGGTTGCTGTACCGCTTATTATGATTGATGTGCCCCTATTTACATATCATAAGCTGGATATTGTTGTGATTTTCAAGTTGAGCAACTCTTATCATTTTCTAGTTTGCAATCGGTTCTTATTAGGGTCTGTTTGAGAGGGCTCTGGGAGCCTAGCTTTTCCATTTCATAAATGTCTCTTGAGAGCTAGTGAAGCTAGTTTCTCTAGATTCACCGCTTTCTTGTTCATTCTGAAAACAACTCCCAGCGATTCATGTTACTATAGTATGCAGAGAAGCTTGAGCGCTAGAGCTGAGTAAGAAGCCCACCTCAAGCACGGCTTGCATGGTTGTTGCTGCTTCAGCCATGGAATGCATACAGAGGTCTAGGGCGCGAGCTCCTTTCTCAGTAGAATGAGGCGCGCAATGCAAAGCTCCTGCAGGTTCTCACAAAGAGAGTGGCAGCTGGCAGCGTGTGAGGTCTTGCCATTATACTACTTCAATAACGGAGGAGCAGATCAATCAGGCCCGGTCTTGAGATTTTCGAGGCCCTTGGAGAGAAACTAATTAAAAATAGGGTCCCTTTAAAAATATCAATAACAACAATCATCAAAATAATAATAATAATAATAATAATAATAATACTGAAATAGGTCCAAAAGCGATATCCATATCAAACAATTTATATATTATGTTTTTTCTAGCATTTCTAGATGCGAAGTCGATCATTGATGATTGCATTAATTAGTATCAATCTGATCTGACAAATTTTTCTCAATGTTTAGAGCTGACAAACCATTTAACCTTTGTTAAGACACTACAGAGACCTCAAATGATTCTGAAGTTTCAACTCTGAAAAAGTTCTTTATGCTAGATGACATTATGCCTAGTAAATTAATGCCTAGCCTGAGATAGATTCCCCACCTGAACTCCAAAGATTACGGAAGAAAAATATGCTTTACACATAAGACATTGATGTATAGATAAGTTTTGAACTTTAAAGATCAGGCAGATGGTCCAGTAGTATGCTGCATGCGTTACCGTCTAAGGCTCTTGGCCTCTCGTGAAGTCGTCGATCGTCTCGGCAAAGTTCGTCGGGGACTCGATCAGCGTCGGAGGAAACTAAGTTGCTGTTGTTTAGGCGAGTCACGTACGGGATTAATCATCAAAGCATTATGGCACTAGGCGATGGCGATGAGACAATAAGCTACACCGGTGTGAATCACATGATCGATTAACGGCGTCCTCGTTTACTCATTACAGGAGCACGCAATGATGCAAATCGATTAGTGCATGGATCCCTGGACGACCCACGTAAGCCTCAACACCATATAACTGTTCCTTTGGGCCTAGCTGGCTGCTTGCCCAACTAGACAGCATACACACATACAAATCCGTTAATCTATGGATCAACGGACCTGCTGTATATTACTATACCTACAGCATACTCCTTCCGTCCCTATTTAAATGTCTTCGGAGGAACAAAACGAAAACCAATGCAGAGCAGCAATGATCTGACACCCCTACTCCATTCCTACTCCATTAACGCTTCGTTTTTGGCCGCGTGTGCTGGTGTGAGCAGTGGCGGAGCCAGGAAAAAAAATTAGCTGGGGCGACGACTCTAACGACGTATCAAATCAAAATAAAACACACATCAGTTCACACATCTATATACTGCAAATACAACAATTTTATGTGAAGTTTAAAGATGTATCCTCAAATTTGAAGAATAAAGACACACATTAGCACGTAATAAGACCCTGATAGCCATGACGCCATCTAGAAGTACTGACGAACCTTAGAAATATCGTCGGATAAGAATGAATGTATTCGAACTAGCACAAATTTAGCTGGGGCGGCTGCCCCGGCTTGCCCCAATGTGGCTACGCCACTGGGTGTGAGGAGGCAGGCGCATGGTGCATAGGCCGCTCAGAGCTAGAGCCTATGATGGTGTTGCACTCTGCTGCTAGGTGCTGCTCTGCTATGGAACGACAAATATTAGGGGACATGATGTTGTAGCTTCAGCGACATTCACTACAACAAATATGGGCTTTTATAACGAAGGGAGTATATACATCGAAGAGGGCCCGCCCTTTTCCTTAGGGCCGGACCCTGAGATCAATACGGTCGTGTCTCAGCCCGTCCATCTAGAGCGTCTCTAATGGTGTAAGATAAATCAATTTTTTACTATATGAGCAGTGCAAAAGATAAAAGATTAGGATGAAGTAAAAACAATAGTCTTTCGTCAAAAAAAAAAGAGTAGTGTCCCATATTTCACTATACATCTCTGTCAAAGCACGATAGTCAAGACTATCTGCTCATCAATCTTTTTCTCCTCCATATATATTTTCCAGCTTAGAGCTAGTGCTAGCATATGCCGTTGGCGACGAGCAGGTACAACAATCGGAAAATCGACTGCCACGTTAAACTTCCTGACTTGGGCTGTGTTTAGTTTCAAAAATTGGGTGGTAAAATTTGGTGAAATGTCACATCGGACAATGTAGCGCACTGTAGCACTTTTCGTTTGTTTGTGGTAATTGTTGTCCTAACATGACCTATAACTACGCTAAAAAGATTCGTCTCATCGTGTACATCAAAACTATGCACTTAGTTTTTTTATTTACCCACGTTTAGTGCTCCATGCATAAGGAGAGAGATTTGATGTGATATGTGAATAGTGAAGTTTGGAGACAGAAAATTTGGGGACTAAACAGGGCCTTGGAGGAAAGACTAGAAGAAAGAGAGTTATTACTTGTCGCTGCATCCAGCCTGACCAGCCATCAGCGCAACACGCCTCCATATATTGTAGGACCTGTAGCTAAGCATTACTTAAATGATTTATGTGAGAGGAGATCGAACTACCCATGATTTATGTGAGAGAAACCCATGGGTAGTGGGCTCAATGAATATGAAAAATATTAATTAGAAGTACAAATAGACAAGTTGTTGTACATCCAGTCTCTACGATGGTCTATAGCTGATGTCTCAATAGTTATAATTAGGCAAGGACAGTACAATCACACTCAGATTTGAATAATTTGAATTGGCACACTACAACCACAACCTAAGTGTGACATCATCACACTCAGATTTATAATAACTGACATTTCCAAAATTAAGGGAAACATTCAAGGACGATGATTATGCTAGTATGCCATTTCAAATTACATTAATATTCCAAATCTGCTCTGAATCCATGGATATAATACTCCTGTAAGATCAATCAAGAAGATACTTATGTTTCTCCAGTTGGTTGGCTCATCACAAGGGCAATTCACACCGCATTCTTTTCCCATCTCCTAAAATATAAATAAAGTAAAATTAAATGTATCATTTTTAGGTTCATATATACGTACACCGCATACAGAAAGAGAAAATAGTGAAAAAAGTTGGTGAGGTAAAGAGGCGATGGTTCAATCACCTCACGCATGCAAAAGTGGACCCTAAACTTTTTTATAAAGGCACAAAGTCTGCTCCATAAACATGCCCAAATGTCAAGATGCTTAGCTCCAGAATTTGAAAGTTGGTAAACGGGATGATGTGGGACACCTCGTGCCCGAGTTCATATTTCACATAGCCATACCGTAGAAAAGGTTAGAGGGATGACGTAAAACGGAGGCGCAACAAAAACCAGTGGGCTTTGTTGGTCCAGGGGCCCTATCCGAAGCTGCCACACTTTGGGCTTGAGCCGGGGGTACTCAGCACAACAAATCCGGCCCATAGAGCATCGACCCGAGCAGGAGGCGGGCAGCGTTGGAAGTTCAAACGAACTGCCGCCGCCGAGGTTTCAGAGGTTTTGAAGCCACAGCGCCAAATGGTAAAATCCCCAAAACTCCAATCTTCTCCCTTCTCTCTGCCGCCGCTACCGACTGAGAGAAACCCCCTCGCCACGCCACCCTGACCATCGCCATGCAGTTGTCTTCTCTGCTCAGAATCCTCACGCGGCGGCGAGATCTGCTGCAACCGCCCAAGAAAGGAACAGCTGAGGACTGCGTTGAGCAAGGCACCGAATACACCACAGAACAGGTCCTGACTAAGACATGAAGATCGTCTCTCACCAAAGCACGAAAACAATCATCACATACAACCAGTCATAGGAGGATTTAAACATGGAAATACATAGAATTCTCAGCCCATGGGGCGAAACGCGGATATAAATATGACAGATAAATAGACAATATCTAGTAAGATCCAGCAGAGCTAGTATATTGCCAAAGATACTGCACTACATGTTTCCCCTAAAATAGTGCTCCAGAGATAGTACATTACTAAGAAATTGGATTAATATTTTACATTAGATAAGTTCATCCCAAATGCACGGCAACAGCAGCATCTCTGCCACTGTGATGCCACTTGAAACACTAGGAATTTAAGAAATGGATGCTGGCTAAACTCCGACCACTTGAAATTACCTGAGATACATCATATCGCACACAGTTAATACAGCAAATCCTACAAAGGCAGAAGCTGGACGGGAGAAAGAAGCAAATCCAACAACAAAGAAGAGCAAATTGCTACTCACTTCAGGTTGCTTAGGATCTATCAAAATTAACTGCAGCGAAACCTGATAAATTCAAAACAAAGTGCATGAGAAAGCCTCCACTACAAAATTTATCTTTTAGATTAAGTATTGAAAGTCAGAACAAACAATGTAACATTTAGAAAACATGGTCATGGCACGGGATGAAATTCAGTAGCACACCGGCCTGGAAAGTGAGATAGTATGAGCAAAGTGAAAAACATTTGTTAAGGAAAATATCATAGTTTGCATCACAGAACTAACATAGGACCGAGGGACTGCAACTGGTCCTTAAAAGAGTTGAGCAAATAAAAGCAGCGTGCACAAGTACTGATTCAACAAAATAATTGAAAACTATACTGAAATAGGAAGTGAACAGTATCAGAACAGTATGGCATACAGTTTTGAGTTGCTAATGGGGCAGAGCTACACTAAATATCTCATAGTTGCAAATACACACTACCAGACCCCATCCTGGTTTGGATTGACAATTGCAACAATAGGCAAGCTTCCAACCAACATTTCAACAGACTGTAGATTCAATAAGAGCATAAATAACCGGTCATTTTTCACTTACTAGTCCCTCATTCACATAATAAATTAGCCAAACCTAACAGCCACATGACCATAGCATTCAGAGAATGTCTTCCACGTCACCACATGCTTACGTGACAGAACAGTCAGTTACAAAGTAACCTAGGAAAAGCAACACTGATCCATCCAATAAGTTGACACACTAACTAGTATACTACACCTTGCTTCATCAATTTATAAAGCAAAAATACAAGGGAAAGGCACAACGATATAGCATGAGTTCTACTTTTAACAAGTTGGGATAAGAAGCATACCGTACCGTGTGACATATACGGGCAAGTTAGTCATGCAGACAACACCTGCTCACCCGAACAGCGATAAATTTTGCAATCAATAGAGGGATATGCCTTTAAGATACTATGTATTTTAAAGGAAAAGTGGCGAATGCGCTGTTCGGACTTGGTGTTGAATGTGACAGACACTCTTTCAAGCATTGCTGCACTTCTTAATATCACTTCCACCATATCAATTTCATGATCCTCTCCTCTAGAGCCTTTAATTTCCATTTCTTTCAGATGAGTCAAGGAGATAGTCTGACTTCTCCAGTTGTTCAGCTGAATACAGGGGCAGTTCGGACTGCATAGTCCTCTTGCCTAAATGAAAAATTGAAGCACGATTAGTCATTGACGCTTCAAACAAAATGCCCAATCTCCAGCATGACTGGTGCAAGTTCAAAGTATAGATCAGACAAAAAGACGGAATAATTACCTGAAACTTATGCAGATCCACCTTAAGCCCCTCTATCAAGGCATAAACCTCAAGTAGGTGCAGGACCATTGCTCCGTAGACATGCCCGCATGAGTTGATACACAGGTCTAAAACAGAAATGTTGGCATCGGGACAGATGGAAGATATATAATGCTCAAAGCTCGGTGCTGCACCTTCCTGAACAAACTGCGCAACAATTTGGCAGCATGAGGTACTAGTGTGAAGTAAGTAAACTTAAGTCATCACCACAGCAGAGAAATTAAGCAGGAGTGGAGGAAGGAGACTCACCGCTTCCCATTCCCATATGCTGAGAGACAGGGTGTTAGAGTGAGGGCTGTACTGCAGCCGCCCTAAGGGCTCTGATGTCTTTATGGTCACGATCTTTAGGCGCCATATGCCACCAAAGGGAACACCTGACATGTAGGTGCATTGCCACGAGAGATCCTCCATCTCCGGTGCCATGTACCGAAGGGTAAAACCATCCAGGACACCTTCCCGGGCGTGGAATGACAACTTCTTAAGCTTCGGGGCCATGATGACGACTTCCCGAAGCGGCAGATTGGCGGACAAAAATAGCTTCTCGAGCATCGGCAGGTCGATGGTGATGGAGTCATGGCACAAACCGGAGATTGAAAGGCTGCGCAGGGCGGAGCAAAGGCCGAGCAGGCCACCTAGGACGTCATTGTAAGGGCGAAACGACAGGCTCTCAAGCTTGGGGAGATCCCCTGACGGGCTCAGCAACAGACGATCATCGCCGCGCAAGTTCAGCGTGATAGACTTGGTGCAGTCAAGGTACGGCAGGGTCACCGGCTCCGGCTCCGGCTGCTCCCAGGTGTCCACCGTAATGTCGACGATCAGACTCGCCGGCTGCAGCGTCTCGGCGGCCTTGAATAGCGAGGAGATCTGAGCCAATGAGAACCAGCGGTGCCTAGGGGCGTGGATGGCGAGGAGGGACAGTGGGGGATCGGCCTCGCCGGAGGGGAGGGCGGCTTGGGGCTGCGGCCGGCGGGCTTGGGGATCGAACACGGGGACGAGCTGGGCGAGCACGGCGACGAGCAATTCGGGCTCATCAATCTCGCGGAGGACGAGCTCGGGGAGGCGGGTCCAGAGGCCGCGCCACCGGCGGGAGAGCAGGCCGGTCCGGGCGGCGGCGTGGACGCAGCCGAGGCGGGCGAGGATGTGGAGCAGCAGGTCGTCGTGCAGGGCGCTGATGCGGTCGGCGCCGTCCGCGTCGGCGCCGCGCCGGAGCCGAGCGGATCGACGGGCTTGCCCCCCGCCGCAGGCGCAACTCCCGATGCGCCGGTGGCACGCGCAGCACGCCATCTCCTTAGCCATCACTGTTGGATAGGTTCCAAATTCACCTCCACGATATAGGCCAGGCTTGGGCCGGAGCGAAGCCGAGGGCCGTCGCGCTGTGGTTTCTCTCAGAAAGTGCACAATTTAGTCCCACATTGGTAACACAACCAAGTACGGGTGTGTGAGACGCCTTTATATATGTAAGCCTATGTAGACGGTAGGGTAAGACAAGGCAAGGTAGATAAGCCATGTATCATCCCTACTTGTAAACTCTCCTCAATAGTGATCGTCTTCCGTGGTTTTTCCCGCAAGGGTTTTTCCACGTTAAATCGTGTCTCGTGTTCGATCTTGTTTTCGCATTATTTCATAACAAGTGGTATCAGAGTTTGGCACGAGATCGTGAGAGAAAAAAAATTAGGGTTTCAGTTTTCTTCGTCGCGCCGTCAGTCGGATCAAATTTGTTGACATGGAGTTCAGGACGGAATCTGATTCTGTATTGCAGCAGGTACTCGACTCCGATTCAAGTTCATCGTGGCAGCCCTAATCTGCCGTTCCTACTGTTACCGTCGACTCGATTCCGAAGCTACCGATCTACGAAAGCTTGCAGTGGCAGGTGTTGCGGCCGTGCGTAGGGGTATGCGTCCGGAAGAAAAAAGATTGCTGTTGAAGATTGCTGCCGTTTGCTATTGCACGCGGATCAAAGAGGACAGAGCGCCGGTTTCTTCGGTGGAAAAAGATTTTGTCGAATTTTGCTAGACGCACACGTGAAAAGCTACTAGAAGATTTCTTCAGTTTTTTTTCTGATCGTACACGGAATTGTACACAAGGCTGTAAGTTATTACTAGAGTTACACAGTAACGTTTTTAGATTATTTACTGCAGATTATTTTCTTCTGGTTATTTCTTTCACATGGTTTCTATGATATATGATTTCCGCTGCTGAGATATATTGAGATTTGAGGAGATATTTGTCGGGGACAGACCCAGGGGGTCCCCTAACCATCGGGGTAATCACCCTCAAAAACCGTTAACCACAGAAGGGTCGAATCACCAGCAGCACGAAAGGGCCCCCAAGGCAGCGTGGCCCGTCACAGCTTATCACGGCCCAAATACAACCGTCCGAGCTCGCCTGACAAGAGGGCCCAAGCAGCGACCCCCGTCTCCGCCTCGCTCGAGGGCCACGCACCCCCTTAAGCAGGCGAGCAAACTCCGCCTCGCTCGAGGGCCGCGCACTCCCTCGAGCAGGCGAGCCAACTCCGCCTCGCTCGAGGCCACCTACTCAACGCGGCGCGCCCCGGCGCCCCGCCCGACAACGACATTTAATGCTCGCCCCATCGGGCGGGCGCCAAAGTCAAAAGGCGATCTCTCCCCACGCCGCGCCGCTGACACCGCAGAGCTCGCTGTTCTACCTGCTCCGGTCACTATGCGTCCTCACCGCCACTGTGCGGATGCATGCGGCACTGCGCAAGGCCCTGTGCGGACTTGCAGGCGTCATTCCGCATCACTATTCCACCCGCTCCCGTCCTTTCCCCCCGGTGCGGCCCTCGAATGGGTGTGAAGAACCCTCGAACGAATATATGAGCAGCGACTGAGTACGGACTCCGGTCAGACGCAGCCCGGTGATGACGAACGCCGGGTCAAATCCACCAACTCTCGGCCATTCCCCGGTAAACCGGGCATGCCGCGCACTGTTGTCGACAGCAACCGCCATGCCGATCCCTGTGCTGCCAACTCTCGCCCTTCCCCACCTGCCACGCCCTCGAATCGACCGGCGGCGGACGGCTGGGCGCGGATTACGGCGGCGCCACCCCTCGAAACCACTCCAGGACAAGCACAGGGACGGCCGTGACACCCGCAGAAGCCGGAGCTCACCATAAATCCCCTACCAGGGTCAAGGACAACCGCACGCCCGGCGCCATGCTCTCCAGTGCGCACCACTGTAGCACACACTACACTTGTACTTGTAAGCCCCTCCCCCCTCTCTCCTTGACCTATAAAAGGAGGAAGGGAGCGACACGGGGAGGAGGACGACGGAGAAAAAAGAGAGGCCGACACACGATCATCACCTCGTACGATATTGGCACTCGCCTCAATCACTTTCACACTCATTTTCGGGGACTTGGAGACTCCTCCTCTCCCACCTCGCTTGTAGCCCCCCACTGCAAGCACCCCGGTGCAAGATAGTACAGTGCCCCGAGCGCACTCTGCTGGACGTACGACCTCACGGTCGGAACCAGGATAAACCCTTGTCTCACCGTGCTAGCTCTTGCATCAACTGTCAGGGGACGGGACACAGTGCATTCTGTGTGACGCTGAGGATTGGCCGCCCAATCCCAGCACCGACAGTGGCGCGCCAGGTAGGGGGGTTGCGCTGTGATGAACCCACTTCACCCGATCAGTTCCCTTGACGGCAAGCCACGCCAAGGCCATGGCGCCACGATCCGCCATGGGGTCCCCCGGCCCGCTTCCGCGCGGATATTGGATCATGTTTGGGAGCCTGGAGTTCGAAGCGACCGGTGAGGGCCTCCTCATGCGGCTCGTGTAACACCCTAAAAATTCCATCACAAATAAATCATAGCAACTTGGTAGAATTTAATTTTCTAAGGACTTGATTAAAATTTTAAATTAATTTGAGCCTAAAAATATTTAAACATCATTTAAATAATTTTGGAGCAATAAGTGCTTGTGCATCATATTTAAATTGCATGTCTTTTGTTTGATTTGTGTGGGAATTTCAAAATCACGAAAAAGTCCAGAAACGCTCCCTAAACTCTCTCTCTCTCAATCTCTCTTTCACCCCTCGGCCCAGCCCATCTCTCTCTCCCTCTCTTTTCTCTCCCGCAGCCCATCTCCCTTTTCTTTTTCCTTCCGGCCCAGCAGCAGCTCGCGGCCCAGCTCTTTCTCCCCCCTCTTCTATTCTCTCGCTGCGCGGCCCGTCCCCGCTTTCGGCCCAACCGCGGTCCAATCTCCCTCTCCTCCCTCTCACAGCCGCCGACAGGTGGGGCCCACCTGTCAGGGGCGTCCCCAACCTCCAGCCACGCCCCTCCTCTGCCCCGCCGAACGCCGCGCCGCTCGAACTCCCCCGCGCCGCTCCCTCTCCCGCGTCCCTTCCCCTCCTAGACCCACTGAGCCACAACAACTGACCCGCCACTCCACCATCACTCACTCTCCCACTCGAAACGGCCGCACCATCGAGCTCTCCATTGCCAATCGCCATTGATGGCCGGCCTCTCCCTTCCCCTCGGCACCGACCCCTCATTTCCCTCCCTTCGCCCTATAAAGTGGTCGACCGAGCCCCCAGGAAACCCCTTCGACCGCTCGCACCCCCACACCCTCCTTGGCGAAGCTTCAATCCACGTCGCCGCCGTCGCCGGAGCGCCGCCGCACCGTCGATCCGCCGACTCAGAGCCGCACCGCCCCGCCCGACCGCACCAAACGCTTCCCGTGGAGGTAACGAAGCTCTCCGTCCCCTTCTCGCTCTCTGTTTTGCACGCTAGCTCCCCCGACCGCCCTCACCGGAGCTCCGCCGCCGCCGTTCGTCAATGAGCGCTGCAGCCGCCGCAAATTGGGCGACGAGAACCCCCTGAACACGCTCGCCAACTCCCCAGCAACACACCGAGCCCCTTCTCGCCCTCTCTCTCACGCGTTAGCCCCTCCACTCATCTCGCCGGAGTAGCGCCGCCACTGTTCGCCGTTGATCGCCGCCACCATCGTGCTAGCGCCGCCTAGAACCCCCTAGTCTTGTTCACCCTGTCTCCCTGATGCCGTAGGGCCAAACCGCGCTCAGAACCGAGCCCGGCAGCTCGAGTTCGAGCTTCGCCGGCGAAATCCCGGCCCGGCGCCGGCGTTCCGCCGCCGCCCGAACTGCCCCTTCCCGGTCAGCCGTCCGATGCGCATCCAACGACCCATTTTCAACGCGACCCAAGTCAATCTGGCTGAGTAACGGTCAGCACTGGCACTTTTGCTAAAGAGCCCCTGCCTTTCTCTGTAATCAACCTGCCGTCCTGTCTAGTTCAAAAATGATTAGATTTAGGTCCTGATTTTTACAAAAAACACCCTAAGCTTCTCTGTTTTTATATCCCGAAGCCAGCCCCTGTGTTTTTACGCGTTAGCCCTCAGGTTTAATGCATATTTACGTTTTAGTCCCTGGTTTTCGCAGTTAAGCCCCTGTAAACTTAGTTTCTTTGCCAGCAAGTCCCTAAAACTTGTTTTGGCCATATCTTTTCCGTCTTAGCTCCGTTTTTAGCGTTCTTAGTGTCCAAACGTTCGTCTTTCCGAGCTTATTAGTTTTAGATGCTTGTTTTAGTCTGTTAGAAATGTTTGATGTACTGTTTTCTTATTGTTTTAATCGTAGATCTCGTGCCAGTTGCAACCGAGCCGCCCGTCGACGCGGATCAAGAACAACTTTTCGAAGAAGAAGAGGATTTCTTTGTAGAGCAAGGCAAGTGGCCCTCCCCGCATATTCTTTTTGTCCTATATAACTGCATGACAAAACTAAAATTTATTTTTATTGCATTAAATTGACGGAAACACCTTTTAAAGGATTTATCTAGTCTTTGTACCCATGATCCCTTGTATCAACCCTGATTTTAAATAATATTTTTGGGTTAGTTCATGCTTAGTGTTGCAATACCTTGGGAAATGGTTAAGTTGAATCTTTGTAAAATTATTGATCATGACAACTTTGATAATAAATGTTGGTTAATACAAGAGAACATTTATTTAATCGGAACACGGAGAACCACCCAAGAAAACAGTGCAACCATGGTGTCAAAATGGGCTCTGACCTTAGCCAATTAATTAGGTATGTAATTGTACTGATGGCCTTATCCGAAAGGAGCAGAGGGGGTTTGGGGTTGCAGGGGTACAGTCCGGTCCTTTTGGGGTAGCAGCCTTTGCTAAGGTGTTGACCATTAGGGAGGGTTGTGGTCCACCCTAGCTGTAACTCTTGCGGGTTATTGGACTTTTGCATATCTTTGTAAAGGCTTCGAAGTGGACCCCTAGCCACTCACCTTGGAAGTGTTTAAGGGTTTGGCCAACCCGGGCAACATGGGGAACACGAGCTATGGTGAAAGTGTACAACCTCTGCAGAGTGTAAAACTGATCGATCAGCCGTGCTCACGGTCAAGAGCGGCTTGGACCCTCACACGATAATTGAACTTAAAGATGGAATCTAAATTGTGGTTTTACCCGTGGGTTTTGGAAAAAGGATGTTCTTCTTAAATGCTTAAGTGGGTTGGTATAAACTTACATCTAGTAAATAGGAAATTGCTAATAAAACTTGATCAACTTTAAAAAGCTCACTGCTGTGAACCATAGCCTATCCTTGTGACCTTGCATTTTCACCCCGCTTGCTGAGTACCTAGTTAGGTGTACTCACACTTGCCATTGCTGATTCAGAAGAAGGAAATGGAGAAGAATACTACAGCGACTACGATGAGTTCTGAGGCTTGCGCTTCCCCCAGTCAAGATGCCTGTGGAAGATGGAAGTTGAAGACCCTTCGTTTAGCTATCGCTTGTTCTACGATAAAGACCTTCGTGTCTCCCGAGAGTGTAATATGAATATTATAATAATTCCCTTGTACTTTAGAACACTGTGTTTTGATATTACACTCTTTTGTCTATCATATGTGTGTAAACATGATCCTGGCGCACATATGAGACGCACTTGGTTTTCCCTCGAAAATCGGGTGTGATAGGAGTGGTATCAGAGCGATGTTGACTGTAGGACGCAGCCTTAAGTTAGAACTGGTCGGAAATTAAGGACTCAACATCTAGAAAGCCATGTCATCTTTTAAAATTACCCTATTTTCGCATAAAAATCTAATTTATATTGTTTTTTTAAAAGATCTCATCATTTTGATTTATTCTATACTGAGTCAAATTTTCTTTTCCTTTTGTCAGATGGTTCGTGAGTTTCAGACCGCTCGTGCTGTCACCGGAGGTTCACGCCCTGCTGGACCGTCAGTTCCCCAGCACCCCGAGGAGGCACCAGCTGAGGAGGTCCCGGTACAGGTACTGCCTGAGGCACAGGAAGAGGCACAGGAGGAGGAGCCACCTCAGCTCTTCGACGGCACTGTGCTTGTTGTGGACGCCGACGGAGACATGGTGATTCCACCGGCTGCTCCTGCTGCCGGCGACGCTGCACCAGACGCTGCTGGTGGTGACCCAGATGACTCTGGGGATGACAGCGACGAGGAGGAGCCCAGTGACGGGGATGACCCCGACATGGAGGTTGACGACCAGGAGAACGACAACAACAACGACGAGGAGGAAGATCCAGAGGAGCCTCGCCAGCGTGGTCCGGAGTACCACCTTCACGCCTCGTTGGGTGGGACCGGGCAGTTCTGCAGACTGCTGGAGGAGTTACTGGGGTTTTTAGAGTTCACTCTAAAGCCTCAGTATGTGGTTGAGCACTTTGAGGAGCCCGGCCTGGAGGACTACTACACAGCTCAGGTACACATCCAGGTACCTCAGCCAGAGGCTTCCGGATGGAGGATCCGTTCGACGCACTACAGCTGTGTTCCCTTCTCCACCGAGGACGCCGCCATCACCGACACTGCCAGGAGGGCACTCTACTCCTACAGCTACCGTTTCCAAGACCAGCTGTACTACTCCGACTTCCGCCACGTACCCTGCCGACCTGTTGGTACCGAGGACACGGTGGTACCAGCTTCTCAGACAGGAGACGACCGAGTGGACGTCCTTGCTCGAGTCACGGCTGCGCTCAACACTGACTTGGAGGGATCCACCTCCGAGATCGAGGGACTGCACGGGAAGCTCTAGGACGCTCAGGCCAAGATCGCACAGCTTGAGGCTCAGCTTGCGGGGCAGGCACCCCCAGAGGAGATGGTACAACACTGCACCACGTCTTCTCCACCGCGCAAGAAGCTTCGCTACGGCACCCCAGGAGCTACCACCAGTCTTGGCTAGGAGTTTTTAGATGACTACCCTTTTTCTTTTGTTAATAATTCCGTTCCTGCGAGGACGATGCGCTGTAAATAATGGTTGATGGTTGAAAACATGCTTGATTTGGATCTATGTGATGAATGAATGCTTTTGTGGAGTGATGGCCACAACTGCGTAATAAAATAATTAGTTTAATTAATTAATCTTAGTCCCCTGATGCTTTTACCTTACTCATCTTTATCTGTTCAGTCCTTATCTGAGAAACCTTTCTCTAACACTCAGATGGTAAACACCAGGTCAGGAGGAGGACAAGATATTCCACCAGTGATACGAGCTCATATTGCAAGTCAGAGAAATCAAGCACCACCTCCCCCACCAAACCCACCCATGGATCCGGCTATGCAACAGTTTCTGGCTGCCCAAACTCAGCTTCTGCAAACTCTCACCGCAACAGTGCAGAACTTGCAAGCACAACAAAATCAGCCACCGCAACCAGCACCAGCACCACTCCCGCCCAGAGACAAGCATAAGGAATTCATGAGCCACCGTCCGCCCACTTACTCACACTCATCAGATCCCTTGGATGCTGATGACTGGCTAAAAGTTGTCACCAGGAAGCTGGAGATGACACAATGCACCGATCGTGAGATGGTGCTATACGCTGCAGGCAGACTTGAAGGACCAGCGGCTGACTGGCTGGATGCGTACACCGCTGCACATGCCGCACCACAGAACATCACCTGGCAGGAGTTCAGGGATAGCTTCAGAGCTTACCACATTCCCTCTGGAGTTATGAAGTTAAAGCAGAAGGAGTTCCTCGCACTGAAGCAAGGCAACATGTCAGTCAGCGAGTATCTGGACAAATTCACCCAGTTGTCTCGCTATGCACCTGAGGAGGTCAACACTGATGCTAAGAGACATGAATGATTTCTGGATGGTCTTATAGGGCCGCTCAATTATCAGTTACAGAGTCACATCTTTCCAGATTTCCAGACTCTTCTAAATAAAGCTATTGGCCTGGAGAGCAAGCGCAAGGAGATTGGTGAACACAAACGCAAGTTCCAGTCTCAGGGACAGTCCAGCAGTAACACTCGCCCCCGCTACAATTCCTCTCAGGGTTCTTACTTCCGCTCTGGTGGACAAAATGGAGGTTATCCACAGAATATGCAGCTGCAACGTTCATTCCAGCAGCCTCAACGCTTCAATCAGCAATCACCCCGCACTCCAAACCCTCAACAGAATCGGTTAAACAACAACTCAGCCACTCCCCGCCCAAACAATGCCACAGGCGCTCCTGTGAGAAACAATGCTCTAGTACAGGCAAATGAGTGTTTCAAATGTGGAGAATTGGGACACTATGCTAACAGCTGTCCTCAGCGTGGAATGCATACTCCACAGAGAGGCAACGAACAGAGAACTGAGAAACCTTCATCACAAGTTCGTACAAGAAACTCAAGTGCACAAGGCAACAGGGCTCAGCGGAATTTTGTTCATGGAAGAGTGAACCATGTGACCGCGGAACAAGCCCAGGAAGCCCCAGGAGTTGTACTTGGTACGTTCCTTGCCAATTCCATACCTGCAACAATTTTATTTGATTCTGGAGCAACACATTCATTTATTACTGAACAATTTGTGGCAAAACATGGCATGACCATGAGAGCTATGAAAAAGCAACTATTAGTTAGTACTCCCGGCGGAGAAATGCAAGTCAATTTAATATGCCCACAAGTGACTCTTAACATCATGGGAGTAGATTTCCCAGCTGATCTGGTAGTTCTAAAATCTTGGGGAATAGATGTAATTCTGGGAATGGATTGGTTACACTAGTGGGATGGATCTATTCAGTGCCGTAAGAAGTCAGTACTCTTAACTAGCCCTCAAGGAGACAGAATTGAGTATGTGGCAACTTCCTCATTGACAGAAGGCGGAACAATAAATTCTATGGAAGGCAAGACTCTGGAAGATATCAAAGTAGTGAATGAATATCCGGATGTATTTCCAGATGATTTACCAGGTATGCCACCTGACCGAGATATTGAATTCAGCATTGAACTTTTACCTGGTACTGCTCCTATATCTAAGAGGCCATATAGAATGGATGTTAAAGACTTGGCAGAACTTAAGAAACAAATAGAAGAATTGTTAAGTAAAGGGTTTATCCGTCCTAGTTCGTCACCATGGGGAGCCCCCACTCTCTTCGTAGACAAGAAAGATGGCTCTAGAAGGATGTGTGTAGACTATCGATCTCTTAATGAGGTCACTATCAAAAACAAATATCCCTTGCCTAGGATCGAGGATCTATTTGATCAGATGAGAGGTGCAAAAGTGTTTTCTAAGATAGATCTGCAATCTGGATATCATCAATTGAGAATTCGTCCAGAGGATATTCCTAAGACAGCTTTCACGTCCAGATACGGATTGTATGAGTTTACTGTCATGTCATTTGGATTGACCAATGCCCCAGCATACTTCATGTATTTGATGAACAAGGTGTTCATGGATTATTTGGACAAGTTTCTAGTAGTGTTCATTGATGACATTCTGATATTCTCTCGGAATGAGGAAGAACACGAAGAGAATTTGAGGCTTGTATTGCAAAGACTTCGAGAACATCAGTTATATGCCAAGTTCAGCAAGTGTGACTTTTGGTTAAAGGAGGTTTCATTTCTTGGTCACGTTATCACCGATGGAGGAATAGCAGTGGATCCGAGTAAAGTTCAGGATGTGTTGAACTGGAACCCTCCAAAGAATGTGCCTGAGATCAGGAGTTTTCTCGGATTGGCAGGTTACTACCGCAGGTTTATTGAAGGCTTCTCAAAGATCGTGAAACCACTTACAACCTTACTAGAAAAAGGAAAAGAATTCAAATGGGATGATAAATGCCAAGCTAGTTTTGAAGAATTGAATAAAAGGTTGACAACAGCCCCTGTATTGATAATGCCCGACATTCACAAAGGGTTTGACGTATATTGCGATGCTTCACGACAAGGTCTTGGGTGTGTTTTAATGCAAGAAGGAAAAGTAGTGGCTTATGCTTCCAGACAACTGAGAAAACATGAACAAAATTATCCCACACATGATCTAGAATTGGCTGCCGTGGTACACGCGCTGAAAATTTGGAGACATTATATGATTGGTAACAAGTGTCAGATCTTTACCGACCATAAGAGTTTGAAGTATATCTTCACTCAAAAGGATATCAATCTTAGAGAACGTAGATGGCTAGAGTTAATCAAGGATTATGATTTGGATATTCAGTATCACCCCGGTAAGGCTAATGTTGTGGCAGATGCTTTGAGTCGGAAAAGTCAGGCAAACATGCTTATAGCTCAGTTGAAACCGCAAGAGTTATGTTGGGAAATGGCACGGCTCAACTTAGGAATCGTAGCCCAGAGTGAATCTATGGCCTTGGAGGTCGAATCAACACTTGAACAGGAGATCAAAAAAGGGCAGTTGACAGATGAAAAGATCAAAGAATACGAAAAGTTGATTGATTCAGGAAAAGTTCCAGATTTTAAGAGAGATGATCAAGGAACAATTTGGTTTAGAAACAGGATATGTGTGCCAGATGACGATCGCCTTCGTGAGGCTATACTGAAAGAAGCTCATGATTCGGCATACTCTATTCACCCTGGTAGTACCAAGATGTACCAAGATTTAAAACAGAAATATTGGTGGTACGGAATGAAAAGAGATGTCGCAGCTCATGTCGCCTTGTGTGACATATGCCAAAGGGTAAAAGCAGAACATCAAAGACCCGCCGGATTGCTGCAACCACTGAAAGTACCTGAGTGGAAATGGGAAGAAATCGGTATGGATTTCATTGTAGGTTTACCTCGTACACGCGATGGTTATGATTCCATATGGGTTATCGTGGACAGGTTAACCAAAGTTGCTCATTTTATACCAGTCAAAACCACTTACTCAGGAGCCAAGCTAGCAGAGTTGTACATGTCACGGATAATATGTTTGCATGAAGTTCCTAAAAAGATAGTGTCAGATCGAGGCACTCAGTTTACATCACGTTTTTGGAAGAAGCTACATGAGTCAATGGATACAAAATTGAATTTCAGTTCGGCATATCATCCATAGACCGATGGTCAAACTGAAAGGACGAATCAAATTTTGGAGGATATGTTAAGAGCTTGTGCTTTAAAGCATGGAGGTAGCTGGGATAAAAGTTTACCATATGCAGAGTTTGCATACAACAACAGCTATCAATCTAGTCTCAAGATGGCACCGTTTGAAGCCTTGTACGGAAGAAAATGCAGAACACCCTTGTACTGGAATCAAACGGGTGAAAGTCAACTCTTTGGACCAGAAATTATAAAGGAAGCTGAAAGACAAGTCGAGATAATTCGAGAGAATCTTAAAACCGCACAGTCACGCCAAAAGAGTTACGCGGATCCTAAGAGAAGAGAAGTGGTATTCGAGGAAGGAGATTATGCTTATCTTAGAGTATCACCTATCAGAGGATTACGAAGATTTAATGTAAGAGGAAAGCTATCACCTCGTTTTATTGGACCTTTTAAAATATTGGAAAGAAAAGGAGAAGTGGCATACAGGTTGGAATTACCGGCTCGATTATCGGGAGTTCATGATGTGTTCCATGTATCACAGCTGAAGAAGTGTTCAAAAGAGATTAGAGTGGAGCACTTACCACTGGAGGATTTAGAAGTGAAGGATGACCTGACTTATAAGGAATATCCTATCAAAATCTTAGACAAGTCACAGAGGGTCACACGGAGCAGAGTGATAAAAATGTGCAAAGTTCAGTGGAGTAATCACTCAGAAAATGAGGCTACTTGGGAAAGAGAAGAAGAACTTATGGAAGAGTTTCCCCAGCTATTCACCGAATCTTCCTGAATCTCGGGACGAGATTCTCTTTAAGGGGGTAGGATTTGTAACACCCTAAAAATTCCATCGCAAATAAATCATAGCAACTTGGTAGAATTTAATTTTCTAAGGACTTGATTAAAATTTTAAATTAATTTGAGCCTAAAAATATTTAAACATCATTTAAATAATTTTGGAGCAATAAGTGCTTGTGCATCATATTTAAATTGCATGTCTTTTGTTTGATTTGTGTGGGAATTTCAAAATCACGAAAAAGTCCAGAAACGCTCCCTAAACTCTCTCTCTCTCAATCTCTCTTTCACCCCTCGGCCCAGCCCATCTCTCTCTCCCTCTCTTTTCTCTCCCGCGGCCCATCTCCCTTTTCTTTTTCCTTCCGGCCCAGCAGCAGCTCGCGGCCAAGCTCTTTCTCCCCCCTCTTCTATTCTCTCGCTGCGCGGCCCGTCCCCGCTTTCGGCCCGGCCACGGCCCAATCTCCCTCTCCTCCCTCTCACAGCCGCCGACAGGTGGGCCCCACCTGTCAGGGGCGTCCCCAACCTCCAGCCACGCCCCTCCTCTGCCCCGCCGAGCGTCGCGCCGCTCCCTCTCCCGTGTCCCTTCCCCTCCTAGACCCACCGAGCCGCAACAACTGACCCGCCACTCCACCATCACTCACTCTCCCACTCGAAACGACCGCACCACCGAGCTCTCCATTGCCAATCGCCATTGATGGCCGGCCTCTCCCTTCCCCTCGGCACCGACCCCTTCTTTCCCTCCCTTTGCCCTATAAAGTGGTCGACCGAGCCCCCAGGAAACCCCTTCGACCGCTCGCACCCCCACACCCTCCTTGGTGAAGCTTCAATCCACGCCGCCGCCATCGCCGGAGCGCCACCGCACCGTCGATCCGCCGACTCAGAGCCGCACCGCCCCGCCCGACCGCACCAAACGCTTCCCGTGGAGGTAACGAAGCTCTTCGTCCCCTTCTCGCTCTCTGTTTTGCACGCTAGCTCCCCCGACGGCCCTCACCGGAGCTCCGCCGCCGCCGTTCGTCGACGAGCGCCGCATTCGCCGCAAATTGGGCGACGAGAACCCCCTGAACACGCTCGCCAACTCCCCAGCAACACACCGAGCCCCTTCTCGCCCTCTCTCTCACGCGTTAGCCCTTCCACTCATCTCGCCGGAGTAGCGCCGCCTCTGTTCGCCGTCGATCGCCGCCACCATCGTGCTAGTGCCGCCTAGAACCCCCTAGTCTTGTTCACCCTGTCTCCCTGATGCCGTAGCGCCAAACCGCGCTCAAAACCAAGCCCGGCAGCTCGAGTTCGAGCTTCGCCGGCGAAATCCCGGCCCGGCGCCGCCGCACGCCGGCGTTCCGCCGCCGCCCGAACTGCCCCTTCCTTGTCAGCCGTCCGATGCGCATCCAACGGCCCACTTTCAACGCGACCCAAGTCAAGCTGGCTGAGTAACGGTCAGCGCCGGCACTTTTGCTAAAGAGCCCCTGCCTTTCTTTGTAATCAACCCACCGTCCTGTCTAGTTCAAAAATAATTGGATTTAGGTCCTGATTTTTACAGAAAACACCCTAAGCTTCTCTGTTTTTATATCCCGAAGCCAGCCCCTGTCTTTTTACGCGTTAGCCCTCAGGTTTAATGCGTATTTACGTTTTAGTCCCTGGTTTTCGCAGTTAAGCCCCTGTAAACTTAGTTTCTTTGCCAGCAAGTCCCTAAAACTTGTTTTGGCCATATCTTTTCCGTCTTAGCTCCGTTTTTAGCGTTCTTAGTGTCCAAACGTTCGTCTTTCCGAGCTTATTAGTTTTAGATGCTTGTTTTA
The DNA here is from genome assembly GCA_033239725.1 of Echinochloa phyllopogon. NCBI lineage: Eukaryota > Viridiplantae > Streptophyta > Magnoliopsida > Poales > Poaceae > Echinochloa > Echinochloa phyllopogon. The sequence continues at coordinate 47,044,191 of BTCW01000002.1, read as the reverse complement.
GTCTGTTAGAAATGTTTGATGTACTGTTTTCTTATTGTTTTAATCGTAGATCTCGTGCCAGTTGCAACCGAGCCGCCCGTCGACGCGGATCAAGAACAACTTTTCGAAGAAGAAGAGGATTTCTTTGTAGAGCAAGGCAAGTGGCCCTCCCCGCATATTCTTTTTGTCCTATATAACTGCATGACAAAACTAAAATTTATTTTTATTGCATTAAATTGACGGAAACACCTTTTAAAGGATTTATCTAGTCTTTGTACCCATGATCCCTTGTATCAACCCCGATTTTAAATAATATTTTTGGGTTAGTTCATGCTTAGTGTTGCAATACCTTGGGAAATGGTTAAGTTGAATCTTTGTAAAATTATTGATCATGACAACTTTGATAATAAATGTTGGTTAATACAAGAGAACATTTATTTAATCGGAACACGGAGAACCACCCAAGAAAACAGTGCAACCATGGTGTCAAAATGGGCTCTGACCTTAGCCAATTAATTAGGTATGTAATTGTACTGATGGCCTTATCCGAAAGGAGCAGAGGGGGTTTGGGGTTGCAGGGGTACAGTCCGGTCCTTTTGGGGTAGCAGCCTTTGCTAAGGTGTTGACCATTAGGGAGGGTTGTGGTCCGCCCTAGCTGTAACTCTTGCGGGTTATTGGACTTTTGCATATCTTTGTAAAGGCTTCGAAGTGGACCCCTAGCCACTCACCTTGGAAGTGTTTAAGGGTTTGGCCAACCCGGGCAACATGGGGAACACGAGCTATGGTGAAAGTGTACAACCTCTGCAGAGTGTAAAACTGATCGATCAGCCGTGCTCACGGTCAAGAGCGGCTTGGACCCTCACATGATAATTGAACTTAAAGATGGAATCTAAATTGTGGTTTTACCCGTGGGTTTTGGAAAAAGGATGTTCTTCTTAAATGCTTAAGTGGGTTGGTATAAACTTACATCTAGTAAATAGGAAATTGCTAATAAAACTTGATCAACTTTAAAAAGCTCACTGCTGTGAACCATAGCCTATCCTTGTGACCTTGCATTTTCACCCCGCTTGCTGAGTACCTAGTTAGGTGTACTCACACTTGCCATTGCTGATTCAGAAGAAGGAAATGGAGAAGAATACTACAGCGACTACGATGAGTTCTGAGGCTTGCGCTTCCCCCAGTCAAGATGCCTGTGGAAGATGGAAGTTGAAGACCCTTCGTTTAGCTATCGCTTGTTCTACGATAAAGACCTTCGTGTCTCCCGAGAGTGTAATATGAATATTATAATAATTCCCTTGTACTTTAGAACACTGTGTTTTGATATTACACTCTTTTGTCTATCATATGTGTGTAAACATGATCCTGGCGCACATATGAGACGCACTTGGTTTTCCCTCGAAAATCGGGTGTGATAGGAGTGGTATCAGAGCGATGTTGACTGTAGGACGCAGCCTTAAGTTAGAACTGGTCGGAAATTAAGGACTCAACATCTAGAAAGCCATGTAATCTTTCAAAATTACCCTATTTTCGCATAAAAATCTAATTTATATTGTTTTTTTAAAAGATCTCATCATTTTGATTTATTCTATACTGAGTCAAATTTTCTTTTCCTTTTGTCAGATGGTTCGTGAGTTTCAGACCGCTCGTGCTGTCACCGGAGGTTCACGCCCTGCTGGACCGTCAGTTCCCCAGCACCCCGAGGAGGCACCAGCTGAGGAGGTCCCGGTACAGGTACTGCCTGAGGCACAGGCAGAGGCACAGGAGGAGGAGCCACCTCAGCTCTTCGACGACACTGTGCTTGTTGTGGACGCCGACGGAGACATGGTGATTCCACCAGCTGCTCCTGCTGCCGGCGACGCTGCACCAGACGCTGCTGGTGGTGACCCAGATGACTCTCGGGATGACAGCGACGAGGAGGAGCCCAGTGACGGGGATGACCCCGACATGGAGGTTGACGACCAGGAGAACGACAACAACAACGACGAGGAGGAAGATCCAGAGGAGCCTCGCCAGCGTGGTCCGGAGTACCACCTTCACGCCTCGTTGGGTGGGACCGGGCAGTTCTGCAGACTGCTGGAGGAGTTACTGGGGTTTTTAGAGTTCACTCTAAAGCCTCAGTATGTGGTTGAGCACTTTGAGGAGCCCGGCCTGGAGGACTACTACACAGCTCAGGTACACATCCAGGTACCTCAGCCAGAGGCTTCCGGATGGAGGATCCGTTCGACGCACTACAGTTGTGTTCCCTTCTCCACCGAGGACGCCGCCATCAACGACACTGCCAGGAGGGCACTCTACTCCTACAGCTACCGTTTCCGCGACCAGCTGTACTACTCCGACTTCCGCCACGTACCCTGCCGACCTGTTGGTACCGAGGACACGGTGGTACCAGCTTCTCAGACAGGAGACGACCGAGTGGACGTCCTTGCTCGAGTCACGGCTGCGCTCAACACTGACTTGGAGGGATCCACCTCCGAGATCGAGGGACTGCACGGGAAGCTCCAGGACGCCTACCCGCGAACCAGATCCACGACTGGGACGACCTGGTCAGGATGTTCGTGGGTAACTTCCAGGGCACGTAAGTGCGCCCCGGAAACTCCTGGGACCTGCGCGGGTGCCGGCAGGCGGCCGACGAACCGCTGAGAGACTTCATCCGCCGCTTCTCCAAGCGCTGCACTGAGCCACCGAGCGTGGGTGTCTCCGAAATCATCCATGCCTTCCTCGAAGGCACGACTTGTCGGGAGCTGGTGCGCGAGCTGGGGCGAAACCATCCCACCAGCGTCAACGCGCTGTTCGACATCGCTACCAACTTCGCCTCTGGGGAGGAGGCTGTTGGGGCGATTTTCGACGGCAAAACCAAGGGGAAGCGCGCGGAGGAGCTGCCCGCGGAGGGCAGCAAGTCCAAGGGAAAGGCTAAAAAGCAGAAACGAGGCGGCAAGGGCAGAAAGCCTCAGCAAACCACGCAGCAGCAGCAGCAGGGCGAGGACTCTGACGAGGCCCTCGTGGTCAAGCGAGGCCGCAAAGGCCCTCGAGGCCCCCCTCAGGGGGGAGGCCTGTTCGACGAGATGCTGAAGAAGCCATGCCCGTACCATAAGGGCCCTGTCACCCACACCCTCGAACAGTGTGGGATGATCAAGGGTTACTTCAGGCGCACCTCCGCGAAGGAGGATGGCCCGCAGAAGGGTGCGGGTGATGGCGGCAACGACGAGTTCCCCCATGTGGAGAATGTCTTCTTCATCGTATGGGGCCCACAATGAACGCGACGTCCCGAGAGCAAAGACGTGAACGCCGAGAGGTCTTCTCCGTTCACCCCGCGACGCCATCTTACCTCGCCTGGTCAGACGAGACCATCTCCTTCGGCCGCGAGGACCACCCGGACTATGTCCCGAATCCGGGGCGCTATCCACTTGTCGTCGACCCCGTCATCGGCAACACACGATTCTCCAAAGTGCTGATGGACGGGGGCAGCAGTCTCAACATCCTATACGTCCGCACCTTAGAGCTCATGGGCATCGGCACGAACCAACTGAGGCCAAGCAAGGCGCCGTTCCACGGCATCGCACCGGGAAAACGGGTCCAACCCCTCGGGCAGATCGACCTACCCGTTTGCTTCGGCACTCCCGACAACTTTCGGAGGGAGACCCTCACCTTCGAGGTGGTGGGATTCCCAGGAGCGTACCACGCCATCCTCGGGCGTCCGTGCTACGCCAAGTTCATGGCGGTCCCCAACTACGCCTACCTCAAGATGAAGATGCCGGGGCCAAAGGGCGTCATCACCGTGGGATCGTCGTACGAGCATGCTTACGCATGTGACGTCGAATGCGTCGAGGGCGCGGAAGCGCTCGCCTACAGCGAGACCCTGGTGGCGGACCTGGAGAAGATGGCGAACGAGGCCGTCGACTCCGCCAAAAAGCACGCAGGCACCGTCGAGGCTGCAGAGCACACCAAGGCGGTGCCCCTCGACCCCAATGCCCCCGAGGGCAAGGCGTTGAGGGTCAGCACCACCCTCGACCCCAAATAGGAAGCAGTGCTCGTCGACTTCCTCCGCGCCAACGCCGACATCTTCGCGTGGAGACCCTCGGACATGCCGGGTATCCCGAGGGAGGTCGCCGAGCACAGCCTCGACATCCACCCTCAATCCAAGCCGGTGGTACAGCGACTGCGGCGGTTCGACGAGGAAAAACGCCGCGCCATCGGGGAGGAGGTGCACAAGCTCCTGCAAGCCGGATTCATCAAAGAGGTATTTCACCCGACCTGGCTTGCTAATCCTATTCTAGTTAAGAAGAAAAACGGAAAATGACGTATGTGCGTAGATTATACCGGTTTAAACAAAGCATGCCCTAAGGTTCCGTTCCCTTTGCCTCGAATAGATCAGATAGTAGACTCCACTGCTGGGTGCGAATTGCTATGCTTTCTTGATGCTTATTCCGGTTATCATCAGATTAAGATGAAAGAGTCCGACCAGCTCGCGACTTCTTTCATCACCCCGTTTGGCATGTTTTGCTACGTCACTATGTCGTTCGGCCTCCGAAAAGCTGGAGCTACATACCAGCGATGTATGCAACACGTTTTCGGAAGCCACATCGGGCGGACCGTTGAGGCATATGTAGACGATATCGTTGTAAAAACCAGAAAGGCGGACGATCTGGTAAACGATTTGCAAATCGCATTCGGTTGCCTTCGGGCAAAAGGGGTAAAATTAAATCCGGAGAAATGCGTATTCGGGGTGCCGCGGGGCATGCTATTGGGTTTCATCGTCTCCCAACGAGGCATCGAACCCAACCCCGAAAAAGTCTCGGCCCTAGAACGGATGGGGCCAATTCGGGACCTCAAGGGGGTGCAAAAGGTACTGGGCTGCCTCGCGGCTCTCAGCCGTTTCATCTCTCGACTTGGTGAAAAGGGCTTACCTTTGTACCGGCTCCTAAAAAAGCACGAACGCTTTTCATGGACCCCCGAAGCCCAAAAAGCCCTCGACGGGCTAAAAGCGTACCTCGTACGCGCACCAATCCTCACGCCGCCGCAGAACAGCGAGCCCCTCTACCTATACGTGGCTGCGACAACGCAAGTTGTCAGCGCCGTCATCGTTGTGGAAAGGACAGAGGAGGGTCACGCTCTGCCGGTCCAGAGGCCGGTGTACTACGTCAGTGAGGTGCTGACCAAAACCAAGGCGCGGTACCCACAGATCCAGAAGCTAATCTACGCTGTAGTGCTCGCGCGACGAAAGCTGCGACACTACTTCAAGGCCCACCCGGTCACCGTGGTCTCATCTTTCCCTTTGGGGGAGATAGTCCGCAACCCGGACGTCTCGGGTAGGATAGCAAAGTGGTCGATGGAGCTCGTGGGAGAAACTCTCTCTTACGCACCGCGAAAAGCGATAAAATCGCAAACCTTAGCAGATTTCATCGCTGAGTGGACCGACGTCCAACTTCCACCACCACAGATCAAAGCCGAACGCTGGACCATGTACTTCGACGGGTCGGTGATGAAAACTGGGGCAGGCGCGGGCCTCCTCTTCATCTCACCCCTCGGGGAGCACATCCGGTACGTGGTTCGCTTGCACTTCCCGGCGTCGAACAACATGGCGGAGTATGAATCCCTCCTCGCCGGGCTCCGCATCGCCATTGACCTTGGCGTCAAACGCCTCGACGTCCGGGGAGATTCTCAGTTGGTCATCGACCAAGTGATGAAGAACGCAAGCTGCCGCGACGAAAAGATGGAGGCATATTGCAACGAGGTTCACCGTCTCGAGGACAAATTCTATGGCCTCGAGCTGAACCATATCGTGCGCAAATACAACGAGGAAGCGGATCAGCTGGCCAAGATCGCGTCGGAGCGAATCACCGTTCCTCCGAACTTCTTCGCCCGCGACCTCGACCAACCCTCCGTCAACTTCGAACAAAAGGCCGGATCCGCACCCATGGAAGAGGACCCCTCGAAAGAGGGGCTCAAAGCCCTCGACGTTGAAAATTCTTCGGTCGAGGCCATGGAAATCGACGTGGACGCACGACCGCAAGACTGGCGCAGCCCATACCTCGCGTGGATCGACCGTGGGGAGCTGCCCTCGGACCGGACCGAGGGGCGCCGCATCGCCAGAAGGGCCAAGACCTTCGTCTCGGTCGGCGGCGAGCTGTATAAACGCAGCGCCTCGGGGATTCTGCAGCGATGCATCCCCATCCCCGAGGGAAAGCAGTTGATCCGCGACATCCACGCCGGGGTGTGCGGACACCACGCGGCGCCGCGTACCCTCGTGGGTAACGCGTTCCGGCAAGGCTTTTACTGGCCTACCGCCGTAGCCGACGCGAACGAAGTCGTGCGCACCAGCGAAGGGTGCCAATTCTACGCACGAAAGACGCATCTCCCGGCGCACGCCCTACAAACCATCCCTGTAACATGGCCTTTCGCGGTCTGGGGGTTGGATCTCGTGGGGCCTTTCCGCCCAGCGCCCGGGAGCTTCACCCACTTGTTGGTGGCCATCGACAAGTTCTCGAAGTGGATCGAGGTCCGAGCCATCACCAGCATCAGATCTGAGCAGGCCGTGTTGTTTTTCACCGACATCATCCACCGATTCGGGGTACCCAACTCAATCATCACCGACAACGGCACCCAGTTCACCGGCAAGAAATTCTTGGAGTTCTGCGACGACCATCACATTCGCGTAGATTGGTCGGCCGTAGCACACCCACAAACGAACGGCCAAGTAGAACGTGCCAACGGCATGATACTACAAGGCCTGAAGCCAAGAATCTTCAACAAGCTAAACAAGTTTGGCCGGAAATGGGTAGCTGAGCTGCCATCGGTGATTTGGAGTTTCAGGACGACCCCAAGCAGGGCCACAGGCTTTAGCCCGTTCTTCCTCGTCTACGGCGCCGAGGCCGTCCTCCCAACAGACTTGGAGTACGGGTCTCCGAGGCTCAAGGCCTACCAAGAAGAACAAAACCAGCGGAACCGCGAGAATTCGCTGGACCAGGTGGATGAGGCTCGAGACGTAGCGTTGCTTCACTCAGCACGCTACCAGCAATCACTCCGGCGGTATCAAGCTCAGAAGGTGCGGCGTCGAGACCTTCACGAAGGGGAGCTGGTGCTGAGGCTGCGCCAGGACAATCGAGAGCGCCACAAGCTTACTCCACCATGGGAGGGACCATTCATCATCGCCAAGGTCCTCAAGCCTGGCACATACAAGCTGGCAAACGAGAAGGGCGAAGTCTTCACCAACGCCTGGAACATCCAACAGCTACGTCGCTTCTATCCTTAAAACTCTCAGTATTTCTTGTAAATACTTCATGTTCTTAGTCAACAACGGTAAAAAGTTTGCGAAAAACATGGAAACATTGTTACTAACAACAATAAAACAGGGCGACTCGCCTTTACCCTCGAAGCTAACTCGAGGTAAAAACGAGCCTCCCTCGGGGGCTACCGAGGGACTGACCCCCAACCGTTCCAACCCTTTTTCCATGCGCTTCTTTTTCAAAAACATGTTGCCAAACCTTTCCTCCTTAAATCCAGAAAGGTGTAAGCAAGGCACGAGTCTACCGCGGCTAAGAGCCGGCAGAGTCGTGGGACCGCCTACGCCCCCGAAGGCTACGGCATCCCCCTCACCACTCGACACCAAAGTTACTGGTGTTCCTCTGCCGAAACCGATCTCGAGTTAAGAGGAAGGCACAGCATGCCAAACAAACGAAACTTCGGTTGCAAAACCCTAACTAAATCCAAACGACCATATTTGTCATACTGCTAACTGCGAAAATACGGGACCAAACTCCCGGAATCACTGCAGGAACTCACGGAGACGGACTCGGCATCCCAGAGATCGCGAGAGGGGTCTGATTTTCCTTCGGTCGAAACCTAGAAAGCGTTATTAATCCTTTCCCCTCAAAGATCGAGGAAGACTAAAAGCAAGGCGTGAGTTACTACAGAGGACAGTTGGCCGGGTCGTGGGACCGCTTACGCCCTCGAAAGGCTACGGTGTCCCCCTCATCGCACAACGCTCAAGTCACTCACGAAAACGAACTCCTTGGCAAAAGTCGTTCCTAAATCATGAGAAAAGGCGCAATTTCACACAGAAATCTTTCAATACAAATACGAGATCGTGCTAACCCACGAAAAGGTTAGACACAAACAGGATCCATTCCTTACACGCCACGAACGGCGAGATTACGATAAGAAAATACACTCGGCAATAGGCCGTTTTAAAGATACAAAGACTGGAGCCACCCTAACGGGGCTCTTGTATTACTTCAGCTAGCCGGCCAGCACACTATCGCGAGAAGCAGTTTCCACAGTTTTCTCGTCGATTTTCCTCTAGCACCTAGCTAACCGAAGAACCTGGTGGTCGAGCGGCTGCGGAACGGAGGACGTTGGACCACTTGACCGCCCAACAGGGCCCGGCTTCGCGCCCTGCCGTTGATGAGTGCCCTCGCAAGGATGACGGCCGGCGAACGTCATCTGCTAGTTTCCTAGCGAATGAAGCGCCCGCCGCAACATCCTTGCAGCGCCTCGCCACCGGCAAGGTCACCGCCCCCCGATGAGGAGCGTGATGCCCTGTTCCTTTCCCGCAGCATGCCCACCACCTCTTGTCGACTTTCTTCTGGCATCAATGGCGCGCGCCAAGGCCGAAGCCCCGGACCACTCTACTCCCACTCTCGAACCCATCGGGAGGATGAAGTTCATGACTCTGCATACTTGACAAGCTACACAAGAACCCGGTGATGATCTTCTCCCCCGCCTGGATGCCTACTTTTATAGGCACCCAGGGGTCGCGACTGTTACTCCCGTGGGTAGATAATCGCGAGATTCTCGCGCGGATGCGAACCGCCAGCCGTATCAAGCGGGCAGCCTTAATCACCTCTTTGACTCAGCCTGCCCACTTTACGGTTCTTGCGCCCAACAACCCACGAGTGAATCAGCCGCGGCCCAGATGGACGGACCGAGACAAAGGAAGTCACCCGAAAGCACCTAGATGGGGAAGCCAGCTCAAGCCACTGATAATTGGGCCCGACCGCGTGGAAAACCATCCCAAGGCGGGCAACCACGTTTATCCAGTGAGCGGCAAGGTGAGTCGGTGCGCCAGACGTCCACATCGTCGCGTCGCCTCAGACCTTACCCGTGCATGACGCTTCGTCATAAAAGGCGCGCCCGTTCAACCGCACCATCAACAGCGGCCTGACCGCCCGGTCCGGGGAACGCACGCGTCAAGTGCGGCAGCACACAAAACCGTTGACACATGGGCCAGGCGCGCATGGCGCATGGATGACAACCGGGGGGCCCTCCCCTTTTCCCGGGGAACGGCACGTGTGAGCGGCGGCATTTACTGTGGCACGGTAAAACGAAACACGCCTCGCCTCTCCCCAGCGCACGCCAACTCCGCCTAAAAAGGTGCGCCCACTACGCCCACCTCGCCCACTCCGTGCCACGTCAGCCACGACCGCGCCCGCCAACGGTCGCGCGCAGCCCGCAAACCGAAACGTCAAACCACCGAACCGTCGGGTTCCTTCCAAGGTAAGACAACGACGCCCCTCCCCCCCGAGGCGCAGGGTGATACTAATCAGGGGCTCGAAGCCCTGGCCTCGAAAGGATTCGATGGGCGCCCCAGATTAAGCGATGCGAAGGCTGCAGGTCACGCTCGACCAACCCTCGAGCCCGCTGCTCGAGGGCGACCCGCACCTTTTGCAAGGCCCCACGGATCAGGAGTACGAAGCCTAGCCCGCGAAAGGGTTCGACAGGCGCTCCGGATCGACAGAGTCAAGGACGATTCGGGCGTGCTCAACGGACTTTACCCCGAACGCGAAGTTTGGGGACGCCCCTGTCGTGTTCAAGGCCAGACATGGGCAGCTAGACGAGGGATCCCATCGAGGGAGAGCTTCTGCGCCCTCGGCCTCCATTGAAAGAGGCCGAGCCCTACCTAGCAAACCCCTGCAAGCGCTCTAATGGACGAGTCTCCGGACCACGAGCCGACCCCTAGCGAACGGGGCACGGGCGTCCACTTGAACTACCCGCTAACAGCTCACCGAGGCATCCGTGTACGCTGCCCAATTCGAGGGTTACACGGATGGCCTCACCCCTCTCCCCCGCGAAAGGGAAGCGAGGGTCGCAACTCAAAGACAAGAAGCCTCTCCGACCGCCTCCGCTCGGGCCAGGGGCTCGGGGGCTCCTTGCAGCATATCCTCCTCCTCTTATGCGCGAAACGCGTCGATGCCGTGCAGGGTCCGCCCCCCGAATTCCGTATAAATCGGTATCATCCCCGCAATCCACCACGTCGAATGGGGAGCGACTAACACAACCTTCGGGAATCAAAGCCCTTGTACGAGTGAACTCACAACTCCAAGGGCTCGGGGGCTACACCCGCGGGTGCGCTCGCGCGCCCCCACGGAAGAACATGCATAATCAAGAAGGAGTAATCCCCGCAGAATGCCCGGGAGCGATCCCGCGAACCGTCAGCCTCTGCCCGACTAACCCTTACTCCGGCAGAGGCTCGGGGGCTACTGTCGGGGACAGACCCAGGGGGTCCCCTAACCATCGGGGTAATCACCCTCAAAAAACGTTAACCACAGAAGGGTCGAGTCACCAGCAGCCCGAAAGGGCCCCCAAGGCAGCGTGGCCCATCACAGCTTACCACGGCCCAAATACAGCCGTCCGAGCTCGCCTGACAAGAGGGCCCAAGCAGCGACCCCCGTCTCCGCCTCGCTCGAGGGACACGCACCCCCTTAAGCAAGCGAGCAAACTCCGCCTCGCTTGAGGGCCGCGCACTCCCTCGAGCAGGCGAGCCAACTCTGCCTCGCTCGCGGCCACCTACTCAACGCGGCGCGCCCCGGCGCCCCGCCCGACAACGGCATTTAATGCCTGCCCCATCGGGCGGGCGCCAAAGTCAAAAGGCGATCTCTCCCCACGCCGCGCCGCTGACACCGCAGAGCTCGCTGTTCTACCTGCTCCGGTCACTATGCGTCCTCACCGCCACTGTGCGGACACATGCGGCACTGCGCAAGGCCCTGTGCGGACTTGCAGGCGTCATTCTGCATCACTATTCCACCCGCTCCCGTCCTTCCCCCCCCCCCCCCCCCCCCCGGTGCGGCCCTCGAATGGGTGTGAAGAACCCTCGAACGAATATATGAGCAGCGACTGAGTACGGACTCCGGTCAGGCGCAGCCCGGTGATGACGAACACCGGGTCAAATCCACCAACTCTCGGCCATTCCCCGGTAAACCGGGCACGCCGCGCACTGTGGTCGACAACAACCGCCATGCCGATCCCTGTGCTGCCAACTCTCGCCCTTCCCCACCTGCCACGCCCTCGAATCGACCGGCGGCAGACGGCTAGGCGCGGATTACGGCGGCGCCACCCCTCGAAACCACTCCAGGACAAGCACAGGGACGGCCGTGACACCCGCAGAAGCCAGAGCTCGCCATAAATCCCCTGCCAGGGTCAAGGACGACCGCACGCCCGGCGCCATGCTCTCCAGTGCGCACCCCTGTAGCACACACTACACTTGTACTTGTAAGCCCCTCCCCTCCTCTCTCCTTGACCTATAAAAGGAGGAAGGGAGCGGCACGGGGAGGAGGACGACGGAGAAAAAAGAGAGGCCGACACACGATCATCACCTCGCACGATATTGGCACTCGCATCAATCACTTTCACACTCATTTTCAGGGACTTGGAGACTCCTTCTCCTCTCCCACCTCGCTTGTAGCCCCCCACTGCAAGCACCCCGGTGCAAGATAGTACAGCGCCCCGAGCGCACTCTGCTGGACGTACGACCCCACGGTCGGAACCAGGATAAACCCTTGTCTCACCGTGCTAGCTCTTGCATCAACCGTCAGGGGACGAGACACAGCGCATTCTGTGTGGCGCTGAGGATTGGCCGCCCAATCCCAGCACCGACAATATTGGGATTATTATTTGATCACTTTTGAGTTTATTCTTCTTGATGTTTTGACAACATCGTTCATGTCAGCCTAGTGGTTTCCTTTACTCCTATGAAGTTGGTTAATTAAAAGTGAAGGTTTTGCTCCGAATTGAGTTCGAGGTGGAGGATTCTAAGCGCAATAGGGGAAGTTTTGTTTGACTAGATACTACAATGTTTTGTATTGCGGGAGCAGTACATTTATTGCTGTCTTTGCTCGTGTTGAGGGATCTAGTTCAGAGTTGCTGCATAGATACTATAATGTTTTGTACTGGCCAGCATTCAGTACATTTATTGTTCAAGGTGGAGACGTCCACTCATGACTGCACTACTGCAGAGTCTATTGCAGAGGTTTATACTTCGTTGGTTGCACATTTATTTCTACTTCTGAACCGTGTTTGAATGAAGCAGTAATTGAGTTCTTCACTGGATATTTATACCACGGTTGATATTACGACGTCGCTTTATGATTGAGCGTTATTACCATTTGCTTTCGAGGTCAGTTGCACAGACTCAGACTTTTGCTGGGATTTTGAATTTCCCAGATTGTCCGTCTGCTTTGTTGATAGCTTTCTGTGTTTGGACCTATTGGTTATTTGCTCAATTGAATATTTAAGTGATCTTATTCGTCCGATGGACATTGGCATTCAAGATTTGAATAAGAAGGTTTATTATTCGTCTACATGAGGGAATTTGTCTCAAGGTGGAGTTTGTTGGATATGTTCCAAATTCACATCCACGATATAGGCCAGGCTTGGGCCGGAGCGAAGCGGAGGCCCGTCGCGCTGTGGTTTCTCTCAGAAAGTGCACAATTTAGTCCCACCTTGGTAACGCAACCAAGTACGGGTGCGTGAGACGCCTTTATATATGTAAGCCTATGTAGACGATAGGGTAAGACAAGACAAGACAAGGCAAGGTAGATAAGCCATGTATCATCCCTACTTGTAAACTCTCCTCAATAGTGATCGTCTTCCGTGGTTTTTTCCCGCAAGGGTTTTTCCACGTTAAATCGTGTCTCGTGTTCGATCTTGTTTTCACATTATTTCATAACAATCACAGCTGCAAACGGGATCGGAGAAGGATCAACAAGACCCTCCTGGGCCAGCTAGCTAGTAATCGGAAGACGAACAAACAACACAGCTAGCAGCTAGAGCTTCCAGTCCAACTTTCTCGTTCTCTGGCGCACAGTACTGGATTGGATTGATCTAAGAACCGAAGCTACTACTGCTTTGACCTCAATGTCACTACAGATTTCACACGAATGGATGGAGGGGCACAGTGGATACAGGAACTAACCTTTGTCGCCTCGCCACACGAATTGATCGAGCTCCGCCCGGAAGCTCCAAACCGAGGGTTATTTAACTATTTGCCATCCTACCGGATGGCCATCCTTCAAATGCCAGTTTTAGGATGGCAACAACACTATCGTCATCGTCTCCCGAAGATGCTTACAGATTTGCCACTTTTGCTGACGTGTCGCGCCATGTCGGCGAGTGACCGTGCCTCCGACGTGGCCGAGCCACGCAAAATGACCCTACTGCCCCTCCTTATCTCTGTTCTCTTGAACCCACCTGGCAGAACCGCCCCACGAACCACCTGGTTTTGGTTGGCGCCAGCCTGGCAAGACAAACAAAAAGCAGAGCACCCCAGTGGCCCACTGACAGGCACACACCAAAGATCCCCATCTCCTTCTCCTCTGTTGACACTTCCACACCCACGCCACCGCCGCCCGCCGCCGGAGCCAACCGCCATGGCGACAGATCCGCCGTCCCCGCCGCCGGCGAGCGCGCTGGATGGAGGAGCTCGTGGAGGAGGTCCTGCTGCGGTTCCCGCCGGCCGACCCGACGCGCCTCGTCTGCGCCGCGCTGGTCTGCACCCGCTAGCGCGACATCGTCAAGGGCGCCGGCTTCCACCGCCGGTTCCGGGAGCTCCACCGTCGCGCGCTCCCCATGCTCGGCCTCCTCTGCAACGGCGGGCCCGGCACGCGCTTCGTCCTCTTCTCCGCCTTCCGCCCGTCCGGCCCGCGTTGTCGAAGGTCAGGCGGAGGAGCACGTCCTGGAGGTCGACGGCGACGCCGGCGGCCTAGGCGGCGGCGAGCACGGGGAGCAGGTGGCGGTGGACGAGCTCGACGAGGGAGCTCGCGGTGAGAGCGCGAAACTCGGTGGAGTGGAACTCGAGGCTGGCCGCCTTGCGCTAGCGCCGCCACACCTCGTCGTCGGCGCCGAAGATGTCGTCGCCGAGGAGGTCGCGGACGGTGTCGCGGAAGTAGGGGCCCTTGGGGAAGCTCCCGAACCTGGTCTTGAGGAGGTGCTCCAGGTTGCGCGGGTCGGCGGTGACGACGCACTGGAGGTTGGTGAACCACGGGCCGCGGAACGTGAAGGTGCCGCCGCGGGCCTTGAGGACGCCGGTGATCCACTCGTACATGTCGCCGCGAAGGCCCAGGAGGAGGGACGGGAGCATACCGACGAGCGGCCACGCGGGGAGGCCCTGCGACCGGCGCTGCCGCAGCGAGTGGATGGCCACGAAGATGGACACGACCACCAGCAGCTCCAGCGTCTGCACCTTTGGGAGCTGGCCGGCGACATGGATAAGGGAGGGGTAGTAGGGTCATTTCGCGCGGCTCGGCCACGTCGGAGGCACGGTGACTCGCCGACATGGCGCGACACGTCAGCAAAAGTGGTAAATATGTAAGCATATTCGGGAGACGATGGCGATAGTATTGTTGCCATTCTAAAATTATTATTCGAAGAATGTCCATCCGTAACGATAACAAATAGTTAAATAACCCAAAACCGAAGGCGAAGAAGCACGAACAAGGTGCAGTGCAGGGACGCGGTTTCTAGGCGCCGGCCAGAGAGGTGAGCCGGTCTGCAGGTGGGAGGGAGGCGGTCGCGTGGCGTGTAGGAGAAGCACTACTGACTCATGCACCCGGCCGCTGGTCAAAAGCCCAGTCTGCAGCTCTGGTGGCTCTGCACGATGCTTGATGAGACCTCACGGAGGCCTCGTATTTGACATTTTACGTCACTGTAGTATTGAATAATTGACCGAACATTTAATTAGGCTGTTCTTCTCATAAAGGTGGTTTTTAGATGTTTAATTTAGCAGGGTGAATTTGGGAGTATGATATCATTTCGTAATCATTGCCTCACTTTACCATTTCGTTTGTATTTGTGAAAAATTGTCCAAAAATTGATTAATTAGGCTCAAAATGTTCGTCTCGCAGAGCACAACAAAACTGTGCAATTAGTTTTAATTTCATCTACATGTAGTACTCCATGCATGTTATGATATTTTGATGTGACGGAGAATCTTCTTTGCATAGTAAATTTGGGAGTAACTTTTTGCATCTAAACAGACCCAAAGTACATATAATAAAATTATGCAATAAAATTTTTATTTCATCTACACTTAGTAGTACATGCGTGTACCGGTATTTTAATGTGATGGGATTTTTTTTGGAATAGAAGAATTTGGGGTGGAATTTGAAAACCAGGAGAGGGTGTGTTTAGTTCCAAAATTTCTCTCTCCAAACTTTGCTGTTCATCTATCACATCGAATCTCTCTCCTCGTGCATGGAGCACTAAACATGGATAAATAAAAAAAACTAATTACATATTTTCATGACGAGATGAATCTTCTGAGCCGGCCCTGTTTAGTTCCCACAAACTTTCTAAAATTCTCTCCAAACTTTACTATTCACCTATCACATCAAATCACATCAAATATCTCTCTTTATACGTGAAGCATTAAATGTAGGTAAACAAAAAACTAGATACGCCCTCCAATCGGAAATAATCGACGTTTCAGACAGCAGGAATGAACTAGCTGCAGGCTAAAAAATACTATCCCAACGTCATATATTAATGTACGGAGGTAGTATATGGTTTTGATGTAGACGACGAGACGAATCTTTTGAGTCTAGTTAGGTCATAGTATGACAACGATTATCACAAACAAACGAAAAATGCTATAGTACGCTACAGTGTCCGATATGACTTTTTGACCACCTCTTCGCCGGAACTAAACACACAGAGTGCCCAAAGTGCTGCCTCTTCTTTTTGCCCCGTTTAGTTCCAAAATTTCACGCCCAAATTTACTATGCAAAAAGAAGATTCCCCATCACATTAAAATGTCATACATGAAATACTAAATATAGATAAAATAAAAAACTAATTGCACAGTTTTGTTGTAATCTGCGAGACGAACATTTTGAACCTAATTAATTATTTTTGGATAATTTTTCGCACATACAAACGAAATACTACAGTGTGCACACGTCCCAAAACTCCCAAATTTGGCTCCCAAATTTGTCATAAAGTGCCCATAACTGGGATCTTGTATCGCTGATCTTCTCTGTTTTCTCATCATTGGTTAACCAACCGGATTATTCTGCAGACGAAGGAGCAGAACTGAAAGGTAGTGAAAATGGGGAGCGAACCTGCTAGAGGAGGTGGCGGCTGATGTTTTTGGTGCCAACAAGGGATGGCGTCCGCCCGGTGGTGTGCCGTATCCAATCAACCTAATGTGAAATAAACGGTTTCCTGAAATTTGAAGGAGAAGACCTCTCTGTCAGTCAGCTCGTGGAAGTGGTGAACTGGTGATTGATTCTTCTGCGGGGGATGCCGTCGATGATTTACTCTTTTGGTGGAAACCTTTGGGGTTGGATGCGTTTTCAATTTTGTTATGCTTATTGTCTTTTCAGACTGTACTCTAGTGGTCATGTGGCCGAGTCTAGCTATTTTGCATTGAACCATTTTATATTTATAATTGGAGATCAAATTCCTAAGCTAATAGATATGAAGTACGTATTTTGTTTGGGATCGAGTAGAGTAATCTTGGAGAGGCAGTCAGGCTGGCCAAGTTGAATGGTTAATGCATGGTTAATATATAATGGGGGTTAGTTTTTTTTGAGAATTATAATGGGGGTTAGTTAACAATACAGGTGAAATATTCTTCATGAATACGTTTTACAATAGGCCTCTATCTGAATTATTGTGTTTTTAGGGAAATCTGCATTATTAGTTAACCAAATGAGAAAGTAGAGTTCCAGTCCAGGCCCAGCCCAAAAAACGGATGCATTGTAAACATATTGGCGCTTTCTGTTGACTAAGAAAAGTGATCACTTGAATAGTTGGAGGCCCAGTATGCTCAGTCTGCAGCCCACCCGACTAGAGTGATTTTTCTTTTTTTCGCGATCGATCTTGCACCGACACATATGCTTGCTGTTCCCAACCCTGCTAGTTTCTTTTTTTTTGAAACGTCAACCCTGTTAGTTTTTATCATCCAGTTTTTCTTTTTGTGATGAGAATAGTTATCACACCCGGATTTACACTAAACCCGAATGTGGCCATATGTGTGCCCAGGAAGTCCACAGACACATATAGCGAACAAATATGGTAAAAATCAGAGTACAATGCTTTATTCTCATCATAAAGTAGCGATTACATCAGAGTATTGCATAAATGAAATACATGGACAGCGGAAGACTAATAAACTCTCTCTAAGTGTAGCCGCAATCCCACAGGGACTCTGACTGGGAGAACGCCAACTCAGAAGTACGGCAAATCCTCTGGAAACTCCACAGCATAATCAGCCTGACTCCAATCTGTTACCCGTCCGGGATTTTGCCCAAAAACTAGTAATAACAGCAAGTGTAAGTAATGGAAATTACTTAGCAAGTATAGCACGGGTTATGAAGGCTCAAAAAAGCTAGACACTGGCTTAACTGCATTAACACTTTTAGTTGGTTCGTTTTAACTTTATCCAAGTTACTACAAGTGAATGAGCACCCGGTTGTAACCCAATTAATAGTGTAAGTGACATTTAAGCATGAATAAATACCATATTCTAATCAAAAAGGATCCAGGCCGCTCGTGACCCTGAGCAAGGCTATCATGATAGATCGTACACTCTACAGAGGTTTCGCCCTTTACCCACCAGTCGCGTAAAAGTTCAAAGGAACTTTGCACCCAACCACGCACATCAACACTTCCGAGGTGTGACTGTATAGGGACGCTATGAGGCTTTCACAACACACCCTAACAAGTCAGTAGCCGTTGGAGTACTATACGGTGGTGAAAACTTAGGCACCGAGATCGACGTACGCCCACGGAGTCACACCGTGAGGGGGTCGATGGCGTCCGGAGCGCGGGTATCGCACCCATACTGCGCAACGTGCAGAGTTCTCAATCGCTGAGACTCCTACACGGGACTGGGTCTAACGTGACCTAGCCGACGGGGCTATCGTCCTCGGTGGAATCGGAGATCACCCAGCGCCGTACCTCCCACAACGCCGTTGGCCCCTCGGTAACTACTGCCAAGCTAGAGACGTACAAGCTACTTGACCAAGACCAGAGCCATTATAGTTCCGGCGGTGGCGACAGGCTCCTGGGTTGCCGCTTTAAGAACCGGTCCTTAGGGGGAGACACTAGAGCAAAGCACACAGCACATGCTCTAGCTCCCTAATCCATGTTACTAAAAAGCAAGTTTTAATCATGAGAGTTGAAGTGGACCATTAAGTCAATATTAACAATTAAGTAAATGTGACAGTAGTTGCCCCTAGCAAGATACTACCCATATGCAAAAACCCATAGGAATACAAGGACAGGGAAAATAAATGCTAGGAATAACCTTAATGGTAAACAATATTAGACACATGCGTATGTAATGAACAGTGTATTAAAAGTGAGATAGGTAGCAAGGATTGTCCGTGCTATAACTTGCCTTCCTCAGAGTACGGCTGCTGCTGCGAGTCCTGCTCCGGCACGTCCTCAACGTACTCGAAGTCCAAAGCTACGGGCTCGCCGACTGGACACGAACATCACGCACGCATCCAAAACAATCATTACATGCAAACAAAGTAATTCTATTAGAACAATACACCAAACAGTGAAAACAGTACAAAAACAGGAGCTAGAAATATTCTACGCTTCGCTACGAACACGTGAGCGCGAAAATCACGCAAATCGGAGCTAAAACGTGAAAGTTATAGCGTTTCTAAAGTCTGGGGGCTTGCTGGCAAAGTTTTAAAATTTCCAGGGGCTAAAACGAATAAAACAGGACCTAAATGTAATTATTTTTGAATCGAAATGGACCGCGGGTTAATTACCAGAAAGCCCAGGGGCTCTTTAGCAAAACCGCACGGCTGACCGGTACACAGGGGGGTTGACTCGCGCTGCGGCCGTCGGATCTGGATCGGACGGCTCAGAATTAAAACGCGAAGGGGTATGGCTGGATCTAATCTCGCGCGTTGATCTCGGATCGGACGGCCGGGGCTCGGAGCTCGCCGGGGACGAAGCCGGTGCGGCGGCGCTGCTCGGCCGAGGCCGGGGCTCGCCGGAGTTGGGGATTTATCGCGCTACAGAGCTTCAAACTCAATGGGGTTTGGTCCTACGGGTTCGGGGAAACACGGCGAGTCGACCTAGGGGGTTTAAGACTGGCATCGGCCGGCGAAACATGCCGACGACGATGGGCGGCGGAGCCGAGCTCCGGTGAGCCGCTGGGAGTGGGTTCTGGGTGATTTCTGGGTCGGGTTTTTGGTGCTGGAGTTGCTGGGGAGGCTAACAAGTGCATTCGTGGTGAACAAGTTGTGCAATGAGTGGTGTAGCGTCCGGACGACGACGGCCGGCGGTCGGCCGACGACGGCGAACGCGGGGAACCCAGCTACGGTGCCCTAACGCTGGAATTGAGGATGGGGATGGACGAATTACCTCCCGAGGAAACTCCTGGCGAACGGAATTGGCCGGAGATGGCTTGGGAGGCGGGAACGGCGGTCGACGACGAGCGGCGGCGTCGGTGTTCGTCGGCGAGGAAGTCCCGGGGCGCGGGAGGGCTGTGCTGTGGCTCGACGGGGTCCTCGTGGAGCGGTGAAGCGGCTCCGAGGGCCGGCCGGGGCGGAACTGCACCGGAGCGTCGGCGACGGCGGCGAGCGGCGGAGCACGGGCTCGGCGGCTCGGGAAAACCCGGTGGAGGTGCGGTGGCGCTGCTAGGGTTGTGGGCGAGGGGGTGATGGGTGCAGGGCGGCGTCGCGGCTGAATTAAGTAGGCGCGGGGTGTCGGCCTTGGCGTGCGGGCCCTGGCCGCGGCGAGCCGCGCCATTAGCGGCCGGAGAAAGGAAGGGAAGGGGGAGGAAGAAAGGAAAGGTGAGGGGTGTCGCTGACGGGTGGGCCCGGCGGGGCAGTGAGAGGAGAGAGGGGAGCGAAAGGCGGGAGCGGCTGGGCCGGCGCGAGGGAACGGGCCGCAGCTGCTGGGCCGGCTCGGGGAGAGGGGGAGAAGGGGTTTGGGACGGGGAAAGAAAGAGGAGAGGGGAGCTGGGCCGGACTGGGGAAAGAGAAGAGGGAGCAAAAACGGACTAGGGAAGAGTTTAGGGAGCAGAATCGAACTATGGGCCTAACAACTTTTCTAGAGCTCCAAACAAAGTGATTCAAATTTGAATTTAAATACATTTAAATTCTGGTTTGAATCACAAGCAATACAAAAATAAATGCAGCAGCATGAATGCAACAATAAATGTTTCTATCTCTTATATTTGATTTTAAATTTTTAGAAAATTATTATTTAGCCTTTATAAAATAGGTGAAAACATTAAATAATTAATTAATGCCAAAATTTTTAAATTGAACATTTTTTGGTGTTACAGTAGTGTAGTTATCAGCACTCTTGCACGTCATGCAAACATCATGCTGGCCCTATCGGCTTCCGAGTGGCCCTGCAGAGGAGTCCTGCAGCTAGTGGCAAGGCCACTGAGTGAGAGGTCAATGTTTCAATGTACGGACGCGGCTTTCCCGTCTGGTCCACGTCTACAGCTTGCTACTACTAGTTTAGCTTCAGAAAATTTGAAAAGTCCACAGCTCTTGCAAAAAAAATAAAAGATGCATCACACATTAATCCAGATTACGGATCCGTACAGTGGAATGGAAAATCATGAAGCTTCCTTAGTTGCATTATATATATCCTCACCGACACAAACGAGACATGTACTTGTATATATTAAATATATATATGTGGTATACTACTAGATCCGTATTACAGCGGGCATGCATGATGCCATGAATCATGCAAGCTTCCCCCTTTGGGGGCGGCACGCATGCATGCATGCATGTGACTAGACCAAATGGAAAGCAACAAACGGGCGGCAAATGGTAGACGACGACACCCTTTTTGTTGGCATGCAATGCAATACGCCAACGACCAACGCCTCAACCACCACGGCACGGCCTCACAAGCCAAGCTAGCCGCGGTGGTAGGGCAGCCACATCGATTCGATCTGGGAGATGGAGATCGAGAGGGGAAAATTAACAAGCAAGGAACGAACCAAACAAACACCAAAGCTAGGAAGAGAGCCACCAATGCAACCGGCCAAGATCTCGATCACGAGCTCATCGATCGGCCATGTCGCCGCTCGTCGGCCGGCCGGCTCAGCACTCGGGCGTGAGCGAGTGGTCCCGGCGGAAGTCGTTGCAGTAGTAGTAGACCATGTGGCCTTGCTGCGCCCAGCGCATGGCGGCGTACTGCTGCGCGGTGAGTCCGGCGCCGGCGGGGGAGGCCGGGACGGGGCGGCACGACGCGGGCGCGGCGGCGGAGCATCCGGCGACGACGAAGCGGTCGAGGTGGGCGACGAAGGGCTGGTAGCGGTAGTCGGCGCGGTGGCGGCCGTCGTCGGTGGCCCAGTCGGAGGCGTCCCAGATGGAGCCGTACACCCACATGGGGCGGTCGGGGAAGGTGAGCTCGGCGCGGCGCTCGTAGCGGCGGACGGGCACGTCGTCGACGAAGAAGGTGATGGCGTCGGGGTTCCACAGGATGGCGTAGGTGTGGTACGCCGCCGTGGGGTCGAACCACAGGTGGAACCGCATCTCGCGCCCCACGATGCGCCCGTCGCCGCTGCCGCGGACGTACACGTTGGTCTGCAGCGTGTAGGGTTCCCCCGGGATGGTGCCCAGGAACTCCATGTCGATCTCGTCGTGGAAACCAGGGTGCGCCTCGTTGTTCGACAGCTGCAAGGAATTGCATTTTTTTTTGTCAGGTTCTCTTCTTCAGATACTACTGTGCAAGCAAAGCAAGTGCAGAACCAAAAGGCCGGCTAGCTTACGTAGAAGGCGGTGTTGGTGCCGGCGGTGTAGCCGGCGGGGAGCTTGATGCGGGTGGAGAAGTAGCCGTTCCTGTACGCGTGCTTCGACTTGAAACCGCTCCCTGCAAATCATTGCCATGTGAATAATTAATTACTTTATTATGACCGGAATTAAATATTTATTTCTGATAATAAATTAAGTAGGATCTCGACATCGATCGTTTACTAGCTAATGCGCGCAGTAACATAATCTTAATTCTGCAGAAAACAGAACGATTATTCTAGTGTCTAGTATTATCCAAGAGAGGGGAGGCGCATCATCCAGAGACCTAGTGCAGACACTTGAAAAGGACAAGTAATGCATGTGCCCAGGGCCCTCTATCACATTCACATTGGAAGCACGCAGCAGCGATGTCTTTGTCACCAACAAGACAATGAACACGTACGTACGTCAATGGGCCAGCCTAATGCAAGAGCCAGCATGGCCACAGTGCAGCCACACTGCATTGCACTTGTGGCGAAACAGAAGCAAGAATAATAACACTTTTTTTTGTGTAGATAGATTCATAAACGCATACCGCAGGTCCTGTCGAGCCAGATGGTGATGGCGGAATGGTCGCCGGAGAGCGTCTGGTGCTGCGGGCCCCACTTGTTGGCGTAGCCGCGGTTGAACGGGATCGGCCTGAACCTCGCGCTCGGGTAGTACCCCGGCGACGGCTGCGCGCCGCCGGTGCTGGCCGCCATCGCCGCCAGCAGAAGCAATGCCGGCACGGCGGCGGCGGCGCGCCGCGCCATGCTCATCATCCTAGCAGCAGCCATTGCTAGCTACCTAGCTCGCTTCCTTCAGCTCTCTCAGCTGTGATAGTGTTAGCTTGTTAGTAGTGGCTAGCTGCTGAGGGTGTGAGGGAAAAGGAGAGGTCACCCCGGTAAGCTCCACACTATGCCGCTCTGCTCGGAGAGTGTGTTGTCCACCATGAGAGCAGAGTATATATAAAGGATGATGAGAGAGAGCAGGTGGAGAGAGAGGTGGGGCCCGGTCGCAGGGAGGAGTTGGCAAGTGCGGTAGGAGTGAGTAAATGAGGAGCTCGACGGGGCCACACGGGGAGGTTGATGGAAGTTAAGGAGAAGGGGAGGGAACAAGAGGCCGGTGCTGGTGCAGTGGCAGATCTGTGGCCTCACTCTCCTCTTACCGGCCGGCTGCCGGTGGCTAGCTGCCGCCCTGCCCTGCATTGGCAAAGCGCCAAAGCATGGCAAGCTGCTGCCGCAACCGCCCTGTAGAGGCAAAGCTGATTTCCAGTAGCCTCTTGCACAGTTGCTCGATCTGTTAGCTAGAGCAGGGGCTAGGCTAGCCTTGCTTTGCTTGCTTCAGCCTCCAACCAACTGCTCAACCAACCGACACTGTTTGGTGAGTGAGATGGTATGCGTGATCTTTGCTAAATTTGGCACCGGAAGGAACGTTCGAGATCTCGGCTGCACGTACTGTTCGCGGTTGGAGCTCGTGTACTTCCAAATCCCAGATGGATGAGGCGAGTGCGCACTTCAAGTTCAAGTTATCCATGCATCTTGGTCTTGGCCCAGCAACGATCATCGTAGAAGGGAAAAGGTGGTAACATTTCTAAATGGCCGGTACAGCAGTGAAACATCTGAGTGACGACCACTCCAATAATTGGGGAGAGCACAGACAGCAGGTGGAGCTCCGATAGATCGATCCGGCCGGCGGCATGCGGATGCGGCAGTAAAATTCCGTGCGTTCCGCCATGATTGACAGTGTCGGCATCGTTGTTATTACTTTGGAAATTGAAACGGCGGCCGGGGACCGTATACGCATGCGACGTCGAATGTCGCCGCGAGTAGCACATGCGCGCCATGTTCGTGGCGCAGTCGCCGTTTCGTTTTATGCGGACGTTTTGCGCCGCTAATCCGCGCTCTCACTGCACCGGGATTCCCCGCCACATGCGGTTCTTAGCATAATTCAGTTCCGGATCCACATCATCAGATGGCTAGCTAGTAGCTACAAGGAACTTTGATCCAAGGGAGAGGGTACTTATTCAAAGTGGTGTACGTAGTACATACTACCTCGCCTTTCCCGAATGGATGACGTTTCATCAGATAGGAAATACTAGTAGGAATAGCTAGGCTAAAGCAGTGGGTCGGAACATTAAATAAAAGATCGAGGATGGAGATACAGTCAGTATAGTACTATCTCTGTTCTCGAATATATGTCGTTTAGGACAAGCTATTTAGTTTAAAAATAAATTAATTTGCTTGTCCTAAACGTCATATATTTAAGAATGGAAGGAGTATACAGTTAAGCTAGTACTACGTGATGATCATGTTTAGAATCTGTTTGATACAATACAAGCAACTCGGCCGGGCTCCTGCTCCTCCTCTTTAAGGTTTTGTAGGGCTTCTTCTGTTGAGGAGGTGAAGCTTCTGCTAGTCATAATTCTACCAAATGGGGCTTATGTTTGAACTATAGCATGGGTACCCCCACACGTACGTAACCCATGCATGCTGCTGCATCGGATACTGTTGCCTACTGGACATGTTGCTTGCTACGGTATGGCCGACGAGGCTTTGAATCGAAGCTACTACAACCACCGCCTTCTGTTTGGGAGTGTACGGCAGCCGGCGACAGGACGTATCCACAGTGTACTACATTTACAGGTACGTCCAAGTTGCAATGAACACTAGCTAGCCAATTTAGGCGCACTTGAGGATACCATTTGCATGTATTATTGGCGGGCCGGGACACCCCACATGCGAGGCATGATAATCGTCTCGATCGCCAAGTACCACTGTGCTTTACAAGTAGCTAGTAGTATGGTATAGATCCCAAAGGCACGCAAAAGAATGAATAGAATACTCATGCTCGCATTTAGTATATACTATACATATACGTACCACATGTATATATGTATATATATATACGTGCACATCCGGTCAAAAAGGGTATGATCATATTGTCGGTGCTGGGATCGGGCGGCCAATCCCCAGCGCCACACAGAATGCGCTGTGTCCCGTCCCCTGACGGTTGATGCAAGAGCTAGCACGGTGAGACAAGGGTTTATCCTGGTTCCGACCGTGAGGTCGTACGTCCAGCAGAGTGCGCTCGGGGCGCTGTACTATCTTGCACCGGAGTGCTTGCAGTGGGGGGCTACAAGCGAGGTGGAGAGGAGAAGGAGTCTCCAAGTCCCTGAAGATGAGTGTGAAAGTAATTGAGGCGAGTGCCAATATCGCGCAAGGCGGTGTGTGTGCGCGTGTGTGTGTCTCTTTTCTCCCTTTTTCCTCCTCCCCCCCTTTATATGTCAAGGAGCAGGCGGGAGGGGCTTACAAGTACAAGTGTAGTGTGTGCTACAGGGGTGCGCACTAGAGAGCATGGCGCCGGGCGTGCAGCCGTCCTTGATCCTAGCAGGGGTTTTATGGCGAGCTCCTGCTTCTGCGGGTGTCACGGTCGTCCCTGCGCTTGTCCTGGAGTGGCTTCGAGGGGTGACGCCGCCGTAATCCGCGCCCAGCCGTCTGCCGCCGGTTGATTCGAGGGCGTGGCAGGTGGGGAAGGGCGACGGTTGGCAGCACAGGGATCGCATGGCGGTTGCTGTCGACCACAGTGCGCGGCGTGCCCGGTTTACCGGGGAATGGCCGAGAGTTGGT
Organism: Echinochloa phyllopogon; assembly: GCA_033239725.1. Taxonomy (NCBI): domain Eukaryota; kingdom Viridiplantae; phylum Streptophyta; class Magnoliopsida; order Poales; family Poaceae; genus Echinochloa; species Echinochloa phyllopogon. The sequence continues at coordinate 47,018,606 of BTCW01000002.1, read as the reverse complement.
GGATTTGACCCGGCGTTCGTCATCACCGGGCTGCGCCTGACCGGAGTCTGTACTCGGTCGCCGCTCATATATTCGTTCGAGGGTTCTTCACACCCATTCGAGGGCTGCACCCGGGGGGAAAGGACGGGAGCGGGTGAAATAGTGATGCGGAATGACGCCTGCAAGTCCGCACAGGGGCCTTGCGCAGTGCCGCTTGCGTCCGCACAGTGGCGGTGAGGACGTATAGTGACCGGAGCAGGTAAAACAGCGAGCTCTGTGGTGTCAGCTGCGCGGCGTGGGGGGAGATTGCCTTTTGACTTTGGTGCCCGCCTGATGGGGCGGGCATTAAATGCCGTTGTCGGGCGGGGCGCCGGGGCGCGCCGCGTTGAGTAGAGGGGTGCCCTCGAGCGAGGCGGAGTTGGTTCGCCTGCTTGAGGGGGTACGCGACCCTCGAGCGAGGCGGAGACGGAGGTCGCCACCTGGGTCCTCTTGTCAGGCGAGCTCGGGCGGCTATATTTGGGCCGTAAGTTGTGGCGGGCCGCGTTGCCCTGGTGACCCTTCCGGGCTGCCGGCGATTCGGCCTTTCGTGGTTAACGTTTTTTGAGGGTGATTACCCCGATGATTAGGGGACCCCCTGGGTCTGTCCCCGACAGTAGCCCCCGAGCCTCTGCCGGACTAAGGGTCAGTCGGGCAGAGGCTGACGGTTCGCGGGATCGTTCTCGGGCCTTCTGCGGGGATTACTCGTTCTTGATTATGCACGTTCTTCCGTGGGGGCGCGCGAGCGCACCCGCGGGTGTAGCCCCCGAGCCCTTGGAGGAGTGAGTTCACTCGTGCAAGGGGATTTGATTCCCGAAGGTTGTGTTAGTCGCTCCCCATTTGACGTGGCGGATTGCGGGGACGATGTCGAGTTATTCAGAATTCGGGGGGTGGACCCTGCACGGCTTCGACGCGTTTCGCGCATAAGAGGAGGAGGATATGCTGCAAGGAGCCCCCGAGCCCCTGGCCCGAGTGGAGGCAGTCGGATAGGCTTCTTGTCTTTGAGTTGCGACCCTCGCTTCCCCTTCGCGGGGGAGAGGGGTGAGGTCATTCGTGTAGCCCTCGAATTGGGCAACGTACACGGATGCCTCGGTGAGCTGTTAGCGGGTAGTTCAAGTGGATGTCCGTGCTCCGTTCGTTGGGAGTCGGCTCGTGGTCCGGAGACACGTCCATGTAGCGCTTGCAAAGGTTTGTTTGGTGGGGCTCGGTCCCTTTCGACAGGGATCGAGGGCGCGAAAGCTCTCCCTCGTTGGGATCCCCCCACTAGCTGCCTTTGTCCGGCCTTGAACACAACAGGGGCGTCCCCAAACTTCGCGTTCGGGGTAAAGTCCGTTGAGCACGCCCGAATTGTCCCTGAGTCTGTTGATTCGGAGCGCCTGTCGAACCCTTTCGCGGGCCAGGCTTCGTACTCCTGATCAGTGGGGCTCGCGGAAGGTGCGGGTCGCCCTCGAGCAGCGGGCTCGAGGGTTGGTCGAGCGTGACCGGCAGCCTCCGCATCGCTTAATCTGGGGCGCCCATCACCCATCGAATCCTTTCGAGGCCTAGGCTTCGAGCACCTGATTAGTATCACCCTGCGCCTCGGGGGAAAGAGGCGTCGTTGTCTTACCTTGGAAGGAACCCAGCGGTAGGGTGGTTTGGCGTTTCGATTTGCGGGCCTGCGCACGACCGCTGGCGGGCGCGGTCGTGGCTGACGTGGCACGGAGTGGGCGAGGTGGGCGTAATGGGCGCGCCTTTTTAGGCGGGGTTGGCGTGCGCCGGGGAGAAGCGAGGCGACGGGCGGTCAGGCGCTGCTGCCGCGTCGTTTCGTTTTACCGCGCCGCAGTAAATGCCGCCGCTTACGCGTGCCGCTCCCCGGGGAAAAGGAGAGGGGCCCCCGGTTGTCATCGATGCGCTACGCGCGCCTGGCCCAGGTGTCAGCGGTTTTGTATGCTGCGGCGGGGATGAACCCGTTCGCTCCCTTATAAAAGGAAAGCCTGGGGGAAGGGGATTACTTACCTTCGCCATTCCCTGCAGCAGCTCGTGCCTCCGCCTCTCTTGCTTCCGAGTCCTCTCGCAGCTCTCTGCTCCTTCCGCCCGCCTTTGTTGCGTTTCGCTTCCCGCTCCGCCGTCCGCCATGGTGGTCATTGAGGGCGTCACTGAGTGGACTCCGTCCACCGCCACCGATCACCTCCTGGAGGGTCTGGCGTCTGGCGGACAGCTCTTGCCCCGGGGCGATCCGGCGCGGCCGGCATGGATTGTCCCGCCGCTGGTGGCCGGGGTGCCGAACCCGCCGGCGGGGTACGTGGTGAGCTTTACCCGCTTCCACGAGCGGGGCTTCAACGCGCCCGCTAGCTAGTTTATGCGGGGCCTATGCCACTACTACGGCGTGGAGCTCCACAACTTCGCCCCCAACGCCATCTCTCAGGCGGCGGCCTTCGTCGGCGTCTGTGAGGGTGTGCTGGGGATCGAGGCGCACTGGGACCTATGGGTCCACCTCTTCCGCGCCGAGCTCAGCACGTCCGGCGCGGGGAGGGGGGTGCGCCGGCGGTCTTACGCTCGCGCCGGTCGAGTCCCGGAAGCACCTGTACCCGGCCTGTAGGATGACCACCAACAACAGCGGTTGGGCCAAGGGGTGGTTCTATCTTCGCAACGATGGCCTGGGGTTGCCGGAGTACACCGGCAAGATCCTGACGGAGAAGGCCGACTCCTGGAGCTATGGTGTTTCCGGCGACGGTCAGCGGAAGAGGCTCCGCCCCGCCCTTGACGCCCTTCGTACTCTGGCGGGGTCGGGTTTGTCCGTGGCGCACGTGCTTGCGCACTGCCACCGTCGCCGGGTGGTTCCCCTCATGGAGAGGCAGCTCCCTCTGTTCCGGATGACAGAGGGCGCCGACCCGGCGGCAGTGGCGGCTTCGCGTATGTTGCCGGAGCCGCTCCTTGAGGAGTACGTCGTCACGAGGGTGCGAACGGCGGTGCATCCCGACACCATGCCGAGTGACCTCTGGTCGTTCCGGCTGCGCCCTGATGAGGGCCATGTTTTGTCGGTAAGTCGCCATCTTCCCTCCCGAGCTGTCGGATTAATTACTTAGGATTTCCCTTTTCGATTCATTTGTGGTTTCAGGAGGTGAACTGCGGCCTCTACCGCTCCCTTGCGCCGACTCCGGAGGTGCGCACTTCGAACCGCGCCCGTCGCGACCGCGAGAGGGATGCGAAGGCGGTGAAGAAGGCTAGTAGCTAGAGGAGGTAGGCCCGGCGCGACGCACACTTGGCGGCGCTCCACCGGTGGAGGAGGGACGGTGGGACGCGGCCGTCGTCCCCAGAGGACTCCTCGGACCCTCCCAGCGAGGAGGAGGAGGAGGAGATCGACGCCGACAGGGCTCCGCCCGCCGGTGGGGAGGAGGAGATGACCGTGCCGCCGCCTGATGCGGGCGAGGCGAGCCTTGGCGATGTTGCGCCGGTGGCGGCGCGGACGGCGGTCGCGCTCGCCCGACCTGCGATACCGCGGGCGCAAGTGACTCCTACCCCTGCTGCGGGCACTTCGCGCCGCAGCAGATCGGATGCCGAGGGCTCGAGGGGTTCGCAGCCCCCGAGCGGGTTGAGGGGGTCCTCGAGCTCGAGGAGGGCTCCTTCGACGAGCGGCTCGAAGCGGAAATTGCAGGCCTTGCAGGACTGCGTCCGGTAAGCCTCGCTTTGAGCCTTTCTCGTGATTTTCCATCCCTGTTTGGTTTTTTACTTCGTAATTTCCGTTTTTTCCTTTCTGATGCAGCGCTCGGGGCGCTACCAAGGCCAACCCTAACCTCGCGCCTAAGAAGGCGTTGAAGGTCGGAGCGTTGGATTCCCCTCTTGCCGGGGGATCGCGTTCGCACGGGACTCCGCGTCCAGCAGCGACGCCCGCAGTCATGCCGGAGGAGCCGGCGCCGGGGGATCGAGATTCCCGGCCGATGGAGACGGAGCGGGGGGGGGGGGGGGTACGCCCCCGATGGTGGTTACGGAGCCGAGGCAGGACGCCCCGGTGGCGGATGCGGAGCCAGGGCATGGCGCCCTGGTGGTGGGCGAGCAGGGGGCTTTGCTACCGCCGCGGCCCATGATGATGATGGCGGGCACGCTCTCCCTTCGGGGGTGGCCGCGTCCGAGGTGCCGGCGGCGTTTTCCTTGGCCCGGGGGCTGCCGCCGGTGCCAGTGGCTGGGGGAGCAGCCGAGTGGGATACGGCTGAGGTGGCACTGCGTCAGGGTCGACGCGGCCCGAGCGCATGGCCGGAGGAGCCCGGCGTCTCCGCTCGAGTCTGGCGGGGCATGGCGGAGGAGAACGAGCTGTGGGCTCGAGCGGAGCGGGTCGGGATGGACCTGGAGCGGGCCATCACTGCCGCCGCCGATCTCCATTCCAGGCAGGCGCTGGGGCTTTTCGAGGTGACCCCGTGCTCATCCACACCGCTCGGTAATTCGTCACCGTTTTTAGTTCGTGGCTTACTCCCGATGGTTCTTCGTGCAGCTTCTGCGGCAGGAGGCGGCAGATAAGACCGCGTGCATCGCGGACTTGTACGCCGACCTTCGTCGGTACCGCCAGGCAAACCTGGACCTGGGTACGGAGGTGACCCAGCTCACCGCCCGGGTGAGGGAGACGGAGGCGGCCGCCTGCGCACACGAGGGCGCCCAAGGCTCGCGCAGAGCAGGAACGCGACACCGAGAGAGGCGTGGCGGAGCGGGGGGCCCGGGAATTGGCCGCGGCGTTGGAGCGGCTCGAGCTCGCGCGCGAGGATGCACAAGGCCGGCTCCAGCGGGAGCGCGAGGCGCTCACGGCAGAGCGGACCCAGCTCGAGCAGGAGCGCAAGGCGCGCGAGGCCGCGCAGTCTCAGCTCGTGGAGGCGGCGGCCCGGGCAGAGCAGAAGGCCCAGGAGGCCGAACAGCTGGGCCACTCGCTTCGGGAGAAGGAGGGTGCGCTGGCCACCGCGGAGAACCTGCTCCAGCAGGAGCGCACGACGCTTACCGAGGCCACGGCCTTGGTAGACGGTATGGTCTTATGCTTTCTTAGCTTCCTTGGCTGCTTTTGTGTTGAAGTTCGTCTTGACGTGCTCGATCCTTGTCAGGGCTGCGTAAAGCTGAGGCCGAGAAGGCGGACGAGGTGGTGGCTGTTCAAGCTGCCTACTCCGAGGCTCAGGGGGAGCTCGAAGCTCTGAGGGCTGCCGCCGATGCCGCGTGCCGGGACATCCAGTGCGTCGACATCCCGTCGGGGTTGCAGTCGGGGTCGTCACTGCCCAGCCGGCTGAGGTCCTTGAGAGGTTGCGTGGCGGAGCGCCTCGAGAACGCTCTTCACCTTGGTGTGAAGAAGGCACTCGGCGTGGTGTCGACCCACTACGACATCGACCTTGCAGCGGTGGCGCGCGGCTACTTCATCGATGCAGACCTAGATGACGACGCCGCCCTTGGTGCTCTTGACGAGGCCGATGACAGCGCCGAGGACGCCGCCACAGTGCTTGCCGCCAGGTTCGGTCGAGAGCTTTTTCCTGGCGAGGATGAGGATGGAGACGCGTGCGCCGTCATCGGGCCCGAGGTCGTGGCTGTCCCCGACGCCGAGGCTGATCCTGAAGCTGACGCCGTGGCGTCCCTTGAGGAGGCCATTGCCTCGGTGCACCGCGACGATGATGGTCCTGGGGCCCTCGCGTCGGTTCCTTCGACTGTCGACGCCGAGGCCGCCGCTGCGCCCCCGCAGGGAGGTGAAGCCTGAAAGGTTCAGGCTTAGAGGTTTAAATGTATCTTAGTTTTTAGGAGACTGGCTCTGTACATAAACTAAGTTTTAATTTCGATTGTGCGCTTTGAACTTGTTTCTATTGCGCTATTGTGCTGTTCTTGGCTTGGAGAGATTTTGGCCGGGTATTTCGGATTCGCGAGTAATTAAGGCGTGGAGTGGAGAGGGAGATGTCGTATCATTTCGAGGGCATAGGCGGTCTCATGGCTCAGTCGGCTCCAGCTTTAGTTAGCTTGCGCTCCGCATCTTTCTAAGCGTTTTTGAGTTTTATCACAATTTTTGAAAATTGGGACGATTAGGGGGGGTAAACCCCCCCCCCCGCAGCCCCCGAGGGGGGCTTGGCTTTATCGAGACTAGGTCGAGAATAGAACCAAGTCCCCCTTATTCATGCTGTTAGTAACAATGTTTCCATGTTTTTCACAAACTTTTCATCGTTGTTGACTAAGAACATGAAGTATTTACAAGAAATACTGAGAGTTTTAAGGATAGAAGCGACGTAGTTGTTGGATGTTCCAGGCGTTGGTGAAGACCTCGCCCTTCTCGTTCGCCAGCTTGTAAGTGCCAGGCTTGAGGACTTTGGCGACGATGAATGGTCCTTCCCATGGCGGAGTGAGCTTGTGGCGCTCTCGATTGTCCTGGCGCAACCTCAGCACCAGGTCCCCTTCATGGAGGTCTCGACGCCGCACCTTCTGAGCTTGATACCGCCGGAGTGATTGCTGGTAGCGTGCCGAGTGAAGCAACGCTACGTCTCGAGCCTCATCCACCTGGTCCAGCGAATTCTCGCGGTTCCGCTGGTTTTGCTCTTCTTGGTAGGCCTTGAGCCTCGGAGACCCGTACTCCAAGTCTGTTGGGAGGACGGCCTCTGCGCCGTAGACGAGGAAGAACGGGCTGAAGCCTGTGGCCCTGCTTGGGGTCGTTCTGAGACTCCAGATCACCGATGGCAGCTCAGCAACCCATTTCCGGCCAAACTTGTTTAGCTTGTTGAAGATTCTTGGCTTCAGGCCTTGTAGTATCATGTCGTTGGCACGTTCTACTTGGCCGTTCGTTTGCGTATGTGCTACGGCCGACCAATCTACGCGAATGTGATGGTTGTCGCAGAACTCCAAGAATTTCTTGCCGGTGAACTGGGTGCCGTTGTCGGTGATGATTGAGTTGGGTACCCCGAATCGGTGGATGATGTCGGTGAAAAACAACACGGCCTGCTCAGATTTGATGCTGGTGATGGCTCGGACCTCGATCCACTTCGAGAACTTGTCGATGGCCACCAACAAGTGGGTGAAGCCCCCGGGCGCTGGGCGAAAAGGCCCCACGAGATCCAACCCCCAGACCGTGAAAGGCCATGTTACAGGGATGGTTTGTAGGGCGTGCGCCGGGAGATGCGTCTTTCGTGCGTAGAATTGGCACCCTTCGCAGGTGCGCACGACTTCGTTCGCGTCGGCTACGGCGGTAGGCCAGTAAAAGCCTTGCCGGAACGCGTTACCCACGATGGTACGCAGCGCCGCGTGGTGTCCGCACACCCCGGCGTGGATGTCGCGGATCAACTGCTTTCCCTCGGGGATGGGGATGCATCGCTGCAGAATCCCCGAGGCGCTGCGTTTATATAGCTCGCCGCCGATCGAGGCGAAGGTCTTGGCCCTTCTGGCGATGCGGCGCCCCTCGGTCCGGTCCGAGGGCAGCTCCCCGCGGTCGATCCACGCAAGGTATGGGCTACGCCAGTCTTACGGTCGTGTGTCCACGTCGATTTCCATGGCCTCGGCCGAAGAACTTTCAACGTCGAGGGCTTCGAGCCCCTCTTTCGAGGGGTCCTCTTCCATGGGCCCGACCCCCTCAGCCCCCGAGGGCGTCCTGAGGGCTCCGGCCCTTTGTTCGAAGTTGACGGAGGGTTGGTCGAGGTCGTGGGCGAAGACGTTCGGAGGAACGGTGATTCGCTCCGACGCGATCTTGGCCAGCTGATCCGCTTCCTCGTTGTATTTGCGCACGATATGGTTCAGCTCGAGGCCATAGAATTTGTCCTCGAGGCGGCGAATCTCGTTGCAATACGCCTCCATCTTTTCGTCGCGGCAGCTTGCGTTCTTCATTACTTCGTCGATGACCAACTGTGAATCTCCCCGGACGTCGAGGCGTTTGATGCCGAGATCGATGGCGATGCGGAGCCCGGCGAGGACGGCTTCATACTCTGTCATGTTGTTCGACGCCAGGAAGTGCAAATGAACCACGTACCGGATGTGCTCTCCGAGGGGTGAGACGAAGAAGAGGCCCGCACCTGCCCCGGTTTTCATCACCGACCCGTCGAAGTACATGGTCCAGCATTCGGCTTGGATCTGTGGCGGTGGAAGTTGGACGTCGGTCCACTCAGCGACGAAATCCGCTAAGGTTTGCGATTTTATCGCTTTTCGTGGCGCGTAGGAGAGAGTTTCTCCCACAAGCTCCATCGACCACTTCGCTATCCTACCCGAGACGTTCGGGTTGCGGACTATCTCCCCCAGAGGGAAAGATGAGACCACGGTGACCGGGTGGGCCTCGAAGTAGTGTCGCAGCTTTCATCGCGCGAGCACTACAGCGTAGATTAGCTTCTGAATCTGTGGGTACCGCGCCTTGGTTTCGGTCAGCACCTCACTGACGTAGTACACCGGCCTCTGGACCGGCAGAGCGTGACCCTCCTCCGTCCTTTCCACAACGATGATGGCGCTGACAACTTGCGTTGTCGCAGCCACGTATAGGTAGAGGGGCTCGCCGTTCTGCGGCGGCGTGAGGATCGGTGCGCGTACGAGCGACGCTTTTAGCCCGTCGAGGGCTTTTTGGGCTTCGGGGGTCCATGAAAAGCGTTCGTGCTTTTTTAGGAGCCGGTACAAAGGTAAGCCCTTTTCACCAAGTCGAGAGATGAAACGGCTGAGAGCTGCGAGGCAGCCCAGTACCCTTTGCACCCCCTTGAGGTCCCGAATTGGCCCCATCCGTTCCAGGGCCGAGACTTTTTCGGGGTTGGATTCAATGCCTCGTTGGGAGACGATGAAACCCAATAGCATGCCTCGCGGCACCCCGAATACGCATTTCTCTGGATTTAATTTTACCCCGTTTAACCAGAGGCAACCGAATGCGGTTTGCAAATCGTTTACCATATCGTCCGCCTTTCTGGTTTTCACAACGATATCGTCAACATATGCCTCAACGGTCCACCCGATGTGGCTTCCGAAAACGTGTTGCATACATCGCTGGTATGTAGCTCCAGCGTTTCGGAGGCCGAACTGCATAGTGACGTAGCAAAACATGCCAAACGGGGTGATAAAAGAAGTCGCGAGCTGGTCGGACTCTTTCATCTTAATCTGATGATAACCGGAATAAGCATCAAGAAAGCATAGCAATTCGCACCCAGCAGTGGAGTCTACTATCTGATCTATTCGAGGCAAGGGGAACGGAACCTTAGGGCATGCTTTGTTTAAACCGGTATAATCTACGCACATGCGCCATTTTCCGTTTTTCCTCTTAACTAGAACAGGATTAGCAAGCCAGGTCGGGTGAAATACCTCTTCGATGAATCCGGCTTGCAGGAGCTTGTGCACCTCCTGCCCGATGGCGCGGCGCTTTTCTTCGTCGAACCGCCGCAGTCGCTGCACCACCGGCTTGGAGTGAGGCTGTGATCGGCGACCTCCCTCGGGATACCCGGCATGTCCGAGGGTCTCCACGCGAAGATGTCGGCGTTGGCGCGGAGGAAGTCAACGAGCACTGCTTCCTATTTGGGGTCGAGGGTGGTGCTGACCCTCAACGCCTTGCCCTCGGGGGCATTTGGGTCGAGGGGCACCGCCTTGGTGTGCTCTGCAGCCTCGAAGGTGCCCGCGTGCCTCTTGGCGGAGTCGACGGCCTCATTCGCCATCTTCTCCAGGTCCGCCACCAGGGTCTCGCTGTAGGCGAGCGCTTCCGCGCCCTCGACGCATTCGACGTCACACGCGTAAGCATGCTCGTACGACGATCCCACGGTGATGACGCCCTTTGGCCCCGGCATCTTCATCTTGAGGTAGGCGTAGTTGGGGACCGCCATGAACTTGGCGTAGCACGGACGCCCGAGGATGGCGTGGTACGCTCCTGGGAATCCCACTACCTCGAAGGTGAGGGTCTCCCTCCGAAAGTTGTCGGGAGTGCCGAAGCAAACGGGTAGGTCGATCTGCCTGAGGGGTTGGACGCGTTTTCCCGGCGCGATGCCATGGAACGGCGCCTTGCTTGGCCTCAGCTGGTTCGTGCCGATGCCCATGAGCTCCAAGGTGCGGACGTAGAGGATGTTGAGACTGCTGCCCCCGTCCATCAGCACTTTGGAGAATCGTGTGTTGCCGATGACGGGGTCGACGACAAGTGGATAGCGACCCGGGTTCGGGACGTAGTCCGGGTGGTCCTCGCGGCCGAAGGAGATGGTCTCGTCGGACCAGGCGAGGTAAGATGGCGTCGCGGGGTGAACGGAGAAGACCTCTCGGCGTTCACGTCTTTGCTCCCGGGACGTCGCGTTCACTGTGGGCCCCCCCACGATGAAGAAGACATTCTCCACATGGGAGAACTCGTTGTTGTCGCCATCACCCGCACCCTTCTTCGGGCCATCCTCCTTCGCGGAGGTGCACCTGAAGTAACCCTTGATCATCCCACACTGTTCAAGGGTGTTGGTGACAGGGCCCTTATGGTACGGGCATGGCTTCTTCAGCATCTCATCGAACAGGCCTCCCCCTGAGGGGGGCCTCGAGGGCCTTTGCGGCCTCGCTCGACCACGAGGGCCTCGTCAGAGTCCTCGCCCTGCTGCTGCTGCTGTGCGGCTTGCCGAGGCTTCCTGCCCTTGCCGCCTCGTTTCTGCCTTTTAGCCTTTCCCTTGGACTTGCTGCCCTCCGCAAGCAGCTCCTCCGCGCGCTTCCCCTTGGTTTTGCCGTCGAAAATCGCCCCAACAGCCTCCTCCCCAGAGGCGAAGTTGGTAGCGATGTCGAACAGCGCGTTGACGCTGGTGGGATGGTTTCGCCACAGCTCGCGCACCAGCTCCCGACAGGTCGTGCCTTCGAGAAAGGCGTGGATGATTTCGGAGTCGCCCACGCTCGGTAGCTCGGTGCAGCGCTTGGAGAAGCGGCGGATGAAGTCTCTCAGCGGTTCGTCGGCCGCCTGCCGGCACCCGCGCAGGTCCCAGGAGTTTCCGGGGCGCACGTAAGTGCCCTGGAAGTTACCCACGAACATCCTGACCAGGTCGTCCCAGTCATGGATCTGGTTCGTGGGTAGGTGTTCGAGCCATGTTCGCGCCGAGTCCGCGAGATGAAGCGGAAGGTTGCGAATGATCATGGCGTCGTCGGTGGCCCCGCCCAACTGGCAAGCCAGGCGGTAGTCGTTGAGCCACGTCTCGGGTTTCGTCTCACCCGAATACTTGGTAATGGTGGTCGGCTGACGAAAGCGCGGCGGGATGGCGCCTGAACGGATCTTCCGGCTGAACACAGGGGTTCCCGGGGGTTCCGGCGTCGGGCTTTTGTCCTCCTCGCTGTCGTAGCGACCCCCTCGTCGGGGGTGTCTACTGCGAGGAGGCGCCGCGTCCTTCCTCTTCTTGTTCAGGACGTTGCGCGCGTCACCGTCGACGATGGCGCATCGTGTGTCCACGAGTCGGTCCTTCGCGGACCTCCTCGTTTCGCGGTCGCCGGTCATGAGCGCCTTTCCTTCGTTCGTTGGTCGGCGAGGCGTCCATGCGCCCCTAGGCGGGGCATGGATGGATTGTTCCTTATCCCGCTTGCTTCCTCCGGCTCTCGAACTGGCCTGGTGGCGCATGCGGGAGGCGGAACTTTCCGCTTGTTGAACGGCCGCTTCTTCGACAAGGGCCTGTACCTGGCGCCGCATGTCGCGCGCCTCTGGTGTTGATGGTTCGGGCATGGCCCGAATCAGAGTTACCGCGGCGACGAGCTTCTGGCTTGCCCGCGGCGGCATGGCAGGGCTAGCGTCATTGCCATCACCCATGATGCGCGCTTGAGCAATGCGCCCGGTAGCTCGCGCACGTTCGCCGCGCTCGGGCTGCCGGGCTTCCAGAGCTACGCGCAGCTCGTGAACCTGCTGGCGCTCCTGTCGGAGCCTGGCTTCCAGCTCTTGCACCTGTGCGAGCTGTGCCTGCGCGAGTGCGGCTTCGCCCGATGGCTCGGCGGGCGCTGGTGGCGGTTCGTCGTGTCCGGCCCCGTCGCGCGTTTCTTCATCCTCTCCCATGGACTCTACTTCGCCGTCGAGGACGAAGCATTCCCGCGTGGGGTCGTACTCCCCTTCGCTGGAATCGTCAGAACAGGTGAGGCAGAAGTCTGCAATGGCCTGGAAGGAAGTAAGTCCTTCGCGGTTGCGCAGCCCGGAGTAGTCCAGGCCTGGGTGGTCCTGGCCGCGCACACTTCCCCCGTCGTCCGACTCGGGCCGGGACCCGTCGGGCGAGGAAATGCTGAGGCTGCGGATCGAACCCAGCTGGTGACCCGGCGAATCTTCTTGCGCGCTCAGGCTGGCGCTGATCGCCGCGGAGTAGCTTGCGGCCGTGTTGCTCATTCCGTGCGGGAGCGGCGCCGGCCCGACCACATTTTCCCGACATGCTCCCTCCGCGGGAGCCGCTGGTGGGGGTGCGCCCCCCTGCAATGTGGAAACGGGCCGGAGCCACAGGTGTGCGTCCCAATCAGGGAGGACGACGCGCGGGGCAATGCGCCGTTCCGTGCGAATCTGCAGCTCGTGCAGTCTTCGACGTCTCCTGAGGTTGGGCGGTGTTGGCGGCGCCGGGGTAATGGCTATCATGCTGGGCGTCCTGGAGGCGAGCCGCATGAGGAGGCCCTCACCGGTCGCTTCGAACTCTAGGCTCCCAAACATGATCTGGTACCCGCGCGGAAGCGGGCCGGGAGACCCCGTGGCGGATCGTGGAGCCATGGCCTTGGCGTGGCTTGCCGTCAAGGGAACTGATCAGGTGAAGCGGGTTGATCACAGCGCAACGCCCCTACCTGGCGTGCCACTGTCGGTGCTGGGATCAGGCGGCCAATCCCCAGCGCCACACAAAATGCGCTGTGTCCCGTCCCCTGACGGTTGATGCAAGAGCTAGCACGGTGAGACAAGGGTTTATCCTGGTTCCGACCGTGAGGTCGTACGTCCAGCAGAGTGTGCTCGGGGCGCTGTACTATCTTGCACCGGAGTGCTTGCAGTGGGGGGCTACAAGCGAGGTGGGAGAGGAGAAGGAGTCTCTAAGTCCCTGAAGATGAGTGTGAAAGTAATTGAGGCGAGTGCCAATATCGCGCGAGGCGGTGTGTGTGCGTGTGTGTGTGTGTGTGTGTCTTTTCTCCCTTTTTCCTCCTCCCCCCTTTCATATGTCAAGGAGCAGGGGGGAGGGGCTTACAAGTACAAGTGTAGTGTGTGCTACAGGGGTGCGCACTGGAGAGCATGGCGCCGGGCGTGCGGCCGTCCTTGACCCTGGCAGGGGTTTTATGGCGAGCTCCTGCTTCTGCGGGTGTCACGGTCGTCCCTGCGCTTGTCCTGGAGTGGCTTCGAGGGGTGGCGCCGCCGTAATCCGCGCCCAGCCGTCTGTCGCCGGTTGATTCGAGGGCGTGGCAGGTGAGGAAGGGCGAGGGTTGGCGGCACAGGGATCGGCATGGCGGTTGCTGTCGACCACAGTGCGCGGCGTGCCCGGTTTACCGGGGAATGGCCGAGAGTTGGTGGATTTGACCCGGCGTTCGTCATCACCGGGCTGCGTCTGACCGGAGTCTGTACTCGGTCGCCGCTCATATATTCGTTCGAGGGTTCTTCACACCCATTCGAGGGCTGCACCCGGGGGGAAAGGACGGGAGCGGGTGAAATAGTGATGCGGAATGACGCCTGCAAGTCCGCACAGGGGCCTTGCGCAGTGCCGCTTGCGTCCGCACAGTGGCGGTGAGGACGTATAGTGACCGGAGCAGGTAAAACAGCGAGCTCTGTGGTGTCAGCTGCGCGGCGTGGGGGGAGATTGCCTTTTGACTTTGGTGCCCGCCTGATGGGGCGGGCATTAAATGCCGTTGTCGGGCGGGGCGCCGGGGCGCGCCGCGTTGAGTAGAGGGGTGCCCTCGAGCGAGGCGGAGTTGGTTCGCCTGCTTGAGGGGGTACGCGACCCTCGAGCGAGGCGGAGACGGAGGTCGCCACCTGGGTCCCCTTGTCAGGCGAGCTCGGGCGGCTATATTTGGGCCGTAAGTTGTGGCGGGCCGCGTTGCCCTGGTGACCCTTCCGGGCTGCCGGCGATTCGGCCTTTCGTGGTTAACGTTTTATAGCGTGATTACCCCGATAATTGTTTGGTCCAAGTAGCAGTAGTACATTCAAGTATTCAACTCGATCAGCAGCGAAATGAATATGAATATTGCAGAGGGGGAGCGATCAAATCAAGTGACAGTGTTGGTGTATGGAGCGGATGAGGCCAGGTCCACCATTTCCGCGTGCCAACCCAATCAGCAATCCCAGGCCCAGGGGCGAATAGGGGCAGCGCGCTAGCCTCGCCGCCGTCGGCGCACATGCTCAAAGCTTTCCGCGCTCAAATCAGTGGCCGGCCGCCCGGGCCTCACTGGAATCTGCTACCGGTCATTGCAACAGATCTTTTCCACGTAGCAGTAATTAGGGAAAAGGAGTCCCCTTCATTCCCATTCAAAAAAATGAAAACGAAGAGTCGAAAAGGGCGCGCAATATGCGCGCGGCCCCGCGCCCATGCATGTCGCTGCCTAGGTCTACGACGACTACGTGGACCCACCACCGCCGGAGCTCGCTGATCGGGCCGGATCGCCGCCGTGAATCGAGGCTCCGGCCGGCGTGTGCTCCGCATGTGAGGTGGCGCCATCTATCTATCTATCAGCGCTCACGGCGGCCGCGCCATCCATCGCTTTCCGGCCGTGGATGGATCGGGAGCGCTTAATTGGTTGTTGTTGATGGAGTTGAGACTTGAGAGTGGCCGGCCGGGGACGACGCGCGCAATGATGGCGGGTGGCGATCGCCGTGCCGCGCCCACCGCGCCGCGCGTTTATCTCAGTCGCGACGGGACACGGCCGGGCGTGTAGACATGTCGAGATTTCATTCACTGATGCTTGCGAGACCGTGTGTGTACTCGGAATTATTGGAGGGCCGGCGTATGTATACGTATCTTTCGACGCCGATCAATGCGGATCGATCGGATCTTACTTAGATCGATATGATGACAGTAACGTAATACAAACAGGCCGGGAACATGCATGTCCCACTGTGTACTCCGTACATACTCCTGGGGAGCACCGCGAACGGCTGCGGCACTAGGGATGAAGTTGACCCTCCGTCGCCGGCCTCGCCTAGGAAAAGAGAGCTCTCCCTCCACTAATGCATGTGTGTCCGAACGAAAAAGAGGTCTTCCCAAAGGCACGGCGCGGCCATGTTCCCGTGTCCGGTTGGTTTCGGGCTCCGTAACATGCGCCTCTCAACTCGACTCATCATGGCGCGCGCGCGCTCACACACACCTTCTCTCCCTAGCTTTGTCCTACTACCGTACCTCCAGGAGGAGAGAAAGAGATAGATGAGACCCACCACCGCCACCGACCGGGTCGGTCCAAAATGAACCGGCCAGGCCAGCAGTGTCCTAATCCAACGCCCGCGCAGTGCACGGACGTACGAGATCCAAAATGGTCAGACCGTTAGCCGTCGCCCATCGGCGTGGTACGGGCGCAACCAACCGGCCACCGAACCCCGGACAGGCACCGGCCACCCACCCGGCCGGGAGTACCTACGTACGCGTACGTACTGTGTCGTCGTCGTCCTTGATCGGGCACGTACCTGCGCGCATATGCCGCCGTGAGGCGCAGTGCGTAGGCTGGATTGCGAGGCAAACATTCCCCGGCCTGTCGCTGCCCGCCGCGCGCCGGCTTGGCCTTGGCAGGGTTTGTTTCCATGGCGCAATGATGCGCGGCCGGCCACATGCGCGCGCGCGCCGCGCCATCCATCCACCGACGGTACGGTGCGAGCGCGAGCGAGCGAGCCTGCGCTGCGCCGCCGCCGTGCGCGTTCATGGACCGACCGACGGTCACGTTCTCGGTCCTGCAGCTGCGGCACCGACACTCTGCTGCTCTGATCTGCTCTGCGCGTGCCGATTGGTTATTCCGTTCCACTAAAATGGTCTAATGCTACCACCAAGAGGCTAGAGAGCCACTCCGGCTGGCTGGCCGGTCCGGGCGGCCTTTTTGTGCGAGCTAGCTAGGCTTGGATGGATGTTCTGGGCGGTGCATGCGGCCGGTAGCTGCTGGTGCCTGCTTTTTCATCCTGTGCGCGCGGTTGGTGGATCCATGTGCTGGCTATGCGCACCACGCGTCCTGCCGCATCACGCATGTCCTCGCCGATCTCTGGTCCTGTAGGCTGTATGTGCAGCGGCAGCTGCAACTAAGCCCGGCCAGGTAGCACTACAACTACCACGTACAATGCGGCGAGCCGGGGAACACAAGTGTCGGTGCCAGCCAGCGTCTTCCTTTCCGGCCGGGCCGTCAGCGGTGCGATAATGTGAAAGGGGAATCAGAGCTTATTATAGCCTATGATCGACGCGTACATGCTCCGTTCCGACAGTTAAGCAATGCAGATCCAGGTCGGATTATTGGATCTGTGTAGTAGTACTACTATACTAGCGGTGCATTAAACCAGGCCAGCGGCAGGGGGCGTCCGTGCCATCGTCGTGTTTGACCAAATACAGCAGACCAGGGGAACCTAACCGGCCCGGCACGCTAGGCATGCATGTACCGGCCGTCATCCATTCCTTGCGTCTCCGCGCATACTGTTGTTCGTTGACTGGATTTCCTTTTCACAAATCAGATCCCGCGATTAGCTGCATCATATCATATCCATGCCCTGTGCTCCTGACAGCTGACGTGATACCGGCCGGCCACGTCAGTTTAGGATCATAAGTATATCGAAGCCCCCCGCCCGGACTTTGATTGCTCGCTCGCCGCCCGTTCCGCGATTACGGCGCGCGGACGCCCCCATGGACTTTGTGGCTTTGCCATGCCATGCGCCATGGGACTCTCGCCGCTCGACAAGTGGTCGTCCCGTCCCATTACGACCCGCCTGCCTCCAACTGTGATAGTCGTCTTCTCACATCAGCATTTCGTGCGTGCTGACCCTGGATGGTGATTGGACAGCAGTAAAACAATAAAAGACGGCACGTCGTCGTCCGGCCGCGGTGCCCGTCGACGCGGCACGGCTCGCGCACTGCGCTGCGCATGTGCCGGCCCGGCGCCCCGGCCTCGTGGCCTCGTGGGCGGTGGTGGTGCTCGCGCGCGGCGCGAAAGCACTGCGGCTCTAGCTCGAATTAATAACGCGCTCGCACGCGCGGCCGGCCGGCTTCAATAATGCCCTCTTCAGGGCTGCGTGGCCGGCGAGTGTGGGCCGGGGCCAATGCGCTCGTGGGCAGGGAATTCCACCGCGGAAGTTGCTTTAGTGACAGGCCGGGCTATTATAGGCCCAGGGTTTCCCGACTTGATGGGCCAAAATAGAGGCCCAGGAAATAGAAGAACGGACACCATGAGCAGCGCGCACAGTCCTGTTGGTAAACAGATTGGAACGAACACTACTAGCAGATCATTATCAAAACAATCGAAGTAATCTAGACTCTAGAGGATGTACGTGGCTGCTGAGCATCCGTGAGCTTGTTGGCGCATGCGGTTGCTTGCTCTAGCCGTTCCCTTGTCGTTGCTTCTCATCCTACCTCTCCTCCCATCCCCTCGCCGAGTCGCCGTTGCTTTGCGTGAGGTCTATGCTGTGGTGGTGTCTTTACTTGCTTGCACAGGTGCTCGCATGGCGAGCAACGCGACGGAGACAGGCAAGCTCTCGCCGAGGAAATGATGACCGGAAGCGGGAGGTAATAATGGAGCAACGGGTAGAGATAGCTGGGATACCCTTCCGATGATGACCTCGATCTGTGGATTTGGGGAAATGTGTCGATAAACGTTTTGTAGTTCACATTGTAGTCCCGGGCCTCCTCCCAATGGGTTGTATCCCACTCCTCTTGAGCTTTTTTGGTGGCTTCTCCAATGAAACGGACTTTGATCAGTACGGCTGTTTGAAACGTTACAACAGTCTGACAGAGTACCACAACTCGATGCTCCGAAAACAAGTGCAGATCCTCCAAGGGAAGTACAGGTCGGCAAGGATCATGTACGCAGATTACTACTCTCAGGTGTACCGAATGGTCCAACAGCCTCAACAGTTCGGTAATTTAATTTTCTCGACTCACTCGCTTTTAATTTGTTTTGCTTTAATTTTGTCATGGAGAAAATATGCTAATTTTGTGTATGATTCCTATATATTGTTTACGTGGAGCAGGATTTAGCAATCCTTTGGAGACCTGCTGCGGCGCAAATGGAGGCAAGTACAACTTCGACGTCGCCTCCAGATGCGGCATGGCCGGAGCGACCACGGCGTGCCGGGACCCGTCGGCTCGCCTGAGCTGGGACGGCGTGCACCCGACGGAGGCGGCGAACAAGATGATCGCCGACGCGTGGCTCAACGGCACCTACTGCACCCCAGCTATTCTAAGCTGAACAATTTATATATAGCATTCGTATGATTCATATACTGTCGATTGTCCAGAGAACACATCGTGATTAGATGTGAATGAAGTTGTGCACGGTGCACTGTAACAATGAACCACATAATTAAGTATCTAGCTAGGACCTAAATCAAGGTCCGGTAGTCGCGCGTTTTATATATGCTGAAACAGTGACAGTGAACCACATAATTATGTCGCAAGGTTGCCTAGGTCCATGCGCTACACCGTGTAGGCCGGAGGGACTACAGTCTGTGCACGTTGTGTCAATAGGTTGCTAATTACATGTGAAAACCTTAAGTCAAAGGAAGTACAACACAAATAGCAGGTAAACAATTTGCTGAAATTTTCTCGGCAAATGGAGCATGCAGTTCTGTGATGCATGGTGAAAGCATAATAAAGCATGCACTCGATAAAGATGAATAACAGAGATCAGCGTGGGAGGCTCTCTTGTGACTATAAGTTCATTAAGGAGAAGGAACATACCATGGCTTGAATCGGAGACTAAAAGAGGATGTGTAGTTTCTGATAATTTGAAGAATAACCGACAATTCAGTAGTCAGTACTTCGTTGTAGGCTTGTAGCAGTTTGGACGTGAAACGTGTTTATCGAGTTAGGTTAACAATTACAGGCATGAGTTTGAGTCCTTACAGGACAATATCGAGCTTGGGAATCTCTCTCTCTCTTCTGTAGTCCTGTTACATCTAGAAGCATATGCAAGTCATGTACCCAACCTACTTAATGGCTGTGATGAACCTAGAGTTCCAAACGAGGATTTCCACTGAAAATTTCGTAGATTTTATCATATATTCCATGGTTCCATGAAGCCTCTAGGGACAGCTTGAGGGTCACTCTTCGCATGAAGGTCGCACATCTGTATAGAAGTTCCACGAAATCAACTTCATTGCCGCTTCCTTCAAAGTTTTCGATCTCTACTTATTCAAGAACCATCCAGGGAATCTTCTGGGTTCTCCAGTTTTGCGGTTGATCACAAGGACAGTTCGAACGACATGTCTCTGTGATCTGAAACAAGTCCAAAACACAGTAACTTATACAACTATTACGACATCCAAAGTTATAGCTTAAAATGTAGATATCAGGAGCCAAACTGAAGAATTACCTTAACTTGTTGTATAACCACCTTCAACCTTCGTATAGCAGTACGAATCCCAAGTAGATTCAATACCATTGCTCCAAAAAAATGCCCATATGCATAGAGATATAGCTCCAAAGCAGAAAATTCGGGAAGTTGGGCTATTTCTTGCATCAAGTTCCGACCAGTGCCTTCCATCCAATACTGAAAACATATAAAAGTATTTCAAAATGGAGTACAGAAGCTCATGAGCAACTCAATTCGGGCAAGTCACCACAGATCATAAATAAAATGTTGTCAGCATAGGGCCAACATGGAGCATGCAAGATTTGAAATACACAACTAAAGCATGCAAAAAAGCAAACTTGTGAAAAAACAAACAAACCTAAACACCCAAACGGACGCAAGCCATGGTGATGGCAGTCTGACACAGTGACACTACCTCTGAAGACTCTCCTACTGATATGATCGTTTCAGTTCGTTAGTAGAGATGTAACCAATACAGACAGATGGAATACCCATAATTAGGTGGAAGAATAGGAAGGTAAAAAAGGATGATTTGGTAATTGCCATAATGAAGATAGGTTAACATTGCTTTGGAATTGTACAAGAACAATAAAGAGGACCGCCAAATAATGTTTTCTTGTGTGTGCACGTGAGCTGGGAAGTAGTGGTGAAAGTATACTTATCAAACTACATTGGCAAGTTGTTCCTACAGAACTAGTGGGGAATTAAAAAATTAAGGATAAATTCTTCGCTTCAGCACAGTAATGATAATGGAACAGGTAGACTGGCGACCTGTTCAGGTCATTGGATGAGGTTAGGTGGTGCCCTGCCAGACAAAACTACAAATGATTCAGCTTACAATGTCCCATCTTGATTACTCTATCCAAAGGTAAGGGCCAGGTAACAACTAGTCCACAATGTGCTCTCTCTTTGATTTGTTGTTAACATGGTCTAATCACTTTATCACATGAAAGTAGACAATAGAATAACCACTATGATAATGTAGCAATTTATCAGTTACAGCAATATTAAACAGTAAGTATGAAGGTTGAGTTAAATGTCAAACTGGTAGGGAAACAGAGTGTGAATTGAGGCGCACCCTGTGATGGACAGACTCTCCAGCACCGGGAACACAGCCGGCATTGTTACAGAAATCATGTGGACTACGAGCTTGAGAGACCTCGCACGGTGCAGTAAAGGCAACTCGACGGGCAACGCAATCTCACTTATCTCCCTCCGGACGATTAAAACGAGGTTCGCCGGCGCAAGCCGCGCGACGGTGCGGGGCAGCGAGGCGACGTCGGCGGAGGAGAACCCGAAGTGCTGGGGGACAACGATGTCGATGCCGAGGAGGGAGAGCTCCGTGCGGGCGACACGGGCGAGGGCGGCTCGGGGAGGTACCTCCAGAGGCCGCGCCATCGGCGAGAGATCAGGCTGGCGCGGGCGCAGCGGAGGCGGACGAGGACGTGGAGGAGCAGGTCGTCGGGGTCGGGGAGGCAGCTGATGCTGTCCGATCCGCCCTCAGCGCCCTCTGGCCCGCGGAGGCGAGCTCCGCCTCCGAGCGGCGGCCCGCGGCCGAGGAGGGTTGAAGTAGCCCGCGGTTTCTGGAGGAGCGGCGTCGGCCGGCAGCGGAGTCATCTCCGTCCGGGCACTGGCGGCGAGCTTCCCGCGACGGCAGGGTGCCACGGGGATCACCCGACCGTGCCTCCATGATGGGAGACTCGAGTCGAGCCCTTGCCAACTGGCTACCGGAGGCGGCGGCGGTGCGGTCCTGCTGGCTGGGCGGAAGATTGGGAACGGAAGGCGAAAGGGAAATTTGTCCATAGGACACTGTAAAAGTATGGTTTTGTGTGGCACACATCATGAAAGTAGATTTAGTCTTCAACACACCACGAAAATATGGTTTGGTCTACAACACATGCCATCAAATAAACTAATCATTTTCAGCTGGAACAAGGGGAAAAGGATCATTTCACCCTCGGGCGCACATGTCAGCTTCTTCTCCCTCCTTTGTGTCATCCGCTCTTCCCCATCAGAGAGCCGCGGCTTGGGCGGCTGGCGGCGGGACATGGGCGGGCAGCTCGTGGCTAGCAGGAACAGAGCCATGGCTGAGGAGAAGAGAGAAGACAGGAGAGTAGAAGGACAAGTGAGTCAAGGGTAAAATGGTCCTTTACAGCTTCTTTCCTGTAAAAAATTTTAGTTTATTGAGCGTGGTGTGTTGCAAACCAAACAATATTTTTGCGGTGTGTTAAAGACTAAATCGATTTTCATGATGTGTGCCATACAAAACCATACTTTCGTAGTGTGTTGTGGACAAATTTTCCAAGGGGAAACGGGGCATTCGATCTGAACAGTTGGAAATTTACGGGCACCGACACTGATACTCTCTCCGTTTTTTTCTTTCATTCTCTCCGTTTTTTTTCTTTTTATCGAAATGGAAAATGTTTGTCAGTCGTCACCGCATCAACTTGAGTGCATAAGCAGTTCTGAGTTATGAACTGGATATTGCAAACGGTGCAAATACACCATAGCAGCAATCTAAAAGTTCTCAAAACATTTTTAAACTTTCCACAAATCAATAGATTCTGATCGTATCATTGCGCTATTTTTTTTTGTTAATTTCACATCAAGATGAATTTTGAACACACAGCAATCAAAGGCATATTACAGGTCCTGGAGTCAGGCCTACAAATTCAGGCTAGACCCAGCGATTCGGCAACTCATTTCAGCAGCCAGTATAGGAACATATTAACGGTGTTTAGTTCCCGAAAATGGAAAGTGAAGTTTGATAAAAATGTCGCATCGGACACTGTAACGTACTGTAGCACTTTTTGTTTGTGTGTGGTAATCATTGTCATATCATGACCTACCTAGGCTCAAAAGATTCGTCTCGTCGTGTACATAAAAACCATGTACTTAGTTTTTTTATTTACCCACGTTTAGTGTTCCATGTATGAGGAGAGAGATTTGATGTGATAGGTGAATAGTGAAGTTTGGAGAGAGAATTTTTCCCTTTTCAAGGGAACTAAACAGGGCCTCCTGAACTACCAGAAAAACTTAAGCAAAACTAGCTGAGGTAACGACGTAGGCCCTGTTTAGTTCCCAGTCCCATCACCAAACTTTCAAAAATTATCTCTCCAAACTTTACTATTCATCTATCACATCAAATCTCTCTCCTCATGCATGGAGTACTAAACGTGAGTAAATAAACAAACTAGTTGCATGGTTTTGATGTACACGACGAGACGAATTTTTTGAGCCTAGTTAGGTCATGGTAGGACAATGTTTACCACAAACAAACGAAAAGTGTTACAGTGCGCTACAGTATCCGATGTGACTTTTTCACCTCACTTTTTACCCTCTTTTCAGGAACTAAACACCCCCATAGGAGTAGCCCGGTACAAATTCTGACAAGGCAAAGGCTCAAGGTTACCAGCTCATGTTACATATAGAAAAGAAACATGCAAATCATGCCTAAACAAAACCTGCTCACCACAGCTGTGGTTAACGCAGCATGTCACAAAAGAATTTCCCTTCAAAATCTTAAAATTTATCCAGCCATCCAACAGCACATTGCATCTTGGAGATAAAAAGCAGTAGCAACTGATGGACAATTATGCAAAAGAACATATGATCTTCACCAAGCATAGGACATATTCTGCTGAAATCGGGGAGATTGGACCAAAAGGACGAGCAAATTACATCCATGCCTTATGATATATGATACGCCTGCTAAATCTGCACAGCACAACAAACGCACACCGGACTGCCGCTGTCAGCAGCGATCAGCATAATACAAGAGCAAGGATAATGCTTGAGTTTGATCAAGTTTCAACAAGTTCAAGCTTAATGATGTATTTAGTTGCATCTAGCATGGCTAACGGCAACAAAGTATGCTTTCAGCTTCCAACAAAAGAGAAGCTTAACCATTTACCATTCTGAATCTTACACCGCGCCGGCTCTTAAAAGACCATTTCAGAGAAGGACATGCCTTAAGAACCCTGTAGGTTTCCTTGCAACCACTGAGGCACGGTGAAGCCTCATCAGACAGTGTCACAGTCATTGATTTAAGCATCGGTGCACATTTGATGATAAGTTTCAAAAGATCAACTTCATGCCCAGCTCCCTTAAAACCTTTGATTTCTACTTCTTCAAGAGCAACCAAGGGGATACTTCGACTTCTCCAATTGTCAGGTTGGTCACAACGACAATCTTCTGGGCATGGTTTTAACTGAAATAAAGTATAGTATTACTAATGATGCTTCATCTCTTAAACGCCATCGACTCTTGATTATCTCAAGAATGTGGTCTAAGAACTTTATTTTCACTTTTTATGCTGACTAAGGGAAAGCCAATGTGAAGAATTACCTCGAGCTCTCGTATGATCAATCTAAGCTTTTTTATATCAGTACAGACTTCAAGGACATTGAACACTGTTGCTCCATAAATATGTCCCCAAGTTACAAGAAAGAGCTCCAGACATGAAAAGTATGGAAATTGGGCTATGTTTTGCATCAAGTTCACATCTTCTGTTAGCCAAAAATCCTGCAGATGAATATAATCTATGTGAAAATGAGGAAAAGAAACTCTCTGCAACAGAAAAACAGTATGGGAACAAGCCACCAACTAATCAACGAATCAATAAATGGGAGGAAAAAGGACGGAAGGAGGAAACAAGGCATTCAGTAAAATTGTAGTAGACAGACTTGAGATTGACCTTCTGACTATCATTCTGACATCATCGTGGAAGTCACCCACAGTAATATTGTTGATTCATCAAAGGAAAACATAACAAAAAGCTAGATTGATTGCAGAAACGTAGATGGGATGTATATAGGTGGACAACTAATGATGCATTTAAGCTTGAAGAGGAACCAAATGTGCTTCAGATATGCTTCGGAAAGGGATGAGTGCCTTTTTCGCTGGGAACAAATAATCATTGGAAGTCACCCAGCCCCAGCCCCCCGCGTCGCTCTCTTCGGGGCGGCACGGGCGGCCGCACCCAGCGCCGCCGCCCCCCACCCCCCACCCCCATAATGCCTCGCCGCCGCCGGAGCTCGCCGCAGGAAGCCCGTGCGGGAACTAGGATGGCGGCGGCCAGGCCATTTGACCCGTTCGTGGCCGCTCGCGAGTGGATCTGAGGGAGGCCAAGCGGATCTGAGCGACGGCCGGATCTGAGGGAGGTCGTCGACGACGGCCGGGGCGCAACCGCGGCAAGCGCACAACAGCGACGGTGCCTGGAAGCGTGGGGCGCATGGCCTTGCGGCCGGTCGGGGTGCGCGTGCCCCGGCCTTGGGCGGCGCCATGGCGCCTCTAGGGCGGCCGGTCGGGGCGCACGAACGTCCGGTCTTGGGCGCTTCGGACTTTGCAACTATATCTGGTGACGACATCTTCAATTTCGCCTTTATTTTTCATATAGACCAAGAGACATGAGTCAACTTGACTTCATTCGCGGATTCTCTTTCTCCAAGACGGATTTCATCTGCAATTTATTCCGGTGGATTATGCACGGGTACACAGTGGCTACTTTACAGCATTATATCTCAGGTTACGAATTCAGATGGTCTGCTGGATTTCGAGTTCGTGGCCGTTTAAAATGGGTCAGGTCTGGTCTATATGGAAGCATTGGCCTGGTAAGAAGGGGGAAGCAACACGGTGTGACTTTGTCGTGGTGGTAATTGTTACTAATTCATCGGTTCCGGGAAGAAATTCCTAGGTCTGACCTTAATTGGTTGAACCTGGCAATGACCTTGTTGAAGCCATTGTTTGGATTAAGATGAATTACTCCCTTGTGAAAACATTTGATCTGGTCTTAATTGGTTGGGTCACTGCAATGTCGGCACGTGCGCGTGTCGTTTCCTTGTTGGAGGCGTTGCATCGGGAGCCTACTTCATAGTCTAAGAGTTGCTTTGGTTTGTGAAGTGGAAGAAGGTGAAGTCGCCTGTGGTAGTTTGCTGCAACATGATCTTTAGGTCATGGTGCTTTCTTTTTTTGTTTATTTTCATAGGCTGTGTGCATCTTAGTTATGCAGAGGCCGGGCTGGATCTTATATAATTGTATCATTTCGATGTAATTGTCTAAGATCAATAAAGCTTCCCTTTTCAAAAAAAAGTCACCTTTCGCAAAAAAACTCATTCGAAATCACAATGCAAAAACACTTAGATGGACACTGAACTAGTGAGAACTTTGGGGAGACAATGATGGGTTCCTCTATAGCACTAGTGTTGGGAGAATGATGTGCAGGCCAGGTGATTGATTAAGTTTGCAAGTTTACATTAGGGTGTGTTGTTCTGATCTAGTACCATGGTCCTACTAGTTCAAATTGATACACCACTCACCACCAGCCTCCGAAGGTTTGGAAATTTTCAGTGTCATTTATCAGAAAAGCTGACAATAGACTACAAAGAGGTGAAAGCTGCATTTGCCCATGCCAACTAACTAGAGTATCCTAGATTAAATCTTTAACACAAGCAGGATTGCATCCTGTCCAAGATCAAGATATAGTATCGATACCCTTCGTTGCTGTCTTAATGCTCTGATTTCAACAATCCACTAACACCTGCTTTGTACTATAGCCTGGGACAACCGCTTTAATTTAATTTGCTTATCTAACCAATTTCAACAGTGTTACACAATGGCTATGTATATATAACATTTTAGATATACTAGGATGGCTATGTATAATGATTGGTCACATTGTCAAACCATGAAGGAAGAGTAACAGAATAGGAGACGCACCTGAGCATCTACTTCTAAATCTAGGAGGTAGCCACTCTCCTCCAAATGAAAGCTGAAGCGGCGCAGGCTCCACTTGCCACCAATAAGTGTCTACCAAGGGAAGAAATGAGCAGACCAATGGACATTCCGCACCATGGGTGCCGAGAATGACACCACGCGTAAATCTCTCCTAGTGTAGCTGCCTGTCAAGGCGAACTTCTTTAGCCTAGGGGCGACGATGTCAATGCCGCTGAGTACCACGCCGTCCACATGAAGGCTCTCAATGGTCGGGGAGTGCACCGTGATGGTGCCGATTCTGTCACTATGCCTCGCCTCCAGCAGGCGTAGCCGGGGGCATCGCGGGACTAGGGCGCCGAAGCTGATGCTGAAGCCGTCGATGGACAACCTCTCAACCACCGGGAACGCGCCGCCGCCCTGCTCAGGGAGGGTTAGGGCAAGGTTCCACACGCCCAGCTTTACCGACGTCGCGCGGTGGAAGCACGGCACCTCCACGGCGGTATCGCGATCCTGGAACAGCCCCCAGACTACCAATCGGAGGTCCGCCGGCGCCAGGCGCGCCGCGGTGCGGAGCAGCGAGCCGACGCGGGCGGGGGAGAACGGGTGGCCCTCGGGGACGTCGATGTCGAGGAGGGTCAGCTCCGCGCGGGCGACCTGGGACCGTTCGGAAGGGTTCCTGGAAGGATTCATGTTTGATGAAAAATCGTTAGCCAAATAAGTCAACAAACGAGCCTTTATTTGAAAAAATGGAAGCATTTTAAATATTTTTTTTACAAAATCCAACTTTTGCACCGTTCATTGATATCGAGCCACAATCAAACCTCAATGTGTATTTGAGATCGCATAGGCCAGTCCGGAAGATGTCTTCCTGTATTTGAGATCCGATAGGCCAGTCCGGAAGATGTATTCCATAGGAAATTACAGTAGTTGAAAATGATAACAACAACATGTATCAAGTCGGATGAAATACACCGCTGCAAGTAAGTAGACACCCCCAAATGCATACCGCGTTTATTCTGACAACTTATTTTGTACACTAGCAAGAACGGATACACACGTCTAATAAAAAATTTGACCGGAGACCATATTATTACGAACTCGACGATTCAACCAAATAAACACAGCCGTTTAGCAGAAGTTCATCGTGCAGATTCAGGCATCCAGCTAACTGGGATACAAGCATTTAACAGATTCCATAGGACCAGAGTACCAGACTGCAGACCGACAGTTCGGCAACAAGGAGAGAAGAAATTAGTTTAGCATGGTTCTGAAACTACCGTACCATAGTTTTTGTAAATGAGGTATCACAGATTCACAGCTTGAGGCTTCTCTATTACAGTCCATGAAATTTAGATAAATGGTGAGAAATGTCACATCATATACCCCTACTCGTGCTACTAATACCCGACCACAACTGAGCTCGTGCTTGTGTCCATTGTCGGGTCGTATACCCTGTTGCCGTTGGGGAGGGTAACATTGGATTAGTTGGGTAAATTAAAGCGTGCAGTACGTAACACATCCTTGCACTTTCGTGAACTCGCTGCACAGAATGCCAAATCAGCTGGAAAAGAACCGGGTTTCCAGATCAACCAATAGGTAAATATGTACTCAGCTCAAGAGGGATTAGAATGAAGAACGGACACCATGAGCACGATCCTGCTGGAAAACAGATTGGAACGTAACGAACACTACTGGCAAAAAAGAAAAGGAAAAAGCAAGTTGAAGAAGCCTTGCATCTGACAGATCATTATCAAAACAATCGAAGTAATCTAGAGGATGTACGTGGCTGCTGAGCATCCGTGAGCTAGTCGGTGCATGCGGTTGCTTGCTCTAGCTTAGCGTCCCTCTCGTCGTTGCTTGCCACACCTGCCTCCTCCCGTCCCCTCGCCGAGTCGCCGTTGTTGCTTTGCGTGAGGTCTATGCTGTGGTGGGGTCTTGCTTGCTTGCACAGTACAGGTGCTCGCATGGCGAGCAACGCGACGGAGACAGGCAAGCTAGCTCTCGCCGACGAAATGATGACCGGAAGCTAATGGAGAGCAACGGGCAGAGATAGGGATACCCTTCCTACGACATCTGTGGATTTGGGGAAATGCATGTATTTTTTTTTAGATAATAGGGGAAATGCATGTATATATCGATAAACGTTTTGTGTCCCCGTTCCTTGAACCAGTGGTACCGGGATCTAGTGACACTGGATGGTGTGCAACTAATCAACTATTTCTCATGATGTGTTTTATCCGTACTTATTCTGTATCCTCCACATAATTCTAAAGATTAGAGTTACCTTGGTTTCACCTGGTAGCATGGCTTAGTCCGGTATGGATCTTACGGACTTTGTGCATGTACCTATTAGCCATTTCCTGGTAAGATCATAGTTGACACAAACTAGATGCTATAGTAGTATTGGCTCCGAAAAAGGGAAAGCGACACCAAAGATCTTGTTTGGGTGGTACCTATTTGGATGTGGATTTATCGACTCCATGAAGAAATCCCCTATATGTCTAACTTTAGTCGGTTGTACTTGACAATATGCCCCTTGTTAAAGGTATTGTTTGAAGTTTGAAGAATTGTTTTCTATGATAAAAACCAAAAGTCTAACCTTTACTGATTGACTATGGTAACATTAATGTGTGTGTTTACCTTTTCCTGTTGAATGTGTTGTTCTAAGAGAAACTCTCTCATGGTCCACGTGTTGCAATGAAGGTGTATGGATTAAGTCAGTATGTTATAGTTTGTTGTGACGTGATTTTTTATGTTATGTTGTTTTTTCTTCTTTTTTTTATCCACACTAGCATGAACGCACGTGCGGCACGCACGTTTATTGATGACACATATGTACTAAAACAATATCACTTGAGTGGACCATGGTAAACAGACCAGTCGTGCGAAGCGCTTTTAAAAATACTTTATATTCGCTCTCTCATGTATAGAGAGTTTTAGATATTCTCAAATGTAGATGCACATCATTTTTGAGATAGTTGGTCTTTATTTATATAAAAAAACTCTCCAATCTATTGTTTATTAGCAATACAGGATAATTGTATATAGACGTGGTTACAAATGTGGGTATATCATGAGCAGGTGGGTCCGCGTGGGTATGGGTAGAGTCTTAGGTGAAAAAAGTTTCGTATTTTGCACTGTTTTTACACATTTTCCCACGTCTTCCCACGTCCTACAACCCGACAGGTGGGGAAAGGGGTGGGGGTGGATTTTTTTGGGTGAGAAGTATTTTCAATTCTCTAGGATCCTTTTAGTATAGATAGATAGATAGATAGATAGATAGATAAAGTTTTTCTTATCAAAAAATGGTGAAATCAAAAGATAAGAACGAATGGGCAGTTCATTAATAAAAAGTTGACTGGGCAGTTGTACAGCAAATTTAGGACACCACCGTTAATTATACCGACAACGACAAATTAAGTTGCACCAGTACACCTCTCAGACTATTAGATCTATCAGTTCATTAATAAAAAGTTGACTGGACAGTTGTACAGCAAATTTAGGAGGACACCACGTCACCACCGTTAATTATACCGAAGGGACGTGCAGTCAAAATTTTCATTAACTCGCCGTTGTTATCAACAGGCACGCACGGCTAGTCGTAATAACCTGGCTGGACATGCATCTGTACACTATATATTCGCCTGCATGACCTCCCGTTGATGAGCAATATAATATACGGAGTACCTAGTACACATGATCTGAACCAGCCATGGGGAGGGTCATGATCATGATGAGCAGTACGTCCTCTTGGTTACCATCCGTTGCGTTTGCTTCCTTGTTGATCGCCGTCGGCACAGCGACGGCCGGCAGCAGCAGCAGCAGCAATGGTACGGCCAAATACAATGCCATGTTCAGCTTCGGGGATTCACTGGCCGAAACTGGCAATATCTGCATCGGCAGCAACTCGACGGAGCCTGACGTGCTCACCTGCACACATCCGCCCTACGGCATGACCTACTTCGGCAAGCCGTCTTGCCGGTGGTGCAATGGTCGCGTCGTCGTGGACTTCATCGGTAGATATTATT
This sequence comes from Echinochloa phyllopogon, assembly GCA_033239725.1. Classification (NCBI taxonomy): domain Eukaryota; kingdom Viridiplantae; phylum Streptophyta; class Magnoliopsida; order Poales; family Poaceae; genus Echinochloa; species Echinochloa phyllopogon. Next base: position 46,988,490 of record BTCW01000002.1, on the reverse strand, counting down.
CATACTTTAATTTGTCAACCTTCTTAATTACGGATCGAGTGTAAGCTATTGAAAAACAGAAGAAACCAAATGGGTCATCCAATTTATTATGATAATTAGGTAAAAGTTTGTTTTATGTTTTTATCTTTCCCACATGCCAGCACAAGAACTTGGGCTCCCACTTCTTCCTCCATCAAAATCCAAAGGAAAAGATTTCCACCAGGGTGTAAATATGGCCATCACGGGGGCTACTGCCTTGAACTTATCCTTCTTCCAATCACTTGGCATTGAAGTTCCAGTGTGGAACCACGGCCCGATGGATACTCAAATCCAGTGGTTCCAGGAGTTAATTCCTTCCATATGTGGGACAAAAAGTAAGCATGCACTCCGTTCTTCTTAGTCAATGAACCTGCCCCCAAGTACTCGTCCAGATTAATTTAGTTACTAAGGTGCCTGCTTGCTATCTTGTGCTAGACTGCAAAAGATTCCTGGAGAATTCGCTATTTCAGTTCGGTGGATTCGGAGTAAATGACTATAATGTCCTGCTCCTTGAGGTTGAATTGACCCCAGAACAGGCTATGAAGTATACCCCATTGATTGTTAATGCCACCGCTAATGGTATTGAGGTACATACCACACTAGCTAGCTTGCCCTTAAGAATGTCTCTGCAAGTTTGACAAGAATATGAAAATTAACCTATATATACCCGTCATTTTGCATGCAGAGGTTGATCTCACTAGGTGCAGTTCACATTGTAGTCCCGGGCCTCCTCCCAATGGGTTGTATCCCACTCCTCTTGAGCTTTTTTGGTGGCTTCTCCAATGAAACGGACTTTGATCAGTACGGCTGTTTGAAACGTTACAACAGTCTGACAGAGTACCACAACTCGATGCTCCGAAAACAAGTGCAGATCCTCCAAGGGAAGTACAGGTCGGCAAGGATCATGTACGCAGATTACTACTCTCAGGTGTACCGAATGGTCCAACAGCCTCAACAGTTCGGTAATTTAATTTTCTCGACTCACTCGCTTTTAATTTGTTTTGCTTTAATTTTGTCATGGAGAAAATATGCTAATTTTGTGTATGATTCCTATATATTGTTTACGTGGAGCAGGATTTAGCAATCCTTTGGAGACCTGCTGCGGCGCAAATGGAGGCAAGTACAACTTCGACGTCGCCTCCAGATGCGGCATGGCCGGAGCGACCACGGCGTGCCGGGACCCGTCGGCTCGCCTGAGCTGGGACGGCGTGCACCCGACGGAGGCGGCGAACAAGATGATCGCCGACGCGTGGCTCAACGGCACCTACTGCACCCCAGCTATTCTAAGCTGAACAATTTATATATAGCATTCGTATGATTCATATACTGTCGATTGTCCAGAGAACACATCGTGATTAGATGTGAATGAAGTTGTGCACGGTGCACTGTAACAATGAACCACATAATTAAGTATCTAGCTAGGACCTAAATCAAGGTCCGGTAGTCGCGCGTTTTATATATGCTGAAACAGTGACAGTGAACCACATAATTATGTCGCAAGGTTGCCTAGGTCCATGCGCTACACCGTGTAGGCCGGAGGGACTACAGTCTGTGCACGTTGTGTCAATAGGTTGCTAATTACATGTGAAAACCTTAAGTCAAAGGAAGTACAACACAAATAGCAGGTAAACAATTTGCTGAAATTTTCTCGGCAAATGGAGCATGCAGTTCTGTGATGCATGGTGAAAGCATAATAAAGCATGCACTCGATAAAGATGAATAACAGAGATCAGCGTGGGAGGCTCTCTTGTGACTATAAGTTCATTAAGGAGAAGGAACATACCATGGCTTGAATCGGAGACTAAAAGAGGATGTGTAGTTTCTGATAATTTGAAGAATAACCGACAATTCAGTAGTCAGTACTTCGTTGTAGGCTTGTAGCAGTTTGGACGTGAAACGTGTTTATCGAGTTAGGTTAACAATTACAGGCATGAGTTTGAGTCCTTACAGGACAATATCGAGCTTGGGAATCTCTCTCTCTCTTCTGTAGTCCTGTTACATCTAGAAGCATATGCAAGTCATGTACCCAACCTACTTAATGGCTGTGATGAACCTAGAGTTCCAAACGAGGATTTCCACTGAAAATTTCGTAGATTTTATCATATATTCCATGGTTCCATGAAGCCTCTAGGGACAGCTTGAGGGTCACTCTTCGCATGAAGGTCGCACATCTGTATAGAAGTTCCACGAAATCAACTTCATTGCCGCTTCCTTCAAAGTTTTCGATCTCTACTTATTCAAGAACCATCCAGGGAATCTTCTGGGTTCTCCAGTTTTGCGGTTGATCACAAGGACAGTTCGAACGACATGTCTCTGTGATCTGAAACAAGTCCAAAACACAGTAACTTATACAACTATTACGACATCCAAAGTTATAGCTTAAAATGTAGATATCAGGAGCCAAACTGAAGAATTACCTTAACTTGTTGTATAACCACCTTCAACCTTCGTATAGCAGTACGAATCCCAAGTAGATTCAATACCATTGCTCCAAAAAAATGCCCATATGCATAGAGATATAGCTCCAAAGCAGAAAATTCGGGAAGTTGGGCTATTTCTTGCATCAAGTTCCGACCAGTGCCTTCCATCCAATACTGAAAACATATAAAAGTATTTCAAAATGGAGTACAGAAGCTCATGAGCAACTCAATTCGGGCAAGTCACCACAGATCATAAATAAAATGTTGTCAGCATAGGGCCAACATGGAGCATGCAAGATTTGAAATACACAACTAAAGCATGCAAAAAAGCAAACTTGTGAAAAAACAAACAAACCTAAACACCCAAACGGACGCAAGCCATGGTGATGGCAGTCTGACACAGTGACACTACCTCTGAAGACTCTCCTACTGATATGATCGTTTCAGTTCGTTAGTAGAGATGTAACCAATACAGACAGATGGAATACCCATAATTAGGTGGAAGAATAGGAAGGTAAAAAAGGATGATTTGGTAATTGCCATAATGAAGATAGGTTAACATTGCTTTGGAATTGTACAAGAACAATAAAGAGGACCGCCAAATAATGTTTTCTTGTGTGTGCACGTGAGCTGGGAAGTAGTGGTGAAAGTATACTTATCAAACTACATTGGCAAGTTGTTCCTACAGAACTAGTGGGGAATTAAAAAATTAAGGATAAATTCTTCGCTTCAGCACAGTAATGATAATGGAACAGGTAGACTGGCGACCTGTTCAGGTCATTGGATGAGGTTAGGTGGTGCCCTGCCAGACAAAACTACAAATGATTCAGCTTACAATGTCCCATCTTGATTACTCTATCCAAAGGTAAGGGCCAGGTAACAACTAGTCCACAATGTGCTCTCTCTTTGATTTGTTGTTAACATGGTCTAATCACTTTATCACATGAAAGTAGACAATAGAATAACCACTATGATAATGTAGCAATTTATCAGTTACAGCAATATTAAACAGTAAGTATGAAGGTTGAGTTAAATGTCAAACTGGTAGGGAAACAGAGTGTGAATTGAGGCGCACCCTGTGATGGACAGACTCTCCAGCACCGGGAACACAGCCGGCATTGTTACAGAAATCATGTGGACTACGAGCTTGAGAGACCTCGCACGGTGCAGTAAAGGCAACTCGACGGGCAACGCAATCTCACTTATCTCCCTCCGGACGATTAAAACGAGGTTCGCCGGCGCAAGCCGCGCGACGGTGCGGGGCAGCGAGGCGACGTCGGCGGAGGAGAACCCGAAGTGCTGGGGGACAACGATGTCGATGCCGAGGAGGGAGAGCTCCGTGCGGGCGACACGGGCGAGGGCGGCTCGGGGAGGTACCTCCAGAGGCCGCGCCATCGGCGAGAGATCAGGCTGGCGCGGGCGCAGCGGAGGCGGACGAGGACGTGGAGGAGCAGGTCGTCGGGGTCGGGGAGGCAGCTGATGCTGTCCGATCCGCCCTCAGCGCCCTCTGGCCCGCGGAGGCGAGCTCCGCCTCCGAGCGGCGGCCCGCGGCCGAGGAGGGTTGAAGTAGCCCGCGGTTTCTGGAGGAGCGGCGTCGGCCGGCAGCGGAGTCATCTCCGTCCGGGCACTGGCGGCGAGCTTCCCGCGACGGCAGGGTGCCACGGGGATCACCCGACCGTGCCTCCATGATGGGAGACTCGAGTCGAGCCCTTGCCAACTGGCTACCGGAGGCGGCGGCGGTGCGGTCCTGCTGGCTGGGCGGAAGATTGGGAACGGAAGGCGAAAGGGAAATTTGTCCATAGGACACTGTAAAAGTATGGTTTTGTGTGGCACACATCATGAAAGTAGATTTAGTCTTCAACACACCACGAAAATATGGTTTGGTCTACAACACATGCCATCAAATAAACTAATCATTTTCAGCTGGAACAAGGGGAAAAGGATCATTTCACCCTCGGGCGCACATGTCAGCTTCTTCTCCCTCCTTTGTGTCATCCGCTCTTCCCCATCAGAGAGCCGCGGCTTGGGCGGCTGGCGGCGGGACATGGGCGGGCAGCTCGTGGCTAGCAGGAACAGAGCCATGGCTGAGGAGAAGAGAGAAGACAGGAGAGTAGAAGGACAAGTGAGTCAAGGGTAAAATGGTCCTTTACAGCTTCTTTCCTGTAAAAAATTTTAGTTTATTGAGCGTGGTGTGTTGCAAACCAAACAATATTTTTGCGGTGTGTTAAAGACTAAATCGATTTTCATGATGTGTGCCATACAAAACCATACTTTCGTAGTGTGTTGTGGACAAATTTTCCAAGGGGAAACGGGGCATTCGATCTGAACAGTTGGAAATTTACGGGCACCGACACTGATACTCTCTCCGTTTTTTTCTTTCATTCTCTCCGTTTTTTTTCTTTTTATCGAAATGGAAAATGTTTGTCAGTCGTCACCGCATCAACTTGAGTGCATAAGCAGTTCTGAGTTATGAACTGGATATTGCAAACGGTGCAAATACACCATAGCAGCAATCTAAAAGTTCTCAAAACATTTTTAAACTTTCCACAAATCAATAGATTCTGATCGTATCATTGCGCTATTTTTTTTTGTTAATTTCACATCAAGATGAATTTTGAACACACAGCAATCAAAGGCATATTACAGGTCCTGGAGTCAGGCCTACAAATTCAGGCTAGACCCAGCGATTCGGCAACTCATTTCAGCAGCCAGTATAGGAACATATTAACGGTGTTTAGTTCCCGAAAATGGAAAGTGAAGTTTGATAAAAATGTCGCATCGGACACTGTAACGTACTGTAGCACTTTTTGTTTGTGTGTGGTAATCATTGTCATATCATGACCTACCTAGGCTCAAAAGATTCGTCTCGTCGTGTACATAAAAACCATGTACTTAGTTTTTTTATTTACCCACGTTTAGTGTTCCATGTATGAGGAGAGAGATTTGATGTGATAGGTGAATAGTGAAGTTTGGAGAGAGAATTTTTCCCTTTTCAAGGGAACTAAACAGGGCCTCCTGAACTACCAGAAAAACTTAAGCAAAACTAGCTGAGGTAACGACGTAGGCCCTGTTTAGTTCCCAGTCCCATCACCAAACTTTCAAAAATTATCTCTCCAAACTTTACTATTCATCTATCACATCAAATCTCTCTCCTCATGCATGGAGTACTAAACGTGAGTAAATAAACAAACTAGTTGCATGGTTTTGATGTACACGACGAGACGAATTTTTTGAGCCTAGTTAGGTCATGGTAGGACAATGTTTACCACAAACAAACGAAAAGTGTTACAGTGCGCTACAGTATCCGATGTGACTTTTTCACCTCACTTTTTACCCTCTTTTCAGGAACTAAACACCCCCATAGGAGTAGCCCGGTACAAATTCTGACAAGGCAAAGGCTCAAGGTTACCAGCTCATGTTACATATAGAAAAGAAACATGCAAATCATGCCTAAACAAAACCTGCTCACCACAGCTGTGGTTAACGCAGCATGTCACAAAAGAATTTCCCTTCAAAATCTTAAAATTTATCCAGCCATCCAACAGCACATTGCATCTTGGAGATAAAAAGCAGTAGCAACTGATGGACAATTATGCAAAAGAACATATGATCTTCACCAAGCATAGGACATATTCTGCTGAAATCGGGGAGATTGGACCAAAAGGACGAGCAAATTACATCCATGCCTTATGATATATGATACGCCTGCTAAATCTGCACAGCACAACAAACGCACACCGGACTGCCGCTGTCAGCAGCGATCAGCATAATACAAGAGCAAGGATAATGCTTGAGTTTGATCAAGTTTCAACAAGTTCAAGCTTAATGATGTATTTAGTTGCATCTAGCATGGCTAACGGCAACAAAGTATGCTTTCAGCTTCCAACAAAAGAGAAGCTTAACCATTTACCATTCTGAATCTTACACCGCGCCGGCTCTTAAAAGACCATTTCAGAGAAGGACATGCCTTAAGAACCCTGTAGGTTTCCTTGCAACCACTGAGGCACGGTGAAGCCTCATCAGACAGTGTCACAGTCATTGATTTAAGCATCGGTGCACATTTGATGATAAGTTTCAAAAGATCAACTTCATGCCCAGCTCCCTTAAAACCTTTGATTTCTACTTCTTCAAGAGCAACCAAGGGGATACTTCGACTTCTCCAATTGTCAGGTTGGTCACAACGACAATCTTCTGGGCATGGTTTTAACTGAAATAAAGTATAGTATTACTAATGATGCTTCATCTCTTAAACGCCATCGACTCTTGATTATCTCAAGAATGTGGTCTAAGAACTTTATTTTCACTTTTTATGCTGACTAAGGGAAAGCCAATGTGAAGAATTACCTCGAGCTCTCGTATGATCAATCTAAGCTTTTTTATATCAGTACAGACTTCAAGGACATTGAACACTGTTGCTCCATAAATATGTCCCCAAGTTACAAGAAAGAGCTCCAGACATGAAAAGTATGGAAATTGGGCTATGTTTTGCATCAAGTTCACATCTTCTGTTAGCCAAAAATCCTGCAGATGAATATAATCTATGTGAAAATGAGGAAAAGAAACTCTCTGCAACAGAAAAACAGTATGGGAACAAGCCACCAACTAATCAACGAATCAATAAATGGGAGGAAAAAGGACGGAAGGAGGAAACAAGGCATTCAGTAAAATTGTAGTAGACAGACTTGAGATTGACCTTCTGACTATCATTCTGACATCATCGTGGAAGTCACCCACAGTAATATTGTTGATTCATCAAAGGAAAACATAACAAAAAGCTAGATTGATTGCAGAAACGTAGATGGGATGTATATAGGTGGACAACTAATGATGCATTTAAGCTTGAAGAGGAACCAAATGTGCTTCAGATATGCTTCGGAAAGGGATGAGTGCCTTTTTCGCTGGGAACAAATAATCATTGGAAGTCACCCAGCCCCAGCCCCCCGCGTCGCTCTCTTCGGGGCGGCACGGGCGGCCGCACCCAGCGCCGCCGCCCCCCACCCCCCACCCCCATAATGCCTCGCCGCCGCCGGAGCTCGCCGCAGGAAGCCCGTGCGGGAACTAGGATGGCGGCGGCCAGGCCATTTGACCCGTTCGTGGCCGCTCGCGAGTGGATCTGAGGGAGGCCAAGCGGATCTGAGCGACGGCCGGATCTGAGGGAGGTCGTCGACGACGGCCGGGGCGCAACCGCGGCAAGCGCACAACAGCGACGGTGCCTGGAAGCGTGGGGCGCATGGCCTTGCGGCCGGTCGGGGTGCGCGTGCCCCGGCCTTGGGCGGCGCCATGGCGCCTCTAGGGCGGCCGGTCGGGGCGCACGAACGTCCGGTCTTGGGCGCTTCGGACTTTGCAACTATATCTGGTGACGACATCTTCAATTTCGCCTTTATTTTTCATATAGACCAAGAGACATGAGTCAACTTGACTTCATTCGCGGATTCTCTTTCTCCAAGACGGATTTCATCTGCAATTTATTCCGGTGGATTATGCACGGGTACACAGTGGCTACTTTACAGCATTATATCTCAGGTTACGAATTCAGATGGTCTGCTGGATTTCGAGTTCGTGGCCGTTTAAAATGGGTCAGGTCTGGTCTATATGGAAGCATTGGCCTGGTAAGAAGGGGGAAGCAACACGGTGTGACTTTGTCGTGGTGGTAATTGTTACTAATTCATCGGTTCCGGGAAGAAATTCCTAGGTCTGACCTTAATTGGTTGAACCTGGCAATGACCTTGTTGAAGCCATTGTTTGGATTAAGATGAATTACTCCCTTGTGAAAACATTTGATCTGGTCTTAATTGGTTGGGTCACTGCAATGTCGGCACGTGCGCGTGTCGTTTCCTTGTTGGAGGCGTTGCATCGGGAGCCTACTTCATAGTCTAAGAGTTGCTTTGGTTTGTGAAGTGGAAGAAGGTGAAGTCGCCTGTGGTAGTTTGCTGCAACATGATCTTTAGGTCATGGTGCTTTCTTTTTTTGTTTATTTTCATAGGCTGTGTGCATCTTAGTTATGCAGAGGCCGGGCTGGATCTTATATAATTGTATCATTTCGATGTAATTGTCTAAGATCAATAAAGCTTCCCTTTTCAAAAAAAAGTCACCTTTCGCAAAAAAACTCATTCGAAATCACAATGCAAAAACACTTAGATGGACACTGAACTAGTGAGAACTTTGGGGAGACAATGATGGGTTCCTCTATAGCACTAGTGTTGGGAGAATGATGTGCAGGCCAGGTGATTGATTAAGTTTGCAAGTTTACATTAGGGTGTGTTGTTCTGATCTAGTACCATGGTCCTACTAGTTCAAATTGATACACCACTCACCACCAGCCTCCGAAGGTTTGGAAATTTTCAGTGTCATTTATCAGAAAAGCTGACAATAGACTACAAAGAGGTGAAAGCTGCATTTGCCCATGCCAACTAACTAGAGTATCCTAGATTAAATCTTTAACACAAGCAGGATTGCATCCTGTCCAAGATCAAGATATAGTATCGATACCCTTCGTTGCTGTCTTAATGCTCTGATTTCAACAATCCACTAACACCTGCTTTGTACTATAGCCTGGGACAACCGCTTTAATTTAATTTGCTTATCTAACCAATTTCAACAGTGTTACACAATGGCTATGTATATATAACATTTTAGATATACTAGGATGGCTATGTATAATGATTGGTCACATTGTCAAACCATGAAGGAAGAGTAACAGAATAGGAGACGCACCTGAGCATCTACTTCTAAATCTAGGAGGTAGCCACTCTCCTCCAAATGAAAGCTGAAGCGGCGCAGGCTCCACTTGCCACCAATAAGTGTCTACCAAGGGAAGAAATGAGCAGACCAATGGACATTCCGCACCATGGGTGCCGAGAATGACACCACGCGTAAATCTCTCCTAGTGTAGCTGCCTGTCAAGGCGAACTTCTTTAGCCTAGGGGCGACGATGTCAATGCCGCTGAGTACCACGCCGTCCACATGAAGGCTCTCAATGGTCGGGGAGTGCACCGTGATGGTGCCGATTCTGTCACTATGCCTCGCCTCCAGCAGGCGTAGCCGGGGGCATCGCGGGACTAGGGCGCCGAAGCTGATGCTGAAGCCGTCGATGGACAACCTCTCAACCACCGGGAACGCGCCGCCGCCCTGCTCAGGGAGGGTTAGGGCAAGGTTCCACACGCCCAGCTTTACCGACGTCGCGCGGTGGAAGCACGGCACCTCCACGGCGGTATCGCGATCCTGGAACAGCCCCCAGACTACCAATCGGAGGTCCGCCGGCGCCAGGCGCGCCGCGGTGCGGAGCAGCGAGCCGACGCGGGCGGGGGAGAACGGGTGGCCCTCGGGGACGTCGATGTCGAGGAGGGTCAGCTCCGCGCGGGCGACCTGGGACCGTTCGGAAGGGTTCCTGGAAGGATTCATGTTTGATGAAAAATCGTTAGCCAAATAAGTCAACAAACGAGCCTTTATTTGAAAAAATGGAAGCATTTTAAATATTTTTTTTACAAAATCCAACTTTTGCACCGTTCATTGATATCGAGCCACAATCAAACCTCAATGTGTATTTGAGATCGCATAGGCCAGTCCGGAAGATGTCTTCCTGTATTTGAGATCCGATAGGCCAGTCCGGAAGATGTATTCCATAGGAAATTACAGTAGTTGAAAATGATAACAACAACATGTATCAAGTCGGATGAAATACACCGCTGCAAGTAAGTAGACACCCCCAAATGCATACCGCGTTTATTCTGACAACTTATTTTGTACACTAGCAAGAACGGATACACACGTCTAATAAAAAATTTGACCGGAGACCATATTATTACGAACTCGACGATTCAACCAAATAAACACAGCCGTTTAGCAGAAGTTCATCGTGCAGATTCAGGCATCCAGCTAACTGGGATACAAGCATTTAACAGATTCCATAGGACCAGAGTACCAGACTGCAGACCGACAGTTCGGCAACAAGGAGAGAAGAAATTAGTTTAGCATGGTTCTGAAACTACCGTACCATAGTTTTTGTAAATGAGGTATCACAGATTCACAGCTTGAGGCTTCTCTATTACAGTCCATGAAATTTAGATAAATGGTGAGAAATGTCACATCATATACCCCTACTCGTGCTACTAATACCCGACCACAACTGAGCTCGTGCTTGTGTCCATTGTCGGGTCGTATACCCTGTTGCCGTTGGGGAGGGTAACATTGGATTAGTTGGGTAAATTAAAGCGTGCAGTACGTAACACATCCTTGCACTTTCGTGAACTCGCTGCACAGAATGCCAAATCAGCTGGAAAAGAACCGGGTTTCCAGATCAACCAATAGGTAAATATGTACTCAGCTCAAGAGGGATTAGAATGAAGAACGGACACCATGAGCACGATCCTGCTGGAAAACAGATTGGAACGTAACGAACACTACTGGCAAAAAAGAAAAGGAAAAAGCAAGTTGAAGAAGCCTTGCATCTGACAGATCATTATCAAAACAATCGAAGTAATCTAGAGGATGTACGTGGCTGCTGAGCATCCGTGAGCTAGTCGGTGCATGCGGTTGCTTGCTCTAGCTTAGCGTCCCTCTCGTCGTTGCTTGCCACACCTGCCTCCTCCCGTCCCCTCGCCGAGTCGCCGTTGTTGCTTTGCGTGAGGTCTATGCTGTGGTGGGGTCTTGCTTGCTTGCACAGTACAGGTGCTCGCATGGCGAGCAACGCGACGGAGACAGGCAAGCTAGCTCTCGCCGACGAAATGATGACCGGAAGCTAATGGAGAGCAACGGGCAGAGATAGGGATACCCTTCCTACGACATCTGTGGATTTGGGGAAATGCATGTATTTTTTTTTAGATAATAGGGGAAATGCATGTATATATCGATAAACGTTTTGTGTCCCCGTTCCTTGAACCAGTGGTACCGGGATCTAGTGACACTGGATGGTGTGCAACTAATCAACTATTTCTCATGATGTGTTTTATCCGTACTTATTCTGTATCCTCCACATAATTCTAAAGATTAGAGTTACCTTGGTTTCACCTGGTAGCATGGCTTAGTCCGGTATGGATCTTACGGACTTTGTGCATGTACCTATTAGCCATTTCCTGGTAAGATCATAGTTGACACAAACTAGATGCTATAGTAGTATTGGCTCCGAAAAAGGGAAAGCGACACCAAAGATCTTGTTTGGGTGGTACCTATTTGGATGTGGATTTATCGACTCCATGAAGAAATCCCCTATATGTCTAACTTTAGTCGGTTGTACTTGACAATATGCCCCTTGTTAAAGGTATTGTTTGAAGTTTGAAGAATTGTTTTCTATGATAAAAACCAAAAGTCTAACCTTTACTGATTGACTATGGTAACATTAATGTGTGTGTTTACCTTTTCCTGTTGAATGTGTTGTTCTAAGAGAAACTCTCTCATGGTCCACGTGTTGCAATGAAGGTGTATGGATTAAGTCAGTATGTTATAGTTTGTTGTGACGTGATTTTTTATGTTATGTTGTTTTTTCTTCTTTTTTTTATCCACACTAGCATGAACGCACGTGCGGCACGCACGTTTATTGATGACACATATGTACTAAAACAATATCACTTGAGTGGACCATGGTAAACAGACCAGTCGTGCGAAGCGCTTTTAAAAATACTTTATATTCGCTCTCTCATGTATAGAGAGTTTTAGATATTCTCAAATGTAGATGCACATCATTTTTGAGATAGTTGGTCTTTATTTATATAAAAAAACTCTCCAATCTATTGTTTATTAGCAATACAGGATAATTGTATATAGACGTGGTTACAAATGTGGGTATATCATGAGCAGGTGGGTCCGCGTGGGTATGGGTAGAGTCTTAGGTGAAAAAAGTTTCGTATTTTGCACTGTTTTTACACATTTTCCCACGTCTTCCCACGTCCTACAACCCGACAGGTGGGGAAAGGGGTGGGGGTGGATTTTTTTGGGTGAGAAGTATTTTCAATTCTCTAGGATCCTTTTAGTATAGATAGATAGATAGATAGATAGATAGATAAAGTTTTTCTTATCAAAAAATGGTGAAATCAAAAGATAAGAACGAATGGGCAGTTCATTAATAAAAAGTTGACTGGGCAGTTGTACAGCAAATTTAGGACACCACCGTTAATTATACCGACAACGACAAATTAAGTTGCACCAGTACACCTCTCAGACTATTAGATCTATCAGTTCATTAATAAAAAGTTGACTGGACAGTTGTACAGCAAATTTAGGAGGACACCACGTCACCACCGTTAATTATACCGAAGGGACGTGCAGTCAAAATTTTCATTAACTCGCCGTTGTTATCAACAGGCACGCACGGCTAGTCGTAATAACCTGGCTGGACATGCATCTGTACACTATATATTCGCCTGCATGACCTCCCGTTGATGAGCAATATAATATACGGAGTACCTAGTACACATGATCTGAACCAGCCATGGGGAGGGTCATGATCATGATGAGCAGTACGTCCTCTTGGTTACCATCCGTTGCGTTTGCTTCCTTGTTGATCGCCGTCGGCACAGCGACGGCCGGCAGCAGCAGCAGCAGCAATGGTACGGCCAAATACAATGCCATGTTCAGCTTCGGGGATTCACTGGCCGAAACTGGCAATATCTGCATCGGCAGCAACTCGACGGAGCCTGACGTGCTCACCTGCACACATCCGCCCTACGGCATGACCTACTTCGGCAAGCCGTCTTGCCGGTGGTGCAATGGTCGCGTCGTCGTGGACTTCATCGGTAGATATTATTCATACTTTAATTTGTCAACCTTCTTAATTACGGATCGAGTGTAAGCTATTGAAAAACAGAAGAAACCAAATGGGTCATCCAATTTATTATGATAATTAGGTAAAAGTTTGTTTTATGTTTTTATCTTTCCCACATGCCAGCACAAGAACTTGGGCTCCCACTTCTTCCTCCATCAAAATCCAAAGGAAAAGATTTCCACCAGGGTGTAAATATGGCCATCACGGGGGCTACTGCCTTGAACTTATCCTTCTTCCAATCACTTGGCATTGAAGTTCCAGTGTGGAACCACGGCCCGATGGATACTCAAATCCAGTGGTTCCAGGAGTTAATTCCTTCCATATGTGGGACAAAAAGTAAGCATGCACTCCGTTCTTCTTAGTCAATGAACCTGCCCCCAAGTACTCGTCCAGATTAATTTAGTTACTAAGGTGCCTGCTTGCTATCTTGTGCTAGACTGCAAAAGATTCCTGGAGAATTCGCTATTTCAGTTCGGTGGATTCGGAGTAAATGACTATAATGTCCTGCTCCTTGAGGTTGAATTGACCCCAGAACAGGCTATGAAGTATACCCCATTGATTGTTAATGCCACCGCTAATGGTATTGAGGTACATACCACACTAGCTAGCTTGCCCTTAAGAATGTCTCTGCAAGTTTGACAAGAATATGAAAATTAACCTATATATACCCGTCATTTTGCATGCAGAGGTTGATCTCACTAGGTGCAGTTCACATTGTAGTCCCGGGCCTCCTCCCAATGGGTTGTATCCCACTCCTCTTGAGCTTTTTTGGTGGCTTCTCCAATGAAACGGACTTTGATCAGTACGGCTGTTTGAAACGTTACAACAGTCTGACAGAGTACCACAACTCGATGCTCCGAAAACAAGTGCAGATCCTCCAAGGGAAGTACAGGTCGGCAAGGATCATGTACGCAGATTACTACTCTCAGGTGTACCGAATGGTCCAACAGCCTCAACAGTTCGGTAATTTAATTTTCTCGACTCACTCGCTTTTAATTTGTTTTGCTTTAATTTTGTCATGGAGAAAATATGCTAATTTTGTGTATGATTCCTATATATTGTTTACGTGGAGCAGGATTTAGCAATCCTTTGGAGACCTGCTGCGGCGCAAATGGAGGCAAGTACAACTTCGACGTCGCCTCCAGATGCGGCATGGCCGGAGCGACCACGGCGTGCCGGGACCCGTCGGCTCGCCTGAGCTGGGACGGCGTGCACCCGACGGAGGCGGCCAACAAGATGATCGCCGATGCGTGGCTCAAGGGCCCCTACTGCATCCCAGCTATTCTAAGCTGAACAATTCATATATAGAACTCGTATGATAGAGATTCATATACTGTGTCGAGATTGTCCAGAGAATTGAACACATCGTGATCAGATGTGAATGAAGTCGTGCACTGTAACAGTGACAGTGAAACACATAATTAAGTATCTAGCTAGGACCTAAATCAAGGTCCGGTATAGTAGTTGCGCGTTTTATAGGCTGCATTATGTCTTGCCTAGGTCCATACGCTACACTGTGTAGGCCGGAGGAACTACACTGTGTGTGCATGGTGTGTCAATACCAGTGGCGGAACCGGAGATAAATTCACGGGACGAGCCCTCCACACAAATATTTACCGGTTCAAAAATCTAGTAATTTTTCTTAATATTTCAAGTATATACCAGTTAGTCATGACTACAATAATATAAAAATTAATTACACATGCAGTAACAATATATAAAAGAGAAAATACGGAAATAGTTTAGAAAAGTGATCAATATATCTTACATATTCATTTCAATTTCACCGATAATTGAATCTGTAGTGATCTTCATTGCAATATCTCTCAATATAAAGTACTAAGCAATCTCTTAAAAATCCATCTTCCATTTTCATCTAACTGAGGATTTTGATCAACCATATCATTGTCTTCTTGCCCGTCCATGGGTACCATCTTGTACAAAAGACAACAATGTCTTTCTTTTAGATTTTGCCATGTTTTCCTACAAGGATTTAACTTGCTTTTATTAAACAAATCATATTCTCTCATAAGATAAAAAATTAAATAGAAAAATATTCAAAAAAATAGATGATCTAGATTGGATAAATAGAGTTCGTGGTTCGAATTGAAGGAGGAACATTAGGAAGATTGGCCTGGACGCCTGTCCGACCCTGCCGTCGTCGTCGTCCTTCTGCCCCTCAATTGTCGTCGTGGTTGCCGAGCTGCGAGCCACGAACACAACTACACAAGATTGACGTCACATCTGTCGGCGGCGGCGGTGCTGAAACAAAACGCCATACGATATTGGCCAGCGCCGAGTGGCTCACAATCCACTTCCATTGGCCTGTTGGGCAGTAAGGCCATTGGCCTATTGGGCTGTGATCCCCCTTCCTCACGTGAACTGGGCCAGTGCCACACGGCGGCGCTGCTGCAGGGGGCAGATAAGGGACCAGTGCGTGCAAGGAAGGCCCGGCGTTGGCAAGTGATCTCATGTGTCAACACTTCAGGATAGCTTTGGACAATGCTAATGTGATCAGAGCAATCAAGGAGGATGGAATGGCCGCTCATGGCCATATTATCAGGGAGACAAAGGCCAACACAATTTGGCACTGCTGATTTTGTTCATGAAAACAGGCTCTCCAATGTGGATGCTCACACCATCGCAAGGAGTGTGATTTATGCTGATTTAGGTAGGCAAGTTTGGCTGTTAAGCCTGCCTCAAGGCGTTTGTTACTCTTATACCTCTGTTGATGAATAAAGAGTTATGCCTTTCTCAAAAAAAAAAGATAGGGGACCAGTGCTGGGAGGCAAGTCCGACGAAATGCACCACTGCAAGTAGGCACCGCTGCTGCCGCCCCAAAATGCGTACAGCTTTTGTCCGGCAACTTATTTTGTACGTACAAAATGCAACATGCAGGCACAGCTGATTAACGCCTGAAAGACGGCGGCTTCATCACCCCTGTGGCCTGCTCAAACGCATAGGCACCGTGATACCCGGATATATCCAAGTAAAGCTAGAAGAAGGGGGGCATCGAAATTGAGAGCCAACACAGCATCCAGCTGGTGTTCCTTTCATCGCCTTCTCCAGCCAATTGTTGGTGTACCAGTACCAGACTCCACACTGCAGATCGACAGTTCGGCAACAAGGAGAGAAGAAGTTAACATGCCCTTCTGAAACTACGTACCATAGCTTATCAGCAGAACACAAAGGCTAGGTTGAGTAGGTTCATAACAACAATTGAGCTCTGAAGAGTCAAGATCGACTGAACGGACGAGAGTTCCAGGATACATCTCATGTCCTATGAGAACAAGGAGCATCTGCCCACGATCTTGTCACCACAGCCGCTGTAAACACTTAAACAGAGCATCATCTCACAGATGGTATTCATTCACCTTCAAAGTGAGGCCGATTATTACCAAGCATATCTAGAGTACCCATTACCATCGTAACTCGTTGCAGCTAGCATATGCCACAGCTTCGTTCTGGATAGGCTAATGCTCGAAAGTAGGTTGCTTCCTGACTTTGGTAGCCTGCTCGAACGCGTAGGCCATCTCGATCAGCCTCGGCTCGTAGCCCTTGAGCCCGCCAAAGACTATCCCCATGGGGATGACTCCCAAGTAGTAGCCGGCCGGCACGGCGATGCCGGGATGACCGCCGATGGCGAGGGCGGCGGAGATGTCGTTGTTCGCCGCCACGATTGCATCCAGCTGGTGCTCTTTCATGATCTTCTCCAGCCCATTGGCGTCCAGCTCCTTCAGCCGTCGGAGAGCAGCTCTCTCCGCGGCGCCGATGCCGTTGGTTTTCTCGGCCGCGATGAGATTGGCCTGCCCAAATTCTTTGAGCCTCTCCTGCAGAGATCATTATCACCATCATAACTGTTATGGTCTGTGTTGACACGAAACCGCGCCAACAGAGTCGCCGATGCCTTGGAACGAAATCGGTCAGACCGCTTGGTGCAACCGGTCAGACCGCTTTCCTTGAGATGAACCGGTCAGACCGCTTTTGAGACCGGTCAGACCGCTTTTGGTGTGGCGACGATAAAACCTAGAATCTCGAGCTCGGGAGGGACCCCGTCGGAGCTTGAGAGTCTAGGGTTGTTCTAGGATCGGCAGGCCACCTAGAACGCCCTCAACCGTCGTCGAGACGAGAGAAGAACAGAAGATATGGGGATTGGAAGAGCTAGGAGTTGGAGATAAAAGTAATGCAGAACATAAAAATAAAGAAAACGATAAATAAGATAAAAAAGATAAATTCGATTGGATGTTGGATAGATGATTTTCTCAATCGGCCATAACCCTTTATATTTATAGGGTGGGATGGTCTTCCCCGTTGAGTTGGTTTACAATACGGGATAAAACTCTTTGAAAGTCCTAAACCTACTCCATCACGACAGAAACCGGTCAGACCGCTTCTAGGAACCGGTCAGACCGGTTTGGCTGTTGCCAGATCAGCTACAGTAAAACCGGTCTGACCGCTTCCTAGAACCGGTCTGACCGGTTGCCCTAGTCTGATAGGCAACTGCCAATTTTGGTTGTCAACATATGCCCCCCTGTTTTTTAGCAAAGCTTGCGTGCTAGAAAACAATCTTCAGGACCAAAATTAACTAAGGACGATGATGAACTATACATCGGCCATATAAATTCTAAGGGCGATAAACAATTTATCGGCCATACCTTGCTTTCATCTCAAGTTGATGATGAAACAACTTGTTTTGGCTTCCAAACTTGCTTGATCTTCGCTGATCTTGTTGGCACCACCTTTGCAAGTTGCTTCAATGATTCTTGTTTGCTCGTTAACTGCTTCTGACATCGCTTCGCATCTCTGACTTTGTTCTGAAGCTTCTTTTGTTCCTGAGCAGCCCCTATCTTCTTATATTTGGCCAAGAGCTCTTCAAAGCTCGGCCTAGCTTTGTTTCTGTTTTTCCCATGTAAACCGGTCAGACCGGTTCTGGAACCGGTTAGACCGGTTTGTGCAGGACCGGCGTTTTTGCTCTTGTTTTGCCCCCCGAGTGTTTGAGTCTTCGACTTGAACCGAGGGGTCTTTTCTGATGGCATCTTTGTAGGTCTTTCTTCACCAATGATCACATTTTTCCCTTTAGCTTTTTCGGCTTGATGCGGCCGAATCAACACTTTCGGATTCACCAATTCAAGTGTGTGTATAGGAAAAGGGTTCTCATCAACCTGCATTACACCAATCATCAATCGTCCTTGATCTATGGCCGATTGTATTTGTCTACGGAAAACATTGCAATCATTGGTAGCATGAGAATAAAGATTATGAAACTTGCAATAAGCTCGCCGTTTCAACTCATCATTCGGCGGTATAGTATGAGAAAATTTCAACTTTTCGGCCTTTGCAAGCTCATCAAAGATCCTATCACACTTAGTTATATCAAAGGTAAATTTTACTTCTTCGTGCCGATTTTTCTGAATCGGCTTGAGAGAAGCACAAGTGCTAGGATTATCTTTAGATGACCATACAAATTCAGCAGCATAAACCTCTTTACCCTCATCATCTGAAGAATCATAATTGATGGTATGCACACCAAGACGATCGGGTTTAGGCTTAGAATCCTTACTTCGGCTTTCCTGAGCCAAAGCACGTTGCATCACTTGATTAATGGTTAGAAACTCATAGCCTTCTAATCTTTCTTTGATATGAGATCTCAAACCATTAAGACATAATTCAGCAAGATCCTTTTCAGAAATAACCAAACTATAACATCGGTTTTTTGTATCTCTAAATCTTCTAATATATTCAGAAACAGGCTCATCGCTCTTTTGCCTAACCGATGTTAAGTGGGAAAGTCTCAATTCATTATCACTATTGTAAAAGTGTTCATGAAATTTTTTCTCTAATTGAGACCATGTATGAATGGAATTAGGGGATAATGCTGAAAACCATGAGAAAGCAGTACCAGATAATGACAAAGGGAACATTCGGATTTTTAAATGATCAAGATTACCATGAATACCCATTTGTGCATTAAATTGGCTAACATGCTCCCATGTAGTTCTACTATCCTCCCCAGTGAATTTAACAAATTCGGGTACCTTAAAATTGTGAGGATATGGTATAGCATCAAAACTCTCAGGATATGGTTTTTGACACACTAGAGTTTTGTCTTTAAGTTCTACACCGAAAGTTTCTTTAAACATGATGGCCAAATCTTTTTTGTATTTTTCAAGCAACTGATCATGATAAGCATCATTTGGCCTTTGCATACTAGAATTATTCGGTGCATAATGTGGTACCTGGTTCGGCTGTACATACGGTACTTGTTGCGAATAAACATTGTTTGGCACTGTACCGTATGAATAACCTGAACTCTGAGGAGGCATAGGATAATATGTAGTTGCATATGGAGGAACAAAATTACCAGCAAACCCATTTGTTCGGCTAGAATCAACCTGAACATGAGGTATACTAGCAATTGGTTCAGGGGATGATTGATAAGCAACTACAGTACCAGAACCGGTCTGACCGGTTTGAACCGGTCTACCAGAACCGGTCTGACCGGTTTGTAAAACCGGTCTGACCGCATTGAGATTATGTGGTTCTGGAATTGTCTGACCTTCAAAATAGTTCATCGGCATGCCAAATTGAGGCGTGGGTGTTGCCGATGATCCGGGAGGCATGACATGATTTTGTGAAGTACTAGCAACATCAAACTTAGGAGCATTACTATCATTGATCAAAGGTTGCTTGCCTAACGAACTATCAATCATGTTTTGGACAGTAGCAAACATCTGTTTTTGACCATTGACTAATAATTGATTAATTTGCTCCAAAGTAACAGGTGGTGTTGTAGTACTCACAGTGTCGTTTTCTTCATGACGTTCGTCTTCGCTTGAAACGAAGACGATCTCCTTGTCCTTGGAGATGCCGCCCTTCCGATTCTTGGAGAAGTGAGACAAAAACCACTGAGTGGCTTCTTCATCTGCTGCTGCTTTGCGTCGGGCTTCCTTCTCCTCACGGTCCTTCATGAAGGCCTCATAAGCTTGACGATCCTCAGCCGATAATTCATCAACGATCGGCTTAACAATATTAGCAGAATCAACATCACTAGGTTTTGGTAGATTAACCATAGTAACAGATCCCTTTGCTTTCGTCCCCAGCGGAGTCGCCAAAAATATGTTGACACGAAACCGCGCCAACAGAGTCGCCGATGCCTTGGAACGAAATCGGTCAGACCGCTTGGTGCAACCGGTCAGACCGCTTTCCTTGAGATGAACCGGTCAGACCGCTTTTGAGACCGGTCAGACCGCTTTTGGTGTGGCGACGATAAAACCTAGAATCTCGAGCTCGGGAGGGACCCCGTCGGAGCTTGAGAGTCTAGGGTTGTTCTAGGATCGGCAGGCCACCTAGAACGCCCTCAACCGTCGTCGAGACGAGAGAAGAACAGAAGATATGGGGATTGGAAGAGCTAGGAGTTGGAGATAAAAGTAATGCAGAACATAAAAATAAAGAAAACGATAAATAAGATAAAAAAGATAAATTCGATTGGATGTTGGATAGATGATTTTCTCAATCGGCCATAACCCTTTATATTTATAGGGTGGGATGGTCTTCCCCGTTGAGTTGGTTTACAATACGGGATAAAACTCTTTGAAAGTCCTAAACCTACTCCATCACGACAGAAACCGGTCAGACCGCTTCTAGGAACCGGTCAGACCGGTTTGGCTGTTGCCAGATCAGCTACAGTAAAACCGGTCTGACCGCTTCCTAGAACCGGTCTGACCGGTTGCCCTAGTCTGATAGGCAACTGCCAATTTTGGTTGTCAACAGTCTGCTTCAGTCAGGCAGCTGCTACCGTCAATGTGTAACCATGAAGTATTTTGAACATTAACCGCTCGCAATCACCCTCCTGGATGGAAGATTCGGTTAATTACCTCTACGGGATGTGCATTGTTGAATGCTATGACTTGTGTCAGGGAGCGGACAGGAGAGTGCAGCAGATCTTTCAAGTAAGCATTCAGGCTGGTCTTGAACTCTGCATTCATCAGAAGCTGCATTTGGTCCACGAGATCAGCCCAATCCATTACAAGGTCAAGATCCTTTATCACGGTGGCGCCGTGACGCCTGCGACGATGAGGTACGTGTAGGAATCAAGGGTTTGGGAATTAGGACACAGTCGTCAACACAGAAGTCGTCTTAATTAATTAGATTGACGACACATTCAGTTAGTTACCTCATTGTGCTGAAATGCTTGTCGTAAACCTTCCGATAGTCAGCAGGGAAGTCAAAGAAGCCTCTGAGGACACCAATCCTCTTGCCCCTCAATCCATCCTTCCTTAGGAACTGCGCGTACCCACCCCTCGGGATGTACTTGGAAGCTGCTCTTGTAGCTTCAGCATCAAGCGCATCGTAGCCGACAATGGCGTCGAGCACATGGACGGCATCAGATACCGTACGACACATTGGTCTGCAATGATAAACACAAGCTGATTGTTTTTGCAAGGACAACACAAGCTGATTATAAGCGGTAAGACTAGTTTATTACTTGGAGGTTAATTAGTTGTGAGTTGTGACTACAGGCAAGCTAGTTTAGATTCTTACCCGATAGTGTCTTGGCGAGGCGTGATGGGGATGGCGCCAGATCGGCTAGTCAGCCCAACGGTTGGTTTAATCCCAACCACGGAGTTGGCTCCCGACGGGCAAAGTATTGAGCCGGCTGTCTCCGACCCCAGCGTCACTGCTGCCATGTTCGCCGCCGCCGCGACGCCAGGCCCAGCGCTCGACCCGCATGGGGTTAGCGGAAGAGCATATGGATTCTATATATAATTTCACACGCGCACACATATCAAATTTGGCAATTTGCATTGTAATTTGTAATGCATATGCTGCCATTGCCATTGATACGGAGTATATAGATAGAAAGAGTAGTGATGAAAAGAAACTTTTCAACGCAAATATATAGTACCTTAGTCTGGCCGCCGCGGGCGCTCCACCCTGCGCTGACGTTGCGGAAGTTGGACCACTCGGAGGGGTTGGCCTTGCCGAGGACGACGGCGCCGGCGCGGCGGAGGCGCGCCACCACGCCGGCGTCGCGCCGGACCACGGAGCCAAGCAGCGCGAGGGAGCCGGCCGTGGTATTGAGCCTGTCGCGGGTGGCGATGTTGTCCTTGAGCAGGACGGGGACGCCGTGGAGCCCGCCGGCGGCGGCGCGGCGGCCGCCGGAGGCCGCGCGCTCGGCGTCGGCGCGCGCCGCCTGCGCCAGCGCGTCCGGGTTCACCTCGATGACGGCGTGGAGCAGCGGGTTCAGGCGGGCGATCTGCGCCAGGTAGAACCGGGTGAGCGCCGTCGAGGTGAGGCTGCCGTTCCGGAAGCCCAGCTGGATGGCGTCGACCGTGGCCTCATGGAACTCGAAGGCGTCGCAGCAGACGCCGGCCGCGGCGGCCGCCGCCAGGGCCACGACGGCGGCGAACGCTTGGAGGCGCAGCTCAGCCATGCTGTCTACGTAGCGTTAGTAGCGTAGCTGAGCTAGTGCTTCCTGCACTCTCCGCCTCGATCAGTCTATATATAACCTCTCAATATTCATTTTTTGATGTACAATAAATACACACAAGTGCACATATATTTCGCTCGTGATCATTCCTTCCTTGTGGTTGTGGCTTTGGCTACGGTCCCTGCTTTTTGCATCGGGATGCTTCATGCCGGGCAGGGGCGGACCAGCAGGCTGCTGGTGACAGGAGCGGCAGAGAAGTTTTGGAGTCTACTTTTGCCCTTTTGGTATGTGATGAGGAATTGAATCATTGTCCTTTCGTCGTCCGCCTTATCGCATTGTCATATATAGGCCGCGTTTAGATCCCGAACAGGGGCAGCCGAATTGGGTCTTGTCAGTGGTAATAAATGCGTCATTGTAGCATTTCGTTTGTACGTGCGAAAAATTGTCCAAAATTTTATTAATTAGGTTTAAAATGTTCGTCTCACAGAGTACAACAAAACTCTACAATTAGTTTTTGATTTCATTTACATTTAGTACTCCATGTTATGATATTTTGATGTGATGAGGAATCTTTTTTTGCATAGTAAATTTGGGAGTAACTTTTTGGAACTAAACAAGGCCATAGCGGCACTCACCTTGTGCAAAGCCCTCTACATTTGATATGACTGGCTTTGCGCTCACTTTGTATTTGTTCCAATGTATGTAGCCAATAGGCATGGTGTATCCTCTACATTTTCCAGATGCTTCGCCAGGATTGGCCGGACGTGGTCATCAGATCGCAGGTGCGGAAATGGCTGTGCGTGGCATTCATCGGACGGCATGTGAGCTCACAGTAGTGCTTTTCTGGGGCCATGAAATTCTCTTTGCGCAAACGGATGCTCTGCTCTGACATGAATCATGATAATGGGAAGATGGAGATGGTGAAGGTGCCGGGCAGGGGAGGGAAGAAGAGAAACGGGAGCACTCCTGTGACATGAACAAGAACCACCACTACTGAAGACATGACACAAAGCAACACCTATTTTTTTGTCTTTAAACCGGGAAAACTCGTGAAATAAAAAATAGATCACTCTCTAATCCACAAAGCAGAGTGAGCGGTTCGTATAACCTTAAGAATCCATTTTTACGTGCTAATATAAATGGGGCACCAAAGCAACGTCAAAACATATTTCACCTAACCTGCTCGTATCATTCACCAGAAGATTTTGATTCGATGTCCCTATTCGCACCATTGGCCAGCAGGTTTTGATGTTTAAGATCCACCAGATGGATCCATCACCACTGTATGTATGCTCCACCTTCGGTGTCAACTCCACCATAGTCTGTGATGCTCCACTGAACTAGCATCATCATATACACATGTTCGCATGATGCGGAAGTGCGGACGAGCCCTGCCTATGCCCACCGGCGCTGCACGAGCAGCAGAGGGGTTTGACCTACGAGTGTTCTGAAAGCTGCCTATCCATCCATCCTCGTTCACTAGTGCTGATGCCAAGCAGTGGCGTAGCCACATTGGGGCAAGCTGGGGCAGCCGCCCCAGCTAAATTTGTGCTAGTTCGAATACATTCATTCTTATCCGACGATATTTCTAAGGTTCGTCAGTACTTCTAGATGACGTCATGGCTAGCAGGGTCTTATTACGTGCTAATGTGTGTCTTTATTCTTCAAATTTGAGGATACATCTTTAAACTTCACATAAAATTGTTGTATTTGCAGTATATAGATGTGTGAACTGATGTGTGTTTTATTTTGATTTGATACGTCGTTAGAGTCGTCGCCCCAGCTAATTTTTTTTCCTGGCTCCGCCACTGATGCCAAGACACCAGCACACAGTCGCAACAACTCAACAAGCCTGCAATAATCGTAACCACAGTTACTGACTGAATCATATAGTAAACTTTATATGCAACCAACGAAATAAACAGGTTTAGCAGCAGCCCATCCTACATACTCAGCTAAAAGATGCATGCTCGATTGTGATACAAGCATTTAAACTGATTTCATTAGACCAGGCCAAAGTGTTGGGAATCAGAAGAAGAAACATGCTTCTGGAACTACCACAATTCATCAGTAAAACATGAAGGCAAACTTAATAAAGACAAAGGACAACCTTGGGCTCTGAAAGGACAAAAGCTTCAGGATATTTATCCTTTAATTACATCTACAAGCATGTGCAAAATCATGCATACAGGACCTGCTTGCCATGACTGCTGTAAAGATAGCATTTTACAGACGGATTCTCCTTGAATATGTCGCAGATTTTCCTGCATCCCCTGTTACTTGGTAAGACCTCAGAGGCCAGTTTCACGGTCATTCTTTTCATCAGGGGCGCGCATCTGAACACAAGTTTCACAAAGTCAACTTCATGCCCACTTCCTCCCAAATTTTCTATTGTTACTTCCTCCAGAGCCATCAAGGAAATACTCTGATTTATCCAGTCTTGTAGTTGATCACAAGGACAATTTTGGGGGCATGCTTCCATTGTCCTCTGAAAGACAAGTAAAATATTGTAGACAACCCACGTACAAAACTCATCAACTTATTTACACCTATTTCAATATCAGATGCTGAAATGCAGCTACATATATATAAGTGAAAGAATTACCTCAAATGGATGAATGACCAACTTAAGACTTTTTATGTCAGTACAAAACCCAAATACATTCAACACCATTGCTCCAAAAACATGTCCCCGTGTTATCAGATATAACTTCAGAACGGAAAACTTAGGAAGTTGGCCAACTTGTTGCATCAAATCCCGGTCGGCATATGTTGTACTGTACTGGAAATTTATAAAATCCTTATGAGAAAGGAAGTAGAAGACAACCATAGTGACAGTAAAAAAATTGTTAAACCACCACAATCATGGCATAACAAAAGCACGTATTTGGAGAAATTCAATAACAAAGATATAAGCATAAGGCAAAGCTATATCATTATGATACCCTGATTGTCTCAAACACTTGAGCCAGATGTTTCTTGATGGATTGTCACTTGGAATTTTCGTTACAGATCAAAGAATGCTGAAATTTTTAAAGAAACATGTTAATCCAGCATCAAAACAGTTATATAGACCTTACACAAGCATGTATAAGAATGCTGATGCCATTCATATATATAGGAATGGATCACTCTCCTAGTTTGATGGATTGTTTTATAGAAGAAGAATGTAATAATAGACAGATGGAATGGTGAAACCAAAATAGAAGAATATATGGGCATATAAGGATGTGTTGCTAATTGCTAGCTCGAGGAGTAGGTGACTTTGTTTTGGACATGTACGGGAAAGAGAAAAGGAGCAGGTACGAAGTACTTGCAGAAGTACAAAGTATACTAATCGGACTAAATTACAAATTTGTTTCTAAAAAAGTGGTGCAGAATTATGAAACAAAAGGATGTGTTCTTCATTTCTCCAGCACCATGACACAACAGGCAGAGTGACAACATATTTGGGTTGCTGGACCAGATGATGTGGTAGTGTAACTTTATGATACTGATTTCGAAAATGTCTGTGCATCAGCTCTTCCTGTCTTATTCAGGTAGAGATTATTCATCCTGGGCAGAGCTTACATGGCAAGTTGAGACCTTGGAGACTACATTTCTGTTAGTCATTTATTTATTGGAGAAATTTTTTGGATACCTCTATAAGCAAAAATGCCAACAAAAACAATATGACAAGAGCTCAAGATGATTTCTGGGTTTGTACAAGTGATATCCATAGTGGATTCAAGATTTTGCTGTCCTACCTCCATAAGGAGAATTATACTTTATAAGAACCAATATTGGTTGCAAGGCCAGCTGCATTTTGAAATTTTAATTATTAATTATCCTTATTAATACAGAAAAACAGAGCAGTAGAGACGCACCGCCGTAATTGACAAATCAAGGCCACAAATGCTCTTCTTCATCCACAAATGCAGTTCATTCAGGAGCCACATCTCACTTATTACTACGTTCATGAAGTCACATGAGCAATACCATGAGAGATCCTCTGCTATAGGTGCCAATAATGAAACGTTGAAATCCCTCTCCATTAAGGTAGACATGGTGAATTTCTTCAGCGCAGGGGCTACAATGTCAATACCATCAATCCACCCATTACCATCCACAACGAGCTCCTCAATACTCGTTGAATGGACCATGATAACGCCAAGACGCCAACAACGGGACAGCTCCAGCGCACGCAAGCATGGGCATTGTGAGACCAGAAAACCCTTATCCACGTGGCAACCTGAGATAGAGAGCTTCTCGAGCACAGTGAACTCACCGGCCTGCGCAGGTGCTATCAGGTAGAGGTTCTGCACATCCAGCTTCAACGACATTGCCCGGTCGAAGATGGGCACCTCGACGGGAATGTCATGATCATTTATGTCACCCCAAACTACTACGCTTAGCACAACAGGCGCCACACGAGCGGAGTACCTGTGCTGCTCGGGGACATCAATATCGAGGAGGCACAGCTCTGCGCGGGCGACTTGGGAGAGGGCGGTGTCGAGAGCGCCCGGCGTGATGTCACGGAAGGATAGCTCCGGGAGGTGCCTCCAGAGGCCGCGCCAGCGGCGCGAGAGCAGGCTGGTGTGGGCGGCGGCGCGGGCGCAGCGGAGGCGGACGAGGATCTGGTGGAGGAGGTCGTCGGGAAGGCCACTGATGTGGTCCACCCCGTCAGTGTCGCGGTGGGCGGATCCCCGGCTGGAAGCGGCGGCGAGCTCCGAGGGGTGGCTCCAAGCGGAGGTGGCGACCCGAGCGCAACTCCATGATACCCAAGCCCTAGGCGAAGATTGCGCTGCTTGTGGAGGAGTGAGCGGCCCGGGGATGTAGGGTTAGCGGCTGTGTATTGCAGGTGAGAAACGGTGGCCGGCAGCGGGTGCGAAATGGGATTAGGGCCGGCGCCCGGCGGTGAGGGCGGAGGCGGCGCGGTTCGGCGGGGAAGAATGGGGAACGAAGGCCAGTAGAGGATCAAACCGTCCAAATGACAAAATTCATTGTTTTTTCTTAAGGATCATTTTTTAATACCTATCTCTGCTTCAAATTAGCTACCTCCATTTTTTAAAAAGAATACGAATGATAAACATTACGAAAAAATTAACAATAAATATTAATTTGGAACCGAGAGGTGGCATGGTGCTAAAAAAATTTTGAAAAAGTTTTTTTTATGAGAGAGACGCTAATGGAATTTGAGCAAATGGTATACTAGACCTTTCTTATTTACTGAGAGGGGGTCCACCACGTGGAACCAAAGCATGTCATTATTTCAAAATTTCATCAAATACTTCCGGATATTGATGTGAACCCGCTGGGGTTCATGCCCGATCTTTCGATGAGAGGCGTGGGGGATAACTCGATTGGAGGAGACGACGTTCACGGCCCGACTACAACCTTTCAAAGACTGCGCCTTAGCGACCGATACACCACCTCCTATGGATGCCGCGATCTTGTGGGAGCGCGTCACCCGACCTGTCCTGCAAGCAATCGAAGAACTAGCAAGAACAAGTATGATACAAGTACTGGATTTACTAGATGGGAATTGAAGTGTCTCAATCTCAAACTCAATCACCAACGAAGTGGGGTTCCGTCGACTCGAAGACGGGCGGCTGGACCAGCACGCGCGCTTACAAGCAAGTAGCAATGGCTAAATTTGATCTAAACAAAACCCAATCTGTTTGTGGCGGCTATGGAGGTATAAAAGAGGGTGGAGGACGACCAGGACGAGGTTGGGGTCGTCCTACAACCCTAGGACGCGCCCCTAATGGACCCAACTTGATACACGGCCCATTGGCCCAAAATAAGGTGACGCAGCACCGTGGGCAGAAAAGGTCTCTGTAGTAAATCGATGATTGCGGCCGCATCTGAACAGGTACGAGGGTGAGTCCGGATCCATCTGAAAGTAGACTTGATAAGCTTTCCATCAAGTACTTAAACGCCCAAAACGGAGTCCGGATGAAACCGTGGTGGCCGTCGTAAGTCAGCACTTTCCTGCAGTCCGAATCCAGACTTTCCAAAACGTGTTGGATTTGGTCTCTTTCCTTCCTTAGGCCAATGTGACGTGGTAACCTGATGGGGGACGTGGCAATACTTAGAATTGGTCTCCAATCAACTTCTTTGGTCCTCCATGTCTTCCATATGTGTCTAACACTCTTTTTAATCCACGTATGTATTTCTGAAAATGAGAATGAACACACATCATGGCGCAGCATCAATTCATCGAATGTACCAACAATAATTGTGACATAGGATTGATTCACCTTTGGTTTGCAAGCCATTAATATGGTCGTATCTAAGCCGGTGATGTCCTCATCAGATATACTCCATTCGTTTTAAAATGTAGGTCGTTTGATTTTTTTACCGCAAGTTTGACCGCTCATCTTATTAAAAAAAATTGTGGAAATATAGTTAAATTTAAAACGTTTTTGAAGATTTTATATTAATAAAGCAAGCCATCACAAAAAATATGATAATTTGTACAAAATTTTGAATAAAACGAGTTGGTGAAACTTATGGTGAAAAAAGTCAAACGACCTACATTTTAAAACGGAGTGAGTTATTGAGTTTTTCGTGTTTGTGTTGTCTGTTTCATTTTTATGTTTTCTTTTTAGCTGCCTTGCAATTTGTTCGCACCCAAAATTGGCAACCGGTCAGACCGGTTCTAGGAAGCGGTCAGACCGGTTTCACTGTAGCCGATCTGGCAACGGCCAAACCGGTCTGACCGGTTTCCCTATCCGGTCTGACCAGTTTCTCCCGTGTTGGAGTAGGTTTAGGACTCTAGAGTTTTATCCCGTATTGTAAACCAACCTAAAGGGGTACGACTTCCCCACCCTATAAATATAAAGGGTCATGGCCGATTGAGAATCATCCAATCGAACAAATACATCTATCTTTTATCTTTTTACTTTTTCTCTTTCCTTTACTTTTCTAATCTACTATTTGCTGTTCTTCCTTCGTCTCTACGTCGATTGAAGGCGTCCTAGGTGGCCTGCCGACTCTAGGACAACCCTACGTGCGTTGCCCCGACGGGATCCTGCCCGGACGACGCTCGGAGGTCTACCACCTCTGCCTGGCAAACCGGTCTGACCGGTTACAGAAACCGGTCTGACCGGTTCCTGCGTTTGCGCTCTGTTGGCCGCGAATTCGTGCCAACAGATTTGGCGACTCCGCTGGGGACGAAAATCTGGTTGCTCAGACCGTTTTATCGATCCTTAGGTAAATCAATCGGCTGCCATGGCTGGTAAATTACCTAAACCTGCTGATGTCGATGCTGCAAACATTCAAAGGCCAAACGTTGATCAAACGGCGGCTGAGGAGCAGAAAGCGCTTACGGAAATCCGAAGAAAGATCCGTGAGCATAAAGAGCGGGAGGCCCAGGAGATGGAAGAAGAAGCCGTGAGGCAATATATATCGCACTTCTCCGTGGATCGACAAGGGAATGTCAAGAAAGACAAGGATGTCGTCATTGATATTCCCGCACTGAAGGTACAATCCAATGCCCCTCTTGAAGTTAATTCAGAAATTGCAAATTTTATTGATGGAGCTGTCAGTGCTAGCTTTAATAATAAATTTGTTGCCATGGGTGAAAAATTTGAGTCTACGATTAAATCTCGTTTAGAACATTTAGAGGCCAAATTTGATAAACAATTTTCTGGTAAGGATGTTAATGGATCTACTTCTAATACCGAAAATTATAATGCATCCGAGGATTTATCAAATTTGCATATTCCGAAAATTCCCATTGGTTCATCACCAGTCCACCACATACATAGCCGGACTACTGTTGGTACTTCGGCTGGTGGAGTGAATACGATGGCTGCTACTAATGCTATGATGCCGCATACGGTTGTGTACAGTGAGCCATCTACAGGAGCATATGTTTCTAATAGTTCGTTGCATCATATTCCTAATACATTGCCGAATCAAACAGCAACATATAGCACACCACAAACCACTCTAAATCAAGCACCACATCCTGGATCAACTAGACCTAGAAACATTTCGGGGATGGAGGGATTTAGAGAAGAAATACTTGAGATATTTAGACAAACTTTTGGTACGGAGCCTAAAACAAAGAGTCGGTCGTATCAAAGACCGTATCCTGAGAATTATGAGTATATCCCATACCCACCAGGCTTTAAAATACCAGAGTTTACTAAATTCAGTGGGGATGATGGTAGAAGTACTTTAGAGCACATAGGCCAATTTACTATACAATGTGGTGAAGCTGCTTCTAATGATATTTATAAAATGAGATTATTTCCTTTATCTCTATCGGGTGCTGCATTTACTTGGTTTATTTCTTTGCCACCCAACTCAGTTTATACCTTTGCTAATATAGAAAGTAAATTTCATGATTATTTCTTTAATGGTGAAACTGAGTTAAAATTGTCAAATCTCGTATCGGTTAAGCAAAAATCTAATGAATCTGTTTCTGAATATATTAGAAGATTTAGAGATACTAGAAACCGATGCTATAGTTTGACAATTTCAGATAGAGATTTAGCTGATCTTGCTTATGCTGGTTTGCTTGATATTCATAAAGATAAGCTAGATGGTCAAGAATTTCTAGATGTGAGTCGGTTGCTGCAAAAAGCTCTAGCTAATGAAAACTGACTTAAAGAATCTAAGAGTTTACAAAAAACTAATGATAAAAGTAATCGTCTTGTATATTATGCATCTGATAATTCGGACGATGAAAGGAATAATGTTTATAGCACTGAATTTGTGTGGTCAACCAAAGATAAACCTACTACTTCTGATTCCTTAAAGCCGGTCCGCAAGAATCGGCAAGAGGAAGTTAAATATACTTTTGATGTGGCTAAGTGTGAGAGAATTTTCGATGAATTGCTAA
This sequence comes from Echinochloa phyllopogon, assembly GCA_033239725.1. Lineage (NCBI taxonomy): Eukaryota > Viridiplantae > Streptophyta > Magnoliopsida > Poales > Poaceae > Echinochloa > Echinochloa phyllopogon. Next base: position 46,957,030 of record BTCW01000002.1, on the reverse strand, counting down.
AAGCTGGAAAAATTAGAATAACTCATACTATGCCGCCATTAGAAGAGTTGAAGAGACGTGCTTATTGTAAATTTCATAATTCTTATTCTCATGCAACGAATGATTGCAATGTATTTCGGCGGCAAGTGCAATCGGCCATTGATGAAGGTCATTTGACATTTCATCCTATGCAAGTTGATACTAATCCTTTTCCTATGAATACCATTGAGTTACAAAATCCTAAAGTGTTAATTCGGCCACATCAAGCCGAAAAAGCCGTTGGAAAAAATGTAGTCATTGGAGATGACAAACTTGCTGATCCAGAAGTGATAAAGGTGCAGAAGGAGGTTCCTCAAGTGCTTGGGGGGCAAAAAAAACAAAGAAGACTGACAACGCGCAAACCGGTCTGACCGGTTCTTCAAACCGGTCTGACCGGTTTCTCTAGGAAAACTGGGAGTGTCCCAAACGCAAGAAAAAGGTGAAGCCGACCTTCGAGGAGCTTTTGGCCAAGTACAAGAAGAAGAGATCAAGTCAAAAGCGAGGAAATCGGTCTAGTAAAGGTAAAAAATCAAAACCTCCATCAGAATATCAAAATGAACCTTGTTCTTGCAAATCTCAAGTAAATTATGCTGCTGCACCTTGTTCATATATTGGACCGACCTCACCATGGTCCTGGTTCTATCCTTATTATTATTCACCTTTGGATTATAGCAATTTACATATGCGTTCATATATGATTCAATATGCTCCTACATGTGAAAGTTATGATCCAACGCAAAGACCGTTTATTGTTAACAATAATCTGGTTAGAAGTACACCTATTTCTAAAGGAGATGAGAAGGACATCAAGAGAGATTCAAGACACTCACAGCCGAGGTGGTGTCCCTCGGGCTTGTCTCATACTCAAAAGAGAAGATTGCAGCGGATACGTAAGCAAGAATCAATGGAGCAACAAGCAAAGGTCATGCCAACAAGGTTAGCAACTACCAAGCAAGTATGGAGGCCAAAGCAAGTCGTTCCTTGAAGTAAAAGGCAAGTTTATGGCCGATAAAACAATTATCGCCCTTAGAGCAATATATGGGCGATGTACTGTTAATCATCGTCTTTAACCAATTTTGATTATTATAGATGTTTTCTGACACGCAAGCTTTACCAGAAAATAGGGGGGCATATGTTCGCACCCAAAATTGGCAACCGGTCAGACCGGTTCTAGGAAGCGGTCAGACCGGTTTCACTGTAGCCGATCTGGCAACGGCCAAACCGGTCTGACCGGTTTCCCTATCCGGTCTGACCAGTTTCTCCCGTGTTGGAGTAGGTTTAGGACTCTAGAGTTTTATCCCGTATTGTAAACCAACCTAAAGGGGTACGACTTCCCCACCCTATAAATATAAAGGGTCATGGCCGATTGAGAATCATCCAATCGAACAAATACATCTATCTTTTATCTTTTTACTTTTTCTCTTTCCTTTACTTTTCCAATCTACTATTTGTTGTTCTTCCTTCGTCTCTACGTCGATTGAAGGCGTCCTAGGTGGCCTGCCGACTCTAGGACAACCCTACGTGCGTTGCCCCGACGGGATCCTGCCCGGACGACGCTCGGAGGTCTACCGCCAGCTCTGCCTGGCAAACCGGTCTGACCGGTTACAGAAACCGATCTGACCGGTTACAGAAACCGATCTGACCGGTTCCTGCGTTTGCGCTCTGTTGGCCGCGAATTCGTGCCAACACAATTATTACAAAAGCTTATGTTGTCGGCTTTCTAGTCTCAATATGTCTTTCCAGTTGCGACATGTCTACAAACAGGTTTAATTCAACACACTTCGTAATTTATTAGAAAAATATGTACGTTATCCGAAACCAAGCGGTTGAAATTGTAATCTCACTGCTGAATAACCCCACAAGCTATCAGCTTCCAACAACTATAAACTCTTACAGTCTTACCTCACCATGGATTCATGTCATATCAAACAAAGACAACATAAACAGCTCTTTGCCAACTCATCCGTAAAAACACCTAACTCAAAAAAAAAGAACCAAATAACAAAAAAAAGGTACATACTCCAATCTCTCAGCTAGCCAAGATTTACATTAAAAACACTTGTGACAAAATAACCGCAAGCGGGATCGAATGTCGAATGAATACAAGATTTGAGAAACCAACGAGTCAAGGAGACATCAAATCCCACAAAATTTCACCCTCAACTACAACTAGATGGGGTTGGTATGCATCACGCTGAAAAGAGATCGACATGGCCAAAATATGAGCTGCATATCACTGCACTTGGTTCCTTCTAGCTTCATTGCGTTATGGAGATTCTCCATGAGTGGGAAGATCACCATTGGACATATCTAGCCAAAGGTTTAACACTGGGGCAGTTATCACTGTTAAAGGTATCCATGATTTTAAGTTATTGATGCATATACTCGAGATCTGAGCTAAACAACTTTACTTTAGTCCTGCCACATATTCCCTATGTCTTGCATCATCACTTTCCACGTGTGTATTAGCTTCTCGTTAGTTGGTAGTTGGTTTACCACTATTTGAAGTGTCGATGTGCAATCACGCGGCTTGTGCCTCGGCTCCTGGTGGCCTGCCACTCATCAAGCATCTGAACATGAAGACAAAAGGAACTATCAAATAACAAAACCAATCAAGAGCAAGAACACACACTAACCATGCGCACTCAAGTGTGTGCGCTGCACTGGTGAGTAGACCGGCAGCTCGACAGTACCTAGCTATGGTTAACCAGCGCCTCCTGGTCGTCGCCGCCGTCATGGGCGCGGCCCTCGCCACCGCCGCCGCCGGCAAGTTCGAGTTCCAGGAGGCCACCGTGGACGCCATCCAGCTGGGGTTCCGGAACGGCAGCCTCACCTCGACGGCGCTCACCCGGTTCTACCTGGCGCAGATCGCCCGCCTGAACCCGCTGCTCCACGCCGTCATCGAGGTGAACCCGGACGCGCTGGCGCAGGCGGCGCGCGCCGACGCCGAGCGCGCGGCCTCCGGCGGCCGGTGCGCCGCCGCCGGCGGGCTCCACGGCGTCCCCGTCCTGCTCAAGGACAACATCGCCACGCGCGACCGGCTCAACACTACGGCCGGCTCCCTCGCGCTACTCGGCTCCGTGGTCCGCCGCGACGCCGGCGTGGTGGCGCGCCTCCGCCGCGCCGGCGCCGTCGTCCTCGGCAAGGCCAACCCCTCCGAGTGGTCCAACTTCCGCCCCGTCGAGTCCGGCTGGAGCGCCCGCGGCGGTCAGACGCTGGTAAGTACAGTAGTAATCTCATCACTTCCGGCCAAGAATGCACAAAATTTGTACGTTTGGCTAACATATATTTATTTATCTCTATCTAATTATAAAGCAAGATTGCTTCCACCGTATCTAGAAAAACGATTGATCCTGCAGTACGTCGTAAATTTGCATAAACCCCCTGATATTTATAAAAATCAACCCTATATATATTTATTCTCCTCCCCCAATATCTCCGTCGTTTGTCGTTTGTTCTCCTCCGTGCGATTCCCCGAGTGCGGAAGCGTCACAGGGCGATTACAATTCCTCGCGATGTATTCCAGTCGAGTCCGCCGATGTCGCCGAGTCCCAATCGATCCGAGGCTGCTGTCCCACTTCGTCCACGCGAACGGCGTCGTTCTCCCTCCGTGAGGAGCGCGAGCTGCCGGGCCGAGCAGATTCAACGAGAAGGAAGACCAGGTTGCGCAGAGATCGATGACCAGGGCCGAGCTCCTCCGTCGACGAGGCCACGCGCGCGGTGCTGTGTGGCAGTGTGGGCGAGTCTGAGCTCCTCCTGCAAGGACGCCGGATGGCGCTGTGGGCGAGCGCGAACTCCTCGGGCGACGAGGACACGGGGTGCTATGGGAGACCCCAAGCTCCTTTGGCGAGGACGCCGGGCGGTGCTGTGGGCTACTGCTAGCTGGAGCTCCTCCGGTGAGGACGCCGCGACGCTTGGGGCGAGCTCGTGCTTCTCCTGCGGGGAGACCTCGCAGCGAGCTCGAGTTCCTCTCACCGCGCGAGCCTCTCCAGCAAATCAATGATGCGAGTAGGCTGTGGTCTGTGGCGTTGGGGCACGAGGAGGGAATATGCGACGAAGATAAGGCTCCGGTGGCAAAGAAAAAAAATAAAAAAAGGAAAGAAATCCGATACATGCGTAGCAGCACAAAAGATAAGAAAAGGAAAAAAAAGAAAGACGCCTAGGCTGATGGGTGGGGCTAATTGATGCTTATTTGGACCCGCAAATAACTCAGACTAACGATGTTATCGCTGTCTTCATCCCATCTATGTGTATCCCTCAAACCAAACAAAAATACTGAGACGGACTCATCCTTCTGATCAAACACGAAACAACATCATACAAACTCAATTGGTCATCTTGGATTATGCACTTCAACCACGCGATTAATGCTCTTGTTCCTCACATCGTCATCCTGCTCCCGAGTGCTTGGGCTCCCTCTCTGCTCGACTGCTCTTGTGCCGTTAAAGGTGACCTTGATGAGCCGAATCGTGTGATCTCGATGGATCCACATGTGGATTGACATGTGCTAGCATGGGTACCCACTTCATTGCTGCCATTCTCTCATGTATTCTATGATTTTAGTGGAGAAAATGAAAAATGGATTTGGGTTTTGTGAGTAACTTCAACATGCACTAGGTTTTGTTCTGTACCCAGTGAACATAGACTTATTTAATTTGACGATGAATCAGTGTATTCATCGCACCTCACACTGGACGGGTCACGGGTCTATGCATGGATGGGTTAAGCCCTACGTGAATCGTGGCTAAGGCAGGTTGTTAAAACGTACCAAATTGTGCTGACCAATATGTTATTTGGGATGGGCTACACGAACCATTTTAAGCCATATTTTCACTAGGTCGGAATTGAACCTCAAACTATTTTCTAATTAGGGGCTTCAATTAAATTATAGTCTTTAATCGTTATTGACAACTTTTCTATATATGCACACAGATATAATGTTCATCCGTAGCAACGCACGGTCACATTTGCTAGTAAGTATACAATGCCAATGTATTTAACATTTGTGAACTTGTGAAGAATCCGTATGTTCTCTCGGCCACGCCGTGCGGGTCGAACGCCGGGCCGGGCGTGGCCGCGGCGGCGAACATGGCCGCCGTGACGCTGGGATCAGAGACCGACGGCTCAATACTCTGCCCATCGTCGATGAACTCCGTGGTTGGGATCAAGCCGACAGTTGGGCTGACCAGCCGGTCAGGCGTCATCCCCATCACGCCGTTGCAGGTAGAGGTGGTAACGGATCATGACCCGTTTGTTCCTTCACAATTTAACTTGATCCTAACAAAATTTAGCTTAAAAACTAGTATTATTTTGGCCTGGCCCTAATCCGGCCCGATCTTTAAAATTTCTAGTACAAAAGTGAGGGCTCTTTACCACCCCAGTTGCAGGACACTGTAGGGTAAGCAAGCAACGGCCGCCCGGCCGACCAGCTCGATCAGCTACATGCATCCTCCTCCAAGAAGTCCTGTCTTCTTGTACTAGTAGTTGGTTGACTGAAAGTTTTGATGGGTATAATTTGGCTTTTCTTTGTCATGGTCATGGCAGCCCAATGTGCCGTACAGTATCCGATGCCGTCCATGTGCTGGACGCCATTGTTGGCTACGATGAGCTTGACGCTGAGGCTACTGGAGCAGCTTCCAAGTACATCCCGCGTGGGGGTTACAAGCAGTTCCTGAGAATGGATGGGTTAAGGGGAAAGAGAATCGGTGTCCCTGCTGTGTTTTTTCAGGGGATAGATGACGTGTATATGGCGGTATATGAGAAGCATCTCAATACAATCAGGTAGTACTACCTTGCCCACTGAATCAAAGTTATATTAAAACAAAACTTTCGTTTAGTCCAAACATGCATACATAGATCCAAAATATGGTCACCAAAACCGTGGAAGTGTAAGAAAAAGAATGACTGGATCGTATTCATTTGTGTACTTCATTTCGATTAAATATTCTGTATAAATTGACAGGGTCAAGTGTTTAATTTCTTACTCTTCATGAAAGGCAACGCGGGGCTGTCGTGATCAAGGATCTCGACATCGCAACGAATTTCACTGATCTGGGCAACCTAGAGACGCTTCTGATGAATGCAGAGTTCAAGCTAAGCATCAATGCTTACTTGTCAGGCTTACTGTACTCCCCGGTCCGCTCCCTTGCAGAAATCATCGCGTTCAACAACGCACATCCAGTAGAGGTAAACCGAACATTTCTGTCTTTGAAACTGTAGACTCAACACCTGCAACTAATTCTCAAGATACTTGTTGTTAACTGTTGGCGCTTTTTCATAATCAAACATGAATGATGTGATGATAACATTCGTTGCAGGAGAGACTCAAAGATTTTGGGCAGCCGGACCTGATTGCGGCTGAGGAAACCAATGGAATTGGCGCCATGGAGAGGGCTGCCATCGAGCGGCTCAAGGAGATATCCAGCAATGGGTTGGAGAAGCTGATGAAGGAGCACCAGCTGGACGCGATCGTGGCGCCCAACAACGACGCCTCCTCCGTTCTCGCCGTCGGCGGCTATCCGGCCATCGCCGTGCCGGCGGGGTACGACAAGCAGGGAGTCCCCTTTGCGATATGCTTTGGCGGGCTCAGGGGCTACGAGCCGAGGCTGATTGAGATGGCCTATGCGTTTGAGCAAGCTACCAAAGTCAGAAGGCCACCTACTTTCAAACGTTAGTTGGCTAATCTTGCATGATGAACGCAGTAGTCAATGAATTGTATGAGAATAATCCATGGAAATAACCACCTCGTGGCTTCAACATCGTTACGTGGTTATTATTCTGGCGCCACACCGAAGCAAGAATTGTCGGCCATGGATATCTCTCTCCGACTTTTTTTTTCTTTTATACTTCTCTCTCTGAATCTTGGGAGATGAAGTTTTTTTTTTTTGCTTTTGCTTTTGGGGTTTCATATTCACTGATTTTGCAACATGCCCTTGCTCAAAGCCATTAATAACCATGCAAACATGAGAACGAGAAAACTTGTGTTGGAGCTCGAAGTCGAAGGTAGAAATGGAAAGCGCGGTTGCTGGAGTCCAGTTCCAGTGTACTGCCGGCTTGTCGTTGGATTGACGACGACGCTTGGACCAGTCGTGCCGTAGCAGACTCGTGGTCCTCGTGGACGTGATGCACGCGGCTGCACGACCTGGTCAAACCTCCTTCCCCTTTCCGCATTTGCCCCCACTCTTCCGCCTCCCTGTCCCTGCCATCCCGGCGCGCCGTGCGCCCCCACCCGCACGTACGCCCGGTCCACGCGCCCGGCGGCATCCGTACCGCTGCCCGTGGCCGTTCCAGAGAGCCGCGGGCGCCGGCCGGTGGAGTTAGGTCCGTGGACGCGGTCCACGGATCATCCGACCTAACGCATTCCCTCCCTCCAACTCCCTTTCATCCTTCCCGGCGGCGGCCCAGATGCGACCAAATTCCTCCTCCCATTCTCTCTCCTCCCCTCGCTCGTTGCCAAAAGCGGAGCAACCAAGGGGGAAGAAGAAAGCGGGCGGCGAAAAGCAGTTTGGCTCCTACTCCCCGTTCCGGATTGGTCGCGAGGTTCGATCGGCGCTCCCAATCTTCTCCGTTCCTGAATGCATTTTTTAGTCCGATTTTTTGTGCGATTGGGTGGGTGTATCGGATGGGTCTGTCCGATCCGTGGGCGGATTGCTTTGGAATCCTGGTGCGGTTCCGATGAGAAGAGGGTTCCCGTGGTTGCCCGTGATAATCTGCTGTGCGCCGTGTTTGCGTACTTCTAATCCTGGTTGTACCCAGCTGATAGATTTGATTTAGCCAGAGTCCAGAGGTGTGGGTGGACGGACATGCGAACCGCGGGTAGATTGGTTGGGTTAGAGGAGGGTTGGATGAGAGTTGAGACCGTGGAATTTATGAAATGGGAGGGAACATGCAGTGGGGTTTGAGTAATGATGCGTGGCAATGGGTCAGTGGCCAATATTACGATATTGATTTTTTTTAGACTATAAACAATAGTGAATTGGGAACGAGTTTTGCTTACAATTCACTGGCCATTTTCTGATAGCACAGATTTTCTGAAATTCACAATATCGACTGCTTCACGCCATGACCTTTTGTATCACCTAATGCTATTGCCTTGGATTGTTGTGGGAGTGCCCTTTCCTTCTGAGAGATTGGGATATTAGTCTGTCAGATTCATCTAATTAGCCACCGTAGTATTTATTGGCAAGCCTATATCCTGATGAACATACTTACTGATCATATGCTTTTCAAATTGTGGGCTATAAGCTTTGCATATTCGTGTGGCATATGCATTTCACAGTAATAATTTGGCCTGTAATTCTGTCTGGCCTTATAACAATGCCTATGTATTTCATATGCAGTGCTGTCTCTAAACTTAGGAGAGCGCGTACTCTAATGTGAACAGTGATTAGTGATTAAGAGATTAAATTTGACATGAAGTTTGGATTCTAGGAGAATTGGATAAAATTCTATAGAAGGCTATGCTGATTGTTTGTGTGATGTCCTCCTTTGGTTTGCTAAAACAATGGTATATTCTATTCTGACGCTGAAAAGGTTTTAGCTTATTCATCAAGGCCTAATGAGATATCTCTCTATCTTCCCTTCTTACAATGGATTTTTCCGCCTTTATTATGCCTATTTTAGCTAGTTGGCGATTATCATAACAATATTTGAAGGGCGAAAAAACAAGGATAATATTCTGATGATTGATGCTTAATCACTTAGCTATGTACTCCACAGCTTACTCTTACTTTAGAGTTACATATTTGGAAGCAGAAAGATAATTCAACATGGCATCTTTATATACTGAAATACTTTGATGCTGAAACAGGCATCCCAACATGTGTATGATCTGAATGTCCTGTGAATGGTGTCCAGGTGCATGTTAATAAGTGGCTCAACTAGATCTATCCATCTCATGAATTGTTGACAAATTATCATGCATGGCCTGCTCTACATGCTTTTCATATGCTGAGAATAGCATTTCACAACAGAACTCGCACCAGACTTTTTTTTGTATCATTGCTTCTTATTGTTCAGGGTTAATACCTTATTTAAGTTACAGTCCTAAACATTCTCTATCTTTTTTTTTCCAGAAATAAATGTGCCGTGGAATAATTGATATCCGAAGCATGAAAACATCTATCATCGCGCTCTGTTAAACGGTTTGGTTAGCACACTGATGGCTGAGGTGTTTGCATGACATCCTCTTTGAGCTTATATGGGGTAGGTGCTCTTCATTTATACCCAAGAAATCTATTATGATCCTGTAACACCATAAATCTTATTTACGCGATGCAAATATAATTATAGGGAGCACTTCCTTTTTCGTCAATGGTTGTAATTATAGGGAGCACTTGAATGGCATCTTTTGAGAATTTGAGCAATTCCTGCCTCGAGCATATCTGATGTTTAATTTATGCAGAGCAGTGGCTGTATTGGTAATTTAAGCAAATCTCAGTCACTTCGTGATTCTAAACTGAAAGGATCTTTAAGAAAGAGATCTCGGTATTCATCTGCTGGAAACAGAAGACGATGGCAGTCGGGTCCAGAAGCAATGGAGAACAATGTTAGCATATCAGTTTCTCTTGAGGGGAATATCTCCTCTATTCCCAACTCAATAGTCAACGATTCTAAAATCTCAATGGAAAATGGGGTAGATACATCATTTATCAACCATGGTATGGTTTGATTTTGAAATTTTGGTATCTTGAGTTGTATTGTTTAATAAATTATATCTGTGTTTGGATGCTTACTACATAGGTAGATTGAGAAAGTAGCTTGATCATGAGGTAAATATGTTGTAAAACATCTTTGATATGTGGCCTGGTGAAATCAAATAGATAATTGTGCTTGTACTAACACCAAAGCTGTACTGAAATTGTTTTACTCTTTGAACAAGAACTATACACATAGCCTTGTTTCTCTCAGAATGATAATAGAATCCACATGATGTAAAGGGGCTCTGTCCATACTGTCGTAGTGCAAGTCATTATACAGGACATGTTTCTCATTTACTTTACTTTTTGTGAGGGAAAGCTTGTTGTTAGCTGTGAACTTCTGTGGTCAGCATTCAGACATTAACATATTTTTATAACTAAAAAAGCCTAGTCAACAATACCTTTCTTTGGGAGCTATGGATGAATAATCAGACTTGATACTGGGTCCGGAGTTTGCAGGCTGATTATATGTTTTGTTTCTGCAGCTGCTGTAGCATGGGCTGAGATGAGAAGGCAATGGGTTGGACATCAGGCAGAAGTTCCCAAAAAGGCACCTCGAGAGCCAGTAATAAGGTTTCTGATCCTCTTTCATTTGCCTGGATATTTTTTTCATTTCCAAGAATCTATAGATTAGTCCCATCGGCTTGGGCAGTTTTTTGGTAAATTGGCTAGTTTAAAGATTCTGTGAAATTTCTAACCTCATGCAGAAAAATGTATTGATTTGCTATAGTTGTTTTAACCAAAAGTAGAGGTATTCTCTTGGAAAAAGAGGTATTGTAGCTAATATCCTAGCTACAAGCTACTTGATATGATTAGTGCCTGATGGTACTTGTTCTGGCGAAAAATACTTGAACAAGCTGCCAGGAGCATCTGGCAGGTTAGCGATGTTAGTTTATACTGAGAAAAACTTCTAGTTGTCTAATGCTAGTTAGATACCTGTAGCTTCTTGATTCATGTTAGGATGCAAGCGATTTCCAAACTTATCTTGCTGGGTTCAGAATTCTCAAGTCTCAACTCTACTGTCTTTCTTATTGCAGTTGGTGCACAACATATGATGATCTCTTGTCGACAAACGAACGTTTTCCACAGCCAATCCCACTATCTGTAAGATCCCTGAGCTGAAGCTCTTTTTCATCTGTGGATCATGTTGCCGGCTTCTGACTTGCAGAATTCTTTTAGGAAATGGTTGATTTTTTGGTTGACATATGGCATGAAGAAGGGCTCTATGATTAGCTGACATCTGGCTTTCTTTTCGCCTTGCTGTTAGAAAAGATGTTATCCCGTGAAGCAGCAAGAAACTACGTATTGGTTGCAGAAACTACGAATTGGAAAATTGTTAATTGAAAAGGTAGTGCAGTGGGTTGGTATAGTTTCTGACATTTGGATATTAGCTGTCAGCTTTGTTTCTTGTTTTTGCAATCTTGCAAGGACTCACTCGATGACCTGCCATACCGAATTGAATGGTTGTTTTAGATAAAAAGGGCAAGGGGCATTGGAATTTTCTGTAATACTAATTTTTGTTGACACGTTCTGTAATACGAATTAAGATCATTGTGAAGTTATTGACGACTTGATGTTCTGTAAGTGTTGGTCATCTACTTTATCATTTTTCAATATTGTCATTTGTCAACCATAATAACCATAATTCACCAAAAAGAACGGGGCATGCCCTTTTCCGCGCACTCATCCTATAAATACATACACACTCATCCTATAAATACATACACGTAAATCCTACCCATGTAAGTGGCTCTGAGAGATTAGAACATTAGATGTTAAGATTGCTTGATGAAATCACAATGATCGTAGAAAGGGGCATGCTTGCAGATATACTAGAAGTAGAAAAGTTAATCCTAAAAGAGACTAAATATGGAAGCATGAAAGCCAATAATTAACTATTTGTTCATGAAGCAAAATGCTCGATGTAAGATGTCCAATGTCAAAGCAAATATCACCTTAAACTATGCACACGTAATTCATAGGATTGTTGTGTAGTCTCTCAATTATCACTAAACTTTTTCTTTGGATTTATCTCAAACATAATTCATTAATTCTCTCGGGTTACAAGATGGTAGATTTCTAATAGTAGGTGTGTTTAGTTCCAAAAAAGAAGAGATAAAATTTGGTAAAAATGTCATATCGGACACTGTAGCACTTTTCGTTTGTTTGTGGTAATCGTTGTACTACCATGACCTAACTAGGCTCAAAAGATTCGTCTCGTCGTGTACATCAAAACCATGCAATTAGTTTTTTATTTACATATGTTTAGTGTTCCATGTACTCCGTATGAAGAGAGAGATTTGATGTGATTTGATATGATATGTGAATAGTGAAGTTCGGAGAGAGAATTTTGAAGATTTCGTTGGGAGTGAACACAGCCAGTAATGGCCGATGATAATGTTTTGTTTTAGTACTAGTATACTAGTATAATCCTTCGGTAGTAGTGGTGCGTAGTGGTGCACGCCGCACGTGTAGGGCCTCCAAACTCCCAAAGTCGAAAAAAGGTTGGAAGCCAACGCCGGTTTACGTTTACTCGCCCGCCGACCGCAGCGACGCGCGCCTCCGTTGCTTGCTTTCTTCCCCGCCCTCCTCTCCGGCGAGGGAATCAACCCAGCCCCGCGTGAAGCACACTTGCCGATCCGGGAGAGGGGCCTTCGATCCGTTCCCCGTGCCGGCGGCGGCGATGGATAAGGTGAAGAGCCTGCTGAAGCCGCGGCCGACGCCGCAGCAGCAGCTGCGCGAGTGGCAGCGCCGCCTCCGCAACGAGTGCCGCCTCCTCGACCGCCAGATCCGAGGTCCTACTCCCCCGCACTCGCCCGCCCCTCCTCCCTCCCCTTCTATTCCCCTACTTTTCGTCCCGCCGGGCCCCGAGGCGACGCGCGATCAAGCCTGCTACCATGTTAAGGGGGTTTCTTAGATTCATGGTCGCATGTTGCTTGGTGCCCGCCCTAGGTTTGCCTCAGAAATTGGCAACATGGTGACGCGATTAGCCACGCGCTTGCATGCCGCCTTTACCCGTAGCTTCGTTGTGGTTTTCGCGATCATTCTTCTCACTCGTTTCCTTGTATTTGCAGATGTGCAGAGGGAGGAGAAGAATGTGGAGAAAGCCATCAGGGAGGCTGCCAAGCGCAACGACATGGGATCTGCAAAGGTACGACCGGTTTAATCTTGCTGTTCTGTGTAATCTGAAACCTAATGCTTGCTCTCTTCTAGTATGATCTTTGGGCTTTCTCAGAGTAGCTTAGATTTTCATTGTGGATGTAGGAGTAGTACAGACACAGAACAAATTAACCTCTTGCCACTAAACCAACAAGATTTATATGAATTGATATTCAGTTTCTTCGGCAATGTGTGTATTGAATGCTATTCGTGTACAAAAGCAAACTGACAGGTTGTTCTATTTCAGCTATTTGAGCTACATGATGTGCCTTTTCTCAAACAGCTTTGCTTCAGGTCTTAGCATAGGAATGTTTAACATGGTAGCAGGAACACTTGTATTGAAGAAAGAATGCTATGACCTTTGCATCAATATATGATTACTCTCATCTCTCACTCTGCATTATTATGTCAGCGTTATCTTCTGAAAGTCATTTAGTTCTTCTTGATGATTGATTGGTTCATTATAAGAAGGAAATGAGAAGTACTGATACGGATTGTTGCTTATGTTAGATCTGTTTACAATTGTTGCTTATGTTAGATCACAAGTTTTGGTTATTTTCCTGTCCCTAAATAGCTGACGCTCGTTATTGGTGGTGCTGGTATCAGGTCCTTTTCATTCTTGTTCTAAAGAACATTGTTATTATCATCAACAATCTGGGAGGTCGGGGTTACAGTAGTAGATAACAAACTAAAGTGAAAAACATCCATGCCACTTGGAATACAGTCCATGAGATTGAAAGTAGTTAGCGGTTGATGGGAAAATGGGTGCCAAACAGTATGAAATAGGTCAGATTGCTTGTCTACCAAACTATCATGGTGTTGTTTGCTCTAAGGATAGTAGAATTAGAAGCACAAAGCTCTTTATATTCTCCAAAGGAGTTAGAAAGTATTCCCACCAGCCATTATCCCAATTTTCAGGAATATTGTTGTCATCACTAGCAACATCATTCTGGGGTACATTGGCAAAAGCAGAATAATTGTCCACTGAAGGTCACTAGTATATGCAGTTATCTCGAACACAATCTTTGTTGCTACAATGTTACAGAGAATGCATTAGCACATATCTCATTTTCATGTACCAGATCTTCTGTGTTTCAGTCGATATGTAACATTTCAAGTTTCAACAGACATAATACATCATTACTGACCTTATCTGTCAGAAACTCAGAATATGACCAACGATTTGGCATGCTATTGATGTTATCATTTCTTTTTTATGCCAGGCGCTTGCTAAGGAAGTTGTAAGATCAAGACGTGCAGTTAATCGTCTTTACGAAAACAAGGCTCAACTGAATTCAGTATCAATGCACCTTGGAGAAATTGTCGGTATGTGATGTGCCTGTTAGTACCTTCAATTCTGAAGTTACATGCAAGGATATGGAACAATCTTGTATCCAGTTTGGCTCTATATCAGTATGACTTTATTTCGTGAGTTCTATTTTGTAGTGTCTTATATTGTCCATTAAACTAGGCGCTTTAACTTATGGAAGAGTGATTCTATTAATTAATATTTAATGGCAGACCCTTGTTATGGGCAATTACTGTAGCATCAAGTATCAATATCCTACTCATCCAAAAAGAGTATCAATATGTACTAACTAAATTTCTTTCGTGCATAACTTGTCTTCTGGCACTAATACTGGAAAGTGCTGATATGTTTTGCACACTGAAATCTGTATGTGCCACTAAAAGTATTACCCCTTTGCCTTTTCCACTCGTTATCTCATTCCAGATTGCTGTTTCTGTGATTGCTGTATTCCATCAAATTAAATTGCATACTATGTGTTTTAGATTTGGGCACGTTCCTCTGTTTAATTTTAGTTGGTATAATAGCCAGTGAAGGTACAGTCTACAGATTGAATTCAGGACCTGGAGTTTAGCAATACCTCAGTTTAACAGTTGACAACATAATTTTCCACACTTGACACTTGCATTTAAATATGCATTTTAGAGAATTGAGCTTGCATCCTATTTCATTCATTTATTTTTGTCAGGGAGTACTGCTCTCGGTTTATGTCTACTATTTCCTTGTACATACAAATAATTTCTGTGGATGTAATTTTCAGCAACTGCAAGAACGGTGGGCCATCTTTCCAAAAGCGCTGAAGTGATGAAAATAGTTAATAATCTAATGAAAGCTCCAGAGTTGGCTGCCACAATGCAAGAATTTAGCAAAGAAATGACAAAGGTAAATATGCTGCCTGTATATTATCAGTAGTTATGCATGCTGTCCCATATATAAAGCAATAGCTTCCATTTCTGTGCTAATCTTTTCCACGAAATTGATGTGTCTTTGAATATCGAGAGTGTGCTATAACTCAGCTGACATATTAGCATTCTGACTCCAGGCAGGTGTGATGGAAGAGATGGTGAATGATGCAGTCGATTCAGCTTTGGACTCTGAGGACATGGAGGAGGAAATTGAGGAGGAGGTTGACAAGGTTCTTGCTTCGGTAGCAGGGGAGACTGCCTCCCAGCTACCGGATGCTGTCAGGACACAGAAGATACAGCAAGCTTCAACGAGCAGGGTTCCAGAAGAGGTAGTGCTTTGCCTTGCAGTTTCTTTGCATGCTAGTGTCTTGTATATGAACATTTAACTGTTAAGTGGAGAAAGCTATTGCATGGAAAGTTGCTTTAGAGTTAAAAATCGTCCATCACAGCATAGTAGAACTTTGGGGCCGAAATAATTTAGCTAGTTTCTTCTCAAAAAAAAAAATTAGCTAGTTGTACTCCTTATGCAACTGAAGTGCACTATCTGTTGATGAATTATCTTAGCTGTGAATTTGATGACTTTGGTTGGGCATGTTTTGCAGCGACAAGCTGTTGCTGAGGGTGTTGATGATGACGAGGAAGACCTAGAAGAGATCAGGGCCCGGCTTGCCAAAGTGAGGTCGTAAACCGTGCATCCCTGAGGCGTCTAACTTGCGGAGTCCATGGTCTTCGAGATAGCCAAACTGCTGTAAGGTAAATTGGGTTAATGAGTGATGATTACATGGATTTCACCCTCTCTTGACCTGGCAAGGTATTGTTGTATAGTAAGCAATTCGATGTGGGCAACGACTTGTCGTCGTTGATTTCATCTGCCATATAAGATTGAGCACAGGAAAACTGAATAATGGGTTGTCTACTCTTCAGAATGTCACATACTCGCGTGTACAGAAACCATGTGCACAGCAACTACTCTAGCTGACAAGCTTGGATCTCCAGCATTTTTTTTTGAAAGACAGACTCCAGCGTTTTGTTTAGGGCAAGTTGTGATAGGCTGTTAACTGGCACAGTATTCGGGTGTGGTGTTCCACAGAAGAGCATATATGCTTCTTGACACAATGGCACGGCGTTATTCTCTGTAAAGTTGCTGTATTGACTTTCGGCTGGTGAGTTGTGACTTGTCTTTGCTTCTGGATGACGAGGGCTTCCTGTGAATTCTCGGGCGGACGCTTAGAGTTTTTCTGAACCCTTTGATGGAAGAATTCCCTGGACGGATTCGCCTTAGGCTGTTCGCACTCATGGTAATCTATCTTTCTCCTCTAAAGAGAATATTCTATCCTAGTCATCAAGATTCTTTCTTCTATCTCAATTTCTTCCGTACTCGTCTCCTCTGTCACCTTCCTCTGTATCAACTACCACATATTTTTATTATTTTTTCATCCCCTCCCCACCCACCCCCGCCAGCTCTCTCTCCCTTTCCCCTCTCCCCCCTCGAGTTCCCCTCCCCAGTCCCCACACGCGCCGGCCTCCCACTCCGTCTGATCCCCACCCGCGCCGCCGCCACCCGCCGCCGAATCCGCGCCGGGCCGCCGCTAGCCGCCGCCGCAGCGGCTCCTCTTCCTCCCCTCCTCCGCGCGGGCGGCAGCAAGCGGTGGAGCCGCCGCCGGCGGTGGTGGCCTGGGTTCCCCGACGCCGCCTCGGCGGCCGCGCACGCGCCTTGGTGGTGGAGGCGGCGGCGGCCTAGGAGAAGTTCCTCCCGCCGCGTGGCGCATCGCGTTGAGGTTGCGGAGGCCAGGGTGCGTGCGGACGACGGCGAAGGCGAGCGCGAGCGGCAGGCGGCGGGAGAGCCTCGGCGGCGGCGGCGGCAGCCCGTGCTGGCCGAGCGCGACGGCGGCCGACGACGCGGTGGACGGCGGCCCGCGTGAGGGCGGCGGCTGACGACGGGGACGACCGTGACGGCGGCGCCGCGCCCTCCGCTGCTCCCCTCGTCGGCGTCGCGGCTTGGCGGCTCGAGCACGACGGCGGCGGGTGCTCTCCTCGTCGGCGTCGCGGCTTGGCGGCGGGCGGTGGGGGCGGGCGACGCGTCGGCGTGGCCCTGGTCCGGTTCTCCCGTCGCTCGTCGTCCTCCGCTGCTCCCTTCTCCCCTGCTCTCTCTCTCCCCCCCTTCCCCTCCCTGCGCGCGGTGGTTGGGCGCGCGGGCCCGACCGCCAGCGTGGCAGCGTAGGGGAGCTCCTCCACCTCTGCTAGATTTGGGGGAGGCGGAGGGCTCCGCTCGCGTAGGGGAGGTCTTCCAGGAGACTGCAGCTGTCTGTTCCTGGAAACGCTCCTTCAGGAGCTCGTCCAGGACACCAGTGCCAGTAGCCTTATCTCGACTACCTGTCCCTGTGAGAAGATATTTGCTACTGTATAGTTTGATCTGCGTTAGCTCTTATGCGCAACATGACGAAAGCGAAACGTTTTCCTTTTTTAATAAACAAATAAAGCGAGAAAGCTAACCGTGCTTGTGCTTTAGTGGCGAGGTCACGAGAAGTAGAGGACACGCAACTTCGATTCTAACAAGAGATGATAATTATATTGGGAAATACCGCGACAGCACAAATTAATAGTCCGTAAGAGAGACACACTGTAATTGAAAGAAGCGCCGTGACACGAAAACATTGGTACAGGCGATCGCTTCTCCGCGACTGCTTTGTGCCACTTGGGCCAGACGACGACACGTGTGTGCGCGCGCCACGTATCTCACTATCCTCAGCACTGGCAGTATCTGTGCCGCGTCCCGTCACTGACAGCTGAGCCCACCATGCCGAAAAAATCTGGTGGACTCTTCTTGCTTCCAACTCCCAAGTCGTCTTCTTTTCCCCTTCCTTCTCCCCACTCTTCGGCTCTTCGCCCCCCACTTCAGTTTTCGCCGGTTCACCCCCATCGCCACCGCCGGACCGCCCATGGCGTCCACCGATTGGAGCCCCGCCCTCGCGCTCCTCGGTATCCTCCTTCTCGCCGCCGTCTTCGCCGCCCGCGGCTCGCCGGATGAAGGGGGCGTCCTCCGCCTCCCTTCCTCCGCGCCGCGGCACCTGGCCCCGCGGTTCCCCCGCTCCGCCGCCGTCGACCTGATCCGCGCCCTCAACCTCCACCCCGCCGATGCCTCCCCGCGTCCCCTCACCTCCGCCGGCGCCGAGGCCTCCCCCGCCCCCGCGGGGACCCTCGTCGAGAGGCCCATCCGCCTCGCGTCCTTCGCGACCGAAGGCGACGGCACGTCGGTGAATGACCTGGGCCACCACGCCGGGTACTACCGTCTCCCCAACACCCACGACGCCAGGTGAGCTCCTCCACCTCTTCCCCCCATCTCTTCTTACTGCCCCCACCCACATGGAGCGTTCTGTTACTCACACGCCGACTGTGCAGGATGTTCTACTTCTTCTTCGAGTCGAGGGGGAACAAGGACGACCCCGTGGTGATCTGGCTGACCGGCGGGCCCGGGTGCAGCAGCGAGCTCGCGCTCTTCTACGAGAACGGACCCTTCCACATAGCAGACAACTTGTCGCTCGTCTGGAATGATTTTGGTTGGGACAAGGTACGTGTTGGCACGAATTCGCGGCCAACAGAGCGCAAACGTAGGAACCGGTTTCTGTAACCGGTCAGACCGGTTTGCTAGACAGGGCTGGCGGTAGACCTTCGAGCGTCGTCCGGGCAGGATCCCGTCGGGGCAACGCACGTAGGGTTGTTCTAGAGTCGGCATGCCACCTAGGACGCACTCAATCGGCGTAGAGACGAAGGAGGAACATCAAATAGTAGATTGGAAAAGTAGGGAAAAGAGAAAAAGTAAAAAGATAAAAGATAGATGTATTTGTTCGATTGGATGATATCTCTCAATCGGTCATGACCCTTTATATTTATAGGGCGGGGAAGTCGTACCCCTTTAGGTCGGTTTACAATACGGGATAAAACTCAAAAGTCCTAAACCTACTCCAACACGGGAGAAACCGGTCAGACCGGATAGAGAAACCGGTCAGACCGGTTTGGCCGTTGCCAGATCGGCTACAGTAAAACCGGTCTGACCGCTTCCTAGAACCGGTCTGACCGGTTGCCCTCGGCCTGATAGGCAACTGCCAATTTTGGGTGCGAACATATGCCCCCCTGTTTTCTGGTAAAGCTTGCCTGTCAGAAAACATCTATAATGATTAAAATTGGTTAAAGACGATGATTAACAGTACATCGTCCATATATTGCTCTAAGGGCGATAATTGTTTTATCGGCCATAAACTTGCCCTTTACTTCAAGGAACGACTTGCTTTGGCCTCCATACCTGCTTGGTAGTTGCTAACCTTGTTGACGTGACCTTTGCTTGTTGCTCCATTGATTCTTGCTTACGTATCCGTTGCAATCTTCTCTTTTGAGTATGAGACAAGCCTGAGGGACACCACCTCGGCTGTGAGTATTTTGAATCTCTCTTGATGTCCTTCTCATCTTCTTTAGAAATAGGTGTACTTCTGACCAGATTATTGTTAACAACAAACAGTCTTTGCGTTGAACCATAACTTTCATATGTAGGAGCATATTGAATCATATATGAACGCATATGTAAATTGCTATAATCTAAAGGCGAATAATAATAAGGATAGAACCAGGACCATGGTGAGGTCGGTCCAACATATGAACAAGGTGCAACAGCATAATTTACTCGAGACTTGCAAGAATAAGATTCATTTTGATTTTCTGATGGAGGTTTTGATTTTTTACCTTTATTGGGCCGATTTCCTCGCTTTTGACTTGATCTTTTCTTCTTGTACTTGGCCAAAAGCTCCTCGAAGGTCGGCGTCACCTCTTTCTTGTGCTTGGGACACTCCCAGTTTTCCTGAAGAAACCGGTCAGACCGGTTTGAAGAACCGGTCAGACCGGTTTGCGCGTTGCCGGTCTTCTTTGTCTTTTGTTGCCCCCCAAGCACTTGAGGGACCTCCTTCTGCACCTTTATCACTTCTGGATCAGCAAGCTTGTCATCTCCAATGATTACGTTTTTTCCAACGGCTTTTTCGGCTTGATGTGGCCGAATTAGCACTTTAGGATTTCGTAACTCAATGGTATTCATAGGAAAAGGATTAGTGTCAACTTGCATAGGATGGAATGTCAAACGACCTTCATCAATGGCCGATTGCACTTGCCGCCGAAATACATTGCAATCATTCGTTGCATGAGAATAAGAATTATGAAATTTACAATAAGCACGTCTTTTCAACTCTTCTAATGGCGGTATAGTATGAGTTATTCTAATTTTTTCAGCTTTTAGTAATTCATCAAAAATACTATCACACTTAGCCACATCAAAAGTATATTTAACTTCCTCTTGCCGATTCTTGCGGACCGGCTTTAGAGACTCGCAAGTGCTAGGTTTGTCTTTGGCTGACCATACAAATTCTGTACTATAAACATTATTATTCTCATCGTCCGAATTATCAGATGCATAATATACAAGACGATTACTTTTATCATTAGTTTTTTGTGAACTCTTAGATTCTTTAAGTCGGTTTTCATTAACTAGAGCTTTTTGCAACAACCGACTTACATCTAGAAATTCTTGACCATCTAGCTTATCTCTATGAATATCAAGCAAACCAGCATAAGCAAGATCAGCTAAATCTCTATCTGAAATTGTTAAACTATAGCATCGGTTTCTAGTGTCTCTAAATCTTCTAATATATTCAGAAACAGATTCATTAGATTTTTGCTTAACCGATACAAGATTTGACAATTTTAACTCAGTTTCACCATTAAAGAAATAATCATGAAATTTTTCTTCTATGTTAGCGAAAGAATAAACTGAGTTGGGTGGCAAAGAAATAAACCAATTAAATGCAGCACCCGATAGAGATAAAGGAAATAATCTCATTTTACAAATATCTTTAGAAGCAGCTTCACCACATTGTATAGTAAATTGGCCTATGTGCTCTAAAGTACTTCTACCATCATCCCCACTGAATTTAGTAAACTCTGGTATTTTAAAGCCTGGTGGGTATGCGACATATTCATAATTCTCAGGATACGGTCTTTGATACGACCGATTCTTAGTTTTAGACTCTATACCAAAAGTTTGTCTGAACATTTCGAGCATCTCTCTAAATCCCTCCATCCCCGGAACGGTTCTAGGTCTAGCAGATTCAGAATGTGGTACTCGATTTATAGTGGGCTGTGGTGTGCTATATGTTGCTGTTTGATTCGGCAATGTGTTAGGAACAGGATGCAGCTAACTATTAGAAACATATGCACCTATAGATGGTTCATAATACACAGCTGTATGTGGTGTCATAGCATTAGTAGCAATCATTGTACTCCCTCCACCAGCCGAAGTACCAACTGTAGTTCGGCTACGTATGTGGTTGATTGGTGGTGAACCAATGGGAACCTTTGGAATATGCAAATTTGATAAATCTTCTAGTGTACTATCTATACAATTTTCGGTATTAGAAGTAGAACCATTAACATTCTTACCAGAAAATTGTTTATTAATTTTGGATTCTATGTTTTCAAATCGAGACTTAATCATTGATTCAAACTTTCCATTCATAGCATCAAATTTATTATTAAAGCTCGCACTAACAGCCCCATCAATAAAATTTGCAATTTCCGAATTAATTTCAGGAAAAGCATTAGATTGTACCTTTAGTGCGGGAATATCAATGACGACATCCTTGTCTTTCTTGACGTTCCCTTGTCGATCCACGGAGAAGTGCGATATGTATTGCTTCACGGCTTCTTCTTCCAACTCCTGAGCCTCCCGCTCTTTATGCTCACGGATCTTTCTTCGGATTTCCACAAGCGCTTTTTGCTCCTCAGCAGCCGTTTGATCAACGTTCGGCCTTTGAATGTTTGCAGCATCGACATCAGCAGGTTTAGGTAATTTACCGGCCATGACAGCCGATTGATTTACCTAAGGATCGATAAAACGGTTTGAGCAACCAGATTTTCTTCCCCAGCGGAGTCGCCAAATCTGTTGGCACGAATTCGCGGCCAACAGAGCGCAAACGCAGGAACCGGTCAGACCGGTTTCTGTAACCGGTCAGACCGGTTTGCCAGGGCTGGCGGTAGACCTTCGAGCGTCGTCCGGGCAGGATCCCGTCGGGGCAACGCACGTAGGGTTGTCCTAGAGTCGGCAGGCCACCTAGGACGCCCTCAATCGACGTAGAGACGAAGGAGGAACAACAAATAATAGATTGGAAAAGTAGGGAAAAGAGAAAAAGTAAAAAGATAAAAGATAGATGTATTTGTTCGATTGGATGATATCTCTCAATCGGCCATGACCCTTTATATTTATAGGGCGGGGAAGTCGTACCCCTTTAGGTCGGTTTACAATACGGGATAAAACTCAAAAGTCCTAAACCTACTCCAACACGGGAGAAACCGGTCAGACCGGATAGGGAAACCGGTCAGACCGGTTTGGCCGTTGCCAGATCGGCTACAGTAAAACCGGTCTGACCGCTTCCTAGAACCGGTCTGACCGGTTGCCCTCGGCCTGATAGGCAACTGCCAATTTTGGGTGCGAACAGTACGCATTCTACTGCTCCTGCGCTTAGTGATCTAGTGGACAAAGTTGCAGGGCCTGTGACTTTCAGATGTGTTCCTGTATTATCTGTTGATTGATTGGAAGCTCTGTGTAATCTCCGCTCCTGTTCTGTCTTTCACAGGCATCCAACCTTATCTATGTTGATCAGCCCACTGGGACTGGGTTCAGCTACAGCTCGGACTCACGGGACACTCGCCACAATGAAGCTAGCATCAGCAATGATTTATATGACTTCCTGCAGGTAGTGACTATCCCTTTTTGGATAAGATGCATTCAGTTATACGTGTGAGTGGAATTTCGATGGTATGTTGTGGCCTGAGTGACTGAGTCAAGGCGAACAACGAACATTTATGGTATCATTGATGGTATGTCACCCACACACACTGAGTTGCCATGCTTGCTTAGTTATATGGCTAAATATGGTAAGTAGCCAATTTCTAGTAGGTGGTATGGCTAAATACAGTAAGTAGCCAATCATTGACATGAATTACAACAGTACCTTCCAGATGTGGCTGTGTGCCTAAACCAAAAATAGAGTACACTTTATAGTAATATAAGGCACAGAGTTTATCTGAACTAGAGTGTCAATCCTTTAACTTTAGCCGCAACCTAGAAGAAAATGTATCTTCCTGCATTTTTATCATGAATTTGGTTTCTTTCTTCTTACTCTGTGATTCTGGCAGGCCTTTTTTGCTGAGCACCCGAAGTATGCTAAAAATGACTTCTTCATAACTGGGGAATCATATGCTGGGCATTACATTCCTGCCTTTGCAAGTCGCGTGTATCGTGGAAACAAGAACAATGAGGGCATTCACATTAATTTGAAGGTTTTAGTTTCTCTTTCTCGAAGTATCTATGCTATTTTGTTTTGTTAAAGACATTATTGTCATGGTCTAATCCTCTCTTTATATGATTTTCAGGGTTTCGCGATTGGCAACGGGCTAACAGATCCAGCAATACAGTACAAGGCATACCCTGATTACGCATTGGATATGAGCTTAATCACAAAATCACAATACAACAGGATCAATAAAATAGTTCCAACTTGTGAATTCGCTGTGAAGCTTTGTGGTAAGCCCTGCTTGCTGCTTTGATTGTGTGTAAATCTCTTCTAGTATGGGTAAAATTTGCCTCTTGGATCTTGGCCTTGCAGCATTATCAGCACTTCAGCAGTCCTCAATCTTTCTTCAGCAATTAGTTCATAGCATTATTGCATATTAGCTCATCCAGTTGGTTCTTTTCAAAGAAAAACTTCCGCACCATCACTGATGCCCTGCAGTATCAGTTGATGAAACTTGATTCCATGTTCTTTTGCAGGTACCTCAGGCACTGTATCTTGCCTTGCTGCGTACTTTGTTTGTAATACAATATTCAGTGCCATCAGGACAATCATAGGGGATAAAAATGTAGGTAGCAAAACACAAGCTCTATTTTTGGCTCCATGTTTTGTAACTTTCTAATCAGTGCTCATCTTGTCTTTGCAGTACTATGACATCAGGAAGCCATGTTTTGGAAGCCTGTGCTATGATTTCTCTAATTTGGAGAAATTTCTCAATCGCAAATCTGTTAGAGAGAGCCTAGGAGTTGGAGACATAGAGTTTGTTTCATGCAGCCCTACTGTCTATGAGGCCATGTTATTAGATTGGATGAGGAACCTTGAAGTTGGAATCCCTGAACTCCTTGAGAACGACATCAAAGTGTTGATTTATGCTGGGGAGTATGACCTCATATGCAACTGGCTTGGTAAGTATCTTGCAACTTATTATTAATAAACATCGGTAACCCTATGCTTCCTGTCTCCTGCAACACCGAATCTCACTCAACACAGATAATGATGAACTCAATATAACCTTGCCATGTGAGACTTATGATTTGATCCTTCATGATTATGTTTTATGCAATTTCTTTACTAGGAAGTTAGTGGCAGAAGTATGTGGTATAGTTATTAAATCTTCGTTTGGTTGGTAGAATGAAAAATTGTGGTGAAAGCATACCTTTTGGAACTTGCTGCAGCTCATTTAACCAAGACATAGGTTACCTGGTATTGTATAAACTTTATTGATCTCAGAGAGGATAAAAATACACACTGCTTTTTCATGTTCTTTTTGTACATATAAAGATGAGAGTTGCCAATGGACAACAATAGGAGGAAAAGATGGCTGAAGATCTATTCTTTCCGTTCGGAGTGTTTATTACTATTGTATTGTTGCTTCACCGGATGTTTACCTTGTCTTATCCTGATCTTGGCAGGGAACTCAAGATGGGTAAACTCTATGGAATGGTCTGGAAAGGAAGCTTTTGTCTCATCGTCTGAGAAGGCCTTTACGGTCGATGGAAAAGAAGCTGGCGTTCTAAAGAGCCATGGTCCTTTGAGTTTCTTGAAGGTTAGATCTATATAATAATAATAATAAAAATGCAGCTCCTGCTATGTAGCCCATTTCTAAGCAGAAGTAGCCAGTAGCCACACAGTAATTGGTAGACGTATATGCCTATAATCACAATTTTTTAGTTTATAAAACCAAAGCACACATGAAAACCATAAAATTGCAAAAAATGGAATGCTGCTTTATTGTATCTGCAGTGAGGACTTAATTTGAAGGCTGATCGGATGTCTGAGTCGTTACTTCAGCGATATGTGCTCAAAATTTACTAAAGGTGCTTTGTGCAACAGGTCCATGATGCTGGTCACATGGTACCGATGGACCAACCGAAGGCTGCTCTGGAGATGCTGAAGAGGTGGACTTCCGGAAACCTTTCAGAGACGTCTTCGAGCTCCCAGAAGCTTGATTTCGCAATGTAACCAACAAGCTCTCTCCTATGATACTTCGTGGTGTGCAACTTGGTGCTGTTTGGAGGAACGCTGCCCTGGACTCGTTTCCTCAGACTGCCGAATGTAATTTAGTACTTGAGGATGACCTTAGGCTCTGAAAAGCTCATCCATCTTGCGACCGTACAGTTGTTATTTGCCTTGTACGGGCGCCCCGCTGCTGATGAGACGTCGTTACAACTCGATTAGTATTATGTAATAAAGTTTTCAGAGAATTGTTATGCCTGGCATGTGTAAAGAATTGCCCTGCGAAGTATCATTTGTGGTGACTGCCTTGAGACATCTGTTAGTTGACTTGCGGGAAGCGTCCACGTTAAAAAATTTTAGAACGTGCATCTATCTACTCGTTGGAAAGAAGCGCAAAATTGCAAAATTCTGATAACGAGCATCTATCTACTGGTTGGAAAGAAGCGCGAGGTTCAACCAAAATTCTTCGCTGTGTTGCCATTTAGGACTCAGAAGAACTTCACACTTCTAGGAACTGTTATCTATCACTCTCAATTTAAGCTTAGCGCCTTGGACGCTTAGGGAATGGATTTAAGTACCCAAAATAAGGTGAGGCGGACGTCATGAAGGTTCAGAGGCTGCTTTATCTATTTCTCTGTGGACTGTGGTAGCATCTTTAAAATATTTTGAAGGAACAGTCTCTGCTCCAGTTGATCAATCTTCCTGCAGCTAAGCAGCGGTCAAAAACGCAAATCAAACTCAAATACGGAACGGCATAAGAGAAAGCAAAACCAATACATGTCCAACAAATCTATGCATCAACTGCAGCTTACGCAGTCACCAACTAACGACAATTGTATGAACTATATCAGTCATGGTACACTGAAGCGCTAAAAGTTAACATCACAGAAATATCCATAAACAGCAAGACTGTATTCTGACTATTGTTTTCCTCATGAAACAAGTTGCCAACAAGCATGTATACTAGTGCCTTTTGCTCAGACGAAGAGTGCTAGAACAGCATCCTAAATAACCATGAAGAACTTAAGAACAGCATCCTTTTGCTTAATCTTCTTTCTTCTGTTTCTTTGGAGTGGGCTTCTGGTACAGTAGTATCTGACCCAAGAGTGTACCATTCATGACGATGCCGATTGCAGAGCCCATGATCACTTTCCAAGAGTTAAGGGTTACCAAGTATAATGACGATACAGTGGTATAGAAAAGTGCTTGTAGGAAAATTTGATACTAGCAGAGCAGTTTGTTTATTGGAAATTTTTGCAAAGCATATTGTCACCATATTCTTCGGGAAGCATTGTGTGATGAACAGCTACCAAGTCAAACATGAGGATAATGATGTAAAACAGTTTGTGCAAGCAGAGTTGTTCTTATATCAAGTCCTGGATTCTATTAAATACCTACATAATGGGTAGCTGGGCACATCTAGAACTAGAATGCCACATGAAAACAGTAAACAAAATCCATCAGTATATTGTAATGAACTGTAATCAGAATCAAGGATACCACTTAAGGGAGTTTTCTCCTGGATGCTGGTAAAAACTCTTACTGCACAACAAGCGGTATCAGAGATTAGCAAGCTTTCAGCACCGATAAAAAGTTTACTGATATTGGGGAACGATGTATCATGTATGTGACCAATTAAGAATGTGACTAACTTCAGTCATGTTAAATATTTACAGTTCAGTACATGAACACCACACATGCCAAATGCCTGTACTGTTTAACTCAAAAACTTTGTTGTCAAACAGTATTATTAGCAAACGGTAAGATGAGTCTGAGATAAAAAATACATGGTTTATGATTGCATTGTACTTCAACTTACCGATAGAACCAGCAAAGTTCATGAAACAGGTAAGGAAGCTGAGCTCGCCAGTGCCCTTATTCTGCAAAGTCCGACAATACAGCGGTCATTTTATATTTGAAATAATCACTTCACATGAACCAGCTTCTGAAATAGAGCTCAAAAGAGAATGTTCTGAGAATGTGGCAGAAAACATCCAATTCAAGTAGTTCAAATCCAGAATACTGCAACTAGAGAATAAAAGCTGCAGGGGGTAAGACAGCCCCCGGCATTTTTGCTAAGAGAAGACCTTCTCATGCAGGTCGAGAAACCCCCCGAACTCCTGCCCCACCTTTACACAGCGGCACCGTTGCCCATATGAGACGACCAACAACCTGGGCTGGGCCTTAGACCCGTGCTTTGGTGTGGTGGCAGACGAGGGGTTTTTTTTTAACACCAGCCTGAAATTCGCTTCCACGGGGAGTCAAACCCAGGACCTGAGGAGGAGTGCTACTGAGACCATCTAACCAGTCCATCTAGAGGCCCTTTCGCTGATTTCCAAGATAGAGAAAGCACAAATGGCAAGAGTTGGTTGAATCACTCTTTACAAGATTCCACTCATATTTTTTTTATTCAAAATTACTAATTCATAGTAGTGAAGTTCACTAATGCAGCTGGGTTCTCAAACATGTATGATCCATACTGCAGCCAAATATCTAGAGATAATTATATATTGAATGGTATAACCTCACACCTAATTCAGCCAACTTCCTACATAAGATATATAAAATTGTGTAAAAAGGTATAACAAAAAAGTAACAACATACCGTAAAATTCTTCCATATCTGTGGAACTCTAGCAAAAAAGAAGATAGCATGCTGTGAAGCCTGCACAGAATATTAGACAATAAATAAGTCAAGAGGTCGAGCTCATATACCTACATCATGCTTAACACAACAAATACTATTCACTACTTACATAAAGGACTTCAAAAAGAGCTGGATCTATTTTTCCAGCCAAAACAGTTGGAGCCAATCCACAATATCTACATGACCACTGTTTAGGGAAAGCAGTTCAAACATTGTAATCAGACAAAATATTAATCAACTTCAGTGATCATTGAACTCCATGGGGCTTGGCACATCTTTATTGCCAGCACAGAAGTGAAGTTAGAATAAACACCAGTAAAATTAAGGATACAATAAAGCTTTCATCCATGTTTTGGTTCCCATTGGCGGGGAGTAATAGTAAATGATTGCAACCAAGATAATCGCTGCATATCAGATATAAACATCAGTTAAGAGGATCAGTGAAGAGAACTACAGAAGCTTTAGCGACAGAAAAGGAAAGCTTAGATAAATATATGCTGTCCACTCAAGACATGAAGCCAAATACAAACCTTGGATTAACAGAAAAACTAGCTCCCCATAAGCTGAAAAGGGAAGTCCTTTATGAATACAATATGCCAAAGCAATTGTGTAGCCAACGACCTCAAGTTCAAAGGATGCTACACTAAGTCCTCTAACACTTCCATGCTTCAAAATTTTCAGTATCTGCAGCAGGAAATATTTGTAATTATGGTGGAAAGTCAAAATGAGAAGGTAATCAATCCTAAAGTACAAGCAAGATTCTGGGCACATGATCAATAGGAAAATCTTGGGACTGGATTATGTCCTTTTTCTATTATATATGCATATAAACAAGAATTCTATTAGGAATTACAACTAAATAAAAAACAATGTTTGATCATGGATTAATTTCTTCCTTATTCTTAACAGTAAGCGATCTCTTCCTCTAAGACAGACAAAGTATGCAGGCTTATACACTGTAATCCAAGAAAAAACCACATGCACCTTTGTTTTTAATTCCTTTCCAAATGTTGGAACAGTACATAAAAAAGGAAAATGAGGCTACCCAATACCACATCATACAAAATTGCACACATATCTAGATAGAAGGTGAAGAATCAAACTCCTCCATAGATGTCAAACTAATTCTTAATTCATAGGATTGTCAAAGTCCTTAATTCTTAATTAATATATCACTAGATGCAAGCACCTGAGGGAGCTTGGCTACAGTGGATGCAGCAATGATGGAATACCCAAGGACCTTAGACAAGAAAGGCAGCAGGATGTTTGCATCCAAAGGAAACGATAGGAAGCACCACAAGTTCTTGCCCATCATATCCAGCTGCATCCCTGAGGCCGGCCTCTTCCCTTTGCCCAGCTCTGAGGTCAAATTTTGGTGAACCCGCCGTGACTGGATCCTAATTGCAGGCATTTGTGGGCTACAAACCACCAAGGATGAAGGTTTCCTTGATAGTTTGATGAAGGTTGATGTGGGGGTTTTAGAGGATAGTATTTGGTAGACTGAATTAGACCGCGAAGTATCAACGTGGATCCCAGAGCAGAGCACAGGGAGTGCTGAGATCATATTCGCTGATCGTCTAGACTGAGGCCAGGACTGAGAAGTTCGAATTACTGATGTTTCTGAGCAGGGGAAGCTCTTGAGAGAGGAAGTAATTGCAAGAGAGTTCGTGCTCTGCACTCAAGCACAGAAAGTATCACGCCAATCCACTATCATCACACAAAAGAACAAAGAATTCCGGTAGCTCCCCGCTTGATTTCTCCCCTCTTCTACCGCGCCGCGCCAAGCTCACGGCCGAAGCTACCAATACCGGACCTTTTATGCAAAATTCCGCACGCGATGCTCACGCAAAGAACATGAGATTGAGATCCACTCTCACACCAGGCGAGCTCGCCCACAGATCGAGACACATACAGGCACGCATATCTATACGCGTAGAAAGAAACTTGAACCAGTGGCGAGAGAGAGGCGAGGGAAACCTGGGGGAGCTTCACGGTGGTGGACGCGGCGACGATGGCGTAGCCGAGCAGCTTGGAGATGAGCGGGAGGAGGCAGTCCTTATCGGGGATCTTGGCGTCGCTCAGCGCCGCGAGGACGCACCCGAAGTTGATGCCCAGGATCTCCAGCTCCATCGCCACCATGGCCGTCTCCTCCCGCGGTCGCGCAGGGGTTGCAGCGGCGTCGACGGTGTGGAGACGACGACGACGACGAACTGCGGAGCAGCCCACACGCCACGCGATCCAGCACGGCGGATTCTTCAGCGAGCTGGGCCGCGTATCACAATGAGATACGTGTGGTTGATGGGCCGACGCGAGGAATTCGACGATTGGGCCTGGAGAATTCTTAGCGGTTGCGGCTTGGGATGCAGATGGGCCGACACGAGAAATTCGGCGGAATCGCAATCCATTTTTCTATAAAAGAAAAGATTTCCGATTACCCATGTTGTTTAAGATTAGGGTACTGCTTGGGAGACCAAACCAACCATTCATATACAAGGCATTGAAAAGCAACCAGTTTTTGTGAAAAAAAAAACACCGAGTAGATGGGGACGTCCCAGTGCAACGACTCGTTCTTAAAGCTGAAATCATGGGGACGTCCTACCCAAGATAGAGCTTTTTTTAGTTCTAAATTTTTTCATGGATAATCTAGTGTTCACATAATTCATTTAATATTGATGGTTAAAGCTAAAAAGTTTTAACCGGAAGAAATCATAAAGCAACATATATTTCGATTTTTGAATGAGAGTAAATGCTATATTGACCCTGCACATAAAAGTGGTTCTTGATTGCATATATGCCAATTTTGATTTTTTTTTGCTTTCCTTTTCATAAAACTGGACTATATGAATGTTGGTTGCATTGCATGTACGGTCTATCAATAATTGTCCTCATCTACCTTGATTGATTGAGAACGGTACATGAATATTTTTGAATGTTAGTATGGAGCAGTACAATGTCTTTTGATCGTGTATTACCAATCTAGAGATTCGTGTGCGCTTGAAATTGTCGATCAAGTAGACTGATGCTGCTTGAAACCCGCCAAAGTAAACAAGGCTTGCTTGCTGGTTAACCCTCTTTACAACAGGAGCAAGGGTAGTTAGGCTGTGATAGTCTCAGAATGTTCTAATTTGCTGTTTGGTGAATGGTGAGGCCTAGGACCCCCTCCAACAGCATCCATTAACGTACTTATTATACACTTTAATGGTTTTAGCTCTCTTGTATCCATCAGTTTTTGGGATCGTGTTGCTTCTTCAACTCTTGTGGGCAAGCAGGGATGTCCCTTTCTACGGAAACAATCCGATGGAGAAAGCCTGGTGGACATATTTCCGCCGGAAATAGATTCCGCAATCGCCTCCAATTCAACAACCCTACGCCACAAAAGTCATAAACTATGGCCAAAACGAAGCAAATTGACACACTTGCACAGTTGCACTCAACAACACTCAACACAGCGATATTTATTTGTCCATATGGATTTCAGCCTCCGGTTGCAAGGGAATAGAAAATAAATCGATAAAAATATCAGTATAATTGTGGGACTTTTTGACAAAGTACGGGCACAGGTAGTATTACATGTGTATTACACTATTACTCCAACCTTGCACTTTTTTACATGAAGTTTGCTATTGACCCTTTTACGACATTATATAGCAAAAGGCATGTTGTTAACCCTTTTACACGAAGAGTTGTCGCGTTGCGCCGTCGCGGTCTCAAAACCCGCATGAGTCTTGCGGCTTATTGTTGTCTATTTACACCCCGTAAGGACACCCATTAAAGTACTTATTAAAAGTTAGTGGCGGTGGCAACGTAGCTGTCCTGTACCCATCAGTTTCAGGCTCATGTTGCATTTTCCATCCTTCTGTAAGAAGACAAGTCATTTTCTCTACAAACAACATGATGGAGAAAAGAGTGAGACGAACTTTCGGTTAGTCCGTAGCCCCTCCCGGGGTCAAGCTTTGCCACTAGCCATCCAACGTGACAGGACCTGCAGCGTTACCTCACGTCTTTCCCAAATCATACTTCAGAGAGAAGCCTCTGCCCCTTTCTATTTGTCACAAGGATCTTGCCATCTGAAAATCAATGACGGAGCAGGTGTTTATTGAAAATCTCTGCTCTCTGAACAAAAAGGAAAATGCTCAGCATTTCAATTTCAGCCACGAGCACCAACCTTCAGCTACAAGGTTATACTCTAATGGTCCTGACATTGGTTGCCAAGTAGCAAACAATTGCATTAGCATGTCATCATCAGCAGTCAGCAAGAGCAAAAACACAGAATAGTTCTTGAGGAACAAGGCCATAATTCAGGGAGCTTGTTAGTCAGTCCTTTTCAGGATGTACATACCATTACTTTGACAAAAACGCGCAGCCGAAAGCATAGCCCCACACAAGACTGGAGAAGTGACAAAATGAGAAAACCTATGTATACAACTATATTTATGATATCAAACAGGAGCACGGGTATTCACTATGAAAATACACCAGGTGCCACCCTGTGAATTTATTTACATATGTATATGGTCTATATGGACACCGGCCCGACATAGTGGGCATGATGCGTGCCTAAGAAGCCAATTGTCGATGCATTGCACATGGAATACGTGTTGGCACTGAGGCAGGGCCCTCACAAACTGTTGTGCCCCGAAATCCTGGTAGCAATTGTTTACCATCATCAGTACAAGACAAGGAGTAATTTGGTCTTATGTACCAACAGATAGAATACATCATATCGAGATCACACTAACCTGAAGGCAGACTGAGCAGCAGCTGCTATCAGTTTCCTGGTCGCAGTTGCTTGCAGCACTTAACCTCATCTTTGGGATCCTGTCAATCATATCCCTTGACATGCCTCCTGTACTGCCAGTTTCAAAAAGGTCATTGTTGTCGATGAATGGTGTGCTGAGTAGACTCATCTGCATAACAGAAACAATTGGTCAGACCTGGTATGAGCAGAATTAACTTGAGTTGCAATCACATATAACCTTACAACCCTGCAAATAAACATGAAACAGAATTATGGTTGTTGTAACCTGTAGTTATTTGTTCTGCTGTCGGTCCTATGAAAGCAGCTGGTGTATGTGCACAAAGAAAAATATTATCTAGTTCTACGAAATCTTAAAAGTGTGTGTGCACCAAAACAAACGCTATCTGGTCCTATAAAATAATACAAGCTCATGTGGGGAAGACCACTTGCATGTAATATAAAATAATATTATATATATTTGTTTCTTAAAAGAAACAATTTAACTTACACTGTACTAATTTGGACAATATCGGCTTCCAAGCATTCTTCTCAATGCATAAAAGTCCAACAATATGGTTTTTTTGTGCCATTTCAGTTTAAATTTCAAATTTCTGAAAGTAAATTATAGTATATTTTACAAGATCTGTTCCAAGCTAAAGTTACACATGGTATCTGATTATACCCAAGGATCGGCTGACTTATAAAAATCTGATGGTATGGCAAAATTATTTTCAGATACTACTTCCCAGATCTGTCACACATCCACATTCTAGGTGCTGTAATAAAAATGTTTCTAGGGTTGATCTCTAGCACTTAGATGCAGATCTAGATATTTCTACGACTTTCCTCTAGCAGGTGCATGGGACACATTATTATCCACAATCCACATAACCATTTAATGCTGAGAAACCGATACACCATTAAGCCTACCGCCCGAAAATATTTCATGCATTAATTGTTCACTTGATTTATTTTCCTAAAGAACACCAGTGGGTACCTACAACTTGGGGTACAAAGGAGAGCAACAGTACATTGCAGTAGCAAACATTGTAAACTACTTATACCATTTCAGAGCATGACAGTTTGCGAGAAATAAGATCTCTGTACCTGGCTTTGCACTGCACGCTGCAATGCTGGACTGACTTTCTCCCACACAATTCTTCCACTGAAGAGGCTGGAGATGATGTCCAACTGAAACAACCAGAGCCGAACAAAAATCAGAACAAACACTAGATAAATAGAACTTTAATGTACACACTAGACAAACATCATGTTGGTTTTGTCATTAGAGCAGCAGTAACTTAGCAGAAGATATGATTTGGCCAAGCAGAAAAAAGTTGCTACTCTGTTCTCATGCTCATCTTGAGTTTATGCCAGCCGGCAAGCAAGGAAGTCCGCAGCATGCTCATGTAGGTATATGAAAATGATCTTTCACCTCCCTTGCAATGTGAATAAGAAAAGGTAGGCACTAGATTCTTCCACTCACCACAAAGAGAATGCTGTATTTTCCTGAATGGCTGGACCTCCAAATCTCGATGCAGGATTCAACCGCCTCGATAGAGAACACCGCCCCGGAGACTGCTCCGACACCAGCCCCGCGCAGCACGCCGCTTTCTGTGGACATCCCCATGAAGGCACCAATGAAGATCCCAACGAGCGAGCCCACTGCAGCAAAGCACAACATTAGGAAAAAAATCACAACAGGAAGAAACTGAAATTCATCATTTGTGATAGAACTCTAGCAAGTGGTCCATACAAGATCAATTGCTCTTGACAGAACAGTCCCGTGAAACAAACAGAGGCATGGAGAAGAATGAAATACTGGAAGTCGGTAACTCCAACGAGGTACTACTGGTACAAGCTTGCTTACAAGACAAGTATGCCCCGTGCAAGACGCAAGCGGCAAACCGCCTCCAAGATTTTGCTTGCAAAGATTGAATTCGTTCCCAATTCGTGGCAGCAGGGGGCCACATGGCAAGAGGGCGTGCGCAGCGGCGCGCGTGGGCAGCATCAGAGGCCTGAAATCAAGGCTACCCGATTGACCCAGGTACGGTTGCCGAGGAATCCACTGATTCCGCGGCGATCAACCGCCGAATTCGATCAAGAAGCACGCCGGCACTGCCTCCCGGAGACAGGAATCGGGGAGGATCCATCCCCAATTGATCACGCCTCCGTTTGAGCAGCGCCCCCAATGGCCGATAAATAAAAAAGGAGAAAGCTTTGGCACGTACCGACGGCGAAGACGCAGGTGAGCAGCGCGCCGAGCGCCCAGCCGGCGACCGTGGCGGCGGCGGCGGCGTGGCTGGCGCACGCCCTCCGCAGCGCGTCAAAGCGGCAGCAGGGAGCGCCGGCGGCCGAGGCGGAGGCCCAAGGAGACGAAGAGGAAGGCACCGAATCCATCGCGGCGGCGTCCAGGCTCGATCAACCCGGGGAGCGAAGCGGGCATGCTACGGGGGAAGAATGAATGGGTCGGGATCGCGCGCGCACATATATATAGCAGCGGCAGCAGGCGCCCAGCCCCGAGGGGAAGGGGTTAAGGGGAGGAGGAGGGAGAAATCTTGATGGTCAAGCAGGGGAGGAGGAGAGAGTCTCGGGGCGCGACGACGAAGGGGATAGGGAGGGGGAGGCGGCCATTAATGCGAGGGGGGAGGAAGGGTGGCGTCACGGGAAAGCAGGCGGAGGCGGAGGAGCGGGCCGCCGTTTCCTGGGGCGCGTGGGCTATCACCCGGTTCGACGACGCGGAGGGGAAGGGGAATGCCGTAACGGGTGGGCTGGGTCAGGGTCGGGCCCATGGGCCAGGGCCCGACCCGCTCCTGGTCCACTGCTGGTCGTGCGGTCACGTTTGGGGGGACGACGGGATCAAGCGAGGTGTGTGCCGGGATGACCGACTCCATTTCCATTCCTTCGCAAATCAACGGCTTACGGCTGCCGTTGCTGATCATGTAGTAGCTGCCTCGGCTCCTCTATTTTTTTTCTTTTTGAAATAATGGCAGGAGCACTGCCGATCCATACCTCGGCTTCTCTATTGGTCGGCGCAATTCACACAGAGTGTCAGAGGCAAATAGAAGAAATTGGGAGTGATAAAAGCGTGTGTCATGACGGTGTTCACTTCCCTTCAAATCCAAAACTTCCTCCAAACTTTCTCTCTCTAAACTTCACTATTCACTGTCACATCAAATCTCTCTCCTCATGCATGGAGCATTAAATGTAGGTAAATAAAAAAAACTAAGTACACGACGAGACGAATCTTTTGAGTCTAGTTAGGTCATAGTAGGACAATAATTACCACAAACAAACGAAAAATGCTACAGTACGCTATAGTGTTCGATGTGACATTTTCACGCAAATTCACATTCCCTTGAACACCGCCCATATATAAATTGTTGTTGCAAAGTGCAATATACAGAGGCTAAATACGGAAGGTGTGAAACCTGTTGGGCGCTTGATCACTCGTTTTCTCCGGTCAAGGAAAATTGAGGCGACTGAAGAAGCTTGTAAAGAACAGGTCAGAGAGTAATAAACAGCACGGCTCCGCATAAAGTCAGACAGCAACATGGTTTGTTTGAATTGAACATCATGCTGGATGATTATTCTCTAGCTACGTACTGCCTTGTGGGGGGAGGT
Source organism: Echinochloa phyllopogon (assembly GCA_033239725.1). Classification (NCBI taxonomy): domain Eukaryota; kingdom Viridiplantae; phylum Streptophyta; class Magnoliopsida; order Poales; family Poaceae; genus Echinochloa; species Echinochloa phyllopogon. The sequence continues at coordinate 46,920,593 of BTCW01000002.1, read as the reverse complement.
TTTCTATATTTCTCCAATCTTTTTTCTCATGATTTCATTTATTATCAGGAAACCTATTTCCACATTAATTATTTCAGAAAAAAGGCACGTGAAATCCACCAATTCAATACTTGTAACAATTGTCTATACTTGAGGAAAACACCATTTTTTTATTGTCAATATCCCCTCCTTTCTCTGCCCATGTTTTTATAAAATTATTTATACTTCTAAAATAACTGTTTTATCCAGAAAATGTTTTTGGAGCACTCCTAGAACAGTATTTATACTTCTAAATTTTTTTATCTAAAAAATGCTTTCAACCCATGATTTTTGGTCAATCTCCACTCCCTATTCCCTTCTCCCTCCATGTTTTTTCTTGTCAACCCATAATTTTTTGGAATGCTCTCTAGAATATTTTTTAATGTTTGAAATTGTTACTTTTGTTCAGTCTCATCTCCTTTCTCCCTCTAAGTTTTTTTTCTCAATCTATGAATTTTCATAACCAATTATGCGTCCACCTATAATAAAAGTTGGAATTGTTTTATTCTCGGAATTGTTTTTGGACACCCTCAGCTCCTCTCCTCTGCTTAATTATTTTCATAACCAAAATAGTGCTCCCTGTAGGCCAAAAAAAAGGAATTATAAATCACAAGAGCTCCATTGTCAGGACTCAGGACATCGCTCCTCTCTCCTTCAAGGCCATAACTGCAATGGGATGGCTGAGCAACACTCCTTGACAATACATAACGTGCTGCCAGTTTCCAAGCACGTACACTATAAACGTGAGGTCAAAATCCTCGCTTAATTCAAGGGTTAGGCCAAAGGCGTGTTACGCATGGCAACAAGATGTAGTACAAATTTGGATCTCAACCACTGATGCTCTTGCAGAACATAGAATTGAACTACATGGAATGTTTTTTTTTTATACTTAACTATATGGAATCCTGGTTGGTGTACGTATCTAAGTAGGTGGTTGCATTCCCAAAAATCAGACGATGAAGCACAGGTACGGTGCAGCACAATGCAGCCATCCATGTACATACTATCCTCTTCCTCTGCTTAATTATGCTAGGCGTTGGAGTGTCCCATCCGGCTTTTCCTGCATTCTCCTTGGATCGTATCCACCTTCAGCTACGTACGTCCGGCTATCATCTTGTCACTTCCCGGCGTACACGTACGTACGATGCGCTGCATGCAAAATTAGGTGACCGTTGGCAGTGTAGTACGAAAGCTATAGTTCTCGATAAGAATCAAGATTTTACCTGCCAGCTTTATCTAATTTATGAATAACTTGGCATTTGCAACATTATCGGGCCCAAACGGAACACAGCACTATAATCATAAACCAAAGTTATGAACCAAGTTTGATTACAAGTTCTCTCCATTTACCAATATAAACATAAACCAAACGGAAGCTCGTACTCGTAAACAAAGCACTATAATCATGAAGTATGAAGGTAACTCCGTACCAGCAGGGGCCATCTTCCGACCATGATCTTGGCTTTTGGATTTTCTAGTGTCGAATAAATTGGAATTCTTGTACTGGTTGTCACTATCCGCTCATATCCGTTCAGTTGATGAACCGAAATTTATACTAATATCTACCATCAATGGTGGTTCTGAATCGTTAGTTTTATTGTTCAACCGACAGCAATAAGACTGCTTATTGTTTTACTATAACATGCATGCAAGCACGCACGCCCGTCGTGAACGAGAACGGCCCGGGCCGCCGGTTGGCTCCTTATGACGAATGCCGGCCCGGCCGGCCGGCCGGCTCGATCGCACGTCGTCGAAGGCCAGAGATATGATGTATGGAGCAGCCGGCGCGGCGGTCTCCGGTGGTCATCTGCTGATCAATCTTGCAGCGGTGGCGCGCGTGCCGGATGCGGCGCGGCTGCGGGCAGCATGGCGGTCGTCGTCGTCGGGGCATGCGCGCAACGCAAGGCGAGGAGGCAAGCGGAGGAACAGGGCCTTCACGCGCGCCCCTGTGTGTCCTGGGGCAACGGATTCCTTGGCCCCGCGCGCGTCACCCTGTGTGTCCTCAGTACTGCACGCAGCATGGGTCGCCGCCGGATGCATACGGCATCGATTATACATATCATATATCATATATGCGATCGACCACCTCCTCGCATTGGGAGCGGGAGAGTTGTTTGTTATCCGGCCATGTCCCGATCGAACTGACGGAGTTCGATTACGTGGCCAGACCCCGGAGGTTCGACACTGCATATTCTATGTCTAGTGCTCAATCGATTGGCGGAACATGCATATATGCGGCTTGATTTTTTTTATTTTTCCACTGTTGGAGTGGAAACATGCATAGAGCCATAGAGTGTGATTTTGGGCCGACTGCTCCGAATGGGCATGGTTATTGGGTTTCTACTACGTACTGATGGTTCAATTTTCTGCTCCTAAGTAAGTGCTAGATCGAGTTTCTAGTGTATTCATTTTTTTCTATATACAAAAGAATTTCTTGTTTAACCTAGCAAATCTGATGATTTTAACGAACTTTAGTAGTTACTATCTACCTCTGTTCCCAAATATATGACGTTTATTTTGACTGACATAGCTAGTTCATTTTGACTGACATAGCAGTTTCTAACCCTCGCCGGCTGCCTCTCTCCGTCGATCCGCTCCCGCCAGCGCTCTGGCTCCGCCCTGGTGGCCTGGCGCCGCTCCGGCGGTTAAGGCCCAGCGCATCCCCTTCCTTCCCCGGCGAGGGGGCAGGCTTGGTGAGGGGACCCCTTCTTTGGGCGACGGACGTGTCCACGACGGATCCCGCGGGGGGCGGCGCCGCTGTGGCTCCGGTAGCTCCGGCATCGGCCGCCGCGACGGGACGGCGACCTCCTCTCCTTGATCTCCGACGCCGGCCGGCCTTCGTGCGTGCTGTGGTGGGGCCTGGTGCTGCCGGATCCCGCTTTGCAGCGGCCTTTGCGCTGCCGGCCGTGCTCCTCCTCTACTGGCCTTAAGCTGATCCATCTGTCGGCAATGGAGGGAGGAGGGGGAGTTCGGCCATGCCTCGACATTGCCGGCAGTCAGGCCCCCAGGTGATGCTATCCCAGTCTTGCCCCCGTCGCACCATAGTTCCGGTACTGCAGGGTTCATGGTTGTTGATCCAATTGGAGCCGCCTGGTCTTGCCCCATAGAGAGGGTAACTCCGGGTTTAGGCGCTCAATAGAGGTGGTGCGACGCCGGATCGGTAGTGAGCTCCTATCCCCTAATTTCTCTGGAATTGGTGGCGGTTTCAATTTATATGGGATCCTGTCGGAAAGCGCTAAGGTTGCTACGTGTGGGTGTTCTATGGCGGCTTCCAAGTTGGGGCAGGTTCTTCCGGCTTCGGTTGGTGTCCAACGAGCATAAGCTTCGGTCCGGCGGGATGGATCGGACAACGGTGTTTCCCTGTTAGGGGCGTTGTTTGGCGGGCACTCCGTTTGGTAGTTACGGTGGTCTCCTAGGTGAAAACCGAACGTTGTTTTCCTAAAGACGTTGTTTTTGGAGGCTCCTTCCACCAAGATGTTGATGGGTTGGTCCCGCTGGTTAGCCGAACTTGCTAATCTGTCTTGGACTCATGGCGTGCTAGGTGGTTTTTTTGAGTAACTCTTTGTTGTCTCAGGTTGGTCGCCTAATAGGTCCCTTTTCGGAGTTGTAAGTCCCTGGTGTTGTCAGTGGACGCGTGCGTTATTTTAAACTGGTAAATCTAGTTTGCTTTATCTATAAAGCTGGCTACGGCCTTTGGTCAAATACCATCATGTCATGGTATATTTAAGAACGGACAGAGTACATTTAATGTTAACTAGCTCAGCTCCGAGACTACTGCTTGCAATGGAATTCTTGCGAAAGTCTGTACGAAAAGGACATGACGATCCATCGCGGCTCACCGTGGCGTCCGCGGCACTGCATCTGCAGATACTCAGATCGACCCGGCCAATGATTGAGGAAGGATTAGGGATTATCTAGCTATCGAGGGCTCTCATACGTACGAGTACGAGAGCGATACTTCATCTCTCAAATAGCCGAGGAAGTACTGCTCCAAAATTGTTCAGTGACCAGTCACCATCCTAAACGTCCGTAGCTTCCAGAATTCCCACGCCCAAATTTACTATGCAAAAAGAAGATTCCCATCACATCAAAATGTCATAGCATGCATGGAGTACTAAATATAGATAATATTAAAAACTAATTACACAGTTTTGTTGTACTCTGCGAGACGAACATTTTGAGCCTAATTAATAAATTTTTGGATAATTTTTCGCACATACGAACGAAACGCTACAGGCGCAGACCCAATTCGGGCGTCCGTTTCTGCCCGGGAGCCTGAATGCACAAGCTTCTACTCTGTTCTAGCCTTATAGGACGTTGAAGAATGGCCCCGGCTAGATCCTCCTCTTCTTCCGGAGGCTGCTAAGCCAACCGAATCCACACGCCGCCGACGCATCGCCATGCGTCGATCGATTTCTACACAGGTCTCGGATGCAGAAAATCGAGTGCATGTGACGAGTAGTCAACGAACGAGGAGGCCCGAAGAATCTGCAAGTGTATATGTTCCCTGTACCGGCACAGTGCAGGGTTCAGATTCTTCCTGAAACCGAAGGTACATACTCCACTCAGTACAATATTTCCGGGTTTTTTAGTGTGACGTTTCTGTATGTGTGCGACAGTGTGAGAGTATCTGGACAGATCCCGGCCGAGCGGAGCCGAGTGGAGTGCTCTTGGAATGGGACAATGTCAGTAGATGACAAGTGAATGATGATAGAGTCGTCAAGCATCATCACCTCTGATTTGACCTGAATTTTGACCAATCAAGGAAGTCCCCGACCCAATTCCAATGCAGCGTTATGCTGCTACTACACGATTGGACTGCGGAATGAGAGGAAATTTGGTGGAGAGAGAGAGAGGAAAAAAGGGGTTTTCAGACTCAACGGGTCACAAAAGTTGAGTACTGTATATATCAGTGTCCAAAAAGTGACACCTACACCAAATTTACCGGTAATAATATTCAATACAGCTCAAACGGTTGGAATTCAATTAACCTGGGGTTTAAATTCAGAGAGGCGCAGGCAAGGATCAGACGGGACTCATCAGGAGTTATGAACTGAATGGGCAAATCGGATTGGAATCTTTGCCCACTCTCAGAAGGCAGGCTGCTGGATTATTGGATCGTTTGTTGACCTTAAAGGAAAAGCAAAAAAAAAAAGTGAAGACCAAATCTCTGTGGGATCCAAGCATGATCGAACTCGCGGGTACACCAGGTAGCTTCTTCTAACGAATTTGCCAGACGTTTCCGAATCCATCACTGTGCATGATATCATGGGAACAATCAGTTCTGTCAGCGTCATCCAAACATCGACAATACTTCTTATAAACATGTGCGGTGTTCACTTCCTGAAAGGCAACGTGAATTTCCTAAAAATATCACATCGAACATTGTAGCGCATTGTAGCATTTTTCGTTTTTTTGGTAACCTAACTAGGCTCAAAAGATTTGTCTCGTCGTGTACATTAAAACCATGTACTTAGTTTTTTTATTTACCTACATTTAATGCTTCATACATGAGGAGAGAGATTTGATGTGACAGTGAATAGTGAAGTTCAGAGAGAGAAAGTTTGGGAAAAGTTTTGAATTTGAAGGGAAGTGAACACCGCCATGGTAATAATCTACATGTAAATCATCAAATATTCATAAAATGAGGCAACATGTTTTGTAAACGTTCAATTTAAGTGGGCCTCTGAACACACATATATAGGATGTGCCCCAAAGTACATGCGTCTGCATTATTCGCCTATTCGCATATGGAGTACCTACTCCTGTATATCCTCTCTTGTACGTACACACGGCTAAGTAATCATGAACACGGTTTAGGACCACCGCTAGATGCCGTGTTTCAAGTATAATCAGCTGAAAGGAACTTCGAACGCACAGGAAAGCAGCCCTGGTCGGTGGTCCATCTACGCTGCTGAATAGCGCGCCCAAGGGAACTACAGACACTACATGCCAGGTAAATAAAGGCCTCTATTTTTTAAAAACAATCGCCCGATTTTTTATGTAATACCTAGTAGAGCTCTAGATGCAGAGCCACAATGATATGGATGGAGATAGACAGCTACTTTCCATATATATGTCCAAATGCCCAATGCAGCCATTCAGGTGTTGTCTAGCAACATGCATATGAAGGGCATGTTGTAAGAATATCTGAAGCTATGTGTCTCTCATGTGACTAGAACACTACGCGCGCACCTATGAACAGAAAATGAATGAAACATGATAAAAACTGATAGAAAATGTCAGAAGGATTGTTTCTTGGATATACATCATGAGCGCTGTAATCGATAGAAAAACTGATAGAAAATGTCAGATCGATAGAAAACAGAGGAACCTCGAGAACTTTGCTATTCTGAGACGTAGCCCATTCTATCCCAGCTGACATTGTAATCTACAAATACACAAGGAAGAAATGAGTTGAGACTTTTAGCAAGTAGCAAGCAAGCTCCCACACCACATCAGCAGAAGTAACTGGTATTCTTTATAAGGAAAATGGACACTAAAATGGTACTCTATGCAGAAGAAAAGAGAACTAAAGCCACTCATTGTAGCACCATATATTCATATGGAATCCGAAGTTTGTCAGACAAATCTGGTGATTTCTCCTAACTTTAAGAGCAAATTATATATGTCCTCAAAGCTTTTCAAGTATAAGGAGTTATTCAACTCAGGCTCTAGGGTTCTGTTTTGAAAACAAGCCACAATACCACATGGTGAATGACCCCATCTAATTTAAGAGGCAATCCACATGAGCTCCACTTGATGCTAACTTATCATGCAAGCCTTGAGGGATAAAGGTAGAAATAAGGCCAGCTAAGGAGGCAGTAACACGTGAAACATACATAAGGCGACATGTCATATTTACAGCAGAGAACAATACATATCAGCAGAAGCCACAACACCATGCTGAAATTTCCAGATCCATGATTGGTCACCAAGACAAAATATGCAGCGAACCAATTTTTTCACCGTCACTTGGGAAGTGGCAATGTAGATTGGCTGAGTAACTACCTCTCGCACAATGATAGCAATGGAAGGAACTGTTAGAAGCCGTGGTCCATCTCTGAGCAGTGATATTTCCAAAGGTTTGGTGCATAGCAAAACTAATGTTGCGGCTACCATAAGCTGCAATAAAGAAGGAAATTAATTTAGATCCTGTGTGTAGCTCATCTTTTACAAACTGACAGTCTTAGTTGTAAAGATGACAGTATATGGTGGGCAGCAAAGAAATGGTCCAAAAGGATCAAGAAATGCCCCAAAAGGTGCTCCTAGCTGCATCTGTATATAAACTACATAAGGAAATGATAAAAGGAGTCGAAAATAATGGTAAAAATCCTCATATAATTCAGATAAAATATTTTCTACAAACCTTTCTAGCAAGATAACTATCTAGCCAATCAGTAACTGCAGCAGCAAGGAAGATGCCAGTTGTGGCTGTAGATGCCCATGGCCCATCCATGTAGAAAGCTGTTGGAAATAGAAATAATAACAGAGGCAAAAATTAAGAGAAATAAACCATTATGAATAAATATATCTGCAATCAGATTTACATTATTTGGTCAAACATAAGCACAAAACTAAACAAGTTGTAAATGCATATAACATAGTAGTGTCCAGCAGAAACAACATAAGTACGTGTCTGAAGCAACAGTGCACGGTGCTGAAGCCTACCAACACAGAAGCAGGAGAAAAGACAGAGTTGCTCAAGGAGGTTTGTGGTCAACAAGTACAACTGCATGAAAATTAAGCTGTTGGGCCATTTAAGGAAAACAAACTATTCGACCGCCAGTAAGCAAACAAGGGTTGTTTTATTTATTTAGCGGCGACGGAGATGCCTTCCTCACCTCTCTTCCTCCTTGGCAAGGCAGAGCACGAGCAGAGCTTGTTAATTGAATATTTATTCAGCTAGACACATATTTGCCTTTGAAGCATTCAAGCATCAAAATATGATCTGACATAGGCTTAAATTACATCTATATTCCTAGATTTGCTTATGCTTTCAGGGGTACATATAACTTATCTTAACACTTTGAGAACACACACAGAGAATAATAATCATCATATGGCCTTCTTCAATGCTAGCATCTTTTGCACACTTGCAGTTGACCAAATCCACGTTTTTTGGATCAGGTAATTTCCATAGTTCTATCCAATGCCCTCTAATATCCTAGATGATAAAATCTATTAACCAGTGAATAACAACCGTAATTGCATAAAATTAGACCAAAATAGAAATTGAAAAAGCTTGATGAAATGGTTGCTCACCAGTTCTGTCACTGAGATGCCTACTCATTTTTTTTGGCGGGTAGAGATGCCTACTCATTGCCCCGCGTGCCCGCTAGTAAAGACAAATAATCAGTGGGCACATATATCAATTCGCATAATTAGATAGGAAGCAAAAGATGATTACTTGCAGAAGTGCAGATCCACAGGATTGGAGGCCATCTCTTCTTCGTCCAGGACGCCAGTGGAGCTCCCTTGCGCACAGATCAAGTTGGGCTGGATCACCACTGCATACCAGACGCTCAGATCGAGGCAATAACAGAGTAACAGAGGCAATAAAAGTTAGACATACACATACCCAGACGCTCAGATCCAGGAGAGGACAACCGCACAAGCACACATGTAGGTAAGCACAGCTAAACAAATCCACATCTTCAGGAAGGAGAGAGGAGAAGAGCATGGACGAGGGAGGAGCAGACCTTGCTGGCAACCATCCAGGGAGCGATGCAGGCAGCGCCCAGCCTCCCGCCGTGTTGCTGCCCACTCTCCTGGTTCCGCTAAGCATGGCCTACATGGAGAATGAAGAGGTGCGGACTTCTTCTGGGAGGAGGAGGAGCTGCTGAAGCGGGCTTCCCGTCCGCCCCCGCCCACCGCGCGCCGCACTGGCCGCCGAGGAGGTTGGCCTCCCCGCTGCCTGCGTCACCACTGGAGAGCCGATCCACGTCGGGAGGGCTAGGTCCGGCGGTCGCCCGCTGGAGACTGCGCGCCACGGGAGCGGTGGCCGGGATGCGGCGGGGCGGGACGCCAGAAGGTCGGGAGGAGGGGCGCGGGCGGGAGGACGCCGCCGTCCCGCGCTTGGCCGCCGTCCCGTGCTTGGCCGCCGCCGCCGCTCCGGGTTGGAGTGGGAGCTGCGGGTGGTGGGGGGAGGCGGATGGGGAGGGGATGAGGACAGGAGCGGCGGAGGGGGAGGGAGCCGGAGTCGGCGGACCGCGCGTAGGCGGCGACGGATACCTTGGCCTGCTCGCCGGACCGCCCCGCGGCGAGGGGCAGGCGGAGGGGGCGCGGACGGCGAGGGGGAGGCGGAGCGGGGGCGGAGGGAGGAGGCAGGTGCGGTCGTGCGAAGGGGCCAGTTAGGACTGCGGGTTGATTCCACCAAAGTGGAGGGGCTTTTTTGCAAAAGTGCCCCGCGAAATGCGGGCGTGCGAGAACGCTTGTACGGCGGGCTTCTCGTGCGAGCAGGAGGCACTGCGTTTTAAGAAACCCGATGTTGAACCGGCACCATAAACATCCAAGGACTTTGATGAATACCCAACGTGACACATCGAGTTGGACTTACACACACTGATCCGTCAAGTGACAACGAAGCCCTGCAGTTCAGCGGTTGGCATTCAAATATCTTTGCTTAGTACACAACCGTAGGCATTATTGTTGAGACCTTAGGCCTTGTTTAGATCCTAAATTTGGGGGGCCAAATTTGGGGGTATGATGTCACTTCGTAATCATTGCGTCATTGTAGTATTTCGTTTGTACGTGCGAAAAATTATCCAAAAATTGATTAATTAGGTTCAAAATGTTCGTCTCGCAAAGTACAACAAAATTGTGCAATTAGTTTTTAATTTTATCTACATTTAGTACTCCATGCATGTTATGACATTTTGATGTGATGGTAATCTTCTTTTTACATAGTGAACTTTAGGGGTAGAATTTGAGATCTAAACAAGGGCTTAGCCGGGAAGCAAATTTTTGCTACCATGCATCCGCATCATGCATTCAACCATTCAGAGCTTAGCTTACACCAGCATATGTGTGGATGTGTAATCAAGATGACAGTGAAGTCCTGCAGTTGGGCATTCAAACCTTTGCATGCTTAGCACATTGCATAACACCATCCTGGCCGATTTCCTGGAGAAACCTTACTCAGTAAGCATACTTCGAATAAAAAAAAAGAAAAAAAAGGAGGTCGAAGAGGGCAGACTGCACCTCCGCATTTTATTAAGAGGGTGCCAGGGCTTGAACCCGGGTTGCCAGCCCCAGAGCAAGCTCCGGTAACCAGTCGCACGCGAGAGCAGTTGCATACTTCGAATAAAAAGAGTTGTGCTCGTCGCCATTAGGCAACAGTACGTCGTGGCTGCGAAGACTGATGAATCTTCACTGATTTTTCTCTAGCTGGTCATGCCCGATTTGACGATGCTTCGGATGCTGGGTGCAAATCAGCATTCAGTGAGGCATAGTACTCTCTGGCTTGTTATACGCACACAAGGTTCGATGTTTTTTCAAACCTTTCCCAGAATTAGAGGGTATATTGCACGGGAAGAATTCCATGACCATTTGCCGCGCAAATTAGCTAGACTTGACTGGGCACCAAACATTATTTCAAGTAAAACACAAATTTACAGATGTAACTTTGACATGTATACATATATATCTGAAAATCTCATATCACTGATGACTGATCTATATATGGTCGATCGATATGTGTGAAAATGAAGCCCTGGAAAGGAAAAAGGGCCAGAGGAGACAGGACACATCATCCGCAACCAACGCGTGAGTTAGAGTTAATCACGGGCAAGCTAATAGGCTCTCATGGGCCTTGATCGCGATATCATGTCATTATGCTAGAAGCTGAAGATATTCCAAAGTGATGGCAACTAGATCAATTGAAGCCCAACCATCAGCATTAAGAAGCTCCCAGTTAGCCTCCGTCCAGAAGACGACGTACACATCAACAAGCAGAGAGCCCGTCAGCCTTCGCAGGGCAGGGCATTGATCGATCAGACAGGGATTTCTCAGGCATCGATCCGTTATTCCTAGCGATACAGATGCGTGATGTGTAACTGTTTATGACGACAAATAAAGTCTGATCAGTGCACTGCATGCTTAAACAGAAATGATATTAATTAGTTGGTTTTACTCAGTAATTTTCCACCTACATGTACGCTCTTTCGAAAACATGCATGTTTGCATTGAACTTCTTTTTCCTACTATCTTAACATGCAGGGCAAAGGTTCGTGCTATATATTACTTTCAGAAAATTCAGAAGGATAATATGCTACTAAATTAGAACACTGAAAATTCCTTGATTTAACATGGAACTGAAATAAAGTTGATTGAATTTAAATCTTTCTGAGCTTATAAATATCGAATATAATTTTTCTACTTCCAAGTAGCTACTCCAGTTGGTACATTCTCCTTTATAGGCATATGGTCGGAGACTCGGGGGTCATAATATTTGTTCAGGAATATATGAGCACACGAGGGAGGGAACGAATGCACGCATACAGCGGATGCATTGAATGCATGATGACTTGATCTCAGACTGATAGGGCAGGTCCACTATGGAGTATGCATCGTTCATGTAAATGATGCTAAATGCAAGGTATGACATGTATCTGCATGTATATATACATGTAGGATATTGTTTCGTCGATTATCAATTCTGGGAAATGATTGTGGACGGAAAGGCACGTCTATCGACCAGACAAGAGCTGCGCTTGCTTAAATGGTTGCATTAATGCAAATTATTAGGCAATTACCCTCCCCAACGGGCCACTCTTAGATATTTGGAGATGTCGTATAGCCGTACAATCCCTACCTTATACGGAGTAGTATGGAAACAGTAGATAAACTTTGCTCTCTGATAGCAATAACTGCAATTGTTCTACCTCGTTTGATTTCAGGAACTTCAACGGAACGGGCTGCAGTTCATGTTACATTGGACCGCCTCTGAAGCGTTAATTAGCTTGTCCTTAACTCCATACCGTATTTGTTTTTAAGCGGAAGAATGTTTCAGTAGTTCAATATTTTGATTTTAGTAAGCAAAAAGTAATTCAACTCTGATATAAATAAGAAAACTCTTGCTATATTGCGTGCCCAGCGGCCCAGCAGCAGCTAGCAGCCCAGCGTGCCTGCATCCTTCCCAGTCTGGGCTTCTGCTGCCAAGTCGGCCCAATCAGCAAAGCAGCGCGTGTGTTAACTTTGTGGGCTGTTTGCCATTTTTCTCTTTGCAAAAGTGGGCTGTTTGCCTTTTTTTTTCTCTTTACGAAAGTGGGCTGTTTGCCTTTATAATTCTCGCACTAGCTAGAAACATGATTTTCTCGAAGAAAAAGAACTAGAAACATGATAGATTGTTGATGAGGAAACACAAAATAATTTTCGATGCTGATTCTGAGAGGAAATAATGGTTGAGAAAAGCTCAGAATTATATTCATTGTCAACTCTAATAATGCGATTTGACTTCAAGAAATTTTCAATTTCTAACCTTTTATACGCTTCGTAGTGTCGCCGTGCAAGTGTACTTTTGATATATGATGTCTGATCTAACTCCACGTACTGTACTGTGACAATCAAACATAATAGCACAAAAACTAAAAACTACCGCACATGCATGAAAAAATTAAGAACATTGAAATGATTCGACACCATTCAAATGGTATAACTGAAAAGTCAAACAAAATACAACTGTGCTTTCAATTATACCCTAGTATTTTTATTGGAAGATAAAAATACCCCACACTTGATGGTGCTGCACTTTTATAATTACTTCAATTCTAGGAATACTTTATAAATAATGTTCGGAATAGAACTAGCATAAAAATCACCTTTCTTGCATGCTGACATTTTTGCGTGCACGCTATAGAAACAGACTCTAGGTATCCTTTGCGGTAGCTGGCACTCTTTCAACTCATGCTTTTTTGGTCTACTGTGGCATACGGAGTACATATACACCGAACGGGAAAAAAAAGTCCATTCCTAAAATAAAACTAAACAGGAGTAAGACGGGAAGGGAAAAAAAAAGGAAAACAGGTGGTCGCCAGGAGGGAGAGAAGGAGAGCACGGAACACCTGGCCGGGACAACAGGTCACGTACCCGGTCACGCCGTCCGGACACCAGACCAGACCAAACAGTTGGAAAACATAGGTCATCCTGCGGGCCCCACCGATCACACTTGCCTTGCCCTCATCAGTTGTCCACTCCTGACGTCACCGCGGCTCGGCGGCTGCAGGCCTCTCGCGCTGCCTCCATTCCTCTTCCTCCCCCGACTGCTCACCCTGCCCAAATCGATCCCCAGCCGCCGCCCACCACCAAACAAGCCCTACGCCGCGCAGCCAGGTCCTCAGGTTCCGCTCCGCCCAAAACCCCGCCAGCTGGAGGGCGCTGCCCCGGCGCCATCTCCGTCCGGCCGGCCGCCTGGCCGGGTACGTTACGTAGCTAGGGCTCCGTCCCCTCGCCGCGTCGGTGACGGTGAGAGACTGGGAGCTGAGAGCCAGCATGGCGTCCGGATCCCGTGGCCGAGGCGGCTCGCGCGCCCGCGGCGGAGGCGGCGCCCCAGCCCGCGCCGCCGCCCCCGACGAGGCCCGGTTCGCGGGCCTGTCGGCCGCGGACCTCGTGGGCCACCTCATCCGCCGCAACCGCCGCGCGTCCGACTTCGTGGACGTGGCGCTGGTGCTCGCCGCGCGCGAGCGCAGGTTAGCCGAGGCCGAGGCCCGGATCCGCGCGGCCGACGAGGCCGCGGCCCGCCTGCGGGCCGAGATCGCGGCGCGCGACCGCTGCGCCGCCGAGGTGGAGGCCCAGATCCGCCGCCTCGTGGCCGCGACGGAGGCGCGGCACCAGGCCGAGATCCACGCGTGGCAGCACAGGGCCGTCGAGGCCGAGGCGCGCCTCCAGGCCCACGTCGGCTGGCGCGACCACCGCGAGCTGGTGCTGCTGGCCGGGGAGGATGGGCAGGGAGCGCTCGTCGCGGCCGGGATCGGCGGAGCGCCAGGCGGCGTGCCCATGCTTTGCTCGCTGGAGAGGGCTACCAGCAGCCCGGCACTCCCGCCGCCATCAGTGCTCCAGCCCGAGCTGCACGACGAGGAGACAGCAGTGGGGGCTGTAGGCGTTGCCGATCTCACCGCCGGCCACGAGGCGAAGGAACAGGGGGCGGCGGAAGAGGGTCACCGAGAGGAGGCGCTTGCTTCCGGCAAGAGGAAGGAGTCGGTGGCTTCGTGTGGGGGCAAAGGAGCTGACGTGGATGGCAGAATGACTACCAGTCTGAGGCTGCGCTTCAAGAAGCTGAAGCTGCAGCAGGGAGGTAGTAGGTACTCAATTGCAGCAACAAGATCAGAAGCCAATACCATAGATGAAGCTGAAGCTGAAGATGAGTGGGAAGATCAAGATGCGCTTGCAACTGTACCTGAAGGGTGTGATCTGCCGGAAGCATCATCACTAGAGACTGGTGGGGATGATGTCCGGGAAGAAGGAGCCCGCACTGAACCGAAGCATGCTGACACAAACATGTCTGTGGAGGGGGACGCCCATGTAGAGCATGACCTGCTGCAAAGTTCACCGGAGATTATTGCCGGTGGCGGTGAACTGAAAATAGGAACCGAGCAGGGAACTGGTGAGGATGATAAAACTGGAGGTGAACAGGAGGGGCCTGATGAACATGAACCCCAAAACCTAGCTGCACCTGCGGTTGTGGTGGCTGCAGGCAATCAGCTGCAACAGAATGAGGGCGTTGAAGCAAGAGGCGGCATTCAGCCGGCAGCAGGTGGGCAGGAGCCTGAGGCTGCCAGGACGGCGGCAGCTTATGCACAGGGGAGGGGAGACAGTGGTGGTGATGAGCTGGAGAGTGACAAGCAGAAGGGCTCTCCTGCTGCTACACACACTGGAGCTAGTAGAGGTGTAGTCCCTGAAGCAAGCGGAAAAAGCACAGTGACGGCGGCAGATGAACCGCTGCGCAAGAAGGGATTTTTTTACAAGATGGTGTTCAGCTCAAGGAGAAAGAGAGGAAGCAGGCCGCCTCGCAGCCGAACCTCAGGTGCTGGCTGTATGCTCCCCTGCCCGAAGACGAGCCGGTGGCCTTGGAGGAGGCTCCTGATGATGGCAAGGGCGCACTACAACAGTGATTTGCATCGGTATGGCGTGTTGTTTTTGTTTAGTTCACAGCTGTGACATACTGCAAACCATTTGCCTCAGTACTGTTTTTCGTCTATACATATTAGATCGAAGTAGAATCAAATGTTTTTGTTTTATTGAACGATCGATTCAGAAATTAGAATTAGTGCAATCTGTGAAATCCATGAACTGCAGGAGGGATTTATGCTCAAATAATATTTTGTTTGTCACTATTTGACATGTTTTTTTCATGTAAATTATTTAGTATATTCTTGACACAAGTTCAATATCAATTGTGTAGGTAAGATGATCACAAAATATATTTTTGCCTTATTATTATTATTAAGACTGTACATATATCTTTTATTGGGTGAACTTCCTGGCCTACACCTTGAGGATCTATCAAAGGAAGATTTTGACACATTAGTAGTAATAGTGCATATACATGGAAAATTAACATGTGAAGAGCTTGGAGGAAATAAATCGCAAAATAAGCTGTTACTGAATTTATTAATATCCCTTCTCTTATTGACTGAAATTTATTTAATGGGTAAATTATGAGGTGAGCTAATGATTTTTCATATGTCCATAATTGCATTTTCCTTCTGCATGCAGCTTATTAGAACACACACAGAAGTATCTCAGGACATCTAATTCCATACATACATATATGTTTATCATTCTACCAGCATGCATGTATCTGTATAAGAAGAGTTATAAATGTGCAGTTGGTTTTCCTATTTTGGATGTTATTTTTTTTGGTGTGTACGAAATGGAAACTCATTCCAGCTAATCGACATGTTTTGAAAAGTCATTCCAATATACAGTATTATATGTGCACTAGATGTCCATAATTGTAAGTTTAATTTTGGGCAGCTCGATCAGTTGGTGGAAATTTTGGATGGCAATCGGCGGGAAACATGATGCCTTCAGCTGGTTTTTGAAAGTTGCTGAAAAAAACAAAGGTATTTCATGCTTCCCTCGCCTACAACATAGAAATTACAACTTACCTTTGTGATAAGTGCCTGCGCTCCTCTTGGAATGGAACCAGAGGCCTATGTAATATTGATTAGTCTCGATCCTATGGAACTGTGGATTTTGTTATCTATGTTTCCAAACCGACATGGTAATAACTCTGTTTTCATTTACTTTGTGTTTTTGAAAACAACATATTTTTTACTTTATTAAGTATTCATACATACTTGTTAATCTAGTTCACCGTTTTCCTGTTATTAAGATGACTGAATTGATCATGTATTGCATATTATATATCCCTCTGGATGGCATATTATTGCCCTACTGTTTTGTGTTCGATCTTCTGGTGGACAAGGTTGTAGAGATGGGGTGCCACGTTGTGTGGAGGCATGCTGTCCAGGCAGCTATGGTACCAAAACTTCGTTTTCTGCTTCCCATTGTCGATTGCGATCTTAGTCGAGGTGTTGAGCAGCTACGGGTCTCGGTGGCATCGCAAGGCACTGAAGTTCCGACCCATGGCTGGGAGTCACTATCATACCATAGCCATCAAAGGCGAAGGACTCTTGCGAATTTTGTCTACATCGGTGATGCCTAGGCCTCCAAGGTTCTTAGGTCGGGACACCATGGTCCAGTTAACCAAGCAGTGGCGGCCACTTTCCTCCTTATTTCATTCGTTGAGATGTCAGCTAGGTTGGAATGGAGAAGAGGACAGTATCAGCATGCCTGTTTGTTGATCAGTTCTTTCCATCCTTGCAGTACATTATTGGCCATTTTTTCCAATGATGGGCTATGTGAACTCACTGGAGGCCTATGTATTAGTTTGGGAAGTTCTTTTGACAGCCAAGGAGGGTGTTCTAGTTGTAGGATGTCATCTAGCTAGGTCGGGTTTTCACAACGGGGATGGTTGGAGCTCCTTTTAAAAATTTATGGCTAGCTCGGAGATCTAGCCAAAGGCGCTTAGGGCCTCCCCAATGTTGTCAAGAACCCGGTTCTTGTCTCATTTCTTTCCTAGCTAATCCATCACACATGCCTATTGGGCCGAGCCCAGCTTCTAGAAGACTCCTCGCTCGGCATCTCTATCCAGTGCAGCGCAGCGCCGCCGCCGCAGCGCCTTCCGCAACCAACGCCGCGGAGCCTCGCCGCAAGCCGCGCTATCCTCGGAGGCAGCTGCGATAGCCCCGAGACGCTCCCCTGCTCTTTAAAATGCGAAGCCGTGTCCCCGTTGACTTGCTTTCGCATCTACAGCACACCACAACCCTCTCCGTCGCCAGAAACCGAAGCCGTCGTCATTCTCCGTCGGCCGTGCGGTAGGTCACCGTTGACGCCGCCTCTGTTCACCACAAGCATCCTGCCGGCGCCCTGACAGTTCGTCGTCGAGCCGTACAGGAGATCGATCCATCTGATCCTTCCCCTTCCCCGTGAGTTCCATGCCTTCGTTCCCTGTCCATCTAGAGCTCGTTTCTTACCTCAGTTGAATCTCGGACGCACCACAGGACTGCCAGGAAGGGACGCAGCCACTCGTCGTCGCCATTCCCCACGAGTACCAGAAGCCTGGCTTCACGTCTCCTTCCGGCCAGACCTCAAGTCGCACCATCGCAGCTCATCGAAGTGCCCTAGGTGAGATCCCCATCTCGTGAGATTTCCGTTTTGCCGCTTCTCTTCGAATTCCGTGCACCGTGGGCCAAACTAGGGATGCATCAGGGAGTTGTAGACTTGTAGTCAACGAACAGGAGCTCGTGCATGGCTTCCTGTTCTGTCTACGTATACATGGGGAGCTGAAGGTAGAAGATGAGCTGCTAGCCTTTGGATCAGAGATCGATGGTGTAGATTAAATCACTTGCTTACCCCTTCGTATGGACCTGGTCCGTGGTGGACCACAGTTCTGGTTCTTTGGTCCACAGAACCCACAGACCGAGTCCATAGAATAGTAGCGCCACCTCATCCACTCGTTTGCAATTTAGCCCCTGTTCTTGTCCATAATTGCAGCACAATATTTCTGAGTCATGTAAAATATGCATTTCAAGCCCTGAAACGTTGATAATCTCTAGTCCAGCCACATCTTTTGTACCTTTAACAAATATTACCTTGACATTCTATTAATTTCAGATCACCGTTCACTACACACTACACAGTATCCGCGTTACTGTTCAGTACCCTGTTTAAACAGTTTCGCCTATAAATCCCTGAACCTTGAAACTCTTATATCTTTTTAAGCATAAATCCAATTTTAGTGATTCTTGCGCTCACGCGTTCGTAGCGACGAGTACTACGCGTTAGTAACCTTTATATCGTATTTTATTACTGTTTGGTGTACTATTCTTTGTATTTATTGTGTGTTGGTATGATTGTTTGCGCGTCTAGGAAGCGTGCTGTTCGTGAATCTCCAAGTCCGATCTTAAAGCTGTTGATCGCTCTTCTGCTGAAGGCAAGTGTCCTTGACCATGCTGATCCTATTTTATTTTATTTTAATAGCATAGTTTACTTTTTATGCATGCTGAGTCTAATTTTGAATCCCATGTTATGGTTTACTAGTATTTACTTTACCTTCCTTGAAGCCTGGTCAAGTCAAGTCTTGGGTAGATTTTGCTTAGCTTGCAGTCATGGTTGGGCTGGGTGGTTAATGTTAAACTTGACTAATGGAAATACGCAACCGGGTTGGTAACTTTTGTAGTAACATGGTGACTAGGGAAATCTGAGCAGGAGGATGGTTCGGTGGTGGGAACCTATTTTGGTGGTTGGGTATGTGCTAGTACCTGCTTGGATTGAAAGGACCGTTTCATGAAGCCTGTAACCTAGCTTAACAGCGCAACCGTGAGGTCTATATGGCTCTAGACCTGACTGATTAATTAGTTGTCCCACCTGTTACATTGTCGGTGGTTTGAGTGGCACACGAGGGGGCTTCCGGGGTCGCTGACCTTACTGTAACGGGGCGAATCCTTAGTGGGTGTACTCAGGTGGGAGTCTACGACTTTTGAAAGGCCTTGTAGCGTGACCTTGGCTGATCACCTCGGAAGTGTGATGCGTAATGAGAAACACGACTCATGGTGAAAGTGTGCAATCTCTACAGAGTGTAAAACTGATATATCAGCCGTGCTCACGGTCAAGAGCGGCTTGGACTTCTTCGTGATTAGTGGGGCTATGGGGTGGTTTGGGTGACTGGATGGAATCCGGTGGTTGGTCTTGGTTGCTCTCGGTTGTCCGGATGGAATCCGAGGGAATGTTGGTCGAGGTGTTGGAAGAATCACATCTAGTAAATAGGCGCTTTGTTGAGTCCTAGGAGTTTGCTTTAGGCGCATGTGAAACCTGTGTAAGCCTTCTTTGCTCTAAGCCCCATGTCATATTTTTCCTACACTTGCGGAGTACATCTAGATGTACTCACCCTTTTCCTTTCAACCCCTGCTGTGTATATACCCGTTGCTGCTCAGATGGAGAAGAAGTAGAGAACTAGGAAGACGATGCATTGGACTAGGCTGGCGTGCCCCCGGACGACTGCCTGTGGATTAATGGAAGACTCGCTCCGCTAGAATTTATACGGTGTATCATTTCCTTAGACCCAAGGGTCATTTTTATTAAAGTTACACATTTATGTATGACATTGTAATGATACACTGATGAAGTCGCCGCATGTATGAATAAACTGATCCTGGCATACATGTGGTTAGCACTTGGTTTTGTCCTTGTAAAACCGGGTGTGACACTGTGTCTGACCATCTCCTGGATCATTGTGAACATCAATATTAAGTGTAGGGTCCTGATCAAACGTCTGATTATTGGAGGATAGTTATGATTCTTTTACAATAAATCTAAACACAACTTCTTTTTAGATTGAGTTGAATATTCTAATCTTTGTTTTTTCACTTTTGGCCACTAGAATCAAATTGTCTAGGTCGATTTGCAGAAGACATGACTTCAATCTTGCAACACTAGATGACTAGAGAAATTAATAAACATGCATACAGAGTACAAAAGATGAAGTTCTAACAAAAAAAATAAACAATAAATTATTAATTATTTAAGTACACATGAAAAATTGAAAAGAATAAAATTAATAAATTACATATACTCGTATTTACTTTAACCGAGACGGAGGGCTCTTTGCTGATCATGATGTCCACCGTTTGATCGTACTTCTTCCGCCTAGAGGAGGACCGCTAAACTTACTGGTTGCTGCCCTAGTGGAGTCGCCGAGATGCGGGCAGGATGTGAGACAAACCGATTGGTACGCCGACTTTTGAGCTCGATGCTCATATCCATAAGCATTCCACAATACTGGTTGTAGCAGTAGTGCCTCTGTGCTCGAGGAGGACCTGGCCGCATCACCACCGGGCACCAAAATCGTGCAATATTCACCGCATGATAGAACCATCCGCTTCGTTCACTGCAACAGAGGAGAAGGCCGCCTAATAATGAATCCTCCCCAACAGGCTCACGGCAGCCGCCGGCGCCACGAGGGCAGCCGACGTGGGTGTCTGGGCAGTGTAGTGAATCAGCGTCAAAACGACTCGAGGGGATGCACACACACATAGGAGCGCATATATGGCTTTTCGAGCCTCTTTATACAGGTGTTGCGTTGGGCCAAAAATGAATTGGGCTGTCAACTTATGGTGTGGTTGGTTCCAAAGCAAGTTTGCTTTGCATTGCTGGCCTGAGCAAGCCTCGCCTTGCCATTGCAGGCTAGCCAAACTCGCTCTCCCCCAAAAGCAAGAGAAAAATTTGCTGGCACAGGCTCCGAGATCACCTTGCCTAATATCCAAACGCAAGCGTCACCTCGATTTCTGGCAAAGCAAGGCGAGGAGAGAGCTTGCTTGGAAACCAAACACACCCTTAGACCTGGCCACTGGTCCAAGATAGACTTCTTCCTCCTCCCCTGGCCATCTGATACAAAATAGGTAGCTCTGAGCTCCAGTTGCCACTCCTGACCACCTTGAACGCCATGGGTGAAGGGGTCTCAGCTCCACCAGTAGCTGGGTAGCTGCGCCCCACCCTACTGTATGGGAAGCTATGCCTATGGGCATAGTACTCACGAGCAAGACAGATGGACAAAGCGTTGAGCGATCCAGCAAGCATTCAACATGGCCTTTTTGAGCGATCCAGCAAGCATTCAACATGGCCTTTCGGGAGGACTAGGAGCACGCCAAAAGATGGGCCCGCCTGCCAGCTTTCTGGGCTGCATGCCTTAATAGCAAACAAATTGGGGCCCTATTCTGTTGCACCACTTGCATGCCCATGTGCCTGGGCCTGAATATGGGTTAACTGGGCCCTCAGTGGTTGGGGTTGAGAAAAATTGTGACATCATCAGTGTTGGGGGACTTATGCGGCATGCGACTGCTCCCATGCTCACACTAAAAATAATAACCCCATATACCCCTCACTATAGGCTTGCTACTTATAGCCGCTTGCATCTTCAAATACTCGAAGGCGTGAAACTAGAAATTAATGTTGAGGAGAACAATGTGTGTGTGTGTGTGTCACTCCCACTGCAGTCCCGCCGCCGCCTCCATTTCCGCAGCCCCCTGCCCGAGCCCTCATTGTCACCACCACCGCCCACCAGCAAACACACGAGCCACCTCGGTGGCCGGCCGGTCTCAGCTTCGCTCCCTGCTGCGCCTCTCCATCGGAGCACTCCGCTCCATTGTCCCTCTCCCTGGTCTCCTGCCAGCTAGCTTCTATGGACTCCCTCAGATCCGATGGGCGTCACGATTCCGCCGCCGACTCCTTGAGCTCGCTGTGAGAAGGGGATGTTCTACAACATGGTCATAGAGCCAGTCACAGAGGAGGATCCTCATAAGGAAGCACCACAAATCTCTCTCTCTGTGTGTGTGTGTGTGTGGCAGAGCCAAGGGGTGCTAGTAGGGTCCATGCCCCTCCTAAGCTCGATGTAAATCAGCATGGATGCATGCATGAGAGCAAAGCTAAACATGTCAGTCTCTAGCACAAGTATTGAAACACGACATCTCATAGGAATAGGACCAGTACGTGTGAACTGGAGTATCTAAGAAGAGTAACTAGGAAGAGTGATCATTTTTGAAATGGTCAGAAGGAGGAGAGTCACTTCTTTTGTGATCATGTGTAAAAATGCAAGGCTAGCATTGTGAGCCTACATGATACGATGAGCACAGATATATTACCATGACGTTTAGTTTTCTCAGTGATGATACTCGTCATCATCCAATATCCACATCACTAACTATGCATTGATTCCTTTCAAGCTTCAACGAACTTGTTGGTTGGTCGATGCCATTATGCAACTTCGACAATATAAGAACCACCGAGATCCTTTGGTCTCTAATCTAACAGTGATAACCTCTCATCTCTGATCCATGGCTCCATAGTGTTTGGCGATTCATAGCGGGAGACGACTTCCTTTGCTTAGGGATGCAATATTTATATCTTTTAGGTCACTAGGCACTTATTAATAAAATGTACTACAATTTCATACGCTAGGCAACTAATTTAGAGGGAAGAAGTGAACCGAAAATTTGAAAGTTTGTGCTCTTCTTGGCCCCCCTTATTGCTAAATCCTAGCTTCCGCCCCTGTGTGTGCGCGCGCAATAGTGATGTGTGCAAAGCATACGGGGCCAAGCCAAATTCCCCTTGAAGTTGTACCACAGGTCTTCAAGCCAAATTATAGACTTGAGGCACATGAAGCTGGTCATGTCGTAAGAGGCACGAGAGACCGAAGACGAGGGTGAGACTCATAACAGTGACCGATACTTTTCTAGGGTATTGGCTCCAATATTAGCTTCTAAGGGTTCATCAGATGTTGATGGTCATGGGGGTAGTACCAACAACACCCATATCAGCTCTCCTCTTGCAATGCATCCCGATGCAGAACCGAGCAACAACACATTGCTTCCAAGAGCCAGCAGTGAGCGACGCGAGAAGGGAATGTTCTATAACATGGTCTTGGAAACTCTCAAGGAGAGAGAGAAGAGAGCCCTTGCCAAGGTAGCTGCCGAGCAGCAGCCAAACCGTAGGTGCTGGTTTATGCGGCTCTGCCCTCAGAGTCAGAGGTCACGGAGGAGGATCCTCATGTGGAAGCACCACAAATGTGATTCACATAGGTATGTCATATTTCATTGTCACAACAGTGGCTTACTGAAATCCAATTAAATTGGCAATGCTTTTTTCTCTTCCCGTATTGGTATTTAAACCATGTGTGATCCTTTTATTTTATATATAAATAAACTATTATTTAGTCTGAAAAATCTGTCATATCCGTGCATGAACTTTTTTCTCGGAACTGTGTGGTATGTTTGTTTACATAACTAAGTTTTAAGGTTCCATAAGTCATGTTCAATATATTTTATATATGCGCATATACTTTAGTTAATCATAGCAAAGCATCATTTAGCATATATATGTAGGGTCGTCAATTTGTCATCTGCTTGGCCTCTGTGCACTTTTTCCTAAAATATATGTATCTTTTTGAAATGGATTTTTTCGCAGCTATTATTACACTATGGGAAACAGGCTATTTGCCGAGTGCTTGGGCACTCGGCAAAGCCTGAAATCCACTCGGCAAAGACTTTACCGAGTGTAACACTCGGCGAAGCCCTCTCGGCAAATCAGGTATCGGCAAAGCCTGAAATACACTCGGCGAAGTACCCAACACTCGGTAAACACAGAGTCATTGCCGAGTGTCCAAAATCCGACACTCGGCAAACATATTTTTGAGAAAATAAAAAAAGGACGACTGACACTCGGCAAAAAAATTTCAACAAAATAAAAAAATGAGCCGCGCGGGCCGGGCGTCAGGCTGGCCGAGCTGGCCGCTGCCCGTCGTGGTCGCGCCCGGCCGCTGCCGCTCGGCCGCGCCGCGCTTGGCCGGCCGCCTCCGCGCCTCGTCCCGCCCACGCCGGCCGCCTGCAACGCTCGTCCCGCCAGCGCCGCCCACCCGCGCGGAGCTCGCGCCGCCCGGCAGCGCCCTCCGCCGGCCGCGCCGGCCGCCCGCCCGCGTGGAGCTCGCGCCGCCCGGCTGCGCCCTCCGCCAGCCGCGCCGCTAGCCCGGCCGCCCGCCTGGTCCCCAGCCGGCCGCCCGCCTGACTGCGCCGGGGCGGAGCCCTTCCCATCCGCGCCGCCGCCAAGCCAAGCTGGGGCCTCGCCTGCTCGGGCGCGCTCGTGCTGCCCCGGCCGCGGCTGCGCCCTCCGCCGGCTCGACCGCGGCCCCGCCCACGCCCCGCCAGGCCCGCCCGCGCATGCCGCCTCCGAGCCGCCGCGGCCCGCGCTGACGCCGCCGCCCCGCCCCGCTCCGGTCTTCGCCAGAGCAGCGCCGACCGCCGCACCCCGCGCTGGAGCCGCGTATGGCCGGCCCGGCCGCCGCCCGCGCCGGAGCGGCCACCACCTGCCTGCGCCGGTGCGAGAGGGAGGGAGAGAGAAAGGAGAGAGCTAAGGGAGGGAGAGAGAGAAGAGATGAGGGAGAGCGGTGGGTGGATGAAAGGATGAGGGAGAGAGAGGGGGGATCCGGGTGGAATTTTTTGGACCAATGAGAGGCTAGGATTTTGAGGTGGTGGATCGCTGACGTGGCGCTGATGTGGCGAGTTGTGTTTCTTCTACATGTTTATAACAAAGTTTTGTATGGCTAAACAATTTTAAATAAAAAAGTTGTAAACTACAAACTTTTACATCTCTTCGAAACCTAAAACTTTGATATAGAACATATTTACATCCGAGATCATTTGAAAAATTTAAAAATTTAAGATTTCAAATTAGATACATTATAAGAATATTTTTAAGTATTAAACATTCTCAAATTAAAAAGTGATCAACTACAAAGTTTTATATTTCATAAATCTGTACAACTTTGATATAGAACATATATACATTCGAGGTCATTTGCAAATTTTAAAATTTCAAATTTCAAATTAGATAACTTATAATAATATTTTGAGTTATTAAATAATCTCAAATACAAAAGTTGTCAACTACAAAGTTTTATATTTCGTAAAGATGTACGACTTTCATTTAAAGAGTTTTTTTTGTACGAGATCATATAAAAGAGTTTGTGTTCAAAAAATACATTTGCTAATCCTCTCATCTACAACCATACATATACTTCATGTGAGTTGTTTTGATTTTGTAAATATCGTTATAAAAAGATATGCGAAATGTTATCAACTTTTTATCACAGCCTCTATATGTGATACAATCACTTCATGACAAATTTCATAATTTTTAGACTCAATTTGCTTTTTTTAGAATTTAAAAATCATTTGGACTCACATCTTTGCCGAGTGTCAAAGGAAATACACTCGGCAAAGATGCAAAGAGTTACTTTGCCGAGTGTTTTTTTGACACTCGGCAAAGAACATGCATATAATTTTTTACTTCTTATATTTTATTATTTGAATCATTTGCGGTTCAAAAATGAAAGAAACTTACTTCTTTGCCGAGTGTCAAAATAATACACTCGGCAAAGGAGCTCTTTGCCGAGTGTATTATTTTGACACTCGGCAAACAACATCCATATAATTTTTTTACTTCTTATATTTTATTATTTGAATCACTTCCGTTCAAAAACGAAAAAAACTTACTTCTTTGCCGAGTGTCAAAATAATACACTCGGCAAAGAAGCTCTTTGCCGAGTGTATTATTTTGACACTCGGCAAACAACATGCATATAATTTTTTTACTTCTTATATTTTATTATTTGAATCACTTGCGCTTCAAAAACAAAAAAACTCAATTCTTTGCCGAGTGTCAAAATAATACACTCGGCAAGGAAGCTCTTTGCCGAGTGTATTATTTTGACACTCGGCAAACAAGCTCTTTGCCGAGTGTTTTTTGTTTGCCGAGTGTCGAAAAAAATACACTCGGCAAAGAGCTTGTTTGCCGAGTGTCCGAAAAAATACACTCGACAAAGAGCTAGACACTCGGCATATACGGGGTTTCCCGTAGTGTTAGGTGTTTTGCATATATTGTCATTCTAATATATTACTGCATATATGGACTTCCAGGTGCACCATATGAGCCCATTACTAGTGAATGTGAATGCACAATGGACATCCTCGAGGCCAACCATGTTTCGGATTGAAGTCCTCCAGAGAGTAGAGACTTCACTGAAAACTCTCTATGTCTGTTCCCCTGATTACATAAATTGTGTGTGTGTGTGTGTGTGGCAGAATGCAAAACGGTAGGAAGCTCTTCTCATCCTACCCGCCCAGGCCCAGCCTGGTCAGACGACTAACAAGAAAAATATGCTCCTGCATTGTGGAAAGAAAAGCTTAATCCTTTGACATCCTTGTCGCAGTAAACATCTCGCTCGCGACTGCCTCCATTTCCACCATCTCACCTCTTTTAGTCCCAAATCCCCAAGTCAGACCACCGACTTTCACTACGGGAAACCCGGAGTTTGCCGAGTGCCTAGAGCACTCGGCAAACCCCGAAATACACTCGGCAAAGGCTTTGCCGAGTGTACAAAGGGGTTATGGCATAGCTCGTGTCGGCAAACAGGCCCTTTGCCGAGTGTCTTCTGTCGGGCACTCGGCAAAGGCTTTGCCGAGTGCAAAGCCAGCACTCGGCAAAATAAAGCACTAACAGACGGCCCGCTGCCGTCTGCGGACGGCTGTTAGGGCTAACGGACCCTTTGCCGAGTGTCACACTCGGCAAAGACACCAGCCTTTGCCGAGTGTTGGACCCCGACACTTGGCAAAGCTTGGTTAGGGGGCAGGCCCTGGACAACCCTTTGTCGAGTGTAAGTGCTTTAACACTCGGCAAAGGTTGCATATTTGCCGAGTGTAAAAGCCAAGACACTCGGCAAAGGCTGTTCCAGAAATGACAGAAACAGCCTCTTTGCCGAGTGTTAAAGCCAATACACTCGGCAAACCACCTCTTTGCCGAGTGTAACACTCGGCAAAGGCTCAAATTTTTTCCTGTTTTTATTAATTTTTTGCGTTAAAAGGACCCCTCAACAAAAACATCACATGCAGTTTATAATAGGCATCACAGGCAATTCATATATATATATAGCCACTAAACCATCAAACAACCATAAACAAACACATATAAGTCACTAAACCATCCAACATCACAGAAATGTCACAAATTCAATATCCAAACATCCAACATCCATCATTCATATGTTACAAAGTCCAACATCCATCACTCACGGAAGAGGGGGTCCGAACAACGATCTAACCGCCCGCGCCGCAAGGTCTTCGTCTTGAGGGCCGTCATTCGACGCGGCCGAGCCAGGAGCCTGCCCAAAAGAGATTAGTGGTGTGTGTTACAAGATTTTGGACAGAAATGAGTTGTGAAATGAAATCATAGGGTTCTCAAGTGACTCACGGGAGAAATAGGAACACGTGGTGGTGGAGGCGGTGGTGGCATCGGCGGCGGCGGACCTTCACCCACGCGCTGGCCAATGCTCTGCAGGTAGGCAAATACCTTCTCCTGCCACACTCGGTTCGCCCGCTCGGCCTCCTCCTTCTGCCTGTCTTTCTCGGCCTCCGCCTCCCGTATCTGCTGCACCTCCAACTCCAGCTGCCTCCGTCTCTCCGTCTCTTCATCCAACCGGGCCTGCAATATTCAATCACATTGTTATAATACATTATAAACGTAAGCAAACTTCACGTACAAAGATAGAAATAGAAATAACCTGGAGTGCCTGCATCCCGAAGTGTGAACCGGGAAGAGGCTGGCGGATAGCCGCTGAAGAGCTCGTGCTCCTGGCTCGTGCTCGTGCTCCGGGGATGGCCGGCCGGGGCCGGGGCCGGGGCCGGGGCGGGGGCGGGGGCCGGGGCCGGGGACGGCCGGCCGGGGCCGGGGCCGGGGCAGGGGCGGGGGCGGGGGCCGGGGTCGGGGTGGGGACGGCCGGCCGGGGCCGGGGCCGGGGCGGGGGCTTGGGCCGGCGCGGGGACGGCCGGCCGGGGCGCGTGCGCGGGCGGCCGGCCGGGGCGGAGGCGGCGGCCGGCGTCGCGTGCGGGGAGCGGCGGCGGTGGCGGCGTGCGGCGGCGGCGGGCGGGGAGAGAGGCGGCGGCGCGGGGAGAGAGGCGGCGGGCGGGGTGGGGAGCGGCGGCGTGTGTGTGCGTGTGTGCGTGTGTGGGGGCTGGGGCCGCGCGGGCGGTTAAGTCCCCCGGCCCAACCCCCTGTTTGCCGAGTGCCCTGGATCGGGCACTCGGCAAACAGATCTGATACGTGGCCTGTTTGCCGAGTGCCCGATCTAGGACACTCGGCAAACAGATCTGTCCGCTGACGTGGCCGTGCGCGGCCGAAGAGGTGGGCCACGTGGCATGTTTGCCGAGTGTCTGGCCCAGGGCACTCGGCAAAGGTGCCACGTCGGCCAATGACGTGGCCCGCGCGGCCGCGGGCCGGCCAGCCCACATGGCCTCTTTGCCGAGTGCCCCAAGGAGAGCACTCGGCAAAGGTGCTCTTTCCCGAGTGTCTCTTTTCTGACACTCGGCAAAGGTCTTGTTTGCCGAGTGTAGCACTCGGCAAACATTTCCCAGACCAATTCTTACATACCAAATTTTTCAAATTCGGTCAAATACACATCAAAATATCTTGTCAAATACATTCAACAATGCACATTTTATGCTTAGATGAAATGTTTTCATTATTTGAAGCATATATATCTAATAATTCCTTCATATATTTCATTATTTCATGCGGAGAAGGGCGTAAAAATAATTTAAAAAATATCAAATGGGTCCGAAAAAATATGATAACTTCAAATGAACCAATCTACGTCGTCTATTGCCTATAGAAAAAGTTATGAACTCAAACTCTAATTCAACTTCACTTCGTTTCGAAATCCGGCTGTCTCCTTCTCAACTCTCCGAAACTTCTATGGGGATATGCTCCGATTGGAAAGGGTCGTATATATAAACTTTTCGAAATCATCTCAACTTTTTCCCACAGACTTCACATAAGATATAAAGAGCCTTTGACAAGTATCACTAGAAAAAAAATAAAGTTTGGACCCCAAAAACATAAGTTTAAAAACTAAGGTCCTGACTTTGCCGAGTGTTTACCAAGAAACACTCGGCAAAGGATAGCTTCGCCGAGTGTCGAGTGGTGAACACTCGGCAAAGGCTAGCTTCGCCGAGTGTTGCTTGGTAAACACTCGGCAAACCCACCAAGTTTTACAAAAATATTTTTAAATTTTCAAACTTTTATGTTTGAATTCCAAGTTTTTTAAGAATATTTTCAAATTTTCAAATTTTTTGCCACCTCTTTGCCGAGTGTCGGCTGGAGGACACTCGGCAAAACTGTGACGATTCAAACGGCCGGTAACGGCCGTGGACGCGCGCGGCACACGCTGGACACGTGCCGCACCTTTGCCGAGTGTCTCTGACCTGACACTCGGCAAAGGTGCTCTTTGCCGAGTGTCTTTGACCCGACACTCGGCAAACCGGTGGCCGCCCAAACGGCTACGGACGGCCGCGAACGGCCGGTGGCGTGCGTGGTGGCTGACGAGCACGTGCGCCTTCTTTGCCGAGTGTCTCCGGCCTGACACTCGGCAAAACACCTCTTTGCCGAGTGTCGCTGGCCTGACACTCGGCAAAACACCTCTTTGCCGAGTGTCCCGTGTATGCCGAGTGCCTTGCCAAGGGCACTCGGCAAAGGCTTTCTTTGCCGAGTGCCCGACAGAATACACTCGGCAAAGGGCTGGACACTCGGCATACGTCGGGTTTCCCGTAGTGTTTTTTCTTATTACTTCTTTGAAAAAAAGATATTACCCTTCCTACATAGCTATAGCCACTTTCATATCTACAATGTACCATGAGCGGGGCTTGAAAGGGGTCGAGAAAAATGAATGGCGCGCCCTAAGTGGTCAGGCCCACAGGCCATGGCCGTGTGTAAATCAAACAAACAGAGACGGGGTAGGCAGCTCTCAGCCTCTCTCGTTCACTTGCTAGGTCACGCTGTCCAGGTAGACAAGGCAAGCAATTCAGTCGGCGACGGGCAACAAACCCTAGCATGGTCGTCCCTCTCACGCGCTGCCTCTCCATTTCGCTCTCGCACTTCTCCGGCCGCCTCAAATTTCCCGCCACACTTGCCAAACCCTAGCCCGTCTCTGGACTCATATCCCCCTGCCCTCATGGCCATCAAATCCCGTGGCTGTCTTTCCACACACGCAGTTTGCACATATGAGCTAGCATCACCAGCGTTTATATGTTTGTTTCGTATGACGTCGCCCTACTCATCCTGGAGCATGCTTGGCCTGGAGTCCTGAACAACATATGTCTGTATGTGTTAGGGAAAACGGTACTAATATACCATGTGTGTGTGCCATCCACATGTTGGACAAGCAAAACGGTTGATGAAAGCACTAGTAGTACAATCTCATCTGGGCCTCGATGGTAAAAAAAACAAACGGCCCAACCAGGCAAACCCTAGCACGGCGCCGCCACATTCATTTTTCATTCCCCCCTCGCGCTTCTCCGGCCACACCAAATTTAAATACCCCGCCATAGTCGGGTCGAGTTCATGAACGCGGTCGGCAGCGGGCAAACCCTAGCACGGCACGCCGCCTCCATTAATTCCCACCTCGCGCGCGCTGCCTCAAGTTTAAATACACCGCTACAATATCCAAAGTCCAAACCCTAGCCCGTCTCATTTCCCCATCCCCTCTCCGCCTGCCGCCACCTACTCGCCCGCCACCCGATGCTAGGGCTCGGCTAGCCTATCGCCGCGCCGATCATCCCCGCTGCCCTCATGGCCTCCGGATCCCGTCGCGGCCGCGCCGTCCGCTCGCGCAGCTTGCGCATGCGAGCCACCAGCCCCGGCGCTCCGGACGACGGCGCCGTCCCCGAGCCCGAGCCCCAGTTCGCGAACGTCCCGACCGCGGACCTGCTGGCGCACCTCAGGCGCCGCCACTCCGGCGCATCCGACTCCGACGACGACGCGGCCCTCGCGCTTGCGGAGCTCGGGCGCCGGCTGGAGACGAGGCCGAGGACCAGTCCCGCGCCGCCGAGGAGGCCGCGGAGCGGATGCGGGACAGGGTCATGGAGCTCCAGCGCAACGCCGCCGCGTCCCAGGCTCAAATCCATGGGGCCTGGGAGACCGAGACCCGGCTGCGGGCGGAGCTCCGCGAGCAGCGGCGCGCGGCGGCCGGGGTCGAGGCCAGCCATCAGGCTGCGCTCGCGGCTCTCGAGGGCAAAGCCGCTCGTGCCGAAGGAAAGCTCCAACAGGCTTCCGAGGCCGAGGCCTTCCTGAAAAACAAGATCCAGGAGATCGAGGGCAGCCACCTGGCTGAGATCGAGGTCCTCAGGAGCAGAGCTGCTTGGGCTGAGGCTGACCACAGGGAGATCATCAGGCGCAAGAGTGTTGGCATGAAATCTCAGGTACGCCTAGCGGCCATCGTTAATGACGCGGAGTACGCGGCTGTCAGGCTTGAGATCAGCCATGAGCTTCAGTTCGGGGCCCTCCAGAGTAGAGTAGCTGAACTCGAGGCGCACCTCGGGGACGAGATTAGCAGCCGTGATCGCATGGCTAAGGACTTGCAGGAACGCTTAGATGCCATTGTTAGTGAAGGGGAACGTGTGGCTGCCGGGGTTGAGGCCGCCCATAAGGTTCATATTGAGGTCCTAGAGCGCTTGCTTACTGAAACAAAGGAGCGCCTCAGTGACGAGATTAGCAAGCGCCAAAGTATAGCCATGGAGTTGCAGAAACACCTAGAGGGCAACAATAAGATTGTTAGTGCAGGTGAAGGCGAGACCTCCAAGATCCTTGAGGCCAAGCAGAAGGATGTTGAGATCCTCCGTCGCGAGACTGCTGAGTTTCTTGTTGAGAGCCTTCGCAGTGACATCGAACAGGACGCCCGCAGGGCCGCGGACGTCGAGGCCAGGTTAGCCAAGAACACGGCCGGCCGCGTCATGGAAGCGGACGAGAACCAGGATGCAGACACCCAGCAGTGAGGCCAAGGCCCATGCGATCGAGGCGTGCTGAGAGAGACTGCTACTTTCGTTGATCGAACTTTACCACCGGCGAGGATGTGTAAGAGGCTAATTAAGAGCATTATTGTTGAGGTGTAAGAATGATTTATCTGTTAAACATGGCTCATGTGTGTAATGGGTACTGATGATTAAGTTTCATAATTAATGTTGTAGTATGGTTTATGTATTTGTTATAGTTCTTCTGTGCTCTGTTTAAGACTATGATCGCGTGTTGCACATCATATTATCCTGCTGGATGACTACGTACGTAGCTTTGCCGGGTTGCTGAGTTGCGAACTGTAATGTCTCACATGAAATCATTGAAAAGCAAATATTCAGTTAGCCTCTTTAATTTCGGCAGTAGTTTGGTGAGAACATTGGAGTGACATGAAGATGGAAAATCAATCAATGTTTCACAGTGCATGATCTGAAAAATATGCACTGATGAGATGCGTATTTTTTCTAACAGTGTATATACTGAAGGAGACAAAACATACAAGATCATCAACGAGCTGATGCTATGCCAGGTCAGCCGCATGGACAGAGAGTGTAAATAACACATGAGGCCCACGTCATCAAGAACCATGTGCAACAAACACATTAGCAGCTGTGAATGCGAGACCTCCAAGGATGACGCTGAGATCCATTCCAGGGCTACCGAGGTTACTGACAGCCTTCAATTCACAGTGGAACCGGAGAGTTCGATCGCATGCATGGCCGCAGACCTCAAGGCAATCAGGGCCAAGATCCGCAACATGGAAGGAAGCGGACGACAACCATGATGCAGACAACCAGCAGTGAGTATGTGCCAAAGGCCCCCGGCCGCGAGAGGCAGCTTGCTAGGAGAGATTGTGACTCTGTGGATGATCGATCTTACCACCGGCGAGGATGTGTGTAATTAAGAGCATTGAGGTGTAAGAATGATTTATCAGTTAAACATGGCTCATGTAATACAAATTAATGTCGTAATATGGTTTATGCATTTTCTGTAGTTCTTCTTTGCACTGTTGTGATAGTATTTCTGAAATATCGTTGGCCAAATGCCGTTTCGTATCATTGACATAGTTCCCTAGCTACGCCATCTGATTGGATTACTACAGTTGCACGGAGTACTTTAGTAAATGAGGGCCCCTCATAGATCCAAAGCGGGTCTTTATGTACACGTACATACATCAATTAATGAATAAACCAAAACAACTCTTTTGCGTTCAATTTTTCAGTCCTTTTTGTTTAAAAAATGCAAAGAATTCACATATTTTTTTTGGAAAAGGGAAGCTTTATTGATCTTAGACAATTACATCGAGATGATACAATTATATAAGATCCAACCCGGCCTCTGCATAACTAAGATGCACACAGCCAAAGAAAAAGAAACAAAAAAATGAGAGCACCATGACCTAGCAAACTACCACAAGCGCCTTCGTCTTCATCCGATTCACAAACCAAAGCAACTATTGGACTATGAAGTAGGCTTCCGATACAACGCCTCCAACGAGGAAACGGCACGCACACGTGCCGATGTTGTAATGACCCAACCAATTAAGACCAGATCAAATGTTTTCACGAGGGAGTAATTCATCTTAATCCAAGCAATGTCTTCAATAAGGTCACTGCCAGGTTCAACTAATTAAGGTCAGACCTAGGAATTTCTTTCCGGAACCGATGAATTAGTAGCAATTACCACCACGACCAAGCCACACCGTGTTGCTTCCCCCTTCTTACCAGGCCAATGCTTCCATATAGACTAGCCCTAACCCACTTTAAACGGCCACGAACTCCAAATCCGGCAGACCATCTGAATTCGTAACCTGAGATATCATGCTACAAAGTAACCGCTGGGTACCTGTGCATAATCCACCAGGAATAAATTGCAGATGAAATCCATCTTTGAGTAGGAGAATTCGCGAATGAAGCCAATGTGACCCATGTCTCTTGGTCTATATGAAAAGGAAAGGCAAAATTGAAGATATCATCACCAGATGTAGTTGCAAAGTCCGGAGCTAGCCCTTCCAACACCAGGGCCGAATCCGTCGCGCCAGATCCGCCGCCGGCCATACCGGCGACCAAGCGCCGCCGCCATGCCGGGCAGTCACTACGCCTGGCCTCTGCCTCTGCGCCGCGTGCAGTCGTCTCGCCGCGCCCCCGTGCCGGCCGTCCACGCGCGGCCGTCCCGTCGCGCCGACCGCCCGCACCGGCCATCCCCTGGCCGGATCCGCCTGCGGAGGGACCGGATCCGGTGCAGGGACCCGGATCCGGCCGCCCCAGAGAGGCCGCATAGGGGGCAAGCCGCGGCCAGGGGCTGGGCGACCACGCTGGCCCGCGCGCCAGGGCAGGACGCCGCGCACCACCCCCGGCAGCCGCCGGTCCGCGCCCGGCCTCCCGCCCCCTGAGCAGGGCGTCCCCGGCCGCACGCGCGCTCCCAGCCGCGCGGCGACCCGCGCAGCACCGCCGGCCGCGCGCCGCTCCGGCAGCAGCGCAGGCCCAGCCGAGCCCACGCCGGACCACCATGCACCATGGGAGGCGGCGCCGCCAGATCCACGCGCTGCGGCCGGCGAGCCGCCCCGCCGCCGCCATCCCAGGGGCCACCGGGCTTCCGGCCGCGCCCTCCAGCGGCGGCGAGGTGGGGGAGAGGGAGGATGGGGGGCGGCGGCGGCTAGGGTAGCCGCCCGAGCCGCCCGAGGAGAGGGGCGACGCAGGGGCGTCCAACAACAACAACAACAACCTACATTATCAAAGAATTCACATATAAACGTGTGGACTGATACATGTGTATCTCACACATATATACACTTGTATCAGTCCAGACGTTTGTTCATTCTTTGCGTTTTCCCTGATTCCTAAAGCCTTATAATTCCTGCGGGATTTTCCTGGATTGAACAGAGTGATGGGCAGCACAGGGAATCAGTGTATGCACAACCGTCTCTGGATTGAACAGAGTGATGGGCAGCGCAGGAACCAGTGAAATTATAAGATGAGTGCTCTCTACATTTTGCTTCAAAATAAATGTGGTCTTCATGATGTATAGCACATATATCATGGAAAACAAATTTAGGTGAGTAGCAGGAATCTGTCTGCCCATATTGTGGTAGAGAAGGGTCTCTGTTCAAGGAGCAACAACTGAGCTACGTACATGTCTACATGAGCCACTACCGGAATCCTGCTGGTTGCCGTGTGCCAGCAACACACGGCAAAGGCCGTATTACACACGGCAAAGCCTTTGCCGTGTGCCGCACATGGCAAATGGCACACGACAACCAGCGGCCGGCAAAGTCGGTCTTTGCCGTGGGCCAAATGTCGGGCACACGGCAAACAAGTTTTCAAAAAATAAAAAAAATCCACAAGCCGCACGCCCAGGCAGCCCCCTGCCGCCCACCCACCCGCGCCGGCGCCGCCGCCGCACGCCCACGCCGGCCGGAGTCGCAGCCTCGCTCGTCGCCGGCCACCTGCGCCAGCCATTGCTCCGCCCGACCATGTTCCCCGCGCCGGGCCGAGCCGCCGTCGTGGCCGCGCCGGCCGCCCGCGCCACGCCGGGTCGAGCCGCCGCGCCGGCAGCCCGCGCCGCGCCGGGGGCCGAGCCGCCGCCGTGGCCACGCCGGCCGCACGCGCCGCGCCGTGGGCCGAGCCGCCGCGCCGGCCGCCCGCGCTGCGCCGGGCCGAGCCGCCGCGCCGCGTCGGGCCGAGCCGCGTCGGGCCGAGCCGGCCGCCCGCTTGGTCACCGCCGCCCGCCGCTCGCTTGGCTGCTCGCCCGCCCGCGCTGCCGCTCGGCCGCCGCCGCCTGCTAGCCCGCCCGCGCTGCCGCTCGCACCTGCGCGGCCGGGAGATAGATGAGAGAGAGGCATGAGAGATAGAGGTGAGAGGGAGAGGTGATATTTTATTAGAATGGGAGAGGGGTAATCCGGGTGGGAGGCAATGGACCAATGGGAGGCCACGCTTTTTGGGGTTTGGATCGATGACGTGGACCAATGGGAAGCTAGTGTGTTTTCTCTTCGTTGTTGTATCAAAATTTTGGATGAATAAACAATTTCTAATGAAAAAGTTGTAAACTAAAAAGTTTTACATCTCTTTGAGACCAACAATTTTGATATAGAACATATTTACATCCGAGGTCATTTGAAAATTTTAAAAATTCAAGATTTCAAATTTGATACATTATAAGAATATTTTAAAGTACTAATAATCTCAAATTAAAATATTGTCAACTACAAAGTTTTATATTTCATTGATATGTACAACTTTGATATATAACTTATTAACATTCGAGATCATTTGAAAGTTTTAAATTTTTAAATTTCAAATTAGATAAGTTATAATAATATTTTAATTTTTTAAACAATCTCAAATACAAAACTTGTCAACTACAAAGTTTTATAACTTTTAAAGATCTACAACTTTCATTTAGAGTGTTTCTTCATTCGAGGTCATTTACAAATTCCGAATTTGAAATCTCATATCTCTATTAGAGTGTCTAGTACTGAGAAACTACTAATGGCATGCAAGATTTATGAACAAATTCACTTTAACATTGTCAAATGAAAAACTGCCCTCAATAAAAATTATTCATCTTGATGAGTTATACAACTTTGTAGTTCAAAATATTTTCATTTGAATTCGTTTAGGGGTTCAAAATGTGCTTTGAAACACCTATTTACCGTGTGCCAAGAAAAAAGCACACGGCAAAATATGGCTTTGCCGTGTGCCACAATAAAGGCACACGGCAAACTCATGACTTTGTCGTATGTTAAGAAAAAACACACGGCAAAGTATGAATTTGCCGTGTGCCAAAAAAAACACGGCAAAGTAAAAATTTGCCGTGTGTTTTTGTTTCGCCGTGTATTTTTTAGGAAACACACGGCAAACTCTATCTTTGCCATGTGCCCGAGGGAATGCACACGGCAAACCCCGAGGCACACGGCAAATAGGCTTTTTCCGGTAGTGAGCAACAACTCCCACTAGAGTTTGCCCTGCAATTTCTTTTATTCTCCCAAATTTAACTATTGTTTGTGAGAGTACAATGAAGTTCATCTTCATTTTTTTCTGGCTGTATTTCATAATCAAGTTCCTCTCACAAATTTAATTTTTTTATGGAAAGATCAAAATTTAAATGGTTTTGTATGAACTGTTTGAGGTCCAAAACTTTCTCTGGCCTTTTTCTGAATGTAAATTTCATTTTTTTTATTATGCATTGATTTGAGAAGCATATAGCTATAGATGTACTGCTGCCTCTTTACATGTGATCAGTACCAATCAAACCCTAAAGCCTCATAATTCCTTGCTCAACCTTATATTTGGTCTTTGGGTTTATTAGCCAACTACATTAATTTCATTTGCTTGGGTGTGCGGAGGGGCTGCAGTGATCAACAATAGCTAGCTAGAGTTTTTTTTTTGATAAGGGAAATTTTATTAATCTTAGACAGATACATCGAGATGATACAAATATGCTAAAACTATTCCCGGCCTCTGCATAACTAGGATGCACACAGCAAAAAAGGAAAAAAAGAAAATAGATATGGCAACATATATCTAGACACCAAAAAACAACACAAGACTTAATCTTTTATTGCTCATACCATCCTATTAAACACCTCGGTTACGGAAAAAGGCTCTCTAAAAAGCAACGTCTTCAACAAGAAAATGGCACGCACACGCATCATCGTTGCTATGGTCTAACCAGTCAAGGCCACACCATCGGTTTTCACCTTAGAGAACGATTTTCTTGGAGCCCCAAACAATGACTTCAACAAGATCATTGCTAGATACAACCAATTAAGGTTAGACCCAGTGTAAACGTAAACGGTAAACGGAGGCTAGTCGGTGACCCATCGTTTAGTATTTAATGGGGTTTAAACGGCTGTTTAAACGGGGATTAAACGGATTAAACGGGTTTAAACGGGTTTAAACGGCCTAAACGGCCTAAACGGCCGCCTACCGTCTAGCGTTTAAACCCGTCTAAACGGCCGTTTAGAACCGTTT
Source organism: Echinochloa phyllopogon (assembly GCA_033239725.1). Lineage (NCBI taxonomy): Eukaryota > Viridiplantae > Streptophyta > Magnoliopsida > Poales > Poaceae > Echinochloa > Echinochloa phyllopogon. The sequence goes on along the minus strand of BTCW01000002.1, from coordinate 46,882,653 downwards.
AGGAAAACAATGGTTAGACCTAGAGATTTCTCTCGGGAGGCAAGGAATCAATACCCAAAGTGTGGTTCCACGGTGTTACCTCCTCCTCCTTTCTGAGCTAATACTACCATATTACCCAGCCTTAGCCAACTACGATCGTCTGCAATCTCTCATCATCCCACGAAGACTATGCTACGAAGTGACCAATATAGGCGCACACACAAAGTCTGTAGGATCCGCTTTGGAGCACGCAATGCCGTAAGTCGACGCCAAGGTGACTGAAATTTGGGATCGTATGGAGAGTACTAACTATTTATGAAGAAGATGTCGTGAGTAGTGATTTACCAATATCTAACATCGCTGCCAAATCCAAAAATTAGATCTAGTCGATGTAGTGGTCAATTGCCACTACCGGAAAACGGCTATATGCCGTGTGCCTCGAGCTTTGCCGTGTGCAGAATATCGGGCACACGTCAAAGGACCTGTTTGCCATGTGCCGGCCACCTGGCACACGGCAAAAGCACGGCACACGGTATTTGACCAGCTTTGCCGTGTGCCTGGACGCCTGGCGCACGGCAAACAGGGGGCACATGACACAACCGTATCTTTGCCGTGTGCCTAACGTTTGCACACGGCAAAGGTCCACCACGTTGGCCGCCGTTGCCTGCCGTGGACCATTGCCGTGTGCCCGTCCAGGCCGGCCGACGGCAAAGAGCAAACACGCGGCAAAGATTCTGGTTGCCGTGTGCCTTGGAGCTGGCACACGGCAAACAGAAACTTTGCCGTGTGCTTTTCCTCGGCACTCGGCAAATGGGTTTAAAAAAATATTTTTTTCCTTCCCAATTTTTTCTGCTATATACGTAGTTCATGGTCAACTCTATGTTTGAATTTGGTGCATTTTTGGATTCTTTTGCTATATTTAGTTATTTTATTTCATTACATGAATTTCTTAGAAATAATTCAAATTTGAACTACAGGTGTCTCGAATCTTCGAATATAATGGAACAAAAAATGATATTCACGTTATCTATCACGATGCGAAGACGTATCTAGGAAATGCGAAGAAAGTTTGATCAATTTAGCCACGAACCATAGTCGCGAACGTGCGGTCGCACAGTTTTAAAATTATATAAAAAGCAAACGGAGTCCGTAAATCTCAAGATCCGTAAATCTCAAGATTTGTCGTCAAGCCATGATTTCATTCATACTAGCCATGGAACAAAGTTGAGAAGCGTTCGTGAATGTTTTTTTGTACGCTGCATAGAAATCCAAACAACTACGAGAAGATTCAGAGAGTTGACAAGGAATCTTCACATTTCGAAGCAAATGTAAGTTTGAATTTGGATTTGACTTCAACACTTTTTGTATATGCAGTAGACAGGTGAGATTGCCTCGTGCCAAATTTTGGTTATTTTTCGAATCCGTTTGATTTTTTTTAATTTTTTTGCCGTAAAAGAATTTCGTGTTATAATCATTGAAACACATGAAATAACAGTGTTTTTTGCATAAATTTATAAAGCATGATATGTTGATCCACTTTGGGAAGGTAATCAATTATACAAAGTTATTGAAACATGAAATAGTAGAGTAGTTTAGGTAAAAATTTAAAAATATGAAAATTTTGAACTTTGCCGTGGGCCGGCACACGAAAAACAGCCGGGGACTTTGCCGGGTGCCAGAGCTAGCCCACGGCAAACCTTTGCCGTGGGCCGGATCTCGCACACGACAAAGTCCAAGTGACATAGCCATTTGCGGCCCACCCCGCCCGGCCCATCCGCACACGCATCCTCGCCCACCGCGCCCTCGCCCTCACCCACCGCGTCCCCGCCCGCCGCCGCCACTCGCCGCCGCGCCACCGCCCCCTCCCCGATGCGCCGCCACCGCCCGTCCCCGTCGCGCCAGTGCCCCCTCCCCGACGCGCCGCCGCCGCCCGTCCGCCTCCGTCCGTCCTCCCCGACGCGCCGCCCGTCGCCGACCTTCACCGCCCCCGGCCCGACGTCCGCGCCGGCAACGCCTCGATGCCGGCCACCGCATCGGCGCTCGGCCCGACTCGGCACGGGCCCCTCCCCGACGCGCCAGTGCCCCCTCCTCGACGCGCCACCGCCCTGCGCCGGCCGGGCGACCCCCGCGTCGGCCGCCCAACGCCATCCCCGTCCGCGACCGGCCTTGGCCTGACGCGCCCCGTCCGCGACTGGCAGTTCTCGGCCCCCCGACCGGCCGTTCGCGCCGGCGACTGGCCGTTCCCACGTCTGGCCGGGCGTCCGGCCGAACGTTCCCGCGTCCACCTCCCCTTTCACGCGTTCGGCCGCACTGACCGCTCCGCCCTCGACCGTTGGTGAGCACAATAAACACGTTTGTCCGGCCATCGAGCCGTTGTGTCTGTCCGGCCATCGAGCCATTGTGTATGTCCGGCCTTCGTGCCGTTGTGTCTGTGCGGCCTTCATGCCGATGTTTCCTTGCAGGTTGGGGTTTTGGTTACCTCCCATTATAGGGGAGGTGCTGCCGAAGTTTTGAAGTGACACCACTGTTTTCTTGTTTTTTGTTTGCAGAACATGCTTTCTCCCTCCGCCGTCCCAGCCCTGACTGCCCCGTGACTCGGTTTTCACGCCGTCTGCACCGACACGAGCTTCACCGCCTCGTCCGCCGTCAAGCCCTAGGTGAGCACATGCAAAACCCCATGCCCTCCGTATTTAATTCGTAGCATATGTAAGTTGTGTCACGCAACCTAGTTAGATGTCTCCCGTTCGAAAGAGATACGATGCTAGGTATGCAGGATTCTGCATATCTATGACCGTATCTGTTTCGAATTATCCACGATTTTGGACAGCTCAAGGATCCGTAGACGAGTTAGTTTCCATAGTTTATTCCGATCCGTGACAGGGTTTCGGCAGCACCTCCACGTTGTTCTCCGGATACACAATCTCCCCCTCGGGACGTGTATTTGGAGAACAACGGGGAGGTGCTGCCGAAATTCTGTCCCGAATCGGAATAAACTATGGAAGCTAACTCATCTACACGACAATTATGAAAGCCTGGGCCTTTGCCGTGTGTCTGGCCCGCGTCACACGGCAAAGCCTGGGCCTTTGCCATGGGCCTTTCCTTCGCGGCCCACGGCAAAGGCCGCCGTCGCCGTTAACGGCCATGAAGCTGGGCCGGGCTTTGCCGGGGGCCGCAGTGGCACACGGCAAAGGCTATGCCGTTTGCCGCCGTTTGCCATGTGCGACACATGGCAAAGCCTTTGCCGTGTGTAAGACTATCTCCAACAATGCAACCTAAAAAGGAGACCCATTTCTACCAAAGGGGTCACGCACAGTGAATGGGTGGTAGCCCAGAAACTACTAAGCATACACACAACCCATCCTCTCCGCCGCCGACTCCACCTCACCGCCGCTGCTCGCCGCGCCTCTCTGCCCACCGCCGACCCCTCCTCGCCGCCGCGGCTCACCACGCCCCGCTCCCCACCGCTCCTGCTTGGCCGCAGCCCGCCTCACCCCGCTCCCTGCCGCGCCCGCAGCTCCGCCTCACTTCGTCGGCGGCGGCGGCGGCCATGGCGAGCTCGCTCGGCCGCGGCCGCCATGGAGGAGCTAGGCCTGGGCCAGGCCATGGGGGAGCTCGACCCTGGCGGCCTGGGGGAGCTCGACCTCGGCCCAGCCATGGGGAGCTCGACCACGGCTCGGCCATATGGAGAACTCGCTCGGCCCCGGCGGCCATGGAGGAGCTTCTTCGGCGGGGGATGGCGAGGAGGTCGGCGGCGCTTGAAGAGGCCGGCGTCGCGGTCGAGGCGGCGGAGGGCGAGGAGGCCGTCCTCGCGGCACCGGCGGGGGGGGGGGGGGTGCGAGGCATGCCGATCGCTGGTGAAGGACGTGAGCTCTGTTCCGTCTCGCTCATCGCCGGCCCGCCGAGCTCGTCGCCGGCCGCCCACCACCCGCCGCCCGTCGCGCTCGTCGCCGGCCGCCCTCGGAGGCCGCCGCGAGGGCCACCTGCCCGCGAGGGACCAGCAGCGCTTGAATGGGTAGAGGAGAGAGAGATAGCCATCTTTGGGTCCTTGTTTGGCCGGTACCTAAAATGGCTCTCCCGTTTGGGCCTTCTGTTGGAGGTGGTTTTGGTTACCCAAAAGTATTGTACATGATCTAAAATGGGTTTGGGTTGTGAGATAGGTGCACACGGCAAACATCCGGTTTCCGGTAGTGTGCCGACGAAGATCCTTCATGCACAGCCTGCTTGGCTGCTACCGCCACCGCCAGAGTTCACACCATGTCACGACCCATCGACCGAGATCGGCCGTCTTCACGCAGACGGTGTCGTCGCCGGTGAGCATGCTGTTGACACCAAAAATTAGCACCAGGAAGAGGCTGACATGTGAGCCGGATTTGGTGGAAAGATGCCATTCGGCTAAAGGGCTTTCTCTGAAGCGTTCGGCAAAGATGCTCTGCGGTCGGGAACGCGTCGCCATTCGGCTAAGGGGTTTTCTCTGAAGCGTTCGGCAGAGATACTCTGCGGTCGGGAATGCGTCATCATTCGGCAGAGGCATTGTTCCGCAGGAGAAGAGTGGTAGCGTTCGGGAAGACATGATGACGTGGATCAATATAAGGAAAAGGCCGGTTCGAACAAGGAACGCAATATGGGTACGAAGATTCGTCATTTATTTTTAGAAACAAGTATTATAGTCGTGTCCGACTAGGAGTTATATCAAGACCTGGGTATAAATATAAACCCATGGCAATTGTAAAAAGATCGAATCAATCAATCATACAACAAACCGGCCCCGTGCCAACATCGAGTCCTTTAGTCGAGTCGTCGAGTTCTTCGAGAGGAGTCATCGATCCGTCGACCTCCGTAAGTACCGGCAACCTTGTATCATGCTTAGTATCATGCGGTGGATTTAAGCTTTGATGCAAGTAGTCTTGTTACCATGCTTAGTATCATCCGGTGGATTTAAGTTGTGGTCTCAAGAAGGTTCCTCTGTTAGGTCATGAGCCATGCGGTGGGCTAAGATCTAGTATGGACCAAGTTATCGGCTCTGTTAGATTTCGGCAAGATCTAACAGATTCATTAAGTTACCCCGTGTTGCTTCGTTCTTACTCTGTGCTTAATTCATGCAACACTCCTTTGCCCAATCTAGGTCGGCTAGAATCGGCTCTACTTCACGATGCGATGACTTATCCCCTCATAGCCGAGTCCGAAACCGATCTAGGTTGCTACGTGTCGCGGGTTCGAACTTGTTGGTATCGTGTAGATCTTGACAGAACCGGGTATCATGCGGTAGATGCAGGTTTTTGGGTCGTCTTAGAGCTAATCATCATGTGGATTAGAATTCGATTCGATCTGATAGATTTATCTTTACCGATTAGGCTTGTTCCTTCGCCATGGACCCCGATTCGGCTAAATAGCCGCATTCAGTAGTGCTCTCACGAGTGAACGTGTGTTCGTGGGTTTGCATTGGGCAATGAATGCTTTTAGCCTTTCACGATTAGATTGTATCATGCGGTGGATTGATCTAATCTGATTGGTGGTGTGGCCTCAAACGAGTTGTATCATGCGGTGGATTAACTTGTTTGTTGCCATGCTTGACGGGTGCTGCTTTCGGCCTATGCATTCTTGTTTCAATGTAAATTCATGACTGTGTTGTGGGTTCGTAATTAAACATTGAATGCTTTTAGCTTTTCACGGTTAGATTGTATCATGCGGTGGATTAATCTAATCTGATTAGTGGCGTGATCTCAAACAAGTCGTATCATGCGGTGGATTAACTTGTTTGTTATCATGCTTGACGGGTGCTGCTTTCGGCCTATGCATTCCTTGTTTACTGCGAATTTATGATCATGTTTCACCCTTTTATTTATCTATCATGCTCTGTTTCTCGTTAATCGGCTATGAGTATCTGCTACAATGTTCATTCGTTTGAAAGCCGATCTTTCGTCATGCTTACGTCACGCATTCGGCAGTGCGCTCCTTGCGTGCCTTGCCGATTGCCGAATGAGGCTTTACCTGCCGACAGATAGCTTCTCTGTAGCTATTTGTCGTTCGAAACTAGCTCCATAGCCGCAAATATGGAACTGTCTGGTCTCACCCGGCACGTTCCAGGTTTTGATCTAAACGTTTTGTCCCTTTGTTAGTTTTCAGGCAAACTGACTGGCACGCTTCCGGATTCAAAAGCCCGGGCCACGTGTGAAGCTAGCTAATTCGGCTTGCTGTGTGCTTGGCGTGAGGTGCGGATTTTACGTCAACACACTTTTTGGCACGCCCGGTGGGACACACACAAGTTTTCAAGATGCCTGAGTTGAGCGACATCATGGATGTCACTTTGGAAGAGTTGTCTGAAGAGCATCAATAGATGGTAAAGGTTGCTGCTGACCAATTCATTAACAAATGTTTACTGTCTTTCGCCAAGAACAGGAGTGGTGCACCTTTTCTCAAGTCCGATCTGCCAAGAGTTCTCCTTCCTGGGCAATCTGATCTTACTGAAGAAGAAAAGAGGGAGAGATTTTCGGGCTTGTTATACAAAGCTTTGGGGGAAGCAATGACCAATCACAATGCTGCGTTCTTGAACAGCTTTCGGCATATAATGGTAAGCATTTTTGGTCAACATGTGGATAAATCCTTTGAGCAGATACATGGGCAATTGGGTGGCCCGACATACTTCAATGTTCAAGCACCAGTTCAGAAACCACATGGTAAAGGAAATGCTGATGAAACTGGAGGTTCTGGTACTAAAGATACAAATGGACAACCGATTCGGCAAGATCCTCAGCCTGCACTGCCGAAAACTCGCACATACGGTGATATGGCATTCGGCACCACAGGGAATCCGCCTGCTTCTGCTTACAAGATATCTCCCTTGAACAACAGACTGCAGAGGGATTTATATGGAAACGGATATTCAGAGTTTATGGATTACAATGCTATCGACGCTCTCCCGAATCCTGGGTATGTTGGTACTGCAGGCATGCTTGCTGGGAGACCAGGGAATCAAGATACCAGTATTGACCTCATGGTGCAAAAAATGACCGATGTATTGCAAAATCAATTCGGTCTGAAGCCTAAAAATCAGGGGTACATGTACTCGTCTCCTTTCCTGGAATGGTACCAAAGGGTATCATTGCCAAATAGAGTCAAGGTGCCTACAGAGTTTACTAAATTCTCAGGACAAGATGATACTAGCACTGTGGAACATATAGCTCGATATCTGATGCAGCTTGGAGGAGCTTCGGCAGATGAGGCTTTCAGAATCAGATACTTTCCTTTGTCACTGACGGGTCCAGCTTTTACATGGTTTGCTTCTTTGCCTGCTCAGTCGATTTGTACTTGGAAAGACCTGGAGCAGAAATTCCATGCTCATTACTACATTGGCAGTACCGAGAAAAAGTTGGTTGATTTGACCAGCTTAAGGCAGAGGAATAATGAAACACCTACGGAGTTCCTCAGGAGATTTAGGGAAACAAAAAGCATGTGCTTTTCTCTGAACATACCTGATGACCAGCTGGCCGGTATGGCTGTAGCTGGCATGCTGCCTGCCATTCGGGAGAAGCTATTCGGGATGGAGTTTGATGATCTGGGCCAGTTGTCGCACAGATTGGCCCTGATGAGTAACCAGGCATATGGTTTCAAGAAAGATGCCAGATTTGCTAAAAATAATGATGTAGCTGACATCTATAACCAATTCCTTGAAAGAGCAGATCAAGAAGATGAGTATGAAGATAGCGAGGAGATAGCCGCAGCAGAGATAGTGTGGAGCAAAGAACCAGTTACAATGGCTCAAAGATGGATCAAACAGATGAAGGGAACATATGATTTTGATGTGACTAAGGCGGACAAATTGTTTGAGTTCCTGGTGAAAGAAGGCCGAATCAAATTGCCAGAGGGGCATTCTATGCTTCGGCCCGATGGAGTGAAAGATAAGAGGTACTGTGGGTTTCATGATAGAAATTCTCATTCCATTAATGAATGCAGAGTCTTTAGGATGAGGATTCAGAAAGCTATCCAGGAAGGACATCTGAAATTCGACAACAAGATGAAACTGGACAGTAACCCTTTCCCTCAGAATATGATCGGGTTCTCGGTTAATATGGTGAATGCTGTTCCATCTGGAGAAAAGGGAAGATTGAAAGTTTTAACCTCAAAAAAGGCAAGACAGGATGGTTCAGTTGATCCCACTCGGCAGATCACAATTGAACAGATTCGCCAGAAAGATCTTCGGTTCCCGAATAGCCGATTTGAAGTGGGAGAATCCTTTAAACCTAGAGTTACTACACGTATTCTCCTCAACAAATGGCAGCGTCAGCAAGAAAAGGAGCGTTTTCAAAGGCGTGAATACGAGGAGGAGAAAAGAAGGCGCGAAGAAGAAAGGTTTGAGGAAGAACAAGAAGAGTATGCTCGAGAGCAGGAACGTGCGCATTGGGGGTGTGCATTCTTCAGACACTGTTGGAACGAAGGTTTGAAGCTTCCCACATGGAATAGTTGTCCTGAATGCAATAATAGGTATGATGAATATAGGCAGGGAACTGTCAATCGCCGATCTGTCCATGAAAGAATTGGCAGGGTGCATCCTAGTGATGATCGGCGTTTTAATGATCCACCAAGAAAGAGACATGCTGATTACAAGTGGGTTGATCGTGAAGAAGAAGAAGATCATGCTTATGTTTGGCAAGAAGGACAATGGTGCCCACCTGGTTTGAGGAAGAGCCAGAAGAGAAGAGTACAGCGCCTGAGGAATCGGGAATTGAAGCAAGCAAAGGTCAAGGTGAAATCAATATGGCTCCCAAAAGACAGGCCTGACGAACATGGTCATTCGGCTCCTACATGTATGGTATGTTTTCTGCCGAATGAATTCATGGCTCCAGCTAACCAAATTGCACAGGAAGAGATATTGCCCGATATAGATGATGCCGAACGATTTGGGTTAATGGCACAATTGATGTTGAACAAACAAGCTGTTTTTGAGAAGCCAGCCCAGAATCGGCACATGAAGCCACTGTACTTGAAGGGATATGTTAATGGCAAACCATTGACCAAGATGTTTGTCGATGGAGGAGCTGCTGTCAATGTAATGCCATATACCACATTCAGGAAGCTTGGTATGGGCCCTAGAGATTTGACACCAACGAGCATAATTCTGAATGATTTTGCTGGAAATCCTTCGGACACCAAGGGATGCGTGCACGTTGATCTGATGATTGGGTCCAAGACTCTGCTTACGACTTTCTTTGTCATTGAGGGCAAAGGGGCATATAGCTTGCTGCTTGGAAGAGATTGGATTCATGCAAATTGTTGTATTCCATCTACTATGCATCAACAGCTTATTCAGTGGATAGATGATGAGGTGGAGATTGTCCAAGCAGATGATTCAATAAGCGTGGCAAATATGGAACCAGCTTTCTGGGAATATCAAGGCATAGATTGTTTCTCAGGCAAAGACTGGGGAGAAGGTCCTGTGGCACCAGCCAGCAGTGATCAGCAGCCGATCAAAGCAGTCGGCTCTCATAGTAATTTTTGATGGAAAATCCAATTGATGGAACTGATGGAAAATTAGGACGTGGATTTGTGTCGGCCGATAAATTGGAAGAAGTGGACATTGGAGATGGTGACAAGCCAAGACCGACATTTATCAGTGCTAACTTGGATTCGGTTTTCAAAGAAAAGTTGGTGACATTGTTAAAAGAATACAAGGACTGCTTTGCTTGGGATTATTCGGAGATGCCCGGTCTAGACCGTTCTATTGTTGAGCATCGGTTGCCAATCAAACCTGGTTACAGACCTTACAAGCAACCACCCCGAAAAATCTACAAGGAAGAAGTGTTGGCCGATGTGAAAAAGGAGATTGAAAGATTACTAGATGCAAATTTCATTCGGCCATGTAAATACGCGGATTGGATCTCTAATATCGTTCCTGTCTATAAGAAAAATGGAAAAATGAGGGTTTGCATAGATTTTAGAGATCTAAACAAGGCTACACCCATGGATGGATATCCAATGCCTATTGCTGATTCGTTGGTTGATGCTGCTGCTGGATACAAAGTGCTCAGTTTCATGGATGGTAATGCAGGATACAATCAGATTTTTATGGCATTGGAAGATATAGTAAAGACAGCTTTCAGGTGTCCTGGACACATAGGGTTGTTTGAGTGGGTTGTCATGACCTTTGGATTGAAAAATGCTGGTGCAACTTATCAAAGGGCTATGAATTATATTTTTCATGAGTTGATCGGCAAGATTGTGGAAATATATATTGATGATGTGGTGATCAAGTCATTGGATCATGAGTCCCATTTGGCCGACATAAGGAAAACTCTAGAATGCACCAGGAAACATGGGCTTAAGATGAACCCGAACAAGTGTGCTTTTGGAGTTTCGGCTGGAGAGTTTCTGGGATTTTTGATACATGAAGGAGGAATAGGAGTTGGTAAGAAAAGCATGAAGGCAATTGATGAAATTGTTCCTCCAACTAATCTTAAAGAGTTACAATCGCTGCTTGGCAAGATAAATTTTGTGAGAAGATTCATATCAAACTTGTCACAAAAGGTGTTGCCCTTTTCCTCACTGTTGAAAATAAAAAAGGATCAAAAGTTTGTATGGGGTGACGAACAACAGAAGGATTTTGATGAAATAAAGGAGTACATGAAGAAGCCACCAGTATTGGTGCCTCCACAATTGAACAAGCCTTTCAAGTTGTACGTGGCGGCCGATGCCCAAACTATTGGATCGGCCCTCATTCAAGAATTTGAAGGGAAGGAAAGAGTAGTTGCATACCTTAGCCGAAAGTTACTAGATCCAGAGACAAGGTATTCGGCTATAGAGAAGCTTTGCTTATGTGTTTATTACTCATGTACAAAATTTCGGCACTATTTGCTAAATGCCGAATGCGTTGTACATTCAAAATTTGATGTGATTAAGCACATTTTGTCAATACCAATTTTGAATGGAAGGATTGGCAAATGGATTTTGGCCTTATCTGAATTCGAATTAAGGTTTGAGTCAGCAAAGGCTGTCAAGGGGCAGATTATTGCTGACTTCATTACTGAACATCATGATACATCGATAAATTTGCTTAACATTATTCCTTGGGTATTGTTCTTCGATGGATCTTCATGCAACAAAGGTGGTGGAGCAGGTATCTTATTAATTTCACCCAAAGGAGAAACATTTGAGTTTGCTGTTCCCATTCAATCTGCTGTTACTAACAATCAGGCTGAGTATGAGGCATTGCTCAAAGGGCTCCAATATTTGAAAGAAGCAAAGGCCATTGCAGTTGAAATTTTTGGAGATTCAGAATTGGTCATAAAACAATTGAATGGTGAATATGAGTGCAAAAGTGATACCTTGAGGAATTACTATGAAGAATGCAAAGAAATATTGAAGAGCTTTCGGTCAGTAATTCTACAACACATTCCTAGAGGGGATAATGGAGAGGCAAATAGATTGGCCCAAAGTGCATCAGGTTATAGAGAGCTTCAAGAAGTGTTTGCTAATGATGTATATGCTTTCGGGAGTAATCTGGCAGAAGATGATTGGAGGAAAGAAATTGCCGATTATTTGGAGAATCCATCCCAGAAAGTTTCGAGAAGACTCAGGTATAAAGCTATAAAGTTTGTTCTTCTTGATAGAGATTTATATTATAAATCATTGGACAGGATATTATTACGTTGCTTAAATCAAGAAGAAGCAAAGAGGTTGATGAGTGAGGTGCATGACGGATTATGTGGAGCACATCAGTCAGCCTACCGAATGAAGTAGGTTATTAGAAGAACTGGATATTACTGGCCGACAATGTTGGAAGATTGTTTTGAATATTATAAGGGATGTCAAGACTGTCAGAAATTTGGAAACATTCAGAGAGTTCCAGCATCGGCTTTGAATCCCATTATCAAGCCATGGCCGTTCAGAGGATGGGGAATAGATTTGATTGGCCAAATAAATCCTCCATCGAGTAAGGGACATAAGTTCGTACTTTTAGCAACTGATTATTTTACTAAGTGGGTTGAGGCAGTTCCGTTGAGGAAAGTGACATCAGAAAATATGGTTGAGTTTGTCAAAGAACATATCATTTACAGATTCGGGATTCCTCAGACAATCACCACTGATCAAGGGACTCAATTTACATCTTCAGAATTCAGAGATTTTGCTGAAAGTACGGGAATAAAATTACTGAATTCTTCTCCTTATTATGCTCAAGCTAATGGTCAAGCAGAGGCTTCTAACAAAATTATGATCAAAATCATACAGAAGAAGATTGATCAAAAGCCAAGAAGGTGGCATTCGGTACTCAATGAAGCGTTGTGGGCTTACCGAATGGCTCCTCATGGGGCTACAAAAACATCTCCTTATGAATTAGTGTATGGACACCATGCTATCTTGCCGTGGGAGATGCAATCAGATTCGAGAAGGGTTAAATTACAAAAAGATTTGTGTTCTAAAGATTACAATGATCTGATGATGGATGAATTAGAAGATTTACATATGATTCGTCTCAGGGCCTTGGAGAATATTGAGAAGAACAAAATGCGAGTTGCTAAGTATTACAACAAGAAGGTGAAGGTTAAGCAATTTACAGAAGGTGATCTAGTTTGGAAAGCGATATTGCCGATTGGAACCAAATATGCAGCATTCGGCAAATGGTCTCCAAATTGGGAAGGTCCTTTCAGAGTAGTTAGATGCGTGCCTGGAAATGCATATATTTTGAAGACATTATTGGGAGAAGAATTTGCTTCTGCTATAAATGGAAGATATTTGAAGAGGTATTATCCCAGTATTGAAATCGATCGGTGATTGATATATTAAATTGCCGAACAGCCGATATTTGGGAAGAAATCGTCTTTAGAAGGAAATTGACAGAGACATTGGAGAAAAAGAAAAATGGCCAGTACTGAATGTATTGCCCTTAGCACAAAATATGTTACATCAAGAGTTCATGCAAAAGATAAGTTTTATTGCCGAAATTCCATAAATCCCTAGTACAAACTACTGAAAGAGCCTGTTCAAAACAGACTGGGGATGAATGGAATCGGCAATGGCAGCACCATGGCCATCAAGACGATCAATGGAGGCGTCAATATCATCGATGTCTTCTGGGTTGCTGTTGGCAAAACCAACCGGCATCCTGGAATAGTCAGTGCCGGTGTGCGTCGACATAGCGACGAGACCCGTAGCGACGCCTAGGCGAACACCATGGAGAGCCACCTCGTCGACGCGGCCTGCCACCACGCCAAGGCGAGCCTCGGGTGTGTCTCCTTGGGCGTTCACTTTGTTCGCCAGCTCATCCACTAGCGCCTTCAGTCGATCAAGTTCAGCATCACGCGCTGCAAGGTTGCGAGGAGATAACAGATTAATATCATTTGGAGGATGGGATTAGGATTGAGCAAGTTACGGAAATTACCGTCAATGACTTCAAGCAGTTGCTTGCGCTCGGCCTGCCATTCGAGGTCCGCAATCCCGGCTTGCTTGGAGATGATCTCCAGTTCGCGACGAGAGTCGTCGCGCTCCGCCTTGAATCGGCGAGCATCGCCGTCTGAGTAGCGGGAGTCGTCCGATGAACGAGTCCGATTGGACGAACTCGAGGAGTTGGACGCCGCAGGAGCAGCGGCTGGAGCCGCAACTGGCGCACCAGCGGCGGCAATCCATTGGATTACCCTGAAGAAACAAAGGGATTTGTCAAGGAGAGGGCAAATCTCGAAAAGAATGGAGAGAAGTAAGCAGCCAATCACCTGCGGCGAGCGCCGGCGCGGCTTCCTTCGGCCTCATCGGCGGCCGGGCGCCTCCTGTTGTTATCGGCCATTGGAAGTTCCTCGGAGTTACTGTGGATGGGGAAAAGAATGACTTGAGCCGGCAAGAACTTGGAAGACGAAGAACTTGGTGAAAACTGTAGGCTACCTGGGTGTTTGTTTATAGAACCCGCAGAGGGGATCATGGTCGGAGATCGTGGCGCGCATCCCAAAATTTCGGAAGGTAGAAAGCCCCACGAACCGAGCAGTTGCAGTGTCGTTTGGGATTCATGCCGAATCGGGTTCGGTTCTACTGAATTGGATTCGGCTGTATTGTGTTAGGTCGTTTTTCGGATCTAACGATGTTACGACTAAGCTTTGCCGAATGTGTTGTTCACAATAAAGCCAGGAAGAAAGCAAGGATTGGTGAAACTACAAAGTTGGTAAGACATTCGGCTAATTAAATATTCAATACAACTACACACCCAAGTACTTGGAGATTACATCTTTAGCATCAGATATCATTCTATTAATGGTCTCCAAAAGATTTTTGCCTGCTTCTTGGGTTTTTATCAGAGCAGAGAGCTTCGTTTTGAGCTGTTTATCTTCAGTTAGAATTGCCGATGCTTCCTTTCGTATCCTCTCTGTCAGATCGGGGAGTTCGGCTAACTTCTTCTCGTCAGCTTCGATTTCGGTTGACAGAGTCCTCAATTCGGCTTCTAGTTCAGCTTTTCTGATTTTCTTCAGATCAAGTGCTGGCTGCAGTCTAGCTGACAATTCTTTATTACTCTGAGCTTGAATATACAGATCTTTCAAGGATTGCTTAGCTATGGCTCTTCTTTGTTCTAAAGCTGGTTGTAAAGATTGACTTTTCAGAACCTGTCTGACTGCAGCAAATTGTTGATCCAATTGAGAGATTGGTTCCAAAGAAGCTTGAATATCAACAGGAAGGTTTTGTTCAATGGGCTCAAGCATATCTCTCAGAAGATCAGCATCCTTGACTTGATCCTGGATGTCTTTGTGCAGAAAGGAGAAGATTTCCTTTAGTTTTGCCTGGGTTTCTTCTGATAAAGTCTGACTAGAAGAAATTTCCTCTGCTTGTTCGGCAACAAGATCATCCAAGGGAAATGAGTAGCTGGGTGATGAAGTTATTTTCTCCTGGAAAAAGATATTGCCGAATTAATGATTATCCATTGAATAAAGAAATGGGGAGACTTGGTAATTATCTCTACCTCATTCCTGATCTCTTGGATGGAGAGAGAGGGCGGCTCAAGCTCAGGCAAAGATTCTTGTATGTCATGCTGAGGAGAGCTTGGAAGGTTCTTTGGTGGAGATGAGGCTTCTGGCTGAGGTACATCAGGTAGAGCTGAAGCTGGTTCTTGATGAAAAGGGGAGCTCTCCGAAATTGGATCCATTGAAGCTTGCTCTGTGACTGAAAGAAAGTTAGTGCCGATGAAAAGAGTTTTAAAGGACAAGATGGTGAGAAATTTTACTAATCACTGAAGCATCGGCAGGTCCTGTGCTAACGGCCAATTGCTGTGATTTGGCCTGAAATCATAAAGGAACAGAAATGAGCAGAATGAAATTAGCATTTTTTACTCGAGGAGGGAGAAATTTGACCTGTGCAGTTATTTTGCTGCTTGTTCTTTTCTTTTTCATAGATGAAGGGGCAGTTAGAGAAGAAATTTTTCTCTTGGCAGCAGGTGGTGCAGCAAGAGTTGGATCCAGATTGGCAGGCCTAGACATTATTTGAGCCAAAGAAGGAGAGTGATGCCCCAAGATAGATATTGGGCCTGCAGTGTTATATGCGATTGCTCTGGCCAGAGGGGCAGGGACTATGTCCTGCAGGATAACAGAGTTAAAAGTCAATGAAAAAGGATGTTATTGGAAAAACAGATGGATTATAAGCATATTTACCTCTGAATTCGGCTGATAGTCAGGCATCAAATCAAGGCAGAGAGGGTGAACTGGCACATTGAAGATATGATCATGGACTGCTTGCCACCAAAGAATAAAAGAAGGATGAGCAAGTGCTGTTGGCACAAAAGGTTCGATCTGGTAGATGGCTGCACAACACTTGTAATCAAAAATTCTTCTTGTTTCTGTGGAGTCTTTGATGATCTGCCTAGGCTTGAGGAATTCATGGAAGAATAATCTTGGGGGCACTTGGCCACATCCTAATTGCCTGGCTACTGTATTCGGCTGGTAATATTCATATGAACTTTGAACCAGCCTTCCTCCACAAAATTCGGCTGGTAAGATGCAAGGCCGAATAAAAGTGTTAAAAATTGCTGTGGACTCTGCATCTATGCATCCAGTCTCGAAGCTGAATTCACAAGGAAAAGTGAGACTGTCATTGTCCATGTATAGGAACCAGAGGGGATTGGCAAAGCCTTTGAAGAAAAGTTCAAACAGTTCTCCAATGCTCTTGTTGATAGCAATAGTGGAGGCTGCTTCCCCATAGGTTTGACAGCCTTTGGTGCTCTGGGCTTCTGCTTCCTGGTAATTGACCGAGGGGAAGTGTCGGCTGTTGAGGTCAATGGAGACAATTTGGTGCATGTACAATTGCAGCCATATCTGGACGAACCACCAGGGACCATTGACGCAGGAAATTTTCTTGTTGGTGTGCATCTGATAAATGGTTTGATGGAGCATGTGATAGACACTTCCCAAGAGATATTTCCCGAGAGGGATAAGTGTGCCTGCAGCCAGGTCTTCGGCCATTACTATGTGATTCAGAGTTGGCTCATTGGCTTTACCACAGAAAACAAATCTGCACAACCACATATTCAGAAAGGCCCTGTATTCAACGTCAGTCAGAGGACCATCATGCATGTAAGTCTGGATGTATTTCTTATAGCCGACTCCAGTCTTCACCCCTGTCTGTTTGGAAGAACCTTTGTACCTGTATGGGTGTGTTATCCCTGTAATGTTCAGGCCGGTTATCATGTAGACATCGGCCAGGGTTGGAGTCATTGGTCCGTGACCAAAGAGAAAGGCATTCATGCCATTGGACCAGAAGTAACAAGCTGCAATCAGGAGATTTTCATTCTTGGGTGTTTCGGCTAGAGATAGCTCCAAGCAATGAGAAATACGAAGACTGTCCCAATTCTGCGTCTGGGGGCTTTTATCTTCAAGAATCCTTTTGTACCAGTTTCTCCAGCCGGCGATTGGGGGCAGAGGCCAGTTCTTGAATGAATCTTGCCATTCGTGAGGTCTCGACAGTGAAGTTTTGAAAGGGATCCTCTGAGACTCGGCCGCAATAATTTCGGAGGGATCTGGATTCCCTGAGGGGCCGAGGAAGAAAGATGCGGATTGCTCCTCCGTAGGAGTCAGGATTTCAGTGGTCAGAGCCTATTGAGAACGGAAGAAGAGCGATTCGGGAATTCAAAATGCAGCCTGAAAAGAGTAATGCCGAATGTGATTGAAGAAAACGGAACTTACTTGAAGAATTTGATCCTGGTTCGCCATTTGAAGATCGGAGCTTGGAAGATTCGACGAACTAGGGTTTGAGTTTGAGAACGTACTCTGAGGATTTGGGAGCGGAAAACGGATGTCGAGCGGGTTCAGCCTGGAAATGTTGGGGATTCCTGGTCAATTCCGAGATAAAAGTATCCTTTATCCCGAAATTGAAGGGGCATGTGTTGACACCAAAAATTAGCACCAGGAAGAGGCTGACATGTGAGCCGGATTTGGTGGAAAGATGCCATTCGGCTAAAGGGCTTTCTCTGAAGCGTTCGGCAAAGATGCTCTGCGGTCGGGAACGCGTCGCCATTCGGCTAAGGGGTTTTCTCTGAAGCGTTCGGCAGAGATACTCTGCGGTCGGGAATGCGTCATCATTCGGCAGAGGCATTGTTCCGCAGGAGAAGAGTGGTAGCGTTCGGGAAGACATGATGACGTGGATCAATATAAGGAAAAGGCCGGTTCGAACAAGGAACGCAATATGGGTACGAAGATTCGTCATTTATTTTTAGAAACAAGTATTATAGTCGTGTCCGACTAGGAGTTATATCAAGACCTGGGTATAAATATAAACCCATGGCAATTGTAAAAAGATCGAATCAATCAATCATACAACAAACCGGCCCCGTGCCAACATCGAGTCCTTTAGTCGAGTCGTCGAGTTCTTCGAGAGGAGTCATCGATCCGTCGATCTCCGTAAGTACCGGCAACCTTGTATCATGCTTAGTATCATGCGGTGGATTTAAGCTTTGATGCAAGTAGTCTTGTTACCATGCTTAGTATCATCCGGTGGATTTAAGTTGTGGTCTCAAGAAGGTTCCTCTGTTAGGTCATGAGCCATGCGGTGGGCTAAGATCTAGTATGGACCAAGTTATCGGCTCTGTTAGATTTCGGCAAGATCTAACAGATTCATTAAGTTACCCCGTGTTGCTTCGTTCTTACTCTGTGCTTAATTCATGCAACACTCCTTTGCCCAATCTAGGTCGGCTAGAATCGGCTCTACTTCACGATGCGATGACTTATCCCCTCATAGCCGAGTCCGAAACCGATCTAGGTTGCTACGTGTCGCGGGTTCGAACTTGTTGGTATCGTGTAGATCTTGACAGAACCGGGTATCATGCGGTAGATGCAGGTTTTTGGGTCGTCTTAGAGCTAATCATCCGGTGGATTAGAATTCGATTCGATCTGATAGATTTATCTTTACCGATTAGGCTTGTTCCTTCGCCATGGACCCCGATTCGGCTAAATAGCCGCATTCGGTAGTGCTCTCACGAGTGAACGTGTGTTCGTGGGTTTGCATTGGGCAATGAATGCTTTTAGCCTTTCACGATTAGATTGTATCATGCGGTGGATTGATCTAATCTGATTGGTGGTGTGGCCTCAAACGAGTTGTATCATGCGGTGGATTAACTTGTTTGTTGCCATGCTTGACGGGTGCTGCTTTCGGCCTATGCATTCTTGTTTCAATGTAAATTCATGACTGTGTTGTGGGTTCGTAATTAAACATTGAATGCTTTTAGCTTTTCACGGTTAGATTGTATCATGCGGTGGATTAATCTAATCTGATTAGTGGCGTGATCTCAAACAAGTCGTATCATGCGGTGGATTAACTTGTTTGTTATCATGCTTGACGGGTGCTGCTTTCGGCCTATGCATTCCTTGTTTACTGCGAATTTATGATCATGTTTCACCCTTTTATTTATCTATCATGCTCTGTTTCTCGTTAATCGGCTATGAGTATCTGCTACAATGTTCATTCGTTTGAAAGCCGATCTTTCGTCATGCTTACGTCACGCATTCGGCAGTGCGCTCCTTGCGTGCCTTGCCGATTGCCGAATGAGGCTTTACCTGCCGACAGATAGCTTCTCTGTAGCTATTTGTCGTTCGAAACTAGCTCCATAGCCGCAAATATGGAACTGTCTGGTCTCACCCGGCACGTTCCAGGTTTTGATCTAAACGTTTTGTCCCTTTGTTAGTTTTCAGGCAAACTGACTGGCACGCTTCCGGATTCAAAAGCCCGGGCCACGTGTGAAGCTAGCTAATTCGGCTTGCTGTGTGCTTGGCGTGAGGTGCGGATTTTACGTCAACACATGCTGCCCGGCCAGTCACCCCACCGCCGGTGAGCTACCTAGAGTTTGGATACAAACATTGAGTTTGTTATAGTTTAGTTCTTACTTCCTACTGTCGTGTTTCCAATGAACTCTCTTGACCGTACTAACAAAAATATGACCAAATACATATCCCAAACAGCCTTCCTCAAGAACAATCACAACAAGTGACACTAGTTAGATTGATTTTTCTCTTCAATGTGGAAAACTGTTCTTATCCCAACTCTCAACTTGCTTCCTTAATTACCTAACAGACACATATTTGCAACAAAGGTTGCTACTTGTTTACAACAAGTAGTTATGACTGGTTGTAACTAGCTAGTTACTATCCGCGTAAGCAGAGTAACAGCAGATCGAGCATGCCCTTTCCCCACCTGTCCACTCCTCTTCTGTAGATTGATTTCACTCTTCAATGATCAAAACCATCGCAGGGTCCTTGCGGCTTTAAGAGGATATTTGCTACTCCCTCTATTTTAAATTACTATTCATTTTGACTTTTCTACGTACAAATAAAGCTTTTTTATGCATTTAGATATAGGTTGTGTCTGGGCATATCAAAATCTATGTATCTAGAAAAGCCAAAACAAATAATAATTTGAAATGGAGATAGTACTTGTTATTGCACAAATAATATATATATATATATCTTTCTCCCCAATGTATATAGATATATTTTTACAAGAAAGACATGCACACCATGCTATATATGCAACACGTACACAGCCTACTCATATATCAACATGATCCTGTCTCGATTTCATGCCTAAAAATATTACCATCATGAATTCTTAAATCTTTGTGGTTGAAGTCATACTCATATATATGACACCACTATCTCTAAAGAACTAAATGTATAGTCAATTCCAAGTTATTTGTATACTAGTTGGTTTCTGACCTGACTGCTAACCATACCTCTATTGTTGTGGCCGTCGTCTCATCCGATGATGGTGTCCATCGTCATCTCCTATGCCGTCATTGGCCCTCTACCTGCTCCTCCGACTACTGTTGATCCAGCATCCCCATAAATCCCAATCCTAGGAATAGAAAAACTCAACAAATCACAGCAATCACCCACAAATTCCAAAAAAAAAGTTAATCATAATAGTAGGATTGCATGCATATTCACGCCATGGATCTAATGTCGGGCCGGGGGTTGTAAAAAGAGATATGCTACCTTTGATCATGGTGTTTATGATGATGAGCTCCACACAATCGCCGACCACCCTATTCTCCTAGCGGCGTTGGATGGCACGATGACCTCCTCCACATCCTGCCTCGTGGTAGGAGCGATTCTCCGTGTGAAGGCTACTGGAGGGTGGCACAAGCTCAAGCGGCACGACAACCTCCTTTTCATGACGCCATCCATTGTTGGCGGTGGATCCGAGCACAGGTGGAGAGAGAGAGAGAGAGAGAGTTGCGGTTCTTCCTCATGAGGATCCTCCTATGTGACTCTGAGGTGAGAGAGAGAGGAGGTGAAAAAGATAAGGTGGGACCGGTTTCCTCAATCCCACTCCAATCCACGTGCTTTGTGTGATTGCCATTTACGTGTGATCGTTGTCTCTATTTCCCGCTCGCCAGAACACTTGGCGCGCTCTTAGCCATGCACAGTCGCCGCTAATCGACACACGTCCGATTTTCAGCAAGAAAAGCGAGGAAAGAGAAAACAACGGTAACCTTTAATTATTTTGATTGTTGTACCTTAACTTTTTTAGAAATATACTTGCCATTTCATAGTTCACGTGTAGTGCTCTGCATGGGCAAAACCACCTCTAAACCGTCATATGGGGTTATTTAGATGCTTTCAGATAGTTCAAGGGTGCAGATATATATGTGGTTCAAGTAGCCAACCCTAAATTGATTAGGGTTTAATTAGACTTTGTTCACATCTGACCGTTGAGGCACCCTGTGTCTTGTGGGCCCACGCAGCCAGAAAAAGAACGACCGTGTGTCACTCTCACTACAGCCCCGCCGCCGCCTCCATTTCCGCACCCCCCTGCCCGAATCCCCCTTGTCGCCGCCACCGCCCACCAGCAAACCCCGCGAGCCACCTGGTCTCAACTCCGCTCCCCGCTCCGCCCCTCCATCGGAGCACTCCGCCGTCTCTCTCCCTAGCTTGTCCCCTGCGGGCTAGCTCATCCTATGGACTCCACCGGATCCGACGCGCGTCGCGGCCCCGCCGCTAGCTCCCTGTCCAACCCCGAGCTCGCGAGCCTGCCGGCGGCGGAGCTCGTTGTGCACCTGTACAACGAGGGCCGCGGCTCCTCCTTCGCCGACGTCGCGCTCGTCCTCGCCGCGCGCGAGCGCCGCGCCGCCGACGCGGAGGCCCGGATCCGGGCGGCCGACGAGGCAGCCGGGCGCCTGCGGGAGGAGATGGCGGCGCGCGCCCTCGAGGTGGAGGCGCAGCTCTGCCGCGCCGCGGAGACGGAGGCGCTGCTCCGGGCCGAGATCCGCGCGCTGGAGCGCCGGGCCGACGAGGCCGCCGGGCGCCTGCGGGAGGAGATGGCGGGGCGCGCCGTCGAGGTGGAAGCGCAGCTCCGCCGCGCCGCCGAGACAGAGGGGCTGCTCCGGGCCGAGATCCGCGCGCTGGAGCGCCGGGCCGACGAGGCCGAGGCGCGCGCGGGGATCGGGTTCGGGTCGTCCCGCACCGGCGGGCCCGACCGCGCCGGTGCTGGTGAGGACGACGAGGAAGGCATCGAGGTCGAGGGCGCCGAGGAGATCGAGCCCGAGGTCGGCGAACAAGACCCCGCGGCGGCTGCAGCTGAGGAAGACGACGCCGACGCCGACGTGGATCCTGACGACAGCCTGAGTCTGAATGAGTCCAATGCAATAGGTAACGACGATGATGCATGGGAAAATAATGCAGAGGCACTCGCACTTGAAATTGTATGTCAGGATGCAGAGCTAGACCTAGATAATCCTATTCCCCTTGAAGTTATACCACCACCGGTCTCCCAGCCAAATAGTGGCGGTGAAGAGCAGGAGGCTGCTGATGTAGGAGGAGTAGGAGGCACGGGAGAAGAGGGTGAGGCGCAGAACAGTGCCCAAAACTTGTCTAGGGCAGCTTCGCCAGTGTTTGTTGCTAAGGGATTCTCAGAGGCTGATGGTCATAGGGGTAGTACTAGCAACACCGAGAGCTCTCTTCCTGCCATGCATTCCAGCCATGAGCCACGCGAGAAGGGGTTGATTTATAACATGGTTTTGAAAGCTCTCAAGGAGAAGGAGAGGAGAGCCCTTGCCAAGGCAGCCGCAGAGCAGCAGCCAAACCTTAGGTGCTGGTTGTATGCGCCTCTGCCCTCAGAGTCAGATCAGGAGGATCCTCATGAGGAGATATAGAAGTGATTCACATAGGTATGACACATTTCTTTGTTTAATTCACAGTAATGGTATCCAATTAAATTAGCGATGTTCTTTTCTCCTCCCGTAGTATTAGTATTTAAATCATGTGGTCTTTTTATTTATATGTCAATAAATTATTATATAGTCTGTGCAAACCATGCCATATCCATGCATGTTGAATCCATAGGGTATGTTTGTTTACATAATAACTACTCCCATATTGAATATATTTTATGCATTTACTTTAGTTAATCATAACAAAGCATCATTTAGCACACTTCCTATATATCATATATGTATCTTTTTGAAATGTAATTTTTTTGCAGCTACTATTAGTTGTGTTTTGCATTTTGTCATCCTAATATAATATCATCAATGCACTAGACTTAGAACTATTGACTGATTTTGTTCCCTTCAAATTCGGGAAGCTCATCTGTTGGTACAAATTTTTCTTACAGCAATCATCCTGGACCTCTGGAAGAGAGTGGTTATCAACTCTGGGAACATGATGCCATTGACCGATGTTCAAAAGTTGGAGGAAAAAACTGAGATATTTCATGCTTCCTTGACATGAAAAAGCAATTTCCCTTTGTGGCACAGCATCCTGCTGCTGAAAGCCCCAAATTAATGTCATCTCCAATATTGACCATCTGTCTAGGTCTCGTGGGAACCATTAGATTTGATTTTCAATGGTGAACTTGTGATATATATAGCTTCGCAGTTTTTTTCTGAGTTGTGTGTGTGTAGTGAACTTGTGTTATCGATCACATAGAATCATTTGAATATTCAGTCGTGAGTTTGTAGACTCTTCGTTTTGTACTTTATTCCTGTGAGAGTTTGGAATTAATGCTGTGAAGAAGGGAGTTTGGTCAATATTTTCATATTGCACAGATGAGACTTTATACAATTTCATCTGATCTCTGACCCAGGTCTTTTATTGTTTAATTTGGTGACGACTGCAAAGTGGCAGCAGCTATATATTTCCCCGTGAAATTTGAGTTCTGTTAAGCTGTAGCTAAGCTGGACAGGTAGAAGGTGCAAGTTGAAACGTTTGCCATGAATTCTGAACATGGAATAGATAAATGCATGCATGTTTCCAAAATATTATGTGGCTTCGTGTGTTCCTCTTAATTCCTACCCGTGTGACGGCCCCGTGTGTTGTTTTAATGCACGACCCCCACCTCGCTGCCCGCCGGATCCTCCAATTGCCACCACACACACGGGCCCTCGCCCACCCTGGAGGGTGGAGGCGCTCCCCCCGCGCCGCCACTTCGGGCTCTGCTTGGGCCGCTCGCTCCGCCATTGCCACACCTCGCTGAGGGGGAAGCAGTGGGGATGACCGGATACGGCCCGACCACACACAGATCCAGGGGCGGACGGGCATAAGGCGTTGCGGCGGCCACGCGTGGGGCCGCACTGAGGTAGCGCAGGGCCGGCGACCGCTATGGGCTCCTCCGGCACGTTGCAAACGGCAGCAGCGGCGTGGCAGGCATTCTACCCCGTGGTGCAGTGGACGACCGACGCCTTCACCACCGACCACGACTAGGTCGAAGACGAGGAGCCCTAGGGCCGGCTCCCATCTGTGCTCCTGTAATAGGTGTGTTATCAATGAATCATTTGTACTTGTCTCTACCATCAGAAAATGATCTTTGTGTTTCACCATTTTGCAATGCACATTATATTCTCTGATGTATGCATTGATCATTTCGCATTGCCATCTGGCTTCTGGCTACCACTGTTAGTGTATATGCAATTCGAATAATTGTTTCTTAGAATATGTTTTGTTTTCACTTCAGTCAGGATCCGATGGAAGGAACATTTCTGGCAATACTATTGCTGTTCATGCCGACATTCCAATCACCGGGCTTGCAACATTTGGGGGAACATTTTTCTCAAAGTTTGAATGCTTTCAGATGCCACATGTAGTAAGCTTTAACTATGATACTCCTACATGGATAATGCATTCATTTGAGAAAGTGAAACCTTCTTTGTTTTTTTGAAGCTACACGAGCATATCACCATATTATTCTTTTGTTTGACCCTCACAATCTTGATATAAGTGATGAATTCAAGCAGGTAAAGGCTTTATTGCAATCAATTTGTATGGACAGTTATTTATGCTTGGTTTTCTTCCTGATTCCCACTTTGAGTTTAATTATTTTTGTACCGCATAGATTCCCACAATGGTCGGGCAGTCGGCTAATCTTTTTTCTTCTCCAGCGGAATTTGCGGATGTAGGTATGGTTATCTCTGTGTTGTGGCCTGTGTGCACCTGTATACCTCGTACTAAATTCAGTTACGGCCAATCAGGTCTATCTCAATCGAATTCAAATTCTTTTGCTATCCCTTAGTTTCAAACATTCATTTTTTACTCTTTTCATGGAAAAACTTTGCATATTTTTCTCATTTAGTATTCTGGTAGGGAATAACAGCCTCATAAGAATTCTGTTTAAATGAAGTCAAATTTGTTAGACTGTGTGGTGGTAGTTGATGCTTCACCAATGCTTTCCTTCCAGGTTCCTTCATGGAACAAATAACTGTGAGAGATGGTAAATAGAACAAAACAGATGTCACCGGGTCAGCTGATAAATTGCGCAAAGAGTGGTATGTAGTTCACATGATCCCATTCTTGAAAGCTCAAGATGCAATATATTTTCATTATTTATTCCAAAAATCTTTACTTGTGCTTGTCTATCACTTGAACAGGTAAAGCATCACTGGCAAATAGTCTGATTGTGTGCAAATTTTTTTTTCTGTGGCAATGAGTTCAACTAAAATTACATGGTTGTTTATCACTTGAACACGTAAACAATTCTCAAGCCTCTTTCACTTACAGCTAGCCTATGCTTGATCAGAAGGTACTATATGGTTTGTAACTGTTTTGCATTTGGCTTGAGATGCATTTAATTTGAATGTTGTAACTCAATGGATATGCTCTGGAAAAGCAGACAATAAACCAATTTGCTTTGAATCCCTGTGATGTCTGACCCTGATGCCTATGATTTCAAGCACCAATTGTCTGATAACAGTCTCTCTTAATTGAGATCCTGCAAGTTGTCTCATTCTAGGCTACATTGTAAATATTCATTTGAAAGTTGTAAATCTCCACTTAGTCTTGCTTCATGTCAGTTCTGAATTTCAGTCAAACAGGAACATCCAAACTCTGAAAACTGGAGCAGTCAATTATATGTCACAACAGATAAATGATTCACTAATCTTTCTAAGTGTAGCTTTTTGATATGCTTACAACCATCCTTATGTTGCAGTTGTGTTCTAAATGATTGGTATATAGAGAATTCTGCACATAAAGTTCAGTGAACTATAATTGACCCATGTCAGCTAGAACTTAGCTGAAAATACTATTTGCATGTCAGTTGACCCATGAAATTTTCTGTGCTCTGTAATTCGTATCTGCTCATTGTTCATTAGGAGTAGCATAAGAATTAATGGTTTTGAGTTATGAAAGCAGAACCGCAGCATACCATCTAAAGAAAGCTAAATTCCACTGATAAAATATGGAGCCTGCTGAAAGTATTGATTGCCTCTATACAAATGATGCATACCATATGCAAACATTTGATCAGGAGGGCCTAATGTTTCAATCCCTGGGTACATTCAATGGTTAACATGGCATTGTTTTGCACATTATATAGGTGATTAGAGAGCACCATCTCAGTGCATTATTTGTGGCACCATTTACTTTGGCAAGACCCCAACCTCTGAAGGGAGACAAATGAAAGGTGAGTACACGAAGTCTGTCTAATTAGTTGTTGCACTGAACATGTCCTTCATGTGCTGTGGTGCTTTGGATTATTTTGTCACTGGCCGCTAATTATGCTTGCGCTTGCCTTGTAGAGACGGAGCTCATCATAAGTAGAATTACATAATGTTGTGTTTTGCCTGTGATGACCTTTTTCTCATTTGATGCAATCATAAATCAAACTACCTAATGCTGCATACCTTCTTTTGGTGAAATTAAAACTTTTGAATTCTTTAGTTGTGCATGTGTGTGCTCTAGGCACAGCTTTTCATTCACTGCAACTTGAAATATGCAGTAGTGTGATATGGTTTGTAGGATGACTTTTTTGTCTCGTTCCTGCATTATGTTTCTTTGTCATGATTTCACCTACATGGTTCACCAAGAACAGATGGTGATCAAAATGTAACTACTAATGTATTAGGCTCATGGGATCCGATATGTTGAGATGGTTAGATAGGAGATAGGCTGCAGGAGGAAGGCAACCATTGGAATGGAAACTAAATCTCTGGCATACATGGTAAACTGATTTTTCTCAACATGCTATGAATCAGTTCTGGTGGCACAATTTTTCTGCTCCTGCATGTTGGCAATCTCTCTTGCCCTGCTGAGTGGGAAACGGTGGCTGCAGGCCTTGCAGTCTGGTGCTATCTTACTGCAGGTTTCAAACGGTGGTGCATCTAATGAATATTGTTGTAACGGCTAGAATTTATACATCATTCTCATTTAAGTTTATTTATGTATGATACCACACGATGATATCTGAATCCAAGAAGGCAAGAATACATGATAGACTGGTCAAGGTTATTGTATATATGCAGGGTGCAAAATTGACAAATTCAAGCATGGTTTTAGTATGTAACATAAGAAAGAATAGCTTTTGCTTGATTAAAACGGTTGTTAATTTGATGAAGCCCAGGATGGCACAAGTGGCAACAGGATTCAGGTGGTGTGGCACCATTTTGTCTGCACTCTTCACACCAAGGTGTATCAACATGAATGACCAGTTTATGCTGCTGCTGTTGTACACATGCCATGTGCTGCTTATGTGTCACCCTTGGGTCTAGCGTGCCGGAATCTTGTGCAGGAAAGCAGGAATAATCAGCCGCTTCAGGGTGACCCTTTCCAGTATATTCAATGTAGCTTCAGCGGCGCATTATTCTACTTTGTGGTGTTATATGTCATCTAAGGCCAGGGTTAGAGAGTAAGGTTGCATGTTGGTATGGTACCATATCCTTTTTATGCTTGATGTTTCCAAGTGAAATTAGTTGTTTTTGTTAGTAGTGAAGCATTCAGGGTTAAACCCCAATATAATATTCATGTAGATGCAAAGTAATTAAGTGACTAAACTAGGTAGTTCTGTGAAATGCAACGCCAAGGATGTATAATGTATCTAATTTATTATTTATAATAACTCTATATAGCTAGCAAGTCATCCTCAATCTTAACTCTTTACTTTTTTGAATTATCTTAAAACTATGAGCTTCAAATAGAGATTTTTCGTGCGATTTGTTTATCACTGTGCTCCATGTATTATACCCGTAGCAATACATGGGCACTTACCTATTACACTTATTCGCTCAGTATCATTACAGTTCGTTTATCCAAAGTGGTTTCATAAGGTAGCCCCATTTTTCTCTACTTCATTAAAGGTTTAGAGCAGTTTCTTCTTCAATTTGAACTTTTTGGAATTATGCCACTTGATCAAATTAGGTGCATTTTTTACCCCTACGGTCCGTTTGGTACCCTTGCTAGCGCTAGCCTAGCCTGGCCGAGCAAGATTTACGGCATTTGGATCTTTTGCTTGCTGTCTCGTAACTTGCGCTTTCAAGATTTTTCTTTGCCGGAGCAAAGAGAGCCAATTCAGCTCGCCTCTGCTGGCAAGGCTAGCCTTGACCGGCGAGGCTAGGCAAGGCAAGCCGGCCAGAGAAGCAAACGGACCTGTAGGTGTAAGGTTTTTACCTCTTATGTTTTTTTTCCTTACTTTGCAAGCACTTCCAGATTATCATGTTGTTTTGCTAGCTAATTAATTTATGTAGTAGAACAGAGTCAATAGGTGTATTCTACTTTTTATATTAATATGGACTACTTTTTCAATAGAGAATTATGCCACTTGATTGTGTATATTTATCCTTTCCAGATTATCCTTTTTATTAAGTTGGAAATAGTCAAAATAATGGTGTGGAACTGACAAAAGTTAACATTTCCAATAAAATGTAAATGCGTTTGGTTACTGGTGATTTAAAATCACTGATGGACAGAAGCAGCTGTCATTTGTGTTAATTGACTTATTTTCCGCTATTAGAACTCAAGTAGGGCAGAATATTGAAATACTTAAAATTTTCATAGATGCAGATCTACTCATATATACAAATGCTATTTTTCTCAACTCTTTCCTTGTACAGCTAATTATTTGCTCTCATGTTGCATATTTGTACCACTGCCATAGAAGTTCTTTATAACTTAAAGCTCACAAAATATTGTTATGTGAAATAGGCGAGCTTAGGTAATTATGCAATTGTTTCCTTGCAAATTTGGTTTATTTTTTATAGAAAAATACCCTTTGATTCTACATGTATATTGGTACCTACACTAAGTTATTAGGAATGCAAATTTACTTTCTTTTTGTTCTGTAGCTAACTCATCAATGTATTACTCAGCCAATCAGGTCCTTATTCAAGTTATAAGGTCCTATGTTATAAATTGTGGGATTTGGGACAGCTAGCCATGGTAGAAGGGTATGTCACCATGATACTGCTTGCTTTTCTACTGTATTTTTGCATTGTCAGTTTCCAACTTCCAATAGAGAGCTGTTCTGTTAACCTAAATGGATCTTACAACTCGGTTATATATTTTTCTTTCTTTTTTACTGCTGTTATACTTTGTTTTTCATGAGCTTAATGAAATTTGGACTTGCTCTTTTAAATTTATATTAGATGTTCATTTTTTTTGCGGAATATTAGATGTTCATTTGTTAATGAGATTGTTTGTTGACACGGTGTGAGAACGATCCTCAGTCTCAATACACACAAAACGATCCTCATGATATTGGCTGGTGACTTTTTTTTTTGCTACACAATATACTGTCAATGTACTCCTTCAGTTATACATAGCTTAGCTATATATGTCTCCACGCGTGCATTAGGCAGGCACAAGACACTAATGTGTTAGTGTTTGGTCAAGGTTATGTTTTTTGCCCCTGACCTCATATGTTCATAGAGTATATTTTCCAAATAAAAAAGTGTCAGTCTATTTAATTTTGTGCAACACATTTATGTACATATGTGTGCAGGCACTAGTCCGTCTCACAGGGACTAATCCAGGAAATAATGTGAGATATATACAAGTGCTAATCCCAAGGATTGAATAAGAGTGGACAGTGTGATGAGGTACATGTTCATGCAATATAAGGGGAATGACTATTGTCATCTCCCAAATTGGCACCGATCGAGTTACAGTTGTGTGACGTCCCTTTTAGACTTCATTCAATACATAAGCAGGGATGAGTGATTCTCGAACCTTGCTTTGCACATGGAGACTGTTGGCTCCTCATTATTGAATAAACCCATTCTCCTGTTTAGTTTATGCATTTCAAAAGGACAAGGATATATATGTGCTATGTCTACTATTTGATGAATGTCTTTATATTTATTTGTACTACAATGTCTGATACATTTTTTAACTGCGGTACTATATGTTGATGACACAAAATATTCATTTTAAATTGCATTATTATATATGTTTTGCCAAGATATTGAAGATATAGTGTATCCACTACTCACGGATTGCCTGCGTTTGCCAAGATATTGAAGATACAGCCTATAAAATGAACAGCTTTCTGTTTTGTACCATTGGCTTTTGGAGGAATCAGTTTTGATCTTCCATTGCAGTTTTGTTTCTCTTCCTTAGTTTGTTTGCTGTTTTGGTTCTAGAGTTCTAGGTTGTCCAGATCGGGGAGGTAGGTGTTGCTGTGATATATCTAGCTAGGCCTGGAATGTGATACTGTCTAGCGCTATTTTTTTTTTGCGACTGTCTAGCGCTATTATTTTGATTATCAGATATTGAACAGTGCTTAATGCCTACATTTCTACAGTAAAATGGGACAGGGCAGTTGTGACTTGTATTTCTGAATGAATGGAGACACTGCACTTAACCCCTTCACTAAATGAGATGAGAATTTTACACTAGCATTTGGACAGGTTCATATTGTCTGTTGTCTGACGTGTTAAGATGCTCGATCTAATTAACCTAAATATATGTGTTATAATGTGCTGGAGAAATGATAATTGCTGTCTACAGTTTTGTGTTGGCAATGGTTCACTGTTCAATCAGTGAGTGTGCATCAGGTGTTTGCTTCGTCAAATGTTTTTGTCTTTGTAACTAAACTGGTGAACTGTTTAACCGCAAGAAGTGTTAAAAATGTGCCAGTATTGCTATGTGTATAGGTTTCTTGATGGTATAGGGTGTGTTCTACATATGTTGAGTTGATGGCTCATTAATTGGGTTTGGGAAATCAGTGAAAATGTTTGTTGGAGTTGGAGTATGACCTCTGAGCGAGAGTTTGGGTTGTTTATATTTTGTGAACAAGAAATGAATTTTGTTTTGAACAAAAACAGCTAGGTTATGCTAACCGACTAATTTTCTATTCAGATATGATGGATCCTTCCAAGCAATCAGGGACAGGGATCGAGATGATGGTTCAAGCTGCAAGAGGGAATTGTAGCTTAAGGAGGCACTGGGGTTGGATTGATGCACCAAGACTGGAAGAAGGGCCATATTCATCACGTTCTTTAATTTCTGTCTCAGAAGTCAGAGCCTGTCCCTGGCGCAGCTCGATCTACATAAAATACCTTGTACTTGGGAAATAATGTGTGTGATACACTGATACTGTTTGTTTCTGAATTCTCTTTCTATCACCATTTATACAATGCCGCACCTATTTGGATAATTTATTAATTTGAGATGGGTCGGTGTTGCATGCTTATTAACCACTGAAAGTCCAGAATGTGCTAATAATATAAGGCTGCTACACCGCGGCCTGCAGCTCGTGGTGTCGAGCCGGTGGGTTTCATTGCAGTATCATTTCTGATCTGCTTCAATTCGTTCCCGCTGCATGCCGCCGGGCTAGGGCTGAGAGGAGATGCCCTATGCTAGCTGTATCTCTGGCAGTCAATTTTTTTATGATTCCCTTCCATGGCAGGAATAACGGTTTTGTGTTTTGTGATCAATGCAACATATATGGTAGGTACGGTGCATTGCAGCCTATTACCAATAATTTCTTATCAACCTTCTGATGCTGCTCCAATACGTAGTAAGAGAAAGAAAATCCTGTTGCTGTATTTGTCCCCTTTGCCCTCGCATTTTTTATTCTTAATAAAATTGAACTATATTTACTCAAATATAATACCATTTCACAAAATTCAAGGCTTTGATAATTCCCAGTTTTCTGTATAAACTGTCAATAATAAAGTTTTATTGTCCCCTGGACACAGAATTATCCATTTCTGTACCTGACTACACTCATCAGCAGCTTTCCCATGCAATGCCAAGAGGTGTTCTGAAAACATAATTCATTTCTTAGTTTCCAACAAGCGCCCAAGGAGCAGCTGAGCTAATAATATTAGTAAGCAAATATCTATTGTGCTACTAAGCCAGCAGATGATGGACTCAAAATTTTCACCAAGATTAACGCCTATAGTTTGGGAAATTAGAGATACTTAGCCCGCTACACAGTCAAAGAACAAATGCTGTCTAGTTTTTTTTCTCACAGCGAAACAGGCAAGAATCATCTTCCATGATTCCTCTTTTTCAGGTTATCCCTAGTGATAGCTTTATTCTTAGAAAGCAGCCATAGGAGTAATAACTTTTAAATTCCAAACAGATGGAACGAATACAGGAATAATAATAACACCTCTAAAGTTGATGAACCTATACAGGGTTTGAGAAGAGTAGACTCCATTGGTCGTAAAACTGCCAAACCATGGCACCCTCTTCTTCAGAAATTATAATAGATTGAAGCAATTTGAACTTTCCAGCCACATTCTTTCTAGCCTATATCTCCTGTTCTTCTAATTAAAGGTACATTTTAGATTCTCTCCATCCCAAAGCTCTCCATCTATAGTGCTAGTCTTTCATTGTCAATCACATATAGCTTCCAAAATTGAATTGCTAGGCTTTAATTATCCTCCCAGAATCTGATTTCCTACCGTTTCCTACTTTCCACATGAAACCGAACTTGACAGCTCTTTTTGCCAGCCCCTTTGCAAAATGTTAGGATTGTCTGTGTTGTATTTGAAATCGATATTTTTTTTCACAACCTGTCACCATCTATCTAATATCTCTTAAGCCAAGAAGAGCCCATCAGGCAGATATCAAGCCTCTAAGGTTAGGCACCCCTAGCCCACCAAACTCTTTGCACGTACTAACACTCTCCCAATTAGCAAGACTAGTATACTTCCCGTGCTAATGCTGTGGTTTCCATATAGTGTTATATGGTTTAATAAATTTACCAGCTACAAAGTTGTTAAATATATACCATTCTCACTCCTAGTCATTTTAGGGAAGGAAATATCCACATTTATTAACTGTAAATATCCTTCTGGCTATTGTTCTATAAAGCTTCAGATTACAATATCGTAGCACAGTTAATTGCAAGAACAGATATGACAAGCAAGTTTCAGATTAGTTGGCTTGAAGGTATCGTAGTAGAGTCGTTTGCTAAATCAGATATGTCAAGAGAAAGCTTCAAATTACGATATCATACCCTTTTGTCCATTCCATTTTCATTGTTTGCAAATTGCAACCAATATAAACGTTATCAACTAATAATTTCCACGTGGTTCGGATGAATGGGAAAAAATAGCTAATTCTGATTTCTAAGACCTTTTAACAGATCTGCATATTGTCACCTCAAAACTCAAAAATACTAACCAACAATGAATAGAGGACAAACTGTAGTTCCATGTGCATAGCAGGGCTCGAGATCTTCCATTTAGTGACAAAAGGCTGTGCTGTCTATGCTGGAAACTGTAGATGCATGCCTCCTCAAACTATTTATCATCCAAGTTGCCGCATCCGGTGTATCTCATGATGCATCTAACATAATATATACAGTTAACATGCATGAAACTAACTTGTTAATTCTCTTTCACTTATCTCTGAATGTTAATTATGCATAATTTCTTGTATACCCAAAGGTGCTTCGCAGCACCATGCACTCATCCATAAGTCTAGAGCATCCATAGTTTCTTGCCCATGCATTCAATTATTCAGACTAACTGAAACCATGCATCGGACTGACATATTGAATAGTGAAATGACAAAAAAAAAGAAACAGGAACTGAGAACATATGAAATTTAGAAGGGTTGCCACTGTAGATCTATGCAACTAAAAGTACCTATTGTATGCAACTGAAAG
Source organism: Echinochloa phyllopogon (assembly GCA_033239725.1). Classification (NCBI taxonomy): domain Eukaryota; kingdom Viridiplantae; phylum Streptophyta; class Magnoliopsida; order Poales; family Poaceae; genus Echinochloa; species Echinochloa phyllopogon. Next base: position 46,848,900 of record BTCW01000002.1, on the reverse strand, counting down.
AACAGGTTGAAGGTTTACTTCAGCTACAGCACCTCCTCGGAAAAGCAATTATGAAAAAGTCTACCAGCAACACATCATTAAGATGTTCACATTGCGCTGGAGATAGTCCAGATTGACAACAACTCCTGGTGAACAATTTTCATGATACAGTCCGCACATCACGTAAATTTTGTGATGATATATTGATACATATTCAACGAGAATGCTACAAAGAGTGTTATAGAAATTCAGAATTCAGGTACCAGAGTTGCAGTTGCAGTACGACAACGCAGAGCTTGCATACAAATAAATAATGAGCACAGAGATACTACAAACTACATATATTCCATCGCATAAATGTCAGAAATAGCGGGGACACAGGGAAATAATGAATAGCTAGGACGCTTTAATTTTGTATTTCATTTTTTTCACTGACCAGCATATATTCATTGCAGATCATAGTGAACAACAAATTTATTTGAAAGGAATAATTCTATAGAGTGTACCTTGAACAAATCAGAAAAAAATATTCTTTGCTGGCTGATCAACCTGCTCCATGCCTTCTTTTTACTCCAATCCCATTGAAACAATATGGGTCAACAATTATTAGCTGCAGGAAAGATAAAAATGCAGACATGGAAGGAAAAAAATCAAATTGCCCCAACTGTCAGTGACAAGTGACAACAGTAGGCAATGGAAGATAGATACAAGATAAATTTTCATACTGAAATCTATTAGAATTATAATGCATCGGAGTGAAAAAGGACTCCTAAATAAACATCCAGTAGCCATATATGCTTAATGTCATAAGGAAGAAGCAGCTATATATATTTATCAGAAAAGTAAGCTGCTACCCCCGAAGTTTTGAAATGTTAAAGGATGACCGCTTTAATGACATTTTCTGACAAGTTACATAAACAAGCCCTAAAATTATAGAGCAGAAAAATAGAAAAGTAGAAGCATTAGCAGGGGAGGGAATATATTGAAAACACTCTCACTGCACCATTGAATTAATGCTGAGGGCATACATCAAATCAGAGAGGGGGCACCGCACCTTCTTCAAGGTGGCTTCGTTTATTTCCATCTAAATGAATAAAAGATTACTTACAGGCTCATAAATGCACTCAACAGCTACAACACTAAGTTAAGTGGGCCAAAAAAAATCAGTATAGCTACAGCACTAAGTGGACCAAAAAAAAATCAGTAGTATATGAAACAATGCATCGGAGCTCCCTGAACTCTCTAAAGCTGATCGACACACAAGGGAAATATGCTTCGATTTGACCATTCTGACTTCTTCTGGGGAGCTTTCAGTTCTGGACTAAAATTGGACGCAGTGTCTTTAATCAGGGCAAGAAGTAGGGCACACTATGCCACTATCTTCTTGTGCACATGCATCCATGCACTAATTCATGCATGTATCAAGTCAATTAGTTGAGCCCAAAAAGATATTATCAAGACCGAGCTGTAAAATCTGTAACTAGCTGATGTAGATTGTCTAGTTTATCACCTTGGAAGAACACTGCTACTGATTAGTTTAGGGAAAGGGATTTTTTATTCAAGCTAGGTGTTTGCAAAGGTACAGGGAGGTTCTAAAACATACTGAAAGATGTCAATAATTGATTGAACCAACTGTAACTTATGTATAGCAATTTTTTAAGGTAAGTCGGCAATTAACTCTCCCTATCACCACAACCGTTGGGCGTGGCCTGCAGATAATTTCTTTTCTGCGCTTATTAATCTCGCGATTTGTTATTGGAATTTTTAAGTTTCACCATACGTTGTGTGTCATTATTCCCAGTCATATATAATTCAATGCAACCATGCGATGCATATAACCAGTACATCATACAATAATGAAGCGTTTCAGAGTCGACGACGATGTTAAATATAATGGAGTTAACTAGAATATCACTTTGTCAACACATCATCGACTCTGAAATGCTTCATTATTGTATGATGTACTGGTTATCCACCATTGCAGAAGATAATCACCAGGTTTCCAACCGGAAGAACAAATATGATCAGTTTGCCTCCTTTTTATGGTTCTCTTCTCTCTCTCGCTACTATTTGTTGTGTAATATGTACGTTCTTTTCAAGTTGGTACTTCATCATTTGTCCAATACTTGATTAAATACTATTGGGGTCACTATATTATTACCCTTTATGGATGATAGTAACTCAAAGGCACCGTGAAAGATATACTAAGAAAAAGAGATGCACGTGGTTCTATACTGGGAATTCTATTCATACTCTCTGTGGGAGCAAGCTACATGACCAAGGGCAGACTAATTAACCCGGCTGTGTAGGTAGGGCCGTAGGGGAAGGAGGTTGATGAGGTGTTTCCGATCTGGCAAAACAAATCTGCATATATTCACAAAGAGCAGAGTCAGCAGATCACCATGATTTGATCAGAAATTAAGCGGCTCGGCGTTTTGGTAGAAGCCTTTAGGCCGGCTCCACGATCGAGGCGCTTCTAAGAAGATTATTTGCTCTGTGAGCTCTAATGGCTTGAATACAAAGGCGGCGGGGATCACGTACTACCTACTACGTACAAGGTAGTGCATGAGGAAATTAAACAAAAATTCATTTTGTGATGCTGTTGTTTGTCGAGATCAGGCATATTCTCCCTCTATATCTTTTGCACACCACTTGACGCAGGCAGTGTGTAGTGGCAACAAAACAAGGAAACTGCCCGTAAGAAATGGGCCGTACTCTACGTCCAGGCAGCAGAGCTCGGTGGGCCCAGGCGGTCAGAAAAGAAAGAAGACCGCACTTCCACACCGTCACTCATCACTCTACAAAAGCCGCCCAATCCCCACCCAACCAAACCCTAACTCTGACCATCACCTGTCCGCTGCCTGCTGTTGCGTGCTCGTCATTCCTCTCCGCCCGCCGCCGCCGCCTGTGGGTAGCTAGGGTTTCGGTCTCTGGGCTTCCTGTGCGACGATCCCCTCGGACCTGCCGCCGTGAGAGCTGAGAGCATGGCCTCCTCTAGCCGCGCCGCCACCGCCGCCGCCGCCGCCTCCTCTCTGGAAACGCTCTCAAACCCTCAGCTCGCTAGCCTTCCGGCGGCGGAACTCGTGGTCCACCTCTACAGCAACCGCAGCGGGTCCGCTTTCGGGGACGTGGCGCTCGTGCTCGCCGCGCGCGAGCGCAGCGCCGCCGACGCGGAGGCCCGGATTCGCGCGGCCGAGGAGGCCGCCGGTCGCCTTCGGGACGAGATGGCGGCGCGCGCCCTCGAGACGGAGGCTCGGATCCGCGGGGCCGCCGAGACCGAGGCGCGGCTGCGGGCGGAGATCCGCGAGCTGGAGCGCAAGGTCGTCGACGACGAGGCCGCCAAGGTAGCGGCGGCCCTTCGTGGCGTCCACGGGCACGGCCACGAGGTGGCCACGGCGGACGGCCAGGATGGAGGTATGGAGAAACTTTTTATTAGGGCTATGTGTATTTGCCATTTTCTTAGTATGTAATGTTTGCTGCATTTTTTCCCTTTGTGTACTCGTATGTAATGTTTGCTGCATTATTTTCCCTTTGTGTACTCGTATGTAATGTTTTTTCTTACCATTGGCAAAGGTACGGTGTACCCAGCAAATACTAGAATTAGTAGGCTTAGCTAGACCTCTTTACTGTTAATCCATTTTAGGATTTTTTTTTCTATCTACACTTCGCTGAAAGGAAGGATACGGTTCCCGTTGTTCTTGTATATATATGGAGTAATCTGATACACTATCCTTTTTAATTTTTTAAAAAAATATAAGAGAGTAACTCGTGCAGCTATGTACATGTATAAATAAATAGAGCAGGGATGTAATAGTCGTTGCGCTCATATTATTATATGTGTCACTTAATTACAATTACTATTGGGCACACCTCATTTTTACCTAAAGTGAAATTCAATTGGGTGGCTTCATTTTGGTATTTCAGTTTTATTAACATGGTTGATAAAGTCTTTCTTTATGTCTTGCTAATAATTCATTGTGTGTACTACACAGGAGATGAAGATGAAACAAAGCGTAAGGAAAATATCGCTGATGATGCTGGCGCTCAAGGGAGAAGTGACGTACTCATCAGCGAGCACAGATCACTCCTTAAGACTAAGGCTGTGATCCATGTGACCTCTGAGACTGAGGAATGCCTCAAAGATGAGATAATGGAGTGCAAGGACAAGGCATATGAGACCGAGGTACGACTTTGGGCAGAGATCCAGGCACGAGGTCGTGCAGTCACAGACCTTGAGGCCTGGAAGCACTGCGCTATGGAGGCCCAGGCACAAATCCAAGCAGCCTCCATGACTGAGGCACGACTCCGGGATGAGATCGCCGCATGCAAGAACATAGCTGCTGAGGCTGAGGCAAGACACCGGGCAGAGATCAAGGCCTCCGAGTGCAAAGCAGCTGATGCCGTGACACGCCTTCAAGATGAGATAAGCAAGCGCAGACACATGGCCACTGAATTCAAGGCAGAAGTAGAATCCAAGATCAATACACTGCACGGTTACCACACCGCAGTCGAGACTAGCCTCCGCACTATCAATGAAGGAAGACATTTCATGACTGAATAACAGACCAAGGTCCAGGCCTTGAACGACAAGGTCACAGACTTGCTGCAGCGACAAGGGGAAGAACAGTAGAGAGTGAGTGGACGATGAGCACGTACTGATCTTGGATGGCACTGAGTCAAGGGTAACATAGTAGTACAATTTTTAGGAACATAATGTATCATCAATTTTATGAATCAGGGTTGTGTGTGTAGACTACCCACATATAACGATATGATGTTGGGATGGCATAAGCAAAGCAATGAAGTGTTGGGACGGAATACACCCAAAGTTGCCGATGCATCCAGATTTGGGTTGCATACTTTTCACATGGAGACGTGTGTGTGTTGTTATGCTCACTGCTCCTACTGGAATTGTGTACTGGTATGTACAATGGTGAAGCATCAACTACATATCCTTTTTTCTTTAACTTATTTAATTTATTTATGCATTTTAAAAGACACTCACTCTCTGCTTTAATAATTTAAATTTGTCTTCGTTCTCGTTATATTTCATCTTTTCAATTGATGATGGATCGATCCGATGATAAGAGGCTACATGTTGATCATCCTCGGTAATTAACACTTCATTTCACGTTAAACTATACACAAAACTCTTTATAGCCCAGAATATACGTGAATAGATGGGGTTGGACTATACAATAGCATGGTATGCCAAATTCTCATCATACACTAGGTGCTCTTGCAATTGTATCATCTCAATAAACCCCAGCTGCACTAGATTGAACTCTAGGCCTGGATGGAATGTGTGTTTTCCACATGCAAATTCATGTGTTATACAGCAATAATTTTGGGATGGCACAAACAAAAGCAATGAAATTAATGTGACATACACACAAGCTATCGATGAACAGAGATATTGAGTTCTATAGTTTTAAATTAAAGGTGTAATGTCACACCCGGACCAGTTTGTATAGCCCAGTAGTGGCTCATGACTGCGAGATGCACGTATTTAGTGCCACCTTGCTAGTTTAGCAAGGGTGGAGGCAACTTATAAGCCCTTGTCTTCTAGCCATAGCACCCCTTTTATACGAAGCAATGACGAAAGTGTAAGCAGGGTGTTATGTGTACGCGTGCATGCCCCTCGAAAGGGCTGTGTGGGGCGTCTATTTTTCTAGGGTGTTGTTGTACAAAATCTGAATTTCAAAAAAAAATCATGAAAATTTTGTGCCTGCTCAAACTATAAGGATGTCTTCTTTTGACCTTTCTAAAATTCTAGTAACAAAATTTAAGTAAGCTTAGTTCTTGCATAAGTACAATTCATAATAACTACTATGCGGCAAAAATAATCATAGGGGGCATTCCCCAAGTAGTTAAGGGATTGCTCCACGATAACTCAACATGACTAAAAAAGGTGTACATGAGTGGCAAAAAATCAACCACGATGGCTTGGAGATTGAGAAGAAGTTGGCAATTAAATCAACAACAAGGGTTAGGGATTGACGCCACGAACAAGAGTTGGCTACACGCTTCTTTATTATCAACGGGATAAATTACAGGACCCAAATATTAAACATTCTTTGTTTGGAATCTAAATGATACCATCGTGTAAGTTTAGGAACTCAAATATAAAAATTCATGAGTTTGGAATATAGATAACACCACCGCATAAGTTTAGGGACTCAAATATCAAAAGTTATAGGTTTGGAACTTAGATTACATGTCCAGGGATCGCCAATAAATTTAAGTCGTGGTTCATTTCTTATAGAGTAAAATACAACAGCGGTCCTCAAACTTGTCTTGGGGTGTCATCTAGGTCATCAAACTCTCAAAATACACATTAACATCCCTAAACTTGCTAAAGTAACATCAACACACATATGACACGTACAGTTAATAGAAAATAAGATTGTATATAACAAATAGTTGGCCAAAAATGATGTTGTTACGAAATCGACGAGTCTATACTACATAGACGAACGAGGGAGGCCAAGGGTTTGATAAAAAAAAAGTATGACAGCTCGGATCTATGTGTTGTTGAAAGTTTTGAATTTTATAGTATAGAAACGAATGAGTAGGCTTAGGGTTCCCGCACCTGGTGCCCATCCCTAGTATCACCGTTTATATCGCGGAATCGCAAATGGCCCGAGCAGAAACCAACAAAAGTGCAAGAGCAAATAATCAGCACCCAGATGGAAAAAATCTGGGCTGGACTGAATGCCAGCCACAAACCTCATCTAGTGGATGGATTTCGATAGGAGGCACGAGTTTCCTTCTGGATATCCAGCTGCCTCTCTCTATCCTATCAATTATTGTCCCCATCCTCCTTCCTTCTCCCCTGCTCTCTCCTTCTCGGCACCTCGCTCCAAGATCATCTCACTCACTGCCTCCTAGGCTCCTACCACTAGGATATCGATGGCCTCCACCACTGCCACCTTCCTCTCCACCCTCGCCAGGGCCACCGCCGGCCTGAGCAGCCACACCGTACCCTCCGGCGCCAAGGTCGTCACGTTCCTGCCCGCCGCGCAGAGGCAGCAGCCCAGCCGGCGGCGTCGCGCGGCGCTGTCCACGCCGCGGGCGGCCGTCTCGCCGGGCACCGAGAAGGCGCAGCCGGCGCCGTCGAGCGACAAGCAGGCCGACGAGCGCGTGGTGCGCGTGCGCAACGCCGCCGAGTTCGACGGCGCGCTGAAGGCCGCCGAGAACCGGCTGGTGGTGGTGGAGTTCGCGGCGAGCGACAGCGAGAGCAGCAGCCAGATCTACCCGACGATGGTGGCGCTGAGCCGGACCTGCGGCGACGTGGACTTCCTGCTGGTGATGGGGGACGAGTCGGAGGCCACCCGCGAGCTGCTGCGGCGGGAGGGCGTGGCGCAGGTGCCCCACTTCAGCTTCTACAAGGGCGCCGAGAAGGTGCACGAGGAGGAGGCCGTGATCGGACCGGAGCAGCTCGCCGGCGACGTGCTCTACTACGGCGACAGCCACTCGGCGGTGGTGCAGCTGCACTCGAGGGAGGACGTGGAGGCGCTCATCGACGAGCACCGCGGGGAGAAGGGGAAGCTCGTGGTGCTGGACGTGGGGCTCAAGAACTGCGGGCCGTGCGTCAAGGTGTACCCGACCGTGGTGAAGCTGTCCATGTCCATGGCGGAGACCACGGTGTTCGCGCGCATGAACGGGGACGAGAACGAGAGCTGCGTGAGGTTCCTGAGGGACATGGACGTCGTCGAGGTGCCAACCTTCGTCTTCATCAGGGACGGCAAGGTCGTCGGCCGATACGTCGGGTCCGGCAAGGGGGAGCTCGTCGGAGAGATACTCAGATACAACGGCGTCAGGGTCACCTACTGATCGAGGAAGGCCAACAACACACAGCATGCAGCAGCAGCAGCAGCAAATACACACACATGAATGGTGGAGAAGAACATACGCGAGTTGAAGATGTAAAAGGTGTAAAATTATTGCGACATGCATCGATGATTGGTCGATGTTTAGACTGTTTATCATTCGGTTACCATACTGGTACTAGCTTGTATGTTATAATCAGAGTATTATTCTATAGTAGTAATAGTACAATTTTGGAGTGATAACAGCTTCTATATATTTTGCAACTTTAATCATGTGATCCTGTCCTATGATCTGTCATCAGTTTGCTTGTCCAACTGTCCTAGTTTACAAAAATTTCTTCAGATGGAAGATTCTTTCAACGACCAAACACTTGCGACGTGTTGGTGATGTTTTGTTATCAGGTCACCTTCGCGGGGAAAGGTAAAGGCAAGCTACTTGGTATGTAACTGCACACGCCAGTTCGCAAAAAGATAAAGGCACGTCCGGTCCTCTTCAGAGGTGCGCGCGCTGGTCGACAGGAGAAAGGGGGGTGTCAATCTAAAGGTTAGAAATGGTGTCCACATTCGGGTTCCCAGAGAAAGGTTCAGGAGTTGGTGCTGAACCAAGGATGGTGAAAATTAAAAGTCGCAGTATGCGCAGGGGTCTAGCGGTTCTGGACAAAGGTAAACACGAGATAAGGCGAGCGCAATCCCAAGAGAGGGTGTTGCTTCGGGTGACCAGATGACGAAGCTGTCACCAGTTTCAAGAGAAGCTGATCAAAGGAAAAACTGAAGAAGATGTCGTGCAGCGTGATCCTCGTGTTCAAAAGCCAAACCAATTTGAGTTTGTATTCTTTTAGAAAATTACTAGGTTCACGGCACGACATGTATTAGACAGGGCACGGCATGTTTTTCCTCAGAATTGTTCAAAAAATTTCTTGGTAGTACATGCACACTTCGCCCAAAAATCTGACTTACTTTTCCTATGCAGTTTTACATGAGATGGCTCGAGACAATAAAACAATGAGAATCAGGTTAGGTCCTAAAATGTAATGTTCTGCTACCAGATATAATTACCTAGCATGCTAGTAGGTCAGTTTGTAAACTACACAAAGATATCCCTGAAACAACATGATGTTATTGCTCTGCCACCTCCTCCCCCTCCTCTTCATCAGCTGCCCACCAAGCAAGAAGACCAAGACCATCTCCTTTAATACTTCCCTGCAAGAGCATTACTACCGCAGTTACTCTTCAAAGCGTGAAGGGACAAAATTCAGCATATTATGGGAATAGCTCTCTCCAACGGCATACAAAGATTTTCACAGATTAAGGGAATCAAAATTTAAAGCACAATACAATGCAGATTATGGGATCCGTCTCCATTAGAAAACTTAAGCATCATGCTATCTATATAGCTGGAACCGTGTGTTAGGCATGATAGATTTCACACGGTGCATGATGACATATGCATAGCAAATATAATTACTTCTGTGCATACAGTATCCAAGAAATCATATACGGAGTATTAAGCATGTTAGATTCGACACAATGCATGATGACTTGGTATGAGGACGTTACACATGGCAATGACAAAGCAGTGAAGACACAAGTTAAGCAATATGTACCCTAAAACACGAAAGCATGCCAGCATGTTTGTAGTAGTAGCCTTTGCCTTGCCATCAATCACAAGCATCATACATGAGAGTTAATGGGCCCAAGGGCTAAAGCCCACATGGGATTCACTCCAACATATGTTCTATAACATATCAGGCATTCAGGCCACCAAATTGGATGCAACATATCAGAACTTCAGAAGCAACAGCTTATAAGATATAACAACCAAAAAAATGTTATGTAAATACAACTTGAAGCAATGCTTAATAATTTATCATACAGAATGAGCATGAATGTAGATTCAACATGGATGCCATTATCAGAAGCATCATATTAGTCAGAATCCAAGAATATAAACAGAGTAATGCTGGGCGTATGTACAACAATATGCATACAGGAAGCAGTTCTTACAACAATCTGCATTGGAGCAAACGGTGGGTCATCCTCCTTTTGCTCAATTGGGATAGGCGGGTATTTTGTGCTAGATACCAAGAACCTTATCTGCACAGTGATTGCATTGATCATGAATTTAGTGTAGGACATAATCTTTGATTTGCAAATTGCAATAAACAAAAAAAATAAAGGTAAAGTTTAACACACCTCATCATCTAAATCTAGATATAGCTCGTCGCCATCTTCAGTCTTCAGCATCCACCTACCATCTGGTCCCCTGGAAACCCAATGAATATTGAACAAAAGATGAGAAGGAAAGATAATATACTGAACTTCATGTTGGAAATACTTTCCATAGAAGCAGAAAACATCAGTGTTTCAACAACGCAATTGGTTAAATTAAGGTTCTTTTAGCTACTATAAAAGTGCTGTCTACTTGCTGGAAAGAGCAAACACTGTTCTCTTTTTCCCAGTCATGTTTCATTTTAGTCTGTCAGGGATTAATGTTATGGCATTACAGTCCATAACACGCATGATCGAATGGAGTGCACTGACATGATAACTTACATGATTTAGGTCACACTTTGAGATGTAAATGAAGAACACTTGAAATGCTAATCCAAGATCAATAAAACTAAAACGTGGGATGTAATTCCCAAAGCAGTAATAACTTCATTTTTGAATAGTATTACTGATTTATGTACTGCAACAATAAATTAATAAATAGGGTTGTGCCGAACCTCACTGTGCCATACTGCATCAAATGTCCAGGGATGCATATGTCATTGAAGAAATCAAGTGAAACTGCAAAGGAGGAGGTCTATTAGCTAAAATCAATGTAGTTATGCGATGATAACATATGTATTTGATGTCTAATTTAATTGTCAGAACAGGAACGGGAAAATTCTAATTTTGTAGCAACCAGGAAATGTAAAATGCTTGTAAAAAGGATATTATATTTCCAAGAAGAAATACTAGTGTCGAAGTATATTAGGCTAATAGGATTAAAGTTTACTCATGCATGGCAAGGATTAGACATGAACCAAGATTTTTGAATCCTCTGTTTCGAAATTAGAGTGACATACAGAGCAAAATGTTACAGAAAGCTAAAATACAGTACCAGAAATGACCCTAGATAAGTTCAATCAAGTGAAGAAATTAAGAGATTGCCAACCAAGCAGTTCTCCAAAATGAACTCACCCTGCAACCCCTTATCATCATATCCACTAATTCTCCCAACAAGAACCTCCCCATTAAAGGGCTTGAACATCAGCAAACAAAATGAAACCTATCCAAAACATGGAAACCTGAGCATGATTTGCAAAGTGAAGGAACCCTCAGGATTGAAATAAATAACTTCACAGAGATCAGATATTTTATAATAATAGAATACTCCAAGCAACAGACTCCAAATTCACATCAAAGAAATAATCAACATTGTTTTTCTACAAAGGGAATAACTGGGCTCAATTAGAAAATACACATTGGAAACCATCACGGTTTGAAGTAACATGGTTAAGTGCCTGTGTGTCAAAGCCGTCGGAAAGAGAGAAATGCCAGGAAAATGTGTGTATTTGCCTTTCAAGTGATGAGCAAGCTGCTATCATACATGAACAGAAGAAAAGCTATTGACAGGATAAGTAACCACTATAACAAGAAGTTTTTAGGATCAATCACAAAAGCTATTATTTTCATTCAAGCACAGCAACCAAACAGTAAGCACTACTACGAAATTGTTTTAAGTAATTTAGTGAGCAGTGAGCACCAATGAGAAGGAAACAGGAAAAGGATAAATATTAACTTAGATTTCACATCTCAACATTGATAGCAAGTTGAAGAGCGTGAAAAGACAACATAGCAGCACTCATATGTGATTGGGAAGTCACTCTTTATGGGAATCACAATATTTCACGAATTTGTCTTCCATAAAACATTATAAGGCAACACAATATATCAAGAGCTTGAATTTCTAAGAGATAAAAAAATTATGGCACGCATATTACTTTATAGGTCGAGCAGCCCTCTCCTGCAGGGATGGATCCGCCTTCAACGGAACGGATATCATAGACAGACACACAGAGCCCAAGGTTCGCGATAACCTGCGTCATACGCCAAACGCAAACAAATACACCCATTTAGGAACAACCAGCGTTGAAGCAAAAGGGTTAAATCCGATTATTTCTGACACTCCCCGAGGGGATTTTTGCTCAACAATGCTAATTCTACGGCTAAAAAAAGCAAAATCCGCTTTTACCTTGTCCAAGAAGAGCCTCTCGAGCTCGGCCTTGATGGCGTCGGGGAGGGGGCGGCTCAGCAGGTGCGGCGGCATCGGCAGGTCGTGCTCAATCAGGCTCAGCGCGAACATCATGTGCCCCGCTTAGAACCACCGGCCACCGGAGCCGGTCGAGGAGGCAGGCGCCGGAGCGGGGTTCGCCGAATGGAGGACTGGAGGCGGCGCCGGCGCCCCCTGGCCTGGCGGGCGGCTCCAAGCGAGGAACGACGGGGAGCAAGCGCAGGTCGGCCCGCGCGTCGAGTCGGCGGCGAGAGACGGCGACGGTCTAGACGGCGTGAGGTATAGGGTTTTTACTAGGGAGGCTGACGGGCTCATTGGGCTAGAAATGGGCCTCATAGTTTGTACGGGCCACCAACCTCTGCGAGAGGGCTTCTTAGGGTTAGGCAGTGAGCCCAATTGGCCTGCGAGTAAATTTCGTTCAGGCCTAAGGGGTACCCCATTCATTCCGGCTCGGAAAAAGTCTCATTTCTCCCTGGATACTGAACCAAGTTCGCGAAACCACCGTGGACTCAAAAACCATCCGTTTAGACTCCCTCAGTTCCCAAAACCGGACACAGTACCTCCCTGAGCTGTTTTGACCCTGGTTTTGTCCGACGTGGCATGTCACGGGCCCACATGTCGCCGGTACCCGAGTGCCGCTAGCAGGGCGCGCTCCGCGTCCAGCTCCTCTAGCGCCGCCGCGAACCCGTAGCAGGCGCCGATGTCCCGCGCGCTCACCCGCAACACGGTGACGCCGTCCTCGTACTTGGCCGCCGCGCCCAGGAGGCGGAGCTGCCGGTGGTCGGCGTCGACGTCGAAGTCGAACATCCACGCGACCAGGGCGGCGCGCGCCGCCGCCGTGCGCGGCGTCGAGGTAGTCCGGCGAGGGCCGTTGCCCGGCGTTGGCCTCCATGGCGCAGAGGTTGGCGTCGATGTCGCTGGTGTAGGCGCCCAGGGGCGTGGTAGACCCGTCGTCGTAGGACGAGGCTGGGGGCGACGGCGGTGACGCGGCCGATTGGATGACCTGGGCATCGACGGCAGCCGCTTACAGCTCGTTCGCTGCTCGCGCCCCGTTTCGTCGCCGCCGCGGTCAACTCGGTCCTCAACGCATCGCCGCCGCCGCACGCCGTGCACTACGTTCCGCCACCGAAGCTTGCCACCGCCGCCGGCCCCATTGCCGCCCTCGCACCCTCGATGCCGCGGCGACGGCCAGAGCGACGCATGCCGCTCGCGCCGCCGCCGGCCGTCGCCGCCGCCCCTGCGCTCGCCGCTTCCCGTCGCACCGCCCCTGCCCCCCCCCCCCCCCCGCCGCGCTCACCCCTGCCGCCGCCACCTGGGCAGCCGGCCTCCGCGCTCGCCCCCGCCGCCGACCAACCTCCCGCACGGGGCCGCGTTGGACGGGGCACCCGCGGACCGCCCGGGCCACTCTGCGCGCAGGCCGCCGCGCCCGGCGGCCGCCGCCCAGTAGCTCCGCCGGCTCCCCATCGTCAGCCGCTGCTCGTCGTCGCTTGCGTTGGCCGCAGCTCCGCCGGCCGAGCCACGCCGTCGCCGCCTGGGCCTCCGCCGCGCTTACCCCAGCCGATCCCGGGCAGCCGGCCGCCTATCCCGGCCGTCTGCCCCGGCCACCGGCGCTGGAGCTCGCGCTGGGGGCGATGAGGACGTGGTGGGTGCGGCGTGTATTTTATCCTACCTGACATATGGGCCCGCGACACGTAAGCGCCACGTCGGACAAAACCAGGGTCAAAACAGCTCAGGAAGGTCCTGTGTCCGGTTTTGGGAACTGAGGGAGTCTGAACGGACGGTTTTTGAGCCCAGGGTGGTTTCGCGAACTCGGTTAAGTATCAGGGAGGTAAATGGGACTTTTTCCTTCCGGCTCGTAACCTGGAGCCCATCACGGGTGCAATAATAGAACAAAATTTGAAACCAGCGTCTCCGTTTGCTACAACAAAATGAGAGATATATGCAGAGATTTTATATAGCCTCGTAAAACACTTTATTATGAATATAGTTGTGCAATAATAAGAATTAAAATGCTAAAACCTTAAACAAAATTTAACTTTTAGCATTATTATAAAGTTAATGCTTATACCTCTTGAATTGAACTTGAAGTCCTCAAAAATCAAACGCCGGAGGCTCTATCGGATGGCGTATAGAGAGGCTCTTGTATTAAAGAAAAAACAAATCTCTGACGACACGACACGACCACACGAGTTTTACGATAGTACGGAGTTCTAGCATAGGACGTGCGCGCCCCGGACTACTTTGCTAATAACAAGCGGGGAGCCCGGGACGGTTTGCTGCCCCCTCCCTTGACCTTGATAGCTCCGGCCTCGTCTGATCAATTAATCACGCTTTGCTAGTAGAAGCTACGCGACTACGCGAGGAGGTGAGGCGCCTCGTCTAGCTGTTTCTCCTCCGTGTGCATCGAGTCTCTCTTGTTTATCTTTCTTTTTAAAAAAAAATGTCCTCTTTTCTTCCTTCTTGTAATGCAGCTGAGTTGTTCCCCTTCCGCCGGCGGGGAGAGGATATATGGGATATTCGATGGCGGCAACGCCGGTGAGGGGGTCCCTGCACGGGCCTGCTGGCTGCCCGCCGACCTTCTTCCTCTCCGCACGGAGCGCCAAATCCGTCCGCTTTCCGCGCAACCATCCCCTGCAGCTGCAGCAGCGCGGCGGCGTCTCCCCGTCTCTAGCCTGGAGCGAAGACGGCGACAGATGGTGCAGGAGGTCGAGAGCCCAAGTACATACATAGCAGGAATTCCTAAATTCTAAGTTTATATCAGAATATAAATCGTGCTGTGCTGATGTAAGGTACGTGCAGTGGAGGACTAAACGATCTGTACGTAATTGTCCCACCAGTTGGATAGGACCTCCGCATCCTCTAATTGTGATTGTGATTTATGAGAATTAGTGTCGTGTATCTTTTTTTATAAAACAAATCTTGATATTGATTCTTGCAAGTACATATGTACACATGACGGTCTTCATGCTTGCTTCGTGTTTTTTTAATACTCGGTCAACATTGTTATGACATAATAATCATCATATAGGAGCGGGAGCGGGTGGTCCGAAGTTGCAAGCTGCTGTTTAGTGATGCAGATTTTGTTGATCCTCAGGTTCCAACCTCTCACATCGACATCCTCAACTCATTCAGGCTACGCCTTCCACCGTTTTAATTTTGATCTCTGTTCACTTTGTAGTAAAGTGGGCAAGTGTGTACGTTCTTTCCATTGTGATAGCTAGGCCTTTGTTTGGTGCATTGCGCTACTGCCATGGTTAACATTGGATTGTACTTGGCTTACTTATACTTTGTTTTTTTTTCTTATGCACTTTTTTGGACATGTTAGATCCATAATTGCACTGACAAATATAGTGTCAAATCTCCAAAAAAAAATCGTGCCCTCATATTTGTGAATTTACATGTTTTAAAATTTGTGCATTATAAATATCCCTATTTATGTGTGATAGGCAATATTATATAGTAAGCAGCATACCATGTTAAAAAGGACAATTATAATTGTTAGTTTTCTAATGTGTTGATCTGACTGATACTCTTTTGCATCATTACTCCAGCCAATATATAACGCACTCAACTGCCTAGAAGCCTTTTGTTAGTGTCACGAATTTAACTCCACGATATGTTTTAGTCACAGCAGCAGAAGCTAATGTGTGAAGAACAGGAGCTGTATGAGAAGACTCAAATTCAGCAGTGTGCTAGAAAATTTGTGGATGGAATCATACAGTACATTTCATCAGAAAAGGAATACTACAGGTTTATTATAATCGCCTGCAAAGAGAATATCAATATGATCGTGAAGATGGTATCCTCTTGATACTTTTTGTTTATACCTTGTACTGATCTTCTAGAAATTTTTTCTATACATTATGTTATTATTATTCCTTTTACAAGTCAAGAATGGTTTAATTTCCTTATCCACCGTAGTTAATGTGTCAATCGATCTACTCCCATTTAATTATTATAAGTTAGACTTTAGATGTCTAATACATGAAAGATATGCCAGAGTGATAAATATCCCATGCTCATTATAAATCAGAAAAGGGATTTAGCTTGGAGCACTTTTTCTGGTGAGAGATCATGATAACGGATTACATTGGACAGAGTGGTCTGGCCACTTCTTCCTTTTTTACATGCTGGTACAAATGAAAATCCTAGAGCTCATGGTACTGCATATACTAACAAAAATAGGTCAAACTAAGTTTATCATTTTACTTGATGTTACTAACATGCTGGTTGTATATATACATGCGTGTAGTTTGGGTGTTAAATATGAAATTTAAATTAAGCCTTGTTTCTACTGTACTCCAATCCAGTCCAATTGACGATTTAAGAATATAGCAGTTAATGTTTTTGAAACTTTGGCTCTCCACATCTTTCTAATGATTGAAGATACAATGGCGGTTTGTATAGATTTATTATGGAAAATGCTCCTGTAATAGTGTAACTTTATTATATTTGTAAGTATATGTTACATATAAGTTAGTGGTCAAATTAAATTATATTTTGTGGACTTCATATATGTATAAACTAGAGGCCACTAGTATTTGCCAAGTATCCAAATATCCAATAGTTGTTCTTGGTCTCTTGTAGTATTTTCTGTCATTTATTGTAACTAAGGCATTGATGAAAGCATAGACTAGAACTAACCATTTTTTTTTGTGCTGCCCCTGTGGTTTACCTGAAAATCTAATATGGTTCTGTGAATACATTCTTCCAGGGTTTTATATCTTCACATAACCAAGATGAGATTCTGAAAGGTCTTGAAAGGATAGAAGATGACATTACAAAAGGAAGGTTTGAGTGGAGAGAAAACAAAGATATACGAAGTAATATTGTTGAAACACTTGTTGAAAGAGTTGGAGAGCCGGCAAGAAAACTCAATGCAACAATTAGTCAATATGTTCAAAAGAGAACAATCCTCCGATTGTGGTTCCATGACTCTGCAGATAAAATTGTTACTAAAATCGAACAGCTTCAGGTAACTTGTTTCTGTGAATAAGGTTCCTGCATTAGTATCTTTTATGTTGGCCATATCTGAACAAATACTTTATATGCACTTCTCTGCTACTCACATGAAAATAGAAAGTTGCCTTTTGATTGCTAGCATGAAGTTTTTTTATCTAATTTTCATCATTATTCTGAAATGAATTTATGCAGACTTAGGATGTCAGATTTTATGAGATAAAATTGCTCCACCCTGCACAAATAATTCGATACTCTTCTGAACTTTCCGTTGACTCCTAGTGTAAAGGATATTTATGAATTTAAATTGTGTAGATTTGGAAATAGTTAGACAATAGGCCATGGTACAATGAAGCAAGTGCAATTATATCCAGGTCCCCAAATCTGCATAAAAGATGTTCTAGACTTCTAGTATATGTACATAAGACTCTAAAGCTTCTCGAAGAATATTTATTTTTACCTTGTAACCTTTTTCTTGAATGTTCAGTTGACACTATGAAGTGTAGGCTCATCGCAAAATAAAATATGCTAATAGGTCTGTAACGCAACTCATGAACATTAGTTTCTTTAATTTTTCTTCTGAAGTTCTGATAGCTGCAATAAGAGTTCTATTCAGTGCCAATTTTATGCATGATGACATCTAAATTAAAAGTACTATGGATATCTATCATCACAGGTTGAGCTAGTTTTGCTAGCACTAAGAAATTGGGGATTTGTTCTGCCTCGCCTTTTGGAGCGTACCGATTTGATTTTACTTGGTGATTTGATCTTGTCAAAAGTTCAGCGGGTAATCTCTTATCTAAATCAACTGTGAATGTTATTTTACTATATTCTGGGTGAATGGAGGACTCACAGGTTTTAAGAACAAACGTCTCATGCTACCCGGATGATATTGGCAATATGAAAAAGTCAGTAAACTAAATTGCTTGTAGTCACTTGTATAACAAAGCTTAGGTAGCAGTAATGTGATCGTTTTGCTTCTTTTACTTTGGACATCCATGTTTCTGCCTACTTCAGCACCTCTCTATCACTGCCATTGGTCGGATACATTTTGGTGCTAATTAGCTGCATCCCTTTAGGTTCCCAGACAACCTATGCAATCCAAAGAACCTCACAGCTATACTTAAAGTTATGTTTGGCTCATTTTCCGATCATATTCGAATAAAAAATTTCCACATTTATGATTTATATGTTGCATACAGCAATAGTAATTAATAGCTTTTGATGTCTTCCATGAGAAAGGAAAAAAACCCTGATGTAATAATCTAATTACATTATATATTTAATGCGAACAGCTAGCAAAGGATGTTTCGCGACTTCGTAGCTGCAAAAATGAGATCGACTCTAAGCTATTCATTCACTACGGAAAACCGGGTATATGCCGAGTGTCCAGCCCTTTGCTGAGTGCATTCTGTCGGGCAATAGAGGGGACACTCAGCAAAGAGGTGTTTTGCCGAGTGTCAGGCCAGCGACACTCGGCAAATCATAGCTTTGCCGAGTGTCAAGCCGGAGACACTCGGCAAAGAAGGCGCACGTGCTCGTCAGGCGACACGGCCGCCAACGGCCGTCCGTAGCCGTTTGGGAGGCCCCTGGTTTGCCGAGTGTCGGGTCAAAGATACTCGGCAAAGAGCACTTTTGCCGAGTGTCAGGTCAGAGACACTCGGCAAAGGTGCGGCACGTGTCCAGCACGTGTTGCGCCCGCCCACGACCGTTGGCGGCCGTTTGAATTGTCACGGCTTTGCCGAGTGTCCTCAAGGCGACACTCGGCAAAGAGGTGGCACGTGCACTGCACATGTCTAGCCAGGCCCGGTGTTGGACTTTTGCCGAGTGTCTACTTAGACACTCGGCAAAAAAATTTGAAAATATTCTTAAAAAACTTGGAATTCAAACATAAAAGTTTAAAAATTTAAAAATATTTTTGTAAAACTTGGTGTGTTTGCCGAGTGTTTACCAGGCAACGCTCGGCGAAGCTAGCCTTTGCCGAGTGTTCACCACTCGACACTCGGCGAAGCTAGCCTTTGCCGAGTGTTTCTTGGTAAACACTCGGCAAAGTCAGGACCTTAGTTTTTAAACTTATGTTTTTGGGGTCCAAACTTTATTTTTTTTCTAGTGATACTTGTCAAAGGCTCTTTATATCTTATGTGGAGCCTGTGGGAAAAAGTTGAGATGATTTCGAAAAGTTTATATATACGACCCTTTCCAATCGGAGCATATCCCCATAGAAGTTTCGGAGAGTTGAGAAGGAGACAGCTAGAATTCGAAACGAAGTGAAGTTGAATTAGAGCTTGAGTTCATAACTTTTTCTATAGGCAATAGACGACGTAGATTGCTTCATTTGAAGTTATCATATTTTTCCGGACCCATTTGATATTTTTTAAATTATTTCTACGCCCTTCTTCGCATGAAATAATGAAAGTTATGAAGAAATTATGAGCTATATAGGTATGAAATAATGAAAACATTTCATTGAAGCATAGAATGTGCATTGTTGAATGTATTTGACAAGATATTTTGATGTGTATTTGATCAAATTTGAAAAATTTGGTATGGTGCAAATGTTCTGGGAAATGTTTGCCGAGTGCTACACTCGGCAAAAAGGACCTTTGCCGAGTGTCAGGTCAAAGACACTCGGCAAAGAGCATCTTTGCCGAGTGTCAGGTCAGAGACACTCGGCAAAGGTGCCACGTGGGCTGGCCGGCCCGCGGCCGCGCGGGCCATGTCATTGGCCCACGTGGCACCTCGGCAAAGGCTATGTTTGCCGAGTGCCCTGAGCCAGACACTCGGCAAACAGGCCACGTGGCCATCCTCCTCGGCCGCGCGCGGCCACGTTAGCGGCTAGCGCGCGGCCAACGTGGTAGATCTGTTTGCCGAGTGCCCGATCTGGGACACTCGGCAAACAGGGTGGTGCCCGGGGGGACTTAACCACCCACGCCCCCCCCCAACCCTAAACACACCGCCTCTCTCCTCGCCTCGCCTCTCTCCCCGCCCGCCGCCGCCGGCGTCGCCCCGCCTTCCGCCGCCGCCGCACGCCGCGACCCGGCCGCCCTCCGCCTCGCGGACCGCCGCCCGCCCTCCGCCCTGCGGCCGCCCGCCTCCCCGGGCCGCCGGTCTCCGCCTCGCCTCGCGCCGCCCGGGCCGCCGCCGCCCTCCGCGTCCCGGCCCGGACGCCGAGACTCCGCCGGCCCTCCTGTTCCCGGCCGGCCTCCGCGCCCCGGCCGTCCTCCTCACCAGCCGCCGGCGCAGACGCGGCCCCGAGCGCCGCCCCGAGCCGCCACCGCCCCGAGCGCCGCGTCGGGGGCCCTCGCCGCCGGCCCGGACGCCATCCTCCACGCCCAGGCCGTCCTCCTCACCGGCCGCCGGCGCGGACGCGGCCCCGAGCGCCGCCCCGAGCCGCCACCACCCCGAGCGCGGCGTCGAGGGCCCTCGCCACCGGCCCGGATGCCGCCTGGCGCCGCCGCCGCCCCTGTCACCGCCGGCCCGGACACCCCTGTCGCCGCCGGCCTGCTCCCCGCCGTCGGCCTCCTCCCCGCGGCCGTCCTCCTTATCGGCCTCCTGCCCGTTGCTGCTCCGACGCCGGCGGCCCGTACGTGCCCCTGCCCGACGTCCTGAAGGTAAAATTTTTTGGCAAAATTGTTATGAAAAATTTGCTATGCATGTGTAGAACGTGTGAAAAACTAGTTGTCAATTTAGGTTGTGGTAGGATGTGGTAGTTGCTGTTTTGTGTAGGATGTGGTAGTTGTTGTTTTTCATACATAGGATAGAAACATATATATTTATGTGGATATGGATGATAGAATATTGATATATTTATGTGGTTGTCGGCCTTCGTGCCGTATCCTTGTTATGTGGTTGTCGGCTTTCGTGCCGTGTTTTTTTGCAGGACGTGTGGTTTCAGAAACCTCCCCGTGTAGGGGAGGTGCTACCGAATTTTTTATTTGATAAAAATTTGATTGCTAGATTAGGTTGATGGTAATATGAAATGTATGTCAAATCAAAATGCCAAATTTGATTGATAGGTTGGGTTGATGCTAATATCAAATGCACGTCAATTTTGATTCTACATTGTCCTTGTGTATGTGGTTGTTGGCCTTCGTGCCGTGGATATCCTTGTGTATGTGGTTGTCGGCCTTCGTGCCGTGTTTTTTTGCAGGATGGGGTTTCAGAAACCTCCCCGTGCAGGGGAGGTGCTGCCGAATTTTAAATTTGACAACATTTCGTTTTTTTTTCAGGGAGAGGCCCTTTGCACCGTCCTCAGCTTGTAGCCCGTAGCCGTTCCCCGCCGTCTGCACCGACACGAGCGTCACCAACTCGCCCGACGTCGAGCCCGTAGGTGAGCACATGCAAAACCATACCCCCTCAGCATTTAATTCATAGATTCATATTTAAGTTGTGTACCTTCTTCGTCTCTTGTATTTATCTTTACCGTTTGGCTTCTTTGCCATGTTCTTGCATTTCCTACAGTAAATAAGATGATATGACATCTTATTTACTGTAGGATACGCAAAGACATGACAAAGAATTCATACCGTACAGTTAAATACAACAGGCCAAGATTGTGCACAACTGTGTCACGTAACCTAGTTAGGCGTCTCCCGTTCGAAAGAGATACGGTTGTGAATATGTGAATCTTTGCATATGTCTAACCGTATCTGTTTCGAATTGTCCACGTTTTTGGACAGCTCGAGGATGTGTAGATGGGTAGTTTCCATGCTCTACTCGTACCGAGGCTGAGTTTCGGCATCATCTCCCTGTTGTTCTCCGAATACACAATCTCCGTAATTGGATGTGTATTTGGAGAACAGCGGGGAGGTGCTGCCGAAATTCCGTCTTGGATACGAGTAGAGCATGGAAACTACCCGTCTACACATCCTCGGGTGGGATTAGGACCTATCTTTACCTATTAGACATAAAGCTAGCATCTGGTAGATGCATTTATTATTATAAATTTGGTATGGGAGAAATTTATTGCTCGGTGATATGTAAAGGGATGGATGACCGTGAGTGGATGTACACTGGCTGCTCAAGTAAAGGTGAATGTACAGATGAATGGATTGCCAAGACTCAGACATTCTTGAAGCAAGCTTTTGCCAATGCGAAAGGGGTGCCAACTACTTTCTGTCCATGCGCGGTTTGCGACAATCGTAAACGCCAAACAGAAAATGTCATGGGTAAACATCTCGTCAGGAATGGATTTACGGAGAACTGTACTCGGTGGACACGCCATGGTGAAGCCGTTGATCGTGTGAGAGACGAGGCCGTGAGGCAGCGCATCGAGGAGTTTGATGATGAGGCAGGGGTAGGGGACATGTTGCATGACTACGGCAAAGCACACTTCAATGATGGACCTAGGGAGTAGGAGCCGGAGGCCACTGCAAAAGCTTATTATGACATGTTGTCAGCGGCACAACAACCACTTCACTCGCACACTAAGGTTTCTCAATTGGATGTCGTTGCACGTCTGTTGGCCGTCAAGTCCTAGTTTAGCTTGGGTCAAGACGCCTTTGACCACATCCTGACAGTTTTTGGCGGCCTCCTTCCGGAAGGTCACATTCTGCCAAAGAACATGTACGCGGCACAGGGGAAGCAAATCTCTTTCTCCTGTTATCTTCAAATGTCATTGGTTTGATCCTTCAGTGGTGAGACGGACCCCTAGTCTTGGGCTAGTTGAAATTCGACAATCATCTGTCTTACCTGGAGATGATGTCTATATAGTGGCTCAACAAGCCACCCAGGTGTATTATTTGTCATACCCGTGCAAAAAGGACAAAAGGCTTGAGGGTTGGGACGTTGTATACAAAGCGTCGCCACGCGGTAAACTACCAGTCCCAAAAAATGAAGATTATAACATAGATCCAAACACCTATGATGGAGAGTTCTTCCAAGAAAATGGGCTAGAAGGGTCTTTTGAGATAGACTTAACCCAAGCGGTTGGAATGGATTTAGACTCAGAAATGTTTGTTGATGAGGACACTGTAGATGTGGTTCATATGCTAAGGAGGTGTTGACACCAAAAATTGGCACCAGGAAGAGGCTGACATGTGGGCCGGATTCGTTGAAAAGATATCATTCGGCAAAGGAGTTTTTCCCAAAGAGCATTCGGTAAAGACGTTCTGTGGTCGGGAGACGCATCGTCATTCGGTAAGAGAACTGTTTCGCAAAAGGCATTCGGGAGCGCGTGATGACGTGGATCAAGTGTAAGGAAAAGGCTGGTTTAACTTGGAATGCAAGGCGGATACGATGCCCCGGTGTTTATCTTTTTTAGGTAATAAATAATGTAATCGTAATCGACTAGGAGTCGTGTCGAAGCCTGGGTATAAATATAAACCCATGGTAATTGTAAAAAGAACACAATCAATCATACAACAAACCGGCCCCGTGCCAACTTCGAGTCCTTTAGTCGAGTCGTCGAGTTCTTTGAGAGGAGTCATCGATCCGTCGACCTCCGTAAGTACCGGCAACCCTGCACCATGCCTAGTATCATGCGGTGGATTTAGGCTTTGGTTCAGGAAGGTTCCATTGTTAGATCATGAGCCATGCGGTGGGCTAAGTTTTAGCTTGGAACAAGTTATCGGTTCTATTGGATTTTGGCAAGATCTGATAGATCCATTAAGTTACCATGTGTTGTTCTGGATTTTTACCTTTGTGTTTAATTCATTACGACACTCTTTTGCCCAGTCTAGATTGATTAGATTCGGTTCTAGCTCACAATGCACTGCGTCTCCATAGCCGAATTCGAAGTCAATCTAGATTGCCACGTGTTGCGGGTTCAAGCTCGTTGGTCTTGTGTAGATCTTGACAGAACCGGGTATCATGCGGTGGATGCAGGTTTTTGGGTCGTCTTAGAGCTAATCATCCGGTGGAAGCATGTTCCTTCTTCATGGAACCCGATTCGGCTATATATAGCTGTATTTGGCAGTATCGCCACGAGCGAAATATGTCCACGGGTTTTGTTTTAAATAAAGAATGCTTTTAGCCTTCCACGATTAGAGTGTATCATGCGGTGGATTGCTCTATTCTTGGTTGGTGGCGTGATTCCAAGCAAGTCGTATCATGCGGTGGATTAACTTGCTTGTTTCATGCTCGACGGGTTGAAAAGTACCTAGACATGCGGTAGACTAGTGCTTTTAGTCTATGCATTCTTGTTTATTATGAAATTATGGTCATGTTTTCGCCCTTTTATTTATCTATCATCCTCTGTTCCCCGTTAATCGGTTATGAATATGCATTACAATGCTTATCCAATCAACTACCGATCTTTCGTCATGCTTATGTCACGCATTCGGCAGTACGCATTCGGCAGTGCGCTTCCCGCGTCCTTTCCCGATTGCCGAATGATGCTTTAACTGCTGACAGATAGCTTCTCTGTAGCTATATGTCGTTCGAGACTGGCTCCGTAGCCACAAATATGGAACTGACTGGTATCACCCAGTACGTTCCAGGTGTTATCTAAACATCTTTTCTCCCTTTGTCAGTTTCAGGAAAAATTGACTGGCACGCTTTCGGATTCAAACGCTCGGGCCACGTATAAAGCTAGCTAATTCGGCTTGCTGTGTGCTTGGCGTGAGGTGCGGATTTTACGTCAACACACTTTTTGGCACGCCCGGTGGGACCACAAGCTTCGAAGATGCCTGAATTAAAAGACATTCTAGATGTCACTTTTGAAGAATTGTCTGATGAACATCAACAAATGGTGAAGACTGCTGCAGATCAGTTCATCAAGAAATGCTTGCTGTCTTTTGCTAAGAACAGGAGTGGTGCACCGTTTCTCAAGTCAGATCTGCCAAGAGTTCTTTTGCCGGGACAATCTGATCTTACTGAAGATGAAGAAAGGGAGAAGTTCTCTAGCTTGTTGTACAAGGCTTTAGGAGAAACAATGACCAATCATAATGCTGCATTCCTGAACAGTTTTTGGCTCATACTGGTCAACATCTTTGGTCAACACGTGGATAAGCCTTTTGAGCAAGCGCATGGACAACTTGGTGGCCCGACATATTTCAATATTCACGCATCGGTTCCAAAACGTCATGGTAAAGGTACTGAAGAGACTGAAGCTTCTGGAACCAAAGACGCGAATGGACAGCCGATTCAGCAAGAGCTCCAGCATGCATTGCCGAAACCTCGTACATATGGTGATATGGCATTCGGCACCACGGGAAATCCACCTGCTTCTGCTTACAAGATATCCCCTCTGAACAACAGACTGCAAAGGGATGTGTATGGGAACGGATATTCAGAGTTTATGGATTACAATGCTATCGACGCTCTCCCGAATCCCGGGTATGTTGGTACTACGGGAATGCCTGCTGGAAGACCAGGGAATCAAGATGCCAATATTGACCTCATGGTGCAAAAGATGACCGATGTATTGCAAAATCAATTCGGTCTGAAGCCTAAAAATCAGGGGTACATGTACTCGTCTCCTTTCCCAGAATGGTACCAAAGGGTATCATTGCCGAATAGAGTCAAGGTGCCTACAGAGTTTACTAAGTTCTCAGAACAAGACGATACTAGCACTGTGGAACATATAGCTCGATATCTGATGCAGCTTGGAGAAGCTTCAGCAGATGAGGTTTTCAGAATCAGATACTTTCCTTTGTCACTGACGGGTCCAGCTTTTACATGGTTTGCTTCTTTGCCTGCTCAGTCAATTTGTACTTGGAAAGACCTGGAGCAGAAATTCCATGCTCATTACTACATTGGCAGTACCGAGAAAAAGTTGGTTGATTTGACCAGCTTAAGGCAGAGAAATAATGAGACACCTACGGAGTTCCTCAAAAGGTTTAGGGAAACAAAGAGCATGTGCTTTTCTCTGAACATACCTGATGACCAGCTAGCTGGTATGGCTGTAGCTGGTATGTTGCCTGCCATTCGGGAAAAGCTATTCGGAATGGAGTTCGATGATCTGGGCCAGTTGTCACACAGATTGGCCTTAATGAGTAACCAGGCATATGGTTTCAAGAAAGATGCCAGATTTGCTAAACATAATGATGTAGCTGACATCTATAACCAATTCCTTGAAAGAGCACATCAAGGAGATGAGTATGAAGATAGCGAGGAAATAGCTGCAGCAGAGATAGTGTGGGGTAAAGAACCAGTCATGGTGAATCAGAAGTGGATTAAACAGAATAAGAGCACCTATGATTTTGATGTAACTAAGGCAGATAAATTATTTGACTATCTTGTAAAAGAAGGCCGGATCAAGCTACCAGAGGGGCATTCTATGCTTCGGCCTGATGGAGTGAAAGATAAGAGGTACCGTGGATTCCATGATAGAAATTCTCATTCCATCAATGAATGCAGGGTTTTTAGAGTGAGAATTCAGAAAGCTATCCAAGAAGGGCATCTGAAATTCGACAATAAGATGAAGTTGGATAATAACCCGTTTCCTCAGAACATGATTGGGTTCTCAATCAATATGGTAAGTGTTGCCGAATCTGGAGAAAAAGGAAAGATGAGAGTCCTGACGTCTAATAAAGTGAAGCAGAATGGCTCAGTCGATCCTAATCGGCAAATCACGGTCGAACAGATTCGCGAGGAAAAGACTCGCTTCCCGAATAGCCGATTTGAAATTGGGAAATCTTCTAAACCTAGAGTCGCATCGCGCATTCTCCTCAATAAGTGGCAGCGTCAGCAAGAAAAAGAGCACTACCAGAGACGCGAGTACGAGGAAGAGAAGAGGAGGTGCGAAGAAAAAAGGTATGAGGAAGAACAAGAGGAATATGTCCGAGAACGAGAACGTGCACATTGGGATTGTGTCTTCTTCAGACACTGTTGGAATGAGGGTTTAAAGCTGCCTACATGGAATAACTGTCCTGAATGCAATAATAGATATGTCGAACATAGGAAAAATGGTGCCAGTCGCCGATCCGTCCACGAAAGAATTGGAAGGATACATCCTAGTGATGATCGGCGTCTAAAAATATATAAGAATGATGATCAACCAAGGAAAAGACATGCTGATCATAGATGGGTTGATCATGAAGAAGAAAATCGTGAGTATGTCTGGAAAAAAGGACAGTGGTGTCCACCTGGTTTAAGAAAGAGCCAGAAGAGAAGAGTCCAGCGCCTGAGGAATCAAGAGTTGAAACGAGCAGGAACTAGAATGAAATCGATATGGCGTCCAAAAGACAAACCTGATGAATCGGGTCATTCGGCTCCTACATGCATGGTATGTTTCTTGCCGAATGAATTCATGGCTCCAGCTAATCAAATTGTACAGGAAGAGATATCATCAGAAGTGGATGAAGCCGAGCAATGTGGATTAATGACACAATTGGTATTGAATAAACAAGCTATTTTCGAGAAGCCAGTCCAGAATCGGCACATGAAGCCACTGTACTTAAGAGGATATGTTAATGGAAAGCCACTGACGAAGATGTTTGTTGATGGTGGAGCTGCTGTTAATGTGATGCCATATAATACATTCAGGAAACTTGGCATGAGCCCTGGAGATTTAACGCCAACAAGCATAGTTTTGAATGATTTTGCTGGAAATCCGTCGGATACCAAAGGATGTGTACATGTAGATCTGATGATTGGGTCAAAGATCCTGCTTACAACCTTCTTTGTTATTGAAGGCAAAGGGGCATACAGCTTGCTACTTGGAAGGGATTGGATCCATGCGAATTGCTGTATACCATCTACTATGCATCAGCAGCTTATTCAGTGGATAGATGATGAAGTAGAAATTGTTCCAGCAGATGATTCAATTAGCGTGGCTAATGTGGAACCAGCCTTCTGGGAATATCAAGGCATAGATTGTTTCTCAGGCAAGGACTGGGGAGAAGGTCCTGTTGAGCCAGTCAGCAGTGATCAACAGCCGATCGAAGCAGTCGGCTCTTTTAGTAATTTTTAATGGATAATCCAATCGATGGGACTGACGGGAAGCTAGGACATGGATTTGTGTCGGCTGATAAATTAGAAGAAGTAGACATTGGAGATGGTGACAAACCAAGGCCGATATTCATCAGTGCTAGCTTGGATTCAGTTTTCAGAGAAAAATTGATTGAGTTGTTAAAAGAATACAAAGATTGCTTTGCTTGGGATTATTCGGAGATGCCTGGTTTAGATCGTTCCATTGTTGAGCATCGATTGCCGATCAAGCCTGGTTATAAACCTTACAAGCAACCACCCCGAAAAATCTACAAAGATGAAGTGTTGGCCGATGTGAAGAAAGAAGTGGAGAGATTAATAGCAGCAAATTTTATTCGGCCATGCAGATATGCAGAATGGATCTCTAATATTGTTCCTGTGTACAAGAAAAATGGGAAGATGAGAGTTTGCATAGACTTTAGAGATCTGAACAGAGCTACACCCATGGATGGATATCCAATGCCTATTGCTGACTCGTTGGTTGATGCTGCTGCTGGATATAAAGTGATTAGTTTCATGGATGGTAATGCAGGGTACAATCAAATTTTTATGGCATTGGAAGATATAGCGAAAACAGCTTTCAGATGTCCAGGACATATAGGGTTGTTTGAATGGGTTGTCATGACGTTTGGTTTGAAGAATGCTGGTGCAACTTATCAGAGAGCCATGAATTATATTTTTCATGAGTTGATCGGCAAGATTGTGGAGATATATATCGATGATATTGTGATTAAGTCATTGGATCATGAAGCACATTTGGCCGACATAAGGAAAACTCTAGAGTGCACTAGGAAACATGGGCTCAAGATGAATCCAAATAAATGTGCTTTTGGAGTTTCGACAGGAGAATTTCTGGGATTTCTGGTGCATGAAGGAGGAATAGGAGTTGGCAAGAAAAGTATGAAAACCATTGATGAAGTTGTTCCTCCAACTAATCTTAAGGAATTACAGTCATTACTTGGAAAGATCAATTTCGTAAGAAGATTCATATCGAACTTATCACAAAAGGTGTTGCCTTTCTCTTCACTGCTAAAAGTCAAGAAGGATCAGAAGTTTATATGGGGTGACGAACAACAAAAGGCTTTCGATGAGATCAAGGAATACATGAAAGAACCACCAGTATTGGTACCTCCACAGCTAAACAAGCCTTTTAAGTTGTACGTGGCGGCCGATGCCCAAACTATTGGATCGGCCCTCATACAAGAGTTTGAGGGAAAGGAAAGGGTAATTGCATACCTTAGCCGGAAATTGCTTGATCCCGAAACGAGGTATTCGGCTACCGAGAAACTTTGTTTATGTGTTTATTACTCCTGTACGAGATTTCGGCACTACTTGCTACATGCCGAATGTATTGTGTATTCAAAATTTGATGTGATAAAGCACATGTTGTCTATGCCGATTTTGAACGGAAGGATTGGCAAATGGATTTTAGCTTTGTCTGAATTTGAGTTAAGGTTTGAATCGGCAAAAGCTGTTAAAGGTCAGATTATTGCTGACTTCATTACTGAACATCGCGATTCATCGGCTAATTTGCTTGAAATTACTCCTTGGGTATTATTCTTCGACGGATCTTCATGTGACAAAGGTGGTGGAGTAGGTATTTTGTTAATTTCGCCAAAAGGAGAGGTATTTGAATTTGCTATTCCTATTCAACCTACTGTCACTAATAATCAAGCCGAGTATGAAGCGTTGCTCAGAGGACTTCAATACTTGAGGGAAGCAAAGGCCATTGCAGTTGAAATCTTTGGGGATTCAGAATTAGTCATAAGGCAACTGAATGGCGAATATGAGTGCAGAAACGATATCTTAAGGAATTACTATGAGGAATGCAAGCAAATCTTAAAGGAGTTTCAGTCAGTAATTCTGCGGCATATTCCTAGGAAGGACAATGGAGAGGCGAACAGATTAGCTCAAAGTGCTTCAGGTTATAAAGAGCTTCAAGAAATTTTTGCTAATGATGTATATGCTTTCGGGAGTAATCTGGCAGAAAATGATTGGAGAAAAGAAATTGTTGATTATCTGGAGAATCCATCCCGAAAGGTTTCTAGAAAGCTCAGGTATAAAGCTTTAAAGTTTGTTCTTCTTGATGATAATTTATATTATAAATCCTTGGATGGGGTGCTGTTACATTGCTTAAATCAAGAAGAAGCAAAAAAGCTGATAAGTGAAGTGCATGATGGGTTGTGTGGAGCACATCAATCGGCTTACCGAATGAAATGGGTTATTAGGAGAACTGGGTACTATTGGCCCACAATGCTAGAAGACTGCTTTGAATATTACAAGGGATGCCAAGATTGTCAGAGATTTGGAAACATTCAGAGAGTTCCAGCATCGGTCCTGAATCCTATTATTAAGCCATGGCCATTCAGAGGATGGGGAATAGATTTGATTGGCCAAATAAATCCTCCATCTAGCAAGGGGCATAAGTTTGTGCTTTTAGCAACCGATTATTTTACTAAGTGGGTTGAGGCGATTCCATTAAAGAAGGTGACATCAGAGGATATGGTTGAATTTGTTAAAGAACATATCATTTACAGATTTGGAATTCCTCAAACAATCACCACAGATCAAGGAACTCAGTTTACATCTTCAGAGTTCAGAAATTTTGCTGAAAGTATGGGCGTCAAATTGTTGAATTCTTCTCCTTATTATGCCCAAGCTAATGGTCAGGCAGAGGCTTCTAACAAGATTATGATTAAAATTATACAGAAGAAGATTGATCAGAAGCCAAGAAAGTGGCATTCGGTACTCAATGAGGCTTTATGGGCTTACCGAATGGCTCCACATGGGGCTACACAGACGTCTCCTTATGAATTGGTATATGGACATCATGCTATCTTGCCATGGGAGATGCAGTCAGACTCAAGGAGAATTAAGTTGCAAAAAGATTTAAGTTCTAAAGATTATAATGATTTAATGATGGACGAATTAGAAGATTTGCATATGATTCGTCTCAGGGCCTTGGAAAATGTTGAGAAAAATAAAATGCGAGTTGCTAAATATTACAACAAGAAGGTGAAAGTTAAGCAATTTGCAGAAGGAGATTTGGTTTGGAAAGCAATATTGCCGATTGGAACTAAATACAGTGCATTCGGTAAGTGGTCTCCAAACTGGGAAGGTCCTTTCAGAGTGGTCAGATGCGTGCCTGGAAGTGCATATATCCTGAAAACTTTACTAGGAGAGGAGTTTACTGCTGCTATCAATGGGAGATACTTGAAGAAATATTATCCTAGTATTGAGATTGATCGCTGATTGAAATATTTAATGTCAGAACGACTGAAACAGCCGGCATTCGGGAAGGAGCCATCTTCAGAACAAAATATTGACAGAAGAAGAAATGACCAATACCAGAGCGTATTGCCCTTAGTGCAAATATATTACAAAAAATGAGTTTGACGGAGTCATCACATAAAGACTGCAAAAGATAAGTTTTATTGCCGAAATTCCATAATCCCTAGTACAAACTAATGGAACAACCTGTTCAGAACAGACTTGGGATGAATGGAATCGGCAATAGCGACGCCATGAGCATCAAGACGATCTATGGAGGCCTCAATGTCGTCGATCTCCTCCGGATTGCCATTGGCAAAGCCGGGCGGTAGCCTGGAATAGTCAGCGCCAGTGTGCGTCGACATGGCGACTAGGCCTGCGGCAGTGCCCAGACGGATGCCGTGTGAGGCCACCTCATCGATGCGGCCTGCCATTGCACCGAGGCGAGCTTCTGGCGTGTCCCCAGGAGCATTCACCTTGTTTGCCAAAGACTCAACTAATGTCTTCAGCTGATCGAGTTCAGCATCGCGAGCTGTAGGATTACGAAGCAACGGCGGGTTAGTCCAAGATCAGATTGAAGTTAAGCGAACCGCAGAAATTACCGTCGATGGTCTCGAGCAGCTGCCTGCGCTGGTGTTGCCACTCTAGATCTGCGATCCCGGCTTGTTTGGAGATGACCTCCAGCTCACGCCGAGTGTCGTCACGTTCCTGCTTGAATCGGCGGGCATCGCTGTCTGAGTAGGGCAGATCCCAGTTGGGCCTGGGGGATCGGCTAGATGACTCCGAAGAGTCACCCGCTGCAGCCGGAGCCGCAGTCAAGGCAGTAGTGGAGTTCCATTGGATGAGCCTGAAAATACAAAGAAAGTTGAGAATAAGGCAAAATCTGGAGGGAAGGATAAGGAGAGGCAGACAGTCATCACCTCCGACGAGCGCCGGCACGGCTCCCTTTGGCTTCGTCGATGGCCGGGCGTCTTCTGTTGTTGGACATCAGGGTTTCTTGGAGTTTACTATGCTGGAAGAGGAAGAGACTCAGGTTAGCAGAGAGCTCGAGTTGAAAGATTTGGTGGGAGATTAGGAGTGCTCAAGGTTCTTATTTATGGAACTAACGAAGAGATCGTGGCCGAAGATTGTGGTGCATATCCCAAGGAGTTCGGAAGGTGGAAAGGGTTTTCCAACCGATCGGTTTCCATGTCGTTTGGGATTCTTGCCGAGTCGTATTCGGTTTTGACTGAATGAGATTCGGCTATGTCGTGTTTTGAAGCGTTTTCGGGTCTGACATTGTTATAGCCAGCTTTGTCGAATGAGTTATCCACAATGGAGAAAAACAGAGTTAAGAAATGACAAGATTGCAAGATTGATAAAGCATTCGGCTATCGACTGTTTGTTACAATTACAAACCCAAGTACTTTGAGATTACATTTTTAGCATCTGATATCATATTGCTAATGCTCTCTAATAAGTTTTTGTCAGCTTCTTGGGTTCTAGCCAGAGCAGCAAGCTTTGCCTTGAGTTGTTTTTCTTCATTCAGAGCTGCTGAAGCTTCCCTTCGCATCTTCTCTGTTAATTTGGGAAGCTCAGCTATCTTCTTCTCATCAGCTTCAATTTCGGCTGATAGATCTCTCAGTTCGGCTTCAAGTGCAGCTTTTCTGACCTTCTTATTTTCAAGTTCAGATTCCAATTTGGTCAGTAATTCTTTGCTGTTCTGAGCTTGAGTATGCAAGTCTTTCACAAATTGTTTAGCTGTGGATCTCCTCTGTTCTAGAGCTGGTTGAGAAGATTGGTTTTTCAGAGCCTGCTTTACTGCAGCGTATTGTTGATCCAAATGAGAAACTGGTTCCAAAGAAGTTTTAATATCATCAGGGAGTTCTTGGTCAATGGATTCCAGTATATCCCTTAAGAGATCAGCATCTTTGACTTGATCTTGAATACTCTTGTGCAGCAAAGCAAGGATATCTTTCAGCTTTGCTTGATTTTCTTCTGACAGAGTTTGGCCAGAAGATGTTTCTTCCCCTTGTTCGGCAACCAAGTCGTCCACAGCAAAAGAATAGCTGGATGATGAAGTGGGTTTCTCCTGACAGATGGTTCTTGCCGAATTAGTAATAATCTGCTGAATAGAAGAGTAGAGAAAGTTGAATGATTATGTTTACCTCGTTCCTGACTTCCTGAATAGGAGAAGGAAGCCTTTCAGGCTCAATGGGAGGATTCTGTGTATCTTGCTGAAGAGAAACTGGAAGACTTCTTGGTGAAGATAGTGCTTCTGATTGGGGAAGAAGTTGAAAAGCTAAAGATGAATCATGATGAGAAGGAGAGCTTTCCAAGGTTGGATCCATTGAAGATTGTTCTGCAGTTAATAAAGAATGAGTGCCGATGAAAAGAAGTTAAAGAGAATAAAGTGGTGGAATTTTACCAGTCAATGAAGCATCGGCAAGATCTGCACTGATTGCTAGCTGCTGTGCTCTGGCCTGAAACCAAGAAGAGATAAAGCTGAGCAAAATACTAATGACATTATGGTCAAAGAAAGAAGGCTCTGACCTTGATAACTTTTTTGCTGCTTGTTCTTTTCTTCTTTACAACTGAGGGAGCAGCTAGAGAAAGAGTTTTTCTCTTGACAGATGATGGTCTAGTAAGTATTGGGTCTAGAGAAGCCTGTCTAGCCATCAGTTGAGCCAAGGTAGGAGATTGGTGCCCCAAAGCAGATATTGGGCCTGCAGCTTTGTACAAAATCGCCTTGGCAAGTGGGGCAGGTGTTATATCCTACAAGATGACAGAATCAGAATCAATTGGGGTTAATATTATTGAGACAGATGAGGGATGAGAGTATTACCTCTGAAGTTGGCTGATAATCAGGCATTAGCTCGAAGCAGAAGGGATGGATTGGCATGTTGAAGATATGATCATGGAGTTCTTGCCACCAGAGAGTGAAAGAAGGATGAGCAGATGTTATTGGCACAAAAGGATCAGGTGCATAGATGGTTCCGCAGCATTTATAAGTAAAAATCCTTCTGGTCTCTGTGGAACCCTTGACAATCTCCCTGGGCTTAAGGAATTCATGGAGAAATAGCCTAGGGGGCACTTGGCCACACCCCAACTGTCTAGCCATCATGTTTGGCTGATAGTATTCATAAGTGCTTTGAACCAACCTTCCTCCACAGAATTCGGCTGGCAGGATGCAGGGCTGGATGAAGGCGTTGAAGATCGCTATAGATTGTACATCAGTGCATCCAGTTTCAAAGCTGAATTCGCAAGGGAGAGTGAGGTTGTCATTATCCATATATGAGAACCAAAGAGGATGAGCAAAGCCTTTGAAGAAGAGCTCAAACAGTTCACCGATGTTCTTGTTGATAGATACAGTGGAGGCAGCTTCTCCATAGGTTTGACAACCTTTGGTTCTCCGGGTTTCTCCTTCTTTGTAATTGATTGAAGGAAAGTCTCGGCTGTTGAGGTCAATAGCGACGATTTGATGCATGTACAACTGCAGCCACATTTGGACAAACCACCAGGGACCATTTACACAGGGGATTTTCTTGCTGGTATGCATCAGGTGGGTGGTTTGATTGAGCATATGGTAGACACTTCCCAGGAGGTATTTACCAAGTGGAATGAGTTTTCCGGCAGCCAGCTCTTCAGCCATCACGATATGATTCAGGGTTGGCTCATTGGCTTTGCCACAGAAGACTGATCTGCATAGCCACATGTTCAGGAAGGCTCTGTATTCAACATCAGTCAGAGGGCCGTCAGACATATGGTTTTGGATGTATCTCTTGTATCCAACCCCTGTTTTTACTCCTGTTTGCTTGGAGGAACCTTTGTGGTCATATGGATATACAGTTCCTGTAACACTCAGGCCGGTCATCATGTAGACATCGGCCAAAGTGGGAGACATTGGGCCGTGACCGAAGAGAAAAGCATTTGCACCATTGGACCAAAAGTGGCAAGCTGCAATCAGAAGGTTTTCGTTCTTTGGTGTTTCGGCTAGTGACAGCTCCAGGCAATGAGAAATACGCAGATGGTCCCAGTTCTGTGTTTGGGGGCTTTTGTCATCAGATATCCTTTTGTACCAATTTCTCCAGCCGGCAATTGGGGGCAAAGGCCAGTTCTTGAAGGCATCTTGCCACTCATGAGGTTTTGTCAATGAAATCTTAAAAGGAACCCTCTGAGATTCGGCCGCAATGAGTTCGGAAGGATCTGAATTCCCTACGGGGCCAAGGAAGTAGGATGGAGCTTTTTCCTCAACAGGGATAAGGATTTCGGCAGCTAGGGCCTATCAAGAATGGAAA
The DNA here is from genome assembly GCA_033239725.1 of Echinochloa phyllopogon. Taxonomy (NCBI): domain Eukaryota; kingdom Viridiplantae; phylum Streptophyta; class Magnoliopsida; order Poales; family Poaceae; genus Echinochloa; species Echinochloa phyllopogon. Next base: position 46,813,432 of record BTCW01000002.1, on the reverse strand, counting down.
GAGATGAGAAGAAATTTAAAATGCAAATCGAAAGAGGAATGCCGAATGTGCTTGAGGGGATTGAAATTTACCTGGAGGGCAAGATCTTGGTTCGCCATTTGAAGATTGAGTCTTGAAAATCGATAACCTAGGGTTCGGATCTGAGCGAGAGCTTTGAAGATTCAAAAGGAGAAGCGGGTGTCGAGCAGAACTAACTTGAGAATGTTGAGTGCTTTTGGTCAATTCCGAGATAAAATTATCTTTTATCCCGAAATTGAAGGGGCATGTGTTGACACCAAAAATTGGCACCAGGAAGAGGCTGACATGTGGGCCGGATTCGTTGAAAAGATATCATTCGGCAAAGGAGTTTTTCCCAAAGAGCATTCGGTAAAGACGTTCTGCGGTCGGGAGACGCATCGTCATTCGGTAAGAGAACTGTTTCGCAAAAGGCATTCGGGAGCGCGTGATGACGTGGATCAAGTGTAAGGAAAAAGCTGGTTTAACTTTGAAAGGACCAACACTAGGCCTAGAGGGGGGGTGAATAGGCCTGTTTAAAAATTCCTGCAAAATTCCTCCGAAAACTGTCAGAAAGTCGGATGATCCGACACAGTCTCGGATCTTCCGGCCAGGAAGATCCGACACTGTACAGGATCTTCCGACAGGGACAGACAACCGGAAGATCCGATGGAAAGCCGGATCTTCCGACAGGCAATACAAGTAAACTTCGAGATTTGAAAACTAATGACCTTTTAACAATTCCACTTGAATACAAAGCTCACAAATGATGTAAGGAACCTTCTATAAATGATCAATATCAGAGTAGAGCCACAAATAAGTAGATCGGGACAAATCAAGATATAGAAACAATATGAACAAGAATGAAAGTGGAGACAAAGAATTTTCTTCCGAAGTTCACTCCACAAAGGAGCTACGTCTCCGTTGAGATGCTCACAAAGAGCCGGGCTGTCACACTAACCCCAAGTCTCTCCCAATCAACCACAAAGGAGGATTGAGTTACTTACTTTGTGCTCCCACGAAGAGAGAGGGTAATTCAAACTTCCGGGACTCAAACCACAAGAGAATGGGAGTTCACCGGCACCTCTAACCGTCTAGGAGCAAGCTCCAAGAGTAACAAACGTGAATTGACGAATCCAAGTGCTTCAAGTGCTTGAGAGATGAACTAGTTGAGGGAGCTCAAGATGGCACTAGGTCTCTTACCACAAATCTTCTCTCTCACTCAAACCCTAGGTGAATCTTGGAAGGATCAAACCTTGGAAGGGAGTAGAGAGGTGGAGTGAATGCTCAAGTGGGAGTTTTTTTCGTGTTAGGTCAGTGTGTTCAGCTTTTTGTGAATGAAAAGGGGTGAGGGGTATATATACCAACCCCCAAAATAAGACCGTTATGTTCACTGCGAAGGGGTACCGGATCTTCCGACACTTGGTCGGATCTTCCGATAAGCAACAGATATGTGTGAGGAAAACTCCAGAAAAGTTTCAGGGGCCGGATCTTCCGACAGTAGGTCGGATCTTCCGGGGGACCCCGGAACTTCCGGCCCGGAGAAAGCCAAGACAGAGCCGGCCGGAACTTCCGGTCGGATCTTCCGGCCCCGGGTCGGAACTTGCAACAGGACACTTGTGAGCTCGAAAAACAGCTAAGTCTTGTAACTTCCGAAGCAATGGCCGGAACTTCCGGCCAGGAAAAACGCAAGACCGAGCCGCCCGGAACTTCCGGTCGGATCTTCCGGCCTAAGTTCCGGCCGAGCAGAAAAGGTGTTTGTGAAGTGTTTTTGTGACTATCAAGAGTTTGTCATCTCAATCAAAGCACTTTTAGCAACTAGAATTTATCAACTACGTCCCCCTTGATAGTACGGTGGTCCTATACTCAATTTCAAACGGAAAATTAAGTTTAAATCCACCAATTGAGTCCTCCACCATATGGATGAGCGTTGGGGTCCTTCCTTTAGTATTGTCTTCCTTTTATTTCATTTTATTCTGCACAACTCATGCAAAGCATCATATCCAAATTTCTACTTTCATTAATCACCAAAATAGATTAAATGCCTAGATGCACTTTCAATCTCCCCCTTTTTGGTGATTGATGACAACACAAATTTGGGTTCACAAGATGGGAATAAAATTCATGTTTTGCATCCAATTTTTGGAGAGGCTCCCCCTAAATATGTGCATGTTCAACTTAAATAGCCTCAAATGCTTGTGCACATGTTTTGCAAGAGTCTCTCAAAATAAGATGCATAAAGGTGCTTGGTGTGATGAAATAAACGTGATGCATATGACAAGATATACACATCAATAAAGTGAGAAATAACATCACATCATTCATAAGCAACTCACAATAAAATAGATAACGAGATCCACATCACACTAGCCATAACCAAATTAAGTCTTACAAATAAAAGTCTCACTTGGCACACCATACATAACACAAATTCAAGTTATCACAAGTTCACAAGCTAGAACAGGAATAAAAGATAGATAGGTGATGAGTTTCCAATGGCCACATTCACTCCCCCTTTGTCATCAAGGACCAAAAAGGGAGCTACTCGTCCTCGTCGTCGTCGTCATCATCACCACCCTCGTCATCGTCATCATCATCGTCGTCCTCATCATCATCGGCTACAACGGTCTTGCCCTTGCGACGATCCTCATCCGTCTCGGGCTCACTGACATATTCCTCTTCTTCTTCCTCAGTTTCTTCTTCTGCTATTTCTTCTTCAACTTCTTCTTCAACTTCTTCTTCCTCTTCTACTATCTCCTCTTCTCCTTGTCCTTGGTGTTGAGAGGCACCAAAGACATACTCCTGTGAGTAATCCTCCCAAGGATTTGCAAAAGAGGGTGGAGGAGTAACTTCCCTGAGTTGATGAACAGGAGAATGTGGCATGTTTAACTTTTCAAGAAGCTCTTTGTGACGCTTATCCGCCATGTATCTATCATATTCAGCGCGTTGCTCACGCTCATGAGACCTCTTGACTTGATATTTGCACATGTTGAAGCAAGAAAACATGCCTTGGAGCAGAAAATCTATTTTGCTCTTCTTGCCTTTGGGAGTAAAGGAGGGGCCACTAGAAGGAGCTGGAGCAGCTGATGGAGGAGCTTGGGAAGAAGAAGCACCTTGAGATGATGGAGTTGGAGCACCTTGATAAGCCTTTGACTTGATTTTCAGAAGCTGTGTAATCTTGCCCTGAGGAGATTTGTATGCAGGATGGAGCTTATCAGACAAGATGTTTACCCCAGACACATGCTTGATCATGTGGAAGATGTATGGGGCATAGTGGCATCCACTGGAAGCATCATATGAGCAGTAAATAATTTCATTCCAAATGAAATTGAAAACCTTGAACTTGGGCTTCCCGGGGGCCATTTGAAACAGCAAGTTTTTGGCCCTCTTGGAGATATTGTCGGCATCTCCTGCTCTTGGATACAAGGTCCCTCTAAGAAGTTGATTCAGCAATTTGTAGAAAGGAGAAAGACCCTTGTATTTCCCAAACACAACTTCACCATATGCATGATCATACATGAAAGCCAACTTTGTGTCATCTAAGATTCTGCCTAAGTGAAGATCCACTTTGCTCCTATCATTGCTTGTATGGGCATAGGCGGTCTCCTCAGCAAGCCCAAACAAACTAGCAAAGTCATGTAGAGAGATAGATAGGCGTTTTCCACATAAGGTCCAATGCATTTCATAACGATCCTCATCGACCCATAGAGTGGCATAGAATTGGGCTATTACCTCCTCATTGTATGGACATTCAAAGGCCATCAACTTGTCCAAGTCCATCTCCACACACCGCTTATAAACATCATCAACAACTGGCTTGAGCGGTGGTGGGAAACTCTTCAGGTATTTCCAGTCGACCCAATACATAGGAGTGCAAATGCGGGTCATTTTGAGAATTACAGATTCATACCAATCAGCTTGATGTGAAACCCAAAAACGAGGATCACCCTTGAAGAGCTTGTACTGGATGTTCCTTGGATCCTCATTCTCACTGAATCTCAGGGGCTTCATGCTATTCTGGGCCAGCTTGAAATTGACCAAGGAACTGTCAAGTGAGTGACGAAAAGGAATAGCAGTACTGATGAAGTTGTTAGCAAGAAAAGATAGATCAATGTCATCATTGTACTGCGTCCCTGGTCCTTCTTCTTGATTGGCCCGCTTAACTCTGGGACGAGGCGTGATCTTGCGCCCCGGCACACTGGATTGGGCTCTTCCACGAACAGAGCGTGAAGCTGCTTGCTCCATTGATCTCTTGCCCTTTCCAACATCTCTTGTCTCCCTATCTGAAGCAGAATCCGGATCAGAGGATGAACCGCTGGGAGGATGAAATGAGCTCTTAGTGCGACCGATGCTTGGGCGCACTGTCAAAGATGTGGTCTTCTTCTGCGTAACCTTCTCCTTAACCATCTGACAAGATATGAAAAAGGTGTATTTAGGGACACAGGCAAGGAAATGCAGCTAAGTTGATAGGATAGGACTTGACTCTGTCGGATCTTCCGGCAATGGGTCGGAAGATCCGGGGGTCCGGATCTTCCGGTCCATGATCGGATGATCCGACAGGGTCGGGTCAAACCCTAAAAACGTAGGAACCGAAGATTTAGCGCACCGAACGACATGAGATCATAGGGAAGTGTTCTAGGCATGTATATGAGATGATTCACCAAGGGAAAAACAGCTAGAACCTCCTACATTGATAGATCGGGCGATGGGGATTTTGAATCAATACCGTTGAGATTTCCCGCGAAAACTCCGGAAGATCCGATGGAGATTGAGTCTTGGAGAGTTGGGGAATCAAACGATATCACTCGATGAAGAAATCCACGGTCCAATCTTCAAATCGCCGTATGGGGTGAAGAGAGGGAGAGAGGAGGCGTCGGTGGAGGACAAGAGAGAACGAATGAGAAAGATAACGGTTCGGTCCAGATATTTAAATTCGCGCACAGGCCGGAAGTTCCGACATAGCGTCGGAAGATCCGGTAGCAACAGAACCAGAGAGAGAACAGCACCGGAAGTTCCGAGAGCTCCCAGGTCCGGAAGATCCGACAGAGTGTCGGAAGATCCGACCGAGTCGGAAGATCCGGAAAAATTTCAGAGAGAACGATGAGAGACAGAGCCGCCCGGAACTTCCAGGGGTAAGTTCCGGGGGACTGTCGGAAGATCCGGTCCAGAGAAGATGTGTCTCAAAGATGATTTTCCACGACGAGATTTGATTGAAGATTTTGAGAGAACTAGCTGATCAACATGTAAGAAACTTGTCCCAAAATTGATCAGCAACAAACAATCAACACATAACCATGATCAACTCGGAACAAGAAAAGATCCAACAATCAAAATTTTGAAAAACTCACACAATAAAAATAGAATAAGATCATTTTTCTTCTAGTCTAGGCATCAATCAATTGTGTGTGCAACAAGTCAAGCCAAGTTACGAGAATCCAAGATATTTAGCTCACTCCTCAAGGAACAAAACCTTTGCTCATCAAGAGGCTTGGTGAAGATATTGGCTAATTGTTTTTCGGTTCCTACATGGCATATGGCGATATCTCCTTTGGCTTCATGATCTCTAAGAAAGTGGTGTCGAATGTCTATGTGCTTGGTTCTTGAGTGTTGAACGGGGTTGTTTGCAAGTTTTATGGCACTCTCATTGTCACACAAGAGTGGGATATTTTTGAATTCACAACCAAAGTCACTCAAGGTTTGTCTCATCCAAAGTAGTTGAGCACAACAAGCATCGGCTGCAACATACTCGGCCTCGGCGGTGGAAAGCGCAACGGAATTTTGTTTCTTAGAGCTCCATGACACCAAAGACCTACCAAGAAATTGGCAAGTCCCCGTTGTACTCTTCCGATCTACTTTGCAACCGGCATAATCCGAATCGGAGTAGCCAAGTAGATCAAAAGTGGAGCCCTTGGGATACCACAAGCCAAGGTTTGGAGTATGCACTAAATATCTAAAAATTCTCTTAACAGCCATAAGATGAGATTCCTTAGGATTGGCTTGAAATCTTGCGCACATGCACACACTAAGCATAATATCCGGCCTAGATGCACAAAGGTAAAGCAAGGAACCAATCATGGAGCGATATACCTTTTGATCGACCGATTTGCCTTCCTCATTTAGATCAAGATGACCATTCACCGGCATAGGGGTCTTGATTGGCTTAGCATTGGCCATGTCAAACTTTTTGAGCATATCACTTGTATATTTGGTTTGACATATGAACGTGCCATGCTTTAGTTGCTTGATTTGAAATCCGAGAAAGAATTTCAATTCTCCCATCATTGACATCTCAAATCTCTTGGTCATTATCCTACTATACTCTTCACAAAAAGTTTCATTAGTAGAACCAAAGATTATATCATCAACATAAATTTGACAAACAAACAAATCTTTGTCTATTTTCCTAATGAAGAGAGTAGAATCGGCTTTGCCCATTACAAAGCCATTCTTGAGAAGAAAATCCTTAAGGCATTCATACCATGCTCTAGGTGCTTGCTTAAGCCCATAGAGCGCCTTATGGAGTTTGTAGACATGGTCGGGGTGCTTGGGGTCTTCAAATCCCGGTGGTTGCTCCACATATACTAGCTCCCCGAGAGGCCCATTCAAAAATGCACTCTTCACATCCATTTGATACAACTTGAAGTTGTGATGTGATGCATAGGCCAAAAGGATACGAATTGACTCAAGCCTTGCCACCGGGGCATATGTCTCACCAAAATCAAGCCCTTCAATTTGAGTGAAGCCTTGAGCAACCAATCTAGCTTTGTTTCTTGTGACAATGCCATTTTCATCTTGTTTGTTCCGGAAAACCCACTTGGTGCCAATCACATTTTGCTTGGGTCTTGGGACCAACTCCCATACTTCATTTCTTGAAAAGTTGTTCAACTCTTCTTGCATTGCAATAACCCAATCCGCATCTCCAAGAGCTTCTTCTACCTTGAGAGGTTCCAAAGAGGAGACAAACGAGTAAAATCCACAAAAATTTGCTAAACGTGAACGAGTGGTTACCCCTCTTTGGATGCTCCCTAGAATGTTGTCAACGGGATGATCCCGTTGAACACTTTGGTGAACTCTTGGATGTGAGAATGTTGATTGACGTTGGATGGGTCCATCATCATCTTCTTCATGATGTGACTCAACATCTTGAGCATCGTCACCTTGAGCTCCCCCTTTATCATTGTCATGGTCATGATCGTCACCATGATCTTGGACTTGATCTTGTGATGAGCTTGGTGGTTCAACTCTTGTTGACGGTGATGAATCGATGTTGAACATGATTTCCGGATCTTGGTCTTGTTCTTCATCTTCATTTGGAAACTCTTGAGGCTTCACTTCCCCTAAACTCAAGTTCTTGATGGCTTGACTTGGCGGGACTTCATCTACAAGGTCATTTATAACTTGCTCTACTTGAGAGCCGTTTGATTCATCAAATTTTACGTCTACCGTGATCTCAACACAACCGGTGGTTTTGTTGAAAACACGGTAGGCGTGTTCGTTAGTACCATAACCAAGTAGAAAGCCTTCATCAACCTTAGGTGCAAACTTTGAGCTTTTGGTTTTCTTGTTAAGAATGTAACATTTGCAACCAAAGACTCGAAAGTAGTGCACCTTTGGTTTGTTACCGGTTAGGATCTCGTATGGAGTCTTGTTCAAGTACTTTTGAAGATAGAGACGGTTAGTGGCATGGCAAGCCGTGCCAACCGCCTCGGCCCAAAAGTTATCCGGAGTCTTGTACTCATCAAGCATGGTCCGTGCCATCTCAATCAAAGTCCTATTCTTCCTCTCAACAATGCCATTTTGTTGAGGTGTGTATGGCGCGGAAAGCTCATGCTTGATTCCTTCTTCATCAAGAAACTCTTCAACATTTGTGTTCTTGAACTCCGTCCCATTGTCACTTCTTATATGCTTGATCTTCAACTCAAACTCATTTTGAGCTCTTCTAATGAATCTCTTGATGATTGTTTGAGCTTCACTCTTGTCTTGCAAAAAGAAGACCCATGTGAAACGGGAAAAGTCATCTACAATGACAAGTCCATACTTGTTCCCGCCAATGCTAACATAAGCAACCGGTCCAAATAAATCCATATGAAGCAACTTGAGTGGTCTTGAGCTAGTCAAAATATTTTTGGGTGGATGTGGTGCACCGACTTGCTTCCCGGCTTGACAAGCACTACACAACCGATCTTTCTCAAACACAACATTTGTTAGTCCTAGGATGTGTTCATCCTTTTGAAGTTTGGCCAAGTTCCTCATCCCAACATGAGCTAGCCGGCGATGCCAAAGCCAACCCAAGCTAGATTTTGCCACTAGACAAGTCTTCGGTTCCACTTTACTAGTTGTGAAATCAACTAAGTAAAGCTTTCCCTTAAGTCGACCCGTAAATGCAATAGAGGAATCCTCCCTTCTTAGGATGCTCACACCCTCATTAGTAAAGAGACAATTGTAGCCTTTCTCACAAAGTTGTGAAACCGACAACAAGTTGTATCCCAAAGAATCAACAAGATAAACATTTGAAAGAGATGAGTCTTGTGAAATAGCTACTTCACCTTGACCTATGACATCACCATGATTGTTGTCACCAAATGTGATCTTCTCAACGGGTGAGTCATATTCTTGTAGCTTCGCAAACATATTCCTTTCTCCGGTCATATGATTTGAACATCCACTATCCAATAACCACGAAGGTCCTCCGGAGGAATATGCCTACAAAACAAGTTTTAGGCCTTGGACTTAGGTACCCAAAATTGATTGGGTCCTTGAGAGTTAGCTTTGGACATTTTAGGCACCCACACACTTCTCATCATTTTCCTAGCGTGAGCACCTATATACTTTACCGCCATCTTTCCATTTTGGTCCCAAGTGACCATGTAGTCGATGGAGTAGTTTGGTGATGACTTGTGCTCAATGACCTTCTTTTCTTTCTTGGTCTTGATCTTGACATTTTGAGTGGATACCTTTTTCTTTGGCAAGGACTCCATGGGTCTTACCACCCCATGAGCCGCATCCATTAGTTCACCTAGATAGGTCCCCTTGGTGAACAATGTCACATCACGATCATTTACCCTTTTTGTGCCATTTGCCTTTCCTCCTCGAGTGTATCCAAGCCCATCCTTGATAGTACCATATCTACCGGCTTTATATGCCGGGTGGGTTTCGAATACACTCTTGTTCTTGCTTTGATCTTGGCCAATGGCATTGGTCAACTTTTGGATTTGAGCATCTTTAGCCTTGACTTTCTCTTCTAGCTTTGAAATGTTAGTTGCACAAGCATCCAAATCAATTTTATAACATCTTGAGCAACCTTCACTAGTAGAGCCACTTGAGTCAAGAGTTGTTTTGGAGTCGTTCTTGGCACTTTCCCAAAGTGAGCTAAAATTGGCTTCTAGATCTTTGTATTTGATCTCTAGGCTTGAATGCCTTTCTTGAAGCTCATTTTTAGCATTCTTTAGGTTAGTGAGAGAGTCATTTGTCAAAGACAAGTTCTTTGACATCCTCTCCCGTGAGTCATTGACTTGAGATAACTCACTAGCCAACTTCTCAACCTTGAGTTTCTCCTCAACTAGAGCCTCTTCTAGGACAAGGTTTCTCTCCTTCTCAAGGATGAGCAATTCTTCTTGCCTTTCGAGACTCTCTTCTCTTTTCCCAATTTTCTCTAGTAGTTTTTTAATAAATTTGTAACCGTCTTTACCAAACTTCTTTATCATGTTTTTCTCATATTCGGCTTCTTCATTATCTAGTTCATTTTCAATGTTACTAGATGATGATAGAGTGGATGGAGAAGGTGGTGTGGTGTCAAATACCTTGGTCCCTTGAGCCATGAGGCACATGGGAGCTTCATCATCGCTCTCATCAATGTTGTTGAAGAGTCTTGAGGTTGATGTAGGAGCATGGATGGCACAAGTGGCCATTTCTTCATCACCGGAGTCGTCACTTGATGAATCCCAACCTTCACCAACATGAGCGCTTCCAAACCTTTTCTTGTACTCTCGACTCTTCTCCTTGTATTTCTTGTCTTTGTCACCGACCTTGTCCTTGATCTTCTTGTCATCCTTGTCATCCTTCTTGCGGGGACAATCGGCAATGAAATGACCTTTCTCCCCACACTCATAGCATCTTCGTTGAGAGAAGCTCTTCTTTTCACCTCTCGTCTTCATGAATCTCTTGAAGTTTCTAACCAACATAGCGGTTTCTTCATCGGTACTCTCATGGTCGTTTGAATCTTCGTTTTTCTTGGAAGTTGAGGTCTTCTCATTTGACTCAACTTTCTTGCTTGGTTCGGCCTTAAGAGCGATGTTCTTGACTTCGGTTTGTTGGATAGACCTTGTCACATCCAAGCTATTCATTTCATGATATTGCAACTTGTTGAATAGCTCCATAGGCACCATTGTCTTGAACTTGTCACTTTCTCTAATCATTGTGGCAAGCATTGGGTTCTTGGGTGCGTATGCTCTAAGCAATTTCTTTGTGACCTTGTTCTCGCCCCAATCATTGCTTCCAAGCATCCTAATTTCGGTGACTAGGAGCTTCAATCGATCATACATTTCTTGCAAGGACTCATCCTTCTTCATGACGAAAGCTTCTAGTTCTCCTTGTAGGAGATCCACCTTGCCTTCCTTGACTTCTTCCGATCCTTCATGAGCCATTCGAAGAGTGTCCCATAGCTCTTTGGCACTATCGATTCCCCTAATCTTGTTGTACTCATAAGAACTTAGAGCACTCCTAAGCACGGTCACGGCTTGAGAGTTGCGGAAGATGTCGTATTCTTGTTCACGACTTGGCGTTGCACTCTTGTCAACACCTATATTCACAATAGTCCAAAGAGATGGATGAAGACCATGCAAGTAAATTTTCATATCATCACTCCATCGGGCATAGTCAATCCCATTGAATTTGGGGACTTTGCCCATTGGAATGGATGAGAAATTAAGACTAGAAGGGTCAAAAGATTTGTTAGAAGAAGATGTCTCATATCGATAAGACACCGAGTGAAGTCCGTCGAGAGCGTCTCTTTCTCGTATCTTCTTCTTGAAAAGCTTTTGTGCCTCTCTTTCGGCCTTCTCCTTAATCTTCTTCCTTATCTTCTCCCTTCTTTGCTTTTTCTTTTCTTGTTCATCCAAGCTTTCATCAACATCGCTAATGTTGAATTCATCATCACTCGAGCTTGACTCAACGGGCGTCGGATGTTTATCTTTGTGGGCGGAAGCCATCTCGGATACATCTCCCGTACCGGCCATAGTGTTTTCCCTTAGCGGTTAAGCCTAAACAAGGGATTAGGCTCTGATACCAATTGAAAGGACCAACACTAGGCCTAGAGGGGGGGTGAATAGGCCTGTTTAAAAATTCCTGCAAAATTCCTCCGAAAACTGTCAGAAAGTCGGATGATCCGACACAGTCTCGGATCTTCCGGCCAGGAAGATCCGACACTGTACAGGATCTTCCGACAGGGACAGACAACCGGAAGATCCGATGGAAAGCCGGATCTTCCGACAGGCAATACAAGTAAACTTCGAGATTTGAAAACTAATGACCTTTTAACAATTCCACTTGAATACAAAGCTCACAAATGATGTAAGGAACCTTCTATAAATGATCAATATCAGAGTAGAGCCACAAATAAGTAGATCGGGACAAATCAAGATATAGAAACAATATGAACAAGAATGAAAGTGGAGACAAAGAATTTTCTTCCGAAGTTCACTCCACAAAGGAGCTACGTCTCCGTTGAGATGCTCACAAAGAGCCGGGCTGTCACACTAACCCCAAGTCTCTCCCAATCAACCACAAAGGAGGATTGAGTTACTTACTTTGTGCTCCCACGAAGAGAGAGGGTAATACAAACTTCCGGGACTCAAACCACAAGAGAATGGGAGTTCACCGGCACCTCTAACCGTCTAGGAGCAAGCTCCAAGAGTAACAAACGTGAATTGACGAATCCAAGTGCTTCAAGTGCTTGAGAGATGAACTAGTTGAGGGAGCTCAAGATGGCACTAGGTCTCTTACCACAAATCTTCTCTCTCACTCAAACCCTAGGTGAATCTTGGAAGGATCAAACCTTGGAAGGGAGTAGAGAGGTGGAGTGAATGCTCAAGTGGGAGTTTTTTTCGTGTTAGGTCAGTGTGTTCAGCTTTTTGTGAATGAAAAGGGGTGAGGGGTATATATACCAACCCCCAAAATAAGACCGTTATGTTCACTGCGAAGGGGTACCAGATCTTCCGACACTTGGTCGGATCTTCCGATAAGCAACAGATATGTGTGAGGAAAACTCCAGAAAAGTTTCAGGGGCCGGATCTTCCGACAGTAGGTCGGATCTTCCGGGGGACCCCGGAACTTCCGGCCCGGAGAAAGCCAAGACAGAGCCGGCCGGAACTTCCGGTCGGATCTTCCGGCCCCGGGTCGGAACTTGCAACAGGACACTTGTGAGCTCGAAAAACAGCTAAGTCTTGTAACTTCCGAAGCAATGGCCGGAACTTCCGGCCAGGAAAAACGCAAGACCGAGCCGCCCGGAACTTCCGGTCGGATCTTCCGGCCTAAGTTCCGGCCGAGCAGAAAAGGTGTTTGTGAAGTGTTTTTGTGACTATCAAGAGTTTGTCATCTCAATCAAAGCACTTTTAGCAACTAGAATTTATCAACTACGTCCCCCTTGATAGTACGGTGGTCCTATACTCAATTTCAAACGGAAAATTAAGTTTAAATCCACCAATTGAGTCCTCCACCATATGGATGAGCGTTGGGGTCCTTCCTTTAGTATTGTCTTCCTTTTATTTCATTTTATTCTGCACAACTCATGCAAAGCATCATATCCAAATTTCTACTTTCATTAATCACCAAAATAGATTAAATGCCTAGATGCACTTTCAAACTTGGAATGCAAGGCGGATACGATGCCCCGGCGTTTATCTTTTTTAGGTAATAAATAATGTAATCGTAATCGACTAGGAGTCGTGTCGAAGCCTGGGTATAAATATAAACCCATGGTAATTGTAAAAAGAACACAATCAATCATACAACAAACCGGCCCCGTGCCAACTTCGAGTCCTTTAGTCGAGTCGTCGAGTTCTTCGAGAGGAGTCATCGATCCGTCGACCTCCGTAAGTACCGGCAACCCTGCACCATGCCTAGTATCATGCGCTGGATTTAGGCTTTGGTTCAGGAAGGTTCCATTGTTAGATCATGAGCCATGCGGTGGGCTAAGTTTTAGCTTGGAACAAGTTATCGGTTCTATTGGATTTTGGCAAGATCTGATAGATCCATTAAGTTACCATGTGTTGTTCTGGATTTTTACCTTTGTGTTTAATTCATTACGACACTCTTTTGCCCAGTCTAGATTGATTAGATTCGGTTCTAGCTCACAATGCACTGTGTCTCCATAGCCGAATTCGAAGTCAATCTAGATTGCCACGTGTTGCGGGTTCAAGCTCGTTGGTCTTGTGTAGATCTTGACAGAACCGGGTATCATGCGGTGGATGCAGGTTTTTGGGTCGTCTTAGAGCTAATCATCCGGTGGATTAGAATTCGATTCGATCTGATAGACCTATCATCATCAACGAAGCATGTTCCTTCTTCATGGAACCCGATTCGGCTATATATAGCTATATTCGGCAGTATCGCCACGAGCGAAACATGTCCACGGGTTTTGTTTTAAATAAAGAATGCTTTTAGCCTTCCACGATTAGAGTGTATCATGCGGTGGATTGCTCTATTCTTGGTTGGTGGCGTGATTCCAAGCAAGTCGTATCATGCGGTGGATTAACTTGCTTGTTTCATGCTCGACGGGTTGAAAAGTACCTAGACATGCGGTAGACTAGTGCTTTTAGTCTATGCATTCTTGTTTATTATGAAATTATGGTCATGTTTTCGCCCTTTTATTTATCTATCATCCTCTGTTCCCCGTTAATCGGTTATGAATATGCGTTACAATGCTTATCCAGTCAACTACCGATCTTTCGTCATGCTTATGTCACGCATTCGGCAGTACGCATTCGGCAGTACGCATTCGGCAGTGCGCTTCCCGCGTCCTTTGCCGATTGCCGAATGATGCTTTAACTGCTGACAGATAGCTTCTCTGTAGCTATATGTCGTTCGAGACTGGCTCCATAGCCACAAATATGGAACTGACTGGTATCACCCAGTACGTTCCAGGTGTTATCTAAACATCTTTTCTCCCTTTGTCAGTTTCAGGAAAAATTGACTGGCACGCTTTCGGATTCAAACGCTCGGGCCACGTATAAAGCTAGCTAATTCGGCTTGCTGTGTGCTTAGCGTGAGGTGCGGATTTTACGTCAACAGGAGGTAGAGTTACTAGAGTGATTACAATTAGGCAATGACGAAGACGACGACTTTCCTCCGCCTTTGGAGGACGACCATGAACATCTCGAAATGTACGATAGTGATGATTATTTCTAATAAAAGTACGTTTATATATTGCATCATCTCTTTCTAATAATTTATGTCGGGTCATATTTCTTATATATTACATGTTTTTCTAATAATTTATGTTTATATGTGAAATCAAATAATTGTATGTTTTTGTTGATCGCAGGTGATTGAACCAATATGGTGGGTCGGGGCGGTGCGATGAGGAACGTCATGTCGTTGTACCGGAAGTTCAAAGATGGGGGGTCCGAGGCAGCTGGGCCGTCTAGTGCCAAGGGCAAGGGGCGAAAGAAGAAGGCCAAAGGCGGGGGGCGAGGCAAGGGCAAGAGGCGAGAGCGGACCCCCGTACCTTCGTCGTCTTCGTCCGACGAGGACTTTGTTCCTTCAGCGGCGGACACTCGGGCCGCGGAGCACGAGGACCGCGAGGACGAGGAGCACGGGGCCGACGAGCATGGGGCCGAGGAGCACGGGGCCGAGGTCCCCGGGGATGAGGTCGAGGACGTAGAGGGGTCCACCTCCTCTGAGAACTTGGCCCTTTGGCAGCGAGGCCCCTCGCAACTCCGAAGCGCCCGATACCTATGGAGCGTCATCCCGTGATCGCACCCAGCCCTCCAAGGTAAGTAATTTTAGATGTTACACAAACCTTCTCGTTTCATATTCATATGTTGGAAATCACAATATGGACTAACAATTTATCTTAATCACTTGGGCAGGAATTGGGTGATGGTCACCCCAGGCGCTGGTCACGCCCGCGAAGTCAACGGCATCCTAGGTCTTCTTTGCAGGGAGCTGTTTCCGGGTCTGGTGACCATTGGCGGCAGGGAGGAGCCGGCCTACACCTTTGACCACTACGTCGCCGCTGGCGATCAGGAGGACCGGGAGCGCAGGATCTTCAACAATAAGGCCGAGCGGGTAAAGGGAGAGCTGTGGGTAAGTATTCGTTGCACTACCCTGCTCAACACAGCACTTTCATTGAACAATCTACAAATAATGCAACATTCATCGTGTATATATGCGCAGGACATTTACAGATGCGCCCCGGAACAGGAGGCTTCGGCGGATGCCGTGGCACATGCAGCCTGCTGGAAGTTGTCAAGGACCTACACTACGAGGCGCGCGTGCAGGCCGTAATTGATTATTTCACGGCACTCAAGATCTCCGTGAAGAAAACGGAGGCAAGAAACATGAAGTTGACCAAGGAGCAGTATCTGGCGGTATGTAAATCGATACTGTTTTATTCTAAGATTAAGTACTTTAAATTCGATCTTGTTCTATGTCGTACACTTGATGTCTTGTAGGCGATTCCGTGGTGGTCCGCCCCGCATCCCACGTGCTGGGAGGTGATAGTCGACAAGTGGTGCAGCGCCGAGTGGGCCGCTCAGCACGACCTTTGCCGGGAGCGGCGTTTGCTGATGCCCGGTGTCTCACACCATCAGGGCAGCCTTAGCCTCGAGGAGTACAGGGCCAAATGGGTACGCCGAGTCATTTCTATATTCGCTCACTCTATTCTGTGTAATTACTAATTCATATTGTTTGTTTTTTCAGTCGGCGTCACATGGTGGTGCGCCTTGCTCACAGCTCGAGGCATTTGCTATGGCCCACAAGGGTAAGGCGACCTCCGACGTCCGGTACAACCCGGAGGATGGGCCCGCGGCATACAGCAACACCAGCGTCCACAGTCGCCTCACAGCATATCAAGATGTCGCGAAGGAGGTCCACGGGCCAGACTGGGATCCGACCGCCCACGACATTGATGGAGAAGTGGTCTTGAGGGCGGGAGGAGGCAAGAAGCACGGGCGGTACTTGATCGCCAACAGCACCATCGACACGGCCGCTACCCCCACGCTCTCCCAGATTCGAGCCAGGAGCACGAGCTCTTCCGCGCCTATCCGCCAGCCTCCTCCCGGTTCACACTTCGGGATGCAGACACTTCAGGTTATTTCTGTTTCTATCTTTGTACGTGAAGTTTGCTTACGTTTGTAATGTATTATAGCAATGTGATTGAATATTGCAGGCCCGGTTGGATGAAGAGACGGAGAGACGGAAGCAGCTGGAGTTGGAGGTGCAGCAGATACGGGAGGCGGAGGCCGAGAATGACAGGCAGAAGGTGGAGGCCGAGCGGACGAACCGAGCGTGGCAGGAGCAGGTATTTGCCTACCTGCAGAACATTGGCCAGCGCGTGGGTGAAGGTCCGCCGCCGCCGATGCCACCACCGCCTCCACCACCACGTGTGCATATTTCTCCCGTGAGTCACTTGAGAACCCTATGATTTCATTTCACAACTCATTTCTGTCGAAAATCTTGTAACACACACCACTAATCTCTTTTGGGCAGGCTCCTGGCTCGGCCGCGTCGAATGACGGCCCTCAAGACGAAGACCTTGCGGCGCGGGCGGTTAGATCGTTGTTCGGACCCCCTCTTCCGTGAGTGATGGATGTTGTACTTTGTAAACATATGAATGATGGATGTTGGATGTTTGGATATTGAATCTGTGACATTTCTGTGATGTTGGATGGTTTAGTGACTTATATGTGTTTGTTTATGGTTGTTTGATGGTTTAGTGGCTATATATATATATGAATTGCCTGTGATGCCTATTATAAACTGCCTGTGATGCCTATTAGAAACTGTCTGTGATGTTGTGATGTTTTTGTTGAGGGGTCCTTTTAACGCAAAAAATAAATAAAAACAGGAAAAAAATTGATGCTTTGCCGAGTGTTACACTCGGCAAAGAGGTGCTTTGCCGAGTGTATTGGCTTTAACACTCGGCAAAGAGGCTGTTTCTGTCATTTCTGGAACAGCCTTTGCCGAGTGTTCAAGCTTTGCCGAGTGTGTTGGCCTTAACACTCGGCAAAGATGCAACCTTTGCCGAGTGTTAAAGCCCTTACACTCGGCAAAGGGTTGTCCAGGGCCTGCCCCCTAACCAGCCTTTGCCGAGTGTCGGGGTCCAACACTCGGCAAAAGGCTTGTCCAGGGGCCTGCCCCTAACCAGCCTTTGCCGAGTGCGACACTCAGCAAAGGATGGAGTCTTTGCCGAGTGCGACACTCGGCAAAGGCTCCGTTAGCACTAACAGACGGCCGCGGATGGCGCCGCGCCGTCCGCGGCCGTCTGTTAGTGCTTTATTTTGCCGAGTGCTGGCTTTTGCACTCGGCAAAGCCTTTGCCGAGTGCCCGACAGAAGACACTCGGCAAAGGGCCTGTTTGCCGACACGAGTTATGCCGTAACCCCTTTGCCGAGTGTTACACTCGGCAAACGGGGGGTTTCTCGTAGTGATTAACTTACCTTTGGGCGGTACTGATAGTTGTCTGGACAGGTTTATTTCGATCGAGTTGTCTCCCTATCTAGTATAATATATGTCAAACATTTGTATCTGCTACTTTTGAAGGGCGGGCTTGGTGCAGCGGTAGAGCCTACCGTCTGTAACCGGAAGGTCCCGGGTTCAAGCCCCAGCCTCTGCACATTTGTGCGGGTAAGGTTTGAGCGCTATTACAACCCTTCCCCAGACCCCGCACGGTGCGGGAAGCCTACAGCACTGGGTACGCCCTTTTTATTTGTATCTGCTACTTTTCTAAGAAAACTGTGTTTCCAAGGTCATCGTGGTTATGCTGTTTTATTCATTTCTTGCTTGTCTTAGAATGTATATTTGGACTAAGGACTTCATGATATAAGCATGTTTGTTGTTTTTAGTAGTGGTCATGTTTGTCACAAGAGTACAGGACGAAACATTCAATCCACAAATGAAGGTTTGACTTGTAAAAGCATATGTATGGAAGATATTATGTTTAGAATACAGGTTATATGCATGTATCATGGAAACAGATGAGCAATATGAACAAGGATCTGAGTATCTCGTGTTTATTTAACTTGGCTTTGACCAACATTTGGTGGACTGATCTCAGTTTGAATTCTTTCAATAGTCTGTGGATTTCCACCCATGAATCTTAATTTATGCTCAGATTCATGAACATTCTCATGTTGCTGACACACGCTGATAAAAAAAATAGGTCAAATACTTGATTTCCACCTCAGTTTGAGTGTATAACTTTTCTAGGCAAAGTTTTAGTGTATAATTTGGACTGATCATCGTGCACTCCACGGTACTGATCCGTTGTTTCTAGATTTCCTTTAAGCTAACAATGATATTGTTTGTTTATACCATTTCAAGTGTAAGTAGTTTGTTTGCTTGGAAATTGCTTTATATAAATTTACATGGGAGCTACTGTGTTTGTCTATTTTATCTTTCTGGAACTGCAGCAGGTTGTCTGATGATTGTTCAGAGCAGTTACAAAATGCTGTTGTAAATTTTGGAAATGCCATTATTGGTGACATTGCCATCAATCTTGCTACTCTTGAAAGCGAAATCAATTATTGGATTAGTCTCGGATTCTTAACATCGGATGATAAGGTCACGGAAAGTATCTCACTTCTGGGAAAGCATGTTTCAGATCTTAATAAGTTTACTGGCCTACGAAGACATTCCCTTCTTATTCTTTTAGTCTTCAGGTAGATCAGCATATCCATCACGTTCCTTAAAAGACATTATTAGCTTCTAGCTTCTATGCCTAATAGAGTTTGTTATTATTGGAGCAGGATCCTTTCCAATGATTTTTGTCTGCATATGTAATTGCTCAACAAATACTAAAAGTAGCTACAGATATTGCAAAAGATGCGTCATTCGATCATGAAAAGGTTCAAAGTTTCCCATCCTTTGGTTCTGTCCAGATCAAGACTTCAAGGTTTTCAGTTTTCCATAAGGTCCAGGTAAACTTTTCATTCGCATGCAGGATTCATACATTTATCAGAACTGTCAGTAGCACTTTTTTGTGTTTTGGAACAAGACAAGTACATCAGCATGGGCGTTTAACTGAAAGTGAAGCAAATCTTGTAATTAAGTATACTGATACTTTCTATGGCACTTTGTATGTATTGTTCAATGGTCAGCGAAACACAGTAGGGCATGATACGCGTGTACACTCTGCTTGCATAATGCATGTCACTATGTCAGTAATTTTTTTCTCAGGGTCTATTTAGGTGTATTGCTCCCGTTTTTTTCATTCCATGCATTGTCATTGTCGTGAAAGTATTAGTTTATAATTAAGTATACTGATACTTTCTAGGAAAGTATTGTCTGCAGCATGAAAGGATATAATTTTTATGGTGTATTCTTTGATAGCATTGCTGGGGCGTTGAGCAACACAAACAGAAATAGAAGATGGCCTTTTACCTGCTTGGTCATTATTTGAACCTACCAATAAGTTTAAGATTGTTTTCAGAGGGCTTTTCCCTGCAATAATGTTCTTTCAGATTGCTTTTGATATTTATCTTCTTGGAGAAGAAAATGTGCAATCAAAAAATTAGTTTGAACCCATTATTGGATGAACAAGTGATTCATTATTGGTACATTTATATTCAATTTTGCTCCACCATTAATGTGGCACAATGGCAAATGAAGTCCCTGTAACTTCCACTAATAATTAATGTGTTGATAGAGTTTTATTACGTTACAAATTTATTTGGGAGATACAGACTAAATTTGAGCATAGGAAATTTGAATTTAGAGTGACCACTTATAATATTAATTAACAAGGATCTGTACATGAACAACATATACAGATTATGCGACCATTTATTAAACTATGAGTTTTTAATAACTTTTTTCTTATCAAAGCAGCATGGAGACCCAGATCAAAGTGAAAAGAAGCAAGATGCTATGGAGATTGAAGATTTTAAATCACGCAGTGATGAAACAATGAAGAAATTGATCGATTGGCTCATCAAACATCAAACAAGGGAAAACCCATTGAAGTTCTGCAAATGAGTAGCGCGTGCATTCAAGTTTGGGTGTATTGTCGATGCTGCCGAACTGCTATGAAGCAGAGAACTGCTAGGTGTGAGAGAGGGAATAAATTTACATTAATCTACAATTTCGCTATGTAGCAGAGAACTTTATTCTAGGTGGCATGTAATGGGTTATTCCTAATTGTTACTGCAACTTGTGCAAACACCACTGCTACTGCTACAATATTTGTCTGTACCGTCGGTTAGAATTCCTTTTAAATATTCCGTCGGAGATTAAAAACCGAGACATAGTCGGGTAGTACTTTGCCTGCAACGGGACAGCCGTGGGGTAGTCAAGAATGGTAGGAGAGGCGCAGGCAAGCCGCTCCTCCGCTTCCGAGATACTAGTCTTCAAGGTACGTACACCGGCGGCAATCCAGCTTCCAGCCACCGGATTTAAAGCTCCCGGGGCACCGGCTGCCTACATAAAGGGGCTTGAGGGAAGGTGCTTCCGCTGCCTTGCCACAGATCACCAAGTCGCCCAGTGCAGAGATCCCATCCGGTGCATCTCGTGCCGGCGCTGCGGGCACCTTGCTCGTGAGACAGAGCTCGCCGGCGGCCTGTTCGTGAGCGACTTGGTGTTTCCCGCCCACACCCCCTCACCGGCCAATCGTGTGGGGCAGCGAGCTCAGGCGTTGAGCGATGAGCTGCAGATCTTGACACTGCACCGTACCATGGCGCGTTGGCATGCATCAGCGGCCACGTCACCACCACCTTCGCCGGAGTACGGACCCTGTTCTGGACCATGGGCAGCAGCAGACCCACGAGCCTTTTGGGCCTAGTGTGCAGCTCAACTCGGCCCATGAGCCTAGCCTGTGCCTTGTGCGCTGGCCGTCAATCTAGCGTCGTGCGGCAGAGACAAGCCGCGGAGGGCCACGGCCCACGGGGTTGCCTGCTGGCTCGAGACAGAGGCCAAAACGCTCGAGTAAGCGGCTGGCTGCGAGTTCCTCGTCAGTTCCTGTTGATCATCCGGCTCAGGCAAAGCTGATGCGAGACCTTGACTTCATCGATCAACCCGGCCGAACCTGCATATGACGAGGTTGTGACAAAGTATTTAATGTGCGCATGTACATGGGGGCGCTGCCTCTGAACTGAAGGCGGTGGCCGCAATCCGTTTAACCACCAGCAGCGCCAGCAACCGGTCTTCTACCCTACCGGTCAAGTTATATTAGGCTAGTTCATGTTGTTCTGTTCAGAGGTTCGAGGTTGGTCTTCGGTGGAGTTTTGCATGTAACTTATTTTTCCTTTTTTTTGCGAGTAACTTATTTTTCCTTAGTACAGAAGCTTGCTGGAATTGTGTTGTGCACCCGTTCCCCAGTGATTGACAACAAATTACTGAAGCTCCTCAATTGGAACGTGCGTGGCCTCAAGCAACTCCCTAGCCAGGCGTGAGGTAGTAAGACTAATGTTTGCAAGCAGCACAGCAAGTAGTTTGTTTACAGGAAACAAAGCTCGGTAACATTTGACAATACCCTTGCAATGGAGTTCCTTGGACCAAGGCTGCGGGACTACTCCTACCTGCCAGCTGATGGAACAATGGGGTGCAACCTTTCCCTAATCCAGTAACCCCCTGCAAGTCTTCATGTGAGCAACGTTTCCCTAACCTTCTACCAGGTGCCATCCCGGACCGAGCACCCTCTCCCTGACCTCCCAGCTCGCATGATCGAGGCACTGGATGTTAGAAATCTAGGCAAATTTCGGTATATTTTAATTCCAGAAATTATCAACAAATTCATGACAAATATGAGTGATCCAGTGGGAGCAAAGCATGTGCTTGTGTTCAAGTTAAATCTCAAATAAAACAAGAACAGTAAGCAAAATCAGAGAGGATTTAGTTTATACCCAGGGACGGAACCGGAACCGGAGGAACCGGAATCGCCGTTACTAGTCATTGTGACTAGCCTGCTTGAAGTAGTCGATCTGATTCGGTGCAGTGACGAGTTGGTGCAGTGCAGTCCCTCGAACGACTAGGCCACTAGGAAGTAGTCGTTCGCTTGAGGGAGATGGACGCCGGGACGTAGTCGTTCGTGCTGACGAAGATGCCACCGGGAAGTAGACGAGGTAGTCATTCACAGCAGCGGGCAGGCGCGTACGAGTACGCTCCCCAAAAACCTTATCGCCCGCCTATCCCGAGCAGGATCGCTAGGCAGACGAGGTTCGGAGGCAACTGCTCACGCAAGCAGAGTGCGCGCAAAGCTTGCGTTGGGGATGCGAGAGAGCAGCAAACAACAGGGAGAAGAGAGTGGTCTCCTGAAAGGAATACCAGAGAGAGGGTTGTATTGCGTGTGCTGCCTGGAAGGAGATGCCTCCTCTTATAGCGCCCAGCAGGAGAGGGAGGATGAACCTGGACGCTATTGTCCAGCCATAAAGCCATTTAAGCGTCAGTTACAGGATTCATGACAGTAACGGTCGTCAGTTACTCTCCCCATGAAGACTGCAACGTCTCTGGCTTCAATGTCATTAACAGCAAAAACGTTCACCCCCGCACACGCCGAGCGGCACGGCACGGCACGGCTCGGCCACGGCCACGGCCACGGCGAGGCGAGCGAGCGCGCGCGCGTGTGGCATGCCCTTCTCCTTTTACCAACTTCACAAGCGGTCCATATTTGGTCCACCTTTATTTAGTTAGGATTCTCGTTGACTCTCAATCCGGGATATAGACCCCTAGCATTTATTAGTGGACCTTTAATTTCTTTTGATTAATTGAGACAAAATGGGCCAATGGCCCAATTAATCCAACAATCCCCACCAAGAATTTCAAGGTTCACAACAAATGCCCTCGACTCAAATGTTGTTTTGATATACTGGCTTCATGGTGGAGACTGTTAAGTTGAACATCCACCTGAGGCAAAAGCTACACTCATTCACAACTGACCAATGGACTATACCTTGAATTGGCAGTTTCGTGCAAACAAGCTTGACTAGAGCCCCTTGCCAGTACTAGGCTGCTGAGAGCATCCCCTCGGGTTGGAGCGTATAAGTCATACTCCATGTCTTTCATGGGTATCTAGAGATCACCCTATCTCATAGATTGTGACTAGCAATCGAACCCATATAGGTGTAATCCTTTAAGATGTTCTGTAGGCCAACATCTTTGCTCCTCATTGAGCCACTCGGATCACATTAAGGTTTTCACTAACCTGTCATACAGATTTAGAAGAGAAATGCACCTCTACTGGAATGAGCCTTTTTACAAAGGTTCTCTTCTCTCAGGTAAACAGTAGTTTGTTTCACCATCCTAATTCACGGGATCTCCGATCACATAGGACAGGTTACCACTACTGAGTAACACTCATGGGTCTCAAGCCCAGTTCCCTGGATGCATTGTCTATCACATTACGTGAAAGACCCTTTGTGAATTGATCTGCCAGGTTCTTAGCCGTTTGGATATAATCCAAGGCTATCACTCCGGAGTTTCTCATTTTCCTGACAGATTTCAGCCGCCTCTTCACATGTCTAGATGACTTCATGTTGTCCTTTGAACTGTTCACCTTGACAATCACCGTTTGATTATCACAGTTCATGAGGATAGCCGGTATCGGTTTTTCAACTACCGGCAAATCCATAAGGAGTTCACGAAGCCATTCGGCCTCAACAGTGGCGGTGTCTAATGCAGTGAGTTCTGCCTCCATAGTAGACCTCGTTAAGATGGTCTGCTTGCAAGACTTCCAGGAGACAGCGCCACCTCCAAGTGTAAACACATATCCACTTGTGGCTTTAATCTCATCTGCATCAGATATCCAATTTGAATCACTATAACCCTCTAGTACCCTAGGGTACCCAGTATAGTGAATCCCGTAGTCCACAGTACCTTTTAGGAAACGCATCACCCATTCGAGAGCTTCCCAATGAGCCTCTCCTGGGTTAGACACAAATCTAGTAGCGCTGGCTAGGTACATCAGTGAACCAATGATCTGGGAGTATCTCAGCTGATCTCTCATTATTCTCTTGTTTTTCCGCAGCACTTTACTAGCATCATAAGGTGTTGGAGCTGGCTTGCAGTCATTATAACCGAAACGACTCAAGATCTTCTCCACATAGTGGGATTGTGTAAGAACAACCCCACCATCACCTTCTCTCACTAGTTTAATGTTCAGAATCACATCAGTCTCTCCCAAATCCTTCATTTCAAAGCTTTGGGACAAGAATTCTTTGACTTCCTTAATCGCATTAAGGCTTGTCCCAAATATCAGTATGTCATCCACATACAGACATAGGATCACTCCTTCGCCCCCACCATAGCGATAGTACACACATTTGTCAGCTTCGTTCACAACAAAGCCAACTGATGTTAAAGTTTTATCGAACTTTTCATGCCATTGCTTAGGAGCTTGCTTAAGGCCATACAAAGACTTGACTAACCTACACACCATTCCTTCTTGATCTTCTACTACAAATCCGTCTGGCTGATCCATATAGATCTCCTCCTCCAACTCTCCATTTAGAAAGCTGTCTTAACGTCCATTTGGTGAACGATAAGACCATGAGAAGCTGCCAAGGAAAGTAGTACTCGAATAGTGGTTAATCGGGCAACCGGTGAGTAGGTGTCAAAGAAGTCTTCTCCATCTTTCTGAGTATAGCCTTTAGCCACTAGCCTTGCCTTGTACTTTTCAATTGTACCATCAGGCCTAAGCTTTTTCTTGAACACCCACTTGCATCCTACAGGTTTGCACCCATAAGGACGCTCCACAACCTCCCAAGTACCATTAGACATAATGGAATCCATCTCACTCCGAACTGCTTCCTTCCAATAGTCAGCATCTGGAGAGGAATATGCCTCTTCAATGGTTCTAGGAGTGTCATCCACGAGGTACACAATGAAGTCATCACCAAAGGACTTTGCAATCCTCTGTCTCTTGCTCTTTCTGAGAGCTGCTTCATTGTCATCCTCCTCAGGATTCTCCACATGTGGTTGTTCATTGTGTTCTATCACAGTAGTATGTGATAATTCATGACTAGATGTGCTAACTACCTCTTTCATAGGAAAAATGTCCTCAAAAAATGTAGCGTCTCTGGACTCCATGATAGTGCCAACATGCATGTCAAGTACTCCAGATTTCACTATTAAAAATCTATAACCCACATTGTGGAAAACATAACCAAGAAAGACACAATCTACTATTTTAGGTCCTAATTTACGTTTCTTGGTTATAGGTACATTCACTTTGGTCAAACATCCACAAGTCCATAAATATGAAAGAGTTAGCCTTTTCTTTTCCCACTCCTCGAATGGTGCTATCTCTTTGTTCTTCATGGGAACACGATTCAGGACATGACATGTAGTCAATATAGCCTCACCCCACCATTCCTTAGAAAGTCCCGCTGTGTCTAACATGGCATTAACCAAATCAGTTAGAGTGCGGTTCTTTCTTTCGGCTATCCCGTTTGACTGAGGTGAATAGGGAGGCGTCCTCTCATGAATTATTCCATGTTCATCACAGAACGCGGTGAAAACATTAGAAAAATACTCTACACCACGATCAGACCTAACTCTTTTGATCTTTCTCTCAAGTTGGTTTTCTACTTCAGCTTTATAGACTTTAAAATATTGCAACGCTTCATCTTTAGACTTTAACAAATAAATATAGAAAAATCTAGTGCAATCATCTATTAGAGTCATGAAATACTTTTTACCGCCTTTTGTCAATACGCCATTCATTTCGCACAGATCGGAATAAATTAATTCTAGAGGTGCCAAGTCTCTTGCCTCAGCCGCAAAATGAGGCTTGTGAGGTTGTTTTGATTCAACACACACATGGCACTTGGAATTTTTGACTAAGGTAAATCTCGGAATTAAACTCAAGTTTGCAAGACGCATCATACAACCAAAATTAACATGACAAAGTCGCGAATGCCAAACATTAGACTCATCATTAACATTTGAAACATGGTTCACAACTTTATTACAATCATCTGACAAAGAAAAGCGGAACAAGCCTCCGTTATCATAGCCCTTTCCAATAAAACTTCCAAACTTAGAAATTACACGTTTATTGGATTCAAAGACTAACTTAAAACCGTCTCTACATAGAAGAGACCCGCTGACTAAGTTCTTCTTGATGGTGGGGACATGCTGCACGTTCTTCAGTCGAACGGTCTTTCCCGAAGTAAGCTTCAGATCGACCGAACCAGCACCAAGAACACGCGCATGCGATCCGTTCCCCATCAACAAGGAGGAAGTCCTGCCTGCCTGGTAAGAAGAAAACAAGGAAATATCAGCACAAACATGAATATTAGCACCAATGTCAATCCACCAATCAGGTGAATGACATACTGAAAGAACTGTAGGTAAAAGATTACCGTACCCCGACGTTCCACCAGTCTCACTAACAACCATGTTGGCACTGTTGCCATCTTTCTTATCCTTGCGATCCGGACACTTTGCAGCAAAGTGTTCGGTGCTACCACAGCAGTAGCACTTCCCAGTTAGCGCCCTCTTTGGTTTGAACTGAGCCGTCTGCTTAGCCTTTGTTTGGTTCTGATGCGGCTTGTTCTTCTTTTTGTTGGACGCATTGTGGTTCTTCTTCTACACCATATTGGCACTAGAAGATCCAATAATCCATTTACCACGTTGGTCCTTTGCCCTTGCCTTTTCTTCAACATCAAGAGTGACAATAAGATCGACAACAGCAAACTCTTGCCTCTTGTGTTTCAGAGAGGTTGCAAAGTCCTTCCAAGAAGGTGGTAACTTGGAGATAATACCTCCAGCCACAAACTTGTCAGGCAACTTACATGGTGCATCCTCGCTATAGTTCTCAAGGTCCCTAGCCAGCGCCTGAATCTCATGGGCCTGCTCTACCACAGAACGGTCTTCAACCATTTTGTAGTCATAGAGTTGTTCCATGACATACAGCTCACCACCAGCATCAGAGACCCCAAACTTAGCCTCAAGCGCATCCCAAATTTCTTTGCCAGTTGGCAGTAAAAGGTACGTGTCTACAAGGCTTTCAGCGAGAACACTCAAGATGGCACCACGAAACAGGTTATCGGCTGCCTCGAAAGCCCTCTCCTCCTCTGGAGAGAACTGTTCGGGCTTCCCCTGCGTGACATACATGATGTTCATCACTGTTAACCACAACGTAACCCTCTGCTTCCAACACTTGTAATTTGTGCCATCGAAAATATTTGGTTTGATTGATGCAGCAAAACTAGTTACCGAAAGCCTATCAACAATATAAGGTTTTTGGATTGTTAGAAATCTAGGCAAATTTCGGTATATTTTAATTCCAGAAATTATCAACAAATTCATGACAAATATGAGTGATCCAGTGGGAGCAAAGCATGTGCTTGTGTTCAAGTTAAACCTCAAATAAAACAAGAACAGTAAGCAAAACCAGAGAGGATTTAGTTTATACCCAGGGACGGAATCGGAACCGGAGGAACCGGAATCACCATTACTAGTCATTGTGACTAGCCTGCTTGAAGTAGTCGATCTGATTCAGTGCAGTGACGAGTTGGTGCAGTGCAGTCCCTCGAACGACTAGGCCACCAGGAAGTAGTCGTTCGCTTGAGGGAGATGGACGCCGGGACGTAGTCGTTCGTGCTGACGAAGATGCCACCGGGAAGTAGACGAGGTAGTCGTTCACAGCAGCGAGCAGGCGCGTACGAGTACGCTCCCCAAAAAACCTTATCGCCCGCCTATCCCGAGCAGGATCGCTAGGCTGACGAGGTTCGGAGGCAACTGCTCACGCAAGCAGAGTGCGCGCAAAGCTTGCGTTGGGGATGCGAGAGAGCAGCAAACAACAGGGAGAAGAGAGTGGTCTCTTGAAAGGAATACCAGAGAGAGGGTTGTATCGCGTGGATGAACCTGGACGCTATTGTCCAGCCATAAAGCCATTTAAACGTCAGTTACAGGATTCATGACAGTAACGGTCGTCAGTTACTCTCTCCATGAAGACTGCAACGTCTCAACGTTCACCCCCGCACGCGCAGAACGGCACGGCTCGGCTCGGCTCACCACGGCCACGGCTCGGCGAGGCGAACGCGCGCGCGTGTGGCGTGCCCTTCTCCTTTTACCAACTTCACAAGCGATCCATATTTGGTCCACCTTTTAAGTTAGTTAGGATTCTCGTTGACTCTCAATCCGGGATATAGACCCCTAGCATTTATTAGTGGACCTTTAATTTCTTTTGATTAATTGAGACAAAATAGGCCAATGGCCCAATTAATCCAACACTGGATCACCATTTTGGTATCATCTCGGCCAATGGAGAACATGTAGTCGGTAGGCCCCATATATATCTTGCTCTGACAAAGTGAGCCTTCTGTTTCTCAATGCCTGTCCAGCTTCCTTAGACCCTTCAGCATCAGCCCCACCAGGAGACACCTGCTCATAGACCTCCCCACCGGGAGACACCTGCTCATAGACCTCCAAAGCCACTGCATACGCATGCTCCAGAGCTAGAGCATGGGCTTCTAGCATCCTGAACCGGATGCAGTTCTGGGGCCTGCACCACAAGAACAAAGGATATTACACTCCTTAGTATGGAATGACTCGATGACTCTAGCTAATTTAATGTTAGAAGACCATGACGCTGAACTAATATACGCACCTTTTGAACTTTGTGGATTCCACGATTGTGCTCAACTCCTCAACGCATCTCATAAGCTGCCAGCAAGCAAGAAAATGTCAACATACGTCAGCTGCGCACTCTCACTAAGATTTATGATTGTATCTTATGTTCTCCACGATGAATAATATACATACCCTGTTTAGAAGGGCGGGACAGGAATCGTACAGTGAAGATCGGGGAGATGGCCTCAGCCACCCTTCATTCAGAAAAATCACAGCGTGAAGAGTACCCTATATAATAAGATGCATAGCTGTTAGACAAGTAGAAATGGGACAGCGAGATTTTCATCTGGCAAATTCCACATTGTGGAAGAAAGTGCGCAAGTATTTCATTAAAAAAACAAAGCGTATAAGTAGTAGGTGTTGCCACAAGACAGTAAAGAAATTCAACTAGATACTCTACAACCTTATGAAGGAGTTACATATACAGTCCGATTCAGGAATGGAAAATAGTAGTAGAAATGAAATGAACAGAATGAAAGATTGGATATCAGCAACAAGCATGTGCACTAAAGACCCTAGAAGCACTACCCCTGATCGCCCAAGTCACAGCAAAAGCAAGCCTTTCAAATTACTGACAGATCTTTCTTTTAGTGCTCTGCTACTACAATGCTTGTATGACTAAATCACTAGTCCTACCACACTACCATACAGAGGAATGTTAAATACAGCACACAACAATAACCTGAAAAGTCTTACAATGCTGTTTCACCATTGAGCAACTCTTGTTAGGCATGTCATATCATAAGAAGTAGCAGATTTTTATTGATCGAGTTTAGGCATTTCAAATAATCAAAGGATCCCTATGCATGTGAGTCAAACAACCTATTGTGTCGATGAGCATTCAGCAAACGCTTGTAGGAGGTATGTCATACCGGAACAAACTAGAAGATCCTTATTGAACTGGTAATTTACCAGACCATATAAAGAACATCTCCAATTTCCAACCCACCAAACTCCTCGCTCTTGCACAGACCGGTTGGCTTGCAACGGTGATCTAGGCTAATGCTACTGGATCTGATGAAGAGAGACTTCAAATGGAAACTATCAAGTGCTCATTCTCTTCAAAAACTATCAAGTGCTCAACTGTGATGCTACAACAAATGTGCAAAACTGCTAGACATGGAGAACCCATCTCAATTCAGGCCTGTACAAATGGCTGAAACGACATGTGTATAATTCAGATAAAATTAGAAGTCACATACTGACTGTATCTGTTAAGCTACTTCAAGACACAACACAATTTATGCAAGAATGTTGAGCTACTCCTATATATAGAACAATAAGCGACAACTGATGGTCAGACAAAAAATTCAGGCAGCCAAGACCAGAAACAGCAAGATTAAAACTAATTCATCATAAAGCATAGTTCAACTACAGGGACAAGATTATCCAAAAAAGCAGAGTTCTCCTGGGCCACACTCAATTCTACTATTCGATTTGCTTCACCCCCGCAAGTGATCGAGCGAGACACAGTGAACACCAAGCAGAAACAACACAACCGAAAATAAACGAGAGCCAAGAGTGTATGCGTACCATTAGCTTTTGGATGGCGAGAATAACAGCCTCTGCTGTGGCTGCACTCCACCGAAACTGCTCGTCGTGCAGAGGTGTCCGCGCTGACAGCAGCTCCTCCAGCCTTTCCTTGCCAATCACAGCGCGGAGACGGGCGAGGCAGGCTTCCGTAGTCCAGGGGAAGATCCTCGCCGTGGGGTCGATCTCCCCAATCTCGTCGAGCAACTTCCCGAGGTCACGTCCTGAATCGAGGACTCCCTGCAAACCAAGAGCAATGAGAAGATCAGAAGACACGTTGCGGTTGCGTAAACGATCCCAGAGAGGAAGAAGTTGAGCTACTCACGGCGTCGAAGGCCACCTCGAAGGTGTTCTTCAGGCGGGCGAGCTCAATCCAGGCGCCGACGTGCTTGACCGAGCGCATGTGGTCGTAGCAGATCACGATGCGCTCCTCCTGGCGCTTGCTGTCGTCGTCCCGGTCGTAGAAGCCGGTGGTGGTCGCTCCTCTGGCCACCACTCCGCGGCGGCGCGTCGACGAGGACGACGATCCTGCGCCCGCGACCACGGCCTCGATGGCGCGGTCGAGCGCGCTCGCGGCTCCGGCGACGGGCGGTGCGAGGAAGGCGGGGACGCGCGCGCGGCCGCCCGTGGGCAGCGCACTCACGGCCACGGAATGGCGGCGCGTCGAGGCGGTGGAGGCCGGAGACGCGAGGCCGAGGCGCGCGCCGGTGATCGCCGCGGGCGCGGCGATGCCCTCGACGGCGTGGACTCCTCTAGGGAGCCGTGCCCCGGCGACGCCCGCGGGCGCCATGACGAGGCGCGCGGGGCCGAATCCCATGGCGGGCTCGATGACGAGAAGCCGCGGGCCACAGAGGCCGGTGGTGGCGCGGGCGTCCATGGCTGGTCCGGGTCCGGGAGGAGGCGGCGGGTGGGAGGAAGCTAGGCTAGTCGATGCGGTGGATTTGGAGGGGGTTTGGGCGGCGGTGGCGAGTGCGGCGAGGAGGAGGAGGAGGGAGGCGGTTGCGGCGGTGTTTTTATACCAGCGCTCGGCGTGCGTGATTAGCCGGCGGGCATGGTGATTAGTTCGCTAAGCGAAGGTGATTAGCGCGGGCGTGGGTTACGAACGCTGGTGCGGGTGGGGACACTACGCGTCGCGGCCCACCAGTCAGTGGAGGAGGGAGGGGAGATGATGTGGCGCGTGGGACCCAGCGGCTGCGGGCGTGGGCGTGGGCGTGGGCAGAGGCTAGCTAGCTTGGGGGCCAAGACGGTGTGGCCCAGCGCGCCGGCCCCACCGATGGCACAGCTGGCGCTCGCGCGGCCGGCGTGGAGGCCGTGGGGGTTTGTTGCGCGGCCGGCGTGGAGCCGTGGAGACATTCGACGGTGAACAGAGACATGCATAGCAAGCATAAAAGAATGGAACGATCGATCAGTATTGAGTTGATCCGGTGATCGACCCGGTGCAATGCATACGCTGATCATGCATGCTCCGGTGCGTACGTGCTATACATTGATAGTTTCAGGCACCGATGACCGGCCTTGGTATACTCTCGAGTCCAGTGTACTGGTACTACGCGCGCGTACCAGCTGATACGTACGTATACATCTTTGCCCGCCCGTCTGCTGCATGCGCAAAGAGCGGCAGCGATCCATGCGTGCGGCTGCATCGCGTGTGCATACAGTGCAGCTCATCTATCTATCCATCGACTTGCACTCGTCTGTAAATAACTAAAAGTGCGGTGTATTATATATTAATATTAGCATGCATGCATCTGAGTGCTAGCTATATATATGCATGCACAAAGAGAACGTACGTATGCGTTTGCTAGCTGCTCGAAAATTGTAATACTGGTACTTGTAAGAATGCATGGTTGCACTATAGATATGAACGCAGCCTGGTGAATAGCCGTTAGAACTGCTTACATTATATTGGGACCCTGCACGTCGCGGCCCACCAGCTCCACACGATCAGAAATTCCGGGAAGGGGAGATGACGTGTCGTCGCGTGGGACCGGGACCCGGTTTCCTTTCACGCCGCAATAACATGGCGCCGCTGGGCCCGGCGTGTCAGCCGCGCATCACAGCGGCACGAGGGGGCTCAACATGGAGATGGGTGGACGCCGGGGCAAGATGCCTGATCGTGTGGGCCCTGCCGCGGCCCCACCACCGATGGCCCCGCTGGCGCTGGCGCTCCCGATTTGTTGGTGACACAACACAAGCAGCGCAAGAATTCCGATGGAAACAGAGAGACCGGCGTGAGACATTGTAAGCATGCATATCATGGAACGATCGTGCACACGTACGTCTCTCTGGTCGCCGGATAGCACGCGCATGCCGAGCCTGTGTATATGCATCCGAATTGCGCAGGTGTCGATGGACGCGGCCTCGGCGCACGTACTAGCGGCCTGATGACCAGGCAGCTGTGAGCTTGCATCGCGTTCGCGTGTACGTGCAGACAGCTGATCGATCGACGACGTTAGCTAGCTGCATGCATGCATCCATGCCTGCGTCTGTAAAGTGATACAATAGCTGCATGCAAATTTGATGATGGGATCCATGCATGCTTCGGCCAATTAGGCGCGGACGGGCCGGGTTTGGTCGAAATTTGGGCAAACTAGATGAAACCGGCAGGCACATATATGCATGCAGCATGCGACCAAGAATGAGGAAATGAGCACGTACAGATTTTTTTTCTTTAAAAAAGGAAATGGCCACGTAGTACAGCTTGATTTGCCGAGAGACCAAGGTGATCGAGGCAACTCTAGTTGGCCTCCCTTGGCAAAACAAAAACATATGGAGTAAAAACCGAGACTGCATGCCGTGGAAATATGGAATGCATTCATGCATGCTCCATGCACACGTACCTAATCCTTTACACGTTGGCATGCACCTCCCTTCCTGCCTACTCCCGTAATAACTAGTAGAAACACAATTTATGCATCATCCGCGTTCGGCAATCGCACTTAGCTTACGGCGCCAACGAGCACATATACATGAATATATCCCTCTCTTTGCGATAAGTTCGGCATTAGAGCATCTCCAGCCCAATGACTAAAAATGGGCCTTCATATTTTATTTTGTGGCCAGTTTTAAAAATTTAGAGGGCCAAATGAGAGGTGTGCTCCAACCCAACTGACTAAACATGACCCTATTCATCTGACAAGTGGGGCCATCCATCTGACCCTCCTCCCGACGGCTCCCTCCCGACGCTCCCGCGCCGCCGGACAAACGCCACCGCCGGCTGCCCTCCTCCCCAGCGCGCCGGCGGCCCTCCTCCCTCCGCCTCTTCTTCCTCTCGGAGCCGCGACGGCCTCGTTGGCGGCGCGCTGGACGTCGACCAGCGGCAGCGGCAGCTCCTCGAGCCATTGCTTCCAGGAAACATAAAGAAAGAAGAGAACAAAAGAACCGATCTTTTAAAACTGCAAATCAGGAGCAGGCAGTTCGGGAAAGTCGAATCAAACATGCTGAGCTGCACCGCAATCAAATCGTGATGCCCGAATCCGTTTTTTGTGGAGGATCCAAAGGAAGCGGGCGAGGAACAGATCAAGAACTCGAACTAAGCTAGGCAAGCCACTTCAAAACCCAATCTTCCCCAAAGAATAACGCATAGAACAGATCGATATGAGCTCGAAATCAAGCAAATCGATTCGCATCAGACCCCAAGATTTCGCTCCCAAAAGGCATGAAAGACGAAATCGACGAACCAACGAACAATAATCCCAATATTCCGATCGCCCACCTCTGTTCGCCGGCTGCTGAGCGGCAGCCGCATGGTGGTTCCTTATCGCCATTGCCGAATCGCTTCCTTGAGGCCCGCGACGACACTCACCTGCATCGCGCGCACGTCCTCGCCCTCGGCACCCGCCCTCAGCGTCCTCCTGGTGCTCTTGCCGGCGCCGACGCCGCTCCCTGCCTCGACCTTGGCCGCCTTCGCTGCCGCCGGCATCTCCTCGACCACCACCTCCTCCTTCCTCACCTCGACCTCGACCTACGCGACGAGCGCCGGCCTGGGCTGCAGGGCTGGCACGACGGCCGGGGGCCGGGGGCGCAGGCGAGGCCACGACGTCGACGACGGCAGGGCGGGCCCCCTGGAGCGCGCGGAGCCAGAGCCGCAGCGCCGCGACCTCGACGAGCAGCGCCTCGCGCTCGGCGCGCCACCGCGACTCATCCCGCTACCGGCGCTGCTCCTCGCGGAGCCACCGTGCCTCCTCGCGCTCATCCCAGGACGAGGAGGAGCCGGCGGCGCGGGCGGGGAGGACGGCGGTGCGGCGCGGGCAGGGACGGACGCGCGGGCGGTGGACGGAGGCGCGGCCAGCTCCGGCGGGCGGCGGACCATCGGTGCGGCGGCGTCGGGGGAAGGCGTGCGCCAGAGCGTCGGGATGGGGACGGACGAAAAAGAAAGAAAAAGTTGGTCCAGTGGAGGATGCAGAGGTCTCTAGATTCGTGGGATTTGCTCCCAAATTTAGTGGGCTACTAATTTTAATCATTTGGATAGTCGCTCCATTGAAGAATGATTTTTGACCCAAAGTGACTAAAAGATTGGACAGAGGCTTGTTTAGTCACCCACTGGAGTTGCTCTTATATCTTTAGAGTTAGAGTTCGTTCGCTGACTGCCTGACTAATTGCATGCGCTGGCACACTCGCGCAGTTGCTTTCTTTCGTTGAGGGATTCGCATTCGCCGTCGCCGTAGTTTCAGCAAGGCGCAGATCACCACGCAGCCGTTTTCTCGAGCAGAGATGAAGGGCTTGCGTTTGCGTAGGATCTGGACCTGCAATCTCAGAGGCGCTGAGACCAGCAGCTACCGAGACGAGACACCGAGTCACCTTCTACTACACGTGTTCACCGCTTTTTTCTTTCCACGGCAGCGCCAAGGGGATTTCTTTTTCGTTTCCTGTTTCTTCTCTCCCTTTTGAGCGATGATATTTATTTAGTCCTTCTGTCCCATAATATAAGTATTGGTTGACTTTTTCCGTTCACGTTTTACCGTTCGTCTTATTCAAACAATTTATAAAAATATAAAAATCATCATAATATACTTAAAATATATACGATGATAAAACATGACATAATAAAATAAAATATTTTCTTAATCTTTTGAATAAGACGGACGGTCAAACGTGATACACAGAAATTAAGAAATGCTTATATTATAGAACAGATGTAGTATGTTTTTAGTTGACAAGACCGCCAATGGTTTTTCTTCTCCACTCCGTGTTTCTTCTCTTATTTTTGATTGATCGCGGATGATATTTTTCGTGTGTTTTTTTCCTTTGAGAAGAGGAGGGCAACGGAAAAAAAATCGTTGGTTCGTGAGCGGGTTTTAGACGAGTTTGAGTAGAGCCTGTC
Organism: Echinochloa phyllopogon; assembly: GCA_033239725.1. NCBI lineage: Eukaryota > Viridiplantae > Streptophyta > Magnoliopsida > Poales > Poaceae > Echinochloa > Echinochloa phyllopogon. The sequence continues at coordinate 46,777,798 of BTCW01000002.1, read as the reverse complement.
CCAGCGCATCGGCTGTGCGGGACTGCGGGCCCACCGATCGCCCCACGGGCTCGAATCGCGGGTGCTGCTGGAAATGACGTGCGCTTGGAAGTTGGAACACACGGCCGCCGCGCGTCGGGGACTTCTATCTAGCCACCGGAAGTCAGATAGGGGTGCGAGCAAGATCCATTAGCACCCACCTCCGTCGCAACCTTCTTTTTCTCCGGCCGACCTCCGCCTCCGCGTCTTCCGCCGCTGTTCGTCCCGTCGTGCCAACCCGCTCTTCCTAACCCAGTGGTTCTCGCCGCTGCCGTCTCCTTCTTCCGCGGCGCGACGCCGCGGCTTCCACTCCGTCGTCGCCTCTGCCGCGCCTTCCCCCCGCCACGCCGACCCACCCTTCCTAACTCGATGGCCCTCGCCGCCCCGCCGCCGGTCACCGGCCCACCGTTCGTCCGTCCCCACCTGGCCGCCGGCGCTCCCGCGTCGCCTCACCTCTACAACCGGCCAAGCCACCACCGCCGCCCCCACCCCTTTCTTCTCTAGGTGCAGCGACCATTGGAGCCCCCACCCCGACAATCCTAACCCTAATCCCATCGCCGTTGAGCCGCTGCTGCCCACCTCCTACCCTGCTGTCCTCGCCGGTGAGCTGCCACACGTGGAAGAAAGAAGATGATCGAAGGAGGAAGGTGATCTGATGGCCCATGATGTGGAAGCTATTAGGGTTAAAAAAACTTTCGGAAGTCATAGATCCCCGCCGCGCGTCGGCACCAGATCGGCGAGGCGGCCCGGCAAACACAAGCCCCAACGCGCTTGTCTTTTGCTCGCGCAAAGGTGCGCCCAGCCAGCCAGGACACCGACTGCGCACGCCCCGGCCTACGACAAAAGTGAAGCTGGCTCGTTGTTGGGCTGAGCTCGGTTGTTGGCAGGCTTTAGAATAGCGTGACTACGGCCCATCCTAGCATCGACCCAACCTGGCGCGGTTGTTGATGGGCCGGTCCAGAGGACAACAACAAAGGAAACAAACCAGTCGCTATGCAGGCTGCTTCGGCTGTGTTTCTTAACCAGTTCGATTTTTGTTTGGGTGAGGTGACAGTTTCATCATACGGAATTACGGAGTTTTTTTAGATAAGGGATAAATCCGGCCTACTATATCCACATGATGGATATACACAGTTCATAGATAACGGATTTCCCTTTTCCCAATGTTTTTCTTTGGTTTGTTTTTACGATTCTCGAACGCTCGTGGATGTGCTCTTTCCCCCCATATTGGATTGGATGAGAGTGCCCGCTCTTGATAACAATTTTCCAAACAGAGTTTTATTTAGTTGGTTTGTTGCCCACATTCACCCTCACAACCTTTTTTTTAAGAGACGCCATCTCTCAACTTGAGAGTTGAGACACAGCACATTCACGCCATCTCAGGCACACGTCCTATTCTGTTACAAAATAGATTCAGTTTATGGTGTTCTTTTAGATAATGGTTTATGGTGTTTTTTAATTTAGCTTTAGTTAGTGTTAATGCTAATTGACCCCGTTTGGCACAATGGCACAGATTATGCTTTTTTAGGGGTACTTTGGGAGCCGGAATTCCCGCGGGGATCCCCTCTCCTTCCCGGGGAAGCGCTCCCGGCCTGCCGCGGGAATCGTGCTCCCAAACCAGCCCTTAGTCAAGCTGCTTAGATGAACTCCAGATGTTTGGCAGCCTGCTTGTACTGACTCTTTTTAGCACTCTTCTACAGGACCCACGTACCATTGTCTTTAACAAAGGGAAAGATCTTGGCAGAAGACAGGATTTCAGCAGTGAAGGGGGAGAAGAGCTCACCGTTGAACATAATAGTCTCTTCCGATCCATCTCTCGGAAGGTACATTCCCATGCCTATCGAATCAACGATTCTGCGATGACAACTCAGTCCTAGTCTCTTTTCGTAGAACAGCTATGTCCGTGATCACCGATGATAGCTAGGAGGATATGAGACCCCACGTCTTACCTACCTTGCTAATCGCTATGTACACTTCACCGTTCAGTGTTCACGCCACATGCGCATCCTCCTCGGCATATTCTTCCTCGTATGCCGCCGTACGAATTGATTAAGCTCATCCCCGAGCGCTGGCAAGGCGACAGCGTACGGCCACGGCGCCTAAACAAGATTATCCTCTCTACTGTGATCATCGCTGCCTGTGGTTAATTTAATCACCCTTCTCATCCCCCGCTTAGCATTGTTTACTTCCGCTTAGATAGGTGCTTAGTTTATGACCTCTACAACTATATCAATGCTAATCCCTTGCAGGCTGGCTGGCTGCATGCCTCCATATCTAAGTCAGAGTTGACCATATAGAGAGAGAGTACATCTCCTTCCTCGGTGGATCTTGCTGGGGTTTTCGAATTCAAAATAATAGAATTTTGAATTGGATTCCAGCTTTCATCTCTGTAGGATTTGGCATGTATACCACCTCCAATAATCAAAGGTTTGACTACAATGCTAGTACTATTTAACTAACCTGAACTTCTTCCAACTCAACTCAGAGCTGACCTTGACAAGCTAGATTCAGTTCCCATATTCCAATATAGCTAGACTTTTTCTCGATTATACCAGAAAATTATTTTGAAACAAGGTATGAAGTTTAGATCGAGACGGATGGAATTAGTGGCGATGCTGGCTCAGCAATACAAAATTGGAAGTATACATATCATCCCAATGTACTTTTATGCGAGGGGAGGCATATAGATTCTGATGGAAGGAGAGAAGAGCACTAGTAAAAACATGCAAAATGACATGCACTACAAGTGAACCATCTACGGGATAACCTGGTGAGCTTGCATCTCGGCTAGAAAATGCACGAAAAGTGGGAAATGGTGCAACTTCAACAGAACCCTATATAGAAGCTTTTTAAAAATATAAAAATATTGTCGATCAAAAGTAACCTTTCAAGTGCGTCTACCACTTCTTCTAGGAAAAGGCCATGGCAAAATCATCTCCACAAAATGAGGTTTTAATTTACTAGTATAGAATCAACAAAGTATAACCCAAATGTAGAACTACTCCTGGTTTTATAGGCTATTTTTAATTTATAGTCTACACATGTATTAATCTCCAATGGTTATTTCTAATAATATCCCCCTCTTTGTATTATAGCATCACTGTGGATGATCTAGTTGCGGACTAATTAGAGACCATGTACTTTGAAAGGTATGATAATAACATTATTGCATATTCTAAGCAAATAAGCTTATCCACACAACTCGCACAATCTTGATGATTGTACCAATAGTACTATAGTATAATAATCAAGGACGATTCAGGATCAAAGTTTGCATTCAATAGTGAGCCATGCACAGACACTCAAGTTGTTTTAAATAGCAATAGATAGATGGCACAGAACTATTCAGTGTTAGTTAAGGTATATGAATCAGATCGTCAAATATAGGAGTAAACTTTAGTCCAAAGTACACAAATGGGCTTAAATATACTTTGACAGCCAAGTTTAACAATTTTTGGCTTCAATGCAAATTGATCGTAAATCAGTCAGTAAGGCGTGCGTATGTGCATATGAGCGTCTTTATTGTATTGTATTGTGCGTAACAAAAATTTGTACTTCAATGGAGAGAAATAAAGGGGCAAAATGAATTAAAGAACTTTTCTGTGGATAAGATCACCACGACGAAGTACATCCTATAGCATTATTTATAGCTAAGTTTAGTGCGACGATGTCCTCGTGCCTGTCCAGGTCCACGCTGAACCTGGCTGGAAAGCTATCCCGTATTAGAATTTGGGATAAGATATTGCCGCATTGGAACCTCACCAGCCGCTTCGGTCCAATGAAAAGACAAAGTAATAGATCTTGTCCAGTCACGTAATTTGTCTACACATTTTCCTTGGGTGGCAAAAACAACGATTTTGCACTAGTGGGGCAGCGTTTGGCAATGATGGTTGAAATGAAGTACCGTGGTATTTTGATATTTTGTTTCTTTCGGAAAAGTTTGTAAAAACATACAAAACTAATTACAATGTTTAAATCTTCTCCTAGGTGTACAATGCTCTATTTTCCACATTTTAGGAGCACTTTTCCTTGTCTATACTTTGTAGGGTTACTAATTTCCGCTGAAAGCAAGATTACAAAAACCGTAAAATGGGAATGTTTTCAGTTATCATATTAAAATGTCAAACTAAAATGTCATTAAGATATGTGATTATTCTGAGTCAACATTAATCGCATGTAACGTGGTGATTTCTATGTCTAAACAAGTTAAATAAACAGTTTTTAGGAAAGAAACTGTTCTTTTAGCCAGGAAATAGAATAAAGTTAGACAAGGACATGTCTGTAACAACCCTAAAATTCCCTATAGGATTTGTTGAGTGCAAAAATGTGGTTTTCAAAATTTTTGGTGAATTGTTGTGCACGCAACCCATATTTTAAATTAATTCTAATTGCTCCCTAAATTCTTAAGCAATTTAAATTTGAAATTTAAAATCAATTTGAAGTGCTAAGGATGAAATAGTGTGATTTGGATTTATTTGGATTTTTGGTTGGTTTGAATTCAAATTCTAGATTTGAATTCAAACTCCAACTATTTAAACTAATTCAAATCTGTCTAACTGTTCGTGGGCCAAATTCCCGAAGCCAAAGTCCAGTTAACCCCCTCGAATTCCTTTCCCCGAGCCAGCCGACCGAGCAGCCCGTTCGGCCTTTCGGCCCAGCGCGGCCCATCCTTTTTCCCCTCACCGCGTCGCCTCCGCGTCGCCTTCCTCTCTCTCTCTGATGAGCGGACCCTACCTGGCAGCCTTCTCCTTCCTCGCGTCATCTTCCCCCGCGCGCCGCTTCTCTCTCTCTCTCGCGGCCGCGCGCACGCCCGTGACCTTCAACCACCCGAGCCGTTGCGGCCCGTCGCGATCGCGACGCGTGGCCCTGGCACGGACGCCAAGCCACCCCAGCCGTCCAAGCCCAAACCCTAGCGCCAATCCCCTATAAAACCGCCGCCGGCCTTTCTTCCTCCCCAAGCCGCGCCGCCCCTTTGGGGTTCGATCCAATCCAATCGCGAGGGGTGAGAGGTGCGAGGAGAGGTGGGGAAGAGGTTGAGCGGGAGCAGGAGCAAGGAGAGGAGCCGGAGCGTCTTCCCCGCGTCGTCGCCGAAGGCCGGAGCGCCGCCGCGCGTGGACCGCCGACTCCAGGCCGAACCAGGGAGCGAGAGGAAGAGCACGAGCTTCGCCAAGCGACGACGAGCCCTTCCCCGAGCTGCAGCGTACCCCTACTGGCCCCTAGGTGAGCGCCGTCGTTTTCCCCCCTTTCTTCCCCAACTCCGGCAGAGCGCCGCCGCCTTGCTAGCCCCCTGGGACCCGGCCTTCGAGCCGTGGCCGTCTCTTTTGTGCAGGATCTCGGCGTGCCGCTGCAGCCGACTCGCAAACCGCCGTCGCCCTTCCCGCTGTTGACCCGGCCGCCATGCCGTCGCCGCGCACCGAGCGAGCTCGGACCGCGCGAGCGCCATGGCCGCGGCACGGTCAAGCCCATGGCTTGAACTGCGCGCGCGAGCCAAACGCACACACGCACCCACGCAGCACCAAGGAGCGCGTGCACGGCCCTTTGTGGCCAAGTGCACCTGGTGTCGTGCGTCGCCACGGAGCCGGCTCGCCGGAGCACCCGTGCCGCCGCCGTCACTCGTCGGGGAGCCGCTTCGTCGGCTAAGCCACCCCTTTTCACCCCGATCCGGTCCGTCAAACCCTAGCCAAGCCGTTCTGGCCGTCCTAGGCCCCAGCCGAGCCTTGTCCGGCGAGAACCGCCGCTGACTGTCGCCGCCGGCGTGCTCCAGAGCGCGCCACGCGCGCGTCGCGTCGCGCCGTGGCGAAGCCACACCGAAGATCACACCAAGCCGGCCACACGAGCACCGCAGATGATCCCGATTCGGCCGCAGAATGATCCCGTGCACCCGGCTCATGTGGACCCCTCTCACGGTTCACAGTGGACATGGTCCACCAGAGCAGCACCAGCAGCAACCCCTTCGCGGGCCTAAAGTTCGCGTTTAAGTCTGGTTTGCACCCTTGAACTATCTCGGCCCAATCGCTTTCGGCCCAATTCCAGCCCAGCCATCGTTTAATCCTTTTCTTTTTCTTTTAACCGCGCTGACGTATGTGGCCCACTTGTCATACTCTGTGTGTCACCGACACATGGGGCCCACTGACCAGAGCTAACCGTTGACCCGTTGACCGTTGACCGGTCAACGCTGACGTCAGCAGGGCCCACTGCTGACGTCATCCTAGGTGGACCCCACTGCTGACGTCAGCATGACGTCATGCTGGCGTCAGCAGGCTAATTAATTATCTGTTTTTCTTTTTCGGAAATTATTTAATATTTTTCAGAAAATGATTTAAACTTCAAAAATTAATAATAAATCAACCGTAGCTTAGAAAAATATGAAACCAGTTTCTATATTTTTCTAAAATCATGACCTACGCGTTAGTGTAGAGTTTGGTGTTATTTGGGTCTTCTTTCATCGCTGTTTTGGAGCTTCTTTGCTAGTAGTCGCGTCTTATTTTAATTTTACGCAACCCTAGGAGCTCCGGAGAGTCAGGAGGAGCCGGACCACTACGACAACTGCTTTGACGAAGACGAAGACCTTTGCCCAGGTTCACGCCCGACCATTCTCTGAAATACCTATTAAACATGCAACTAGTATGCTAGCGCTTTACTTTACTCGCATGATAAACCTGCACTGCCTTTGTTATTATCCTGTTACCTTGTTACCTACTACTCACTTTACGAATATGCTATGCTATGCATGTGTTGGGATGGTTGTGATTGATCCTCTTGGCGTGAGTTGTGGGTGGTATTGGAGGAGTAGTGCAGCTAGGCGGTGTAAGCGAGTAATAACAACTCGATCGTTTGATCGAGGTGCTTGGGGACTGCACTCGGGCAGTCCCTACGGAGTACCTGTTGCGGGTACATGGTTCTTGGATATTGGTACTTGAGGAGTACTTGAGGAGTTTGGGCGGCGATACCTGTTATGGGTGCCGATTGCGGACCGTTGTGGCGGATCGCTTATGACGCAGATACTCGCTTTACCGAAAATTAAGGACCGAGTCGTGCCCCCACTTTGGACTTGGGATTACCGTGCTCACCATCTACCCAGTATGGGGAGGGTTCCAGCAAGCCTACATTAGTGCGGCGCCGAGACTGTAGGAGAATCGAGCTTGATATGTGTAGGGGGGATTCGTTGCGGCGTAATCTCCCTGATTTACCACGGCCCCCGACTGGCCCCGGTGGGAAGGTTTCACGACCCTGGGGCAGATGTTAGATCGGATGTTTCCCGAGCCCAGGGAGACAGGATTGGCGCCGTTACTGTTTAGGGTCTTTGCTGTGGGCTGTGTCTCAGGTTGGTTGCGGACTAGCCTTGCAGCCCGGATGGATTCCTGGAGTGCCACCTCTGCAGAGTGTAAACTATGCGTATAGCCGTGTCCACGGTTACGGACGACCCATTTCTGAGAAGCCCCAACTAGCATGGGAACCTGCTTTCTTACCTCCTCCTTTGAATTGGGTTATGAGAGATTGGTCCAGCTGAGGCTGTTGAGACAAGGTGGGGAGGGAGCTCACCGAGTCGACTAGCGAGTGAGAGGTGTTGGTGGATGATGTTTGCGGGAACCTGCTGTGGCAGGACGAGCCCGATGGGAAAATGTGAGGTTGACGGGTGGATTTGGGGGAGTGGATGTGTGTGTGTGAGAAGGAGTTGGAGATGAGATGAATTTGGGTTATTGTTGCTGCTTGCATAAGAAAACCCTGGCTCGAACCTTGATTATTTCTATACCCTAGAATATGCCACTTTAAAGCTTGCATCATATTATGGTTGGTGACGTGGACATGTCCCATTTCCTTGGGGACAGACTTTGGGTTCACAGGTGAGGACCCCGACCGCGAGTTCAACCAGGACGGGTGGTACGACTGAAGGGAGCGCGCTACGCTCAAGGATGCCTGTGGAGGAGTGGACCCTGATGATCTAGCTACCGCTGCGCAGATGTTTCTTATTGTCGATTTAACCCTGAGGGCTTGTACCAGACGCTATGTTTTTATATATGTCATGTAATGAACCTTTTATCGTTGTATGGATGTGATCATCGACTGAGATGAGTTCTGTACGAGATAGCTGCTATTCCTGGGACTATCTCAAGGGTACAGGGAGTCGGGTTCTCGTCGGTGAGAATCCGGTTCGTCACAATGTCCGAGCACGTGAAGGCACTCTTGCAGATCCAACCTTTCCAGAATCACTAATTCGTTATACTCTGTTTTTAAACTTATTTCATGTATTTGCTTATTTGGATAAATAGGGGTACTAGTTCTGAATCTTCTGATGCATGTGTACTTTACGAGTACGCACGAGCCATGAGTGAAATGGGACAACCAACTTTTTAAATGCATGCACTGTTTTACTGTATGTACCATCTGGTTAGCATTTGGTAATAATCGGTTGGAGAAGCATGCTAGGCTTTGTTTAGTTAAAAAAAGCAACTTTCAAATTTACTATACAATAAGAAGATTCTCCGTCACATTAAAATGTCATAATATGCATGGAGTACTAAATGTAGATAAAATTAAAAACTAATTGCACAATTTTATTGTACTCTGCGAGACGAACATTTTGAGCCTAATTAACCAATTTTAGACAATTTTTCGCACATATAAACGAAATGCTACAGTGACGCAATGATTACGAAGAGACCCAAAACTTCCAAATTTGATACACCAAATTTAGAAACTAAACAAAAAACAAGGCCCTAGTGTTGTGTCGATCTGTTCTCTTGCCTCACGATGAGCTCCATGACAACAAATGGAACATATATGCTAGGAGTAGTAGACACGCGGTCATTAGCAAGTGCCAAACAATCTATGATGGAATATGCCCATAGATGCCGTGATCCAAACTCAAAGAATAGAAGGGGGTGTTCACTTCCTTGAGAAGAGGGGTGAAAGTTTGGTAAAAATGTCACATCAGACACTGTAGCGCACTGTAGCACTTTTCGTTTGTTTGTGGTAAACATTGTCCTACCATGACCTAACTAGGCTCAAAAGATTCGTCTCGTCGTGTACATTAAAACTATGTAATTAGTTTTTTTATTTACATACGTTTAGTGCTCCATGCATGAGGAGAGAGATTTGATGTGATAGTGAATAGCGAAGTTTGGAGAGAGAAAGTTTGGGAGAATTTTTGGAAGTGAACACCGCCGAAGTACCAGATGCCACGCGTCCGGGTAGAATGCATTTTTGTCTTTATCTGTGATGTACTCTTTCGATTCCAAATTACTATTCATTATTAATTTATTTTCAACCTTTGACTATTTGCTTTATTACAAATTTAGTCTAAATATATATGTTATACTTGTTTAGAAGAGTTACTTCTAGTATGACTCATTGACTTGACTTATGAAGTGATGCAAATGCAACTATGCAGAATATAATGTCCAGAATTTTGTGTGGATTCTGAAGTATTCTCGAGTGACTCCATAGTTGAAGGGTTGATTTTTAGAGAACTTACCAATTTGAAGTTATCTAGATTTCCAAACGTGATTTGAAGTTTTAATCAACATGAGTAAATAGAAATAAATCTAGTAATAAAATATAGGCGGGATGGTAGGAAGGGATCATGTGAAAACTCTTTCCGAGGCCAAAAACTGCACACACATGCGTTGTATGTGAAGAACATGCAGTTTGCGATGTGCGGGTGTGTAGCACAGAGGTGGCCTCCAGGTCTGATTTTTTTTTTACAATCTTTCTCAGTCCTATTTCTGAGCCACGATGGATAATGATTTTCTATCACGGTTATTTCTCCCTGGTAGGAAAACCAGCCTGTACTACTGAGGGACAATCTCTCACGTATGTAAAAAATGTGAAAAATGAGGCTGGGAACCATAAGCGATGACCTTTTGCGCAGTAGCATATGGTGTTACTACCTCCTCTTATCATAACATAAATGTATTTAGGTTTGCCCTAAGTCAGATTTTTATTTGCGAAACTTTATTAATTTTGACTAACAATAGTTATAAAAACATATTATCTTAAATAAAATAAAATACATATGTCAATCTCGTGCCACCAGTCTATATAAAAAATGATATAGGTGGTCAAAGTAAAAAAAATATATCAACTGAGGACAACTCTAAAAAAAACTCGACCTGCGAACTGAGGACAACTCTAATTGAACAATATTTGTGACTAGAGCAAGTACAATGCTTAAAAATTTTCCTGGCATCAAACATAACTAGTGCTTGGATGCTCGCTTGCTGCAATGAAAACCACGTGAATCCATACATAAGTAGGTTATGGGAGGGTGATGATCTTGGAGAATTAATGAGAAAAATTATGAGACATTTATTTTTATTGCGGGCTTCACTTGGAACAGAGAAGAAGCAATGTTAACAACAACCAGTCCTAGGTAAAATAAACCTGGCATTTCTCTTATCTTTTTTGTAGCTTATTCTACATCATGAGTGCTGAACACACCAAAACTACTATCTTTGGAAGAGGCAGGAGGTGAGCACTCCTTGGCTTAAGATTGGGGTTTTTTTTTGATACTTAATCTTAAGCTTGGGTTTGTTTTCCTGCGTCGTGGTGCTGCAAGTTAGGTAAACAAAATGTGCGGCAAGTCTGGTCACAAAGCAAATAATAGCATAAGTAAAGTGCAAGTATGGCAGGCTAAATTTTTAGTGAGACATTTTTAAACGCGAACCATGATTTTATATTGACAGAAAATTAAATAGGTTGACTTTGAGATGACACAGCTTAGTTTTTTTAGCATGCTTGGGTCGCCTGCTTGTTGACATTTGGGTGTTTCAAAAGAAAAACCGAGAAAAATAAAAAAACTGGAGGAAATATTCCCATCATATCCGTATGCTTGGTCCATAATAAAAATTCAGAGAAAGGGAGGGGCTGAAGTGCGAAGCGGGGCACCTCGAATCCTGGCCCGGGCGAGCAGCTTCCCGTCTCCCCGTCTCATGACTCGGCACCACCTCCCCCATCCTCCTTCTCTCTCCTCGTATAAAGCGCCGCAACCCACGACGGCGACGCCGCTCCCATGGGAGCACCACCACGCGACGCCGCCCCGGCTCCACGCCGCGAACCCTAGCCGCCCGCCCCATGGCCGCCGAGTCCTGCGGAAGCCGCGGCGCCTCGCCCCCGCCGCCACGCTCCTCCGCTGGCGGCGGCGGCGCGGCCGGGAGGCGGCGGAAGGCGGAGGCCTACGCCGAGGTGCTCCGCCGCATCCGCGCCGGCGGCTACGGCGGCGGGCGCCCGGAGTTGGAGGACGAGCTCTGGGCCCACTTCCAAGGCCTACCTGCCAGGTCCGCCTCTCACTCTCTCCTGCATGTAGGCTGTCGTTGCTAGTTCACTAGCCCCTCTCTCCGAAATTTCGATGCGTCGCGGTTGATGTGTGGGATGCTCGCTACTGTTGGATCGCACGAGGAGTTGATCGATCTCGTCTTGGCTCGATTTTTCTTCGTTTCGGCTGTTGCGGCTGGGTCCCAGTGGATCGCACAGGGGGCTGATCCGCGCGCAGCTGCTCGCCGCCGCTGTAGCTAAAGCTAAGCCTAGCGCCTTTTTGTCGCCGATAAGATTTGTTCGCTGTCGCCGTGGCGCTTGTCGTATGGTCCACCATGGGCCATGGGCAACTTGCGTGATGCTACGTAAATACACACGGATCAGGAATGCAAACATAAAGCTAAGCCGGTTTCTCGTTCTTGGTAATTAGTTCATTATTAATGCGCAAGCTTAACTAGCGCTTTCTCATTCCAGGATCTAGATTAACACGACCGTATTCCAACCCGTATTCCAGACAGTACATGAAGTACAACTCCTTGTAGTACAACAAGTTGCTGTTTCTTTTTATTCCTTTCTCTCTTTAATCTCGTGAAGACTAGTTTAATTCCTCTACCGTAGAAGGAACACGCGATGCCAGTCTGGTTGGATGGTCGGCACACTGTTTTGAAATGGATGTTTTATATCTCTTTGAAGCAGTATCGCAAAAGTTTATGCGGTTTGTCTCATTAGGCAGCACTAGTAAATCTACCCATCTGGAGATTTCTCCTTCTCACCTGAATGAAAATTGTGAGCATTTTGTGTACATTTTCTGGAGCTTGGGCTGTGTGTGTAAACATCAAACAGTGATTGCTTTTGCTTGGGCATTTCCTCGTGATCATCACCATTTCGTGTTGGTGATACTATGCTTATTGTTTTCTTTACTTGTCACGATGGGGTTTGGTTCTTTCGAACGGCTCGGCCTGTTTATATGAGTATTTGCCAAGGTTGTACTGTAGCATTGTTATATGTGCACTTCTTATTGTAGCTCGCTGTAGTGAGAACTAGCAGTAGTTTAAATAATTGCATGTCACTGAAATCTAATATTAGGCTTGCTTGACGATGTGGATTGGGCAGATATGCTTTGGATGTCAATGTAGAACGGGCTGAAGATGTCTTACTGCACAAGAAATTGCTTCAGCAGGCCTGTGAACCCATGAATGGGCTGGTCTTTGACGTTCGTCCTTCACAGGTGATTAGCTCATACAGCATATATCTACTTTATTGATTCATACTGACTAGGCATCAATAACCATAAGCTCTTCCTTAGAAGCGTCTTAAACTAGATCGTATCTAAACTTTAAGATCTCAACTCACACAATTACACAATCAGTTTTCCTTTCTATTTTAATGCCAAAAATACTGTTATTTAGTATGTTACAGCTTGCATTGTCACAGCGATGTGCATAAAGATTTCTTTCTACTTTATTCCACTGCATTTATACATTCTCAGGCTTTTGCTTTAATCTTTGTGGCAGCTAGGTCATTTCATTTCATGTGGAATAACTGCTTTACTGATAAAAGTTTGTGTAGTTACTTTTTAGCTTTTCCTGTCTTGTGAAATGAATATGCATGAAACAATAGGAGTACTTTCACGCCCTAATCAGTTTTACAATAAAAGGTTCATACTGTGTAGGGATGCAAGTGCATCTACTTTTGGGTCATTGGGTCGACCCAAAACTTAGAAAAATGAACTAGAATGGCATGCCATGTAAATAATTTAGAAGGTAGAATGAACTAGAGTGGCTGACCCAAAAAACACCATTGGGTACCCACTTGCATCCCTAATACTGTGCTATATTTTCTTCTTTGTTTTTAATTTGTCATCAAGAAACAGTGGGAGATAGCATACAAAATTGCAGACCCTTCTGTTTACGTAATTCTTACTGAAATAGCCATTGTGTCCGTGGAGTACATGTTTCCATGGTACTATAGGAGTACTATAATTTGAAACCATATGTTGTGAATATCAAATTATCAAGGAAAATTATCAATAATGCTATATGTAAGAATTGATCAGAGATTTATTTAGCTTTTACTGTGTTTAAATTAATGGTAATAGCATTTTCTTATGGTGTGGAGCAACTTTGAATTTGAGCCAATGAGTCTCTTAGCTGGATGATTGCAATCCTTGGGATCTCCTAAACCCATTCCTTTTTAGCATAGATTGACACTGTGAATTTTTTTAGCTATTTAACTCAACTAAATGAACTGCACCTTTATGTTGACAATGATTTAGTTTTAGGTTGTTACTCTGGAGGAAAGCACTGGATTTGAGTCCTCAACTTCCTTTATTAAGCAAGAAGAACAAGATCCCCAATGCTCGGCATTTGCATCAAGAGATCAAAGGTAATTTGGTCTAGTCTTTTTTGATATTATGCAGTTCACTTGTAAGTTTGTTAGCTTGTGCCCTTGGGATGATTTTCTTAATGCTTCTTATAGTATAGTTTAATCAACTATTTTTAACACCTCTGCATTTTTTAAGTTGCGTTTCACTTGCATTTATCTCATTCTTGATGGGGCTTCTGTAGGCCTTAGTATGTTTTGGTAATGATAAGTTAAGGGCCAATATTTTCTGATACATAATACCATTACAGGCCTTTGCATGAAATTATATTTGCATGTGACGATAAGCCAAAGCTTCTTAGTCAGGTAAACCATCAACTTCTTGTCTGAACTGGAAATTATTGTTTGCATGGTAGTAGCATTCTGATGCGATTGCATATTTGCATCCTCTCTGTGGCCACTTGATATAAGCTATCATATGGCCTCAAAACTGTGGAAACCTCAATCAGCATGGAGCCGCTAACACAGATGGTGTTTTACTTAGCGTCTAAGCTAAATCCATCCTGTGGCCTGTTGATCTGATGGCTCTGTTCTGTATACTTATGCTTCACATCTTTGCCTAATTTCATTTTTCTTAAATTTTTCTTTGATGTAGCATATACTTGCTTCAAATCTTGTTTTATCTTGTATCTGTGCCTTATTTTTTGGATGCTGTGGATCCTTTACTAGTTCTTAGCTTGTACTCTGTACTTTATGTTATCATTAGCAGTCAGTTCCAGTAAGGCTCTACACTACTCTATTCATTAACGAAACTGTTTGTGCACTTGATCTGTTGGTTCTGTCTTCTAATTCTCCATGATTTCACTTTGTTGTACTCCTGGGTGTTTTCTTGTTTCGAGACAGTAAAATGTAGTTTGTTTTATCCAGTTAACCTCTCTTCTTGGGGAGCTTGGTCTTAATATCCAAGAAGCGCATGCATATTCGACGAGTGATGGATATTCCTTGGACATCTTTGTTGCTGATGGTTGGGAGTGCGAGGTAATTCAACATTTCTTGGAAAAAAATGACTGAATGATCGTTCTTTGACAGAGCTGTGTATACCTTGACAGACCATGTATACCTACTGCGAAGCTGTCCTTTAAGATGAGGTCATGTAAACTGAAACTGCAACACTTAGTACCAATGTACTTATTTTGCATAGATATAATGTCCAATGAGTTTTAGGGTATGAGGATTCGTTCTTTGTGTTAAAATGATAGAAACTTTTGGTGTTGTATACCAGAGAGTACAATTGGTCTTGGAATCAGATAGCATGTTGTATCTTAACCTACTATTTAACTATAGTTTGCCGAGGGCTTGTTGACACCTCATAAATGTGATGACAACACGATTGAACAGTAACATTAAAAAGTATAAAAGTTCACCTTACTGCTAAGATTCAAAGTTTGAAGTGATGATAGTTCAAGCTCGCATAAAGTATCTTTTCCCTTCTTCAAATGCCCTCTTTTTATTCTTTCAAAATGTTCCACCTCCAGGTACCTGTTGTAATTTATGTGTGACAGCAGCCTAAAGGCACAATGGAAGCTATTCAGTTACATTTAATGCTTTTAGGCCCTTTAATTTATTTTGACAATTCAAAATTTCCTTTGTTCTTCCATAAGTTGTCATGGCTGTTATTGCTGCTTACTGGGTACCCTGGATTAGGTGGGTTTAACAAATGGGATCTTGTCCCTTGTTAGGAGTGATCCTTTTGGTAAGCAAATAGATGGATAACAAAAGAAAAATAACCAGCAACACAGGAGTGCTGGCATTTAAGGACAAAAAAGATTTTGTAGCTGAACTATGCATCTTATTATTGTGTTGGGGGGCAGTTATGACTGTTTTCCCTGGCATTTGTGCATGAGCTCAGGTTCTGCAAAGGGACATATTTTGGATTGCTGGTACTGATTTGTTGTTCCTTGGGCAGTATAGATGAAAATAGACGGTGGTAGGTGGATCATGGTTGTCAAACCAAAACAAACTCTGGAAAAGCATAACTATCTTTCCTCTTCTGCCAAACTCTGGAAAAGCATAGCATAGTGTGTTGGTTGTGACTTGTGACATGTTAGAAAGTAAGAAAGTTTCAGAGCGTCTAGCAAACTTGTAGTGGCCACTTGAAATTTGAAAATGCATATTTGTTTGACCTTTTTATATTTGTTGGCTTCTGTTTCATCCTATTTTCCAACAATGCCCAGGTTGACATTCTCCGAAGTGCATTGAGTAAAGGTGTTGATAAAATAAAGGTAAGATGACATACCATGCTTTAACTGAAATATGATTGACTTCAGATTTCTATATATATCATATGACAAGTCTCATGTTAGTTGCTTCTTTATACTACAAAATTAATGTATTGTTGGTATAACTTCAGGTTTAGAATTTGTTACTTTTATCATACTATTTTAATACTATATTGTCCGTGAAAAGTAGTGGTTCCACTGGATTTTATTGTTTCTAAACAGTAAGAATTGTTTGTCTATCGAAATTAACAAGAAACTGGTAAACTTTAGTGCCATTTAACTGTGAGAAGCAACTTGAATAAGGCAATACCTGCGCTGCTGGACCTGGTGTTGCTGCTCATGCGATTTATCATCCAAAGACTTCCTGTGCATTATGGTCACCTTCTTTGCCCTTTTTTAAATACTAATGCAGTACAGAGCATGGCCGTTGGTTCATTCAATGTCTGCTAGGATGGATGACCAGCCATTGGAGGTTCCTCCTTCATCCGACTTCGTCCAAATACCAGCTGACGTTGCTGATGTTTGGGAAGTTGATCCCAGGCTTCTCAAATTCGAACAAAAATTGGCGTCTGGATCATTTGGTGATCTGTATGTTAAAGAAATAAATTGAAGTAGTAACTCTTTTTATATATAATAACTGACATATTTGATGTACCATCAGATACCATGGGACGTACTGCAGTCAAGATGTAGCTATCAAAGTACTCAAGCCTGAGCGGGTTAGCGTTGATATGCTGCGTGAGTTTGCACAGGAAGTATATATAATGAAGTGAGTACGAGCTTTACATATTCTTGGGCTGATAAAGTGGTGTAACTCCAATTGCTACAAAGTACAACAATTTAGAGTGATGTTCCATTATTTCTTTATGATTGCTCAGGCAAATTGAATTCACTATAATGACTTTGCATGTAAGAAGTGAAGTGATGCTAGTTTATGGGAAAAAAAATACTTATTCTCATATTTCTGCAATTTGGGTTTACTGATCATGGATTTAAGAAGTAATTTATACTTTGTTTGACATCATGTTCTCAATTACAGCTTCATAATACATTGTATAAAAAAATAGAAGAGCATAAGCCTGTTTTTGTTTCCTTTTTCCAATCTTTATGATTGGAAATTTACCGCTTCATTACGCTCCATCTCTTGTTTTTCTTTTTTGAAAATTGATTTGGCATGCTGTCATTCTCATCGATCTAGTCTTTCACCTTCTCCAACCATGTCTAATCCTATTTCCACAGAAAGGTTCGTCACAAGAATGTAGTGCAATTTATTGGTGCATGCACGAGACCTCCTATTTTGTGTATAGTTACAGGTAACGCAGGCCTAACATGGAGTAATACATCATATTCTATGCTGCTTAGATTCTCTTGCATTTCTATGTTGAGCATTATTCATATCAACTATTTATTCATTTTCTTTTTGTTATTGCCAGAATTCATGCATGGAGGGAGTATTTTTGACTTCCTTTACAATAGACGAGGGAATTTTCAGCTCCCAGATGTGATAAGAATTGCATCTGACGTGTCCAAGGGAATGAATTACTTGCATCAGATTAATATTGTTCATAGGGACTTGAAGACTGCAAATCTTCTTATGGATGATCAGGTACTTGACAGCATCATACTATTAACCTTTGTTACAACATCTATGTTAGGAAAAATAGAAGTATACTACAATACTCACTTCTCAGCATTGTGGAATCCTAGCTTTGTCAGCAAAGGTTATCTTGAGCTATGGCTCACTTTACAAATGCAATCATGGCCATAAGGTTACCTTCTTCACACATTGTGGCTGCCCTAACAAAAATCAAGAAACCACCTGCCTCAGCTGTCCTATTTTTCTGCAGACCGGTCTGTCAATTTATAACAGTGCATGCTAAGATTGAACCAGGTTGTCTACCCTGAAATCAATCAATGCACCTATTCTATCTGCGAACCATGTCATTCGTTTTCGAGAATGAAACATGATCATGTTGAACTGGTTGTGTTTGCTTTCCCTTGGCACTATATTATTTCCAAAATATATAAACACGTGTTGTTTGAATTCCTTTGCCACTTCAATGGTATAATCGGTATTCGTATGGCTGCAAATATTTTCAATGACCTGCAAATATTTTCTAGTAGGTTGTCAAGGTTGCAACCCTAAACACTCATCTTGTAGGTTGTCAAGGTTGCAGACTTTGGGGTTGCAAGGGTTAAAGATCAATCAGGAGTTATGACTGCAGAAACAGGAACCTACAGATGGATGGCCCCTGAGGTTGATTTTACCAAATTACCTGTTATGAAACATTGACAATCTCTTAGCTTAAAACAATCTTCTGTGAAATTCGTTTTCAGTCTTAATTGTGGTTTTGTATCAAGTGGATTACATACTAGTTGTGCAGACTGCAGGAAAAATGCCCAAAATGTGAGAACTTACTCTCCCTTGACCACCTGCTGAGAGATCTGCTTGAAGCAGCAAATTTGTTGAGACCTTATAGCGTTGTACCTAAAAGCTTTCTTAGTTCCCAATGTCATTACTCAATTTTCAAGAAATCAAATTATTTTTTACCTGAGCTATTGCAACATAATTCATTCTTTTCTGTTATTCTGCTTGATCTACATGAATGCTGCTTCACCAAGCCTAGTTTGCCTATCTGGTCCGCAGTAGGTATTACTGTTCCTGCCAATTATATTATCATAATCATAATTATTATCAAAAAGTACCTTGAAAGAAGAAACCCAAAATCCTTTTGTGGGATTATACTTCTCTCAGCTAAGTAAACTGGTGACCTGTCAAACTGAAGGTAGTCCAGAAAATTCTTATCAATTTTTTTAACTTTAGATCATCTTCAGTAAGACACATAACAGATAATTTATTTGGTGTATTGGGGTTGGTCAGTTCCTTAAAAGGTGTCGTATGAATGCGCCATCTTCATTCTGTGCGTGAGCTTTGCGCCATTCAAAGAATTAAGACCAGCTTGTAGCACCTTTTTTACTAGAAAATATTTGCAGGTCATTGAGCACTTGCCATACGATCATAGGGCAGATGTTTTCAGTTTCGGAATAGTTCTTTGGGAGCTCCTGACTGGAAAGGTTCTTTACCGACCAGCCTTTTGTTTTCAGGCATAATGGTAGTGCAGAATTGTGGTTTTTCTGATTGTGGAGTTGGCTTTTCCTTTCCAGCTTCCATATGAAGACATGACACCTCTTCAAGCAGCAGTTGCAGTCGTTCAAAAGGTATCATAACTTAACACATCGGTTACTGTGGTTAGTCAGAAAATAAGAGCAACAACACTGCACGCCAATTTGTGAAAGCGAAAACTAAAAAAGAAAAAGGCAGATGTCAAATTGTAGATCCGTTTGGGGACGCTGGAATCTTTTCTGGTGCTTGCTGGATTTGAATTGCTCCTTGTGAAGTTGCTGCAAAATTCCTGTTTGGAATACTAAAGCTAGGCCAAATGTCTTTGCTTGCAGGATCTGAGGCCTATCATTGCTGCTGATACTCATCCTATGCTTGCGGATCTGCTTCAGCGATGCTGGCAGAAAGATCCAGCTCTAAGACCAACCTTTGCAGAGATTGTGGACATACTGAACTCCATAAAAGAGGTTTGTTCCATACAGATCTACATGCATGTCGCCTGTTTTCGTTTTTTTAATTTTATGTTTTTAATTAATTGCCAGGTGGTTCGGAGTTCTGGGCATCACAGGAGACATTCAAGTCGATCTCACTATGGGAGGAGACGAGGCTGTTGATGATGCGGCAGTTTTGTTTAGTGTTCACGCCCTTTCTCATCTTCATCTTTGATAGTGGTGATTTTTAAAAGGCCTTTTTTTCAAAAGATTTGTGTCTTTGGTTGTAGTTCAGTGATAGCTTCAGAATATGGTCGGTCAGATGAGTTGTGTTGTGCTTATTTCGAGAGCGTTACAATTTTGTGCCTTTTTAACTAAGATATATCCACGTGCACCTTGGGGTGTATACATTAGTTTTACTTCATCCACCACGTATACTTGCAAACTTGCAACACTACATATGACGTTGCCATAAGCTTTGTATTTGGCTCCTGATCCATTTTATGTTCACACATCACCTTTTTCTTTCCTTGTCATCTATAGCGTGTCTTAAATCTTAATTCCAATTATCCAGGTTGTTCTCAGGCACGCAACATTACAATTGCTGAGGTGGTATGTCTTGGATACAAAGATATATAAACCATTGTAAATACCCTTCCATCTCACCTTAGTCGAAGTATCTTATAAACCCTGTCTTCAATAGAAAAATTTCAGGTCACAATATAGACACATATCCTGCAATAACCTCAGCCTCACTAGTACAAAAAAAATCCAGTATAATGCTAAACGGTTTCTTCATAAAATCCGCATTTGAGACTTTTTTTCTCCTTTGCTACTTCTGCATTGGAGACTTTTTTTGAACGCATCATCCTTTCTTCTCTTTGTAATCCAACACTGTCGTCTGAACTTGCGCGCGCGCGCTCCAGAGGAATGCAGGATAGGATAAACGAGCCCAACAATGTGCGGGCCAAGTTCTCTCACAGATGTGGCCTGGAATTGGAATTCGCTAGGCCATGGCCCATCAAATAAGGCACGAGAGAGGTAACAAGGCCCAGCCCACCAATACCCTCCCAGTAGCCGAAGCGAGGACAAGAGGCGAGGGAAAACCTAGCTCCCTTGTCTCACGCGCAGACTACGCAGCGCCGCCCCGCCTCTCCCCCCCTCCCCTCGCACTCACCGGCCGCCACCGCACGTCGGCGCCGTCCGCTCCGTCCTCACCGCGCGCCGGCAGCCACCGTATCCCTCCCAGTACCAGGTAACGTCGCACCAGCCATCCCCCTCTTTTCACCTCCCTCTTAGCCGCCCGCCGGCTCTTGTTGCCGGGTCGGCTGCCGTGGTTCGGTGGATTCAGCTAGAGTGAAAGGACGGTTTCGAGGTTTCTGTGCGTCGCAAATCGCAACGAGCGTTAGGGTTTTCCTGAACTGCTGGAGGTGTAATTTCATCTCGCCTGTGGCCGAGCGGTTTGCTATGTATGGAGTGGAGGGATTGCGTCTGTAACTGAAGATAGCATCGTTACGGATTTAGTCTAGTGGTTTTCTTCTTTGTTGCATCAGCTATTTGCTTCAGTACCTGCTTTGGTATCTTAAGGCATGGCGTTTCTCTGATGCTTAATTAAGCCTGCAGTTTGAGAACTTCAAGTTCATGTTTATTTGTTTGTCATATGCTTGTTTTAATCTTCTTATGTAGATTAGTGGCGTTATATCATTTAGATAGATTGCTTGTCGATTTGTATTGTTCAGCAACGGTTGAACTTGCTGGAGATGAGTATGTGGATGTTTTAGTTGGTTTATTTGTTGTCACCTTATCCAATCAGAGACACCTGAAGAATTTCTACTGGCTGCAAATGCTACTCAAGTGTTTGTCTACTTGATTTATACTGGTGTTTGTCTACTTCTCACTGCAACAAGTGTTTGTCTACTTTTCTCTGCAATTTATACTGGTCTGAACCTATTTTACTTATGTCTCTTATGACACCTTTCACCCTCAATGTTTGTCCAGTTTAGCTGTATTTGTGGATCATGTTCCTTATGAGTTAGGTATTTACGCTGTGCTTTTCTCATGACTAGCACCCAGTATCAGTCTTTGTAGTGCAAATTAGTGTTGGGGGTGTTGTGGAATCTGAATGCCATCACTCCCTTTGATATTGTTTTTATATGACTGCTGTTCTACTTCTATCTATGCAATTTTATTCTGCTAATTAATACTATCTTCTTTTCTTTGATACAGTGAAATGGTGGGGCGTCGAAGTGAAGAAGCCCCGGCTCATGATGAAGACATCATGGATGATGTTGATTCTGACGTGGAAGAATCAGACTCGGAAGATGATTCAGGGGAAGAAGCTCAGGCTGAGCCTTCAGACAAAGCTATATACAACAAGGAGGCCATTCTTGAGAAACTTGAAGACATAGCCTGGCCCAAGAATGTGGACTGGATGCACAAGCTCACCATTGAGCATGATCAAGGGGGGAAAGTTGATGTGAATGATGATCTTGCCCGTGAACTTGCGTTTTACACCCAAGCTTTGGATGGCACAAGGCACGCCTTTGAGAAGCTGCAGTCGATGAAGGTTCGGTTCCTCAGACCAACGGATTATTATGCTGAGATGGTCAAGAGTGACGCGCACATGCACAAGATCAAGGGGAGGTTGTTATCAGAGAAGAGGAGGATTGAGGAGGCTGAGGAGAGGAAGAAGGCTAGAGAGGCCAAGAAAATAGCAAAGGAGGTGCAGGCAGAGAAGAACAAGCAGTGGGCTAAGGAGAAGAAGGAGCAAATTGAGTCAGTCAAGAAGTGGAGGAAGCAGAGGCAACAGGGGGGATTCGCCAAGGGAAATGATGATATGCCAGACTTGAACTTTGAGGGAGAAGAAGGATTTAAACAATCAAAGAAAAAGAGGCCGGGTGTTTCTCCTGGTGATAGGTCTGGTGGTGTTGCTAAGAGAGGTAAAGAAGGAAAGAACCGGAGGTCAAGAGATGCCAAGTTTGGGCATGGTGGTCGTAAAGGGCTGAAGAAGCAAAACACTGCTGAGACCACTAATGATTTTAGAAGCTTTAACAAGGGGGGCGAGTCTCAGAACAAGAAGAGAAAGAGATTTTGATTGATATCATAAGAAGATGTGCTCGGTTTCTTTTGCCCCTATTACTGTTATCGTCACAACTACTTTGCTATGGTGTGCCGTTACCAGAAGCAAAAATTAGCCAGAAAGATTAGTCTAAGGAAGCAGTCCAAACACAAGACTTAATGTTTTATTTTTTCTGGTGATAGCCTTATTTTGCTGTGTAATGCAGATGAATCTTACCAGCGCTGCAATTATCTTAAATAGTGTACACCTTGCTGCTATTCTTTCTGTTGTTTATTCATTCTGTTCTGCATTTTTTTGGGGGGTGCCTGTGCACCTAGAGTTAAAGGGAGTGATAAGTGTCCTTATCAGTGAGTCACGTCTCCCTTTCTCAATTTCGATGTTATACAGTTTCCACACTGCACCGATTGCGATGCAACATAGGAGGTGCTTTCTCACTGCATCTGATTGTGATGAAACTTAAAAGTTGTTCATCCTGATTGTTATCGATGCCCACATGCAGCTCAGGTATATCAAATAAATATTGAGATGTGCATATGGAGTTACTTCTGCATTTGTTTGTATAGTTCTAAGAGCTGTTTGCCATAAAAGCACATGGCTAATTGTTCCTTTGTCTGGTGATAATTGCCTAGTACAGTGTCTCACCATTGTGAACCAGAGGTTGCCATACATGATGTTTCTTTTTGTCTTGTATAGAATCATAGAATACTAAAATCCTCTGCCCAACCCGCCCAGAGATTAGCTGGCTTTATGAGTTCTTTCTTAAATTGCTTTCTGACCATGTTCTACAAGTGAAAATACTGATGTTCTCCTTTCACCAATGATTTTAGATATGATGTTCTCCTTTCACCAATGATTTTAGATATGATGTTCTCCTTTCACCAATGATTTTAGATATGATGTTCTCCTTTCACCAATGATTTTAGGTCTGTCTAACAAGGATTATAGTTATGTGGTTCTGTAGAAAATTCTATAAAGAAAATGTCTTGTCTTCTTGGATAGTATCCGATGTAAGCCATATAAAAGATTGCCAACTATGTTTTAGTGCATTTGTGAATCGGCCATACTTCCTTCTGTTATGTGCTATCTGTTAGTATACAAGATCGAGTAATACGGATTCACATCCAAACCCTATCTTTTCAAGATGTATCAATTCCCACTGCACAGCCTGCAGACCATTTTAGCTTGCATGACTAGTGCAACAATTTCAATACGAGAAATAAGTGGAGGTTAAGCAAGTCATAGATCAGTCACTAGAAATAATGGTGTTTTGTTGATGATGTATGGTAAGGTTTTCAAAAGTAGTAGTTGAATGAGGTTGCTCTGATTGTCAGGATTCAGGAAGAGGCAACAAGAATGCTATCATGCCTGATCCTGTACAGATCTGGCTTGTCTGGATACTCTGAAATAGTGAAACACACGACTTATCTGTATACCTTTTCTGATGTCAATTGCAACCAATATCTTTTTTTTTTTAAACGCAACCAATAAGCAGATGGCGCTAGCTCTCCATTCCTCGTCCTCATTCACTTCAATTTGTGGGTTCTCTTCATGATCCCAATAGTGCCTGATCCAACACAGTGCTATTAAAAATCTAGTATATACATGGAATCACGCTGCTTAGATTTTTTTGCCATCAATTATGTTCAGCATTCCACTAAGTGTAGATAGGACATCTGTTTATATGCACATCTGAGCTGAGAAGACATGTTTGTTATATACCATGGGTTATGTTTATGTTTGACATGCACGTCCGCCTCAGGAAAATCATTTATGCATATTTGCTCCATATTTCTATTTCAGCATTTCGTTCTTTTCCCCTGGAGATGGAATTGAAATTGTGTCGTCTTGTGTGGACAGAAATTGTCTCTTGGTTTGTAGCGGATGCGGTGCAATGATTATTCATGCTTAAGAGGAATTGACGGAGCGAAAGCAACTTTTCCCCCATGCCTTGGGGTTATGTAATTTGTCATGGGTTCGATTTTGTTGGTCTGTTCTGATCTTACGCAGTAACTTGCGATCATCTATATGCAAGGGATTTTTGTTCCATTGCTGGCTGCAAATTGGTTTGCAAACTTAGACGCTCCCCCTAATGGTCCTTGTTCCATTGGTGGTTTAGATTCTTTAAACTAGTATATTCTAGGCTGCTCTTGCACTGGAGGCGTCTGGTTCCAATGTTTTGGGTCCTGATAGCTGCCTGTACCAAACACACATCTCCAACTGAATGTCCCTCGTGCAATTTGACCATCGATTAATTCCTTAACGTCCGATCACACCGGATCTTGTTACTTATCCACCGGCAAGTTGCTGACTCAAGTGCGGACCCAAAGCAAGAAGAACTGTGGAGAGATGTTCCACAGAACCTTAGCCACACCACCATAAAGAAGGATATGCGCAAGTGTGCAACGGATTCCTGTTCTGCACATTGACAAAGCATGCGAGACGTACTGCTCCTCCACATGCATGCCTTGATCTGGCCAGACCTATCTCTCTTGATTTGGAAACAAAATGCATGAATTCTAGGATGTTCCGCAGTCGAGGAACATATAAACTACTAGACAGATTAACTTCTGTAAAGCTAATCATCACCACATAACCTAGGATAGTAGGATTAATTAATTCATTGAATTGAACTGAATAAAAACGCCATATAAGTTATTTATCCTCTCGGACTATATATAGCTTAAGCAATCGGATGGTCAACAATACATGGATAGGGCAAATCATTAAAGGTTTTATATGTAGGTGGCAATTGAATAAGAAACATATATATAGAGAGAAGTGATTTGTATGGATGATTTTGCGTGGCATGTCGAGACACAAGGCGAGCACATGCGGCGCCTTGCAGCCACTGCCGCTCCTCTCCATCGTCGTCCCCACCCAGCACGCAGCTGCCTGTCGATCGAAACGTACGCCATACCTCCCCTGAGCAGCCATCACTTTCTCTTTTTAATTTCCCCTCCAAAAACGACCAAGGACAATGTGTCACCTTTCATGATCGACCCCGCAATCTGGAGTACATATATCTATATTTGTGCAAATCCTAATCCGCAAATTGTTGGGCGCCATTGATGCACTTGCACTAGCTAGTTTTTTTTATTGATTTGATGATCCAAATGCTTTGTACAACTGAAGACGATGCGAGTGTCGTGACAAAAGGCTATATGCATTGCATATTTGCATTAGTGAACATCAATAACAGTTACTTGAACCCCAGAGTAAGGATTTAAGGTACAAAAACAAACATGCTGCCAAGCCGGTAACTCCAATGACACACCACAATGGTTTTTTTTTTGCTGTTCACATATTGTTAGATTTGATCTTCAGCTGCACAGGGAAAGAGCTAGAAATTGAAGGTTCCACACAACTAGTTTGCTCGATCTCTGTCTTCTGCTTTGAGGAAAAGTGGGCCCGGCACAGAGAAGGACACAGTGTTAACGATTTTACATAACATTTGGCAAGCTCAGTACGTCACACCACCAGCTAGCCCCCTTTAGTGCTTTCCGTTGCGATGTGTATATCTCTCTTGCTTGATAGTTGATACCTCACTCTCAACACATTCCTCTCCAAGTGACCAAGCCCATGCATGAGCATCCACTACCAAACACCCAATTGCAAGCCCCAAAACCTTGCACACCTCTACTACTTATGACAGCGACATATCACATGGAGAATACCTTCATTAGATTTGTCCATATATAACTGCCTATCTACCTATTTTATTTTATTTATAAAAACATTAGATGTTTTTTCTATATCTCCCTCCCTTTTTATTATATACGTATGTCTAATAGTGTAAGGTAATTCTAGCCACATGATCAACTGGATCTAATAATGGGTCCTCTCGATCAATATATACAAATTTATCATGATCCATAGTCACCTGCAGAATGATAACATTAGTAACATTAACGTGACTCCTAATATAAATCGCATGCTGTCTTTCAAATAACTTAAGTGTGCAGTCACACGTCAGTTTTTCCTTTTGATCTGAATGCGCGTTTGGATTAGTTGTTGAGCCATCTTAGGCGTCTCACATAGAGAAGCAGCACCCATGTGCCTTGTTCCAACATGAAGGCAATGTTTCACCTGAACCCAATTGACGTCTATCCACTTCAATTGCATCATTTTTTTCATATTATATCTTGCATATTGTATATGCGTGTACACAAACATTTTCGGTATTTTAATTGGCAGTTCAGATACCAACACGTGCATAGGCAACATTTCTTCCATAGATTCCGTGATATATTTACATGCACTGTATACAGAAATATATCAATGTAACATGATATATTCATGCTACAGCGATATACCACTGTAGAGCACGTACGAAAGTCTAATGCATGACATGGAAACATGGGAATGGATCTCATTCTATGTTTCCATTATACCCCTACATTTTTTAGAAAAAAAAACACTTTTGAAGCTAATCTATATCTTGATGATAATAAACTTTATTAATGTCATTTACACATGCAACTACTTCACATCTTGTATATCCTGATGCCCACATTTTTAAAGATAAAAATGACTGCGTCCATACTTAGTTAATGCGTAAACTGAGGATTTTTCTCAGAAACATCTTGCAAAACCCATAATAGATCCCGAAATTGAGTGTCCTTTTCATCCCGTTAAGAATTGCATTTAAGCTCTACATTTAGTTGTGAGCTAACATACATACAAAATGTACCCTCAGTATATCAAAGTGAATTCATAGTCCACTGAAAACGTTAATATATTCTTTAAAGAAATTGCACCCAAACTACATTGATGTTACAATTAATGCACACTTAACATTGACCATCCAACAACTCATGATTTGTCGCATGACTTAATCAAGAGATAACAATCAACACATACTAGTCATGACGACAACGAAAAAATGAATTCTCAAAGAAGAGAACCAATGAAATGAAAAAAGTACGGAGATGTTACATCATGGCAAGTTGGCCATAGTACTGATGCCAGCCACAGCTGGGTCTCCTGAAAACATGGCCACAAATGGCATGTACTGACCAGGAGAGCAGCAAAAAAGCACCAACCAACTAAACAGGATCGATCACAACACCTAGATTGATCATTGATCAGCAGTTCAGTAGTGCCAATGAATTCAGGCTAATCGAATTAATAAGCTACTAATCTCACAGTCATCCAGGCTAATCGATCGATCAGCCAGACCGTAGCAGCGAGCTGAGCAGCTCTGCAGCAATAATATGCACTCTGCAGATAATGCCACTGCTCTCGGACATAGCTACTACCAGATCTTGCTGATCCTGCCGGAGCCGGCGCACTTCTTCTTGGCGCCGCCGCTGCGGAAGGCGTCGAGGATCTGCTCGAGGCGGTCGGCGGAGCACGGCAGCACGATGGGGCGGCCGCCGGGCTCGCCGAACTCCTCCTCGGCCATGTTGAGGAGCTCCCGGAAGGTGTCGCTGCCGAGGTAGGCGATGGGGATGAAGAACCGGCGCCCGTCCCGGGTGTAGGCCGCGAAATGGCCCCGCGGGCACGGCGCCGCGCTCGGGGAGGTCACCTTGCCGCCTCCCAGCTTCTTGGAGACCATCTCCGTCAGCTTGAGTGAGCTCATCATCATGATCTGAATGCAGAGACGTGCCTGTGCTGGTGGGTAGTAGCTAGCTTGTGTGTGCACATATAGATGCTGCTGCTGCTGCTGCTGCACTTTGTTAGCGAGCAACAAGCTTGTTGTGTTTGTGGCTGGTGAGGTGTGTGTGAGAGTGGAGGGAGGGGGTATAAATAGGTGTTTGGGGGTGGTTCTCTTCTGTGGCAGTCAGCACTCAGCAGAGTGGGGCTGGGCTTGTGCATGTGGGGTTGCTGCATTTGCATGGAGAGGATTGCTGGGATTGGTAAATTACTTAGCTAGTATTAATCAGGAGACAAGGAGTGGTCCTGCTGATCTGATGATGTTAACCTTGGATGAGGAATGGTTGTACTTTGATTCCATTCCCAGAATAAAACATGCCAATGTGTAAGTACTTGCTCCATTCTCAAATAGCTAGATTATGATTACGGATGCTGCAGTCAGATTTTATAAAATTTGGCCACAAAGTATTAAGGTTTGTCACATGAAGAATACTACATATTAGTAGACTTATCACGACGACATACTATTCCTTTCAAATGATTTTGTTTCTAATTAATTTCAAACTAAAAATTGTTTAGAAGAAGCAAGTACAAGTACTACCTCTGTTCCGTATATTTGAAAACAGACGGAGTACTATTATTGGATATCAATCGTTTAGATGTCCGAAACCTCTCGACCTCGAGTAAGCAGAAGTATGCATAGTACTAGTTCTATTTGAATGTTTGCGTTAATCAAACGGCCACACTTGTGTTTGGAAACAAAAGGCCCTCCCGACGACATGTGGATGAGAAGACTTTTATCAGTCACCGCACTGAGTGAGTTCGTAGCAAAATTAAAAGGGACACAACAAGGAAACATCACAGTAATAACTTGTGCACAAATTCGCGAGCAAACAATTGACAGTGTTGTGAGTGAACTCTATATGCATACAAGGATAGTTGACCATTATTTTGGGAAGATCTAGTTGGCCATGGCGACGAGGTATATAGCTGCCAAGATCCATTGATTCGTTAGGAAGCAGCTGGGTTCAAAGCACGAACAAAATGTTAGAGCTGTCATGAGACATGACATGTTTTTTGCTTCACTAGATTTTTGCGACAACAATCAACTTAAGCTACATATACAGGCAGCTTCTGGCTTAATGCAGTCCATACAAATATAATGTTACAGCAAAACTATTTTTAAATATATTTTAATTTCAAACCGAAAATATTATTATATTTATGTTTGTCGTACTTTTTTCAATATCTTTTCCTCTGTTTTCATTGGTCGCATGCATTGGTAGCTATACCATAACGTGATATATACTATTAGCCGCATCGCATATGTATGTACATGAAGGCTGCATAATGTACAGGAAGCAGCATTAGACTATATATGTAAAATGTATATGAAACATGATTCAGTACATTTAATTATTAGAAATAAAACTGCTGATCTTAGGAATGCTTTTTTACCGCATTCTGATGGATGGGTTGATTTTTAGATAATGGAAAATATATTATCCGGCCTTGACCAAAACGGCTACAGCCAAAAAACAAACATGACAATTACATCCCCATCAAGAGGCTCTAGTAGTCCTACACGAAGTTGGACACCGACCACCATTAAAGATTGGATGCTTCTTCTAAGGCAACAACACGACATCCGACTGCTACGCCATCTAATGCCACCTCCACCTCCGCCTTGAGCTAACTACTGAACTGGGTGTCCACACGGAAAAACTGCCCGGCCTTGGCGAACAAGAACTTCGACGAAGCGCCTGCACTGCCGCCGCCGGCCTGGAGAACCAGGCTAGGTTTTCACCCAATTATTGAGCACCCGCAGGCGCAGTAGGAGACAGACTGACCAACGATTTCAGCAGCGCCTTCAACAAGGCTTGTGTCACGGACACATCCACCGCCGCCGGCCCGGCTAAACATGCCAGGCAAGGATTTCGCCCAAATTGCCGCCATCACCATCATCACTGTGCCCGGCCAAAAAGGTCGTCTTCACCAGAAGGACACCAACAGATTCGCTTAGGACGTCGCCACCGCAAGACGAGACGCATGCCGGCCGCCGTCGACGAAACACCGCCACCTAGAGCAAGGTTCCTCCGATAAAGGGACATCACCAACTCAGGAAAGGCGGCGGCGCGGCTGCTAGCGAAGTCCGTCCAAATTGGCCGCATGGGAGCGAAGCGGAGCGCCGGAGGCACGGGGCGCCCACCTAAGGGCCGAAGCCCCCAGATCCGGCCGCCCCCAAATCCGGCCGGCCAGATCTGCCAGGGTCGCAGGCACTGCGCGACGATGCCCTCCTGTGCTCGGCAGGGCGCAGCCCCACGACGCCCCGGCAGCCAGATCCCTGGTGGAGGAGGTCGATCCGGCCGAGAAGACGACGGATCCGGACCGGAGTAGTCGGGATCTCACTTCTGACCGTCGGCGGCCAACCACCGTCACCTGGTGTCGAGCCCCGTCGGTGCGAGGAAAGAAGGATGGGAGGACGGCCTCGCCACCGCTTCCTCGCAGGCGGTCGGGCTTCCGTCGGCCTGCTCTGGGAGCGGCGAGGAAGGGACGCGGATTCGAGGGGAGGCGGCGCTACGCGGTGGCGTCCGCCCGAGTCGCCCCGAGGAGGAGCGACGCGGACGGGAAAAAAACTCTCCGGTTGATAAAATTACTATATTCTTTTTTTTCTAAAAAAATGTTATGTAAATATTTCTGTCTCGGCATTGATTTTCGTGCATATGAGATATTTTTCGGCCTTTATCCATATGGGATTTAAATTATCTCTGAAAAATAAATGCAAATGTAGGTAATGCCATAAGACCGAGGTGAGTGTGTCAGCACAGAACAAGATGCAACAGGCAGAGCGCGCGGCCATGCATGATTGAAACTGGACAGGGAGGCTGCCCGTGTGCTTCGCTTGTAAACACTCTAGAGTATCTTGGGCCACATTTTTATCCATATCTATGCATACAGTTTGTGGATGACTAATCAGTGTAGTATCTATATTAGGATCCAAGTGAATACAGACCATTATTATATTATTACATATATTACGAAGTGCACCATTAATTAATTTATGAGAGTACATAATTTGCTAATTGAGTTTAATTTTTTTGATCCATACCTCAAATTAGTATCTGAGGCTGCAAGTTCTCAAGGCCCATATATATAGTTTCTCATTTGGCCATAATTACTTGTATTTGTCAAGAGGGCGCATTATGGTCATTTAAACTGCCACGACTCAAGCTTG
Source organism: Echinochloa phyllopogon (assembly GCA_033239725.1). NCBI lineage: Eukaryota > Viridiplantae > Streptophyta > Magnoliopsida > Poales > Poaceae > Echinochloa > Echinochloa phyllopogon. The sequence continues at coordinate 46,746,465 of BTCW01000002.1, read as the reverse complement.
CACATCTCCAACACTCAACGATCCGGGTTAATAATGTGGTAAGAAAGGGATTGTCATTTTTTCAGGTAAGAAAGGGATTATCATTTTTTAGAATGACCAGTACAAATGCAAACGACTCACCCCTATGAATAAACGTACACTAATCATATCTTTATGAGCACCTCCGAAAGATAGGACCGGCATTGTCATTGGAATATGCATTGTCCTTGGAATATGCATTTACGGGTTAGACAACCTAGAGCCAATGCTGTCCTTGTGATTTTGTTTTTGGATTATCCAACCACCTACAGGTGGATGTCCTTGCACGTACCACCCAAGTATATATAGAGGACCATATATACATTTCTACAACAGCAGCTTGCTTGTTTTCTTATTGCAATTGTATATGGAGTTTTCCTTTTATTGGCAAGTCGTTTTCAGTATTTTGCATCGGGCGTAAGAAGTTATAGGTTTTCATCTTGTTTGAACCAACAAATCCCCTTGCCACATTTTATAATTATAAAAATCTAGCAAGGTTTTTGGAGATGAACACTTAATATTAGCAGAATGTTTGAAACTGAAATGGATGGTTAGTAGTACTACCGAAGAAAATAATCGAAAGTAGCAATAAGGCCGGTGGTCATGATGGAAGCAAGGACTAGCTAGTAGGTATTGCATCATCCAGTGGTGCATGACAGCGAAAGGGCAATGGTACGTACAACATGGATGGGGCAGTACCAGGAGCTGTACGTACGTTAGAAAGAAATTAGCAGGACCGCTAGCCAGGTCGGGTCCGCGCGTGGATCGGAAGGCGACCGGCCGGTGGCGGCCACAGGCCACAGATACACACACACACACATATATATATATATATATATATATATATATATTTACAGATATTATATCAGAGGTTATTTCAGAAATAGGAGAATATATCCTCTGAGACAGCAGAAATTAAAAGAGGTTAAGCTACAAGCACATATGCACTACACCATATATAGCATCAGATCAGCGACACACATCGATCAGTTGATAAAAGTAGAAAATTACTGATGGATCATTAGTGCAGTGGGTTGAGAATTCTAGCAAACGTTCGGTCATCAGTAATGAACATTTCCGATAACCAATCCACAGGCAAAGTAATGTAGTAGGAGTGTCAGTTGGTGAATATGCATGGTCAGACAGCCTGTCGGTAAAACTGTAGAAACCCGGCCTGCAGATTCAATTCACGCACAGATCGATCGCTGAGCTAGCTACAACGAATGTAGACCTGCATGTCAAATGGTCTGGGTGTGTTTGTTGTTTGTTCCTATATATATACTAGCACCATATATATATCCAAGTGACCAAGTGGTTGTGTTTGTGTTTGTGCAACTAACCAAATATCTTTGTACGATCATCGCATCTACTCAACTTATGTTTCCTCTCATCTAGGATACACAATGCCTGTACACAAAATTACGTACAAAAGTAAATGCCAGCATAGGTAGGTCATGCTTGCACCGTGCATGGGGCGCGCACGCACGTCCCCGGCCGGTGGGCGTTCACGTTCATATATATGGCACTCTGCAGAATGAAGAGAGAGGGACCTGCATGCATGCGCACTTGACTCCTTGCAACAAGTAGGTCGGATCCGAGGCCTTGACCCGGTGTGTAGGGCATGATCGATCGATATGGATCATAGATAGGCAGGCAGGCAAACAGAGGCACGCAGGGGCCATGTGCCGGGCAATGGCAGCCACAGGTTGCTGCATCGGCCATGTGGCGCCCGCGTGGGGATGGGGCCCCTGGTTACCTGGCTGTACGTGTGTGCGGTGTGCCGCCGCGACCCGCCTCCAACTCAGCAATCGCGCGCCGCAGGGATCGGAATCCGGGATCCGTAGCGCCTGCGTGGATAAGGATCGATCGATCGCCCGCCGCCACACGTACTGTCAGCTGCAGGTCGTATGTACGACGGTCACTAAGATTACGGAGGAGATGGCCGAACGGTTCAAGGCGTAGCATTTTAAACTGCTATGTACTCCGTATATACTTTTGTTTACCGAGGGTTCGATGTTCGAATCCTTCTCTTTTCTTAGTTTCCTGATGTTGTTGGATCTATATATTGTTCAAACTATATCGGGTCTTTATCAACCACGTAATGTGTCAAACATGACTATAAATTTGAAGTAAAGAGTAAAATATACGTGAGGCTTTTAAACTTATCTCAAGGCGTGATGTGTCATTTGAGTCTCTAAACTCCTAAATTATGTTTTCATATGCTCTAATGGGTTTAGGATATCATCTGGTTCCCTAAATCCGTCGTTGGTGTTATCAATAGTTCAAATGGGCGGAGGGAGGAGTGATAACTCCTTCGTTTTACCATGCTAGATCTCACCCCTTCTCGCCCCCATGTCCCTCCCAATTATGGGCATGAGACTTGCGGCTTTGTTTATTGTGACGGCTAGATATAATCCCCTAGTCACACTCCGCCTCATAAGTTTAAGGACCCAGATGACATAACGGAATAAGTTTGAAAAGTTCAAAATATATTTTGGAAGTTTCATGACCTAGATGACCCTTTTGGATAAATTCAGAGAGCCGAAGTTCTATTTTAAGAGTTTAAGAACTTATATGACATCTCAGAATAAGTCTAAAATAGTTAGTTCTGTTGGAGGGAGTGAGGTGGAGAGGTGGCAACATACTGATTCTTATGGTTGTGCATCAATGATTCAGATTTTTTAGACAAAAAACAACCATCACCTTTACACATTATATACTCAGTTATGCATTTGTTCGTACATGGGTTATCCTGGGCTTAGTTATAACGCGCAATGATTGACATGTAGCCAAGTTGTTATTTTACTTAGACACATGGGTGATATTCTAGGTGTAGAATTGAGCGTCACTAGTGCGCGTAGGTATATTTCTTTTAGTTCTCTTGTAAATGTGTAGATATCAAAAGTGTTTTAAGTTACTTATATCAACTCCATGGAATTTCTTTAAAATCAATAAAATTTCTGTTATAAAAAAAGAATCACACATATTAAGTGACCACACTCATAATCAGGTATGTGTTTACCATTACTTGATGTACGCACACGCAAAGTGATCACATACAGATATTCTGTTGAAATGCACTACCTTTGTTCTAAAATGTAGGTCGTTTTGACATTTTTAGATACATAATTTTTACTATATATCAAGATATGAATTATGTCTAGATTTATAGTAAAAATTACGTATCTAGAAAATCCTAACCGACCTATATTTTAGGATGGATGGAGCATGTATTGCTGTATATATAATGCCATATCCAACGACGAGCAACAGAAGCTAAGACGACGGTATTCATTTTTAGCAAGTGGGAACGCAGAAACGAGTGCATCGACCTTCCGCGTTGACGGTAATACAGTCACAAGTATAGATCGATAGAGCAGAGTAGCAGGGACTGTCGTTTAATGTAACAACACAAAAAAACGGAACTGGCTATGAAAAAAAGGAGAGAAACTACGACAGGTGTTCATCCTCCTACGAGTAATAAGTTGGACCGCGTTAAAGCACGACGGGTCGCGCTCCAGTCTATCGCGCGACCCCGTTGTCCAGAGCAAACATCGCGTGCGTTCCTGGTGTCGGAAGTAAACATCGTGCAAAGCGAAATACTAGAAAGTGGAGCAGGTTTCTGTCGTAACGTGGACCAATTCATACGGGAGAAGCATGGTAGAGGCATGCTCATGCCATCTTATCTACTTCATTCTATTTTATTTTATTGATGATAATTTTCTCAGCAAACGTCCGTTTTCGAATCCGTTTTCACATTTATGTTTATTATGATTTTCTCTACGAAACAAGACCCATTTTCTATAGGTTTTAAAGTAATTTTATTTATATTGTCAACCTCTGTATAGTGGTGTTAGCAACTTATGCAGATATTTTGTATCAATCTATATAGATTTAGATGATGTATCAACTTATATAGGTTTAAACTACCAACTTATATAAATTTTATCAATATATATATAGATTTATAATCATAATATATGTAGGTTGGCATTTAGATTGATGCAGCGAATACATAGGTTGATGCAACGTAGATTGATAATCGTGATAGATTGATAGTAACTATACATAGGTTGATGCAACATAGATTGATAGTTAGAATATACAGGTTGATACTAAGAATATATGTCGATTAATAGTTATATATTTAGATTGTTAGTCAAAATAAACTGGTTGATACTCATAGTATACGTTGATTGATAGTTATAATATATGTAGGTTGATAGATACAATACATAGACTGATACTCAAAATATACATCGATTGGTAGTCGTAATATATGTCAGTTGATAATCAAAATAAACATGGTGACACAGCGAATGCACATGTTGATACTCGAAATATACATCGATTGATAGTCATAATATATGTCGGTTGATAATCAAAATAAATATGTTGATGTAGCTAATGCACATGTTGATACTCAGAATATATGTTGGTTGATAGTCACAATATATATAGGTTGATAGTAATCAGGTTGATAGGCCAACAAAAAATTGATAGTACAAAATACTTTCATGTCATAATCGGTATACAGGAAGTCAAATGCAACTAGGCTAGTTAATTAAGTATAAAATAATTAAGTTTGTTACGGTAAATATCCTAACTTGTTAGCTCTTCGTTATCTGACACGTAAAGACCAACTTGTATAAACTGAATCAATCCTGGGATCCATCCTTGCATGATCACGTGGGAAATAACCAGCACTAACAGGTCGGCACGAACATGGTCACGGTCGCCCAACAGCAGGCCGACGCCCATAAAAAAAACAGCAGGCCGGATCCACGGAGGTACAAGGCCTGATGGGCCAGTCCGATGCCGCGCGCGTCGCGCGATAGGTCGCTAGCGCGACCGGTCGGCGGATAGCTTTATCGTAATAAGTTCTTAACAAAATTAATTAGGGAGAGGGCGAGTTGGGCCTCCATTTTAGAAATGGACATGAGCAACGGCCGGCCCAGGCTGACCCAGATAGCATTTTAAGCCTATTGGACCCGAAGCGCGCCCGTCCCTGAAGAATCCGCGCTATTTGCTGGCCCAGCCTGACTTTTTTTTGTTGCCAATCTGGCCCATCCTGAGTTCGATTGCCAATTTTGCCATGGTTTCTGACGACGACGAGTGATGCAGCGGTGACTGCAACGCGCAACAGAAAAAACGATCGATGCCACAGCAAAATATTTTGAAAAAAACCTATTAAAAACGTGGCATGCAAACACAACCGTGTTTCACCAATACGCCAAATGGTGCTGCTTGCACCTGGGGCAACGAGGCTCTGATTTGGTTCCAAAAGACACGAACAAAACAGGAGAACACCAAGTGGACACAACACACATGTATGTAAAACCTCCCATGACGAAACTCCAAGTTAAGTGTTGAAGTTCAACTCATGATGACACCATAAGAGCAAGATCAAACCACCAGGCCAACATTTGGCTGGATTGGGTAGGACTCGGCAGGTTTCAAATTCACCCATGGGGCCATGGTTCTCATGGTAGCATGGGAACATATTTTTGTAATTGCCGATGTGACAAGAGACAAAATCACGCTAAAAGTTCCAGCAGCCCCACATGATTTAGGACCATTCCTCCACGTATGCTTCATCATTTTTTTTGTTGTCGTAGGTGGGAACAAAAAAAACGGCAACAAAAAAAAGGGTGACACGTCGCTCCCGCGTAGCCCCCGCGTGGGCGACACGGGCGGCCGGGACCTCCACCTCGCCGCCACCCCTCCCACCTTCCCCCTCTCCGCCACGCCGCCGCCCGAGCAAGGCCGCCGGAAGTCCGTGCGGCTAACAAGGACGGCGGCGGCGGGAAACATTAGCGTAGCCCCCGCGTCGCTCCCGCGTGGGCGACACGGGCGGCCGGGACCTCCACCTCGCCGCCACCCCTCCCACCTTCCCCCTCTCCGCCGCGCCGCTGCCCGAGCAAGGCCGCCGGAAGTCCGTGCGGCTCGCAAGGACGGCGGCGGCGGGGCGCCTTCCCTCCCTCTGTCGACTCGAAGCGGGCGCGGCCGCCTCGGTCGTCGGAGAGGACCGCCGGGCCGGCGCGGATTCCGGCGGCGCCGGCTCGCGGCTGGCCGGATCCGGTGTCCTCGCTGCCGGATCCGGGCCCCCTGCTGCCGGATCTGGTGCGGCGGCGGGCGGCTCCGACGGGGCCGCGGTGGCGGCGGCCGAGACGACGAGCGGGCCGCGGGGCGGCGGCCGGGGCGACGAGCTTCAGCGACGAGTGCGCGACGCCCTGGGCGGTGGCGGCAGGCCGTAGCGACGAGCGTCAGCGGCGGCACGGGGCGGCACACGGCGCGCGGCACGCGAGGCTGCGTGCGTGAGGGGCGTGGGGTCGTGGCGTGGGCCCTGCGGCAGGTGGTGGCCGCGGCAGCAACAGCCGACGCCGGGGTGCCGACGGCGCGAGGAGATGGCCGCGGGCAGCGGCCGCGGGCATGGTGCGGCGAGGACGGCTAGCAACGGCGTGCGGGCTGCGACGAGCAGACGACCAACATGCGGGATTACGGCGGAGGCGTCATTCTGGTGGGGTGGTCGCGGCGGTGATGCTGATCTTGCTTCACCACGAGCGTGCTAGGGGGGTTGGATGCTCCGGGCGAAAGCCCTTGCTAGCTTCGTGCTGGCGGATGGCGGCGGCGTCGTTGGACGTCGCTTTCCCTCTTGGGAGCGTCATCGTGGAGCAACAACCCCACTGCACGAGATCTCTGGGTGAAAACCCTGTCCAGTTTCTGGACGAGCGACGGTGGCGCCATTGGCGTCATACCCTCCTTGGAGGCGTCGTCTCTAGAGATACCTCGCGGTTGGTAGCACGAACGGTTTGGCGACCTCGCCCGGTTCTGGCAATCCCGTCGTGGGGCATGCAGAAGGGTGTTCGCCCCCTCCCGCCGAGGCATCTATCTTCGTGTTGGTGGCGGTCCTCGATTGGTTGTCGTTCGACTGCTCGCAGCGGACCACGGCGGCGGATGTTGCCTTGCAATCGTCAGTGCGGTGTGGGACTGCGTCGGAAGACGGCGCTTGCGGCAACGACAACGGGAGATGACTCGACCGGCGGATCACAGCGGTAGCGGCATCATGCGGAAGGGAGCAACGTGGTGAAGTCGAACTACGGCGGCCGGTCCGGTGGCTTTGGTTAAGTTTCTTTAGAGAAGGGGCAACCTTGCTCGCTATCTTGACGGCAATACAAGGAACGAGTCTGGAGCATGGAGTCGTGGCGGATGTGGCGAGGCCCCCGCGCACGAGAGAGGAGGCGTCCAACGGCGGGTGTGAGGCCCCGTGCGTTGTGTTTGCTCGGACTCGGTGTTTCTCATCCCGTCAGATAGGTCCTGCTTTGTTGCAACGTCCAACGAAGGCGTCTGCCTCCTTTGTTTCTCCACCAAGAGTCGGATCACGTCGATGTTCGATGACTGCTAGGGTGCGGCATGAGGGTGGGAGTTGCGGCTGATCTTCTCCGCTATCGTCCTCGTGTAGGACTGCGGCTGTGCTGGGGAGCGGTTGTGAGTGGTACCCCGCGTTGATGTCCTAATCCAACCGGGCGAGTACAGTTTCGTTTTTTCTTTCTTTTATGTTTCCTGCCTATGGCCTCCCAGGGTCGTAGACTTGTATTTTTTCTGCTATATCAATGAAACACGCATCGTCTTGTGCGGTTCGTTCAAAAAAAATCATTTTTTTTCTTTTCATTCATATCCCAAGATGGGCGAATCCATAAAGTGCCCTTCGTGTTAAAGCTGAGCAAATCCAAAGTTCTCAATCTGTGTATAGAATAGACAAAAGACAATGCAAGAGACAAGGATCTGACTAATTGGTTTTCTTCAGATAAATGCAAGAGACAATTTAGGGTTCAGGGTCTTTGCCACACCAACCAAAAGCACTGGTTCCAACAACGTGAACGATAGCTTATCAAATGCAAATATTGTCAAGATAATGTGTGAACGTGCAGGCATGAAGGGCAGATGGGTGGGACACAGTGGCATTATATTCGTTCTTCCATGAATGTCCCAAGAACCACGGTTGGTGGGGACGCTGTTCATCCTTCTTCCCTAATTGATCTCTGCAAGATGGATCAGGCAGCCGTACTATGCGAAGGAATTACATTTTGAATTTTACGTGCATACAGGTAATCCACATATGAGACGGATGCAAAGAAAATACATCATCCAGTCACTGACAAGGCCGGCGCAAACTGGAATGCCTCGTCGTTTTTTTTTCTGAAATCCAGTGGTGAGAATTCCTAAACATTTTCTGCAGAACGTTTTCATCTATGAAACAACCTAGCTTTATTTTGTATGCAATTGTTGACCAGGTAGAAGGTTCCAATAGTAATTGATCGAGCAGCATCCTGAAAATATAGCACTGGGCTGTGATTGTGAGTATACCCTCATAAGGGTAGAAAATTTTCTGGCAAGTAGCATGCATTTCCAGCTTGTGCCTGGTTGTTGGATGTCACCAGCACCTGGATGTCCAGAGGCATCTAACCCCTGCGTTATTTTGTCTGTCGTGCAAGCTGAAGTCATACATACTTGTATGATGTGTGTGGTCAGCTTAATAGTTCTTTTTGGAAACGAAGCTGAATGATCAGTTTGTTTAGTGTACCAACGGCATACATTTTCTTTAGTCATGCATTCTTTTGGCAACAAGTGTAGCAGCCTTTGCTTGCACAGAGGTGCTATTACGTTCTTCCATGTGTCCCTCTACGGCTGTGTTTACAAACCTACTCTAATTTTAATATTTGATGATTGTCGTAGAAATGCTTATATTAAGGGAATTGGCATGCACGTCACTTAGACTCATATATGAACTGTCACACCAATTTGTAGTGGAAGTAAGCAACTAACTCATAACGAGAGAAATGACGGGAAGAGCATCACTGGAAAGTGTAATATTGCAAATCGAACATTTTGTGGCTTCACCTTACACTCCCATATTTTGATTTCCATTGTCAACAAAACTGCCTACATTATTGAAAAAAAGGATATATAGCTCTTGGTTAATGCATGTCGAGAATATTTAAAGTTATGACACTAGTTTTCACACTCGTAGGGTCATGCATGTAAGGGAGTGGGCCTTTTGTCGAGAATATTTAAAGTTATGACACAATATGAGAAATGTTATTATTAGCTCGCCGCAATGCTAAACATATTGAAAAGGGGAGAGTTTCTACAAAGTCTTGAAAATGACTCATAATATACAGTATGTCGAACTGACGAACTCAAGGCACTACATGTGCCACCGCGACAGGTTTCACAATTGTCAAAGAACAAGACACAAAATGGCGCTAAAAGTTCCAAACCCACCATACCTCCATAACATGCTGCTTCTTTTCTTTCCTCAACTCAAGATGGAGAACGCCGCAAAGCTGAAGCTGCTAAGCCAAACTTCTCAACCTCGAACATGCTTTATGTTAGAAATCTAGGCAAATTTCGGTATATTTTAATTCAAGAAATTATCAACAAATTCATGACAAATATGAGTGATCCAGTGGGAGCAAAGCATGTGCTTGTGTTCAAGTTAAATCTCAAATAAAACAAGAACAGTAAGCAAAACCAGAGAGGATTTAGTGTATACCCAGGGACGGAACCGGAACCGGAGGAACCGGAATCGCCGTTACTAGTCATTGTGACTAGCCTGCTTGAAGTAGTCGATCTGATTCGGTGCAGTGACGAGTTGGTGCAGTGCAGTCCCTCGAACGACCAGGCCACTAGGAAGTAGTCGTTCGCTTGAGGGAAATGGACGCCGGGACGTAGTCGTTCGTGCTGACGAAGATGCCACCGGGAAATAGACGAGGTAGTCATTCACAGCAGCGAGCAGGCGCGTACGAGTACGCTCCCAAAAACCTTATCGCCCGCCTATCCCGAGCAGGATCGCTAGGCAGACGAGGTTCGGAGGCAACTGCTCACGCAAGCAGAGTGCGCGCAAAGCTTGCGTTGAGGATGCGAGAGAGCAACAAACAACAGGGAGAAGAGAGTGGTCTCCTGAAAGGAATACCAGAGAGGGTTGTACCGCGTGTGCTGCCTGGGAGGAGATGCAAAGCTTGCGTTGGGGATGCGAGAGAGCAACAAACAACAGGGATAAGAGAGCGGTCTCCTGAAAGGAATACCAGAGAGAGGGTTGTATCGCGTGTGCTGCCTGGGAGGAGATGCCTCTTCTTATGGGCGCCCAGCAGGAGAGGGAGGATGAACCTGGATGCTATTGTCCAGCCATAATGCTATTTAAGCGTCAGTTACAGGATTCATGACAGTAACGGTCGTCAGTTACTCTCCCCATGAAGACTGCAACGTCTCGTCATTAACAGCAAAAACGTTCACCCCCCGCGCATGAAGACTGCAACGTCTCGTCATTAACAGCAAAAACGTTCACCCCCCGCACGGCCACGGCCACGGCTCGGCGAGGCGAGCGAGAGCGCGCGCGCGTGGCATGTCCTTCTCCTTTTACTAACTTCACAAGCGGTCCATATTTGGTCCACCATTTAAGTTAGTTAGGATTCTCGTTGACTCTCAATCCGGGATATAGACCCCTAGCATTTATTAGTGGACCTTTAATTTCTTTTGATTAATTGAGACAAAATGGGCCAATGGCCCAATTAATCCAACACTTTATACTACTAATTTAACTATATATCTTCTTATCAGGTCATGTACCACGCATCCAGGAATCAATATTAGTTAAAAATATGTCACAGAATAAACGAAGATTATGCAGGGAATTTCAGTCAAATCAAAAGCATTGGTTTCCTAGCGTAGTACGTATTGACAAGTGCCAATGCTACACATATGAAATCCAAATCCTGGTGGTTGGATGTCAGTACGTGCTTCCTCTGTTTTCTCTGTTTTTCCCCTACAATCCTACGTGATGGGCTTTTGCATGGTACCAACGGCAATTTCTCACTTCCATTTGGCTTTCTTGCAACAGCTGTAGTGCGGCAGCCTTGCACCCTTTCAAGCAGAAGACCACAAGTCCACAAGCAATGATGCTTGTCTTCCATGTGTCCCGTTATGGCTTCATTTCCAAACCTATTACACCCTTTAGTGCTGATATTTCATTCTCGAAGAAACGTTAAAAGAATTCGTTAGGACGACCCCAAGAATAAATATGAATAATGGGATATCACTTCGTACTAGAATTTGTGATAAATAGGCAGCAATTAATACTTAGCATGACGCAGCTCAAATAGTCCATTTTGTGATTCGTCTACATTTATGCATGTGTTTATTCGTACATAGGTTAACTATGTTCATCATGTGGAAATTTATTATGTAAGTTTCTATGCAAGTTCTATCTTACTTGATTTCGCCATTTTGAACCAAAACTTTTTTATCTATATCAAATCTACAGATTCTTTGAAATTATTCAGACTAATGCATAGTGTAGTTTCAGAACAGACAACTAACTCACGCTAAATGTCGTTGAAACAAAATCTTATACATCCCCCACACACTGATAGCGACATGAGGAAGATTCGAGTACATTTTACCATGCATCCAGGGCCAATTGGGATTCTGCCGGATCTTTTATCGCTTTCAGAATCGCAATTGGTAGAAGTAGAAGTGATACAAGATATAGCATCTACTGCACCCTTGCCTAATTCGGAGGGAAAGGTGGGTGTACTCTCCGATTGAACAAATGCTGTGTATCTACTTTGTGCTATTGTTTTTATATATTTTGCAGCATCACTACTTAATTTAATTTCTAAAAAGGAAGGTCCCTCAAATTTTTAGTGTTTGCAAAACATTAATTTCTCAATCCATTTATGAATTTGTATTTTGTATAAACATCCTTAAAGGGTATATTTTGAACTTTAATTTATATTTATCAAACAACATATTGAGAATTCCTATAAAATCAATATTGTTCTATAATACTTTGAAATAAAAATATTTCGATATAACTTTTATGCAGTAAATGTCCATATACGATTTGAATAATTACTAAACAAAATTTACTGAGCTTAACTTCCTCAAATCAAATTGCACGTTGACACTAAAAAAAATAGGTTTCTCATATACAATAAAAAGTGTGTATCCCACAACCATGATATTCTCCAATCTCCATAAGTGTATGGACCATATTTTTACTGCATTGTAGATGGATGGTTTGCGTGTGTAGCTCGTAGATGCAATGATGGATGGTCTATGTAAGTATGTATTGCAATGCTCCCTATGCTTTTGAGTTTGTCACACTTTGTTCATGCGCTCAACACAATCAGCACGTAGATCGAAGCACTTAGTTCCGAGTGTGATCACATGAGAAAAATAAGATCCTAATTTTGAAAAAGAGACACACTTTTGCAAGTTTACCAAAAGTGTGGTCTTTTCAAAATCTGATACCTTATCCAAACAAACAACTAATTGGTAGAAAAGCATAAGGATCATTGATACTCAAAGGAAAGGAGGATTTTTGTACATGATCATAAAAGCATAAGGATCATTGATACTCAAAGGAAAGGAGGATTTTTGTACATGATCATAAAAGCATAAGGATCATTGATACTCAAAGGAAAGGAGGATTTTTGTACATGCCTATCGGTAGAGTTTGTGACGTCATGCGGTGTTGAACTAAGAAGTTTGTAGGCATAGAATATGATAAGTTGAAGGAGAGGCATCTATGGTAGATAGCTACAAGCAGTCAATGATGGATATGGTGGTGATGAATGAAAGGGCGGGAGATAGAGGGAATCGAAGGAGAGGTGTTTCCTGTAGATAGCTACAGGCCACCAACAAATCAACAACAGATATGGTGGTGATGAATGAAAGGATAGGAGGGGAGAAATCTGCGAGACAATGTGTATTAGAGCTAGACTATTGCGGCGGGGATATATGTTAAAAGGTTGCATGGCAAATATATAGAGATCTTATTTTAGTTAAAAGTGGAGAATTATTTATATCAAATGAATCTTCTCTATCAAATCTCCCGTGCATTAAATTCAAGATAGCATAGAGATGGAGGCTATATACGCCATTGTAGCGCGTGAAGTAGCATTGAACTCAGCAACGATTGATCACCGATATAGCAACAATGATGATGGATGAGCCGTAGTGATAATGTAACGAAGTCTACAAAGTCATAACGCATGGAGTCCATTATTAACGCCCAAAGGAAAGACTTATCTTCTTCTTAAAGAAAAATATCCGGGTTATTAGGGAGTTGAAGATGGTGGCGGCAGTGATGAACTAAGAAGTCTACAAATATAGTGAACACCGAAAGGAACGAACCTTCCATAAGATAGCTATGAGTCCTGTCTACAAAAATCGGTGGTGATGAGCGGAAGAGATCTCAAGGTACATAGAGGCACGGAAAAGATTATGCGTATGAACTTTTCAAGAAATGACGTACATATAAGCAGTTATTTTTGTTAAATTATCACAGGGGATTGTGAAAAAACTGTGAAAACACTAGATAAATTTCCACTCACAATCATAACCAATGCGATCAAGTTAAAGTAAATCATCATCGCTGGAGCCGGCGGAGGAGTAAACAACACTCCGCATAGTCTCAGATCACGGGTCTCGCACAATGCCGGTCGGTGGTCTCCATAATTTGTTTTTGACGGATTCCTCGGACGCCTGTGCCACCCACACATTTTTTTTTCTCTCCCCGACTACATGCCCCCACTTTTCTCTGCACTCGCGAAAAAGTGCTAAAAGGACCCCCAAAAGGCCAAAAATGCGTGCCCCACATCCGCGAATTTCTCCGGCCAAAAAATGCGCGCCTCACGGGACCCACCACGAGCAGCTACCGACACGTGGGCCCGGGATAGCCACGTTCCCCTGCGGGGCCCGCGGGCAGGGAGACACCTCGCTCTCTCGCGGTGCCTCGTGCGTGCTCCTCGCACTGACAGGTGGGCCCATGCCCGGTGGGCACGCCGCACGCAGGCTCTTCCCCTTTCTCTGCTCTGCGAGCTGCTTATATAGCGGCGGGTTATTAAACACAGTGGCCTAAGCAAAGCAGCGGCATGTGCTAGCCGGAGAGGCAGGTCACAGTCTCTCCTCCTCTGCTCCGTGCTACCGCGCTCTACTGCTCGACGACGCCTTCGCCATGGGCGTCTTCCTCGGTTTCTTCCTGGCACTCCTCGTCTCCTGCTCCGCCGCCGGCGTCGCGTCCGCCGCCGCCGGCGAGAGGTGCGTGCGACATGGCAAGGCCGCCTACGCGCCGTCGCTGTCCCCGCTCCCTCAAGGTACGTACGTGTGGCCACAGATGGACGGCGCCCGGCCGGTTCCTCTCCAGTACACGGGAGTATGTTCCGATCCGCCGAGGTTCTGAGCGATTCGGTTGATGGCCTGCAGGCGGCGGAGTCTGCGGGTACGGCGCCATGGCCGCGGAGATCAATGGGGGCTTCCTCGCCGCCGGCGGACCCAGGCTGCACCGCGGCGGGCTCGGCTGCGGGAGGTGCTTCCAGGTATCACTCACGCGTCCGTTCAGCCGCATCAATTGGGGATCGTTGGCTCTTCCCAGAATTTACGCTCCGTTGTTCTTTTCATGTTTTGTTTTTTTCTTTCTTTCTTTTTTGGCTCCTGTGTCTTTAATTTTATTCGGTTGGCGAGACGCCCCTTGCTTGATTCGTCTTCTTCACTGGCCAGCCTCAAGATTATTCAGGATTTGTGGCTGTCGGTTTTGTTTCTAAATTCTGGGGACGATGCGGTGCGGTGGTGTACTCTATGCCGATGCTTCTGGGATTGGACTTTCTTCTCGTGTTGTTGTCTTGAGGGTTCAGACTTGAGAGCCAGCAACCAAAGCAATCAGCAACTTCGGGGGGAATCTCTGTTTCTTTTTACCAGTTAGTTGGCTCAACTCAAATCAAGAAACCAAATTTGGGAGAACTTCCTGCTCACAGCTCTACCAAATGTACCTCTGACAAAAATGCTCCCAGAAAGCAAGAGTATCTAGTTTGTTTGTTTGTTTGTAGGTACCAAAAAATGTATATGCTCTATTGCTCTGCTTGGTGGTTTTCTACTTTGGCTTTGGCTTTTTGCTAGCATTTGCTTTGGCTTCTCCTAAGAATAAACTGGAAGCATTCGTTCTTATTGGATTTTTGTTTCAGTTTCGCTTGTTCTAAATTTCTTGCTTTTCGATTTGGGAACAGGTGAGATGCAAAGACGCAAAGCTGTGCAGCAGCCGGGGAGTGCGGATCGTGCTCACCGACTTCCACAGGAACAACCGTACAGACTTCCTGCTCGGCGGGCCCGCTTTCGTGGGCCTGGCCAGGCCCGGGATGGCCCACGTGTTGAAGAGGCTGGATTCTCTCTCCGTAGAGTACAAGAGGTAAACAGCTGGAAACTTTGCATAAAAAATGTGCAAATGAAGCACTAACCGCATATTTTTTATAAAAATGTTTTTTAACAATAAAATAAATGTTGGAAATGAATTGGAAACTGAAACTATAGTTAATTGCAAAAAAATGATGCCTCATATTTAGGTTTACTGATGATATTTACAGCCATAGGTGATTTGACACGAGTTAGTTAATAAAGAGGGATTCATCAAATGCATTTCAAGGAAATGACATACAGTGCTCTGATTTTTTTTTTCAAAGAGGCTATGCATACAAACACTCTGAATATCTCCCTATCTCATGAATCACTCCAATTTGTTGGGTTGCAGAATTCCCTGCGACTACAAGGACAAGAACCTGTCCATACTCGTGGAAGAAAAGAGCAAGAGTCCAAGCAACCTGGTGATCAAGTTCCTGTACCAGGGCGGCCAAACCGACATCCTGGCGGTGGACGTGGCCCCGGTGGGGTCGTCGGAGTGGCGGTTCATGACGCGGGTCCACGGGCCGGTGTGGCGCACGGACCGGGCCCCCGCCGGCCCGCTGCAGTTCCGGGCCGTGGTCACGGGCGGGTACGACGGCAAGTGGGTGTGGGCCGAGCGGGAGGTGCTCCCGGCGGGCTGGCGGCCCGGCCAGGTCTACGACACCGGCGTCCGGATCGCCGACGTCGCCAGCGACGGCTGCCGGGGCTGCGCCACCGGCGGCGCCGCCGCGGCGGTGGACTGGAAGTGAGCATGGCGGCTAGCTGGCTAGCTGCCTGGTAGATATAGGAGTACATACTAACACCGGTCGTCGTCGTCACTCGTGACATGGCGAGAGCTAGAGTGAGGGGGCATCAATGGCCGGCTCCCCAGCTGGCTGCTGTCGGGAGGAGGAAGAAAGAAGTAAAGGGGGATGTGATCTCTTTGGTTTTGGTCTTCTGCTCTTGCAGAATCATGTACATTGAACCATGCCTGCTCTCTGCTGCTGCAATGCAAGCATGTGTGTGCAAGAGGAGATGTATCATGCATCGTCGAGGTCCGAATGTCCGATGAGCTAGGATGGTTGTTGGTAGATGCAAACAAATGTGGCTAGCTACCTAGCAGCTACCCTACCCTACCCCTTGCTGAACGAATGCTAATGGTTAGAATAATGAATGATATGAGCACAGTACAGTACTGTCAGTGTGGCCTGTATGTTTTTCTTCCTCTTATCTTGGCATGTGCTCTGGCGTCGTTCAAAGTTCACATGCGCACCTACTCTAGCTGTTTTGGTGGCAAGTGAGGGAGGTGTAAAGCATTTGTGAGACTGGGAGTACGTATGGGATGCATCCATCGTCCCTTGTTCTGCTGTTCAACGAAACCAAAGTGTACACGGCCAAATGCGAAATATGCGGTAGGAGAAACAAAATGGGTCCGTCCTACGCCACTTCGTTCTTGAGTGTGATCGATGTTACAAGGAATGAGTTGCGCTCCTTGCTAGCACGAATGAGTTACCCACGCACGACGGACCAACGACACCTTGGACGTACGCATCGATTCATCAAACCAAACACTCTACTTGTATAATTAAAACCGCATATATACACTGTACATGTACTCAAACACACGTCAAATTAAATTTGTGTCGATTTTGCAACCAGGATGCTGGCTGAGAGGCTCTAGATGAGATGATCGAGCTCTGGAGTGTTGAACATGGCAACGGGCACGGTTGTTGCTTTCACAGGACAAAACAAATAAACAGGGGGAGGAGGACAAAATGGCAAACTGGCGTCTGATTCACGGGCAAGTTCGACACCGACGTGCCGTTCTTTTGTCGTGGAAACCGACATCCACCTTTAATTTGGCAGGGGGATTAGGAACTACTCCGATCCTACAGCTGGTTGCAGCTTGAGAAACTTGACGAAATGATCCCCAGTCCCCTTCAACTCACGGCGGTATTAGGATGCCCGCCGGCGGCCGGCCGGCCGGCCAGACGAAAGGCATGACGACGATTCTGAGTGAGTGAGATAGATGGAAAAGAGACGAGACTTATTGTACTCATAATAGATACAGAGGCAAGGCTGAAAATTGTATAGGTATTGGTCTACATATAATAACGATTCGTCAGGGTATCTCCACCGATCCGCTACATTTTGAAAAAAAAATAGTACTAATAATTGAACTAAAGAGGATCAGTAGATGCATTAAGGAGCACTAATTCGCACCAATAAATTTAAGGCACACGACTTCAATCATCTATATACAATATACCTTGGTGAAGCAGGTTCGGTCATTGTAAATTAATGAAAGAGTCCAATAACCTGATTAATTAGTTGAAGCGAATCAAGCCATACTACTATCGGAGACGACTCAGATCGAAACTAGTGCATCTTTAATTTCTTGTCGTTTCCCGATCAACTTTCAAACGGGCGGTATTTACTTACATACATATATATATATGCATCTTTTTTCCATGCATGCACAGAATTTCGAACCTAAACTATAGAGGGGATAGCTAGCTAGGGTTCTAGTGCCTCGATCTCAACCAGCTACTAACAGTAAGTATAAACAAAATCAGCTACTGACAGCAACCTCACTGAGGTCGCATGTGTTGCAGTGTTGGCTTGGTCCAAAAGAATTAACACGTCCGAGACCGTACTCGCATGGAACACGTCAAAAGAAGAAAACTTCACTTCCATCGACAGATCCATCCATCCAATTAGCCCCTGTCAATGCAGCAGTCCGTATGCAGCCAAATCATTTTTCGTTCAGGATATTATTATCTCTTTTTCAACTGCAGTCTCGAGAGACGCCCAAGACGTACGCCCGTGACACGAGAAAAACTGCACGCGGACAAACGTATCTGGAAAGCCAAAACACATTCGAGAAACTATAGCTAGGCCCGATAGCAAAGTGCGAGATTCTAATCATGGACGACCTCTTATGCTCTTCCGGACGCAGGATTTTCAATCAAAACGTAGAAAAAACACAAATAATAGATGAGTGATTGGAATTGTCTAGCATACATAATTCTATGGAATGATATAACAACAGAAATTACTCACATGAAGTGTGTATGGATGCTTCATCATAGGGAAAAAGCAAGGGAATTTTAAGTACAAGTTCATTCTCCCTTGCCTTTAAACCTCCAGAGGATAGCAACATTATAATAAAATGAGTTGATGTGACCATCATTAAATTAGAAAATAGTGTGTTGCTGCCAACTAATACTTTGGCCCATACACTCATAGAAAACAATATTAAATATCACACAGATAACAAAATAGACAACATATTATAAAGATGTCTATTTAGCTGTATATGTGTCAAATAGACAGTAGCTGTCTAAACTGGTGTACTTACTCTTATTAGCCGGAGCAATATTTTATTCAACAAACGGTGCTTAAAACAGTCTGTCAGTGAGTTAGTAATCGCTAGACTCAAACTTCCTCGGAAACTGTTTCTCTCTACCCACGTTGCCCAAAACACATTATTACTCATATAATCTCTCTCTCTTCTCAACGTCCTCAGGCGACGTCGCCTCTCTTTAAAAAAAGGCTAGTGAGGGTAAGTACAATAGTTTAAAAAAAGAGGATTTCACCTTAAGGAATTTGAGAGGTGACGAAATACATGGAGAGAAATTGATTTGTACCGAATGTTAGTGAGCAAGAACATGACAAGAATATTCGTTTAAAAAAAGAGCTGACAAGAATATGTACATAGCATTTGATTTGCTACACATAGTCAATTACTGAACCCTTGTGATCAGGGCATCAAAATTGGGTACGACTTCTCACTGCCGACGAAGTGCACTCTAGGTTATTATGCAACCTGATTACAAGTTTTCTATTACATCAAGGACAAAAGCATATTCATTGTTTTCTTGTACTTGAATATTTTTTTTACTGATTTTTCGACTCGACCTTTTCCTCGAACAGCATTTTGTGTTTTTAAGTTGAACCTAAACACGTGTTAGGTTCCTAGTGCCTATCCATCAGGTACTGACAAGTGCTAGCTCATTGCTGTTGCAGCATGAGTTGTCTTGGTCCAAAGAACGACAGCGTCAAACTGTCAAAGGCGTCCATGCATGACCGACGAACGGATGTAGTAACACCACTTCCCTGTAAGTATCAAAAAAGAAAAAACAAAGCACTTGCCTGCATACAATCAGTCCCTCTCAAGTGTCAAGTGCCAACAATCCATACGCGGCCAAATCATTCGATCGCCTCCGCTCCCTGCAAGTCTCCACACGCCAGAGTGCAGCACGCCCGTGACAGGAGAAATAATTTACCCCCTTCGTCCTTAAGTCGTTCTAGGTTTTGATATATTTACTATGGCGGTGTTCACTTCCAAAAATTCCACCAAACTTTCTCTCTACAAACTTCACTATTCACTGTCACATCAAATCTCTCTCCTCATGCATGGAGCACTAAATGTAGGTAAATAAAAAAACTAATGTATAGTTTTGATGTACACGACGAGACGAATCTTTTGAGCCTAGTTAGGTCATGGTAGGACAATGTTTACCACAAACAAACGAAAAGTGCTACAATGCACTATAATGTCCGATGTGACATTTTCACTAAACTTTTCCTCTCTTTTCAAGGAAGTGAACACCCTCTGACTAACTGAAAGGACCAACACTAGGCCTAGAGGGTGGGTGAATAGGCCTGTTTAAAAAAATTCCTGCAAAAATCCTCCGAAAAATGTCAGATGGTCGGATGATCCGACACAGTCTCGGATCTTCCGGCCAGGAAGATCCGACACTGTACAGGATCTTCCGACAGGAATAGAATACCGGAAGATCCGAGGATAAGCCGGATCTTCCGACAGGCAATTCAAGGGTACTTCGAGATTTGAAATCTAATGACCTTTCGACGATTCCACTTGAATACAAAGCTCACAAAGGATGTAAGGAACCTTCTAAATATGATCAATATCAGAGTATAGCCACAAATAAGTAGATCGGGACAAATCAAGTTGTAGAAACAATATGAGCAAGAACAAATGTGGAGACAAAGGATTTTCTACCGAAGTTCACTCCACAAAGGAGCTACGTCTCCGTTGAGATGCTCACAAAGAGCCGGGCTGTCACACTAACCCCAAGTCTCTCACAATCAACCACAAAGGAGGATTGAGTTACTTACTATGTGCTCCCACGAAGAGAGAGGGTAATACAAACTTCCGGGACTCAAACCACAAGAGAATGGGAGTTCACCGGCACCTCTAACCGTCTAGGAGCAAGCTCCAAGAGTAACAAACGTAAATCAATGAATCCAAGTGCTTCAAGTGCTTGAGAGATGAACTAGTGAAGGGCTCAAGGTTGCACAAGTCTCACACCTCAAATCTTCTCTCTCACTCAAACCCTAGGTGAATCTTGGAAGAATCAAGCCTTGGAAGGGAGTAGAGGGGTGGAGTGAATGCTCAAAGGAGTGTTTGTCTCGTTTTAGGTCAGTGTGTCCAGCACGAAATGAATGAGGGGGGTGAGGGGTATTTATACCAACCCCCCAAAATGTGACCGTTATGTGCTCTGCGAAGAGGTACCGGATCTTCCGACACTTCGTCGGATCTTCCGACAAGCAACAGATATGTGATAGGAAAACTCCAGAAAAGTTCCAGGGGCCGGATCTTCCAACTGTATGTCGGATCTTCCGGGGGGACCCCGGAACTTCCGGCCCGGAGAAAGCCAAGACAGAGCCGGCCGGAACTTCCTGTCGGATCTTCCGGCCAAGGGTCGGAACTTGTATTCATGGCGCTCAGGAGCTCGAAAAACGGCTAAGTCAAGCATCTTCCGAAGCCACGGCCGGATCTTCCGGCCAGGAAAAACTCAAGACCGAGCCGCCCGGAACTTCCGGTCGGATCTTCCGGCCCAAGTTCCGGTCGAGCAGAAAAAGTGTTTGTGAAGTATTTTTGTGTCTCTCAAGAGTTTGTCATCTCAAGTAAAGCACTTTTAGCATCTAGAATTTATCAACTACGTCCCCCTTGATAGTACGGTGGTCCTATACTCAATTTCAAACGGAAAATTAAATTTAAATCCACCAATTGAGTCCTCCACCATATGAATAAGCGTTGGGGTCCTTCCTTTAGTATTATCTTCTTTTTATTTCATTTTATTCCTGCACAACTCATGCAAAGCATCATATCCAAATTTCTATTGCCATTAATCACCAAAATAGATTAAATGCCTAGATGCACTTTCACTGACATATATACTCGTAGTTGCGGGTGTAAAACTCTGACGATTGTTCCGTTGGCAGCAGCACGATGACTAATGAGTAATTACCGGGCGGCCAAAACGCAGCGCCGCCGCAGCGGCATGGAATGCCGGCATCCCTAATTTCCGGTGTCAGTTCGTGCACGGAGATGGTATTGCGGCTGCTGCCCAGTTTCCACGCATTCCATCTTGTAGCTATGCAGCTGTTCACGCCGACCAGCTGTAGCTATCTCGGCGATAGCAGTCCGATCGCCAGAGTGCGTGGCATCTAGTCTAGCTATAAGTCAGGCTTCATATTTGATAAAATATAGAGGCAACATGCCGATTTTTTTGTCCAATAGGACTGAGATACCCACCGCCAAAAAACTGAAATGCCATGTTATCTCCAGTATTTTATATATCTGATCCTGAGTTTATAATTATTCTAAATTCCATTAATCAACTTTCACAAAACACATTGGTTACAAATTTAAAAACTATTCCAAAACAACAATTTCATAAAACTACACTTTTATCACCATTCGTTATCGTAAAACTACAATTTTTAAGTGTAATATTATTTTGTATGGAAACTAAGGCATTACAAGAGAAGTTATTTCCGAAAAGAAAATAATGGCTTGTCATATATGTCAATAAAGATATTTTCTATGACAATTCAATAACTGCTCTATATTTATGATTGAAAAGGTTGACGTATTATTAGGGATGAAAACCGTTACCGTTTTCGTTATTCTTGAGTTTTATCGTATTATATCATTTATTATTTTTAACTAATTTTTTATCGTATTATTCTGTTTTGCTCTGTTCATTTGATAAAACAAATAAATTTATCAAATTTATGATACATTTGTATAGATTGCGAAATTTGTGATACTGTTACCGAAAATTTTCGACCGTTCTCGACCATGTAACCCTAACATTTTCTATGTGACAAACTAGTAAAAGATGAGACCAAGGGGCACATGGCCCCCTCTAACTCTATGTACAGCTTTTTAATGATCAATACTCTGTATAGTTTTCCTCCTCTCTATATGATTTATTGCTTTGTCTCTAGTAAGACAAAACAATCTAATAAAAAGTGAAGAACCATGCCAAAATAATCGGAGATGTGTGGTGGACCACTGATAGCCGTGGAAGGCCGCCATTGTCCCGCTGGATTGCGGACAGTTTTTCAGAAGCCCTCAACCGTGAGGAGGGCATGAAATAATTGTGATTTGTACATGCCGAATTCTAGATTGGTTTGAGCGTGAAAGACACTGCATGGAGCATTTGATTTGCTCTAAGTAGTCAATTACTGAGCCCTTATGACAAGGTCATTGACAAGGGAGTACTGCCGACATGCGCCCATGTAGTGCAACTTGAGCTCAAGATTTGCTCTAAATAGTCAATTATTCCTAAGATTATCGTTGAAACCGGGGGACCACCAAGGACAAGAAACAACATAAAGGCAGGATCAGATCACAGATTCTCCTTTGCAACTAGCTAGTAGCTACTCCTACTCCGTAGGTTTGTGTCGACCGACGATAGCGATGCATCTATGCAGTGTAACCTCCTAGTCCGTAGCCAGATGATTCGGCCGGCGTGATTGTAACCTTCCTTGTAGCGTTCCGTTCGGTCCAAGAGGGCTGGCTATTTTGGCTATTTCCGTTCTTCTTCTTCCACTATCTCCTCCTCACCTTGTCCTTGTTGTTGAGAGGCACCAAAGACATATCCCTGTGAGTAGTCCTCCCAAGGATTTGCAAAGGGAGGTGGAGGAGTGACTTCCCTGAGTTGATGAACAGGAGAATGTGACATGTTTAACTTTTCAAGAAGCTCTTTGTGGCGCTTATCCGCCATGTATCTATCATACTCGGCGCGTTGCTCACGCTCATGAGACTTCTTGACTTGATATTTGCACATGTTGAAGCAAGAGAACATGCCTTGGAGCAGAAAGTCAATCTTACTCATCTTGCCTTTGGGAGTAAGAGAGGGGCCACTAGATGAAGCAGGAGCATGTGATGGAGGAGCTTGGGAAGATGAGGCACCTTGAGAGGACGGGGTTGGAGCACCCTGATATGCCTTGGACTTGATCTTGAGAAGCTGAGTAATCTTGCCCGGAGGAGATTTGTATGGGAGATGAAGCTTGTCAGTCAAAATGTTGATCCCAGTCACATACTTGATCATATGAAAAATGTAAGGAGCATAATGACAGCCACTAGAAGCATCATGAGAGCAGTAGATGATTTCATTCCAAATAAAGTTGAACACCTTGAACTTGGGCTTCCCGGGGGCCATTTGAAAAAGTAAGTTCTTAGCCCTCTTTGAGATGTTGTCGGCATCTCCTGCTCTAGGGTACATGGTCCCGCGAAAAAGTTGATTTAGCAACTTGTAGAACGGAGAGAGACCCTTGTACTTCCCATACACCACCTCTCCATAAGCATGATTATACATGAATGCCAACTTTGTGTCATCTAGTATTCTCCCAAGATGAAGATCAACCTTGCTACGATCATTACTAGTATGAGCATAAGCAGTCTCCTCAGCAAGGTCAAACAAACCGGCAAAATCATGCAGAGAGATGGAAAGACGTTTCCCACACAGGGTCCAGTGCATCTCATACCTTTCCTCATCAACCCATAGAGTAGCATAAAATTGGGCAATGACTTCTTCATTGTATGGACACTCAAATGCCATCAACTTGTCCATGTCCATCTCCACACATCGCTTGTATACATCCTCAACAACAGGCTTGAGCGGTGGTGGGAAGTTCCTTAGATATTTCCAGTCAACCCAATACATCGGAGTGCAAATCCGAGTCATCTTCAATATCACAGACTCATACCAATCTGCCTGGTGTGAAAGCCAAAACCGAGGATCACCCTTGAAGAGTTTGTATCGAATGCTCCTAGGATCCTCATGTTCACTGAACCTTAGAGGCTTCATGATGTTCTTGGCTAACTTGAAATTGACCAAGGGACTATCTTGTGAGTGACGGAAAGGAATGGCAGTGCTTATGAAATTCTGAGCAAGAAAGGATATGTCAATATCATCATTGTACTGTGTCCCTGGTCCTTCTTCTTGACCAGCTCTCTTGACTCTGGGACGAGGAGGAATTTTGCGCCCTTGCACACTTGGCTGGGCTCTTCCTCGAACAGAGCGAGAAGTTGTCAGTTTCTCTGAGCGCTTTCCCTTGCCAACTTCTCTAATGCCCTCATCTGAGTTGGTGTCTGACTCAGAGGACGAGCCACTGGGTGGGTGAAAAGAGCTTTTGGTGCGACCGGTACTTGGACGCGCAGTCAAAAAAGTGCTCTTCTTCTGTGTAAACTACTCTTTAACCATCTGACAAGATATGCAAGGATAAATTTAGAGAAAGGATCAAAGATTGGTAACTAAATTGATAGGACAGAGTTCGACTCGGTCGGATCTTCCGGCAATGAGTCGGAAGATCCGGGGTCCGGATCTTCCGGCCCATAGTCGGATGATCCGACAGAGTCGGGCCAAACCCTAACAACTTAGGAACCGAAGATTTAGCCCACCAAACGACACGAGATCATAGGGAGGCATTCTAGGCATGTATATGAGATGAATCACCAAGGGAAAACCACTAGAACTTCCTACATTGATAGATCGGGTGATGGGGATTTTGAATCAATACCGTTGAGATTTCCCGCGAAAACTCCGGAAGATCCGAGGGGAAAAAAATTGGAGTGTTGGGGAATCAAAAGATGTCACTTGATGAAGAAATCCACGGTCCAATCTTCAAATCGCCGTATGGGGTGGAGTGAGGGAGAGAGGAGGCGTTGGTGGAGGAAGAGAGAAAGAATGGGAGAGGTAACGGTTCGTTCCAGATATTTATATCACGCACGGCCCGGATGATCCGACAGGGTGTCGGAAGATCCGATAGAGACAGAACCAGTAAGATCAGCACCGGAAGTTCCGAGAGCTCCCAGGTCCGGAAGATCCGACAAGCTGCCGGAAGATCCGACCTGATCGGAAGATCCGGAAGAACTTCAGAGAGAACGATGAGAGACAGAGCCGACCGGAACTTCCAGGGGTAAGTTCCGGGGGTCTGTCGGAAGATCCGGTCCAGAGAAGGTGTGTCCCAAAGATGATTTTCCACGACGAGATTTGATAGACGATTTTGAGAGAACTAGCTTATGAACATGTAAGAAACTTGTCCCAAAGTTGATCAGCAACAAACAATCAACACATAACCATGATCAACTTGAAACAAGAAAAGATCCAACGAACAAAAGATCAAAATTTTGAAAAACTCACACCATAGAAGGAGAATAAAATCGTTTTTTTTCTAGTCTAGGCATCAATCAATTGTGTATGCAACAAATCAAGCCAAGTTACGAGAATCCAAGATATTTAGCTCACTCCTCAAGTAACAAAACCTTTGCTCATCAAGAGGCTTGGTGAAGATATTGGCCAATTGTTTTTCGGTTCCAACATGGCATAGGGCGATATCTCCTTTGGCTTCATGGTATCTAAGGAAGTGATGTCTAATGTCTATGTGCTTGGTTCTTGAGTGTTGGACGGGATTGTTTGCTAGTTTTATGGCACTCTCATTGTCACATAAGAGTGGGATATTTTTGAACTCACAACCAAAATCACTCAAGGTTTGCCTCATCCAAAGTAGTTGAGCACAACAAGCACCGACTGCAACATACTCGGCCTCGGCGGTGGATAGCGCAACGGAATTTTGTTTCTTAGAGCTCCATGACACCAAAGACCTACCAAGAAATTGGCAAGTCCCCGTTATACTCTTCCAATCTACTTTGCAACCGGCATAATCCGAATCGGAGTAGCCAAGTAGATCAAAAGTGGAGCCCTTGGGATACCATAAGCCAAGGTTTGGAGTATGCACTAAATATCTAAAAATTCTCTTAACAGCCATTAGATGACATTCCTTAGGATTGGCTTGAAATCTTGCACACATGCACACACTAAGCATAATATCCGGCCTAGATGCACAAAGGTAAAGCAAGGAACCAATCATGGAGCGATATACCTTTTGATCGACCGATTTGCCTTCCTCATTTAGATCAAGATGGCCATTTACCGGCATAGGGGTCTTGATGGGCTTAGCATTGGCCATGTCAAACTTCTTGAGCATATCACTTGTGTATTTGGTTTGACATATGAACGTACCATGCTTCAATTGCTTGATTTGAAATCCGAGAAAGAACTTCAATTCCCCCATCATTGACATCTCAAATCTCTTGGTCATTATCCTACTATACTCTTCACAAAATTTTTCATTAGTAGAACCAAAGATTATATCATCAACATAAATTTGACAAACAAACAAATCTTTGTCTATTTTTCTAGTGAAGAGAGTAGAATCGGCTTTGCCCATTACAAAGCCATTCTTGAGAAGAAAAACCTTGAGGCATTCATACCATGCTCTAGGTGCTTGCTTAAGCCCATAGAGCGCCTTATGGAGTTTGTAGACATGGTCGGGGTGCTTGAGATCTTCAAATCAAGGTGGTTGCTCCACATATACTAGCTCCCCAAGAGGCCCATTCAAAAATGCACTCTTCACATCCATTTGATACAACTTGAAGTTGTGATGAGATGCATAGGCCAAAAGAATACGAATTGACTCAAGCCTTGCCACCGGAGCATATGTCTCACCAAAATCAAGCCCTTCAATTTGAGTGAAGCCTTGAGCAACCAACCTAGCCTTGTTTCTTGTGACAATGCCATTTTCATCTTGTTTGTTCCGGAAAACCCACTTGGTGCCAATCACATTTTGCTTGGGTCTTGAGACCAACTCCCATACTTCATTTCTTAAGAAGTTGTTCAACTCTTCTTGCATTGCAATAACCCAATCCGCATCTCCAAGAGCTTCTTCTACCTTGAGAGGTTCCAAAGAGGAGACAAACGAGTAAAATCCACAAAAATTTGCTAAACGTGAACGAGTGGTTACCCCTCTTTGGATGCTCCCTAGAATGTTGTCAACGGGATGATTCCGTTGAACACTTTGGTGAACTCTTGGATATGAGAAAGTTGATTGACGTTGGATGGGTCCATCATCATCTTCTTCATGATGTGACTCAACATCTTGAACATCTTCACCTTGAGCTCCCCCTTGATCATTGCCATGGTCATGATCGTCACCATGATCTTGGACTTGATCTTGTGATGAGCTTGGTGGTTCAACTCTTGTTGATGGTGATGGATCGATGTTGAACATGATTTCCGGATCTTGGTCTTGTTCTTCATTTTCATTTGGAAGCTCTTGAGGCTTTACTTCCCCTAAACTCAAGTTCTTGATAGCTTGACTTGGCGGGACTTCATCTACAAGGTCATTTACAACTTGCTCTACTTGAGAGCCGTTTGATTCATCAAATTTTACGTCTACTGTGATCTCAACACAACCGGTGGTTTTGTTGAAAACACGGTAGGCGTGTTCGTTAGTACCATAACCAAGTAGAAAGCCTTCATCAACCTTAGGTGCAAACTTTGAGCTTTTGGCTTTCTTGTTAAGAATGTAACATTTGCAACCAAAGACTCGAAAGTAGTGCACCTTTGGTTTGTTACCGGTTAGTATCTCGTATGGAGTCTTGTTCAAATACTTTTGAAGATAGAGACGGTTAGTGGCATGGCAAGCCGTGCCAACCACCTCGGCCCAAAAGTTATCCGGAGTCTTGTACTCATCAAGCATGGTCCGTGCCATTTCAATCAAAGTTCGGTTCTTCCTCTCAACAATGCCATTTTGTTGAGGTGTGTATGGCGCGGAGAGTTCATGCTTGATTCCTTCTTCATCAAGAAACTCTTCAACATTGGTGTTCTTGAACTCTGTCCCATTGTCACTTCTTATATGCTTGATTTTCAACTCAAACTCATTTTGAGCCCTTTTAATGAATCTCTTGATGATTGTTTGAGCTTCACTCTTGTCTTGCAAAAAGAAAACCCATGTGAAGCGAGAAAAGTCATCTACAATGACAAGTCCATACTTGTTCCCGCCAATGCTAACATATGCAACCGGTCCAAATAAATCCATGTGAAGCAACTTGAGTGGTCTTGAGCTAGTCAAAATATTCTTGGGTGGATGTGGAGCACCAACTTGCTTCCCGGCTTGACAAGCACTACACAATTTATCTTTCTCAAACACGACATTTGTTAGTCCTAGAATGTGTTCATCCTTTTGAAGTTTGGCCAAGTTCCTCATCCCAACATGAGCTAGCCGGCGATGCCAAAGCCAACCCAAGCTAGATTTTGCCACTAAACAAGTCTTCGGTTCCACTTTACTAGTTGTGAAATCAACCAAGTAAAGCTTTCCCTTGAGTCGACCCGTAAAAGCAATAGAGGAATCCTCCCTTCTTAGAATGCTCACACCCTCATTAGTAAAGAGACAATTGTAGCCCTTCTCACATAGTTGTGAGACCGACAACAAGTTGTATCCCAAAGAATCAACAAGATAAACATTGGAAAGAAATGAGTCTTGTGAGATAGCTATTTCACCTTGACCTATGACATCACCATGATTGTTGTCACCAAATGTGATCTTCTCAACGGGTGAGTCATACTCTTGTAGCTTTGCAAACATATTCTTTTCTCCGGTCATATGATTTGAACATCCACTATCCAACAACCACGAAGATCCACCGGAGGAATATGACTGCAAAACTAGTTTAAGCCTTGGACTTAGGTACCCAAAAGTGGTTGGGTCCTTGAGTGTTAGCTTTTGACATTTTAGGCACCCACACACTTCTCATCATCTTCCTAGTATGAGCACCTATATACTTTACCATCATCTTCCCATTTTGGTCCCAAGTGACCATATAGTCAATGGAGTAGTTTGGCGATGGCTTGTGCTCGATGACCTTCTCTTCCTTCTTGGTCTTGATCTTGACATCTTGACTAAATGCTTTTGCCATTGGCGAGGGCTCCATGGACCTTACCACCCCATGAGCCGCATCCATTAGTTCACCTAGATTGGTCCCCTTGGTGAACAATGTCACATCACGACCTCTTATCTTCTTTGTCCCATTGGCCTTTCCACCTCGAGTGTATCCAAGCCCATCCTTGATAGTGCCATATCTACCGGCTTTATATGCCGAGTGGGTCTCGAATAGACTCTTGCCCTTATCTTGGTCTTGGCCAATGGTTTTGGTCAACTTTTGGATTTGAGCATCTTTAGCCTTGACTTGCTCCTCTAACTTAGAAATGTTAGTAGCACAAGCATGTATATCAATTGTGTAACATCTTGAGCAACCTTCACTAGTAGAGACACTTGAGTCAAGAGTTGTTTTAGAGTTGTTCTTGGTACTTTCCCAAAGTGAGCTAAAATTGACTTCTAGATCGTTATATTTGATCTCTAGGCTTGAATATCTTTCTTGAAGCTCACTTTTAGCATTCTTTAGGTTAGTTAGAGAGTCATTTGTCAAAGACAAGTCCTTTGACATCTTCTCCCGTGAGTCATTAGCATGAGATAGCTCACAAGCCAATTTCTCAACCTTGAGTTTCTCCTCAACTAGAGCCTCTTTTAGGACAAGGTTTCTCTCCTTCTCAAGGATGAGCAATTCTTCTTGCCTATCAAGAGACTCCTCTCTTTTCTCAATTTTCTCTAGTAGCTTTTTAATAAATTTGTAGCCATCTTTTCCGAACTTCTTTATCATGTTTTTCTCGTGTTCGGCTTCTTCATTATCTAGATCATTTTCAATGTTACTAGATGACAAAAGAGTGGATGAGAGAGGTGGTGTGGTGTCAAATACCTTAGTCCCTTGAGCCATGAGGCACATGGGAGCTTCGTCATCACTCTCATCGATGTCGTTGAAGAGTCGTGGAGTTGATGTAGGAGCTTGAATGGCACAAGTGGCCATTCCTTCATCACCGGAGTCATCACTTGATGAATCCCAACCTTCACCGACGTGGGCGCTTCCAAACCTTTTCTTGTACTCTCGACTCTTCTCCTTGTATTTCTTGTCTTTGTCACCGGTCTTGTCCTTGGACTTCTTGTCATCCTTGTCATTCTTCTTGTGAGGACAATCGGCAATGTAGTGACCTTTCTCCCCACACTCATAGCATCTTCGTTGAGAGAAGCTCTTCTTTTCACCTTTTGTCTTCATGAATCTCTTGAAGTTTCTAACCATCATAGCGGTTTCTTCATCGGTGCTCTCATGGACGTTTGAATCTTCATTCTTCTTGGAAGTTGAGGTCTTCTCATTTGACTCAACTTTCTTGCTTGGTTCGGCCTTGAGAGCTA
This sequence comes from Echinochloa phyllopogon, assembly GCA_033239725.1. NCBI lineage: Eukaryota > Viridiplantae > Streptophyta > Magnoliopsida > Poales > Poaceae > Echinochloa > Echinochloa phyllopogon. The sequence goes on along the minus strand of BTCW01000002.1, from coordinate 46,715,820 downwards.
TGGTCTTGACTTCGGTTTGTTGGATTGACCTTGTCACATCCAAGCTATTCATCTCATGATATTGCAACTTGTTGAATAGCTCCATGAGCACCATTGTCTTGAACTTGTCACTTTCTCTAATCATTGTGGCAAGCATTGGGTTCTTGGGTGCGTATGCTCTAAGCAATTTCTTTGTGACCTTGCTCTCGCCCCAATCATTGCTTCCAAGCATTCTAATTTCGGTGACAAGGAGCTTCAATCGATCATACATCTCTTGCAAGGACTCATCCTTCTTCATGACAAAAGCTTCTAGTTCTCCTTGTAAGAGATCTACCTTGCCTTCCTTGACCTCATCCAATCCTTCATGCGCCATTTGAAGAGTGTCCCATAGCTCCTTGGCACTATCGATTCCTCTAATCTTGTTGTACTCATAGGAGCTTAGAGCACTCCTAAGCATGGTCACGGCTTGAGAGTTGCGGAAGATGTCGTACTCTTGTTCTCGACTTGGCGTTGCACTCTTGTCGACACCTATTTTCACAATAGTCCAAAGAGATGGATGAAGACCATGCAAGTAAACTTTCATATCATCGCTCCACCGGGCATAGTCAATCCCATTGAATTTGGGGACTTTGCCCATTGGAACGGATGAGAAATTAAGACTAGAAGGGTCGAAAGATTTGTTAGAAGAAGATGTCTCATATCGATAAGACACCGAGTGAAGTCCGTCGAGAGCGTCTCTTTCTCGTATCTTCTTCTTGAGAAGCTTTTGCGCCTTTCTTTCGGCCTTCTCTTTAATCTTCTTCCTTATCTTCTCCCTTCTTTGCTTCTTCTTTTCTTGTTCATCCAAGCTCTCATCAACATCGCTAATGTTGAATTCATCATCGCTTGAGCTTGACTCAACGGGCGTCGGATGTTTATCTTTGTGAGCGGAAGCCATCTCGGATCCATCTCCCGTACCGGCCATAGTGTTTTTCCCTTAGCGGTTAAGCCTAAACAAGGGATTAGGCTCTGATACCAATTGAAAGGACCAACACTAGGCCTAGAGGGGGGTGAATAGGCCTGTTTAAAAAAATTCCTGCAAAAATCCTCCGAAAAATGTCAGATGGTCGGATGATCCGACACAGTCTCGGATCTTCCGGCCAGGAAGATCCGACACTGTACAGGATCTTCCGACAGGAATAGAATACCGGAAGATCCGAGGATAAGCCGGATCTTCCGACAGGCAATTCAAGGGTACTTCGAGATTTGAAATCTAATGACCTTTCGACGATTCCACTTGAATACAAAGCTCACAAAGGATGTAAGGAACCTTCTAAATATGATCAATATCAGAGTATAGCCACAAATAAGTAGATCGGGACAAATCAAGTTGTAGAAACAATATGAGCAAGAACAAATGTGGAGACAAAGGATTTTCTACCGAAGTTCACTCCACAAAGGAGCTACGTCTCCGTTGAGATGCTCACAAAGAGCCGGGCTGTCACACTAACCCCAAGTCTCTCACAATCAACCACAAAGGAGGATTGAGTTACTTACTATGTGCTCCCACGAAGAGAGAGGGTAATACAAACTTCCGGGACTCAAACCACAAGAGAATGGGAGTTCACCGGCACCTCTAACCGTCTAGGAGCAAGCTCCAAGAGTAACAAACGTAAATCAATGAATCCAAGTGCTTCAAGTGCTTGAGAGATGAACTAGTGAAGGGCTCAAGGTTGCACAAGTCTCACACCTCAAATCTTCTCTCTCACTCAAACCCTAGGTGAATCTTGGAAGAATCAAGCCTTGGAAGGGAGTAGAGGGGTGGAGTGAATGCTCAAAGGAGTGTTTGTCTCGTTTTAGGTCAGTGTGTCCAGCACGAAATGAATGAGGGGGGTGAGGGGTATTTATACCAACCCCCCAAAATGTGACCGTTATGTGCTCTGCGAAGAGGTACCGGATCTTCCGACACTTCGTCGGATCTTCCGACAAGCAACAGATATGTGATAGGAAAACTCCAGAAAAGTTCCAGGGGCCGGATCTTCCAACTGTATGTCGGATCTTCCGGGGGGACCCCGGAACTTCCGGCCCGGAGAAAGCCAAGACAGAGCCGGCCGGAACTTCCTGTCGGATCTTCCGGCCAAGGGTCGGAACTTGTATTCATGGCGCTCAGGAGCTCGAAAAACGGCTAAGTCAAGCATCTTCCGAAGCCACGGCCGGATCTTCCGGCCAGGAAAAACTCAAGACCGAGCCGCCCGGAACTTCCGGTCGGATCTTCCGGCCCAAGTTCCGGTCGAGCAGAAAAAGTGTTTGTGAAGTATTTTTGTGTCTCTCAAGAGTTTGTCATCTCAAGTAAAGCACTTTTAGCATCTAGAATTTATCAACTACGTCCCCCTTGATAGTACGGTGGTCCTATACTCAATTTCAAACGGAAAATTAAATTTAAATCCACCAATTGAGTCCTCCACCATATGAATAAGCGTTGGGGTCCTTCCTTTAGTATTATCTTCTTTTTATTTCATTTTATTCCTGCACAACTCATGCAAAGCATCATATCCAAATTTCTATTGCCATTAATCACCAAAATAGATTAAATGCCTAGATGCACTTTCACTGACATATATACTCGTAGTTGCGGGTGTAAAACTCTGACGATTGTTCCGTTGGCAGCAGCACGATGACTAATGAGTAATTACCGGGCGGCCAAAACGCAGCGCCGCCGCAGCGGCATGGAATGCCGGCATCCCTAATTTCCGGTGTCAGTTCGTGCACGGAGATGGTATTGCGGCTGCTGCCCAGTTTCCACGCATTCCATCTTGTAGCTATGCAGCTGTTCACGCCGACCAGCTGTAGCTATCTCGGCGATAGCAGTCCGATCGCCAGAGTGCGTGGCATCTAGTCTAGCTATAAGTCAGGCTTCATATTTGATAAAATATAGAGGCAACATGCCGATTTTTTTGTCCAATAGGACTGAGATACCCACCGCCAAAAAACTGAAATGCCATGTTATCTCCAGTATTTTATATATCTGATCCTGAGTTTATAATTATTCTAAATTCCATTAATCAACTTTCACAAAACACATTGGTTACAAATTTAAAAACTATTCCAAAACAACAATTTCATAAAACTACACTTTTATCACCATTCGTTATCGTAAAACTACAATTTTTAAGTGTAATATTATTTTGTATGGAAACTAAGGCATTACAAGAGAAGTTATTTCCGAAAAGAAAATAATGGCTTGTCATATATGTCAATAAAGATATTTTCTATGACAATTCAATAACTGCTCTATATTTATGATTGAAAAGGTTGACGTATTATTAGGGATGAAAACCGTTACCGTTTTCGTTATTCTTGAGTTTTATCGTATTATATCATTTATTATTTTTAACTAATTTTTTATCGTATTATTCTGTTTTGCTCTGTTCATTTGATAAAACAAATAAATTTATCAAATTTATGATACATTTGTATAGATTGCGAAATTTGTGATACTGTTACCGAAAATTTTCGACCGTTCTCGACCATGTAACCCTAACATTTTCTATGTGACAAACTAGTAAAAGATGAGACCAAGGGGCACATGGCCCCCTCTAACTCTATGTACAGCTTTTTAATGATCAATACTCTGTATAGTTTTCCTCCTCTCTATATGATTTATTGCTTTGTCTCTAGTAAGACAAAACAATCTAATAAAAAGTGAAGAACCATGCCAAAATAATCGGAGATGTGTGGTGGACCACTGATAGCCGTGGAAGGCCGCCATTGTCCCGCTGGATTGCGGACAGTTTTTCAGAAGCCCTCAACCGTGAGGAGGGCATGAAATAATTGTGATTTGTACATGCCGAATTCTAGATTGGTTTGAGCGTGAAAGACACTGCATGGAGCATTTGATTTGCTCTAAGTAGTCAATTACTGAGCCCTTATGACAAGGTCATTGACAAGGGAGTACTGCCGACATGCGCCCATGTAGTGCAACTTGAGCTCAAGATTTGCTCTAAATAGTCAATTATTCCTAAGATTATCGTTGAAACCGGGGGACCACCAAGGACAAGAAACAACATAAAGGCAGGATCAGATCACAGATTCTCCTTTGCAACTAGCTAGTAGCTACTCCTACTCCGTAGGTTTGTGTCGACCGACGATAGCGATGCATCTGCATAGCAGTGTAACCTCCTAGTCCGTAGCCAGATGATTCGGCCGGCGTGATTGTAACCTTCCTTGTAGCGTTCCGTTCGGTCCAAGAGGGCTGGCTATTTTGGGGTGTTGTTGACACAGAATAGCGCGTTGTTGGGCTGCTGGCTATTTTCAGTTTCTCCTCAAAATTAAAGCCCAGCTCTAGTTCCCTTTAGCCCGCTTTATCAAAGATTTAGCCCATGGGCCTTCACAAATCGCCTACGGCCTACCGCTCTCTCTCTGCCTTCAACTTCAATCGCTTTTGTGTACTCTGATGTCCATTTGCCAACCACCATGATCACCATTCACCACCACCACAATCCCCGACACGACACGCGCACACGAACACAACAAAGATAAGGCCCCAGCTCGCGCGCCATGGCGCCCACCCGCTGGCTCCCGCCGCCGCTCCCCCTCTTCCTCCACCTGCTCCTCACCGCCGCCGCCGGCACGACGGCATCCACGGCGGCGGCGGACGCATCATCCGGCGGCGCGCCCCCTCCTTCCCCGACGCCGTGGCCGGAGCGGTTCCACGCGGTGCTGTTCACCAACCTGACCAACTACTCGGTGGCGTCGACGGGCCCGCCGCTGCGCATGACGGACCTCTACTACGACTGGCCGCGCCGCCGCAACCTGAACCTGGTCCGCCACCAGCTCTCCGCCGACCCGCTCCACGACGTCGAGTGGGGCAACGGCACCTCCTTCTACTTCGACTCCGCGTCCTGCCGCGTCGAGCGCTTCGACGTCGGCGTGCTGCCGCCATGGTGGCTCTCCGGCGGCGGTGCCGAGTACGCCGGGCGGGAGGTCACCGGCGGCATCGACTGCCACGTCTGGGGCAAGGCCGGGTTCATCGTCTACTACGAGGAGGCCGCCACGGGCCGGCCCGTGCGGTGGAACTTCATCGACGGTAATTAACTAGTATCCCAGTAATTAATGGTTGAGGAGCGTCACCTGATGCTGATGCACTTGGCGTTCGCTAACAATTCGAACGCGTCGGCACCGAATGTGCAGTGACGGGGATCCAGCAGTTCGTGATGAGCTTCGAGCCCGGCGTGGCGCTGGAGGACGCGGAATGGCAGGCGCCGGCGCACTGCTTCCCGGATGGCGACGGTGAAGAAGAAGAAGAGCAAGGGAATGGCAATGGCGATGCCTCAAGCAGCAGTGAGCAGGAATTTGAGGGCGCCATCAGGCTACTCAGGAAGCTTGCAGTTGCAGGAGCTGCAGCAACGTCTTGATTGTGTTCTAGTATATGCGGATACATATGTAAACAGTAACAGTAGCGGTTCTCCTGTAAAAAAACATTAGATGTATGCTCCGAGATGCATGTGCCGTGCGTGTAATATGCAAGAACGAATAATAAGAGGCTCATATAGAACAGCAAGATCCGACGAAGCAGCTTCTTTAGGCTGGCTGGCTGCAGTTGGTTGAGCACAAGATGCTGCTTCCAGGACCATTCTAGCATGTTGTTTTTGGGAGGCCCTGATCTGAGATGTGTGTCAGGTACATAAATTGTGAAATCCGCTTTGTGCTTCCGGATTCATGCCTCGTACGCTTCGTTAATTTTGGAATAAATGACATAACTCATAGAATCGTCAGAGAAATGTGAACCAAGCAACAAAGGAAAACGACTCCCAAGTTCAGTATTCAACTCTTTTTTTACTGGAAGGAGCATTAAACAGTAGGATCATTGCCATTTTTGACATATGTCGCACAGATTTGTCCTGAACTATGTCAAAGACTGATCTTGGATATCGAATGGATATCGAATGCACTGATTCCACCCATTTATTCTTAGTACCAAATTTGGCACACTGCCCCCACCATAGATACGCAGAGATCATCCCGGCAACACCTAATTCTAAGAGCAAAATTCAGAACGCTGCCTTACAGCTGGGTCTGCAGCCATCTCAATTAATAACACCTCGTAATAGTACGTTTCAATCAGAACATGACAATCAAGAAAACAAAGCTCCACAAAACGAGACTCTGAACTTTTAGCAGAGGTGATTCAGCTTATTCACCACATTGTATGGCAAAATACGCAACTGTATTCTACCCAAACCAATTCCGAACACCAAAACAGTATTTCCGGCCAACCCAATCAATACCAACTAATGTTTGTTACTGACATCTACCAGATAGGTAGACTGCATCACGATATCCACATTACCAACCCAAGAGAGGAAGCAAGAAGATCACCACCTCCGGGAGATCACACAACTCAAACAAGAGGAACTCCAGCCCTCAGATCCTGCGAACTGACGACCTGGGGTTGATCCTCCTCTCCTTGACAGCCATCGACACGGCGCCAGAGGCGGCAGTGGCCTTCTTCATCTCCTTGCTGCTCCTGAGCGAGGACCTGGGCCCCAGGCCTCCGGCGCGGCCCGCCGCGAAGTCGACGGCCGGCATGGACCTCCTGACGGACTCGCCGCCGGTGGCGGCGTAGGCCTTCTTGGCGACGCGGCGCTTGGATAGCTCAACGGCGACGCAGGGGTCCTCGGCCATGGCCTCCGGGTCCAGCGGCGCGGACGCCGAGTCCTCGCAGGAGTAGGGGAAGCCGTGCTTGCGCTTGAGCCGCTCGTTGCGGCGCGCCGAGTAGAGGTCGTAGAGCCTGCCGCGGACGAAGAGCGGGCCGGCGGCCGGCGTGCCCGCGGCCCTGGCGACCGCGGCGAGGTTGAGCGCCAGCAGCTCGTCGTGGGCGTCCGCGCCGGCGGGGAGGAGGTTCTCCTTCTCGAAGGCCCCCGCCGCCCTCACCGGGGGCGTCGACGGCGCCGCGGCGGCGGCGGCGGGGAGGAGGTTCTCCTTCCCGGCCTGGGACGACGCCGGGAAGTCGAGCTTGGCGCGCGTTGTCGGCGGGAGCGCGGCGGCCATAGACGCGCGCACCGGGCTCGGCTCGAAGCGGGCCGGCGACGGCAGCGCGGAGATGGAGGCGCGCAGCGGGCTCGGCTCGAGGCGGATCGGGGACGGGATCGCGCAGATGGACGCGCGCATCGGGGCCGCCGCCTTCTTCATCGATCCTGAAGATTCGACAAGGAACGCGCATTAGATCGGTGGGAATAAAATGCAAAATCAATCGGCGCACGAGGACAGGGGGATCGGGAGCTCGTACCTGGCGGGGTCTGCACGGAGGAGGCCGGCACCAGCGGCGGCCGGGGCACGCGGTGCGGGCGCGGGCGGAGGCGGCGCGGCGAGACGGCGAGCGGCGCGCGTCGGTCCATGGCGTCTGTTGCTTCCTCGCCCTGGATCCCTGCTTGTCTCTCTCGGGTTGGGACTTGGGAAGGCGAGGCGAGGCGAGGCGAGACGAGGAGGTTTTTAAGCGGAGGGGAGGGGCTCCTCCAACGGTCGTCTTGGCTCTCCTTTTCGAATTGGTCCTGCGTCAGCGTGGCCAGTTCGTCACAGCTCGGCACCTGGGACGCCGTCACTGCCGTGTGGGCCCTCCGGACCGGGCAGGCGCTGTTTGTGGCATGATAATCAGTTAATCACGGCGGTTTAGGGTGATGATGGTGGTGGGTCGCCCGCGGTTATTATTATGGTAATCGCAACGGATATATTTTTCGCATTGAGTGATTTCCTTAAATCTCCTTGCCCAAAGGTAGTATGGAGTAATTGTGCATTTTGTAATAAGGAGGAAATGATTTGGCGGATCTACAAACCTGGCTTGAGGGCTTGAGGCAAGATTTCGTGGTCAAGCACAAACCAACCATGAGGAATTTTTCTACTCGTGATTTTTTTTTTCTTTTTGTCTCGCTCGGTATGCTCTTCTTTATTACTTTTAATTATCAATATTTTTTCGTTTTCCCTTTTCGCTTCAGAATTTTATTTTCTTGTTTTTAACCTTTTGGCTTTGAAACCAACCTTGAAAATATGACCAAACACCACTTATAAAGTTGGTCTAACGAGGTGGTTTGTGGTGATCGTGTACTAAAACAAAATCATGTAAGAAAACTGCATCAAACAAGACCCTTCTCCATTGTGTTTCTTTAGGGTTTGAAAATTTTTACTGACATTTTAACCACTAATTAAGGATATTAAATAAAGTCAGTTTATAAAACTACGTAGACAATACCGGGTTAATTCACGAGACCTATCTAACGAGGTCTTTAACTGTATAATTAGAGAATAGTTACTGTAGCATTACTGTAGTAAATCATATATATTAATTAGACTCATTAGATTCGACGCGTAAAGTTACACTCGTCCTCGAAAAGGTTTAGTTATGGACGCCTGCGCGTGAATGATTTGCACTGAGCGCAATCCGAGTTAACCCGTATGCGAAAATGACTCGTGTTAAGTCCGGCAACAGAAAGCACACTGTAAGAAAAGAAAGAAGCACAGATTGCACTGAGGCCTAATAAATGATAAAACTCAACATGCAAAATCATGATTCCTGGATTTCTCGGAATGTTCAGTAAAAATTATACAACAGTCTATAAACCAGTTTGCCAACAACCTAACATGAGCTGCTATATATGTCGGTCGCACAATTTATCCTTCAATTACATTTTTATATTCGCCTGCTGTGGAATAGCTCTATATACACTACTTTTACAAAATGAGACAAGGGGCAGGGACGGCTGGAAATAATAAATGAATAGACGTCTTCTACAATCAGCAAAACTGTGGATCTGTAGGCTCAGAACATCCTCTCCCCGGCTTGATTGTGTCAATCTTTGAAAGCAATGCCCTTACCTGTGCTAGAACGAGAATCTCGAAAAGAATGAATTGGGCGTGGTTGTGCCATCTGACACTGCAGCAGCTTGTGAAGAAGCCACACTTGAGAGGACACCTTGTTGGCACTTCTTGAGCTGCCAAGTTTCAAGCGAGAAAAGGTCAAACTCCCATTCAACTTGACTTGAATAGAACTGAAGCTCTAAGGCATCCTAAATATAGTTATACCATATAAAAACAAGAGTGGCCATGTAAAAAGCTATAGAAAAAGCAAGCATCAGCAGCAAGAATAAACTTATAAGAGAAAATACCAGTTTACCTCATCAGGACTGAATTGTAGTAACGTCCCAACCACAGGCAGCAAGGCTCCCACTTCCCCTGTGACAAAAGAATCACACTAATGTTTCATATCATCTGTTAATATTCATATGTAGCAACTAGAGACACTAGGCAGTTTCAATTACCTGTTTCAAGAAGCTTTAGAATCACATTCTTGAGATATGTCATATCTATTCCTTCTCGCTTTTGTGATCTCTCCATGTTGCGAAGCTCAGTTTTCAACATTGCTTCCTACAATAATGAATAGATAAAATAGGCCTCTTATGAAAACAATATATATCAAATCCAAGAAACAGCAACTCCGTTTCTAGTTTCAGTTTCATCATGACACAAAACAAGATATTTAAATAAACGAGATTACAAACACCAGAAACAGTAAAGATAAAAAGATTAGCAATTTAGCATCAGAGTAACTCAAAAACATACAAGACCAAAATAAACTGACATTACACAGTGAAGCTCTTGTTAAAAAAACTACAGTGAAATAAGGGGGTCAAATCAACATCTCAACTGGATCAACATCTCAAGTGAGGAAATCTTGGTTGAAAAGAATCAAAATTTAATCCTAGTTGACATTCCATGACTAGAAAGATCAGATGCGGACTGGCCCTCCGCACACCTAATCACAGTTATTCAACTAACAGAAAGTGACAAAAAATTCAAAATCTCAAACGACCAACCTGTTGATCATGAAGACGGTTTTCACGCTCAAGCTCCTCAATTTCTTGCTGAAAAAAAAGAAAGGAAAACAAAAGCTTATCCACTTGACACCAAAACTAGAAAGAATGTGAGGAAATCCTGCTAAGCTGGAAGCCTGGAACTTACTTGAAGCGCTAAGATATGCCTCTGTGACTGAGCCAATTCCTCTTCTCGTTGTGCTTGTTGCCGTGCAAGAAGCTGAAAATGTAGGCATGAAGTATAAGTTAAGAATCCTTCTCATCTAAGTAAATTCACTCGGTCAGTGTATCAGCAAGCACGAAAGTGTTCTCGTTTAAATGAATAATTGAAAATTTTGGTACAACATTAGCACATTATCTCAACCAAATCAGCCATAGTAGAGTGCAAAAATACAGGGTAGAGGTCTCAATTCAAACATGTCCTATTTTGGACTAACACCATAGTAAGATAGTAAGATAGCAATTAATTTCAGTTGCAACATTATTTATGCATTTCCTACTTTGTTCTTCAAGGGAATTGGAAAGTACCAGAATTTGCTGCTCAGCCAATTCAACGCTCATTGTATCCTTAACAGGTTCTGCAAGTAAGACAACAATGATAAGTATTGAAAAAACAAATTCCAGGCATGTGACCAATAGGAGAATACAGGAGATATTGGAAAATGAAATATGATATTGACACAACAAATTACCTTGAGTTTGATAATCATTGTTGCTAACCTGTGACATCAATGCAATAATATCATCAACATAATCTAAAGATAATAGTACTTATTAATTTTGTAGAATACAAAGTATCATAAGGGAACAGAATTCTGCAATATAATGGTGAACGTAGCTAGTAGAACCTTGTTTCGATGCAAATTTTTTAATAGATTTTTTTAAAAAATCCACAGTTCTACAGAATATCTTTTTGGAAAAATAGAAGATGCTTGGTGTAACACATCTTCTAGTTTTGAAAACAGTACTATTTCTTAAAATGCGGTATTTCAAAGTTTAGAAAATCCATCCATGGTCTCTTTTCTCTGAACCATGGTATTGTGTCTCTGATTGCTAAAATGGTTTCTTGATAACAAGTTTAGCTACAACATGCAAACAGACCCTAAGTGTTTTCATCATCATATTCTTGATTTGAAGTGCCAGCTGGTATATATTCCCTCCATAAGTAAATTTATGATGTCCTGGACATCAATACGGTCCCCAATATGGAGCTTCGACCACTACCTTACTATATATGTAATAAAGGTAGCAATGAGTGGGTTAGGCTAAATGACTTACTGCTGGTTTAGCCTCTAACGAATGGTGAAGATCCCTGTTTTCCTTTAGGAGTTTAGCTATCTCCCGTTCCTTGTCTTCAATCATTCTATCCGCTATATCACGGAATGATTGATGCTCCTCCTAGAAAAACAAGCATATATTAAAATCCTGGAACAAAGACATAATAAGGGCAAACAGATAACATGAGCCTCCAGGAAGAAACCTTCAGTTTCTCATATTTTAGCGTCAGCTCCCTTAAGTTCTTTTGAAGTTCATCATCTACATGGCCATTGCTCTGAGTCTTCAAAGACTCACATTTCACTGCATCATCCGCATTCAAAATTTTTGTCACCAGTTCAACAGTTCCCAGCAAAAGAAAAGAGAGATTTCTGAAGTATACAGATTTAGCATCTTACATCTCCAGTTTTCCTCTACACTTGACAAGTTTTTCTCCCAGGATTCTTTTTCTGACATGAAATTAGAAGTGACAGAATCTAACTTCTTCATCACATTTTTTAGCTTTTTCTCAGCATCAACAAGAGCCATATCTCTGTATGAAAATAGAAGGCAAAGAGTGAATCCTTGGCACATAATAAAAACTCACAAGGCAAAGGTTTATGGAATGACACATAAAGCGTCAGCTAACAAGGCTGTGAACAACAGTAAGTTGACAGCCAGAGTACCACAATAATAGCATGCATATTGTTGCTGGTTGCATACTGATTTGCTAGTGACCTCCAAGTAATAGTTAAAGTTAAGAGAACTGCAGCTTCTGCAGGTAGCATATTTGACAAACTAAGCTTGAGGTTCACGTCAAGCACATCAAGCACTGATGGAAGCCTATCAGATTTGATTTCCAAGATAGGTGCCCCTACCTTGCCTCAATCTCATCGCAATGTCTGGATTGTGCTTCTTGAAGGTCCTGGATTGCTTTGTCTCGTTCTGCTAAAGCAGCTGCCACCTCCTTTTCGGCTTCCTTGATTAAAAGAAATAGCAATCAATTAAACCAGTCCAGATCATCGGTTACATCAGATATCTCAACGAAAGGATGGCATACCCCTATTGCCTCTTCATGTGCTTTAATTAAATCTGAACTTTTAGCTGCATTGAGCTCAGCATCCTTCTTTTGTAGAAGTGCATGTGCCCGGACCTTGTACGCAGAAAATTCACTTTCCAGTCGACTAATCTGCAAAGTTTGAAAGGCTTAATTTGATGCTCTTTTTAATACAACTATCAGTCACAAACTCACAACACATACCATATGCCCATTTGAAAATGACAGGGAAAACCAATCATTAACATTAGGTCGCCCATAAACTGATTCAAGACCATTTGAATGTATATCCCAGGCTTAAAAATAATCATCTATGTGCCAAGCCAGGTTTCACACAAGTGAGTTCTCTAACTGAAAATGTTAATGAAGTTCCACTTGTGTTACGCGAGAACCGTCTTTATTAAGGAAAATATAAATAACAATACAATATCTATTCAGTGTTGCAGATTAAGTCAATGAGTTCAGACTTTACAAGAACTCCGTGTTTTTATTTTATCCTATCTCTGTACTCAAATATACCCTACTCTAACCTCAGCACAGCTCATGTATTAATGCCCAGAAAACAGTAAAACACGATGCGCATGCAATGATGCAAAGATATGCATAGCATAGAAATAGAATCTTGCTATCACTTAAATAAAAACAAGCTATCATGAGTGACATGACTATAGCATATGTGATAGAATAGATAATAGGTAGCTTCGCTGACTAATACAACTTCTACCCTGGAGACAAGAGCTACAATAGAAAGAATGTAAGAAGGTTTTTCCCATCTGTTACCTGACATTGTGTACAACAAGGAGGGAATGAAAAGCTAATAAAACGGCACTAAGGAATTGACTACATGAACTCTTCTAGCCGTGCAGGGCCTAGACATATATGAGCCACGCATAACTTGCAATAAAAATATCAGGGCAAGTTCACTTTGTTTCATATTCGCTAAGTTTAAGCTCATCATAACAATATACCTCGTGTTTCGCTGCAATTAGATCAGAATCTTTGGTTTGTAACAATTCATTTTGTCTTGACAACTCTAACTCCAATTGACCTGCAGAATATTCAAACAGGTTTATAGATGCATCAAAATAGGAACTAGGAAGCCGTGGCAAACTTACTTTTAACTTTGGCAGATTCCATTTCAGATTTAAGGCATGCATTTTCTGATGCTTCCAGCTTTGACCTAAGAGATTCACACGTAGCCTCCCAGCTTCTCCTTTCTTTTTCCTGAGTAAGTATAGAAGTTAGACGAATTCTATTAGTCCCTCCAAGGCATCATAAGTGATCTTCTGACAAAACAGAAGCAAGAACTGTTCATAGTTATCTCATCTAAAAATCTAAAATATTCTAGTGAGAGTGGTAAAAATAGTAGACAGGATAACAGTAATGCCTTGCTTTTACTGAATCAGTCACTTTTCAATGTAACTGACTGCAATGCAAATTAGTGCATTTTACAGCAAGTCAATATACAAGACAGGAACTGAATAAAGCAAGCCATACGATGAAATATGGTTGCATGTAAAGAGCATGCGACAGTAAACTAAATTCATGTGACGCCTTACAAGCTGTTTCAAACTTTTAAAACTTCAGGTTACCGGTAATCTACTAAAAAATGACCATAGGTTCTGTCCACTCTGAATACTGGGCAGAGTTTCTAAGACACATAAGTCGTATGCATCAGATCTTGAGCGGTTATGCCAGCCTCAAATGCGATCAAGCAGTAAGCTCATCAACCTAAAAATCATCTTATACGAAACTAACTCAGCACAAGAACTACAGCTGTTCATATGTCTGCCAATTTGAATTTGGCATCTATGACAAGGTATGTTCAGCTTTGTACAACAATGACATGTATCAGCACAAATTAGAGAAACATACATGTTCATCCTTCAGATGAGCAACCTCCCCTTTAACCTCCTCCAGAGTAGCTCTAAGCCGGGCAGCCTCACCTGTTGATGCTGCTTCGATTTCAGCTATTTCTGAGTCTTTCTCCGTTAGTACCACCTGCAAAAGTATAATTATATGCAAATATTCCAGAGAACTTTGGTTGTCTACTATAATTCACCATTTATATCCAGCATACTGAGATCAGTCTTGTTCAGTTACTTTACCAACAATAAAGCATACCAAGAAAATGGTAATATACAAAACATTTAGCTAAGAGACTAATTTCATGTTACATAATGATGCTTTTTTTGGAGGCATTACCTGTAGAGACTGTATGGTTTCCGATGCCTTCATCCTTTCTGCAGAAACTTCAGCTAGCTGTGCCTGCAAGCTTTCTAATTGCTAAGGACAAAAAAGAAGCTAGGTTAGATTACCTTAATCTTTTTTGTGAAATCATGCTTTTGAAATTTCATTCCTAAATTTGTTTTTTTTCTTACCTTCTGATGCTTAGCAGTGAGCTCTGAAATTATCGCCATCCTCTTATCTTCAGCAGATTGAAGGGATCCTTGAACTTTCTCTAGCAACTTTACAAATATCACATCAGTCACTTGTGCACTTGTTAAATAAACTAAATAAAAGAACACTATAATCTTAACAGTTCTGTGGATTTGAATCAAAATGGTGACCAGTTTAGCTCAGAACAGATAATTGCTAGTACTGACAAAATACAACGCATCCTGTCATAGAAGCAACATTATATATCGGACTGTTGAAATGAGCAGGAATCTCTTACAGTTTTACTTGCTTAGTTCAATAGTTCAGCTTAGAGATAGATAGATATCTAAAGTAACATTTTAGAAATATGTAACTGCATTCACTCAGGAAATGGCATCCTAATGCTAGGCAGATCTATCTCCCCATTTGCCCTCCATATAAGCACCAGATAGAAGATCTTGGCAGCCGCCAAAAGCCATAATAGAAATTTTTAGATTTCATCTACTTACCCTCCAACTCTTTAATCTTTTCTTAGGCCATGCACAAACAAGAAAATGACAAGAACCATTACATTAACATACCTGCTCTTTTTCAAGAACTGATTGTTGCAGTTTCTCAAGGGAATTGTTTCTGGCCTCCAAGGCAAGACGTGTCTCATCGAGATTAGCTCTCAACCTACACACGGTTTGCACTCACATCTAAGATGGTATATTATGTTAAATTAGCATGTTATTTTTGGAAGTCTTTAGGAAAGGTCTGCAAAAGTGATTTGTGTCACCAATGGAGGAGAAACGGATATAAATATAAGTTAGAGGATCTGCAGTCCAATATAGTCGGGTTTCATATAACTAATATCACTCAGCTCCACCAACCCAAAGAAAGGAGAGAAACAAAAGTTCAATGATATATTTGCGAGCTGCTAAAAGATGACAGGTGCATTGTACAATGAGATTAATAAAGTCACTCACTTGTTGTTCACTGTCCGCAACTGCTGCCTTTCAGCATCCATTGACCGTAAGGCCTCACTAGCCTTCTGACGAGCACGTTCCAGTTCCTGTTGTGCCGCTAATTGCAGAGAAGCAGCTTGTTCAGCCTTCTGATTAGCTTCATTGAACCGAGTTTCCAGGTCATCTTTTTCCTGTAAATTTGTTGGGAGAAACAATAAAACTCAACTGCTTCTTGACTTCTTGTTTCACACGATTCAATGACACATGAGTAACAGGCAGCAAAGAGCCAACTACACCACGACAATTGTTGAATAAAATTGAAATAGTCTATTTTGAAGCTAATGTGTAGATAGGAACTTGAAAATTTTCATATTTAGGGAGAAGATTTAAAGCAGCAAAGTATAATATCTATTACGCTCAAGATAATGTGCAGATAGGCTGGAAAATTGATTACTGGTTACCTTTTGTATATCTTGTATGCATTGTTTTGCACGCTTGTGAAGCCTCTGGAACTTGGTGTCCAGCTCAACATATTTGTCATCGCGTTCCTTTAGTTCCTTTTCCATTTTCTGCTCAGCTACATGCATGGAACTAATGATGAATTAGATTCTGAAACGGAAAAAATAAACAGTAGCAAGGACCATGTTGTATGACAGATTATAATGACATAACAAGGTGTAGTCTACTAATCTGATCAAGCTAAGATACAGTAATTATAGAAATAAACTCAGAAAGCTAATTGTGATCTTAACCAAAATGGTTCACACAAGTTTATCCTATAGAAGATGCAAACGTGACTTTAGCAGTTACTGCATGGTACCACTATCTATTGGCAGATAGGTAGAATGACAGCACAAGAAAATTGCAAAGTAATGCATTCCCAATCATATTACATTTACATTTTTTATCAGTTTATGACCGCCCAACACTTACAAGTAAACAAGATTAACTTCCATGTGAACCATTTTTTTCACCCGCACATTTCCGCCAAAGAGGCCTGCTTGTTAGGGTACTCGCTTCTTTGTTACTTATGCCGTGATAATTTATTAGTGTATGCTGATATGACAAAGCTAATGCCCATCAGTTCCCAATGAATCTGCTTCTCTATAAAAACACAATTTTCTAAAACCAACAATGCCCTGGCCATTGTGATTGGTATGATACTTTGTCAATCCAAGGCATACATTAGGATAATTTATTCCAATAATATGGATTAACGGACAAGTTCAAGCCTATAATTATGTTGGATGATTCAAAGTGTTAGTCTTTAACTGACACAAGTGAAGTTTTGCCCTTGGTGGTGGTAAATACAGAGAGATTTTAAGTTTGGCAGAGTTTTCAGCTTTCAAGAAGCAAGGAGAGCTTGTTACTTATAATGCGGCAAACTAGTACAGAAGGCAGGAATAAAGCATGAGCTTAGCAAAAGTGAGAGTCATTCCAGGTTCACCATTGGTCAGTGGCCGACTAGATCAGCGGAGGCTCAAGTGCAGTAACGGCTAACCTTGGGCGAGCTTGGCAGTGAGCTCCTGCACCTTGCCGTCGGCATCGGCGTACGCCACGTTGACATGTTCCAGGGCCTTCTCCGTGGCCTCCCGCGTCAGCCGCTGCTCCTGCGCCTCCCTGGTCAGCCTCTCCACCTGCTCCTTCAAGCCCCTGACGAGCTCCGAGCCCTCATCCGCGCCGCCCGCCGGATGGGCCCCGGCAATCTGGGATTTGAGGTACTCGTTCTGCAGGCCGAGCTCCATGACCTCCCGCGCGAGCTCCTCCTTCTCCTCGTGGGCCCGCGCCGCGGCCTCGCCTCCGCTAGCCGGGCTGCCCTCCCCCGCCGCCACTTCCTCCACCGGCGGCGCCGTCTCTTCTTCTACCGGCGCAGGCTCCACTGCCTCTTCCGCCGGCGCCGGCGCGGCGCCCTCCTCGGGATCCATCTCGTCAAGCCGGATCCAAATCTGGTCCGCTCACGGGGATTGGGCCGAGAGGGTTTGCGTCGAATTGAGAGTGAGGTTGGAAGAGATAGTGGTTTACAACGAGAAGGAAGCCGGGATCTCGGACGGCCTCGGCGGAGGGGGAGGAGAGAGGCGCGGGGGCGGCCGCCGTCGGTGGCAAAGGGAAGAGGCCCGGAGGAGACGAGGAGCTGGATCGCGGCCTTGGCCCTGTTTAGTTCGCGAAAAGAGAATTCGAAGGTATGTGAAAATGTAAATCGGATACTGTAGCGTACTGTGGCATTTTTTTTGGTAATCGTTGTTCTATCATGACCTAACTAGGCTCAAAAGATTTGTCTCGTCGTGTACATCAAAATCATGTACTTAGTTTTTTTATTTACCCACGTTTAGTGTTCCATGTATGAGGAGAGAGATTTGATGTGATTTGACGTGATAGGTGAATAGTGAATTTTGGAGAGAGAATTTTTCCCTTTTCAATGGAACTAAACAGGGCCTTGCCACTTTGGCTGACAGGTGGGCCCTAAGATCAGGTGGTACCGTGGCAGTGGCTTGACATGGCTGCAACGGTTAGTGCAACTTGGAGAAAGGAAATTAATCCCAAGGTCAACTCCTTTGAGGTACTTCCGTCCAAAAATAATTTTGAAGTAAGAAACTCCAAATTTTTAGATAATGACGTCAATTTCATTTACACTTATCTCGTACTTGTAGAATAATGTCGGTTCTACTCCCTCTGATCCAGAATGTAGGTCGTTCGACCTTTTTTTACTTTAAATTTGGCCGCTCGTCTTATTCAAAATTTTATACAAATTATCATATTTTTTGTGGTGGCTTCTTTATTAATAAAAAATCTTCAAAATGTCTTAAATTTGACTGTATTTTCATAAATTTTTGAATAAGACGAGCGGTCAAACTTGTGGTAAAAAAAGTCAAATGACCTACGGAGTACATTAGTATTTGCTTGTAGTATATCTTCCATTCCAAATCAGAGGTAATTTTGTTTTTTCTATAGATACTTAATATAAATTTATGTCAATAGCCATTTTTACAATTATAGTTTGCATAATTTTAGCTTTCAATCAATTAGGTTAGATATTGTAGATTGTGACTTTTAAAAGTTGTAGCATTGTCAATTTTACGATGTCTAGCTCACATCATAACAAACTCATAAGTTTCTTTTCTTAACTATTTACGAGCTTCTGCACTAAAAGAAGATTAAAAGAAGAAACTCAGCACTGCATAATTCATGTATCTAGATTCCAAATAGCCTCCAACTTTTAGCATTTCACAAATCTAAAGTTGTCTTTATGTATCTTTAGGTAGTTCAAGTTTATCTCATCACCTCAATATAGTAGGCTAAGAATAACTCAGTGCCCCTTCCGCTAGCAATCGACTAGCATTTGGGGTTGGATTGTTTGTTTTTTAATGAAGTATGAAGTGGTGCCCACCAAAACCATATTTATAATCATGTATCTTATGTAGTTGTGTACCTCACAGATCTATCTTTTAGTCATAGACTTATATGTGTAATGGCAAACCACCAAAATCCAATTAACTTTCAGACAACCTAAAATAAGGTTGAACCCCTTAAGACTATATAATATGATACAATGTATATTACGTGTAATGCCATTCATACTAAAAGTCTTTCTCTTTAGCTAGGCTATCACATCTTTTGAGCATAATTGAGGTTTGAGTGAATGCTTGAGACATGTATATATTGAATTTCAATATTTTTAAAAACACCTCCTATTTGCGTGTCTGAATTAATTAGAGAAACTAATTAGTGAACTCTATTCTATAAATGTAACTGGAAGTATTGGGTGCAAAAAAACGCATCAATAAACATATTTCAAAAGCTAAATCTCTGATTCAAGATGGAAATTTGACCTCGTGTAGTGGAGGCATTTTAAACTTAAGCGTCTAATTTCCATGGCCTAGGATTAATGCTGCTACTAGACATCCACACAAGGCCGCCATAATTTCCTCACTCCTCTTATGGACATTAATTTGACTATTCCAATCAAGCATAAGTCAGTCCAAGAGAGACAATGGACTACTAAACCCCACTGATATTGGACCAAATTTTCCAAGGCATATGCCTAAGTTTGTGCATGTGCTCACGAGTATGTTTTTTAGCACATGATTCTTGCTCTTGATCTATATGCTAGAAAAGTTGTAGCTAGCACAATTTCATGACAACATATAAAGAGTAAAGAATGCAAGTAGAGTATATTTTTGCCCGCAGATAATTTGCCAACTTGGGATAAGATTTGGCGTTACATTATTATCATGAAGTTGTTCATCCGATAATTATTTATTTTTATCAGACACACTAATGCACAAAAGAAAGAATATACAATATTTTTGCGGTCTGTCGGCAGATCAGATATTACTTAATGCATGCTGTATCCAACCGAATGGCTAAAGCCTTTCTCTCTCTCCATCACACGTTTAACAACTGTGCCAAAATTTGACCAAATTTTTAGAAGCCATCCTGGCGGAAGGGAGGGACTAAAAGTTCCACCTAAGCTGATTATTTTAATTGAAATCGAAGGGCATAAAAGAAAATATGAAGAGTATCATTCGGAAATCAAATGCGTCAGCAAGGGACACTACTGGTCGAATGTGGATTAATGATATGATGAGTACCAGCAGCAAATGATGGGCTGCCTGCCACTGTTCACAGCTAGAGAATCTACCAAACCCACGACATTGGAGGATGAAGCAGCAAAGGTGCACGGCACCAACCTGATGACTTGAATTCCAACGCAACGACCTCTCCCGATCTATCACAAATGGCATCTCGTACTTTCTATTTATCACAGATGAATCCATTTTAGCGCTGCTCTGGATAAACTATGATTAAGTTTTGCTTTTGGACGAAGGCGCCGCTAACCTAATCCAAAAGTGCAAAGTGTTAAAGGGGAGCAACCTTTCATCGCGCGCGCGAGAGAGAGTGAAAACCCTCTGTGCAATTTGGTTAAATATTATGGTAAACCAAGACCGGCAACTTGTTGCTTTGTAAGAACTAGGAAGTAGACTATTATTAGAATATTGATGTATACACACTTCTCTCTAGAAGGAGCATTTCTCATTGATGGCTATTTTTCAACTCGAAGTATAGATGGACTAATAAAAGCACTATCATTAATGGTCAAAAAACTTGACTCGAGAGAGCGAACATTCAAAATTAAAACTACAATATTCTATTATAGTGTTGCAATAAGCATGAGATCTACATACATGCAAATTTGCTATTATGAGCTATATAAACAGATTTAAGACTCGTTTCACACAGCTACATGTCCAAGATACATTTAGGATTTGAAGTTTGAAGTATTAGATCAAATAATTTAAATACATGTGTTCAATCTAATTAATAGCAAAATTGCTCAATCAAATACTTTAATATACATATACACACTGTCCTTGGGTGTAAAATATCTAGAGCTGGGATGGTCCGCTCTAAAAATTAGCCAATAACAAAGATGATTAATTTCTAGAACTAAATTCACAAGAAAAAAGTGTGAAAACGTAGATGCATTAATCATGACCCCTGATAGCCTGTCCATGTGCCCTGCGTTCTGCATCCGCATGGTTTCATATGAAGAAACGAGACAAGTTTCGAAGAACAGGTTATGAGCAAGAGTGGTGTGAGCGCCGGGCGGCTCGAAGCTCCGTCGTGGGTGAACGTGCAATACATCCAAAATAGGAGGAGCGACGTGGGAAAGCTCCCCGCGTCCTCCTCTCCCTCCCTTCCCTCCCACCCCCACCACCTGGAGAAAAAAAAGTAACCCAACCAAACCCACCACCATCTGCCTCCGCGATTCGCAGCCCAATTAACCCGGAAGGAAGGAGGAGCTCGCCGCCGGTGGGATCGCCGGGCACCCCCGCGCGCGCGCGGCCCCCCAGGACGAACCCCTGAAGCACGAGGCGTTGCGGGAGGAACCGAGGATGTCGCTGTCGCCGTCGCCGTCGCTGTCCGGCGACGAGGTGGACGTGGAGGAGGAAGAGGAGGACGAGGGCGTCGACGGATACCGCAAGGGCGGCTACCACGCCGTCCGCCCGGGGGACCAGTTCGCCGCCGGCCGCTACGTCGCCCAGCGGAAGCTGGGGTGGGGCAACTTCTCCACCGTCTGGCTCGCCTTCGACGTCCAATCACAGGCACGCACCTTCCTTCCTTTTCCATCCTCTTCAACCTCCCCGAGGTCCTGATCCGACCGAGATCGCAGCATCTCCCCGCCTCCGCGGCGATCGAGGAGGAGCCAAAATCGCTCGCCTTCGCGCCGCGATCTCTGCTCTCCGCTTTGTAATGCGATTGCACGCCTAGATCTCACGCTTTGTCGATTTGTTGGGGTGATCGATTGCTATTGCTCGATCGGATCACAAGGGTCGCTGCAGCCTCGTGGAGTTGGCGGGCGAGCGCGCGCCCTGCCGGTGGGCCCCACGCGAGGGGAATGGGCTTGGGATGGGGATTGCGACGGGTTAGCAGCTGGCGGATTTTGTAGGCTTCGTTGCACTGGACTAGACTAGGGGTTCAATTTGTCCGTTTCCCCATTTTGGGAGGTTGGTTCGGTTCATCCGTTTGCCGCTGCCATTGGGAAATCCTTCGCTCTTTCTTTCGTTGGGTTCAGGTCTTACACGGTGGGGCGAAACCATGCCAAATTGAATTCTTCATTTATTTTTCTAGTACAATACAAGAAGGAATTCGGCTGCTTGTACTGGGGGCAACACTTTTAATGCCTCTCTTTTCTGAAAACATGGCTTACATTTATAACTATATAAACTTGTTTGTAATTATTGCTCTGGATAAACCTACTATAAATAGGGTAGTCTCTTTGACAAGAGTTATTATTGAACAAAAAGAATTTTACAGTGTTGTGACAAACTGTACTCTCTTTTCTGCAGAGATACGTGGCCCTGAAGATCCAAAAGAGTGCGCCTGAGTTTGCGCAGGCTGCTCTTCATGAAATCGAGTTCCTGTCAGAAATCACAAAGAGGGATCCGTCGAACTGCAAATGTATCATTCAGCTGATAGATCACTTCAAACACACAGGACCGAACGGGCAACACATCTGCCTCGTCTTTGAGTTCCTCGGAGATAGCTTGCTCAAGCTAGTACAGTACAACCGGTACAAAGGCATTGGGTTTGATAGGGTGAAGAGAATATGCAAGTCGATTTTGATAGGTCTTGATTACTTGCACAGTGAGCTTGGCATCATCCATTCCGATTTGAAGCTTGAAAATGTTCTCCTTATGTCAACGATTGATCCCTCAAAGGACCCCATTCGTTCTGGGATTAAACCTAACCTTGAGAGGCCTGAGGGGAACCCTAACGGAGAAGTTGGTCTTAACCCGATCGAGAAGAAACTAAAGATGAGAGCAAGGAGGGTGCTTGCAAAGCTTGCTGAGAAAAGAAAATCAGTTGTTGAATCTTCGCGTCCAGAAAGGAGCTTGGATGGGATTGATCTGACATGCAAAATTGTGGACTTTGGGAATGCTTGTTGGGCTGACAAGCAATTTACAGATTTTATTCAGACAAGGCAGTATCGAGCGCCAGAGATCATTCTAGGTGCAGGATACTCATTTTCTGTTGACATGTGGTCATTTGCGTGTATCGCTTTTGAGCTCGCAACAGGAGAAATGCTATTTACACCAAAGGAAGGCCATGGATACAGTGAAGATGAGGTACATATATTACAATCCTCATGAGCCTAGCTATTGTGTTGATCTTCAAGTTGGCTTCTATTTTGCAGTGCATTCCCACTAGAGATTTATCCAACTTAATGAAGTGAAATTGTGAAAAAGTATGCATTGACTTGGGCACACTTGGTGTCATCCATAAGATGAGTATATGTCTAACACATCAGCAAATAGTCATAGTCAAACGTGGGTATGCTTAGCATTAGAATTTGGAGCTGGGCAAAAAATTATATTACCGTTTACCTTGAATAACACCAACAAATAATACGTGCACCCAAAAAATATCAGGGGAACAGGTTTTCTTTCAGCCTTCAGGTAATTAAAAACTACTAGCAGTTTCTATTTTGAATATTAGATTAATGCACAACATTCCGAAGCACCAGTTCCATATAGGGACTGATTTTTTTGCTGCATTTGTTGTCCTGGCATTATCATGTGTGTGAGGGCTAAGCCTTGCAAATTCTTGTTTATTATTAGCTTTTTAACCCTTTATACTTCATTGAGGACTGAATGTTTGTCATTCAGGATCACTTGGCTTTAATGATGGAACTACTTGGCAAGATGCCAAAAAAGGTATGTGCAGCATTCTTGTTGTACTGAATCCTTGGCTGCTGAAATATCAAAGTAACATGTATATTCTTTTTTAACTGAGTTGCAGATTGCCACTCTGGGAACACGATCAAAAGAGTATTTTGACCGCCATGGAGATCTAAAGCGGATAAGAAGGCTGAAATTGTCATCTGTTGAACGCATCCTTGTCGACAAATACAAAATTTCTGAATCTGATGCCCGGGAATTTGCCAAGTTTGTTTGCCCTTTACTTGACTTTGCACCAGAGAAGAGACCGACAGCTGCACAATGCCTAAAGCATCCATGGCTTCAATATAATGAGGATAAAACTTGTGGGTCTCTTAGCAATAATGATGCCAAGAACATTGATCTGGCCAAAAGCACAGGGAGTGCCACCACTGGCGACTGTGCAAATATTGATGTGACGTCCAAAAAAGGGAGCCTCACCGGAAGTTGTGAAAAGCCTGCTGATGTGAAATACCACACCAGAAGCATTACCAATAATGCTTCCATTACTGATGTGCAGCCTAATATCGGAAGCATTGCCAACAGACTTGCCAAAAATGCTGATGTAAATCTGAACATTGGATCCGTCACTAACAGAGATGACAGGAATTCTGATACAAAGCCCCACATTGGAAGCATCGCCAACAACGATGCCAAAAGCTCTAGTGTAAAGCTGGACACAGGTAACATTGCTAACAAAAATGCCAAAACTATTGATACGAAGCCCAACACTAGCAGCATCACCAGCAGAGATGACAATACCAGTAATGTGGACACCACCACTTCCAGTGTTGTCAACAGAGATGTGAAGCGCAGCTTCAGAAGTGTTGTCAATTCTTATATCAAGAACTTTGATGCGAAGTGCAACGCTGCAAGTGCTGCTAACAATGATTCGAGGAACTCGGATACGAAACCCAGCACTAGAAGTGTTGCAAGTGCTGATGATGCCAAGTGTATGGACGAAAAAACGATCAGCGGAGGTGTTAAGAGCAACGATGCCATCAATGCGAATGTAAAACCCAACACTGGAATTGTTGCAAACAGTGATGCCAAGAACACCAATGCTCAGACTAACACTGAAACTGTTGCTAGCAGCGACGATAACAGTGTTGACACAAAACCAAATATTGGTCGGGTTGCTGCAAGTATACAGAGGTTGGAGAGCAGCATGAGCAAAGTGCAAATCGGGAGATACCGGTGATACATGCTACTGCTGAGTGCTGACCAAATACCTATTTTTCATTGGCTTGGATATATATTCATTGTGAAGAGGCACATTCTTTTGCATTAAATTTCTACTATTGATTTGATTTCTGAGGATAATAGTAGCTACTTATCCAGAGCCAACCTTCCTCAGGATTGAGGACCTGGCAGGTACCAGCTGGTGCTCTTGTATATCTCTATTCCTGCTAACTGTAAAGTTTTGTATTTGCCAACAGAATTTACATGGAGGTACATATTCCCACACATACATTGGAACAGATTGTATTAATGCTCACAGATTGACACACTCAAAAATAGCATTCTTTTGGTTTTTTTAGTGGGTAATTATGAATGCCTGTTCGGGAATACATGTGAGTGTGAGGTAGTTGCAGAAGATTTCTGTTCATATTATGGTGGATAAATTGGAAACGGTACCAGTCACACAGCATTCCTCTTATTTCTGCTGATATTCTGCTCTCAGCGAAAAAGAGATTGGCATGTCTTCCGGGAAAACAAACTTTTTTTTTGAGCGGGAGTTAACATTTTTGTTCAGTACTTGGTTTGAGATTGCTTGTAAAAAGTGGGACGAGGTGTTGTATAAAATTATTCTTTGACGTTCATTTTGTAGTGAACAATTATATCAACGGAGTTTTGCTGTTGATTTCTCCAAACTGCATCAGTGGTCAATTTTTCTAAACATTTTACGTTATTCGCATGACTTAACTTTAGCATTTTCTCGTCCCTCTTTACTATGGTTGTGTAATGCGTATATAGGATGCTGAAGAAGGTCGCTGTCAAATGAAACAACATGATGTACACACTTTTTTTGCTGGGATCCTTTAGGCGTAGATATATGTTTGGGCATTGATAGCTGATATGGTTCTAAAACATATAATCTTGCTGTAATATATTTATGAAACATTATTTTCAAACTCCATCTCCCGAGAAAACTTAGTATTGCCAGGCTGCAGTAATAAAAAGTATGTGAATACATGGCAATGGTAATAATATTTCAGAATTCATAAAATTTCAGAAATATATCATTGCGTCGTGGATGTCGGTCGTCACTTCATCCGTTTCTGTCGGGCGTGAGGGCAACCTTTTGGAAGCTGTCATCGATTCGTTGGTCTGACCAACGAAAACACACCACATTGAGCATGAACTGTACAAGCTACATGTAACATTTACAGAAACATAAATATAACTTCATTTCGCATAAAAAACACTCTGCTGTATTCTTAGCAAGTTACATTGTTATCTGCCTGAAATAACTACTAAAAATTTCCAGGATGATAAAACATGTGTTTAGCCTGTTAAATACATAATTAATTCTATGTTAATCTAAAAATTGTGAAGCCCATTTTGTTACCTTTCGTTCTACATGCTCTATTTATTAGTTGTATAACACATGCTCTAGCTCAAAGGTTCAGTCCCGGAATATAGATAGTGTAACACCCAAAATACTCAAATTTAAAATTTTTGGCAATTAATTAATTATTTAATGCTCTCACCTATTTTATAAAGGCTAAATAATAACTTTCTAAAAATTAAAATCAAATATAAGTGATAGAAACATTTATTGTTGCATTCATGCTGATGCATTTATTTTTGTATTGCTTGTGATTCAAACGAGAATTTAAAATTATTTAAATTCGAATTTGAATCACTTTGTTTGGAGCTCTAGAAAAGTTGTTAGGCCCATAGTTCAATTTCGCTCCCTGAACTTCTCTCAAGTCCAATTCAGCCCCCTCTTCTTTTCTCCCGGTTACCCAGCAGCCCCGCCGCCCGCTTTCGGCCCAGCTCGTCTCGGCCCAGCACCTCCTCTCCCTTCTCCCCCGCGCGGCCCAACTCCCTGAGCCGGCCCAGCAGCGCAGCCCAGCCGCTCCGCGCACTTCTCTCTCTCTATCTCTGCTCGCTCGGTCCCACGCGTCAGGCGCCGACGTCATGCCGACGTCACCTTCCCCTCTCCCCCTTTCCTTTCTCCGGCGCCGGTGATGTCGCAGCCCGCCGCGGCCGGGCCCGCACGCCGAGGACCTTCCCCCGGGGCTTACTTAATCTGGCCGTCCTCCGCTCCGCTCCCCTCACCCTTCCCCAACCCTAGCGCCGCCTTCTCCTCTCTGCGCAGCGCCGCCGCCGCCATCCGAGCGCCGCCGCGGGGCTTGCCGCTCCGATTGGCCGCCTCGGCCCTCGGTCGGTGAAAACCGACGCCACCACAAGGACCAGCGCGCCGAGCCGCGTCCACTCCGCCACCTCCCGCACCGAATCGACGCCGGAAACCCCTTCCCCGCGTGGAGCCGCCGCTCCGAGCGCCGTTGAGCCGCCCCGCGCCGTCGACCCGTCGATTCACCGTCACACCGACCCTCTTCGACATCCCGAGCAGCTTCGCAACGTGGTGAGCAACCTCCAGAGCTTTTCCCTGCCCTCTCTCACGCTCTCTCCCGCGTCTGTCGACTTCGCCGGAGTTGGCTGCCCGCCGACCGTCGTCGTACGCCACTCCTCGCCGCGCAATCCTCGTCAAGAGCCCCCTGGTAGCATCCGCTACTTCGTCCTGAAGCCGTAGAGCCTTTCCGCGCCCAAAACCAAGCTCCCTAGCTCGAGTTAGCCTTCGGTCCGGCGATGCGCCGCCGCGCGAGCTCAGCGCCGCCGCCTCCCCTGTCTGCCGACGGCGACCTTTCTCCCCCAGCGAACCCTGACCATCGGATCCCGATCCGACGGCCGTCAGCGCCCCTAGCGCCTGAGTCAACCGGGAGAATACCGGTCAACCCTTGCAGTTATGCAAAAGAGCCCCCGAGTTTTCCTGAAATTAACCCGCGGTCCTTTTTAATTCAAAAATAATTACAAATAGGTCCTGTTTTATTCGTTTAGGCCCCTGGAAATTTTAAAACTTTGCCAGCAAGCCCCCGAATCTTAGAAACGCTATAACTTTCACGTTTTAGCTCCGTTTTGCGTGATTTTCGCGCTCATGTGTTCGTAGCGACGCGTAGAATATTTCTAGCTCCTGTTTTTGTACTGTTTTTACTGTTTGGTGTACTGTTCTAATAGAATTACTTTTGCTTGCATGTGATGATTGTTTTGGAATGCGTGCGTGATGTTCGTGTCCAGTCGGTGAGCCCGTAGCGTTGGACTTCGAGTACGTTGAGGACGTGCCGGAGCAGGAGTTTCAGCAGCAGCCTTACTCCGAGGAAGGCAAGTTATAGCACGGACAATCCTTGCTACCTACTCACTCATTTAATTCACTGTTCTTTACATACGCATGTGTCTAATATTGTTTACCATTAAGGTTATTTCCTAGCATTTATTTCCCTGTCCTTGTATTCCTATGGGCTTTTGCATATGGGTAGTATTTTGCTAGGCGCAACTACTGTCACTTTTACTTAATTGTTAATATTGACTTAATGGTCCACTTCAACATTAATGATAAAACTTGCTTTTTAGCAACTTGGACTAGGGGGCTAGAGCATGTGCTGTGTGCTTTGCTCTAGTGTCTCCCTCTAAGGACCGGTTCTTAAAGCGGCAACCCAGGAGCCTGTCGCCACCGCCGGAACTATATGGGCTCTGGTCTTGGTTGAGTAGCTTGTACGTCTCTAGCCTGGCAGTGGTTACCGAGTGGCCTACGGCGTTGTGGGAGGCAAAGCACGGGGTGATTTCGGATTCCACCGAGGACGGTAGCCCCGTCGGCTAGGTCCCGTTAGACCCAGTCCCGTGTTGGGAGCCCCCGTGAGTGCGGGAGCTCCGCACGTTGCACCATTTACTTTCTTGTTGGCATGATTTGCCGGTGCGTGGATGCCATTGACCCCCTCACGTTGCGCCCTGAGGGTCAGTCAATCTCGGTGCCTAGGTTCTCACCACTTTGTAGTACTCCAGCGGCTACTGTCTTGTTAGGGTGTCTTGTGAAAGCCTCGTAGCGTCCCTATGCAGTCACACCTCGGAAGTGTTGATGTGCGTGGTTGGGTGCAAAGTTATTTTGAACTTTTACGCGACTGGTTGGTAAAGGGCGAAACCTCTGCAGAGTGTACGATCTATCATGATAGCCTTGCTCAGGGTCACGAGCGGCCTGGATCCTTTTTGATTAGAATATGGTATTTATTCCTGTTTAATGTCACTTACACCATTAATTGGGTTACAACTGGGATTCTCATTCACTTGTAGTAACTTGGATAAAGTTAAAACGAACCAACTAAAAGTGCTAATGCAGTTAAGCCAGTGTCAAGCCTTTTCTGCCTCATCCCCCGTGCTATACTTGCTAAGTAATCCTGTTACTTACACTTGCTATTTATTATCATTTTGGGCAAAATCCCGGACGGGTAACAGATTGGAGTCAGGCTGACTATGAGGTGGAGTTTCCGGAGGATCTGCCGTACTTCTGAGTTGGCGTTCTCCCAGTCAGAGTCCCTGTGGGATTACGGCTACACCTAGAGAGAGTGTATTAGTCTTCCGCTGTCCATGTATTTCATTTATGCTAAACTCTGATGTACCCGCTACTTTATGTTGAGAATTAAGCATTGTACTCTGATTTTTACCATATTTGTTCGCTATATGTGTCTGTGGACTTCCTGGGCACACATATGGCCACATTCGGGTTTTGAGTAATTCCGGGTGTGACAGATTGGTATCAGAGCCGTGCTGACTGTAGGAACGCAGCCTAGATAGTACGGTTGACAAATTACTAGGAGACCCCCATGTTTAAAAAAAAAATCTAACAGTCGAGTCTTGTGTGAGTTTATGCCTTTACCTGCTTGTATTTACTGTTATTATGCTTTTGTTTGATTTGGTTCTTTGTAATGATTGTGATGGGCGTAGACATCTGTCTGCAACCATCTAGATATAGGTATAAGGCTTAAGGACTTTATTGTTTAGATAGCAGGGGTTTATATATATTTTCTCTCGTACTAATCATCTAATATCTAACCTTTGTGAATATAGATGGCTCACCCCGGGGGCAATGCGGGCGGACAGCCTCCGCACCAGAATCCGCCCCCGAACCTGAATCCGAACCATCAGATCCCCACCATTGAGCAGCTGATGTATGCTCAAGTTCAGATGATGCAGCAGATGGCAGAGACCATGAGGTTGATCCAGCAGAACCACATCATCCCCAGGCAGCTGCACCGCCCAGAGACAAGAGCGGCGAGTTTCTGAAGGGACGCCCGCCGACCTTCAGCAAGGCCAGCGACCCCCTTGAGGCAGATGACTGGCTCAAGGCAGTGGAGAGACAGTTGGACATCGCCCAGTGCGATGACAGAGAGAAGGTACTGTACGCCGGAGGGCAGCTTCAGGGGCCGGCGTTGGATTGGTGGGATTCATACCAGTCTTCACGCCCGGCCGGTACTCAGATCACTTGGCAGCAGTTCTGCAGCAGCTTTCGTGCACACCACGTGCCGGAGGCCTTGATGGTTCTGAAGAAGAAGGAGTTCCTGGCACTGAAGCAGGAAGGGATGAGTGTCACGGCTTATCGTGACAAGTTCGTCTCGTTGGCCCGTTACGCTCCAGAGGACGTGGCCACTGATCAGAAGAAGCAGGCCAGGTTTCGTGACGGTCTGCAGGATGCTCTCCAGTACCAGCTCATGTGCACCAAGTTCCCGACCTTCCACGAGCTGGTAGACGGCGCGCTGATGTTGGAGCACAAGCGCCGCGAGATGGAGGACAAGAAGAGGAAGCTTCAGGGACAGCAGGTGGACAGCAGCAGTCGTCCACGCTTCACACCTCCCCAGAGTCAGCAGGTGGGGGGCCAGCAGCGCTTCCAGGGTCAGTCTGTGTTGCTCAGTCGTGGCCAGTTCCAGCAGCAGCGTCCTCAGTTTCCTCGGGCGCCACAGCAGCAGCGTCCTCATGGTCAGCCGCAGATGGGTCCAGTTCAGCGTCCCCAGGTGCCACCCAGACCAGTTCAACGTCCGGGTCCAGTCAGTACAGCAGTGACAGGACAGAGGTGCTTCCACTGTGACGAGCCTGGGCACTATGCCAATGCTTGTCCTCGCAGAGTTCAGGGTGCCCCTGGTCAGAGCAGCGCTCAGAGAGTTGGGCAGCAGCAGGGTCAGCAGCAGGGAGGACGTGCACCGCAGGCTCCGGTTCGGGGCAAGCTCAACCACACCGGTGCAGAGACAGCAGGGACAGCCACTGATGTTGTCGTGGGTACGTTCCTCATTAATTCGACCCCCGCCACTGTTTTATTTGATTCTGGAGCTTCGCATGCTTTTATTTCTGCTGCTTTTGTGAAGAAGCATCTAGTTGCATTGCTGCCGATGAGGAGTGCTATGCTAGTAAGCTCACCAGGTGGGGAGCAGCGCGCCACTTTACGTTGCCCCAGTATCACCCTCACCATAAGGGGGGTAGATTTCGAGGCACGCCCGATAGTCTTGGAGACCCTGGGATTTGATATGATCCTGGGTATGAGCTGGATGAACAGATATGATGCAGTGATCAGGTGTGCTACGAGGACCATCCAGCTGACAGCAGAGTCCGGTGACAAGGTGGAGTATCAGGCAGCCAGTTCCTCGGAGCAAGGCCAAGCAAATCAAGCTGAAGGGACATTGATTGAAGATATCAGGGTGGTGAGCCAGTTCCCGGATGTGTTCCCAGATGAGTTGCCAGGTATGCCTCCAGAACGAGATGTTGAATTCGTTATTGAACTAAAACCTGGCACTGCACCTATAGCCAAGAGGCCGTATAGGATGGGGGCGAAGGAGCTGGAGCAGCTCAAGAAGGAGTTGGACGAATTGTTGGCCAAGGGGTACATTCGTCCGAGTGCTTCGCCATGGGGAGCACCTGTTTTGTTCGTCGACAAGAAGGATGGTACTCAGAGGTTGTGTGTGGACTATCGAGCCCTCAACGAAGTGACCATCAAGAACAAGTACCCGCTGCCGAGGATTGATGATCTGTTCGATCAGTTGAGAGGAGCTTGTGTGTTCTCCAAGATTGATCTTCGTTCGGGCTACTATCAGATGAGGATCCGCCCGTCAGATGTGCCTAAGACCGCTTTCACCACTCGGTACGGGTTGTATGAGTTCTTGGTCATGTCTTTTGGATTGACCAATGCTCCTGCATACTTCATGTACTTGATGAACAGCGTGTTCATGGACTATCTGGACAAGTTCGTGGTGGTCTTCATTGATGACATTCTGGTCTTCTCCAAGAATGAGGAAGAACATGAAGAACATCTGAGATTGGTACTGCAGAGACTCCGGGAACATCAGTTGTATGCCAAGCTGAGCAAGTGTGAGTTCTGGCTGAAGGAAGTGGCATTCCTGGGACACGTGTTGTCCAATGGAGGAGTGGCAGTTGATCCGAAGAAAGTCAGCGATGTGTTGAGCTGGAATCCGCCACGGGATGTGAGCGAGATCAGGAGTTTCCTTGGGATGGCCGGTTATTACAGACGGTTCATTGAAGGATTCTCCAAGATCGCTAAGCCGCTGACTGTTTTGCTAGAGAAGAATGCCCCGTTTGTGTGGACAGAGGCATGCCAGGTCAGCTTCGAAGAGTTGAAGAAGAGGTTGACTACAGCCCCAGTGCTAGTATTGCCAGATTTGGCTAAGAGTTTCTCCATCTACTGCGATGCGTCCCGTCTAGGACTGGGTTGCGTCCTTATGCAGGAGGGCAGAGTCGTGTCGTATGCATCCAGGCAGCTGAGGAAGCATGAGCAGAACTATCCGACGCACGACTTGGAGTTGGCAGCTGTTGTACATGCCCTGAAGATCTGGAGACATTACTTGATTGGGCACATGTGTGACATTTACACTGATCATAAGAGCCTCAAGTATGTTTTCACTCAGTCAGATCTGAACATGAGACAGCGCAGATGGTTGGAGCTGATCAAGGACTATGATTTGGAGATCCACTATCACCCAGGGAAGGCCAACTTGGTGGCAGATGCTCTGAGCAGGAGGAGTTATGTGAACAGGATCACTGGACACTGTTTGCCTGAGGAGCTCAGCCGAGAGTTTGAGAGGATGAGTCTGGGATTCGTCACCAGCATCACTGAGATGGCAGTGGAGCCCACACTTGAGCAGGAGATCCGGAGAGGTCAGCTGCAGGATGAGAAGATCCGAGAGATTGTGGGGAATGTTGCATTGGGAAAGGCCCCTGGATTCCGAGTTGATGATCAGGGAACTCTATGGCACGGGAAGAGGATATGTGTGCCAGACATAGCGCAGATCAGGGAGATGATTCTAAGAGAGGCACATGACTCAGCTTATTCGATCCACCCAGGCAGCACTAAGATGTACCAGGACATCAAGGAGAGATTCTGGTGGTATGGACTGAAGCGTGATGTGGCGGCTCACGTGGCATTGTGCGACACATGTCAGCGAGTCAAGGCAGAACATCAGAGGCCAGCTGGATTGCTACAGCCGTTGAAGATCCCGGAGTGGAAATGGGAAGAAGTTGGCATGGACTTCATCACTGGTCTACCCCGTACTCAGAGAGGATTCGACTCCATTTGGGTGATTGTTGATCGTCTGACCAAGGTGGCTCACTTTCTGCCAGTGAAGACCACATACACAGGCGCCAGACTAGCAGAGTTGTACATGGAGCGGATTGTGTGCTTACACGGGGTGCCGAAGAAGATTGTGTCAGATCGTGGTACTCAGTTCACTTCACACTTCTGGCGGAAGTTACATGAGTCCATGGACATGAAGCTGCATTTCAGCTCAGCTTATCACCCGCAGACAGATGGTCAGACAGAGCGGACCAACCAGATACTGGAGGACATGTTGAGGGCTTGTGCATTACAGTATGGTGTCAGCTGGGATAAGAGTTTGCCGTATGCAGAGTTCTCCTACAACAACAGCTACCAGAAGAGTTTGCAGATGGCACCGTTCGAGGCATTGTGTGGCAGGAAGTGCCGGACCCCATTGTTCTGGAATCAGACTGGAGAGAGTCAGGTCTTTGGTCCAGAGATACTCAGAGATGCAGAGCGGCAGGTGCAGGTGATCAGGGAGAACCTGAAGGTGGCCCAGTCCAGACAGAAGAGTTATGCCGATGTCAGACGGAGGGACCTCAGCTTCAGAGTTGATGACTTTGTGTACCTGAAGGTGTCACCCATGAGAGGTGTAAAGCGGTTCAATGTCAAGGGCAAGTTGGCACCTCGTTACATTGGACCATTCAGGATACAGGAACGGATGGGCGAAGTGGCATACCGGCTAGACCTGCCTGAGAGACTAGCCGGAGTACACGATGTGTTCCATGTGTCCCAGCTGAAGAAGTGCTTGCGGGTGCCAGGAGAGCAGATCCCGATTGATGAGTTGAATGTTCAGGAGGACCTCACATATGAGGAGTATCCGATCAGGATCTTGGAGGTGGCAGAAAGAGTGCTGAGGAACAAGACCATCCGGATGTGCAAGGTGCATTGGAGCCGGCATTCAGCTGATGAAGCAACTTGGGAGCGGGAAGAAGATCTCAAGTCCGAGTACCCACAGCTCTTCGCTTCTACATCCGAATCTCGAGGACGAGATTCACCTTAAGGGGGGTAGGTTTGTAACACCCAAAATACTCAAATTTAAAATTTTTGGCAATTAATTAATTATTTAATGCTCTCACCTATTTTATAAAGGCTAAATAATAACTTTCTAAAAATTAAAATCAAATATAAGTGATAGAAACATTTATTGTTGCATTCATGCTGATGCATTTATTTTTGTATTGCTTGTGATTCAAACGAGAATTTAAAATTATTTAAATTCGAATTTGAATCACTTTGTTTGGAGCTCTAGAAAAGTTGTTAGGCCCATAGTTCAATTTCGCTCCCTGAACTTCTCTCAAGTCCAATTCAGCCCCCTCTTCTTTTCTCCCGGTTCGGCCCAGCCCCCTTCTCTGTTTTCTTTTCTTGGCCCAGCAGCCCCGCCGCCCGCTTTCGGCCCAGCTCGTCTCGGCCCAGCACCTCCTCTCCCTTCTCCCCCGCGCGGCCCAACTCCCTGAGCCGGCCCAGCAGCGCAGCCCAGCCGCTCCGCGCACTTCTCTCTCTCTCTCTCTCTGCTCGCTCGGTCCCACGCGTCAGGCGCCGACGTCATGCCGACGTCACCTTCCCCTCTCCCCCTTTCCTTTCTCCGGCGCCGGTGATGTCGCAGCCCGCCGCGGCCGGGCCCGCACGCCGAGGACCTTCCCCCGGGGCTTACTTAATCTGGCCGTCCTCCGCTCCGCTCCCCTCACCCTTCCCCAACCCTAGCGCCGCCTTCTCCTCTCTGCGCAGCGCCGCCGCCGCCATCCGAGCGCCGCCGCGGGGCTTGCCGCTCCGATTGGCCGCCTCGGCCCTCGGTCGGTGAAAACCGACGCCACCACAAGGACCAGCGCGCCGAGCCGCGTCCACTCCGCCACCTCCCGCACCGAATCGACGCCGGAAACCCCTTCCCCGCGTGGAGCCGCCGCTCCGAGCGCCGTTGAGCCGCCCCGCGCCGTCGACCCGTCGATTCACCGTCACACCGACCCTCTTCGACATCCCGAGCAGCTTCGCAACGTGGTGAGCAACCTCCAGAGCTTTTCCCTGCCCTCTCTCACGCTCTCTCCCGCGTCTGTCGACTTCGCCGGAGTTGGCTGCCCGCCGACCGTCGTCGTACGCCACTCCTCGCCGCGCAATCCTCGTCAAGAGCCCCCTGGTAGCATCCGCTACTTCGTCCTGAAGCCGTAGAGCCTTTCCGCGCCCAAAACCAAGCTCCCTAGCTCGAGTTAGCCTTCGGTCCGGCGATGCGCCGCCGCGCGAGCTCAGCGCCGCCGCCTCCCCTGTCTGCCGACGGCGACCTTTCTCCCCCAGCGAACCCTGACCATCGGATCCCGATCCGACGGCCGTCAGCGCCCCTAGCGCCTGAGTCAACCGGGAGAATACCGGTCAACCCTTGCAGTTATGCAAAAGAGCCCCCGAGTTTTCCTGAAATTAACCCGCGGTCCTTTTTAATTCAAAAATAATTACAAATAGGTCCTGTTTTATTCGTTTAGGCCCCTGGAAATTTTAAAACTTTGCCAGCAAGCCCCCGAATCTTAGAAACGCTATAACTTTCACGTTTTAGCTCCGTTTTGCGTGATTTTCGCGCTCATGTGTTCGTAGCGACGCGTAGAATATTTCTAGCTCCTGTTTTTGTACTGTTTTTACTGTTTGGTGTACTGTTCTAATAGAATTACTTTTGCTTGCATGTGATGATTGTTTTGGAATGCGTGCGTGATGTTCGTGTCCAGTCGGTGAGCCCGTAGCGTTGGACTTCGAGTACGTTGAGGACGTGCCGGAGCAGGAGTTTCAGCAGCAGCCTTACTCCGAGGAAGGCAAGTTATAGCACGGACAATCCTTGCTACCTACTCACTCATTTAATTCACTGTTCTTTACATACGCATGTGTCTAATATTGTTTACCATTAAGGTTATTTCCTAGCATTTATTTCCCTGTCCTTGTATTCCTATGGGCTTTTGCATATGGGTAGTATTTTGCTAGGCGCAACTACTGTCACTTTTACTTAATTGTTAATATTGACTTAATGGTCCACTTCAACATTAATGATAAAACTTGCTTTTTAGCAACTTGGACTAGGGGGCTAGAGCATGTGCTGTGTGCTTTGCTCTAGTGTCTCCCTCTAAGGACCGGTTCTTAAAGCGGCAACCCAGGAGCCTGTCGCCACCGCCGGAACTATATGGGCTCTGGTCTTGGTTGAGTAGCTTGTACGTCTCTAGCCTGGCAGTGGTTACCGAGTGGCCTACGGCGTTGTGGGAGGCAAAGCACGGGGTGATTTCGGATTCCACCGAGGACGGTAGCCCCGTCGGCTAGGTCCCGTTAGACCCAGTCCCGTGTTGGGAGCCCCCGTGAGTGCGGGAGCTCCGCACGTTGCACCATTTACTTTCTTGTTGGCATGATTTGCCGGTGCGTGGATGCCATTGACCCCCTCACGTTGCGCCCTGAGGGTCAGTCAATCTCGGTGCCTAGGTTCTCACCACTTTGTAGTACTCCAGCGGCTACTGTCTTGTTAGGGTGTCTTGTGAAAGCCTCGTAGCGTCCCTATGCAGTCACACCTCGGAAGTGTTGATGTGCGTGGTTGGGTGCAAAGTTCCTTTGAACTTTTACGCGACTGGTTGGTAAAGGGCGAAACCTCTGCAGAGTGTACGATCTATCATGATAGCCTTGCTCAGGGTCACGAGCGGCCTGGATCCTTTTTGATTAGAATATGGTATTTATTCCTGTTTAATGTCACTTACACCATTAATTGGGTTACAACTGGGATTCTCATTCACTTGTAGTAACTTGGATAAAGTTAAAACGAACCAACTAAAAGTGCTAATGCAGTTAAGCCAGTGTCAAGCCTTTTCTGCCTCATCCCCCGTGCTATACTTGCTAAGTAATCCTGTTACTTACACTTGCTATTTATTATCATTTTGGGCAAAATCCCGGACGGGTAACAGATTGGAGTCAGGCTGACTATGAGGTGGAGTTTCCGGAGGATCTACCGTACTTCTGAGTTGGCGTTCTCCCAGTCAGAGTCCCTGTGGGATTGCGGCTACACCTAGAGAGAGTGTATTAGTATTCCGCTGTCCATGTATTTCATTTATGCTAAACTCTGATGTACCCGCTACTTTATGTTGAGAATTAAGCATTGTACTCTGATTTTTACCATATTTGTTCGCTATATGTGTCTGTGGACTTCCTGGGCACACATATGGCCACATTCGGGTTTTGAGTAATTCCGGGTGTGACAGATTAGTATCAGAGCCGTGCTGACTGTAGGAACGCAGCCTAGATAGTACGGTTGACAAATTACTAGGAGACCCCCATGTTTAAAAAAAAAAATCTAACAGTCGAGTCTTGTGTGAGTTTATGCCTTTACCTGCTTGTATTTACTGTTATTATGCTTTTGTTTGATTTGGTTCTTTGTAATGATTGTGATGGGCGTAGACATCTGTCTGCAACCATCTAGATATAGGTATAAGGCTTAAGGACTTTATTGTTTAGATAGCAGGGGTTTATATATATTTTCTCTCGTACTAATCATCTAATATCTAACCTTTGTGAATATAGATGGCTCACCCCGGGGGCAATGCGGGCGGACAGCCTCCGCATCAGAATCCGCCCCCGAACCTGAATCCGAACCATCAGATCCCCACCATTGAGCAGCTGATGTATGCTCAAGTTCAGATGATGCAGCAGATGGCAGAGACCATGAGGTTGATCCAGCAGAACCACATCATCCCCAGGCAGCTGCACCGCCCAGAGACAAGAGCGGCGAGTTTCTGAAGGGACGCCCGCCGACCTTCAGCAAGGCCAGCGACCCCCTTGAGGCAGATGACTGGCTCAAGGCAGTGGAGAGACAGTTGGACATCGCCCAGTGCGATGACAGAGAGAAGGTACTGTACGCCGGAGGGCAGCTTCAGGTGCCGGCGTTGGATTGGTGGGATTCATACCAGTCTTCACGCCCGGCCGGTACTCAGATCACTTGGCAGCAGTTCTGCAGCAGCTTTCGTGCACACCACGTGCCGGAGGCCTTGATGGTTCTGAAGAAGAAGGAGTTCCTGGCACTGAAGCAGGAAGGGATGAGTGTCACGGCTTATCGTGACAAGTTCGTCTCGTTGGCCCGTTACGCTCCAGAGGACGTGGCCACTGATCAGAAGAAGCAGGCCAGGTTTCGTGACGGTCTGCAGGATGCTCTCCAGTACCAGCTCATGTGCACCAAGTTCCCGACCTTCCACGAGCTGGTAGACGGCGCGCTGATGTTGGAGCACAAGCGCCGCGAGATGGAGGACAAGAAGAGGAAGCTTCAGGGAAAGCAGGTGGGCAGCAGCAGTCGTCCACGCTTCACACCTCCCCAGAGTCAGCAGGTGGGGGGCCAGCAGCGCTTCCAGGGTCAGTCTGGGTTGCTCAGTCGTGGCCAGTTCCAGCAGCAGCGTCCTCAGTTTCCTCGGGCGCCACAGCAGCAGCGTCCTCATGGTCAGCCGCAGATGGGTCCAGTTCAGCGTCCCCAGGTGCCACCCAGACCAGTTCAGCGTCCGGGTCCAGTCAGTACAGCAGTGACAGGACAGAGGTGCTTCCACTGTGATGAGCCTGGGCACTATGCCAATGCTTGTCCTCGCAGAGTTCAGGGTGCCCCTGGTCGGAGCAGCGCTCAGAGAGTTGGGCAGCAGCAGGGTCAGCAGCAGGGAGGACGTGCACCGCAGGCTCCGGTTCGGGGCAAGCTCAACCACACCGGTGCAGAGACAGCAGGGACAGCCACTGATGTTGTCGTGGGTACGTTCCTCGTTAATTCGACCCCCGCCACTGTTTTATTTGATTCTGGAGCTTCGCATGCTTTTATTTCTGCTGCTTTTGTGAAGAAGCATCTAGTTGCATTGCTGCCGATGAGGAGTGCTATGCTAGTAAGCTCACCAGGTGGGGAGCAGCGCGCCACTTTACGTTGCCCCAGTATCACCCTCACCATAAGGGGGGTAGATTTCGAGGCACGCCCGATAGTCTTGGAGACCCTGGGATTTGATATGATCCTGGGTATGAGCTGGATGACCAGATATGATGCAGTGATCAGGTGTGCTACGAGGACCATCCAGCTGACAGCAGAGTCCGGTGACAAGGTGGAGTATCAGGCAGCTAGTTCCTCGGAGCAAGGCCAAGCAAATCAAGCTGAAGGGACATTGATTGAAGATATCAGGGTGGTGAGCCAGTTCCCGGATGTGTTCCCAGATGAGTTGCCAGGTATGCCTCCAGAACGAGATGTTGAATTCGTTATTGAACTAAAACCTGGCACTGCACCTATAGCCAAGAGGCCGTATAGGATGGGGGCGAAGGAGCTGGAGCAGCTCAAGAAGGAGTTGGACGAATTGTTGGCCAAGGGGTACATTCGTCCGAGTGCTTCGCCATGGGGAGCACCTGTTTTGTTCGTCGACAAGAAGGATGGTACTCAGAGGTTGTGTGTGGACTATCGAGCCCTCAACGAAGTGACCATCAAGAACAAGTACCCGCTGCCGAGGATTGATGATCTGTTCGATCAGTTGAGAGGAGCTTGTGTGTTCTCCAAGATTGATCTTCGTTCGGGCTACTATCAGATGAGGATCCGCCCGTCAGATGTGCCTAAGACCGCTTTCACCACTCGGTACGGGTTGTATGAGTTCTTGGTCATGTCTTTTGGATTGACCAATGCTCCTGCATACTTCATGTACTTGATGAACAGCGTGTTCATGGACTATCTGGACAAGTTCGTGGTGGTCTTCATTGATGACATTCTGGTCTTCTCCAAGAATGAGGAAGAACATGAAGAACATCTGAGATTGGTACTGCAGAGACTCCGGGAACATCAGTTGTATGCCAAGCTGAGCAAGTGTGAGTTCTGGCTGAAGGAAGTGGCATTCCTGGGACACGTGTTGTCCAATGGAGGAGTGGCAGTTGATCCGAAGAAAGTCAGCGATGTGTTGAGCTGGAATCCGCCACGGGATGTGAGCGAGATCAGGAGTTTCCTTGGGATGGCCGGTTATTACAGACGGTTCATTGAAGGATTCTCCAAGATCGCTAAGCCGCTGACTGTTTTGCTAGAGAAGAATGCCCCGTTTGTGTGGACAGAGGCATGCCAGGTCAGCTTCGAAGAGTTGAAGAAGAGGTTGACTACAGCCCCAGTGCTAGTATTGCCAGATTTGGCTAAGAGTTTCTCCATCTACTGCGATGCGTCCCGTCTAGGACTGGGTTGCGTCCTTATGCAGGAGGGCAGAGTCGTGTCGTATGCATCCAGGCAGCTGAGGAAGCATGAGCAGAACTATCCGACGCACGACTTGGAGTTGGCAGCTGTTGTACATGCCCTGAAGATCTGGAGACATTACTTGATTGGGCACATGTGTGACATTTACACTGATCATAAGAGCCTCAAGTATGTTTTCACTCAGTCAGATCTGAACATGAGACAGCGCAGATGGTTGGAGCTGATCAAGGACTATGATTTGGAGATCCACTATCACCCAGGGAAGGCCAACTTGGTGGCAGATGCTCTGAGCAGGAGGAGTTATGTGAACAGGATCACTGGACACTGTTTGCCTGAGGAGCTCAGCCGAGAGTTTGAGAGGATGAGTCTGGGATTCGTCACCAGCATCACTGAGATGGCAGTGGAGCCCACACTTGAGCAGGAGATCCGGAGAGGTCAGCTGCAGGATGAGAAGATCCGAGAGATTGTGGGGAATGTTGCATTGGGAAAGGCCCCTGGATTCCGAGTTGATGATCAGGGAACTCTATGGCACGGGAAGAGGATATGTGTGCCAGACATAGCGCAGATCAGGGAGATGATTCTAAGAGAGGCACATGACTCAGCTTATTCGATCCACCCAGGCAACACTAAGATGTACCAGGACATCAAGGAGAGATTCTGGTGGTATGGACTGAAGCGTGATGTGGCGGCTCACGTGGCATTGTGCGACACATGTCAGCGAGTCAAGGCAGAACATCAGAGGCCAGCTGGATTGCTACAGCCGTTGAAGATCCCGGAGTGGAAATGGGAAGAAGTTGGCATGGACTTCATCACTGGTCTACCCCGTACTCAGAGAGGATTCGACTCCATTTGGGTGATTGTTGATCGTCTGACCAAGGTGGCTCACTTTCTGCCAGTGAAGACCACATACACAGGCGCCAGACTAGCAGAGTTGTACATGGAGCGGATTGTGTGCTTACACGGGGTGCCGAAGAAGATTGTGTCAGATCGTGGTACTCAGTTCACTTCACACTTCTGGCGGAAGTTACATGAGTCCATGGACACGAAGCTGCATTTCAGCTCAGCTTATCACCCGCAGACAGATGGTCAGACAGAGCGGACCAACCAGATACTGGAGGACATGTTGAGGGCTTGTGCATTACAGTATGGTGTCAGCTGGGATAAGAGTTTGCCGTATGCAGAGTTCTCCTACAACAACAGCTACCAGAAGAGTTTGCAGATGGCACCGTTCGAGGCATTGTATGGCAGGAAGTGCCGGACCCCATTGTTCTGGAATCAGACTGGAGAGAGTCAGGTCTTTGGTCCGGAGATACTCAGAGATGCAGAGCGGCAGGTGCAGGTGATCAGGGAGAACCTGAAGGTGGCCCAGTCCAGACAGAAGAGTGTCACACCCGGATTTGCTTAAAACCCGAATGTGGCCATATGTGTGCCCAGGAAGTCCACAGACACATATAGCGAACAAATATGGTAAAAATCAGAGTACAATGCTTATTTCTCAACATAAAGTAGCGGGTACATCAGAGTTTAGCATAAATGAAATACATGGGACAGCGGAAGACTAATACATCTCTCTAAGCGTAGCCGCAATCCCACAGGGACTCTGACTGGGAGAACGCCAACTCAGAAGTACGGCAAATCCTCCGGAAACTCCACCTCGTAATCAGCCTAACTCCAATCTGTTACCCGTCCGGGATTTTGCCCAAAAATAGTAATAACAGCAAGTGTAAGTAATGGAAATTACTTAGCAAGTATAGCACGGGTTATGAAGGCTCAAAAAGGCTAGACACTGGCTTAACTGCATTAGCACTTTTAGCTGGTTCGTTTTAACTTTATCCAAGTTACTACAAGTGAATGAGAATCCCAGTTGTAACCCAATTAATGGTGCAAGTGACATTAAACAGGAATAAATACCATATTCTAATCAAAAAGGATCTAGGCCGCTCGTGACCTTGAGCAAGGCTATCATGATAGATCGTACACTCTGCAGAGGTTTCGCCCTTTACCCACCAGTCGCGTAAAAGTTCAAAGGAACTTTGCACCCAACCACGCACATCGACACTTCCGAGGTGTGACTGCATAGGGACGCTACGAGGCTTTCACAAGACACCCTAACAAGTCAGTAGCCGCTGGAGTACTATACGGCGGTGAAAACTTAGGCACCGAGATCGACGTACGCCCACGGAGTCACACCGTGAGGGGGTCGATGGCGTCCGGAGCGCGGGTATCGCACCCATACTGCGCAACGTGCAGAGTCCTCAATCGCTGAGACTCCTACACGGGACTGGGTCTAACGTGACCTAGCCGACGGGGCTACCGTCCTCGGTGGAATCGGAGAACACCCAGCACCGTACCTCCCACAACGCCGTTGGCCCCTCGGTAACTACTGCCACGCTAGAGACGTACAAGCTACTTGACCAAGACCAGAGCCCATATAGTTCCGGCGGTGGCGACAGGCTCCTGGGTTGCCGCTTTAAGAACCGGTCCTTATAGGGAGACACTAGAGCAAAGCACACAGCACATGCTCTAGCCCCCTAATCCAAGTTGCTAAAAAGCAAGTTTTAACATTAAAGTTGAAGTGGACCATTAATATCAATATTAACAATTAAGTAAGGGTGACAGTAATTGCGCCTAGCAAAATACTACCCATATGCATAAACCCATAGGAGTACAAGGACAAGGAAAGTAAATGCTAGGTATAACCTTAATGGTAAACAATATTAGACACATGCGTATGTAAAGAACAGTGAATTAAAAGTGGGATAGGTAGCAAGGATTGTCCGTGCTATAACTTGCCTTCCTCGGAGTAAGGCTGCTGCTGAAAGTCCTGCTCCGGCACGTCCTCAACGTACTCGTAGTCCAACGCTACGGGCTCACCGACTGGACACGATCAACATGCACGCATTCCAAGACAATCATCACATGCAAGCAAAAGTAATTCTATTAGAACAGTACACCAAACGGTAAAATCAGTACAAAAACAGGAGCTAAAAAATATTCTACGCGTCGCTACGAACACATGAGCGCGAAAATCACGCAAAACGGAGCTAAAACGTGAAAGTTATAGCGTTTCTAAGATTCGGGGGCTTGCTGGCAAAGTTTTAAAATTTCCAGGGGCCTAAACGAATAAAATAGGACCTATTTGTAATTGTTTTTGAATTAAATTGGACCGCGGGTTAATTAACAGAAAACAGGGGGGCTCTTTAACAAAAGTGCCGGCGCTGACCGGTACCCGGGCGTTGACCTGGGACGTGGCGCGCTGTGGGCCGTTAGATCCGGATCGGGCGGCTCAAAACAGAACGACTCGCCGGGGAAGACGAGCGCGCGGCGGCGCCGCCCGACCGAGACGAGAGTTCGCCGGACTTGCAGATTACTCGCGCTAGGAAGCTCGGTTCTCAACGGGGTTTGGCCCTATGGCTTCAGGGGAACACGACGAGTCGAACTAGGGGGATCTCGACATGGGTTGGCCGGCGACATGGCCGGACGGCGGCGGGCGGCGGAGCGGAGCTCCGGTGAGCCGCGGGGAGGGGTTTCTGGGGGGTATTGGGGTCGGGTTTTTGGCTCTGGAGCTTCCTGGCGAGGTGGTGAGCATGCCTGGGTAGGTCTAGGTGAGCTTCGAGCAGCGTACAGAGGGGGACGACGGCGACCGGCGGACGACCGACGGCGGCGATCGTCGGGAGCTAGCTACGGTGCGTAAGGGATGAAATTAGGGGGTTGGGTGGACTCGTTACCTCCCGGAGACGCTCCTGGTGCAGGGAATCGGGCGGAGGTGGTTCGGTCGACGGGGAACGCCGGCGATCTCTCCGCGGCAGTGCTGAGTACAACGAGGTGAAATTAGCCGCGGTCAAAGCAGGAGAAAGGACGAGAGGTGCTCAGGGAGCTTCAGTACCTCCCGACGAGCAGATGGGTGGTGATGGCGGGCCGGGAGGTGCACCGGGGCGGCCTGGCGGCGTGCGGCGGCGCGGAGGAGCTCCGGCGACGCGCGGGCCGGGCGATGCAGAGGCTCTGGTGGACTTGGCGTGTGCTGGGGAGGTTAAGGGAGGCTCGGTGATGCTCGAGCGAGTTTTGTAGGGGCTTGGGGGTGGCTGAGGAGTCGGGAACGGCTCGCCGTCGTTTAAGGAAGGTGAGCGGCGGCGGCGGGCTCGGTTTCCAAGCAGGGGAGCTGTTTCCTTTGGTGGAGTGCTCGGGAAAGGAAAGGGAGGGGGAGGGGAAGGTTCGGCGAAGGTGCGGGGTGGGTCCAGGGGCGCGGAGCGGGACCGAGTCGGCCGGAATCACGGTGGCGATGGCGCGCCGGAAAAAGGAAAGTGCGGTCGGGCGGGAGGAAGGGGATGGTTCCGACCGGCGGGGTCCACCGGTCAGTGGCCGAGCGGCGGGCTCGGTGTGGAGGGGTGGCCGGGCTGGCGGATGGGCCGAGCGACGCGCTGAGCCGTGGGGCCGGTGTTGGGCCGGAACACGCGGAGAGGAAAAAGAAAAGAAGAAAGGA
The DNA here is from genome assembly GCA_033239725.1 of Echinochloa phyllopogon. Classification (NCBI taxonomy): domain Eukaryota; kingdom Viridiplantae; phylum Streptophyta; class Magnoliopsida; order Poales; family Poaceae; genus Echinochloa; species Echinochloa phyllopogon. The sequence goes on along the minus strand of BTCW01000002.1, from coordinate 46,670,828 downwards.
AGTTGGGCCGGGGAAGAAAGAAAAGAGGAATGGGCCGCGGGGAAAAAGAAAAGAAAAAGGGAAACAGGAGATGGGCCGGGCTGGAAAGTGAGTAGAGGGAGGAAAAGTGGACCCGGGAAATAATTCAGGGAGCAAAAGCGAACTACGAGCCTAACAACTTTTCTAGAGCTCCAAACAAAGTGATTCAACTTTGAATTTAAATACTTTTAAATTCTCGTTTGAATCACAAGCAATACAAAAATAAATGCAGCAGCATGAATGCAACAATAAATGTTTCTATCACTTATATTTGATTTTAAATTCTTGAAAATTATTATTTAGCCTTTATAAAAATAGGTGAAGCATTAAATAATTAATTAATTGCCAAAAAATTTTAAAATTGAGTATTTTGGGTGTTACAAAGAGTTATGCCGATGTCAGACGGAGGGACCTCAGCTTCAGAGTTGATGACTTTGTGTACCTGAAGGTGTCACCCATGAGAGGTGTAAAGCGGTTCAATGTCAAGGGCAAGTTGGCACCTCGTTACATTGGACCATTCAGGATACAGGAACGGATGGGCGAAGTGGCATACCGGCTAGACCTGCCTGAGAGACTAGCCGGAGTACACGATGTGTTCCATGTGTCCCAGCTGAAGAAGTGCTTGCGGGTGCCAGGAGAGCAGATCCCGATTGATGAGTTGAATGTTCAGGAGGACCTCACATATGAGGAGTATCCGATCAGGATCTTGGAGGTGGCAGAAAGAGTGCTGAGGAACAAGACCATCCGGATGTGCAAGGTGCATTGGAGCCGGCATTCAGCTGATGAAGCAACTTGGGAGCGGGAAGAAGATCTCAAGTCCGAGTACCCACAGCTCTTCGCTTCTACATCCGAATCTCGAGGACGAGATTCACCTTAAGGGGGGTAGGTTTGTAACACCCAAAATACTCAAATTTAAAATTTTTGGCAATTAATTAATTATTTAATGCTCTCACCTATTTTATAAAGGCTAAATAATAACTTTCTAAAAATTAAAATCAAATATAAGTGATAGAAACATTTATTGTTGCATTCATGCTGATGCATTTATTTTTGTATTGCTTGTGATTCAAACGAGAATTTAAAATTATTTAAATTCGAATTTGAATCACTTTGTTTGGAGCTCTAGAAAAGTTGTTAGGCCCATAGTTCAATTTCGCTCCCTGAACTTCTCTCAAGTCCAATTCAGCCCCCTCTTCTTTTCTCCCGGTTCGGCCCAACCCCCTTCTCTCTTTTCTTTTCTTGGCCCAGCAGCCCCGCCGCCCGCTTTCGGCCCAGCTCGTCTCGGCCCAGCACCTCCTCTCCCTTCTCCCCCCGCGCGGCCCAACTCCCTGAGCCGGCCCAGCAGCGCAACCCAGCCGCTCCGCGCACTTCTCTCTCTCTCTCTCTCTGCTCGCTCGGTCCCACGCGTCAGGCGCCGACGTCATGCCGACGTCACCTTCCCCTCTCCCCCTTTCCTTTCTCCGGCGCCGGTGATGTCGCAGCCCGCCGCGGCCGGGCCCGCACGCCGAGGACCTTCCCCCGGGGCTTACTTAATCTGGCCGTCCTCCGCTCCGCTCCCCTCACCCTTCCCCAACCCTAGCGCCGCCTTCTCCTCTCTGCACAGCGCCGCCGCCGCCATCCGAGCGCCGCCGCGGGGCTTGCCGCTCCGATTGGCCGCCTCGGCCCTCGGTCGGTGAAAACCGACGCCACCACAAGGACCAGCGCGCCGAGCCGCGTCCACTCCGCCACCTCCCGCACCGAATCGACGCCGGAAACCCCTTCTCCGCATGGAGCCGCCGCTCCGAGCGCCGTTGAGCCGCCCCGCGCCGTCGACCCGTCGATTCACCGTCACACCGACCCTCTTCGACATCCCGAGCAGCTTCGCAATGTGGTGAGCAACCTCCAGAGCTTTTCCCTGCCCTCTCTCACGCTCTCTCCCGCGTCTGTCGACTTCGCCGGAGTTGGCTGCCCGCCGACCGTCGTCGTACGCCACTCCTCGCCGCGCAATCCTCGTCAAGAGCCCCCTGGTAGCATCCGCTACTTCGTCCTGAAGCCGTAGAGCCTTTCCGCGCCCAAAACCAAGCTCCCTAGCTCGAGTTAGCCTTCGGTCCGGCGATGCGCCGCCGCGCGAGCTCAGCGCCGCCGCCTCCCCTGTCTGCCGACGGCGACCTTTCTCCCCCAGCGAACCCTGACCATCGGATCCCGATCCGACGGCCGTCAGCGCCCCTAGCGCCTGAGTCAATCGGGAGAATACCGGTCAACCCTTGAAGTTATGCAAAAGAGCCCCCGAGTTTTCCTGAAATTAACCCGCGGTCCTTTTTAATTCAAAAATAATTACAAATAGGTCCTGTTTTATTCGTTTAGGCCCCTGAAAATTTTAAAACTTTGCCAGCAAGCCCCCGAATCTTAGAAACGCTATAACTTTCACGTTTTAGCTCCGTTTTGCGTGATTTTCGCGCTCATGTGTTCGTAGCGACGCGTAGAATATTTCTAGCTCCTGTTTTTGTATTGTTTTTACTGTTTGGTGTACTGTTCTAATAGAATTACTTTTGCTTGCATGTGATGATTGTTTTGGAATGCGTGCGTGATGTTCGTGTCCAGTCGGTGAGCCCGTAGCGTTGGACTTCGAGTACGTTGAGGACGTGCCGGAGCAGGAGTTTCAGCAGCAGCCTTACTCCGAGGAAGGCAAGTTATAGCACGGACAATCCTTGCTACCTACTCACTCATTTAATTCACTGTTCTTTACATACGCATGTGTCTAATATTGTTTACCATTAAGGTTATTTCCTAGCATTTATTTCCCTGTCCTTGTATTCCTATGGGCTTTTGCATATGGGTAGTATTTTGCTAGGCGCAACTACTGTCACTTTTACTTAATTGTTAATATTGACTTAATGGTCCACTTCAACATTAATGATAAAACTTGCTTTTTAGCAACTTGGACTAGGGGGCTAGAGCATGTGCTGTGTGCTTTGCTCTAGTGTCTCCCTCTAAGGACCGGTTCTTAAAGCGGCAACCCAGGAGCCTGTCGCCACCGCCGGAACTATATGGGCTCTGGTCTTGGTTGAGTAGCTTGTACGTCTCTAGCCTGGCAGTGGTTACCGAGTGGCCTACGGCGTTGTGGGAGGCAAAGCACGGGGTGATTTCGGATTCCACCGAGGACGGTAGCCCCGTCGGCTAGGTCCCGTTAGACCCAGTCCCATGTTGGGAGCCCCCGTGAGTGCGGGAGCTCCGCACGTTGCACCATTTACTTTCTTGTTGGCATGATTTGCCGGTGCGTGGATGCCATTGACCCCCTCACGTTGCGCCCTGAGGGTCAGTCAATCTCGGTGCCTAGGTTCTCACCACTTTGTAGTACTCCAGCGGCTACTGTCTTGTTAGGGTGTCTTGTGAAAGCCTCGTAGCGTCCCTATGCAGTCACACCTCGGAAGTGTTGATGTGCGTGGTTGGGTGCAAAGTTCCTTTGAACTTTTACGCGACTGGTGGGTAAAGGGCGAAACCTCTGCAGAGTGTACGATCTATCATGATAGCCTTGCTCAGGGTCACGAGCGGCCTGGATCCTTTTTGATTAGAATATGGTATTTATTCCTGTTTAATGTCACTTACACCATTAATTGGGTTACAACTGGGATTCTCATTCACTTGTAGTAACTTGGATAAAGTTAAAACGAACCAACTAAAAGTGCTAATGCAGTTAAGCCAGTGTCAAGCCTTTTCTGCCTCATCCCCCGTGCTATACTTGCTAAGTAATCCTGTTACTTACACTTGCTATTTATTATCATTTTGGGCAAAATCCCTCATCCCCCGTGCTATACTTGCTAAGTAATCCTGTTACTTACACTTGCTATTTATTATCATTTTGGGCAAAATCCCGGACGGGTAACAGATTGGAGTCAGGCTGACTATGAGGTGGAGTTTCCGGAGGATCTGCCGTACTTCTGAGTTGGCGTTCTCCCAGTCAGAGTCCCTGTGGGATTGCGGCTACACCTAGAGAGAGTGTATTAGTCTTCCGCTGTCCATGTATTTCATTTATGCTAAACTCTGATGTACCCGCTACTTTATGTTGAGAATTAAGCATTGTACTCTGATTTTTACCATATTTGTTCGCTATATGTGTCTGTGGACTTCCTGGGCACACATATGGCCACATTCGGGTTTTGAGTAATTCCGGGTGTGACAGATAGTTTGTAGAGTTCCTCAGGTAGATTGTTTCAAAAAAAAAACTTTCTCAGATAGATTAAGAAGTGCAAGTAATTGTCTAAATTTTCCTTTATTTATCTTGTCCTCATTTATTTGCATGCAGCCAAATTAAATCTATATGCATGGTGTACCTGTATGCCCCCTGTTTTTTTACCACAAGCGTATTAAGACAAATTAAACTGGGTAGACAATAGGGATATTTTTTGACAGTTTGTGGCTCACAATACCCATGATTTTAGGAATATATTTTGAGATAAATTTTAAACATAAAACTAGTTATGAATTCGATCTGTTTTTATAATGCTCGAGCCACTTTTGCACACTGGACTGAACCCAACCACGTTTACAGAACCGGTTGGGTCTACGATGCAAACCATTCCCGCCGCGACTATAGAAAGTTCTTCTTAGGAAAAAGTCCTTTCGAGGTCCCTCATGTGTCGTCTTAGTCTAACTTTGCATCCCTCGTGTACAAAACAGGGTATTACTAACCCCTCAACTTGAAAAATCGGCTATTTTTGGTTTTGGCTAACCAACGACACATGTGTCGTCCTATGTGGCTTTTATTTTTCTTTTTTCATGCAAGCGCGGATGGCTGCATGCACATCCATTGGTTTCTTTTTTTTCCTTTCTTCATTTTTCTTTTATTTATTCGTTAGTGTTTTTATTTGTATGTATGTAAGTGCACTTGATATAATTTATTCTAAAAGTATATATATTTTTGTTTTGTGAGTCTATATATGTATACAATTATTTTGTTCATTAAGTTTGTAGAATATATTCTAGGTGTATGTATATTTATTCTTTGAATTTATGTAAAGATGTATACATTTTTTGTTTCGTTAGTTCACATAATTTGTTCAACATGTATAATTATTTTGTTCTGTGAGTTCATATAATTTGTTCCGAAGTATGTTCTTTTGTTCCTTGAGTTCGTTACATTTATCCTAGAAATACGAATTTTTGTTCTATCAGTTCATATAGTTTGTTTCGATGTATATTGTTTTGTTCTCTGAGTTTGTCACATTTATCCTAGAAATATAATTTTTTGTTCTATCAGTTCATATAATTTGTTCCATACAATATTTTTTTGTTCCTTAAGATCTATTATTTGTTCCAGGTCTACATGTTACATAATCTTTTAACTCGATAAAAAAACGTTTTAAAAAAGTTTATTTAAATATAGTTGGATCTTGTTTTGAAAATTTTGTCGTAAAATGGAAATTTAATTGAACTCTCGATTTAAGATTTATGACTTTTTTTAGTTTCAAATATGCATGCATGTTGGTGATATTTTGGTATTCTCTTGCATGCATGCACTTCATTCCTCTTTCTTTATCCATTGTTCCCACATGCAACTGGGTCTAAACAAGAAGGAATCAGCTTAATTATTACTTACTATTGACTAAGCCTTCAAGTGATGAAAAGTTTGGCATCACCCGAGTGATGTCCAGACGCGCCCAACCATTCCCTCTCCTGCTTTTGTTAGGCCTCCACCGCCTTCCACGCCTCACCGCACCTGCCTTCCTCCTCCCTCCCCCTCCATTCCTCCTGCGCCTGCGGCGCTCTCGCCGTCCTCGCCGCGACCTCCCGGGCGCCGCCGCAGTGGAGCGCCGATCCGCCCCGACTCGGCTCGATCTCTTCCCTCGTCGGTACGAAAACCCTGATGGAAATGCTCGTTTCCTTCTGCAAATGCATTTTTTTCTTTTTTCTGTACCGTTAGCGATCGATTCTAAGGCCTTTGATTATTTCTCCGTATACGGTGCTCCGTAAGTATTTCATTGATGCCCGGTGGTTTACATTCTCCGGATTTTTAGGGCTCCAATTCATGTCAATTACGCACCCGATGACTAGAGCCATCATGGTTCATGAATCATGAGGTGATCCGGGAAATGTTTTGTCCCAAAGTCGTTTCCTCCCACAAAATCTGAAGTAAATTCACGTTTGTTCTGTTTTCAGCATGCGTACAACTTTGTTTTGTGAATGTAGTTTTGGAAAGTAATCCTAAAAGGAATTTGTGATGTTTGCAAAGAAAGTCCCAGTAGCAATTCCGAGTGTGCAGCTGCTGATGAGTACCAAAATCTTAAACAAATAAAACCAAGGATAACTAACAAAGTTTCAGTGGATGGAGATGGAGAACTATAGTTTTGAAACATCTTTGGGTTTCCACAGATTAAATGGGCTTGGTTCAAAGCAGAAACTTGATACAAATACACATATACAACCGATAAGATTGGGTAGAAAAGTTGAATGAAATTGTTTTTCTGTTCAGAGAAAATAACTGCAATGGTTGTTGGGGAGGGAAAAATCAATACTTTCCAATAAAAGGGTGATTTTCATGGAGTGTAAAGCAGTAATAGCATAAAAGGCGTGATTTAGTTTTCTTGTGCAAATGTGCAGAATCTGAGATTCATAACCAAAGTAATTGTTGCTTCTTGTGCTTTCTAAGTCTTGTCAGATGCTAACATAGAAGGTGACACATTTTTTACATATGGCAGAGTGTGAGAAACTGCACAATGAAATGGAGGAAGATTTTGAAAGAAATGACACCATTCAGGACTGTGGGCAGATTCTTCCGTCAGCATCCTTGGGCTCTCTGCTTGCTGGTGCTTCTACTTATATTGTACAAGTACTTCTTCGGCTGGTTCACCCTCCTTGTTACCACATCACCAATCTTCCTAATTTCCGGCATCTTTCTTGGAATCATCCTTGCTTATGGTGAACCAAATAATCCTGAAAAAGATCATGTCTACAAAAAGATTGAGAAAGTACCGTGTCCGAATACTCATGACAACAGCGAATCAGTTCGGGGTGTACCTCTTCCGAAAATTCCATCCAAAGAGAGAGTGACCATGCACAAAAAAAGAGATAAGAAAATTAGGAAGAGATCTCGTGGTGTAGCTTCCTCGTCTGAACCAGGATCAAGTGAATCTGGTGGTTCAGATACTGATAACATTGCAATGCTACATGCTTTTCATCATCTTAGGTCGGGCAGCAATTCATCACAGTCCTCTCAAGATGGCGACTCCAATGACAGCAGTGTTGAAGATGGAATGGAGAACCAACACGGCAATGGTGGCAAAGTACGTGAGGGGAAACATGCTAAAGCTGTGGCATGGACTGCAGATGACCAGAAGAACATACTGAAAATCGGATGCTTGGAGATTGAGCGTAACCAAAGGTTGGAGACCTTAATTGCTAGGCGTCGGGCGAGGAAATACACAGACAGAAACTTGATAGAATTTGGTAGCAGTGATTCGTTACCTACTGTTGAAGAGCTATCAAAATTCAGTGTTCAAATTCCTGCTATATTTGCTCCTAGGAAAAATCCTTTTGATCTTCCTTACAATGAAGATAACTTCCCAGAATCTGCTCCATCTGCACCGCTGGAAATGGGAAACCCGTTCGATCTACCAAGTGATCAAGCAAATGAGAGCAGTTCCTCTGGAGGAGCCAACTCAAGCCACGCGGAACCTATTCCAGTAGCATCTCATTTACAAAGGAGTGCACTGTTGAGGAGGCATGAGAGCTTCACAGAAGGAGCACCATTCCTCAGTGACTTTTTGCAAGATGCACGCCCTTCCCGGTTCAGACCATACTTCGTTACAGAAAAAATGGCTAATGAAGAAATGACAGATTCGGTTCTTGAAGGAGAAACTAGTGAAAAGAGCAACTCCAAGGCCAGTTCTGTTCAGGGCTCAGATAGTACTTCTTCAGTTGCCGATCAAGAAAGCCAGAAGGATGTTTTGGAGGATTGCTCAACCCAAGGACCACAATCTTCACTCAATCAAACAGAGGGACATGCACATGCAGCCCGGCATGTGAGGGAGGTTTCTCTTGCCCTTGACATGGAGCCACCTTTACTAATCAGCGATTCCTCTGATGATGACATATCACTGTCTGGTGAACATACAAATAACTGGGAAGCAGCACAATATAGTGAAGATTTCAGTTTTTCACATAATACATTATCAGAGGATCCTAGTGCTATGCAACACCATCAAGAAATAGATATGATAAGCAATGGATTTCATCAGATGTCCCCACATTCAAACGATCTTGAGTTGACGTCGTCATCAACTGACACCACTGATGATCCTTTTGAAGTGAATGACATTGAACTATCAGGTAATCCCAGAGATAAATCTCTCTTTTTTTCAGCTAGTAATTTGTATACTGAATCCCGCATCTTATAAGTGTTTTCTTACTTTCTAGCCAAGGAAGTGGTGGTGATTGATGATACCCACATTCCTGATCCTGTTTATGATTCAAGTCCTTCAGGAAGCGAGAGGCCTGCACCTATTGGTTTGGTAATTGATGAAGCTGTCCAGCAAGATGGTAACTAAAGAGAATAACTGTTCAGTTCTAATTGTGACATAATATTGCCATTATTTTTCATAAATTACAGAATTAAACTTGCAGGTCATGCTCATACTCTTGATGCTGAAGCAATCATCGAAGAAGAGGGCTCACCATCAAGAATGGAGGCTTCTTCCAGTGAGGTAGCTGCACCTAAATTAAATTCTGTGGAGCAAAGCAAACTTGGAGAGAAAGAAGCATCTGAGATTAGGGAGCAGTCCATGGTTGGCCATAACGAAGCCCATGGAAGTTCTGTCAGTCATGCTGATCCTCCAGTATCTGATATAAGTCCTCCGCCAACTACTGGAGGCTCAACTGATGGTAAATATTATTAATTAGGATCTTTTCTCCTGCATCTTTCTAATAGATTTTCCTATTTGATTCTTTCCCACATGAATTAAGTTAATGTAGACTAGGAAGATTTAAGCAAGGTTACAATAGGCAGAGGAAGAAAAAGGTGCCTCAAAATAACAGTAGGTTCAAAATATATATATATTTGTCTTTGAAAAGGTGTTTGTCAATCATTAGTACATCGGGAATAGTAAAATAAAACTGTTAATATAAAAGTGAACACTATGCCAAATAGCCTGACTAGACTTGTAGCTGCACCTGAGAAAATGCATTTTGTGATAAGAAATAACAGCAATACTAACAGACAAATAAAAGTTTACCAAAGATGGACAATAGATACACTAGGATCCAGCTGAACTGATGTTTATGATAGCAATTCAGCTGATACCATGCAGCGTCAGCGTGTTGCTGGGATAATGGCTCGACACATCAGGATCCAGCATGGTTCATCTTGTCATGTTAAATGCTTAATAAATTTAAAATAAGAAGATAAACTCCACTGGCACAGGGCGTGCCCGTCGTAACACATGTACTTACCGGCCTTCCTCTAATTACTTGTTGGAACAGGTTAATTTGGCAGCGGTATCGTGTCATCCTCCACAAATGCAGTTCTTGGTTTCTTCAGAAAATGACAAGGCAGCAACGAGCATGGTATCAGGCTTCTTCAGCAGCACTCCAAGGAAACGATGTCTGAGGCAAGTTCTTGCTGATTAATCAGTGGGAGGGAAGGTGTTCCTTGCAAGAGAGTTCTTAGCGCTTCAAAGGGACTAAACATGCATGTTGGATCTGTATAGTCTAGATTTACGGGAAAGAAAAATGCAACATACATTAGCATTAGCACTTCTCTGTAAAATGGCTAGATATGGTTCTTTTGGTGGATCCATTTTTGGATTCCTTTTCGTTTATTTGTGAATACCTTCAGGATTGTCAGTTTTGTACCGTAAGGTATCAGTTTTGCCAATCTTCGTATTGAGTTTTAAGTCCAAACACTATGCGCACAGACACATTTTACTTGGTGAAGTCACTTCGTTTCGAGGAACTTGGTGAAATGACACCACTTGGTAACACATCCTACCACACAATTGGTAACACAATTTGGAGAAGTAATCTGTTACGATCACGATTCACGAAGATCGTAGGCACAAACTTTCCCATTGGGCCGGTCTTAGAGAGAGGGCCCAGCAGTTCTGGACCAGGAAGAAGATGGGCTGCTCTGGAGTGTTCACATTCTCACCCACATACACAACACATCACTGACTGGGCCTAAATGTGGTCATACAGCCCAAATCGATCCACCGCTCGCCGACGATCCCGAGCCAGTGTGGGCCGTGTGGCCTGGGCCTGGATCTACCGTGTCTACGCGTCTGGCACTAAGCAAGTGAGCAAGCGCGGCTTCTCCCACTGACCAGTGGTCCCTACTTGCCTTAAAACCCCTCGTCACTTGTCTGACTCCCCCGAAACCAATGATAATGACTCCCACTCCTCCCTGCCCCACGGCCGCCGGCGCCGGCGCCGGCGTCACCGGAGCCGGCGCGCCACCGACCGCCGGTGCCCGCTCAGGGCCCTTCCCTCCTCCTCCACCCGCCGCCTCCCGTATCCACCTACCCCGCCTACCCCCGCCACCTCCCCTCTCTTCCTCCAGCACCCCAGCCACCCCCTTCGCCAGCCCCGCCGCCTCCGCCCACCACCCCTCCGACGAGGCCCTATCCGCCATGTCCCCGCGGGAGCAGACCTCCCTCCTCTCGCGGCAGCGCTGCTGGCGCCGCGCCCGGGACCTCTTCGACCGCCTGCGCGCGCTCCCCGGGTACGCCCCCAACCCCATCCACTACGCCGTCCTCCTGCGCCACCTCGCCCGTGCGCGTCGCTGGGCCGAGCTCCGCCGCGCCTGGATCGGGATGCCCCTCCCGCCCTCCAATTCGGCCTATGCGGCCCTCGCCGACGCGCTCGCCAAGGCTGGGTTGGCGCGGGGAGCCCTCCTGCTGCTCCGACACATGCGCGCCCGGGGCGTCGCGCCCGACGAGATGTCCATGAACACCTTCGTCCGCGTCCTCAAGGACCAGGGCCGCTACGCAGACGCGCTCGCCCTCTTCCGCAGTTGGTGCGACGGCAGGTTCGAGGTTGACTTCCTTGATCTTGACGGCATCGCGATTGATTCCGACGGCCCGATGCAGTTCCTGCTTGCTGACATCTGTGACGATAAATTTGCTGCTGCCGCTACCGGCGCACCAGCCGATGATGAAGGTCCTAGGAAGCCGAAGCTTGTGTCAACGTATAATACACTGATTGATCTCTATGGGAAGGCTGGGAGGTTGAAGGATGCGCTGGACATGTTTATGGATATGCCGGCTCATGGGGTTATGCCAGATACATATACGTTCAACACGTTGATCAACGTATTTGGGTTATCTGGCAACATGGCACAGGCAGAGGCTCTGTTTGCCAACATGGTAGTTAGGGGCATCAACCCTGACACTAAGACATACAACATTATGATGACTGTGTTTGCATTGGCTGGGGATTTAGATGGAGTTCTGAAGTACTACCAGCATATTGGGAAGGCAGGGCTACATGCGGATGCTGTGAGCTATAGAATTGTGCTACAGGTGCTATGTGAGAGGAAGATGTTGCGTGAAGCAGAGGATGTGATTGAAGGGATTCTGAATTCGGGATGTTCTGTTCATGATCAGTCCCTTCCTGTTGTCATGAAGATGTATGTTAATCTAGGATTGCTTGATGAGGCAAGCACATTCTTTGAGAGGTATTGCAGAGGTAAAGGGGTTTCATCCAAGATTTTTGCTGCCATCATGGATGCTTTTGCAGTGAAGGGTCTGTGGGAAGAAGCCGAACATATTTTCTTTTCTAGAAGAGGAGATGGAAACAACAAGGACATAGTGGAGTATAATGTGATGGTAAAGGCTTATGGTCAGGCAAAGCAGTATGATAGAGTCTCTTCTCTGCTTGTGAGCATGGAGGAGTCTGGTGTTTCACCAGACGAGTGCACATATAATTCCTTGATTCAAATGTTTTCTGTTGGTGGATTTCCACATAGAGCTAAGAAGCTATTAGGTAAAATGAAAAATGCAGGATTTGAACCAAAGTGCGAGACATACTCTGCTGTCATTAGAAGCTATTCCCGCCATTGTTTGGTTCCAGAGGCCATAGACCTGTTCAGTGAAATGATGTCCTCTGGTATTGAGCCGAATATTGTCGTTTATGGACTGCTGATTGATATGTTTGCAGAGACAGGAAATGTTAAGGAAGCACTGCACTATAGTAACTTGTTGGAAGAATCTGGAATCTCTCCAAACCAGGTTGTTCTAACTTCTCTTATTAAAGCCTACAGCAAATACAATTGCTGGAAGGAAGCACAGGATTTGTATTCAAGGATGAAGACCATGGATGGTGGCCCTGACACCATTGCCTCAAATGCCATGCTGAACCTATATGCAAATCTTGGAATGGTTAACGAGGCAAAAGAAATCTTCGATAGCCTGAGGAGAAATAGCCACGCAGATGATGTTTCATACACTACCATGATATACCTCTACAAGGGCATGGGCTTGCTTAGTGAGTCCATTAAGATTGCATCCGAATTACAGAAGTCAGGCTTATTATCTGACTGTGCTTCATACAATGCTGCTATGGCTTGTTATGTGGCCAAAGGAAACCTTAGAGATTGCGCAGAGTTAGTGCAGGAAATGGTTGTGGCTAACATCCCACTAGATGCCTCAACATTTGGAATGATATTTTCTCTACTGCAGAATGGCCATGTTTCAGCAGAAGAAGTTTTACAGCTAGAGTCAGCATATAATGATAGCAAGAGTTCTGCCAAGCAAGCTATTGTTGCATTCTTGTTCTCCATAGCTGGCATGCATGCTGCTGCGCTAGAGATTTGTGAGCAGTTAATAAGTCCTAAGTTGACAATCGATGCATGTGCATATAATGTTTGCTTCAGGGTCTATGCTTCCTGCGGGAAGGTGGAAAAGGCTTTCAGTTTGTTCATGCGGATGAATGATTTAGGGCTCAAACCGGATACAGATACTTGCATCCATTTGGCAACTTGTAATGGGAAAGCTGGAGTATCAGGAGGCTTATGGACAAATGGTCTTCTTGAATGCAGAGCTGATGCACTTAGTATGCCTTCACATAATGCACTGGTTGCGTATATAGAAACCAGAAAAAACAATGTTGCAGTTCAGTTAGTCAAGCGATGATATGTACCAAACATCTAGGATCAGCTTACTTCACAGGAAATGTTTGATTTAGGGGCTGTTTGGATCCATGAGCAAATGGCAAATGACATCTTTTTTGCCATTGTTTTTGCCATTTGCCTCCAAACACTCCATGGAAAAAGGGCAAATAAAAAATGAGATGGCAAAAATCTTTTGGGTCAACATTGTGGCAAAATTGGGCAAAAGGGCAAAAGTTTTGCCATTGGATAGGAGGGAGAATGGGTTTTTGCCAAAAATTTTGCCATTGGATCCAAACGCCCCTAATGGCAAAACTTTTACCATCTTTTCTTGAGGATAAAAATTTTGCTCTTTTTTGCTCTTGCCATGTGGATCCAAACACCCCCTTAGTTGAAAGGTTCTGAAACTGAAGCTAAAGTGCCTGGTAATCGGAAGTGGACCAGGCTTGCTTCAAGATATAAAAAGTCAGATAGATCAGAAAGATTAGTGTGTATCTCTACTTACTGACCAAGATAGTGCTTGATAATAATATCAAGAGTCTTATTATTTGCTGTGTTTTTGTACAGTTAACATTCTGATATATGTGTTATAGCTTGTTTGCTTGTTAAAACCTAGATTATTAATAACCGTAAAAATGTTTTACAGACAACAAGCTTCATAGTGGAGTCTGAACCATCACTTTATTTATACAAGTGATACACTACAGTGCCTGCTTTGTGTCTGATACCATTTTCGACCTTTGCGGTCAATTTCTTGCAGTAATCAGGTCCATAGTAGATGATAACCATGATCACCTGTTTATCTGTTTTGTTTTCTGGAGCTACCATATGCTCTAATGATGAATCCAAACACATTAATTGTGAGGATCATTTTTCTAATATACATGCTTACAAGGGTTCAATTTCATTAAATTCTGTGGTTGTCTACTCCACGTTTGGACTTTGTACATACACAGTACTGTTGTCATCCATTAAGCATGTGACATCAGAGCTTTCTATACACGCATCAAGCAGGCTTGATCCAGTGAAACACCTGCAGGCTATCTGCATTATGGGTCCAACGTGAGTATTTTGGAGGAAGACATGGGTAAGTAAATATTTATCAGCAACAGTATTCCCCCCCCCCCCCCCCCCCCCCTGTGGAGGATTGTTTTTATTAAACGTGAATGCATCAGTGAAACTACAAGCTTCACATTTCCTTCTAGATTTTCAAGGAGTTGCAAAAGTGAGGTCACAACATATTCCCAATTTTCTTACAACACAACTGTTCCCAATTTTTAGGAGTGTGCTTGATTCTTTGAGATTATTATTCATATTTCTGCTACACAGAAATAAACTTTGCTTCCTCTCTCAATGAATTGCATTACTATCGTAACATATTGAATAATAGCAGCTTGTCATGTAACAGACATATGCATTAACTTAAGTAACTAATTATTCACCATTTTGCTAGTAGTTCTATGAAATTGTTTAGTTGGCATCAGCTAGTTACAATGATTAAGCAATCGCCCAAATATATGGTTCAGGGAGTATGGCCTTTAATATGATAATTTCACTTTTTTCCCGATATATGTAATCATGATGTATTCAACCGTGTCCACCTGGAATGAATTGCTTAGATCTGTATCTCTCTGTCCAGCCAATTCCCCAAGTGTTTTCCTTCAGAAATCCAGGTTGGAAGTTAATCTTGTTGGTCTCCATAGGAGCAAAAATGTTTAGACCAACCTGTTCCACACTTCACTCACCTAAGACATAATCCTGAACTCTTGGGCATGGTAGGTCTCCCAGTGTTTGCAAGAGCAATAGAAATCTGCTCAGTCAACTTTGAGCTATGCACAAAGACTGGGCGCTATTAAACTTCCTGCTGGGGTCGCATTTGGGCACCACTTTTTTGTCAGAAGGAAAGGCCTCATATATTGTGTTTGGGGGTAAGGAAAGGAGAGGTGGCCTATTCTCAATCAGCAGGTTATGCATGTAAAAGAACTCAGGCTGGATGCCGTGTACAAACCTTTACATTGTTGTCCATAGGCCTTGATGAGCAAGAGCCATGTCTTCATAGCAGAAGTAAGGTGGTCCAATAGCCTGGCCGGCGGCCGCATAATCATGTCTCCACTGATATTAACCTCAAACTTGGCAAGTTGAATCCAACAATTGGATTTGGAAGAGGCATCAGCTAGCTCTTCATGGCAACCATCTAAGGACCCTGAACTTCCTTGTGCTCCAACTCCAGGTTGCTTTCTGTTTCTCTTATTGTTTTCCATGAACTTAGTTTTCATTCTCCCCCCATAGGATTAGCCAATTCATACCTTTATTTGGTCAAAGAATGTAGTCATAAGTATTGCATCTTTGCTAGTCAAATCATTTTTAACTGCAATAAGCCAATACATTTTTAACTGCAATAAGCCAATAACTGTCTGTGATGGCCAATGCAATGCTAATCCATTTCTTATAGTTTCAGCATAGTGACATGTGCCTTTACTGTTATACATGGTTCAGAATGAACAATTTATTCTTGAATGGCATGCGCCTTTTCATGATTAGAAATGAGTACTCTCCTTGCTAGTCTGTACCTGTTTTATTATGTTCACAACTGACGAGAATTTTAACCATACTTTATGTTCTATTGTGTACAAAAATGTAAGCCAAAATGAATGCGATGTGTCAACTGTCAAGTAGGTTGGCGCGTTTCATTAGAAAGAAAAAGAGTGAGTACAACAATGCTACAGTGTATGCTTCAATACCATTTCATTTTGCTATGTTTGGGAATGCAGGGGTCAAGTTCATCAGTTGTCCACACTGCTAAACTGGCTAGTTGGCGGCAGGCTGGCAGGAGCAATGTTTTTAATTTCTGATCTTTTGAGTTGCAGTTGTGCTTGCACTTGTGTTCAGCTGCATCACGAATGGAAGATTAGATCTTCTGGCTTTTGAGATTACCTAATCTTCTTCCTTCAGACTCGCCTAAAGTGACTTCATTCAAAGGTCTGCTCCTGGGATGCAAGGACAAGTTCTTTTCAATCAGCTTACGGGGAATCAATTTTATATTAAATGTTCCAAACCTATCAAAATAACCATGAAAAATTCTCTATACCCTAAGTCATCAAGTTCTCTATACCCTAAGAAAAATAATTTAAATTTAAAAATAATTTTATATGCAGAGAAATAGTTTAGGAATAGATTGGTCCAACTGAAATAGTTTAGAGTAAATCGACGTAAATTTTGGGGAGAGGGTTAGAAGGGCAGCGTGGATCAGTGAAGATAGGGAAATGCACTTTTTCCTTGTCTGTTTATCTCTTGGTCGTGGTTCTGTTGCGCTTGTTCCTGCTGCCTGTCTCTACTTGGAGCTATGTGAGTCACTGTAAATTATATGTAGAACTGTTGGTCTGAGCTACTAGTCATGATTGTGTTGTTGTGGACATGGTTGGGTTGACTTACGTATCCATAGAGTAGCGGCTTGTATACATCGATATGACCTCAATATGGAGCGCATTAGAGTAATACTTGCAGGTCTCACGTCTCAGTGTGTGATCCATGACACTGGATTAATGGGTATGATACAACCTGTTGGATTAGCCTAAGAGTATCTAAGAGTTCAACAATTACCCAATCTCGTTCCCATTTTTCCACGTGACCAACACCAGCAGCGTTGTTCTCCCTTGCACTCCCAAGGCCCTTCGCGCGAGAAAAAAAGATGAAGTGCCACTTGCGACTACTAACAGATTTTCCAGACTTTGTGACACAAAAAATAAGGCTACTGTTGAACGAAGGGGTGTTTTCTAGGTCCCAATACAGGATTATTATAGTCGTGTTCCACTAAATAGCAAGCTTGTGTTCGTTGCCTTATTATTAGTAAGATGCCTTTTTTTGGCATTGTCTCTCATAACAAGAATTACATGTTTTGAACTCCAAGCTTTGTAATAGATCTTTGGTATTGCTTCTTAATGTCCCATGCACAGGGTTGCTTTCTTAGCCTAAGTATTTTTCCATATAGTTGTACATTTTGTATACTTATAGTCATATTACCAAGTCATATTACGTGCTGAAAATGCCTAAAAGACGACTATGGTAATGCTTATGTAATCCATGATTGCAAATAAAATTATTAAAGTTATAATGCACATATAACTCCATATTAGAAAGCGAAATAAAGAAGTGGCTTGTTCCTATTCTATTTTCTGTACTTATCTACCCATTTACTTCCCAATTCCCACATTCACACAAGAAGGAAAGTGGAAAAGGTAGGAAGTTTATTACCAACCACTTCCATTTGCAAGAAACTTTGAATTATATTTCTTCTGTTCCAAAATTGTACAAGTTTTAGCTTTGTTAGAAGTTAAATTGATCTAATTTTTACCAAGTTTATAGAAAAATATGCCGGTTTGTTTCAAAAAGTCGATAGAAAAAATATAACAAAAACCTACAATATAGATAAGTTCAATATCAAGATATATTTCACGTTGGATTCAATGGAATAATTCAGTATTGTAGATGTTGGTGTATTTTTCTATAAAGGTTAAAGAAGTTTGACACTTATAACAAAACTAAACATGTTACATTTGACAACGCGGAAGGTTTAAGAATGAAACTAGCCAAAACTGAATCACCCAATGACTGATAAGTATTTCTCACTAGCTTGGTGTAAAAAAGAATTAATACAACAATATCAATGCTGATGAGATTAATGTCATGAAGCATCTAATTAAGAACCGGATACATCAGGGTTTTAATTTAAATTAACTTATGCAGCTAATCATGACTTGTGTTCTTTAGAAATATATATATTCATCACAAATTATTAAGGTAACCAATCGAATAACAGTAGTTACTAATCAATTTATCGGTATAAGCAGCTTCTATATGGGGGCGTCCAATAGTCTGGGCCGTTGTTATCCCTGTACACTTGAGGCGTGCATGAGACAGGTACCAAGCACAGGCCTCTACTTCGCAAGTCCATCTCCGCATCCGACTTCTCCTTCCTATCCAACCCTCCCCATGCGTTGTAGTCCTAATAAAATAGTATGCTGATTGTTAGATCATTATTTAATAACAATCACTTGCAAATTCTTTAACAAAAACACGCAACATAGGAATTTGCAGTAAAATTCCATGAGTTCCAAATTAATATGAAGCATGGCTATATGTTATATCGGTTACACGTACTTTCTATGCTGTAAATCTGTAATGCCAATACAACTTTTATCACAAATTACTTATAATCTCCCATTTTAAGGTGAGTTGGCCGAGTTTGTAACTATATAACTTGATAATGGAAAAGAGGTAGGCAGCTTTAGTATTGTACCTTGCTACTACTTGTCTTCATGTATGGATCACTCAGCAACTACAAACAAATAAACCAGAAAGAGGAGTCAGTTCAAATAAAACTCCCAAAAAGCACAATAAGACTGAGAAAGTATTCACGTTTTATATGATGAAGTGATAGAGCCAAACTGCCAAAGGGGGTCTAAGGGGGCCATGACCATGCATTCCATTACACAAAAGTAGCAGCACTACTAACATCCATGTTGTGCAAAATACGAACAAAGGGGAGCTCTGCTGGGGCCCTCTAAGAAGGGTATGAGTCGACATAGGCTTTGGAGGCAGGCACGTGTCTCCCAGTGGTTGGTTATATTTCATCATATATCACTCCAGGCCCCCCTGATCTTAAGGAGTGGCTTTTCCCTTGAATTTTTTTGGCCTTTCTAAAAACGTCCTTTTTGACAAATCAATAATTGTAGTGGTCATATTATGTATACGTAGGTCATAAAAAAGATCGTAAAAGGCTCCACCATTACAGAAAATTGCCATTGACATAAAGCTTTGACACAAAAAATTGCCAAGGACAGAAAGCTTTGACACTCTTTGTCATTGATGAAGTCTTTAAGCAACATAGATATGCACATAAAAAGGGATAGTGCCAAAAGACTAGGCTACGTACTGGTAGTCTGGTACTATACATAAGGTCAATCAAGTTAATTGGTTCTCTGGTATAATATTACCACCGGGTTTTACCATAAGTTTCTAAATCTAAGAATTGGTAACAGCAGTTATTCAACTTCTGAAAACAAATACTTTCTATAACTTTCAGAGATTATTAGAAATCTTGCTATCTGGGGAAAAAAATCAATAAGAGAACTCTAAATATATACGGTATGTAGATGTAGTAAAATCTTATTACCTGCACTTGTTCATGCAACCACTTGATGTAATTTATCGCCTCATACAGAACTGATGCCGTATCGGTCTAAGACATACACACATAAGAAAGGTTGTAACAGTGTCAATAACATATAGAAAGGCCTCGTCATGAAACCAAAATTCAATTAGCATATACGCTAGGAATGAATGTACCTTTCCAAATGGTGAAACGATCTGTTGCAGTGCAGTAATCTTGTCTCCTAACTTCACTTTTGGCACCTGCGATGCCTGTTAAACTAAGCAACATCAACATCTCGATAGATCGTGAGTATATATATATTTGTATCTAGTTTAATAGTGTGTTACACCCTAGTCTAGTCAGTTTTCTCTACTAAAAAAATCGAGGGTTCCTAATGAATCACATACTGATTTCGGTAACTAGATTATTTTGTTCTGACTCTAATTGAAGTTGTTTGCATTCGAGAATAGCAAAACAATATGGAATCCATATGTGATTATTTATGAAGTACGGAGTACCAAGATATACCTAACTTCCTAACAAAATTTTGTTTGTTGTCAAAGGTATCCGTAAGGAGCATCAATATCTACGGACCAGAGTCAAATTCTGGAAAAAATTATGTCCATAATGTTGATTACTTGATTTGGACCTTGAGGATCAATTAATCAATTGGGGATATGATACTGGCATACTACATTTTAAGAGTTTGTTTTGTAAGGGTCAAGGAAGTGGGCCGGGTGAGGAAGTTAACAAGAACGCAGAAATTAAATGGGCAAGAAGACGTGCATGGTTGCATGCGTGTACCTTGATAGACGACGTGGGCGAGGAGGCCTCATTCTTGGACTTCTTGGTGCTCCCATCCGACCCCTGCTGCTCCTCCGACCTCTTCTTCTTCCCCTCCGAGCTCCCCTTGCTCCCACCGCCGCTACTCGTCTTCGCCTGAAGGAACACTCACATCCATCAGCGTATTCATTCCTAGGCCCATTTGCATTATTGCATTATATATATCTGTCGTGGACCTAGCTTACCGGCGACGAGATCTCCTGCCCTTGCTTCTTGTACTCCGCCGCCTGCGCCTTCGTCGCCGTTGCCGGCGGCGGCTGCTCCGGCTTCCCCAGCGGCGCTCCGCCGAAGGATATCAGGTCCGACAGGCTCCTCGCCGCGCCGGCATTGTTGCCCCACGGCACGTCCATGGCGGGGCCGGCACCGCCGCCGTACATCCTGTTGCTGCCGAGCCCGAGCATGGAGCTGTACGCCGCGGGGCGGAGGAACTCCTGGGCGCCGCCGCCGCCGCCGGCTGCTTCGTGCATCATCGCGCCGCTGCCGGAGTCCAGGAACAAGCCGGCCTTGGCGCCGTGGCCCTGCAGGGCGGCCACCGCGGCGTTATTATCGCATGCCGCCGCGGCGGCGCCGGCGCGGTGGTGCGCGTCGCCGAGGCACGGGTTGGGCGGCGCGATGGACCAGTTGCTCACGAGGTCGGACAGGTTCGCCGTGAGCCGCTCCGGCGCGCCGCCGGCCGCCGCGTGGTGGTGGTGCTGGTGCTGGTGCGCGAGCGCGGCGCCGTAGCCGCCGCCGGAGCTCAGGTGCTTCTCCAGCGCGGCCGCCGTGAACTGGTGGTCCGGCCATCCGCCGCCGCCGCCGCCGCCATGGCTGCTGCCGTACTCCATCTTCTTGAGGTAGTCGCAGGCCGGCGGCTCGGCGAAGAGCTCCGGCGCGAGCGTCCTCGAGTTGAGCAGCTCGAGGAAGTTCTCGCTGTCGTCATGGGCGTCGTGCACGGCCTGCATGCTCCTCCCGACCTCGCCGGCGGCGGCGCCCCTGATCGAGGAGAGAGGGAGAAAAAGGTGATTACCACAGAAGCTGCAGTGATTGCAACGAAATGCCAGAAAGCTTTTTGCTTATGAGCACTGATTATTTAGCAGTGATCTATCATTGTGCAATCGATTAAAGTAGGCAAAACTAGCTTTGTTCCAAATGAAGTACGACATGTGGAGAATGAATGTAACCAAAGAGAGATCAACTTTGGGAATCGGATTAAAGTACTAACAAGGGGACATGCATGGATGCTTGATATGGTTCCACTTTTTTGGTGATCCGTACCAAACAGGTCTTAGTTTGCTTCTTCACAAAAATAATTAGTGGCTATCTGGCTAGTTTGGCATTGTTTGTTATGTGGCTAGGTTCTACTTCTACCCAACCCTAGGTAGCAACAACTTTATTTAACATATACGGAGTATGTCTTTCAAGGAAGAAATTCCATTCCAAGCAATCTCAATTGTTAATTATATCTCTATGCTAGCTAATTCCAATCCCAGTGGACTTGCATATATGCAAGTCTTGTTGACACTTTGCAGCAAGAACCTAGCTAGAGGTAGCTAGGCTACAAGCAAAGAACCTTTGTAGCCAAAGAATATAATCACAATACTTATGTGGTACACATGTAACCCCAGCCCTTTCCCCGCTATACCGCGCCGTTTCGAAATCGGAAAGCCCCTTTCTCCCTTTGCTTTGGTTCCTGATCCTTGTGCTTTAATTCCTTTCCCCTGGCCTGCCACTAGAAGCTACTACTGCACACTTGTACTAACTTTGCGGCACATATTCTTGTTCTGCTTTGCTTCAAATTCATTAGGTCTAGTATAGCTTGCTAGCTTGGAATTAAGAGAGATTAACCGGAAATTGGTGTCACTAGATATAGCTTGCTAGACATGCACAAAGATATTCGGGAAATTAGATGCTAGAATCTAAGCAAAGTGAGGCAGCTTTGGAGGCATTCGGACAAAGGGTAGTGGACGCATGCCATCTTTTCATCACCCTCGTCTCCGAATCGAATATGCAAATCTTTGTAGAGTATTATTGATCTCGACACATGCATGTGTTCATGGAGACATACATGCCTGTATGTCAGTATGTGGATTATTGTGTGCGCGTGCGGGTATACGGATATATGTACGTTTGTGCGTGGATGGTATACTACTCACATTAAGACTTGGTTCCAGAGGTGGCTCTCGGCGGCGGCGGCGTGATCGGCTCCGGCGACGACGGAGGAGTCCATGCTGAGGCCGGAGTGGTTGGTGGTGGATGTGTTGGTGAAGGACGTCATGGTGGCGTTGGAGGCCGAGAGGTCGTCGTCGGCGCCGCCGGAGGACGTGATCGTCCGGCCGTGGTGCTGGTGCTGCTGCCCGGCCGCCGGCGCCGTCGCCATGGGTGGCCACCGCGCCGCCGCGGCGGACGACGGGGGCGGCGGCCAGGCGCCGTAGGCCACCGCCGGGTGCATATTGTCGCGCCACCAGGATGCAGCCGCGGCGGCGGAGGACGTGGACGAGGAGGCCGGCGGCGGCGGCGAGCTGGCGACGGAGGCCTCCGAGCCCTCCTGCGCCATGCACTGCATGCACGCGCGTACAACTAGCTAGCAGCAGCCGGTGATGGCCGGCGATGAGCTAGCTGAGCTCCCGGCCTCTGATCTTGTGCGGTGTAGTGGTGGGGGATCGGAGGGAGAATGAATTTGGCTGCGTGGAGAGGAGAGGGGAGGAGAGGAGAGCAGAGAGCTTGTGGGCTGGGAGACTAGCTTTTTAAAGGAGGAATGGATGGCTACGTTGCGGTGACGTACGTCACAGTACCCTGGGGCCTCCTGGCTATGGCTATGGAGGTAGCTGCTGTGGAATATGTCTGGCTTTGGACATCTCTATCCTTTTCGGCCAGGGGGCTTTGCATCGGCTAAGTCGACAGTAAGCGTGCGTGTGTCACTCATCACTGCTTAATTTTTTTGTCAGTAAGCTAATTAAGTGATGGTGTGTTGTTAGCAGTAAGATTGTATTGTGCGCTGAAACAACTAACTGACACTCTATATCTAGCTGCGCCATCATTGCAGTAATCTAAGCGGACAAGCATGCAGAAACTCAGCTGCTGCCTGAAGGCTGAAACCCGGCCTCTTTGAATGAAGTGAGATCAAAGGTAAATTAACTAGGCAAACATGCATAGGATGCCTTCAGGTTTTGAGTTGGAGCGTGCATGCCTGCGATCGTCATCACTGGATTCTCTATATTTCGTCTGACGAGACCCTACCACCATGAACCCAGGAATTTCTCGCAACCTTGCAGTATCCTGCAGATTTGTGGCATCATTGCATTGCAGCGATGCAGCACGGTGGCGTGCACATGCGTGCATATATGCCTGTTATCTGCATGATCGAAGCAATATATATAGGTTCTAATACTTGGTTATCAGAGCATATATATTAAATTAAACGACACTGTTTGGATAACTAACAAGAATTCAAAGAAATTTAGCATGAATCACTTTAATTCTCACGTGAATCTGACAGTTTTTCCTCGTCCTAGTTGGTCCAGAGTGTGTGAATTCTTCTTATGCCAAAATTTGGTTAATATGGGATTAAGTTCCTTGCAAAAGAGTATGGGATCGTACCTTTTCTTTTTGCATTATTGCCTCTTGGAATCATACCTTTCAATTACATTGACATCATGTAAATATGTAATACTACTTAAACCAAACTAAATGGACAAGTGTATCGAGTATGACGGTCTGCATATACCAGAAAAAAAGAATCAAAATTTACCACTAAGACTAGTTATTAGGATCCGACAACAACAATATATATATCTAACCAAGTTTGCTGAAGGGTTGGATAAAAATAACAGGTCCATGGTCCATAATAATTGGTGGGTACCAACAAAAGGCTCTCGATCGCATGCCAAGCTTTTCTACCATAAAAGTGATGATGCTCATGTAGAAAGAGGGAGATAGAGAAAGAAAGAGTGGCTAGTTTACCCTATCTCGCACAGAAATCACTGCTGATTCTGCCCTTTATTTCTGGTGCAGTGCTACCTGTTGTCTGTTGCACATTCTTCCCATCATCGTGCCCATTACTATTGCAGGAAGCCACGCCTGCCAACCTAAGGCAATCTTTTTAACCAACCATGCCAATATTATGCTCCATGCATGCACCTGGATTCACAACAAAAGGGATTATACATGCACCGCAATCACGGAGAACACAAACGATGTTACACTACATGCCAAGTTTGGAGTCATGCTGTGTTTTAGGCAAAAAAAACAAAGTCCTCTATAACTGATGTGTGTACTATAGGAGTACAGTGCACAAATTGTTCCTGAGTCCAATCATGACCTCTCTGTGAGTTATCTTTTGGTCCACATCAACATATATTGTAAATATCTCCTTCAGCAGCTAGTCAGCATATCTATCTTTTTAGTTTCCCTTTACCTTGTCAAAACAATCGGTGGTGGTCCGCATCACCAGGCATGATAGTCATTCGCATTTGGATTTATTCGGGTTACGGAAAACCCAGTTATTATTCAAAATTTGAATCTTTACCTAAATTTTGACCTCCACCTACGAGGCTCAACTCTTAGTGGAGCCTGAAAGGTGCAGTGGGAAAAAGAAAGGCAAGCGAGTTGAAGCATGCTTGTTGTGGTGGTGGCTCAAGTGGAGACTTCAACCTTAACAAGGGGTTTCAACCTTGATATCCATTGCTTGTCATCATGTTCCCCAATAATTTCAGACGCGTTTTCGAGTAAGTCCTCTAAAGCCGCCTTCGTCCTTCGCTCTCCCATTTGTTTTTGTCGCCCGCCAATATTGGTGTCAAGTGTCAACTCAGATCTATCCATGGTTGTCAAATGTTATATTATAATGATATAATTTAATTAATTTTTCTCAAATATAAAGACTTTTTTGGTGAGGAAAACATAAAGCACCTGATATTGTTGCTACCTGACAGGCAAGCAAACAGCACATAATATAGGCTAACTCACTACCTTTTTCCTTCCCAGAAAAGAAAGAACAAAATTTATGCCATTTTTCCAGAATTACCATGGGTACATCATTTAAAAACCACTGGCGTGTTTTCTTTCAATTTGATGCATCAGCCAAGCTAGAAATGATTTCTTGATTCTATGCTTCCGATCCGTAAAGTATATGACCACCAGTCCTATTTCTTTCATGTAGATTCAATTGTCAGCCTGGTGCGGTTTGCATGTTTGCACTAAGTTGGTGGTTGAGTTATTATCAAGTTTTGACCTGTCATTCCAAATTAAATATCATATACAGTATGTCTAGATATATTCATGATGGAATGAAACGGCACAGGTGTATGTACAAGGCCGGTATGGTGTTGGTGTATCTTGGCAGCATAAAAGTCTGGGCGATATAGATGTGATTTGGACTGAATTGAAGTGGATGTGCATGCAAGACCACACAGAAGAATGTCAAAGGAGCAAACGTTGTGCTTTGAAAGCGACCACTACTGCTGCTGCAGTCAGTAGTGAGTGTGTGGGCTTGAATATAATTCTGCGGCAAAAGAGAAATACTTTAGATCTGACCTTATTCACTACTACCATCCAAGATTAGTCTTTACGCACACTCAAGTCGATCGCACTCTGCATGCCAACACCAACAGTGTGCGAGCCACCCATAATATATGCTAGACAGAGCATATAAAAAAACGTTTGACTAAATATGATCGATAGTAGGAAAATATGTGTTTCTTTAACTTTTTATGTGAGGTTTATTTCTCAACGCAAAGTCAACTTGATTTTCGACATTTTCTTTGAAGAATAATTAATCTACAACAAATTTTTGTAATTTAAAAAACAACAACAAATGATTTATATACTTGGGTCTAGGCACTAACTTGGTATCTAATCATGTTCTATCAATTTAATAACTCGTATTAGAATAGCCACTACCAGAATGATCGACATCTGCACCGGGTGGGAAAGCCCTTTAGCACCGGGTTTCCCACCCGGTGCAACTAATCCGAGGCTAAAGGGGTACCCCTTTAGCACCGGGTTGAATAACCGGTGCTAAAGGGTCCCTTTAGCACCGGGTGCAGCCACGACCCGGTGCTAAAGGGCCTGCCTTTAGCACCGGTTGCTGTCTGCAACCGGTGCTAAAGGCCCCGGATTTCTTTTTTTTTTTGCTTTTTTCAGTAGCCATGCATGCACGTCCATATACGTATATATTCTAATACGTGTATTCTAATGCGTATTCGGCCAACTCTATATTCATATTAGCTGACATTTCATCAAATTAGAAGACATATATATTACAAAAGTAGATATTCATGCATGTCAACTCGAGTTATATATATTTAAACTGTATTTTCTACTTAATTAAGATTGAGTACCGGTTTAGCAACCCCTTTAGCAACCGGTGCGAACTGGCCTCGGCACATTAGCACCGGTTGCTGGCTGCACCCGGAGCTAAAGGGGGCGCATTAGCACCGGGTCTTGCCACGACCCGGTGCTAATGTGTCCGCCCTGACACACCTTCGCGCCGCCCCCGCTCCTAGCCGTTGGACCCGGTGCTGAAGCCCCATCAGCACCGGGTTCAAAAATGGCCGAGGCAGAGGAGGCGGGCGGATGTGAAGGATTCTGGTAGTGAGCTGTCTAAAATATTAGTACCAAAACATTCTTGTTTGTCATGTTAAATTTTGGAGATGCCTAGCTCACAGTTTGTGGGAGGTGTGGGCATACACACACCTATCTCCGTGGTTCAAGCTAAGTTCTCTTCAACTATATCAGACGATTTGGCTGCATGCCTTTTCTTATTCAAAACTGTTACACTGTTCCTTCTATGGTGGCGGATTTTCTTTTATCGTGCCAATTTTCTCATTTGGTGGTTCTTGGCGTAAAATCAGCTAACCTTTTTCTGCAATATTGTCTTAGAATTGGTGCCATCAAGTAAATATTTTATTATACCATTGTCTAGAGCTCAAAGCATATGTTATTACTACCATGTCTGAAACTTAGTGTGGTGTATCAATCACTTCATTGTTTGACAACATTCCCGCACTGTAAACCAACAGAAAGGGGCCACCTTTCATTGATGCTAAAAGAGAATCTTAAAAAGCAATGCAAGCACAGCTGATTAGGCCTCACCTTTTTTTCATATCAATGCACAAATTCACCTATAAAAAAGCACACAATTAGATACCCATTCCTCGCTCCGCCCCGGCGCTTAGCTTGTTTCTTTTGACTTCATTCATTCCACAATAATCTACATGGTACAACGTACACATATATATATATATATACATATACATATATATATATATGAGAAATTTTACAATGATTGAGTTTAATTAGAGCCATCTGTTCCGAGAAATCGGACGGTGGAAACAAAGCAAGTACCCAGAGGTACTTAAATAGAGGTACTCGGAGGTACCCAGAGGTACCAAATTCGTGGGACCAGGTATCAAAAATGATGGGACCCACTATTAATTTAATATTTTTTTCTAAAATTAAAAAAAAAGGCATAACGGTAATTTCCTGTGGGTTAAATTGTCGATAAATTTTCTTTTCTTTTTCACGATTGTTTTCCGGTGGATACATTGTCGTTTTTTTACTTCACCTTATCCCCCAACGTCTCCTACCTCTGTTGGGCATGTAAGAATAAACTAATGTACATCCTCATTTCATCTTCCTTCACATCTCGTCCTCATCGGAAGACGCATGGAGCAGACCCGAGATCCCCATTGCCCGGATGCCGAGGGTGGATGTGGATAGTCGGTGCTGCAGGCAGTTGATGATGAGGACGAGATCCCCATGAACGCCCAAGCAGCTTGTTCATGCACATCAGCCCACCTTCGCGTCTCCACCTGCAGTTCTGCAGCGGTGCGAGCTCCTTTGTTGATTCGGACAGCGAGCTCATCCATGGATGCGGTGTGATCTGCAATCAATTCAGGCAGCGAGCTTAATTCTTTATCAATTTCGGCGGCACGAGCTCCCTCCCTCCCTTCTCTCTGACGGCGCTTACCCCCACGCCACCGCGTCACTCGTGCAAGGTCACGGCCGTCGCCTCCCGGCCCCCTGCGTGTCCCCGAGTTCGTCCAGGGGGTCCTCGGCGTCTGCCACGGAGGCCCAAGCTCGGCGAGCCAGGCGCGCAGCACGCGGGCTTCGGTGCGAGTGCGGCTCGCGGACTTCGCCTCCGCCGTGTCGTCGCGCTGCTCTCCGGCGGCGTGCTGCCGTTCGGTGGCGAGACGTCCGCGGAGGTTCTCCACAACGTCTCCGCCAAGCAGGTCCTTAGGTCTGTATCTTCGACCCGCGGCTGCGGGGCGCCGGTGCGGCGGTGCCTCCCCTAGAAGAGAGGTGCAGCGGCATTGAGAATGAGCAGGGCGGGGGCGGTGCGGTTCATCTGCGTGATGGGGGTGCGAAGAACCAGGCCGGCGGCGCCTCAATCGACGATGCGGCGACGGGTGGTGGTGGTGAGAAGAACTGATGGGAGATTGTTTTTTTCTCGCGGACGGGAATTGACGAGGCCGCGGTTCAGGAAGGAGTCCGGTAAGTTTTTAATTAAGCAATATTACTATAATATCCTTTTTTATTTAATTTATTTTTTACTAAAAATACTAAGTACTTTTGGGTACCTATGGGTAACCTCTCCAATCATTGTAAAATACTACCTCTATATATATATCTGAAATCAAGTGCAATCTTGGCATTTAGGATCATATATTGCTACTCCTTAATTAATTAAATACTTAAATCCGGAGCCACGCCACAACAAACAAATTAAATCCCATTAAATTACCACTTATTATCTTTATTAACAAATATTTGTGATCAGAAGCAGAACATGCATGCATTGTTGCTGAAACCCTAACGCCAACAGGCATTTAGGCCCCACTAAATTCTGCATCTGCACCACCTACCAGTGACGAGAGACCAAGCATAGAGCAGTGTTCCTGCCGTCGTCACCAGTGCTAGCTCCAGCTGATCGATGCGCATGTGCCCGTTGTCTAATTTGTTCCCTTGTGGTGGAGTGCTTCAGTACATCGCCATCAGCCACACGCCCACACGCGTACGCGCCATGGAATTCAGCGGATCGAGGACCACAGCACCCACCCCTGCCTCCTCCGCCCTGCATGCCCTAGCAGCCTGCTACTGTCAAAATCACCAACCGCAGCAGCAGCAGCAGCAGATCGCATGGAATCTTGTCACAATCCCTCACTGTTGGCAGCCTGCGCTGAGGGGGTCTCTGCTGGTGGCAGAGCTCAGCTAGGGCTTGTCAACCTCCCCATCGAGTGTCGAGGGGCGGCGCCCGCGGATACGCGTGGCGTGGAGAAGAAAGCACAGTGCACTCAACATAGTACAGTACATCTTTTTTTTTTCAAATAACAATATACGCATGGCTTTTTTTTTTAATTTGCAGGTCAGGTATTTAGAGCGTATCTAGTGCTGCCGTTATTTAGCTAGGGAAGTGTTTGTACTATTGTTTAAATTCTGTTTGTGATCTATTATTTATCATGTTATTTAATTTAAACTAGTTTTTAGTCACTGTTGGTGGACTAGATCATTTTAGCTTGCAATATGTTTTGGGAGGTCAAAAACGTCTATATTTAGGTATTTTTTGGAGATGCTCTAGTGCCAATTGAAATTACACATCTTCATATGGATAATCATTAACCATGCCGGTGTGGCATGGCTAATTCCCCGTGTTTGTAATTAACTTAGATTCTATCTTGTTTTTGTAAATTCACAACCTTTTCATACATACTTAGATGAAGACAAACTTCATGTTCTAGTTTTGTGCACATCCCCCCCTCCCCCGCGCTCCCTTGGGGGCGACACGGGAGGCCACAAACCCTAGCGCCGCCGCCACCCTTTCCCACCACCACGGCGCCTCGCTGCCGCCGGAAGTCCGTGCGGCAGCTATGATGGCGGCGGCCAGGCGATTTCCTCCGATTCGGGCCGGCGACGAGCGGATCTGAAGCGCCCGATGGTGGGAGGCTCGGCGGCGGCTGGAGAGCGGGGCCGGCGACGGCTGCCGGGGCGCGGCCCTGTAGCGGCCGGCGACGCGGGCCTACGGCCGGTGGCAGCAAGCTCGGCGGCGGCCGAGAGCGGGGACGGCGACGGCGGCCGGTGAGGCCCACGCGCACCAGCAGCGGCCGGAGTGAGCGCGGCGGACGACGGTGGGTGGGGCGTGTCCGTGCCGCGGACGGCGACCGGAGGGAGCGCGGCCGGCGGCAGCCGGGGAGTGGGCCGGCGGCGGCGGCGGATGGTCGTGGTGCCTGCGGCGGCCGTCGGCCGGGGAGTGGGCCTGCAGTGGCCGACGGCGTGGGGTCTGCGGCCGGCCAGGCGTGTGACGCAGGTAGCCGAGCTCAGCAACTGGTGTCGGCCGTGGCCCCGGGAGCAGGTGTGGCTGGGCATGTGGAGGAGCTCCGCGGCCACGTTCGGGATGCCTTGGCCGTGTTCCGGAATGACAAGATTGAGCGTGCGGCCTGGGATGGAGATTCTCTGGGCGTAAGCCCTCGCCGGCTATTTTGCCGGCGGAGATGACGACGACGCCTTAGGCGTCGTTTCCCTGCAGGGGCATCATTTCGGAGCTTCAACCCTCTTGCACGGGGTCCTCTGGGTGAAAAACCTGTCCATTTTTGGACAAGTGATGGCGGCGTCTTTGACGTTGTACCCTTCTTGGAGGCATCATTTATAGAGACCAAACTCAACTCTTGGCATCTCTGGCTCTTTGGTCATGAGCGGATGCGGACGTGGCGGCAATTTCTCTATGTGAAAAGCTGAAAGGGTGTTGTTGAGCCCACGTGGAGGCGTTGTAGTCATGGTGGCGACTGAAGGTCGTCACATGGGTGTTGATGTGTGCTGCTTGCAGCGGACCACGGCGGCTGGCATTGCTTGGCAATGGTCAGTGCGGTGTGGGACTACGTCTTAGGACGGCGCTTGCGGCATCGGCATCGTGGGAGGACTTGGCTTGCAGCGGGCTGCGGCGGATTGTCTCAGCTTGGCTGGGCTATCCGGTGCGGCACATCGTCGAAGGATGGCGCAAGCGACTTCTTCGGTCTGGCAACATGGCAACAGAGGCTAAGTGCGGGGGTGCAGCATGGGCATGAGGTCGACTGGCAGCGACGGCCTTGTGGTGCGGTGGAAACCCGGGGAGGCAGGGCAATTTTCGCTCACCAACCTGACGGAGATCTAAGAAACGGATCCGGGACGTGGAGTCTGAGGCGGGCGTGGCGAGGCCCCCGCATGTGGAGCTTCCTCGAGGCGACGAGAGAGTGGAGTCCAACGACGGATGCGGCGAGGCCCCCGCGCGTTGTGTTTTCGTGGTGGCGACTGCGAGGCAGCCTGCGAGAGATCCGGATTCGGTGGCACCACCCCGTCGGGTGGGGTGTGGGGTTGCAGCGGCACTACGGCGAAGGGGCCCGCATAGCGGTGGCTTTCTCGGTGTGGTGCGGTCTACTTCTGTTGGGTTTCTTTTGGCTCAGGGTTGTATGTTGACTTTTGACGTTTTCTTGGGTTTATTTGTTGGTGGGTGCCGCATCTGTCGGGAAGGAGTTGTTGTTGTGTTCCGTGTCGATGTCCCAATCCGACCGGATGGAGGGCTCGCGTCGATGTCTCAATCCGACCGCCCTGAGTTGCGTTGTTTCTTTGTTGAGTTCTTTTTTATTTTGGTTGTATTGTCCAGTCTGGACTTCATCTTCTTTTTAATATAATCGGCAGCTCTTCTGCCTGGTTCGTTTAAAAAAACAGACAAACTTCATATGAAAATTATAGGTTTCATTTCAATAAGACTTATATCTTTCGTGTTAGATTTTTATTTAAAGTTATTAGATGCCCAATTAATCAGCCAAAGTTTTAGATAAAAAGGCACACTACGCGCAAACGGACATTATTAATATATGATGCAGGATAATTAACATTCAAACACGCGTGACACATCACTAATGACCAAATACTGATGGGTCATATATCGTCATGACATGGTCCGTCACTTACAATCTTCTATTAGGGCCCGACCATGAGGACCCATCATTATTCATTAGTAACTCGCCGGCGATTATTTTCAAGAGCACTAACCATATCAGTAACTACTGTACATACTCTATCTCTAAATCGAGATACTTACACAATATATAAGCACTATTCAGAATTCAGTGCACGGGCGTTCAGATCACATCCTATAAACCAGCCTACTAAGGCGCGCTACGATCCATCCAGTGGATTCTGTGGCTAGGGGACCAAGCTTTTCTTTAGCCTTGCATGCATATACGATGATTGCCCTTTGAACATGCAGCTATCACCTCTGATCTCCATGCTAAGCTAAGCTATATACCTGTATGCATGTCAGTATGTGTGCGATCGAAAAGGATTGTTGAAGGACACACGAGAGCTAGCCGCCTTTCGATCATGTGGCATTTGAAAGCGTGATCGATCAGGCCGGCGGCGAGATCGAGCTGGCACGGCCGACCGTGGCAACAGCTCGACTGGACAGCATGTCTGCCGGTGGCGGAGGCACGCGCGACACCGCCGTCCTTTCACGGCGATTTTATCCACCTAAATTTTTGCATGCTGCTTCACACAAATATGGACCTGAACCCATCAATTTATCCATTGAACAATTGCAAGAATCAGACAGCTTAACTCCTACATATATGTCAAATTTGCACCTATGCGAAGGCAAAGGATATGCACATGGTTAGTCTATAGCTTACTAACTATAGCTAGTGAATCTACAAAATCGTTCTACCCATGCGCTTGAGTGTGAGTTGACTAGTTAACATGCTTTGTCGCTGCTGCCGTTACCTTTAGTGATCATGAGTTGTGTGAGATCTGGACTCGGATAGATCATGGTGGGTTGATGAACGAGATGACTTTTTTGTTTCCATCTCCAACACGCATAGCGCCAATTAGTTTGTACCTTCTTCTCCCGCCACATCCAAGAACATTCCTTTTGCTCCAATCATAGCGGTTAGGTTTGCAAAGCGAAAGCAAAGCTTACAACACTAGTAATCCCTCAGCACTAATCATCGCAGTTTTGTCAACACTTGAATTGAATAAGAGAACTGCAGCGAGCCCCCCCGGCCCTCCTCCTAAAGAGAAAGAAGATAGACTTCCATGAGTTCATTTAAATTATTTAGTTGCTACATTCCCTCTCCCTCATTGTCACCTATAAGCTTTTCTCCTTTCGCCATTGCTAAAAGCTTGGTGTTGCCTGAGCTAGACCGGATGTGGTTGGTGGTTGTGATGGGGAGTGGTGGCTCCCCACACACTACCCCTGGTCCTGAGCCTTAGCCCCTTAGACAATCGTGTGACATCTCTCTCCACTTGAGCATGCTTTTTCAGCGTTCATCACTTTGCAAGTTCTCCTTTTTATTTTTCCTTCCTCTGCACCCTCCTCTTCTGCTCTCTACGTTTGATTGCTTTCCGCCCATCGTTAACCACCGTCTCACGGCAATTAATTCTTTCCTTCAATTATTATGAGTCCTAATCCACAACAATACTCACCTGTCGCTATGAGGATGCACTTTGTTACATATGCATGCCTGCTTTTAGGATCATGTTTCGTTCTGCTTCCTCATCTCACATTTCAATATTGATTCGTCGAATGAAAGTGCGTTAAAGTTTTACGTGAGTGCTACCTAGAGTGGGGCTGACTCTAGCTATATGCATGTATGTATGTACAGATGAATCATTTAGTTTAATGAAAAATAGGATCAATTGACAATAGCTATGCTACCTATATATACATTACCAACGTTTCCGGGCCCAATGCCTAAGTTCTGGGGGGGTGAAATATATGGAATGTACATAAAACTCAATGAGCCCACCTGTTAGACTTTTCCCCAATGCCTAAGTTCTGGGTGAAATGGATTGTACATAAAACTTAATGAGCCCACCTGTTAGCTTTTTTCCATAAAAGAAACATGCATGAAATACGATATATATTTATTTCTCCACGTGACTTGCTGTTTTCAAGTAAAAACCAAAGCAATTAACGACCTTGCCAGTTGCCACTGACAATAGCAATTAACCTTGAAAACTCTATATATTGCCAAAGTATATAAATGTACAATCAACTTTAATTAGGTATACGAAAGACATTCCATAACCAAAAGGGATGTTGTAAGAACGAGAGCAATCTCACTCTACAGTTTACTTTCAGTTAAACAAATGTCAAGGTCCTTTACGACACATCTTTTTCTCCTCCTTATTTTAATTTCCCCCATATATAAGAAGCCCCCATGCCCAACACAATCCTACTTTTGTGGTATGTAAAACAAAGGACATCAGTATAATATTGTGTCATCGCACTACAAGGCGCTCCATTAAGATGCCGCTTTTGCTAATCGATAATGCAGCGTGCATGGCATCACATTCCTAGCTAATTCCAACTATGTACGGCACGCCATTGTGACTAAAAGCAAACATTATTTAAACTTCTATCACTAATCGAGGGGGATCAATTCAATGTGTCAAACTTAATGACCTCTCTAACGCTATGATACTGACAGGTAGAAACCAGCAACATGTAAGCACAATCTATTGGCTGCAGTTGACTTCTGTCAACGATTATCGAGTTTATCCGCATGTCGTGCACAGGCTAGCTACCTAAGTAACTAAGTCAACCCTAACTAAGCAATACAATGTTTATATCTGTCCAGCTAGTCGGGTCTGTTCAATTATTTATATGTTCACATTAGATGAGTTCTTGTGCTGATAAGATTAAAAAACGTAGGAGTTAAGAGTGTGCACTACCTGCAAGCAGCTGTTAGATAAGCTATGAAAGAGGAAAAAACTGACCCAGAAACGAGGCATATATTATTTTACTAATAAGCATATGCATAGTTAGGCTAAAAGGAACACTACCAGAATACTCAACATCCGCCCCCTCAAATGTCTCGGTGCCATTTAAACCCGGTGCTAAAGGATGCATTAGCACCGGGTCTAATAGCTAGGAGCGAAACGACGCACAAGTGCGACAGCAAGGAGCTCATTAGCACCGGGTCATGGTAAGACCCGGTGCTAAAGGGCCCAAAATAGCACCGGTGGTAGCTACCAACCGGTGCAAATGTGTACAAACACATTTAGCACCGGTTGATAGTTACAACCGGTGCAAATGCCCACCTCCATTAGCACCGGATGCAGCCATGACCTGGTGCTAATTTGTCCAAACACATTTAGCACCGGGTCGAAGGCTACGACCGGTGCAAAAAGAGCTCCACACGACAGGCTTTTTATCTCCTTCTCTGCACCAGCCTCTTCATCCTTATCTCTTTATTCTCTTCTCACACTTAGCTTCTTCCTTTTCTTCTCCAGGCCACAGGGCGAGACGAGCAGGCTGACCGGCGGGCGGGCGGCGCTGGCGGCCGAGCGGAGCGCTCGCGCGGCCGAGCGCGCAGGCAGAGCGCGCGGGCGGGCGGATCGAGGCAACTGCAGCGGCGGAGTGCGCGGCAGGCGGCGCGCAGGCCGACGCGCAGGTGGAGCACTCGCGCGGGCTGGCGGGC
The DNA here is from genome assembly GCA_033239725.1 of Echinochloa phyllopogon. NCBI lineage: Eukaryota > Viridiplantae > Streptophyta > Magnoliopsida > Poales > Poaceae > Echinochloa > Echinochloa phyllopogon. The sequence goes on along the minus strand of BTCW01000002.1, from coordinate 46,635,313 downwards.
GCGCAGGCGGAGCTCGCGCGGGCGGGCGGATCGAGGCAGCTGTAGCGACGGAGCTCTCGCGCGCTCGCGAGCTTTGGCTGGCCGGCGTGGTAGGCAGATTTTGTTTTTTCTTTTGTTTTTTTACTTTGACCGAGTGGAGTTCGCGAAGACCACGAAGCACATCCATCATCCATTTCACTGCTGCATGGATTTTCGTTTGGGTTTCACCTCGGAAGATATTTGTATATGTGTGATTGGATTCTGTAAAATGATACGATGGATTAATATTAAGTTTTAAACTATACAGATGCAAGATGGGTACATATGTTATGAATCTTCTTGTTCTTCCGTTCCTGTTCTTGAAGAAGATTCCTGTTCTTCAAGAACAGGAGAGAGGGGGAGAGAAATTGATGAGTATTTTTTTTGGCGCGTTAAAATCTTTAGCACCGGGTCATATTTGGACCCGGTGCTAAATAATGTCTTTAGCACCGGGTATTTGACCCGGTGCTAAAGAGAGCACTTTTAGCCTCGGAAGGTTAGCACCGGTTGGGATACCCGGTGCTAAAGCCGGTTCCCAACCGGTGCCAATACAACTCTTTCTGGTAGTGGAACAGAGAGTCTGTACTAGCCAGTTAGGGTTTGCTCTTTGCTAGTTTGATGACTAGGGCGGTTGGCCTTATCGTGTCAATCGTCTCTCAATCGGATAAAAAGGCACAGTGTATATAATTCATTGTTTACTGACAATTTGTCTACGTGTCTTTGTCAGGTTTTTTTCGCGATCGTGCCTGAGCACGTCTTTGTCAGGTTAAGCATAAGATTTTTTTTACTATAGATGAGTCAAGAAATCGAGTTAATCGTATCTACCAATTTTGCACAAACACTTTATGTGCGTCCCAGCTAGCTGCCTAGAGTACACAGTAAGTTGGCGACGATGCATATCATCTCCTATGATATGATTAGACCAATCAATGGAGTTGGAATTAGTTCTCTTTACAATTGTGTCTCTTTTCTTAAAGAAACTTTGGCTATGCATTGCATCAGTCACTTCTTGGGAAGAATTATATTCTATTTTTCAATCCTAACAAGTTATTTCTTTCACATCGGTCACCTTATAGAAAAGAAAAGAAAGTTCAAGAATGTGTCATTTGGCGTGTTTAATGCTATATATATACCTATTATCTTCTGAAATCTATATAGTATCATATACCCTACTTGGCTTCATCCAATTCTAAAAAAACCACACGAAAATAAAGGAATAAATGATCTCCCACCCTCCCCTTGCATTCTCCCTTTCACAAAGCTCATCATCTTCTCACCTCCGTTGATGATGAGTCTACCTCAATTTATATAGTATAAAATTCTGAATTAATGGGGTCTAATTTTGGTCACAATGATCGATGAAATATAATAAGGACGTACATCAGCATCTTCTGTTTGTTTGAGCTTCATCGGGCGTGGACGTTGTATTGTCACAAACTCACAATGGTAAATCTATGATCGACGGTCGTTTGCCATGACGTGGATAGAAAGAAAAGAAAAAGGATGAGGAAGAGGAACGGGGCTAGGGTTAGGGTTCTGGGGTTGGGTTGGTGCTAGGGTTGGGTTGGGGGAGGAGCGTCCAAGCTATAGAGGGATGGTCCGAGGCCCATATTTGTATGGCCCATTAGTAACTCATGGGTGCAATGTGCACATATTTGTTGTGCTCAAAAAAATGTGCACATATTTAGTTTTACCTTGCTAGTTGATTAAGGGTAATTTTGCTTAAAAAAAGTTAGCAAGGGTGGATCCAACTTAAAAGTTATTACCTTTCGGTCATAATACATTCGAATTAACCCTTTTACATAAAGGGATGATGGAAGTTTAAACAGGGTTATGCAGTAAGGCTTTATGGTTATGAGCGGTGGGCGGTCGGCTAAGATGGGGCGGTAGCTGCCCGGCCGCTGGAGGTGGAGGAGGCAAGCAGGGGAGGTGGGTAAGGTAAGGAAATCGGGGAGGAAGATAAAGTTCCCTTGTGCTGTTAGTTTTTTTCTCTTTCTTCCGAGTTGTTTGAGTGACTTGGTAGTGTCTTAGTACGTCCTGCTTTGAGTCGAGGCGAGTTGTATGGTTGTATCATCGATCAGGCAGTGCAGAGGGGTGCAACATGAACCAAGTATGCATGACAACGGAGGCAGTATTGTCGTAGTGGAGCTTAGCCACAAGTGGAAGAGGCAAGGGTGTTATGTGGCAGATAGGAAGATATGGCGCAGGCTGTTGTGCCCCAGGGAAGGAACGCCATTTGCATGGTGCAAGAGCCAAATAAAGCTGACGACAGGCTAATATATAAACATGATGAGATAATATAACATTTTTTTGGCAGCAACCATATATATACATAGCCACTTAATAAATGACATATAAAAGGCACGCATATATATAGTTTTAGTGAACAATATAATACTCCCTCATTTTAAATTATAGGTCGCTTTACTTTATTTAGATACATACACATAGTTTTTTACTATGCATCTAGATATACTCTGTATCTTGATACACAGCTTTACTTTATTGAGATACATATATATAGTTTTTACTATGCATCTAGATATACTCTATATCTTGATACACAACAAAAACTATATATCTAGAAAATTAAGCAACCTATAATTTGAAATGAAGGGATTATAATATATACGTTGGTTTCAAGTTGATGGTTTTGCTGTGATTACTAGAGGATACTCCTGTGCATATATAATTTTACTGTTCTATTATATTGCATTCGTACTGAGGTAAAAGAAATAGAAGAATAATTACCATCGTTCCACCAGCCAAAAGGTGAGATATTTTATGAAAATAAACAAGGGCATATATAACTAACAAAAGAAAAAAATAGGCTTCAACAAGGTCATAATACATTAATACTATACCTGTCAGAAAATTAACCAGGGGCACAACTGATGATTGGATCAATCTTTACACATCCGTTCTCCAATCGACCTATTAGTTAGATATATATACATTTAACGTGGTAGTGGAGCATCAGCTTTTCTTCCAGCTCAACTTGAATACTTTTAATCATTTCCTGATCACATGGACCAATGAAGTCGACGACTCTTACAGTCTGTTCATATATATAGGAGGGTGAGGATTGTTAGCTTTTGGATGAAGATAGGAACTTTTCTTTTTTTTTCCTTGTGTGTCAGCTCTATGTCTTTGCTGCAAACCGGTTTATACAAGTCATCCATATATATACTTTGGAACATCTTTGCAAAGAAGGCATATTTAAGAAACAAATTGTGTTATTGTCATGCTTAAAAATTTCAGGACCATTGGTTGGAGGAAGAGTTTATGCTTTTTGTAAGATTCATGGACAAAAAAGCTTCGATCTGGTGCAGGTGACGCGCACGTAAGCTTACTTTGGCATTGCTAAAAAGAAAAAAAACTTCCTTTCGTGTAAGCTTCTGATATCCAAAAAGACCCAAAACAATTAGGTCATAATTGGTACCTTTTGCTATGGTAGTTAAATACTTTTTGGGATGAATCATAGCTTTCCCCCCTCAAAATCCAATCACACAGGAGTGAGACATGGCACTGACAATGCAAGAAACCCATTACCCTACCGCATCTGGCACGAATCCAATCCAATATTTTAAAGGAAAAACTAATGAATTCACCCCGGGTGACCCACGTCTTTTGTCAACATGTCCCTCAAATAAACTATGCCCCCAATCATTTGCAGATGATATGTTTATATGATGTAACTGCTAAGCTAAAATGCATGACTCTACAAATTAATACACAAATATTTTCATCACACGGTTTCACTCTCAGCTTCAATACCGTGTAAAACACTTGGCCCCCGTTTGGATGTATGCATTGGAGACCAAGAATTGGCATTGGCATTTGGGGGCTCTAATTCCAGCGTTTGGATGGTCATAGAATTGGGAAATGGAAATGGCAGTGAATACCGCGTGGCATTCCTTTCCCTTCCGCGTGCCTTCCATCGATTCAAAGGGAGCAGCTTCGGTATTGGGCGGCATTCGCCCCGCGTCCCTCTCCACCGTCTCCCTCGCGGCGCGGACCTCCTGCTCCCTCGCGGCCCCTCCCGCTCCCATTCGCCGGCACCCACCCCCTCCGGCGAGCTCCCCATCGATGGCCGCTCCCTCGCGGCGCGCCCCTCCAAGATCCGGCAAGCTCCTTCCCCTGTCCCCACGGTTAGACGGAGGAACGACCAGCGGCGGCGGGCCTCTTCTTCCTCGAGGCCGGCGGCGGGCCCTCTTCTTCCTCGACGCCGGCGACCACCCCTCCTTCCTGAGCTGTGTCGCCGCCTCCTCCCTCCGCCCTGGACCGCTCGCCGGCGGCATGGGGAAGCTCCGCCGCCGCCGCAGATGTGGATGACCGCCGCCGCAGCGAAGGAGCCCCGATGGGCGGCCGCGACCGGGAGCTCCTCATCCCGGTCTCCCGCGGCGGCTCGGCGCCCGTCGACGGGGACGGAGACAGGGCCTCCTCCCCCTCTGCCTCCGTCGCGCTCTCCTCCTCCGATCGGCGATGGCGAGCGGAAGGTGACGGACGGGGCGGTCGGCGACGGTGAGCGGGAGGCTACGGGCGGCCGGTCGGCGACGGCAAGTGGGCAATCGACAACGGCGAGCGGGTCAATTTGCTAATGCCATGGTATTGAACGTCCAAACACGAATCGGTATTCACTGGATCCTTCGATTCCATCTTGCGAATTCATCTACATCCAAACAATGGCTTTGATATTGTCATCCAATACCAATACTACTCTGATTTGGTATTGAAACCAATTCAATGCCAAGCCCTCCAATATCTACATCCAAACGGAGCCTTGAGGTTTTTGAATCGTGCATATGCTTGGTACTCATACGCCAATGGTATGTACGTAATAAGACATAAAGATTTTCCCTTGATTTCTATAGCAAGTTCACTACAAAACTTGTGCTGTACAAAAATAACTCAAAAAAGTATGCAGTGAGCAGTAGTTCAAGTATGTTCAACACCAACCCATACAAAATTTTGGTAACACAAACAGCTCCAATAATGGATCAACGATAGTAGTATGTACATGCAGAAGCAATGTTTAAGACGGCACCAAAATGCAAGTTGCTAGCCGGTAGCTCCGAACGAGCGGTTGTGCAAACTTGCAAAAGATAGGCCCTAGCATTCCTTTGTGAAGCAAGCAGGGACAAATCGGAAATCAGACAAAAGAAGATCGAGCAGAAGATAGGCACTCGAAAGAATAATTGACTCCAAAGCATGCAGGGGAAAGAAAAGGGGTGAAGACGACACACGTTTCTTCAATTCGTCTTGTGCTCTCCTTTTCCGCGCCCTTTCTTTCTTGCGAAGAAGGAAAAACAAACAAGCAGCGATTTGTAGGAAAAGACGTTGATGGAGCCCCTTTGTCTCCGCAACCGACAACGCGAGCAAGACCTTGGCTCCTCTGCACATTCGGGCCGTGTTGACCGTGTGCCGTTTCTGCTCGCTCGCTAGGTCGTTGTGCTTGCGGGCAACACCATGGTAATCAAGATGGATTCAAAGTTGCGTTCGATCACCATGATTGAGACAAAAGAAAAAGAAAGAGAGAAAATATTTGTCACGGTTGATTTCTTTTTCTAACAATATTTGACTGTTTATTTTATTTAAGAGATGGAAAGAAAAGTTATATTTATAATATTTTTATGATAAAACAGTCACGAATAAAATGATATTTGCATAGTATAAGACGAACGTCGTAATAAAAAAACAATAATAATAAATATTTTGAACGGAGGTACATACTGTGACGCGATTTTGGGTCGTGGTGGCGCCGTGGTGGTAACGACTTAATTGGATTGTTGTGTAGAGTACCTTGATGGGGCAGCGTCGTCATGCCAGAGGCCAGAGGGCCGGGCACCGTGAGTCCGCGCCGAGCCTGGGGCTTCCAGCTCCCGCCTCCATTCATGGTGGATTCGATATTCCCATGCCCGACCTCGACCATGCATGCCCGCCCTGTGCTGCCGACGCCGGACGTCGTGCAGGTTCGTGAGCCCACCGGCCGGTGACCGGCGTGGCGCACCACCATTCGGATCGGGCGGCGGCGCTCCGATCTGGCGAGGAGGGCACGGAGGAGCAGAGACCGCGCCACGGAAGCCAAGTCAGGGGTGGACGGTATTTCGTTTACCGACCACCCCTTGGGTCGCTGGCAGCGGCCCGTTTGCATTTGTATGGCGGCCCGGATTGATTGGGCAGTAGATCACTTGGTTGTTCCCGGCCCGGTCTCGGGAGCCGGACGGAGGCCCACTGAGAATCGCGCAGCGGCGGAGCTCGACGGCGACGTCGGCTGTCTCGCCGCCGCTTGCTTCGAGCTCAAGAGCATCTCGCGAAGCGCGCCTGGACGCGGGCAAACAGGCGCTGCCGGCCATGTAACTGTCTCAACTTGCTAACCAATTTGCGAATCCATCAGAGCAGAGGCTCATCTGCAGAATAAGCAGTATGGGCATAAGCAGAGAGAGCAGCACCTGGTTAAAAGACTAGGCTGGGCTAATACTTTTTTCCAGCAGATCATTATCTATCCGACGACTGACGGACTGGGCAAAGCAGCCGACTATACTGTGAATTAACGATGACCTGAGCACAACGACACACGAGAGGAGAAACTTAAATTTTGTTCTGCTTTCACTTTCTGCGCCTGGATGGAACTGTAAACAGACTGAAAGTGCGAATGGCCGGGCTTCTGGCAATGAGCAGCTGCAGCACCATTGTTTTGGTATGGAGTTGAGCAGCGACGACCAAGCGAGAGGGTCATCGATGCCTTCAGCCTTGTGTCACTGGCACTCTGTGACACACAAGCCTGTGTGGTCTGCCTGGTTCAGTTCCACCTACCTCCAGGTTTCTGGAGCAGTGCACGCCAGATCACGACACGATGCGTGATACAGACCTCATTAATTCGTTCTGAATTACTGGAAACGCTAATCCATCATAGACTTACACAAACATATATCATGTTCACTAGAGATAGTACCAAACAGTTGGCACAATAAACTCCCAAACAGAAACATCTATCCGTTTTCAGGTCCACTCAATAGAACAGCTATCCCAGATGTCATCAGTTCCAGATCTCACTCAGACCACAAAGTTCTTTCAGCAAAGCAGAGCATCGTCCAGTACTAGAGACGAACGACTAGCAGTAGAACATCGACCTCTTCAGCTCATCCTTTATCTCTGGAATCTGCTTCTGATCGCGAGGAGCAGCACTGGAGGAGCTTGCCGCCATGGCCGCGCCGGAACCTTGAGCGAGGTACAAGTGGGCACGTTGTGCGAGCTTGTGGGCGTAGTAAGCAGGAGGAGCTGCATGCAATCCCAAACAATCAGTGCTGCACCAAATCAAAATTTCCTTCCATGTACAGGGCAAAAAGTGTGCTAGTGGCATTTTATTTCGATCTATGCTTCTGCAGGTTATTCAACCAGAATTTTCCAGTTCTATGAAGTATGTACTCGAGTTCAAGTGTTATATTTTCACTATATACCATGCTTAAGAAGAAAAAGAATACGAGGCAGGTTTCTTTAAACTAAATTATCAGAAAATGCAGAGAAGATCAGAATAATGACATACCAATCGATACCGACTGAGTGCAGCTTGCATAACTGACAAGAAAAAAAACAGGACAACTGTCACAGACCCCAACAGCCCAAACTGCAAAATAGAAATTGGCTAGTAACAGCATGCTTACGTGTAGCACAGGTTATTCGTGAGAGCTTGCAATTCATCTGCTGTGAAGTTGTTGTCATCTCGCAGCACAAGGTACTGCACAGGATGGCTTGGCCCCTGCATTGCCATAATCACCCAACCCAATCTTTATTCTTTAGGATACAATCATCAAGAAGACAGTTCAAGCTATCTGTGATGTTGCAGGCATCTTACTCTGATCTCAGGATGGCTGCAAAGGAAGAAATCAAATTCCGCTGGGTGACAGATCTCACTATCAACCACTGTGCCTACATATGTTTTTCAGAGACATGCATCAAGATGACTGATGAAACAGTATACCAAAATAACTTCTAATAAGTTCGTGGTTTTAAGTTCTAACCAGACTCAACATTTTTCTTCTTAGAAACATGGCGCTTTCTGTTGTCCTTGGGGAACTTTCTGTAGTCCTTGGGGAACAACCTTAGGCTATGCCTCTTCTGCAGTACAATGAAGGTTATTTGTGGCTTCTCATTATTGTACAGCGCTTTCCAAGCCTGAAGAAGCAATATCTGTTAGTAAATGTTCTATCAAACATGATATTGGCAAGCATTATTTGCCCTCAAACCAGGCTACCTTTTCTATCTCTGGTATTTCTTTTTCCAAGACCTGTTTGATCTTGCTCTCACTTAGGCCATCCCTAGCAATCAAATACAAAACAAAAGAACAGAGAGAGAAAAGCAACCGTCAATTTTCACGGAAGAATGATCAAAAGAGCACATTACAGAACATCTGAAAGATCTGAACCTGTAGAATATCAGCTGCTGGGGCTTCTCTTTGGACTCCTTTTCAAATGCATGAAGGAGCTCCCTTCAAAAGTTCAATAAATTAACATACAACCCAATGTGTGGTGGCATGCAAGTTTCAAATCGTTACATAGAGTGAATTTCTTACTTGACAATGTCTTCAAGGCCATTTATGACCTCTTCACGTTGACCTTGTGCACGAACAACACCATTATACTTGGCCACATCATGCCAGTCTTGGGACGCAACAACCTGAACAGAACCTCAGGAAGCATCTGTTAATTTAATGATATCAACCTGGAGAAGGTATTGTCCGTTTTCCAAACAAAAGAAAATCTTACAGAAGCAATAGAAGGAGCAGAATCATCTACAGCAGAAGGATGAGTAACATGAGCACCAAATATAATTGTTGGCTTTTTCGAAACAACCGGCAAACTCGTTTCTGCATCATCAAATATTGAGTTCCTTCCTCCAGCCTGTCAAGATGGTGAATGTATCATATCATGTTGATCAGACAGCCTTTTCAAACAATACATGAAGAATTGACTCAAAAAAAAAACAATACATGAAGAAGCGAAGATGAGGTTTAATACCTTGGAATTGATCTTAATAACAATATTTGCCAATATACTGTTATTTTTCGTGAAGACACTTGACTTTCGACAACACTGTGACATGACACCAATATCTGTCTCACAGATCTTTTTAACTTTTCCTGTGGTTAGAAGTAACATCAGGCATGACATATATATAAGAGAAGTGAATAAACTGCCAAGGAGCTCATGGTGTAGTGGCAAAGGCCACTAGCTAGAAGGCTCCCACACAGGGTTCAAATCTTGGGTGAGGCACATTAAACTTCAGGGGTCTCCCTTGGGGTGTTTTCTTTCAAAAAAAAAAGAAGTGAATAAACTACATCTCCTATCATAGACATTACCATATAAACTGCCATTTTGATCTGGCAGTATAGCAAGCAGTAGATCAATCTTCTGATCCTTCAGCTCATTCCGCGCCTTCTTATAGCATACACGAATATCATCTTCAACTTGATCTGGACGTGCAGTGAATATCGGTAGCTTCAAATCAGCTAAGTGCTGAAATTAAAGTGAAAATGGTAAGCTGGGAGTACTGTTTGGACAGTTTGTACTGATATACAGTCAAAAGGGATGATGGAAAAAAATATATTACCACTCCAGCTATACGAGAAATTTCAGCCAACTTAAAGCAAAACTTCTCAACAATATTCATGGATAAATCTTCACAGAAATTAACACATGCCCAGTTGCTGATCTCGGCACCATTTACTACTTTCTGCAAACAAACCAAATGAAATATTTAAATAACGGCTACAAATTAAGAATAAATATATGTTTAATTAAAATTCCACGGGAAGCTAAAGGAAAACTTTTCTTGATATATTACTTCACTAAAGAACATAATAGAAAGTAAACGACACTGCTGGAAAAGGTTCTTAAAGTGGATCTTCAATGGAACTTTAACATTTTGACTGGTTAGCAGCTCATGACATACCTTGTCTTTCATGTTCCAGTATCCATTCACTGGAAACCATGTTTTCTGAGATCCAGAATCATGGTACTTAAGCTACAACACCGATAAAAAGAGAGCAAATAAGACAATCACAAATTGCTTTATATAACTAAAAATAGTATATCAGAATTCAGAACTCATGGGAGTAGGAGTACAATTGGAGGCGGCAGAACTCTAGCATTAACTGTAGCAAGATTGTCATCAACATCTATGCTAAAATCATTAGCACGTTTAGCGCTGCTGTACTCCTTGCGCTTAGTAATCTAAGAAAAGTGGAAGTTAGGTAGAGATAACTAAAGATATGTTTGATCATATTTACAGCCGACAGCCTGACACAATATTGCACAAAGTGTAATCATGAACCTGACGAATGGATTGCTCGAGTTCAGGCTGGAAGTAACAGGTTGACTTCCTTAGAGTAGAAACCTGACTTCCATCGAGCTTCTTCTGGTAACACTGTCTGGGAACTATATTGCAAACCTGAAATTCAAATTGACATTTGAAATAACAGCAGAGTATAGAAGCATAAGAGATCATGTTGAAGTTGAGAAGGCCATATTACCAACCTCTATAGGAAGATAGACTGGCTTCTGCTCGCTGCCAACAACAAGGCATGGGAGAAATTTGAACTTTAGTTCCAGATTGTATGTTTCTCTGAAGTAATCAATGACAGTCTTCGTATCTCCACTCGGTGATTTAAAACTGATATGTTAAGGACCCAAGTAACACTTAGAAAAGTTTCTGATGACAGAATTTGATGGCACCATATATCTCTAAATAAAAGAGGCTAGGATTTTTTGTTGAACAGAAAGGTAAAGGAAAACAATCCTACCTCAAAGCATTAGTAGCTTTCCTTGACAAACCAGCAATTATGTACTTACGGCGTACATTGCCTCGGTGTGTGACTACGATCCTCACACCCCTGACAGCCTTCAAGAGCTGCAAATTCAGAAAATAACAGCAAAGAATATACATGTAAAGTTCGACATTGCACAGAGCATTTTGTATCCTGGTAGAGAAAACCTGCATACCTTGACGTACTCAGGTTTAGTCAAATTCCTATTCAAGAGATCTATCTTCAGAGTCCTCTGAACAAAGTCAATTAGTAGCAGGGGTTGAACGAATACTGATGAAGACACATCTGCAATGAAAAATTTCAACCGTGATGCATCTGGCAAAGATACATGATCTGAGCTGTAATATTATTAACCACGTGGAAGTGCAACCACTAGAAATCACAACATCTACGTGATTTGAAATAGAAATCATTTCATTCCACCGACCACGTGAAATAAAATTACACAAGTACCCACGTTATATCTACATTTCTCCTACTGCAGAATTCAGCCATTTAAGCATCCTATCTGCATTTCTGATCGTACTGTCATAACTGAAAATGAAAATCTAAATTCAGAAGTGAGAGGTTGTATCTGACCTACGTGCGCAGATAAGCCGTTCTGCATCAGCCTGATGCTTTGATAGAGCCCCTTCCATGTCTCAACACCCAGTGTACTATCCTTGGTGAACAATCGGCCAACCGTGACGTATCTGCGCATAGCCCAGGTGAAGAAACATTCATCACAAATCATGAGCACGCTGAGATAATGGGAATCGGTGGAAAGTTTGGTCAATTACTCCATGCTATTGCGTTGGTTGAAAACGACGTCGTGTAGCACGATGTCGAGGACCTGCAGTGCCTGCGCGGGGATGTCCGTGGGGTAGCCCGCCAAGAGCATCCTCAGCTGCAGCAGGCTGATCGCTGCGACATGCTTGATCACGACCTTGTACTTCCTCTCCCTCATCCTCCTGCACAATTCGTCGAGCATTTGCATCGCATCTCCGCGGCGACCGACATGGGACGAGAGAAGCAGAGTTCACGTACCTTTTCTCGACGCAAGCAGAGAGAGTGACCTCGAACTCCTTGGTGTCGAACGGCAGCGCGCCCGCGGTGAAGAGCGAGTCGCGGCCGTCGTACGCGGAGAAGCGGCCGCCGAGCTCGGTGTGCTGGTTGTCGGACACCAGCTTCGACATGACCTCCCTGTGCCCGCCCTTCGGCATCGGCTCCGGCGAAATGGTCACCTGCAGGGGAACCAACCACCACAAGCACGGCAAAACACAGCAGCGGCGCTCGGTGAGATCAGATCAAAACCAACAGCGAAGAGTGGGCGAGCGAGCGACGGGAACTTACGCCGTAGTAGTGCAGGCCCTCGTCGACGAAGCGGACGAGGAAGCGGTTGGCCCTGACGACGCACGGCGTCCCCGCGACGCCGCACCCGGGGCGCGGCGCGAGCACGGGCTGGGCGCGGCGGACGGGGATGCCGAGCGCCTCGAACTCCTCCCACAGCGGCGCGGCGTCCTCCTCCGCGGCGCGGGACGGTCCGGCTTGGTGCAGATCGGCGGGCTTGCTCGGGCTGGCGCGCCCGCTGTCGTCGTTCTCCGCCTCGGCGCCGCTCGGGTTCGTCTTGTCCTTGCCCCGCCCGCGGCCGCCGGGGTTCCGCGCCTGATCGACCCGCGGGTTGGCCTGGCGTCCGCCGCGGTGATGGCTCGCCATGGCCGCAACTCCCCACGCGCGCCCCTGAGCAAGCACGCACCCCACGTGGTCTGTTACGCAGGAGGAGAGGGAGAGGAAAAGGGGAGGGGGAGGAGGCAATAGCAAGTAGCTCACCGCGGCGTGCACCACCGGCTTTTTATATATCGCCCCTGTCGAAAACACCACGGTGATTTTCCCCACAAATGTAATGTAATTTCTGTTTTTTTACTGTTACTGCATCGTTTTTGAAATTTGATTGCAGTTCCCCTCTTCCCCGTTCTCTATTTTAATAAAATATCCACCCTTCGCCAAAAAAAAGAAAAGATAAATAGACACGGCAGCAAGCTAACTTTAATGAATTCCATCCCGTTCCAATTTTCTAAGAGTGTCCTCCCACTTAACAGTGTCCTTACAGCTTCAATTTTGCTTGCTCCATATCTTTCAAACAAACTTTGGCAAAGTTGAGGGGTCATCGTTTTGGTTTGTATGGTAAACTGTGATGATAATCGTAACTTGCTGGCCTCTTATTTACCTTGTTCTCCATCTAATTCGGTGTTAACACCGGTACGTTCCCTTCTCTTTCTAGATTTACATTCTACACTGATGCAGCTACTTCCCCAGATATAGCATTCAATCTAGACCATAATATGCTGGATAGTACAGAGTGCTAGTCAGTATATACCTCGGAGTCGGAGGTATCCTTTTTATTTGCTTATATTTATTTTGAAATATACATTTTCAAGTCATATTTTCCAGAAGATACCTCAACGCGGTATCTGAATTATAACAGAAAAAACTTCAACATATTCAACGCACTTGTCAATACTCAACCCGTAAACACATTTCTATAATTCTTTTTTTCATTTTTTTTTGCAAAAATCACGAACGTATACTAGTCACTGGAAATACCAAACCATTTGTTTAGCGTCCTTAGCTGAAACTGTAACATCCATTTCAGCAGATCTAGTGAAACGAAACGACCAACACAGCATCAAACATCGCTTAAAGATACCAATATATCATCATTCACCAGATCTATCAGAACACACCCATCAATTCTTTCAGAAATGCGAAGCACCGTCTAATTTCAGGAGGCGGAGGAGGACTAGCAGTAGAACATGGACCGCTTCAGCTCATCCTTTATCTCTGGAAGTTGCTTTGGACAGCAAGCAGGAGCAGTTGATGCGTCGCCGGGGCTCTCCGTCGACGCCGCCGCGTCGGAACCTTGGGCGAGGTACAAGCGGGCACGTTGTGCGAGCTTGTGGGCGTAGTATGCAGGAGGAGCTGCAATTCCAAACGGTAGCAACAGCATCAGGTTAGAACGGATTGCATCCAGGTCTGACAAAGTTGTCAGAAGTAACTCTGTTCTCACATATGCCCTGTGCCAAATAATGATAGAAACTTTTTTTTTCAATTGCCTAGGTACTACATATTCATTCATATATCCTTGACCTTTTCCATCTATTGCTTGATTTAAATTGCGGATTCTGACCAGAATTCTCCAGTTTTATCTTCTATACGGAATATACAACTCGAGTTTGGATGTTCTTTGCACTAAAAACCATGTTTAAGAAACAAAAGTGAGCCAAATTCTACGTGAACAGAGAGAAGAATGGCATACCTATCGACACTGACGGAGTGCAGCTTGCATAACTGGAAAGAAGAAAACAGGTCAATTGACAAAAAAAATCAAACAAAGAAATATGAGTGAGAGCATACATGTAGCACAGGTTATTCGTAAGAGACTGCAGTTCATCTGCTGTGAAGTTGTTGTCATCTCTCAGCACAATGTACTGCACAGGACGGCTTCTTCCCTGCAGTTGCATAAGAAGCCAGCCTTTAGGATACAATTGGCCATAAGATAGTTCAAATTACCAGTGATGTTGTAGACATCTCACCTGGGTCCCAGAATGACTGGACAGGAAGAAATCAAATTCTGTTGGTTGGCACATCTCCCTGTCAATCACTGTGCCTGCAATTTTTTTCAGAAATAAATGTAACCAAAATGACTACAAAAACAGGATGCCAAAAACAACGGCAGGGAACAAGCTCATGGTTCCAAGTTCTTACCAGGCTCAACATTTCCCATATCACCCAGGGAGCCCTTATATTTGTTAATGTTGGGGAACAGCCTTGTCTGATGGCTCTTCTGCAATACAATGTAGGTGATTTGTGGCTTCTCATCATTGTACAGAGCTTTCCATGCCTAGAGAAGGAATGGTTGTTAGTTAATGTTATTAATTTTATATTAAATAAATATATCAGAAATATTTTTTGCCCATATTAATATTACCTTTTCTATCCCTGGGATTTCTTTTTCCAAAACTTGTTTGAACTGGGCCTCACATATGCCACTCCTAGAAGCAAAAATCAGAGAAAGATATACAACCTGGGTCATAGCATGATAATCAAAAGAGGAAGGACATCCCAGAGCAACTGAAGAGATATGAACCTGTAGAATATCAGCTGTTGGGGCTTTATGTTAGACTCTTTTCCAAATGCATGGAGCAGCTCCCTGAAAATGTTTCAGAAATTAAGATGCATCCAATGGTGAATATTTCAATACATGCATAAAGCAAAGGTCTTACGTGACAGTTTCTTCGAGGCCACTGATTGTATCATCATGGTCACCTTGCGCACGAACAACACCATTATACTTGACCACCTCATGCCAGTCTTGGGATGCAACAACCTAAATGAAATCACATGCACCATCTATTAGTCTTGTTAGATAAAACAAGAGAAGGTAACCTCCAACTCATGAGGAAAGGATGGTCTTACAGAAGCAATGGAAGGGGCAGAATCATCTAGAGAAGCAGAAGCAGAATGAGTAACATCAGCACCAAATATAATTGTTGGCTTGTTCGAAACAATCGGTAAACTTTTTCGTAGATCATCAAATATTGAGTTCCTTCCTCCAGCCTGTGGAGATGGTGAACATATCATACCATGAAAATAAAAAAACCTTATATGAAACAGAACATGAAGAAGCATAGTGAGATTAACCTTGGCGTTGATCTTAATAGCAATATTTGCCAATATTTTGTTATTTTTTGTGAAGATGCTTGACCTTCGACAACACTGTGACACAAGACCAATATCTGTCTCACATACCTTCTTAACTTTTCCTGTGGTTAGAAGGTGGTCAGCCATGCCATATACATAACAGAAGTGAAGAAAGTATGTCTATTCCTATCATAAACATTACCATATAAGCTGCCATTTTCATCCGGCAGTATAGCAAGCAGTAGGTCAATCTTCTGATCCCCGAGCTCCTTCCGTGCCTTCTGATAGCACATACGAATATCATCTTCAACTTGATCTGGACGTGCAGTGAATATTGGAAGCTTCAAATCTGCTAAGTCCTGAAATTAAAGTGAAAGTGTTAGGCTGGGAGTTTTCTTTGGATAGTTTGTTCTAAGATAGTCAAATGGGATAATGGAAAAAAATGTATTACCACTCCAGTAACGCGAAACATTTCGACCATCTTAAAGCAAAATTTCTCAACAACATTATTGGATAAATCTTCACAAAAATTAACACATGCCCAGTTGCTGATCTTGGCACCATTTACTACTTTCTGCAAACAAACCAAATGAAATATTTAAACAACGGTTATGATTATAGGAACAAATATATGTTTAGTCAAAATTTCATGGGAAGTTAAAACAAAACTTTCTGCAAACAGTAAAAACGAAATATTCAAACAATGCTAACAAATTATGAACAAACATATGTACCAATCAAAATCCTGACCCTGCTAATAGAAGCATCGTGGTTTTGTTACCAACCGGATGTACAATTGTTAATAGAAGCATCATGGTTTTGTTACCAACTAGATGTAATGGAATAATGTTGTGACACGATGTACAATTGTTAATAGAAGCATCATGGTTTTGTTACCAACCAGATGTAATGGAACAATGTTGTGACACGATGTACAATTGTTAATAGAAGCATCATGGTTTTGTTACCAACCAGACGTAATGGAATAATGTTGTGACACAAGCAATAATAGGAAAGAAAAGATATTATACAACTCAAATATAAGCAACACATCAAGCTTCTTCATAGGCCTATGGTCAGTCTATCACAGGAAAATCAAAAGTAAACTCCCCAAATAACTATTGGAAAGGTTCTTAAAATATATGGTCTTGTACTGTAGCTCTAACACTAAGAGTGGTTCAGAAACTCATGACATACCTTTTCTTTCATGTTCCAGTACCCATTTGATGGAATCCACGTTTTCTGAGATCCAGAATCATGGTACTTAAGCTACAACATCAACAAAAAACACAATTACAAATTTCTGTAGAAAAGATGTTTTATAAAAAGAAATAACTGCAATAGAACTCATGTAGTACATTTGGAGGCGGCAAAACTCTAGCCTCAATTGTGGTAAGATTGTCGCCAACTTCTACGCCAAAATCATTTGCATGTTTTATGCTGTTGTCCTGGTCGTAGTCAACAACCTAAGGAAAGCAAAAGTTAATAAAAACCTCAAATTTGTATGTTCATAATTTACAAATGACATAATATTACACAAAATTTAGTAAGATCGTGAACCTGAGGAATGGATGACTTCATTTGGGTAGGAACCTGATTTCCTTCCAGCTTCTTGTGGTAACACTGTCTTGGAAGTATTTTGCAGACCTGAAATCGAAATGAAAATTTAGAAAGAGTAGAGTATATGGAAGGGTAAGGAGGATAGAAGAATTTGAAGTTAAAGTTCATTATAACCAAGTTACCGACCTCTATAGGAACATAGTTTAGCTTTTGCTTGCTGCCAACTTGGAGGCATGGGAGAAACCTGTATTTCTGTTCAAGATTGTATCTTTCTCTGAAGTAATCCATGACAGTTTTTGTAGCTCCACATGGTGATTCAAAACTGATATTTTAAGGATGGAAGTAACATTTGGTTAGAGTAAGCACTGATGCAAAATTTTATGGCACCGTTTCTGAACTGGAGAGGCTAGGATATTTTTCTGAACATCAAAGTATGTAAAGGACAGCAAATTAGCAATACCTACCTCAAATCATCACTGACAAGCCGACAATTCTGTACCTCCGGCGTGCATTTCCTCGATGTGTGACTTCCACCTTCACACCCTTGAGAGCCTTCAGGAGCTACACATTCAGGAAACAACAACATACATCTCAAGTTTGACTTTGCACAATACATTTTGTATCCAGGCAGGAGAAAAAAATGCATACCTTTGCATACTCAGGTTCAGTCAAACTTCTATCCAAGATATTTATCTTGAAAATGTTCTGAACAAAGTCAATCAGTAGCAGGGGTTGAACAAAAACTGTTGAGGAAACGTCTGCAATGAAAAATGTGGAGCACGTCATACATCTGGCAAAGGGATAAGATCTGAACTACAATCTTACTAGACATATGGAAGTATAGTTGCAAGTTTTTTCTCCAAACAATCACTGGAAAATAGAAATCGATCACAGCTTCTTCAAACCAAATAAAATCATATGTTCATATCCATGCATATTGCCTATATTTGTCAGTTCTACCCATCCAGGCATCCTAACTGCGTTCGTGACTGTACTGTAGATAACTAAAACAAATAATCCAAATTCAGAAGTAAAGTGTGACATCTGACCTATGGTCACAGACAAGCCATTCTGTACCGGCCTTATGCTCGGATAGAGCCCCTTCCATCCCTCAATACCCAGTCCAGATTCCTTCATGCCCCCCAAGTTCTGCGAGGAGAATGGCCGGTCCACCGCAACGCATCTGTGCATAGTCCACACCAACAAAAATTTGCATCTCATATGAAGATTGAAGACACAATTGAAAATAATGATTTAATTGTTGTCAATAATTACTCACCCCATGTCGTTGCGTTCGCTGAACGCGATGTCGCGCAGCACCATGTCGAGTACCTGCAGTGCTTGCACGGGAACGTCGGTGGGGTAGCCCGCCAAGAGCAACCTCAGCTGCAGCAGGCTGATCGCCGCGGCGTGCCTGATCACCACCTTGTACTTCGCATCGCCATCAGAGACCGTGACCTCGAACTCCTTGCTGTCGAACGGCTGCGCGCCCGCGGCAAACAGCGACGCGCCGGCCCCGCCACCACCGTCGTCGAACGCGACGAGGCGACCACCGAGTTCGTCCTGCTGGTGCTCGGACACCAGCTTCGACATGACCTCCATGTACAAGCCATTCGTCGCCGGCTCCGGCGAGATGCTCACCTGCAAACAAACAAACACGCGGCAACAATGGAACGGCGGTGTCAGATGAGATCAAACATCAACAATGGGAGTGGACGAGCAAGCGAGAGGTCTGGCCTTACATCATAGTGATGCATACCCTCATCGAGGAGGCTGACGAAGAAACTGTTGGTCTTGACGACGCACGGCGTCCCCGCAGCACCCAACCCAGGGCGCGGGGGGAACATGGGCTCGGCGCGGTTGGCCATCGCCTGCAACTCCTCCTGCAGCGCGGTACAGTCGTACAGAGCAATCGCAAAACCACCCGGTTTTATAGGGATAGCTAGCGTAGATTTTTCGAGGATTTATCTTTTTGAGTTGGTTGAGATTTACAGACGCGAAGCCAGCGCTTGCAGTGCCGTCCGCTTTGTTTTGGACGCCCCCCGATCGCTTGGCCTGCCCCGTGCTCGTCCTACCCCCGCGATGACCACGACGCCCTGGACGCAAACGGCAGACCGAGCCCCCGATGCCTTAGCCGTCCGCCACCGCCGATTTCTTCTTTCCAACGTCCATGAACTGTAGGCCATCTGCTCCTTCAGCAGATTAGATCGTGAACTGCAGGCGATCCCGAAGCTTGGTGATGCAACCTCCATGAATCCGATCGACGGAACCTCGTGCAACCTCAGGTGTGCGCGTACTCCGGCGAGAGGGCCCCCGACGGGGCCACCTCTCCCCATGCCGTGCGCTTGTGGTTGGTGGTGCTCTTGCTTGCTGCGGTTGCGTGAAATGCTCCCGGCCAAAGGAGAACACGGTGCGCGGCAGGAGCAGTAAGGGGTCGTCAGGGAGAAGTAGTGGTCGTCAACCATGGGAGAAGACAGGCCGGATTCACGGAAGACGACGAATCCAGGGGGTGACGTCCGGATGCATCACCACCCGCCGCACTCTCCGTCATCCCTGATCAAGCTGCATGTCAGCTCTCATAAAAGACGATGAGAGCGACCATGCTTGCGGCCACAGCTTGGTTGGAGATGAGATGTAGGCTACCCTCCGTCGATCACCTGTTCGGTGAAATGCTGACACAGCACCGGCTCAATTTGCTGATTGGTGAGCAGAGACTCTTTCTTTATTCCTTTTTTCAAGATGCACGCAACAGCAGCAGCATCAGGTAGATTTTTCATTTTTTTTCTTTTTGCAGAAACTACCAATTGACCAATAAGATTGCTACCTCTACCAAAGGCCGTTAAGCCAGGATCGTACAACAAAAGATCATATCTGGGCACAAAAGACAACATCAGGCTTGATTAATGGATTTTAAAGGGTATAGTTTATCTAAACATTGCTTGCAAAAAATGGCACAGTTTCCATATTCATACAATATATGCAAGCAGTCTGCAGTAAGAAATGTTTGGAAGTATATAGGGGAGAGCTATTCCCTTTCAGTTTCCATATTCTTAATACAGAAAGTAGATGTCATATCTTGCATATAAGAGGGAATGTCCTTCAACAAATTCTTCATCTTGCATGCTTTGCCACCTTCACACTTGTCGATTCCCAACCATTTGCCTCTATGTTTTTAGGTGTCAGCTCCAATCTAATGCTCTTTTTCTAAAACCAATTTCTACTGTTATTTTGTTGTATGATCAACTGAACATAAATCTGCAGTAGTAATATATTATAATATGGCTTGGTTTTGGTTTCGTAAATCAATCAACGTATGCAAAGCAGAAGTCTTAACAAATTGGTAGGTTACCTGCATTTGTGACTAGGACAACACTCAATGTCTACGGAGATAAGAAGATGAATATATCAGCACATCCAAACTGCATTTGTTCGAAATTATAATTCCGACAGATAACAATGGACATGCTCACCTCTCTTATATCAAGTTACAAGCATGCATTCCTGTTTTCTATTCGCGAAATCACACACACTGTTGACGACCAAAATTGGCACGGACCGAGGGAAACCGGTCGGACCGGTTTGGATCTGTAATTCGAGTAGGTTTAGGATTCTGAGTTTTGTCTCATATTGTAACCGATTCAAACGGGTAAGACCATCCCACCCTATAAATATAAAGGGCCAAGGCCGATTGAGAATATCCCCAATCGAATCTATCAATTACACTTTTATCTTTTTACCTTTCGTTCCCTTTACCCAACTTTTCCAACCCCATGTGCTGTCCTTCTTCTGTCTCCATGGCATGAGGAGGCGCCCTAGCTGGACTGCCGAGCCTAGGGCAAACCAAGGTGCGCCTGCCCCGACGGGGTCCCTCCCGGGCGGGCGTTCGTTGGTCTCTCGCCGGGCACCGCCGACGAGACCGGTCTGACCGGCTATCATACCGGTCTGACCGACCTGCGTGGAGGAGCAGCAGCAGGAGCCCCTCCGTGCGCCGCACGTTCAAGTGCGGTTCGTGTGTTGGCCCGAATTGACGTCAACACATTTTGGCGACTCCGCTGGGGACGAGAATCTGGCCACCATGGCTGATCCGTCAAACCCTAGCATTGATCTATCAAGACTTAGTTATGGGCTGTTTGAGGAGTACACGCGAGAGTGCAGATCTGCAGATGAAAAATTATTCCTATCTTGTTTCTGCAAGACAGAACAAGGTATTATTCGAGTGAAGGAGTGGATGCCGCCGTCCACCATCGACACATTGAAAGAGATGCAATCCTCAGGTACTCTATCTAATGATCTATCCGATTTTTTTGAATTCTTATCTGAATAAAAAGGATAGTTCAGATTTAGTTCCTATTGTTCAAAAGTCGCCTGTTGAAAAGTCGACTAATGCTATTATTGATCCTTGCAAATTGCCAAATTGTGATGTTGTTGGTCAAGAAACAAATCGGCCGTTTCTAGCCGAAATTGTTGATCAAAAATCCCCTAGCACGAGCATAGAAAGTGTATCTAGTACTTCAACGCCCGGGGGCAACAAAACAAAGACAACGGTGCCGGTTGCATCGTAACCGGTCTGACCGGTTCTCAAACCGGTCTAACCGCTTCATCTAGGGTTTCGCAAAATAAATTAAAACCCAAGATGGTTAAACCTAAAAAACCCAAGATTGGTGTTTGGAAAACCATTGAATCCAAAGGCCGTCATAAGCATCAAAGAGAAAAGCCGAAGTATAACAAGAAACTTCCGGCTAAGTCTCAAAGACAAAAGATTGTCAATGATGCTAGTCGGTCTAAAAATTCCAAACAATCAAAATCTTCTCCTTGGGAGAAGTTCCATAATCGGAATAGGCAATGGAATAATTCTTACAAATCAATGTTGTTTCCACCGTATGGATTACCTACACCGATGCCATGGGAGTTTTGTTTTAATATGCCTTATTCTTATTCTCCTTGGTATTATAATTCATATATGCCGGCTCTTCCTAGACATTTGTGTTTAGATTATAGTACTTATAAGGAGCCGGTAATTAATAAGCCATCACCTATGCGTAATGACCGTTTTGATCAAAAGAATCGGTCCACACAGAAAAATAAGTGTAAGGTGGTTAAACAAGTCTATCGTGTCAAAAAAGATGGGAGATTAAATAAAAATTCAGATTTGACACTAGACATAGAAAAGCCGTGTATTGAAAAATCATCGGCTAGTTATGTTGATCAAATTATCTCCAATGATAAGCATGTCACAAATAATATAGCTGAGCAACAATCATGTTCGGCTGGGGGGCAAGATGATCTCAAAATTACTGGTTCTGAAGGAACCGGTCTAACCGGTGTTTCGACCAGTCTGACCGGTCATACTAAAAATTTTGATAGAACTGCAAGCGTTACTCCAAAAAGTAAGGTGATGAAGAAGGGGCCAAGTTTTGCTGAGTTGTTGCAAAAGTATCAAAAGATAGCCGAGTAAAAGCAAAGTAATCGGTTAGGAGATCAAAGTTGGTGTTATTCATCAACAAGAGTAAAGAAGCATCAACGGTCATCTCATTATTCTTCAACATTTATTCCGTCGATGCATGTGTCATGGAATGCGTATCCAGGTATACCTAATTACAATTCATGGTTTTGGTATAATCCTTGGTCTTCTTTTTACAATTATCAATACTATGCTTCTGATGTACCAAGGAACTACGGTTGGTCGTCATTGCCATATCAAGATTTCAATTATTAGATGACCTGACCATTGAAGATTATTTTCTGGCACGCAAGCTTTGCCAAAAAAAACAGGGGGGCATATGTTGACGACCAAAATTGGCACGGACCGAGCGAAACCGGTCGGACCGGTTTGCCCAACCGGTCAGACCGGTTTGGATCTGTAATTCGAGTAGGTTTAGGATTCTGAGTTTTGCCCCATATTGTAACCGACTCAAACGAGTAAGACCATCCCACCCTATAAATATAAAGGGCCAAGGCCGATTGAGAATATCCCCAATCGAATCTATCAATTACACTTTTATCTTTTTACCTTTCGTTCCCTTTACCCAACTTTTCCAACCCCATGTGCTGTCCTTCTTCTGTCTCCATGGCATGAGGAGGCGCCTAGCTGGCCTGCCGAGCCTAGGGCAAACCAAGGTGCGCCTGCCCCGACGGGGTCCCTCCCGGGCGAGCGTTCGTTGGTCTCTCGCCGGGCACCGCCGACGAGACCGGTCTGACCGGCTATCATACTGTAGAGAAACACCGCGCACCCAAACCAGGGGGGTGACCTTCATTATATAGCCTAATAGGCTAGGGTTACAGTGTACAAGGCCAATGGGCCGTACGCCCGGTATGGGCTGACTATTACATTCTAACACCCTCCCTCAGTCTAAGCGGGGGTGTCACAAACACAAAGACTGGACCTAAAGTCAGTGAACAACTGTACAGGTCATAATGTCCGCAAACTGATGAGACGATGGGACATGGAGCACCCGGACCTGTCCCAAAGCAACCCTCTCACGGACGAAGTGAATATCTATCTCAATATGCTTCGTGCGACGATGATGAACTGGATTGGCGGTCATGTAGACGGCACTGACATTGTCGCAGTAGACGATCGTCGCTGAGGAGATGGGTGCGTGGAGCTCCTGAAGTAACTGACGAAGCCAACAAGTCTCGGCCACAGCGTGCGCAACAGCACGATACTCAGCCTCCACACTCGAACGAGAGACCGCAGTCTGGCGTTTCGAGGACCAAGAGACTAGGTTGTCGCCGAGGAAGACACAGTAGCCTGAGGTGGAGCGCCGAGAGTCGGGACAACCAGCCCAATCAGCATCGGAGTAGGCAGTCAAGCTGGAGATGCTACCTGTGCCGATGTGAAGCCCGGTGGACAGGGTGCCCTTGACATACCGCAAGACACGCTTGAGCATCGCAAGATGAGGCTCTCGCAGGTCGTGCATGAAGAGGCAGACCTGCTGAACCGCATAGGCGAGGTCCGGGCGAGTCAGCGTAAGGTACTGTAGAGCACTAGCGAGGCTGCGGTACTGAGTGGCGTCCGCCACTGGGGCGCCATCCGTAGCAGAGAGCTTGGCATGAGTGTCCACAGGAGTCGCCGTAGAGTGACACTCAGCCATGCCGGCGCGCTGGAGCAGATCCACAGCGTACTGGCGCTGAGATAGAAAGAGGCCGTCAGCAGATCGCGTGACAGAGATCCCGAGGAAGTGATGAAGATCCCCGAGATCTGTCATGGCAAACTCGGAGTGGAGGAGCTCGGTGAGACGACGAAGAAGTGATGTCGACGAGGCTGTCAGGATGATGTCGTTGACGTAGAGCAATAAGTAGGCGATGTCGGCACCCTCTTTGTAGATAAAGAGGGACGTGTCGGAGGTCGATGCAATGAAGCCAGACCGCTGGACGAACCCAGAGAACCGGTGGTGCCACGCCCGGGGCGCCTGCTTGAGTCCGTACAAGGACTTTTGCAGGAGACAGACATAGTCGGGGGCCGCCGGGTCGACAAAGCCGGGGACTTTTGCTGGCAGTAGACCGTCTCGCTCAGATGGCCGTGAAGAAATGCGTTCTTGACGTCCAGCTGATGTATCGGCCAGGAGCGAGAGGCGGCGATGCTGAGGACGACCCGGATGGTGGCCGGTTTAACAACCGAGCTGAACGTCTCGTCGTAGTCGATGCCGTACCGCTGCGAGAAGCCACGAACGACCCATCTGGCTTTGTGACAAGCCAGAGAGCCGTCAGCATGATACTTGTGCTTGAAGACCCACTTGCCGGTGATGACATTGGCGCGAGGTGGTCGAGGAACGAGACGCCAGGTGCCATTGTCCACGAGCGCCTTGTATTCTTCGGCCATGGCCGCGCGCCAGTTGGCATCGGCGAGCGCGGCGCGGGAGTTGCCTGGCAACGGCGAAGCCAGGCTGGAGGCCGCCGCGGTGAAGCCATACCGCTGCATGGGCGGTCGCAGAGAGCCCGTCCGGGAACGAGTCTCCCATACGGAAGGCTCTGGAGCCTGAGGTACCGCCGCCTGCGGTGCCGGAGCCGGCTCTGTGGACGGAGGGAGCTCTGGCTGCGGTGGTGGAGCCGGGGCCGGAGGTGGACGGCGGCTGTAGTGGACGCCGTACCGCTGCCCCACAGCGACAGAGTCTGGGGCGCCGGCACCGACAGGAGGTACAGCCGGTAGGCGCCGCTGTGCCACAAGATGGCAGGGTCCAGCCCGACGGGGTCGTTGTCGTCCTCCGAGGGCCGCATGTGCTCAACGTCCAAGGTGGACGGAGCAGCCACAGGTAGTATGTCCTGTAATAGAAAGTCAAAAGAATCCGGTCGAGGCTTGGAAGCCGCAAACGGAAAGTGAGTCTCATCGAAAACAACGTGTCGCGAGATGATGATCTTGCGATTGGAGAGATCAAGACACTGGTAGCCCTTCTGGGAAGGAGGGTAACCGAGGAAGACACACGCTGCGGAGCGAGGAGACAATTTGTGGGGAGTCGTGGCACTGAGGTTCGGGTAGCACAGGCAACCAAAAACTCTAAGGATGGAGTAGTCTGGCATCTTGCGGTGAAGGAGATGATAGGGAATACCATTATGTATGGACGATGAGGGCCGCCGGTTGATCAGAAACACGGCGGTGGAGAGAGCTTCGACCCAATAGGATGAAGGCATGGCAGCATGAATCAAAAGCGTGCGAATGGCATTGTTCAGTGTACGAAGCATCCGCTCAGCTTTCCCGTTCTGGGCGGATGTGTAGGGGCACGAGGTGCGAAGCAGGATGCCGCGGCTAACCAGAAAGGTGGCGGTGGCATTGTTGAGGAACTCGGTGCCATTATCTGCTTGAAAACAGCGTACGGGGAAACTGAACTGTGTGTGAGCATAAGCAACAAACTGAACAATATGTGCATGAACTTCGGATTTATGGCGGAGAGGGAACGTCCAACAATAATGAGTATAATCATCAACCAGCACAAGATAAAATTTATAACCAGAAATACTCGAAACTGGAGAGGTCCAGACATCACAGTGAATGAGTTCAAAGGGTGCAGATGTACTAGAAACCGAACTAGCAAATGGCAGTCTAGCGTGTTTGCCTAGCTGACAAGCATGGCAAAGGTGGCGCGCTGCTTTATTACACTGTATAGCTGAAAGTTTGTGTAGAGTGGTGACGACAGCAGGTGCAGGATGACCAAGACGTGAGTGCCACAGCTCTGGAGAGACAACGGCGACATGGCAGCGAGGTGGTAGACGATGTGGAATGGTGTAGAGGTCCCCGCTGCTATTGCACCGAAGAAGGACCGTCTTGGTCTGAAGATCCATAACAGAAAAACCAGAGGCGTCAAACTCAATGGAACAGTTATTATCGCGAGTAAGCTGTCGAACAGATAACAGGTTACTAGTGAGTTGTGGAGCGACAAGAACGTTGTTAAGGTAAAAGGGACAATCAGCTATTTGAATAAAGGAAGTGCCACGACTAAGAATAGGAATAGATTGACCGTTGCCGACCGTAATGGAGGACGATGGCGACGGGAGACGGGAGAGTAAAATACCGTCGTTGGAGGACATGTGGGATGTCGCTCCACTGTCCATGACCCAGGGTGCAGACCCCTGAACCGCCATCTGGTTGAGGGCGGCGATCAGGCTGGTCGCATCCCAGCCGCCTGGAGGTCCGTACGCCGGGGGCCCGCCGGCAGCAGAGAACTGGGGCGGCGCGAAAGCTGTGTGTGCCTGTGGAGGTGGCACAGTTGGCGCTGTCCACTGCTGCTGCTGTGGGGGCCACGGACCAGCCCAAGGGTTGTAGCAAACCCATGGACCGGCCGGCTGAGGAGTCTGACGACCACCGAAGCCGGCGCCTTGGTGCTGTTTGCGCCCGCCGCCGAAACCGCCACTGCCTTGCTGCTGGTTGCCACCGCGCCCACTCTTGCCCTTGCCCCCTTTGCCTTTGCCACCGCCCCCACGACTGTTGGACGTAGTAGAGGTGGACAGGCAGGACGACGACGTATAGGAGGGCGTGGAGGAGGCGTGAAGGTCTGAAGCTGAGGTCTCCTTGCCCGCATGGCCAAGGCTGAGTTCCTTGACGCGGAGCATGTTGGTGGCAGCCTTGAAGTTGGGAAACGGGGACGTGTTGGCGATGATGTCGGCAGTGGTGCGGAAACGGGGGTCGAGGCCGCGCAGGAGGTTGAGGACGAGCTGCGCCGGGGATACGGTGTGGCCGACCTCCCGGAGGGCATCAGCGATGCACTTCGTCTGCTGGGCGTAGGCGTCGACGGAGAGGTTGCCCTGGGACAGGTTGTGGAACTCCTGCTCAAGGACGACGGCACGGGACTCCTTGTTTGCCTGGAACAGAGCCTCGATGGAGACGTACAGGGCGCGTGCGTCCTGATCGGGCTCCATGGCGAGGTCGAGGACGATGTCGTCGATGGAGCCGTACATCCGTCCGCGAACGCATGCGTCCGGCTGAGACCACGCGGGATCAGTCAGACGTGGAGCCTCTGTGCCGTCGATGTGGCCGAGCAGCCCGTACTTGGCGCAGAGGGCGGTGAAGAACGCCTTCCACTTGGAGTAGTTGGGGCGCTCGAGGCTGAGGGCGATCAGCACCTGATGCTTCACGTTGACGGAGGTGTAGGCGGCGTAGAAGGGCGGAGCGACGGCATCCGCGGAGGCGCCGGAGGTACCCGTCATGGCGGCGGCGCGGATCCGGTGGAGCAGCGAGGCACGCGGCCCGGTGGCGGCGCGACGGAGCGCGCGGCCTAGCGGCGGCGGGACCGGGCGCACGGCCTGGTGGCGACGCGACGGAGCGCGCGGCCTGGGTGGGGCGGCGCGACGGGCGCGCGGCCTGGTGGCGGCGCGACGGGGGGCGCGGCCTGGCGGCGGCGCGACGAGCGCGCGGCCTGGGCTGGTGCGGGGCAGAGGAAGAAAGCGGAAGAAGAGGATCTAATTAGCGTGATACCATGTAGAGAAACACCGCGCACCCAAACCAGGGGGGGTGACCTTCATTATATAGCCTAATAGGCTAGGGTTACAGTGTACAAGGCCAATGGGCCGTACGCCCGGTATGGGCTGACTATTACATTCTAACACATACCGGTCTGACCGACCTGCGTGGAGGAGCAGCAGGAGCCCCTCCGTGCGCCGCACGTTCAAGTGTGGTTCGTGTGTTGGCCCGAATTGACGTCAACACACACATTCTGAATCTGATCACAGGAACTAGAAAACCATTACTGCAAACAACTCAAACAACAATAAGATCCATTTCATCCAGTGTACTGAAGGAAATTAACAGAACATCAACCAATGTCAGATGCCATCGTTCTCCAGAAGCACGCTCAGGTAGCACTCGATCCTTTCACTACAGCAAAGCATCCTTCATCCAGGAGCATAGTGATACTATGAAGCATCGCTGGAAGTGGATTTGGATTTGGACCACCAGCAGGAGCAGCTGCACCGCCGTCGTGACCTTGGGTGAGGTAGCAGCGGGCCCGGGCTGCAAGCTTGTGAGCGTAGCAGTGTCATGTTGGGATGGACTTAGGAGCTGTTAAGGAGTAAAATTCACTCTATTTTCAAGAATTCCTGCTGTGGTTGGCTGAAACATTATGTTTCATAGTATCACTATGCTTCTCCATATATGCATCGATTTAGATTGTGAATTATGACCAGATCTCCCCAGTGTTATGTAAAACAGAGGGAAGAATGACATACCGACTGATATCGAGCGGGTGCAGCATGGATAACTGGCAAGGAAAAAAAACAGGTTGAATTGTCATAAAACTGAACAATGCGAACAACGATAGCGACTGGCAAGTAAGAGCATGCTTACGTGTAGCACAGGTTATTGGTGAGCGACTGCAGTTGATCTGCTGTGAACTTGTTGTCATCTCGCAGTACATGGTAATGCACAGGACGGCTTGTTCCCCGCGTCTAAATAGATTGCCGGTTTTTAGGATACCAATGGCAAAGATGCCAGTGAAATAATCTATGGTGTTGCAGACAGGCATCTTACTTTGGGCCCAGCAGCATGGCTGCACATGAAGAAATCAAATTCTGTTGGGTGGCAAATCTTCCGATCAACCACTGTGCCTGCATTTTTTTTTCAGAAAGACGCGAGCATGGTGAGTGTCGAAACAGGGTACTAAACTATAGTTGCAAAGAAGCTCGGGGTTCTAAGTTTCTAACCAGGATTAACATTTCCTTCATTATCAATGTAGCACCGATCATTGTAGTTGCTGGGGAACAGCCTTGTGTGATGCCTCTTCTGCACCACAATGAAGGTGATATGTGGCTTCTCATTATTGTACAGAGCTTTCCATGCCTGAACAAGGAATGGTTGTCACTGAGTATTCTGATTAAATAATATAATGGTAACTGGTAAGCACTATTTGCCCCTGAATTGATTTCCTTACCTTTTCTATCTCGGGGATTTCTTTTTCCAAAACCTGTTTGAACTGGCCCTCTCCTACACCATCCCTAAAGTCCAAGCAGAAAAATGTATACAGAGAGAAAACTGTCAAACTCAAGTATCTATTTATCTTGGCATGATGATCAGAAGAGCACATCTGAGAATAACTTAAAGGATATGGACCTGTAGAATATCAGCTGCTGGGGCTTCTTTGTATTCTCTTCTCCGAATGCACAAAGGAGCTCCCTGCAAGAACTTGATAAATTATAAAACATACCACTGGCGGCATGCATGTTTCAAATAGATGTAGAGTGAAGATATTACTTGACAATGTCTTCAAGGCCGCTGATGATCTCTTCACGGTGACCTTGTGCACGAACAACACCGTTATACTTGACCACCTCAGGCCAGTCTTGGGAGGCAACAACCTAAACAGAAACTCAAATGGCATCTGTTAGTATAATGAAATGGAAATAGAGAACATATTGTCCATTTTCCGAGCAAAGAATAAAATCTTACAGCAGCAATGGAAGGGGCACTATCATCTTGAGCATCTGGATGAGTAACATCAGCTCCAAATATAATCGTAGGCTTGTTCGAAACAATTGGTAAACTTGCTTCTGTATTAAGAAATACTGAGTTCCTTCCTCCAGCCTTTGGAAAGAGGGACTCTGTCAATATCATGTGGATCATACTCGCAAAAAAAAAAATCATGTGGATCAACAAGCTTTGTGGAAAACCATAGATGAGGCGTAGTGGAGGTTACCTTGGCATTGATCTTAATAATAACATTTGGAACAAAGTTAATGTTCATTTTTAAGATACTGTTCTTTATACAACACTGCGACTTGATACCAATCTCTGTCTCGCAGATCCTTTTAATATTACCTGTGGTTAGGACTTAGGAGCATTACCAGACATGCCATAAATGTAATAATATGTGACGAAACTAAATCTCATACTAGCAAATACCATATAAGCTTCGATTTGAATATGGTAATATAGCCAGCAGTAGATCGATCTTTCGGCACTTAAACCTCATCTGTGCCTCCTCACAGAACTTACGAATATCAGCTTCAACTTGATTTGGATGAGAAGTGAATATTGGAGGAGGAAGCTCCGGATTGGGAAATCTCTGAAATCAAATCGCAAATGGCGACCTAAGAGTACTGAAAGAAAATTTTGGTCCTAACTCCTAAGACAATTAAAATGGATGGTGAAAATGTAGATTACCACACCAGTAGCCTGAGACCTTTCAGCCAGCTCAGAGCAGAATCTATCAACAACATGCTGGGACAAATCGTGACAAAAGTTCACGCACAGCCAGTTCCTAACACTACACCGTTTACTACTTTCTGCAAATAATCAAAATGAAATCTTCAAATAATGTACAGATCAAGAGTAAACAATATAACAACCAAACTTCCAGTACCTCTGCATGAAAAGTATCATGCTTTCAGTAAAAACAAGTATAGCCATTTGTAAACTATTGGTTGATGGTCTAATGACACAAGGGATTTGTAGTATGATGTATGAACAGATATTCAAACAAACAGAACAAGTATATCTTATTCCTTCGCAAAGTTTTACTCTCCTTTGTCAGACCAAAAGAAAGGTAGATCAAAATGTTGAATTAAAGAAAGCCTCCCAAATATTTATGTAAAATTTCCAATCAAGGTAATGATTAAACTTTGGAAAATTGAAGCCAATCTCTTCTAGATGTATTGTTTCACCGAAGAACATAAAGAAAATCAACTAAACTTTATTAGAAAATGTTCTTGACACAGAGGTTTGCTGTAGCTGTAATATTAAGAATGGTTCAGCTCATCAGCTTCTTATGACATACCTTATTAGCCATGTTCCACTTTCCATTTCTTGGCCGGCACGTATTCCCATGTACAGAATCACGATACTTGAGCTACAAACCACACAAAAAATTATCACAAAATGCTTAAGAAACTTCAAGATATCATCTGCACCATAACTTATGAAAGTAGGATTACAGTTGGAGGCAGCAGAACTCTAGCCTCAATTTCAGTAGGATTATTGTCAACTTCTATGCCAAATTCGTTTGCAAGTTTTGTGCTGTTGTAGTTGTTGCGTTCAATAACCTAAGCAAAAGGGAAGTTGGGTTAGAGAAATTTCAAATGAGTTTGCTCACAGTTCGCATTTGGCACAAGGTTACATAAAATGCAGTAACACTATGAATGAACCTGACGAATGGATTCCTCGCGAGCAGAAGGGTGCTGGCAGGTTGACTTCATTAGATTCGAAGTCTGTACATCATTCAGATTCTTCAGGTAACGCTGTCTAGGAACTATCTTGCAAACCTGAAATACAGATGGAAATTCAGAAACAGGGAGCAGATGAAAATTCAGAAACAGGGAACAGATGAATATTCAGAACCATGGAATATATGGAAATGCAGAAACAGGAGCATAACATATGGAAGGGCAACGAGTATAGAAGCATAAGCCATCATGTTGAAGTTAAAGACTATAAGATCCAACCTCCATAGGAAGATAGCTTCGATTCTGCTCACTGCCAATTTGGACACATGGGAGAAAACCGTGCTTTAGCTCTAGATTGTATTTATCTCTGAAGTATTCCATGACAGTCACTTCCCCAGAGGATGACACGAACCTTACAAGTTAAGAATTCAAGATAAATCTGATTAAATTAAGTGCTGATGGGAGAATTTGATGCAGTGATTTCTAAATTACAGGAGAGAGTAGAATATTTCTTCAACATCAGTGTTAAGGAGAGAAATCCTACGACAATTCACTAGCAGGCTCCAGTGATAAGCCAGTAACTCTGTACTTCCGGCGTTCATCTCCTCGGTGTGTAACTTCAATCCTCACACCCTTGAGGGCCTTCTGGATCTGCACATACAGAAAGCATCAACATCCATCGGAAGTAATAAATTTGCACAGTACGTTTTGCCTCTCGATAGAGAGCAATAAAAATAATGCATACCGTGGCATGTTCGTCATCAGTAAAACCTCTACTAATGATTTTTCCATCGATATCGTCGAGCACCTCCTTAGCAAATTCAGTCAGTAGCAGGGGTTTAATGAAAGCTGTTGAGGAAATGTCTGCAATGAAAAATATGCAGCACATCAAACACTTACAGAATCTGAGCTGCATTAGTACTATGTACAAGTGCAACGGCAAGTTGTTGCTTAAATTCTCCTAAGTCAGAACTAAGAACAGCTAATTCCATTTGTAATCCACCAACCATGTTAAAACAATTTCCCGCACTAGTCATTCTCTACCATCTAATCGTCCTATCTGCATTTCTGAAAGCACCGAAGATAACTCAAACAGACAATCAGTATTCAGAAGAAGCAATATCTGACCTGCAATCAGAGACAAGCCATTCTGCGTCGGCCTGACACTCTGATAGAATCCCTTCCAATAGGCAATTCCCAGGCCGAGACTCTTGTCCTGGACGCCCCCTATGTGCTCTGAGAAGAATGATTGGCCAACCGCAATGTATCTGCAAGTTCAATCCGAAGAAACACTTATCATCCCAAACAAAGAATACAACAAGGGGAAAACCAGACACAGTGCAACAGCCGTCATCACTTACTCCATGTCATTGCATTCGTTGAGCACAATGTCGCGGAGCACGACATCGAGGACCTGCAGCGCCTTTCCTGGGATGTCCGTAGAGCATCCTGCCAAGAGCGTCCACAGCTGGTGCAGGCTGATCTCCGTGGCGTGCTTGACCACCACCGTGTAGTTCCTCTCCTTCCTGCGCAAGCAATTCGTCGAGCATCATATCTGTGCTCCCATCGCCGCGGGAGCGGGACAAGAGAAGCAGTTCGCGAGCGCTATTGCCATTACAGGAGCAGAGTAATTTACCTTTTGCTATTGTTGTCGGTCAGGGTGACCTCGAACTGCTTGGAATCGAACGGCAGCTTGGCCGCCGTGTAGAGCGACCTCCGGCCGTCGTACGCGGGGAGGCGGCCGTCGAGGTCGGTCTGCTGGCGCTCGGACACCAGCTTCGACAGGACCTCCCTGCACACGTCCTTGTGCCTCGGCTCCGGCGAGATCGTCACCTGCAAGCGGCCAACGCAACCATGGCAACGCAATGGCGGTCAGAATCAGATGGTGGCTCAGATTGCGCCGGGCAACGACGACGATGGGGAGTGGGCGAGAACCGAGAGAGAAAGGGGGCCTTACGTCGTAGTGGTGCAGGACCTTGTCGGCGAGGCGGACGTAGAAGTGGTTGGCCCTGACGGTGCACGGCATCCCCGTGGCGCCGTACCCGGGGCGCGGCGGGAACGTGGGCTTGGCGCCGGGGGCGTACATCTCCCGGAACTCCTTCCGCCGCGCGGCGGCCTCCTCCGAGCACCGCTCCTCGAGGGAGAGGGGCGGATCAGCTTGGCGCAGATCGGCACGCTGGCTGCTCCTGCCGTCGCCGAAGTAGTCCACGACTCCTTCGCGGCCTCCATCCTGCCGTTGCCCACCGCCGCCGCCGCCGCGGTTGTAGACGTTTTCGTTGTTTCCTCCAGAACCACGGCCTCCGCGTCCGCCACCGCGCCCCGCCGGGTGCTGCTGGTAGGCCCCGCCGCCGCCGCCGCAGTTGTAGACGTTGTCGTTGTTTCCTCCAGAGCCGCGGCCTCCGCGTCCGCCACCGCGCCCCGCCGGCGCCGGGTGCTGGTAGGCCCCGCCTCCGCCACGGCCCCCTTGACGGACCACGTGGCGCTCGGACTCGGAACCGCCAGCCTCGTCGCCGCTCCGCTGTAAGTCGCCGCCTCGCCCGCCATGGCCGCCGCGGTTGCCGCCTCGCCCGCCACGGCCATCGCGGTTGCCGCCTCCCCAGTCGCCGCCTCACCCGCCGCGGTTGTTGCCGCCTCCCCCGCCGCCGGTCTGCTGGAAGCCGCCGCCTCCTCGCCAACCGCGGCGCACTCCGCCACGGTGATAGCTCGCCATGCCCCCCAACTGCTCACGCCCCTGCCTCCGAAGAAGCACGCACGCCTCCCGCCCGCACGTGGTCCGTTACGCCACAACCTCGCAGAGAAGAGAAGAGAGGAGAAGGGGGAGGGGAAGCAATAACCAGCAGAAGCACATGGTTCGTTACGCCACCGCCTTATATAAGGCACAGGTAAATGGCATCGCCAAACTTCCAATGTACTACTGATTTTTTAGTGAAAGGATTTTCGATGCAATTTCTGTGCCCACTTCCAGCCTCCTATATACAGAGTGAAATATTTCTACTGCAGTAAATTTTAGTCGTTATAATTTATAAAAGGTTGTTGCCATGTCATTTAGTGTTTGGGGGGAGGCCATATATCCTGAGTTTGTAGATGCATCATTGTTATTTTCCCATATAATATGAAGCTACATGAGTTTAGTTATTGGCCACTCTATGTTCATTTCAGAATGGCATATGCGCAGACATACTGTTCGAAACATATGCCATCATCGTTGATTCGTTTTTGCGCTCTAAAAGACTAAGGATCTGCTACTTGGGCCGAGCAAATGAGCAGCCACGTGTGAGATGAAGTACTAACCGGATTGATTCAAGTATTAGAATTAGATTAGAGAGATCACGTTATATTATAGAATATGGTTTTAATTATTTTTCTCTTAAAAATATCTTGCTAAAATAAAAAAGTAGCGACCTATTCATCTGGGCATCCGGCTGGTGACTGATGGCTGATGTTGATTTGTTCTAAGATAAAAGTGTTGTTGGCCGGTGGCTGATTTGTTCTGAGAGAAAAGTATTGTTGGCTGGTGGCTGATAAGCCAGAAGGACAGGTTATAGATATTAATAACCATTTGCTTTGAATAGAAGAAAATAGAGTTAATTGCACCATTACACAACAACTTGTATATATGGTTGTATCATTGATCCAACAAATTGCAAAATATGCAACATAAAATATGGTTTGTGCATGTACACAGTCACATGTACGCTATAGCGTATATTTTACCACGGTTGTATACCACATGGAGCATAGGAATCACGTGTATTAATTTGAGTTGGTGGAGTGCTAAAATACAAAATTGATGTCCTATGCCGTTTTCTAGCGCCTGCAATTTCGAGTTCTGCTACTCCTGCAATGTATCCGGCTGTAGACTGGGCCGTGATACTTATCTGATATGTTTATACAATAGAAAAATAGAGCTCACACGGTAAGATTTATCCCCGTATCTTGTTTTGTTGGACATGCAACCAAAGATATGTTGTTCGTAGATGCAACTTTGGGACAACGTTAGTTCACAAAATCAATTTTGGTGCACAACTCATTGCTGATATTATATTGACTGACAATATCAATTGCAACCCATGTGCAACAGTTTACCTACAAAGATCATTAAAAATATATATTCATGATCAATCACCACTAGGGATGGACGAGGGACTCCGCTGACAACATCAGTAGATGACTTCTCTTTCCTCGCGGAATGCTATTAACGTTGGAAAAATCACAGCTCTGAAACTCACCTTCCGGATTTGGCCCTCTACCACCTCAAAATTAATATTTGTGGCCCAACTAATAGTCCACTCAGCTTACCATCATAAAAAAAAGACTACATCATGGCGTACATGTCACCATATGTGTACACACGTAACAAGACCGTGCATGATCAGTTTCCATATTTTCCACTTTGGTGCAATTTCCTCAAGAAAATACATAATGATCCACTAGATAGGTGCGATGAAAAAAATATAATGGGAAAATAAAAAAAGCAACTTATGAATTTCAAAGGAAAATAATACATGTGCATTCTACTATATATACATATGTTTTCACCCATAGCAACGTACAGATATTTGTTAATAATTTCTAACTGGTGTTTAACTCACCCCTATAATGCACTCATCCCCATTACCATATTTTTATTACCATCACATGCCTTCTGATACATACTTGTGCTATACTTTTGTTCCATTCCCAGCTCCGTACTGCTTAAATATTTAACATTTTTTAATTTTATTTTAAATCAAATATATCTAACTTTTACAAATATCACATAAAACAAGGACATGTACAACATCAAACTAGTTTCATTCAATCCGCTATGAAGAAATACATTTTGAGATTGAATTAATTGTCTTACATGACAATTTTTTTCACAAACTTGGTTGAAGTTAAAAAAAAGGTTGACTTGGAAATTTAGAATAAGACTAAAACATTTTACATTTTGGAACCGAGGGTAGGAGGAAAACACTTGTTTTTTTTACAATAATTATATAATCATGCGTGATCATTCATGCCCCAACCAGCAAGCCTAGCTTCTGTTCAACAAACTTCTCTAGCGAGCATTAAGATTTCGGGAAGAGTGAAAAGTGTGTCAAGAGAGCAAGCGGTCGATGGGTGAGGTTGGCAGTAGGGGTGTCATGAAAGCGAACTCAATAGTGGAAGGCAACAGCAGATTCGATGGCAGACGATGGAGGTGGAAAAAGCAGGGGCAGTGAAAAAGCTTGTTGGAGCTCAAAAATGAGACGATTGGGTGAGGATCGGAAGAGGGTTTGGGATTGCAAACATTATTAGAGGGCGGTGATGCCAGGAAGTGGCGGCTAAGAACACTCAACTGGCCCTTCAATAAAAGTTGAAGCTTACATGGAAAAGCATATGCATTGGGGAGGTCTCGTCTCAAGTGTAAATCTGGAATGTTGTACTCTTTGTAACTCCGTTGGAGTTTATAGCATAACACGTTTTGAACAAGCTAAAATACGCAATGACGAGAAGTACATGCATAACCCTTTTTAAAGAGGAATAAGCAGTCAATCGACTTGGGGTGTTGTACCAAAAAAAAAAACTCCATACGGCTTGGACATTCTGAAATAGGTACAAGTAAAAGCAGTTATATTTTTCGTTGCCTATTGTAGTATCTAAAACAGATTACAGAGGCAACATAAGTGATGTCAAGCTTCTGTTCTTAGTGGTTTATGTTTAGTTGCCAGATCATCATGCAGCTAGACTAATCGCATATCATCACATAAGAGTTTTTTTTTTCATGTTACATAGTTTGGAGGGAACCTATGTTGTTTTTGCACAAAAACGAGAGTTTTCTTTACTAAATAATGTAAAAAGAAATTCTCACAGGTAGAATTCCAATATATATGATATTCCCATTTATTACCAACCAGATTTTTTTTTTCTATCCATAATGTAAAAACTGATCAAAACATTGATGCTAGATCAGGTGCAAGTACTGACGAATAAAATAATTAGAAGAGCGCTTAAGTTTAGAGCACTGAAAGCTAAACAAGTACGTAGAAGCTTAACACACAAACAACTCAGGCATTCTGAATAATAGTTGAAAATAGTAATTAACTTAGCACAAATACTTTAATGTTTCAATAAAAATAATTCAGCCAACAGCAGTATTTGAAAGAGCAGCAAACAGAAAAGCAGCCATTGCTGAGGCTATTCTCCAGGTCTCCTTCAGATTACATTCAAAGAACCTCAGTGGAGCAAAGTCTTGATCAGGTGGAAGGTTTTCACTAGTCAAGGACTAGCAGTAGAACATGGACCTCTTCAGTTCATCCTTGATCCGCGGAAGTGGGTTGAGACCAGCAGCAGGAGCAAATGAACTGCTGGAGCTGCCAGTAGTCGCTGCGTCAGAGCTTTGGTTGACGTAGAAGCGGGCACGGAATGCGAGCTTGTGGGCGTAGTATGCAGGAGGAGCTAACAATTAAAAAAAAACAGAACATCAATTATTATGCTATTCTCTAATGTCACACCCCAAAATTTTCGAATTTTGGGATGTGAATGTTTAACATAATTAGTACAACAATTTTTCTCAATTTTCTAAAATTTTCCAAGCTTTGTTTAAATTTACAGGGAATTTACAATAGAAAAAAATGTATTTACGAATTATAAATAAATTGCTTTGAATGTTGCATTCATGCTATTGCATCGAGTTTTGTTTGTGTGTAGTTCGAACAAGAATTTAAATCTAATTTAAATTCGCATTTGAACTGTGTTTGTTTGGAGCCCTATAAAAGTTGTTTTGGCCAAAGTTGGATTCTCCTCCCTGAACTCTTTTTCCCGGCCGAGTTTCCCCCTTCTTCTTTCTTCTCAGCTCGGCCCAGCTCTCCCCTTCTCCCGCTTTCGGCCCAGCAGGCCCGCTCCGCCGCAGACCGAGCGGCGCCGCCGCAGACTCTCTCCCTGCCGGCGACCAAACCCCCCCCCCCCCCTGAACCCCAGCCGCCCGATCTAGATCCAACAGTCCAGTTTAGATCCAACCAAGTCAGCGTACCGGTCAGCGCTGGTCACCCTTGCAATTTTGTTCAAGAGCCCCTTAGCTTTCCACAAATCAACCCTCCGTCCACTGAAGTTCAAAAGTATTTACAAAAAGGTCATGTTTTATTCATTTAACACCCCGAGCTTTTGAATTTTCAAACCCGCCGTCCAGCCCTGCTGTTTTTGCACGTTAGCCCTCGGGTTTTGATACGTAATTACGTTTAGGTCCCTGGTTTTTCGCAAATAAGCTCCTAGAACTTTTAAAACTTCGCCAGCAAGTCCCTAAACCTTAGAAAAGCCATAACTTTTTCGTTCTAGCTCCGATTTGAGTGATTTTCACGCTCACGTGTTCGTAGCGAAGCGTAGATTAGTTTCGTAGCCTCTTTTTGTTCTGTTTTTAATGTTTGGTGTATTGTTCTTAGTTATTCTTGTTTGTTTGCTTGTATGTTTGTACCGATGATTGCTGCGACTAGGAGGAACGCGTTTCGAGTGCTATCAAGGAGAAGAGCTTGAAGATCAAGAGCTGAAGACTATGAGTGATTATACTATGGATTTGAGGCAAGTATAGCACGGACAATCCTTGCTACCTACACACGCTTAATACATTATTTACTGTATATGCATGTGTCTAAATTGTTTCCCTTTAAGGTTGTACCCAGCTTTGTTTATCCTGTACCTTGATTACCCCGGGTTCATGCATATGGGTAGATCTTTGCTATGCGTAGCTACGGTCATCAATTATTTAATTGTTAATCTTGACTTAATGGTTCACTACAAAGATGATGTTAAAACTTGCTTTTTAGCAACATGGTTCGGGGAGCTATGGCATTTGCTTCGTGCTTTGTCCTAGTGTCTCTCTGTAAGGACTGGTTCTTAAAGCGGCAACCCAGGAGCCTGTCGCCACCGCCAGAACTATAATGGCTCTGGTCTTGGACAAGTAGCTTGTACGGCTCTAGCTTGACAGTACTTACCGACGGGCCGACGGCGGTATGGGAAGCACTGGTGAGAGTATGGTTTGATCCACCGAGGACGGAAGATCCGTCGGCTATGTCTCGTTAGGCCCAGTCCCGTGTTGGGAGCACTCATGTGTTGGGAGCTCCACACGTTGCGCTCTTTATTTTGTTGTTGCATGTGTTGCCGCGCTTTTGACGCCATTGACCCCCTCAGGTAGCGCCCTGAGCGTCAGTCAATCTCGGTGCCTCGGATCATGCTGCCTGTGTTGTACCATAACGGCTACTATTGGTATTGGGTTAGGCTGTCTTGTGAAAAGCCTCATAGCGTCCCTATGCAGTCACACCTCGGTAGTGTTGATGTGTGTGGTTGGGTTCAAAGTTCCATGAACTTTTACGCGACTGGTGGGTAAAGGACGAAACCTCTGCAGAGTGTACAATCTATCATGATAGCCTTGCTCAGGGTCACGAGCGGCCTGGATCCTTTTTTATTAGAAGATGATGTTATTTATGCTAAATGTTTACTTATACTTTATTAATTGGGTTTTCAACTGGGATTCATATTATCGTAGTAATTTTGGATTATGCTAAAATGAATCAACTAAAAATGCTAATGCAGTTCAGCCGTGTCAAGCCTTTCTTTTAAGCCTTCATATACTCGTGTTATACTTGCTAAGTAAGACAATTACTTACGCTTGCCTTTATTCAACAAAATTCCGGACGTGTAACAGATGGATCAGTGTTGGAGACAGCTATTGAGTTTCCCGAGGATCTTACTTCTAAGCTGTGGTCAACCAGTCGGTGTCCCTGTGGGCTTGAGGCTCTACCCATGGAGTTAATAAATAGTCTTCCGCTGTGTATGTGCTAAACTCTGATTTAACATTATTTTATTCGAGCATATATACTCTGAATTCCATATTTGTAAGCTATATGTGTTCTGTGGACATCCTGGACACACATATGGCAGCATTCGAGTTTCTGTGTAAACCCGGGTGTGACATCTAATCACCTTACCCTTCTCCAATCATACTGAGATTTATATTACGGGTATTGACCGGAAGTCTCCGGTTTTAACTAATTGCACTAGAAAGTGCATACCATGGTTAAAGAAACAATGAGCAACATTCATTAACTAAAGTTCTCAGTCACAAGAGGACATACCAATTGACACCGAGCGAGTGCAGCTTAAATAGCTGAAAGACAATTACAGGACAAAGCGTCAGAACAACTGAAAGAAGCAAGTGGCAAAGATGGCAGGAAAGAGCATTCTTACATGTAGCACAGATTATATGTGAGAGATTGTAGAGAATCTGCAGTGAACCTGTTGTCATCTCTCAGCACATGGTAATGTGTAGGACGGCTTGTTCCCTGCATTTTCATAAGCAGCATTCAGATGCAATAGGCAAGAAGAATGTCCAACTTAGTTGCAACGCACTAGGCACGCACCTTGATCCCAGCATGGCTGCACAGGAAGAAATCGAACTCTGTTGGGTGGCATATATTCTTATCAATTACTGTCCCTGAAAATTTTCAGAAACATGTGAGCAAAATTATTGTCAAAACAAGCAAGGCTCCAAACAATAGTTGCAAATATGCCTGTGTTCCTAACCAGGTAGAATATTTCCACTCCTGTCGGTCCAGCGGCGATCATTGTGGTTGTCGGGGAAGAGCCTTGTGTGGTGCCTCTTCTGCACAACTATGAAGGTGATGTGTGGCTTCTCGTTGTACAGAGCTTTCCATGCCTGAAGAAGGAATAACAAGCATGAACTACAGATATTTGTAATTGAGGGGCCACTTGACAAGTTCCACTTCCCCTCAAATTATTTTTTACCTTCTCTATCTCTGGGATTTCATGTTCCAGCACTTGTTTGAATTGCCCTTCGCTTACACCGTCCCTAAAGGTGAAAGAGGAGTCGGGGGTTGAAGAAATTGTCAATTGTCATGGCATGATGATCAGAAGAAAGCAACTGAAAGATACCAACCGGTAAAATATCAGCTTCTTGGGTCTCCGCTTAGACCCATCTTCAAAGGCACGTAGGAGTTCCCTGTAAATATTTTGTAAACAAAGTTACTTCTGAATGGGAGTCATTCAAATTTCAAAGATGCACTTCGTGAAGATCTTACTTGACAATGTCTTCCAGGCCATCGATGAGCTCTTTACGGTGACCCTGTGCACGAAAAGTGCCATTATAATTGGCCAGCTTAGGCCAGTCTTTCGAGGCAACAACCTACGGGGAAGACCAGGCAGAAAGTGTTATTGTAATGAGAAGATACTATCCTTTTTTGAAGAGAAAAGAAAATCTTACAGAAGCAATGGAAGGGGCAGTATCATCTAAAGCAGCAGGGTGAGTGACATCGGCACCAAATATAATTGTTGGTTCACTCAAAACAACTGGCAAACTTTCTTGGGGATTAGCAAATTCTAAGTTCCTCCCTCCAACCTGCGGAGACAATGAATATATCAGTATCATATTGCTCAACAAACTTTGTGACTTGGAGCGTAGAAGGTTAACCTTGGCATTGATCTTAATAGCAACATTAGCGAAGTACGGAGGACCCGCACTTGTAACATATTTCCCCAGACAACACTGCGACATGATACCAATCTCTGTCTCACAGATCCTTTTGATATCACCTGTTGTTCATAGTAGTATCAGGCATGGCATACATAACTTGTAATCAGTGAAGAAACTGAGTTTCCTACAGGAAATATTACCATATAAGCAACCATTTTTCTCGGGAAGTATAGCAAGCAGAAGGTCAATCTTATTCACTCTAAGCTTGTTCCGTGCATCCTGACAACACTTGTGAAGATCAGCTTGAACATGAGCAGGACGAGCAGCGAATATTGGAAGCTTCAAGTTATCCATGCGCTGATACCAAAGTAAAATGGTAAACTGAGTCATGCAATAATATGTGGATGATAAGACAATCAAAGGAATAATGAAAATTTGAATTACCACTCCAGTATTACGAGAAAATTTAGCCAGATCAAAGCAGAATTTATCAACAGCATTCTTGGGCAGCTCATGACAAAAGTTAATGCAAACCCAGTTGCTGACATTTGCGCCATCTACTACTTGCTGAAAATAACAAAAATAAAATGTTAATTAATGAAAAATAATGAAATATATCTACCATCACTAATTCCACTATTAATTCAGATCTACCATCACTAATTCTACCATTCCACTGCAAAGGAATAAGACCAATGAATATGCAGCAACGCTTTTGGGGTAACGATAGAAGAGGCCCCTGGTATAGACCTAACAAAACTCAAGTAACAAGCTTCCTTTATAAATCATGATCAACAGGTCAAGCTTCTATTAAAAATCATGATCAATTTTACATGCAAAGGAATTACTTGTCTGAAGAACATGCTGTGTTCCTTGCACATGGATTGGATAAGGTTCTTCAAATAGCTATTCTACTGTAGCTATGATGTTCAGCTGTTCATGACATACCTTTCTTATCATGTTCCACTGCCCATCCTTTGGTAAGCACAAACTATCAGATCCAGTACCATAGTACTTCAGCTACAGAAATACAAAACCATGATGTAATCATAAAAATGCATTAAATTTAAATTTAAAAAAGCACAAAACGAAATTGCGTAACATAGGAGTAGGTTTACAGTGGGAGCCGGCAGAACTCTAGCTTGAATTGAAGTAGGATGATCATCAACCTCTATGCCGAATTCATTTGCACGCTTGGTTTCATTGTAGTTGTTGCGGATAACAACCTAACTCAGAAGGAATTTAGACAAAACATAAAGTTTTTTTCCCCAGTATATATCTGATAAAATACAAAATGCAGTAATAGCAAGAACCTGACGAATGTTCATCTCACGGTCAGATGGGCGCTGGCAGGTTGAGTCCATTAGCCTAGCTACCTGCTGGCTTTCCAGCTTCTTCCGGTACTGCTGTCCGGCAACTATATTGCAAACCTGAAATCAAAATGGATTTAGAAACAAGAACAGAAAATATGTTATGGAATGGAGCACATTTAAGTTCAAGTTTATAGTTATCAACCTCCATGGGGAGATAATTCGGCCTTTGATCAGTTCCAACTTGGAGACATGGGAGAAAATCATACTGTATCTCCAGCTGGTATACCTCTCTGAAGTAATCTGTGACTGTCTTCCGAACTCCCGGTGATGTTTCGAAGCTGTCGATTTGCAGAAAAAAATATTACAATAATTCTAACCATTAGAATTTGATCCGGGCATTTCTGAAATAGGGAGTATATGATGTTTTATTCAACAAGGAAACTAAGGAGTCCTACTCCAAGAAAGAAGGACGACTCTGTGTCAGGGTAGCAATCCGGTATTTCTGGCGTGAGTCTCCTCGGTGTGTGACTTCAATCCTCACACCCTTGAGCGCCTTCTTGATCTGCAAATTCAGAAAAATCAGCCGCGTGCATCTCAAGTGTGACTTTGCACAATGCACTTTGCATCCAGGCAGTAAAAAATGCTTACCTTGACATAATCCATTGTAGTAATATTTTTAAACGTCGTCAGGTTATCTTTATTCAGAATCTCCATCACAAAGTCAATCAGTGGTAGGGGTCGAACGAAAGCAGTTGAAGATATGTCTGCATGGAAAATATGCAGCACTCAGACATCTAAAAACTTTAAAAAAAAAGCTGAACTGGAATATCAAAGACTACTGGCAATTGAATCACAAATGTTCAGAACTTCAAATTCCCACTAGTCAACCAGCCATATGAAACCCGCTTCAGTACATTGTATCCATTTTTTCCCCACAGCTGATCATTTATACCATCAGCATCCCAGCTGTTTTTCCTGAAGACACCGTAGATAACTTGACAGAAGTGTTAGGTGCAAGTAAAATCTGACCTACGATCACAGACAAGCCCTTCTGTGTTGGCCTGATGCTCTGATAGAAACCTTTCCATCCCTCCACACCTAGGCCAAGATTAGCTGTGTCTAAGACCGGGGAGAAGAAGGACCGCCCAACAGCAACGTACCTGAGCATTGTCAAGGGAAGGAGTATATATTTTGTGTAACACAAATCAAGAATGCTGAGATGAAAAACCCAAGAAGCAAGTGCTTACTTCATGTTGTTGCGTTCGTTAAGCACGATGTCACGCAGCACGATATCAAGAACCTGAAGCGCGTGCGCCGGGATGTCCGTGTGGAACCCCGCCATGAGCATCATCAGCTGGTGCAGGCTGACCACCGTGGCGTGCTTGATCAGCACCTTGTACCTCTTCTCCGTCCTGCCAGACAAGGTCACCTCGAACTCCTTGGTCTTGAACGGCAGCTCGCCGGCGGTGAACAGAGACTTCCGGCCGTCGTAAGCAGGAAGGCGGCCGCCGAACTCGGTCTGCTGCTTCTCGGACACCAGCTTCGACATG
The DNA here is from genome assembly GCA_033239725.1 of Echinochloa phyllopogon. Taxonomy (NCBI): domain Eukaryota; kingdom Viridiplantae; phylum Streptophyta; class Magnoliopsida; order Poales; family Poaceae; genus Echinochloa; species Echinochloa phyllopogon. The sequence continues at coordinate 46,590,340 of BTCW01000002.1, read as the reverse complement.
ACCTGCCTGTACACGCCCTTCAGCATCGACTCCGGCGAGATCGTCACCTGCATGCAGATCGATACACAGAGTCATAGACATATCAAAGGCCGTCAAGTCAGATCAGACGATGCACGCCACGAACTGACAGTCTGACATAACAGAGTGAGCGATCGAGCTGTATCATTATTACATCGTAATGGTGGAGTCCCTTGTCGACGAGGCCGACGAAGAAATGGTTGGCCTTGACCACGCACGGCGTCCCCGTGGTGCCGAAGCCGGGGCGCGCCGGCAACATGGGCTCGTCACGGTGGATGTCCATCGTCCTGAACTTCTCCTGCAGCGCGGCGGCCTCGGCCACGTAGCGCTCCGCAATAGGCGGCCTGGCTTGGCGTAGATCGGCAGGCTGGCCGCCTCCACGGCCACCCCGGCCCTGGTAGCCACCGCCGCCGCCGCCTCGGCCACCGCCGTAGCCTTCCTGGTAGCCACCACCGCCTCGGCCCCTGCCACGGCCTTCCTGGTAGCCCCCAGCGCCTCGTCCGCTGCCGCCATCACGACCTCCTTGATATCCGCCGCCGCCTCGGCCGCCACCACGTCCTTCCTGGTAGCCGCCGCCTCGGCCACCGTGCTGGTAGCCGCCGCCACCTCGGCCACCGCCTCCATGGTAACCACCGCCACGGCCGTCAAAGCCGCCGCCCCTGCCACCGCGTCCACCGTTGTCGTCACCGTGGTACGGACCACCTCGGCCGCCACCGCCGGCGCCGTAGCCACGGCCCCCCTGAGCGACGTTCGGGTTCGCCTGACCGCGACCGCCACCGCCGACACGGCCTCCACCGCGGTGATGGCTCGCCATGGAATGGACCTACTCAGAAGTCAGAACCCTGCGAAAGAATAAGAACAAGCGCACGCACGCAAGCGCGTGATCAGCTGCATCGATCGCACGAAGGTAAAGGAAGGGAAGCGAACGAAACGGAAAAGGAAATACGGAGTAACTGATACACGGCGGGAATTCCGATGGGTTCGAAAAAGATGGAAAGTGGAAATGGAAAGATGGGTCCGAGCGTATACATTTCCGCACATGATTAAACTTGAATATCAGAAACAAATATAGGATGCGTGGCTATTTAGGATGCCTTCATCCCATATTGTTTTTCAATCACAATCTTCAATAAAAAATCCAAGTTCCATCGTGGAACACCAGAAAATTAAACCTTGCTCTAGCTCGGCGCACATGGTCCTTTTTGAAGTACAAAACTCCACTAAAATACGAGATCAGAAGCTTCTAACACATAAGCAATCGAATAAGCACGAGAACTCCACAGATCCAGAGAAAAACGTGTGCCCAGTGTCCACGAAGTTAAACAAGAGAAACAAAAGAATCAAGAAGTCCCCATGTCGAAACAAAGAGCGAGAAAGACCCAAGAAAAAAACCGAACTCAACAATGCAAGAAGAAAGGCAAGTCCCTTTCCAATCATCCCAGATCCAGCAAGAAGACGAGAACTTCCCCTGAACCCAGCAGATCCCAAAACCGTGCACCTGTACGTCCAGCACGAAGACGAAGACGACAGCGACAGATACTCAATCGAAGCGACTGACAAAGACGACGGCGGCGATGGCGACGAGAAGGATTAAAATAACTAGTAGCTAGGTTCGTAAAACAAGAAACTCCCGAGCAATCCAAGATACATAAACAACATACAACGCAGATCCGAACCCCACACGAACAGATAGACAACGATAGAGAAGCTTCGACTTCGATTATCTAGGAACAAATAGCAAGCGGCGTGCTGTATTTAACCTTGGTCAAGGACGGCCGGCCAGGAGACGCGAAACGGCGGCCAAGGAGATGGAGAGCGGCGGGCGCCTCCTCACCCTTCCCTCTCGCCGTCCGCGCGACTTGCTTCTTTGTTCGCGAGGTTCTCGGCGCTCTAGAGCAAACTGTGCCTGAGGCTGTTCTACTGTGAGGGCCCAATATTTATAGGCGGCCGGGGGAGGAGTGGGGGTCTCGTGGCCTCGTGGGGAGGAGGGGGAGACGGGACGAAACCAGTCGTCGGGCGCGTCATCAGGTGGGCCCCGTTTTTCAGAGCAAGGGGAGGGTGGTGGTTCCACGCCCCGCTTGGAATTCGGTGGGTGCGCTTCGGTGCTGGATGGATGGACGGTCTAGATTGGCTCCGGGATCCGTGCCGTTTGTCGAATTTTCACTATGGACGTAAGAGGTTGGATCCGTTCGCTCTCCTCGTGAGCGAGCCACGTGATACGTACTACTGTTCGGTGAGGTGTAAATGAGCAAAAACGTTTCTTCTAGAAGGACAAAGATATCATGGCTGGCATATGACGTTGCGGCCGCAATTCGACGGATCGGTTCTTTGGCTGGATTGCTTAAGGGGCCGAGCTGTAATTTGATATACCTTAGATGGAATCCGTTTCCTAATAATCTGTGTATCACTCGTAAATTTAAGCATATCCCTCGCCTGTCTGTTTTGGTTTGAGGATGATCCCGCTGCAATTCACCGCTTAATGGAAGGTCCAGATAAGTGCCGTGTATGTCTGAATGATTTGATGAAATATTTTTTATGATCCTTGACATAATTGTTATTTCAAATTTGTGTAGGAACTTAGAAGACGGATTTGCTTGGCGCTTATATTATTGTAAGAGCCACAAGATATGTACGACTATCTGTGAGATGTATGTGAGCAATGCCGCGTTTCTAGTACCGCCAAAGATATATTGGCTGGCATATCAGTTTGCAAGTCAAAGATACTTTTTTTTCAAATTTAGACAAGTTTAATTAACGTGTTTTATTCATATGGCTTTCCTTATGTAGCTCATATGTTCTAAGGGGCGGAGTTGTGTACGTCTTGATATATACTTGCTGATTCAGATATGGTTTCTTACTAATATGCATAACATTAACAACGATCAATGGTAAACCGCCCCTAGTTCTTTTGGTTGAGGGCGATTACACGCTATTTTGAATTTGGTGCATATGCATACGGTTGACTTAGATATTTGCATGATTAGTGGATTATTTTATTGTCAGTAAAAGAAAGTTTAGTTTCATTTTGTTGTTGGAGAACTACGTAATGTGTACACCTGACCTAGCTGCGTACATGTTAACAATGCCACTTTTCTATCATATACAGAGAGATCTTAGCTTGCATATATAATACCATAGATAAAATATGGTTTGTTTGGCTGGGCAAGGGGATTAACTAACATCTTCTAGTTTGGTGCTCTTAAGCCACCTACTCCCTCCGTCCCGTAAAAAATGCAATCCTCACTTTTTGAGAAGTCAAACCATTTCAAGTTTGACTGAATTTATATAAAAAGTTACTAACATTTATGATACAAAATAAGTATTATTAGATTAATCACAGATTATATTTTCATACTAAATTGATTTGAAGACATAAATATTAGTACTATTTTGTATAAACTTGGTCAAAGTTGAAATGGTTTGACTTCTCGGAAAGTGAGGATTGCATTCTTTACGGGACGGAGGGAGTATGCTTTAAGGCATTGAGTTGTATCTTGATACATCTTGGTCAATGTGAGATGGAATTTATTTCCTACTAATTTGTATAATACTCATAAATTGAACCATATCCATTCGATTTGAGGATGGTCGAGTACAATTCACCGTTTGAAAAAAGGGTCCACATAAATGACATATGTATGATTTGGTGAATTATTTTTTTTATAATATTCAACATAATTGTTATTTATAATTTGCATGACTTTGGAAGAAAGATCTTGTAGGAACCACAAGATATGAACAACTGCTCGGGTGAGATGTATGTGAGTAATGACATGTTTTTACAGCTCCAAGGAGATCTTGGTTGGCTTGTCATTTTGCAAGTCAAACAAAGTTGTTTTTTGTTTTAAATTTAGACAAGTCTAATTATTGTGTTCCAATTATGTGGTGCTCCTTACCATGGCCCCTATGCTCTAAGAGGTGGAGTTGTATCTTGATATATACTTACTCGATATGAAATTAATGGTTTCTTGCTAATATCTATAACCTTAAAAAAGTTAATAGTAGACCTCACTATTTTGAATTGATGTATGTCCATATGGTTGACATGAGATTCACATAATTGTGAATTGTCTTTTATGGTCTCTTTAGGTAATTGTTATCCCTAATTTGTATAGAACATTAAAAGAGACAATCTTATTGTTGGATAACTATGTATGAAAGGATCAATGGTCCAAGAGGAGGGCTGAATTGGGACTTCATCAATTTCTATAACAAAAAAAACCCTAGTCTATTTCTAGTGTTGCCCAAACCTATATTTTTTGCCATGAGAAATTGCTAGAAGGATCAAACTACAAGCACACTAGCAATAGATCCTAATTGACCACGCAAACTAGCATGAAGACATCCTAGGGAACATACTTGCAAGTAAAGAGTATGAAGTAAACTGTAAGAATGTAATGTGGGAAAGTACAAAGAGGGACATGAAGACTCAGATTTTTTTCCATGGTATCGAGAAGTTGATGTTCCCCCTGGTCCACAGTGAGGAACTCACTAAGAGTTGTGCCTCCTTGAGTAACTGAGAACGCAAGTTCTTCACCAAAAATGCTTCTTTCTATCTCAGAAATGGCAAGCTATGAACCCTTTACAACCACCAAGAGCTCACTGCTCACCGAGATCGCCCCTAGTCACCAAGACCATCTAGGAGTCATCAACCTTCAAGAGTAACAAGATCTTCAATACTCACTTCACTAGAAATAAGCACAACTATAAGCAAGATGCACACTGTTTGAGAAAAGGATGAACACTCAACTTGACCTCCACTTGAATATGTGGAAGTGTAAGCTCAATCTTTTCTATCTTTTCTTCTTTGACTCATGATATCTCACAAAGTATCTCAAGTCTCGGAAATCCAAGAGATCTTTCACGAACCCAAGTGAGGGGGTATGATACAATACCAACTATCCGTTATGCTTTGCATCACCTGATAATCCGACGCCCTTAAGAACTACTACAGCTATGTATTCAGTGCTCTTTTACCTCTCGGGTACTATACCAAGCCACTAAGTCAAGAACCCCTCTTGATTGTACGGTGAAAGAGTAAAAAAATAGCAAAACCTAAACTAAACTAGTGCTCTTCATCTAGTGAAAATAATACCATCTAGTCTAACTAGTGCGACATAATACCATGGGCATAGTATAGGTTTTGCTATTTTTTTAGCTCTTTGACTAGATGGTATTATGAGCATACTAGAATGCTAATGAGATCTAGTGCGGAAACATAGAGGAGTCCTCATCCTCCTCATGAGTTTGGACTATGCATGTCAGTAGTCCGATATATGAAGATGTATTTTAAGAGTTTCGGGATCTGGACGACGGTTGAGACAAGTTTGAGGATCCAAAAATATGTTTCGAGAGTTTATGAAGCCAAATGACATATCAGGATAAGTTTTATAACTTAAAAATGTATTTTGAGAGTTTAGAAAACTACATGACACCCGAGATAAGTATAGAGACAAACCCTGTATTTTTAGAATTTTTAGGATTTTTTTGGTAAATCTATCTATACTATAAGAATCTAAAACTTTTGACAACTAATAGACTCACCGGTCATTGAAACACTGCCCCTCCTAGCGACCCTAGCTATCAGCCTTTTTTTGTCAAACCCATACTTGACCCGTAATTATCATCTTCTATGTCATTTCTATCCCACTTTCCAATTTTGCTAGCTTCTAATTTAATTTTGCAAGTCTATGAGTTGCCTGCCCACAAGAGTCTGGGTGCGATTGTCGAAGTCGAACGTTGGCCGCGATGCCGAGTTCGAGATGCCGTTCGGCCGCCACTCGCTCCTCTACGCCGGCCATACCGCCTCCGGCCGCAGATTCCGGTACACCGTGACATCCAGGACTACATCCTCGAGCACATTGTCCTCCCCTTCTATGATCAACGGCCGGTTTAGTATTACTCTGTATGGATCTATGCATGCACTTATGAATAAGGGCATGCAAGATTTATACGTAGGGCATGGTGACATGCACGTCATGGAATGCAGCAATGTGCCGAGTTATATCAAGCGGTGCACCAACGACGCGCTGCTCTTCTTCTATGGATCGGGCGACAAACAATTTTGCTGACTTTCAATTTTGCGAGTGCGCTCTGATCGACCGAAGGTTATCATCGTCCTGCTGTTATACGGTGGGAACGGGTGGCACGCATATACATCAATGTTAGTAAAAAAAAAGTCGAAAACAACAAACTTTGATGTTGTATAAAAGCGGGGTCTATTAGTAATTTTGGGTGGGTATGTGCGGCTGACTCGGTCGCAGCTACATTTTCATGAATGTGGGTCCAGTGGGCCGTGGACCGGGCCACCGGGGTTAGCACGCTGCACGCAGAGGTTAAAGGCCCGGGGTGGACATCGTTAACTTGCCCGCGGCTGGCGTGGCGCACAGCTAGCAGTCCACGCGGCACGCCGGATCTTCGCCACGTGGCATCTCAGCATTGGTGCTAGCCAGGGAATCGCCGGACTGCCAGAATTACCGCGCGGCGGCGGCCGGTGGGGAAATTACCGCGCGGCGGCGCCCTTCCACCGTGGCATCCGCGACGCCTGGAGTATGAGACGAGAGCGGCGCTGCCATTGCGGTACCATTTTATTTCGTCTCCTAGATATGTTCATTTTATCTCCCTTGTATATTTTTCGATTTTCCTCCCACATGCAACATAATTCGTTGATCGAATATTTCTTACATGTGTTCCGTTTCCCTTCTAGGCTCTCGTTCATAATCTTTTGTTAAGACGAGCGTTAATCCAACGAGGGTGAAAACTGTAACGACTTATGCTTCATAAACAAGACATGCTTTACACTTCCGCCGCAAGCTTGACACTTCCGCCTCCCCGGATTCACAAATCACAAGACATGCTTTATTCCGACCAGAATGCTGGCAAGATCACAAAGGTTCAAACTACAAACGATGAAGAACAGTCGATTTTGCAGTAAATTTACTGATCCAAGAAATAAGCAACCTGTCAGTTCAGAAAGGCAGAAACTCTACTACAGAATCGAATGAAAATAAAAAACTAGTTCTACATGAATGGAGTTTGATTATTGTTTTGTTGCGAGGGAAGCTTATCAACTAAACTTTCACAGTACGAAATACATTTCTTCAGGGTCTTCTTATAATTGCATCTCCACTGAGCGGCTAGTTCCCATCTTTCTAGAGATCTCAGAAGTTGTACTGGTACTTGACTGTTATCAAAACAATCCAGCTCCAATCGATGGAAACGGAGGAACACAGCAAATTCCTGCTCAAAGCCTGACTGCTTCCCATCTGTCCTGCAGTTGGTACTGTTCTGTATTTTGTGTAAGAAGACAAGCAGGCTTTCATCGAATTCAACAGTAGTAGGTAACTGTTGCAAAGTTCCTTTACATTTGTGGATTAACCATTTCATAATCTTCATCTCGTTTTCAGTCGAAAGCATTGATCCAGAGTAAATCTGATGACTAACAGCCTTTCTACGGTTTGTGGGAGTTGACCACAGCCTTAATGCACACAACAATGCAAATGAGGGGTGTCCATTTGGATGAATATACAGTGAATCTTTTGGCCAAGCTCCGATTGAGCAAATATCCACATCTAATTGGATGAAAGTTTTCTCATTCGGGTTCTCACTCAAAAGAAAACCATAATGTTCAAGAAGCTCCAAGTTCGTGTATGTCCCGTAACCAAGGAGGACCTGTATAAAATGGCATGTGTGTATAAAAAACAGAGATATCAAAGAAAGGAGAAGCAAGATAATGTTATATTGGCAAAAATAATAACAGACCTGCTCTCCCTTTTTATAATTTTTTCTAGCATACAGACAGTATGCATTAGAATCTTCGTATTCACCGTCAGTTAATCTCTCAGATGAATCGGTCATCTCATCCTTCTGCTGGCAATTCATAACTTTAGCTGCATCTTCTTCCTCAAATGAAGTATCATCAGGAGCAGCATAATTGAACAAATCACCCACAGGGCATAGGCACCCAGCTTCATCCCATGCAATATGTAATGTGCGTGATGACACCTTTATGCAGGAAAATGAAACTTTAGAAAACAAACAGGTACAATATAGAAAAAGATGTAGGGCTAAACAACCTATATGGAATCCTGAGTTAGTACAAATTCCACATTGTAACAAAAAACAACATACAGAGCTAGCACACCACAGACTCAGAATAAAAACAACTATACTGTTGCAAAAGCCCAGAGCCAGGATTTAAACATCAAAAGCTTAGGTTTAAATTCCAATTCTTTCATCAGTGGTGTCGCAACTTCCCAGTCTGATTTTATGGCACTATTAGCCTTTTGTGCAACCCAAATGGCATCATCAACCTGATCACAACAAAAATCATTGGATGCTTTTGGAATGGGTGGCAAAGGACAATGGAGAAATAGAGAATTTGTTGACAGATCTACCGAGCTATACTTGGAGAGCTTCAACTTCAAAATCATTGAAGGTAGCCAAGATAGTGTAGTAGCTGGGTATCTGAGACAGATAGGGGTACCAGATGGAATTCCTCCCTTTGCCCACTTCAGCCAATAAGCACACAATCAATACCTGCAATAGAATTATCAAGAGAAGGCCAGTAAGCACTAAAAAGAATGCTCAATATGACATAACAAAGAAAATAAGAATGGTCTATACTAGCACTTTGGAAGCAAAAACAGAAACACCAGTATGTTATACAAGTAAAGATAATTCTGCGATTTGCTAGTGATATTTTAATCTGGTAGTTTGATTACATAAACAAAAGGGATGCGAGTTTGCAAAGCTGAGCATACCAAATGTGTCCCAAGCAACAAACTGTATAGCACAAACACAGCTTGTATCCAAATTTTCCCCGAATTCATGGTGGCACTAATACTATTACACTATAGCAATAATGAGCTCCCCCATCCTAATCCCCAATTCCTAGTAACATCAAGGGCAGCTTCAAGCGAGCATATTCCACCACATATGTTGATGGAACAAACCATGTTTACCTGCACGGAGGAGAGGCGGTGCCGGTGGGCGCTGACGCAGGCGGCGACCCTGGGGTCGTCGGCCATGACGCGGTCGCTCGTGAGCAGCGCGGCGCGTGGCACGCGCAGCACCAGCTCGCCGCGCCGCAGGTCGCGCGCCGCCGCGAGGCCCCTCCTGCGGTGGAAGCAAGAAAGGCAAATGCTGTGAGGCGAGCGCTGGGAGACCCGGATCCGCGAGCGGCTGGGGGGCTGGGGTTTTACCCGCCGGCGTCGGGGAAGTCGGCGACGACGAGGGACCGGCAGAGGCAGTGGGGTGGCGAGGCGGAGGAGGCGGCTGCGGAGGGGGAGGAAGAGGACGGAGAAGGCGGCGAGTCGGAGACGCCCAGCTCGGCCGCCCACCGGAGCAGCGCCTCCATCGTCGGCGGCCGCCTTTGGATTCACGCCCAGTCCGGCGCGCCAGGGGTTTACGCCTTCACGGTTACGGGGAGTCGCGAGCTGGGACATGTTTCCCTCGGAAAATTCAGAAATTCATATGCCCATTTCTGTACTTTCTGTAGTCATTGTGGATTTTTTTTATCACCTACTCCGTAATAAATAAAAACCGACATCGTTATTAAAATCTTTTCATCCAAAATGTACCTTGATTCATGGTTGCATTTAGATTTTACTATTGTCGTACATGTTCAGGAACACTATCATCTTGGGTGATCGCACAATAACAGTTTTTTTTAATGTCAGGTTTTTCGCTCCTTGCCTTCGTCCCATCACAATATGTACTTAAAAGTAGCGTACACACACATAAGATAAGATTAAAAAAAAGTTTTTCTGTCGTGGCAGATCATACCAATTCTAGGTAGAGCAAGGGAAATAGCAAATTCCTGCGCCGGTCTCATTCGTTAAATATTTTTTGTTATTTTCCAAGTGTAGTTGGAAACATTTTCTAAAACATAAACTTAAGTGGTACTGAGTGTTTTGCAAAAAAAAAAAGCAGAGTGTGAGCATATACTTGTTACTCTTTTAGACACACATCATTACTTCATTAGGATACACTATCTTCTATAAACTTGTTCAACAGTGTCGCCAGCCTTGTATCCCACACATCGGCGATTTCCATTCCAAACAGGCGATCCAGCGAGTCTTGCTCAAATGACAGGACCAATATATGGGTTCATATCCAGTTAAATATTCCCGGCATTAGCATTAATCTGTGTACATAACACGGTCTTACAAATGGCTTCCAGTCTTCCACCCAATATCATTCAAGTTATTCAACAGCTTGTGTTCCCAAGGGTCACCGTGTGTAAGTTCCGATTTATATGCATCACATTTCTACGTTACATAATGTACAGATTGAGTTCGTTTCATTCTATGATAATATGGTACACATACCACATGGACATACAAGTATACAATTTTCGCTACATCAGTGTTAGTTTGTACAATAAGGGCAATCCCCTCCAGCAGCTATATGAAGCTTCCATTGAAATATTTACTGAAAGCTTCCTCCTTACAATGCACCCACATGACCTTGTACACCTCGATTAGCAGCTTTGGAAATCTGCTTGCGAAGTAACGATCAAAACCCTCTGGCAGTGACCCAAGTATTGCCTGGAACATATATTCATCAATTGCAATGCCTTATGAGAACAAAACAAAGCTGGACTCAACTGGCGACCAGAACAATTTATAATCGAAAGCATAGTTTATTTAGAAGTAGCCGTCAGATTTACATTTAGCTTCTCCAAAAGTGCAAGGGAAGAAACAAAAAGGTGATTGTAGTATCCTAATTCACACACACAAAAAAACACTGAAGCAGTGCCCTTCTATAATCAAAATAATGATAGTCAAACATCTAGCCACCTGTGGGCTGTGGCAGGCTACTTCAAATCGAAGTGTAATGCCATGCAGCAGAAGTTTAAAATAACAAGGGAAAAATATGTGATTTATCAGGTTCAGCATGGCTTAAGCTCCTATGTATGATGAATGTAGGTGTCATCATACCATAATTAGGCATAACTGAACTAGTGGTTCCTTCTTTAAATTGTAATAATACCACTGCCAATTTTGTACTTTACAGATGAACTTTGAACCTATTCTATACATCCACTTATGCAAAGCAAAGCATTGTTAGCTGTTGGCACAAAACAGGACTGGATGACAGGCATGAAGAAATCAGAATTGCACAAAACTTAGTTAAAATGTCTTGTAAAAACAAACTAATTCACCACAATTTGTTCAGTTAATAGTTTATCCTTCATTCTACAAAATTCCCTCCATTATTAATTTACAACCTTCTGCCTCTTGCCTTTCTTTTGGCGTGCGATTCAGATGGTGAAAATCTAGCCAAAACTACCAGGTAATGCTCACAACCTATACTAATTAGGTCAGCAACTAATTGATAATTTAACTGTATTCATACATCAAAAGATAAAATCAAATACAGTAACAAGTGCAGTGCAACGAACCTTGAGATCATCTGAAAGTTCTCTGTAATGACCTGATTTATTTCTGATATACCTCAGAAGATCACGAATGGACTCAAAATTATATTTTCTGTAACGACCCATGTCTGTAACCAAAGCAGCATCCAATTTATCACCCCATTTTCCACCAAACGCCACAGGTCCTATGCTTTCCAGTGCATTTATGAGGTCAGTTTCACTGGTTTTCTCAATTCTGTCACTGGTATCCCTTAGAAATGAAAGGCGCAATTCTGGGCTCCAGAAAAGTGGATGATGCATTACATATACTGCTGTTGGTCTGTTAATAATGTTATAAAAAGTCAGTTCAGTAAAATCAAGAAGGCATATACATAACCTATGAAAATCAGGGAGGTTAGACTGCATTGGACCTTAGTCTTACCTCATCTCTGGATCTGGATGTAACAACTGAGAAATAAGATGTACTGCCTCAGGTATGTAGTCCACCACAAAGAGATCAAATCGATTGTTTACAATGTTCATATCCCGTTCATAGTACTCACCAAATGGATGCTTGCCTTTGGTGATACAATAGAAAATAAGGCATCCCAAACTAAACAGATCCATTGCACGAGTTTGACGACCATGACGAAGCTGTTCAGGTGCTTGCCAGCCAGAGCTTCCGATTCCTGCAGTACACTATCAAGGATTAAACTGCTAGCTAAGAACTGTGCTTAAGCAGTGTGATAAACAACATACAGAACGCATTTCCTAATAGTGCAACTCTGCAAAGAGAAACCATCTTACCCGTGCCATGATGGCTAACAGAAGTCATGTCATCTTGCAGGCGCTTACTGATACCCATATCAGAAAGCTTTGCTCTAATAGGTCCTTCTGTGCTTATTAAGACATTCTGAGGCTTCAAATCACGATGTATAATTCCCAGGTTATGCAAATGCACAAGACCAGCAACCACATCTCTGCATAATAAAAATCACAAAAATCAGCAAAATTACAAGTAAAACCTAATCAACGTTGCTAACAGAAAAGCGGAAAGGGGACCATTTGCATACCTCATCAGTTTTAGGAGTTGTGCTGAAGGGAGCCCATCCTGCGTCCACAATTCTACGTCTATTCCCTTAACATTTGAAATCTTTGACTTGATGCTGATACTAACTTCATTGATAGCAATAGCTTGTCCAGAAGACGAAGAGGACTGTTTTTGGATTAGATCAGCCAAGCTGCACTGGCACATCTCAAGGGAGATATAAACAAAATCATTGTCATGGTCACACCCATAGAGCCTAACAATATTAGGATCTCGGTCAGATATAATAAGGTTCTGAGTCTCCTTTTCAGCTATATCATTGTGGGAACGGAGCAGACGTTTCACAGCAACTCGACGACCATCATAGGATCCTTCAAAAACAACTGTGCCGTTGCTCCCTCTACCAATTTCTTTATTGGAGACATAGAGTTTACCAATCTGACGACCACCAAGGTCATCTGTGGTCCCCTTATCTGTTAGTGCAGAATTTTCCCTAACTGGTGCCTCAGTCGATCCACCAGTTTCACTGCTCTCCTTGTCAGATACTGACACGGCCTCATGGCCATTCACAAGCCCATCTTTCTTCCGTGTTTTTCTTCTCTTAGGAGTTCCCTCTGGCCTGCCTCTAACGTCCACTGGTTTCTTGTCACGCATGAATGGCTTCATAAGCTGAATCACAAACTGCCTACATGGCTTGCTTGCAGAGGTCAAGCTCAACAGATAACCTATGACCAGAAATATGGGAAGCACAGGGAATAACCACCAATAGGTGTTCCTAGTGGACTTGTTGGTAGCTCCAGGATCAGGGGAGATGAAATGAGGTTGAGTACCATCATAGGTTTGATTCTGAGCAACATCCAAGACAACTTTTGACTTGCCAGCAGTTTTTGGTAGCTTCCTTGAGGTTTGAAGTGCTTTTAGAGCATCAGTACCATCCCTAGAGATTACTGGAGTCTTGTCTCTCAAGACAATTGCATTATCTGAATCTGGATAGGGTAAAGCAAGTGGCAAACCCTCAGTTCTAATGCACGGAATATCTCCTCTCAGGCAGGATGACTGATCAAGCATGTCAGGGTGGTTGTATTTCACATAGTAGTTTGCAGTGAAAGAAGTTCTCGTCCAGTTAAATAAATGCTTGCCAAGATCTGATGCACTGAGAGAATAGTCAGTTCTCACAACCACTATGATATTATCACTGTCATCACTAGTACGAGCATTTAACTTGGATGGTGCTCCATCAACCCCTGGTCCTTCCAATTCATTCAAGGCAGCTGGAATGCTGCGCCTGTAAATAACCTCACCATTGTCAGCATCAACTACAAAAACGGTTGAGGCTTTCGAACCAACAGTAACAACAGAATCCCTTATGTATGGACTTCTGGCAACAAATTCTTCCAGTTTCCATGGAAGCATCTGCAGGAATAGAGACGAGGTTGAGAAACAAATGTTTATACCAGGAAGATTTCAGATAAACACTGCCTGAGAAAAACATACCACATTGTTGCCATTATGAACTTCCCAGAGTTCAGTCCCGTTCCCATTCATGTCCTCATTCCCGTTCAAAGGATATATGAGGTAATTCAGACCAGACTCAGCGGTAGTAATCTGATCTGAAAGTGGAGGCCCTGTGGAGATCTCCCACAGGGGAGATTGTGATGACCGGTCCACAAGCTGAATTGTGCCGTTGTCGTAAAACTGAAGCACAGAGCTGTTCACAGAGACAGCAAAAGTAATTCCAGAGTCAATTAATCAGACCTATAACAGAACATAACTCACATGCATCCTTCCATTTCAGAGGCCCCAAACATATGCCAATTTTTATCTAAACGTGTGTAAGGAACCCTCAGTACCATAAGTAGTTTGGTGCAGAAGCAGCAACTACATTACAGGAAACCTGATCGGCAAGACTTCCTCATCCCGTGCTACATAGCAGCACGGAACAAGAACAGCCCCAAAACTCTTCTACTTTTTTTGACAGATAAACCAAGGAAGTCCCCTCCACTACAAGAAACCTAAAACTCATGTTATTAGCTACATTTCGCTCGCCAAACGGTCCAAAGAGCTCAAGCGCAGAGACGCCAGTTCCGCGAAGAAGCGGCAACCGAGCGCAAGGCAAACCCACACCACCACCACCACCGAAACGGGAACAGAGGGAGGGAGGGAGACCACAAGGCTCACCGGGGTTCGGCCTCCGCCTCGGCGCTCACCGCGCGGACGGGCTCGTGGCGCGCGTGCTGCGGCAGGACAAAGAGCTCCCGGAGCGTCTGCTTCTTGGGCCCCGCAGCGGCGGCGACCTCGGTGGAGCCCGCCCCGGCCGCGGCGATCTCCGTGGAGCGCGATGCTGCCGCCGCCGCCGCCCCATCGTCCTCCGGACTGAGTCCCCCGGGGAGCGCGAGGCGGGGCGGGGGCGCGGGCAGCGCGGGCGGCGGGGGCGGGGGAGCGGGGTGCGGCGGGAGGAGCGCGGCGCCGCCGTCGTCCACGCGGAAGGCGAGCCCCGCGAGGAGGACGAGCGGGACGAGGACCCGGCGGAGCGACCTCATCGTCGTCGTCGGCGGCGGCGGCTGGGCATGCTAGGGATTGATTGCTCGGGGGGTGGAGTGGGGTCCGGATCTGGCCGGAGGTGGACTCGGATTGCTTCGCGAGGAAGGGGAGGAGAGGAGGAGGATTCTGGAAGCGGTTTGTTTGTTTTTTTCTTTTCTTTGCCGCCGCGGTTGAGAGTCAAAACGATGGGGTTTGCGAGCACGAGGAAGATAGCGGCAGGCGGCAGCGGCGGATAGGCTGCGCCGGCGTACGTGCTTTGGCAGACAATGGGTGTGTTTAGTTTCAAAAACGGAGTTGAGAAATTTGGTGAAAATGTCACATCGGACACTGTAGCGTACTGTAGCATTTTTTGTTTTTTGTGGTAATCGTTGTCCTACTATGACCTAACTAGACTTCAAAGATTCGTCTCGTCGTGTACATCAAAACCATGCAACTAGCTTTTTTATTTATCCACGTTTAGTGCTTCATACATGAGGAGAGAGATTTGATGTGATAGGTGAATAGTGATGTTTGGAAAGAGAATTTGGAGAAATTTATGGAACTAAACACAGCCAATGGGTGGTGTAACTGACTTGGGAGAAAATGGATTTATGCCACTTCAAAATTTACAGAGAATATCTACGGAGTATCTAACGAATAAAAGTGTATATCATTCAAAATCATATTTCATTATGCCATTATATGGGGACAATAAGAAGATAGTATGTCAATACAGAGACGGTGGTCATATGTGGAAGCAATGAGAATTTGTCGTACGTGTATACAGAGATCTCTGAGAAACAAGTCAAATCGTTTTCTAAAGTTAAATTTAGCTATTTAGAGAAAAAAATGTTTTCAACAGACTACCCTCTAAATTTTGTGGCTCTCCATCTCACCCTACTAAGATGCTAAACTTCAGGTCTCTGAGTGTTGTGGCTTCATAAAAAACATGGTTTCTCTCCAGAGTCTCGAGAGGGACGACATTATCATGTTATCTTCTATATGAACGAAAATATAGCGAAGTAACTCAATCACTGCAACATATTCTTTCGGATTATATTCACGCCCTGTTCGCCTGGCTTATCAGCCACCAGCCAGTAGTGTTTTTCGCTCAGCAAAAACCAGCACCAGCCACCAGCAGCCGAACAGGCCATCAGTCTTGACACTGCCTCTATGCGACATGATCATTGAGTTCCTTTGGCATTATCAAGACATATGTCTTGCGAAAATATTTTGATAAACTTTTCCATGCCGTGTTTTTTTGGGTGGCAAAATTTTGCCGGCCCCTTTTACCAATAATTAAGGGGGTATTAAACAAAGTCAGTCTATAAAACTACTTTCACAATCTTGAACTATTTTGCGAGACCTATCTAATGAGGCATTTAACCGCACGATTAGAGGATGGTTACTGTAGCATTACTGTAGTAAATCATAGACTAATTAGGCTCATTAGATTCGTCACGCAAAGTAACACTTATTCTAAAAAGATTTCGCAAATAAACTTCGTTTAGTACTCCATTCATGAAAGATTCTCTTTGGACATTTTTTTCCGAGAAGGATTGAAACACGGCCCCAAGCAATTTCCTTTATTTACCAGCCATGTCTTGTTGAATGTATTGTACAATTGATTAAGTATTAAAGCAGAACAGATCATTAAGCTCCATTATGCTATTCCTATGTTTGAAGAGACATTTCTATATTGCATTCGGCTTAGTTGTTGTCAGGATTAGGTTTTACTACTATAAATCTTGTTATTCGATATCTTATTAATTTATCTACCTAATTAGTTATTTCCAGATCAAGATAACGATGAAACAACAAAAGATATGACAAAGTTATAAATTGTGATAACCATTTGTTTCATGATAGAGACTAAAGAATGTTAATATCATTATATGTTGGTATAGTTGTACGTAGGTTTGAGGCAACTGGCCGATGGGCGGGAGACACGCGAAGGGCCAACGAACATGACACATGTAATGAGCGAACACGCAGCCAGCATTCGTTCTATGATAGAGACTAAAGGGTGTTAATGCCATTGTATGTTGGTATAGTTGTACGTAGGTTTGAGGCAACTGGCCGATGAACGGGAGACACGCGAAGGGCCAACGGACATGACACATGTGATAAGCGGACACACAGCCAACATTCCTTCCATGATAGAGACTAAAGGGTGTTAGTACCATTGTATGTTGGTATAGTTGTACCTAAGTTTTATAAACGGGAGACACGTGAAGAGCCCGCGGACGTGACACATGTGATGAGCGGACACGCAGCCAACATGTCGACAAGGCCACGCGTCGCTGAATGAGCCAAAGATACGCTGGATGGCCTTGCTTTTTTCAGCGATATGACTGCAAGTTTTTACGCCTTATATCACAATATTTTTTATTAATTATCATTCCATAATCTTACTCTCTTTTAAAATGATGACTGGTCGGATTGCAACATGTGCTCACATGATTAATTTTCTGTATAAATCTATATGAAATCATGTAATTTTTCAGAATTCGTTAAAAAATTTATGTTATCTATGTTATCCTATGTCATAGATAACATAGATAAAATTTTTAACCTATGTCTCCCATTCAAGGTTTTTAAAAGCGGTAAGGCGAGGCGAGGCGACGCGCCACCGCCCGGACGCCCAGGCACTCAAGGCGCGAGGCGAGGCGACGCCTTACACATATCATATACGTTGAATATACATACATACATTGACATATACATACATATATCTGTAAAAAAAAGGAAAAACAATAGACTAGTGGGCCTAAAAATGAAAAAAGCCCATCAAACTAGTCCAGCCCAAGCCGGCCCACCCTATCCCTCCCACATTATCCGCTCCCCACCAGCCTTATCCGCTCCCCCAGACCCCCACCAGCCGCAACGCGCCGCCGCCCGCCCTCCTGTTCCGCTCATCCACCCGCGCCGCCGTCCGTCGTCCTCCTCCCCTTCTGCGGCTCCTCATCCACACGCGCCGCCGTCCGCCCTCCTCCTCCTCCTCTTCCGGCACCTACATCCGCCGCCGCTGCCCCTGCTCCTGCGCCTACCTCCGCCGCCTGCCCCCGCCCGCCTCCTTCGCCGTCGTATGCCGCCAGCGCCGCAGCTGCGGCCGACACCCCGGCTTCTCTCCCGCTCCATCCGGTGGCCGGTGGAGGGCTGCCACAGGAGGAGGAAGGACCGGAGGCGGCCGTGCGGCTCCGTCCCCCGGCGGTGAAAATACCTGGGCTTCTCTCCTTATGAAACCGGGCGGGTCCGGCGGCCGCCCGGCGTATCCACGTAAGCAAAAAGAGGGTAAAGAGATAGAAGGGCCGTTTGGGCCTCTAACGGGCCAGAATCAGCTATCAGCCACTGCCCCAACCCCAAACAGGCCATTCATTCTTCCTCCGCTTGCGCCTCCGGACCTCCGGGCGTCCCGTCCCCGACTCCCCGGTGAGGTAAACACCAAGCCTCCGCCGCCGCTGTCTCCGTAGGCCGCCGTACCCGGCCAGGATGAACAGCATCAAGTCGGCCCTCCTCTCCGGCCACCGACCGCACCCCGTCGCGGCGGCTGTGGCGGCGGCGGCCCCGCATCAGCAGCTGGGGGGCGCCGCGTCGTTCCACTCCACCCCCGTCCTGCAGCGGAAGCGCAAGACGCAGTGGCATAATGTAATCCCGCCTCCATCCGTCACCTCCATCCGTTACCCCTTCTCTACGCTGTATAGGATAAGCATGTTCTCGTTTTCTTTGACGAAATTAGAAGATGTCTCCTTGTCCTTGATGATTTGATCCGAGCGTGGTTTCTATCTGGCCGGAAATCTGTTCGATGAAATGCCTGTTTGGAGCCAGGCCTGCAGCACCATTGATGTGCTTTTAACTCACGCGCTTGATGGAAATTATCAATCGGGGAAGGATCTGCGCGTCGGCACAGCGTTCTTGCTGGATCCCTTTGGATCAATTTCGTATTATAAAACTATACTACTGGACGGTATCAGGTGGATTTGAGGGTTATTTACAATGCTTTGTACGGGGTGATAGATGTAGAAGCCGGGAACACTCTTGCTTCGTCTGTGAGGCTTGTGAATCTTCTGTTCGTCTGGGTGTTTGTTCGCTGTTTTCTGTATTGCTCATCGTGCTTAATGCTACATTTGGGACTTGGCCACCAAATTTCATCAGGTTGCTAAGGGCTTGACTCTGGTAAAATTGCACTGTGATTTACAAATTAATTGATTTTCTTGACGTTATGTACATGAAACTATGCCAACAGTGCTTAGTTCAGCCGGTTTCTCTGTTCTGCCTACTTAAGTTTCTACAGTATAGCATCGTATCTAGCTAGAAGCCTAGAAGTTTGTGCTAACTGACTATTTACATTATATCTGATTCCATATTGCAAAATACTTTGTGCTCTGAATGGAGAAAGAACCAACACAGTTTATCTTTTGGTTGAGCAGAGATTCAACGCTTACACGAAACGTAGGAAGAATAGAGAAAATAAAAGGTCGATGGTACGGAATATGTCGGAGTATGCAGAGTACCTCTTCCAGGTCAGTGTAATGAAATGTTTCACATTTTCATGCTATTTTTAATATTGATCGTATTCCTGTTATGTCAGAAACATAGGAATAGGTAGATTATTAGCTCCCACAAATTCTGCATGTCTGCTGATCTTTTATTCTTTAAACTAGATCAACATATTATTTTTTTTACGTTTTATCATATTCCTTTGCAAAGTAGAGAGGAAAGAATCCTAAAAAGCATTAGAATGGTGTTGTGCGTTTGGAAACTCTTGCTAGATTCCACAGCACAGTACAATAATGACAGATTGGGCACTAAAATGCCAATTACATCCCTGGAAGATTTTGGAACACATTAATGGTTCAGAATCAGCTGTTTATTGGTAGGCTTGATGCTTTAGACTCTGAGGCTTTTATGTCCATAAAGAGTGTGGAGCTTAATGGTGATGTGAAATTTGGGATAAAATAAAACAGAAACTTCTTATTTTACCCTTTATTTATCTCCCTGTTCTGTTCCTGCTTTCCATTGCTTAAGACAGTGCTCATTTTGTGCTTACTACAACATTGGTTGCAGCTTTCAATAACTTCTATTCAATTCTTAATGCAGATATAGAATGTTCTGGTCCATTTATATTTTTATGTTTTTCTTTATGTTCAGAGTTGGCGTGATGAAGACGAGAGAACTGATGCATCTAGTGGACCTTCATGGTTTAGAGGACATCGTTGGGTCAGGAATTCAAGCAGTAATGGTTTCCGTGCACATGATTTTTATTACGGGAATTTCAGAAGCAGAGGTCCAGTACTTTTTTGTTTTCCTATGTTATAAGCATACTTGTATATTCTTCTTTTTAGATCTTAACTTGATTCAGCCGGCCTTCCATGTCTAGCAGTTTTTGTTAGAAATGTTACAGATGTATTCAAGTGTGCAAGGCAACTTATGAAAGTTAGAAATACTTAAGATAATATTACAATGAACCTTGTGAAGATTAAACTTCATCTGTTTCTTGTTTGGCAACAGGAGGATTTGATTTTTGCACGAGTGATGAGGATGAACCAGAGATTCTGTTTCGTAATGCTTTTCGAGATCAGCACACATATTATTGGTCCTTTTCCTCTGATAGTTTTCGGTGGAGGAACTCCAGACGTGCTCGCTCAGAAAAATCCAGAAACTGGAGTTCTGAAACAGAGGATGAGGATGAAGTATATGCTCCGTCAGAGGTATCTTTGGCACGGCAAGCTCTTGGATTGAGCACTTCTGGTCCACTAAAACTTGAAGATGTTAAAAACGCGTAAGATCTTTGAGCATTTCCATGGCTGAGTCTTTTTTCGGTTTTGGCAGAGATTGTGCCATGATAGTGTGTAGTTTACTTCTTTATAGAACCGTTCCAAGATTATTTCATCATTTGTATTCTTTCTCATGATACTAGATACCGAGCATGTGCGCTTAGATGGCACCCAGATCGCCACAATGGATCATCTAAGGTAGATTGTTCTACATCTAAAGTTTATTTTTATTCGCTTTACAAAATTATGTGTGGCTTCTCTTTTTGTCTGAATAATGTGCTCGTCTTGAGCACACATGAGGTGCCACTGTCAGGTAGGATTGAACTGTATGGCTATATCAATTAATGATTAGACACTGAAGTTACAGATTCTGTTCCCCGTTCTCGCTTTGTGTTCTTTATCTAATGAATTCTGGAATGCATCTGCTGTTCATGATAATGCAATTATATATCATCTATATATAGCTAACTATTGTCACTGCGTTTGATCAAGTAAGGATCTGTCAGCAGCACTACTAGATTCTTTATAACAAGCGTGTTAGTCAGTGTTTTGTGTTTTTAGAACTAGCCTGTACCTGATTTAGTACTAGAAGACATGGTATGAGATTCTGGTTCGGACTGAGGAGGGTGAGTTTTTGTAGACAATGTTTTGGACGTTTCTCTTCAATTACTACACAAGAAATTAACTATTGTTGTTCTATGTACTAGCTAATTAAGCATTGTTTGGTGGACAGGCTATAGCAGAGGAGAAATTCAAGCATTGCAGTGCAGCATACAAGACCTTATGCGATAGTTTGGCTGCTGCATAGATAATTTTAGATGAAGATCAGTGCTGCATGAGTCCCTTTCAAACTTGAAGATGCAAATTCTGAACACCTGCCATGTGCTTGTGGTGGATCTTACCAACCCAACCCCAAAAGTTGCATTGCTCTTCGCTCTTGGGGGAATTGAGTCAACATAAAATTGACCAAATAATGAGTATTGTACCATGTAAAATCTTTTCTCACAGGTCATTGTTGTATTTTTTTAGTGATAGGAAAACATTGTTTATACCAGTCATTGTTTTATCTTGGCTGAGTTACTGAACTGCAATTTAGGATGTTTTCGACAGGCTCGTATGGTAACAGTTGATTACATTATCATCTATGGTTTCACATCTTTGAGAAACGTTTTGAGTACACGTAAGTCATCAGACATGGAATAAAACCCATCTGAGTTTTGCTTTACTAGTTGTACACCATTATATCGCTCAAACTAATAATTTGGATTCATGTTCTCAACAATGAAAAAAAAGGCATACGCCCACATATCCTTCATCATGGTGTTTATGTTGCATTTGCGATGCGTAAGTGGACAAGCATGTGTTAAGCCTGGATATCCTTATCTTGTTGTCGACGTACCTGCAAAAGAAAACCCATTCAGAATAAGCATTAGTTCTCTGCTATGTTGAGTAACCAGTGACCCACATATTTCCTAAATACAACTTGTGACTTTGGATTTCCAGAAATCATGAATGACGTACGAGATCTCCAAGACAAATTCTCCTTTAGTATCCAAGGGAAACTGCGCACCACCAACTTGAACAGCTCCTTCATTCATGGACACGCTAAAGGTATTGCTATTCCCTGTTTTGCTGTATGTGCAACGCGAAGCTGAGTCAGAACTGAAAATCAAAGTGCGTTAAACTTTATGTAATGCAAAACGTTCATTTTCCCTTCCTATATGTATGCACAGATGATTTTACATGTTCGTATTTACTACCGTAACACTTTGTACATATAGCAGACTAGTGTTACTTACAGTATAGAACTATTGAAGAAAAACTACTGTAAGGGTAGATCATACATACTGAAGAAGTGAAGTAAAGACTTCTGTTTCTTCTTTGTTAAGATGATCTTGAACAGATGAAATTATGCGAACTATCCTTGACAAGAAAATGAACATAACCATTAATTCATGCATGATCTACAGACTTACCAAACGTTGCCTCTTGCATTGAGGCTGGCACCTGGAAAGGGGCTCACTGAATTCTTCAATTGACCATCTTCTTTTATAATCTAAATGGTAGACATTTTACTGCTAGTCATGTGAAGTACTCTAAGCCAATAAACACACAACAGTATTGCACTCACTTTATCATTTTGCAAGGCTTGACTTTGTTCTGAAACTAACCTGGAAGTCCTTGAGACCGGCGGATGCAATAGACGACCAACTTTCACCTTCAGTCTGCACCTAAAGAAAGGCTAAATACCTTCAGGACTCCTAAATGTATGCAAATAAGTAGTATGAGAGTCCACTCAGTAAGCATCATGCTAACCTGTGAGCGCCACAGTAGTTGCCATTCTCCCACCAGAATGTCCAGATCAATTTCAGCTCCATTTTGGCTTGAAATAAAATCATCAATGGCCTGTCCAACAAAAAAGAAAGTATATATAACTTTCTTCATTTAGCGTGATAATGGATGATACAAGCTGCAATGACTCACCTCTTCTACTCCTGTCCCAGCAGATATAGTTGACAACAAAATTTGCCTCGTGTCTGGACTCTTCTGTAGGACAAATGTGGTGCCCTGCACTACAGATTGTTTTGGAAAGACGATGAAATACAAGCATGGAAACTTTAAATTTATGTCCTCAAGGCTGAATGCATGACCAATCTGATATTGTCAAGGTAGTAAAATAACATCAAGGTTATGTAGTTGTACCTTGTTTCCCCTTGAAATACGTATGTTCCCAGCGTGGGATAAGTATGTTGTGTCAAGCCAACCTTTCGCTTCATCTCCAAGAAGCCTAAATGGCACTGGGTACAGAACTTTAAATGGCAGAAATTTGAAGGTGAATGCTGCTCGGTCAAAACGGAAAAGAATGCGCTTTCCATCCTCAATAGTTGCTTCTGCCTGTTTTTTATTTTCAGAAACTTACACACCGTAGGTTCATGGAGAAGTTATAAAAGCACTATGTTGTAGCACTTGGGAGTCTTAGAAGCATTTATCATTAGCCTCAACATAAAATCAGCAGATTTCTTTCTATCTAACTCATTAAGGAAATACAAAGGCCTTATTTCCAAACTCCTCAATTTTTATTATTGACAAGACTGATATAACACTTAGTGAATATTCAACAATCTGATAGTGAATCGTCAGCAATCTTTCGAGACTTTAAGTACGTGTCTAACAGATTGTTGAATCTTCAAGATTCTATATAAGGATGGGCTCGTTAGTGAAACAGAATCTTTCTTCATTTCTATTGAAGCAAAATCAAAGAATAAACTTCCCTAGAACATGATACCAACACATTACTGTAGTATAAGCATAACATCCCAGTAAAGCTTTTTATTTAATGTAGATACATTACTAATTCAACAAACCAAACCAGATCCAAAAGGCAAAATTAGACACAAGATAATAATAAATTAAGTGGTGGCATTGGTAATGCAGAAATCACAAAGGATGTACGGTCACATAGGTAGGATGGAAATCTATAAAGCCCTATGCATGTTAAATTTGTGTGATATTGACACAGAAATTACCTCTACTTTCAGATCACCAACTGATTCTGAAAACCTTACAACATTAACCACCCTTGGGTCATTTGTCCGGAGGTAAACTTCCTGGAAGATCCTGAAAGAGTCAACTCCAACAAAAGTCCTCTGCATACATGGCAATAATTTTAGTCCTGTGTCTAGAGACTGAACAATCCAAAGTTGAAAGAACACAGAGACAAATGGTAGATGGGATATCAAACAGAAGCAATTTCCTTTTACTTAACCTGAATAGGGGATGCTGTCCCTGGTCTTGTAGTGAAGATGAGCTGCCAGCTACCTTCAATTAAACTTGAACTTGTCTGCAGAGAAACCATGAAGGCTAAGAAGGCTAGCTTCCTCTCATTCTTTTTCTATACCTTTTCAGATTTGCTGTTTCAACTTATCTGAGTCACTTCTCTTGAATTTTGAAAAGCAATGCGACACTCGTACAACCTTATTGCTTAGCTATTCCGTATGTTCATTGTCACTTCAATCAAATTCTACCAAAACGAACAATGGTGCCGTTCAGTTAAGCTTATGGATCGAGTATTCGAGTTTGCAATATAGTTTTAAAGATGTTAACCCATTCGTGCGAAGAATAGATCACATGCCAAGCACTAAGTTTTCAAGACTCAGCTCCAGCATATTTGTTACTGCAAGGAAGTAATCCTGCAAATCTAAATTTAAACCCCAGAAGAAGTTCCCAGTTTGGCTTCAACTTGACTAAGCAAGGTCTAAGTCATTGGCATACAAAGTCTGAACCATTGAGAACTGAATTCACTAACCACAACCAGTAATCACCCACAGGTAAAGTTGTGACTAGTAGATTGTAAAAGAACAGAGCACATAGAAATTGAACGGGCACCCGCACCGGATCAGGCACGCCTCCCAGGGCCTCGAGCACCTGCACGGCGCTCTCCACCTCCTGCACACGCGGCAGGACACAGAGAAAGCCATCAGTAGCACGCCTACGCGCATTTCGAAATTGAGCAGGTGGACCGCGGGTGTCCCTAGCTTGCCTGGAGCTGGCGCGGCGCGACAGCACGGCCGCGGCCTTGGACGCCGAGGAGGGCCTCGACGAGCGCCGCCTCGGGCTCCGCGTACGCCGCCTCCCCGACCGCGACCGACCGCGCGAAGAGCCGCCCGGCCCCGTGGCGGTGGCGAGGCCGGCGCTGGCCCCTCCTCCGCGAGCGGAGCTGCGGCGCGCGGGAGGCGCCGGCGCGAGGCGCGGCAGAGTGCGGAGGCAGGAGGTGCACGAGGCCTCCGGCGGTTGCTGCTGCTGCGGCGGCGGCCATGGCGCGCGCGCGCGGTGGGAATCGGGATGGGGCGCGGCGTTCGTGGCTCGCGTTCGCGCTCAGCTGCTCACGCCTGGCGCGGGTGTCGGCTGTGATCGAAATCGTTCGACTCGTGTGGGTGGGTACCGTAGACGAGCGCCACGTGGCGTCGGCAGCGGGTGGCGTAACCGTTATCCCCCGCTTGGCCTGTGCGGCTGTGCGTATGCACTTTGATGTGGCTCTCGACTGTCAGATAAGTGATCGAGTGAATCTTGTTCCTAGCTTGCTGTCTGACTGTCTCTCTAGCGAGCCCACTAACTTACCAGTTTCTTGCCTACTAGTAATATGCAAGCTATATTAACACTATTTTTGGTTATTTGCAACTCACCCTATAAATATATACTCCCTCTGTTTGTTTATACATAACATTCATTAGCTTATTTTAAGCTAACCGGCGTTATATATATACACGAACGGAGGTAGTAGTTTGTTATCCTTCAATGTACTTACCTTCCACCTATCTCCATGTTCTCTCCCATCCCCCTTGTTACTCATATTTCACTGGGCCAGCTTCCATCAGCTCAATCTTAGAAAATTCTCTGCATGCAATTGTTCAAGTACAACCATCAATTTACACACTTCCATATAGTCCGACAGAAATCTTTTACATGTAATGGTTTGTAACTGCTCGACAAATGGAAAGGAACAAATTGCACATAGGAAATAAACATTTGAATGTCTTTGGACATGTTGGCATGTTATGAATTGGAGTTGTGGCTCCAAAAAAAAGTTTCTGTATTAATTTTTGTTCTTTACTAAGGTTTGTCTGTTCAAGAAAAAATTGTTCTTTCATACAAGAGACATTAAGGGAAGGGGAGGCCTTCAAGGTGTGCATATGTGGTGTACTTACTTAGGTATTTAGGTTGTTGCATATATAATTGTTGACACCAAAAATTGGCACCAGAAAGAGGCTGACATGTGAGCCGGATTTGGTAGAAGGATGCCATTCGGCTAAAGGGTTTTCTCTGAAGCATTCGGCAAAGATGCTCTGCGGTCGGGAACGCGTCGTCATTCGGCTAAGGGGTGTTCTTTGAAGCATTCGGCAGAGATACTCTGCAGTCGGGAATACGTCGTCATTCGGCAGAGGCATGGTTCCGCAGGTAAAAGTAGTAGCATTCGGGAAAGCGCGATGACGTGGAAAACATAAGGAAAAGGCTGGTTCGAACAAGGAATGCAATATGGGCACGAAGATCCGTCATTTATTTTTAGAAACAAGTATTGAAGTCGTGTCCGGCTAGGAGTTGTATCAAGACCTGGGTATAAATATAAACCCATGGCATCTGTAGAGAAAGAATCGAATCAATCATACAACAAACCGGCCCCGTGCCAACATCGAGTCCTTTAGTCGAGTCGTCGAGTTCTTCGAGAGGAGTCATCGATCCGTCGACCTCCGTAAGTACCGGCAACCTTGTATCATGCTTAGTATCATGCGGTGGATTTAAGCTTTGATGCAAGTAGTCTTGTTACCATGCTTAGTATCATCCGGTGGATTTAAGTTATGGTCTCAAGAAGGTTCCTCTGTTAGGTCATGAGCCATGCGGTGGGCTAAGATCTAGTATGGATCAAGTTATCGGCTCTGTTAGATTTTGGCAAGATCTAACGGATTCATTAAGTTACCCCGTGTTGCTCCTTTTTTACTATGTGCTTAATTCATGCAACACACCTTTGCCCAATCTAGATCGGCTAGAATCGGCTCTGCTTTACGGTGCGACGACTTATCCCCTCATAGCCGAATCCGAAACCGATCTAGGTTGCTACGTGTCGCGGGTTCAAGCTTGTCGGTATCGTGTAGATCTTGACAGAACCGGGTATCATGCGGTAGATGCAGGTTTTTGGATCGTCTTAGAGCTAATCATCCGGTGGATTAGAATTCGATTCGATCTGATAGATTTATCTTTACCGATTAGGCTTGTTCCTTCGACATGGATCCCGATTCGGCTAAATAGCCGTATTCGGCAGTGCTCTCATGAGTGAACTTGTGTTCGTGGGTTTGCATTGGACAATGAATGCTTTTAGCCTTTCACGATTAGATTGTATCATGCGGTGGATTGATCTAATCTGATTGGTGGTGTGGCTCCAAACGAGTTGTATCATGCGGTGGATTAACTCGTTCGTTGTCATGCATGACGGGTGCTGCTTTCGGCCTATGCATTCTTGTTTTCAATGTAAATTCGTGACTGTGTTGTGGGTTCGTAACTAAACATTGAGTGCTTTTAGCTTTTCATGATTAGATTGTATCATGCGGTGGATTAATCTAATCTGATTAGTGGCGTGGTTACAAACAAGTCGTATCATGCGGTGGATTAACTTGTTTTGTTATCATGCTTGACGGGTGCTGCTTTCGGCCTATGCATTCTTTGTTTACTGCGAATTTATGATCATGTTTCACCCTTTTATTTATTTATCATGCTCTGTTTCTCGTTAATCGGCTATGAGTACGTGTTCATTCGGTTGAAAGCCGATCTTTCGTCATGCTTACGTCACGCATTCGGCAGTGCGCTCCTTGCGTGCCTTGCCGATTGCCGAATGAGGTTTTAACTGCCGACAGATAGCTTCCCTGTAGCTATATGTCTCTCAAGATTGGCTTCAACGCCGCAAACATGGAACTGTCTGGTCTCACCCGGCACGTTCCAGGTTTTAATCTAAACGTTTTTTTTTATCCCTTTGTTAGTTTTCAGGCAAACTGACTGGCACGCTTCCGGATTCGAAAGCCCGGGCCACGTTTGAAGCCAGCTTTGTTCGGCTTGCTGTGTGCTTGGCGTGAGGTGCGGATTTTACGTCAACACACTTTTTGGCACGCCCAGTGGGACACACACAAGTTTTCAAAGATGCCTGAGTTGAGCGACATCATGGATGTCACTTTGGAAGAGTTGTCTGAAGAACATCAACAGATGGTAAAGGTTGCTGCCAACCAATTCATTAATAAATGTTTACTGTCTTTCGCCAAGAACAGGAGTGGTGCACCTTTTCTCAAGTCTGATCTGCCAAGAGTTCTCCTTCCTGGGCAATCTGATCTTACTGAAGAAGAAGAGAGGGAGAGATTCTCGGGCTTGTTATACAAAGCTTTGGGAGAGACAATGACCAATCACAATGCTGCGTTCTTAAACAGTTTTCGGCATATAATGATAAGCATTTTTGGTCAGCATGTGGATAAACCCTTTGAGCAGATACATGGGCAATTGGGTGGCCCGACATACTTCAATGTTCAAGCACCAGTTCAGAAACCACATGGTAAAGGAAATGCTGATGAAACTGGAGGTTCTGGTGCTAAAGATATAAATGGACAACCGATTCGGCAAGATCCTCAGCTTGCACTGCCGAAAGCTCGCACATACGGTGATATGGCATTCGGCACCACAGGGAATCCGCCTGCTTCTGCTTACAAGATATCTCCTTTGAACAACAGACTGCAGAGGGATTTATATGGAAACGGATATTCAGAGTTTATGGATTATAATGCTGTTGACGCCCTCCCGAATCCTGGATATGTTGGTACTGCAGGTATGCTTGCTGGAAAACCAGGGAATCAAGATACCAATATTGACCTCATGGTGCAAAAAATGACCGATGTATTGCAAAATCAATTCGGTCTGAAGCCTAAAAATCAGGGATATATGTACTCATCTCCTTTCCCTGAATGGTACCAAAGGGTATCATTGCCGAATAGAGTCAAGGTGCCAACAGAGTTTACTAAATTCTCAGGACAAGATGATACTAGCACTGTGGAACATATAGCTCGATATCTGATGCAGCTTGGAGAGGCTTCGGCAGACGAGACTTTCAGAATCAGATACTTTCCTTTGTCACTGACGGGTCCAGCTTTTACATGGTTTGCTTCTTTGCCTGCTCAGTCGATTTGTACTTGGAAAGACCTGGAACAGAAATTCCATGCTCATTACTACATTGGCAGTACCGAGAAAAAGTTGGTTGATTTGACCAGCTTAAGGCAGAGGAATAATGAAACACCTACAGAGTTCCTCAGGAGGTTTAGGGAAACTAAGAGTATGTGCTTTTCTCTGAACATACCTGATGATCAACTGGCTGGTATGGCTGTAGCTGGAATGTTGCCTGCCATTCGGGAGAAGCTTTTCGGGGTGGAGTTTGATGATCTGGGCCAGTTGTCGCACAGATTGGCCTTGATGAGTAACCAGGCGTATGGTTTCAAGAAAGATGTCAGATTTGCTAAAAATAATGATGTAGCTGACATCTATAACCAATTCCTTGAAAGAGCAGATCAAGAAGATGAGTATGAAGATGGCGAGGAGATAGCTGCAGCAGAGATAGTGTGGAGCAAAGAACCAGTTACAATGACTCAAAGATGGATCAAACAGATGAAAGGAACATATGATTTTGATGTGACTAAGGCAGACAAATTATTTGAGTTCCTGGTGAAAGAAGGCCGAATCAAATTGCCAGAGGGGCATTCTATGCTTCGGCCCGATGGAGTGAAAGATAAGAGGTACTGTGGGTTTCATGATAGAAATTCTCATTCCATTAATGAATGCAGAGTCTTTAGGATGAAGATTCAGAAAGCTATCCAGGAAGGACATCTGAAATTCGACAATAAGATGAAACTGGACAGTAACCCTTTCCCTCAGAATATGATCGGGTTCTCGGTTAATATGGTAAATGCTGTTCCATCTGGAGAAAAGGGAAGATTGAAAGTTTTAACCTCAAAGAAGGCAAAGCAGGATGGTTCAGTTGATCCTACTCGGCAGATCACAATGGAACAAATTCGCCGGAAAAATCTTCGGTTCCCGAATAGCCGATTTGAAGTGGGCGAATCTTTTAAACCTAGAGTTACTACACGTATTCTCCTCAACAAATGGCAGCGTCAGCAAGAAAAGGAGCGTTTTCAAAGGCGTGAATACGAGGAAGAGAAAAGAAGGCGCGAAGAAGAAAGGTTTGAGGAAGAACAAGAAGAATATGCTCGAGAGCAGGAACGTGCGCATTGGGGATGTGCATTCTTCAGACACTGTTGGAACGAAGGTTTGAAACTTCCCACATGGAATAATTGTCCTGAATGCAATAATAGATATGATGAATATAGGCAGGGAACTGTCAATCGCCGATCTGTCCATGAAAGAATTGGTAGGGTGCATCCTAGTGATGATCGGCGTTTTGATGATCAACCAAGAAAGAGACATGCTGATTGCGGATGGATTGATCATGAGGAAGAAGATCGTGAGTATGTTTGGCAGAAAGGACAATGGTGTCCACCTGGTTTAAGAAGGAGTCAGAAGAGAAGAGTTCAACGCCTGAGGAATCAAGAATTAAAGCAAGCAAGGCCTAGGATGAAATCGATATGGCTCCCAAAAGACAGGCCTGACGAACATGGTCATTCGGCTCCTACATGTATGGTATGTTTTCTGCCGAATGAATTCATGGCTCCAGCTAACCAAATTGTACAGGAAGAGGTATTGCCCGATATAGATGATGCCGAACAATTTGGGTTAATGGCACAATTGATGTTGAACAAACAAGCTGTTTTTGAAAAGCCAACCCAGAATCGGCACATGAAGCCACTGTACTTGAAGGGATATGTTAATGGCAAACCATTGACCAAGATGTTTGTCGATGGAGGAGCTGCTGTCAATGTAATGCCATATACCACATTCAGGAAGCTTGGTATGGGTCCTAGAGATTTGACACCAACGAGCATAATTCTAAATGATTTCGCTGGAAATCCTTCGGACACCAAAGGATGCGTGCATGTTGATCTGATGATTGGGTCCAAGACTCTGCTTACGACTTTCTTTGTCATTGAGGGCAAAGGGGCATATAGCTTGCTGCTTGGAAGAGATTGGATTCATGCAAATTGTTGTATTCCATCTACTATGCATCAACAGCTTATTCAGTGGATAGATGATGAGGTGGAGATTGTCCAAGCAGATGACTCAATAAGCGTAGCAAATATGGAACCAGCTTTCTGGGAATATCAAGGCATAGATTGTTTCTCAGGCAAGGACTGGGGAGAAGGTCCTGTGGCACCAGCCAGCAGTGATCAACAGCCGATCGAAGCAGTCGGCTCTCATAGTAATTTTTGATGGAAAATCCAATTGATGGAACTGATGGAAAATTAGGACGTGGATTTGTGTCGGCCGATAAATTAGAAGAAGTGGACATTGGAGATGGTGACAAGCCAAGGCCGACATTTATCAGTGCTAATTTGGATTCGGTTTTCAAAGAAAAGTTGGTGACATTGTTAAAGGAATACAAGGACTGCTTTGCTTGGGATTATTCGGAGATGCCCGGTCTAGACCGTTCTATTGTTGAGCATCGGTTGCCAATCAAACCTGGATATAGGCCTTACAAGCAACCACCCCGAAAAATCTACAAGGAAGAAGTGTTGGCCGATGTGAAAAAGGAGATTGAAAGATTACTAGATGCAAATTTCATTCGGCCATGTAAATACGCGGATTGGATCTCTAATATTGTTCCTGTCTATAAGAAAAATGGAAAGATGAGGGTTTGCATAGATTTTAGAGACCTAAACAAGGCTACACCCATGGATGGATATCCAATGCCTATTGCTGATTCATTGGTTGATGCTGCTGCTGGATACAAAGTGCTCAGTTTCATGGATGGTAACGCAGGATACAATCAGATTTATATGGCATTGGAAGATATAGTAAAGACAGCTTTCAGGTGTCCTGGACACATAGGGTTGTTTGAGTGGGTTGTCATGACCTTTGGATTGAAAAATGCCGGTGCAACTTATCAAAGGGCTATGAATTATATTTTTCATGAGTTGATCGGTAAGATTGTGGAAATATATATTGATGATGTGGTGATCAAGTCATTAGATCATGAGTCTCATTTGGCCGACATAAGGAAAACTCTAGAATGCACCAGGAAACATGGGCTTAAGATGAACCCGAACAAGTGTGCTTTTGGAGTTTCGGCTGGAGAGTTTCTGGGATTTTTGATACATGAAGGAGGAATAGGAGTTGGTAAGAAAAGCATGAAGGCAATTGATGAAATTGTTCCTCCAACTAATCTTAAAGAGCTACAATCACTGCTTGGCAAGATAAATTTTGTGAGAAGGTTCATATCAAACTTGTCACAAAAGGTGTTGCCCTTTTCCTCACTGTTAAAAATAAAGAAGGATCAAAAGTTTGTATGGGGTGACGAACAACAGAAGGCTTTTGATGAAATAAAGGAGTACATGAAGAAGCCACCAGTATTGGTGCCTCCACAATTAAACAAGCCTTTTAAGTTGTACGTGGCGGCCGATGCCCAAACTATTGGATCGGCCCTCATTCAAGAATTTGAAGGGAAAGAAAGAGTAGTTGCATACCTTAGCCGAAAGTTATTAGATCCAGAGACAAGGTATTCGGCTATAGAGAAGCTTTGCTTATGTGTTTACTACTCCTGTACAAAATTTCGGCACTATTTACTACATGCCGAATGCGTTGTGTATTCAAAGTTTGATGTGATAAAACACATGTTGTCTATGCCAATTTTGAACGGAAGGATTGGCAAATGGATTTTAGCTTTGTCTGAATTTGAATTAAGATTTGAATCGGCAAAGGCTGTTAAGGGACAGATTATTGCCGATTTCATTACTGAACATCATGATACATCGATAAATTTGCTTAACATTGTTCCTTGGGTGTTATTCTTCGATGGATCTTCATGCAACAAAGGTGGTGGAGCAGGTATCTTATTAATTTCACCCAAAGGAGAAACATTTGAGTTTGCTGTTCCTATTCAATCTGCTGTTACTAACAATCAAGCTGAGTATGAGGCATTGCTCAAAGGGCTCCAATATTTGAAAGAAGCAAAGGCCATTGCGGTTGAAATTTTTGGAGATTCAGAATTGGTCATAAAGCAATTGAATGGTGAATATGAGTGCAAAAGTGATACCTTGAGGAATTACTATGAAGAATGCAAAGAAATATTGAAGAGCTTTCGGTCAGTAATTCTACAACACATTCCTAGAGGGGATAATGGAGAAGCAAATAGATTGGCCCAAAGTGCATCAGGTTATAAAGAGCTTCGAGAAGTTTTTGCTAATGATATATATGCATTCGGGAATAATCTGGCAGAGGATGATTGGAGAAAAGAGATTGCCGATTATCTGGGGAATCCATCCCGAAAGGTTTCTAGAAAGCTCAGGTATAAAGCTTTAAAGTTTATTCTTCTTGATGATAATTTGTATTATAAATCCCTGGATGGAGTGCTATTACATTGCTTAAATCGTGAAGAAGCAAAAAGGCTGATGAGTGAAGTACATGATGGGTTGTGTGGAGCACATCAATCGGCCTACCGAATGAAGTGGGTTATTAGAAGAACTGGATATTACTGGCCGACAATGCTGGAAGATTGTTTTGAATATTATAAAGGATGTCAAGACTGTCAGAAATTTGGAAACATTCAGAGAGTTCCGGCATCGGTTTTGAATCCCATTGTCAAGCCATGGCCATTCAGAGGATGGGGAATAGATTTGATTGGCCAAATAAATCCTCCATCTAGCAAGGGGCAAAAGTTTGTGCTTTTGGCAACTGATTATTTTACCAAGTGGGTTGAGGCAATTCCATTAAAGAAGGTGACGTCGGAGAATATGGTTGAATTTGTTAAAGAGCACATCATTTACAGATTCGGGATTCCTCAGACAATCACCACTGATCAAGGGACTCAATTTACATCTTCAGAATTCAGAGATTTTGCTGAAAGTATGGGCATCAAATTATTGAATTCTTCTCCTTATTATGCCCAAGCTAATGGTCAGGCAGAGGCTTCTAACAAGATTATGATTAAAATTATACAGAAGAAGATTGATCAGAAGCCGAGAAAGTGGCATTCGGTACTCAGTGAGGCTTTATGGGCTTACCGAATGGCTCCACATGGGGCTACACAGACGTCTCCCTATGAGTTGGTGTATGGGCATCATGCTATCTTGCCATGGGAAATACAATTAGACTCAAGGAGAATAAAGTTGCAAAAGGATTTAAGTTCTAAAGATTATAAAGATTTAATGATGGATGAATTAGAAGATTTGCATATGATTCGTCTCAGGGCCTTGGAGAATATTGAGAAGAACAAAATGCGAGTTGCTAAGTATTACAATAAGAAGGTGAAAGTTAAGCAATTTACAGAAGGTGATTTAGTCTGGAAAGCGATATTGCCGATTGGAACCAAATATGCAGCATTCGGCAAGTGGTCTCCAAATTGGGAAGGTCCTTTCAGAGTGGTTAGATGCGTGCCTGGAAATGCATATATTTTGAGGACATTATTGGGAGAAGAATTTGCTTCTGCTATAAATGGAAGATATTTGAAGAGGTATTATCCCAGTGTTGAAATCGATCGGTGATTGATATATTAATTTGCCGAACAGCCGATTTTCGGGAAGAAATCGCCTTCAGAGCAAATGTTGACAGAAAAGGAAAATGGCCAGTACTGAATGTATTGCCCTTAGCACAAAAATATACTACATCAGATGTTCATGCAAGATCACAAAAGATAAGTTTTATTGCCGAAATTCCATAAATCCCTAGTACAAACTAATGGAATAGCTTGTTCAAAACGGACTGAGGATGAATGGAATCGGCAATGGCGGCGCCATGAGCATCAAGGCGATCTATGGAAGCCTCGATGTCATCGATCTCCTCCGGGTTACCGTTAGCGAAGCCGGTCGGTAGCCTGGAGTAGTCGGTATTGGTGTGCGTCGACATGGCGACTAGGCCTGCGGCAGTGCCCAGACGGATGCCGTGCGAGGCCACCTCATCAATGCGGCCCGCCACCGCGCCGAGGCGAGCTTCTGGTGTGTCCCCAGGAGCATTCACCTTGTTCGCCAGCTCATTCGCCAGCGCCTTTAGCCGATCGAGTTCGGCATCACGCGCTGCAAGTTTACAAAAGAGGATTGCAGATTAATGTCATTTGGAGAACGAGATTGAGATTGAGCAGGTTGCAGGACTCACCGTCGATGACTTCGAGCAACTGTTTGCGCTCGTGCTGCCGTTCGAGATCCGCAATCCCGGCTTGCTTGGAGATGACCTCCAGCTCGCGACGAGAATCATCGCGCTCCGCCTTGAATCGGCGAGCGTCACCATCTGAATAGCGGGAATCGACCGATGAGTGAGTTCGATTGGACGAACTCGAAGAGCCGGACGCCGCAGGAGCAGCGGCTGGAGCCGCGACTGGCGCACCAGCGGCGGCAATCCATTGGATTGCCCTGAAGAAACAAAGAGATTCGTCAAGGAGAAGGCAAATCTCGAGAAGAACAGAGAGAAGTAAGCGGCCAATCACCTGCGGCGAGCGCCGGCGCGGCTTCCTTCGGGCTCGTCGGCGGCCGGTCGCCTTCCATTCGCCATTGGGGTTTTCTTGAGTTTACTGTGCTTGGGGAAAAGAAGAGTTCAAGGAAGGCGAAAGGCTTAGTAAAGAGATAGCGGCACTTGGTATGTTTATTTATAGAATCCGCAGAGGAAATCGTGATCGGTGATCGTGGCGCGCGTCCCAAAATTTCAGGAGGTGGAAAGCCCCACGAACCGAGCAGTTACCGTGTCGTTTGGGATTCATGCCGAATCGGGTTCGGTTCTACTGAATTGGATTCGGCTATATCGTTTGATGCGTTTTCGGGTCTGACACTGTTGAAACCAGCTTTGCCGAATGAGTTATTCACAATGGAGAAAGACAGGGTTAAGAAAAGGCAAGATTACAGGATTGATAAACATACGGCTGATCGACTGTTTGTTACAGTTACAAACCCAAGAACTGTGAGATTACATTTTTAGCATTTGATATCATGTTGCTAATGTTCTCTAATAAGTTTTTGTCAGCTTCTTGGGTTCTAGCCAGAGCAGCAAGCTTTGCCTTAAGTTGTTTGTCTTCGTTTAGAGCTGCTGAGGCTTCCTTTCGCATCTTTTCTGTTAACTTGGGAAGCTCTACTATCTTCTTCTTATCAGCTTCAATTTCAGCCGATAAATCTCTCAATTCGGCTTCAAGGGCAGCTTTTCTGGCCTCCTTCATTTCAAGTTCAGATTCCAATTTGATCAGTAATTTCTTGCTATTCTGAGCTTGAGTATGCAGGTCTTTCACAGAATGTTTGACTGTGGATCTCCTCTGTTCTAAAGCTGGTTGAGAAGATTGGTTTTTCAAAGCCTGCTTTACTGCGGCATATTGTTGATCCAAATGAGAGACTGGTTCCAAAGAAACTTTAATATCATCAGGGAGTTCTTGGTCAATGGATTCCAGTACATCCCTTAAAAGATCAGCATCTTTGACTTGATCTTGGATGCTCTTGTGCAGCAAAGCAAGGATATCTTTCAGCTTTGTCTGATTTTCTTCTGACAGAGTTTGGCCAGAAGATGTTTCTTCCCCTTGTTCGGCAACCAAGTCATCCACAGCAAAAGAATAGCTTGATGATGAGATGGGTTTCTTCTGAAAGAAGGTTTTGCCGAATTAGTAGTGATCTGCTGAATAAAAGGGTGGAGAAAGTGAGTGATTATGCTTACCTCGTTCCCGAATTCCTGAATAGGAGAAGGAAGCCTTTCAGGCTCAATTGGGGGATTCTGTGTGTCTTGCTGAGGAGAAACTGGAGGGCTTCTTGGTGAGGATGGTGCTTCTGATTGGGGAAGAAGTTGCAAAGCTAAAATTGAGTCATGATGGGAAGAAGAGCTTTCCAAGATTGAATCCATTGAGGGTTGTTCTGCAGTTAACAAGAAATGAGTGCCGATGAAAAGGAAGTTAGGAAGATGAAGTGGTAGAATCTTACCAATCAATGAAGCATCGGCAGGATCTGCACTGATTGCTGATTGCTGTGCTCTGGCCTGAAACCAAGAAGAAATAAACCTGAGTAAAATATCAATGACGTTGTAGTCAAAGAAAGAAGGCTCTGACCCTGATAACCTTTTTGCTGCTTATTCTCTTCTTCTTTGCAACTGGAGGAGCAGTCAGAGAAAGGGTTTTCCTCTTAACAGATGATGGTATAGTAAGTATTGGGTCTAAGGAAGCTTGTCTAGCCATCAGCTGGGCCAAGGTGGGAGATTGGTGCCCCAAAGCAGATATTGGGCCTGCAGTTTTGTACAAAATTGCCCTGGCAAGAGGGGCAGGTGTTATGTCCTGAAAAATGACAGAAGTCAGAATCAATTGAGGTTAATATTATTGAGACAGATGAAGAAATAAGCATATTACCTCTGAAGTTGGCTGATAGTCAGGCATCAAATCGAGGCAGAAAGGGTGGACTGGTACATTAAAAATGTGATCATGGACTTCTTGCCACCAAAGAATAAAAGAAGGATGAGCAAGTGCTGTTGGCACAAAAGGTTCGATCTGATAGATGGCTGCACAACACTTATAATCAAAGATTCTTCTTGTTTCTGTGGAGTCTTTGATGATTTGCCTAGGCTTGAGGAATTCATGAAAGAATAATCTTGGGGGCACTTGGCCACATCCTAATTGCCTGGCTACTATGTTCGGCTGGTAATATTCATATGAACTTTGAACCAGCCTTCCTCCACAAAATTCGGCTGGTAAGATGCAAGGCCGAATAAAAGTATTAAAAATTGCTGTGGACTCTACATCTATGCATCCAGTTTCGAAGCTGAATTCACAAGGAAAAATGAGGCTGTCATTGTCCATGTATGGGAACCAGAGGGGATTGGCAAAGCCTTTGAAGAAAAGTTCAAACAGTTCCCCAATGTTCTTGTTGATAGCAATAGTGGAGGCTGCTTCCCCATAGGTTTGACAGCCTTTGGTGCTCTGGGCTTCTGCTTCCTGGTAATTGACCGAGGGGAAGTGTCGGCTGTTGAGGTCAATGGAGACGATTTGGTGCATGTACAATTGCAGCCACATCTGGACGAACCACCAGGGACCATTGACGCAGGAAATTTTCTTGTTGGTGTGCATCTGATAAATGGTTTGATGGAGCATGTGATAGACACTTCCCAAGAGATATTTCCCGAGAGGGATAAGTGTGCCTGCAGCCAAGTCTTCAGCCATTACTATGTGATTCAGAGTTGGCTCATTGGCTTTACCACAGAAGACAAATCTGCACAGCCACATATTCAGGAAGGCCCTGTATTCAACATCAGACAGAGGACCATCGTGCATGTAAGTCTGGATGTATTTCTTATATCCAACTCCAGTTTTCACCCCTGTCTGTTTGGAAGAACCCTTGTATCTGTATGGGTGTGTTATCCCTGTGATGTTCAGGCCGGTTATCATGTAGACATCGGCCAGGGTTGGGGTCATTGGTCCGTGACCAAAGAGAAAAGCATTCATGCCATTGGACCAGAAGTGACAAGCTGCAATCAGGAGATTTTCATTCTTGGGTGTTTCGGCTAGAGATAGCTCCAAGCAATGAGAGATACGAAGACTGTCCCAATTCTGCGTCTGGGGGCTTTTATTTTCAAGAATCCTTTTGTACCAGTTTCTCCAACCGGCGATTGGGGGCAGAGGCCAGTTCTTGAATGAATCTTGCCATTCGTGAGGTCCCGTCAATGAAGTTTTGAAAGGGATCCTTTGAGACTCGGCCGCAATAATTTCGGAGGGATCTGGATTCCCTGAAGGGCCGAGGAAGAAAGATGCGGATTGCTCCTCCGTAGGGGTCAGGATTTCAGTGGTCAGAGCCTATTGAGGACGGAAGAAAAGCGATTCGGGGATTCAAAATGCAGCTTGAAGAGAGTAATGCCGAATATGATTGAAGAAAACGGAACTTACTTGAAGAATTTGATCTTGGTTCGCCATTTGAAGATCGGAGCTTGAAAGATTCGACGAACTAGGGTTTGAGTTTGAGAACGCACTCTGAGGATTTGGGAGCAGAAAATGGATGTCGAACGGGCTCAGCCTGGAAATGTTGGGGATTCCTGGTCAATTCCGAGATAAAAGTATCCTTTATCCCGAAATTGAAGGGGCATGTGTTGACACCAAAAATTGGCACCAGAAAGAGGCTGACATGTGAGCCGGATTTGGTAGAAGGATGCCATTCGGCTAAAGGGTTTTCTCTGAAGCATTCGGCAAAGATGCTCTGCGGTCGGGAACGCGTCGTCATTCGGCTAAGGGGTGTTCTTTGAAGCATTCGGCAGAGATACTCTGCAGTCGGGAATACGTCGTCATTCGGCAGAGGCATGGTTCCGCAGGTAAAAGTAGTAGCATTCGGGAAAGCGCGATGACGTGGAAAACATAAGGAAAAGGCTGGTTCGAACAAGGAATGCAATATGGGCACGAAGATCCGTCATTTATTTTTAGAAACAAGTATTGAAGTCGTGTCCGGCTAGGAGTTGTATCAAGACCTGGGTATAAATATAAACCCATGGCATCTGTAGAGAAAGAATCGAATCAATCATACAACAAACCGGCCCCGTGCCAACATCGAGTCCTTTAGTCGAGTCGTCGAGTTCTTCGAGAGGAGTCATCGATCCGTCGACCTCCGTAAGTACCGGCAACCTTGTATCATGCTTAGTATCATGCGGTGGATTTAAGCTTTGATGCAAGTAGTCTTGTTACCATGCTTAGTATCATCCGGTGGATTTAAGTTATGGTCTCAAGAAGGTTCCTCTGTTAGGTCATGAGCCATGCGGTGGGCTAAGATCTAGTATGGATCAAGTTATCGGCTCTGTTAGATTTTGGCAAGATCTAACGGATTCATTAAGTTACCCCGTGTTGCTCCTTTTTTACTATGTGCTTAATTCATGCAACACACCTTTGCCCAATCTAGATCGGCTAGAATCGGCTCTGCTTTACGGTGCGACGACTTATCCCCTCATAGCCGAATCCGAAACCGATCTAGGTTGCTACGTGTCGCGGGTTCAAGCTTGTCGGTATCGTGTAGATCTTGACAGAACCGGGTATCATGCGGTAGATGCAGGTTTTTGGATCGTCTTAGAGCTAATCATCCGGTGGATTAGAATTCGATTCGATCTGATAGATTTATCTTTACCGATTAGGCTTGTTCCTTCGACATGGATCCCGATTCGGCTAAATAGCCGTATTCGGCAGTGCTCTCATGAGTGAACTTGTGTTCGTGGGTTTGCATTGGACAATGAATGCTTTTAGCCTTTCACGATTAGATTGTATCATGCGGTGGATTGATCTAATCTGATTGGTGGTGTGGCTCCAAACGAGTTGTATCATGCGGTGGATTAACTCGTTCGTTGTCATGCTTGACGGGTGCTGCTTTCGGCCTATGCATTCTTGTTTTCAATGTAAATTCGTGACTGTGTTGTGGGTTCGTAACTAAACATTGAGTGCTTTTAGCTTTTCATGATTAGATTGTATCATGCGGTGGATTAATCTAATCTGATTAGTGGCGTGGTTACAAACAAGTCGTATCATGCGGTGGATTAACTTGTTTTGTTATCATGCTTGACGGGTGCTGCTTTCGGCCTATGCATTCTTTGTTTACTGCGAATTTATGATCATGTTTCACCCTTTTATTTATTTATCATGCTCTGTTTCTCGTTAATCGGCTATGAGTACGTGTTCATTCGGTTGAAAGCCGATCTTTCGTCATGCTTACGTCACGCATTCGGCAGTGCGCTCCTTGCGTGCCTTGCCGATTGCCGAATGAGGTTTTAACTGCCGACAGATAGCTTCCCTGTAGCTATATGTCTCTCAAGATTGGCTTCAACGCCGCAAACATGGAACTGTCTGGTCTCACCCGGCACGTTCCAGGTTTTAATCTAAACGTTTTTTTTTATCCCTTTGTTAGTTTTCAGGCAAACTGACTGGCACGCTTCCGGATTCGAAAGCCCGGGCCACGTTTGAAGCCAGCTTTGTTCGGCTTGCTGTGTGCTTGGCGTGAGGTGCGGATTTTACGTCAACAATAATTCTCAATGTAGGCACAAGCATGAATTCTATACTCATCTGAAAGTCTATACACGTGACATCAATACGTTGGTACATGATGAGATCTGGCAAGCACAAAGTGGACTTTCTTTTTCTACTATAAATTTCTCGAGAGAGACCTGCAAGTACTCGTGAAGTAGGTTCGTGGCAATTGGCCCAGCTCCGATCCCTAAGACCCCATGGGCAGTTACAAGCGCCAGTCGCATGCATGCATGTATTCTTCATGCTGCCCAGCGGTAGTCAACCAGGCGTCGCTAACCCCCTTCACCATCAGACAACTACTCTCCGAATGCATGGAAATCTCCATCACAAGTCCAGATGTAAGATTTGCCACAGAGCAGACACGAATGGCTTTGCGTGCGTGGAAGACTTTTATAGCTAGCGACATGGAAACTCAAATACAACCTTGTGACGAAGTGCTAACCACTAATTTTGTTAGGAAGGCAGGCGAATTCCTTGAGCATCCTATTCCTAGAAGACAAACAGAACCCATCAAAACAGAGGTGCAGTTTGTGTGCCATGTGACTGTGAGCGGTGTGTACCGGACTACTGGTGGCTTCCATGATATATGGACACAGAGTTAGGACTCAGGACAATATGGAGCCGAAGGGAAGTTTAGCTATTGCTCTGTTTTATTATTGACCAAAGAAATCGGACACATATTTTTGTCTTCCTACTTACCAAGATTATTATGATTTTTTTTGTGGGCAGATTATTATGAAAATTTATATGGGAAATTCTGGTCTTCGTCTACATGTCTAAAACTAGCAAAACTAAAGGCCCACACAATAATGGGAATCACCATACCCTTAGACCTTAGTTCTTAACTCCACAGTGGGATCCATCTTCCATAGCAGAATTTCACGTTTAGAAAGGGTTCACGACTTCACGTTCGGCATCCATATATACTACAACCTGTGAATTTCCAACACTTGCTCTACCACCACTGATGTGGCCAAAAACGAACTCCCACTAGGATATGGCAACCGTGCTGAGACTTTCTATTGTTACAAACTTTGATCAATTTTTTTTGCTATGCATGTTGTTAAGCACAAAACAATAATAACAGCATATGGTTTGATGTGTCTTTAAAGTGGAAATAAGATAAGAGAAGTTGAGAACAGAACATAATCATAGATGTGATTAAAGGCCATTTCCTTCATGTTGCCTTCTACTTTATGTTTGGCTGGTACAAAACATAACCATATATAGAAAAGATTGAAGGCACCTTTGAGTGGTATTAGAGCAACTCCAGCAGACCCTCTAAACAAGCCCCCAACTCATATTAGAGGGTCAAACAAAAAATTGCACTCAGGCAGGCTCTCTATTTGACCCCCTATTTTGGGGAGGTCTCCAAATTTATCCCCACCGTCTATTCCTAGGGTCTCTAGGGAGCTCTCTATTCTTAGGGGCTATTACTGAAGTTGGAATAAATTCTAAAGCCCTCAAAAAATAGAGGAGGCAGCCCCCATTTAACATTTGGAGATTCTGATTCAAGGGTTATTGCTGGAGTTGCTCTTATATGGCTATTAGCTGAATATACAATGCCACTGTGCTTGTTTGGCTGGACGTTGGTGAATAAAAATTAATTTGGACTTATCTTTGTTACTGATATTGTGAGCTTGATCAGCATGCAACCTCTTTTAGGTGAAGCCTTCATGTATCTGGTTTATATTTTGGACAATGTAGGCTAAAATTTTAGGTTTCATTAACTTCCTATCGAATTCGGTTAGAAGATTCTGTCCACAATTAGTTGTCATAATTTCCATTTTCCTGGCCTTATTGCCTGTATTTACAAGATCCAGCATCAATTTTTTTTGGTACAGATATGTTTAACACAGGTGGATGTGGCTGCATATACACTAGTCAATCAAGATGCGCCCATTCTTGCACGCATCACAAGCCAATGGAGCCGCAGTCGAGCAATGCCACGACGTCGAGGAGGGGGGCAGTAGCGGGCGAATGCTCCGATGGCACTAGCTAGCATCTGCTTTAGAGACCCGTTAAGGCAGAGGCGTCGGGGTTGCGAGTTTTGCAGAACGACCTTGCGGAGGGCATCATTGGGATGTGGAAGGGTGGCCTCGATCGCCTCGTCCACAGGGAGACGAAGCCGGCACATCAACGTCTTGAAGGACGCCTACCTGATTCAATTGTAAAAGGAGGCGAGGAAATGAGGCTGTAGATTTTCTTTCAAGTTCATGCCCCGGGAACGTTGATCTGATCTAATTTCCTGACGCCTTTCATTCTCAAGCAAGGCCTATACTTTTGGTAGAGAACACACAAAGGGATCGAACGCAAAGGACATACATGAACATGCCTATTGTCAATTTTTCATGCAAACGAGTCCACTCTTTTGGTCTTGTGCACTTCCCTGACCTATGGAATTGAAGTAGTAAGAGAACAATAGGAAACTAAATGCTTTGGAGTGTGTGCAAGTCTCAAAGAAGGCCTCCATCGTCACAAGCGAAAAACACTCGGATGTTGAAGTCTCTCTCTACTGATACAAGGGGAGTGTTCAATGTTCACAGAACGAAAGATGACTGTACAAGAGCATCTCCAGCCCAATGA
The DNA here is from genome assembly GCA_033239725.1 of Echinochloa phyllopogon. Classification (NCBI taxonomy): domain Eukaryota; kingdom Viridiplantae; phylum Streptophyta; class Magnoliopsida; order Poales; family Poaceae; genus Echinochloa; species Echinochloa phyllopogon. The sequence goes on along the minus strand of BTCW01000002.1, from coordinate 46,546,403 downwards.
CTAAATGGACCTCTATTTCTTGATTTAGTCACTTTGATGAAAAAAACAGCTCCAACCGGACCCCTAAACGGCCTACTATTTTATGGAGGCGACCAAATTTTGGTCCAGAGCCCCTGCAACTAGAGGCCCTCTATCCCCTCTCCCCCGACGCCCCCCACGCCCGTCGCTCTGGCGCACCCGACGCCGCCGCCCACCAATGGCCCCGCCCGCCGACGCCGGAGTTCCTCCCCTCGCCGGTAGATCCGGGCCGCTAGAGGAAGGCCCGCCGGATTCGGCCTTCCAGGCCGACGGGGCGAACCACGGGAGGCGCGACGGCGGGGCGGGCTTCCAGGGGCTGCGATGGCACTACGAGGCGCTGGTGGAGGACGTGGCCGCCAACGAGGGCGACCGCGTCCCGCTCCCGCGCTACGCCGGCGAGGAGTCATCCGCCGCGGCGCCCGACAGTGTCGCCGGTTCTGCGTCCGCGCCCAAGGACGGCGGCGGCGGCGGCGGAGGTGGGCACCGCCGCGAGGAACGGAAGAGCGGCGTCGACGTGGGGAAGAGCTGCTCCAAGGCAGAGCAGGAGCGGCGCAAGGGCATCCCGTGGACAGAGAAAGAGCACAGGTTCGTGGTGGATCCCGTGGAGTTCCTGAATTCAAAGCTTGCGCCTTTCATGTCATGTCATCTGTTAACGCGCAGAGCAGAATCAGGCAGAATGATTCCGATCATAATTCGCACACGCTGATGCTGAATCATGGCTGCTAATAATTAATCTTGGTAATGATATGGCGCAGGCTGTTCTTGCTGGGGCTGGACAAGTTCGGCAAGGGCGACTGGCTGGGGCTTGAGGGTTCAGACTTGAGAGCCAGCAACCAAAGCAATCAGCAACTTCGGGGGGAATCTCTGTTTCTTTTTACCAGTTTGTTAGGCTCAACTCAAATCAAGAATCCAAATTTGGGAGAACTTCCTGCTCACAGTTCTACCAAATATATCTCTGACAAAAATGCTCCCAGAAAGCAAGAGTATCTAGTTTGTTCGTTTGTAGGTACCAAAAAATGTATATAAATGCATATGAAAATATTCTAGATTCTAGTTTGACAGGCCTGCTAGGTCCTTGCTAAGCTCAACTATCTTTAGCTGACCAGCAGCCAGTTGGCCTTTTTCAAATAAACTCTCCTATAAATGCATATGAATCCTTGCAGATTTGAACTGACTTTTTCATGTTACTTCCGATTATGTAATGAGAAATTTAGTAGGAATCATGCAATGTCTAGTTCACAGTAACATTGATATGATATTTTTCATGTTTTTCTTGCAGTATAAGAACCTTGTTTTAATTTAATATTTTGACTTTTTGTAGGATCCAATGTCTAGTTCCTTTATGGACATGTTGACATAAGAATCTGAAACTCCAGTGGATGTGCTCACACAAGAAAGTGGCAAAGGGCGGGGAGGAAATTACAATCGTGATGAGGACATCCAGTTGTGCTGGTCTTGGATGCATATAACCTATGATGCTAGAACTGGGAATGAGCAACCACTCACAACTTATTGGAACCGGATAGCAGAACACTATCATGAGAACAAGACTTTTGATAGGAGACTTTGTGCAGGTGGTTCTAGTTAGGAGCTGATAGGAGAGTTTATTTCCTTGCAACCAGAACTCCACTAGGAGAGTTTATTGTTTATTGTAGACCAAGTATTCTATGTAATTTATTGGTCGGCATACTCCTGAATGCTGCTTGGATTGCCTGTGATCTTGGCAGAATATTGTACTTGTGATCTTGGCAGGATGGTAATTTATGTAATGTTGCTTGAAAATGCTGCTTCTTGAAATGTAGTGATGCTGCTGTGTTTTTCAGAGACAGCATTTTCTGGATGCCATTTTTCTAGATGCTTCTGGATGTCATTTTCTGTTGTACAGACAAGTGTTAGTACTGCATTTTCTTTCAGGCTCTCTGTAGGACTGCTGCGGGAAAAGTTTGGAAGATAGTGCAATTTTCATTTCCAAGGACAAGAGAACAGAAATGCAGATGTGTGCACAGAAAGCTGTTGCTGCAATAATCTGAAAGCTGCTGCTGCTAGCAAAAAGTAGCAGTCTTCCTGCTAACATATATAGTTCACGCATGCTCATATGGTTTTGGAAACCTAATATTCGAGCATCATTTGCAGTGAAGGACGTGATCTATAGCAAATAACTAGCAGAAGCACAGTCCATATTGTTTTGAGATTTGGCTGAAACTCATCATGACAATTTGGGTTGTGACAATCCCATGAATGTTACATATCCTCAGAAATAGTTCTCTGACAATTAACCTTAATTCTGACAAGTTTTCATGCAGCAATGCCAAGTACAATACCACAAAACAGTTCTGTCTCAAACTTCTAGAGCTACATATTGTCTGAAGTGCTTGGTATTGTAAACAGAGTTGTCAGCGAAGTAGTCCTAGTAAATCTGCTCATGACCTCCTAGGACATCTCTTGGCACGCTTTGGCGGCCCGGCAAAGATCCACGGAATTTCTTCTTGTTCTTTTTCCTCTTCAATCCAGCAAGAACAGCACCAGCGACATCTGGCACAACAAAAAAATTTGTCATATTTGTTTGAGTGCTCTTCATGAACATTACCAATGTCCCAGCAATCCATCAATTAGTTAGTTGTCCGCAGAGACAAAGGCAGCACAGGCATGTGAGTGGTAGGAACTGCCAAAAAAAAGATTTACATGGTTAAGAAAAAGCTGCAGAACACTGACAGGTAAAATGTAATACAATGAGGTGGTTTCAAGCTTTACAAAGCCCAAATGCAATGCCAACGGCAAGTTTCAGTCACTACTCACTAGTGTCAGGTTTCATTCATCAGGAGAAAATCTAGAATGGAACTGGAATAGATTGTCAGATCAAGTACCCTCAGATTGCAGGGAACTTAGTTCAAATTACAAGCCAAGCAGAAGGCATTGCCCAAGCCAAATCCAACTCACTATCTGATTCACACATCTGAAGTTACATCAGTGTATGCTCAATTGCTCATCGTTGGTAATACAAAAGCTGAAAAATCTAGTTCTTGGGGGGGGGGGGGGGGGGGGGGAGTACTAGCTAGAGACTAGAAGCAAATGCTGCCTATAAACTTGAAATGAAGAAACGAAGAGTACTAGCTGGTTCTTGTAGTTCTTGATTTCGTACCATTGTTCATGAACAGCATGCAGCAAGCTCCAGGCACCGCTGGTGGGGAGGCACAGGATGAACTGCCTCGGCACCTTGAGCACGGACGCGACTTGGGACGGCAGCGACAGGGGTAGCCTCGAGAGATCCACGACGCCGGCGACGGCCGAGGGGAGCGGCGCTAGGAGCGCAGGCCCCGAACGCCGGGCGCGGCTCCGAGAGGAAGAAGAGGCAAAGGGAGGAGAGGAGGAGGGCCGGCGGCGGTGGCGTCCGGGAGGAGGGCCGGCGGCGCGGGGGCGTCGGGGCGGCGGCGAGCGAGAGCGCCCGTCGGGAGCGCGTCGGGCGTCGAGAGAGATGGGAGAGAGATGGGCCCACTGTCAGATGGATACAGGCCCTGTCAGTTGAGCTGGAGGACATTTCTTATTTAGGCCTCTAAATTTTTAAAACTGGCCCTCAAAATGAAATATAGAGGCTCATTTTTAATCAGTCTACTGAAGTTGCTCTAAACACGGAGTAGCTAGAAGTGTTGAAGCAGAATAGTAGGTGTGTGTGATGAATAGTCAGGGGGGAGCAAAATTTAGGTTATGAGCAAGTTGTGTTTAGGAAAAATGGTTGAAGAGTACTTAATTTCTAGTAAACTTCATGCACAGATGTATATATTACTAGCTAGTTTGCCTCCTTCCGGATAAGCTATCTAAACATGTGTTGTGAAGCTACCCACGCTTCAATGTTCCTCCGAGCTTGGCCAACGTGCATTCTATCTAAACAAGTTTTGGCCAGATTCAGAAAACTCTCAAATGATACAAAAAAAAAATGTTTCCCCAAGAATTTGTGTTTAACCAAACTTTATTGCCTTTTCAACAGAATCTCGCAAGCATAAAGGGGAATTTCTCAACAGTCCTACAGCTGGAGCTAGGCTTCGTGGCAACTGGCCTAGCTCGGATCATCCCTAAGATATCATGGACACATACAAGCGCCAGTCACATGCATGTATTCTTCATGCTGCCAAGCGTAGAGGAATCTCATTGCGGAAGTATCCCAGTAGTGTCAACCAGGCGGTGCTAACCTCCTCCATCGTCAGACAACTGTTCTCCCAAGGCATGAAAATCTCCATCACAAGTCTAGCCGTAAGATACGGCGCGGAGCAGAGAGGTGTGGCTTTGCGTGCATGGAAGGCGCGCGTTTGATGCTAGCTACATGGAAACTCAAATTAATACAGTCTTGTCACGAAGGTCTAACCCCTCATTTTGTCGGGAAGGCAGGCGAATTCCTTGAGCTTCCTATTCCTAGAAGACAAACAGAACCCATCAAAACAGATGTGCAGTTTGTGTGCCATGTAACTGAGCGGTGTGTACCGGTGGCTTACATGATATATGGACACTGGGTCAGGACGATACGGAACTGAGGGGAAGTTCAGCTATTACTCTGTATATGGACCGAAGAGTCTTTATATAGGGGTTGTGGCAATATTATTCTACGGACACATATTTTTGTCTTCCTAGCTACCAAGATTATTATGAAAATTTATATGGGAAATTCTGGTCTTCGTATACATATCTAAAAAACTAGCAAAACTAAAGGGCGCCCACACAATAATGGGAATCACCATAACCTTAGTTCTTAACTCCACAGTGGGATCCACCTTCCATAGCAGAAGTTCACGTTCAGAAAGGGTCCACGGAAGTTTCAAATATCGAAATTTCTCCACGACTTCACGTTCGGCATCCAACACTTCTTCCTACCAAAAACCACCACTGATGTGGCCAAAAACGAACTCCCACTAGGATGTTCACCATCGGTTTTGTCTCCTTAATTTCCGGTTTTGTCTCCTTAATTTCCTGTTGATAGATTCTTCATGCATACCTTGCAAGACGGCCTCCTTCAACAGTTTCAGTGCGCTCCTCAAATTCCAACTGAATTGCTTAATGGCCTGGATGACAGCAGGTTCTTCGTCGCCATAAGCATCGTCCAACACCTTGTACAGCTCCTCATAGTCTTCATAGTTGCCATAAGCATCGCCCAACACCTTGCACAGCTCCTCATAGTCTTCATCACTGGAGTCGTCAGCACTTGACCAATCCAAATCTCCATCACTGCTACTGCCCTCACCTTGGCCAGCCATGCTCCCCTCACTAGCTTCTTCTTCAACGGCCACAGCGTCTCCAACAATTGCAGCATTGTCTCCACTACTAGATTCCTGAAAACAACAAACAAATAGATAGTCAGCCACAACTAGGTAGTCAATTTACCCTTGACGCAATGGCCAAGGTGATCTTGTTCATGCCACAATTGACATAACGCTAGCGTCAAGTTATCGTCCCATTTTGCTCTAACGTTCCCCTACTCAGACAGAACAGATGAGTGACAAATGGACACATGAGCAACTTTGTGTGTTAGTTCATCTTCTTAGTGAAAGTTGGTACTACGGCATTAATGTTAAGGCAAAACAGACAAAAGGTTGATTGCTGCAATTACGAGTGCATTGTCTTCATCGCGCATTGTCGCCGAATGCCATGAGGGAGAGGCATGTGACCTGTGCACACGGCCACCATGGCTACTGCCCTCGCCATACGGTCCTGCAAGGTATCAATGAATGAAAATTTGAATTACTATGGAGGGCACTCACCGTAGCTGGGAAGCATGTGAGGAAGCAGATTCGGCGGACCGTCTGCATAGGGCCCCCCTGCGAAGCCTGACATGGAAGAGGTGAAGTGCCGTGCGGGTTGAGACATGTGCTGTCCGCCGGCGTGAAATGGCATTTGGAAGTAACCCGATGGGCCGCCGTAACCCGAATAGCCATGCGACGGGCCAGCCATGCCTCCATGGCGCGTCGACGCGCCGCCGTATCCGTGCGATGGTCCGGCCATGCCTCCATGGGGCGTCCCTGCGCTCATGGGTCCGCCGTACGGGTTGTTCAAGTCGAACACATGGGCCGGCCCTAGGTTGCGGGTGTTGTCAAGCCGAGGGGGTGAAAACGGCGGCGGCGCCGGGTAGAAGGTGCGCAGCTGCGGTGCGGGAGGAGCGTGAACGGGAAGCGGTGCGGGGGCGCACAAGGAAGGTGACGCCGACGGCGGCGCAGCAAGTGGGAGAGGCAACCGAGGAGGCCGGACTGGAGCGGGGGTCAAGGCGCGGTGCTAAGTGTAGGAGGATGGTGGCGGCGGAGGGGAGGCCCAGAGCGGGCGCGCAGGAGGTGCGGTTGGAAGCGCGGATTGGTGGCGGATTGGGGGGGGGGGGGGGGGGGGGGGACGACGGCACGACAATGCGGAAGGGGCCCGAACCGGAGGAGGATGGTGGTGAATGGGGGCCGACGGAGGAGGGGGCAGGAATGATGTCGGACGGCTCACCGGGCGGTCCAACGACGCGGAGGCGGCTGACGGCGGAGGTCGAGGAGCGGCGCCAGTTGGTCCAGCGCTCTGAACCCAGTCCCGAGGTGGGGCGACGCCTCCAGCTCCGTACGCCGGGGCGCCGTCGAGATGGCAAGGGCGACGCAGCCCGATGCGAGGCCTTCCGATCTGCACGGCGCGGGTAGCGGAGGCCCCAACTGGCACATATCCGCGGTGCCCAGAGGTTGATCTGCGCGCGCGTGGCGTTGACGGGGATGCGGAGGTGCGGTTTGGGGCGGCGGCGAGGCGGCGCCGGAGCGAAGGGGGCGCCCCCAGGAAGCTTTCGCGAGAAGGAGGCGGGCGCATCTTTCAGGGGGGGGGGGGGATTTAGGAAATAGCACTGGTTTCGTCCAGAGTTTAAAGAACAGGCACCAGAAACATATCAATTCACATAATAGCACCGGTATCACCGTCTGAGTCTATAAAGAGCACTACTGATACTTTTCCCACTATTTTATTTAATTCTACTCCATATTTTGCATTTATAAATAGACCAAATTGCCCCTATGCATTTCATGTATGCTGCTGGACCTGTTAGAAAAAATATCGATCTGCTACAGCTCGTTATTGTTGACGGCCTGATGCTGCACTGAACTGAACGGAGTAAATCGACGCGAGCTGCAGCAGATCAGAAATACAAAGATCAACCAAAGCAGAAACATCGCTCGAGCCCTAAACAATCAGCAACGGAAGGAGCTGTGAACAACCCAACACTGAACACAGCCGTAGAGCTCATCAAAATATCACTCAGGCAGACCAAATCAACATCGATTGATACGCATCGACATTTGAAGCAAGGGAGACAGAGTGACCAACCCTCAAGATCCACATATTGTGCATGACAGACTGACCAACCATAAACCCTGACCCCAAAAATCCTAAATCCTAAAAACGCTAAACCATAAACCCTAAACCCTCAAAACACTAAATCCTAAACCCTAAAAACTCTAAACACTAAAAACACTAAACTCTAAATCCTAAAAACCCTAAACACTAAACCATAAACCCTAAACCCTCAAAACACTAAACCCTAAACACTAAATCCTAAACACTAAAAACACTAAATCCTAAAAAACCTAAACACTAGAAACACTAAACCCTAAACACTAAACCATAAACTCTAAACCCTCAAAACACTAAACTCTAAACACTAAACCCTAAACATTAAAAACACTAAACCCAAAACCCTACAAACCCTAAACCCTAAAAAAAACCCTAAACCCTAAATTCAAAATCCTGAAAACCCTGAGCCATAAAAGCGCTCGAAGAAAAACAGGTGCAGGAGATTTTGGAGTCCTGGGGAAGAAACACAGGGGTCAAGTTGGTCTTTTGGTTTTTGTGCAAGCCGGTCAAATAAGTATAGAAGAGAAGGAAACTGAGGAGGAGTGCTGTTTCGTGAATTGCTGAGACGGTGCGGTGCTGTTCTCTGAGTCCTCAGGATTTGAAGTGCTGTTGCCTGAGCACCGTCCAACACCGGTGCTATTCTGTGAATTTTCTCCAAAAAAAAAGGAGGAGGAGGGCGGGTCACGGGGACGCATAAATAACGCGCTTCCCCATGGGCCCACCAGTGCTACTGTTTTTGCCTTTTTGGCTACACACGAGTCAACGACCATTGACTCGCCCGTCCGTCCCCAGCTCTCCCTCGAAATCTGGCCATGCGCTCGACGCCCCTCGCCGGCGCCGGCCTTGCTCCGGCCTCGGCGATGTCGGGCCACACGCACCGCGTCTTCAGGGCGCTGGCGGTCGCCTCCATCTACATCCTCATCCGTCGGTGGCGCGCCGGCGGGGTCGGCCTCAGCGAGCGGCTGGCGCCGGCGGAGATCGCCGCCGCGGCTGCGCTCTGCGCCTCCGTCGCGTGGCTGTACGTGCTCCCCGCCCTGGGCCTCCGCCGGAGCTCGCACCCACGTCGGCACCAAGATTAGTTGACCGGAGATTGCTGTTGCGTCGCTGGTAACCACCCTACCCCCTCTTCTTCTTTTCTGCTTTATGTAAGTTCAATTCCCTCACCCCGACCGAGGAAATGGATGTGTAAGTATGGATCCGAATAGTTCAAAGGTTATCGCAGGAAACGAACAAGTATATGATCTAATTGTCCGATCTAAGATTTGTTGGATCACAACTGTTCAATGAATTACCTGTTCATATGAGTGGCTGGGGAGCCTGCAGCAGGTAACTTGGCCAATGAGAACTGCTGAACGATTATTTGTGAATACGCCACTTTTCCTGGCTTGTAGTTCAAAATCAAACTGTTTTGCCCACTTACATAGCTGATCTGCCTTACGACTTGCTGATTAGCTCGTTCCATAATTATGACCAAGCATGGACCATCTGGCAATCCGCTGGTTCATGTGGTCACCTAAACTAATTTCTGTTATGAGGTTGGAACGCATAAGCTGAATTCATGATTTACTAAAAAACAAGCAAACATTGCCATGATGGATTCTGTCCTGACTTAGACTTGATGCTTATCTGGCTCACCCTGTGATTCTGTTCGCTGAATCATGAGTTGATGTAGCTGTATTGTTCTTGATGCCACTTATTCCCAAATGCCTACCTGGTTCACAAGAACAATGCATTCTCTTTTTTTTCTTCTTCTAAATAGCTCCAGGAAAGGAACTTGCAAGAAGCCAAGAATTGAAAAACATATATGCAATTAACAGCAGAGTACTTATATTTTCCCCATATCCTTTGCAATTTATTGGTATATGTTTTAGCTCAGACCATGTCTCTTCTTGCTCATTATATGGTGGCCACCAACAGCTAAATAGGAGGGTACAAATACAAAAACTGATGAGAGAATGGTGCGCAGAACTATATAGGCGCTGTGCTTTTGCAAAGTCTCAGGGAAAGTAAGGCATGCTGGGTTGCCTTACCAACCCTTCCTCTGTTAGGATAGCTGGCCTAGAAATTACTGGTTTCAGAAGCTCCGATTTAAATTAAAGAAAATCCTTGCTTACAATTTTCTACAGGTAAAGGTGCACAAGGGAACCAAACATGGTCACATTCTAGATAAAGGTACACACAAACAGGGTAGCTACATTATTTTTCATGGAGTGAAGTGCACCGTAGCCCGTAGGTATCTAAGCTTGTGTACAAGTGTTGTGGGTCTTTGAACTTGAGAAGTGCACATTTAAGTTCTTAAACTTGGAACTGTACAATTAAGTTTGCAGTTGACAAGCTAGCATATCTAAACAGCTGTTTGGCTACTAAAATAGTATGGTCATTCTGTGGATAACTGATGTCCTTACATTCTTCTTGTTTTTTTTCCTGTCAGAACAAAATCATTTAGCATTCCACCTTGGTGATGGTGAGCGGCCGGCGCCAGCATGCGGCAGAGATTGCTGCTGCGGCTGTGCTCTGCACCACTATGCCGTGTCTGTTTGCTCCCCGCCCTGGGCCTCCGTCAAAGCTCGCACCAGCGGTGGCTCCAAGATTAGTTGACCAGAGATTGTTGTTTTGTTGGTGGTAACAATCCCTCTCAATCTTTTTTGGGTTTGGAGTTTTTTTCCCCCAATTGTAGCTTGAGGCAAGCAAATATGAATCTGAATTGTTCAAAGATTGATTTAGCAGTAAACATGCATGTATGCATGGATCTAATTACCAAGTTAAAGATTAACTGGATCCCAACTGTTCAATGAATTGCCGGTCCATAGATAGAGGAAAACAGAGTTGTTCCAGGATTATTTGTGAATCTGTTCCTTTTTGTCAAGTGATTATTTCCGACTTACAGTTAATCAAACTGTTTTGCCCCCTCCCCTACCTTAACTGATCTGTCTTTAGATAACTTACTCACATTAATAATTATGGCTAAGGAAATTATCAAGACCCTGCATTGTCTATTTTTACACATTTCTGCTAACTTCTACGTGGCTGGACAGACGAGCTGACAAGCATTACGTAGTAAATTCATGATTTACTGTGAATAAGCAACATAGCTGTTTGGTACTCATATCGCGTTGTTTCTTGTCGCAGGCAGCCCCTGTCCTGGCTTACTTAGGCTTGATGATTCTCTGGCGCTCCTCTGTGACAGCCCACATTGTAAACCACCGATTCCACTCCTAGTGATGTTCTTATAGCACACTTTTTTTGTGTGTTTGTTTACCAATGTTGGCACACTGATGAAAAAGCTCTTGCTTTCTCGGATTGACGATATTATTCGACTTCCAGTGATGTGGATATAAAAAGTTTCCCAATACCACCTACGGAGTATTCCTGACCCTGTTACCATGATCATCAGAGCAACACATTTCCAGAAATAATGTACCTAAAAGGAAGAACTCGAGTGAGGGTTGAGGGACATCACAACAATGCAAATGCTTGACAGCGGAGTCCTTTCAGTTAACTTCAGCCCTTTTTATGGCGTGCGTGCCTCTCTAATAGTATGCAGTTTCGTGCACATTAATAATGTATGGAAGAGACCGTGAGAACAAAAGCAACCAAGTCGTGAATAGCTGGACTGCTGGAGGGCATTGTTGCATACAAGATGTCGTGAATAGCCATCGGTTCTCCAATTTCATCTTCAAAAATGGTTTGTACGTACCATCCTTTAACAAAACAACTAATGAAACGAACAGACCGTGGAAATCCGGCCAGTTAATTAACTCGATTTTGACAGGAGTAACTTACAAGTAGAGAACAATATCCCTGGATGAGACTATAGTTGCGGGCCTTTGCCTGTTCTTCCCAACATTTCATTTGAGTGATCCACATGCATATCACAGGATTTTAGCATTTTCCTTCCGTTTTTGTCAAAACTGATCGAATATCTGTTTGATGGCCCCTTGAAACACATGAGCGTGATTGGTTTTCTTCTTACCATAGCCTGGCTCGCACTAGTACTGCATGCTCTAGCTGGCCAGGTTCTCCAGATGCGGTAACTCTTTGTTTGGTTGCTGTTTGCATGTAGCCAGGCTTGTGGGAGAATATGTTTGGTTGCATATCTTGCAAGCCCGATCACCTTTCGTCTTCTTGAGTGCTAATCTGAGAGCTCGCTAGCGCATCGATCCAGCCAGGCTCCAAGGAAACGGATTAAAATTTCGCATCTCACGAGTCAAGTTGGGAGACGCCATTTGCATCAGAAGGGCATTGCTCATTTTCTGCTGCACGCATCCAATCAAGTCGAAGTTGCATCCGTGGAGCATGATTGAGCTATAACCGGGAAACCAATTACGCCCGGAGTGGCCGAAGACGCTACGCTGCTTAATGACGTGGAAAGACTGCCACGCCGGCTCCTCTGACAAGTGCTCTGCCTAATCTTCGTGGCCAACGGTCCTGCCCTCTGGAAGCTGGATTTAGCATTGTGACTCCTGCTCCTGCGTGTGCCTAAGGTAAGGCTACAGCATCCTTTGGCTTGGGCTTTCCCAATGACACCTATTCCTAAACGAGGGTTCGAAACTACTGGGGCAGACTAAATCTTTTTTTCTTTCACCATTTTATTTTCGCAGTGGAAAATGATACAAGATGGGAGGCAGCTTGTCATATAGCACTACCCCTTTTATTTGACCACCTTGCCCGTGGATCCCGCAACCATTTAATATTGATCCATTCCAATGTATGCACCACATGGAGGGTCAGAAGGAGGACGGCTATATATAAGTGGTGTTGTACGTAGAAATTAAAAGCTAAATTCGGTGTGCGTTACTTAGTGATAGGTAGGTGGCTGGGTGAGATCTCAGATCCATTCTCCGTTGCTGGCTCTTGCAGTCCCTGATAGTTGCAGACTGAAGTGCAGATCGATGAGAAAAAAAAAGATAGTGTCTCACCTGTCCTGCTACCTGCCTAAATTTTGCTTGGCAGTTTACGTGCTATATGTTCTAATGTACTGTAAAAACCAAACGTAGCGTGTACGATGGCACATCTAAGTGTAAGCCCAATTCTCAATCAATAATGTATGATGGCCGGCCGGGCAGCTGTTTGCTGGAATTGGAGTCCCATTCTGTCTCCCCATCCATGTTGCTTGGGGTAGGCTATCTGAGGATTTCATATTTCGAAACTTTTAACGAAACATCATTTTTTCGTTCACGGTCAAAAACACCGAATTTCGCAAAATTTTGGCAAAAAACGAAATTTTAAACCGTGTGACTGATCGACAAGCATACACTTGATCGAGCATGTACACTAGTCTATATCGTCGTGGCGTTCGCTGAATTGAAACAGAAATATATATACATCCTATAATAGCAGATATAGGCAGTCATACTTTCGACCTTTTCGCGGATTCAGCGCAAGGTTACGTTTGATCTATTATTCTGTTTGCCAGTTCAGAGGGCGAAGAAGCACAGAGAACCACCTGGATCTCGTAGCCTCTTGCAAGGAAGCCACCGCAAGGCTACACCCTAGTAGTATGTAATTTCCTAATGTCTTCCATTCCTTCTCTGCATGCCACGCCTCCTCGCTCTTCGCCCTTAATTTATGTTCAGTTGGTCATGCTCCTGATGGCAGCAAGATGGCGTGCCTGCAGTGGTTGTTGCCCTGACGTGTGGTCGATCACAAACCGGCTTTGGTTTCTAGTGTAATCTGTTACTACTACTGTTGTTTTGCTCGTGCTGGGATGGGTACATAAAACTGCATGCCAGAGATGTTGAGAGTCCAAATGAGATCCCCTCTCAAATATATGGGTAGTCATCTCCGCATGGTACGCTAGCTATTATTGCCCTGCTGATGTGTGGCAATATGGACATGTACCATGCATTTCTTTATGGGTGATATGGTCTGACGATGTATCCGAGTGCACTAACTTCTTCTGCTTTCAACCGTACTGTTGCGTGCTATATATAAGATATGCCTATATATACTATTTGATCGACATAAAAGATAATTGCTGTTGGTAAGTTCAATTTGTTTGATGGAACTATAAATTTAAATTAGAGCACATCCATCTCTTCCAACATCCAAGCGTCCACACATGGATACAATTGAACATGAAAGAAAAATGCGTATAACACTGAATAAGACCAGAGAAGTGTTATACGATTGAGCCCATCTACGTAGTATCTCTCTTCCAACATCCAAGAGTTAGGTGATTTGTAGGTCACCCACTTTGGTACCTATGCAAGATTAGAGCGAATTCCTCCTCCTTGAAAGCATGTCTCCAGCATCTCAACGACAAGACTACTCCATCATGATCAATGCTAGGACATGCAAAGACTCCTACATTCCCTCCTCTAGCAGTGCTCTGCCTTGGCTATGTAGATTTATGAATTTATCCTTTTGTGTCCTCTATCCTCCTGTGCATACCAAAACCAGGGCGGAAAGGTTCATTGGTTGGGTTTTTCCCAATAACGCCCATTCCTAAATTTAAAGATGTTGAAATCATCAGGGTTCCAAGGACTGTTATTATAGGTGCCTCTCATGTACTTGTGCGGGCTATTTTTTTTCCTTTTTACCACTCACTTTTATTTTCATCACAGTGGAAATGATACAGAAGATTGTGAGGAAGCCTGTCATATACACTGCCTTTTATTTAACCGCCTCGCCCGTGGAACCCGAACAATTTATTATTGGAGAGTCATGGATAAGCCACCGACTCTAGATCTTTTTTGCGAATAAAAGGCACAAGTCCTTTCTGTTGGTCAGTATTATTGTGACAAGACCATCGGTACTAGTATTAACATGAGTAGGTTGTCTTTGCATCTGATCTTATTTAATTCCTAGGAACCATACTGCACTCCTTTGTTAGTAGCAACGGAGGCTTTAAGGCGAACCACACATGCCCAAAATAAGCTCTTGACTTGCACTGCTATATGTGAAAATAGCTTCACTTGTCGCTTTGTAAAGCTAGCTAGTGTCAATTTAGACAGAAGATGCATGAAGCAGCTAGCGCTTCAACCCAAAGCAAAAGGTTTCCCAACTTCAAATTATTAAACCCGCAAGGAAATTCAAAACGTAGTCGTGCCTGTCCATCAGACCTTGGGAGTGGTAAAACTAAAAGAGTCTACTGACATGGAATAACTATATATGTGAAATAACGAACACATAGAGCATCATGTGATTCATTTAATTGTCCACTATTATTTTTTTGATTAAATAGAAAAGGAATATATTACTCGATCAAGCCTAGGTGATATTCAGTGTAACACACAGATTACTTACATATGTGATGGTTCAAGAAAACACATTGTGGCATCGGTTCTCAACCTCTCTATTGAAAATGGTTTGTACCATTCTGTAACAAAGAAAAAACAAGTTAGCTCTATTTGACAGAACTTACTTACAAGTATAAATAATAAATAGACTTGCATCACTGTTGTTGCAGGTCTTTGGTTTCAATTCCCCAACATTTCATTTTGAGTAACCCACTTGGATATTACATGATTATCATCTTGTTTTTGTTTTTGGCAAAATCGATCTGCTATTTGAGGGTCCTAGATTGGGATTTACTGTTGTTTCCTTACAGAAGAGGAATTGTCCAAATTGGGACAGAGACTCTTACACCAACACACTCCTCTGCGAGAGCTCGGCCTTTTCTTCTTGCCCAACGATCCTGTCCTCTTGAAGCAAGATGAAGTCTTATGGCTCCTCCTCCGTGTATCTAAGCTAAGGTTGCAGCAGCATTCCTTGGCTTGGGTTTTCCCAATGACGCCTATTCCTAAAAGATGCTGGAATCAGGGTTTCAAAAGTGTGTTGCCCCTCATCGTGTACAAGCGTGTGAACTAAGTTTTCTCTATCTTTCTTTTTTACCTCTTTGTTTCTGCAGTGAAAATAACGATAGAACTCGGTGGGAGGCAATTATACAGCCTTTTATAAAATTTGATGACCTTGCCCGTGGATTCCGCACGTTTAATATTGGTGAATCTCTTTCCATCGTCATGGACAAGGCACCAACCGACCATCGTTGGTGAATCTCTTTGTCACAACGACGGCATTCAAAAAGGTCCTCTAGTGTTTTTTTGTGGGTCAGTAAGTATTATTGTGACGAGAGTATCGACACAGGAATTAAAACGAGTATACTATGGGGGGTACTCGATCAAAACACATCTTTCTGAGAGATTAACACAACAGGCCGGCCTATGATTAAATTAGTAGTGATGAGTGATGACTGCATTGCAAGTGTCCCTAGCTAGGCATGTATGGACATGTTCTAAAAGCTTGCTTGCCTTGGAATTAGAGTTGTATAAGCTTATTTGCCCCCCACGAGACCTTTGACTTCGACGAGCAAACCTCGGCGAGTTCCACCTCCTCAGCTGGCGCCGCCTTCCACGTCTTCATCGTTGCCGAACTGCTGCAGACTCTTGCAGCAGCCGCCTCCTCTGGGGCAGAGCTCCACCTTTTGTTCTTGCCTTGGTCCTGTCCTCCAGAAGCTAGGTTTGGTCTCTGGGCTCCTCCTCCTTTGCCTATCTAAGGTACGGTTGCAGCATTCCTTGGCTTGGTTTTTCCCAGTGACGCCTATTCCTAAAAGATGTTAGAATCAGAGTTTCAAAGTGTGTTGCCTCTTACTCGCAAAAAAAAAGTGTGTTGCCTCTTATATCATGTACAAACGCGGACTGTGTTTTTTCTTTTAACACTTTGTTTCCACAGTGGAAACTAACGATACAAGACGTGAGGCATATACCGCCTTTATATGATCTCCTTGCCCGGTGGATCCCTTTCCCCAGCATCATGGACAAGCAGCCACCACCGCCGGCTCTGGATGCCATGGCAACGGCCTTATAAAGGATGCCCTATATATATATTCCTTTTCGTGGTCGGTATTGTGTTAATTAAGAATTAACACGCATATGTGGCATGGATTAAAGTACCTTACCTATTACTCAACTCTTTATTATATTAAAAAAAGTGCAGGAGTAAAAGAAAACCTTTAGAGTTGAAGAAGCGTGGGCGTTAGTATTGCTAGCGGGTAGTGATGGATGGTCATAAGCTGCTGACAGTTGGTGTGCATTTTCCCACAGACTGCTTACGATAGAGCAAAGTTAAGGAAATTAATAAATTATTAAACCAGCAAGGAAATTAAACCAAAAGGTAGATGGGCCAATGCGTCAGTGACAGACGTTTTGGAGTGGTAAAAACTAGAACAACATGGGGTTGAGACTTTTTCCCTGAACATCTCGGAAGAAAGATATACTTCGGAGTATATGTGAAATAACAATCAGAGCCTCATGTGATTCATTTACTTGTCCAATATTGTTTTCTTAATCTTAAATAGAAGCAAGCATATTGGCATCAGTGTAACACGCAGATTGAGGCACCACTACACAAACCACATATAGTGATGGTTCAAGAAACATATTGGCATCGGTCTCGACCTCTGTCTTCAAAATGGTCTGCACCAAGAAATTAATCTAGTTAGCTCGATTTGACAGAACTACTTATACAAGTAGAATAATAATAGACCTGGATGACTATTGTTGAGGCCTTGAGGGCCTTTGCTTTTAGTTCTCCAAAATTTTCATTTGATCAACCCACATGAATGTTTCAGGACTTCATCTTGGTTTTGTATCTGGTAAAATCGACCTGCTGTCTGAGGGTCCTAGGGAACAGATAACGATTTACCGTTGTTTCATTAGGGAAGAGGAGATAACCAAATTTCTTCATGACCTGCAAAGACCGCCCTTACACCTCATGCACCCTCTCGCAATGCTCCGCCTTTTCTTCTTACCTAACGGTCCTGTCCTCTAGAAAGCAAAATTGTGGCTGCGTTGCTCCTCCTCCTGTGCGTATCTAAGATAAGGTTGCTGCTTTCCTTGGCTTGAGTTTTCCCAATGACGCCTATTCCTAATAAACGTTGGAATCAGGGTTTCATCGTGTACAAGTGCGGATGATAACGGATGATAAGTATTTTTCTTTTACCACTTTATTTTGCATATATCGTCTTTTAGTTGATCGCCTTGCCCGTGGATCCTACACAATTTATTATCGGTGGATCCGTTTCAATCCTGCGTCATGAATAAAGCTACTGAATATGGATGCCATGCCATGACAACAACCTTTACTAAAAGATGTCCTAGTCCCTTTGTTGGTCAGTATTGTGATGAGAGTACCCACATAAGAATACTCAAAACACATATTTCTCGGAGATCTACGATAGTAGTTGAGACTCAATTGCAAGTATTTCGTTCAAAAGAATATCGTTCGTTCAATTGCAAGTATCCCTACCTAGGCATATGGATGTGTCCTAAAATCTTGCTTGTGGCTTGGAATTGGAGTTGCAAAGCTTATTTATTGCCCCCACGAACAAACCATATGCATGTGTTTATTTCCTTCCCTCTGATCTCGTCGTCCTCGTTTCGAAACCCTTCGACCCCTACGATCGATCCATGGCCGCGGCATCTCCCGACGGCGGCGGCCCCTCCGCCGCGGCCCTCTCGGACTGGGTGATGCTGGAGCGCTTCGTCTTCCGCCGCGACGACCCCGAGACCTTCCGCGAGGACGCGCGCACCACGGCGAGCTCCACCACCTCCGCCGGCGGCGCCCCCTTCCGCGTCTCCTTCATCCTGGCCGACCCCCCGACCCCGTCGCGCTTCTACGTCTCGTGGCCCGACGGGCCCAAGAAAGGCATGGCCTGCCACCTCGTGGCGGCCCACGGCGGCCTCGTCCTCCTCCGGCTGGACTCCGTCGTCGTCGAGTCCACCGAGATGAACCCGACGCCGTACAGCCTGGTGCTCCACGACTACTTCGTCTACGCCGCCGGCGCCGGCCCACGCCGCCGGCCCGAGCTCAAATGGCTGCCCGCCTACGCCGAGTACTCCTCCATCGTCGACAAGCCCGTCCTGTTCCCGTTCGAGACCCAGTCCGTTGGCCTGCTGCGCCGCGGCGAGGAAGAAGAAGACGAGTTCGCCCTAGCGTATCTCGGCATCCTCCTGTCTGAAAGATCGGTGCAAGCTAAGCTGTGGGCGCTCCGATCCACGGTGGCGCCGCCGTCGACCACCGGCGGCGGTGATGATGATGAGAAGTACCTATCCAGTACCGAGCTGAGGAATTCAACGAGCTGTATTTCTGGCTGTCAAATAATGTGATTTCCTTCAAGAACTCCATGTGCTGGGTGAACTACTACCAAGGCTTCTTGGTCTGCGACGATGTGTTTGGGGAAAACCCTAGGGTCTCCTACCATCGTCTACCTCTGGACAGCTTCCCCCGCTACCCATGTCGCGTGACGCGCAAGGATCTGTACCGGGGCTTGTGCGTCACCGGCTATGGTCATGAGCTGAGGTTTGTTGATGTTGCTCGAGACGATGGAGCAGGGATAGGTCAGATGGCGCCATCTACAGGTTTCACCATAACCTCCTACATTGCGAGCAGATCAGAGGATGGTGATGGTGTGATGCAGTGGTTGGAGGATACCGTGGTGAGATCATCGGAGCTGTGGGATGAACATAGCCCAGAGCGTCTCCCTCGAGATGTTATGCTGATCCCTTTGCTGAGCATGGATAATCCGGGTGTGGCGCACCTCGTGTTGCACAGGTGGTAGGACCCTGTTGACAGGGTCTCGCTGGTTACCAACTTACCATTGACATGAAAGAGAAGCGAGTGGTGGGTTCGGTTGTTCAGTACATTAGGGGAGGAAGATCTTGCAACTGATGACGCGGACATGGTCAATTTAAAACCGTACTTTTTTCGCGGCCTTCCTTCCGACGGAATTCCCCAGGTTCCTGAATCCCAAGCAGTGATTGTGTTGGCTTCGCTTTGTTGAATTATACTGTGTGCGATGTTTGTCATTGCATTGCATGAACTCTGCACTAACTCTGTTGCCTTCTCTGTTGGGCGTTATTAGTTTTGCCAATCTTATTCTCTGCACTAACTGGTCCCTATGAATAACCTGGCTAATCCCAATAGGATAGGCCACAACATGCAAATTCCATCAGCTGTGCTCTGTTTTTCTTCACTGTTTTGATTCTGCATCTACAATAATTGGACAATGCTCTGCCTCGAGCTGTGTCATTTCGATTATGCAGAGCAATGTTTTTTTAGATAAAGGATAAAATTTAGTCTTTATGTCCAACATGTGGATATATATAGCCAAAGGTTACAAGGAGTATGCAGCCCACGCCCATCACGAGGCCCTCGCCTGAGCTTGCTGGTGTGGCCCCTTCGCATGCAGCCCTCCTCCAAGCGAGCAGCCCGCCTTCCTAGTATAAGATCGAGCAGCGCGAGGTCCTCTACCTCATCAATGGTGGAAGAGCAGATCTAGGTGGACTCAGGCTCCTCGGCAGCGAGCTCCCCTATGGTGGGTGGTGGCCTGCCGCCTTCCTGGTGGCGAGTTTCTCTATGGTGGCGGCCTCTCATTTCATCGGTGGATCACTGGTGAACTATTGTCTCTCATCCAGCTGATCTGCCGGGACGGAGATCAGGAGATGGCGTCACCAACCTGCCAGGCATTTGTTGTCTTCGAGGTCACTGCTGTAGAAATTAGTGTTTGTTTTAGTAGTAAATTGTATTTGTTGTGATTTCTGATTTGAAATGTTTGGACTACTTATTCTTTATGTTTCAGTGCCTATTGAGTGATTTGAAATTTTAGTAACATTTGATTTGAATGCCGCAACAGTAATTTTTGTTTGTTGCGATTGGTGATTTGGAATGTTTCATACTACTTGCTTTGTATGTTTTGCATCTTGTATGCCATGATTTGGTGATTTCAAATGTTGAGATTACTTGCTCTCAATGTTACACCAGTAGTTTTCGTATGTCATGATTGGTTATTTCAAATGTTTGAGACTTTTTGCTCTGAATGTTGTAAGAATGGTTTTTGTATGCTATAGATGGTGATTTGAAATGTTTTAGACTTTCTGAATGTTGCAGCAGGTTTCCTATGTCATGATTGGTGATATGAAGTGTTTCAAACTATTTATTCTGAATGTTACAGCAGCAGTTTCCATATGTTACGATTGATAATTTAGAAATGTTGAGACTACTTAATCTGAATGTTGTTATAACATTTTTGTTTGTTGGATGATTCATTTGAAATGCTCAAGTACTATGAATGCCACATGCTGCTCCACTCCATCAACAATGTGTGCAGAAGCATACTAGTTAGGGTAGCAACACGGATATGTAGAATTCATTACAATAATTCATGGTGGTTGATAGGCATGTAGTTCAGTAGTTGTTTGGTGGGACGAATCTATATATTTTCTGAGAAAATGCGAGACATTCTAAATTTTCAATGCTCCCGGCAGCTGGATTTCATCAAGATGATGCCTTATCGTGGAGCTCGTGCTCACGAGGTAGAACATTTGAAAAAAAAAGACTGACAAAGCGGGCTAATGTTGCATGCAATATGGGTAATGTTGCGGTGGAAGTTTTTCTTGGTTTATCAGACAGTTGCAGGTGCTTCTATCGGATGGTTGCTTCTGCGTCTGATGTTTGCGCCTAGAACGGACGTCCAGGCTGGGCTAGCAGGACCGTTTTAGCAAACCTGGGATTTTTTTTATCTCCATGAGGCCAACAAAGTCGGCTTGGTTCTCTCCAATCCTACTAAGGGCAGGTACATTGCTACACGTCAGCGGTCTGATAGGTCGTCTCATGCAGTACCACATAGGATTTTTGCTGATGTGGAGGAGAGAGAGCGAGGTGAGAGAATGAGGTCGTTGTTTCGCGAAACAACCGCCTCATGAGCTAAATTTTAGGACTATGAGACAACTTCTCTATCATTGTACGAGTTTTATTGCCATGCAACCAATAATATTTCTCTATTTTTTCATAAATTAAGGGATATTGTATTACTACGAGATAACCAAAACAACAATCTATTATATATGTTATTTGATAAGTGTCTCAAGATTACGTGCCACTGCATGAGACCGCCTATTAGACGGCACCAATGTACCTGCCCTAAAAGCTGGAATCCTACCAATTTTTTCTAACCTCCTGATATTCCATAAAAGACACTCATCCTGAATTTTTAATATAACAACTATCTATCTCTACCTTATCTCCATGCTCAGCTACTCTGACCTGTATCACTAAGTACAGGGGCCTCTCCCTGCTGTGCCCTGACACTATCATGAGGAAAAACATTATCACTACAACTATTGTTAACTAATATCTGAGAGCATCTATCACAAGCAGCATTAAAAATATCTTTTCTAGCCTGTTCGGATCCTAAAGCATTAAAAATATGATATGCTTTAGTAAATTTTTTTGTTGTAGCTTTAGATCTATGCTTTTCTTTATAGCTGTAAAAAATTGTACTGAAGCATATCATATTATATGTTCACTGTGTAGATATACCCATTTGGAGTCCAACACAATTGAATTTTCTATTTTATGATTTTTCTGTGATTTACTATGATTTTTCAAAATTGCTTTAGGGGTAATTTGACCGGTTTTCGAAAGTTCAGGGGGTGATATAGACCGTTTCATAGGTTAGGGGGTTATGTAGTCCAATCCTTATAGATGAGGGGGTGAGCTAGACCTTTTCCAACTTTTAAAAGTGGTCATCTAGGTCCATGAACTTTTAAAGAGCGGTCGTCAAGGCCAGGCTCGTCGCCGCCGCTTTGGACCTAGACGACGGCTCTTTAAAAGTTCATGGACCTAGGTGACCACTTATTTACTTTGCGGATCTAGACGAGACCTCAGAAAAGTTGATGGACCTAGATGACCGTTTTTTAGTTTACGGACCTAGATGGGATCTTAAAGAAAGTTCATGGACCTACAGTGAAATTCACTCTTTTGCTTTTGTCTCTCTCATGTACCGATCGAGAAGATTGGACTCTATCACCTCCTCTTCTTTATGCGTGGTGATTTATCTGAAGATTGGACTCTATCTGAAGATGTGCGTCGCTCACACGACCAAATTAAGTTGGCGATCGTATCGTACATGACTCATCGAAACAACCGTTTAGGCTGTTGAACCCAAACAAGGAACAAACGATCTAAATAGCCGGTGTAACAGAGACTACCCACAAAACTAGTTTTCATCAATTCAGGGGATGGATCCAACCAAATAACCACCGATTGATACACTTCTACATCCAAAGGCTAAGGACACTAGTCGCATAGACACCTTCTACCCAAAATCTAGCTAACAAGCTGACTAGCACCCGCTTAATTAAGGTGATTCAGCCGGTGGCGTTGCCACTGGCGTCGGTGGAGTTGACGACGATTCCGGTGGATCTGCTGCTGGAGTCGGTGGAGAAGTCGATGGGGGTTCAGGTGGTGGAGTCAACGGTGATTTCGGTGGTGATGCTGCCGGTGGCATTGATGCCGCCGGCGGGGTCGATGGCGAGTCCTCCGGTGGTGATGCCGCCGGCGGCGAGGGCGAGTCCTCGGGTGGCGATGGGGTCGATGGCGAGTCCTCGGGTGGAGATGCCGCTGGCGGGGTCGATGGCGAGTCCTCTGGTGGTGATGCCGCCGGCGGCGAGGGTGAGTCCTCCGATGGAGATGTCGCCGGCGGAATCGATGTCGAGTCCTCAGGTGGAGATGCCGCCGGCGGGATCGATGGAGAGTCCTCCGGTGGTGATGCCGCCGGCGGCGAGGGCGAGTCTTCCGGTGGTGATGCCGCCGGCGGAATCGATGGCGAGTCCTCAGGTGCTGATGCCGCCGGCGGGATCGATGGCGAGTCCTCCGATGGAGATGCCGCCGGTGGGGTCGATGGCGAGTCCTCCGGTGGCGATGCTACCGGCGGGGCTGATGGCAAGTCGTTCTCTGGTGGTGATGCCGCTGGCGGGCTTGATGGGGAGTTGTCCTCCGGAGGCGATGACGCCGGCGGGGAGGATGGTGAGTCGTCTTCCGATGGCAATGATGCCGGCGGGCTCGACGGGGAGTTGTCCTCCGGAGGCGATGCCGCCGGCGAGGAGGATGGCGATTCGTCCTCCGGTGGCGATGCTGCCGGCGAGGAGGATGGCGAGTCGTCTTCCGGTGGCGATGCTGCTGGCGGGCTTGATGGGGAGTTGTCCTCCGGAGGCGATGCCGCCGGTGGGGAGGATGGCAAGTCGTCTTCCGGTGGCGATGCTGCCGGTGGGCTCGACGGGGAATTGTCCTCCGGTGGCGATGCCGTTGGCGGGGCCGATGGCGAGTCGTCCTCTGGTGGCGATGCCGCCGGTGGGACGGATGGTGAGTCGTTCTCTGGAGGCGAGGCCGCGGGCGGGCTCGATGGCGAGTCCTCCGGAGGCGATGACGCCGGTGGGCTCGATGGGGAGTTATTCTCCGGAGGCGATGACGCCGGCGGGGTCGATGGCGAATCCTCCGGAGGCGATGCCGCTGGGGGGGTCGATGGTGATGCCGGTGGCTTTGCATTAGGCGTGGGTGTTGGCGGTGGCGTCGATGGTGGAGGGTTCATCGGCGGCACAGGCCCTCCTGTTGCAATCAACACAGGTGATCACACCGTAGATTATTAGTTCTACTAATAACAAAGAAACAAACAAAAATAAAGCTTTTGCACGTTGAAGAATAGACGACTTACTGAAGCACTGGCCAAGCATGGCTCGCGGAAATGGGACGCGGCACATGAAAGGGAGCTGCATCATGCGCAGGCGCAGCATGGGCGCCGGCAGGAGCTCACTGAAGTCGCCGTTGATGACGTGGCAGATGCAGATGGGCGCGTCCCTGACTAGCGACCTGTAGCCGTCGCAGCACGCCGCCGCGGGCACGCGCACCAAAAACTCGGTGAGGAAGTCGGCGCAGGGCATCAGCCCCGACACCGACGTGTAGCACTCGGCCGGCTGCGGCGGCGGCGGCGAGCACGGCGGTAGCCACGGCGGCCGTTGCCGACCCGGGATGCAGGGAAAAGATAATGCTTGTGAGGCTTCTTCGTTGTGGACTCTGATTGCCGCGCCGACGATGGCTGCGAGGCGGCTGCCGCCACGGTGAAGACGAGGAGGAAAGAGATCACGACGCGCTTCTCCATCTCTTGGATCAATGCCGATCGAGTAGTGAGTAGTGATCGAATTTTTTTTGGTTGTAGCAAGTTGGATACTGTACATAGAGCTGCTGCCTATTTATAGTAAATTGAGACTAGGAGTATATTGACCCGAACTTGATTTCCATCCGCATGCATGCGGCAGCTGCCCTGGATAACTGATAGTCTTGCTTCATTCTAATCCCTATTCCTTGGGGTCAAAAAGGATCCAAAGGATCCTAGATCTGCTGCGTTTAGTCTCACCATGCGCATGCAGATGCAGGCTTCCCGATGCTGCATGTTAGCTATACTTGCTTCGTCAATATTATTTCTACGCTGCAACAACCGCCGCCACCACCAATTTAACATCTCCAATTAAACCAATCTGCTAATTTAATTGCTACTATGACATCTAATAATTTTATGATTTAATATTGTTTTTTATAATAGCTATAATTGATTTAGAGTATGTCGTATCTTTTCTCCTATTCTCAGTATTTAGAAATATTAGATAATTATAAAACTATATTTTTGTTCGAGTGGCAGACATCTAATTTTACTCAGTTAAGAGTTTTATGAAATATTATATACTTGATCAGATAGGATCGATTGGAATAGAATAAAAGAGGGGCATAGCGGAGGTCGATCAGCTAGCAATGATCCCTTTTCTGATTCATTAATTAAGGTACAATAACCGGTCAGAAGCATTGGTCGACAAGATGCACACCATGTGCAATATTTGATCAAGCTGAGTCCGGTTGGTGATTGGCTGATCATTAAAAAAGTGTACGTGGAGATACATGTTAGTGCATGATATGGATCTGCCCCTACACATGCATACATCTTTCTAGCTATTTACTCCATCGATGCTACTGAGCGATCTTACCTACAAATAAATAGTTGGATCTTCTGAACTAAAATGTCGCAGCGCATGGAGGTAGTACTTGTCCTCTCCGAAATTAGCGCTCAGCTTCGAGGGCATCACGTCCATAGCTTTCCGGCGATCCGCTCCTCGTCCGGAGCTAGCGTGCAGAACTCATGAACGTTATTATAACGGATGAACCTGCAAAATGTGTAGGTACGTAGTATGGCACAAGGGTGGTGCCACGTTAGTGGCTGTGGGTGCGGCCACACCCCCAAAAACTTAAATTTCAGTGTTAACTGCTTCTAAATTTTCACCATATATTTTTGAACTTAATGTATATGCTATGAAGTGCCGCATCCCCTCTATTTTTCTCACCTCCGCTGTTTCAAGGACAAAAAATGTTCCGTGTGCTACACCTTGCAGATCGTTCCCCTCCCACTTCTCTCCAAATATTTATATTACTAGTTATAAAACTAGTTAAACTTAAATTTGATTGATTTATTCAGAAGCTAAATATGTATTTATTTTGGGACGGAGGGAGTAGATTTCTATTTTTTATCTGACAATTTTTCTTTGAACATCTTCGATGATGCTCCATACAACTTTGTTTCTAACCGTAACATCTTTTGGTGGTTTCAATATTTTTTACTTTCTCAAAATATTTCTTGTAAAGCTAGAATATATTTAAAGAGTTTTTGTCGGATCATACCCTCATCAAGATCGGCTCTTATCTTTCTTTTTGAACTAAAGCAGGATGGAAGAACTTCAAGGTTTTTGATTTGCATATATTACTGTCTGAGTAAATACTTAATCTTTGGCCGACTAGTTCACTAGCTATTGGATACTTCATTATTGTTACTGTCAATCTTGTTACCGGCTGCCCACCTGTCCAATATTTGATCAAGCTGAGTGCTGATCACTGTAAAAGTGGACGTGGAGATACTAGACGTTAGTGCTTGATGTCTGCGCCTACACACGCATACATCCTTCTGTGGACTAGTACGAGCTACTTGAACTGGAATAACTTTTCATTTGGAAAAATTACGGCATCGATGTACGTGCTCATCAATTGGATTACCAGAATCCAAATCACATCCAATAAAACTAAAAAACAATTTATACGGAGTATTATTGATCATATCCTGCAATATCTTAACACAAAGCTAACTCTTATTCCTATTACACATGATAACTAACTTTTTCCTAATATAAAACACTGCGATTTTATTCAAGAAGACTGAATTTATTGATCTTCAAACTCTGCTGCTACGTACGTATAAATGGCTATCTTGTAAAACATAAAAGCATACAAGGTTTTTATCAGAACACTAACCCTTATGATAATTGATAACACAATTGCTAGAAAAATAACTGAAAAGGAAAAACAAATACCATGAGATGCTTAATTATACGGCAGGACTAGGAGGCATTAACGGCGGCACCGGTTCCGCTGTTCAACGAAATCAATAATATGCATCATAGATTAGATGCAAAAATACGAGTAAACATAAACCTTGTCATCATCAGCAGTTCAAAGTCAGATGCACATATATATATAAATTCCTATTACTTACTTTCGCACTTGGAAAGCGCTTCCACTGGTACGGCGACGTCACAGATCGAAGGGAGGTCATCCACGCGGCTGAAGTCCGTGTTGGCCGGCATGAAGTTGTCGATGTCTCCGTTCATGACGTGGCAGAGGCACGTGGCCTCGCCGTCGACGAGCGACTGGAGGCCCTTGCAGCACGTGCTCGACGGCGTTCGCACGTCGGCGTCGGTGAAGAAGTCCATGCACGGGGTCATCCCCATGAACCACGGCGCGCACGAAGAAGAAGAAGCCGACGGCTGCGACGACGGCGACGGCGACGGGCTGGCGGTGAGCTCGGCGGCGGCCCTGCTGGTTGCTTGCGAGGGCTGTAGCGTGCTGGCGGCCAGCAGCGCCATGGCGAGCAGGAGGACGGCGGCGAGCTTGGACGACGCCATATGTTTTCTTGCTTGTTGTGCGTGCGTGCGTGCGTGCGTGCGGGCAAGGTTTTGGTGCGGCAAAGAGCATACCGTGGCTAGTTGTTTATATATAGTGCTTCCACCCTAGCGCGCTACAGATATTTTTTTGTTTAAGTATTGGTTTAGATGTGATATACCGAGTTGTTTGTTGGAAGATTAGGTTGCCGTTAGTTTCGTTTGATCGGCCACGACGTGGTTGCGGCTGCCGGCTGGTTTGTTTCGATCTGCAACGTACCACCATACAACCTGAACTTTAGTTGAGGACATGTACATACATACAAAACCTATATTTAAGTACATTGTTTCGATCAGGCCACGTGACGACGTCCGGGAAGAAGAACGCCGACTGCCACAGCATGAAGTTGCTCAGCCTCAGCTCGCCGCCAGTCCTGATGACGAGGTCAGGGCAGGAGAGCCCGCCGCCGTGCCGGCGATGCCGGTGCCCAGCTTCCCGGCGATCAGCGCCTCGTCGATGTCCTCGGCCGGAGCCTGCCTCCCGGCCGGCACGTACGCCTGCTAGGATGTCCCGCGGAGCTACGTTAGGGCCAACGTGGGCCATGGCCCCCCTTCCTCTGTGCAATATTTGGAGGAGATGCCATTATATAGTACACTAAATCCTGCATGCATATGTCTGGCCGCACCGCTGAAAAATTATATGGCCCTGCATGCCTGCTTGCATTCAAAGTGATTCAACCTTAAATTCACTAACGCTACAGCCTTGTGAAGTCATTATATCTCTTTGATTAGTCACATCTACCGCTAAAATTCACATGAAAACATATATGGTACGTACTGTGCAGTGTAGGACCTCATGCTCCATATCAAACGACCATATACTATACGCACGTTTCAATGCATCCTCTCACCAGTGTACGCATTCCGTCAATCGCTTCTCTTCCTCTCAGACAAAACCACAAAAGTGCATGGCACATAGTAGCAACAGCTAGAGCTAGGCGCTCAAGCTAGCATCCTCTGTCTTGCGATTGCTCGCCGCCTTGCTCTGTACAGTGAAGGACCGCCATGTTCGTTGAACGTGGATCACGTACAAGTATGCAAGTCTACCTACCGGTTATCCATTTGTCGATTCTCACACTAGATGTGGCTGTAGAATGCAATTAGCTTAGCTTTATATAGAGCTTCTTCTCCCAGTATTAAAAAGCTTTAGAAAACTATTTTCTCTATCTAAATTGATTATAAAGTAAATGTTGGAAATTTTATAAAAAATAAATCATTTATTTTAGTTATTTTTATCGATTCACGATCTTAAACATAAATTTTGGGATGTCATGTCCTAAAAAACTACTAAATGTATATATATGTGTGAACTAAAAGAAGTAGACTAAAAAGCTAGAGAGGTAATTTTACATAGAAACAACTACAGGGAGACAGGGATGAACCATATTTAGGGTTTGTTTGCACGGCTCCAGCTCCAGACTCTAGTCCAGATTTACACTTTCTATGCTAAATTAATATACTTTAAATATTATTATTTAGTACAAGATATAAACAAAATGATTCATCTAAATACACTTTATGTAATCCTAACTCCAACTCCATGATACGTTGGAGCTCCTCATACCCAGCTACAAGAACTCCATAGATTTTCTGGAGTTGGAGATATATGCAAAACATGATCATAACGAGAAAGATCTTATCGATCCATAACAAGAAATTTAATGGGCCACACATTAGCATATATTACATGGTTCCTTTGTAATTTATTACCAGGTAATCACGGTAACTTAATATCCATAAGATCTCTCGATTTGTTATTCAATTCATGATTGTAGTCTTGGATATGATGATAATATGGATAGTGATGAGGACAAATATCCATGCATATGACCACGTCGGAACAATGGCGTAGAGGTGGATGATATCACAAAACGTGTCTAAGCTGAGAAAGAGGTCTGAAACATATCCGGTTTGAGATGCCAAATTGGAGGCCCAAAACAAAAAGTTTCGGTCCACTTTGGAGACCAGGATCAACAAGCACCAAAATCGCCGCCCAGGTCGCGTTATACATATATAATAAATCTATACTATAAAGATCCGGAACTTTCGAAGGTCGATGGGCCCACAAATCATTAAAACATTACCCCTCATGTCTTGAAGAGTTTGACTAAACAGTCCGTAGAAAAAAGAAACACGCGCTTGTATGGAATCGTCGAGTTCGTAACCAATACGGTCTCTGACCAACTATCTGTTATATAATCTTATTTTCTATATAGATTTTCTATTAAACGTGTGTGTTGCACGTGCGTTCTTGGCTGGTAGATAGTTAAGAAGATAAACTTTCCAATGGCACTGGTCCCATGACAAAATTCCTTCTGAGTCGACAGGAATGATTGAAAACAATAGGATGTCTAAAATCTGTGGGGGGCTATTGGGCCATGTATTATGTTGGAGCCTATTAGTGGCGCCTTCAACCCTAGCTCGACCCTGGGAGCATAAATTCAGCAGCCGCTGCCATATTAGGGCTGAGATTCTGTTTAGTTATAGTTTTCCTACGAAAAACATATTCAATTCATTGTAAGTGTGGCGACAAATTCTTTTACTGTGATCAAGGCCCTTGTTCTTGTCCTTCTCGACTATGTTGATTAGTCATTTCATGACTTGAACTCTATATTTGATTTCACCTCATTCGACTTACAATTTTAGATTACGTTCTTTATCGTTCTTGTCGTGTTCTCGAATCGCATGCAGGAAAAACCTTTGTGGTGAGGTCAATTATGTGTGCACGGTTGATAACCAACGAAGCAGTGGTGTAGCGATTGTAGGGGTTAATATGAATGATTAGAAGCCTGAATCATCAACGTCGAGATCTCTAACAATCAACTTACTACTACTTTATGAAAGATTGGGCTAACGTCTACATTAGATAGTCCAGGCTTAGTAAGGATTTATTTGATCCCAGCAGGTGATGATCTATCCGCGCCTTGTTTGTTCTCAATCCCATTAATTCCGCGCAGCTATGCGCTATCGAATCGCGTATATCCGACTGCAGGCCAAGTAATAGAACGAAGTGTAGAACTTCATGGTTCAGAAAAAATTAAAGTACCGGTGCGTAGGGAACACTCGCCGGTCAAGCTGAGAATGGTTTGGTGTCAAACCAGTTTTAATGGTTTGGTTTATAATTGGATCAATTTGATTTGGTGCATAATGGACTAAGATATTTAATGGTTTGGTTCGGTTTGGTTTAGCAATTATAATGGTTTAAACCAGTTTGGATCGGTTTGGGATTAGTTTGACAAAGTTAAAAGCTAAAATAATTATTATAGATATAAGTTTTGACTTAGATCAAAAGCCGGAATCTAAAACTAAAACCTCATGTTCACTATGACATTTTAACGAATTTGATTGAAATTTGTTGCAAATGACTCCATACGACGATCTCCTACTTTATGCAAATTTTGAATGACATCCACACGTGGGTCCCACATTGAAAGCAGAACCCTTAAATTAAAACCTTGTGTTTACACTATAAAATTTTAGAGAATTTGATTGAAATTTGTTGCAAATGACTCAAAATGATGGTAGGCTATTTTGTGCAAAATTATATGATGAGATCCACAGGTGGACCCCACGTTGAAAGCCGGATCCTAAAACTTAAACCTCGCATTCACACTATAAAATTTTAGCAAATTTGGCTAAAATTTGTTGGAGATGTCTCAGAATAAGAGTTAGATACTCCGTGCAAATTGGTTGAGCTATATCAACATATGGGCCCCACATCAGAAGATGTATCCTTATTATTATGAGTGGTAGTTAAGGAAAACCCGATTCAATATTTGGGTCAAAACTGATTAATTTGATTTATTTAGAAGAGAAAAGTTAAATGGTTTTGATTAGTTTAGACCGAATGCTAGGTGGATGGGATTGGATTGGTTTGTAAAATATACTAGAATTAGTTTTGATGGTGTGGATTTGGTTTGCTTGAACCATTCTCAGCTTGACTCGCCGGTAGCGACATGCATATCACCCTCTCTTTTAGTTCATCATTGAGCGGCGCTTACGCCAATCACTGCAAACCACAACTTACTCTCCTTTTGTACTACTAGCAAAGCGCCCGTGCGTTGCCACGGTAAAAATAACAAAGTCTCAAATCTAGAAATTTTTTCTAACCTTATATATTTCTAATTAGTGAAATTGAACTATTAACAAAAGAACTTTTACAGGAATACTCCTATCTTCATTTATTAGTCGTGTCTGTTATACATTTAATGTATTTTTTTCTTGAAAACACGTGATTTTCGTCTTTTTTTTTGACATAACAGGAGGGGAATCCCCTACTGATTAATAATATATTAAAAAAACGAAACAGAGGGAAGTACAAAGCCCAAGACCAAGGGTTCAGGAGACAAAGAATGTCTCAAAGAAAATGAAAAAAGCTAAAAGATCGAGTCGATCCATAATAACATTGAAGCTCTGGCAGACTCCTTTGCCCTAAACGAAGCCAGGGCAAACTCCTTCTGAAACCTGGCCTTAACTGCCTGTAAATTTGGCGCCAAATTGTTGAAAATGAGATCATTTCTTGCCATCCAAATGCACCAAGCCATCAGGATGATTACATCCATAAAGAATTGCACATTGAGCTGATCTTTGAAGGAGGTAAAAATATCATAAACATCCAAATCTGGGACATGTAAATCAATGATATTCCAGCATTCTTTGGAGAAAGGGCAACTCAAGAAGAGATGGAAATTGGTTTCCTCCTGATTATTTAAGCAGAGCACACAATCGTAGGACTGCAAGATCATGTTTTTCCTCCTTAGAATATTCCTTGTACTCAATCTATCCTGTAATAGCAGCCAAAAAAAGACCTTGTGTTTATACCGTACTTTTGACTTCCATAACCATTGGAATACAGGGTGTATAATTCTTTGCCCAATCAAATGCTTGTATGCTTTTTTGGACGAAAACATTGCTGATCCCCAAATATAAGTCCATGTATCATTGTCTTCAGACTGTGGCATATTTTGTACACTTTTAGCCAAATGCAGCAGTTGTTGAAAAGCTTGCTCAGTTAGTGGCAGATGAAAGATCTGACCCAAATCCGTCTCATTCCTTGCATTAAAAAGTGTGATGTTCTCATTTTTAGTAAAGGAGAATAATTCTGGATAAGCTTGACTGGGCACCAATCCATTCCAAAAGTCATGCCAGAATAAACATGATGATCCATTACCAACATTTGGTATAGCAAACCCCTTGAATATTGTGATATACTTCAACATGTCCTTCCACCAAAAGGAACCTACTACTCTTTCACCAGGCAGAGATCCATTTCTGTAATAACAATTCCAAAGCAATTGTACCCAAGGCAAGTCAGCTTTGTTGAAGAATTTGTGTAGGTTTTTTAAAAGCAGTGCTTCATTCTGCGTTTCTAATCGAAGAACTACCAATCCACCTTCAGATTTTGGGAGACAAACCAGTTCCCAAGCTGCTTTTGGTGGCTTTTTGGCATTGATATCAGAACCCCTCCAAATACAATGTTTTCTGTATTTATCCACTTGCTTCAAAACAGTTTTATGCATCTTAAATGTGCACATGAAGAATGTGGGTAGAGCACTAAAGACTGAGTTTGTCAATTGCAGCTTGCCTGCTTGTGAAAGATAGATAGATGTATTGACTAGTCTTCTCTCACATCTCGTAACCAAAGGCATAAATTCCTGAATTCTTGGTTTTGTTGTACCTAGTGGCAGACCCAGGTATGTAAATGGCAGATTCCCTTTAGCACATCCAAAAGTTTGTGCCAAATGATTATGTCTTTCTTCTGATATATTCAGTGGAACCATCATTGACTTGGAATAGTTAACTCTTAAACCAGTAGCCTGAGCAAAAGCTTGGAGCAAGCCTTTAAGAAAGAACAATTGTGTTGAGCATCCTTCCATTATAATTAAGGTGTCATCTGCATATTGCAGAACTGGAAAGTCTTGGTTGTGAGCAAGCTGCACAGGCAGATTAATCAGACTCAATTCTCTGGCTTTGTTAAGCAGTGACTGAAGAAGATCAGCAGCCAGTACAAAGAGCAAGGGTGAAAGTGGATCCCCTTGCCTCACCCCTCTTCTATAGTGGAAGACTTTTCCAGGTACTCCATTAAGCAGAACTGATGAAGTCCCAGATCCCAGGATAATCTGAATCCAGTTAATCCAAGTTGAGTTGAAACCTTTCCCTCTCAGAATTTCAATAATCAAACCATGTTCCACCTTATCAAAAGCTTTCTCAAAATCCAGCTTGAGAATGATTATTTCTTTCCTTGTTTGTTGGCAAAGATGTAGATACTCAAAAGTCCAGGCTAGACAGTCCTGTATGGACCTATTTTTGATAAACCCATACTGATTTGTGTGTACCAATTTCAAGATCACTGACTGCAGTCTATTAGCCAACAATTTTGTTATTATTTTGACTGAGATATTCAACAGAGATATTGGCCTGAAGTCAGATGCTGATTGTGGATTGTCTACCTTTGGGATGAGAGCAATGTGTGATCCATTTATGCTCCTGAGGCATACATCTCCTCTTTGGAATGTTGTACAGAGATAATAGAAATCTCCTTTGATGATGTTCCAGCATCTCTTCACAAAGTCTGTGTTGAAGCCATCAGGGCCAGGAGATTTGTCTGATGGCAGAGATTGCACTACTTTATCTATCTCATCTTTTGTAAATGGTTCTGTTAAAAAATCCAAATGTTCACCTCTTTGTAATATTTGATCCAACCTGAAGATCATTTGCGAGTCCTCAGCTGTTCCCAGCCTGTCCTTAAAAGTTTCCCAGAGAATGAGAGCCTTATCAGTATGTGAAGTTTTAGTTTGACCATGGGAGTCTCTAAGGGATGATATGGTATTCTTTCTAAGCTTGCTTGATGCATTTGCATGGAAAAATTTAGTGTTCTCATCACCAAATTTAACCCATTTTATTGTTCCCCTTTGCTTCCAGTAGATTTTTTGCTGAATCAATAAAGCTTGCAACTTTTCAACTAAGATTTCTTTGAAATTCCATTCCTCTAAGGCTAGGTCCCTTATTTCTTGTAAGATTTCCATAAAGTACAGCACAATCTTCACATTTTCAATGTTCTCACTTAGGCTAGACAGATGCTTTCTCCAAGCCTTCAACACCCTCCTTAAATTCTTCAGCTTTGCTATTAAAACTTTTGATGCATCCATTTGTTGTGTTGGCAAGGACCAACCATGCTGAACAACTTGAATGAAATGCTCATGTTACATCCAATAATTTTCAAATCTGAAGCCTCCTCCTTTTAGGATATCAATGGAGATATGTATTACAAATGGAACATGATCAGAGGGCTCCATCAATGAGGGCCAAGCAGTGGTATGTGGATAATTTAGAACCCATGA
Source organism: Echinochloa phyllopogon (assembly GCA_033239725.1). NCBI lineage: Eukaryota > Viridiplantae > Streptophyta > Magnoliopsida > Poales > Poaceae > Echinochloa > Echinochloa phyllopogon. Next base: position 46,511,890 of record BTCW01000002.1, on the reverse strand, counting down.
ATTTGATATAAAGGCCCAATCTAATTTTTCTAACAATGGTGACTCCTATTTATTTGACCAGGTATATGACCTCCCTTGCAATGGAATTTCTGTCCATCCTTGGGCACTGATGACCTCATTGAACCAGAGCATTTCCTGTACATCCCCTCCTGGTTTGTTTCTGTTCTCCGGTCTGCGAATCAAGTTAAAGTCCCCAAGCACTATCCAGTCTATCTCTGATGGCATCTGAATATTTTTAAGCCAGTTAATGAACTCTGGTTTTCGATCATGCACACAGGGCCCATACACATTTGTTATAACGAAATCTGCATTATTGTGCTTGGAAGTTAACTTCACAGATAAAGAAAACTCATTTGTGAAGGCTAGAGAACCATCGAAGGTACTAGACTTCCAAATAGTGATGATCCCGCCTGATGCACCTATTGCTGGCAGGTATTCAAATTTATCAAATTGAGGGGGGCATATCTTTTTGATGAATTGAGTGTCGAAATGATCTTTCTTGGTTTCCTGCAGACAAATTACTTCACAGGTACTCTCTCGAATTCTATCTCTGATGGATTCCCACTTTCTTTCTGAATTCAATCCTCTGACATTCCAACAAAGGATTTTCCATGTTCTCAAATGATTACTATGATCCATCAATAAACAAAAAGTATCTTAAAGCTTGTAAACCATGGTCAACATGGATACAAATAAAAGACTTCCAACATAAATCAAAAGCAGACAAAAGAAACATCCCAGATAAGATATAGTTTAAGACTAGAAGACCAAGCAGCTTTAAAGAGTTGCTACCAACTTTAGTACTATAGATAGGCAGCATCAAGCCCCTAAAGATCACCCTTTTTTGACTTCTTCTTCTTGCTTGTGTTTGCATCATCAACACTTGGTTCATTCTTCTTTTCTTTCTTCTTCATTAGAGCTTGATCAGATAATTTTATTCCTCCACATTGCAGAAAGGCACCCCCAGATTTCGAATGACAGAAGGGGTTAAGGTTGGAGGATTCATAGAGCAGCCAAAACAATCTTTAGTTTGGCACATAGATCTTTTGAAACCTTTCATTTGCTTCTTTTGCCTGACACTGCGTCTCACAGAACTGTCTTTTATTCCCTCTTCAATCTGACCAGCTAGTGCTTGAGTTAATAAAGGTTTGGACCAAGGACCTGGTGTGGCTGCAACTCTCTCCCTGACCTTCTCAGGTGGTGTAACTGGTGACTCCTCCTCTATGATTGGCCTTTTGCCTTTTCTATCCAGTGTTGGAGATTCATTTTCTCCAACTGCCTTTACCTCCATATCAGTGTTCTTTTCCAGGGGGATCAGGGTAGACCAGTTTGGGAGATTTTCAGGCTTCCTATGGCAGAGCAACTGCCTTGTGTCAGGGCACTTTTCTGGTAGTTTGAACTGTATGACTGCATCTTGCTGGCCAAAAGAAGCTAATGCTGATGATGCAAGAAACTTCTTGGCCCAGCTAAATCACTCTGGGTGTAACAACATGTGAGTAAAAAAATCAGCCCAGATTAAAGGGACTTGGACAGCATTATCACTAGTTCCATGAGCTAAGTATTGTTCCCACAAACTGTTAGCTGCAGGTTGTTGCTTGGGGCTAAAAGGATTATATAAACTCTGTCTTGACATAATAACTGGGTCAGCCTGAATGTATGGCAGCTGCACAAAACCTAATTGAAGATCCATATGTTCAGTCTGGTCCTGATTAATGCGTGCATGATCCTGCTGTTGATCAACATTTTCCTGCCCTTGGTATTCATCCAAATCTTCTAAAGGGAAGTGATCCATCAACTCATTTTCCTGAATCTCCTGGTCAGGCATAAATTGCAGAGGCACACCATTTTCTAAGGGTATGAGTGGACCATCGTGGAGCAATTGCTGCTGAGGCTCCTCTTCCACCTCCATGTTTACTGAGTCATTAGATTCTACCTCAATTACATTACCAGAATCATCCTGGCCATTAATAATTCCTTCTACCTCCTGTTGAATAAACTCATCAATGTCACCCAAGTCATTATCTGCTGCAGCAGGGGGCAAATTTAGATCCATAACCCCACCCTCCACTGCAAGTGGCTGAACCAAATCATTAAGCTCTAAAAAGGCTTCTCCAGCCCCTTGAACTTGGTTTCCTTGCTGCTGTGCTATTGCATTCACTATTGGGCCAATTTGTTGGGCTGGGAGCCCTTGTACATTCTCTTGTTGGGCTGCAGGGCCTTGTGGTCATAATCCCCAATCCCCTGCATCTTCATTGCCCTGAGCCTCCTCATTAACCTGTGGCCCATTTCCAGGCTGTCCAAAACCAAAGAAATCAAAGAACTCAGGCTGTACTGCATCAGGACCATGGGGAGGTGGATTCTCATCTGCTTGCCGTGATTTTCGTCTTGACAGAGTTTACTTTATAGTACTCCTCGGACTACTATTGGTGAGCTAAGAGCCATGGTTAGTTTTCTCAAATTATTCGTCCCATTCGTTTGGCTGGTGGCTGGTGGCTGGCGCTGGTTTTTGCTGAGAGAAAAACACTGCTGGCTGGTTGGTGGCTGGTGGCTGGCGCTGGTTTTTGCTGAGAGAAAAACACTGCTGACCGGTTGGTGGCTGGTGGCTAGCGCTAGTTTTCGCTGAGAGAAAAACACTGTTGGCTCGCTGAAACAATCCAAACAAACAGGGCAATATCACTCCCGAAAACGGGTGTGTTTAGTTCCCCATCAAATCACCAAACTTTCTAAAATTCTCTCTCCAAACTTTACTATTCACCTATCACATCAAATCTCTCTCCTCGTACATGGAACACTAAATGTGGGTAAATAAAAAAACTAATTACATGGTTTTGATGTACACGACGAGACGAATCTTTTAAGCCTACTTAGATCATGGTAGGACAATGTTTACCACAAACAAACGAAAAGTGTTACGATGCGCTACAGTGTCGGATGTGATATTTTCATCAAACTTTTCGTTCCTCTCTTTAGAACTAAACACACCCAACATGTACATGCCGAATTGCCGTTTTTAACCGTTCTTTTGCCATCTAGGCCTCTTTCAATCCAATTTTTTTTCTTTGCGGGCACTGGAAAACAGTCAGAATTTGGCTCCTTTCCTATCCCATTCCTGCAGTGGATCAGACAGCAGACGACGGAGTGTTGCTGCATGGCCTCCCCAACGATCTACCTTGGCTGGCACTCTCCTAGTCCTGCCCCGCCCACACGTGCTTCCCTGCCAGGCGCGCCTTCATCTCCAACAGAAGCAGAGCTCATGGGTGTGGACGGTGCTTCCTTCGCTGTGCTCATGGAGAAGAAAGAGTAGAGAAGGATTGAAGGAAGAATCGGCGCAGTGGGAGCTGATGCTACATGAACTAATTTCATGGAAAAAGAAGAAGCTAGTACATGCATCTTGTTTGCTTGCTGGTGGACATATGGAGGCGCCGAGCGCTGCAACGGCCCTCTCGTTGGCAGTGGACAAGGAGGTCGTGATCATGGGGATGTTATTTGTAGGCTGCGGGCGGACTTGCCATGCATCCGGGACCGCGCCTCACCGTTCCGTGGCTACCCGGCGAAGCTGCTTGGCGACGCTCTGCTCTGTCCTTCGTTCTCCTCTCTCTCCGCTTTGTCGAGCTCACGTCCACACACAGATACAACACACGAACTGGCCGGAGGAGATTGGAAAGCGAATCGAACACGGAAGGCCACGAGAGACGCGGGACGCGCAGTAAGAGAAACACGGGTCCGCATGTCAGTACGGAGAAAGTTGACGTACCAAACGTCACTTGTTTTATAATTAGGAAGAGATATATGGGTGACCATATGACCATGAGCTGTGCTAATTAAAGAGTACTGATGTCATGGGTATGGACCATGGGGTTAATAATTGTACGTGTCATCAGTCATCACCATATCATTTTTTATTCTTTTTTTTTGCGAAATCAACATAAAGTCACTGTTATTACATCCATCATCCAATTGGCTGAAATTAAGGCATACGGCCGGTGATCCATCCATTTCTCTCGACAAGTGAACGAAGAAAACGATCTATACCAAATTAGGAAAAAACAATTATAAATTAAGACGGGAGATGTCGCAGAAAAAGTCACGAGGTAGCTACGGGCCTAGTTATTTGAACCGGATCGGACCGGGCCGGCCGGTCCGACCGGTTGAACCAAGAACCGGAGGCCTCACCGGTTTGATTCACTTAAAAGAACGTACATGCAATTGAACCAGTATTATTAACCGGTTGAACCGGAAGGTCGGACCGTTGTACGTGCACACGGCATGGATGGGGCTTTGAACCCCCGACCTCCACTACAGAACGTGAGTTCTCCACCACCAGACCACTGGAGTGGTTGCGTTTAGATTCACAATATACATCTATTTAAACCGTTTGAACCGCTGGTCCAACCGATTTGAACCAATGAACCATCGAACCGAGGTCTTGAGCGGTTCGATTACCTGTCCGGTTCAAATAACTAGGGCCACGGATCGACGGGCGCCCACCTGCCTATATATACAACTTGCACCGCGAGACGCGAAGAGAAGGCAAAGCTCTTATTACTTGTTACGTAGTACTTACATTGTTGCCGTGGTGCCAGCATATGCAGTTAGGCATGGACGCTGCTAAGGTTGCAGGGTGTTTCAGGGATAGGACCATCCTCGTCACCGGCTCCACGGGCTTCCTGGGAAAACGTACTATTGTATCATCACGTTCTATATATATGCACAGTTAGGGAAAATGTATATACATAGCGTCTGATATACAATGTATATGTATTGTATCATCACGGGCTTCCTGGGAGTACATATATGCTCGCTGCCTGCTTGCTCTAGTTTTTTCTTTCTTTAGATATATATATATATATATATGTGCTCCCAAACAATACATATATTGTTAACAAAAATCCCGTGTAGGTACGGTGATGATGAACACATGTATGAACCCGACGCTTTTGTGCAGTGCTGGTGGAGAAGATCCTGCGAGTTGAGCCGGGCGTGAAGAAGCTCTACCTGCTGGTGCGGGCGTCCGACGACGCGGTGGCCGAGCAGCGTGTGCTCCATGAGGTGGTTTGTGTTTTAATTGTGCACGCATTCCATATATGCTATGCCTTGTTAATTGTATTATATTATCCACACATCATGTCTACTCTGTTCATCCTACAGTATATTATAGTTTTTCTTTATATAGATTAGCACTGTTGTCAAATGATTATTTCCATATCCTTATTGATTAGCAGAGAGTCCAACTATTCAGGTCAGTTGCCTTTTCCTATTTTCGCTGACGTAAATCACAGCATGCAACGTAATTCAAACTAGCTAACAAATCTATTTTAGCCACTTAATCAGGCGTGCAAAGTATTAATTATCTTCATATTTTTCTAAAATGCCGAAATTGTAGTTTTCATGGGAAGTAGCTAGGTAGTATGCTTTAATCTTTGTTAGAGTAAAGAAACATCATCACAAAGAAGGAGAAACGTCCATGATGAAAATTGTTGGTTAATTTCCCTCTTTTTTATCGGCAGGTTATAGGGAAAGAACTGTTCAGCGTTCTACGGGAAAAACATGGAGCTGGCTTCCAGTCCTTCATTGAAGAGAAGATTTCGCCTTTGGCCGGGGACATGATACATGAGAATCTTGGACTTGAGAGCACCCGAGCAACACAACTGTTTGAGGAGATTGACATTATCGTCAATGGAGCTGCAACCACTAATTTCTACGAGAGGTACGTTAGTGTTACCTATAAATGCAAAAGGGACTGATGAACTGCATATTCAGATGGGTCTTATTATTGGGCATGTGTAATGCATGCTTCCTTCGTAGATATGACGTTTCCTTGGCATCCAACACATTTGGAATCATTCATATATGCAAGTTCGCAAAGCAGTGTGCTCACCTCAAATTGCTCCTTCATGTTTCCACGGGTAATATAAGTTCGTGCACGTGAAGCTTAGCATATACATTTGATATGCATGTACCAGAAAATTATCTAATGAACTAGCTTACAACAGGGTTTCTTATTAATTAATTAATTAATTAATTAATTAATTAATTAATTAATTCCTTGAGCAGCTTATGTAGCTGATGGTAAGCAAAAGGGCCAGATAATGGAGAAACCGCTCCAGATGGGTCAAACACTAAAGAAGGGTCGCTGCTTGGACATTGAAGCAGAGCTCGAGTTAGCTAATGAGGTCAAAGCAAAACTTGTGAGGGAACGTTCTGGTACTGATACCTCTCATCAGAAGCTAGAAAAGGTAGCCATGAAGGAACTCGGCTTGAAGAGGTATGCACGTACAAACCCTTATATCAATCATGTGCGATATCCATCGATCGGCAATATATAATTTTTGACCACACATCTTAATTTAGTAATGGCTCAGTTAAGTAAATAGTAACATATATAATTATATAATTATATATACACGTAGAGTGATCAACTTACGGCCAGACAATGTCTTGAAATGAAGGGCTAAGTACTTTGGGTGGCCCAACGTCTATGCGTTCACCAAGGCTATGGGAGAGATGTTGCTTGGCACACTTAGAGAAGACATCCCTGTTGTCATAATACGGCCAAGCATCGTATTAAGCACTTTTCAGGATCCATTCCCCGGATGGATAGAGGGAATCAGGTATTTATATGAATATATATACTTCCTTTGGGAAACAAGGAAATTTATTTTTTATATAAACATATAACGGCTGAATCATATGAATTCAAATTCAAATCATGTGCATATATTTGTTATTGTCTATCAATAATCTTCTCCCTTGAAAAGAAAAAAATGCATCTGATTTGTCACCATTACTAGAGAGAAATAAAATAATTCCATAAATTAGTTAGCAGGTAAAGTATATTGGACCATACTGCTTCAGGCTCTTATTTTGGTTGCAGGACAATGGATGTCATGATTGTTGCTTCCTACGAGCAAAAGCTTCCGTGTTTCATAGGTGGTCCCATACTTGATTCGGTCAGTGATCATCATATATATACATATATCTGACATGCTATAACAGGAAAATCAAGAATACAACTATATAAATTGTAGTAAGTATACTTATTCCAAGGAAATGCATGTTTCCATTTGACAGGTACCGGGAGACATGGTTGTCGATGCTACAATGGTAGCCATGGCCACTCACTACGACTGTGCTGGAACTCAAGTAGTTTACCATGTGACCTCAGCACTCCAAAATCCACTGTCATGCAATCTTCTAGTGGAATCAATGTATAGCTATTTTTTTATCAATCCTCGTGTGAGGGATGACAAGAGGACCATTCAACATAAAAGGCCTCTATTGTTCAGTAGATATGCATATTTACATGCATATGTAGTCCTTGCATATAAGACACGACTTCAGGTATACTCCTTTTTCTTTCTTCTCCAGGTTTTTATTTTCTTTACCGCAGTTAAATATCCTGATTCACTCAGATCATGTGGTGGTGATGATCACTTGGAAATATTTCAGGTGCTTTATCTAGCGAATTATTTGTTACTGTGTGGGCGCTTCACAAAGTACCATAAAAAAGTCAACAAAAGCTTGAATTACTTGATGTTTATGGCCAATCTTTATACCCCTTATGTCTTCTTCAAGGGATGGTGAGTTTTATAAACTATATCATGTTGTCAATTTATTTCCCTAAAATAGATAAAGGTCTCTGTAGTTCATTCTGCTTACATTTAAATATGACCTGATGATTATTAAGTCCACATGTAGAGACTATATTTTAATTTTTTCAAGAGTGGATATCGCACCTTATATACAGATCATCGCATTACGATCTATCACGATTTCAAAAGCTACATAATCATTAATTGTCGCAATTGCAATGCGACCATGAAAATTTACACCATGTTCGCTTGGCTTATCAGCCACCAGCCAGCGGTATTTTTCTAACAGCACAAACCAGCACCAGCCACCAGCCAACCCAACAGGCCGTAGCATTACTGATGAAGAGATGTAAAAGCCTAAGCCATGTTCTTTCTATGTAAGAGCTACCACGGGTAATGGTCATTAAATTTTTCTCTTATTAAATCTATGTGTGAAGCTTTGATGACACAAACTTGAGAAAGCTGTGGAGGATGACAGGCACAGGTCATGATGATGGATATGTGTTTAACTTTGATGCCAAATGCATCAACTGGAGACAGTATTTGTTCAACACACACATCCCAGCTGTTCTCAAGGAGGCTGCCCACATGAAGAAATAAGGCAGTGGTCTTGCATGAAGGAGGTCTTTGCTATCATATATTACTACACAATGGTTGGGTATAAAACTCATATGGAAGACTGGAATAAAAAAAGTAATCATTTTATTATCTATAAAGATATATTGCATATGCAAGTGTTACCTACAAATCAAGTCAGTTACATATAGCTATGAAGTTGATGTATGTAGACGTTATGTACTAAGGATATGGTTGTAAAAGAAAAATAATGAAATAGAACAAAGAAAAGATGCACACATAAGCATGTATGGTGTACAAGTGCACCTCGCACGGCTACAGAAATCATTTCTTATGGTGGTCGGCTGGTCGCGGTAACCTATTTCTAGTGGTGGATATGGCCCATTTGATAGAGCTATGGGGGTGTTTAGTTCCTGAAAAAGGGTGAAAAGTGAAGTGAAAAGTCACATCGGACACTGTAGCGCACTGTAGCGCTTTTCGTTTGTTTGTGATAAACATTGTCCTACCATGACCTAACTAGGCTCAAAAGATTTGTCTCGTCGTGTACATCAAAACCATACAACTAGTTTTTTTATTTACCCATGTTTAGTACTCCATGCACGAGAAGAGAGATTTGACGTGATAGGTGAATAGTGAAGTTTGGAGAGAGAATTTTTAAAAGTTTGTTGATGTGACTAGGAACTAAACAGGGCCTATATCTGATTCTGTTTTTCTATACGAGTTGATTTTCTAAGAGAAGTACGCATGATTTTTCTATGGTTGTCGATTTTCCTTTCATTGCCCGGCCTCGTTGCTTCCTCTTCATGACCATAATTTCACACGGAAGTCATCAATTTGACATAATAAATTCAATTTAACTTGACCATCGCATTTGAAATATATGGTTACTCATTCGCGCAATATCCTCTAATATGAAAAAAACCCGTTGCCAAGTCACATCCTCCGTCCTTTCCCGTGGTATGCTTCATTGCAAACCTGTTGCCTAGTGATTGACCCTGCGCTTCATGAATTGAGGCAACAGTAGCAAATCCATGGTGCAGAGAATATTCCATCGGGTGCAAAATACTCACTGGTTTTAAAACCTTTGTGGACACAGTATCAGCACAAGTAATAACATCAAAACTTATCAGTTTTAGGACAGCTCCATAGTCATGAAGCTAAAAGTGGTTAGAAATCCGTTCACTTGATCATCCACTTATGTATACAGCAATTCAAGGAGAACCACAACAGTGTTGCAAAAATACAGGATCAGCTGTGTACAATATTCTGCGACTGCATTTTAGCAAGGGAAATGGAACTATAGTTTGATGATATTAATATCATCAGGTTTCAGTAATTCAGTTCCAGGATTTGCAATCCTTTTCCAACTTAATACAAGATGCAATTCTCAGGAAATCACAAGAGGTATGACATCATGATAATTAAACTAACCACCATGTAATGTGGATATGAAAACCACCACATCCTTCTCTTCCAACTCTGCATCAAGACCACCACACAGCTCCCAGTCGCAGTCATTTATAAGGACAAGAACACCAGGTCTCCTGCACGCATGAAGCAAAGAAAAAACAATGAAAACTAATCAACCGGCTATGGTTAGTATTGGATAGTTGAATTTGAATGCTCGATTGCATAACATTACTGAACTGAAGCATACACACCTCTACATGGACAATAGAAAGTAACCTATAGATTTCTATCAAATCGTTGGCAAGCAAATAGTAATAGTAATCAAACAGGCGAAAAGGGTATCAGTTTACATGGTTGTTCACTACTGTTTACAAGGGAAAATGAAATATTGGGATGAGGTAATTATGAGTGTTCCCGGGATGGTCATCTTGCATGTCCAGACGATAACTAGGCACTAGTCACCGTGTTAGTAACAAGTTTAGGCGCTAAACATATAGCTAGATAGCTAAACTGTTTACATGATCTAACTTGGTCACAAACAGTCTAGACTTTGCAGCTGGGCACTGCGCTTTCCTGGGCCGAACCGGCATTCTTTGTAGGCAAAGCCCGAAGGAAGGCTGCTATGTGCTATCCCCTCAACCTTCTTCCTTTTCGATGAAAAACAATCGACATCTCAATCTCCGAAAGCGTTTTCCTTACCCGGAAAATATCAACCCCCCCCCCTCCCTCCTCGTCGAGCCTTTCCTTTAGCGGTAAGGGGCGCCTTGGATTACATTTCAGTAAATCACCACCCAAGTGGTACTGCTCCTCTTGTCCTCTGCCTCCTAGTCTCATGCTGCTACTGGCCATCAGAATGGCTTTGTCCTGGCTTGTACCTTTGTATGTGTTCTATTGCCCTCAACAGTCTACTCTATTGCCATTGGAATGTTCTCTACTACTCTACTGGCTACTGCTACCACTAGGCACTAGATTGTCTGAATAACTGCTTGACCTTGTGCTGGCTGCTACTGCCTGTGCTTGTGCTGCTGCGGAGCTTGTGCTTCTGCTCCAAACTGAACAGCTAGTTGTGCTAGGATGCTAGCTCTAATCCTCTACAGCTTTGTGGGTTCTAGCTTCTGGCTTGTGCCAACTTTTGCTGCCACCTGTTGCTGCTTACTGCAACTGCCAGTTGTTTGATGAATTTCTAACTTTAGAAGGTATGTCACATTGTCACATGTTTCTGATTTTAGGATAGGGGCGGAGCAAGGCCTCTTTGCTGATATCAGCTGACATCGGCGACTTCAGTAAAATCAGTGGAAATATCCGGTTTGCATTGTTTAAGTATGGATTTGACACCGGCCAATGGAGCCGACACTGGTGGCTCTGTCGGCTGGCTCCGCCCCTGTTTTAGGACGAATTTCTCACTTGAAAAATAAGGTAAGGAATTGAGGTATTCGTTCGCACATCCACTGCTACAATAAAAGCATTTACACTGTTTCTAGTCATCATCTTGACTATGTCTAGCTTCTAGATAAACATTGTGTAAATACTAACTTTCAAGTTGACTCAACGAGTTTGATTGATGTTTCTTTATTTTTCTCGAATACACGGAGGACTGCGCATCTTTATAATATAGAAGGAACATGTAGATAAGTTTACATCACGAGATATATGAACATGGTAGCTAAGGGGTGGAGAAAATGCCATTCTTAGGATTACTATTCTCGAAATAGGCAATAGGAATGAAACAACATCTAGTAAAGCCTAGAAATCTTAGGGCTGAATGGGCTCCCTGGTACTTTGGACCAGCTGCAGTCCATGAGAAGAGCACTTGTTTGACTTTAAAAATGGGTTGTGCTTTCAAGCTCTAATTCCTGAGCCTAACATCCGGCTGTAGTTAAAGCCTACACATCACTCGCAGCACTATTAATTGGTGATTTCTTTTCATGTAGTCAAATCAAACCACAGATAGGTCCAAAATAATTTGGAGTAAATAACAGCATCAAAACTATTAGTCAGTTCCACTATGCAGGCTAGAGTTTAACTATACTAACTAGAGTAACATGTGGAGACATTATTTCCCATGAATCCACACTAGTTAGACATCAGGAAATCACTGAAGCAACAACTGAAGCATTCCATGAGCTTGCTGCGCCATTGCTCCTGGCTCACTGCTCACTGGATAGTGGATATCATCATAGTACGCCTACACAAATCGATGAGGAGAGAAACGGGGGCGAAGCAATACATACACGGAATCGCCCTTGATGAACATCTCCGGGCGCTCCTTGATCAGATTGGCCTTGACCCAGGAGAGCAAACCCTTCATCGCCACCTTGCCTTCGCCGTCCTTGAGCGGAACCTCCACCTTGTGCACCTTGGTGGAGTTCTCCAGAAGCAGCTCCAGCCCGCCCCTGTAACCCAGAACCAGCCTTAATCAGGAGCCGCCGCGCGCTCGCGCAGGTGTACTGTACAGCATAAAGGCGAGAGGAATCGGGAGGAGGCCGATAGGTGTAGGAAGGGATTACCCGAATTCGAGAGTGAGATGCATCGCCAGAGGTCCCGACGGCTGCGGATTCGTCCCGGGGTTTAGGGTTCCTTAGCGGTTGGGGGGAGTTGCCTGAGGGCCGTCGCCGCGGAGCCGAGGCCGAAGTGGGCGCGGCGCGAGCGGAGAGTGGAGGGCGTCGCCGGCGCTGTGGGAGAAGGGGTGGAGACAGGCAGGGTGGGAGGCCGCAGGAGACGAGGAGAGACGGCGGACCGCGGAGGTGGTGATTCGGGCGGGCGGGGCGAGAGGCCGGCGGCGATGCCACGGCGCCGTGTGTGGCTTTGCGTTGGCGGGTTTGGGCCGTGTGATGTTTCTCATGTGGGCTGGGCTCCCATCAAAATGGGGCCCGTCCAAATTTACGTTTTTGCTATACGGTTGCCAACCGGCTAAATCTGCACTTTTTTTGTTCAGAATCGCGCGATTTCCTTCGCAAAGCTTACACGTAGTATTCAATCAAATCAAATATATATATAAATAAATAAATAAATAACTACATGAAGAATGAGCCCAAGAATTAAAAAAATTGATCAATCTCCATTTCAGATTGTAATGTCACGTACTCGTATTGAGGTTCTTGATGCCGTTGGTTCTTACTTATCTAGGATCTGAGAATGCCCATGCCCGGCAAATACTACGGTAAAATGTGACAGTGCCACAGCTTACTGGTGGATTACTTTCAAAAAAAACAGCTTACTGGTGGATTGGATTCATGGTTCCTCGTACAATAACTTCGATCCGAAATGCGTGTATACGGAGTACGGACCCAGATCAAGGACCGGATTTATTTTTGGCGCCGTACATAGGAGGTACAAGCAATAATTAACTAACTGCCGCCTCACACGACAGAGCGACGTCAGCGGACGAAGCGTCGGCAGTATCAGGGCAAGTACAACGCGCCGTCGACTGCCGTCGACATGCACGTCTTTTTTGCGAAAAACCCCCCGCACAGCGTGAGTCAATGCCCAGCCGGCGTCTCGTTCGACTACGAGTCGAGCTCGTGCTCCCAGGCGTCTCGAGGAAGAAGACCGTTGTACGGCTCGCTGCGGGGAGACGACGGCGACGCGGATCCACTGCGCGGGAAGGTGCGCAGGAGGCGCGCGCGGCGCGCGCGGGAGGCGGTTTTGTGGCGGCAAAGATTACTCCCCCACCCCCAAATCTCCCTCCTCAAGCAGCCGCCGCCGTTGCGAGGACCGCCGGCGCCGCGCTGGCCGCCGCTGGGAGGATCACCGCTCGCTCGCGGCCGTCGCCATCGCATCACCCCGTGAGTCTTGTCTTGCCCCCAGCTCGCCTCTCTGTTTCTTGATCGCTTCTTGAATCTTGACGTGTTCTTGGATGAGTTTGCTGAAGACGCCCATCTCTGATTCCGTGGAGAGAAGAGTGCCGCCACCGGACGGACCCCACGGCCAGGGAGGGCCTCTTGGTGCCTGATGGTGTCCCCGTGGTGCCCTGCGTCCAGTTTCAATTAGGCAAATCTATTTGTTGCTCTGAATCTGATGCAGAAATCATTCTAGTTTCTAACATGTGTGGGTAGAATTGTTATCCAAGATTTTTGTTCTGAGTAGTAGATTTCCAATTTCATCTTATCTGTATTTTTGTAGTAGCCATTTTATTGCTGTTAGAACAATCAAAGTTGAATCAAGTTAAATGAAATATTTCATATGTGCAGGTCCATCAAAGTGAAGTAACCGTAGAACTTTGCTAAATCTGCCTATTTTTTGTTTTGAGGGTCCTTAAAAACTGGTTAGAAATGTCTAGGAATTTATTCATCTATTATACATGTTATGGATGTTTGATGGGATCTTGACAATTGATCTTAATTTTAGCTGAGCAAGCAATTTATCTGGCAAACCAAAGAAAGTCATATATGAGTATTATTATCATTTCTCTGTTCTGCAAACCAAAGCAATTTAGCTGAGCAAGCAACTTTGCTGTCAGTTGATGTTTCATTGATGTGGATCTGTTTCCTGTCATCATGAGGACCTGTTTAATTGAGGTTACGCCGCGTTTAGATGCAGATTTTGGGCCTCCCAAATTCGCTGCCAACAGGAATTCGGCCTGCTGCAAATTCGGCATCTAAACGGGGGGCCCAAATTCGGCTGTTGCAGGCCCAAAATCGGGAGGGTTAACCCTAGGCAGCTGGCTTGCATCGCCTGACGCCTCCCACTCCTTTTAGCCGACGCCTCGCTCGCCCTCTCCCCCGCCGCCGCTCCAAAAAATCCTGCCGAATCCCGCCGCGTACCTGCATCGGGGTTGTCGGTAGCGCTAGATCCACGGTCCCCGGTTGTGGATCCACCGTTGTCCGGCCCGTCGGTAGGGATGGACGGCTTCAACGGCAAAGGCTCGGCATCGGACTGCAACGCCGGCAACGTCCAGGACTCGGAGGCCGGCCTCGGCACAATGAACCTGTTCTCGTTGAGCCCGCCGGGAGCAGGAGCCGTTTCGTTGAGGCCTTTCACCGGCGCAATGCCGGCATCCGGATCCGGCGGCTTGAACCTCTTCCCCGCCTTGGGTGGAGCGTCCGGATCCAGAGGGCTGAACACCTTCGCGGACGCGCCGGCGGCGTCCGGTTCCGGCGTCTTCTTCCCCTACGGTGGCGCGGCGGGGGCTTCTGGATCAGCCGGGTTCATCCCGTTCGGCGCAGCACCGCCGCCACCGGGATCCGTTGCGTACAACCTCTACGCGAGCGCCCCGCCGGGGTTCGCAGGCGCTTCGGTGAACCCTCACATGGCGGCGCATCCCTACTACCCGACGACCGCAAGCCACCTCGGGTTGTCTCGCCTGACCCTGAACGCAAGCTCGGGTTTCTCGGGCATGATGGAGTACGAAGGGTTCCTTCGATCCGGCGACTATCAGGCAGGAGGCAGCACCAGCCGTGGCGCACCTTCAGTGGGGATGCCTTCCGCTACTGAAGGTGAGCAGGCTCCGCCCGCGCGTCGGCAGCGTGGAAGACAATCCAGGGGCTGCGGTGGTTGTCGGGGCCGCACGGCCCGAGCTCAGCAAGAAGGCATCAACATCGATGACGATGAGGTACAATTCGCAGCACTTGAATCCCCCCATGTTGTCTACTTCTGTTTCCCCAAGGCACAGCACATCTCTTGTGTACATGTTCATGCAATCCTTTTTGCTTTACCATGTGCACAGCATGAGGAATTTCACAGGGCCAACTGGACCCAAACTGATACAAAGATATTCCGTGAGCTCTACTGCGAGCAAATTGAGAAGGGGATATGCAAGAATGGTATTATGTACAAGGACGGCTGGGACGAAGTGGCGCAAAAGTTTGAGGACCTTACTGGTAAGCGCCACAACAGTGAGCAGTTTGGGTCACGGTTCCGGGAGTTGAAAAAGATGTGGAATTTCATCTTCAAGCTGAAGAATGAGTTCACGGGCCTCGGACGCAGAGCTGATGGATCCGTGATTGCCTCGGACAGCTGGTGGGCCGACAATGTCGCCAAGTATAAGGTAGAGTACCTGACCGAAGTCATTTTCCTATGCTGTGTCAACCTTTTTGTTATCTGAAAATTGTGTCGGTTGTTGTGTCCTGCAGGGGAAGCAAGACTGGTTCGAGCTGAAGTACGGCTGGCCAGTGTACCTTCCGAAAATGGACCGCATGTACCAGAAAGTTGCAGTGACCGGCACGACTGCTTTTGTTCCTGGGGTGAGCCGGCAGCTAACCTTCAGTTCTAGCGGTGGTGAGCAAGAAGGAGGAGACGAAAGTGGCAGCTGTGACATCCGTGGCAGCCCAGAGCTTGGGGTGTCCCCTCCACGGCGTGGTACCCCAGCCAGCAGCGGCAGCAAGAGGACTTCGGCAGGCGCTAGCAAGTGTACAGCAGCCAGCGGTGGCAAGAGGACTGCGGATGGCACCCGCAGCACTGCAAGTACTCCTAGCAAGAGGAGGAAGAACGCAGCTGAGAGGGCAGTGGAGAAAAACATGAGCAGGTTCAACAGCATCCAAGAGAACAAGAAGCGGATGCTCAGTACCTTATGGGAGAAGAAGACCGAGGCAGCTGAAAAAAGAGAGACCAGGAAGGCAGCAGAAGAAAGAAAGAAGAAAGAAGAAAAGGCTAAAAGGGCAGCCTCAAAGAACTTGGTGTTTGAAGCAGCAAAAGAGATGCTGGGTCCTGATGATCCCGAGGATGTGTGGCGTGGTGTCTTGAACATTATGAAGGATGATGATGTTATGGACACCTTCCTCAGGAGCCCTATTGGATGCAGGAGGGTCATGATTAAGCAATATGCTGATATGGTGGAGAACTAGCTCCTTCCGTCAATGCTTTTCACGTAGTCGCTTTTGCGTAGGGTAGGTTGCAGCACGGCTATGTAGTTGCTGTTGCGTAGGGTAGGCAGCATCATGACTATGTGTTTTATGTTGGACCATGTCCTGATTTGTGTGAACTATGTGGTGTATGTTGCAGTAAGTCTGCTTGTGGTGGTTATTATCATGTTGTGCTGATGTTTTTTAACCTTTATATTCAGGTAATGTGAAGTTCATACGTGTTGTTTCTTAGGACTGTCTTGCTCACTGTTGTTGTCTTGCAATGGACAGGACATCGCTGCCGCAGTTCAGCACGACGAAGGTGCAAGCACGGACAGTTCGGACAGTGAGGACAGTGAGGCGGCGTCAGAGGAATGGTGGCAAGAACTTGTCTCCACGGTGCTGGAGGACGATGAGGCCGCTGAATTCATGTATGGTATGTATGAAACTGCTATACATGTGGATAAGTATTGCAATAGAGGCCCCTATAGGACGCCAGCTTTGACTGGCCTGGACTGGGTTAACAATAGGCTAGCCGATCCAACACGATGCTACAACATGTTTAGGATGACACCTGATATGTTTCATAGGCTGCATGACCTTTTGACAGCAAGTTACGGCCTAAAATCATCACAGAAGTCGACCTCTATTGAGGCTCTTGCCATGTTCCTTTGGATCTGCGGTGGACCACAATCTGTTAGGCAAGCAGAGGATAGGTTTGAGAGATCCCTAGCCACCATCCACAATATGTTTCACAAAGTCCTGAAATGTTTGGTGCACCTAGCAGGAGACATCATTAAACCTACCGACCCAACTTTTACCCATATGCACGATAGTCTGCAGAAGGACTGGTTCTACCCTGAATTTAAGGATTGCATAGGGGCAATCGATGGCACTCACATTCCTGTGGTCGTGCCGCAGCAAAAGCTTGTGCAACACATGTGTCGGAAGGGCAAGACTACACAAAATGTCATGGCCGCTTGTGACTTTGATATGTGTTTCACCTTTGTCCTTGCTGGGTGGCCTGGGTCCGTGCATGATATGACTGTCTTTAACGATGCAATGTCAAGATTCAAAGACGATTTCCCAATGCCACCAAGAGGTACAACATGTTGCAAACCCTTATATGTATTCTAATTGTTGGCATTCTAAACTTACAGGTACTCGATCTCCATCATGCAGGGAAGTACTACCTCGTGGACTCGGGGTACGCAAACCGGATAGGCTTTCTGACTCCTTACCGGCAGACCATGTACCACATCCAAGACTTCCAAAACGCCGTCGAACGACCTAGAGGTATGAAGGAGACGTTCAACTATGCACATTCCTCTCTTAGAAATGTGATAGAAAGGGCGTTTGGAGTGTTGAAAATGAAGTGGCGCGTATTGTTGGAAATCCCGGCCTATGAAGAGAACATACAGACACAAATAATATGTGCTTGCATGGCGTTGCACAACTTCATTAGGAAGCAACGTGGATTTGACCATGACTTTGGTGTAGTTGACAGCAACATTAACTATGTTCCCGTAGAAGCCACATTGGATCAGCCGGCAACAGAAGAAGCGCCGGCAAGTGAGGACTTGGCCAGAATGAATGCTTTCCGAGATCGTCTAGCTACACAGTTGTACACTAGGCATAATTCCTGAGTGAGGCACTGTAAATCATGAGGATGTGAGGATCTGTATCATTTTTCAATGTACTTGAGTGTGTACCAAGTTTAGGTGGACTTCATAATTTGTGTAGTTCTAAGTTGAGGACATGCTGTAGACAATATTTGAATTTGTTTGGTGTAGTGAGTGGACAATAATATTGATTGTTGAGTGAGCAAACTTGATTCTTGCTGTTCATATTTGTTGGGTGTTTCCACTGAACAGAGTGCTGATTGGAGGGATGATCATGGAGCATTAGTACCTGCCCGGCCGTCATATCATCTGTAAGTCACCATGTCACCTAATGAGGTTGTGTGCATGATTTAGCATGTTATCCCATTGATTTGCTAGCAATGTGAGGATAGTTGTACATTATGGTCTTTGATAAACTATATGACTTCCCCATGAACTTCCATCATATACTTGGAACCGAAAAATGTGTAATTATGCTACTGGTGGGCATACTACATGTATGTGTTGTGCGTAATGTTTAAAAGAAGTTTTGATGCTACTGGTGGGCATACTCTGATGTGATTCTTGATATGGTGATGTCGTTGTTGATGTGCTGTGCTTCGTTAATTCATGGCGCTTGTCATTTCTGCTTCTGGATGTGTTGTGCCTGTTTATATGATGTACTGGAACTCTTGTGGATCGGCACCAACATGCATGTGCTGTTATTGTGGCGCCATGGGCTGTGCATGGCGCATGCACATCTGCTGACAGGGAGGGAGGAAAGGGAGAGCGTGCATGGCTTTGCGTTCACATTTGCATGTGGAAATCGGTGCATTTATGATGCTAAACAAAGCCTGCAAAGGGTGTGTTTAGTTCCAAAAAGCGGTAGGGAAAGTTCGGTGAAAATGTCACATCGGACACTGTAGCGCAATGTAGCACTTTTTCGTTTGTTTGTGGTAAACATTGTCCTACCATGACCTAACTAGGCTCAAAAGATTAGTCTCGTCGTGTACATCAAAACCATGTAATTAGTTTTTTTATTTATCCACGTTTAGTGTTCCATGCATGAGGAGAGAGATTTGATGTGATAGGTGAATATTAAAGTTTGGAGAGAGAATTTTGGAAAGTTTGGTGATTTGATGGAGAACTAAACACAGCCAAAGTTGGGAGTTGGTACTGCTATGGAATGCAAATTTGGGAGTTGTACAGTTCCTGCTCTGCTCTTGCACTGTTCTGTACAGTATTATGCCGAATTTGGGAGCCAAATTCTGCATCTAAACAAGACCTTAGGGCTTCCCAAAAGTTTCCAAAAAGTTACTCCCAAATTCACTATGCAAAAAGAAGATTCTCCGTCACATCAAAATGTCATATCATGTATGGAGTACTTAATGTAGATGAAATAAAAAACTAATTGCACAGTTTTGTTGTACTCTGTGAGACGAACATTTTGAGTCTAATTAATAATTTTTTGGACAATTTTTCGCACATACAAACGAAACACGCTACAGTGGCCGGTGTCAGACCGGCCAGCGCCGCAGTCCAGAATCCGGCGCCGGATTCTGGAACTAAACACCGCCTTAGTTTCTTTCTGGTTATTCCATTCTGTTATTGATGCTGAGAATTGTACAAGCTAAAATTTCCTGTTTTTTTATTGCAGCAACACATGAGCTTTCCTGTACAAGCTATGGTGAGTCATCTTATTCCAATATGCTTGATCTGGTAGTATGGTGTCATCTTATTCCAATATTTGGATAATGCAATGTGTCAGATTTTCCTGCAAGTTAGCAGCTTTCCTATGTATCAAGTTAGCAGTCAAGACTGATGTTAGTAATTCAGAGTGTCTATCAATTTTCCTATCAATTTTCCTGCATGTTATCCTGTCAGTTACTATCTGAGCAAGTACCTGTATGGTGGTCCCTGAGCAAGTACCTATATGTTATCTAATTTATCCTGTCCCTGAGCAAGTACCTGTATGGAGGCATGGTGGTTTCATTTTGAGAACTATTGCTGTCCCTGAGCAAGCTGTCTGATGTGTTGGCCATGGTGTCTGAACTGATGAGCTATGTGTGTTTCTCGCCATGTGTGAGATTTTATTTTATTTTTAGTTGTTTATGTTCCATCCAGGAGCAGATTCTTGTATGCGCAGATTATGTTTCTCATAGGTTGGTGTCCTGCCCTCACATCAGATACTACAACAGCTGTCAATTACAGATACCTTAGTCAACTGGCCTGATGAAGTTCATTTTAGTGAACTGATATACATGTTTATTTTACGAGTCATGTAGAATATTTGAATGTATCGTGCATTGTCTCATATATGCAACAAAATGACTACAAAGATCAAATATGCATGATTTGTGTGTCAAAAGATGAATTTAACACCCTGCAGACAGCCAAACAGACAATCCATTGTATAAAGCTGTCTGTTTAAGCTGTCTGTTTGGCTAAAAAGACAGCAAGCTGTCTATACGGTTGTACTTGCCCTGAGGCGGCTGCCAAGGGCGGGTAGAGCAGCTTGCGTTATTCAAACAATTTCATACGAATTATGAAGCGATTCAAATTTAATGGTAAGCAAACTTCTATTCGCCATTAACCGCCGTAACAAGATGCCTGGACATTACGGTCTACTATCTAGATTCTAGAAGCTGTACTGTTGTACAAGAGCTTACTGCGATCAGCAGGTACAGACATGCAGTTATTTAGATGTTCCTGTATGTCTTAAAAGATCATGATGCAAACATCACGAGAGTGCATATATGAAACATATCTTCGTCACAAGACACCAACGTAACCACGAGATAGCTGAAGGACAACGGCAAATTATAAGCTCATAAATTCGCATATTTCAGTGTTACCCATCTCTGAACTCATCGATGCTGGCTACCCACGGACCTGAAGCTGTCTTATGACATGAGCCGCAACTCATTATATTTTTCTGATTGAAGGATCAATTCATTTACTTGAGGAAAAAAACACATATGTCCCTGACATACAGATAGTGTTCAGCTCAACGCTCAACATAACGCTGCAACAAAAGAAACTCTTTCTACTTCTTTACAAGCAGAGGGCCCACGTTATCACCAGTAGCTTTGTTGTGCTTCACATGGGCTCCATCGCATAGTGGGAATGTTCCTGATCTCCAGCACCTTATCACAAAGAAAGCAATCAAGGTCAGAACAGTTTCAAACGGTGAGCCAAAGCAATGTTAGAGAACAATTATGAAGATGGTAATCCATGTGGGAAAAAACATGCAGAACTCTGAACAAGCGTATAATGTATGAAAATTCAATGTGTAGAAGTATTTACTGTATTCTGCATCTCTGCAGTATAAAAATTCAGTCAATCTTTTCTGTAAAAGTATTTACGGGCATGCTTGTGTAGAATGTATGTCAAATTAAGCTCATGCTTCATACCAAAAATGGTAATAGCACAAGCATTCTTAGTTCACTCAGACAAATAAAGTTTTCGTGAATGTGTAAAATTTCCTGTGTGCCACTCCACTGCAAAGACAAGAATTTTGTTTGGATTGTTTTGCGCTGGCAAATATTCTCTGCCTGACATTTAGAATTATATATGGTGCCAGTGCAAGTTCTTCTGTTGTTAGGTCATAACTCCATTCACACGAGTGCAGTTGCTCTGGTTTACGGTTATGTTTAACTCCAGTCAGGTGCTCCCTTTTTCTTTTATTTTTTTCACCTCTTTAGTATGTGATTTCATTTGCTGAGCTCAGTGACACAGCATCTCTGATATTAGCAAAACAACTTCCAGAAAGTTCTGATGACAACCAATCAGAGCATCAAAAAAGAAAAAAACTGTATTAGTTGATCACAGGGAATCTGCTGCCTTCAGCTTAGTTCTTTCTTGCATCGACAGTTTAATATTTATTACTGAACAGAGTCCAGTTCAACAGCACACCTCGTGTCACGTTGAACTAAATATAACAAATTCAGAAATACGATGGGTACATGTTGCTTATGCACTTGCTCTGAAAGTTAGTTTTCTTTAAGCTCCTTTCAAGACTATAAAGAATTTTACAAGATGCTATCAGAGTCCCTGGCACGTTTAGGATATTCAGAATGAGTCAAAGTGCAGTGATTGCAAGCACATGGAACTGAGAACGGTACCTCCGCTTATATTACCAAAAAGAAACGCTCTTGGTTATTTGACTATTTCTTAGAACTATATGGCAATACATTGTGTGAAATTGAGTTGAACAGGCTTCCATGCACTATATAAAGGTTAAGTTAGCAATTCTACAAAGTAAAAAAAAAGTACACTAGTGCATTTTAAAAAACGCGATGCAAAATTGCAAGTGGCGCGTCCCCAACGTAAGGAGAACTAGTGCAGCAGAATTCTACAATTCTGCTGCAGGAGAAATCCCTCCGTCACATCAGAGTGCAGTGCAGTTAAATTACTCGCCCATCTAAAACATCAACCTACACACGATCCTCTCTCTGCTCGTCTCTCTGGGCGTCAGCAAAGCCTCGAGCATCCGAGAAAAAGGGAACCCAGGTGGGATGCTGGCCGTACCGGCAGTAGGCGGTGAGCGGCTTGGCGAGCTCGCCGGTGAGGACGGTGTCGACGACCTTCTCCTCCTCCTTCCTGATGGCCGGGTTGATCCCGCCGCCCGCGCCCGCCTCCGCCCGCACGGCCACCAGGCCGCGCCGGGGCCCAGGCGCCCGCGCGGTGGGCGGGGCGGCGACGGAGAGGCGGCACGCGGCGGCGCAGAACGGGGTCGCCATCGCCATGGTTCCTGTGGTTTGTTGGCTGGGGCTTTTTGGATTGGTTTGGTGGTGGTAGTTGGCTAGTCGAGGTGGATGGCTCGGGTTCTTGAAGTCGGGGGGGGGGGGGGGGGCTGGCCGCCTGGGGAGGATCTGAGGTGTGTGGCGAGCACAAGCCGCACGGCCAGATGGATGGTGTTCCTGCTGCGCTGCCCTTTTTTTGTCGCGTCTCACATGTCCATGTGTCTTTTTTCTCTCTCTCTCTTGGAAACATTTTTCTGTGTTTTGAGATTTTTCTCCCCCCGCGAATTTCAGGAACAAAGGAGTGCACTGATGGATTATTTTATTAAAAATTGCTTAACTTTGATGGATAAGGTGACAACGTGCTTGCTTTGTGTGGCGATCATGGCCACCATCAACGATGGCTTTTTTTTCTTGTTGTAAGAGAAACCTCTGACGATGGTAACTTAGCAATTTTTATGGTACTCTCGTGGCTGCCCAAATAGCTCCGTTCTTATTGCTGAGTAGTGAGTAGTATGTCACTAATATCAACGTGAATACTCAGTCTGCATGAGCGCGAATGTACAACAGCATCAACTAAAAACACATTACATCCAACTGAGAAATACACTTTTACAAAGTTTCAAATAATGCACTTTTTTATTGTTAGAGCGCAATTCTCCGAAACGCAACTCAACAAGTTGATTCTAAGTCCAGTCTCAGTGGGAGGTTTCACTACACGGTTACCTATACCAGAAACTAGGTAACTGTGCCACAGAGGTTTTATGGTGATGAAATTCCTCTCACATCCCATGAAACTCCTGCTTCTCTCTCCTATGTCACATCAGTACATTTAATGCCATAAAATCCCCATGAAACCTCCACTGAGATTGGCCTAAGCGGTCCCCAAAGAGCGACCTAATTTCATCTGGATATCAATGTGGCACGGAACTAATGACATGACATATATGCGCAATGTCAATTCGGCATGTGCAAAGCTAGAGGCCTTTAAAAACTAAGCGAGTGTAATCTATATTTTTATGCTACGAGGCTGTGGGAATGTTTCTAGTAATTTTTCTACATGTGAGATAATAAAAAAAATCGGCCTTTATTTATAGCCTTCAACGCTTCTATCAAATTCATTTTTTCATCCTTGTATCGATTTTCGTGCACGCTTTTCCGCTATATGTTGATGTTTTGGCGTCACGGGGTTACTTTGTGACATTCAAGCATTGTACTCCCCGCTACTGACTGCAGTCTCTAACCGTGACAAAGACAGAGGGATCTATCCTGGTTTCATGCGGAAAATAGAGTAACCGTGACAGTTTTTATTAGCAGAAAAAAAAACAAAGTACTACCCGTGACAGTCACTCAGCAGAATCGAGGAGAACGACACGCGCCGAACAGAACAGGGCGCTGGGAGGAAACGGGCCGGGTCTGTCCGGTGTCGATCCCCGGGTACGGGGTACCGACGCGCGCGTACGGCCATGGCCATAAAACGCGGTAGGGCCTGGCGTGCCCGGCCGGTGAGACGCGAAACGGGCCGGCGCCACCCACACCCACGCAGGCAGGGGCAGCGGCCGGTCGGCCCGGCCGGCGGCCTTGATGGGCGGTCACGTACACGCGCCCGGCCGGCCCACCCGTCATGTCGTGGAGGGAGGCGGGCGCCAGCGACGTGGGTGGGGGACCAAGCGCGCAGCAAAGGCGGGAACGAAGAAAGCGTGACCAAAAGGAAAGAGGGAGGGAGGGAGGGAGAGAGACGGTGGTGGTGGTGGACTGGTGGGCACCGCCGGCGAGTCCCGGCCAGCCTCTGCCGCCGCCTGACTGACTCGTCGGGTGCGCCTGGCAGCGAGACGGCCGGCCAGCCTGTCTCAGCATCTCTCTCATCGTCGGCCCCACGCTGCAGTCTCTCGCCCCGGCCCACGGGGTTCGGCACGCACTGCACGGTGTAGAGACAACTTGCGTTTTTTTATTAATCTACTGGAGTAGTATATAAACATGTTGCAAAACCAGTAGATTTGAAACTTATATGAGTTTCTCTCGTTCTGAAGTCGCTAAAACCAAGTGCGAGTAAAGAGTTCCCAAAATTCTCTCAAATTAAATAAATGTATATATACTATAATTTACTTCGGCATTTGCATCTAATTAGGTTTACAACGAATTTATCGATTTTAATTTTTCATTCAAACTTGTGAAATCTTTAGCACCAAGAAGATATTACACTTATCTGCTTTGGCTGACATCCGCGTTGGGCCTTGGGCTTATTGGGCCTACAAACTAGGCCAGATATATATAAGATAAACTTATCAAACTTAATAATCATATACAGATATGATAATATTCAAAGAAATCTATGTGGACGATATTTGTCTCTCTATATATTTAATATAATACCAAGGTAACTATTCAACTCAAACTTAATATCCTAAGATAATTTCGGGTGCTCGATCAAACCCAAACCACTTTGGGCGGTCAATTGCTCCAATTTTGCATCTTGAGCAGGTCTTTTGACATTTTGGATAGTGTGTGTTTGGTAATCCAACTCTCGACTAAGGGTGCTGCTTCAAGAAACTATGTTATCCCTAAACCTTAGCCTCCCTCCTCGATCTATCGCTAAATCAAGAAGAGGTATATGGGGAAACGATAGCCAAGTGAGACATAGGTGAACATGTCAAGGTAGCTCACCAATTATGATCCTCTATATGCATATGAGGATACTAACTTGGAACAACTTGTTATGGTTCGTACCTATCCAATCACAAATTCATAACACAACAGTAGCTCCATTCTTCACCCAAAAAATAAAACGGAACTTACAACAACAAATTGAGTAAAATTTTATTTTCAATAAAAAAATCAATATGACTTTTAATTAGGAAAAAGTAAGAACATTCGGTTGTCCATGCACAATAACTATTTTAATAAAAAGAATTACTTCCATTGAACCCTATACAATTCAAACCAAATATGCTATACTTGTAGCATGCAAAAAACAAACTTCAAACTATCTTTACCTAAAACTTGAACCTACAATGATTCAATGTTAAAATTTGGATAAAAAACCTTTCATGTCAAATCAAAATAATAAAAAATGCAACCCAGCTTTTGATTAGACCCCTAATGCTCTGAAAAAAGGGCCATACTATAGGAAAATACATGTGGCGTGCTCAGAACTGGTAAGCCCCGCCTATGGCAAGTTGTGGAATGGGTATTGAGGAGATATGTGCATTTGTTTGTCTAAACGAGAGAGAAGTTGTAAGAAAATGTAGAGAAGATATGTGAACAAACTCAGTGTAAGCTATATATAAAGGGAAGTTCGGAAAAAAAATCCGGGAAGGCGCACTTCTCTTCTTTTGGCCTTCACCTCCTGCCCGGCCCGGAAATCATAAGGAAATGTAGAGAAGAGATGTGAACAAACTCAGTGTAAGCTATAAAGGGAAGTTCGAAAAAAATTCATAAGTTATAGATTTTGGCTTCTTGACTTAGCATAAGGAACGAAGGTAACAAAAAGATGGAACATAAATTACATTTAAAGTGAGCCTTATAAGATATGTCAATTCTTCCATGTTCAAACTTATTTACTACATGTTTAACTACACTACTAGCGCACGCATGTGGCACATGCTATATCTTTTAATGTCAATGCACATACATCTTTTAGATTGTGTGTGACTTGTTTGAACCACAAACAATTGGCACATGGCATTCTAAAAGGTTTTGGTTGAATGGAGAAACAATAACCGGCTAGGTACATGTCAATATGTTTTTAGTGCTAGTGTCACATTTTCTATGTCGATTAGGAATGCATACGTGTATTAATGGAGTTGCCGCCATTATTTTCTGTGCCATGTAACGCAAGTATGTAACACATGCATTGTTGTTTCAACCATCAAACAACTAGCGCAAACCACTTAAAAGGTTTGGATTGACACGAAAGAAACGGTAGTCTGTTAGCCGTATGTACAGATTTTTAGTTGATGACATGTCTTCACGTCATGCGATGAGTCACATATATTGTCATTTGAAACGTAAAACAACTAGCGCAAATCACTTAAAAAGTTTGGGTTGACGTGGAAGAAACGGTAGTTTGTTAGACATACGTTCAAACTATCGAGTTGGTAACATGTCTTTTACGCCACATAAGGAGACACTTGTGTTGTCATCTGAACCATCAAATAACTAGCAAAAGCACTTAAAAAGTTTGAGTTCACGTGAAATAAAATTTTGTTTTTTAGACACACATCCAGATTATGGAGTCGTAGACATGTTTTTTGCACCACATAAGGCAACACTTGTATCGTCATCTAAACCATTAGACAACTGGCGTAAATCACTTAAACAATTGAGTTCCGGCAAGGAACATAGTTTGTTAGGCTATGCTGTCACACCTCACGTGCCAAAAGGTTTTAGTGCGATTTGCTTGGAATACATCTGGCATAACTTTGTATATTTTGTTAAGTGAATGGGTATGGTTTCTTTTGTAGTATTTGGGGTTCTATTTGTAATACTTGGCCACAAAACTTAATTAAATCCTAAAGAAGAAGTATGAGCCCAATTTAAACAATACTACGATCACTGGGATAGTTGCTATCTCATCTTTTTGTTCTAGTAAAAAAGTGCTTTTACAAGATTTGAATATGCTCAATTATGTGTTTAATATAAATATGAACTACTCTTAGAAGTACTATTTTTTTCCCATACGGCACAAATACGAATATGTGCTAGTATTCCTGGTTTTCCATACCTTCTACACTCATGTTTGCAAATAGTTAAAGTAGCATATTTTTTAAAAATATATTATTATAATTTACAAATTCAGGCAATACAACGCAACAAGTATAAAGTTAATGCAGAAGGTGATGTGAAAATTTTCCAACAAACATTATATT
The DNA here is from genome assembly GCA_033239725.1 of Echinochloa phyllopogon. Taxonomy (NCBI): domain Eukaryota; kingdom Viridiplantae; phylum Streptophyta; class Magnoliopsida; order Poales; family Poaceae; genus Echinochloa; species Echinochloa phyllopogon. The sequence goes on along the minus strand of BTCW01000002.1, from coordinate 46,484,322 downwards.
TTTCACAGTTAGTGGCTTCCAAAAGTTTTAGTTAGGCGGTACTAAGAATCTTACGCAATCGTTGGACGCAATCTCCCGTGATTCTTCCAATATAAAACAAGTCCAAGAAACTCATATAACCTCAACCCTCACCTTTGGGTCTCAACAAAATAATCTAATGCAGTGTGATTGATTGCCCTAGCCCAAACAAAAAAAAAACAGGAAAGAAACAGATGCCCACACACAGCACCTCCAGAAGTAGAAAGCATGTCTTTTTAAAACCTTACCATTCCCATGCCAATGCCGCAATGCACCCACCATTTATTGCCCAAAATCCGGTGTCCATACTCTCACCCAAACCCTCGGGTACACCTAGCGATTTGGGTTCGCGAGCTTCCTCTCCCTCCGAACGCCGCACCTGATAACACCAGTGCCCCCATCTTTTTTTCCCTTCTGCACGCCCCTGTCCTCCTCCCTCCCCACCCGCCCGCGCCCGTCAAAGCGAGAGCGCCGTATCACCGGCCTTTCCTCCCGTCCCCCTCCGATCCGCGCCCCCAAAGATACCTTTCCCCCCACTCCCGCGCGCCGCCGTTTTGCTGCGGCCATGGCGGCGGAGGGGGAGGCCAAGAACCCGTCGGGCGGTGGAGGAGGCGGAGGAGGGGATAACCCCCTGGTAGAGGCGGCGCCGGCGCCGCCGCCGGCCGAGGGGGAGGCGGTGCAGGAGGCGGTGGTAGCGCAAGGGACGGGGCAAGGGCCTGAGGGGGAGAAGGCGGATCGAGAGGGGGAGAAGGACGACGGCGCGTGCAGAGATCTGGTCCTGGTCGAGGATCCGGAGGCGGTCGCCGTGGAGGATCCGGAGGAAGGTACGGTGCCTGTTCCTGCAGAGGTTTTAGTACTAGTTGCTGTTAGTGTTACCATGTTACGGCTGTCAGATGCATGGATACAGCAGTGCTAGTTCTTGACGTCTTTTCCCTACCGAAACGGTTAGTAACAAGGAACAAAAAGAAAATAAAATATTCTTTTGGGGTGCTGGTAACTTTACTTGCCAATAAATTGTACATCAGTTTTTGTTTCCTACTTTCATCTCGTAAGGCTGAGATTATCTGTTCAGTGTATCTACACTACACTGTAACTTGTCGTTTATAGATTTAACAGCACCTTTTGTTGTTAGGTACTAGGGGATTTCAGGAATTTTTTCTCTCTCGCTCCATTATGGTTGTTTTAACAGTTTTTTTTTTGCTGATAATACATGTAAAACATCAGGGGTAGAGGGGAAATAGTTATTGCCGTTGTGCAAATATGTTATTTCTCTTATATAGTTACTTACTTAAAGTTTGAAGGCTTCAGGAAAGGTAGTTTGTTTTATTCTAACTCTATTAATTTCGTTTGACTTGTAGCCATGCTAGAAAACTGAAGGCCTTCCTTTCACCCCCTTTGCTGTTATGTTATGATACAGTAAACATGAATTTGAAGCTCATTAATGTTTTGTGACCTTTTCTTTTGTCTGTTTTTGTGCTCACTGTTTGAACTAAGTACTCGAGCATGCATCTTTGTAATGAGGATTTATATCTATTTGCCCTGACATTTTTTGTTTGTTTGTTTGATTACAGCTGCTGCTGCAGCAGCACTTCAGGAAGAAATGAAAGCGCTCGTGGCATCGATCCCTGATGGCGCTGGTGCAGCATTCACGGCGATGCAACTTCAGGAACTGGAGCAGCAGTCCCGGGTGTATCAATACATGGCTGCCCGAGTACCTGTACCTACTCACCTCGTCTTCCCCATATGGAAGAGTGTAACTGGTGCATCCTCTGAAGGCGCCCAGAAGTACCCTACTTGTATGCCTTCTAACCTGTCTCATCATCTATTCATCTGTGTCCTCTGGTGAAATCTGTTGATTTTTTGGTGGCCTTACCAATTGATCACCATATATTCATGTTTGTTGTTTGCTATATGTAGGATGGTATAGAAACAATTTTAATGTTCTCTTAAGTTGTCCTTTCTTATACAGGTTAAATTAGTCATATTATTAGCTAGGAAAGGTTCAGATGAAATGCAACTTGATGCACATGTTACTTAATAGGGATAATTAAGGAGCCTGGTTGATTTAGACTTAAGGCATCTTATCAAATGCATAAAGTTGTAGATTCTTGTATATATGGCTATTTTATGCATTCTAACAGAACTGTATAACTGGATTGAACAGTGATGGGCTTGGCAACATTATGCTTGGACTTTGGAAAGAACCCTGAACCGGAACCAGGGAGGTGCCGACGAACAGATGGTAAAAAGTGGCGATGCTGGAGAAATACCATCCCAAACGAGAAATACTGTGAGCGTCATATGCATCGTGGCCGCAAACGTCCTGTACAGCTTGTTGTCGAGGATGACGAGCCTGATTCTGCATCAGGTTCGAAATCAACTCCTGGCAAGGCTACTGAAGGAGGTGCCAAGAAAGCTGATGACAAGAGCCCAAGTAACAAGAAGCTTGCAGTGGCAGCACCTGCTGCAGTGCAGTCTACATAATTGATGCAGAATTAGTAGTTGCAGAAAGAGCATAACAGCGCTGGCAACTAGCGCCGCTTCTTATTGCATGTAATCCCCAGAAAACTGTAGTGTGGTCTTAGCTATAACCTCATTAAGCAAGCACAGTGTCTGTGCTAGGAAGCCACAAGAACTTCCCTTTAGCTGTCACTGAAAATTTCACTCTTAGGTGTATAGTTTGATTTAGCGTTGTCGCGCCTTCGGCCTTCAGGTAGGCGATGCGGCATGATCTGATAAATTCTCCCTGAACTGACAATATCGCATTGTGACCCAAGAAGCCGATGGAAGAACCTGTGAGACTGGATACTGTGCTTTTTTATGTTTACCTTTATTGGCCTGTGCACAATTGTGTGATTTGTCAGTTGTATAACAAGTGGAAGATCTTTAATTTTATGCCCTGTGGACATTCAGATACCTAATGTGTGCAGTGATTCTGTTATGTGAATGTGGAGTAGATTTCAGGTTTCAGAATTATGCCGTGCTCAGAATGTGCATGTTTTGGTGATCGTAGCTCAAAGGTGCCTGACTGACTGAATGTCTGGAGCAACCCAATTTGAGTTGCAAAGTTTTGAAAAGCCTTGATTTGCAAAGTTTTGAAAAGCCTTGAGTTGCGAAGTTAACATTTCAAGTTTTGCTTGTTTGGTCGGGTGGAATGGCAGTGAGATTCCTGTCGTGGCACATTTGTTATTAGCAATATCCAGGAGGTACCGCACCGCATTGAGATGTCCTGCACCCTGAGATATTCCGAGCTTGCGCGTGTGCTTAATTTGGGAGATCGTACAGCATTAATGCAACAATGGAAATTTATTTCTGTACCTGGTACTTCTTCCTTTATTGAGATGGTGACGCCTGATTTCAAAATCAATTGTCCTTGCATGGATATAACGTACAGAAGCATTGAATTTGAAGGCAAAGTTAAACGTAGGTTGTATCGAGCTAGTTAGACAGTTGTGCAAGCAAGAAACACAACATTTGCACTGTCCAAACATTGCTGGAGCATAATGATGCACTTGAAGTGGGGGGGGGGGGGGGGGGGGCACTATGGGTGCCTTTAGGAATTTACATCGCGCAAAGCAATAAATTGATGAAGTCGATGGTCCTCTCTACAGAAAACCAGAAAACAAAAGAAGAAAAAAGAACGGAAAACAGAAGTGTTTTCTGGATCTCTATTTTCTTTACAATTGCTGCAGCACCCTCCTCCCCTTCAGATGGTTGTAGTCAGGTAGTCGACGAAGGAAACCAGATTAGTAGCATGTGTTTATATATAGTACACCTGAATGGAAACTAGCTTCAGGAGTTTGATCCAAAGCGCAAACCTCCTGTGCGTTCAGAATATCTCATCCTCTGCTTGGAGCTTTTGAAGCGCTTTCTTTGCGTAGATAGTAATCGCAGCAGTGGAAGCTGCAGCGATTGTGAATCCAATTCCATTGTAAATGATCTGATCCAGCGACAGGAAGGATCCTTTGCTTGTTGCTACAGCCAAGCTTTGAAGAAGTTTCCCACTGCTCTCAAATTAACAGAGGTCAGTTTCTCCCAACAAGAGACAAAAAATAACATATACTGCAACAGCTCGATGTTTAAAGTTTATGCTCAAAATAGTGTGGAATAGGATGAAAGTCATGATGACTCCAGTTTCATGCATGCTTCAGGTAAAAAAAAAGTATGCTACCATATCCTAAACACGAGTATATCAGCTATTGAACAAGCTAATTGACAGACCATATATATACCACCTCATCAAACTGTAATGATAACACTAAAAACACAATTAATGGATTACTAAAAAAACAGCTATCACGAAAAAAGTAAATCAGATAAAAGTTGCATACAAAGGGTTGCATATTAATTAATACCGTAAGAGACAAATTCACGGCAATGGGTATCAGGCATGCACCAAAAAGCGGAAGAAATACGATAGCAATCACAGCAGAAAAAAATGGAAGGGGCAAGAGATATGTACAAACCTGTATATTGCAAGGAAAGTTTCATGTATAGTTCCAGCCATCGAACCAGCTATGTATGGGCAATATTTGACATTCGTAGCCACAGAAGCGTAGTTAAAAACTATATATGGAAATGGAGAAATCCTGAGTAAAGCAACAGCCCTAAATTGATGATGCCAATCTCCTTCGCCAGCAAGCCTTACAAAAGCTGCTTTCTTTGGCCACTTCTCCAACCATCTCTGCAGAACCATTATCAACCAAATTTCAAAACCAAGTAATTCACTAATCGGATCCCTATTCTTCTTTTTTTTTGATAAAACATGAGGAAGGAAAGGTGACAGTAAGAGACTCACATGTATCCTACAGTGGAATGCAGAGCCTATAAAATACGGCAGTGACATGCCTATGCTCATCCCCGCTGTGATTATCAAAAAGCCATAAAAATATCCGAAAGTCATCCCCGCAAGCCACATGAATGGTGAAGAAGGTATCAGAACACTTGGGAATAAGGCAATTGCGCCAAAACATATTAGAGCAGTAGCTGGTCTGCTGAAAGTTGTTGATTCCCAGTAAATAATAGGTGCAACAACCTGTCAATGATAATACGGAAATCAAGGTCAGCGAGAAACTAAGAACATAATTCCAGGGATATAAGGGCATTGAAAGCTACTGAAGTATAACCAGTCTATTCAAGTGGACTATGATGTGGTCACACTAAACTGGTGCAGATAAATAGATGATGCAACCAACTCAATGATTCAACAGAATGATACTGTTAGTTTTCTGGTCTGCCGAATTGAAGATGTCAACCTTTAGCATAAAGCCTATGACCATCAACTTCCTTGGAGAATTCTCTCACATAAAATTTATTGTTATGGCAGATTCTTCCATTTGCTATTATTTTAAAACTATTGTACATACAAAAGCATCTGATCTGACCTGATAGGCTGATATTGTAAACCTTTGGAATGGATGATGGTATAGTTACAATTGTGGGTTAGAGTTGTAAACATGAATTTACAACCATCCCAATCTTTTATAACAAATAGCATCACAACTAATACATGTGCTAATCTACACCCTAGGTGTAGCAGTTATTCTACACCATTTTTTTACTGGACAGAATTACTGATCAAAAATTTCAGTATTTACTACTGACCGCGATTACTGACGAACTACTGTAGAGTCACGTTCAGTAGTCCAGTACATTCGGTTCAGTAATTTCCGGTCAGTTGTTCAGTAATAGGCAGTGGTGTAGAATAATATTCTACACCTAGGGTGTAGAATAGCGCTGCCGCACAACTAATAACATTATCAGATCATTCTGGTCAATTTATGTTGCATTGCAAGCACAGACAATAATGGAGCACCAGTACATATCTTAAATATAAAAGCCAGACACAGGCAATGGCTACCATTAACACAAAGATGTCGTTCATTGGTGTGTGATTTTTATTTTTTTATTTAGCTTGTTTTCCAAGAGTTGTCACACACTAGCACAATTCTAAGTCCACTCTACTCATTATCAATGACATCGTGTTATGCAATCCAGACACCCCCAAAAGTTGGTTTCCAAATAGATCAATTAATATTCTGTGTCATAATAAACTAAGATCCTTTAACACACTACAACAGAATAAGCAGAAAAACATAACTTTTATCACCAACTACAACAACCTCAACATCCAACCAAAACATTTTGCCAAAAAGGACTTCTAAAGAATATTCATGAACTTAACCATAATAACAGGAGCATTGAAATATAATGGAGAACTATTTTCTATACAACTAATTCAGGGAATGGCTTTCACAACAGAGTTTGCTTTCAAGCAAGACCATAAATCAAGTGGGTCCAGTGCCCAAACGCCAGGACACCCTGTACTTGCTCCAGGCACCACTTCATGTGATGTTGCTTGTTCTAAATATGCTTATCTAGATCAACTGAGTCCATTTAATTAAAAGGCTAGGGAAGAATTGTAAACATGATGCCCCTGGCAACTAAGATTAACTGGACCACATCTTTACAACCAGAAAAAATGAAGCACCGGTTGGATTGTGAGATTATTCCTACCCATCCACCTTTTAGCGAAAGCATATACACTACTGAAGCACCAAGAAGTGCAGACCCCACGTATAGGGCCACTAGATATTAGTGAAAGGCATTGGCTGCTGTCAAAACTTCGCAAATTAGCAACGCATTTCTCCGCTCCCATATTCCAGCTGGGAATAATGCTAAATTCACACATTGAACAACACCGTCCCCATCAAACCCAGTCATCTCCAAAACTAAAATCGCAACAAAATCTTTTGGTAGCTTTCTTCCCACTTTCAAATAACTGGCTACTCTAAGTTCTGGTGCAGATTGAGATCCTAAAACGCTCAACAACCTCATCCTCCAGCTGATAATATAGGCGAAAGGAAAATTAGCTTCTACAAACTCATCTCACCTATTCTTACGAGCTAGCCACGAAAAAAAACCATAATAACAATACAAATAGAGAAACGAAAATGGTTCTACCACAAATAAAAAATATCAGCAAATATCCCGACATTCCTACACAAATCGCAAACCGCGTCGCAATCAATGATTCGACGGGCACAAAATGGGCAGAATTAGAAGAGAGAAAAGATCTCGCTTCGCCATGAATCTCCGCACGATCCGCGAGGGGAGCAATCGAAGCGACGGCGGCGGAAGGGGGTAGGAGGGAAGGGGCAAAAGCAAGCGCGTACCTTCTTAATTGCGAGCGGGCCGAGGAAGACGACCGCGGCAGCCCCGGCCCCCGCAAGCAAGATCCCGATCACGGCGACCTGGGCCCACCACCGGATCGTGCGCCACCGGAGCACCCTCGGGCACTCCGCCGCGGCGGCCGCCTTGACGGCCGTCGCGGCGTCCGCCTCCCCCTTGGCCGCCACCTCCACCTCCTCCGGGATCCTCACGTACTCGCCGCGTCTGCCATTGGCGGACCCCGGCGAACCCATCGACCGTGGGGACGCGATCAGGCTAGCATCCGCGGGGGGACACGGCCCCGGGCTGTTCGGGAGGGGAGCCGCCGGATCGGAGGGGACCCGAGCTGAATTGGGCTCGGGCCGGGCGGGTTCCGGCGAGCTCGGCGTGGTGGGTGAGCGCGGGGGCTAGGGTTTGGGTCCGGGAGGCAGGCCGGAGGCGTTTATGAATTATGAGGAGGTGGAGGAGAGAGGCAACGGCATTGGAGCGGACTCGGGGAGAGAGAGAGAGGGCGGGCGAGGCAGAGGGGAGGAAGGGATACTCGCAATTTTCTGTGGGTATTTTAATGGCGATATTATTCGGGTGGGAAATGGGACATGCTCCATGGTGGGAGGAAAACGGAGAATGACGTATTTACCCTTTGGAGTTGTTTTATTTGTATCTTCTGTACCTGTATATACATAGTCAGTGACGGACCTAAAACTTTTTTTTAGAGCCTGGGCAATCTTTACTATAGTAAAGTATTTAGGTAGAAAATAGCATGTTTATCTCGTGCGAGAAAGAAAGATCACTTTTATTTTTCATTGAGGAGCCCGGGCAGTTGCCCAGGCTTGCCCAGCGGTGGATCCACCAGAGTACACGGTGTAGTATTAGAAAAGGCTAGTTCTTTGTGATGGTGACTCCATCATGTTACGAAAAATATTTATATTCATGTAATGATTTTATGTCAAAGTTGATCCTATTAGTAAAAAATGATCGTAAAATAATTTGTGGTGAGAACCCAACATAAAAAACATCATAGAATATAATCATCTATGCATGCATGTAAACCTATCCTAGTTCTAAATGATTATTGCCTTCAAAATATATGGTACGGAGTTGTTGATTAAAAAGCTAGCGACGATATAGACATGATAATGCCTCTTTGTGGAGGTTGCACGTGCAAAAAGAATACCCCACTACATGTAGGTGGCACACTGATCCACGACCATACGTGCTCTCTTTCTATCCACGATATTGACCAGGGTGTTTTACATGCCTTTCAAACCTCAAAGAAAAAAATGAAAATATTGGTATGCGGCTAAAATTGGAGTAACCTGAACTCCTGGAAGGAGGATGAACTATAGTACGTAAACAGCAAGGGCATTTACGTAACTTGTAACCGAGCATTAATCCGCCCCCGGTGGAGCTCTGCCGGTAAACGTGGTGCAACACTCCAGACCACGGGTCCAGCCGGGGAGACCCGCCCCAGCCAGTAGCGCCCTCGACCCCACCCCGTCAGCGACAGCGCGGGCGTTGGGCTGGCGCCGCGCAGCGGGTTTGCGTGTGGTCTGAGCACAGCTCAGCTCCGCCCCGCAGTCCGCACTCCACAGCAGGCGGTCGGTCGGCCGAAAGCGACCGCCGACGCGCCACCACCGGGGTGGGTCCCACGCCGGAACGGTGGCAGTTGCTTCTTGGAGTTTAGTCCACGCCTACCTGACACGTGGGCCCCGCGACGTCAGTGGGCGCTGTCCACGCGTACGGTGGGTGCGCAGGAAGATGGGGTAGGGTCAAAGCTCAAAAGGTGAAGAGATTCGTCTCGTTTCGTTCGCCCGTGCACGCACGGGCAGTGAAAACTGAGAAAAGGAGGAAGCGCCGTACTGTGAAACGCACACACAAATAAAAAGGTGGTGTTTAGATGTTAGGTGGTGTTGATGTTGAATTTGGGAGGGTGAATTTGGGAGTACGATGTCACTTCGTAATCATTGCGTCACCGTAGCATTTCATTTTTATTTGTGAAAAATTGTTTAAAAATTGATTAATTAGGCTCAAAATGTTCGTCTCGCAGAGCACAACAAAACTGTGCAATTAGTTTTTGATTTCATCTACATTTAGTACTCCATGCATGTTATGACATTTTGATGTGATGGAGAATCTTTTTTTTGCATAATAAATTTGGGAGTGGAATTTTGGAACTAAACAGCGCCTAGAATTGGGAGGTTGAATTTGGGAGTAAGATGTCACTTCGTAATCATTGCGCTACTGTAGCATTTAGTTTGTATTTGTGAAAAAATATCCAAAAATTGATTAATTAGGCTCAAAATGTTCGTCTCGCAGAGTACCACAAAACTGTGCAATTAGTTTTTGATTTCATCTATATTTAATACTCCATGCATGTTATGACATTTTGATGTGACAGAGAATCTTTTTACATAGTGTATTTGGGAGTCTCTTTTTTTAAAAAGGTGGTACGTACTGCAACTGGTGACGGTGAGATGCAGCGCACGCGCACCCTGCGTCCCTGCTGGCCTGTTCTCCCGTGCTAGAAGTCGGCACGGCAGTAGAAGGCAATTGCTCGTATTTTTTGTCTCTCTGAAAGGCCGTATCGGTAATAGTTTCTCGTGTGAGGCAGTGGGTTAGGGCTTTAGCCGGTGGTCTTTTTTATGCGAATGTCTGTTTGGTCACTAATTTATGTTAAGTTGTAATACAAATTTATAAACGTAGGAGTTAGGAGAGTGTAAATTGGCCGGCCTTTATAGAATGTTTTATAGTTCGACTTTCAAAAAGGTTAGCCTTGTGGCCTGTTTTTTTTTGGAATACAAACGTAGAAAAGGACCATTTTTCATCTTGGAATATAATTTGTGTGCGTTGTTTAAAAAAACTTAATTTGTGTGCATTGCAAATCAAGCTAAAATCCAAATAAAAGTTGTGCGTATCCAAACAAACTAATACCTTATTTGAATAACAATTTTTTAGATGTATAGACACTATTATTTTATTATATAAGAATAGAATTGGGTAGATAATTAAAATGTATTAGACGCAACAAACACTGTGGCTTTGAAAACCATAGTGTATGGGAAGCTTATTAAGAAAAAGATCTAAAACTTACAAGTTTAAACGAATAGATTTTTTAGATCAATTTTATTGTGTGATGGTTCCCGCTTGAGGAGTTCTAAATAATTTTTTAATAAATCAAAAAATGCGAGCACTAGTGGATGACTCGAATGGGTGCACGCTCCGGCGAGAATTTGTTTGAATAAATAGATTAATTAACCGGGATGTGTAAAAAGGGGTCAAATCTATGTAAGCCATGAACCATGCCTTGCCTGTTCCATCAGCACGCATAGCTTTTTTTTTTCTGTCTGTAACCCTGTACTAATAATGCCGTGTGCCCTCTTTCTTTTTCCTCTGTGCCGATGGGGCGATGGATACTAATGGCACACTTGCCAAACAAAGGCAGCATACAGATCGACCACTAGCTTCATCGATGTTCAATCATGAGGCTCCGCCGCTCTGGTATATCCAGCTCGGTTCGGCACGTCCATTATGAATGAACGAGTACCCAGTTCTAGCTACGCAGTACTGCTACTCGACACGGCCATGTGGCCTCTCGTGCCCAATGATGCTTGGAACTACAAAAAGAATGCATCCCAGCTAACCAGCTTGCATCGGTTCTTTCCAATGATTTGGCTAGCTTGGTTCATCCTATAGTAGCTCTGGACAGCGCTTAATTGCTCACTGATTTGCTGCCGGCGTGCGTGCCTTCATCAAACGTAAGAGTAAGTTATTCGTGCGTGTTGGTCAAGACGGGACGAAATCAAAGCTACTCACGTGGTCGGCCGAGACAAGAAGGATTGGAATGATGCAACATTCTCGATCGGCTGGGTGGGATGATTGGCCAATGGCCACGGCACACAGTGTCTGGACAAGCCCATGAGGGCAGGCCCAACGCGGGGAGTTCAGAACGGTAGCCTCACCTAAAAGCAGAAGGCCACGTCGATAGGGAAATTTGTGGATACCGGTTCTCCCAGCCCAAGCCATTTATTCCTCGTCTGACACAGTAAAAAGCCGGCAGGGCATCATTCCATGGTCTGACCAAAGGAGATGCAAAGCCGGCAGGTGCCGTGGTCCCCCTCCATAAAAAATGGATACTGAGGTCTCTCTATGCCCCCAACGTGCACCCCATCGTTAGCCTGAGCTTTTCGTCAGATGAAACGCTCGCCCCCTCTGCAGGTCACTCTGATGCTCTGCGGAACCACCAGCTGATATGACGTGGAGGCTGTATGTATACGTGGAAGTTGGGGCTCCCAGCCACGGTGGTGCGTTGAGCCTGCCGTGCCATAGTATTCTTCCTCGCTAACGTCACAAGCACAGTAATGAACGAACTGTCTCATCAAAACGCAGTGGACAACGGTGGCAATTTTCCACATGTACGTATCTCTCAGCTAGTCGATCAGCTGGCTTCTCGCCTCGCTACCATTCCGGCAAAGCGATTTTGCCAACACGCCACACCAATGGATCGAACTGAACCGCGCGGATTGTGTTAGTCAGATGGATTTTGCTGGTGGTGGGCCAAAATCAATACCGCGCGAATGCGCGATCGACGCGGCGACGACGCCTGCACGCATCCGCGCGCCCGCGCACACGGCACGTCCCCCGTGCCATGTGTGTTGAGTGCACGTCCGGGGCGGCGCGATGGGCGTGCACTGCGCGGCAGGGGGCGTCGCTGCTGGGAATGAAACAGAAAGCACGGCACGGCACGGCACCGGGGACGCGCGCGGCACGCATGGTCGCGCGGTGAGGCCGCCGCGGCCGGGTTGGGAATGGCCGGCCGTCGTCGTCGCGGGCCGGGCAAGCCAGGCACCGCGCGGGACCGAAATAGGAGGAGGACCACGCGCTGTTGCGCTGCGCGGTGCTTGCGGGGTGGCGACTGGCTGGATCTCTGGCCGAACGAACCGGCGAATCATAATGCCCGGCAGTGCACACGGGGGATGCATGAGTCGTGGCCTCGTGGGTATACGGTGCGAGCGACGGTCGGCGGCAAGGAAGAAGGCCGGGTTGCAGGGGAATGCATGTTGTTTTGTTCGAGGCAAATGCTACGTGATCTCCGAGCTGATCGAGTTCGGCGCGGATCGCCCAACTGCTGGTGGCGCCAGCACAGCATGCATGTTCCCTCCAGCTCACTGGAGCAAGTCCATCGTGGCCGCTGTCGTGCCCGTCCCGGACAAGTACGTTACGCTGAGCAAACTGTCGTTAAGCTCACCAATAATCGTGTTCTTTGCTATGCTACCTCTGGAACTAGTTTCTCTGAACGAACAGTTCTCTGATGAAAAAGAAAGACGAAAGGCAAACCCAGAGGCCAGAGCAGAACGCGGAAGCATGTGAGCTGACCTTAGCGACCGCGTCGCATTTTTTTCATACTCAATGAGGACTCGATTATACTAAAATATTAAAAGCCGAGCTCTGGGACCCTCCATCCCAAACGTAATCGTAGCTTCCGAGCTACTACAAAGGAGTCAGTGTGATGACTCAGTACTCAATCACAAGTGTACTTAATTGCCTATAAATCTAAATTCCGAGCATGTGACGGCGCAAGCATAAGTGATAGTCTCTGACGGAGCGCCATACCATAAGAGAGAAAACTATACCAAAAATATTAGAGCTCCTCATTGTATTGCACTTTGATAGTACAGCCGTCGCTCTCTTCTGGTGTTTAACGGGCTTATACCACCAATGATATGAGATCTTGAGCCGTAGATAGTATTTGGTTTTCACCGGACTTTAGATATTGGCGCAACTTCTCTCATCAACATTGGATGCGAGTAGGTGCGGTAAAAGACTCTAAATTTGTATTAGAAATTTTAAGGATCAAACCTAATTAGCGCTAGGCTAAAATATCACTAGTTTTTGAGTTAAAATTTATTAGGATCAAATTAGATTGTGAATGAGACAAAAGAGTCGTGATCCATTCCCACCCTGGATGGGTAAGGGTCACGACCGAGATCGGAGATCGGTTCAGCATTGTCACTCTCATATTTCCTACCAATCGAAGTAACGAGTAGAAAATGTTTGTAGCTTGTACCCTTTCCTGCCTTGAAGCTTCTTGGACTTGGAGTGCTACCTCGCGGCATTATTGAGAATGCGATGTCAAGTGAAGTACGGGCGTACGGTGCGAGCATGGTACCGACCGCTTCCTGTTCCTGGCTTCTTGAAATTCGAAAATGCAGAATTGTGACCTTTTTTAAGAGCAGTTGTTAAAGTTCTATATACTTGAAACATACAAACACCACTCACTATCTCAGTTTCTTTTGCTCGACTCGAGACTTTGCATCTTTTCCATTGCCGTGCCGTGACGCCTTGGAGAATGGATATGCCTAGGGTAACAGTCAACAAAAGCAGTTACCCTACTGGCCTACTTTCACGCTAGCGATATATACTGGCGCAACGAATTGTGGGCCCCGCCGGCAGCAACAAACCGTCACTCACAACTGGGCCCACTAGTCAGCGGCAACAATCCCGCACGCCAGCAGCAAAGCGCGCGCCGCCACCGACACGCAGCCCCCCGTCCCCTCCGCCTCGCCTCCCCCGGCTCCATCGCCGCCGCCGCCGCGTCGGCCGTTGCCTTCTCCCGAGGCCGAGCCCCCGACTCGCCGGCCGCAGGGATGGACTGCTGCCGGCACGTGAACCCGTTCCGCGCCTGCGCGGGGCTGCGCGGGCTGGGCTACCTCATGGTGGCGCTCGTCGCCGGCATCGCCGCCGCCTCATACTACGCGGTCGTCGTCTACGCCTGGGGGCCCGTTCTCCTCGCGGGGGGCACCGCCGCGGCGGGGGCTGCAGCCGTGCTCGTCGCCTTCCACGTACTCGTAAGTGCCGACGCGCCCTCGCTCCGTCTCCACTTCCTGCTTCCTGTTAAGATCTATTCTCAGTATGCCGGGAGAGATTGACAATATGGGAGATAATTGTAGAAGCGGCTAGAGCCCGAGAGATTTGACAATATGCTGACCTAATTATCTATTTTTAGTAATGCTCTCAAAAGTGCAATCTGGTGAAGCCTAGAGTGTTAGATTTGATTTAGATAATAGGACTCAGCCCCGCTTTTCATTGGAAGCTTAAACATGGTATGGCTGGAAGAACCAGCTTACAAGCAAGAACCACACAACAGAGACCACTCAGAAACCAAAGTACAACCTAAACCAGGATTCAAAAGCTCAAAACACTTAAGAAATAACAGGAAAATATTAGTAGTGCTGATGACTTCTACTGCTTCCACTCTCAAATGTTGCTCCATCCCCCTCTACTTATCCTAGTGCAGCAACAATAGTTGATTGCTGAAACGATCCACCATCTCCTGGATCTTGATGAGCCTCTCCCCTTTGCTCAGCACCTTCCACTTCTGCATACAAGACAGGATATGATACAGAGGTATTATAAGAGATGAAGTTACAACATTGTTAAAGACAAAATCATTCCTAATAAGTTATGGTGCCCAACACAAAAATAAGATTTTTCTTCTGTTTTTTGCTATCTTTCTCTAATATCTGTTCTTCAAACGTTTCCACTCCTGTTGGAATAGTTTCCCACTCAAAGATATCCCTGCAAATACACCACACATATTGTGGAATAGCACATGTAAACAGAAGATGATCACACGACTCGGGAATGCCACACATTTTGCAGTTAATACTACCAGGCCAATTTCTTTTCACCAATTGTTCCAAAGATTGTATTCTATCATTAAAAATTTGCCACAGGAAAACTCAATTTTTAGTGGAATTTTAGCTTTCCAGATCATCATCATCAACGAGTTAATACAAGATTGTTGTATTAGATTTGATTGCCCTGGTGGCCTGGTCCATCTCTCATAGATCGCTTTTTTCACCCTTGTTTTCTTTTTGCCTCGAATACACAGGATGATCACATTGCACTTTGCCACTTTCACCACCATGATTACCTTGGATTTGTGGTCTTTGGATTCTAGGGTTGGCTAAGCTATGCTTGTCAAATGCACATCTCAGTCATGTGCACTGGCCGCTAGAACTATGCTGCAGGTACATGTTACTGATGGCATTCGCTGTTCAGACCTGTACTGTTGTGCAATTGCGGGAATAGATTCGACTTGTGGAGCAACTCAGTCATTTGCGGGAACAGTGGGTTACGATTAATTGTGGTTGACCAAGTAAAGGAAAGGTTGCCGGGATTGAGCATTTTGTAAACTAAACTATCTAGTGCCGTATTATTTTGGATGTGGTAACTGATGTGTTGTTGGAGGCTAAACTACATAACTACAACCTCTGCTCATCCTCAAGCTGCAACGTTGACCGCTAATATGAAAAACATGTTACTAAAGAGTTTTAAAAATGTTTATTTTTTTTCATGACGAATCCCTTTTCACGTAAGTCATTGGTCTTCAGATGCCTTGTTTTTCATATTAGTGGTCAAATTCTAGAGAAGTCGACTACATTATTAAACTTCATATTTCTGAATGGAACTTTAACTAAAGAGCAAAGTGTTAAATTCGTTTAACTAAATGGCAGCTTCCTTGGAAAGTTTGGGGTTTAATTCAATTTAGAACTAATATTTCACATCCCAATGAAATACTATTCATCCAGAATCCAGAGACCCACTTAGGGATTTAGGCACCACCAAAAAAATGTGAAAACTGTGAAACTTGATAATGAAGTTTGCAGTCCCAAAAGGAGAGAGTGACATTAAGTTTTTCATTGGTATTAATTAGGTGAAGACACATCTATAATTAGAGCTGATACATTATGTACTGTCTAGATTGAAATTTCAGATGCTGTATTTTAAGGTTTAAATCCAGCATATTGCAATCCTCAGTAAGGATCATGGTTCCTTCATGACTATCAATGGCCCGTTCTATTGTCGAGTTTGTGAATTTAAATAGCTGAGTGTATCTGAATAAAGCCATTTTGAAATATATCAAAATGAAATTTTCTAATGATTCTCCTTTGTAAGTCCTTTTTTGCTAGTTGTTTTATCTAACTGTCTGGTACTCTGGTAGTCTCCTTCCTTACATGGCTGGAGGGCAGGCTTTGTAATGAAGTTTTAGTTCAGTTACACAGAATAAAAGGTCCTTTAGAACTGTCCTCTCCTTGGCTATCTTCTTTGTTATGGCCCTACCCTTACTGTATAGCTCCTTTTTCTTTTTTGTTACATACAGTTTTTCTTCTATAGTATTAATATAAATAGAAATACCACCATAAGGTTTTCCCTACAGTTTCTCTAAAAAATATTCTGGTAGCAGAGGAATCAAACTGCGCTAATGATTTTTGAGATCTTATTTGTATAATTTACCTTCTTTTGCTTTAGCATTGCTATTTTCTTTCATAAGTAGGTTGTTCCAGCTCCTAGATTTCATATGAACATTGATTCTTCCAGTGTCTGTGAGAATATTCCATTTTACAAATGGTAGCTTTGAATTGTTATATTTTTACTTTCTAACATGGGCCTTAAAATGAGAAATACAAATCATGATTATATTTGATTCTGTCTTGCTTAAACTTCTTCAGGGATCTTGTTTCTTCTGCAGCTTGCAATGATTTTGTGGTGCTATTTGATGGTGGTTTTCAGCGATCCTGGTTCTGTACCTGAAAACTGGAGACATGACGCTGAGCATAGTGGGGATCCTGGTTCCTCTTTAGAGGAGCAAGGGAGTGCTCCTAGATATTGTTCTCGTTGTCAAAATGGCAAACCTCCCCGCTGTCATCATTGTTCTGTCTGTAAGTCATGTTTCCTCTTTGATGGCAACTAATCTTTCAACTTATGACGAGTATTTGAAAATATGCAATGTCACCTTTGTACATTAGTGATTCTTTTGCCACAGCCACATGTTCACCGATATTTGTGATAGTTATCTCATATCTACATTAACTTCTTTCTTCTTGTCACTGTTTAGTTTTTCAGTCCCTGATGTGGATCTTCTTGTTGATGTTCCTTGCAATGATTAAAAAAGCAAATGCTGTGAATGTTCTGCAAAATATCTTGAATATCGACAAGTCTTCGTATAGTAAATTTAACAGTTATAGATGCCTAGCCATTAATCCAAGAAGATCATTGATTATCTTCTGGTTTTATTGGCTTGGCTGAGAATCTGCCAATCTTGCCCACCTTTATCTTTTCCAAAAAGTTTACCTAATTTCTTTGTGTGCGTTAAATTTAGGATGGAGGAGTTAGATGTCATAGTCCTTCGCCAGGTTCTTGTTTAACCCTTTCTTTTGACTATGCAGGTAACAGATGTGTGCTTAAAATGGACCATCACTGCATTTGGGTAGTGAATTGTGTTGGAGCAAGGAACTACAAGTATTTTCTCCTTTTCCTGGTACAACTGAAACACTTTATATGGCTTCCCCTTTTGCATAAACAGAAACTCATTGCCTGGGAATTGGGCATCCCTTTAGCATAAATATTGGTAACTTAACATGTTGCAGTTGTTCAAAAAATCATCACAAAAATCATGTATGTAGTACACATAAAGTTACATAAGCCTGTGAAAAATTTCAAAAGTGTGTTTGTTCATCTCTTTTATGCAGAAAATTATCTGATTCTCCTGCAATAAGGAGCCTTTAAATGCTAACCTTGCCTTCAATACTTTCCATTCAAGTTCCACCATTGTACTGGTTTGGTTGTTCTTGCATACATGTAACACGGTACAGGTACCTGGCATTACTTTTTTTGGTTGTTCTGGCGAATATGTCTGCCAATACTTTTGTGGTTTGGTTCTTCTGGCAAATATATAATAAATACTTGTCAATACTTCTGCTTCCTAGTTGACATGCTGACATTACAACGACTAATTACCAGTTAATGGTATGCAGGTGGGTGAGCTCTGCTTTGTGCTACTAGATAAGTTTGTCAACCATTAGCAAACAGCCCTAAAAGTCAACCCCAGGCTTGTACTTAGAACAAAAGAGACATGAATGTTTTTAATTTACTTATTACCTCTTGTATAATGATGTTCTCTGTTTGCCTGTTTAGATACCTTATTTCTTGCTATCTGTTTCTGTTAAAGTTCATTTTCTATCTCGTATAGGTGTATACATTTGCTGCGACAGTGCTGGATACCTTGGTACTACTTCCAAACTTTATTGAGTTCTTTCAAGATGAAAGTAGGCGTCCTAGCTCTCCTGGGGATATTGCTATTCTATTTCTTGCTTTTGGTAAACCTTTTTTTTACCCTTCCTTGGAAGCACCAAACTTACCTCAAAGTCGTGCAAGTTACTTAACAGTTGGTCTTTATTTCAGTTCTCAATTTAGCATTTGCGCTGAGCCTCCTCTGTTTCATTGGCATGCATGCGACTCTTGTTACAAGAAATACAACTTCTATAGAGGTAATTCTGGGAACATTATCCTTGTTCTTTAATTGTTTTGCACAATTCATAAATTAAAGAAATGGCATGAAACATCAAACTTCATCAGCCTGATTGCCTGTTAATTTGGAAGATGGCCAAATGTGGCCATCATGCACCGCAACTCAGTATTCGTCAAAGGAAATTGTATAGCACAAAGGAAAGGTTTCCGACTGTCCAATCATTTAATTTCAGAGTTTGGCCGTTTCCCTATCTTGATCCGCAACTCAGTAATTTCAGCACTACATCCCAGTAGATTTATAGCTTGTTCCCTTGATGGCATTTCAAAAACAAATCAAAACTTGTTCCAGGTCTATGAGCGGAAGAAGTCAGTTTCATGGAAATATGACCTAGGATGGAGAAGAAACTTGGAGCAGGTAATCTTTATGGCATATTCATTTGTCTGACCTTTAATGTCATATATGTCTTGTATGTAATACATGTTACTGCAGGTCTTTGGCACCAAAAAGCTGTTCTGGTTTGTTCCCTTGTACTCTGCAGAGGATCTCCACAACATCCCCGCTCTTCGAGGCCTTGAGTTCCCAACTCGTCCCGATGCAATTGTCTAATTGCTGACTATGGGATTTCTGTACAGAAATCTGTTAATTTCTTTGTACAGGAACACACATGCCGATTCTTTTGTATAATAGTTGTAAGAACCAAACATAGATACACATAGTCCTATTAATTCTTTGTTGATTTAAACAATTTAATTGTTTACCTCTAGTTACCCTAAAAGAAAGAAGAAGAGGTTTGAGTTTCCGTTTGCAATTGAGCTTTTGCATGTGAAGTTCTTATATTTAAAAATGCCCTAAGGAATGATATTTTCTTTTTTAGTTTTGGAGTTTGGATTTCAAACACAGTATTCTTTTCCACTTCTTCCCCATAAGGAGTTTCTATAATTCCCCGTGTTACCTTGCCCTAACTTAAACGTATTTATGTCTATATTTTTTTTATTTAGTCTATCCCTTTTTCGTACACATTTTTTATTTCTTCAATTCATAAGGTTCCCGTTTCTTCATCCTCTTCTGGGTCTGTGATCCCATTTGTCGGCGTGGAGAATGGCCGGCACTCCCTAAGCCGCACAGAAAGTGCGCTGTGTCTCGTCCCTGATGGTCGATGCGAGAAGCCAAGCACAAGGACACGGGTTTATCCTGGTTCCGGCCGCGGGGCCGTACGTCCAGCAAGAGGTGCTCGCGCACTCGTGTTAGCTTCGCACCTTGGTGCTTGCAGTGGGGGGCTACAAGTGAAGGTGGGAGAGGAGAGTCGTTCTCCAGGTCCCGGAACGGAGGAAGAAGATGGTGGAGACGAATGCTAGGGTCGTGTGTGTTCGCGTCTGGGCGTGTGCCTAGACGTATCAACCCTCTCTCTGCGTGGCCCCCTGACTATCCCTTTTATATCTCAAGGGGTAGAGGGGTTATAGTCGTGGCTACGGTAGACATCGAGGGATACCCCCTACATGGGGTGCCCTCGACCCTTGTTGAATCCGTGTCTCGAAGGCAAGCCGGGTCGATCTTCGGCGTCGGTCGGCGAAACGGTGAGTCTCGTCGGGGCTTTGAGGGGTTGCTTGGTCATTGCGTTGGCTGAATCGTCGCCCGTGGCCTCCTTCGAGGGGTCTCCTGCGTTTGCCCTGAAAGGTCGACCGCCCGATATTTACGAGGGCAGGTGGGCAGGAACTGGCGCGTCGTACGTAGCGGTTATGTCGTCGTACATCATGGCCAGAGGCGTAGTGGCCTGGCCTGACGGGCCGGTACGACCGGCTTTCGACCTGCCAGTCGCGTCGGGCTTGGTGCGTACGGGGCGGCTGGCTTCCCGTTGGCCCGACGGCTCCCGTACGCGTTCTTGAGTGCTCTACTTCCCTAGGGGACTGGAGTAGGCCGCATTGAGGTGATACAGCGCTTACTGTTGCCACAGTGCGGGGCGTGCCGCCTGTTGGCGTGGCAAGCAAGGGTTAGGGAGGCCGTACTCCGTCCCGTCGGCCACATGATGACGCTTGACCAAGGTTCGCCCCTGGTCGTCGCTCGTACTCCCGTTCGAGGGCCTCTACGCCCCTTCGAGGGCGCTCTGACGGAGGAGGCGACGGGGGTCGGTGGGACGGCGCTGCGGAGTGTCCGGGGCCGGACGCGTAGGAGGTGCAGTACCGGGCACGCTCTGCACAGTGGCCGCATGTCCGTGTCAGGGCGGTATGGCGCGGTCTGGCCTTGTCAGTGGCGACGTGCGGCCTAAGTTCCGCCCTTTGACTTTGGTGCCCGTCATGAGGGGAGGTAATGAGCGACTGTACTGCCGTGTGGCGATCTCTTCGAGGGGTCGAGGCGTCCCCTGGCGAGGCGGAGATTCGCGTCTTGCCGCTCGAGGGGCGGGGTCCCCTCAAGCGAGGCGGAGTGAGTGTGATGTATCCCCGTGGGTCGTTGTTGGGCCGTTGGGCTGCGAGGTTTCATATGCGCCGGCCCAAAGGTTCTTGAAGGCAGTCTTTTTTGCGCTTTTTGGGTGATTACTCCGATGGTTAAGGGACCCCTAATTATGGTCCCCGATACCATTCATCAGCTTCGTCCTTGCAGCTGAAGAAATGAGGAATTAGTTTCAGGTTTTTTGATCCTCCATAACCTCTAAGACATGCAGATAAAGCAATAAGTAAAGCAATAAGTATCTGTTGATCAACTATGAGACATGGGGCAAAATGATCGAGGCATTTTTTTTGCGACAACGACAAGGCATTTCCCCTTGTCTCAACTATGGGACTGGCAGACTGCACGTGGTACGAGGGGCAAAATGGTCCTAGAATGCCATATCAATTGGGCGGCAAATGATGTAAAGTTCGACCCGTGAAAGAGCCTCTAGCCTAGTGGTCAGAGAGCTTGAGTAGCACACAGCAGGCCTGGGTTCGAATCCCATTGGGAGCGGATTTATGGGGTTGGTTTTAAAGAAAATCCCCTCGCCGGCGCAGTCGGGGTTCAAGGGTTTTTTGCTGTGTTCGAATCCCATTGGGAGCGGATTTATGGGGTTGGTTTTAAAGAAAATCCCCTCGCCGGCACAGTCGGGGTTCAAGGGTTTTTGAGAAACTCTTCTTTTTTTAAAAAGCCGTGGGGGCGGTCTTACCCCCGCACCGGTCTAGTCTGTTTTTTTAATGTAAAGTTCGACCATGTTTTGGGATAGTACGTGCTAAATTTCTCTCAACCGACCTCCCAGAAGGGACGAAGGGTTCCCTGTCCCGCTCTCGACAAGGAGGAAAAACCGAAAAAGGCCAAGTTCCCGCTCACGAAGAACTTTTGCTCAGATAAATCCCGCAAAACCGAAGGGGACCCTACAGAGAGATCTCGCCACCGCGGGCGAAACCGAAGCTTGCCAATCGACGGCGATGGCGGCCTACGATCCCAAGGACGACGTCGATCGCCTCTTCGCCTGCTTCAAATGCGGCGTCTCCCCTCCTCGTATGCTCCCCACTCTCCCTTAAATCTGCTGCCCTTTTTTTCCCCATATATCTCCCACGATTCTCTCTGATGTTGATTCGGCCCGCCAGAGTCGGCGTTCAGGGAGAGGCCGCTCCGGCGGGGCAAGAGGTCGCGGGTCTCCCCCGCGCCGGGGGCGGGGGTCGCCGGCAGCAGTGGCGGGAGCTCCTCCTATGCTCCCACGCCGGATGTCGCGGTGGACAAGGTGAGTGAGGTTGAGGCATTTCCCTTTTCCTGTCCTCCAGCCCAAAGAATTCTGAGCATTTCTGCTGATCCTTGCGCTTCCTAGAATGGCGCTCCGTCATCGGCGGCGATCAAATTTAGAGGCCGTAAGCGGATGTCCCCAATCGTGTTCTACGGTTCCCCACAAGGTGTCCCGGTGAAGAAGCCACTCAGCCTCATTAGGCTGCTGCGTGAGATCCGAATTGATCTGAAGAAGCAGACCGACTTGATCTCCAGGTTGGGAATCTAGTCCATGCCGACTGTGGCTCTGGTTGATAGCAGTACAGCACATAATGCTCGGTTTCGTCTGAGTTGCTGTTTGTTGTCGGCTACACAGGGATGTTGTCTGGGCTACATTTCCTAGGCAAGAGGAGGCCATCAGGTTCTCCAAGGTACATGCGCATACGAATGTCTTTAGCTATCAAGATCATAAGACTGGGACAAGAAGGTTCCTTGTGTCTACATATGATGAGTTCTGGAGAAGGTTGGTTGCTTAGTAAACTCCATCTCTTGCATGCCATTTCGCTTCTTGTTTTCGTGCCTATAACCGCCCTCTTGGTGTTGAAATTTGGTCCCTTAATTTCGTAGCAAATTTGAAGTTTTGTTTCTTTTCCCTAAATGACCAGCCATTTGTACAACCTGCAGTTAGTCACAGTTCCTTATTGCTGTATTCTTGCAGGTACAATGATATGGATTCCAAGGTTCGCCATCACTATGAAGTTATCCAGGAGGTAAGTCATTGTCTGTTGATTCTATGCCACCTTGCTTGGTATCATGCAAATAAGTCTTTTTCTCACATGGGTTTGATGGTCTATTCCTGGATGGCTGGATCTGATGTGGAGAAAAGTAAAAAATAAAAAATAAAAATGGTAAAGCACATAAATGCCATCAACCTTCATTTATAGTGTATATACTCATTGAGTTAGGAAATCATTTCAAAATAATTCTTGTATTAACTTTATGGAACTCAAGTACTACTTGTGCCTTGTAATCTGTTTTAGGAGGTAATCTAATACCTCCAGTGCTTCTACAGGGTTCACCTTGCCATATTTACTTTGATCTTGAGTTTGATGCAAGATTGAACAAGAACAGAGATGCAGATGAAATGGTCGATATATTAGTTGCTGTCGCATTCAGTGGCTTACGTGACAAATATTCTATTGAAGGACAAGAAGAGTGGATCACAGAGTTAGACTCATCTACTGAAGGTGTCTCAACTAGGCTGATTTTCTTTGTTTCGTTTTTTGTTTCCTGAATTGCTGGTGTGGACTTTTTGTTGCCTGTTTTATTTAATATATATTCAGTAGGGGCTCGCCCCTCCTGTTTCATCAAAAAAAGGTGTCTCAACTATTGTTTAAATTATTGAGTCTGGTTCGATCATAACGATTTTCTATTAAAATTATTAGCGGAATCTAACAATATGCGCCATGTTGATTCCAACTTATTGAAGTGATTTATCACTAAATTTTTTTGGGTAAACGTGGAACAATTTTGGTTTATACTGCAGTCTGATACTGTTATGAGTTGTAGACAGCATGGTGAACTTCATCATAGCAAAGTAAGTTGTATACACTGATTTGCTAAGAAATCACAGTCTTATCTATTTTTGTGCACTTAACACGCATCTTTTCCGTCCATCTGGTATTCATGTTAAAATCAAAGAGTGGGAAAAGTGAATACATTTCATACGGGAGAACCACTTTCCATTATTACAAAGTGTTTATATTATTGCCATCTTCATAGTATTTTCCGTTACGTGCTAGTTAATTTCCGTGATGACCTTCTATGCTGCTTAATGGTAATCACATGACAATTATCATTCTTTTGTCTTCTTAGAGAAGTTTTCACGCCATCTGATCATTCGTATACCCAAGACTGCATTTAAAGACAACTCCCATGTTGGTGCATTTGTCTCTGAGGTATTATCCTATTTTGATCTCCGTTTTTCTTTGCATCAGAAAATATGTTAGTTACTACTGCCGCTACTGTTGTTATACTGGTTATATTCAAGTGCTCGATAGTTCTAAAATTTACTTTTTGAGCAATATTTTGAATAGAGCGTAGGAAAACTTAACAGCGTGGGGGTAACAAAAGTTTTATTGTGAATGGTGTGTTGCATGATCCGTAAACTCCAGAGTAGGATATACAAATTGCATGATGCAATATGCCTACATCTTAGATACAAA
Organism: Echinochloa phyllopogon; assembly: GCA_033239725.1. NCBI lineage: Eukaryota > Viridiplantae > Streptophyta > Magnoliopsida > Poales > Poaceae > Echinochloa > Echinochloa phyllopogon. The sequence goes on along the minus strand of BTCW01000002.1, from coordinate 46,459,932 downwards.
ATGATCATGATAACATAAAAATAAAACAGTTCTGTAATCTCTAGCCACTCTTCATCCAATGATGAAGATGAACTGAATCCCTTATTTATTTATCCATGTCCCCCTGCTGATCAATGCAGAGTAAAAAATCAGCAACTTTTGTTTCTCTTAATCCTTTAAAATATAACTTGAGTGTGCATCCACAGTAGTGGAGAAAGGATTCAGAATGGAAGACATCTAGATTATTGCATATCACTCATGGAAACCTGAGATCTCCACAGTAGGGGCCTCTCCTACAGTTTCTGCTAAGAAAAAGGACCCTGGGATGTATTGTACTGATGAGCTGGTACCTGATTCACACACTATAATAGTATAGACAGTGGATACATTGTAGTTGCTGCCTGTGTGGCATAGTTTGCTTTCACAATTGATGCAGTTTGGAGAAACTGGGTAAACTACTGTGTTTCTTTGGGGTAATTGCACATTCCAACTTGCCTCGTTAAAATAACGATATAAAGAGATAATCCGTTATTTTTTCCTCTTGATCCCTATAGGTTTCTCTTGACCTGAAAAAGAGACAGGAATGGCTCCTAACTTGTCCACGGTGTTGTGGAGCTGTTAATATCTTTGTTTAAGGACCTTTGAAAGAACTATCACAGTTCAGCAGTTGTGTTTCTCTTTCTCAGATCTACTGTTCATATCAAAATTGCAAGAACATATCTTTACTTTTTACTATACTTCAGGACTGACTGCAAGTTTTATTGTTTCCCACAGGTCTGTTCACAAATTGCAGCTCAGCGTGCAGCCAATCCTAACCTTGATAAACTGTATATTACAAAAGAGAGTAGCTCTACAGGTCCTGTTGATCAGCTCTTTATGGATACTGCTGTTTACACTCGTAATCGTTGTTTCCGTTTGGCTTTCTCATCAAAGTCTGGGAAGAAATCGTTTCTTATGCCCAGCAGACGCTTCAAATGCAAGGAAATGGTGAGCTCTTGATCACACTCTATTTTGTTACTAAGTGAATATGATTTTCACTTTTTCAGTGCCAAAGCTAATTTCATCCTGTTTATAGATACTTCACTCTGATTGTTTCGCAATAATGTCAATAATAATGTTGCAAATGTTTTTGTGAGGCCTTTTGTCTTAATTCTGGACTGCAACAGACAATTTAGGCAGATGTTTTCACTTCTGTTTCTACTGCTTGAAGGAACATAAAACATGTTCAGTAGATGCAGTACTATAATAAAATAATAATATCAGATTTCCTGTTTTTTTCATGCTTTTTTCTGTCTCATCTCTGTCATGCCAACAGTCAATATGTTATGTAAGGCATATGTGATTTGGATATCGGTATCATTATTGCAATCTGATATTGTATTCTAATTGTTACAGAATGATAAAGACGTCTTTATGGAGTCACTTATTTGCAGATTAGATGATACCTGTGAGAAGCTTTTGATATGTAAACTGGACTTGGAATGCAAAAAAACATTGCATTTTGACTCTGAATTCAGCATGCCTCGAGTAAGTATTTGCAATTTGAATCAGAGAATTACATTTTCCTGCTAGTGTACTTTTCTGAAAATAATCTGAAATTGTTACGGTTTCTTGCCTTCATATTACAAATCACTTCAGCATATGCATAATAATTTAGATGCGTGTTAGTTACCTTTATTTTGGTATAATATTGTTGGTTGGCGTAAGAGAAACATTAATTAGAGCCATTTTTTGTTGTGATTAATATGAACCAGAGAGTATGGATCTTTAATTTGATAGTGGTGGTGCCTGGACATTTAAGCTGCTTGCGTCTGGGGGCCCAAGAGCCCTTGGGTTGCCTGAGTTGCCACATGAATTGCTTTCAGTAGGTGAGCCTTAAAGTTCACGAAGCAAGTCTCTATCACATCAGCAGTAAACAAGTCTTACACTATACCCCTTAATGTGTGAGTTTGCAATGGGCTAAAAAATGCATGATGCTACATGCAACTATTGAACTTGCAAGTAGGAATGGCTTTTCGATTTTCAGCTGTAGTCACTTCCACTCACGACCCCACACTTTTTTTTTCTCGAACATGCATGAGACTGCAAAATTATATTAAGAAGAAATAGGGAGTGGTTTAGAAACCCCGTACAACACCACACACACACCCTTTTAAATTACAAGGTTATGGTCCCGACCCCACCCTAAATTATTGAAATCACAATGTTATGTTTCCTATATCTTTCCTATATCTATATATAAGACAAATGTGAGCTCTAAGGCAACTTCAGTTGGGCCTAAGGGCTATAGATCCTCTCATTTGTCAGTAAAATATAAAAAGGATCTAAACAAATAGCCGGAGTTAGTGTAGAGATCAACTAAAATAGCAGCAACACAGTTGGTGTGGACTGGCAACAGGGTAGTTTTCAGGCATTTGAGGTGTGTTTTGTCCAGCTGCCTTAGTTGTTTATGAGTTGCGACATTTGAGCTGTGTTTTGTCCAGCAACACAGATGATTACTGTGGTTAGAAGATTCACTAATCTTGAATATTATGTTCAGCACCTGTGCATATTCTCGTTTGAAAATTTTAAAATATCCTGGTGTCTATTAGATGGTATGCAGCTGACCTTTTTTTTCTCCTAAGAAAATGGAGTATATGCTGATTTTGTATCTATATTTTCTGTATTTTGCCACGATCAGATTCATGGGAGGAACAAGGACCCCATCTCTACTTATCGAAGCGACTTTCCTCATGAATATACCTATGGAAAATCTCCCTTTCCAGCTTTAGATGGCTTTATTCAATATATCGCTTCATTTGGAAATGTTTCAGGTTAGCCTTCCTCATAATTGTCTTTCTATTTGTTCTGATAGTCGTTCTCATTTCTAATGTGTTTATGTATACTCTACAAGCATGATTGTTGCCCTAGACTTTTCCAAATTTAGTAATTGATGTTCATGTACATAATCATGTTACGGAACTTGGTTTTTATATCGAATCATTGCGTAGTTGTGATGTACATATATTTTCTATTCTGAAGACTTGGAATGGTAAGCCCTGCAAATCTACTTGGTTTGTTTTCAAACATCAGGATTCCTGAAATAGGACAACTGATGCATACTGTTGGAGTATAGTCATATGTAGCCCATGTATACTAGGCCAATCTAGGCCCACGTACAGTTAACCATATAGCCCACCCTTCTAGGGTTGGAGGAATAGACAAGGAATTATTCCCCACTAGCATGATATCAGCTAGGGTTTCCTCTCCCTCTCTCTTCCTCTCCTAGCCGTGCCGCCGCCGGCGCCATGGCCGGCCGGCCGCCGCCGCCCCCTCCCCTCTCTGCCTACTTCCCTCCTCTCTTCTCCTATGCCGCCGCTGTCGTGTCCTCCTCCTCTGCTGGCGCGGACGCGCGAGCGCGCGCCATGGTCGCGGCCGCGGCCGCCGCACCAGAGGTCGCCGACGACGCGCCGCTCCCGCCGCCGTCCTCCCTTGGCGCCGCGGTCGATGCGGCGGAGGACGCCGCCGCCGCCGCTGCCGCCCTCTCTGGCGCGGGACCGCGCGTCCCGGACGCCGCCGCCGCGGCTCTGCGTGCGGGCGGCCCTCTCCTCGGCGCAGACGCCGCCGCCGCCACCGCCGCCCTCTCCGGCGCGGGGCCGCGCGTCCCGGAGGCCGCCGCCGCCGCGGCTCTGCGCGCGGGCGGCCCTCTCCTTGGCGCAGACGCGGGTGGCTCCCTCCCAGCGGCGCCGATTCCTCCTGGATTCGACGCAGCCGCTGCTGCCGCCGCGTGCAAGGGGAAGGGCCTCGCCGTGGGCACCTCCACCAGTCTGTGGCGCGGCTTGGGGATGCCGCCGGCAGACGCGCCCCTCACCGCTGCTGCGTTTCGCCCGCAGTAGGGACTCCTCCCCGGCGCGCCACCGGCTGCTGCGGCCCTCGCTGCCGCCCTCCTCGCTGCCAAGACCGAGGCCGCCGCCGCTCAGTCGCGTGCCCGTGAGGCTGCTCTCGCCTGGGAGCGGGAGCAGACCGCGGCCGACGCCCTTGCGCGCCAGGTGGCTGAGGCCGAGCACTTCCTGCTCGTCTCCATGGGACAGCAGCCACCTCCTCCTGCTGCCCCCGTCTTCGAGCAAGCCGCCTCCTCCACCCGTCAGACGTCGATTACTGGCTCTCAGCTCGCGCTGACCGATCCTACGGTCGCCCAGCTGCATAGCCAGGCCTCCGGCGTCCTCCACATCAAGCACCTCGTCTCGGTCGTCCTCGACCCGATGTCCCCTTCCTACGCCCGCTGGTGTGATCAGGTCCTCTTCGCCCTCCGCCGCTACGTCCTCGACGACCACGTCCTCCTCGACACGCCGGTCGCGGCGCGTGACATGGTGTGGCTGCGCCTCGACAGCGTCGTCATATCTTGGATCAACGGGACCATATCCCTTATCTCCAGGACCTCATCAGGACCCGCGACGGCACGGCTCGCTAGGCGTGGCTGGCCCTCGAGGGGCAGTTTCTCGGCAATGCCGAGGCTCGTGCCCTCCAGCTCGACGCTTCCTTCCGCACTTTCGAGCAGGGGGACCTGTTTGTGGGGGAGTTCTGCAGGCAGATGAAGACCAAGGCCGATGGTCTTCGTGACCTTGGGTTCCCGGTGGAGGACAACATCTTGGTGCTCAATGTGCTGAGGGGGCTCAACAGTTCTTTTGAGCACCTCCGCACATGGATTCGTCGCCAGAAGCCGTTCCCCACCTTCATGCAGGTCTGGGATGACCTCGTCCTAGAGGAGATCACTCGGGGCAACGTGTCGACCCCCCCCCCCCCCCCCCCCCCCCGCCTTCGTCCGCCTCCTCGACCACCAAGGCACTGGTGACTACACCACCGACCTCTGCCTCTCCGTCTAGCTCTCTTCTTGGTTCTCCTCCCTCCGGGCCGAGCGGAGGTGGGGGGGGGGGAGGTGGCGGGGGTCGTGGTGGTGGTCGTCGACGTGGCCGCGGTGGTGGTTCTGGTGGTGGTGGTTCTGGTGGGGGTCGTCGTCGGACGTCCACACCCGCTCCTCCTGCCAGGACCTCTGGTCCTGGAGGTATGCCCTGGCCATCCTTCGCCAACCCATGGCCGGGGCGTATCTCGATGTGGCCTTTCCAGGGGCAGGGGGGAGGACCTCGTCCAACGCCTGCCATGCTCGCCGGTCCTTCTCCTATTGGGCCGGCCTGAACTCCACCCTCTCAGCCCCAGACCTCGCCGGGGTGGGATCAGGCGGGGTGGGATCAGGCTGCCCTGGCTCAGACCTTCAGCACCATGGGCTTGACTCCACCACTCGGTCCCGAGTGGATCGCCGACTCGGGTGCCTCTTTCCACACCACTCCTGATGCTGGTATACTTTTCTCTGTCCATCCCCCCCATCCCTCCTATCCCACTTCTATCATGGTTAATGATGGTTCTTGTCTTCCCGTCACCTCCGTGGGTTCTACTTCCGGTCCCTTTCGCCTTTCGAGTGTTCTTGTTGCTCCTCATATGATTCACAATCTTCTTTCTATTCGTCAATTTACCGCTGACAATTCTTGCTCTATCGAATTAGACACTTCTGGTCTTACTGTGAAGGATTTGGCCACCCGACGTACTCTTCTCCGATGTGACAGCGCGGGGCCCCTTTACACTCTTCGCCTCCCGTCTTCCGCTGCACCTCCTTCGTCAGCTGCTTTGGCGATGACTCCTCCCACCACCTGGCATCGTCGTCTTGGTCACCCTGGCCGGGATGTTTTGTCTCAGCTTAGTCGTAGTTCAGACATCTCTTGTACTAGGACCTCAGCTGAGCACTTCTGCCATGCATGCCAGCTTGGTCGTCATGTTAGGCTTCCTTTTTCTGCTTCTTCTTCGCATGCTTCGCATGCCTTTGATCTTGTTCACTGTGATCTATGGACCTCTCCTGTATCCAGCATTTCGGGTTATAAATACTATCTTGTGGTTGTTGATGATTTCTCTCATTACTCCTGGACTTTTCCTTTACGCGCCAAGTCTGAGACTTTTCCCACCCTCCTCCACTTCTTTGCCTGGGTGTCCACTCAGTTCGGTCTCCCTGTGAAGGCCGTTCAGTGTGACAACGGGCGTGAGTTCGATAACCACTCTTCTCGCTCCTTCTTTCTTTCTCGGGGTGTTCAGTTGCGCATGTCTTGTCCGTACACTTCCTCTCAGAACGGCAAGGCTGAGCGCATGCTTCGCACCACGAACGATGTCATGCGCACTCTTCTGATCCAGGCTTCTTTGCCCCCGCGCTTCTGGGCTGAGAGCCTTCACACCGCCACCTACCTACTCAACCGTCTTCCTTCCACTGCTTGTCCTGCTCCTACTCCACACCACGCTCTCTTCGGTACCCCTCCCACTTACGGTCACCTTCGTGTCTTCGGTTGTGCATGTTACCCTAACATCACCGCCACTACTGCTCATAAGCTGGCGCCCCGCTCGACACGTTGTGTGTTCCTCGGTTACTCCCCTGACCACAAGGGGTACCGCTGCTATGACCTCACTTCTCACCGGGTCATCATCTCTCGACACGTTGTCTTCAACGAGTCGGATTTTCCCTACTCCACCTCCACTTCACCTTTTCCTGAGCCTGAGTTGGAGTCTGTTTTCTGACCCGGTGGTTCAGCCACCCATTCCTTTTTGTCCGTCCCTTGCAGGTCCTCGTGGTGCGCCGCCATGCGCGGCCCCGGCGCCCCCTGTCGCGCCACGCGCGGCCCCGGCGCCCCCCGCCGCGCTTCGCCGAGCCGGTCCAGGTGTACCAGCGTCGCTCGGTACTGGGACCGGCGCCCGGCTCTACGGCTCCGGGCCCTGGCGCCCCGGAGCGCTTCGCCGAGCCGGTCTAGGTGTACCAGCGTCGCTCGGTACCGAGACCGGCGCCTGGCTCTCCGGCTCCGGGCTCGGAGGCCCCTGCTCCACCGACACCTCCACCGGGGCCGTCACCACCGCCACCACCGCCGCCGCCTCGCTCCCGTGTCGAGCCGGCCGTGTACCACCCTCTGATTCTCCATCGGGACCCTCGCCATGTGCACCCCATGGTGACTCGGCAGGCGGCTGGTGTTCTCCGACCCGCGGCTCTCTCCGCCACCGAGAGCGAGCCGCGGATCTCTCCGGTGCCCTCCTCTGTCCGCGACGCCCTGGCGGATCCCAACTGGCGTCGCGCGATGGAAGAGGAGTACGAGGCTCTTCTTGCCAACCATACGTGGGACCTCGTGCCACGTCCGTCTGGTTGCAATGTGGTGACCGGTAAGTGGATTTGGACGCATAAGCGTCGGGCTGATGGTACTCTCGAGCGATACAAGGCTCGGTGGGTTCTCCGGGGTTTCACTCAGCGACCTGGAGTGGATTATGATGAGACTTTCAGTCCAGTGGTGAAGCCTGCTACAATGCGCACGGTCCTCTCGATTGCTCTCTCTCGCTCGTGGTCTGTGCACCAGAGAATGCCTTCCTCCATGGCACTTTGTCCGAGACTGTCTATTGCAGCCAGCCAGCGGGGTTTGTGGATTCCAGTCGTCCGGATCTGGTCTGTCGGCTCAACAAGTCTCTCTATGGTCTGAAGCAGGCTCCTCGGGCTTGGTACTCCCGGTTTGCCACTTTCTTGGTGACGTTGGGGTTCACGGAGGCCAAGTCCGACACTTCTTTGTTCGTCTATCGGCATGCGGATGAGACTGCTTATCTGCTACTCTATGTTGATGATATTGTTCTGACCGTCTCCAGTCAGCAGTTGCTTCGACGCATCATCTCGTCTCTGCAGCAGGAGTTTGCTATGAAGGATCTGGGTCAGCTCCATCACTTCTTGGGTGTCACTGTGGAGACTCGTCCTTCTGGCCTCTTCCTTCATCAGCGGCAGTATGCTCTCGATATCCTGGAGCGGGCTGGCATGTCAAATTACAAGCCCTGTTCTACTCCTGTTGATACTCAGTCGAAGCTGTCTGCGGATTCAGGTGCTCTTGTGGCTGATCCTACTGCCTTCCGGAGTCTTGCGGGGGCCTTGCAGTACCTCACCTTCACCAGGCCGGACCTTGCGTATGCTGTTCAGCAGGTCTGTCTCCATATGCATGATCCCCGGGAGTCCCATCTTGCTGCCTTGAAGCGCCTTCTCCGCTATGTCCGTGGCACGGTCGACTTCGGGCTGGTCCTCCACCGGTCTCCTTCTGCTGAGCTTGTCGTCTACACCGACGCTGACTGGGCTGGGTGTCCGGACACTCGCCGCTCTACCTCAGGGTACGCCGTCTTCTTAGGCGGCAACCTTGTCTCCTGGTCGTCCAAGCGGCAGCCGGTTGTCTCTCGCTCCAGTGCCGAGGCGGAGTACCGGGCTGTCGCTAACGGCGTGGCCGAGGCGTCCTGGCTTCGACAGCTCTTGGCGGAGCTTCACAGCCCGCTCGCCAAGAGCACGCTCGTCTACTGCGACAACGTCAGCGCCGTGTACCTCTCCACCAACCCGGTTCAGCATCAGCGGACGAAGCATGTCGAGATTGACTTGCACTTCGTTCGCGATCGGGTTTCCATCGGCGATGTTCGGGTCCTCCATGTTCCGACCACCTCCCAGTTTGCCGACATCTTCACGAAGGGTCTGCCCTCCTCGACGTTCTCGGAGTTTCGCTCCAGCCTCAACATAGAGGGTGGCTAGTTGTGGCTGCGGGGGAGCCCTGTTGTGTGTTGTCTTTCTTTGTTGTCCAGTCTTGAACATGGCTGCGCCGGTAGTTCAGGCTGCGGGGGGTGTTGGAGTATAGTCATATGTAGCCCATGTATACTAGGCCCATGTACAGTTAACCATATAGCCCACCCTTCTAGGGTTGGAGGAATAGACAAGGAATTATTCCCCACTAGCACATACCACTTTCAGTTCAAATGCATATGTGTCGGATACTGCTGTGCACTTTTGTAATTAACTGGAGTTACTTGAACACCTCTAAGAATTTTGCCGAGTCAGATACCTGGATCCATGTTGGACCGTCAGATGTTTCCATGTCCAAGTGTCATCTGTCCAACATCTTTGCTTTATTTCCTTTTTTTCATTCTTTTTGCCAAAACCGAACCCGAGTTGGATTTGGAAACCTTTGTTTCCAAATATACAGACTTCACTAGAGCTGGTTTGTGATCCCCTTTCTGTCATTGTCTATATAACCAGCGCTCCTCAAACATCAATAGTGAAAACTCTGCTTCCTTATGCTAGAGGAGTACATATTTTTGGCGTTCTGAGGAATAAAAATGTTAATCTAATAGCATTATATTGACATAATTTATGTTAGTACTGTATTTGCATAATGCAATATGGAAGGTTAATAAATGTTTCATTCTGTGATGTGCATACATATAATACTATTCCAATACTGGGATAATTTTATGTGTTGTTACCTACATTTGTGTTCATTTTACTGCAGGAAAGATTCGATCCTGGTACTGGTTTTCACAGTACGGTTTGATGATATATAGTATGTTAAGGAGCAGATACTGTGAGCATATTGGAAGAGAGCACAAGAGCAATCATGGTAACAATAACATTTGGAAAAGTGACAGTGACAATTTCCCCCTGCAGCATCAGCTGTCTCAAATACTGCTATTTCTTGTTCACGTTAGCTAATCATGAATCATTTCAAATGCATGCACCAGTGATGTACATTGTTGATTTCCAAAGAGCAGCATACTACCAAAAGTGCTATGACCGTGACTGTCAAGGTAAGCGAGGAGCATCAATGCACTGATTATCAGTTTACAGATTATTGTTCTCTCACAACATCAATGCTTTGGAGTAGGTTATCGTTCTCCATTACGTCCTGTACCCTTGGATGTGATGCCTGAACTTAGCTCCGTAGTAGAGTCAGCCCAGAAAGAATATCAGGGTGAAGTTGTAGAGATCAATTTCGACGACGGCAGCAGCAGGAACGGGTGTTATCCACCTGATGGTAGTAAATCCGTCACGGAGAGTTTTGAGGAAGATCCTGATTGGTGGGAAGCAGCAGTAAAATTTGCCGACAGCATCGAGAACATCGAGCATGCTTCTGACCTGTATGACTTGGTTAGTAATCCCCTTGGTTCTCTGCTGCTGCTTTTGCTGATCTCAGTCTGCTCGATTGGAACAGCATACTGATCCACTTATCTGCAGGAGGATGACGATGCTGACTTCTGGATGAAAGCAGAAAGGATTACTCAGCAGATTGAGGAACAAATAGGATCACAGAGCAATACATAGGGTTTCCTGCAGCGCCATTGCTACTTCACGCCCATCAGCATCGGTTAGCCGCCGTGGAGCTAGCTTAAGGTGTCACGTTTTGTTGTGTGAATATGTAGTTTCAGTTATGTAGGTGTAGTTCATCAGCTTGTATAATATATACCAGAGAATATTTAATGTCACGCAGTTTCAAAAATGGTCGAAGTATTTTCTTGACAAGCACGGGGGAGAGACCCAAGGGGGAGAGATGAAGCGCATGGAAACAAACTGTATTTGAGTTATACAGAGTATATATAATTGTATCACTCGATCCAATTATCTAAGATTAATAAAAAAATCTCTTTTATAAGAAAGAAAATCTGATCTTGGATATTGTACGGAGTTAAACTGTGCTCCACATGGGCCGGACAAGTCCCTGTTTAGTTTCCAAAAGTTCCCAAAAAGTTACTCCCAAATACACTATGTAAAAAAAAATTCTTCATCACATCAAAATGTTATAACATGCATGGAGTATTAAATGTAGATAAAATCAAAACTAATTGCACGGTTTTGTTGTACTCTGCGAGACGAACATTTTAAGTCTAATTAATCAATTTTTGGACAATTTTTTGTACATACAAACGAAATGCTACAGTAGCGCAATGATTACGAAGTGACATCTTATTTCCAAATTCAACCTCCCGTTCTAACATCTAAACACCACTTTGTGAGTGTGTTGACGCAAAGTGCAAGTCAGTCACTCACACGACGAGTCGCAGTAGATTTCTTGTCCAAAGTAGATGGTGTGACGGTTACGCTACAGCAACGGTTGGATCACGAAACGAATGGCCCAGATTTCACGGCGGGACAATAAACGGCTGTGGGTCTATCTCCAGCGGCGCGCAGCAGGCCAGGCCTATCTCCAAGCTCGGGAATCCCACTCCCACCCATCCTCGGCTCGGCCATGGCGCGCCTGCTGCTCTCCCCGTCGCAGGCGTGGGTCGATCCCGGCCGCCTCCTCCTCCGCCCGGTGGCTCCGTCGTCGGCCTCCAGGCCTCCCGTGCACAGCCACCACGGAGGTCGCGTCTTCGTCGCCCGCGCCGCTGAGCGCGCCTCCGGGGCTCCTGCCGGCGCTCGCGTCCTCGGGCTCCTCCCCGCTCGCCGTGCTCATCCTGCCCTGGGCTGGGCGGACAGCGCTTCTCTTGGTGAGTAAAATCAGCACGCGTAATGCCCCCCGCGCCGGCCCCTCGGGCGACACGGGCGGAACCCCGCCGCCCGCCTCGCCGAGCCGCCTCAGTGCTTCCCCACGATAAAAAAAAACCCAGCTCGTAGGAGTTCTGTTTACGCGGAATGGGAGCTTCTTATGTTTGGAGCTATTAAACCCTTCAGTTTTTTTTTCTTTTGACTCTACAGAGCTCTGTTCCATTTTCAGATGTATTTTTTTCTTCGATCAAAGCTAATTAGAAGGTTCTGCATGGTTCATTACAATTTAAAATGCTTGTCTCCTGGAAATTTCAGTCGGTTACTTTTGACCATGGCGCCTGCTAATTCTAACTACAATGGAATGAGCATCTGAGAACTGATTAGTGAATTTAAAGGGTGGGCTGTAAATGTTTAAGAAGCTCTAAATTTGGCCCAAGTATAGCTTCCTTTCAAACTTGTATAGTTGTATGGGTACTTATGCACACGATGGATGTGTCTCTTGTTGCTCCTATCTTCATTAAGTAGAAGAACCATTTTATACCACCATGTCATAGCTTCAAATCCAATCTTATTTGGGGTTTGCTACTTTGTTGCTAAGGAAGGCAGATTACTGACGTCAGGAGTCATATTAGCTTCAGAAAATGTAGAAGGTAAGTTTCTACCAAATATATATTTCCATAAAAAAAATCACATATTGCTCTTTTTAGTATATAAGCACTTCAAATTTAAGTTGCAATAGTCTTGCTTGGTAATATGATTGTAAATGTGTGCAAATGAGGCTAGTAATGTGATCCACCCAATTTTTGACTTTTTGATAATGGTACCCATGAGCAAATGACAATAGATAAGAATACATTCAGTGGGGTCAGCAAATATCTCATAAAGGGGTGAAAGTGGGCTTGACAAATGATGCCTATTACAGCTTGTGTAAATCTGTTATTTCCTTTATATGGGAACCTAATTAGTCTCATTTAGGCTGATTATTTACTGAAATTTAAATGGCAAAACCTCTTAATGTCATTTAAAATATTTTGCAAACTGCATAGAACGTATAAGGTGTTATAAACTTTAAACAGCATTTCAAGTTAGAAATCACTTTTCCACAATTAATTTTACTGACCTATACTGTTTGTTTTTGCCTTCACGTACCAGAAGTTTTCTGTCACCCTTCGGACCAGGATATAAGGAGCAGAAGGAATTTGCTTCTGCAACTTAGTGCACTTCCATGTTGCACTATGGTATGGCTGAATACTGCACAATCAGCGCAGTCTAGTGTGGGAACAAAGCTAAATGCGGTTTATGAGGTCGGAGAGCTGTTTGAGCTGGGAATTCAGCTATCATATCTTCTCATACTACTTGGCCTGCTTGGAGCTGGTACATTTTTCGTTATTCGTCAGGTTCTTGTTCGCAGAGAGCTTGATCTTTCTGCCAAAGAGCTGCAAGTAAGCCTTTTCAACATTTGTTTTTGGTTACATTACAACGGAAGGCTAATTGTTATATTACAAATGCTACAGAAATGACTGCGACCCTGAAGTGTAAAAAATGTTTTCATATATATACTGTGAGATATTAACAGTATCAATTGAGGCACAGCATCATCTTTTCCTTATTTACTGTTAACAGAATTCTATCTGTCACAAGCTTGACTATTCAATACATTCTTTTTATTTATGAAAAGGAAGATAGGGAGTATCTCATTTAGGAAGGAGGGAAGTTGCATATTGCACAGGAAAAAAGTTTATTATTTAAAAAATAGAGCTGATCTATTGCACAAATCATGGCTACCATCTTCATATCATGCTTACAACATAATAAAATTGCCAATCAGATTTCATATGTTATTCTAATTTCATATTTACATCTTATAATAATCTCTCATATGACTTACTAAAACACAACAACCTAATTACTAGGAACAAGTGAGAAGTGGTGATGCAAGTGCTACCGAGTATTTTGAACTTGGAGCAGTTATGCTACGGAGAAAATTTTACCCAGCTGCTATCAAATATCTGCAGCAAGCAATTGAAAAATGGGATAGAGATGAGCAAGATCTTGCGCAGGTTAGTTAATATTTTCTGCATTTTGGATCTTTCTGATGGCCAGCTTATCCTATTTTGCGAAGTATTTAATATACATGCTGATACTGTTACCAAAACACATATACTGTGGCCATTCTTCTTTTAGAAAGTAAAATAAGTAATTATTTATAAAGAATATTTAGCTCTTTCAGACACATATTGGCACTTCCTGTTGAAATTACTCTGTATGTGGCACATATTCCTGATCTTTATGTTGTAGTCGGAGTTCTTTTTTTTAGTAAAATGTTGCAGTCGGAGTGAAATTACCTTGTGCGTGCATGTTTGTGATTATGAACTCAAAACAGTAGAATAACGTTCAGGAAACAACCCATTACATGTTCTCTTTCTCAAACACTGTTGCTTTGTTGGTCAGGTGTACAATGCCTTGGGGGTAAGTTACAAGCGAGAGAACAAACTGGACAAGGCAATCCAGCAGTTTGAGAAGGCCGTGGAGCTCCAGCCAGGCTATGTGACGGCTTGGAACAACCTAGGGGACGCGTATGAGCAGAAGAAAGACCTAAAGTCGGCCCTCAAGGCCTTTGAGGAGGTCCTCCTCTTTGATCCCAACAACAAGGTTGCAAGGCCACGCGTTGACGACCTCCGGCAGCGTGCCAACATGTACAAGGGCGTGGCTGTAAAATCTGAAAAGCGATAGCTGTATTCCTTCTTTGGGGGTAAAATTGTGCATTTGTCCAGTCCCTATGGCAGAATAGCAGTTGTTCAATTTTTGAACGTACGGTAGCATTTGTAAACATGATGAGAAGCTGTAGTAGCATTGTAATGGTCCCTGAAGAAAGGCTGATGTAACATGTTTTATCTTGTTGGAGCGAAAAGGGGCAGGATTGCTTGTGAGCGTGCTCCTCTGCTGTAAGATGGAAGGAGGTTAAATGCAAAACGTCGGTGACAGGAGGAGATTGGCAAGGATGGCCTTACAAGGCTGGGGTGGGCCAGCCGTCTTGGGAAGTGTTGTCAGGGGCTTCAGGGGTAGATAGATCATAGATGTTCTCATGTCCATCTCATTCTCGAGGAAGCTACACATCTCTCTTTCTTAATGCATAGTTTGAGTGTTTTTCGGGATCTTGGGCGTATTCGTTTTGTATGTGTGTTTAACATTGGTCACGAGAGCGAATTGTGCAAAAACCAGATCCTACGTGAGCGAAAAATTATCACAAAGCTACACTTTGACATCTTTATCACAAAATAAATTGCACACGTTTTGCATAACAATATAACATATTTATAGTACAAATTACAAAAGAACTACACGTTGGATGCGGTGCGCACGGTAAACTTGGCTGTTAGCTGAGACAAGGTTTGCCTGGGTGGTAGACTCTACAGCCATCTCCTTTCATTGTCAATTTAGAGTCTCCATGATTCACCTTGTTAGCAAACGGCCAAGTTAATAACATATACATATACTGTCTGCGCAGCATATAAATGCGTAAAGAAAGATTAATCTCATGATAATATATGTCGCACCACGGTGCATTTTGTAGAATTTGGTGCCAGTTTCTTTGAATATAGCATAAGTTTATTATTAACCCCTAACGGTATGGGGCCACTTTTCTTTTGATGTGCGGTCGTCTTCTCTACAAAGTATAGTGTTTTTTTTTGACAAAATGCACAGTATATGTACATTATGTCTCCCTCTCTATACAATATGTATACAAAAATGTAGTACAAAGTTCTGCGATATGATGAGAGAGAGTTCGTAGATGTGGTGTACTACAAAAGTACATAGCGACGACGTAGCCGTTAATCCGTTATCCACTCGTACTGCGCGCATGATGTTTTGCTTCCAAACTGTTTGACACTAGCTATCCGTAGGGCGATTCCCGACCCCACAACGTGTGGTGCGCGCCCCGCCCAAATCCATCTGCGCTCCACCACCACATCGCCACCCCCGCCGTCGCTGTCGCGCGCTCGCGTCCCTCCCTCCGCCGCCCGCGCGCGCTGCCCTTTCCCCTCCCGCACAAAGCTGCCGGCGCAGCCAGGCCACGCACTCCCTCTCCGGTCAGAAGTGATCCAGGCGCGTGCCTCTGCTCTCCCGTTCGTCCCATGGCCACCGCCTGCTGCCGCCTCGCCGCGCCGCTCGGCCTCGCGCCGCTGCCCCGCGGCCGCGCCTCCGCCGGCGTCGTCGCCGTCGCCCAATGCGGTGAGAGCACATTCTTTTTCGATGCCCCAGGCGTCTTGTTGCCGCTCGCTGGATCCCGCTCTTCTCCTAGTCCTCAAGTCCTAGTGGTGTTAGGCTGATGAAGTGATGATTAATTAGGTAGCTAAAAGCTTTGATTGTTAACTTGGCCAGCAGGGTCCAAGATCTCGAGTAGAGGGGTCGCCGTCAGAGCAACGTCCGGCGGCGAGGGCGCCACGGAGGATGTGCCGGAGATCGTCAAGGCTGCCCAGGACGCGGTCAGCATCCCTACTCCCTCCATCTGTTTCCGTATTGTCTGATTAAATTCTCCTGTGAGCCGCTGCCGCCGATTTGCTGCGCAATGTGTGTGCGTTACCGTGAGCGTTGTCTCTAGGCAGTGGGACAAAGTTGAGGACAAGTACGCCGTGGCAACCATCGGCGTCGTCGGCATCGTCGCGCTCTGGACGGCGGTAGGGGCTCTCAAGGTACAGTCTTTACAGAGGAAGACGAGCTAGTATATCTTTACCTTGCTCTTCACTAGAAGTTCATCAAATATATAAAGTTGTAAACATCATCTTGTTTGCGCACTCAGGCCATCGACAAGCTTCCCCTCCTTCCCGGTGTCCTTGAGATTGTGGGAATCGGCTATACCGGGGTAAGTTCTGAAGCGTTTCTAATTGCACAGATTCTGTTGTGTGTTACTAATCGATGGACTTTGAACTCTTCTGATGAACATCTGTGTGTTGCTGCAGTGGTTCACATACCGCAACCTCATCTTCCAGCCAGACAGGTGAGACGCACTGTTTTTTTTTAATGTTACAATCTTTATCTTTCTTCTTCTACCAAGATCATTGATCATATTGTTACATTTTTTTCTGAATTGTAAAGATTATCACAACTAGGAAGTAAATCGTGCGATGAATAAATTCCTTTTTTGACCTATTATTAAATAGCTATTTTCTGAGTTAGTTCACTTTTCAATTAAGATGTGTACTGAATTGGGACAACTATGGTCTCTGAGGATTCAGCCAATGCAGATATGGATTTACAATATGTCATAACACAAATATGTAGGGTGCGTTTGGATTCTTTGCTAGCCTTTGCCTTGCCTGGCTAGGCAAGAATCACTGCGTTTGGTTCACTTGCTGCTTGCCTCGGTGCTTGTGCTGTCAAGCTTTTTCTTCACCAAGCCAGGCGAGCCAAATCTCCTCTCCGGCTCTGGCAAGGCTAACCTTGCTCGGCAAGGAGAGGCAAGGCAAGCAGGCAAATAAACCAAACATGCCCGTAATGATTTTTGCTTGATTTTACTAAAAAGAAGATATATCTTCAGGAACTAGTACACTTTTGCTTCAGCCCAACTTTTTATTTTGGATATTGGTTGCGATTGCTATGCGCGCGATGGAGTCTACTCTGTAGCAGAACTTTAACAATTAACGGTCAAATTCAACTTGATGAAGAGGCCAGGGCCGCTTTTCTATATCTTGATGAAATAAAAATCCCCTTTATCTAAAAGGAATAGTGTTATAAAGATATGATCCCGTACAAATTGCTTTGTGGTAAACTTTTATCAAACCAACTATCTTAATGCAAAGATAGACAGCTCTCCTGTACATTTAGAAAGAAAATAACAATATGCTTGCATATAAAAGGAACTAGCTATAGTTCGGTAGATTTTTGTATTCTTACGAGCACTGTCCGCTAATGCATTACAGGGAAGCTTTGATCAGCAAAATCAAGGACACCTACAAAGAAATCACCGGGAGCAGCAGCTGATCAAGCATCATTTACAAGATGAGTCCGTAGAATTACATCTGTAAGCACTGAGCTGCCATGCACGTGAAAGTGCTTGCATTTGAGACCGGAGCCGCAACTGTTTTTGGTCCTCTGACCTAAGTCAGAGAGAAACCTCTGCTGATGAGCCAGTCATTTATTTCTTTCATGTAATATGTATGCCATATTTCCTTTTTCTTTCCTGACTAATGCGTACCATGGAGCATAATATGGGATTGACATGCGATTGGCTCTTTGCTCTTTAAACAATCGCAGAGTAATGATCATTCTGGCTGAGTGTTTTATACCGACGAGTAGTGCTGTCATGCTATATCTTCTCAAGAAAGAACATCCTTTCCTGGGAGACAATATAACTAGGAAATCCCCATTGAAACCTGAGATGAAGAAATGCTTTTTTAGATGATGAGCTGAAGACTAGTGTGAGGACAGTATCAGGCAAGGTCCAGCGAGAATTCTAATTTCCGATGTCTCCAATGGCCATCCCTTAAAAACCAAAGAATTTTCTTGGCGAAAAGCGTTGTGTAGCCTTTCAAATACGCAGTGCTTACAGATTGTACCTCGTGCAGCCAAATACTCCCAACGTGGCAACGTGCCAGCGCAGGCAGTTTTTTTTTTTTGAGGACAGCCAGTTTAGCCAGACCATTCAGTCTCTCGGCCATACGGGCTCTCGGCGGCATTCTGCGCATGGTTCCTTTGGTTTTCCTTCAAGCCCAAACAAACACAATGGGCCACTGTCACGATCTGTTAAGAAGAGCCCACTGGGCAAACAACCGCGCGCGCGAGGCGAGGGGAGGAGAGAGAGAGAGCACGGGAGGAGGCCCAAAGCCCAAAAGGCGAGGGCGCACGTGGAAAGGGAAAGTCCACCAGGAGGGTCCGAAACCGATCCCGGATCGCCCACCACTTCACCACGCCCGCCATGGCCCATGGTACTATTATATTTTGCAAATAGCCCCCTCCAAAATCCCGCACCGACCGACGACCCCCGCCCGCACGAGAACGAGACAGACGAGAGCCGCGTCGCGTGACGTCTTCGCCCTCGCCTTCTTCGCCCTCTCCGTCTCCCCCCTCGCTCCCTTCCCGTCCCCCCGACCTCGCCGAAACCCTAGCCCGCACCCCGCCGCCGGAGGGAGAGGGCAAAGGGGGGCGTCAGGAGTTTCCCGCGCCGATGGGGAAGAAGAAGAAGCGCGTGGAGAAGGTCTTCTGCTACTACTGCGACCGCGAATTCGACGACGAGAAGATCCTCGTGCAGCACCAGAAGGCCAAGCACTTCAAGTGCCACGTCTGCCACAAGAAGCTCTCCACCGCCTCCGGCATGGCCATACACGTCCTCCAGGTCCACAAGGAGTCCGTCACCAAGTGAGAACACCCCCTCTTCCCCTCTCCTGCTCTCTTCCTCTCCGCCTCGATCCGGCGCGGCTGCCTGGATTGGGGGGACTTGGATTGGATCTGCTTGTAGCAGATTTCCGCCGGCGATTTGCCGCTTGATTTCATCTGCTATTGTCCCCTTGCTGTTGGCGGCGTAGTCGTTGGATTTGATTGCACGTGCGCCGCCTGATTGGTTCGCAACAGTTGATGGTTGAATTTTGGAAATCATGCTAGCGTCTGTCAATCCAGATTTGTGTAGTCTTTTCGAGAATAAATCCTTGTCGATTACCCTGACTAGAGTGCGCTTCTGTATGATAAGCTTGTGTTAGGAGGCATAGGCTAGTCTGGTGCTTGCTTGGTTTGGTCATACTTGGTGTTTGCAAACATCTTAGCCTTGAAGCCTTATCTAGTACCCCACAACAGTGCAGTTTTTTTTTTCCAAGTACAACTTTGTGCACTGCTAATAACTCCAAGCTGTTACTTATGGATGTCAAACCATTTTTGGCTACAGGGTCCCAAATGCAAAGCCTGATAGGGAATCAACTGACATTGAGATCTTTGGCATGCAAGGAATCCCTCCACATGTATTGGCTGCTCACTATGGAGAAGGTATGGCAGTTTCTCTACTGCAATATGTTTTCTGGATGATTGGGGAGTGCTGAATTTTTTTTAACAGTAGCAATTGCTTTGTCGTTTCTCACTAGGAAAGCACTAGATATTGTAAGCCTTTTTTCCTCAATACTCTTTTTGTCTCCTTTTCAGTAGGAAAACACTAAATATTGAAGGTTTATTGAATTATCTTAGCAGCATGCAAGGCTCACATAGAGTAAATAGGATGAAATTATGCACACACAGGAAATAAATTGACTTTAAGAGCTGAGCTTGCTAGTTTGTATTCTTCCAGAAAAAGCGTTATAACTTTTCCCCATAAGAGCTGAACTTGCTAATTTGTATTTTTCCAGAAAGAGCGTTATAACTTTCCCCTTTACCTGACAGCCGTTTCACATGCAGAGGAAGATACTTCAGCGAAGGTAGCCAAAGTAGAAGTGCCACAGGTAAGGCCTGTTATTATGCCTAATTCACTAGGCATGGCATTTCCTCCACGGCCAGCTTATGGTGTAGCACCTCCAATGTAAGTTCTACATTTCCTCTTGTCTGCTTGCAACAATTTGATTTTTGTTGTTCCCCATTCAGTACGCGAGCACTCACCCTGGAAAGTTTCTAATCCTTCACATTACTGGCAGCTATAATCCTGCACTGAATCCTTTGATGGCCCGACCTCCAATTTGGCCTACTCCACAAGCACAAGCTTGGTATCCACAGCAAGTAGCATACCCACAACAACCAGCAATTTCAGTTGCTCCAGTAGTTGCTGGGCTGCCACCACAACAACCACTATTTCCTATTCAGAATGTGCCCACTCCTATGACATCAGCACCTACTAATGTACTTCAGACGTCGTTCCATATGGCCCCTCCAGGAGTACCTTCACCTATTACCCCTCAGGTTTCCCAGCCTTTGTTTCCTGTTAACACTTCCACTGTCAATGGAGCTGCGATTTCCCCATTTGTAGCATCTGTTGCACCTGGAACCATCCCGGCAAGCTCTCCAGCTGCAGTTGCTGCTCCAGGAGTTGGATATGGAGCCAATAACCAAGGTATGTCGATCTTAAACGCTGATGTCAATGTGGTGCAGTGTGCTATATCTACACTAATTGTGGGCAAATATAATTGCTGAATTGTGTAGAAGAAATCAAAGACGCACATAGACAATTAACTCTTATTGTCACACCTTAAATTCCCTTATTTTTTTATTCTGAAAGAAAAACTATTAAGACAGCAAATGTTCTGTGTGCTGCCCTTGTTACTTTTATGACTTTAATATTGTCATGATAGGTGAATGAACTCATCTATCTGTTACGTGATTTTGCCCATGGTGCAAGGTATTCTCAACGAACTTACATGTGCTTCCATCTTTTCCAGGCATTGGAGGTCCAGCAGTTGGATCGTCACCTGCAATATCCAATAATAAAGCGCCTGGTACCCAACCAGCTACAAATGAGGTCTATCTGGTGTGGGATGATGAAGCAATGTCAATGGTATGCTTCTTCTCTTTATCTCTTATTATTCTTTGATGCAACGTAGCGATATGACTTGAAATGTTAATAATCTCAAATGTCTGATGACTTATGTTGACTTCTGTAGGAGGAAAGAAGGTTGTCGTTGTCCAAGTATCAGGTGCATGACGAAACTAGCCAGGTAAGTCATTGTTTTTATGTTTAAAAACTATTATCTTAGTTTCTCAAACAAAAAAGTTTGATTGCTCAACCTGCAGTTCTGCACTGAGTGATAGAGATATGATATTTTGACGCTTCCAACCAATTCTTTCTTAAAGTTTATGCATGGTAATTGTATCTTTTTTGGTGCTGTTTTCATCTAGGCAGTTCATTGTAGGGTAGTAGGAATCTAGGATAAAGTTTAATATTAGGCTGTTGCAACATTCAAAGGTGTTTCAGCTAATATGAACTTATGGGGGGTGGTCCCAATTTGCTTGGAACAATATAGATTTCGTGTTGACGTGGTGGCTTTCGTTAGTTTGGTACCCTTATTGACATTATAAGCCATATACATATTGTGTCATGCTTATGCATAAGGAGTGAGTGAACATCTTGGAAGGTTTCACTACTCTTGACTTGTTTGCTATGTATGAATACAAACTTGCCCTTTTTGTTTTCCTTGGTATGTACTACGGACACAAATTGACAAACATTTCTTTGGGGCCTATTTCTTAAATGGAAAATTTAAATTGTTTCTCAGTTACACCCAATTCTTATGTGTTCTGTGGATACAATTGCCACATTCATTTTCACTAAATTTTTTTGGCACATGAAAACATACTCAAGAATTTTTTGGCACATGCAAACACGCTCACAAGGGCATGCCATTCTTGAATGTCTTGTGGGGAATTTGAAATAGGCTCATCCGGTCATAGTATATATGAGTCTCAGATGATTCGTATTCTATGCTACCTTTTTTTACATTTTCACAATGTCGCCGGTTTGTTCATTTGATTGATCATCTATATCCTGCTGATTCGCGCACATCAGGAGTTCCAAGTAGGTATTTACATCGTTCTTCATACTAGTAAGTTTTCTGTAATCTGACAAATCTCGTGGTGCTATGCTAACGACCTTGAGGGTTATCGACCAAGCCCTGGACAGTTTGGCAAATATGTATGTATTTAATTTCAATTGAAGCATTATTTTTATTAATTGCCAATTCACTGCATGCAAATATGGGTTTGTAGCAAAACTAGGTGGCTGAAGTTCTGCCAATACGATAGCATTTATTGTAGCTTAATTTTGCTCGAGAATATGGCAAGAGTTTTGCTCCAGGTCAGCTTTCATTTGGCCAGTGAGCCGGAGATGATGCTTGAATATTTTGTCCCCGAGTCATCTACCATATCTAATACGAGTTTGTTGTTTTGCAATGTGTATGAACAGATGAACTCTGTTGACGCAGCAATTGATCGACGAATATCCGAAAGTCGGCTAGCAGGACGCATGGCCCTATGAAGAAGCTGGGCCTTCCCCTTGCAGTTGACGGATGGAATCTGCCTGTGCTTGTATCAGCAGTGTTCCTCCTGATTCGTTTAGTTAGTCAATGGAGTTACTGCAGTTAACGAATCTGCTGTTTCTGACTTGTCGGAGAGTGTTGGGCTTTTGCTCTTGTATCTTTCCAGCTGTGCGAAGAAAAATGAAGTGTTAGTCAGTCTTTAGGTTATTTGGTCCATTTTGACCTCACTGGGAATCTGATGATGAATTGTGGCAAGTTCTGCCCGATTGTAGCTTAATGATATGTTCCTGATGGTTTTGATTGTTTGGAATGCAAACTGAAAATTGTTGCCTGTTCTAATAATCTGATGCTAAGAGTATCAAGGATGATGAAATCATGGATTTTCTTTCCACTCCCCCTGGTTATTCGTCAACTGCCGGAACTGATTGATGTAGCATGTCTTGTGGGTGGCATGTGCCACTGGTTATTTAATGGTTCCAGGTATGTTTGTTGCAAGTTACGTCCTAGATATACCCACAAAATGTGTATATGACTATACCAAGAACCAAGAACTAATAGTAGTGCCCAGTTTCGAGTGGGGCCTATCTTGAGTGAGCCCGAAGCAAATGAAAAGGCGGGGGCAAGACCTTCCCCAACCGGCATTTCTCTGTGCACGAAGCAAGCATCTGTGGCAAGATTGCCAAAGGAGAAAAGGACCAGCAGGCAGACGAATCCAAAACCTCAAAATCACCAACGAATCCCAATCATTTCCATGCCGCTTCACTCGCACACAGCGACGCTTTCACCCAGATGCTGGCAGAAAAGCTCACACATGCCTCAGTCACAGTGTGTCTCTTTCACTGCTCGCTCCGGCCCTGCTTCACTCGTCTCTCCCCCAGCTTTAGGCGCCTTTTGTTGCCCTTGTCTAACCGCGGCATGGCTGCTATAACAACCCTGGACCTACGGCTCGCACGGTCGCCATGCGTCCTTCCGCCATGGAGGAGAGCACCGCGTCTCTGCGCCCGTTTCGCCTGCTCTTCGTCTTCTTCGCCGCGTTCGCCTTCGTCTCGCCATGCGGTATGTATGATGTATCCGTCTTCTACTCTTCTTCCTTCCATGCTACTTGCTCTTCAGAATGCATCTGGGTTTTGTGTATGGATCATCGTTCAAGCAACCAAGCCTAACTGCCTAAGCATCTTGTTCTAGCACTGACTCAAAAAGATTCATTTATTCTACTAGCATCATTCCTTCATTAAGCTGCTGCCATCGCTTCACTGCTTGCATGTTGCATACGTTTTCTTACCAATTCCTTCTCCCGACTGTCTGTCTTGTTATAAATTAATTACAGATGACTAACAATAGCTGTCAATTTGATTGGATCAGGAGGAGCAAGAATGCTGAGATCAGAGGACCTGCTGCTTGACCACTACTCTTCCTCTGACCCCTACAACACGCCGGTGATGCCTCCCTACGCCGACGTGTTCGCGCCACCGAACCCTCCTCCCGGCTCTCCCAACTGCGGCCTCACTCCGGTGGCGCCGCCGCCGCCGCCGGTCACCATCCCGGCGCCGGCCTTCGTCTACTCGTCCCCGCCGCCGCCGGAGCCGGACTACTACTACCCCCCGCCGTACATCAGCCCAACCCCACCAGATATCAGCCCAAGCCCACCTCCCACGGACACGCCGCCGCTCCCGCCCATCGTTTACCCAAGCCCACCAGAAGTCACGCCCGGCCCACCACCAGAGGTCGCGCCGTATCCCAGCCCACCGGAGGTTGCGCCCAGCCCGCCAGAGGTCGCGCCGTATCCCAGCCCACCTGAGGTCGCGCCCAGCCCGCCGGAGATCTCGCCGTATCCCAGTCCACCTGAGGTCACGCCTAGCCCGCCAGAGGTGTCACCCAGCCCGCCAGAAATCTCTCCACCCATCATCTATCCAAGCCCACCAGAAGTCACGCCCAGCCCGCCAGAGGTCGCGCCGTACCCGAGCCCGAGCCCGCCGGAGGTGTCGCCAAGCCCACCGGAGATCTCCCCCAGCCCACCAGAGATTGTGCCAAGCCCACCAGAAATCGTCCCAAGCCCACCTAGCTACGAACCGACGCCCGCCGGAGTACACGCCGGAGCCACCAGGCTACGAACCAAGCCCGCCGGAATACGCGCCGGAGCCACCCACCTACGTCCCGAGCCCACCGGCGTACTACGCGCCGGAGCCGCCATCATACGTGCCGAGCCCGCCAGGGTACGCACCAGAGCCGCCGACGTACGAGCCGAGCCCGCCGATCTACGCGCCGTATCCGCCGGGCATCATCCCGAGCCCGCCGGAGTACGTGCCGGAACCTCCCGGGCTCGTCCCGAGCCCGCCGGAGTTCGCGCAGGAGCCGCCTGGGTTCGTCCCGAGCCCGCCGGAGTTCGCGCCGGAGCCACCTGGTGAAGTACCGAGCCCGCCGATCTACGCGCCATACCCTCCGCCGGAGAACGCGCCGGAGCCGCCGGGGGCCGTCCCCTCCCCAGGAGGAGGCGGAGGCGGAGGCGGAGGCGGAGGCGGAGGGGGAGGAGGAGGAGGCGGGGGCGGAGGCGGGTTCCTGCCGCCGGTGGTGTTCCCGCCCCCGTTCGCGACGCCGTCGCCGGGGACGATGGGCTCGGAGTGGTGCGTGGCGAAGCCGTCGGTGCCGGGGGCCATCGTGCAGCAGGCCATGGACTACGCGTGCGGCTCGGGTGTGGACTGCGACTCCATCCAGCCGTCGGGGCCGTGCTTCCGGCCGGACACCATGCTGGCGCACGCCTCCTTCGCCTTCAACAGCTATTGGCAGCGCACCAAGGCCAGCGGCGCCACCTGCGACTTCGGCGGCACCGCCATGCTCATCACCAAGGACCCAAGTAAGCCATCTCTTTCTCCATATTTCAGTAGCCCAAACCAACAACGCCCATTGCACAGACTTTTCAGATTCCAGCAACAATTTCTTCAGCTGACCGCATGTAATCTAACTGTGTATGCTTTGCCTTTCCTTTTTCAGGTTACGGTGGCTGCCATTACACTTTGATGTGATCCTATCACAGGGCACGCTGGAGAACCCCAAGCAGCATTTTCTGAAGAATACAGGAACTAGAGGTGATATTTGTGAGGGCACTTGCAGTGGATCACTGATTTTGTATAGGGTAAATGACTCTATCCATCCTATTTAGGCAGTCTTCTAACTCTTCTACCTCTTTTTGGTACTGCTATTGTTTTGTATTATTCTGAATAAGATATGTAATTTCATAGTGGTAAATAAGTCTCTGATGAAGGCACAGCTAATTCATGAGTAGAATGCAGTTGGAAATGTTTTATTGCATCATCCAACAGTCTTAACAGTCTGCTGATATATATTTTTTTTATCTGCGGCACAATGCCCATGACAATTGCATTTCTCACGTATTGCTGATAACAAGATTTATAGGCTACTAGAGTCTCTTGCGCATGCGAAAACGAAAAAGCCCTGATTTAGGCTGGGGCTTCATTAGAAGAAGCAAATGCCTGCAGAACATAAACTGTATCGCCAACTTTGACGATCTTTCCTTTGCCCTTTCCTGATAGAGATTCCTTGCAGACTAAATTCTGGCCAAAGTACACCTAGAAAAATGATTAAAATGTTCAGTTCTCAGTGATCCTGAGGATGTAGAAGTCAAAACTTGCAAGGCCACAGACAACTCCCGACGGCCTAAACAAACAAAATGAGCTGCATTAGACAATTACCTGCCGAGTATTTTTGTGGCTTGGACGCAGCACTTCGTCAGACCGAAATGTCAGTAGAGTTTCAGTTGGCTCCGTGCCAAATATTCCATTGTCTTGATTAATGGTTGGCACCTGAATTAGTCAAAACAGTAACTAAGAAACAGAGAATTTTGTTTATATTGGCTTGCTGAAGTAAAAGGTGCCATCAGAATATCAGAGTATCCAATTTGTCAGTTTATATGTAACATGAAAAACATCATTATACTTAAAGTTCACAGTATACCAACTAACCATACTACAGGCTACAGCTAGGACAAATGGACTGACAGGATAAGTACTTCTTAATGGATCATACATGAGACATAAAAAGTATTAGTATAAGATTATCATACAATAAAGTAGCTCAACATTAGACCATAAAGCAAGCTTGTCGTACCACTGATTCTTTTTCCACCAGTTATCATGTTCCTTTCCAGAAACAAACTGCATCTGCATCAACTTAGTGAGAACATCTTACCTTGCAACGGTTGCATAGCTTCACACCTTGAAATGTTAGGTTGTTTATCTTTATGGTTTTCCACAGATCCTCTGAGTACGGGTGACATCCATCCACTAAAATACTGCCCAAAAAATCAGCTTAGTAAGAAGGTAAGCACACAATCATTAACCAGCTAGCTATCAAACCCAATGAAAGAATGCACTCAGAAAACAAGATTACAAGTGAAAATGCCTGATGCTCACTTTGGTCTGAAGCGGTTCATTGGTACAGGTTCTTTAAGAATCTCATTTAGTGCATCCAGTGAGCCCTGTGACACAATTAAACAGGCATTATGAACTGCCAAGTTTTGTGTTTGACGACATTCCAACATGGCATTTATCTCGAAACTGCCAGAAGTGTGAACTGTACCTGAGAGGCTATCAGAAACGGGAAGCAATCTGAAAACATGATCTTGTAACCTTGGGCATAATCAGGATCGGTCGGCCTAGTTTCCGATGCTGTCAAACAATGCAGAAAAACATGCCTTGTCCGTAAGTACCAGAGAAGATCATCTAACTGAGAAAACCTACTACTCCAGTAGGTTTGTACCTTCTTTGAAGCGCACTAGTCGAGTCGGCTTCCCAAAGTAAGTGGAGAACCATTCGGCCGCCTCATCTCCTTCATCATAAGCAGAGCCAGACCACTCCCACACAGATACATCATCGATCGTGGTGTGCTCCGCAGCAAGAGGGATCTTCAATGGGTCCATGCCTGGTGCTGTGATGACTGCAAGATTTGGAGAAGTATGAATAAATTTTTTTGTCTTCACGGGTCTCCTCTGAAACTGAATATGGAAATCTGACGGCAAATAGTGCACATCCGAGACTGAATGTGTGCCAAACATGCAGCAGAGCTGGAACATTCTTTCGGTACATAATTGCTAGCAATTGTAGATTGATCAGAAATTCAGCATCAGTCGAGTTGATTGTACAATCAGCTCCATCACGGCTAGTAAAATGACTAAAGATAACATTAGTTGGGGTATTGCAGTGCTATTCTATTCTACATACATGCGGCGAAAATCAAATCATCAGAGAAATGAGTCGAAAGAATCTGTATATACCCATGTGGTCGTCGGTGGTGGGGCGCCAGTCCTCGGCGAAGGCCTCCGGCGGCAGCTCCGGCTGGACGAGCGCGAGCTTGGGCTCCACCCGCTGGGTGCAGGCTCGGCCTTTGGCGTTCACCACCACCCACTGCCGATCCCACCGGAACCCTGCCGCGGAACATTCCGATCACCGGATTACATGCCGGCGTCTCGCCGGGGAATAGAACCACTGAAGAGAGTGCAGAGACAGAGCAGCATACCAGTGGAGGAGATGGGGGCCTGGGGCACCGCGATGCCCCTGCAGGACTTGATGGGGTATATCAGGATGGACTTCACCGTCGCCGCCGGCTCCCCTCCGCCGCCGCCGCTGCCGAGGAGGGAGCTGACGAAGGAGGCGGCCTTCTCCATGGCCATGGTTGCTAGGCAAGGCTGCACGAGGGCGAGTGGTGCTCGTGGGCGGTGCTTGCTTGCTGGCTGGCAGTGGCAGGTAGTGTGAAGTGATGGGGAGCTGAAATGGGAGAGCCTGCAGCTCACTAGGCCACTGGCCAGCAGCTGCAGCAGAGCCTAGCCTACAAGAACAAGAAGCCAAGGGGAGATCGAGCGGAAGCGGATTTCTTGGCTGGCTCGGTGCCGTCTCGTGCTGCGCCTCTGATCCGCCTGCGGATGCGTCCAACTTTTAGCAGCACGATGGCATGCCGG
Source organism: Echinochloa phyllopogon (assembly GCA_033239725.1). Classification (NCBI taxonomy): domain Eukaryota; kingdom Viridiplantae; phylum Streptophyta; class Magnoliopsida; order Poales; family Poaceae; genus Echinochloa; species Echinochloa phyllopogon. The sequence continues at coordinate 46,431,716 of BTCW01000002.1, read as the reverse complement.
CATTTGTTTAATTATTAGCTCTCGATCGACGAGGCAAAAGAAACAAAAATTGTCTCTTTTCCTGTGATAAAAAAGTACTAGTCGGATGATTGAATAAAATATAAATAATAACTACCCGGATCGAGATAGGTTTAGCAATTAGGTAAAAGGCTGGGTGATCGGGAGAAGATCTTTGGGTCAGTGTCGCTGCCACCGATGAAGATGGTGATGCTTTTCCCTTCCCGGTGTCGCAGCGTCCGCCCCATGTGGACGGCGGGGCGGCGTCCACGTCCGGTGACCACCCATAGCATTGGAGCCCTTTGTTTCTTGTTTCCCTCACAATATATTTTGTTTGGGAACAACAAAATTCGGATGCACCTGGAACTCGTGCTGCTTACTGCAGGCCTGGTAGCTCGCTCAGCTGATGGAGCTGGAGACAGAGACGTAGGAAACCGAAATTTGCATAGGCGTTTTTGCCAACGCTGGCCGCAGCTCAAATCGTTTGAGCGCGCCGCCATTGTTTTTTTTCTCCAATACGCAGCTCTCCTGCGTATTCTTGTATTAAGAAGAAAACGGAAACGAGTGTTTCACAATTACAAGAGAACTCCGGTGGAGAGCAATCTCACACCCACACCTGCCGAAGCAAAAACAACTCTGGCCATAGGCCAAGACAGACTCGACTACTCATTGTCTAAACGACCTAAGCGCCAAGCGCCCGCCATCACCCAGAGATTTGCTTCAGCCCTGATGCGTTGGATCAAGTCTTGGCAATTGGATGATCGGTCATTGAACAACCGCGCATTTCTCTCCTTCCAGATGCTCCAAGCAATGAGCATGAAGAGAGAGTCAATCCCTTTCCTTTTCTCTCGCGGCTGCTGCCTTCTGAGGCAGCACCACCATCCTTGCGTCGTGTATTGGGATCTTGTGAATTGGCATAATCCTCCTTGCCCAACAATAATCTCCCACCAAACCTGTCGTGAGAAGGAGCAGTTGACAAGAATGTGGTCGCTGGTCTCCTCCTCTTGGTTGCAAAGCCAGCATTGATCATTGTCACACCCGGGTTTACACAAAGCCCGAATGTGGCCATATGTGTGCCCGGGAAGTCCACCGACACATATAGCGAACAAATATGGTAAAAATCAGAGTACAATGCTTCAATTATTCATCAATAGTAGCGTTTACATCAGAGTTTGCATAAATGAAATACATGGACAGCGGAAGACTAATAAACTCTCTCTGGGTGTAGCCGCAATCCCACAGGGACTCTGACTGGGAGAACGCCAACTCAGAAGTACGGCAAATCCTCCGGAAACTCCACCTCGTAGTCAGCCTGACTCCAATCTGTTACCCGTCCGGGATTTTGCCCAAAAATAGTAATAGCAGCAAGTGTAAGAAATGGAAATTACTTAGCAAGTATAGCACGGGTTATGAAGGCTCAAAAAGGCTAGACACTGGCTTAACTGCATTAGCACTTTTAGTTGGTTCGTTTTAACTTTATCCAAGTTACTACAAGTGGATGAGAACCCGGTTGTTACCCAATTAATAGTGTAAGTGACATTAAGCATGAATAAATACCATATTCTAATCAAAAAGGATCCAGGCCGCTCGTGACCCTGAGCAAGGCTATCATGATAGATCGTACACTCTGCAGAGGTTTCGCCCTTTACCCACCAGTCGCGTAAAAGTTCAAGGAACTTTGCACCCAACCACGCACATCAACACTTCCGAGGTGTGACTGCATAGGGACGCTACGAGGCTTTCACAAGACACCCTAACAAGATAGTAGCCGCTGGAGTACTACAAGGTGGTGAGTCCTTAGGCACCGAGATCGACGTACGCCCACGGAGTCACACCATGAGGGGGTCGATGGCGTCCAGAGCGCGGGTATCCACCCCAACAATGCGCAACGTGCGGAGTTCTCAATCGCTGAGTCTCCCAACACGGGACTGGGTCTAACGAGACCTAGCCGACGGGGCTACCGTCCTCGGTGGAATCGGGAAAACACCCCGTGCCTTGCCTCCCACAACGCCGCTGGCCCCTCGGTAACCACTATCAAGCTAGAGCCGTACAAGCTACTTGACCAAGACCAGAGCCCATATAGTTCCGGCGGTGGCGACAGGCTCCTGGGTTGCCGCTTTAAGAACCGGTCCTTAGAGGGAGACACTAGAGCAAAGCACACAGCACATGCTCTAGCTCCCTAATCCAAGTTGCTAAAAAGCAAGTTTTATCATTAATGTTGAAGTGGACCATTAAGTCAATATTAACAATTAAGTAAGGGTGACAGTGGTTGCGCCTAGCAAATTTCTACCCATATGCAAGAACCCATAGGAATACAAGGACAGGGAAATAAATGCTAGGAAGTAACCTTACTGGTAAACAATATTAGACACATGCGTATGTAATGAATAGTGTATTAAAAGTGAGATAGGTAGCAAGGATTGTCCGTGCTATAACTTGCCTTCCTCGGAGTACGGCTGCTGCTGAAACTCCCGCTCCGGCACGTCCTCAGCGTACTCGTAGTCCAACGCTACGGGCTCACCGACTGGACACGATCATCACGCACGCATCCAAAACAATCATTACATGCAAACAAAATTAATCTATTAGAACAGTACACCAAACAGTAAAAACAGTACAAAAACAGGAGCTAGAAATATTCTACGCGTCGCTACGAACACATGAGCGCGAAAATCACGCAAAACGGAGCTAAAACGTGAAAGTTATAGCGTTTCTAAGATTCGGGGGCTTGCTGGCAAAGTTTTAAAATTTCCAGGGGCCTAAACGAATAAAACAGGACCTAAATGTAATTATTTTTGAATTAAAAAGGACTGCGGGTTAATTTCAACAAAACCCGGGGGCTCTTTAACAAAAAGACCACGCTGACCGGGAGTTGACCGGTACGCTGACTCGGTCAGAGCGATCTCGGCCGCTGATTTCGGATCGGACGGCTGGGGTTCAGGGGCGTGGTTGGTTCGCCGGCGAGGATAGAGGGCGCGGCGGTGCTGGCGCGACCGCGGCGGCGCTTCGCCGGCGATGGGTGGCTCTCGGGCCACAGACCTCCACTTGGGGCGAGGTCGGGTGCTACGTGCTCAGGAGAGGACGGCGAGCCCCCTGGGGGTGATCTCGTCGTTGATTTAATGGTGGAGGCGACAGGTGAAGCTCGCCGGCGGGCGGTGGCCGGTGTGCGCATGCGCGGTGCTGCTCTGAAGCGGGTACAAACGCAAGGAGTGGGCGGGGAGGGTCGTTACCGCTGCGGGATGACGATGGAGGGGTCCAATTGGACGGAGGAGTGGCGGAGACGGTGGTCGTCGACGAGCGGCGGTCGTCGGCAAGGAGCTCACGCGGGGGAGGCGTTCGGGCGGCCGAACGGCGGCGTGAACTGGCGGGGAAGCTCCTGTGCGGTGCGAGGAAGCTTGTGGTGGTCCCCGCTCCGCCTGGCGGGCTTGGAAGGCGGCAAACTGCCGGCAATGGCGTTGGCCCCGCTCGGTTCCCGGCGGCGGCGCTGCTGCAGTGCGGGGAGGGCGGTGCTGCGCGAGAGGCAACGAGGCTAGGGCAGCGGGGTTGAGAGGAGCGGGGAGGCGTTCGTAGCTGGATTAAGTAAGCGCGGAGGGGGGGGCGGCGTCGGTGTGCGGGCCGGCCGCGGCGGCCGCGCCATCAGCGGAGGGGAAGAAAGGAAAGGGGAAGGAAAGAAGGAAGGGAAGGGAGAGGGAAGTGGGCCGGCGCGAAGCGGGGCTGCTGGGCCGGGAAAAAGGAGAGGGGAGAAGGCGTCCCGCGGGAGAAAAAGAAAAAAGAGAGAGAGAAAAGGAGCTGGGCCGGGCTGGAAAGTGAGTAGAGGGAGGAAAAGTGGACCCGGGAAATAATTCAGGGAGCAAAAGCGAACTACGAGCCTAACAACTTTTCTAGAGCTCCAAACAAAGTGATTCAAATTTGAATTTAAATATTTTTAAATTCTCGTTTGAATCACAAGCAATACAAAAATATATGCAGCAGCATGAATGCAACAATAAATGTTTCTATCACCTATATTTAATTTTAAATTTGTGAAAATTATTATTTAGCCTTTATAAAATAGGTGAAAGCATTAAATAATTAATTAATTGCCAAAAATTTTAAAATTGAGCAATTTGGGTGTTACAAACCTACCCCCCTTAAGGTGAATCTCGTCCTCGAGATTCGGATGTAGAAGCGAAGAGCTGTGGGTACTCGGACTTGAGGTCTTCTTCCCGCTCCCAAGTCGCTTCATCTGCTGAATGCCGGCTCCACTGCACCTTGCACATCCGAATGGTCTTGTTTCTCAGCACTCTCTCTGACACCTCCAGGATCCTGATCGGATACTCCTCGTACGTGAGGTCCTCCTGAACATTCAATTCATCAATCGGGATCTGCTCTTCTGGCACCCGCAAACACTTCTTTAACTGGGACACATGGAACACATCGTGTACTCCGGCTAGTCTCTCAGGCAGGTCTAGCCGATATGCCACTTCGCCCATCCGTTCCTGTATCCTGAATGGTCCGATGTAACGAGGCGCCAACTTGCCTTTGACATTGAACCGCTTTACACCTCTCATGGGTGACACCTTCAGGTACACAAAATCATCAACTCTGAAGCTGAGGTCCCTCCGTCTGACATCGGCATAACTCTTCTGTCTGGACTGGGCCACCTTCAGGTTCTCTCTGATCACCTGCAGCTGCCGCTCTGCATCTCTGAGTATCTCCGGACCAAAGACCTGACTCTCTCCAGTCTGATTCCAGAACAATGGGGTCCGGCACTTCCTGCCATACAATGCCTCGAACGGTGCCATCTGCAAACTCTTCTGATAGCTGTTATTGTAGGAGAACTCTGCATACGGCAAACTCTTATCCCAACTGACACCATACTGCAGTGCACAAGCTCTCAACATGTCCTCTAGTATCTGATTGGTCCGCTCTGTCTGACCATCTGTCTGCGGGTGATAAGCTGAGCTGAAATGCAGCTTCGTGTCCATGGACTCATGCAACTTCCGCCAGAAGTGTGAAGTGAACTGAGTACCACGATCTGACACAATCTTCTTCGGCACCCCGTGTAGGCACACAATCCGCTCCATGTACAACTCTGCTAATCTGGCGCCCGTGTAGGTGGTCTTCACTGGCAGAAAGTGGGCCACCTTGGTCAGACGATCAACAATCACCCAAATGGAGTCGAATCCTCTCTGAGTGCGGGGCAGACCGGTGATGAAGTCCATGCCAACTTCTTCCCATTTCCACTCCGGGATCTTCAACGGCTGAAGCAATCCAGCTGGCCTCTGATGTTCTGCCTTGACTCGCTGACATGTGTCGCACAATGCCACATGAGTCGCCACATCACGTTTCAGTCCATACCACCAGAACCTCTCCTTGATGTCCTGATACATCTTAGTGCTGCCTGGGTGGATTGAATAAGCTGAGTCATGTGCCTCTCTCAGAATCATCTCTCTGATCTGCGCTATATCTGGCACACATATCCTCTTTCCATGCCACAGAGTTCCCTGATCATCAACTCTGAATCCAGGGGCCTTTCCCAATGCAACATTCCCCACAATCTCTCTGATCTTCTCATCCTGCAGCTGACCTCTCCGGATCTCCTGCTCAAGTGTGGGCTCCACTGCCATCTCTGTGATGCTGGTGACGAATCCCAGACTCATCCTCTCAAACTCTCGGCTGAGCTCCTCGGGCAAACAGTGTCCAGTGATCCTGTTCACATAACTCCTCCTGCTCAGAGCATCTGCCACCAAGTTGGCCTTCCCTGGGTGATAATGGATCTCCAGATCATAATCCTTGATCAGCTCTAACCATCTGCGCTGTCTCATGTTCAGATCTGACTGAGTGAAGACATACTTGAGGCTCTTATGATCGGTGTAGATGTCACATCTGTGCCCAATCAAGTAGTGTCTCCAGATCTTCAGGGCATGTACAACAGCTGCCAACTCCAAGTCGTGCGTCGGATAGTTCTGCTCATGCTTCCTCAACTGCCTGGACGCATACGACACGACTCTGCCCTCCTGCATAAGGACGCAACCCAGTCCTAGACGGGATGCATCGCAGTAGATGGAGAAACTCTTAGCCAAATCTGGCAATACTAGCACTGGGGCTGAAGTCAACCTCTTCTTCAACTCTTCGAAGCTGACCTGGCATGCCTCTGTCCACACAAACGGGGCATTCTTCTCTAGCAAAGCAGTCAACGGCTTAGCAATCTTGGAGAATCCTTCAATGAACCGTCTGTAATAACCGGCCATCCCAAGGAAACTCCTGATCTCGCTTACATCCCGTGGTGGATTCCAGCTCAACACATCGCTGACTTTCTTCGGGTCAACTGCCACTCCGCCATTGGACAACACGTGTCCCAGAAATGCCACTTCCTTCAGCCAGAACTCACACTTGCTCAGCTTGGCATACAACTGATGCTCCCGGAGTCTCTGCAGTACCAATCTCAGATGTTCTTCGTGTTCTTCCTCATTCTTGGAGAAGACCAGAATGTCATCAATGAATACCACCACGAACTTGTCCAGATAGTCCATGAACACGCTGTTCATCAGGTACATGAAGTATGCAGGAGCGTTGGTCAATCCAAAAGACATGACCAAGAACTCATACAACCCGTACCGAGTAGTGAATGCGGTCTTGGGTACATCTGACGGACGGATCCTCATCTGGTAGTAGCCCGAACGAAGATCAATCTTGGAGAACACACAAGCTCCCCTCAACTGATCGAACAGATCGTCAATCCTCGGCAGCGGGTACTTGTTCTTGATGGTCACTTCATTGAGGGCTCGATAGAATTTTCACAAATTTAAAATTAAATATAGGTGATAGAAACATTTATTGTTGCATTCATGCTGCTGCATATATTTTTGTATTGCTTGTGATTCAAACGAGAATTTAAAAATATTTAAATTCAAATTTGAATCACTTTGTTTGGAGCTCTAGAAAAGTTGTTAGGCTCGTAGTTCGCTTTTGCTCCCTGAATTATTTCCCGGGTCCACTTTTCCTCCCTCTACTCACTTTCCAGCCCGGCCCAGCTCCTTTGCTCCCATCCTATACGGCCTCTTGGCTATAGGTGCAGTGCCAGGTTTTAGTTCAATAACGAATTCAACATCTCGTTCTGGAGGCATACCTGGCAACTCGTCTGGGAACACATCCGGGAACTGGCTCACCACCCTGATATCTTCAGTCATTGTTCCTTCAGCTTGATTTGCTTGGCCTTGCTCTGAGGAACTGGCTGCCTGATACTCCACCTTGTCACCGGACTCTGCTGTCAGCTGGATGGTCCTCGTAGCACACCTGATCACTGCATCATATCTGGTCATCCAGCTCATACCCAGGATCATATCAAATCCCAGGGTCTCCAAGACTATCGGGCGTGCCTCGAAATCTACCCCCCTTATGGTGAGGGTGATACTGGGGCAGCGTAAAGTGGCGCGCTGCTCTCCACCTGGTGAGCTTACTAGCATAGCACTCCTCATCGGCAGCAATGCAACTAGATGCTTCTTCACAAAAGCAGCAGAAATAAAAGCATGCGAAGCTCCAGAATCAAATAAAACGGTGGCGGGGGTCGAATTAACGAGGAACGTACCCACGACAACATCAGTGGCTGTCTCTGCTGTCTCTGCACCGGTGTGGTTGAGCTTGCCCCGAACAGGAGCCTGCGGAGCACGACCTCCCTGCTGCGGACCCTGCGGCTGCCCAACTCTCTGAGTACCGCCCTGCTGATTCTGTCCGGCGGCGTTCTGGATCTTCTTGGGGCAGGCATTGGCGAAGTGTCCCTGCTCGCCACAGTGGTAGCACACCCTCGGACCCACCGGTGTAGTGTTGACTGGACTGATGCGCTGGACTGGACTCGGCTGCACCTGGCTGCGCTGAACTGGACCCATCTGTGGCTGACCCTGAGGACGCTGCTGCTGTGGTGCCCGAGGAAACTGAGGACGCTGCTGCTGGTACTGGCCACGACTGAGCAAACCGGACTGGCCCTAGAAGCGCTGCTGGCCTCCCACCTGCTGACTCTGGGGAGGGGTGAAGCGTGGACGACTGCTGCTGCCCACCTGCTGTCCCTGGAGCTTCCTCTTCTTGTCCTCCATCTCACGACGCTTGTGCTCCAACATCAGTGCGCCGTCCACCAGCTCGTGAAAGGTCGGGAACTTGGTGCACATGAGCTGGTACTGGAGAGCATCCTGCAGACCGTCACGGAACCTGGCCTGCTTCTTCTGATCGGTGGCCACGTCCTCTGGAGCGTAACGGGCCAACGAGACGAACTTGTCACGATAAGCCGTGACACTCATCCCTTCCTGCTTCAGTGCCAGGAACTCCTTCTTCTTCAGGACCATCAAGGCCTCCGGCACGTGGTGTGCACGAAAGCTGCTGCAGAACTGCTGCCAAGTGATCTGAGTACCGGCCGGGCGTGAGGACTGGTATCAATCCCACCAATCCAACGCCGGCCCCTGAAGCTGTCCTCCGGCGTACAGCACCTTCTCTCTGTCATCGCACTGGGCGATGTCCAACTGCCTCTCAACTGCCTTGAGCCAGTCATCTGCCTCAAGAGGGTCGCTGGCCTTGCTGAAGGTCGGCGGGCGTCCCTTCAGAAACTCGCCCCTCTTGTCTCTGGGCGGTGCAGCTGCCTGGGGGTGATGCTGGTTCTGCTGGATCAGCCTCATGGTCTCCGCCATCTGCTGCATCATCTGAACTTGAGCATACATCAGCTGCTCAATGGTGGGGATCTGATGGTTCGGATTCAGGTTCGGGGGTGGGTTCTGGTGCGGAGGCTGTCCGCCCGCATTGCCCCCGGGGTGAGCCATCTATAATCACAAGGGTCAGATGTTAGATGATTAGTACGAGAAAAAAATATATATAACCCCCTGCTATCTAAACAATAAAGTCCTTAAGCCTTATACCTATATCTAGATGGTTGCAGACAGGTGTCTACGCCCATCACAAGCATTACAAAGAACCAAATCAAACATAAGCATAATAACAATAAACACAAGCAGGTAAAGGCATAAACTCACGCAAGACTCGACTGTTAGATTTTAAAATTTTTAAAACCTGGGGGTCTCCTAGTAATTTGTCAACCGTACTATCTAGGCTGCGTTCCTACAGTCAGCACGGCTTTGATACCAATCTGTCACACCCGGGTTTACACAAAGCCCGAATGTGGCCATATGTGTGCCCGGGAAGTCCACCGACACATATAGCGAACAAATATGGTAAAAATCAGAGTACAATGCTTCAATTATTCATCAATAGTAGCGTTTACATCAGAGTTTGCATAAATGAAATACATGGACAGCGGAAGACTAATAAACTCTCTCTGGGTGTAGCCGCAATCCCACAGGGACTCTGACTGGGAGAACGCCAACTCAGAAGTACGGCAAATCCTCCGGAAACTCCACCTCGTAGTCAGCCTGACTCCAATCTGTTACCCGTCCGGGATTTTGCCCAAAAATAGTAATAGCAGCAAGTGTAAGAAATGGAAATTACTTAGCAAGTATAACACGGGTTATGAAGGCTCAAAAAGGCTAGACACTGGCTTAACTGCATTAGCACTTTTAGTTGGTTCGTTTTAACTTTATCCAAGTTACTACAAGTGGATGAGAACCCGGTTGTTACCCAATTAATAGTGTAAGTGACATTAAGCATGAATAAATACCATATTCTAATCAAAAAGGATCCAGGCCGCTCGTGACCCTGAGCAAGGCTATCATGATAGATCGTACACTCTGCAGAGGTTTCGCCCTTTACCCACCAGTCGCGTAAAAGTTCAAGGAACTTTGCACCCAACCACGCACATCAACACTTCCGAGGTGTGACTGCATAGGGACGCTACGAGGCTTTCACAAGACACCCTAACAAGATAGTAGCCGCTGGAGTACTACAAGGTGGTGAGTCCTTAGGCACCGAGATCGACGTACGCCCACGGAGTCACACCATGAGGGGGTCGATGGCGTCCAGAGCGCGGGTATCCACCCCAACAATGTGCAACGTGCGGAGTTCTCAATCGCTGAGTCTCCCAACACGGGACTGGGTCTAACGAGACCTAGCCGACGGGGCTACCGTCCTCGGTGGAATCGGGAAAACACCCCGTGCCTTGCCTCCCACAACGCCGCTGGCCCCTCGGTAACCACTATCAAGCTAGAGCCGTACAAGCTACTTGACCAAGACCAGAGCCCATATAGTTCCGGCGGTGGCGACAGGCTCCTGGGTTGCCGCTTTAAGAACCGGTCCTTAGAGGGAGACACTAGAGCAAAGCACACAGCACATGCTCTAGCTCCCTAATCCAAGTTGCTAAAAAGCAAGTTTTATCATTAATGTTGAAGTGGACCATTAAGTCAATATTAACAATTAAGTAAGGGTGACAGTGGTTGCGCCTAGCAAATTTCTACCCATATGCAAGAACCCATAGGAATACAAGGACAGGGAAATAAATGCTAGGAAGTAACCTTACTGGTAAACAATATTAGACACATGCGTATGTAATGAATAGTGTATTAAAAGTGAGATAGGTAGCAAGGATTGTCCGTGCTATAACTTGCCTTCCTCGGAGTACGGCTGCTGCTGAAACTCCCGCTCCGGCACGTCCTCAGCGTACTCGTAGTCCAACGCTACGGGCTCACCGACTGGACACGATCATCACGCACGCATCCAAAACAATCATTACATGCAAACAAAATTAATCTATTAGAACAGTACACCAAACAGTAAAAACAGTACAAAAACAGGAGCTAGAAATATTCTACGCGTCGCTACGAACACATGAGCGCGAAAATCACGCAAAACGGAGCTAAAACGTGAAAGTTATAGCGTTTCTAAGATTCGGGGGCTTGCTGGCAAAGTTTTAAAATTTCCAGGGGCCTAAACGAATAAAACAGGACCTAAATGTAATTATTTTCGAATTAAAAAGGACTGCGGGTTAATTTCAACAAAACCCGGGGGCTCTTTAACAAAAAGACCACGCTGACCGGGAGTTGACCGGTACGCTGACTCGGTCAGAGCGATCTCGGCCGCTGATTTCGGATCGGACGGCTGGGGTTCAGGGGCGTGGTTGGTTCGCCGGCGAGGATAGAGGGCGCGGCGGTGCTGGCGCGACCGCGGCGGCGCTTCGCCGGCGATGGGTGGCTCTCGGGCCACAGACCTCCACTTGGGGCGAGGTCGGGTGCTACGTGCTCAGGAGAGGACGGCGAGCCCCCTGGGGGTGATCTCGTCGTTGATTTAATGGTGGAGGCGACAGGTGAAGCTCGCCGGCGGGCGGTGGCCGGTGTGCGCATGCGCGGTGCTGCTCTGAAGCGGGTACAAACGCAAGGAGTGGGCGGGGAGGGTCGTTACCGCTGCGGGATGACGATGGAGGGGTCCAATTGGACGGAGGAGTGGCGGAGACGGTGGTCGTCGACGAGCGGCGGTCGTCGGCAAGGAGCTCACGCGGGGGAGGCGTTCGGGCGGCCGAACGGCGGCGTGAACTGGCGGGGAAGCTCCTGTGCGGTGCGAGGAAGCTTGTGGTGGTCCCCGCTCCGCCTGGCGGGCTTGGAAGGCGGCAAACTGCCGGCAATGGCGTTGGCCCCGCTCGGTTCCCGGCGGCGGCGCTGCTGCAGTGCGGGGAGGGCGGTGCTGCGCGAGAGGCAACGAGGCTAGGGCAGCGGGGTTGAGAGGAGCGGGGAGGCGTTCGTAGCTGGATTAAGTAAGCGCGGAGGGGGGGGGGGGCGTCGGTGTGCGGGCCGGCCGCGGCGGCCGCGCCATCAGCGGAGGGGAAGAAAGGAAAGGGGAAGGAAAGAAGGAAGGGAAGGGAGAGGGAAGTGGGCCGGCGCGAAGCGGGGCTGCTGGGCCGGGAAAAAGGAGAGGGGAGAAGGCGTCCCGCGGGAGAAAAAGAAAAAAGAGAGAGAGAAAAGGAGCTGGGCCGGGCTGGAAAGTGAGTAGAGGGAGGAAAAATGGACCCGGGAAATAATTCAGGGAGCAAAAGCGAACTACGAGCCTAACAACTTTTCTAGAGCTCCAAACAAAGTGATTCAAATTTGAATTTAAATATTTTTAAATTCTCGTTTGAATCACAAGCAATACAAAAATATATGCAGCAGTATGAATGCAACAATAAATGTTTCTATCACCTATATTTAATTTTAAATTTGTGAAAATTATTATTTAGCCTTTATAAAATAGGTGAAAGCATTAAATAATTAATTAATTGCCAAAAATTTTAAAATTGAGCAATTTGGGTGTTACAATCATGGGCATCTAGTCCGTGCCGACGCCGCCGATCAGCTGTCCAGAGCCTCCCTTTAGTAGCTAGCCACATGAAAAACTTCACTCTTGGAGGTGCCCATGTCTTCCATACTCGGAAGCTCCTTCCATTCTTATGCTACCCTCGTGTAATTTCTTGTATGCCGATGCCACCGTATAGTTTCCATCCGGCGTCCATCTCCACCGAAACAGATCGTGGCCATCTTCAAGTGCTACTGCTAGCAATCGCTCTCTGAGTCCAATGAATTCAACCAGGATAGGTACTGTGAGGCCACCCCGGATGTCATGTATCCATCCCTGGTTCTGTAGAGCCTGTGCCACCGTCCTACGCTGCCTCGTTCGCTTGGTGATTATTTGGTGCAGGGTTGGCGCAAGATCTTCGACAGACTTGCCTTCCAGCCAACAATCATCCCAAAAGAGTGTTCGCTCCCCATTCCGCACGGTCACCGTGATCGACGCCCTGAAGAATGCGACAACCTCAGGTTCCTCTTGAACTTTCAGCTGAGACCAGGCACGGTCCTCATCAGTCTTCTGAATCCATAGCCACCTCGCTCTCAGAGCTATGCCAGCAAGCTTGAAGTCCATGATTCCCAATCCGCCATGTATTGTCGGATGACAAACAGTAGGCCAGGCCACCATATTCTTCCCGCGCACCGCCTTGTCCGAGCCAGTCCACAGAAAATTCCTTCTTATGCTATCCAACTCCTTGATCACCCACGGCGGCAACTTGTCAGCCATAATAAGGTAAATTGGCATAGCTGACATTGTGGACTTGATCAAGGTTAAGCGGCCGCTCTTGTTCATCAGCGGTCCTTGCCAAGCTGACAGTCGCCCGCCACTTTCTGAATCAGTGGTAGGAAATGTGTCTTTGGCACTCTTGTTGTGGACAGTGGCACCCCTAGATAGGTGATCGGAAACTGCTTTACCTGGCAGGGGATGATGCTCTGAAAATCCAGCAGAGTGTCCTCGCATCCATAGATCGGCGTGATCGAACACTTCTCAATGTTGGTCTTTAGGCCGGATGCGTCGCCAAAAATGCTCAGAATGCGATCAATCACTCTTGCTTCACCCACTGTTGGTGCCGCAAGAAGGATCACATCATCTGCATACATACTGCAATGATGTCTGATATCCGCCACCCCCATCGGCTGCAAGACTCCATCCTCCCTTGCCTTGCCAAGCAGCCTGTTAAGGCCATCCATAGCCAAAACAAAGAGCATCGGAGAAAGAGGGTCACCTTGCCTTAAACCTCTCTTGTGTTGAATTTGTTCACCAGGGTGCCCATTCAACAGCACGCGAGTGGTAGCCGTTGAAAGTAGCACTGACATCCAATCCCTCCACCGTACTACAAAGCCCCAGGCCTGCAAGACTTCAAGCACAAATTGCCAAGAAATCGTGTCGAACGCCTTTGAGATGTCTAGCTTGAGGAGGAGCTTGGGGATCTTCTTCTTCTTCAGCATCACCGCAGCCCTTTGTATGTATTTGAAATTGTCCGAAATTGACCGCCCTCTGATGAAAGCGCTTTGGTTGCATAGGACAAGCTCATTCATATAGGGTGTCAACCGAGTAGCCAGTAGCTTGGACATGAGTTTTGGAAAGCTGTGTATTAGGCTGATGGGGCGGTAATCTTTTGGTGATTGGGCGTCTGGCTTCTTGGGCACAAGAGTGATGAGGGCACCGTTAACACACCCGAACCCTCGTCTGTCGACATTGTAAAATGTGTTGACAGCACGAAGCACGTCAGGCTTGACCACCGCCCAGGCAGATTGGTAGAAGGCCGCTGTCATACCGTCAGGTACGGGCGATTTGTCAGCAGGCATGGCTCGGATCACCGCCCAAATCTCCTCTTCTGTAAACGGGTCTTCTAGTGCTGAGAGCCCGCGTGGTTCAACCCCCAAAGCCTGTAGATCCAAGGTGCACGACCTACGATCGACAAGTGGACATTACTAATAATGGAATTTGTCAAAACATATGTCCCACAAAAGGCTATCAAGGGTCAAGACCTTTGCTCCTGCTCGATCAACCCATCAAAAAACTCAAAGAGTGTGTCCGCCATCTCTTCCTGAGAGATTGCCAGGCCATGGTCAGTCACCAGTTTAATGATGCGGTTCTTCCTTCTTCTGCCATTGGCATGTAGATGAAAGAACCTTGTGTTTGCATCGCCCTCACTGAGATAGAGGATGCGTGAACGTTGTCGGGCAATTGTCCGCTCCAGGGACGCCAGGCCGAGGATCTGCTTCTTCAGCATGGCCCGGAAATGACGCTCCTCATCAGACAACTGCCGATGATCTTGAGCACAATCCAGTTGCAGCACTACCTCCTTCGCCACCAGAAGCTGCTGTCTGACTGAACCTATCCTTTTTGCCGCCCAACTCTGGGGCTCTTGGGACACGTTGCAGAGCAGCGTGTCGAGCCTTCTGAAAGCATTCGTGGTCTCCGGCGGGTAGGTCCATCCCCTTGTCACCGCGTCCAAGTATCCATCAAACTTGGGCCAAAAGGTTTCAAACTGGAACCGTGGCTTGTTGCGAATGGCAGCATAGGTGGTCAGCAAGAGGGGACAATGGTCAGAGTCATCCGACGAGAGGGCCTGGAGGAAGCAATCAGGGTAGTTGTCTTCCCATTCCACCGAGATAAACACACGATCGAGACGCACCAGAGTTGGCGAGGCGCGCTCATTGCTCCACGTGTATGTTCTGCCATGCAGGTGTACGGAGTAGGTCCCTCAGCTCCAAGCGATCAACGGTTCTTCTGAACTTCATCATATTTCGACGGTTTATCCTCACATTGTTCTTATCATAAGGATCAAGGATGAGGTTGAAGTCGCCAGTCACCACCCACGGACCCACACATTCGTCCCGAATTGCCTCCAGCTCCTCCAGGAACAACTCCTTCTCCCCATCAGATTGTGGCCTGTATACCGTCGTGATCCACCAAGGTGATTCACCGGACGCCGGGTTAACCTTAGATGTGACTGTGTAACAGCCAATGCGAGGCTCAGAGAGGCTGGCAAACTCGCGCCGACAGGCCACAAGAATTCCCAACCTTGTTTCAGACGCAGGCAAGTACTCAAAATCGCAGAAGTGAGAACCCAACATCGAGAGGATTCCAGTCCTGGAGATAACGCTAAGTTTCGTCTCCTGTAGACAAACCACCGATGCTCTAGCGTCATCAACCAACACTCTTACAACATCGCGACGTGCCCGAGTGTTAAGGCCGCGCACATTCCAGGATACAATAATAGTCTGATCCATCAAAAAACAGAAACTACCGAATTGTGGAAGCCCCGGTCAGGCCAGCAGGCCAAGGGCGGGACAGGGGCGTCCCAGCGAGGGCATGAGGTCTCGAACAGCCTCGTAGTGGTCTTTGCGCATGTTCTCTTGCTTGAATGCTTGCCCTCCAGCGGTGTTGGCCGGCGTGCTGCCCTTGGCCTTCTCAATTCTCTGCGTCAGCATGACTTCTGCCCGTTTCGAGGTTGGGATGCTCGAAAGCGGCTGGCTCGCAATACGCTCGCTCCTCTTGGGGAGTTCGCATCGCGCTGTGGCAGTCCTCTTGGGCCTCACAGGTTTGGCCATCAATGGCGATTGTATTTTTTTCTGGACGGCTTTGGCGAAGGCGGAGAGCTTGGCCGCTGTGCCAGGAGAGCCTGTTGCCGGACGCGTAGCAGTGACGCCCTGGGCCGGAGAACTCAGCTCCTCCCCCGCAGGCCCATCAGGAGGCGGCACAGGGGCAGTCTTCTGTGGTTCGAGGCCCACCTGGCCCGTTTCGTGCTGGTGCCCTGCATCGAGCGGCCCATCATCAGCTGCTACAGCTGGCTCCGTAGTGGCCGCATCCCCTTCCGGAGCAGCGTGTAGGTCCTGCTGCGGAGGCGAAACCGTCGTGGTCAGGACCACCGGAGGGGATCACTTTGTAGCAGCGCCTCGGGATCCCCTGTCACACTCTTGTCTTCTAGGGGTCTTGTGACCATACCGGCTTCAATGACCATGGGGTCAAAAGCACAGTCCACGGCGTGGAAAGCTTCACGATCACAGTCTGCCTCACAGGACACTGCCAACAACTCTAGGGCCGAGGCGGGCTCAATCACCAAAGGGGATTCTGCCGTTGTGTCCCTTGGCTCTGGTGCTTCGTTCAAAACAACTTCCTCTGCCCGCTCCTTTGTCCTGATCTCCTCGTTTGAATTCGCAAACAGAAAGTTCTTTTGCGGGGGGGAAAACTTTGTCAGAAGCAGCTTTCCCAGAGGCTTCAGCTTCTTTAGCAGACGGTGTCCCCCACCGAGGCTCTGGGGCGCCCCACCACCTCCACTGCCGGCGCCCGGCAAGTTACTGCGAGGAAAAAACTGCATCCGAGGTCCGCCGCACGCCTGGAGATCACGGCGACCAGGCCTCTCCTCCGGGTCACTGTCGCCATCCTCCGACGAGGAAGAGCCAAAGTCCGTGACGCTCCGCAGATGGAAGGAGACGTTGTATGTCAGCATACGCTTCTCCCTGAGATACGGTGTCACGCCGGCAAAAATCCGCTGCATGTCCGGATCGCTGTGGGTGACTGGGACTTCAGGCTCCGCGATCATCAGTTTCCTGGATGGCGGGATGAGCCCAGCGTCCGTGGTCCATGCCGTGAGCACAAACCGCCTGAGGTCCGTCTTGGCCAGGGTTACCGGCTCGAGCTTCTCAACCCAACAGAACGGGGCAAGCAGCTTGCTCGCCGTGTCCAAGTCCCAGGCATGCGCAGGGATGCCCTCCAACTCGAGCCGAATCTTGGAGAACAGAACGAGGGAGCCGGCCGACGCAAGGCGAGTCCAAGGCCTCACAGAGAGGTTCGTCATCGCCATGGGGATCGGGCTGGAGGCGAGGATGCTATCACGCGCACTCTGGTTTCCGCAGAGCACCAGGAAACTCGCCGGCTGAAGTGGCGTAACGGTGACCGTGTCGCCGCTGAGCCCAGTAGTCGATTGGATCGCCGCCAGGGCATCGGCCGGCGAGAACCCACTGGAGGCGTTCCCGACCTGGGCGATGAGAGCAAGCCGCAGACGCGCCTCCTCTGCCGCCATGCTGGGACTGAATTCCACGTAGCAGCAATCCGGTTCCGCCTCTTGCACGCGAGGCGCGCCGCCATTGTCATCTCCTTCTCCAATCTATGCTAGCCCCGTGCTCCTTTTTCCTATCTTCTCGTCGAGCTCCCGAACCTATGCGAGAAAAAAAAAACTATGCATACATTCGTGACATGAACATGGGAAAGAAGGAGCCGTCAAGGGAGCACCTCTTTCTGAGATACGGTGGCCGTGACGTGACGGGAAGCGCGGGGTAGGGGCAGAACTGGTTTTTCTTTCTTTGTTTGTGCGTTAATTTCGTCATGGATGCACGTATTGGTTTTCTTCCCAAATCCCAATTCATCAAGTGTCTGTTAATTTCTGTTTAAATTGGATCTGGATTCTTCCTTTCGGATGTGGTTGGTTTTCTTGTGCGGTTTGACCTTTGTATTCGAATCTGCTGCGTTTCTGGCTTTCTGCAGAGTCATATGAAGCATGGTATCTTATGACGTTACTCGGTGGAACCACACAAAGCGTGTAATCGTCTCCATGTAATCAGATACGTCGCAATCGCATTACATTTGCGTTGCCGTTACCATTTCACCGACCAAACACCACCTTAGATTTCAAGGTTCATGGGAAGCACTGGCGTCAGCTTCTCAGGATATGATTGCAACCTGACAGCAAAGGGAGACGCAAGTTTCTTAGAATATACAACTAACTAGTCCCTGTCTCCCTTGCTAATCACATTGGCCAGCTAGCAAGGCGGCCATTGAACACTCGTCACCATGCTTTTTACAACTGACGGACTATAGCCACTCAGGCTGGCACATGATCAGATGAAGGGAATGACCGCATGACATAAACTGGATCGCCAACCTTGACGATCCTACCTTCGCCATATGCTGACAGTGATTCCTTGCAGACTGCATTCTGCCCAAAGTACACCTACAAAAACGATGGAAACCATGGGATCCGATTTTTGGGACATCGGGAACCTGTTTCATGACTGTGGGCGAATTATAGGAAGACATTCGACTCACTGGTCCTGCTCACGGCATGGATGATTTAGAAGGAGCGCAATTCGCGGACCTTCACGGGCGCCAGGCAATCAGCTAACCAGCTGAGGCTGTCGATCTTGGAGGAGGCCGGTGTCTGGTCGCGGGCGGGGTATGCACTATTGTCGGATTTTGGACAGGGGGGATGGTCGTCAAATACAACCGTGAGATGTAATCTTTGGGTTTATGTGTAACCATGAGCCTTGATTCTAGGGCCATGGAGATGTTGTAAAACTCCCTTCCTCTTAATGAAATACGCGCTCAGGCGCGTTCGCGAAAAAAAAGCATTACATTTAGAAGAACTAAGTAAACTAACTATTTACTCCAATTACCACATAACTCAACATGTGATCTAACCATGCAGGAAAGTAAAGTTTTGAAGTCACACCCTAGGACAGTAGGACCATAGTATTGTCACTGATTTTACAATGCAAACAAGTAAAAGAAAATAAAGGAAATTAGAATATCATACAGAGTATTAATTCAGTAGAATATCTGGTGACATAACAAGCTTGTTGAGACACTGAATCCCTATCAATTATCAAGTTTCCTTCTGCGTGGACATTTCATAATTAACTCTGCAGCTACACAGTAACCTTGACCATACTGTTATGGTCCTAAACAAATCAATATATATACATAATTCACTCCACCTCTGTGTTTATACAGTAACCTTGCTAGGGAAGCTTGAGATGAAAGCATTTATTATTTATACAGCCTCCATCTCGATCAATAAAATATGTAGGTGGGTCTGTTTGAAAGAAAGAACTTTTACCTTGCAACGGCCGCATAACTTCACACCTTGAAATGTTAGCTTGTTTATCTTTACTGTTTTCCACATATCCTCTGCGTATGGGTTACATCCCTCCACTAAAATACTGTCAAAATAAATTACTTTTGTAAGAATTAAAGCAAGCACAGGAATTACAAAATTGATAGATCAATGCTCCATTAAGTAACTGTAGTAGTTATCAACCACACCAATTATCCTAAAAGAAGTCATTCAGGAAATACAGGCGCATTATTTTCAAAAAAAAGAAAAGTAAATACAAGCGCACAATATGCTCAGCTCACTTTGGTCTGAAGCGGTTAATTGGTAGAGGCCCTTTGAGTATCCCATTCAGCGCATCCAGTGTGCCCTGAAATAAACGTGGATTGTCAGGTAAAGTTTTTTGTTTAGCAACATTTGCAGATAACATTCATCTGGAAAACATGGGATAGTATGAACTATGAAGAACAACACCTGGGAGGTTATCAGAAAAGGGAAGCCATCATAAAACATGACTTTGTACCCTCGTGCATAGCCATATCCGGCATTGCAAAAACTGAGATGGTGAAGGAGGAGAAGAACTGGTTGTTGCTCTTCCTGATCAACCACCATGACATCTCCAGCAAGATAACCGCACAGGAAAATATATATGGTACAGTTAGCAGGACGTGATACTGGTGATAGGTTTTCCCTGCGGGGCCGCAGTTGGCGGCGCGGAAAATTGGCGTAAAAAATTGTGGCGAGTTTCCTCCGTATCCTGGCTATTGTTTCTCATGGCTGCCGATGTCTACTCATGAACCAAACATTAACCAGAATCTGTTTGGCGCCGCCCCACGCGCGCAGAAGTTCTGAAGACTCAAAACAACATACATAGGCATAAAAACATCACATCAAACATTAAATATAGCAAATGACGTATGCATAAAACATAAAATGTAGGTAAATAAAAAAACTAATGAGTATGCAACTCCCAAAAAGAAACTCTCAAATACACTATGTAAAAAGAAGATTTCTCATCACATCAAAATGTCATAACATGCATGGAGTATTAAATGTAGATGAAATCAAAAACTAATTGCACAGTTTTGTTGTACTCTGCGAGACGAACATTTTGAGCCTAATTAATCAATTTTTGGATAATTTTTCACAAATACAAACGAAATGCTACAGTAGCGTAATGATTAAAATGACATCTTACTCCCAAATTCAACCTCCCAATTCTAACATATAAACACCACCATGGAGAACGTGGGCGGGGGCGGGACTGCGGGAGAGGCGTGGGGGCAGAGGAGCGTCGGAGGAGAGGCAAAGGAGGAATTTTTTGCGTACACCATTCTCCTCTTTAGTTCTATTAAGTTGTTTGCGTACACCTTCTTTAGTTTTACTAGCAAACGTGCCCGTGCGATGCTACGAGTGAAGGGGGTATCGTGAAAAAATGAAGGGGTGCGTGTGGTATTGCGAGGGACGAGAGGAGACGATGCTATAGTTTGATTAGATGAAATGTAATGGATTTTTTAAAAAAAATTTACAACACACCAAAAATTGTGAATCGATTTCCATAAATATTAGGGGTTCTTTTGCAGAATTATGATACACCGTTGAATCAATCATTGCTTTATAATTTGGTAGGTATGGATAAAGATACATAGGTAAAGAAGTAAGAAGTAGAGATGTAATATTATGTAAATCTAGCATAAAATCCCATGTGTTGCTACGGGTTTTATCACAATATCAATCAAGAAAATAAAGGCAGGAGTGAATTAGTAGATATAAGGGTCACAAGGAAAATAGCTCATTGATTTCATAACAGGTACTTCCAAAACATTATCACAAGAATATGGATGTCTGGATGTAATGAATGCTGCAACCTGCAAGCCAGTGACGATCCCTCCCTTTATAATTCCTAAGTTTTCTACCCTATCTTCCTAAAACCTTTGCATTATACAGTCAATTTATTATCGCAAAATATATATATCATCCAGCAAATTTCAATATTAGAGTGCTCCCTGATCTTTTGTCTTAGCATTGGCCCTATGCTGCAGAGCCTCAGCTCCTTGTCCTCGGCTGTATAGTCACTAATTTAAAATACAAATTAGCGAATCCGATTAAGTTAAAAATTAGCAATTCCGATTTAAGTTAAAAAGTTAGCAATTCCGTTTAAATTAAGTTGCTTCAGCCGGCGAGATTGCAGAAGGCTGCTTTCTGGTACTCATTAGTTAGAGAAAAAACTGCAAGGATAAAATAAATGAACAAGCCTCTGATTATAATTTGCTCGGCCATATATTTCACTCCTAAAATCAAATCACACCGCGTGCAAATTAATCTAGCAGGACGCCTTTGTCTTATACTCTTATGTTCTGGATCGTCTATTTTCCCCGTGCCTCATAGTGGCAGCGAGCAATCAAGGCCGTACCCACTGCACCGGTAGCGCGTCAGGCATCGATGGAGACCGGTGTTCAACGCCGGCAGAAGGCAGAAGGGTGGTGATGCCGCACAGGACGAGAGACCCAGACTCCGATCCGATGGTAACCCTGTCCGTCTCTCATGAACTGCAGCCCAGCCAGGCAGCGGCCAGTACGTTCCTTGTCGGCACGAGCCGCAGCCGGAGCCAGCTAGCCACGCAACCACACCCCCACATCGTCTTGAGGTGCTCAGGCGTGTCGACGCTTGCAAAGAGGCGATTGATGTAACCTGGCTGCGGCTGCCCATCCACCCGCTTCTTAGAGCACCTCCAACAGCTTCTCTTTCCTCTTTTCCCTTTATTTTTACTGTAGGAATCCCAGGTACTCCGGCAGTTCCCCTATTCCTATCCCCTTTCTTTTTCTTTTTCTTCCCGTGAAACCCACCCGCGGAAGCCTCCCGACGCGTCGCCCTCGCGACGCGCCGCCGCCCCGCCGCTCCGCTCGCTCGCCGTCCTCGCCCTCACCGCCGCGCTCACTTACCTCAACTACCGCGGCCTCCACCTCGTCGGCCTCTCCGCGCTCGCCCTCACCGCCTTCTCGCTCTCCCCGTTCGTCGCCGTCGCCGCGCTCGCCGTCCCCAAGATCTGCCCGGCCCGGTGGCGCTCGCCGTCCCAAGATCCGCACGCTCGCCGGCGAGGTCGAGGAGCCCAGGAAGACGTTCCTCCAACTGCTGCCCCTAGCTTCCCCCTGCCCACTGCTCGTTCCAGCCCGTGCCCGACGGCGCCGGCGGAGCTCTTCCTGCATTGTGCAAGAGAGCAGCGGCGGCAGGAAAATTCGCAAGCTTTCCTCGGCAAGAAAATTTTATTGCCTTGCGTATTCAGCATCTGTTGCCATTTTCTGCTGCTGGCATATACTAGGGACCATGCGGCTGGTTCGATCATTGTGACAGGTTAATTTGGAGCTCTCTGTTCTTTTCTCAGAATAACCACTCCAGGATTTTGATTTGCTCATATTTTCTGTCAACTCTGTCCTTTGTAGAAGCTGGAGGTATTGTAACAGATGCTGCCGGAAATGATCTTGATTTCTCTAAAGGAAGATTTCTTGATCTCGACACAGGCAATACTGTTTCGTGTTCATAGTGTCATACATGTGAGAGACCAAATGAGAGAACAGTCAGCAGTGCTTCATGCTGTACATGATCACCTTGCCGTCATATGGCCTTGGCTTGTGTAAATTACACATAATGTAATATTGTGTTGAGTTTTGGTCAGAGAGTTTTGGCCTTATTTACTTATCTGAATATTGCATTGTTATCTGAATGATATCTGATATCTGAATATTCACTGAACCACTAGAAAAAACAGTAACACTCAAAATGAGCAGGAAGCTTTCAAAGGACCAGCAAAAATTCAGAAAGTGTAGTTCTCAGGAACATTTTGCTCTTGCTGAGAGTTTGACCCGAACATTCTGGAGCTTCTGACTGTAGTTTTCAGGATCATGTCATTTTCACAAAATAACTTAACTACAATTTGTGCTCTACACACGGTAAAATGAAGCAAACCATGAGGTCGATCGACACACTGGGCAAACAAGCTCTATTTGGCTCAGATTATTTTCTGCAATTTCACCTGCCATTGGTACTGCTTCTGCAGTTCTGCTACTGCTAGTGAGTTCATGCTCCGGATCAATGCTCCGGATCAAGCATCTGCAATTCACGCAAGAGACAACAGGAAATGATGCATCCTCGGCGGCTTGGACAGCCCAGTCGGCGGCAGCATCGACGAGCGTGAGGGAGGTGGCTGAGTGCTGGCCTGGAGGCGTCGTGTTGTGGCGCACCTGCCGCGGCTCCTACGACGGGTGCAGCCCGGGAAGCGCTGGCTGTTGCCCCGACCATAGGCACGGCTTCTTCGTACACATCGGCAGCAGCATGGCTTCGGGCCGCGGCATCCATGGCGGGGTAGGCGAAGGGCTGGCCAAGATCCGAGGTTCGAGAGGCAGGGAATCGGTCGAGCGCACCGCGGTGGACCGATTCCGGCCGACGAACACGCTCCCGATGGTCCGGCGGCGGCGGGCGTCACGGAGGTGGGGTTGGCGGGCGTCGCCGTGCTGGTGTGGTGGATGGTGCCCGAATGGATGGGAAAGGTTGGGCGGGCAATGGCTGGACGAGCGGCGGCGCGTCGGACGGTGGTTGGCGAGCGGCGGCGCGGCGGACGGGCGCTGGCGAGCGGCGGCGCGAGCGAGCAGAGGGGGCCGATACGAAGGAAAGGGGAGAGGGATTTGTTTCGTTTTGTATCGGGGAGAGGGGGAGGATTAAAGGAGATTGAGAAAAAATTATAGAGAAATGAGAATAAAAAGGGGATATATTGGAAATGCGTTTTTTACTTTTTAATCCTCTTTAACTAGAAATATAGGAAAAGTAGATTATTATTGGGGAACTGTTGGAGTTGCTCTCGCGGGACTCAACCAATGAACCGGCATGCACCTTGTCGCCCTCCTCGGCAGTGGTACGAAGACGACCTCCAGGGTCATGACCCTCCTCCATCTCCAAGAGTCCCAGGTCTCCCCCGCCCGTGCCCGTGTTTTACTCGATCAGATGTGGTGACATGCAACATCCTCTGGCAGAATCGATCAGATCAAGCGGAGAACGAATTTACAAACTTTGAGGTCGAGATGGGAGCAGCGTGAGGGGTCCGAACCAGAAGAAGGCGACACGGCCGCTACTGGGCTTCAAGGGTTTGTTGGGAATATGCCTAAGAGACAACTGGGTTCGATCCACTAGTCTTAATGGGCCACAAATGTTGTGAAGCCCATTATCAGGGGAAGGGGTGCTTTATTTATTAGTCTCATATTGCTAATGGAATATGGTGTGGAGAATTTCATCCAAATAAATAGAGACCAAACCCCTCCTGAGAAAGACACGACTTCCAAGCAATAGTTGCTTTTCTCCCCATCGTGCTCGTGGACCTAGCAGTCCGGTGCGCGACGTTTCAATCCTCGTACGTGTGGATACCTCGGAGGTGCTGCGCTTGGAGCACAAGGACGAACCGCACGTGCAGGACCAGACGGACGTAAGCAACTGCACTGCACTGCCACTTCGACGCGTTCGTCTACATCGAGACGGCTTCCGCTGCAACTGCGCGTCTAGTGGTAACAATCTGTGATCTATAACTGCTGTTGTTCCTATTTTGGGTGAACGAGTTTTTGTGTGAGCTAGCGTAGCATCCATCGTTACCCTACAGTGGTACCAGAGCCGTAGCTGTTTCGTTATAGATTCGGATATATGCATATAGAGATATGCTTGGATGTAGATTAGTCTCTGATCGGTTTGTAATCTCCACTATGATGGTAGTGTAACGAATTACTCCTACCGGTCGGAATTCCGCCATCGGAGTTAAGTGATACATGTAAACCCAGGCATGGTGAGATATAGATCAATTGGATTGGTCGAATCGAACTTAGATCAATGACCGTGTCGCATGTCGATATACGACAGTGTTGACTGGATCCACTATGATGGTAGTGTAACGAATTACTCCTACCGGTCGGAATTCCGCCACCGGAGTTAAGTGATACACGTAAACCCAGGCATGGTGAAATATAGATCAATGTGATTGGTCGGATCGAATTTAGGTATATTGACGGTAGCGATAACGGCGGACGGTCCGTGCAAGAACGGCGGACGGTCCGCGAGAGAGCGGCGGACGGTCCGCGAGAGAACGGCGGACGGTCCGTAAATTCAGTCAAGAATCTTACAGAGACGTTATCTAGCGTTCCAGAGGGTCAGACGGTCCGCAAGAGCTGGTCGGACAGTCCGCGGAGCGAATCGGACAGTCCGGGGAAAACGACGGACAGTCCGCGCAAGAACGGCGGACGGTCCGCGAAAGAGCGGCGGACGGTCCGTAAATTCGGTCGGAATTTTGACAGAAGCGTTTTCCAGCGTTCCAGAGGGTCGGACGGTCCGCCAGAACAGGTCGGACAGTCCGCAAGGAAGCGGCGGACGGTCCGCAGGGAACGTCGGACAGTCCGGCGAAATTAAAATTTTGAAAACGATCCCTCAGAAATGTTTAAGTTTTGAATGTCCTCCCAACTAAATCTTGCACGATCACACGTCTTGTACAATTAGTGGTGGGTCTATGAAATTAGGGTGCCACTAGTTTTCCTTGACTAGATGGGTTTGTATCGGATACTTACTCGCATAAAGGGTTGGTTAACTTAAACAAGGTCATCTTAACGGTTAAGGACCTTGGGACATAAAGGTTGGACGCCGAGACATAGAGATGTCAACCAACAACAGGAGTCATATGTGATATGATTAGCGAAAGTTGCTTACCGATCTACCATGTCTTCTAGCGGTGATGCTAAAGCTCACTAGTCGACTTGTTAGTTGTGGATCCTGAATCACTAAGTATCAATGGAGGGATATTGATTTTAGTGGGAGTAAATTCCGTTAAATTGTTTAATGTATTTTGCTCTGTCATAGATATATTGTCTTAGTATTTTTGCATTATTTTCTGTTGTAGATCAATGGCACCTAGCACACCGTTTTCTTTGCGTTCGATCCTTGAGAAGGATAAGTTGAATGGAACAAATTATGCGGATTGGATCCGAAACCTTAGAATTGTTCTCAGGGCTGAGAAAAAGGAAGATGTTCTAGACACCCCATTACCAGTTGAGCCTGATGATAACGCAACCCTTGCTGAGAAAAATGCTTACAAGAAGGCATGTGATGTCAATCTTGAAGTGAGCTGCCTTATGCTTGCTTGCATGGAACCCGAGCTGCAGATGCAGTTTGAGACAAACCATGAGGCGCACGATATGATCGAGGCGCTTAAGGACATGTTCCAAACTCAGGCCAGGACTGAAAGGTTCAATGTCTCAAAGGCCTTTATGGAAACCAAGCTAGCAGAAGGCGCAGCTGTAGGGCCACATGTGATCAAGATGGTTGGTTACTCACAGAGGTTGGAGAAGCTAGGCTTCCCACTTGGCCCAGAGTTAGCCACTGATTTTATTCTAGCATCACTTCCGCCTAGCTTTGGGAACTTCATTTCGAACTACCATATGCATGGGGCGGAGAAGGGATTGAATGAGTTGTGTGGCATGCTCAAGACAGCAGAGGCTGACATCAAGAAAAGCGCTAGCAGCAGCCATGTGATGGCCATCCAAAACAGGCCTAACTTCAAGAAGAAGGGCAAATCTTGGAAGAAAAAGAAGGGCAAGGCTAAAGATATGATCTCTCAGCCAAGCTCAACGCCCCAGACTGAGTCTGGACCAGCTGCAGAAAAAGAGGAGTGCTTTTATTGTAAGGAACTTGGTCACTGGAAAAGGAATTGCAAGAAGTACCTGGCTTCTCTGAAGAAAGGCGGTAGTAAGAGTACTTCCGCATCAGGTACACTTGACATTAATATTACAGACATTTTTCTCGCTGAATCTTCTATTAATTCCTGGGTATTTGATACCGGATCGGTTGCTCATATTTGCAATTCGATGCAGGGACTAATAAGAAGTAGAAGCATGGGAAGAGGCGAAGTTGATTTCCGAGTGGGCAATAATGCAAGAGTTGCTGCTTTGACCGTCGGGACGATGCAACTCCACCTTCCGTCAGGATTTATCATGGAATTGAATAATTGTTATTTTGTTCCTAGTTTGAGTCGAAACATTGTATCTCCCTCATGTTTGATGAAGGATGGTTATACATTCGCGAGTAAAGACAATGGTTGTGTGATCTCAAAGAATGGCATGTTTGTGGCTCTTGCATCCATTGTGAATGGGTTGTTCATTTTAAATTTTGATGATTCACCTATATGTAATATAATTGCTAAAAGGCCTCGGCTAAATGATTTGAATCCTACCTATATGTGGCATTGTCGTTTGGGTCATATAAGTGAGAAGCGCATGAAGAAGCTCCATTCTGATGGATTTTTAACTTCGTTTGATTTTGAATCATACGAGACGTGCGAAGCTTGTTTGCTAGGCAAGATGACCAAGGCACCTTTCACAGGTTTTCCTGAGAGGGCGCAAGACTTGTTGGAACTGATACATACTGATGTATGTGGACCAATGAGCACGACAGCTCGAGGTGGATTTCAGTACTTCACAACTTTCACTGATGATTTTAGTAGATATGGCTATGTCTACTTAATGAAGCACAAGTCAGAGACTTTTGAAAAGTTCAAAGAGTTTCAGAATGAAGTTGAAAATCAGCGTGGTAAGAAAATTAAAGCCTTGCGATCAGATCGTGGAGGCGAATATTTGATCCACGAGTTTAGCACTCATCTAAAGAGTTGCGGAATTGTTCCACAGCTAACGCCACCTGGAACACCTCAGAGGAACGGTGTGTCCGAGCGACGTAATCGAACCTTGTTAGACATGGTGCGATCAATGATGAGCCAGTCAGATCTACCGTTATCATTTTGGGGTTACGCTCTAGAAACAGCAGCTTTCACACTAAATAGGGTACCATCTAAGTCCGTGGAGAAGACACCATATGAGATATGGACTGGCAAGACTCCCAGTTTGTCTTTTCTGAAAATTTGGGGTTGTGATGCATATGTCAAGCGACTTCAGTCGGACAAGCTTACACCAAAATCGGACAAGTGCATATTCGTGGGATATCCAAAGGAAACAATTGGATATTATTTCTACAACCGATCAGAGGGCAAAGTGTTTGTCGCTAGGAACGGTGTTTTCTTGGAGAAAGAGTTTCTCAACAGCGAGAAAAGTAGACAGAAGGTGTATCTTGAAGAAATTCGAGATGAGCCTATGAGGCAAGACTTTACGAGTGATGCTGATGTAGCAGAACGAGTTGAGGCACCTGTGGTAAGAGAAGAACCGCCACAACCACGAAGGTCGGAAAGGCCACGTCGCGCTACACAGAAAATGAATCTCCTAGTTACGGGAGAGCGCGACATATTGTTGATGGACAACGATGAGCCTAGGACCTATGCGGAAGCTATGATGGACCCAGATTCCGAGAAATGGCAAAGTGCCATGAGATCCGAGATAGATTTCATGGGGCAAAATCAAGTTTGGAACTTAGTTGACCCGCCTGATGGTGTGAGACCCATCGAGTGCAAATGGATCTTTAAGAGAAAGAGAGATGTAGACGGAAATGTTAACGTCTATAAAGCACGACTTGTTGCAAAAGGTTTTCGACAAGTTCAAGGAGTTGACTACGACGAGACATTCTCTCCAGTAGCGATGCTTAAATCTATCCGGATCATTCTAGCAATAGCTGCGTATTTCGATTATGAGATATGGCAAATGGATGTCAAAACAGCTTTCCTCAATGGGAACCTAGAGGAGGATGTATACATGATACAACCAGAAGGTTTTGTCAATCCAACTAATGCTGGAAAAATTTGCAAGCTTCAGAAATCAATCTATGGATTAAAGCAAGCATCTTGGAGTTGGAACCTTCGTTTTGATGAGGTAGTCAAAGGGTTTGACTTCCGGCAGAATGAAGAAGAGACTTGTGTTTACAAGAAGGAAAGTGGGAGCTCTGTTGTATTTCTAATCTTGTATGTGGATGACATATTGTTGATTGGGAATGATATTCCTATGCTAGAACCCGTTAAGACTTCGCTGAAAAATAGTTTTTCTATGAAGGACTTAGGGGAAGCTGCATGCATTCTGGGCATAAGGATCTATAGGGATAGATCAAGGAGGCTTATAGGATTAAGTCAAGATACTTATATTGACAAGGTGCTGAATCGGTTCAGCATGGAACAGTCCAAGAAAGGGTTCTTGCCTATGTCACATGGCATACACCTCAGCAAGACTCAGTGTCCTACGACGACTGATGAGCGGGAGCGCATGAGTAAGGTTCCTTATGCTTCAGCAATTGGATCCATCATGTACGCCATGATAAGTACTCGTCCAGATGTCTCATATGCTCTAAGTGTTACGAGCAGACACCAGACTAATCCAGGTGAAAGTCACTGGACAGCGGTGAAAAACATTTTTAAGTACTTTAGAAGGACTAAAGATGTGTTCCTAGTCTATGGAGGTGAGGAAGAGCTCATTGTAAAGGGTTACACTGATGCTAGTTTCCAAACTGATCCAGACGATTCAAAGTCGCAATCAGGATTTGTGTTCACAATAAACGGTGGTGCTGTAAGCTGGAAAAGTTCTAAGCAAGATACTGTGGCTGATTCTACAACGGAAGCAGAGTACATCGCAGCTTCGGAAGCGGCGAAGGAAGGTGTTTGGATGAGGAAGTTTCTCATTGAGCTTGGTGTGTTTCCCAATGCATCTAGCCCATTGGAACTCTACTGTGACAACAATGGGGCAATTGCACAGGCTAAGGAGCCGAGGAATCACCAGAAAAACAAATATGTACTGCAGAAGTTTCACCTCATTCGAGAGTTCGTTAGACGTGGTGAGATAAAGATATGCAAAATACATACGGATTTGAATATTGCTGATCCTTTGACAAAGGCTCTTCCACGGCCTAAACATGAATCACACACGAGAGCTATGGGTATTAGATATCATTTAGATTAGCTCCAGTGTGAGTGGACAATGTTTTGTATCTATGACATATTGTTTTTTTTATTGAATATCCATGAAAGGAAACTTGTATATGATTAGCAATTATGTGAATTGTTTGTGAAACTCAATACTTGTATGGTTATTCAAAAGGATTGTCCCTAATTTGATTAGCACATGTATTAGTTGATGACTATGTTTCACAAGTCATGGACATGGAGATGTCAAACTAATAATGTGGGCACATGTATGACATGGGGCTGGACTGACCCAGTTTGAGACTTGTTTATCTCTTCTTCACAACGCGTATGCTTTGTCCTTAGACCTGAGATTGTCGTATGTACTCAAGATGTGAATTGACCTACTTAGGGACTACCAAACGCTGCACCGTAACTGGGTAGTTATAAAGGTGGTTTTCGGGTTTGTCAGGAAGCATGCTGTGAGGCATGGTCAATCAAGATGGGATTTGCCCCTCTCTATACGAGAGAGATATCTCTGGGCCCCTCGAGTGATCGGATCAAGAAATGCATGGCCGTGCTAGGTTAAGTGTTAACCTCTTGAAGGATCCGACTCACAGATTTGAGAAAGGGAGGTCTTACTTGGAGTTAGACCAAATATCGTGAGGCAAAGGGAATAGCTTGTACGTGATGTTGTGGTGGTTCGTCTGATATGATCTTTACGTATTCATGGGAGTTGACACGTCTTGCTAGAGGCCGCTATCAACTATTGGAACGAGTAGGAGTACTCGAACCATGTCTATGTGTACGTGAACCCATAGGCTCACACACTTAAGAGGTTTGGAACACTGAAAACTTGCTTATGAGATTGTCTCTAGTGCAAGTGGGAGATTGTTGGGAATATGCCCAAGAGACAACTGGGTTCGATCCACTAGTCTTAATGGGTCACAAATGTTGTGAAGCCCATTACCAGGGGAAGGGGTGCTTTATTTATTAGTCCCATATTGCTAATGGAATATGGTGTGGAGAATTTCATCCAAATAAATAGAGACCAAACCCCTCCTGAGAAAGACACGACTTCCAAGCAATAGTTGCTTTTCTCCCCATCGTGCTCGCGGACCTAGCAGTCCGGTGCGCGACGTTTCAATCCTCGTACGTGTGGATACCTCGGAGGTGCTGCGCTTGGAGCACAAGGACGAACCGCACGTGCAGGACCAGACGGACGTAAGCAACTGCACTGCACTGCCACTTCGACGCGTTCGTCTACATCGAGACGGCTTCCGCTGCAACTGCGCGTCTAGTGGTAACAATCTGTGATCTATAACTGCTGATGTTTCTATTTTGGGTGAACGAGTTTTTGTGTGAGCTAGCGTAGCATCCATCGTTACCCTACAGGGTTCTCGCGCTAGACCTCTGCATGTATTTATATATATGTTCCCTCATAAACCGGCTGGAGTCCTCGACGGAGACGGTTTGTTGTCGTATGTGGTTCGATCGTTGTGTAGATATCGTGTATAGCTCGATCGTAGTTCATCGAAAAAGGACGGGCAACTGACGGACGAAAAACAGGTAGAAGCGAAATTGACAGACAGAGGGCAAAACATAGAAAGGATTGCTTCCTCTATTTAGAATTAGGAATAAATGTTAGGGGGATTTTCGTAAAATTATGACGTACCGAAGAAACAATTCTTGCTTTATAATTAGGTAGAGATAAAGATTAAGTTGTATAAGTTGTAAGAGGTAGAGATAAAGATTAAGTTGTATAAGTTGTAAGAGAGATTGTAGAGAGCTGGGGATGGCTCGATGCCGGACCGGTCGGTGCGGCTCCGCTAACCAACGTTAAAATCAGGTTCGTACTTACGTTTGGACTTAAGTTCGGATGATTCCGAAACTATCCAACCGGCAAACCAAACACGCCGTAAGTCGCTGGCGTTACCGTTCGTGCGGTAGACTTTACGCAAATAAAGACCCAACGTACCGGTATTCATGCCAGTAAATAAGAAAAGCCCAAACCTCTGTAATGAAAAAGCAAAAGGCCAAAAGCCTTTCTAAAGAAAAGCCCAAATCGTTCGAACAAAAAAAGCCCAAAGTAGGGCAGCAGTAGCAGGGATCGACAGGTGTCTCCCCTCGCAAAGTAAACACGCCTCCCCACTCCCCTCCTGATCCGCCCTCAAACCCTCGCCGCCATCGCCACAACCCACAGCAAACACGCAAGGAAGAAGTCTACATACCCCCTGAACTATCGACCCTGAAACGCTTCACCCCCCAAACTATAAAACCGGATAACCAGCCCTCCAAACTATAGAAACGGTGCACATAACCCCCTATAGTGGTTTTGTTGGACAGTTTTGCAAACGGTTTTATAGAAACCCCCCTAGAATTATTTAACTCTCGCATATAGGTCCTTCCCTCCCTCCCGACGCCAGTCTGCCGCCGCGTTCCGCTCCCCCGTGCCGCCAAGTCCGCAGCCGCGCTCTGCTCCCTCCCGGACGCCCGCTCCATCCACGTCGCCGCGCCGCGCCGCAGCCTCCTCGATAGTCCCACCCCGGTCGGAGCCCCACGCGGAGCCGAAGCCGCCATCACCGCCGTGCCTTGCCATCGATTGCCGCCGGCGCCATTGCCGCTGATTTGCCGCATCTTGGCGCCATTGGAGCAAGCCATCGCCGCCAAGACCTCCCTGATGTCGAGACACGTCCCCAGCGGGTCGTCGACTCCTTTCCGTCGCCAGAGCACCGCCGCCGCCGTCGTCACGAAATTCCGGCTGCCTCGGTCGTTGCCGGTGGGGACCGCCTCCACGGACTCCTCCTCGCTGAGCCACGCGCCCGCCATCAGTTGCCGTCGTCCGAGCCCGTGCCCTTGCTCTTGCCGCCGCCGTGCCGCATCTCGCGCAGAACGCGCCGCCGCCCGCCATCGACGGCCAAGTCCGGCCAGGGACGCCATCTGAGCAGACCAACGCCACCAGGAGCTTCACCTCACTGAGTTGAATCCATCTGGACAGTCCTCGTCGCCGTTCCACGGTGGGAGCACCGCCGTCGACGTGGAGCCCTTGCCACCGGCCACTGCCCTCGTCGTGGACCAAATCCCCGTCATCCTGGGCATCGCCGATGAGGACCGACACCACCATGAGGATCTCCTCGTCGAGCCGCACACCTACCACTGCTTCTCATCGCCGTTTTGCCACCGGACGCGCTCCTCCACGCGAAGACTCGAGCCGCCGGCCGCCTCGCCGCCACGGGCCAAATTCCGGCCGTCGCCGCCCCCCTGCCGTCCGGTGAGAACATCCTCGAGTTCCCCTCGCGCTCTTCTCTCAATTGCGCCAGCTCGCCACCGCCCTAGTCCACCAAATCACCGGCGAGCCGGACGCCCAGAGCCGCCATCAGCAGGGGGAGCGGAGCGCGGCGGCAGAACTGGCGCCCGGAGGGAGGGAATGACCTATCTGCGAGAGTTAAATAATTCTAGGGGGGTTTCTATAAAACCGTTTGCAAAACCGCCCAACAAAACCAACTATAGGGGGTTATGTGCACCGGTTTCTATAGTTTGGGGGGCCTGGTTATCCGGTTTTATAGTTTGGGGGTGAAGTGTTCCAAGGTTGATAGTTCAGGGGGGTACGTAGACTTCTTCCAACACGCAAGGGCGGCAACCACTTTCCCCCCAAGATCCCAGATCCTCGAAGAGATGTTCCGCCTCCGCCGGAGCGTCTCCGGCGGCGGCCGCAACCGGAGCGTCTCCGGAGGCAACCAGAGCGTCGTCTCCGTCGGCACCCAGAGCCAGAGCAGCAGCCGCAGCCGCAGCGGTCCCCAGATCTATGGGCCGAGGAACCTCGAGGATGATTTCCTCAAAGGCGACCTGAAAGAAGAGAGCAGAGAGGTTCTTGCCAAGATCGGAAAGTGCTACAGCCGGTTGAAGAATCGTCAGCTCGGATACGGTGGCTTTTGCTTTGGCCTCCTGGATCCCACCTCTAACATCTATGTCAACTCCGTCATGTCTCCGGATGTTGCTGCTCGGGTGGCCGCAACAGGAGGAGAGCAGGCTGCGGACATGATCCAGCGGTCGCTGGATGGCCTCCTCGCTTTCCTGACCCGCCTCCTCCCCTACCTCCCGTATGTCGAGGCCGTGCGATACCTCGACGCCGCCGAGGCGGACCCCCTCATCGCCTCCCTCCTCATCATCAATCGTCGCGGGATAGAGCAATCCTTCAGGTTCGACTCCGACACCACCGTTGCTGCCGTCGAGGCGGCCCTTCGATGCGCAGCAGTCGCCGCCCGCCACCCAGATCCGCAGAAGCTCGTGCTAGTGTGGAGGCTGGTTTCACCTGACCTGAAAAAGCTCCTGCCGGGACTTCAATCAAAGTCTGACCAACTTCTGCTCTATCTGGATCATGTGGCATCGGGCCCAGTTCGCCAACTAAAAGAATGCTGGGAGCTTGCCAAATCTAGGCTTCACCGTGGAAAACCCCGACCACTGCCTCCTAGCCGGTCAGCCAGGAAGCGTGTGCTTATCGCAAAAATCCATCGTTTCTACCTGCAGGCGCTGGCCAGGCTGCCCAAGGATGAACTCTGCTCTCGGTATCACCACAGCCTGCTCAAGGCTGGCCACTGCTATGGCCCACTGGACCCTGTCTCCAACATCATTATCAACACCATTTGCTACGACAAAGCCTACCCGCCAAGCAAACAAGTTACAATACAAATGATCAGCACCAGGTGCCTGATGCGAATTGTGGCCCGATCATTCTATGGCCTAGTGTCGTTCATGTGCACCTGCTACCCGGACCGTACACCTGACCAGATTCTGCAGTGCCTACAGGACGCCAATGCTGACCTGCGAGTTGCTGATCCCACCTTTGCAGATATGCTCAAGCCTAGGAGTAGAATGAGCTTCTCTGGTGACCTGCAACAGGCTGCATCTTTCAGAGGTCAGCCTTATGAGGCGACAAATACTTTGGTTGCAGGAAGCACCTCAGATCCCAGTCTCCAAGTAGCATATAACGCGGCAGCCACTGCTGCGAGCCACCCTGTGCCGCATCAGCTGCAAGAGCTTCTTGGTCTACCTGACTCAGTGCTTATTCTTCAGGTTACCTGCATGCGGGTGCTGCGTCATGATCGCATACTCTCCTCTGAGAATGTTGAGTCTCTTGCCAGTTTACTCAAGCCTCCCTTTGCTGATGAGTTGCACCAGCAACCGCATCCTGCGCCTGAAAAGGTAGACAATGCAACCTACGCTGTGTTTTCTCGCCGATGCCTCCAATTCTGGGACCGGCATGAACTAGTCCTTAGGAAGGTGGAAATAGCACTGGCCAAATTCAACATCGACAAGGTTGATTTCTTCTCTTACTGTTACTTGCTCCAAAATTTTGCTTTCAAACTTTGCCTCTGTTGTTGTGGTATGCTCAGCCTTCCAATTTAACTCTTTGTTTCCGTGGTTGAAGGTACACAAGTATAAGCTTCATTTTATATGTGGTGTCAATGAACTCGTATCTGGCCCGGAGTACAACACGACCTTAGGCTGTAATCCAAG
Organism: Echinochloa phyllopogon; assembly: GCA_033239725.1. Classification (NCBI taxonomy): domain Eukaryota; kingdom Viridiplantae; phylum Streptophyta; class Magnoliopsida; order Poales; family Poaceae; genus Echinochloa; species Echinochloa phyllopogon. Next base: position 46,396,290 of record BTCW01000002.1, on the reverse strand, counting down.
GGATCCTTTTAGATATCATCACAGCCATATCAATTTTCTTGCAACTTGTGAAGACCCTCACTCTGTTCATGATCCTGCAATGCTCTTTTTTGCTGAGTGTGGCAACTATAATCCTGATGAGTCTTGGTGCTTACCTTTAGATCCTCTGGATCAAGCCACCGGTAATGCTCTAGTATTAACCTTACAATTTCCGTTAATACCCTGTATCATTATGATATTAATGTTGTGACGTGTTGTGATGTAGTGTACAAGTCTAGGAATTGTGTGTTCTGGAAGGATATAGGAGCCGGTTAGGATTTGTTTAGCTTATCTCTAATTGAAAATCCCTCCTGTTGCTGTGTAGATAGCAGAGATTGAATAATAATAGTGACGTGATGCCCAGAAAAAAGAATAATGCTAAAGTTCGACTAATGAAATGTTAGACTAGATCTGTATAGGGTTAAGTTGATGCTAAACCATGACATATACAGTGACTAATAGATGCTTCTTATACAATGTTGTGACCTGTTGTGATGTACTCCGTAGTGTACAAGTCTAGGAATTGTGTGTTCTGGAAGGGTAGAGCCGGTTAGGATTTGTTTAGCTTATTTCTAATTGAAAATCCCTCCTGTTACTGTGTAGATAGCAGAGATTAAATAAGAACAGTGACGTGATGCCTAGAAAAAAAGAATAATGCTAAAGTTCGACTAATGAAATGTTAGACTAGATCTGTATAGGGTTAAGGTTGATGCTAAACCATGAAATATACAATGACTAATAGATGCTTCTTCGATGATAGGTAATACAAGATGCCGATGTAATTCTACATAGTAGAATGCTGAAGTATTTTTCTTTTGGAGATAACATACCTTGCAGTGTCAATTTCTGAACATAGTATTTCATAATTGTGGATGCTGACTAACTATACTGCAATATGATTTGTATTTATATAATTTAGAGATATTTGTTCAAAGTACTTGGTTAATGCCTGGGATAGAACAAATTGTGTATTTTTGTGGAAAATCCATGGTTATTGAGGTGGCAAGTCAAGGTGTGAGTGTGTGGCTGCCCACCACCATGCCAAATGCCTAGGAGGCACCTTAAATACCACGGGAAAATCCTTTGATTTGGTTTTGCCGAAGTCTTCTGCATTGGTTTTTTTATAACTTCCTTTTCATCACAATATGTGCAACAAAGATTGGAAAGGGACATCACATCGAACTATGCATCTGGAAGCTAGGCTTGGTATTGGTATGATTGTTTAATAACATTTGGAACCAAGAAGATAGCATGGAAATTATTTCTTACAGATATAACTGGATTGGTTCATAATTAGTAAAGTAACTGTAATCTACCTGCTATATATAATGCTATTTACCTGTTGGAGCCCGTGGCCTCTTTCTGCAATGACTTCACAACCATAGTAAAATGAATATTTTGGCTGCTGGGTCTGGATCAAACATTTAGTGAAAAATGCTCTCCGATAGACTTAGCAGTCAGATGCTTGGAAAGGAAAGTATCATGTAGTGAAAAATGCTCTCCTATAGGCTTAATAGTCAAATGCTTGGAAAGCAAAATACCAACATTTTATAGAAGAAAACGCGATCCTATTATATTGACAATCTTCCACCCCATTTTTAGATACCAACATTATGAACTTTTGGTTTCTTTTGAAGTGTAATAAGTACACTACACTTTAAACCACATTTTTAGATCAAATAAACACGTAAATGCAAGGAGTTGTGCCAATAACATTATGTCTAGATCTACAATCTGAATGCCACAGAATAAAATGGATGCTTTCTCTGTAGTATTATTTGGGCAAGCAAGAATAAACCTTCAAATGCTTTGCTTCTTCCCTATGTAGTGTGCAAATGTGCAGATTTTCTTTACATGAAAAATTGTCATTAGCATTCCATGCATGGACTACAATTGTGTTGTGATTTTGTATGTATGCAGAGCATGTCCGTTGCATTTACTGTGAGGAACAAGGGACTAGAATTGTGCATCCAGCTGTCCAAAGTTTCCATGGGCGTGATATAGAGTTTGAGAAGGTGCTGCGTGGAGAACGTCTTTTTTGTGGATCAGACAACAGCGCCTACACCAACAATTGTCTATATCTCAATTCCCCAGATCAGCTGGGTCATCTTGAAGATGACTATATCTACTCTGACTATGTCCTAGATCCTGATGCTAGAAAAGTTGGCCCAGAAATGCTCCAGTTTCTGTTTGTGAAGTAACATCTCGTGTCTTATATGGCAGCAGATGCGATAGAGTAGGGGACAAGCTCTGACTGCATAGAAGATGCTAATGATAGACAAGTAGCGGACAAGCTCCTCGTGCCTTTTGTGCGATGTTTAATATCGTGTAATGTTGCTCTTGGACCCTATGTATCTGGGTGTTGGATCACTGGATGTCGAATCTGTGCTGTAATGTAACGCTGTTTTACGTTGCCGTGATGTTGTCCTAGTGGAATTTGGATGTCGTGGATTGCGGTCTTTATTTGACTAGCAGATAGATGCGTTCGTTAGTTGCTACGGGTCTAAACTGAGTGACCGAATTCATCCGGCATGCTCAATAAAAAAAAGCAAAGGTTCTTGCTTGTCCGATGAGACCCAATGGTACGCTTCTACTAACTTTAATAAAGAGTCTAATAAACAGACTTATACATGATCAGCGGTAGCATGTACTTCTGATTATCCATTCATTTATAGGCTCACTCATAGATGTTACATGATGGAACCAGTATATGTACTATTAAATATTATATATATATATATATTTTAAATTTCACATTACAAGGCAGATGCCCATACACGAACGCAAACCCTACCTCCGAAGGACTGAGCACCCAGCAGATATGGAGATTCCCGAAGTCAGGGAACACCGCTTACCACTTAGCGCCGGTAAATCTTAAAAAAATCTCAGGAAAAAGTGCAGTCACCAGGATTTGAACCCTGGTAGGTAGCGTCCCACCGGACCGTACTACCATTGGAATATAAGCCAATTAGCTACTATTAAATATTATATTGATGTCATAACGACATACTCCTGTTATTATGTATAGGAAATACTACCGGACTTAAAATTTGGTTAGAACCCACTTTGTGTGGCCCATCGTCCTCAGCCCAAGCCTGCTTTGTATAGTAAACTCTGAAGCAGTAGGAAGAACTGCCTCGCAGCCAGTTCTTTTCACGCGCGGTCTTATCCCTTCAATCCGCACAGAATGTTTCACAATCATCCCGGTTCCCATCCTGTCGCTCAGTTGAAAAAAAAAGAATTTCTTATGTGCCCCAGAAATTAGAGTAATTCTCTATTTTGGCCTTGAAAGATGGCAAGTGGGCAAGGATCTGAATCCTTGGGGACCGAGTTCCCGTGCGGTAGCAATAGGCACTGCAGCTTAAGCAGTTGCCGGACGTGAGGGGGTCCACTGTTTGCTACTGTGCAGTACAGGAACAACATTGTTTGTCAGGGCACTGTACACCAAAGTTCCGTACTGTAGCACCAAATCTGAGCCGTTCACATGGAAATCGGATGGCTGAAATTGCGTGCAGTGCTTAAGTTGCAGTGGTAGTTTCCACCGGATCTGAATCCGAAGCCTTGGAGCATGCCGCTCAGCAGGCTAGACATCACGTTCCTAGCTTGTAAAGGCCTGTTAGGGCCATTTTTTTCCCCGTTGAAACTAGTGACTTTCATACATACACAAAGAAGAAGCTGGGCTGGACCCGGGATCCACCCTACCACGGTGGCAGGCCTGGGAAAAACTTAAGGGCGAGTTAAAATGGCAATTAAGGGAAAGCAAATTTAAAATAGTGGCAGCGAAGGGAACTAAACAATTTTAATGGCATTAAAGAAATTTATATAAATTTCAGTCACAGTGAGGGAATTTACTCACTGATAGAGGATACCAAGTTGATGCAAGTGCTGTGAATCTTATGCGGCGGTGCAGGCTTTCGGAAGATATATGTATTTCGATTTTCAAGAAAAAAAATAGTTTGAAGCGCTGGTTTGCATCCAACCCACAAACTCAAAACAAGCTTAGGCCAATTCCGATGGCAAAATTCATTTTGATACTTTCAAGAATACCATATGTCAGCAAATAACGATTAATTGATGGTTAAAACAACTCCCCGCAATGCAGTTTCGATTTCGGTGTTTCATATGTACTCGTTGCATTTAATTATAAGACACAATTGTGACTTAAAAACAATATACGTGGATTTCATCTTGACGAAACTCTTCTCATCTCTCTTTTTTAAAATTTCTCATGTCATCCAAATTATTCATGTGACACTATATATTATTAAATGCGATTAATAAGAGTCTCCCTCGGAGTGACTATCAATAACGAGGACCAAATATAGCTACGTTACGTTCCGCTGCTGCTAAATTTCAACGGTACAACGCCACGATCGTCACTGTTCCACGGAGATTTCCATTGCCACGGCCGCCTCCGTAATACCGTACGTACAGGAAGTCGCCAGAAAAAAATACCGTACATGACGAGAAATGTATGATCCCCTCTCATGCATGCCATACTACGCACATACGAGAACTGGTTTTTCTTTCTTTGTTTGTGCGTTAATTTCGTCATGGATGGACGTGTTGGTTTTCTTCCCAGATCCCAATCATCAAGTGTCTGTGAATTTCTGTTTTAGCCCTTGTTTAAATGCAAAATAAGGGGTTCAAACTTGGGGGTTTGGGGTCACGTCGCAATCATTGCATCACTATAGCATTTCGTCTGTATGTGTGAAAAATTATCCAAAAATTGATCAGTTCGTCTCGCAGAGTACAACAAAACTGTGCAATTAGTTTTTGATTTCCAATATTTAGTACTCCATGCATGTGCCGACATTTTGATGTGATGTGAATCTTCTTTTTATATAGTGAACTTTGGGGTGTAAATTTGGGAACTAAACAAGGTCTTAATTGGATTTGGATTCTTCCTTTTAGATTTGGTTGTACCTTTTCTTGTGCGGTAGTTTTGACCTTTGTATTCGAATCTGCTGTGTTTCTGGCTTTTTTGAAAAGTCGTCAGATTTTTGTTTTAGAAAATGGAATTATCTCCGGCCTCTGCAACTGCACACAACCAAGTTCTTACAAAATTTCCAGCTCACAAGCTGATTATGAATAAAAACAAAAATATGTAAATGATAGGAAGAAATCACAAGCAAAGTCTATTGCTTCTCCATCCATTCTTGGCAAAGATATCCAAGACGACAACCCAGTGCCTTGCTTGCCAAGCAGATGGTCTCTCTTGTGTCCTCATGCTGTAACAGGGACCAGAAACATAGCCAGTACGATCCTTTGAAAACAGCATGCATAAAAGAGGTAAATCGTTTTTTCTCAAAAACTAAATCATTACGTGTACACCAAATCGCCCACATAATGGCTGCAACCCAACAAAAATTATTCTTCTATCTTTTTTCCTTATGCCTGTTAACCAATTCCCAAGCATATGGGCTCTTGTTTTTGTGGAGTTATTGCTTTCTGAAAAGTCGTCAGATGAAGCGTGGTATCTGATGACGTTACTAGGTGGAACCAAACGAAGCGTGTAAGTGTAATCATCTCCACGTATGTAATCAGATACGTCGCAATCGCATCACATTTGCTTTGCTGTTGCCATTTTATCAACCAAACACCTCCTTAGATTTCAAGGTTCATGGGAGGCACTGACATCAGCTTCTAAGAGCAGGTATAATAAGGCTGAGTCAGCCGGCTGTGTGCTGTGCCAGGTAATCAAAATCTGATGCGGAGGAGTGAGAAGGGGGAAGAGAGAATGGAGCGGGCGGCCCATCACTCGCCCGGCTGAATCGCTTCCCCCGAGAACGAAACGCTCGCTTCCAGCCCGGTGCGAGCGGTAGAGCCGGCGCTTCTTCCTCTTCCTGATCCCATGTTTCATCCTCCTCCCGGTTCGTAAAATCTTCCCACCATGTCCAGGCAAATCTCTATATTATGATTGATGAAACAACAACAGAAACATAGCCACGGTAGATCATATGCATAGGTAAGCATTGAATACTTAACAGCCAACCAACACTACCAAAAAAAGCTTTCTAGGAGCGACACTTATTTTTTTAGGATCGGAAGAAATTATCGTCCGTGCCTACTAATAGATAACAAACACCAACAACAACAACAACAACATAGCCTTTTGTCTCAAGCTAGTTGGGGTAGGCTAGAGGTGAAACCCAAAAATCACGGCTCAGGCACATTAATAGATAACAAACACCAACACTTAAAAATCTATTTTGGGCCATGCGACGACCCGCACCTAAAAATACACAGCGCGGGCCGGGCATGACCCGTTCTTATTTCCAGACAAGAAAGCCACCCATTGCAAGAAAATCACGGGACAACCTGCCATATATCCTCGATCTCCTCACATTATCCCTCCTCTCCTCTCACCTTATCCTCTTCCTCGCCTTTCTCTCTCCGCCTCTCCACTGGGAATTTGAGGGACGAGCGAGGCATGGAGCGCACCGCCTGCAAGCGCCCGCGCGGCGCCCTCGGCGGCAGCGAGGCGGACATGCCAGGTGGCGCGCGCGGCCGCCGACGGCAAGGACATGGCGGGTGGCGCGTGCGGCCGGCGGCGGCAAGGACGTGGCGGAACGGCGAGGCGTCGGTGGAGCAGCAGGGCCACGCGTGCGGCGGCGAACGGCGAGCCGACGGGCGGCCGCGGCGGAGGAGCGTGCGGGCGGCCACGGTGGAGTGGCGAGCCGGCGCCCCGGTGGCGGAGCTGTCGGGCCACACGTGCGGCGGCCGCGGCAGAGCGTGTAGCCGCGAGTGGAGCGTGTAGGTGGCCGCGGCGGAGCGGCGAGCCGGCGCCCCGGTGGTGGAGCTGTCGGGCCACACGTGCGGCGGCCGCGGCGGAGCGTGTAGCCGCGAGCGGAGCGTGTAGGTGGCCGCGGCGGAGCGGCGTACAGCGAGCCGACGGCGAGCGGGGCGGCGGAGCGAGGGTTTAAAAAAAAAGATGACCACCCATTGCCCAGGCCCTTTTGTTTCCCTCACATTAATTATTTTTTGTTTGGGAAGAGACGAAAGAAAAACCTGGATGCACCTGGAACTCGTGCTGCTTACTGCATGCTGCTAGCTCGCTCAGCTGATGGAGCTGGAGACAGAGACGTAGGAAACCGAAATTTGCACAACGCTGGCCGCAGCTGAAATCGTTTGATTGCGCCGCCATTGTCATCTCCTCCTCCAATCTTTCCTAGCCGGCTAGCCCCCTGCTCCTTCCTGTCTTCTCCCACATTCCCGGGCTCCCGAACATATGGGAGAAAAAACCTATGCATACATTCGTGACATGAACATTGAAACATCTCTCTTTAAAATTTCTCATGTCATCCAAATTATTCATGTGACACCCTATTAAGAGTATTAAATGAGAATAAAAGCCCCCAGCGAATGGCTTTACCAAACTCCCATACAACTAGCTTCCAGAAGCTTGAGGTCTCCACGTTTCGCATCCACACACCATCTGCTCGTCCACGTTTACTTACCAACCACGACGTCCGCTTGCTATGGAATTTGTACGGATCGAATAATAAGGACCAAATATAGCTACGGCCATGTTTGGTTCAAGATGACTTTTTTCAGTGACTTCTAGGGACTAAACTTTAGTCAGTTGTCCTGTTTGGTTGTATGGACTTAAAGTAACTAAATGTAATTAAAGTGACTGAACAAAGACCATACTACCCTTGCAGCCTTGGTCGGGAGGGCCGGGTGGGGCATTTAATGAGGGCAGTGGGGGAAAAAGTCAGTAAAAGTCCCAAAAAGTCACCAAAATGTAGCTTATGGACTTATGGGGTAGTGAAGTTTAGTCCCTTTTAGTCACTCTGTTTGGTATTTTTGAGACTAAAAGGGACTAAAGTTTAGATAAAGTCAGGTAACCCTACGTTACGTTCCGCTGCTGCTAAATTTCAACGGTACAACGCCAACGATCGTCAGTGTTCCACAGAGATTTCCATTGCCACGGCCGCCTAATACCGTACGTACAGGAAGTCGCCAGAAAAAAAAATACCATACATGACGAGAAATGTATTATCCCCTCTATATATGCATGCCATACTACGCACATACGAGAACTGGTTTTTAATTTCTTTCTTTGTTTGTGCGTTAATTTCGTCATGGATGCACGTGTTAGTTTTCTTCCCAGATCCCAATTCAAGTGTCTGAATTTTTGTTTAAATTGGATCTGGATTCTTCCTTTCAGATCTAGTTGTACTAAACAAGGGCTTTGTATTCGAACCTGCTGTGTTTCTGGCTTTCTGAAAAGTCGTCAGATGAAGCATGGTATCTCATGACGTTACTGGGTGTCTGGGTGGACCAAACAAAGCATGCAATCATCTCCATGTAATCAGATACTGTCGCAATCACATCACATTTGCGTTGCCGTTGCCATTTTGTCAACCAAACACCTCCTTAGATTTCAAGGTTCATGGGAAACACTGGCGTCAGCTTCTCAGGATGATTGCAACCTAACAGCAAAGGTAGACGCATGTTTCTTAGAATATTACTAACTACTCCCTGTCTCTTTGCTAATCACATTGGCCAGCTAGCAAGGCGGCCATTGAACAGTCACAGACTCACAGACTATCTGAATTTCAGATTTTTACAACTGACGGACATGGGTCTCGTGCATTGCTGACTCCATAAAAAGGTCAATCCTCAGAATGGGTCCCACAGACTATCTGAATTTCTTTGGGGAACAGGCATGTACGAACTTTTGTCAGACAGGCTTCGATTGTGAACAGACACACAGATACATCACTGTGATCCGTGTTGGATATATATACATTTCGTGGTATTTTGCACACGCAGCAGCCCTGATTCAGCCACTCAGGCTGGCACTTGATCAGATGAAGGGTATGACCGCATGACATAAACCGGATCGCCAACCTTGACGATCCTACCTTCGCCATATTCTGACAGTGATTCCTTGCAGACTGCATTCTGCCCAAAGTACACCTACAAAAACGATGGAAACCATGGGATTCGATTTTTGGGACATCGTGAACCTGTTTCATGACTATGTGGGAGTAGCAAACGCCACAGATAAGATGCGAGCGACAATCACCTGCCGTTTATTTTTGTGGTTTGGAAGCAGCACTTCACCGGACCGATATGTCTGCAGAGTTTCGGTTGGTTCAGTAGGGCTAGATATTCCCGTGTCTTGATTAATTGTAGGCACCTGAATCAGCCAGCACAAAGTGAATAAATTAAAAGTTTTTATCTATACTAGTTCGCCGAAGTAAATGGCACACATCATAGTACTGATTCATTGGTTTTGACGTTCCTGGAAATTACAGTCACCACGAATTATAAGAAAACTTTACTAGCATTACATCATGAAAGAAGAACTAAGTAAACTAACTATTTACTCCCATTACCACATAACTCAACAGATGATCTAACCATGCAGGAAACTAAAATTTTGAAGTCACACCCCTAGGACAGTAGGACCATAGTCTTGTACAATGCAAACAAGAAAAAGAAAATAAAGGAAATTAGAATATCATACAGAGTAATAATTCAGTAGAATATCTGTTGACACAACAAGCTTGTTGAGACACTAAATTCAGATCAATTATCATGTTTCCTTCTGCATGGACATTTCATAATTAACTCAGCAGTTACAGTAAACTTGCTGATACTGTTATGGTCCCAAACAAATCAATATATATACATAATTCACTCCACCTCTGTGTTTATACAGTAACCTTGCTAGGGAAGCTTAAGATGAAAGCATTTACACAGCCTCCATTTCGATCAACAAAATATGTAGGTGGGTCTGTTCAAAAGAAAGAACTTTTACCTTGCAACGGCCGCATAACTTCACACCTTGAAATGTTAACCTGTTTATCTTTACTGTTTTCCACAGATCCTCTGCATATGGGTTACATCCCTCCACTAAAATACTGTCAAAATAAATTACTTTTGTAAGAATTAAAGCAATCATAGGGATTACAAAATTGATAGATATCCACTAACTGTAGTTGTTATCAACCACACCAATTATCCTAAAAGAAGTCATTCAGGAAACACAAGTGCACAATATGTGTGGCTCACTTTGGTCTGAAGCGGTTAATCGGTACAGGCTCTTTGAGTTTCCCATTCAGCGCATCCAGTGAGCTCTGAAATAAACGTGGATCATCAGGTAAAGTATTTTGTTTAGCAACATTTCCAGATAGCATTTATCTGGAAACCAAGGGATAGTATGAACTATGAAGAACAGAACCTGGGAGGTTATCAGAAAAGGGAAGCCATCAGAAAACATGACTTTGTATCCTCGTGCATAGTCAGAGTCGGTCAGTCTAGTTTCTGTCTCTGTTAAAAAAATAAAATCAAAGGTTCTCCATAAGACCATAAATAGCATATGAGATTTCATCTAGAAAAATATTCCAGGAAAAAGGAAAGGCATGTAACTGTAAGAAACAAATGTTTACACCTTCTTTAAATCGCACCAGTCGAGTTGGGTTCCCAAAGAAAGTGGAAAACCATTCAGCTGCTTCAGCGCCTTCATCATAAGCAGAGCCAGACCACTCCCACACAGAGACATCATAGATTGTGGCGCATTCTGAAGCAAGAGGGATCTTCAATGGATCCATTCCAGGTGCTTTGACAACTGCAGCATGCGGTGGGTTGAATAAAATTTTCAACTTTAGGACTGTCCACTGGAAAAAGAAAAAAAAAGCTAACACCTGTTGACCAACAACCAATTAACTGTCAGCAAGAGGAATACTCGAAATGTTAACAGGACAGATCAGAAGTATAACTAGCCGTAGTTACAGTTCTCTTTGTTTTTGGGCATATATGTTCAATTTCTGGCAGTAAAGTTGTATAATCAGTTGTACTAATGCTGTGTAGTCAACTTTTGCTGCTGTTGCTGGCAGGGTACAACAAAAATTCCAACTTTAGGACTGTCCACTGGAAAAAGAAAATAAAACAGCTAACACCCGCTCACCAGCAGCCAATTAACTGGCAGCAAGAGGAATACTCGAAATGTTAACAGGACGTCGGGACAGATCAGAAGTATAACTAGCCATAGTTTCAGTTCCCTTTGTTTTTTTGGGCATGTATGTTGAATTTCTGGCAGTAAGGCTGTACAGTCAGTTATACTAATGCTGCGCAGTTAACTTTTTATTTCCAATTTATATACATCTTCTGCTGCTTTTGTTGGCAGGAAATGTGCGGTTAACAGCAAATCAAGAGCTTTGTGGAGAGAATCCTGTACCCATGTGGTCGTCGGGCGTGGGCTGCCAGTCCTCGGCGAAGGCCTCTGGCGGCAAGTCCACCTGGATGAGCGCGAGCTTGGGCTCCACCCTCTGGGTGCAGCCCCGCCCCTTGGAGTTCACCAGCATCCATTGCCGATCCCACCGGAACCCTACCCGCCAAGATCAATGCGGAGTGAGAAAAATCAGGCGTATTTTCGAGCTAGTGGAGGAGAACGCGATGGATGGGACAGGCAGCAGAGGCAAGGTACCAGTGGCGGTGACGGGGGCCTGGGGCACGGAGATGCCCCTGCAGGACTTGATGGGGTAGACGAGGACGGACTTCACCGTGGCCGCCGGCTCCCCGGCTCCGCCGCCGCCGAGGAGCGAGGAGAGGAATGAGGCGGCCTTTGCCATTGGGTCGGGTGGGGCAGGCGCAGCAGAGCAGAGAGACTCACCCCTGCTAGTGGTGAAGCGGCTCAGAGCAAAATCTCGGCCGGTGGGGTAAGGTGGTGTTTAGACGTTGAATTTGGGAGGTTGAATTTGGGAGTATGATGTCACTTCGTAATCATTACGTCACTGTAGCATTTCGTTTGTATTTGTGAAAAATTGTCCAAAAATTGATTAATTAGGGTCAAAATGTTCGTCTCGTAGAGCACAATAAAACCGTGCAATTAGTTTTTGATTTCATCTACATTTAGTACTCCATGCATGTTATGACATTTTGATGTGATGGGGAATCTTCTTTTTGCATAGTAAATTTGGGAGTGAAATTTTGGAACTAAACAAGGCCTAAGATCGCCCCCAAGGTACTCAATTAAGAACTCAAGTTTCCCCGACCGAGAAAACTCCCGAACCCTGACCCCGTCCTGACACTGGGGACAGACACCATGGGGATCCGTTGCCTGGGCCGGTCTGCAGGCCGGAAATAGGCTGTACCACACACCAGTATTTTGGCACACAGGGGTAGCGAGAGGATTTTTTTAACCTACAGGCCAGAAATTCGTCCCCAACAACCCTGGCCTGTCGGGTGCCGCCGGCACGCCAAGACCACTCGGTCTAGCGTCCTTTGGCTCAGAGCAAAATCTGAGGCCAGTGAATGATTGTCTGATTGCGAGTTTTTGTTGGAATGTGTGGTGGCCGGCATTTACGGCTGCAACTTTATTTATTTACTTATTTATATTTATATTTATTTATTCACTCTTCATTCTTTCTTTTCACTAGTTTTTTTTTGAAACGAGTCTTTCTTTTCACTAGATAATTTCAGTTCAAACAACTGGAACTGACGTCAGATTACAACTAAAGAACCAGTTTCTGTGACTGCTGACTCTACATTATTGTTGATTTCTGGGTGCATGCATACATCCACAGCTATGCGTGAGTCTCACGGGTTACGTTTTCGGACGCGACTGGGGTTTGCGGTTTTCTTGACGTGCCTGAGAAACTCTTTTTCGGGGAGCGGCTTGCCCCTCGCGGGTCGAGGTTTTTTTTTACATCCACAACTATGAACCAAAGTTCCAAAACAAGAAATCAGCCATCAGTGTAGTTGCACGGGTGGACTGGAAGCTCGATCATCGTGCTCGTGCAAGCCCGAGGCGGTGTTCTTCTTCCTTCTCGCTGCAAGCACAACCAAGCAGCAGCAGCAGCAGCAATCAGCAAGAAATTGAAAACCACAAACAACGTCGTCAGACGAACAGGGAGGAATAATCTGAATCCACTCACTGCGGGAATGGGCAGAGCAGGCAGATCAGCGTGAGGAGCAGCGCCAACGCGAGGCACGCCGCGCCGGCGGCCAGGTAGGCGCGGCCGAGGAAGCTGCTCCTGCCGCCCAGCACGCCGGCGGTGGACAGCACCACCGCCTTCCCGCCGCCGAAGCTGTAGGTGTTGTACCTGTTCTGCACGGCCACCGTCACCACCTCGCCAGCGCGGAGGTCCGCCTCGATCCTGCCGTACAGCTTCCGGAACCTCGGCAGCGCCGCCGTCCGCATCCACACCATCAGATCCTCCTGCTCGCTCAGCTGCCGGATTCGATCGCATCATCCATTCCAAGCCAATTAATTAAGCAACCCGCAATGCATCTGATGAATTTGTGAAGAGAGAACCTACAGGCTTGCTGGGATCGAGCGTCCCGCCGCCGACGAGGCCGCCGCTCTGGAAGTTGCTCGGGTACACATGCTCGCCGAAGAGGTGGCCTCTGTCACTCCTCCACGAGATCCCTCGCTTGTTCACCGCCAGCGTCTCGTTGCCGCGGGCGAAGCTGTAGGTGTCGTTGAACAGGCTCCACGCCACGAGCCCGCAGGGGACGACGGGCTTCCCATTCGCGGTGGCTTCAGGGTTGCAGAGTCTTGTGTTCTTCGCCATCTTGGGGTCTCCCAGCTGCCTGATGCTACGGCTCCTCGCGTACCTGTGAGTGAGGAGCCCTAGTCCCTTTAGCTTCTTTGGAATTTCGTCAGTAGAGGTGAATTAATCAAGTGATCAGCCACGTTTGTTTTGTTTACCTTCTATGGTTCTGGTGGAACTTGTCGAGTTGATAGTATATGTAAATTGGCTGCTTCATATCCTTAGGAACCTGTGAGGACAGGAATAAAGCTTTTGCCGTCAATTGAAAGCAGAAGACCACTTGTCTTTTTAATTCCATTCGACGACTGATTTAGATTTACCTTGAGTACCCTTGTGCAGGATTTGTCCTCTGAAGGGTTTTGGATATAAGCAACTGTATTGTTATGCATGTGTTCTGGTACACATGCGGTCTCATATCGGTCTGCCACTTCAACAACCTGTTTCAAAGCAGAAAGTCACTCTAAAGACCAAACTTGGATTTTTACTCCACTGCAGATTTATACAATGCACATCACAGTGCCAAAATACCTTATTTGAGGCTGCGATGCAACCAAGACCTATCAGAATAAAAATTATGCCCACGGACGCATTTACAGCGATAGCCTGATCATCCTCAAAAAGTTACAGGAGATAGTCATCACATGTTGAGTTTCTAAACCATATATATATTTGTTTCATGATAGAACTAAGAAATGATGCATGCATAAGAATTTTGAACTCACAATGCGAGGCGTAATTGTAAGCTCGCATGCTTGAAGCCGCTGCTGAGTAAATAGACGATCTTCAGTAGAAGAGATACTGATAAGTATTTGTTCAAAATTTAAAACAAACACAAAGGTAACACCGAGGTATCCCATTATAGACTACTTTAGGCTACTTATAGCTTCATGAATGACCCTCCTCTAATTTGGAAAAGGGAAAGATTCTTTGTAAATATAAAAATTACAAAAGCTATCATATACAAATCCAAAGTCAAGTAACTGCAGTTGATGTTACCGAGAACAATTCAGGCTGGAGAAAGAAATACAGAATGCTGCTTCTTTATCTGAGGAAAATTACCCCGAGGCCTGTTCCGCTTCTTCGTGGTGGCTGCCGGACCATCCTGAGTGGAGCTTGGTCCGGCTGCATCACTATTCACTGGCAGCATTGCTGTCCCTGGTGAAGATTGAAGAAAGTTTCCCAATGAACCATTCCTGTAAACTTGAAGAGCTATTTTAGACATAGACAAATGGTGATGTAGTAGCTCCAGGAAGAGCTTCACCGGGAGGGAAAGTGTAGGAATAGAGATGAAGACAAATGGTGATGTAGTAGCTATTTTAGACATAGACAAAAGGAGGGAAAGTGTCAAGAAGGTGTAGGAATAGAGATGAAGCAAGGAACTATAAAAGGATAGAGAGACAAACTGTCCTTCAGAGCGTCTGGGAAACGAGAAAGGCAAGGATCGATTCATCGATCCTGTGATGTAGGCAGTCCTCAGAAGCACTGCAGAGCAACATTGACACAGTACTGGCTGTCTGTTATCAGCTCTTCTGCTCGGAGATCCACTTGGGTCCTTCTGTACAGCTTCCAGGAGGTCAGGACCGCCACATTTTGCATCCATACGCTCAGGTTATCCTGCTTACTCACCTTTCAAGTTGGGAACAGAAATGCAAAAAAACCGAAACTTGCAAAACATGCATAAAAGCTTTTGACATGCTGAAAAGCAGGGCTGTAACTCTTTTTTGATAGACTATCTCATCAAATACACTTCCAGGTTTGCTTGGATAAACCTTCAAGCCTTGCACCACTTATCACAGTCTGAAAGTTCTTTACATCCACACGCTTGCCAAGTGTGCTATTTTGATCTTCTATGAAACATCTCGCATGTTCACCCTCAACATTTAATCGCAATGCCCCCAGAGGAAAACTGTATGTGCCATGGAACAGGCTCAAGCTATGATTCCGCAGGGGGCAATGGAGCTCTCGTGTGCGGTAGCTTCAGGCTTGCAAAGTATTCCCTAGTATTGTCTTAGGATTTCTCTGCTGTGTTGATCTCTACAACTCCTCACAGACCTGTGTTTCGAATTTTTGTTCTTAAGTTCAGAATATTCAACTTCTGTACAGATTGATAGATGGAATACCAAACACTGTTATACCTTTTGATAGTTTTGATACGGCTAGTCAGATTAGTAATAATAATATATGTTGATTGCCCCCCATCATACAAATAAAGTTAGTACCCTTGTGAAAACTTCCGCTGTCAATTGATTGCATTTTTTTTCGAGAACACGCAGGAGAGCTGCGTATCTTTGCATTAAGAAGAAACTGTCAATTGATTGCAGAAAGTGATTCCCTTATATTACTTAAAGATGATAAGTTCTTTCCTTTTACCTAGAGAATCATTGTGCATTTCTAATTGTGGATATCAGCGACTTTTTTTTTGGCGCAGCATGTTTTATTTCCAGGTTTGTTGCATGCATACAAATACACAGCGCAGTTTCTGAATTCTGAATGTCTGAACTTTGGATCGACAACCACACACAATTTCTGATGTCTGAACACTGTTTGAAATATAAATAGCTGTTGCTAACAACAATTATCCATCTAGCTGGTAATCCTTTGCACACACACACACAGTATGACAAGAAACAGGAAGCTGTTGTTACATAAAACATAGCCATGACTCAGGCTGGAGCTTCATCCGAAGAGAATGGCTGCAGCCTGCAGAACATAAACCGGATTTCCAGCAAAACATAAACCGGATTTTTTTGGAACTAAATAAACCGGATTTCCAACCTTGATCATCCTTCCTTTGCCATTTCCTGACAGATTCCTTGCGTACTAGATTTTGCCCAAAGAATCCTACTTCAGCATCCTGCAGCAATCAATAAGAATGGCCAACCTACTTCCTGAGCATCCTGAAGTAAGGAACTAGCATGTGACTTCCACCGTAGCTATTGTTGGGGGCTGGCACGTACGTGTTTCTAGCCATTGTCCGGTGGCGGTGTGTTGTGACAATAAGCCCGTCAAGAGTGGAAGAAACCTGCAGGGATATCTGAAGATAAATGTCAAAGGGGCGCTTACACAGAGTGCGGTCAGTTCTAGCTCCGGGGTCTGCGGATTATTCATCATCATTCGAGATCTGGCAATTTACGGGAAGCAAATCGATTCCACGCACGTACAGACCGCGCCCATGGCAACAATGACAATATGGCATGTAAACATAGCGCTGCAATCTGTCAAATGTATATGTACACGACGCAGCACTATTTCTGTTTTCTTTCGATCCCTAGCTAGCACGAGATGATCAGCAACCAAACCCAAGCCTGAAAAAAGAAACGGCTTCAATGATCTGTACATGCTCTAGCCATCCAGGCATGCCAACGTCGTCATCGTGCTAGTCCGGACAACGGGTACTGCAGCGCAAGATGCTCCTCTCTCCTGCAACCAAAAACCCATTCCGATCATTCCAAATGCTGCAGCTGCGTATGCACACGCTTATTAAACGCTGCGATCTCGTCACACGAACAAGCCAGCCATCAGAGGAACAATAATCCATCTTGTCAAGTAGGCCAGCCACACTCACAATGGGAAGGCGAGGCAGAGCAGCGTGAGGAGCGAAGCCAGCAGGAGGCAGGCGAGGCCGACGACCACGTAGCCGCGGCCGAGGAAGGCGTTCTTGCCCCCCAGCACGCCGGCGGTCGACAGCACCAGCGTCTTCTTCCCGCCGAAGCTGTACGTGTTGTAGTTGTTCTGCAGCGTCACCGTGATCAGCTCGTTGGCGTGGAGGTCCACCTCGATCCTGCCGTACAGCTTCCGGAACGTTGGCAGCGCCGCGGTTCGCATCCAGACGATCAGATCCTCCTGCCTGCTCAGCTGTTCAAGTTTGTATATATATATACAAAAAATAGAGAATGTAGGTATAATTAGAACTCACGGGATGTGAATCATAAGTTTTCAGACACTGAAAGTTAGGCCTCGATCAGACCCAAAAGAATCAAGCAAATCTTTACTGACAGCTGACTGAAACAAGAGAACCACCCATGTTCCAGTAACAAGTTCCAACAAAACTTACAGGTCTTGGATCGAGCCTCCCACCACCAATCAGGGTCCCGTTCTGGAAATTCCTCGGATACACTTGCTTCCCAAAGATATCCTCCCTTTCGCTCCTCCATGAAATACCTCGCTTGTGAACCATCAGCACCTCATGGCCACGAGTGAAGCTGTACGTGTCGTTGAACAGGCTCCAAGCCACGAGTCCGCAGGGGACGACGGGGTTTCCATGGTGAGTAGCTTCAGGTTTACAATCTTGTATGTAGCTGACCTCGTTAGGACTTATCAGCTGCTTATCACTACGGCTCTTCACATACCTGTGCTTCCCAGTATATTTTCCTTCAGTACAATACTTATAGCTTCTGTGGAAATTCTTCAGTAAAATTGGCAGCCACGTTTTTACCTTCGATGGTTCTGGTAAAACTTGTCGAGTTGATAATATATGTAGATCGGTTGCTTCATGTCCTTAGGGACCTACAAAGAGAATAGTAATCTCTAATCCTATGAAAAGTTTCTCCTCCAACTGAGAACAGAAAATGTTTCGAAACTTTTTTTACTTTCAGATGATAACCACTTACCTTGAGAATCCTTGTGCAAGTCTTATCTATAGAAGGATTTTGGATATAAGAAACTTTGTTGCCAAGCATGTATCCTGGTACACATGAAGTTTCATATTGATAGACCACTTCAACAACCTATGTGAAAGCAGAAAGTTACACCAAACTCGGATTTTCAGAACCGGATTCAGAATACAGATTATATAATGCACATCACAGCTCAAACTTACTCCATTTGATGCTGCAATGCAACCAAGGCCAATCGGGATAAAAATTATGCCCACAAACAAAAGTGCAGGAATAACCTGATCGCCCGGAGTTAGTTAGAGATAGTCATTAGATATTGAATTTCCAAACACACTCATGTTGAGAAAATAACTAAAAAGAATGAGGAAATCAAACTTACTGTCTGAGGCGCAAGTATAGGCTTGCAAGCTGGAAGCTGCTGCTGAGTAAACGGATGATCTTCAAAATCAACAGAATATACATTAGGCTACTTATAATGACATGAAGCAACCGATCTACTATAGGCTACTTGTCGAATTTAAACCACTATAAGATAACACCATTACATAAATTACAATAGGCTACTTCTAGCTTTATGAATCACGATCCTCTATTCTTGGAACAGAAAGGTAGTTTTCCAGTTTGCAGCACATCAAATCATATTTGGTGATAATCTGTATTCTGTAACATAATATGCTGGGCTGCTACAGCCTGTTCATGGGAGTTGGGAGCAAACATCCTAGTCCTCAAAGTACAACAATTCAGGATGTCAAAATTAAAAAAGAAAAAGAATTCTGCTTCTTTATATGAGGAGAGATTACACTGAGGCCTGTTGCGCTTCTTCATGGTGGCTGCTGAGCCATCCTGGCTGGAGCTCGGTCCTGCAGCATCACTGTTCGCCGGCGCCATTGCTGCCTGTGGCAAAGAAAGCGTCTTGAAGAGCTCGATGCCCCCCAAAATATTAGAGAGAAACAAATGGTGGTGTAGTGGTTTCAGAAAGCTTCAATAGGAGAGTACAGAAAAGAGGCAAGGTAGTAATCAGGATTAGGAGTAGAGACTAAGCAAGGAACTAAAAGGATGGAGAGGCAACCTGTTCTTGAGAGCAGCTGGGGAACCAGAAAGGTAAGGATCACCTAACCCAAACCTCCACGTCACTTTCCTCCTGCTTCAGAAGACTTTGGTGGTTCCTCTAGGATATTATTGGCTCAGTCTGTGTATCTGTATTCAATAAAAGAGGGCAACTAGCCAACGAAACATTGCTGGAGGCACTTCATAGATATCACAGCCAACGCAACAGCCTAGGAAATCCCAGTGCAAGAAGTCTCATGGAGGTTTCATAGGTACAAGAAAGTTTCATTGATATTGTTATTTCCAATGTCCGTAAATGAATTTGAGCTTATTATGTGGCGCCCACATGGCAGCTCCAATTTGCTCATAGTTTTGATATAATTGAACAAAAAGTGTGTATAAAATATACAGAATCACAGACCAGACACCAAGGAAGGCAGGTGCAATATGCAAAATATCAACCGGGCCCATAATAAATATCCAATGCCAGAATTCCATCTCCTCGTAAACTTTGGCAACAAAAAACTTATATTGCCTACTTCAACTCCAACAAAGCTAGACCAATTTTGAGCAGTCAGAGTCTGAGAGCAACATTTAGTACAAATTGTTGCAGTATAAATATCTGCAGAAATGCAACATTGGGCAGTCAGAGACGACTTTGACAGATTGAACATGGACATGGACATGTCATCCTCAGTATGCTAGTGCGGTGGAGCTCCTGGTGAATTTCCTGCCATGTCCTTTCTATACCTAACTATCTCAACACCTAAATAGTCGATAATTCCTTGTACAGCAACATGCGGTTTCTTAACTTCAACCCGGACAGCAGATATTTGAGGGAACTTGAACAACGTGGCACTTGCAATTCGGTGAGCCACTGACTCCAAAAGATTATGAGATGGGCCTTCAACCACATCCTTGACTATTCTGCGGAGCACGAACACAGATCAAGACCTTGCTAACATCGACGTATGAGTAATGAAATTAAATATGTAAATACAATGAAAGGTCGCTGCTTATTCATGATACATACACAGATGTGCTTACCTGTAAATATCTGTGTAACTGACTGTATCATGTATGCTGTCAGTTTCACCGGGAATGCTCAGATCCATCCAAGCATCGACGTCTACAACAAACTTTTGGCCAAGAGTCTTCTCTTCTTGCTGCACCCCATGGAATCCGTGAAACTGCAAACCTCTAAGCACAAGTTTATCCGTGCCAATCAACTCCCTTTCAGCCATAATAGGACCTAAAACACAGAACAAAATTCAGCCAGTCAGCACACGAAAGACCGCTTTCAGGTATTCAGATAGTTTTGTTAATTATTTGTCAAGGCGACTGAAAATGTTGACAGAGGAAGGCAGAAGAACAAAAAGCTCTGATCTTTCTAACCTGCGGCGCCTCTTGTCAATGGACTGTGTTGGGAGCTGAAGGACGCCGTGTGAACCAAACTAAATTGGGGAGGTCGCTGCCTGACAGCAAGGAAGGAAGGGGCAGCGGCTACCCCTGAATTTCCCCACTTGGGCAGATGTGCAATCTGACTACCCCACAAGGCAGTGAGCATAACAGCAGGTGGATGCAGGCCAGGCACACCAACCTCAATTGCTTGGAAGGATGGATGCTGAGAGCCCGAGACAGAGCAACAGAATCGTTAGGCAGCAATCGAAAGCAATGTTCCCCTAACCTACTTCCTGAACCTTATGGATCGTAGCAGGCTTCCAAAAAACTTAACGAAATCAATCTACTCCCACACGATTCGCACCTAAATTTGAAACGAAGATAGATAGATAGATTCGGAGGAATCACAACAGAATGCAAGAACAGAAGCAGAACGAGCAGGCAGCCAACAAGAGGAGAATCTCGAGGCTCCGCCACACCCTGCCGGCGGGAGGTAAAGGGGATTAGAGTACCTGAGAGTCCGGGGAGCTCCTGAGGAAAGATGAGACGAATCAACGAGGAATCTCTTCCGGCGTCCGCCTGGGCTGGGTTGGGCGGAGACGGCGGCGGCCGAAAGACGACGCGAGGAAACGAACGAAAGCGCCAGCGTGCGTCCACGGTCCACCAATTCTTCCCATTCGTCCGAAGATCTTATCTTTCACATAATTTGCATTTTGTGGTAGCAGAAATGCAGCATTATGCAAATCTGCACTTGGCTGATTCGGGCTATCTTTCACATGTGCAGATTGGGACGGAGTATCTTTCACACGTTGCCGTATCGGGAGATTCTTTTAGCGAGTTCTTAGCGCAACCAGTGCCACCGGGAACGTGTCAACCCAGGAAATCAGAAACAACAACGTCCTTGATCTAAAAAATGGGAACAATCCTACCTCAATTTTATCAAAATCTTTCTTAAGTATTGTATAATTTTTTTTATCAAAGTTTTTCAACCTCATCCATCTAGTAGAAGCTTGGCAGCACTATTTTGGTGTGGAAGTTTGTAGTAAACCAGCAGCCATCTGAAATTCTGAATGTGCCCTTCGCCCCTTTGTATTATGTAATTTTCCTTTTGTTATAAATAGGGATACCTAATAGTTTTCTAGTGGGACATTACACATGGGGTGAGTCTAATTGGCTAAAAGTAAATGTGGTAGTAGCAATTAACATATGATCTATCTAAATACATTATTGATGTATAACTATCACGGCAGAGCTATTAGCAAATCCATTAACGTGTTGTACAATGATTTGCTTTGTTTGGTTCAAAAGATTTGTTATTGAAAAAAAAGAACTATACCTTGAACAACCCAAGGACATAAATACTTTATTTTGTTCTTTTTCATTTTATTTTCCGTAAAAATTTTGAACACTTCAATAGTCCTTAACTTTTTTTTTAGAAAAATTGATGATACAATAAGATAACAACATAAAAACGATTGACAAATCAACACCATGTGTCCATGTTGGCAGTAACAAATTTGGCGCGATAAGTAGATGACAATAATAAGCTAGAACACAATAAGCAATTAACTTTACAACTATATATCTGATATAGTGATATTGGACTACTGGAAGGAACACAAATGTGAATAGTTTCATGAGTTCCAGAGCATCAGGTATCAATACAAGTCAGCGCAAGTAGCAGGCCGGCAGTAGTTCAGTACAACGGCCCAATAGATTGACATAGCGGTAGGATACAAGCCCTCTGGGCTAAACGACAGAAGGAAAACAGCTATGCAGCGGATAGCTATATGCTTCTGGTACTTCGGAGCTTCACCTCCACAGACATCCTTGAGCGCAGCGCACAGCCCTCATTTGCATCATCCGTCGTGGTTGATCTTGTACTCGGAGTCTTCTCCTGTGTACCCAAAGACTGTCCCCAAGGAAATGGGACAGGTCCACGTCACCAACCATAATATGCAGCAAAGTTTTATAGTGGCCTATACTAGTAATAAAATATTCAAGGAGTGTAAGCTGGGGGTTTTTCCTATGCGCGCAGCAGCAACATAACCAAGTTCATCTCATCTCCAAACACCATTCCTCACAAGCACATGCTCTCCCCAAAACCACCCATCAATCTCACAACCACATCGGGCTCGTCCTGCCTCAACAGGTTCCCGCAATAAACATCCGCCAACTCCTTTCACTCGCTAGTCGACTCGGTGAGCTCCCTCCCCACCTTGTCTCAACAGCCTCAGCTGGTCCAACCTCTCATAACCAAAATCAAGGATGAGGTAAGAAAGCAGAATCTCATGCTAATCTGGATGGATCAGATGAAGGATCGTCCATGACCGTGGACACGGCTATACGTATAGTTTTCACTCTGCAGAGGTTGTACTCCAGGAACCACCCGGGCTGCGAGCTGGTGCCCCAGCTCGAGACGCAGCCCACAGCAAAGACCCTATAAAGCAACGGTACCATCCTGCTTCCCTGGGCTCGGGAAACATCCGCACGCTAACATCTGCCCCAGGGATGTGAAACCTTCCCACCGGGGGCCAGTCGGGGGCAGTGGTAAATCAGGGAGAGTACGCCGCAACGAGTCCCCCTTACACATATCAAGCTCGACCCTCCTACAGTCCTGGTACCGCACTAGATAGGCTTGCTGGAACCCTCCCCATTCTGGGTAGATGGTGAGCACTGTAATTCCTACTTCCGAAAGGCATCCTGATGCGGTCCTTAATTGTCGGTAAAGCGAGTATCAGCGTCAAAGCGATCCGCAGCAACGGTCCGCAATCGGCACCCATTACAGGTATGGCCGCCCAAACTCCTTAAAAGTAACCAAGTAACCATGTACCCGCAACAGGTACTCCGTAGGAACTGTCCGAGTTCAGTTCCCAAGCACCCCGGTCAAACAACCGGGTTGTTATCACTCGCCTCCACCGCCTAGCTGCACTACTCCTCCCAAGCCACCCAACTCACGCCAAGAAGATCAATCACATCCATCCCAACACATGCAAGCATAGCATTCTCATAGAGTGGATAATAGGTAACAAGGAATCATGGTAGATAAATGGCAGTGCAGGCATATCATCATCATGCGAGTAAAGTAAAGCGCTAGCATACTTGTTGCATGTCTAAAAGGTATCTCAGAGAATGGCTGGGCGTGAACCTGGGTATTGCTCGTCCTCTTCATTCCGGTAGTTGGTGTAGTCATCGGCTTCCTTCGGCGACTCCGGAGCTCCTATTTACGCGGAAATAAAATAAAGACGGGAGCTACTAGCAAAGAAACACCAAAACAGCGAAGCAAGAAGACATAAACAACACCAAACTCTACACTAACGCGTAGGTCATGATTTTAGAAAAATATAGAAACTGGTTTCATATTTTTCTGAGCTACGGTTGATTTATTATGAATTTTCTAAGTTTAAATCATTTTCTGAAAATGTTAAATAATTCCGAAAAAGAAAAATCACTCGGACAGGACACGTGGCAGCCTCTGGTGGCGCCACGTCATCACTGCTAACGTCAGCATGACGTCATCAGTGGGGCCGGGTCTGCTGATGTCATCGTGGGCCCGGATGACGTCAACGTTGACTTGGTCAACGTTGACCAGTCAACGGTCAAAGTCAGCAGGGTCAACTGGGTCAGTGGGGCCCACAGGTCAGTCTCTAACTAGACTATGGCATGTGGGGTCGGCTTGTCAGTGGTCAACAGGAAAAAGAAAAAGGGTTTATGTTTAACGGGCTAGCACGGGCCGAAAGCTATTGGGCCGGCCCATGGAGCTGGGCTGGCGGCCCAAGAGGCTGGTTAGCTCGGCTGCGACGTGGTGGACGCAGTCCACCGTGGACCGAGGGACGAGTCCACCGGCGCCAGGTCTACGGGATCGGATTGCGGCTGCGAGGATTGTCTGTGGCTCGGCCGGCTGGGTGTTGGTGTGGTCCTCCATGTGGTCGCGGCCGGCGCAAACGCGCGCGCGCTCTGGCGTGCGGCCGGCGGCGGCGGCCAACGACGGCGAGGGTCAAAGGATGGCCGGCGAGGCTCAGGGAGCGGGGGAAAAACTGGAGCTAGGCTTTGCGAAGGTGATCGGCAAGAACAAGGGAAGGCTCGGCCGGCGGGGTGGGCTCCCGACGCGAGCGCACGGCGGCGCGACCATGGCTTCATGGCGGCCGGCGGCGCACGGATCGGAAGGAAGGGTTCAAGGCTCGGACCCGGCTGCGCAGATTGCTGAAGCTCGCGGACTCGAGGTTACTCCTCGACCACGGCTTGGGCTCACGCACGCGCGGGGAGAGCTCAAGACTCACCCACGGCGCGGCCATGGCGCCCGTGCGTTTCGGGTACTCCCGGTGCGCGATAGCGACATGACGACCCTGGGATGGCAAAACGGCGATGACGGTTTGCATGCTGGGTTTTGCGGCGTCGACGGGGTCCTGCAGGAAAAACGCGGCTCGAAGGCCGGTACACAGATGAGGCTCGGCGGCGGACATGGAGAGAAACAGGGGAACGGCGGCGACAAGACCAGAAAGGGGGAAAGATCGGGGGAACGGCCATGATGTCTCACCGAGGGCCTAGTCGTCGATCGCAGCAGGTCGGGGACGACTCGCGGTTCCCTGACGATGCCTTGGCTCCTCCTCGTGATGCTGCTTCGGTCCGGCTCCTCCTCGGCGACGGCCCCACGAGCGGTGGCTTCGGCTTCGTCGGCGTCGCGGCGACGAAGTGCTCCGGCTTCACCTCTGATTCCTCCTCGCGGTGCTCCCTCCTTCTCTTCTCCCTCCTGGCTCCTCCTCTCTCCCTTCTCAACTTAGCGACGAAGGAATCCCCAAAGGGGAGAGCGGCGGCGGCTGGACAGGGGAGCAGCTGCTGCGGGGATTAAATAGGACGGCGCGGCTAGGGTTCCGCGGGCGCGGACGGCGAGAGATGGTGGCATCCGTGCCACCTTTCCACGCGTCGACATCCGGACGGGCCGCCAAGGCTGCTAGCTGGAGCGGTGCCATCTACTGGCCGTGGGAGAGAAGAAAGAAAGGGGAAGGAGAAGAACAGTGCGGTGCGGGTCCCGCTCGGCAGTGAGAGAAGAAGGAGAGAGGGTGAGGGGCAAAGCTGGGCCGAAAGATGGGTCGGATGGCTGGCTGGGCTGGATCGGCTCGCGAGCGAAGGAGAAAGATCAGGGGGTTTAGCAGACTTCAGGATGGCTGCGGGATAGTTAGTGGGTTAGGCCTGGGTAAGTTAGCGGGCTGGGTTGCTGGTTGGGCCAGGGAGTGTTAGCGGGCTTAGGTTAGATTGTTGACTTAGATTAAGCCCAAGTTAGTTTAGGTTTCCTTTTCTTTTAGGTTAGCATTTTAATTTGAATTCAAACCTAGGATTTGAATTCAAATTCAAACAAAGAACCAAAAAGCCAAACAAAAACCAACTCACACTATTTAATTCTTAGCACTTTAGTTGATTTTAAATTAGATTTAAATTGTCTAGGAATATAGGGAGCACATTGAAGGCAATCTTATATGTTTGTTCACAAGCACAACAATTCACAAAAAATTTTGAAATTCGGATTTTTGCATTCAACATTCCTGCGTAAAATTTTCGGGATGTTACAACTGTCAACTGTTAAGGTTACTTTAGCTGTGTCGTAAACTACAAAGTGAAGTATTTTCATGTTATATTATTTGTTTGTGGTTTTCGTTTAAAAAATATTCACCATCATAAAAAGTTACACAGAAGTATGTATTATCCGTCTATTTTAATCCGCTTCCGAACCGACTCCGATCCGCTTCCGCACCATCTCCAATATTCGAAAAAATCCGTATTCATAACCGTATTCGGGTAATATACGCTCCGCTCCGCATCCGACAAAAAAAAAAGATGGATGAGGATGTGGTAAGGGTATTATCCGCTCCGATCCGATCCGCTTTCATCCCTACTAAAATTCTACCGAAGCAGGGAGGCGCAGGCATCCATGTACGTGAGACCCTGTAGCCACTCGGCCAAGCCCTCGAAGAAGCGGAAGCGCCCCGTTGCCGCTCCCGGCGACACCACCGCGACGATGACGAGGCGAACTTGCAGGAGGAGGTGGAGAATGAGAAGAAACGGAAGGGAGACGGGATTCTGACAAACAAGCTTTTCTCAGAACTCAATATCTCTGAGCTCACTGCCAAGGCCATCGTGGAGATGAACTACACCTACCTCACCGAGGTCCCATTTACCTCCATTATCCAAAATCTACTATCACATCGGCAGAAATCAAGTGATCTTCTTTTGCGTGAATTATATTAATACTTCTGTTCTTAGTGCAAGCACATAACTGCATTGTGTAGTTGAATCTTTTTGCAAAATGGTTGCGTTAGGTTGGCCTGCTCTCTGCTGTGCTGTTGATTTTTTTTTATCCGAAAACAGCAAGGGAGCCCTCCGCTCTGAATTTTCTTTTCCATGAACTGGTGCTTGCTGGGCAATTATTAAAGATAATGCCATGTCTCTGTTTCCAAATGTGACAGGTAGCAATGATGAAGCATTTCATGAAGAATCTATGATTAAAGTTATGTCAAGATTTGTGCTGTTGTAGAGGCTTGCCTCTCCTGTTTCATCAAAAAAAGATTTGTGCTGTTGATTTATTAGTATCTATGTAATGGCATTTACTGTATATGTGTGGTTCTTTTCATGATTGCAGATTCAGTCGAGATCAATACCACATCTGATGGAAGGAAGTGATGTGATGGGTGCAGCCAAGACTGGCTCAGGAAAGACCCTTGCGTTCCTTGTACCAGCGATCGAACGGCTCCATAACTCGTGCTTCTCGCCGAGTAATGGCACAGGAGTTATCGTGGTTTGCCCAACAAGGGAGCTTGCTATCCAGGTATTTGATTGCATAGTTTATTTGGCGTTGTTGGTTTACCCAAAGGATCATGACCCAACAATATTTAACTATTTATCTTCCCATCCAATGTATGTTTTATAACTGTTTAAGAACTTCCTGTGAGTCAAGCAATGATCGTATGTGTAATGTGTTTGTATTAAAAAAATAACCCAAGGCGTGGAATCGACATGTAATCGAACTGTGTTTCTATCTTTTAATGCAATCTCATGCAATTCTTCTGCATGTTCGAGAAAAGAAATTGGATGTGTTAAGACAATGGTGTATACTATGGCAAAGTTGTTCATATCATGTTCCAGAATTTTTAAGACAAGGTATAGAAAGATGCATTTCACATTGATATTGTCAAATATTTGCTAGTAATAGATTTTTTCACCTCCTGTAGCATGTATCTAAGTTTTGAGTGATTGTTAAAACTGTACGTTGTTAGTGACTTTCACCTACTTACGCATTTCCATTATCCTTAATCATGTGTTTTATCGATTTCTCTAGACACACAATGTTGCCAAGGAGTTAATGAAGTATCACTCACAAACTCTTGGATATGTTATTGGTGGTACTAACATGAGATGTGAGGCCGATCAGCTTGCCAAAGGAATCAATGTATTAGTTGCAACACCAGGCAGGCTTCTGGACCATCTGCGAAGTACCAAAAGTTTTAAATATGCACGGCTAGAGGTAAATAAACTACTGGTTACAAAAACATTCCTGCCCAGGTCTAAAGGAAATATATCTGTTGATTTGTTGAAACATTGTTCATATTTAAATTGTCACATTGAATAAAAATAAGAAGATATTAGATGCAATTTCACTCATCTCAATTTTCATCACCAGTCACCTGATTATTCCATATATGAATTATGTGCCTACATCTACCTCTGTTTTTTTGAGTCCACAACTAGGATGAGCTTGTTAATAGTGAATTAGAGTTTAGATCAAATTTCATCTTGAATTATGTCAAATATATGCAAAATTGTTAAAACTAGTTATTTTCTATATGTTTATTAACTCTTGTCACACGTTTCTTCTTGCTCGGTTATTAGTGACACCAATTTTGTGGGTGTTACATGGGGAAGTCTAGTGGATATAAATTGACTTTTGTCATTTCGTTCATTGGATTTGCTAGTTGTCTGAAACTCTAGATTCAACATATTGCATTATGTTATGTGCCATTTTTTCAACATTCACTGCCAATCCTGAACTAGGTAGAGTGGGTTAAAGTGTTGAGGAAATAGTTGAGAAGTATTTCCCTGTAGCTAATATTTGTTTTTTCTCGCGATAGCCATCACCAAAACTAGTTTATTCTGATTTGTAATGGAAGGAATAAACAAATGCATTGTAAATATATTGTTGGTCTGGGATGGGTTACCCATTGACAAGTCCATGTTTAGCTCGCTGGCTCATGTGTCATGGCTCGTTGTTTACAGTATAGCAGGAAAATTTAAATTGTTATTTAGGATATTTGATGTCATGAAAATGGCTTTTCAAGACAATGAATGTCATGGCTGACCTATTTTTCTGTGTCTTGTGAGATAACTAATCCTACTATTTTGCAGTGTCTTATAATCGATGAAGCTGATGGCATACTTGAGCATAATTTTGAGGATGATATGAAACAAATATTTAAACGCCTTCCTCAGGTATATGACTATCTGCCAATTTCATTCCATAGGCATAATGTATCCTTCAGTTTTTCACTGACATAGTATTGCATTTTGTCCTGGAACTATTATGCATCATATGCAGAATAGGCAGACTGTTCTTTTTTCTGCTACACAGACTGAAAAGGTTAGTGGATCTGTTATTCAGTGTATTTAAACTTTTTCCTTCATTTTTTGGTGTCTCTGCTTTACATATGCAGTATTCCACAGGTTGAGGATTTTGCAAAGTTGACATTTGGGAAAAGTGAAGAAAGGCAACGGAAACTTGTTTATGTTGGAGTTGATGATACCATGGTACAGAACTGTTTCACCATTCCGTTCAACACTCCTTTTAGGATTCTTTGGTTTGAGAAATAACTGTGATGCTTGGACAGGTTACTGTTGAAGTCTTGGAGCAGGGTATTGCGTCATTCCTAGCGAGAAAAGGTTTCTGGTTCTGTATGCTTTCCTAAGAGGGGAACTTAAGGAAAAGAAGGTCATGGTATTCTTTTCATCATGTAGTTCAGTCAAATTCCATGCAGAACTTCTAAATTTCCTTGGGATAGAGTGCTATGATATCCATGGGCAACAAAAACAGCAGAAACGAATTACTACATTGGAGAGCTTTAAAGCTGCAAAAAAGGGCATATTATTATGCACTAATGTGGCAGCACGTGGACTTGATATTCCTGAAGTGGTGAGATTTTGACCTGTGGTTTTAAAAAATTTCAACCCCCTCCTATTTGTGTCCCCCTACTGATGTAAGGATCTGCTGTCTTGTTTAGCACTATATTGTTCAGTATGATCCTCCAGATGAACCAAAGGTCAGTTGATTCTGAGTGGTGCCACTGCCAAAGATTTCTAGTCCCCACTTTTGCTAACTTTACAATGGAATTTAATTTGCAGGATTACATTCACAGAGTTGGGCGTACTGCCCGTGGCGATAAAGGCGAAGGAACCGCATTATTGTTATTACTACCAGAGGAATTGAAGTTTCTCATTTACCTGCAGGTAATATACATAGTAACATAGTTCTTTCAAGAATAATCAAAATGGGCATGATTTATTCTGATAGGGTCTTCAAAGTTAGGCATTGAACATTGTTTTCTCACGTCCTACATCGTCTATAACTACAAGAATCAATGTAGTGTGAGAGAACTTGAATTATGAATGTAGTCTCATAAATTACACACTGAAATTCCTTATACTATTTGACTAAATATTTATCAAAGTATGCATAGTTTGGTTTCTCCACCAAAATGAATGCCCCTACATAATTGGACAGAGGGGTGACTCATTTAACTTTTGCTTGCAGGCGGGCAATATTTCTCTGAAAGAATATGAGTTCAGTGAGAAGCGTGTGCCAAAAGTACAATCAAAACTTGTGTCTCTTACACAATAACCAAACTGCCTTAATCCCGTTGTTTTTAATATAGCTCGATTTTCGGAGCAGGAGAATATTGTTGGTGGGAATTACTTTCTAGGTCAGTCAGCGAAAGAAGCCTACAAATCCTACATTCTGGCATACAACTCACACTCTATGAAAGAGATTTTTGATATCCATCAACTTGATCTGAAGGTAAATGCTTGCAATGTTCTTTGTCTTTGGTTTCTGTGCATTATATATGCTCTGCCTCTTGTTTGTGTTGCACAATGAAATATTCGCTAAATGTTAGTCAAGTCGATTGGAGCATAAAATTCTAGCTACTGGCACGTGTCATGGTCTTTTTTTTTCCACTTACCCTTAAAAGTAGCAAGCTAGCTGAGGATACTGCTTGTCAGTTGGTGTAAGACGAATGTTGATATTTCATCAACTCTGTCTTGCATCCATGCCATGAAAATGACATGTATTATTTGCAAGGGAAAATTGGGGGCTTTGCTGCTCTCCATATTCCAGCACAGGAAATTGAATGATACTAATTACCAGTTTTCATGCAGAAAGTAGCAGCATCTTTTGGTTTTAGGGAGCCTCCAAAAGTGCATCTGAACCTAGAGAGCAGTGCATCGAAACATCGGAAGAAGATGAGAAAAGCAGGTGGAAAGAGGCACGGTATCACCCCTTGAAACCCTTACGGAAGGCGGAAAACATTGGGTGCATAGGGCCGTATATGCACCCCATCTCAAAAAACGGAAGGATATGAGGTATGTGATCACAGGCAGCTTGCAAGTCCCGTCTTTCGGAAAATTTAGCTGATCACTTACGTTTTTTTTTATCAACAGCTGATCACTTACGTTGTGTCGATGTTGGATGATATCATGTACTTTTGGAAATTGCTAAGGTTTGCTTATGCTGGTTGGATCGACACAGGTAGGACTAGAGTCGGTTGAAGTGGCGCGTGAAGCGTAGTGCCAAACTGACTTGCTGCAGCCTGCATCGATGTTTGTATCAGTTGCTGCGGTCTGCCATCGCCCTCCTATCCACTGTTCTTTTTTTTCCCATTTGATACTTTTTTTAAAAAAAAACTGATTGCTCCTGGAACGAGTGTAAGCAGATGCTTCGTTTATGACATGGATGGAAGCAGATTAAACGATCCACTGTATATCTGAATTTCACTGAGCAACCAATTTGTTAACCCAACTTTGTGCATGGATATTGTTGCAATCTGTTGTGTATGGACAAAGCTGCTGCCACAAACAATTTATCGATCAGAGTTTCAGCAAGCGTAATCATCAACCAGGACCTGTAGAAAATAATTGTACAAACTAAAGATGGTAAGCCCCTATCTCAAGGGCTTCCGTTTGCATAACTGCAGATGACGCAGCGTTCAGCCTGGTGTTTTGTACCAGGGGCAGGTAATTCTGCTTTGAAACATTACCGCACGGACGATGATTAGGCAACAACTCTGTATTGCTAAAGTAAAAGTGGATCATAGGCTGGGCATAGAACATTAATTGGTTTTATTGAACAGAAACTGGAACCAAGCATCCTGCCAGAGTCACCATAAAACCACCAGGCTACAAAATTCTGGCCATCTCAACTACAAACAGAATCTACAAGTCTTTGGTCAGAACTCACAAGGGCGCATGTTGTACATTCATGCTTCTCACAGTTTCATCCCTTCGTCTCACAGCATTACAGATAACTAAGAACGTCTACCCACAGAACTTTTTTTTTAACTTAATACCCACAGAACTTTCAGTGCTAATATTAAAGGATTTGCATCAACTACAGATGTGCTTAGCTGGACCACAGCCAGCCAGAGGGCCTTTCCTGCTTTTATCAGCACGTGGCAGGGCTTTTATTGTTTCTTGCTGTTGTCGAACTTTACTGAGCAGGACTTTCCAGTTCCACCAACAGGGAAGAGAACAAGATCCTATCCGGAATGAACTCAGATGTAAGAATGTCGAAACACGAGCACCTTTACAAAGCAGAAACCCCGGACACACTATTTCCCAGTTTGTTGCATGGAGACCAAGCACATGGCATGGGAGGCTCCTATTGCAACAGAGATGACACGAGGAGGAGCCAAATCTTCATTGCCGTCTCTGAGGAAATTCACCTTGACAGGGAGTGGCTGAACTTCTGGCAGACCAGGGACGCCTAATTGACAGTCTCTTGCATTTCCCCACATATACAAGTCACCTTTCTCTGCCCAGACAAACAGAAGTTCAGATGAGTTGCTTACAGTGCGTTTAGCTAATAGAAAGCATGGCATAGAACTACAATAGAGAAAAGCAACCCAAGATCCACAAAGTAGATGAACCCCATGATCAGAATAGCATTGAGCAACCTGTACTGTGGTTAACAAATTAAAAGATACAACAAACCAAAATGGACCAGATTTTGTGTCCTATCTGAATAACAGGGTGTGTTACCATATATACAAGAATAGTTTCTCCAACATCATAGTATTTTTCATCTCTAGACTCATACTCAGAATTCAGAATCTAATTCAGTTTACACGTCATCTCTAGAATCATATTCAAAATCCTTTCTTGTCGATCACCAGCAGAGAAATTTATTAACTTTTTCTAAACCAAGATTTTCTTTCGAGAATATTTTTAGTCAACTAAATAACAAGTGATAGATAAGTGAGACCAAGAACAACATGTCAAGAGTGACCGGTAGAGCAATGGGGTTTGATCAACTAAGAGAAAAGTTATCTAGATTTCACCTGATATAGCAGCAGAGGTTGATCCTCCACAAGCTATATAGACAATTCGCTCCTCAGATAAAGCTTTGATGGCAAGTGGGACTCTATGATTTTGAAGAGTGGGATGCCCAAGTTGTCCATGCCCACCATGCCCCCAAGAGAGAATTTCACCTTCATCTGTAAACATTTAACAGTGGTGAGACATTTCATATAGTGCTATGGTGCATAGGACAGCCAGTGTACTGTAAGGTGGTTGCTATACTGCAGCTTGAAAGTAATAATTAATACCACTGAAACAATTATCTCTTTTGGCTTTATATCGGTGCCTGTAAGCTCTACGAATAGTTCATGAAAAACCAGACTTTGCAGGTTCTAATAACTTACCAGTCAAAGCTAGAGAATGATATCCACCACATGCTACTTGGATTACACGGATATTTTTCAGACTAGGGACAAGCTGCGGTTTCCAGTCACTGAAATTGCTTCCTCTACCCAGTTCGAAATTTGAATTAGCTGGAAATGATGCACAAGACGTAGTATACAGCACATCAGTAAATTAACAACAGGCATAGGGAAAATTGAAGATGATAGGTAATTAAATGTGTTGCAACAGAAGTCAAATATGATTTATTCTTATACAGTAGAATCCAAAATGAAGGGAAGCATTCCTTCACCATCCAACTTAAAACAACAAAATAAAAAGGTATATATGCTAGCACCATGACAATTGCAGAAGGAAGGATGGACATCGATGCAGGAATGTTTTGTCAATGCTTACATCAGGTTTGATACTTTAACTGGTCAATTTACTAAGGTGGCAAACTGAAAGCAGCTTCGGAGACGATGCCAAAAACCAAAGTAACCTAGTCTATGTCTGATAATGAAACGAGGGGTCTGATATGCTAACAAACACTGACCATTTACCGCTATGCCATCCAAAGAAAAACACTATGGGTATTTGACTAAAAGAACACTATCAGTATTGTGCATGACAGTATGAGTTGTTGGATGGTGTTTAGTCACAGCCTAACCTCCCCAACTCCATAGTTGTCCATCTGAAGTCAGCGCCATGGTGAAAAAGCCGCCACAAGCTACAGCAGCAACTGGAACAGGCAATGCATTCACCTTGGAAGGAACACTGAGGGAGCCAGCTTCACCTGGTCCACCTCCACTCCCAAGCCCCAGCCTGCCATCGCCTTCATCACGACCCCAAGTGTAAAGTTCACCTGTTAGCATTGTACAATGATCAGAGAAGGTCAGAATGGCATGACTGGTGATATTACCACCATGTGATTGAAAAGGATGGTATCAGATGATCGAAAACTATAGTTTAGCATCAAGAGTGAATCAGACAGACCTGAGTCGGTGATTGCTGCAGTATGCGCTCCACTAGTAGCCATGTGCATTATCTTCCCTTCCCAAGGGCCTTTCACTTTCCTTGGCAAAAGCTCCCTATGGTATACGTAGTGCCCCAGAGCTCCAAATCCACCATAACCCCTGCAAACTGTAAACTGAGTGATGCAGCAGCCACATCCACCGAAATGCAATGCATTCTTCGCACAATTCGTCCATGAAGTAATGAGAGACTACTAGTTAGACATCTAATTACATGACGTGTACATACTAAACTTTTCAAGACTAGTTTCCAGATCAAGCAATGTGGCAGTTTCCTCACCAGGTGAAGACGTCACCGGAGTTGGTCAGCGCGGCGGAGTGGATGCCGCCGAGCGCTAGGAGGCGGAGGTCCTGGAGGTTGGGGTTGTGGCGTGGGACGAAGGCGGACGACTCGTCACCGAGGCCGAGTCGGCCGCCGTCGCCCTTGCCCCACACCCAGGCGCCTCCTTCAACGAAGAGCGCGGAATGGAAGAGCCCGCAGGAGATTCCCACCTCCACGCCGGACGTCTCCCCAGTGGAGTGGATTCGTCCGGGCGTGGGCGCGAGTCGCGGGTCTGAGTCGGGGAGGAGGAGGTGGGCGACGGGGGACGGGTAGAGGCGGCGCTCCTCCTTCCCGCCGCCGAGCTGGCCGGACGCGCCACGGCCCCACGAGAGGAGGGAGAATGGGATGGTTCCGTTAGAGTAGAGCGTCGGCGTGGCGTTGGAGGCGGACGAGGTGGAGAAGCGGCGGCGGTGGGGGAGAAGGCGGCGGAACATTGCCGGCGGCGGCGGCGGCGGCGCGTCTGTTTGGCCTGCGAGAGACGAAGCGGAGGACACGACAACTAGTACGAAATCGGGTCTGCTGGTCTGAACCCGTTAATTTCCACATGCCCGTTTGTCCTATCAGGTTAACGGGCGCGCCCAACCTCTCCTCCCTTTGCCACCGCGTCGCCACCGCACCAAGGGAGGTCGGCGAGAGCAACAGCCACGGAATCCATGGCGAACAAGGCAACGGCGGCGACCTCCTGGCGGTGGCGGCTCCTGCTGCTTCTCCTCGTCACCGTGGCGGCCCTATGCTGGATTCCCCCTGCGATCGCTGCTGCTGCGGCGGCCGCCGCCGCATCGACCGCCAATGGAGCGCGGAGGTCGCTGCTCGGCTTCGTGGAGGCGCAGGGGAACGCCTCCTACCAGTGCACGCCCTCGGGGCCCTGCATCCCCTGCCAGTACTCTGAGAAGGTTCGGCGATTCTATCTTCTTCTGTGAATAATAAAGGATAGCATTCTAATGGGATTTCGCTTGCGGAAAAAATCGATCTTGTTAGGTAACACAGGAAGATTATGTTAGGTCCAGTGGTTCTAATAGGGCCTTCGGGATCGTGTGATTTCTCCCTTTTTCTGTTTTTGATGTAGCTTATATGATTGTATTCCTGGGTTGAGTTGTAGAAGTTTGTCATGAAAAGTTCAGATCTTGGTTAATGTTAACTTAAAAGGCTGAGCACTATTTGATGCAAATGTGTGTTCTTTTGGGTACTTCGATTTAGTTTACCTAGTATACTTGTTTCGAGGCAGTGGTTAATATCAGGTCGAAGTTAGGATGCAATTTAATCGCAGAGTGTCTCGCCCTGTTCAGATTCGTTGTTTTAATATGATTGACATTGAGGTAGCATTCACGAAGATGAACTAAAAATAAGGTATCATGGAGGAGTAAATTTTAATTAGCCAGTGATGTCTAGTTATTATCATTACTCATTAGCCACGGAATAATTTGCAGAATGACAATTAGTTTAAGTGGTTCAAGATGAATGTACAGCTTCGCCTCAGGGTTGATGCGGGGGGAGGTAGATAAGAATGATATTGTTATTTCTAATAATGCTTTGGTGGTAAAATTATCGACACCATTGAACTTTCAAGCTGTTGGTATAGTAAAACAGTATCTATGACATTGCAATAGTTATTGGTTGGTGAAGTAGGAAGTAGGAGCCTTTAGTATTTCTTTGATTTGTCAATCACAGCATTTGCTGCCTTTATATCCTGATTTTCTGGTTTATTCTGCAACACTTATGTCAAAATGTGTGACATTGTACAAAGTAGGGAATTTCTACGTTTTAAGTTGCTCCAAAGGTTTCTCTATACCCCACCTTTTTACTGAAGATAACACTGAAGTATGCATCTTGGTTCCATATAAGTTGTGCATAGAAGTGCAAAATTCTGCATTGGAAATATAAGGTTGAACTTATATAGCTAGAAGCTTTTGTGCTACCCCTTTCTTTACCTCATAGGTTACAAGCGTTTTCAACTTCAATAGGATAATTAGACTAGTGCTTATACTCCCCCATTTAAGCGATTTTGTTTGTTTTATTTCCAAATAATCTTCCTGTGAAAGTTATTTCGTTTACAGAAAAAGATATTACAGCTTGAGCCAAGGTTGTGAGTTATGACTCATTCCACCTTATCTTTATTTGTCAGAATTTATAACCATCAATTATCAGCATCACCCTTATATTCCCTCCAACTTAATAATTTTTTCTTATCAATAATGGCTCCTTGCTTCAAGTTTCAACATTACTTTGCCAATGAAAAGTTATGATCTTAATAATGGTCCCATAGTGTATTGGAACTTAGATTCCTTTGGACTTGTAGTTAGGCTCATTATTCGTATTATCTGTTTGACAAGAAATGGCAGCCCACTAGAGTACATCATTTTTTTTAATGATGGTCCATGATTTGCTCAGAATGGAGATGAATTTTCCATGTTCAGTAAGCACTAGCAATGTTGGGCTTATGCATTTATTCGTATGAGCACACTAGGAAACTTAAGTTGGAGGAACGCATGTGCAATGTGGCAGACAGTCAGAGTCTCTTTGCTTGGCCCACTAGCAAACACAAAAGATCTTAACTGCTGCTATTTTTGTATCTGCGTAATTGAATTGACATTTAGGAGATAGTTCAGATTGTTTATAACCATTCAAGTGTCAACTATTGAAATAGCAAGCTTGTGTTTTTCCCCAATCGTACTGGTCCGACTGGCCTGACAATAACATATCATATTTTTTAGAATGATGAAAAGTACAGCTGCAGTGAAACTGGCTATCGCCTGCCCTTGAAATGTGTACAAGCGCAAAATGTTACAAAAGAAGGAAACAAGAGCAAGCAGAGGAAGATATTGGATGATGCATCCACATCAGGTGGCACAAAATCCACACCAGGTGGCACAAAATCCACATCAGGTGGCCCAAAGCATTATACTACTTACAGGAGTTGTGTGCCATTGGAAGGTGAAGAGAAGTTATCTGTTCTCGGATTCGAGGTATTAAAATTGCAAAATGTTTCTCTTTTATTATTACAGAGATTGTAGATTTGTAGGGTTGTCTGTCATGGATTCTATATTTACTGCGGTGTGCCAGTGTAACTTTTTTTGGCTAACACTAACACCATCTAGAGCAAAGGACAGGTAGTGAGAAAAAATTGTGATTCTGACCTTTCTGGGATTGTTTCATTATATTTGTGAAACTGGCTGTGAACCACACCCTTAAACAAGAATGCAGAAGCTGACCTTTTCTTCTCAGCTTTGACATACCTGGAGCTTTGTGTTCTGACTTCTGACCATGGCATTTGATAAGGATCTCAAATTCTTGTATAACAGTATAAGTGAAACATCCCAGTAAAAGGATAGCCGCGTAGTTGTGTACCCTAAAAACAGAAATCATGTCTTATACTACCTTTGTGTCACAATTTGCTCCCTATACAGTAAAAATGTCACATCTTATTGAATATTGATGGCTTAGTTTCTTTTATATATACATCTGTTGATGACAATCCATAAAAAATTCCCTTTTGTTTCTTGGCATGAATCACAAAGCCGTGTCCTTTTGCAGGTAATAATGGCCGGAATGTTGCTAGTGAGTGGCCCGTTTGTATATTACCGGAAACGGCGTACAAATATTATGCAGGGCGCTGCAAGAATCCCGACAAGCCCTCCTAGGTTCTAATATGGGAGAATAACGGATTGGATGCTTAAGTTGATTGGCTTCTTATGGTTTTTTCCCGTGCCATTGTACTGTTGTATTTACACATGTAATTCTGTAAGAGGCAGAGTGCTTATTAGGTCCCACAGGAGTAGAAACCACACTGGCTAGTCTCATTATGCCTTGTTTTCTTGAGTCAAAGTTCTTGTATTATAGATACAAATTTATGATTTTGTTACCCCAAAAAATTTGTCCTAACCAAGGAACAACTTTGTTGCTATTGATCAATTACGTGTCTTGTTTTATTCTCCAATGCAAAACTTGAGTACTTGATGGAGCGAAGTTATCCTGGATATTATAGGTTGGACTTGAAAAATTGCTTTTTTTCTAGGATGACATCATAAATGTCCGTTACTTTCTGAACAGTTTCTTGGCTTATGCTACAGAAACATCCTTGCCACTTTCCTTTTTCTCTTCTATTTATTTCTGTAATTCGTGTTTATACTTCAAATCGTAACAATTTTAAAATCTTGGTGTCAGAAATGTCAAATGTGGTAGCCGTAACAGAGTTTATTTCATTATTTCAAATGAGGGAGTTTACCGAATTTCAAAGAAAACCCAATGTTCCATCCTGCATTTCAAAGTTCAAACAAGGACATAATCAGACCACGAGTACTCCTAGTAGTTCTTGATCCAATTGCCCCCCCCCCCCCCCCCCCCCCAAATGTAGTATTGGAATATCATTAGCAAAACCATAAGGGTCCCTTTTGCAAAAACGCCGTCCACAGCGCAATTCCCCATCGAGAAAATCGACCCGTCCGCACAAGTCACTGCTCTCCTCTGCGCGGCCAGGCTCACATCACACCCGAACCTCCTCACCTCACCCCCGATCTGTTGAATCCGGCGGCGGCGGCGATGGGCGGCGACCATGGCGGCGGGCACGCCGGCGGCGACTTCCGCCAGAAGGTGTGGAGCATGACGGGCGGGCCCTACTGCCGCCCCGTCCACTGGCGCCGCAACACCGCCATCGCGATGTTCGGCGTCTTCCTCGTCTGCATCCCCATCGCCATGAAGTCCGCCGAGCTCGAGGTACATATGAGTACCCCCGCCACCCAGGCTCTAATCCTATTTTTCCCCCTCCTTCGCGTGCTTGGCCTTAAGGATCTGAGCTGACAATTAATCTAGCCTAGAGATTAGATCTGTGGCGAAGGAATATTTGCGGAGTTGGTGAGACTTCTCGTTTTTTGGAACCAGGAACAGCTTGCCCATTTCCATATAGCACGATAACACAACTAATGTGGATGTGATGGCCGATTCGTTAGTCAGGTACTTTGGCTGTAAAACCCGAAACCTGTGTGAGTTGTGAAAGGCATTTGAGAAATGCTTGTGGTTTTGGTGGATGCTCTCTTGAAACCTCGACTTAGTGTTGATGTTGATTGCGGTTTCAGAATATGATGACACAACATTGAAATGGGTTGGTTAGAATGCTATTAGAAAAACTCCTGCCATTTTCTGGCTTTTATGGAATGATATGTAGTTAAATTCTGGTGTGTGCGTGTTTCCAGTTTGAATGGCTTGCTAACCCTCACATGTTAGTCAGGCAGACACTGCATGTGCACACAGATGCTAAAGGGTCAAGTAGCACCTTGTAGTAATTTTGCTAAAATTCTCTGATAACCATGATGCATGCTCTCTAGATAGCTAAGGAGTATATAGGCTGATGGAGGGGTAAGTGGCTAGGGGAGTGAGATGCTATTATTTGAGGTTACCAGTTGCCATTTGTACACCTAATCAGGTGGGCTTCTATTTTATGTGAAATCCACTTGCAACGGAAAGCATAGTTCGTCCTGGTGCAAGCGGTCTGCGTAATGGAGTACGAAATGTAAGCCATATGTAGAATATGAGGCTAACCATCCTGCATGGTGTGTATCTTATGATACGTCATATGCATATGTCTAAGCTCATTGTTCAATCTCTTTCACCTATATCTACTGTGCGCTGTCCTGCTGCCCACCTAGAGCCTGCGCTTTTAGAACGCCGAAAAAATTTAGTAGAATAGTGACCTTGTTAAAGTATCTCTTAAACAATAGTAGATATCAAGCAATTCATGTGTACATTTGAGAAAAAGCATGCACCAGCACCAAGAAGCTAAATTGAGTATTTGGGCATTCTAGTACCGCCAAAAGGATTTTAGGGTACTTATATGAGGCATGGGGTCACTCTCCTTCAACTTGTATATAATCTAGAGCATCCCGGACTACGTAATTTACTTATATTTAAAAAGAGATGTATAGATGTATGATTGGTCTGTTATCTATTATGGTGTCTTTCACAGAGAATGGAAATAACCAATGTCAGAATGCGTATTTTCTGTTATAAAATAAGTGATATGCTGAAACGTGGATTTGTTTTACTAAGTGTATGGCAAAGTTGCAAACAATGTTACTGAGGCTAGGTGAATAGTTAAATTATGGAGCATTTGGTTTTTCGCTGTTAAATTTATTGGATGCTTCACTCATGTCTTGAATGACACTTACTGCTGCTGTGTACCTACGAGCATGTGTTATTTGATATGATAAACTGAGCAAAGTCACTCCTCTGAACAATGTTTATGATGAACTGAGCAGAGTTGCTCTGAAAAACGCGCTGCATTCATGCAATTCTTGTTGACACCTGTTAAGTATGCCACATGCTATAAGATATTTTCTATGGTACTTAAAATGTATTATTTTAACTTTTTAGAACAATCTTAAAGTTTCCATTTCATGTAAAATGAGCTAGTAACACCAGTGCATGCTGAACTGTTGATAATATGGATCGGGTTGCAGAGATACCTTTGTTTCCTCAGCCTGGAGCCTGTTGCTAAGCCACAGGCATGCGGATTTAATGATTAATGTGCACATCGTTTTGTTTCAAAATAGATTGTGGACATCACAGTGCTGACAAATATAATACTTCTGTGCAGCAACGCCCACATCACCCAGTGCGGCCAATCCCATCGCAACTGTGGTGCAAAAACTTTGGCAAGAAGGAATACTGAAGGACCTTCCAACTAGCATGGAGAGCACTTTGCTTTTGCCTTCCTTTTGTCAAAACTTGTGGTCAACGACAATGCTGGATGAAGTGTTATGAGCACATTCTGGAATGCTTCATGTAATGTCTTTTGACTGTTTCTCTCAATCATGTTATATGAGGAGTGCCTGTTTAACTCAAATAAACTGGTGATTCATAAGCCTCTGATGAATTTACTGAGGGGTTGATTCACAAACAGTTTCAGAGATGCATCTACTTGAGTTCTGATTTGATACGCTTGTGAACATGCACTGTTTTCCCCGCGTGTTCCTACGGAATCTAGTCTAAAAGAGGATGCTGGTAGTGTAACTGTTTGTGATCCAAGACATCTCTATAAAAACATGTGTGATATACTTTTCCTAGTTCATAATCTCTCGCAGAGCATGATGATGCCACCCAAATTGCTAATACTGCCAATTAAGCAACTATTGAGCTCAAGACTCATAAAACGTGCCCACGACCACGAGCGCCCAGACCAGACTCGGGCGGCCAAATCCAGCGCGTGTGCACCCGTTATGTTTTAGATCCAACAGCCCAATTAGGCCCAGTTGAAAACCTAATAGATTCGGCCCAGCTACCTTGATCGCGTGCAGCAGGCCCCCCGCGCTAAACAAGTACAGTAGAAAATGAAATCAGGGGCATACAAAGAGAGGCATACTTGCATTCAGAACTATTTCCCCCCACAGTGAACAGTACACAGAAAAAAATGTTGTACAAAATTAGAAATACAGAATGTCCTCCACCGTGGTTGAGCTCCGTTGTGTAAGCGACAGCCAGAATAGTTACAAGGGAATGATTTCTTTCCTTCCGTGGCCTTCGCTGCTCTGCTCCTCTGCTTTACACAGCATCCCGTGCCCGAGGGCACCAAGTCATTACCATTGTAACCGCTGCTCTGCTCCTCGCCGTCCAACCGCGCACACCTCGCACGTTCCCGCGGGCCGATGAGTTAAACGCCGCCGCCGGCCTCGAATAGCAGTAGCAGGAGTGGAACGTGGAAGTGGAAGTGGATCTGCACAGGCCGGTGTGTCGAGCTTGGCGTCTGGCGAAATCAACGCACTCTTTCCTTGCATTGCATGCTCTCGTTTCGCAGGCCCGACCCGATCGCGGAACCCTCGAGGAAATGTTCCGCCGGGGCGTCGTCATCGGCACCGGCACCGGCAGCAGCGTCCCCCGGATCTACGGGCCGAGGGACCTCGAGGACGGGTTCCTCGTCGGCGACGCGGAGGAAGAGAGCAGGCCGGTCCTCGCCGCGATCGAGCGGTGCTACGCCCGGCTGAAGAACCACGGGGAGGAGCTCGGACGCGGCGGCTTCTGCTTCGGCCTCCTGGACCCCGCCGCCAACGTCCGCGTCAACTCCTCCATGCCCCCGGCCGCCGCCGCTCGGTGGCCGCCTCCGCCTGCCGACCCGGCGGACATGGCCCGGCGCTCGCTCCACGGCCTCCGCGCCTTCCTCACCCGCCTCTTCCCCTACCTCCCCGACGTTGAGGCCCTGCGCTACCTCCGCGCCGCCGGGGCCGACCCGCTCCTCGCCTCCCTCCTCGTCCTCCTCACCCGCCGCGGCGTCGTACAGCGGCCGTTCATCACGGCCGCCTCCTCCTCCGCCGCCGTCGAGGCCGCCCTCTGGTGCGCCGCCATCGCCGCCGGTCACCCGGATCCGCAGAAGCTCGTGCTGGGGTGGAAGCTGGTCTCGCCCGTGAACGAATCCTGGGAGCTCGTTCGAGTCTCGCCTCCGCCGCCGCGCAAAACCCCGACCCCGACCGCCGCCGCTCGGTGGCCGCCTCCGCCTGCCGACCCGGCTGACATGGCCCGGCGCTCGCTCCACGGCCTCCGCGCCTTCCTCACCCGCCTCTTCCCCTACCTCCCCGACGTCGAGGCCCTGCGCTACCTCCACGCCGCCGGGGCCGACCCGCTCCTCGCCTCCCTCCTCGTCCTCACCCGCCGCGGCGCCGAGCGGTCCTTCTTCTTCAGGGCCGGCCTTCTTCTTCAGGGCCGGCTCCGCCGCCGTCGAGGTGTCATTGATGCATGCGCCCAATGTCGGATGCATCAAGTTCATTGCCATGGCGATCGAGGTGTCGCACGATGTGCGGCACCCTCCAATGTCAGGCCGCGCACGCCTGGAACACGAGACGTTTCCGCCCGCCGGGCATCGGGCAGCGGCAAGCCGGAGAACTGAACGCGGGCTTGCGCCTGAGATCGAGATCCAGCCGCCCCGCCTGCAGCGCTGCCGGCTCCAGCGCATGCATCTGCACGCGCGCGTTGGCCACTTTGCCTTGGAACGCCGTCCAGGCCCATCAGCACGCTCTGCACCGCACCTCGCCGACGGCGTCGAACCGCGCCATGCATCCCGACGGCGCCCACCGCACCCGCGCCATGTAGACCCGGGAACACGTCGTGCACGCACCAGCACCCGCGTCTCGCTCGCTGATGTAGTAGTGGTATCGCGTGGCGGAGCTCGAGATGGCGGCGTGGAGCGTCGAGGATGGCGGCCAGGGTGGTCGGTAAATCAGAAGCCGTCCGGGGTGGACGGTATTTGAAATACCGACCACCCCTAGGTTCTATACTAACCGTTGGATCGGTCTTAAGCGAACGAGATTGATGAGCCTAATCTCTGACGACGGTTAAGTTTCAAAGAACGCGCATCGCCGTG
Source organism: Echinochloa phyllopogon (assembly GCA_033239725.1). Classification (NCBI taxonomy): domain Eukaryota; kingdom Viridiplantae; phylum Streptophyta; class Magnoliopsida; order Poales; family Poaceae; genus Echinochloa; species Echinochloa phyllopogon. The sequence goes on along the minus strand of BTCW01000002.1, from coordinate 46,352,068 downwards.
GGGCACTGTACTCTCTTTACTACTCCCTCCGTCCGCAAAAGAATGCAATTCTCGGTTACCGAGAAGTCAAATAATTTTAACTTTGATCAAATTTGTATAAAATAATACTAACATTTGTATTTTAAAATAGATCTAGTGTGAAAATATATTACATGATTAATCTAATTATAGTTATTTTATATTGTAAATGTTAGTAATTTTTTAGATAAATTTGGTCAAACTTAAAAGAGTTTGACTCCTTGGAATGCGAGAGTTGCATTCTTTCACGGACGGAGGGAGTAGGTACCAGCACGCCATGCGTCCATGTACGTGCATGCCCAGCTGATTCATTGTCCAAAGTCGGACATTATCGCGCTGTCCTTCATCGATATCATCAGCATCACAGTCGCAGGCACATCGTGACGAAATCCTAGGCAATCGAGGGGAAACAATTCTGCTCGACGTGCTTCTGATCAGCTCGTCCAAGGCGTGGTTCTTGTTCTTTGACGGCATTTAGGTCCCCCGCTGTGTCGGGCTTGTCGACGTACAGTTGCTCAGCGCCATTTCTAAATTTCTAGGCTGGCATTGAATAAGAACGTATTGGTAGGATTTTGTTCAAGTATACATGGATTCTTTCAACGAGTGTGCTATAGAACTCCATGCCGGTGCTTTTGTTCTTCAACCTGAAAAATGTAACTGAAAAATAAAAAGGATTTTCTTACTATGATTTGAGTCGATCAGTTCACTGTTCGTTTATTAATTTATTCTCCCTGCCTTCTGTTGTTGCCTGGAGCAGTATAAGTCAACTGTTTTGCTTTTAGATTTCCAGTACAGTTCTCGACTCCTTGGTATTGCTCTGAAAAGTTGGTCCCATATATTCTTGGCTTCTCTACGAAAAGAAAGAATTCACTTATGGAACTATTTGATCTGGGCAATAGTACAAAAAATGGTGGTTCCAGTTATTACATCAAGTCCGCAATTGCTGCTGAGAAAGCCTAATAAGTTTCTGCAGGTGTGTGACTATTATTATAATTCCGTTTACATATTTGAACCCCATTTGGTAAAGGCAAAACATTCTTTTGTTGGTCGTTTATAAATTTCTTAGCAAACTGGAACCAAGCTTCAGAAGGAATACTTTGTTTGACCACCACCACATGTCATTTAAGTTGACATGGATGATGCCTTTCCTAAAATGTACATTGAGTTTTACATATTCACGTCCAATCAGCCACAGTGAAATCAACTAGGATTAAGATTTATGGATGCATAAAAACTGAGTACATAACAAATCCTAGAAAAAACGATGGTACATAAGCACTGCATAACAATCTCGAGTTTCAAACAGAGTAATAGAACTTCAGTCGGTACAAACTGATTATGGATAAATGAACTACACCACATGAATCAAACGATAAAAATTCAGAGTTGAACTCTCAAACTCCTGCTTCCAAATTCACACTCATTGGTTTCATTCAACTACAAGCATTTATTTGACTCCCCCTCTACGTTTCATTGGTCATCTAGCATCATCCTTCTACAACAATCGGAGGAGCCTCCAGTGCTGTAAAACAAAACAACAGTCAATTCGGGCAAGTAACAGATTGACCATTAAATAAGAAAAAGGACTAGCTGCATCACTAGACATTAATGAATTATCACCTAGAGTACTCACCAGGTAAATGATTCAATGACCTGAGTGGATAGTCTGACCAATGGAATTGTGTAGATTTCACTTCTGTCACGCCCGATAATACAAGTTGTCCTGTTTCTGTGACTTCTCCAGCTGAATTGACGGCAAGAATCATCTGGTCCAGGACAGACTAGCAGTACAAACATAAGTTGCCCCGAAGGAAGACCAATTGCTATAAAGCTTGGGCTGGTCCAAACATTGGTAAAGTCCAAGGAGTATTGGTGTTGCCATGACTTCACTCCATCAGCTTCCACCAATGTCCACATCTTTAGATTAGGTGCTTCAACAGGCCCTTCGAGCAATGAGAGCCTAAGCAGACCGCAACTGCAACATACGTTCATCATACTATCTTCATGTGCTAGCTTGCTAGCTTCTAGCAGGAGGTAGTGATCAACATTCTCTCTCACAGAGAAAGAGTCACAGCTCAGAAGACAGCTGGAGATTGACAAATCACACAAATATATTTTACTTTCTTGTGATACCACACCATTTCCATGCCAAGGTGGCCTGCCAGGTTGCTCCATGTACTGGATGGTAGTCTTGTTCCAAGTGTCTTCTCCTGTCGATATCCAACTTAGCGCATCTCTTACTAACCCAGCACCATTCTCAAACATTTAAGGTTGGAGCATCTTTCTAACCTGAGGTGCATAGGTGATGACTTTGATGCGCACATAGAAGCTGATTCATTTACTGGTACATGTTTTTCACCATCATCTTTTGAGATTTTAATAGTTGATTTGTGCCATAGACTTAAGAGACTACCTGATCTACCCCTTGCCCTTAGTCGATTGGTGCTAGAATTCGTAGGGCTTGAGTTCTTTCCAAATATTGAGTTGGTTTCAAATGATCAACCAAATGAATCTTCTTCATCGAGGTAATCAAAACTTGTTTTCTTGCATGTTGAGAAGTGTTCAGATCTGGCTTCCCTAAATGAAGGTCGGTTATAGAAGCTAGAGCATCTTGATCTTTTCATAAAGTAGTCATTAAATGTTGTGAATATTTGGAGCACCTACCACCAGAGTTATTTTCAGGTCTAGTTCAATTGAAGTATCTTTAGCTAAGTTCTTGTCCAGTGCTGAGAATGAGAATGTCTACCAAAGATGATGTGCTCCATATTTTTTTGCCCCACTTGTATTTTGATGTGAAACTTTTAAGGGGCTTGGTTACCTCCATATTGTAATTCTTTAATGTTCTATTTTACTTAAAATATGTTTTTGTGTCTTAAGCTTATGTACATCCATTTGCTATTCTGACAAACTATCAAAACCATATTGTTGCCTTTTTTAGGGCAGATGAGCTCCTTGGTTCTTATATTTTCTGTTGTGATATGAATATATCTGAGTGATATTTCGTCAATGTGCCCACTTGCTTTCACTAGAAACTCGTCTTAGTAACAAGATTGTTGCCTAATATTTTACTTGTCGTGAGTAATCCATGCTTTCATGTGTCTTTACTGAATGTTGTCCTATTGAGATGCTAAAAATGGTAAATGTTACTTCACTCGACACTGACATGGGAGACCAACGCTATAGTGGAACCAAGTCGTTGTGATACTACTTCTCTTGTGGACCTGATACCCAAACTACTATGAGAAGACCTTCACTCGACACTGACATGGGAGACCAACGCTATAATGGAACTCAACTCTTTGTTCACTAGAGAACTTGATACAACACAAAAACTATTACACTCTATATGTGGCTACCTTACCACACTCTACTCACTTACATAAAACGTTGGATTGGTGCCAAGTGGCAACCATCTAAAGCACTATATACAAATATCTCTACTTTAGAAATTTTTACACTTCACCATGAAAGTATGGTGAGCTAAATATCTACCTTCTATGTTCTTTCACACTTTACCATGATCTCATCCACATGCATGGCAAAGGTGTCTTGTGATATTCATAACCTTTTAGAACCTTCCAATTATACATTGCCATCTTCAATTCTAGAGAATTTCATACTTCGCATAAAGTATGACAAATATAGTCCATACTATCTCACAAGTGTTCTAGAAGGTTCCCAAGTATATATTGCTATTTTCAACTTTAATTGATTGTCGTTCCATACCATGTATGTGCCACTGTAATGTGTCAGTCAGTACGAAATAGGAAGCAGAAATATTGTCAATAGTCCAATGGGTTAGATCAGGCTAGTGTTTGCCTCTACTACGTGGGCTTTTGGCATAAATTTGCATAGGATATCACCTTTTGTAATAGTTGTGTGCCCATTTTTTATTCTATGGGATGGTTCATGATTGCAAGCATGTCAGAATGCGCATTTTTATGTGTCAACTCTGAGCTTTGCATTTCTTTGGATGCAGATTCTTTTGATAAATTGGATGTATAAGGAGCAACCTAATCTGCGGCGAGGAGCGTCATCTTTTAGCAACTGCTGGCAAAGGCATAGGATGAAGCATAGAGGAGTGAAACTTGCAGCTCACCATTAGCCTACTACATCATTATTTTTCATGTTTGTAATCCACAGATAAAACTAATTTTCCAGAATGGAGGGGGAAATTGCGTCCTAGTGCGAGGACAGAAACGGAACTCCTTGTCTGCTTTTGTTTCCTCCCTGGGGCTGGATTTCCCTGTGAAGAGCTCTATGGGGTTGGATTTCCTTGTGATGAGCTTGCTCCGGTGTTGAGAATTTTATGAATGGTATTGTACGTCTGACTAGACAGATTTGTTTGGCATAAGAGTTGGTCCATATTTTTTAGAAAAGATAATATATTAATATTCCAACTGCTGCATCGATCAATACATCGAGTTATATCTTATTACAAATTGAAACAAGATTTAGCACACCAACATCCCTGTTTGTTTGGCTTATTAGCCACCAGCCAGCAGTTTTTTCTCTCAACAGAAATCAGCACCAGCCATCAACCACCAGTACTTTTCTCTCAGCACAAATCAGCACCAGTCACCAGCCACCAGCCAAACGAACATGAAATAAGAATAAGGTTCTAATAACTAGCACTGAAAAGAAAGAGAAATAAGAACTCAATATGCAATTATGTTGCTAAATCGTCAGCCGAATCTGGCGAAGACATCCATTGTGGTTGCATCAATTTAGCTACATGCTGCCTTCTTACCTGGGCTATCCTTCTCCTTCGAGGACCAGAATCTGGTCCAGTACATTTCCCTCAAGAGTTGATTTATTAGTTATTACATATTGCATATTAATGTATGAGATATGACTGAAGCTGATAAACATGCTTTGCATGCGATTCACGCTTGTTTGTGGTTGCAATCCCGTAACCTTGATGATGGCCCGTTGTTGCTCGGGTGGTGCCTGCCCCCGCAACCGCCATGGGTGTCTCCTCTCTGCAGCAGAGACTGCAGAGAGTCTCATTCCATTGACACACACGCAGCAGCTGTGGGAGCTTGCGGTGCGGTTGAGATGCATCAGAAAAAACCACTTGACCAAGGCTCAGCTTCTCGGAATCTTGTTTCTCGTCGTCCTGGGGCAGGCGTGGCCGAGCGAACGTCGACGTTGACAAACAGCCCTACCCCGTCGACTTGGCTAGCATTGAGGGAATCAGTATTTTACTTGTCATGAATGCCCTTTGTGCAATCAGATGCCAGAAAAACAGCAGCACAACTGTACTTGCAATGCGATCAGATGCCAGATTCAGAGGAAGAAGATTGATGTTGAGGCGCGGTGGATCAGGACCCTGGAGTCGTTCAGTCACGCGATGTGTGGTGGATCAGATGCGTATCATTTGTTCTAGTATCAAATAGGAGTTTACAGGGGAGCGCAGAAAACGCATCTTAGAGGCCCCCGCGTCGCTCCTTCCTGGGGCGACACGGGCGGCACCTAAGCCTAGCGCCGCCAGCTCCATCTCCACCGCGCCCTGCCATGCGGCCGCCGGAGCTGCCCCGCCGGAAGTACGTGCCACAGCAAGGATGGCGGCGGCGGGGCAATTTTCTGCGATTTGGGGCCTCCTCGCGTGGATCTGAGCGGGGCATCTTTCTACGATTTGGGTCCTCGCGTGGATCTGAGCGGCAGCCGTGGTGGCGTGGGCCGGTCCCTACGCGTGGGGCTGCGACGCCGTGGTGGTGGCCGGCGGCCGGCCTGCGTGCGGCAGGCACAGGTGGCTCGCGGCGGCAGGCGGTCTGTGTGGGTGCCATGGCCGGCGGCTGCGCGGGGTCGGATCCCCAAAGCAGTCGGCGGCGGCGACGCCATCCCCGGGGCAGGGGACGGGCCACTGGTCCGAACTTTGCAACTACATCTGGTGATGACATCTTTAATTTTGTCTTTATTTTCGTATAGAACAGGAGACATGAGTCACCTTGGCTTCATTCGCGGATTCTCTTACTCGAAGACGGATTTCATCTGCAATCTATTCCGGTGGATTATGCACAGGTACCCAGTGGCTACTTTGCAGCATGGTATCTCAGGTTACGATTTCAGATGGTCTGCTGGATTTGGTGTTCGTGGCCGTTTGAAGTGGGTCAGGTCTGGTCTATATGAAAGCATTGGCTTGGTAGGAAGGGGGAAGCAACACGGTGTGACTATGTCGTGGTGGTAATTGTTACTAATTCACCAGTTCCGGGAAGAAATTCCTAGATCTGACCTTAATTGGTTGTACCTGGCAGTGACTTTGTTGAAGGCATTGTTTGGATTAAGATGAATTACTCCCTCGGGTGAAAACTTTTGATCTGATCTTAATTGATTGGGTCACTGCAATATCGGCACGTGCGCGTTCCGTTTCCTCGTTGGAGGCGTTGTCTCAGGAGCCTACGTTATAGTCCAAGAGCTGCTTTGGTTTGTGAAGTGGATGAAGGTGAAGTCGCTTGTGGTAGCTTGCTGCGACATGATCTTTTGATCATTGTGCTCTCATTTTTTTTTCTTTTTTATGGGCTGCGTGCATCTTAGTTATGCAGAAGTTGGGTTGGATCTTATATAATTATATCATCTTGATGTAATTGTCTAAGATCAATAAAGCTTTCCTTTTCAAAAAAAAAAGTATCAAATAGACACTTGTCGCATGTCCACGCAAATAGGTTGATCTAGAATTGTTGCACGCTTGGACAGGCTTCATACCAGGTCTATGTCAACCGTTGGATCGGGCTTGACCGGCCTAGATTGGTGAGCATAGTCGCAGAAAAGGTCAGCCTTTCCACGTTCCTCCGTTCAAGCCCGGGCGCGGGTAGCCGCCCGCCGCCCCGCACGCCGGCCGCCTCCCAGGCGAGCCGGAACACGACGTCGTGCGCACGAACGCGTGAGCGCCTCGCCGAGTTGCTCGTCGGCGAGCTGGGCCGGAGCTGTCGACGCGGGCGGGGTGAACACTGTCGTCTGCGAAGGCCTTTCCTGCGATTATGTGGCGCTCGCAGCGCGGCGCCTCGGCGGCGGCGCGACGGCCTACCAGACCTCCAGCACTTTTGTGCCTCATCCGACTCATCACGTGCCGCTCGGCGTCCCCTCTGACGAGGGAGCACGCCGGTGAGGAAGAACAGGCAATGCTTTAGCCTCCTGTAGATGCTAGCAAGTGCATGCAAGAGCACTGTTTGTAGCTTTGGACTGGGAATAACATCACAATTTTTTTAATTGGAATATTTCATTCCATTAACCAGAAACAGAGAGGCCAAATCGTATATATGAGCAGGACCCTGACTATTTTTTTACCCCCAATACTGCTTGCTCATCATGTGCTGCTTTGTTACAATTTTTACAAACATAAACAAAAGATACATTTGTAAATGATACGTATGTATGTATACATTTTCACGTACTGTAAAAAAACGAAAATACAGGCAGATCGTTGCAAGGAAGCAGTACAGCATTGACATTTGGCAAATCAGCTGTGTCCTCAGGAAATAAAACTCCGACAATCTGTTGTGGCCATGTAGTGGCGATCATGCTCTTCTTCGCTCCCGCTACGCGGCTGGGCTAAGGAACCCATCGCGGCATCGCCGTCATCTCGTCACGGCTACATGGGATCCGCGGTTCCGCCAATGCAAAGAACGCAGGGCTCGGCTGCCGGAAGTGAGACACCGCAGACTCACCTGAGCCGACCGCCCGACGCACGGCACCTCCTGCTCGATCTCCGCGATGCCGCATCACACACCACACCCTCCAGTGTCGGGCCGGCATGACTGGAGCACGAGACGCTTCTGCCGGGCATCGGACAGGGGGGAAGCCGGCCTTGCGCCAGAGGTCCAGGCGTCCAGCCGTCGCCCGGCTGCAGGAACGCCGTCCAGGCGTGCCGAGCTGATCCATCAGCACGCGCCCTGCGCCTCGCCGCCGGCGAGGAACGAACGACCGCGCGTAGATGAAGCACTAATGGCCAGGGTATTGGAACAGTATGGTGCGGCTCTAACGCCGGCTTCGCGGCTGGCAGACCGTGCTCCGGGCGCGCCGGCCCGCGCCAGGCCCGCGGCGGGAGATGGACGGGGGGGTGGTCGGTATTTCATTTACCGACCACCCCACGCGGAGATTTCTCTTTTACCTCTCGCAATCTATACACCGTATCTGAACACGAAAATTCGTGTGGGTGTGGCATCTCACTACTCCATCCCTCGTCTCCATGAATTTGTGTAGGATTTCTTCGCATCTGTGCCGCCGCCGAACGGGGATTTCCAGGTGGGGGGTTGGGGGTGGCCGTTATTTCATTTGCCGACCACCCCTGCAGAAACTTCTCTTTTTTGCTTCTTCCGGTACAAATGACATCTGAGTCTGAAATTTAATATGGTTCTTGGCGGCTAGATGCTCCGTCTGTATGTATTTTTCTATCGGATTTTTGAGCGCTTGTGCCGTCGGAAAATTAGGATCTCTCATGTGGCCGGCCTTTGGTTCACCGGCCATGCACTGGTCTGCACCCCCTGATCAGCTTCCATGGACCGCAGTACTGCAAAGCACTGGATGCTCATGGTATTCACGATCCGGAGACTCTACTGGCATTCGGGCCATGGAGTACGTGAGAGCCGCTTGGATTTGCATGTGCAAGTTTAATTGCAATGTAATAACTTAAGCTTGCCCAAAAAGAATGTCACAAGTGATGGATGCAAATGCAATCCTGAGCACACACATTTCAGCTAGGAGGAATGAAAAACAAATGTAGTTGAGAAGCGTTTGTATAGGTTGAAGCAACCCCACCACACCCACAGACAAACACATACACGCATACTTTGTAACTTAAGCTTTCTGTATAAGCTAAGCTTACCCTAAAAAATGTCACAACTGATGCATGCAATCCTCATTGATGTTGCAAACTGTACGGTGGAAACATAGCAACGGATTCACAGAATCACAGTTGAGACTACTTAAATTAAAACACAGAAAAGCAACACATTAACATCTTATTAGTGAAAACATATATATAAGTTCACACTTGATATTATAGCAACACATTAACAACTGAGTGAACACATAGAAAAGCAACACACGTCAACACTGGATCCAGAAAATTACACAAATTGGGATACCAAACTAAAACATAGAAACAAAAGTCACGCTTGAATGAAAACATAGGAACTCATTATTATGTCATGATTTTGGCATTTCACAGCCAAAATGCCACTGGATCCTGTTGGAGGAAAGCCGCAGTTGTTGCTTCATGAGGCAGCCTGTAGCAACGAACATGGCTGTGATTAAGCTTCAGGTCTCTTTTCGCGTCATACCCGAGGGAGAAGGTCATCAAACGATACATAAAGCGACCGCATTGGGGCACACCTCCCGCAGCCAATGGCTCACTGAGCATCTGATCAGACCCTGGCTCCCTGAGCTCCTTACCAGCCCTGCCGTTATCAATGGAGACACACTCCACCAGACAGAATTTGCCCTGGCGCATGTGCAAAAGGGTGGCACTTACATGCCGCTCATCAGCTGGGTTTTTGTTGAACACCTTGTCCTTGCTGAGCTTAAGATAAGGGGAAGGGTGCGATGTTTTGCCAGTGTCGCCAGTCCCGGTGCTGCTGGCCATGGTGCAGCAGTAGAGGTACAGGTACCCAAGGGTTTCCGGGTGTTTGGAGAGACCGACAAAGCCCTCCATGGAGGCGTCATAGTGTCCACGGCCGGTGCAGGCCAACGGCCAATGACCATGACCATATAGTTTCCACACACACTCCTTGGTGTCGTAGATGAAGGCGGTGCCACTATCGGTACCGACGATGCATCCGTCAGGTAGCACGGCGTAGGAGGAGACATCCACCATATCGAATGGTGGATAAGGGAGGTCCTGCCGCACCCATGGTTCACTATGTTCCGGCTTCCAGAGCAAGCAATTAATATAAATCTCGCAATATCCAGAGTGAATAGCTTATTGTCGGCGATGGGGAAGTAGATTGGACAAGCCAGGCACTTGGGCTCAGGTCCAAAGCTCAAGTCCCATCCTCGACGTCGAAAACTGGGATGCCCCCATTATCATCATCCACGCCGGGATGCATCACCATGATCTTGGTGCCAAAGGCTGCCGTGAAGTAGTGGGGGAGCCCACGCGGCGCACGGATGTACATGAGAACTTGAGGCAAGGGCTGCTCAGCGCGTTTGCCTGAGCTGCGCCTGCGGGGCACACTCACCTTGCGGACGGTGCATCCATGGTTCCAGTCATCCAACACAAGGTAAAGGTGCTGCGCCTGATCCCTTGCCGTACGCTGCTCTGTCATTCTTGTTCGTTGCTTTCCGGCCTGGATTTCTCGTAGATCGATCTGGTTCCTGCAATTCGAATTCGAAGAAGAATCGATTGTTGTCAGAAATCCACAAGGCCCAATCGTCCTACTGAAACTCGATCAACCCGACAAACCAAAGTATCCAAATCTTAATCGAGGGCAACAACCATTGGAATTCGACGAAGAATCTGATTGTCAGATAGAAATCAATCAGGCCCAATCGCCCTACTGCAACTAAACCCGACAAATCCAAGTATCCAAAACTCAATCGAGGGCAACGGAGAAGAAGAGGGAATCGCAGGAACGCACCTATACAAGTCGAAGATGGTGCGGCGGCGGCCTGAGGGGGAGGACGCCGAGGGATGGTACAAGGGAGGAAGGAAACCTTGGATTCCCTATAGGATTTCATACTTTAGGAGTATTTTCTCTAGCTTATCCGGGATCGATTGTGCTAATCGTCTTTCCGGTCTGTTCGTATCGAGATTTTTATCATTTTGACCACGAAAATTGTGGACTTCTCTAAAATGACCACCATACATTGGGCTTCTCTAAAATAATCACGAATCCGTTGTTCCATACGCTAGAATGACCAAACTCAAGTTTTTGTGCCTTGACTGACCAAACTACCCCTCAATCTCTCTTCTTCCTCACGCTCTCCCTCTCTTCTTCATCTCTCCATTCTTCCTCTCTCCATCCCCTCCCCACGACCGAGCTGCCGCCTCCGGCGCGGCGGCGCCCGCCCGCAGCACCGGCGCCACCAGCGCGGTGGCGCCCGCCCGCAGCACGGCGGCCCCCGGCCCCAGCGCGGCGGCGCCCGCTCCGGCCGCCCCAGCGCCGCCGCCCCCGCCCCCGCCCCCAGCCGTCGTCGTCGCGCCCGCCGGACGTGCGCCGCCGTGCCCCGCACCGCCGCCATCCCGCCGTGCCCCGCGCCGCCGCCATCCCGCCGCATGCGCGTCGTCGTCGCCTCGTCGGCCGAGTATGCTGGGGGCAGGCGCCGCCACGCTGGTGCTGCGCGCGGGCGCCGCCGCGTCGGAGGTGGCAGCTCGGCCGTGGGGAGGGGATGGATAGAGGAAGAATAAGAGAGAGGGAGCGTGAGGAAGAAGAGAGATGGAGGGGTATTTTGGTCAGTCCAGGCACAATAACTTGAGTTTGATCATTTTAGCGTACGGAACAACGGATTCATGGTCATTTTAGAGAAGCCCAATGTATGGTGGTCATTTTAGAAAAGCCCACAGTTTTTCGTGGTCAAAATGATAAAAGTCTCGTTCGTATCTGGGTTCAGCTGTGGGTTCTAGATTCATGTTGTCTGTTCGGGTCGTGGCGTTCGACGAAGGGATGCGAACCGACCTATTGCTCTTCCCTGTGGTCAAAGATGGTTAACCTAATAACGCGTTAATCACTCCCTACAATTACCGTCAGACACCTAACCACAAGTACGTCACGTCCACCTGTATCTTCTTCAGCCCGCCACGTTGGGTGGGTATAGCTACCGCCATATATGCTCATAGAATCCATCCTGGTTCATGTTCGCATGTTCACGTCGCGTTGCGGGAGGGGAGCCATCATCGCACCCCATGCCGTCCCGTCACAACGTCCCCGCTCGTCGGGCCTGGCTGTACAGCGCGGTTTCGGCACGGCGAAGCGAGTGCACTTACCGGCGGAGCATGGAGGCCGGCGTCGAGAGCACCGAGGCAGCCGCGCGCAGGCTCGCGGTGACCGGAGCCGCCATGTCCATGGCAGCAAGGTCGTGCTCGTGCCCGCGGCGGACGGTCAGGCTCGACTCGACTGGAGAGAATAACACTCGTAAGATCCAGCTATGCACCGGAATGGTGTTTGGCTCACCGAGCAACTGCAGCTGCTCTCGCCGCCGTGGTGCCGCACTGGAGGCTCCCGCGTCCCCGGGTACACGTCCCGGCAGTGGAGGGGACGACGAGGGACGCCGCTCCGCCCGGCGCCACGTTGCCAAGCTGGCAAGCTCCGGGCTTCCTCGGCGTGATCTTCATCTCTGCCTCCTACCAACCGCGACGCCGTGGAGGCCAAGAACGACGGCGCGACGCGCGCGGTCGACGCCGATGCGATGCGCGTGCACAAATGGTCCCGATTGAGTGCTAGGTACAAGGACGCAGGCGAGCACGATGGGAACAGCGGCTGCGCGGCTAACCGCCGGCCACGGCCGGCGGATCGTCTTCCGGGGCGCACCAGCCCCGTGGCGAGGGGTGGCGCGCGGCCTGGACGGGGTGGTCGTTATTCCATTTACCGACCACCCCACGCGGAGATTTCTCTTTTTATCTCACACGATCTGCAGATATTATCTGAACATGAAATTTCGTGTGGCATCTCGCTACTCCATCCCTCGTCTCCATGAATTTTTGTAGAATTTCTTCGCATCAGTGCCGCCGCCGAACGGGGATTTCCAGGTGGGGTGGGGGTGGTCGTTGTTTCATTTACCGACCACCCCTGCAGAAACTTCTCTTTTTTACTTCTTCCTGTACAGATGACATCTGAGTCCAAAATTTTGTATGGCTCTTGGCGACCACATGCACCGTTTCTGTGATTTTTTATGGGATTTTTGAGCGCTTGTGCCGCCGGGAAATACGAGAAATACGCCGGCTGATCCGGCGCCGGCAGCGACCGCTCCCGTTCTCCAGGATGGACACGACGGACGACATGAGCAGCCTTGCCGTTGGGCCGTACGTTGGGGTCATCCTGGACGCACAGGAGCCCGACGTGGATGAGTCTACCAGGTCACTCGCATTCCACAGCTTCCATGCCCGCAAAATATATCAAATGGGTCATCCATTTCATTTCTAATAGAACACAAATCATTGCATGGACTACAAGTGTTTCAGACATACTGCACTGCCACATTCAGAAATGTTTGTAGTTTGTACCATGAACTTACATAGACTACAGGCCTACAAGGCCTGGAAAACCATAAAAGGAGAATGCAAGTGACTATGAAAACACTTGCCAGTACTGGCAGTAAAATTTTAACAGTTTTTGTCCTTGCCTTTTTGCCTGCACAAATACAGGCCAATGTTTCATGAGCAATTGCGATCGGCGTCCCTGACGAGGGAGCACGCCAGTGAGGAATAACGGGCAATGGTTAGCCCCTCTATGCGGGTTAGAGTTGGAATATTTCATTCCATTAACCAGAAACATATATAAGACAAATCTACATGAGTATTACCCTGACTATTTTTTGACCACGATATTGCTAACTCATGCGCCACTTTGTTACAATTTTTACGAACACAATCAAAAGAGACACGTTTGTAAATGACGAGGATGCTAAACTCTTTTATCTCCCAAACCAAGCCACTCGCAGGGCTGAGGGCGCAAGTGGTCGTCGTTGCAACTATAATGGCCACTCCAACCATTAGCTCTGCTTGAAACTTTATAAGATAACCATATGAAAAGAAAGAGCAACGTCAACGTGCACTGATATTTCTTATAGAGACTAAGCTATGATACATTTGGTCCGGACTCCGGACAACACAGTCATGATTTGACCATCTACTCGTATCTGATACGTATGCATAAAGTTTCGCTGTCAAAAACGAAAATACAGGCAGGTCGTTGCAACGAAGCAGCACGGCACTGACATATGAAAATCAGCTGTCGTCAGGAAATGAAACGCCGACAACCTGCCGGTCAGTCCTCGGCCCAGATCTGCGTAGATGCAGGATGGGAGGCAATGATAGAGATGATGGAGATTCCGGATTGCATGACCCGATAATTCCTCGAGGATTATGTCTACATCGATTCCTGTAGCCATTCACACAACAATGATGTAGATTGTAGAGCATCCTTTTCCTTCTGTTCCTGGCTGGAAACCGCATTATGTTCCCATGTTTGCCTGAAGCCCTGAACCTGAAAGAACAGAGTCTACAAATTAACAATCCAATGAGAAACTTCACATGGCAAAAAGCCAAAAAAAAACCCCCCGCTTCGATTTTTTTTTAAAGGACATGGAAACCAGGCCAGCTGACTGAGGGCAAGCTTAGTCCACGAAAGCACTTGCACATGGTGAAATGCCAAGGAGTTCACCACCTTGATTGCAAAAGTACTCGCTGACCCATGGAACCCTTAGCTTTGTTAAGGTAACTTCATGTATAGTGTATTACCTTCTTAATACCAAGCACTGGAAAACTTAACTCCCATCTGAAAACAGTCTCCTCGGTGGAAGCATAAACGTGTACAGTTCAGGCACTGTGCATTGCATTGTTAGCCCTTCATTGTAATCCAGAAATCAACCGTCTTTGCTTGATTGTAGAGGTTTCTGAAGTAATCCTCCTATCCCCAAGTATTCTTCAGCAAAGTGTTCATCGTTTTTTGCAAACATGTCTGTCAAACTGCAGTCTATGTTCCTATTCTTCAGTACCCAAAACCGCGGCTTTATCCTCCCTTCTAGTGAATAACTGAAGTACCTTGGATATTCTACAACTGCTTTAAGTGGCTTCTTCATGGTTCTTAACAGAAACTCAAGCTTTGGTTTCATAACAAGCTCGGTACTGTAACCCAGAAGTGGGGAAAATCTAAAGATCATTGAGTGAACGTCTTTCTTAGACAAACCCAGCTCCAAAAGGTAGTTCATTCTGTAAACATTGGAATAAAGTTGCATGTATCAAACGCTGATGAAGAGATCTTGTTAGTATGCTTGACAGCAGTGACAGGTGAAAATCACATGGTTAAAATTCGGGAAACACGTACAGCAATGGTTGAACCATAAATTAAGTAACCAGGTGTAAGGAACAGAGTGTTCAAGTGGATTACGCTATTGACCCCAATGACTAAAGAGCATCCAAAATTGCAAAATGGAAGTATCACCAAAAGGCAAAAGGAAGTATCACTAAAGTAGGGAAAAGGCAGCATTAGCAATAATAGCACAGCAGCTTGCAGAACTTGCAGAAAACTGAAAATAGACCATGGCATAATTAAGAGGTACACTAAGTTTTCTTTTTGGGAAAAGGTACACTAAGTTTTGCAAAACCAAATGTCTATCTGTGCTATTTTCTATGGCACAAAGTTGCAGACATACCTGGGGAGCAGTGTACGATTTATGTCCAACAATAAAATCTCTGGATACTTCCTAATGATGCGAGGAAGATGGTGCCTGGAAACACCAAAGTCAACAAGAAAGTCGATTTTCTTCTTGAGGGTAGTTTCCACATTCAAAGCAAATATTTCGGGAGAACGGCATAAAATCTTTCCCACTGTTTCCTTATCAAAACCCATTTCTCTGAAAAAGGAAACAATCTGAAACACAACGCGGACCGGTTAGTACTAAGATAACAGTTATTGCTGGATGGAGGATAAAAAATGTATAAGAGCAGCCACCTAAGAGTCAAGACAAGACTCAATACCATCCCCAACTTTAGATTTAAATGTGCCTATGTGGACACAGTTACAGGTAGACAGCAAGACTAGAACATTGATGTTGAGTTATTGACCCACCACATCATGCCCCATAAATCTTAATCCTAGGTAATGAAATTGGGGCTGATTGAGAAAAGATGTAAATCTGTAAAAGACTTAATATACATTTATGAAAGCAATCATACATGTCAACTTAAAGGAAAACACATGATGGTGATCAAACAAAGTATCCCTTTACTAAACCAACTTGCCAAGAAAATAATAAACAACCAAAAGAAAGTGTTTCATTACCAAATGGACTTTAAATATATTAATGAAACTATAACAATCACTACACACCTGCAGAAACTCGCTAGGTTTTCTCAGCAACAACTGTGGACTTGATGTAATAACTGGAACCACCATTTTCTTACTGATGCCCAGATCATCAAACAGCTCCAGAATTGAATTAATTCTTTTCGTAGAGCAGCCAAGAATATGAGGCCAACTTTTTGCAGCAATACCAAGCGCTGTACTGGAAATCTGAAAGCAAAGCAAATGACTACTCCTGGCAACAACAGAAGGCAGGACATGATAAATAAACAAACAAGTATTGAGACAAGCATAGTAAAAAAATTCTCTGTCAGTTACCTTTTTTCGTTTCAAGAACAAAAGGATCTGGCTGTAGTTCTCTATCACACTTGTTGAAAGAATCCATGGATACTTCAACAACATCCTACTAATATGTTCTTGTTCAATGCCAGCCTAGAAAATTTAGTATTATTGCATTATATAAGTGAAGCAAATCTAGCAGGTTCCAATAGACACCACGAACATAAACATAAATACCTTCTCCCATTCACGGATCCTTGGCTTGATCTCATTCTCAATGTCAGAAAGAATGATAGGAGGAAATGACAGCAGAACTGATGCAATCCTTGGGTTTGGAATTCCAATGTACTCAAGAAAATCTATTAATGGCTTTAGATGGTTATCCTCTGCGCAGAGAAGCAGCATGGGAAATGATTCAATGAGATAAGGAAATGACACATCTCCATTGCCCAACATGCTAATACCACCATACCTAGCCTCCATCTGCAAGAAGAGAATTCAAGAAAAAAATAATAATTTGTGCTGATACTATATGCAACGAAACTGAATGAGAAACAGTAGGACTGTGAAACTTACTTTTTCAAAAAATGATAATGTACTTTGGAGGGCATCATCTGCAGGTATCGATAAGTGTGTCATCATTCGCTTAGCATTCCTTCCAATTATGGTTGCATAATCACTGCTTGAAAATAACATTTCCTTCAAAAACCTAACCTATATGTGAATAAACCATAAGAAATGATTACAGTCATCTAGCAAACATATTATAGTACCAAGCATAACAATAACTGCTAAACAAACATACTGACCACTATAATCAATAGTATTTGTGACACTAGGGATATAATGTCACTATGGACTAGTGTTAATGAAAACGTGGTCTGTGTGTATACAATAAAATTCTAATGTTAATAACTCCATAATTAGTCTAATATGGAAAATGGAAGTAAGTAGTACTATTGAGACTTGTGGCGCCTATGAGAATAGGAGCAAAGACTCATAGACTTCAGCACGTGCTTTATGCAGGACTACAAGCTAGCAGGCTTGCAGCTGAGGAAAATACGTACTGAAAAAAGGTTCCTACCAGTTTGAGTGCTCCGTGTTTAAGTCCAACACAAGTTCAATTGATTTATTTTTTTTTCTACAAGTTCAGCCAAACACACCAGATAAGAGGCAGTAGAAAATAAAAAATATCCCTGCAGTTTCTGCATGGTTTTCCACCAAAGGTTTTTTTCCATGTACCACATGTACGAAATTTGAGCACAATCACATAAATCAAATGTGAAGTATCCTTTTGGCATAGACCAAACTCAGGGAATGCAAGCAAATTGAGCCTAAATTGGAGTTAAACTCTCACCCGATCAATCAGCACGGGGAGGCCAGCGGCCGCGACGTACGGCGCGATGAGCTTGGCAGAGGAGAGCCGCACCCCGACGCTCTCCAGGAGCGGCACCACGCCGTGGTCGCGCCTGCTCCGCCCCATGAGGTACACCTTCCTCCGGAACCCGAGCCTCCCCATCTCCATCTCGACGGCCCCGCCGCTGCCCACCCGGGCCCCGGCACCGGAGCTCCACGACGCCCAGAGGCCGAGCTCGTCCAGCTCGCGGACGCCGTCGGCGAGCATGGCGGCGTAGGCCGGCGCGCGCGCGGCGATGGCGGCGGCGTCGGCCGGGGAGGCGCCGCTCTCGCGGAGGAGCTCAGCCACGGCGGCCTCCGCCTCGCGGGCGTCGTAGGCGGGCGAGGCGGAGGCGGAAGGGGACGAGGATGGGGCCGTGTGGAAGGCGGTGATGGGATCGCCGCCGCCGCCGCGGCGAGGGAGGAGGAAGAGGCGGGGGTGAGGGGGCGCTTTGGGGTGGAGTCGGGTGGGAAGTGGGAGAGCGTGCAGTGGTGGGGTTGCAGGTTTGGGGATTGGAGGATGGAGGAGTGGTAGAGTGGCGGCGCCGGCGGCCATGGCCGCGGCGGTGAACGAGTGGGAGGGAAGAAAGGATGAAGTGTGAATCTACCCGCCCCGCGCGCTTGTACCGTTCCCGTTCCCGCGTGCATTATCCATTCGCATAGTAATGAGTTTTCTACTTTTCTCCCCCAAAATGCACGAAATGTTTTCGATTAATGAATGAATGAATTGCCTCATCAAAATTGGATAGCTGTTACAGCAAATGATGAAAATCTGGATAACTTTCACCGAATTTTGTTATTATTTGGTTTGGTGTTAATACTTGGAAAAGGCTAATACGTGGTGCATGGCAGGAGCCAAAAAGGACTCCGTACCATACAGCCGTGTTGTTCTGGTTTTCGTCGCTGGCCATGGGTTTAGTGTTCCTGTAGCGAGCCATCTTGTATTAATTTTGCCCATTAGAAAATATATGAGTTGTCTAGAGTCATTTTATTTTTAATGTTAGTAGTTTTTCTAAGTTTTCAAGAGAACAATATTTCTTATTCATGGGCACATTTTGATGATGATATTTTGCTAGAAAAGTTTGTGGGATAATTGAACAATGAAATAACCCATATTGGGCACGACTAATTCATTGGTTTTACAAAATTGGATATATTATTAACACAAACGGTTACTCCATTGTCATAATTTGTAGATCGTTTTAGGTTTTTTTCATATACATAGAAAAATTATCATCTCGACATAGGCGTAGATAGCATATATTTAGATATATAGCAAAAGTTATATATGTATAAAAGTCAAAATGACCAACAATCTAGAACAGAGAAAGAATGAGAGGGTAGTTGGCTATTAGTTTAGTAATCTATACGTTCTAAAAAACAAGTCATTTTAAAAAATTTATGAATGATTAATATTGAAGTAAAGTGACGTTGATTGTCTCTATTTATTAGTCATATTTGGTACTAACTGATTGATCATGTGTATACATCTACCAAAAGTAAAATATTGATTTTTGGAACAAAATTTAAATCCTAGAATGACTTGGATTTTAGACGGAGGGAGTATGTGATTTTGGTTTTAGCCAGTTATACATGTTTGTTTGGATTCTCACCGGCTAAGTCTAGGTAACTATTAGCATTTGTGAATTAAAATTTTACCTAATGTATGTTGATAGAAGGACTTTGCGTGAACTTAACAAAAATCTTCGTCATCTCATCATTCACTATATATACTATTTCTCCGTTCCAAATTACTATTCGTTGTTGATTTTTTCTATAACATTTAACCATTCGTCTCATCCTAATTCAAATATACGGAAACTTAAGTCACACTTCGTAAAATAAAGTATATATGTGACAACATAAATTATAAATAAAATAAATATATAATTTTTTAAAATAAAATAAATGATCAAACGTTAAAAAAAGAGAGTTAACAGCTAGATCTTTTTATCGGTATCACAATAGGACTGAGATTGTTACTAGGCCCACTGCAGTCCCAGCTTCGTTCGTCGATCACTGAGTCCGAATGCTGAATGCATACGCGGCGCTGCCCGAGCACAGCTCAACGGCGTGGCTGTAGGGTCTGAATGTGATCCGGTGGATTTGTGTGTTGCTTGCCGATTTTGTGACTCGACTCGCCAACGTTAACCTGAAGCTACTTCCCATCCCGACGGCGGTGAGTGGTGGTAAGTTCTTTTTTGTTTTTGCCTTTTGTTTTTGATGCGCATGGTAGGCATGTTGGTAGAGCTCCTGCGACGTGCATGGATCCGACTGACATGATATCAGAGAGATACTCCTACTCGCAGTAGTTAACCATCCACAGGACAAGGCGACAAGCAGGCATTGACCATCGCCGTGGCTCTCCCTGGACCGCAGAACGGGCATAACCGCGCAACGCGTGGCGCACGTGCCGCACCAAAACACGTGCAGGATAATATAGAAAACGAGGCTGAGGACGTGGTTGCCCCCTGGCCGCTGTCGAGAGATTTGATCTGCTCGATCATATCACGTTGACAAGTTGTGTCTACATCGATCTCATCATCCGGTGCATGCTTGTTTGGCCATTTTCAGTAAGAAAAAGAAATTAAAATACTGAGGGTTCAAATTTTGTACCAAAATATAAGGTTATGGAGGGATAGATGGAGAGTTGATGGGTAGTGTTAAATGAGGGGTATAGAGGTCATTTATTCTCCCTATTATTTTTTGAGTTTGAACGGTCCAGGACCTTAAATTTTGGGACGGAGGGAGTACCATCTTGGAGTTTCACTGTTTGAGTTCCCTTCTGTAAAATATTTGGTGTTGGTGCAATCCCGAGCCAATTTTTGAAAGAACCACTCAGCACGCAGATGTTTGATCGACTTCGCCGGTGTCCTCTTGCATGGAGCCACAAAAATACAAAAGACCAAGCTGTTGGAGTCAATTTTCTACATGTTTAGATTAGATTGCTCATTGTATTGCTATTCTCTACCTTTTTCTTCAAATAGCAAAATTTAGTACTTGGGTGTTCTGGTTAGGGGCAGCCCGTCAAAGCGTGGAGGGCCTGGTTGCCTTGCCTGTATCGGCGAACGCAAAAACACATCTCTATTATGACCTTAGCTTACCGATGGATACGCCAAATTGACCTTGTCGGTTCCTAGAGCAACTCCAACGGGTCTCTATATGGGTCTGTACTCCAAAATTTAAAGGCTTGGAGCAAAAATACAACTCCAGCAGGGTCTTTAAATGGGTCTGCATTTTGCATAGGCCTCCAAATCTCCCCACCAAGCCTCCATTCCTAGAGGCCCTCCAATTCCCCCTCCAACCAAATAGAGGGCTGAGTTGATTCCCTGATATATGGGGTCCACAACCAAATAGAGGGCTGAGTTGATTTGTTGCTGGAGTTGGGCTATAATTTGAAGGTCCTCTATTTTTGAGTTGGGCCTGTAAATTAGTTTTGAAGGCCTCAATTTACATAGCATTGCTGGAGTTGCTCTTATATGCATATGCGCGCAGGATATGTCGTATCCGTTCCTGCCCTATTCCCTCCGTCCATTTTTATCTGTCGTTTTCGCTTCCCGAGAAACAACTTTGCTCGAATATAAAAAAATATATATTAATATTTATGATACATAATAAATATCATTAGATAGATATGTGAATATAGTTTTTTAATAAATTTATTCGGAGATTAAAATGTTGCACGTATTTTCTCACAAATCGAATCTAAATCGTGGCACAGAAACCAACAACGACAGTTAATAAGGGATGTAGGGAGTACTTGTTAAGTCTCATGTTCACACAGCTAACTAGACATCTTAATATGATCGCTGCTTCTAATGATGTTACTAATCAATGTCTCTTGTGTATTCACTCAGGCTGCTTTCTCCCGTCCACTACACTACGGAGTATGTGCGTCTATGTGAAACGGAATCTCAGACTTTCAGTAATATATAGTGGATTTTGCAGATTTACCTTTCAAGAAATTAGGACCGTACCATGTGAAATTATTGGAGTGGTTGCGGATTCTTAAAGCGCTGTCGTACTAGGGCGGTGTTTAGTTCCATTAGAGAGAAAATGAAGTTCGGTGAAAATATCACATCGGACATTGTAGTACACAGTAGCATTTTTCGTTTGTTTGTGGTAATCGTTGTCCTACCATGACCTAACTAGGCTCAAAAGATTCGTCTCGTCGTGTACATCAAAATCATGTACTTAGTTTTTCTATTTACCCACGTTTAATGTTTCATATATGAGGATAGAGATTTGATGTGATTTGACGTGATAGGTGAATAGTGAAATTTGAAGAGAGAAATTTGGTCTTTTGAAGGGAACTAAACAGGGCCTAGGTCCTTGTCGTTCTCTACCTCACCTCAGCCAGTCGAGGTCGAAGGTGACCTCTACAGCTCGAGGCTGAAGCTGCACCAGAGCAAGAACCGGGTCCGTCCGTCCATGGCGCCCTCCCGGAAGGTCCTCATCCTCTGCGGCGACTACATGGAGGACTACGAGGCCGCCGTCCCGCTCTACGCGCTCGCCGCCCTCGGCGTCGCCGTCGACTGCGTCGCGCCCGGCAAGCGCCCCGGCGAGTCCTGCCTCACCGCCGTCCACGAGTTCCTCGGATTCGAGGTAACACCATGACACCGTCCCACCATCACGAGCACTGCACCACCAAGGCATCATCAATTCACACACCCGCCATGATCGAGCAGCTCTACACGGAGCTCCCAGGCCACCGGTTCGCGGTCACCGCGGACTTCGCGGCGGCGGCGGCGGACCCGTCCCGCTACGACGCGCTGATCATCCCGGGCGGGCGGTTCACGGAGCCGCTCAGCGCGGACGAGGGCGCGGTGGCGCTCGTCGCGGCGTTCGCGGCGCTGCGGCGGCCCGTGGTGGTGACGTGCCACAGCCAGCTGCTGCTCGCCGCCGCGGGGGGCCTGTCGGGCGGGGTGCGGTGCACGGCGTTCTTCAGCATGCGCCCCGTCGTCGAGCTCGCCGGCGGGAGCTGGGTCGACCCGGACCCACTCGGCCTCTGCGTCGCCGACGGGCACGTGCTCTCCGCCATCGGCTGGCCCGCGCACGCCGAGATCATCGCCAAGCTCCTCGCCGGCATGGGCGCGCGCGTCGACGCCGGCCGCGGCGGGCAGCGCGTCCTCATCCTCTGCGCCGTGAGCTAGCTTAATTTCCCCCACCCCTCGCCGTCGCTCGCCCATGGCGCCGCCGCCGCCGCCAGTGATTAACTAACCTCGTCTCCGCCGATCGACGTGCAGGACTACGTGGACGACTACGAGGCGAACGTGCCGTTCCAGGCGCTCGCCGGCGTGGGCTGCGGCGTCGAGTCGGCGTGCCCGACGAAGCGCAAGGGCGAGCCCTGCGTCACGGCGATCTACGACGCGGCGCCGGCGCCGGGCGCCGTGGGCGAGGAGAAGCGGGGGCACAACTTCGTGGTGACCGCGGACTGGGCGGACGCGAGCGCCGACGGCTTCGACTGCGTCGTGGTCCCCGGCGGCCGGGCGCCGGAGCTGCTGGTGACGCACGAGAAGGCGGTGGCGCTGGTCCGGGAGTTCGCGGACAAGGGGAAGGTGGTGGCCAGCGTCGGCCAGGGCCACCTGCTCCTCGCCGCGGCGGGGCTGCTCGTCGGGAAGAAGTGCGCCAGCGGGGTGCCCATGAGGGTGGTCTCCAGGCTGGCTGGGGCGGTGGACGTGGCGAACCAAGGGGTCGTCGCCGACGGCAAGCTCGTTACGGCGGCGGGCTGGCCGGACCTTGCGCCGTTCGTGGCTCGCCTCGTCGACCTCCTCGGCATCACCGTCTGGTTCTGAAGCGGCGTTGCATCTCTGAGAGCGCTGGACTGAACACTGTGGTGTTCTGAATGTCCAATTGTTTAGAGATCCTTCGCGTGTAGTAGTTTTGCGAATAAATCCGATAGATTGCATCAACTTTTATGTTGCAGGAAAAATTTTACCTTTTAAGAAGCATATTTTAATCAGTGGTTCTCCGAGTTGTGTCGGTCTTCAGAAATCCCATGAGCTTCTGCTGCTTGGGGTCAAACTGTGTGCACTTGTACTGCCAAACTGAAATACACTTCCGGAGTAACTCTAAGCACATGCAAACCCAACTAGGTGTGTTTAGTTCCAAAAAGAGAAGGTGAAAGTTTGGTGAAAAAGTCACATCGGACACTGTAGCATTTTTCGTTTGTTTGTGGTAAACATTATCCTACCATGACCTAACTAGCTCAAAAGATTCATCTCGTCGTGTACATCCAAACTATGCAATTAGTAAGCTATATAAATAAGAATCAGCTTTCCCGGAGAAAAAAAAGAGATATGCCCGGTGTGGTTAAGGGTTCTAGAATTTAGCCTAGCAATTTTAAAAATCGGGCTCAATAAGGATCAGAACAAGTAGGATCATGAAGTGAGTACAAGGGCTATGATCCATTACCACCTCTATAGCTATGCATAACTACAAGGAAACCGATCCAAACAACGCATAGTGATGGTTTGTGTTTTGTAAATAGTGTTCTAGGTAGGGGCGGTAAAGGGCCACCCATTTTGTACTAGAAATTTTAAGGACCGGACCCTATTAGGGCCGGGCCAAAAAAGTACTAGTTTTTTAGCTAAATTTAACTAGGGCTAAATTGGATTGTGAAGGAACAAACGGACCATGATCCATTACCACCCTAGTTCTAGGTTGTAGACTAGTAGCGTAGTGGTTGTAAGGTTTTAGGGTATGGTTTACCTCATAAACTGGTTTAACTCTCTTCTTATTAATATATATGCCGAACTTGTTTCGGATCTTTCAAAAAAAAAACGCATAGGAGGGAGTTAGAACAAGCGTGTTTGTTCAGAATTTCTCTCTCTCGGTCTCGGGTATGTTTGGATCTATAAGACTAAAGTTTAATTCAATAATTAGACACGATTAGACATCTAATTATGATGATTAAATATAAATAAATTATAAAACTAATTACATAAGTCATGACTAATTCACGACATGAACATATTAAGCTTAATTAATCTATAATTAATACATCTTTACTGAGCATCACATGATCTAATTATATTTTAATTAGGCTTAATAGATTTATCTTGCTTATTAGCCATTCTTTATACAATTAATTTTATAATTAATCTATATTTAATATTTCTTATTGTCATCCAAATATAGGACTAAACTCTAGTCCAAAGTATCAAACAAAGTCGTCTTTTGCGCTTACATGATTCTAGTTGGTGTTGGCGAAGTATGTACACTCCGCACCATTTATCTTTTTTGGTGTTGGCGATACATGATTCTAGTTGTATCTTGCAAATGTTTAATTGAAAATTTTTCCCGATTCACTAAACTCTTGGCGATACGTGATGGCAGAAGAGATAAAGATTACTATGACTTACGCACAAGATTGCAGTGCAGAGATTAGAAGCTTGTCCCGCCGGCGGCGAGGATAGTCAGCCTCCCGGAACGAGATCCTCTGCAGTAGAGAGATCTACCTCAGAGGGAGGTAAAGCGACATCGACCGTTCAACCCGCGTCGGACGTCTCCTGCTCCATATCAAGTGCCCAACGCCTAGTAAATGATGTGGGGTCATGCCCGTGGAGCTCAGAATGGCTCAAATTCATCACATTTTCTTAAGATTTTTCATGGAAACAATATGTTAACTCAAAGCAAAATGAAAATCCCTATGTTTGATGAACATCGTATACCAGATTTGGGAGAAAATTTTTCATGGAAACAATATGTTAACTCAAAACAAAATGAAAATTTCTATGTTTGAACATCGTATACCAGATTTGGATCAGAGAAATTAAGCGTTCGTATTTTATTTTGATCTCTACTTTTGGATGAGTAACACTGGTAGGTGAATTCTGACTAAAGTGAGTTCTGAGGGGGTGCTTGGATCCTCAAGACTAAAATTTAGTCCCGTCACATCAGATGTAAATGTGTTAATTAGAAGTATTAAATATAGATTAATTAAAACCCATTACATAAACGAGGGCTAATTTACGAGACGAATCTATTAAACTTAATTAGTTCATGATTAGACAATGTAATGCTACAATAAATATGTGATAATTAATTACTAATTATAACTTAATTAGGCTTGTTAGGTTCGTTTCGCGAAGTATACATGACTTATGCATTAGCTTTATAATTAGTTTATGTTTAATATGTCTAATTGTTATTTATTTAAGGGACTAAAGTACACCCCTTAATGTTCTGAATGAAAATTCAGACTTTGAATTCGAGCCTAATTGAGATTCTTTGCTGTAGAAACCTATACAAATTTTGAAGCTCTATTCATTGTCTACAGAATTGGTTATAGGCTTACGGAAGTTTTTTGTGTAAAAAAAAGAGAAAAAGATTGAGGGGAAGGAAGGGTGGCAAGGAGCAAAGAGTTCAAGCTTCAAACAAGAGCAGGTCGGCAGTTCCACCGCCTAAGCAGCCCGGTAAAGGTCGATTAGCGGCAGTTCCAACAACTTTGATTAGACGCTGCGTGCTCCGTTATTAGGCCTTGCAGTAGGATACGTCGGATGCCGAATGATCGGTGGATGGGCGTTTTACCTCCCTCTGAGGTAGATCTCTCTACTGCAGAGGATCTCGTTCCAGCCTCCCGCCTTTTTCCGTCGATCTCGCGACGTCTGGACTACGTCAGAGGAACCGGATTCGTTTGGACGCCCATGCTACAGCTGACTTGGTTTCTCGTTGAAGTTGTAGGTGAAGCATTGAAAAGTGATGACGCCTTGGATCATTACAAATGACCAGAATTTTGCTGTTTTTTGACAAATAAATTTTGGTCGCTAGATATTTGATTGCAGCTTAACTCACTCCCATTCTCATTCCAAGGGAAGTAGGGGACAGAAACGCATGGTTCATGCTTAATGCATGCTCTTTGTTTGGCATTACCAGGTGTATTTTGTGTTATTAGACTAAGATTTAAATGAGAACTATGGATAGAATATTTATGTGTTTTTAAAAAATGGAAAGAACTTCTGTTACCTTTACCTTAACTATTGGTTAAATACATCTTAACAACACAAATTAAGCCTTGTAATTTTAACATAGCAAGTAACTCACTACGGTCTTATTTGAATTTTAGCAACACCTCAAGAAAAGGTGCAAAAAAACGCATTACAACTAGGCAGAGGCTGCCAACCATAATAAAATGGTCAGAACTTTGTGCGCTGATTGCTGATGACACCTAATCGTAGAGAGTTAAATTAAATCCGTTTGAAACTTGAATTGTGACGCTACGACGGATGGAAGTTTTGAATTTCGGGCTGGGTTGGGATGGGCCGGCTGCCGGCATGTGACCAAAGAAAGGATATGATGGGCCCGTCACCCCCGTGCCAGCCTTTGTCTAGCCCGTTGGCATCTACCCCCGTCGGATGGATCAGTTCGAAACGTGTCGCTTGCATCTGGGCCCAGGAGGTGTCGTCAGAACACCGCGCCCGCATGCGCTCCCGCATCTGTCCCGTAGTGGTTGTGGCGATATTCAAACACGGGAGCGAATCTCTCCGGCCGCTGCAGTCACTGAGAGGTGGGTCCATGGTAGGAGGCCCACACGTCAGGACCCACCAAGCCCTTGGTGAAATTCGAATCGCGGCACCCAAAAGCGCGAAAGCTGCGGCAACTCGCCACCTCGCTGGACTTCCCGTTGCTCCGGTCACGAAATGCTCCCACGTTTTCACTCGATGACATGTGGGCTCCGTATCTGCGGGACCCACTTGTCAGGGAGAGAAGGGCGTGGGTGAGAAGAGGCCCGTCCCCCGGTGATACCGCCTCGGAGACAGAGAGGGTCAGCGGAGGGGAAGACTACTGGTCCTCGGAGTTGGCGCTCGCCTCCCCTTCCCTCTCGCGAGAGAGGAGAGAGAGAGAGAAAGTGAAAAAGGCCTGCCAAATTACTTGATTACCTGGACCGCCGCGTGGTAAGTTTGGAATTCAAATCCTCCCTACTACTGGAAGAGGAGGGGGGGGGGGGGGGGGGGGGGGCCTTCCATTCCAAGCCGGCACGGCGCGGTGCTCCTCCGGGCGGGCTCTCGCACTCGCGGAGAGATCTCCGAGGATCCCGACGCTTCCACTGTATGTGTTGCTCCTCCAGCACCTGCTTGCTTAGTCGAAGTTTTAGTTTCGCTACGCGATTTAGTTTTTTGCTTTTTTTTTGAGGGTGTGAAGATGCGGGAGTGGGGATGGGAACCGGCGGTTTCATATTCCTCACCCCGATGGCTGGTGGCAATATTATGCTTCGTTTTTTAGTCTGCTTTCGTGTTCATGTGAATTTCTTTTTTTAGCCCGGAGGGGATCCAATTGCTCTCCGATCTCTAGGTTTCAAGGATTGTTGAGCAGTTCGTGCAATGCGCAAGTGTAAGCGTGAGATAGGGGCATGGCGCTGTTCAGCTCAAATTCACTGATTAGTTAGTTTTGGTTGGTTGGTTTTTAGTTAGCTAGCTATGTTTTGGTACATTCTGAATCGAACTAGTGTTGATTTGCCGATAATTAAGCAACAATTGTTAGATGAGCGCAGATTTGTATCTTAATGTGGATAACTTGATTGTTTCCGGAGCTCAAATTTGTCATTCTCGTACTGAATGCTCCAATTTTATTGCTTCTTAGGTCTATCTGATCTCTCATTTGAGTTCATGTGCGTTTTGTGTTACAGACAGGTAAGAAAAATGGGTGGGGAAGCTACTGGAAGCACAATCTCGGTGGCCCTGGTGAAGGCACTCTCCCTCTCGTTGTGAGAGCTCCCTAATAATTTGTTCACGGAGCCATATCTTTTGAGAGCAGTAGACTATCACGATGAAGTCCAGCGCAGTTACTTCAAAGGGCAAGGCCGTATTTGAGCTGAAGCACAGGCTGGTCCAAGCTGTTAACAAGATTGCCGACAGAGACACTTACCAGATTGGATTGGATGAGCTCGAGAAGATGGCGGATACCCTGGCCCCTGACATGATCGGTCCCTTCTTGTCATGTGTGATTGACACTGATGCTGAGCAGAAGAGTGCAGTGCGGAAGGAGTGCATCAAGGTGATTGGCACACTGGCACGCTTGTATGGGAACCTACTGGCACCACACATGGCAAAAATGGTTTCCAGTGTAGTTAAGCGCCTGAAGGACACTGACTCAGTTGTTAGGGATGCATGTGTTGACACTTGTGGTACCCTTGCAATGTGTGCCAGAAGTTATGGGGATGGTGGTGCGGCGTTGCTGGCATTGGTACGACCCCTCTTTGAATCATTGGGTGAACAGAATAGATATGTTCAAGCTGGGGCAGCATTGTGCTTGGCCAAGGTTATAGATGAGAGCAATTACTTCCCTGGACCTGTTCTTCCGCAGATGCTTGTCCGTGTTGTTAAGCTGCTCAAGAATCCCCATTTCATGGCAAAGCCCGCTGCTATTGAACTGATAAGAAGCATTATTCAGGTATGCACTCTTTCTTTTGTGAAAGCAATGCCATCCATTAAAACCTCGTCATGTGTTAGCACTATTGACTTGCTTTCCGTGTCATACATATTACAACTTTGCTTGTTCTTCTGATCTTGTGATTAGTATCAAATCTTTATTTAATGGTTGCTCAGTCAGTTTGCCACAGAAAACATTGCATTTTTCCTACAAATTCAAATGTCTTTGTTGCTTCTTCAAGTCTAGATTCATGCAGCAGATTGCTAGGTTGATTGGCCTCTGTATGTGGTGTAAATTCAGAAGCACTTCCTGATATCTTTCAAGTAGAGCAAACTTCTTCATCTTCAATTTGGTTCTACAGCTTGTAACTACCATTCCACAAATAAGATCTTACGTTGTGTTAGTATTCTTATTTTGCTGTTCTCCTTTTTCAGGCTGAAGGTGCTTCTACAGAGCAGGCATTATCATCAGCTCTAGCAAGTATCATGGATGCATTGAAGAGTAGTGACTGGAATACAAGGAAGGCTGCCTCTCTAGCTCTTTCAAGTATTGCTGTCAGTTCTGGGTATTTGGTTGCTTCTTTCAGAACTTCCTGCCTCCGCTCCCTTGAGCGTAGTAAATTTGACAAGGTATCGTTTCCCTTCTCTCCCTTGTACCTCTGGAATTTATGCCATAATATATTTTTCATACAATTTGCTTACTTCATGCTTTTACTATGATAGGTAAAACCAGTACGTGATGCCATTATACATGCAATTCAGCTGTGGAAAGCCATTCCAGGGTCTCATACTCCTGAACCATCAGAAGCTGGATCATCGACAAAAGGTAAAAAAGATGTTCCTTTAATTTGCATTTAACAGTCGATATTGAGAAAAACAGTTATAATACTCTTTTGTTTTCCTGTTTCTTTCAAATCCATTATCCTTATCCTATTTTATATAAAAAGTTAGCATTCATAAGAAATTGTTCTGTTCACCTCATTAGGAAATTTGTTCCGTTACCAAAATAAACAAGCTAATCAGAACTCACATGATGTTGCTCTATATAAACACCTTTCCTCTCATTTGCCAACTCTTCCAGGATTGTGCATCTTTCCACTGGAGTATTCAACCAAAAGAATCAAATAACTAAGAAAGTACTCTAGGTGCCAAGGCAGCAATGCTACTGCTTTTCTTAGATTTTTTTTCTTGGATCATGGCTTTTAGTACACAACCTGTGGTGCTAAACTTCATCCAAGAATACCACAATACCATGTTAACCATTTTATTGTTTGTGATTAACGTGTGGTGCTAGAAATTAATGAAGATCCTTCTATGCTAAATTATTTTTTTCACATGTCCTCTGCGTTACTTCTAGCTTTCGGCTGTTGTTAACCACTATCACATAGTCAGCTTATTTTCTATTGCCTTTCAATTTCTGCTCACAGAGAACTTCTTTAGCGACCATCATGATGCCAGAAGTATACATGATGGTGGATCAAGAGATACATCTTTTAGGAGAACAGATCATGGGCCTTCTGTCTCTGTTATCAGTGGCAGCTCAATCAACTCTGCAAAGAGGAGATCTCCTTTGTCTATCAACAAAATAGCCGTAAACAATGCTGCAAATCTGCAATGTCTGAAGTCTGGTGATTGGCGTGTTGAGGTGTCAGTTCCAAAGCAGAATATGATGCCACTTGTTGATGTTGATGAGAAGGGGTCCAGTAAAGTCTGCATCCTAAAAGATACGAAGAGAAATGCATATGAAGTTGTTGATGAGGACAGTAAGTTTGACTATGACATAATGGATGATAAACAAGAATGCTCCTCTGTGTCAGAAGTAGCCAGCAGGAGTTGTGAAACAAAGCATGCTCTTACTGCTCAGGAATGCACTGAAGATTGTGATTCCACACAAATTACTGAACGATGTCCTAGGGGCCGAGAGAGTAAAAGCATAGACTCAACAGTTACAGATGTTACTGCACATGACACACATAGTTGTTGTATGAATACCATGAATGAATTGGCCCTTGTTAGGAAGCAACTTCAAGATATGGAGAGGAAGCAAGCAAATATGTTTGATTTATTGCAGGTAATTGTCATGTTTCAAGTACTGAAGATCTTGTCAATTTAGTTCTTGTCTACATTTTACCTAATATGGAGTAAGTTTATACATTGATCAGTATGGCAACGGTGTAAGTCATAATGCAAGGCTATGAATCCAGTTATGGATGTATGCTATCATTTCAAATTAATTCATGGTTCTGCACTGTACATTTTATGGTCTTGTACTAGCCTATAATATTGTTAAGATTCTTGATTATTTATGATTTTGTTGGACAGACACCCCTGAACTGTGAATCTGTTGTCTTATTTTGGCATCTAGCTTTCTGCAAACTCTGCACTTGCCAATCTAAGTAAAAATAGCATTGCATATTGATGGTAATATGATGACCATCAATTTTTGTCATTTTTGCCTTACCGCTGCATCATGTTGGAAAAAGCTGTAGTGTATGCAAGTACATAATAACATATGAAGACACCATGTATGTAATGCATAAGAAGTGAACTACCTTTTCTCAAATGCTTATTTTCCCCTGGTTCGTTGCAGGAATTCATGTCCAACTCAGCGGAGAACATGTCAGTGCTAAATTTGAAGGTGCATAATTTGGAGAATGCTGTAGACAAAACTGTGTATACAATTACTCAGAGTGAAAGCCGATATCATCTTCCTGGCTCCAAGTTTTTTAAGAACCAAAGCACTGCTTCTTCACCCAGGCTTTCTACAACTAGATCATCCATGGATGCTAATTACAAGCCACTGCCAGTTTCACACTTGAAACATGAGAAGAAGTGGATGCATGATCTACCATCTAAGGGCTCAAACATGAGTACTAAAGAGGGAGCTGAATTCCCAAAGGACCATGTAGGCAGCAGAAGTAGGAAGCCTGGGCCTGTGAGCTCAGAGAGTAGTTTGGGAAGATATGTTCCAAGCTCAGTAAGAAGTCGAGTGCCAGGGGTTAAAGGGACTTCTCCAATTTCATTTACCAGTTCCAGTGAGCAGCCTCAAATACAACATGCAGTGTGTGCCTCTAATCAGTCTGATGAGTTTCAAGGTACTGGAGATATGGAGCCTGCATACATGGAAGCCCTAAACTGTGGTGATTATGATGATCTGGTTGACCTAATGGATAGAACTGGACCAGTTCTCGAGAAGTTGTCCTGTGAGACAGCAAATGAACTTTTAAGGGTTATAGCTGGCCGGTTTCTTAACAAAAAGTTTTTTGACTTGGCGCTGCCTTGGCTTCAACAGGTACGTCCACTATAATTTGTTTTACAGTAATGCCCAAATCTGACCAAACCTTGTGCAACTTACTCATTACAAATTTGATGTGCTTGTATTGCCCCAGTTAGTGGATTTAAGCATGATTTATAAGCCAAGCCAACTTTTTGCATCTGTGAGAGCACAAAAGGAGTTTCTTTCTGCATTGGAGGAAGCTGCAACAAGTGGATCTATAGAACCAGCCATTAGGATTGCCACTGCACAGCTTGCATTTAAACTGACCAAAGCTTTTGAGGTTGGCCCATGCAGGTAATCTTCATTGCCCATTGTCAGTGATCAGAAATGTCTCATCAGTTCTGCTAGGTCTGGACTTGTATTGCTGACACATTCGTTCTGCTTCTGTAGGAAAATTTCAACTAGAGTGTGCAGAGGAAATGAAACTATCATGGCCACTGCGATGTGAAATATTTCTTGCAAGATGTGTATGCTCAGGCCACGAAGCAGTGCTCCTTTTTAGATAAAGGACGAAGCAGTGCTTTAGTGAACTCGGTTTCTTTTTCTTGTAGCCCTACAACTATTATGATGCTGTATCTGATTGGTTAGTTTGTGAAAGGCTTGAAGACTTCTGCATAACGATTGATAGTTTGCTAGTTGAAAACACGTGTGTTTGAGCACTGTACTGTAGGCCTGGAATTTGCGTTTTGCTATTTGGCATGACTGCAAGCTTTTGAGTTTATGCTTGTTGACAAGGTCATACAGATGTTTGTGAATCATCAATCACCTAGAAATACTATGGCACCTGCATTTCACTCTGTCCACAGCATCAAATCTGTGTGTTTTACATATAATAAAAGAAGGGGGGCAGAAGAATTCAGTACAATCGCTATATCACTACTCACTACGGGAACATGCACTCTCATTTACCTTCTCTAAATTACCAACTTGTTTGTTGTCACACTGTTTAAGCAATCAGATTTGTAGTATAAGCCTTTTCTTTTGTACAACGGCGTGAGGTCTATTCCAGAGTTTCAGCAACAGGACGGCAACAAGATGGAGGCAGAAGCACAAGCATCACCAATCAGAGTCGTCGCTTCTCTGTGAGATGCTGCGGAGGCCGCCTATCCTCCTGTTGCTGGTGGTGCGCTGGACGCATTGGAGGAGCGATTGCACCACCTCTGACATGGACGGCCGGAATTCTGGGTCGGACTGCAACACCACCAGAAATCAGTGTTCAGATTAATTCAGAGTTTCAGAGAAAGTTTATTTCAGGTTATTTAATGGCCTTAAGCATTGTAACTGAAAGAATTCATCACTGAATGAGGATCATCTCTGGGCGTTAAGATCAGTTCACCTGAACACAGCGGCCGAGGACATCAGCGAAACGGGACAGTGCTTTTGGCGGGTACAAGCCACGCAGAGCCGGATCCGCAAGAGCTCCCAAGGCGCTGATATCATGAAGCTGTGGAGTGACAAAATTGACCAAGGACTGCTCTGCTCTAGGCTTCGAGCTGGAGTGACAAAGGACATCAGAGGATTAACTGCAGTCATACTCCTGAGCATTGTTGACAAACACAATGTTCCACAGGCAAGCTTTGCCTGCTCTGGAGTCACAGTGTGCAGTCCAAAGTGCAAGGAGGCTATATATAATTTTTTTTCTTCTATTACCTATCGTAAGGTTTCCGACCGGTCAATAGTTGAAGCATGACAACACCGAAGCAGTAGACATCGCTCTTCATCACGTAACCTGATGATCGTGTGCACTCTGGAGGAATGTACCCTGGTCCCAGGCTCTCACTTATATCCTGCAGAGAGTTGCTATCACATTGCCTTACATTCATATTTTGTTCATCAAATGCTAGAAGAGGCATTCTACAAACCTCATAGCAATATGCAAGGCCGCAGTCAGTGAGGCGAGGATTGAGGTCAGCATCAAGCAATACATTAGATGCCTTTATATTCTTGTGAATCACTGAAGGTAAGCAGACGTCGTGTAGGTACCTGAATCAACAAGAAATCTTAACACCTTTCTTGGGAACTCTGAACATCATATCCCTCTGTGCCTGATGATGTATACAAAATTCTTGATTTATGCTTAAATGTTACTGTGAACTTACTCCAGAGCACTAGCTGTACCAACAGCGATCCGCACTCGGGTGTCCCAGGTCAGCGGCTTGCTGTAGTCATCAGACAAGTGTAGGAAGTCATAGAGGGATCCATTCATGTGGTAATCGTATACCAGCATGTAGTGCCCAGGCTCTGAGCAGTAACCAACAAGCTCAGAGATGTTTGGATGGCACAACTTGGAAATGTTGTTCACGAGATCCTTGAAGTCGCTGCTTCCTGAGAAGCTCAATGGATCAAACTTTTTAACGACCAGCACCTGAAATTTTTGTATGAGAGACAATAAGGACAACAGGAACACAAGACGTACAATCAATACAAAATGCCAACTCAAGATCTTACCACGGAACAAATGTGACATCTATTGATAAGAGTGTCTGTCAAGTTTAATTCAACTACATGATACTAATAGTGTCAGGTGTATAGCTTAGAACATCTTTGGACAGGATATGGCATATAAATTGTAAATTTTAGCTGCAGAAGAATAGTGAATTTGTATTTGCATCCAAGTTCCTTTTGCATGGGTTTAAGAGGGCAATTGTAAGATCTTACCCTTCCATCAGCATATTTTGCCTTGTAAACACCACCAATTGTCCCCTGACCTAGTAGCCTGCTACTATGGAAGCTGCCAGTGGCTGCTTGCAGGTCAGATGATGAATAAGTCACAAGGTTGATTGGATCTGTGCTCCGCCTCGAATGGTTTAATTTGTTCTCGAACTCATTGTCATTAATCGACTTGCGAGGCACTGCAGGTGGTGTCCTACTGCTTATTGACGAAGAATGCTCCAGTGGCTTCATGTTGACCGCTGAAGGTTCCTTATGAACTACAAAACCGAAAGCACTATGAACTCTTACAATAAATCTTAAAAGTGCTCATCCCTGAGATGTCACAAAAATCATCACGGAAGGAAGCCTTTCTTGACTCATCATGATTTAATGACGGACGTGCACAACTCATAACTAAATTATAAAACATATCATGCACATATGCACCTTTGCCATCATCAACAAGCGGGGTAAATGATCTGTTGTGACCTGACTCGTCCATGAGGTAATGAGATGAGGAAGGAGAGGAATGATTCCTCTTCAACACAGACAAGAGAATAAGAGCTGCAAGAAGCACCCCTATCACTATTGCTCCGATAATGAGGCCATTTATTCCACTGCCACTCCCTCCACTTGAAGAGCTTCCCAGTGCAGAGCCCTTTTCCATACCAGGGGGAGCTGATCCGGATGACCACTGGTTCCCTCCAATCCTTCAGAATGCGTCAAGGACTGTCAGAATTCATCAAGTGTAACCAATAGGGTATATTGTCTGGAATTACTACTTACTGTAGATTGTTTATGTCTTTTAGTTTACTTGGGATCCACCCGGTAAACTTGTTGTTCTGCAGATTCCTTGAGCACAAAGGGGAAACCGTTATAGTTTAGTTCTCAGAGAGTTTTTTTTTTCTCTCGAATAGGCACGAGAGATGTGTATCTTTGTATTAAGAAGATGAGTTCTCAGAAACGGTAACTGTATTGTGCTATTAATATTAACAGCTATTGGCATTTCACTATTAATATTGTGCTGCCGTGCACAGGAACTGGCGCACTGCCACCTATGGTCATGATAACAAAATTGGTTTTAAAGCAGTATTTACTTTGAGATATACTTACAGATCCTCAAGAGGAAGTTTTGCAAGAACATCTATATGGCCACTGAATTGGTTGCTCTCTACATTCCTGGACACATTTTGAAAAGAATAGCACTTATTGTAGATCTGAAAGAACATGAAGTACTTGTGTAAATTTCAATTTCCTTACAGTGTCTTGAGGTTTCTTAGGTGCTGAAAACTCTGGGGCAGGCTACCTGAGAAGCTGTTGAATGAGAGATCCCTGATAAACAGTTGAGGTTAGACATACAGGCCAACAAAAGTGGGATATAGACAGGCTTACTGCCCATTATAAGTCACACAGATTTGTTGCTTAACTCACAGAGCTGATAGCTTTGGAAGCTGCGAAAACATATCTGTCAACTGCCCATTTAGGTGATTCTTGCCTACATTTCTGCAGTTAAATAAAATAGGAAGTCTAGTGATAATGCAAACAGAAGTAATGATCGTGTGAAGGGAACAGAACTAAGACAGCACAATGCGAATTGGAGTTCCTACAGTGTTTCCAGATCATCCATCTGAGATATTGAATAAGGAACTCCTCCAGTAAAAGAATTTCCATAAAGATTTCTGCGTTGAAAAAAATAATAGGAAAGCGTGCTTGGATCAGCCACGAACCCAGGAAACTGTAAATGGACGAGAAAAGCTGAAACTCACAATTGAACCACGTTTGGTGGAAGCTGGTACGGAATATCGCCGTTGAGATTGTTATTGCTCGCATCGCTGTACTACGTAAAACAAGGAAAATTCAACTAAGTTGCATAACTACAATGATCAGTGCAGGAAACCGCTAAGGCAACTCACAATTTGGTTACTGATTTCAAGCTTGATAGCTGATAGCCTAGCGAGCCGCTCAATCCAAGCCCAGACAAGTTACTGCTCTTAGCAATATGGTTAGAAAAAAAAAACCTGAAGTGAGTATGTTGCATTGCTAGAAAAAGGGTTATTGAACTTTCCCAATCATCCTCCCTCTTTGCCCCCTTTTGAACAACACATTATTTTAGGCAAAATGTTGAAGGCAACAGCGTACATTTCAGTCACTGATGAGTCGCTGCATTCTATTCCCTTCCATTCCTCGTCGTCGCCACAGGGATCACCGCCGCTTGATTTCCAACCGGACAATTGAGACGGCTTGTTCATGCTATTGAACATCACATTCAGCGCCGCAACTGAAACAGGTGAAGCAACAATACACAGAATGTTCAGAACCATGACCCAAACGATGCATTCACAGAGGGGAAGAACGAGGACTTGCCGACCCTCACCGTCACGCTGGTCGGTCTTGGCCACCGCGGCCGCCGCCACGGAGAGGAGGACGGCAAGCCCGACGAGCTGCTGCGGCGGCGGCGGCAGGGGGCCCCGTCGCTGAGCCATTGCGCGCCAAGGGGGGAGCACGGCGCGTCTCAGCTGAGAGCATGCAGGAGGAGACCCCCACGCGCGTCAGCTGACCTCCTCCTCATCTCTCTCATGGACCGGTGGTGGGAAGGAATGCTTTCCAAAATTAGGAGACGGAGGAGGAAGAGATGGCGAGCAGAAATTGGAGGGAAGAAGGCGGGTGGGGCCATTGGAGCTGCGAGAGTGGCGGGAAGCCGCTGCTTTTGAAGGCTCTACGGGTCAATTAACTTGGCAACGAAAAGTAAAATCATACTAACATATATCTAGTGATTTATTTCAAAGATCAACAGCCTCCGTTGTAGTCTAGCTGGTTAGGATACTCGGCTCTCACCCGAGAGACCCGGGTTCGAGTCCCGGCAACGGAATTTTTTTGTTGTTTTTAATTCAATTCATTTTATTTTATAATTTTACTTTTAGAGATGAACGAATCAAGCAAACAGTAGCTATTTTGGGTGTGTTTTTATATGAATTTTTGAGACGTTTAAAGTTCAGATTGCTATCATTCAAGAACGTCCCAAATTTTTAATTCAATTCATTTTATTTTATAATTTTACTTTTAGAGATGAACGAATCAAGCAAACAGTAGCTATTTTGGGTGTGTTTTTATATGAATTTTTGAGACGTTTAAAGTTCAGACTGCTATCATTCAAGAACGTCTCATATCATCAGTGTACATCTCTATTGAAAAGCAATGTAATCAGTTAACAATCTCATGCCCCCTTTACTCCTTTCCCTTTGTATCCTCTATCAAAGAACTGAACAAAACAATGGATGGCTTCTAGGCCTTGATTCTGTATGGTGTATTCCTCTCGGAGTCGCAAAACTTATCAGCTCTATGCGGTGATGTGGTCGCTCAGCTTTCGGCCGCTTGTTTCTAGGGGAAAGTAGGACACGGCGACACCGGAGACTAGCATCACCGTGATGAATATCACAATGGCTGCGGTCTGGTGGCATGCGTGCACCAGACCAACGGCCACGAGGGGGCACAGGATCCCGCCAAAGCGAGCAATTGAGCTCGCAAACCCGACACCTGTGGCCCTGACTGCAGTTGGGTAAATCTGCAGGGAACAGCACACAGAATGAAACCGATCCTCAGAGGTTTGACAAGAGAGTTATGCAATGTAATGAAGTACATGATCTTAAACAGTAGCCAGACCTCAGGGGCGTAGATGTGCAGGACAGTGAAGCTTGCTGAGATGCAAACCCGCGCACCGAATAAAAAGACGGTTGTTAGAGCTTCTGTCTGAGCAAACATAAGCGGAGCTATGCACAGGCAACTGATGTAAAGCATGGAAGACATCGAGAGCTTGCGCCCAAACTTGTCCACGATGGCAGCAGACAGGAGGAGGCCAGGAACCTCTGCATCATTGTTCACCCAAATATGAATAATTTCCAAGATGAAGCATCTGAAGATGTTTTATTGAATATAGAGCAAAAACACACACCTCCAAAGCTGGTGATGAATACATTCCTATAGAGATTTTCATCATTTATGTGGGCTGTTGAGGTCATTTCTGCTCCCTCTTCTGATCCACAAATCCTATTTCCATGATTCAATTCTGATGTTAGGAGAACAAGCCCATAGTACAAGAATGCATGACCAAGAAAGACAGTCCAAAGTAGAAGGCTTGATCGGATTAAATTCGGAGATAGAAGCTTCAAGATGGCATTGAAGCCTCCAATCTCAGATTTGCTAGCAAGATCACCAGTATTATTTTTCTTAGCTGTTACCGATTGTGATGTTTCTGAGGAATCCCCAATCTCATGAAGTTCTGTCCGATGGCCAGAGACAAGTCGGCCAGAGGGGAGAGTAACACGGTTCACTCGCGCCATTGTTTCCAAAACATGAACTGCTTCAGCTATTCTACCCTTCATGCATAGGTATCTTGGTGACTCCAGTGTCACTGGGTAGAAGAGTAGTAGAGCAAATGATGGCAATGATGAAAGTGCCAGCAGCCACCTCCAGCCAAAAGCTGGCATAACTGCCTGTAAATTAAACAGGTAAGTAAAGAAAATTAGATGGAGGTTTCAGAAACAGCAATAGTCACAT
Source organism: Echinochloa phyllopogon (assembly GCA_033239725.1). Lineage (NCBI taxonomy): Eukaryota > Viridiplantae > Streptophyta > Magnoliopsida > Poales > Poaceae > Echinochloa > Echinochloa phyllopogon. The sequence goes on along the minus strand of BTCW01000002.1, from coordinate 46,312,565 downwards.
ATTTGAATGAACATGCATGTCATTTAGCCACTTATGCCAACATAGTGCCATCAGATTATATACAACATATATTATCATGGATATCAATGATCACATCACTAAAACTATGTACAAGTGAAGGACCACAGCACAATGGCCTGATTAGTTACACAAGAAGATCCCAAGGGCTGGTGGCTTAGAAAGCCTAGTTAGTGCTGTTCATTTGTTTGTGGTGCGTCTGTTTATTTTGAATCAGAGACCCTCTCCACTCTTCTACCTTGCCCTCAGCCCTCCCCTCTAATCTTGTACTTGGACCGGTTCTATTCCTAACCTATAATGGAATTACAAGCAGTTCTCCTGGGTGATAGGGAAAAAAAAGGAGATCCACACTGAGCAGTCAAACATAACATACTATGTTCGTAACTGGAATGTAACATTCATTTTAGTGTTTACACATAGCACCCTGATATTTCAGACAATCTGATTCACTTTCTGTTTAATCAACTAAAAATTTTTAGTATCTCCCAGACAGCTACTATAGTACACAAGGCAACCTGGAAACACTATCTTACTTTTGCTAAAGATATTCACTTACCCAAGCAAGAGAAGCTTCCATTATTGTGCCAACAGTCCAAAATGCTGAGAACATAACCATCCAAGTTCCCCGGTTAGGAGCAGGGATGAACTCTAGGAACCAAGATCCAAGAACTGGCCCACCACCCAGTCCGACACCGACCATAAATCTCAGCACAATCAAAGATAAGTAATTTGGAGCAAAAGCACTAAGAAGGCCAGCCCCACCAGTTACAATGGCTGTGAAGTTGAACCCAACCCTGTAGAGAAGTACGAAGGATCTAGAATAAGCAAAAAATACTTATGTTTTGGAAAATGGGAAACTCTCACAGCATAAAATGCAGACATAGGAAACAGCTAGGACATTCAAGGATTAGAAGTTTAGAACTAAATCCGTAAAATTCAACATGGAACGTAAGTGCCTAGCTTAGGCCCCGTTTGGATCAGCTTCTGGATTCTGAAAATCAAGATTTTGAGTGTAGTTTCTAGAAGCTAGATTTTAAGTAAAATCTGATAGAGCTGTTTGGAGACATAGATTTCATAGCTAGATTCTTCTATCTTCCTCTCATGTTTAGGCCTAAAATCTGAGAAAAGCTAGTCCAAACCAGCTTCTGGGATTTCACAATCTGAAGGTGCAGATTCTAAAATCTGGTACATAATCTATTTCGTTTGGATCCTACCCAAATTTTAGAAGCTAGATTTGCAAAATCTAGTAGCATCCAAACGGGGCCTTAATCTTCCTGATGAACAGTATGAAGCACTACATTATGGTTGCAAAGATTGCTTTTTTTTAACACTCGAAATAAAATCCCAGTAGCCAATGGGAAAAGGAAGGAAGAACTTGCCTTCTTCCATAGTTATCCGAAACTATGCCCCAAGCATATGCTCCGACAAGCATCCCCACAAAGACAACACTTGTTATTAGACTTTCTGCCTGTGCAGAAAGCTCCCACTCAGCTTGAACCGACTGCCCAACAAATGACAAAAGCATCATCTCCATTGCTTCAGAGATTTTAGCCATCCCAGAGTATGCAAGCACAAATGCATGGAATTTTCCAAACCCCATGAACACAAGTGCCTCATCCACAGTATAAGTAGATACACCATCCTCCATCTGAAACAAACAAGCAGAAATGAAGAACAGATTAATTGATCCCAATTTCACTGTCATGCACCATGACAATATATCAAGTCAGACGCGGTGATTGGGGATATGGACTAAGCTTTGCTAAAATAACTAAATGCCACAGTTTTCCTGTCCACAGGTAAATAACTAACTCCATAGTCTAAACAGAACAAATGGCGGTCTTCTCATTTAAACATGAAGTTAACTTCCACTGTCGCATGGCATTTGATATTCACAGCATCAGATCCTCGTTGAATATCAAACCTAGCAATTTGGATAACATATATACCAATAGTAAAAGAAAAGGACCTATATGGCACCATAGTTTAACCTTTCAAATCCATATATAACTACTCAGTAAGAGGAAAAGATTTGAGTTGGCCACATAAGAAAAACAATCAGCATCTAAATTGTAACAATTAATTAAATAGCTTACTGCTACTGAGAATTTTCAATCATCTGTGCAAAGGCACTGCGATTCTTTGCACAGTTCAACCAAAGATAGCAGCCTTTTCTTACTAACAAAGGTTCAGATTTGTCTCCTCAAGAGCACTGCTTCACAAAAGCAGGGGAACAATGTGGACAAAAATTAACTTCCGAGTAACCTAAACATTGAGGATATCAAATAAAGAATATTTCCAACTGAGAACAAACTACTGGTCAACTGAACAACGTGTGACCTCCCAATAGGGAGGGGGAAATAGAAAAGAGAAAACATGCATCATCGAATCGACAAATAAATTGCACCGTGGACTCCCATTACCAAATCTAGAACCAATCCCCACTAAACTGACCATCTAGTCGCAAAGAATCCACTGAATCACAGCAGTCCCATACCGGAGAGAGAAACCAAATCAAGAATTGCAGCCCCGCGCAGCGGAAGGGGGCCGGATGGGGTCAGCGGACTCGCCAATCTAGCAAGCAGGTCACGAGCAACGCATGAATGGAAGAGGGTGGCTAGGGGGAGGGAGAGAGACGGGATTGACAGCTGAGGGGTACCTCGTCGCGGCCGGCGGCGTGACGAGCGCGGCGCCTCCGACTCTCCGGGAACGTATCGAGGACGGGGCGACGACGGCGACGACTGACTGACCGGGGCGGCCCACTCCTTTGACATCGACCATTTTACATCTTAGTACCTCACGAATAGTGATATTTTTGTCCCATGCAAGAAAGAGACTTTTGCCCGTTGGATTTCTTGGTGGCCGGTGAGTTGGTGTAACAGCCACAAATCTTGGGTCTCACACAAAGAAAAGGATTACTCAATCTCAAAATCTTTATACACTTTATAATTTTTTTGTCAGAGTATAGCTAATGATTCACAGCCATTTGTGGAATCGAATTTGTGAAGAATAAATATATCATATCATTTTGCAGCAATAAATGCAGTTTTTTATAAGATGTATTTGGATTTGAAAGATTTTCCAAAAGGATAGTCTAGCATTAAATTTTCTTACACTATAATATATATTTCTGCATAATAAATATTATATAAAGACCCCCGAGATGAATAAAAAATTGCGGTGGTATTCACGAGAATAGTACCTCATGAAATGCGATATTTTCGCCCCTTGCAAAAAGTGACAATTTTTCCCTTGAATTTCTCGCTGGATTTCTTAGTGAGTTTGGTATAATAAATCATGGGCCCTCACACAAAGAAACTCAACCCTGAAGTATAAATAATATTATTTGAGTACGGCTAACGATTCATAAACATTTGAGTCATCATTTGCTATTCACCACATTCCTGATAATGTTCAACAAAACATATATCCATTTTATGTTAAAAAAAGGTCAATGGCTCGTATCCATTTAATTTGGTCCATATCATCGCTGGAATCAAAATATGTATGTGCAGAGTAATAAAACATATCATATCGGTTTCTAGCAACAAATATATAGATTTGAGGATTTTCTAAAAGGAAGATCTGGCCATTAATTTTGTCTTACAATATACTACATTGTAAGACATAATCAGCATTGCGTAAAAGATCTTACCGATCTATTTATGGAACTTTATTTTATCCACTGTCTTACTCTGACTAATCATTGATGGAAAAACTTATGACCATTTCAATTCTTAGTACACGGTAATAAAAAGAGAAGGAGATGTAGATTTTTGGTTTTTTAACCGGGACAAATAAATAGTTACCGATAGTAGTGTACTGGCGAGACAAGAGTGCGTTCTGTAGTTTTTGCAAAGAACTCCTTCCTGCCGCGTGCCGTTGGGAGCACGGGTCGGAGGTCAACAATCAACAGAACGAGCGAGAGATCGTCAGCAGTACCCTGTACTGAAGTACTGATCATCGTTGACTTGCCTTGCAAATCCGATTAAACCCCCCACGAAAATTTGCAGAAAATATGAGCCATCAGTGGATCGTACCCATCCCTGATTGAACGGCCATCAAGTTAGCTTACACACGTACGGAGTACGTCAGTTCAGTACGTGACGTTTGTACCTTGGGCACTGATGAGCCACTGACTTGTAATCCTATACGGAGTACTATATGATAATAAGCATATGGAGATCGTCAGAGCAAAAGCAGGTCGTCACACGTATCGTCCGGCGGCCATGCAAGTATGCAACCCCCCAGGTTGCACCAAATGGCTGGAGCACCGGCCGCATTTGCCGGGGCCAGGTAACAGCAACCCCGCGCGGCTTTCCTTCTCCTATGTGCGTGGTTTCAGTTTCAGCGGCGGGGGTGATTAGATTAGAGACGCCACACCATTCCCATGACGCCAACCGAACCGAACCCCGGTCGCCGGCCGCCTCATCTCGCTCGCCCGCGCGTTCGCACACGGCGGCACGGGCATGTGTACGTGTGTATATAGGGACGCGCCGCGCCGCTGCTCGGATTTAATTTGCCCCCAGGCGAGAGAGCCTGCCGCAAGCCTATGACGACGGCGATCCAGCAGGCGCCGGCCGGCTGATTGATTAGCTAGCTAATTAGTAACCATGCGGTCGTCGTCGCGGCGGCTGCTCGTGGCGTCGGCGGCGGCGTCGGGCGCGTGCTGCCTGGCGCTGGTGCTGGCGGTGGCCACGCCCGCCGTCGTCGTCCCTGGTGGCCGCCGCGCGCCTGAACGACTACCCAGCCGCCGCCGGCGGCGACGCGGTCGTGAGCGGCGGCGGCCGTGATGATCTGCCGGGCGCAGCGGCGGCGGCGGAGCAAGACTACGGGTTCGTGGACACGCGCCGCCGCGGGGGAACAGCGCCGATTCCGCACAACTGAGCAAAGGAGCAATAATCATCGGGTGCATGCATGGTGTGCGTTCCACCTGCATAGATGCGTAACCGTGTATATAGGTATACGTATATACTTTACCCTGTGGGCTGTGGCAATAATCATATACTACATAGTACTAGTACATACATATACTCCAGTAACTTTGTAGCCAAGGCCCCAAGAAGCTGTGTGGCTCCTCTGCTTGTGTATATAGAGGTGGGAGTTGGATATCCACGGATTTAGATATATGGACCTTGCTTCCCGGCTAGCTGCTGGGCCACTGGGATCCGTAATCTTTGGCAGCGGCCCGGCTAGCCGACCGGCAGGTCCGATCTGATGGAGCGCAGCGCGGCCGAGCGAATGGATTGCTTGCCGGCGGCCGCTGGTCGCCGGCCCGGGCCCGGCCGGCACGTCGCACCGTTGGCCCCGAGCATTCCAGGAAAGTGATTTCTACTTGGTCGAGAACTAACCTACTCAATATTCTAGAGATACATATTGTTGTTTGTTTTATGTTGCATACGTACATTGATGTTTCAAATGGGCGCAAGTACGCAACGTCTGAAACATAAATGTTAGGGAAATGGATGTTACTAAGCTTCCACGTCAATTTCTGATTCCCGATGTTGCAACTTGCAACCTATACTAATACTGTAACTTAAATCACTTCAATGTTAGGGAAATGGCAGTCCATGGCGCATCCCTAACAGTAACTTTCTAAATTTTCAATAACTTCAAATTAATTCAACAGCCCCTTTATTAGAAAATTATGATTGACGTACCTTGTCGGCGGCTGGAGGCGATGCGTATGGTACGCACATGATCGAATCTGTTTGTATTGGTTGTCTCGTCGGCAAACGCTTGGTGTAACTATATAAGTTCTTTTGACCAATGGACGGTGGATTTGAAACAGTTGTGATTCTCTGTTGCTTGTCGCCACTGCTCGATGGCGGTGACGCTTGCGGTCGCCACTTCTCCTCGCTGGAGGCGCCATAGCACCCTACAATTCCAGATGGATTTCTCCCGTGTGAAAGCTCAAGATTAGTTTATCCAGTCGCGCGACGACATCGTCGTTTGATGTTGTTTTCTTCTTGGAGACAATAGCGCCGGTTGTGGGCTGCGGAGGCCAGTGTCTTCAACGTTGGTTGTTGCACTTCAGGGCTTGGTTGTCACTCCAGTATCCGGTGTCTCCAACAGACAGATGGTGTCTTATGAAATCACTTTTTTCTGGTGGGAGGTGAAACTGTTACGGCGGCATATTCTTGGCTTGGTAGTCAGAGTTCGTTCGGTGGTTGAAGTTATTATTTCATCTTTGCTGGATTTGCCTCAGGCTCTAGTTCTGCGTTCACCCGTATGTGGTGAAGCTGGTCCTTTTGGAGTCGAATGCTACAAGACGACTGCATGAACTGTTTGTTTGTTTTTTTATCAGTGATAATAGAATGTTCTTTTGGATGTGTGCTTTTTTTGTTATGGTGGCATCTATCGTAAAAATTGTAGACCGGTGCATTCTCAATTGAAAATGACTGAAGCCAGAAATAAACTTTTCATCATTAAAAAAGTAGAAAATTATAGATCCACCGAACCCAGAAAATGTTTTTGAACGCAAATCTAGCCAAATTCTACGGGAATGAGTGCACCAATAAAACTCATGGACATACTTTCCCCCCCACGTATCTACCAAATTATAACACGTTAGAAAAATTTGCTCCAGTGGACAATTTAGTGCGCTAGTAAGGAAACCTAAATGTTCGAGAAAATTGGATAAAAGTTATGATTTCACTTATTTTTTTCTACGGTGTGAAACAATGGAAGATGGATGAAACATCTATTACAAAAAAAATGACAGGTTCTAATGATCCTTCAATTATTGAATTTTAGGAGTAAAACTTGGTTCCATATTTTGTAAACAATACTCAATATGTTATTTTCCATGCACAATCTATCTATATCTATCTATCTATACTATAAGGATCCAGTACTTTTGAAAACGCTTCTCACCAAAATAATTCCTACCCACCCCACACGGAGGATCCACATGTCAGGTCCAACGGTGGAAATGACGTGGAAAGTTTTTAAAAAACGATGTTTCTAGAGAGTTTTTGCCGTTTTTGGCATTACTTTTCTCACCACAAAATTTCTTTACCCACCTCACGTACCCACCAATCAAATAATCTAAAATAACCCCTAATAATATATAGGAATACACTATATACGTATATAGGTCGGATAAGATAAGTTATCTCAGCGGGAGTCCAACAAAATTACAGGAAGGTATTTGCACGTATGATAGCGTGAACCCTCGCCTTCTCTGTTTAGATTGCACGTTGCCCATCTTGATTTCCCTGTTGTCATCACCCGTTACGGCTCCATCGGTTGCCAGGACGGAATCTTCCCCAGCGGGGCTCGGCTTCAGGCTGCATGCACAGCGCCCGCGACGTGACCCGCGTGCTGCTCTGTCCGCTAGCTCTTGGACGTCGGCTCCGGAGGCTCTCTCAATTCCATTGACCCCTAGAACGGGAAGCTAGAGCTGGGAAAGTTTGTGGTGCGGTGAGATGGAAACAGAGACTGACGGGGTCGAGGACGAACAACTTTGCTGCTTGCTCACTGTTGCCAAGGTAAACGAAAGAATTCGGATCGGATTGGGTTTGGTGCTTTGGACTTCAGAGGAGGAATTCAACGTTCCGTTGTTCGAAAAGTATTCCATGGGTGTTCCACGGGAGCGGCGCAGATGCGAGCGAGTGCTAGCGTGCGCGGTGGCCACAGGCGATCGAGCTCCATCGGGTGACGTACGGCTTTCCTGCTGCGTGCAGCCACGAGCGAGCGGTGCTGCGGCAAGCTCGAGGCTTGGCGTTTGTGGGAACGGATGAGCAATGCAGCGCGAGGTTCGCACGAGCTGCAGCGGGCGAGTTCCTGTTCCTCTGGTGCGCAGACAAAGATAAACTCCTGAGGCCTGAGCGTGGCAGGGAGTCTGAAGTGCCTAAATTTTCTCGTGCTCTCGGGAACATAGAGATCCATTTGAATTAATCCTAGATGATCTATCTTGTTGCAGATAGGTTACGATCCCTGGTGGCTGCCGAGGTCAGTAAGTAATTGGTCCTGCTCATAGTAATTGGTAGCTGCCGAGGTCAGTAAGCTACGTCCTACGATCCATGTGTGGGCTATGGCAAATTCATAATAGTGGGTTCTCTAATTTATCGTTTCATCTATTGAGAAGCTTAAAAATTTTGCAGGTTGCAGTCTATTCCATCGCCATGTTTCTTGGTTTGAAAAAATTACTTGGAGAAGCCATCTTGCTGCTGTATGGTCATAGTGCATACTATTTTCCCACTGCTTGAATGATACTTTGTTATCAGGTAAACAGTTCTTGAATAAAGTCAAGATCATAGGATCCAATTATTCTCACATGGGTTAGAAAGTTACCCTATGTCAAACTTTTTTGCAGTGCCCTTCTTTAGAAAAAGCAAGAGAACGACACTGCATCATTAAGGTTTTCCTTTTGCTTGAGAAAATTGATAGGCATCCTATCTTACTCTGTCAGTGCCATTATTTCCAGAGACAAAACTTGCAAATATTTCACCTTGCTAAAATGTTTGCACCATCCTATGCAGGAAGGTTTGCATCACATAATGCTTATGCTGCTGCAGGGTCTTAGTGAAATGATTGCAGACGTGTTCCTTAAAAATGGGCATAAGCTGGACCTCCCTCTATGTGACAAAATGATTTTTTTAATGCTGAGTTTTTTATTTGTACTAATTAGGTTGCAATAAGCCAATAATTGAAGCATGATGATTGTCGCAATATATGTATAATGATTGTGATTGTCTCTCCTGACTGAGTACAAAACGTATTAATCCGGCGGAACAAAAGCATCAGAAGGCCAGGGAGAACCACCATAGTAAATAAGCACCAATACTAGAGGATGCAAAGGATGTGCAGAGAGCACAATGGGGAGCAAACAATCATCGGAAAAAGTACGGTCCACCAGGTACAGGTTGTTGTTGGTAACTTTTTAAATTTTGAGCTCTGACATGATTAAATTGTTGTATGTTTTTAAATTTTGAGCTCTATTGTGATTAGAATGTTACTCCATCCGTTCCTATTTGTAGGTCGTTTTGGCTTTTCTAGGTGCATAGTTTTTGCTATGTATTTAGATATAGTGTATGTCTAGATGCATAATAATATCTATGAACCTAGAAAAGCCAAAACGACCTACAAATAGAAACGGATGGAGTATATGTTTTTCATATATGAAGTAGCTGATGCAACGATTGAATCACCTAATTGTGTGGCAGGTACATCTTGAATTGAGTTTTTTAATTACAATAAACATAATTAGAGTAAGTGTTAATCCCATATGCCCAGTTTTATCGGTTTAATTACGCTAAACTAATTCCAGATGATTATAGGCTTCTACGTCAAAACACATATTGATACGTGAGCTTTAAATTCTTGTTATTTTTAGTACAATTTAAATACGTGTCCGTCCATTCTTTAAATAATTACCAATTTTATTTGTCAAAGTGTGTTGTGCTTATTGTGATGTTGCCAAACTGAAGTGTAATATTTTATTGTGAATTGGACAAGCATTCTAATTATTATGAAGTAAGTGAAGTTTGTGTGTCTAATTTTATACAGGTGCGTGCCGCACGTGCACTCTACTAGTTTTAATTAACGCAAGAAAAATATGTGTGACAGTGTGAGGTTTTATTTGCTCTGAAAAAGACGCCGAGGACTAGTCGGGCATCTAACGGCCCATATGAACAGTCATCGGCGCCACGTGTTCAATCCGCTCTGCTGCTGGCCCGCGCGCTTTGGGGTGGTGCGAGACCAACTGGCCCGTGGGCTAGTCAGATGCTGTTTTTCTTGTGCAGATTAATTGGTAAGCTGGACCAGATTGACTGCAGGGCTCATGAGTTGAGTGCACTCCTCTGATCTGTTCATTTCGTCGTCAAGCTTTGTCTTCATCAATGCATGGCCCTCTTGTTTGGTTCACCTATACTAGCTATGTCTGTATTAGAGAGTTGAGACTTGATTATTGTTAGATTTTTCCTATCAACATGTGCAGCACATAAACCACATAGTCTTTGCGTAACCTACCCATAATGAATTTACTAATGCAAAAATCTTAACTAATGATTACTAGCGTTAGGGGAAGCCATGGTTGATGGCTAGATGCTACAATTGCAGAGGAAATAAATAGTCGTACTTAGTGTTGGTGTAGCGGTCGCAGCGGGGTAGCGGCGTCCCTCTTTCTGCTCCCCTCTAATACTCTTAGCAAGCGAATTTAGGTAGCTAATCATGAGTTGGGACTTGGGACTAATGACATGATTAGTAAACATCCACACCTCATATGTCCGCTCCTCACCCTTTCTCCTTTCACCTTGGCTTCCAAGGAACCGCGTGAAGCCACCCTGTGTCCGCTCCTGACTACTGATGCCGGCCCTCTACAACGTGTCCCTGTCTGATTCAAGCCCACAAGGAGCTTCTACATCCTCCGCTCGTCCGATTTTCCGCTCACCATCAAACTCAGTATGTCGCAGGGCCCTTCGATCTGTTACATCTCCGGCAAGCAGACTGCCACCGCGCCCACCCGTAGCCATGCCCGCTGCCGTTGTCATTGCACAACGCTGGCCAGCAACCCAACCTCGGCATCTCTTTACAGTTAAATGATGGTAAACAAATCAGATTTTGGGACGACAAGTGGTTGGGTAACTTTACATTCAAACAACAGTACCCATCCCTGTATAGCATTGTCAGGAAGAAGAGCGACACAATTGCCACTGTTTTGTCTAGGATTCCTCTAAATGTGTCTTTTAGAAGGGCATTGGTAGGACAGGATTTAAACCTGTGGCACAACCTGGTTGCTCGAATTTGTCATATTCAGTTGAATGACAGGGCAGACTCTTTTAGATGGAGTCTAACACAATCCGGGTTATTTACTGTTCAATCTATGTACATGGCGGTCATTTGGAATGATAATGCGCAGGGACATAATAATAAGATTTGGAAGCTCAAAGTACCGCTAAAATCAAGGTTCTCTTGTGGTACTTAAGAAGAGGGGTAGTCTTAACAAAGGATAATTTAGCCAAAAGGAATTAGAATGGGAGCAAATTATGCTCCTTTTGTTCTAGGGAAGAGACTATTCAGCATCTCTTTTTTGATTGCCATATGGCACGCTTCCTATGGAGAGCTGTGCAGATAGCTTTTAACCTGCGACCACCTAGTAGCGTTAACAATATGTTGAACAATTGGTTGGTTGGGGTAGGAGGTTCGATGAAAAAACAGTTGTTAGTCGGTGCCTCGGCTTTATGTTGGGCACTATGACTCAGTAGAAATGAAATGGTTTTTGACAAATCTCCAATGAAAACTTATTTGCAAGTACTCTTCAGAGGGACATATTGGCTCCGGTTCTGGGCGCACCTACAAAGGCGTGAACAAGAAAGGGATGCAATAAAGCGGGCATGTCAGACTTTGGAGGTCCTGGCAATGCATTTTTTTGCCCACCATGGATGGAGATTTAGCAATAGGATTGCTTTGTAATTCTCTTTCGTTTTTGGTGGATTCCTTGATGGAACTCAGTGTGAGCAGACGGATGTGCTGCTAGTTTGTAAACTTTGGCCGTAGCCCCTGGGTCAAGGCCGGATTATCTTTAATCCATTATCTAAAAGCAACCCAACCTCGGCAAGAGCCCCCCCTAGATCGATGCACGAGTTCATGGGGGAACCGCCCTGTGGTGTGAAGTGATTTTTGATCATGATTTTGAGAGCTTATGCTAGACAATATCATAAAAGTTACTTTCAATCATATCACAAAATTATTTTTCTCAGAAAATCAACTGTCATATAGAATCAGAATCAGACATAGCTCTACTAAGCATGCCATATCCACAGCTAGAAATATGTTACCGCGACCACCTTGAGAACTGATTTCTGTAGCCGTGCGAGGTGCACTTGTATACAATATACATGCATATGTGTGCATCTTTTCTTTGTTCTATTTCTTTATTTTTCTTTTACAACCAATATCTTTAGTACATAAAGTCTACATATAGCAACTTCATAGCTATACATAATTGACTAGATTTGTAGGTAACACTTGTATATGCAATATATCTTTATAGATAATAAAATGAATATTTTTTATTTAGTCTTCCAAATATGAGTTCTATACCCAACCATCGTGTGTAGTGATATACGATAGCAAAAACCTCCGTCATGCAAGGATCAACATCAACCGATACATATGCCTTATTTCTTCATGTGGGCAGCCTCCTTGAGAACAGCTGGGATGTGTGTGTTGAACAAATACCGTCTCCAGTTGATGCATTTGGCATCAAAGTTAAATGCGTATCCATCATCATGACTTGCGCCTGTCATCCTCCACAGCTTTCTCAAGTTTGTGTCATCAAAGCTTCAGACATAGATTCAATTAAGAGAAAAATTTAATGAACATCACTTATGGTAGATCTTGCATAGAGAGAACATGGCTTAAGCTTACATCCCTTCATCAGTAATTCTTACATTCACTATGATTTGTGCTGTGATCTAGATTTGTTGCTAGTACGTTTCATGTATACATATGTGAATAATAGTTCTTTGCAAAAAAATTCATGGTCGCGGTTCAACTGCGATAATTAATAATTCTGTAGCTTTGGAAATCATGATAGATTGCAATGTGATGATCTTTATGTAAGGTGTAATATACACTCTTGGAAAATTAAAATATAGTCTCTACATCTCGACTTAATAATCATCAGGTCATATTTAAATATAAGCAGAATGAACTATAGAAACCTTTGTGTATTTCAGGGATATAAATTGACAACAGTATAGTTTATAAAACTCACCATCCCTTGAAGAAGATATAAGGGGTGTAAAGCTTGGCCATAAACATCAAGTAATTTAAGCTTTTGTTGAGTTTATTATGGTACTCTGTGAAGCGCCCACAGAGTAACAAATAATTCGCTAGATAAAGCACCTGAAATATTTCCCAGTGATCATCACCACCGCATGATCTGAATAAACCAGGATATTTAATTGCGGTAAAAAGACCCTAGAGAAGAAAGAAAAAAGGGTATACCTGAAGTCGTGTCTTATACGCTAGGACCACATATGCATGTAAATATGCATATCTTCTGAACAATAGAGGCCTTTTATGTTGAATGGTCCTTTTGTCATCCCTCACACGAGGATTGATCAAAACGTACCCATACACTGATTCCTCTAGAAGATTGCATGATAGCGGATTTTGGAGTGCTGAGGTCACATGGTAAACTACTTGAGTTCCAGCACAGTCATAGTGAGTGGCCATGGCTACCATTGTAGCATTGACAACCATGTCTCCTGGTACCTGTCAAATGGAAACATTTCCTTGGAATTAAGTGTACATAATACAATTTATAGTTGTATTCTAGATTTTCCTATTATAACATGACACATATATATGATGTTCACTGACCGAATCAAGTATGGGACCACCTATGAAACATGGAAGCTTTTGCTCATAGGAAGCAACAATCATGACATCCATTGTCCTGCAACCAAAATAATAGCATAAAGCAGTATTCAATATACTTTACCTGCTAATGAATTTATTGCTTAGAATTATTTTATTCATATAGATACCTGATTCCCTCTATCCATCCGGGAAATGGATCTTGTAAAGTGCTTAATACGATGCTTGGCCGTACTATGACAATAGGGAGGTCTTCTCTAAGTGTGTCAAGCAACATCTCTCCCATAGCCTTGGTGAACGCATAGACGTTGGGCCACCCAAAGTACTTTGCCCTTCATTTCAAGACATTTTAAAGGTGTAAGTTGACCACTCCACGTGTGTATATAATTATATATGTTACTATTTACTTAATTGATCCGCTACTAAATTAAGATGTTCCTAAGTGGTCAAAACATTATATATTATAAACTGATCGGTGGATATCCACATGATTGATATAAGGGTTTGTGCATACCTCTTCAATCCGAGTTCCTTCATGGCTACCTTTTCTAGCTTCTGATGAGAGGTATCAGTACCAGAACGTTCCCTCACAAGTTTTGCTTTGACCTCATTAGCTAACTCGAGCTCTGCTTCAATGTCCAAGCAGCGACCCTTCTTTAGTGTTTGACCCATCTGGAGCGGTTTCTCCATTATCTGGCCCTTTTGCTTACCATCAGCTACATAAGCTGCTCAAGGAATTAATTAATTAATTAATAAGAGACCCTGTTGTAAGCTAGTTCATTAGATAATTTTCTGGTACATGCATATCAAATGTATATGCTAAGCTTCACGTGCACGAACTTATATTACCCGTGGAAACATGAAGGAGCAATTTGAGGTGAGCACACTGCTTTGCGAACTTGCATATATGAATGATTCCAAATGTGTTGGATGCCAAGGAAACGTCATATCTACGAAGGCAGCATGCATTACACATGCCCAATAATAAGACCCATCTGAATATGCAGTTCATCAGTCCCTTTTGCATTTATAGGTAACACTAACTTACCTCTCGTAGAAATTAGTGGTTGCAGCTCCATTGACGATAATGTCAATCTCCTCAAACAGTTGTGTTGCTCGGGTGCTCTCAAGTCCAAGATTCTCATGTATCATGTCCCCGGCCAAAGGCGAAATCTTCTCTTCAATGAAGGACTGGAAGCCAGCTCCATGTTTTTCCCGTAGAACGCTGAACACTTCTTTCCCTATAACCTGCCGATAGGGCGATGGAACAAAGAGGGAAATTAACCAATAGTTTTCATCATGGATGTTTCACTTCTTGTGATGATGTTTCTTTTGTATGTAAACTCCAACAAAGATAAAAACATACGTACTACCTACTTCCCATGAAAACTACAATTTCGGCATTTTTAAAAAACGAAGATAATTAATACATTGCACGCCTAATTAAGTGGCTAAGATATATTTGCTAGCTTGGATGACGTTGCATGATTTACGTCAGCGAAAATAGGAAAGGCAACCGAGACCTGAATACACTAGCTTCTACTCCGCTAATTAATAAGAATACAGAAATCATTTGACAACAGTGCTAATCTATAAAGAAAAACTACAACATACTGTAGGATGAACAGAGTAGACGTGATGTGTGCTTAATATAATTAACAAGGCATTGCATATATGGAATGCGTGCACAATTAAAAACATAACCACCTCATGAAGCACACGCTGCTCGGCCGCCGCGTCGTCGGGTGCCCGCACCAGCAGGTAGAGCTTCTTCACGGCCGGCTGAACTCGCAGTATCTTCTCCACCAGCACTGCACGCGCAAGGGATGATGCATTCATTGGATTTTGCTCGGTAAATCACAGTATTTTTATGTATTTGGAACACGCATACACACACACACGTAGTAAAGTACAGCAAATTTGGAATTTTAATTTACAGCACAGTACATTTTCCTAGGAAGCCGGTGGAGCCGGTGATGAGGATAGTCCTATCCTTGAAACACCCTGCAACCTTCGTGGCGTCCATAGCTTAGCTGCTGCCAGCCTCAAGTGCGCCAACAACCTAACGAATTCTGTCGATTTATATATGCGTGTGTGCAAGTGAGCTCTTGCTTGTATCTTGTGTCTATCCATGCCAAGTATACTCATCATATATATATAGGCAAGCTGGAGCCATGCTTCATCAAAGCTAGCTGCTGAGATGTACCGCCGCAATTCCTTTTGGCCATTAAAGCAGGCACTACCAGAATACTCGATTTTTGTACCGGTTGGGAAAGCCCTTAAACACCGTAGCACCGGGTATCCCAACCGGTGCTAAATATCCGAGGCTAAAGGGGTGTCCTTTAGCACCGGGTGGAATAACCGGGTATCCTAACCGGTGCTAAATATCCGAGGCCAAAGGGGTGCCCTTTAGCACTGGGTGGAATAACCGGTGCTACAGATGGCCCTTTAGCACCGGTTGACACCATGACCCGGTGCTAAATATTTTTACGCGCAAAAAAAATTAAATGTTCCTCGTCCCTTTCACTCTCCTCTTTTTTTTTTTGCCGCCATGGCATCTTCTCTTCAGAACAAGAACGAATTTGTGTTCTTATTCTTCAAGAACAGAAAAAAGAAAGAAGATGATGACCAGACAAATAAGAGGAGAATGAAAGAGATTAAGAGTAGAAATAACTAAATTTAGATTACAATATCAAGATCTTCAAATTTAGATTACAACATTAGAGATCCAACTGAGAAACAGAGAAAGAAGAATTAGGAAAGGAGATAACATTCAAACAGACAACTCGAGCCCCGTTGAAACAAATTTTTTTGTACAAAGAAAAAAAGGAAACAGAGAAGAATCAGGGGCTGAGTGGCCGCCCGCGCACCTGCCAGTGCGCTGCCCGAGCGAGCGCCCGCGGAGGACGAAGAGGAGGGGCTGGGCCCGAGGCGAAGACCCGCGGCGGAGGCCGGTGGAGGCAGATCCATGGCGACCGCGATGGAGCCCCTCCGCGCGCATGGGGGTGTTGTAGTGGCCCCGACGGGCCGCGGACGGCGTTGCTGTGGCCGGCCAACTGGGGTGGCAGCCGCGATGGTGGCGGCCCAGCGGCGGAGCAGCAGCGTGCAGGAGCGTGGGCAACGGGTCGCGCGCGGCGGTGGCGGGCGTCGGGCGCGGGCGGTTGTGAGGCATGGGGCCCACGCCGACGTGGCCGGTGGCGTACGCTCACTACCAACGCCAGGTTTGGCGCTCGGCCAGCCGAACGCAACGCTTGCGTATGCGGTTCAGTACCCCGCTGCAACATTTTCATGCGCTATCTCGTGTTGCCGTTTCCTTCCTAGCACACCAGTGCGAGTAGCCTCAGTATGCAGTGTGCACCAGTCCATACGGGTTAGCTTTTCTTTGGCCATACATGGCAATCAGTTACAAGTATTAAATTATCAGTTACAATGTATCATATCATTTAATTTGGAGGGGAGGAAAAAAAAGTAAATCCTAACACTGCCCTTGCTTGCTTTGTAGTAGTGAGGTCCATCTCAGTGAAGAGTAGCACAAAAAACTCTCGCATGCATCCTCCCTCACATGATGACCTACAACGATTACCATGCAATGTGACGCAATGTGTGGCCAAGCAAATCAAGCGGAAGAAAATTGGTACACCTAGCCTAATCATCGTCTCATTTATCCCATCAGATTTTGCCGGGCACGGGTGCAGTTCGCGGCACACAAACATCGCATTGCATCTTCATTCATGCAAGTTAGGCCCCATAGTTTCAGGAGCAAGATGGCCATGAACAGTCAAGAGCACACCGGCTTGAACATTTGAACCTAGCAAGAAATCATGGGATTTAACCTAACAAAAAGGGGAGGAGAAGGGAGGGGGAGATCTGCACCTGGTGTATCCAGCACCGTCTGAAATCACCGGCGTGCGGCGAAGTGGACCGATAACCGCGTGGTTTGGTGGGGATTGGATTGGGTCGAATTCAACCTCCACCACAGCCAAATGCAGTTTTGGGCCAGGAAGGGGGAGCTCACCCCGGGAATTCTAAATGGCTTCCTGAAGTTTTTTTAGCCAGGTGGTTTTCAATGTTTGAGATCCGTGCACATCATGTGAACGAATCAGATTATTGCGGAAGAAGAGCCAACAACGGTGAGAGAGATGCACGTGGACAGCTGGCGGTACGCGGCTGCTGCATGCATGAGCTAGTCGGATGTGATTCCATTTAGATTTTGATCTTTAATTTCAATTTTCTCTTAAACTGTAAATCATTTTTCAAATCCGTTTGAACCGTGGTATCCGTTAGAATTTATACGACAAAACAAGCTTCAATTTGAATATATTTCATATTTTTAAATAGCTTTTTTAAAATCAATGTTTACCGGAAACTAGTTCAACATTTGTAATATACTATTTCAATATTTTTTTATAAAATGTTGAATTAGTTTTCTATAAATGTTGAATCAATATTGTTAAAATGTTGAATTTGGTTGACAAAAATGTTGAATCCGGTATCATATGAAACTGTTGGAGGCTAACAAAATTTCGTACCAAAAAATATTCGAATACAGCTACGTGTGCGACTTTGTTTTCAACAGAATGAAAAAAGTCTGGTGAACGCACGGGTATCCATAGATAGTACTGGTGTGTTGGGCCTAAATGGACCTCTAAGCCATGTTACTTAACTGGCACATGGAAACATACAGGAGCCCCCAGCTCACCCCCGCTGTTGGGCCGTCGCACGGGCCAATAGGGCCATACATGCATTTTTTTTTTTGAACAGAGCCATACATGCATATTGTGCTCCTGACATCACGAGTTCACGACAACTCAACAACGATTGGATACACAGCGACGACAGACCAATATTTAACTAATCTCCCTGTGTCATCTTCCCTCCGGCAGATCTCTAGGCCCATCATTCCGCAGCTGGGCCAACACGCACGGACCGGACCACGGACATCATCCCTTCGTGTTTCGTTTACCATGGTGGGTTACCAAATTAATTAACCCTCGTGAGTGCCGGGCGCTAATGGTGGACGGGGTGTTGCATACGGCAGAGGGCCGGGTGTGTAGGCGTACGTGAGTGGATCCCGGCGCCTTCGATCTCGCAGCTCCCCGGCCCGCGCGCGTCCTCCGCGCCGTGGAGGGCCTCATCCTCTTCCGCGCGCGTCGCCATCCGCTAGCTGCTCTTCGACGTGCTCGACCACGGGCGGCGCGCGACGGGCGGCCACGGGAGCTAGGCACCAGAATTGATTAGAGAATGAGATCGAGAAAGCTTCCGGCAGATTTGATTTGATAGGCACCCAGGGTTGCTGGATCCTGGTCCTGGGTCCGCCTTCTTCGTTCCTGTCTTCCTGATCATCATACATCGATCTCACATTCTCACCCAGAACAGTTCAGCAAAGCCCTTCAGGAAAATCGGGTGCCAGCCGGCACCTAACCCAGAATATATAGCCCGTCAGCCCGGTCCGTAGCGTTGTTTGGAACTGGACCGGTGTGAACATGACTCATTTACAATCTACAACGGCTTGAACACCCGTGAAAACCAGTGAAGCCGCAGAAAGGAAATAGAAAGAGGACGGCCGTAGCGGCGGCGGCGGCGGCGTCGCTCGAAGCCTCGATTTGGAAGCTGCTCTTGCGAGTGAAGCAGTGTGGAGGCTGTTGGAGGCTGTTGCATCAATGGCGGGGTCTCTCGATGGCCGAGATTCGCCTGAGCTTCTCACCACGGAGCTTGGCGGTGATGCGTCGATCTCCGCTCCCGATCCTCCGATGTTGAACGAGGTCTACTTCTATCCTTTCTTGTGTCGCTATTCCTAGCTTTGCCAATTGCCATGTTTGTTCTTGGTTCGTGGATTGTCTTCAAACCCTATTTCAGATCGAGATTAGGATTAGCTACTGTTTGTCGCCGAGTGAGCCATCAGCAATGTTAGGACTGTCTATTAGTCTGAACTTGTCTGAAGAAATTGACATGCCAAAATACTAGTATGATGATAGAGCAGGCCTGATGTAACTCCAAAATAGCTTAGTGAACATTTAAAAATTACTAGTCTGAAGAAGATTTCAGCACACAAATCTTGTTAATTTCTTGCCTTCATCCAAATGGTGTTCCAAAATAGCTTACTGAATATTTTAAAAACTAATAGTCTGAACTTGTCTGAAGAAAATTCCTGCACACGAATCTTGTTAATTTCTTGCCTTCATCCAAATGGCATATTGAACCTTTTATAAAAAATGGTTTGCTGAAACAATTATCTATTTCAGGTTACACAGGATGATGAAGGTCAACCTTTGGAAGTACCTATTGCAAAGCCTTTGGAAGATAATGGTGAGAGATTGAACAGGTTAATTGGTATGCAAAAAGGGTTAACAAAAGCCAATAAGAAATCATTGCCGTCTCAACTGAAGAAGCGATAGCGATCAACTTTAGTAGTCAATGCATCAAATACTGTACATGTAAGCTTTTATTACATTATTAATTACCAAGTACACTTAATTTAGATCGACCAGCGTTAGTACTTGCATTTTTTTGACCGAAGTCGGGAGGGGAAGCCCCTACCTATTTTTTTAGATTTTTTATTTCAAATCCATTTAATTCGCTCCCACGGGGAGTCGAACCTGGGTCTGTTGGGTGCTACTCAGGTGCTCTGACCATTAGACTAGAGGCCCTTTCACACGGTAGTACTTGCATTGTCAAGATGATATCCTATTTTTCACATCTGTTGTTATTGCAGTTGGATATTTAGCTAACTACCTCCCCAACTCGAGTCTCTCCAGTTCAGAAGAGGAGTAAAAGAGCAAGTTCCAAAAAGTCACTTGTTTGGAAACATTTTGATACAGGATTAAGAGGTCAAGATCATATTGCAATATGCAAAAACTGTGGGCAGATTTATGCTTATGATAGATCAACACATGGAACCAGCACCCTGTGGTACCATTTAAGGATCTTATGCCCAGAAGAGCCACAAAAGGGTCAGGACTTGCAAAGGAAGAATCAAGGAACGCCGAAGCATTCTTATAGTGTTGAAGATTGCCATAAAGCAGAGATGGTAATAATTGACGAGATGCCTTTTAAAACAGTTGGAGGTGTAGGGTTCAAAGATATTCCAAAGTGCTACAACCAAGGTTTGAACCCCCTTCGAGAGTCACAGTAGCAAGAGACTGTATGCAGCGATATATTGAAGAAAAACCCAAGTTGAAGAAAATATTGAAGAATCAGAGAATCTGCCTAACAACAGATACTTGGACCTCGAAGCAAAATTTATGCTATATGAGTCTCAATGCACACTGGATTGATATTGAATGGAAGCTACAAAAACGGATCCTTAATTTCTGTCCAGTTACAGATCATAAAGGAGATACACCTGGAAAAACTGTGGGCAGATTTATGATTGTGATCGATCAATCCCTACTTGGTTGATCTCAGCACACGCACGACAAAAGCTAGGGGCAGGAATTGTATATTGCTCTATCGCGAAGTAAAGCAACAGGAATCCGGCCTATACAAACAAAAACAACACAAAAGAGAAGATGATGGACATCATCATCACGAGCACGTGAGCACTTAAAGTAAGGAATAGCAGGGGCGGGCGTATGTTAAAAGATTGCATGGAATTGTGACGAAGAATCAATCTGCAGTCCCGGTGCTTGCATTATTAGGTCAGAGCCGAATAGCTACAGGCTACAGCGCCTGGTGCCGTGCTAATTCGCTATGCCATCAGCAGGCCACCAATACACCAGACCCAACTCCGCCTCCCAGTGAAGAGAAAAAGAG
This sequence comes from Echinochloa phyllopogon, assembly GCA_033239725.1. NCBI lineage: Eukaryota > Viridiplantae > Streptophyta > Magnoliopsida > Poales > Poaceae > Echinochloa > Echinochloa phyllopogon. The sequence goes on along the minus strand of BTCW01000002.1, from coordinate 46,291,463 downwards.
GATATATATAGATACATATATATTCCAAATAAGAAGGAAAGGAAAAAAAGAGAGAGAGAGAGCCACACTGGTCTAGGAGGAGATGACGGTGGATTTGACGAAGGCCGTGCACCGGTGGCAGGAGGATCAGCTGCGCATCCTCGTCCTGGGAAGCCTGGTGATCCAGTTGTTCCTCATTGCCTCCACGTCCCTGCGCAAGGTCGCTATCTGTTCCTCATTCAGGGTGTTCATATGGCTAGCATATCTGGGGAGTGATGCTCTGGCGGTTTACGCCCTGGCAACCCTCTTCAACTCGCACAAGCAGGCGGACCAGGCGGGAGGCAGCAATAGCCTGCTGGTGTTGCTGTGGGCACCCATCCTCCTGATGCACATTGGCGGGCACAGATACATCACCGCCTACAACATCGAAGACAACGAGCTGTGGATGCGGCATGTGGTCACCTCTTGGTCACAGATCACCGTGGCCATCTACGTGTTCTGGAAATCATGGCGAGCCGGCGGCGACAGGCTGCTGCTGTGGGCAGCGATATTGTTGTTCCTGCAGGGGGCCAATGAATGCCTCAACAAGGCATACCGACTCCGCTTTGGTACCGTCGATGGGCTAGTCATGTCCTTGGACCGTACAAAGTGGACGCCGTCAATCAGCTGCAGCGGAGACGGCGCCGATGACGGCCCGCTTGACGAGTTTGTGCAAGCCGTGAAGAAGCATATCTCTAGTGCCAAGAAGGGCGACGAGCCTCCTGAAGATGATGCCAAGAATGTCATGCAGAAGCTCCCTCATATCAAGCAAACCCTGGACCTGTTATCTCCGTACGGCCCTGATCGGCTTCTACTCCTAAAATACTTCTGGGGGCTGCTTGATGACAACGACAAAGTGTGCGGCGAGCTGAGAAGAGGGCTCTCCGACACCTTCGATTCCATCTACACCGGAAGGAAGATATCGTTGCTTGCGCAGGAAATACGGGGCGTCCTGGAGAAGGAAAGGAGGCAAAACGTTGTTCTGCGGATGCTTGTTCGAAAGGAGTGGCTGCAGGCAATGGAGTGGCTGCAGGCAATCGTGGCCACCATCGTGCCTCTGATAGCCCTGGGCCTCTTCCACAGGAGCCACAAGGAAGATTACAATCGTGGCGACGTCAAGGTCACCTATGCCTTGTTCGGCTGCACCGCTGTGTGCCACCTCTTCTCCTCCCTAACTCGTTTGGGGCATCTGTTGATATGGCCTGAAGTGGTCGCCCAGTATAGCCTCGTTGGGTTCTTCATGAAAAAGCACGACTGGGCGGAGCCGCTGCGGGGGCTGGTAAGGCTGGCAGGCAGCGACCTGCTGCGCGACTGGAAGTACATGGAGTCCCTCCTCATGCGCCTGTACAGCTTGGACCCCTGCAAATGCTCGTCATCCCGCAGCATCATCAGGCTAGTCCGCACACATTTGGAGACTGGCTGGGAGAAACACATACACAGCACTGCAGATTACTTTGAGTTCAACGACCAGAGGGGCCGGATGGCCCTCAGGCTCAACGGCTGCGACCACGGTCTGCTGCACAGGAGTTTGATGGTGCCCTTCGACGAGAGCGTCCTCCTTTGGCACATGGCCACGGACATGTGCTTCTTCTACCACCACCACAAGGGCGGCGCATCCCCCGGCCCCGGCGGCCACCAATGCGCCATGCGAGACGACGCCGCCGCCGATGCGTGTGCCGCGTGGTGCCCGGGGTCTCCTCACCACTGGAAGGCTGCCCGGTGCAGGGAGATATCCAACTACATGGTACACCTGCTGTGCGAGAACCCCAACATGTTCATGGTCGGGTCAAGGCAGCACTTGTTCATGGCCGCGTTTAAGGAGCTCAAGAAGAAAATCTTCAAGGACGACAAGCCGCCAATGGAGGTGAGGGCACTGACGCAGAGGATAATCGCCAAGGCGCAGCAGCCACGGCCAGCTGATGAGGGTTCTAATAAAGCAAGCTTTATCCGCGATGCTTGGAGCCTTGCCAAAGCTTTGCAGGATCTAGGGGACGACGAGAGGATGTGGGAGGTGATTCAAGGCGTCTGGGTGGAGATGCTCTGCTTCTCCGCCGGCAGGTGCAGAGGATACCTGCACGCCAAGAGCTTGGGGACTGGCGGTGAGTTCCTCAACTATGTCTGGCTCTTGATGTCGTACATGGGGATGGAGACCCTGTCGGAGAGGCTGCAAAGGACGGGGCATCCCAATGTGGGAGGAAACACGACCGCCGCTGCTCCACAGAATATAGAGCTCCACACCGGCGCGCCGGCCACTACTGACATCATTATTATCCAAGACTTGGTGTGACGGGAGATAATGGTCATCGAGCGAGACAAGTTCCTTCCTCACCTGCGTACGAATTGCTTTGCTTTCCTTTGGAAGATTGTTTATTGATTGCTGAGTGCCATGATTGTTTTTATTATTAGTTAAGTTGGAGTGCAATGGTTGTTTGTTGGTGTGCTTCAGCAAAATAAAATCCATGTATGTAATTCTGTTTGTTCCTTCTTGTTGCTACAATGACTACCATTTGAGTGTAATGTTTGGGCATCCGATGACCAATTTGCAGCAGCGTTAATTTTCCTCCTCATTTTTACAAGACTATATACTATAGTAATGTTTGTGCTACATCTCACAGCAGAATGAACCAACCTTGGTTACCGGTGTGACCGTCAGGAGATCTGTTGCATTGTATGGTTTTTTTAGATAATGGATAACATCCGGCCTCTATATCCAAACTTGGATATATACAGCTAAAACTTACAAGAGTTCTTAGACTCAAATTCTCAAAACTGAGAAACCCAACAACAAGAGAAAACAAAAGACTAAGAAAGAAATCTAGAAAGACTAAGCTTCGAGCTTCTTCTCCGTCCTTGTTTGAACCCTGTTTAGTACTCATGCAGCAATAAATCTTCACATCACTCATCTACTTAGAAACTTTAGATGTTCGAAACATACTGCAGTAAAACACACTAATCAATCTCTATTATGGTGGAACCGAAACTAAGTCGATATCGACCATGACCATGCCTCTGAGCAATCTCACGTCTCGCGCTGAACAATCTCCACAGAACACCCAACAACTAGCAGGCAATGGCAACCAACAGAGCTCGAGCTCGCAAGACGATGCCTTAAGGGGACGACACCACTGCGTCGCCATCGTCCGACCAAAATGGTCTATCTAGGTCTTTCACCTGAAAAGCTCGCCGGAGAAGAGGGAATAGGAGCCACGAACGACGCCTTCAACAAGGTACATGGCGCCCTAGAGCGTCACCGTCGTTGACCTGCAAACAAGCATAAGCTTTCGCCTGCACCTTATCCCCTACTGCACACTGCCAAACACCGCCGGCTCGCAGTCGCCGCGTGCGCCGCCACCACAAAGAATCCCGGTCGAGCGCAGATCCAACCCTCCGGCTACGTCAAGCACAACCGCCGCTAGGGCGCCGATGACACGAATCCGGTGGCGGGGATGGAGAATTCGGTGGCGGGGACGGCAGATCCGGCTCGGGGCGGCCGGCCTAACGGCGGCACCAGTCGGGGCGCGGGGGGGGGGGGGGGGGGGGGGGGCGGCGACATCAGCACGGCAGCCGCCCACGTCGTGGATCCGTTTCCGGGGCAGGCGGGGATGTGAGGAGGACGGCCGGCGACGCAAAGGAGGCCGGCGGTGGTTGCCGCCACGCCCGCACATGGTCGCTGCCGCTCCATCGCCGCGCCCAGATCCGGCCGTTTGCTTCCTCTAGCGAGTAGCACAGCCCCGACGCCGCCGTCCTTGCCCTCGCATGGGCTTCCAATGACGAGCTCAGGCGGCGGTGAGGTGAGGGGCGCTAGGGAGAGGACCGGCGGCGGCTAGGTTTTGGGATGCCTCCCGTGCCACCCGAGGAGGGCGACGCGGGGGCCTCGATGCTGCACTCTTGAAATGTGTATTGTATGGTACAGAGGATTATCTTATCTACCGGCATGATCTACCAGATTCTTGTGAGTTTCACACTTTGGCCGGTCCTACCTATGCCTGACCCCTACTTTGGCACTTCCATTGCTTTATTTACAGCTCGTCATGTTGTGCGGCTTAACAAAGTGGCAACGTATCCTATGCAAACCAGCTTCGTGTGCAAACTATGCAAACTTTCACCATAACCGCTGGATCTCCATCCGATGGCCATATAGAAAGGTGAGACATTTTAACACTTAAATCCTCCCACTATTAACTTTTCTAACCACAATTTATGTAAAACTCCCTCGGTGAGTTAGCAACGGAGAAAACGCCGCGCCATGCCGTTCTTCCGAAGCTCGGGACCAGTGGCGGAGCCAGGCCCCGGGCTGCAGCCCGGGTCCTTGGCCAGATAAACAGTGGCAGCTCATAAAAAAACAGAGGGATTAAGCTTTAATTTTAGGAACTCATGTGTACTAATGGCTTTAGCCCGGGACCTAGCATGGTCCTGGCTCCGCCCCTGCTCGGGACCATCGAGTCGCCCGCCGCCCCAGGTAAATGGTCACCCCCTCGCCGGGCCGGCGTCCTTCCCAGCCCCGACGGCCGGCCAAGAAGAACTGCCAGGCCACCGTGGTTGCCAGGCACGGCTTGCTTCACCTGGGTGCGCATACTTCTCAGGATCGGGATCAGGAATTCAGGATAGTGCATGCCGGCCGCCACCGCTGGTTCGAGAAAAGCGGCGGCAGCGCCGCATGGGCGCGCGTGAGATCTCCATCCATCTCTCTGTTCTCTGCCGCTTTCTGAATTCTGATGGAGCAGTGCCCTACCCTCTTTTCAGTTCCAGCACCCCAACGAATTAAAGAGCAAAGGACGAGAAGATATAGCTAAAAGGAAGCTAGCCTCGCGCGCACGAACACAGGATCATGATCATGCATGTGGTATCGATCTGACAGCGCCGGCGATCCTAAATTCCTGATCCCGATCCTGAAAAGTCTGCGGCGGGCAATTCGATCGAGGGTCGAGCTTCGGAGGGGGCTTTAGATAAATTATGGTTAAGAAAGATAATGATGGAAGGATTTAAGTGCTAAAATTTTTTACCTCTCCACGTTGTCATCGGATGAGGATCCAAGGACTGTGATGTTTCCACATGAAGGTAGTTTGCATAGGATACATTGCCATCCAGCAGACCCAACTGCAGGCACAAGAAAAAAAGAAGAGCTTTCGTCATCCAACACCCACAGAAAGAGAGCAGAACCGAATGAAGCAAATGTCCTAGATGGCTCACCTCCCTGCGTCAACGAGCACCCCGCCGCACTAGCTTTGTTGGCCAGCCGCGCCTTCCTCCGGCGACCCCCGGCTACAATGAGGAGAGTGCAGGGGAGGGCGGTAACAAGGGGTGGTCGCATGGGGAGCAATGACGCCGGGGGCGCCTGCCGAAGGTGGCCTCTGTGCCCGCTCCCAAGCCTGATGGTAGCCACCGCGCATGCCATGCTGCTTAGTCGGTTCACCGGCACTCTCCCGCGTGTGCCCTCAGATCCGGACCGGGGGGGAGGGGGTGGCTCCACCCACGGCGGCGTCCGGGGGCGGCGCACCGCGCACGCAGCCGGTGGCTCCCCCCGCCGCGGCGCGCCGCACACGGCCGGCGGCTCCCCCCGCGGCAGCGTGCGCGGATCCGGGGAGCGGCGGAGGAGGAGGCGACGTCGGAGAACTGGGAGAGGCAAGGCGGCGCCGGGGAGAGCAGGAGAGAGCGACGGAGAGCGGCGGGAGAGGGAGCTAGGGTTATGAGGAGCGGCTCCCCCCCCCCCCCCCCCCGCGGCGGTGCGCGCGGATCCGGGGACCGGCGGCGGAGGAGGCGACGGTGGGGAGCTGGGAGAGGAGGCGGCGGTGGGGAACTGGGAGCTGGGGTTTGTGGGGAGAAGAGTGAAGCGTGGCTGATTTGTAGAAAGCCGAGGGGCTTTTTTGCAAAAGTCAGCTCTGCGCTCTTGGCTCGCTCGCATGGCAACGCTGTGGTGGAAGCAGGGGGGCGCTGTTAAGAACTTTGATTCGTTTTCACCGCGGCGTTGAGGTTTAGGTCCCATGCAGCATTCACCTAATCTCAGTGTAGTATTTAGCAGTGGATGCTCCAACATAGGATGGTCAACCACATCAATGGGAAGGGGAGACAAAAGTGTAAATCCTAACCGTCTCGCCTTATCCAAGCCTATTTACCATTCTTGGGGATGCAGCCATATGCCTGTTTGGATCCACCCAACTAATTTAACAAACCAATTGCCAAAACGATGGATGCCTTTGGGCTAGAAGCTAGATTGACGAACTAGCAGCGAAAACTTAAACTTCATGGAAATGCACTAAAATAATAAATCCCGAGACTTAAACTTAGTGCGGCTTGTTATGAAATCAAAGTCAAGAATGGTGGCCAATTAAATAAAGGAGAAGAGAAGTTCAAATGGTTTACATCCTTAAGCAATGTGAACACATCTTTCATATGATGGCTAAATTAATGAAGAGAAGGAAGAGATCAATTAGGATTCAAACTCTGTAATGATGCTTATCTTGTTAGGGTCTCTCTCTATAAATAGAGAACCCCCTTGCAATGTAATGGGATGGAATTCTATAAAAGGAAATACAGAAGCTCTCTCCTCCTATCTCTATGTTCTTTGCTTGTTGTGTTCTGTTCTCTCTCTGTGTGAGATGTGTGTGTGCAAGACAAAGCAGGAATCGATTTCTAACACGTTATCAGCACGAAGTTCTACGAGAGCTAAAGGCCAAAGGTATGAAATCGATTTACAACATTTGTTCTTAGCTAGTGCTAGTACATATTATTCATCAAAGTTTAGAAACTGGAACAGAGCATGTTCTTCAAGTTTGTGTACTGGAATAAAGTTTGTTCCTAAACAGATGCATCTGAAGCTAGGGTTCATGCAGTTTTTCATGGATATGCATCTATTTATTCATGTTCCTCAAGTTCATGTCTCTGTGCATGACCAAGTGCATAAAATTCATGCAAAAGTGTAGACATCTAGGGTTTTCAGAGGTGTTTAAAGCATCAAAGCTTGTTCTTTGCCATCTATTCTCTACTATGCTATCATGTATAAGTTGAAGCAACATCATGGTGGCCGAGTCTTACCAGAGCAAAATCGCCGCCGTCCTGAAGACGAGCGAGCAGATCGTGTCACCGCCGTCCAGAAGACGTGCGAGCACCCTGCCGCCACTGCCCCGGCGGCATGGCCCGCCGGCCAAGAACCGTTGCGCGAGCCCAAGGGCACGGCCCTGCAGCCCCGCCGGCCGCCGGCTGCCAGGCACAGGCGTCGCCGCCCAGGCCAGGCGTGGGCGCAGCCGCGACGCTGCAAGGCCGCCGCCCGGTCGTGTGTGCAGGGATGGGTCCAGCCGCCGCAGGTGTGAGCAGGGGCGCCCCCCATGACCGCCAGCCGCACGTGCGGGCCTCATAGGGTGCCGGCGCCGTCGCGAGCACGGGCGCGCCCCCGACGTCGTATGCGTGCGGGCGTGGCCCCCGCTGCGGGCGCGGCCCGGCCGCCGGCCGCCAGGCGCCGCCGCCGCCTCCCGGCCTGCGCGCCACCGCCGCTGCTGGCCCCCGGCCGCAGCCCCGCCGACGGCGCAGGCCTCCAGGCGCGGGCGAGCCGGCCGGCCAGGCGGGCGCCGCCTCCCCTCCTGCTGCTGCGAGGAAGAGAATGGGGATTAGGGTTTGAGAGCCATTTTTATATGAGGCCATCCATGAATATGAGCCGTTCATCTTGATGAACGGTCACGGATGGCCAGCCCCTCCTAGCAGGCCTAGCAGGCCGGCCCAATACGCGCCGAATGGACCCTGAAGGCCCATTTCGAGATGGGATTGCATAAAACCTATTGTTTTATGCGAATGTAGTGGCCCGAAGCCCACTTTGTTTAATTACTGCAATCTAAATTCGGTATTTAAATTCTGCAAATTTATTTATCGTAATTTATTTCCGCACTTAAATTCATGTGAATTTTATTATTGCAATTCCTTGATTGCATTTAAATTCTTGAGAATTTATTATTCTGTATTTAAATCCCGCAGATTTATTTACAGTAATTTAATTCCCGTAGATTATTTAAATGTGATTTACTTTCTCACATTTATTTTAGCAAATTATTTATTTGCAAATTATACTCCACGAGAAAGGTCGTATGTAATCCTGAAGATTATAGACAAGATTTATTATTTGCGGAAAGCATGTTTTTGTTTTGACCCGTGTGCACTAGATATCATGCCAAAGTGACCCAAAGTCACTGCATGATAGAGAGGCCCGAAGCCTCGCATGGTATTGGTATAAACCATTTGATGAGTGCACCAATGATTATGGAGTCACACACGTACGGCCTGAAGTCCGTATACAGTAGATAGTGAACCTGATATTCACTATATCATGTCACTGTGCGGTATGAAGTTCGCAAAAGGATTATTATGGTCAGAAGCCATACACCCTCGGCATGAATATTTACTTTATTGCAAGTTTTACATTACTGCAATTTGTATTTACCGCAATTTACTTCTTGCAATTTATTTCTTGCATTTACTTAAATCCTGTTGATTTATTTATTGCAAGTTTACATTTGATATAAATTGCATGGTAATTTAGAAGATTACGCACATATCTAGGAAACAACATAATCCCGGAGATTATGTATGCCTATATAATCCTAGAGATTATACACACGATTATGCATGACCAATTTATGGTTTTATATGCTATATTTACCTGAAGTAAATAATGCAGCTATGTGACATGCCAAACATTGAAAGGAGTGCCAAAGCAAGCCATGAGTGCTAGCAACTTTTTCACTGTGCGGCCGATGTCGGGATTAAGCTCGACATCACATGAATAGACCCACGGTAGTGGCAAACTAAAAGGGTCATAGGTGAAACATCTGATGAGCAGGATCCCTGCAACGGATGTGGTAGTACAATTACATTGGTTTACCAATTGTTGTACCTTGAGACGCCTAGCCAAGCTCTATCAATGTTCTTCCCGAGAAAGAACAAGGAAAGTGAGCATGAATCTATCAATGAGCCTGTAGCTCATGAAGGCACGATAACAAGACTATTGATGCCAATAGTGGGTGACCTTTTGATAAGAACTCTGACTTCATGGGGGACCTGAAGTATTCCCCTATCGAGTACCATGAAATATTACATGCATGTCATATCATCAGTGTTGTGGTCATGAATAATGCTCCTGAAGAGCGATGATGTTTTATAAGGCCTCCAAACCTTATAACGTTTCCTAGAATGAAAATTTTATTTTGTAGGAAAATTATTCGGTGGTACCTGTGGCTAGAAAGGAAATATGTCCTGTTGACAGTAGCACCATTAATATAGTCCTGGGAAGATTAGGTATTTCCATGAAAACTGGAAACAATATGGTTATTGCCGGAAGCAATATTCTAGTAGGCGCCAGAAGTGTCACCCTAGTTCTCCCTATGGGTACTTACATCTTTGCATCCTTCTAGTCGTCGTGGTCTGTCTGAGAGCGAGAGGGCGAAAGAAACGGGGATCTCGCACAAGACCACCATACGAGAATTGATGGCGGGCCACGGAAGAAGCCAATGCCCACGGTCACCGTGACCTTGGCTCCACTCGACGTGTCACCGCGCGGCGGCCCCGGTTCGGGTTCGGAGACCGGTGGCCTCACGACAGCCACAACGCCACCCAACCCGGCACGGCAGGCAAAGGCAAGCCACCAGCACCGGGCACTACTCGCGACCTACCAAAAGCCCAAACCCCCCAAGTTTTTGGCCCCCGACCGCGCGTCCCCGCACAGCCCAAAACACACGAGGAAACCCACCCAGCGGCTCGGTCACTCCATCCTTCTCGGCCGGAACGCCGCCGCGCCGCGCGCACGCACGCCCGCGCCGCATAAAAAATCGCCCGTGCCCGGCCGGCCTGCCGCTGTGTAGATTCGACGGCAGGCAGCAAATCTCCGTGGCCCTCCCCTTCCTCGCGTGTCGCGTGCGCGCATCCCACACAGCCACCGCCACCGCCTCGATCCCATCGAAGCGGGCGGCGCCTTCGCTTGGCGGCCCGCGCCCGATGGACTCGGCGTCGGCGGGGCTGAAGCCCTCGGCGCTGGACCTGCTGGCGGCGCTGCTGACGGGGCGGGGGGCCGAGGAGGGGGGCGGCGGGGCGCACTGGGCGGCCTCGCTCGCCGAGAACCGCCACCTGCTCGTGCTGCTCACCACCTCCCTCGCCGTGCTCGTCGGCTGCGGGGTCGCCCTGCTCGTGCGCCGCTCCGCCGTGCCGCGCGAGAAGGCCGCGGCCGCGCAGGCGCAGCCCAGGCCCCTCGCCGCCAAGCCCAGGGACGAGCCGGACCCCGACGACGGCAGGCAGAGTGTCACCGTCTTCTTCGGGACGCAGACCGGCACCGCCGAGGGCTTCGCCAAGGTCGGTCCCTGCTGAATCGTGCTGTTTTTAATTTTTCGTTTTCATTGCGCAACCGGAGAGAGCTCCGCGCTCTGCTCTTGTTTCCACTGCTGATTGGATTCACTGCTGATTGGATTGGAATTGATGGTGCTTTCTGCGTGGATTTTCAGGCGCTCGCGGAAGAGACCAAGTCGAGGTACGACAAGGCCGTCTTCAAGGTGGTCGATCTGGTACGTTGCGGACGCTTAATTCTTACGCTGCTGCTTGGAAATTTCGTGCTTCTGTGGCTCAACTGTTATGACTGATGCCGTGATGCGTGCTTGGTTGGGATTAGGATGATTACGCTGCTGAGGATGAGGAGTACGAGGAGAAGCTCAAGAAGGAGAGCATTGCATTGTTCTTCCTGGCAACGTAAGAATTGCTGGTAACCTTTTTGAGTCAATCAAAGACAGGACAAAGCGTGAGTTTCATTTTTGTTAATCATTAACATGTCTTTTCCTTGTAGTTATGGTGATGGGGAGCCAACTGACAATGCGGCAAGGTTTTATAAATGGTTCGCAGAGGTTTGAATGCTAGCATACTTTTATGGATGCACCTGTGTATGGGTCTTTTTTGCTTCCATTGATTGCCTCTTGTTCTGGTTGATCTGCAGGGGAATGAGAGAGGCGAGTGGTTGAGTAATCTTCGATTTGGGGTGTTTGGCCTTGGAAATAGGCAGTACGAGCACTTTAACAAGGTTTGTTGGTGCGTCTACGTTGATTGGATGTGCATACTGATTTGTACAATGCGTACTAATTTTGCTCTTTTTTGTCAATTTGTTTCCACCGAAGATTGGAAAGGTGGTTGATCAGCTCCTAGCAGAACAAGGTAACTAAAATAGAGTGGCCACGTCACTGATTCTATCTCAATTCGGATTGATTTGAAGCTTCTGACTTGGCATATAGTATGCATGTGTGTGCTCACTGAAAAGTTCTGCGCGCCACTCCTAGTTCATAGGCACAATTTCTTCTGTTACAGTTCATATTAAGTATTGCACCTTACCTTATTTACAATACGCACACCCACTTGCACTATAAATGCATTACATTTTTATTAGTGTTATTTTGTAATAATGCTCAATGTTTAAAGTGTTTTAATGTTTACTATTTTTGCCTGATTGGAACTTTTTTACTTTATATAAATAAGTCAAATCAAACTTTATCTTGAGAAAGAACTGAGCAACTTTTTCACAATATAATAATTTTGTTCAGTAAGATACATCGTATCTTCTGCATCATGTATTATGCTATTCCCAGTTTTCTTGTCTTCTTTATCATTTGAGGTTAATTAACATCAGTCCATTCACATCTCTTGTAGGTGGCAAACGTATGGTTCCTGTCGGTCTTGGAGATGATGATCAATGCATTGAGGATGATTTTAATGCGTGGTATGAATTGCAGTGAACTTAGGCTCTGTTTGGTTGCTGCCGCCAAAAGCCACACCTAAACTACGGCTCGCCAGAAGTGCGGCGATGAAATCGGCCGCCAAACATTTGGCGCAGAAACACGTACAAATGCATAGAAGAGCTACCGCAGTTTTTGTGGCGTGCCGCAGTTGAGGCTAAAAAGCAAACACCAGCTAATGTTAGTTACAGCGAGGTGTGGCAAAGTTTGGTCATGAACCAAACACAGCCTTAATTGCATGGATGCCTTTCTTTTTAACCCCTTTTCTGATGACCCGTCTGGCTTATCTTGTGTATAGTGTTATTGTTTGTGGACATATCTCAACATACTAACAATTATACACCGATGCTAATGCCTTGTGTTGGTTTCTTCTGTTCTATTAAAGGAAGGAACTTCTATGGCCAGAATTGGATAAATTACTCCGCCAGGAAGATGATTCTTCAGCAGCAGCAACTCCTTACAAAGCTGCTATTCCAGAATATAGGGTAGTGTTTATCAAACCAGATGATGCTACAAACATCAACAAGTCTTTTAGTCTCAGCAATGGTCATGCTGTCTATGACATTCAACATCCTTGCAGGTATGTTTTTTTTAAAAAAAAAATTACTTTCATATCTCTTGAAATTTCGCTCTGCCTGCGGTGTGAGCTGATGCTGATCATGCTTTTCATGAAGAGCAAATGTGGCTGTGCGGCGAGAGCTTCATACACCAGCTTCTGACCGATCCTGCATTCATTTAGAGTTTGATATTGCTGGAACTGGACTCAAGTAAGTATATTCAATATACCGGATTCATTAATTCTAAAAATAAGAGTGACACCCATTATTGTTACTTTGGACTTCAGAATGCTAATAAGTCCTCTTTTACCCTACTAGATATGAGACTGGAGACCATGTTGGTGTCTATGCTGAAAACTGCATTGAAACTGTTGAAGAGGCAGAAAAGCTGCTAGGTTATTCACCAGATACTTTATTCTCAATTTATGCTGACCAAGAGGATGGTACCCCGCTTTATGGGGGTTCTTTGCCACCTCCCTTCCCATCCCCCTGCACAGTCAGGACTGCACTTACCAGATATGCAGATCTATTGATCTCACCCAAGAAGGTAAAGTTGTGTTTTTCTTTTCATCCATATCTACCTGATGTTTTTGTTCACATCGATATTATGTCCTTAATGGTTGCTGCAGAGTGCTCTGCTCGCTTTGGCAGCTCATGCATCTGATTCCAAAGAAGCTGAGCGGCTTAGACACCTTGCATCTCCTGCTGGAAAGGTTGGTTTGTAAAATAGGTTAATATACTTCAGAGGTTGATGTTCTAATTCACAATTTCTCACTTGACTTTCATTCGCAGAAGGAGTATTCACAATGGATAGTCACAAGCCAAAGAAGTCTCTTGGAAGTTATGTCGGAGTTTCCATCAGCAAAGCCTCCACTTGGTGTCTTCTTTGCAGCTATTTCTCCTCGCCTGCAGCCAAGATATTACTCAATATCTTCCTCACCGAGGTAACCTTAGGTCATTGCATTTAAATAATACTCCTCCGTCCCAAATTACTCATTTTAGGTCATTGCATAGCAAAAATTATGTATCTAGAAAAGCCAAAACGAATTGTAATTTGGAACTGAGGGAGTACCTCATATAACCTGGGCAAGTTGATCGATCAATTATAACTGATGCAACTAATATTGCTGCAGAATGGCACCAACAAGGATCCATGTGACATGTGCACTAGTATATGGGCCAACCCCTACTGGAAGAATCCACAAAGGAGTTTGTTCTACTTGGATGAAGGTACGTGTTAACACTTTTATGTATAGAAGGCATTTTCTTCTTCTGGGATGAATCTTGAAATGCATCGCTCATCATGTCATCCAATAAACATTTTGGTCTGCTAACCCTATTTGCAGCATTCAACTCCCTTGGAAGAGAGCCAAGAATGTAGCTGGGCTCCAATATTTGTTCGGCAATCAAACTTCAAACTGCCTGCTGATCCTACTGTGCCCATTGTAATGATTGGCCCTGGGACTGGTCTGGCACCTTTCAGGGGCTTCTTGCAGGTTTGTTTTTGTCTTAAGTTGTCTTTGTTCATTGTTCAAACAATGTCTCTCTTTGAGATTTTTTATGTGCATGTCTGATGTATTTTGCACTGGCAGGAACGATTGGCTTTAAAAGAGGCAGGGGTGGAACTAGGCCGTGCTATCCTCTTCTTTGGGTGCAGAAATAGGAAGATGGTATGTCTTGTGTTTCAACATTATTCATCTCGTTTGACTGTTAGCTCGCAGAAGTCCATAAGTGCTGAGTTTTTTCAGTCTTTCACTTATTACATAGAAAGCACCTAGCTACCATGTAATTATTCCTTCTTTGAAAACACCTTATCTGCCAAGATTTTTTCTGCATTGCTGTTGCATACAGAGATGCAGTTTCACACGCTCAAATTGGATATACTTCCTAGCCTCTTCAAAATTTTACTGATTAATGTCTTCTTGTTTCAGGACTTCATATATGAGGATGAGCTTAATAACTTTGTTGATACTGGTGCTCTTTCTGAGTTGGTTGTAGCCTTTTCTCGTGAGGGTCCTACAAAAGAGTATGTTCAGCACAAAATGGCACAGAAGGTATACTAATTATCACTGCTGAATCATGCTTTGTTCAAAAGAATACTATTGACCGGAAACTGTGGGGGAGTGCCCCACAGCATGATCTTTTCATATACTATATATAAATAGTATAAATAGTAAAAAAAGAATATGTACAGAAACTTTGCAAGTACATTAAGTCCCAACAAAACAAATACTACATCCCTCCCCCCAAACCCCCTCTCACCATTGCTGTAATCTTCTCAGGCTGCCGAGCTTTGGAGTATCATTTCTCAGGGCGGTTGTATTTATGTCTGTGGTGATGCAAAGGGCATGGCTAGAGATGTGCACCGCACACTACATACCATCATCCAGGAGCAGGTATGTCTAGTTTCACAATGTTTATCATGTACCACTGTCCCTTGATGCTTTCTAGATTTAGCTAGGCCCTGTTCGCTTGACTTTAGCTAAGAAGTGTACAGCTAGGCTGCTCACTCTGGACTCAAGCTTTTGAAACCACCAGCAACCATGTATATAACAAAGCATGGCCAACTACAGCATATTAATATCAGAATATTGCTGTTTTAGGTCTACCGTGTGGTTGCTCTTGGTTTCTAAGGATAAAATTAATTAAATAGGATCTTTAGGCTTCCACATACATGCATAGGGATTTTCTGTTGATGGTTTTCCCCTTGTTTATATGTCTTTCTTCGAGGTAACATCAAAAGAAGGGTAATCAAATCATGTTGAAACTGGCCAATTAAATCTGAATGAAACCCGAGATTTCGTTCGCTTTGGACTAGTGACCCTTTTGCTGACCATTGTCTGTCAGTTGAGCCCCCCTAGCCTCTTAAGTGCAATTTTTGGTGTTCACTCAAATACAGTGAAGTTCCAGGGTACCTTACTGGGCTTGAACATGTGCTTTGCTTGACTTTTATCGCTTTGAACCATGATAAATATTTGCTAGTGCTGTTGTTCCACAATAAGTACAGTGCATCCTTTCAAATTACTGCTGAATGTGCTGCCATGGATGTGGTATGCAGGGGTCATTGGATAACTCAGAGACAGAAAGCTATGTGAAGAACCTACAGACGGAAGGGAGATACTTGAGAGATGTTTGGTGACGTTACCGCACACAGGGAAAGGCACCTCTAGCTGTGAGTTTCCCCACAAATACAAAAGAATGTATGTGTTCGTGTAGGAAGCTAGCGGAGCCAACTGGGATCTGTTTTGAGTAGGGAGGTATACAAGGATCCGAAATATACAGATCGATATGAAGCATAGTCAGGGTTGTTTATGTACAGGACTGAGCGACCTATATATTATTTATTCAAGAAATCATTGTTGTGACAAACCTAAATAAAACAGCCTTGGGCGTCGCGGTTATTAATTCGCCGATCTGTTGTAGAATGTGTAACTGTGGATTGGTTCCCTGTCCTGTGAAGCTGCTTGGTTCGAGTTCCCTCCTGCTGTCCTGCATTATTGCCTAAAAGGAAAACACGAAAAAAAAAAACTGCCGTTGAAATATGTGAATGAAAACAAAAATCTTTGGAGGGGGGAGTTGTAATGAACTGCACAATGTGTCAATTCGTTGGGGCGATCGGTGAATGGAAGAAGGAAGCAATAGAGTTGGTGTCTGTCAGGCGCTGACGGTTACAGAAGCCGAATACCGACTGCGCTAGAGCCTTGTGATGGACGTTTCAATTGATGGATGCGTAGATGAGAGTTGGGTTCGGCTTGGACGTGTCAGTTTGGTACCAGGCGGGGTGAACCAGATATCGCCTGTTCTACCGGGACTACCAGATTCTGATGTTGTACCGTACCGCCCGCTATATCGCGTCGATCTCAACCAGTGAACGCCTGGCCGCCTGCCTCTCTGTAGCTATAGCTCACTGCATTGTGCATGCAGTTGCACTATATACAGAAAAGCAGATGAGAGGAAAGCGCACGTTTTAACCCTGCTACGCTAGGTCTTCTGGCCGCGTCGGTGGAGCCATCCGGCTCATGGTCTTCTCTGCACTAAAGATACTACCAGTCCAAACACACACGAGGGAATGCCAGTGACAAATCTTAGTGGGGAACAAGAGCGGTATGTAGCACACAATGCTGGACTTTCTTGTGAGTAGGATGCATGCTCACCATGCCCATCATCACACATCACTCCACCAGCACGCACGCAGCTTGCTAGTCTGAACTATGAATCTGCGCGTCCAGTTCCGCGGAAGCCCCTGCCACTGATGGATCATGTGGAGCGCCAGCATCAGCCAGCCAGCCTCCTTGTGTCGGCCGTGTCGTGTCGTGTAGTGTGTACAGTAGCCACTAGCCAGTCAGGTGCATCTATCCATTCAGACGCAGAGGCTGCTAGGCTGTTCCATTCCATGGACTGACTGTCGATCGATCGATGCAGTAACATGCATCTGCGCCGTTGCATGCATCCGCGCTGAGTAGACCGGGTGCGGATCGATCGCTTGTCGCGTGCCGCTCAGTGCTGCAGGTGCAGGGATTCGATCTCTGCAGCGGCCTTGCGGCTAGCACCGGTAGCGCACGGGCTCGTACCGGCCGGCCCGTGCGCCGATCGCTGATGACGTGACGACTACCAGGCCCCCCTCTGTGTCGGGCGCCTACTGGCTGGATTATTTATGCATCGAGTATTCCCGCACGTACATGCGCGTGTTCACCCAGCTTTCTTGTCCGCTAGTAAGTCAGTAGCTAAGCCGCAGCCCCTCCTTTGCCTTTTACTGCATGCTCCTGCCTGTCGTCCGATCGAGTTGACCGCGTGGACCCCGATCGATCGATCTCCCCTGCTCTCTCCGCTAGTAACAAATCTCCAAATACGGCTACTACGTACTCCGTACGTACGCACACGAGTCATCGTCGTCGTCTAGAGTACGGAGTACATCTGATCCAGCCGGGCGGTTATATATAGCACCGGGCACTCACGCGGCCACACGCCACTGCCTTCTCCTTGGTGTCGATCGGCTTCTTCAATCCTCTCCGAGCACGCGCTCCGACCTCCCTCCCTCCTCCCTCTCCTCCTCGCTTCTTCAATTCGCCGCCGACCGATGGAGAACGAGCCGCCGGCGTCGCGCGCTCACGCTCACGGCGGCGTCAGCCTCGACCTGCGCCTCGACGACCACTCCCCACGCCGCCGCCGCTCCACCGCCCCCGCCGCCGACGACCGCCGCCGCCCGGGGGAGACCTTCGCCTGCAACTACTGCCACCGCCGGTTCTACAGCTCGCAGGCGCTCGGCGGCCACCAGAACGCGCACAAGCTCGAGCGCACCCTCGCCAAGCGCAGCCGGGACATCCTCGCCGCCGCGCCGCCGCCCTCGTCCCCGCCCCCGGCCCCGGCGCCCGTCGGCGTCTTCCACGCCGCGCCGGAAGGCTTCAACAGCACGGACTTCGACTTCCTGCTGCCGGCGGCGGCGTACGGCTCCACGCTTCCCACGGCGGCTGAGGCCGACGCCACGGCGGCGCCACCCGCACCGAGCGTCGTCGTGATGGACATGGCGGGCTGGGGAGTTGACACGGCGGCCGACGGCGGCTGTGGCCGCCTCGGCCATGGTTACGGCCGGAACGGCGAGGAGATCGACCTGTCCCTCAAGCTCTGATCATCGATCAGATGCTTAAGCATCCATGATCCATGCATGCTTGATTTTAGTTGCTAGCTGCATCTGACGTGCGTCCAATTGGTCTTCCGATCCGCCGGCCGATCGATGTATCCGGTGCAATTCGCCTTAGCTATTAATTACTTGCTAGAGTACTAGTATAGCTCTTTGATCAGGTGCTTAAAGCTTCGACTAGCTTCCAGCTAGTGTATATAGTAGTTGGCACAGAACTCATGCAACAGTGAGTCCTATATCTATATATGGCTAGACATCTCCATATGTATGGATGGTCTCATTTATTCGTCTATCTATAGATAATCATGGGCGTGCATCATGCTATATATTTCTTGCATGCTCAAAACTGTGTATATGCAGGTGCTGGAAGTTGATGAGAGTAGCATATATTATGGTCGCTAGCTAGTTATTTATATGGTTCTTCTCAGAGAAAACTGGAAGACTATCGATGTAATTGTTGGGCTTAAGAAACAAAATTGTATCTCATCATGAAAACACAAACTTTGCACACAAAGTATAATTATGGATAATTATTTTTTTTTCCAGAAAACACAAGCTTTGCACGTCATTTTTTATAAAAGTGCTAGTAAAGAGCACAAAAGTTCAGGAAAGTGCTGTGCTGCTGTCAGCTACATGTGGTCTAAGCACATAATAATGTAAAAACTGATCGAGAAATATATATTAAGTGGCTATTACATCAGAAGAATTAAGTAACAATCTCGCCATGACTTTTTCACGCGATCTAGTGAACTATGCTCTACCACTTCTATTTTCGTTTTTCTTGTGCCGTAAAAAGCTAATCTCTTTTGAAATCACACTCAGTATGTGAGGCGACCACCAGACAAATAAGCAAGGGCTGTACGTGCTGTTGCCATTGCTGTTGGGTAGTGCTGTTCCTGCCTTTGCTTGGGTCTTTGGCAAAGTTGTGGCTAGCTATAGGTTTCTTCTTGGAACTTGCTTTTGCCGGACTGCAAGAGTCGTTGCTAGCTCCCCAACACTCTGAATGGAAAACGCACTTGCCAGGCGGGGGCTCTTGCATTGCTTTCCAGGATTGTTCAGTAGTTACAGGACCTGCTAGTAGCAGATCGAAGCGATCGATCGCCCTGCAATGTTGCATGACGCGTGTCTCGGCACATCGACGTATCGATTTGATGTTTACTGAACACACAACTATGGAGTATACGCATAGTAAACTTGTGTACATGAATGCATGTTAACGCAGAAGGCTTACCCTTTCTGCACAAGTTGTGATACTGCACGCATCCAGGGTGCTAAGCCAGATTCGAGCACCTGACGCTTTGGGGGGACATGGACAGTGGAAATTTGACGTTTTTGGACAAGGTTAACATGTGGCCTGTCACAGAGAAATGAAGCTAGCAGGACTTTTGTGTGTTCTTTTCTGAAAGTTGATTTGCCAGGGCAGTGATATGATAAGTACATACAGATTAATGCGATCTCAAAGAAAAAGGTAGTAAACGGCCGACTGACAGCTGCTCATCTGTATCTAGAGTTTTGTGTGGCTAGCAAGAAAGTAGCTTCACATGAAGCCCTTGTACCGCCCGAGTAGGAAACTAGACGTTAGCACGGCACCAATGTAGAGTTAACAAATTTCTTTTGCGCAATAAATTATAAGAAACAAGTAGTGGCATGCACCCATGCCGTTGTTCATGCTCAAAATAATGCGGAGATAACAGCCTATGTAATGCCTCACTAGCCAATCAGTGAGTCAACAAGTCATCAGAGTGATTTGTCCGGGAAAATGAACACTTCAGCTTGGAATCATCAACGGTTAGGCGTGTTCAGCCCGTCAATAATATGATATACTAGCAGGTAGCGTACGTACGTTTGGTACAAACTAACCTATGTATGCATGCATACAAGGAGCTGACAACTGCTCCTCATATAGTTAGCACTGAAAAAGCAAATCTTGCTTAATCGATGCACACTAATGGAGTACAATATAGTATATATATCTAGCTATCTAATTGGCTAAAGATGGGGACAAGCCGACAATGGCGTGTGTTAGTGCCCAGCTGCTGCCCTAACGCCTGGTTGATTATTTTTTTTCCTCCTGCCGGACAATCACAGTCATAGCTTAACTCTAATGCATGCATCATGCATGTGACTAACACAAACACAAGAAAACCACAGTCCCTGAAGATACCTAACCTAACCTGCTAAAGCACGTCATCATCGGCATATTCAGACGACGGAGCAATAATAAGACTCCAAAACCGCCGCCGCTGATTGGTCGTCTACACACAGCAGACTTTGCTGGCAGCACCGGTCCTTGATGCCCCAATTGCTTGCATTGTCTAGCCGAGAGCACACGCACTCACGAGTCACGTATGTTCCCATCCTGATCGAGCTAGAAACAAGCTTGTCAGATCAGACCGATGCGTGGCTGGAAAATTAGTGAAGTCATGCAGGGTTATGTGGCGCTTCGCCTGTAACCTCGCTATCTAAGGCCAGCATGCGTCGATCTGCGACGCGACATGAGCTAGCAGCAAAGCAGCTTAGCTCTTGTGCTTATGGCTCCTAGCACGAGCTCAGGCAAACATCCTGTCATATCTGCGCACCCCGCTGCCGAACCCGCCCCGTGCCTTTTCTTGGTTTCTGCTCGATGGGCACGTACGGCGGGAGACGAGACGGCGATCGATGGGTTCAGGATTAGAGTGGAAAATCACAGGGAGCGCATCGTGTTGGAGCCAGATGAGGCAAACGGACAAACCCAGCAGGACAGTGGGGCGCGCACTGCACTGATCGATCGATGGGCGTCAGGGCGTGCCGTGCTCGGCCGCTCCTCTCTGCTCTGTTCGGCTTGCAGCTAGCTTACATCACGGAGCATCTGTATCTATATATATGTTGATAGATCGTAGCGTCAAATCGGTAGTGTTGGTGAGGGAAAGAAAACCTTGTTGGGTTGCTGGCTACTTTAGTTATTTCTTCGTGGTTTGGTTGGGGTCACCTGATTGATCATTATATTGGGGACGGGGTTATTAATTAGTTTGATCGAAGATCCATAGTTTGTTCATTGTAGAGACCAGAGAGGTGACGCTGCTTTGGGGTGCGTTGGAACATTGACTAATCATCCTTGGTAGGCTACCTCTCGCGTTACGGCATTAGCCAAGTTATGGTAGGTTAGTACTGAAGCTGATCCGCTGATGAGTCATGGGTCGTCAGGGGAGGGGATGATTTCTACCTACCTTAGCTTCAAGCAATGGAGAGTAGTCGTATTCGGTTTGTTTTTGTTCATCTCTGGTGTGACTCAGGAAACTGTTGTGGAAAGCTGTCAAGCTGCCACTCAAGCTGGAGGTTACATTTCCCAATCTTCAAGTTCAAATCCTGCTCAACTTGTATGTATTCCCATCTTACAACAACAACAACAACAACATAGCCTTTTGTCCCAAGCTAGTTGGGGTAGGCTAGAGGTGAAACCCAAAAATCACGGCTCAGGCACATTAATTGCTAGTCTCCAAGCGTTCCTATCCATAGCTAAATCCTTAGAGATATTCCACTCGGTCTCTAAATTGCGAGGCTAAATTGAATTTTCCCATCTTGCGAGGCTAAATTGAATTTTCCACAACAGACAAGCCCCTTGTTCTCAATGTGTCCACCATCAATTGTCTCACTGACTCCAGCACTTTTGCATCTATAGTACTCGTACAACGAATACGGCTTGTTTGAATTTCAGCCTCGGTAATTCCTCAAAACTAGTACATCATAAAACGGGTGTCGAGGCATCTGATGACATCTCAATGGCTTTTACAAACTTAGAGTATTGTACAGTATTCTTTAGTCCTACCAGCCAGGACCAGCCAAGTCTAGCTTGGACAGAAATTCGGTTGCTGCAACTATCAGGTAGCCATAGATTGATGACCCAACGACCATCCATGTGGCAGGAATATTACTACAAGTCTACAGGTTCATGCACTATACGTACAGTAGTTAGCACAAGTGAAATTGAACTCACCGTACGTTCCACACCACCAGCAGACAGGAACCTGCTCACAAACAGAGATTGAAACTGGACAAAACCATAACCGGCTGAATCTGCCTCTACCTCCCACTTAAGAATGATCCCAAAATAACACTTGTGCTGCATCAGTCCATCTATTTATGAATGAAAAGTTATGCCATAAAAAGAATAACCATATTAATGATAACTCTACTGCTTCAAATTTCACCTCAGGAAACCCCAAAATAGTACAAAATATATAACACCTAGTCTGCTAACAAATTACAATATTACATGAGAATCAACGTGATATGAAATTGGATTGGTAGATTTTTAAGCAAGAGGTGGAGCATGTCGCCCTCACAGATAGGCTCTAACAGTGCTTATGGCGGAACTAGATTGATTTCTTGGTTGAGTTCAGAACTTCAGATACATTCATCGATTTATATAGTAACGATCCAGATACAGCTTATCTTTCAAGCACTGACAAACAAACTGGACCTCCAGTAAAAGTATTCCACCGATAACTATATATACTATCTCTTAGCTAATCGAGCAAACTAACAATCCAACTAACAAACTCCTGAACTTCACTGCACCACAGCCTTGCCTTCACGCCTTTCACACTTCCTATGGCATTGAAACTGACAGCCAAAGAAAGCATCCACAGCAAGAGACATCAAAACACTGCAAACAGGTGGCCAATAAGTGTTTGAAAAATAGTATAGCTTAGCACGCTAATCCATGGAAAGAAATCAGGACCAGTAATTATACCTGGAAATGGGGGTCCTTTTGTTCACAAATCCCGACCATACCTACTATCAGAAGCCACAAAATCCAACTGTGCACTCTTGGAAGCTCTATTTTCAAACTGAAGCAGGCTGCGCTGTCCTTGAATCCAACCCTTGCTAGCATTTTTAAATGCTAACACAAGCCTGATTGACTCTATCACCCTCGCATTCAATATAAAGAATTTGACAAAGTTAACATGCGACTCGTTGCCTTTATAGTTTCTCAGCACAATTTTCTTCAGACAAATGCCATGGGTATTGCTATGATTGTGGTATCCATTACCCCATAGATTTTTCTTCCCTTTGAATAATGTCTGAAAAGGCCAAATAAACATAAAAATAGTGACAACCTACTCTAGAAAAGGTATCGATGAAATAGGAAGTTACATAATAATTAATGCAGATGAACAACTGAATTGTAGATGAGTTTACTCACACGGATATTCAGTTTCTCCAAGCAGGGAAAGCATCTCATGAAGTTAAGAACCAAGCCCAAACTAAGGCTCCTGTTTGACAAAGATAAGACCTTCACGCTGTGCACCACTGTTGCCATGGTAACAACACGCAATCCCTGAGGAAACAGGTAAGCAGGAAACACAAAGGTTGACACCAATCACAGATCAAAGTGACATGATATTCCTATGAAGATGAATGTGAGGAAAATTCCGAAGGTTGACACCATGACTAAGCAAAGAGACTTGAGATTCCTACGAATGAAGATAAAAGTGAGGACGTCACATCTACCTTAAAAACTGTGGCACCGATCTCAAGTCTGGGAAAGCTATCATTGATATGCCCCAAAATACTCAATTTTGGCGCCGAGATCACCGAGATGGTCATATCGCTGTGATATACAATAGCCCGATCACGACATAATCTCTCCAGGCAGGGAGCATCCTCGATGATGACTTGCTGCAAACTGAGGTCTCCCGGACCTCGACCTACATCAATGCTTCTGAGGGTAGGGGACGCGATCCGGACATGAGGGGAGCCGTCATTGTAGGTTAGCCGCAACCTCTGCAGGACAGGGCAGCCGGCGAGCAAGGAATGCAGAGAACTCTCGGAGATGATGTCATGCGAAAGGTGCAGCTCCTCGAGAACCGGCAAGCGGAAATCTATTCCGTCCGGGAAACGGCAGAAGCAGAACCTGGCGACGCGAAGCGTGCACGAGAAGCGAAGCGCCGACGCGGGCAGCGGCGGAGGGTTCCCCCGCTCCCGATCCGGAATGTCGCAGCGGAAATCGAGCTCCTGGAGGCTGTCGAGGGACGGGGAGCGGAGCCAGAGGTCGAGGGTCGCGGCGGCGCGGTCGCGGAGCTCCTCGTGGCAGCGCGCGGGGGTGGAGAAGCGGCGGCCGGGGCCCGGGTGCGCGGAGAGGATGCGGGGGACCTTACAGAGCGGGACGGGATGGGAGCGGAGGTCCAGGTTGAGGGGGGAGGAGCGCCAGATGTGGCGCCACCGGGAGGAGAGGACCCCCGTGCGGGCGCCGGCCCTGGTGGGGAGGCGGGAGACGATGTCGCCGAGGACGGCGTCGGGGAGGTCGCTGATGTAGTCCGGGCGGCCTTGCCCTTCCTCTTCTTCTGCTCGCATCAGCCCCTTCAACTTGGCTCTGGCGAATGCTCCCACGGTGGACCTCGAATGGCGGCGCGGCGGCCGCCGGCCGGAGGCGGCGGTGGGCATTGGGAAATGGAACGGTCACTTGCTTGCGAATCCGAATGGTTCGAGCGATCAAGCGGCGGAGAGCCTCTGTTGATTGTCTTGTTCTCTGTCTGTGTGGGAGAGGAGGCTCTTCGGCGGACATGCCCAGCCCAAGAGGAGGAGGCCTCTTCTTGGGCTGGCAACTGCTTCGTATAGCCAGGTCTTGGTGGGCCTCTTTCCCCTCTCGCTTGTACGCTTGCGTTGTTTTTGCTCCCAAACTTCGATGGAAAAAATTTTAGTGGAAAAGGCACAGGGCCTTTGCTTTTGCAAGATCAATTAGACTATCTCCAACAATAGATACCCAAATCGGAGACCCATATACCACTTTAGGTTGCCTACAGTAAAAAGGTCCATGACCCATAAACTCATTTCTCCAACAGAAGACCTAAAAGAGAATTCTTTCGGCGAATGGGTCTCTTCGAGGATACCCAGATTTAGGTTCCCTCTCTCCTGAAAACTCATTTTGGGTTTGGGTATGGATACTTTGTTGGAGGCTGAAATAGTATCATCGGAGATCCATTTTAGGTTTGGGTCTTCTTTTAGGTTCCTTGTTGGAGATAGTTACGGACACCTCGATCAATGTGTATTTGGAGAATACGCATACGCATAGTTAACTTGAAAGCATGTTCGCAACGAACGCTTACTCTTTCTGCACAAGTTCATGTCCAGCACGCATCCAGCAGGTCCAGGACGATGTGCCAGCTGCTTCGTCTACATGCCACTTTGGGGGACGTTAGAAGTGCAAACCTGATGGCGTTTAGCGTTTACAGACTCCTAGGGGATCGAGGGAAAGAAACTTGTGATGCTATTCCCCATCCTGAACTGCAAACGGCGCGCCTGCACGGCTGCACTTTCTGCTAAACATTGCCCGTACGTTCTTCCTCATCGGCGTGCTCCCTCGTCTGGGACGCCGATTGCAGTTGGGATGCGGCTGGCCGGCTGCTGCAGCCTGGGATGTGCGGCAGAAGCGGCCAGGGTGTCCAGCGACTTGGACCTGTGATCGCCGCGGCGGGCTCGGAATGCGGGCGGCGCGCGGCGACCAGCGCGGGACTTGGATGGGCGAGAAAGGCAGAAAGGCGCTTTCTGTGATTACGATCGTCCAATCTCGGCCGGTCAAGTACGATCCAACGTCTAATATAGACCCCAGGGGTGGTCGGTATTTCATTTACCGACCACCCTGGGGTGCTCCGCCGCCCACCTGGCCGCGATCCTCGACGGCAAGCCCGCCGTCTCGAGCTCCGCCACGCGGCGCCGCGCAGAGGCAGGAGGTTCTCCACGTGTTCCGAGTCTCGTGGGAGACGCCGCGGCCAATAATCATCATCAACGCGCGGTCGTTCGTTCCACGCCGGCGGAGAGGCGCAGGGCGTGCTGATGGATCTGCTCGCCACGCCTGGACGGCGTTCCAAAGCAAGGCTAAGGAACGCGTGGTGGTATCTGCTGCGACCAACCGTGCGGACGCGCTGGACGGAGCCGCCGCCGCTGCAGCCGGGGGCGGCTGGACCTCCGGCGTAAGGCCGCGTTCCCGTCTTGCCGCTGCCCGATGCCCGGCCGAAGCGTCTCGAGCTCCCAGGCGTACCGCGGCCTGACATTGGAGGGTGTGGTGTGTGATGCGGCATCGCGGATATCGAGCAGGAGGTGCCGTGGCGTCGGCTCAGGTGAGTCTGCTGTGTCTCACTTCCGGCAGCCGAGCCCTGCGTTCTTTGCACTGGCGAGAAGCCGCGGACGCATGTAGCGCTGACGGCGACGCCGCGATGAGTTCCTTAGCCCGGCCGCGTAGCGGGAGGGAAGAAGAACATGATCGCCTCAGCGATATCCCCAATGTCATCTTGCCCCGCATCGATCGTCGGAGTCTCGGAGACTTGGGCCTGCGCGCAGTCATCGTCAGAGCGAGCGGCGGCTGCTGTGATGGCTTAGCCTGTAGAATATCCTTGTGCAGCCGATTGGAATTTGTGGCCTTCTGTCAATTGAAATTTCTTCAATTGAAAATGTTTATTTCTAGTAGCAGAAGAGAGACTCTTCTGTTGAATGTGGATTTAGTCAGTCAGACTCAGAAAAGATGCAGTGCAGCTTGTCGGTACAGATGTTGCTAGACTTTGGAGACTTCTCCTAAAACTTTTACCGAAAACGGAGTTGTCTGAAAGTGTTATCTGTCCATTGCAGAAATTTCAATTGACAGGAGGCCACGAATTTTAATTGAAATATGAGATGTCAAGACAGCAATTCTTTCACGGCATTGACGAAAAACTCCGTAGCAGTTCAAGTTCAGTATGATAAACATTTGCAAACCAGACCTCCGATTAATATTCACCAGGATTCAGCACAATCCTGATTCTCTTTCTTCCATCTCTGTGGATACTACGATCTGACAGGGTCAAATTACTGATCATGCATCGTGTGGCTTGTTCACTTATGCTTCACATGTCCTTCAGCTTTGCTGATCTTGTAGGCAAATTAGCATAGACAGCCCCAAAATGTTGCAGACTAACTGAAGCGACCTGTCCAATGGCTAACTACAGGGTAGGACTGGTGATGGATCTGCTCGCCACGCCTGGACGTACTGCGTTCCAAGGCAAGGTGCTGCAACGTGCGCGTGTTCGTCCAACCGTGCGTGCGGACGCGCTGGACCCAGCGCTACTGCAACCGCCGCTCCGCCTGTCGCGCGGCGTGCTGCCGCGCGCACCCGCAAGAGTGCAAGACCATGCTCGCCGCCGCCAACAGAGCTCGTTCGCCGGACGCCCCCGCCGCTGCGGCGTTCACCCACGCCAACGGTGGCGCCTATCTCGCCGTCGAGCAGAGCAACTAGGAGAGGGGCTTACGATGATGAGCGACGGCGGCGCGCGGCGACCCGCGCGGACTTGGGCGAGCGACGAAGGCGGAAAGGCCGCGCACCTTTCAGTGATTACGGTTGTCGATCTCGATCGGTCAGGTTCGATCCGACGGTCAATATAGACCCTAGGGGTGGTCGGTATTTCATTTACCGTCCACCCCTGTGGTCCGCCGCCCACCTGGCCGGCATCCTCGCCGGCAAACCGCCGTCCCTGCGATACTGCGCAGAGGCAGGAGGTCCGCCGAGGCCTCGGAGAAGCCGCTGGCCTGGAGTCGTCCTCCTCTGTAGAGCCCGTCCCGCAGCCGGAACGAGAAGACGACCATGCTCCATATATGCTCGCCGAGGCACTCGCCCACGACACCTCGGCGAGATTCATCCGCGCCATCAACGGCGCGAAGCTGGAGGACAAGCACATAAGAAAGAGGCAAGGCATACATGGCGGCGTGTTGGTATGCATGATGGACCTGCTCGCCATGCCCAGACAGCGTTCCATGGCAAGGTGGCCAACGCCCTCGCCGTGATCATGTCTGCGACCGAACGAGCGCGTCCAGCTGGGCATGGCCGCATGGGTGCCGTTCATCCGAAATCCGATCCACGTCCATGGCGTCGAGATCGTGAACAAACTCCTACGCGATCGAGCGGAAGAAGCACGGCGCAGGTCCTGCTAATTTGCGATGCTATTCCCCGTCCTAAGCTGCAGACAACGGTGCGCCTGCACGGCAGCAGTTTCTGCCGGTGCCAAGCATTGCCCGTTCTTCCTCTCATCGGCGTGCTTCCTCGTCAGGGACGCCGAGATCGAGGCCGGGCGCGGTTGGATGAGGCAAGTAAGCTGGAGGTCCGGGAGGCCGCCGCCGAGGCACCCAGGATGGCGCGCGACGTGTTCCATCTTTGCGGCGGCTCGCCTGGTCGGGATACGGCTGCTGCAGCCAGGGACGTGCGGAAGAAACGTTCAGGGTGTCCAGCGCCTTCAGCCTAGACTAGAGGAGCTGAGATCGCCGCGGCGGCCGGCGACCCGCGCGGTGCGCGGACTTGGACTAGCGAGGAAGGCGGAAAGGCCGCCCGTCTCTTCGCGCGATTACGCTCGTCAATCTCGGCCGCTCAGGTCCGATCCAACGGGTCATATACACCCTAGGGGCGGTCGGTATCTCAAATACCGTCCACCCCGGACGGTATTTGATTTACCGACCACCCTGACCGCCAGCCTCGCCGCCGTCTGGAGCTCCGCCAGGCGACACCGCGCCTAGGCAGGAGGTCCACCGAGGCCGTAGAGGAGCCGCCGGCCTGGCCTCGTCCTCCCCTATACAGCGCGTCCCGTCTCCGGAACGACAAGACGAACATGCTCGCGGGCGCCCACGACGCACCTCGGCGGGATCAACGGCGTTGAGCTCGAGAACAAGCTCGTCAGCAAGAGGAAGATGCTGGTGCACGACGCGTCCCGCTCCCGCATCTCTTTTGAATCTTCTTCAGAGACGGCACGGTCAATTTTCTTGTCTTCCTCTTGCTTTCAGAGCGAGCGACATTGGAGGGTGTCGTGAGCACATCGCTGAGATCGCGCGCAGTCGTCAGAGCGAGCGAGCGGGCTCTCCCTATGGTGGTGGAACGTTCCTCACCTGCTCTCCGACCTCTCACGGTCGACGTCGCGGACTTCGTCCCGCCGCGCGCGCGACTACGGCGACAGCCAGATGCTGTGGCTGGTGATGCAGGCGTACGCCACCGCGGCAAGCCGGCGGCCGGTCTTTGTGTCCTACTCTCCTAGCGCGGAGAGGGCCTCCACCCTCAGGAGCGCGCGGAGAACAGAGAGGCCGACGTGCTCGCCAAGCCGGGCCTGCGCGCCGGCCGTAGGGGGCGGGTTCTGGCGGCTGGCGAGACGCAAGCCGTTCGATTTGCGGACGCGTTCTTTGTGTCCTAATCTCCTATGCTGGAGAGCGTCGCCGAGGACGGGGGAAAATGCAAAAACAAAGACGCGTAGTGGGATTCGACCCAGGGAAAAAAAAATGCAAAAGCAAAGACGCGTGGGATTCGACCCAAAAATAAAGATATACACGCCCAGTGGGACTCGAACCCACAATCGCCTGATTAGAAGTCAGACGCCTTATCCATTAGGCCATGGACGCTGTTGCTGATAGTATGGCTCGGGATATTTACTAGTACTGTAATCCAAATCGTTAGTTTCATTTTGTTTCTGCCCACTATATAAATATATAACTGCGTGACTAAGAACATAGCTGCGACTCAGCAAAGCCAAAGGAGCCCTCACGAATAAAAGAGGCAACCACATGGATGCATGTCAATAGCATGATTAGCACTGGATCAATTAGCAGATCAAACAATCCCTGATTCCTTTCTCAAAGAAAAGGTTAACTGATCACACCAACCTATTACAGACTTCTTTTCCACGAGCAGGAAAATGATGTCCTACTAATCACAGACTGTTTTGCATAGCCCACCAAGGGACTGTGCGCTAATCTACAAAACTTGGCTGCTCTCCCTCCTGTCAAGAATCGGCCACTTGATGTTATCATGTAATACTGATACTCTCAGTTCCAGTAATAACCACAGATATCCCTATTCCGGCAGCAAGAGCCCTTTTCTGCACAGCCCATGCGGCTCTGCTTCCAGCATCACACCACGCTGGAGGTCACAAAACCTGAGCAAAGGGAGCATCAACATACTGGTGCATCTTCAAACAAAAATGGCCAAAGCATGCTATTCAGGTATCTCTGGTTTGCTTTGTTCATTTGTCATCACACCAGTGTCTATTCCAATTTTGCAGCATAGCTTCAATCAGACATAGGCCATGACTTTTGTGTGTCGACCAGGATATTCTGTCAGCTAGTTTATCTCTCTATATTCTGTCGGATAACCTACCAAAACTTAACTGACAACAAAATTGATCAGTGGTGAGTTGGAATCAAAATCCATGACTGTTTCAGTGAAAGGCAGACACTCGATCCTATAAATGACAAGTCTGAGCCTCAATGGCACAAGTATGAACAATAAGGCATTTTCCACAGAGCAACTCGACAAATCGTGAATCAAGATACCCGATCAGTGTCACTCAAGAAAGAGAGTCTTCTTTTGGCAACCTTTGATCTATAACACCAGGCTTCAAACGCTTCTGTCAAGTCAGGATACCGGACATGCTTTGACTGGAGCCACTCCGATAAAATCTCAGCTTGATTATTTGACGGCAGTGTCAGCACAATAGAAACGATTGCCGACTCCAGGCCCTGCCATACCTCGCTGTCCAGGTTTGCCTTTGGTGTCTCGGCATCGCCATCGCCATCATCATTATCATGATCATCCTGAACAATCAAAGACTTTGTTGTCCTTGTAAAGGCAATCCAGACATTCACCATATGACGACGTTTCTCAGTTGGAAGAACAATATTGCCAAATGCAACAGCCTCCAGCACCTTTGCAGACACCTCTACCAACTTCAGCCTTGTCTTCAGACAGTCGTAGCCAAGGCATACTGCTTCGACAGCTTCAACAACATCAGATGACACTCCAACCCAGTAGAGAACAATGCTCTTCATCATCTCAAGCTTGCTCAAGATCTGACAGACCCAGGAAACATCACAAACGAAAGTATGCAGCTCCTGCTGAAGTTCCCCATCGTCACCAACAAGAGGCGTCTCCTTTCGTTTCGTCAGTATAGAACTCAAGAAATCACTGAACCTGCTCAGCAAACCAGTGACACAATCCTTCACTTGAGACTTGACAGTGACGTTGTCAAGGGCTATCAATGGCGCGTCGTCATCTTCAGTGAGCATATACTCCAGCTGCTCCTGAGCCGCAGACTTGAGCTCCCGCGCCGGCCCAGCTGCCGACGAGCGCGTCGCGTGCCGGAACGCCGAAAGGAAGATGCTGGTCACCGGCGCCGGATCGATCGGCCGGAGACGCGCGAGGATGCACTCGTACGGCGGGCCGAGGGCGGGGACGGTCTTGAGAATCTCCTCCTCGTCGGCCTCGTCCCAGGGGGCGGACTCGATGTAGCCGGCGCAGGCGGCGGCGATCTGGGCGCAGCCGAGGCTGACGGCGGCCCGGAGCACGCCGAGCGCGCCGCGGACGCCGAAGCGGGACCAGGGCTCGGCGGCGTACAGGAAGCGGAGCACGGTGACGTGGGAGCTGAGGTCGAGCTCCTGGCAGTAGACCTCGACGCAGTAGCGGGAGCCGAGGATCTGGCACGTCGGCCAGGCGTCGGAGAGGCGGTCGGCGAAGTAGGTGCTGCCGGCGGCGAGGACGGCGGAGTGGCAGTAGAGCCACTCGTCGCGGCCCTCCGGCGTCCGCAGCCGCACCACCACGTCGCTGGTTGCCTGGTCGCCGATCTTGGGCCGCACCGCCCTCATGCCCTGCTGCTGGATTGGGGAGTGAAATGACCGTCAAGAACAGAGTATGCAAGCTTGGCCGAAGGAAAAAACGCAAAAGGAGTCGGGACGGAATGAAGAGAAGGGGGGACTCGGAGGGGATGCTAAGCGCATTTGAATCTCACTTACCAACGGTGAGGGCGAGCTAGGGAGACGGCGGCGAAGATGAGTAGGATTGCAGGCGCGGCAGACAGGGGAGTGAGCACTGAGCAAGACGGCGGAAGAAAAAGGAACCAGTGAGCACTGACCCGAATCCTTGATACCACAAAGAGCATCTCGATGTTCATTGGACGGTGCCTGAGCTAAACCTTTTGTCACTCAGTGCTATCCAAGTACCAAAAGGTCAGTGATGCTGTTCCTGAACAGAAACATCCAGATTCATTGGCGTCTCTGAATCTGAACATATGAGGCTTCAGAACTCTTCAAGTTCATATGCACAGAAAAGATGAAGTCTATACATTATCAGGGTGCGTTCTGAAGTCAAGGATTACATGATACACCTTTTCTATCACAATTCACAACACCTAAAGTTCTTGTGCCGTAAAAGTGTAAAATTACAGTAGGGTACTAAGGTTGTAATTGTACATGTATTTCCAGCAGCAAAGCATCAGGTTCAATCGAAATGGTCCGCGGAGAAGTCGGGCTCATCAGGCTTCTGCAACCTCCGAATAGCGGTGTCCTCGGCACGGAACCTTCTGGAAGCAGATGCGAGCTTATGCATATGAGCAATTGCACCCTCAGCAATCATCCTGCCGCCACTTGAGGTGCCTTCCTGTCTGGGTTTATCAGCTGCCGGGTGATCCTCTGACCACCATGAGTATGACTCCCATCGGCTGAGGCTCTCGGCTAGCTTCCTTCTTTGGTGCTGCCGCCACGCCGCCTGGATGAAGCAGGCAGCCCATGTTCTCCAGTGGTGAGAGTAGAACCGGAATGTGTGCTGGAGCTTCTTGCTGTGAAGCCTTCTGAACTGGTTTGCCACAAATTTGAGGTCCTCAGCTCGCAGGGCGAAGGCTTCAACCTCTGTGAGGCTCCGTACGGTCCTTGTCGAAAGAGGGAAGTGGACATGGGTCTTTGGAAGCAGAGCCCATGTAAGCAGCTCTTCACCTGCGAAATCACCTGGGCGCAGGATGATGGAGTTGAAGAAGTTGCTTCGGCCGCCATTGGTTGTGGAACTCTCTAGTTTGCCACGAATGATGAAAAGCATCTCGTTCACAGGATCACCCTCGCGAGAGATGTATGTATTCTCGGGGCACAGGAAAGACACCAGCCGCTCACATATGGCATCAAGAAGTTGGTCATCCATCTCAGAGAAAAAAGGGACCTGCATTGTAGAAAGGAGTCAAAACATACATGAAGAGCAGGTCCCTTTCTACCATGGCAATTAACAACAGAGCTCCATTTTGTTTCTTTCCATTCAAACACAGTAAATATTCATCAAGGAACTTTTTAAAACAAAAAAAAAACTACTTATTCAGCTGCGGTGAAAGTATAAACACAACTTACACGTCGAACAAGGTCCAAACAAAGATGGCGCTGCACATCCCGACGTATGTCAGCAGGCAAAGCTTGCAAGATGGACTCCTCTTCAACTCCTCGTGTTGCAAGCCATTTAACTCGAACAAACCGCCGGACACGTTCTTGAAGGTGAGCTGGGAGTTGATGATGTCGCATCCACTCATCCATGTCCCTTTGCCTCAGCCTCCACTCTTCAAGCCTTTTACTGATAGATTGCAGGTATGTCTAAATGAAGAAGAATAGGAAATAAGTGATCTCCAGATCAGACATGTAAGTAGGCCATAAATGTGGAAGATCGCTTACAGAAAAAGAAATAGTAATATCTTTATTGTTTGTATCAGAATTTTCAAACTATGAAATGGACGCTCATATTTTATATGATTGATGCATGTGTTGACCAGAAATGACAGAAGGTTATGATAGCATAACACGTTTTTTTTCTCAAACCAGGAGAACTTCTCGCCATATAACATGGTAATTTTGCCGAACTAAGTTTTAAAAATTGTTTACCAATTTTTCGCATGGTGCAATTACTCATGCTAAGTCAACCCTATAATTAACAAGACAAGCATACAAAGTATGAACTATCAAGTCCAAAACTTCTTAGTGAACAGAAGAAATAATTTATGAAACTACCTGCATATTGCCAATTAACTGAGCAAAGAGTATGAGACTGATAGCCCCGATTGCTATCGCAAATGTGTTCTCTGCAATAAATGCGCTTGTCTGTAGAGGATTTCCACTTGAACTGAAAAGGTGACAACAGACACGAAACAAGCTTATAACATCAGTAATTGTGTTAGACATACAAAACCATCCATATATGGTCTGAAAGAACCCAATGTAACAGAATATCATGATGGATCACTACCTAAGCTGCAGCAAGCCCCACCATAGACAAAAGAAGTATTTCTCAAGGAATGGAGATGACACAGCGCCTTTACCCAGTGCACTTAAAAACATTCCGTACTTAAACGGTATACTAGTATTAGTGGCATCACAGTTGATAAATATCTGTGTATTATTTCGCCACTCAGTGTAATTGTTAGAACCAATATTCTTATTCTCGCAACTTATAAAGCTAAGGTTGCAATTGGAATCGACAAGGCACTGCTGATCCCAACATGTAATCTGCCGTTCAACGGAGAGAAGATAATATATTGCACCAGTAATCTGCAGCGAATCAAACAGTTCATAAGTAACATTATTTTAGTATCGAACATACAAAGTGTAATAAATGATGCAAGATGTTAGTAATAGCATTGCTTCGCAAAACTGAGCTCACATGCATGTCTACGAAACAGTATTGTTTCTTTCTGCGGATCAAAAGTCTGAATTTTAGTGCATTACAGGACAATTGATATGTTTTTTCATATCAGGAAGAAAGATCAGAAAACTGATTTTAGATTCCATATGAAGAGGAGACAAATCATGCATATCTCGTAGGACAAGCATAAGCGGCAATACAGGCATACAGCTTAAGTCAAATTAGTGTCCCTGGGAATTCTAAATGACTTGAAAGTGGCAG
The DNA here is from genome assembly GCA_033239725.1 of Echinochloa phyllopogon. Lineage (NCBI taxonomy): Eukaryota > Viridiplantae > Streptophyta > Magnoliopsida > Poales > Poaceae > Echinochloa > Echinochloa phyllopogon. The sequence continues at coordinate 46,256,819 of BTCW01000002.1, read as the reverse complement.
GTGAGATGACCATACATGACTTGCAAGCATGTAGAGCAGAAGATTGTATGCTGCACCTCCCCAAGCTGACTTTGCAACTACTCCAACAGCTTTAATAATCTGATTGCTCAAAGGGATGATGAGATACATTCTTATGGCATATTGAACCACAATTATAAGAGCAAATGTAGTGTTTCGGATGTTATAGTCTGAGCTTTTGATCGCAGGCATAATTAACCACACTGTAACCTGCAAAACAAAGGCATCACAGACAGATTCAAGTCATCACTACATAAGTTTTTCACTAACAAACCAAGTCATGGGTATTCAACATTTGGGATAACCATTGTTCAACAAAAATCAGCTGCATAGGTAAAATTGTTCTACAAGAATTTGGCTAAACTAATTTGCTGATCACAATTGAATTTGATTATTTTTTAATGTTTGCTTATGATCTAAAGTAGATGTGAATTAACTTCAGATGATATAGGACATGATACTTCTTAGTTCTGAAAGAACAAAGCAACTATCCTCCCTCTCTTCCAGGTACAAAGTTAGCTGGGTCCACCTTTTTGAAATCACAATCTGGCTTTTACAATCATATCCTTCTGCCAAAAGTCAGCTAGGATAGGAAACAGTAACATCCTCAGGAGGCACTGGCCAGTGTGACTTCCTTTAATCTAGATATTAAGGGAAATATCCCGTGGGGCTATCCCAAAGGCCAAACAAAGGCTCCAACCAAATTGTGTCACATAGATGCTAATGAATCGATTTATGCAAAACTATATGCGTATGTTATTGTATTCGAACATGTACTGAGCTGATTGCAATACCGCTAAAAATGGCAAAATAAGATAATGCAATATAAGCATATAAATTATAAACGGGAGTTGCAACAACATAACTCTGTGAGGTCCTTACCTGTGGAAGTGGCACAGCTGCAAGTACATCTACAAAGAAATCAGTTCTGATATATCTTTGTTGAATCTTCTTAATATCCACAACAAGCTCTCCCTTTCCAAGGACCCGAGACTTCGGATCCACGTATGCAGTGTGAAACTTGATAGCTATGTTCAACATGTAAAACAAATCAGCAAGTGACCGCAGGACAGTGATTGTTATGCTCAGTCCATGGTCCTTGGCGACACATGAATGTCCGTCATCAGATTTTCTAACCAATGGAAGGTAATAGAAAAATGGATCGATAAAAAGAGCAAACAAACATGCCATAAGGTACAACTTGTTCCATCTCAGTACAATATTACTTCCAGGGTCTAGAAAACGCTGGTGCCATGGTTCGTTGCCTTCATTTAACACCTTAAGCTTCTCCGGATTCTTCACGTCTAGTCTATTTGCACCAAATCTGTCGGCCCGTGCAGCTTGATATAATGGCTTAGATTGATTTTGTCTCTCATCAGGAAAGATCCTAAAGATAGAACAGAAACCTACTTAGAAAATTCGGCAAAAGTGCCAAAATTATTAAAACATCAAGATCAATATTTGTTTTGAACATCACGTGCTTCCTGAACACAGAAGAAGCATCTGAACACAGCATCCCACGAAACATCTTCATCAGCATAGGCTATAACCATTAGTTCATCATGCTACATCTATATATCCATAAATAACTTGTTGAATTAAATGCACTTCCTTCCCTAAGGGCTAGAAATTTCCACATGAATCTTTTTAAAAACTATAAATCAAGAGAAAAGGAGAAGGAACTAGAACACATTCGATTTCTACTGCCATGCCTACCAAAACCATCTATGCAATTAGCACTAGAGCATTCTTCTGGATTTGATGGGTTGATCTCCAACAAACCTCTCTTAGTTTCAATCCTAGACTTATCCCTACCCTCTCTTCCCTCTTGGTTGGAATCGAACCTCAATCTTCCCGTCTCCATCCTCGTGCTCCCCAAACATCAACCCAAAGTCAATCCCAATTCAGCAAAATCCTAACAGCTACTCATCGACTCCAGCAGGGGATGCACAAGGTCAAAACTTACAAATACATCGCAGAGATAAAGGGGGAGCCGTACGGAATTAAGAAGCTCACCTGTTGTTCGGCCTCCTCTGCATCTCCACCTCATCCTGGACCCTGGACCCAAACATGGCGGCCGCCGCAGCTCTCCCACCCTCCACCCGTCCAAATCTCGCGCCGAACTGTAGCGAGTCCAATCAGGGGATCAGAGGGGGAGCACAGCGCTTCCGATTCCAAATCACCACCATGGCAAACTCGAGTTGCTGTGTTTGATGATTCCGAAGAACTGAAGAACTCGAGTTTTGGGGAAAAAAAGACAGAAAAAATGCGATCTTTTTGCGTTTCTTTTAGCAAGAGCCCAAAGGGAGAGGGTGGACCAAGTGGTGACTTGCCTCTGCGTACTCTGCTGCCTGTTATCTTACATCCGGCTGTTAAAAGCTTGGGCCACACCAGAAGCCCACGCAGGCTGGTAACGAGTCCACTGACATGTGGGGACAGGCGTGTCTATGGTGACTGACATTCCCATTACAAAAGTATATACTTTAACTGGCCGGGAATCTAAATATCCGTACATGGATTAGAGACAAAGGCCCTGTTAGTTACACATCAAATCACCGAACTTTCCAAAATTCTCTCTCTAAACTTCACTATTCACCTATCACATCAAATCTCTCTCCTCGTGCATAAAACACTAAACGTGGGTAAATAAAAAAAACTAATTATATGGTTTTGATGTACACGACGAGACGAATCTTTTGAGTCTAGTTAGGTCATGGTAGGACAATGTTTATCACAAACAAACGAAAAGTACGACAGTGCGCTACAGTGTCCGATGTGACATTTTCACCAAACTTTCTCCTCATCTTTTTGGAACTAAACACACCCAAAGTCGAGGCTGGCCATCCGAGCATTTTACTCATCCAAATGCTCGAGTTTTTTTTTTGAAACAATGGTAGGAGTGTTGCCGATTCATAAAAGAAGAAGAAGTATGCGAAGGTTTACAATGTCGATATTACATGACAGAAAATACACTGCACTCGTAGAGGTACACATGAATTAAAACAAAAAAACTCTCTTCCTGCCCACAGGCAAATGCTCTTTTGTTTATGCTTCTTCCTGGTTCTCTGTGTTTAGTTCCCACCAACTCCCCAAAATTCTCTCTACAAACTTCACTGTTCACCTATCATATCAAATCTTTCTTCATGCATGGAGCACTAAACGTGGGTAAATAAAAAAAAACTAAATGCATGGTTTTGATGTACACGACGAGACGAATCTTTTAAGCCTAGTTAGGTCATGGTAATACAACGATTATCACAAACAAACGAAAAGTGCTACAGTGCGCTACAGTGTCCGATGCGACATTTTCTTCAAATTTTCCCATTCCTTTTTTGAAAGCACTGGCCTTCTCTAAACTGCAGTTTCTCTCTTCTCTAAACGGCAGCTTCTCTCTTCCGGCAGCTTCTTCGTCACCGCCAATCCTGTACCAACCCGACTAGCGGCTCGCCTGCCATGCGCACATTGAGCTTTTCTCGAAGGTTTATTCATGTTGTGGGGGCGGCGTCTGTTTCTTGGAACGGAATAGGAAGCGCGAATTGGCTCGTAGTGGACGCTGCTCATCAGGTTTTCTCGGATTTTTCTAGAATTTACCGGCGCTATGCTTTAAGTTATAAGCGGCGTTCCCGTCGACAACGAGACGTCGATGGTAACTTCGGGAATCTTCAAATCTGTCGGGTGCTCAGTCCTTCGGAAGTGCTCATAGGAGTAAAGTTTGCGTACGTGTATTCGTAAGGGTGGGTGTGATGCGTGTGTGAGCGTCTCCGTTCTATAATTCTAAAAAAAAAGCGGTTATACGACAGTAACAAGACAATGCCATTTTTATCATTTTCACAAAAAGAATGTACAGTTCGGTTTATACTTTTACTTTTGTTCTTCCTTTAGCCGACCTTTGAATTGGATACGCATGGTGAAACTCACCAAAAACTAGTTACAAATACTTGGTCAATGGTTAAAAATTAAGTCTTAGCCAGATAACCAGATACAGTTTATCACAGAGCACTGGCAACTGCTGCTTCATTTCTTCACAACATGGAGGTGGGCTTATACAAATGACAGTTGTCAATAGATTCAGTCATTCAGAAAAAGGGATAGGTCTCAGACTTTGTAAGTCAACCGATTCAAATTTTGCTTCTGTAATCCCACTAACGGTGTAACAACCATATCGTCGCTTCATTATTGCATCTGTATTTTAATTCTGCCGCTAACTACTTCTCCACGCACGGTGAAGTTGGATCAATGAGACACATTAACATTTGGTGCACAGGAACAATGCAGTACCAAGGACATCTAAGGCCTGTTTTCGTAAATAGTATCACCTGCTGAGCACTGAGAGAACGGCATCACCGTGACCCTGAAATTCAGAAGCCCAGAGGGTGAGAAGAGAACTGGCCAGGGCAAAACAATATAAGGTGAACTATGCAGCTAGACAATTCAGTGTATTCTGATACAAACAAAATTTGTTCTATAACTACACAAGCACATTGCAGTTTGAATTATTTTCGGAATCCAACTTGAGATTGGAATACATATGCAACGGTAGAAGAGTCGTGATGTTGGAATGCAGATTCCCTGATACAACACAATAATATGATTTAAGGCCACATAACAGACATGGTAACATCTGAGTAGCTTGAGAGGGGTGAAATTTTGTAGGTAACTCGTGACAGAAACACTAGGAAGTAGGCACTCAACCAAAAAGAATCAACACCGCAAGACCAAAAATCACTCAGAGGAGTTTCAACTTCTCAACGCAAATCATAGTACTAACACAATGCGATCAATATGACATTTGTGGCTGATTCTGCATATAGGCTAGCAGGTGAACAGATTCATGTTTAAATTTTTAGCATGCCTCAACTTCTATTAGGCCAATCTTGGTTACATACAGTAGAGAAGGATTCTTCTGAGAAAGTTAAAATTTTCACCTGAATACAGAGGAAACAAGAAGCAATCCTAAACTTCAATGTTTTAAGCCTATTATTGACAAACTAATGTGTCCTAGACTACACAGCCACTAAGCCCAGGCTATTAGTAGCCCCACAATGTTTTCAGAATGATGGGATCACTCTTGCAGACTATACTTTAATACAAATCATTACCAATCAAGCGTGCTAAAGCATGCATATGGAATAAGTATATGGTTTTACACATTTACACTTTGTTTTGCAGGATAAAAATATGGACCTATGGCCTGCGGGATCATTTTATTCGAACATTGTATGTGAGTGCTGAATTTCAGTTGCTCTGTGTTTGGAAGATACAGGTAAAGTTGGTTTTCTTCTGTGGGGTGTTGTGAATGAGGTAAAGTTGCATTCTATTACAGCAATATCTGCATTCTGAAACAAAATCTTATGAATGAGGTAAAGTTGGTTTAGACAATCAATCCCTTCCATCACCAGTAAAGAAAATATGATCCCAGAACAATATCTAAAGTTGCACATATGTCCATGTACTATGTGGCAAGATCTTAACTCACCAGACCAATTAAGACTTCATGCATATTACAGGGGCTTACTATGATCTGCCCCCAACATTTTAGCAGACAGGATGAACATTTTGTATTGATAGCTTGAGTCTTTAATGGAGAAATGATGATCCACACATGGATTGCTAATAATTACATAAGAATAAGAAAAGGCAGACAACAACAGGGAAATGAAATTTTACAATCCTACCACTACATAAACTCTCAAGGTGTCCTACAGTTTTACATAACAATCAAATTCTGACACACCAAACTGTTATGATTAATTTAGGCTGAAGTTTCCATCCTATTCATGAATTTCAAGAGCCAACACAGAGGTACAGACTTAGCCAATGGGGCACTCTGACAGAGAAGAAGCTATACACTAATCCATTATCTGGAATTTTAGGAACCTTTTGCAGAATTATAACCATTTATCGGGATGTTGTGTTGAGACTAACCATTCTCGCCTTTCTTGGTAAGGGTGTCCACTTCAGCTGTTACTGACGAACTGCCACCAGTCTTGCCATTTCCCTCCTTCAATCTCTTGGCAAAAAGCTTAGCAATCTGCAAGTGTGTCTTTGCCATGATTTCTGTTCTCTTGAGCTCCATCTCCCCCTTCTTAATCTCAGCTTCAACCCTCATCCTCTCCGTCTCCCTGTACATCTCCATTCTGGCGTGCTCAATCTTCAAGTATGAGCTAGCCAGCAGCTCGATGCTCTTGGCTATATCAAACTCTGTGCTCTTTCTCTTCCTGGGCCGGTCCCAGACCTTGTCTACATCGTCGACGTCCTCGTTGGCCATCTTACTCCTCGGAGAGCTCACGTTGGCGTCGCTATCTGCGGCCCTGCTCTCCTTCTGCACGCTGTTGTCAACATTCTCCGCTTTCTCCGGGACAGCGCCATTTGTGTCGATGTTCATCAGATCAGAGAATGCACCTGGACCCGCATCAGGCAACTGCGCGGTAAAATCTGCTTCTACCTCGGCCTCTGGTTTCGCCGGTGCTCGCAGGTCCAACTCCGCCTGTTGCAGCTGACCGGAGCAGACGGCCGGCCCTTTGAGCAGCCCGTCCATGCGAGCGAAGAACCGCCACGACGGGCCGGCGGCGGCGGGGCCCGCGCGCGCCACGGCGGCGGACTCCGCCCGGTAGCGCTTCTTCATGGACTCGATCTTGTTCTTGCACTGGTTGGGGGTCTTGGCGCTGTTGCCGCCGCCTCCGGCGCCGCCGGGGGCCTTCCCCGCGGCGGCGGCGGCGTCGGCGCAATGCGCGGACACCTCGCGGGCGATGTCGACCCAGTCGCTCCACTTGAGCTTGGCGCGGTTCCGCAGCAGCCACTTGGCCTCGTAGGCCTCGAGCAGGCGCACGATGCCGCTCTCGCTCCACTCGTCGCGCTTCTGCGGCGGCGCGGCCGCCAGCGGCGCCGCGTCGGCGTCGGGGAGGCCGTCCATGGCTTCGCGGGAGCCGAAAAGGACCCGAATTTCCTAGCTCCCGCAGGCCAAACGGTCCGATAGGGGTGAGCAAGGCTACAGCCACGCCATGGCGAACGGCTCTGAACTGGAGGAGTTCTGTGGCACGGTGGGATCTCTGCGGGAGCTACGGCCGGGGACTGAATTATCTGAAAAGGAGGTCTTAAATTGCAGTGATCGATCAGACAGAAAGATCGCGGCAAAAGGGGCCTGGTGATGCTGAGACCTGAAAGCCCAGAAAGGATTGACCAAAAGAAGCAATTTCCGGGAGGTGAAAGCTTGCTTACACTAGAAAGGCAAGGTAGTTTCGACTGTTTATGGTGGCAACAGATAGATGGATGGCGCGTTGGAGCAGGAACTGCTCGGAACGCGGAGTGGGAGACTGACCACGGCAGAAATTGAGCGGAAACAAAGCCAAGTCCTAGCTAGCAAGGCAGCGAGCGGGCGACCGAAGCGAACGCGGCAAGGCGGAGGAGGAGGAGGAGGAGGAAGGAGACCGAGCTGGCGATTAGTGGACTCAAGAACAGTCAAAGGGCTAGGACGGGAGAGAGGCTCAGAGAGCAGGGTGGCCGGCTGGGAGACGCAGCAGGATCCGCGCTCCGAAATGCACACAAGGAGGAGGGAATTCCGGGGAGAAAGAGAGAGTGCCTGTGTGCTTGCTTTGTCTTCTCCCTCCCTCCCTCCCTCCCTCGGCGGCTTGGGGGCGAAACGAAAGAAAGCGAGAGAGCGGTAGAGCACGAGGTGGGGCGGAGCGCAGGCGCAGCCGATCGAGCCGCGGAAAGTGGGAAGGAGACCGGAACCGGGAGGAGAGGCGAGGCGGCCGGGCCCTCGGCTCCGTCCAATGCCACCGGCCGCGTGCGCCCGGCGCGCCAACTGCCGCGCGCGCCAGCTGTGGGGGGCGGGGCGGGGCGGGGCGCGCGTCCGTCAGCGAGGTGGACCGGGCCCGTGGGGGAGCGGGGGCGGGGGCGGCGTGGAACGGAGACATGGAGAGTGGAGGCGCGCGCGCGTCGGACCGCACCGCGTCAAGTTAGGCAGGACAGGAGGCGGCAGGGCGGGTGCCGGGCGGAGTGGGGCGTGACGCCAGAGCTGACCGGATCCGGCCCCGGGGCCGCGAGCGAACACGGAGCAGGCAGCGGAGACCGCGGGCGCGCGCCGGGCGGGATGGGATGGGACAGGGGTAGGAACGCGAGCGCGGCGCGGCGCGGCGCGGGCAGGGAGATCACGGGAGGGATCCCGTGCCCCGAACGAACGAATCGGCGCGCTGAGGCGGCGGCCGCGGCCGGCAGCGCGGTGGAACTGGCACTGGCCTGGCCTGGCCTGTCCCGCCCCCGCGCCGCGCCACGGGGCGTGGTGGTCTGGTGGTGGAACCCACCGCGTGCGGGCGCGGGGTGCCCTCGTTTTCCACGGCAGCCAGCCAGTCAGCCAGCGGGCCGCCCGCGGCAGGCAGGCGCAGGCCGCCCCGCCCCGCCCGCGGTTGGTGGTAGCGACCTCCATGTTCCATCCCGTCCCGTCCAGTCCGTCCACGTCCACGCCCACGCGCCGCCCCCACCTCGCTTTCGGCCTCCACTTGGCCGCCCCGCCCGCGGTTGGTGGCGCTGCCACTGCCGTCGCATCTTTTCCGCCTTCCCCTGGCCAGCCGCGCCCCTTGCCCGCGTCGCAACGAAATTACGCCGCGGAAACAGAGACGCTGCGAACGTGGTCATGCTCCGTGTCTGGCGAGACTACTGACCTACTGGCCTGGCTTTGCCGACATCAAGGTATAATCGTGGGTGGTTAGGTCAGGTGAACAGGACACTCTTACAGTCGTGCTACGTGCGTGATCTCTGCGCGACCAAAACATTACTGATATATATTTTTTTTCATGTAAACTATTCTCCAAAGACTTACTGTGTGCAACCAACCAGTTTAGCAGCAGGCTGGCTGAGCCGTGTGTTGTGCGTGTGTGTGGAGTATGGACTAGGGAGATGTCAAGTCCACGTCAAGCCCTCCTGATGAGTGATGCGCCGCTGCACAGAAGGCGCCTTGCTGGACAACCCGCCGACCACACTGGCGTGGCGTCATCTGAACCACCTGATGTGCAAAGGTTTGAGAAGCATCGATCCTCACCATCCTTTAAAAAGGCCCCCAAACAGCAATCAAGCTTCTTTTTTTTTTGCACTAACGGTACCGAAATGCTTGCTGGAACATTGTACGTGATGATGATGCCACGAATGATGGAACCCCTCCTCGCTATTATGCGCGTGTTCGTTGCTCAGCTCGTCGTGAAGCATGTAGGGTCATCAGGAATCAGGACACAGGCAGGACACGGTGAGAAGGAACCTGTCGAGTGCTATTTCCAGCACAAAACGGCCTTCTTCATGCGGTCACCGGTGAAACGAAAGCGTGTTTCTGACGGACCTCTGTTCCGTTGTTCTGTTCTGGCCATGGCCCCTGAGATTGAGATCCATCCGGCGGCCGGCCATGTGAAACTCTGGACCGACCGTAGTACTCCGTAGTAGTCTAGTAGAGCACCAAGCTGCTGAGTCTGACCGCGTGCGCGCGGCGGAAAAGGCCGGGAGCCGCATCGTTCGTGGCTGTCAAGCCCAACATGAAACCACCATCCCCTTGCTTGGGTGGCGATGCACGCCTTTACCGTGACATCGCCTTCCTCGACGGCCATCTCAAGTGCGTGGACCTGTCGACTCGGTCACTGTGGATCAGACCGGCTGCTACAAGTTTCAGTGGCGGTTGGAGTCAGCAGTACAGGATATAAAGTTTCAGGGCGATCTCTGACAGCAACCCGCGCACTAATCTCCTGCCCGGACTCAAGGGCGTGCGTCTCCGATCCTTCAGGCACCTCTTCGTATGCCAACCCGTCGTCGGCCTGGAAGACAATGATGCTCGCGTGCTCTACTTCACGCTCAAGATGCACAAAACGGATGATCATGCGTCGGTGGTTGCAGTGGACATGGTTACCAAGAAGATACTGGGGGTGGCTTACTTCTTTTCGAGATATGTTATGATCAACTATACCTACATGCACTCTAGGCTATCCAAGCATCTGAAGAACATCGCTCCAGGTAATTACTACCTTGGTCTAGTTCTGCCTGGTGCTTTAGTGCTTGATTTGCAGTCAAAACCTAAACATGTACACACCACACCATAGGCCACTACCGGGCCACGTCCAAATTGGGCCCGGGTGTTTCACTAGCATGCCACCTATGCTGAAAATTTTCTCTTAACTGTAGGACTAACACCGAAATGGCGAGCTCCATATATATGGATGGATTATTTGGTGGCATGGCTTGCATAAATAGTGGTCATTTTTGTCGATGGGACAGCTGAATTTTTAAGTAACTCAAACATTGGGCTGTTCTGCTGGTTGCAGGTGCTCAGGCGATCCTGAAACAGCCAGGGATGCTGTTGCAGGGATCCTCAAGCAAGATGCAGGATGAAGCACAACAGCAGCATGGTGGTCAATTTGTGCCTGAAGATGGAGATGCAATGGCTTTGGACTAGTTCCGATGACGGGTAGGTCATAACTAGCAAGCGTTTTTCGCCCCATAACTATTTGAACTGTATAATTTAGTAGTAATAACAATGATGGATGCAAGGTAGACTTTTGGTTGCCCCAGTAATGTAAGCTTGTGAATTAGCTAGCAATCATTCTGACTTTAAGGAGAAAAAATGGATGCTAAACTTGGTTAAACGCTGTTTGGTCTAATATGGATGTGGTCAGCCTTCTCGTATCGGTTTATCTTCTCCAATTCGCTCACTATTTCTGGACATATTTTTGTTGTGCCCATTGGGCTTAGCACTGAGCACACAATACCATAAATCAGGAGCCTTGCCGATGAGGAAATTCGCACCATGAATCAGCAGCGTCCTGATCAGCGCGCCTGCCCTGTGTTTGTTTTGTTGGAACGACAAACCATGTGGCTGCTCCGGCTCTGATTCGGCGCCTGCCCTGTGTTTGTTTTGTTGGAACGACAAATCCTGTGGCTGCTCCGGCTCTGATTCGTGTTAGCAACGAGGAACGAGGCATACTCCGTATCACCCAATGATCTCCCCTCAACCTTTAGGTCACCGATGACGCCAGTCCAGGTCGAACGGGTGCCCAAACGCCAAAACAAAAATCTGAATCAGTGGTGCTAAGAACGCACAGGAGAGAATCATCCAGACGTGATATGCCAAAACAAAAATCTGAATCAGTGGCGCTAAGAACGGAGGAGAGAATCATCCGGACGTGATATATTCTTCAGAATGCATGCGTCCACTACCAGACCACCTGAATCAGCCAGCGTATCACCGTAGCATATATTACCAGCAGAACAGGTGACAGACGGCTGACAGGTGAGATCGTCTCCTCCGTACAGCAACGCAGACAGGATCCTGGCAATCCGAAGTCGCCAATAAACAAAAGCCTCCGGAGCGGCCGCACACAATCTACACAGCTGCTCGAAATCTAGCAGAATCGCTGAGCTGCACATGGCCACGACGCACACGAACATTCAGCGCCGAGAACGAAGCGCTCTGGGTGTATTTTACAGGCTGCGCGGCGAACCATCCGTCGGCGTGAAGATGTCGTTCAGAGAGCACGGATCACATCCACAGCAGACGGCAGAGTGACAGGATCAAATTGGTTGCTTTTAGTATCAGCAGCAAGATATGATCTGTCGAGACCAGGCATAGCGCTTTTAATTTATCTCGGTGATATGTGCAAAGTCAAGAGATCGGAGCAGCAGACAAATCCGAATTTCGGCACGGCACATGTGACAGGATAATGTGATGCATTTTACCTGTTTTTGGAAATACGTCTGCCAGTACTCAATACTAGAATTACTCAAACTGCAGGAAACTGGCTCCATCGCCAAATCATTTGTTTCTCAGTATATGATAGTTCCTTTAGGTGTTGATAACGACCATTCCTTTTTATACATTTTGCATACTTGTTGGGAGTACAATTTATTCCTACTAACCCACTATACAGCAGGAATGAACTAGAATTTGAATGCCAGTCAATACAAAATGTTACGGTGCCACGATGTTTGCCATGCGTAGCATGATTACAAAGTAAGACACTTCTTAGACTTCGAAGTTACAGGCTGATAAAACAAATGGCTCATATAGACATCGGCTCAAGATCTTTCAACCTTAAAAACTCAACCATTTCAATGAACAAGCAGGGTAAATTGCAAATGTATAGTTGCAGGATAGAACCAATCATAAATCACAATGGCTCCAAGAAACAGGAGTTCATCTTATTCTCTCTTATATCACAATTACAGAATGGATGACTGGACCGCAGTTGAAGTACTTAACAGACGAAATATGACGGCAAGACATCACAGGATGGGTAAGAAAGATTCAGCACCAGACAGGGCCACTAGGTCACACCATTATGACATGCCAGATAATCCACATGAAAATAGCAAGTCGACTCAGCTGTGCGCCATAAATCTCTTAGACATGACACAAACAAATGGGCTACGCAAGGGTGTAGTATTCCTCCCTCTCGTGCCGGCCAGAGTCAAGAGCAACAAGGACATAAATGGCGTAGATGATTCCAGGGACATAGCCAAGGATTGTGAGCAGCAAGCAGATGCAGAACTCCATCTGTTAAAATACATAAAGGCTTTATGTCAGTTACAGGGATAGGTAAAATTAATGTTGCTACCACGATAAAACAGAAATCCTCATTCCACTGGGTTTCATGATTCAAATTAGTCAAAAAATCTTCGTTCCATTGGGTTTCATGATTCAGATTAGTTAAGTGCTGGTGTTGGATCTCCTCACTCTTGCATTAGAAAGAATGTGGTTGTGCAATGAAAATGCCATTGACTAGTTTTAGACACAGATCGAAACATTGGTACACCAGTGGGACGGAATGGTGAGACTGTGAGAGCATTCAAAGCATGAAGTGATGCTACCAGTTCGAACATCTGCAGGGGACAAAACTGAATCCCAGCACGACGACGGCTTGATTTGCCGCTGAACGAATGAAACAAAAACAATAGACCTTCGAGTATAAGGCACAGGATTCAAAGGCAGCATATAGCTTCTGACGCTGTTGAACTTGATTCAGACCCAGCACCGTCCCAATAGCTTCGAATCGCAAAAACTCGCCTACAAGACCTAGCTCGAAGCTAGCCGGGTGCGCGCAACGGATTCTCAAACCACCTTGACAGAAACCGCAGCGAGGATCCGGGCCACGATACGCGCACAGAGGCAGAGCATCAATCAGATCACGGGGAGAGAAGGGAGGCCTTACGGTGCAGCAGCCGAACCGGAGGAAGACGCCGAGCGGCGGGAGGATGATGGCGAGGAGGATCTCCAGGAACGTGCAGCAGCGGCCGTCACCCATGGTTGGCCCCCTCGGAGGTGATCGGATCGGGATCGGGGGACGGAGAGGAGAGCGGAGATCTGGGGGTTCTGCCCTGCTCTGCTCCTGGTTTCTGGTTTCGTCTCCGTTTGCCTTGCTTGCTCGGTCGGGCAGCCAAGCGATGGATGGGGTCGTGCCGCGCACTCTCCTGTGCGTTGACATTGACACGCGTCTCTCTCCTTCGCGACGCCGGCCCGGTGGTGCGGGCATGGGCCGCCGCAGGTGGGCTCTGGGCCGTCGCGATTGGGCACACGATCCCGTGTTTCCCGTCCGACCATAATTTGAAGCCTTTCTTTTTCGAAATTGCACCTCATTTTTCGTGGAAAAAGCAGTGACAGTACAGTTTGAGGACTACTTAGGGCAGTCACAACCCGGCTGATTTCCATAGCTAACACGTCACCAAGAAATCACTCAAGAAACGGCAGCACCCAACGCTTAATTTGTTTGCACGGACTCTTATTCAAATCGACCAATCCGCTTCTCTTCAGTGTTCTCTCTCCTCCGGTGAGGAGCAGCAGTTACTAGCACTCTGATAGGCCTAGGACACGGACATGCACAGATGGAAATCAACCATCGCCCCCAACGCGGATGTACTAGTTTCTTCCATCCCGTAGACTTGGTTTCTCATCTGAGAAATCGTTTCTCCCCTTCTCCCCTCTCTCTCTTCTTTAATACCCATGACACATCATCAAAATGCTTATGTGGCAAATTTAATTAATGCATGAAACTATCCTAATCAGCAGGGTTGGGACTGCCCTTATATAGTACTGTACTGAAGAATTCAAGAACTGATAGGTTATTCGGCACGGTGCAGGAATATGTTATGATGTTATATTACCGCATGAGAAGTACGTAGTACTATGATGTTAATTAGAAGAAAAAAAAAGGAAAAACAGAATCAGTAGACGCTTGCGGCGCAGATAACGTAGTAGTACTAGGCAATCCCCAACTTTGAAAAAGCACGCACGAGCACGGGTACCGCGCCTAGTGTACCGTGTACTTGATCGCGTACGGATATCCCCGTGTCCTTTGCCCCTCCTTTTCTAACAGCAACTTGTGCCCACGAGGCACGCACGCTGGAAAGAGAGAAAATTTTACAGCCTCCGTCCGGTAGCCCAGCCCTCTTCCGGACGATTCGGCCAGAAATCCGCCGTACAACAAGCCCACATTCCGGATCGATCTCCGGCAGGGAGAGGGAGGAGAGGAGACCTGGGACCAGACCCACCACACCTACTGTCAAAGGCTCAAAGCTCTAGCCAATTTAGGGGTGGGCATTCGGGTTACCCGAAAATTTCGGGTCGGGTTTTTCGGGTTTTAAAAAATTCGGGTTTTGAAAATTGAAACCCGAAATTTGTTCACAGAAGTTTGGGTCGGGTTTTTCGGGTATTTGATAATTTCGGGTTCGGGTAACCCGAACTACCTCATTACAACAAAGTGAAACAAAATTTTAGTAACATTTGAGAGACCTAACATCATTTAAGCCTAAAAATGACACAATGATGTATCTATTAACCGGAAAAAAGATCATACTAACATATAGCAATAGTGTTTTGACATAAGAGGAAAAGAAATATATACTATACGACCCTTTAAATTATCTTATGTGTTGTAATATATAGAATTTTTAATATATTTCGGGTAGTTCGGGTTATTCGGGTACCGTGGGCTCAAACCCGAATTACCCTAATTTAATTCGGGTTATGGGATTTTAAACCCGATCTAAGTTCGGGTTTTATAGATTTCGGGTTTTATAGATTTCGGGTTTTTCGGGTTCGGGTTCGGGTTTTTCGAGTTCGGGCTTCGGGTATCGGGTTTTATGCCCACCCCTGAGCCAATTAACTAATCCACATGCTGCTGGCGCAAGTTACCAGAAAATGGCAAGGCAAATCCAGCGGAATCGGGACCTCGCGTGGCTGGCCTAGGCTGCTATAGCTCCTGTCGCCAAAAAAAAAACCGTAGCTGCCGTCCGTGGTGGCGGGTGGTGTTTAGATGTTAGAACGGGGAGGTTGAATTTGGGAGTAAGATGTCACTTCATAATCATTGCGTTAATGTAGCATTTCATTTGTATTTGTGAAAAATTATCCAAAAATTGATTAATTAGGCTCAAAATATTCGTCTCGCATAGTACAACAAAACTGTGCAATTAGTTTTTGATTTCATCTACATTTAATACTTCATGCATGTTATGACATTTTGATGTGATGAAGAATCTTCTTTTTGCATAGTATATTTGAGAGTTTCTTTTTGGAACTAAACAGGCCATGATATCTGGCGCATGTCCACGCCGAATCCTGACAGGTCCCGTCGCGTGGACACCCTTATTTTCCTGTAATTTCAAAAAAAAAATCCAGCTCCTCGATGCGAGCTGCGTTCGTGATCGCGCGGGGCGATCCATTTGATCTCCTACCCGCGCGAGTGGCGCACACATGGCAATATGGCACGGCGCCGAGCCTGATGCCCAGGATCTGACTGAGCTCAGCGCGCCGCATCAAAGCACACATGCCACAAAGAGCGCCCGGAAGATTTGGAGATCAAGTTTTTTTTAAAAAAAAAAGGATTTGGAGGAGATCAATATATGCAGGAGCAGACGGGCGTGGGGCTCAGAAAGATTCCTGCTTTTGCACTGACATTCCACAACCAAGTTGGAGTTGGAGAAGGATACATACTACTGATATACAGTTACCAGCAAGCACGGAGCACCCCCCCGGCCTACACATGTTAAACTAGGCAGCAGATCATTTTTGTAGCTACTCCTACAATTCGATGATAATGCCACGACCACACACCAACTTTGCTCGTTCGACACATGGTTTTAGAATACTGTTGGAGATTAGCTGACGTGCTCCCGTCCTAACAAACCTTTCCGCCGATCTTTAATCGAGTTAAGTACACCGGCCGGATGATGGCTTTGTTGCCGTCATCGGAGCGGCACACGTACAAGCAGCCGCCGCCGCTGTTTTCCTGTTTATATCATGGCGCGCGCACTGCCAGGTGTTGATTGCCTCGTCACTCTGCCCACCGACTACACGTATTCTTCCTTGCCCTTTTCATTTTTTTTCTCTCTCTATTTTTTTCATCTCTAGAACGGCCTGCTGCAGATGGAATAACGACACTTGTGGCCCAACAAAGAAAAGATGCCACGAAAAAAAGTCTTTGTTGTTTGTTCAGAGAGCTGCTAGCTGATCTCCGTTTCAGTCACTGCGCAGGAGGGCGGCTCCTGCTTTGCTGCTTTCCAGTCATCAGTCAGGGTGGGTGAAAAAGAGGGAGGAACAAAAAAAAATCTGTGCCATGGTATGTGGTGGTCGGGGCTCCCGGCTCCGGCCATGTGGGGCGTAAAAGTCTGACGGCGACGGCACAGGATTCTGCGCTAACCGCTGGCCTGCGAAGTTACGCAGTACTATTTGAGGCCCAAATTTCAGCGAGTTTTCAGCGATGCAGATTTGCAGGATAAGCAGGCTTGTTTAGTTTCAAAAAACAACTTCTAAATACACTAAAAAGAAAATTTTCCATCACATCAAAATATCATAACATGTATGTAGTACTAAATGTATATGAAATAAAAAGCTAATTGCACAGTTTTGTACTCTGCGAGACGAACATTTTGAGCCTAATTAATCAATTTTTGGATAATTTTTCACAAATACAAACGAAATGCTACAGTAGCGTAATGATTACGAAGTGACATCTTACTCCCAAATTTAACCACTCAATTCTTACATCACAAGGCCGCAACTTTACTCTCACCATAATCGGAGTCCCGATCAGACGTATCCGAGGACACGAGATCTTTCTCCATGTGGTTCATGGTTTGGCACTGACACCGCTGATCACTGTAGTGATCGTTGTGTACTCTTCCGTTTTCCTATCGTGTGGCGCCGGTGGCCCTCGCGATGTCTGTAGGGTTGGGAAATTTTCATGTAGTCTTAAGAATGGGCCACGAAATTCCAACTCCATTGCTGAAATTTTTTTCATGGAATTTCGATCTAAATTCTTCAGCACAACGACAGGAAGAAATACATATTTGCATTTCAAATGTTTAAACTGCCATAAAACCTTGCCTGAGGTATGCATTTTTGGAGAGAGAGAAAAAGAAAATAACACAATCAAGCATGACTTGGGGGTGGCAACATCGATGGTGGTGGTGAACTCAATGCACATACTCGCCTTGTCTCGAACTAAACTTATTTCTAGGGGTTTTTTATACTGATCAGTAATTGTCAGAAATGACTTTGGAGAGAAAAAACAGATAAATAAATATGCATGTACTTTGGAGCACACGGTTTGAAGAAAAAAAAGAAACAAATATACTAATTAAATACGCACACTTAGATCTAGTTGGTTTATAAATTGCAAATGCTCATTGTGAGGTAAATTTGAAATGATAGAAATTTAAATGGACTACTTATTTTTGAATTGAGGGAGTACATATTTGCATGGGTAAAAAAAAAGAAAGGAGGGGCATTAAAGATTTTGAACTGAGCATCTTCAAGAGAGTAACCAAATCGTTTTCTAAAGTTAAATTTAGCTATTGTTAGAGAAAAAACATTTCCAACAGATTTCGTAAATGACCCTCCAAGTTTAGTGGCTCTCTATCTCACTAGCTCACCTCATTCGCGAGCTATTTTTAGCTACCCTACCTCACTAGCCATCTTTACAGAATTTGTTGGATTACTCTGTTATTCGTTAGTGGAATAGGAAAAGCGAAACAAGAAATATCGAAATAACTAAACTTTTTCTTACACGTAGTCAGATATTACGCGTGAGATATCGATCCATATTACCAACAAAACACAAAATGCACATGACTACTCATGCAAAAGCTCTCGAAATCATCTCGATCACCAGCCCATATAGGATGGCCATGCGCGGTGGAGGGAATGGAGCCGGTGGCCGGGTGGGAGGAAGGAAGGAGGGAGGGAGCAGGGAGATAAGTTGGGAGCTGGCGGTGAATAGAAAAACGAGATACGCAATCTTCCCCGTATCCCCCACCCCACCCCTCCTCTCCTTCCTTCCCCTCCTCTCTCTCTCTCTTCCTGCGGGCGGCCGCCCCCACCGCAGCGCAGCCCCCCGCACCGAAACGCATCTCCTCTGCCCCCAACACCCCACCGCTTACAAATACGCGACCCACCCCACCTCCACCGTCTCTTTCTCGCATCGCCGCGCCCCGCCGCTCCGCCTCCTCCTCCTCGCCGTCGTCTCGCGCCACCGCCGACGCCCCGTCACCCTCGTAAGTTCCTCCCGTCCCCTCCCCCAACCGAATCGCGCCCCCGCTCCGAATCGCCGCCGCGCGGGGGCCGGGTGGTGTGGCCTCGCCTCGCCTCGCGCGGCGGCAATCCGGGCGGTTGGGTTGGGTCCGGGGGGCCCTTCGCGGATCAATCTCTCCGCGGCGCGGTGGAATGCGTGTGGAGCGGTGGCGATTAACGAGGCCACCCGTGTTGTTTGCTGCGGTGCAGGGTGCCCTGCCAGGGTTCGGACGCGGAGGAACAGATGGGGGTGTACCTCAGCACGCCCAAGACGGACAAGGCCTCCGCCGATGGGGAGAACGACCGCGTCCGGTTCGGCCTCTCCTCCATGCAGGGGTGGCGGACCACCATGGAGGATGCGGTGAGTTCTGCTTCCCGATTGGGTGCGATTGCCTCCTACTGTTCCGTTCGCTGCTGACTCAACTGCGTTCGGTTGGGGGCTGCGATTCTGGGTGAGATGCATCTGTGTATGGTGGTGGATTGTTTGCAGCTGCTTAGGTTGGAGGTTGTGGTCCTGTAATTTTGTGTAAATTTGCACGAGAATTGAGTGTCCAATTGGCGTTTCCCATGTTCCGGGAACCTGACAACCCAGAAGAAATTCTGTCGTGATTCGACCGGCCAATGGCGTCTCCCCTGTAAGCAAGGAGCTCGAGATAGCTGTTTGTCGGCTAGTCGCGCTCGCTCAGGGAGCTCGCTAATAAGTCTGATAAATCAGTTGTGATGATTTATGATTGAAGCTGGCACACGCTAGCCTGCTTGCGACATGAGTTGTTTACTTGTTTGCGTCACCTAAAATGTATCATTTGAATAAGCTTGTCCGCTCTGCTCTGAGAACTGATCCACTGTGTATTGTGTCGCAGCATGCTGCTTTGCCAAACCTTGATGACTGCACTTCCTTTTTTGGTGTTTATGATGGCCATGGAGGTAAGTCCTGATATTGTTTCATATCCTGGTTATTGTGTTCAGTTGCATTTATTATTATTATTACTACTAGATAAGTCTGCATTAGTTTGAGTTTGCTAGAGAATGTGTTCGTGGTTTCTCTTATTCTTTCCAATTAAAAGTTAGATATATTGGTGCTTTCTAAAATAGTAGACTATAATTGAAGCACAGTAAATTCGTTGTTGCTTCCATGTGCCAAATAGATGAACTGTAAGATTCCAAAGCTATTTTATTGTGGACCAGGGGCATGATCTTCTTTTGCAAATGTTTATAGCCATGGGAACAGTGCTGACGCTATCATCAGTGTTGAGTGTATATATCAATTCCTTGCTGATAAGTGTTCTGTTCATGCTTCTTGGAAGCACCTTTTATAAGTTACTGTTGTTTGCCTTATTTGAATTTGCGCAAAGGATTGCACCATTTTAATTCATTGAGACATATAATGAGAAATGAACGAGGGGAGGGGTATTTTCTAAAGTAGTGTTCCCATGCTGTACCAAAAATCACCCGTATGGACGTTTTGTAATTACTGCCTAGCCTTATCCATTTTGCTAGGTATCCTACTGCTCTCACTGAAGAATCTGCCAGTGAAGTTCATTGACGAGCACACAATGGATTTCTTGAACAATGAAAATGCTAATGGGCAGCATTAACATTGGAATGATATCAATTAAACCTGTTAACAATGTAGCACTGCCTTGTTGCTACTCTGATCTTTGGTTCAAAATACTAAGCTTCTGTCACTAACAAACCAACAATAATTGTTCTGCATTTCTGTTTTAGTGGTACTTGTAGGTAGTACATACTGTAAATATCACTTGTTAATTCAGGTCAATAATCTTTGCATACTTTATCGTGTAGTTGCGCATCAAATAGGGAGTTGTTTTCTCTGGTAGCGTGATATACTGCCCCCCTTTTTATTTCAGGAAAAGCTGTATCAAAATTCTGTGCAAGACATTTGCATAAGCAAGTCCTTATAAATGATGCAAACTCATCGGGTGATTTGCCAGCTTCTGTCCATAAAGCTTTCTTAAGGTAAGTTTCATGCTAGAATGAAGCCCGTTTTGTAAAATCGACATTTCTGTTGGTTTGCTGAACCTTAACAACATTTTAATCTTTCAGGATGGATGAGATGATGAAAGGTCAGAGGGGGTGGAGAGAATTGACTGAGCTGGGAGATAAGGGGAACAACAAGATTTCAGGTATGCTAGAGGGCATAATTTGGTCCCCCAAGGGTGGAGATTCAGATGATCTAGGGGACGGATGGGACACTGAGGAGGTAAAATGGCTCTTCTGTTTTTTCATCATCAAGCATTACTTTTCTGGTGTGTGAAATTCTGGTCATTACCTTTTCTGGTGTGAAGCTTTGAAGATCCTAGAATACATATTTCATGGTATAAAAGCGTCTCGATATTAATGGAGCCCATTTTTTGAAATGAGCTTAAAGGGATGTTAGGAGTGGTACTCTCTGTGTTCATCACTCAAACTGATTGCAAAGCCCATTATGTCCTTTCCCTGCCAGCTGATATGATTCCTTTCTCTATTAGATATCTTGAATACAATGAGAACAAAGAAAATTGAGTCATTGGCACATTGCTGAAGATTCTTGCTTCTTAGAGATGGTGGATAATGTTCCCATCTTTTCAGCTGGCTAAAGTGGTGAACATCTGATAAGCTCAGGTCTTTTGGTGATAGACTAACAACCATATTGTGCAAAAAACTTACTTTATTTCAGAATTTCATGTACTCTAGGGTTCCCAATACAAAGTCCCTTCATATAAGTAAATTGAAATATTGTTTTAGAATGGATGTTTATTTTAATAGTTGCAAGATCTGCAATGCAGGGCAAAAACCTACCCTTATTTATACATTTATTTATTCCATATTTCCATTGTTGTTAAATTCTAGTAAACTTAGCATATCTGGACCCTTTTAACAAAGTTACTGTGTCAGGGTCCGAATTCAAACTTTCCTGGACCAACATCTGGAAGCACAGCTTGTGTGGCTGTCATAAGAAATGATCAACTCATTGTTGCAAATGCTGGGGATTCCCGGTGTGTTATCTCAAGGAAGGGTCAGGTGCGTTAGATTTTCAGTTTTGCACAAGTCGATTTTCGTTCTAATATCCAAACATAAATTATAAATATCACTGTATTCTGTGCTCATCTGTCGTGCAGGCTTACAATTTGTCAACAGATCACAAGCCAGATCTTGAGGAAGAAAAAGAGAGAATTTTGAATGCCGGTGGATTTGTTGTTGCTGGGCGGGTCAATGGAAGTTTGAACTTGTCAAGGGCAATAGGTATCTCTTCTCTTTCTCAAGCAGAAAATATTTTGTTGTTGCATAGAGCATTTTTATTTATTTATGGTTTTTTCTCTAGGTGACATGGAACTGAAGCAAAATGAGGTTTTGCCAGCTGAGAGACAGATTGTGTCTGCTGAACCTGAATTGAAAACAGTGAGTTTTACCGGTCCTTTTCCATCTTTATTTCCTTTTCTTTTCTTTTCTTTAACAAAATTTACTCAGGATCGCTTTGGCTTTTGATCAGGTCAAGCTTTCTGAAGATGATGAATTCCTTGTTTTAGCATGTGATGGCATATGGTATGGTTTCAGTCTCTACTGAATGCAGATTTGTAACTATAACTCAGTTACTTGTTAAGTTGTTGTATACATTGCATTCATTTTATCTGTGCGCACCATCTGCTTGAGGTCAAAAAAAATCCTTGAGAAAGCCACATTCAATTTCGATCACTTATAGAAGAAAGAGATAATGCACTCAGTCTTTTGCCATGAACTTGTTTGACTCTTACGTATTACAATGATCATCATAGGGTCATTCCTAGCACTAGCATGACAAGCAAAGTCTAGTGCATGAGTAGATGTGAACCTTAAAAGTAACTGGAACACAATAAATATATACATATATCACTACATGTATATTTAATCTACATATTTGGCACCATCCATCTGATTCCAAGGTGAGCTAATATCTCTTGGTACTTTGGGAGGTAATCCACACAAGGTATTACAGTTGCTGATATTTAACTGCAGCTTTGAAGCATACTTAGATCGATATATGTATCCTTATCGTGCACTATTAATTTAATTGGAATTGCGGTATCTTATTTGCCTTACCTACGTCAGCTATATGCCTAGACCGATATGAGGGGTGTGTCAAACAAAGCAAGTCAAATAAGCATTGAGCAGGTGGTACAAACTGTAGACTGGTACTGGTAGCTCTATTTCAGTTGAATGCAAATGACATTGATAGTTCCACAGAATAGAGCTCACCCTAGATTATAGATGAGAGCTGTTCTTGAGGCTGTAAACCTGATGTTTTGGTTGCATTTTCCATTTTGCCAATCAGAGATAAGTTTGACATTAGCACTGTTGCATTAAATTTAGTTGGTGAAATTGTCTGTTATCTTAATTTTATATTGTTGTTGATACCCAATTTTCCTTATGTCAGGGACTGCATGTCAAGTCAAGAAGTGGTTGATTTTGTACACAAACACTTAAACACTGTAAGTGTAGCACATTTGTGTTTGATACAATTGCGTTTCAAAATCTTTCCCTCATCTGCCCAAATAAAATCCACAGGAGGATAAGCTATCCGGTGTGTGTGAGATGCTACTCAACCGCTGTGTGGCACCTACATCTGGTGGTGAAGGATGTGATAACATGACTGTTATCGTGGTTCAGTTTAAGAAGCCAGTTTCTTCAGTTTCTACTTCTAGCGCCGAGCAGCCTGCAGTTACTGCAGAAGAGATGCGGCCAAAGTAAGTTTTTTTCCCTTGACTAACAAAACTACACCATACCCATGGAATTTTTATATTGTTGTAAAGTCCCAAGTTCTTATTTCAGAATTTGAGCCCTTGCCTTTGTGAACAGCGAGCCCCATGGCCCAGACGACCCCCTGAAGTAGGATCAAGTGGCACACACCGTGCTGTGGAGCTCTAACCAGTGGGTGATAGATTGCACTGGGTGATAGGCAAACAAAAAAGGATAGCGAGTGGTGTACATAAGAAAAGGGATTCTATTCTACAATCTCTATAGGGGTTCGTTCCTTCTTTTCTAGTGCTGAGAGTCGTCGCAACCTGTAATACATGGCGTGTTGTTTTCTTAAACCGGGTTTTGTGAAATGCATGGATGGGTTGTCAGGAGGTACCTTTCTTCTAAAAAATAGTTGGATGTGGCACTCGATGATTAGAATCTTCTGCTAGTTCTCACTCCGCGCAACGTTCATCGAGACAGGCAGTTTCGCTTGCAGAGAAGTTGATGCAAAACAGATGATTCAACGTTGCTCGAGACATGCAGTTTCGCTTGCAGGGAAGTTGATGCATGAATGATGAATCAAACATTACTCGAGACAGACAGCAGTTTACTTGCAGAGAAGTTGATGCAAAACTGATGAATCAACGTTACTCGGGACAGGCAGCTTCGCCCATGGATTGGGTGGCATTGATACAAAAATAAAAAGTAGCATAGCACACGAACAAGAAAAAAAATGTTCAGAGGACTCTTGGAATCAAATCAAACTCCTAGCAGAAAGCAGCAACGGCAGCCGCGAGCGCTGCCAGCCACGCGGCCTTCATCGTCTTCGTGAGCGCCGCCGCGGAGTCCTCTCCCTTGGCGCTGGCACTGCCGTGGCCGGTGGAGCCACCGGAGGAGGAGGCGTTGTGCGGGAGCGGGTGGACGGTGATGGCGACCTTCATGCCCTGCAGGCAGAAGCTGTTGCCGTTACCGCAGATGAAGTAGTAGCGGCGGGCCTCGGGGAGCGGGATGAAGTCCTTGCCGGACGTCCAGTTGCCGGCGACCCCGTCCATGGTGCAGTTGTCGTACCCCGTCTCGTTCACCTCGAACACGTTGTACGTCCCCTTCTGGTACCGGAACGCTGCTTGCACATTTGGCGTCATCAGCACCATTGAGGCCTCAAATGGAAGTGGATCTACTACATCCCACGGAGTAGGGACTTGTTATTTGTTTGGGGGACTTGACTTACAGATGAGGTCGCCGACGTAGAAGGTCTGGTTGCCGGACCAGAGGGAGTAGTTGATGTTGGGGTTCCACCCGTGGTTGGCGCCCACGATGTGGTCCGTCGCCGCCGACGGGCCAACCGCGAAGCCGGCGAGCACGGCGACGGCCAGGAGCCACCACGGCATTGCGGCTGTGGGCGATCTCAACGCCAGGGAAGCGGCCGTGGTTTTGTGAGCAGAGCAGGAGCGACGATGTGAGGGAGGAAACGGGAGTGTGGGAGGGAGTGGTGTGCCTGTGCCGGGGAGGAGAGGACAGGAGCCAGCAGCCGCACCAATAATATCGCTGGTGTCAGGCTCGAGGGGCAGTATGATTCTGCTGTGGATGCCCACTCGTTTTGCCGGGACACCGCCGCCGGATTTCAGCAGATTTGGCGGGAAATGAATCCTTTACGCGCCACGGGCTGGCCCCCACGCCTTCCGGGCTTCCAGCGGCAGGCCACCCCCTCCATTTTCTGGCGGCGCCATTAACTCTCCCCGGGCTGGAACTGGAACCTGATGGGGCATGCCCGCATGGGGCTGATGGGAAATTCCGGGTTACGACCATCGCCGATCGCCGCAAAGAGGAATTGCAGCAGGCAGCCGCCGAAAGAGCAGCACCTCTGCAAGTTTCTCCGTCCCGTAGATTGTCTTGTGATCCTGCCCTTGATCGGCAACAACTACAGCAGCAGATAATCTTATTTCCCCTGTTGGTGCTATGCTCTAAAACCAGACAAGAATCACATGCAAGGCAGCTTCATGATGAGTTACCGATGCTTGAAGCAACCTTTGGAAGTAGCATAATGACTAGATGATAACAGTGCACATATAAAATGTCAATACTAAATTTACAGCACAAAAAATGGGCATGGCTGAAGTCTGGAATTATAAGCAAACTGAGGTTACATTCTTGCCAACTTGCCATTAGAGTATTTCGTACCAGTAATTCAACCAATATAATGAGTACAAACACACCGGCCATAATGAATTGAATTAATAGTGACCCCAAAAATGACAAAAGGAACTCCATCACAATGTGTTTACCCTTATATCTTTCAGTTTATAGAATCACTAAGGTGTATAATCTGACAACAACAAAACATAATCATTCATAAACTAAATCCTAAAAAAGCAACTTTCCTGAAAACCTGAACCAAAAGGGGGATAATTCCCCGCTTCACATTAATCATACAGTTCTTTTAACTCATCACTGAAACATCTGCTCTATTCTCTGCTGTGTTTGCACCTAATCAATCTTCACTGACGAGTAAATCAACCTTGTGAACCAGAAGCAGGCACAGAAACCAATTGTGCCGGTCAGCACAAAGAAGGCATAGGAGGCGAGAAGCATGTACCCAAAGTACAACATGCCAGACACCAGCTTAGTAATCTGCAGCTTTGTGAAGAAGTAGAAAGCGGCGTACAGGAAGAGGTACAGTGCAGAGGATCCTGATGTGAGGTAAGACCTCCACCACCACATGTAGTCCTCACTGCAGAGCTGGAAATAGCAGAGCACGATTGTGATCTCGGCACAGGTGATGATGAGGATGACAAATACAAGGAAGAGGAAGCCGAAGATGTAGTAGAACTGGTGCAGCCAGATGGAGGTGAGGATGAAGAAGAGTTCAATGAAAACTGCTCCAAATGGCAGAATACCACCAATCAGAATGGTGAAGATTGGATTCATGTACCAAGCTTGCTCAGGTATCTGTCGTGGAATCTTGTTTGTCTTCACTGGAGGTTCCATGGCAGGTTTCTTGAACCCAAGATAGCTCCCAACAAAGACAAGGGGCACCGAGATGCCAAACCAGAGGAGTACCAAGGCAAACATTGTGGTGAAAGGAACAGCACCGGATGATTTCTCCCCCCATATAAGAGCATTCAAGATGAAGAAAATCACGAATGCAACACCTGGAAACAGGAAAGCCGTTTGCAGGGTAATCTTCTTCCACTCTGAACCCTTGAACATCTTGTAGAGGCGTGAAGAAGAATAGCCAGCAAGTAGCCCCATCAAAACCCAGACCAGAAGCATTGCAGTCATCAGTCCTCCCCGGTTTGATGGAGAAAGGAAACCCAACACAGCAAAGATCATTGTAACCAGCAGCATGCCAAAGAATTGGACACCAGTGCCAACATAAACACAGAGCAAGTCAGAGTTGGTTGGTGGACGGAACACATCTCCATGAACAAGCTTCCAGCCGGTTTCCTCTTGTGCTTCTTCTTGGGTTTCAAGCTGATTGTATCGAGAGATATCTCGGTAGAGAGTGCGAAGCATTATCATGGCTACCATACCAGATAGGAAAAGCACGATCATGAGAGAGTTCACAATAGAAAACCAGTGAATCTGGTCGTCAGTCATCAACAGGTAGGTGTCCCAACGGGAGGCCCACTTGATCTCACTATCCTGCAAAAGTAGTGGCAGGTTCCATCAGAATAATCATGGATAAACATTCAAAGAATAGCTTGTAAGAAACTGCTTCTGCTAACCATCTAAACAAAGTAAAACTAAGCAACTCCTGAATCCCAGTTTAGTACCTCAAAACGAACATCATATGTGAATATGATTTCCTTCCCAGCTTCAACCTCCTGAGGAGAATCTGAGTTTATTACAAATTTGCTCGCATGAGGATCACAAGTGCTCAAGCGAGTATTTACATCGTTCCATTCACCATCAAACTGATGCTTGACACTGGGAAAATAAGCACCAAAATATCTTAGGTACATTTCAGAAAGCACAAGACAAATAAATGCTACCAAGCAAAGTTGAAAGTAAACCTGTATGGGTGGACCTCAAATCCCACTATTCTAGAAAGTTCCGAATCATCATCCCTGTGATACTTCACTGTAAATGACAAATGGTTGTGGATGAAGTATTTCTCATCCTTACTCTGAAAAAAAAACATTTGTAATAAGAATTTATTTGTCCAATAAATAGATAAAGGATTCCAACAAAAGGTAAAGATTGCATGCATAAAGAAAAGGTAATAAAAACTGAGTATAAGGCCTTACTCCAGCGTACTGGCCTTTGGCACCAACATGGTATCCTCCTTGATAAGCAATACCGTTCTTATCTTGCCTTGTAATAGGAACAACTAGTGGGAGGTTGTCCAGAATCCTGTGAAGCAACTTATACAGCTTTAGAAAATTACGGCACTAACTGAAGTGTAATACTACTCACGTAGGTCCGTAGTCCTTACATGTTCACACGGTATTCATCCTCTATCTTTTCCTTGAGCTCCTTGGCGTCTTTCTCGCTGATAGTTGCTTTGCAGACAATCTGACACATCTTGGGCTCTCTCATTTGGAACTATATCCCAAATAACAAGCAGAATGAATAGTTTTACATTAGGCACCTTACCCAAGGACATAAACCTCAATTAGTCTGTTATGTTATACGGTACTTAGTACTTACCACATAAGGAGAGTTCTCAATGCGATCACCACGAAGAACCTCACCAAGATTTTCCGCACTGTCGACTATGGTAGCTGGCTTACAGAATGGAAGGGAGTAATATGTATACGGGAGTTGAGTCTTGATTGATGTCAGCTTATTGACCTTCACTTGAAGTGGATCACCCTGTGGACAAATTAAGAGACCGGTTTAGGAAAATCCTAGCAAAATAAAATGTTAGGATATCAAAAATGTCTAATGTACGGGAGATAACGCGATGAATGTCACTCCTTTACCATGACTCCATGAGTATGCCTCTACACCAGATCTTATTATTTGATCTAGCGCCTCATTTAGGACTTATGAGTCTATACTAAATTCAAATAATTTGTAATACTGCAGAGACCCCACCAAAGTCTAGCTTCTACTTAGGTTATGTGTTAGTGTACGGATACAATATCGCAATGTCGGCTACTCCATTCAGGTCACAGCTTCGTAGCGGTTAATATTTCAGATCAGGATAAAAGAATCAGAGCAGCAAACCAAATTGAAAGGTAGTGCTAGCTTGCGAATGGAGGTGCAACATGTGAATCCCATGCGCAAGTATGGAACTAATTGAACCGGATGAACAATCGGGGGAAGCTGCACACAACACACGAACCATCAAGCTCGTCAGCTGGATCTGCGGATCCCGACCCCGGGAGCGGCACCCGTTGACCAGATCCAGCTCGAACACGAACACAGCTACACAATCATCCACAGGTGCACAACGAAGGGGGAGGCAAGCCTCAGGGACCCAACTAACCTTCGCGAAATCGCTCGGAGCGACGCCGGGAAGGTAGAACCCGGCGGTCGGCGCGGCGACGGCGAGCAGGACCGCGAGCGCCGCGGCGCACCGGAGCATCGCCTGCGCCCGCATCTGTAAGGAGGCGGGGGTGTCACCGCCCGGGGGATCAGGGTTCCCGAGATCTGCGAGGCGAGGCGGTGGGTGGGGTGATCGCGCGCGAGGTCGGGTGGGTGGAGACGACGACGCGCGGCGCGCTGCGATGAAGAAGCTTCGGGTGGGATCTTCCCGGGGTTTTATCGATAAATAGTTTTTTATGATTAGGTCCCTGGTGAAAACATTAATTTCTCTAATGGTGTCGGTTCGTTTGGTTCGAGTTTGACCTCGTATGCCGTGGCACGTGCTCGGGGCGTGATGCTGGTTTGACCCGGCGATTATGGTGTTTGGCAGTACGTGTTCATGGCCTGGTAATTTGATATCGCTCATTCGCTAGTACATGTTCTGTACAGAGTAGTGCTGAACTAACCATTAAGAATGCTATTATGTTTTTTCTAACATGTTAGGATGTGTCACTTATTCTCTAATATATTAATTTAGATCTTTTTATCTCTGAACTTACTATTACTACGTAGTAGCGCATTCGGTTAAGCAGCAAGCCTTGTATAGTCTTACTTTGCTAGGAGAGGCATTTCTTACATACTATTTGCCCAAAACGCTCTCCAATTCCCTACATATTACCTGAGGTCCAAAGCTATACTGTTAGTGTGCAATTGTCCACGCGTCGTATTACATGCCAATAACTCATTATCTATTGCAGGCCATTTATCGTCTCTATTCTCATATCCAATGAATCAAGCAACATCCATTTGGACATCTTCTAGATGCCAAGAAGACATAGTAACATTAATCATCACAGTTGTTTGGGCCTTGAGCAAAATACTTAACATGTTCAAGAACCTAAAAGTACAAACTATAATTAGAGATTCAGAAAATACGTTCGGATAAGTTTGAGAACCATTGATTTACTTTATTCATTTACAAATTCATAAGTCCCACAGTTCTCTCATTTTCTCCGTGGTAACATGTCTAGTCCAATTTCTCACGATACTTTACAGTTTTACCGACGCTAAATGAATAGGTTTCCGTGGAGAACTTGAGATACTGAATGTTTCTTTTTTTTTTTGCATTGTTTTACGACTTAATAAGGTCTTGCTTTGCTCTTCCGGTATACAACTACTGCTAAATATGATCCATTCCCATGACGTAAATACAAAAAATAATAGATAAAACATAGGAGAATGGTTCATTCCAAAGTTGTATGCCGTGTTGCCAAATTCGTAGTATTACTAAACATACGAAAAAATTGAATTTGTACCGGAACCTTACCTGATAAAAATAGAAGAATAGAAGAAGGTAGTTAATGGTAGTCGGAGATGCTAAGGAAACGTAAATATTACAAAGAACAGCTGAAAACAAAAGCTTAATGTGTTTTACTTTGTAAGAATGTGAGTACTGAGTACAGTAGCTTGCTTTACCTCTTCCATTTTCCCCTCTCCTCTCTCTTTCCATGGCATGTTTACCTCTCATCTGGCTAGCCATGTTTTGGATAACTTTGGTGAACACAAGATGGTTTCTTTTTTCCTTCTTCTGCGACTGCACCAAAGTCACATCTATATAAGGAGCGATCATATCTATTTCTCAGACAAACATATAAATAAAACAATAAATTCCTACCTGTTGGTGATACAACAATGGGTGTGTTTAGTTCCCAAAACTTCCTAAAATTCTCTCGCCAAACTTTACTATTTCCCTATTACATCAAATCTCTCTCATCATGCATGGAGCACTAAACGTGGGTAAATAAAAAAAACTAGTTGCATGGTTTTGATGTACACAACGAGACGAATCTTTTAGTCTAGTTAGGTCATGATAGGACAATATTTACCACAAACAAACGAAAAGTGCTACAGCGTGCTATAGTGTCCGATGTGACATTTTCACCAAACTTTCTCTTCCTCGTTTTGAAACTAAACACACCCAATGCAATTTTTGCATTGTCTCTGAATGAAACTTTTGCCCAATTATAATTGCATATAGTAGATAAGTGGGAAATGATATCTTAGCAGTTAACAATGATTTACTCACCGGTAGTGATGAAAGAACCAGCCAAAAATTCTTGTTCAAAACAATTTGTCGACGATGGAAGAACCGTACAAAACTTCTCGTTCAAAACTATTTGACCGAACGGTCAAAGAAACTTACAGCAGAAGTATGGGAAAACGGTTTAAGTCAAAGACATCAATCCTCTAGAAGATTTGTATACCCTTTTTTGCCTCCTGATCAAGCAAAGAATGCCTTTGGCCAGCAAAATAAGCAGCTAATCCAGCAACCATCGAGACCTTTGTTCCATCACAAAGCTTCTCAGTTCTCACATATCTACGCAATTTGTTTCCCAAGCCCTTGTACAGTTGTACTTTGAGCTGCATCAGACGCAAACAGCTTTATAAAATTTCTATATATAAAGAGTACAATTTTCATAAGTTCCATAAGCTACCGAGACACTGAGACAGTCTGGAGCAGTTACACCAGAATTTCCAGTACACAATTCGGATGAAGACAAGAAATTAGCAAGATTTCTGCCAGGAATTTTCTTTCCGCCCTTGCAATGCATCTTGCCCAGCGCGGTTGCTTTGTTTGTGCCCGGCTACCGGCATCGCAGCACCTTCGCACGCACCCGCACCAGTCGCCCCCACCACCGCCGCGCCCACGCCCGACCCTGACCTGACCTGACACCCCCGTAACCGAAGTGGATCTCGGCCAGCCGGCAAGCCGCCCACCTCCTACGACCGGACCACCCCCCCTACGCCCGCGGCCGCGAATTTCCGCCCGCCGCCCGGTCGCCTTCGCTGGCACCGAGCCGCACCACATCGCCGCCCGCCCGCCCACTCGCGCCTTCCCCCCAGAAACCCACCCCCAACCCCTCCGCTTCCAGATCCCTCCGCCACCTGCCGCCCCAGATCCCGATCCGCCGGCCCGCCGCCCCCGCCGCCTCGGGCCGCGGCCATCATGGCGGCCGATTCCCCGCTCGTGCTCCTTGCGGGCGCGCTGGTACTGGCACTCGCGGCGCTCGCCGGCCCGGCGGCGGCGGCGGCGGCGGCGTGCCCGCACACCAACCTGACGGCCGGCTTCTCCGCCGACCTCACCATGCTGCAGCACCAGCTCCGCGGCACGGTGCGCCTGGCCGCCAACGGCACCTGCGCGCTCGAGCTCACGCGCTTCGACCTCCTCGAAGCCTCCCCCTCCGCGCGCTTCTGGGCCGCCGACGGGCCCTCCATGGCCGACCTCGCCGCCGGCCGCGCCTTCTCGCCGCTCCCGCTCAACCGCACCTTCAAGAACGCCTCCCTCGAGCTCCCCTTCGCGCGCCCGCTGCCGCGCCTCCTCGCGCTCTACGACCCCGACACCTCCTCCGACTTCGGACACGTCTTCTTCCCCAACGGCACTGACTCCGGCTCCGACCTCGACACAGCCGCCGCCGCCGCTGCCGAGCGGGCGCCCACCATGTTCGACAACTGCATCCCCCTCTCGGAGGCGGAGACCTACCGCCTCCGCTGGACGCTCAACGCCTCCGCCGGCACCGTCGAGATCGGCCTCGAGGCGGCCGTCGGCTCCGAGTACTACATGGCATTCGGGTGGGCGGACCCCAAGGCCACCTCCCCCGCCATGATCCACTCCGATGTAGTTGTCGCTGGCT
The DNA here is from genome assembly GCA_033239725.1 of Echinochloa phyllopogon. Taxonomy (NCBI): domain Eukaryota; kingdom Viridiplantae; phylum Streptophyta; class Magnoliopsida; order Poales; family Poaceae; genus Echinochloa; species Echinochloa phyllopogon. The sequence goes on along the minus strand of BTCW01000002.1, from coordinate 46,224,386 downwards.
TCACAGAGGAAGGTACGCCATTTGCTGAGGATTACTACATCAGCGACTACACCGAGTGCACGATGGGGAAGGATGACTCGCCTGTGTCTGGTGTCTGCCCTGATAAGGTCTATGAGGACGGGAGCAACCATTCAAGCCTGGTGTATGGCCACCGGCAGGATGGGGTGTCCTTTGTGAGGTATGCGAGGAAACTTGATACTGAGGATACCAAGTATGACTTGGCAGTGGGTGCCACTGAGGAGATGGCGGTGCTTTGGGCCATTGGGAAGCTGCGTCCGCCAGACACCCTGCGGCAGCACTATCTCCCCCAGAGCCATGGGGGGCCAAAAGACACGGCCTTTGGGTTTGTTCGGTTGAATTTATCGGAGGCAGTGGACAATTGCCTTGGACCGTTGGATGCAGACAACAAGGAGGATCAGGAGAGGATCATCGCAGATCGAAAAACACCGCTTGTGGTGACCTCTGCTCCGGCGGTGCGCTACCCAAACCCACCAAACCCTGAGAAGGTGATTTACATCAACAAGAAGGAGGCGCCGCTGCTGAAGGTTGAGAGGGGTGTGCCAGTGAAGTTTTCAGTGCAGGCTGGGCATGATGTAGCACTCTATATCACTTCAGACCCAATTGGTGGGAATGCTACATTGCGGAACAAAACTGAGGTCATATATGCTGGTGGGCCTGATGCTCATGGTGTAATAGCAACCCCGAAAGAGCTTGTTTGGCTGCCTGATCGGAATACACCTGATCTAGTTTATTATCAGTCAGTGTACGAACAGAAGATGGGATGGAAGGTTCAAGTGGTTGATGGAGGCCTTAGCGACATGTATAATAACAGTGTTGTTTTAGATGATCAACAGGTTACTTTGTTTTGGAGTCTATCCCCGGATTCTATATCTATAGCAGCTCGTGGCGAGAAGAAGAGCGGATACCTTGCTATTGGGTTTGGGAGTGGGATGGTGAATAGCTACACCTATGTTGCTTGGGTCGGCGATGATGGGGTTGGGCGAGTAAAAACCTATTGGATTGATGGAAAGAGTGCTGCAGGTATCCACCCAACATCTGAGAATATCACATTTGTTCGGTGTAAGTCAGAAAATGGCATTATTACATTTGAATTTACCCGCCCTCTTAAACCTTCTTGTACCGGGAAGGTAGAATGCAAGAACATCATTGACCCAACCACACCCCTTAAGGTTGTTTGGGCCATGGGAGCAAGATGGTCGGAAGATGATCTGACAGACAGTAACATGCATTCAGTCACAAGCAGTCGGCCTATACGAGTTTTGTTGTTGAGAGGTTCGGCTGAGGCAGAACAGGATTTGCGTCCTGTTCTGGCTGTTCATGGGTTTATGATGTTTGTTGCCTGGGGCATCTTGCTTCCTGGTGGAATAATGGCTGCCCGGTACTTGAAGAGCTTGAAAGGTGATGGGTGGTACCAAATACATGTCTATCTGCAGTATTCAGGAATTGCTATAATGTTTCTTGGCGTCCTTTTCGCTGCAGCCGAGCTCCGTGGCTTCTTCATCAGCTCGACGCATGTTAAGTTTGGTGTGCTGGCCCTATTATTGGCAGTTTTGCAGCCACTGAATGCTAAATTCCGGCCTAGTAAACCAGCTAACGGGGAGGTTCCATCTCGGAATCGGATCCTGTGGGAGTATCTGCATGTTATCACAGGGAGGTCGGCGATCATTGTTGGAGTTGCAGCACTTTTCACGGGGATGAAGCATTTAGGACATAGGTATGACAGTGAGAATGTAGAGGAGCTCACTTGGGCCTTAATGCTGTGGGTGCTTTCAGTTATAGTTATTGTGCTATCCTTGGAATATAAGGAGGTCAAACGAAGGATCAGCAACAGAAGCGCCAGCGGGCACTGGGTATTAGGTAATACCGAGGACGATGATTCAGTTGATCTTTTGCACCCTGACGGTACAGCCAGGAATTCAGAATCGAGTACTTCTGGTGTGATGGAGGTGCAGCTCGAACCTCTCAATAGATGATGTAGATCAAATCTGTCATATACAAATACACCCGTTTGTTCAAATTCTGTTACATGGATGATGAGGTCAACCGGCATGACAATTTTCCGCTTTGGAGTCTGGACTGGAGTTTTCATGGTTGATCTACTAGGGCAGAATGGTTCCACAGCCCACAAGCTAGAGAAGATGTTGAGATTCTGTCTTAATTTTGTGCATCATACTGTTTACATTGTATAGTGTACATTCTTTGACAGTAGACAGGTATAATTTGCCACAATGTCCTAGCGATTCTTTTTAATATTCAGATTTATAGAGGAAAAAAAGAATTAATTGAGGTGCTCATTCGATTCACAGCAGCAATGTGTGTGCCGAGTATCCATAGAATCCCATGATTTTTGTACCATGTCCATCTTGAAGTCAGATTTGTTCATCTTGAAATAAAAAAAGGAAATCAGGGAACGTATGTTGTTGTATGGCCTGGTTGTTTCTGCCCAGGGTATACATAGATGTAGAATATCCTTAAGTACTCCGTTTTTCTCCACAATCATTGGAACGCTGCTCAACTCATTGCATGCTAGGCCTGTTTACATACTTAGATGGTGGTGGTACTATTTTTTTTTTGGGGTGTCAATATCGTCTGTATTGAACATTGATTATCTGCAAGTAGCAAAGGATGTTTGCTCTCCTTCAACGGGACGAGGTTGTATCTATTTACAGTGCAGGCGCCTGACGCTGTCTGATTATTCTTATATCCGCACCAGCGCTGAAGCCCCTCGTCGCGGCAGGTCGTTGCCGTTTGTTGGTCAACCAGCCAATCAGGCAGGCCGGATTCAAGCTTGAGGCCGGATCGGTGGAGCCACCGTCCGTGTCCCTAGCGCGCGTTTCGCCGTGGCCGTGCCGCCCCTGCCTGCGTCGGGGCGGGAGACCGGCCGGGTGGAGCGCCGTGCGGGCGGGCGTCAGGTCAGCGCGGACGAGACGTGCGCGAATGCTGGTGGCCTGGTGCGACCGCGACCGCGAGCAGGTTCGCCCGGGTGGCGCGGACCACGCCGCGGATGGCGGGGCAACGGTTTCCGCGTGCGCTAGCTACTGCCCCCGCTCCGCTCGCGGGTTTCTCTATAGCTAGCCGGCCCACCAGCCTGCTCTGCGGCGGCGGCGGCGGATGAGAAATCGCATCTGGTGCTCCCAAGTCCCAACCCAAGAACTAGAGGCCCTGACGGGCGCCGGCGGCTCCGATTTTGCTTCTACGCCCAACCGGGAGGAGGGTTCGACTCCCAAGTCCCACCGCGTTACGAACTCTTTCGCGATAGAACATCCATCCAGCACCCAAAAAAAAAAAGAGCGTCCGGAATGACAGAAACTAATGAAACAGGCGTGGAGACATCAGGGTCCACAACACCAAGGTCCCGTGTACCCACAGGATATACACGTACTACAGGCCCAACAACCATCTCCGTTACAACAGACAGACAGGGTCGAGGTCAGACCGTCAGAGCCAGGGCTACAAATCGGCCGCGCGGGTCGCCGTCGCGGCAGGAAGAGCGTGCGTGTGCGTGGCCTCGCAGTTGCAGCTGCCGGAGCTCTCCAGCTCTCTCAACTCGGAGCTTGCCCAGGCGGTTGAAGGGCAGCGGAGGATGGAGGACGAAGACGGCGGCGGCGGCGGCGGCGGCGGCCATCACCACGCCATCCGGGTCCAATCTCCAGGTCTGATTCCCGGCTCCTTCTGCCTCCTCCTTATCGCCTCCCTCTCTGCTCAGGCCTCAGGGTGAATTCGGTCGGTCGGTTTCCTCTCCCTTCCAGGGGCCGGGATCACCATTCATCCTGTACGCTTCACGCGTGCTTCACTGCTTCTGCATCTGATTGTGGCCTCTCTTCATGTGCGCTCTCTTCTCAGCGCTACTAGAATTGCGTCTTGAGCCCACGCCGAACCTTCTTCTTTTTTGTTTAACCTATTTTGATCTCAGTATTTAGTTCAAATAAAATATTTTGATCTCAGTAAGCCAGTAAAAGTGCTTGTGTGTCCCAGTGCAGCCTAGCAAGCACTGCTGGTGGGAAGCTGGAAAGCAAGCACAATGATAGAAGCTTTAATTTGCTTTATTTAATAGACCATGCATAAATGATGTCCACCAAAAGAATAAATTCGGCATGGCCGTACATGGATGATTGGGATTTGGGAGTGGTTGGGCCCTTTTTTAAGAAATAAGACCACGTGGAACAATATGTATCATGTCAATTGTCAAACGCTATGATACCCTTGTTTATGAAATTCAATGCCTTGTTTCTGGGTAACTGTTCACACTTACAAAAAATTTGCCCAACAAGGATTCTACCTTCCAAACTACTGGTACCCCCGTTCCAAATTACTATTCGCTGTTGACTTTTTTTCGTGATCTTTGATCATTCGTCTTATTCAAAAAATTTGTCCAAATATACAAACCAAAAAGTTATACTTGAAATATATACGATGATAAAGCAAGTCACGTATAAAATAAATGATATTTGTGAAATTTTTTGAATAAAACGAATGGTCAAACGTTAAACAGAAAAGTTAACAACGAATAGTAATTTGAAACGGAGGTACTGATATACTGATCGTGTCGTGCGAGATACTCCCTTCATTCTGTTTTGATGAGGCAACCTCATCAGTTTGCCACAAACTCTGAGTATCTTACTTCTGAACCGACCAAATTTCACTCCATATGTTAATTACCTACCGAACCATAGATCACATACACATTAGGTTTTAACTCTTAATGACGAGCAATACATTTTCAGCTTTCATTTTCTTTTCATTTGGCGTATCACCATGCTGTTCGTGGCGAGCATGTCTGAATTTCTAACTTCCATGCTGCGTGTGAAACAGATGTTGCAGTGGAGGAGGAGACCTCGAACTCAAATCACTCCCCGTCGCTGAAACAGAAAGCAGCCGAGGTGATCGCCGCCTCCCTCGAGACCTACCGGAGCAAGCCCTTCTCCTTCTGGCTACTCCTGTGCCTGAGCAGCGGTGCCATGCTCACCGCGTTCCCGGCCTCGAGCCTCCTCTCGCGTCTCTACTACACCGACGGCGGCCAGAGCAAGTGGATCCTGTCGTGGGCCGCCGTCGCCGGCTGGCCCCTGCCGGCGCTGCTCCTCCTCCCGCTCTACCTCCTCGGCAAGGCGTCGCCGACGCCGCTGTCGCCGGCGCTGTGCTTCTGGTACGCGCTCCTCGGCTTCCTCAGCGCCGCCGACAACCTCATGTACGCCTGGGCCTACGCCTACCTCCCGGCGTCCACGGCGTCGCTCGTCGCGGCCTCGTCGCTCGCCTTCTCCGCGCTCTTCGGCCGCGCCATCGCCAAGAACCGGCTGACCCTGTCCACCCTCAACGCCGTCGTCGTCATCACCGCCGGCGTGGTGGTCGTGGCGCTGGACTCCGGGTCCGACAGGCCGCCCGGCGTCACGGCGGGGCAGTACGCGCTGGGCTTCGTCCTCGACGTGCTCGGGTCGGCGCTCCACGGCCTCATCTTCGCGCTCTCGGAGCTCGTCTTCGCCAGGGTCCTCGGCCGGCGCTCCTTCCACGTGGTGCTGGAGCAGCAGGCGGCGGTGTCGCTCTGCGCGTTCGCCTTCACCTCCGCCGGGCTCGCCGTCGCCGAGGGCTTCCCGGCGATGCGGCGCGAGGCGGCGCAGTTCGCGCGCGGCGGCGGCGAGGCCGCGTACGCGAACGTGATGGTGTACGCGAACGTGATGGTGTGGACGGCCGTCACGTTCCAGCTGGGCGTGCTCGGCGGCACCGGCGTGCTGTTCCTGGCGTCGACCGTCCTCGCCGGCGTGCTGAACGCCGTCAGGGTGCCGCTGACGAGCGTCGCCGCCGTGATCTGGTTCCATGACCCAATGAGCGGGTTCAAGATTTTGGCTCTGGTGATCACGGTCTGGGGGTTCGCGTCCTACATGGTTGGGCACTCCTCTTCCAAGAAAACGTCAACAAGTTGATACTGTAACTTGAGTTCGTGTCCAGTCCAAAACTTTGTTTTTATATATAGGTTCGCTGCAGGACATTCCTCTTCTCCTTGAGAAAGTGTAAAGTTTTATAGTTTCGTTTGTAACAAAAAATCACAACCGGCTATTACTACGAACAACCATTGGACCCAAAGGGTTGGATAAGAACACCAACCAAGGTTTCAAGAGGACCTGAAGCATCACTACAACGCATTGATCTATTGACTGCTGGAACCAAACTGCCCCAAACAAGAAGAGCTCTGCGTCTGGCCAAAATATGAGGTCCTGCGTTACAATCGTCACGGGTCACATGCACAACACAACTCTAGAAGCTGCATTCTATCTTGTAGTTCACCTCCCGAAGTAGGATTGCCAGTTGGCCACTGATGAGGAGTCTGGTTCTTTCCTCTGGGGAAACAGGAGCCTGCTGGGCGTCCGACTCAAGGAGATGGCCCAGGCCCAGGAAACAATGGTCATCCGATAAGCTGCCAGGGCACAGTTCGTGTAACATATATGCAAAATATAGATTAACTGTTTTTTCGTTGTTCAATTCTGTTGTCGTGTTGTTCATTTGTCATGGAACAATTCGGCCGGTCGCCTCGATGTCGTCTCGAGAGAGGAGATCAAGATCCCCCACGGTCACACACAGCCTTGTACGCGTCCTTTCTGTAGCCTTTGGGTCTTTGTTTCCACGCTCGGAGTATTCGATTCTGGGCGGACGAGCCTAGGCTAAAGGCTAAGCACCATCGTCACGCAGAGAAAAGCGGCCGATCGATCGAATCGCCTGCTTTGTTCCAAGTATACATAGTTTGCACTCCGGTCTCCCTCCGCCCCTCACGATAATTCCTGTATCCAGGTCGACCCCTGTTTTGTCACAAATGTCTCCCAGCCCTATAAATGCTTAACCCATCTGATGCAAGGGCCTGATCCCAGCTTATCCCATGCCCCGTTTCTTCCAACAGGGGAACGCGTCACGTACATATCCTGGCCCAGAGTGAGTGCTTTATCATCGTCAATCTAATGCCCACGATCTGTATGTAGTTTATTTCAGTTGAAACCAATCGAGATACACTCTGAATATGGAGCAGCAAAGCTTCAGTCCCCACGCTAAGCATAGGACAAATTAAAGGGATGGAAGCAAGGGACGGACATCTATCCCTGTGTCCATTACAGACTACAGAGGGTATCGATCTGCTGCCTCAGCACCACCCACGAGTACAATCGTATGCCACGCAAATGGAGGTGCCATTTTTGTGTTGGAGCGTTTGAGTGATTTGAGTCCAATGGAAGAAGACCAATACCTGTACTGCACGCGCAAAATAAATTCACCATCGGCCCACCTCGTTGTTGGAACCTGGAACCAAGCAGGTCGAGCGAGAGACTGGCCTTGTGGGATGTGGGCTGCACGGACATCCTACAAATCGGGCCCATATTGGGAATCACGGAAACGGTTAACATCTCAGAACTACAAGACATTTTTCATATTTCCCTCAAAAAGAAACAAGACATTTCATATAAAAAAACTTATCAAGATGCTTCGAACGTAGAGGAGGAGAGATACCATGCCGAGTCTCGACGAGGGCGACCTGCATTCACAGCCACAAGAGACTGACAAGCGAGAAGGCATCGCGTTCTCCGAGCCCGGCCGGATTCCACGATGCTCCTCTCCGAATTAGAAGGCAACTAAATTGATACAAAATTGTTACTATTAACGTTTTGTTCCCTCTGGTAACAAGCAACGCAATTTCCTCTGGTACCCTGTACTATTATATAAGCTGACGATGATCCCCTAGCCAGAGCCTCCTCCCCTCCCACTTCTTCTGCTCCACAATTAATCATACGACCTCCTTTTGGGTGTGAGCCAATTAAGTGAACTAAACCGTAATGGCCCGACAATACACTGCTCTGTCCATGTTCCTCCCAAGCCTTGCGTTCGGCGAAGCCCTCTGGGTCGATCATCTCGTGACGGCCACAGGCGAGGCACCGTCGCTCTACGCGATCGCCTCCGTGATTTTGATGTCCATGTCCTTCTTCCTGAGCATGACAGCGATTCACCTTAGAGTTGCCGCTGCGTTTCAATACCCTGCTCCAGGCGGCGGCGGTGGACACCTTCGTCTCCAGAGGTACCTTGTCGCCATTGGAACAGCTGCCGCCATTGCTGCAGTCATCGCCCGGTGCCTGGCGTGTGTGAATATGACAAGTGCGAGTACGCACGCGCAGACTTCGTCGATCTTGATCTAAAAAGCCTGATAAGTACGTGCACTGCGCGCATTCATTCCCTCGTCCTCTGGTATCCCCGTTTTGTTTTACCTGAACTCCGATCCCGTGTGTTTTTCTTTTCAGCAGCCAAATTGGTTCGATTGGCAACAGATACCGGATCAATCAGTTAGTTGGTTTAATGTGAATTTGAAACTGCAAGACGTGGAGATCTATTTCATGCGTGCATGAAAAGCTTGAAGGGCATGCCGCAGCAGGTGAGACGTGCGAGTTGAGATGAGAAGCTGTCCGGCTCCGGCCCGTGTGTATATATAACGGTTTGTTCATTGTGTCATGATGTAGTATATCATATCATGCATGTGTGCGTAGGGGTGGTAACGGATCATGGCCCGTTTGTTCCTTCACAATCTAGCTTGGCCCTAACAAAATTTAGCTCAAAAACTTGTATTATTTTGGTCCGGCCCTAATCCGGCCTGATCCTTAAAATTTCTAGTACAAAAGTGAGGGCCCTTTACCACCCCTATGTGTGCGACGATGAGCGTGCACGTGTATGTACTGTATGCACTTGTGTATGTCTATATATGCTGTCCGAATAAAACCTGGGCGGTGTTCACTTCCCGAAAAGTGAAAATGAAGTTTGGCGAAAATGTCACATCGGACACTGTAGCGCACCGTAGCACTTTTCGTTTGTTTGTGGTAATCGTTGTCCTACCATGACCTAACTAGGCTCAAAAGATTTGTCTCGTCGTCTACATCAAAACCATGTACTTAGTTTTTTTATTTACCCACGTTTAGTGTTCCATGCATGAGGAGAGAGATTTGATGTGATAGGTGAATAGTGAAGTTTGGAGAGAGAATTTTTGTGTTTTGAAGGGAACTAAACAGGGCCCAGGCAAAAATGGCAACTTAGCTACCTTGCATAATAATTCTAGCTTTACTTGTGCCATGTACAATCAGGGTCTAACAATTCTAGCTTTACTTTTACACACATGACATGGACGCGAGCTTGGGGGGCATTAGGGTGTTTATGTTCTGGTGAGGGGTTTGGTGTGGTGGTGGTGGATTTGGTGGTTTCCTCACACGAAAGGAGACGAAACTGAAAAATACTAGCACTGAACAACACGGAACACTCTGAAGATGCCGGCAGTACCTGTTCAGTACTCCTAGGTTCTTACCCGATTCACTCCAGAATTTCGTGTAAATATTTGTGCTGGCAATTGAAAACCGTTCGCTGCACAACGAGCTGTAAAAAATCTGCGTTTGTGCATCGTCGCGCCTGACATTTTTCTATTTTCAGTGCTCGATTATATATTTGCACCTGCCCCGTCTTTCCGTTCCTCGCTCCAAACCAAATTTATGGACGACAATTGAAGTATTCATCTGTCCTGGAATGCTCTGATTATGACTGGCAAGACGAGAGTATCTTGAGCAAGAAAATGAACAGTGCGGATGAGTTGCCCTATTCCCCGGTCGTTAATTTTAGCTAGCAGTTCAGCATGATGACCATTTTCATCTGGTGTACTCTTTGTATCCAATTTATAAAGGTGAAATGGTAATTTATCACGCAAGTGGTCGTGCCGGAGTGGTTATCGGGCATGACTAGAAATCATGTGGGCTTTGCCCGCGCAGGTTCGAATCCTGCCGACCACGATTTTTATTTTTATGTCATTTTTTTTACCGTTTTGGAGATTGAGATGCAGGATTATTTTTCCTCCATTTTTTCAATTTGATGGTGGGCGATTTTTTTACCGTTTTGCAGATTGAGATGCAGGATTATTTTTCCTCCATTTTTCCAATTTGATGGTGGGCGATCAGCATAGTGGACGCCGTCAGCTGATGCAGGGTTCCATGTTAATCTAAAAAAATGTCGATCACGTAAAATGAGTTCGTCGTCATCCTTGGACGGTGGGCCGGCGCAGAATCATCCGGGGATCGTCATCGTGAAAAACGGCCATGCAGCCTTGCTCTTCCCAATGGTCCATGCTGTTCAACAGTGTGGCCTCAACAAGGGATCTATGGATTTTGCGTCGCCAAAACCTAGCCCACAGCTTGTTTTTCTATTATTGTGAAAAGCAAGGCTGCCACAGCCTTTACAAGAGCTCCATCGATCTGGGCAACCTGCATGTGTCCAATCATCCATCCATGGTGCAAATTGTGGTATGCCAGATCGATGCTCCCCTGCTCACCATCAAGAGGTTAAAGTAGCAAGAATGTAGCAGCTTCTTACGATAACATGAAGCGCATGCACGTGACAGAGAGTACCAGTAGCTATATATGTATCTGCCAATTACGAATCATACTTGGGGCTTTTGTTCTCTGCATTCAGCTCCTTTGTGATTTCAACAGGAGAGATCAAGAAGTAAGTTTCTGATCATTTGAAGATCAGTGACCACGCTCTTGACCCGCGTGCAAGTCTTTGTCATCGATCTTGATCTTATTAGATGCATGAAGGGAATTGTGATCTTCATGGTGCTATGATATCTTCCTGCTTGTGTATCGCATCTCACATGTGTGTATGTCATGTTGCCGCCGCTATGTGTGTCGTGTATTTACGTGCTACCTCCGTTCCAAATTACTATTCGATGTTGACTTTTTCTCGTAACGTTTGACTGTTCATCTTATTCAAAAAATTTTGTAAGTGTTATTTTTCTATTTGTAGCTTATTTTATTATCACATATATTTTAGATATGATTTATTTTTTCGCATATTTAGATAAAATTTTGGAATACGATGAATGTTCAAACGTTGTGAAAAAAGTCAACAACGAATAGTAATTTGGAACGGGGGAGTAATATATATATGTGGCTTGCTTTCAAACATAACCCGTGGTCATTTGCATGTCAACATATTTTGCAATTTGAAACATTTCTAATCTTAAATCCCTTGATTTTATTTTTGTTCATTGTTTGGTTGATCTTTGCTCTAATATCCTTGCGATATATAACAAGTTCAGGTCTACCAACAATTGTTTTTGTTTGTTGATTGAGTTTGATTTGTATGATTCTTATGGTCTGGATTACGTAGGGCTTTAGATCTCACTAATAATACATAGCCGACATTTATATGGTTCCAGAAATAGAACACATCTAGACTACGTCAAATTTTTTAAAAAATATTGGTTGTAATTTACTATCACTATGGTCGGGGGCTTCAAAATGCTATGAAAATATATTTATACAGTCGGTTCTGTTTTATTGTGGACGAACTATACAAGTGTAAGCATGCATATACACTGTTGTTTTTTTCTAACAGACTTGCGAAACTGTCTAATCAGACTATCAGAGGCACTCGACGTGTGATCCTGGTTCCATTCAAGCTCGTAGATTAGTGAGCGCAAGTCCACTACAAAGAAGACTCACCGTAGTTTATACGGATCTTTTTCTTTCCCTATATTTAGATTAGAAAAAGATTCAAATTATACTACCCTAAAGTATGTTTTAGTCTATTTTACACCAACAATTGTTTCTCTATACACAAATTATATTTTAAGCTAAAGTTTCGTAGTATAACGGAGGAAATCATAAATCTATACTATAAAGACCCAAAACTTTCGAGATCGACGGGCACACAAATCAACCACAGTAGAATTTTTTCGAAAACCCACGATTTTTGTCGGACTCTTTAGTCACACTTTTAAAGAAATAATAAAACGTTACAACTCATCACGGTTTAAACGGTCGCACTTTTTAAATTAGACGATGGTAGTATTTTGTATTAAACGTGCGTGTCGCACGTGCGTTTTTGCTAGTTATATTTAAAGAAACATTATAATGTTTTTAACATTATTTTGAAAGTCTATGATATGTAATAATAAATTAATCATATCGATACGTAATTTTATGAGAAATAATGAAGAAAATTCTATATTATATTCTAAAAATAATATATGTGGCCCTATGTCGTCCTATAAAGTTTTAACTTAAAACATCATCCGTGCATGATAAAAAATAAATAAATCTTATAAAGGGTAGATTGGATCAATTGAGATAGTTATGTGTGTAAATAAGAACCAAAACATACTTCGAGGTTATCCGAACTTTATCCATAGTTGAGTGGAGTAATTTGAACCTTTTCATGTAAACTACCAATAATAAAGTATGAAATTATTTTTGATCGAAGTAGGGAGGGGAAACGCCTATCTATCTTTTTATATATATTTTATTTCAAACTCAATTATTCGCTACAACAGAGAGTCGAACTTGGGCCAGCTGGGTGCTACTCGGGTTATGTAACCATTAGGGTAGATGCCCTTTCAACAAGTATGGAATTATGTTAAGATCTTTCAGTTCCTGTTACTTTTTTACTATTATGTGCCGCAAATGGCACTGGATGACAACTCAAATTATGGTATTAACTAATTTACTAAAATACTGCTTTGAAACCACGAAATAAGATTGCATTTTCTGGAATTTTAGGAACAATCCCGAAGTAAAAAAAACTTAGACGAAACCAAAATATAGCGATTTATGATGAAACTTAGATCATTAATCAACGAGGATGTCACTGTTCATGATAAAAAAACCTACACCATTATTTTGCTCTGCATTTTCTTAAGAGAACTGTCGGAAAAACTCGATATAACACATTGTCATATTTTCAATAGGCAAAATTAACTTCGCTCCTTTAATTGAGAAAATTTTCGTTGAAACACAAAAATGACCTAGCAGTTCCGTAATTCTAACACGCGAGATTGATTTTTCGGTGACAGTATATTTATGTAGTTTTTTATTTCGTAGGTTATCCTTGATGAAAATAGTAAACAGTAGAAAAGGATTTGCTCTTGCCCGCCTCACACCAAAATGTAGCCTCCCCACGTGTCAGCTATGCTCGTGCCCCTCTCACACCTGCCCGCCATTCTCGGCGCCTCCTGCACACGCGTCGTCGGTTCCCTCCGCCGCCCGCAGCCCCGTCACGACCCAATCAAACCCTCTCAGCTCAGCATACAGCAGCCACCAGCCACCGCCCTGCCCACTCCGCGCCGCCGCAATCCGAAGCAGCCGACTCCCACGCGCATGGATCCCGACCAGGTCGCCGCCGCTGGGGTCCAGTACGAGGACATAGGCGACGCCACGACATCCGCAGACGGTGGCAGCGGCAGTGGCGACAGCTGGGCGCGCGCGCTGCTCCGCCGGGGATGGGACCTGTCGCGGAAGGCCGCCATCGCCGGCGTCGCGGCCACGGCGGCGCCCGTCGTGGCCCCGCCCCTGCTCATCCTGTCCGTCGCCGGCGTGGCGCTGTCCTTCCCCTTCGCCGCCTACCTCGCCAGCATCGTCGCCACGGAGCGCCTAATGTGCGCCCTGCTGCCGCCGCCGCCGCCGCCCCTGGCCCAGCCATACTACCACCCCTGCGACCTCGAAGACGATGAGTTCTTGGACGCATCAGAAGCGCCCGGCGGCGGCGATGCCCAGTACCAGTACTGGAGCGATACGGACGACGACGCCATCGTAGAGGAAAACAAGAGCTACTCGTCGTTGCCTCTGTCACGCGATCCTCATCTCTCCGAGGAACCGGTGCCGGCATGGAATGATGAGGGGGATACGATGCCAGAAGGTGAATTTCGTTTCCAAGAATTAGGCCACGAGCCATTTGTGTTGGATACCATGGAGGCGCTGCCCCGGCCGGGTCTTGATGATTCGAGATCAGCAGCACCAGAGTTGTACAAGGAAGATAATGTGGTTCATGGAATCGTAGAAGCTCCGGTTGCTGCTGAAGAACCAGTCCAAGAGTTATCTGTATCAGACAATGGGGATAAAACAGAGGATGACAAGGGTACAGGTACAGAGGAAATGGAGTCTAGCAAGGAGATTGTGTTACCGGGCATCGGCATTGACACCACTGAAGTGAGTAAATTTCCAGTGCTGGATGATAACACGCTGCAGAGTAAGATAGAAGGTGATGTAACAGCAGAGATGGTGCCGGAGGAAGTGAATAGTGGCACTAATCTTGCTGCAGAGGAGGTGGTTGGTGTGCAAATGGTTGCTATTGCTACTGAACTGCCTGAATTTGAGCCGCTAAACCCGAGTGATCTTGTGCCTCAGGAGTCGCAGGAGATGGCTGAAGCTGTGTATGTTGATGATATTGTTGGGAGTACTTTGACAGAAGCCATTGTACTGGATATTGGTGATACAAATACAGAGAGTGTGGAGCACAATGGTGAGGGACATGTTTCTAGTGTTGTCTCAGTGGTGACCGTGGATGATGTCGCCGATCTAGCTTGCAGTACGAGCACACCGGATGTCTTAGACGTCATTGATGATATGATGAATGTTGAGAGTAGGCCAGATGTTGACCACTCTAATCAGGCAACTGGTGTGGAACACATACGGGAGAACAAGGGGTTCGAGGAGAAAGATCTAGTTGAGGACAAGGTAAAGTTGTTCCATGTTGCCTGGTTCACTCCATCATTTAAAAATTCCATAATTTTCTTTTTATCCATAATGGTTATATCAATCTTGTTTTATGCAAAACTACTTGGTCATACTATTTGGTATTGTTTACTGGTAGAATTTACTTCAACCTTGTGAACTTGGTTAGAATTGACCTCATGCACAATATGAAATGTGTTTGCTGGGCTGTAAATTTGTAAAAATAATAGACATCTATAAAGATGCCGACTAAAATTTGTTTGTGAAATTGGCAGTCGGAGAAAACAAAGGATAGCAAAAACATGGATATCAAGATGCCTACTAGGAGAATGTCACCACAAGACATTGATGTTTCTAAATCGCAAGTGCCCGATGATCAGAGCAAGAGAGAAGATGAAGTAACGGTAGAGATGGTGCTGGAAGAAGTGACGAGTACTACTGATCTTGTTACTGGGGAGGTGGTTGGCGTGCAAGTGGACATTATTGCTAGTGGAAGTGAATCACTGCCACTGAGTGACCTTGTGGCACAAGAGTTACAGGAAGTGAGTGAAACTGCAATTGTTGATGATGTTCAGGGAAGTACTGTAACGGGAGAGATTGTGAAGGATATTGATGATAAAAACACAGAAAGCGTGGAGCACCACAGTGAGGGAGGTGCTTGCAGTTTTGTCTCAGGGGCTTCTGTGGTGACCATGGATGATGCTGAAGGTGTAATGTCCAATAGGAGCACACCTTATGTCTCTGCCATCAGTGAAGATATGACAAGTGCCAAAGGTAGGCCAGATGTTGAGCACCCTCATGAAACGGCTGGTTTTGAATACAAGCTGACAGATGAAGGCAAGAGGAAGGTGGTAGCTGAGGACAGGGTGAGTTAGTGACATATTTTCTGCTCTTTTCCATTGTTCGCTTCATCATTTAAATCGTCTATGAATTTCTTGTTTAGAACTTGTTATTATATGGAAAAACACCATCAGTGTGATGTAGTCATGGATGAGTGACCCCACCCACCAGGATCTGGTGTCCACCTATTTAGATGCTTGTGAATTTAATGGTGGCATGCATTCCTAGTTGGGCAGTTAATCTAAAAAGAATCTGTTATTATGTTGTCACTACACTGAGTGAGCCTCAGATAAAATAAATTACTTTATCCTTCTATGTCAAACCTTAGTAGTTCTGTTAAAATAGCTTATGTCTACTTTTGCCATCATAAAAGGCTAAAGTTTCATTGGCAAAGAGGAACAAGCATATCCATAACATCGGTGGTTTTATTTCTTGCCCTGCTGATAACTAATGTTACATGCAAATCATGAATAATGAAGGTTTGGTCTGAATCTTTGTGTGCTAATTTCTAAGACCACATTCATCATGCGAAGTTACGATACAACCATAGTGAAATCAAATCACACAGAATAGCAGCAGAAGTATTGTTTAAACAATAGTGTGTTTCAATTGCTAGAACTGTGTTGATAAACATAATATTTTTTTGCTGTCACAGTTCTAAACTTTGTTGCCAGTCGTAGTTTCTTTTGGCAGTACTGTACTGATGGGAACTTGCAAAAACCGCTGGAATCAGGTGTTAAAAACAATGTATTTTTGTGAGGACACAATGAAAAATATTCTCTTCCAGTCCTTCTGATACCTTTTTACTCAATAATTTGTTCTTGCAACTAAGGAAAAAACAGTAGTCACATGACCAGCATACATGGCGTAAAGGAAAGCATGGTAACGATGATGGCAGGAGGTAGAAAAAAATAACCAGTTCAAAGCTTGGTGTGTTATCACAAATTTTTTATTGTTTCATGCCATGAGATAACATGAAATAATTGAAGTTAATAACTGCTAATGTAGTAATCTATGTCCATCAACAAGGAATGAACAATTTACTGATTGATGGCTCTTTTCTTTGAAGTCCTAATTTGCCTAGTATGATCCATAATCGTCTATGCTTCTTTATTAACATGAAAGCATAACTATCACTTGTTTCCAGCAGGACAACTATACAGAGGAACAGTTGAGGCAGCAGCTTGATACACTAAGAACAATAACAGGGTACCGCCCGGCTACATCTTTGACTCTGGAAGCCGAGCTTGCCGGGTTATACATATTCGTGGGCGTGGAACCTCCTGTCAGCTCGAGGAATGCCTCGGACCTGACAGAGATCAACATGAAGCTCAGGTTTTTGAAATCGATCATAGGAGTGGAGTGAAGATCTTAGAGGGAATTGAATTCTCAGGAGGTCTGTGGTTGTGTACAAAGCATAAATTTCAGCAGTCCACGGTCCATGCCGCACATGAACTCTGTTAGACAGTTGAGACCTGTGTATCCCATTCTCTGTTTTCCTGAGAGACAAGGGTGAATGTTCTGTATACTTGCTTACAGTTCCTGTTCTATTTAGTCCTCTCTCGAAATGTTGGCTATTCTGTCTCGTGACGTTCGTCCTTCTTCGTCAGTCGTCGTGTTGGCTATTGATCCAAATCAGAACCATCCGCTGTCGCAATAACCCTATAGATCGAGGCAGCCACACTAGCGCCAATTGAGGAGTTCGGCAGGATCAAACTTGATCTCGTGCATGGGTATGATTGTGCTCCAAGGGCTACGACGACGTTCACAACGTCTGGCTCTTAGTTACTATTACCTTCGTTTTATTAAATTATAAATCGTTTTAACTTTCCTGATTTCAAATTATAAATCATTTTGATTTTTTGGATACGTAATATTTGGTATGTATTTATACATAGTTTATTTGTTATAAATTAGTTTATATCTAAATTTATAACAAATAAACTATGTATCTAAAAAAGTCAAAATAAATTAATTAGAATTGGGGACGTAGATGATGTAGCTGGTAGGATTATATATCTATTTCTGTGCATCGAGATTTAAGGCACCATGTACTACAAAAAAACTGACCAATAATATATCCAGCCAAAGCCTTGTGTTGGAGTCATCGAGCACCTGATCTGCAATGCCAAATACCAACCGGACACGAATAGTTAAACTCTAATCCTCACCCAACTATCGTTGTAGTCATCACTAAGTAATATTGTAATAAGAGCGTGGCACCACACAAAGCAAACTAGACTCACCCCGGTTCAGGAATCAGGATCGAAGCTGAAGCTGGGGTTCATGGGGCCGCCGGCGACAGCATCCCCCTTCGCCTACCTCGACCTCCCCCCGACCCCACAAATCAATGCTTCGTCCTCGCATGGCGACGATCTTGTGCTCCCCCACATAGCGCGCTTCCTCATGGAGGAGAATGACATCGACGACGAACTAACGTACCAGATGTACGCCGACCACCCCGCCATGCTGTTCCAGGCGCAGCAGCCCTTCGCCCAGATCCTCTCCGACGCCGCCTCTGACGCCGTCGGCGCATGGCCCTGTAACTCCCCCGCCGTCGAGCTCTTCCCACCACCGCAGTGGGCGACGGCGGCGGCAGCAGCACCCGGCGATGACCAAGGCAACAAGCCGGGCGCCTCTTTGATGAACAGCACGGAAGCGGCGGAGCCCAATAACTGTGTGCCGGGCAAGAGAAGATGTACGGACGCGGTGAGCATGGCGTTCTCGAGAGGCGTGGAGGAGGCCAGCAAGTTCTTGCCACGAGACATGAACACGGTGGACGGTACGACGGCGGGCCGGAGGCGGCGGCTTGACCTTGACGCCGATGGCGAGGCTGAGGTGGAGATCGGTACGGGCCGAAGCACCGGCAACCACGTGGCGTTGCCGCCGCCGCCGCCGCCAGAGTCGGCGGAGGAGACCGCCGCGCGCGAGATGCTGGACAAGCTGATGATAAGCGGCTACGACGCGCAGGCGGAGGCACGGCGCGGGGCCACGGAGACGACGATGGAGAAGAAGACGCCGCCACAGCCGCGGCGGCGCGGTGCCGGCGCGCGGCACGCGGCAGTGGACCTGCACGCGAAGCTCATCAGCTGCGCCGAGGCCGTGGCCGGCAACCGCCGCCGCGCCGCGGCGGAGCTGCTGCGGCAGATCCGGCGCCACTCCTCGCCGACGGGGACCGCCGCGCAGCGCCTGGCGCACTGCTTCGCCGGCGCGCTGGAGGCGCGGCTCGCCGGCACGGGGATCCTGCTCTACCGGTCGCTCTCCGCGCGGCGCGCCTCCGCCGCGGGCGTCCTCAGGGCCTACCGCCTCGGCATGGCCACCTGCAACTTCCTCCCCGTGCAGCTCCTCTTCTCCAACGAGACCGTCCGCGCCGCCGCCGCGGGGAGTGACAAGCTCCACGTCGTGCACTACGGCCTCGGCCACGGGCTCCAGTGGCCGGACCTGCTCCAGCGGCTCGCGCGCCGGGAAGGCGGCCCGCCGGAGGTCAGGCTCACCGGCGTCGACGCCCCGCAGCCCGGGTTCAACCCCGCCGGGATCACCGACGACACCGGGCGCCGCCTCGCCGACTGCGCCCGCCGGCTCGGCGTCCCGTTCAAGTTCCACGGCATCGCAGCTCGATCCGAGGACGTCCGTCCCGAGCACCTGGACATCGACGGCGCCGGCGAGGTGCTCGTCGTGAACAGGTTCCTCCACTTCAGGTCCCTGATGGACGAGAGCGTCGTCGTGGACCGGCCGAACCCCAGGGACACGGTGCTGGGCGCCATCGGAGAGATGAGGCCCAGGGTATTCGTGCACGCCGTCGTGAACGGCGACTACTCCGCCGCGATCTTCACGACGCGGTTCCGGGCGGCGCTGCACAACTACGCGGCGCTGTTCGACATGCTGGAGGCCACGGCGGCGCCGCGGGGGGAGGAGGGCGACGAGGCCGGGAGGATGGCGGTGGAGCAGGAGGTGCTGGCGCGGTGGGCGGTGAACACCATCGCCTGCGAGGGCGCCGACAGGGTGGAGCGGGCGCAGACGTACAGGCAGTGGCACGCGCGGTGCCGGCGGGCGGGGCTCAGGCAGCTGCCGCTGGATCCGGGGATCGTTGAGATGGTGAGGGAGAAGGTGAGGAGTGAGTCACACGAGTGTTCCATGATCGACGTGGATGACGGGTGGCTTCTCCATGGGTGGAAAGGGAGGGTGCTCTACGCCATCTCCACCTGGACATCAGACGACGAGAAATAATTTGGATAGATATCCCCAGTCACCGGCCTTCTTGGACGATACAGCCGGCAAATCAATAAGTTCCCAAACCATCATAATGTGGCTCGTCACATTTTGCTAGACAGTTGGCTTGTGCTCGTTGAGACATCGAGCCGACAACTCAATTTGGATGAATAATAAGAAAACGAGCTAAGAAGTCTAGTGTTTATCTCAGCTCATTAAAAACTCAAAACATCTTGTGAGGTTCAGGAACTCAACAAATAATCAACACAAATATAGGAACTGCTTCCAAACGGTGATGAGCAATTTGATTCAGAGGCGGAATACAATCAGCTGCTGTTAATCGATTTTCCGGGCAGCTCAGCAAAGCAAAGCCAGCTGTTGTTTCTGGTTGGCTTGCCGTCTCTTAGACTATCTCCAACAGGAGATGCAAAGTGAGACCCAAACCTATTTTTGGGTGGCCACAGTGTTTTGGGTAGCCTAAACAAGCCTCCAACGGATGACCCAATCCCACGATCCATTTTACCTCCTCCCTCCCACGCGACGCAAAGATGCGTCCTCTCTCCCACGCGACGCAAAAACGGACTCGCGCGGAGGGGAGGGGCACCGGCGGCTCGCGCGCAGGGTTCGGCGTCAGCGGCCGAGCGGGAGGGCTCCAGCGATGGCGGCGCGGAGGGGAGGGCCGATGCGGAAGCTGTCGATTAGGCGGCGCCCAAGCGGGAGGGCTCCAAGGCGGCGACCAAGCGGGAGGGCTCCAGCGCGGCGGCGCGGAGGGCTCCGGCGGCAGCGTCGGCGCGGAGGGCTCCAAGGCGGCGACCGAGCGGGAGGGCTCCAGCGGCAGCGGCGCGGCTCCAAGGCGGCGGCGGCGCGGAGGTCTCCAGCGGCGGCGGCGCGGAGGGCTCTAGCGGCGGCGCCGCGGGGCCTGCGCGGCAGGGGCGGTGAGGTGCGGCGTCGCGGCGGTTCCCTCCGGCCTCCGAGGGCGCGCGGTGGCCCCGTCCTCCTCGTGGCGGCGACGGCGCCTCCTCCCCCGCCTCTCCGCCGACGCTTCCTCGCAGCGGCGACAGTGGCCCCGCCCCTCTCCCCTGCTCCCTCCAATCTCCCGCGCAGCGACGGGCGGCCCGCGGCGGCAGGTGGCCGGCGTGTGGAGCGGCGGTGGAGGGCTCAGTGCGGCAGTCGAGCGTGGAGGGGAGGAGATTTGGGTCCTCTGTTGGAGTGGAGGAGATTTGGGTAGTGATTCTTTTTACTGTGCATGACCTATACGGTGGAATGGGTCTTGTATTTGGGTCTTCATTGTTGGAGATAGTGCCATGACATGTTCCCTGATGAACTGAATCAAAAAGAAATGTTTTGGGCTGGGCGGCCGCATTGGCGCAGCTAGTAGTGTCCTGGGCTGCTAGCCCAAGAACGAAACGGCCTGTCACGTTCTACTAGAGGCCGTCGGTCACTCGGTCAGCACGCTGCAGAGGCAAAGCGTCGAACACATGGCGCGCATCCTTCGCCGCGCGCTCTCGCACACCGCCGCCGCCGCCGGCGGCGGCAGCGCGGCCCCCCGAGTCGCCGCCGCATTCGGTTCCGTTTCCTCCCCATCCTCCGCCGCCGTGCCTCTGCGCTCCCCCCTCGACGACCGACTTCTCCGCCTCCTCCGCTCCGAGATCACCTACCTCGCGGAGCGCAGCCCTCCCTACCCGGTAATTTCCTCCCTCCCCCTTTCCATTCCCCGCGCACGATTCACTTCTCGCGCTCGCGGCAAGGCCCAACCCACACGGCTTCCTCGTCTTCCCGCAGCCGCCGAGGAGCTTCAAGTCGTTCGCCGTGGAGGACCGCCCGGGGGAGCAGTGGGTGCGCCTCCGCTCCCGCGCCGGGGCGGATGAGGTGGTCAAGGTCGAGGCCACCATGTTCGACGGCGCCGCGGAGCCGCTCCCCGACGACGCGCCCCTCTTCCGCCGCGTTGAGTCCCTGGAGCGCGGCCCGCGCCTCCACCTCAGCCTCATCGCCGAGGTCACCCGGAGCGACCGCGTCCTCGGCTTCATCTGCTCCGCCTGGCCCGACGCGCTCGCCGTCCAGCACGTGCTCACCCTGAGCGCTGGCAGCGATGGCGCTCGTGGTGGACGCGATTTCGTGTATGGATTAGGATTATTGTGCAGTGCAGTTTAATTTTGTTCTTTGTTTCCTGATGTTTGTGTGATGTGGTTTCATTCACAGGAAGCTGGGTGCCGAGGAGAGGGAAGCGGTGACGAAGTTCTTGAGGGAGAGGGAGGTGGATGAGGAGCTTGCTGAATTCTTGCACGACTACATGGCTAACAAGGAGAAGATGGAACAGCTCCGGTGGTTGAAGACTGTCGAATCATTCCTCGACAAGTAGGATAAGAACACCCACTGCAGGTAATATGGGTGATGTGTATGGACATATCCTTGGTTCTAGGTAAATTTTAGTATTCTCAGCCCGAGTAGAAATGAATTTAAGTAAAGCTTGATGGCAGCATTGCTTGAGAAGTATAATTAATTAGTTGGCCATGAGAAATGGTATCTGGTCACAAGTAAGCCATAAACACATATTGTGGTTATTGACGATAGGGTTTCCTAGTAGTCTAGCTGGGGAAATGGTGAAGAAAAAAGTTAATACTCGCAAAAAAAGAGAGCAAAGTTAATCTAGTTAGCAGCTTTTTAGCAGTCATCGGAATGCTGATATTTGAAGACTTTGAAGGCCTGGATAACTCACCTTGTCTTCAGGCCTTGTTGGTGTTGGATAAAAGAGAAAAACAACAACTGACATCACCTTTGTTGATACAATTATACCTATGGCGGTGTTCACTTCCAAAACTTCCCCCAAACTTTCTCTCTCTAAACTTCACTATTCACTATCACATCAAATCTCTCTCCTCATGCATGGAGCATTAAATGTAGGTAAATAATAAAACTAAATACATGGTTTTGATGTACACGACGAGACGAATCTTTTGAACCTAGTTAGGTCATGGTAGGACAATAATTACCACAAACGAACGAAAAGTGCTACAGTGCGCTACAGTGTTCGATGCGACATTTTTACCCAACTTCACTTTCACTTTTTGAGGAACTAAACACCGCCATGGTCAATCCTGTTTTGGAAACTCAAGTTTAGTTTTTGGTTTCAACCTGCAGTACATGTAGTCTAGTATAACTGTCAAACGATATGCACCCATTTACTCTCAGAAAGTCCAGACTCCAGATTCCGTTCAAAAAAAAAGTCCAGACTCCAGAAACATGTTCCTCTGTTGCCTCTATCTGGAAAATCTTCAGCTTCCATTTCTAGAATGAGGATTTTTTTAGGAACTAGAATGAGGAATTGATACAACTATATATATACCTGATCACCTGTTTTCTGTTTGGAAACATGTACTATTCTATATCAACAATTTTTAGTCTTAATCTTTGTTCAGCGCCCTAAATCTCTGAACATGGTTCCATTTGCAGGCGCCCCGGCTGTTGTAAGCATTATTTCCAATCATGGTACTCTCTGAACTGGGAATGAATAGGCTCCAACAATTGGTGTTAAGAAATGGTCTCCTGCAGTCCTTGTGGATTATCCACCTCCCCACTACCGTGCTATATGATTGCTTATTCATTCTTGTTGCTGAAGAAGTTATATAACAGCTTGCGAAGCAGTGCTCATGGAAATTGATGATCTGAATATCCTACTGTATTATCATTTCTTTGTGATCAAAGATTGTTCCCAATCATGTATCTGTTGAAATATATGCAGCTTGATTTTCTGCAGTACCAAATCTGTTATTCTGAATTCTGATAGCCCAATGTCAAAGGACCTGCAACTGTTCCCGTTTGGGTGGACGGTTCAGATCCAGGCGCAGCACATGAAATTCATGCCCCTTGCCCCAGTTGGCCTTTTTTTTTTGACACGCCCAATTGGCCAATTCAACAGAGTATGCAAAGGAACCTGCCAGGTAGGTAAGACGGGGGAGGTGCTTGTGACCTCACTGACGAGCGGGGTCCACATGCTGATTCAACCCTCCCCTCAACGGCTAGTTCCACCCAAACCGTTGGGACAGAAACCAAACAAAAACTGAGGAGCTCTCCCACCAAATCACACCTCTTCTCTCCCCGACCTCCATCTCTCTCTCTCTGACGCTCCCCTCTCCAGCTCACCTCTTTAGAGATCGCCAAGAAGCTCCAGCGGCGGCGGCAGAGCTCTGCGGCCATGGTGTACACGTACACGCCGACGTACTACTCGGGCCTGCAGGACACCATCGCGTCCCTGTGCAAGTCCATCCTGCCGTCCTTCCGCGTGGGGCGGCGCCTCACCGCCGACCAGGCCGCCGCGCGCCGCCACGCCGAGCAGCTCAAGTGGCAGCAGGAGTCCTTCCACCGCATCCTCCACCTCGCCGCGCTCCACCGCGAGGGCATCGTCCCGGCCTCCGACGTCGCCGCCTTCCGCGGGCCCATGCTCGCCGCGCTCGTCGCGCCGCCGCCGCCGCAGCACCCGGAGCAGCCCGCCGTGCTCCGCGACAAGCTCCTCTTCCTCCAGGAGCTCCTTCACTCCAAGTGCATCTCGGCCGCCGAGTACAACGCCTCCAAGGCGCCCCTCGTGCAGCGCCTCGCCGCACTCGGCGTCGTCGTCGACTGCCCCGACGCGGAGGTCTCCGCCGAGGAGTGGTCGGAGATCGACCTCCGGGACCCGCCGCCTCCGGCCTCCGCCGCGGCGGCTTCCGACAAGCCGCCCAAGCACAAGGCCTTCATCACGCCATGGAAGAGCAGATCCAGGAAGGAGCAGGACGCGAACGGCGCGTCCAGGCCGCCGCTGGCCCCGGTGGACCAGAACAACGGCAAGAACGCGTCGGTCCTGATGGCCGAGAGCTCGCCGGCGGAAGCGGTGCCGTCCGGGAAGCCCGAGAAGGGGAAGAGGAGGAATCTGGCGGCGATGTTCAACAGCAGCGGCAATGGCTGCGGCGAGAACAAGGACCCTGCGGCTGCGGGGGAGGAAGGGATCGACGAGAAGGAGACGGCGGCGAAAGGCAAGAAGAAGAGCTCGTGGGGGTTCGACGGGCTCAAGAAGTGGAAGAAAAGCGGCTGCACCAACGGCGAGGCGGCGGCCACCGTCGAGCAGCCGGAGCGTGCTCTGCCGCGGTCGTCGTACAGCGAGTGCCGGCTGGAGGCGAGCCCCATGGCTGCTGCCTCTGGCCCGGATGCCAAGAGGGCCAAGACGAAGCTGCACACGGCGACGGGCGATGACTCTGCTTCCGAGTTCTTGCATGATAAGGTACTGTGAATCGGTGACTCTTCCCAAAATGATTATGCCAGATTCAAGGAATGCTAATGAGCGAATTATAATTGTATGATTGTTTAGGACATAGTAGTAGGTTAGATTATTTTTATCCAATGTGGAAATAGCGCGATTGAGAGTTTGTGTGACGAATTACTGAAGGTTCTGGTGGAGAACACAAAGAAGGAGCTCTCAAGGATCCAGGCTGAGCTATCATCTACAAATCGGAACTTGAACTTCTCGTAAGTCATTAATCATGCTCTGTTAATGGTGAATGGAACTATTATTTTGCCATCTTGTCTTGTTTGGCGTGATTGAAGATCGTTCCTGTCTTTGTAGGGATCAGCAAATCGAGGCCATCTCTACTAAGCTTCCCGTGGACAAGTCTGACCTCAAGCCTTTCTTTCCAAAGTAAAACAAGATATAACTTGACCATCCACATGATTTTGGGCATATCTCAGACGATCTTGTTGATTTTGTAGGGCATGGTGTGATCAGCATGGGGACGGTGTGATCACTGCCGCAAAGAAAGAGTTCAAGGAGCACGTCGATGAGATGGAGAAACACAGGGACATCACTGGCAATGAGGGCTGGGCCACTTTTGACGACATCAACCTTGATGACAACTTTAACCCCAGGGCCTTTTCTCAGCATCAGTCAGACTCAGAGGTGAAGGGGAAGAAAGTCAATGAAAGCCTCACCAGCAGTTTCACAAACCCCTTTTATGACGAGAAGAACCCGTTCTTGAACACAAACTACAATTGACGTGATCATAGGAGTGTGATGTTTGGGTCTTTTGCGTCGGAATGTATCAATTCGTTTATAGTTTACCAGTGTTTTGCTTTGGGTTCAATTGTTATATTGGACCAGGGTTGCTGTTTATGGTGTAAGAAGTTATATGATGGGAGCGTGTAGCTCCTTCCCTTGATTAATCATTTACCCTTGATATCTATGAATCCATAGCACTTATTTCTTTCCCAATTCCCGGTGACCCTGAACATTAAACTTTTGCATCAGATGAATGCCCCTACGATCTACGTACAGCTGGTAGTTCATTTGGTTTCACAAAGGATAAACCGGCAGTGCAGATGCAAGTCTCTAGGGATTATATACAGCAGGCAGTTCGTTATTCTCCCAGATATGCAATGCAGTTCTAAAGGATGAAAAATAAATGTTATATACACATGTTACACAAAAGTAAAGATGGCACACCGTCAGCTAATTGAGATAACGCCTGCAGTATCTTGATCTACAAAAGCATGGGATCCTCTGGCCTTCATCTTCCCGGTTGAAGTGGTAATCATAAGTAATTTCCTCCCCTGGGTTTATGTGGCGTTCTGCAAAGAACATTACCTGGACAGAGCAATAATGTAATCAAATTCTAGTCCACCACAGTTGGGACTCGTGGGAAGCCTGAAGCTTAAAACTTCTATATAATTCTTAGCAAACTTCATATTGTAGTTTGCTGTTTGGCCTTGCCGTTTTTATTTTGCTTTTGATGCTGCTTGGGACATATTGGCTTTCTAATGAGGTTGATGCATTGCATTGGACTAAAATTTACAATTCAGTATAAATTTTGTAACAAAACAAATATAAATAGGCAAAATGAGTACCTTTTTCTCATTCCTGATTGAGATTATTTTCGCAACACAGTTTGGCTGATGCAACAAAGATTAAAAGAATTGAGTGAATATAGGAACATTTGAAATAATAAGCTGATTAGGGCTCAGTTTGGAACACAGGTTCAATGCCCACTAGAATCTGGGAAAAGAATCGCATTTATTACCTGACACGAATGGTTGACGAATCTTGCAATCCCACCTTTGCGGGTGGCATCAATAATATGTTCCTTGTCAATCTTAAAGAAATAACAGGCACTCTTATATTGTTGCCGTTTCCCAGACTGGTATTCGATCTCTCTTTTGTCAGCAACCCGCTGCCCAACAATTTCACCAACATACTCTACAACCTGAACTATTTTGATGCAAAACTTCAGAATGATTTCATTTGCTAAATTCCTTTATTAGTACATACAGCCAAAAAAACAGAACTGATGAATTACCATAGAGCCACGCGGAATAAACACTGATGTGTAGAGACCAAGTCCATGTATGCCAGATTTATAGACTACCAAATGCTTCCATCCTTTTAACTGCTTGTAATGGATGTATTCCTTCTGAAATGAAAAACATGCATGAAAAGCTTAGGAAGCAGTTGATTCTATAATATATGCTGCAACCTATGCTGTCTCACTATAGCAATATACTCCCTCC
Organism: Echinochloa phyllopogon; assembly: GCA_033239725.1. Lineage (NCBI taxonomy): Eukaryota > Viridiplantae > Streptophyta > Magnoliopsida > Poales > Poaceae > Echinochloa > Echinochloa phyllopogon. Next base: position 46,197,285 of record BTCW01000002.1, on the reverse strand, counting down.
GTATCGAAATATTTGTCGCCGTTGACTTTTTTCTACAACTTTGACCATTCGTCTTATTCAAAATATTATGCAAGTACCATCCATTTTGTTTGTCACATGCTTTACTATTGTAGGTATTTTAAGCTTGACTTACCCTTTTGTATATTTGCGATAATTTTTTGAATAAGACGAATGGTCAAAGTTGTAAAAAAAAGTCAACGGCGACAAATATTTCGATACGGAGGGAGTAGCATATATAATGGTATACACTATGATGAAAGAAAACTGAAAGAAGATACCTGTCCTCTTCCACAAGGCTTTGAACCATTTATGCGTACCCAAGCATTTATCTGTTCTTGGGAAACACTGAAGTCACCACTGTACTCTTCAGATTTTTTGTGGCTAGTACCAGGAAAGCCTTCTCCCTTTCGACCTTTAAAACCCTGTTTCAAGTAACAAACAGCTATACAGATTTCCATTTACAGGCAATAGAAAGGTTCAAAAAGCATTACCTCTGTACGGGCACATGCCCAGTTGCTGCTTCTCAAGCATTCCTTCTTAGGATTAACGTGACTAGAAAAATCATTAGCATGATCAATGCACCGCCCGTAAAAGCCAACATTTTCATTGTGCTCACCTTCGGGCTCACTTTGAAGCAAACCCTGTTGTGATATCATAAACAAATATGAATGTGGACAATATAAGCTCAATGAACGTAATATTAAATGCAACCACTGAGGCAAATACATTTTTTTCTGGTAAGCAAGAAATTCAAGATCTGAGAAATTACAGAAGAGCCAACTATAGCTTTAACACCAAATAAAGAAAAACAGGAACGGCGAGGAATACAGTACCATTTTGTTACCATTAGAAAGCAGCACATGACTCGTACCATCCTAAACAATCAAGGTGCGTGGAAATTATCAACAATAAACCACCGCCTTGTTCCTTACATTGCTTGACGAACATGCTAAGAATTTGGGCATTCTCTATGCCATCTCGGGTTTACGTAATATACAAAAACAATAAAGGTGTAACTGAAGTTTCAAACTATTTCCTATGAGCATGCGGTAAGTAAATGTATTGAGAACATAAAGGACCACCTTTATCCCAAAAAAAACTTATTAATGTGCAGGTGCCATACCCTCTGATGTGCACACCAAGGATGAAAGAGCACCGAACAATTTACATCTCGGCACTTGATAAATGAGCCCCCAGTTCTGTCACATATTGAACATGCCTGATGAAAAAAGAAGTTGCAATAAGTTCAAGATAAAGTTCATTAAAAATTATTAAATTTAGAATTGTAATATTATTGGACAACATCATTACTAAACATCAGAGGATTCCATGCTCAGGTGCAGAAAGGTTACTCCAACAAATTATCATAAGAACATGTATGTATGGAACTCACAGTATTTCTCTTGGCAGGTGAAGCACCTGAAACATCAAAAGCACTCATTGTGGCGGCATTTGGGCATTTTGTGCCAGGTGTCCATAGCCCACAGACCATGTGAACCCACTGCATTGTTCGTGGGCCAAGTAAAGTGGAATTGTGATTAATAGAGGTCCAGGAATTGCTGGTAATGTTCTCTGCATTCGCAATGCTATCCCCATGTGCACTGTCTACTGGATTTTGCAGGCCTATTGCAGACAAAATGTTCAAAGCTTGTAGATTTGAAAGCACAAATAAATTATAGTCAACACCTTCCCCATGTAAGTACTTACCTGTACACTCACTGCTTGCATTTCCTAATGAACCAACATATTTTTCTGATCTTGATGTAGTCGTCAAACCTTTGAGCAAACTTTTCAGAACATTCTTGGTTTTCAGTGCCCTTGTCATAGCTCCACCTCCATAACCACATAACACACAGGTCTGAAAACAGATGAAATGAGCGATTGGTACTCAGCACAAACTCTTTATCTCCTAGAAATAATGAATCTCTATTTGATAGATTTCAGAAAAAAAAAAACAAATCTAGGCTGTATCATGAGCAACTTTTTTTATGAAAGCTAATGAGCAAATATTTTCCTTAAGGCAAGACAGTAGCAACCATGTCAGCAGCCTACCACTAGAAGATACTCGCAAAGATTCAATTTAGGTGGTTGGGTCCAGTTTTCAGATCAGTAAGGCATGGATGCACTTAAAGTCTTAAACAAAACTTAGTTGATATAAAATAAACTTTGGCAATGGAGTAAAAAATAGGATGCGCCCACTTTGGTTAAAAAATATACCACTAGATCAAGTACATAGCCCCCTTTCCTGAAATCAACTCCGAGGATAAAGCAAATTGCAGGCTTACTGATATATTACAAAGGAACTTGCCACTTTTTAAAAGTAAGAACAACGGGTTCTTACAGTAGTAAGTCTACTTACGCAACCATCTTTGTGGGTACCATCAAGTTTGGCCTGTGGAGGAGAATTTGGAAAAGCTGGGCTCCTCCACATTGTAAGTTCTTCATCTGGCTCGTGTTTTAAGACCGGGTTTGTAGGGCTGATCAGTGGGCCAGAAGGGGTATAGAGCCTATTTCTTAGGTTCAGTGACCTTCAAACCTTGGCGTAGGCTTTGGAAGACCTGGGCACCACCAAAGTGTAAAATGTTCCTTTGGCTAGCAATCCGAAATAGATGTTGGATTGGATAGCAGACAGATGGGCTAAGAAGAATTTGCCTCACCCAGATATGTGCCCACTCTGTGATCAAGAAGACGAAACAATACAACACTTGTTAACTTCGTGTGTTGTGGCTAGACAAGTCTGGTTTGAACTTTTCTCTCACCTGAATCTTACTGGTTCTATTCCACGACAACAGGAGGTTAGCTTTGCTGATTGGTGGCGTCGGACTCTGAAAAGAGTTAGAAAGGAGGACAGAAAAGGAATGAATTCTCTGATTATCTTGGGAGCGTGGTGTATCTGGAAACATAGGAATGCTTGTGTTTTTGAGGGTGCCTCTCCTTCAGTGAACTCAATCATGAGGGGAGCTTAAGGATGAGCACAGCCTTTGGTGCCTGGCCGGTGCAAAGAAATTGCAAGGCCTGGGTCTTGGTGTTCTACCAGAGGTTTAGGTAGGGTCAGGTCTTGTGTTGGTAAAGTTTTGTAGCTAGTTCTAGTTGTCTAAAAACCGCCTCTCATACTTGGTCCCCGTATTTGCGGCAGGGGTTGTATGGGGACCATTTTTTCTCTAATACAATGAAACACATCATATATCTAGTTTTCCTGCGTTTTAAAAAAAAATCATTTGCAGGAAACAATCATTTTTTTTAAGCAGCCTGCTGAACTCGCAAGTTAAATCATTGGCTACATAGCATCTCATCACACAACTAAATCATCAGCTTTATTGCCTAAGGACAGCAATAATGAAAAACATAGTTCTTCCGTAGTACTAAAGCAAAGAAATCAATGCGTTTAATTAATGATGAGAAGATGAACTGGCAAAAAAAATTCATACTATTAACGACAAAAAGAAATAGCCGACGTGCATGTATTCAATCTTATTCTTTTACTATGCTAGCCAGATAAATTATACCAGCAAAATCAGATAGAATAAACAACTACTCGGTACAATAGAAAGTTTACTCAATGTGACACTATCATAGTTCAACTTCTTTAGAACAATTCTTTGAACACAAAAAGATGAGCACAAATAATAGTTTACACCTATTAAACAAGAGGATCGGCCAGTCAATGAGTCAGTAACGAAATCAAAGCATATATGTAAACTTATTTGTTAGCCACTAATCAATGTCACAATAAATTTCCAAAAAAAGAGAGAAGATGAACGGGCAAAGACACTCTTGTAGTTTTTATATGATATATGAAACTAAATAAACTGCCACAAGGATGCATGTACTACTCTACCTCGTGACATACTAAATGCTTAAACAAATTGCTTTTCTGAAAATGAATTTGCTTACTGGGTTCAGGGTATTAGTCTTGCAGGGTCTACAGAACCATTGACCTTTAGGGACCTTTAGAACACCATAGCAAGCTTGGTGCACCTACACAGAATACAGGCCTCTATTAATATGCAGTAGTGCTAGGGCACAGGTAAGAAGTAGTATGAAATACTTTGACATAGCACTTGCTGCACTCTATCAATTGATTGCAAGGCTCCAGGTCTGAGATTCCACAAACACAGCATGGAGCATCTGAGCTGAGCCTATCACTGTGTCTGTACAAGATATTAAGCAGAACCTTGTCAGATCAGCAGGTAGTGAAATCAATTAGATGAAACATTGAGTACCCTCCCAAGAACATATCCTTTCTTTGTAAATAAATCTACATGATCTTTGTAAATAAATATACTGGAACCACAACCTCCTAACATTCACTTCATGGGTTAGCACAGCATTGCCTTTGTCGCTGCTGGAATAGCATGCCGATCTGTTTGCAAATTTTTTATGCCTCTTAATCCTAGTAAGGGATAAACTTGCTCTTCGATTCTTAGTCCCTGTATATGGTTGAATACAATGTTAGTAAAACAGAACTGCAGTTCACTAGTGGATCCTGACACATTTTTTCATTTACAAAAAAACAACTGTAGCTCATGTTAATAGTTAATGCATAAAATAGGGTATGTTGCCACTTGGGGAAACAAAGGAGGAGCTATGTGGCACAGGATCAATTCATGGCTTTGCCATGCTATTTATAAGGGTTAAAAAGGGTTTGTTCCCAATTCCCTATGTCAAAGAAAATATAATTAAACTGCATATCACGTGGTAAAATACAATCAAATCAATTTTTCTCTGAAATGGCTTCAAAGTTTCTAAAATTACTAAAAAGTGCTATGTACAGGGCATCTAGACAAACATAATCCATCTTATGGAGCATAACCAATTTCAGTAGTTTGCAGCCAAACATACTATGGTACTCTTCTCGTACCAGTACTTCTTGATGATGTTATTGACAGGGGATTTGTTTCCTCATCTGCTAGACCAAGAGGATCATCTTCTCCGAGAACTGAAATGAGAGGCCTTTTCATATTTCTAGTTCTCTAAAAGAAATTCACTGCAAGCTACATGTTCAAAGTAGCTGAAATGAAAGTTTTGGAACTTACCATTACATGGTCTTTTGCAGTGAGCCACAACATGCGACCTCAAACCATTAGATGAATACCTACTCCTTTTGGAACCCTGTGTTTCATATTCAGCTTGTGGACTGCAATTTTCATCATCATCGGAATATTTATCTACAGAAAAATCTGAGCTGTTCACAGAACAATCTGAGCTTTTTTCCTCATACAAGTGGGTGCTTTCTGTCTTACAGAGTTTAACAGAATGGCATCTCTTAGCCTTTTTAAGAACCAGATTGAGTGGAACGATTTTGGGAGACTTTCGATTATCATTTGCTATCCCTGTGGCAATTAAACTAGAATCAATTCCAGCACTCCCACTGCACGCATCTTTACTGTTAGGTTCATTAATAATGCAGTTCAGAGACACATATTTAGGCAGTTTGCGGCCAAATGCTCGACTTTCTTCCTGGTGATGTTTTGTTCTATCAGGAGTACTCTTATCCTCTACTAGCTTTTTTCCATCAAAGGAATCTAATCCACCAAATAATTTTCCCTCGGCTTCTGGTTGCTCATCATCACCTTTGAAACCCTTGTTCTGGCTGTGAAGCCGTTTCACAGGCTTATTCAGTTGCATGGTAGGATGTTTTCGCTTGGTTCTCAACACCTTGCAAAATGAGTTAACCTCATTTTGTGGTTGACAACCCCCCTTTTGGGATGACTGGGAACTAGTCCTAGTATAATCATCTGATACAGAATTTTTACCAGAGCAACTCAATGTTCTAATTTTGTTTGGCAGTCTAAAACAAAGCTCCTCATTGTCCTTTTCCTCCAGTTTACTTCCCTCAGAAATCTTATTACACTTGCGCTTCACTCGAGATGGACCCAACTTAGATCTGGCAAAACTATTTAGGGCTTCTTCACATCCTGTACTGGTAGGCACATAGCTGGATGCTGAACATTTCTCAATTCTTGATCCTTCATCACATAGATTTTTAGGTTTCCTATGTTTAGCAGTAGAGGACACATTGTTAAATTCAGGTGACATCTGAAACTTTGTCACCACAATGCTGGACGATCCAGAAGAGAGACCAAACTTTGGTTGTCCTTTAGATACTATAGAATCTCTATAAGTGCTCTTTTTCTCTGCTACGGCTTTGGACGAACTGTCATCGGCCACTGAAGCTTCGGATACATTCTTCAGTCTCTCCGTTATAGCAATAGAAGGCTCGTCCATTATTTTATCAGAGGCATCTTTACAATGAGAAGCTTGAGACAAGCTTCTTCCAGCAATTCTATTGCTTAAGCATTGGTATGTTAACTTCTCATGCTCCCCTAATGTGCAGCATCTGGTAGGCATTTGCAGCTGTTGTTTGCTTTTAGGTGCAGTATGACCAGTTTGATCAATTCTTACATCACAGTGCTTTGTGAAGCCGCAACCAGTTAAACATTTTGGGACTACAGAATAGCAGCATCTTCCATTGCAGCAAGGACCTCTTTCTCTTGTATTAAGTGCATCAAACAGAGAGTGCTTTGTTAAGCTATCTGTCGCATGTCCCACAGAACTGCAATAAATAGAAGTATGTGAAAGGAAGCATGGGGATAGGTACAAAAGCTATCGGTCCACACGGGGATTAGTACAGACAGTAAATGGAATACTGGTCGCTGATCAAAACTAGACGGAGGGAGTATTGTGCATCTTGGTAACAGTCAAGGTGCTAAAACATCAATCATTGTATTGTATACAATGACAAAAACAAAGGTGCATAATGTGATGGCAATACCCAGCCAGAGTAGCAACAAGGAGAAAAAAATGATTAAATGAATCAGTTTACCTTCTGAAATGCGATCCATCAATGGGACATGCATAACAAGACTGCAAGATGTGTTCTCGAGAACAAAATGATGATCTTTGCATAAAAGTCGAACAGGCACAAAGTTCGTCTTGCCCTGAAACAAAAAGGAAGTTTTACAATGAATTAAGACATGGCAACAGTTCAACAATTGTCCATCATAGACACAACCTTGCTAGATGAAGAAACAAACCTTCAAGGGTAGGCTTACTGGCTAGAACTGGACCAAGATCACTAGAAAAATGAGCTCTGCACAAGTGACCGGGTATAAAACCAAGCTTGGAAACATCTTCCTGAATTTTGCAACAGCATCCACAAACCGATTTTCCTAGTGTTGACTGATCAGTTTGGCAACAGCTAGGTAGAAACTCCCGAGAAGAACAGCAAGATTTTCCATTTTCACAGCTGATTTTGGCAAAAGCTCTCAAACTTCTATGTCTGCATAAGTCATCAACTCTTTCGAAAGTACCATGGCCCCTGGCCTGCAAAAAATGCTACGATTATAGAAAAGCAATAAAGAACAATTTCCGTGGCTGTGCCTGATATTGCTTCTGCTATGTGCAAGAGCAAGATCAACTTACCATTTTATCATAGAAACAGGGAACCCCAATGTCACCATGTGCAACCTGATGGGATTTATCACCCACGTGAGTGCAGCTCATGCAATTTGTAGGACATGAAACTCTTGCACAATTTGTCGAGATTCCAACATTAGGTTCATTAGGCAGCAAATGTGATGGGCAATCCCCATGAATCAAATGTTCCTGACTATTAGCATGGGATGCACCTTGAGGATTATATCCATTGGAAGCTGCTGAAAGAGAAATGGCCTCTGGTACCCTTTTCATATGAATAATGCTCGGGGCCAACTTTTGATGATTATCATTAAACCTTGTCTCAGTCTGTCTACTGGCAATTTTTGGATGATCAGAACCACATGCAGCATCCAGGGCCTTAGGATTATAGTGCTCATTACTATTGAGAATATCGTCATTGGGTCCGGATGTACTATTCCTCTCAAGGTGTGAAAGAAATAATGAGATAAATGAATTCTTGGATGTATCATCTGTGAGTTCACCACCTTCTGAATGTTTTGTTCCATTAGCAACTTCAAGTGGTTGCTTCTTATTTCCAGTACCAACAGATGGTTCATTATGTTCAGCTAGATTTTTGTTGATTTTTGTTGCTTGCTTTGGACAAGGATCTGCGCCACATGATCATGGTGTTATATGTGTAAGAAAAGCAGAAAATGCTCTCAAAGGAAGTGCACATATAATCAAGAATCAAATAAGATGTTTCTGCTATGATGCTCAAAATCATACTAAAAATCATATTTATGAATAACCAACATTTGATAGTTTTTTTATTGTGTCTTGTCATTTTGACATTTACAGAGTATTAGCATGGTTAAGCATAAACAAATCTAGAGATGCTTGATTGGTAATTATCATACTCAACTTCTAATGTTCTATCTTAATGGCAATGCACAAAGAAAAAAATGAAACTAGAACAATATAATAGGCAAACTCACTTTGATTTATCAATGGCCTATGTGACTGTGGCTTCTGAAATTCAATTACCGCTGACTGTCCCAATTGAAATAGAGTGGCCATAGATTGATGATAAGAAGACTGCCCAAGCTTTAATTCAGTGTTTGAAGCATTGCTCAAAGTGTCCTGCAATATTTTTTGGGGTAAATCAGGTCTGCAGGCCCTACGATCATGGTTCAGAACTCTTGTCGAACGTGGCCCAGGATTACAAAAAGAGGCATCCAAGTTTTTCTCCAAAAGGACTCCATAATTATGTGCCAAGTGATTTCCTTTGTGATGTCTTCCCATGCTAGCTTCGAAGTGTAGGCTTCCGTTAGGTGTGCTAAGTGGGTTCAGGTTCAATGTGTGCACTGTATGGTTTTTATTGAGGCCTAAATCCATTATTGTGGAATTCTGTGGCAAAGCAGAGTTCTTTGTAAAAGCTTCGTGCACATCAACACTCTTTCTGTGATTTGTTTCATCTGACCCATTCATTTGCTTGTCAATATTAGTGCATCCTCCACCCTCAATGTACAGATCACTGGAATAGGCAGGGTTGTTTATAGGTCCAGCGATTTTTGCATATCCACCTAATAACCCTACTTTTCCCATACCACTGTTTCTTGGAGCAAGACTTTTCAGCATGTATTCTTCTGGAGAACTTTTCATGCATGCCCATCCTGGCCAATCCCACCTGGTGTTAGCAATAGATCCTCCCACCTAGATGCATACAAAAGGGAAAAAGGTAATGTAACATCAGCTCTGCATATATGTTTGAACTCCAAAGGAAAAGGATGTTGATAACTTGCATATGATTGGGCATGTTGGAGCTGTGTAGTCAACCAAACATGTTTCCCGGAGCTCAAAAAAAAATTGAGCTTTGTTTTGTTCTTCCAGAGACAAAAAAATAAAATGTCTCAAAGAAAAAGGTGGGCAATAATGTAGAGTGATAGAATAGGGGGAAACACCACACCCAATCAGGGGGGTGACCTCTTCATATATATAGCCAATGTGGCTTGTGTTGCAAGGAAACAATCCTAGTCAATCCTAATACAAGGTAAGCCTATCAGCTATACATGGTAAGCTACAATCAGCTATACATTTCCTAATACCCGCCCGCAGTCGCAGCGGGAGGAGTGCGGACGCAAAGACTGGACCTAAACTCGGTGAAGAGCTGTACAGGGAGGCCCTTGGTCATGATGTCAGCGAACTGATGAGCGGAGGGAACATGAAGAACCCGGACCTGTCCAAGCGCCACCTTCTCGCGGACGAAGTGAATATCGATCTCGATGTGCTTCGTGCGGCGGTGGTGAACAGGGTTGGCCGTCATGTAGACAACACTCACGTTGTCACAATAGACAACGGTGGCAGAGGCGAGGGGAACGTGAAGCTCCTGAAGCAGCTGGCGGATCCAGCAACACTCGGCGACGGCGTGAGCAACCGCGCGGTACTCGGCCTCGGCGCTGGACCTAGATACCGTGGTCTGACGCTTGGAAGACCACGAAATCAGGTTGTCGCCGAGGTAGACGCAGAAGCCGGAGGTCGAGCGACGGGAGTCCGGACAGCCCGCCCAGTCGGCGTTAGAGTAGACAGTCAAGCTGTCGACGGGTCCGGTGCCGATGTGGAGACCGGAGGAGAGCGTGCCCTTCACATAACGCAGGATGCGCTTGACCAGGGCGAGGTGAGGCTCGCGGGGGTCATGCATGAAGAGGCACACTTGCTGGACTGCATATGCCAGGTCGGGGCGAGTCAGGGTGAGGTACTGAAGAGCACCCACCAGACTTCTGTAGTCGGAGCTGTCAGAAGCAGACAGTGGGGCGCCATCCGATGCCGAGAGCTTGGCCTGAGTGTCAACAGGGGTCGCCGTAGAGTGACACTCAGCCATGCCGGCACGCTGGAGAAGATCCACGGCGTACTGTCGCTGAGACACAAACAAGCCGTCAGTCGAGCGCGTGACGGAGATGCCGAGGAAGTGGTGGAGGTCGCCGAGGTCGGTCATGGCGAACTCAGAAGCGAGTTTGGCCATGATCTGCTGAAGCAGGGTCGAAGACGAAGCGGTGAGGATGATGTCATCGACGTAGAGGAGCAAGTAGGCGGTACTCGCGCCCTCTTTGAGAACAAAGAGGGAGGTGTCGGAGGTCGAGGCGACGAAACCCAGCTGGCGGATGAACGAGGCGAACCGCTGGTACCACGCTCGCGGCGCTTGCTTAAGTCCGTACAAGGACTTCTGCAGGTGGCAGACGTGGTCAGGGGCGGCGGGGTCGACGAAACTAGGCGGCTGCTGGCAGTAGACTGTCTCGGCGAGGTGGCCGTGAAGAAAAGCGTTCTTCACGTCCAGCTGGTGGATGGGCCAGGCACGGGAGACGGTGATGCTGAGAACAGCCCGGATGGTCGCCGGATGCCGTGCTGCTGGGAGAAGCCGCGGACGACCCAGCGCGCCTTGTGCCGAGCAAGAGTACCATCGCAGTGGTACTTATGCTTGAAGATCCACTTCCCGGAGACGACGTTGGCACCAGGCGGTCGCGGGACAAGACGCCAGGTGCCGTTGTCGATCAGGGCCTGAAACTCATCCGCCATTGCCGCGCGCCAGTTCGGGTCAGCAAGCCCGATGCGGTAGTTCGACGGAACTGGCGACGGGACGATGGCAGCCAGCCCCTTGTACTGGACACGCGAAATGACGCCAGACTGTGTCCGAGTCACAGGTCCGGAGGGCGCCACCGGCGCAGGCACAGGGGCGGGCGCTGGTGGCGTCGGCGGAGGTGCAGGCGCCCGAGGTCGACGGGTGTAGACGAGCAGCAGGGGCGGCGCGGGCGGCGCCGGAGGGGGTCCTGGCAGGGGCGCAAGGCCGGACCCGCCCGGAGTGGCAGGTCCTGACGGGGGCACGAAACCATGCCCGCCCGGACCCGCAGGCTCGGAGGAGAGGGGCGGCTGCTCAACGTTCGCAGTGAACGGAGCTACCGCGGGCGCCGAAGTGGAGGGGCGAGCTGCAGTGTTAGTAGAGCAAAGTACAGCATCCACAGTATCATCATCGGTCAGAAAATCAAGGGAGGAAGGCGGTGAAACGGGAGGAACATACGCAAAGGGAAAGTGCGTCTCATCGAAAATGACGTGGCGAGAAATGATGACACGTCGAGTGGCTAAGTCGAGGCAGCGATACCCCTTGTGAGCGGAGGGATACCCGAGGAACACACACGCCATAGAGCGAGGCGCTAGCTTATGCGCAGAAGTGGCCTGGAGGTTGGGGTAGCAGAGACACCCAAAGACTCGCAGGTGATCGTAGCTAGGCGTCTCGTGGTACAAACGTGTGAAGGGAATCTCACTGTGAATGGTGGACAAGGGACGCCTGTTGAGTAGATAACAGGCGGCCGCGAGGGCCTCGGCCCAGTATGAGGCTGGCATGGATGCATGGAGGAGCAGTGTGCGCACGGAGTTGTTGAGCGTGCGAAGGACACGCTCGGCCTTGCCGTTTTGTGCAGATGTGTACGGACACGAAAGACGCAACAGAGTACCGTGAGCCGCCAGGAAGGTGGACGTGGCATTGTTGACAAATTCCGTACCGTTATCAGCCTGAAAACACTTAACGGGCAGACCAAACTGAGTGGGAACGTAAGCAACAAAATCAACTATGGTCTGGTGGACGTCAGACTTGCGTCTGAGGGGGAATGTCCAGCATAAGTGAGAGTAATCATCCAAAATCACCAAATAATATGAGTAACCAGAAATGCTATGAACTGGCGATGTCCAGACATCACAGTGAACAAGCTCAAAGGGACCAACAGTATAAGAACTAGACGAAGTAAAAGGCAGGCAAGTTTGTTTGCCAATCTGACAAGAGTGGCAAAGGGAACGGCCTGCTTTATTACAAGATAATAATAAATTGGTCTTATTTAAATGAGCTAAGGCTGCTGGAGCTGGGTGGCCGAGACGCTGATGCCACAGGGAGCTGGAAGCGGCGACAAGTGCAGACGCAGTGGGTGGTGAGGGCTGCAAGGTGTAGAGATCCCCATCGCTATTGCAGCGAAGAATCACGCGCCCCGTCGGAAGTTCCTTAACAGAAAAACCGAAAGCGTCAAACTCAATGGAAACGTGATTGTCGCGGGTAAACTGACGAACAAAAAGTAAATTCTGAACTATCGAGGGAACGACAAGGACATTATTGAGGGCAAAATTAGACGCTATGGTGGACAAGATGGAGTGACCGTGAGAAGTAACTGGGATGCTAGTACCATTGCCTACTAAAATAGAAGAAATAGAAGTGGGCTGGCGACTGAGGAGTATACCATCCGACGACGTCATGTGGGAGGAAGCCCCGGAGTCCATCACCCAAGGCGCTGCCCCCTGGACCGACATCTGCTGCAGGGCAGCAATCAGCCCGGCCTGATCCCACGACTGGGCCTGCTGTGGCGCTGCGTACGGGCCGGGGGAGTACTGCAGGGGCGCGAATGCGGTGTGGGCTTGCTGCTGCTGTGGGCCGGGGCCAAGCAGGCCGGCCGAGGGTCCAGCCGCGGGGCGCCAGGTCGGCCCACCAGCGCCGGCCCAAGACTGGCCGCCCGGGTTCATGCAGAACCAGGGCCCAGCGGGAGGGGCCGGGCGCTGCGGTCCGCCGAAGGCGCCGCTGGGCGCGCCGAAACCGCCGCCGCCGTTCCAGCCGCCGAAACCGCCGCCGCCAGATCCGCCGCCGCCGCCGTAGCCTCCGCTGCCGCCGTTCCTCCGCCCGCCCTTCTTGAAGGGCTTCCTCTGGCCGTCGCCGCGCGGCTGCTGCGGCGCCTGCTGTGGCGCCTGCTGCTGGGCGCGACAGCCCGAGGGGCCGTAGGCAGAGCCGGCGACGAGAGCTGTAGCGGCGGCCACCTTCTTCCCGTTGGCGAGGCGCAGCTCCTTGAGGGTGAGCTGGTCGCGCGCGTAGGAGAGGGTGAGGCTTGTGGCGGCGATGTGGTCGGCGGTGCCGTGATACGGCTCGTTCAGCCCGCGCAGCAGGTTGAGGACGAGCGTCGGCTCGGAGATGGGGTGGCCGGCGTCGCGGAGCTTGTCGGCGGTGGTCTTGACGCGCAGGATGAAGTCGTCGATGGCGGCGTCGCCCTGAGTCATCGAGTGGAACTCGTGACTCAGGAAGATCGCGCGCTGCGCCTTGTTCGCCGCGTAGAGGCCGTCGATGGCCGCCCAGAGCTGGCGAGCAGTCTGGGCGGTGCCGTCCATGGTGAGGTCGAGGACGGCCTCGGCGACGGAGCCGAAGATCCAGCTGCGGACGCAGCAGTCTGCCTGCTGCCACGCCGGGTCGTCGGGGAAGGCCGGAGCGGAGCCGGTGATGTGATGCAGGACGCCGAACCTACCGCACATGGCGAGGAAGTTGGCGCTCTACTTGGAGAAGTTGCCACCCTTGAGCTCCAGCGTGATCGGCACGTGGTGCTTGACGTTGACGGAGGCGAAGGGGTGGACGACGAAGGCGCCGGCGGCGCCGCCTTGGGCGCCCGTGAGGGCGCCAGTGTTGGCGCCGATGGTGTTGGACAGGGTGGACTCTGTTCCAGGGCTCGTCATGGCGGCGGCTGGTGGAGCAGAGGAAGGCAGCAGTAGATTGGATCAGGGGAGGGGTGCGGCGGCCAGAGAGGAAGGCGGCAGCAAGGGAGGGGAGGAACCGCGGCCAGAGGAGGCGGCGGCGTGAGATGCGTCGAGACAGAGGCTCGGCGCGGTGGTGGAATCGCGGCCTGGCGGCGGCGACAGAGGTTTAGCGGAAGGAAGGGGAGCCAGGGGGACCCGGACTCGTGATACCATGTAGAGAGATAGAATAGGGGGAAACACCACACCCAATCAGGGGGGTGACCTCTTCATATATATAGCCAATGTGGCTTGTGTTACAAGGAAACAATCCTAGTCAATCCTAATACAAGGTAAGCCTATCAGCTATACATGGTAAGCTACAATCAGCTATACATTTCCTAATAAATAAGAGCACAGCAAATTAAGACAGGCAGAGCTATAGCAACTCTTTTACATCATGTAATAAAGTTATAAAGTGTTGTGACCCATTCGTAATTATAGTCACTCTTTTACATTGTAAAGTGGTGCATAATTCATGTCCAAAGGCCCTTAGTTCTAGTAATATGTAACTTGGACCAACTAAATTACAACAGATGGGGCCACAACTGGATCTAACACTCACCCCTATGCAGAATTTGAACCATTGTGCGATAGTCATGCCATTCTCCACGCGGACTATTTCACCAGCTTTTTCTGGAGCTCCTCCCGCATGCTGTAAGAAACATATGCAAGTACGTAGCTTCAATTTTTCTGACACAAAGGGGATAAATTTTACCAGCAGAAAGAAAAAATTATGCCAGTGTGTTTAAATGCGAAATCAACAGAATAATTAGGACAGTACCTCACAGAATTTAGCTACAGACATTCTCAACCGATGACACAAGCAAATGACTCCAAAAAGCCCAGCTTCACCCACAAAGAACTCTCCACCTATTCAAATGCCATGGGCATATCAGAAGAACTTCGATGATGTATGTTAAGTGAGGATAATTGATTTAGGCAACACCATCAATTGATTGCTACAAGTATCCAACTAATAACCACACTCTCGATTTTTCTCACTTTCACCTAACTAGACTGCTATTCAAATGCCAAAGGCAGGAACATCATCTAACGATTGGGTGTAAATGTTTTGATTGCGCATTATGCATAGTTAAATGGCTGTCTTTACTTGAGGCCATTCCAAATACATATTTTGGATATGGTAAAAAAATGCTTACTGTAACTTTCTAGCCATTTCAAAGACTACCACTGCAGTGATATTGTGGTAGTCAAGTCAGGTTGTAACAACGTTACAAGTTAAACCCACCAACATTCAGACAGGCAACACGGATACGATCACCAAGCAGTGTAGGATGATGATGAGTCGTCGATTTGAATGGCAATTTCTGCAGTGCATGCGCACTTGAGTCCTGAAACTGTATGCCACCGTTTGCCATTCCTGCAAGTTGCAATAGCCGCGGGTAGTCAGATCACAGGAAAGCTACAATGGTGGATATCGTGCCATTGCCTCCAAAGTTCACTACAACAATACCTTGGCTAGCTGAACCTCCCCCAATAAAAGTACCCATTCCATTGGCGCTTTTATTCAGAAAAAATGCTCCAGAAGAGGACTGCTCGTTGCTACTGCTAGCTGTCAATCCATGTCTTGAATACTTGGGCAGAGTGGCAGCACTGCCTGGCGGAGTAGCCCGAGTAAGGTCAATGATTTCAGCAGCATTGCTCGCATTTGGCTTATCGAACAATGCCTTGAGGTCCAGCGCAGGGCCGAAGGTGGAATAGCTCCCCGGAACTTGAGCAAGCCACTCGTTGCTCGGCCCAGCTCTCGCCGGCTGGCCGAGCTGCGAGGTCGAAGCATCCGTGAGCAGATGCTCTGGCGCTGCCGCCGGTCGTCCACCGGCCGCTGCCTCCTGCGCGGCGAAGGGGCGGAGCAGGTGGCGCAGAGTGACGCCGTCCATCTGCACACGCACGGGAAAACGCCATGTGAGCATGTCAGCGAGCAGAGACTCAAAGCTTCAACAGTGAAACGCCAAGCAACCCCGCACGGCATTTCATTTCAACACCAGAATCGCGCGCGCATCATCCGCGCTCTACCGCGGAACCACCCTCCGAATCGCGGCACGGGCGAGGGTTTCGCGGGCCGAGCAAAAAACCCCTCCAAAACCCCCCGCATTCCGCGCCCGCAGCGATCGAACCCCGAAATCCCCACCGAGATGCGCGCGGGACGGGAGCGCGTACCTGGCTCGGCAGCGGCGGCACCGGCGCGGCGGGGGGCGCCGCCGGAGGCCACCGCGCGGGCCACGGCGCGCCGTCCATCGCGCGGGCGCCGCGGCAGGCGAGGTTTCCGTGGGTGGTTGGTTTGCGGCAACGGCAACCGCAGCGAGGGAGAGGAGGAGGGGAGGATGGGATGAGAGGTGGTGAAAAGTGATTTGGCAAGGCAGTGCGGGGTGGTGTGGTGTGGTAGGGGACGGGGACGGGGACGGGACGCCCTGCCCGTGCTGCTGGCGTCCTAGGCGTGGGGACGTGGAAGTAATGGGGGCAAGCTCTGCGGCCGAGCAGCGGCGGGTGCAGTGCGGCACTGCAGCGGCGTGGCGGTGGTGGTGGGGGTGGGGACGCCTGGCGCTTTGGTCCGGCTCGCCTTTGATTGTCTTGTCGAGTCGTGGCAGGCGCTGAGACGATGGGGGTTGGCAGGGCTTCTGTCTCCATGGACCCCGTCCACTGGACGGCCTGACCTGCCTGGTGAGTGAGTGATGACGCCCCGGCGAATCGCTGCTGGTGACGCACCGGCCGACCGTGGTGTCAGCGGTCTTCTTCAGCGCTGGTTGATTCCCGTTGTCTTCTTCAGCTTCAATGATGTCTCCCAGATTTTACTGGCGCTCTCAGCTTTGTTCGTCCTCCTGTCGTAACCGATGAATGGTGAAAACGGGAAGCCACTTTTTAGTTTTTACTATGAATATGGGCTCTCGCATCCCTCGTCATGGGTTCATGGAGACTCGGTGCAGCGACCACTTTTTCTGATGCCAAAAGCAGCAGGGGTGGGTGGGTCCCGGTAACTGTTCAAGGCGTAGAAACACCCGTGCCAAGTGTCCTCGAGCTCAAGGACCCGGACACCCGGTGCTCCATGCGCCGTGCAGGGTGAGCTTCAGCTGGCGGTGCGGGGGTCCCACATGCAGCGACACGTCGCACACAATGGACCGTGACTGACTGTGGTCGTGTGCGGACAGGCGCCTACTACGTCGTGGACTGCCACGCGCGCATGCTGCGTTTGATAGACCAATTATGTGATGATGACTCCCAAGCAAAGAGCCTCGAGATCCGTGAGACGAAATGATGCGTATGATTGCCCTTGGGTTGGGTGGCATCGGCCCGATGCGAAGCGTGACGACAGGCGAACAGCACACAGCAGCCTTCCCCGCTGAACAATTGGGCTATGTGACGTGATTATTGGAGCAAAAAAAAAAACTCATCTCGCGAGTTTTTTTCTGCTAGGGGAAGGTGAAATCAAGGCCTTAACAGCACGTCAATTTCGTAAGCCCAAAACATGAATAAATTGTCGTGTTTGTGTATGTTGGATGTTGCCGTGATGTAAAACTGCATCGCATTGTTCAATCGTTACGATGGATTGATCGTGTCGATGGCTAGCTCCAGATTATTAACTAGTCGCTCTCTTTTTTTCTTAAGCAATAGAAGAAGAAAGTCAAAATTGTTTTTTATGTGACTTATTATAATTTGGAATGAGAGAGTTATATCTATGAGTCTAACGAAGATAAATGTATGTTAGGAATTTATATTGACAAATAAGTCGAAGGTTTATTAATTTCACGCGATCTTTACTCAAAAACAAAAGAAAAGTGAAACGACCATTGTCGGTGTCGGAAATGGCCGGCACTCCCTACACCGCGCAGAAATGCGCTGTGTCTCGTCCCTTGATGGTCGATGCGGAAGCTAACACAAGGACACAGGTTTATCCTGGTTCCGGCCGCGGGGCCGTACGTCCAGCAGGGGCGTGCTCGCGCACTCGTATTAGCTTTGCACCGGGGTGCTTGTAGAGAGGGGGGCTACAAGTAGATGCGGGAGAGGAGAGGCGGGCTCCAAGTCCCTGTCGTCGGTGGAGATGATTGAGGCGAATGCCAATATCGGATGTGTGTGTGTGCGAGCGAGAGCCAAGGCGATGAACCTCGTGCTGTTGCACTGTTGTGCTTGTCCCATACGGGACTCCTCTCTCTCCCTTTTATAGTTCAAGGGAGAGAAGGGTTACAGTTCGCGTGTACAATACGTGCTACAGTGTGAGTCGTACGGCGTATCCGTGCCTTCCAGGCCTCGTCAAGATTGCTTCCTGGTCTTGTCTGCTGACGCGGTGTCTCCTCGCTTCCTCTTCGACGGGGTCTCGAGGGGTCGCTTAGTCGTCGAGGTGGCCTGGGCGTTTACTCGAGGACCCCCTCGAGTGGGCCTCCGACCGCTTCGGGGGCTAGCCCGCTAAGAGGCACGGGGCTAGCACGGCGTAGGCTGTCGCCTCAGCGTCGGACTGTCAGGCGTGGTGACAGGATGGACTCGACCTGCCCTACTGTGCCGGTACGACCGGCTTTTGCCCTGGCGAAGGGAGCAGGTCATATTCGTATGGGGCGGCCGCTGCCGGGGTGGCTCAGAGATTTCCCCGTATCCGCCGCGGGGGCCCCCCCCTCCGTTGGAGGACAGGCGTGGGTGGTGTAGGTAAGGCGCCAGCCTACTCCACAGTGCACATCCTGCCGCCCGGAGACGTGGTGGGCAAGAGTCAAGGGATCCGTTCCTTGCCTTGCCGGACCAGTCATCTTTATTTGACCGTGGTGAGCCCCCTATGCTCGGCCATCTTCTTTTGGTGGGGCCCCTATCGCCCGTTCGAGGACGTTTCAGCGCGGGAGGCGAAGGCGGGGCCCCGGTAGAACCGTGCGAAGGTACGGCCGGGGTCAGCGGTGTTGGGGGCATAGTGCCGCGCATGCCCTGCACAGCTTCCGCCTGTCCACAGAGGGTACAGTGCACCGGATTCTGTCAAGGGCGACGTGCGGGGGAGATCTTCCCTTTGACTCCGGCGCCTGGTGCGGGAGTTGAGACCGTCAGTGCCTGTGCTATAGACGCAGCGTTCATTTCGAGGGGTTGGAGCGAGTCCCGGCGAGGCGGAGCGGAGGTTTGTAGCTCGAGGGGGGAGCGAGGGACCCTCGAGCGAGGCGGAGTTTAGGTGTGAAGGCGACGTGTCTTCGTGGGCCGTTGTTTGGGCCCTGCCGGCTGGTAGTGGGCTTCGCGGTTTCGCTGGTATGGGCTCATAGGCTTATGGGTAATAGCCTTGTTTTGCATTTTTTTGAGGGTGATTACCCTGGTAGTTAAGGGACCCCTAATTATGGTCCCTGACAGTAGCCCCCGAGCCTTTATGGGAGTGATTGCTCCCGTAAAGGATCAAGACCGAAGCGGTTTCTCGTGGGTGCTCCTTGTCGGGGTTTGATTTGGCATGCGTATGGCTTCCGTGGGGGCGCGCTAGCGCACCCGCGGGTGTAGCCCCCGAGCCTTCGCATGAGTGGTTTCACTCGTGCAAAGGCTATACCCTCGTGCGTTGGGCCTTGGGTTTCGAGGTAACACTACGCGTGGGTCCGAGCTTCGCGCTCGAGGGGTGTTGTGTCGTGGTGCGGGGAGCCTCCGAGCCCTCTGGCCTGGGAGGGACGTTCGGGTTGTGTTCCTCGTCTTTTCGTATGGCGACCCTCGCTTCCCCTTCGAGGGGCTGAGGGGTGAGATGCTCTGCGCTACCCTCGAGCGGGTTCGCGAACGCGGCTGCTGTTGGCGGTCGTTACAGCCCAAATCCGACCACCAATACTTGGGAATAAATGAGGTTATATGCAACATTCCATGCACTTAGGTTTTATTTCTAATAAAGTTCCACGAGTTTTGGTGAGTGTCACTTGTGTAGGTACAACTACGACAAATATGTGCTATTGGAGCCGGAAATGACCAAATCGGCCGAACGACTCCGTTCGGCCGGTTACCCCCCTTAGCCAAGCAGACGACCGGGAGTCGTCCACGTCAACAATGACCAAACGAACACATCACATGACACGTGGGCGACCGACAACTCATCCCGGAGCACCAACACGTCATCCTGGGCCAAATCAACGCGAAGCCAACCACCAGGAGGCAGCCCAGAAGGTCCAGGCAGTAGAGGCGGTGCTGGGGAGGCCGGTCACGGGCCAGGCCCAGTTCGGCCGAACTGGGCCCTTCGGCCGAACCGCCCCCAGCTGGAAACCGACGCCAGGGAGCCAATCCTGGCCGTGGGAAGCAAGGTCGGCAGATCCTCTGGTTCGGGCGAACTGGGGAGTTCGGCCGAACCGACCTGTTCGGCCGAACCGCCTCCCCTCGCCCGAAATCCCAGGGGGTACCCCCCCTGGCTTCCTTGGCCGCTACCCTGCCTCAACCGCCTCGGACTCCTATAAATAGAGGGTCACTTTCACTTGTAAACACACACCAAGCCAAGGAGCTCATTTCCACTTTCATTCTAGTAGAGTTAGGATAGTTTAGTTGGGAGTTAGAGTTGAGTCGAGCTTTGCCTCGGAGGTTCCGGAGTCGTCTTCAGAAGCTCTGGTATAAGCTCTTGTATCTTTTACCTTTTCCTTTTGCAAGACTTTGAGTATCAATATAGTTATCTTTATCACTTTGCCTTTGTCATTTATATCTTGCTTCTACTTTATCCTAGTTGCAGCATATATCTTGTTTAGACTATAGTCAGTTATAGTTCTAGTGCTTGTAGTCTTGTTTAAGTCTTTGTCTTGGCTGGTTCTTCGATCTTGCTTGATATTGGAGGTGAACTGTCACCAAGAGTATTGACAAGGTTGCTTGCTCTTGCTAGCAGAGTAAGTAGTCGTTGCCTAGTGTAGGAGTGGTTCCTAGACTAGTCGGTGGCCTTAGTTTATTCCCGTCGCAACGGAGGTGGTAACCGGGAGGTGGTGACAGCCCTTTCGGTCTTCGTAGCCCATCACGTTAGTTCCGGTCCGTAGGATCCCCCAGTTGGGAAATAGTGGCACCCCTTCTCATCCCTTTCCGTGTGTTCACCGGTTCCCTTGTCCCGATGCTAAGACATTAGAGTTATCCCAGATCTCCTAGTGTTGGCTCTGTAGCGGCTGTATCTCTAAGCTAGAGTGACATAGGTAGATAAAGAATCCAGGAGTCCTCTATCTCTTCTCGTTGTCCTCCCAGCTATCTATCTCTTCTCTCCCTTACCAGAGTATCCCTTGAGCTGTGTGTCCGGTATATCCACTCCTATCCAATACCGTTATCCCCTGTCTTGTCTAGTCGTGTACCCTTCTCTGATAGTCTCGAATATCTGTTCACTAGTAATCTTGCCAAAGCTTCCCTGCGGAAATATAAATTACGATACCTCGGAATACTCCCAGGTGAAGTGCTACATCGGTGATTCTGTGCGCTTGCAGAATATTTCTATATTTTACTAAGCCATAAGGAAAACCACTGAAACACTCCTTACCCCAGTACCAGGATTCTCAATTCTGATATTGGATCGTAAGAAGTGCCAACAAGCATTTCTGGCGCTGTTGCCGGGGAAGTCTTTGGCTAGATTACTTTTGAATTTTTATCTTGAGCTATCTTAGTTGAGTACCGCTACTCAAGCGGGTTTATCCTTGCTCTGTTCATTGGTCCTTGTGGAGCAGAGCAGTGCATGACTGGTTTCCAACTACCGTCAAACTTCCAAGAAAATCCGGAGTCATTTGTGAGGAAAGTACGACCTCGTGTTGTACCTCCTCAGAAGCAACTCCTTCCGACGAACCCAGTCCTTCCCGTCGTTGACCAGGCTGCATCAAGGATGGCAACCAAGACGATCCGTGAGTTCTCCGCTCCATCAAGCGAGAACGTACGTGTCGGACCAGCTCCGCCAGTCGGAGATGGTAACTTCGAGCTGAAGCCAGCCCTCATCAACATGGTACAGGCTAGCCCATTCTGCGGCAAGCCACACGAAGATGCCAATGCTCATCTCCAGCATTTCCTGGAGATTTGCAACACCTTCACCATCCGCGGAGTAAGTATCGATGCCATTCGCCTTCGTTTATTTCCATTCTCATTATTAGGCAAGGCGAAACAATGGTTTTATGCTAACCGCGAAGCAATAAATACCTGGGATAAATGCACTAGTGCTTTCTTGCTAAAATTCTTTCCGGTTGGGAAAACCAACGCCCTCCGGAACAAAATAGCTAGTTTCCAGCAGCTAAAAGATGAAACAGTCCCGGAGGCATGGGATCGCCTCCAGGACTATATTTCTGCTTGTCCTCACCATGGTATGCAGAGTTGGTTCATAATCCAAACTTTCTATCACGGGCTGAGAAATTCTGCCCGTGAATACCTGGATGCTGCTGCTGGAGGCTCGTTCTTCTCTCTTGAGGAGAGTCGTGCAAAGGCCCTCATAGAGAAGATGGTCGAGAACCAAGGTTGGTCCGACGACCGGACTCAACCAAAGACCCGAGGAGTTCACCAAGTTGAAGCTCTGGACATGCTCGCTGCCAAGATGGACCTCCTGATGAAGAAACTGGAGGCCCCTGCTCAAGAAATGGTGCAAGCCATGGACGCTCGCATGACCTGCGAAGTCTGTGGCAACACTGGCCATTCGGGGAATGACTGCCCCGAAACGCGAGAAGATGCCCACTACGTCAACAACTCCAACAACAACGGGTACCGACCGAACAACTACGGCAACCAAGGCTGGAATCCGCGCCCAAACCTCCCTTTAGAGAGGCTTCAACAAGGTAACAATTTCAATTCCAGCAATTTCAATAATCAGCCGTCTCTTAGAGATCTTGTGTTTGGCCAGATGAAAATAACTGAAAACATCAATAAAAAGCTTGCTGCTAATGATAAAACTCTGGAAAGCATAGACTCTAGGATGGAATCATTTTCTTCTGCTATGAAAAGTCAACTGAGCTTTAATAAAATGATAGAAACTCAAGTCGCTCAGTTAGCTGCTGTTGTTCCTGTCACTGAATCGGGGAAGATTCCGGGGCAACCCGAACCTTCCATCGAGACAGTGAATTCCATCGCTACCAGGCATGGTAAGATGCCTCGCAGTGTCTTCCGAACTAACCACGCAGGGAAGGTCGCACGCATCCAAGTGCTGACACCAAGATGGACCTACCTGCCGAGAGCTGCAAAAAGGGCGATCATCAAGACCTCTCCAGATAGGAAGGAAGATCCCGGAGTGCCCATCATTCAGTGCTCGATCTGGAATCGTCGCATTAATGATGCACTCTGCGATCTAGGGGCAAGCGTCAACATCATGTCTAAGGTATTATTTAAGAAATTACGCTACCCTACTTTGTCACCTACTACTGCCCAGGTACAGCTTGCGGACTCAACCATCCACTACCCCGAGGGGGTGATCGAGAATGTACCGGTCCGGATCTGGGGACGATATGTCCCTGTGGACTTTGTTGTCCTCGACACGGGGAACGAGCATTCGTTTCCCCTTGTGTTGGGCCGACCATTCTTGAACACCACCCGGGCTAGGATCGATATGGATGCGAGAGAAATCTCGTTCCGTATCGACGGAAGGTTGACTTACTTCAAGTTTCAACCTCGGGAAGAGAAGAAGACAGAGCCACTCACACCGGAGCAGAGGGGCACCGAGTGTTTCCTTAAGGCTCTCATTAATGGAGAGTTGGAAATACTCGGTGGTGAGTAGCTCAAGTGGAACGAGCCGACAAAACCGACAAGTGCAGAAGAAATGGATTTCCTCGTAAAGAAATATGAGGAAGAACAAGCCCTCTGGAATTCTCCAGAGACACCGATCCCACCGCTACCGACACCGAAGAAGAAGAACAAGAAAATGTGGCGGAAGAAGGTTGCATCGTCCGAGTCATCCACTCTGGGACCGGACGATGACAAGAACAACTGAAGACAGGAGAAGTCCCGCTCGCGGACTTAAAAGCTGAGCTCTCGCCGCGAGGAAAACCGGTATGTATCCCATATTTCCCTTCCAGTTTTTAAATTTCCAATTGCATTTGCATGTTTCCCTTTTCTAAATACTGAACCACTTGAGTAATTAATTTGAGAGAGAATAGAAAATTTTGCAAGCTTGGTTTAAATAATTGGACACATGCTGAAATTTTAACTAGGGTGGATGTAATTGGTAACTTTTATCATTTTCATCCCTTCTAGAACATCTCCAATTATTTACCATCATCACCAACCAGCAACAGACATGTCTACCCCACTAAAAATGGCTGCACATTCACCAATTATCACAAACATGGCAGCATGGGGGTGACTCCACTAAGTTCCACTTTGGTCATGTCACATTTCCATCTCACCTACCACTAAAATCCACTAAAAATGTCCTTGGGAATTGTGGCCACACATTTTGGCGTGGAATCAAAGCAAAGGAGGGTGCTGCACCCACATGGGTGTGGGCTGGCCACCAGACCTGGTTCGGGCGAACCAGGCCCTTCGGCCGAACGGCCAAGGCTGCCCCCTCTCGGCCTATAAAAGCTGGTGCAAGCTTGCTTGCTTCTCCCACACCTGCTCACTCTGAAATTTATGCTAGGAGCTCTCTCTCTTTCTCAAGTCCTTTGCTCTAGTGCTTGCTCAAGTTCTTCCCAAGATCTTGTTCAAGTTTTGGTTCACTTGCATTACTAGAAAATCCCAAAAATACTTTGCCCTTGTTGTGATCTTTGTGCTGAAATTTTGGACGATTTTGTGGTAGTCACTGACACCCACAAGAACGACTAACCTTTTGTGGTGGTTTTCATCCCTGCAAGAACGACTAACTATCTCGAACGACTGACTTGATTTTCTTGTGCTAACTATATATATATTCAGTCCTTCGGGTAGTTGTTGTTGCACTAATTTTTTGCAGGAATCATGTCGAAGTTCTTCACGTCGCTCCGTCGTTCCGCCCGGCTAGGCCGACGATCGGACAATGCTGGGAGTTCCCCAGCTCCGTCTCGAGGCTCGAGCCGGATGGACACAGACGAGCACGGAGCAGCCGGCTCGGGATGGGGCCATGCCACACCCCCGGCCAGGCAGCTCCTGAGCGAGAGTGACATCAACCTTAGAGCAAAAAGGGAGCGGAACACCTTCAACGAGCTTCGGCTGAAGGAGTTCGAGCACACCCGTGTGTTTGAGCAATATTTGCTCAGGGACACGGGGATGGACGTAGAGTTTACAGAAATCTTCCAGGCCATTGGCTGGGAGAATTTCTGGCACATCAACGAAGAAGGTTCGTACCTGCTCACCCTTGAATTCCTCTCGACTTTGGTTTCTGAAACTGGGGGGATT
Organism: Echinochloa phyllopogon; assembly: GCA_033239725.1. NCBI lineage: Eukaryota > Viridiplantae > Streptophyta > Magnoliopsida > Poales > Poaceae > Echinochloa > Echinochloa phyllopogon. Next base: position 46,172,085 of record BTCW01000002.1, on the reverse strand, counting down.
CGTTTTCGATTCTTCAACCAAGAGTTCTTCTGCTCTTGGAGGGATTTTAGTTCGGGTCTCGGATTTTCAAGCCGTTGTTCATTAGACCCGAACAAAGCGCTTAAAAGATTTGACCGGGTGGCATTTTGGAAAAATATTTCGGGGGATACCAACTGTCATGCGCCACGCATGAACAGCATACATAACCCCACTTTGCGTTTCATGCATCGTTGGGTGTCTATGACGGTATTCCCCCGGGCAGATTTGCGCCCTGTCAACACCATCGAGTTGCGGGTTCTTTTTGCCATGGTCAAGCAGATTCCCTATTCACCTGTGAAAGACATGGTTGGTCACTAGCTGTCTCATATTTCACGTGCGGGTAGCATGGCGATGACTTCTCTAGTCACTCGCCTCGCTAACCACCTGGGCGTCCTTCAAGGCGCCCGGCTCACGTACATCGAGACAGCGCGTTCCGTCGTGGATGCCAAGCACTTCGTGCAAGCCCACATGATACGGCGGACGCCTGACGCAACGCTGGCAATGATTTACCGTGGCTATACTACTGAAGTGCCCTTGCCTTGTGCAGCACTAAGGTTGTATACCACGCCGAAACTAACTCTTCAGTTGAGGACCGAGTCGGACGATTCTCCACCTTGGAGAGAGCCCGCTCGGCACAGCGTTGCAGGTAACGGACCCGTCACGAGGGGACGAGCCAGGCGTGATGCTGGGCTCGCCAGCTCACAGGAGCCGGAAGATGTACCACAAATGCCGCACCGACACACTTCCGCTTTTGAGGCCACCTACGACATGTACACCGGCGCTGGGACGCCCGGAGCAGGAGGCTCCGGGCAACACCAGGAGCCGAACTACTTCACCTCAGGACGCTGGGACTACGGCAAGGATACAGACTCTGAGTGGTCCGGGAGCCAGTATGGAGGGGGATACGACAATGCCTCCCAGCCATACTACCCCGGATACTCACAGTCCGCACGCTTCGACTACGGCCGGGAGCTGTCCTACATCTCCGACCGAGTCGAGCTCATCGACGACCGTACCCGAGAGATTCAAGACACGCTAGCCCACCATTCTCAGTACCATCAAGAGAATAGCGGGATGGTGGCGTCTATCCAGCACGACATCCACGATCAAGCGGAACAGCTGAGCCAGTACCTCTCAAGGCTCAACCCCTACCAGTGAAAGTCCAAGCTTGGGGGAGAACCCCCACCAGGTATGTTCCGATTTATCCAGCACTTTGATCATTTAATTTCCCTTTCATTTCCCTTCATGATAGTTTGCATTTAAAAAAAATTGAAAATACCAAAAATATTTCCCTTAAACAATATTTCCCTTGAATAAAATACTCCCAACTATGCATGGAATGAATCTTATGCCTCTCACCTTGGAAATGATGAATAGTTGCTCTGTCGTTAATTTTGCAAGTACTTTGCTTCAACTAGTTGCTAGATTGTACTTGAGTTATTTGGTATGAGTAAAAATGATCCTGAAAATCTTGTGGGAGCACATGCTTTATTCCAAGTCTAAGTTGTTGTGGGGATTGATATAGTGAGAATTTGGTTAAGTTCTATTCTGCTTTTAGTACGGGGAAAATCTCGGAGATTTATGCTTTCAAAATGAAACAAGTTCCTCATTGGTCAAAATACCTACCAGAGCCATATGATAAGCTTAGTTGAAAACTTCTACTCATATGCTGCTTGTTATCTTAGTGAGCTTTGTCAAATTGTTGTGACCCTTGAGTGAAGCTTTCATATTCTTAAAGATCGAGACCCACGTACACTCACCACCTCTCACTTGCAATTCCTACACTGGGAGTTAGCAAACATTTTCCATCATCCATCCACAAAAACAAATGCTCCATGTTCTATGATTTCCCTCTACAAATATTCTTGATAGAGACATGGGCTATGCAAAAAGAAAAGCATGCCAAAGAAGCATGGCAAAAATAAGAGAAAAATAAAAGCATGCCAAAGAGCATGGCAAAGAGAAAGAGAAAAAGAAAAGCATGCCAAGTGGCATGGCAAAAATATAAGAATAAAAGATAGCCCATGTTCTCGAAAATAAATCAAGGAGAGGGAAACTCACCCAAGGAGTTCCACCATATTCCATTCCACCATTCCACCATATTCCACTCCATTCATATCCACACACTTGCACGTTTCGATCTTAAGATGTGATTTGTCTCCTCAGAGATCCGGTCTTTGACTTAGCAAAATATAAGATGCATGCATGCCTTCATCCTTTGTCCCTGAGCCACACAAAAAGCCATATTAGATGTTAGGATGAAAAGAAGGTACAAGCCTTTGGTGAGGATTCAAATACACTTGAGTGATTGAGTGTGCCAATGAGGAACAATTTGTAATTTTCAAAACTTATGAAAAACTCCGAGATGGGATCCTGAAAAGAGTAGAGTGGAATAAAACTGAGTTTAAACTGTTCGTTCTTTCAACCGCCCAAGATAATGAGATTGCTATAAGCCCCATAGGTAAAAAGGTGATTTGAAACTTTGCCTATGATTCAAGTATTTTTGAAGACTAGTTGTTTATAAAGTTACCTGCAAAAGAAATGACATTGTAGCAACTCCTGATCCACCGAGCCTAAGTTTATATCTTTGCTCGAGGACGAGCAAAGAGCTAAGCTTGGGGGAGCTTGTTGGCGGTCGTTACAGCCCAAATCCGACCACCAATACTCGGGAATAAATGAGGTTATATGCAACATTCCATGCACTTAGGTTTTATTTCTAATAAAATTCCACGAGTTTTGGTGAGTGTCACTTGTGCAGGTACAACTACGACAAATATGTGCTATTGGAGCCGGAAATGACCAAATCGGCCAAACGACTCCGTTCGGCCGGTTACCCCCCTTAGCCAAGCAGACGACCGGGAGTCGTCCACGTCAACAATGACCAAACGAACACATCACATGACACGTGGGCGACCGACAACTCATCCCGGAGCACCAACACGTCATCCTGGGCCAAATCAACGCGAAGCCAACCACCAGGAGGCAGCCCAGAAGGTCCAGGCAGTAGAGGCGGTGCTGGGGAGGCCGGTCACGGGCCAGGCCCAGTTCGGCCGAACTGGGCCCTTCGGCCGAACCGCCCCCAGCTGGAAACCGACGCCAGGGAGCCAATCCTGGCCGTGGGAAGCAAGGTCGGCAGATCCTCTGGTTCGGGCGAACTGGGGAGTTCGGCCGAACCGACCTGTTCGGCCGAACCGCCTCCCCTCGCCCGAAATCCCAGGGGGTACCCCCCCTGGCTTCCTTGGCCGCTACCCTGCCTCAACCGCCTCGGACTCCTATAAATAGAGGGTCACTTTCACTTGTAAACACACACCAAGCCAAGGAGCTCATTTCCACTTTCATTCTAGTAGAGTTAGGATAGTTTAGTTGGGAGTTAGAGTTGAGTCGAGCTTTGCCTCGGAGGTTCCGGAGTCGTCTTCAGAAGCTCTGGTATAAGCTCTTGTATCTTTTACCTTTTCCTTTTGCAAGACTTTGAGTATCAATATAGTTATCTTTATCACTTTGCCTTTGTCATTTATATCTTGCTTCTACTTTATCCTAGTTGCAGCATATATCTTGTTTAGACTATAGTCAGTTATAGTTCTAGTGCTTGTAGTCTTGTTTAAGTCTTTGTCTTGGCTGGTTCTTCGATCTTGCTTGATATTGGAGGTGAACTGTCACCAAGAGTATTGACAAGGTTGCTTGCTCTTGCTAGCAGAGTAAGTAGTCGTTGCCTAGTGTAGGAGTGGTTCCTAGACTAGTCGGTGGCCTTAGTTTATTCCCGTCGCAACGGAGGTGGTAACCGGGAGGTGGTGACAGCCCTTTCGGTCTTCGTAGCCCATCACGTTAGTTCCGGTCCGTAGGATCCCCCAGTTGGGAAATAGTGGCACCCCTTCTCATCCCTTTCCGTGTGTTCACCGGTTCCCTTGTCCCGATGCTAAGACATTAGAGTTATCCCAGATCTCCTAGTGTTGGCTCTGTAGCGGCTGTATCTCTAAGCTAGAGTGACATAGGTAGATAAAGAATCCAGGAGTCCTCTATCTCTTCTCGTTGTCCTCCCAGCTATCTATCTCTTCTCTCCCTTACCAGAGTATCCCTTGAGCTGTGTGTCCGGTATATCCACTCCTATCCAATACCGTTATCCCCTGTCTTGTCTAGTCGTGTACCCTTCTCTGATAGTCTCGAATATCTGTTCACTAGTAATCTTGCCAAAGCTTCCCTGCGGAAATATAAATTACGATACCTCGGAATACTCCCAGGTGAAGTGCTACATCGGTGATTCTGTGCGCTTGCAGAATATTTCTATATTTTACTAAGCCATAAGGAAAACCACTGAAACACTCCTTACCCCAGTACCAGGATTCTCAATTCTGATATTGGATCGTAAGAAGTGCCAACAGCTGCCTCGTTTGAGCTTTTAGCGGGTAGTCCGAGTGGGCGCCCGTGCCCCGTTCGTTGGGGGTCGGCTTGTGGTCCGGAGACGCGTCCATCGATGAGCACTCACAAAGGTCTGCTAGGCAGGGGCTTGGTCCCGTCCGACCGGGGCCAAGGGTGTGGAAGCACTCCCTCGATGGGATCCCTCAACTAGCTGCATTTGTCTGGCCTCGAACACAACAGGGGCGTCCCCAAACTCCGCGTTCGTGGTAAAGTCACGATGAGCACGCCGAATCGTCCGTGACTCTGTCAATCTGGAGCGCCTGTCGAAGCCGTTCGAGGGCCAGGCCTCGAACTCCTGATCAGTAAGGCCACGGAGAGGACGTGCGAGCCTCTCCACTCGAGGGTCGGGCTAGTTGCCCTATCCCCGTTCGTTTCTGATTCGGCCGGGGCGTCCGCTTGAACCCATTCGAGGGTCGGACTTCGAACCCTGGCCTCCGCGGAACGCCTCGAGGTGATTTGGCTTACCTGGGAAGCCGTCGTCGTTCATCGGCTCTTTTGACCGGGGGCAGTTGTCCGCATCTTGCGCGAGTCGTGGCTAACGTGGCGGTGCATCGGCCCGTCGACCGGAATCAGCCATTCGTATCCACACGATCTCGGCTGACGTGGCGCGGCTTTCCGCGTGGGAGTAGTGGGCGCGCCTTTTTAGGTGGAGTGGCGTGTGCGGGCGGTGGTTGAGGTGACGGGGCGCCCAGAGTTACTGCGGCGTCGGTTCGTTTTACCGCGCCGCAGTTAATGCGGCCGCCCATGCCGGGGCGGTTTTCCGCTAATGGGGCCCATGTGTCAGAGGCTCAACCTACCGCCGCGCCTGACGCGTGCCCCCGGTCCAGGCGGCCAAGCCGTTCCTGGTGGAGTATTTTCTGATTTATATATAAAAGAAATGGGAGGGGATCGGGGGAGACTTACCTTAGCCGTCCCATTCTTGCCTTCCCCACCGCGGTCCTTCTCGAGTTGCTCGCGTCGCTCGCCGAGCTTGAGTGGCTTTCTTGCCCCCAGCAATCCTCATCATGCCTCGCCGTCCTCACGCCGCCGCGGTAGAGCTCGAGGAGCCCGCCGAGTGGGTGCCGTCGACCGTGACCGAAAACATTCTGCTCGATTTGTTGCGCACCGGTCTCTTGTCACGGAAGGGCGACGAGGCATCGCCGGCGTGGATGGTGCCGCCCAGGGCGCACAAGCAACCGGCTCCGCCGCCCAGGTATGTGGTTAGCTTCGTTCGATTCCACGAGCGGGGCTTTAATGCCCCCTCGTGCGAGTTCTTTCGCGGGCTCTGCGACTACTACGGCGTGGAGCTCCATAATTTCGCCCCAAATGGGATTTCCCAGGCGGCCGGGTTCGTTGCCGTCTGCGAGGGGTTGCTGGGGATCCCAGCCCACTGGGACCTCTGGTTCCACCTCTTCGTCGGCGGCCTTTATCTGGGGAAGGGCTCTTCGGCGGGGAAGTGCAGGCCCGTCCGCGCCGGCGGCTTCACGCTGTCGGTGCGCGACACGTGGAAAGACCTCTACCTCCTGAGCAAGATGACCACCAACAATGGTGGTTGGAGCAGCGCGTGGTTTTACCTTCGCAATCACGCGCCTGAGCTTCCGGCTTACACCGGGAAGGTGTTGCGGGAGGCGAGGCCGAAATGGTCCCTCGGCGTGAGAGGCCCGTCTAATCGGGAGAAGCTCGGGCCTCTTATCGACGCGTTGAAGGAGCTGGCGGCTCGGTTGGTGTCCATGACCACGGTCATCGGAGACTTCCATAAGCGATGGGTGCTCCCCCTTATGGAGTGGAAGCTTCCCCTGTTCGCCATGGGGCCGGGCGCCACGGCCGAGGATCTGGCGGCTTCCCGGATGATGGGGGAGCCGCTTCTTGACGAGCATGCCTTCATGCGGGCGCGGATGGCGGTGGATCAGAAGGAGATGTCGTGCGACCCCAAGGATGTCTGGTCCTTCCATCTTCTTCCGGAGAAGGGCAATATTCCCTTGGTAGGTCTTTTTTCCCTCTTTTCGTGCCGGGCGTTCGTATCTTGATCTTGGCTCCGATCGTCTTCTTGTTCTGGATTTCAGGGGGTGATCGTGACCGTCCGTCACTCTAAGCCCAAGACTACTGCGTCGAAGGTGGCGAATCGCGCCAGGAATGAGCAGCTCCGTGCCCAGAAGGTCGTCGAGAAGGAGACTCTGAAGCGGCGGCGTGACCGGAAGGAGGCGCATGAGGCAGAGGTGCGCCGATGTGAGCTGGAGGATCGCTCTACTCCTCCAACTCCCGAGGATACAGAGGAGGAGGGGGTGAGCAGCGATGAGGAGTTGGTGCCTCAAGAGGCGGCACAAGTGGAGATGCCACTGGAGGCCGCTTCATCGGTCGAGAAGGGCAAGGGGTCGGCTGAAGTATCTCAGTCCTCACCGTCCCCGTCGCGCATGCGCGCGACCCCTATGACTGCAGTGGGCTCAGCGTCGGGTGAGCGTCGGACGTTGAAGGCCTTTCCCCAGACGGGGGGTTCGAGCTCGACGCCCGCGACGTCATCGAGGGAGAGGCTGGGGAAGGTCGGCGGCAGTCGGTGAGTGTCTCTCTTCCTGGTCCCCTTTCATCCTCCACCTTGTCGGTTTTGCGTTCCGGGTTCAATTTCCCTTTTTCTTCTTCTGTTAGGCCATCGTTCCGCCCGTCTCCCGGCCTTGCTCCCCTGAAAAGGCTAAAGAGGGGGCTGAAGGATTCTCCGGGCGCCACCCGGGTTGACCTGGGCATGGTCGCAAGGGGGACCACGGAGGCCGAGCATGGGCCCACGAAGCCTCCTTCGAGGGATGCGGAGTCCGTCCCCACATCCGCGAGTGAGGTCGCGGTCCAGGAGGAGGCGGCTCGTGTTGGCGACGAGCACGGGCCTGTGGATGTGGTGGAGGTTGCCCATGATGCGGTGGTGGCGCATGCGTCAGGTGTCGGCGGAGGCGCGCACACCAGTCGCGTCGTCGTCTCTGTTCTCCCTCGAGTCCTCGAGGACTCCAGTGCGTGGGACGCGTGGCCCGGGGAGCCGCAACGGTTGCCGGTGGTCCCGGCTGCTGGGACATCTTCGGATGTCGACCGCGCGCTAGGTCAGCCCGGGGTTCCGGGTAGCCTGGTCACCTTCGTGGAGGCGGAGAAGTCGCTGTGGGAAGGTCAGCGTTCGAACGGCGCCGCCATTCTGGGCGCGCTCCGGACCGCCCTTGACTGTCATAACTCGGAGGGGCTCAAGCTTCATCGGGTTGGTGCCGCTGTTCTTACTACTATCCTGGCCTGTTTTGTGCTTGGTGGTTCTGCCCTGTGTTGATCTCTTTTCCTTGTTTATCAGCAGCTTCAGCGTGTCTCTAATGAGAAGTCAATCGCGTTGGCCAACCTTTATGTCGAACGCCAGGGGCTCTGGGACACCCGAGGGGCCCTCCAGGCCGAGGTTTGCCAGTTGCGGTCGGACCTTGATGCCCAAAAAACGGCTGTTGAGGGGCTGACGGCGGAACTAGTGAAGGTGAACCCCCTCCTCCAGAAACAGGACACGGCTCTAAAGAAAGCCATGTTGGCGGTGCAGGGCGTTCCCTCACTCAGGACCTCATTGCAGGTGAAGGCGCAAGAGGCCCAGGAGGAGAAGGCTACTCTCGAGCTAAAGGTGCAGGAGTTGGCGTCCCTGCAGGACCTTTGCGATGAGGCCTGCAAGGAGCGTGACGAGCAACGCGTCCTGGCCGAGTCTCGTGCCAAGGACCTTATGGCCAAGGCAGAAGCCTTCATCGAGGCTGAGCGCTAGCTTCGGGACGAGCGTTCTGCCCTTGCAGATGTACGAGCTCAACTCCAGTAGAAGGAGGAGGCACTGCAGGAGCGGGAGCGGGCGCTGGGGATAGAGCAGAAGCTCGTCGAGGGCGAGTCCTAAATTCTCGATCCCCTCCCCTTCGGAATTTTTCTCTCCTTTGGAGCCTGCTATTGAAGCGTTCGTATTTGTTGTTTCAGATCTTCGTAAGATGAACGCAGACTCGTCGTCGGAGTTGACAGCTCTTCGGACTGCCTACGAGCAATTGGAGGGCGAGCGCCAGACCCTCGAGGGTGTCGCCGCGGCTGCTTGCGCGGTGGTCGAGGGTACGGGTGGCCCAGCGAGTGTGAGCCTGCTAGATCGCCTGGCTGCGGTGGAGACGGTGATGATCGGGCGTCTCCGCGGCGCTCTTCGTCTTGGGGTCCAGAAGGCCCTTGGCGTGATGACCACTCACTACCAGGTCGACCTCGACCTTGTGTCTGAGGGGTACACCATTCCGGAAGGCGTCGAGGGTGATGCATGGCTTGCCGTGATCGACGAGGCTGACGCCGAGGCTGCCGACGCAGCCACCGTGCTCGCCGCCAAGTTCGACGTTGACCTCTTCCTCGAGCCTGCAGCTGGCGACGCGGGGGGCAGCCCCGACCTCGGACCCGCTGCTGACGACGCTGGAGCCAACCCCGACCCTAAGTCTGCTGCTGGCGACGCTGAGGCCACCCCTTGAAGCACCTCGAGTACCCTAGTTTACTTTATCTTCCTTGTGTTAAGTTGTGAACCTTGTGATGAAGACTCTTGAACAGGTCGCCTCGTGTGGCGGCGACCTTTTGATTTCCGCGACCAAATTTGTGTTAGTCCATAGTTCGTATGCATCGTGCTTCTTTCTTGGCTCAAGATTGATTTCGGCGGAGGAGGTTCGCTCGCAAGTAACGTTGGCGTCGAGTGGTGAGGGGGATGTCGTAGCCTTTCGAGGGCGTAGGCGGTCCCGCGACTCGACCGTCTCTTAGCCGCGATAGACTTGCACTTCGCTTTCATCCTCCTGAGCGGTCGAGAAGAGGCTCGGCAATGCGTTTTCAAAAAAGAAGTGCATGGAAAAAGGTTAGGACTTGTTGGGGGGTTAGTCCCCCAGTAGCCCCCGAGGGGGGCTCGGCTTTACTTCGAGTTCGTTTCGAGGGTAAAGGCGAGTCACCCTGTTTCATTGTTGTTAGTAACAATGTTTCCATGCCTTAAACGGACTTTATTATTATCATCGTGCGATAAAACAAGATTGCGGAAAGTACAAGAGGTTCAATTGGTAGAAACGACGTAGCTGTTGGATGTTCCAAGCGTTGGGGAAGACCTCGCCCTTCTCGTTCGCCAACTTGTAAGTGCTGGGCTTGAGAACCTTGGCGACGATGAACGGTCCTTCACATGGTGGCATGAGCTTGTGTCGGCCTCGGTTGTCTTGTCGTTGCCTCAGCACCAGGTCACCCTCGTTCAGGTCTCGACGGCGCACCTTGCACTCCTGGCGTCGTCTCAGGGACTGCAGGTATCGTGCCGAGTGCAGGGTGGCCACGTCTCGAGCCTCGTCCACTTGGTCCAGCGAGTCTTCGCGTGCTTGCTGGTTCTGCTCCTCCTGGTATGCCTTGAGTCTCGGGGATCCGTACTCGAGGTCGGTCGTCAGGATGGCCTCGGCGCCGTAGACGAGGAAGAACGGGCTCTACGTCGCGGGCCTCGGCGCGTTCTACGCACTCTACGTCGCATTCGTAGGCGTGCTCGAACGTCGGCCCGACCGTAATGATGCCCTTCGGCCCCGGCATCTTCATCTTGAGGTAGGTGTAGTTGGGGACCGCCATGAACTTGGCGTAGGCCGGCCGTCCAAGTATGGTGTGATAGGCCCCTCGAAACCCCACCACCTCGAAGGGGAGGACCTCCTTGCGGAAGTTGCCAGGTGTGCCGAAGTAGACAGGCAGGTCTATCCGCCCGAGGGGCTGGACCTTCTTGCCTGGCGCAATGCCGTGGAATGCGGACAAACTGGGCCGCAGCTTGTCCGTGCCGATCCCCATCAGCTCTAAGGTGCTGGAGAACATGATGTTGAGGCTGCTGCCTCCATCCATCAACACCTTGGAGAATCGGGTGTTGCCGATCACAGGGTCGACAACGAGCGGATAGTGTCCCGGGTTGGGGATGTAGTCCGGGTGGTCTTCGCGACCGAAAGATATGGTCTCCGTCGACCAGTCGAGGTATGAGGGTGTGGCAGGGCGCGCGGTGTAGACCTCTTGGCGTTCGCGCCGTCGCTGCCGCGCGGACATGTTTGCCGCGGAGCCCCTGGTGATGAAGAAGACGTTCTCCACGAACAGGAAGTCGCCACCCGCGGTGTCGCCGCCTCCGCCGGCGTCTTTCTTCGCGTCTCCCTCGTTCGCAACGAGGAGCCGGTAGTGCTTCCTTATCATCTCGCACTGCTCGAGGGTATGCGAGACTGCAGTGTTGTGGTATGGACACGGCTTTTTGAGCATGTCGTCGAACCGGCCTCCCGGGGGTGGCGGGGGTCGAGGTCCCTGCCGGGTTTGATCCACGGCGAAGGCTTCGTCGGGGTCATCCTCGCGTCGCGGGCCACGCTCGGGTCTCGGGCCTCGTTTGCCCAGGTTGCCCTGCTTGTGTTGCTTGGGCTTCTTCGCTTGCTCTTTGGGTCGGCCGCCTTCCGCAGGCGCCTCTTCTGCGCGCTTCCCCGTCTTCCCATCGCAGATGGCGCGGACCGCCTGCTCCCCCGACGCAAAGCTCGACGCGATGTCAAACAGCTTGCTGACGCTAGTGGGGTGGTTGCGGCCGAGCTCGTGCACCAGCTCGCGGCATGTCGTACCTTCGAGGAAGGCATTGATGACCTCGGCGTCACCAACGTTGGGGAACTAGGTGCAGCGCTTGGAGAAGCGACGTATGTAGTCCCTCATGGGCTCGCTCGACCTTTGGCGACATCCCCGCAGGTCCCAGGAGTTTCCCGGGCGTACGTAGGTGCCTTGGAAGTTTCCCACGAATAGTTTGACCAGGTCGCCCCAGTCGTGAATCTGGTTCGCGGGCAAGTGCTCAAGCCACTACCGGGCCGAGTCGGCGAGGTGGAGGGGCAGGTTGCGGATGATCATGTAGTCGTCTGTGGCACCACTCAACAGGAAAGCCAATCGATAATCATTGAGCCAAACTTCAGGGTTAGTCTCGCCTGAGTACTTGGTGATGGTCGCTGGCTGTCGAAAACGAGGAGGAATGGCCGCCGTGCGGATGGCGGGGCTGAACACCCGAGTCCCCGCGGGCTCAGGCGTCGGGCTCTTGTCTTCTTCTTCGTCGAAGCGACCCCTCATCGTGGATGGTACCCTCGGCTCGTCGCGGTGTCGTACGTCTTCTTGTTCAGGACGTTGCGTGCATCGCCGTCGTCGGCGGCGCCACGCATGTCCTGAAGCCGGTCCTTCGCGGGCCTTCGTTCACCAAGGCGACATGCCACGAGCGCCCTACCGTCGTTTGTTGGACGGTTGGGCATCCACTTCCCCTGGCGAGGGGTGTGGACAGACTCCTCCTTGTCCTGCCCGCTGGCCTCGGCTCTCGAGTTGGCTTAATGTCGAATGCGAGAGGCGGAGCTCTCGGCCTGTAGGATGGCCGCCTGCTCAACGAGGCTCCGCGCCTCGCCGTGCAAGAGCCGAGCCGATGGCGTGGAGGGCTCAGGGATGGCGCGTAGCAGCGTTGCCGCGGTGACGAGCTTTAGGCTTGCGCGCGGCAAGTCGGCGTTGCCGTCGTTCTCGATGCGGATGTCAGCAAGACGCCCCGCGGCCCTCACGCGTTCGCCGCGCTGAGGCTGCTGCGCCTCCAGCGCCGCTCGCAGCTGCTGTACTTGACGACGCTCCTCCTGGAGCCTGTCTTCCAACTCCTTCACCTGCGCAAGCCTGGGCTTGTGCTAACGCCTCGTCGCCCTGAGGCGTTGCGGCGTTGGCATCAGCGGGCGTTGCGGCGCCCGTACCTGGAGGTGGCTCGCGGATGGCCCCAGCCACCGCGGGGGGTCTTGTCTTGATCGTTGTCATCGTCTCTTCCGTCCTCGCTTCTAGTCCCGAGTTCGCCGTCGATGACGAAGCACCCCAGCGCGGGGTCACTCTCCCCCTCGTTGGAGATGTCGAAGCAGTGATCGACGGAGTTCAGGAATTGTCGGAGTGCCTCGGCGTCTTGGATCCCGGCGTAGTCCCACTCCTCGCCGCTCTAGCCTGGTGGGTACCACTCGTCGGGTGAGGCGGTGCAGTAGCGCGTCGTGCCTTCAGACGAGAATGAATTGTCGGCGCGGTTCCGGGCCCTGCGCGGGCGCGCGGGTCGCGCCGCCCTTCTCCCCCGTGGCGCGCTTGTATGGCACCGGTACGTCAGCCGGTATCCTCCTCTTGTCGAGGCGGGGTTGTGGGTTCCCCCAATGCTGTGATGAGCGGCAATGTGGGGTGCCCCGGGTCGCTCCGGCTGCGTCCGTCGTGGCCGGCGGCTTGCCTGCCCCTGGTGGGTCGGTGGCAGTCCGGCCTGCGTCGGCGCAGTGGCGTCGCGGCTGCCACGCATGTGAGTGCCCACCGTTGTGGAGATTGTCGAGGCGGTGTTGCGCAGCCCCATCGGGAACCGGGCCGACGTGGCTGCTGTCCTCCGGCGGTTCCCTTCCGCAGGGTTCGCCGAAGGCGTCGCGGTCCCTCCTGACTCCGCGTCAGGGGACGGCGCTCGCGGGTCGTCCACCTCTGAGAGCGTCACCCGCACGGGCTGGCGCTGCTCCACCTGCACCTGCAGGCCTCGCAGCCGCCGGCGGCTTAGGAGCCCGCTTGTCACACCCCAAAATTTTCAGATTTTGGGCTGTGAATTTTTAACATAATTAATACAATGATTTTCTCAATTTTCTAAAATTTTCCAAGCTTTATTTAATTTACAGGGAATTTATAAGAAAAAAAATATTTGCAAAAAGGTAAATAAATTGTTGTGGTGCATTCATGCTGGCTGCATTAAATTTTGTTTGTGTGCGGTTCAAATTAGAATTTAAATCTAATTTAAATTCGCATTTGAATCGCATTTGTTTGAGCCCTAGAAAAGTTGTTTCGGCCTGAGTTCAATTTCGCCCCCTAAACTTTGTATCCGACTCGCTTTCGCTCCCTCCTCTCTTTTCCAAACGCGCGGCCCATCCCCACCTCTCCAGCCCAGTCGGCCCAGGTCCTCTCCGCGCGGCCCAGCAACACGCCTCGGCCCAGATCGCCTCTGCGCCAGCCCAACAGGCCGTGGCCCGCCGTTTCTTGCCTCCACTCGCTGCCACGCGGGCCCCGCGTGCACAGTGTCGTCTCCTTCCTTCCGCCACCGAGCCAAGCTCGACTCGGGCTCGCGCCGCCGCCGCGGCCCAAGGCCCGAACCACCCCGCGCCGTCGTGAGCCCCTCGGAAGCTTCTCCGAAGCTTCCGCACCCCTCCCTTCCTTTCTTCGCACGCTCCCCCGAAAGGAAACCGATCCCCGTGATTGGAAAGGATGGAGCCGCCGTCGCCGCCCCTGCGTGGCTCGCACGCCAAGGCGGCCATACCCTGGGCACTATAAAACCCAGGCCCCAGACCTCCCAGCCCTCACACACCCTCCGCCTCGAGCATCTCTGAGCCGCAGCACCTTCCCCTCGCCTCGCAGCGCCGCTGCCCTTCGAGGTCGCGCCGCCGCCGTCAGTCCGCCGCTCCGGTGCGGCTCCGACTCCTTCGACCCCTCCAGGAGCATCACGTGGAGGTGAGCATCGTCCTGAGCTTCTTCTTGCTCGATCCCGTGCCTCCAAGCCCCGCCTCCGCCGCTCCCCTTCTCGACTCTCCGCCGGTCGCCGACGAAGCGCTGCCGGCGCAGTCTTCCCGACGACGAGAACCCCATGGTTGCACTCGTCTTGTTCCCCCGAGTCCGTAGCGCCAGAACCCACTCCTAACCGACCCCAGGCGAGTGCGCCCCGCCTCGCCGGAGACGGCCGTCCGCCGGCTGCCGCCGCACGCCATCCCCACCACCTCCCCCTCGACTTGAAACCCCCAGGTGTGCTCGCCATGCCGTCCTGAAGCCGTAGGACCCGACCCCGTCTCAAACGGAGCCCTCTAGCGCCCGCTACGCTCCACTCCGGCGAGCCTCTGCCGCTGACCCGAGCGGCGCCGCCCAACGCCGGCGACCGTGTCACACCCCAAAATTTTCGAATTTTGGGATGTGAATTTTTAACGTAATTAATACAATATTTTTCTCAATTTTCTAAAAATTTTCAAGCTTTATAAAATTTACAGGGAATTTAGTAAATGAAAAATTGTTTTTCTAAATTAAATTAAAGCAACATAGGTTTAAATTTTAAGTGTGTTGCATTCATGCTGGCTGCATTGAGTTTTGATTGAGTGTGGTTCAAATAAGAATTTAAATCTAATTTAAATTCGAGTTTGAATTGCATTCGTTTGAGCCTTAGAAAAGTTGTTTAGTGCAGAGTTCGCTTTTGCTCCCTCAAGTCTGGGCCTGTTCTCCTTTGCTCCCTAAACTCTACTCCTTTCCCGAGCCAACCCAGCCATTTTCCCTTGCGGCCCAACCCAGCTCGCCGCAGCCCAGCGCCTTCCCCTCCCCCCACTTGGGCCAACACAGCTAGCCGGCCCAGCTCGCCCCCCTCCCCGCTTCCGGCCCAAGACGCCGCGCCGGCCTGTTCCCTGCCTCCGCGCCAGCCCAGCCCGCCTCTGCTCCCTGCCACTGCCACGCGGGGCCCGCACGCCAGCGTCTCCCCCCTCCTTCCTTCCCGAGCTCCCGCTAATGGCGGAAGGGACGCCGCCATGACAGAAGCCGCCGCCGCCGATATCTCGGCGTGCGCGCCACGCCAGGCGTAGGCCCGCGCCCCTATAAAATCCGCGTGACCAGAGGCCCCGTCACCGCATCCCTGCCGCCCTCGCTTTCTCACCGCCTCCCCATCTTCTATGCGCAGCGCCACCGCCGGCCCTCCTCGCTGCGATTCGCCGTCTCCATCGCCCACCGGGACGCGCCGCCGCCACCAAGAGCTTCGATGGGACGGGCCGAACCTCCGCCGCCGCTTCTCGTCGCCGTCCCGCCGCCGGAGCGCCCTCCCCCAACGAGAAGGCCTCGCCGCCGGCCGCCTCTTCTGGCCATCGCCGTCGATCTCCGCCCATGGCCGCGCTCCGTCCCGCTTGACCCCGCCACGAGCTTCGCATGGAGGTAAGGATGCCCCCTGCCCCATCCCCTCTCGCTCCCACACCACGAAACCCCGCTGCCGCTGCTCGCCATCGCGCGCCTCCGCCGGTCACTGTCGCGCACCGCCGTAGCCACCCCAATCGTCGACGAGAACCCCCAATCTTGGTTCGGCGTGTTTCTGTGATCCCATAGGGCCTAACCGTGTTGAGAACCATTGCCCGTAGCTCGAATTCGAGCGTCGCCGGCGACCCTCCGCCGCGTGGCGTGGCGGCGCCGCCGCCCCCGCTGTCGCCGGCCGGCCGCTCTGGCTGACCTCATCTGCAGCCATCGGATCGAGATCTGACGGCCACCGTGTGTCCTCACTACAAGTCAAACCAGGATGTACCGGTCAACGCTGGCGTTTTTACAAAAGAGACCCCCCCACTTTCTCAGAATCAACCCGCCGTCCAGCCCCTTTCAAAAGTATTTACAAAAGTGCCCTTTGTTCGCAGTTAAACCCCTTAGCCCCTCTGTTTTTGCATCCCGAAGCCCAGCCTTCATCTTTTTACATTTAAAGCCTCCTGTTTTCATATAAAATTATGTTTAGGTCCCTGGTTTTTCACAAATAAGCCCCTGGAAGTTTTTAAATCTCGCCAGCAAGTCCCTAAACCTTAGAAAAGCCATATCCTTCTCGTTTTAGCTCCGATTAGCGTGATTCTTGCGCTCACGTGTTCGTAGCAAAGCGTAGATTGTTTCTAAAGCCTTCTTTTGTTCTGTTTTTACTGTTTGGTGTATTGTTCTTAGTTGTGTATTGTTTGCTTGCTTGTTTAGCTGCATGTTGTGCTCGATGATTGTTGCGAGTAGAGGAAGGTCGATCGAGAGATTCAAGATGAAGAACTGAAGACTTTGAGCAGCTTTATAATGGATTTGAGGCAAGTATAGCATGGACAATCCTTGCTACCTAAATACCACCTTTACATTATTTATTGCATACGCATGTGTCTAAATTGTTTCCCTTTAAGGTTGTACCTAGTTTGTTTATCCTATACCTTGATTACCTTGGGTTATTGCATATTGGTAGAGCTTTGTTAGGCGCAGCTACTATCACCTTTGCTTAACTGTTAATCTGGATATAATGGATCACTTCAACTTTATTGTTAAAATTGCTTTTTAGCAACATGGTTCAGGGAGCTATGGCATTTGCTTCGTGCTTTGTCCTAGTGTCTCTCCGTAAAGACTGGTTCATAAAGCGGCAACCCAAGAGCCTGTCGCCACCGCTAGAACTATAATGGCTCTGGTCTTGGACAAGTAGCTTGTACGGCTCTACCTTAACAGTAGTTACCGATGGGGCCGACGGCGGTATGGGAAGCACTCGTGAGAGTATGGTTTGATCCACCGAGGACGGAAGATCTGTCGGCTATGTCCTCGTGAGGCACAGTCCCGTGTTGGGAGCCCTCATGTGTTGGGAGCTCCACACGTTGCGCTCTTTATTTTGTTGTGCATGTGTTGCCGCGCATTGGACGCCATTGACCCCCTCATTGTTGCGACTCTAAGCGTCAGTCAATCTCGGTGCCTGGGCCATGCTGCCTGTGTTGTACCATAACGGCTACTGTTGGGTTAGGGTGTCTTGTGAAAATCCTCGTAGCGTCCCTATGCAGTCACACCTCGGTAGTGTGACGTGCGTGGTTGGGTTTAAAGTTCGTTTGAGCTTTTACGCGACTCGTGGGTAAAGGGTGAAACCTCTGCAGAGTGTACAATCTATCATGATAGCCTTGCTCAGGGTCACGAGCGGCCTGTATCCTTTTTGATTAGAAGTTGATGCTTATTACTGATTAATGTTCACTTCTCCTTTACTAATTGGGTTTACAATTTGGATTCATTTATTTGTAGTAACTTGGTCAATGATAAAATGAATCAACTAAAAGTGCTAATGCAGTTCAGCCGTGTCAAGCCTTTCTTTTAAGCCCTCATATACCCGTGTTATACTTGCTAAGTAAGACATTTACTTACGCTTGCCATTATTCAACAAAATCCCGGATGGGTAACAGATGGAGTGAATGAGTCAGCTACTGAGTTTCCTGAGGATCGTCTGTGCTTCTGAGCTGTGGTCAACCAGTCGGTGTCCCTGTGGACTTGAGGCTCTACCTGCTAAGAGAGTTAGACTTCCGCTGTGTTTTAGGTAAACTCTGATGTAAAACTATTTTATTCAAGTATATGTACTTTGTTTTACCATATTTGTTAGATGTATGTGTTCTGTGGACTTCCTAGGCACACATATAGCAGCATTCGGGTTTCTGTGCAAATCCGGGTGTGACAGACCGCAGGGCCCCAACCAACCACAGCCGTTAGATCTCGATCCAACGCCCCAGATCCAACCGAAATCCCAGGTCAAACCAGCAGCGGACCGGTCAACTGTGCCGGTTTTGCTAAAGAGCCCCTCATCTTTTGAGAATCAACCCGCCGTCCATCTCTGTTAAAAGTAATTACAAATAGGTGTTGTAATTTATGGAAAACCCCCTGACCTTTCAAAGATTAGAACCCGCGGTCCAGCCCTCATCTTTTTGCGCTTACGCCCTCCTGTTTTAACGCGTAATTACGTATAGGTCCTCAATTTTTCACAAATAAGTCCCCGAATCTTAGAAACGCCATAACTTTCTCGTTTTAGCTCCGATTAGTGTGATTTTTGCGCTCACGTGTTCGTAGTGAAGCGTAGATTATTTCTAAAACCTTCTTTTGTACTGTTTTTACTGTTTGGTGTACTGTTTCTAATAGAATACCTTGGTTTGCATGTATTGGCTTGTGTGGATGCTTGTGTGGTGATTCGTGTCCAGTCGGTGAGCCTTTGCCATTGGAGTTGAGTACGAGGACTTTCAGGAGCCGGACTCGCAGCAGCAGCAGCACTTTGAGGAAGGCAAGTTATAGCACGGACAATCCTTGCTACCTACTCACTTGTAATAAATTATTTCATAGATGCATGTGTCTAATTTGATGTACCCGCTTTAAGGTTGTACCTAGTTTTTGTTTATCCTGTCCTTGTTTACCTTGGGTTTATGCATATGGGTAGAACTTTGCTATGCGCAGCTACTGTCATCTTTTACTTAATTGTTAACTTTGACTTAATGGTCCACTTCAACTTTAATGGTAAAACTTGCTTTTTAGCAACATGGATCAGGGAGCCAGGGCGTGTGCTTCGTGCTTGGCCCTAGTGTCTCCCCCTAAGGACCGGTTCTTAAAGCGGCAACCCAGGAGCCTGTCGCCACCGCCAAAACTATAATGGCTCTGGTCTTGGTCAAGTAGCTTGTACGGCTCTAGCTTGGCAGTAGTTACCGACGGGCCGACGGCGTTAAGGGAAGCAAGGCACGGGGTGTTTCTTGATTCCACCGAGGACGGATGCACTCCGTTGGCTATGTCTCGTTAGGCACAGTCCCGTGTTGGGAGTCCTCGCGTAGGAACTCCGCACATTGCGCATTGGTTGGCTTGCGTAGCCCGCGCTCCGGACGCCATTGACCCCTCACGTTGCGCCCTGAGGATCAGTCAATCTCGGTGCCTAGGGTCTCACCACCTTGTTGTACTTTAGCGGCTACTGTCTTGTTAGGGTGTCTTGTGAAAAACCTCGTAGCGTCCCTATGCGATCACACCTCGGAAGTGTGGTTTAAGAGGTTTGGCCACCTCGGCATGGTTGGGTTTAAAGTTCATTTGAGCTTTTACGCGACTGGTGGGTAAAGGGCGAAACCTCTGCAGAGTGTAAATCTATCATGATAGCCTTGCTCAGGGTCACAAGCGGCCTGGATCCTTTTTGATTAGAAGATGATGTTTATTTGTGTTTAATGTCACTTACACTTTGTTAATGGGGTTGCAACTGGGATTCATACACGTGTAGTAATTTGGACAAAGTTAAAACGAACCAACTAAAAGTGCTAATGCAGTTAAACCGTGTCTAGCCTTTTTGAGCCTTCATAACCCGTGCTATACTTGCTAAGTAATTATGTTACTTACACTTGCTATTTATTAAACAAAATCCCGGACGGGTAACAGATTGGGCTGTGCATGAGTCTGCTGCTGAGTTTCCAGAAGATCTACCGCACTACTGAGTTGCGTTCTCCCAGTCAGAGTCCCTGTGGAGTGCGGCTTCATTTAGAGAGAGTTTATTAGTCTTCCGCTGTATTGATTAGTTTATTTATGATGCACTCTGATGTAAAACTCTATTTATTCGAGAATTTATTCAGCATATGTTCTTTGTTTACCATATTTGTTTGCTATATGTGTACTGTGACTTCCTGGGCACACATATGGCCACATTCGGGTTTCTGTGTAAATCCGGGTGTGACACCGCCTGTCGAAGATGATGACGACGAAGTCTACCTCGTCGGTGCGATGGAGTTGCATGAGGTAGTTGGTCCCGTCCGACTCGAACGTCAGGCTCCCGAACTGGATCATGAATCCAGGTGGGAATCCGGCGGTGGTCCCGTCGGGGGACCCCGTCGCCGGTGGCTCGTCGCTAGATACCATCAAGGGAACTGGCGAGAAAAGCGAATCGCACAACGCTCCCCCTACCTGGCGCGCCACTGTCGGTGTCGGAAATGGCCGGCACTCCCTACACCGCGCAGAAATGTGCTGTGTTTTGTCCCTTGATGGTCGATGCGGAAGCTAACACAAGGACACGGGTTTATCCTGGTTCCGGCCGCGGGGCCGTACGTCCAGCAGGGGCGTGCTCGCGCACTCGTATTAGCTTTGCACCGGGGTGCTTGTAGAGAGGGGGGCTACAAGTAGATGCGGGAGAGGAGAGGCGGTCTCCAAGTCCCTGTCGTCGGTGGAGATGATTGAGGCGAATGCCAATATCGGATGTGTGTGTGTGTGTGTGTGTGCGAGCGAGAGCCAAGGTAATGAACCTTGTGATGTTGCTCTGTTGTGCTTGTCCCGTACGGGACTCCTCTCTCTCCCTTTTATAGTTCAAGGGAGAGAAGGGTTACAGTTCGCATGTACAATACGTGCTACAGTGTGAGTCGTACGGCGTATTTGTGCCTTGCAGGCCTCGTCAAGATTGCTTTCTGGTCTTGTCTGCTGACGCGGTGTCTCCTCGCTTCCTCTTCGACGGGGTCTCGAGGGGTCGCTTAGTCGTCGAGGTGGCCTGGGCATTTACTCGAGGACCCCCTCGAGTGGGCCTCCGACCGCTTCGGGGGCTAGCCCGCTAAGAGGCACGGGGCTAGCATGGCGTAGGCTGTCGCCTCAGCGTCGGACTGTCAGGCGTGGTGACAGGATGGACTCGACCTGCCCTACTGTGCCGGTACAACCGGCTTTTGCCCTGGCGAAGGGAGCAGGTCATATTCGTACGGGGTGGCTCAAAGATTTTGATGAGGACATCACCGGCTTAGATACGACCATATTAATGGATTGCAAACCAAAGGTGAATCAATTCTATATCACAATTATTGTTGGTACATTCGATGAATTGATGATGCGCCATGATGTGTGTTCATTCTCATTTTCAGAAATACATACGTGGATTAAAAAGAGTGCTAGACACATATGGAAGATATGGAGGACCAAAGAAGTTGATTGGGGACCAATTCTAAGTATTCCCACATCCCCCATCAGGTTACCACGTCACATTGGCCGAAGGAAGGAAAGAGACCAAATCCAACACGTTTTGGAAAGTCTGGATTCGGACTGCAGGAAAGTGCTGACTTACAACGGCCACCACGGTTTCATCCGGACTCCGTTTTGGGCGTTTAAGTACTTGATGGAAAGCTTATCAAGTCTACTTTCAGATGGATCTGGACTCACCCTCGTACCTATTCAGATGTGGCCGCAATCATCGATTTACTACAGAGACCTTTTCTGCCCTCGGTGCCGCGTCACCTTATTTTGGGCCAATGGGCCGTGTATCAAGTTGGGTCCATTAGGGGCGTGTCCTAGGGTTGTAGGACGACCCCAACCTCGTCCTGGTCGTCCTCCACCCTCTTTTATACCTCCATAGCCGCCACAAGCAGATTGGGTTTTGTTTAGATGAAAGTTTAGCCATTGCTACTTGCTTGTAAGCGCGCGTGCTGGTCCAGCCGCCCGTCTTCGAGTCTACGGAACCCCACCTTCGTGAGTTTATGTTGGTAGATATTTGCAATTGAGTTGCTTGTTCTACTTGTTCTTGCTTGTTCTTCGATTGCTTGCAGGAATTACCCTAGTGGTTTGGTTGATCGTGCTCCACAAGATCGCGGCAACCGCTGGAGTTGGTGTATCGGTTGCTAAGGCGCAGCGCATGCCCTTGTGGTGTTGTAGTCGGGCCGTGAACGTCTCTCCAGTCTAAATCGAAGTTATCCCCCCTCTCATCGAAAGATCGGGCATAAACCCCAGCGGGTTCTCATCGAATGATGAGGACATCACCGGCTTAGATACGACCATATTAATGGCTTGCAAACCAAAGGTGAATCAATCCTATATCACAATTATTGTTGGT
The DNA here is from genome assembly GCA_033239725.1 of Echinochloa phyllopogon. Classification (NCBI taxonomy): domain Eukaryota; kingdom Viridiplantae; phylum Streptophyta; class Magnoliopsida; order Poales; family Poaceae; genus Echinochloa; species Echinochloa phyllopogon. Next base: position 46,150,337 of record BTCW01000002.1, on the reverse strand, counting down.
ACATTCGATGAATTGATGCTGCGCCATGATGTGTGTTCATTCTCATTTTCAGAACTACATACGTGGATTAAAAAGAGTGCTAGACACATATGGAAGACATGGAGGACCAAAGAAGTTGATTGCGGACCAATTCTAAGTATTCCCACATCCCCCATCAGGTTACCACGTCACATTGGCCTAAAGAAGGAAAGAGACCAAATCCAACACGTTTTGGAAAGTCTGGATTCGGACTGCAGGAAAGTGCTGACTTACGACGGCCACCACGGTTTCATCCGGACTCTGTTTTGGGCGTTTAAGTACTTGATGGAAAGCTTATCAAGTCTACTTTCAGATGGATCCAGACTCACCCTCGTACCTATTCAGATGTGGCCGCAATCATCGATTTACTACAGAGACCTTTTCTGCCCTCGGTGCCGCGTCACCTTATTTTGGGCCAATGGGCCGTGTATCAAGTTGGGTCCATTAGGGGCGTGTCCTAGGGTTGTAGGACGACCCCAACCTCGTCCTGGTCGTCCTCCACCCTCTTTTATACCTCCATAGCCGCCACAAGCAGATTGAGTTTTGTTTAGATGAAAGTTTAGCCATTGCTACTTGCTTGTAAGCGCGCGTGCTGGTCCAGCCGCCCGTCTTCGAGTCTACGGAACCCCACCTTCGTGAGTTTATGTTGGTAGATATTTGCAATTGAGTTGCTTGTTCTACTTGTTCTTGCTTGTTCTTCGATTGCTTGCAGGAATTACCCTAGTGGTTTGGTTGATCGTGCTCCACAAGATCGCGGCAACCGCTGGAGTTGGTGTATCGGTTGCTAAGGCGCAGCGCATGCCCTTGTGGTGTTGTAGTCGGGCCGTGAACGTCTCTCCAGTCTAAATCGAAGTTATCCCCCTCTCATCGAAAGATCGGGCATAAACCCCAGCGGGTTCTCATCGAATGATGAGGACATCACCGGCTTAGATACGACCATATTAATGGCTTGCAAACCAAAGGTGAATCAATCCTATATCACAATTATTATTGGTACATTCGATGAATTGATGCTGCGCCATGATGTGTGTTCATTCTCATTTTCAGAAATACATACGTGGATTAAAAAGAGTGCTAGACACATATGGAAGACATGGAGGACCAAAGAAGTTGATTGGGGACCAATTCTAAGTATTCCCACGTCCCCCATCAGGTTACCACGTCACATTGGGCTAAGGAAGGAAAGAGACCAAATCCAACACGTTTTGGAAAGTCTGGATTCGGACTGCAGTAAAGTGCTGACTTACGACGGCCACCACGGTTTCATCCGGACTCCGTTTTGGGCGTTTAAGTACTTGATGGAAAGCTTATCAAGTCTACTTTCATATGGATCCGGACTCACCCTCGTACCTGTTCAGATGCGGCCGCAATCATCGATTTACTACAGAGACCTTTTCTGCCCACGGTGCTGCGTCACCTTATTTTGGGCCAATGGGCCGTGTATCAAGTTGGGTCCATTAGGGGCGCATCCTAGGGTTGTAGGACGACCCCAACCTCGTCCTGGTCATCCTCCACCCTCTTTTATACCTCCATAGCCGCCACAAACAGATTGGGTTTTGTTTAGATGAAAGTTTAGCCATTGCTACTTGCTTGTAAGCGCGCGTGCTGGTCCAGCCGCCCGTCTTCGAGTTTACGGAACCCCACCTTCGTGAGTTTATGTTGGTAGATATTTGCAATTGAGTTGCTTGTTCTACTTTTTCTTGCTTGTTCTTCGATTGCTTGCAGGAATTACCCTAGTGGTTTGGTTGATCGTGCTCCACAAGATCGCGGCAACCGCTGGAGTTGGTGTATCGGTTGCTAAGGCGCAGCGCATGCCCTTGTGGTGTTGTAGTCGGGCCGTGAACGTCTCTCCAGTCTAAATCGAAGTTATCCCCCCTCTCATCGAAAGATCGGGCATAAACCCCAGCGGGTTCTCATCGAATGATGAGGACATCACCGGCTTAGATACGACCATATTAATGGCTTGCAAACCAAAGGTGAATCAATCCTATATCACAATTATTGTTGGTACATTCGATGAATTGATGCTGCGCCATGATGTGTGTTCATTCTCATTTTCAGAACTACATACGTGGATTAAAAAGAGTGCTAGACACATATGGAAGACATGGAGGACCAAAGAAGTTGATTGCGGACCAATTCTAAGTATTCCCACATCCCCCATCAGGTTACCACGTCACATTGGCCTAAGGAAGGAAAGAGACCAAATCCAACACGTTTTGGAAAGTCTGGATTCGGACTGCAGGAAAGTGCTGACTTACGACGGCCACCACGGTTTCATCCGGACTCTGTTTTGGGCGTTTAAGTACTTGATGGAAAGCTTATCAAGTCTACTTTCAGATGGATCCAGACTCACCCTCGTACCTATTCAGATGTGGCCGCAATCATCGATTTACTACAGAGACCTTTTCTGCCCTCGGTGCCGCGTCACCTTATTTTGGGCCAATGGGCCGTGTATCAAGTTGGGTCCATTAGGGGCGCGTCCTAGGGTTGTAGGACGACCCCAACCTCGTCCTGGTCATCCTCCACCCTCTTTTATACCTCCATAGCGGCCACAAACAGATTGGGTTTTGTTTAGATGAAAGTTTAGCCATTGCTACTTGCTTGTAAGCGCGCGTGCTGGTCCAGCCGCCCGTCTTTGAGTTTACGGAACCCACCTTCGTGAGTTTATGTTGGTAGATATTTGCAATTGAGTTGCTTGTTCTACTTATTCTTGCTTGTTCTTCGATTGCTTGCAGGAATTACCCTAGTGGTTTGGTTGATCGTGCTCCACAAGATCGCGGCAACCGCTGGAGTTGGTGTATCGGTTGCTAAGGCGCAGCGCATGCCCTTGTGGTGTTGTAGTCGGGCCGTGAACGTCTCTCCAGTATAAATCGAAGTTATCCCCCCTCTCATCGAAAGATCGGGCATAAACCCCAGCGGGTTCTCATCATTTGGTATCAAAGCGAGGTTTATCGGTGAGAGACTCTCAATTCTTTGCTGATTTTATTTTCCTACAGTCCAGAAAAGCCAAAAAAAAATAGTAGATTAGTTTTATCGTAATCCTATAAACCCTTTGAGCCTTTGCTAGTACTGCTTAGTTAGGGCTTGTTGAGTTTTCGGTTGCATCGGTCGCGTCGAGTTGCTGGTCTTAGTTTAATCCTTTAAAGTTTCGAGTTCTTGTCACTTTCTGATTCGGAGTCCCTGTCCAGCATGAGAAGAAAACTGCCGCAGTTTCCACGTCCGATATCCAAATCAGGTGTTTTAGTACAATCTGGAAAGCTTAACTCGTGTGCTTTCCAACGGATCTGACCGTGCTCAAAAATTCCTTCTGAGCACTCCGCAATCGCCTTTGAGATTTGCGTGTCTGGTTAGCTGAAATAAGAATTGTAAATCTATTTTGTTAGGGGTTGTATGCTGCCATTTGTTTTGGTTGTCATAGCATCAATCAAAAGATGTTAGTCCCCAAAAAGAAGAGGAACAGAAAAAAAGAAAAAAAATAAAAGAAAAAAAAAGAAAGAAAGAAAGAAAGGGGGCTGATCTGTTCATCGTGTGTATCTATTGTTTTCGGTTGTGCATTGTAACTTCCCTTGTGTCGAGGCTCGCGTCTCTAGCACGGTCTAGGCTAGGACCAGCACAGTGCCGCTGTTGAATGATTATTCAGCTTGCTTTTTAATTAACGTGGTGCTAGTTATTCCTTGTTTCAGCCCACCTATAGCTCCACATATCCGACTACAGTTTGACAGGTCTTGTTACTGCAGCACCGATACACTATCTTTGAGGTTGTTGTCTTGTTGGTTGCTGTCACCACCTGTTTGGCTTGGTAAGAATTTGTAAGAGCTTGTTTGAACAAGGATAGTTTGAGAGAATTAAAACCAACACATCTAGTAGTTGACAGGAGGATACATCTTATTTTTGTGTTTCTTGTTGTCAACTAATCATGGCAGGTGATACAGAGATTTTTGAGCGGTTGAAACTAGACCCTCATCTTCAGGATGTCATTCAACATTTGCCATTATATACTGGTATGTTTGATCCTGAAGCTTATATTGATTGGGAGCTTAAGGTAGATGCAGAATTTGATAATTATGACTTGTCTGAACATGAAATGATTTTTGCTGCATCTAGTGCTTTAACAAAATATGCTTTGATTACATGGAAACACATTTGTAGGCACAACAAAGTTCCACAAACTTGGAATGAATTTAAAATGCTTTTTCGAGATGAATATGTTCCAGAATATTATGCTGATTGTTTACTTGAAAAATTGGACAAATTGAAGCAAGACAGTAGGACTGTCAAAGAATACTATCATAGGTTTAAGATTTGTGTCATGTTTGGTGGATTAGATGAATGCAAGAAAGATGTTATGTGTAGGTTCATGAAAGGGCTTAATTCTGAAATTCGAACCATGCTAATTAGCAAATCATACAACAATATTGCTTCATTGTTTTGGCTTGCTATGAGTGCTGAAAAGGAAATTCTTTCATCTAATAGTACTTGCAAGAATGATGTGTCCCATAGTGTTGGAAATTTGTCCACTCTGCATGTTAATCAAAATGTGGAACCTACAACTGATTCGATTTTGTCACAAGAAGAATTAGTTGTTGTTCCTTATGATAAAGAGAACTTGTGCGATGATGCTTCTTGTACTTCTATGCCACAAGTAGTGAATAAGAGTGATATTTTTTATTTGAAACCATACACATGTGCTGAAACAAAGCTTTTCCATCCTATTACTTGTGCACATGATGAATTGAAATTGATGTCTTCTTTAAATACTTTGGGTTATATTGAATTTGATATTCTTTGTGATCTAAAATGTTTAGAGGAGAAACTTTTTGCATATTCTAAATTTTCATGCTTGTCTAATCATACATATCACTTTGTTGGCAAGTATAATTGCAAAGGAGAGTATTTGGTGCATAAAGTTTATATCTGCTCTAATCTGGAATATCCTTTTGGGCTACAATATCATAATCAAATAAAGGGCTGCACTAAGACTAACGATGTTTTGCAAAGTTTCACTAGTTTTTCTCTTAAGCAACAGGGTCAGCCCAAAGAAGGGGAGCATTGCGGGTTGTGGTCATGCAACATGGATGTACTTCCGTGCTTAAACAACAAAGCAATCGCCGTAGAATGCCACTAGAGCAAGTCGAGGACGACTTGCAGCCAAGAAGAGGAGAATGATGAGGACATCACCGGCTTAGATACGACCATATTAATGGCTTACAAACCAAAGGTGAATCAATCCTATATCACAATTATTGTTGGTACATTCGATGAATTGATGCTGCGCCATGATGTGTGTTCATTCTCATTTTCAGAAATATATACGTGGATTAAAAAGAGTGCTAGACACATATGGAAGACATGGAGGACCAAAGAAGTTGATTGGGGACCAATTCTAAGTATTCCCACGTCCCCCATCAAGTTACCACGTCACATTGGCCTAAGGAAGGAAAGAGACCAAATCCAACACTTTTTGGAAAGTCTGGATTCGGACTGCAGGAAAGTGCTGACTTACGACGGCCACCACGGTTTCATCTGGACTCCGTTTTGGGCGTTTAAGTACTTGATAGAAAGCTTATCAAGTCTACTTTCAGATGGATCCAGACTCGCCCTCGTACCTGTTCAGATGCGGCCGCAATCATCGATTTACTATAGAGACCTTTTCTGCCCACGGTGCTGCGTCACCTTATTTTGGGCCAATGGGTCGTGTATCAAGTTGGGTCCATTAGGGGCGCGTCCTAGGGTTGTAGGACGACCCCAACCTCGTCCTGGTCATCCTCCACCCTCTTTTATACCTCCATAGCCGCCACAAACAGATTGGGTTTCGTTTAGATGAAAGTTTAGCCATTGCTACTTGCTTGTAAGCGCGCGTGCTGGTCCAGCAGCCCGTCTTCGAGTCTACGGAACCCCACCTTCGTGAGTTTATGTTGGTAGATATTTGCAATTGAGTTGCTTGTTCTACTTGTTCTTGCTTGTTCTTCGATTGCTTGCAGGAATTACCCTAGTGGTTTGGTTGATCGTGCTCCACAAGATCGCGGCAACCGCTGGAGTTGGTGTATCAGTTGCTAAGGTGCAGCGCATGCCCTTGTGGTGTTGTAGTCGGGCCGTGAACGTCTCTCCAGTCTAAATCGAAGTTATCCCCCCTCTCATCGAAAGATCGGGCATAAACCCCAGCGGGTTCTCATCAGATTTCCCCGTATCCGCCGCGGGGGCCCCCCTCCGTTGGAGGACGGGCATGGTGGTGTAGGTGAGGCGCCAGCCTACTCCACAGTGCACATCCTGCCGCCCGGAGACGTGGTGAGCAAGGGTCAAGGGATCCGTTCCTTGCCTTGCCGGACCAGTAATCTTTATTTGACCGTGGTGAGCCCCGTGTGCTCGGCCATCTTCTATTTGTGGGGCCCCCATCGCCCGTTCGAGGACGTTTCAGCGCGGGAGGCGAAGGGGGGGCCCCGGTAGAACCGTGCGAAGGTACGGCCGGGGTCAGCGGTGTCGGGGGCATAGTGCCGCGCAGGCCCTGCACAGCTTCCGCCTATCCGCGCCGCAGAGGGTACAGTGCACCGGATTCTGTCAGGGGCGACGTGCGGGGGAGATCTTCCCTTTGACTCCGGCGCCTGGTGCGGGAGTTGAGACCGTCAGTGCCTGTGCTGTAGACGTGGCGTTTGTTTCGAGGGGTCGGAGCGAGTCCCGGCGAGGCGGAGCGGAGGTTTGTAGCTCGAGGGGGGAGCGAGGGACCCTCGAGCGAGGCGGAGTTTAGGTGTGAGGGCGACGTGTCTTCGTGGGCCGTTGTTTGGGCCATGCCGGCTGGTAGTGGGCTTCGCGGTTTCGCTGGTATGGGCTCATAGGCTTATGGGTAATAGCCTTGTTTTGCGTTTTTGAGGGTGATTACCCTGGTAGTTAAGAGACCCCTAATTATGGTCCCTGACAACCATTTTTATTATCAAACTCATAGTTCTCTGTCTATGTGTCATACCATGATGGCACACTTTATTGGCATAAAGTTACCTATGTAAAAATTCAACATAGGATTCACAATTCATCTATTAAATGTTTCACTTGTGTTGCTAGAGCACCAACCACCAACAATGTGTTGTAAAAGTGATCATTATGCAATATGCAGCCTTGTGGACTATCCATATACTTGCATAGTCTATATAGCAATGATTGCACAAATAGTCCATATGACCATGCCACTACTTTTTGAGTTCACTGTTTACATAAACAGATGAATACAAAATTTAATCGGTTGGGGCACAGATTGCATAGAGCCGTTGGACAAACTAGCCATTGGTTGCTGGCTTCTACTCCATATGTTGCGGTCTACAAATACATGGTTGAGCTCCATATGCTGATGCCTACAAATACATGGTTGAGCTCCATATGTTGGTGCCTATAAAATAAATGTCCGCATGCTAACTCATTTTAGAGATGGATTCCTCCGACAGATATTTCCAAAACAAAAATAAAGAATCCTCAAATCCCACAAAGAGTCGGGCCATAGCTCCCTTCCCACAACAATTCCCAAAATTTTTCCCTAACTTAGTTCCCCCAAAGCTTCAACCCACAATATTTTCATAATTTCTACCCTTTTAGTGGCCTAGCCAACTTTCCACCGTATAGTCGTTCTCCTCTACGATTTCAAGGACGTCAACATCAAGCAAATTGGGCGGCAGCTAGCTTACAAAGTTACCAGTTATAAGAAAATTTGATGTCGTTACCTAATCAAGTGTTTGGAGCTGCGAGCAACAGAACAACCTTTGTGCCACAATTTGGCAGACCTGCTGCAAACACTTCTTCCCATGGGTCTGAGTCATCTACTTCTTGCGCTGCAAGACAGCGAGAGAAGCAACCAGTTAACATTGAAGAGTTAAGTGATAGTATTGAGGAGGAAGTGAGGTGAGCATTACGCATCAATTGGACAGAAGAAGAAAACCTAAGGTTACTTTTTGCTTGGTTAAACAACTCAGTTGATCCTGTTGATGGAAATGGCAAGAAGACAAAATATTTTTGGAAGGATATAGCTAATGAGTTCAACATCAACCGACCTACAAATGCCCACAAGAGGGCTGTCAAGCAATTAAAGATACACTGAGGTAATGTTAAGAGGAATACTGCTAAGTTTGTGAAGTTTAGGCTAATATTAGAAATAACTAGATCTAAACTTAAATCGATTGGGCATCAATGTTATAAATCATTTTTTAAGACACTAGTAGGATACATGTTAGGACACATAGGAAGCCACTATATAAATAGATCAATCAAATGCTATTACTCCTCTTTGTAATGTCAGTGGCATACATGTTACACGTTAAATTTGGGTTACAAATACGTTTTGTCCATATGTTATAAACACTCGTCTTTTGACGTTGTAGGAGATATGATATGTTTCTGAAGATGTCGAAGGGATCAATGCCATAATCTTTTATCCATAATAGCGTATGCCATTGATGAGTGGATGCTGATGAGTGTGCAAATGCAGTATGACATCTAGTACGAAGAAGAATTTTGTTTTACAAAAAAAGTAGTATGAGGATAAAATTGAGGAGTCAAACATCGCCGTGACTATTCATCGCGCGTGTGACGCGCGCGCGTCTGTCGCCCACGCCGCAAGGAGCACGCTATTGGGCTGCGGGATAGCTGCTGGATAGAGGATGTTTGGCCCATTAGGGAGTTTTGAGCTACGCAGATGTATTATTTGTTCGGCCCATTCGAGATTTTGGACTACGCGGGATTTTGAGTTGTCTATGTACATATTTGTTCAGCCCATTGGAGGTTTTGGGTTACGCGGGAAAAACATAACTAGCCCAATAGATATTACATATTAGCATTTTCTTGTTATTTTATTTTTGTTCGGTTTTGATTATTTATCTGTTAATATATATACATTTTTCATTTTTCCATTTTATACTTGTTATTTTTTTATTTTTTCCTTATTTTCTTTCTATATTATTTTATTTTATTATTTATACATTTATTTTTACACTTACTTGTTCGTCATGTGTATATATTTGTTCGCAACGTAGACTCATTTGTTCCCTATGTACATTAATTTGTTCGTGATGTGGATTTGCATGTTCTTCATGTGCAGTAATTTGTTCGTAATGTGGATTATTCTGTTCTCCATGTGCAGTAATTTGTTCGTAATGTGGATTTTTCTGTTCTCCATGTATAGTAATTTGTTCGCAAAGTGGACTCATTTTTCTCTATGTGCAGTAATTTATTCGCAATGTGGACTTATATGTTCTCCATGTGCAGTAATTTGTTCGCAATGTGGATTGATTTGTTCTCCATATGCAATAATTTGTTCGTAACGTGGATTCTTCTGTTCTCCTTGTGCAGCAATTTGTTCGCAACATGGACTCATTTGTTCTCTACGTGCAGTAATTTGTTCGCAATATGTACTTGTATGTTTTTCACGTGCAGTAATTTATTCGCAATATGGACTGATTTGTTCTACATGTGCAGTACTTTGTTCGCAACATGGATTCTTCTGTTCTCCATGTACGCAATGTGGACTCATTTGTTCTAGTTTGATAAAAAATATTCGTAAAAAAATCATCTCAATATAGTCAAGTGAGATCTTGTTTTGAAAATTTTATCGTAACAAGCATTATAGTGTAATCAAAATTTCATTTGGATGCTTGGTTTAAGATTTATGAGTTTTTTTAGTTACAAATACGTAGTCACGTGGGTGATGTCACATGCGCTGGAAACAGTCTAAGCAATCTGATCACACATGCGCAAACAGTCCAACCAATTGGCCCAACAGCAGCCCAGTAAAAAAATCATTGGTGTCCTGGCTTCTTCGGGCGATAAGTGCGACGCATCACGCGGGTGACGTGCAGACGCACCCGTCAAACATTATCTTGATACGGAGTACAATAGTTATTAAGGGAATATTTAATTTTTTGCCATCGTTACGGATGGCCACTCTTCAAATGCCAGTTTTACGATTGCCCTAACACTTTTGCCACCGGAAAGAGCAAGTTTCTTCAACATTTGCCAAAATCGTGTACGTGGCACGACACGTACGCACGCCAGCGTGGACACCGCACGGGAAATGACCCTTGTGCCCCCCGCCTTATCCTTTACTCGTGCTCCCACCCCGACCCCAGCTGCAGTCCCAGTCCCGTCTCCTTCCCCCACCCCCATCTCTCTCTCTCTCTCGCGACGCACCCGCGGCGGCGACTAGGGCCGGCGCAGACGACTAGGGGCGACGACGGCGACAAGGGGCGGCGACGGCGAATCCATGGTTTAAGGTACGCACAGGATCCGTCCCTCGGTATGGTTAAGGCTCGTTGGTAGGGTTGGAATGGAGGTCGTGATAGTCTAGGGTTAGGTCAGAGTCGGTCCTTGTTAGGGTTTGGCTGGTAGTAGAGTGGATCTGTAGTTGTTGATGCATAGTCTTTGTTGTTGATGCATAGTCTTTGTTGTTGATGCAGTAGATCCATAGAGGTGGCGCAATGGATCCGAGTGATTTCCCTCCTTGGTAAGTTGTTCTCCAATCTCCATATTGTTGTGTTGCATGAGAGTTGTAGATTTCGTAATGTGTGAAGGAGTTGGATACTTCCTAACTCCAAACTGTTTGTATTTTCGTTGTCATGTCAGGATTGATCCTGGCAAAGCTTTTAGACTTGTTGTTACGTGTGCTGACTATAAGGCAAATCTGGAGTATGGAGTTCTTGATATGAATGTTCAGAACCATGAATTATGGATTGATGGAAGCTCTGGGTATAATCTGGATAACTTTGTTGAGGAGATGGCTAGTAAGATTATTTTGGGACCTAGCCAGCAGCTTTTGGTGTGGGGGAAGGACCCAGAGAGTGACACTGAGTGGAAAGTGACCAGAAATGATCAATTTGTTGAGATGGTCAATGCTAGGTGGGATCAGAGGACAATCTTTCTGAACTGTGAAGTGGTTGAAAAAGATGGCTATAAGCAAGGTACAGCAGCTGCAGCTGCAGCCTCTAGTGTTCATGGCACATCAGGTGTTACACATGGTGCAGATCAACCTGAACATGTAGGTGACACAAGTAGCTCTCCAGAACAACAACCTCAGGGTGAACAAGTTGACTGGGATACTCTACTCATTGTACCTGATGATGATCAAGATGGAGATGCTAATGTATTGGTGAGTGAGGATGCAGTGTATGAAGCATTTGGCTTCAAAGCTGCAGATGAGGCAGCTGATGCAGAAGAAGAAGCAATTCCAGCTCCTACAACAGAAATGCTTGCAGATATGATGGATGCTGAGTTGCCAGTTGATGATCATGACCCTAATGAGCCACTTGTTGATTGGGACAGGGACAATCCTGACATGTCAGTGGGTACAGTTTACCCAAGTATGGTGGATTTCAGGATGTCAGTGAAGCAACATGCCATTGTGGCAGAGTTTGAGCTGCAAACTGAGAAGTCAGACAGGTCCAGATTCAGGGGTTGCTGTTGTGCTAAGGGGTGTTCATGGAAAATTAGAGCCAAAGCCCAGATAGATAGCAGTGTCAGGGTATTATTACTTGTTGTGTTGCATTACCTCTTTCCATATCATGATGTTACATTTCATTCTATCTTACTGTTTGTTTCTATTTCATGCAGATTCAAATAAACACTGAAAAACATACTTGTGCAAGCATAAGTAGAGTGGTGGGCAGGATGGCATCTCAAGCATGGGTAGCTGAGCGGGCAATTCCCTTCCTGAAGAGGAAAAAAAACCTGGGTGCAAAGGATTTGCATGAGGAGCTACAAAACAAGTACAGAATTGAGATCCCTTATCAGACTGTCTGGTATGGTTTGCAGAGAGCCTCAACAAAGTTGTATGGTAAGTGGGACGATTCTTTTGACTAGTTATATAGGTTTAAGGCAGAGGTAGAGTTGAGGTCTCCTGGCAGTGTTGTAGAGATAGGTACAGTGGAGATAGATGGCAAGATTCATTTCAGTAGATTCTTTTGTGCATTCAGAGCTTGTATTGATGGATTCCTAGAAGGTTGTAGGCCATACATTAGTATAGATTCCACTGCCCTCAATGGGCAGTGGAATGGACACATGCCTGCTGCCAATGCAATTGATGGCCACAATTGGATGTTTCCATTGGCATTTGGCTTCTTTGACTCAGAGACTAAGGAGAACTGGACATGGTTCATGGAGCATCTAGGTAATGCAATAGGGCATATGCAGAAGTTAGCTGTTTGTACAGATACATGTAAAGGTCTTGAAGCTGCTGTGAAGCATGTGTTTCCTTGGGCAGAGCATAGGGAGTGCATTAGGCATCTGATGGACAACATGAAAAAAAAGTTTGGTGGGAAGATGAATGCAAAGTACATGTGGCCAGCAGCCAGGGCTTACCTACCTGACAAGCACCAGTACCTGCTTCAAAAGGTGACCACTACTACACCTGAAGTAGAAAAGTGGCTGCAGGAACATCACAGCTTGTTGTGGCTAGAAGCAAGTTCTCAGCTGATATAAAGTGTGAGTACATCAACAATAACTTGGCAGAGTGCTGGAATGGATGGATCAAAGATTACAAGGACTTGCCTGTGGATGCTCTTGCTAATGCTGTTAGGGAGAAAACAGTGATTCCATTTGAGAAAAGAAGGAGAGTTTCCAGGGCACTCAAGGGCCACATACTTCCAGCTGTTGTTCATCAACTCAATGCAGCATCAAAGGGACTAAGGGTGAAAGTAATTAAGGGTGATTTTGATCAAGCAAAGGTAACAAAGATATATAAAGATGGGGAGGTTAGAAGGCATGTAGTATACCTTAATGACCATCATTGCACTTGTAGAGAATGGCAAGTTAGTGGGAAGCCTTGTCCACATGCATTGGCAGTGATCACTACTGATAGAAATCCTGTAATGGACAAGTTTGTAGACAATGCTTTCTCTGTCCAGAAGTTTCAAGCTGCATATGCTGGTGTGGTGCCAAACATTACAGACAAGAATCAGTGGCCTCAAGTTGACAAAGGTTTCAAGCTGTTGCCACCAATTCCCAAGCCTAAGCAACTAGGCCGGCAGAAGAAAAATAGATACTTATCCTGCCTAGAGAGGACAGGCAAAGCTACTAGACAAGTGAGATGTGATGGTTGTGGCGAGCTTGGCCATAGAAAAGGAAGCTGGAGGTGTTCTTTGACTGGCACTAAGAAGAGGTCGGTGCTCTTTAACTATTCTAGTATGTTCATCCTTAATAAACACTTAAATATTCAATTTTTACCTATGCAGGAAAAGGACCAGGAAAACAAAAGCAAAGGTTGGAAGGAAGAAAAGCAAGACTAGTGAAGCTCCTGAACCTGAACCTGCACCAGCCCCAGCCCCTGCTCCAAATACACCAAGAACAAGAGCTGCAATAGCAAAAGAAGCAGCACAGGCAGCTAGAGCAGCAGCACAAACAGCAACACAAGCAGAGGCAGCAGAGGCAGCACAATCAGCACCCCTTAGTAGGAGGTTGGTTCATGTTCATTGCCTTAAGCAACAAGTCCATCTTGGCTTCCATTCTTTTCACTAACATCTTCATGTACTCAAGAGGTTGGCATTGGAGGCTCCACCACCTTATGAGGCTGCACCATCTTTGGAGGCTCATCCACCAGCTTTGGAGGCACCAGCACTGCCAGCACAAGCCAAAAAAATTGACTCCCAAGAAGCTGGCAACTAAGGTGAAGAAGGCTAGCCCCAAGAAGAAAGTTGTTGTCAAGAAGAAGTAGAGTTGGGAAATGGATGAAAAACCTCTTTTGCTCCTGATTGTCTTTTGGATGAAAACATGTGAACATCTCTCTGAATTTGTGATGTAATGGATGAAAAACCTGTGAACATCCCTTAATTATATCGGTTGCTTTCAATTTGTGATGTAATGGATGACCAACCTGTGAACATCCCTATGTCGGTTTCGTTGAATTTGTGATGTAATGGATGCTGAACTTGTGGATTGCTCTTAATTATGGATTGCTCATGGCATGGATGCTGAAATTTGTGTGGATTTCATTTGAATTACAACATATATTTATGGCAAAGCTGTTCACATTCATTCATTTCCATTCAACCATAACACATGGATGGCAAAGGTGTTCTCATTCATTTCCATTCAACCATAACATAACAAAGTGCCAAACCTACTAACATAAATTACTTCATGATGATGCAAATGCCTACAACTGCACATACAAACAACATAAACACTAACATCTTCACTGCCTTAAGCAACAAGTCCATCTTGGCTTCCATTCTTTTCACACATTCAAAAGGTCCAACCCTTGAAACTGCTTCTTCTTCTGAGCTCGAGTCTACCTCTTCCTCCTCATGCACTCTGATCCTTCCGATGCTCACGAGCTTCTCAAAATACTCCCTTTGCCAATAGTACTCGGGGCATCTATCAGGTGCCTACATACGAATTACAGCTCAATTTTATCAACCGGATCTATTTGTTGTCTCATGAAATCAAAAATGCTAACTCCAAACTGCAAAATATAGATGAACTTGACAACAACTCACCCCTTTTATGTTCCTTGGGCACTTGAAGAACACCCTGCCGACATTCTTATCAGTCGTCGCTCGGTGTTCAATCATCCGCGCCAACCCACAGACCCTGCACAGGATCAAGGGCAAGCCGGTTTCCTTGTCCACCGGCTCCTGCGCTCTAGATGAGCTAGCCCTAGAGCCCGAGATCTCCCCATGGTACAGATGCCGCCGGGACATTTGCGCCGCCCCTAGTCGTCTGCGCCGGCCCTAGTCGCCGCCGCGGGTGCGTCGCGAGAGAGAGAGATAGGGGCGGGGGAAGGAGACGGGACTGGGACTGCGGCTGGGGTCGGGGTGGGAGCATGAGTAAAGGATAAGGCGGGGGGCACAAGGGTCATTTCCCGTGCGGTGTCCACGTTGGCGTGCGTACGTGTCATGCCACGTACACGATTTTGGCAAATGTTGAAGAAACTTGCTCTTTCCGGTGGCAAAAGTGTTAGGACAATCGTAAAACTGGCATTTGAAGAGTGGCCATCCGTAACGATGGCAAAAAATTAAATATCCCATTATTAAGGAGCAGAATTAGGTCTCATCGGAAGTTCAATAATGGCTATGGTAAAAAATACTGTACTCCCTACGATTTTCCTAAACCAGTGGCATCTCATTTTTATATTTAGAAAAATTTCGTTCCCAATTCGCTAAAAATACAGTCGGCTGGCCCTCGCGCGAAAAAAAATACACTCCCACGAAATCGAACAGATCGGAAGGCTATCCACAACCCTTCGTCGGCTGGCCCTCGCACGAACGGCCGTCACGACCCAGAAAGATGGCGGCGGCGGCGAGGCGTGCCGCTGGCCTTCTTCCTCTCCTCCACTCCTCGCCGTCCGGTGCTCGTTTACCCCTCCGCCGGGCGCTATCCCTGATCCCTCCGCCTCGCTCCTATCGCCTACTCTCCCACCCCTCCAGGCCCTTCTCCACCTCCCCCTTCTCCGTCTCCGCCTCCGCCTCCGCGTCAAATGGCGCGGCTGTGGAGAGGACCCGCGAGCTGCACCTATACAACACGAAGTCGAGGAAGAGGGAGCATTTTCGGCCGCGAGCTCCCGACGGGAAGGTTGGCATGTACGTCTGCGGCGTCACGC
Organism: Echinochloa phyllopogon; assembly: GCA_033239725.1. Lineage (NCBI taxonomy): Eukaryota > Viridiplantae > Streptophyta > Magnoliopsida > Poales > Poaceae > Echinochloa > Echinochloa phyllopogon. Next base: position 46,134,754 of record BTCW01000002.1, on the reverse strand, counting down.
CCTACGATGACAGCCACATCGGCCATGCCCGCGCATACGTCGCCTTTGATGTCCTCTACAGGTTCCCCACCCCCTTTATTGTTCCTGATTCTGTCTAGTTCGTGCAATTGTGAGCTCTGTTAATATATCCGCACACTTGATTGATTCGCTGGAGGTACTGTAGATTCGTAGTTCTAGTGAAGTGTTCCAAACTTACCAGTCAACCTAATGGCAGCATTTAATCACTGAGAGAATAGATGGCTGATGTGCAATTCCAAATGGACACAGATACCATTTTCCTTGTGATGATTGAGCTGATTGTTTCTCGGGCCCTATAAAAGCTGGCTGTCACTGCACATTAAACATTTTTTGTAATTTGACTGCTTGGTATAGGGTACACACTGTAGTGATATGGCTACAATGGTTCAGGTCCTTGCAAACTGGTTTTGTGTGTATAATTTGACCCTGGACTTGCATAGATACTTGATCTGGATTCCAAACGATTATGTGTGTTAAAACATCTTGCAACCTCTGATCTATTATCTTATAGCCTTCTTCATCTGCATGGTATTTTTCTAAGGAAATATTATGTTCACTTGCTGTGCCACCTTGATAGGTACCTGCGTTATTTGGACTATGAAGTTCGGTATGTTCGGAACTTCACTGACATTGATGACAAGGTGATTTTTGGACTAAAATTTGTTTGCAAATAAGATGCTTGAGTTCTTAGTTTTTGTTAACCAATTTAATGATTTTTAAATCATTCAACACTTGAAGTCGTAGCCTTATTGTTTCCAAGTTATTGAAAGTCAATACTTTACTCTGTGGAAATTGCATTAACCTGAATTAAAGTACAGAAGAAAGATCTTGTTTGATTGTTCACACATTTTGGCTGATGTCATGTTTATTTTGATCTGTATCTGAATTTAAGCAGATAGCTTTATATAAACTATTTTCTGCTGAAATTGTATTAAGCAAGTTTACATGGAAGATTAGAATGAATATTTAAATGCAATTTGCTAATCTGCACAGGAAACCTGAGTTGCACTTCTGGAATTCTGTAGATAATTGCAAGAGCGAATCAGCTGGGGGAAGATCCTTTTAGCTTAAGCAAAAGGTTTTCTGATAATTTCCTGTCAGACATGGCCAATCTTCAATGTTTGCCACCATCTGTAGAGCCTCGTGTTTCAGATCATATTGATCAGATTATAAATATGATTAAACAGGTACGTGTACTTGGTCTCGTGGCTCCTTAGTATTTATGCTTATGCAGTTTGTTTTTTCTGTTCGCTTGAAAATGTTACTGATCTCTGTAGAAGGCTCAATAGGAGGTTTAATCTCAGATTGGTTGGAAGTTTCTTGCTTTGACATACTCTAGTTCAGATTGAAAAGGTTCATCATATGCCATTAAGTTGACAATGGAATAGATTATTTATTGCATTGTGTAATAGGGTTCACACAGAAGTAACACATTGTTTTGAGATGGATTTTAGGCACTGCTGGTGCAACTTTTGGAAAATGTTATGTGATTCAGTGTTAATAAAGTATGCAAGCTGCACAATGTTGAGTGCCATGTTTGTATGGCAGTGCCCATTGTGATCACAACATATGTATAGAGTTGTGAAAATTAAGGACTGCATGTTGTGTTGCTCTGTTGGTGTAAGATACATGTTTTTAATAATTATTAGTACTCCCTCCGTTTTAAAATATATGATGTTATGACATGCTAATTGGTCATATATTTAAAAGCAGAGGGAGATATGTTGTCGTGCTTTTATACTGTGCCTGACAGACATTTCCATCTTGTTGCATACCTACACCAGCTCTTTAAGCGCTAATAGTATCAATTTTGAGTTCCTGTTCTTTTGGTATAATTACTTGTTGCACTACACAGCTTGACTTCTTTGTTTTGTTGCAACTTTTCTTTGAGCAGATCCTTGATAACAATTGTGCATACGTAGTGGGTGGGGATATCTATTTCTCTGTTGATAATTTTCCTGAATATGGAGAGTTGTCTGGTCGAAAGCTAGATGATAATAGAGCTGGTGAAAGGGTTGCAGTTGATGAGAGGAAGAGAAATTCAGCTGATTTTGCTCTATGGAAGGTAAAAGACGTCCCAAATGCTAGTATGCAGCATTTTTTGTATTCTGTCTCTATGGAGATGGTTTAGTTATTCATAAAATTAGTTAATTCCATGTTAATTTCAGGCTGCAAAAGATGGGGAGCCATGGTGGGACAGCCCATGGGGTCCTGGAAGGCCAGGATGGCACATAGAGTGCAGTGCCATGAGTGCACATTATTTGGGTCATTCTTTTGACATACATGGGGGTGGGGAGGACCTCATCTTTCCACACCATGAGAATGAGATAGCACAAAGCCGTGCGGCATGTTGTGACAGTAGCATAAATTACTGGATACACAATGGTTTTGTCAATGTAAATAGCCAAAAAATGTCTAAATCGCTTGGTAACTTCGTCACCATACGCAAGGTAAAGGAAACATTTTAAATGCTCCCCTAGCAAGTAATAGCCATACCTGTATGTGCTCAAAGGCTGCCCATTTTTCTCAGGTCATAGAGATGTACCACCCACTTGCTTTGAGAATGTTCTTACTTGGCACACACTACAGGTCCCCAATCAACTACACAATAGAACAACTCAATGTTGCATCAGATAGATTGTACTACACGTATCAGGTATGTTCTGTATATACATTATTATTTCTTAAACAGAGGTGTTGCATGAACTCCATGCTTGACCACTGTTCGCTGATGCTACCCTATTTTTTTTTCTGTCTAGAAAATGGGTTAGGTAGTGAATAGATAATCCAAGTACATGTATACTGAAGGTTAGCTATTTTTGTCTTCCAAGAGTCCAGGACTTTTGGGTTCTCTGTTTCAAGCACACCTGAGGACATATCCCAGGTGATCATGCTGCTGAAAGAAGGAAAGCCTTGAACCTTAGATTGCCATGCATGCAATATAGTAATATTTTCTTGAGTTACCGTATTCTGTATGTTTGGTAGCAAATTTCTACGTATTCAAAATGGACTGCTAAAATGGTTTCAGGTGTAGTTGTTCCAGATAGCATGCATGAGATACTCAACTTGGATTAAATTAACACAAGATTTTTTTACTGGTCATGTTAGCTTTTAACTAATAAAACCTACCACTGGAACTTCTTCTGACCTGGCCTAGACTGAATTAATCCTTTGTTTTACACCGAAACTGCTTGTTTGTTTGAGCTGATTCCAAGTGTTCACATATTACTCTTGGACCCAAGAAAATCTGGCACTTGCTAAACTGAATAAAGTCTTTTTTTTATACTGAAACTGCTTGTTGCCCTAGCTGATTCTATGTGCTCATATATTAGCTGATGTTTTTAGAGTAGTGCTGCCACAGTTTTCTTCATTCACATGGTGCTCAATGTCACTTTGTGTCGGTTCAGAACACATGGGACGGCTATGGAAGTGGCATACTTGATCTGACTTTATTGGATTGTTCCTGCCACAGTTTCTTTCTAAAATTAGATTTTCGACAACACATAGCTAATTCATGCCTGGAGACTGAGAAATTGCTTCTGTTTGCCTGAAAACTCAAGCCATTCTTAAGTTTTTTATGGCATTTATTTCACTGAACTTGCTGTTTCTGTAGGCATCATTTCATTGCTGTAATTTATAATCAGATGACTCATTTCGTGTCCAGACATTACACGATTGTGAAGAGAGTTGCCAGCAACAACAAAAGAACTCTGGAGATTCATTGCCTGCTAATACCTTGAATTACATCCAGAAGCTTCATGATGAATTTGAGACTTCGATGTCAGATGATCTTCACACTTCAGTAGCATTGGCTGCTATTTCTGAGCCATTGAAAGTCATGAATGATCTATTGCACACTCGCAAGGTAAATTTAATGACGAACCCCTGGAGATACTGTTCACTAGTATTCAAACTGAACTGTACCACTTTCATGTTAATGATTACCATTTTCATGCAGATGGTAAGATTTATCTAACTTGTTTTGACCTTGTTCTGGTGTTTGAACAGGGAAAGAAGCAGGAAAAACGATTGGAATCACTTTCCGCCTTGGAAGAGAAAATAAGAGTAGTGCTATCTGTTCTAGGATTGCTGCCTTCAAGTTATCATGAGGTGAGCGCAATGTCCTATTGACTCCGCGAGTTAGTTCAGCTTAACAAATTTGTTTCTACACATGAGTATCACTGATGCTGTCACAGCCTCTGAATCATAGTACTTCATGTTGGTGTTGCAGACTATGTAAACTACTTGTGTTAGGAAAGCTGAGTTTTGCACAGTTAAAATATGATACTCCGTGGATGCCTACCTTTCAGATGTATTCAAGTTTGAGTTTGCATATTCATCCTAACTTGATCACTACTACGAATGCTTAGTCCTGTGTGGCGTGTATTGCAATACAAGTCTTTAACAGAGAATGCAAGTAAGTATTAAAAAAGAAGAGAATGCAAGTGTACCTTAGAAGCTTTTTTTAGGATTAAAAATTTGGATTGTGGGGCAGCAAATTTGGTTCAAGTCTGGCACTATCCTGTTCCTGTAGTTCAGCTGCAATTTTCACCAGTGTCTTTAACTGGTATGAAACGTACCCTTCATGCTTACTAACAAGTGTCTGTTTTCAGGCTCTGCAACAACTGCGGGACAAAGCACTGAGAAGAGCTTCCATCACCGAGGAACATGTGCTGCAGAAGATGGAAGAGAGAACGGCAGCAAGGAAGGCGAAGCAGTACGAAAAATCTGACGAGATCCGGAAAGAATTGGCTGCTGTTGGGATCGCCCTCATGGATGGACCTGACGGAACGACCTGGAGACCATCTGTGCCTATTTCTGAGGAGGAAGGGGTGGTTGTGAAGACATGATCTGCGCAAGTAGTTTTAGGCAGACTCACGTACAACCAGTCTACTGGATTGCAATATTGTGCAGGTTCTATGACGAGTTGAATGGAATTTCAGAGAAACAATGATAAGCTTTCAAAATAACAGAGAAACAAAGGTTATTTGCAGATGTAGCATCTCTGACAGTCGTTACTGCAAGTTTTGTAGATCATTGCTGAATATTTGAACTGATATACTGGTTATACTATACCATTGGCCTTCAAATCCAAGAAACATAGAATATTCCAATGGAAATACAAAGGAATATCGATGGATGCTGATGTAGATCGGGTGAGGGGTCGCCTGTGGGGTCCAGAGGCCACGTGTCGTCATTAGGCAGCTCGACATCGACTAACCGTGGGCCCGGCTCCACAGCGCTGTGGCCCAGTTGCCACACCAACCACAAGCTCTCGGCTTCGTGCTCTCCCCTCCGCCGCGCAACTCCGGCAAAGCGCAACAGTTGAGCACACACTTTCTCCTCCTCTCGTGGCCGCTCGATGTAGTAGCTCGCCAAATTCGAACACCACGGCTCTCGCTCGCAGCTCGCTCCACACGGCATGGCGGCCTCGGCTCTGCAGCCGGAGCGCCGTCTCTTTCTACTTGCAGGCGGCGGCCGCCGCCACCGGCCCCTCCTCTGCATGCTCCCGCCGACGCCACGCGCGCCCCTCCCGCACCGGCGCCGGCCGCGGGGCGTGAGGGTGTTCTCCGGCGACGGTGGGGGTGAGGCCGGGGGCGGGCTCAAAAGCGCCGTGGAGAAGCGCTCGGTTCCGGGGGCGGTCGGGGAGGATCAGGGAGCGAGGGGAGAAGAGTCGGATGGTGAAGTGCCCGGAGCTCTGGAGCTGAGGTGGCCGCCGTGGGAGGGGTTGGCCGAGCGGTACAAGCTCATCGGCGCCACCTCCCTCGCCTTTGTTATCTGCAACATGGACAAGGTGACCCATCCTGTTTGTCTCATCAAGACAGTGCCTGCCGTCCTTGCACAGTTGCAAGGGGATTAAGGCTTACGGCTGGACAATTGCACAGTTGCAATGAGGCCCAAATAATATTTTGAGTTGACAGAATTAATATGATTGCATCACTGGCACATGCATGTAACCTTCACTGTAGGCCAAGTGTTTTTTTTCCCTAAACATTATCTTTACAATTACAAGCATGGAAATGCTTGAAGTAACAAAATTGCTGTTCACAGTTTAATGCACACTTCTTGATGCGACATGTTTATTTAGTTCTAAAAAGCTTGATGGCCAATCCTTTCCCGAGAGGAGCTATGCTAATTTCAATATTCTAGTTTTGCAGGTTAACTTGAGTGTCGCAATTATCCCAATGTCACATCAGTATGGTTGGAACTCATCAACTGCTGGCTTAGTTCAGTCCTCATTCTTTTGGGGTTATGCGATGAGTCAACTACCAGGAGGATGGATGGCAAAATTGTTTGGTGGAAGGTTTGTTTAGGGTAACAAAATCATCTCAAATATGTATGAGTGCCAAACATCCATGATTGTGAAAATACTGATCCATTATTGAAAATTTGCAAAATATCACAATGAAGTAGTAATTTCCAACTGATACTGTAGGATTCATAAGATGAACATGTATTTATTTGTTTTACCCTTTCTAAGGCTGAAAATAGTTTATATTACCATTATAACTAGAAGCAGTTGAATTCTACTACGAGGCCTTTCCCAGTTTCCTATAGTTGGATCCCATGTTATCTCTCACCATCTTACTCCTACAGTACATACAATGTATATTTACTTACTGTGGTACTTTAATAATTTAAGTCTTGTTATTTTATTCTGATTGTAGGAAAGTGCTTGAGGTTGGTGTTGTGACATGGTCCTTGGCCACTGCTATAATTCCTGTTGTAGCAGGGTTCATGCCAGGACTTGTGTTATCAAGGATTCTGGTAACCTACTCACTAAAAGCCTCTCCTAGCTGTTGCGCAACTTTATTCTGTTCTTGTATCCATTGGAATTTTTCAGGCATATTTCATAGCGTAGTTCATTATTTCCTTCTGAAAGCATACCTTTACATGAGCGAGTGGGGGTTGTATCAAGTAACATAGTCAACATTGATGTGGATATTGAGCACAAGCACTCCCTCAACATTTGATTAGGATTTAGGAGAAATTAGGTTCCTCAGCATATCAACATTTAGGTTCGTGCGTATGGGTGCATATATTATTTAACAAAGGTATTCCCGAAAGTGTCAACTCCCAGAACTAATTAATTACTAAAAAGAGATTGTGAAATAGTACATTACCATGCAAGAAGCTTTGAGATATGCTGATATCCATAATTCCATGTATAAATTCTGGAACTTTCACGGAACAATGTCTAGTCATCATATCTCCTTTCCCTATGCTGTGGGTGTGTTGAATTGAACGAAAAAGTTATCATCTTTATTTTATTTGCATTTTATTCTTTGTTAATTGTGTTATATGCTAGGTAGGCATTGGAGAAGGTGTCTCGCCATCAGCTGCTACAGATTTAATTGCTAGGTATAATCCAATTTGTATATTCTAGTTCTGTTCCTTGTCTTGACATTTATTTTTGTGACTTCTCACTTCTGTAAGTCAGTATAGCATGTGTCAATTTTGTTTTCTCAATAGTGGTCTATCTCTGTGGTTATAAATTCTTGGACAACATAAGCAGCTTATATGTTGGAGGATGAATTTTTGCATAGCTACATATGAATCACGAGTGGTGGCTACATTTATCAATCTTATATTAATTGCTATTATAATTCACAATGGTTTGTACGACATACGTTTCGGCATTTTGCAAGAGTAGTTTGGAACCTCAAAATTTCATTGGAACTTAAATGCAGGTCCATTCCCTTGCAAGAGCGATCAAGAGCAGTTGCTGTTGTTTTTGGTGGCTTGAGCTTTGGAAGTGTCTTAGGGTATGTGTATTAAGATATATGATAGCCCAATATGTTCAAGATCTTTTATGCAACGATTTACATACTTCCATGTATATGCCGATGCATGTAAATGCTAAATCAAACTAAATTAGATTTTCCATCTGTGCCCAGCTCCAAATAATGGCTTACATATTTCTTTAGTAATTGATGGAGTGTTTTAAGCTATTGTGCTTCTACCAGAAATTTCTGCCAATCATTTGACATTTTCCATTTTTCCTGTAAGTAAATATTCTAAAGTATCCTGGACTAAGTTCTGAACATCTAATTTGTTATTCACTTGGATGTAAACATAGAAGAAGGCAGTGATTTATTTAGAAAAATCAAATGCTGAATCTTTCTCGTGAACTGCCTGTGGCCTTGTTCTTTTTTCATTTATATGCTATTTCTGTTCCTTGTCTTGACATTTAAGTAGCTAGTTCTTCTGGTTTCAATTTTATATGGTAGTTCTGTTCCTTGTCTTGACATTTATGTAGCCAGTTCTGCTGGTTTCATTTGTTTTATTCTTTGATCCACATGGATGAGGTACAAATTCTGGCTTCCTAAGCATGCATGATGCAGAACCTGGTTGTTTTTTCTCTTTATCTCAAATCTTGGTAGCTGTGCTAGACATCCTTAATAACAAGATGCTATTTTTTTTTCTTGTTTATCAGAACAACATTTCCTTACATTTGTCTGGATGACTATGCAGCTTGAAGTAATAACAGTAGCTTCATTCTATAGTTAAAGGTTTACCCATTTTATCACATTGCAGACTTCTGTTTGCCCCTCCCATCATTCAGAGCCTTGGCTGGAAGTCCGTCTTTTACATATTTGGCCTTCTTGGGATAATCTGGTAAGCAGATATTTCTAAGAAGTAGATAGCAGATAATTTATTGTGACTGAACTTTATTATTTGTCCACAGGTGCATAGGGTTTGAATCTCTTAAAGAGCAACAATTGGGTGGCCATGAAGGCCTATTAAGTAAGTGCTGATCTATTTGTAGTTCTTTGCGATATCAGCCACAAGGGTAGACCCTTATCAAATAATATATAATTATTATCTATATGCGTATCTTTTCTGAGGATTTTGGAAAAAAAAATTGTGTTTCTTATGAAACGGTCATGCTTGGAGTTAAAACTTCTACTGTTGGATCATTGCACGGAGGACCATCTCCTCAAAGCTCTGTATCAAGTTGATTTTATGCACTAACCTAGATGGTTTGCATGAGTACACTTGATCTGCTTTGCACTATGTTTTTCGTTTCCTTTTTAATAGAAAGTATTAGATATGATTGTTGCTGACTACTCTTTGAGCTTAATTTGTGCTCATTATTTTAGATATTTTTTTAACTATCACATTGTGCCTTTTACCTTACAGTTTAGTCATGTAATAATCAATTGAAACATTACAAAAGTTACTTCTACTTTTCAGATTTGGGACGGAGTTCTACTGGATCCGGTGATCCTGTCTCATCAGCTGTATCTTTGCAATCATCAGACTCGTCATTGGAAGATATGCAGAATTCACTAAAGGTTGTTTTGTACCAACTGAGATCGTGCTACTTAACCTCTTCTTTGAGTATTTGTTAAGGGACAATTCACGAAACTGTTATCAAGTTTTGACATCATTGAAATTTGAAAAGGATGAGTTCCATAATCAAGGCAGAACAACCAACGGAGATCTAATGTCCAGTTTGTTGCTCATTGCCATCCCATTTGCAAGACATGTTAACTTCTTCCTAACCGGTTGGAATCAACACACCATACTTGCAATAAAGTTAACAACTTCAGAGTCTGAGAAGAGCAAAATCTAATTCAACTGCATGCACATGAAGTTTGTCACTATCAAGAAATCATGTGATGCAGTGCAACCATCTTAGGGAATGGACACATAGCTTTCTGTATAAAGATTATTTTTGTTTGATACATGTATCTAGTATAACAGGCTCATTACTTGTTTTCTAGGATGTGCCTTGGGGAGCATTTTTCAAAAGCAAGGCGGTGTGGGCAATGATATATGCCCACTTCTGTGGAAATTGGGGGCATTATACTTGCTTGTCTTGGCTGCCAACATTCTTCAGGTTTGTCATCTTGCATGTTTTCTTCTCAAGTTGCTTTATAGGACCAAAGCGAAAAGGACCATAATCAATTAAAATTAGATATCATGTTTCTCTCTTAGCTACATTTGCTGTGATATGTCAGTTTATAGCGTGCCCTATTATCCTATTCCTATGGTTTAGAAATGTAGGGAAGTGTTAGATCTAATTTAAATACATTGGCATTGTTCAATACATTGTGTCAAACATATATATCAACAACTTCTTATTGTGATTTTTTTCCAACTCATCTGTTACACAGTGAGGAGCTGGACCTGAACTTGACAGAAGCAGCATGGGTATATAAATGCTTTGTTTCTTAAGTTATAGTAAGATCCTTCTATTGAAAGCCCCACCTAACTAGGCGATTTCAATCTGCCTTTATTTATCATTGATATCTAGCTTTTAGTCCAGCCTCATGTAGTGCTTTTGAATTTACATTTTTTTCCCTGTAGGTGTCAGTCCTTCCTCCTCTGGGTTCAATGGTCATTACATCTATTGCAGCACCTTTTGCAGACAACTTGATATCAAATGGGGTTGACACCACGAAGGTAAATCATTCACTTCTTTCATTGATCTCCCCTTGAAGTTGTTGGGTATGCTTTCTGTTGCAGTGTGTTAAATCTCAGCTGTAGTCCCCTACAGTGTGTAGGTGCGATGGTTGGCATTTAGAGAATAGTAATGGGCAACTGGTGTTGGATTGGAAATAGCAGCTGGAAGGAAGTAGATTGATATTTTATTTGCTTGATTGAATCTGTTCTGTTCCCCTTCTGTTTAACTAGAGGGATCCTCAACACACCAATACACCATACTAGACCTGGAGTCTTACACTTCACTAGGACTGCTAGTACAGTTGCATACTCCATTCCAAGATCAAGGAGTAATTCATACAAAGTCGACTTTTTTTTTTGGTCCTATTTGTCTATGAATCCTGTGTATCAGCCCCTGCTGCTTGCAGCAAACTCCAATGCTCCCTGGACTCCCAGTATGCTTCTGCTGGTTTCCTCAACAGGAAGTCCAATATAGAGGTTTTATCAACCCTGTCAATTCTCACGAGTGGACATAATATATGATGTGCTATAGGTCATAATAGCATTTTCAGTTAGCTCAGAAAAAAAAGTTGTAGAACTGAAAGAAATGAATAAAAGAAAAAAGGGCGTACCCAGTGCCATAGGCTTCCCGCACCGTGCGGGGTCTGGGGAAGGGTTGTAATAGCGCCCAAACCTTACCCGCATAAATATGCAGAGGCTGGGGCTTGTAATAACTGAAAGAAATGAATCTGATGCTTAAATTCTGTAGGTACGAAAAATATGCCAAACAATTGCCTTCATGTCACCTGCGATTTTCATGATGCTTTCCTCTGTGGATCTTGGACTCCCTCCTTGGGAAATCGTTGCTTTTCTTACAAGTGGTCTAGCACTCTCCAGCTTTGCATTTTCAGGTCATGTTGTTAAGATTGCTATCAAGTTTCCATTGTTTACATGGTTCCAAGATTCAAACCTAAATATTTTTGTTGGTAAACAGGGCTTTATTGCACGCATCAAGATATCTCCCGTGAATATGCAAGCATTCTCCTGGTCAGTCATTAAAGTCCTGTCTTCTTAAATTTTGTGCATTTATCTTCTTGAAAAGAAATAGAAAAGTGACATTCTTCCCTTAGATGCTTAAAAATTGACTGACTGACAGTTTGCAGTTGATGCTAGTTGCATTTCTGTTACCCTGTACTCACATTGCATCATGAGTCATTGTTACTGAATTGCTGCCGTTGTGCTCCAGGGAATCACAAACACTGTAGGCGCTGTGCCTGGAATTGTTGGCGTGGCACTGACAGGCTATCTTCTTGATTCCACTCATTCTTGGAGTGTATGCCATCGACCCATATTCATAAACTATATTTACATTTTTAATCACTCTAATAACCATATTGGTACCGTTTTGTGTGCAGATATCACTCTTCGCGCCCTCTATCTTCTTTTACTTAACTGGTACTGTTGTATGGTTAGCATTTGCCAGCAGTGAGCCCCAGGATTTTTCCAAGTCAGGACCAGAGCCGTGATGGATGTTTTCCCCCTGCACAGAAGTGATTATTTCAGGAGATCTCATCTTTAGTCTAAGCAAAATTATGGAGCCCTTGGGCAGCCAATAGGTTTATGTTCCTTTCCAGTCAGTTGCAGATAAGAGGAAGCCCACTGACAAGGGGACAGCATACTCTGTAAATGCGTATGGCTATTAGCTGACATGTATGTAGGCCATGTATGTAGGCGTTTTCTGGTTATTTTCCACATTTTGACACGATTTTGGAAGGGGAAGACTGGAAGAGGATTGTGTAAGTGTGTTCATCCGGAGAATTATGTTTGCATCAGCAGGTGAATGACAATTTTTGTTGGCAGAACACAATCCAAATCCTCTTTATACTCCTATTCGGTATGAAGTTATATGGGACGCCCACAACATGCTACATTGGACAGTTCCTTGCCTGGTCCTAGTTGGCTAGTTCAATCACCAACTCTTAAGTCATTACTAGTCGGTTCCTTGAGTACAGGTTTGCATTAAAGCTCCCAGCAATATGCATAAATGAGTCCCAGCAATAGGAGGCACGAAGTTACAGGTTACAAGATGATTCCAGCATCTGCATGTCAAAAGCACATTTCAAGAATCAAGAGTCTTCCTGCTGTCTATTGTCAGCGAATACATTTCAGGCCTCTCAGTACGAGAATGAGATTGAATGGCATGACACAGATTCACACAATAGTAAATGACCCCACTAGAACGCACAATTCACACAAAGGGGAAAACACAAGATAACAATTTAACATCAGATTTCAAATTTTCCTAAGCTATGCGACTCTGACAACAAGCCATAAGCTACATTGGTCCCAAACCTGTTCCACCATCTAAACAACGCAACTAGCAGCATGAAACAGCCCAGGAGGATGCAGGATGTAAAAGCAGATCACTTTTTCTTCTTGGAAGGCGGCTGGTCCTCATCATCGTCGTCCTCCTCCTCATCATCATCATCGTCGTCATCCTCACCATCATCATCACCATCGTCGTCGTCATCATCATCATCATCATCACTACCTCCTTCACCATTAGCCTCAGGATCATCATCGTCGTCGTCATCACCTCCCTCTTCATCCCCAGAAAACTCCTCAGCATCATCATCATCATCGTCATCACCAGCCTCCTCGTCGTCTTCATCATCATCATCATCGTCATCATCTGACCCTCCAGCATCCTTGTTCTCAGGAACATGTTCTGATTTAATTCTGCCCAGTAGCCTTTCAAAAATACATCAACAGACAAGTCAGGACACAATTATACTAAAGTAAGTCACAGAGCATATTTAGCAAAAATCCTTACTTGTAAATTGGCTGCTGGTCTTCATTGAATATATCTGTTCCAGCATTTACAGCTTCAATCTATGAAAGAGTGCAGTTGTATCAGCATAAGTTAACAGAAAAAAACTAAATAAACAAAGCATCTTTCATAAGATAGACAAGTGAGAAGATACAGATATCATCTATATAAAAGCTTATCTTTCACAATAGGTGAGGATAATCATTATTTTGATCGACAAAAAAAAATTCCACTAGTAATGTAAACTGAGCAGTATAAGAACTGATTGGTGGCACATAGCACCTGATCACACATTAAAAAGGCTAGGGCACTAAGCAGTAAAATTCTAAGGATCAAATTATCTAAATACACGAGTTCAGTTTTAGGAGAGCCTGACTGAATGAAGAAGAAACTCCTCTAAACATAACCTATGTTTGTCATCAAATCAGTTTCACATATACATCTTGTTCTAAATTTGTGCCAGCACAATCCCAATCTATTCCTCTGACAAAATCAAATTGCAGAAGACAGGACAGGACAAATGCCACTCACAGTAGATTTCTACAGCATCAAGTGTCCACTGATCTGGTTTCCATCGTGCATCCTAACTAAAATTTTCAATTCAACCAGACAGATCTGCTTAGATCTATCCGCAAGAACTATACTACTCCAGCCAAAAAGAGGCCGAAATTCAAGCACGACAAAATCAAGTAATTGACATTGACATTAGTACATATATCACTAGATCTAAAGACTAGGAACTAAGTCAAGCACACAGTACGCCATGTCTCTCGAAGAATTAGCTCTATTTGCAGCCGAGTAACAGAGCAATGCGGCAAAAGAGGATGCTAAAGGCAGCAAAATCGCAGGATTACCCCGGTCACTAGGCGTATCTACCCAATCCAGCAATTGCACAACAACACAACAACATAGTGCAGGCCGCACTTGGAGAACTTGGAGAAAGAAAAAGAAAAAAGCACTCACCGCGCGCAGGACTAGCAAGTCGGCCGCCGCCGCCGCAGCCGCCATCCTGTTCGGTTCACCGACCGCCGTCTCCATCGATGCCTTTTGCCCTGTGCGCGAGCGGCGAGAAGATGTAGATGCGGTGGTCTAGCCGCGGCGCGATTCTTGGAGAGCGGCTTTTAATAGCGGAGGCGAAGGGGAGGCGAGACCAGAGGCGGTAGTAGGGTTTTGTGCTGGGCGCCGGCTAGATTGGGTGCCGCCGTGTGAGCTCTTGCCTAGGGTTTTGGCGCTGGCGTCGCCCGGGCGAGTGGGTCTCTGGCGGGTAGGTCCAGCGGAGGTGTCTCCTCCAATAAGAAGAGACGATTCGAAAATAACGGTGGAGTACGGCGGGTGCCGATCGGATTCCGTCGCCGATTCGTGTCCCGTCAGAGTGGGACTCGTGATTCGTGCAGGTCTCTACTGGGCTTGGATGTTTCTCTGTGCGGATCCTGCCGCGTGCAGTATGGGCTTCGCTGCACATCGGGCCCATCTGGCAGTGGGCTGTTCGAGCCACTTGCCTAGGCTATTCGTACGGCCTACTCGAATCAGATGCCAATTAAGCCAGGCAATACATGTGGGCACTTGCCACAACCCAAGCCGGATGGAAGTATTTATATTTCCTCCTATATAACAAATTAATTTGTGCTAACCAATTTGCGGAAGTATTCCATTCATGGTTTATATTATTCTTCTTTCATGTTGACCACTCATGGTTGATATCATTCTTCTTGCAAGCTGACGAATTCTTGGCGTGCAGGTACCAGTTTATGCCTAAGGTCTAGTACTTTGGAAGCACATGGCTGATTAGCCCTAGGAGGACATGACCCCACGAGAAAACAAGGCGCAGAGCAGTGCTGTCACCCTGTTTGGAAGGCCCTAACGTGAATACGAGCAAACAAGGCGGGAGGCGACGAGCGAAGACCAACGCAAGCGGGGAAGGAGGGGGAGCGCCGCTCGACCTCATGGATCGTGGTTTTCGACACGCTTCGATCCAGACGTAGAACGGAGGCAGAGATTGAATAATAATCACCGCAACAACCAATTGCAAGGGCAAGTGCCAAAGGGGTGTTTGATTCATGTGTCAGCCACGCGTTCGTAAATTTCATTACCACAGGCCCATCAACTTTAAGTTCTGACTTTCGCAAAAAAAAACTTTAAGTTCTGACGACGCGCAGGCTCATCAGAAGCAGGCAATTCCTTTTGTTGGGCTGGAACCTGACCAACAAAGGTCCAAATCAACAGTGCTCGAACGGACGACCTTTTCTTTTGAGCGCGCTTTGATCCCGGTGAGATGAGGTTGAGGGCAGCTGGGCTCGGCAAAACGGGAATGTGAGTCATAGTTGATGGCAGCCGCTGTACCATGGTCGGTTCCACAGACCTCCCAATCCCAACAAAGCTCAAGTAGTACGTTAGTTGTGGTTTTTGTGGACGTGACGAGATAGCCGAGCCTGCTGCCATCGTTATATGGCTTCTTGTAGCTACTAGTCCTTACTCCCTACATGCCCTTACTAACCGTGAACAAAAGGATACGGTGTAGCGGTAGTATGTAATCTACTTATGGGGTTGTATGTAGATCAGTGACACTGACATTTTTTTTCTTCGATATATTAGCTAGGCAACCGTGTGAAGCATGGAAGCAATGTTGGTATATATGCTCCCATCGTGCTTGCTTGAACATAATAACAATCACAAACTGCAAAGTTACTGTGACGCGCCCCTGTTACTGTCACGTGGTGCCCCCGATTAAACGTAGTGGTGCGATAATGAAATTGGCAGCCAACTCATCGCAACAACCCAGGGCAAAAGAGTGGTGTTTGACGGTTCGCGTTCCGTAAATTTCGTTCATCATCACACGCTCGATCATCAACTTCATTCTAATGCGCAGGCTTATTAGAACAAAACAATTCCTTGCTCGAACGTGTAGTTGTTCATTGACGCATGAAGCTCACTCAAACACGAACCAAAAAATCAATCACGAGTACTGGAATGGCTGCTTAATTATCGATCGGTTACCGTTCAGAATTTCAGATGCGCGCCTTTTTTCAGTGGAAGTTACAACTGTTCGGAATTCGAATCAAATTAGAATCCTGATCAATACCCTCACCACCCTACCAAAACGTGACACACCGATGGATCATGGAGCGCGGCAAAAGTCCCCCACAACAGCCGTAACAATAATCTACTGCATTGCCTCTGCTGATCGATATATGCGAACAAAATGTTCACGGTAGAAAGTAACGGATGGACGCCACCAATAATAATCTAATTTAATTATTAATCTAGCTAACTCATCCTCTCCAACACAAACATGTCTATAGCACGTACCGGAAAGCTCACAAACATGACTAGCCCAAACTGGCTCACTGCACGGTAAGGAGGAGGGAGCACAGCACGCACATAGCTTCATAGTCATGTATGCATGCCTCGAGCAGGATCAAATAAAGGAGCAGAGCCACGGCGACCCTCGATCGCGGAACTAGACCGCCAGAGAGGGACGGGCGACGCTGCCATTATTTTTTGGCGCGGTGAGTTATGGTTGCGCTCAGCAGAAAACCTGGCAAGCGGAGCTCGTTGTCACTCAACACGACTCGACTTCCAAGAGGTATGTGCGTATGGAACCGGCATACAGTGGCGCCAATATACCAACCAGAGTGGCCAATCTGACTTGTTCAGGTAGATTTCGAGATGCCTCCCAGTCCCACGTGTGTACTCGCACTCTCGAGCTCTCGACCGGCCCTTCTCCATGGGTTTGCTCTCTTTTTTTTCCACTTCTTTGACTAGTGAGAGTCCACAAGTTTCTTTGTTAATATATATATCCTAGTCTCGTTACTGTATTTGGAGGAGGGATGTATGGCGTCATGGCGATGTGCAACCTCTCCCTCTCTTTTCTATATAGAGCCTCTTCGTGCATGCGAGAACTATATGCAACGGAAGACACATGGGCCATCCTCTCCATTCTGTCACATGTACATCCAACGTCAATGTTGCATTAACACCTGCTGGGTTGCGGCGGTGCTAACCAATTTGCCGAAATATTCCGCTCACATGATTATATCACTCTTTGCTTCATAGATGTATACAGATTGAAATGTAAGACTGATCTTCGTTTGCGGCTATAGGATAAGATTTTTACTGAAAAAAACATGCCACGTAGTAGCGGAGACAACCAAAATCCACCTATTGCAAACCCACTACTAGATACCTCAGCTCTACATAGACAACGGATTCATGGAGAGTGAAGAGGAGAAGAAGAAGGTGCTCGCCAGCGACAGGTGCGGCCGCTAGGGCTCGCCACACTGGTGGCTCCGCCACTGACGCCACGTCATGACAGTCGGTGATACTGTAGCTCCAGCGTGGCCCGTCTCGTTTCCTTTCCAATAGCGACGTATTGGAAATCCTCCTCCAGTCTTACAGGAGAGCCTCCCAAGTTGCTGTGGTGAACCCGTCGTGTCGTGCACGTACATGCCAGTTTATCCAGCGCACGACGTGCGTGTCGTTGTATCAACGGACGCCGGCCTTGAGCCCCTGCTTGGCACGAGAGCGCTTCCATCCCTCTTTAGCCCATCGACAATGCAAGTGTAGCCGCTGTACTGCAGCCGGTTCCAGGCACCTCCCAATCCCAACCAAGCTAAAGGATATGGTGAAGCATAGTAGCATCTACTTATCGGGTTGTGTATGGATCAGTGACATGTACTATTGTACTGACAGTTTCTTCGATATAGGCAACCGTACGTGTGAAGCATGGAAGCAGTAGTGTGTAGTGCCGGCATATATGCTCCCATCGTGCTTGCTTCAACATAATAATTAACAACCAGAAGCTGTAGAGTTACTGTGAGGCGTCCCTGTTATTGTCACGTGTGGTGTACCGATTAAACGTAGTGCTGCAATAAAGAAATTTGGCAGCCAACTTTACTACTTAATAATATACCGCAGCAAACCCAGGGCAAATTAAGGAGTGGGTGTTTGATGGTTCGTGTCCTGGCCCATACTTAAGGCACATCAGCGCGTTCCGTAAATTTCATTATCACACGCTCATCAACTTCATTCATTCTCACGCGCGCGCAGGCTTGTCAGAAAAAAAATAATTCTTCCTCTCTCGAACAGTCGAACGTAGTTGTTCATTTGGCACATGAAGCTCACTCAAACCACGAACCAAATCAATCACGAGTAAGCGGGCTGCTTATCGATCAGTTGCGTTACCGTTCAGAATTTCAGATGCACGCCTTTTTTTAGTGGAAGTTACAACGGTTCGTCGGTTCGGAATCCGGATCAAATTAGAATCCTGATCATCATCAATCCCCTCACCGTCCTACCAAAACCTGACACGCCAGCAAAAGTCGTATACTCATCCATGTTAACGAGATTCACAAACATGACTAGCGCCCAAACTCTGGTTTTCCATGCATTGTTACGAGGCGGAGCACAACACGTATGTAAGCTAGTACGTAGCTCATAGTTCTGTATGCATATGTCTCTCGAGCAGCAGAGGCGAGCAGAGCCGCGGGGGCTTAATTAGGGGCTGGGTGGGATGCAAGCATTCACATGAGTTTCCTGATGTCTCCCAGTCCCATTCACCCGGGCTCTCGGATCGCCACTTCTCTATGGGTTTGCTTCTTTTTTGTCTAGTGAGAGTCCATATATATGTTTTTGTTGATATATATCCTGGTCTCATTATTTAGCTTGGACGAGGATGTATGGCGTCAGCGTCATGGCGATGTGCGACCTCTCCCTCTTTCTATATAGGAGCCTCTTAGTGCATGTGATCGAACTATATATATGCAACAGAAGCCATGGGCCATCCTCTCCATTCTGTCACATGTACATCCAACGTCAATGTAGTTGCGTTAACACCAGCAATAATTGCGTGATGCACCGCACCAACCAAAGATGCGCCCATCAAATTGAAATTCGATTCTAAAAACAAAACAAACAAAGCTTCGACTGCATGTGTCGGTTTAGAAAAAAAATCATTTTAAAGAAAATACATCATGGTCGACAATTCTCTTTGTGCCATCATCATCATCTGGCATCCAAAGACAACAAACGAAGGCTAGGTCCAATGAACCCCAAATGAAGAAAATCGCTAGCACCAAAGAACATTACACGTGCGTACGCTGTCCCACATGGATGGGACACCACTACTTCAGAATGCTCATCAGTGCCGATTTTGGGGGCGTTGCTGGAAGGTAATATGATTTTCAGTGACAGTTTTTAAACCAGGCACTAAAATTAGTGTTTTCAGTGACGGTTTAGCTCAACCCGGTACTGATACCTCATTATCACTGCCGGCTCAAACCGGCAATGAAAATGGATTTCAATATTAAAAAAAATAATTCTACACCAGGCCATATTTTGGCCCAGCACTAATCAGGCACACCCGATTGTCACAAAATAAGATATAGTATTTCATATATTGCATACATTTGCAATTACAAAAGGTATTCATTACATATTTTGTACACATCTCCTACCAAAAATAATTTCTCATAACATAATCAAGAGAAAATAGTTGTTTCATTCTTGTCATTATCTCTGCATGATCAGAGTGCACACTACACACCTATACTGGTAGCATAAAACCATGAATGTTTATAGACTAATATTACTCTTACAGTGACAGTAATCAACAAACACACACTTGCGACAACTTGCAGAAACCAACTGGGGGTGACCTTCCCTTCTGACCATGCATCCTTGCTTGTGCTGTAAAGGGAAAAATTAATCTGAAGCATGTCAGTTCGTACTAAATAAGAACATGCAAATGACTTGTTACTTGGACCTCATCCCAATTTTTAAACATCGCAAGCCAATGAGTAAGATGGTGCTAGGAATTACCTAGTCTTCACAATGGGTCTGTGCTGCTATCATCGTCATCGCCTCTAGACCCTTCATCAATGAATAGCTTCTTTTCATTTTTATTATTAGGCGACAGATGAGACAGAACACACAAGTGTATGTGGGACGACCTGCAATTCCACATTCACAAGCCTGTATTTGAGCTAAACTGTCAAGGAGCAATGGTAGCAGAAGAGACTATTTTTTCCAGCAGATTACTGCATTCTAAAATACTTGATAATCATCCAACCGACCATTGGGTTTGGGCTGGTAAGTCACAAGCTATCCAAAATCTAGAAACAAAGCTTATAGATCTGGCAATAGAGCACCCGGCTTATCTATCACAATTCACAGGGCAGAATTGTCCATATGTTCAAATTAATGAGGCCAACTTAAATAAATATATAGAGTTCGATAAAATAGCTACAAAAAGTTTCTGGAGGTACAACTGTAAATTGCAAGCAGCGTATGTACAAAGCAAAGTCCTGCAGGAAGAATATAAATACCAGTTTAAGATAAATACCTTGTTTATCATGACATCTTTGGTTCTGATATAGGCATTCTTGAGCAAAGTTTTGGTGCTTCCTCCATTCCTCAGGCTAGGAAACGCAGGGAAGCATTCCATGAGAAATCCCCAATTTGGAGTCATCCAAATCCAGTTCATGGTTATCCCTAAGCTCAATTTGCGCCCATGTAACATCTACAGGCCCATCTTTTGACAAATGTATGTGCATGTTCTGTAGATAAAAATACCCAAATCAACTACCCCAAATCACTGCACAAACTAACAACTGCAGGCCCCCAGCTCACGCAACCCAAACCAATTAGTTCGAATCAAAGCAGAGCAGGGCAGGGGACAGTGAGCTTTACGGATTAGAGCACGTACCCCCATCAGTTTGTGTCTGCCGCCGCCCGTTGGCCGCCCATGCCGGCTCCCGCGCCGGCCGAATGGGGCCGCTGCCTGCAGGCCTCCCTTGCCAGATCTCGAGGTCGCTGCTCGACTGGCGACCCGCGCAGGATTCCACGTCGGCGGCCGCTGTACCTGTGTCCGCCCACAGGCCGGCTGCCCGAGCTGCCGCGACGTCCGCGCGTGCAGCTCTCCGCCCGACCAAAATGGTTTGCACTCGCCGGCGCGCCGCCGCGCGCTGCTTCCCGGCCTCCCGGGCGCCACCACGCACCGGTGCTTGGGCGAGGTGTGGATCTGCGGATGGGTGAGCAGAGGGGAGAGAGTTGAGAAGGAAGAGAGCGGCGCCGGCGCGGGTGGAGTGGGGGTAAACCGCGTGAGGAGACTAGAAGAGTTGAGGGTGGGGTGAGTTAGGGCTTGATTTGGGCCGGTTTGGGCCGGATTGGCCTGGTACATGAGGTATTTGTGAGTCCGATAATTTTTTGGTATTTTATTTATATTATTCTTTTTAGTGCATTAAATAATTATGTATATGTACCATTTAGTTACCATTTAAATTTGCAATAAAGATAATTGTCCTTATATACTATTTTTTCGAAATATTCTCATCATTATTTGTGGTACATGTAGTTCAATTTAGAACTACTAGAGTATAAGTGCCTAAAAATTTATTTAATGCCTGAAAAATGCAAATCACCTCATAAAAATACGAAAATCATCTGAGGCAAGTTATATGCGGTCTAATTTATGAGAAAAATGATTCCATTAAAGATGAGCATAAAAAGTATTCTAGAGTGTGAAAGATTCAAAGATTCTTATCACTGATATGAAACAATGTCGAAGATTGCAAGCTTGACATCCGTTGCAAGGCCTGTTTCCGCTATGGTCATTTTGCCCGCAGTTGCCGTTCTCCTCGCAAGGCAGTTTTTTGGCCCGTTAGTAAGTCTTGCGCAACCGTCGTCGCGGATCCACGAATTGGTTCAGTTCCCCCTCCTGAGTTATATGAAATAGTATGGGAGATGTACTCGTTTGTGAATAATGTACATTCTAGTTTTCTCATAATGTGTTGAATCTTTTGTGACAAGGAAAAACACCTAAAAATGACTATTTATAAATTTTTAGAATTTTTGAGCACTTTAAGTACTTATTATTATTTTAATGAGGGTGGCACATTATATCAAATATTTCAGTATTTTAATTATTCCAAATGAAAAAGTTGTCAACTATAAAGTTTTAGATCTTTCTAAGCTCTACAATTTTGATGTAAAGTTTATATTCATCCGACTTCAAATGCAAAGGCTATAAATTTTTATACCTGTTAGGCTTATCAGTGCCGGGTTAATACAAACCGGCACTGATACCCATTTTCAGTGTCGGGTTCAATGGCTGTGGCGCTCACCAACTTACAACCCGGCACTGATGACCTTTTAGTGCCGGTTTGTGAAACCCAGCACTGAAAGTGGCGTCGCAAAAAATAGTATCTGTAGTAGTGCACAAGCGATAAAATTAGCGGCAAGAAACCTCTAAATTATCCTCCAAAGACAGTATTACGTCTTTAACTCTCTCAAGTGTATTGCTCTGTTTCCACGCTATTCCTCACGGATGAGTAAAAGCTTGAAGTTATGATCACAAATAGTTCAAATGAGTCATCAATCCATAGCCATCTACTCCATCCGTTTCAAATTATAGTTCATTTGATTTTTTTACTCTAAGTTTGACTTTTCCCGCTCGTTTTATTCAAAATTTTGTGTAAATTATCATATTTTTTGTGGTGGCTTGCTTTATTAATAAAAAATCTTCGATAAAAAATGCCTTAAATTTGGCTATATTTACACATTGGTTTTTGAATAAGAAGAGCGGCCAAACTCCTGATAAAAAAGTCAAACAAATTATAATTTGAAACGGAGGTAATATTTGTTTAGACTTCTAACTAGACGTGCACACAGATATGAAAAAGCAGCACATAGAGTATCCACACTCCGACGATGGAATAACAGCTCATAGACACGCAACACTAATTTGCCAACAAACATGTCGAGCCCGAAGTATAGTTGGATGGTGAAAGAGCAAGGAGGAGCCTAATATAACACGTAAGTTCTATGCATGCCTCGAACTGAAGCAGAGGAACAGAGCCATGGTAGCCTCCCCTTCGCTCGATCCTTATATTTTTCCCAGGCCCTCGGTAAGCTTTAGTCTTTTTTTCGAAATGGAAAGTTTTATTAATTTTAAGATGGTTACATCAAGATGATACAACCAAACTTGAAACAATCCTAGCCTCTGCAATTGAAAACCATGACACGCCAGACCAACACTGCAGCTCCAGTGTGTTCCACATCCGTTTCAACTGCCAAACAAGTGAAATCCTGCCTCTTACACCGGCCAGCGCATCCAGAGCTACCGCCACGGCTGCTCTGTACACGTAGGAGTTTATCCCTAAGAAGAGCACGGCGCCCTGTCTCTACGGACGCCGGACTTGAGCCCCTTGCCACGAGCAAGCTTCGATCCAGGCGTATGGAGGCAGAGGTTGAGGGCGGCTCGGCCCGGCAAGCGAGTTGCAATTGCCATAGTTGGATAGCGGCGGCAAAACTGTGATAGCAGTCGCTGTACTGTGGCCGGTTCCGGTTTCAAATGCTTATCGCTTCTTTATACTGCTAGCTGCTAGTCTCCTTACTCCCTACATGTGTCCTTAGGAATCGTCAACACACAGGGATATGGACATATGGTGTAGTACGGAGTATAGTATCTACTTATGGGTTTGTATGTAGGTCAATGTGACGGTTTCTATCATGAGTCGTCCCGTTCGTTTGGCTTATCAGCTACCAGCCAACAGTATTTTTTCTCTCAGTAGGAATCATCACCAGCCACCAGCTAGCTAGTATTATTTTTCTCAGCATAAATTAGCACCAGCCACCGGCCAAACAAACTGTGAAATTCATCTTACTTTCTACGATCTAGCCAAGCAATCGTGTGAGGCATGGAAGCAGTGCCGGTATATATGCTCCCTTCGTGCTTGCTTGAACATAACTAGGCAGGGGGGCGCGCTGCCGCCGCGCCTGCGTCAATGGCGATTAATCTCTGTTGATCCAAGTATAAAACGAAAAATCTATGTTTTTTTTTGAGAATGAAGAAAAATCTCTGTTGATCCGGCTTCCGTAGGAGTTTTGCCACGACAGGTGTTGTTTGTTTTGGGCTGAATTGGAATGAGCCTTCTCGCTGGCCTGTTTGTATGTGTAAAAGCTGGATGCAGGTGGGCCGGATAGAGGAGGTCGGGCCGTTTCTTTCGACATAGATGACGGCCACGGCACGATGACGCGCGTCGCGAGACGAAGCCGCGCGTCGGGAAACGCTGCGACACGCGGACACCGTGGCGAGGCATGCAACGTAGGTGCACTGTTTATGTGGGACCCACTTAATTTCTTTTTCTCTCCCAGCGTCTCTCTTCCTCCCCACTATCTCGAACCAACGCCACCTAATCCTCTGTTAAAAAAAAAACGCCACCCAATCCGCACCTCTCTCTTCAACTCTCTTTCTCCGGCAGGCGGCGGCGGATGGAGGCCCAGCCTCCCCGTCCTGTCATGCGATGGAGCTGGCGTCGCGCCGCTCCCACCCACGCGCGCCAGGCGGCGGGGCTGCGGCCATGTGGCAGAGCGACGGCGGAGCGGTGAGCAAGGGGGCGGCACGGAGACAGTAGGGCGGAGGGCGAGCAGGAGCGGTTGGCTCCTCGGCCGGCCGTGCGGCGGCGCTGGCGGCGCCCATGTCGCGGCGAGCGGCCAGCGCGGCGAGTAGGCCGCCGCGGCAGGACGGCCAAGGGCACGGCAGCGGGAGCGCGGTGGGGCGGAGCAGCCAGGGCGGCGGGCGAGCGGGGCGAGGCGCCGGCCGACGGCGAGCCAAGTTCGTCATGGATGCCGCCGCCGACGTCTTCCCCTTCTACCGCCGTGCGGTACGGAGCCCGGCGGACCTCGCCTGGGCCGACCCGGACACGGAGATCGATGCCGCGAAGTCGCTCGTGCCGCCAGACCCGCCGTGCCCAGGCGGTTGGCCTCCGAGATTCTCCGCCGGCCCTCGGCGCGCAGCTCGCGGCGAGCAGGCCGCCGCGGCGGGGCGGACAAGGTGGCGGCAACGGGAGCGCGGTGCGGCTAGGCCCGACCGCGGAGGCGCGGACGGCCAGGGCGGGCCGCAAAGGGGAAGGGAGTGGCGGTCGCCGAAGCAGGCGGGCGACCGATGTGGGAGCTCCTTTGGCGGTCAACGCGGCGTCCTGGCGTCAGCACGAGCTCCGCGACTGGCGCGTCGCCCCGGCGCCAGTGCGAGCTCCGTAGTCGGCACGCGAGCACGGCGGCCAAGCGAGCAGGGGCGGCCGGTCCCGCGAGCACCGCGGCAGGGCGAGCGCGAGCGGCATGCGCGCAAGCACGCGGTTGGACGGGCGCGAGCGGAGGCGGCCGGCTAGCAGGTCCTCCGCGGCGGACGCAGAGCTCGTTGGAGGAGGCGGCGGCGGGCGGGGGAAAGGAAAAGAGAGAGGAGGGAGGAGCAACCGGGGATTTTTTTCGCGGAGTCCGACGACGCGGAGGCGACGGGACGGAGGACACGCGTCTCATGGGACCCGCGGGCAGCGGCAGCCGGTCGATGGACGCCACCTCAGCGCGGGGGCCACGCGCCGACGGGAGGAGCCCAGAGCCACGGATGAAGCGGAAAACTTTCAGCGATATGTATCTTATTACTACTACTATATAACAATCACAAGCAGTAAAGTTGCTGTGATGCGCCCCTGCTACTGTCGTAGTATACGTACCGATCAAACATAATGGTACGGTGCCACAATACAATTGGAAGCCAACTTTACTTACTACTCCGTAGAATAATCATCGCCTCAACCAAGGGCAATGTGCGGTGTTTGGTTCGGGTCCTTCTAGGCCATACTTTCATAAACATACTTTCATAAATTTTACACAGTAAATTTCGTAAATCGGTTCACAGACAGCGGGTTCCATAAATTTCATTATCACAGGCTCAACAACTTCTCACGCGTTGACTCGTCGGAACCAAACAAATCTTCGCTTGAATGGAGTTGTTCATTTGACACATGCTCCCTCTGCTGACTAATAATTTTGCTAATAATTTTTAATTTTTATAATAAAATTTAAAATGGTTAGTTTTGTAATTAAATATACTCTTTAATGATCATAAGTTTATATCAATAAATAATATAATATAATATAAGTAATGATTAAAATATGA
The DNA here is from genome assembly GCA_033239725.1 of Echinochloa phyllopogon. Classification (NCBI taxonomy): domain Eukaryota; kingdom Viridiplantae; phylum Streptophyta; class Magnoliopsida; order Poales; family Poaceae; genus Echinochloa; species Echinochloa phyllopogon. The sequence continues at coordinate 46,108,562 of BTCW01000002.1, read as the reverse complement.
TTTAGAAAATCGTGCCAGCGCTGGTTTATCGATGGATCACTATCGTTCTCCATATATCAATCCCCTCGCCAACCTACCAAAACCTGACATGCATGCTGATGGATGAAGCCGTAAAAGTCGTGTACAACATAATAATATATCATATCGATGCGTGTGAACAAAATATTCTAAGGTAGAGAGAGTAACTGATGGACGCCACCAATAATGATATAATTAATCTAGCTAATTCATCGTCTCCAACACATCCAACATAGTCGTAGCGGAAAGCTCACAAACATGTTCAGCATAACTATTAGTTCGATGGTAAGGAGGAGGAGCACAACGTGTAAGCTCATGGTCCTGATGTGCGGCATGCCCCGAGAAGAAAAAAAAAGAGCAGAACCACGGTGTCTCTTGATCATCGAAGCGCCTATCCATGCGAGCACGACAGGGGATCAGGGGCTGGGATGTCACGAGGAACTAGCCGCCAGAGAGGGACGGGCGACATTGATATTGTTGAGGCAATAAGTAATGGTTGCGCTCAGCAGAAAACCTGGCAAGCGGAGCTCGTTGTCGCTCAACACGGCTCGATTACCACGAGCTCCGGACTCATGGAACCAGCATACAATGGCGCCAACATATTAACCAGGGTGGCGATTCCAACTCGTTCATGTAAATTTCATGATGCCTCCTAGTCGCACTCACACCCAAGCTATCAGACCGTCACATCTCCATGGGTTTGCTTCTCTGTCTACTGAGATCCACATATTTTTAATTTTATCCGCAATTGTACCACTCCCTCTCTATATATAGAGCATATGAATTGCATACAACAGAAGCCATGTGTCATCCTCCGTCCTGTTACATATACACCCAATCTTCAATATGTGCGTTAACGCCAACAATTGTGGGACGCACTGCACCAACCATGCATGGTACGCCGGTAAAATTAAAACTCAACCGAAAAAAGTAAAATAACAAAGCTGCGCCCCCAAGTAAAATCCTCTCAACTAACTCAACACCCGTAGTGCAAATTCGGGCTAGATAAGACGGTTAGGTTTCTTATGTTTAAATTCGCCCACTTAAGTTTTGAGTCTTTGAACCACCAAAAGTGCATACATTTACAGTTGTCCACAACTAGGGACGAGTGTCATGTTTGAAAAAATTATTTTTTAAACAAAATTCATCATAGTCTACAACATGCCCTATATGCATCATCATCATCTGTCATCCAAGCTAGCAAACAAATCTGGGTCCAATGAGCCTTTATTCAAGAAAATCTCTAGAGCAGAGAATGCGAGTTCCATAGCGTACACAGGCTATAAAATTTTATCCTCTAAAGCTAGTACATCTTAATTCTCTCAGAGTGTATTGCTCTGTGCCTCTGTTTTCATGCTATCCCTAACCGAATAAGTAAAAGTTGAAGTTCCAATCTCAGATAGTTCAACCAAGTCATTGATCCATGATTATGTATCTTCTTCAGACTTCTATTCACGTCTAAAAATATAGACATGCACACAGATACAAAATCAGCATATCCACGCTCGACGGTGGAATGCCGACTCATGACCTATATTTAACAGGATATGCTGGTATTTATACCAGCCATAAAATTTAACAGGATATGCTGATTTATGAGTTTACGAGAGTTTATGGGGTGTAATTTGTACATTTTTGAGGAGCTGGTCCATTATGAGTTTATACCAGCCATAAAATTTAACAGGATATGATCAATTCCCGTACCTATATGCTTACTAATTATTTTTGCTCGCGAGAGAGACATGGTGATAATGGATAAACATATTTTATTCCAGAATCAAACATAAAAAATAAGTAGTGGGAAGAAAATGCATCGCCTCATCTCTCAAAGCAAATACAGGCCCGATATTGCTCCAGCAAGCACTTCCCACTGTTTGATCCGGTGTAAAAGGTCTCGTGCATCTGGGCACATACTTGTATTACGTCTTCTAGCATGTGTATGTGAATAAAGTATTCTGCTGCAGAGAGTAACCGACGATGAACCCCACGGATAAGGTACGGTATACCTTATCCTGTCCAAAACAAGCATTCTCGTACGAGAGAACGGAAGAGCAAGCATGTCCAGCACGAACTACTTCGATACAGTAGTACATGACTCGAGGAGGTTGAGGGCGGCCGGCCGTCGCTCGGCAGCCACAACAACCGTCTCGAGCGCGGCAGGGGATCAAGAGCAGGGGATGCCGACGCAATACGGAGCCAGGGGAAGGCGAAATCTAGCTGGCGCCATCTACTGGCGGCCAGCATGCTCCGTGGCGATGCCCGTCGAAAGGTGACTGCAAATCTTGCAGCCGGAGCTCGTCGCCGCTCAAAACAGCTCGGCGTCGACGACCTGAGGGCTGCTGGAACCGACATATCAACCAGCAGGGTGCTGTTTCCAAACCGTTCAGCTAAATTCCTTATGCCTCCCAGTCCCACTCACCCAATCTCTTGAACTGGTCCTTTTCCATGGGTTTGCTTCCTTATTTCTGTCTAGTGACAGCCCCTAGCTATAGCTACATGTTTCTTTTATTGGATAAAGTCTAAATTACTACCCTTATTTATAGACAAAGTCCGGATACCCCCTAAAATATGTTTTAGTTCATTTTACATCCACAACTATCTCAATCAGTCTAATCTACCCTTTTATGAGAGTTATTTTTTTCCTCCATATCATAAGTGGTGTTTGAAATTTCAATTTTATGTGATGATAGATGACCACATAAAGTATTTTTAAAAAATATGAAATGATTTTTTTCATCATTATTTTGAGAGGCTATGATATGTAATAATAAATTAATCATATTGATATAAAATTTTGCGAAGGGATTTATTAGACCGATTAAGATAGTTGTGGGTGTAAAATGAACCAAAACATACTTTATGAGATTATTCAGACTTTATACTTGAGAGTATTAATTTAGACTTTTTCTTTCTTTATTTAAACTATTCTCTCATCTATATGTAATAATGCTGTAAACACGGAGAAGATCCTATGTATGCAATGCTAGCTATAAGCACAACATGATTAACTAACTTAATGTCCATTTTGTTGGGTGTCACTAGTACAGAAAGCTCATTATTAGTTCCCGTGACAAAACTCATTTATTACCAACTAGAACTAAAAGAAGCGCCTTCTGGATCCTAAAAATTACACACATAACTAAAGCTAGCAAACTTACCCGAAATAAATATAGAAGATGAAAGGTAACATCCTCTCCGACAGAACTACATAAAGAGAAAATCCTACACCAGTGCCTTCCCAAGCTGCCACTGTGGTCTGTGGATTCCAGACTGCACGTACCAGTTAATTTATCAGATCGACCATGGCGCCCTGTTTCTACGGACGCGGACCTTGAGCCCCTTGGCACGAGCACGATTTGATCCCCGTGTAGCAAGGACGAAGAGGCCGAAGGCGGCTTGGTTGGGCATGATCGTACTGATTGCCATAGATGGACGTCACCAGCAAAACTGTCGTAGCATCCGCTGTACTGCGGCCGGTTCCAGAGACCTCCTAATCCCAAGGTCGAGTTGTGGTGTTTGTGGACATGACGAGCATGCAGCGAGCACGATGCATAGAATTGTCCGTTTCCATGGCTTCGCTTCTTATATTATAGCTACTAGTCCTTTACTCTCTACATGCGCTTATTACTAATCGTGAACAAGGAGACGATGTATTTGTCTTGATTGCTTATGGGGTTGTATGTAGGTCAGATTGAGTCACTTCGATCTAGGCGAACTGTGTAGAGCAAGGAAGCAGTGTTGGTATATATGCCCCCCTCGGTAGGGATGCAGTATCCCTATTTTTATGTCATTGGTCGATCCAAAATTTTAAAAAAACAACCTAAAATAACATCACATGTAATTAATTTAGAAAGAAAAATGAATTAGAGAGGCTGGCCCAGAAAACACTATTGAGTACCCACTTGCATCCCTACCCCTCGGGCATGAGCAGAGCAATAATCACAGACCGTAGAGTTAGTGTTGTGAGCTACTCCCTCCGGTTTGGTAAAGGAAGTCGTTTTGGACAAGGTTTGAGTCAAACCTTGGGAATATAAATCATGAATAACATTTAAGTCGTTTAGTTTGGAAATGTAAAAATTATATAAATAGATTGGTCTTGAAAATTACTTTCATAAAAGTATACATATATAACTTTTTTAAGAAATATTTTTATAGAAAAGAGAAGTCAAAGTTGTGCTTTGGTGACCATGTCGCTGTCTTAAATGACTTCCTTTACCAAACTGGAGGGAGTATGTTATTATCGCGTGGTACACCGATCGAACTAGTGGCGCAATAATAATACAATTGTCAGTCAACTTTACTTCTTCCGTCATGGATTAAAATTTATTTTATTTTATTTTTAAAAATATACATAGAAGTTAAAATAAATTATAATTTTAAATGGATGTAATACTCCAATAATCACCGCAACAACCGAGATCGAGGGGTGTTCGACTCGTGTCCTAAGCCATGAATACTAAGAGCATCTCCAAGAGTCTCTCTAAATCCCACTCTCTAAATCCTCATTTAGAGAGTCATTTGTATAAAAATTGTTTTCTATATGTTTCCGTTTTCCAACAGTTTTTCTATATCTTGTGTGCACTCTGAAAAGCTATTCTCTTTTCTATATTTGAAGAGCGAGAAATCCGGAATAGAGAGTGACTATGTTTACATAACCAAATAAAGAAGCTGTTGGAAGGTACCTTTTCAATCAAAATCTCTAAAACTAGCAATTATGATGAATTTAGAGAGTCTCTTGGAGTTGCTCTAAGGCTAGTCTTAATATACAGTTTCATTGTCCGGTTATCTAAACCAGAAACTAGCTAGATAACCGAGCCTGATGAGTTTCATGGCGATAAAACTCCTCTCACATCCCATGAAACCCTTCGTTCTATTTCTTCATAAAAAGTATGTCATATCAACATATTTAATGCATAAAACTCCTGAAACTTCCGCTGGGACCGGCCTAATTAAGACAGCGTGTTTCACTAAATTTTAGTCCTGGGGCATAGTATCACAGCCACATTAACTTCTCAAGCGCAGGCTCTTCAAGGTCATTTCCAACCCTTCCGCTTAGCTGATGTATATAATATTAAATAAACAAAAACCTGAGGCAGTAAGAGGATTAATAATAAGAAGAGATAAAAAAAATTGAAATCATGTCTCATGTGAGAAACTACATCTTCACACGGAAACAAGATTATAGGTGAGAAAAGGAGAGAAAAGAAAGACAATTGGATTGGATTTTATTATTGAATAAACCATGCATTAAAATATAGAAAGCACTGTCTTTGGGCAGGGGGTGAAATTTCTAAGGAAGGAGGTCATTTGGTGGCTTGGAAATATGCTTGCAGATCCAAAGATGAAGGTGGATTGGGTATAATTGATTTGAGAACCCAAAATATTGCTCTATTACTGAAATTCTTTCACAAATTCTACAACAAGGCTAATATACCATGGGTTAATATCACATGGCAGCATCTTTACAAGAATGGCAAACCCCTACATTGTAGAACTCAGATTGGATCCTTTTGGTGGAGGGACATCATGTCTCTATCTGAGAATTTCTTCATATTAGCTTCCTGTCGGGCTCAAAAGGGAGACTCGGTTCTGTTCTGGAATGATCAATGGGATCTGGGCATTTTGCAATGGAGATTCCCACAGCTGCATTCCTTTGCTAGGTCTGATAAAATATCCTTGCAGAAATTTCTCAGCTTGCCAGTGGCTCAGAAATTTTATCTTCCGCTATCTGTGATTGCTTCTGCTCAATTGGAAGAGCTCATGAACTTGTTGATCACCTTGGATCTCGATGAGCTGCAGGCTGACCAATGGCATTATATTTGAGGAACGGTGGATTTCAGCTCCAAACAAGCATACACATGGCTACGAGGGTCTTCTCTAGCTTCTCCCTTGTTCAAATGGTTGTGGAAGTCTCGAGCTCAAAATAGACATAAGTTTTTCTTCTGGCTTCTCCTCAGAGACCGACTCAACACTAGAAACATGTTGCGCCGGAAGAATATGCATTTGGATTCCTACAATTGTGTCCTCTGTGTTGAAGGTGTTGAGGAGACAAGGAATCATCTCTTTCTTGATTGCCCTTTTAGTCAGGCGTGCTGGATTTTCTTGGATATCCATTGGGACACCTCGGTGGACACTTTGACCATGGTAACCAGAGCTCGGGAGCAATTTGGGAGCGCCATTTTCCGTGAGATTTTCATCATAGCTTCCTGGTCCATCTGGTGTCTAAGAAATAGCATTATCTTTGATGGAGGGGTGCTTTCCTTTGCGGTTTGGAGGAGCACCTTTGAGCGAGAACTTAAACTGGTGACCTTGCGGGCCAAACCAGTTGTTAGACTTAAAATCCTTGATTGGTTGAGTAGTCTCTCATAGCCTTTTTCTTCTTTTCCTTTTGAGGTGTGATGCCTTGTAAATTTGTTCATATGTAACTTTTGTTTTTCCATTTATATATATAAAAAAAAGGTAGGGAGCTTACCTGCTGGTTCCGTCAAAAAAATTTCGATGGGTAATATCTTTGTAACATGGCAAGTATATAATCTTTGTGATAGTGTCAGGCTACTAGAGCCTAAACGGAGATCGACTTCGCTGGAACCACGAACCAATCGTCACAAGCAGTGAACGGTTCGGATTAATTAAAATCCTGATCCATTCCCTCACCACCATACCAAAACCTGACACGCCGATGGATGCGGCAAAAGTCCTTTACATCCCACCAATAGAAAACAAGCATTATTTTCCTCCCCATGCATGTATTGCCTCTGCCACATTTTTGTGAATGAAATAATCTACGGTATACAAAGTAACGGATATAAACGCCACCACTAATCTAATCTATTTTTTCCTCTCCAGCATACATACAGTGAATCCTGGAAAGCTCACAAACATGTCCAACATATACTAATTGATGCGTGCCTCCAGCTGAAGAGAAGGAAACGAACAGAGCCGCGGCGGGGTTCAGGGGCAGGGGTGCCAGGAGGAACCTAAGGGCCAGACAGAGAGGGAAGGCGCCGTTGACACTGATTCCGGGATAACTGGAAATGGCTGTCCACAGAAAGAAAATCTAGTGGGCGTGGAACTCGTTGGGGCCGTTTGGTTTTCCTGCCAGCGCTCGCCTAGCCTGGCCGAGAAGCCTCGCGACATTTGGATTTCTGGCTAGGCTGCCTCGTGACCCGTGTTTTCAAGATTTTTCCTCGCTTCCACGAGAGAGCCGAATCGGCTCGCCTCCGCTGGCGAGGCTAGCCTTGCCCAGGCGAGGCAAGGGATCCGAACGCCCCCGTTGTCGCTCAACAGAGCTCGACTTCCATGAACTCGATCGGGACTCAAGGAACCGACATGCGATGGCGCCAATATACCAACCAGTATGGCGTCCCGCTCTATCCGGTTCAGGTAAATTTCGTGATGTCTCCCGGTCCTACTCACCCAAGCTCTCCAAGACCAAGACTCCAACCAGAACTTCTCCATAGGTTTGCTTCTTTGTCTATTAGGAGTCCCTACATGCTTCTTTTCTTTTTATATATCCTGCTCCCATTATTTAATCAGAAGGATGAAGTATGGCGATTTGGACCTCTCTTTTCTTCAGAGCGGTTATATATGCTACCTGTAGACACCAAATCAACGTACAGCCTCAAGATGCTCGGCCACGTGCGTGCAGTTCTGGCACGTTTCATATTGTCCTCCCATCCTATGGCAATGTAGATTGTAGAATATATGACAGAACACTTAATGACAAGTTGTCTAGTTACAAGCAAAATAGCAATTTATTTGCTTATTAATAGTAAAATTCTAGCGATAAGCTGTCACAATTTGACGCAAATAAAAATGGCCTTATTCCTACCGATAATCTCCTATAATTTGACGCAAATAAACAGGGCCTTATTTCTAACATTTCCTACTCAACCTACGGACAGTACAACATCAATATCAATAGGATGGTACAATTGTGAACCCATCCCATAAATTTTGGTGAGATATGACACCATTTCTTATTCAGTCGTGTAAGGGATTGGTAACCATCGATAAACTTATTAAATTCTATAAACCAAACAAAAAAAGTGAGGAGTGTATCTAGAACATGCTTATCATCTCTCATTTCTCAAACTAAACACTCTTTACGTTGCCTCGGCGAGCTCTTTCCGTCACCTGATCTGTACAAACAAGGTCTTGTATGTAACTAGAACATGTATTGCGTCTCCTAGCATACATGTGTGTATGTGAACAAAGTATTGTACAGTAGAGAGTTACAGATGAACCCCACCAATGATGTAGAGTATACTAGATCCTCCCCAACATAAAATGGATATATATGACAAAACTGACAAACATGCATGTCCAGCAGCGCAAACTAGTTCGATATAGCACAGTAACGAGGAGAGCGCAGCAAGGCTTAATGGTCCTGTATGAGTGCATAGAGCTGAAACAAAGGAGCAGAGCCGCTGCCCGCTGCTGCCGTCGATCGACAGCCATGCGGTCAGTTCGAGCCCTATTGCCCGAGCGGCACGCTACAGACGTGGATCTGGATCGCGATAATTGGCAAAAGGCAGCGGCCTCCCTGGTGGCCAACATGGTCCGTGGCGAATGGCGATGGTAGTCACACTCTCAGCAGAGGCGGAATCTTGCAGCCAGAGCTCGTCATCGCTCAAAACAGATCGACGAGGTATCAACCAACAGGGTGCGGTTTCCAACCCGTTCAGCTAAATTCCTGATGCCTCCTATTCCCACTCACCCAATCTCTCAAACTGGCCCGCCCTTTCCTATGGGTTTTTGCTTCTCGTCTTGTGAGTTGTAACAGAGCCCCAAGCTGCATGTTTCTTCATTTAAACTGATATCATTGTACGCCTAATGTTGTAAAGCACGGGATAGCTATCTATCATCTTATATATGGAGGATGAAGTATCGCGACTGCGGCCACTCTCTCTTCTTCCCGCTGGGCCATTAATGCCATGTACTCGCAACGTTAATGTTGGATTAACACGAGCAACAATCATTGTATATACCAACCCAAGATATGCCCACGAAATCAAAATCTACTCAAGAACTACGATAACAAAGTTGCGTCTGCAAGTACTAAGACATGCCTCGTTGCATCAACTAATTTAATGTTAATATTATGAACTCAGTTTAGGTCGTCAGCTGGTTAGGTTCCTTTGGAACTTGCTCACTTAACTTTGAGTCTCCGACTTAGTAGTTTAGTATAGATATGTTTATGAGCATCTATGTACGTGATGTGTTTAGAAAAGGAAAGTTGATCGATGTCCATTCTAAAGAAAAATTCATCATGGTCTACAATGCTTCATACATGCCATCATCATCATGTCGCATTCAACATATATGGAAAGCAGAGTCAGATCCGGTGAGCCCCTAATCAAGAGCAACTCTAGCATCGAACATATGCGTGCTCTGTTTCACATGTAAGTGCACTTTTGGACAATGTTTCCACAATTATTCCATTTCGATTGGAATAGGACCCATTCATTAATATCCAATGGAAAAACAGCAGCAAATCCCTTAAGTGCCACTTAATTCAGTGGTTGGTCCTAATAAATTCGTCACAACCAAGAGCCTACTACCTCTTAGTTACTCAATATCTCGGCTCCATCACATCTAGCTAAATCTTTAGTTCTGGATATATCATGTTAATACGTTCTGGTCACGAACAAGCAGGTGGTGTGCTCTGTTCCTTTTCTTGTAGACTGATGTGCTCTCGCTGTTGTTGGCTGTCTAGAACATATATGTGCTTCTTGTAAGCTTATAAACCGGATGTAAATTGAATGATGGCGTGGTCCTAATGCAATTGCTATTAGTTTGGACTACTCCAATCATATTCATCAGGTGTCATATAATTTTAAAAAGGTTGAGCTTCATCTATACTACAAAGAGCGAGCGATTCGTTGTTTTTTCTATCTCCCTTGTTTGCAGTGCGGGGCTCACCTGTCATGCACACTAGCCGCTGCATTGTGGGCCCATATATCTTATCCATTAGCCGCTTGAAGTGTGGGGGCTACATGTTATACCCACTAGTCATACATGGCAATTAGCGTGTTTTACTCTTCTCCATCTTTTACACGGAATTAGGCATGTTATGTTCTTTAAAAAAAGTGCCGAGGCACGTGCACCTGCCCTAGTTAACGTACAAAGTAAAATTTATTTTAAATTAAACTTAATTGGCTAGGAAATACAAGTGGGCACTTTCCTTATCTAGATAAAAGTATAAATCATGCATATTTTCCCTAGCAAATTGTGGTAACAAATGTGCCAAAGTAATCCGCTCATGGTTTAGGCGACTTGAAAAACTTGTACAAATTTTTTCCTTTGCTGATATTTAGAATGAAATGTGAGACTAACTTCTTTTTAGTTACACAAAAGACTGTTTTTACAGAAACTATCCGATTCGATCTATTGATATGCATCATATGTTGCGGTGCCAACATCCCTCACTCTCTAGACATGTTCTTGTCTCAGCTTGAACCTTATATACGAACAAATATAATTGGAAACACACCATGCAAGAATTCCTCTTACACGATGCCTACTGAATTATCGCATCATATCGCAACGAAAGAATTCTAGAACTTGCCCATTTAGGATTTAGCCGATGAATTCTTGGAGCGCCTACCAGATTATCCCTAAGAAAAGCACAACGACCCAAAAATGGGCGCTGACCTTTCTTTGAGCTTGCTGCAAGCGCGCTTCGGTCCGGACGTAGCATGAAGGCAGGGGTTGAGGCCGACTCGGCTCCGCGATGGGTTGTCAGTATCCATAGATGAATTCTGCCGGCAAAACAACCATGTTTGCCAGTGCATAGCGGCCGGCCGGTTCCCAAGACCTCCTAATCCCAAACTCGAGTTGCGAACATGATGAGCGTGTGGATTGAGAGATACATTATTCTCGGCTTCCATGGCTTGGCTTCCTCTAGCTAATCACTACTCCTTACATGTATCCTTACTAATCGTGAACAACAAGGAATCTTGGGCGTGTTTAGATGTCGAATCGGCGATCCCGATTCGGGCCTGCAGCGGACTGGCCGGCCTGACGCGCGTCAGGTCGGCCAATGTAGCGTTTCGTTTGTATGTGTAAAAAATTGTCTAAAATTTATTAATTAGGCTTAAAATGTTCATCTCGCAGAGCACAACAAAACTGTGTAATTAGTTTTTGATTTCATCTACATTTAAATAGTCCATACATGTTATGACATTTTGATGTGATGAGAAATCTTCTTTTTATATAGTAAATTTGAAAGTTATTTTTTGGAACTAAACAAGGCCCTTGTCAAGGATGTGTAGGGGATCGGATGCATATGTATGTCAGTGTGGCAGTTTCTTGGATATTGGGCAACCGTGTGAAGCATGTGCAGTGCCGCTATATATATATGAACCCCTAGTGTTTGGATAACCGCAAGCTACAAAGTTAAACGTGACACTGTACGCCGTCCTTGCTAGCTATCACATGCATGGTACACCGATCGAACGTAGTGGTGCAATTGGGAATCGACTTTATATTACGTGTACTCCTGCAATAATCACCACGCGCAACAACCCAGGGAAAGTGGTGTCTGGTTGGTGTCCTGGCCTTCTGGGGCATACGAGGCAGCGCGTTTCGTAACAATTTGGCCGTGTTTCTTTGGCTCTTGCGAAATTTTGCTAGTCTTTTGATCAATAATTAAGGATATTAAATAAAGTCAGTTTACAAAACTATCTTCACAACATTGAACTATTTTGCGAGACCTATCTAATGAGGTCTTTGACCGTATGATTAGAGAGTGGTTACTATAGCATTACTGTACCAAAACATGAATTAATTAGGCTCATTAGATTCATCGCGTAAAGTTACACTCATCCCTAAAAATGTTTTGCAAATAAACTTCATTTAGTATTCCATGCAGAAAAGATTCCTTTACGAAAAACTTTTCCCAAACGAAAGAAACCGGGCCGTGTTTCTTTGAGGGTGGCAAAATTTTGCCAGCCCCTTTGACCAATAATTAAGGGTATTAAATAAAGTCAGTTTATAAAACTAGCTACCCTCACAACATTGGACTATTTCGCGAGACCTATCTAATAAGGTCTTTAACCGCACGATTAGATGATGTTTACTGTAGTATTAATGTAGCAAATCATGAATTAATTAGGCTCATTAAATAGTCTTCGTTTAGTACTTCATGCAGAAAAGATTCCCTTTGGAACCATACAATAATTCCTTTTCCAGGGTGGCAAGTGGCATGACCAAAGGTACAAATGAACTTCACTCAAAAGTTTTTCATTTGACACATGAAGCACATCACTCGAACCACCAACCCCAGTGGTAAGAGTAATGGGCGCTTAATTATCGATAGGTTACCATTCAGATATCTTTCTTTGTGTTTAAACTTTTAAGAAACCATGTACTCCCTTCTTCGATCTGATAGAAGTTATTACAATGGTTCATGTTAGAATCCCAATGGAGTGGCTAATAAGTCTTTTATTTCTAACCAACGGGAAACAAGCTACAAGAATTATTTTCTTGTCTTATGGATCCTATTGCCTCCCTAACTCAAGGGAATCTGTTCTCTAGAGCGCTAATAATGCTACCTCCACCGTGGCAGGAATGACCCTACTTTGTCGAGGTGCCCGGCCACGTATTTGCAGTGATTGGTGTGTTTGGTGTTGGCCTTCCACATTGTGGCTATGCAGAATACATGGCGGAGCGCTTATTGACAAGTCATCTAGCTAGAAGCGATTGAATGTTTCTTCCCTCACAAAGAAAGTGCACCAAGCTCAATTGACTGTTTAAGGGTCATTTCAAAAATTGACTCTGTTTACGGGCGAAAGGTGTGGTGAACTGTTTGTGCATCGGTGCATCCCAACCACCTAGTTTGGAGTATTCTTCAACTCAAATTTAGGCATCTATTTTCATCTTTTAATGAAAAATCGCATAGCTCCTACTTCCTTTTAGGTTAGATCTGTTTTCTTTTCTTTCCGGCAAAAAACTGATAAAATTCGAAACAAGAAAACAGGACATTATTTATTCCTAGCAATTCCAGCTCAACCTACGGATAGCGCGACGATCAACTTCAATCGAGAGATTGAGACGGGCACCTGTAAACTACATCTTCTCATCGCCTGCCAATTATTGGGATTATTGCAGTAGAGATTAGATCCGTATTGTAAACATATCGATCTGGCGACATGCTTCTGTTGCCGCTGCAAGCTTGTGTAGCAAAATAAAAGCAACGGATGGATGGATTCTTACATTTCTATGGGAAATTAAGCTGACAAACATGCCCGGCACAGACTAGTTCGATACCACACAAAGAGCACAGCACACGCATATATCGTGCCAGGAGATGAAGCAATGGAATGGAGCTGCGGTGATCATTGACTGGTGCACCGCCTAGCGTAGCAATTTGGCCGACTACGATAACAAGAATTTGGCTCTGGCAAATTTTTCGACATGGAGAGTGGATTCAGAGGCACGGATGCCACCAGGCATCGGGGTTGGCAATCACCATAAAATCTGGCAGGCAGAGCTCGTCGTCGCTCAACCCAGATCGACGTCCTCGTGACGGGGACTCGTGGAACCGACATACCGTGGCGCCGATATGCCAACCAGGGCGCCGTTTCTTTCCCATTCAGCTAAATTTCTTGATGCTTCAGTCCCACTTAGCCAAGCTATCCAACTAGCCCTTCGCCATGGTTTTGCTTTCTTTGTGTTGTGAGTGTCGATCCTACATGTTTCTCTATTTATAATATATTCTGATCTCATTGTTTAATTTGGAGGATGATGTATGGGGACTGCGACCCTCTCTCTAGCTCTCTGTATATACGGCCTCTCCGTGAATACGAATCATGTGCAACATAAGCTGCATGTACCATCCATCCTCTCCTTTGGGGTCTCCTGCACACCAAATGTTAATGTTGTGTTAATGCCCGCAACAGTTGCAGACACACTACACCAACCCAAGATATGTCCATCAAATGAAAATTCAACCGAAGAAACTGAAACAACATAGTTGCCACACCATATTTCTCTATATTGACTAATTTAATATCCACTTTGCGAATGAAGTTAGCTCAGATGATGGTTAGGTTTTTTTATAGTAGAACCTGTACATAAACGTCACATATGTGTTGTGTTTAAAAAAATGAGAAAAATTAATGCAATTTCAAAAGAAAATTCTTCATCCTCTTTACATTTTGCGCTCTCTGTGAGTCGTGGTCATCGGCCAAATAGTGAGCACTCTGTTCCACAGGGTACACAAGCGATAAGATTATCCTCAAAATCCAGTAGTCTTAACACTCTCAAAGTGTATTGCACCATTTTTCATGCTATCCCTCACGTAACAAGTAAAAGTTTGAAGATTCAATTGTAAATGATTCAACCGAGTCATCAGTCCATAACCATGTATTTTTTTCGGAAATTATTCATGTTTAAAAATATAGATATGCAGTCAGATATGAAAAGGCAGCATATGGAATATATACCAGCTCAAGCGCGGAGCACGATTCAGTAACTTGTCAAATCACGCCGTAACTTGCCCCTTCATCCCATACGTCCATTTAGCATCTAACAGCCATGAGCGATTCGAAGGCAAATAGAGCCAGCACTTAGCCATTTTCAGCCCAGAACGCTGTCAGTCCCGCCGAAGCGGTAGCCATCTGCCACCGCCGGCCTTGTGCGCGTCTACCCGGCGAGAGAGAGGGGCCTCCTCGACGGTATCTAGGCGGCATCCTCCGCTCTCCTACGACCTCGTCTCGCAGTGCCACGGTCATGGAGTCCTACGGCAGCATCGAGCCCCTTGGCCATCACATCTGCTAGCACCGTTCTTGTTCCACCATGACCAGTCATGGCTTCACCTTGGCACGCAAGAACGCTATGGGCGTCGAAATCAGCAGACATTGCTTAGGCGCAGCTCCGTGTCCTGTAGCAGTGCACTCTCATACTTTCTTCCAACCCTCTCCACATCTGGTGCGCGGCTCTCCACGGTCCACACTGCGGCTTCCTGCGGAGGTGGTGGCGATGACCTTCGGGGGCTCCTATCTGACTTGTTGAAGCCAGATAGGAGCGTTGGCTTAGAGGCCCACGAAGGCCCATCACAAGGCTCGTTCTTCCCCGGCGCGCTGCCACCCCCCTCCTCGTCCTCCGCCCCGGCCGGCGGCCGCCGCGCCGTACGCCCACCGCCGCTCCGCCCCGCCCTCCAGGTCTTCTTCTTCCTCACGCCTTCTTCTTCCTCGCGCCCATGCGCCCGCCGCCGCCCCGCCCTTCCTAATCCGATGTGTTTCTGGCGCTCCCGCGCCGCCTCGCCTCTGCCGCTGGCCGTCCCGCCTCCACCGCCGGACCTTCCCTCCGCCCCCTCTCTTTCATTTTTATGGCCGGCGGCCATTGGAACCGGCAACTCCGAAACCCTAACCCTACCGCCGCCGCCGGCGGCCGGCTGCGCCCTCGTCGCCGAGCCGTTCCCGCCCCTACGCCCGCCGGCTCCGGCCCTCCCCCGTCGGCGGCGCCCGTCGATGAACAGCGGAGGAAGAAGATGAAGGATGGATCGGACAGATGATATACCTCGCACGAATATCAAACATTGGAAAACACCATGCCAAAAAAAACTTACAGAAGCCATATAGGATCCTCGATGACCTCCACCATCTCCTCTGTGGGCGGCAGGTCGTATCCGCTGCGCTCTGGTGGATGCTGTCACGACCCATGGGCCTTGTAATAAGTTTACTAGTGTTGTAGTGTGGATCGTCGTTAGGGCTGGACAAAATGCTCGAAACTTGTTAGCTCGCTCGGATCGTAGCCGACTCGGCTCGACTCGGCTCGGCTCGGTGCATATTCCTAACGAGCCGAGCAAGAGTTTTTGCTCATTAGTATAACGAAGGAGTTCGAGCTAGCTCGCGAGCTGCTCACGAGCTTAACCAGCGAAGTGTATTAGCAGGCTAGCAGGGCACAAGTACGCAAATATGCAGTCCCAATAGACCTAAAAATCTTATCCGTGCACCATATATATTAAATCTTTTACTATATGCCACAAGATATTTGCTATTGAACTATGAGCAATTAAATTTTTTAACTATGGTCTATGGAACTTTATGTTATGTCCATGTCTTGATTGATTTAACTAAGGCTTATTGCCTACGTTACTTGAATCATCTGCATGCCGCATTATATGCATAATTTGATATGTTGGTTGATCACCTATATACATTATTTGATTTGAAAGCCTATGTTTGCGCACTGCCCCGCGAGCTAACCGAGCTAGCAGTTTTGCTCGTTATGTTAATGAGCCGAGCCGAGCTAGCTCGTTAATATAACGAGCACCACTGAGTTGAGCTCGCTTGTTATCCACCCCTAATCGTCGTGCCGAATACGGGTCGGCCCAAATACCAAATGGCTATATACCTGTATCTGAAACCCAGTTTGGGACATCAAGGAATGAGATAATTGAAACCTCTTAATCTCTCTGTTCTTCATTGAATTCTACATGTTTTTACTGTCTTCTTCCTCAAATTTCTCCAAATTTCCAACTATCCAGGTCCGTAACAGATGCCTCCGTCCCTCACTGCCTTGACGTGCCAACTGCGGTCCGTCCATTCTTCCTTGCTTCACGGCAGCACGGCGTGGGTTCAGCTGCAGAACGAGCGTGTGCCGGTGAGCGGAGAGACAGTCTGCTGGCGCCCACTGTTGCCTCTCGCCGTCGTGTTTTCCGGTGAAAAGGATAAGGAGTGAAGAAGTTGCAGACGTTGGATTGGAATGGACGGTGGATAGCCCGGGGTGATCCAGTTACGTCGTGACATGCTGAAGGCAAGTCACTCGATCTGGATCCCTGCAGCACGAGCTAGCCTACCTTCTTGTGTAGTGGGACATATAATGAAGGAGGCCATGGCTGCTCACAGAACAAAGCATACCTTGAAGGTGAGCGACGGACGTCTCCCTTGGGCTGCTCTCCATCGTGGTAGATGGATTCCCATTTCTGGATGGCGCTGACAAGCAAACCAATCATGGTTTTTGTGGCATCGCTGTCGATCGAATTTCTCATCCACGTCCACCTAAATTTCGTGGCACCTCCTATTCCCATCCAAGCTGGTACATACTGGGTTTGCTTCTATGTCTAGTCTCGACAGACCCCTTCGTGTATATGCTGGTATGTTTGGGGAAAGGTATGATGATATGTAACAATCTGCCTACGCTGCAATGAGCGACTCTCTGGTATATATTTATGCATGGAAGTATGGAACTATTTGATAGATTACACAGCAAAACTGTGAGCTGCATATATATGGCCTGCAGTCACATTGTACATGGGACACCAGTGTTGCGATCATGGGAGCAACGTATATGGACACTCACTAAAATGACCCAAGATACGGCCAGCAAACCAAACTTCGATCCGAAATGTGGGTGAAACATAGTCCAGACTAAGGGGTAGGCAAATGCTGTCTATTCACAATATTATTCTTCAATAAAGCTGCTATATTGTTACGAGGTCTTTAATGGAATAGGAATTGGAATTGAAGCAAAAATGGCACGCTAGCTACACCTGAAACAATCACCACGTACCCACAGCAATGCTTTAATTTGAAACCGTACCTTTAGTCCCAGCCTGGGCCACTAATTAAACCAGTAATAGGTGCCTTTTTGGTCCTAGTGCAATTGAAAACCATCTGGGGGCAAGTTTTGTTCCTGGAACTCTATTCTCTATCTATCGAAATCCTTCACGAGATTCCATCCTGAAGCTGAAAGACAGGCATTGCTCCTCATAGACTACTCCAATCCAATCATGTCCATCAAGTGTCATCACTTTGTTTAAAAAAAAACTGAGTTTCATTAACTAACGGTACAGTTTAGTTTACAATTAAACTTAACCAGATAGAAGTATGTATATTTCTCCTAGCAAATTGCCATAACCGTACCAGATAGAAGTATCTATATATTTCTCCTAGCAAAATGTGCCAAATTAGCTAGGTATTCCACTTATGGTTTAGGCGAAGTATCTTGAAGAACATAAATTATTTGCTTCGCTGATTTTGAATGGAATGTGAGACTAATCTTCTTTTAGGTCGTTGTTACTTGAAACAATCCAATTTAAAGATCAGCTAGCTGTTTGTGCATCATCCATTTTGATGCCACACATTGTCATCTTAGGGATCTCATCAGTTTCAACCTCACCTATACATAATTGGAAACCATGCCATGCGAGAGATTAATAATCTTCTTAATTCTTGGCACCAGATGGCCGGCGTTACTGAAATCAATTCGACAGAGGATCACCTATTGATGGCATCACTCCCTCCAGTCCTCCACACATGTTCTATGCGTTTCAGTCTCACCAACACAATTAATCGGAAAACACGCCACAGGCCACACCGCCACTGGATGACGCTACACTTAGCTTCCAGCGTCCTTTTCAACAGCGACCTATCGGAAATTGTCTTACATCATTGCCTACCAAGCCACCGCAACGCGCGAATGTTCATGTACTATGTACCCGTTTGTCCCGAAGAAAAGGACAACGCCCGTATGTACGGACTAGCGACCTTGAGCACCTTGCCTCCACAACGCTTCAACCCTGACGTTGAAATGGCACAACTGGAGGTGCATGATCATATGATGAACAAGGATAGTATATACGGAGTACTTAAATGGGGATGCATGCATGAACAAGGATTGTATATGTCAGTGCGACACATCGATAGATCCAGTCAACCGTATTGTGTATTTGTGTGAAGCATGGAAGCGGTGCCGGTATAAATATGCCCCCTCGTGCTTGAACCGTCAAAAGCATTGCATGCGCCGCTGTCGCCCTGCGCCGCCTGCTAGCTGTCACGCCATGTGCAGTACGTGGTACTACACCGATTTGTCCTACTGCCAGATCAGAGGCCGCTCGGGCAACGTCTCTGGTGCTGTACGTGTGGGTGCTCAGGAGCAGGGTCGCAGCAGGGATGCCACGAGGCAGCGCGGATTGCCGGCATACGTCAACCGTGATCATATCGCAATCGTTGGCGATGGCCGGCAGCAGAAAATCTGCAAGGCATTGCTCGTTGTCGCTTAACACAGTTCCCCGTGATCCACACTGGCTTGGACAGGCACAAGCTCGGGGCTAATAGAAACCGCACACGATGGCACCGACATACCAACCAGGGTGCCATTTCCACAACATATTCAGCTAAACTTGCTGATACCTCCCACTCCCAACCTCTCTCGAACTGGACTTCTCCATGAGTTTGCATTGCTTGTTTTTGTTTAGTCAGAGTCCCCTAGATGTTCCTTTATTTATATATATCCTGATCTCATTATTTATTTTGGATGATGGTGTATTCTGGTGACTGCGATGACCTCTCTATATATATGGTCTCTCTCAGTGCATACGAATTATATGTAATAGAAGCGCATGTACCATCCTCTCCCTGATGTCCCAACATTGATGTTGCGTTAACGCGAGCAACGGTCGTTGCATCAGGCACTACTTAAACCAAGATACAACCATCAAATTAAACCAAAATTCAATTAAAAATACAATAAAAAAGATGCTACCACAAGTAATAATAACATGCCTCCTATATTGTATCAACTAATGTAATCACTTCAGGAGTAAGAGACGTAACACATAATTTGTATATTGTATGACCAACTGTGAATAGTATATATTATTCCTTTAACAGTATATAGTCACTGATTTTTTGTTGCTAAAATTATTTGTACAACCACCCAATTTTGTAAAACAAAATACTAATACCGCTATTCTGCACGTACTTGCGGTGGGCCACTTCAATAAAACTCTCATGGATAGCTGTGAATGTTCATTTCATAGGTGCTCCAATTTATTTCTGATTATTCTTTTGTTGCCTACCCTGCTCTCTGTGCATCATAGTTAGATCCAAAATAGCAAAAAGAGCCACAATGACCCAAGAGCCCAAAGAACATCTCGGCTCGGAACTGTTGAAGTATATAAGTGAATTGAACTAGTTGCTACAAGCAACTTACTAATATGGTATCAGAGTCAAATGTCTCAAATTCTAGTTTTCCTAGGCACAATTAATTAAAATAATTACAGCCGACTCCTATTGCTAAAACCAACAGTATGTCTTTATTCTCTCCAACTCATAGACACTCGACGATAGATTACTAGCTCATTGACACATGCATCACTGCTAATTTGCTAACAAATGTGCTTCTCATGATCATGTTAACTGGAGGCGATGGCTGCTAAGAATAAACTTGCCTTGACAGTGACCAATGACACGGTCGGGATAATAGAGTAGTGAGATGCAGTGGCCCACCATGGGTGGGGAGGAATTCCCAACATTTTGATGGCACCGACAAACCAATCAGTGCTTGTTAGAGGATCTAATCGTCGATCTTATCGTGCCCACCGGAATTTCATTACACTTCCTAGTCCCATAAAAGCTTGCGTTGGGTTTGCGTCTAATATGTCTAATCTCTACGGACAACTTCATATAAGTGTTTGGGTGTACGGTATGATGTGTAACAATATTGTGTCTCTAGGTCCGGTATTTATGGTAGTAGTCTCCACGGTCACGGTGTTTTTGGAACTATGTAATAACACAACAAAACAATGAGCTATGCACAATTTTTTTTCTCTACAGTCACGGTGTACTTCAATGTTGCAATGATGGGAGCAATGTCTAGGGCGTCTATACAACAACTCTTAGAGCCTGAGAGCCAAGGTGTGGGCGGCCACCACGGTGCAGGTAGTCGGAACAAGTGGTCTATAACCGCCAGCACAATAACTTTTTCCTTTTCCAATTTTTATGGTGTCACCCTAATAATTCAAGTAGTAGCTTTGCTTGCAATTTTTCACAGGCTACCATGGCATATTACTTGCATCGAAATGAAAAACAATCGATCAAGAACAGCAGTCACTAGATGTACGTACAAACTTATACACATTTCGGGGCTTGTACAAGTGCCCTCTGTTGGTGTTGTGCTAATGAAAAAAGCTCAGTAGACTACTTAGAATACTCCTGCATATATGCATTAGGCAACAGTATATATCCCCTCCTATAACTCGCGCCTCGCTTGTCAGGAGGAACGTCGTATTCAGGGGCGGACGTGCGTTCCCTCGCAGCCAATGAGCTCTAATCTTTGCACGCGGCGAACCAGAAATAGCACAGAGGTGGAAGCTGAGGTCGTCTCGGCTCTTCAACAGGGTGACGGCTTAGCTTGGTCATGCACTGAAGCCAATAATCATAGCTGTTGCATCTGTGGCCGGTTGTAGCCCATCCAGCTAGATTTCCTGACAACTCCTAACCCCAAGCTGGAATTAGCCATGATGAATTGATTGGACGCTATGCACACTATATTCTCGGTTTCCAGGTTGTGAACAAGGGCAGTAGAATTATTATATATCTAGACTTATATCGGGATGTATATCAGTACGTGCAGCAAGGCCGTCGTCGTTCTTGGATCCATTCAACCATGAGGAACGCACGAAGGGAGATATATATAGTAAAAGGAACGATGGCCCGCCCGCCCCCTTATTCTTTGATCCATGCAACCAGCTTGGAATCCTTTTTTTCCTTCTTCCTTCTATTTTTGTTTCCCTCTCTTTGGACTTTATTTGGAGACAGCTAAACCGGATTGACTAGCGGCCGCACCTGATTTAGCCTAAATCATTCACGTGAGGCGTGCATCCCGTAAATTTCATTGAATTGAATGTCATCAACTTCTCATGCAAAATCTCCTTGCCAAAACAATTCGCGCAAGAATCACCAAGGTTCCTGCAATTGACAATCGACTTTACTACAATGTACCGGACATCTGCCAAATATGTGCAGCACAAACTAGTTCAAAGTAGTATATAACATGACAAAGCAGCACATCATGCTCGCGCTCATGGGCCTGCACGCGTGCCCTCATCACATGAATATTGAAACTTGAAAGCCTATAGCTGAGTAGGTAGAACATTCATAGTCTAATTGTTGCAATAAAGATTCATTGAAGCTTCATATTACACTGGGAGAACGATATGGTCCTGTTCATTGAAGCTGCATATTATTTTGTGCCATTACTTTGCTGGTTCTAACATATGATTTTATTTGTCCAGACTAACAGATTACACTTGGCCACATACACATTTCAAAATTCTGTCTGTTGTAGTCGCACAATCGTATTACATATTCTTGGGGCACACAATTTTCTCTTATGTTAATGCTCAAAAAAAAATTCTCTTATGTTACTTGTAGAGTGCTCGGTGGAAGCAATACATATTTCAAAATCTTCATTGAAGGTTGCTGGTACCAGGAGCAGAACACAGTCACTAATGCATAAATGCATTTGAGGAAGGCATTAACAGTACACTAATGCAGGCTTGTACAGAGGCTTGTGCGTTTGTACTTGTTGAGGCAATGGAAGATCCACAACAGGTGAATGTGTATCTCTTAGCATTCCAATGCTTTGAGGTACAAACATTTGCTTATTGGTTGGTACTGACAATCTTTCTCCATTCAGTTTGCCCGACATGCTTTGAAGGAGTGCAAAGATAGTTTTGAAGGGAGTGCCCAATGCCCTTGCCAGTACTTGTGTCAAACTTGAGATTGCATATCCCAGTTTCGAAGTAGATTAGTTTGGTAGGAGCCAGTTGGAATGTGTCTAAATAACAGTTCCTGTTTTTAGTGGGGATAATAATATGTTTGGAAGCCATGTTTTATATGTTTCCAATGGATTTATCGAGCAAAATAGATCTGTACATATGCATTCAGTTACGGAAGAGTTGTGGGACTACTGTTTTTAAAAGCCTTGAATCTTGCTTATTCTGGATTATCAAAATGCATTGTATTTTAATGGCTTGCAATACTAGATGGTTTCGGACGTCATAAAAATTCCCCGTGCGGGGGATCTGCCTGGGCTGCCAAAGGAAGCCTAACGGAGAGGCCCGGCCATCGATCAGCCGAGTGCCTAGTCCTAGCCCATGCGGTCGAGTACTACTGCTGCCACAGTGAAAGCACAGACAAGGCCTCAAGCACGGTGGCGGCTCGGGGCAGGGATTCCACGCCCACGAGACAACGATGGTCAAAGTTTGACGCCAACCTTGGACGCTTGATTATTTTGGCCGGGTTGGAGAAGCACACCACCCTCCTTCGTGATGGCAATCGGCAGAAAACCTGGCAGCCGGAGGCCCAGAACTCGCGGTGGCTGCAGAGCTCCACGCCCCCGAGATCGTTGCGCATCAGAGAAAGAACCAGCATATATAGAGGATGCCAACATACCGACCAGGGAGCTGCCCCGTTAAGCTAAATTCCATGATGCCTCCTAAGCCCACTCACCTCAAGCTCTCGTAAAGGCTATATTATTTTTCAATATATAATGCATGGACTACTGCTTGCAGTTTCTTTGTCTACATCTTGTAAGCACGGGATCATCATATTAAATTTGGAGGATGGTGTATCATCACTGCGAACTCTGTGTGTATATATATATATATATAGAGAGAGAGAGAGCCTCTCACCTTGCATACGAATTCTATAAAAACAGAAGCTGCATATATTATATATATTCTACATATCCTCGTGTCCCATGTACACCCAACGTCATTGCTGCAAACGCGAGCAAAAGAGTTGCGCGTGAGGAGTTACAACTTACAACAACCCAAGAGAGGTGCCCATCATATTAAACTCCATCTGAATAACTGCAATAACAAAGCTGCGTACTGCAAGTATAATACATGCCTCATTTTAGTCCTATACTACTACTTGCCTCACTTAGCACATCAAACAATTTATTCTCCATTTTAAAGAAAACTCCACCATCATATCTACAATGCTCTGTGCGTCTTTGTCATCATCTGGCATCCAACATAGCAAGCCGAGCCGGGTCTAAATTAACGAGCCCCGATTAATTGAAGAAAATCTCTGCCAGAGAGGGGAGGACAGAGAACAAACTATTATTCTACCGGCCATAAATTATCCTCTAAAACCAGTACGTCGTAATTCTCTCAAAGGTGTAAATTTCTCTGTTTTCACGACCTCCTAATCCTAAGGGAACAAGAGAACATTTGAAGTTCGAATTACTAACCGTTAAACTGAGTCATCAGTCCCTAATGCATGCCTTTTCATCTGATTTCTGTTCACGTGTAAAAACATGCACACGGATGTGGAGCCACACGGCGGTAGATTAGCAGCGATCATAGACACATGCTGACATGCATCACTAGTTTGCTAACAAACGCATGCCGCCACCGAACCAGGAACGTAGAATTGGATGCCAAAGCTACAGAAAGGACGACGAGATGCAGGATCCCGAGGAGGCACGGCGGATCTGACCACCACGCAGCGCGGCGCGGAGGCGGAGGAGCCTAGGCAGGCAGTTTACCACCAGGCAGCGCGGCGCCAAGACGGCATGGCGAGGTGAGTACTTGCCCTTTGAGAAAACGCAGTACGAACCGCATGGAGAGGTGAGAATGGAGCGGCGGCGGCGCGAGACGGCGGCGATGAGAATGGAACGGCGGCGGAGACCGGAGAGGAAAGAAAAAGATAAGAGAGAGGAGAGATAAGACGGGACCAACGAATATAAATTAGGAATACACCACCGTGAAAAACTAGAGATGGGGAAGAAACACGAATATTGACGCGCATCTGACGGTAAAGCTAATACCCGCTGAGCGGGCATGCGCTCCTTGTCATTGTCGGAGATTTGCCCTGAATGAAGGCGAGCGACTGACAATGCCCTTGAACCCAGCATGGTACACCGCAATAGACAGACGGCAGCAATGATAGAGTGCTGAGGTGTGACGGCCCACATAAGCGACCAGACGTGCACATTTGGATGTCAGCGACAGAACGATGGTGTTCTTTCTGCCATCTCCGTCTATCTCGCCTCGTCCACCTAAATTTCATGATTCCTCCTAGTCCCATCCCAAGCTCGTGCTTTCTAGTGTACATGGTCTACTATGTATATATGTAATCATGTTGCAGAGGACACACCAAAGCTGTGGGCTGCATATATATATTCCTAGAGTAACATTGTCCATCTAACATTAATGTCAACTCGCAATGTTTATCGCAAGATGCGGCCAGCAAACCAATTAACTTCAGCGAGACTGTCCAAGAAACTTGGTCTAGACTATGGACTGGCAAATAAATGTCCTAGCTATTTACAATATAAATTGAAACAAGTTTTTATTTCTTTAATATGAGATTCTTAATGGAACTGCAGGAACCGGAATTGAAGCGAACATGGTACAAATGAAACAATCACCCGCCACACATTACTTTAAATATTGGGCTTATTTGCCTCTGCAATATCGTGAGCCTAACACTTGATTCTATTTGTGCACTCACATTATGGATCAAACTGCCCATTCGGTGAGACAATAGATGACAATTGACATCATATACAGGGATAAAGAAAATTTGCAATGAAATAGCACAAAGGTGGAGAGGTTTCCTTGCGGCAACGGAGCTTTGACATCTCGCACGCACCGAACCAGAAATAGCACAAAGGTGGAGAGGTTGACGGCGGCTCCGCTCCGCAATGGGCAAAGGACGCAGCACGATCTTGCTGGTTAGCCAATAATCATAGCGGCTGCGTCCGCCGCCGGTTCTAGCCCAACGAACTAGATTTCCTGATTACTCCTAATCCCAAGCTCGAACTAGGAATGCATGATGGATCAATTGGATGCCATACATATTCTCGGTTTCTATATATATAGTGCCGCCCTCTTATTCTTTCGATCAACCACGAGGCACATCCAGATTGCAGAGGTCCGGCCACTACGATGCTGTATATATAAGGCCTCCTTATATGTTGTGTTGGAAAACAGTAAAATCACGAGCTGCAAATTACATACGTTACACCGACCAACGTGATAGTGGAATTGGTAGTCACTCGAACAAAGTTAAAGAAGCGCGTATATTTACTTCATTCACTGCAACGAACCGGGGGTGTAAAGGGTGTTGGTTGGTGTCCTTTGTACATTGAAACCTTGCCTAGCTGGAGTCCCGGCAGCTGCTGTTTGGGGTGTGGACCACCGACGGATTTTTTTTTCGCTGTTCATACTCAATCTTACTCGATCCTCCGACCTGGCGACCTTACCAAATTAAACCTAACACACTCCTCTTTTCATTGTTCTCGTTTTGCCTCCTAATCCGAAAAGATTATCACTGCAAGACGGAGCAGAGACCTAGCAATAATCTCTGGGCGGCGGCAGCCAGCTCCAGCGACGGTCACCACGGCCGCCGATGCCGCAGCCGCCTCCCTGTCGATCGGGTGACCGGGTCCATCCACCACCATCGCTATCTTCTCTGTTGCCGCCATCGCTTCCGTTATTACCCTGTGCACGACTGCACGAGCAGCGAAGTTGAGTGGAGATGCGGCCATATCATATACAGTTGCTGCATCACGTACTACCATCTTCGGACATGATCGATGATGAGCGCAACACCGACGGCGCCGCCACCATCTACACCGTCGCCGCTAACACCAACACCGACATCCACGCCGTTGCCGCCACCTCGACATCAACGCTATGGCGAGCTCCAAGCCTGACGATGGTCTGCACCTCCCTCTCTCTGTTCAAGTTCTTTTTAGATCTAGGAACTTTTATAAGTTTATCATATCTTACTCATGGATCTACACCAAGCGGTTCTGTTAAGTCTATCATACCGTAGTAACCAAGCAGCACATCGTGCGCTCATGGGCCTAGCTGCTCACGTGCCCCGAAGTAAAACAAGCAACGGGCGCCTAACTAGGTATAGCCATGCGGTCTAGTACTATACTGCTGCCACAGGGGTTGCAGGGACAATCTCAAGCGCGGCGGCGGCTGGGGGCTGGGTCGCAGGGATGCCGGCCAGGAGACAACGATGGGCTGGGTTTGACGTCAGGTCGTCAACCTTGAACACTAGCTTGACGGCTCTAGCCGGGCTTGATCAGCTCAACTCCCTCCGTTGCGATTGCGATGGCAATCGGTAGAGAAACTGGCAGACAGATCGAGGCCCGCAGCTCATTGTCGCTCCACAGCTTGGTGCCCCACGGGCTCATGGAAGATGGAACCCACACTTCTAGATGACGCCGACATACCAACCATGATGCATTTCATCGCCGTTCAGCTAGATTCCGTGATGCCTCACAGTCCCACTCACCTAAGGCTGCCTCCAACAGACAAAGCAAAAGCATTTTTGCCTTCCTATCTGCTACTGTATAGGCGAGGCAACTCCTCCAACAGAGGAGGCAAACGTGGAAGGCAAATTGCCTTTGAGGAGCCCTCTCTCCTCGAGGCATATGAGCGCTGCAGCAGCTCTGCCGCGCCGGCCTGGGGAAGAAGGGAAGGAAGCTTCGGTGGGGAAAGAAGGGAAGGCCACGGGTGGTGCGAGGCGGCGGTCGGAGTCGGAGTGGTGCGAGGCGGGCGGGCGGTGCGAGGTAGGCGGACGGATCGAGCGGCGGGCGGGCGATGCGAGGCCGCGGGCGGGCGGGCGGTGCGAGGCGGCGGTCGGAGTCGGAGCAGTGTGCGGCGGGCGCGCGGAGCGGCGGGCGGGCGATGCGAGGCCACGGGCGGTGCGAGGCGGCGGTGGAGCAGCGCGGCGGCGGGTTGGCTCGGCGGTGGAGCGTTGCGGCGGCGGCTCCAAGGACGCGGTGAGCTTGGCATGGACGTGGGCGGCGGCGGCGAGCTCGGCGCGGCGAGCTGAAGGAGGATGCCATGGCGGCCTCGTCCTCGTCGTCGCTGAAGGAGAACGGGCGGGCGCTGGATGGGGAGGAAGGGAGGACGCCGTCCGGCTCGTCATCGCTTCGCGCTGCTGCTCCTTGTCTCGCTGCTCGTCCTCCGCCGCCACCCCGGGAGACCGGTGGCGAGGGCCGGCGTCGACGGTGATGGCGGCCGCCGCGTCCCCGACCTCGCCGCGCTCTTCCTCTCGCTGTCCGCGGGGGCAACGTGAGCATCAAGGCCGACCTCCGCGCGCTCACCGCGGGGCCGTACCTCACGGGGACGCCGGCGGCGGGGCCCTCCGTGGGAGGAGGGGCGCAGGGCGCGCGTGCGGCATATCCGTGGAAGAGGAAGGGAGCTCCGGCTGGGATGGGGAAATGCTTTTTTCTGTTGGAGACACCACTGTGTGATGGAAATGCAAAACACTGTGTATGTAAGGCAAAGGTGAATTTGCATCTGAAAAATGGCTCTCCTTGTTGGAGTCAGCCTAAAGCTCTCAAAAATGCCCCTTTTCCACGGACTTGCAGTTTCATTGTCTACATATTTCTTTAGCATCTTAAATTTGGAGGAGGATGTATTTTGACTGCGAGCTTTGCTCTGTATATATATACGGCCCTCTCCTTTCATAGGGACTCTTGCAATATACAGAAGCTGCTCATTATCCTCCATCATGTGACATGTCCCTGTACACCAACGTCAGTGCTGCGTTAACACGAGTAACAGTTGTGTCGGGTTCTACAACAACCCAGGAATAAACACCCATCAAATTAAATTCCATCTGAAGAACTGCAATGACAAAGCTGTGTACTGCAAACAACAACAAACCTCATCGTAGTCCTATTCGCGTCAACCAATTTAATGTCCATTTAAAGAAATTTCATCATGGCCACTAGTGTTCTGTGTGTCATCTGCATTGGGCACCCAACATAGCAAACAGAGCCTCTATGAATTGAAGCAAATCTCTGGCAGAGAGAGGAGAACAGAGAACACGCCCGCACTCGATCTGTAACTCCACAGGCGATAAGATTATCCTCTTCATTCTCTTGAAGGTGTAACTCTGCTCTGTTTTCATGACGTACCTAAGGGAAACAAAAGGTTTGAATCGAAGTTCCAAATGCAAATCATTCAACTGAATCATCAGCCCCCCTAACCATGTCTTTTCTTCGGATTTATATATTCACATGTAAACAAACTGTACATGCACACACAGATGTGAATCGAAGAGCACTGGGTGAAGGACACGCAAAGCAGTAATTTGCCAACAAACGCACGCCAGCACTTCACCGGACCGCAGTTCGAGCCTACCTTCTCGTGTTCGGAAAGGTAAACCTGGAAGCGATAGTTGCTAACCAAGTGACTGAGTCTGAGACCAGCGGGAAACGAATCATTCGAACCCCTTATGGGCAGCCGGCTGCTCCACCGCAGCAGATAGACGCGAGAGGGCATAGAGAAGTGAGGGGCTACAGTTCCAAAAAGAACTTCCAAATACACTATGCAAAAGAAGATTCTTCGCCACATTAAAATGTCATAACATGCATGGAGTATTAAATATATATGAAATCAAAAATTAATTATACAGTTTTGTTATACTCTGCGAGACGAACATTTTGAGCCTAATTAATCAATTTTTGGATAATTTTTCACAAATACAAACGAAATGCTACAGTAGCGCAATGATTACGAAGTGACATCTTACTCCCAAATTCAACCTCTCAAATCTAACATCTAAACACCACCGAGGTGTGGCGGGGGCCCACCATACCACTCAAATGCAGATATTTGGATGGCAGCGACAAGCCAATGGTGTTTTTCGTGGCTTCCGTGTCGATCAAGCCGTGTCCACCTAAAATTCATGATACCTCCTAGTCCCATTCAAGTACGTGATGGGTTTGCTATTATGTGTATTCTCTACAACCCCTTCGTAATGTATAAGGGAGGATTGCATGCTATAATGTCTAGTATCTACAACCTCTTCCTGCTGCTTATAAGGAGGGAACGGTATATGATGTCTGAGAGTACAAGTGTCGCTGCCTCTGGCATATATATGGTCTACTTTGCATGCAACTATGTGATAGATAAAAAAACAAAGATGTGGGCGGCATTAGGAATCTCATGAAAATGGAGCAGCTCTATTGAATGAGTAAAAACCTGTTTCAAACGATATTGTAAATAGCTACGACATTTATTGCTGTCCCATAGTCTAGACCAAGTTTCATGTACAGTTTAGCTGAAGTTTGGTTTTGTTGACCGTATCTTGGGTGTAAAAACATTGCGAGTTGTGACATTAACGTTCAATCGCAGGGAATATATATGGAACAAGAATTGAAATTGAAGCCAAAAATGGCACAAATGAAACAACCACAACTCACGCAAGCTTCAATTGGGCTTATTTTCTGCAAATTCGTGAGGCTATCAAACACTGCTTGATTCTATTTGGGCACTGACATTATGGATCAAGCTGCGCAATAGATGACGAAAATTTGCAAAAATGAAACTAAGGTAATACAAACTTCCTGTAGATACGGTTGCAACATGTCCGTCTTGAAATAATTGATTTGTGTGTGAGATATAAAGAAACATATCGCCTGCAAAAAAATGTACAAAATTATCCTTTCATCAGAAATGTCACACGATTGCCAAGTTTGCAGGTAAAGATGTTTGTTTGGGGCTTGGATTGTCCGAGCTCCACCATCCAGCACAGCTGGTCTTTACTATCCCTAAGAGCATGGCTAATAGATACGCCGGCAGCCGGCTAAATAAAACGCCATGTCACTCAAGCCGCATGAGCTGTGATGCATGGGTCCCATTAGCATTTAATGTTTCCTGTGTTCTCGCAGTGTGAGTAGAGACATGCAGCCAATGAGAGATGAGGAAGCCTGTATTCGCCTACCTCACGCGGGGGAGTCGTGAGACGCCCGTGCTATTCTCTCTCTTCGTTTCTCACTCCACATGGGTTTTCTCTGACATGGAGGTTCATTTCGCCGGCTGACTAGACCCCCATAATACTTGCTCTAACCTCTTGTAGACAGGAACACATGCAAGCTATATATGTTCCAATTGGTCTGCTCTGTTCTCACAACATTCCTCGGGACGGAAGAAAAAAGAAGTTTGAAGCAAAAACAATTCGAATACTGAAATGACCATCCCTTTGAAAATTTACAATATCGGTTTCTCCCACTTCTGTTCATGTCAACCAAGCATAACACGCAGTTACGAGGTAGCGAGAAGCTGAGGACAGTTTGGCTCGGCAATGCCATGGCCATATTGGTACTAGCATAGCGCAGGAACGTTTTTTTTTTTGCGATCATAGCGCACGAACTCTGCTTCCAGTGCATCGAGGGTAATTTGGACATCATAGTTGGCTGCAACCTGTGCAGCTATATTTATTTCCCAATAGCTTCCTGATCCCGCTGAAGCTTGACCTGACCATTTACCTCCTCTTACCACAGAAGCTTAGTACCAATGATCTTCGAAGCACTGTCACTAGTATATTTTGCAACACCAATTAACATATTGCTGGCAAGGGTAGTAGCATGTGGAAGAATTGAAATACATTTAGCCAAATTGGAAGCTCCACCTAACCACGTAAATTGATTCACATTTGGCAATTGCAACACCAATTAACATATTGCTGGCAAGGGCAGTAGCATGTGGAAGAATTGAAGTACATTTAGCCAAATTGGAAGTTCCACCTGACCACGTAAATTGATTCACATTTGGCCAATTGCAAGCTGTGCATTTCCCAATACCTCCTAGTCCCACCAAAGCTCAACCTGACCGTTCCAGAGCGCAGCAGTTGTGGAGGTGTTATATATGGCCTTCACATCATGCAAATATAAAGTGGCACACTACAATACACATACACCGAACAGTAATGACATGACATAGTGTCCTCCTCCCCGCTTCACCCACTACAACAACCCAAATACACCCATTAAACTAAACATCATCTGAAATGCTCATTAAACATGGCACAAGGTTGCTCCATATATATCCTCAGAAATAAGTTCTTTCCTGTGACCTTAGCTACCCTGTTCTCATGAGATTTCTGATGGAACAAGAAAAAATCATGAAAACATATATAATCGGTATAGTATCTGTATCTCCATGAAACAAGGCCAGGCACATGCAAGTGGACTCTTGGAAAATGTTCCCCCAGTTTTCCATTTCAATTGAAGTGCAAGCAAATCCTGAAGTGCCGCAGAATTCAAAGCATTGATCCTAATAAATGTGTCCCAAACAAGGCCTACTGGTTAGTTACCATCGGTTCCATCACATCTATCTTTGAGTTTTTTAGTTCTGGATCTGCTGTTGGGTGTCCAGGGCAGATGCTCCTCTTGCAGTCTGATGAACTCTTTTTAGAGTCTGTATCCTGCTCTACCGTATGTTGGGTGTCTAAGCAGATGTGCTTGTTGTAATTTAAAACCTGACATAAACTGAATCATGGCTTGGTCCTAATGTAATGCAAATCAAACAGGGGCATGTTTTGTCCCTGGAACTCTATTCTATCTGTCTAAATAGAATCTTAACAGGATTCAATTATGAAAGACAGGCACTGTGTGATGACAATTCACATTGTCTCGATAGGTTGCTAAATATGGGTCAAAAACATGCATCGTGTGATGGCATAGCACAACTATTCCTCCTGAAAAGGATGTGCTTAACATACGCAATACCAAGTCAACATGAGCTACAGCTTACTCAACCTTCCCCTTCCCCTTGGAATCATCAGTCACATGGGAAGATGTTGGCTGGTTGAAACTCGCTTTGGCGTCTGCCAGGAAGGTGGGATCTGGCTGTGGCTCTTGGTGTGGAGTCTCCTTCATCGCCATGCATATATAAAAGCCGATCACGAGATTAACTGATATAATGGCAAGGAACCCGCTGGCGAGTGTCTGAGCCGAGGATGACATCCGGCTAACACCTGAAAAAAGGAGAGAAAACATCATCACCAAATACAAATTTGTGTACTACACCATGCAGTAATAAGAACAGGAACAAAAGGCTAACCTGGAAACACCTGGTAGTAGAACCCACATATGATCGCTACTGGGGCCATCCACATCACCATGGATGTAACTGCAAACTTTGTGATCACTCCTGACATCGCCTGTCCTGACGGGAATGCTGAAATCAATATACAGATTTTAGCAAAAAAAAACTGATTTTAGCTGTGTGTTCAGCTAGGAACCCCAAAAAATAGAAAATAAACTGATTTTAGCGCACGCGCACACACATATGGCAAGCGAATCCGTAATAAATGAATGGAGTGCAGTGTACATCTCAGCAAGAAATATTTGGATTAGACCCCTCGCAGCAGAGAAGGGATCGCGCGAAACAAGCTACCGACTTCTTACCAGCAAAAGGTGATTCAGTTCAGTTTCCGATTGGATCTCCGTCGACGCCGGTCCAGCAGAGGAGAAGACAGCGGCGGCTCGAATACTTGCAGAATTCCTTCCAGACGACGCTCCTCCTTGTAATTTTGCAAAGGAATAGAGTGTGCTCAGTGGCCGCCGGATGGGATTCGACGCCGGGGGACGGAGGAAGGAAGCGAGGAGGCGAGTAGAGTGGAGCAGTCGACTGGATCAAAGGCCGCCTGCAAACGACGGGGAGGAGACTGGACTACGAAGCTCAGAAGGCCGACTTCGAATGGGCCAAAAGTTGGAGAAGTGGCCCGTCCTTTACAATCTGGGCCGTCGGGCGATCTGTTCGACAAGCGCCGACGTCTATCCAACGAATCAACAGCAACCGGCTTCTTTGCGGACCACGAATCAAAGGCTTGCTCTATCTCAAAAAAAAAACGAATCAAAGGCTTGCTAAAGATTGAGATGAGAGGCATGCGTAGTACCGACAGAACTAACATATTAGAGTCACGATTCTTTCTGCAAGAAAGTAATAAATTTCAGTCCTATCCAAAGCAGAAACACAAAGAAATTTCCACACACATTCAGTAATTAGATGGCGCTATTGCAACTTGCAAGAGTTTAGGTTGGGAGTTGGGACAGGACAGATTGGCTGCCACCAACGATACATCAGCTTATTCGACTCCAGGAGCAGGAGAAAACGTTCCGCAGCTCACGGAACAAAAAGCCACCCCATCAGAAAAATCGATACAGCCTGAATGCAGAATTCGTAGTACCGTGACGAGAAGGCTATACCCAACCTGCAGCCTCCAAACCCCAAGCTTGCACTCTTATTCATTTCCTCCCTAGGCTAAGACGAGCAGCCATGGACATGCATCATGCATGACACTAATGCTTAAAGTGCCTAACGCCGGTGAAGACGAGCGACACCCCGTACTTGTTGCAGCACGCGACGGCATCCTCGTCCCTGATACTGCCTCCCGGCTGAGCGATGATTCCGATGCCATTCTGGCACGCCTCCTCAACAGCGTCGTTCCAGGCTGCAGAAATTGGCAGCTAAGTCATTTGACAAAACAACGACAACTAAATAGCCTAAGGGGATGACAAGGAAACGGATCGTGCTGTTTCTCACCGAAGGGGAAGAAAGCGTCGCTTGCCAATGCAGCTCCCTTGGCCTCTTCTCCTGCTTTCCTGAAGGCAATTCTAAGGCTCTCTCGCCTGTTTGGCTGGCCACTGCCCATTCCCAGCATGCAGTTGTTCTACAAACACAGCATCAGGTGCACCATTAAGTGGCTTCAGTGATTAAACAAGTACTACATATACAACTTGTGAATCTACTTCCATTGCGGACAGGAAATCACAAACCTTGGCTATCACAATGGCATTGCTCTTGACATGCTTTGCGCAAAGCCAGGCAAATTTGGCATCGGCAAGCTCATTCTCTTGTGGAGCCCTCTCAGATCCTGTGGTAAAGGTGATATCTTCAGGGGTCAGATCATCAGACTCTTGGGCCAACCACCCACCATTGACCTGCCTCAGTGAAAGCATCCCTTTTCCACTTCTCTTCGCCTCGAGTATCCTCAGCGTCTTTGACTTGCCTTGGAGAATCTCAAGACCCTTCTCTGTATAGCCAGGAGCAACCACTATCTCATAGAACATCCGTGTCTGACCATCTGTAGGGCTCCTGAACTCACGGATTTCCTTTGCAAGATCCTGAACATATAGCAGGATATAAATACAAGCAGTCAATGATGCAAGTAACTAGTGAGTTAGGCAAATGAATTGTACTGTACCTCGTCAATTGTCGTGTTAAATGCAACTATCCCACCAAATGCACTGACGGGATCTCCCCTTACAGCTAACCTGTAAGCTTCAAGAATGTCCTGTCGTGAAGCAACGCCACATGGATTTGTGTGCTTCACCACAACACAAGTAGGACTATCAAACTCAGATACGCAGTTCCATGCAGCATCCGCATCCAAGTAGTTGTTGTAAGACATTTCCTGTAAAGGAATATTTTGTTTAAAGCTCTTCGAGATATTTAGAACACAGGCCATACAGCACGATATTCTTTAGCATACATAATGCATTATAGTTAAATAATATGTAACTGGACAAAATTCGAACTAGGCAGTATGTCCGTATCAGCCTAGCTGATCTAAATTTCACAAATTTACCAATTGCTTCACTCCTTGAATACTGAAGCTAATCATACAAAATCTCACCTTTCCATGGTGTTGAATAGCAGCTGCAATGCCACCAGCACCCACTAGAGAAAGGCTCTTGTCAGCATAAAATGCCGCATTCTGGTGAGGATTTTCGCCATACCGAAGCGTAGACTTCAGCTCCAGTGGCACAGTAAAGCTTGGGGGAAACATCTCTCCTAACAAAACATAAAACATGCATGCAGTCAAATAGCCATATAAGAAATACAGTTATTCAGTCTGTTACTGAAGAATACCTTTGTTAGATTGCTTCCACAACCATTCTGACACAGCAGAATCATAAGAGGCGACATGCTGGAAGGCTTTCCATGCCAGCATCCTGCGGAACTGCTGGTCCTCTTGATTTCCTTTAAGGTACTCCAGTAAAGCAGGATAATCGTTATGATCCACTACAATAAGGACATCCTTATGGTTCTGTCAAAATACAGAGCAACAAATTTAAAAGAATTTTCCATAGTTGAAGAATTTAAAATACCAATATCAGCACTGCAATTTATGTCGCAAATGTATCTACAAATTGTAATCCTGGAGTAAGAGTTCGGTTATTAGTGTCAAAAGACCAAAGGACAGTTGGTTACCTTGGCTGCAGCTCTGATCATTGTAGGCCCACCAATATCAATATTTTCGATGCCATCCTCAAAAGAAATGTTACCAGAGGTGACTTTGTCATAGAAAGGATACAAATTCACCACAACCACATCAAATGTCCCTGTGATCCCCAAAAAGAAAATTTAGTTTACATTATAGTTCGGTGCCAACAAAGTTACTACAAAGATTGAGACCGCAATTAAAAGCCATGAGCAATGTAAAATGAGGACTTGTAGAAACTCACCGATGTCATGATCCTTTAGTGCCTTTAGATGATGTTCCTGGTCTCTCCGGGCAAGAATGCCACCATGTATACTTGGATGCAATGTTTTCACTCTTCCATCAAGCTGAAATAACCAGACATAAGTGAATGTGAGCAAAGAATTATATTCATCGTCACTAACAACATTCATTAAGACTTTGTACCATTTCAGGAAAATTTGTGATTTCTTCAACTTTTGTTACATTGACTTCTGCTGCTTCCAGGCTGGATGCTGTTCCACCAGTGGAGACAATGGAGTACCTACAAAACAGGAAAAATGCTAATTAGATGCTTCATTGTTGTTTTATACTTTTGTAGCTGAGCTTGTATCCTCCATTTTTTAAGTTTACATTATCCACAAGTGGTAGGAATCTATGCAAGATCAGTCTCATATTCTACCAACACCCTTACTGGCAAATTCAGGCAACAACTAACAAAGATAGAATGGCAAATTCAGGCAACAATTGACAAAGACAGAATGGCACTTACCCCAAGCCCTGAAGACCGTTGCCAAGGTAAGCCAAGTCTGTTTTATCCGACAATGATATCAATACTTGTTTCTTTCCTGACACTGATAAGATTTCACCATCTGTGAGTAAACCAGAAGTATTCTGAATCTATGAGTTTGGGGAAAAAGTGATACGAAAGAACACGAGCGCAATTTTAGAGGTGGCCAGAGCATTCACAAGAGCTACTAATTTCTTACTGAATCCAATTAATCAGAGAAAGTGAAAATAGCTGTGAGAATCATCAAATCTAGCATAATGTTACATGGGCGAGTACAAATAAATCATCCAAATAAGATGAAACTTTCTTCACCCATAAATATAGTATAAATCTTCTACAGTTTTACTCATACAGCTCCATGACAAAAAACCAAAAGGAAAAAGGACGTATAAATAAAGTAAAAGAGAAAGAAAAGGACGCTTACCGCTAGGCTTGGTCTGCGCCGCTGCCACGGCCGGCCCGGCAGACCGCGCCGCCGCGGCCGCTGACAGGGAAGTCGCCAGGGACACGCGATCCTGCAAGAAATCAAGTAACAAGTTTACTAGAGTGTAAACCCCAAACCAGGGAAGGAAAGGAAGTGGGCAGCAGAGGTGGCGAGGGCCAGGGGAAGTACCTGGTGGTGGGGAGCGGGGGCGAAGCTGTGGCAGCGGCGGAGAGGCGCCGCGCCCAAGCCGGCGGCGAGCTTGGCGGCGGCGGCGGGGGACGAGAGCATGTGGAGTGGCATGGCTGCGGCGCTGTCTGCTGAGCGGCGGCGCACCGAGGGAAAAGGGAGGAAAAGGCAGGAGGGTGCGGCCCCGTACAGAAAAGAACGGCTGCCTTTAAAAGCGTTCGAACACGCTGATATCCAAATCCAACGGTGTTTAAATCCGACCTTCGATGAATCAAATTCATTTTTTCTGAATATCCGCAAAAAATATCAAAATTTCGGTGAATCAACTTTAAATTTTGTCTCAATTATACCTGATGAGCACGAAGGATGGACACGATAGAATAGAATGAACAATTTTCTTTCGTGGAAAATACGTGGTGATGTAATATCTACGGAAAATCCCCATGTCGCTCGCATCCGATTTATGTTCAAGCGTTCGTGCCCTGCTTGACCGAGGTTGGCTGGCCTTCTGCTCCGCCTCGTGCCGCATCAAAGAGAGGCAGCAGAAAGATGTGGATGGGAACCAATTGCTGGCAAGAGTTCTCCGAACCTTTTATCCGGAAGTTCTCCGAGCCTTTGGTCTGGAAGGAGTTCTTCGACTCTAAGGGCACATACAACGCGCCGTCGACTGCCGTCGACATGCACGTCCTTTTTGCGTAAACCCCGCACGCCGTGAGTCAATGCCCAGCCGGCGTCTCGTTCGACTACGGCGCCGGCGCGTGCTCCCAAGCAAGTCGTCGACCGCCGCAGCGCGTTGTACAATCGGCGGTGGTTTGGCGACGGCGCCGTGGATCCAGTGCGCGCGAACTCACGCGCGGGATTTTTCATTTGCCGGTAATCCAGCGTGCACTTCATCCTTCCCTCCCTAGATCCCCTTTCACCTCCGTCTTCTCAAGTTCAACCACCATGAAGGAGGAAAAGGAAGTGGCGGCGGCACGAGATTTGTTGAAGGCGGAGGCGGCTAGGCAGCGGAGGGCTGCCGCTGTGCAAGCACAGAAGGGATCCCCATCGGTGGAGCAGTGGAACAGATCGAAGAGCATGAGGAGAGATGCGGCGCCGTCAGAGCAGAAGAGCGCGCCCTTCAGCAGCTGTGCCGGAGCAGAAGATTGCATGTGGACCTGGAGCAGCTTTGTCACCGGCGTCCTTCACCAGGGAAGCCCCATCTTGAAGACTTCAATGGTGCCGGCAGCGTTTTCAACGTCGCTAGCAGCAGCCATGGCCCCATGTCTCGAGTCTCGACCATGGCATCCTAAAACATCAGATCCGGCAAGCTGGTAATTTCTCCGTTATCTTCTGATTGAAATTTATTCATGCTGCTCACTGATTTATATATTTAGAATTTGTTCGCTTTGTGTTGTTAAGCTTGAAATTCACTCGTGCTGCTCACTGCTTAAAATGGATATCAAATTTGTTCTAATGATGCAAGATGCACTAAGTGTTCTGAAAATGGATATCACTGCCGGAAAGACATAAGTTGTCGTGCGCCTCGTGATTTTCCGTGCGCTTTATTTCGGGCGCACGGCAAATAGCTGATTTGCCGTACGTTTTTTACAAGGCGCACGGCAAAGACAAAACGCACGGTAAACTTATTGTTTGCCGTGTGCTTTTTTGCGACGTACGGCAAACACATATGTTTGCCATGTGTTTTTTTTTCGCGCACGGCAAACTATGTGTTTACCGTGCGCCGAGGTCCTCTGGCGCACGGCAAAGTTAATTTTCCATTTATTTCCTTCTAACTCCCAAATCTAATTACCTCTCAAAAAAATTCTTGTCACCTTAAAACTTTTTCTACTCTATACATACAATATGTGATACTTCATGGTAAAATTTGGTAGATTTTTGTATTCTTTTGCCATATTTAACTAATTAATTGCATTTCACGTAATTTTTTGAAATAAGTCAAATTTGAACTATAAGTGATTCAAATAATAGAATAAAATGAGTGGAAAATGGTATTCATGTTATTTAACCCAATTTGAGTTCTTACCCCTGAAAGTAAAAAAAAAATTGAACATCTTGGCTAGGAAACACGATCATGATCATGTGTTCGAATGATTTAAAAATTTTAAAAAAATACAGATAAAGTTTGAAAATTATGAGATTTGTCAATATCTCATGATATCATGTGCGAAGGCTGTGGTAAAAATTTGAATGAGTTTTGAATATTTTATCATGTACGATGCGTACAAATCGAAACATCTCCGAAGAAGTTTCAGAGACTTATGAAGTATATGGTTAGATTTATATGTGATGTGACAATCAAATTGAGTTTTGACTTCAACATGTTTTTCTATAAGCAATAGTTAACGTAACGTATTTTGTCTTAATTTTTTTAAAAAATTCAAACTTATTTGATATATTTTATGAATTAAGTATAGTTATTAAAAATTTGTTTGCCGTGCGTTGGGCGCACGGCAAACAATATCTTTACCGTGTGCTGGGAGAAAGACGCACGGCAAACATTATCTTTACCGTGGGCCAGGATGAGCCGCACGGCAAAAGAATCTGTTCGTCGTGCGCCTGTGCAGCAACGCACGGCAAAGCTATCTCCTGGCCGCATTAAACCCGGCCGCACCGGCACCTATCCCGGCCCCACCTCCCAGCACCGCCCACTCCCAGCCTTATCTCTCTCTCACAGCTCGGCTTCATCCACTCCCAGCCTCCCAAGCACCGTCCTCATCCACTCCTCTCTCTCCCTCAGATCCAATCGCCCAACACTCCCCATCCGCCGCACGCCAGCACCGGCCGACGGCCGCACGCCTGCACAGCCGCACGCTCGCACGCCAGCACGGCCCCCCGCTCGCACGCCAGCCTGGCGCATGGCCGCCCGGCCGCCCGCTCGCACGCCACCACGGCACCTGGCCGCCCGCAGTCCCGCGCGGCCGGCGCCCCGCGCCCAGCGCAAGCAGGACGCACTGCCACAGTCGGCAGGCAGGCAGCGCTGCAGCCGCAGCGGAAGGCGACGAGCTCCAAGCCTCCAAATCGATTTGCTTTCTTGTTGTTTATTGGTCTCGTACTGTCCGGTCTCCGGCTTCTAAGTGTTGGTCTGTTGAACACTTTACTATTAAATTTGCTTCTTGTTGTCTACTGGTCTTGTTTGTGGAGTTGTGGCTATGAATTTGTGATCTTGTAAAGTACCTGTTATCCGCTGATTTTTGCAATGAAAAAAGTGTAAATCAGATGCAATTATCCGGGGCCATGGCGGGCGCGGTGGTCGCCATGGCGCTGCCCCGGCCAGATCTATCCAGGTGCATTTTCTCCCTCTGGCTATTCTCTCTCTCTCTCATCTCCCTCCCTCTCCCTGCTTTTCTTCCACAGGCGGCGGCGGCGGCGCCGTGTGGTGCCAGCGGTGGAGCGGGGTGGTGGTGGTGGTGGTGGCGCGGTGTGGTGGCGGCGGCGTGCGTCGTGGTGGCGGCGACGGCCAGATCCGCACCATGACGGGCGCGGTGGCGACGGCCAGATCCGGACCATGACGGGCGTGGTGGCGGCGTGATGGTGGTCGGCGGCGTGGTGGCGAGGGCGCGCGGCGTGGTGGTGGTGGTGGTGGTGGCGGCGGCGGCGGCGGCGGCGGCGGCGGCGGCAGCAGTAGCGGCGGAGGCTAGCCGGTGGTCGTGCGGCGGTGGATCCTGAATCGAGGGTGCCATTTTTTTTGTTTTTTAGAAAATGTTTTCCGTGTGTTGGATTTTTGTGCACGGCAAAGAGTCTTTGCCGTGTGCGCGATAAAAGGCACACGACAAAAGACTCTTTGCCGTGCAGATATATGCCGTGCGTAACGGCTATATACGCACGGCAAAGCCTTTGCCGTGTGTATATTGGTCTTTGCCGTGCGTCACAGGCGCACGACAAATAAACGGTTTCTGGTAGTGTCAGCTTAGTCAAGACGCATAACTTGAGCAAGTAGAAGTAGAATTATTATAAAGAGTAAAGTGCACCACAAGTCCCTAAACTTGTCCCGCCGTGTCAACCAAGTCCCCAAACTTTAAAAACATCTATTCAGGTCCCTAAACTATGTAAAGGGGTTCATTGGAGGTCCCAAACGCCCACCACGGTGGAAACAACGTTGACCGGCTGTGGTCATCTTGCAAAAAGGCCCCTCTTTTTTGTTTCTTCCAAACATAAGTCCTCCATCTCTCTCTCCCATCTCCCCCAACCGGCCGACCCCCTCCCCTCCACCGGCGTTCGGCGGCGTCCCGCCGGACCTCGGCCGACTCCGCGCTGGGCTCCGCCGCCGCTGCTGGCCCACGCAACCCCGTTCTAGCCTTGGTGTTGCCCCATGAGCTTCGCCTCTCCTCGGAACACCTCCCCCACCTGCTCTTCTCCTCAATCCCGCCTTCTTCTTCATCCCCCGCGACGAGGCAGTTCCGGCGGCTGGCGGCGGCCAAATCCGGCGAGGCGTGGACAAATAGACGTGTGCGAGGCTCAGAGTGGTAGAGGACTAGGTGGCGAGGTGGCGCATAGGGTGGATGGGCGAGTGGCGGCGCTAGTGAATGCGACGGCGAGCGGCGGCGCTCCGGCGGCGGTTGGAGCAGAGAGAGAAAGAGGAGGGAGCCGAGCGAGGCAGAGGTAAATAGAGAGGGAAAGGAGGGGGTTGCAAAATAAATGCAGCTGGTCAATGCCACGTGGGCGTTTGGGACCTCTAATGAACCCCTTTACATCGTTTAGGGACCTGAATGGACGTTTTTAAAGTTTGGGGACCTGGTTGACACGGCGGGACAAGTTTAGGGACCTGTGGTGCATTTTACTCTATTATAAATTACTGCACACATGTCTTTTCCTGACATTTGCTAGCATCATCAGACTCAATTCTAGTGTGGCGCATGGATGCTAGAGGCGCCTAAATTCTTGAGTATATGATTATAATTTTGGAACCCACATTTATCTGATAGTGGTGGTGTATGACAGTTTATAATTTTGGAACCCACACTCAGTTTATAATTCTGGAATCCATTTTGCAGGTGATGACAGTTCAGATGTTGGAAAAATGTTGTATGACCATTCACATGTTTAGTTTGTTGACAGTTTCAAAAGTTCTTGCTGGTGATGACAGTTGAGTTGTTGCAGCTATTTTTCTTCCTTTTTTCTTTGCACTTAGATTTGGGGCCCTAAACTGTCTTGCCGGATAGAACTATTTAAGTTCTTTTAAGTTTTGTGTGATCCAAGCGTGAAAGATATACCATGTTCAATTGTATTATGACTACAAGAATCCATTCGTTTGAATATATGCTTTTGTGAGAGACTCATACGAATTATTTAAATATATCATGCATTATCCCATGTAAACACCGTAGTGGCTACAAAGATCAAAATATGTATCGGATCACCATGATTTATATGCTAAATGATGAATTAAATATCTTTTAGACAGCCAAATAGACGACTCATTGTATAAGCTGTCTATTTAGCTATCTGGCAGGTACAGCCCGTCTATATGAGCGTCTGTATAATGAATATTTTGCGAAAAACCCCCCGCACGCCTCCGTCCCGTTCCCAGAGGCGGAACCGACGCGCAACGACGCGTTGTAGAGGGCGTCGTCTCGCATCGCCGCTGCACGCCGGATCCCGCGCGGCTCCTCCTTCCCCCGACCACGCGCGCGTTTCCTCCCGCCAAAACCACGGCCGCCGGCAAGCCCGAAACCGCCTGATCCGGCCGGGGGAAGAAGACATCCGGCCACGGCCACCCCGAATACGCGACCGCGACCTAGCGCCGCCGCTCCCCCCGGACTCGCCGCCGCACCATGTGCTCGCCGGGGCTTGCCGTCACACCCCGAGCCTGCTGGAGGAAGAGAACGTGGAGGAGAGGGAGGCGGCGCCGCACCACTGCCCGGACGTCGTCGTCCACGAGCTCCACGCCGTGAATGACCTCGCAGATCCGCCACTGCCGGCCCGAGCTCGAGCTCCAGGATGGCGAGGTGGGCCTCTGCTTCGCACCCGCGCTGCCGCCTCTACTCGATCCGGTGGCAGCGGGCCTCGAATCGACGGCGGCGAGGCCGATTCGGCGAGCTGGGAAGGAGCTCCTTGCGCCGGGCGTTGGAGGAGCTCCGGGCGGGTAGGAGCGCCGCGGCAGGGGCGAGACCGGGAAGCGGAGCCGCGGCACGGGAGCAGGACTTCGAGTACGGGAGGGAGGACCGGAGAAGCTCAAACACGGGAGCGCTCGCTGCCTCCGCCGGCTGCTCGAGCACGGGCGCGCTCGCTGCCTCCGTCGGCGGCTCGAGCACAGGAGCGATAGAAAATTGGAGATGTGGACGAGTGCTGCGGATGGATGTGTGGACGGTAGCTTTTCTGAAATTTCTGATATTTCTATAGTATAAACAGGGTACCCTAAACAGTCTAGCTAATTTCTTGCATTTCTTACATAACATTGGAGATGTATTGATCTTTAGTCCCATGCAAAACATTAAGCATTGTAAATAAAACTTACAATGTAGCCTTTCCAATAAGATATTTCATGCCTATACATTCTTTGGAACAAACCACAGATAAAATCTAAATATCAAATATACATTTGATCATCTTTCCATGATTGATTTAAATAGCCACACAATGGTATGCACAAATACATTTGTAGTTGATCCTAAGTTACATGTAAAGCATTAAACATCTTACCGACGACTTCTCTGTCTGTGGACTGTATGACCTGTCTGTATATCTGTCTGTATGCTAAAATCAATGTTCTGCAGACGAC
This sequence comes from Echinochloa phyllopogon, assembly GCA_033239725.1. NCBI lineage: Eukaryota > Viridiplantae > Streptophyta > Magnoliopsida > Poales > Poaceae > Echinochloa > Echinochloa phyllopogon. The sequence continues at coordinate 46,064,652 of BTCW01000002.1, read as the reverse complement.
CTTCCGTCTGTGGACTGTCATGCCCTAAACATGTCGGCCATCTGGAAAAGGGCACAATGAGCTCCCTTGTATATTTGCACCGTACCTATATTTCCTAATACCTCCTAATCCCACAGAAGTTCATGACATGTAGGCATGTAGCGTTTTGTGGAAGTGATGTGTGTATGTGTGCCAGTACCACTGCCTTTCCCTTTGGAGTATTGTCTACTGTTCTATATAACGGCTTCGGTTCATGCAAAATGTAGCATGAAGGATGCAGCGGCACATTATTATAAGACGACGAACAACAATAAGCCCAATCTCAGTGGGAGGGTCATGGGAGTGTCATAAACATTAAATTTAATAACATGTACCAATAGTATTATGAGAGAGAAAAGACAAGGGTCATGAAATGTGAGAGAAGGGTCATCACCATGACCTTCCACTGGCACAGTTCTTAAGATTCCAGTCTAGATAACTGTGTCGATGACCCTCCCACTGAAACTGGCCTAATATGGCATACTGTTGTTCTTGCTTCATCCACTACAACCACCCAAGATATGTCCATTAAACTAAACTTCATATGAGACGAGCGCTGAATTCCGTCTGAGATGATGAGCATTAAACATGGTACAGGCTTTCTCCTTATATATATCTTTTGAAACAATTTCAATATAGAAAAAATTCCAAATTACTACCCTCAAGTATGAACAAAGTCCGGATAACCCCTAAAGTATGTTTTGGTCCATTTAACACCCACAAATATCTTAATCAGTCGGATCTACCCCTTCGCAAAATTTATTTTTTTTCTCCATGTATAAGTGGTATTTTAAGTTCAAATTTTGTGTGATGATAGAGGACCACATAAAGTATTTTTAAAATATAACATAAAATTTTCATCTTTTTCCTCATAAAATTTTTATATCAATATGGTTAATTTATTATTACATATAGTAGCCTTTCAAAATAAAGATGAAAATTTCATTTTATATTTTTTTTAAAAATACTTTTTATGGTCATCTATCATCCCGTAAAATTTTAATTCAAAATACCACTTGTGTATAAAGAAATAAAATAAAAAAAATCTTACGAAGTGGTCGATTGGACCTGTTGAAATAGTTATGGGTGTAAAATGAGCCAAAACATACTTTAGAGGGTTATCCGGACTTTGCCTATACCTGAGGGTAGTATTTTGGACTTTCTACTTCAATATATTCACCTTATCTAATCTACACACTGTTCTCACGAGGTTCCTGATGGAACAAGTGAATGAAAAAAAATCACGAAATTCGTTAATAGTTCTTGGACTAAACTGTTCTCACGAGGACTAAAGTGTGTTAAATTAGGCCAATCTAAATACATAATTCCATATGCTATTATCTAGAATGTGTATTTAGTAAGCGAGCCTAATGAGTATCATAAAAATAAATTTCTTTCTCATTATTAATTAAAGTCCACTTTATTTAAAATGATCTACCGCATCAAAAATAAAACTCTTTATAAAACCGTCCTGAGACGGATCTTACTCCAAAAGAATACTTTAGTGCGGTCATTAATTGTGGTCTCAATAAATCAATGACCCTTTAGTGCGGTTTAAGTACCGGGTGAGGGGGGAGCGGGGGCGAAGCTCAGCGGAGAGGCGCTGCTGGAAACGAGAGCTCGTGGACGGGTATGGCTGCGGAGCGGCGGCGCACCGAGGGAAACGGGGAAAATGCAGGACGCAGTATTGGGTCGTACAGAAAAAGAATGGCTTCCTTTAAAAGCGTTTGAACAAGTTGATCTCCAAATCCAACAGTGTACCATTTTTTTCCGGCAATTCAACAGTGTAACAAAGGTGTCAAAATTTTCCTTATAAAAAACGGTTGTACTAGCGCCCGGACGTCCGATCCGGGCATAAATATCGGACGCTGACGTGGCTCAACGAGAACCAAGCGTTTCATTCCGCCAGCGGGAGTTAAAATAGAGTTGAAAAAAAGAGGATGACGTGGCGCAACCACAGCCAAGTATTCAAACCGCGGGTACTGTAGCATGCAAAAAAAACTCCACCGCAACATGACGTTAGATGCAACATGTAAAAATTTTTACAACATCCAAAAATAGCGTATGCAACATCAAACAATAGTATCTGCAACATAAATAGTCATCATTTGCAACACTAGAAACCCGCGCTCACGACTCTCGACACGCACGGCAGCGGTCAAAAAATTCTCAATAAAAATGCAACATCCGGATGAAACACTTGCAACATATATGCGAAACATGTGCAACATCGCAACATCCCAGATCTATTTTTTGTAACATTCACATCAAACAGTTGCAACATTCTTCTGAAATATCTGAAACACGTGAAACATACTGTTGCAACATGGAGCGAAACCCTAAAACATTCCAGATCTAGTTTTGTAACATTCAAACACTTGCAACATTTTCATGAAACATCCGAAACATGTGAAACATGCTCTTGCAACATGGAGCAAACCCTAGCAACATGCACCAAACCTACCTGCTGCATGCTAAAAATGTCACCGGGAGCTTCTCTGGTGGCCGGCGCGTGGGACGCCGCGGGGAACGGCGGCCCGCGACCGGCCACTCACCTATGAGCACTGCCCGGGGGCATCGGGAGCAGCAGCGGCACCCCTGGAGGAGCGGCGCCCGCGGAGGAGGGCACAACGCGGCGGCGGTGATGGCGACGCGGAGAAGATGGAGGCCGGCCTCGATGCAGAGGAGGGGCAGCGGCGACACGGAGGAGGAGGTCGATGCGGATGAGCTTGACGCGGAGGAGGAGCTCGACGCGAAGAATGGATGGCGGCAGCAGATCTATGATCGGTTCGGCCGATGACGACGGATCCATGACGGCACGAGTTCGCCGTTCATCTTCCCCACAGCCGGCGGCGTCCTCCTCCTCACCTCTTTCACCAGGGAGCACGGAGAGGGCAGCGACGCGCGGAGGAGCATGGTGGGACGGCGCGACAGTGGGCGACGGTGCTGGCGCATGGAGGAGCAGGGCGCGGAGGAAGGATAAAGATGCGGCGGCGGCGCGTGGACCGGATGAGCAGAAGCCGGCGACGGACGGCGGCATGTGGACCGAAGGGCCGCTGCGCATAAATAATGAGGTGAGGAGTGCGAGGCGAAACAGCGCCACAGCGGAAATGGATGGATGGATGGCGTCAGATAGTTTTATCGGCATCGGACGTCTTAATCACAACATTACCGTATAAAAAATAGAAGACGGTAGAAATAAGTTATATACCCGACAAAAAAATACTAGTACCAAAAAGTTCGATAAATCAAATTTTTGTCTCGTAATTTTTCGATTTTTTTCTGTCTCGTTCATGTCGCCGCGTTGCACTGGTCGACCGATACAGTTGCCTTCGGCTGGGCCTAGCGCGACTGCGCCACTGCGCGACGCGCGATGGGCTGCAGACTGCAGTTGCAGGACGCCGCATGGGGACCGGAGGAGTGGCAGTAGCGAGAACCGAGAGCCCAGGCCCGAGCTGCGCGCGCGACGCCCGTCGTCGGCGTGACGATCGCAGCCGGCTGCCTGCCTCCCGGACTCCGTCGCCGCGCGGCGGTCGAACCAAAATGCGAAGAAGCCAGACTGCCTTGGTGTGTCGGGTGTGCGTCGGCTTGGCGCGTGAATCTAGTAGGAGTTCTCCCAGACTGAGCGTGCCTGGATAGCCACTGCGATCCCATGTTGTGCAGCTATAATTCCCTATACCTCCTAATCCCATGAAAGTTCTATTGATTTGAAAATTCTAGTGCGTAGTGTTTGTGGGGGCTGATGTAATGCAGTATCACTGCCCTTGGAAGCAATGTATACTCCTATTTATAGCCTCCTCGTCAAACTACAATGCGGAGCAACGGGTACACTGCAAGACACCGGACAGCAATGACATGGCATACTGTAACTCTAGTTTCACCCACTATAATGCATGCCCATTAAACTCAACTTCGTCTGACCAACTGATTTTATAGATTAGTTGGTAATCTTTTTGGAACCTGCTCGTCTGGATTTAAGTCCCCAACTTAGCGCTGGTGCTATATTTTTCTAAATTTATTTTAAAAATTAACCGACTGGTGTTCCAAGCACCCGGAGCGGAGCCACAGGTGAACTGCATCGTCTCGGAGGAGGTCCACGCGCCTCCCGTGAGCTCCCTCCCAGGGGAAGCGCCACCAACCGCGGTGCCCGTGACAGCACCAGAGGTCATGCTCCAACCGGCTTCTAAGTGTTGGTCTGTTGAACACTTTACTATTAAATTTGCTTCTTGTTGTCTACTGGTCTTGTTTGTGGAGTTGTGGCTATGAATTTGTGATCTTGTAAAGTACATGTTATCCGCTGATTTTTGCAATGAAAAAAGTGTAAATCAGATGCAATTATCCGGGGCCATGGCGGGCGCAGTGGTGGCCATGGCGCTGCCCCGGCCAGATCTATCCAGGTGCATTTTCTCCCTCTGGCTGTTCTCTCTCTCTCATCTCCCTCCCTCTCCCTGCTTTTCTTCCACAGGCGGCGGCGGCGCCGTGTGGTGCCAGCGGTGGAGCGGGGTGGTGGTGGTGGTGGTGGTGGCGCGGTGTGGTGGCGGCGGCGTGCGTCGTGGTGGCGGCGACGGCCAGATCCGCACCATGACGGGCGCGGTGGCGGCGACGGCCAGATCCGGACCATGACGGGCGTGGTGGCGGCGTCATGGTGGCGGTGGTGGTCGGCGGCGTGGTGGCGAGGGCGCGCTGCGTGGTGGTGGCGGCGGCGGCGGCGGCAGCAGCAGTAGCGGCGGAGGCTGGCCGGTGGTGGTGCGGCGGTGGATCCTGAATCGTGGGTGCCATTTTTTTTGTTTTTTAGAAAATGTTTGCCGTGTGTTGGATTTTGGTGCACGGCAAAGAGTCTTTGTCGTGTGCGCGATAAAAGGCACACAACAAAAGACTCTTTGCCATGCAGATATATGCCGTGCGACGTTTGCCGTTAGACGTTTGCCGTGCTTAACGGCTATATACGCACGGCAAACCCTTTGCCGTGTGTATATTGGTCTTTGCCATGCGTCACAGGCGCACGGCAAATAAACGGTTTCCGGTAGTGTCAGCTTAGTCAGGACACATAACTTGAGCAAGTAGAAGTAGAATTATTATAAAGAGTAAAGTGCACAAGTCCCTAAACTTGTCCCGCCGTGTCAACCAGGTCCCCAAACTTTAAAAACGTCCATTCAGGTCCCTAAACTATGTAAAGGGGTTCATTGGAGGTCCCAAACGCCCACCACGGTGGAAACAACGTTGACCAGCTGTGGTCATCTTGCAAAAAGGCCCCTCTTTTTTGTTTCTTCCAAACACAAGTCCTACATCTCTCTCTCCCATCTCCCCCGACCGGCCGAACCCCTCCCCTCCACCGGCGTTCGACGGCGTCCCGCCGAACCTCGGCCGACTCCGCGCTGGGCTCCGCCGCCGCCGCTGGCCCACGCAACCCTGTTCTAGCCTTGGTGTTGCCCCATGAGCTTCGCCTCTCCTCGGAACACCTCCCCCACCTGCCCTTCTCCTCAATCTCGCCTTCTTCTTCATCCCCCGCGACGAGGCGGTTCCGGCGGCGGCCAAATCCGGCGAGGCGTGGACGGATGGACGTGTGTGAGGCTCAGAGTGGTAGAGGACTAGGTGGCGAGGCGGCGCATAGGGTGGATGGGAAAGTGGCGGCGCTAGTGAATGCGACGGCGAGCGGCGGCGCTCCGGCGGCGGTTGGAGCAGAGAGAGAAAGAGGAGGGAGCCAAGCGAGGCAGAGGTAAATAGAGGGGGAAAGGGGGGGTTGCAAAATAAATGCAGCTAGTCAATGCCACGTGGGCGTTTGGGACCTCTAATGAACCCCTTTACATCGTTTAGGGACCTGAATGGACGTTTTTAAAGTTTGGGGACCTGGTTGACACGGCGGGACAAGTTTAGGGACCTGTGGTGCATTTTACTCTATTATAAATTACTGCACACATGTCTTTTCCTGACATTTGCTAGCATCATCAGACTCAATTCTAGTGTGGCGCATGGATGCTAGAGGCGCCTAAATTCTTGAGTATATGATTATAATTTTGGAACCCACATTTATCTGATAGTGGTGGTGTATGACAGTTTATAATTTTGGAACCCACACTCAGTTTATAATTCTGGAATCCATTTTGCAGGTGATGACAGTTCAGATGTTGGAAAAATGTTGTATGACCATTCACATGTTCAGTTTGTTGACAGTTTCAAAAGTTCTTGCTGGTGATGACAGTTCAGTTGTTGCAGCTATTTTTCTTCCTTTTTTCTTTGCACTTAGATTTGGGGCCCTAAACTGTCTTGCCGGATAGAACTATTTAAGTTCTTTTAAGTTTTGTGTGATCCAAGCGTGAATGATATACCATGTTCAATTGTATTATGACTACGAGAATCCATTCGTTTGAATATATGCTTTTGTGAGAGACTCATACGAATTATTTAAATATATCATGCATTATCCCATGTAAACACCATAGTGGCTACAAAGATCAAAATATGTATCGGATCACCATAATTTATGTGCTAAATGATGAATTAAATATCTTTTAGACAGTCAAATAGACGACTCATTGTATAAGCTGTCTGTGTGTGTCAAATAGACAACAGCTGTCTAAACCGTCGTACTGGTTGAGAGAAGGAGCAGCAGAGGCATTGTGGCTACATGCTGGGAGCAAACCTAGGGTCGCCACCACGAAAGTAATTCGCTCCACGCGAGGCTTGTGACCAACAGGGGACGCACGATTCCATTAGGTGGCCTATCTTCTTATTTTCCCTCTGCTAAAGCATTTTTAAAGGAGACCATAAAGCTTCGTATCCGTCAGATGAACCATGCGACTGGAACCTATTGAGCCAAACATATTGATTCTAGTTTAATGGCAGATTAATTCACAATTTTGCAAGGATTCTACTATTTGGAAGTTTGGATGGGAGCAGATCGACAAGAAACAATGCTCCGTTTTTGCTTCACCGGTGTGATTGTGATGGAACCAAAATCAGAATCACAGCGTACTTTCATTGTTTAAATGTAATAAAACGTGATAATTACTGGTGATACACTAGCATATATATCAACCATACAAATCAAGGGCTAGATTTATTTTGGAGGTAAGCGAAGGAAGCATGGAGTATATATTGAGGACGTTGGAATCATAAAGGGCATCTAAGATGAAGCTTAGGCTTCGTTGGGATGTTGGCATTGAGCCTGAGGAATTGCATTGGGCTAGCAATACCAAAGCTGGGTGGAAATGGAAATGGCTTTCAATGCCAATGCTGTTGTTTGGATGCATCTGCAATTGATAGTTAGAATCAAGGGTATGAGCCAATTCCAATTCCCGTTTGGATGCATGAATGTTGAATTGTATAATTGGATGAGTTTGAACAATTTACATTGGTTGTACAATTATGCCAATATACTTTCCATAACTTATGCATATATTGGAATGGTTTCAAATACACATTGTCATAAAATATAAATATAGTACATATATTCTGAACAGTAGGCAATCAGAACAAATGTGGCAAACAGATATAATGAGCTAACTCTTTTTTGACAGTCACGCAGTATAAAAGTGAGCATTGTCCAAATTTGAGGATGTCAGCACAGGAAAATTACCAAACTAAATAGAAAGGCCCTTCCACTAGAAAAATCAACTGATTCTATCCGAGAAAATGAGGAATTGACACGTGGTTTTCTAGCACATTCCATACAGATGAACATAACAAACCAATTCTTCACAATTGTAGTTCCAATGTCTTTGAACTGGACCAAAAGCAAGTTCAGTTTACCACAGTAGATCAAGCATCCTTTAAAAGGGCACCAGTACTACAAAATGTTCAGCTCTAACATCACCATGCACATATCTAATTCTAGAGGTACTCTGCAGGCCCCTTTTCGGCCACAAAAGAATCGGGCATGACAAGGAACCTAGTAAAGTAATTATTTTCTTTATAGGTTCAAGCATCTTCTCTTGATCAACTATCTTAAAGCCTGTAATTTCAGTCAACTGGAGAGAACCAAATCATGAATAGTGAAGCAATAAAAAAACTTATTCTCAGTGTTAATGGAAACGATAAAACACCAATTAGAAAACCTTACTTCTACTGTAACATATCTAGAATGTTAACACACTATAAAAAATGATTTTCAATAACATTATCTTGTTAGTCCACAATAAAGTCCTAAGAATGCATGCCTGGAGACTTAAGTAGAGCATTTTTCTGATGTCTGCACTCTCCACAATAGGTGCATGTGCAATACAAAATGTGATAAAAAATGTTTTTGTACTACCATTCAACATTGTGCAATACAAAATGTTTTTGTACTAGCATACAGGAGGCATGGCTGCCAGAACATCTAATGGTTCCAAGGCCTGCACATACTCTTCAAGTGTGATACTGAAATTTCTGTAGGGAGGGTTAGGGTTTCGATCCAAATGCTGCAGCAGTGAAAAGGGAAAAGGTGGAGCCGGAGGCGAGCTGTGCCGGAGACGAAAATCGGCCGACGCGGAGTCCGGTCGCGGCGACTGGCGAAGGCGACCTCCCTGGGGGAGAAGGTCGAGGCGGCCAGCGGGGAAAAAGGCGAGGTGGAGATGGGGGCGGCGGGGAAAAGGGCGAGGCAGAGATGGGGGCAGCGGAGGAGTACCTGGCGGCCACAGGGAGCCGAGCGCGCAAGGGGATGAGGGACGGCCGGCGGCGAAGCCGGCCTCCGTCGTCGCCCAGTCTGGGGAGTGAGATGGTGACCCGTGAGAAGGAGAAAAGAGAGGAAGAGGAGATGGGGGAGGCGGAGGCCAACCTACGGAGGAGACAGGGGCGGCCGTCGCCGGCGGCAGTCTGCCTCCCTGTCGCCTCTCCCGCGCAGTCTCCCGCTCTCCCGGCCGCGGTTTTCTTTTTTGTCGAGGGTGAAGCGGTATGCAGGGTACGGGAGATCCAATTCAGAGCAAAACAGAGGGGCAGGCCTCTGAATTAGAGGCGGGCTCGCTGCGCGGGGCCGAATACCCGGCGGCATTTGCTTTGGATTCCATCTGTCAATACCCAGAACGTCCAAACACCTGAATTCGAGCATACTCAATGTCAATACCAATTCATAGCCTCCAATGTTTACTTCCAAACGGGGGCTTAGTTTAATGGGTGTATATCGTCCTGATATGCTATTGCTGCTCACTGACAGTGTCTCGGTGTGTGTTGCTCCATATCTGCATGCATGAGAAGACCATATGTCCATATATATAGGAATAGGTAGCGTGCTTCAAAAAGCAGAGCATACTAGTAGATTTCGACAAATAACGTACCCATTGGTACTGGTGAGGTCGAACTTCGATTAGGATTAGGAGGTATCGGAAAACATAGCTGCACCGGTGCCTTTGTTCTCCTAGGCAGAAATTATACACCATGCATTGACGGACCATGGCCGCCTCTCCTTTCCGCGGTCTCCGGCATCCAGTTGATTGTAACAGCACATTGCTCCGCACGGACGCTGACGCCTTGCGTCCGAGATTGTGATGTCGAGCTGGGTTTTTCGCCACGCATTGGAGATACTTGTGCCATTTGATTCCGGCAGTCGGTGTTCAGCCAGGCTTCGCTGCAGATGTTGCCGGTGGTCGGACAAGTGCTCCTGCGGTTTCCCGGCGCCGGCGTCGTTACCCGCAAAAACGAGCATATACCGTCATAAGTAGTACAGAAGGTTTCTGTGTGGAAAATAAAAAAAGGCAGTACGTAGATGTAAACTATACCTGCGACCAGCCTAATCCAGCTCGCGGCATTCGTTATTGCAGATCTTCCGTTGACGCATAATAACCGTTGCTCGTGTCACTGCTACGGATGTTGCTCGTTATTGCAGAAGGGGAGCTACTATATATACAGTAAGAAAATCGGAGGCCATATAGAGAGAGGTCGCAGCGGCTGGCGAATGGCTATACATCATCGTCAAAGATAGATGCCACTATCAGGGTAAAGAAACATATAAGGACGGGAATCACTGGACGAAGAAGCAGCGAGCCCTTGAAGTGGCTAGTTTGGAACTTGAATTGGGTGCGTGGACGAGCAGTGTTGATCATATCGTCGTATGGTAGAAACACTGTACGTTGAGTGCCTGATAAGTGATAAGAGTTAGGATTGAGAGGCGACGGGAAGAGATTAGTGAGGCAATTATCAGGAGCTGGTGTCTCGACTTCAGCCTATATGCGAAGTCTGGATACGGTTAGGACGACTAAGGCCCCTGCCAGTGTTCTCTGCTGGGCAGCATCCTGCCATAATTTTTTTTTTCAGTGCCACTGAAAATTATACGCATTCTTTGAATGCATCAAAATTCTCTACATTCCTTTACTGCCACAATCTGAAATTTATGTTTCTTTCCTTGCCATTGCCCTTAAGTTTGTTCTACTGATTACACGGACCCACAATCCAAGACCATCAACCTCAAAAGCGCCTCCGATTCTCAAAAAAAAAACCCCTCAAAAGCGCCTCCGGTTCTTTTCTGTCTCTCTGCCACAAACTTAGGGCACCTCCATCAGTTCGACAACTTCTGTATGACATGGAACAGAGAAGCACAACTTTTTCTATCTGCCTTCAAACTTTGTCTTCCAATTGGAAAGCCTGATTGTGTTATTGTAGTGAGGGTGTAATTGCTAGGGTCCGTTTGCATGATATTCTTGAACGGATGGCAAGAGATTTACCGAAATTTTTTTAGAAGAGGGAAAACTTAAGACTCAAAAAGAGAAACAAAAAACAACCAACAAGGGCAGCTAAATACTGAAAAGAGCACCAAAGAAAAATCCGTTGCCACTTACAAGAACATGGAAAACACTGAAAGTAAAAGAATCCACAGCAAGCCATACCCAAGAGAACAAAATGGCACAACTAAGACAGGAGAACTCGGTTGTAGGCATTCACTCATGAGTGTTGAGTCTGGTTTTGTCCTTATTCTGAAAAAAAAAGAGAACTACTGAAGAGGTGTAACATTTGTTGGAAGATTAGCCGCATCTTGAGGTGTCCGGTGAAAGGCGAACTTGAATTGCTGCACCTCTTCCATAATCAGTAACGTACGCCGCTACTACTTAGGGGTCCATCACTGGTTGTTTCTGTTCATGTTGGAAAGTCCACCTAGCTATTCCATTCCTTCCGTATATTCCACCGAGAATAAATCATCAGGCCGTCGAAAGCTGGTCTATATTTCCTTTACAAACTTTTGCCCTGCACCTTCACCACTAGGGCTGAACAAAATACTCGAAGCTCGTTAGCTCGCTCGAATTACAGCCGGCTCGGCTTGTTAGAAATATGCACCAAGCCGAGCCGAGCCGAGTCGAGCCGAACAAGAATTTTTGCTCGTTAGTATAACGAGCGAGTTTGAGCCTGCTCGCGAGCCAAACGAGCCAGAAGGTTTAATAGACTAACGAGCAAATTGTTAACTAATAAAAATATATGTATATTATATGCGTAGTTCTAGGTGATGTTATGGCTATATTTTATCATTATTATATGATAGAGTATATTTTGAAGGTATTAAGATCGTATAAATACTATAACTTTTTATATTATATATATTATTGTTGTAATTTTAAATTTAACTCTAGCTAGCGAGTTTAACGAGCCAGCTCGCGAGCTTAACGAGCCGAGCCGAGCCAGAAATTTTGCTCGTTTCCTTAACGAGCCGAGCCGAGCTGGCTTGTTTGGCTAACGAGCTCGAACGACTCAAGCCAAAACGAGTCGAGCTGGCTCGACATCCACCCCTATTCGCCACCATCCGTACAATGAGATTGATAGAGGGGACAATGGCCGGCAGATGATGGAGCTCGAACCATCATCATTGTTTCTGTTTTCATGAATCTTTTTTTTCTATCTCGAGAAAGTGTGGGATTTATTTGATTTAGTGTTTGTGACGGGTCTGAGTTGACACGTTCATGTTCCCAGCAAAGAGCTCTTGCCAGGTATGCGCGCGCGCAACCGACGCCACACATCCTCCTGCTGCGCGTTCGGTTTGGCTGCGATCGGCACGACGGCGCTCTGCACCGCACGCGCCGCTCGGATCTGGTCTCTCCCTGCTGCTGCTGCCATTCCTAGCTCCGGCCCACGTGACATCGCACTAGGCTGAGTTGAAGGCAAAATGCATGGGGTACGTGGAGCAGTGTATGTACGCTTTGGGATTGTTCCATCTGGGATATCACGAGAACAGAGTATTCGAGAGGATATGTACGTGTAGATACGGCATACAGCCATCGTGATCTCGACGACGTTTTATTCAAGCTAATTCAATTCGGGGGTGTAGGACTTGTAGTGTTCCTTGGGTTGTTGCTGGTACGGTGTTACTGCAAAATTGAATTTAGGCTCACATGTCATATAGCAGGGAGGACGGACATCGACGGTATTCACCGAATATATATATTTGATAGCATGAGGAGGCCATTAGGCCAAGGTCACACGCCGTATGACACATGCGGCAGAGAACACTGATACACATCCGCACCGCATAGATGAGATGCTCACATGACCCCCAAGCTTGGGATTAGGGGATTGACGAATGTTTTGTAAGCGCCATCCAAATATCTAACTACTGATGTAGCAGATAGAGAGGTTGGAGATCAAGTGCTCACCGTGCTTCTGTGAGGCAAGAAGCTCTGTGCGACTGCGCGGAACCACCCTGTCAGTGAAGGGTTAACCGCTGAAAAAAGACATGGCGGCCCGTAAGCACTTCGCTGGCAGCGGGGCAACGCTGATGAAAACGACTCATCACGTGGTCGCCGAACCAAGCAGCACACGTTTAGTAGCAGTTAGGAGTGCCGCCGGTTTGGGACTTTTTGGGAGACCAGAGTTTTGGAGCTTGGGGTTGACCGATTGGGGTTTGAGGGTTGGGAATAGGAGGTATCAGCAAATTGCAGCAGCGACCGAATAATCCTGCATTTTTCGCCAGCGTCATCCGTATGTGCCCGTCTCGAGGGTTTGGAGCTCATCATCAGTCATCACCGCCAACTTAGTGAGAAAGAAGCGCTCGATCCGCTCACTTGGGTGAGACGACTTTCTTGACTGTGTAATAAATACAGATGTGAATTTCTGTATGGTACATTTTGGTTTGTTTCTAACATGACTTTTAATCTTAAGAAATCTGGTCTATTTCGCTCGTTTGATATACAACTGCCTAAGAGTAATAGAACAATGGGGAGGATTACCGCGTAATAACTATTGTAGATGCTACAAAGTTTACTAGATCTCGTCAAATGAATGGCTCTTTTTTCAGCATGGATGCCACCTTGAAAAGTGTTTTTAATAAGATTTGGCAGACGTTCCTAGGGGTTTCAAACACATTGGCCAATATGGGACATAAACGTGTTAGTCATCCAGGTCTAAAAGTCACTTTTCATTCAGTCTGTTTTTTAGGCACTAGCTAGGAAAAGTATGACGAGTTCTACATTACATTACAGAATGTTATCATGGTGTCCAACTAAAGCGGTGAGCTCCAGGTTAGGTTCATCCTGGATTGAGGACACAAATGGGTACTACTCTACACTAGTACTCTTCAGTTACCGTCCATGAATTTGGGTGCAGTGATGGGTCGCGACAAAAGTTCAATGGTCATTCCAGATTGAGTCCAAATTCAATGGGTGTAGTACGTCTCTAGTACCTTGGTTTGTTGTGGTGGGTACTGAGGATGCGCTGCGTGTAATTATATATGAATACATTTGTAAGCGTGAGGCGGGCAAGGGCATATACATATATATTTTAAATTGTTAGGACGCACACGGATACAGACACATCAGCCACACGCCAAAGCGATGCATCTGCTAGATGAAGCATGTGTTGCGATTCGGACATTAGGAGGCTAGGAACCTCGGGTTGGGAGGCAATGGGAACCGCGTGGGCCGTAGCATTTTCACATGTAATCTCCCTGTTTGGAGGAGATGGCTGTCGTCGTTGCTCACACTGACTGCCAACGGGATTAAGGGTAAGGTCGTCTCCTGCCATCCTGCCTCCAGCCACTGATGCCGAGACGTTGCCCGTGCCAACGCTCGATCACTCAACCACCTGGGACTGGCTGCACGAGGTATGCACCGCGACTGCCGGAAGATCAGTGAGCATCTTTGGAGCCTTCGGAGCGTCATGCTACTGTCTTGAGCGATGGAGAAGGGAATAATGGCAACTTCTGTGCAGTTGTGGATCGGAGCAGATGCTTTGGGCGGCGACCGCGGCACGGCCACGTCCGGAGGCGGATCCATGGTGCTTTTTTTCTAAATTATTTTCGGAAATTCAATTTTTAAAAAGAGTTGGGTGACCGGTCCGGGAAACGTTCAGCTGATTTGTAGCGCTGGTACGTAGCGCCAGGCGCAAAAACAGCTCGTTCATATCATTTTTGACCGGCCTGAAAATGGCACCGGAGTGGAAGCTAGAGAATGAAGTCTCACTGCCTCACTCAGTCACTCGTATAGATATGGCATCCTTGGTGATGCTAGTGAGTGGGAAATTAGTCCTGCAAGGGAAACGAGAAGAAGGCGCTCGTTCTCCAGCTGCAGAAATTCTCTGCTGTACTAATGTCGGTAGAATATTCAAGACCATGGCTTCAGATGGTCCGAGAGATGCTTCACGTTCACGGTGTGGTTCCAGTCGCTCAGTACGCCAAGTGATGCCGCAACTACCCAGAGGCAAGGCACTCCCGCATTGATGTTCGACGTACTACATTGTGAGATATGATGCAGCTCAGAATTTTGAGATCATAAAGCTTGGATGCCTGGTGAGATGAATGCACCTGGAACGGCAATTGCCGATTGCGGCTTACCGGTAGATTAATTCAAATGGGATTAATTTATAAGGATCAACCAGCAGCGGCACTTTAGAATTTGCTCATGCATCCATTCAGGCCTTGTCCGGTTGCACGTGGATTGTCATTTCAGTTCCAACCCCATCCGTCTCAATATGTGATAATCCACTCTAAACCGAATAAGGCCTAAATAGACCTGCCCCATTCCAATCCAAATGAAATAATTGGGAAAGCATTGTCCAAGAGTGCACTTGCATGTGCAAAAAACTTCATATACATAGTCTTTTTCAGAGGGCTTGTTCTATCAGAAATCTCATGAGAACATGATATATAGGCCATGTATAAGGTCAGGGTATTTGAACTTCAGAGGATTTATATGGAGTCTTTTTCAGAGGGCTTGTTTTATCAGAAATCTCATGAGAACATGGGTCAGATAAGGTCAGGGTATTTGAACTTTAGAGGATAAATCTCATGTGATGTATCAGAGATCAGTTTGAAATCACGATGTGTCCTAGATCATATATTTAACACCTTCTGTGTTCAATAGCAACAGAAAAATGTGATTATCCAAACTGAGATAATAAAAAGGTTGGTCAATTATTATTTTGAGCACATATTGCACATAATGTATCAATATATATAGACATGCATCTAAGGTGTCTATGTAATGTCTTTTCTTACTATAGAAACGCTTAAATAATTCGTGCCTATAACGTCTGACACGGTCTATAACACCTGACACGCTTTATAAAACAATGTCTATTGTGCATTAGAGATGAAATAAAGCGCGTCTACCTCTAAATATAGTGTAACTACAGGGTTTTTTTTTTGGTTTTGTAGAAAGATAGATGGAGGGAGTACGACTAGATGCTGATGAAGTAAGCCAACGTCTCATGACATATATAGGACGAAGGATGAAATTGAGCAGCGGAAAAAGTTTAAGGACTGATGGTTAATTTGATTGTTAGGGACGAAATAGTTCGAGGGCGAAAATCTCTGTTCCGCCAAAAATTATCTCCGCCATGTTTGAAGGACTTCAACCTAGCAAGTAAGCACTAGCAGCAATTTTACGCTAGTTCTTGCTGTGGCCCAATCTTCTTTGTAACACGACGCAGGAAGAAGTGTTTTGCTGTTAAATTAGTTGCGCATATGTTTGCTACACCCCTTCTTGGAGAATGAGATATATGGGTGGTTCCATTCGTTTGCTACTATTTTGTGTGCCGGCATCTTCATTGAAATTTGAATGAAAGAAGAGTAAAACAAGAAAACGAAGGCAATTTAATTGTTCAGTTCAGAAGTTTTGTTTCAAATTTTAGGCTTTTGTCATCAGGAATCGCATGAGAGAATAGATGTGTATATAGCTACTACTGTGGCTCTGGGGCAATGCTCAATGGACCTTCATCTATTTTGTGTGCCGGCATCTTCATTGAAATTTGAATGAAAGAAGAGTAAAACAAGAAAACGAAGGCAATTTAATTGTTCAGTTCAGAAGTTTTGTTTCAAATTTTAGGCTTTTGTCATCAGGAATCGCATGAGAGAATAGATGTGTATATAGCTACTACTGTGGCTCTGGGGCAATGCTCAATGGACCTTCATCTATTTTGTGTGCCGGCATCTTCATTGAAATTTGAATGAAAGAAGAGTAAAACAAGAAAACGAAGGCAATTTAATTGTTCAGTTCAGAAGTTTTGTTTCAAATTTTAGGCTTTTGTCATCAGGAATCGCATGAGAGAATAGATGTGTATATAGCTACTACTGTGGCTCGGGGGCAATGCTCAATGGACATTTCTGATGGAGTCCAATTCAATGGGTGCAGTACCTTGGGTTGTTGTCACTACTCCACAGACCGTCATCACAAACGGTTGGGAAGGGACATCACAAACGGTTCTACGAATCGTTTGTGATGTCCCGTTTGTGATGCTCGGGGCATCACAAACGGTTTTTGTGATGACATGCGTCCGAAACAAATGCCAAAAAATACGAAAACAATAGGTCCGAAACAAATGCCAAAAAATACGAAAACAATAGGAAAAAAATTTATTTTCATTTAGAAAGGCCATCGGCCACCCAAGCAATATGCACAAGTCGCACCATTTTTTCATGCATAGATCGCGCGCTACGCAGCCAGCGGGATTCGAACCGGCGATCTTCACTCGCGCATAAGCTCCTCTACCACTGCACCTCATTGTCACTTGTGATTGGATATGGTTTCGATTCCTATCATATTATACCATACCGAGTTTAAATTGCTTATTTGAGGCCCTAAACGACTTCAAATAAAAAAGTGTTGAACTACAAAGTTTCCTAACTTTTCGAAACCTACAACTTTCATGTTGACCTTTTTTCATCCGAGGCCGTTTAAAAAATTTGAATTTCAAATTTGAGAACATTCAAACTTAGATCTAGCTAACTAAATGACTTCAAATTACAAAGTTGTCAACTACAAAGTTTCATGACTTGTCGAGATCTACAACTTTCATGTTGACCGTTTTTTCATCCGATGTCGTTTGAAAAAACTCAAATTTCAAATTTTGATTACAAACTTACTTTTCATTAGTAAAACAATTTCAAATTAAAAAGTTGTCAACTACAAAGGTTTATAACTTCTGAAGATCTACAACTTTGATATTGACCGTTTTTCCATACGATATAGCGAGAGTAACATTGTTCATAAATCTTATAGGTCTCTCTTATAGTTTTAGAAACTATAACTCTATGAGAGATGGATTTTATGAACAATATTCATATGAATTTGTCGAATGAATAAATGACCAGAGTAAAAGTTCTACATCTTAAGAAGCCATAAAACTTTGTAGTTCAACACTTTTTGATTTGAAGTGATTTACTACTTTAAAATGTGGTTTGAACGTGTACCATACACATCATCACAAAGGGTTTAAAAAACCGTTTGTGATGTGGATCATCACAAATAAGATTTATGATGAGACCGTTTGTGATGTCGCTTTCTGTAGTAGTGTGTGGTGGGTGGGCCGGTGTGCCAGCGTGTAAGTGCATATATATATATATACACACGCACATGTATGTTTGCAAGCGTGTGATGAGGCGGGCAAGGCTAAGACGCACTGATACGGATACATCATCCGAACCACACCGCACACCAAATTAAAGAGATGCATCGGCCAGATGAAGCATGGGTTTCAGTTGAGATCAATTAGCTAGGATTGGGATGCAACGGGAACTGCGTGGATCGATGCACATGCGCATTCGGTGTCCCTGATTGGAGGAGACGGCTCTCGTCGGTGCTCCGGCTGCCAGCGAGCGGGTCTAAAGGTACCGTCGTCTCGTGCCATCCTACCATCAGCCATCAAAGCCAAGACGTTGCCCGTGAGAACGCTCGACCCCTCAACCACCTGGGGCTGGCCGCAAGAGGTATGTGCTGCCTATGCCGGCCGGTCTGTGAGTTGGAGCCTTCAGAGCTCGAGGAACTCCATAGCCATCACTGGCTGATGGCGGAGAAGGGGGGCCTGGTGTGTCCAGCTCCGGCTCGGCGCCAAGCAGTGGCGAGGATGGCAGCTTTTGCGCGGCCACGTCCTGTCGGCTGAACCACACTGTTTTTCTAATTATTTTCGTAATTAAATTGTAGATCCAGTCGTATTAGGCCCAGATGTCCCGAAAATCAATTTCTAACAACGGTTGGATGACTGGTTCAGAAAACAGCTGATTTGTAGCAGCAATTATGTAGCGCTGGGCGCAAAAAACCCTCATTCGTATCATTTTTTACCGCTCTGAAAATGCTTATTAGTGGCGTGTAGTGGTAGATTGAGCAGCTATAGCACTCTTCAGTTAAGAGCTTGCATGTTCCATTGTTCCTGTTGTCTGAATGATGTTGATGTGTAACTTTGCACTTGTAATGTGTAATCAGTGCAAAGTATGGTTGCGGACAGATCCATGGCCCATATGGCAAGGCTCCAGTAAAAATAAGGAGCCAATCATTCAAGATCGCCTCATTCGTGTGTTTCGTCTGAAGGGGACTAATGAACGCGAACCGGGACTAAAATGACTCCGAGGTGCACAAAATTTAGACCTAGAACTAGTGGGAGTATTAGTCTCGGTTCTAAACTCTACCGAGATAAAAGAGGGATGGATGTGGATCTCTACTAATGAATGTACATGTTTCATTTTTTTTTGTATGTTCCACGTACCAGGTATCTCATGAGAAAGTGCAGCTTTTTTTTTAAAAAAAAGAAAGCTTTATTGATCTTAGACAATTACATCAAGATGATACAATTATATAAGATCCAACCCGGCCTCTGCATAACTAAGATGCACACAGCCAATGAAAAAGAAACAAAAAATGAGAGCACCATGACCTAGCAAACTACCACAAGCGCCTTCATCTTCATCCGCTTCACAAACCAAAGCAACTCTTGGACTATAAAGTAGGCACCCGATACAACGCCTCCAACGAGGAAACGGCACGCGCACGTGCCGACATTGTAATGACCCAAACAATTAAGACCAGATCAAATATTTTCACGAGGGAGTAATTCATCTTAATCCAAACAATGTCTTCAATAAGGTCACTGTCAGGTTCAACCAATTAAGGTCAGACCTAGAAATTTCTTCCCGGAACAAATGAATTAGTAGCAATTACCACCACGACAAGTCACACCGTGTTGCTTCCCCCTTCTTACCAGGTCAATGCTTCTATATAGACCAGCCCTGACCCACTTTAAACGGCCACGAACTCCAAATCCGGCAGACCATCTGAATTCGTAACCTGAGATACCATGCTGCAAAGTAGCCGCTGGGTAACCGTGCAAAATCCACCAGGAATAAATTACAGATGAAATCCGTCTTCGAGTAAGAGAATCCGCGAATGAAGCCAAGGTGACTCATGTCTCTTGGTCTATATGAAAAGAAAAGGCGAAATTGAAGATGTCATCACCATATGTAGTTGCAAAGTCCGGAGCTAGCCCTTCCAGCACCAAAGCCGAAGGCGCATCTACCGGAGAGGAATCACCATTGGAGGCCAAACCGACGTCAGATCCAGGAAACCCGCCGTTGTCACTGGCCGCCGTCGTCACCACCACACCCCGGATCCGCACCGTCTTGGATGCGCCGCCGCCAGATCCGGACAGAGCCGCTGAAGATTCGCCCCGCCGCCGCCATCCCGAGGTCCACCGGGCTTCCGGTGAGGCCCTCCGGCAGCGACGAGGTGGAGGGAGCGAGGGGGAGGGAGGTGGCGGCGGCGGCGTGTGTGTCCGCCCCTGCCGCCAGGGGGGCGACGCCACAGAGAGAAGTAGCTAGAGTAGATCGTATGGGAAAGTGCAGCTAATGTTAGGGTAACTACCGTGTTTAGGATGATATTTGTATGTATATTGAGCGACCCTATACCATGTTTAATACGCATTTCGGATGATGCAGAATTTAATGGGTGTGCATTGGTTTGTTGTAGTGGGTAAAGCTGGAAGAAGTATGCATGTATGTCATATTGCTGTTCGGTGTCTTGCTCTTGCAGTGTGTCGCCGCATATTAGCATAATGAGAAGCGCGCACTAGAGAATTGTCAATTTGAGCTTCGGTGGGATTAGGAGGCATTGGGAATTATAGCTGCACAGTTTCAGTAGAACTTGCTGCGGGTGTGATCGGGCGCGCCGTGGCTGCCTTGGCTGTGTGGGAAATGGCACGGTACCGGCCTCTAATGCGATTTGGCCTCTAGCAGTAGTTTCTGGAATGACGACGCCATGGTTCACGAATCACGATCGCATAGAGATCGGCTCCAGTCGGCGCGCCCCTGACTGGTCATGGTCAGGCACGTTCAAGAGTCGGAGAACTCCTGCCAGACATTCACGAGTGCCGCCGGTGTACGCACTCTAAATGCTCCTGGGTTAGCCCACCACATGGCGAAACGAAGTCGACGAGGCCGCCAAGACGAAGGCAAACCGCTGCAAAGGGTGAACCGGACGCGGGTGACGCGGCCGGTACGAGTACATATGAAATAAAGCGAGACAAAAATGATTTACTGAACTTTTGGTATTTTGTGGGCATAAAGAATGTTTGCCATGTTTGGAAAAATTCAACTTTATTTTTACATCGAACTATATTATGTTTGATCAGGTCACTGCCACATCGAATAAGTACACTACGAAAATGCATTGTTTCATACTGGATCCAATAACACCCAATTTGATATCATAAGTTGTTTTAGTGTTGTCAATGATCTTCGTCAAAAAAAAATAGAAAACAGTTTAACTTAGAGCAAAACTAGAAAACGCTTGAATATTAGGATGGAGAGAGTATATATGAGAATTTCAACAACGAAATATGCCCTTGTTTTATTTTGCATTGTAAAATATCCAAGCCACCATTCAGTTTACATAAGGTTTCAGCATAGAAGAACCATATCCTGCATAGACCCAACAGCTGCTATTGCAGGATAGAGACTAAAAAGTTCAACGGACTAGCTAAAATAAAGAACACAGCGGCGAGGAGCGCGCCCTGATCCCAGGCGCCACTGGTGCCTGCGTCCCGCTGCTCCGTCCGTGGCACAGTGGCAGGCCGGCTTCAATCCCTGGACCGGAATGGTCCAGGCTTGGCCCATGCCATTCCGCTTGCCTGGCGCTGGAGTTCTTGGGCCGCGGCCCGGTATGCCTCCGCAGCAGGCTTTCATGGCCCACGTCCGAACTCCAGCCCCGGAAGAAGTTGAGAGCCCCGTGGAGGGACGGGAGGGGACTCTGGGAGTTGATGGAGGAGATCATGTGTCGGAGCTTCGGATTGAGGTCGCGCAGCATGTTCATGACCTGGTTGTCCTGCCGGACGTACCGACATCGCGCAGCTCATCGGCAAGAGTTTTGAGGCGCGAGCAATAGTCGGTGACAGACATATCACCCTGCATCAGAGCAGGGCCGGGCGCGAGGGGGTGCAACCTGTGCGCAGTTGCAAGGGGCCCCCCGTTTTCTAGGGTCCCCATATTTTATTTGTTTTGCTGCCTGTTAAGCCTAATAGCTCTTATTTAAATATAGTTTTAGTAGTCTAAGTATACTTTGAATTGTAGATATTTTCTTACGCTAGTTCATCTTAGATTGTCACCATTTTCGAATCCCTATCAATGCTTGCTCATTTCGTCTAGGGCCACCACGAGTTGGTGACTACGACCGAAGGACACCTCGCAAATGTCACCACGTCGCTCCCGATGAATGTCTTCCTCGCATGATTCTCTTCCCATAGATCACGAGTGCACCAACTCCGCATGCTGTTGCAAAGACGTGTTTATGTTATCTACTTTACGATGCCTTCTAGGTTGAAATTGGAATGTTAATTTCCTTATGCTATTGGGTTAGGCCATGAGTGCACGACGGTTAAGCTACAGGCTAGTGTCAATGTTATTGTGATGATATGTGTCTGTGTCACTGGCCACTTGATCTCGCCGCCTATGTGAGTAATGTGTTTCATTTTTTTTAATTGATATAGGGCCTGCTTTAGATTGTGGCACAGGGCCCCGGATTTTGCCGGCCCGGCCCTGCATCAGAGTTCAAAATTCGGCCTCGAGGTAGACGGCTCGTGTGAGGGAGTTGTCATGGAAGAGCTCTTCAATCGCCGTCCACACGGCAAGCCGCGTCCTTCTTGTCCATGACAGTGGCGAGCAAGTTCGTGGAAATGGTGTTGTACAACCAGTTCGCGATGCTCTCCTCTCATGGATGATCATGGGATGCCGAACTTGCCGAAGACGGTATCAAAGAGACGGCACCTCTGGGAGTAAGAGCCCTCCTGGAGGTCGAGGACGATGTTGGCGTGGGCGCGGATGTTAACCGTCTGGATCTGGGTGACGGAAACAGCAGGTGCTGAAGGAGGTTAAATTCAGCGGGTTCCTCGTCTCATACCATGCATGAAGAGGATTAGAGTGTCAACTTAACTATTAATATCCAATCGGTGTTTATATAATATACATGTACAAGAGAACAACGTGCAGCACGAGCCTAACCACCTATCCTGGTCTATAGGCATGACTCTGAGAAGTACGTAGGATTATTGTGCAGCTGGAGGCGCGAGTCTACAGGCGCACCTAAGCTAGTTGTTCGTGCCCAGAACATGATCATATATATCCGGAACTAAAATTAAACCTCGAAGCAAGATGTGATGGAATCTAAATAAGTAAAATAGGCATATATATTTTCATGACTGTTGAGCATTTCCATCAGGAATCTCATGAGAACAGAGAAGCTCATGTCAAGGAGATATTGAACTTTGTTTCAGATGATATTCGTATCTATATATATGGAGCAACCCTAGACCATGTTTAATGCGTATTTCAGATCGAAGCTGAGTTTAATGTCAGTATATCTGGCAGTGTACCAGTGTATTGCTGTATATATATTAGTAGGGCGAGAAGGCCATGCATATATAGTGTAGACAGTCCTCAAAGTTAGTGGTACACACACCTCCAGTAGACCTCCACAAACGCTGCGCACAGGAATGGTTAGGTCGAGCTATTGGCTAGCTCTGGTTGGATTGGGAGGTATTGGGAAATATGGTTGCACATATTCTAATTAACCAACTGTGATGCCGGCGTTTTGTTGGTTGTACTGCAAAAGGAGGCGATGGCGATAAGGCCGGAGTCGGTAGGATGGACGCACTTGTGTGGACACCGAGCACGTGGACGCCCCGCAGACGGAGGAGGTACGTTGTGGCGCCGCCATGCGTGCAACATCATCGGCCCTGAGCACGAACGCGTAGGCCGCAACCGTGTGTTGTAGTCCGGAAAACAAGAGCTCGATCGTATAGTACGACGTGCTGGTGTCGGGAATCTCATGAGAACAGTGCAGCTAATGTAAGGGTAATTACTTTTGTTTCAGATGATATTTGTATATTTGGAGCGACCCTACACTACTACAAAAATGAATATCACAAACGGTGAACCACAAACTGTTCTAAAAAACCGTGTGTGATGCCCCTCATCACAAACGGTTTTTAAACACTTTGTGATGATGTGTATGGTACACATTAAAACCACATTTTGAAGTAGTAAATCAACTCAAATCAAAAAGTGTTGAACTACAAAGTTGTATGCCTTATCAATATGTAGGACTTTTATTTTGATCATTTCTTCATTTGACAAATTCATATGAATATTGTTCATAAAATCCATTTATCTATCTCATAGAGTTTCCTAAAACTATAAGAGAGACCTATAAGATTTATAAACAATGTTACTCTCACTACATCGGATGAAAAAACGGTCAATATGAAAGTTGTAGATCTTCACAAGTCATACAACCTTTTAGTTTAGCACTTTTTAATTTGAATTTGTTTTACTAATGAAAAGTAAGTTTGTACTCAAAATTTGAAATTTGAGTTTTTTCAAATGACCTCGAATGAAAAAATGGTCAACATAAAAGTTGTATATCTAGACAAGTCATGAAACTTTGTAGTTGACAACTTTGTCATTTGAAGTCATCTAGTTAGCTAGATCTAAGTTTGAATGTTCTCAAATTTGAAATCCAAATTTTGTAAACGGCCTCGGATGAAAAAACGGTCAACATGAAAGTTGTAGATTTCGAAAAGTTAGGAAATATTGTAGTTAAACACTTTTTGATTTGAAGTCGTTTAGAGCCTCAAAAAAGTAATTTAAACTCGGTTTGGTATAATATGATAGGAATCAGAACGCCATTTAGTCATAGGTGATGGAGTGGTGCAGTGGTAGAGGAAGTTATGCGCGAGGGAGAGGTCACGAGTTCGAATCCGGCTGACTTTTCTATATTTTTTCCCCAATTGAAAATAATTTTTCCCTATTGTTTTCGTATTTTTGGGGTTTGTTTCGGGTGCAGGACATCACAAACGGTTCGTAACACGAACCGTTTGTGATAGGTGATGCCCCGGGCATCACAAACGATATGTCACAAACGGTTCTCAAATCCGTTTGTGATGGCCTTTGAGAACCGTTTGTGAAAATGATTCCTGGAGTAGTGCTATACCGCATTTAAGTTATGAAGCAAAACTTGCCAAAAAATACCCCCGCGCCCCCGCGTCATCTCCCTCGGAGGCGACACGGGCGGCTCCCCCCACCACCGCCGCCTCCCACCCTCTCCACCATGCTCCCCGCCTCGCCGTCGCCGGAGCAGCGCCCGGGAAGCCCGCGGGCCTGCCGGGAAGGCGACGGCGGGGCTCTTTCGGCCGGCTCCCCATCCCCCGACCTCGCGCTCCGGCGACCAACCATGGAGGCGACGGCGGCGACCGCCGCCGGCGGCGGATCCGGGGCCCTGGGCACCGGATCCAGCCCTCCCGCGGCCGGATCTACGCGGAGCGGCGGCATCCGGGGCTCGACAGCGCGACGACGGGCGACGGCGGCGGAGATCGTGGCTCGGCGAGCGCGGCGACGGCCGCGACAGGAGCAACAACGCAGTGAGGAGAAGCACGCGGCGGCGGACAGGCAGTCGGCGGGCCGGTGCAGCCGGCTACGCTCGGGCCGGCGAGGCTAGCGGAGGAAGCCCGGGCTGGGGGAGGCGCGTGCGCGATGGCGTGTGGCCGTCGGCGATGCGGCCGACGGCGCGCGAGCTGGCGAGGTGCTCGATCGGCGAGGTGAAGGCCCTGCGTGTGAGGCCGGCGGCGAGTTGGTGAGGCGCACGGCCGACGGAGGGGGCTGCTCGTCGGGCGGCGGTGGAGTGGGATGACAGAGGAGTGACATTGCTGCAGCATGCATTGTGGGGAGCGGCGGAGGCGCCGCCCGGTTTGGGAATGGCTGGGACGGTGGTTCTATCTCCTGCACCGCGCGCGTGCAACAGAGATGAATGCTCCGGGCGACGACGGCGGCGTTCTCGGGCGTCGCTTTCCCTCTTGGGGGCGTCTTTATGGAGCTTAATTCCTGTCGCACGAGGTCTCTGGGTGAAAACCCTGTCTAGTTTCTAGACGAGCAACGGCGGCGCCTTGGGCATCGTAACCTCCTTGGAGGCGTTGTCACTTGAGACCCGCTCAGTTTGCAGCACGGTCGGCCCACTGTCTTTGGCAGCCTCGACCGGTGCTGGCAACTCTACCGTGGGGTAAGTGAAAGGGTGTGACCACCACACGTCGAGGCGGCTATCTGGGATCAAGGGTCGTCGGGAGACGACTCGGCCTGTAGCGGATCGCGGCGGGTAGGTCAGCATGGCTGAGCCTATTCAGTGCGGTACAACGTTGGAAGACGGTACGGGTGACAATCTTGATCTGCGGCGGCTTCATGCGGGAGGAGGTTACGTGTTGAAGTTGAGACCACGGCGTCGGTCTGTTGTTCCGGTGAAGTTCCTTGGAGGCGGGGCGACTATGCTCGCTATCTCGACGGCAACATAAGAAACGAGTCCGGAGCATGGAGTTGTGGCGGGCTTGGCGAGGCCCCCGCGCACGAGAGGAGGCGTCCAACGGTGGATGAGGCGAGGCCCCGCACGTTTGGTTTGCTCGGACTCGGTAATTTTCATTCCGTCGGATAGGTCCTGTTTTGTTGCAACGCCCAATGAAGGCGTCTGCTTCCATTGTTCCTTCATCAACGCCGGATCACGTCGGAGTTTCGATGGCTGCAAGTGCGCGGTATAATTGGCGGAGCTGCGGTTTATTTCTCTCCAATGTCACCTTCATATGTAGGGCGGAGGCCGATATGTGGTTGTGAGTGGTACCCCGCGTTGATGTCTCAATCCAACCGGGCGAGTACAGTTGCTTTTTTCTTTTCTTTTTTGTTCCCTGTCTACGACCTTCCAGGGTCGTGGACTTGTATTTTTCTGCTATATCAATGAAACTCGCACAGTCTTGTGCGGTTCGTTCAAAAAAATAGTTATGAAGCTCTATATAATATAATGGGTGTGCGTTGGACTGTTGTAGTGGGTGAAGCTAGAGGCACGCCGTTACTGTTCCGTGTCTGGCTCTTGCCGTGTGTATAGAAGTAGACTGTAGACGGTCAGTATGCTTAGGCCAGTGGCGCGTACGTACTTGTACATCACCTCCACAAACGCTGCGCCTTAGAATTGTCAAGCCGAGCTTCGGTAGGATTAGCAGGCATTGGGAATTATAGTTGCACAAGTTTCATGTATCAGGCTGCGGGGGTGAGCCATGTTATACCCGAGCCCAACCATCGGGCGCGCCGTGGTTGCCTTGGCCGTGGGAAATGGCACGGTGCCCTCTGATCGTTTGGCCGCCAGCGCAGTAGCGTCCCGAATGGTGACGCCGTGGTTGTGTCACACCCGGTTTTAAAAGTAAAACCAGATGCATCTCATATGTGCGCCAGGATCAGTTTACACACCTATGGTAGATGTCACAAGTGAATATCCATAACCATGCATAACGAAAGAGTATTAAAGTGTATTTATTATAGTCTCAGAGTTGACACCAATGTCATAGCGGAAGACTTAAATAAACGTTCATCTAACGAAGCAAAAGTGACTCCAACTCCACAGGCGTTGACTAGGGGAGACTCGCCTAAAACTCCTCAAAATCAGCAGTGAAATCCTCAAAATTCTCCCAATCTGAGCAGCATTCCAGGTGTAGTTGATGCAATAAAAGAATGAAAGCAAGCATGAGCACATGACGTACTCAGCAAATGTAATATGACATACAAAGCTGGGGCAAAAAGGCTAGCTGACAATACTGCAGTAAGCACTTTTAATTGGTCAAGTTTTATTAAGCAACTATTTACTAGCAAATGAAAGTATATACCACCCACAAATTAATGAATGTCATAATCCCAACATAAACAAGTAACCACGATTTAATCCATGTTCAAGTATGATTATCATGTAAGGGTCCAGGCCGCTCTTGACCGTGAGCACGACTGTTATAACAGTTTTACACTCTGCAGAGGTTGTACACTTTCACCATAAGCCGTGATTCCCATTGCCGAAGCATGCACCCTTCCCACACCACGTGGACCGAATACTGGGTTTCACTATGAGACCTTTACAAAAGCACTCTAATAAATGATAGCCCGCTAAGGTTTCCGGTTCAGAAGCAAAGCATAACCCTCCCTAATGAGGTCTGTCTCTTACCAAAGCCCACAACTCAAAAGGACCGAGCTATACCCCGTCAACCACCGCCCCCATGCCCCTTTCGAGTAAAGCTATCATAAACTAGAGCACCTAATTAGTCAGTCAAAGCCAGAGCCACATGGCACTCATGGTTGTACTGTTTTCCTGGGTGGTTCTCAATGTTCCAATTAAAAAGATATGATCTTGCCAATTAATTAATTAAAAGAGTATTTGGAACATAGAGTAGGGGTTCATTTAACCAATCCTAGTTGAGCAAGCTAAGCATCATCTACCATCAAAGTTAATTAAATAACCCAGTTTCAGGGACAGGAAAATATAGTGGCTAGGCAAATCCTTAAATAGGAACCCATCAAATTAAGACACATGCATGGATTGTGAAATTAATAGTTATTAGGACATTTGCATGACATAATACACTTGCCTTCTTCCCAACTCTGTTGCTGCTCAAATCCTTCTCCAACAGTTGGTTCTTCAGAGAAATCCTCGAACTGGTCGTTTCCTAATCACATCACACAATTACATGCAAGGAAACAATACAACAAATAAGAAACAGTACACCAAACAATTCCAACAGAAGAAAACAACAGCACAAAACTAATCTACGTGTTACAACGAACACGTGAGCGCGAGAATCACTGAAATCGGAGTTAAAACGCAAAAGATATGGCTTTTCTAAGGTTCAGGGACTTGCTGGCAAAGTTTTAAAAGTTCCAGGGGCTTAACTGCGAAAAACCAGGGGCTAAAACATAATTTTGTATAAAAACTCAAGGGCTTACGGGTAAAAAGACCAAAACAGGACCTCGGGCGTAATTTTAAAACTTGCAGGGGCTAAAACAGAAGAAAAAGGACTTAAATTGAAATACTTTTGGACTGAGCTGGACCGCGGGTTGATTTTCAAAAACTTCAAGGGCTCTTTTGCAAAAACGCCACGGCTGACCGTTTTCCTCAAGTTTGATTCAGGGCTCGATCTAATGTGAGCCGTTGGATCACGATCGGACGGTCAGGATTGGATCTGGGGTTATCTCGCCGGCGGTGACGACGAACGCGGCGGCGCTGCGATGCCCGCGGGGGCGCATCGCCGGACTTGGGTCGAAAACGCGCTAGGGTATTCGGTTTGCGACGAGATCAAGCGCTACAGACTCGCTGGACCACGACGAGTTCATCTAGGGGGTTCTTGACGACAGACGAGCAACGGTGAAGGCCGGCGACGAGCTATGGCGGCGGCGCTCGGACGACGCGGT
This sequence comes from Echinochloa phyllopogon, assembly GCA_033239725.1. Taxonomy (NCBI): domain Eukaryota; kingdom Viridiplantae; phylum Streptophyta; class Magnoliopsida; order Poales; family Poaceae; genus Echinochloa; species Echinochloa phyllopogon. The sequence continues at coordinate 46,035,725 of BTCW01000002.1, read as the reverse complement.
GCGACGGCGACGGCTCGATGTAGAAACCGAACACAAATAGGCTTGGGAGACTTGTTACCTCGGCGCGAAGCTTCTAGCGCAGACGAGAGGGGTCGAGCGACGGTGCAGCGGCGGATCGACGGTGCGGCCGACAACTTGGCAGCGGCGATGATGGTGGCTAGGGTTCGCGGCTCGGGTGGCTTCGATTGGAGGGCGGGAGCAACGGCGGCGGCGATTTTATAGGCCCGGGATGGAGCTTGGGCCCACGCCTAGGCGTGCGTGCCACGGAGGGACTCGGCGCGGCGGCGGAATCGGACTCGGGCAGAGTCCGGGTCGGCGACGACGGAAGGAGGAAGAAGGGCCTGACAGGTGGGTCCCGCCTGTCAGCGGCGCGGGGGAGAGGGAGAAGGGAAGCGGGCCGGCGCATAGGACTTGGGCCGGGAAAGAAGCTTGGGCCGAGAAAAGGAACTTGGGCCGGCTCGGGAGAGAAAAGAAGTAGAGTGGGCAAAGTCGAGCTGGGCCAAGAGTTGGAGGGGCAAAAACGAACTGAGCCTAAACAACTTTTCTAAAACTCAAACAAAAGCAAATCAAATTCAAATTTAAACCAAATTTAAATTCCAACTTGATTTACTAGCAATCAAAAATATATGCAACAGCATGAATGCAACAAAAACTTATTTTGACTAAAATAATTATTTAATATGATATTTAAATTGATAAAAGGCTAGAAATTCCAATTAAACCATAGAAAATTTATTTAGACCTTAATAAATCCTAGAAAAATTCAGAGAGTTGCTACAATTTAATTGTGATGAATTTTAGGGTGTTACAGGCTGGTGATGACACAGAGATCAGCTCTAGTCGGCGCGAGCATGACCGGTCAGGCACGTTCAGTGTCGGAGAACTCCTGCCCGATTCACGCGTGCAGCCGATGTGCACACCCTCCAGGCTCCTGTGCGTTTGGTTCGCCCACCGTACCGCATGGTGAAAGGAAATCGAGGAGGCAATCAGGCAGCCGGCCGCGATCGGAACGCGCCGGAGTCGCGTGCACAGCACGGGCCTCGGCTTTTCGCTGCTACCACTCTTCGGCCCCACGCGGCGTCGCACTAGGCCGCCGAGACGAAGGCAAACCGCATCGATCGAGCAGTGCACACGCACGCTGGAAGGTGAACCAGACGCGAGTGACGCGGCGGCACGAGTACGTGAAAGAAAGCGAGACAAAAAAATGATTTACTGTACTTTTGGTATTTTGTGGGCATAAAGAATGTTTGCCATCTTTGGTTGGGTTTAAACACCTTTGGAGGCATTTAGTTTTATTGTAGACTACGAAAACGTGTTGTCTCGTATTGTATCCAGCCAATAACACTAATTCGGTATCATAGGTTGTTATTGTTTTCTATGATCTTCGTCAAAATGAAGAAAACTGAAGATGGTTTAAACTTAGAACAAAACTAGAAAAATATAATGCTTGTATATTAGGATGGAGAGAGTATATGAGTTTCAACGACAAAACATGCCATTGTTTTCTTTTGCAGTTGTAAAATATTCAGTTACTTTTGCATAAGGTTTCAGCCGAAGAAGCATATCCTGCGTAGACACCCAACAGCAGCTAGTGCATAGTGCAGGATAGAGACTCAAATAGTTCAACGGGGAGAGTTAAAAGAACACAGCACGTCAACACCTCTCTTGATCCTGACAATCGAATTATATTCTTATACTACTTATACTACACACTCTAAGCAAGATATGTCTAATTACCATGCTGTCATTAATTTTTTCCAATTATATCCTTATAATATACTACCTATACTACACACTCTATATATACTACCAATACCACTAACCAATGTTCCGGTAATATGCAATTAATCTCATCAGTTGGATCTTTATATACTAGTCCTTTTCTAACATAGTATAGGGCACCGTAAAATACCTCATCATGAATTAAAAAAGAAAAACGCGACACCATGCTGAGTTAAGGATTCGAACACATATTTCACCATAAGGAACGGCAACCCCCACATGCTTTTCGCCCGTGGTGGTTTGTATTTATATACTCTAATTCCTCCACTACTTTTCAGAACCAGCTAAAAGTAAATTGCAAGACAGATGACGACGACGTGTCCCACTGAGTAGATCAATTGTTATCAAACTTCATTGTTCCGTTGAGTTATTTTCCATCCAAATTAATTAGTTGAGTTATCATATGACTATATTTCTCCTATTCTTTTTACAAGGCTGGTGGTACTCCGTGATTTACATAAGTTAAATTAGTCATATGTTTTGGTATGATTTTTCTTTGTAACACATAGGAAGCTTTGCTTTGTTATTGAATTAGTGCTGCATTTCTATATATAATGACATGGTAGTGCATAGATGTGTGTGTATATATATATAGCTACTGTGGCTTGTACAAAGTTCGATAGACATTTCGGATGGAGTCCAATTCAGTGATGCGTACGTGCCATTCGTGTAATCATCAGAGGCGTGCAAGTATATATACATATATATGTTAGGACGCACAGTGATACAAACACACTAACCACAGCGTACTCCACACGCCAAAGAGATGCACCTGCCAGATGTAGCATGGGTTGCGATTAGGAGATCGGTTAGGTTTGGGAGGTAACAGGAACCGCCACTACCAGAAAATTCATCGTCCGCCCCGCCTATATGCCTCGGCGCATTCAAGAACCGGTGCTAATACAACATTAGCACCGGACGTAAAATTGAGGTGTCCCCGGAGACCCTTTAGCACCAGTTGGTGTTACGATCCGGTGCTAACGGGTCCCCTCCTTGGGAAGCCTCGAGCAACCTGCGAGCGAGCGAGACTAAAGGAAACGTTGTCTCGTGCCATTCTGCCTCGAGCAACCGACGCCAAGAAGTTGCCCATGACAACGCTTGATCACTCAAGAACCCGAGGCTGGCCGCACGAGGTTTCTCCCGCCACCTGCGCCGGTCGATCTGCGACGTGCCCATCTCCGGCTCGGCCGAGCAGTGGCGAGATGTACGGCTCCATCAGCGCGGTTGTGGATATGTGGAGCGCAGCTGCTTGCCTGATTGTGCGGCGAGCGCAGCACAGGCACGCCCGACGTCGGAGACGCGGTGCTTCTTTCATTATATTCGAAACTGATTTGTAGGGCGGATTAATAAGTAGCGCCGGGCGAAAAAAAAAATTCTCATTCATATCATTTTTTACTGGCTCGGAAGAAAATGCTTCGCGGCGTATTGCGGTAGTGGTAGATTGAGCAGCACAATCCAGTTAAGAGCTTGTCCGTTCCTGTTTTCTGAATGAATTTGAGTGTTTATTTTGGCACATGTAATGTGTAATTAGTGCAGAGTATCGTTGGAGACAGATCCATAACCATGGCTAAAGCTCTAGTAAAAAAGCTCCCGCCTGGTGTTCTGCTTAACTTGCCACTTCATTCTTGCGGCCGCCTCATTCCGAGTGTTTCTATGATCATATCCAGAATTAAAAACTGGAAGGAAGATGTGATGGAATCTGTGGTGAGTAACTTAAGCAGTCAGTACGGGCCTTGTTTCAGGCGAACTTATTAGTAATTTGGATCAGTGGTTGGATTCAGTGGCGCTTTAGGATTTGCTCGCACTTCTATTGAAATTCTGTTTGGTTAGAGATTGAATTAAAAGAACTGCCGCATTCACCTTCCAATCCAGGATTAACCGAACAAAGCCCTGAATGGACGAGTCTAGGTGGAGAAACCGGAAATATTGTCCATAAGTTCACTTGCGTGTTGAAAAACTCTTGTCATGTTTCATAGGATACTAAAATCACTATTAGGGTATTACCTTTTTCCTCACACATAGCTTTATTATCCGCTCACCTACCCAACACATATGACTCAGCAGGCTTTTGTTTTGAACTAACCCGTAGAGTATCATTTAGTCCTGTTTGAGGCGCTTTTAGTCGCGGTTAAGAACACTAACCCCTTCAGTCCGTGACTATAATGTCTAGAGGACTTGCAATGCATGTGGATGTGGGCTTCTCTACTACACTAAATTTACATGTTTTCATGTTTCTTTGCATGTTAATTCTATCGGAATCTCATGAGAACAGAGCAACTAATGTAAGGGTAACTGCTTTTGTTTCAGATGATATTTATATATATTGGAGCGACCCTATACCACATTTCAAGTTCATATGAAGCTGTATATAATGAGCGTGCTTTGGATTGTTGTAGTGGGTAAAGCTTGGAGAAGTATGGCATGCCATTGCTGTTCGGTGTCTGGCTCTTGCCGTGTGTCGCCGTATATTAGCATATTAATGAGAAGGTCATAATAGAAGTAGACGGTCAGTATGCTTCAAAGGCCAGTGGCACTTGTACATCACCTCCACAAACGCTGCACACTAGAATTGTCAAGCCGAGCTTTCGGTGGGATTAGGAGGCACTGGGAATTACAGCTGCACTGTTTTGATATATCAGGCTGCAGGGTTGAGACTTGTGACGCCCGAGCCTAACCATCGGGCGCGCCGTGGCTACCTTGGCTGTGGGAAATGGCACGATGCCCTCTGATGTGATTTGGCCTCCAGCAGTAGTTTATGAAATAGCGATGCCACAGTGTTAGAAGCAGGGTAGCGGGAATTGTAGAGAGAAAGGAATTTCAGGAAAAACAGCAGGAAATTGAGGAAGATGAGAATATCAAAGATGGTGACAAGATGTCAGGTTACTTTGAGGAAGAGAATGTTCATCAAGTTCATCGACAACCTTCATCTCCTAATCCTACATATATGTAGCTAAATAAGTCGGTTCAGCCCGGCCGGTAGAGAGATCGATAGGCACGCAGAATACCGCTCTTAGGCCCAGCTCGTCTCACACAACAAAGCTACAGCAATGATCCTGGCACACGGTTGGCGATCGCATAGAGCTCGGCTCCAATCGACGCATCGCGCGACCCTGACCGGTCAGTCACGCGTGCAGCCGATGTGCACACTCTCCAGGCTCCTGTGCGTTTGGTTCGCCCACCGCATGGTGAAAGGAAATCGAGGAGGCAATCAGGCAGCCGGCCGCGATCGGAACGCGCCGGAGTCGCGGGCACAGCACGGGCCTCGGCTTTTCGCTGCTACAACTCTTCGGCCCCACGCGGCGTCGCACTAGGCCGCCGAGACGAAGGCAAACCGCATCGATCGAGCAGTGCACGAACGCGCTGCAAGCCTGGAAGGTGAACCGGATGCGAGTGATGCAGCGGCACGAGTACGTGAAAGAAAGCGAGACAACTAAATTTGACGATGGGATTAGGAGGCGATGGCGGCGAGGATGGAATCGGTAGGATGGACGCACTTGTGTGGACACCGAGTACGTGGACGTCGTCCCACGGACGGAGATGCCTTGTGGCGCCGCCAGGAGTGTAACATCATCGGCCCTGAGCAAGAACGCGTACGGGGTCGGTCGTCGACTCAGCTTGTTTGGTGATGTTGCCGTTTGGTCACGTGTTGAGGTAAGCACAGGGAGAGCCCGTTAACGAAGAGAAAATTTCCTATTTGACACTGAACAAATGACTCCTTCCTTATTTGGCTCTCAAAAACTTTTTGTTTCCTATTTGACACCGAGTTAAAATTTCGTTCCCTAAATGACACTGCCGTGAGAAGCACTAGCTAACAGCGTTAAAAGGGACATGAAAAGACGATTTTACCCCTCGAGGGTTTTGCTGTGTAATGGACAATACAACAGCATATAGTTCGATTTTTTGGCATTATTTTGAACATTGGACATTGACATACAGCAAGGGTCTGGTGCTGAACTTTTTTGGCATTATTTCGTTCCCAAAAATATAACAACATATAGTTATGAATTATAACAAAAAAAATTGCACACAGATACTGCAACACATTAACTTGACACATGCATACACAAGGTTCACATTTGCATACAATGGTCTGGATACATTAGGTTCACACAAAGTTTTGGTTCACACAGACAAGAAAGTTCACAAGCCTGAAGCCAAATTCAAGTTCACATGAGGTTCACATACATAGAAAAGAAATGATCACATTCACATCATAGGCTGAGCCTTCTTTTGCTTCTTGTGCTCAGTGCAGGGCTAGCAGCATCCACCTTTTTGCTTCTTGTGGCCATTGCCGGACTATCAAGTTGAGCCAATTGCTTCTTTGTAGCCAACACTTTCCTTTTTCTTTTGGCCTTTTCTTTGACAGGAGCTGTTGTTTGCACACCAGGCACAGACAGAGGTAACTCAATGGAAAGTGGCTCAGGTTGATTTGAGCCACTCCTTGATCTGTACATAGCAAGCAATACATTTAGAGAATAAAAAATGAAACTGTGGGCTGTATTGTTCTCTAAAATTTAGAATTCATATTTTTTACCTTTTTGATGCTCCTGAACTGCCACTTTGCTTCCCTTCTTGACACTTGTAATCTCCATGTTTTGACTATGGTTAGAAGGAAGCTAATTAGACTACATAGCAATTTTTTTTGGAATGTAATACAAAATTCAGAATTGTAATTTCTCATTGTAATTTGGTACCTTTTTGATGGTCCAGAACTAGAATGACCATGCTTATACTGAACATGAGCAACTTCTAAATAACCTGGTGGGTACTTCTCAACAATCTCTTCAATTAAATCCTTATGGTTTGTCAAATCGGAATCAACAACCATTTCAAAACTGAAACATCTGAACTCCTTTCTCACTTTCTTTTTGTTGCCAAAAAGATTAATTTTTAGTAGAAAAGTTGAATTTGGATCCATCCTATAAGTGAAACCAACAATATAAGACATCAACACTGCTACTGCTATGCTAGACAGGAACACAAAGATGCGTATATTCCTACTCCTACGCCAACTGCTATGCTAGACAGGAACACAAAGATGTTAACAGACTCACCCTTCACTCCATTCATTGCTCGCGGGAAAGGTTGCAGAGGCCCTAGGGCGCGCGCTCATGGCCGCCGCATCCTGGCCGTCGGCAGGCGCTACAGCATCCGCGGCCTCCTGGTCGTCGTGGGACGCCACGACCGTCGCCTCCTGCCCGTCGGAGAGCGCCGCGGCCCGGCCTCTGGGGGGGCGCCGCGGCCCGGTCTATGGTGCGCGCCATGGCTGCCGCCGCATGGCCGTCGGGGGCCGCCGCGGCCTGGCCGTTGGGGGCGCCACGGCCGCTGCCCAATGGCCTTCTGGGCGCGCCACGGCCGCCGCCATCTCGCAGTCGGGGGGCGCCGCTGCCCGACTGGCCGCTGCATCATGGCCGTCGGGGGACGCCATGGCCGCCGCCTCCTGGCCGTCGGGGGGGCCCTCCCACCAGATCTGACGCCATCCCCTCCATCCTGTAGCGCCGCCGCCACTGCCGCTAGGAGATAGGGTTGGAACGGTTCGGTGGAGGACTGGATGGGAATCGATTGACCCAGGTAAGAACATGTGTGAGGTAATGTTCGCCAGGGGTAATTTTGTCTATCCACCAAATAACTGACAGGTTTCTATCCCTATCTCACGGTAAATTCTCACGGATTGGACGACAGTGTCATATAGGGAAAGAAAAATTTTCTCGATGTCAAATAGGGAACGAAAAGTTTTTGAGGGTCAAGAAAGGAAGGAGTCATTTTTTCAGTGTCAAATAGGGAATTTTCTCTCAACCGAACATGCGCAGCCGTGTCGTAGTACGGCAAACCAGAGCTCAATCGCGTAGTGTTGGTGTCGTGGTGCCGATCGATGGAGTAGCATGGGCGCCGGCTGGGCTGTGTGGGGTGGAACATTGCAGTGGAGAGCGCGTTTGGCCCAAAACATTGTCGTAGGAGCTACAACACGTACTGTGAATCAGTAGCTAGCGTGTGCATGCAGTTCAGAGCAGGGTTAAGAATTTCGCGAATTTCGGTGGAGACTGAAAGCAAAATCCGAAATTTACGGTTACACTTATGCATATGTTTTATTATAAATGTAGTACTTTTTATGTATATTTGTTATTATTTATGTTGTATAGACGCATCGTCGTCTACTATTGAAAAAATAACGTCGGTTAATTTCTTTTTTTTCATCGAATACGTAAAAAGATTGCGTATCTTTGAATTAAGATAGAAGAGAGTTTGTTACAACGACGCGGGATTGCGCCCACCCCCTAAGCTCATGAACAGACTATTACATGAAAGAGCACAACGCTTGGGAAGTGTTAAGGACTATCTAAATTCTATTACTCGCGAACTAAACAACCCAAATTGAGCCCGCGCACGTTCCAAGACAAACTCGAGCAATTATCCATGTAATTTGCCAACCCACACACGGAAAGAGCGAGATCAGTCCGCCGCCGTGATCGTGATCGCTCGCCGACCACGCGATGCAGCAGACGATCGCCCATCGGGGAAAAGCTCTCTCACTGCTGCAAACTCCTTGGCCTCTAGCTTGCGGTTGTAGAGTTCATCGAAGGCCTGCTGGGAGCCTTCGGTCGGTTGAGCCCGGTCTTCTGGAGTTCCGAAACGACGCCTCCTGAGCACCTCACCGCGTCGAGATGCAGGAATGTGTGACAAGGCCTGATTTGCCAGGCGCCTGCTACGCAGCGGGAGCTTAGGCTCGGCTTCAGAGACGGCCTTGGGCGTACGCGCGGCTCGCACTGGAACTGAGGGCACCAGTGGTGTCGAGACTTTGGTTTGCACGGCCGCAGTGAATCGGGCCAAGCGTAACGCAGCCGCTTCATCACTCCAGTCTTCAGTTTGGGCACTGGAAGCCGGTTGGAGCATGACCTCTGGTGCTGTCACGGGCACCGCGGTTGGTGGCGCTTCCCCTGGGAGGGAGCTCACGGGAGGCGCGTGGACCTCCTCCGAGACGATGCAGTTCACCTGTGGCTCCGCTCCGGGTGCTTGGAACACCAGTCGGTTAATTTTTAAAATAAATTTAGAAAAATATAGCACCAGCGCTAAGTTGGGGACTTAAATCCAGACGAGCAGGTTCCAAAAAAATTACCAACTAATCTATAAAATCAGTTGGTCAGACGAAGTTGAGTTTAATGGGCATGCATTATAGTGGGTGAAACTAGAGTTACAGTATGCCATGTCATTGCTGTCCGGTGTCTTGCAGTGTACCCGTTGCTCCGCATTGTAGTTTGACGAGGAGGCTATAAATAGGAGTATACATTGCTTCCAAGGGCAGTGATACTGCATTACATCAGCCCCCACAAACACTACGCACTAGAATTTTCAAATCAATCGAACTTTCATGGGATTAGGAGGTATAGGGAATTATAGCTGCACAACATGGGATCGCAGTGGCTATCCAGGCACGCTCAGTCTGGGAGAACTCCTACTAGATTCACGCGCCAAGCCGACGCACACCCGACACACCAAGGCAGTCTGGCTTCTTCGCATTTTGGTTCGACCGCCGCGCGGCGACGGAGTCCGGGAGGCAGGCAGCCGGCTGCGATCGTCACGCCGACGACGGGCGTCGCGCGCGCAGCTCGGGCCTGGGCTCTCGGTTCTCGCTACTGCCACTCCTCCGGTCCCCATGCGGCGTCCTGCAACTGCAGTCTGCAGCCCATCGCGCGTCGCGCTAGGCCCAGCCGAAGGCAACTGTATCGGTCGACCAGTGCAACGCGGCGACATGAACGAGACAGAAAAAAATCGAAAAATTACGAGACAAAAATTTGATTTATCGAACTTTTTGGTACTAGTATTTTTTTGTCGGGTATATAACTTATTTTTACCGCCTTCTATTTTTTATACGGTAATGTTGTGATTAAGACGTCCGATGCCGATAAAACTATCGGACGCCATCCATCCATCCATTTCCGCTCTGGCGCTGTTTCGCCTCGCACTCCTCACCTCATTATTTATGCGCAGCGGCCCTTCGGTCCACATGCCGCCGTCCGTCGCCGGCTTCTGCTCATCCCGCTCATCCGGTCCACGCGCCGCCGCCGCATCTTCATCCTTCCTCCGCGCCCTGCTCCTCCATGCGCCAGCACCGTCGCCCACTGTCGCGCCGCCCCACCATGCTCCTCCGCGCGTCGCTGCCCTCTCCGTGCTCCCTGGTGAAAGAGGTGAGGAGGAGGACGCCGCCGGCTGTGGGGAAGATGAACGGCGAACTCGTGCCGTCATGGATCCGTCGTCATCGGCCGAACCGATCATAGATCTGCTGCCGCCATCCATTCTTCGCGTCGAGCTCCTCCTCCGCGTCAAGCTCATCCGCATCGACCTCCTCCTCTGTGTCGCCACTGCCCCTCCTCTGCATCGAGGCTGGCCTCCATCTTCTCCGCGTCGCCATCACCGCCGCCGCGTTGCGCCCTCCTCCGCGAGCGCCGCTCCTCCAGGGGTGCCGCTGCTGCTCCCGATGCCCCCGGGCAGTGCTCATAGGTGGGTGGCCGGTCGCGGGCCGCCGTTCCCCGCGGCGTCCCACGCGCCGGCCGCCAGAGAAGCTCCCGGTGACATTTTTAGCGTGCAGCAGGTAGGTTTGGTGCATGTTGCTAGGGTTTGCTCCATGTTGCAAGAGCATGTTTCACATGTTTCGGATGTTTCATGAAAATGTTGCAAGGGTTTGAATGTTACAAAACTAGATCTGGAATGTTTTAGGGTTTCGCTCCATGTTGCAACAGTATGTTTCACGTGTTTCGGATATTTCAGAAGAATGTTGCAACTGTTTGATGTGAATGTTACAAAAAATAGATCTGGGATGTTGCGATGTTGCACATGTTTCGCATATATGTTGCAAGTGTTTCATCCGGATGTTGCATTTTTATTGAGAATTTTTTGACCGCTGCCGTGCGTGTCGAGAGTCGTGAGCGCGGGTTTCTAGTGTTGCAAACGATGACTATTTATGTTGCAGATACTATTGTTTGATGTTGCATACGCTATTTTTGGATGTTGTAAAAAATTTTACATGTTGCATCTAACGTCATGTTGCGGTGGAGTTTTTTTTGCATGCTACAGTACCCGCGGTTTGAATACTTGGCTGTGGTTGCGCCACGTCATCCTCTTTTTTCAACTCTATTTTAACTCCCGCTGGCGGAATGAAACGCTTGGTTCTCGTTGAGCCACGTCAGCGTCCGATATTTATGCCCGGATCGGACGTCCGGGCGCTAGTACAACCGTTTTTTATAAGGAAAATTTTGACACCTTTGTTACACTGTTGAATTGCCGGAAAAAAATGGTACACTGTTGGATTTGGAGATCAACTTGTTCAAACGCTTTTAAAGGAAGCCATTCTTTTTCTGTACGACCCAATACTGCGTCCTGCATTTTCCCCGTTTCCCTCGGTGCGCCGCCGCTCCGCAGCCATACCCGTCCACGAGCTCTCGTTTCCAGCAGCGCCTCTCCGCTGAGCTTCGCCCCCGCTCCCCCCTCACCCGGTACTTAAACCGCACTAAAGGGTCATTGATTTATTGAGACCACAATTAATGACCGCACTAAAGTATTCTTTTGGAGTAAGATCCGTCTCAGGACGGTTTTATAAAGAGTTTTATTTTTGATGCGGTAGATCATTTTAAATAGAGTAAAGTGGACTTTAATTAATAATGAGAAAGAAATTTATTTTTATGATACTCATTAGGCTCGCTTACTAAATACACATTCTAGATAATAGCATATGGAATTATGTATTTAGATTGGCCTAATTTAACACACTTTAGTCCTCGTGAGAACAGTTTAGTCCAAGAACTATTAACGAATTTCGTGATTTTTTTTTCATTCACTTGTTCCATCAGGAACCTCGTGAGAACAGTGTGTAGATTAGATAAGGTGAATATATTGAAGTAGAAAGTCCAAAATACTACCCTCAGGTATAGGCAAAGTCCGGATAACCCTCTAAAGTATGTTTTGGCTCATTTTACACCCATAACTATTTCAACAGGTCCAATCGACCACTTCGTAAGATTTTTTTTATTTTATTTCTTCATACACAAGTGGTATTTTGAATTAAAATTTTACAGGATGATAGATGACCATAAAAAGTATTTTTTAAAAAAATATAAAATGAAATTTTCATCTTTATTTTGAAAGGCTACGATATGTAATAATAAATTAACCATATTGATATAAAAATTTATGAGGAAAAAGATGAAAATTTTATGTTATATTTTAAAAATACTTTATGTGGTCCTCTATCATCACACAAAAATTGAACTTAAAATACCACTTATACATGGAGAAAAAAAATAAATTTTGCGAAGGGGTAGATCCGACTGATTAAGATATTTGTGGGTGTTAAATGGACCAAAACATACTTTAGGGGTTATCCGGACTTTGTTCATACTTGAGGGTATAATTTGGAATTTTTTCTATATTGAAATTGTTTCAAAAGATATATATAAGGAGAAAGCCTGTACCATGTTTAATGCTCATCATCTCAGACGGAATTCAGCGCTCGTCTCATATGAAGTTTAGTTTAATGGACATATCTTGGGTGGTTGTAGTGGATGAAGCAAGAACAACAGTATGCCATATTAGGCCAGTTTCAGTGGGAGGGTCATCGACACAGTTATCTAGACTGGAATCTTAAGAACTGTGCCAGTGGAAGGTCATGGTGATGACCCTTCTCTCACATTTCATGACCCTTATCTTTTCTCTCTCATAATACTATTGGTACATGTTATTAAATTTAATGTTTATGACACTCCCATGACCCTCCCACTGAGATTGGGCTTATTGTTGTTCGTCGTCTTATAATAATGTGCCGCTGCATCCTTCATGCTACATTTTGCATGAACCGAAGCCGTTATATAGAACAGTAGACAATACTCCAAAGGGAAAGGCAGTGGTACTGGCACACATACACACATCACTTCCACAAAACGCTACATGCCTACATGTCATGAACTTCTGTGGGATTAGGAGGTATTAGGAAATATAGGTACGGTGCAAATATACAAGGGAGCTCATTGTGCCCTTTTCCAGATGGCCGACATGTTTAGGGCATGACAGTCCACAGACGGAAGGTCGTCTGCAGAACATTGATTTTAGCATACAGACAGATATACAGACAGGTCATACAGTCCATAGACAGAGAAGTCGTCGGTAAGGTGTTTAATGCTTTACATGTAACTTAGGATCAACTACAAATGTATTTGTGCATACCATTGTGTGGCTATTTAAATCAATCATGGAAAGATGATCAAATGTATATTTGATATTTAGATTTTATCTGTGGTTTGTTCCAAAGAATGTATAGGCATGAAATATCTTATTGGAAAGGCTACATTGTAAGTTTTATTTACAATGCTTAATGTTTTGCATGAGACTAAAGATCAATACATCTCCAATGTTATGTAAGAAATGCAAGAAATTAGCTAGACTGTTTAGGGTACCCTGTTTATACTATAGAAATATCAGAAATTTCAGAAAAGCTACCGTCCACACATCCATCCGCAGCACTCGTCCACATCTCCAATTTTCTATCGCTCCTGTGCTCGAGCCGCCGACGGAGGCAGCGAGCGCGCCCGTGCTCGAGCAGCCGGCGGAGGCAGCGAGCGCTCCCGTGTTTGAGCTTCTCCGGTCCTCCCTCCCGTACTCGAAGTCCTGCTCCCGTGCCGCGGCTCCGCTTCCCGGTCTCGCCCCTGCCGCGGCGCTCCTACCCGCCCGGAGCTCCTCCAACGCCCGGCGCAAGGAGCTCCTTCCCAGCTCGCCGAATCGGCCTCGCCGCCGTCGATTCGAGGCCCGCTGCCACCGGATCGAGTAGAGGCGGCAGCGCGGGTGCGAAGCAGAGGCCCACCTCGCCATCCTGGAGCTCGAGCTCGGGCCGGCAGTGGCGGATCTGCGAGGTCATTCACGGCGTGGAGCTCGTGGACGACGACGTCCGGGCAGTGGTGCGGCGCCGCCTCCCTCTCCTCCACGTTCTCTTCCTCCAGCAGGCTCGGGGTGTGACGGCAAGCCTCGGCGAGCTCATGGTGCGGCGGCGAGTCCGGGGGGAGCGGCGGCGCTAGGTCGCGGTCGCGTATTCGGGGTGGCCGTGGCCGGATGTCTTCTTCCCCCGGCCGGATCAGGCGGTTTCGGGCTTGCCGGCGGCCGTGGTTTTAGCGGGAGGAAACGCGCGCGTGGTCGGGGGAAGGAGGAGCCGCGCGGGATCCGGCGTGCAGCGGCGATGCGAGACGACGCCCTCTACAACGCGTCGTTGCGCGTCGGTTCCGCCTCTGGGAACGGGACGGAGGCGTGCGGGGGGTTTTCGCAAAATATTCATTATACAGACGCTCATATAGACGGGCTGTACCTGCCGTCAGGGCAGGGCAAGTACAACGGTTTAGACAACTGCTGTCTATTTGACACACACAGATAGCTAAATAGACAGCTTATACAATGAGTCGTCTATTTGGCTGTCTAAAAGATATTTAATTCATCATTTAGCATATAAATCATGGTGATCCGATATATATTTTGATCTTTGTAGCCACTATACACACGGCAAAGACCAATATACACACGGCAAAGGCTTTGCCGTGCGTATATAGCCGTTACGCACGGCATATATCTGCACGGCAAAGAGTCTTTTGTCGTGTGCCTTTTATCGCGCACACGGCAAAGACTCTTTGCCGTGCACCAAAATCCAACACACGGAAAACATTTTCTAAAAAACAAAAAAAATGGCACCCCCGATTCAGGATCCACCGCCGCACCACCACCGGCCAGCCTCCGCCGCTACTGCTGCTGCCGCCGCCGCCGCCGCCACCACCACCACCACGCAGCGCGCCCTCGCCACCACGCCGCCGACCACCACCACCACCATCACGCCGCCACCACGCCCGTCATGGTCCGGATCTGGCCGTCGCCACCGCGCCCGTCATGGTGCGGATCTGGCCGTCGCCGCCACCACGACGCACGCCGCCGCCACCACACCGCGCCACCACCACCACCACCACCCCGCTCCACCGCTGGCACCACACGGCGCCGCCGCCGCCGCCTGTGGAAGAAAAGCAGGGAGAGGGAGGGAGATGAGAGAGAGAGAGAGAATAGCCAGAGGGAGAAAATGCACCTGGATAGATCTGGCCGGGGCAGCGCCATGGCCACCACCGCGCCCGCCATGGCCCCGGATAATTGCATCTGATTTACACTTTTTTCATTGCAAAAATCAGCGGATAACAGGTACTTTACAAGATCACAAATTCATAGCCACAACTCCACAAACAAGACCAGTAGACAACAAGAAGCAAATTTAATAGTAAAGTGTTCAACAGACCAACACTTAGAAGTCGGAGACCGGACAGTACGAGACCAATAAACAACAAGAAAGCAAATCGATTTGGAGGCTTGGTGCTCGTCGCCTTCCGCTGCGGCTGCAGCGCTGCCTGCCTGCCGACTGTGGCAGTGCGTCCTGCTTGCGCTGGGCGCGGGGCGCCGGCCGCGCGGGACTGCGGGCGGCCAGGTGCCGTGGTGGCGTGCGAGCGGGCGGCCGTGCTGGCGTGCGAGCGTGCGGCCGTGCAGGCGTGCGGCCGTCGGCCGGTGCTGGCGTGCGGCGGATGGGGAGTGTTGGGCGATTGGATCTGAGGGAGAGAGAGGAGTGGATGAGGACGGTGCTTGGGAGGCTGGGAGTGGATGAAGCCGAGCTGTGAGACAGAGATAAGGCTGGGAGTGGGCGGTGCTGGGAGGTGGGGCCGGGATAGGTGCCGGTGCGGCCGGGTTTAATGCGGCCAGGAGATAGCTTTGCCGTGCGTTGCTGCACAGGCGCACGGCGAACAGATTCTTTTGCCGTGCGGCTCATCCTGGCCCACGGTAAAGATAATGTTTGCCGTGCGTCTTTCTCCCAGCACACGGTAAAGATATTGTTTGCCGTGCGCCCAACGCACGGCAAACAAATTTTTAATAACTATACTTAATTCATAAAATATATCAAATAAGTTTGAATTTTTTTAAAAAATTAAGACAAAATACGTTACGTTAAATATTGCTTATAGAAAAACATGTTGAAGTCAAAACTCAATTTGATTGTCACATCACATATAAATCTAACCATATACTTCATAAGTCTCTGAAACTTCTTCGGAGATGTTTCGATTTGTACGCATCGTACATGATAAAATATTCAAAACTCATTCAAATTTTTATCACAGCTTTCGCACATGATATCATGAGATATTGACAAATCTCATAATTTTCAAACTTTATCTGTATTTTTTTTAAAATTTTTAAATCATTCGAACACATGATCATGATCGTGTTTCCTAGCCAAGATGTTCAATTTTTTTTTTACTTTCAGGGGTAAGAACTCAAATTGGGTTAAATAACATGAATACCATTTTCCACTCATTTTATTCTATTATTTGAATCACTTATAGTTCAAATTTGACTTATTTCAAAAAATTACGTGAAATGCAATTAATTAGTTAAATATGGCAAAAGAATACAAAAATCTACCAAATTTTACCATGAAGTATCACATATTGTATGTATAGAGTAGAAAAAGTTTTAAGGTGACAAGAATTTTTTTGAGAGGTAATTAGATTTGGGAGTTAGAAGGAAATAAATGGAAAAATAACTTTGCCATGCGCCAGAGGACCTCGGCGCACGGTAAACACATAGTTTGCCGTGCGCGAAAAAAAAACACATGGCAAACATATGTGTTTGCCGTGCGTCGCAAAAAAGCACACGGCAAACAACAAGTTTACCGTGCGTTTTGTCTTTGCCGTGCGCCTTGTAAAAAACGTACGGCAAATCAGCTATTTGCCGTGCGCCCGAAATAAAGCGCACGGGAAATCACGAGGCGCACGGCAACTTATGTCTTTCCGGTAGTGATATCCATTTTCAGAACACTTAATGCATCTTGCATCATTAGAACAAATTTGATATCCATTTTAAGCAGTGAGCAGCACGAGTGAATTTCAAGCTTAACAACACAAAGCGAACAAATTCTAAATATATAAATCAGTGAGCAGCATGAATAAATTTCAATCAGAAGATAACGGAGAAATTACCAGCTTGCCGGATCTGATGTTTTAGGATGCCATGGTCGAGACTCGAGACATGGGGCCATGGCTGCTGCTAGCGACGTTGAAAACGCTGCCGGCACCATTGAAGTCTTCAAGATGGGGCTTCCCTGGTGAAGGACGCCGGTGACAAAGCTGCTCCAGGTCCACATGCAATCTTCTGCTCCGGCACAGCTGCTGAAGGGCGCGCTCTTCTGCTCTGACGGCGCCGCATCTCTCCTCATGCTCTTCGATCTGTTCCACTGCTCCACCGATGGGGATCCCTTCTGTGCTTGCACAGCGGCAGCCCTCCGCTGCCTAGCCGCCTCCGCCTTCAACAAATCTCGTGCCGCCGCCACTTCCTTTTCCTCCTTCATGGTGGTTGAACTTGAGAAGACGGAGGTGAAAGGGGATCTAGGGAGGGAAGGATGAAGTGCACGCTGGATTACCGGCAAATGAAAAATCCCGCGCGTGAGTTCGCGCGCACTGGATCCACGGCGCCGTCGCCAAACCACCGCCGATTGTACAACGCGCTGCGGCGGTCGACGACTTGCTTGGGAGCACGCGCCGGCACCGTAGTCGAACGAGACGCCGGCTGGGCATTGACTCACGGCGTGCGGGGTTTACGCAAAAAGGACGTGCATGTCGACGGCAGTCGGCGGCCCGTTGTATGTGCCCTCAGAGTCTAGTGGTGATGCTTATTTGGAACGCGCCAGACGATCGGTGACATAATCTGGTAGATCGGCGCCGGTTAACCTTGGCCCAACAGAATTTCCAGATACCTCCCGATCTCACTCGCTCGCCCAAACCTAAATAAATTTCCAAGGGTTTGCTTCTTTAATTTGAATGTGTCTAGCGAGCTAGTTCCTACATGTTTCTTCAACCCGATCTCTACATGTGTCATTAGTACTGAGTGCAGCTACCACTCTAGATGATGTATAGGCGTATAGCCATTCGCCAGCCACTGCGGCCTCTCTCTCTCTCTCTCTCTCTATAGAAGCAGCACATATATACTATCCTCCGATCCCCTGTTCTCATGTGTGCCCAACATCAATGTTGCAGTGACACGAGCAACGGTTATTAAGCTTCAACGAAGGATCTGCAATAACGAATGCCGCGAGCTGGATTATTAGGCTGGTCTGGAGAAGTAAGTATATTTTACTTTTAGGTACTGCCATTTTTTATTTTTCAGACTCTTCTCTATAACTTTACTGTACTCCGTATGCTCGTTTTTGCGGGTAACGACGCCGGCGCCGGGAAAACCGCAACAGCACTTGGCCGACACCCGCCACATCAGCAGCGAAGCCTGGCTGAACACCGACTGCTGGAATGGTAAGAACCTCCAATGCCTGGCGAAAAACCCACTACAATCTCCACCCGAGGCATTGTGCTGTTGCAAATTGCAATCCACTGGCGGCCGTCCTTGCCATCTTCGATGCCGGAGACCGCAGAAAGGAGAGGATGCTCGGGCCAAGCTATGGCCCCTCTGTTGTGAACATCGGCAGCACTGTCTTCCCATTAATGGCGGTCACCGGCCGACCTGGCCGCTGATGAAGGCTGCACAAATAAGCCTCCGCCTGCCTAGGGAGCTATTTGTTGACTTTTAATACATTTCACAAATATAGTAGAATGATACATAGGAATTTTCTTAATTGCTTGTATGGGGAGTCCAATTTGAGTTAGTTTTAGACTTCAATTGTTTGAGCACCGTGAAAACAAACTGCTTGTTCAGTTTCAATTGCCATTTTTTCAGCAGACTGCCTTTCAGTTTACATACTCACTTCAAGCAGATTTGCCATCACCATTGAGATTACCATCTGACATGTTTCAAGTAGACTGCCATTGCCATTCAGTTTTACATTATGCACCACTCCAAGTAGTACTGAAAACCTTTTTTACCATTGCAATAGTTGAACCCTGGAAAAGCATTGCAATTTAAGTGCTGACAACTCTAATCTACGAAAAGACAGAATGAGCGGTCAAATCGATCGCCCATGGTTCGGCTCTCTTCATGTAGACACAATTAATCCACAGCCTGGCGGGAGTCCGCAGAGGTTGTTGATGGCAATCACAGATTCACAGAAGAGCCGAAGGTTGAGCTTGCCACCGACGGCGCCGCCGCCGGCAACTGTCGCTGGTCTCCGGCAGTTTTTGCGCGAGGAGAATAGTGCGGCTTGATATGTTTTATTGATGTCGGCTTCATAATTTCTTCACCTGGGAATCTCTATTCGGCTCAACAGCGAGATGATTTCGGAAGGACGCGTGGAGGCCATCTATGCGGTGTCGCACGGAAGGCTCGGTGCAGCACCGCCTCATAGATTTTTCTTCCACCCATGATCCGTCGATGCATGGTGTAGTTTCTGCCTACAAGAACAGAGACATTGGTGCATCTATGTTTTCCAATACCTCCTAATCCTAATCGAAGCTCGGCCTCACCATCCCAATGGGTACATTATTTGTGGAAGTCTACTGGTATATGCTCTGCTCTTTGAAGTATATGGCCTTCTCATGCATGAAGATATATATGCAGCAACACACCGAGACACTGTGCAAGTGAGCAGCAATAGCATACCCAAGAGGATATATACACCCATTAAACTAAGCCTCATCTTAGATGCCCTATATAGTTCCAACGTGCTCAATATATACTCCATGTGTCCTTCGCTTACCTCCAAAATAAATCTAGCCCTTGATTTGTATGGTTGAAAATAATTAAAGGAGTAAAAACCGGTTTCTCAATCCAAATCACACTATTACTCACTAACGAGAACGTTTAACGATGCCTCTTTTGGATACGCAAAGCGGGTAAGTTTTTTGCCGGTGAAAAAAGTAGCCGCCAAACGATGCAAACCCTTTAGAAAGTGCTTTTTTTGTTTGACATCGCAAATTCATCAACGTATTTTCCCTTATGGAACCGACATGACGATCCTCTGTAAGGGGTGGGTAGGTAAATTTTTTGTGGGAATTATTTTCAATTCTACTGGATCTTTATATACATATATATTCCTTACCGGATATGTACCACATATGTTTTTTTCAACCTCTCAATTGTTTTGGAAGATGGGTCTCACTTATCATTTTTGGTTCAAACTCTTGATTGTTTTAGATTCTTGTAGTATAGATTCTTCAATTTGATGATTATTTCTGTTAATGACGTACGTATTGATTATATTACTAATGAAAAATCTCGGACTTGAATATTAATCAACTTACCTATGACCAAAAATATTTACAGTTGTGTATTGTTGCATTGATTGATTATCAAGCACCAAGCATGTTACAATTAATATATATGCTACAGTGTATCACCAGTAATCGATCATCACGTTTTATTACAATTAAACAATGAAATTACGTTGTGATGCTGATTTTGGTTCCATCACGATCACACCGGTGAAGCAAAAATGGAGCATTATTGTTTCTTGTCGAATCTCCTCCCATCCAAACATCCAAATAGTAGAATCCTTGCAAAATTGTGAATTATTCTGCCATTAAACTAGAATCAATATGTGTGACTCAATAGGTTCCAGTCGCATAGTTCATCTGACGGATATGAAGCTTTATGGTCTCCTAAAATAAAAAAATGTTTTACAGAGGGAAAATAACAAGATAGGCCACCTAATGGAATTAGTTTCGTGGTGCCGATCCTAGGCTTTCTCCCAGCGTGTAGCCACAATGCTTCTGCTGCTCCTCCTTCTCTGGACAGCTCGACGAGTGGGCTCTCTGTTTTCAGTTCTTGTGCTTATTTGGAACGCGCCAGACGATCAATGAGGTACTCTGGTGCATCGGCTCCGATTCACCTTGGCCCAGCTGAATTTCCAGATACCTCCCGATCTCACTCGCCCAAACCTAGGCAAATTTCCAAGGGTATGCTTCTTTAATTTGAATGTGTCTAGCGAGTTCCTACATGTTTCTTCAACCGGTTCTCTGCATGTGTATTTAATACTGAGTGGTGAGTGTAGCTACCACTCTAGATATGCATGGCCTCTTAATTATGGTATAACACGTCGAAATTCTGAGCTGCATATATATAGTGTCAACTGTCTTCCTCCCTCTGTTATTGTCTTGTCACAATGTGGTACACCCAACGTCAATGCATGCAGTAACTCGAGCAACAATACTGACACTAACAAGCCAGAAGACACGCCGGCATGCCGCCCATTAAGCTAAACTTAATCCGAAAAAATCGTTGAACTTTGTCTATACTAAAGTTTAACTTGCTAATCAAAAAATATTTACTGAGCTAAAATTTAGATGGAGCTAATTGGAGATGGTTAGAAACAATTGACCACGCTAACCTTCATTAATTATACTCTTTTTATTATGTTCTGTTTTACATAGGAGTGGATAGGTATTTTAGTCTTAAACAAGTTTTAGCTGGAATTAGCTCATTCCTACCTGTCAGAGGGATGATAGGTTTCCAATCAGTTAGAAACCATTAGGCTTTTGTTTGGAAAATGGAGTGCTGAAGTGGATTAGAGAGATTTAGAATGGAACAATTTCTCCTGCAAGTCAAATCTTCATCGATCCCTTCCAATTCCCCTCAATACTCTTCGATACTCCATTTTCTAAACAAAGACGTATGTTTTTCTTTAGTATGGTTGTTTGGATCCATAGCAGACAAGCTAGGTTTAGCTTGTGGATCTAAATAGGACTTGAGCTAATTAAGGGATGGGCAACTGCCGTAATTGCATTGTGTGTATTCTCGGGGACAGTTTCGCTTTGAGCTCTTTTATTGGTGTGCCATACTATTCTTAAAAAGGACTAGTGTGTAAAGATCGGAGGACTAGTATGTAAAGATCGGACGGACCAGATTAATTATATACTACTGTAACCGTTTTAGTAGTATGTGTAGTATGAACTCAGTAGTATAGGTAGTATAAGGGTACTATATTGACATATAAGTTTGGAATGACAGATATGTAATTATGGCATATCTTTTTTGGATCCGGCAGCTCGGACGGGCGAGACAAGGGTGCACACACGGGCGAGACACAGCATGGGTCCGGCCGCCTGGAAATTTTTTTAGGGGGATTTTTTTTATGTTACCATAATACCCCTGTCAGTATCTAGTTTATACTACCATACTAGCAGGTGCTAGTATGACACACCGTAAAAGAGCTCTTTGCTTTAATGAGTAGCGCACTGCTCATGTCATTACTCACCTCAAGAAGCAAACAATTTGAAGCGAAATTTATTGCCTCCTGCATAGGTCCCTCAAACAGACCATATGACCTGTTACTTGTTGCAACATTATTGTTCTTGTTCATATGGTGGAGTTGTATGAATTGCTATGGTATGCTTGACGGGTAGTACGTCTTGAAATGTCTTGCGTTCTTCTCCAGATTGATATGTCTCGTGTTCCTCCTGCCAATATGAAGACGTGCGGAATAGTTGTAGTTTCCTCTGCATCTGCAGTCCAGCATTATACATGCTCCTGCAGAGTCCGCAAGCTAGCTAGTAGACAGGGCTGCAGTTCCCTTCAAAATCCAAAAATTCTCTCTTCAAACTTTACTGTTCACCTAGCACATCAAATCTCTCTCATACATGGAACACTATACGTGGGTAAATAAAAAAACTAAATACATGATTTTGATGTACACGACGAGACGAATCTTTTGAGCCTAGTTAGGTCATGGTAGGACAACGATTACCACAAACAAACGAAAAGTGCTACAATGCGCTATAGTGTTCGATGTGACATTTTCACCGAACTTCACAATCCCTTTTCAGAAACTAAACACCGCCACAGTCACAAGACCACAATTGCCCCAGGCCCCCAGCAGAACAATGCAGGACAGCAGGAAGGGGAGCGGCGACGCTACCTGTTGAAAACTTGACATGCGACTGCCGCGGCTAGTGTGCTGTGTGCAAGATGCATGCCTGCAGGCAGGCCCGCTTGCATTGCATCCTTTGTGCAGGAGGATGCTGTGTCGGCTGAGCGCGTGAATCTAGCCAACGTACTGTAGACTCTCCTCGAAGCTCATGGTCATCCGAACCCGATCCTGGGTCACCCAACAGTCATGAGGACAAGGACATGGACATCCTCATCAGTCGTCTACGTTGGTGTATGGAGGCCGGGTAACCCGTACAATGTCGAGCGCATATATAGGATCCAACTTTGGTACATCCTGACTACTAGTATATTCTGCTTTTACAGAATCTTTTTTTAGGAACACATAATCTTTTTTATTTGTCAAAAGGAATCTTCTTTATAGCTTTTGACGGCACGGCTTATCTTGAACAACTAAACGATGGAGAGGATTCGCACCAATGCTTCGCCACCTGAAGCAGGATCTGCGGTGAAGCCTGGTTGAACACCGACTGCTTGTATGGCACAGGATTCTCGAACGTCTGGCCAACCGACACAGCTCGACAACAGGGCCTCACCCGAGGCGTCAGCGCCGGGGTGGAGCAAAGTGCTCTTGCAATCAGCTGACGGCCGTCCTTGCCATCTCCAGTGCAGGAGACCGCGGATGGCAGAGGCGGCCATGGTCCATGGATACATGGTGTAGCTTTAGCATAGGACATGGATCAATCCAGTGCAGCTATATTTTCCAATACCTCCTAATCCCATTGAAGCTAACCTGACCTTTCCATCGAGTAGCATTTGTGGATCGGAGGTCTCATGTACTACTGATGCTGCTCACCGAGACACTGAGCCAGTGAGCAGCATTTGCAGCAATATATAGCACCCGCTGCAACTACCCAGGATACACCCCCATTAAACTAAGCTTCATCTCAAATTAACATGGTCTCGACATGCTCCATATATACACATCTCCTAAGAGGTTCACGTTTCTTGGCTTGAGCTGATGCTCTGTTCTCATGAGATTCCTGACGGAACAAGAGTGATAAACACCAACTGAAACAACCACCCATCAGCTGAAACAACAAAACCGAGACCCCGCTCATTCATTGGAGAGATGAGCAAATCCTAAGATGCCACTGAATCAGAATGAACGATTGATCCCTAAATCGTCCCAAGACCTGGTGTGCATCAGCGTTTATTGCTTAAATTCGTCTTACCTCTTGCCAAAGAGAGCTGAGGAGTAGGCGTCTACCTTATCTCTCCTCGGCGCTCTTCCTTGTCTTTCCGCAGCGTTCTTCGCTGTCTCCGCTGGGCCTCCAGAAGATCCATATTTGCATGATACCCTCGAGAGGTACATGATAGCTGTGTTATTGCCGAAATTTGCTGATACCTCCTACTCCCAACCCTCTCAACTCCACCCTTGTGACCACGGGATTCATATCATCTGTGCGGGTGCAGATGTGCAGCAGTGTTCTCTCCCTTGCATATGTAGCCTTGGGCCCTTGGCCACCTCCTCTCCATGCCATTGGTAACAGATAATAATACCGCCCTCCCCTTCCCCTGCTATAGTGTATGGCATGTGAACCCAAACTGTGCAGCAACACCAGCAAACAACCCAAGGAACACACTTACACACCCATCGAATTGAACCTCGTCCACCACAGTGGTTGTATATAGATATATCCTCTGTTCTCATGATATATTGATATCCCAGATGGAATAATCCAAAAGTTTGAAGCAAAAGCAGCTCAACAGGACACTTGCCATGCTTTTTTACTTTTTTCTTTCTTTCAAACTCAAATGACAATGAATTCTAAATGTAACTGTAGTACAAGCCTAGCTGAGCTTGCACACTGCAGGATGGATAAAATACCAGGAAGCAAAAGGAGGGTGGCACCAATCGCATCCTCCAACAATTGACTACCATGTCACAAACATATGCATAACCTAGTTGAACAACAAAGTACAGCTTCCTGCTCGTTACATATCAAATCAGACCAAAACAAGAACTAGTGTATGCAGATTGCAGAGGGCTACCAGCCTTGTGAAAAGAATAGGCCTTGTATGAATAGCTTCACAACCGGGAAGCAGAATTTTTCAAGTATAAAAAGAACAGAACAAATTCATGTAATGTATCCCATGCAGCAATTGACCTGCAGGGTGACATCAAGAAAATTCAGTAAGGGGCGACACATTGGAGGATAAAAGTTGCACAAGTTTGGTCAGACGATTAAATACAGTAACTTCATGATCATGCAGTCATGATAACCTGGCTACTTTGGATGCAGAGAAGTAACTCAAAGCAATACTGAAATATCATCATGGTTGACGAAAATAGAAATCCAAAACTTTTCCTAAGGACATACATGTCATCTGTCTTGAATTGCAAAGATCATTGGCTCATAGCACAAACAATGACTTGTACTCTGGCACAAAGTACTAGACAAAGGAACACCAAACTGCCGTAAAAGCTCCATAATCCCTCAACCTTTCAAGACAATCTGAGCTGCTTGAAATAAATGGTGCTTCAATTTACTTTAAAGGACACCTTAAAAAGGAACTTTATCATCAGAGCTTAAAAGAGTGGTAAAATTACTAGTGCCTACTGCCTAAGTTCAAGTCCCTCAAACAGATCATGAAAAACTGTACTACTGGTATAGTTACCCCCACGAAAGTATTCAACATAGCAGCAAACCTATCCATCTGAAGATTTCATGGATTGACGATACAGTACTGCAGCATGTTACTAGTGCCTACTGCCTAGGCTGAAGTCCCCCAAACAGATCATGAAAAACTGTACTACTGGTATAGTTGCCCCAAAAAATCATTCAACATACCACATAGCAGAGACCCTATCCATCTAAACATTTCATGTTTTGAGGATACAGTAATGCAGCATGTTGGCTCAACAATATTTTTGCTGAAGGGGGCAGCACCCAGGACAGCAATGAACGAGCATATCCAGGGGTGCAGGTATTAGCATTAGTGAATTTATCGTGTTGCATTGTTTCATAGAAAGTTCAAGTATAGCTGCAACAGTTCAGTTTCAAAATTGTTCTAAACGTCAAGAAAAAGCTAGACAACCAATCAATCTGGCACTGGTCATCATGTGCTGAAAGTAAAACTTTCTGATTGAATCTCAATACCAAAGATGAATTTTGCAGGTTTATTTTAATACGCATGAGTATTTGTGATGACTTTTTTGAAACAATGCGGCATGATGAGTTAATTATACTTTAGCCGGAAGTCCGGAACCCCAGGACAATAATGACTTTTTGTTCAGTGAATGCACAATCAGAAAGCAATAAAGTTCAGATATCAGAAGATGTGTTTTAAATAAGTAGTAACAACTATTGATGATAAAAGTGGACACAGAACTGAGCTTGTGCTGGAAACTCAAGAACCCTAGTGCTTAATGTGTTATGAAAATCACTTGATGGAAAAGATTACAACGAACTTGTGCCACCACTCAGATCACTACTACAACTATCTTCAAAGCAAACTAGCAAAGTACATCAACTGTCCTCCAAACCACATGGCACCGAAAATATCCATAGTTCAAAACATTTAATGCCAATTTGTGTGCAAGGATGCAGTTAAAGAAAAAAAGCAATGAATATCATAAGTGTAAATGAAATAAACCTTATCTATTAGAAGATAAACATACAGTTATTGTACTCACCGAAAAGTAAAAACCGGCACTGATAAAAAAGCCTTGAAATTCAATATGCTGTATAGCAACTCCATGAGTACTATATATGTTCCAGTGCAGTATGCAGCTGTGGAACTCTCCTCCTAAATAATGGCTCAAGGCGAAAGGATGGAATGCCACGCAGCCACCGTTTAATGTCATACATTTCATTCCAGGCTTGAACAATTTCATCAATCTTGAAGCCCAAACCTACAAAGCAAATTGGACAATCTTAGGAACAAGTTCTCCACTGTTTTCAAACGTTCAAGGATGATTTTGAGTAATAAAGGTGGGATTCAGAAACATTCAGCATAGCATACAATGCAGATTTCAGCAGTTGCCAATGATAGCCTCACTGTTCTAGCGCCACAGATGCAAATTTTGTGCTCAACCACTAACAGTTAATGGTTGTGCTAGACGGTAATATTTTGAACAATGCTTTCAAGAAATGATCAAAAGAAGTTCAAAGTGATCTAGCACATAATGGACGTTCTACATATTAATCTTTTTGAACTGCCAAACATCAAGGTCCTATAATCAATTTAACAAACTCAGTGTGACTAATATAAAGGATTTACAGAGCAAATGGCAATGGGCACAATTTAATTACACTTTGCATAATCCCTGTATATCATTGTATCACCCAGAAAAACCAACAGCATAGTTTTTAAGGAAAGGAAAAAGAGAGTAAATTTCGTTACCGTCTTGGGTAGTTTCATTAGCGCAGTGGTTTTTCACCAGCACAGCAATATCTGTAGCTGAAGCTCCGCCAAGTTTAAACTTTTCAATAGCTGCCATCAGACAATCTTCCCACATTGGAAGACCTAATTTAAACTCCACAACTGAACGTTCATAAAGGAGCATACCCCATAAAATATTTATCTGAGACCTCAAATTGGAAGCCTGTTCAGCCAAGTCATCAGTGGATACATCCTTGATATACTCCTCCATGCCCATCTTCTCTAGCACAACATTCTCCTGGCTAGGCTTAGATCGATTCTTCAGACGCTGTTCTTCCATTTCCTCCCACATTTCTATACCCTTCTCAATGTTATCCTCAGCTTTATTGAAAAGCTCCAAGATTTCGGATGAGAATGTGTCCGAATCCACATTACTGCCAACTGCATAGTACCATGACAGTTTTGCTTGCTCAAACTGCTGATGCGCAAGTGCAAGGAAACCTTCGAAAAAGTCTGGCTTGGCCTTCACGGCTTCTTCATATCTCTTTCCAGCCTTATTGTACTCTTCCGTAGCCCATTCATACGCTTCCTTCACTTTCTCAAGCACCAATTCTCTTGGGGAGTCTCCTGATAATAACAACCTCTTCCTGGCCCGGGATATATGAACATTACCCCAGTGGAAAAATGCAAGCGCTGCCATCTCCTGGAAGTTTCCCTCGGCAAGTTGAAACACCTCCTGGGCTTCCTCAGTAGTAATAGTGTCCTCAATTGCCTCAGTGTAGAGCTTCATGCTAACCTCATGGAGGTCTAGATACTCATCAGAGCTAACCCCGACATGGTTCTTGAAAAGCCGGGCGAATTGCACAATCCAATCATCAATGCAAGTCACCGTGCTCCTGTCCTCATCCTGCCTATTGCTTCTGATACTTCCATTATCTGAAGCGCTGTTAACATTTCTGTCTAATGGCCCACTATTGGTGTCATCGACATAAGGTTCATGCTCCGGGTTGGCCTCAGTGACATACAGCCGAAGTGAGCTCCCAGACGCAGCCAACTCCTCAGCCCATTTCAACTCATCCTGGTTGGTGATTGTCACAAGATCACCTTCCTTGTCCTTGTACTTGACAAGAACAGCCTTCAGCCCAGGAAACTTGCTCCGGACGGCCTCACGCAGCTGTGCCATGCTGCAACTCGCCGGCACCTGAGCCCACCTTATGTCCTCCCCAAACACAAGTTTCACCTGCCTCGGCTGCTCCTCCACCTCTTCCTCCTTGACAGCTTCGGCTATCTTCTGCTCCTCCACCTCCTCCACAGCCGCCGCCGCAGCCTTGGCAGCAAACTTCCTCCCTCCCCTCTTCTTGCGAGGCTTCTGCTTGGGCGCGGCGGCCACCACCTCCTCCGGCGTGGGCATGATCTCCTTGTCGTCCAAGACAATCCCCTTCTCCTCCATGCTCGTTTTGACCCTGTCGGCCACATCCAGCGCGGTGAGGTTGTTGGGCTCCAGGGTGAGCACCTTGTTGACGTCCCTGCAGGCGAGGTCGAGCCTCCCGAGCGCCTCGAAGCAGCGCGCCCGCTTGAGCAGCGCCTTGGTGTACTTGGGGGACGACTCGAGCGCGACGTTGCACTCGTTGATGGCGCGGTAGTAGTCGGGCGGGCTCATCTGCATGTAGCAGGCGGCGATGTTGCTGTGGAGGTAGGCGACGTCGGGGTGCCCCTGCGGGAGCAGCTTGATGGCCTTGTCGTAGTTGAGCAGCGCGCGGTCGTAGTCCCGGCGCTGGAAGAGCTTGTTGCCCTCCTCCTTGTGCTCCTGCGCCATCTCCGTGAAGATGGTCTCGTCGCCGTCGAGGACCTTGGAGCCGGACCGCTCAAGCGATGCTTGCTTGCCCCCGTGCTCGCCGGACTTGCCGCCGCCGGAGCCCCTCTTCTTCTTCAGCGACGGCTTGCCCATCTCCGGCAACAAATCTACAACAAAAAAAAGTTCCCTCCTTTCCCCCCTCTCGCAATCAGCACCACAAGCCGCCTCGAATCCTCAAGAAAGCTCCCAAATTCGACGGAACCAAGGCGGAATTCGATAGAAATCCCACCTCTCCCCCAGCAACCCCTCCCGAACGGAGCAACTCAAACCAAGAATTCGAGGCCGCCGCCGCCGCTCCCCCTCAAAACCCAAGAAAAGCCAACCAAATCCCAACAAGGGTGGAGGTTGGGAAGAAGAGGAAACCCAACTACCCAAGTCAAAGCTGGCGAAGGACAGACCGGAAGCCAACGAAGACGCGGTCGGAGGCTCGGAGCAGGGAGGGAATCTCTCTCTCTGTCGCGGTGGGAATGGACGAATTGTTCGGATGCGTGGAACGGAATAAACGAACAAACTGCGAGTCCGCTGAAGCAAAGCAAAGAAAACGAACAGCGACGGCCGCAATATCCCTGCCGCTGCGATTCTTAAGCCTCTCGCTTCTCGTCTAATCCTCTGCTTTCAGTGGCGTGGTCGCGTGGAGCAGGTGCCAAAGCCTAAAGAAAGAGAGAAAAAGGAACGGTCGGGCCGTGCCGCACTGCTGCTAATCTTTTTTGATTAGCGTGTGTGGTTGGTTTAGTAGCGGGAGCGGCCGCGGGTAATACGGGACCTGGTCGGCGTTGGCCGTCGGCGGGCGCGTGTGGTGACAGCGAGGACGCGGGCGCCGCCAGCCCAGCCGGCCGGCCGGTGCGCTGGGCGTTGCGGTGCGTGTGGTGGGAAAGCAGCAACGGTGGGCGGTGGTTGGTGCCGGGCTGCTTGCCGATTGTGACGTTGCCCAAACCCGGGGTCTTCCCGCGTCATCGCCTGATTTGGCGAAAGTTTAGCCGCCGCCGCCCCCGCGGCGGATTAGGTTAGGGTTTCCCGCCTCGGTTGCACCGGGCCAGGCCGGGCCTCCATCTTGGGAGCCCTCGTCGCTTCTTGTCTCTCTCTTTCGCTGGCGTTCCTTCCCTTCGGGGCCTGACTCGTGTGACCAACGGGCCGGAGTAGGCCCATGTTGGCCCACTTGCACCGTGACTCTTCTTGGGCAATGAATGTGTGCTGACTGCGCCCCTCTCCGTGACGTGCGTCGACCAATCGGCGCGCGCCATGTCAGATCCACTGTCTCACCGACGTGTGGGTCCGCCAGCCCGTCACGGGAATCCTCACGGGCTTCACCTCTCTCTCTCTTCCATAAACAGTATACGCGAAAAGTAAAGAGGAGAGAGATAGGAAAACTGCAGTGAAGTCGCCGGCGCCGCCGCGACAGGAGGAGGAAGAGGAGCGGCAGCGGGGCCCGGCGATCTCGGCGGCGGCGCGGTGAGGGAGGAAAGCGGGGGCGCGGCAGGATGCACTCCTTCGGGCACCGCGCGAACGCGGTGGCGACGTTCGCGGTCACCATACTGGCCGCGATGTGCTTCGCCGCCTCCTTCTCCGACAACTTCAACACCCCGACCCCCACCGCCTCCGTCAAGGTATGCATCAACCCCGTCTCCCTCGGTTTCGTCTCACCCACGCTGCGCGCGCGCGGCTCTCTGCCGGCGCATCGAGGCCTGATTTGTGACTGCGAGCGTGGGCTGCTCGATCTGCCTGTAGACTCTAGCCGATTAGCTCGTCCGCGCTCGTGCGAATTCACCTGTTGTGCTGACGCGATCCCCGTCGTTTGAACTGCGCAGATCTTGAACATAAACTGGTTCCAGAAGGAGGCCAACGGAAACGACGAGGTAACTGATCTCCGTACCCTTTTGTGCTGCGCGAATTGACCAAACAAGCGAGAGATTGCTTATGCCACGAATTTGTACCAACTAGTATTTTGTTGTTTTTCAGGTTAGCATGACACTTAACATCTCTGCGGACCTCTCGTCTCTGTTCACGTGGAACACAAAACAGGTAATGTGTATTTCTGGTACTCCATCCCCTTGCTAGAATTTATTCTACTAGAAAGTATCAGCTTGAACATGGTCTGAAAAGTAACTGAAAAACAAATTCTGAAACAAAGGAAGTACTACTTATCTGTTTAGTGTGTTCGAGTCTGCGACAAAATGAGAATTTGTGCCTCAGAATTTTGTGGTACCTTGTAACAGTTCTGTGTTGTCGCTGAATGATCCTGTGAATAAAATATAAATGGAAATTTTCCATCATAAAATTTCATTGTGTTGTACCTATGTGCTGCTGAAATTCTAGTTCGCTTGATCTATTAATCCTGTCTAAGAAAAGCTTAAGAACCTTCTCCTACTTCCGTCTGCTTAACTTTACTTTTGCTGGATGATTGTAGGTGTTTGTTTTTGTGGCGGCTGAGTATGAGACTCCACAAAACGCTTTGAATCAAGTAAGTCCATCGAAGATTATTTGAATAGATTACTCATACCTGTGGAACAATATATTATTATCAACTACTATTAGCCCACAACAACTGGCCGCAAAGGCATGAGTTTTCCTTTGGGGCAGTAGCGCAATTTCATGCATTTGGCATTTGCTTGCGGTTTGAAGTAATGATGTTATATAACTTTCTTCTTAGTCTGTTCTTCAACATACATAGGGAGTTGTGGCTGATGCATACAGTGGTTCTGGAAACTGGAATTACTTTGCTGTGGGTTGATCCAAAACTAAGTCACAATTTAACCCATTCTGTTGTTTGAATTTTTCATGTGTTGTTGATGGGACTTTTTCGCCAGTATAGATGAACTATAGTTGAAGCCTGTGCTAGGTGGAAACTCGACCAATGATTCTCATGGCGTAACGGTTAGAGCGTTGAACTCCGGAGGTCGATGAAACCCCTGTTGCCGGCCCGAGTTCGAATCGTGGTACCAACTTCTTGAAGACAAAATCAAAGGGACATATCTCCCTTTGGTCAAATGTTTTTGAGGAGGAAACCTAAGTCTGTTAGGTTAATAAATGCACGTGTCCTTCTAAAGCCAGTTGATGGTAATTGACCCAAGTTGTTGTTTTAGTTTCAGATCAGCAGTGTACTGGATGTTAGCTTGATCATTTGCATGATTTGTTGATTACTGCTGTTTTTCCAAACTTTGGGTTAGTGGCGTGCCAGCCTGAGCCTATACACTATATGTTTCTGTGATACAACCTTGTGACCTGTACCAGTATGATGACCATTCCTACCTTACTGGATCATTTTATTGCCTGCTGAAATTCTATTATATTTCCGATTTGTCTTAAATTGTATGATAAGTGATTGTATTTGGTTTGTGTGACAGGTTTCCCTGTGGGATGGAATTATACCTGCAAAGGAGCATGCCAAGTTTTTGATCCATACCACAAACAAGTACAGATTTATTGACCAGGCAAGCATATTACGTAGATTGAATGCTAACTTAATGTGATTTGTGATGTGTGAAATTTTATCACTATGGTTGGGTTGTGCAGTTTGTTATGATTATTCTGAAATTTGAATGGATGAAGATATTTTCCCTGTTCTTCATATGGTATTTGATAATTCATATAATACACTGCACATATAATCGGTGCTGATGCCTGAATCATGCATTTACATGGCTCAGTTTTTATTCAACAGAAATTCTGAATCTATTTACGTAAATTATAGTAGAATGGTAGTTGGTCCTGAACCGCTCTCATTTCCATCCGATCATTAGGTTTTGACATTAATTTTGGATAGCTATATCAGTACAGATTGACTCTTGCTGGTGCACTGTGCATCCAATCTTTTGGTTGGTATCAATTTCCTCTGTTTAATTTTTGGATTGGATAGCTGTAATATGTTATATGTTCCGTTCATTACTTAAATGTGAACTACTGTGCATTGCATTGAATGGTTCATTACTATTAGCCCAGTTATTTCGTACTGCAGCACGGGATTCTTGGAGATTGCATTGAATGGTTGATTAATGCCCTCATATTTATCTTGTTACAGGGAAGCAACCTAAAGGGCAAGGAATTTAACTTGACGATGCACTGGCACATTATGCCGAAGACTGGCAAGATGTTTGCAGATAAGATTGTAATGACAGGTTATCGTCTCCCTGAGCAGTACAGATAGTCAGA
Organism: Echinochloa phyllopogon; assembly: GCA_033239725.1. NCBI lineage: Eukaryota > Viridiplantae > Streptophyta > Magnoliopsida > Poales > Poaceae > Echinochloa > Echinochloa phyllopogon. The sequence goes on along the minus strand of BTCW01000002.1, from coordinate 46,002,733 downwards.
TAGGTCCTTGGACAGCAAAAGACCTGGGAACAGAGACCTGCAAGAAGTTTTAGTATTAGTGGCATAGCTGATACTGAGCCTTTTGTTCTAATCTAAGCCGAACGTGTAATCTTATGAGCATGTGCTTTAGCTGAAACCAGGCGAAACAAAGTTGTATTTTGCGGATATATGTATTTTCCGACTTTGGTTCGTCTATGAAAAGTTGATTCCGAATTTGTTGAAAGCTGCGCTTTTATCTGAATCCATGGATTGCCAGCTGCAGAGCAGCTGATGATGCGCTCCATTTGAAAAGAGATTTCGCACCCCAGCTGGAAATGATTAAAGTTGACTGATTTTTGTTTGCACGGTATAATTCGTTGAATGCCAATTGTTGTCAGGTTTTTCCGACGGGAAAAGGATATGGTCCATCACCATCAGTACGACTATGAAGATGATGCTAGCTCTTTGGAATCTGATGAAAGGAGAAAGGGTAACGGCTGGTGGAGTGGTGGGAGACCAGCAACCGGAGACAGCCTGGTTATATGATTTTGCTGCGGCCTACTGATACAATTTGTTAGTGTGCCATTTTTTTTCTTACACCTCAACAACATAGGGTACAGTATGGAATTTATATATGAAAAAAAAGCTTAATCATACTTGTATAGTCTTCACTCATCACTTTTACTACCCGACAATCCCATCGTTCTAAGTACCCTAGTTGAAGACCATACCATGCCTGAGCCGGCCTTCCATCGATTTCATCAGAGGATGCTCAGATGCTTGGATATCCTAGCGTGTACGTAGGAGAAGTTGATGGTAAGTATCTCCAATTAGCTCCTTCCTCATGTCCACAGAACCACCCATTCAGATCGGCATCCCAGCGGTCAAGCTTGGTCGTGAAATAGACGATATCTATTTTTCAAAAAAAATTATACAGTACGATATCTGTATCTTCTTGCAGGCCGAGCACGGGTTGGCATGTGTCGAGAGGTCCTTGAGTCCCTGATAGCAGGCTGTTGCGTGCTGCATACTGTTCGCACCCAAAATTGGCAACCGGTCAGACCGGTTCTAGGAAGCGGTCAGACCGGTTTCACTGTAGCCGATCTGGCAACAGCCAAACCGGTCTGACCGGTTTCCCTATCCGGTCTGACCGGTTTCTCCCGCATTGGAGTAGGTTTAGGACTCTAGAGTTTTATCCCGTATTGTAAACCAACCTAAAGGGGTACGACTTCCCCACCCTATAAATATAAAGGGTCATGGCCGATTGAGAATCATCATCCAATCGAACAAATACATCTATCTTTTATCTTTTTACTTTTTCTCTTTCCCCTACTTTTCCAATCTACTATTTGCTGTTCTTCCTTCGTCTCTACGTCGATTGAAGGCGTCCTAGGTGGCCTGCCGACTCTAGGACAACCCTACGTGCGTTGCCCCGACGGGATCCTGCCCGGACGACGCTCGAAGGTCTACCGCCAGCTCTGCCTGGCAAACCGGTCTGACCGGTTACAGAAACCGGTCTGACCGGTTCCTGCGTTTGCGCTCTGTTGGTCGCGAATTCGTGCCAACAGATTTGGCGACTCCGCTGGGGACGAAAATCTGGTTGCTCAAACCGTTTTATCGATCTCTAGGTAAATCAATCGGCTACCATGGCCGGTAAATTACCTAAACCTGCTGATGTCGATGCTGCAAACATTCAGAGGCCGAACGTTGATCAAACGGCGGCTGAGGAGCAGAAAGCGCTTGCGGAAATCCGAAGAAAGATCCGTGAGCATACAGAGCGAAAGGCCCAGGAGATGGAAGAAGAAGCTGTGAAGCAATACATATCGCACTTCTCCGTGGATCGACAAGGGAACGTCAAGAAAGACAAGGATGTCGTCATTGATATTCCCGCACTGAAGGTACAATCCAATGCCCCTCTTGAAGTAAATTCAGAAATTGCAAATTTTATTGATGGAGCTGTCAGTGCTAGCTTTAATAATAAATTTGTTGCCATGGGTGAAAAATTTGAGTCTACGATTAAATCTCGTTTAGAACATTTAGAAGCCAAATTTGATAAACAATTTTCTGGTAAGGATGTTAATGGATCTACTTCTAATACCGAAAATTATAATGCATCCGAGGATTTATCAAATTTGCATATTCCGAAAATTCCCATTGGTTCATCACCAGTCCACCACATACATAGCCGGACTACTATTGGTACTTCGGCTGGTGGAGTGAATACGATGGCTGCTACTAATGCTATGATGCCGCATACAGTTGTGTATAATGAGCCATCTACAGGTGCATATGTTTCTAATAGTTCGTTGCATCATATTCCTAATACATTGCCGAATCAAACAGCAACATATAGCACACCACAACCCACTCTAAATCAAGTACCACATCCTGGATCATCTAGGCCTAGAACCGTTTCGGGGATGGAAGGATTTAGAGAAGAAATAATTGAGATATTTAGACAAACTTTTGGTACGGAGCCTAAAACAAAGAGTCGGTCATATCAAAGACCGTATCCTGAGAAATATGAGTATATCCCATACCCACCAGGCTTTAAAATACCAGAGTTTACTAAATTCAGTGGGGATGATGGTAGAAGTACTTTAGAGCACATAGGCCAATTTACTATACAATGTGGTGAAGCTGCTTCTAATGATATTTGTAAAATGAGATTATTTCCTTTATCTCTATCGGGTGCTGCATTTACTTGGTTTATTTCTTTGCCACCCAACTCAGTTTATACCTTTGCTAATATTGAAAGTAAATTTCATGATTATTTCTTTAATGGTGAAACTGAGTTAAAATTGTCAAATCTTGTATCGGTTAAGCAAAAATCTAATGAATCTGTTTCTGAATATATTAGAAGATTTAGAGATACTAGAAACCGATGCTATAGTTTGACAATTTCAGATAGAGATCTAGCTGATCTTGCTTATGCTGGTTTGCTTGATATTCATAAAGATAAGCTAGATGGTCAAGAATTTCTAGATGTAAGTCGGTTGTTGCAAAAAGCTCTAGCTAATGAAAACCGACTTAAAGAATCTAAGAGCTTACAAAAAACTAATGATAAAAGTAATCGTCTTGTATATTATGCATCTGATAATTCAGACGATGAAAGTAATAATGTTTACAGCACTGAATTTGTGTGGTCAGCCAAAGATAAACCTACCACCTGTGATTCCTTAAAGCCGGTCCGCAAGAATCGGCAAGAGGAAGTTAAATATACTTTTGATGTGGCTAAGTGTGAGAGAATTTTCGATGAATTGCTAAAAGCTGGAAAAATTAGAATAACTCATACTATGCCGCCATTAGAAGAGTTGAAGAGACGTGCTTATTGTAAATTTCATAATTCTTATTCTCATGCAACGAATGATTGCAATGTATTTCGGCGGCAAGTGCAATCGGCCATTGATGAAGGTCGTTTGACATTTCATCCTATGCAAGTTGACACTAATCCTTTTCCTATGAATACCATTGAGTTACAAGATCCTAAAGTGCTAATTCGGCCACATCAAGCCGAAAAAGCCGTTGGAAAAAATGTAATCATTGGAGATGACAAGCTTGCTGATCCAGAAGTGATAAAGGTGCAGAAGGAGGTCCCTCAAGTGCTTGGGGGGCAACAAAAGACAAAGAAGACCGGCAGCGCGCAAACCGGTCTGACCGGTTCTTCAAACCGGTCTGACCGGTTTCTCCAGAAAAGCTGGGAGTGCTCCAAGCACAAGAAAAAGGTGAAGCCGACCTTCGAGGAGCTTTTGGCCAAGTACAAGAAGAAGAGTTCGAGTCAAAAGCAAGGAAATCGGCCTAGTAAAGGTAAACAATCAAAACATCAAAATGAATCTTATTCTTGCAAATCTCGAGTAAATTATGCTGCTGCACCTTGTTCATATGTTGGACCGACCTCACCATGGTCCTGGTTCTATCCTTATTATTGTCCACCTTTAAATTATAACAATTTACATATGCGTTCATATATGATTCAATATGCTCCTACATGTGAAAGTTATGATCCAACGAAAAGACCGTTTATTGTTAACAATAATCTGGTCAGAAGTACACCTATTTCTAAAAGAGATGAGAAGGACATCAAGAGAGATTCAAGATATTCACAGCCGAGGTGGTGTCCCTCAGGTTTGTCTCATACTCAAAAGAGAAGATTGCAGCGGATACGTAAGCAAGAATCAATGGAGCAACAAGCGAAGGTCACACCAACAAAGTTAGCAACTACCAAGCAAGTATGGAGGCCAAAGCAAGTCGTTTCTTGAAGTAAAAGACAATTTTATGGCCGATAAAACAATTATCGCCCTTAGAGCAATATATGGGCGATGTACTGTTAATCATCGTCTTTAGCCAATTTTGATTATTATAGATGTTTTCTGATACGCAAGCTTTACCAGAAAACAGGGGGGCATATGTTCGCACCCAAAATTGGCAACCGGTCAGACCAGTTCTAGGAAGCGGTCAGACCGGTTTCACTGTAGCCGATCTGGCAACAGCCAAACCGGTCTGACCGGTTTCCCTATCCGGTCTGACCGGTTTCTCCCGCATTGGAGTAGGTTTAGGACTCTAGAGTTTTATCCCGTATTGTAAACCAACCTAAAGGGGTACGACTTCCCCACCCTATAAATATAAAGGGTCATGGCCGATTGAGAATCATCATCCAATCGAACAAATACATCTATCTTTTATCTTTTTACTTTTTCTCTTTCCCCTACTTTTCCAATCTACTATTTGCTGTTCTTCCTTCGTCTCTACGTCGATTGAAGGCGTCCTAGGTGGCCTGCCGACTCTAGGACAACCCTACGTGCGTTGCCCCGACGGGATCCTGCCCGGACGACGCTCGAAGGTCTACCGCCAGCTCTGCCTGGCAAACCGGTCTGACCGGTTACAGAAACCGGTCTGACCGGTTCCTGCGTTTGCGCTCTGTTGGTCGCGAATTCGTGCCAACACATACTATATATACTGCTGGTCGCGTGCATCAGCGCCGTGTCTTGCGCTACAGCGTAGAACCCCAAGATGGAGCTATGAGAACGCAGTGCCAGTGCAGTGTGTGGGCAGTGGGCATGCGACTAGCCCCATGGGTAGCTCCTGGCCGAAGATGGAGCCATGGAGGCGATGGTGCTGGCTAGGGATGAAAACGATTACGGAAATTCCCGATCGACCGAGCTTCGTTTCAGAGAGTTTCCGTTCCGATGAAACGGAAACGATACACATTGGAAAACGATACGGAAACAATACTGGATTTATACCGACGAATAGCTCCATCGACTGAATTAATCGGAAATTTTTCGATGGAATTCCGAATTCGGCACAGTTAAATCATTGAGGCCCAAAATGCACGGCTACCCCTTCAACTTCGCCTAAATTTTTTGTTGTCGCAAATGAAAATGAATACCCTACATAGCTCCATTATTTTTTATCTTTTGATGTACATGCATAAATGATATATAAATATGTAGTAATGTTGGTTGTTGAAATTGGTCCATAAAGTTTTCGGTTTGAGGTTTTCGACATTTTCGTTTCCGATATAGCGATTGTTCCGTTATCGCTATCGTTTCCGTTTTCGTTTCCGAGTAAAAAAATATGGTTAGAAAATAATAATAAAAATTTTCGATCGTTTCCGACCAATTTCATCCTGGTGCTGGCAGTGACCGGCAAATGTGCCTTCCATTCCCAAGCAGGCGTGTATGCATGCACTACTGCTCACTTGCCCACGCAGGCACTGATCAAATGCCCTTCATCTTGAGCTTTCCCTCCCGCCCTGCACGCCACCGGCCCTGGGTGACGCGACTGCAAAACAGTCAGGGGGCACCATGAAATCGAAATCGACGGCGTCCACGTTTCAACTTTCAAGATACCACGACACGTTGACGATGCTAGCTAATAATCTGTTGAACGCTCGGCCACCACCTGTAGCCAAGCATGCTCACGGCCTCCAACCCATTTTCTCCATGACACAGCTCATGGTTGAGAAGGAAGGTCTGGTCGACGATGGTCTGACGGCAAAAAGATTTGCCGAAGCAGCTGCGGCATGGCGCACCAGCAGGATGAAGCAGTCATGGCGACAGTCCCCCTCACCGGAGGCGTCCGATAGAGTCAACGACATCTGTCGAAGCCGCGCCATGGTACCGTGCGGCAAGACAGTCCGATCCCTAGCAGCCTCCTCGTTGTACTCGTGATGGCTTTCGCCGGTGCCGCCCACGCACCGCCGGCAGACACGCCGCCCAAGTCAGAACGCCTGGACTGTACCGTTCAACTTCTCTGCTCTCGCAACCATCGGCGGCGGAGATCTAGCAGTTACCGGGCCGGCGGGCCCTGCCACATTGGTCGGCGCGAGGATCATCGGAGGTTCGCCTACACGTCGTTGAGGAGAACGGCGGTCGAGCGCAGGAGCCGGGGAGGTGGAAGGGGCCTCCATTATCTCGCCAATACCCAAAGACAATCGCGGCCGTATATGCCCGGATAAACGGTAGCGAGGGACCGAGGGGGTGGATGGTACCTGAAATACCGACCGCCCGGTCGGTATTTGATTTACCGTCCCAAGCATCAGGCGTCTCGCGCCGTTGGCCAGTCACTGGCCGGGATGGCGGACCAGAGCCTCGCCGCCATGGCTTCAACGCGCGAGATAACTTGCTTTGCGCGCGTTCGAGGCCCATTCTATACCATGCTGCTTCGCGGCTCGTTGGTCACTGCTCCTTAATCGCGGACGGCAAAACTACAAAGTGAAGCAGTTCATAGTGCGTGAAGCAGCAGCTCGACGTACTTGAGGCGGTCTCCGACGACGGCGGTCGCCGCCGGGCACCCCGACCCGCGGCGCGGCTCGTGCTCGGGTGGAAGTGGAAGCACCTTTCAGTTTCAGTTTCGCCGTCCTTGCACGAGCTCACCTTCACCTCCATGCATGGGCCACCGTTGAAGATTCTTCGTGATCCATCGGTTCAGGTTCGTTCAAATTCCAACTTCAGTTCTTTTGGCTAAAGGTATCGTGGAGGCTCGATCGCGTCTTTTCCCGGCTCGTGACGACGGTGAGCTCGAGTGCTGCTGTCCCTCTCGTGGCGAGTCGCAGCTAGCTCCCCACGAACAGAGATTGAACACCTCCCCAGAGCTACACCCACATCAATTTCCTGGCGACCTGCAAAGGAAAATAACGATGCTATCGACTGACTGAGCTGGGCTATTCAGTATTTCAGTGGGCTTTTGATTATATGAACCAGGGAGTTAGGGCTTTAAGTAGGCCTGCTTATATCTTTGGGCTCGACCGACGAGCAAATCTGGCCCGCTTGCTCGTTCCGGCCGAAGGTGGGGTCCCAATTTCTCGCCCTACCACTCACCGATCTTTAATAAATTCTGGGATCAAGTGTGTGCACAGTGTGCGGTGTATGAGAAATTTCTCGTAGCTAAGGTTTCTCTCTCCGGATGCTGCAGCTGTCAAAATTGTGTGCTCTTGAGGATCTACGATGTTGGAGTTCCCCTTGAGCTCATCGTCTTTCTTATTCCCAGACGCCAGGCCACTGCACATGAAACGGACATGCTCACATATTTGCAATTTGCAAACCTGCAACCATTATATTCAATCTTTGACTATGAGAATCATCATAATTAGCAATGGAATGGCATTTCAGGCAGTTAGGCTTAGTGATCTGTAGTAGACCTTTGACCTTGATGCCAAGGTAGACCATGATGCTGCGGCCGACACAGGAGAACCGGCTCTCACCTCACCACCGTGTCGCAAAGAGCCCCCCACCATCTGCTTGCAATCACCAGGCAGTAGCTTGTGCAGGCTCATCGCTGCCACCGTCATGTACTCTCAATTGAGCTATCGACTGACTCGTTATTTTCCTTGCAAATGCAAAGATACGGTAAAATTGACGACGTATAAAGATGCATACCATTAATTGAATAGCGCTATGCAGCTTACCGTGTTAGTCGCTTGATATTTTGGACTAACTTTTATATACAGGGTTGCAGCATTTGCTTAAGGCGATGTGGCTACATCCAGCGTCCGCTCGCCGTCGTTACTCATGCAGTGCCCACTCGTGCGCATGTTCTCGCTTGCCTAACCCCCTGCATTCTCCTTCACCGACGTAGCCGGCCTTCAATTCCTTTGGGGTCCTTCGGTCCTTCCCCAATTCGTCGTTCGTCCCTGGCACTGCGGCCTCCTCCACCATTTATCTTTTTTTTTTCTCGAATCCGCAGGAGATATGCGCATCTTTGAATTAAAGAAGGGGAGTGAAAAAATACAGATTCAAGAGCAAGGCGCACAAAGTTGCGCAAAAAGGAAAGCAACCGGCCCGGGTCGCAGCCACGGGGAGTCTACGGGACTACTCGCTACGCAGACAACCTAAGTCTTTGGCCCAGAGCTGCGCATCAGCGACTATCTTGATGATCAAGGCCTGCGGATCACAAGAATCATCGCGGAACACCCTTGCGTTGCGCTCTTTCCAGATGTGCCATGTTGTCAATGCGAAGAGGCTGTCGAAACCCTTCCTCTTGCCAACCGGGAGCGCCGATCTCAGCCCCTTCCACCATTGCCGAATGGTATAGCAGCCTTGTGGCAGGATGGTGATCCCCAGATGCTGTAGAATGAGCCACCATACCTGCTTGGTGTAGGAGCACCCAATGAAAAGGTGATCGCTGGTTTCCAATTCCTGGTCGCAGAGAGTACATTCAGGGCGCTCGCCCAGCACCAGCCAAGGGCCGTCACTAACATCGCGCGCAGCCGTGAGCTCATCCAAGAACAGCTCCTCACCGTCCCCCTGCGGTCCATACACAGATGTGAGCCACCAATCCGGCGTCCCATCGGCGTGTCGGAGCTTCACGGTCAGCGTGTAACAGCCTACGTGAGACTCGACGATCTCCAGCCCCCCTTGCCGGACAGCAACGAGAATACCGCCCCGGGTGCCCGCAGCAGGCAAGAACGAGTAATCACAAAACTGCGCGCCTAGCATTCCAAGCATTAGTTGCTGGTCGACCGATGCCAGCTTGGTCTCCTGCAGACACACGATGGATGCCCTAGCATCCTCTACCAGTAGACGAACAATGTCACGTCGGCCCCTGGTATTCAGGCCACGGACGTTCCATGCAATGATATTGGTGTTATACATTGAAGTCTACACAACCAGGCCGCCAACGTCTCAAACGACCAGGACGGTCGGAGCGTTGCCGCCCGCGGCCTTGCCGGACGGGAAAACGCCCTTGATCTTGGCGCCGTGGTCCTTCATGTCCAGCTTCGCGCGGAACACGCCGTCATAGGAACTCTTGGTAGCCTGCGACACGATCGTCGTCCCGTCCGCCATGTTGAATTTCTGCATGAGGATAACTTCCCCACGGCGCGTCACCGGGATGCAGGCCAGCCTCTGGCCCTTCAGTCGCTCACTCCTCTTGGGCAACTGCGACGCCACAGGCGCGGCGAGCCGGCGTTCACTCGCAGCAACCGCCATGGGCGCATGCAGCGGCGTCTGCGGCTCATCAGGAGCGCTCAGGGGTGCGTGGAGCAGTGGCGCGCCCAACTTGACGCGGACAGACTTCACGAAGTCCTCAAGAGCTGCAACCGCGGTTGCTGGCGGCCCAGCGGGAGGCGCCGGCCCAGTGTCGCAGGGAGGCGCCGATGCGACCAGATCATGGGCCAGATCGAGGCCCACTCCGTCTACCTCGGAGGCAGGGGACGTGGCGCCCTCAGTGTCTTGCGGCGCTCCGACAGGTGGGTCAGTACTGTTGGCGACATCTGCTGCCCCAACGATCGCCACGCCGACCGAAGCGGAGTCCTTCTCTTCCAAGCGTTTGGCATCTTCCATCGGCTCGTTTGAATTCTTCGAGACTGCGGGGGGCGCCAACAGGATCAGCCTGGGATCCACTGCACCAGCCTGCAGCACGATCAGCCTTGGGTCTGCAGCCGGCGTCGGGACCACGCGGCGCAGATCGGGAGAAACAGCCAGGGAAACGGCAGGGGAGGCAGGCCGCGACAGCTGCCCATCTTTGTCGTTGATAGCGGACCGGTCAGCCTCCTTTTCCACGGGCCCGTCGCTTTTGCTTTGGCTTGCACTTTCCCTTTCGGGCGTCGGAAAGGCGAGATTCCCTGCTATCTCCGCAACCTTGTCCTCATGCCGGTGACCCGCCGCCGTGGAGTCGCCGGAGCTCCGGCCAGCCGGTCTGGAATCTTCCAGCCCGTCGCTGCCATCGCATTTGACGCCGGCATCAGCTGGCTCTGAGTTGCCGTCGATGCTTCGGCCGGCTGGTCTGGAAGGCTCCAACCCGTCGCCGCCGTTGCATCGACGTCCACCAGCACCACCGAAACTGCCAGCGCCGGCAGTCGTCTTCCTTCCGTCTCGCCGCGGCAGCACGGAGAGACGAGGGCCTCCATTTCCTTGCTGGCATCCATACGAGCGGTCGGGGTGTCCGTCCGGCCCGCTGTCCCCGTCCTCCGAAGGTGACGATGGGCCAGGGGTGTACGGCGAGCGCGGCCGGAAGTCCGCAATGGAGCGCAGGTGGAAGTCGATTGGCTAGACGAGCATCTTCTTCTGCGTGAGGTAGGGAGGAAGGTTGCCGAAGATTCTCTGCATGTCAGCATCCTCGTGGCGGATTGAATGTTCTGGTTCTGCCACCAGCAATCTCTTCATGATTGGAATCGCGAACGGGTCCTTGGTCCAAGCTGCAACCTTGAACGTGGACAGGCTCTCCTTGCGCGTCGTCGCATCGTCGACGCGCTTAATCCATACATGTGGTGCGAGGAGCTTGCTCGCCGTGTCCACGTCCCAAGCATGGGCCGGGATGCCATCGATCTCGATTGTTACCTTGGTGAGCAGAGTCTCCAGCTCCGCCTGCACAAGCCTGGTCCAAGGCCGGAGGGACAGAGTGGTGGACGCGAGCGGGATCGGAGTGGCCTCGAGCAATCGGTCTCGCACGGCGAGAGAAGCGCATTCCACCAGGAAGTTTTCGGGGTAGAACGGCTTGACGACGATGTCCGACGTCGCCAGCCCCGTGGCCACGACGATAGCGCTGCCGGCCTCCGTCGCGGTGGCCGCATTCCGCCTGGCGCTGCCAACCTCCGCAATCAGGGCAAGACGCAAACGAGCCTCCTCGCCGACTATGGCTGCATTGCGTTCCACGAAACAGTCCAGAAACCGTCCCTAAACTCTTTTCCTCGGCCCAGCCCGCTCCCCTTCCTTTTTTTTTCCTTTTCTGTTTTCTTCCGCGGCCCAAACTTCCTCTCCCCCCTCTCTCGCGTCGCTGGCATGTGGGCCCCGACCGCCAGCTCCTTCCACCTCCGACCGCGCCACCGCCCGACCGCATCGCTCGACCTCTCGGCGCCCCGCGTCGCTCCCTCTCCCTCTCCCTTCCCTCTCCTCTCTCACCGAGCTACTGTAACCGCCACTCCACCATCACTCCGCTCCCCCTTCCCGAAACGCTCTCCCACCGAACTCTCCCCACCGCCGTGCGCCATTGATGGCCGGCCTCTCCCTTCCCCTCGGCACCGACGCATCCTTCCCCTCCCTCCGCTCTATAAAAACATCGACCGAGCCACCAAGAACCCCTCTTCGTTCGCTCGCCTCTCACACAGCCACGCCCCTACACCAATTCGCGTCGTCCGCCGCACCCGAGCTCCGCCGCGCCGTCGATCCGCCGCCCCGACGCCGCACCGTCCCTCCCGACCGCACCAGTTGCTTCCCGAGGAGGTAACGAAGCTCCCTGTCCTCTTTTTGTTCTCTGTCTAGATAGCTTAGGCGCTCGTCTGCTTTCGCCCGAGTGGCCCGCCGCGGTCTCTCGTCGCCCGCCGCCGCTACCGCGCCAAGCGCCGCCTAGAGCCCTTGATCGTGTTCGCCTAGCCGCTTTGTAACCGTAGGTGCCTAGACAGTAGCCTCCCGAGAACCCCAGCTAGCCCCTTGCCTCGCTCCGGCGACGCGCCGCCTCGGCACCGCCGCGTCCCGCCGCTGTTCGCCATCGCCTACCGCCCTTGGTGTGCAAACCTCGGCATGAACCCCCTAAACATGTTCGCTAGCCCACCAGCTACACCCAGCACCTTCCTGCACTCGAATCCGTAGCTGAGACCCCGAGTTCGAGTTGAACTCCGGCGAACTCGCCGCCGCGCGTCGGCGTCCCGCCGCCGCCCGACTGCCCCCTTCTCTGCCAGCCGTCCATCGCGAGATCAACGGCCCAAATTAAATCTGACCCGAGTCAATACAGCCACGTACCGGTCAACCCTGGCCTTTTTGCAAAAGAGACCCTAAGCTTTTCCTTAATCAACCCGCCGTCCTGTCTAGTTCAAAAATAATTAGATTTAGGTCCTGGTTTTTACAGAAAACCCCCTGAGTTTCTCTATTTTTGTGTCCCGAAGCCCAGCCCCTGCTTTTTACGCGTTAGCCCTCGGGTTTAATGCGTATTTGCGTTCTAGTCCCTGGTTTCTTTCAGTTTAGCCCCTGTAAGCTTAGTTTTCTTGCCAGCAAGTCCCTAAACCTTGTTTTAGCCATATCTTTTCCGTCTTAGCTCCGTTTTTAGCGTTCTTGGTGTCCAAGCGTTCGTCTTTTCGAGCTTGTTAGTTTTAGACGCTTGTTTTAGTCTGTTAGAGATGTTTGATGTACTGTTTTTCTTATTGTTGTATGTTTTAATCGTGGATCTCGTGCCAGTTGCAACCGAGCCGCCCGTCGATGCGGATCAAGAACAACTTTTTGAGGAAGAAGATCTTTTTGTAGACCAAGGCAAGTGGCCCTCCCCGCATATTCTTTTTATCCTAAACAATTGCATGACAACTAAAATTTACTTTAATTGCATTAATATGATGGGAATACCTTTTTAAGGATTTACCTAGTCTTTTACCATGATCCCTTGTATCAACCCTGATTTAAAAAAATGTTTTGGGTTAGTTATGCTTAGCGTTGCTATACTATGGGAATGGTTAAAACTGAATCTTTATAGAATGTTGATCATGGCAACTCTGTTGGTGAAACGATGGTTAATACAAGAGAACTTTTCTTTAATCGGAACATGGAGTGACCACCCAAGAAAACAACGCAACCATAGGGTTAATGGGCTCTGACCTTAGCCAATTAATTAGGCGTGTGATCGCACTGACGGCCCTATCCGACCACGAGGAGCAGAGGGGGATTGGGGTTGTAGGGGTCACAGCCCGGTCCTCTTGGGGTAGCAGCCTTGGCTAAGGTGCTGACCATTAGGGAGGTTTGTGGACCGCCCTAGTCTGTAACTTTGCAGGTCGTTGGTCTTTTGCACACCTTTGTAAAGGCTTCGTAGTGGACCCCAAGCCACTCACCTCGGAAGTGTTTAAGGGTCTAGCTAACCCGGGCAACATGGGGAACACGAGCTATGGTGAAAGTGTGCAACCTCTGCAGAGTGTAAAACTGATATATCAGTCGTGCTCACGGTCAAGAGCGGCTTGGACCCTACCATGATAATTGAACTTAAAGATGGAATCTAAATCATGGTTTTACTCGTGGGTTTTGGAATAAGATGTTCTTTTTAAATGCTTAAGTGGGTTGGTATAAACTTACATCTAGTAAATAGGAAATTGCCAATAAAACTTGATCAACTCTAAAAAGCTCACTGCCGTGAACCATAGCCTATCCTTGTGGCCTTGCATTTTCACCCCGCTTGCTGAGTACCTAGTTAGGTGTACTCACGCTTGCCATTGCTGATTCAGAAGAAGGAAATGGAGAAGAATACTACAGCGACTACGACGAGTTCTGAGGCTTGCGCTTTCCCCAGTCAAGATGCCTGTGGAAGATGCAAGTTGAAGACACCTCGTTTAGCTATCGCTTGTTCTACGATAAAGACCTTCGTGTCTCTCGAGAGTGTAATATGGATATTATAATAAATCCCTTGTACTTTAAAATACTGTGTTTTGATATTACACTCTTTTGTCTATCATATGTGTGTAAACATGATCCTGGCGCACATATGAGATGCACTTGGTTTTCCCTCGAAAATCGAGTGTGACAGAGTGGTATCAGAGCCGTTTTGACTGTAGGACGCAGCCTTAAGTTAGAACTGGTCGGAAATTAAGGACCCAACATCTAGAAAGCCATGTCATCTTTCAAAATTACCCTATTTTCGCATAAAAATCTAATTTATATTGTTCTTTGTTAAAAGATCTCATCATTTTGATTTATTCTATACTGAGTCAGAACTTTTTGCCTTTGTCAGATGGTTTGTGAGTATCAGACCGCTCGTGCTGTCATTGGAGGTTCATGCCCAGCTGGACCGTCTGTTCCCCAACACCCCGAGGAGGCACCGACTAAGGAAGCCCCGGTACAGGTACAGCCTGAGGCACAGGCAGAGGCACAGGAGGAGGAGCCACCTTAGCTCTTCGACGGCACTGTGCTTGAGGTGGACACCGACGGAGACATGGTGATTCCACCAGCTGCTCCTGCTGCCGGCGACGCTGCACCTGACGCTACTGGTGGAGACCCAGACGACTCTGGGGACGACAGCGACGAGGAGGAGCCTAGTGACGGGGATGACACCGACGTGGAGGATGAGGACCAGGACAACGACAACAACGACAACAACGACGACGAGGAGGATCCAGGGGAGCCTCACTAGCGTGGTCCGGAGTACCACCTACACGCCTCGTTGGGTGGGACCGGGCAGTTCTGCAGACTGCTGGAGGAGTTACTGGGGTTTTTAGAGTTCACTCTAAAGCCTCTGTATGTGGTCGAGCACTTTGAGGAGCCCGGCCTGGAGGACTACTACACAGCTCAGGTAGACATCCGGGTACCTCAGCCAGAGGCTTCCGGATGGAGGATCCGTTCAACGCACTACAGTTGTGTTCCCTTCTCCACCGAGGACGCCGCCATCAACGACGCTGCCAGGAGGTATCAGAGCCGTTCGAAAATCGGGTGTGACAGAGTGGTATCAGAGCCATTTTGATTGTAGGACGCAACCTTAAGTTAGAACTGGTCGGAAATTAAGGACCCAACATCTAGAAAGCCATGTCATCTTTCAAAATTACCCTATTTTCGCATAAAAATCTAATTTATATTGTTCTTTGTTAAAAGATCTCATCATTTTGATTTATTCTATACTGAGTCAGAACTTTTTGCCTTTGTCAAATGGTTTGTGAGTATCAGACCGCTCGTGCTGTCACCGGAGGTTCATGCCCAGCTGGACCGTCTGTTCCCCAACACCCCGAGGAGGCACCGACTGAGGAAGCCCCGGTACAGGTACAGCCTGAGGCACAGGCAGAGGCACAGGAGGAGGAGCCACCTCAGCTCTTCGACGACACTGTGCTTGAGGTGGACGCCGACGGAGACATGGTGATTCCACCAGCTGCTCCTGCCGCCGGCGACGCTGCACCTGACGCTACTGGTGGAGACCCAGACGACTCTGGGGACGACAGCGACGAGGAGGAGCCTAGTGACGGGGATGACACCGACGTGGAGGATGAGGACCAGGACAACGACAACAACGACAACAACGACGACGAGGAGGATCCAGGGGAGCCTCACTAGCGTGGTCCGGAGTACCACCTACACGCCTCGTTGGGTGGGACCGGGCAGTTCTGCAGACTGCTGGAGGAGTTACTGGGGTTTTTAGAGTTCACTCTAAAGCCTCGGTATGTGGTCGAGCACTTTGAGGAGCCCGGCCTGGAGGACTACTACATAGCTCAGGTACACATCCGGGTACCTCAGCCAGAGGCTTCCGGATGGAGGATTCGTTCAACGCACTACAGTTGTGTTCCCTTCTCCACCGAGGACGCCGCCATCAACGACGCTGCCAGGAGGGCACTTTACTGCTACAGTTACCGTTTCCGTGACCAACTGCACTACTCCGACTTCCGCCACATACCCAGCCGACCTGTTGGTACCGAGGACACTGTGGTACCAGCTTCTCAGACAGGAGACGACTGAGTGGACATCCTTGCTCGAGTCAGGGCTGCGCTCAACACCGACCTGGAGGGAGCCACCTCCGAGATCGAGGGACTGCACGGGAAGCTCCAGGACACTCAGGCCAAGATCGCGCAGCTTGAGGCGCAGCTTGCGGGGCAGGCACCCCCAGAGGAGATGGCATAGCACTGCACCACGTCGTCTCCACCGCGCAAGAAGCTTCGCTACGGCACCCCAGGAGCTACCACCAGTCTTGGCTAGGAGTCTTAGATGTCTACCTTTTTCTTTTGTTAATAATTCCGTTCCTGCGAGGACGATGCGTTGTAATAATGGTTGATGGTTGAAAACATGTTTGGTTTTGTTTTTGCGATGAATGAATGCTTTTGTGGAGTGATGGCCACAACTGCATTAATAAAAATAATTAGTTTAATTAATTAATCTTAGCCCCCTTATGCTTTATCTCACTCATCTTAATCTGTTCAGTCCTTATCTGAAAAAAATCTTTCCCTAACAATCAGATGGTAAACACCAGGTCAGGAGGAGGACAGGATATTCCACCAGTGATACGAGCCCACATCGCCAATCAGCAAAATCAAGCACCACCTCCCCCACCAAACCCACCAATGGATCCGGCTATGCAACAGTTTCTGGCTGCCCAAACTCAGCTGTTGTAGACTCTCACCGCAACAGTGCAGAACTTGCAAGCACAGCAAAATCAGCCACCACAACCAGCACCACTACCGCCCAGAGACAAGCACAAGGAGTTCATGAGCCACCGTCCGCCCACTTACTCTCACTCATCAGATCCTTTGGATGCTGATGACTGGCTAAAAGTTGTCACCAGGAAGCTGGAGATGACACAATGCACCGATCGTGAGATGGTGCTATACGCTGCAGGCAGACTTGAAGGACCAGCGGCTGACTGGTGGGATGCGTACACCGCTGCACATGCCGCACCACAGACCATCACCTGGCAAGAGTTCAGGGATAGCTTCAGAGCTTACCACATTCCCTCTGGAGTTATGAAGCTTAAACAGAAGGAGTTCCTCGCACTGAAGCAAGGAAACATGTCAGTCAGCGAGTACCTGGATAAATTCACTCAGTTGTCTCGCTATGCACCAGAAGAAGTCAACACTGATGCCAAGAGACAGGAGCGATTCCTAGATGGTCTCATAGGGCCACTCAATTATCAACTACAAAGTCATATCTTTCCTGACTTTCAGATTCTTCTGAATAAGGCTATTGGCTTGGAAAGCAAGCGCAAGGAGATTGGAGAACACAAACGCAAGTTCCAATCTCAGGGACAATCTAGCAGCAACACTCGCCCCCGCCACAACTCTCTGCAGGGTTCTCACTTCCGCTCAGGTGGACAGTATGGAGGTTACTCGCAGAACATGCAGCTGCAACGCTCGTTTCAGCAGCCACAGCGCTTCAACCAGCAATCACCACGCACGCCGAATCAGCAACAGAATCGGCCAAGCAACAACACGGCTACTCACCGCCCAAGCAATGCCACAGGCGCTCCAGTGAGGAACAATGCTCCAGTGCCACCAAATGGTTGTTTCAAATGTGGAGAATTGGGACACTATGCTAACAGCTGTCCTCAGCGTGGAATGCATACTCCACAGAGAGGCAACGAACAGAGAACTGAGAAACCTTCATCACAAGTTCGTCCAGGAAACTCAAGTGCACAAGGCAACAGGGCTCAGCGGAATTTTGTTCGTGGAAGAGTGAATCATGTGACCGCGGAACAGGCCCAAGAAGCCCCAGGAGTTGTACTTGGTACGTTCCTTGCCAATTCCATACCTGCAACAATTTTATTCGATTCTGGAGCAACGCATTCATTTATTACTGAACAATTTGTGGCAAAACATGGCATGACCATGAGAGCTATGAAAAAGCAATTACTAGTTAGTACTCCAGGTGGAGAGATGCAAGCCAATTTATTCTGTCCACAAGTAACTCTTAAAATCATGGGAGTAGATTTCCCAGCCGATTTGGTAGTATTGAAATCGTGGGGAATCGATATAATTCTGGGAATGGATTGGTTACACCAGTGGGATGGATCTATTCAGTGCCGTAAGAAGTCAGTACTCTTAACCAGCCCTCAGGGAGACAGAATTGAATATGTGGCAACTCCCTCACTGACAGAAGGTGGGACAGTAAATTCTATGGAAGGCAAGACACTGGAAGATGTTAGAGTAGTGAATGAATATCCGGATGTATTTCCAGATGACTTACCAGGTATGCCACCTGACCGAGATATTGAATTCAGTATTGAACTTTTACCTGGTACTGCTCCTATATCTAAGAGGTCTTATAGAATGGATGTTAAAGATTTGGTTGAATTAAAGAAACAAATAGAAGAATTATTAAGTAAGGGATTTATCCGCCCTAGTTCGTCACCATGGGGAGCCCCTACTCTCTTCGCGGATAAGAAAGATGGTTCTTGGAGATTATGCATAGACTATCGATCAATTAACGATGTGATCATCAAGAACAAGTATCCGTTACCTAGGATTGAGGATCTGTTTGATCAGATGAGAGGTGCAAAAGTGTTCTCAAAGATAGATCTGCGATCAGGCTATCACCAGTTGAAGATCCGACCGGAGGATATTCCTAAGACAACTTTCACTTCTAGATATGGACTGTATGAGTTCACAGTCATGCCATTCGGATTGACAAATGCACCAGCATACTTCATGTATTTGATGAACAAGGTGTTCATGGATTATTTGGACAAGTTCGTAGTGGTGTTCATTGACGACATTCTGATATTTTCTCAGAGTGAGGAAGAACACGAAGAGCATCTGAGGCTTGTGTTGCAGAGGCTTCAAGAGCATCAGTTGTATGCCAAGTTCAGCAAGTGTGACTTTTGGTTGAAGGAAGTTTCATTTCTTGGCCATATCATCACAGATGGAGGAATAGCGGTAGATCCAAGCAAAGTTCAGGATGTGTTGGACTGGAACCCTCCAAAGAATGTGCCTGAGATCAGGAGTTTTCTCGGATTGGCAGGCTATTACCGCAGGTTTATCGAAGGATTCTCAAAGATCGTGAAACCGCTTACAACCTTACTAGAAAAAGGAAAAGAATTCAAATGGGATGATAAATGCCAAGCTAGTTTTGAAGAATTAAAGAAAAGGTTGACTACAGCCCCTGTATTGATAATGCCCGACATTCACAGAGGGTTTGACGTATATTGCGATGCTTCGCGTCAAGGTCTTGGGTGTGTTTTAATGCAAGAAGGAAAAGTAGTGGCTTATGCTTCCAGACAACTGAGTTAACATGAACAAAATTATCCCACACATGATCTGGAATTGGCTGCCGTTGTACACGCGCTGAAAATTTGGAGACACTACATGATTGGCAACAAGTGTCAGATCTTTAGCGACCATAAGAGTTTGAAGTATATCTTCACCCAAAGAGATCTCAATCTTAGACAGCGCAGATGGCTAGAATTAATCAAAGATTATGATCTGGACATTCAGTACCATCCCGGAAAAGCTAATGTTGTAGCAGATGCTTTGAGCCGGAAGAGCCAGGCAAATATGCTCATAGCATGATTGAAACCACAAGAGTTGTGTTGGGAAATGGCACGGCTCAACTTAGGGATTGTTGCCCAGAATGAATCTATGACTTTAGAAGTCGAATCAACACTGGAACAAGAGATCAGGAAAGGGCAGTTGACAGACGAAAAGATTAAAGAGTTTGGAGAATTGATTGATTCAGGAAAGGATTCAGATTTTAGGAGGGATGATCAGGGAACCATATGGTTCAGGAACAGGATATGTGTGCCAGAAATTGATAGTCTTCGTGAGATCATATTAAAAGAAGCTCATGATTCAGCATACTCTATACACCCTGGTAGCACCAAGATGTACCAAGATTTAAAACAGAAATACTGGTGGTACGGAATGAAAAGAGATGTCGCAGCTCATGTCGCTTTGTGTGACATATGCCAAAGGGTAAAAGCAGAACATCAAAGACCCGCCGGATTGCTGCAACCACTGAAAGTACCTGAGTGGAAATGAGAAGAAATTGGTATGGATTTCATTGTAGGGCTACCTCGTACACGCGATGGTTATGATTCCATATGGGTTATCGTGGACAGGTTAACCAAAGTTGCTCATTTTATACCAGTTAAAACCACTTACTTAGGAGCCAGACTAGCGGAGTTGTACATGTCATGGATAATATGTTTGCATGGAGTTTCCAAAAGGATAGTGTCAGATCGAGGCACTTTGTTTACATCACATTTCTGGAAGAAACTACATGAGTCAATGGATACAGAGTTGAAATTCAGTTCAGCATATCATCCACAGACCGATGGACAGACGGAAAGGACAAATCAAATCCTGGAGGATATGTTAAGGGCTTGTGCTTTAAAGCATGGAGGTAGCTGGGATAAAAGTTTACCGTATGCAGAATTTGCCTACAACAACAGTTATCAGTCTAGTCTCAAGATGGCACCGTTTGAAGCCTTGTACGGAAGAAAATGCAGAACACCCTTGTACTGGAATCAAACGGGTGAAAGTCAACTCTTTGGACCAGAAATTATAAAAGAAGCTGAAAGACAAGTCGAGATAATTCGGGAGAATCTTAAAACCGCACAGTCACGCCAAAAGAGTTACGCTGATCCTAAGAGAAGAGAAGTGGTATTCGAGGAAGGAGATTATGCTTATCTCAGAGTATCACCTATCAGAGGATTACGAAGGTTTAATGTCAGAGGGAAGCTATCACCTCGTTTTATCGGACCTTTTAAAATATTGGAAAGAAAAGGAGAAGTGGCATACAGGTTGGAATTGCCAGCTCGATTATCGGGAGTTCATGATGTGTTCCATGTGTCACAGATGAAGAAGTGTTCAAATGAGATTAGGGTGGAGCACTTACCATTGGAGGATTTAGAAGTGAAGGATGACTTGACTTATAAGGAGTATCCTATCAAAATCCTAGACAAGTCACAGAGGGTCACACGGAGCAAGGTGATAAAAATGTGCAAAGTTCAGTGGAGTAATCACTCAGAAAATGAGGCTACTTGGGAAAGAGAAGAAGAACTGATAAAGGAATTTCGTCAGCTGCTTACCGAATCTTCCTGAATCTCGGGACGAGATTCTCTTTAAGAGGGTAGGATTTGTAACACCCTAAAAACTCCATCACAAATAAATCATAGCAACATGGTTAGATTTAATTTTTTTTCTAAAGGACTTAATTAAATTTTTAAATTAATTTGAGCCTAAAAATATTTAAACATCATTTAAATAATTTTGGAGCAACAAGTGCTTGTGCATCATATTTAAATTGCATGTCTTTTGTTTGATTTGTGTGAGAATTTCAAAACCATGAAAAAGTCCAGAAACCGTCCCTAAACTCTTTTCCTCGGCCCAGTCTGCTCCCCTTCCTTTTTTTTCCTTTTCTGTTTTCTTCCGCGGCCCAAACTTCCTCTCCCCCCTCTCTCGCGTCGCTGGCATGTGGGCCCCGACCGCCAGCTCCTTCTTCCACCTCCGACCGCGCCACCGCCCGACCGCATCGCTAGACCTCTCGGCGCCCCGCGTCGCTCCCTCTCCCTCGCCCTTCCCTCTCCTCTCTCACCGAGCTACTGTAACCGCCACTCCACCATCACTCCGCTCCCCCTTCCCGAAACGCTCTCCCACCGAACTCTCCCCACCGCCGTGCGCCATTGATGGCCGGCCTCTCCCTTCCCCTCGGCACCGACGCATCCTTCCCCTCCCTCCGCTCTATAAAAACATCGACCGAGCCACCAAGAACCCCTCTTCGTTCGCTCGCCTCTCACACAGCCACGCCCCTACACCAATTCGCGTCGTCCGCCGCACCCGAGCTCTGCCGCGCCGTCGATCCGCCGCCCTGACGCCGCACCGTCCCTCCCGACCGCACCAGTCGCTTCCCGAGGAGGTAACGAAGCTCCCTGTCCTCTTTTTGTTCTCTGTCTAGTTAGCTTAGGCGCTCGTCTGCTTTCGCCCGAGTGGCCCGCCGTGGTCTCTCGTCGCCCGCCGCCGCTACCGCGCCAAGCGCCGCCTAGAGCCCCTGATCGTGTTCGCCTAGCCGCTTTGTAACCGTAGGTGCCTAGACAGTAGCCTCCCGAGAACCCCAGCTAGCCCCTTGCCTCGCTCCGGCGACGCGCCGCCTCGGCACCGCCGCGTCCCGCCGCTGTTCGCCGTCGTCTGCCGCCCTTGGTGTGCAAACCTCGGCATGAACCCCCTAAACATGTTCGCTAGCCCACCAGCTACACCCAGCACCTTCCCGCACTCGAATCCGTAGCTGAGACCCCGAGTTCGAGTTGAACTCCGGCGAACTCGCCGCCGCGCGCCGGCGTCCCGCCGCCGCCCGACTGCCCCCTTCTCTGCCAGCCGTCCATCGCGAGATCAACGGCCCAAATTAAATCTGACACGAGTCAATCCAGCCACGTGCCGGTCAACCCTGGCCTTTTTGCAAAAGAGACCCTAAGCTTTTCCTTAATCAACCCGCCGTCCTGTCTAGTTCAAAAATAATTAGATTTAGGTCATGGTTTTTACAGAAAACCCCCTGAGTTTCTCTATTTTTGTGTCCCGAAGCCCAGCCCCTACTTTTTACGCGTTAGCCCTCGGGTTTAATGCGTATTTGCGTTCTAGTCCCTGGTTTCTTTCAGTTTAGCCCCTGTAAGCTTAGTTTTCTTGCCAGCAAGTCCCTAAACCTTGTTTTAGCCATATCTTTTCCGTCTTAGCTCCGTTTTTAGCGTTCTTGGTGTCCAAGCGTTCGTCTTTTCGAGCTTGTTAGTTTTAGACGCTTGTTTTAGTCTGTTAGAGATGTTTGATGTACTGTTTTTCTTATTGTTGTATGTTTTAATAGTAGATCTCGTGCCAGTTGCAACCGAGCCGCCCGTCGACTTGGATCAAGAACAACTTTTTGAGGAAGAAGATCTTTTTGTAGACCAAGGCAAGTGGCCCTCCCCGCATATTCTTTTTATCCTAAACAATTGCATGACAACTAAAATTTACTTTAATTGCATTAATATGATGGGAATACCTTTTTAAGGATTTACCTAGTCTTTTACCATGATCCCTTGTATCAACCCTGATTTAAAAAAATGTTTTGGGTTAGTTATGCTTAGCGTTGCTATACTATGGGAATGGTTAAAACTGAATCTTTATAGAATGTTGATCATGGCAACTCTGTTGGTGAAACGATGGTTAATACAAGAGAACTTTTCTTTAATCGGAACATGGAGTGACCACCCAAGAAAACAGCGCAACCATAGGGTTAATGGGCTCTGACCTTAGCCAATTAATTAGGCGTGTGATCGCACTGATGGCCCTATCCGACCACGAGGAGCAGAGGGGGATTGGGGTTGCAGGGGTCACAGCCCGGTCCTCTTGGGGTAGCAGCCTTGGCTAAGGTGCTGACCATTAGGGAGGTTTGTGGACCGCCCTAGTCTGTAACTTTGCGGGTCCGTTGGTCTTTTGCACACCTTTGTAAAGGCTTCGTAGTGGACCCCTAGCCACTCACCTCGGAAGTGTTTAAGGGTCTAGCTAACCCGGGCAACATGGGGAACACGAGCTATGGTGAAAGTGTGCAACATCTGCAGAGTGTAAAACTGATATATCAGCCGTGCTCACGGTCAAGAGCGGCTTGGACCCTACCATGATAATTGAACTTAAAGATGGAATCTAAATCATGGTTTTACTCGTGGGTTTTGGAATAAGATGTTCTTTTTAAATGCTTAAGTGGGTTGGTATAAACTTACATCTAGTAAATAGGAAATTGCCAATAAAACTTGATCAACTCTAAAAAGCTCACTGCCGTGAACCATAGCCTATCCTTGTGGCCTTGCATTTTCACCCCGCTTGCTGAGTACCTAGTTAGGTGTACTCACGCTTGCCATTGCTGATTCAGAAGAAGGAAATGGAGAAGAATACTACAGCGACTACGACGAGTTCTGAGGCTTGCGCTTTCCCCAGTCAAGATGCCTGTGGAAGATGGAAGTTGAAGACACCTCGTTTAGCTATCGCTTGTTCTATGATAAAGACCTTCGTGTCTCTCGAGAGTGTAATATGAATATTATAATAAATCTCTTGTACTTTAGAATACTGTGTTTTGATATTACACTCTTTTGTCTATCATATGTGTGTAAACATGATCCTGACGCACATATGAGATGCACTTGGTTTTCCCTCGAAAATCGGGTGTGACAGATGCGTGGCCCCCGCCAGCGGCGCGGCCACCACCAGCGGCGCGGCCACCGCCAGCAGCGTTGGCCCTCCGAACCGCGCGCCGCAGAGGGGTGCGAGGGGCGGCGCACGGACTCGTCACCCACCGCCGGCCGCCAACAATCACGGGCCAGATGGCGGAGCCGATGGCACCGGAGGCAGCGCTTGGGGAGCCTGCAGGTCGCCACTCTGTGGTTGTAGGAGAGGCAGTTGAGGCAGCGACCCTGCAGCTCCGGGGGCAGGCGGCGCGATGAGGAAGACGTGGAAGTGGAGGATTTGCTCGAAGATGACTCGGCGCGGCGCAGTCAGCGACGGGTGGAGCGGGTCGTCACCGTCTCGAAGCCATCGGCGTCCACCCTTGGACGGCGACGCGAATCCACATCGGCTTGGGGAACGCGTGGTCCCAGACGCTCGTGAACCGGTCGCCGCGCTCCCAGAGCCTCCGGACTCGGCAGCGGCCCGCGCTGCCGCCGGGCGCGGCGGGAGGGGCGCCGACGCCGTCCACGGCCGCCAGCAGCGGGCACGTCCTGGGCCGGAGCGGGCACCGTCGCCACCAGAGTGGCCGGAATCACCGCTGCATCTGGCGAGGCCACAGTATGGGGGCCCGGGGACCGCACCACGTCGGGGTAGGATCTCGTCGGGGCCGGAGGGGAGGGCGAGAAGTCGTAGTCGACGAGCTCCTCAGCATCGCTGTCCTCCGTCCAGCGCACCTCCTTGGGCCGCCCAGAGGAGGACGGGTAGAAGGGGGCGACCGCCGGAGACAGGGGAATAGGGGTCGTCGCTCGGGAGGGGGTACCTTGGATGGATCCCGACGGCTGCCGGCGGACGCCAGTCGAGGGTGACGAGGGCGCCGAGTCCAGAGCGACAACCTGGGCGGAGCCAATCGCCGCTGGAGGGGAGCGGGGGGCGGTGGTCGCCGGAGCCAGGGCGGCGCCTGGCGCGGCTGCAGGGGGTGAGGTGTTGGTGGCCGCCGGGGTCAGGGTGGCCTCCGGCACGGCTGCTGGGACCGCCGGGGCCGGAGCGACCGTCGGCGGCGGGCTGGGAGGGGTCACCTCAGCCCCGCGGAGGAGGAGGAGCGGAGGAGCGCACATGCTCACCTCGTCTTCCACCATTTATCTTCTCGCCTCTATGGAGGCCCCTCTCTACTAATGGGTCATGCCAATCTAGGGCGCCATGGAGGGAATTTAGGTGGCTAAATAAAGAGATTAGCCATGAAAATCAGGCCAAGTAGAGGCGTAGGGTACCTGGAGACGGAGAATGCCGATGTACAGCGATCTGGCATTCGGTCCTGCGCTACTCGCTAAAATAGGATAGTCCGCCGTCCCCTCACCACCTCTCCCAATCAGCGCTGTTTTTTAGCCTCGCCGACACACGGATGGAACCACATGCTCCTCCGCCGCGATACTCTGCGGCTGCTACCGGTGGCGCCGTGAAGAAGAGGAGGAACCCACCGGGCAATCATAGTAAGTACCGACTTTAGAGGACTTAATGATAAAAATAAATTCTCTAAAGATTTCTAATCGTTGTTTAACCTGCCTCATTGTCCACGCATGCAGACGAATATGAACTAGCCATTTCGGCGCCCATCGTTTCCCCCCGCTCCACATGTGCAACGTCACGGACGAATCGGTTCGTCGTCGTCAACGTCCGCGGCGACAGTGAATCACCTCCGAATCAGGGCTCCTCTCCACCGCAAAACTCCGCGGCCGCTCGCACCGGCCAAGAAAAATAGGAACCGACTGCAATCCATTGTGTGATATGACGTGCATCGTCGACCACGCATGCATGTTCTGACTCGGAGGTGATTGCGCTATCACTGCGGACACCCTCACAACCTTTCCCAGTGTGCACTCTTATTTGGGCTTGCCGATACCTAGATAGAGCCGAAGGGCTCTTCTCCGCCAATTTTCTCCGCGGCTGCTCCCAGCGCCGCCGCATCGGCGAAGAAGAAGAGGAACCCGCCGGGCAATCCATGTAAGTACCGTAACTTTAGAGCACTTACTTGACGATAAATGAATTCCCTAACATTTTCTAATCGTTGTCTAATAATACGATGTAAATGTGCATCCTCGTCCATGCATGCAGGTCCTGAAACGGGGAGGTGATCTGGTTGTCGCTGCGGATGGTGATGGTGATAAACCGGTTCATCTGCAAGGTCTGCCATAAGGGTTTCAAGCAGTTGGTTTGTCATTTATCTTCCTTTGTATGTTTGCATAGGGAGAAGTGGTTTCTTTAGTTTTCCTGTGTCTTGTGGTATATACTTGCATGTATATTATTTAGTGTGTCTTGTGGCACATACGCACATATCTACCATTTAGTGTCTCTTGTGTCACAAACGCACAGATCTATAAATCCTTTCACAGCTATCTTATTGCTGAATTTTGGTCATATTTGACTCTAGGTCCATAGTGCTTGCCATGTCATCTCTCTATGACTTTGACGGGTCGATCACCAAAGATTGAGATAGTCCAACAAGGTAAGGTATGAACCAGTTGTTCTCCCGTTATGGATGTCACATCGTCTGCGCTCTTTTTTGGGCTTGCCGACATGCAGATGTAGCCACAATGCTAATTGTTTTGTACTTCTACCTCCAGTATTTTTTGGCACAATTAATTAAGACTAGACAGCATTCTATTCACTAATTAAATGTAGTAGCACAGACATGCAGTACTATATTCTCATGCTCCATATATAAATAAGTAGATTCCTGCCATGTTCATGTGCGAGGAGTGCCATAATTAAGGGGTTCGAGCAGTTAGTTTGCCATTTCTCTTGCTATGTTTGTTTGCATAGGGAGATGTGGTTTCTTTTTGTTTTCCTGTGTCTTGTGGTACATACGCACATGTATATTATTGAGTGTGTATTGTGGCACAAACGCACAAATCTATCATTTAGTATGTCTTGTGTCACATACGCATGGATCTATCAAACCTTTCCTAGCTAACTTACTGCTGAATTTTTGTGATATTTAAATCTAGATCCATGATCCTCGAGGCCGAGCAGCCTCTAATTCCAGTCCTACATATATGCCATTCCATAGCCAGCATACTAATAATCACAGTACCTACCATGTATTCCTCTTGCCATCCCACATAGGCAGGAAGTAAATGCTCATGTATCCATAAACCGCCACAAGTAATACACGTTAGATACTAGGTCGGAAGGTTGGAATTGAAGTATGAACTAACCATTATGGTGCCTACTGTTTCCCCCCGCTCCACATGTGTAAACACAACACCAGCCGTCATATCCACACACGATGTTCCAAATCAATATACGCTTGTACGTGCATCACCTTGGTGCTCCCGAGTAACTCCTTTTTCTAAGAGACATATGGGCCCTAAGTGGCTTCCACGCCGTGCGTGGGCCAGGCCTTTCTCCACCTACTAGTCGTGGTCATCTCTATCTCTAGCTCCCTCTTTCAACGTATATATTGGGGAGACGTACGGTTGCCCTCGCCACCTCACCCAATCAGCATTGTTTTCTAGCCTCGCGGGCACGAGGATGGAGCCACAAGACTCCACACCGCCGCAGTACTCCGCGGACGCCACCGCCACCGCCGCCTCCGCGCCGGCGAAGAAGAGGAGGAATTCACCGGGCAATCCAAGTAAGTACCAACTTTAGATCATTTCCTTAATGATAAAAATATATTCTCTATAGTTTTCTAATCGTTTTTTGGCGTGCATCATCGTTCACGCACACGCAGGTCCTGATTCGGAGGTGGTTGCATCGTCACCGCAGACTCTGACAGCGACAAACCGATTCGTCTGTGACGTGTGACACAAGGTGTTCCAGCGGGAGCAGAACCTACAGCTCCACCGTCGCGAGCACAACCTGCCATGGAAGCTGAAGCTGCATGGCGCCACTGGATTAATTTCTATGGTACTTCTCAAGAACATATGTACGCTGATTTCTCGATTCATTTCTGTGAATTTCTAACATGCATGGTTTCGGTTTGCACGGTCTAATACAGTTTGTATTCAGTCAAATGTTGTATTGGCATGGCTCTGTGCTAATTGTATTGTACTTCTGCCTCCAGTATTTTTTGGCACAATTAATTAAGACTAGACAACATTCCATTCACTAATTAAATGTACTAGCACAGACATGCAGTATTATATTCCCATGCTCCATATATAAATAAGTAGCTTCCTGCCACTTATATAATTCTCACTGCATAAATAAGTTGCCTTCCAGCCAAACTCGTTCATGTGCGAGGAGTGCCATAATTAAGTGGTTCGAGCAGTTAGTTTGCCATTTCTCTTGCTATGTTTGTTTGCATAGGGAGATGTTGTTTCTTTTATTTTCCTATGTCTTGTGGTACATACGCACATGTATATTATTGAGTGTGTATTGTGTCACAAACACACAAATCTATCATTTAGTATGTCTTGTGTCACATACGCATGGATCTATCAAACCCTTTCCTAACTAACTTATTGCTGAATTTTGGTGATATTTAACTCTAGGTCCATGATCCTCGAGGCCGAGCAGCATCTAATTCCAGTCCTACATATATGCCATTCCATAGCCAGCATACTAATAGTCAAAGTACCTACCATGTATTCCTCTTGCCATCCAACATAGGCAGGAAGTAAATGCTCATGTATCCATAAACCGCCACAAGTAATACATGTTAGATACTAGGTCGGAAGGTTGGAATTGAAGTATGAACTAACCATTATGGTGCCCACCGTTTTCCCCCGCTCCACATGTGTAAACACAACACAAGCCGTCATATCCACACATGATGTTCCAAATCAATATACGCTTGTGCATCACCTTGGTGCTCCCGAGTAACTCCTTTTTCTACAAGAGATATATGGGCCCCACGTGGCTTCCACGCCGTGCGTGGGCCGGGCCTTTCTCCACCTACTAATCGTGGTCATCTCTATCTCTAGCTCCCTCTTCCAGCGTATATATTGGAGAGATGCACGGTTGGCCTCGCCACCTCACCCAATCAGCGTTGTTTTCTAGCCTCGCGGGCACGGGGATGGAGGCACAAGACTCCACACTGCCGCAGTACTCCGCGGATGCTACCGCCGCCGCCGTGCCGGCGAAGAAGAGGAGGAATTCACCGGGCAATCCAAGTAAGTACCAACTTTAGATCATTGCCTTAATGATAAAAATAAATTCTCTATAGTTTTCTAATCGTTTTTTGGCGTGCATCATCGTTCACGCATGTGCAGGTCCTGATTCGGAGGTGGTTGCATTGTCGCCACAGACTCTGACGGCGACGAACCGATTCGTCTGTGACGTGTGACACAAGGTGTTCCAGCGGGAGCAGAACCTACAGCTCCACCACCGCGGGCACAACCTGCCATGGAAGCTGAAGCTGCATGGCGCCACTGGATTAATTTTTGTGGTAGTTCTCAAGAATGTCTGTACATCGCTTCATTTCTGCGAATTTCTAACATGCATAGTTTTGGTTTGCACGGTCTAGTACAATTTGTATTCAGTCAAATGTTGTATTGGCATGGCTCTGTGCTAATTGTATTGTACTTCTGCTGCCTCTAGTATTTCTTGGCACAATTAATTAAGACTAGACAGCATTCCTTTCACTAACTCACAGACATGTAGTATTATATTCTCATGCTCCATATATAAAAAAGTATCTTCCTGCCACTTGTATAATTCTCACTCAATAAATAAGTATGTTGCCTTCCAGCCAAACTCGTTCATGTGCGAGGAGTGCCAAAATTAAGGGGTCCGAGCAGTTAGTTTGCCATTTCTCTTGCTTTGTTTGTTTGCATAGGGAGATGTGGTTTCTTTTGTTTTCGTGTGTCTTGTGGTACATACGCACATGTATATTATTGAGTGTGTCTTGTGGCTCAAACGCACAAATCTATCATTTAGTATCTCTTGTGTCACATAAGCATGGATCTATCAATCCTTTCCTAGCTAACTTACTGCTAAATTTTGGTGATATTTAACTCTAGATCCATGGTGCTTGCCATGGCGGCTAGTATGGTTCAGTTGTTTTTCTCTTATGGATGTCACGTCGTCTACGCTCTTTTTTGGGCTTGCCAACGTGCATATGCATCCACAGAGCTCCTCTCCACCGCAAAACTCCGCGGCCGCTCCCGATGCTATCACGCTTGCCAAGAAGAAGAGGAACCCACTGCAATCCAGGCAAGTACGCCTTAATAACCCGGGAGCACTTGCTAGAAATTTAATTCCTAAGTTTTCTAACTGTTGTGTGATATGACCTGCATCCTCGCCCATTCATACAGGTCCTAAATCGTACGTGATTGGATTGTCGCTGCGGACACTAATGGTGATGAACCAGTTCGTGTATGAGATGTGCCACAAGGGGTTCGAGTGGTTAGTTTGTCATTTCTCTTGCTTTGTTTATTTGCATGTGGAGATGTGATTTCTTTGGTTTCCCTATGTCTTGTGGCATATACGCATAGGAATATTATTTAGTGTGTCCTATGGCACATATGCACAAATCTATTATTTAGAGTGTCGTGTGTCACATACGCACGTATCTATCAATACTTTCCTAGCTAGCTTACTACTGAATTTTGATCATATTTAACTCTAGATCCATAGTGCTTGTCATGTCATCTCTCTATGATTTTGAGAGGTCAGTCACCTGAGAATGAGATAGTGCTATGAGGTAAGGATGTGGCAGGGAGTGTAAGCTTAGCAACTAGTATGGCTCGGTTGTTTTCCTCTTATGGATGCCATGTTAGTTGTTTATTGGGCTTACCAAAATGCACCCACAGAGCTCCTCTCCACCGCAAAATTGCTCGTCCTCTCCCGATGCTAGCACGCTGGCCAAGAAGAAGAGGATCCGATTGTAATCCAAGCAAGTACCCTAATAACCCTAGAGCACTTGCTAGATGATAAATGAAATTCGTAAGTTTTGTAACTGTTGTGTGATACGACGTCCATCCTCGTCTGCGCATGCAGGTCCTGACTCGGAGGTGACTGTGCTATCGCAGTGGATGCCTTCACAAGCTTTCCTACTATACTCACTTTTGGGGCTGGCCAACACAGAGATGGAGCCACATGGCTCCTCTCCACCGCAATACTCTGTGGTTGCTCCTGGCGCTGCCGCATCGGCGAAGAAGAAGAGGAACCCCGCTGGCAATCCAAGTAAGCACCCTAACTTTAGAGCACTTGATTGATTATAAATAATTTTTTTTAAAAAAATCTAATCCTTGTCTAATAAGACGTGCATCCTCATCCATGCATGCAGGTCCTAAATCGGAGGTGATCGGGTTGTTGGTGAGGGCATTGATGGCGACGAATTAGTTCGTGTGCAAGGTGTCCCGCAAGGGGTTTGAGAGGATAGTTTGCCATTTCTCTTGCTTTGTTTGTTTGCATAGGGAGATGTGGTTTCTTTGGTTTTCATGTGTCTTGTGGCACATACACACATGTATGTTATTTAGTGTCTTGTGGCACATACGAACATATATATCATTTAATGTGTCTTGTGGCACATACGTAGTGATCTATCAATCCTTTCCTAAGTAGCTTCCTGCTTAATTTTGGTCATATTTATCTCTAGATCCATAGTGCTTGCCATATCATCTCTCTATGACTTTGATGGGTCAATCACCTGAGTTTGAGATAGTCCAATAGGATGTGGTAGGGAGTGTAAGCTCTACGGCTGGTATGGCTAAGTTTTGCCCCCTAATGGATGTCACATCGTCTGCGATCTTTTTTGGGCTCGCCGACATGCAGATGCAGACACAGGGCTCCTCTCCATGGAAAAACTCCGCGGCCACTCCTGGGAATGTCGTGCCAGCCAAGAAGAAGAGGAAGCCACTGCGATAACCTTGAAGCACTTTCTGGATGATAAACTTGTGAGGAATTCCTAAATTTCCTAACTGTTGTGTGATACGACGTGCGTCCTCGTCCGCGCATGCAGGTCCTGACTCGGAGGTGATTGCGGTATCACAACGAACACCCTCACAAGCTCTCCCAATGTGTGCTCTTTTTTAGGCTCGCCGACACACTTAAGAGCCATAGGTCTCCTCTTCGCCGCAATACTCCGCGGCTACTCCCAGCGCTACCGCATCGGCGAAGAAGAGGAACCCGCCGAGCAAATCCAAGCAAGAACCCTAACTTTAGAGCACTTGCTTGATGATCAATAATTTTTCTAAAGTTAAATCATTGTCTGATACGACGCGCATTCTCGTCCGCGCACGTAGGTCCCGAATCAGATGTGATCGGGCTGATCGCCATGGACGCTGATGGCGATGAACCGGTTCGTGTGTGAGGTGTCCCACAAGGGGTTTGAGCACTCAGTTATTATTTCTCTTTGCTTTATTTGTTTGCATAGGGAGATGTGGTTTCTTTGGCTTTAATTTGATGTGTCTTGTGGCTTACACAGATCTATTATTTAGTATGTCTTGCGGCACATACGCACGGCTCTATCAATCCTTTGCTAGCTTGCTTACTGCTGAATATTAGTCATATTTGTCTCTAGATCTACAGTGCATGCATGCCATGTTGCCTCTCATTGACTTTGACTGGTTAGAAACCCAAGCTCTATAGGTGCGCCTCCAAGTTATCTTCCTCCGATAAATGTCATGCCGCATGCGCTTCTTTTTGGGCTCACCAATGTGTAAATGCATCCAAAAAG
Organism: Echinochloa phyllopogon; assembly: GCA_033239725.1. Lineage (NCBI taxonomy): Eukaryota > Viridiplantae > Streptophyta > Magnoliopsida > Poales > Poaceae > Echinochloa > Echinochloa phyllopogon. The sequence continues at coordinate 45,970,130 of BTCW01000002.1, read as the reverse complement.
ATTCCTCTCCACCACAAAACTCTGCGCCCGCTCTCGGTGCCGCCGCATCGGCTAAAAAAAGAAGAAGAACTAACAATCCTAGAGCACTTGGTGATACTAAAAACATTTCCCGACGTCTTTTAATTGTTGTCTGATACAACGTGGAGGTAATCATACTATCGTCGCGGACGCTCATGTCGACGAACCGGTTCATGAATCGTGAGCGAGGTGCCGAGGGTTGGAGCATAACCTGCATATAGCTCCACCGCGCGCCGCGGCCGACGGGCAGCCGGGCACAACGTTCACAATTCTGGCTGGAATTTCGTGAAAATCCGAAATTTCATTTTTATCGCTGGTACCGAAAAAGAAAAACCTCCGAAATTTTATTTTTAGTATAAATTTAATTATTTTTTTTAAAAAAAGCTCCAGTATCCGAAATTCCTGAAATTATCGCTAGGTCTCGAAAAAAAAATTTAACCGGAATTGAAAACCTTGGCACAACCTGCCGTGGAAGAAGCAGAGGAACCCCAAGGACGCGCGGAGGAACCGTCGTGCCGTGCCTGCATCAGTTACGACAGTCCCGGGCGCTGGGCGTCCTCACGGGGATCAATTAAGAAGCACTATACGTCGTGTAGTCTGACTGGAACTCTGGAAGGCGCACCCCAAGACTCATCTCTGTTCCACGACAAGCAGCCCGATGGAACACCGCGAGCAGCAGCACCAGCCAGCCGGATAGCAACACGCCGACGGTAACCTCCTGAACCTCTCGGGTTCTTCTCTGGCAACGCCGGCGGCGGCCAGGCCCTTGTCATCCAATCCAAGAAGACTTCAACGGCGGCGGCAGCGTGGTGGTGCCCATCGGAAGCGAACTCAGCAGCAGCTTCCCTTCCCTGTACGACGGTCCGTCTCCATCGGCCCGCCTGGCGCTGAACTTGGCAACTGCGCTCCTGATGAAGACAGCCCAGATGGACCCATGCATTGAGCACCCTCGACGGGCGACGGGCCATCGCGCTGCTCCGAGCGCGCGGCTGGCTTCAATTCAGCGCTGCCAACGGTCAGGGCTCGATCTAGCCGGGCCGCACGACGTCGCACGAAGCGCACTTCCATGACCTCATCATGAGCTCTCTGGCGGGACGCGGCGGCGGCTTCTCCGGCCATCTAAGCACACAAAGAACTTCCTCGGCGTCGGTAGGGGTGGGGGTTACCCGAAAAATTCGGGTCGGGTTTTTCGGGTTTTGAAAAGTTCAGATTTTAAAAATTGAAACCCGAAATTTGTTCACAGAAGTTCGGGTCGGGTTTTTCGGGTATTTGATAATTTCGGGTTCGGGTAACCCGAACTACCTCATCACAACAAAGTGAAACAAAATTTTAGTAACATTTAAAAGACCTAACATCATTTAAGCCTAAAAATGACACAATGATGTATCTATTAACCGTAAAAAAGATCATACTAACATAGAGCAATAGTGTTTTGACATAAGAGGAAAAGAAATATATACTATACGACCCTTTAAATTATCTTATGTGTTGTAATATATAGAATTTCTAACATATTTCGGGTAGTTCGGGTTATTCGGATACCGTGGGCTCAAACCCGAATTACCCTAATTTAATTCGGGTTATGGGATTTCAAACCCGATCTAAGTTCGGATTTTATAGATTTCGGGTTTTTCGGGTTCGGATTCGGGCTTCGGGTATCGGGTTTTATGCCCACCCCTACCCGTGCCGACGCGGCGTCGGCATGGGCGCGATGCTGCCGCCCGGGCTCCAGATGAGCAGCTGACCCATAATTTCGTGTATTGCTATGGTTTTATCGGAACCAAATAAAAGCTTGCGAAGGTGTAGTAAACACAATGTGTACCATGCTAACACCAGATCGAGACATTGTTTTACATATATCTTATCTATGACGTCTGATAGTGATCGATCACCGCAACCCGGCCTGTTTAAATATATGCAACGCAACTAGTGAGTGAGCTAGAGTTTATCGGTTAATCGGTTATCCTCACGGCCTCATTTGGAAACGTAATAAGTTTAGGAGAGCTTGTGGTATGGATTAGTTTAACTTATTTTCTATTGTCGAATCACCCATGTGTTGAAAGAAACTGGTTTTTGCCCAAACAAAGTGTCACACCCGGATTTTCACTAAAACCCGAATGTGGCCATATGTGTGCTCAGAAAGTCCATTTACACATATAGCAAACAAATATGGTAAAACAGAGATCAAATGCTTCATTTATTCGTCATAAAGTAGTGTTTACATCAGAGTGCTGCATAAATGAAATACATGGATAGCGGAAGACTAAATAAACTCTCTATAAGTGTAGCCGCATCCCACAAGGACTCTGACTGGGAGAACACAACTCAGTAGTATGGTAGATCTTCTGGAAACTCAGCAGCAGACTCATGCACATCCCAATCTGTTACCCGTCCGGGATTTTGTTGAATAAATAGCAAGTGTAAGTAAAATAATTACTTAGCAAGTATAGCACGGGTGTATGAAGGCTCAAAAAGGCTAGACACGGCTTAACTGCATTAGCACTTTTAGTTGGTTCGTTTTATCATTATCCAAGTTACTACAAGTGAATGAAATCCCAGTTGCAACCCAATTAGTAAGTGTAAGTATCATTAAGCATTAATAAACATCAAGTTCTAATAAAAAAGGATCCAGGGCGCTCGTGACCCTGAGCAAGGCTATCATGATAGATTTACACTCTGCAGAGGTTTCGCCCTTTACCCACCAGTCGCGTAAAAGTTCTAAGGAACTTTGCACCCAACCACGCACATCGACACTTCCGAGGTGTGACTGCATAGGGACGCTACGAGGCTTTTCACAAGACACTCTAACAAGACAGTAGCCGTGGGGGTACTACAAGGTGGTGAGTCCTTAGGCACCGAGATCGACGTACGCCTACGGAGTCCACCGTAAGGGGGTCGATGGCGTCCAGAGCGCGGGTATCCACCCCAACAATGCACAACGCGCGGAGTTCTCAATCGCTGAGACTCCCACACGGGACTGGGCCTAACGAGACCTAGCCGACGGGGCTACCGTCCTCGGTGGAATCGGGAAAACACCCCGTGCCTTGCCTCCCACAACGCCGTTGGCCCCTCGGTAACCACTATCAAACTAGAGCCGTACAAGCTACTCGTCCAAGACCAGAGCCATTATAGTTCCGGCGGTGGCGACAGGCTCCTGGGTTGTCGCTTTAAGAACCGGTCCTTAGAGGGAGACACTAGAACAAAGCACACAGCACATGCTCTAGCTCCCTAGTCCATGTTGCTAAAAAAAGCAAGTTTTAATGTTAAGGTTGAAGTGGACCATTAATACAAGTTTAACAGTTAAATAAAGGTGACAGTAGCTGCGCCTAGCAAAGTTCTACCCATATGCAATAAACCCAAGGTAAACAAGGATAGGATAATGAAAAACTAGGTACAACCTTAAAGGTAAAACTATTTAGACACATGCATGTATGAAATAATGTATTACAAGTGTGTAGGTAGCAAGGATTGTTCGTGCTATAACTTGCCTTCCTCAAAGTGCTGTTGCTGCTGCGAATCCGGCTCCTGAAAGTCCTCGTACTCAAACTCCAACGGCAACGGCTCACCGACTGGACACGAATCACCACACAAGCCAATACATACAAACAAGAGTGTTCTATTAGAAACAGTACACCAACAGTGAAAACAGTAAAAAAAACAGGAGCTAGAAATATTCTACGCTTCGCTACGAACACGTGAGCGCGAGAATCACTCTAATCGGAGCTAAAACGAGAAAGTTATGGCATTTCTAAGTTTCAGGGGCTTATTTGTGAAAAACCGAGGACCTATACGTAATTTCGTATTAAAACAGGAGGGCTAACGTGCAAAAATGCGAAGGCTGGACCGCGGGTTCAAATTTTTAAAAGGTCAGGGGCTTAAACGAAGAAAACAGGACCTATCCGCAATTACTTTTGAACTGGGATGGACCGCGGGTTGATTTCTGAAAAGTTGGGGGGCTCTTTAGCAAAGTTTCCACGGCTGACCGGTATTGACCCGGCTCGGACGCGTGGCGGCCGTTGGATCTGATCTGAGCGGCTGAGTTTTAAAACGCGAAGGGGTATGGCTCGATCTAATCTTGGCCATCGATCTGAGATCGGACGGCTCTGGCGCTGGGGCTCGCCGGGGACGAAGGAAACGCGGCGGCGCCGCTCGGCCGAGGCGGGAGTTCGCCGGACTTGAGGATATCTCGCGCTAGGAAGCTCGGTTTTCGACGAGATCTGGTCCTACAGGTTCAGGGAGACATGGCGAGTCGTCCTAGGGGGTTCAAGTCGAGCGTCGGCCGGCGTGGTGAGCTGACGACGACGGGCGGCGGAGCTGAGCTCCGGTGTACCGCGGGAAGGGGGTTTTGGGGGGTTTTGGGGTCGGGTTTTTGGCTCTGGAGCTTCAGGGAAGGGCGGTGAGTATTTCGGTGGGGTTCTAGTCGAGCAGAGAGTAGAGGGGAGGGTGGACGACGGTGGCCGGCGGACGATCATCGTCGGCGACCGTGGGGTACCGAGCTACGACGCTGGGATGCCCAAATTGGAGGGTGGGAAAGCTTCAGTACCTTGAGGCGAGGCTCCTGGTGGCGCTGGATTGGAACGACGGGGTCCCGACGAGGGGGCTCGTCGAAGTCCGACGCTCGGCGGCAGCGCTGCGCGAGGAAGGAGGGGCTACGGTGGTGGAGAGGCCCGGGCGCTGGTTGATGAGGCTCAGGGGTGCGGAGGGAAGCTTATATAGGGGCTCGGGGGCCTAGGGAACCGAGGTGGGGGTCACCGTGGATGGAAAGTCCGGCGGCGGCGGGATTCACCTTCCAAACACGAGCGGCGCGGCTACCATACAGGGAGCGAGCGAAAAAGGAAGGGAAGGGGCGAGGAGACTTCGGGGAAGCTTCGCGGAGGGTTCCAAGACGCGCGGGAGTGGTGCTTGGGCCTTGGGCCGAGGCCATGGCGCGCGAGCTCCGCTGGCTCCGCGTGGCGAGGGGAGGAAGAAGATGGCCTGACCAGCGGGACCCGCGTGGCAGTGGCTGGAGGGAGGGAGGGAGCGGTGGTCGCAGCGCTGGGCCGGTTCTCCTCTATGCGGCCCATGAGCGGGGAATGAGGGCTGGCGCTGATGGGCTGGGGGAAAACAGGGGGCGGGCCGTGGTGCGCGGGCTTCGGCCCAAGTGGAGGAGAGCGGCGGGTGTTTGGGCCGAGCACGAGTCGGCCCATGGGGAGAGGTGGAGCAGGCCGGGCCGACGGAAATGCCGCTGGGCTGGCCGTGGGGGAAGAGAAGAGGGAGCAGAGATGGGCCAACAGAAAAGTTTAGGGAGCAAAAGTGGACTATGGCCGAAGCAACTTTTCTAGGGCTCCAAACAAAGTGATTCAAATTTGAAGTTAAATAAATTTAAATTCTTGTTTGAACCACAAGCAATACAAAAATAAATGCAGCGGCATGAATGCAACAAAAATGTTTCTACGCCTTATATTTGATTTTAATTTTCAGAAATCCTTTATTTAGCCTATATTAATTATGAACAAGATAAATAATATTAAACAATTAATTTAATTGCTAAAAATTTTAAGTAGGCCATTTTTGGGTGTTACACAAACTACATACGAACGGTGAATCATGTGAAGAATTGGACATCTCTCATCTAGCACATGCAGACTCATCAGGTCAGGCCTTTTCAGTTCCTTTTTCATTTAGAAGCACAAACGGCAGTTCATAGGAACATGAATGAGCCATATGCATATGCATGTACGTAATACCTTTTTGGTGAGGGAAATCGTCAAATCGAATGAGAGGTGCTGGGAAAGTTGTAATTGATCATGACACATGGGCTGGTGGACCTTTTGATCACCTTTTTCAGAGCTGCTAGTCGTGTCTTTCCTTGGCTTCTTCTTGGCCAGCATCATCGAACACTCAATCAATGCATCATTATCAGCTCATCATCTCTCACCCGGCCCTTTACACATATTTATGGTATTTAATTAGTCCCTAGCTAGCACTCCCTGTTTTGTTTTGCTTGCTCTGTGGCTCTGAGTAACAAATAGCTTAGCCGATCGAGACATGGAGATCCATGTGGCCGCCGTCGATCTCCTCCTACAGTCCTTCACCTGTCTCTCCTGTTTTTACTGCAGATCGAGGCCCCCATCCATACGTACAGATAAGCACTGGACACAGTGTGCGTGAAAGTAGTAGTGTGCAGTGGTAAGAAACGTCAACCTTTTGCATCTTCTCCTCCGTCCCTAAATGTAGGTTGTTATTGGTTTCCGTGCCACGACTTTACTTTGATTTGTAGAAAGTACGTGCAATATTTTAATATTCAAATAAATTTATTAAAAAACAAGATTCAAATATCTATTTAATGATATTTATTATGTACTATAAATATTAATATATATTTTTATATATACGATTAAAGATGTTTCTCGGAAAGCGAAAACGATATATATATATATTTAGGGACGGAGGGAGTAGATTTAGAGTAGCCGCCGCGCGCGCGTGCATACAGATGTACACAAGCGGCCAACGGGCATGCATGCTGTTCAAGAGTCAATGTATAGCTACGTACGACCTCTAGCTTCATTCTGTGCACATGTTGCTGGCAAAAGCGAATATGCATGCGGTGTCGCTTCTACTTGACCTCCGAGATCCTCTCGACGATCGGGTCCCTTTCCCTGCAGCAGTCCAGCACGGAATATGTCGCCAACATCATGCGTGGTGTTCCGTGTGCGTGGATGCATGCCCTCTGACTGCGGTGCGCGAATATTCATCGATCCCAGCAGGCCGGGCACAGACAAGACGTGACATGTCTGCTGTGTCTTCGCATGTTCCATATCTATTGCACAGAAGCATGATGACGCAGTCTTTGTTCCTGTTTGTACGTTATACATGGCAGGCCGGATGGAGTATCGATCTTCATGCCTTTTCCTTTAATCGTGAACATACTCGTATATGAGTGTGCAGACACTGTTCAGTTCAGACAACTCGATCCAGTACACTTATTCAGGCTATATGTCATTCGATCTGCAAATACTCCCTCCGTCTCATAATATAAGTATTTTTCAATTTTCGTGTATCACGTTTGACCATCCGTCTTATTTAAAAATTTTATGAATATATTATTTATTTTGCTATAACTTGGTTTATCACTAGGTATACTTTAAGTGTGATTTATTTGTTTTATATTTTTATAAATTTTTTGAATAAGACGGATGGTCAAACGTGATGTCTGAAAGTCAACAAATGCTTATATTCGCCGCGCCCGGCAAAACGGACGGATCTCATCTGATGTTCCGCTCCGGTCGGATCTCGCTCCTCCGCCAAGGGCGCGCGCCAGGTTTAGTTTGGCCCTTTCCTTTTGGAAAGACGCACACGACCAATCGTGAATTCGTGACCGATAGAGATGATGGTGCACCGCATAATCAAAGGCCGGGGAGAAAGCTCCTAGATAGCTTCACTGGCTCATGCATGTGTCAAGAGGGAGAGGGAACTGTCACGCGCGGCGCCCGACCGGGTCCGGTCGGTCCCGCGGTTGGATGGGTGGGGGCGGCCACCTGCCGCGTACGCAACGCACGCGGCAGCACCGTCGCCTGGGTGGAAACGATCGGGGAGGTGCGCCTCGTCACCACCGTCGTCGCGTACGTCCGTCGACGGGCGGCACGCAGGGTGACAGTGCCGCCGCCCCTGCTGGCTGTGGCTCGCCCTGGAGGTCTAGCGGCAAATGGATTGGTTGAGATGCGCTCGGCCCCGACGAGACGTCTCCGGCCTACCAAATCATCAACGACGGCGACATATATGGATGGTGTCATGGTGGGAGACGTACGGATGTGCTTCGCGCGCAATATGAACCCGATAAAAAAATATATGGACCAGCAGGCAGTCAAGCTCAAGCAAGAAGCAAGACCCACCACCAGCAGTTTCCTCAGGTAAGAATGCAGAACATACACGCAATAATGCAGTCAACTCATGAATCTACAAAGTCGATCCGGCCGGCCGATATATATTTATATTTTGGATACAAGCGTAGACACGCGATCCATCTCGATCGCCAGGTTACTTTCAATCAGGTGCCCTGTTGCCGGTCAAGTCATTCAGTATGCAGGCACTGATATATGATACATTCTGCAATCTATGTATTACTATATATATATGTTACATGGACTCATCTAACGAAACCAAATGATTAATATCTTATAGCAGTCTAGCAGATGATTGTTTATCGTGCACGAACCAACCAGTCTTATAAACTGGTTCAAACTGATTGTTTTATACAAGATGGAGCGGTTTTCAGTCATTCATCACGAAAGCGAACGTGTTCGTTCCAATGGCATCATATATATGTACAAGTACAGATGTACCAATCAATTGATCTTGGGAGAATTGGTTTGGTAGCATTGAAAGATGACGACTTTCGGAAAATATCATTAAAAGATGTCGCCTCCGTAAAATACCACTGAAAGATGCCAACATTACATGAAAATAGCATTCCGTTAGATTTTGTTAACTGGGACTCCATTTTCACCTTTAAAAAAACAAAACACTAATATGAAATGACCTTCTTGCCCTTGAGACTTATCTTCTTCAACCGGTCCTCTTCAAGTCTTCCCCCGCATAGGCTCGCGCCGCCGGCCGCCAGCCGCCGTCCTCTCCCTCGCCGCTGCAAGCCGCTCCTCCTCCATCCCTGTCGCGTGCCGCCTCCGCGTCCCTCCCGGTCGTGCGCTGCCTCCCCTTCCCTAACCATCGTGCGTCGCCTCCCCCTTGTCCCTCCCCCTCCTCCCCCCTGCATCCTCCCCTTCCCTCGCGGCTCCGAGCTCCGACCCTCAACGCCGAGGAGACGCCCCCACCCCATCCCTCCGCGCGCTCTTCCTCCGTGTCGTGGACCCCTCCCGCCTCTCGTCATGGTCCGCCGAGCTGGCCGCCTTCGCCGCCGCCCTCCGCGCCAACCCCGCGGCGCTCTAGCCGGCGCCGCCCCCAGCCCTCCGCGCCGCCGTCGCCACCACCTCCCTCGACGCCGGCCGCCAGCTCTACCTCCTCGTGCTCCTCTCGGGCCTCTTCCCCTCCGATGTGTACTCCGCCTCTGTGCTACTCCACATGTACCACCACTATGCCCGCCCGTTCCCAACCCCGTCATCGTCTCACCGCCATGGCGTCCGGCTGCGTGCGCAACGACCTCGCGCACGCCGCCCTCGCCATCTTCCGCTCCATGGTCGCCTGCGATTCCGCCCGGGTGGTCGACGAGGCAGCTGCGCTGGTGAAGCTCTCCGCTGCGAGGCCTCTGCTGACGCCGCCGCCGCAATGGCGCCTGCGGCCGGCCCCCTACGGCTGCGGAGACGGAACCGCACCGGTGGGCTCGGGGGCGGGAGCGAGGGAATGATGAGGCGGGGCCGAGGTCGCGTCGGGGAGCGGCGGAGGGTCCTGGGGGTTGGCGAGGCCAGAGTTGGACGTGTCGGTGTCCATGCCCTCGTCGTCTTCGCCGGCGGAGGAGGAGGCCGCGGCGGCAAGGGCTGGTCGTCGGCCATGGGGAGGGGTATTTTTGTCTAAGATAACAGAGGTACTAGAGAAATCTAACAGAGTGCTATATTCAGGGAAGTTTGTATCCTTCGGTGCTATTTTATGGGGGCGACGTCTTTTAGTGGTATTTTCCGGAACTTGTGATCTTTCGATGCTACACAGCCAATTTTCCCATTGATCTTTTGGGGGTGAACTGTACTCGGTTATTTTTATTTGGCAATGTTCATACCACAAGTCATCAACATAATCCACGTATTTTAGTCAAACTAGCATAGATACACATGACAGTCTTCATCCCGCCGCTGCCAATGTACATTAGCGCGCGCTATGTATTGTGTGTTACTTTGTGCGCCCACGTGCGCGTGTGTGTGCGTTTTATTTTTAGTTTAGGTTTTCATTCATTTTTGGTTTAGAATAGAAAATAAAGTAAAGTCCATTTTACCCCCTCACCTTGTCATGAAATCTAAAAAATTTCTGAACTCGAAAACCGGATATTATACACCCCTAACTCTTCAAACCGAACAAACTACCCCGTGCTCCTGGTCAAAGTGTTTTTGACCAATTTATAGTTCAAAAATAAATACAAGACATGTTTTTATAAAAAAAAAACTTTTGACCTCCTCCAATCTTTTAAACAAAATTTCCTAGTGATATATTGGGACACGAAAAATTCAAATAAAATATTTGGAGCTCATGAGAACATCTCAAAAAGCTTCTAAAAATTGAATTTAGCCCTGATAAAATTTAAAAAATAGCTAGAAAATTTAGCCCTGAATTTAAAAATTGAGTTCATTCTGGTTCGCTCTTGTGTTTTTATCATTGTATATAAATCATATTTTAAAAGCCTCTATATATGTTTTCACAACCTTTATATATTATATTTGGCTTTTCTATGTCCCAATATGTCTCTATAATTTTTCTTGGAAATTTTGTAGCCTAGAGAATTTTTTTCGTGATTTAAAAACATATCTGGTGTTTATTAGATTTGTTTTTGAACTAAAAAAATCAAAACCGCCCTCAAAAACCACTTCTAACTGTTCTTGGTTGTAGTTTGTCTGGTTTTGAGGAGTTGGGGTGTGTCATGTCCGGTTTTTTAGTTTGGGAGGGGGGCTTTTCAGATTTTGTGACAATTTCAGGGGGTAAAATGGACTTTACTCGTCATTATGGTTTAATTCCTAGTCATGAGGACTTGGTGAACTCATACACTATCTCTATTGCTTGTGTTTTCATCTATCACTAAAAAAGGGAACATTGAAGCACATATCCCATTGTCATAGGATTCATGGATTTTTTGTGTTATATGAAACACTTGTGGGAACTTGCTTGTTACTAATTTTATTTTGCAGGGATATATCATTCTAAGTCAGTCAAACCCATTTGAAATAAATGTGCAAGGAAATGAGAATGAATAGAACTCCTCTAATGCTCTTTAAGACATCAAATTGTCATATTGTGAAGATTAAGGACTAGTCTAGATCCAAATGTCATAAAAGACACTTGGTTTAGCTATAGGGCCTTGAGTTTTAGTTTTAGTGACTGTACTATAAATAGGGGCATGTTAGTAGCTTGATCATACAAAATTGTTTAGCTTGATGTACACACAAGATGTGGATCGGTTCAAGAAGCTATTTCAAGTCAAGCCAATCCTATGAAAGTAACCAAGAAGCAAAGGAACACGATCAAGATTGAGTTGGAGAATGAAGTTCAAGCTGAAAATGAAGTGCCGGATAATCCGACGTTGCTCAATTGAGATTGTGCAGATGATTGGCTAATCATCCAATGCCCTATGCACCTAGGACATATATAGCATAACCGGATTATATGACGGTATAGCGTCAGACAATGCACCGGGCAATCCAAATGTTTATGGGTCTAGAGATCATAACACTGGATCATCTGACGGTGCATCGGACCATCTTGTTGTTTAACGACATCAGAAACTTTTGAGCATCCAATGGCTAAGTGGCGTTAGAATGACCGGATAATAATAATCAAAGTAAATGCTCATATATCTATAAAGTGCCACAAGTAATACATGTTAGATACTAGGTCGGAAGGTTGGAATTGAAGTATGAACTAGCCATTTCTGCGCCTACCGTTTTCTCCCACTCCATGTGCAAACACAACACTAGCCGTCATGTCTACACGATGTTCCAAATCAATATACGCTTGTGCATCACCTTGGTGGTCCCGAGTAACTCCTTTTTCTATAAGAGACATGTGGGCCCCATGTGGCTTGCACGCTGTGCGTGGGCCGGGTCCTTCTCCACCTACCAGTCGCGGACATCTCTATCTCTAGCTCCCTCTTCCAGCGTATATATTGGCGAGAGACGCACAATCACCCTCGCCACCTCTCTCACTCAGCGTTGTTTCTTAGCCTCGCGGGCACGGGAATGGAGCCACAAGACTCCACACCGCCGCAGTTCTCCGCGGGTTCTACCGCCGCCGCGCCGGCGAAGAAGAGGAGGAATTCACCGGGCAATCCAAGTAAGTACCAATTTTAGAGCACTCCCTTAATGATAAAATTAAATTCTATATAGTTTTCTAATCGTTTTTTGACATGCATCATCGTTCACGCACGCGCAGGTCCTGATTCGGAGGTGGTCGCACTGTCACCGCGGACTCTGATGGTGACGAACCGATTCGTCTGTGACGTGTGCCACAAGGGATTCCAGCGGGAGCAGAATCTGCAGCTCCACCGCCGCGGGCACAACCTGTTGTGGAAGCTGAAGAAAAGGTACCCCAAGGATGCACGACGCCGGGTGTACGTGTGCCCGGAGCCGTCGTGCGTGCACCATGACCCGTCTCGGGCGCTGGGTGAACTCACGGGGATCAAGAAGCACTACTGCCGCAAGCACGGCGAGAAGAACCTGAAGTGCGACAAGTGCAACAAGCTCTACGCCGTGGAGTCCGACTTGAAGGCCCACATCAAGACCTGCGGCACGCACGAGTACCGCTGCGACTGTGGCGAGCTCTTCTCCAGGTCTGTTAAATTCCTCCGATTTGCGACACGTTCTTTTCATTTTAGAACATTTTTCTTGTGAAGTTAGAATTTTCATCTTGAGTGGAATATTTTTTTCTAGAGCGCAGAACATCTTCCCAGGTTCAATCGGCAAAACCTTTTTTTAGCAGAAGATTTTTTTGTCTTTGTGTACCATTCTGGCGGAACACTTTTTTGTCCTCGACAAACATTCTCAAATTTGATTAACGGAAATGCATAATAGCAGTTGAATAGCATTCACAAACTTGATTGCAGTGCGCTGGGTTAGGGTTGTCAGTAGCAGCAAGGGTTACTGCTGCACGGGGGGCGGACTGCTGGAGATAGAAAGATACTGTACAGCTGTATTTTACGTGTCACAAACCTGTATTTTCAATACTACAGCGTTGGTGTATACATCTTCCGTTTCACTAGGTACATATAAATATATATCAAGATTTAAACTTTACGATTTTTGACCAATAATTTAACTAATAATTTTAACTTTTATAGTGCAAACTTGATATGGTTGGATTTGTAATCAAATAGACTATTCAATGATTATGAGTTTATAACCATAAATCCGTGCTAAGTCAAATCGTGCCTTATAAAGATAGATGGAGTAAGTAGCCTTCCTGGCAAAAGAAAAGGGGTAAATTACCTGGTAGACATTAATTTCATATTAAGTAGCTTGTTTGATTTTACAAATTCAAAGATTTTGTAGGTGACCGATATTTTGCTTATCATTTTTTTTGGGGCCATTAGATCTATAATGAACGGTCTAGATTAACTTTCTGAACACATTTTTATTCATCTTGGAACATTTTTCTTGTGATGTCAGAATATTTTTATCTTGAGTGGAACATTTTTTGTTTCAGAGCCGAACATCCAAAGGTTTTCAACCGGCAGAACGTTGGTTTTAGCGGAAGATTTTTGTCTTGAGTGCAGCATTCTGGCGGAACAAACCTTTTTGTCTTTATAACAGAACGTTCACGAATTTGATTAACAGAAATGCAAAATAGCCGTTAACTGACGTAGAGTAGTGATCTGTTAACAAAAAGTTTGTGACAAATTGCCGATTACTACTCTGCACGTACTGTCCCTGTCCCTAGAAATGTGTAGTCCAACTCCGAAGCCCTGAATGAACTACTCTATCTGTCACCCATGCAGGAGGGACAGCTTCGTCAATCACCGCGCTTTATGCAGAAGGGAGATGCCACCCATGGGCGCTGACCTTTACGTCGGCTCCGGCAGCATGAGCCCCGGGATCCCCGCCGGCGCCGACGACCAGATCGACGGCTTCGCAGACCAAGCCCAGTCCTCTTCAGCAGCAGCTGCTGCTGCTGCTGCCGCCGCGCAGTTCGACTTCGACCCCATCATGCCATTGTCCCCAGGCCCCTCCGTGTTTCATTCTCAAGAGTTGGGCTCCTCGTCGTCATTCTTCCTTGGCGGCGGCGCTATTTCTCCCGCACAGAACTTCTCCGTATACGGCGAACACTCTGAGGGTGCCCAGGGCTCATCTCTGCTCCACGACGAGCAGCCCTTCCATGGCCTGACGATGCAACTCCCCCAGCAGCAGCACCAGCCGGGCAGCAGCAACGCCAATGGTAACCTCCTCATGAACCCTGAGTTCTTCTCTGTTAACGGCGGCGACTCGGCCGGCGGCCAGGACCCGCGCCTTGTCATCCAAGACCAATTCAACGGCGGCGGCGGCGGGAACACCGAGTACGGCAGCGCGATGGCGCCCATCGGAAGCCACCTCAGTAACAGCTTCCCTTCCCTGTACGACGGCCCATCTCCATCGGCCGGCCTGCCGCAGAACTACGCCACGGCGCTCCCGATGAAGGCGGCCCAGAGGGGCTCGACGTCGAGCACCACGCCCGACGGCCCAAGCGCGCTGCCCCGAGCGGGCGGCTTCAGCGCTGCCGGCAGCGGCCAGGGGGCGAGCAGCGCCGCAGGCGAAATGACGTCGTACGAGGCGCACTTCCATGACCTCATCATGAACTCTCTGCCGGCACGCCGCCGCGGCTTCTCCGGCGGCGCTGCATGGTCCGGTGCCGTGGATGACGGCCAGCGAGCTGAGCACAAGGGACTTCCTCGGCGCGATGCTGCCGCCCGGGCCCCACATGGGCGCCGGGCCTGGACCCGGCCCAGATAAAGCGATTTGATGGTGGGATCAGGGAATGAACCAGCTACAACAAATCAAGAAGTCGTGCAAGTGGAAGCTGAGCTTTCGCATGCATGGAAAGGTAAGCTAGTGAGAGATCGAGTGAACTTAATCTAGTTTTGTTTCCCTTAATTTCTGTGTTGATGGTGCCATGACATGGCCCGGCCGGGTTGGCTGCATGCAACTTAATTTTGTTATTTTGGTACAATTTCGTGGTGTTTTCAAAGTGTTTAACGGCTGGAGATGGTGTTCTCCCCTAATGTTAAGTTCATCATGTGGAAGCCAGAGACCAGACCTAAATTTAAGCAGATATTTTGGACGTTTATTACTTGTTGCCGCATATATATATACTCGTTGCATGATGATGATGATATATGTGCGGTGGCTATATCTAATGTTGATTTCTTCTCTGGGTGTTGCTTTCTTCTCTGTGTGCTGCTTTCAAAGTTGAAAAAGGTGGCGTGATATCTAATTTTTGCCACTATATATGCGGGCCGGTGGTTGAGTGGCACCGGATTTGCTACTATGTGAGAGGGGTGAATTAATGTGAGAGGGGTTAAGTGAAAATCGCATGCAGTGGCAGAATGCACAACCATAGGCACTTAACATCTCCAAGAGAGACTAATAATCCTTCCTGATAATTAGTTTTCATAACAAAAATGAAAAACAGTGCCCCAACAACTGTCCAATCATGTGTCCAGTTTTTTTTACCTAAAACCCGAAAAAATTGGGAACCGGCTGGATTGGATAACTATCGGAGCATTATTCTTTCCTCCGGTTCTTATTGGAAATGCTTATTTATAAGCATTCTTAGAAATGCTCTAATCTCCCGGCCCTATCATTTTTTCCATTCCATACTTATTTCTCCCATGAGAGGCGTGAGAGAAAAAAGAGAAAAACGGGCGTTGGTTAGTTTCACGTGAAAAAAAAACAGGAGCTGCCCCCACAGATAGATGATGTGGCAGATGTTTCTTTTTTTTTGCAAAATGATTATTGGGAATTGGTAGAGAGGATATTCTTTGTTCCTAGTAGTTTTTGGCAAGTTCCTAAGTTTTTTATGCACTCTGTTTTTTAGGTACTCTTGGTCTTGGAGATGCTCTTAGTTGTAGGCGGCTGGGCAGGGGCGGAGCCAGAAACCACTTGTGCCCCGGGCTAATCCATGGACAGGGGGCTAAATTAGCTAAATTTGTACCTAATTTTAGTGCTTTAATTAACAAAGTATGTATTTTCACTTCGTTTGCTGGCCTGGACCCGTGCTGCAGCACGACCAGCACGGGTCCTGGCTCCGCCCCTGCGGCTGGGCTAGGTAGATCAGGGCATACATGGAAAGTTACGACAAGCCGATCAATCAAACTTCAAAGCAGTCGTCCCATACTCCCAATGCCTAATATGGTTGCTTGACCTTTCTATGCGCCTACCTCAGTTTCTTCTCTCCCACACACATATATCAGCGGAAGGGTTATAGTCAGAATATCTCTGATAGTTGCCAAAAACCACATATTATTCTCTCCCTTACCAATATCACCTTTTATTTTGTTCTTGAAGGTCACTACTAGAGAAGACTACCAAAAGCCAATCCATGATATTACCTATTAATAAAGCAAGTAATGCTTCTACCAAATTTCTACATCCATCGACCGCAAAACCATCAAAGAATGTAGAAAGCCGAAGAACGGAGCGAAAACCAGGAGTAGAGCATTGAACCGGCTAATTTGGACACGAAAACCACTGCAGGGCGCAAAACCAGGAGGAAAAAACCACCTGTCTCCTCCAGTGCAAAACCTCAAAACAATCTATAAAGGGGCACCCGTTCAGGTTCGAACCAATGACCTCGCTTGGAACTTTGGAAGAATTCCCACCACTTGTGCTACAGTTGACTTGTTTTGGAATCACATTTTATTCGGTTTGATGTGTTTTGGAATCACATTTAATTCCATTTGATGACTGGCATCTCCGTATGATATTTTGGGAGTAATGACGAGATTTTCTTGAAAATCTTACACCTGCAAAGCTAGGGACCTAAGTTATCAGGCTATATCAATACGAACAAATCGATTATTTTTGAATATATGGCTTTTTCTTTGTAGTATATTAACATCCAGAAGATCCATGTGCCAGCCAATTACTAAATAGGATACCAAGCTATTGACGAGAAATAAAACCTTAGGATGGCTTAAAATTAGTTAATGTGTGCTACTACTCTTCCATGCCATATTGTTTTTCATGAGACTCCACAGCATAAACTACGTCAAAAGAGGCGACATGGGACGGCATGGTGGAAATTAAAGGGACATTTCGAACGAAGGGTAACCCCTAGCTGGTAGAGGTCGTTGGTCCTGATGCTTTTTCTAGAGCATGTTATTTGTAGAGGTTAAGACAACACATACCCAAAAAGAATGGTAAGGCCCTAGAGTATGTATTCTATTTTCCGTGTTTTTGCAAAGGAAAAGTAAAAAATGACCCCTTTTGAAAAAGAAAAGATAGCCCTTCGCCTATATAAAAACGAGCGATGATGTCCAGTTGAGACTCAAAAAATTCACAAGAAGCGCGCGCGCACGTATATAGTCGACCGTCCATATAAATCGCTTCCCCGGAAAGAAACCCCGGCGTGTCGTGTCCGGCGTCGACGACGTATATATATGTTCACCGTACCGAATCACGCTGGTGGCCGGCGCACGCGCACCGGCCCCTGCTGCGCGCGGCGTTCCCGTGCGACACCAGACGACCTACTCCGTCGTCCTCTTGCCAAAGTAGTCTCGACACGACTTGGCCGCTGCCGTCCCGTCCGTCCTTTCCCTGTGGTCTCCCTGAGCCCAAACTGTTGTGTGTCCGCCCCGATCGAGCCGTGGCCGGCCTCGCGTGGAAAAAGCCGAGCCCGGGGGCGGGCGGGCAGGCCGCTGGCCGCGCGCGCGCCTGCGCCTGCGCCTTGCTTGCCCGGTTCGGTCGCCCGCCGGCCGCCGCCGCTGGCCGCTATCTGCTCTACCGCTCAGCGATTCCCATCACACGGCGCGCAGCAGAAGAGGGGCGCAACCCCACGCGTACGTCTTCCACCTTGCTCCTTCATTCGGTGTAAGGAAAATATATAAAAACTAAGGCGTGGCCAGCGATTCAGCGGCGGCAGGTTTGTTTCCCTGTGGAGTTTTGTAGTACTGTTGTTGGATTCTCGCACAGTTACACGACACGCTGACCCGACACGTACTGCTCGATCTGCACGCATGTTATATATTGCTAGCTCGGACATGGATAAAAGGGTTCTGGCCGTCGGAATGTGCTAGCTCTGCCTTCGTGTGTGTAGGAGTATCCACGTGGGCTCCACTACACATATGTATACTAGTACCACTGTAGTACGTCGTCTGTACTAGCAGTGCTGTGGTGCATCAGATGAAATGAAACTAATGACCTCCTACTTGTGTGCAATGTCACGAATCACACGAGTCACGTCCGGCTGGTCCTGCTTGCAGTTTTTACCGCGAGGGCCGGCGACGGCGACACGGCAACAGGGATAGTCTATACCGGTATACCCCGGCCGGCCTCGAGCAGTCCAGCCTCCACCTGCCAGTCGCTTTCCCCCACTCTCTCTCTCTCTCTAGTCTCTCTCTCCCCGCGGTGCATATATCTGTGAGAGGCAGGCACGCACAGCCCTCATCAGCAACCACTCCCACAACTATTCCCCTACCCAGGAGATATCCTAAACTCCAAAGCAGAAGAGGAGGAAGACGCGGAGGGGAAAGCAACAAGCAAGAGGTAGGGCTCATCCCTTCGTTTGCTAGCTTCGCGCAAATCCCTCATCATCTTGCGCTAGCTATTTTTAATCAATCGGTGTGCGGGCGTCTCTCTGCTGGTTGTTGTTTCCAAGCGTTTGTTGGTTTGGTTCGCCGAGAGCCATCTGCTCCGCGATTCCAAGCTAGCGCGGCGGGTAGCTGCCTTTCCCCAATCCCCTCTTTCCCCTCATCTGTTCTGTTCCTCGCTTGAGTCATTTCTCTTCGGCGCCTTCTCTGAGCTTAGCGCTTGGGCACGGGTTCTGATTTCTTCCTCTCGCGTGTGCCGTGTGGTGTGAGTGCAACATGTTTTTGTTTGTCTTCTCCCTCTCGCTTTGTTCGTTTGCACGGGAAGGGATGATGATGTGGGGGGTTTGTTTGGTTTCGCGTGCGCTCCTGTGGCTTATATGCAGAGATTCATCGATCCGTTGTTGCTAGCTTACTGCTGAGAATAATCTTTGGTCATAATTATCCCTTAGCGTTTCCTCACACGGCTGTCTTCTCTGGTTTCTTTTCTTGCTCCTCCTTGTCCAGATCACTCAGACGACACAGCGCCTGCCATGTCGCCTCTCTGTGACTTGGACTGCTCGGTCACCTGAGAGTCGCCGAGTCCGACGAGGGAGGTAGCTAGCTGCCAGTGTTGCGCAGCAACCTGCTGAGAGGGAGTCAAAGGGGAAGGAAGCCTGCAGGCTCCCCGGCCCGGCCGGGCCGTGTTGTTTTCTTCCGATGGCGGCCGCCTCGTCCGCGCCCTTCTTTGGGCTCGGCGACGCGCAGATGCAGCCGCAGGCCTCTCTGCAGCAAAACTCCCCCGCCGCCGCCGCCGCTCCCACCGCCGCCGCGCCGCCCAAGAAGAAGAGGAACCAGCCGGGAAATCCAAGCAAGTCCCCCTAACCCTAGCACGTACTTCTTGATAATATATACGATTGAAAGATGAGCTTGTTCGTTCGATCTGATGGTTAATTTCCTGCTGTGTTCTGTCTGATCGCCGTGCGCGCAGATCCCGACGCGGAGGTGATCGCGCTGTCGCCGCGGACGCTGCTGGCGACGAACCGCTTCGTGTGCGAGGTGTGCAACAAGGGGTTCCAGCGGGAGCAGAACCTGCAGCTCCACCGCCGCGGGCACAACCTGCCGTGGAAGCTGAAGCAGAAGAACCCCAAGGACGTGCGGCGCCGGGTGTACCTGTGCCCGGAGCCGACGTGCGTGCACCACGACCCGTCCAGGGCGCTGGGGGACCTCACCGGCATCAAGAAGCACTACTGCCGCAAGCACGGCGAGAAGAAGTGGAAGTGCGACAAGTGCAACAAGCGCTACGCCGTGCAGTCGGACTGGAAGGCGCACTCCAAGACCTGCGGCACGCGCGAGTACCGCTGCGACTGCGGCACGCTCTTCTCCAGGTCCGTCGTCCTTCAATTCATCTCATCCGGCCATGGCTCCGGCCATCCCCCGGCCGGCCAGACCTTTTGTTTGGTTGCTGTTTGTTCCTCGATGTGTCGACAAATTCAGTTTCGTTCTCCTAGAACCAGCACACTGCACGCACCGGCGTATGCACACTTGCACAGCACAGACGGCTGGATTCTAGCTATAGCTTGTGTGCTGTTTGGCGTTTCTTCCTCCATTTATTTCTCTTATGGATTGCTTTATTGCATGATTGTGCCATGATGAATCCATCCGTTGATGAGGGGGCAATACGGTGTGATGGCAGTGAGCTAGGGTTAGGGCTGTCAGTTGCAAAGGATCCTGCTGTGCGTTTGCTATGCTTTTGCTGGTATTGGATTCCTGCGCGAGGGGGCTGCTGGAGATAGAGAGAGAGGCGAGAGAGAGAGGGGAGAGAGAGCTTGTGCGAGCGAGAGAGGGTCCCACGTGAATGCGCTTGTCGGGAGGGGACTGGAGATATGCGCGAAGCACACTTCCGCCTGACATGGTCATTTGACGGCAGTTTCTACTTTTTCACCTCGGAATCCACGCCCTGCAGCCCTATTCTCTCTCTCTCTCTATCTATATCTCTCTCCCCGCAGGCCGGCCCTGTATCCCTACCTGTTCACGTGACGCCATTGCCCTCTCGCAAGCAGCCGCGCGCGACCAGCCCAGCAGGCTTCCTTCTCATGTGATGCATATATGGCGACTCGCCAGAACCGGGCGCGCACGCGCTCTGCTGTGTTGCCGGCTGGCTTTGACCCTTCCGGCTCCGGTTAATCGTCTTCATCTCGCTCGTTTTTACGTGTCA
Organism: Echinochloa phyllopogon; assembly: GCA_033239725.1. Lineage (NCBI taxonomy): Eukaryota > Viridiplantae > Streptophyta > Magnoliopsida > Poales > Poaceae > Echinochloa > Echinochloa phyllopogon. The sequence continues at coordinate 45,949,512 of BTCW01000002.1, read as the reverse complement.
CAGGCCTGTATTTTCGATCTGTACTACAACAGCTGGTGTGTGCTGTGTACAACATCCGTTTCTCTTGGTATACCGTGCATAGCCAGCTGCATATTAGAGTGCATGTCATCACTCACTGGCCTGGGCTGATTGCTGTGTCAGTTCTTGGGAAATTATTTGGGCTGATTTCTCCATTCATTTCTGTGAAACCATGCATGTGTTTTTGGTTTGCACGGTCTAGCTAGTACACAGTTTGTATTCATTCACGTACTCAAATGTTATATATTGGCAAAGGTGGTTTGTGCTCATTGTACATATGCATGCAGCGTTGCTCCAGACCTCCAGTAATATTCAGTACAGCTAATAGTATATATAGCTAGCATTTGAGTCACTAATTAAATGAAGCAGCACTCACATACGTACAGTTATACTATATTCTGCTCCATAAATAAGTAGCTTAATTTCTGCAAGTTGTAAAATTGCCACTCCATAAATACTGTATGTCAAGAGTAAGCTAAGTAGCCTTCCTGGCAGATATTAATGGAGTAGCTTATTTTTAACAACTCAAAGATTATTTGTGCATATATCAAATCAATGAAGAGGTTGCGCTGGATATTGCTTGCTTATTACGAGTTTACGACTACCACTGTCTCCCGTACACTGCAGCCTGAAACTCTGAAATACTGTTTGTTGTTTAGGTTCATGCATATATATAGGTCATCGAGAAAATCTCTGCATCAAATTCGAGTTACTGCTCCCCGCGCAGTGCTTGCCACGCGTGCGGTTACAAACACAGAGAATGCTAATATCTTGTTACTTGTTGCTTGATTTTACCTAATTAATTGAATACATGTACATACATAATTCTCACTGCCAACAAGCAATCGACATATATGGTATCTGCTGAACCATGCAATGTTGCCATTTTCCTAGAGCAAAAATACCATCTCTGCTAAGATCATATCAAAACAACATCGAATTTCGATTCGAGGGAATAAGTATATCTTGGGATCGATTTGGTTTTATACTATTTATTCATAAACAATGTGAGTATTTTAGAATGTCCAAGTAATTTTTATTAAATTTAAGATATCCTTACAAGATTTAATAAGTTCCAGTTGTATTCTATATCTGTTCTTTAATTAGATTTTGACTTTTTCACGTACACATATGCAGGAGGGACAGCTTCATCACCCACCGCGCTTTCTGCGACGCGCTGGCTCGTGAGAGCGCGCAGATGCCGCCCTTGGGCGCTAGCCTCTACGTCGGTTCCGGCATGAGCCTCGGCCTCTCCGCCGCCGCCGCCGCCGCCCAGATGCATAGCTTCGCAGACCAAGCCTGCCAGTCCTCTTCAGCAGCAGCAGCCGCACAGTTCGATCACATCATGTCGTCGTCCTCGGCGCCCTCCATCTTCCGTTCTCAGGCGTCGGCCTCGTCCCCTTTCTTCCTCGGCGGCGGCGCTCCTCCCCCCGCCCAGGACTTCTCCGGGGACGGCGAGCACTCCCAGGGCGGCCAGGGCTCATCTCTGCTTCACGGCAAGTCGCCATTCCAAGGCCTGATGCAACTCCCCGAGCAGCAGCACCAGCAGGGCAGCAGCGGCAACGCCGCCAACGGTAACCTCCTGAACCTCGGGTTCTTCTCCGGCAACGGTGGCGGCTCGGCCGGCGGCGGCCAGGACGCGCGCCTTGTCGTCCAAGACCAATTCAACGGCGGCGGCGGCAACGGCAGCGCAATGGCGTCCATCGGAAGCCACCTCAGCGGCAGCTTCCCGTCTTCCCTGTACAACTCATCTCCATCGGCCGCCGGCCTGGCGCAGAACTCGGCGACGGCGCTCCTGATGAAGGCGGCTCAGATGGGCTCGACGTCGAGCACCCGCAACGGCCCCAGCGCGCTGCTCCGAGCCGCCGGCTTCAGCGCCGCCGGCAGCGGGCAGGGGACTAGCAGCGCCGAAGGAGAAAGGACGTCGCACGAGGCGCACTTCCATGACCTCATCATGAACTCTCTGGCCGCCGGCGGCGGCGGCGGCTTCTCCGGCGCCGGCGGAGGGTTCGGGGCCGTGGACGACGACAAGCTGAGCACAAGGGACTTCCTCGGCGTCGGCAGGGGCTCGATGGCGCCGCCTGGGCTCCACATTGGCGCACTGGACCCGGCCCAGATGAAGTGATCGATGATAGGGATCACGAGGGAATGAACAACAAGAACAAAACAAGAAGAAGATGCAAAGAAGTCAATAAACAGACTGGCGTGCACGTGAAAGCGAGCTTTCGCATGCATGGAAGGTAAGCTAATGAATGAAGGATCGGAGAGATCGAGGGAAAACTTAATCTAGTTTTGTTTTCGTAAATTAAACTTCTGTGTCGATAATGGTGCCATTACATGGCTAGGGCTAGCTGCATGCAACTTAATTTCGTCATTTTGGTACAATGTCGCGGAGTTTGTCGAGTGCTTTAAATTTTGGCTGGAGATGGTAGTCTCCCCTGACGTCAAGCTTCATCATGTGGAGGCCGGAGACCAGACCTGATCAATCTAAGCAGATGTTTTGGACGTTTACTGTTTGTTGTCTCGTGCTCTTCTGGATATGCTGTTTGGTTTGATGATGACGTGGTTGTTATATTTCATGTTGGTTTCTTCTCTGGGTCGAGCTGCTTTCAAAGTTGAAAGGGACCGGCGGTGCAGAATGCAGAAGCGTAGCATTGACTGTGGGGCTTTGCTAGGTCGATCAGGACAGCGCAGGAAGCTACGACAAGCAGATCGACCAAAGCACGTATCCCAATGCATGGCTGCTTGACTTGCTGTGACCCTGCCCCCTGCTGTATCAATTCTCTCTCTCACGCACACGCATGTAGGCGAGGGATTTACATGTACATATGTAGTAGGGCACATCGAAAGGCTGCTAGGGAACATTTGGAAGTAGCTGAATGCTACAGGACAAAGGGTGACTGTCTGAAGGATTGTCCACGTGAAGAGAGAGAGAGAGAGAGATGCAGGAGTCTGTGCAGGTCCCAGGACTAGGGCAGACTTGGTGTTTGCAGCTTGCACTGTTGCTCACAGGTCGGCTTTCACATGCAAATGTTTGTGGCGACTGCCGATTGGGTATGGATGTACAGTACAATACATTGTACTACATTGTTCTCTGTAGAAGCAAGAGATCACATACATCCATAGGAAGAGGATCTCCTCCCCCGCGTCGCTCCCGCGGGGCGGCACGGGGTCCCCAAACCACCTCGCCGCCGGGCTACCTACCTCCTCTGCTCCCTCCTCGCCGTCGCCCGAGTGGCCGGCCGGAAGTCCGGCGCCCACAAGGAGGGCGACGGCGAGGCGTCTCCTTCGACGGGCGAGGTCATCCCGCGCAGGCGGCGCTGCCTCCTTCTCCGGCGAGGACGGGGCGGCTATGTCGCTCGATTGGCCGGATCCGCAGTGAGTTTTTGGGGAGCAACGGCGGCTGGATCTCGGTGCGCGGCGGCGGCTGTCCACGTGCGGCCAGTGGCAGCGGCGGCCGGCCCCCGGGGGCGCCTGAGCGGAGGGCGCATGCGTGGCCGGCGGGCCGGGGCTGCGGCGTCAACGCGTAGTCAAGCTGCGCGCGCGGGCGCCTTCGGCCTTGGTGTTGGAAAGGCTAGCTCCGGACTTTGCAACTACATCTGGTGATTGACATCTTCAATTTCGACTTTCTTTTCATATAGATCAAGAGACATGAGTCACCTTGGCTTCATTCACGGATTCTCTTACTCAAAGACGGATTTCATCTGCAATTTATTCCTGGTAGATTATGCATGGGTACCAGCGGTTACTTTGCAGCATGGTATCTCATGTTACGAATTCAGATAGTCTGCCGGATTTGGAGTTCGTGGCCGTTTAGAGTGGGTCAGGGATGGTCTATATGGAAGCATTGGCCTGGTAAGAAGGGGGAAGCAAAACGGTGTGACTTGGTCGTGGTGGTAATTGCTACTAATTCATCGGTTCCGGGAAGAAATTCCTAGGTCTAACCTTAATTGGTTGAACCTGACAGTGACCTTGCTGAAGGCATTGTTTGGATCAAGATGAATTACTCCCTCGTGAAAATATTTAATCTGGTCTTAATTGGTTGGGTCATTACAATGTCGGCACGTGCGCGTGTCGTTTCCTCGTTGGAGGCGTTGTATCGGGAGTGTTGACGTAAAATCCGCACCTCACGCCAAGCACACAGCAAGCCGAATTAGCTAGCTTCACACGTGGCCCGGGTTTTTGAATCCGGAAGCGTGCCAGTCAGTTTGCCTGAAAACTAACAAAGGGACAAAACGTTTAGATCAAAAATCTGGAACGTGCCGGGTGAGACCAGACAGTTCCATATTTGCGGCTATGAAGCCAATTTCGAACGACAAATAGCTACAGAGAAGCTATCTGTCGGCAGTTAAAGCCTCATTCGGCAATCGGCAAGGCACGCAAGGAGCACACTGCCGAATGCGTGACGTAAGCATGACGGAAGATCGGCTTTCAAACGAATGAACATTGTAACACATACCCATAGCCGATTAACGAGAAACAGAGCATGATAGATAAATAAAAGGGTGAAACATGATCATAAATTCGCAGTAAACAAGGAATGCATAGGCCGAAAGCAGCACCCGTCAAGCATGATAACAAACAAGTTAATCCACCGCATGATACGACTTGTTTGAGACCACGCCACTAATCAGATTAGATTAATCCACCGCATGATACAATCTAACCGTGAAAAGCTAAAAGCATTCAATGTTTAATTACGAACCCACAACACAGTCATGAATTTACATTGAAACAAAAATGCATAGGCCGAAAGCAGCACCCGTCAAGCATGGCAACAAACAAGTTAATCCACCGCATGATACAACCCGTTTGAGGCCACACCACCAATCAGATTAGATCAATCCACCGCATGATACAATCTAATCGTGAAAGGCTAAAAGCATTCATTGTCCAATGCAAACCCGCGAACACACGTTCACTCGTGAGAGCACTACCGAATGCGGCTATTTAGCCGAATCGGGGTCCATGGCGAAGGAACAAGCCTAATCGGTAAAGATAAATCTATCAGATCGAATCGAATTCTAATCCACCGGATGATTAGCTCTAAGACGACCCAAAAACCTGCATCTACCGCATGATACCCGGTTCTGTCAAGATCTACACGATACCGACAAGCTCGAACCCGCGACACGTAGCAACCTAGATCGGTTTCGGACTCGGCTATGAGGGGATAAGTCGTCGCATCGTGAAGTAGAGCCGATTCTAGCCGACCTAGATTGGGCAAAGGAGTGTTGCATGATTTAAGCACAGAGTAAAAACGAAGCAACACGGGGTAACTTAATGAATCTGTTAGATCTTGCCGAAATCTAACAGAGCCGATAACTTGGTCCATACTAGGTCTTAGCCCACCGCATGGCTCATGACCTAACAGAGGAACCTTCTTGAGACCACGACTTAAATCCACCGGATGATACTAAGCATGGTAACAAGACTACTTGCATCAAAGCTTAAATCCACCGCATGATACTAAGCATGATACAAGGTTGCCGGTACTTACGGAGGTCGACGGATCGATGACTCCTCTCGAAGAACTCGACGACTCGACTAAAGGACTCGATGTTGGCACGGGGCCGGTTTGTTGTGTTGATTGATTCGATGATACTTCTTTACAATTGCCATGGGTTTATATTTATACCCAGGTCTTGATATAACTCCTAGTCGGACACGACTATAATACTTGTTTCTAAAAATAAATGACGAATCTTCGTGCCCATATTGCGTTCCTTGTTCGAACCGGCCTTTTCCTTATATTGATCCGCGTTATCATGTCTTCCCGAACGCTACCACTCTTCGCCTGCGGAACAATGCCTCTGCCGAATGATGACGCATTCCCGACCGAAGAGTATCTCTGCCGAACGCTTCAGAGAAAACCCCTTAGCCGAATGGCGATGCGTTCCCGACCGCAGAGCATCTTTGCCGAATGCTTCAGAGAAAACCCCTTAGCCGAATGGCATCCTTCCACCAAATCCGGCTCACATGTCAGCCTCTTCCTGGTGCTAATTTTTGGTGTCAACACATGCCCCTTCAATTTCGGGATAAAGGATACTTTTATCTCGGAATTGACCAGGAATCCCCAACATTTCCAGGCTGAGCCTGCTCGACATCTGTTTTATCTTTTGAATCTTCAGAGCTCTCATCCGGATCCGAACCCTAAGTCATCGACTTCCAGGATTCAATCTTCAAATGGCGAATCAAGATTTTGCCCTCCAGGTAAGCTTCAATCCCCTCAAGCATATTCGGCATTCTTCTTTCGATTTGCATCTTAAATTTCTTCTTATCTCCTTCCACTCTTGATAGGCCCTGGCTGCCGAAATCCTTATCCCTGTTGAGGAAAAAGCTCTATCCTATTTCCTCGGCCCTGTAGGGGATTCAGACCCTTCCGAAATCATTGCGGCCGAATCTCAGAGGATTCCTTTCAAGATTTCGCTGACAAAACCTCATGAGTGGCAAGACGCCTTCAAGAACTGGCCCTTGCCCCCAATTGCCGGCTGGAGAAATTGGTATAAAAGGATGTCTGATGATAAAAGCCCCCAAACACAGAACTGGGATCATCTGTGTATTTCTCATTGCCTGGAGCTGTCATTAGCCGAAACACCAAAGAATGAGAACCTCCTGATTGCAGCTTGCCACTTTTGGTCCAATGGTACAAATACCTTTCTTTTTGGTCATGGCCCAATGTCTCCTACTTTGGCCGATGTCTACATGATGACCGGCCTGAATGTTACAGGAACTGTACACCCATATGATCACAAAGTTTCCTCCAAGCAGACAGGAGTAAAAACAGGGGTTGGATATAAGAGATACATTCAGAATCATATGTCTGATGGCCCTCTGACCGATGTCGAATACAGGGCCTTCCTGAATATGTGGCTATGCAGATCAGTCTTTTGTGGCAAAGCCAATGAGCCAACCTTGAATCACATCGTGATGGCTGAAGAGCTGACTGCTGGAAAAGTCATCCCACTTGGGAAATACCTCCTGGGAAGCGTCTATCATATGCTCAATCAAACCACCCACCTGATGCATACTAGTAAGAAAATCCCCTGTGTAAATGGTCCCTGGTGGTTTGTCCAAATGTGGCTGCAGTTATACATGCATCAAATCGTTGCTATTGACCTCAACAGCCGAGACTTCCCTTCAATCAATTACAAAGAAGGAGAAGCCCGGAGAACCAAAGGTTGTCAAACCTATGGAGAAGCTGCTTCCACTGTATCTATCAACAAGAACATTGGTGAACTGTTTGAGCTCTTCTTCAGAGGCTTTGCTCATCCTCTTTGGTTCCCATATTTGGATAATGACAATCTTACTCTCCCTTGCGAATTCAGCTTTGAGACTGGATGCACTGATGTACGATCTGTAGCAATTTTCAATGCCTTCATCCAGCCCTGCATCCTGCCGGCCGAATTCTGTGGAGGGAGGCTGGTTCAAAGCACTTATGAATATTATCAGCCAAACATGATGGCTAGACAGTTGGGATGTGGCCAAGTGCCCCCTAGGCTATTCTTCCATGAATTCCTCAGGCCTAGGGAGATTGTCAAGGATTCCACAGAGACAAGAAGGATTTTTACTTATAAATGCTGTGGAACTATTTATGCACCTGATCCTTTTGTGCCAATAATATCTGCCCATCCTTCCTTCACTCTCTGGTGGCAAGAATTCCATGATCATATCTTCAACATGCCAATCCATCCCTTCTGCCTTGAATTAATGCCTGATTATCAGCCAACTGCAGAGGTAATATGCTTATTCCTTCATCTGTCTTAATAACATTAACCCCAATCGATTTTGACTCTATTATTTTGCAGGACATAACACCTGCCCCTCTTGCCAAGGTAATTTTATACAAAACTGCAGGCCCAATCTCTGCTTTGGGGCACCAATCTCCTACCTTGGCTCAGCTGATGGCTAGACAAGCTTCTTCAGATCCAATACTTACTAGACCATCATCTGTCAAGAGGAAAACCCTTTCTTTAACTGCCCCCTCAGTTGTAAAGAAGAAAAGAACAAGCAGCAAAATAATTGCACAGGTCAAATTTCTCCTTCCTCGAGTAAAAAATGCTAATTTCATTCTGCTCATTTTCTACTCCTTTATGATTTCAGGCCAAATCACAGCAATTGGCCATTAGCACAGAACCTGCCGATGCTTCTGTGATTGGTAAAATTTCTCACTATTTTGTCTCTAAAGTTCCTCTCCATCGGCATTGATTCCTTTTTCAGTTTCAGAGCAAATCTCAATGGACCCAATCTTGGAGAGTTCTTCTTCTCATCAAGAACCAGCTTCAGCTTCACCTGATGTTCCTCAGCCAGAAGCCTCTTCCCCATCAAAAGATCTTCCAAGCTCTCCTCAGCACGACATACAAGAATCTTTGCCTGAGCTTGAGCTGCCCTCTCTCTCCATCCAAGAGATCAGGAATGAGGTAGAGATAATTACCCAGTCTCCCCAGTTCTTTATTCAATGGATAATCATTAATTCGGCAATATCTTTTTCCAGGAGAAAATAACTTCATCACCCAGCTACTCATTTCCCTTGGATGATCTTGTTGCCGAACAAGCAGAGGAAATTTCTTCTAGTCAGACTTTATCAGAAGAAATCCAGGCAAAACTAAAGGAAATCTTCTCCTTTCTGCACAAAGACATCCAGGATCAAGTCAAGGATGTTGATCTTCTGAGAGATATGCTTGAGCCCATTGAACAAAACCTTCCTGTTGATATTCAAGCTTCTTTGGAACCAATCTCTCAATTGGATCAACAATTTGCTGCAGTCAGACAGGTTCTGAAAAGTCAATCTTTACAACCAGCTTTAGAACAAAGAAGAGCCATAGCTAAGCAATCCTTGAAAGATCTATATATTCAAGCTCAGAGTAATAAAGAATTGTCAGCTAGACTGCAGCCAGCACTTGATCTGAAGAAGACCAGAAAAGCTGAACTAGAAGCCGAATTGAGGACTCTGTCAATCGAAATCGAAGCTGACGAGAAGAAGTTAGCCGAACTCCCTGATCTGACAGAGAGGATACGGAAGGAAGCATCGGCAATTCTAACTGAAGATAAACAGCTCAAAACGAAGCTCTCTGCTCTGATAAAAACCCAAGAAGCAGGCAAAAATCTTTTGGAGACCATCAATAGAATGATATCTGATGCTAAAGATGTAATCTCCAAGTACTTGGGTGTGTAGTTGTATCGAATATTTAATTAGCCGAATGTCTTACCGACTTTGTAGTTTCACCAATCTTTTGCTTTCTTCCTCACTTTATTGTGAACAACACATTCGGCAAAGCTTAGTTGTAACAGCATTAGACCCGAAAAACGACCTAACACAACACAGCCGAATCCAATTCAGTAGAACTGAACCCGATTCGGCATGAATCCCAAACGACACTGAAACCGCTCGGTTCGTGGGGCTTTCCACCTTCCGAAATTTTGGGACGCGCGCCACGATCTCCTCTGTGGGTTCTATAAATAAACACTCAGGCAGCCCACAGTTTTTTCACCAAGTTCTTCGTCTTCCAAGTTCTTGCCGGCTCAAGTCATTCTTTTCCCCATCCACAGTAACTCCGAGGAACTTCCAATGGCCGACAACAACAGGAGGCGCCCGGCCGCCGATGAGGCCGAAGGAAGCCGCGCCGGCGCTCGCCGCAGGTGATTGGCTGCTCACTTCTCTCCATTCTTTTCGAGATTTGCCCTCTCCTTGACAAATCCCCTCGTTTCTTTTAGGGTAATCCAATGGATTGCCGCCGCTGGTGCGCCAGTTGCGGCTCCAGCTGCTGCTCCTGCGGCGTCCAACTCCTCGAGTTCGTCCAATCGGACTCGTTCATCGGACGACTCCCGTTACTCAGACGGCGATGCTCGCCGATTCAAGACGGAGCACGACGACTCTCGTAGCGAACTGGAGATCATCTCCAAGCAAGCCGGGATTGCTGACCTTGAATGGCAGCACGAGCGCAAGCAGCTGCTTGAAGTCATTGATGGTGAGTCCTGCAATCTGCTCAATCTCAATTCTCGTCCCCCAAATGATATTAATCTGTTATCCCCTTGTAACTTTGCAGCGCGTGATGCTGAACTTGATCGACTGAAGGCGCTGGTGGAGGAGCTGGCGGACAAGGTGAACGCCCAAGGGGAAACACCCGAGGCACGCCTTGGTGCGGTGGCAGGCCGTGTCGACGAAGTGGCCTCCCATGGCGTTCGCTTGGGTGTCGCTACGGGTCTCGTCGCTATGTCGACGCACACCGGCACTGACTATTCCAGGATGCCGGTTGGTTTTGCCAACAGCAACCCAGAAGACATCGATGATATTGACGCCTCCATTGATCGTCTTGATGGCCATGGTGCTGCCATTGCCGATTCCATTCATCCCCAGTCTGTTTTGAACAGGCTCTTCCAGTAGTTTGTACTAGGGATTTATGGAATTTCGGCAATAAAACTTATCTTTTGTGATCTTGCATGAACTCTTGATGTAATATATTTTGTGCTAAGGGCAATACATTCAGTACTGGCCATTTTTCTTTTTCTCCAACGTCTCTGTCAATTTCCTTCTAAAGACGATTTCTTCCCGAACATCGGCTGTTTAGCAATTTAATATATCAATCACCGATCGATTTCAATACTGGGATAATACTTCTTCAAATATCTTCCATTTATAGCAGAAGCAAATTCTTCTCCCAATAATGTCTTCAAAATATATGCATTTCCAGGCACGCATCTAACCACTCTGAAAGGACCTTCCCAATTTGGAGACCATTTGCCGAATGCTGCATATTTGGTTCCAATCGGCAATATCGCTTTCCAAACTAGATCACCTTCTGTAAATTGCTTAACCTTCACCTTCTTGTTGTAATACTTAGCAACTCGCATTTTGTTCTTCTCAATATTCTCCAAGGCCCTGAGACGAATCGTATGCAAATCTTCTAATTCGTCCATCATTAAATCTTTATAATCTTTAGAACTTAAATCCTTTTGCAACTTTATTCTCCTTGAGTCTAATTGTATCTCCCATGGCAAAATAGCATGATACCCATACACCAACTCATAAGGAGATGTCTGTGTAGCCCCATGTGGAGCCATTCGGTAAGCCCACAAAGCCTCATTGAGTACCGAATGCCACCTTCTTGGCTTTTGATCAATCTTCTTCTGTATGATTTTGATCATAATTTTGTTAGAAGCCTCTGCTTGACCATTAGCTTGAGCATAATAAGGAGAAGAATTTAACAATTTGATGCCCATATTCTCAGCAAAATCTCTGAACTCTGAAGATGTAAATTGAGTCCCTTGATCTGTGGTGATTGTTTGAGGAATCCCAAATCTGTAAATGATATGTTCTTTAACAAACTCAACCATATTCTCCGATGTCACCTTCTTTAACGGAATTGCCTCAACCCACTTGGTAAAATAATCGGTTGCCAAAAGCACAAACTTATGCCCCTTGCTAGATGGAGGATTTATTTGGCCAATCAAATCTATTCCCCATCCTCTGAATGGCCATGGCTTGACAATAGGATTCAGAACTGATGCTGGAACTCTCTGAATGTTTCCAAATCTCTGGCAATCTTGGCATCCCTTATAATATCCAAAGCAGTCTTCTAGCATTGTAGGCCAATAGTACCCAGATCTTCTAATAACCCATTTCATTCGGTAGGCCGATTGATGTGCTCCACACAACCCATCATGTACTTCACTCATCAGCCTTTTTGCTTCTTCATGATTTAAGCAACGTAACAGCACCCCATCCAAGGATTTATAATATAAATTATCATCAAGAAGAACAAACTTTAAAGCTTTATACCTGAGCTTTCTAGAAACTTTCTGGGATGGATTCTCCAAATAATCGGCAATTTCTTTCCTCCAATCATCTTCTGCCAGATTACTTCCGAAAGCATATACATCATTAGCAAACACTTCTTAAAGCTCTCTATAACCTGATGCACTTTGGGCCAATCTATTTGCCTCTCCATTATCCCCTCTAGGAATGTGTTGTAGAATTACTGACCGAAAGCTCTTCAATATTTCTTTGCATTCTTCATAGTAATTCCTCAAGGTATCACTTTTGCACTCATATTCACCATTCAATTGTTTTATAACCAATTCTGAATCTTCAAAAATTTCAACTGCAATGGCCTTTGCTTCTTTCAAATATTGGAGTCCTTTGAGCAATGCCTCATACTCAGCCTGATTGTTAGTAACAGCAGATTGAATGGGAACAACAAACTCAAATGTTTCTCCTTTGGGTGAAATTAATAAGATACCTGCTCCACCACCTTTATTGCATGAAGATCCATCGAAGAACAATACCCAAGGAATAATGTTAAGCAAATTTATCGATGTATCATGATGTTCAGTAATGAAGTCAGCAATAACCTGCCCCTTGACAGCCTTTGCTGACTCAAACCTTAACTCAAATTCAGACAAAGCTAAAATCCATTTGCCAATCCTCCCGTTCAAAATTGGCATAGACAACATGTGTTTTATCACATCAAACTTTGAATACACAATGCATTCGGCATGTAGTAAGTAGTGCCGAAATTTTGTACATGAGTAATAAACACATAAGCAAAGCTTCTCTATAGCCGAATACCTTGTCTCTGGATCTAGTAACTTTCGGCTAAGGTATGCAACTACTCTTTCCTTCCCTTCAAATTCTTGAATGAGGGCCGATCCAATAGTTTGGGCATCGGCCGCCACGTACAACTTGAAAGGCTTGTTCAATTGTGGAGGCACCAATACTGGTGGCTTCTTCATGTACTCCTTTATTTCATCAAAAGCCTTCTGTTGTTCGTCACCCCATACAAACTTTTGATCCTTTTTGACCTTTAACAGTGAAGAGAAAGGCAACACCTTCTGTGACAAGTTTGATATGAATCTTCTCACAAAATTTATCTTGCCAAGCAGTGATTGTAACTCTTTAAGATTAGTTGGAGGAACAATTTCATCAATTGCCTTCATGCTTTTCTTGCCAACTCCTATTCCTCCTTCATGTATCAAAAATCCCAGAAACTCTCCAGCCGAAACTCCAAAAGCACACTTGTTCGGGTTCATCTTAAGCCCATGTTTTCTGGTGCATTCTAGAGTTTCCCTTATGTCGGCCAAATGGGACTCATGATCCAATGACTTGATCACCACATCATCAATATATATTTCCACAATCTTGCCGATCAACTCATGAAAAATATAATTCATAGCCCTTTGATAAGTTGCACCAGCATTTTTCAATCCAAAGGTCATGACAACCCACTCAAACAACCCTATGTGTCCGGGACACCTGAAAGCTGTCTTTACTATATCTTCCAATGCCATAAAAATCTGATTGTATCCTGCATTACCATCCATGAAACTGAGCACTTTGTATCCAGCAGCAGCATCAACCAACGAATCAGCAATAGGCATTGGATATCCATCCATGGGTGTAGCCTTGTTTAGATCTCTAAAATCTATGCAAACCCTCATTTTTCCATTTTTCTTATAGACAGGAACGATATTAGAGATCCAATCCGCGTATTTACATGGCCGAATGAAATTTGCATCTAGTAATCTTTCAATCTCCTTTTTCACATCGGCCAACACCTCTTCCTTGTAGATTTTTCGGGGTGGTTGCTTGTAAGGCCTGTAACCAGGTTTGATTGGCAACCGATGCTCAACAATAGAACGGTCTAGACCGGGCATCTCCGAATAATCCCAAGCAAAGCAGTCCTTGTATTCTTTTAACAATGTCACCAATTTTTCTTTGAAAACCGAATCCAAGTTAGCACTGATAAATGTCGGCCTTGGCTTGTCACCATCTCCAATGTCCACTTCTTCCAATTTATCGGCCGACACAAATCCACGTCCTAATTTTCCATCAGTTCCATCAATTGGATTTTCCATCAAAAATTACTATGAGAGCCGACTGCTTCGATCGGCTGCTGATCACTGCTGGCTGGTGCCACAGGACCTTCTCCCCAGTCTTTGCCTGAGAAACAATCTATGCCTTGATATTCCCAGAAAGCTGGTTCCATATTTGCCACGCTTATTGAATCATCTGCTTGGACAATCTCCACCTCATCATCTATCCACTGAATAAGCTGTTGATGCATAGTAGATGGAATACAACAATTTGCATGAATCCAATCTCTTCCAAGCAGCAAGCTATATGCCCCTTTGCCCTCAATGACAAAGAAAGTCGTAAGCAGAGTCTTGGACCCAATCATCAGATCAACGTGCACGCATCCCTTGGTGTCTGAAGGATTTCCAGCAAAATCATTTAGAATTATGCTCGTTGGTGTCAAATCTCTAGGGCCCATACCAAGCTTCCTGAATGTGGTATATGGCATTACATTGACAGCAGCTCCTCCATCGACAAACATCTTGGTCAATGGTTTGCCATTAACATATCCCTTCAAGTACAGTGGCTTCATGTGCCGATTCTGGGCTGGCTTCTCAAAAACAGCTTGTTTGTTCAACATCAATTGTGCCATTAACCCAAATCGTTCGGCATCATCTATATCGGGCAATATCTCTTCCTGTACAATTTGGTTAGCTGGAGCCATGAATTCATTCGGCAGAAAACATACCATACATGTAGGAGCCGAATGACCATGTTCGTTAGGCCTGTCTTTTGGGAGCCATATTGATTTCACCTTGACCTTTGCTTGCTTCAATTCCTGATTCCTCAGGCGCTGTACTCTTCTCTTCTGGCTCTTCCTCAAACCAGGTGGGCACCATTGTCCTTCTTGCCAAACATAAGCATGATCTTCTTCTTCTTCACGATCAACCCACTTGTAATCAGCATGTCTCTTTCTTGGTTGATCATTAAAACGCCGATCATCACTAGGATGCACCCTGCCAATCCTTTCATGGACAGATCGGCGATTGACAGTTCCCTGCCTATATTCATCATACCTATTATTGCATTCAGGACAACTATTCCATGTGGGAAGCTTCAAACCTTCGTTCCAACAGTGTCTGAAGAATGCACACCCCCAATGCGCACGTTCCTGCTCTCGAGCATACTCTTCTTGTTCTTCCTCAAACCTTTCTTCTTCGCGCCTTCTTTTCTCTTCCTCGTATTCACGCCTTTGAAAACGCTCTTTTTCTTGCTGACGCTGCCATTTGTTGAGGAGAATACGTGTAGTAACTCTAGGTTTAAAGGATTCTCCCACTTCAAATCGGCTATTCGAGAACCGAAGATCTTTCTGGCGAATCTGTTCAATTGTGATCTGCCGAGTGGGATCAACTGAACCATCCTGTCTTGCCTTCTTTGAGGTTAAAACTTTCAATCTTCCCTTTTCTCCAGATGGAACAGCATTCACCATATTAACCGAGAACCCGATCATATTCTGAGGGAAAGGGTTACTGTCCAGTTTCATCTTGTTGTCGAATTTCAGATGTCCTTCCTGGATAGCTTTCTGAATCCTCATCCTAAAGACTCTGCATTCATTAATGGAATGAGAATTTCTATCATGAAACCCACAGTACCTCTTATCTTTCACTCCATCGGGCCGAAGCATAGAATGCCCTTCTGGCAATTTGATTCGGCCTTCTTTCACCAGGAACTCAAACAATTTGTCCGCCTTAGTCACATCAAAATCATATGTTCCCTTCATCTGTTTGATCCATCTTTGAGACATTGTAACTGGTTCTTTGCTCCACACTATCTCTGCTGCGGCTATCTCCTCGCTATCTTCATACTCATCTTCTTGATCTGCTCTTTCAAGGAATTGGTTATAGATGTCAGCTACATCATTATTTTTAGCAAATCTGGCATCTTTCTTGAAACCATATGCCTGGTTACTCATCAAGGCCAATCTGTGTGACAACTGGCCCAAATCGTCAAACTCCATCCCGAATAGCTTCTCCCGAATGGCAGGCAGCATGCCAGCTACAGCCATACCAGCCAGCTGGTCATCAGGTATGTTCAGAGAAAAGCACATGCTTTTTGTTTCCCTAAATCTCCTGAGGAACTCCGTAGGTGTTTCATTATTCCTCTGCCTTAAGCTGGTCAAATCAACCAACTTTTTCTCGGTACTGCCAATGTAGTAATGAGCATGGAATTTCTGCTCCAGGTCTTTCCAAGTACAAATCGACTGAGCAGGCAAAGAAGCAAACCATGTAAAAGCTGGGCCTGTTAATGACAAAGGAAAGTATCTGATTCTAAAGGCCTCATCTGCCGAAGCTTCTCCAAGCTGCATCAAATATCGAGCTATATGTTCCACAGTACTTGTATCATCTTGTCCTGAAAATTTAGCAAACTCTGTAGGCACCTTGACTCTATTCGGTAATGATACCCTTTGGTACCATTCTGGGAAAGGAGACGAGTACATGTACCCCTGATTTTTAGGCTTCAGACCGAATTGATTTTGCAATACATCGGTCATTTTTTGCACCATGAGGTCAATACTGGTATCTTGATTCCCTGGTCTTCCAGCAAGCATGCCTGCAGCACCAACATACCCAGGATTCGGGAGGGCGTCGATAGTATTGTAATCCATAAACTCCGAATACCCGTTTCTATACATGTCCCTTTGCAGCCTATTGTTCAAGGGAGATATCTTGTAAGCAGAAGCAGGCGGATTCCCTGTGGTGCCGAATGCCATATCACCGTATGTGCGAGTTTTCGGCAGTGCAGGCTGAGGATCTTGCCGAATCGGTTGTCCATTTGTATCTTTAGTACCAGAACCTCCAGTTTCATCAGCATTCCCTTTACCATGTGGCCTCTGAGCTTGTGCTTGAACATTGAAGTATGTCGGACCACCCAATTGCCCATGTATCTGCTCGAAGGGTTTATCCACATGCTGACCAAAAATGCTTACCATTATATGCCGAAAACTGTTCAAGAACGCAGCATTGTGATTGGTCATTGCTTCCCCCAAAGCTTTGTATAACAAGCCCGAGAATCTCTCCCTCTCTTCTTCTTCAGTAAAATCAGACTGCCCAGGAAGGAGAACTCTTGGCAAGTCGGACTTGAGAAACGGTGCACCACTCCTGTTCTTGGCGAAAGACAGTAAACATTTGTTAATGAATTGGTCAGCAGCAGCCTTTACCATCTGTTGATGCTCTTCAGACAATTCTTCCAAAGTAACGTCCATGATGTCGCTCAATTCAGGCATCTTGAAAACTTGTGTGTGTCCCACCGGGCGTGCCAAAAAGTGTGTTGACGTAAAATCCGCACCTCACGCCAAGCACACAGCAAGCCGAATTAGCTAGCTTCACACGTGGCCCGGGTTTTTGAATCCGGAAGCGTGCCAGTCAGTTTGCCTGAAAACTAACAAAGGGACAAAACGTTTAGATCAAAAATCTGGAACGTGCCGGGTGAGACCAGACAGTTCCATATTTGCGGCTATGAAGCCAATTTCGAACGACAAATAGCTACAGAGAAGCTATCTGTCGGCAGTTAAAGCCTCATTCGGCAATCGGCAAGGCACGCAAGGAGCACACTGCCGAATGCGTGACGTAAGCATGACGGAAGATCGGCTTTCAAACGAATGAACATTGTAACACATACCCATAGCCGATTAACGAGAAACAGAGCATGATAGATAAATAAAAGGGTGAAACATGATCATAAATTCGCAGTAAACAAGGAATGCATAGGCCGAAAGCAGCACCCGTCAAGCATGATAACAAACAAGTTAATCCACCGCATGATACGACTTGTTTGAGACCACGCCACTAATCAGATTAGATTAATCCACCGCATGATACAATCTAACCGTGAAAAGCTAAAAGCATTCAATGTTTAATTACGAACCCACAACACAGTCATGAATTTACATTGAAACAAAAATGCATAGGCCGAAAGCAGCACCCGTCAAGCATGGCAACAAACAAGTTAATCCACCGCATGATACAACCCGTTTGAGGCCACACCACCAATCAGATTAGATCAATCCACCGCATGATACAATCTAATCGTGAAAGGCTAAAAGCATTCATTGTCCAATGCAAACCCGCGAACACACGTTCACTCGTGAGAGCACTACCGAATGCGGCTATTTAGCCGAATCGGGGTCCATGGCGAAGGAACAAGCCTAATCGGTAAAGATAAATCTATCAGATCGAATCGAATTCTAATCCACCGGATGATTAGCTCTAAGACGACCCAAAAACCTGCATCTACCGCATGATACCCGGTTCTGTCAAGATCTACACGATACCGACAAGCTCGAACCCGCGACACGTAGCAACCTAGATCGGTTTCGGACTCGGCTATGAGGGGATAAGTCGTCGCATCGTGAAGTAGAGCCGATTCTAGCCGACCTAGATTGGGCAAAGGAGTGTTGCATGATTTAAGCACAGAGTAAAAACGAAGCAACACGGGGTAACTTAATGAATCTGTTAGATCTTGCCGAAATCTAACAGAGCCGATAACTTGGTCCATACTAGGTCTTAGCCCACCGCATGGCTCATGACCTAACAGAGGAACCTTCTTGAGACCACGACTTAAATCCACCGGATGATACTAAGCATGGTAACAAGACTACTTGCATCAAAGCTTAAATCCACCGCATGATACTAAGCATGATACAAGGTTGCCGGTACTTACGGAGGTCGACGGATCGATGACTCCTCTCGAAGAACTCGACGACTCGACTAAAGGACTCGATGTTGGCACGGGGCCGGTTTGTTGTGTTGATTGATTCGATGATACTTCTTTACAATTGCCATGGGTTTATATTTATACCCAGGTCTTGATATAACTCCTAGTCGGACACGACTATAATACTTGTTTCTAAAAATAAATGACGAATCTTCGTGCCCATATTGTGTTCCTTGTTCGAACCGGCCTTTTCCTTATATTGATCCGCGTTATCATGTCTTCCCGAACGCTACCACTCTTCGCCTGCGGAACAATGCCTCTGCCGAATGATGACGCATTCCCGACCGAAGAGTATCTCTGCCGAACGCTTCAGAGAAAACCCTTTAGCCGAATGGTGATGCGTTCCCGACCGCAGAGCATCTTTGCCGAATGCTTCAGAGAAAACCCCTTAGCCGAATTGCATCCTTCCACCAAATCCGGCTCACATGTCAGCCTCTTCCTGGTGCTAATTTTTGGTGTCAACAGGGAGCCTACTTCATAGTTCAAGAGTTGCTTTGGTTTGTGAAGCGGATGAAGATGAATGCGCTTGTGGTAGTTTGCTAGGTCATGGTGCTCTCATTTTTTGTTTCTTTTTCATTGGCTGTGTGCATCTTAGTTATGCAGAGGCCGGGTTGGATCTTATATAATTGTATCATCTCGATGTAATTGTCTAAGATCAATAAAGCTTCCCTTTTCCAAAAAAAACATTGTTCTCTGTAGACTGCTGTACAAGTGTACAGAGAAGCTACAGTTGGAGATATTGTCTACCGATTGGGTATGACTGGGTATGTCTGTCTGTGACTAGTATATACTTCGATCACTACAGATGTGGAGATAGATATTGTCGGCCGTTAGCGCCGCGAGTCTGCACATCTAAAAATGTAGGCAAGAATTTCTTTTCAACAAGATAATGAGTTGTGTTAACATGAAAGGGACAATATATATATAGAAAACCTATATACGTATGCATATGGTGGTGTGGAGGGCTGGAGGCTGCTGCTAGTATATTATGTGGGTATTCTACTTTCGTGGTTACTTGTGTCACTGTACAAAGATCGGGTTTGTTGGTTCACTTTCACTCTATATTGACGTGGGCACTACGGGGTGCCTTTATTTTTTAGATAAAGGAAAATTCTATTTCATCAAGCAAATGAAAAGCATCCCGGTCTCCACGTTTTTCAACGAGTACGACCGTTAAATTATTACATGGTTTTATTATGAGGTAGAATACTTCTCCTCATAAGAAAAGAAAGTTTCACTATGGCATAGACTTCGTCTATCGCATAGAAAGCACACCAGCGAACCGATTAAAATGGCCGAGAAAAGTAAAGTTCTAAACCAATCTATTACTAAACCTCCAACCATTCTTGGCAAAGATGTCCATAGTCGACGTCTCCAAAAGCTGGCATGCCTTTTTCAGCAGTGTGCGACCCACACATTTTTGTAGCAAAGACCACATTCTTGTCCAATGTGTACTCCTGTAAATCACCTGCATAGGAGAAAAAGTTTGTGTTCCGTTAAAAATTATGTCATTACGGCTTAACCATATTGCCCAGCATATGGCGCCAACCCCAATCATAATAAGTTTCCTGGATTCATGATCAAAATCATCCAGCCATGAGTTAAACAAATGAGAAATATTATTGGGAGGGCTCAAACCAAAGGTACTGTATACTATTCGCCAAATTAACTTAGAGAAAATGCAATCAAAAAATAAGTGTTGAATTGTTTCATTATGACTACAGAAGCAACACTTTTCATTTCCATGCCAGTTTCTTTTTACTAAGTTTTCCTTGGTCAAAGTTACCTCTTTATGTAAGAACCAAAGAAATATTTTAATCTTTAGGGGTAATTTTAGTCTCCACAGGTATGGATTTGTAGCAATGACGTCTCTATTCAAAATTGTATCATATATCGAGTGTACTGAAAAAAATCCCTTCTGGTGTAAGGACCATCTAAAGACATCATTTTCATATGTTAGCTCTATGTCTGTAATTTTTGAAACTAAGTCTTGCCAAGCAACTAAATTTAATTTCCTCCTACAAGAGCTCGTCGAAACAAGATGTTTAAAGGGTTAGTACTAAGCACAGTGGAAACAGTGTCATGCTTTCTCATAACAATATTGTATAAAATAGGGTATTGATCTCTTAAAGTGGTATTTCCTAGCCATTTGTCCTCCCAAAATCTAACTTGAGTGCCATTTTGTAATCTGAAATTTCCTAGATTTAGGAATTGATCTTTGACACTCATTAAGCCAGACCAAAATTGTGAATCGCCAGGTTTCTTTTCCACTTGAGTAAGAGTCTTACTATTTAAGTATTTATTTCGCAATACCTGTTGCCATAGACCATCCTCGTTTATTAACTTAAAAAGCCATTTGCTAAGTAAACATCTATTTTGTATATCAAGGTCTAGAATTCCTAAACCCCTTGTTCTTTTGGTCTACACAGTATATTCCATCTCGCCAATCTATATTTCTTTTTATGGCCATCACCTTGCCAAAAGAACCTAGACATATAATAGTCCATTCGTTTTAGAATTTCTTTCGGTACTTCAAAAAAAGATAACATAAAGAGGGAAATATTGCTTAGCACCGAATTGATGAGTACTAGCCTCCCTCCATAAGACAGATGTTTGCCTTTCCAATTACTTAGTTTCTTTTCAAACTTATCCTCTATGATCCGCCCGTCTTTATTATTAATTTTCCTATGGTGCATTGGGATTCCCAGATATCTGAATGGATATTCTCCCATATCACATCCAAACAACCGAGTATATTCTTGCGCGTGATCTTTTGCATCTCCATAACAGAATAGCTCACTTTTATGCAAATTTATCTTCAAGCCCGATAATTGTTCGAAAACACTCAACAACAACTTCATGTTTCTAGCTTGTTCGAGATTATGTTCCATAAAGAGAATAGTATCATCTGCATACTGTAAGATGGAAAGACCATTATCCTTTATACCTAGGAAAACATGGATCAAAAAGTTTAGCAAGTGAAATCCGCATTAGTACGGTTCTAAAACCACATCAATCCTGGTTTTGGGACCGGTACTGCGCAGCGAAATTAAAAGTCTCGATTCACTCAGTATTAATACACACTTTTAATACCGGTTCTAGATTCCAGCAGGCATTGAAAGGGAAAAGCCAAAAAAATCTTTTAAATTGTGGACGCACGAATATAGCGGCCAAACTTGGACTCGATCCAATTTTATCTGGTATATTTTTGGTGGACGGATGTTGGGTTTTCTGATAGTGATAAGTCCTTTTCTAAGATAAAGGAGTGATGGCCACACACACACACTTTTAATACCGGTTGTAGATTCCAACCGGTATTAAAAGAGAAAAGCCAGAAAAATCTTTTAAATTGTGGAGAGTACACAGCTAGGATTAAAGTTATTTTTACCTTTTAATACCGGTTGGTTGTTACCACCCTGGATTAAAGAGTTGGTGGACCTTCCATCCCGCACAAATATAGCGGCGGCCAAACTTGGACTCGATCCAACTTTATCTGGTATATTTGTGGTGGACGGATGTTGGGCTTTCTGGTAGCGATAAGCCCTTTTCTAAAATAAAGGAGTGATGGCCTCGGATGGAGTCAAAGGTGAGGCTCAATAGACCATCCACATCATCTTCGTCCCCCCCCCCCCAAAAAAAAAAAGAAAAAACAAACAAACAAAACAAATAACATCTCATAGAAGAGGTTAGAAGCCACAAGGTGGCTGGCTAGGCACCAGGGGAACTTTTGTGGTGGACGGATGTTGGATTTTCTGGTAGTGATAAGCCCTTTTCTAAAATAAAGGAGTGATGGCCTCAGATGGAGTCAGAGGTGAGGCTCAAATCGACAGGAAGCGGATGTGTACAGACCATCCACATCTCATAGAAGAAGTTAGAGGCCACAAGGTAGCTGGCTAGGCACCAGGGGAACTTTAAGCTCATTACGGTCAGGCCTATGCCACACCAATTCCTCCACACAGAATCAAGTATAATCCATTGAAAAATTAAGAAAAAAACTATAAAATAACCGTAATTCATCAACAATCAAACCAGGATGAGGATGCCGGCGCACAGTCTCGTTCTGCTTCCTTCCGTGAGTCTGTATTTGAAGGGATTTCTTCTTGCAAGCTAATGATGAGGATATCACAATTTATTTTCAAAGCATTAGCATAGAAAAGTTGTCCTCTAATTTCTAATCGTTTTTATCATTTTGGTGTATCCATCTATTTATTTAGACGTCTGCCACTCATTTAGTACATTTATATATTGAGAAATTTCAATTTGGGACATGTCAAAAAAAATCAATTTGGGGTCCCTGAATCAAACCCATTAATCCTTAAATCCTACATGCTACAGCAATTAATCTAGTAGTGCTGTGGGCTGTTAAAATTGCACCATCAATATGGAGCAGCACACAACATGAGTAGAGCAAGATAGGGCTTTGGTTCGCATACACCTTGGGCCTTGGATCCACCCACTGTCGTGGAGGGCTAGCTTTAGGCGCGAGAATGAACAGCAAGCAAACGCCGAGTCGAGGTGTGGTGCCAGTGGAGGCACAAGCAAGTGTGTGATGCGGGCCGGTGTCCATGTATAAAAACTTGACTCCTCTAAATTTTGACGTGCCGTAGAAAGATGGAGTGTTGTCGCAATGTTGGTTTTGAGGTCGACCGCACGGTGCGGTCCCGTGCGGTCGCCTCCTAGATCGTGTAGAAGAGAGGAGAGGGAGGAGGAAGAAGAGGAGAGGGGAAGAAGAGAGGAGCTTGGGGCTCGGTTAGGGTTCGGGGTTGGGGGTTTCCGGGGTTGGGGGAGTGCTCCGGCTGTAGAAGAATGGGGGTCGGGGACGGCGGAGGCCCGGCGGCGGTGGCAGGCGGCGGGCGGTGGAGAGGCGGTGGGGACGCCGCCGACTGGGCGGCGGAGGACATCCGGTGGGCAGGGCCGGCGGCGAGGGCGACGCCCGGTACGGAGGAAGACGACCGGAGAGGTTAGGAAGGGCGGGGCCGGCAGTGGTGGGCGGGAGGAGGGCGGCCGGCACGGCGGCGAGGTCGCCGCCGGCCGCGGGCAGTGCGGGAGGAGGCGGGGGAGGAGGAGGCTGGGCACGCCGGCCGGCCCAAGAGGTTAGGAAGGGCGGGGTCGCCGGCGGTGGGCGGGAGGAGGGCGGCCGGCACGGCGGCGGACGCCGCGGGCCGCGGGCGGCGGTGGAGGTGGCGGGGGAGAAGGAGGCTGGGCGCGAGCGAGGGGAGACGAGCGGTCGGGGCGACGGGCGGAGGGCGGGAGCTGGGTGGACGGCCGGAGGCGGGAGTCACGGGCGGCGGAGGAGGCGGGCGGGGGCGCGAGCGAGGGGGAGGCGACGGGAGGTAGGCGGTTACCGCACGGAAGATTCCGTGCGGTCGACCGCAAACTAAAGTTGCCCGAGCGTTGTTCGCGCGTACCTGCATGCGTTCCCGTGCCATACCAGACGACCTACCCGCTTCGTCCTCTTGCCAAAAGTCTCGACACGACTGGCTGTTCCCGGCCGTCCTTATTTCTCCCTGTGGTCTCCCTCCAGACTGTTGTGTCCGCCCCGATCGAGCCGTCCGTGCCTCGTCGTGGAAAGCGAGCCCGAGCAAGGCAACTAGCTGCTGGCGCCCCAGAGAGCTGCCGGCGCGCTCCGGCTGCGGCCCTGCCTGCCTTGCCCGGTCCGGTCCGGCCGCCGCAGCTGTGCGATGCTGCGATCGTCGAGCTGAGCTATTCACACACATGAGTACATGACAGATCACACGGCGCTGCCCTGTTTGGTAAAAGAAAAAAAGAAAAACAAAGAAACAAAGTGCGTGGCGAGCGATTCAGCGGAGGCGGCTATTGTTTCCCCGTTGATTTTTCTAGCGCTGTTCCGGGATTCTCACACAGTTACACGACACGATGGCCCGACGACACTGCTCGATCTGCATCCATGCATGGCAGCCAGCATGAGCCATGGATGATAAAAAGGGCTCCGTCCGTCGGAACGAACATGCTAGCTGCGTGTGTACCGATCTGCATGCTGCCGGCGTACTCGATCATGACCGGGCTCCACACTACGTCCTACATACTGTACTTCTGCCGCGAAACTATTGGCCTTCTATCTGTGTGCACATCACGAATCACGAGTGTCGAGTGGCGCTTAGCGGCAGTTTTTACCCCGATCGACCCGACGAGGGGGCCGGCGGCGGCGATCGACACCGACAGCAGGATCTGTACGCGATGGATTGAAGCGTCCGCGTCTTTCTGCTGCCAGCTTTCTCTCCCATGACCCTGGCTGCTGCTGCTGCTGCTGCTGCGTCGATCGATCTGCAGCCTTTGCATGCATACAAAGCAAAAGGCTCGGGAAAGAGAGATCGATCTGCGCTGCAGCACACATGCTGACATGCACGTCCATCTTCTGCCGCTGCAGCCGATGCTTTGTTCAAAGCCCTGGGACAAAAACCCAAGTAATACTGCGCCGGGCGCGCTGCTTTTCCTTTTCTCCCCAAATTATTGGCCTGCGACGGCGCGTCCCACCCCACGGGCTTGGCGGCTTGCCGTCCCATCGGAATCTCCCCGGCCGTCACCTGCGGCGCGGCCCGGCACGTCCGTCCATGGGCGATTGATCCACCGGAAGAAACCACACATGCGCGTCCGCGCCACGCGCGCTTGCATATATGCATGCCACCTCCTGCAAAAGGGATTTTCCGTATGCGTGCTGCGTGTCACGCACGTACAGCCCATAGTACTGCCGGCTGGCCGTCGTCCCCGTCCGTGCCGCATGCCCGCCGCGGCGAGAACCAAGAAGCACCGGGCGGGCACGCGCAGGGTCGCGGCGGAGGCGCCTGTTTCGCCGAGCGCGACGTACCGGCCGGCGCTCGGGTCGGTGCGCGCGCGCGCGGCGCGGGTGCGTAGCGTAGCGATCACCGATCACATTCACATGGGATGGCCGCGCGCGCGGGGGCTAGCTAGCTTTGTCCGTGGCGTTGGTCCGGAGCCGTTGGCGCCTTGCACGGGGAGGCATTAGTCGGGTACGCTCTCTGGCCATGCGCTTTGCGCAGGTCGTGGTCTCGGTCGTCGGCCTCGGCGCGGACTTGGGCCGTTGGGCGAGTACCGGCCAGCTAGTTTCGCTATCCCTGCCGTGCCAATCGATGGCCGCGACGGAGTTGTTGGCTTGCTCGCGGGATGGAATCTTGTGTCGCAATAGTACGTGTTCTTCAGGCCGGGTTCAATATTCGGGTGGAATATATGATAGGTTCGTGTGCTAGCTAGGATGAGAATATGAGATTAGTCGAAACGGTGTAATCATTGGTCGCAAAATTGCTATGTACTATGAATCTCTCTTAGATGGTGAGGTGGAAGTTCGAAAAAGCTGCCCATATATTTGTAAAAATTTCTAAACTTTGTTTTCATGAATCAAGAAGCAGGATACACATGTCTTATCGAGGTAAGTCGGTGCATATTTACGCGAGTTCTAACTTACGTTCTCTTCACCAGAATGCAAGCTCAATTTGTAGTCATCATCCATTAAAAGAAGTTTCTCCACAAAAAATAATAAAGAGTCTTCGGTACGTCAAATCGAAGTATGTGACACACGGTTGGGAACTTGGAAGCGAATACGACTAAATGGGCCTCAATTGATCTAGTTAAGTTTCTAGCCCAGGTTGTTTCATTTCTAATTTGTTTGGGCTCGGTTGATCTGGGTGGGGCTCATCGATGGACAAGCTATGGGCCAATAAACTAAATGGGCTCCGTCCGATTCTCGGGCCTCCTAGCCAATACTACACTTCTGTGTTGTGCTCTCTATCGGCAGAGTAGCACTTATGAGTATTTTTACTCAAAAAAAAACGTAATTCTAATTTTTTTCGGACATATTAGTGTCATTAGCAAAATATCACGTTACCCTAATAACTTTCTCAATCTCACTAATGTAGACATGAAAGTTGTTAGTGCATACATATAATTATTTATTCTAAGGAATAAAACATATAGTTGTTGCTAGATTTGCAATTTTTTGTGGGCGAACTTTTTTGAATATCATAATTGCACTCTTCATGAGACAGAGAGAGTACCGACTTAGTTACCATTTGTTTTCTGTGTGAAAAATGGCATCATAAAAATCTCAAACAATTAACAACATTCACAATATCTTGATCTTTCCATTACATTGCCATTGGCAATGTATTTGTGATGATCTTTAAATTTTTTATTATTCAAAGAATTCGAACCATCCAAAACAAATTACTTATATCCAGCCTCCTTCTTAGTGGGGTCTCTAAAAAGGAAACTAGTAAAAATGAAGGCCTATTAGTGGACTCATACTCAAGCCAATTTCCAAATTCATCAAACTATGCAGGATTAAATTCTCTGAGACAATGGAAAATTAACAATTTGACGTTGACAAGGACCATTTACAAATACTTTCTCCTTACCGATTCTTTAAGATTGGGATGATAATGACACATTTTGCCTAGATTCCTCCTCCTGTTTGATATCTTGTGGAGGTGAAAAAGCAATGTTGTTGTCTTATTGATGAGAATTACTAAGTTAGTTAGGATCATCCATAGCTTTCTTTCAACCATCTTTCCATAAGCTTACCTACAACAAGAGAAAATCCAATGCTTGCACCAGGTTAGATGCTGTCAATCATGGTAACACCTAACTAAGTGCATAAAAATTCCAACAAAAGCATGTATGGATAGAGCATGGAAGCCTGTAGGTTCATATAAAGTTTGAGATTCAACAAAAACTTGTGCAAGGAGAAAAAGGAGAAATCAATATGTAAATAGTAGCGGGTTATACATGAACAGTTCAAGATCAAACTTTTCATGGATCATGAGGATTGCATGCTCTATCTATCTATACTCTTGGTAGAATTTCTATGCACTTTTTGAGGTGTTTTAACAATGGTAGTATGGTAGTAGATAATGTGCTTGTAGCATCTTTTCTCTACCTGCAACATGATCTTCAAAATATCAATTACATGCTTCTCTTGTGCTACTATTCAAGACTCGAAGGAAGAAAAATGAGGAATCAATTGAACAAGCATCCATAAACTTAGTTAAATGATTATGTATACTAGTTCAATTCATGGACTCTTAAATATCAATGAATCCTTCCTTCTCCTTCACCACACTACCTTCATTGCACCATAAATTTTTGTAAGGAAATTAGCTGTGTACCATTGGGGCATATGGAGCAAATGGGAGGCCTGAAGGATGTTGTAGTGGAGAGAAATGGAAAAGCGGAGCTAAACAAGGAGCCCTTGAGGCCACTAACATAGATTTTGGTCCGTAGGTGTGTGCGTGGAGAGCAACACCTTCCCGGCTTTAGTTGCTTTGTGATTTGGGTGAGCGAGTAGCTTCATGAGCATATGTTGCTTTCCCGCGTGTCTTGTCACGTGAGACGCACACGACACTAGTATGCTTGGCTTGTTGCCTTTCTTGGTTGTTGTCCATAGTCCACTAGTCTGTGTGGGCTTTAGTACTTGGTTGAATTGGCTTGTTGTCATGCAGCTACAAGCGTGAGGTTATGTGCTGCTAGGGTGGATGGTGATGCACATATTTGAGTTTAGCAAGCGTGTGGTGGTGAAAATTAACTCAACGATCACTAAAATTTTATTTTCTCCTTGTACATTTAGCCTAGCATTTGTGACAGGTCAATTTGGAAGGATGCACCAATAGACCTAGTGAGTCCAAAAGCAAAGGTAGCCAATGGCACCATAGAGATAGTGGATACGGATCGATCAATATCGTCAAAGTTTAATGTGTTGCAGCTCTTCCAAGCCACAAACAACAAAAGGCTAGACTACAATGTGTAGGAATAACCAAGGGGCGAGGTGGCAATCAAGATCTCCATCATATCTAAGATCGATAGCATAACTGGTTAGGGCGCCCCCTAGAACCATGAGATGTTGGGCAATGAAGAAGAATGCACAATATCCTAACAAACATAAGAGTTAAGCGATTGTCACAACTTCATTACTTGTGGACACTCGGCAAAATGGATTCTATGCTATCATGTATATCTTATAAGAAAGAAATCCACATCCTCAATGTCCTAAATTTCCAAGAAAAAAAGTTTGTCACTATTTCAAAGTTCAACATTTGGAATCCAAATATGTTGCATTTGAATACGTAGTTATTAAATTCAGCGTTAAATTTCTTTAATTCACAATTGCAAAGTTCAAGAATTCAGCTTCAATGTTTATATAAGTGAGTTGAAATCCAAATTCAATTAAGCAAACTTTGGAGAGAAACTACTTTCTAGTCTCCAAGTTTGCTTTTGATATGTAATGTAAAGGATCATGAATATTTGGCATATAAGAAGAAATGGTACACATGAAGGACAAAAAAGGAGCACCGTGAAATTCCTTTTCGCGGGTATGCATTAGAAGGCGTGCTCCCACAAACGATATTGTTGTGGTGGCACTACATTTATAGCAGTGGGGCCCAACAAGAAACTTCTTTATTTTAATATGTTGCCCCTTTGTCCATCACCCTCTTCACTTGTCCCTCTTGTGAGCTTTCTTTCTCCCCGGTCCTGAGATTCCGTGTGGGACACAACAACATCAAGAGGTTGGGCGTGTCTGGGTGAAATCTCGGGATGGGTGCGGAAAGCTCTACAAATCCCAAGCTAAATCTCAAGGGCGTGGGCCAGCAAGACCTCTTTGATGCAGATCCATCGCAACGGGATCTCGACAAGGTAGCAGGATGGGATCTCAATGAGAGACAAAGCCAAGAGCCTGAACGAGCAGTGGCGAACTGGGATCTCGATGAGATGGGGAGATGGGGTCTTTGCAAAGCAGCAAGCCGAGAGCTCAAAAGGGCAACAACGAGGTGGGATCTCAACGGAGTATCACGATGGGATCTTGGCGAGGGAGGAAGCCAAGAGCCAAAAGGGGCGACGACGAGCCGTGATCTCGATGAGGTGATGGAGTGTGATATCACCGAGGCAACATCGAGATGCGATCTTGGTGAAATAACAGGCCAAGAGCTCGAAGCAACATTTGCGAGTTGGGATCTCGGCGACATAGCAAACCTAGAGGCCACACCAACGGCGGGCCAACAAGAACTGATGCGATGGCTTCCTGTGAGTTTTTCCCCTTTTCTTGGATTTTTTACAGAAATTACCTAGTGGATTACAATTTTTTTCTCTTTTCAAGAGTCCTTTGAGAGGCTATTCGAAAAGCTGTTTGGAAAAGCTAGTTCTACGGGGAACAAAACATTTCGAAATGTTTTTAGAAAAACTTTCTAATTTTTTTTGAAAAATTCTAAGAAAATATTTTGTGAAAGTTTCCCGCAAATTTCCTGAAAATATTTTTAGTATTTTTTCTAAATGCTACTTCTTGATTATGTATTTTCTTTTTTTTTCTGTTTGCAATCTTCTGATCCTCCTATATGCACATGGTTGTCAAAACCTCGATTATGTGGCAGGATTTCATGACTTTAGACATTGCATTGAAAGTTCTGATTATACGTCAAGTCAATAGAATCTACATTTCAACAATTCGCAGGTTTAAGATCCTATAAGATTTAGAGACCTCCAGGCTCCAATCTGATTTAGAATTTGTGATTTCAGCAACCTTACATGCACATTTACTCGCTCTCTATGAACCACTCTTGATTATACTACCTTTTAAGTTTGAGATGATGGTCTATCGTAAATAACTAAATATATGAGCTGGCCTGTACAGGATGGTCTGAGAGTGTTCTATTGATCAGTGAGGTTGGTCAATAATGAGGGCTAACTTTGGTGGCTAAAAGGTTTTGTATGGAAATATGACACGACACAATGTCTGTTGATTAATCACAAGTAAAATTCGTCGTAGTGTTCTGAAAATTCCGAGCCCAGCATCTTTACCGGGCTGAGCTTGGGCAGCAACTGGGGTCTGGGGGGCCGGGCGAAATGAACAGAGAGATTTTGCTGTGAGCAGCGAACTAGGAGGGCCCGTAGTGAGCCGAGATTGTTGCCAAACCCAGCCCAAGGTGGTAACTGACTGGTGTGACTCCGGGGGAGCGAGCGATGCCTACAGAGCGAGGCAGACGCCTTCTCCCCCCTCTCATCAGTCATCTCCTTCCCCCTCCTCATCTCCCTCCTCCGCCTCCCCTTCCTCCCCCATCTCGCCACACACTTCTCCACTCCTCCGATCGCCAGCCGCCCCCGCCTCCGACTCGATCCCCCGCGATCCAATCCGGTACGTGCCTCGATCCGTCGCCCGATTCTCCCCTCCGGCGACACCAGATCGGATCAAGGCGCCCCGCGGCCATCTGATCCTACGACTCCGGCGCACAGGAGTTTTTCATTGGCTGTTGATTCGTCGAAGCTTCGCGATCCTTACAATACCTTTTTCTGAATTTTCCAGGTTTTTTCCTCGATTCGGTGCGGAGGAGCCTGGTCAGTCCAATCCGTCTGTGGAGAATTTGGCTTTATTTTCGCTTGCCTCGCATCATTTGTCCAAAGGATTTTCTGTTGGTTTGGGGGAGAAAAGAGAAGCTTTCTTGATGTCTACTATCGCGACCCCGCCGCCGCCTTCGGCGGCGCAGGAGAAGGCCGCCAGCCGGAATAAGCGCAAGTACCGTGCCGAGCCGCCATCTGCAGAGTTGGGCCCATTCGGGCTGGAGTACCCGCTGACGGCGGACTGCGTAGGGTTCGAGTTTATGTCGCCCGAGAAGGCTGCCATGGCAGCGGCGGCGGACCTCGACCTCATCCCGAGCACCTGCGAGACCTGCAAGGATATCCATCCAACTGCAGAGGAGTTATTGGAGTGCCAGCGATATGTGAATTGGAGTGACCCAAATGAGACGAAGTTGGAGGAGATCCTTCTCAAGAGCCTGGACACCACTTTCGACAATGCTGTGAGTCTGATCACCACAATGGGCTACTCTGAGGCGGCCGCACGGGCTGCTGTTGTGAGAGCAGCTGCGCAATACAACTGGAGGGAGAGCCTTGCTGGGTTTGGAGAGGCTGCGGTTGAGGTTCTCAAGACTGAAGGGGACATGTTGCCGAGGGAGGGTGCCTCTGTTGAAGACATGAGGAAGATTGAGCAGGCAGTCCTTGGTAGCATGGTTGCAGTGGTAAATGAGGCTCAGCCATTCTACACCACAGGTGATGTAATGTTCTGCTTGCTTATGTCGGACATGAATGTGGCAAATGCGTGTGCTATGGAATACAGTACCGCTTCCCTCCCTGCAGTGAGTGCTCAAGTTATTGCCCAACCAGTTATGGGAAACTATGAACCTGGCTCAGGTTCCGATTTATCTGTTTCTATTACTAACCCGCAGACTGGTGTTACGTTCCGCGGAAAACTTACTCCAGTGCCACCTAGCTCTTATGGTTCTGTAAAAGCTGATTCATCAACCGCACCAGCAAGCCTGAATGTATCGAGTAGCAAACCCTCTGTGTCGGGCAAGATGCCATGTGTGATCCCAAATATTGAGCAAAAAGAACACTCAGTTCCTACACATGATCGTTCAGAGGACCAACCATTTGTTGCTGCTGCGACACAATCTGTGAAAAATGACAAGCCATCCCCTAGCAAGAGGGGGAGCTCTAAGAGGGACTCCTTGCATCGGCAGAAGTTGACAAGCTTTGATAAGAGCTCCCGAGCATTGGGTTCTAAAGGATCTCTTAGGTCTGGCAAGTATAGCTCTTCAGGCAGTGTAGCATTGGACAGGAAATGCAGGTCGTTTTCAGATTCTACTACTACCAACTTGAAGAGCTCATTAAAAGTCGGCAAAGGGTTTGCTGCAAGCATAACAGGATCAGAAGTTTCAGTTGACCTTTCCTTTACTGGAACCCTTTCCTCTACTCCATTTGATGCCAAGGTGATTAGTAATTCAAACCCAGCACCTGCTGCTAGCACAGATCTTTCATTGTCATTACCCTCCTCAAGTGAGGGTCTTGCTCCACCTTTGAATCACGATTCCAATACTGAGGTTGTGGACTCTAGTAGCAAAATTAATTTTTCATATGATGAGGAACAAAAGGTCTGGATACCACAAGACAAAAAGGATGAAATTGTCTTGATTCTTGTCCAGAGGCAGAAAGAATTGCAAGCACATATGCGGGACTGGACAGACTGGGCTCAGCAGAAAGTGATGCAAGTCGCACACCGACTTGCAAAGGAGAAGGAAGAACTTCAGTCACTTAGGAAAGAGAAGGAAGATGCAGACCGCCAACAAGAAGAGAGGAACCATTCCGAAGAGAGTAATCGGAAGAAGCTTTTAGAGATGGAGTCTGCAATTTCTAGGGCAAATACTCAGCTGGAGAAGGCAGATGCTTGTGCTCGTAGACGTGAGGTTGAGAATGCACAACTTACGTTACAGATGGAAGCTGCAAAGCGGCATGCAGCAGAGTCTGCAGCAAATATTTTGGAGCTTTTAAAGAATGATGAGAACACTCGTAAAAGGTCTCAACGTTGGGAATCTGAGAGAGCCCTGTTGCAAGAGGATCTTGCAGCACAAAAGGGCAGGTTATCTCGGGTTCAAGGACAACTTCAGCATGCTAAAGAGCAAAAGGATAAAGTGCAGGTACTGTTGGATAAGCCTTGTACTATCAGTCTTTGACTCCTTTGTGCTGCTGGTCCTGCTGGAGAGGACGGCAGTTAGGGTCTTTGTACTTTGGTCTTTGTGGGGCTGCTGCTGGTCCTTGTGTAGGACAGCGGTTAGCATCTTTGTACCTGGTCAATAGTGGGGCTAGTAGGGCTGCAGCATTAGGACTAGGACTGCAGCACTTGGTGGTAGTTTGCTGCCCTCTAAGGACAGCACATGCTGGTGGTTTCTTGCTGCCCACTTGGACAGCATCTTGGACTAGCATATTAGGATATGCTAGGGGCTGGTTCAGCCTATAAATATGTAACCCAGCCCCCTTTGGGTTGGCATCGCATTGTGAAGAGAAAATAGAAAATTGCCCCAAACTTCTAGTGTGATCCTCTCTAGATGAGAGTTACCATTGAGCTACTAACAACTGGTATCAGAGCCGTTCTTTCCTGCAGCCTAAAGATTTCTTGCTCTACTCCCTCTCCAGTCCACAAACAGCCCCAAACAAAGGCAGCAACAGCAGCTGTCCCTGTCCAATCCCCTCCGCTTGAGCAGGCAAGCAGCCGCTCGGCGAGCAGCAGCTCGTCTGATGGAGGTTCCTCCGGGCGCAGCAGCAGCCCCCATGCAGCGCGCCAGGTCCGCAGGACCCTCTCTGCACTCGGTCGCCTCGAGCATGCGGAGCCGGCAGTCAGCCGAGCTCGCTGCAGCAGAGGAGCGCGAGCGAGCAGCAATGGAGACCGCGGCGTCTGCAGCAAGGGCATCGAGGCTGGCAGCAGCGGAGTTGGCAGCAGCAAGGGCGGAGGTGGAGGCAGCAGTGGCGGCCGACGCAGCGCGTGCGGCAGCAGCGGAGGTCGAGTTGCTACGCAGCGGCGCCGGCAGCTCCGTATCGGCTGAGGACATCGCCGATGCAGACCTCGAGGTGCTGGCTGGTGGTGCTGTTCGAGAGCGAGTAGAGCGGTGGATAGCCGCGCACGACAGCAACGCTCCAGCAGGAGGCGCGCTCGACGGCGGCGCTCCAGCAGGAGGCGCGCTCGACGGCGGCGCTCTCGCGGGAGGCGCGCCTGGAGGCGGCGCTCCCGCGAGAGGCGTGCCCGGAGGCGGCGCTCCCGTGAGAGGCGTGCCCGGTGGCGGCGCTCTCGTGGGAGGCGCGCCTGGCGGCGGCGCCCACTACTTGGTGAGGGACGTCAGTTCCGGCACCAAGTGGCCCACCCTCACCAAGACCAACTACGTCGAGTGGGCTGCACTCATGAAGATCAAGCTTCAAGTGCGGCACATGTGGGAGGCGGTCCAGTCCAACGACGTCGATTCGACGGGCGTTTGAAGCCCTCCTCAACGCAGTTCCGGACGAGATGCAGTTCTCGCTTTCCCACAAGAAGACTGCCAAGGAGGTTTGGGACGCCATTGCGGCGGCTCGCATCGGCAGCGACCGCGCTCGCAAGTCCACCCTGCAGGCACTCCGCAAGGAGTGGGAGAGCCTGGCCTTCAAGCCAGGTGAGGATCTTGATGACTTTGCTATTCGCCTCGACTCTCTGCAACGGAAGATTGTGCAGTTCGGGGACGACACCTACGGCGAGGAGAGAGCTGTTGAGAAGCTCTTCCGCTGTGTCCCTGAGAAGTACAAGAACATGGCTCGCTCGATCGAGTCTCTGCTGGACCTCTCCACGATGCCGGTCTTGGACGCGATTGGTCGCCTCAAGGTCATCGACGTCGACGAGCCACAGGCTCCCTCGGGGCCTGTCATCATTGGCGGCAAGCTTCATCTCACTCGGGAGCAGTGGGAAGCCGGCCAAGGTGACAGGAAGAAGGGGGAGTCTTCCTCCTCGACTCGAGGGCACAAGGTCGGCAAGCCTCGCAAGGTTCGCCGAGGCGGACAGGGCGGCGCTGGCAAGCGCAAAGACTCCCGCGACAACTCCTGCCACAACTGTGGCAGAACTGGCCATTGGGCCAAGGACTGCAAGCAACCGAAGCGCAAGGTCGAAGGACAGGCCCACGTCGCGCAGGCTCAGGCCACCGACGAGCCGGCCCTGTTCCTGATGCACGGGAGTGTCGAGCTACACTCCTCTCCCGTGCCGGACGTCACCGCGCTGCTCCACCTCGACGAGTCGCGTGCTCACGTCTTTCTTGGGAAGGACGTGAGCGAGGAGAAGATCGACGGCTGGTACCTCGACACTGGTGCCACCCACCACATGACCGGGCGGCGCGAGTACTTCTCCGACCTCGACACCACCGTGACGGGCTCCGTCAAGTTCGGGGACGCCTCCGCCGTGAAGATCGAGGGTGCAGGTTCCGTCATCTTCAAGGCAAAGACCGGTGAGCACCGTGTGCTCACCGGAGTCTACTACATCCCGGCTCTGCGCAACTCGATCATCAGCTTGGGATAGCTGGATGAGATCGGGTCGCGCGTGGAGATCGAGCACGGGGTGTTGCGGATCTGGGATCCTCGTCGTCGACTTCTCGCCAAGGTGAGCAGAGGGAGCAACCGCCTCTATGTGATCCATGCACATGTGGTGCAGCCTCTCTGCCTTGCAGCTCGACGGGAGGACGACGCGTGGCAGTGGCATGAGCGCTTTGGGCACCTCAACTTTGAGGCCCTGAGGCAGCTCAGTGCCAAGGAGATGGTGCGGGGCATGCCGCACATCGACCACGTGGAGCAGCTCTGCGACACATGTGTGCTGACGAAGCAGCGGTGACTCCCCTTCCCGCACCAGACCAGCTACCGCGCCGAGGAGAAGCTGGAGCTGGTGCACGGTAACTCGTGCGGTCCCGTTACACCGGCTACTCCTGGAGGCCGGCGCTACTTCCTTCTACTTGTCGACGACGTCTCCCGCTACATGTGGGTAGTCCTCCTCGACTCCAAGGCAGCTGCTGTAGACGCTGTCAAGCGTCATCAAGCTGCTGCGGAGAAGGAGTGTGGCCGCAAGCTCTGTGTGCTACGCACGGACAACGGCGGCGAGTTCACGGCGGCCGAGTTTGCCGCGTACTGCGCCGACGACGGCATCCAGCGCCACTACTCCGCGCCGTACAGCCCGCAGCAGAACGGCGTCGTTGAGCGGCGCAACCAGACGGTTGTGGGGATGGCTCGGGCCCTCCTCAAGCAGAGGGGGATGCCGGTTGTCTTCTGGGGAGAGGCCGTGGTGACGGCCGTCTACATCCTCAACCGCTCGCCGACCAAGGCGCTCGACGGCAGGACGCCGTACGAGGCTTGGCATGAGCGCAAGCCGGCGGTCTCCCACTTGCGGGTCTTCGGCTGCCTCGCTTTCGCCAAGGAGCTTGGCCACGTCGGCAAGCTCGACGACAGGAGCACTCCGGGAGTGTTCATCGGCTACGCGGAGGGCTCGAAGGCCTACCGTATTCTTGACCCGACGACACAGCGTGTGCGCATCTCGCGCGACGTTGTGTTCGACGAGGGCCGGGGATGGGCGTGGGACAAGGCGGTGGACGACGGCTCGACTCCGACATACGACGACTTCATCGTCGAGTACGTCCACTTCGAGGGAGCTGGGGGAGTAGGCAGCTCTCCTTCGCCGAGCGTGCCTACCCCAATCCCCGAGTCTCCACCGACTCCGGCAGAACCACGCTCCTCGGCCACAACTCCAGTTGCGCCGAGCTCTTCGCCGACTTCACCGACTCCGACTCCGGCAGCACCGCGCTCCCCAGCCTCGACTCCGGCTGCTGTGAGCCCTTCGCCGGCTTCGCCACAGCCGGCGACACCGCGCACTCCAGCGTCGACAGCCACCCCGTCGGGCACGTCTACATCAGCACCAGCTCATCTCGAGCACAGTCCGGTGGAGTTCGCTACCCCGCTCTCCCGCGACGAGGAGCGCATCGACGCGTACTACGACGGCGAGCCATTGCGGTACCGTACGATGGAGGACATTCTCGGCGACCAGCCGGTGCCGGGACTGGTGCCTCACGACTTGGAGGCGCAGTTGCACCTTGCGTGCGACGACGGCGAGCCTCGGTCTTTCGCAGAGGCCGAGGGACAGGCGGCATGGCGTGCCGCGATGCAGTCGGAGATGGACGCGGTTGTGGAGAACCGCACTTGGGAGCTTGCTGATCTCCCTCGTGGCCACCGCGCGATCACCCTTAAGTGGGTGTTCAAGCTGAAGCGGGATGAAGCCGGTGTCGTCGTCAAGCACAAGGCCCGCCTGGTAGCGCGCGGGTTCTTGCAGCAGGAGGGGGTCGACTTCGACGATGCCTTCGCCCCCGTGGCACGGATGGAGTCCGTGCGACTCCTTGCACTGGCTGCCCGAAAGGGCTGGAGCGTCCATCACATGGACGTCAAGTCGGCGTTCCTTAACGGCGACTTGAAGGAGGAGGTCTACGTGCACCAGCCGCCGGGGTTTGTGATCCCCGGCAAGGAGGGCAAGGTGCTTCGTCTGCGCAAGGCCCTCTATGGCTTGCGGCAGGCACCGAGGGC
Source organism: Echinochloa phyllopogon (assembly GCA_033239725.1). NCBI lineage: Eukaryota > Viridiplantae > Streptophyta > Magnoliopsida > Poales > Poaceae > Echinochloa > Echinochloa phyllopogon. Next base: position 45,912,011 of record BTCW01000002.1, on the reverse strand, counting down.
GTGGAATGCCAAGTTGGATTCCACGCTCAAGAAGATGGGCTTCGAGCAAAGCCCGCACGAGGCGGCCGTCTACCGGCGGGGCAGTGGAGGACATGCCTTGCTGGTGGGCGTCTACGTCGACGACTTGGTGATCACCGGCACCAAGGCTGCGGAGGTGGCGGCATTCAAGGAGGAGATGAAGGCCACCTTCCAGATGAATGATCTTGGGCCTCTCTCCTTCTACCTGGGGATCGAGGTGCACCAGGATGCCTCCGGGATCATGCTTCGACAGACCGCCTACGCCAAGCGCGTCGTTGAGCTAGCTGGGCTCACCGACTGCAACCCGGCTCTCACTCCGATGGAGGAGCGCCTGAAGCTGAGCCGTGACAGCATGGCGGAGGAGGTGGACGCTACGCAGTACCGGCGTCTTGTGGGGAGCCTTCGCTACCTCGCCCACACACGTCCGGACTTGGCGTTCTCCGTCGGCTACGTTAGTCGGTTCATGCAGCGACCGACGACGGAGCACCAGCAGGCTGTGAAGAGGATCGTCCGCTATGTTGCGGGGACCCTCGATCACGGTCTCTTCTACCCGAGGTGCCCTGGGGGGGCGCACTTCGTCGGGTACAGCGACAGCGACCACGCCGGCGACATCGACACCAGCAAGAGCACAAGCGGGATTCTCTTCTTCCTCGGCGAAAGTCTCGTGAGCTGGCAGTCGGTCAAGCAGCAGGTGGTCGCACTGTCCAGCTGCGAGGCCGAGTACATTGCGGCCTCCACCGCTTCGACACAGGCGCTCTGGCTTGCTCGTCTGCTTGGTGATCTCCTCGGCAGAGACACTGAAGCGGTGGAGCTCATGGTGGACAGCAAGTCTGCCCTCGCCCTGGCGAAGAACCCCGTTTTCCATGATCGGAGCAAGCACATCCGGGTGAGATACCACTTCATTCGAGGCTGCTTGGAAGAAGGGAGCATCAAGGCGAGCTACATCAACACCAAGGATCAGCTTGCGGACCTGCTCACCAAGCCTCTTGGGAGGATCAGGTTCCTTGAGCTCTGTTCCAAATTCGGGATGGTTCAGTCCTCCCACAAGACAACGCACAAGTCTTAGGGGGAGAGGTACTAGCTGTTTTATTTTACCTCTCTGTAAGACTGTAACGTTGTTTTAAATGGAAGCTAAAAATTATTATAATCATGCTATTTATGTCCATTTTTTGATGCATGTGGTTCATGGAAATTTCTGCTATCATAGGTTACTCTATTAGGTTGCAAACTAATAGCTGGGCCAGTTCTTTCTCTTGGACACCAATGGTATATTTTATAAATGTGATGTAGGTTATCACAGAGAAACTTGTAAGTATATGGATAACATCGCAGTAACTGTTATGTGATGTGATTTTATTTTGTGATGCCTCAGTATATCTGTGATAATTATGTTTTGTGGCTTGTTTAGCATGTAATGCCGTGATTGTGTTGGTAAGGTTTCATTTCACACCTTTTTGTGTTCTCACACTGGAAGGGATTGGGTGTGTTGAGAAGTTTACAGAATAAAGTGTAGCTATACTGGCTATCCTAACTATGACTGATCTAAGCACACTTAGTATTTCATGGGTAGGCTGCAAGCTTTTGCATGTAGAATTTTCTGGAAGAAACTTGGAGCTTTATATGTCAATTACATTATTCTTGCACTTAAGTACTAGCTGTTTATCAAATGTTTACAGCATTAGATGAAGCTTAGATATGATTGCACTTTTATAGATGGTATCTGGTAACTTCCATAGTTTAAACCGACGAAATGATGCCATTGCTTCCGTGGCATTTCTGCGGCTTCTCTGACCATTTGTGACTATGTCATGTAATGAAAGCCTTCCTTCTTATAACCCATATTTTTTCAGAATTTGGGATATAAATTAGGAGGATACAGAAAAATAACTTTTAATTTTTTAGATATAAGCAAGTCAAGGCAGTGAATAGTAGTAGAGAAGGTGGGCGTAACGGTTTGAGGTGTTCTGTCTCTATCCCTGCAACATGTTTATTATTGGCCAATATTGTTAATTACTTAATTCCTTTTAGAAGCTTTACGAAACGGGACTTTTGTGCTTGCTGTCTATTTTTCATTAGCTTCAGGTTTTTAGAGTTGATTTTGACTTGATCATGCTTGTCATGTTTTCGGAGAACATACTTGAATGGTGATTAATCCTGTGAATACTTGTATGAAGTCTCGTTACCGTTATAAGTTGCTACTTGCTAGTTGCTACATCTTCATAGTTCAGTTCAGTTTGATTCCCTCTACCTCACTCCCTTTTACTTTACGGCGTTCACTCTTCACTGAACTTGTATATATAATTTTTTTTTTGTATTTCTTCTTTGAAATACTTGCAGGCAAGGTGGAAACAAGAGGAGGCTGCAAAGATAGAGGCAATTGCCCTTGTAACCTCAGAGAGGAAAGAGAGGCACCAAATTGAGACAACAGTGAGGTCATAAGAGAATTTCCTGCATCTTAAAGCAGCGAATGATACACAAAGATACAAGAGTGAGATCCGTGCTCTTGAGCAGCAGATTTTGCAACTGAAGGTGTCCTTGGACTCTTCAAAGGTTGCTGCCCCCAAATGGGGAGCCGACAATAAAACCTACGCATTGCATCTTTCTGATGGGAGAAAGAATGGCAATGCCCAAATTTTGTCAAATATAGCAGTACCCCAAGATCTCGATTTTGATGATATACAGCGTGACCGGGAGTGCGTCATGTGCTTGAGTGAGGAGATGTCCGTTGTCATGTGGGGCATTCAGTACAGGCGCAGGAGGGCGACGGCACGCCAGGAGAAGGCCCAACTGCTCGTGGCTAGTTTTTAGGAAGTCTAGTTGGTTTCCTTTTCTGTTTTTAGGAAGTCTAGTTTGTTTCCTTTCTGTTTTGTTAGATTGGTCGGCTACTTAAGCCTTTGTACGTCAGACCTTTTTGGGGCAATCAAGAATTATCAATCTCCTCCAAAACCTCCTCTCAACTCTCAATCTCATCCCCTTCAACAATTGATCTGCCGGCTTCTAACACCGGCGATCCTATCAACGCCGGCTACGAACTCCGTAGTCGGGGTCCTGCTGTCCTAGGGCTTAACGCCCTTGACAACTTGGTATCACGATACAGGCGTTCCTCCACCACCGCTGCGCCACCGTCGCCATCCACGTCCATGGCGAACCCCACCATCGCGGAGCTTGCGGAGCTCATCCGCGGCCTGACCACCACGGTGAACAACAACAACACCGAGCTCAAGCAGCAGATGAATGATCTGTCGACCACGGTCACCGGCCTCCAATCCACGGTTAACGGCCTGGAGTCCAAAGTCGGCGCGATCCCGTCCAAGCCGCCAGATGGGAGTTCCTCGTCCCGCACGGTTGGGTCGGAAGAACACCACAACAACCGGCCGCCGCCTAAGCTCCAGAGGCTGGATTTTCCGAAGTATGACGGCACGGCAGATCCACTCGCGTTTATAAATCAATGCGAGTCGTACTTCAGACAGCAGCGCATCGCCGCCGAGGAGCAAGTCTGGATGGCAGGCTACAACCTGCAGGGCGCCGCACAGCTGTGGTTTATGCAGCTCCAGCGCGACGAGGGCACGCCGCCATGGCGCCGCTTTACTGAGGTCCTCAACCTGCGTTTCGGACCACCCCTCCGCGCCAATCCATTAGGAGAGCTGGTGGCCTGCCGCCGCACTGGTTCCGTGGTGGACTACCAGAATCGTTTCGAGGCGCTTCTGCCTCGAGCTGGTCCGTTGTTGGAGACGCAGAAGGTTCAAATCTTCACCGACGGCCTTCTCCCTCCGCTCAGCCTCGACGTCGAGATCCACAACCCGCAGTCCCTCGTTGTGGCCATGAGCCTTGCTCGCAAGTTGGAGCTGCGCGATCAGTGTGCCGCACCCTCACCTGTTTCAGCACCAAGCCGGGCGCGTGACTACCAGAAGGGGATTCTGCCGGCACCACAATGCCTAGCCCTGCCAGCACCGCCACAGACGGTCACTACAGCAACAACCTCGGCCGCTCAGGCGCCTACCATGACCGTGGACGGTCGTCCCGCCAAGTGCCTGTCCCAGACTGAGATGGAAGAGTGCCGACGCTTGGGGTTATGTTTTAACTGCAATGAGAAGTTTGGCAAGGGCCACAACCGCATATGCCAACGAATTTTTCTCCTTGATCTGGCAGATGATGAGACAGAAGATGGGGACGACGCTGTTGCTGACGAACCAAGGATTTCTGTTTTGGCAATTGCTGGTGTGCGCACTAGCGAAACTATGCAACTGCGCCTGCAGATTGGGGACGCCTCATTCCTAGCACTAGTGGATTCGGGATCCACACATAATTTCATCACGGAAGAGGCAGCTAGCCGCACCAGTCTACAGTTGGTCTCGCGAGGCACTCTAAAGGTTACAATGGCAAATGGGGTGCGTGTGTCGTGTCCGGGAGTATACGAGGCTACGGTGTTCACCATTGACGGCGAGGAGTTTACTACTGATCTTTACGCTTTGCCTCTGGCCGGATACGATGTCGTTTTGGGCACTCGGTGGTTGGCTTCGTTGGGACCGATCGTGTGGGATTTCGGCACGCTCAGCATGTCCTTCTGGCACAAGGACCATCGGGTGTCATGGAAGGGGGTCGCAGGTCCGCCAAGTCCAGCCTTACGTGCATGCTATGCTGACAATCTGATGCAGGCCGTTCTGGATGAGTTCGCCAGGGTTTTTGAGGAACCCTCTGGCTTGCCGCCGCCCCGTTCTTGCGACCACCGCATCACCCTTGTTCCAGGCGTTACTCATGTGTCAGTTCGTCCATATCGTTACCCGGTGGCGCACAAGGATGAATTGGAAAAGCAGTGCGCCACAATGTTGGCTCAGGGACTCATTAGGAGCAGCAACTCGGCATTTTCTTCGCCGGTTCTCCTTGTTCGGAAGCCAGATGGTACTTGGCGGTTTTGCGTTGATTACAGGGCTCTTAATGCCATCACAGTGAAGGATGCGTATCCAATTCCGGTGATCGACGAGCTGCTAGATGAGCTTAAGGGTGCCAAGTTTTTCACTAAGCTGGATCTCCGTTCGGGCTATCACCAGATTCGCATGAACATCGATGACATCGCCAAGACTGCGTTCCGCACCCATGATGGACTGTATGAATTTTTGGTTATGCCGTTCGGCTTGTGCAATGCGCCCGCTACTTTTCAGGGGTTGATGAATGATGTTCTCAGGCCTTTCCTCCGACAGTTCGTGCTGGTTTTTTTCGACGATATCCTAATTTTCAGCAGCTCGTGGGCTGATCATCTCCGTCACGTCCGGGCTGTGCTAAGCGTTCTCCAACAGCACAAGCTTTTTGTCAAGAAGTCTAAGTGTGCATTCGAGGCTGACTCCATCTCTTACCTGGGCCATATTGTTTCAGCGGCAGGAGTGTCTATGGATCCCGCCAAGGTACAGGCGGTCGCGGACTGGCCACGCCCACGGTCTGCCCGTGCTGTGCGCGGCTTTCTGGGCCTCGCGGGCTACTACCGCAAATTTGTGAAGGACTATGGCACTATTGCGGCTCCACTCACGGCGTTGTTGCTCAAGGAGGGTTTCTCGTGGACTGACGACGCTACGGTCGCATTTGAGGCGCTCAAGAAGGCGGTCACGACAGCACCTGTTCTTATCTTGCCAGATTTTGGCCAGCCCTTTGTAGTGGAATGTGATGCTTCGGCACATGGTTTTGGTGCTGTTCTTCTACAGGACAATCATCCGGTCGCTTTCTTCAGCCGCCCTGTGGCGCCCCGACACCGCTCTCTTGCAGCATATGAACGGGAACTTATTGGACTGGTTCTTGCAGTCCGACATTGGAGACCGTATTTATGGGGACGGAGGTTCTTGGTACATACAGATCATTTCAGTCTCAAATATTTGTTAGATCAGCGACTGGCAACTATTCCACAGCACCATTGGGTGGGAAAATTGCTTGGTTTTGATTTTACCGTGGAGTACAAAGCAGGGATTGTTGACGTAAAATCCGCACCTCACGCCAAGCACACAGCAAGCCGAATTAGCTAGCTTCACACGTGGCCCGGGCTTTTGAATCCGGAAGCGTGCCAGTCAGTTTGCCTGAAAACTAACAAAGGGATAAAAACGTTTAGATCAAAAACCTGGAACGTGTCGGGTGAGACCAGACAGTTCCATATTTGCGGCTACGGAGCCAGTTTCGAACGACATATAGCTACAGAGAAGCTATCTGTCGGCAGTTAAAGCCTCATTCGGCAATCGGCAAGGCACGCAAGGAGCGCACTGCCGAATGCGTGACGTAAGCATGACGAAAGATCGGCTTTCAACCGAATGAACATTGTAACATATACTCATAGCCGATTAACGAGAAACAGAGCATGATAGATAAATAAAAGGGTGAAACATGATCATAAATTCGCAGTAAAACAAGGAATGCATAGGCCGAAAGCAGCACCCGTCAAGCATGATAACAAACAAGTTAATCCACCGCATGATACGACTTGTTTGTGACCACGCCACTAATCAGATTAGATCAATCCACCGCATGATACAATCTAACCGTGAAAAGCTAAAAGCATTCAACGTTTAATTACGAACCCACAACACAGTCACGAATTTACATTGAGAACAAGAATGCATAGGCCGAAAGCAGCACCCGTCAAGCGCGTCAACAAACGAATTAATCCACCGCATGATACAACTCGTTTGAGGTCACACCACCAATCAGATTAGATCAATCCACCGCATGATACAATCTAATCGTGAAAGGCTAAAAGCATTCATTGTCCAATGCAAACCCACGAACACACGTTCACTCGTGAGAGCACTGCCGAATACGGCTACTTAGCCGAATCGGGGTCCGCTGCGAAGGAACAAACTTAATCGGTAAAGATAAATCTATCAGATCGAATCGAATTCTAATCGACTCGATGATTAGCTCTAAGACGACCCAAAAACCTGCATCTACCGCATGATACCCGGTTCTGTCAAGACCGACACGATACCGACAAGTTCGGACCCGCGACACGTGGCAACCTAGATCGGTTTCGGATTCGGCTATGAGGGGATAAGTCGTCGCACCGTAAAGCAAAGCCGATTCTAGCCGATCTAGATTGGGCAAAGGTGTGTTGCATGAATTAAGCACAGAGTAAAAACGAAGCAACACAGGGTAACTTAATGAATCTGTTAGATCTTGCCGAAATCTAACAGAGCCGATAACTTGGTCCATACTAGATCTTAGCCCACCGCATGGCTCATGACCTAACAGAGGAACCTTCTTGAGACCACAACTTAAATCCACCGGATGATACTAAGCATGGTAACAAGACTACTTGCATCAAAGCTTAAATCCACCGCATGATACTAAGCATGATACAAGGTTGCCGGTACTTACGGAGGTCGACGGATCGATGACTCCTCTCGAAGAACTCGACGACTCGACTAAAGGACTCGATGTTGGCACGGGGCCGGTTTGTTGTATGATTGATTGGATTGGATCCTTTTTACAGCTGCCATGGGTTTATATTTATACCCAGGTCTTGATACAACTCCTAGTCGGACACGACTACAACACTTGTTTCTAAAATAAATGACGGATCTTCGTGCCCATATTGCGTTCCTTATTCGAACCGGCCTTTTCCTTATATTGATCCACGTCATCATGTCTTCCCGAATGCTACCGCTTTTACCTGCGGAACCATGCCTCTGCCGAATGACGACGCATTCCCGACCGCAGAACGTCTTTGCCGAATGCTTCAGAGAAAGCCCTTTAACCGAATGGCATCCTTCCATCAAATCCGGCCCACATGTCAGCCTCTTCCTAGTGTTAATTTTTGGTGTCAACACATGCCCCTTCAATTTCGGGATAAAGGATACTTTATCTCGGAATTGACCAGGAATCCCCAACACTTTCAGGCTGAGCCCGTTCGACATCCGTTTTCTGCTCCCAAATCCTCAGAGTGCGTTCTCAAACTCAAACCCTAGTTCGTCGAATCTTTCAAGCTCCGATCTTCAAATGGCGAACCAGGATCAAATTCTTCAAGTAAGTTCCGTTTTCTTCAATCATATTCGGCATTACTCTTTTCAAGCTGCATTTTGAATCCCCGAATCGCTCTTCTTCCGTCCTCAATAGGCTCTGACCACTGAAATCCTGACCCCTACGGAGGAGCAATCCGCATCTTTCTTCCTCGGCCCCTCAGGAAATCCAGATCCCTCCGAAATTATTGCGGCCGAGTCTCAAAGGATCCCTTTCAAAACTTCACTGTCGGGACCTCACGAATGGCAAGATTCATTCAAAAACTGGCCTCTGCCCCCAATCGCTGGCTGGAGAAACTGGTACAAAAGGATTCTTGAAGATAAAAGCCCCCAGACGCAGAATTGGGACAGTCTTCGTATTTCTCATTGCTTGGAGCTGTCTCTAGCCGAAACACCCAAGAACGAAAACCTCCTGATTGCAGCTTGTCACTTCTGGTCCAACGGCATGAACGCCTTTCTTTTTGGTCATGGACCAATGACTCCAACCCTGGCCGATGTCTATATGATAACCGGCCTGAACATCACAGGGACAATACATCCATACAGGTACAAAGGTTCTTCCAAACAGACAGGGGTGAAAACTGGAGTCGGCTATAAGAAATACATCCAGACTTACATGCATGATGGTCCTCTAACTGATGTTGAATACAGGGCCTTTCTGAATATGTGGCTGTGCAGATTTGTTTTCTGTGGTAAAGCCAATGAGCCAACTCTGAATCACATAGTAATGGCCGAAGACCTAGCTGCAGGCACACTTATTCCTCTCGGGAAATATCTCTTGGGATGTGTCTATCACATGCTCCATCAAACCATTTATCAGATGCACACCAACAAGAAAATTTCTTGCGTCAATGGTCCCTGGTGGTTTGTCCAGATGTGGCTGCAATTGTACATGCACCAAATTGTCTCCATTGACCTCAACAGCCGACACTTCCCCTCGGTCAATTACCAGGAAGCAGAAGCCCAGAGCACCAAAGGCTGTCAAACCTATGGGGAAGCAGCCTCCACTATTGCTATCAACAATAATCTGGTTTCTATACTTGGACAATGACAGTCTCACTTTTCCTTGTGAATTCAGCTTCGAGACTGGATGCATAGATGCAGAGTCCACAGCAATTTTTAACACTTTATTCGGCCTTGCATCTTACCAGCCGAATTTTGTGGAGGAAGGCTGGTTCAAAGTTCATATGAATATTACCAGCCGAATATAGTAGCCAGGCAATTAGGATGTGGCCAAGTGCCCCCAAGATTATTCTTTCATGAATTCCTCAAGCCTAGGCAGATCATCAAAGACTCCACAGAAACAAGAAGAATTTTTGATTATAAGTGTTGTGCAGCCATCTATCAGATCGAACCTTTTGTGCCGACAGCACTTGCTCATCCTTCTTTTATTCTTTGGTGGCAAGAACTCCATGATCATATTTTCAATGTGCCAGTTCACCCTCTTTGCCTTGATCTGATGCCTGACTATCAGCCGAATTCAGAGGTAAACATGCTTATAAATCATCTGTTTTTTCAATAACATCCTCTTTCATCGACCCTTAACTTTGTTATCCTGCAGGACATAGTCCCTGCCCCTCTGGCCAGAGCAATTGCATATAACACTGCAGGCCCAATATCTATTCTGGGGCATCACTCTCCTTCTTTGGCTCAAATAATGTCTAGGCCTGCCAGTCTGGATCCAACTCTTGCTGCACCACCTGCTGCCAAGAGAAAAATTTCTTCTCTAACTGCCCCTTCATCTATAAAGAAGAAAAGAACAAGCAGCAAAATAACTGCACAGGTCAAATTTCTCCCTCCTCGAGTAAAAAATGCTAATTTCATTCTGCTCATTTCTGTTCCTTTATGATTTCAGGCCAAATCACAGCAATTGGCCGTTAGCACAGGACCTGCCGATGCTTCAGTGATCAGTAAAATTTCTCACCATCTTGTCCTTTAAAACTCTTTTCATCGGTACTAACTTTCTTTCAGTCACAGAGCAAGCTTTAATGGATCCAATTTCGGAGAGCTCCCCTTTTCATCAAGAACCAGCTTCAGCTCTACCTGATGCACCTCAGCCAGAAGCCTCATCTCAACCAAAGAACCTTCCAAGCTCTCCTCAGCATGATATACAAGAATCTTTGCCTGAGCTTGAGCCGCCCTCTCTCCCCATCCAAGAGATCAGGAATGAGGTAGAGATAATCACCCAGTCTCCCCAGTTCTTTATTCAATGGATAATCATTAATTCGGCAATATCTTTTTCCAGGAGAAAATAATTTCATCACCCAGTTACTCATTTCCTTTGGATGATCTTGTTGCCGAACAAGCAGAGGAAATTTCTTCTAGTCAGACTTTATCAGAAGAAACCCAGGCAAAACTAAAGGAAATCTTCTCCTTTCTGCACAAAGACATCCAGGATCAAGTCAAGGATGCTGATCTTCTGAGAGATATGCTTGAGCCCATTGAACACAACCTTCCCGTTGACATTCAAGCTTCCTTGGAACCAATCTCTAAATTAGATCAACAATTTGCTGCAGTCAGACAGGCTCTGAAAGGTCAATCTTTACAACCAGCTTTAGAGCAAAGAAGAGCCATAGCTAAGCAATCCTTGAAAGATCTGCATACTCAAGCTCAGAGTAACAAAGAATTGTCAGCTAGACTGCAGTCAACACTTGATCTGAAGAAGACCAGAAAAGCTGAACTAGAAGCCGAACTGAGGGTCCTGTCAGCCGAAATCGAAGCTGACGAGAAGAAGTTAGCCGAACTCCCTGATCTGACAGAAAAGATACGAAAGGAAGCATCGGCAATTCTAACTGAAGATAAACAGCTCAAAACGAAGCTCTCTGCTCTGACAAAATCCCAAGAAGCAGGCAAAAATCTTTTGGAGACCATTAATAGAATGATATCTGATGCTAAAGATGTAATCTCCAAGTACTTGGGTGTGTAGTTGTATTGAATATTTAATTAGCCGAATGTCTTACCAACTTTGTAGTTTCACCAATCTTTGCTTTCTCTCCATTGTGGGTAACTCATTCGGCAAAGCTGATTTTAATAGCATCAGACCCGAAAAACGCTTCAACTATGACATAGCCGAATCTCATCCAGTCAAAGCCGAATACGACTCGATAAGAATCCCAAACGACATGAGAACCGATCGGCTGGAAAATCCTTTCCACCTTCCTAACTCTTCGGAATATGCGCCACGATCTTTGGCCACGATTTCCTCTGCGAGTTCTATAAATAAACATCCAGGCAACCTACAGTTTTCACCAAGTTCTTCATCTTCCAAGTTTTTGCCGACTCAAGTCATTCCTTTCCCCATCCACAGTAACTCCGAGGAACTTCCAATGGCCGATAACAACAGGAGGCGCCCGGCCGTTGATGAGGCCGAAGGAAGTCACGCCGGCGCTCGCCGCAGGTGATTGGCTGCCTGCTTCTCTCTGTTCTTCTCGAGATTTCTTTCCTCTTTTTTGACGAATTTCTTTGTTCTTTCAGGGTAATCCAATGGATTGCCGGCGCTGGTGCGCCAATCGCAGCTCCAGCCGCTGCTCCTGCGGCATCTTCGAGTTCGTCCAATCGATCTCTCGAATCGGACGACTACCGCTACACGGACGGCGATGCCCGCCGATTCAAAGCGGAGCGTGACGATACCCGCCGCGAGTTGGAGGCTATCTCCAAGCAAGCCGGGATTGCTGACCTTGAATGGCAGCACGAGCGCAAGCAGCTGCTCGAAGTCATTGATGGTGAGTCCCGCAATCTGCTCAATCTCAATCTTGTCCTCCAAATGATATTAATCTGTTATCCCCTTGTGACTTTGCAGCGCGTGATGCTGAACTTGATCGACTGAAGGCGCTGGTGGAGGAGTTGGCGGATAAGGTGAACGCCCAAGGGGACACACCTGAGGCACGCCTTGGTGCGGTGGCAGGCCGTGTCGAAGAAGTGGCCTCCCATGGCGTTCGCTTGGGCGTCGCTACGGGTCTCGTCGCTATGTCGACGCACACCGGCACTGACTACTCCAGGATGCCGGTTGGTTTTGCCAACAGCAATCCAGAAGACATCGATGATATTGACGCCTCCATTGAGCGTCTTGATGGCCATGGCACTGCCATTGCCGATTCCATTCATCCCCAGTCTGTTTTGAACAGGCTCTTTCAGTAGTTTGTACTAGGGATTTATGGAATTTCGGCAATAAAACTTATCTTTTGCATGAACTCTTGATGTAACATATTTTGTGCTAAGGGCAATACATTCAGTACTGGCCATTTTCCTTTTCTGTCAACATTTGTTCTGAAGGCGATTTCTTCCCGAATATCGGCTGTTCGGCAATTTGATATATCAATCATCGATCGATTTCAATACTGGGATAATACCTCTTCAAATATCTTCCATTTATAGCAGAAGCAAATTCTTCTCCCAATAATGTCTTCAAAATGTATGCATTTCCAGGCACGCATCTAACTACTCTGAAAGGACCTTCCCAATTTGGAGACCATTTGCCGAATGCTGCATATTTGGTTCCAATCGGCAATATCGCTTTCCAAACTAGATCACCTTCTGTAAATTGCTTAACCTTCACCTTCTTGTTGTAATACTTAGCAACTCGCATTTTGTTCTTCTCAATATTCTCCAAGGCCCTGAGACGAATCATATGCAAATCTTCTAATTCGTCCATCATTAAATCATTATAATCTTTAGAACTTAAATCCTTTTGCAATTTTATTCTCCTTGAGTCTAATTGTATTTCCCATGGCAAAATAGCATGATGCCCATACACCAACTCATAAGGAGATGTCTGTGTAGCCCCATGTGGAGCCATTCGGTAAGCCCATAAAGCCTCATTGAGTACCAAATGCCACTTTCTCGGCTTCTGATCAATCTTCTTCTGTATAATTTTAATCATAATCTTGTTAGAAGCCTCTGCTTGACCATTAGCTTGGGCATAATAAGGAGAAGAATTTAACAATTTGATGCCCATACTTTCAGCAAAATCTTTGAATTCTGAAGATGTAAATTGAGTCCCTTGATCAGTGGTGATTGTCTGAGGAATCCCGAATCTGTAAATGATATGTTCTTTAACAAATTCAACCATATTCTCCGACGTCACCTTCTTTAATGGAATTGCCTCAACCCACTTGGCAAAATAATCGGTTGCCAAAAGCACAAACTTATGCCCCTTGCTAGATGGAGGGTTTATTTGGCCAATCAAATCTATTCCCCATCCTCTGAATGGCCATGGCTTGATAATGGGATTCAAAGCCGATGCCGGAACTCTCTGAATGTTTCCAAATCTCTGACAGTCTTGACATCCCTTATAATATTCAAAACAATCTTCCAACATTGTCGGCCAGTAATATCCAGTTCTTCTAATAATCCACTTCATTCGGTAGGCCGATTGATGTGCCCCACACAACCCATCATGTACTTCACTCATCAGCCTTTTTGCTTCTTCATGATTTAAGCAATGTAACAGCACCCCATCCAAGGATTTATAATACAAATTATCATCAAGAAGAACAAACTTTAAAGCTTTGTACCTGAGCTTTCTAGAAACCTTTCGGGATGGATTCTCCAGATAATCAGCAATCTCTTTTCTCCAACCATCTTCTGCCAGATTATTCCCGAAAGCATGTACATCATTAGCAAAAACTTCTCGAAGCTCTTTATAACCTGATGCACTTTGGGCCAATCTATTTGCCTCTCCATTATCCCCTCTAGGAATGTGTTGTAGAATTACTGACCGAAAGCTCTTCAATATTTCTTTGCATTCTTCATAGTAATTCCTCAAGGTATCACTTTTGCACTCATATTCACCATTCAATTGTTTTATGACCAATTCTGAATCTCCAAAAATTTCAACCGCAATGGCCTTTGCTTCTTTCAAATATTGGAGCCCTTTGAGCAATGCCTCATACTCAGCCTGATTGTTAGTAACAGCAGATTGAATGGGAACAGCAAACTCAAATGTTTCTCCTTTGGGTGAAATTAATAAGATACCTGCTCCACCACCTTTGTTGCATGAAGATCCATCAAAGAATAACACCCAAGGAACAACGTTAAGCAAATTTATCGATGTATCATGATGTTCAGTAATGAAGTCGGCAATAATCTGTCCCTTAACAGCCTTTGCCGATTCAAACCTTAACTCAAATTCAGACAAAGCTAAAATCCATTTGCCAATCCTTCCGTTCAAAATTGGCATAGACAACATGTGTTTTATCACATCAAACTTTGAATACACAATGCATTCGGCATGTAGTAAGTAGTGCCGAAATTTTGTACAGGAGTAGTAAACACATAAGCAAAGCTTCTCTATAGCCGAATACCTTGTCTCTGGATCTAGTAACTTTCGGCTAAGGTATGCAACTACTCTTTCCTTCCCTTCAAATTCTTGAATGAGGGCCGATCCAATAGTTTGGGCATCGGCCGCCACGTACAACTTGAAAGGCTTGTTCAATTGTGGAGGCACCAATACTGGTGGCTTCTTCATGTATTCCTTTATTTCATCAAAAGCCTTCTGTTGTTCGTCACCCCATACAAACTTTTGATCCTTTTTTATTTTCAACAGTGAGGAAAAGGGCAACACCTTTTGTGACAAGTTTGATATGAACCTTCTCACAAAATTTATCTTGCCAAGCAGTGATTGTAACTCTCTAAGATTAGTTGGAGGAACAATTTCATCAATTGCCTTCATGCTTTTCTTGCCAACTCCTATTCCTCCTTCATGTATCAAAAATACCAGAAACTCTCCAGCCGAAACTCCAAAAGCACATTTGTTCGGGTTCATTTTAAGCCCATGCTTCCTGGTGCATTCTAGAGTTTTCCTTATGTCAGCCAAATGGGACTCATGATCCAATGACTTGATCACCACATCATCAATATATATTTCCACAATCTTGCCGATCAACTCATGAAAAATATAATTCATAGCCCTTTGATAAGTTGCACCGGCATTTTTCAATCCAAAGGTCATGACAACCCACTCAAACAACCCTATGTGTCCAGGACACCTGAAAGCTGTCTTTACTATATCTTCCAATGCCATATAAATCTGATTGTATCCTGCGTTACCATCCATGAAACTGAGCACTTTGTATCCAGCAGCAGCATCAACCAATGAATCAGCAATAGGCATTGGATATCCATCCATGGGTGTAGCCTTGTTTAGGTCTCTAAAATCTATGCAAACCCTCATCTTTCCATTTTTCTTATAGACAGGAACAATATTAGAGATCCAATC
Organism: Echinochloa phyllopogon; assembly: GCA_033239725.1. NCBI lineage: Eukaryota > Viridiplantae > Streptophyta > Magnoliopsida > Poales > Poaceae > Echinochloa > Echinochloa phyllopogon. Next base: position 45,896,786 of record BTCW01000002.1, on the reverse strand, counting down.
CGCGTATTTACATGGCCGAATGAAATTTGCATCTAGTAATCTTTCAATCTCCTTTTTCACATCGGCCAATACTTCTTCCTTGTAGATTTTTCGGGGTGGTTGCTTGTAAGGCCTGTATCCAGGTTTGATTGGCAACCGATGCTCAACAATAGAACGGTCTAGACCGGGCATCTCCGAATAATCCCAAGCAAAACAGTCCTTGTATTCTTTTAACAATGTCACCAACTTTTCTTTGAAAACCGAATCCAAGCTAGCACTGACAAATGTCGGCCTTGGCTTGTCACCATCTCCAATGTCCACTTCTTCTAATTTATCGGCCGACACAAATCCACGTCCTAATTTTCCATCAGTTCCATCAATTGGATTTTCCATCAAAAATTACTATGAGAGCCGACTGCTTCGATCGGCTGCTGATCACTGCTGGCTGGTGTCACAGGACCTTCTCCCCAGTCTTTGCCTGAGAAACAATCTATGCCTTGATATTCCCAAAAAGCTGGTTCCATATTTGCCACGCTTATTGAATCATCTGCTTGGACAATCTCCACCTCATCATCTATCCACTGAATAAGCTGTTGATGCATAGTAGATGGAATACAACAATTTGCATGAATCCAATCTCTCCCAAGCAGCAAGCTATATGCCCCTTTGCCCTCAATGACAAAGAAAGTTGTAAGCAGAGTTTTGGACCCAATCATCAGATCAACGTGCACGCATCCCTTGGTGTCCGAAGGATTTCCAGCAAAATCATTTAGAATTATGCTCGTTGGTGTCAAATCTCTAGGGCCCATACCAAGCTTCCTGAATGTGGTATATGGCATTACATTGACAGCAGCTCCTCCATCGACAAACATCTTGGTCAATGGTTTGCCATTAACATATCCCTTCAAGTACAGTGGCTTCATGTGCCGATTCTGGGCTGGCTTCTCAAAAACAGCTTGTTTGTTCAACATCAATTGTGCCATTAACCCAAATCGTTCGGCATCATCTATATCGGGCAATATCTCTTCCTGTACAATTTGGTTAGCTGGAGCCATGAATTCATTCGGCAGAAAACATACCATACATGTAGGAGCCGAATGACCATGTTCGTTAGGCCTGTCTTTTGGGAGCCATATCGATTTCATCCTAGGCCTTGCTTGCTTTAATTCTTGATTCCTCAGGCGTTGGACTCTTCTCTTCTGACTCCTTAAACCAGGTGGACACCACTGTCCTTTCTGCCAAACATACTCACGATCTTCTTCCTCATGATCAACCCATCTGTAATCAGCATGTCTCTTTCTTGGTTGATCATCAAAACGCCGATCATCACTAGGATGCATCCTACCAATTCTTTCATGGACAGATCGGCGATTGGCAACACTTTGCCTATGTTCGACATACCCATTATTGCACTCAGGACAGTTATTCCTCGTAGGCAGCTTTAAACCCTCGTTCCAACAGTGTCTAAAGAATGCACACCCCCAATGCGCACGTTCCTGTTCTCGGATATATTCTCCTTGTTCTTCCTCAAACCTTTCTTCTTCGCGCCTTCTCTTCTCCTCCTCGTATTCACGTCTCTGGTAATGCTCTTTTTCTTGCTGACGCTGCCACTTATTGAGGAGAATACGCGATGTGACTCTGGGTTTAGAAGAATTCCCAATTTCAAATTGGCCATTCGGGAAGCGAGGTCTCTCTTTGCGAATCTGTTCGATCGTGATCTGCCGATTAGGATCTACTGAGCCATTCTGCTTCGCTTTCTTTGACGTCAGGACTCTCATTTTTTCCTTTTCTCCAGATGGAACAGCATTCACCATATTAACCGAGAACCCGATCATATTCTGAGGGAAAGGGTTATTGTCCAGTTTCATCTTGTTGTCGAATTTCAGATGTCCTTCCTGGATAGCTTTTTGAATCTTCATCCTAAAGACTCTGCATTCATTAATGGAATGAGAATTTCTATCATGAAACCCACAGTACCTCTTATCTTTCACTCCATCGGGCCGAAGCATAGAATGCCCCTCTGGCAATTTGATTCGGCCTTCTTTCACCAGGAACTCAAACAATTTATCCGCCTTAGTCACATCAAAATCATATGTTCCCTTCATCTGTTTGATCCATCTTTGAGTCATTGTAACTGGTTCTTTGCTCCACACTATCTCTGCTGCGGCTATTTCCTCGCTATCTTCATACTCATCTTCTTGATCTGCTCTTTCAAGGAATTGGTTATAGATGTCAGCTACATCATTATTTTTAGCAAATCTGACATCTTTCTTGAAACCATATGCCTGGTTACTCATCAAGGCCAATCTGTGCGACAATTGGCCCAGATCATCAAACTCCATCCCGAACAGCTTCTCCCGAATGGCAGGCAGCATGCCAGCTACAGCCATACCAGCCAGCTGGTCATCAGGTATGTTCAGAGAAAAGCACATGCTTTTTGTTTCCCTAAATCTCCTGAGGAACTCCGTAGGTGTTTCATTATTCCTCTGCCTTAAGCTGGTCAAATCAACCAACTTTTTCTCGGTACTGCCAATGTAGTAATGAGCATGGAATTTCTGCTCCAGGTCTTTCCAAGTACAAATCGACTGAGCAGGCAAAGAAGCAAACCATGTAAAAGCTGGACCCGTCAGTGACAAAGGAAAGTATCTGATTCTGAAAGCCTCATCTGCCGAAGCTTCTCCAAGCTGCATCAGATATCGAGCTATATGTTCCACAGTGCTAGTATCATCTTGTCCTGAGAATTTAGTAAACTCTGTAGGCACCTTGACTCTATTCGGCAATGATACCCTTTGGTACCATTCCGGGAAAGGAGACGAGTACATGTACCCCTGATTTTTAGGTTTCAGACCGAATTGGTTTTGCAATACATCGGTCATTTTTTGCACCATGAAGTCAATACTGGTATCTTGATTTCCTGGCCTTCCAGCAAGCATGCCTGCAGTACCAACGTACCCAGGATTCGGGAGGGCGTCGATAGCATTGTAATCCATAAACTCTGAATATCCGTTTCCATACATGTCCCTTTGCAGCCTATTGTTCAAGGGAGATATCTTGTAAGCAGAAGCAGGCGGATTCCCTGTGGTGCCGAATGCCATATCACCGTATGTGCGAGTTTTCGGCAGTGCAGGCTGAGGATCTTGCCGAATCGGTTGTCCATTTGTATCTTTAGCACCGGAACCTCCAGTTTCATCAGCATTTCCTTTACCATGTGGTTTCTGAACCGGTGCTTGAACATTGAAGTACGTCAGACCACCCAATTGCCCATGTATCTGCTCGAAGGGTCTATCCACATGCTGACCAAAAATGCTTACCATTATATGCCGAAAACTGTTCAAGAACGCAGCATTGTGATTGGTCATTGCTTCCCCCAAAGCTTTGTATAACAAGCCCGAGAATCTCTCCCTCTCTTCTTCTTCAGTAAAATCAGACTGCCCAGGAAGGAGAACTCTTGGCAAGTCGGATTTGAGAAACGGTGCACCACTCCTGTTCTTGGCGAAAGACAGTAAACATTTGTTAATGAATTGGCCAGCAGCAGCCTTTACCATCTGTTGATGCTCTTCAGATAACTCTTCCAACGTGACATCCATGATGTCGCTCAACTCAGGCATCTTGAAAACTTGTGTGTGTCCCACCGGGCGTGCCAAAAAGTGTGTTGACGTAAAATCCGCACCTCACGCCAAGCACACAGCAAGCCGAATTAGCTAGCTTCACACGTGGCCCGGGCTTTTGAATCCGGAAGCGTGCCAGTCAGTTTGCCTGAAAACTAACAAAGGGATAAAAACGTTTAGATCAAAAACCTGGAACGTGTCGGGTGAGACCAGACAGTTCCATATTTGCGGCTACGGAGCCAGTTTCGAACGACATATAGCTACAGAGAAGCTATCTGTCGGCAGTTAAAGCCTCATTCGGCAATCGGCAAGGCACGCAAGGAGCGCACTGCCGAATGCGTGACGTAAGCATGACGAAAGATCGGCTTTCAACCGAATGAACATTGTAACATATACTCATAGCCGATTAACGAGAAACAGAGCATGATAGATAAATAAAAGGGTGAAACATGATCATAAATTCGCAGTAAAACAAGGAATGCATAGGCCGAAAGCAGCACCCGTCAAGCATGATAACAAACAAGTTAATCCACCGCATGATACGACTTGTTTGTGACCACGCCACTAATCAGATTAGATCAATCCACCGCATGATACAATCTAACCGTGAAAAGCTAAAAGCATTCAACGTTTAATTACGAACCCACAACACAGTCACGAATTTACATTGAGAACAAGAATGCATAGGCCGAAAGCAGCACCCGTCAAGCGCGTCAACAAACGAATTAATCCACCGCATGATACAACTCGTTTGAGGTCACACCACCAATCAGATTAGATCAATCCACCGCATGATACAATCTAATCGTGAAAGGCTAAAAGCATTCATTGTCCAATGCAAACCCACGAACACACGTTCACTCGTGAGAGCACTGCAGAATACGGCTACTTAGCCGAATCGGGGTCCGCTGCGAAGGAACAAACTTAATCGGTAAAGATAAATCTATCAGATCGAATCGAATTCTAATCCACCGGATGATTAGCTCTAAGACGACCCAAAAACCTGCATCTACCGCATGATACCCGGTTCTGTCAAGACCGACACGATACCGACAAGTTCGGACCCGCGACACGTGGCAACCTAGATCGGTTTCGGATTCGGCTATGAGGGGATAAGTCGTCGCACCGTAAAGCAAAGCCGATTCTAGCCGATCTAGATTGGGCAAAGGTGTGTTGCATGAATTAAGCACAGAGTAAAAACGAAGCAACACAGGGTAACTTAATGAATCTGTTAGATCTTGCCGAAATCTAACAGAGCCGATAACTTGGTCCATACTAGATCTTAGCCCACCGCATGGCTCATGACCTAACAGAGGAACCTTCTTGAGACCACAACTTAAATCCACCGGATGATACTAAGCATGGTAACAAGACTACTTGCATCAAAGCTTAAATCCACCGCATGATACTAAGCATGATACAAGGTTGCCGGTACTTACGGAGGTCGACGGATCGATGACTCCTCTCGAAGAACTCGACGACTCGACTAAAGGACTCGATGTTGGCACGGGGCCGGTTTGTTGTATGATTGATTGGATTGGATCCTTTTTACAGCTGCCATGGGTTTATATTTATACCCAGGTCTTGATACAACTCCTAGTCGGACACGACTACAACACTTGTTTCTAAAATAAATGACGGATCTTCGTGCCCATATTGCGTTCCTTATTCGAACCGGCCTTTTCCTTATATTGATCCACGTCATCATGTCTTCCCGAATGCTACCGCTTTTACCTGCGGAACCATGCCTCTGCCGAATGACGACGCATTCCCGACCGCAGAACGTCTTTGCCGAATGCTTCAGAGAAAGCCCTTTAACCGAATGGCATCCTTCCATCAAATCCGGCCCACATGTCAGCCTCTTCCTAGTGTTAATTTTTGGTGTCAACAGGGATCAATAACACAGTTGCAGATGCTCTCTCCTGGCGTGACACTGAAGAGGGGACTGTCATGGCGCTGTCCAGCCCGCGCTTTGACTTCATTGATCGCCTTCGTCAAGCACATGATACTGATCCGGCATTGCGAGCCCTTAAAGAGGAGATCATGGCTAATCAGCGTGCCGCGCCGTGGTCGCTTGTAGATGGGATGGTGGCATTTTCTGGGCGCCTGTATGTTCCACCGGGCAGTCCTCTTCTCCAGGAGCTTTTGGCTGCGGTTCATGATGACAGCCATGAGGGCGTTCAACGTACATTGCACCGGATCCGCAGGGATTTCCATTCACCGAACCTCCGCACGATCGTCCAAGACCATGTCAGGGCTTGTGCTACTTGTCAGCGCTACAAGTCGGAACATCTCCATCCAGCAGGGTTATTGATGCCTCTTCCTGTTCCGCAGTCAGTGTGGGCGGACATTGGACTCGATTTTATTGAAGCTTTGCCGCGCGTCGGAGGCAAGTCAGTGATTCTTACGGTGGTTGATCGGTTCAGCAAGTATTGTCACTTCATTCCGTTGGCTCATCCATATTCCGCTGAATCGGTTGCTATGGCTTTCTTTGGGGAGATTGTGCGTTTACATGGTATTCCACCGACAATGGTATCTGATCGTGATCCGGTATTTACCTCATCGTTTTGGAAAGAGCTGATGCGTCTCACGGGTACTAAGCTGCATATGACTACTGCTTTTCATCCACAATCAGATGGTCAGACGGAGGCTGCCAATAAGGTCATCGTCATGTACCTCCGCTGTTTGACAGGAGATCGTCCTCGTCAGTGGGTTCGTTGGTTGCCGTGGGCTGAATATGTGTACAATACGACTTTTCAGACAGCTCTCAAGGACACCCCGTTTCGGGTGGTGTATGGCCGTGATCCTCCGTCCATCTGGTCCTATGAACCTGGGGACACAAGGGTGGCTGCAGTTGCTAAGTCGATGACTGAGCGTGATGAGTTCTTAGAAGATGTGAAATACAGGCTTGAGCAGGCCCAAGCAGTCTACAAGCATTTCTATGATAAGAAGCATCGGGAGGTTTCTTTCTCAGTGGGCGATTGGGTGTGGCTCCGTCTCCGTCAGCGGGCTGCTGCCTCACTTCAGGTTTCTATGTCTGGCAAGCTCAAACCGCGGTTCTATGGACCGTAAAGGGTGATCGAGATGATTAATGAGGTGGCCTACCGTTTGGAGCTTCCTCCTCATGCTCGCCTCCACAATGTTTTTCATGTCGGGCTTCTCAAGAAGTTTGTGGGTACTCCTCCCAAAGCACCGCCGGCTTTGCCTCCCATTCATCATGGGGCTGCTGTACCTGAACCTGAGCGTGCTGTTCGATCACGTCTTGCTAGGGGGGTACGCCAGGTGCTGATCCAGTGGAAGGGCGAGACTCCTGCATCGGCGTCGTGGGAAGATCTTGATAGTTTTGTGCAGAGGTATCTAAATTTTCAGCTCGAGGACGAGCTGCTCGTCGAGGGGGTGAGAGATGTCATGTGGGGCCTTCAGTATAGGCACAGGAGACCTGCTCGGCAAGGGGATCAGGAGGGCGACGGCACGCCAGGGGAAGGCCCAACTGCTCGTGGCTAGTTTTTAGGAAGTCTAGTTGGTTTCCTTTTCTGTTTTTAGGAAGTCTAGTTTGTTTCCTTTCTGTTTTGTTAGATTGGTCGGCTACTTAAGCCTTTGTACGTCAGATCTTTTTGGGGCAATCAAGAATTATCAATCTCCTCCAAAACCTCCTCTCAACTCTCAATCTCATCCCCTTCAACAATTGATCTGCCGGCTTCTAACACCGGCGATCCTATCAACGCCGGCTACGAACTCCGTAGTCGGGGTCCTGCTGTCCTAGGGCTTAACGCCCTTGACATCCGTGGTGTTCCTCCCTTGCGCCAACCAGGTGGTCTGCACCAAATGCAGCGACCTCCATGAGAAGCAAGGGATGAAGGAGTGCCCGTCTTGCCGGACCCCCATCCAGCGCAGGGTGTGTGCCCGCCCCGCCGGTTGCTAGATTTCAGATATACCATTTTGAGTTTACCTTTTTTTTTCCAACTTGATTGTTCAACTTGAGTTGATGGAAGATTGGAGAGAATAACGAGGGGTGAGAGACAATAATACATCGTCAAACATCAATCAAGCCCCTCGCAGACAATGGGTAATGGTTGGGTTTGTTATATGGATATACCGGCTGCTTCTGAATGCTTTGGTTTTGCTGCATATTAAGTGTTACCTTATCTGCTGGCAAAAAAAATGCTACAATCTGTCTGATGCCTGGCACAAAACCTTGTTTTCCACTTGGATGATCATTGCTGTGTCTTGTCTCAGTCCTCTGGAACACCTGAAAACCTAGCTGAAGTGTGCTTGGTTCGCCTCCTGAACCAGTTCTGTACTTATGTGGATGTGGATCTGCCACTTGACTTGGGGCTCATGCAACCGGGATCTGATGGAATGATGGCATCAGTTTCCTCTTTCCTGGGACTTGCAGAACGATTACGAAACAACTCTAAGAGACCTCGTCTCATGAATTTAAAATATCCCACATTATTCAGGGCGTGACACATTATGCTATTTAAATAATTATTTCTCAATATAAATGAAATTTATGAATCAATCGTTTTCTCAAGGTATATACAACAGTTACACAACAACCGCGTATATGAGTCCACGTATCAAAATGAGCCGATGTGATCATTATTAAATACGGAAAAAAATTGCCTATCAAATAGACATATGTGCCCTCGTACTCCCTCCATTTGTTTTTTATAGAGCACAACATGACTCGATACAGTCTTAAATTACACTTTGATCATTCATTTATCGTATTATATTATTTATGGTTATAAACTTATGATTATTAGAAAATACTTTTCATTATAAATCCAATCGTACCAAGTTTACATTATAAAAATAAAAGTTGTTGGCTAATTTATTGGTCAGAGATTACAAAGATTGATTCTTGATATCCCTACACGTTTTACAAATAAAAATTGAGTGAGTAATATGAGAATCGTCTCACGTGTTTGTGGCTCGCTTGCTATAAAACTTTGAGCACGTGCACCGTCTATAAAAGCCGAAATACGACTATTATTGTCATTACTGTTTATTTGGGCCAAGCACTAAATGGGCTCAATATTGGACTCAGGTAGGCCCAGTACATACAGTTCCACCTCTCCATCGTCACCGGCAGCAGTTGACGGCGACATGCCGTTAAACCACGGCTCGTCGGCTTCTCCTTCCTCCCTCCCAAGTCCCAACAGCCTCACTCGCTGCCCGTGCGGCCGTGCCACCCACACGTCCTCGTCGCCCATGGCGGCTCCCGTCCGGGGCCTACCTCTCCCGCCGCCCCTCGCCTACCCCCGCACGTTCCCGCAGCGCCTTGCCCCATCCACGCGGGGACGCAGCAGCCGCAGCCGACGACGCGTCCACGGAGTCCGCGCGGCGGCGTTGGAGGCGGCGGAGGGCGCTTCGCGAGCAACGGAGCCCGTGGAGGTGGTAGGGGTCGGGAGCCGGAAGGACGCCGTCATCGACTTCTGCCTGGGCTCCCGCACACTGTCTTCCACGCCCATCCGCTTCTGGTACGGAATCGACATCGAATTCGTAAATCGAGCACTGTCTGAGTGTATACGCGATGCCCAGCACGTTTTGGCCTTCAGGTCGCCTTCGTGTGCGCAATGTAGTTCAGGGGACTCTTGGTATGTAGAATTGGGACCCCACCTGGAAGAATCGGTCACCTGCCGAAGTTATTTTAATGTCGTCACTTGATTTCCATTAATGATATTTCTAAACGTGGAATCATCTACGCGTTTTTCTCCATGATGCGGTAATTTTGGAAAATATTTCGTTTGTGATTTGCCTCCCAGTAGTGTTTAACATCCAAATGGAGTGGCAAAAATATGACTCTGTTGTCATGATGGTGATTTTTCTTCACTGCAAGCACAGATTTTCGTTATAGTAATTAATTTTCCAAGTATATTGTTTGCATAGCCAGGTGTTAATCTAATATGTAAGTTACCCAGCGTTGTGAAATTTGAAGATTCTGTGTACCACATTTTCTCGAACACGCAGGAGAACTGCGTATCATTATATTTATGAGATTAAATTGGTTAACTTTTCTGTAATCATAGTATAAAGAACCTATCCGCAGCATAGGGTGACTTTTCTCTTTGATGGAATCATGGAAATGAGAAGTGATTGTCTTAGTGGACTATAGCCCATTTCCTAGTACATTCTCACACTATTTAGTTGATGTCACATTGGTTCCTTTAAAATTCTGTAGTAGGAGTTAGAGTAGTCTCCAGTGTGCTAAATAGTTCTACAGTTGATACATGAAGGCTGAAATATTTAGATTCTAATCTGTTAGTTCATTAACTATTTGAGGACTGCATTTTGTACCTAGTACCAGTAGCTTACTTGCATTTCCTAACCCAACGTAAAGAATGCTAGAAAAAATACTGTGATCCTTCTATTTTCACAACACAGTGCAATTTTTCTGTATTAATGTCTTGATCAAATAGCTATGATATCACCATAGCTACATACGGAGAAGATCCTTTACTTTATTTTGTTGCATATAAGATTGGTATGAAATCTTATTTTAACTGAAATGCTGGTTTGCTATTCTTACATGTTTTCAGTTTTCTTTAAAAATTTGAACCATCCCTGAAATTTCTGTTTCAGGACAGTAAATGTGATGGATAATTCTAGAGTACAGTTAATTCAAAAAGGCCATGGAACTGGTACTGTATCTTTCCTGGTCTCAACTTCTTGAGTTGTTTTGATGTTTTTAAGTGTACATGCTTTTCTGGGCTTCATTCTACTGTCTTTAGCATGAAGCTGACATCTCTCTTTTTTTCAGATGCAGTGTTCAGAGACCTGGAACCTCCCTTATTTCTTCATCCCTGCCCACCTGCAGTTATTCTTGTGTGTACACTTCCCATGTTTCTTTCTGACACCATATGTTGTTCTCATATTGTCTGACATTAGGACATTTATGCATCTAATTAGTTGTTCTGTAGATATTGTGCTATATGCCTTACTATTCTGTTGGACAATGTTAATATAAACACATATTACTATTGGTTTTTGCAACTGAGACCAAGATCTGACCAACTATCTTACTATGACTTCTTTTTAAATTTAGGTTTCAAGTGCAGGACAGGATGCTGATCATATTACTGCAATGGAGTTCCTTAGTGCTGTCAAATCTGCTGGTAATCTGGCCGCATCAATATTTTTGAAGCCCTTCTGCTTTGAGGGACAAAGACGGCAGGTAGAGGTAAAAAATCATGTAGTAATTTTTCTTCATTTCTATGAACAATGAACTTTGTAGGTGCAGGTTGCATAGAAAATGCACAAGTTTTAATAATTTACTATTAATTTGTGTTGTCTGCAGGCAGCTGATTTGATTGGCAAACTTCAAACGTGCTCAAACTTTCACATTGGTAACCCATTTCTAGCTTGCCTTTTGCATCACACGTTAATGTTTTGCACTATGGTATGAGAAAGTAAAAAGTATGACACAAAAACTTTTTCTCATTTTGTTTTATTTGGGCTTTACATTGCTTCCTTCATTATGGACCTAAGGACTTTGAAGTAGCAATAGTTATGCTTTATGCTCCTATTTACTGGATACTTAGTTTGTGGATCCTGATGCCCATACCATACAACCGAAGGTTGAAATGGTAATAGCAAGAAAAATGGATGCTGCTTGACATGCAAATATTAAGATTTACAATGAGATGATGAAAACATTCACTAGTTGTGACAAACTAAGTGATTTTGTGTGGTTTCAGTAATATAATAATTGCTTCTTACCCGTGGTGTGTATATTGATGATTGGTACATTCACTGTATCAATTTATTCTGTTGTCTTGTGGTGTAATTCTGTTTGTTCTCCATGCAATATGAACACAAGAAGAACAATGGCTTGTAGTGTAAAGAATTACAGTTTCATCTCTACTGGCACAGTTATCGAAGCTGATTCATTGCTTGAGACGGAAGTGGAAACCCTTGCTGAAGCTCTGGAAAGTGCCAATAATGCTGTCCTGTCAACTATTAGCATGATATCTATCATGATGTCTGTGAGTTTTAAATCCTTCTATGCTGCACTTTGATATGAAATATTGTAATCTAGTGTTCTAATCACATTTTCTTGAAATGTCAGGGTTATAATAAGATGTTCTGGAGTTCCCTTAATGCACAAATTAAGGAAGTCGATTCTGAGGAAGTAGCCAAGGTAATCCAATTTCCTTCCTACTAAGCTCTATCCTCCAGACATGAGCTTCTCTTAAATGATTCTTACAGTCTACAGTTGTAACAGCTACTTAGAAGCTACGGGGAAGCTAGAGTTGGGTTTGGTGCTGGTTATAACATCCAGTCAGCAATTAAGCAGGCTGTCTTCCACTGTCCATTTCTTCGCGGTGGCATAAAGGTGGAATTTATTATTGTCTTTTTGTAACTTTTCATGAGTTTATTCTAGGTTCTGTAAGAAATATTAAAAGGAAAAAAATCTGTTCATATTTTGTCATCCTAACTTCAAGGGCACCTGCGCAAAAAAGCAAAATCTACTCTATATTTATGTCAATGCGAAAGGTGTATATCTGAGGAAATTTGTAGACATGAAATCTTTGTGCAGCTCTGTTATGTTTTTATTGTACTGATTTTTTTATATGTTACTTTTGTGTAGGACTTGAACAATGTGGTTTTCCTCTCCCTTACAACAGCTCGGGTATTGTCTGAAAGTGACATGATCTCAATTCTGCACATCTTTCGTCGAGTTACTGGGTTCACCAAAGATATTATATTTTCTAAAAATTCTGAACCTGATTTAGAGCCGAAGCTGATAGTAGTTTCTCTTCTAACCATCCGGTAAGTAGTGACATAGCACCTGATGCAGAAAATTTATGATTGACATGCCTTTAGTGACCTTTTTTTATTCATCATTCCTAATCATAGTAGATGATTTTAATTCATACTTTATATTATCTCGTATTTTGTTAAGTAAACCTTCCAAACCAAATGTTGTTTATTGAGCAGCTAGCTTGAGCGTTTGTACTGCGTGTGTTTACTATCTGATTGATATATGAATAAAAATCTGAACATGTGATCTTACAATAAGTATAGAGCAGTGAATTTTTTTAGCAAAACAATTTTAGCAGATATGAGTGCCTCTATTTTATTTTCCATGGACATGCAGGAAAAGTGCATGTCTTTAAAGTTCATGTCGTTGCACTGAGAAGCAGAAATAGAATTTGCTACATCTTCCCTTGCAGTTTATAGATTAGATTCACAGACTTTTACCATTTTTGAAACCGAGCCCTACTTAAACTATCGTCTAGTGGCTTCCAACTCCCTGAGGTCCTTGATCCTGGAGAGGATCCACAGGTGCACCTCACCATCAGCAAAGTCTTATAATTGTAGTATTTGATGCTCTTTCCAGTCTTCATGGTTAAAATACTGCCCGGTCAGTTTTTCTTGGAGAAAGACCACCGATTTTTCTTCTTTCCTTGTATAGGGGTATTGTTTGAAAGAACCATTGAAGTCAGTTTAAAAACTTTTGATATGTGCAAAATTTGTGTATGACGTGGTCATTTCTTCCTTTGTTTGACTGCTATGTGGTCTCATAATGGTAAAAATTTCAATTGCAATCCTTGTGTTGATAACAGTAGTATATAGCAGCATATGTAGTCTAGAAAGGTAGCAGCGGAAAAGATACTTTAGTCAATTGGATTTCGATTTGTGCTAGGCCTTGATATATTCTAATGTGTTATGCATAGAAAATTAAATTGCAATATGACTTATGCTGACATAGTTTTGCTTTGCTCACCCCATTGGTGGTTGATATTACTGGTCGATGATGTGCTACAATATTTATTTACAGAAGCCACAACGATGAAAGTGTTGCCACAGTACAAGAGGGCTTTCTTTCAAGTTTGGCCTTTCATTTTCCTTTTATATCCTCTCTAATGGGAGGAGATGTCCCTGAGAAGAAACAAACTAGGCCGAAGCATTCATTTAATCGACTGCTTGATAACGGATCTAATCCTGTAGAACGAGAATTCTCGCAACTTTCTAATGGTTCTTCTGATCCTACTGTTCCAAAATTATTTCCTAAAGAAAATGAGGATTTCGAACCTGAGAGGTAACACACTGACTTGGCTTCTTTTCTTTTATCCCAGGAAAGTCAGTTCCTATTTCCTAAAAATATTTTCTATTACTATGACCAAGCATGTTTATTGCAATTCTGTCTTAGAGCGAGTAATGACAGGACTGGGAGAATAAAACCAGAATCTCTAGAAGGCAATTTTGTAGTTGCTGAAGAAATGGGCAAAGATGACAGCAGAGGTAAATTTGTTTGCGCACACCACATTTGCTGCATTGTTTGCGTGTGCATTTCTAACTTTAGTTTCATTGACAGAGCATTTAGGTTCACACCAGGAGCATAGTTTCTTGAGCAACTCCCCTGGTTTTGGCATTGCACAATTGTGGGCTAAAGAGCGTACAATGGCAAATGGAAACAGTAAAAATGATGAGTTTGATGTGGTCAGTCTACCTGTTGGTGTAAAACTTAGCGAAGTTCAGTCTGGCCATTCTCCAAATACACAGTCTGAAACTCCTGATGCTGGCACAACCATAGCTACTGGACGTGCTGCCCTTGGAGTATCATTTTCTGATGTTCGTTTGGAGAAAGTAATGGACATGTGTAGTTCTGCAGTCACATTTCTGAGGGGCAGAATGGATAGGACTCGAAAGCATGGCTCAAACTCGATATCCAGCCGGGCTGCACTGATGCTCGTTAGTTTCACTCTCTCCTGCATTCTGATCTTGGATGTTATAAGCTCAATTCCTCTTTAGCACGAAGGGAAAAGTGCAACATCTTGAGTTTTTCTTATTATATTCAAAGATAAGGAGTCTTTTTGTTGTTTAGTTTGGATTTCAGATTCCATATAGGTTGATGAAACTGGCAGCCAGGTTTACTAATCCAAAATTGGATAACTGTGCACCAAAACCGTCCTAGTTTCAGCTCCAGCATCATGTTTTGCAGCCTCCCTCGGTAGTTCCATGTGTGTTGCTAGCTCAGCAGTTCCCTTTTCTTGTGGTATTAAGATGGGCTTTCCATTCAGTTGCATTTGTGCATCTACGGTATTTATAATACTATTTAGATGTTTTATCAATGTGCTGTCTTCACTCAACTCCTTTTTCTTTATGTGATAAAATCCTCGATGTTTATTTTTCTCTTTACTGTTGTTTTCTGGTTCTACTTTTCTGGAGAAAAAATGTTTTATTTTCAGCCAGAATCTAGATAGCACTTGTGTCCCTATGCTATGACTCTTCATGTTCTAAGAGCCTTAGCATATGTAATCCATTATTTTTCTTGTAGGATGCAGAAAGAGAACCAGAAAAGACATGGAGCCCCATAGTTGAAATACGGTATGGAGGGGGAACTTATAGAGGAAGATGCCAAGAAGGTGTCCCTGAAGGAAAGGTGAAATCAGAATTACATTCTCTTTCCATCTTATTTGACAGATCCAACAACCTTATCTTGTTAACCATTACAGGGACGCCTAACCTTCAGTGATGGGAGCTTTTATGATGGACACTGGAGGTATGGTAAGAGATCTGGTTTGGGGACTCTCTTTCACAGTAATGGTGATGTGTATCATGGAACATGGAGGGATGACCTTATTCATGGAAAGGTATGACAGCATGAGTTAGCAGTTATTCACGGAACATGGCAGTTGTAATTTGTGAGATGGAAACACTAGCAAACTGATTTTCATATTAACAGTTAGCAGTTAATTTATATGCCTTACTAGGCTACTAACCGTGACTACCATGTGTTAAGAGCTATTACTTCAGGATTTATTGATTCGGCATCTTTTATATAAAGACCATTTGTTTTAAATTATTGATGATAAAATAACCAGCACCTTAAATTACAAATTCCAAACATTTATTTCTATATCAAGTTGAGCAATGTAACACTATGAACTTAACTCCATGTGACTTACTGAACTTTCCCCCTTTCATCCAGGGTTGGTACTATTTTCACAGTGGTGACCGCTGGTTTGCAAATTTTTGGAAAGGGAAGGCTAATGGTGAGGGTAGATTTTATGCCAAGGACGGGAGTATCTTCTTTGGCCATTTCCAAAATGGATGGTGCCATGGGGAGAGCCTGTTGGTTGATGCAAATGGATCAAGGTTGCTCTTGTATATTTAATGTGGTCCACAAAGAGTACATGTGCATAATCTTTAGAACGAAAAGATGGACTTAACTTTATCCTTGATTATGTTTACAGGTGGATTGAAGTTTGGGATGAGGGTGTACTTGTTAGCAGAACTAAAATGGAGAAATAGGGTTCGGATCTAACATCTAAGTAGATTTACTAGACATTGGCAAAATTTTGCTTCTCACATGGTAAGGGGCTATGCTTCAAAATCTCATATGTTGCAAGGCAAGTCTCCACTAAACACAAAATGATTCTATTTTCAGTCTTGAAAGTCGTAAATAAGTGCTTATTGGAACTTGGAACCACTGCTGAAGTTTTGATGTCTAGTTTTTCCTCAAAATAGCTAATGGACTGTAGGGATTTCTGTATATACCGCTAGAAGCATGGGAGAAGCCTTTCTTCATACGGCTGATGTACCAAGCTGGGAACAGCTGCTCAACAGTGCCTGAACGTGAAGTGTGTTTGATTAATTTCATTGATAACCGCTAGATATTTTCTTCTCTGACTAGCGTGGTGTGTACATGGATGAACAAGCTCACATAGCTTTGCTCCTTATTCTCAATTGAGTACTTGAGTTTCCACAAATGTGGGTCCAAATTGGACCCTGACCCTTATTTATGTTTCTATGAGTATCATCTATACCTGTTTTGTTTCAATAATATATTGGTCAATAATATCTTGTCAAGTTTACTCATTTTCTTGCTGCTCAATCAAAGTCGGCACTCAATAGTTTGAAGTTTCTTGTAAGAATTATCATGAAAAAAGTGGTACAGCAAAAGGTCAGAGATGCTATCCATTGCGTTTTGTAGTGTTCTAACTTCTAACTGTTTTTGGCGTTGCAGTAGGTTCATAGCGTAGGTGACCAGAATCAGATCAATGCTAATGGAGTTCTGAAGATATGTTATTCTGTTTATTAGTTGGGGAGAAGATTTCAAGCTCATCACCGTTGGGCAATATATAAGATTTACCATGGTTCTGATTAATGACATTTGGGATTCCATCCAAGTTTGGGTGTCTCAGCGAGCTAGAAGCAAATCTGTGGAGACAACGACACCCCTCCTTTCGGTACGAATAAAGGAAACTTTTCAAGTATGCAATAGATCTAGTTTAATCAAAGCATTATGGGAATGGACAGCTTAAGAGCTCAAGTGCTACCCGCCTTCTTGATCTGGACGGTATCAGCATATACCAGATTCAATCCATCCACTGCCTTGCTGTTCCAAATTCTAAGTAAGCGACGGGGGATCGGGGATCTTGCCTGCCGGGGGGCAGAGACACGCCTGCATGGCATAAGAAAGTTTATCTGTAGTCACGTCCCAAGTGGTTCTAGGGCTCTCTTGCGTGCCATCGCTTCCTGGACCCGCTGGCTGATTGCTGTGATGGTATGTTTCGGTATTTCATTTCGGACGCAAGTGGTTGCGGTCTGCGGACTGAAGTCGCACGGCAACTTGGCACCTCGCCAGCCGCGAGCGTGCTATGAGCATGCATTTTGTTTCCCCTGCCGATCCGGCCATGCGCCTCTTGCGTTGACCTTCATTCATATGTGTAATCCGTGGCCCCTGAAAACAAAATCAAAGCGTATCCGTCAGTGCCATACTTCTCTGTCGCTGGGCAGCGTGCATCCGGACTGAACATCCCTGCGTTTGCGGTTCCTGACAGCGGCTTGGTCTCGTGTAAGATGGAGCTCTCAAGAAAGAAGATATATGAAGCTTCACTCACAGTGGATTCCGTATACAGCAGGTCATGGAAAAGGAAGGTTCAGCGACTTGGCCACGGCCCACAGCAATCTACGGTAACGGTATGGTCTCACTCTCACTTGCCAGCCTCACACTTGACTTAAACAAGTACTTACTGTATATAATTCGAGTGAAGTGCCCGGGTGGCGCACTACGCGGCGGAGCACCAGTGCCACCCCGACGCGTGCGCCCCTCCCGTGTGGACGGATAGAAAACCGCCTCCGGTAAACGTCAGGTCGCCATTGGAGTGCCGTCTTGAAAAAAATTGAAAAACCCCACTTCGGCTGGAACTAGTGGAGCCTGCCCCTTTTGGCATGGATCAATGGGATGGTCAAGTGGTCCATCCACCTCCCGCGTATGACCAACCGAGCACTCGCGCACAGCACCGACCGGTAGCCACCACATCGGCTGATCGGCATATCCTGCACGCCGTGCACCGCAAAGTTGCCGTCGCACTCGCGCTATCCTGTCGCTGGCCAGCGGAGCGCGCGCCACTGACCGCCGCGCGAGGCCGAGCCGACGGCGACCTCGCCGCCCAGACGCGCGCGGGTCGCCGTCCCGCCGGCCAGCCAAAGCAAGCGGGGAGACCGGTACGTGGAAAAGCGCGCGTCCTACCGGCCTGCTGCCCCCCCTCGCGGCTCACGTACGCACGCACAGGGCACAGCAAACCCCGCATCGCATCATCGCCGTGCGCGCGGTGCAAGGCGCGCCGGGGCGTACACGCGCCGCGCCCCGCAGGCGTCGGGCCAGCACAGCACGCGGGCGCACCGGCGGAGAGAAGCCGGCCAGCATCGGCAGCAGCAGCGCGAGGCAACCGGATCGGATTGGATGGCAACAAGGACGGGCACCATCACCAGGTGGTGGCCTGGCCTGGCGGAGAGGGCGGGCGAAAGCAAGAACGAGCAGGCCGGGACCGCAACCGCCGAGGGGGTGCTGGGCTCAGCTCCTCGTGGCCGCCGCGCCGTTCCCACATGCCGACGGGACAGGCACGGCCACGACCGCGCGCCCCACCACGTGTCCCTCCGGCGCGCTGCCTGGCCTGGGCACCGGGTACCGGTCTCGCCATGTGCGCTCCGCGCGCGGGCAGATTAGATACCGACCGGCCATGGTCTCGCTCCGCCTCCGCGTACACTACACCCGCCCGGACGTGGGTCGGTGACAGGCGGGTCCCCGTGGTCGGCGGGGATACTGGAGTCCATGGTTGACTTAGACCAGAGCGAGAGAGCGATGTCCACTGATCGATTCTCGGGCGCCGGTGGATGTCCACTGCCAGGGCGTCCTCCCTCCTGGACACAAACGCCCCCCCGCCAACGCTCGCCACCTGGCCTCCCTACCTCCGCATTACAAAAGGCCGGCCACGCCACTGACCAGCCGGAGGCCGGAGCTACTGAGCTAGAGCTTGGGTGGTGTCCGTGTGGAGGTGCACGTAGCTGTGGCCCTGTGTGTGTACCGGTGCTCGCCCTGCTCCTCTCGCGGCGGCCTCGCCTAGCTGCACACACGTTCGTGGCGGCGCGGGCGCCCTCCACTCCTCTCCCACGCGCGGCCACAAGAGCGCGCCGCCGCGGCGTCGGGACTCGGGATTTGGAGCGTCTTGAAACCCGTGGACGGTCACCTGCCACAGGGGAGAGGCCGGGAAAGCTAGCGTTGTTTGTACTGCTCGGCTCGTGCTGCTGCCCTCCAGGCAACGGACAAAACCAACAGAGCCCCGTCACCTCCCGCCTCTGCTCTCTCCCTCTCTCGATCACTCTATATAGCTCTGCTCTGCACACCAGCTTCGCCTCCATCCATCCATCCATCAGTGTCTTTCCCACTGTGATCGAACGCGATCGATCGGTCTCGATCTGCGGGCACGTTCCGGCCGCGTGTCAGCCATGATGTCCACCGGCCATGCGGTTAGGTCGCCGGCGCTCGCTGCTCGGCGGCGGCGGCAGCGGCACGACCAGTGGTCCTGGTCCTCCGACGAGCCGAGACGCATGGGCACGGTGACGTTGCTGGCAAGGGCCGGGCACGGGAGGCGAGGCCGTGGCGCCGCGACGCCGTGCCCCGTGCGCGCCGCGGGCTCCAACACCATTGGCTGCCTCGAGACCGAGCCGTGGGGTGCCGTCGCGCCTCCGCCCGCGCTGGCGCTGCAGGTGGCGGCGCCGTCGCCGGCGCCCGGGGACGCGCTCCTCGCCGCGCCGTCCGAGCAGAGGGTGCACGAGGTCGTGCTCAAGCAGGCGGCGCTCGCGGCCGCGGCGCCGAGGACGGCGCGGATCGAGCCGGAGCCCATGGCCGGCGGGCTCAAGGCGGCCTTCGACCGCTGCGGGGAGGTCTGCAAGGAGTACGCCAAGACATTCTACCTGGGTAAGCCACATCTCCCTGCTACTTACTCTTCCCGTTGATTCCAATACACGGATAAGTAGTAACTTCTAAACATTGCAAAAGATTATTTGCCCTAAAAGGACAATGCAAAGGATAAAAATCACGGTGATATTCTTGGACTCTTGGTTGACGCGTTGACTCTGGCTGACTGTCCACTGGTAGAATACTTCCACTGGTAGAATACTTGCTGCATCAGTTGGAGACTCTACAGTTAGTATTTGATTATAACAAAAAAACACAGCATGTTCATGAAATCAGATGACTTCAATTCCACATGAGTATCAAGTATGAACTCGATCATGGACGCATTGAGATGCTAATCCTGCAGCAGAGATCACGCTATCTTGTCCGTAGTTGTGGGCACCACATACCGACCAGTCAGCTTCTATAATCAATAACCATTCCACCGCACATGCACATGTCTGATTCTGATCTGATAAGCTGCCGTGTTCTTGTAATTGCAGCGACGCAGCTGATGACGCCGGAGAGGAGGAGGGCGATCTGGGCAATATACGGTAAGCTATCAGACCAAGCCAAGCCCCCACACGTCCCCGTTTCTTGTCAGCGTCACTGCACAGGTTGCTCGCTTTCGTTTTCGGCATGGTACACACACCGCGACGATGGGCCTTGTCGTTGGCTCTGTTGCAGAAGCGTAAGACACGCAGAAACGATGCTTGCTGATGCTGCCATCTCGTTTCTTTTCTTTTTTGAAAAATTTACATCTCAATTCAGTGCAGCATGGAAACGTGTAAACCATGGCTATAAATAAGCAGTGTGAAATCTTTGCACTGACTGTCATTAGACTAGTTTATGCTCCATGACTTTCATCCATAACTTTCTTCCGTTTTTCCTTAAAGATAAAGAAGAAAGGTTGGGTGACTTGATTGGGCAGGGATGACACTGATCGGACACTGACGTGGTTCCACCTCTGCGTGCGTGTTCATCCAGTGTGGTGCAGGAGGACGGACGAGCTGGTGGATGGGCCCAACGCGTCCCACATCTCGGCCCTGGCGCTTGACCGGTGGGAGTCGCGGCTGGAGGACATCTTCGCCGGCCGCCCCTACGACATGCTCGACGCCGCCCTCTCCGACACCGTCGCCAACTTCCCCGTCGACATCCAGGCACGTGATCCATCGACCGATCGATCGATGCTTATCTCTCCATGAACGAACGAACGAGCATGTCAAAATCCTCCCACCGAGCTTGGCTCCGATTTGCAGCACGATGACATGACTGACACCTTTGGTCTCTGTGCTGTGATCATCAACTAATGATGCAGCCGTTCAGGGACATGATCGAGGGGATGCGCATGGACCTCCGCAAGTCCCGGTACCGGACCTTCGACGAGCTGTACCTCTACTGCTACTACGTCGCCGGCACCGTGGGGCTCATGAGCGTCCCGGTGATGGGCATTTCGCCGGAGTCCAGGGCGACGCCCGAGACCGTCTACAAGGGGGCTCTGGCCCTGGGCCTGGCCAACCAGCTCACCAACATCCTCAGGGACGTCGGCGAGGAGTACGTCATCGTCGCCGATCACTTCTTCTTTTGTTGTTGTTGTTGAAAAGGATCGCCGATCACTTCAGATCCCTGCAATCTTGCGCAGTCATCTCCGATGTTCAGCTAGTTATCGTAGCATTTTTATATTTACATGTGTGTTTCACGTGTCGTGTACAGTGCGAGGAGGGGAAGGATCTATCTGCCGCAGGACGAGCTGGAGATGGCGGGGCTCTCCGAAGCCGACATCTTCAGCGGCCGGGTCACCGACGAGTGGAGGGGCTTCATGAGGGGCCAGATCACGAGGGCGAGGGGGTTCTTCAGGCACGCTGAGGAAGGCGCCACCGAGCTCAATCAGGAGAGCCGATGGCCGGTGAGACATCATCATCTATCGATCTTACTTGCCTCTGGCCATTTCTTCAGCATCACACATACACCGTACCTGTTTATTTCTTCAGATGATGAACAACAACAACCTGCGATTATTGTTTCAGGTGTGGGCTTCTCTGCTCCTGTACCGGCAGATCCTGGACGAGATCGAGGCCAACGAGTAAACGACTACGACGTCTTCACCAAGAGGGCCTACGTCCCCAAGACGAGGAAGCTGATGACGCTGCCCAAGGCTTACTTGAGGTCGATGATGCCCCCATCTTCTCAGACTCAGAGCCAGAGGCAGTACTCCGGCCTAACATAGACTGGTCTCTCTGTCGATCAGTCTGTCAAATGATATGGTATGATATGGTACATAGCAGGGAACGATGTACAAATTTCTGGTCAGGCCACATGATGGACATGTGGTGTTGGTGTTAGATTCTTGTACTCGATCAGATAGTTCGTTTTGCCATGTACAAATTAAATCACTGGATATATATATATATATATATATATATATATATATATATATATATATACTATAAAAAGGAACACGTTCACTGTATGTATACCGATGTACTGGTTCAACACGTAGGCGATGGTATAATATATACGAGAGTAAAATGCATGGGTGGTCTCTAAACTTATAGCAAAGTGTCATTTAGGTCTCTAATCTCTCAAAGTATATTTTTATGGCGCTAAACCTGTTCTCATGTGTCACTGGGTCCCTAAATTCTTTAAATGAATTTTTTAGGTCATCGAACTTGTGCAGGGTGTCATCCGGTCCATAAACTCTTAAAATATATTTCCATGGGCTCATAATGATGAACTCATCATGGATATCATTATGAGCCCAAACATGCGAGAAGATGAGGAGTCCACCTTATTCTCACAGTGTATCTCTCTTTTTTTTGCCACATTCTGAGAGTTTGGAGACCCGGACGACACATTAGGACAAGTTCGAGGACTTGAAAATAAGTTTTAAAAGATTGGGGACCTAGATGACAGACATAGAGAAGTTTGGGGATCTAAATATGTATTTTGAGAGTTTGAGGACCTAAATGACACTGCATAACCAGTTTAGGGATCGCTGGTGTATTTTACTCAATATACAACGAGGATGAAACTAAGATAATACTACCTTTGTTCTAAAATGTAGGTCATTTGACTATTTTTACCATAAGTTTGACCGCTCGCCGTATTAAAAAAAATTGTGGAAATATAGTCAAATTTAAAGCATTTTTGAAAAAAATTTATTAATAAAGCAAGCCACCACAAAAAATATGATAATTTACACAAAATTTTGAATAAGACGAACGGTCAAACTTAAAGTTAAAAAAAGTCAAACAAACTATAATTTGAAACAGAAAAAATAGTGTTTATAGGAAAATAAAGAAACATATTAGTGGTCGACCTTGCATCTCGCATGTCTATGTAGGTAAGTTGATTGACCGAATAATGCTGCGTCACTCACTCATTGACCGAATACTCACTCATTGACCGAATAATGCTGTGATTCCAGAAAACTGCAATAATGGGTGTATACACTATTCAATTCTACACAAATATTTCCATAATCTTTAGGTTAGGTATGACGCAGAAATACATTGACATTCATGATGAGGAGTACAGGTGGCACCGTTACCGCTGAAGGATCACGTCATTAGCTCCCCGAAATCTTTGGATGGCATTACTAAATTCAGCTCGTGCTGGGACCCCATTGGGACAGCCATGCTTGCACTGTCAGCCAGTCGGTGCAAAACACGAGTATTAGCTAACTTTCTCCTCGATCAGTTGGTTTCTGCGAGCTCGCGCAGAAGTACAATGAGAAGAAGTACTTCTGCACGAGTACTCTAAGTAGTGTACTTGTTTAGCCCCGTAACTATAGCGAGATGCCACCTTGCAGGTTTGCATGAGCTCAGATGAATCTTTAGATGTCAACAGCATTGCGTTGCGTGCTTCTTCTCCCAAGCTCTAGTTTATTCAGCAAATCGATCAGCTGGAGATTGTTCATATGCTTGTGTGGCGCGGCGGAAGGCATGCAAACCGAGATCTTCTGCACGTCCATTTCTTGCGATATTTTACGTTATCTATAATAATATAAACCAAGTCTTGTTGGCCGATGGCCGTGCGTGATCAGAGTATCGCAGCCCCGTCGGCGTAGCATTGTTTAATTCACACGGTCAAGGAATGTAGGGGCCGGGCGCTTGGGCAGGAGGGAGCCTATTTGTGCGGTAGTATTGGCAGTACGAGCTGCAGCTCGCTGGTGAGGCCTCGTTGCCGAAGTTTTTTATTTTTTTAGAGCAATTGCCGAAGATTAACTTTAAAAGCATGAGAGGAATGTAGGCAGTGGCAGCTAGCAACGGACGGCTAGCCAGCCATCATTCCTGAGGTAGATTCTCTCTTTACAGGTGTTTCAAATTCTCATTTGTACTCGTAGCTTTGAAGAAAAAATTTCTGGGAATGTTTACTACCGGCGGCCCAAGCGATGCAGCCCAGACAAGGGTGAGCTTTAGATTGGCCATATCCTCAGGCCCATTTAGTTACTTGTCGTCAGGCACGCGTTCAACTTCTTTTGCTAGGCCTTTTGATGAAGGAATTCTCCAGTAGCAGTATATGGGCCGTAATAGGTAGAGACAGAAGAGATCGAAGGAGAACCGTTGACGTATATGGGTTTCGTAGGGGTCACTCCAGAGCAATTTATCACTTCCTTTCTTATTCGTGTTGGTTTCGCGGCGGGCAAGTCAAGTCACCTCCCCCCTGTACGTATAAAAGCTTCGGTCACGTTCATGGATTCATTTCATAACCTCTCGTTCCGCCACCAAACCAAAACTGCCATTGTGCGAAGTCGACCAAAGCCGAGAAGATGCAGATCTTCGTGAAGACCCTGACGGGGAAGACGATCACCCTCGAGGTGGAGAGCAGCGACACCATCGACAACGTCAAGGCCAAGATCCAGGACAAGGAGGGCATCCCGCCGGACCAGCAACGCCTCATCTTCGCCGGCAAGCAGCTCGAGGACGGCCGCACCCTCGCCGACTACAACATCCAGAAGGAGTCGACGCTCCACCTGGTGCTCCGCCTCCGCGGCGGCAGCAGGGGCGGCTACCCCAAGGGGATCGAGCCCAGCCTCCGCGAGCTCGCGCAGAAGTACAATGAAAACAAGATGGTCTGCCGCAAGTACGTGCGCCCCTGGTCGACTCGACCAATGAGCTTTGTTTACTGATCGATCTCGCGTTCGCTTTCTTTGTTCCTGCTAGATTCAGCCTGACTTTGGATCGTTCGCGGTCTGGTGATCTTTTCCTGCAGGTGCTATGCACGACTTCCCCAGAGGTCTACCAACTGCCGCAAGAAGAAGTGTGGCCACAGCAATGAGGTGAGAATTGATCGTTTTTTCTTGTCATCCGAATGCATGTTTTTGAATGGTGTATTAGTACCATTGTCGACGAGTGCTTTTTTTTAAAAAAAAACTTTCAGTCATCTTCTTTTGGATTTTGCATCTCTGTGCTCGATCAATAACCCATTCCTGTGCATTCAGACAGTTACCGCAGTCGAGCTTTCTTATTTCAGTCATCTTGTTTTAGATGTCCTTGGAGGCTTGGACCCAGCATTAGGCTACCACTGTCAATGTTCCTTTCTAATTCTTGTTAAGTCGGCTTGCTTTGGATTTCGCGTAGCTGTGCTCAATTACTCAAATAGAGTCGTACTCGTGCCTATAATGCATTCAGACAGTTACATATTCACTTTATTAATTGGAAATTGGACTCTACTTCTATGCGCTCTATCAATTAATTGTGCTTTTTTCATCTGATCGGCATTTGTTCCTTTTTTTTCAGCTGAGGGCAAAGAAAAGGTTCATGTCCAAGACCGCAGGACCTTGAGCTTAGAGTGCGTTGCCATGCATCAGTTGAAATATGTCTCAAGTGTCTAGATGTTGTCGTGCCAGCGGCTGGTCAGCTGCTGCTCTGTATTCTAAACTCTGTATTTTCTCCTCTCCTTAATAAAAAACGTGCTTTGCACGTTCTCTAAAAAAAAGTGTCTAGATGTTGAACGTTTCCTTCTTTACAAATAATAAAGTTTCGCCGGTGTTCTTGATTGGGAAATTCTATTGACATATATTTTGCTCCGAGATATGTTGTTTTGGGCTTTTGTGCGCGTCAAAATCCTCCATGCCCGCCGCTGCCGCGTCCGTCCCGACGTCCAGACCTGTGCTGCCTCTGGCATAAGCACAAGCGCGCCCCCTGCTATGCGAGCGTGGACACGCGGAGCATTCAGGCACACTAGCAGTCTAGCACAGCCGTTGACACGCACACGCCGCTCCCGCGCCCGCGCGCGTCAGGCGTCGCCAACGACACCAAGACGAACGGCAACTCGAAGGCTTGCCGGCCTAGTGCAGTCTGCAGCCAGACACAGCGAACGCGCTTGCCGCCATGCTTGCCATCAAGCTAACGGGGTTGCGAAAGATATAAACCCCAGCAAAGCGTTGCAATTACACAGCCGTATATTTAGCTTTACAGATTACATTTACACTTAGACAGCTGTATAGTGATCTACACACAATTTAGCTTTACAAATTACATTTACACTTACACAGCTGCATATTGATTTACACACACCGAAATCCTCATGGAAATATCGATTTACACGCATCGAAGTCCTCGTGGAAATAACGTCGAACACATAGCAGGCACCTCGCTTGACCTCCGGCTTCCGCGAGAAGGAGGCGATGACCCCTTTTGCCCCGATCTTATTTGCAAACAATCATCACACACCCGGCAGCTAGTGCTTCTTGGAGTTGATGTAATCCTGCAGCGCCTCCATCTGCTCCTTGGTCGGCGGCTGCTCGTTGTTCTTGATCGACCGGTGCACGTCGTACGTCGTCGCCCCGAAGAACAGCAGCCTGCAGCTCACACAATACAGAAATCACGCCATATGCTGCTGCAATCGATCGGCGCCATGCTGCTGCAGTTGAGGAAAATCGATAGGAATTGCACTGCGGGGGAGGAGGCACCTACCCTGCGGCGAACAGGGCGATCTGCCTCGGGAACACGTGCCTCCCCAACAGCCTCATGCTGCTTCCGCTTCGCTGCCTGCTGTGCTGTTGGGTTGCAAAAGAGATTTACCAGTCTATATGTAAAGCAGCTGGCCCAGAGGCCTTCAGTCAGGGTCCAGCAAGAACCATGTGTGGCCCATGGGCTGGGCTTTGCCTCGATGGCGGGCTGGCTTTTCACCACGTTACACACGCAAGCAAAACTGGTCCCGACCCGCGTAAGCATATTCGCCTTCGATGCTTACGCCCGCGGCCGCAGCAGCCTCCCGCCATCTCCCCACCCTGCAGAAGCTGCTGCGCCAGTGCCGCTCCACCCAGCGCCTCACCCAGATCCACGCCCACCTCATCGTGCACGGATCCTTCCCCTTCGCCGCCGTCGCGTCCCAGCTCCTCGCCTCCTACTGCGCGCTCTCCGCCACCGCCGGCGGACATGGCGCGCTCCGCCACGCGCGCCACCTGTTCGACGGAATCCCCGACCCGGACAGGTTCACGTACAACACCATCATCAGAGCCTGCTGCGGCAGCAGCTGCCCGGAGGAGGCGCTACGCCTCCACCGCGGCATGCTCGAGCGGGGGATACTGCCCAACGAGTTCACCCTGCCGTTCGTGCTCAAGGCGTGCACGAGGGCGCGGGCGTGGGTCCATGCGCGGGCCGCCCATGGCGCTGTCGTGAAGCTGGGCTTTGTGGGGCAGGTGTTTGTGGGGAACACGCTTCTGCATTCGTATGCTTCGGCTGGGTCTCTGGCTGACTCTAGGCGGTTCTTTGATGAGATGGTGGAGAGGAATGTTGTGTCATGGAATTCAATGATTGGTGGATATGCGCAGGCAGGGGATACTAGAGAGGCATGCTCCTTGTTCAGGGAGATGAGGTGTCAAGGGGTTTTCGAAGATGAGTTCACGTTGGTCAGCTTGCTTCTTGCCTGCTCACAGCAGGGAAACCTTGAATTCGGTCGGCTTGTGCATTGTCATATGTTAGTTAGTGGATCTCAGGTTGATCTGATCCTTGGAAATGCTTTGCTAGACATGTATGGTAAGTGCGGGGATCTGTGGATGGCTCGTAGATGCTTTGAAATGCTGCCCCTCAAGAATGTCGTTTCATGGACATCCATGCTTTGCGCTCAGGCAAAGCATGGCTCAGTTGATGCTGCAAGACACTGGTTTGACCAGATGCCAGAAAGGAACACAGTCTCATGGAATGCCATGATCTCTTGCTATGTTCAATGTGGCCAATGCCATGAGGCATTGGATCTGTATAACCATATGCAGTACCAGGGTCTTGCTCCAGATGAGGTTACCTTGGCAGCTGTCCTCTCTGCATGTGGACAAATTGGTGATTTGACTGTTGGAAAGAGGATACACCTTTATATTAGAGACAATATTGATAACCCCGATGTCTCTCTAGTTAATTCTCTTGTGGACATGTATGCAAAATGTGGTCAGGTAGACACAGCAATTAGCCTGTTCAGTGAAATGCGTCAGAAAAACATTGTTTCTTGGAATGTAATTATTGGGGGCCTGGCAATGCATGGCCATGCACTGGACAGTATCATGTTCTTCAGATCAATGGTAAGAGACTCCTCACCTGATGAGATTACCTTTGTGGCCCTTCTTTCTGCATGCAGTCACGGTGGTCTATTAGAAGCTGGGCAGCACTATTTTGAAGCTATGAGACATGTTTACAATGTTAAGCATGAAGTTGAGCATTATGCTTGCATGGTTGATCTTCTTGGCCGACGTGGCTATCTTGAAAAGGCCGTTTGCCTAATAAAAGAAATGCCAATGAAGCCTGATGTTGTGGTCTGGGGTGCATTGCTGGGAGCCTGCAGAATGCATGGGAGTGTTGAGATTGGCAAGCAGGTGATCAAGCAATTACTTGAGCTGGAGGGCATCAGTGGAGGTCTATTTGTTCTAATTTCAAACTTGCTATACGAAACTCACCAGTGGGAAGACATGAAAAGGCTCAGGAAGCTAATGAAAGAGTGGGGAACCAAAAAGGATATGGGTATTAGTTCAATTGAAGTAAACAACAGCATTCATGAATTTGGAGTTGAAGACATTAGACATGAAAGCTCAAGCGAGATATATGCAGCAGTTGATCAGCTGTCATATCATTTGATTTCTCTGCACTTTTTGGCTGTGCATCCAGAAGAGCTATGTGTGGTAGAGTGAGGCAATTTATTTGGAGTTCTTGCTAGTATCGGTTATAAGCTCATAATGTTATGCTACTATGCTATGGATACAGGCACTATAAAAAATGAAAATGAATGTACCTAGTGCATAGATTTACAAGATAATGTTCATTGCCAAGCAGACCGTCTGTTGTAGCCTGAAGGTAGGTAATGCTTATGCATATTTCTGAAATTGCGTCCAGGTTCATCAGATCGATAAATAAAACAATTGTGCATGGTCAGTTGAGGTTACAAAGTCCACTTGCACAGGAAATGCTGAAAAGGACAGCCTATTCTTTGTGCTTTTCTGCAGTTTCAGAAATGAGTTGTCCTTTTCAGTTTTCCGTATTGACCATGTAATGTAATCCCTCGTTAGCTTGCTAACTGGTTGGATTCTGGTTTTCTGTAGATGTCATGGCTCTGGGCAAGCTACTCAACCAACTCTACAGATGGGTCGACTGGTTGTCTTACACCCACAAATTCAGTAGTCGCTATCTCCTGTGACACTGATGTTTCAACAATATCTGGAGAGGGTAAAGCCCTACAACAAGACTTCAGCAAACGTTCACATGGTAGCATTTTGAGTTGGCTGCAAGGTAAGGATCTAAATTCTAACCTATTTAGCTTTTCTAGAGGCAGGACTATGTATTGACAAGCCATTTTCCTGTTTCTTTATCCTTGGACCAGGTTGATCGTGCCGTGGTAACAGAGCTTGAGACTTCAGATGTGGGTGAGCCGTGAGCAGACCAAAGGTAGCAACAACCTTCACAGTTTCACACATTTACGCTGAACGAGCCCTACAAATTTCGTTCCGAGGAGAGTAAGATCTGTTGGTTGAACTGAACGGCTGCAAGATGGGATGGATCTGTACCCACATTATGGTTGCACCGTGTTGCGTTATAGTACAATCAGTTAAGTAAGTGGGGGCCCTGCAGTTTGAGTTTTGCCAGTTGATTGAAGGCAGCAATGTACTCCTACCAGAGAGCGCCCATGGACCATCATGCATTGTGCTTTGGCAGTTAAGCGCCGAAAAGCTGCGAGTTGTTATCTGCACAACACAACGCAGGACGGCACGAAGCAACATTGGCCAGCGAGGGTTCGAGACGCGCTCCAGGATGGCCACAGCACATGGCCACATCACTTTGCCGATCTGGATCGGCAGCTTACTGGTTGGTGCACGATGCTGTTGCAAGTCGATGCCTAGATGATTTGGTTCGAGCTAGCGGGAATATTTTGATGCTTTGGGGGGGGGGGGGGGGGGGGTGCTTTGCTCCTCTTTTCCTTTGTAGAAATCATGGAACTGCTTTGTTTTTTTAAAGTTCTGATGTTGGATAAAGCATGTTCCGGGGGCTTGCTTATGATGATTTGCATCCTGTTTTGTCATTAAAAAATATGAAATCAAGCCGGAGTACCTACCAGAATGATGGATATGTTCTTTTATTTTTCAACTATACGATCACTAGGGCAGGGGATACATTAGATATCTATACTACCTTATTTGCACGAGGAAGACTTTGACTGTTTTCCTAGATTCTGGCATGCAAGCGTATCTTTTTCCGATCATGTGCTCAATTGCTCACAAGAACAAAAGATGCTAAAATCTGCAAGACAAAGCATTTTAATTTCGAATTAACATAAACCTTGGGCATCTGAAACGAGCACTGAAAAATTCATAGGCGTATCAGCATGCCTCGCCTAAGGCTCAATGCACGGTTTCACGGTACGGTTACCCAGATCAGAAAATAGGTAACTGAGTTAAAACAGTTTCATCTCTTTCTTCTCTCTTCTATGACACACATTTAATGACATAAAACTTCCACTGAGCAGTTTCGTCTCTTTCTTCTCTCTTCTATGACACACATTTAATGACATAAAACTTCCACTGAGATTAGCCTAAGAACGATCCACCATTTGATATCCCATACCGAACTCAAATTATGCACACAAAGAAAAACAACTAAATCTATGGCCTGTACAGTATGCAAGCGCAGCATCAGGATAATTAGGTCAAAAGAAGCTACAGTATGCAATGTCAAGCAATATAAATTTCGAACTAACCTTAAACCTTGAGCATCTAAATCGAACATGGAAAAATCCTAGGTATGTCAGGATGCCACGCCCAAGAGGCAAGAACACGTCATGGATAATTCGACATCATTTGATATCCCCTAACGCACTCGAATTATGAAGAAGCCAACAACTAAATATGTGGCCTATACAGCCTGCAAGTGCGAGATCAGGATAATCAAGGCACAATGTCCGTGGCGGGCGCGCCTTAAATTAAATCATGACCTCGCTGGTTCAGTACCAGCCGAATGAATTAATGATACATAATAGCCCCACGGGACGAGATAGCTAATCACTACAGTATAGCACGGTCGAAAGGGATTTTATAACCATCACAAATTGAAGAGGTGTACAAGCGCATAGTTGATGAGTAGTTGACAAAAGCAAGCAACAAGAACTAGGGCTCATCAATGACATGTAGCCAATAATCTCAATCCTTGGAATGTTTGTCACAGCAACTGGAATAGTAGCTGGATATTGGAACTGAAATACAGATGTTGAGGGTATAGTTCCGATCAGTGCCCACAGAAAAAAGATTGCCTCTTCTATAAATTTCCGGAATACAAGCGATTCAATGGCTGTGTCGCTGTAATGTCAAGGCATCATGTATGTTCATGGAAACAAACACTTCTGTGCAAGCAGACAGACTATGCTACAGCAGATAGGGATGACGGAAAGGTCAATATCCAAAGTAAGCAGCAATCACAGATTCACAGGTGCAACACGGCCATGGATTTCAGCCTGCATGACATGGCGTCGGCCTCCGTCGCCGCGTTCTCCTGGCCGACCCGGCTCCACGTCTGCTCGGCGTCGGAGACCCGGCAGGCCGTCACGAAGTCCAGGACCTTGCCGAAGATCCTGAACATCTCCACGGCGAAGATCCTGTCACCGCCGACGGCGAACGCCGCGTTGGGGTCCATGGGCGCGTCCGGGTGCGCCGCCGCCTCGACCCACTGCAGCGAGGCGAGGTCGAACTCGAACAGCTTCCGCACCACCTTCTCCCGCCGGCTCGCCGGCCCGCGGCGGTCGTCGCACCACGACACGCAGAGCATGAACAGCCGCGACGCGCAGCACGCCAGCGTCAGCGCGTAGTCGCGGAGCCGCGGCGGCGGGCGGGACGTCTGGACGACCACCCAGGAGCCCGCGTCCAGGTGGTAGGCGACGAGCGTGTCGGACTCGCAGTACACGTAGAACGCCCGGCCGCAGACGGCGCCGGAGCACGCCAGCCCGACGTCGGTGGGGAAGCCGGCGATCTCGACCCACCTGTCGATCAAGGGGTCGTATATCTCGCCGGACACCAGCGGCTCGCCCCATTGCCCGCGCCCGCCGACGGCGACAATAGCGAGCCTCGGCTGGCCTTCCTCTCCCTCGGATTTGTTATGAGACGAAGCGAGTTCCATGGAGTCAGTGTCGTCGTTCAGCATGTCCTTGAGCCGGAGGCGGCGGAGGGAGAGCCGGTGCGGGTCCTCGTACACGGCGGAGGCGCCTCCCACCCGGGACTTTCTCCGCCGGACACGCGCATGCTTCTCGGCGGCGCGAGCGTGGAGAATGCTGCAGCCGGCGGTCATCTCGAACACCCCCAGCACCGGCCGCGACCGCGCGGCCCGCATGGGCGCCGCCTTCCGCCAGGCGCCGGTGAGAGGGCTGAACACCAGGACCCCCTTGTGGGTCTTCACCTTGCCGGCGTCCGGGCCGCCGGACCTCCCGCCGACGACGTAGAGCTCGTCCCCGACGCCGGCGACGGAGAACAGGAACCTCCCCTTCAGCCCGCCCGCCCCGACGCGGCGCCACCGGTGCGCGGCGACGTCGAGCGCGTGCACGGCCGGGGCGGGCGCGGCGCCCCACCCGAGGTCCCCGTCGACCCCGAAGAGGAACAGCCACGGCGACCGGCGCGGGCCCGGGCCCTCGTCCCCGCGCTCGCGGCGCGCCCGCAGGAACTCCGGGGCGGCGGTGAGGTCCCTCCAGCGCCTGCACACGCACCGCGCGGTCAGCAGCGAGGCCAGCGGCAGCCGGCCCAGCACCATCTCCATCACTTCGTCCGGGAGCACCGCCAGGGACGTCGGAGCCAACGCCGACGCCGACGCCTCCCTCAGCGCCGCTGCGTCCTCGAGGCCGGCTCCCGACGGCCGGTGCGCCACTGCCGCGGAGGCGGGGGCGCCCTTCTTCCACGAGAAGCACTGCATCGCGCCGTCGTCGTCGTCCTCCTCCTCCTCCTCCTCGTCGTTCCCCGTCGGGCGCCGGCGCGGGGCCGCCGCAGGCGCAGCGGAGTCCATCTCGTCGCAGTCGCAGACGCGGCACCCGCCGGCGGCGCCGAGGGGCAGCCTGAGGCAGCTCCTCCTCCTCCTTCTCCTACTCCTGCGGCGGCGGCCATCGCGCTCGCCCAGCTTCCGGTCCGCGACTAGCACCACATCGTCCGCGGGCTCGGCGCGGAGCAGCGAGGCCAGGCTGTTGCTGCCGGATCTCTGGAGAGCTCTCGGCATCGGGGGGACCAGCGGTAGGAGCTAGGTGGAGAAGAAGTGGTGGACGTAGGAGGGGATGGTCCTCGGGGCGTGGAGGTGGATGAGGATGCCCCGGAGCAGGATGGCGAGGAGCTTGGCGAGGGAGGAGATAGAGAGCATCGCGGCGCGTCGGGGGAGGCGATGCGGTGCGGCGCGGCGCGGGATTATTGGGAGGCGGTGGTGGGTGGAGGAGTGGGAGTTGGGGAAAGTGGACGGGGCGCCGAGCCGACGTCCCGACGAGCGAGCGAGAGGTGGGTGACGGGTGACGCCACACGCGCGCGGGCGGGTGGAGTGGGATGGATGCGAGGACACAAGCGGCCGGAGAGAGTCGTTGGAGATGGAAGCGGGCCGACGGAAAGGCGTGCGTGCGAGCGGGGGAATCCGCTGCGCTGCGGTCCGCGCGATTCACGGGGCTCTTGTGGAGGGGCGGCGTGGCGCCGATGGGCCGGGCGGAGCGGGCGCCTCTTGTGCGTTGGATCCATCCGGCCGTGCCAACTGCCAACCAGGTGCGCGGGCGTTGGATCCAGTGCCGCGACCGCGAGAGGCGGGCGGGAGCGTGACGGGCTTTGCCACTTTGAGCTTCGGCCCGTCGGGTGGACCGTGAACGTGCAGCTTCCTCGTACAGCCGTATACAGGCAAAGTCCGATGTTCGTTAATAACTGAGTTTGACCATACGGTACTCTTTCGGAGCCTTTTCTTGGTGTGTGGTTGAGCCCTTCGGAGACCCAATAACCTTTGTAAAATAATCCCAAGGGAATAAGCGTTTTGTTTTACAAATGTGGAGTATGTGGCTTAATGGAAAATATGCCCTGCAGTCCGTATTCCTTCTCCTCCTCCTCTTGTTATTTGGGAAAGCACGTGAACTCTATTGTCACACATGGTGTCACCAACACCATAATTTAAGAACCGGACATCATCGTTTTTCTCCCTTGAAAACTTTGAATTCATTTCTCTATTAAGCTTAGGAATGTAGAGATCTTGGGTCCCCTCATTGCTATGCCTTTCGGACAAACACACAACACTAGATTTACTAGTCGACGCTACTACACGGTGACATGGTTTTAGATTACTCCAACTAGATCCCGGTACATTATATTTTGGCAAAATTTGCTGTGGGACACCGTTATTTTATGAAATTAGCTAAAACACGCCGCAATCGGTCTAATTAGCCCAGTACCATTACAAAATCGTGATTCTTTGCTCTAACACACCGCAACGTTTAAAATAAGAGTTAATCTGATTTTGGGTGAGCGAAGGTAGAGGAAATGTCATTTTTGCCCTTGTCTTCATCCTCTAGCTCACGGTGACTCTTTTCCCCATTCCCCGTGACCGGCAGATGAGCGTGAAGAGGTACGCACACAGCGGCCTCCATGTGCGTGTCGAATGCGTCTGTCACCGGCTTGTGCTGCTCCGCGCCGGGCATGTAGCCAAACCTCGCACCTCACCCACGCGCTGCACATCATTGCACATTGCTTGCACCCTGCTATCTCTCGGTCTGTACTGGGCACAGTAGCAGACCACCAGACTTGGCAGCCACAAGACGCAACACCACGCCCTCCAGCCACCTGAGCCAAGCCGAGCTGCCGCCCGCCACCCGTGTTCCCCGCCGCCGCAGCACCAGGCGCGGGACCGGCCACTGCAGGTCACCAACGGAGCTGCTTCTTTGCCCTCGCCGCGGCCGATCCAGCGCCGGCCGGAGCATGACCACCGCCCAGGTCTCGGGCGCAGTCCCCGCGCACAGCCCCAAGCTACAGGACTCCGAATGGGTGATCTCCATCCGTGGGAAGCTGGCGCAGGTGTGCGCCGAGGAGGCGGCGTGCCCCTGGGCGCGCCTCTCCATGTACCGCGTCCCCAGGTGCCTCCGCGATGGCGACGAGCGCGCCTACACACTGTAGGCGGTGTCCATCAGCCCGCTCCACCACGGCCTGCGCCGCTCCACTTTAGAGTTTAGGGAAGAGAGCGGGTCAGGCGACGGTGGCGTCCGGATTGGTCACCGGCTGAAAACAAGGGCAAAAGTGACATTTCATCCACCTTCTCTCTCCTCAAATCTGATAGATTCTTATTTTAATTGCTGCGGTGTGTTAGAGCAAACAATCATGATTTTGTAATGGTACTGGGTCAATTAGACCGATTGCGGTGTGTTCTAGCCAATTTCACAAAATAACGATATCCCACAGCAAATTTTGCCTTATATTTTATACTACCTTCTTCCAAATTGCTATCCGTCGTTGACTTTTTGTCGCAACATTTGCCTATTTATTTTATTCAAAAAATTATGCAAGTATCAATTATTTTTTTTAGACATACTAAAGATATTTTAAGCATGAGTTAATATTTCGTATATTTGGACTAAATTGAATAGAGGAATGGTCAAACATTGCTAGAAAAAGTCAACAGTAAATAATAATTTAAAACGGAGGGAGTAGAAAATATACTAGTTTCATATTCTCTAATTTAAAATAAGATAGCCGTATGTTTTATTATTAAACTATATTTTTATTATTTCTAGATAATATATAAACAACCTTTAGAATAATCTAAATGGTCCAATTTGTTTTGTATCAATTGTTCAATGGTGATCGAAGTCCGGTTTTGTTGTTTAGGGTTAGAAATCGCACTGATAGTTAGAGATATAAAATGGACATTCTTCTTTTTCATATAGTGTGGTAGGCATTATATTTAAGCCTAAAATGAAGTAGACCGTGGAGGAGGGAGTATTTGAGCTAATTAGCCCAGTTAATAGCCCAATGTTATTCTAAGTCTAGGCAACTTCCTTAGAAAAGGGGTAAAATTCTATAAGATCTAACTGTAAGCCACACACACACACACAACACACACACACACACACACACACACACACACACACAGAGATTCTTCTTTAAGAAATATAAATATCCATTTCTTCTTTTCTTTTCCTTTTGAACGATTCCCTGTTTCTTCCCACGTACATGGAACAAAATCTACTTCCACAAACTGTTTGAATTGAAGATTGAATTATGCCAACCAACACTCCAGCAGGTCAGCCATAAGATCGACACAATACAATAGTAATTGTTTACCTAAATGGTCTTTGACCACAGTATACTGCATAACACGTGGAATCGTGGATCCGAGAAAAAATGATACTTAATGAATTATGGCATATCTATACTGCTATGCTATACAGGTAGGGGATATCCAATGTGGTCTCCTCCCCCACTTCTTGCTAAGCTGAAATCCTTGCGCAGCACAGGCTCGCAAATATTTTTTTTGAAAAACTAGGCTCGCAAATATGATCATTGCCTTCTGCATTACTGCATCTGCCGTGACTTATGACAGAATGGACATGAAGATCGTCGACCATGTCGTCAGCGCAACCGCGGCAACGAGGTACGTCCAGAGAAAGATCACCGAGCACTCCTCTTGTCCAACATCAAACAGCTGAGACATGGTTCCTGAACACAGAGCTCGGATATGGTTAGCCGCCTTGGAAACTTAAGCGCAAGTCTCACAAAATAAGATTCAGAGTTTACCCAGTGGCATACTGGCATGTGCGGAAATTTTCCAAAGAAGTTTGCCGCAAACAAAAGAATGCCACTAGTTTCAGAGTTTCCGTAGCTTACCGATGTTCATGGCAGGAGGCAGGGCGAACTGCACCATCAGAACGTAGCGGTAGAGCGGGTCGTGAGACAGGAACCCAACTCCATAGGCGGCATGGACCACGGCAATCCCGATCAGCGGGAGGATCACGAAGCGTATGCAGACGATTGTGAAGATCACTGTGCGGCTGAGCCCCGACTTCCGAAGCCCTGGACGCACATTCAGAGCAGTTTCAGTTTCAGAACACGGGCATCCAGGTCGACATGATGAATTGCTGAGTCCGTTCCCTCTTAATGAAATACGTGCTCAGCACGGTCGCGAAAAAAAAAACTACTGAGTCTGATCAAAATAGTAATAGCTGATCAATAGCACCCACCTTGTGTCAGGTTTCCACCTAGGATGAGGGTGATGCAAGGAATCGTGCCGTCGCTGCAAGGGAGACGAACTGTGAGTGACAATGTCACTGAAGAAACACAGAAATCCTGTTGCTGGTTCAAGTGACAGCGGTCGGCAAATGTGTGCTTACCCCATCAGTTGGAGGGAATCCTGTAACACTTTCAATGGAGCTCCGTCGCCGATGATCAGGGATTTCAGCCATGGGACTAGGCCAACAACAAACCCAATTACCTGAACGAAGAAGGTCATAGCATCAGATTTAGACCATTTATATGCCAATTGACATTGTAAAATGAGAAGTGAGATGCATAAACTTACTGCGGATATCGTTGGTGGTGCCATCAGCTCCTTAACGAACTGGTGGACAGTGTCCTTCATATTTGTCCAGAATCCCTTGTCGGCGACATCGCTTTCGCAGGATAAGAGCGGGGCCTCCTGCATTTCTGGCATAGTCAGTTTCTCTGAACATATCGAGTGAAGTGGACATGGTCCATGGATGCAGTGGACTGTTCTGAACTTACCATTGTATTCTCATCCCCGTGCTCATCAGGCTTAACTGACGTCGGAAGAGGTGCCTCCTCGTCATTGTAGGCAGCTGGACCATCTCCTTTGGCTTGCTGTGGAGAATGCTCCTCGTCGCTGTCGGCAGGGCACTGGATGCTTTTCGACTGCATCTTGTGATACAGTTTACCTGACTTCTGCATGAGGCTGTATGTGTATGTCCATATGAAAAGGCCACCGAGCTGTAGAATGCAAGTAAGACAGATCACTCAGACTGCAGAACTAGCAGCTTAGTTTCTAGCTAATCTGAACCCTCAGGCAAGATGATGCAGATTTTTTTTCCTTACAGCCATGGACAATGACGAGTAGGAGATCCCGCGTGAGCGGCAAATGCTCCGATCTTTTCCAAACGGGTTCCCATTTTCATCGCAGACTGCCGGGACCACGATCAAGAGCAGGTTTCCAAGATTTCCTGCATTTTTCAGTAGAGACCACTGTTGATTTCAGCATCTGCTCGACATATATGTACATGAAGCGCAATGATAGCATGGAGTCCACTGAACCTGCCGAGCAAAAGGCCATGATCAAGCCCCTAAAGTGCTGTGGTGGTTTCAAGATGTTACATGCTATCCAACCTAGAATGCCACCGATCAGAAACGTGATTGCTATATTGACTGGCATAAACCACCTGAGGAACATAAGGCACATGTTAAGGTACTTAAACAGTTACAGAGAAGCAGTAGTGCAGACTTGCAGTGACTGTGTATTCAGTATTTACTTCCTCATGGCTCTGAAAACATGATGATGCTACTCACCAAGAAATGACATCCTCGAGCTTGACCGTCTTGGCGAGGCTAGCGAACATCAGGGAAGGGGTGAAGACAGTAAAAACAACCTGTCAGCAATTCAAGTGAGATTAAGTTACGATAGAATTTATTCATCAAACTGTGAAAAGATCTGTGGTAGTCAGAGCTCACCTTGTTCATATCCCTTCGAGCACTTGTCGTCAGAACATTGCTGAAACCGGAGGCCAGGTATGCTCCGATGACACCTATGAGCAGAACCTGGATGATTGGCATAGAAGCCACCAGAAATAATGAGAAGAAACCCATCCTCCTCTGGTGTAGGATTAAGCTCTTCTTTATGTCTTCCTACTGTTGATCTGCTTGTTATCTGACGCCAAAGGAAGATTTAAAAAATGTACTTAATATGTGGCAGGAGTTATCCAAATTCTGTGCACGCAGGATGTTCCACCTGGTAAGATAATTCAAAAAAGAAAGGAAGGGATAATAAGCTCTGGAAGAACCTGAAGAGAAGAAAAAAGTAATTGACACCGACACCTATTCCACCTCTCAATGATGATGCATTTTATTTCTTTCTAGCACATGCCAGTTGAAGTCTGAAAAGGACAACTCCCACATAGCTTGGGACATGCATGTCTCGTTTCCAAAAACTAAATGCGAATAAAAGCAGAATTTGAGAATAGGGATAACTAGCAGAAAATTCAGGTCCATTCAAGCTTTCTTCGGCCCCAAGTGCTCCATACTTCCTACGGTTAAGCATGCAGTTCTTGGATGGCCCATCAGGCATCACCGCATCAGCCCACGCGAATGGAGCTGGCAGGTCGAAATGAGGCTTGACATGACAGAAATGTTAACTACTCAGTTCGATTATGCTAGCATTTCTGCAGTAACAGCTGGCCTAGGCGCGACCTGGATCCTTGGCCTGGAGATCTGAATTTGCACGGAATTCCCAAACCTGCCACTGTTGCAGGCTGATTCTTGCACCCATGACATGCCCCTACCCGAGAAC
Source organism: Echinochloa phyllopogon (assembly GCA_033239725.1). NCBI lineage: Eukaryota > Viridiplantae > Streptophyta > Magnoliopsida > Poales > Poaceae > Echinochloa > Echinochloa phyllopogon. The sequence goes on along the minus strand of BTCW01000002.1, from coordinate 45,857,025 downwards.
TCCATGCGAATCACAGCCCAGAAACCGGAAGAGAACGAAGCAAGAAACAGAAGCTGTGATGTGATGCGGCAACGACACAGATGATGATGATGACGAGGAGGATGAGGAGGAGGCGGCTGCTCACCCGAGGAACGCGCAACCCGTGGAGGAGGAGACGCGGCAAGAAGAGCGCGCGGCCGCCCGGCGCACAAGAGCAGGAGCAGCCAATGAGGCAGCGGAATCGTGAATCTTACTACCTCTTGTCTACTTCTCCTGCGAGCCGGGACCCTGAAGAGAGGGGAGAAGAGGCCTTATATACCATACCAGGCGGGGTTTGCTCAAACGGCAAGCAGCGCAAGCAAGCAAGGCCAGCCCAGGAGGAGGAGGGCTACGGCGCGAGGCGAAGGGATTAGAGATGGCGCCCGCACCGCATCCACCCGTGCGCCGACGCGGCAGTCAGCTGCCAGCTGCCGTATCCATCACCACCCCCCTTTTCCCGATCCTCTTGCCGTCGCCGGTTCGATCTCGTCTGCTTGGCATTAGCAGCCGCTAATCAATTGTTAGCACCAATTTAATCTACTCGTCAGCGTTTCGCTGCTTTCTTCCTTGCTGCTACGTGCGCCTGTCACCATCTAATCTCCCGTCTTGGTCTGATTAACTGATTGGGGCTGCCATGCGGCTAAAAATAACGCGAATGCCTGGCGGCCTTTGCTTTCCTCACCGTGTGATTGCGAGATTTGTTATCTCCAGTCCAGGATGATTGCGATGCGTGCATGTGCCAAGAATGAGCAACCCAAATCGTGCTTGGTTTACAGCTGGTGCCGACTTCTAGTTTGCAAACGCAACCGAACGTTTTACGTCTGTCTGGACCGATAAACGAATAGGGGCGTTGGTGTTCCGGACTTTTGGGATGAGACGATGTACTACTCGGAGTTTGGTGTATGTAATGGTTCTGACTTGTGGATTTTGGTCAATATATAGATGGTCAAAGGAATAATAATGTTTCCGACGAACTTGCTAAGACCAATCATCTGGATGTGAGAGCCAGTTCACGCTTCGCTTCAAAGCCGTCGTCAGAGCGAAACATGGTAGTACAAGCAAGATCTTCCAGAGTCAATCTGCCAATATGCAACAGAACGCTATCTTCTATTCTTCGTTTCTTTCTCCCCCAAAGTAAAGCAGCAGCAGAACAAGAAGGTAATTAGCCTGCCCGGCCATCGTTGTCCAGGTGAACACTTTTGTCAATTCCGGCGTCTTCCAGTATTTTCCTTTTGTTGGTCTCACCACTGCCGTTCACCGTATCCGACACGCGTGACAAACTGACAATGATGAGATGAGTTGGATATATAAAAACGGAAAAATAAAGGTAAAAGTTGAGAGGAACGCATGTGGAGGATGTTGTGCGAGGCTCGCTCACAATGCTTTCCTGCACTCGTCCTCTAGCACAGCTAGTCCTCACAGTCCCATTCGAGGCCGGCACATGCATAGACAAATTTGTCACGTGACCCTTTGAAGTGCTGACGTGTCCTGGAGCAGTGTGTATGAAGGAGACTTAGTGGTCGTGTACACCAGTCGTCAGCAGTGATTGTGCATCAAAGCAGCCACGGCCACCAATAATAAACAAACAATCGCGTGGTGGCGAGTTGTTCCCGGCCATGGTCACCTGCTGGCTCCTGGCTTCTGGCTAAATGACCTTTTCCCTTTTTTTTAAAAAAAAACTGAATGGTCATTTAGCTAGAATGCAGCGGATACATCGCTGGTAAGATTATTTTAGAATTCAGAGGGATCTTTCCTCATTCCCTGCGCGTGCAGGTTCAGAGTCTGCAAGGCACATGGCCGGCCCGCGGCTGGAACGGCACAGTACGGGTTATTCCCTGCTGCTGCTGCGCGCGCACACACCCCAGGTCGCAGCTGACAGCAACAGTGCAAACACACCACGCGCATCACGTTGTTGTCCCTCAGACCACACGCGCGCAGCGCATCACCTTGCCGTTGCATGGATCAGGATGATCGCAAGTCCATCGCGGGCTCCCCTGCACGGTGATGTAGTCCCGACTCCAAGCACCAACGACGACGGATCGGAATCATCGGAGTACCGACGCCACCACGAATCGTCCGTCGCGTGCGTACGTGCCGCGGCAAGAGCTGCGCCTGCGCCAGCATGGATATTGGATACGACCCGTAGGCTGTCGCCGGCGGTCGCGGTTCAGGACGTACGGCGCGCGCCGCCGACGCTGTTGGTGCGGTGCGCGTCGCGGCGTTATGGCAAGAGGAGGCCAGGCTCTCAACGCCGGCGATTCCTCCTTTCCCGGCTGAGCGTGTGGAGTCAGCCGTGACGGGCTGCAGATGCCGTACTTTGACAGGCTCGGGGGTGCATGTCCGCTTGTTGACTTGTCTAGCTAGATCAAGTACAGCGGCGCCGACGCGAGGTGGTAGTGGCGATCCGTTGCAACCGCCTTTTTTTTAAGGAGGAGGAGGAGGAGGCAGGGTGGTTTGACTCGGGCGTGACCGACCGGCCGTCTCATGTTAGCGCCAGTGCCTCGTGTGCTTTGAGGTGCCGACTTGACTTGCTGATGACCGCACCGGCCGGGCAGTGTCGATCTGATAACGTCCAACTGGTTCTGCGTCGTCTTCGTTTCTCCATGTGATAACAGCTCTGTTGCCCTCGGCCAGGCTGATACTTGACTGTGCTCGATCCCCTCGATTTATTCATGCCAGACACCAGTTTCTTTATCTATTTTTTCCCCTGCTTCATAAGCACATGTTTTTGTAATGCTTATTAAAAACCTTGTATATTCTTGGGGCTGAACTATATATCCTCGGGGTTTTTACCCATCGTTAGCTGCGTTTTATGGATTTTTTGTGTTTGACGTCCTAGGGCAGTAAATATGTCGGTGTGTAAATAGGCATATGCAGACACGCTTCGTTTTCTGCTTCTGTTCGCGTCTGTACGCTTGTTAGTTGATTGATGAAAGTGGGCCGTGCCTATTAAACAGACGAACGCTAATCACCCCCGTTGGGCTGCCGCAATGGCACTTCAGCAGTTCAGCCTCGTCGTGGGCCACGAGGAAAGCCTCTTTGGTTTTTCTTTTTATATAGGAAAAAGGTGTATTTTTCATCCCTCAAGTATATGAAAGTGTAAATTTCATTCCTAATATTTTAATTGGTGCAAATCAATTCCAAAACTATTTGAACCGGTGCATCAATCATCCCCACCTTAGTTTAATAATAGTTTAGTGCAATTGGGCATAAGTTTATGCCATGTAATCAGCTAACTAGTGTCTACTTAGCCACGCTATACCCTAACTAATCCATGATAGCATGCCATCCGAATTCTAAATCGGACCCATCATCCACCAATACGTCAAAACAAAAACTCTAGTAGACCAACAGGGCAACAACACTAGCAACATGAGCCTTCCATTATTTTTCTTACGGTAGAGCATACAGGCTATATTGTACCTTGTGCTATCGTACATAGGTCAATTTCTTCCTTGATGATTAATCACGCCACTGGCTAATCCTAAAACATTTATAGTAGAATTATTGTTACGTCTCAATAGGAAAACGAAAACGGTAACACATTTGCACCTTTACCGAAGGAGAAAAAACCTACAAAGGCAGGGTGCGATGTGGCTAAGCAGATGTTAGTCAGCTAATTATATGGCATAAATCGGTGTCCGGTTGAACTAAATCGTTATTAAACTGAGGCGGGGATGATTAGTGCACCGGTTATAGTTGAAGGATTGGTTTGCACCAATTGAAACATAAGGATAAAAGGCATGCTTCCATAATATTTTAGAGATGAAAAATACACCTTCTCCTTTTATATATCTTCCGGTTCGTTTCTTTTTGAAAATTATATTGTTCGGTTCAAATTTTTTATCTAATTTTAAAAAAGTAAAATAAATGGCTTCTAGATGACCATATTTTGTGTATAAATAAAATATTCCTTCTTCTCGCCCACCTCGCCCTCCATTGACACGGGATCCACGCATGCTGTGCAGGTCCGTTCCCCTCCGTGTCACTGATCACGCCGAGCTCTGCTCATCTGTTCGGTTGTTCTTGTTCCCCGGGTCCGAAGTAGCCCGAGCAAAGCTGTACTATGCCGGTTCTGCTGCACCATCAAAATCTATGTTACGTTCTCCGCTGATTTAGGGTAGGGCGGACGTGCGGTGCTTGGATTCATCATTCATCCATTGCATTGTTAATGAGAATGACATTGACGCATGAGTAAGAATATATAATGCGTCCATAGTGTCAGTACCTGGGCCCGGGTGTGCCTTGACCGACCCGGGTGCGCTGTGCGCATCTCTCTCGGCAGAGAGAGTCCAAAACCAGCACAGCGCGATCCAAATCATAGCTGCTCCACCACAAGGGGGAAAATGAATTCACTCGCGGTTGATCCAAACCGCCTGGGATGCTGACCTGCATTCTCTTCGCCACCAAGCAGTCAAGCACCCACCAAGGGCCACGAACACGTCCGGGAGCGAGGGTGGCAACTGGCCAACAAGGACCGCTCGCCCGCGCGCCAGCGAGAGGCCAGACGAAGCTTGAGGTTTCAAAGGCCAGCAAGCACAGGCAGCAGCTGCAGCGGCCCATCAGATCAGATAACAAAGAAGCTAATAAAAAGTCAGAGCGGGACAGGCGTGTTTATCGAAACAGGAAGGCTCCAATGCCGGCAGGACAGCGGAAAGGCATCGCCCATCCCTTTCCGTGCATCAACCCAAACCCCAAAGTGCCCCCCGAGATGATGGCCACTTGACCGCTGCCGCGGCCGGAAGAGCCGGACGCGCCACCTACCTCTTCGCTCGCGCAGCTTGACCTCTCCCGCGCAATCCTTCCCCCGTACAAGTACAACCCCCTCGCACTTTGCCATGGCGATTAGCTAGCGTACGTACGGAGTATCTGGTTAAGGGCCGTCGTCAGTCGCCAATCACGAGGCCAATAACAATCACCCGCGCGTAATCAATCAGTTAACCACAGCCCAGTGACTGCTGACTTGACCGTGGGGCCGGGCGGCCGAATATCCAACCTTATCCTGCCCGATCCCGGGGCGTGGCGAGCGGCCGAGTGCCAGGTGCACTCCTGCTCGCCCGATCCGGCACCCTTTATCCCGTCCTTGCCTCCTCCTTCCCTCCTGGCTTTTGGTCGATTTCTAGTCACCATGATTGGCGCGGGGAATTCTGAATTCCCATGGCCAACGGACTCAATGGAAAACCGGGCGGGGCAGTGGCTGACAGAAAGAAAAAGACAGAAACGTGACGGAAAGCGCGCGCGCGCGCACGACCCGACCCGACCCAACTTTGGGGGCCGATAGATTAGATATAGCTGATCTTGAGCCCGGGCGCACTAGCGCCACCCCGCCTTTAGCCACAACTTGCCGGCTCGGGCGCCTATCCGCGCGTGACCCGGCGTCAAGGAAACGAGGAAAACACCGTGCCCGCCCGCGAGCGCGTACGTACGTCGGCGAGGGTCCCCCGGGGAAGTGCGCGCCGTCGGCGTTCCTTTCGGATCACGCCCACTTGGCTGGCTGGCTGGCTCCCTCGTCCACCCGGTCGATCAGTGGCGACCGACCCGGTGCGGTGAGTGACCGTGTTAGGCCGCGCCGGGAGCCACCCGTTGTGCCCGCCGGCGAAAACAAATGCCCGATCGCATGGTGGTGGCTCCGCCGCTGCCTGTTGGCTGATAATGTTTGCTCCAATGGAGCTCCGATCCGATCCCCCGGGCGTGCCGCGGTGTGGCGTCCAGCGTGTCAAGGGGAGCCGGATCGATCAGGTAAAATACTAGGCTGTGGGCGGCCGTGGCTGGGAGAGCCGAGCGAGCGGCATCGTAGTACATCGAATCTGGACCGGTTTTGTGCCCTTTTCTTGCCTTTTGTTTAGTTTTGATTGATGCCGTGCTTTTTCTTGCTTCAAAGACTACTGCCATGGAATGGAACCAACGAGGATAAGGTTTTATTGAAAGTGCGGCATTTTCCTCAAAGGCGGGTACGGTGGCTGACTGCTGACTGTGCCGTTCAAATATTGTACTTGCGCCTTTGACACGTACCTGACGTGGCGGGGTACCCTACACATGGGCCTGGTCGGCCGGCCTCTCGCGCCACGGAGGGCGATCGGAGCATGCCCTTTTTCCCCCTTCCCGTCGAGCTCTTTGTTTTTAGCTCCCGATCGCGGAATCGGATCCTCCAGTGCTCGCAAGCATAGCTGCACTTGCACGCCCGCCTTTGATTCTCTTGAAGCCGCCTGCGTGCGTAGATGCTGTACTTCACGCTCGTTTCCTAAGTCGTTTTCCGTTGCAAGTTGCGGCCTGATCATGGACTGCTTTCAGGCGTGCGTGCGTGATGGCGGATGGCTGAGCTGCACCTCGGACAGAGGACTGTTCATGCCTCTGCATGGATTAGCTCACACCTAATTTAGAAAACGACTCGCATCCAGTTGGAGCGGAAAAGGGGTAGCAAAAGAGAACCAAGAAAGGGAGGAGCCATGAACCAGGCCATGGAATTTCCCAAGAAGAACTGTTGGAAAGTGACACTGCACTCCACTTTCGGAGTTAGGAGATTATTGTGGATTATCCCTGTATATATGATATATAGATATTTATATCTCCAGGGCTGCACTGCACTATCGCCGTCTCCTCGCTCACGCTATACAAACGCAGCCCCGGCGCCAAACTCTGGCCTCCTCCCTCATCCACCAGCTGACGCGGAGAGCTCCACTCCACCTCCACTGCACACTGACCTAAACTGGCCCCGCCGCTCCCCCTGCTGCTGCCCCACCACTCCCGAGCATGCGCCACCTTCTGGGCTCCGTCGAGCGCCTGGCCGCCGTCGCCGCCACGCCGCCGCCGGCGTCGTCGTCGGCGGGCGTCCACACGGACACGTTCCTCATCCTCGCCGCCGTGCTCTGCTTCCTGCTCTGTGTCGTCGGGCTCGCCTTCGTCGCGCGGTGCTCGCGGCTGTGCAACCCCTCGGCCTACTCCGTGGACGCGGAGCCCGGCGACGGCGCGGCGGCAATGCCGGCGGCGGCGCCGCGCAAGGGGATCGAGGAGGCGGCGCTCCGGAAGCTGCCGACCGTGCCGTTCGAGGCCGGCAAGGAGGACGACGACGGGGAGCGGCCCGAGTGCGCCATCTGCCTCGCCGAGTTCGCGCGCGGGGACGAGGTCCGCGTGCTCCCGCCCTGCGGCCACGCCTTCCACGCGGGCTGCGTCGACACCTGGCTCCTCTGCACCTCCACGTGCCCCTCCTGCCGCAGCGCCCTCGTCGTGGCGCCGGCGACAGCGGCGCCCACGGATCATCCCTTCCAGTGCTGCGCGTCGGCGGAGGCCTCGTCGGCGCCGGAGTACTCCGTCGCCGTCACTGTCGCCGTCGTCGTGGAGCGCGGCCCGTGCCGGACGTCGGTGCCGTAGGCTGGCGAGGAGCGCCCATGGGCGGCACGGTCGACACCTTGTACATACACGTAGATACGCGCTCTTAAATTGCTGATGAGTTGTACTGAAGCTGTACAGGGTGCAATGGCGCGCCAATCAATCCCTTCCTGTACGTCTGTTTGTGACATTTTAATCTGTGGATATATGCAAGTAACAAAAAAAGTTTTTATTTGTCCGCTCCGATTGCAATTGCAAATCGCGACGTGCACGCAAAATCATTTTGGTTCCTGCTAATCTGCTCGGGGTTAGCTGCCGGCGTACGATGCGAAAAGAAAAGCACTCGTAAAAAGGGCATCGATCGATCCGTCAGGACGTCACTTTTGTACTCGAGATTAAGAGGAGAGGTGGATGATGGGATCCATGGAGGTGGATGTGGCGGCGGCCGTGTCACTTCGATCACATCGTGGCCGGCATGGTGGAATGGGATATTTGGGTCACTGTACGATCCGCCCAGTTCATAAGTTAGGTCCGTGACGTGTGCGTACGCACGTACGGACGGCAGTGTGAGTACCCACGCACGGGACCCGATGGCAACTGCCGCTCAGGGCATGGCACGAGCAAGGTTACATGCATGGAGTACGTACTTGCCGTACACGCGTCGGCCGTATTTGCTTGTCATCGATCCTATCGTCGGAGGCAAGAATTCGATGCTTTGGACTGTTTGGTTGTGTCTGATCTACTGTTTGGTTGCGCTGATCTAAGCAAGGACATGTATGTTTGGATCCCTTGCTGGTTACAGTGTTATCTAGTTGAGCAAGAAATTGTTTTGGACTAGCTGTTTATTTGTGCAGTGAACTTGCTTGCAAGGTATTCCAAAACATTTAGGGCGTGATTGGTTCTCGTAGGAAGCGAGCCTGGCTCGTTCTAGGCAGCCTGGCCCAAGCCGGCCCGACTTCACGCATGCAAAGTAGCTCTGATTGGTTGCTTGCTTCTAGATGGCCTGGCTAGCGTATCTGTGATTGGTTACCTGCATTTGCGTACTGTCGAGGCGTTTTCTTCTTATGTCGTGCACGCTCTTGCACTGGTGGAGCCAGGCTCTAGAGAAACGCTCAATTCTCATGTATGCGCAGAGTCAGGCTCGAGAGAGAATCTTACATCGCGGGAGCCAGGCTCTACCGCTGCTCCAGTCATCCAATCACACGGAACTCGCATCCCGGGAGCCTGGTTGTGCTGAAACCAGGCAATCAATCGGACCCTTAATGGATAAAAAGTGCCCAACCACTCCCACCCATTCCTCACTCCTTTAGCAAGAATGGGTTACATGTAGATTTATTTTCCAACAGAGGATATAGAGCAAAGAAAACTAACACAAATCAACATATAGCATAGCTTGCAAACGGCTTATCGCTTACACTTTAGCGGTATCTCCAAGAATAATTTGTTGGAATTTGGTAAGAGGGCTTCATAGTAAATACAAAAGGATGTCAACATTGCTAATGCAATATCCCAAACCAAATCTTTACTCAAGTTACTATGATGTTTATTATAAAGGAAGGAAAATTGGCACAAAGTCAAGATATATATAGTATAGCTTGCAAACGGCTTAGCACTTGCACATTAGCCGCATCTCTAAGATTAGTTTGTTAGATTTTGGTTAGAGGGTTGCATAGAAAATATAAAATAATGTCAAGAAGATCAACATAATATATCAAAGCAAATCTTTCATAGATCAATTCAACTTCCGTTACTACTCCGTATAAGATATATTATAGAGGAAAAGAATTGATACAAAGTCAACATATATAATAAGTTGCAGATGGCTTAGCACTTGTACGTTTAACTTACAATATCTCTAATAATGATTTGTTGAATTTTGATCAGAGGGTTGCATGCCAAATACCAAAGGATGTCAAAAGAGTTAATGCAGTATCTCAAATGAAAATATTTCATCGATCAAAGTTGTAACTTCCATTACTATGATACATATTAATTGGAAAGAAAATCGACGCAAAGTTAACATACAACATAGCTTGCAAATGGATTAATACTTACACGTTAGCCGCATCTTTAAGGAGTTTGTTAGATTTTTTTGCATGAGGATCGAATAGTAAATACCAAAAGACGTCAAGAGGGTTGATGCAGTATCTCGAATAAAATATTATATAGATTAATATTTCAACTCTCGTCTTCTTTATCCATCTACATTATAGCTTGATAATTGTTGTAGTGCAGTACATGTGTGTATTTACAAAGTTGGGTGTATAATTAACAGAAACGCACATGTCGGGTGCTGTTCGTTCAAAAAAAAAGTTGGGTGTATAAATGTATGCGACACAAATGTTTGTACTCAATTATCGACGGGTGCATCATAGTGATGTTAAATCCTCTTTGCATTTTGGATATTTCACACTAGACTTTGTATTTTGTGCATCTTGTTGACCTTGAATACTCCCAAAGAGGGCTACATATAGCTTCATTGACCATTATGTGCACGATCACAATCTTGAAACTTAAGTACTCTATTTTTATTTGTCATTAGTGGTTGGTCATATATATTCTTTATAAGTCAACTCTATTTGACATAGGAATTCCAAAGCTTTTGGCTCAAAGAGATGTTCTAGGTGGCTATGTAATCCTGATCTTGAGATTTTTATTTAAGGTAAAATTTAAGGTGGAAAAGGGCTCAAGTAATAAAGTTACTAATAATCAAGTAAGATCTTAAATTTGTAAGTACAAAGCCACGAACTCATATTATGACATCTCAAACTCTTAATTTCGAAGCCATGAACTCATATTTAACTGCTATGAAAATAAGCTATGAAGCTCTGGCAATCAATCAACCGTATTAAACCAATTCTAGCCTCCTTCAAATTTATGGCCCTGTTTAGTTCTAAAATTCCACTCCCAAATTTACTATGAAAAAAGAAGATTCCCTATCACATCAAAATATCATAACATGCATGGAGTACTAAATGTAGATGAAATCAAAAACTAATTGCACAGTTTTGTTGTGCTCTGCGAGACGAACATTTTGAGCCTAATTAATCAATTTTTGGACAATTTTTCACAAATACAAACGAAATGCTACAGTGACGCAATGATTACGAAATGACATCATACTCCCAAATTCACCCTCCCAAATTCAACATCTAAACACCACCTATATATGGATCATGTGCTGTGATGGCTGCAGGAATGTATATTAGCTCGTGTTTCTTTTCAAAATTAATAGCGCATATACATATTTGCTAAAGTAAAAGATAAATAAAAAAATAAAAAATTGTTACGGCCCAGCTGCGCATCGGTAGGTATAATAGCCCAAAAGGCCCAATTGATGTTCCAAAAAAAAACCGATGAGCACACAACTAACTTTTTCCCGGAAAAAACTCATGTGCTCCGTGGTCTCTGTCCCTAAGGGCAGAACCCTAGTTGCAGGCGACGAGGCGCGGCTTTCACGGGCTCAGTCCCATTTGATTCGTAGTCCCATTTTGGCACAAATTTGTTGATTCTTTATCAATTCCTACCGGTTCCCTTCACATTTCCATGTCATTAGTCATTGCAGTATCAGGCGGAAATGGGGCGGCGTGGTGGTGCGGCCGCGTTGGCACCAGAAAGCAGGTCGTGTCACACACGCATACCTCTATGGCCTCGTACACATGAGTACAGTTTGGGAGTCGATGTGCTTGCTCATTTGGTTATTTCGGTTGAGAGGCATTTCAGTCCCATAACTTGGTTTGTGGCCTATTTTGGTGGACCGTATGGATGCAAGATGGCCCCCGCATGTGAGGCAAAATGGGATTATCGGAGGAAGATGGGAACCTAGTTGTTTACTGGGAGGTGGATTTGCAGTGAAACGAACCGGGTTCTCAACGACGAGAATCCGACTCCCTGTACCCTCGAGATAGTCCCAGGAATAGCAGCTATCTCGTACAGAACTCATCTCAGTCGATTATCACATCCATACAGCGATAAAAGAGATCCAAACATGACATATATAAAACATAGCGTTTGTTACAAGCCCTCTGGGCTAAATCGACAATAAGAAACAGCTACGCAGCGGTAGGTAGATCATCGGGGTCCACTCCACCACAGGCAACCTTGAGCGTAGCGCGCTCACTTTAGTCGTACCAACAGTCCTGGTTGAACTCACGGTCGGAGTCTTCACCTGCGTACCCAAAGTCTGTCCCCAAGGAATTAGGACAGGTCCACGTCACCAACCATATATGCAGCAAGCTTTAAAGTGGCCTAGCTAGTAATAAAAATATATTCAAGGGAATAAGCCGGGGCTTCCTATGCGCAACAGCAATAAACTCAAGTTCAACTTAGCACCAACTCCTTTCCTCACCAGAGAAAACACACTTCCCAAAACCACCATTAGCCTCACAACCACATCGGGCTTGACCTGTCTCAACAGGTTCCCGCAAATATCATCCACCAACGCCTTTCACTCGCTAGTCGACTCAGTGAGCTCCCTCCCCACCTTGTCTCATCAGCAACGCTGGACCAACCTCTCATTACCCAAACCAAGGAAGAGATAAGAAAGCAGATACCCGGGCTAATCTAGACAATATCAGAAGGGTCGTCCATAACCGTGGACACGACTATACGTATAGTTTTCACTCTGCAGAGGTTGCACTCCTGGAACCATCCGGGCTGCCGACGGTAATGAGCCGTCTTGAGACACAACCCACAGCAAAGACCCTAAGAAGTAACGGTGCCATACTGTCTCCCTGGGCTCGGGAAACAATCTGAGCTAACAGTTGCCCCAGGGTCGTGAAACCTTCCCACCGGGGCCAGTCGGGGGCCGTGGTAAATCAGGGAGAGTACGCTGCAACGAGTCCTCCTTACACATATCAAACTCGAATCTCCTACAGGTCTGGCACCGCACTAAGTAGGCTTGCTGGAACCCTCCCCATTCTAGGTAGATGGTGAGCACTGTAAATCCCACTGAAGGCCGCCATCGACACGGTCCTTAATTGTCGGTAAAGCGAGTATCAGCATCAAAAAGCGATCCGCCGCAACGGTCCGCAATCGGCACCCATTATAGGTATAGCCGCCCAACTCCTCAAAAGTAACCAAAGTAACCATGTACCCGCAACAGGTACTCCGTAGGGACTGCCCGAGTGCAGCCCCCAAGCACCACAATCAAACGATCGGGTTATTATCACTCGCTTACACCGCCTAGCTGCACTACACCTCCCATACCGCCCACAACTCACGCCAAGAAGATCAGATCACAACCATCCCAACACATGCATCGCATAGCATATAACATTCAGTGGATAATAGGATGACAAGGTAACAGGATATAAACAATGGCAGTGCAGGTTTATCATACGAGTAAAATAAAGCGCTAGCATACTAGTTTGCATGTCTAATAGGTATTTCCGAGATTGGTCGGGCGTGAACCTGGGCAAAAGTCTTCGTCCTCGTCAAAGCAGTTGTCATAGTGGTCCGGCTCCTCCTGGCTCTCTGGAGCTCCTAGGGTTGCGGAAAATAAATAAGGCGCGGCTACTAGTAAAGAAACACTAAAACAGCGAGGAAAGAAGACCCAAAGAACATCAAACTCTATTCTAACGCGTAGGTCATGATTTTAGAAAAATATAGAAACTGGTTTCATATTTTTCTGAGCTACGGTTGATTTATTATTAATTTTCGAAGTTTAAATAATTTTCTGAAAATACCAAATAATTTCCGAAAAAGAAAAACAGACAGAAATTAGCCTGCTGACGTCAGCATGACGTCATGTTGACGTCAGCAGTGGGGTCAGTCCTGCTGATGTCATCGTGGACCCGAATGACGTCAGCGTTGACTCGGTCAACGTTGAACAGTCAACGGTCAGCGTCAGCTGTCAGTGGGGCCCACTGGTCAGTCTCTACTCAGTCAGTGACAGGTGGGGCCCTCGTGTCAGCGCAGTTAAAAGAAAAAGAAAAAGGAAAAGAGATGACTGGGCCGAGATTGGGCCGAAAGAGGCATGCCGACCCAACAAGGATGGGCTATCGGCCCATGAACACGAAGAGATCAGGCTCGGCTCGGTGGTCACGGTCCACGGTGAGCCGAGAGAGGAGTTCACGGTGCACCAGGTGCATAGGATCTGCGTGTGGCCGACTCGGGATTCTCTGTGGCAGTGCGTGTGGCGTGCTGGTGTGGTCTCCGGTGTGGCTAGGTCGCGGCGCTTGGCGGACGCGCGTGGCGCGTTCCAGCGCACGGCCGGCGGCGACGGCTACCACAGCGATCGACGAAAAAGGAGGTCGGCGAGGCTCGGGGTCGGTGGCTGCAGCTCGGCTAGGGTTTTTCGAACACCCTCGGCAAAAAGGAAGTGGGGAGCTTGGCCGGTGAGACGGCTCCTCGACGCGAGCGGCGGCGGCGCGGCTATGGCTCCACGGCGACCGGCGGCGCTCGTGCAGCTGGCGAAGAACCCCAAGGTTTGGCGCAACGGGCGGCTTACAGGAGCTCGCGGACACAAGGTCAAGCCTCGGCCGCGGCTGTGGGTCACGCGCGCGCGGGGAAAGCTCTCGGCCTGCCCGCGGCGCAGCCATGGCGCACACGCACGACACGGGCATCCCCGGCGTGCGGCGGCCACAACGGCCAAGGATGGTAAGGCATCGGCGGTATGCGGGTGCGACAGCGGCTCGTCGACGGGATCCTGCACAAGAGAACGGCTACGGTTCGAAGACCGGGTCCCAGAAGGGCTAGAACGGCGGCGCGGCGGCGACATGGCCGCAAACAGAGGAAAAGATGGGGATCAACGACGGCGGCTCACCTAGGGCAAGTCATCGTACACAGCAGCTCGAGGAAGGTGTGCGGTGCTCTGGTGATGCTCGTGCTCCCTCGAACGGCTCCGGTCTGGCTCCTCTCCGGTGTTCCCACGAACGGCGGCGCCGCGGCGGCGCAGCTCCTGGCGTCGGCTTCGGCTCTGCCCTCTCCTCCTCTGCTTCCCTCTTCCCCTTCCTGACTTTTCCTCCCTCTCCCCCTCTCGGCTTCAACTTGGTGAAGAGGAATACCCCGAAGGGCTTGCGGCGGCTAGGGCCGGGAGTGGCCGCAGTAGAGGTATAAGTAGGGCGGCGGCCGCTAGGGCTCCGCGCTGATGGACGGCTCGAGATCAAGGGCGCCCTTGCCCTTTCCACGTGGCGGCATCGCGACGGGCCGCGAGCGCTGCGATGGGACAGGCTCGAGTCACGGGCGCGGCGGCAGAGAGTTCGGCGCCGGGCGCGAGGAAGAAAGGAAAGGAGAAAGCTGACAGGCGGGGCCCGCTTGTCAGTTGGAGAAAGGGGACGTGGCGGCGACGCGGTGAAGCGGCTGGGCCGCTGCTGGGCCGGAAGGCTGGCCGGGCTGGTTTGGTCGGTTTGCTCGGGAAAGACTCTAAGGGCGGTTTGCAGACTTAAGTTAGCGGGCTGGGTTAGCTGGTTAGGTTAGTTAGAGCCCAATTAGGTTAGTTAGCTTTCCTTTTTATGTTAGCCTTTGATTTGAATTCAAATTTAAGATTTGAATTCAAATCCAACCAAAGAACCAACAAAACAACTAAAAGCCAACTCAAACTATTTATTCCTTAGCACTTCAATTTATTTTTAATTAAATTTAAATTTTCCTAGGAGCAAAGGGAGCAAGTAGAGGGCAATCTTATATGTTGGTTTGCATGCACATCATTTTCACCCAAAATTTTTTAAATACCAGTTTTTTGCATTCAACAAATTCTAAGGTAACTTTTAGGGATGTTACATGCAGGGTCGTGGTTCGATGCTGATCGAGTGAGTTTGGCTTCAGTGTATGCATTTTTGTTGAAACGAGTCTGAAACTTGTGCGTTTGTGCCTGAGTGGTACTCCGTGTGACAAAATACTTTGTTGTTTTTAACAAGCTTATTGTATTGGTGTCGTATAGAGGATTTGTATTTTGAACAGCCTGTGTGAAACCTTAGTGTTTCCTGCTCAGTGTGGTATAATGGGTTCAAGATTCATATTTTGGATGTTGCAGATGCTTTATTGGCCTATGAGTGTTTTGAACGGTGTATCGGGAAGTCAAGCTTGGCATGTGACTCGTCCGCTGTATCAGATCAAAGGAATGGACATGAAGACATAATGGTAAAACCAGTTGTTTTATCCATGTGTAGAAGTGAATATCTATATTCTACAATTATTGTTGTTAACTTGACACTTAGGATTGTTCTCGTCCCATGTGTTTGTGTGGGTTGCCATTTTTATCTCCTTTTGTGATAGTGTTAATTTGGTAATTTTTGTGAATTCATAAAGGATTATTCACACCTTATGCAGGGTTGTGCCTTTTCTTTCACCTTGGGAAAAGAAATTCAATGTCGTCTAACAAGCATTCTAGATGCACTTTTGAAGATGTGGTTCTGCACATCGATCAGTCATTTGTTTTGCTAATTATAGTAGTGGCATTTTTTTTTCTAAATATGGCAAATATTTTTCATAGCTATTGGGTACGTGCAGAACACAAGTGAATAGACTGTTTGTTTCTGACTCTGGTGTATCACTTGGCTACAAAGAAATGCTTCACTCATTCAAGGGACGAGTTCATATGAGGCAGTGTTAGCTATCAGGTTTACCCATGGGCTGTGAAGTCAATTAAACCCCACAAATGTTTCTTTTTTCCCAAGAGTTGCATAAAACATTTTTAACCCAAAGATGACTGTAAGATATCATAAAATCTATCGCTAAGGATTAATGAAAGAAAGTTGACACAAAATCAACATGGTATAGCTTGCTAACGGCTTATCACTTGCAGGTAAGCAGTATATCCAAGAATATTTTGTTGGATTTTTTTAAGAGGGCCAAATAATAGATAACAATATGTGTCAATAAGTTTAATGTAATATCCCATACAAATATTTCTGAAATCGTTCAGCTGTGCATATACAATACTTTAAAGTAAGACATTATCCTATTCAATAACATCGGCTCTCTCGATAAATGTTGTTGACGTACAATGTATAGTATAGATGATATTGGGTGTACAAATGTATGCGACTCTCCGTCGCAAAAGATTGTTTCAATTGTTGACTAATACACTTTAGTAATGTTAAAGCCTGTTTATATTCCTCAAATGCAAATATGCAATTGAGAAATTAAATGCATAATCCTTGTGTGATACGGCTAGATATCATTGCATGCATGATTCACACAGTTTAGACCCTATATATTCCCTTTTAAGTCCCAACTCTCTTTGACATAAGAAAGCCCCAAAGCATTCGCTCTTTGCCAAGAGTGAGAATATTAGATCCTTGCTCACATAAAGGCACTAGATGTTTGTGTTCGTCTTATCCCAAATTTTTATTTGAGGTTGAGAAGTCTAAATCAAAGGTAAGGGCAGTGATGAAATACTTTTTTTTGCTTAGCTTATTTCTTGCCTATGAAAACCTCAGTTGTCAGTCCTGGTTAGATTGGCAATAAACTTATATTATTTCGTTTACAACAGGGGGAAGGAATACTTGGAAGTTATGGATCCAAATGCTACCCAAGAGTGGACACCTTGCGAAGAAGAGGAGTTCAAGGCACTTTTTGCTGAGTTATGGAATAAAAAATCATGTGACAGGATGGAAGTGCTTGCAAAGAGGTTCCCTGCAAAGTCCATTCAGCAGTTGAGAGATAAACATGCCGAGGTCTTTGTGGATATGCTCTGTGATGATATAGATGGTGAACCAAGTGGAGATGATGCGACTAGTGATTGGCATGATTTGTACAAAGTTTTAGAAGGAGACACACATGAATCGGTTATGGGCCCATTATTTGAAACACCTTTGTCTGAACCTTCCAAACAATTCTTATTCAAAGCAGCAAGAGATCAGGAGAAAATGCAAAAGTCACACTTCAAGTCATCAAGGAAGGAGAGACAATCTTGGAGTGCCGAGGAACACAGGTCCTTTCATCCTCACTTTATTCATTTCTTAACTTCTTGTTCCTTTTTATTTTACTTCTTTGTTAACTCTATAAAAGATGCACGTGCCGATCTGTAGATTTCCAGTATATATGACATTGATGTCCCACTAAAATGTACTACCTATGTAGGGTTATCGAAAAAATCTAATACTGTTATCTTCAGGTACATCACTAATACTCAATACTACACATACATATGATATCTTGAAAATTTGATTTCTGTATTTTTATTAGGAAGATATGCACAGAGCAATACTTCAATTATTGATCAAACAATACTAGATGGTTTGCCATATACAACTCCTAAAGAAACTATGCCTCTGGTCCACGAAATGTTTTAAATAAAAAATGGTCATGCCAAAGAAAGTGTTTTTCTTACATGGCATGACAAAATACACTTGTTAATAATTGGCCCATTGTTTTTAGAAACATGAACTGTTTGATCACTAATGATAGGATATTTGTGGCTAGCATACAAGAACGTCACATTAGCGCCATGGGTATTTTAGGAAACAGAAAAACATCTTTCTTTGCATCTTGTTTACTAAAATGGCATATTTCTATGTGTGGAAGGTATTCTTGCAAAGTGAAATGCCACATGTGCTATTTCCTATTTTGCCAAAACTCTTTTTTACTTTCTACCGTGGGCAAGTGTTTTGTTTTATACCACAACAATCCTTTGTAGTTAATTTGGACATGTGATGTACATAGTCATAGAAGATATGCGTGTCTATCTTTTTATTTTTATCAATTGGGCTTGGGCATCTTAATAGACTCTGATTCCTCTCTGCTTCTGCTATTTAGATAAATTTAAGGAGTGATTGTAGTAGATGTGTTTGAGTTTTATACACTTTACATTCTTATCCCAACGTCTACAGCCACTCCTACATATCAAAACTTGTTTGCACCTAAAAGTTTTTTTGTCCCATAGTCAATCCCGTGAAATTATCCTAAATTGAATAGGTTATTGAACCTAAAAAATTCTAGTAACTGCAATACCAAAACTACCTCAATACCCCTCTTTTCTTTTTATATACCATATGTTGTCAAATGTCAATCTAGTAAACACACTATCATCTTTAAATCGAAATATGTATGGATATTGAAAAAAAACAAATTCCATGGGAGACTCAGATGGTATCCCATGTGTTTATAGCCTAGAAACATGCACAGATGGATACATCAAATTTACAAGTGTCACTTCTATTCCTGATTGAATGCAACTTATAAAGCTACCTGCAAATGTAGGAAGTTTCTAGAGGGGGTTGAACACTTCGGACGAGGTGAATGGAAATCCATCTCTAAGGATTTCGTCCCTTCCAGGACACCACAACAGCTAGCAAGCCATGCTCAGAAGTATTTCAGCAGAATAGAGAAGAATGGGCTGGATGACATGAGGCAGAGGCATAGCATCAATGATGTCAGGCTTGTCAACCATGGTATGAACATTACTGCCCACTCCCGTACTGAACAAGGGAAGGGGAAAGGAATTGCATCAAGCATCTCACCACCAATCCTAACAGAGGACACAGATATTCTACATTTTCTGGAAGAAGGAATGCCTGATTTTGAGCAAGCAAGTAACAGCCCAAGCAATTTAGAAGGACAGATGATGCATAACAATCATACACTGGAGAGTTTGCAGTGGGAAGTCTCAGGCACCCCGTCACCAATAGAGCAGGGGAGTGTTCTGCTTCATGAAACCAAGGTAGGAAATGGGGGCCGCCCTAGCCGCAAGAGAAGCATTGGCGCAACCACCAATAGGAGGAACAACAAAAGAATACTTCCTAGTGTCCTGACTTCTCAAACCCCACAAGCCGTGCAATTGGGTCAAGGAAGCAGCAGCACAGTCAACTTATCGTATGAGATGGTGCCCATCAAGCGGAACAATTTACACCAAAACATGCCACCATTCTGAAGCTTGGTGGAAGCCCTATTACCCGTTAGCGCAAATGCACTTTGATTTGCTCTTTTCAGGTGGGTTATATATATATGTAATGCTGAAGAAGTGACAGGCTGAACTAGTATAATTGCCCTCATGAATAATGACTAAGCCGTGGTTGGCTTCATCAACTGGGCCATGATGTGACATGGAACTAGTTAATGTTTGTTTTATAGTACAATTATGTTATGTGAACTTAATCTATCTACCGGTACTTTGTTTGAGGTATAATATCCTTTGTTATTCATTTGGTTGTTGTAGTATTGATCATTTTTTGGTTGTTATACTTGCTAAGTTGTGCGGCTTTGTATGAAATGTGGCTGATTCTGAACTTGTGAAACCCAATGTTTGTGGCTGAATTTGAGGCTACCTGATGATCTGGTTCAAATGCTAGTACATTGGAGACAAGGTTGCTGCTACTGCTTGCTGGTAAGAATACTGCGTCCAAATGAGAAATGGAACAATGTCAGTTTGTAATATGCTTCTCTAGCATGTCTTGTCACGATTGCTTATTTTATTTAGCCATTGAACTTTTTGGTTTTCTTAGCCTGGTGATTTATATAAATATAACAACAGACTGTTGTTTTGCAATGTGTTTGAGTGCTGATGCTGGTAGCAACATTGGGTTCAGTGGCGAAACCAAAAAACTGTGGGTTCGCGTGAAGAGGAGCCTGGTTGTGGGAACTGGTAAGATGCTCGCTTGTCTTTGATTTCTCCTTTCGCTGTTGGATGAACCTACCTATTGTCAGATCCCATTTATGATTTCTCACAGGAATTGAGGCAAAATCATGCATCCAAACATGAGCTTAGATTTCCTTTTCTGATTGAAACAAATGGAGTGTGTTTTAAAAAAAATCAGTTCATTAGCTTTCTTACTAACAGTATTCTTATGCTAGCGTTAGGAATCTAGTTTTGGCCTCTGAAGATAGAGTCTGGTACATTGTCTCTGTCCAAGTGGTGAACCTGTAGCCTGTGTGGCATCCTCTTTTTGTCTCAGAAAGCTGTGGGCCTGTTTTCGGCATCTATAAAGCCCACCTATTCGTACCCAGAATGCAGCCCACCACACAGCTATCTCGGTCCCCGCTTGACAGGCCCAGCCCAGGGAGCGTTAAGCTCACGTGTCCTGTCCCGCTCACCGACATGCGGGCCCCCAATCTAGGGTTTAAGGCCCCTCTCCTTCGCGTGGACAAGTGACAAGTCACGCGTTCAACGCCAAGGAAAAGGCGAGCGGAAGGCAGGCGGCCCCGCTACGTGGTCCATTTCCAGTCCAGACTCCAACAACGCCGGAGCGGAGGCGAGACCACGCTGCTGATCGATTCCGATCCGCGCGGCCGCCCGCCCGCGAGCGAATGGGCGACGCGGAGGCCGCCGCGAGGGCGGGGAGGGGCGGCGGTGCGGCGGCGACGGGGATGAGGGTGTTCTCGCCGGAGTACTACGCGCTCTGCGCCGGCGGCGGGATGCTGGCGGCGGGCGCCACGCACCTCGCTATCACCCCGCTCGACGTGCTCAAGGTCAACATGCAGGTGAGCGGACTTGCTTGGTGGTTCGGGTGCCCAAGTACCTGTGTTGCGGCGCTGCTGTGCGTGTGCGGCGTGCGGCGCCTTTGTTTTGCTGCGGCCTTGCGGGGAGGTGCTCTGCCTCTGATGATGTTAGTTCGTGGGGTTGTAATTTCCCAATGCTATGCGGATTTGGGGTTTCCCAACCTTTAAGCTTTAACAATGAGCATGTTATGTTAGGAATGCATTAGAACTTACTGTTGATATGCTTCGGTGGAGAATCATCTCAGTATAAGAGCTTGGGGAAAGATGTTGGAACAAAAGTAACATGCTTGGCTTTTGCAATGAACGGATGATAGAATTGAAGGCATTCTTACGAGTAACTTTTGTGTTTTGAACTGATGAATTGTTGTTTGTATCCACTTACATCCCTTTCAATTCTATACAGTAACACCTAGACACTGATTCATAAAAGGTGCCTTCAGTTTTTAATTAGCTTTCCTTCCTTTATCTGTCAGGTGAATCCCATGAAGTATAACAGTATATTTTCAGGACTGAACATTCTTGTGAAAGAAGAGGGACCTTCATCACTTTGGAGAGGCTGGGGAGGAAAATTTTTTGGCTATGGTGTTCAGGGTGGCTGCAAGTTTGGTCTCTATGAGTATTTCAAGAAGAGGTACTCAGACATGCTACCGGGCAGTAACAAGAGCACCATATATTTCCTTAGCAGTGCCTCGGCTCAGATCATAGCTGATGTTGGCCTGTCCCCATTTGAATCGGTGAAAGTCCGTGTTCAGACACAGCCCATGTTTGCAAAAGGTTTGGTTGATGGCTTTCCAAGGGTGTATGCAGCTGAAGGCCTGTCTGGGTAAGCTATCATGAATAAGATATATAGATTATTATCCTAATTTTATGCATCCTCTGTATGCTTGAAGATGCAAACCTTCATCTACCGTCCTAAGAATAATATATTTCTTGTTCTATTGCAGCTTTTACAGGGGGCTTTTACCTCTTTGGGGACGCAATCTTCCATGTAATTGAACTCCCCACTGTTTTGTACATGTTCTATTTCATAAAATGCTGCTTAATCAGATAAAGTAATGCCAGCGATAGTTTCTTTTTAGGGCATGTAGGTGACAGTTATGTGACTTGATCTTGCATTAAATATCATTGCTGATTAATATTTGATCTTAGCTTTTATTTATTTCCAAAAAATGTTTCATATATGTAAGAATGAGTAGAAACTTGCTGGCTTTCACTGGTTCATCAGACTGAATTACAATCCTTACCCTGGTTATTAAAAAGTTTGAGAAGAAAACACTACTGCATTAGTATCTCTACCATCAAACTTCTATATTTTGGGGACCATGATGTTTCTGCTCAATGAACTAGAAACTTTTAGAATCAGCAGCAGTTAGTCTCTGTTTCCAACATCTTAAAAAGACCCCTCTATGCAATGTTGTTCCTCTACTGTGTCAGTTCTCTAATGGACCTTCCAAGATGTTAACCTTTTTATCTTTCAGATGTCTTTTATCTTTTATTTACTGACCTATCCTCTTCTTGTAGTTTCAATGCTTATGTTTTCAACATTTGAGCATACCGTGGACTTCCTATATCAGAAAGTTATTCAAAAGAAAAAGGAGGACTGCTCAACATTCCAGCAGCTTGGTGCTACTTGTCTGGCTGGTTACATCTCTGGTGCTGTTGGTACTGTTGTTTCGAATCCTGCAGATAATATTGTCTCATCCCTCTACAACAAAAAGGCTGATAACATCATACATGTAAGAATATAATTGTAATGTTTGAGCCTATGAAATCATTGTTGTCAAACTTCACCAGTACATTAATCATTAGCATACCATCAATCTAATGATCTTGTCTTACATTTTCAGGCTGCGAAAAGTATTGGGCTCCGTAATTTGTTCACGAGAAGCCTTCCCATTCGGATCACCCTTGTTGGACCCGTCATAACCATGCAATGGTTCTTCTATGATACAATCAAGATACTGACTGGATTGTAAGTCTGCAGTTTCCCTGTTACATCAAGTGTATTCCCGTTTCATAAATTAAATGTGTTTTGTTTGAAATGTTGATAGCTCTAAAGTACAAACTGTATTTTAATTTTAAAATGCTGAATTATTTCATGGAATGTATCAAGCTTGATGTCATACTATATAATTATAAAATGGCGTAGTTATACTGTCAAAAAGAAGAAAGGTTGTATCCCTGTGCAGTATCTTTTAAGGACAAAATTGAATATGTGTTGAAATGAATATGACCATCATATAATTGTATTAAATTGTAAAAGATGGAAATGTGCTGAATAAAGAACATGAACATCATGTAATTACTAACTGTTAGCTGATGTTTAGTTTCACTGCATGAGCACCATCATTCACCAGTGGGTTTAGCTATCCATGATTGATAGCAAAGAAATCCCTGTTACCTCCTATGATTGATTTGGCAATGATCCTCTTGATTGGGGGCTTTAGTGTCCACTGGTGTTAACATGGTTATAAAGTCTTCTTTCTGAAATTTGTGAGAATTGTTTTTAGTTATGTACATTCAGGTTTCAGGTGCACCACTAGCACACAAGTTCCAGTTGGACAAAGAAAACAGGGTGCTCTTCCTTGTATCAACAAGGCAAACACATAAATATCCATCTGAATGTGATTAATATCCATTTATGTTATGATTACCATGCTGCATTTGTTTGGATTCCTGCTGTGGTAGTTTTTTTTTAAATCTGTGGTAGCTTTCTGATGACCGGAAATCTGCTCATTTCAGGCCAACGAGTGGAGGGCTCCCGCGTGAACTGGAAGAAATTAATATATAATCTGACCAGTTTCAGATAGATTTCTCAATGCATTTTTTGGTATCGTGCGGACATCTGTCTACAGTTCTGACTTAATACTGGAAAGAGTATGATTGGTAGTTTCAGGGAACAAGCAACTGACCCAAATACATCATGTGTACGATTTCTGCAGCTGCGTATGAAAGACTGCTGCCTCGCATTGTATGTGTTTCAGCATCTTAAATAACCTTGAGCTTCAGCACCCCTCTAGGTACAGCATTGTGGTCAGGTGGTGCTTTACTGGTGCATTCAGGATGCTCTGTATTTTGTAAGGTTGATGTATGAGAAAAGGGATGCACTTCTCATGTATACACACAAACTCGTGCTGTAAATAATCCTTCTGAGGTATTGAGATTTGAAGTGAAATTCTGCGTTATGTGCAAGTGCCCTTAATTTTTCATGTCACATGGTTGATGCCTATGTCAGGTTCAGCAATGCCAGCTGTTTGCCTGTTTCATTGCATGACCTTTCAGTATCTTTGCTTGTTTGGGCCAAACTCTGTTCACTCACTGCAGCAGTAATATTCCTTATTCATTTTATGAATTTCTTACATTTTTCTCAAAAACAGAAGGCAAATAAAACAATCCTTTATTTTTGGCTTCACCACACTGCAGGAATGAAATAATCTACAATCACAAGCTGCAGGAACAGCATTTCTGCAGCTACTTCTGGGGAAACTTCACGTCCGGGTTGCGCAGCGGCTTGAGCCACATGTCAGCCATCACCCTCGACGACATGCTCCACAGCACCTCGTTCCCGGCCTTCCCCGCCGGCGCCGCCCGGCTCTTCTTGCCGGCCTTGCCGAGCCCGTATGCCACCAACCAGTGCATCGCCGTGAGCCTCTGCTTCTCGCCGTCCCACATGTTCCGCCGGTGCGGCGACTTCAGCCGCAGGCCCCCGAGGTGCAGGTTCACTACCTTGAACATGGGCTCGTCGTCCCCGTCGCCGGCGGCCCGCGCCGCCTGGATGATCACGACCGACGGCGCGCCGACGGCCTCGTACCGGCGCAGGGGATCCCTCAGCTGGACCACCACGAGCAAGCTGACCGCGTCGGCGCCGGCGCAGGCGCTCGGCCACTCCTCCGGCGGCGCGGCGGTGTCCAGAGGGTGCCCGGCTGCCTGTGCCTTCTCCGCCGTCACCTCGAACGGGGCCTTGTCGTCGACCATGTCGGCCTGGACCTTGAGCGCCTCGATGGCCATCGTCTCTATCTTCTGCAGCGAGAACGCCAGGACCTCGTCGGCGGTCACCGGCGTCTCCTGGGCGTTCCAGATGCCCGTGGCGATCCTGTCCTGGCGCCCGTGGCTCATCGCCGTGGACATCGTCCGGAGCAGCGAGACGGAGTGCGCCGCGCTGGAGCTCGCGACGAGATCCTTGCTCCGGGCGGTGATGATCGCCGACGCCATGCCCTCGAACGCGATCTGCTCGGCCGTCTTGCCGACGACGTCGTCCATGGCGATGAGCGCGCCCAGCTTGGCGCACAGCGCCTCGGGCCCGCCGGCGCACAGGCGCTGGAACACCTCGGCGCCGCCGCCGGGGAGCTTCCGGTCGCGGAGGATGAAGGGCTTGGACAGCTGCATGGCGAGCTTGGGGAGCTCCTTCCTCTCCACCGGGATGTCGAACGGGTTCATGGCGGCGAGGTAGCCGCCGTCCCGGGTCTGCACGACGGGGCCGAGCCCCTTGCCGAGGTCGGAGATGTAGCACGCGGCGTCGGCGGCGGCGCCGGAGCCAGGCTTGGCGCCGGACTTGAGCGAGGACACCTGGGGAGCCGACGACGACTTGGCCGCCCCGCTCCAGTCCGTGTCCTCCCCTTGTTCCATCAGCATCAGGAACTCCCTCGTCACCTCCTCCTCGTCGGCGTCGAGCCCAGCCACCTCGCCCTCCTGCCGCTCCGGCGACTCGGCGCCCGCGTGCATCATGTTCTCGAGGGCCTTGATCTGGTTGGTGATCTCCTCGAGCTCGTTGAGCCGCCACGTGCGCGCGCTGTCGTGCACCACCTCCTTCACCACCTCGTCGCCGGCGGCCGCCGAATCGTCCTCCTCCTGATCGGCTTCCTTCTTCTCTTCAACCTCTTCTTTGGGTTCGTCGTCCTTCTCTTCTTGCCCCTCCACGCCCCTGTCGACGATGTCGAACTCCGCTTGCCCCTCCACGCCCTTGTCGACGATGTCGAACTCCGGGAACTCTGAGTCATCGGCATTCGCATCCTCCGGCTCGCGTTCCGGCTCTTTCTGCTCCTCCTCCTTGACGTCGGGCACCACCGGCTCGTCGAGCTTGAAGTCGTCAATGCCCAGCAAATCCGGCGACGGCGCGGCCTTCGACGGAATCAGCGCCGGCTCCGGCCGCGCCACCTTGGGGCTCGCGACGCTGAACGACGACTTGCTCTGCTTCCGAGCAAACATGGTGGAGGAGGAAGAGGAGCTGGTCCTGCCTGCGACAGCTGGCTGGCTGTACAGCCCGACGCCTCCGTCGTCCATGATCTGGAACGAGAGCTTGACGATGAGCTCGCCGCCTTTGGCCTTCCCGGCGAGCGGCAACGCCATGTCCCACTGCCGGACGCGATCCCCTTGCAGGCTCCTCTCCGCGGACTCCTTCACGAGGAGGCTCAGGTCCACGGCGCTCCGGCCGAGGTCCAGCTCCGGCGCCTCCACGGCGACCGCCGATATGAGGAACGGCCGGGGCTCGAACCGAAGCGGCTTCCCCGTGGCGCTGCCGCCGCCGCCGGCGCAGTAGAGGTTGCACCGGACGAAGAGGGTCTCCTCGAAGTCGGCGAAGCCGCCCTGCTGCACGCGCGACGGCATGGTCTGCACGGCGCCGTCGCGCGTCTCCTTCTTGCGGACGGCCACCGCGAGGCGCAGCCCGTTCATGGTCGGCGGGAGGCCCTGCGCCGCCACCACCTCGACGGAGAAGAGGCAGCCCATCCGCTGCATGCCGATGCGCGACAGCGCGCGGATCGGCTTCCAGCCCCGTATCCCTTTCTTCTCCCCGGCGACGGCGCCCGGCGCCGTGGCCACCGCCGCGAAGCTCTGGCTCTTGGACGGCAGCGCCGCCGCGTCGTCATCGTCCTCGTCCTCGTTCGCGGCCTTGTCCAGCTTCGGCCTCGACCGGAACGGGGACATGGACAGGCGGCGGGAGAGCGGGCGCGGCGCGGCGCGGACGGCGTCGGCGGCGCCGGCATTGCCATTGCCGCCGCCGGGCGAGCGGGGGAGCGCGAGGGAGGCAGTGCGGCGCCTGTTGTGCGACTGGTAGAGCGTGTGGCTGAGCGCGTCGAGCTCGCTGAGGATCTGATCGTTGGACTTGCCGTCGTCGGCCATGGCGACGAAGCAGCAGCGCCCGACCTCACCGGCGGCCGCTAGCAAGCAAAGCTCGTCAAGCTAAGAAGCAAGTGAAGTCTCCGGAGTGGATAAGTGGGGGAGTGGAGGAGACGGTGAAGTTTATGGCGGGACGAGAGGGAGGACGTTGATGGCGCGGCGCCATGGCTAGTGACAGTTTTGGAGGGATTTGGAAAGAGCGGATGGAGAAGAGACGAGCAAACTTGTGGCGTTTATGTGGCCGTTGGTTTGGCGCCAAATTGGTCCCCTATATATGTCTGGATGAACAGTTCGGTTTCACACAGCGGAGGTGCACACAAAGGTTTACAGGATAATGTGTGGATGATATGGGGTAATCCACGTGGCATGCTGGATCAACACACGTGGTCGCGCTAATCTCATTGTGAGAAACTCGCCGGCTAGACATGAACATGACGATCGTGCCATCCACAATCCCGTGATAAGAATCATCGGATTTGAAAAGGGAAAAAGAAAATGTGGATGGTCCAGTATACATCACGGATCATACTGCTCTCTGGCCTTCCTTTTGTCAGGCAGCTGAAGAAGTGACAACTGAAACCTGAAGGATTCAACATCACACTCTTTATTGAATTATTGTACATTGGCATGTGTGTTTATTGCTTATTTCATCAAAATATTTTGATACATGAGTACATGACCCAGATGAAAACACTTGTTTGAATGAACATATATCCGTTTGATACAAACCCACAAAATGAGACAGTTACAGACCATATGGCAGCTATTGATTCATTGCTTGGGATTCCCCTGCTCTTCCTGGTTGCCTTCACTGCTCGTCCCTACAAAACCCCGTCTCTCATCGGCAGATGCAGTGATGACCGGCATCCATATGTCAGCAGTGCTGCTCAGAAGAGATTTCACCTCTGGATCTGAGGCCATGGCAGATGATATCATCTTGTCCACGTTATCAAGACGCGATGATAGTTTGTCCAGCTCTGCAGCTATTTCTAGCTAGAGAAGGTCGAACATGAGCTGATGAGACGATTTATAAAGGTTCGCGGTGAAGAGGACAAAACATGATAATAGCATGTGTGTTTACCTCATTCAGCTCCTTAGGTGCCTGCTCTGGTACTTTAGTGACTTCTAATCCTAATGCTTCGATCTTAGCACGCAACTCTACTTCTTCCTGGTTGCTCATTGACTCCACCTGCATTTTTTGAATCAAATACCTACTGTTCAATAATCAACCAACAAGTACAAGTGTTTCTG
Organism: Echinochloa phyllopogon; assembly: GCA_033239725.1. Lineage (NCBI taxonomy): Eukaryota > Viridiplantae > Streptophyta > Magnoliopsida > Poales > Poaceae > Echinochloa > Echinochloa phyllopogon. The sequence goes on along the minus strand of BTCW01000002.1, from coordinate 45,828,936 downwards.
TCCTTATGTCACCATAGGTCAGAAATACAAAACAGAAAATAGAAGTTCCGGTAACCGCAGAGAACTAGGATCCAATTTGAAAGATAACGAACAAAAGAAAAAATCGACATGTTAGTAGTAACAACACAACAATACAGCATGCTATGCAAAGCACTGCTATACCAAAGGGTACTCTTTACACATTATGCAAATGAACGGAAGCACAATTCACTACAAACAAAACCACCGATTGTCTTAGAAAAGAGATGATGCTAATGTGCAATGGAACAAGTTAGTAGAAAAGACATGATGCTAATTGCTAATATACAACGGAACAAGTTAGGCAATTCTCACAAATTGTGATGGATCGTTAAACTAGCCTAAGGGTTCGATTCCCTACTTTGTGCAATTTTTACCAACACAAAATAGTGGTAAAGCGTTTCTGCTGGTTCCAACTATGTATCCACTTTTTTTAGATATGACTAGAGCTTATGCTCCTTGGTAAGTATAACCTGGCAAAATTAAAAGGCAGATGCCCTAGTTGTTTTCAGCCAGACTGGCTCTAGACATAAACTGACAAAATCAACTCAGCTGGCTCTACCTGGCCTTTGGTGGACACAAGGGAAACAGCAAAGCATGATTCTGACCATCCCTATTTTGTCTTGTCGTAACACAAACAAAATTATGACTATCCCAATTTTGTCTTGCCACAACACAAACAAAATGCACAAATGTGAAAGACTGAAAGGAAAAGATGTTTGCTTAGGAATCACAAGGAGTTGGTTGCTTCACCACTCTGCAGCGTGTTCAGGTGGATGCAAATCACTCATATAAAACTCAGCCTGGGTTACCTATCTTTGCCGTAAGCAATAAACTGATAACCCAACTTGAAGCGTGTCAGTATGATGATGCCCAGCAATGAAAATACAAGTGGAGCACGGCAATCCCAGTAACAAGTTCATGATAACATGCCTCTTCAGCAATACATCAAAAGCGCTACCTACCGAGTACCGCCACAACTAATTAGGGTTTACTAGGGGTCGAGACGGCGATATGAGATACCGCAACTCCAACATTCCAGGCTAATTTGGATGGAAGGGGAAAAAACGATTCTAGCAGTAGTATATTGCTCTAGTCGAGATCCATGAAACAAAACTGTAGAATAACGAGGCGCAGTAATCCTCCGGGTCGGCGAAATTAGCGCAGCCGCGAGACAAATTTCCCCAAATCGGCGGCAGATCGGGGCCGCGGAGGCGTAGCGTACCTGCTGGAGAAGGTCGGTGAGGAGCTGGAAGAGCGGCACGTCAGGCTTCGACCCATCCGCCATCGGGAATCGCTTGTTTTTCCTGCTCGAAACCTTCGATTTCTGGGTGGAATTCGCGCTCCGCTCTTGCCCTTCCTCCTCGGCTCGCTGGCGCTGCCGTTGCCGTGCACCTGTTGGGGATTTGCCCGGGGCTGGTTCGGTTTGCTTGCTGGCACTCCGTGATTCGTTGGAGGTCGGAGGAAGAAGAAGAAGGAGGGTGCGTATGCGTGAGCGGATTTGGCCCGAGTTTCTTGTTGGGCTTTCCAAAGTTACAGTCGGGCGTAAGAGCCCGGTCCGTTTTTGTGGAGCGGCGGAGGAGGAGAGATTCCGAGACGGACCGTGCAAGGCCCATCCTGTCTGGTGGGCTGGGCTGGTCGTGCAGGCAGTCTGGACAGACAAGGGAAACAACAGTGCCGTCGCAGCAACCGTCCAAAATCCGCAACGGGAGACGCTCTGAGACACTGACAACTCAACCCACGACCCCCACACGCATCACGCCTGGCCTTTGCCGTGCAAACAGACAGCCGGGCACGGGCGTTTCCCCTTGTTGGGCGCGCGGAGCCCGCGGGAATTACCGTTGCAACAGCAACAGCCATGGTGCGGAAGGCAACCGTTGGCGGCTTGGCGCCGGACGCCTGGGGTCGGGTCGCGCCGCGCGGCCGCTCAACGCCTGGGGTCGGTGGCGGGCCACGGGGCCGCGCGGCGTTGCAGTGACACGGCACGCGCACGGGTCGGTGGCGTCGAGGCGGGCACGGGTGGGCGAGGTGGCCGCCTGTAGGCTTTTTTTTTTTTTTTGAGCTGACGCGGGATGGCTGCTGTGCTGGCTGCCTGGCTCCTCCCTGCGGGGTTCCTTGGCCTCCCGGACGCGGTGGGACGTGGTCGCGCCGCCGGGCGCGCGCAAGCGGCCTGGAACGGTAGGCACGCACGCAGCAAATCGTTTGGCGGGGGTCAAAACAATGCGACGAGGGAACGAAAAAAAACAACGTGACGAGGCCGCCAATGGGACCATGAGAGGGCGTCTATTGTGGAGGGATAGTCCTTTCTTTTCTTTTCTTTTCTTTTCTTTTCTTTTTTTAAGTCAGTCCTTTCTTTTCTTTGACTCACCCGTGCATACCTTTGATAGTTTTCTTTTCAGCGAAAATCTTTGTTTTCTTCTCTTAGTATAAATTAGACAATTAGGTCAGCAGTATTTTTCGATCTCGATCGTGTGTCTTATTTTAACCCTGAGCCACACAAAATGTTTTGCCTGTAGCTGTGTCGGATGAGTAGTACGGAGTATGCGACCAAATAGACTTGGGCAAGATAATGTTGAAACCTTAATTAGCATTTAACCAAGTTAATTACTACTATTTTATTGTTTGAACTTTTATATTCACGAGGTGTTACTCCTCTAGAATGCGAACCATCTACTTCTTATGATAAAAATAAAAACTGCAGCATGATGGACATATGATGACTTTACTGAACTCATAGGCCGCATGGTGCGTATGTTGAGTGAGGTTATCATCATAAGTTAAATCAGATAACTTTTAAAGTCAATTTAAGCATCTGTTAATCGATTTTGATAACTTAACAAAACTGACACGTTGTCTCTCTTTAAAGAAAAAAGAAAACATAGAAGGTAACCCACCTTAGGACACCATCTCAACAAAAAGTACAATAAGTAATGTGTTCTCGAATGCCATGGCATTTATCTGAGTAAATAGAAGATTTTTACATTCTAGTGAAAAGCGAAACATGTTAAGACATGGGAAGTTCAAGTTTCTTCTTTTAGCACTCCTTCTACATGTTTTGGTTGCCAAAATTGATTAAGTTATTTTTTATGAACTGCTACATTTTTCTATACTATAAAGAGAATTAGATTTGAGAACATTTCTCACCAAGATTAGGCCCACCCCCCACCTGTACCCCCCTCACAGAGGACCCACCTGTCACAAAAAAAAGCTTGATATGGAGGGGGGAGACTCATTTTCCCATCGATACGCAGTGATTTCCCCCCAAAACCTCAAAACTTTTTTCACCTTAGAGTGTACCCATACCCACCCCCACGCCCACCGCGCCCACCGCGGCGAAAATTTTGGAAGGCGTCCGCCGCCCGCGTAGCCAGACCTCTCCGCAGCACGCGAAAAAATCGAAAACCTACGTCGCCCTTCCCTCAGCCGCCTCCCCCCTACGAGCCTCTCGTGACCCCGCCTCTCCTCCACCGCCGCCGTCGGTGCTTGCCATCTTCTCCCGCATCGTCCTCCGCTGCCGAACCCTCTACGTACCCTCCCATCGGTGGCCGGCGTCCTAGGGTTTCGTGCGCCGCCAGGTTTCTGCCTGGGATCGCGCGCCGCCAATCTCTGCCTGGGATCGCCCGCCGCCAAGGGCACACATCCCTCCATTGCCGGCCCCTGCTGGATGCCATCCTCTGGTGAAGGGCTGAAGGCTCGCCATTGGCCTCCCTCCAACAAGAACAGGACGGCGCCACGCCTCAGTCCCTAGATGCGAAGCTCTGTTCAATTGATTTGATGCATCTACGCATGCATACAGGTTCTTCCCCTTTTTTCCCTTTCTTTGTTCTTCAATCCTCCTTGCATCAGTTCAGGGAGAAGGATGCAAATAACCAGCCAAGAAATTCATGCCATGTCAAGGCTTTGAGTACGTTATTATGAATTGAGTTCATAGTGCAGTATATATGTTGCTTTGCTGCAACCAAACGAAAAAGACTTCACGATGCATGCAGACTGCCTTTTGTTTTTAGTTACTTGATGATTATTGTTGTCTACGGACTACGGGTGATGAATGATCAGCATTTGCAACTCCAGGTACAAGGCGCACCTAGATATCGTGCCTGTATTCGCGGAGACCGCACGTCGAGGTTCGTCACACCGGCGCGCCCACCGTCGCTACGGCGAACCTGCGGCGCCTGCACCCGCGGTCGAGCGGGATCGTGATCTACACGTCGAGGTTCGTCACATGTTTTCTGCCCACCATCGGCTTCGCCTGCCCATAGGGCTGATGTCTACCTTCTTCACGTTCTCCGTATGGTTTAATTTTGTCGACCCAGCGGTTTCACATGTCCGTGGCCTGGCAGCAGCCGGCCGTGGCCTGGCTGTAGCCGGTCGTGGCCATGCCGCAGGCGGCCGTTGAGTCTGTATGATGAAAGTTGTTGGTTTATAAAACATTGTATATGATCAAATTACGTATTAGGAATGGAAGACCAAACACCAGGACGTACACCACTTGGAGATGTTACCAACATATGTTCTGATCGTCCTCCAAGGCCTGTCAAGCGACAAAGAAGTGTTAATCTGCCCCAAACACAAGGTTGGCCATATCTGATATTTTATAAAGTTTGACAAATTTTATGTCAATTATTGACATCGGTATATTTATGTCACAGGATTGGAACCCCGCCAAACAGGAAGCGTGCCACTTGGAGATGTAGCACGCCCTGTCAAGAGACAAAAAAGTGTTAAAGATACTGATGGAGGCGTACTGGTAGATAACCATGTTGCGGAACAACGCGAGACGCAGGGTAATCCAATCAACAAGATTTTGATATTTTATAACACCAAATGTTCCATGTGTTGTTTTACCTTGAGCTGTATTCCTTCTTTTCACAGAACAAAAGCGAGAAAAGTCAAGGGAAAGGTATGCAAATATGCCACCTGAAAAACAGGAGATTCTCAAAGAAAAAATGAGGGAGTATGCCCGTCGTAGAAGGGCTAACAAGGCAACCAAAGATGAAGCGATAAGCACAGGTGCCCTTCTTGTCAATCCACACAGTCATTGTTACTCATTTTTAGTTATTCACTGAATTGTCCTAAAATGTGTATTATAGGTGTAGCTTCGTTGAATGTTCAGCATATAGAAAATACCGACACTACCCTGCTGCAATCTTCCACCCCCTTTCGTGTGAATTCAGTTTCAGTTTCTGCAGGTAACACAGATATGCAAAATACTCCAGTTACTTGCAATAATAATTTAGGTAAAAATTATTTTAATAATATAATTGATGCGTGGTTTTACATGCATACATTTATACATTGGTACTCATGTGTTGATTATAGGTGTAGCTTCGTTAAATGTCCATCCATCTGAAGATAGCAAAACTGTACCGATGCAAGATTTCAACCCCACCGATGTTAATTTTGTACCCTTAACTGAAACCAACGCGCGGTTGCAGGAATCTTTAGATCGTACAGGTAATTTTTTTAATAATGTTATTCAATTATTGATGTTGTATACATATTTATGTGTGTTAATATGTGTGTTTTGGGTCCAGCAACTGATGAAGTAGATGACACGTGGCTTAGGCGCAATGATTCATATAATCAGAGCACAGGTTATTCCATCCAGTATAAGATAAAATATATGATTTATATACACACACATATGTATGTTTCGTGTAAAAATTTGTTGGTTATAGGTGTTCTTCGATCATCGTCTGCCAGTGAGCGCATGAAGATAAAGGGTAGAGAAAAAAAAAGGAAAAAGTATGGAGCTTTGAGTCAAGATGAGAAGGCAATTAGAAATGTTAGACAGCGTGAAACAAGGCGTCGTCAGGTTAAAGATTCTACATCTACTCCCATTGATGGTCATGCCCCTGGTAGCTGCTAAACCTTTTTCACGTTCTCACCTTATGGTCCATGTTATTATCAATTGATTCATATGTTAGAGCCTGACAATTTATTTGCTATCGATTCAGGTGTTTTATTTGAGACACCACCATCAGGAACACTGCAGTCTGCAATCACCCAGTTAACTTGTGGACCTAGGACACATACCTCAGTGCTACCAGCATCAGGGACACTCCAGTCTGGAGTCACCCAGTTACCGTCTGTACCTAGGACACAGACTTCAGTGCTAAAATTTCAGTCCCAACATGAATGGGACTCTGGAATATGGGAACCAGACAACCTAGAACATGGAATTGAAGGTACTGTGTGAGCATACTGTTGTTGTAATATGATTTTTTCATGAAATAATGATCAATAAATATGTCTCAGAAAATGATCTGGATGAAAGGGATCCAAACGAGGATGGGACGGACGTTCTATATGATGACGAAGCTAGGGTGTTTCATCATAAAGGTATGTTCCTCGATTGGCTGGACATTGCCTTTAGACAGTTCATGGTTTTATGACTAATATTATTTCCATCACCTTCAGGGTCTGTTCAGTATGAATGCCGCAGAGATCCGGATAAGGTGACCACCGGCTTGGATCCGTACGATTACGTGTACAAGGTCCTTCAGAAAAAACACCATGTTTTGAAAAGGGCAAAACATTGTGAATTTTGCCGAGCAAAAAAGTTTCCTGGTGAAGGTCCTGCGTTCTGTTGCATGAATGGGAAGGTCAATATATACATGCCAGTAGTTCCCAGCGAGCTGAGACGTCTTTTTTCCAGCCAGGCAGATGAAGACGCAAAATACTTCCGAAAGCACATACGGTATTTTAATTCACATTTTTCATTCACCAGTTTTGGGGTATCCATTGATCGTCGCCTTGCAACGGCTAGAGGTACTGGTGTTTACACTTTCAAAGCACATGGACAGATTTATCATAAGCTCGATCAACTTATTCCGGGTGGTAAAGGACCACGACATATGCAGCTGTATTTTTATGACACTGATGACAGCATTGAGCATCGGCTTAAGAGGTCACCTGGTTTGGATGGCAGCTTGATCATTTTGATTTTGAATATTTTACGGGATAATCCATATGTCCGTGTATTCAAGAGTCTTGGTACTGTCTCAAATATTTCAGAATACACTATTGCTCTAAACACAAGCATCTCTGTTGATCAAAGGAGATATAATGCCCCAGCAATGGATCAGGTTGCTGCTATATGGGTTGACGGAAATGACCCTCAACATAGGTTTTCACGTAGTATCATTATATATGGTTGTGAAGACCGTGCGCATTATATCAGGGCGTACCATGGATGCTACGACCCCCTGGCTTATCCTCTTTTTTTCCCACATGGTGAAACTGGTTGGGAGGATAAGAAGATAGAGTTTCAAGATCCGCCGCCATCAAAACCCAAGCAAAAGTATACAAAGAGAAAAAATAAAGGTTAGTTGTTTCAATTGCCTTGTTTCCAAGTTTTCCTTTCATATTTTTGCTTGTAAAACTTCTCACACTTTGTGATAATCAGATAACGACTCCGATCCAGTAGAACGTCCAGGAAAACGTATCAGACGAGGTTGGTCATAATATGTATACTAAATTTTATGTTTTGAACAATACATTATATTTGTTTAACATCTTAGATGCGTGTCCAGGCCCTGTACTTGATGCTGGCGATGAAGACATGCTGATGGAAACATGTATGCTTTTAATGTTATTATTGATTGCCCTTTTTTAATAATCTATACCAACAAATGTTCATTTACACAGATGATGATGGAGATTTGGACGAGAATGCCGAGGCAACAGGTATAATGATTACACGTGTTGTGTGCATCCACGTGAATTCCAGCCAGTAACTGACTATGTCTTTTTTTTGTAGCTTCTGGTGAATCGCGTCGTTACGTTAGTGCTAGAGAATATTATTGCTTCAAGCTGCAGATCCGAAGCAATGAATTTAATATATTCTTCCATGCTGGTCGTTTGTTCCAACAATTCTTAGTTGACATGTATGTAAAGGTTGAGTCGATGCGACTTGATTGGTATTCTAAACCGGCACATCAGGCTCTTATCCGTGCCGATCTGTACCAGGTTAGTGTTTAGAATTTAAACTTTTTGGCATTGTCACACGCCTTCTTCGAATTGTTTTACTTACAGCATATGATTTATGGATTCTAAATTTAAATATTAACTTAAACTACTATATTATTCTCTGAAGGGTTTGCTTGACACGCTTGCCACCGGAGAGGCAGATGCTTCCAAGGCTGGGCTCAGGGTTGTTTTGAGCAAAGATTTTCCTGGTAGTGATCGTGATGTATAGTCAAGATTTATGGATGCAATGACACTGGTTACACGTTATGGCAAGCCAGATTTTTTTGTTACAATGACATGTAACCCATGTTGGGAGGAGATAGCAGGGGAGTTGTTACCTGGGCAGACACCGCAAGATCGTCCTGATGTTGTTGCCAGGGTGTACCATGCAAAGTTAGCTGATCTTCAGGTTTATTTAATCAAGAATGGGGCTTTGGGAAAGGTTGCCGCATGGGCACATGTCACGGAATTTCAGAAACGAGGTCTCCCACATGAACACTTCCTACTGGTTATGGAGGCTGGCAGTAAACTGAAGAGTCCGGATGATTATGACAAATTTATTTCAGCAGAGCTACCTGACGTGGATAAGTATCCTGTGTTGCATGCACTTGTTTGCAGACATATGATGCATGGTCCCTGTGGCGCCCTGAACCGGGAATGTCCTTGCATGATTGATGGTCAGTGCAGGTTCCGCTATCCTCGCCAGTTTAGTGAATCAACACAGCAAGGCAAGGATTCCTATCCTATTTATAGAAGGAGGGATAATGGTGATAAGGTTAAGATAAGAACAGAGTGGTTGGATAACAGATGGGTGGTGCCTTATAATCCAAAGCTTCTAATGAGGTATAACTGCCATATCAATGTTGAGATCTGTTGCAGCATCAAGTCGGTAAAATACTTATACAAGTATATATATAAAGGTCATGACCGTGCTTCATACTCTCTTGATCGTAAGGATGGTGGACAGCATGTGATCAATGAGATCAAGCAGTATCGAGATGCAAGGATGATAACGGCTATCGAGGCAGTGTATAGGTTGTATGGTTTTAAGTTGTATTCAATGTCCCCTCCGGTCTTGAAGATGCAGGTCCATCTGTATGGTATGCACATGGTTGCATATAAGTCTACTGATGATCTCAATGATGTAGTGGTTCGGGACAAAGCACAGAAGTCTATGCTCACAGAATATTTCAAGATGAACAGGAGAGATTTAGAAGCACGCACCCTTCTGTACCGGGAGTTCCCGGAACACTACACATGGAACAAGTCCAACAAGTTTTGGAAACGTAGACAGAATAAATGGATCATGATCGGTAGATTGGTCTATGCAAATCCAGCAGAGGGAGAGAGGTACTATCTTCGCATAATGCTAAACCATGTTCGGGGCGCAACATCTTATGAAAATTTGAGGACTTTCCGTGGTGTTACATATAAGACATTTAGAGAAGCTTGTGAGGTTATGGGGTTTGTAGAGAGTGATAAATCACTGGATGATTGTTTGACTGAATCTGCCACATTCAGGATGCCATGTGCTCTAAGGAGGCTTTTTGCTACTATAATGGTTTTTTGTGAGTGCACAGATATACGTCTCTGGGACAAACACTTTGATTCTCTGTCTGAGGATTTTCGGCGTACAAGTGATAATGTCTCTGCCATTCAGCAGATGGTCCTCAGAGATATTTCATTCCATTTGGTATCTATGGGCAAGGACATCCGGGACTACGGTCTTCCGGAACTACAAGAGTCAGGTCAGTTAATTATATTATGTACTTGCTTTTTTATCAAGAGTCAGGTCAGTTGTCCCCTGGCAGATGCACCAGGAACTGTTGACAATACACTACACATAGACTGACATGCATAAAACATACTCTATTTGTTTTGTCAATTTTTTGATGGATAATTAATATTTTTTCATGCTAAAGTAAATCTGATTTAGTATATGCGAGTAAAAAATTATATGATCTGTGCGGTGTGGTTGTTGTGATGCCCGCGTTTCTAATCCCTGGAAAATCACTAAATAATACACCCGGTAAAAATCGTTTCAATCTTTTCACCACCGAGCTCCCGTTCCCGCCAAATCTTCCCGCCTTGTTATCACCGCCCCCCCCTCCTTTCCCTGTTCGCCTCTTTGTCGCCACTCTCCTTTTCCGTCCCATCCCGCGTCGCCCGCCCTCGGGTCGACCGCCGGGTCCGACCAACCCCGACGCCGTCGGCTTTCCGCCGCGAATCCCGCCATCCCCTCCTTTTTTCCCCCTCTCCCTCTTCCTTTTTCCCTTCTTTTCTCTTTTCCCTTTTCTTCTTTTCTCCTTTTTTTTCCTTTCTCTCCTCTCTTTTCTCTCCCTCCTCTGTTTCCCCCACCCGACACCTCTGCCCTGCTCCGCACGCCGCCGGTCGCTCCCTCTCCGCTCACCCCCCTCTGCTCCGCTCGCCGCCGGCCTCGCTGCAGCTCACCGACCCCATCGCGCCGACCACCGCTGCCGCCCTCGCTCTGCCGTGCCGTCCCAGCTCTACTGCGCGGCCACGCCACGCCCCGACCGCACACGCGCGCCATCGCCGACCACCGCACCGCCCCTGCACGCCACCACCGTCCTCGCCAGCGGCCCCACTCACTCGAGCGCGCACGCCACGTCGCGACGAACGCAAACGCCAAGCACAGGGCCACCCGTACCACAAACTCGCCGGCCAGCTTCGTCCCCGAACGCCGGACGCCATTAACGCCGCCCGACCTACCCCTCTCATCGGCCCACTCCCTCACCACCCCTCCGCGCCTATAAATGGGGTCCTGAGCACCCTCTCCCTCACCACCAGCTCACCCGCCCTCCAATTGAACCCCTCCGCCACCATAGCGCCGCCGCCCCACTGCCACTGTCGCCGCCGCCGCCTGCTCCCGTGGGCCGGCCACCTCACTCCACCTCCGCCCGAGGTAGGACCACTAGTGGACTTGCCATGTCTCACTCTCTCTTTTCCCCTGTCCCCGTTCACTGCCGCCGCCCCAATCGCCGGCAATCCGGCCGGGCAGCACCGTCGCCGCCGCTCCCCCCCCTTTCACTGTGTCGCGAGGAAGAAAGGCGCTTTTGCGAGTAACCCCCTGTCTTTTTCCCTTTTCGAACCCGCAGTCCAAACTTAAACCCCCCCTCTCTCTCGGGCACTTTGCACAAAACCCCCTGAACTTTTACCAAATCAACCCACAGTCCACCAGCACTATTCCCCCTCTCTCTGTCTTTACACCTGACGCCCTGAGCTTTCCCATAATTACAGAAAGGTCCTTATTCTTTATAAACAGCCCCTAAACTCCACTAAACTCGTCATTTCATGCGCCAAATTAATCCCGTTTGACCCCAAACCCCACCACAATATTCACCAATATATTTCCGCCAAATCCGTCCAGTCCATACTCAAAAATAATCGTGTCATTATCATCCGCTCTCTTTTCCGTTCTTCTTTCGGAGCTCAATAAAAGCTTTTTCTTTTATTTATTGAGTGTTTATTTGTGTGTGCCGTAGACTCCGCTGTGAACGAGGAAGGACTCGAGGAGGAGCAGTGCTTCGAGCAGGAGCTTGGAGACCAAGACCCCGGGCAGGAATCCCCCGAGGGTTGGGAGAACGGCAAGTGCAATCCCACCCTTTGATGCATACTTTTGTCCTAGATTTTATAAACACAACCCATGGCCTGTTTTATAAAACTTGCATGATTTTACTGCTCAACCCGGTTGGATAGCCATCCCTTGATTGCTATGACTGCTTCCTTGACAACCCAGATTAATGTTTAAATATGACAACGCTCTGTTTAAATGTTAGTTACTGCTAGAAATGCTTAGGAATGTTTTACTGCTATACACTCCTTTATAATCATTTGGTGTTTACAAAAGCAACCGTGTGCGTGCTTTAAAATAAAAGAGATGATTTGTGTAAATAAAATGAGTACCCGTGTGGGATGAGACAGACGGTATTTCCGTGTGAAATACCGAGGTGAGCTCGGACCGGTGTGGTTGAGCATGGTGGGAGTTGTCTATCCTATCACAAGTTTTGGGATGATGTTGATGTGTCATCTAGCCTAACCCATTTTTCTGTACCACCACTCGACCGTTGTATGTGGCAACGGCCTAGCATAAACCCCACTAGTTGAGCTGCTGGTTATATGGTGTGCTGGTGAGCAACAGAGGGACATGGAGCCGGGGATACGGTCTATGTGAGGTATGCCCCTGGTTAGAACCTCGTTGGTAGGTTGCTAACCCCTGGTCGCGTCTGTGTTAACTTGTCAGTTTAGCTATGGTGGGTAATGGCTTTGATAGGAGCTGCACTGGCACTAAGGTGTTCTTGTTGTGGTAGCCTACTTGTGGTTGTGTACACCTCTGCAGAGTTAAAACCTATCCGGATAGCCGTGTCCACGGTATTGGGCGAGTTACGGCTTGGTCACTTCACTAGTCCCCTGTTTTGGTGTAAGAAAGTGTTGGTATTTGGTCGAGCGGAGAAATGTTTTGACTTGGGCTACGACATATGGGGAATCTGGTAGCAACAACATCTTGTACGAAAAAGTGTTACATTTACTGTTCCCTTTAAAAGTAATATTTGTGAAAACACATTGCGAAAACCAACCCCTTGCATGTGTAATAAAATTTGCTTTGCTGCTAAATAAACCATAAGCCTTCCTTGTTACTATCCTGTGCATACTTCTGTTATTACCCCTCCGTGGTTGTGGTTGCGCTTGCTGAGTACGTATGTACTCACCCTTGCTTAATCTGTTGCAGAGGCAGACCCGGACTTTGTGCCTGAGGATATCGTCTAGTGGGGTTCGTTCTGCACCCAACCTTTGCCTGTGTGTTAGGGTCACCCGCTGGAAGCCGCATGCGTTGCCACTCTGATGAAGACCTCTATGTTATCAATCTTTTTATCTGGAGCTTAGTGTTAGTTCTGTTTGTCGTGGCCCTGCAATGCCACCGTCTTCCGTAATGTTGTTGTTGTACTGAACTATCTGTTGTAATAATGTGAACCAGCATCCTGGGACTGGTATTTGTATCACATTAAGTTCTCTCTCTCGAGGGGACGCTTCAGGTGGTATCAGAGCCGATAGGTTGGCCGTAGGACGTACCCCTAGGATCTTGACCCTACCTAGTCTCCTCTCACCAGTTTGTTCTTGCCTAATCCTTTTCCCCCACACAAGTACTCACCGACGGCTTTTTGACTTGTTCCAGATGGCCCAGCCGGTTGACGAGGGTTGGGGCGAAGGAGTCTGCCCCGCAGAGCCTGGCCTCCCCAAGTTGCTGCTGCTCAGCCTGGAGCATGTTGGAGTCACAGAGACCCCCGAGTACTTTTGCCGGGAGTTCACCACCAATGGTACCCGTCGGTGCCGGATGTTCATTTTTGTGGGGAGAAGCTCACTGTACAAGGAAGTGGCACCTTGGTTTGTCCACGCCACCGGCTACGACCGCCCCAATGCCTACCGCAAAGCCGCAAGGAGAGCCCTGATGTGCCTCCGCACACTCTACAGACAGTACCTCGTGGGAACAGCACTAGGTTTTACCCCACCTCTGGTGAGTGGAGGACGCGAGTGGATTGCCCAGATGAGGAACCTTGGGAGAGATGAAGATATGGAGGACACTGTATCCCACATGTCCATTTACCTCACTGGCTTGGACAGGTGTTGACGTAAAATCCGCACCTCACGCCAAGCACACAGCAAGCCGAACAAGCTGGCTTCAAACGTGGCCCTGGCTTTTGAATCCGGAAGCGTGCCAGTCAGTTTGCCTGAAAACTAACAAAGGGATAAAAATGTTTAGATCAAAACCTGGAACGTGCCGGGTGATACCAGACAGTTCCATATTTGCGGCTATGAAGCCAATGTCGAGAGACAAATAGCTACAGAGAAGCTATCTGTCGGCAGTTAAAACCTCATTCGGCAATCGGCAAAACACGCAGTGAGCGTACTGCCGAATGCGTGACGTAAGCATGACGAAAGATCGGCTTTCAACCGAATGAACGCTGTAACACATACTCATAGCCGATTAACGAGAAACAGAGCATGATGGATAAATAAAAGGGTGAAACATGATCATAAATTCGCAGTAAACAAAGAATGCATAGGCCGAAAGCAGCACCCGTCAAGCATGATAACGAACAAGTTAATCCACCGCATGATACGACTTGTTTGTGACCACACCACTAATCAGATTAGATCAATCCACCGCATGATACAATCTAACCATGAAAAGCTAAAAGCATTCGATGTTTAGTTACGAACCCACAACACAGTCACGAATTTACATTGAAAACAAGAATGCATAGGCCGAAAGCAGCACCCGTCAAGCATGGCAACAAGCGAGTTAATCCACCGCATGATACAACTCGTTTATGACCACACCACCAATCAGATTAGATCAATCCACCGCATGATACAATCTAATCGTAAAAGGCTAAAAGCATTCATTGTCCAATGCAAACCCACGAACACACGTTCACTCGTGAGAGCGCTGCCGAATACGGCTATTTAGCCGAATCGGGGTCCATGGCGAAGGAACAAGCCTAATCGGTAAAGATAAATCTATCAGATCGAATCGAATTCTAATCCACCGGATGATTAGCTCTAAGACGACCCAAAAACCTGCATCTACCGCATGATACCCGGTTCTGTCAAGATCTACACGATGCCGACAAGCTCGAACCCGCGACACGTAGCAACCTAGATCGGTTTCGGATTCGGCTGTGAGGGGATAATTCGTTACATCGTAAAGCAGAGCCGATTCTAGCCGATCTAGATTGGGCAAAGGTGTGTTGCATGAATTAAGCACATAGTAAAAACGAAGCAACACGGGGTAACTTAATGAATCCGTTAAATCTTGCCGAAATCTAACAGAGCCGATAACTTGGTCCATACTAGATCTTAGCCCACCGCATGGCTCATGACCTAACAGAGGAACCTTCTTGAGACCACAACTTAAATCCACCGGATGATACTAAGCATGGTAACAAGACTACTTGCATCAAAGCTTAAATCCACCGCATGATACTAAGCATGATACAAGGTTGCCGGTACTTACGGAGGTCGACGGATCGATGACTCCTCTCGAAGAACTCGACGACTCGACTAAAGGACTCGATATTGGCACGGGGCCGGTTTGTTGTATGATTGATTCGATATATCTTTTACAGCTGCCAAGGGTTTATATTTATACCCAGGTCTTGATACAACTCCTAGTCGGACACGACTACAACACTTGTTCCTAAAAATAAATGACGAATCTTCGTGCCCATATTGCTTTCCTTGTTCGAACCGGCCTTTTCCTTATGTTGATCCACGTCATCATGTCTTCCCGAATGCTGCCACTCTTCGCCTGCGGAACAATGCCTCTGCCGAATGATGACGTATTCCCGACCGCAGAGTATCCCTGCCGAACGTTTCAGCCGAATGGCGATGCGTTCCCGACCGCAGAGCATCTTTGCCGAATGCTTCAGAAAAAACCCTTTTAGCCGAATGGCATCCTTCTACCAAATCCGGCCCACATGTCAGCCTCTTCCTGGTGCCAATTTTCGGTGTCAACACATGCCCCTTCAATTTCGGGATAAGAGGTAACTTTTATCTCGGAATTGACCAAAAGCACTTAACATTTCCAAGTTAGTTCTGCTCGGCACCCGCTTCTCCTTCCGAATCTTCAGAGCTCCCATCCGGATCCGAACCCTAAGTCATCGTCTTCCAAGATCCAACTTTCAAATGGCGGACCAAGATCTTGCTCTCCAGGTAAACTTCAATCCCCTCAAGCATGTTCGGCAGTCTTCTTTCGATTTGTATTTTAAATTTCTTCTTATCCCCTTTCATTCTTGATAGGCCCTAGCTGCCGAAATCCTCATCCCTGTTGAGGAAAAATCTCCATCCTACTTCCTCGGTCCCGTAGGAGATTCAGACCCTTCTGAAATCATTGCGGCCGAATCTCAGCGGATTCCTTTTAAGACTTCACTGACAAAACCTCATGAGTGGCAAGATGCTTTCAAGAATTGGCCTTTGCCCCCAATCGCCGGATGGAGAAACTGGTATAAAAGGATGTCTGATGATAAAAGCCCTCAAACACAGAATTGGGATCATTTGCGTATTTCTCATTGCCTGGAGCTGTCATTAGCTGAAACACCAAAGAATGAGAACCTCCTGATTGCAGCTTGCCACTTTTGGTCCAATGGTACAAATACCTTTCTTTTTGGTCATGGCCCAATGTCTCCAACTTTGGCCGATGTCTATATGATAACCGGCCTGAATGTCACAGGAACTGTACACCCATATGATCATAAAGGTTCCTCCAAGCAGACAGGAGTGAAAACAGGGGTTGGATATAAGAGATACATTCAGAATCATATGTCTGATGGCCCTCTGACCGATGTTGAATACAGGGCCTTCCTGAATATGTGGCTATGCAGATCAGTCTTTTGTGGCAAAGCCAATGAGCCAACTTTGAATCACATTGTGATGGCTGAAGAGTTGGCTGCTGGAAAAGTCATCCCACTTGGGAAATACCTCCTGGGAAGCGTCTATCATATGCTCAACCAAACCACCCACCTGATGCACACTAGCAAGAAGATCCCCTGTGTCAATGGTCCCTGGTGGTTTGTCCAAATGTGGCTGCAATTATACATGCATCAAATTGTTGCTATTGATCTCAACAGCCGAGACTTCCCTTCAATCAATTATAAAGAAGGAGAAACCCGGAGAACCAAAGGTTGTCAAACTTATGGAGAAGCTGCCTCCACTGTACATATTAACAAAAACATTGGTGAACTATTTGAGCTCTTCTTCAGAGGTTTTGCCAATCCTCTTTGGTTCCCTTATTCGGACAATGACAATCTTACTCTCCCTTGCGAATTCAGCTTTGAGACTGGATGCACTGATGTACAATCTGTAGCAATTTTTAATGCTTTCATCCAGCCCTGCATCCTGCCAGCCGAATTCTGTGGAGGGAGGCTAGTCCAAAGCACTTATGAATATTATCAGCCAAACATGATGGCTAGACAGTTGGGATGTGGCCAAGTGCCCCCTAGGCTATTCCTTCATGAATTCCTCAGGCCTAGGGAGATAATCAAGGATTTCACAGAAACAAGAAGGATTTTCAACTATAAATGCTGTGGAACTATTTATGCACCTGATCCTTTCGTGCTAATAGTATCTGCCCATCCTTCCTTCACCCTCTGGTGGCAAGAATTCCATGATCATATCTTCAACATGCCAATCCATCCTTTCTGCCTTGAATTAATGCCTGATTATCAGCCAACTGCAGAGGTAATATGCTTATTCCTTTATCTGTCTTAACAACATTAGCCCCAATCGATTCTGACTTTATTATTTTGCAGGACATAACACCTGCCCCTCTTGCCAGGGTAATTTTATACAAAACTGCAGGCCCAATTTCTGCTTTGGGGCACCAATCCCCTACTTTGGCTCAGCTGATGGCTAGACAAGCTTCTTCAGATCCAACACTCACTAGACCATCATCTGTCAAGAGGAAAACCCTCCTCATAGCTGCTCCTTCAGTTGTAAAGAAGAAAAGAACAAGTAGCAAAATCAAGGTCAGAGTCTTTTTTCTTTGACTATAATGCTTGTGGTGTTTCTTGCTCAGCTATTTCTTTTTGATTTCAGCCCAAAGAACAACAGCTAGCAATCAGTACACGTCCTGCCGATGCTTCAATGATTGGTAAAATTTTCTCACATTTTTGTCTTTAAAGTTCCTCTCCATCGGCATTTATTCCTTTTCAGTTTCAGAGCAAATCTCAACAGACCCAATTTCGGAAAGTCCTCCTTCTAATCAAGAACTAGCTTCAGCTTCTCCTGATGTTCTTCAACTAGAAGCCTCTTCTCTACCAACAGATCTTCCAAGCTCTCCTCAGCATGACATACAAGAATCTTTGCCTGAGCTCGAGCTGCCCTCTCTTTCCAACCAAGAGACCAGGAATGAGGTAGAGATAATTACTCAGTCTTCCAGTTCTTTATTCAATGAATCATCAATAATTCGGCATAATCTTCTTTTCAGGAGAAAACCACTTCTTCACCCAGCTATTCATTTGCTGTGGATGATTTAGTTGCCGAACAAGGAGAAGAAACCTCTTCTGGTCAAACTTTGTCAGAGGAGAACCAAGCAAAATTGAAGGAAATCCTCTCTTTTCTGCACAAGGACACTCGGGAACAAGTTACCAATGCTGATCTTTTAAGAGATTTGCTTGAATCATTTGATCAAGACCTTCCTGCCGATATCAAGACCTCTTTAGATCCAATCTCCAAATTGGATGATCATTTTATCGCAGTGAAGCAAGCTCTGAAGAATCAATCGGCTCAACCAGCCTTGGAGCAAAGGAGAACTTTGGTCAAGCAATCTGTAAAAGACCTGCATACTCAAGTTCAGAATGACAAGGAATCATTGATCAAACTGGAATCTGAACTTGAAATGAAGGAGATCAGAAAAGCTGCACTTGAAGCCGAATTGAGAAATTTATCGGCCGAAATTGAAGCTGACAAGAAGAAGATAATCGAGCTTCCCAAGTTAACAGAGAGAAGGCGAAAGGAAGCCTTAGCAGCTCTGAACGAAGACAAACGACTCAAGGCGAAGCTGGCTGCTCTGACTAGAACCCAAGAAGCTGATAAAAACTTATTAGAGAACATTAGCAATATGATATCAAATGCCAAAAATGTAATCTCAAATTTCTTGGGTGTGTGAATTATGTTTGATAGCCGAATGTTTTATTAACCCTGTAATCTTGTCATCCTTTTAACTCTGTTTTCCTTCATTGTGGATGACTCATTCGGCAAAGTTGTCCATAATAGTACTTAGACCCGAAAACGCTTCAACTATGACATAGCCGAATCCCATCCAGTCAAAGCCGAATACGACTCGATAAGAATCCCAAACGACATGAGAACCGATCGGCTGGAAAATCCTTTCCACCTTCCGAACTCTTCGGAATATGCGCCACGATCTTTGGCCACGATTTCCTCTGTGGGTTCTATAAATAAACACCCAGGCAGTCCACAGTTTCTTCACCAAGTTCTTCGCCTTCCAAGTTCTTGCCGGCCCAAGCCATTCTTTTCCCAATCCACAGTCATTCCAAGGAACTTCCAATGGCCGATAACAACAGGAGGCGCCCGGCCGCCGATGAAGCCGAAGGAAGTCGTGCCGGCGCTCGCCGCCGGTGAGTAACTGCTTGCTTCTCTCTGTTCTTCTCGAGATCTCCTCCCTCTTTTTGACGAATCTCTTTGTTCTTTCAGGGTAATCCAATGGATTGCCGGCGCTGGTGCGCCAGTTGTGGCTCCAGCCGCTGCTCCTGCGGCATCTTCGAGTTCGTCCAATCGATCTCTCGAATCGGACGACTACCGCTACACGGACGGCGATGCCCGCCGATTCAAGGCGGAGCGCGACGACTCTCGTCGCGAACTGGAGGCTATCTCCAAACAAGCCGGGATTGCTGACCTCGAATGGCAGCACGAGCGCAAGCAACTGCTCGAAGTCATCGATGGTGAGTCCTGCAATCTGCTCAATCTCAATCTCATTCCCCGAATGATATTAATCTGTTGCCCCTTTTGTAAACTTGCAGCGCGTGACGCCGAACTCGATCGGCTGAAGGCGCTGGCGAATGAACTGGCGAACAAGGTGAATGCTCCTGGGGACACACCAGAAGCTCGCCTCGGCGCGGTGGCGGGCCGCATCGATGAGGTGGCCTCGCATGGCATCCGTTTGGGCACTGCTGCAGGCCTAGTCGCCATGTCGACGCACACCAATACCGACTACTCCAGGCTACCGACCGGTTTCGCTAATGGTAACCCGGAGGAGATCGACGACATCGAGGCTTCCATAGATCGCCTTGATGCTCATGGCGCCGCCATTGCCGATTCCATTCATCCTCAGTCCGTTCTAAACAAGCTATTCCATTAGTTTGTACTAGGGATTCATGGAATTTCGGCAATAAAACTTATCTTTTGTGATCTTGCATGAACATCTGATGTAGTATATTTTGTGCTAAGGGCAATACATTCAGTACTGGCCATTCTCCTTTTCTGTCAACATTTGTTCTGAAGGCGATTTCTTCCCGAATATCGACTTGTTCGGCAATTTGATATATCAATCATCGATCGATTTCAATACTGGGATAATACCTCTTCAAATATCTTCCATTTATAGCAGAAGCAAATTCTTCCCCCAATAATGTCTTCAAAATATATGCATTTCCAGGCACGCATCTAACCACTCTGAAAGGACCTTCCCAATTTGGAGACCATTTGCCGAATGCTGCATATTTGGTTCCAATCGGCAATATCGCTTTCCAAACTAGATCACCTTCTGTAAATTGCTTAACTTTCACCTTCTTGTTGTAATACTTAGCAATTCGCATCTTGTTCTTCTCAATATTCTCCAAGGCCCTGAGACGAATCATATGCAAATCTTCTAATTCGTCCATCATTAAATCTTTATAATCTTTAGAACTTAAATCCTTTTGCAACTTTATTCTCCTTGAGTCTAATTGTATCTCCCATGGCAAAATAGCATGATGCCCATACACCAACTCATAGGGAGACGTCTGTGTAGCCCCATGTGGAGCCATTCGGTAAGCCCATAAAGCCTCATTGAGTACCGAATGCCACTTTCTCGGCTTCTGATCAATCTTTTTCTGTATAATTTTAATCATAATCTTGTTAGAAGCCTCTGCCTGACCATTAGCTTGGGCATAATAAGGAGAAGAATTTAACAATTTGATGCCCATACTCTCAGCAAAATCTCTGAATTCTGAAGATGTAAATTGAGTCCCTTGATCAGTGGTGATTGTCTGAGGAATCCCGAATCTGTAAATGATGTGTTCTTTAACAAATTCAACCATATTCTCCGACGTCACTTTTTTTAATGGAATTGCCTCAACCCATTTGGTAAAATAATCGGTTGCCAAAAGCACAAACTTATGCCCCTTGCTAGATGGAGGATTTATTTGGCCAATCAAATCTATTCCCCATCCTCTGAATGGCCATGGCTTGACAATGGGATTCAAAACCGATGCCGGAACTCTCTGAATGTTTCCAAATTTCTGACAGTCTTGACATCCTTTATAATATTCAAAACAATCTTCCAACATTGTCGGCCAGTAATATCCAGTTCTTCTAATAACCCACTTCATTCGGTAAGCCGATTGATGTGCTCCACACAACCCATCATGTACCTCACTCATCAGCCTCTTTGCTTCTTCATGATTTAAACAATGTAACAGCACCCCATCCAGGGATTTATAATACAAATTATCATCAAGAAGAACAAACTTTAAAGCTTTATACCTGAGCTTTCTAGAAACCTTTCGGGATGGATTCTCCAGATAATCGGCAATCTCTTTTCTCCAATCATCTTCTGCCAGATTACTCCCGAATGTATATACATTATTAGCAAAAACTTCTTGAAGCTCTTTATAACCTGATGCATTTTGGGCCAATCTATTTGCCTCTCCATTATCCCCTCTAGGAATGTGTTGTAGAATTACTGACCGAAAGCTCTTCAATATTTCTTTGCATTCTTCATAGTAATTCCTCAAGGTATCACTTTTGCACTCATATTCACCATTCAATTGCTTTATGACCAATTCTGAATCTCCAAAAATTTCAACCGCAATGGCATCTGCTTCTTTCAAATATTGGAGCCCCTTGAGCAATGCCTCATACTCAGCCTGATTGTTAGTAACAGCAGATTGAATGGGAACAGCAAACTCAAATGTTTCTCCTTTGGGTGAAATTAATAAGATACCTGCTCCACCACCTTTGTTGCATGAAGATCCATCGAAGAATAACACCCAAGGAACAATGTCAAGCAAAGTTATTAATGTATCATGATGTTCAGTAATGAAGTCGGCAATAATCTGTCCCTTAACAGCCTTTGCCGATTCAAACCTTAACTCAAATTCAGACAAAGCTAAAATCCATTTGCCAATCCTTCCGTTCAAAATCGGCATAGACAACATGTGTTTTATCACATCAAACTTTGAATACACAATGCATTCGGCATGTAGTAAGTAGTGCCGAAATTTTGTACAAGAGTAGTAAACACATAAGCAGAGCTTCTCTATAGCCGAATACCTTGTCTCTGGATCTAGTAATTTTCGGCTAAGGTATGCAACTACTCTTTCCTTCCCCTCAAATTCTTGAATGAGGGCCGATCCAATAGTTTGGGCATCGGCCGCCACGTACAACTTGAAAGGCTTGTTCAATTGTGGAGGCACCAATACTGGTGGCTTCTTCATGTACTCCTTTATTTCATTAAAAGCCTTTTGTTGTTCGTCACCCCATACAAACTTTTGATCCTTCTTTATTTTTAACAGTGAGAAAAAGGGCAACACCTTTTGTGACAAGTTTGATATGAACCTTCTCACAAAATTTATCTTGCCAAGCAATGATTGTAGCTCTTTAAGATTAGTTGGAGGAACAATTTCATCAATTGCCTTCATGCTTTTCTTACCAACTCCTATTCCCCCTTCATGTATCAAAAATCCCAGAAACTCTCCAGCCGAAACCCCAAAAGCACACTTGTTCGGGTTCATCTTAAGCCCATGTTTCCTGGTGCATTCTAGAGTTTTCCTTATGTCGGCTAAATGAGACTCATGATCCAATGATTTGATCACCACATCATCAATATATATTTCCACAATCTTGCCGATCAACTCATGAAAAATATAATTCATAGCCCTTTGATAAGTTGCACCGGCATTTTTTAATCCAAAGGTCATGACAACCCATTCAAACAACCCTATGTGTCCAGGACACCTGAAAGCTGTCTTTACTATATCTTCCAATGCCATATAAATCTGATTATATCCTGCATTACCGTCCATGAAACTGAGCACTTTGTATCCAGCAGCAGCATCAACCAATGAATCAGCAATAGGCATTGGATATCCATCCATGGGTGTAGCCTTGTTCAGGTCTCTAAAATCTATGCAAACCCTCATCTTTCCATTTTTCTTATAGACAGGAACAATATTAGAGATCCAATCCGCGTATTTACATGGCCGAATGAAATTTGCATCTAGTAATCTTTCAATCTCCTTTTTCACATCGGCCAACACTTCTTCCTTGTAGATTTTTCGGGGTGGTTGCTTGTAAGGCCTATATCCAGGTTTGATTGGCAACCGATGCTCAACAATAGAACGGTCTAAACCGGGCATCTCCGAATAATCCCAAGCAAAGCAGTCCTTGTATTCCTTTAACAATGTCACCAACTTTTCTTTGAAAACCGAATCCAAATTAGCACTGATAAATGTCGGCCTTGGCTTGTCACCATCTCCAATATCCACTTCTTCTAATTTATCGGCCGACACAAATCCACGTCCTAATTTTCCATCAGTTCCATCAATTGGATTCTCCATCAAAAATTACTATGAGAGCCGACTGCTTCGATCGGCTGCTGATCACTGCTGGCTGGTGCCACAGGACCTTCTCCCCAGTCTTTACCTGAGAAACAATCTATGCCTTGATACTCCCAAAAAGCTGGTTCCATATTTGCCACGCTTATTGAATCATCTGCTTGGACAATCTCCACCTCATCATCTATCCACTGAATAAGCTGTTGATGCATAGTAGATGGAATACAACAATTCGCATGAATCCAATCTCTTCCAAGCAGCAAGCTATATGCCCCTTTGCCTTCAATGACAAAGAAAGTCGTAAGCAGAGTCTTGGAACCAATCATCAGATCAACGTGTACGCATCCCTTGGTGTCCGAAGGGTTCCCAGCAAAATCATTTAAAATTATGCTCGTTGGCGTCAAATCTCTAGGGCCCATACCAAGCTTCCTGAATGTGGTATATGGCATTACATTGACGGCAGCTCCTCCATCGACAAACATCTTGGTCAATGGTTTGCCATTAACATATCCCTTCAAGTACAATGGCTTCATGTGCCGATTCTGGGTTGGCTTTTCAAAAACAGCTTGTTTGTTCAACATCAATTGTGCCATTAACCCAAATTGTTCGGCATCATCTATATCGGGCAATATTTCTTCCTGTACAATTTGATTAGATGGAGCCATGAATTCATTCGGCAAGAAACATACCATGCATGTAGGAGCCGAATGACCATGTTCGTCAGGCCTGTCTTTTGGGAGCCATATCGATTTCATCCTAGGCCTTGCTTGCTTTAATTCTTGATTCCTCAGGCGTTGGACTCTTCTCTTCTGACTCCTTCTTAAACCAGGTGGGCACCACTGCCCTTTCTGCCAAACGTACTCACGATCTTCTTCCTCATGATCAACCCATCTGTAATCAGCATGTCTCTTTCTTGGTTGATCATCAAAACGCCGATCACCACTAGGATGTACCCTGCCAATCCTTTCATGGACAGATCGGCGATTGACAGTTCCCTGCCTATATTCATCATACCTATTATTGCATTCAGGACAATTATTCCATGTGGGAAGCTTCAAACCTTCGTTCCAACAATGTCTGAAAAATGCACACCCCCAATGCGCACGTTCCTGTTCTCGAGCATATTCTTCTTGTTCTTCCTCAAATCTTTCTTCTTCACGCCTTCTTTCCTCCTCCTCGTATTCACGCCTTTGAAAACGCTCTTTTTCTTGCTGACGCTGCCATTTGTTGAGGAGAATACGTGTAGTAACTCTAGGTTTAAAGGATTCGCCCACTTCAAATCGGCTATTCGGGAACCGAAGATTTTTCTGGCGAATCTGTTCCATTGTGATCTGCCGAGTGGGATCAACTGAACCATCCTGTCTTGCCTTCTTTGATGTTAAAACTTTCAATCTTCCCTTTTCTCCAGATGGAACAGCATTCACCATATTAACCGAGAACCCGATCATGTTCTGAGGGAAAGGGTTACTGTCCAGTTTCATCTTGTTGTCGAATTTCAAATGTCCTTCCTGGATAGCTTTCTGGATCTTCATCCTAAAGACTCTGCATTCATTAATGGAATGAGAATTTCTATCATGAAACCCACAGTACCTCTTATCTTTCACTCCATCGGGCCGAAGCATAGAATGCCCCTCTGGCAATTTGATTCGGCCTTCTTTCACCAGGAATTCAAATAATTTGTCTGCCTTAGTCACATCAAAATCATATGTTCCCTTCATCTGTTTGATCCATCTTTGAGTCATTGTAACTGGTTCTTTGCTCCACACTATTTCTGCTGCAGCTATTTCCTCGCTATCTTCATATTCATCTTCTTGATCTGCTCTTTCAAGGAATTGGTTGTAGATGTCAGATACATCATTATTTTTAGCAAATCTGACATCTTTCTTGAAACCATATGCCTGGTTACTCATCAAGGCCAATCTGTGCGACAACTGGCCCAGATCATCAAACTCCATCCCGAACAGCTTCTCCCGAATGGCAGGCAGCATGCCAGCTACAGCCATACCAGCCAGCTGGTCATCAGGTATGTTTAGAGAAAAACACATACTCTTAGTTTCCCTAAATCTCCTGAGGAACTCTGTAGGTGTTTCATTATTTCTCTGCCTTAAACTGGTCAAATCAACCAACTTTTTCTCGGTACTGCCAATGTAGTAATGAGCATGGAATTTTTGTTCCAGGTCTTTCCAGGTGCAAATCGATTGGGCAGGCAAAGAAGCAAACCATGTAAAAGCTGGACCCGTCAGTGACAAAGGAAAGTATCTGATTCTGAAAGCCTCATCTGCCGAAGCCTCTCCAAGCTGCATCAGATATCGAGCTATATGTTCCACAGTACTTGTATCATCTTGTCCTGAAAATTTAGTAAACTCTGTAGGCACCTTGACTCTATTCGGCAATGATACCCTTTGGTACCATTCAGGGAAAGGAGACGAGTACATGTATCCCTGATTTTTAGGCTTCAGACCGAATTGATTTTGCAATACATCGGTCATTTTTTGCACCATGAGGTCAATACTGGTGTCTTGATTCCCTGGTCTCCCAGCAAGCATGCCTGCAGTACCAACGTACCCAGGATTCGGGAGGGCGTCGATAGCATTGTAATCCATAAACTCTGAATATCCGTTTCCATATAAATCCCTCTGCAGTTTGTTGTTCAAGGGAGATATCTTGTAAGCAGAAGCAGGCGGATTCCCTGTGGTGCCGAATGCCATATCACCGTATGTGCGATTTTTCGGCAGTGCAAGCTGAGGATCTTGCCGAATCGGTTGTCCATTTATATCTTTAGCACCAGAACCTCCAGTTTCATCAGCATTCCCTTTACCATGTGGTTTCTGAACTGGTGCTTGAACATTGAAGTATGTCGGGCCACCCAATTGCCCATGTATCTGCTCAAAGGGTTTATCCACATGCTGACCAAAAATGCTTATCATTATATGCCGAAAACTGTTTAAGAACGCAGCATTGTGATTGGTCATTGTCTCTCCCAAAGCTTTGTATAACAAGCCCGAGAATCTCTCCCTCTCTTCTTCTTCAGTAAGATCAGATTGCCCAGGAAGGAGAACTCTTGGCAGATCGGACTTGAGAAAAGGTGCACCACTCCTGTTCTTGGCGAAAGACAGTAAACATTTGTTAATGAATTGATTGGCAGCAACCTTTACCATCTGTTGATGCTCCTCAGACAACTCTTCCAAAGTGACATCCATGATGTTGCTCAACTCAGGCATCTTGAAAACTTGCGTGTGTCCCACCGGGCGTGCCAAAAAGTGTGTTGACGTAAAATCCGCACCTCACGCCAAGCACACAGCAAGCCGAACAAGCTGGCTTCAAACGTGGCCCTGGCTTTTGAATCCGGAAGCGTGCCAGTCAGTTTGCCTGAAAACTAACAAAGGGATAAAAATGTTTAGATCAAAACCTGGAACGTGCCGGGTGATACCAGACAGTTCCATATTTGCGGCTATGAAGCCAATGTCGAGAGACAAATAGCTACAGAGAAGCTATCTGTCGGCAGTTAAAACCTCATTCGGCAATCGGCAAAACACGCAGTGAGCGTACTGCCGAATGCGTGACGTAAGCATGACGAAAGATCGGCTTTCAACCGAATGAACGCTGTAACACATACTCATAGCCGATTAACGAGAAACAGAGCATGATGGATAAATAAAAGGGTGAAACATGATCATAAATTCGCAGTAAACAAAGAATGCATAGGCCGAAAGCAGCACCCGTCAAGCATGATAACGAACAAGTTAATCCACCGCATGATACGACTTGTTTGTGACCACACCACTAATCAGATTAGATCAATCCACCGCATGATACAATCTAACCATGAAAAGCTAAAAGCATTCGATGTTTAGTTACGAACCCACAACACAGTCACGAATTTACATTGAAAACAAGAATGCATAGGCCGAAAGCAGCACCCGTCAAGCATGGCAACAAGCGAGTTAATCCACCGCATGATACAACTCGTTTATGACCACACCACCAATCAGATTAGATCAATCCACCGCATGATACAATCTAATCGTAAAAGGCTAAAAGCATTCATTGTCCAATGCAAACCCACGAACACACGTTCACTCGTGAGAGCGCTGCCGAATACGGCTATTTAGCCGAATCGGGGTCCATGGCGAAGGAACAAGCCTAATCGGTAAAGATAAATCTATCAGATCGAATCGAATTCTAATCCACCGGATGATTAGCTCTAAGACGACCCAAAAACCTGCATCTACCGCATGATACCCGGTTCTGTCAAGATCTACACGATGCCGACAAGCTCGAACCCGCGACACGTAGCAACCTAGATCGGTTTCGGATTCGGCTGTGAGGGGATAATTCGTTACATCGTAAAGCAGAGCCGATTCTAGCCGATCTAGATTGGGCAAAGGTGTGTTGCATGAATTAAGCACATAGTAAAAACGAAGCAACACGGGGTAACTTAATGAATCCGTTAAATCTTGCCGAAATCTAACAGAGCCGATAACTTGGTCCATACTAGATCTTAGCCCACCGCATGGCTCATGACCTAACAGAGGAACCTTCTTGAGACCACAACTTAAATCCACCGGATGATACTAAGCATGGTAACAAGACTACTTGCATCAAAGCTTAAATCCACCGCATGATACTAAGCATGATACAAGGTTGCCGGTACTTACGGAGGTCGACGGATCGATGACTCCTCTCGAAGAACTCGACGACTCGACTAAAGGACTCGATATTGGCACGGGGCCGGTTTGTTGTATGATTGATTCGATATATCTTTTACAGCTGCCAAGGGTTTATATTTATACCCAGGTCTTGATACAACTCCTAGTCGGACACGACTACAACACTTGTTCCTAAAAATAAATGACGAATCTTCGTGCCCATATTGCTTTCCTTGTTCGAACCGGCCTTTTCCTTATGTTGATCCACGTCATCATGTCTTCCCGAATGCTGCCACTCTTCGCCTGCGGAACAATGCCTCTGCCGAATGATGACGTATTCCCGACCGCAGAGTATCCCTGCCGAACGTTTCAGCCGAATGGCGATGCGTTCCCGACCGCAGAGCATCTTTGCCGAATGCTTCAGAAAAAACCCTTTTAGCCGAATGGCATCCTTCTACCAAATCCGGCCCACATGTCAGCCTCTTCCTGGTGCCAATTTTCGGTGTCAACAACAGGCTGTACCGAGAGACGTCGGGACAGCTGAGGCACCAGATCCGCAGAGCCGAGAAGGTGGAGAAGGAGTTGGAAGAAGTGAAGAGAGAGTTGGAGATTCAGAAGGTGACAGCTACTCAGGCTGTCAGTTCCCTAGCGGCTCAGCACGCTAGATGCCAGGCTTACTCTGAGTACATGGATAGGCTTGAAGCCTACAGAAGGGAGAATGGGCTGTTGGAAGGAGAGCCCGAGGTGACCCACATGGATGCAGGCACACAGACCGAAGATGAAGTGCCAGAGTATCAGCTCCCCCTGAAGAAGCGCCGAGTCTGTCTAGAGTAGAGTAGCACTTAGTCTAGCCTCTCCTAGAATAGGGTCTGTTGTTTCCAGTAGCACTACCAGCTTAGCCTCGATGTATCCATGATCTTTGTACCCCACCATGTTATGCAATAAAGGTCATCTTTTATCCTGCTTCTGTTCAAATTTTGTTTTCCCCTGGTTTCAGATGGCGGAACAAGGATGGACCCAGGGAGTTTGCCCAGTCACACCGGGCTTCGCTAGCCTGTTGATCCCCGCGTTGGAACGCCTCGGTGTGCCCGAACGCCCGAGGTACTACAGCAGGGAGTATGAGCACCATGGGACTCAACGCTGCAGAGTGGTCATAGTTGTCGCCAAGAGTGACCTCCACCCTGTCGAAGCATGGCGTACGACCGCCACAGGATTCAGGCACCAGGACACCTACCCCTTGGCTCTCAGGAAAGCCCTCCGCTTCATGTGCGGAATCTTTGAAAGGCACCTGGTCCCCACTCCAATGAGGTACTTCCCGCCAGTCGTCAGAAGTGCAGTCTGGCGAGCCCGCATAAGGAACTTGGAGCAGCGCCGTCAAGAGGAACCCATCCTGTACCAAGTGGTCACCTACCTCAGTTCCTTGGACCAACTCTTTGACGAGCAGGCTGAGCGCCTGAGGGAACAAACCGCCCGGGCTGAACAAGCAGAATTCTCGGTCCGCATGCACCAAGTCCAGGTGGCCCAAGCTGAAGCAAGAGCCGCTGCTGCCATCAGCAATGAGGCAGTCGCCCAAGAAAGCCTCAGGCAGGCTCGGGACCTACGTATCCAGGATTGGACCAGAAGTGGAACACCTGTCCCGGCAATTGGAGAACCCCATGTCCTACATTGGACACCGATCATGGCATAGGGAGAAATGGTGGGAAACCTACAGGCACTGTCGGGAACTCCGGCAGGATCACCGCCCGCTGAAGAAGGACCATCTGAGCCGCCTCGAGAGAATGGAACCTTGACCGAGGCTGAACAAGCACGACTTGCGCCGCCAGCAGAGCACTCCAACCCCGAAGGAGACTCGCTCCGCGAGTAGGTCCGGAGTCGAGCGCTCACAGGAGAATGAAGCCAGCTTGGTCCGAAGAACCCTTGTATCCCTAGCAGTAGCTTTCCCTACCATGTCCTGTACCTCGCCCTGAAGTGCGAGCCTTGTTGTAACCCCCCCCCCCCCCAAGTGTTGTAGCCCTCAGCTGTTGGAATGAAACCTTGTGTGTTGTTTGTTAGCTTGTGTGTTGTTTCTGCCTTTTTGCGAACTAATCAACTTAAACATCATTTAATCCAATCTCACGAAGGCCTTACTCCAACTGCAGATGGTGAACACTCGTGCTAGCGCCTCTCAAAGACGCGCCCCTCCCGCTGGAGGTGAACAACCAGAAGGAAGGAGAGAGAATCCCAGGAACCAGGAAGTGGATCAGCAGGATCCTATGGGAGAGAACCAGCCCGAAGGACAAGCGCCTGTAAGAGGCGGACCAGAAGCAAGCCATCCCAGAAGTCAGAACGAGGGATCTTTTGTTATGCCCCCACTCCCACCAGATTTCAACTTGGCACAAGCTTTGTACCACCACACCCTGTTCATGCAAAATGTGTGGAATGCCAGCCGCCGTCAGGAGACAGCCCGTAGACCCAATGCGGGTGACAAGTTGACCAATTTTCTGAGAACCAGACCACCCACCTTTGGAGGGTCTAGCAACCCCTTGGAAGCAGATGACTGGCTGAGAACTATCAAGAGAAAGCTGGAACCATTTGGATGTGGAGACCGTGACAAAGTTCTTCTGACCTCCCACCAGCTCACTGGAACTGCCTTAGCTTGGTGGGATGCTTATTGTGCAGCTTCCCCGAATGAGTCCGCAATCACCTGGAAAGAGTTTGAAGAAGAGTTCCGTCGCTACCACATTCCCGACGCCACCATGAGGCGCAAGGCAGATGAGTTTCGTGCACTGAAGCAAGGAAACAAGACTGTGGAAGAGTACACCCATGAGTTCACTGAACTGGCCCGTTATGCACCAGATGAAGTGAAGACAGATGCAAAGAGGCAGGATGCTTTCATTAGAGGTCTACACCCAGATCTTCGAGCCCTGATAGTCACCCACAGTTTCCCTGACTTCAATACACTGATGAACAAGGCCATTGTCACAGAAAAGGCCAGAATGGAGGCAAGGCAAGAGAACAAGCGCAAGTTCTTGGAAAGCAAGAACCGTCAGATGGACCGCTCGCAGAAACCCAGGAGCTCCGGTTATGCTGCACCTAGACCCCAGGCTCCCGTGCGGTATAGGACCTAGTTTCAGGCCACAAGCTCCCAGGCTCCCAACAACCAGTTCAAGAGCCAGACCGCTTCGAAGCCACCACAGAGCAAAGTCAGTCAGGCCACAGCCAGCAACAGCAATGCAAGAGCCTGTTTCAACTACCGTGAGACCGGGCACTACATCGCCGATTGCCCGTACCCTAGGAGCAAGCCTGCGATATCAGTCTACTCCAACTCGGTGAATGGACCCAAGCCACCAGTGTCTGGAGCCAACCGTGTACCCGTCCGCAGCACCAACACCGGCAGCAACAACAACAACACCCAGCAGTCGTATGGACGAGCCCGCGTCAACCACATCGACGCGCAGGAAGCTCAAGGAGCACAAGGAGTAGTACTCGGTGAGTACCTAGTCAGTTCAGTTTTGGCAACAATATTATTTGATTCTGGGGCATCGCATTCTTTCATATCATCAAGTTTTGTGGAAAAGCACAAAATACCTACCGTACTACTAAAGACACCCCTACTAACCCGAACACCTGGAGGTGATATTAAGTGCCAATTAGGTTGTTCGCGGGTACGGATCCTTTTAAGTGGGGTAGAGTTTCTAGCAGACCTAGTAGTACTAGAATCCAAAGGAATAGATGTGATCCTTGGAATGGATTGGTTAGGCAAACACAATGGTCTCATAGGTTGTGCTGACAAGGTAGTGCACCTAACCAACCCAGATGGAATACAAGTAGCCTGTCACACCAAAGGAAGTGGACCAGACCCTATGATCTTTAGTATGGAAACAACAACCATAGAAGAAGTCCCAGTAATCAGAGAATATCCTGATGTTTTCCCTGAAGTTCTACCCGGAATGCCACCAGATAGGGACATAGAGTTTGCTATTGAACTTGTCCCTGGAACCTCTCCTATAGCCAAGAGACCCTATAGGATGGCGGCCTCAGAGTTAGCAGAGTTAAAGAAACAACTGGAAGAATTGCAACAGATGGGCTTTATCAGACCCAGCACATCCCCTTGGGGAGCCCCAGTGCTCTTTGTGAGGAAGAAAGATGGGAGTATGAGATTGTGCATCGACTATCGTGCACTAAATGATGTCACTATCAAGAACAAATACCCACTCCCCAGAATTGATGATCTCTTTGATCAGCTGAAAGGAGCCAAGTACTTTTCCAAGATTGACTTAAGGACCGGGTATCACCAACTGAAGATTAAGGGGAGTGACACCTCAAAGACCGCATTTGTCACCCGATATGGGCAGTATGAGTTCACAGTAATGCCATTTGGACTCACCAATGCACCGGCCTACTTCATGAACCTTATGAACAAAGTATTTATGGATGAGTTAGACAAGTTTGTCGTAGTCTTCATTGATGATATACTTATCTACTCTAAGAGTGCCGAAGAGCATGAGCAACACTTGCGGATAGTGTTGGAAAAATTGAGAGCACACCAGCTCTATGCCAAATTCAGCAAGTGTGAATTCTGGTTAGAAAAAGTAGCCTTCCTTGGCCATATTCTGACCGCAGAAGGGGTAGTTGTAGACCCAGAGAAGGTAGAGGCAGTCTCAAACTGGCAACAACCAACCAATGTGAGTGAGATCAGAAGTTTCCTTGGTTTAGCTGGGTATTACCGGAGATTTATTGAAGGATTTTCCAAGATAGCTAGACCCATGACAGAGTTACTCAAGAAAGAAAAGAAATTTGTTTGGACCGAGTCGTGTGAAAAAAGTTTCCAAGAGCTGAAGGAAAAGCTGACCGCTGCCCCAGTTTTAACCCTACCAAATATTCATAGGGATTTTGTCGTTTACTGCGACGCATCCCGCCAAGGATTAGGGTGTGTTCTCATGCAAGATGGAAAGGTTGTGGCATATGCCTCCCGACAACTTAGACCCCATGAGCAGAATTACCCAACGCATGACTTGGAGTTTGCAGCCGTAGTGCACGCACTCAAGATCTGGAGACACTACCTAATTGGGAACAAGTGTGAAATATACACGGATCATAAGAGCTTAAAGTATATTTTCACCCAACCAGACCTGAACCTCAGACAGAGAAGGTGGTTAGAATTGGTTAAAGATTATAATGTGGAAATTCATTACCACCCTGGCAAGGCTAATGTAGTGGCAGATACCCTGAGCCGAAAGTCCTACAAACCCAAGAGTGTTCACCTGCAAGAAGAAATGGCACGATTAAATGTGCACATCGTCCCTCAGAATAATAACCACCAACTGACAATCCAGTCCACTCTGGAGGATCGGATCAGAGAAGCCCAGGGAACAGACAAGGATTTAGTGCAGATCTGCAAGCATACCGGAGAAAATAAGGCACCAGACTTTAGAGTCGACAGTAAAGGAACGTTGTGGTATAAAGATAGGATTTGTGTGCCTAAGGAAGGAGACTTTAGACAGATAATCATGGACGAGGCTCACAACTCGCCATATTCCATTCACCCGGGATCCACCAAAATGTATTTGGATTTAAAGCAGAACTATTGGTGGAAAGGAATGAAAGCTGACATAGCCCAGTTTGTCGCTCAGTGTGATACCTGCCAAAGGATTAAAGCAGAACACCAGAAGCCGGCAGGATTATTACAACCTTTGCCTATCCCAGTTTGGAAATGGGATGAGATAGGAATGGACTTTGTGGTAGGACTACCCAGAACACAGAAGGGACATGACTCTATATGGGTAATAGTGGACCGACTCACTAAAGTCGCTCACTTTTTACCTGTACGGACGAATTATGGTGGAGAGAAACTAGCCAAACAGTACGTGGAAAACATAGTGAAGTTGCATGGAGTGCCCAGTAGAATTGTTTCAGACCGAGGGACCCAGTTCACCTCAAGATTTTGGAAAAGCTTACATAAAGCTATGGGCACCAAGTTGGACTTTAGCTCCGCGTATCACCCTCAGACCGATGGCCAGACAGAACGAGTAAATCAAATTATGGAAGATATGCTGAGAGCGTGTGTCCTTACCTATGGTAAAGATTGGGAACAGAGTTTACCCTACGCAGAGTTCTCCTACAACAATGGTTACCAGGCAAGCTTGGGTATGTCCCCGTTTGAAGCCCTCTACGGGAGAAAATGCAGGACTCCTTTAATGTGGTCAGAGGTAGGAGAGCGTACACTAGTGGGACCCGCACTCATAAAAGAAGCCGAAGAAAAAGTAGCTGAAATCAGAGAGAAGTTGAAAGCAGCTCAATCCAGACAGAAAAGCTACGCAGACAAGAAGAGACGAGAACTGGAATTTAATCCAGGAGATTTTGCTTATCTCAAGGTTTCACCCATCCAGGGAACCCGTAGGTTTCAAGTCCATGGAAAGTTGGCCCCTCGGTACATCGGACCATACCCGGTGCAAAAGAAAGTTGGAAATGTGGCCTACCGATTGGAGTTACCCAAAGCAATGTCAGATATACACCCAGTATTCCATGTCTCACAGTTAAGAAAATGCCTGAGGATACCTGAGGAAGAACACATACCGGAAGAAGAAATAGACCTACAGACGGATCTACGGTATCAGGAGGTACCGGTCAAAATTTTGGACACCGTCACCAAGAGAACCAGAAACTCCGAAGTGCGAGTATGCAGAGTACAGTGGAGCAGACACAGTGTAAAGGAAGCTACGTGGGAAAGAGAAGACGCTTTGAAGAAAGAGTTTCCCCACCTTTTTAGGAACCAGCCGAATCTCGAGGACGAGATTCCTTTTAAGTGGGGTAGGTTTGTGACGCCTGCGTTTCTAATCCCTGGAAAATCACTAAATAATACACCCGGTAAAAATCGTTTCAATCTTTTCACCACCGAGCTCCCGTTCCCGCCAAATCTTCCCGCCTTGTTATCACCGCCCCCCCTCCTTTCCCTGTTCGCCTCTTTGTCGCCACTCTCCTTTTCCGTCCCATCCCGCGTCGCCCGCCCTCGGGTCGACCGCCGGGTCCGACCAACCCCGACGCCGTCGGCTTTCCGCCGCGAATCCCGCCATCCCCTCCTTTTTTTCCCCCTCTCCCTCTTCCTTTTTCCCTTATTTTCTCTTTTCCCTTTTCTTCTTTTCTCT
Organism: Echinochloa phyllopogon; assembly: GCA_033239725.1. Classification (NCBI taxonomy): domain Eukaryota; kingdom Viridiplantae; phylum Streptophyta; class Magnoliopsida; order Poales; family Poaceae; genus Echinochloa; species Echinochloa phyllopogon. The sequence continues at coordinate 45,793,821 of BTCW01000002.1, read as the reverse complement.
TTTTTTTCCTTTCTCTCCTCTCTTTTCTCTCCCTCCTCTGTTTCCCCCACCCGACACCTCTGCACTGCTCCGCACGCCGCCGGTCGCTCCCTCTCCGCTCACCCCCCTCTGCTCCGCTCGCCGCCGGCCTCGATGCAGCTCACCGACCCCATCGCGCCGACCACCGCTGCACGCTAACCACGCGCACGCTCCAGCACCACGGCAGCTGCTCACACGCACGCCAACCCCTGCTGGCCCGACCACCGCCGTGCTCTCGGCTGTACTCGCACTGACGCGCCACGCCATCGCCGGCCGGCCTCCCCTCCCTCGACTCGACGCCGACCGCCTGCATCACCGGCACGCCGCCTCTGCCGTGCCGCCCTCGCTCTGTCGTGTCGTCCCAGCTCTACTGCGCGGCCACGCCACGCCCCGACCGCGCACGCGCACCATCGCCGACCACCGCACCGCCCCTGCACGCCACCACCGTCCTCGCCAGCGGCCCCACTCACTCGAGCGCGCACGCCACGTCGCGACGAACGCAAACGCCAAGCACAGGGCCACCCGTACCACAAACTCGCCGGCCAGCTTCGTCCCCGAACGCCGGACGCCATTAACGCCGCCCGACCTACCCCTCTTGTCGGCCCACTCCCTCACCACCCCTCCGCGCCTATAAATGGGGTCCTGAGCACCCTCTCCCTCACCACCAACTCACCCGCCCTCCAATTGAACCCCTCCGCCACCATAGCGCCGCCGCCCCACTGCCACTGTCGCCGCCGCCGCCTGCTCCCGTGGGCCGGCCACCTCACTCCACCTCCGCCCGAGGTAGGACCACTAGTGGACTTGCCATGTCTCACTCTCTCTTTTCCCCCTATCCCCGTTCACTACCGCCGCCCCAATCGCCGGCAATCCGGCCGGGCAGCACCGTCGCCGCCGCTCCCCCCCCCCTTTCACTGTGTCGCGAGGAAGAAAGGCGCTTTTGCGCGTAACCCCCTGTCTTTTTCCCTTTTCGAACCCGCAGTCCAAACTTAAACCCCCCCTCTCTCTCGGGCACTTTGCACAAAACCCCCTGAACTTTTACCAAATCAACCCGCAGTCCACCAGCACTATTCCCCCTCTCTCTGTCTTTTACACCTGAGGCCCTGAGCTTTCCCATAATTACAGAAAGGTCCTTATTCTTTATAAACAGCCCCTAAACTCCACTAAACTCGTCATTTCATGCGCCAAATTAATCCCGTTTGACCCCAAACCCCACCACAATATTCACCAATATATTTCCGCCAAATCCGTCCAGTCCATACTCAAAAATAATCGTGTCATTATCATCCGCTCTCTTTTCCGTTCTTCTTTCGGAGCTCAATAAAAGATTTTTCTTTTATTTATTGAGTGTTTATTTGTGTGTGTCGTAGACTCCGCTGTGAACGAGGAAGGACTCGAGGAGGAGCAGTGCTTCGAGCAGGAGCTTGGAGACCAAGACCCCGGGCAGGAATCCCCCGAGGGTTGGGAGAACGGCAAGTGCAATCCCACCCTTTGATGCATACTTTTGTCCTAGATTTTATAAACACAACCCATGGCCTGTTTTATAAAACTTGCATGATTTTACTGCTCAACCCGGTTGGATAGCCATCCCTTGATTGCTATGACTGCTTCCTTGACAACCCAGATTAATGTTTAAATATGACAACGCTCTGTTTAAATGTTAGTTACTGCTAGAAATGCTTAGGAATGTTTTACTGCTATACACTCCTTTATAATCATTTGGTGTTTACAAAAGCAACCGTGTGCGTGCTTTAAAATAAAAGAGATGATTTGTGTAAATAAAATGAGTACCCGTGTGGGATGAGACAGACGGTATTTCCGTGTGAAATACCGAGGTGAGCTCGGACCGGTGTGGTTGAGCATGGTGGGAGTTGTCTATCCTATCACAAGTTTTGGGATGATGTTGATGTGTCATCTAGCCTAACCCATTTTTCTGTACCACCACTCGACCGTTGTATGTGGCAACGGCCTAGCATAAACCCCACTAGTTGAGCTGCTGGTTATATGGTGTGCTGGTGAGCAACAGAGGGACATGGAGCCGGGGATACGGTCTATGTGAGGTATGCCCCTGGTTAGAACCTCGTTGGTAGGTTGCTAACCCCTGGTCGCGTCTGTGTTAACTTGTCAGTTTAGCTATGGTGGGTAATGGCTTTGATAGGAGCTGCACTGGCACTAAGGTGTTCTTGTTGTGGTAGCCTACTTGTGGTTGTGTACACCTCTGCAGAGTTAAAACCTATCCGGATAGCCGTGTCCACGGTATTGGGCGAGTTACGGCTTGGTCACTTCACTAGTCCCCTGTTTTGGTGTAAGAAAGTGTTGGTATTTGGTCGAGCGGAGAAATGTTTTGACTTGGGCTACGACAGATGGGGAATCTGGTAGCAACAACATCTTGTACGAAAAAGTGTTACATTTACTGTTCCCTTTAAAAGTAATATTTGTGAAAACACATTGCGAAAACCAACCCCTTGCATGTGTAATAAAATTTGCTTTGCTGCTAAATAAACCATAAGCCTTCCTTGTTACTATCCTGTGCATACTTCTGTTATTACCCCTCCGTGGTTGTGGTTGCGCTTGCTGAGTACGTATGTACTCACCCTTGCTTAATCTGTTGCAGAGGCAGACCCGGACTTTGTGCCTGAGGATATCGTCTAGTGGGGTTCGTTCTGCACCCAACCTTTGCCTGTGTGTTAGGGTCACCCGCTGGAAGCCTCATGCGTTGCCACTCTGATGAAGACCTCTATGTTATCAATCTTTTTATCTGGAGCTTAGCGTTAGTTCTGTTTGTCGTGGCCCTGCAATGCCACCGTCTTCCGTAATGTTGTTGTTGTACTGAACTATCTGTTGTAATAATGTGAACCAGCATCCTGGGACTGGTATTTGTATCACATTAAGTTCTCTCTCTCGAGGGGACGCTTCAGCTGTAGTGGTCTGTTTTATTGGTAAGATTGAAATTCTAATATTTTCCAATGGATGGCTACAATTGTAAACTGACATAAGTAGGCTGTAATAAATAACTTGAAAGCTGATAGAAGTATATAAGCTGTAGTAGATAATTTGGATGACTAAATGATATATGGTTGTGTTGTTAACGTTGAATTATCCTGTTTTGTCAGGGGATGAGCATTATAGGGACCATTATAGGGAGCTTACTGAAGAGATGAATCTTGGGTTTGGTGAGGACCATTTGAAGATAATTGATACACTAAATGTGGAACAAAGGGCTGGTTTTGATGAGATACTAGATCACGTCATTAAAAAGAAGGGGCAAGTGTTCTTTGTGGATGGTCCTGGAGGTACTGGCAAGACATATTTGTATAAAGCATTGATAGCAAGAGTGCATTCCATGGATCTCATTGCAGTGGCTACCGCGACTTCTGGTATAGTAGCTTCCATAATGCCTGATGGAAGCACTGCTCACTCTAGGTTCAAAATCCCAATTAAACTTGGTGACAGCACAATGTGCAATTTTACAAAGCAGAGTGGTACTGCTGAGCTGCTTAGGATGGCTGCTCTCATTATATGGGATGAGGTTGCAATGACTAAGAGGCAAGCAGTTGAGGCACTTGATAGGTCGTTGCAGGATATAATGGGGAGCACAGACCCATTCGGGGGTAAGGTTATGTTATTTGGTGGTGACTTCCGACAGGTTCTTCCAGTTGTGGCCCGTGGTACACGGGCTCAGATCACTGATGCAACACTTCTGAGATCTTACATATGGGATTCTGTAAGGCGCATCCGTCTTACCCAGAATATGAGGGCACAGTCTGACTCTTGGTTTGGAGATTATTTGTTGAGGGTCGGCAATGGCACTGAAGAAAGTTGTGATGATGAATATGTGCGGTTGCCCGATGACATCATTGTTCATACTGAAAAAGAGGATGATTCTATTGATGTGCTCATCGATCGAGTCTTCCCAAACCTTTCTGCTAACTGTACTTCTGCCACTTACATGCGGGAGCGTGCAATCCTATCAACAAGGAATGAGCACGTTGATGCGGTCAATGCTTTGATGATTGATCGATTCCCAGGTAAAGAAAAGGTGTATTATAGTTTTGATTCAGTTGATGATGACACACGGAACAACTATCCTCTAGACTTCCTTAATTCAATATCTCCCAATGGTCTGCCACCTCATGAGCTCAAGGTGAAGCAGAATTGCCCTGTTATCTTGCTACGCAACCTTGATCACCATAATGGTCTGTGCAATGGTACTCGGCTGGTGGTCCGGGGATTTCAAAACAATGCCATCGATGAAGAAATTGTAAATGGCCAGCATGCAGGAAAGAGGGTTTTCATTCCGAGGATACCAATGTCACCGTCTGAAGATTTGTCGCTTCCTTTCAAATTCAAACGGAAACAGTTTCCCATCCGATTGAGCTTTGCCATGACGATAAATAAGGCACGGGGCAGACCATACCTAATGTTGGAATCTACCTCCCAGAACCGGTATTTGCTCATGGGCAGTTGTATGTCGCACTATCAAGAGGTGTTTCACGTGCTACCACATGGGTCCTCGCGAAGAAAAATATTAATATAGATCCAACTGGGAAAAAGACTAAAAATATAGTTTACATAGATGTTTTACATATGTGACAAACCTGCTTATCAATCGTCCCGAGGTTAGTGCTGTTTTCTATTGTTTAATTATCGTGATGTATATGTTTATTCGGTTATACATATATCTAAGATAATTCTGTTATGTTACCACGTTATTGCAGCTTGTAGCAAATTATGATGGAGAGCTCCAGCACCATTTGAAAATAACAACAAATGTAAGTCTTTACATACTACATACATATTGCCATCCTACTTGCTGTTACTGTTACAATGAAGCTGCAGAGGGACATTACCCTGGATGAATTGCGTGAATGCGGACCATATTAAAGAAAAGCGTATGACATGACCCGTTTCAGCTCCACAGCTGATAATTTCAACATCATGTATGCAGGGAATATGCAAGGCGTCTGACAGGCAAGAAGGCATGACGTTCGCCCTCAAGGCTGTTGTCAGAATCTCTATCGAGCTGTCTGTCGGTCCGTATCATCTGAAGAACATAACTTGAATTGGAGTACCTTGTATTAATAAACTACCGTTAGTACCTTGGGTTAATTGTTACCGTTGTCTTATTGCAATACTCTTTCGCTCAACTTGGATTGCATATGGGCATCTATGTTGCATCTTGCACGGTGATGGATCTATGTGAGCCACAGAATATCGTGATGCTGGAATCTTAATATTAATTTGTCAGTGTTATGGCGTCATGGGAATTTGTGGATCAGGCTCAAAGACCCGAAAGCGCATGAGGATAGACCAAATTGGCCCTGTTCGATTGGCTGGCCAGCCGGTTTTTCTGAGAGAAAAACACTGCATCCGTGTAGGGGCAGAGAAGAGTCAGTTTTTATATGTACCAATGAAATCTATATATTTCATGAATTTTTAGAATCTAAATATATCCGTGTGTGCATCTTATATTCTTCTATATCCTCAGTATTCCATTTTTTATTTGTTATCTAACTAACAAATCTACTGTAATGTAAATATCATATTAATGTCTCATTAGTCAGAATCATAAGATCCCGCCGGAATTACAAATATCACGTTCAGTCGGATGCCCCTACACGTTGAGTATGTCAAGCACATCGAGGTACGGAACGATTTTGCTGAATGGATCCTGCGTTAGTCCACTCCACTTATCCAGCTTACAGGAATAAGACATGCTGCCTGCTGAAATATGTGGCCTCTTCCTATGGTTCGCCACCTTCAGAAGAATTTTTGGTGCTTGCAGGTCGATTTGGGGGATTGGGGAGGGATTGGGTGATCACAGCGGACGGATTGATTGATATTAAATATACTGATCCATACTCTCCATAAGTAATTGATAGCAGCCGAACATGGAAGGGATGATTACCTATGGCATCTACGGATTTCCCCGATGATCTGAACTTGCAATATTTTGTACAGCTATCAATAATTATTATGGAAAGGTAATGGGTGGCGGCTTTATAATCTTGTATTTCCTTTTTAAGATAAATCTACACGATACCCAAGAGTCTATAAATCTTAGGAAAAGGAAACATATATTGGCTGCCGAGTTTTATTATTATCCTGTATTTCCTTTTTGTGACCCATTCGACAGCATAAATACCACGTTCTGGATCTCGGTCATTCACACCCTCATCTCTTTCTTGTTTCTCCCATCTTCTAGCTCCCATCACCCATACATCCAAGCGCATAGCTCCCATAATTGGACGAGAAGATCTGTTTGCTCTACATCCCCCCTTGGTTGTTCATCTCACGACTCTAAACATAGGTTCGGGTATCTGTATATGTTTTATTATATGAGGTGATATGGTGATTATTCATATGCAGGTACACATGGCTTCATCGGATCTTCTCTTGGTTTCTTCTGAAACTGAATCTCGGTCCACTATCGGCGACGTAGCTGATGGAGAGGAGATACAGCCACTGAAGATTTGATGACGCCAGATGCATCCAGCACGGACGACTGCATGGTTACAACATTTTTCACCTCTCTTTATGCACTGTATATGGCTATACTCTTTTAGCCTTTGCATCATATCTTGTGACACCGTATCAGTATATGTCAGTGTATGATATGTTGACTGATTTCCAGGTACATGTTACTTCATCGGATCTTGTGTTGGTTTTATCTGGAAGTGAAACGCTGTCAAGTATCGTCGATTTAGCCGATGAGGAAAAGATGCATACCGCTGAACCAGATTTGATGACGCCAGATGCATCCACTGAAGATGTACGCATCGTAATAACGTTTTGCACTCACTATAGATTTATGTATATCTTTACCTTTGCATCACACCTTCTAACACCCTATATATATGCAGGAACAAATGGTTCCTGCAGACCTGGAGGAGTTTGCTCCCGTAGATGATACACAGAAAACCTTTGATAAGCTGAACGATGACGAAAAGACAGAGTCTACTGAGAATGGACTGGCCCCAGATGGAAGCATCGGCAGCAACACCCTGGTTTGGGAATTTCCTCATTATTATATACATATCTCAGCTTGCATTTTGTGTGTGATCTATATAATTTGACTTTTCAATGACTGTTTGCAGGGGAAGAGGGTTACATCATGTGAGACACAGGCGGCCACCGACGCGTTGTCCCAGTACCTAAAGCTAGAATCCCATAATAACATACAGTCATCTGGAGAATCAACTATAACCCAGAGCTTAATTTCCCCCAGCGAGAGTGTCGACACAGAAGATGATTCTCTGCTCTATTCGGGCATAGATGACCTAATCAATCTATCTCCTGAAGTTCTAGATATGTTGGATGAAGTTCTTAGCCAGGGATCAGGACTGACGAACTCTTCGCGCCATACCAAGCCAAAGAAATTGCATGTACACACACTCAGCGCACAAGGTAAATGGGTATGATATATTATATATTTTAAAATGATACAATACGAACTTGTGATAGCGTTTTTTTCTCTTTGGTGCAGACTATAGGTGTGACATGATAGATGATGAAATAATTAAATCTATCAGTGGATCAAGAGATATATGTGTACAAATGGCCCATGGGCTGGCGGCACGGCCGGCAGCGTGCCCGTGCCGGCACGGCCCGAAGGCCCGTGCGTGCCATGGGCCGCCAGCCTGGCCCATGACACGGCCTGGCACGGCACGGCCGGCACGGCGGCACGGTGGCCGGCACGGCCGCCAGGCCGCCACGGTGTCACCGCGTGGCCCAACCCAACGGCCCACTGCCGGTGCCGGCCATACAAAGGCCGTAGCCGCACCCCTGTCCCCCAACCCTAAAATCATTTCCCCCCACCGCAGCCGCCGCCGCCTCGCCAAGCGCGCAGCCGCCGCGTCCATGGACGCCAGCCCGAGCCCGGGCCCTCCTCCTCGACTCGAGCGCCGGCGGCGGGGATGGCTCCGGTAGAGCACGACGGCGGCGCGAGCATGACGGGGCTGCCCGCTCCTCCCCTCTCCCCCGCGGCCGAGGCGGAGCGCGGCGGGCGGCGACGCGAGCACGATGGGGCCGGCCGCTCCTCCCCTCTCCCCCGCGGCCGAGGCGGAGCGCGGCGGGGATGGATCTGGCGCGACGGGCGGCGGTGCGAGCACGACGGGGCCGCCCGCTCCTCCTCTCTCCCCCACGGCCGAGGCGGAGCGCGGCGGCCGGCGGGGATGACTCCGGCGCGGCGGGCGGCGGGGCGCGGCACGCGTGCACCGTGGCCCATGGGCGGCACGGGCGGCATGGCACGGCTAAACGGCCCATGTGTCGTGCCATGGGCCGAAGGCTTGGCCCATAGCACGGTCTGGCACGGCACGGCACGGCACGGCCGTGCCGCGTGTCGTGCCGGCACGGCACGGTGGCCATCTATATCAAGAGATGAGCGTGTTGTCGTAAGAATTGATGACGCATGGGTTAATTACCTTAATTTTAAATGCCTCTTAAAACGTAAGGCATTTTTGAATGGTGACGTAAGTATGCTATGTACGGATTTGGGTTTGTTTAATCTAAGCAATGTGCTAACAGATAAACTATTATATTTTGTATCCAATGAGTTCCGTTCTTTTGATGCAGGTTATCAACGCTTACATCAAACTCATTCTCGCTGAGAAACATCTCTTGTGCAGAGAAGGATCAACTGTGTATATAGAGAACACTTTAATATTTTCCATTCTGCACCGTGATGGTAAGAACGGTCCCAAATTTAGTTCAACACTTAGAGAGGACACGATTGTCGACAGGGTACTTCCATATACATCGCATGATATGGTAAATTGCAGCATTTTATTATGTTCAGTTTCAATTATCTATGATATGTGCATAATACGATGTATATGTGAACTGTTGTTCATGATTCGTTTCTCGCAGCTCTTTATCCCAATTAACATCCAAGAAACTCATTGGTACTTGGCTGTAGTCAACTCAAAAGGACGTGAAATACATGTGATTATATGACTGCACGCCAGAACATGAATACCAACCCTCCGGCCCAGAATCAGTAGATGGATCTCTTCAATATTATTCCATGCTACATTTACATTTATCTATATACTATAAGTAATGTCATTTAGTTTCTTTTATTACAGTCCAAAACTTGTTCAACCTCCATTTGAGATAGATATAAGATTCACATTTTCTTCAAGATTTTTAATATATTAAGCTTGTGTGCGCATATGTTCTTCTTATTCAAAACATTTTTTTATGCCATGTATTAAGCTTGTGTGGGCACTTTTTTATACACGTGTGTGCCGTACGTCCACCCTTTCTAAAACACGTGCCTGTGGCACGTGCACACCTACTAGTAGAGGTAAATAGTTGTATTTTCACTAGTCACTAACATTGTTTGTTACATCTCATTATATTAATCATACTAAAAGGTTTATATTATCCGTGCTAGTGATTAAACAACAAATTGCTTGTTTCTGCCAAAATTGATTAAATAGTTTTCATTTTTTTAGATAATGGATTAAATAGTTTTCATGAACCATGGTTGTTATGTTTTGGAAAAAAAGTAACAATTGTTGTTTGTTACAGCTCGGTATATTTATTTTAAAGAATGAAAGTGTTTATATTATTTGTGCTAGTAATTATACTTAGTGTCGAAATAGCATTTTCGGGTTATGCTATATAGTATTGCACCTTCCTAATCAATATCTCTTAACGTTTTAAAGCATCCGTTGCATCTTCTTACATGCATAGAATGTCACCCTTTTTCAAAAAGAAAACGTACACCACAATCCTCCTTATTCATCTCGTAAATTTTATTTATTGTTCTTGCAGCACGCAAGACAAAATTATGATAAACTAAACACCAAATTGCACTAGTTAAACAACAAATTCTCGTCATTTTAAATATATGTTAGAATTGCATCACCCCTGTTGCTGCCGATACAAAGTTCCAAACGAAATGGAGAAAAATAAACCCAAACAAAACTTAGAATTAGATCACCTCCTCTTGTCGCCGATGCAAATTTCCAAACGAAATCGAAAAAAAGAACACCACCCCCCCCCCCCCCCCCAAAAGAAAAGGAAACCGTGCACCTTTTGCCGCTTCCTTCGTAGCGCACCCAACCCGAAGGCGTCCGAAGGCGGCACAGCCCGTGCTGTCCATCCACGACACGCAACCGCACGCACCCCTCCCGTCTCGATCTCAGCCGTCCGTGCCCTTCAATATCCGATCCAGCCGTCCGTACCCTCCCACCTCTCTTTATATACCCGCGTACCCCCTCCTCCCCCACACCCCCTTCCTAGACTTACGCCGTCCCCTTCTCTCTCCTCTCTCTCCACCACTTCTTCCTCCTCCCCCAAATCGGATCAAACGAATTCGTTAAATAATCTCTAAAAACACACGGTGAACGGGATCGAAGAGATTAAAACGAAAACGTTCCGATCCCGCGATTAGGGCCCGGAGCTAATCGTGTGATTTTTGGTGTGTTTGGGGTTGTGATTTAGTGTTAGGGTTTGCGGATCTGGAGGATTAGTTCTCCCGAGGCAACCATGAATGAGCAGATGATGCGACCTCCGCCGCCGCTACCGTACCACCAGATGTGGGCGGCGGCGCCGGCGGCACCCCCGCCGGCGATGGAGCCTCCGGTGCTGGGGTTCAAGCCGGCGCGGCCGGCGTGGAAGCGGGCGGCGCGGACTCCCTGGAAGCGCAAGGCTCCGCCGGCGGCGTCGGGCGGCGCCCGGTGGGGCGGCTCGGCGGCCCCGCGCAACACGACGTCGTTCCTGATCCGCGCGAAGCGGGCCGGCGGCGTGGCGTCGCTTGTGTCGCCGTGCCCCGTGACGCCGGCGGTGCTGCCGACGCCGGTGCTGTCGCCGGCGCGGGAGGTGCTGGTGGAGATGGCCAAGGAGGCGTGGGGCGTCGACGGGTACGGCTCCATGAAGGGCCTCATCCGCCTCCGCGCCGACGCCGGCGACGCCGCCGGCGAGGAGGACTCGGGCTCCGGCGAGAGCGACGTGGAGGAACACGTCGAGGTGGAGCGCCGCCTGGACCACGACCTCAGCCGCTTCGAGATGGTCCAGCTCCCGGCCGCGGCGGGCCTCTGCGAGGACGACGACGAGGACGAGGAGGCGCGCGCCGCGAGGCTGGAGGAGGAGAACCTGACCCTCCGCGAGCGCCTCTTCCTGATGGAGCGCGACATGGCCGACCTCCGCCGGCGGCTCCTCGCCGTCGAGGACCTCTGCCGCGACCGCAACCGCGACGGCTGCGTCGTGGACGCCTCCGCTGGCGCCGCCGACGAGCCCGTCCCCTCCGAGAGCGTCGCCGCCGGCGAGGAGGCCGGCACGGCGGACGCCATGGAGGACTGAAGCGTACCTACCTGACCAGACCCAGACCAGAACCCGGCCCCCTCGGCCGTACCGAAACTGTACATACGGTTTCCCATTTCCCTGTGCAGATGTCGCGGTGAAGAGTAGGAAGCAGCGGCAGCAGCATCAGCAGCTTAGCTTAGAATTACTCTTCGTTGCATCTCGTTAGTTTCAATGTCGTCTAGTAGCTTTGATTTCATCTCCCGTTCTTTGTAGAATCATCCCGTGTTCTTTGTAGAATCAGCAGGTCGGTCAGGCCCCATGGGTGACGACGGAATGTGCAGGCAGGAAACACAAGATCCTGGTGTACTGCTGCTCGCGTAGATCTCCAACTGCTAGCCCCCAACCCTCACCAGCCTTTCCCAATGCTACCAGTAATTCTGTTTCTGTTGTTAAAAAAACCCTGTGATTCCGACATGTTCTCTGTTTCTGTTTCATAACCTGAGTGATTATCATGTGCCGTGCTCACGGATTGTTCGGCGATTGGTAGGGGGAGCCGGGGAGACGGTGGCGCGGTGCCAAACTGGAGCATCTCCGCGTCTGATTGATGATGATGAAGCCGTTGGAACCCAACCACGAGAGAGATCGTATTTTTAGGTGTGCGTGCGTGCGTGGCCTCGCGTCGTGTTCGGTATGCCCAAGCCTTCCAAAGGTATTGTTGCGGTTGGGTGGTGAATGGTGATATGGATGCCTTTAATGCCGTCCCGGTTGGATTGGATGTGCCTGCCTGCCGCGCGGAATGGCAGTTTGCGATTAGGCGGCCGGGTGGGTGGCTCCGAGGAGAATCGGGTGGAGAACAAACGACTCGGCAAAGCGTCGGCTCGAGGGGACGGGAGAATATGGCATCTGGAAAGCGTTGGCTCGGGGAAGATGCTGAAAGCTCTGACTCGCCTTGGAGGGGAGCCAGTGGGCAGCGGGAGGGGGCGCGTTGCAGTTCTCCTTTCTTCACGTCTAGGAATTTTCGTTTAAAGGAAAAACCTTTGAATATTCCCTCCCCTTTTCTTTTTTTGCATTACTTCTTTTCTTTCCTGCTCTCTGTTAAATAAACACCCTTCGGCGCCAAGATTCTCGTTTCTTTCACGGTCTCGCTGGCGTTTCTCTCTAGTAAACACCGTTCCCTATCTTTGTTCTGTTCGTCCCAATCTTTGTTCTGTTCGTCTAGTCCTGGTCAGAATTCGTAACACACGTTGGGAACCCCAGAACGACCTGGCCTAATGGACGAGGCGAATACGGTAGTAGAACGGCACGGAGCATTGACCCAAAACGGTAGCCGCCCCCGATCACAGATTCACGGCAAGCCCAGTGACAACTGAAACGACAGCTTCTGACGCGAACGCAAACGCAACGAATCAAATGGCCGCTGGTGCCATCCAAACTCCAAACGCCTCGCCCGGCTCACCCAACAGGCGGCGCAGGGCAGCCAGCGAACGCGGCACTAAACGGAAGGGAGCAGGAGTAGTTTTATTTTGAACGCGCCTCTCGTCTGGATACAAGAATCTGTTCATACACATACATCCATCCAACGCACGCACACCCTACAACCTGAGTACAAACAGACCTACAACTACACACAGATCTGAAAACCGCGTCCTTCTTGAGATCACCGGAATACTCTGACTCCGTAGGCGACGGGACATCGCGATCCCTCTGTGGCTCCACGCGTGAGAGGCGGACGCCTGCAAAAAATCCAGACGGAGACTGATCCAAATCGGGGAAAACCCCGATTGAAGCTCTGTACAAACTCACGGACCCGACGCCGACGCCGGAGCTCACGACGACGGCGAAGAAGAGAGACGCCCAGAGTAGCTTATTCCACAGAAGCGACGCCAAGTCCCTCCTCCAGGCGCCGCCGGGAAAAACCAGCCCTACAGCACCATCCCGACGACCAAACAGTCCCCGGAGTTGGTACTGAGGAAAGGCGTGCTTACCTGCTTGTCGACGAAGCCGAAGTGGTCACCTTCACCGGGGAAGAAGCAGGCAAGAACAAAAGCAAGCCAGAGAAGATCTTGCGCCGCGTGGACGACGCCAAGCTTCCGGCAACTTATTCGGCGGCGACTGGTCGACAAGCCGACCACCCCGGAAGCTGGAGCTCCGCCGTCGAACAAGACGGCAAGCTAAACCTAGGCAGATCTATAAAAAGATCTAGCCTATCTACACCGCACGGCGATCCCCCGGCTCACCTCCCTCTCCAGCGCCAGACTGGCCGCCGGATAGGAAGGGAGCCGGTGGATCCGCCGCCGGGAAGAGCTTCGGCTTCCGAGTCGCCCTCGGTCGCCCTGTCTGAACTGTAGTAGCAAGGGATAAGGACGGGCCGGTATTTGGCGTTGAGCAGGAGTAGCTTGTTGTGACTCGAACCGCTAGCCCCACATCCCCACCCTCCAATTGAATTTGATCGACTCGGTTGTCCATTCTTCCCAATTGGGGCGTGACGTAGCAGATTGCCAAAACAGCGGGCACCACGCCACCACCTCGTATTTTTCTTCCGGATAGACATGAGCTATCATGGCCTACGCCCTACGGTCGTGTGCCAAGCATCCCTGTTGTTCACTAGCAGGTTTTGGGCGTGCATCAAGACTAGATTATTCTCGGCACGGCGTCGGAGCGACATCGCAACGTACCACTTCGCAAGAAAATTCTGATGTACCACGGCAGAAAAATTGACACTGTGACCTATATTTTCGTTCTTTCAGAGGGTACGGAAATCGGCCGTATACAGAGTACGCGGGAATGAGAGTGCACATTACCATTACCAGTACTGGGGTGGAAGTGATTGATGATGCAACGGCGCAATAATAGATGTGAAGTACGGGGTTGACCTTGCAACCTCCTCTTACTTGTTCATCTAAATTATGGCCCTCTCCTTTTGTCACCAAGGGCATACTTGATCTTTTGTTATTGCTGTATATGGTGTTGCAAGTCCACTGCGGCATCCCGTTTACAGTAAACCTACCAGTCTGGCTAGGCGTAGGAACTAGGGAGATCTACCTGGACGGCTACCTGCCGCAGAACGCAGCAGCCGCTCCTTTTCCAGCTTCCAAATTTGGTGCTAGAACATATGCGAGGAGCAACCTGCCCCCTGCCAAATTATTCTGTTCCATATTGTGCTGTTTGTGTATTTCAGATGAAACTGAAGAATGAGTCCCATATAGTTGAGAGTCTGAGCTCTAAGCACAAACTTTCAAAAAAAGAGATCTCTAAGCACCACACGAACGGCGTGGATTTGATAAGTTATTATGTTGATTTGCCACGCTGGGTTAGTCTACCATCCTGGCGACACAAGCAAAAGGTCTGGCTTAGAGAAATAGGGGAATAAAAAGTAAAGATACATCAGAAGGGCGGGCCTCACTTGTAGATGTGGCAAGGCGAGTACAATATAATTCGGTGGAGTCAGGCACGATTTGTACGTCTTCCAACTTGAAGAGCGAGCTCGGTGTCTATCTTGAGAGAGATGTCAAGTGCCTTCACAGAATGTGTTAATGCTCCACTGAAACGAATCAAAGAAACCGTTGAACAAATTGTTAATGATTCGAACAGGGAGTTGAACATTAATTTCGAGATACATCAGAAACCTAATCAGCAGACAGACTCTGTCCCATTAAATACAAGTTTAAATCAGTTCAGTTGGATCTCGAAAAAAACAATATACCTTGAAATATAGGTAACTCCTGTTTCTCCTATTTTCTTTACTGTATCAATTGTGACATTTCCAGATGCCTGCAGTAAAAATAATGTCACTACCCTTCAGCACCCCTAAACTGCCAATAATAGAGAGAACCAATTGCTTCCAAGAAAATAGTATTGCAAGTGGCACTGCATCATATAAGAAATGTATGCCTCACAAAGTTGAATTTGCATACCTCAGTCTCAAATCTACCATTTATCAACTGAACTGCATCTTTAAGCATTGATACATCTACATCCCCATTTGGAAGAGGAACAACCATATTGTCCAACATTATACGGGTTAATGAAGTTTTGTTCTCAGCAGCATACTTCAAAATATCTTTCACTTCTTCAATTGTCCTTGTTTCAACCTATTTTATTAAAATCACCAGATGTCAAGATTTGTGATCTTCTTTCTTTTTCTATGAGAACATGTGGGCATAGTTGAAGCAAACAAGTAAACAGGCAGAGAAACCAAATAAGATTAAACAAAAGGAAGTGAATGACAAAAATATGAATGCACAGACACGTAGATATGTCCTTTTCAAAGTGTGCATCACCAAAAGGTACCTCGACGGGAATTGTAAGTTTTTCTTTCTCCAAGAACTGGTCAACAGACCTGATTGCTTTAGCAATCCCTCCAGCAACAGAAATATGATTATCCTTTATCATAACCATATCAAATAAACCAAGCCTGTGGTTCTTTCCACCACCAATCAGTACCTACATGAGCACAAAGGGCAAGCAAATTTGCAACATGAGGATTAAGAAGTCAAAAGTTATGAACATCAACAACATGTCAACACCGAAAAAGAGTATGCTTACTGCCCACTTGTCAACCAGACGTAAACCTGGGGCCGTTTTCCTTGTTTCCAATATGCATGCTGGACGGGCAGCATCAGACATAGCCTAGACAGAATAAGTACAGGAGGTTTTATTGAAATATCAAATGACAATGATATGACCTAGAAAAACAGAAGGATTGTTAAATATAAAATCTGAGATCTAGCATTTGGCAGTTACTTGTGGCAATCAGAAAAGAAACAATGTTAGGCGCAGTCTCCGAGGCAGGAAATAAATAGCCCTGCAAGGATGGCACTATGGCAGTATCCAGATGGCTGAAAATTGAATACTGCACATTTGTTGGATGTATCAGGAAAAGATTTATGGGGCACACAGAATGATTTTCAAAACTGAAGCACTGTCAAGGCCCTAGGACAAACAAGGACCAACATTTCAGTTCACCCAGGAAAGGGGCAGCATCTTAGTTATGTAAATAAGAGTAAAAATAACCTTTGTTAGGGTCGCGATACCACTCATTCTCTGCATGAAGTTGAGCACAACCCTTTCAGCAATTATGATGCTCCGAGCACACCCTTGATGTAAACATAGAATTAGGAACAGTGTGTTATAGATTTAAAGAGTTTCTAGGTTCGAGATGCTAAATACTGCCAAGTACAAAAAATATATATTGTACACGCATTTTACCATATACTTTGCCAAATTGCAATCCTTTATGGACATAATTTCCATCACTTTCAAACCATTCAACCTGCAAAATCGGTCAAGTTAGGAAAGTTAATGCTGCCTGTAATACCAATAGAATCATAGCCTGATAAAACCTCAAAGGCCCTAAATAGGAGAAAAGATGCAAAGTAAATACCTTCAACGATGGATCAACCTGGTTAAATATCATGTCTGCTAGGCTTATTCCAGCAATAACACCATCTGCTTTAGCAATGAATGTGGCTTCAGCTTCCACATCAGAAGGTATTGTTGCCAAACAAGACACATCCCCTGAAAGTGTTGGCAAACAGTTACCGACTTACCGCACTCCTCAACTAACAGATATGCATCCATTGCAAATGCAAATAGTTTCGAACAAAAAAAGCCGAGGAAACAGCAAATTGCAGAAGAATTATCCGAGTGGAGGGACTCCATTGGTATTTAACTTCTTTAGTCATTATACCCAATACCTACACTCTCAGAGGGAGAAATTTAGTAGGTTAAGAGAATCGTGTGTGGTTGGATGAAAATAAGGACCCATATGAAAGAAAACAAAAAAAAAAGTTTCAGTAATGTTCAAGGGCAGGGGCTAGGCAGTGCAGACCATAGAGTTAGAAACATGATATAAAATTGCTTGTCAACAGACCCTAAACTATTCTTCATTATGCACACTTGAATAATTTTTCAATAGCAGATATATGACCGCAAGTAATCAAGAAGAGACATAACTGGTAGGACACGAAACGGGGGGTCAGTGTTTGCTTTTAACACATGAAATCAGTTGTAGCCTAGAGTGACAGGACAGTATCATTTCAATTTTCAAACAATGGAGACCAACTTGCCTATTATTTAGAACCAACTACCCGAATTCTACCACTGCACTCCTTGTTTATGACATGAGCGCACGGGATCAGTTTTTTGCAGTACGAGGGAGCATTAGTCAGTGAGTGAAGTCAGCAAGTCCTGTTGCGATCAGGTACGATGACTAACGCTTGACAGAGCACGTCGTGCAGATGAATGCAATGATTTTTCGCTCCGCCACACAGAACACCGTAGTGCCGGTGAATAGTGACACAACCAAGCTAGGCAGCGGTCTCGAGGATTCCGAATCGCAAGGGGACGAACAGCGCGCGAGCGTGATGCTACCATGTAAGCTGCCTGCACTGCATACCTCGGTCGCCGGCGTCCTCGGAGAGGGCTAGCGCGATGACGGCCCTGAGTTCGTAGGTGGGGTGCGCCGGCGGTGCCACCGGCGACGCGGGCGCCCGCGCCTCGGCGGCCATGGGTGCGGCCCGGGGGCGAGCGGGCAGGCGCAGGAGGCGGGGGGGGGAGGAGGCGCTGGTGGTCAGAGGGCGGCAGCGACTGGAGGCGGTGGCGGCGCGCGAGGAGGAAGCGGTCGGTGCAGGGCGCAGGGGCGGTGGGGATCGCGGGCATCGCTCGCGGCCGGCGGCAGGGTTGGGAGTTGGGAATGGGAAGCGAGCGAGAGGTGGGGGAGGAAGGGGAGCGGGGCGGCGGGCCGCCCTTTTTGTGTGTGCGCGGCCAGCGCGGGGCGCGTTGCTTTTGTGATCGGCTGGTGAGTGGTGATGGATGGGTGATGGCGGCGCGGGGCGCGCTGACCGAGAGCTGGCGTGCGGCGCACCTGCCCGGGCAGCAGTCGGGCACGGGCGCGACTGGCTTCTCTGCGTTCTGCCTACTCGCACGGAATTCCTTGCTGGACCGTCGGAGCTGCAGCTCACCGGACGGTGAGGAACGGCGGCCGCGGCAACGAGTCTGACCGAGACGATTCGTGATGCTCCGAGTCTCGTTAACCTCCGTTGAAACAGTGCTTTCTCAAAACTTTCGCCGTAACATTTTTTTAAAAAACAACTCTGTTATGACGTAGTGTACTGATTGATAGAAATGCCCAGAAATACTCTCCTGGCAATTCCAAAAAAAATGCTCTTGTTATTTTCAATAGACTTCGGTCTTCAATCGTACTCTTCGTCGACATACCCGTTCACTTTGTGCTTGAAGAACTGTATTTTGTTTAATGGAAGGTACAAGTTCGACGAATCAGGATAAACCTGACACGCCAGCTCGACTAATCTTTCTCCCAACCCGTCCCCACCCCATAAACGGCGCGTCGACCAATCCCGCGGCGGGACGTGTTGGGCGGCCGACCTCACCCCCTCACCCCCTTCCCCCGCCGTCCCCCCCGAGTCGCCATTGCCCTCGCTCCCCACCCCTACCGCGCCACCAACCCCGCCCGCGCTCCCCGCTACTAAAGCCGAGCCCGCACCCACCACCACCACCACCATGCTCCTCCCCCTCCTCAGATCCCACCCGCTCCTCCACCACGCCGCGCGCCTGTCCTCCCCGCGCACCCGCCTGCTGCTCCGCCGCGACGCGCTCCCGCTCCCGCCCCCGCTCGCGCGCTCCCCGCCCCACCCGCCGATCCGCATGGCGGCCTCCTCCGGCTCCAACAACGCCAGCTCCCCCGCCCCGTCGCCGCCGACTGCCGTGGTGAGTCCCGGCCCCCTCGCGTCACTCACAATCGGGCGGCTAATGGTAGCTGTAATTTCTGAGATGCGTGCTTGCGGAATCAATTGGGGGCGTTGACTCAATCCAGTGACCGTGCCGATTGCCAAATGCTATTGGTTTCCCGTGCAGCCCGAAACTGTGGGGCGCGCTCAGCATTTTTCATTCTGCAATCATCTACTCTGTCTATATTGCGGCATCACTACTGCAGCAGCAGTTCTCCTGAACTGCATAAGATTAAAAATATGCATTAGTCTGACTGTTAACTGTTAAGCGATCAATAGTAATCTACATAATGGCTCATGATGCTACTTTGTCTGCCCAGCATGGCAGCATGACTCTGCAATGCTCATTTCCTGAGGCATACACTGATTTAGCCATTGTTGACTTTTTGTGAACACAAGATGTCGAATGAATGCTTAATGTCAGTGAACCATTCCTTACGCAGGTGCACAAGTCGAAGATTCAATTCTGTCCTGCTTGTGGAAGCCCAACGAAATTGGTCATACCTGATGGGGATGAGAAGATGAGGGCTGTTTGTTCTTCTTGTGAAAGAGTTCACTATGAAAACCCAAAAATGGTATGTGCTGAGCAAATAGATGAAAAAGGGTGTGTATGCATTTGAATTTGAACTCTATATTCAGACACTGAATTGTTTGGTTCATCAAGCCCACATTGACAGTCATCTAATAGGTGCTTCTAATGAACTGAACTGCTCAATTTTGTTCATATATTTCTTTGATTGGTGAAACAAGGGGATAAAACTAGCAATAAAAAATATGTATATTGGTGTAACATGTTTTAGCTGTTATTTTCTGCCATTGATGATCTATATATATCATCTGGATAGGTTGTTGGTTGCCTAGTGGAGCATGACAATAAGGTCCTCCTTTGCAGAAGAAAGATTGAACCGGCTTATGGTCTTTGGTAAGTTCCCTTTGATGTTTCCCCGTCAATTATTTGTTGTGATTTCACTCTGCACTATAATAGTTGAATGGCATAGCTGTACCGTGTTTTGATATCCTCATGGAACAATGTTTTAAGTATGTACAACAGATGCAGGTTTTGCACGAATACATCAGCCAAAATTCTCTGTCTCTACTGTTTAGAATCTGAGGCCATATTATAATATGGGGTTTTATCACGTTGTCTTTATTTTTGTTCTTCAGGTTTTCTGCCTCCCCGCCCCTGTTATGTGTTTTTCTTATCTTTTAATGCAGTACCAATCATCATAGTACCATGTTTCCAAGTTCTTTCTGTCACTTGTTTCTTAGTCTTGTCACTTGTGTGCCATGAACAAATTTTATGTTTATTGTCGAACACAGTTATCATTCTACTGCTGTTCTCCATTTTAATCTAGGCTGCATTAACAGGACTCTTCCTGCTGGTTATTTAGAGGTGGGGGAGTCTGCTGCAGAAGGGGCCTCTAGAGAAACATTGGAAGAAGCATGTGCCGATGTAGAGATAGTCTCACCTTTTGCTCAGTTGGATATTCCGCTGATTGGCCAAGTGAGTGAAAATTTGCAAAGTCGGAAAGTTATGCTTTACTCCGTACACTACTAAGTTGATTCTTCTTGTGTATTACGATGAGATGCAGTAGAGTTACATTATTTTCCGAGCAAGATTGAAGACCCCCAACTTTTCACCTGGACCAGAGTCGCTAGAATGTGCACTCTTTGCTCTGGATGATATACCATTCGATTCTCTAGCATTTTCTTCAATCATTGTCACCTTGAGGATGGTATTTCCCCCTCCCTGTTCTCTCTGCCTGCTCCACATTTGCTCTTGCCATTTATAGGTTTAACATCAAAATCTTTAAACATGTGTACTATTTGTTGCAGTATACTGAAGATGTGAAGTCTGGAAGCATTAAATTTCACTATTGCACTATAAACAAAAGGTACACATTCACTCTTTTGTAGCAACTGACATTGTCGTAGCTCATATCTCTGATGGATTTTACAAACTAGGAAGTCTGCTGAACCCAATAATCTCGCTCTACTTTCCTATACAATATGTTGACGACTCACTGTAAATTTTCTCCAGCACTCACCTATGGAACTTCAAATTGTAGCCTTCATGCACTCAGCTGTAGTCATATGCCATATGGTGATATGAACAATAGTGCAGCATCTTGCAGTGAAGCATATTGTTACATCTTGGTTGTGTTCATATAATAACTTGTTTTGTGCAACTTCATTTTCAGGTTAGGAGCCAGCCCTTCAGATCTTCGTAGTTTCGATATCGACAACCATATAGCTGTGTGAGGTTGAGGTTCAAAACCTTTCGTGATTGATGAGAATGCTTTTGGCATTCGATGAGCACCTGATAGGGCACAAAGCAGCACAGCAAAAAACATCGACAATCAATCCAACCAGTCTCTACTGTTGAACCTACATTGGAGCCTTGTTTGGCGTCTCGCTGCAGATTGGAATAGATTTCAAGTAGGTTCTGTAACTGTATATGCTTCAGTGCTTTACTTTCATAGATTTCAAGTAGGTGCCCTGTTAGGAGACCCCGCGTTTGGATGTTGGGCGCGCCGAAAATCGTGTGTGGTAATTTTCAGGTGCAGGACTGAATTATCCAGCATGTGAGCATGACATGGCTGAGACGTTGCGTCAGCGTCTGGGTGTTGCTATTTCGGGGCAACTGTATTGTGCATGTTCTTTTCTCAGCTATAAAAACTAGGAAGGATCACGCGCGTCCGTGTTGACATTTACGCTAATGGGATGTTAGGTCCGTCATAATATTGCTAGGTGCAAACACTATTACGCTGTCACAAATCACAACAAAATGTAGGACCTGAAATTGAGCCGTCTCCTGTGGCGAGGTTTGTCGCGAACATGGAGATCACTGTATAGATATAGATAGACACGGATAATATGTCCAGGTAAATAAAGTTCCGAAGGAGTACGATCAATACTTTATGTGCGATTACATCAAGGATTGAGAAATAGATGCAATACACCTCGATTGAACAGACGGCAGGGCAGGTAACTTAGGTAGCTGTGAAGTTTAGTTAGAGTCCAGGACGAAGGGGACCAATGACACATCAATGAGGTCCCGACCGTGCCGATGGCCGCCAGCGCGGCGCGCAGGCCACACGACGACGAAGAGCGCTCCGAGCGCCGGATGAGGCCGGAAATCTTCAGGGAGAAGATATTACGATCTGCAAAAAAGATGGACTCATGACCGTTGGAACAATCTGCAAGCATTGGCATGCACCCGCCTAAGGAGGGTCAACGAAACAGAGCAAGCCTGTCGATTTATGAGTTCACAAATCATAACAATTGCTGATCATAAATTCATAATTGGATGTATATGCCAAATTCACTGGCATATCTGTTAAGCAAGTTCATGCAATGGTTTCAACATGAATATATTGTAGATAATATGAGGACATAGGATCCAATGGTTCTTTATAAGCTGATTTGCTTTGGAACTGGTAAGAGAAATGAAGCAGAAATCTGACTGCAATAGACCATGCTCATCATTCTGAAGTCCAGTTCTACCACATATGTAGATTTCATTCTTTTACATCCGATGTGTATGCCATTAAACCATAGACGTGTGTTATCAGGAAATATATGAATGCATTATGTCCCTGTTGCTTGTATTCTGGGAACATTTTTATTTGTTAGCCTGCGTACCATAACTGGAAGGCTACCATGTAAATGATGATACAGCTTTATGATTAGTAACTATGTAAAAATGACTGCAGTAGAATCCAATTTAGAAAGAACCCGCCAGACACTTGTTACGACACAAATACGTATATGAACCCACTAATCAGAATTCATATAACCATGGATATAATAGAACAGGGATCATGTATTTCAAGTTAGGGCATACAAAATGCAGCAATATGTTGTGTGTTGCTCTATAAATAAATTGGTAGGCCTAATCCTAAATACTTTTGATTTGGTAGTATTTTTTTCCTCTAGTAGTCCACTGTGTTTCAGAAATACAGAGGTAGGGTCAGAAAGGAACCAAATCTAAAAGTACTCTGCACTTTGTAGTTGAAATGGTATATGGTGGCAGTTCTGATTCTGCAAATAAAAGAAAAAATACCATCAAAATAAGATCAGAAGAGATGGATAAAAAGTATGAAGCAAAACTTGTACAAAATTGCTGCCAGTCAATTTGATAAAATGCAGCTAATGCAGCCAACCATAGTCGGCCAGCATCTGTGAATATGAACCGCTGACCGTAGCAACAATACCATGAGAAGGAAGGCTCAAAACATTACTTAGGAAAAGAGCAGTAAACAAAACTGATACCTTGTCACCAAGGCACAATAGAAATCCAAGCAGTAGGTCAATGCTCTAACACACCTGCACCACCGAATTGGCAAGTTACAGATTGTAATGAACACATAACCCAATGCCACTCAGCAAGTCAGCATGTTCTTAGATGTGTTGCATAGACATGTTTATGCATGTTCTAGGATGTGTTGTACAGAGAGGTTCATGTAGAGGCAGAGGCATATGAGTATTAACCGGCACAGATCTTAATCAGTTTACCTTTTGAGTTCTCAAATGCGCTGTGTAGCAAGGTTCACACAAAATCAGATCGTATATTTTATATTAACCAATAAGGACATTAACCAGGTTGCTATTTGGTATGGTAGTGACATCTCAGAGGAAGAATACACCTCAAGATTAGATAATTCCAAAACCGCAAGACGCATGCCTTTATAGGAAATTAGACCAAACTAATTTGTAAACAAAATAAGAGGCAGTAAAGGAAATCGTAAGGAAAAGAAAAATAGAATAGATAATGTAAGCTGAAAGAGAATCAGGCTGCCAGTAATTGTAAATGGTGCGATTTGATAAGTATCCCTGTTCATAAAGGTGGCTACGATTGTGTTGATGGCAAAAAAAAATGCAATGGACTTATTCTCATGCATAGGCATTTCGTCAAACACCTAAAGTGCAACAACAAAATCACCTCGGCCATGGCAGCCATGGCCGGTCGACGGGCGGCAAGCATGGAGCACGGCAATATGCTGCTGCCATTAGTGCACAGCACATCAGTAGCTTGATGGTACAACATAAAGCGGCAGTCAGGAAGCACGCACAGAGAGAGGATTGAAAGGAAGGAACAGGGAAGGGAGCAGGGAACGGACCTGTGCGGTCTCAACATGTAGCCCCAACATGTCGATCTCAATAGTGGGCAGTGAGCGGTCATGGACCTCGCCCCTGGCAAAGACGACAGCGCGAGCCACCGGCCAGTTCTCTCTGATGCCACATGACCGCATCAATGGTGTCTGCGTCGCTTGGACCTTTGGCTCCACCGATGGACCATGGAGGCGAGGACCGCATGGCAAACCAGGCGGGGACAATCTCATCCGTGGGCCGGCAACGACGACTCAGGCGGCGGCAGAGGATGCGGAGGGAGAGGAGATGAGGGCGGCCACCGCGAGGCCCACCCTCACTCACACGCCCATCCACCGCTGGAGCCCGCCCGCGACCGCCGTCGCTGCACTTGACCGCCGCGGGTCACCTCCGCACCTGGCCACGCACCACCGTCGAGGCGCCGCGCTCCGCCGTCGAGAGCCGCGCGCCCAACCGCTGGGCCAGAGGAGAAGCGGAGGCGCCGCGGGGCGACGCCGCGGTCTGCCATGGACAACCGCGCGCCCAATCGCTCCGCCGGAGGAGGAGGGCCGCCGGTGGGGGAGGAGAAGGGCCCCGGACGGGAGGGAACGGCGGCGGCGTGGGGGAGGGAAAGAGCTACGGCGCGGGTGAGGGGCGGAGGGAAGGGGCCCGCGGCGAGGCCCACGCAGGAGACGCCACGCGCCAAGCGAGAGGCCTGCGCCGAGGAAGCGAGCGATGGGCGGCGACCGCTGGATGGACGCCAGCGGCACGCGGGGGCCACGCGGCGGCCGAGGACGCGGTAAGTACTGGATGGCCCGGTAGTTCTTCCGCGAGTTATTACTTATTATGTGCTGCGTCCGCTTTTATTTTAAAGCTCAAGCGTGGCGTGGTGCGCTTGCTCAGTTGCTCGTGATTGTTTGCTTAATTACCCACTGGCCGAGTTCATAAAACGCCTCTCGTTTCCTAAAACCGGTAGAAGTATAACATTTCAGAAGCATGGCCAGATCTCGGATCAGAAAAGATATTGGACGTGTCATTGTATGATAGCAAACCGCAAGTAACAAGGAAACCGGAATACATTGTGAAAGGGAATCTCTAAGCTCCTATCATCCTGGTCCCGAGTAGTACCAGATGAAAGTAGTTTTTTTCTTAAAAAAACTGGTGGATAGCAAGTAGTACCAGATAAGGAAGACATGGCACAGGCCAGTGGCCTATCCAGCCAAGTTCACGGACCACAAACACCATGGTCCGGCTGTGTTTCTTTCCTCCCTGGAAATAAATTTCTAAAGGGAATCTTGTATGGATGGAGTACTAAATAAAGTCTATTTACAAAATCCATTTAGAAATGAGTGCAACTTTACGCGACGAATCTAATGAGCCTAATTAGTCCATGTTTTGCTACAGTGATGCTACAATAACTATTCTCTAATCGTACAGTCAAAGGCCCCATTAGATAAGTCTCGCGAAATAGTCCAATGTTGTGAAGTTAGTTCTGTGAACTGACTTTATTTAATACCCTTAATTATTGATCAAATGGGTGGAAAAATATTTCCACCACAAAAAACACGGCCCATGGCTTCTCGGTAGCGTTATCGCCTTGGGAATATGGCCACTTTATGGCTTTTTCCACATCAAAAATCCTCGATCAGGGCGCATGTGCCACCATGTGGCAACAAGACATCTGGAAGACATCCCAATTCACAAGAGGCACCTCTACGGCATGCAAAGCCATGGAAGTATATCATTTCAGCAAAATATACGTCCCTGGCGCACGAAAAACAGAAGTACAGAGGCACCAAAGAGAATTACAATTATTATGTAGCGGGCTCACAAGACCCTCACAGCGGAATGCACATGGCAATTACAAAAGACAAAGCTCAGCGGGAGTGATTAGGCGGCGCGGCTCCTGTGACATGTCATCGGAAAAACTGGTGATGTTGCAGCATCGCTCAAAGGTCCTCGGGGCCATTGACGTCCTGGAGTGGAGCAGAAGCAATGCGGTCACTGGTCACACTCACACCACGCAGCAAAAAAACATTGCGGTTGGGGATTTCAAACAGATGAGATGAGGCTCGTACCTTGTTCTCAAGCACAACTCCGTCTGGAATCTCCAACTTCACTCCTGACTTAGCGGTGATGGTCACCTTGCCCTATAGATAGTACCAACAATATGAAGCACATTCAGAAACACAGATTCCACAACTCAATACTAAGATCAGAACTGACAGACAGTTGACAAAATTAGCATCACGCTCATCTACAAGTCATACTGTCACTAAGCGTGGATGGCAAGAAAGTTAAAAGAAAAGCCACTGGATCACAGGTTTACCTTGAGTGTGATCCCAGAGCCAAACCAGACGTCACCAGAAACCTTCAAGCTGTCAAGCTCGACAATGCTGGGGATGGACTTGAACCGAGCAAGGAAATTGGCAACCTAAATTATCAGAGAGAATATTTCATCAGTGCTTGCTGACCAATGATTTCACTCCAGTCACAAGGAATGGCAGTTTTCACTTATCAATGGTTTCATCAGTACCAATCATCTACACTACTTTATGATGGAGTAAGAGGAATATGCTCTATGATACTGACAGAACTCTATTATTAAAGATATCTCCATTATATTGGAGAGAAGCCGATTTACCTTCTTGAACTCAGGTCCAAGCTCAATTGAAGGGTTAGCTGGATTCGTTCTGGCTGGGTTGCGGATGACAAAGCCATCAACCAATGTGTAAAGATCAGACTGTGGGAACAAAAATGAGCTTAGCAACAAGCTAATTATGATATCAAACCAACCAACCATTGAGATGCAATCAGAAATACCTGCACAAGCAACAAATCAGATGTAGCCTTCACTGGGAGAAACCTTGAGCGAGGAACATTGATTCCAATCGCTTTGTCGAAGAACTATTTAAAGGCAACAGAAGCATCAGAGCACATATTCAAGGAAATTAACAAAATTGAGTATTGGCATCATATGATGGGAGTTGTTTGCATACCCGAATAGCGGCCCCAGCTGCAGTTTCGAGTTGAAGAACTTTCACACCATCGACTTCCTGTAAATGCCAACTCCTTAGTAGAACTCAACAAAGAGTCGGATTGATGCACTCCAATGCAAATGTTACCATAATAGCATATTATCAAGAAAAAGCAGCCAGGTGAATACCTTGGGGTTTGGAATAATTTCCATCTTAAGGGCCTCAGCTTCTACAAGTCTCTTGATAGCTTTAAGGTTCACCCACCTGTTGCCAAGAATCGTTAGAGAGTTTTTTTTCTTAATTATAGGCAGATAGGTCAGGTTTCTTACAAGTTGTTAGTGTTGAATATCTTAAACTTCTCGATCGATTTGAATTCATTCACCTGGACAGGGAAATATAAGAGAAGTTGAGAAAATCAAGTTATCTTTGACTACACGAAGCTGATAAAATCATGGAAGAGATTATGAAGCTTAAGTTATTCAGAAACAGCAACGTACATGCTCATCAGGTACTTGGGCAATCTCCAAAAGCTGCATAAATAAATATTATAGAAAGAATCAGTATCACCTTACGCTAGAACAGTAGAATCGACAGGAAATAAGTATGATGGTATGTTTAAATATAAAATTGGAACTTCCAAGCACTACCAAAGGCCCAAAGCCTCTCTTTGATGTTAAGACAAGCAACAAGTGTACGACGTATTGCAGTGTACCAAGAAAATATTCAAGTCGAGCAATGGACAAGAAGTGTACCTGAACTCTTCCTTCGTAAGAGATGAGGGTACCACCTTTAACATCAGCCAGTGTCTTCGGAGTAACCTAAAATAAATACAGCGCTTGAAGTCAATGTTGCTAAAACTCAACAGCATTACAAACAAATATATTCTTGCATACCTCCATGCAGTACTCGTTCTGGTTACTGATCAGATGGTTCAGGATTTCTGTGCTGGTTAGGGATACAAATTTACGATTCAAAGCACATGGTAGTATCAAGGAATTATTAAATCAGTAAAGAAACTGCACAAATTCGATCATCTTATATGGATACTGAGGTCGACTATAGCACCCAAGTTGTCTGAGTTTGCAACAAATACATATTCCTTGCCCTGCGATAGGATTAGGAAACAAATTAGCAAAGGTATTGCAATGAGAAACAAGGCAGATGTTTAGTCAAAGCTTCCGCATACTATTTCAGTTCTATTTATATTAGTTCCTAAAAAAGGTAGTTCACATTGCATACTTGCATGGCTATTTCAGTTTCCATTTGTTAGTTATAAAAAATAGAGAAACACCCTCAAATACTCAAATTGCCTTCAGAAACAAGATTGCCACTATTTTGAGCAAAATTTACAAACCCCCTTTACAAAAATAAGCATTTAAGGGCCTAAACAGTGAAACATGGTTTATGAATTAAGCATGACAAACACACATTATAAAGGGATAGAACATATTCTTTTTATGAAATAGTAACCCTTCATAATGTAGAAGACTACAGCGACTAAAAATCACAGCATTTAAATTTACTGCAATTTAGACTTAAAAGAATCTAAACCTAACAAGATAATATCCTGGAAACCATAGGCTATAGACTCGGTTTTTGAACCTCTTATGCCTACCACTCGAATAATGAAATTGTTTCTTACCTGAGCCAATAACAGGTCAAGTTTGCCACTGTTGTTCAGAGAGGGGAACACGTCACCATGGCCTGGAGGATACCTTCACATCAAAATCAAAATGATCAGATGAGACCATGAGGGCATTGCATTGCAGATAAACTATAACTGGCACACGGTTCAACTATATCTAAAAGCCTACAGCAAGAATTACCCATGAAGCAAGGTAAGATTTCATTGGGAGTAGTCACTGGAAGAATATTGTGACTTTATAGTGACTTAAGAAAAAAACTAACCAGCCATCCTTGCCAGCTTTCCCTTTGCTTGGAAGTGGAGAGAAGTCCTCGGTAACAATGCGGGGATACTGGCTCTGTAGAAGAGAATGCAAATCTATCAGATGACACTGCTTGTCATGCAAATAATGCCACATACTTAAGATAGATGAAGTTGAAGTACAAGTGTATAGCAAAAACAGGGTGTGGACCTGATTGAAAGTGTGAATTTCAATGTTGGAGTTGGAATACTTCTCAACAATCTTCAGGGGGGAAAAAAGAAAAGGCAAGTGGCACAGCATGTCAGTACAAGTGCTAACAAGTCATCAAATATACTAAGGCAAGAGCAAAGGGAAAATGGAACCTTCTGTGTGTCATCATGAGTGTTGAAAGAGTTCATCAGAAGTAAAGGGACACTGCATCCATACTTCTTGTTCAGAGACTGCAGAGATGAGCAACTTATAAGACACAGACCAGTACCACCATGTCCAGTCAGTAAAAGAAAAGTCCAGGTTAAATAAATAATAATACCTCAATTTGAATCACAATAAGGTCAAGGAATGTGAACCCATTGCGGACTTCAATGACAGACCTGAGAAGCAAAGGAAATCTTAGCTGTGCTATTGCCTCAGGGGATAGCATCTCAAAGATGAAGCAAGAGCCATAAATCTCAAGGATCATGTGCCGCAGTATAAACAATAAAGCTGTTAAATAATGCAGAGCACTGGCAACTACCTGCAGCTAATACCTAATCAAAGATGTCTCACTACATTAAGTGAACATATTAAAGACTCATAACACTGTGTCTAGCTCTACTATGAAGCTTTATGACACCCAACTATCCAACCATGCAAATTTAAACGTGTCATGATGTCAAGGCATCACAGTAGAGGCATTCAGAACACAACATAAGAAAGTAAACAGGCAGCTGCGGCACATTATAAACTGGCCAGATAAGCAAATTTAACGAACTATATAAAAGAACATTGTTCCATTTACCATATTCTTCCAGATTACATACATTGAGAGGTCCACTACTAGGCCCACAAAAAACAACATCAATAGAAACACAGGTCATACTACCAATGATACATTATATATGGCATTTGAGCATGCGCGCCAAAATCCAAAGAACAACCCTGATCCGGTACTTGTTTAATCGTTTGGATGCAATTAGAAAGAGAGAGATTTAGTAAACCCACAGAGCAATTACAAAACTAACAACCAGGAAACTAACGAACAA
Source organism: Echinochloa phyllopogon (assembly GCA_033239725.1). Lineage (NCBI taxonomy): Eukaryota > Viridiplantae > Streptophyta > Magnoliopsida > Poales > Poaceae > Echinochloa > Echinochloa phyllopogon. The sequence continues at coordinate 45,763,609 of BTCW01000002.1, read as the reverse complement.
GGGTAAAATAACCCAGAAATAGACAGCTAGAATAATCTATTATTATATTATCAGTGCTCTACGAAACACCTTGTACAGGAAGATCAGCATCCAGTTTGTTGTGTTGCTCGGCACACGGTTCGAACGAACAAAGACACGATCCACACAATTACAAGCAAATTAAACAGCTTGGTTCATAGTCTACTTGGCAGTTAGAAGCTTGTCTCCCACAAGCCTAATGAACAAAGCTATTATACTGATCCACACATATGCGAGCTGGTACAATTCAGTTGAACGAAAGCAGTGGAGAGGATGGAAGTGTACTCACTTGGGACCAGTGCAGCCCATGGTCGTTCCAAGCCCTCCATTAAGCTTGAGCACAACGAGCTTGTCCAGCAGCTTCTTCGTCTCCTCGAGATCTGCGTCACAGCAACACGATCCAATCAGTGTCCACACAGTCAGTAAAACATTCCCGATCGGATCCACGCACAACCACCACAACACACTCAACTAAGATCAAATCGGAACGGGCGATCATACCTTCGGGAGGCGACGCGACGGTATCGTACGGCACCACCACCTCATCGGTAGGTGTCTGGATCTTGCTCCACTCAATCTGCTCCGCCTCCCCACTGCAAAACGGCACAGCACACATAAACCGCCCGCTCAACTGACAAGTCGATGAGCACAGAGCAATCATACAGAGCAAATCTGCGGGATCTACTCACCTGAGGTAGCGCGACACCAGGCTGATGAACCCGGACTTCTCGTTCTCGCTGCGCGGAAAACAAACTCAGAAATCAGCAAAAATGGGAGGCGCAGCAATCGGCCGGCGAGATCTAGTGCAGCGGGGAGTGAGGCGTGGGGACTCACCTGATCTGGTCGAGCTTGGCGGTCTCGGAGCGAAGCTTCTCGAGCTTGTCGTCGACCGACACCGCAGCGGCGGCGGTGGCCATCGTCGGGATCCTCGAGGCTTCGAAAGGAAAGGACGGGAGGAGATGTCAGACGAGCGGAGGAGTGCGAGCGAAGGGTGGTGTGGTGTGTGTGCTTTGGGAGCAGAAGAGGAAGCGCGGGTTTTCTTTATAGCGCCCGCGGATTCCGTCGCCGCGCCGTGACGGAATGTTCCGCCCGGGGTGCTGAATGCCCCCGCGCGTGGTGACGGCGTCTGTCACGTGGCGCGACGCGAGCCCACTGGCCGTGTGATCCTTGGGGTTGCCGTCGTGTCGACGCGACGCTTGCCCGCTTGGCGCGGGGGCCGTCGCGTGGTCCGTCGGCGTCGGGATCGGGATCGGGGGCACGGCGCCGCTGAGCTGGCCGCCGGTTTCGCGCCGGCCGGGCCGGAGACGGACGGACAGCGTGTGATTAGGATGCGTGCTTAACTAGCGGTCTCTTTCGTCCGCTAACCATCGTGATTACTTTTTCGTTTCAACGGAGATGGAAAGTTTCGCAATGGTTTGTCTGGGGGGCGTGCAAGTAAAATTGGACTCGTTAACTGAATTTATCGTGGGCGCCGTGGTCTGGCAAAACCTGTGTGGCAATTTACAAACGCTAATAACAGGTGCATTAACATAATCCGTATAGCTTCATATCGTTTTCAAAGAATGTAACATGTGACGTTGAGCTTACAGATCATCCGGCGACCACGTCTACGTGCATTCCTGATCTTACAAATCGTCGATCCACCGACCAATTTCAGAGTTCCAGCCACACATCACTGTATGATTGGTTGTCAACGTGCGCTTATATAAATTAATTATTGCACAGAGGTTGCACAAAAGTGCATGTCACACCAAACTGATGTTCCGTTCAAATCTAATTAGCATTAATTTTATCTATGTGTGTCGGTGCATGCAAATGCAAAGAAGTGACATGCAGGTCCCAATTTTTTTAATAAAGAGTGGTGCAGCAGGAGGTGCTTGTTGCTGCAAGCAAGGATATGGTACCGCGAGATGGAACATCATTTTCTTTTCCCAAATTGCATAGTTTCGATCGATCACTCCCACCTTGGCTAACTAACATTCATCACATACGGGACCGACAAGGCCACTGCAACGTTCAGAGTGATGATCGAGAGAAGTCCTTCAGCCAAGCAAACTCACCTGTATCAGCAGCCGACAGAGATCCCCAAACGTTTGCCCTGCACAGTGTCCGGCTCTTCACCAGCGCTCTGACAGACCGATGGCTAGCCTGCTGCTCCTGTCTCTTGGAGCTCCTGCCCAGCTGAGGCCGTGTTCTCTTCCCGAATCGGGAGGCCGGAATTGGGTCTGCGCCGGCTGACGCGCGTCAGCTGGCGCACTGTAGCGTTTCGTTTGCATGTACAAAAATTGTCCAAAAATTTATTAATTAGGCTCAAAATGTTCGTCTCGCAGAGTACAACAAAACTGTGTAATTAGTTTTTGATTTCATCTATATTTAATACTCCATACATGTTATGACATTTTGATGTGATGGAGAATCTTCTTTTTGTATAGTAAATTTGGGAGGTGAATTTGGGATCTAAACAAGCCCTGAATCGCATCTGAAGCCGGTGACGGTGAGGCGAGGTGAGGAGGCCCTTCATTGCCGCTACGGGCGGGGCCACTCAAACTAGCTGCCGAACAGATCATTTCACTAATGTTATCGCACAGCACGTCCTTTTTCTCTCCGAAAGACCACTTCAAGACCGCTCTGAATACTTGCATTACCTCGTGCCATTTTACAGAAAGAAAGGAAAACGTATGCAACGTATCAGCTAGCTGAGCAAGCTTCCTAATTCCTTTTGCTTCTCGTCTTATCGTATATGCTTCTACACAACCACAGCAGGACGAGCTCAGGCATGGCATGGGACGGCCTTGTTTGGATGTGATGGGACAGGCGTCTGGTGTTGTAAAGTGAGCTTTTGGTGATCCTGACGTGCAGGTTGCATATGGCCGGGTTCTTGAGGTACAGCTAGACAGGTGCGTATATTCTCAGAAAAGGGAGGAACATCTACCATAATCCTTTGCGCATTCAGCTACGGGATAGAAAGTGCGCAAGAGAGAGATCCCTTCACGATGGGAAGGCCTCTCCGGAAAGAAACGTCGCGATTCATGGGCGTGCGTGGCCTCTAGCCCTCTAGTGCTGGATGCAAGATGATTTACTAATTTATTTTGGCATCTAATGATGGTGTGACTGTGTGAGCTTTTGCAAATATGTTCATGGCATGTACGTGTTGCCAATTGCCATGGATATGGAGGTGCACAGATTAATATCGAATTTCATTAAACGTTTTATTATCGCGTGGGCACTAATTTCTGGTTGGCATGGTTCTACTATGTGCTGGCTGAACAATATTTGAGGCGTATCAAAAAGCTTAAATTGATGGGAAGAGATGATGTGCAATTCACTTATGTTTCATTGGGCGAGAGCTTTTTTTTTCTTGTTTTGGTCACTATTTTTTCTAACACCTTGTAGGCCATGAACATATGTGTTATTTTCTTGTGGAAAATTGATCATTTTCTTAATCGAAATGAACAAGTTCTATAACCAAAGAATAAAATCAGTTGTATAAAATCAACGGTCATAGATATGTGACACTTTTGTGTGCCTTTAATTTGAGGTTGACTGTGACAGATGTGATGGCAATATTTCACTTATACTGTTGTAATTTGATTGGATATTTGGATGTGTATTCATGTTGCGTATGTGCCACAAGCAATATATCCAGGCATTTCGAGTGATTGCTTGTTGTAATGTAAAATTATTCGTTGTTAAAATCCTTAAACATGAGGTTCAACAAAAAGTGAATGAATTAGTAGCTTGTTTTAAACATCATATACTTTAAACCGGGGGATGGGTGTGGAGTAATTTGCGAATTTCATGAGCTGAGGAAATTATATTATGTTTTATTTACTCGTAATCAATAGGAATCATTAGCACTTTACATGTTAGCTTTGTCTATTTCTATAATGCTCTATGATGTTGTTTTGTCCATGGTTAGTGTGTCTTAATTTATTTTACCAAATGCATAGGGATCTAAATGCTCACGGATGGAAATAGATGACAAACAAGAAATTCTTCAAGTTTCCTCTCTGAGATAAAGCAGTACAAATGTATACTTAGTACATGTGAAGAGTGAGATGATAGTGATCTATTATGTTATCAGAACAATCTATTAAGCGTTTCATATTTTTTCAGTCTTGTTTGGGAGCTTTTTACGATTAATCAATACGAAGGAAAACAAATGCAACTGAGGCCTTGTTTAGTTCAGAAAACAACTCCCAAATTCAGGTTGTGTTTGGTACCGCTCCACTGGCTCCGGCTCCAGCTCCCAGCACTACGCACCTGTTACCGTTGAGCACTTTAGCGCGACTGTTCACGTAATCTGTTTTTCCCTCTCATGCTACAGCTAACGTGGAGAACAGAGCAGCGGGGGGAGCTGGAGAAAGGTCGCTCCTCCTGCTTCCGCTCCCGTGCGTCACAGTGGCGCTACAGTTGAAGAGCTGGAACACCAAACGCGTCTTCACTGTGTAAAAAGAAGATTCCTTTTTTTAAAAAGGAAACTTTATTGATCTTAGACAATTACATCGAGATGATACAATTATATAAGATCCAACCCGGTCTTTGCATAACTAAGATGCACACAGTCAAAGAAAAAGAAACAAAAAAAATGAGAGCACCATGACCTAGCAAACTACCACAAGCGTCTTCATCTTCATCTGATTCACAAACCAAAGCAACTCTTGGACTATGAAGTAGGCTCCCGATACAACGCCTCCAACGAGGAAACGGCACGCACACGTGCCGACGTTGTAATGACCCAACCAATTAAGACCAGATCAAATGTTTTCACGAGGGAGTAATTCATCTTAATCCAAGCAATGCCTTCAACAAGGTCACTGCCAGGTTCAACCAATTAAGGTCATACCTAGGAATTTCTTCCCGGAACCGATGAATTAGTAGCAATTACCACCACGACCAAGTCACACCGTGTTGCTTCCCCCTTCTTACCAGGCCAATGCTTCCATATAGACCAGCCCTAACCCACTTTAAACGGCCACAAACTCCAAATCCGGCAGACCATCTGAATTCGTAACCTGAGATACCATGCTACAAAGTAACCGCTGGGTACCCGTGCATAATCCACCAGGAATACATTGCATATGAAATCCATCTTTGAGTAGGAGAATCCGCGAATGAAGCCAAGGTGACTCATGTCTCTTGGTCTATATGAAAAGGAAAGGCAAAATTGAAGATGTCATCACCAGATGTAGTTGCAAAGTCCGAAGCTAGCCCTTCCAACACCAGGGCCGAATCTGTCGCGCCAGATCCGCCGCCGGTCGCACCGGCTATCACATCAAAATGTCATAACATATGCATGGAGTACTAAATGTAGATGAAATAAAAAAACTAATTGCATAGTTTTGTTGTACTCTGCGAGATGAACATTTTGAGCCTAATTAATCAATTTTTGGACAATTTTTCGCACATACAAACGAAATGCTACAGTGACGCAATGATTACGAAGAGACTCCAAACTCCCAAATTTGATACACCAAATTTGAGAACTAAACAAGGCCTGAGTAATGTGCAACATGTTTCATCTATTACTACAACATGCATATATCCCTTCTTATCTGTCTTTTTACTCAATAATTCGTTTGAGTGGTATTTCTCATTGGAGTGAGAAACGAAAATTACACCATGTGAAGAAGCATTTCCTGCAAAATCCACGTTTTTTTTTCTCGTTCATTGTTATTGGTAGATTGTCTGTTGTGAGCTTACCGTTTTAGCTTCTACTTTTTGTTACAATCGTACTTGCATAGAACATAGCGAGAGGCTTGTTTGGTATGCTTACCTTGGAAGTGATTCTCTACGGGCAAATGGTTTTGTAGAGATTCTCTAGGACAAATTCTATGGACGAAATTACTACGGACTAAATGAAAGTGATCAGGAGACATGGACAAGTTAAGCTAAATTTGTAGCTCTACTGTGACCATGTATGACCGGTATGATTCCGTGAGCCGGCCCATGAAGAACAACTGACTACATTACACATGACAAAAGCTTTTGCCTTTTCTTTAGTCAGATCTACGAACGCTCATATCTAAAATACATAACAGCTGAACAGGATAGCATATTCGGTTTCAGGCCTTTAGCGTGCCAAGCCAAACTTGGCATTGCCCAGTACTTCAGTTTTGCTCTGTATTGACAAAAACATCTCGTCTAACCCAACCCAATTAATCCTCTTTTCTAAGATCGGAAACCAGGCCTTGTTTAGATCCCAAATTTCATCCCCAAAGTTTACTATGCGAAAAGAAGATTCCCATCACATCAAAAAATGGCACATACATGGAGTACTAAATATAGATGAAATCAAAAACTAAATGCACAATTTTGTTGTACTCTGCGAGACAAATATTTTGAGTCTAATTAGTTAATTTTTAAATATTTTTTTACACATACAAACGAAATACTACAGTGCGCACGCATCTTAAAACGTCAAAGTTTGGCTCTCAAATTTTGGAACAAGCCAAGTCATGGACCGGCTCGGGCAAGGACAACGGTAGGCCCAGATCCCCAATTTTGCTTGAACGCTGTGTAGGTTTTTTTTTTCTTTCGAGAGAATGTGGGCTGTTTGTTGAGGAAATCAGGAGTGCGAATTTTTCCACGAGTAGTTCACTAGTCATCTTGGGTTTGATCTTGCAATTGGGGATTGGGCCCATCTCCTCCAGGCTCGAGACTTCATGGTTGATGCAAATCCGCCTTCGCGAGCAAGTTGTGCACAGCACGAAGACGCCTTCTAGATGCGCTAGGAGCAAAGTGGAGTACGCCTCCGCTCCTATCTCATCACCGTTACCGACATAGCGGTCCCACTGTCATCCACAGATCCGTCCGAAATTTCGCGAACCGCGAAACTCCCCGCGCAACACCTGCCGTCCAAAACGACGGGGGCCCACATGCCATTCACCCGCAAAAACCACGGTTCCCTCCGAAACCCGTCGACCCCGCCACATCCTCACAAAAGAAACACACCTCCCGCTCCCCCACCCCGCCACGTCACCGATCCGCGCACCCCGACCTCCTCCATCCTCCGCCACCCATTCCTCATCCGACGGCAAAAAGCTCGCATCACGCGGATCGCGCCCTCCCTTCTGCCCCAAAATCCCCGCCTCTATAAAACCAATCCTCCCACGCCTCCAACCACCCACCTCAGCACTAGTCTCCTCTTCACACGAGCGCACCAACTACCACCACCACCCACCACTTCGAAGCGGAGGCGAGCCGGCGGCGGAGATGTCGGGCAGGGGCAAGGGCGGCAAGGGGCTCGGGAAGGGCGGCGCGAAGCGTCACCGGAAGGTCCTCCGCGACAACATCCAGGGCATCACGAAGCCGGCGATCCGGAGGCTGGCGAGGAGGGGCGGCGTGAAGCGCATCTCCGGGCTGATCTACGAGGAGACCCGCGGCGTGCTCAAGATCTTCCTTGAGAACGTCATCCGCGACGCCGTCACCTACACGGAGCACGCCCGCCGCAAGACCGTCACCGCCATGGACGTCGTCTACGCGCTCAAGCGCCAGGGCCGCACCCTCTACGGCTTCGGCGGCTAGGTTAGGGTTCTGTGGAGGTGGTTCGGATCGATGGGTAGCTTTGTCGCCTCTTCATGTGTTCCTTGTGGTAGTTGCTGTAGTGGAGATGTAGCTGTTCGCTTGGTCCTTTCGGTGTCATGGGGTATGGATGTAAAACGAAGCAACTGGTCTGATTGCTGATGTAGGAAATCTTCAGTTGACCTTGGAATTTACGGCATTTTGCCGTTTGTCTCAGAAGTGATTTAATCTTCGCAATTGATCTTTGACCTGTGCAACGCTATTCTGTTCTGTTCAATTCTCCGTCGTCAATTTTGAAATGTCAATCCGTTCCAAATTGAGCAGGAATGCACGATTCGAAACGAATACCCCTCTGAAATTGAAACTGATATACTACTGTTAAGGCCGCGATTCTCTTGATAAAATTGTTAGCTCTGTCCGGGGTTGAAATCGCGATTCCCTGTTCACTTTTGCGGGGTTGGGTCGCAAGCCTGGAATATTTTCGATTTGGATTGGGAAAGGGCAAAGAGGGGAGGAAACTACAGAAGCTGGGTCTCAAACAGGTACCAACCCTAAGCTCTTTCGGTTCAGTAATTTCGTCGAGCACCTGAGAGGCTGACGCATTGTCTCCGGTGTCGACGGCACTGACGCAAATTTCACCAATCGATTCATTGGGTTGTTTTTACTGAAAAGGGGTGGAAAGGGAGGGTGAAAATGTCATGTTGGACACTATAACGTACTGTAGCATTTTTCGTTTGTTTGTGGTAAACATTGTCCTATCGTAATCTAACTAGGCTCAAAAGATTCATCTCGTCATGTATATCAAAACCATGCAATCGTTTTTTTATTTACCCATGTTTAGTGCTCTATGCATAAGGACAGATGTTTGACGTGATTTGATGGGATAGGTGAATAGTAAAGTTTGAAGAGAGAATTTTTCCCTTTTCAAGCGAACTAAACAGGGCCAATTAATCCTGATGTCTGCTGCAGGCTACAGCACACCCTCCGGCGCTCGCTGTGGGGGTAGTTTGGCTCGAAGGATCTGCGATTCCGACTCTTTGGGAGTTGGCCAGTTGGGAGGACGGCGCCGCGGTGAGCAGCAGTTACAACCTTGCTCGTGGTTGCTGTCCTGTGGCCTCTGGGGCTCGGATTTCGCTTCGCTGCTCTATCGGTAATGATTTCCCTACCTTTACATGTCCTTATTATGCCTTTCATTTCAGCGATTTATCGATGCTGGTTCCACAAAAGATGCTGGGATTAGTCTTGTCGTGGGTGGTTGTTCCCTGTTTGTGGCTTTTGTCAGGATCAGGCCAGCCAGTCACTTTTGTGGTTATCACACGATTGGCTGTGTTTAGTTTCCCATCAAATTATCAAACTTCTCAAAATTCTCTCTTCAAACTTCACTATTCACCTATCACATCAAATCCATCTCCTCGTGCATGGAACCCTAAATGTGGGTAAATAAAAAAACTAATTACATGGTTTTGATGTACACGACGAGACGAATATTTTGAGCGGTCATGGTAGGACAATGTTTACACAAACAAACGAAAAATGCTACAGTGTCGGATGTGACATTTTTACCAAACTTTCCCTACCTCTTTTTGGAACTACACGCCCGATCTCTGGTTTGCCAGTTGAATCAAAGGAATTTCTGCACTCAGAATTCAAGTTGAATACTGTTGTCGTGTTAGGATTGAACCTTGATCATTGAGAGCTCGACACCAATGTTCTGGAAGAATCAGTTATTCAGTTCCAGTCTATTATGTTTGCTTAGCCTGAGTACCCGACCAACTTAGCCAACATGCTGACGGAATGCTAAGACTTAATTATGCATTCAGAAGGTAGATGATCATATTTCAAAAGGTATGAAACCAATTGAACTAAAGGTACAATAAAACTAGGGTCATGTTGCCCAATCTCACTGTTAAATCGAATTCTAAATTGTATCCCTGCCATGGAAGCTTCAAAACTATGAGACGTTCTGGAAACCGAGTAGTTTAGGGAATCAAAGTTTTGATGACCGAGAATACTGGTGCTGTGGTGCTAGTGAAACTATTACTATGTGCTACCTACCAGTCTAGAGCCACTTCTGTGCTGATTTTGCAACTCTGAAATCATGTCAATTCTCTATCATCCTCATACCATACAGTTACTACTCTAAATCCAGAAACTGAAATTTGACAATTCAAACCCAATTGTTTTTTCTGAACTGTACCGCAATGCATTCTGATTTGTTGTGCCACTATTAGGTCACAGTTTTTTTGGAAACTTTAGGAGTCTTTGCTATTTCATTAAAACAGAGTGCCAAGTAATTCTGAAGGAAAACAACTGTCCTTGGGGCCTGGACTAGAGATTGCAGATCATAGGTTATTGATTAAGCCTCTGAGGGGATTGGCACCTTTGGTGACCTATACCGTAAAATGATATCTGATTTGTTACTGCATGTTAAAGGAATAAGTAAATAATATTTGTCAAATTAAATTTCTGCCTTTGCATTATAAATCACTGTTTAATGATAGATACATAGGAAACTCGAATCTTGAAATACCAAAGTAGTATGTTTTTCTATTACATTATTACAACTCTACATGAAGAGTCAGTCCAAACTTAGGCGGTCATCCTGTCCAAACTCCAAAGTGAGAAGTGATGTTATCAAACATATACAGAGTCAAAGTGCAACTCATACTGAAGTATCTAGTTAGATGAAGTTAAACACCTTTCTTGTCAATTCCATCACTTTGTTTTGTTGCACCACAGATCCTCAGCTATGAACTGCATCCATGAGTTGTCTTTACCATGCTCATTTGAACCAGATGACTGTCCAGCATCCCCGATGTTTGTAAAGTGTTCTTGTTTTTCTTTAGCTTGTGATGAGCTGCACTCGCCTTGCTTTTGCTTCTGAAACTCTCCGAACACCACATTTTTCTTGAACACCCGACACAGTGCATACGAGTCCTGTAAAATAACAATAAGAATTGACATAGTTTCCATTTCCTTTTGTTGCACCTACTGAAGGAAGATTTCAAGTTCAACCATGTGGGGTGAACAACTATTGCCATGCAAAATTTAATATTAGTATAAGCTGTTCCTTGAGCTTTCCATCCCTTCACTGAACATATACGACTATATACTTGAAACGTTTGACTAGATCATTTTGCTGGAAGCTTTTGCTGAGTTCTATGTCCTGTTTGTTCAAATTACATTCCATGTCTACCATTTTAGAAAATTCAGCATCAAGCACAGTAAGAAATGGAGAATGTGCAGATTCAGAGCTTATGTCATGATGCCAAAGAATTTTCTTAGAACACAAGCAATCACTCATATCTCCAAATAGTTTTACTGTAGTGCTTGCTTTCAAACCAATTAGGTAATCATGAATGATTTTAGTTCTACTCTTCTCTGATTCATAGAAATATCAAATCAGAAGTCAGAGCTGATATCGTGCTGCTAAAAAATTCAATTAGAACATGAGCAATCACTCATACCTCATAATAGTTTACTGTGGTACTTCATTTGGAACTGAAATATGTAGTCATGAATAATTTTGGTTCAACTGTTTAGTTCATAGAAATGCCATAATGCCTTCTCTAACAAAACTAATATACGTTTCAGAGTAACATCCTAATTTTATTTTTGGTTTGTCAATGTCCCGTGTTCTTCAATCTAATTTACACTAAACATGGATCAGCCATTTTATCAGTTTTGGCTTAAGTTTTCTACTGTTAAGTAAAGTAGGAGTGGGGCATGGAGAATAAAGTGTAAAGCCACCGACACAACACTGGACCACACTGAAGGATGTGTCTAAGCTTTAAGGTAGCATCCACATGCAACTGACCTATATTATGTATACTCTGAAGTCTGCATCATGAGTTGATGACCGCACCTAGCCACATTCTAAACTGTGTACAATCATGGTGTATCATTTCACATCCTCAACAAGGAATTGGATGTTAAATTTGTCTCATCAAGAGCACCAGAAAAAGTGTACCATGTATGGCCCCATTAGATAACTGGAAAGAAACTTCTGCTGTACTTTGCAAAGTAGCTATGGTCCATGGAAGCAAGGAATACTTTATGGGTACCACAGATGGATACGGGGAGAAAAGGGGAGAAGAACCCTAACTTTACATGCACTCCATGCATAAACAACGTAGCTTCCTCAAGCTACCAATGCCCTAATCTGTTTTCTATATGTTTCATAGTCATTTTTTTCTTTATCGTATTTTTTAAAATTCTTGCCTATTTAAGACACATTTATTAATACAGAGAACGGACATCTTTTTATCTGGGGATGTTGGCTAATTTTTTGATAAAATTGAATGAAAACTGAGATCATTAAATGCACCAGAAGCAACACACAAGGGCTTGACTGATATTGAAGTATAAGTCTATTGGAAGATGAATGTCACCTGAATTCCCATGGTGTTCTCGCATTCGCTTTCCTCGATGCGGTACTCATGCATCACCCAGTTAGTCCTGAGCCCCTGATCGAGGAGCTCGACCCTTGTAGTAGACCAATGTCTTCTTCATGCCAATCGGTCTGTTCTGGTAGTTTACCCGCCGATCTTTGCCTGTTGATTTCCAGTATCCCGCTTGGGTTGCACGGTTTGTGCGACATCCATTTGGATACTTCCTATCCCTTGGTCCAAAGAAATACCACTCGGGGTCTCTGCTAGGCAGGAATGATTTCTCTTCCAAAACAAAAAATATCTCAATTTCAGTCAGGGCTGAGATCTCAGGATGAGCAACTGATGAACTGAATAAACTTGGATTTCAGATTACCTGCCAACTCCCAAGGCTCGCATTTGTAGAGGTCTACTTCAGGGATTATGTCAAGCTCGATGCTGAGCCCATGGACCTTCCTCTTGAGGTAGTAGTTCACAAGCTCCTCATCAGTTGGATGAAACCTAAAGCCTGGTGGGAGATCAGCCGGCGCCATGGCCTCCCAGCTCGCTGCCTCCTTTCTTTCTGATCTTTCTCTTTGTCTTTACCCTTTGTCTTTCCCTTCCGTCGCCGGCCACTGTGCTCTTTAGCTCCTCCGTGAAATGATTCAAAGCCTGACCTACAAGTAGCCGTGTTTCCCTTTACAGGATTCTCACACAAGCTCTGGACGTCTTACAGCACCGCCGGATCTTCTTTTCTTATCTTTTAACGAAACCAGCCTTTATTTTGTTTTTCTGGATAACACACTTTGATTTCATGCTAGTAGATTGTGTAGCGCTGTATTGGGATGCGAAATCTGTCACGGCATTGCCGCCATGCGCCGTGGGGGATGTTCTTTTGTTCACTGAACTTGTTTTTGTGTCTCAGAAGCTTGGTCTCTTTGAAGTGTCCTAGAGAAGAGGACTAAAGGCAAGGGTGATCTAGTAACATGTCTCTATGTATCGGGATCAGCACCGCAAAACAGAAAGTTTAGGGAAGGTAAAAAGAAAAGGAAAGGTCCATGCAGCCATGAGGCCTTCCAGTGTCAATGAGCTTGCATTGCTATCTATTTAGCCATCTAGATCAGACAAAACTTTTAGCTTTGGATTTTGATAAAGGAGTACTCGAGTACTGATCATCACTCACTTTTTTATAGTCTAGCATATATGTCTCTGCATGCATAAACTTGATTGTCTTCCATAGAAAGCTAACGTTGAACAGTAGATATGATCTAGATCCTTTCTTTCTTGAATCAAAGATTTAGATAGACGATCACAATCTCAATCAATATAACAGAGATTTTATTTTGATTGCAATCATGCTGGGGAAAATTTTGTTCTGTTCATATTTTATTATTCACTCCTTTTTTTCTTCTAACTTCCCCAACACTACAATGACAACATGCATGTAAAGAGGTCTGCAAGTATGGTCTTAGCCAATTCTACAGAAAAGACAGGCATCACTTTCAGCTGCATGTGGTCTAAAGCAAATTTTGCTGCTAAATGTAGATTTGCAAATTGCTTTCACAGTTGATATGCCTGCCGAAATGGTGGAATGGTTCAAAGGTGGTGCCAGGGTACTGTCTACTGTCTGTGTGTTGACATTAAGTGGGCACTCTGAAGTCTGAACATGCAGAGGCAACACGCTTGCAACAAAGTCTCACGATGAAGATACGTGTAAGGTAGTCTGCTGAACTTCTTTAGTTCAGCTTGATGCTTACAAAGATGATACAACACAATGCTATTATTTTGCCAAAATCTACAGGAAAGTATTCTTCAGCACATAGTTATTGTAAATCTGTTGGCAGAACTTCTCATGGAGTAATTTGCTGACATGTTGAACAATGTAGTCCAAGATTTTTAAGGTAGGAGGGTCTGAAGGATCTCTGCATTTGTGTTTATTATACCTGGAAGGGATTCTGATTGACATTCCAGCAAGGTTACTGCCAACAGCATGTGGTAACCTGACCTCTGATCTTGCTTATGGATATAGTATTCCTTCAGCCCTTTGTGAACCCAAGTGTTTCAGCTTATCAAAGCATGTCGCAACTGAGGGCATGTGATTGAACCTCCTATTATCCTATTAGGATTTTCCATAATACCGGATTTATAGAGACCTTTATATGCAATATGATATAATTAGAAGAACAATAATGAAGTTTGAACTAGTAAGCCAATTAGCCTTTGTTATATATATATGCGTGCTCAAATTAAGGGAAAGCTGCTTTCTTATGAGTGAGATAGATATTTGATGCCCTATGAAATATGAGCGAATGGTTTTGACAAGTAATCTTTAAAAATGTCAGTAATGTAATATATGTATGGGAATAATATCCTCATGTTATGATAATATGTAAACCGATGAACTGCTTTGACTTAAAATTTTGTTTTCATTTTCCATTTCTTTTTATTGGTACATGGCAGACTACAGATGCAATTACACAAGATGATCAGAAGTGGGCGCCAGATTTGGTGCTTGGCACAACTTGAGAGGACAGGTATACTAGTCATAATCGTCTTCAATTTCCATTCATATTGCACATTATATTTCACTTGACATATAGGCACAAGACAAAAACTATGCAATGGCATAGCTATATCCACTCTTCTTCACAGAAAAGAGATCACCCAAAAAGAACAACACATTCGACGAACAACCAAAAGAAGAAAAGAAACAAAAAATCGAGGAGCAGATTGTTCCTATATACTTATGTATTATAGTAAATATAACCCTCCTTATGAACTCAACTCAAGGAAGGACTCCGACAACAACCTTGAGGTGGCAACGATCCTTCAACTCCCAGCAATAGGATGGAAGCTGAAAACCCAAAGGATGCCTGCTTATTGATACGATCTTACACCGTGTAGACTCGACGGTGGTTATTAATAGCTATGCAGCAGTAGCATCTCGATCAGAGAAAAAGAAAGAAAAAAAATAGTTATTAGGAGAATTTTCTCAGCTGCAGCATCTTTGAGCAAAATCAAAGGCTTCTCAGCTGGCGAGGGCCACACAGGAGGTGCTGTCCTCAGTGCCGTCGGCCGTGCTGGAGCACCATGCGTCGTCAGAGATGAACTGCATCCAGGATTCGTCCTTGTCCGCTTCATCGTCGGCGCCGCCTGACGTTGAGCCGACGGGCACGTCTGGCGACGGGGTCTGGTACTCCTGGCTGCCGCTGGTGAGCAGCTGCTGGCAGGCGCCCTCCAGCAGCGCCATGCTGCACTGCGCTTGCAGGCCGTCCACCTCGGTGCAGATGGCGTTCTTCTTGAAGACCCGGCATAACGCATATGTGTCCTGATCACGAGAATGCAAGCACAGAGAGAAAAGCAAAGCAAAATTCATTAGAACATAATATCTCTTTTATCTTTATTTGCCTGTTAACTTATGTGCTACACTGATGCATGATTATGCCTGTACTTCATGCTACATTTGCTAAATAATGTTTGCTGAGAGCAAATCAAGCAGCATTGTCCTTTACTAATGCAGCTTATGCATGCAGAGCTCTATTATACTCTTGATATCAGAAAAGAAAGGGCTTGATTTGCGAGAGAAAGAAGACGGGAATGAAGGGTGTGAGGCTGATGATGGATTCAGCATGGAATAAAGTGGAAAGCGCGCGACACCGACTTGCTTGGCCATGAGAGCGGGAAGATGGCGAGATGGTTTGCTTTGTTTTGCTTTGCCCTTTAATACCTCATGGACATGATCAATGCACAGGCGAACGCAGATCATGTCTGCTGGTCTTAGGATAAAGAGACGGTCAGAGGATTATTGACAACATATGTATAACATGCCTGACTACCAAAGAACTAATACAAAGGCCTTTGCCGCTTTATTTGTTCTTGGTCAGCAAGGTTACAGATTTGTCTCATCGGAGTGGAGGAGAAGGCAAAGCTGGACCAAAGAACGACTACAGACTACTACTACTACACACTGCTACCACCTAGTGCGGTATGTACGTACAAACGCAACAAAGGAGTTTTAATCCCTTGCAGAAATTTTCTTTATCCAGGTCACGGCAAAAGGAAAAAAAATTAAAGGGCCCCGATCGACTTCTCAAAGCTAGCCCTAGCACATAGCACATGATCACGATCATGCATGTGCAGCTTCTACATATATGTAAAAGCTCGCATGCATAAATACAGCAAAGAAATAATGCAGTTAATATTAGCAATTCGATACTCATCATGAGTGCAGCGTGTGCTTATTCAGATTCAGTATCAAGCTGCTACCCTACCCACAGCTGATGCATCACCCAGCGGCCAGCGCGCGCTAAGCTAGGTAGTACGTACAGTACATCATCAAAATTAAGCTTGATCGATCACAAATTAAAACCTGGATGGGCAGCGTGTCCTCGGCGTCCTTGTCGTCGAGGCGGTACTCGTGCATGACCCAGTCGGTGCGCACCCCCTGCGGCGCGCGGCCGCGGTAGTAGACGAGCGTCTTCTTCATGCCGATGGGGCGGCCGCCGTGGTGCAGCACGCGCCGGTCCTTGCCCGTCGACTTCCAGTACCCCGCCCGCGTCGCCCGGTTCGTGCGGAACCCGTTCGGGTACTTGCGGTCCCGCGGCCCGAAGAAGTACCACTCCGGGTCACGGCTCGGCAGGAACGACTTGTCTGCAGCATCACAATTCATCAGTTCATTCAGTTCACACATGATCTTGATCGATCGATCGATAAACAGATGATGATGATCGATAAACAGATGATGATGATGGGATTGAAGAAGACGCGAGTAGTGTGCATACGTACCTGCGAGCTCCCATGGCTCGCACTTGTAGAGGTCGACCTCGGGGATGATGTCCAGCTCGATCTTGAGCCCGTGGATCTTGCGCTTCAGGTAGTAGTTCACCAGCTCCTCGTCCGTCGGGTGGAACCGGAACCCCGGCGGGAGCCCCACCGGCGCCATTTCGATCTATGTATATCGATCGTCGGCGAGGATATCGTCGGTTGACGACGCCGCCGTCCGGCCCCGCGCAGCCGGTGATCGATCAACCTAGCTGGCCGAGGACGGCGGCCGGCGCCCGTATGCAGCTAGCGGCGATCCCTGCCGAGGCCGGCCACGGGGAGTGGGTGCATGTGGCGGCCGAAGAAACCTTGCTTGCTCCACTCCTCTTTGGGCACTGCTACGCGCTGCTGCGGATCGATGCCTTTACCAGCGACCCCCCTTATAAGTAGTTTTTCTCCTCTCGATCGCCGGCGTCAGCTGGGGCCGACACGGACGCGGACACACAGCAGTCATGCCTCTCTCACGATTCTGGGCGATCGGATGGCTACCTTTAGCTGCTCTTTTCCAGATTCCCGAGCCCTCGCAAGCTTGACCCTTTTCTCCACGGGCTCCATGTACGTCCTTCTGTAGACCACCACCTCTGAGGCTCTGACCCCTGTAGTCTGTCCAACACCCCTGTTGAGTCCCTGAACTCCGGCTCTCATTTAGCTGCAGTGACACTGCACCTGCAGATTTTACTCTAGACCCCTGCAGCATGGCTATGTATGGTTCTCCAACGTATAGTTTGTGTTCATTGCCTTTATTTATATTATGAGAGGTCAATAAACATGCATGGATATATCTACCTCATACCATTGCATGTACATAACCTGTTTTACTTGTACATATACATTGGAGGAGATCGATGTAGATGCACACGTGATATCTGGGTCATGAGAATTAAAGTTACCTATTGACATCTCAATTTGCAAGGGCCAATGCAAATAAAGGATGTGTGTAGTAATGAAGCTACCTATGCAAACATTAGAGGATTTGTTATGTAAATA
This sequence comes from Echinochloa phyllopogon, assembly GCA_033239725.1. Classification (NCBI taxonomy): domain Eukaryota; kingdom Viridiplantae; phylum Streptophyta; class Magnoliopsida; order Poales; family Poaceae; genus Echinochloa; species Echinochloa phyllopogon. The sequence goes on along the minus strand of BTCW01000002.1, from coordinate 45,745,892 downwards.
ATAACACGTGGAAAGTTCTTGTGTGTTTGGCTTATTAATTGATACAATTGAAAGATAATGTGAAGGAACGAAATGTGAGAACGAATGGCAACTAGGTAATAACTGGAAAATAAAAAAGAGCAATTAAGTGTTGTTATGTCATCTAAGCACTATACTCGTATTGTAAAATGAAATAGCATGCCCGCCCCGACCCGGTACAAACTTGCCGCTGTTCTTTTTTAATTAAAGCCTCAAGGAGACTTGAACTTTTTTTTAGAAAAGGAGACTGGAATATTAATAGATATTCCCTTTTCTAAAAAAAAGGAGACTTGAACTTGGGTGGTATGGACGTACGTACATTCACATCGACTCCTAAGTCCTAACTTGCTAGTGTTTTTTTTTGAAAGATCATTGCTAGTGTTTATTGTAATTGCTTCTAGCTTGTTTCATCTCATGATCGATAGAGAAGAGAATCGAATCGAACACTGTGCTGCCAACTTGCCATGCATGATGCATGTTGATGGATCTGTGTTATGTGTATGCACTGCGTGACAAAAAGCAGAAAAGAAAGAAGAAGGTGATGAAAGAAAACAAGCTGAGTTAAAGAACGGTAGGGAAAAATATCTTTAGAAGTCTTGAGGAAGAAGGGGATACAGAGAAGCTTTGCTGTCCCAGCCACCCTTTGGTGTGCGCCATGCATGCACCATCCGGCTTTTACTTTCAGGGATAAGTGTTCTTCACCTTTGGATCGGTACGGTGGTGTGGTGCCACAAACACAAGTGGTGGTGATGATGATCTGAAAACCAGAGAAATGCAGGTACAAAAACTGATGGACGATCCCGATGCACCGATCACTTTCAAGTTTTCCTGACAAATTCAGAATAGTACGGTCTATAATCCCGGGACCGGAGATGCATGAAGATCGAAAATCTGAACGTAAAACCTGTCTCATCGTAGAGTTGATGAAGATGGAGCCAGTCTCGCGCGTTTGGAGATTTATATTATACTCCTTAAGAAGTATATGATATGAAATGCAAATTAATCTCATGCCATGCTCGCTGAACAAAGCCGTCGGTTAATTAAACTATGTTTTCCAGACATAACTAGCCGCGCGCCAAACAAAAGTACGTTATTTCCATATATCCATAGCTAGGTGCGTTCGTCGGACAATCTAGTCTTCTGACTGGTCTCTGTCCGGTGGGTGCATGCGCCGGCACGGTCCATAGGCCATAGGCCCTGTTTGGAACCACGGTGGTGAGAATAGCTTCTCAGATAAGCTGTATAAATATGAAAGTAACGCTTATTTAAGAAGCGGGTTTGAACCAGCTTCTTCGTTTTGGTACAAATGGGGGCGATGGGGAGAAGCGTGGTGAAAAAAGCTGTAAAAAAGCTTACCGTTTGGCTTCTAGTTTCAGCTTATTTTGGCCATAAGCTGAAGATAAGCTGTTTCAAACAGGGCCATAGGCGTGGGCGTGGACGATGGAGCTTTGAGTAGACCCAAGTTAATCTCAACGCCAATATAGTTGAATTGCTCGGCGAGTCGGCGGATGCTTATTTGGCCTCGATGCGCCAAGGCATGGTAACGGTAAGACGGCCGCCCACGCCCCGCCGATGAAGGTGATCGGATGAGACATTGAGACGCACGCACGCTGCAAAGTGCAAAGCCCCCCGGCGCAGAGCGGGAGAGCGGCTCGTGTACGTTTGCATATATGGGCCGGCCCTTTGACTACGATAGCTCCGATCCGGCCCGTGCGGGAACGGGTCATGACGAGTTCGAACTAGTTCGAAGGACACTCGGTGCGGGAAGGCTATCCATCGCGCGCGCGATGTGGAACCATCTGTCGCCCACGCGCGCGCCACACGCCGACAGGTGGGCCCCACCCGCGAATCGCTTCTTTCGTCGCCTTTCTTCCTCCTCCGACTTCCCGCGCGCCGCCGCGCGCCGCCGGTTAGGGTTCGGGGTTGCCGGGGTGGGCTTCTCCGGCGAGGCACGGGTATAGAGGGAGGCCTTGGGCGGAGGGTAGCCGGCGGTGGTGGCGGGCGAGACGGCGGGGGACGGCGGCGGGAGCCGCCGGCCGGGGGCGGCGGGATGACAACCGGATGGGCGGTGGAGGAGGCGGGGGCGTCGGCGAGCTCCACTGGGGCGGCGAGGCGAGCTCCGACGACGAGACCTCTGGTTAGTGCGGCGGCGGACGATGGGGGCGGATTCGGCGGCGGGAGCCACCGGAGACGAAGAAGGCGGACGGCGGCGGGGGCGAGCGGCGAGGAAGAAGGCAAGACCCATCGGGTTAGTGCGGCGGCGGCGGATTCGGCGGCGGCAGCCGTCGGAGATGAGGAAGGTGGGCGGCGCGGGGGCGAACTGCGGGCTGTATTTCTCGTGGGCCGTGTTTTCATGGGCCGCGCCGACGGGTGTCACACGCGTGTCACCCGGCCGCACCCCACTCGGTGCGGCCAGAATGTCGCGCGCGGATACAGGAGACGACGACGGCCTTGATGATCGTACGCGCGCGGTTGCGGCGAGGACACTGGCGACGGCGCAGACGATGGAGGTGCTGCTATGGTTTCAAGTGGGGCGGCGTGCGGGCGCCCACTACCCGTCCGCGTAAGCGCCTGAATTTTGCGGAATTACGCGGCTGCCCGCGTACACCCGTGGGCTGTGGCGGACTCCTGCGGCAGCCCGCATGAGCTTGCAAGAGACTACCAACGCATGCAATGTAGTAATCAGTTCATTTGTAGAGATGCAGAGAATCAGATGATGCATGACTTTAAAAAAAAGAGAATCAGATGTAAAACTTAGATGAGCAGCTTCCGGATTGCTCACTGTCCAAAAACTAATTTGTATTTTTCCTTATGACAACAGGAGCAGTTCGATACTGGTGTTCCATACATCATTTACAGACTCAGTTTCTCAAATACAGGGTTAGCTTACAAGCACTAACCAAGATTAAAAAGAATCAGCAAATGATGCAAAGCTAGCATCACCATCATAGTAAAATGAAAAAGATCCCATACAGGAAATAATGTATAATTCTTCATACTATCATGCAAACAACCGTCATGATGATGCAAAAGCTAGCATCACCATCAGTTCAATACTGGTGTTCCACTATCATCATCTGGGCCTGCAATACAGCCATCAAGCATCTCCATTCTCCATCGTTGCCATGAGTAGCTCACCCAGGGACACAGTAATCCATCTTCTCCAGTATAACTCTGTAACTCCGGTATGAATCTATGTGTTCCTGCTCACATAGAGACCTGAAAAAGCAACAGGTATCAAAGTCAGTGCAAATATAGACACTAGACAGCAATAGCAACAGAGAAAAACAGAGAAATTTCAGCTGGGTTTCAAAAATAAAATAATATGTATACTGGATTATATCAATACAATTGCTTTCAGGCGGGCGAGTCAAGTTGTCTAATTTTATTCAAAAAGTGCACCGTGCTGCCGTGTTGGGGATCGGTTGGCGGTGGAGTGCATGCATGCAATGCATATGACACGAAACTCTGCATATATATATATATATATATATATATATATATATGCAGGCGAGAAAAAGGAAGGGAAACGGAACGGCCCTGCAGAGGTATTTTGTCGTAGACGTTTATAAATATCCCCTCCGGCCGTGACCGACGCGATTCCCCTCCCCTGGCTTACTACTGGCCGCCAGAGATAGAAAGAGGGGAGGAGAGAAATGACGTTGGAAAACGACCCTGATTCTCGGCCGTTTGTCGACGGAGACGGAGCGGCGGAAGCGCATCTATTGATCGTCGTCAGGCTAACTCAAGATCGTCGTAAGTTCATTCGATCCTGTTTTGCTGTCTTCGTGTTCTTTCCTGCAACGTTTGAAGTACTATAATAGCGAAGCCCATTGTTTGGAGTCCTATAATAACAATTTTCTCTGATGTCGATTACTCAAGGATCGATCTTATGCAACTTCTTCTTCCTGGTTTACGTACGTAGATTGATTTCGGAATCGCTATGTATATCACACTATCTATTATGTAAATTTCCTCCCGCACACACAAATTTTCCTCGTCCACATATCTTCCCCATTTTCTGTACCTACGATCCCTTTAGGTTTGGGGTTTGCGAGTTTAGGGGGGCTGGGGCGTCAGGATAACGGCCGATGGTGGCAGTCGAGACGGTGGGACGGCGAGGGCGCCAACCACCGGGGGGTCGTGGTAGGAAACTGGTGAGTTGCTGCCACTTGCTGGTGCTAGAGAGACGAGGGTGACCTTAATTCATGATGATTTGGTGTGGGACTGGTCAAGACGCTGGAGACTACGTAGAGGCACGGGCACACGGAGGATCAGAGGACGGAAGGGCGGTGACAGTGGTGGGTGCAAGGGAGCACATAAAAAGGGTGTTGGGAACGATATAAGGAGGGAGGGGAAATACTCCGTGTGACCTAGCTTGATCCATATCCATCTAAGACAGATAGCTCCGATGTTCATTTTATAGTTACAGTAGAATCTTTTTGTGTGAATATATCAGAAGGTTTGTTTTGGTAAAGTTTAACATCCATATGTTGGACTTATTTATGTTTGAAAAATAATTATTTTGGAAGGAGATGAAAAGTTGGACAACCACTACTTGGGATGACATTTGGGAGGCCTGACATATTATTTCGGTTCAATCTGCCTTATGATTTACAATAATGTAACTCAGGAAGAGTTTGGTGTTTTGCAACAATCTTTATGATCCATTGAAGTTGTTCTGGGTTAGTGTTTATTGAATAGCGCTAGCAGGACACATATAGAAGAAAACAAATTGGGTCGGCATGCTTGATCAGTACGTGTTGTTTTCTTTTAAGTGTCTGAACTTAGCATAACCATTATGTGCTGTAGGTTGACCTTGGTGACAAGCTGATAATTCTTAAATTGGCAAAAGAATGAGTCATTTGGGGCCAGATCTTCCAGAGGTATGTCATAAAAGGCTAACATTAACGGAAGAGTTTTTTTTAGAAGAAAGGGAAGAGTTATATGATCATATATGGCACCCAGAAAATATATATCTCTATACGACTGCTCTTAAGCAAGGCACAAGGACCTATGTTGTCTCGATAAATTATGAACTACTTTTCAAAGAGAAAAATATTGTGAAATTGATCTTTTGATGCTCCTACTATCTACATACATTCGAAATGCATCAATATTGTTTTCCTTGTTCCAAGTTTCCAACTATCATACCTTTGAACTTTTTTCTATCAAGTCTTAAATCCTAGGGATACTGTTATGTGATATATTTAGTACAGTTATCTGCTGAATTTTGTACTTCTCTTGCGGTGGATACAGGACATTTGGAAGCATATACATTCCCTAGTGCCACTGCGAGATGCTGCCCGTGCTTCCTGTGTTTCTCATGCCTTTCTAAGTTTTTGGAGACGACATCCCAACCTCACCTTGACAATACAATCATTGGGCTACTCTGATTTCACCAAGAAAGTTGACCACATTCTGAAAAATCACTCAAGAGTTGGTGTGAAGAAACTTGATCTAGAATTTGTTGAATGTTACAATGCCAATGATTTTAATCATCTAGATAGTTGGCTTCAAATTGCTGTTACACCATGGATTGAAGAACTCACCCTTAAGGTGTGCTCAAACTGGTTTTCAGATGATGAATGTTTATCCGTGCTAATGTACAAGTTCCCGTGCTCAATTTTATCCGGTGGGAGTGGAAGCTCGATTCAGTATCTTGATCTTGAAGGCTGTGCCTTGCGACCCATGGTCCAACTTGGTCGCTTGGGAAGCCTGACGAGGTTGCATCTACACTATGTTCCTATCACTGGGGACGAGCTTGAATGCTTTCTTTCCAGTTCTCCAGTGTTGGAGCGGTTGGAACTTACAGATTGCTATGAGATTGCTTGCTTGAAGATACCTAGCCTCCTCGATCACCTCAGCTATCTGCACGTGTATGGATGTGGTATGATGAAAGCGATAGAGAACAAAGCCCAGAATCTTAACACCATTTCCTTTGGAGATTTCCCAGCACTATACTCTCCTGTAGCATCACTGAAACTTGGAGAGTTGTTGCAACTAAACAATATTGACATGCGGTGTAATGATGATGCTGTCTATTATGCTCGTGTAGAGCTTCCATCGATCGTCCCGAATGTTGAAACTCTTACCATTAGCTCGCTGCGTGAGGTATATCTAAAACTATCGATATCCATATACCACTAGCCATGCCGTGATGAACTTTAATCAAACTGTGGCACATATACGCAGGTGGTCAATGTGCCAACAGCACCTACCAAATTCCTCCACCTCAAGTACTTGTGTATTCATCTAGGTGTAGTGAAATTATGTCCAGCATATGATTATCTTATCTTGGCTTCTTTTATTGATTCTTCTCCTTCCTTGGAGACTTTCAGCCTGAATGTAAGTCATTGTTCAACTTGAAAAAATATGTTGGTGGCTATGGTGAACCGTTAAATTTAATCTGCTTAATTTACATTTTCAGCTACCACAGGAACTCAGGGAGATGATTGGATTTTTGGATGTTCCTCAGATCTGAGGCAGATGCCACAATACCGTCATCACAACCTGCAGAGCTTGGAGATCACCGGTTTTGGCTCCGCAAAGAGCTTGGTTGAGCTAACATGCTATATTCTTGAGAGCGCATTGTCACTCAAACAAGTCACATTGGACACCACTTTGTCGGGTGCTTTTAGGTGTTCTGACATCAAGTATAATAAATGTTTTGCAATGCCCAAGGGTACTATCATGGAAGCACAAAAGACACTCTTGGCTATCAAAACATACATCGAAATGAAAGTTCCTGCTACAGTTAAGTTTACTGTTGTGGAGCCATGTAGACGGTGCCACGCCATTGAACTGTAATTGCGTGTCATCTCCAGTCTTTAGTTAGCATGCTATTCTTAAATAACTGGGATCTTCAATGTTCAGCTCGGATGACCTTAGAAAACTGTATATTTTTGACTCAGCACATTCTTTGATTCTATCTACTGTTTGAGGTGTGCTTGAAAACTTAAAGTGATTTTTGCACTAGCAAAGATGCAAATAGAAGTAGTAACAACTTGGAATATCCATCAAGCTGTGTCGTTTTTGCGCAGATGGTCAATACGCCAATGGCTCCTAGCAGATTCCTCCACCTCAAGCACTTTTGCATTTATCTTATGGGTGCGAACTTATCCCCTGAATAGGATTATTTTTACTGGCATCTTTTATTGATGCTTCTCCTTCCTTGAAAACTTTCAGCTTGAGTAAGTCATGGTTCAACTTGAAATGATATCATTATTGGGTATGGTGAACCATCAACTGACAGTATATTGGCTTAACTTTCATATTCGGCCACCACTGACACGATTTTTGGAGGTTCATCAGATCCGAGGCAGATGCCACAGCACCGTCATCACAATCTGCGGAGCTTCAAAATTACCTGCTTTGGCTCTGCGAAGACCTTGATTGAGCTAACATGCTCTATTCTTGAGAAGCCAACACCACTTGAACGCGTCACTCTAGACACCACCACTACATAAATCTTTAGGTGTTCTGATGACATTTTTACGAAATGCATTTCAATGTCCAGGGTAGTATCTTGGAAGCACAAAAGGCGCTCTTGGCTATCGAAACATATGTCAAAATTTAAGTTATTGAAATGTAGTACTAGGTGAGTTCGTCTCTGTACAATTTAGTAGTGTCCGAGTGATCTGTTCTCTGGGGTTTGAAGTTTGAGCTCCGTTTGGGCTTCAGACCGTGCGTTTAGTTTTCTTTCCGCTGCATTCTGCGACTCGTACAGTCATCATATATTATTAGAGGAACAGAATTGACAGGGTAAGCTATCTAGCACCACAACCAGGGTCCATTTACGTTTTTTGTGGTTATCTTGCCGGTGTACTCGCGATATAAGCCGATCACGGCTTCATCAATCAGATCGTTTCATGATAATTCAGTATGCACAGGATGGATCCTGTCCTGCCCCCTTTCCACTCCGTTTTGCACTGTTCGCCGTCGCCGGCCTTAGGCTGAACGCAGTGGGGAACTTTAAAGGCAAAAGGTGTAGCTTTTACCGTGTACGCAAGGGAAATTTTGCCTGCAGCGGGAGACGGAGAAGCGAACTGAAAAGTTCAGTTCGTCGCTGCAAACTCTACATACAGCGCGTACGGAAGAAACGCAACCGGTGCCACGGAGGGGAGAGAGCAGGGGAGGGAAGGGTCGTCGTCCGCGGGAAGGGAGAGAAGGGGAGGGAAGGGCCGTCGTCGATGCCATGGCCTCGCCCGCGCCCCTGCTCGCCGAGGTCGCCGTCGACGCCGTGGCCTCGCCCGCGCCCGCCATGGACTTCTGCTCGAGCCCGCCATGGCCGCCGCCGCTCGAGGTTGCGGGAGAGGGGACAGCGGCGCGGTGCGGGAGAGGAGCCGCCGCCATCATCGCCGTCGCCGCTCGGCTCCATCCACGCCCGCCTGCGAGGCACCGCCCATCGAGGAGGATGGGCCCCATCCGCCGCCGCCGCGGGGGACCGTGTGACGAACCGGATTCTCACCGACGAGAACCCGACTCCCTGTACCATTGAGATAGTCCCAGGAATAGCAGCTATCTCGTACAGAACTCATCTCAGTCGAATATCACATCCATACAACGATAAAAGATTCAATACATGACTCATATAAAGACAAAGCGTCAGATACAAGCCCTCTGGGCTAAAGCGACAATAGGAAACATCTGCGCAGCGGTAACTAGAACAACTGGGGTCCACTCCTCCACAGGCATCCTTGAGCGTAGCGCACACCCTTCAATCGTACCACCCGTCCTGGTTGAACTCGCGGTCGGGGTCTTCACCTGAGAACCCAAAGTCTGTCCCCAAGGAAATGGGACAGGTCCACGTCACCAACCATAATATGATGCAAGCTTTAAAGTGGCTTAATCTAAGGATATAGAAATAAACAAGGTTTAAGCCAGGGTTTCTTATGCAAGCTGCAGCAATAACCCAAATTCAACTCATCACCAACTCCTGCTCACACACATACATCCATCCGCTCCCCAAAACCAACCATCAGCCTCACAAATTCCCATCGGGCTCGTCCTGCCACGGCAGGTTCCCGCAAATCATTATCCTCCAACACCTTTCACTCACTAGTCGACTCGGTGAGCTCCCTCCCCACCTCGTCTCAACAGCCTCAGCTGGACCAATCTCTCATAACCCGAATCAAGGATGAGGTAAGAAAGCAGTTTCCCATGCTAGCCGGGGCTTCTCAGAAATGGGTCGTCCGTAACCGTGGACACGGCTATACGTATAGTTTACACTCTGCAGAGGTGGCACTCCAGGAATCCATCCGGGCTGCAAGGCTAGTCCGCAACCAACCTGAGACACAGCCCACAGCAAAGACCCTAAACAGTAGCGGCGCCAATCCTGTCTCCCTGGGCTCGGGAAACATCTGATCTAACATCTGCCCCAGGGTCGTGAAACCTTCCCACCGGGGCCAGTCGGGGGCCGTGGTAAATCAGGGAGATTACGCCGCAACGAATCCCCCCTACACATATCAAACTCGATTCTCCTACAGTCTCGGCGCCGCACTAGAGTAGGCTTGCTGGAACCCTCCCCATACTGGGTAGATGGTGAGCACGGTAAATCCCAAGTCCGAAGTGGGGGCACGACTCGGTCCTTAATTGTTCGGTAAAGCGAGTATCTGCATCACAAGCGATCCGCCGCAACGGTCCGCAATCGGCACCCATAACAGGTATTGCCGCCCAAACTCCTCAGGTACTCACCGAGTACCAACCCCAAGTAACCAGTAACCATGTACCCGCAACAGGTACCCCATAGGGACTGCCCGAGTGCAGTCCCTCAGCACCTCGATCAACGATCGAGTTGTTATTTACTCGCTTACACCGCCTAGCTGCACTACTCCTCCCAAACCACCCACAACTCACGCCAAGAGGATCAATCACAACCATCCCAACACATGCATAGCATAGCATATTTATAAAGTGAGTAGTAGGTAGCAAGGTAACAGGATAATAACAAAGGCAGTGCAGGTTTATCATGCGAGTAAAGTAAAGCGCTAGCATACTAGTTTGCATGTCTAATAGGTATTTCAGAGATGGTCGGGCGTGAACCTGGGCAAAGGTCTTCGTCCTCGTCCAAGCAGTTGTTGTAGTAGTCCGGCTCCTCCTGACTCTCCGGAGCTCCTAGGGTTGCGCGAAAATAAAATAAGACGCGGCTACTAGCAAAGAAACACTAAAACAGCGACGGAAGAAGACTCAAATAACACCAAACTCTACACTAACGCGTAGGTCATGATTTTAGAAAAATATAGAAACTGGTTTCATATTTTTCTGAGCTACGGTTGATTTATTATTAATTTTCGAAGTTTAAATTATTTTCTGAAAATATTAAATAATTTCCGAAAAAGAAAACAGACAAATAATTAGCCTGCTGACGTCAGCATGACGTCATGCTGACGTCAGCAGTGGGGTTCGCCTAGGATGACGTCAGCAGTGGGCCCTGCTGACGTCAGCGTTGACCGGTCAACGGTCAACGGGGGTCAACGGTCAACGGTCAGCGGGTCAACTCTGGTCAGTGGGTCCCATGTGTCAGCGCTGTTAAAAAGAAAAGAAAAAGAATAAACGATGGCTGGGCTGGAATTGGGCCGAAAGCGAATGGGCCGGAAGAGTTCAAGGGGGTTAAAAAGACTTAAACGCGAGATTTGGCCCACGAAGGGTCGGCTGCTGGATCTGGCCTGGTGGACTGGGTCCACGGTGCACCGCGAGTGTGGTTCACATGAGCCGGGTGCACGGGATCGAGGTGTGGCCGAACTGGGATCTTCTGTGCACGCGGTGTGGCAACTTGGTGTGGGCCTGCGTGTGGCATAGCCACGACGCGACGCGACGCGCGCGCGGCGTGCTCCAGAACGCGCCGGCGGCGACGGTCGACGGCGGTTCTCGCCGGAGAAGGCTCGGCTCGGGTCTAGGATGGCTGGAACAGCTTCGCTAGGGTTAGGCGGAGCGGATCAGGGTGAAAAAGGCTTGGATTAGGGTTTGGCTTGGGCTCCCGACGTGCGACGGCGATGGCACGGCCATGAACGCCGGCGAGCACGACGGCGGCTCAGGTTTTTGGTTCAAAGGTGCTCGGAAAGGGGATGTGCATGTGCGCGTGCAGTTCCAGCAGCTGCTGGAACGCGCCTGGGTGCACACGCGCGGGCTCGTGGTAGCCCACGGCCGCGCGTGGCCTCGGCGTTCGCGCGCGGGGCGAGCAAGGCTCGGCCGCGGCGGGCCTCGGCTGCGGGGAACAAGCGACGGCGGGTTGCAAAGGGTTTAGCGGCTCGGTTCCTGCAGAAGAAACGCACAGCTCGAAGGCTGGCAACACAGAAGGCTTGGATCGGCACGGCGAGCACGAGCGGCGGCGCTCCGCCGGAAACAGAGAAGAAACAAGGGGTCGACGACGACAGCTCACCACGGGCCTTGTAGACGTACGCTGCAGCTCGGGGAAGACTCGTCGTGGTTCGGCGATGCTCGTGCGCCTGCTCTCGTCCCTGGTCCGGCTCCTCGTCGGCGAGTCCACGGACGGCGGCGCTCCGGTGCTCGGTGTCGACGCGGGGAAGGCGACTGGCTCCTCCTCTTCTTGCTCCGACTGCTCCATACCCTTCCCCACCCCTCTCCCTCTCCTCTCTGCTCACGAATTGGATCTGGATGGAACCCCGAAGGGGCGGCGCGACTTGGGGAAGAAGAAGGCCGGCGGCGGGTTAAATAGGCGCTAGGCTAGGGTTTGGCGGGCACGGACGGCGAGATTGGGGCGGCCAGGGGCTCGCGGACACGCGGCGCAATCGCGACGGGCCGCACGGTGCGTGGGTGGTTGGGTCACGGGCGCTCGGCCGCGGGAGAGAGAGAGCGGCGAGAGGAAGACGATGACGCGGGGGAGGAGACGACTGACAGGCGGGGCCCAGCGGTCAGCGAGAGAAAGGGGGCGACGCGGAGTCGACGCGGCGGGGAGTTGGTTGGGCCGAGCTGGGCCGAAAGGCCGGCCGGGCTGGCTTGGTCGGTTGGCTCGGGAGAGAAGTTGAAGGGCGAAAGATGGACTTTAGCTTCGGGAATTTGGCCCACGAACAGGAATAGGATTTGGAAATTAGTTTAGTCAATTAGAGTTTGAATTCAAATCTAGAATTTGAATTCAAACCAACCAAAAATCCAAATAAATCCAAATAAATCCAAATCACACTATTTCATCCTTAGCACTTCAAATTGATTTTAAATTTGAATTTAAATTGCCTAAGAATTTAGGGAGCAAATAGAAGACACTCTTATATGTTTGTTTGCATGCACACAATTCCACCAAAAATTTTTAAATTCGAATTTTTGCACTCAACAAAGCCTATAGGAATTTTAGGGTTGTTACAGACCGCCTGCCTGCCCGTCGCGCCGGCCGCGGGGAGCCGCCCACACGCCGCGCTGCTGGCCGCGCGCCGGCAGCGGGGCGCCGCCCGCCCGCTCGGCCGTCCGCCGCGCCGCGCGCCGCTTGCCGCCGCGCCCCCGCCGCCCGCGGGGGAGACGAAGAGGACACCGCCGCGGAGCTCGAGGCGGCGAGCCGCCGCCACCGGGAGCCGCGTGTTGGAGAGGATGGGGCGACGGCGGGGAAGAGGATGGGGCGGCGGCGGAGGGAGAGGAGGGAGCGCGGCGGAGGAAGAGGATGGGGCGGCGTGCGGGAAGAGGATGGGGTGGCGGCAGAGGGAGATGGCAGCCGCAGCGCATCGCCGCCGCCGCCGCCGCCGCGGAGCTTGCCACGCATGCTGCCACGAGCGCGAGAGGCGGGGAGCACGAGGGGCGCCAGCGGGGGCGACCGCGGGGAGCAGGAGCGGAGGCGGCGGGCGAGGTGCGGGGGAGGAGGCAGCGGCGCGGGGGAGGGGCCGGCGGGGGAGGAGGCAGCGGCGCCGGCCGGAGGAAGAGAGGAGGGGGAAGGAGAGCGCGGCGGGAGAGGAGAGAGGTGGGAGAGATAGAGTGGAGAGAGGGAGGGGGAAAGGGGAGAAAAAGAATAAAAAAAGAAAAAGGTTGTGGGCCCCACGACTGGTAGTTGGGATAGAGATGATGTATAGAAGTTGACGGATGCGGAAAAAATTGATTTAGAGGTGAGATTCTTTGATGACTGTACATGAATATTCTTTTTTAAAATATAGAGTAGAGGTTGACGAGTGCGAACAGTAGAGTGAAGCGTTCCAGGCTGACGACGCAATACAAGGTGATGTGGCCAGTGGGTGTCAGCGGCCATGATCAGCATCGAACTATGGCAAAATTACCAAATTAATCGTTGCCAAATCTTTCGTAAGAGTTATTATGCCCAAGCAAACACAACTCGTAGACAGAAACAGTCTGAACAAATCATTTGTTACGACTAGTTCTGACCAGCAAAACATCAACACACATCCTGTCACTCAAAACAAAATACAAAATTTAGCCGCTGCAGAGATCGAACGAAACAAATTTAAGAACTAATACTCTCGACAAGTCTATCCATCAAGAACAAAAATAGTTCGAAAATACTAGACATATTTGCAACTATATTGTAGCTACTTAATTTGTACCGTCTCTAAATCGAGCAATATGAGGCAGAAGCTGCTCTGACAAATTATGAATCCTGTTAGCCTTTTTTTAATAGGGAATCCTGTCAACTTTGGCTTATCTTGAAGGTTCAGGCTGGGTTCAGGGGCAGGGCCGGGAGCCGCTTCTTCTTGTGGATTTTCCTCTTCACGGTTCGGCGTCCCCCCTGAGACATTTTACTTAAATTAAACTCCATTCTTGCATAAATACTGTACATTTAGGAGAAATACAAAAAGATGATCTCTTTTCCTGGACAACTACTCTTTAATGCTCAATAAAACATATGTTCGAGTCAATTCCGTAAAGAAAATGGTACTCTTTCCTACAACCTAAAATATGACATGTTCTAAAATACAACTTTTTATGCACATGATCAAATTATATAATAAAAATGTGACCATATCTACTTATTTATATCGCGACGGGTACAATCTTAAACGTGGCTATATGCACCTAGTCGTAACATACTACGCCACATGCATGTAATCGTAACATACTATACCACATAAGCATAGGTAATTAAATATTGCGCGCCAAAATTTAAACTAAATATGATAACGGAAAAATTACATACTATGCCACGTAAGCATAGGTAATTAAATATTGCGCGCCAAAATTTGAACTAAATATGATAGCCGAAAATTTAGCTGCATTCATCCTTTTAACATGTAAGCCATATTAGCTATAAGTTTCGACATCGCTTAGAGCGCAAGCTAAAAATTAGCCAAATATAGCGTTCGTCTAGCCTTTTGCTACCATCTGTGGCAAAGAACCACACATATGCACACCACTTGCCCTAACATTATATATAAACCTTCACACAAGTTCACATACCTCGTCCCCTCCATAGATTTGGCCGAATCCAACCTAGAGTCTCGAAAGCTTGCACCTTCTTGTGGAAATGCTTCACTTCCGACTTGCCGGTGTCAATGTCTGCGATTTCCATAGAATGGACGGAGTCTTTATGATTCCCGTAGAGCGTCTCGGAGAAGTAGATGCCATTCCTCTTGAGCTTGGACACGCCTGTTCCACCGAAGCTATGGCGGAAATGGACCGACACGAACAGTGTCAGATCGCCGGCGTCGTCCACCCTGGACCACGCCGGCGTCGGATCCAGGAGGTTGCATCTGTACACTACGCTTCTGTAGCAGTCGTGCAATCCCTGTTCCCACCAGCGGAACACGTCCACCATGGCTCCGACAAGGTACAGCTCGCCGTTCAGTTCCAGGTAGCTGCGGTGGCAGAGGTCCTCGGGCGGCGCCAGGGATGGCAACGGCGTTGGCGCGTCGCGGTCGGAGTTCCAGTTCCAGGGCCGGCGATGTCGGTGCAGATGGAAACCTCACCGGTGTAGTCGATTGCCACGAGCCTCCCCTGGCAGTAGACGACGGAGTCCACGCAGCATTCCAGGTAGGTCTCCACCAGCGTCCAGGCGCTGTCCACCCCGACCCGGCAGAAGGCGATCTCCGTGGAGCTCGGGAGCACCGCCACGGCCACGCAGCCCCGGCCGTCGGCGTCCGGCGGCGCCGAGAGCACGATGTCATGGAAGAACACCTGCCTCACCTCGTCCAGCGTGACGACGGCGCAGGGAGGAGCCTCGTCGCCGTAGTCGTCCTCGTCGTGGCGCACCCACCGGCCGCCCTCCTCCTTGGTCACGAGCGTCAGGGAGGACGCCGCGACCTCCGCGTCGGCCGGCGGGAGCTCGACGCGGGCGCCGGTGAAGGGGTTGAGCAGCGCGACGGCCGCCGACGCGTCCACCAGCGCCACCCACCCGCACGACGCGCCGCACGGCACCGCGCCGCGCGCCTCCGGCGGGAGCGGCAGGGAGAGCGCCTTGCCCTCGTCGACGCTGTAGAGCGTGACGCGGTCGGAGCCGGGGCCGAACGGGAGCAGCAGCAGCGGCGCGAAGCTGGCCGCGAACGGCACGGCGGCGCGCCACGCCGGGCAGACGGACAGACCGGAACGACGCCGCGTCGGTGCCGGAGGCGAGGCGCTTCGCGATGAGCTCGAGGAGCTCCGACGGGAGGCCGGAGCTCCAGTCCGGCCTGGATCTCGCCGCCGGAGGCTCCTGGTGCGTCGCCATGGACGCCTCTCCACAGTCCAGACTACAGCTCTGACGGCGCAAGAAACGGTGGGTGCCAGAAAATGTGACTGCGCGCGGATGGGTGAAAGGCTCTCCCTACGGTCTACGTGCATTTTGGCATTCTTGGTGTTCCGTTATTCATAGGGCTCCAAAAGGTAGGGCTCGAAGCCTCGAACACGTTCTGCACCGAAGCGGCGAAGGATGAAGGTATCTTCCTTCTCCATCGAAAGAACCTTTTTTTCCGGGTTTACTGGCCCTTTGGTCATTTTTTTAATGAGCAGAAGATCTTTCATTTTTGAATTATATATAAACGCTCAGCTTACAGATAGTGAAAATTATGGATTGCCAAAACTTATTTTTATCACAAACAAATATGATCTCTACAGATTTTATTATTAGTGAGATGAAGTAAGACACAAGCTCCCTTCAATGTTAACAGCACCAAAAATATTTTGAGTATATATGAATATATGATTAGCCTTCACTGGATCCACTACTATTTTTCGAAATTACACGTACAAAAAAGAACGCGATAGACGACATATTGGCATTTCTGTGCTATAGGTTGCCTTGCGTGGCTGCGTTTGTTGCAAAGCAATGAAGCAGTTGCTTGAACACGTTGCACAGTGGAGGTATACCTTTCATCTTCACCAAAGAACCTCTAGCGCTATTGCCATCGAGTATCGACAGAGCGATGACGCCCAAAAGGCCTTCTCTCTCATTTGTCCTGTGTTAGTGGAGAGAGTTTGAGTTGACCCGGCCTTTGATGTTTCGTTATTATTTTTTCGAACGAACGGCAAGAGCTTTGCCGTGAAATTTTATTATTAGAGGAAGAAAGAAAAAAAGGAAAAAAGAACAACAACTTTTGTGACCGCAAAGGCCACCAACTACAACAAGAAAAAAGACTAACTCAACCATAAAAACAATACTGGAAAAAGAAAGAACCCTCAGGATAAAGACGATGCTAGCTTAAACTGACTTATGTCCTCGATGATGAAATAGGCGACCTCTATTCTTGTTTTCCCCTCTTGTTGGAAAATCCTCCGGTTGTGCTCCTTCCATATTTGTGTCACACCCGGTTCTAGAAAACAAACCGAGTGTGCTCTGTATGTATGCCAGGATCAAGTTTCACACATACAGTAAGCCAGAATGTGAATAACAGATAAAGTATCACGTATAATAAACTATATAAATAACTTACGAGTCTATCAGAGTATACAGCGTATCCTGGAAACGAAGGCTCCAAACTTCACAGGCAGTCGACTGGGGGTTGCGTACGCCTAGAACTCCTCAAAACCAGCAGTGAAAATCCTCTAAATTCTCCCAAACCGAGCAGCATTCCGGTTGTCGTAGATACAATAGAAGAAAGAAAGGAAAGCAACAAGTATGAGCACGTAACGTACTCAGCAAATGTAATATGACATACAAGGCTGAGGCAAAAAGGTTGGCTGACCATACTGCAGTAAGCATTTTTAGTTGGTCAAGTTTTATTAAGCAACTATTTACTAGCAAATGAAAGTATATACCACCCACAAATTAATGAATGTCATATTCCCAACATAACTCAAGTAACCACGATTTAGATCTTTGTTCAAGTATGATTATCATGTAAGGGTCCAGGCCGCTCTTAACCGTGAGCACGGCTGTTATAACAGTTTTACACTCTGCAGAGGTTGTACACTTTCACCATAAGCCGCGTAAAAGTTCAAAAGAACTTTAAACCCAACCATGCCGAGGGGGCCAATCCTCTTAAATCACACTACCGAGGTGTGACCGCATAGGGACGCTACGAGGCCTTTACAAAGATTCCTTAATAAATAGTAACCCGCTAAGGTTTCCGGTTCCGAAGCAAAGTATAACCCTTCCTAATGAGGTCTGTCTCTTACCAAAGCCCACAGCTCAAGAGGACCGAGCTATACCCCGTCAACTCGCCGCCCCCCATGCCCCTTTCGGGTAAGGTTACCATCCACTAAAGTCTCTAATTAATCAGCCAAGACCAGAGCCATATAGTACTTATGGTTGCACTGTTTTCCTGGGTGGTTCTCCATGTTCCGATTAAAAGATATGATCTTGCCAATTAATTATTAAAAAGAATATATGGAACATAGAGTAGGGGTTCAATTAACCAATCCCAGTTGAGCAAACTAAGCATCATCTACCATCAAAATTAATTAAATAACCCAGTTTGAGGGACAGGGAAAATATAGTGGCTAGGTAAATCCTTAAATAGGAACCCATCAAATTAAGACACATGCAGGGGTGGTGAAATTAATAATTATTAGGACATTTGCATGACATAATACACTTGCCTTTCTCCAAAGTATAGCTGCTCAAAATATCTTCAAAAGTCTTCTTCAGTTGAACAACGTTCCGTCTACTCGCAGCAATCATCGCACACAAGCATGCAAGCATAAAACTATACAAGCAAACAAACAAGTACAACTAAGAACAATACACCAATCAAAAGAAAAGCTTTAAAAGAGCGCACTAACGGATAGGGCTCGATACTATGGTTACGAGAACCTAAGGACCACGAAGACTAAAGAAAGAAAGAAAGATATGAAGGATTCATGGCAGAGCTTTAATTGGCACAAGGAATATCACACGTACAGAGGATTTATGAATACGAGGATCTCAAACAATAATATATTACTTTAATAATTTAATTTTATATTACAATACAATGACATAGTAACTCACACCATATCATTGAAGCAATATAAAGTTAAAAATTAAAATAATATTGATTTGCAGAGAAACCACAACGTAAGAAAAGATCTATACTCAAACTTAGTGATATGGCTCAGAAAAGATGGACTAGCAACAGGATTGCAGAAAAGAGTGTTGCGGACATTGGAACACTGGCCGATGAATTTATAGGATGCGATAAACATTGGAGACAGTTGATTGGCAAACAGAATAGGGACTAAGTGAGAAACGTAGGGTGCACTAGCAGGATTGGGTTTAGAGGCATAGGAAAGGCTGAGAACAGAACTACGATTGAAAACTTAAAACTAGCGGAAGACTTTAAATTATAAAAGGAAACACTATACGCTTTATAAATTTTAATTTGATAAAAAAAATCATATATAAGAGACTATTTCCTGGAAATTGATTGAATTAAATATGTGAAACCAAGAATGTATTTTATTTATAACTATTTTTTTGTAGATATCATGTAATTAAACAAATAACTTTAGTATTAAAAACAGATGTGAGCATCTAGTTGATTAACTTTTATTAACCATGTTGAACTAATCAATATTATTGATAAAACACCTTTATGTTGACATTCACACAAATTAATACTCATTTAAGAAAGCATTAAGTTTGACGCTAATCACCTTTTTAGTTTGAAAACTAGTTTAATACTCATTAATCAATTTTACATAAGCTTATTCAAATCCGAAATATAACTTAATCATATTTTATAGAGAAAACTTAATAGATAGATAATTAATAAGCAACACGAGAACACTAGAACAAGTCACATTGAAGGTTTATTAATCAAATTACTTGGAAGTGAAACTTCTAAGTTGGCTTTAATTAAAGAAACATGTTTATCAGATCAAATAACTTTATAACTCTAGTTAAACTAGTCATATTATTATTAAAACATATTTTTATTGATATTGATCAGATTAACATTTATTTTATAAAACCGAAGTTTAACCTTAATTAGATTTTAAATTAGAAAACTAGTGGTCATAAACATTAATCAATTTAACATAAGTTTATGAAGAACTTAATTAAATTTTTAATTAGAAAGATTATGAATTTATTAATCAAGTTAACTTTCATCTATAAAAACTTGAAGTTTAACTCTAATTAGCTTTTAATTAGAGAACTAGTGATTATAACCATTAATCAAGTTAACATAATTTTATGAAGCGACAAGATAGAGCCTAATTAAATTTTAGTTAGAAAGATTATAAAATTAATATTAATCATGTTAATATTATTTAAAGAAACCAAGATATTATCTACTTCAATTTTATTTAAAACGCTTCAAGAAATAAGTATTAATCAAGTTAATATTATTTATGAAAATCGAGATATAACCTTAGTCAACTTTTATTTACAAAACACATGGAATAAATATTAATCAATTTAATATTTAACAAGAAAAACCGATGTGTCAACTTAATTAGATTTTATTTAGAAAAGCACATGTAATTAGCCTTTAATTAAATTAATAATAAATAAATTTCAGAAACCAAATATGGTGTAAATAACAGTACTAACGCGTAGTTTAAGTTGATTCGAAGCTAACGCAACAAGAACGGATTAAAACGGAGTTAAAACGTGAAAGATATGATTTTTCTAAAGTTTAGGGACTTGTTGGTAAAGTTTTAAAAGTTCCAGGGGCTAAAACAGAAGAAAAAGGACTTATTTGTAATTATTTTCGAATTAAATTGAATCGCGGGTTAATTTCCAGAAACTTCAGGGTCTCTTCTGCAAAGTGGTCAGGCTGACCGTTTTCTTTATAGTTGACTCGGAACTGGATCTGTTCTCGACCGTCGGATCGAGATCGGACGGTCCAAGGAGCTCGGGACTTCGGTCGCCGGCGAGGACGGCGGCGCCGCGCTCCTCCGCGGCGGCGCTTCGCCGGAGGACAACGAAAACACGCTACGGGGGAATAAACTCGACGAAGATCGGACCTAGAGCATCGGAAGAGGGTTGCGAACTCACTGGATTGGATCTCGGCGAGAGACAAGCGGCGACGACGGCCGACGACGACGCACGGCGGACGGCGGCTCTGTAGATCGGGGATGGTCGGGATTAGCGTGAGGTGGAGCCAAACTCCGAGCAAGAATGCGACGAGAAGATTCAGGACACCAAGGCGAACCTCTTGGTGCGCTACTTGGCGAGAACGAAGCTTCGGTGGTGAAGATCGACGGCGGCGGGTCGGCTTGACAATGGCGGCTCAGGCGCTAGGTTTGCACGGGTTGACGGGGCTCAATTCGATTGGAGAGAAACAGAGGCGGCAGCCGCGTTAAATAGGCCGGCCGGAGACTCGGGCAGGCGTGAGGGAAACGGACTCGGCGACGCGGAGCAGAGGGACTCGTCGGCGGCGGCGAACTCGGAATCGGGACGGAGTCCGGCGCGGAGAAGAGGAAAAATTTGACATGCGGGGTCCACCGGGCAGGCGTGAGACGGCGGAAATCGGAGTCGGATGCGGCATCGAGAAGAACACGGCGTTGGGAAGAACTCGAACTCGGGACTCGGCCGGGGGAGTCCGGCTCGGCTTCGGGTGGAGAAGAAAGAGCTGACCACTGGGGCCCACTTGTCGGCGTCTGAGGAAGAGAGAGGGCGGGGAGAGGACGGACGGGCCGCTGATGGGCCTAAAGAGACATGGGCCGGGAGAAAGAGAGGAAAAAGGAATCGGCCCGGAAAGGAAATAGAGGGGGCAAAGATGGACTGGGCCAAGATTTCGAGGGGCGAAAACGAACTCTAACAGTTTTAACTTTTCTAAAACTCAATCAAATGCAAATCAAGTTCGAATTTAAACAGAATTTAAATTCCAACTTGATTTACTAGCAACCAAAAATATATGCAACAGCATGAATGCAACAAAAACTTATTTTGACTAAAAATAATTATTTAATGTGATATTTAAATTGATAAAAGGCTAGGAACTCAATTAATTCCTAGAAAATTTTATATAAGCTTTAATAAATCCTAGAAAATTCATAGGGTTGCTTCAATTTAATTGTGATGAATTTTAGGGAGTTATAAACATATATTGTTTTGAAATTAGAATACATATATTTATATTATATATATTACATTCCTTGTTAATTATTTAACCCTTGGAAAATTTTATAAATTAGAGAAAATCATTGTATTTATTTATATTATTTATTCACATCCAAATTTAGAAAATTTGGGGTGTGACAAGACTACCCCCCTTAAACAGAATCTCGTCCCGAGATTCGCAGAGACTAGGGATCAAGGAGGAGAACAGTATAGTAGATTTTTGGGAAGAAAGATCTTCTGGAGTTGGCTCACTAGACTTCATCTTCTTTGTTGATGAAGTTGCAAAGTCTTCACTCCTAATCTTCTTTAGCTTCATTTTTTTTTTCACCATGAGATCAACTTTTCTTTTTCTCCGATGTTCTTTATCGACTTGTGACGAAGAGAGAGCAAGAAAACAAGGATGTACAGGAAAAAGAGGGAGAACCCAACTATACAATCAATGCAAAGAAGCAAATCAAACAATGGCATAATAACAGGCATTACAAGCATACTCGACTAAGGTTAATCACACAAGCATATAATGGTACTAAACGCTGTTAGTCAAGGTTTAGGGAATCCTCCTAAATATGGGCATATGGCACATCTTCAAATGTCTTGAAACTGACTTCTTGGTTGTAACGTTGGTAGGCTTGATGCAGTCTTCCATTGTTCCGGTTGGACTTCTTATAATATACTTCATATCTTCATTCTTCAAGGTGATTTGGGCTTGCATTAAACGATACATACATGCTATATTTTTAAAATAAATGAAGAGTAGAGAAGACACTTTGGGATCAAAACCAAGGAAGAAATCCAAAGTGACATAAAAGTACGGAGAGTGAAATGAGGCAACAGAAGTAAATTGACTAATATCAGGATGTGTGTGAGTAAACAAGGATACTCACAGACATAATATCAACTTCAAGGAGAGAGGTTAATGGTCAAGGTAAGGTACTTCAAAAGGAGAAGTGAGAGGGTCAAAGATGCTAGATCAGCAATTTATTAAACCAAGGTGGAGGTGAATAATCAGAAGTCTATAGTGAGAAATAAGTTATCAAGGCGAAGGTGGAATATTCAAGGATGTAATGACCAGAAAGATAAATCATCAAGGGGGTAAAATGCTCAAGGATAGCATTTTTTTTTTTACAAAAATATCAAGGATAGTGGGAGCAAGGATTATATAGCAAATTGGATATTAATAAACGACCAGTTCTATCTAGGCTTACGTCCTACAGTCGATACAGCTCTGATACCACCTCTGTCACACCCGGTTCTAGAAAACAAACCGAGTGTGCTCTGTATGTATGCCAGGATCAAGTTTCACACATACAGTAAGCCAGAATGTGAATAACAGATAAAGTATCACGTATAATAAACTATATAAATAACTTACGAGTCTATCAGAGTATACAGCGTATCCTGGAAACGAAGGCTCCAAACTTCACAGGCAGTCGACTGGGGGTTGCGTACGCCTAGAACTCCTCAAAACCAGCAGTGAAAATCCTCTAAATTCTCCCAAACTGAGCAGCATTCCGGTTGTCGTAGATACAATAGAAGAAAGAAAGGAAAGCAACAAGTATGAGCACGTAACGTACTCAGCAAATGTAATATGACATACAAGGCTGAGGCAAAAAGGTTGGCTGACCATACTGCAGTAAGCATTTTTAGTTGGTCAAGTTTTATTAAGCAACTATTTACTAGCAAATGAAAGTATATACCACCCACAAATTAATGAATGTCATATTCCCAACATAACTCAAGTAACCACGATTTAGATCTTTGTTCAAGTATGATTATCATGTAAGGGTCCAGGCCGCTCTTAACCGTGAGCACGGCTGTTATAACAGTTTTACACTCTGCAGAGGTTGTACACTTTCACCATAAGCCGCGTAAAAGTTCAAAAGAACTTTAAACCCAACCATGCCGAGGGGGCCAATCCTCTTAAATCACACTACCGAGGTGTGACCGCATAGGGACGCTACGAGGCCTTTACAAAGATTCCTTAATAAATAGTAACCCGCTAAGGTTTCCGGTTCCGAAGCAAAGTATAACCCTTCCTAATGAGGTCTGTCTCTTACCAAAGCCCACAGCTCAAGAGGACCGAGCTATACCCCGTCAACTCGCCGCCCCCCATGCCCCTTTCGGGTAAGGTTACCATCCACTAAAGTCTCTAATTAATCAGCCAAGACCAGAGCCATATAGTACTTATGGTTGCACTGTTTTCCTGGGTGGTTCTCCATGTTCCGATTAAAAGATATGATCTTGCCAATTAATTATTAAAAAGAATATATGGAACATAGAGTAGGGGTTCAATTAACCAATCCCAGTTGAGCAAACTAAGCATCATCTACCATCAAAATTAATTAAATAACCCAGTTTGAGGGACAGGGAAAATATAGTGGCTAGGTAAATCCTTAAATAGGAACCCATCAAATTAAGACACATGCAGGGGTGGTGAAATTAATAATTATTAGGACATTTGCATGACATAATACACTTGCCTTTCTCCAAAGTATAGCTGCTCAAAATATCTTCAAAAGTCTTCTTCAGTTGAACAACGTTCCGTCTACTCGCAGCAATCATCGAACACAAGCATGCAAGCATAAAACTATACAAGCAAACAAACAAGTACAACTAAGAACAATACACCAATCAAAAGAAAAGCTTTAAAAGAGCGCACTAACGGATAGGGCTCGATACTATGGTTACGAGAACCTAAGGACCACGAAGACTAAAGAAAGAAAGAAAGATATGAAGGATTCATGGCAGAGCTTTAATTGGCACAAGGAATATCACACGTACAGAGGATTTATGAATACGAGGATCTCAAACAATAATATATTACTTTAATAATTTAATTTTATATTACAATACAATGACATAGTAACTCACACCATATCATTGAAGCAATATAAAGTTAAAAATTAAAATAATATTGATTTGCAGAGAAACCACAACGTAAGAAAAGATCTATACTCAAACTTAGTGATATGGCTCAGAAAAGATGGACTAGCAACAGGATTGCAGAAAAGAGTGTTGCGGACATTGGAACACTGGCCGATGAATTTATAGGATGCGATAAACATTGGAGACAGTTGATTGGCAAACAGAATAGGGACTAAGTGAGAAACGTAGGGTGCACTAGCAGGATTGGGTTTAGAGGCATAGGAAAGGCTGAGAACAGAACTACGATTGAAAACTTAAAACTAGCGGAAGACTTTAAATTATAAAAGGAAACACTATACGCTTTATAAATTTTAATTTGATAAAAAAAATCATATATAAGAGACTATTTCCTGGAAATTGATTGAATTAAATATGTGAAACCAAGAATGTATTTTATTTATAACTATTTTTTTTGTAGATATCATGTAATTAAACAAATAACTTTAGTATTAAAAACAGATGTGAGCATCTAGTTGATTAACTTTTATTAACCATGTTGAACTAATCAATATTATTGATAAAACACCTTTATGTTGACATTCACACAAATTAATACTCATTTAAGAAAGCATTAAGTTTGACGCTAATCACCTTTTTAGTTTGAAAACTAGTTTAATACTCATTAATCAATTTTACATAAGCTTATTCAAATCCGAAATATAACTTAATCATATTTTATAGAGAAAACTTAATAGATAGATAATTAATAAGCAACACGAGAACACTAGAACAAGTCACATTGAAGGTTTATTAATCAAATTACTTGGAAGTGAAACTTCTAAGTTGGCTTTAATTAAAGAAACATGTTTATCAGATCAAATAACTTTATAACTCTAGTTAAACTAGTCATATTATTATTAAAACATATTTTTATTGATATTGATCAGATTAACATTTATTTTATAAAACCGAAGTTTAACCTTAATTAGATTTTAAATTAGAAAACTAGTGGTCATAAACATTAATCAATTTAACATAAGTTTATGAAGAACTTAATTAAATTTTTAATTAGAAAGATTATGAATTTATTAATCAAGTTAACTTTCATCTATAAAAACTTGAAGTTTAACTCTAATTAGCTTTTAATTAGAGAACTAGTGATTATAACCATTAATCAAGTTAACATAATTTTATGAAGCGACAAGATAGAGCCTAATTAAATTTTAGTTAGAAAGATTATAAAATTAATATTAATCATGTTAATATTATTTAAAGAAACCAAGATATTATCTACTTCAATTTTATTTAAAACGCTTCAAGAAATAAGTATTAATCAAGTTAATATTATTTATGAAAATCGAGATATAACCTTAGTCAACTTTTATTTACAAAACACATGGAATAAATATTAATCAATTTAATATTTAACAAGAAAAACCGATGTGTCAACTTAATTAGATTTTATTTAGAAAAGCACATGTAATTAGCCTTTAATTAAATTAATAATAAATAAATTTCAGAAACCAAATATGGTGTAAATAACAGTACTAACGCGTAGTTTAAGTTGATTCGAAGCTAACGCAACAAGAACGGATTAAAACGGAGTTAAAACGTGAAAGATATGATTTTTCTAAAGTTTAGGGACTTGTTGGTAAAGTTTTAAAAGTTCCAGGGGCTAAAACAGAAGAAAAAGGACTTATTTGTAATTATTTTCGAATTAAATTGAATCGCGGGTTAATTTCCAGAAACTTCAGGGTCTCTTCTGCAAAGTGGTCAGGCTGACCGTTTTCTTTATAGTTGACTCGGAACTGGATCTGTTCTCGACCGTCGGATCGAGATCGGACGGTCCAAGGAGCTCGGGACTTCGGTCGCCGGCGAGGACGGCGGCGCCGCGCTCCTCCGCGGCGGCGCTTCGCCGGAGGACAACGAAAACACGCTACGGGGGAATAAACTCGACGAAGATCGGACCTAGAGCATCGGAAGAGGGTTGCGAACTCACTGGATTGGATCTCGGCGAGAGACAAGCGGCGACGACGGCCGACGACGACGCACGGCGGACGGCGGCTCTGTAGATCGGGGATGGTCGGGATTAGCGTGAGGTGGAGCCAAACTCCGAGCAAGAATGCGACGAGAAGATTCAGGACACCAAGGCGAACCTCTTGGTGCGCTACTTGGCGAGAACGAAGCTTCGGTGGTGAAGATCGACGGCGGCGGGTCGGCTTGACAATGGCGGCTCAGGCGCTAGGTTTGCACGGGTTGACGGGGCTCAATTCGATTGGAGAGAAACAGAGGCGGCAGCCGCGTTAAATAGGCCGGCCGGAGACTCGGGCAGGCGTGAGGGAAACGGACTCGGCGACGCGGAGCAGAGGGACTCGTCGGCGGCGGCGAACTCGGAATCGGGACGGAGTCCGGCGCGGAGAAGAGGAAAAATTTGACATGCGGGGTCCACCGGGCAGGCGTGAGACGGCGGAAATCGGAGTCGGATGCGGCATCGAGAAGAACACGGCGTTGGGAAGAACTCGAACTCGGGACTCGGCCGGGGGAGTCCGGCTCGGCTTCGGGTGGAGAAGAAAGAGCTGACCACTGGGGCCCACTTGTCGGCGTCTGAGGAAGAGAGAGGGCGGGGAGAGGACGGACGGGCCGCTGATGGGCCTAAAGAGACATGGGCCGGGAGAAAGAGAGGAAAAAGGAATCGGCCCGGAAAGGAAATAGAGGGGGCAAAGATGGACTGGGCCAAGATTTCGAGGGGCGAAAACGAACTCTAACAGTTTTAACTTTTCTAAAACTCAATCAAATGCAAATCAAGTTCGAATTTAAACAGAATTTAAATTCCAACTTGATTTACTAGCAACCAAAAATATATGCAACAGCATGAATGCAACAAAAACTTATTTTGACTAAAAATAATTATTTAATGTGATATTTAAATTGATAAAAGGCTAGGAACTCAATTAATTCCTAGAAAATTTTATATAAGCTTTAATAAATCCTAGAAAATTCATAGGGTTGCTTCAATTTAATTGTGATGAATTTTAGGGAGTTATAAACATATATTGTTTTGAAATTAGAATACATATATTTATATTATATATATTACATTCCTTGTTAATTATTTAACCCTTGGAAAATTTTATAAATTAGAGAAAATCATTGTATTTATTTATATTATTTATTCACATCCAAATTTAGAAAATTTGGGGTGTGACAATTTGCCACCAGAAATAGATTACCAAGCCATCAAACTCTTGACGAAAAGGTGTGTCGATCATCCTTCTTCGTTTCTTCCACCAAGTATAAATCGAGCCTCTTATCGGAAGATTTCTTATTATAGTACCGAGGCTGAGCCAATTCAAAAGGATCTCCCACACCCCCTTTGTGAAGTTGCATTCTTTACACAGGAGTGTTGGATTCTCAGGCTCCTGGTTGCACAACTTGCAGGTGGGCTCGTTTGGCCATCCCTGTTTTTGAAGATTATTGGCTGTTAAGATCTTCATATGTAATAAAATTCATGCAAAGAATTTGTATTTTGGTTCAGCTCTAGCTTTCCAGATTGGCGAAAAGTTGATTTTTGTGAAGGTGCCCGTGAATTGTATCATGTAGGCGCTTTTCCTGGAATATTCACCATTGCTGGTCCGTCGCCAAGCAATTTGATCGTCCTCCTCCAAATTTCGATTGATGTCATTAATAGTTTCCCAAAGATTTACGTATTCCACAATCTCTGTATGCGAGGTTATTGGCTGGACTTGCCTGATCCACCTGTTATTTTCCGGTGCCTTTTGGAGAGATATGTTCTTCCTTGTTGTTTTTTGGTAAAGTGTTGGCGCAATGTTGAAGGCAGCCATTCCGTGAAGCCAGCTTGAATGCCAGAAGGAAGTTTGATCACCTTTGCCCGTGGTGACTACTGTTGAGGCGTGGAGAAGATCTCGATCCACCTTATCACATGGTATTTCTAAACCCGTCCATGCTCGTTCTTTGTTCTTCCATTTGAACCACGTCCAGCGATGTCGCACGGCTCTGGCAATTTTTTCTAAATCTGCTATGCCAAGGCCACCTAGCTTTTTTGGTCTTGCTGTAACCGGCCACTTGATGAGGCAATGCCCACCATTGGCGTTCTCTGGATCTTCCCCTCTCCACAAGAAGGTGCGACATATCCGATTCAATTTGGCGAGTAGCCATTTTTGCGCAGGAAACACCGTCAGGAAGTAGATCGGTTGGGAGGAGAGTACTGTTTTCACCAGAGTTTCTCTACCTGATTTTGTTAGCAGCTTACCTTTCCAAACTAGGAGTCGGACTCCCATTTTATCAATAAGTGGCTCTACTTCAATTCTCCTAAGCTTTCTGGTGTGTAGGGGAAGTCCCAGATATTTGCCCGGAAAAGTAGAGATTGATCCAGGGAAGGTGGGCAATAACCCTTCTACCTGGCTTCTTGGACAGCTGATGGGATAAATTTCAGTCTTTGGACAGTTATTTTTTATTTGATTTAGCAAATGATATACTCCTATTTCTTTAGTTATAGAAAATATATTCATGCCGGATTATCAGGCGAGATTTGGCATCATATTACAGAGAAATGTAACTGTTTCTGCTGCTGTACAACGTTGGTAATATGAGATTACATTGATCGATGAAACCTTCGGGAAATGTAGACGTGACAGTGAAACAAAAGCCACGCAAGGAAAATACAGGAATGTTAGGCAAAATTAGGGCGCGAACGGCGTGACGTCGCGCCACGGCGTGCAGGCGGGCAGGAACGACGCCGCGTTGGTGCCGAGGCCACGCGCTTCCCGATGAGGTCGAGGTCTCGAGGATCTCCGATGGGGGAGGCGGGAGCTCGAGTGCGGCCGGCATGGTGGTGGAACTCACCATCAAGTCCCCTGAACGGCTGAATCGCCATACACCACACTACAGCTCTGGCGCAAACGGTGGGTGGCAGAAAATGTGACTGGGTCGGATGAACAGTACAAAATCAGTGGTTAGATGAATCCACTGCATGCCGCATTCTCAGGCGAGATTTGGCATCATATTACGAAAGAAATGTAACCGCTTTCTGCTGCTTGTTGATGGTGAGGTTGCATTGACAGTGAAAAAACAGACTCGCGGTTGTGGTTGTTGTACATGGTTGGTCGGTCAGAAACCTCAGGCAAAGAAAAGGCACCATTTGAGCAGTGTAGAGGGACTGGCTGTTTTATAGGCGAGACCTGGACTAGTTGGTTTTTACGTGAGACCTGCAGGGAATGTGTTGACGTAAAATCCGCACCTCACGCCAAGCACACAGCAAGCCGAACAAGCTGGCTTCAAACGTAGCCCGGGCTTTTGAATCCCGAAGCGTGCCAGTCAGTTTGCCTGAAAACTAACAAAGGGACAAAACGTTTAGATCAAAACCTGGAACGTGCCGGGTAAGACCAGACAGTTCCATATTTGCGGCGTTGAAGCCAATCTCGAGAGACAAATAGCTACAGAGAAGCTATCTGTCGGCAGTTAAAACCTCATTCGGCAATCGGCAAGGTACGCAAGGAACGTACTGCCGAATGCGTGACGTAAGCATGACGAAAGATCGGCTTTCAAACGAATAAACATTGTAACACATACTCATAGCCGATTAGTGAGAAACAGAGCATGATAGATAAATAAAAGGGTGAGACATGATCATAAATTCGCAGTAAACAAAGAATGCATAGGCCGAAAGCAGCACCCGTCAAGCGTGATAACAAACAAGTTAATCCACCGCATGATACGACTTGTTTGTGACCACACCACTAATCAGATTAGACCAATCCACCGCATGATACAATCTAACCGTGAAAAGCTAAAAGCGTTCAACGTTTAGTTACGAACCCACAACACAGTCGCGAATTTACATTGAAACAAGAATGCATAGGCCGAAAGCAGCACCCGTCAAGCATGGCAACGAACGAGTTAATCCACCGCATGATACAACTCGTTTGTGGCCACACCACCAATCAGATTAGATCAATCCACCGCATGATACAATCTAATCGTGAAAGGCTAAAAGCATTCATTGTCCAATGCAAACCCACGAACACACGTTCACTCGTGAGAGCACTACCGAATACGGCTATTTAGCCGAATCGGGGTCCATGACGAAGGAACAAGCCTAGTCGGTAAAGATAAATCTATCAGATCGAATCGAATTCTAATCCACCGGATGATTAGCTCTAAGACGATCCAAAAACCTGCATCTACCGCATGATACCCGGTTCTGTCAAGACTGACACGATACCGACAAGTTCGAACCCGCGACACGTAACAACCTAGATCGGTTTCGGATTCGGCTGTGAGGGGATAATTCGTCATGTCATGAAGCAGAGCCGATTCTAGCTGATCTAGATTGGGCAAAGGTGTGTTGCATGAATTAAGCACATAGTAAAAACAGAGCAACACGGGGTAACTTAATGAATCTGTTAGATCTTGCCGAAATCTAACAGAGCCGATAACTTGGTCCATACTAGATCTTAGCCCACCGCATGGCTCATGATCTAACAGAGGAACCTTCTTGAGACCACAACTTAAATCCACCGGATGATACTAAGCATGGTAACAAGACTACTTGCATCAAAGCTTAAATCCACCGCATGATACTAAGCATGATACAAGGTTGCCGGTACTTACGGAGGTCGACGGATCGATGACTCCTCTCGAAGAACTCGACGACTCGACTAAAGGACTCGATGTTGGCACGGGGCCGGTTTGTTGTAAGATTGATCGTTATTCTTTTTTACAGCTGCCATGGGTTTATATTTATACCCAGGTCTTGATACAACTCCTAGTCGGACACGACTACAACACTTGTTTCTAAAAATAAATGACGAATCTTCGTGCCCATATTGCTTTCCTTGTTCGAACCGGCCTTTTCCTTATGTTGATTCACGTCATCATGTCTTCCCGAATGCTACCACTCTTCGCCTGCGGAACAACGCCTCTGCCGAATGATGACGCACTCCCGACCGCAGAGTATCTCTGCCGAACGTTTCAGCCGAATGGCGACGCGTTCCCGACCGCAGAGCATCTTTGCCGAATGCTTCAGAAAAAACCCTTTTAGCCGAATGGCATCTTTCTACCAAATCCGGCCCACATGTCAGCCTCTTCCTGGTGCCAATTTTTGGTGTCAACACATGCCCCTTCAATTTCGGGATAAGAGGTAACTTTTATCTCGGAATTGACCAAAAGCACTTAACATTTCCAAGTTAGTTCTGCTCGGCACCCGCTTCTCCTTCTGAATCTTCAGAGCTTTCATCCGGATCCGAACCCTAAGTCATCGTCTTCCAAGATCCAACCTTCAAATGGCGGACCAAGATCTTGCTCTCCAGGTAAACTTCAATCCCCTCAAGCGTGTTCGGCAGTTTTCTTTCGATTTGCATTTTAAATTTCTTCTTATCCCCTTTCATTCTTGATAGGCCCTAGCTGCCGAAATCCTCATCCCTGTTGAGGAAAAATCTCCATCTTATTTCCTCGGTCCCGTAGGAGATTCAGATCCTTCTGAAATCATTGCGGCCGAATCTCAGCGGATTCCTTTTAAGATTTCACTGACAAAACCTCATGAGTGGCAAGACGCTTTCAAGAACTGGCCTTTGCCCCCAATCGCGGGATGGAGAAACTGGTATAAAAGGATGTCTGATGATAAAAGCCCTCAAACACAGAATTGGGATCACTTGCGTATTTCTCATTGCCTGGAGCTGTCATTAGCTGAAACACCAAAGAATGAGAACCTCCTGATTGCAGCTTGCCACTTTTGGTCCAATGGTACAAATACCTTTCTTTTTGGTCATGGCCCAATGTCTCCAACTTTGGCCGATGTCTACATGATGACCGGCCTGAATGTCACAGGAACTGTACACCCATATGATCATAAAGGTTCCTCCAAGCAGACAGGAGTGAAAACAGGGGTTGGATATAAGAGATACATTCAGAATCATATGTCTGATGGCCCTCTGACCGATGTTGAATACAGGGCCTTCCTGAATATGTGGCTATGCAGATCAGTCTTTTGTGGCAAAGCCAATGAGCCAACCTTGAATCACATTGTGATGGCTGAAGAGCTGGCTGCTGGAAAAGTCATCCCACTTGGGAAATATCTCCTGGGAAGTGTTTACCATATGCTCAACCAAACCACCCACCTGATGCACACTAACAAGAAGATCCCTTGTGTCAATGGTCCCTGGTGGTTTGTCCAAATGTGGCTGCAATTATACATGCATCAAATTGTTGCTATTGATCTCAACAGCCGAGACTTCCCTTCAATCAATTATAAAGAAGGAGAAACCCGGAGAACCAAAGGTTGTCAAACTTATGGAGAAGCTGCCTCCACTGTATCTATCAACAAAAACATTGGTGAACTGTTTGAGCTCTTCTTCAGAGGTTTTGCCAATCCTCTTTGGTTCCCTTATTTGGACAATGACAATCTTACTCTCCCTTGCGAATTCAGCTTTGAGACTGGATGCACTGATGTACAATCTGTAGCAATTTTTAATGCCTTCATCCAGCCCTGCACTTTGCCAGCCGAATTCTGTGGAGGGAGGCTAGTCCAAAGCACTTATGAATATTATCAGCCAAACATGATGGCTAGACAGTTGGGATGTGGCCAAGTGCCCCCTAGGCTATTCTTCCATGAATTCCTCAGGCCTAGGGAGATAGTCAAGGATTTCACAGAAACAAGAAGGATTTTCAACTATAAATGCTGTGGAACTATTTATGCACCTGATCCTTTTGTGCCAATAACATCTGCTCATCCTTCCTTCACTCTCTGGTGGCAAGAATTCCATGATCATATCTTCAACATGCCAATTCATCCCTTCTGTCTCGAATTAATGCCTGATTATCAGCCAACTGCAGAGGTAATATGCTCATTCCTTTATCTGTCTTAACAACACTAGCCCCAATTGATTCTGACTTTATTATTTTGCAGGACATAACACCTGCCCCTCTTGCCAGGGCAATTTTATACAAAACTGCAGGCCCAATCTCTGCTTTGGGGCACCAATCCCCTACTTTGGCTCAACTGATGGCTAGACAAGCTTCTTCAGATCCAATACTCACTAGACCATCATCTGTCAAGAGGAAAACCCTCCTCATAGCTGCTCCTTCAGTTGTAAAGAAGAAAAGAACAAGTAGCAAAATCAAGGTCAGAGTCCTTCTTCTTTGACTATAATGCTTTTGGTGTTTTTGCTTAGCTTTATTTCCTTTTGATTTCAGGGCAGAGAACAACAGCTAGCAATCAGTGCAGGTCCTGCCGATGCTTCAATGATTGGTAAAATTTCTCACTATCTCATCTTTAAAGTTCTTTTCCATCGGCATTGATTCTTTTTCAGTTTCAGAGCAAATTTCAACAGACCCAATCTTGGAGAATCCTCCTTCTCATCAAGAACTAGCTTCAGCTTCTCCTGATGTTCCTCAACTAGAAGCCTCTTCTCCACCAACAGATCTTCCAGGCTCTCCTCAGTATGACATACAAGAATCTTTGCCTGAGCTCGAGCTGCCCTCTCTTTCCATCCAAGAGACCAGGAATGAGGTAGAGATAATTACCCAGTCTTCCAGTTCTTTATTCAATGGATCATCAATAATTCGGCAATATCTTTTTTCAGGAGAAAACCACTTCTTCACCCAGCTATTCATTTGCTGTGGATGATCTAGTTGCCGAACAAGGAGAAGAGACCTCTTCTGGTCAAACTTTATCAGAGGAGAACCAAGCAAAATTGAAGGAAATCCTCTCTTTTCTGCATAAGGACACTCGGGAACAAGTTACTAATGCTGATCTTTTAAGAGATTTGCTTGAATCATTTGACCAAGATCTTCCTGCCGATATCAAGACTTCTTTAGATCCAATTTCCAGATTGGATGATCAGTTTATCGCAGTGAAGCAAGCTCTGAAGAATCAATCGGCTCAACCAGTCTTGGAGCAAAGGAGAACTTTGGTCAAGCAATCTGTAAAAGACCTGCATACTCAAGTTCAGAATGACAAGGAATCATTGATCAAACTGGAATCTGAACTTGAAATGAAGGAGATCAGAAAAGCTGCGCTCGAAGCCGAATTGAGAAATTTATCGGCCGAAATTGAAGCTGACAAGAAGAAGATAATCGAGCTTCCCAAGTTAACAGAGAGAAGGCGAAAGGAAGCCTTAGCAGCTCTAAACGAAGACAAACAACTCAAGGCGAAGCTTGCTGCCCTGACCAGAACCCAAGAAGCTGACAAAAACTTATTAGAGAACATTAGCAATATGATATCAAATGCCAAAAATGTAATCTCAAAGTTCTTGGGTGTGTAAATTGTGTCAAAATATTTTGATAGCCGAATGTTATATCAACTTTGCAGTTTCATCAATTGCTTTCATGCTCTTCTTTCCATTGTGGATGATTCATTCGGCAAAGCTGGTTTTAATAGTGTCAGACCCGAAAACGCCTTAACTATGACATAGCCGAATCTCATCCAGTCAAAGCCGAATACGACTCGATAAGAATCCCAAACGACATGAGAACCGATCGGCTGGAGAATCCTTTCCACCTTCCGAACTCTTCGGAATATGCGCCACGATCTTTGGCCACGATTTCCTCTGCGGGTTCTATAAATAAACACCCAGGCAGCCCACAGTTTCTCCACCAAGTTCTTCGTCTTCCAAGTTCTTGCCGACTCAAGTTATTCTTCTCCCCATCCACAGTAATTCCGAGGAACTTCCAATGGCTGACAATAACAGGAGGCGCCCGGCCGTCGACGAGGCCGAAGGAAGTCGCGCCGGTGCTCGCCGCAGGTGAGTAGCTGCTTGCTTCTCTCTGTTCCTTTCGAGATTTTCTCCCCCTTTCTTGACGAATCTCTTTGTTCTTTCAGGGTAATCCAATGGATTGCCGGCGCTGGCGCGCCAGTCGCAGCTCCAGCCGCCGCTCCTGCGGCATCTTCGAGTTCGTCCAATCGATCTCTCGAATCGGACGACTACCGCTACACGGACGGCGATGCTCGCCGATTCAAGGCGGAGCGCGACGACTCCCGTCGTGAACTGGAGGCTATCTCCAAGCAGGCCGGGATTGCTGACCTCGAATGGCAGCACGAGCGCAAGCAACTGCTCGAAGTCATTGATGGTGAGTCCTGCAATCTGCTCAATCTCAATCTTGTCCCCCAAATGATACTAATCTGTCATCCCCTTGTGACTTTTGCAGCGCGTGATGCCGAACTCGATCGGCTGAAGGCGCTGGCGAATGAGCTGGCGAACAAGGTGAATGCTCCTGGGGACACACCAGAAGCTCGTCTTGGCGCGGCGGCGGGCCGCATCGATGAGGTGGCCTCGCACGGCATCCGTCTGGGCACTGCCGCAGGCCTAGTCGCCATGTCGACGCACACCAATACCGACTACTCCAGGCTACCGACTGGCTTCGCTAATGGTAACCCGGAGGAGATCGACGACATCGAGGCCTCCATAGATCGCCTTGATGCTCATGGCGCCGCCATTGCCGATTCCATTCATCCTCAGTCCGTTTTGAACAAGCTATTCCATTAGTTTGTACTAGGGATTTATGGAATTTCGGCAATAAAACTTATCTTTTGTGATCTTGCATGAATCATCTGATGTAGTATATTTTGTGCTAAGGGCAATACATTCAGTACTGGCCATTTTCCTTTTCTGTTAACATTTGTTCTGAAGGCGATTTCTTCCCGAATATCGGCTGTTCGGCAAATTAATATATCAATCACCGATCGATTTCAACACTGGGATAATACCTCTTCAAATATCTTCCATTTATAGCAGAAGCAAATTCTTCTCCCAATAATGTCTTCAAAATATATGCATTTCCAGACACGCATCTAACCACTCTGAAAGGACCTTCCCAATTTGGAGACCACTTGCCGAATGCTGCATATTTGGTTCCAATCGGCAATATCGCTTTCCAGACTAAATCACCTTCTGTAAATTGCTTAACTTTCACCTTCTTATTGTAATACTTAGCAACTCGCATTTTGTTCTTCTCAATATTCTCCAAGGCCCTGAGACGAATCATATGCAAATCTTCTAATTCGTCCATCATTAAATCATTATAATTTTTAGAACTTAAATCCTTTTGCAATTTTATTCTTCTTGAGTCTAATTGTATCTCCCATGGCAAGACAGCATGATGTCCATACACCAACTCATAAGGAGACGTCTGTGTAGCCCCATGTGGAGCCATTCGGTAAGCCCATAAAGCCTCACTGAGTACCGAATGCCACTTTCTCGGCTTCTGATCAATCTTCTTCTGTATAATTTTAATCATAATCTTGTTAGAAGCCTCTGCCTGACCATTAGCTTGGGCATAATAAGGAGAAGAACTTAACAATTTGATGCCCATACTCTCAGCAAAATCTCTGAATTCTGAAGATGTAAATTGAGTCCCTTGATCAGTGGTGATTGTCTGAGGAATCCCAAATCTGTAAATGATGTGTTCTTTAACAAATTCAACCATATTCTCTGATGTCACCTTCTTTAATGGAATTGCCTCAACCCACTTGGTAAAATAATCGGTTGCCAAAAGCACAAACTTATGCCCCTTGCTTGATGGAGGATTTATTTGGCCAATCAAATCTATTCCCCATCCTCTGAATGGCCATGGCTTGACAATGGGATTCAAAGCCGATGCCGGAACTCTCTGAATGTTTCCAAATTTCTGACAATCTTGACATCCTTTATAATATTCAAAACAATCTTCCAACATTGTCGGCCAGTAATATCCAGTTCTTCTAATAACCCACTTCATTCGGTAGGCCGATTGATGTGCTCCACACAACCCATCATGTACTTCACTCATCAGCCTTTTTGCTTCTTCACGATTTAAGCAATGTAACAGCACTCCATCCAGGGATTTATAATACAAATTATCATCAAGAAGAACAAATTTTAAAGCTTTATACCTGAGCTTTCTAGAAACCTTTCGGGATGGATTCTCCAGATAATCGGCAATCTCTTTTCTCCAATCATCTTCTGCCAGATTATTCCCGAATGCACATACGTCATTAGCAAAAACTTCTCGAAGCTCTTTATAACCTGATGCACTTTGGGCCAATCTATTTGCCTCTCCATTATCCCCCCTAGGAATGTGTTGTAAAATTACTGACCGAAAGCTCTTCAATATTTCTTTGCATTCTTCATAGTAATTCCTTAAGGTATCACTTTTGCACTCATATTCACCATTCAATTGCTTTATGACCAATTCTGAATCTCCAAAAATTTCAACCGCAATGGCCCTTGCTTCTTTCAAATATTGGAGCCCTTTGAGCAATGCCTCATACTCAGCTTGATTGTTAGTAACAGCAGATTGAATGGGAACAGCAAACTCAAATGTTTCTCCTTTGGGTGAAATTAATAAGATACCTGCTCCACCACCTTTGTTGCATGAAGATCCATCGAAGAATAACACCCAAGGAACAATGTTAATCAAATTTATCGATGTATCATGATGTTCAGTAATGAAGTCGGCAATAATCTGTCCCTTAACAGCCTTTGCCGATTCAAATCTTAACTCAAATTCAGACAAAGCTAAAATCCACTTGCCAATCCTTCCGTTCAAAATTGGCATAGACAACATGTGTTTTATCACATCAAACTTTGAATACACAATGCATTCGGCATGTAGTAAGTAGTGCCGAAATTTTGTACAGGAGTAGTAAACACATAAGCAAAGCTTCTCTATAGCCGAATACCTTGTCTCTGGATCTAGTAACTTTCGGCTAAGGTATGCAACTACTCTTTCCTTCCCTTCAAATTCTTGAATGAGGGCCGATCCAATAGTTTGGGCATCGGCCGCCACGTACAACTTGAAAGGCTTGTTCAATTGTGGAGGTACCAATACTGGTGGCTTCTTCATGTACTCCTTTATTTCATCAAAAGCCTTCTGTTGTTCGTCACCCCATACAAACTTTTGATCCTTTTTTATTTTCAACAGTGAGGAAAAGGGCAACACCTTTTGTGACAAGTTTGATATGAATCTTCTCACAAAGTTTATCTTGCCAAGCAGCGATTGTAGTTCTTTAAGATTAGTTGGAGGAACAATTTCATCAATTGCCTTCATGCTTTTCTTACCAACTCCTATTCCTCCTTCATGTATCAAAAATCCCAGAAACTCTCCAGCCGAAACTCCAAAAGCACACTTATTCGGGTTCATCTTAAGCCCATGTTTCCTGGTGCATTCTAGAGTTTTCCTTATGTCGGCCAAATGAGACTCATGATCCAATGACTTGATCACCACATCATCAATATATATTTCCACAATCTTGCCGATCAACTCATGAAAAATATAATTCATAGCCCTTTGATAAGTTGCACCGGCATTTTTCAATCCAAAGGTCATGACAACCCACTCAAACAACCCTATATGTCCAGGACACCTGAAAGCTGTCTTTACTATATCTTCCAATGCCATATAAATCTGATTGTATCCTGCGTTACCATCCATGAAACTGAGCACTTTGTATCCAGCAGCAGCATCAACCAATGAATCAGCAATAGGCATCGGATATCCATCCATGGGTGTAGCCTTGTTTAAGTCTCTAAAATCTATACAAACTCTCATCTTTCCATTCTTCTTATAGACAGGAACGATATTAGAGATCCAATCCGCGTATTTACATGGCCGAATGAAATTTGCATCTAGTAATCTTTCAATCTCCTTTTTCACATCAGCCAACACTTCTTCCTTGTAGATTTTTCGGGGTGGTTGCTTGTAAGGCCTGTACCCAGGTTTGATTGGCAACCGATGCTCAACAATAGAACGGTCTAGACCGGGCATCTCCGAATAATCCCAAGCGAAGCAGTCCTTGTATTCCTTTAACAATGTCACCAACTTTTCCTTGAAAATCGAATCCAAATTAGCACTGATAAATGTCGGCCTTGGCTTGTCACCATCTCCAATGTCCACTTCTTCTAATTTATCGGCCGATACAAATCCACGTCCTAATTTTCCATCAGTTCCGTCGATTGGATTTTCCATCAAAAATTACTATGAGAGCCGACTGCTTCGATCGGTTGTTGATCACTGCTGGCTGGTGCCACTGGACCTTCTCCCCAGTCTTTACCTGAGAAACAATCTATGCCTTGATACTCCCAGAAAGCTGGTTCCATATTTGCCACGCTTATTGAATCATCTGCTTGGACAATCTCCACCTCATCATCTATCCACTGAATAAGCTGTTGATGCATAGTAGATGGAATACAACAATTTGCATGAATCCAATCTCTTCCAAGCAGCAAGCTATATGCCCCTTTGCCTTCAATGACAAAGAAAGTCGTAAGCAGAGTCTTGGAACCAATCATCAGATCAACGTGCACGCATCCCTTGGTGTCCGAAGGATTTCCAGCAAAATCATTTAGAATTATACTCGTTGGTGTCAAATCTCTAAGGCCCATACCAAGCTTTCTGAATGTGGTATATGGCATCACATTGACAGCAGCTCCTCCATCGACAAACATCTTGGTCAATGGTTTGCCATTAACATATCCCTTCAAGTACAGCGGCTTCATGTGCCGATTCTGGGTTGGCTTCTCAAAAACAGCTTGTTTGTTCAACATCAATTGTGCCATTAACCCGAATTGCTCGGCATCATCTATATCGGGCAATACTTCTTCCTGTACAATTTGATTAGCTGGAGCCATGAATTCATTCGGCAAGAAACATACCATGCATGTAGGAGCCGAATGACTATGTTCGTCAGGCCTGTCTTTTGGGAGCCATATTGATTTCATCCTAGGCCTTGCTTGCTTTAATTCTTGATTCCTCAGGCGTTGGACTCTTCTCTTCTGACTCCTTCTTAAACCAGGTGGGCACCACTGTCCTTTTTGCCAAACATAAGCATGATCCTCTTCTTCTTCACGATCAACCCATTTGTGATCAGAATGTCTCTTTCTTGGTTGATCATTAAAACGCCGATCATCACCAGGATGTACTCTGCCAATTCTTTCATGGACAGATCGGCGATTGACAGTTCCCTGCCTATATTCATCATACCTATTATTGCATTCAGGACAATTATTCCATGTGGGAAGCTTCAAACCTTCGTTCCAACAGTGTCTGAAGAATGCACACCCCCAATGCGCACGTTCCTGCTCTCGAGCATACTCTTCTTGTTCTTCCTCAAACCTTTCTTCTTCGCGTCTTCTTTTCTCCTCCTCGTATTCACGCCTTTGAAAACGCTCTTTTTCTTGCTGACGTTGCCATTTGTTGAGGAGAATACGTGTAGTAACTCTAGGTTTAAAGGATTCTCCCACTTCAAATCGGCTATTTGGGAACCGAAGATTTTTCTGGCGAACCTGCTCAATTGTGATTTGCCGAGTGGGATCAACTGAACCATCCTGTCTTGCCTTCTTCGAGGTTAAAACTTTCAATCTTCCCTTTTCTGCAGATGGAACAGCATTCACCATATTAACCGAGAACCCGATCATATTCTGAGGGAAAGGGTTACTGT
Source organism: Echinochloa phyllopogon (assembly GCA_033239725.1). Taxonomy (NCBI): domain Eukaryota; kingdom Viridiplantae; phylum Streptophyta; class Magnoliopsida; order Poales; family Poaceae; genus Echinochloa; species Echinochloa phyllopogon. The sequence continues at coordinate 45,705,222 of BTCW01000002.1, read as the reverse complement.
CCAGTTTCATCTTGTTGTCGAATTTCAGATGTCCTTCCTGGATAGCTTTCTGAATCTTCATCCTAAAGACTCTGCATTCATTAATGGAATGAGAATTTCTATCATGAAACCCACAGTACCTCTTATCTTTCACTCCATCGGGCCGAAGCATAGAATGCCCCTCTGGCAATTTGATTCGGCCTTCTTTCACCAAGAACTCAAATAATTTGTCTGCCTTAGTCACATCAAAATCATATGTTCCTTTCATCTGTTTGATCCATCTTTGAGTCATTGTAACTGGTTCTTTGCTCCACACTATCTCTGCTGCAGCTATCTCCTCGCTATCTTCATATTCATCTTCTTGATCTGCTCTTTCAAGGAATTGGTTATAGATGTCAGCTACATCATTATTTTTAGCAAATCTGACATCTTTCTTGAAACCATATGCCTGGTTACTCATCAAGGCCAATCTGTGCGACAATTGGCCCAGATCATCAAACTCCATCCCGAATAGCTTCTCCCGAATAGCAGGCAGCATTCCAGCTACAGCCATACCAGCTAGTTGATCATCAGGTATGTTCAGAGAAAAGCACATACTCTTAGTTTCCCTAAATCTCCTGAGGAACTCTGTAGGTGTTTCATTATTCCTCTGCCTTAAGCTGGTCAAATCAACCAACTTTTTCTCGGTACTGCCAATGTAGTAGTGAGCATGGAATTTCTATTCCAGATCTTTCCAGGTGCAAATCGACTGGGCAGGCAAAGAAGCAAACCATGTAAAAGCTGGACCCGTCAGTGACAAAGGAAAGTATCTGATTCTGAAAGCCTCATCTGCCGAAGCCTCTCCAAGCTGCATCAGATATCGAGCTATATGTTCCACAGTGCTAGTATCATCTTGTCCTGAGAATTTAGTAAACTCTGTAGGTACCTTGACTCTATTCGGCAACGATACCCTTTGGTACCATTCTGGGAAAGGAGATGAGTACATGTACCCCTGATTTTTAGGCTTCAGACCGAATTGGTTTTGCAATACATCGGTCATTTTTTGCACCATGAGGTCAATACCGGTATCTTGATTCCCTGGTCTTCCAGCAAGCATACCTGCAGTACCAACATATCCAGGATTCGGGAGAGCGTCGATAGCATTGTAATCCATAAACTCTGAATATCCGTTTCCATACAAATCCCTCTGCAGTCTGTTGTTCAAGGGAGATATCTTGTAAGCAGAAGCAGGCGGATTCCCTGTGGTACCGAATGCCATATCACCGTATGTACGAGTTTTCGGCAGTGCAAGCTGAGGATCTTGCCGAATCGGTTGTCCATTTATATCTTTAAAACCAGAACCTCCAGTTTCATCAGCATTTCCTTTACCATGTGGTTTCTGAACTGGTGCTTGAACATTGAAGTATGTCGGACCACCCAATTGCCCATGTATCTGCTCAAAGGGTTTATCTACATGCTGACCAAAAATGCTTATCATTATATGCCGAAAACTGTTTAAGAACGCAGCATTGTGATTGGTCATTGTCTCTCCCAAAGCTTTGTATAACAAGCCCGAGAATCTCTCCCTCTCTTCTTCTTCAGTAAGATCGGATTGCCCGGGAAGGAGAACTCTTGGCAGATCAGACTTGAGAAAAGGTGCACCACTCCTGTTCTTGGCGAAAGACAGTAAACATTTGTTAATGAATTGGTTGGTAGCAACCTTTACCATCTGCTGATGTTCTTCAGACAACTCTTCCAAAGTGACATCCATGATGTCGCTCAACTCAGGCATCTTGAAAACTTGTGTGTGTCCCACCGAGCGTGCCAAAAAGTGTGTTGACGTAAAATCCGCACCTCACGCCAAGCACACAGCAAGCCGAACAAGCTGGCTTCAAACGTAGCCCGGGCTTTTGAATCCCGAAGCGTGCCAGTCAGTTTGCCTGAAAACTAACAAAGGGACAAAACGTTTAGATCAAAACCTGGAACGTGCCGGGTAAGACCAGACAGTTCCATATTTGCGGCGTTGAAGCCAATCTCGAGAGACAAATAGCTACAGAGAAGCTATCTGTCGGCAGTTAAAACCTCATTCGGCAATCGGCAAGGTACGCAAGGAACGTACTGCCGAATGCGTGACGTAAGCATGACGAAAGATCGGCTTTCAAACGAATAAACATTGTAACACATACTCATAGCCGATTAGTGAGAAACAGAGCATGATAGATAAATAAAAGGGTGAGACATGATCATAAATTCGCAGTAAACAAAGAATGCATAGGCCGAAAGCAGCACCCGTCAAGCGTGATAACAAACAAGTTAATCCACCGCATGATACGACTTGTTTGTGACCACACCACTAATCAGATTAGACCAATCCACCGCATGATACAATCTAACCGTGAAAAGCTAAAAGCGTTCAACGTTTAGTTACGAACCCACAACACAGTCGCGAATTTACATTGAAACAAGAATGCATAGGCCGAAAGCAGCACCCGTCAAGCATGGCAACGAACGAGTTAATCCACCGCATGATACAACTCGTTTGTGGCCACACCACCAATCAGATTAGATCAATCCACCGCATGATACAATCTAATCGTGAAAGGCTAAAAGCATTCATTGTCCAATGCAAACCCACGAACACACGTTCACTCGTGAGAGCACTACCGAATACGGCTATTTAGCCGAATCGGGGTCCATGACGAAGGAACAAGCCTAGTCGGTAAAGATAAATCTATCAGATCGAATCGAATTCTAATCCACCGGATGATTAGCTCTAAGACGATCCAAAAACCTGCATCTACCGCATGATACCCGGTTCTGTCAAGACTGACACGATACCGACAAGTTCGAACCCGCGACACGTAACAACCTAGATCGGTTTCGGATTCGGCTGTGAGGGGATAATTCGTCATGTCATGAAGCAGAGCCGATTCTAGCTGATCTAGATTGGGCAAAGGTGTGTTGCATGAATTAAGCACATAGTAAAAACAGAGCAACACGGGGTAACTTAATGAATCTGTTAGATCTTGCCGAAATCTAACAGAGCCGATAACTTGGTCCATACTAGATCTTAGCCCACCGCATGGCTCATGATCTAACAGAGGAACCTTCTTGAGACCACAACTTAAATCCACCGGATGATACTAAGCATGGTAACAAGACTACTTGCATCAAAGCTTAAATCCACCGCATGATACTAAGCATGATACAAGGTTGCCGGTACTTACGGAGGTCGACGGATCGATGACTCCTCTCGAAGAACTCGACGACTCGACTAAAGGACTCGATGTTGGCACGGGGCCGGTTTGTTGTAAGATTGATCGTTATTCTTTTTTACAGCTGCCATGGGTTTATATTTATACCCAGGTCTTGATACAACTCCTAGTCGGACACGACTACAACACTTGTTTCTAAAAATAAATGACGAATCTTCGTGCCCATATTGCTTTCCTTGTTCGAACCGGCCTTTTCCTTATGTTGATTCACGTCATCATGTCTTCCCGAATGCTACCACTCTTCGCCTGCGGAACAACGCCTCTGCCGAATGATGACGCACTCCCGACCGCAGAGTATCTCTGCCGAACGTTTCAGCCGAATGGCGACGCGTTCCCGACCGCAGAGCATCTTTGCCGAATGCTTCAGAAAAAACCCTTTTAGCCGAATGGCATCTTTCTACCAAATCCGGCCCACATGTCAGCCTCTTCCTGGTGCCAATTTTTGGTGTCAACAGAATGTTCAGAAATCAGAACTTGGCGCCTGGATGTCTCCTTTCAGCAGAGAACACAGAGGAATTCTATATCAGCCAGATAATAACTGGGTACCTGCTCCGACCAATGCTTATCATACAAGTGAAGTGTTATCTTTACTTCATCCATTACCTCTTCATAAATTTCCATGGAATTACTGCAAACGCTTATGCATCCACACAAATGCTGAAAGGATCAGTACGAACAGGTCCCAATCTCATACTCATACCATGAAAATTGATCATTGTCTGTTTCGGTCAAAAGATGGCTCTGGACATCGGTTGTTGTGTCTAAAGCAGCAACAGGTAAAAGGTTGACCAGATGGTTATCATAAAAGTGAATTCTTACCTTCACTTCACCCATTGCCTCTTATTAGTGTCGATGGAGTTACAGAATACTGAAGAAGCCACTATATTTTGAGAAATATGATTAGCCTTCACTAGACACACTGCTTGTCAAAATTACATGTACAAAGAAAGCAATACTCCGTATATACAAACTATCATGACTAGTTGACTATCACTGCCTACCTATGACTTAGTTTTTTACTTAATATAAATACTGTTAACAAATAATAAACGAAATGCCCACGTGGCATAAACTGGCCATGCATTTCTTTTACATTTCATATCAGCCTAGCGATCAAACTTGTAAATGCGTTCCATGCTTCCCATGAATGAGCCTCGTATCGATGGAGGCTTATCAATTATTTGGGAAAAAAATGGTAGTTTTCCAACATGCTTTAATGCTGCCTCTGCAATGCGCCGTGTTCTAGTATCTCCATGTTGGAAAGCATGAACAAGCGCAGATCCCAGACTGTGATCAGTTGAAGCAGCTTTAGCAATCTCCTCGGCCCGCAGAATCCTCTCCACAGCCCACGTTACCCTGTGCTGAAGACTGCCTGTTGGATTTTCCTTCAAGATATCAAATATTGGTGCAACTCCATTAGCCCTATGGAGCACTAAAACACCTTCTGCAATCTCCACTCCATCCTCGAGTAGGGTGCAAAGAGCTGCCAAAGCAGCTTCAGCTATCTTCTTGTTACCGTGAGTCAAACAATGAACCAGCCGCTCCACTGCTTTCCCTTCTAGGATACAGAAGTTATTTCTAATTGAACAGACTCCAGAATGAACACGACAAAACTGAAAACTTGCTGGCTTCCTCCCAAACAATGCCAGCTTAGACTTATGTTCAGGTTCATCAATTTTCGGCGTGCTAGTCAGATATTTGGATTCTAACGAGAGATTCATTAATGCCTTTGCAGACACCAGTTGTACCTCGTCCAGGCCATTCAGCCGAAGCAAGCTGGTGAACAAGGAAGCAAGGTTATACTCACGAGCAAGGGAAATGCATCGAGGTTCGTCCCGCAAAATATAGGTTATCCTTGCTAGGACTTTTACAAGGCCCTCAAGCAATGCATTATCATAATTGTCACTTCCAGCCTCCCTCCGACAAATACTCAATACCTTACGAGCAACTATCTTGAAAGCACCTTGCTCCATTAGCTCTCTGGTGAGGTGTCTGTCCCTTTTAGGAAGGTTTGCCAGAATCTGAAGTGCCGCATCTTGCTCGTCTGTGTTTGCATCATTTAAGAATGCAATTTCAACTAAGCAGCCAAGTAGAGTAGGGCTTGCTCGGAAGACTTGTGCTATCTCATGATCCATGTGGAATGAGATTTTGTATATCAGCTTTAAGGATGCAATGCGACTTTCCTGATGATCACTCTCAACAAATTGCACCAAGTTGGTAATAGCACCAGAAGATTTTATAGCTGAGACAATGGGTAGTGCTGTTCTTGCAGAACTGCTCAGGGTATCAAAAATTTCAAGAAGCTTGCACTGTATTGGAGGTGAGGTATTACTGATCAAATGAAGTAGGCTGTGAACAATGTCTTCAGACACTAGTGTACGGTCACCATCAAGGGGTACCGTCCCAAAGTCAACACCAGATGCAACCAGATTAGCTAGAACAGCAGCTGCAGCCTCTTGCAACCTAGGTGGCAGGGGATTGGCGCGATTGATGGAGAGAACTCGGAAAAGAGGGAGAAGGATGTTATCCTCTATAAGAACCTTAGCACTCTCTGCATTGGTGGATATATGCTCCAACACCTTGAAAGCAACTTCTTTTGCTTCCAAGCTGCCTTTTTCAACAATACCAGCAAATAAGGAACCCACCCTTTGTGCTACCAACATCTTCAGGTCATTAGACAAAACAATCTTTTCTAGAGATGATGCCATCAGCAGCTGCTTTTCTGGAGAACCTGGCCAATGTTCAGAAATAAAATGTTTCAAGGCGTAAGAAAGAAGCAACTAAACATAACAAGCTAACAATTTCGCCTCTGTAAATATAATTTGCCGATTAACTAACATAGATACCCGAATTATGTATGAATAGAACCATAATAAGTGATAAGAAAGAAGATGGCACCTTCAATAAGCAGGTTAAGTAGAGGCTCCAGTCTGCCATTTTCAGCCATCTGCACAGCATTTTTCTCACACCTGTCCAAATTCTCAAGTGTCTTCTCAGCTTTCTCTGCGATCATTGGGTTGTCAGCTTTGCTTGCCGCCACTTTGCCCAATATAAGTACCGCTCCATTCAATTCACTTATCTTTCCACATACGACTTCAGACTTTGAAAGGTCACACAATGCAGAGACTGCCAATTCCCTCTCCTGACAATCCTCACAATCGATGAACTTGATGATTGTGCGAATGGTGTCCCCTTGTGACACAGCTTCCTGCAAAGGATGAACATATGTTGTCAATACAGTATCGTGCAGCACGTTATCACACACGATTTTGCTGCACCTCCTTCTTTCACCTACCCTGTCTTGATCAGTTTCTTTGGCAAACTCCTGAATAGCTTCCAGCGCTTTGAGACGCACCACGGAGCTGCCGCTCCTCAGCATGGCACCAACCATCGGCATCATCCCCTCGCCGCGCACAACAAGCCTGCCCGCCCTCCCTCCGCTCCACCCTCGTACGGCGCAGCCCAACGCCCGCACCGCCTCTTTCTCGGTGGCTTCCTTGGTGAGCCCCTGGCAGGCCTCGCGGAGCTCGTCCCGCTGCCGCCTGTCCGCCCACTCCTCGATGGCGGCCCGCAGCGCGTGGACCGGCCTCAGGTCCGCCCTGCGCACCTCCTGCATCGTGATCGGGCAGCACGGCGCCCTGCCGAGCTGGCGGCACTCGGAGAACCACCGCGCGACGGCCTCCCGCTCGTAGGCGTGGCCGGTCTCGACCACCACCGGGTCCCGCATCACCTGCATGGTGATCGGGCAGAGGAACGCCGACAGCGGCCCGTCGTCCTCGTTCCCGTCGAAACCGCCTGCAAGTCGGGTTCAGAGCAAGATAGACCCGCGTGAGCAATTCGTCGAGCACCGCGTGGGCGTCCAAGCGTCACCGCGAGCTTTGCAGCGACGGAGCATGGTTAGTGCGCGCGCGTGTACCTTCATCCTGCCGCTGCGATCCTTGGCGCCGCCGCTCCATGTGCTGTAGGGAAGAGGAGGAGAAGCACGAGCAGGATGCCGCCGCGCCGCCGCCGGGCCTCGGAAGGCAGGAGGCACAAGTGGTGCCCGGTGACCAGGTTGACTCGGCGCCATTGGGTTGGAGGGTCCCCGTAGTTTAAAGAGAGTTGAAGGCAGTAGTTGGTTGGCCAATGCCGCAGCTGAGTCCTCAGACGATGAGGCCGGCCGGGCCGGCGGGTCGCGGCGGTGACGTGACGAGCGAAGCGGGGCCGGTGGAGACGGAGGCTGACGGTGGTGGCCCGCGGCCGCGCGAGGAAGGGTGCCAAAGGAGCCGGCGACTGGGTAGCCATGGTGTCATGGCGATGGGAACTGCTCGGCTGCCACGCGCGGTGTAACATTTTTTAACCGCGGGTTTTTTCGTGTGTGGATCACGGCGAACATTCGCCCGTCTCGCCATTTACCGGTCGTGCGCAAAGTTACCGAGTCATCCACATTTTCCGCCCATTTTCCATGTGTGTACTCGGTGGTGAAAACGTAAGCAAGGCAAGCGGGCTCGCGGGCAAGCGGCAACCTCAACGGTTGACCTCGTTACCCCCTCCAGGGTCCAAGCTATGAATGTGGCGGGGCCTGCTGCCCTGGAGGATGGAAATGGGCCTCCGGCAGCACCGTGATCGGGCAAGCCCTGGCCCAGTTCACGAACCTCGAGAGCCCAGTTATGTTTGGACCCGGTCCACACCACACTTCCGCAATCGGCTGTTGGTTGCCCGCCATGTTTTGCCATGTCGTGTATGTGACGCACCACAAAAAAGCTAGCTGTTGTTTACTTGCCGTAAGCTGCACTGCTGCAGCGTGCCACAAAATTTCAAGCTGATTTACGTGTAGATTGTCGCCACAGCTGTGGCGGCCATTTTCTCCGCCGTGGCGTCGGTGCCGCCGCAAGCGCGGCGTGGCGACCTGTGGCCACTGGCCAGCAGCCAAACAGGCCTGGCGGATGGCCACGAGCCACGGGCCATCGTTCGCGTCTCCGCTGTCCCGGTCACACTTCATCCTGGAAATGGTCTGGGCCCAGCCTGGTTGCAATGGTCTGGATTTGCTATTTGGACCCAGTCGGTTTGGTGGTAAATGGGCCTAACCGTCCTATAGATCGGTTCGGTTTGGTTTTTCTCAACAACAGACTGGTTTGGGTTGATTCGGTTCGGCCTTGGGCCGTGGCCCATCTTCTCTGCGGCCCAACTCCCGCCGCACCAGCCCGTTTCGCTCTCCCTCTCCCTGACTCGCTGCCTCGCGGGCCCCGCACGTCAGCTCCGTCTTCTTCGCCGCGTCTGCGCCGTACACGACGTCGCTGCGCGGGGTGCGGCGCACGTTCACGGACTGCTCCGCCGTGCGCGCCATCCTGTGCGGGTTCCGCGTCGCCGTCGACGAGCGGGACGTGTCCATGGACGTCGCCTTCCGGAGGGAGCTCCAGGCGCTGCTCGCTCGCCCCGAGCGGCCGCGCCTTCGCGCTCCCGCAGCTGCTCATCGGGGGCCACCTCGTCGGCGGCGCGGACGAGGTGCGTCAGCTGCTGAGACGGCGCAGCTCCGGCGGCTCCTCGCCGGCGCCGCGGGCCAGGACCCGGCCTTCGTCTGCGACGCCTGCGGCGGCGTCCGATTCGCCCCCTGCACCGGCTGCGGCGGCAGCCGCAAGGTCTTCGTCGAGGAGGACCGCGTCGTCCGCTGCGGCGAGTGCAACGAGAACGGATTGGTACGCTGCGCTAACTGTTGTTCTTGATTTGGGTGGAACCGTGGATCTAATAAAGTTTTGGTTTGGAGCACGACGGTGGATTGGATTAGCTCGGTTCTGTAGGCAAGTGGATTGGTTCGGTTCGGTTTTATCAACGAGCACAAATATTGTTGGTCTGGTTCGCCTTTGGTCCGGATCTCGCACCATTTCCAGGATGAGTCACACTCACACCGCGCACGGCGGGCCCGTGGAGAGCTCAAGGCACGGGGGCTGATACGGTGCACCGCACGGGAGCACCGTTTACACATGTGGGACGTGACAGCCTTGGTGTCCGTGCACGGTAGAACCGGGAGCCATAGTCCATAGAGTTTTTCGGTTTTCCAGAAGCGCAGGTAGCCAAAAATGAATGGAGTGCACATTTCATAGGGAGAGGCAGAGGTGGAGTGCAGAGTACACGTCCCCCTCCGCGGCTAACTCACTGACCGTGACGGCTTACGACGAACCACAAACCCTGGGTGAGCTGTTCCTTGGCACAACGTAGAAAAATCGTGCCCTTACATTTACGCCGATAGCTACGTTTATCTTCGGGGTTACCCGTGCCGTCTGCCTGTTCCATGTACAAGTTTTTAAAGCTACCACCATCAGGCCACGGAGGCGTGCACTGTCACGCACACACGTGCCGGGGCTCTGCACCGTTGACCGGCGCCGATGCCGTGTCAACTGCTCCCAGCGCCGCCGGCCCACCACCACTTCACCAGCCCAAAACCACAGCCCATCAGCTTGAACAGATACCACACACACACAACACCACTCGCCACCCACTGACAAATGGCCCCCATCGTAATCTGGACCCACTCGCCAGCCAAACAGCACAGTTCAAAACCGAGCTACAGCCACACGCACACGCGAGGGCGGAGGAAGCAATTAGCAAGGGGATTAAAGCGCCCTAATCACACAATTAAGCAGGGGGCCTTTCCTTTCTTTCGCGGTGGTGCCGTGGTGGCGGAACGGTCACTTCTCCGGTTCCCCCCGACCGAACGAGCGCGTGAGATTTGCGAAAAGCCCCCCCCCCCCCCGTCTATAAAGCGGACCCCCAGCCTGTCTCCTCCCCGCACGAATTCGAATCCGCGGGAGGTGCACAGGAGGAGACCGGCGGGTGATTCGGTGCGCCTCGGCCGGCGATGGCGTCGCCGTTCGGCAACGGCGGCTTCAGCTACTCCTCGGGGTCGTCGGAGGAGGACGAGGACGAGGGGACGGAGGGGTACCGGAAGGGCGGGTACCACGCCGCCCGCCCCGGGGACCGCTTCGCCGGCGGGAGGTTCGTCGCGCAGCGGAAGCTCGGATGGGGCAACTTCTCCACCGTCTGGCTCGCCTACGACACCCTCCACAGCGTACGCACGCCTGCCTCGCCCCCAATTCCTTTTTTATTTGTTTCTTGTTATTTTTGCTCGATACTAGATAGTAGTTTCTTTTTCCCATTTTGCGTGCTCTTTGTGCAACCTTGTGCACTTGCTCGGCTGTTCCGGTGGCTTTTGGATTGTGGAGAGTTCGGTGGAGGTTGTTTGGAAGCTTGCTGCTACCGGAATCCGAAACAGTGCAGCTTTGTCTTTTCAACCATGTTCCATTCCTTGTCTTTTGTGTTGAATTTCTGTTCTCCAGAAGGGCTTTGCGGGCAGCTGAACATGTATTCAAGAGCGAAATGGCGCTTTTGATCCCAAGAGTGTAGCTTTCCTTCACATCAATTACTGCTGCCCGTGCTCAATTCCAGTTTGTCATCAACTTCATCCTTTCTCTCAACTCTGTATAATAATTTACTGATTGGAATGTTGCAATTGCAAATTTGACAGAAATTTGTGGCCCTGAAGATCCAGAAGAGCGCGAGGGATTACGCGCACGCGGCTCTCCACGAAATCGAGCTGCTGTCGGCTGCAGCAAAAGGAGACCCGACGAATTCCAAGTGCGTTGTGCGGCTGTTGGACCATTTCAAGCATGCTGGCCCCAACGGGCACCATGTTTGCCTGGTCACCGAGTTCCTCGGTGACAGCCTGCTCCGGCTGATACGGTACAATCGAAATAAGGGCATTGGGCTGAGCAGAGTAAAGGAAATCTGCCGATCGGTGCTTGTCAGCCTTGACTACCTGCACCGCGAGCTCGGCATCATCCACACGGATTTGAAACCAGAGAATGTTCTTCTGGTTTCAACAATTAACCCGGCCAAGGATCCTGTGCGCTCTGGGCTCACCCCAATCCTTGATCGGCCTGTGGGGAGCCAGTATGGTGGGACAGTGATCAGTTTCAGTGAGAAGATGCTTAGAATGAGAGCAAGACGTGCCGTGGCAAAGATTTCGCAGAGGCGGGTTTCAATTGGCGGGGTTGCAGCTCAAATAGAGAAGGAGAGGAGCCTTGATGGGATCAGCTTGAAGTGCAAGATTGTCGATTTTGGGAATGCCTGCTGGGGCGATCAGCAGCTTGCTGGTGAAATACAGACAAGGCAGTACAGAGCTCCAGAGGTTATCATCGGTTCCGGGTACTCATATCCTGCTGACATGTGGTCGTTCGCTTGCATAGCCTTTGAGCTTGCCACCGGTGACTTGTTGTTTGATCCCAAGAATTGCCAGGGATGCAGCGAAGATGAGGTAAAAAGAAAAACTACAATTTCTTGCAGCATGCTTCTGCTTACCAAATTCTTAGGATTAACAGTTTCTGCACATATTTAAAATACCACTCTGGAGTTGGGACATTCTCTTTGTTGCCAGATTTCGTGGGAACAAGCTACCCTACTTTTCTTCATGCCTGTATTGCAGGCAACACCGTATTTGGTGTGTTCCAGCTATTGTTGTGCCCATCCACCAACTTTCAAACACTCCCTTGCAACTTTTCAGGCAATCAAACAATAGCAGTGATATATATATGCATCAGATTGTGGGTTGCTTCAGAATTTAAAAAATGTGCAATATGTAATTGTGTAAAGACGTACCCAACCTGACAGCTGCCAACTTAGCTACTGAAATCTTTATAGAATTGAAATATGAATAAAAGGTCCACTCTGGCAGTATTTAAATGAACTTACCAACTTTGATGTGCAATATTTGAGGTGCACTATGAGATTCTGCTTTGTGAACAGTTCCCCCCCCCCCCCCCCTTGTGGTAATATGCTTCTGGGTTCCTTTCTATCATGATCTTGGAATGGAAAATAACCTCCAATTTAGTATGCAGTTTCAATTGGATAACTGAACTGTTGGAATCATTTTGTGTAATGACTGTAAAAAGAAACTTCATTTTTGTGCAAGTGAAGGTTACAAAATAGACAGGCCTGAACTTGTGAGCTGTTCTGTCTGTACAGACCTTTTCTTTCTGGAAAAGAGATAGAATAGAATTATTGGTTCTTGTTGCCAGATTTAATGCCTAGCACAAATTTAAATTTCTATGGACTGAAAAATAATTACTCGCATGTACAAACTTCTCTGCTCTATTACCTGCTCAATTGCTCTATTAATGCGAATTTGATATCATACGATTCATACCTATGTAAGATTCTATGTCAATTGTGCTCGTAAATCAATCAACTCTGGATGTTGACTCCTGTCTATCAAGTCTACTGCTATGTATTTGTTATCATTAATCGATATATTCATCAGTCTATTTGTTATCTATCTATAGGACCACTTGGCTCTGATGATGGAAACTCTTGGAAAGATGCCGCGAAAGGTCACAACAGTTTCTCATTCTCTCTCTAGCCAGCTATAGGAATTTCCCTCGGATCTTATTTTGTTGTCTTTCAGGTTGCTAGCTCAGGAACTCGTTCCAAGGATTACTTTGATCGGTATGGTGATTTAAAGAGGATTAGGAGACTGAAGTTCTGGCCATTGGACCGTGTACTTGTTGAAAGGTACAATTTCACTGAACCTGACGCCCAAGGGTTTGCTGACTTTCTTCGGCCAATACTAGATTTCATACCGGAGGACAGGCCTTCTGCCGCGCAGTGCTTGAAACACCCATGGCTTAACTGATCCGATGAGATCTGGAAGTCTAATCAACAGAAGTTTATACATATACTATAAGACTGTGACCGGGGACTGCAGATATCAACGGACTTTAACATAACATAATTTTGAAGTCAGTATCTATGTAATTTTGGTTCAGCTTGATTAGGCATGACTCTTCAGCTTCTTGTGTTGGAGGTGCAGAGCTAAAGTGATGTTAACCTGCGTGTGTTAGTAGGGCCAAATATTGATGTAAGTTTAATATTTGGTAATGTGATCTGGCCAACGACCTTTTCCTTTTGCTGAGAAGATTTCAATGCAGTGTACTGCTTCAACTAGTTGCTCAATGGATCGTGGGCTGTAAAGCTGTATGTCGGCTCTGAACCAGCGTGCTACACTGTGGCTTGGAGCTTGCTTGCTGGTGCTGTTTCTATCTTCAGAACCAATGTGCCTTTTCTGACAATGTGAGGTGAACTTTTAGCCAATTCACGCTGCTACTCTGGTCATGAAAAAGTTATGTTTCATGCCATCTGTGTCAACCTAACGCTGTATTATTGATTTGGTTGGCTTGGGCAGTGCCAACCTAGCAGTGTATGCATGATTTTGCTGTATGAGATCTTAGCAAAGGCTTTCAAAGGTCGAATCTAACATATTTGCAGTTCTCGTACAGTGAATTGCACGGTCGGTCATCAAACTTAGGGCTTGGATAGCTAGTTGAGTAAAGTGTACGGCCGGTCCCTAAATTATCGCGGTGTGTCATTCCGGTTCCTAAACTTTTAAATTGACCATTTAGGTCCTTAAACTTGTTCGGTTGTGTCATTTCGGTCCCTAAATTTGCAAATCATCCGTTCAAGTTATCAAACTTATTCGGTTGTATCAGATCGGTCATCAAACTTGGTTTTGAATCTCATCTAGGGCAACACAGGGTGATCTAAAAACTTTATATCAAAACTAATTCATACTTTTTTCATACGAACTCAAATGAAGACGAACTTTATATCAAAATTGTAGCCCTCAACGCGATGTATAACTTTGTAGTTGAAATTTTTTTATTGATATAAATATACAACAATATTTTGGCAACTAAACAGTTTATATTAAAAAAATTTCAACTACAAAGCTGTAGATCGCGTTGAGGGCTACAATTTTGATATAAAGTTCGTTTTCATTCGAGTTTGTATGAAAAAATATGAATTATTTTTTGATATTAAGTTTTTAGATCACCCTGTGTTGGTCCAGATGAGATTCAAAACTAAGTTTGAGGACTGATGTGATACAACCCAATAAGTTCGAGAACTTGAACGAATGATTTGCAAGTTTAGGGACCGAAATAATACAACCGAACTTTTAAGGACCTAAACGGTCAATCTAAGAATTTAGGACCGAGATGACACACCCGCAAAAGTTTAGGACCGGCAGTACACTTTACTCTACATCGGCTTTTGCCTGCATTCGCTGAACAAAATCTCGGTGCGCCTCTTCCTAATTAAAAAAGAAAAATCTCGGTGCTCCTCGTCTCCGTCTCATTCCCTTCCGCGGTTGCCGCGCTCCGCCCGTCCGTCTCGCCCGCCGCTTCCTCTCGCCGACACCCTACCTCCGACCGCGTCTTCCACCGCCCCGTCGACCCCAAGCCTCTCAGTCCTCCGAAAAAGGGTCCGACCGCTAGCCAGTCATCCCCGGACAAGCAGCCGACGACTGGGCGAGCGGCGGCGCCCTTTGCGCGTCTTCGCTCCGCCTTTGCCGGCGACGAGAACCCACCAGGTATTCCCGCCCCTTGTCTTCACTTCCTACTGTGCAAAATGGAGCACCCGAATCCCTGACATATGCTAAACGTATTCGGATCTGATCTACTTAGAAAACTGGAATGTCCTATGCTAGGTCCGCCCCTGCTTGGGTGCGCCCCTGTTTCCTGAAGAAATCTACTTAGAAAACTGGAATTTTGAAATTACCTTGCCTATTTGTTTTGCTTGCATATGTTTCATGATCAAGCATTTTCCCATTTCAGCATATTTTTCCCAGTATGTGTAAATGCAGACCATAAAGCGCTTGCCGAAGAGTGTTCATAGCTCCTTGCGTTCAAGCATTATTCTGTCTGACTTGCCAAGGGTTGTTGAGGAGTTGATATATAACAGCATTGATGCGAATGCGAGCAAGGTATTGCTTTCACATATGGAAAAGGGAAAAATAAGCAACATGCCAACATATATTACCTATGATGTGTTCTGTGTTGCGTGTTATCATTAATATACTCTGTATCTATTTCAGATTGACATTGCAATAAACATCAGAGCATGTTATGTAAAAGTGGAAGATGATGGTATGCACTTACCTTTTGTTTCCCTAAAAAAGAGTCTTACAGTGGTACAAATTGCCAAATTATTTAAATTGCAATAAACCTTTTTGAAAAAAATATTGCCATATTGTACAAATTGCAGGTTGTGGTATTACACGAGATGAATTGGTTCTTTTGGGAGAAAAATATAGTAAGCCAGAACTTACTATTATTATTTGCTTGTCTTTTCCAGTTTTCCTAGATTCAATGGTACTGCTTTTGTCATGCTACTTTGCATTCTTGCAACTTGCAAGTGATACAATAAACCATAAATGAACGGTTTTCTGGATGTTCATCTTATCCACTTATGTCAGATGTAGAATAGGGAGTTCCTGATTGGCTTAGGACATAATATGAAAATTACATCCATGTTGTTTGCTTAAAAAGAAGTACTTTATCTATTTATGTAACAAGCAGGGATCCCTGTCCTGCCATCAGTGTTGAAAATGATCGTGCTATTCATTTTTCATTTAATATAGGTCACTTAACTGAAATATATGTAGATTTTGAAGGAATAAATATACTCAATGGAAGCATGTGATTCTAACTGTGCTAATGATGTATAATTTGTTTCTGCTATAACAGCATCATCCAAATTTCATAATGTGATGGGCGATGGGGAACTTAGTCCTAGAAGTTTTGGACTAAATGGAGAAGCACTTGCATCACTTTCTGATATCTCTGTGGTTGAAGTCAGGACAAAAGCTCGTGGGAGACCAAATTCGTATTGCAAGATAATCAAGGCACCATCACACTGAACTTCTTTAATGCCGTACATAATCTTGATTTATCCATGGTTAGGGTATCTAAATTCTTCTGACAATCACACAGGGATCTAAATGCTTACATCTTGGAATAGATGACAAGAGGGAAATTGTTGGCACCACAGGTAATTGTTCTACTTTTCTAGTGGAAACAATTTAGTGCCTATACATGCCTAATACATGTGAGGAGTGAGATTGTAACGTATTCAACACCCCGGTGATGTGTGTTACTTATATTTCTCATGTGTTATGGGAGCAATTTATCAGGCCTTTCATCTTTGCAGTTGTTGCTCGGGAGCTTTTTTTACAATCAACCAGTACGGAGGAAACAGATACAATCTAGGTATGTGATAATTATCACTACTATTCATATGTCTCTTCTTATTCACATCTTTGTTCAATAGATCATTTGATTAATAGTCCCCCCATATCATATTTTGTAGTGAGAAAAGAGAATTACATCATGTGAAGAAGTGTGTCCTGCAAATTGCGCTTATTCATCCACAGATTTCACTCAGACTCCTTGACATTGACAGGTTGTATGTCGTGCTAAGCTTTCCGTTTTAGTTTTTACCTTTTTTTCTTACAATTCTACTTGTACAGAACATATTGACATGCCCGTTTTATTAATGCAGCGAAGATGAATTGCTATACACATCTTCTTCATCATCCCCTTTGCCTCTTATATCAAAAAATTTTGGGGATGATGTCTCCATGAGATAGCTGCCTCTGACCAGGGCTGGGTTCTTTCAGGGCACATATCTGGACCTGCAGATGTGTTTCGCACGAAGGTAAAGTCCACTATTTAACCTATGTGCTGTTGAAACTAAATTTCGATATTTTAGCAAAGTGCAATCCCCCTTTTCAGGATTTCCAATACTTGTGTATCCTCCTCGCCAATTCGCCGTTATGTATGTTTATTTACCATCTTTCAAATTATTGGAAACATCCTTGACTTTTCAAAGACATCAACTCAAGATCCGTGAATAAAAATCAGATTCATCATATGCTCAATAATCTGGCATCTAGTTTTCAATCTTCTATTGTAAGGAGGAATGAGGAAATTGATGTCCAGAGCAGGAAGAGGCAGAAGACTGATATCTACCCTGCTTTTCTACTGAACTTTTGCTGTCCTAGATCTAGCTACGATCTATATTTTGAGCCAACAAAAACCATTGTGGAATTTAAGGTGATTCATTACTACTCTATGCTTTTGAGTTTCCTTGTTTGCAGTAAGCTTCATTTGTAGCTAATTTTCCTGTATGAGTGGGACTGAATGTTTGTGCTTAGTAAATAATTTACTTTGTTATAGCTGACTATTTAATCTCCCCTTCCTTTTCCCACTTCTAGGATTGGCAAACTGTCTTGCTTTTCTTTGAACAAACTGTCACAAACTACTGGAAGAAGCATGCACTGCAATCACCAAAAGGTTAGATAATGAGACCTCAATGTTCCTTGCTTATGGCTTTGTGAAATGAACAATTATCGGTCTTGAGGCATTATTATTGTACCCTTCTCCAATAGCTGACGGAGTTTGTGCTGATGGTGCCTGTGGGCCTCTGAAAAATGATGGTTGGTGGACTTGGTCTCTTTTGATCTATTAAGCTTCTGAGATTTTGTCATATGGTGCTGTTGCAGTGACATTGAATATGGGACTCCTAAGGCATCATAATGTGCAGAACGATGAAGAGTATGCTGACTTCCAAAACACTCAGCAAAAGAATTCAGTCAGAGATACCAACAGCGGTATGAGTGCCACAGGAGCACCAAAAGACTCACACTGCTTTTCTTTTGATATGGAGCCATCCATACAGCATGTCTCCTTTTCTGGATGGGTCACTAATTCACCCAGGCCCAATAACAATGTCGTCAGTATTGATTACAAGGTAGGGTATAATGTAATGCATTCTCCTGAAAGAGTCAAATATCGGTGGTTAGAGGATGGTCCTTCCCAGTTAGATGATGATCTTTCAAGTGTTAACCCAACTGGTTGGAGAAGGCAAAGGACAGAAAGTATATTCCATGGGCATGCATATTCTGGTAATTTTGGAATGTTGGAAGATGTACCAACTGAAGGTTTTTTAGCTCACAAACAAGAATCTGAGTTGATTGGTTCAGAAGTTGAAATACAAGAACCTTGCTTTGGACCTCTCAATAGGCCAAACAAAATGACCTCTGATTTGGTGCAATATCAAACCCACATAAAGGTACACACATCTGGTTGGGATGGGGATTGCCTACTCAATGAATCTACAGATACAATTGGTGATATGTCTTACCCTGAGATGTTCAGTGATGGATTATATCATGATGATGGTAACACCTCCAGGGGCTTCTGTACAGTTTTGAGAAAGTGCAGCAGCAATAAGAAGTTATGGACTGCAGCTGGATGTTTTGAAGGCCTTGAAGCTGATACTATTAGCCAGATGAACTTCCCTGATATTCATGCTGTGTGGAACAGTGACTTGATGGATAGGTCCTCCATCAACGATACTTTTCGTCATTTTCCTCGTCTATCCTCGTTGGCTGATACACCTTGCAGTCATGAGAGGACTGGCTTGATACTTCATAAGAAATCAGATAAAAGCTTTGCTTCTTGGAACTGTGATAATATTGACAGCAACGTTAAATTTGCTTTGGACAGATTTAGTAATGTTCCATCAATAATATGTGAAGGAACTAAACATTTGGATAACTTTGACAGTGAGATACAGCCGCTTAATTACTTTAATAATGGTTGTGGTTCATCCAACCAGTTTGGTTCTGAGGATGACCTGATAATGTGGAAACCAAAATTTGACACAAGATTGTCAGTTAATATTTCTCCTGAGAGAAGTGATAATTGTTGCCATTTGAATGTCCCTTCTTCCAATATGGCAAATGGCAGCACACTTACTCATGATCTGCTGAATCAACACAACCTTGGACTGGACCAGAGATCGAGGCGTAGATCTAGGAGTCATTCTGCTCCACCATTTTATAGAGGGAAACAGAAATTCTCTGGATTAAATGAGTCATTGAGCAAATTGGCCACAGATGGTGGTAAAGGTATCTGCATTAACAACCCGGAAGGTACATCCTACAACTGTTGCCCCCTTTTTTAGTTGCATTTTTGTGGGTGCTAACTTTACATCTTCTAATCTAATGCAGATAATGCATCTACACCTGTGGATATCTCGCGTATGAGTTCAACCCAGCCTGTTCCTGAGACTGATAGCATTGAATTTCCAGACTTCAAGTTGACGTAAGCTCATCTTGCCTAGTTTCCTGGATATACCTTTAATACTTGAAAATATCTCTCTAAGCCTGTTACTATACGCTTCTCTGGTTTGGGGCAGCCCGAACGGATTTGTGAAAATGTTTGAAGATGCATGTTCTGATGGGCTTGAAGATTCAGCTGCTCAAATAACTAAATGGCGGGATGGTTCTGGCCAGCGTCCAGTTAAGCATGCATTGGAGTTTTGGGATACTCGCATAGAGGAACTTTCGTATGTCCTTGCTATTATGCATCTTGTTATGTTCTTACTGCTATACCTCTCTTTGCAGGCTTTGAACTTGCCACATGGTCCTTTCGGATGCTATGATGATGTACTTAGCATCTCTTCTGGGACCTTACATCTTTCTTGTAGCTTGCTAGTTCCTGAATGTGTTGACAAGAACTGCTTTGAGGAGGCAAGGGTTTTGTTGCAGCTGGACAAGAAATTTATCCCCGTTATATCTAGGGAAACTATCCTCCTTGTCGATCAGGTTCACGTTTTCTCTTAAGGGGCATAGTACCATGGTTATGGAAATAAAAGAAGTATATTACTGGCTGCTGCATTTGGAACAGTCAAATCATGGGCAAATGCTCATTATGTATAATAGTTGCTTAATTTTTTTTTATTCAGGAGACCTTTTAGTCAGCTTTATTATTACTGCTGTAAATTCAACTACTTATAGGGAAATTCTTAGCCTTTTAGATATTGTTAAGCTTCAGAATAAAACAGTTCAAAATATGCCCTAAAGCATTTGGATTATATATCTATACTAAAATGGGGAACATCCATTTCTTATGTTCATGTTTATTCAGAACTAGGTAATATGTGTGTTAAACTGTTGATGAAATGCTTTTACTTTCAAAAGATTTAACAAGTTATGTACTTATGTCCCCCTTTACTATTATACAGCATGCAGCTGATGAAAGAATACGTTTGGAGGAACTCCGTAGAAAGGTTTTTAATATTACAATGACCAGGATCATCTCTTTAACAATGTTTTACATTTCATACTCATAGTAATGCCATCTGTAGGTTTTATCAGAAGAAGGCCATGTTGTCACTTACTTGGACTCTGAGGAGGAATTAGTACGTCATATTTGTTAGTCAGCATCTGCTGCATTATGTCAATATAGCATTCTTGAACTTGTTTAAATACTAATATGCAGAGTAAATTCAACATTGTACTCACCAAAATGTTTTTTCAGTCTCTCCCTGAGACTGGTTTTCAATTGTTCCAGAAGTATGCTGAGCAGATTCAGAAATGGGGCTGGATCATCAGCAGTGGTAGCAATTCCTCTGAATCATTCAAAAAGTAGGTGCTTGACTAACATGAGGTTTTTTGTGGACTTTTTTCCTGAAGTGCACCTAACTTATTTAGATCGAATGTATGACTGCCATTGGATCATTTGCGTTTGTATCATTCAGGAACATGAACATTCTGAGGAGACAGACCCGTCTTGTTACCCTTGTTGCTGTAAGGAACACCCTTGATTATGTCCATACCATTCAACTTATTTGGAATTAGTGCTAGTTGTATATGTTTTTCTGAGTCTGCTGGACATGGTGGCCTATTGATTTGTATTTTTATTTGATATGTATTTATGTGCATGTTTTTCCTTTAATCTACTTACCATTGATGAAATATATAATTGTGTCAATGCTTTGTATTTCTTTTATTATGTTCTTTTTTGTTAGACAAGTAGGTCATCCAACCCTCTTTAAGTTGTTTGATATCAGTAGTTGTGCATAGACTGCTTATGACAAGAATGAGACGGAAATGTGAACCGAGATCTGTCAAATATTTACAGAGAAATACATGAATTTCGAACCCAGATCTTCTTCTTCTCATTTCTGTGAAGTTATATATGAAAATAGTGTTACAAGGTTTAAGCCTTGTCAGGTTTATCGTAATGCTGTGTTCATTTAAGCTAACACAATCTGTGCTACACAGGTTCCATGTATTTTGGGTGTCAATTTGACATGGAAAGATCTTATGGAGTTTATCCAGCAGGTAACAGCCACTATCTTATCATGTGCAGCTTAAATTCCTCTTAAGTCCTTCTCGCTTGCAAAAACAGATCTACGAGTGAATGAGCCTCAGATTTTTCATCTGATGCTATCTGTAATAAAAATTTGCATATGGATATTTTGTTACAGTTACTTCATTAACTTTTAATCATTTTACCGATCACTCTTTATTCCAGCTTGATGAGACTTCAAAGCTATGCAGAGGTTGCTACTTATTTGCTTCCTTAGTTTTCCATAGTGCAAACGTTTCTGTGTATTTCACTTTGATAAAACGTGGCTTACTGATGTTTCTTCTTGGCTTACTGTAGGAGCAATCATGTTTGGTGACCCCTTGCTACCATCTGAATGCTGTCTGATTATTGAAGAACTGAAAGCAACATCTCTATGCTTCCAGGTAATAAGGATGGCTGACTGCTTGGTTTCTTATTTCTGCTGTTACTCTGTCTGTGGTTCAGTGATGGAAAGAAGTTTTTCTGCACCGACTAAAACCCTCTCTTTGCAGTGTGCTCATGGGCGCCCGACCACGGTGCCTATCGTGAACATCGCATCGCTCCACGACGAGCTGGCGAAGCACCAAATGCTGAGCGGAAGTCAGGCAGAGAGCTGGCATGGCTTGGCACACCGAGGGCCCAGCCTTGAGCGCGCTCAGATGCGCCTCAAACAACTGAGAAAGCTACGCAGTGGCGTGTAGGTGTAGGACAATAGCAAATGGTTTATATGAGAGATATGGAGTAAACGGGAGTGTGCTTTGTACTAAATTGTACAGCTTATAGAGAAGGAAGTGGAATTCCACTGCTGTAGTATTGTTGTACATAAGATAGACATTCATTCCTGACGAAGAGATAAAACAGCGCCCATCATCTGACAGGCGACTGGGGTTTGCCACGGTGTTGCTGTAAACTCCATACATTCTGTTTTGTTATACCAATTCATACCATGTTTGGGTGCGATATGTTTGTTAACCCGCCGTTTTTGTCGTGTCCTCTGTCCGATACAGTGGATCGCTGTGCTGTAATATTTTGACATCTGATGCCGATGGTTTAGCACCGCCATTACATTGCGTTCGCAAAAAGTAAAAAAGGCTGAGTATCGCCGTCGCTGCTTCCAGTAATCGCTGAAGGAAGTTTACAATCCAGCAGACCTCCACGAGACATTGGCACGTTCTGATCTTCAAAACAGAACTTCTGTATCTGCAGAACCGTCACTGAAGAAGACCACATCACGTGTCGATGATATGGCTTGGAAACTTTTCTTGAACCAAGACATCAGAGCCACTGCCTAACGAAGTAACAGCTCTTTCAGTGGTGTTTGTGCCAAGTGTGATTATGTAGAACTGTAGTAGGGAAAACAAGAAGGAATCAAAGGCTATCACAAGTTTACAACTAGAAATGAGCAAATGGCCACACTTGTTTCTTTGCTAATTTTTTTAGAAAAAAACAAGCAAAAAGCCCTTCCCCATTTCATAAACGAAGCAACAAAGCACGGTTTTAAGCCGTGTTCAGGTACAGAGATCCAGGAGAGAGATCCTCCCCACAGCATGATTGGAGGCTTGAGTGGAATTAGCTGTGAAACATTCAGGACAATGTTATACTAGTCTTATAGAACCTGCATCTCTGCAATAAAGATAGGGAGGGCTTCAGTTACGACAAACGTGTAGCGAAACAAAGTTCATTATACTCAAATATTTAGGTAAATTGACAAGTCAAAAGTGCACAGAACCAAAATGAAAGAACAAAACAAGTAGTCGACCAGCCAAATTATGGATTGAACTTATAAGTACTATATGGAAAGATTTTACACATACTAACCAGTTCTATGTACAGGTTGGAAGGCACATGCTGAGATGATCATGCAGCCGTGCTTGACATGCAGCTCAGAAACCGTGCATGGATACAGAAAGTATCCGGAGGTTTGACTGAAGAATGTAGAGCTCGAAGAATAGTCCTGCACGGTATTAGGTTGAAAACAAGTGAGTTTATTCAGAACAAACAGTGCTTGCGGGTCAAAGAAACGAAAGGAGAATGGCTGGCCTCTTATTGGTTACCTTGGGTTGGTCAGGCTCTGACTACTGGGATGGTTCCTATGAACTTGCGGCATTGCCTTCGTAGCTTGTCGTTTCCACTATGTTGGACATGCAGTACTTGCAGTGAACTTGGAAGGTCGTCCGCCTTGAGCTGCGATCGGATGGCTGGACAGGAGATGATGCACAATGCCCTGAGTTTGGGAAGTGTATGCAACCCTGAAGGGAGGCACTGCAGCTTGTCACACGACCAGAATTGGAGCTTCTCGAGAGAGGTGAGGAGCCTAAGGGCATCCTCTTGCTCCTTTGTGAAGCGCTCCACCTCTTTGTTCTTAAAAATTTCCAGCTCGATGAGTGAGGAAGCGAAGAGGGTGCAGATGGGCGCACTAAGCACTGCCGCCACGTCGTCCGTCTAGAGCTCCTCCAGCTTGGAGGAGCGTGATGCTAGCTCTTTCTCTTGCTCTTGCTCTTGCTCGAGACCAGCTAGGAATTTGGGGGTGCTGGACACGGATAATTTGGTGAGCTGACCTTGGGCGAGGAGATGCCACAACCCCTCGCTTCCTAAGTCCCCGCATGTATGTATGAATAATCTTGTGAGACTGCTGAGGTTTGTGATTGGCAGCAGCGTGTCCATGGACACGACGCCATTAAGATGAATGCTTTCCATGGAGCTCGGGAGGTGAAAACGAGAAGAGGAGGAGAGGAACCTGGGGCATTGCTGTATCCACAGGTCACAGAGGGAGCTCAGACCTTGAAGGCATCCAGTTGATCCTTCATCTTTGCCGTCGTCGGGTGAACCGGGACAGAGGACCAGATTTGGGCAGTCAAAGATGTTCAGAGTCTGTATCTGGGAAGGCAACATCCGTAGTCCTGCTGATGTTGTTGCAGCTATTTCTTCATCTCTTCCTGCGTCATGCTGCGGCTGACCCTGTCCGATTTGTGCCTCCTCCATCTCGTTGATTAAAGATGGCGGCGGTCGTGCGGGTGCTTCCTTCTTTTGCTGCCCCCCAACACCCAACCTCGTCAAGTTTTCACTCCTACCCACGATGACCTCGAGGAGCTTTGGGAAGTGAGGCAATAGAGGTGTCCATCCCTCCCAGCTAGTGGATCCTTATATGCTGATGGACTTTAGGGATGATAGCATTCTGAGGTGATCAAGTGGCAGAGGAGGGCATGTACTCAGTGACAGAATTTTTACTTTGGATAGATTATGAAAGGCTAACACCCTCCAAAAGGCGCTGTCTAATAAAGCATCCTTTTTTCCTGTAACTTCCAAGCAACCTTGGTTTTGTACGTAACGTAGGCGCTCCAAACTTGAATCAATGTGTGTGATATTAGCATAATTCGTGTTGCTAGACCAAGGAATGCAAGGCAGTGATGATAGTTTTGGACAATCTTCAATCACCAGACTTTGTAGTTTAGGAAAACAAGTTATGATGTCAGTCTCGTGCTTTGGTTCATATCCAGCCTGATGTGAGAGCGGCAGCTCTACGAGCTCAGGACACTTTCTAATGATGAGTAACTCCAAATGAGATAACACCTCAGAGTGACCACTTCCAATCCAATTTTTAAGTTTCAGTATCTTAACTAGTTCAAGGCTCTTCAAATTTCTAAAGCTTTGCCCTTGTATGTAGCTTCGGGTCTCCTTGCCATGTTCATCCACCAACCAAAACTCTCCTAAAGGTGGAAGATTTTTCCAAGATACATCGCTCAACTGGAGGCCTTCCAGATCTTTTACTGAGAGGTTCACACCAAGCCATGAAGGACAAGTAGCACCTGCATGCCCCTTAATAGAGAGGCTGTAGAGATTGCTATGTGGCATAAGACTTTCAAGGACATTCTCTTCGTGCATAGGATCCTTATTAGAGCGACTAATATCCCAATCTAATATGAGCTCTTGCAAATGCTGTTTTTGCATTAGTTTTGCTTCAGCCGCTTCTTCCTTTACTTCAACCTTTTCAAGGTTGTAGATTCCTAATTTTTCAAGCTCAAGTAGTTGTTCTAATTCCTTTATCTCGAAACCACTGCTTTCTTTCTTGACTTCGAACCTCCTTAACTCCCGTAGAAGTTTCAGTTTTCCCACTTTGAAAATGTTCGAGTGAAGGCTATTATCAGGGACCAAAAAACGGTGGTGCTCCTCAATAATAAGGAGGACAAGATGACCCCAGCTGAAAATATCAGGGACAGGGATAATAAAATGATGCAATTTTACAAGGTTGCTTAAACCTCTTGATGGACCAGAGCAACCCTTGAAATCTTCAACGTCTAGGATCTTCAAGTGATATAGTCTTGAAATAGATCCTGGTAGGCTCGTTTTCAGATAATGTCCTCGCTTGATCTTTAGATAGCGAAGATGGACAAGGTTTGAAAGGTTCTGCAGCATATCCTCCACATTGTATGATGCTCCAGACAAAAAAATTGTGCGAAGGGCTCTAGTTTCCTTAAACAAATTCCCAAAAGTCTTGGCAAAGCTTTCCACTCTTTCACCAAACAATATCAAAGTGCGTAGGTTTTCAACATTCAATCTTTTATTAAGTGCGCTGACATCCATTACACGATCTTTAAAGATGATTCTATCATCGACATCTTCGTTGTCCACAATGATAGATAAGTGGCATACCGATGCGGGGATTTGTATATACCGCACATTTGAAATATGTAGGTTAAGAAAGTCATACCTTGAAACCTTCACTGCCAACTCATGTAGTAGGTCATGGGTAACATAACAATAACGACCATCGTCCCTTTTATTCTTTTTGAAAAATCCATAATTAACCAAGTTAGTTAAGTAGCTCTGGCCAACATCTTCAATTCTTATGCCCTGATCACCCGAATGTAAAATATCTAGCCCTATCCAAAAGTGAATAAACTCTTTGCTGTCAAATTCATAATCTTCAGGAAACAAAAGCACAATAGGAAAAACAAAGCTTTAGATTAGTCGGAAGATAATCATAGCTAATCTTTAGTGCTGGCATTATGTCATCCCTGCTGGTTTGTAATTCCCATTCTTTGCTCTCTAGAACTCTCGTCCAGTATTCTCTAGTAAGTTGGTTTTTTAGTAATCTACCGACAGTTTTAGCTGCTAGGGGAGAACCCTTCAACTTCTTCACTATCTGTTCCCCAATATCATGCAAGTCGGGATGAGTTGTCCATGACTCTTTGTGACCAAATACACATTCTTCGAAGAAACACATCAAATGATGCTCTTCTAAACGTTCCAACTCTATTGGATGATCAAGTGTCATTACCATTTTTGCCACTTCAGGAATACGGGTGGTGACTATAACCATATTACCCTTTTCTCCCCCTTTTTCTAAATGGCGCCAATAGCTTTTTCCATTCATCCTTGTTACATCTCCACATGTCATCCAAGACCAGCAAAAACCGTTTACCTTTTACTCTTTGCTCAATTAGCTCATGGTCACTATGATATTCCTTTTCATCATTAACTTTAGGCATCTTTTCCCTAACTTCTCGTGCCAATCTATTTGTATTGAAATTGAGAGAGACACATATCCAAACATTAACCTGGAAATGGTTCTTCACTTCTTTAAATACATGTTGTGCGAAAGTTGTCTTTCCAATACCCCCTGGACCAACAATTGGGAGCACAGTAAGTTCATTGGCACAACATTCACCATGGATGATGGTGTCTACGACACACTGTTGCTTAGTTTCCCTCCCATATAGCTTAGGCTCCGTAATTTCATCAGTGGTTGTGGGCCGTACCATATCGGTAGTAGTGGTGGTGCCTTTGGATCCTAGCAGCTCTAGATTAAGAATGGTGGAGACCTTAGCACATATGGACTTGAGCTTCTGTGTTTTCTCCGTCATCCTTTTAGATATCTGAACCCTATCGAACTTCAATTTTGGTACTTCTACTGTTTGTCGTTGCCTTCTCTGTTGTACCTTGGATGTTAGACCTGAGAGAGTTTAATTTGTTATTATGTAATATAAGGCCAAGTTCGAACTTTTCTAACAAAAAAATCGTTGCCCACGGCCTGATTCTCCAACATGTCGTCGGGACTGAGAGTATTAGCATCACCATCTACAGCTACAGGTATGGAAGAGCAGCATGGGAGGCGTTTACCGACAGCAGAGACGGCCTTAGGCATGCATCCTTGTTGTGCTTGTGCATCATTGTCGTCATCTTCTTGCTGGCCGGCTGCAGTAGCGCGACGACGCGAGCCCGAGGAGATGTTGAGTTTATTAGAAACACATCTGGCAGTGGCGCGGGCATGGAGGAGGAGGCCATGGGCGCATCCCCCGGCGTGCTCGCCGGCGGCCCTGGAGGTGCCGTCGATCTCGTCCTGGATGCGGAAGTAGTCCAGCTCGTCGAGCACGTCCTCGGCGCCGTACGCCGAGAGGCGCAGCTCGAGCAGCAGCTCGTCGAGGCCCGGGTTGTGGATCTCCCTGCCACGGGTGTTGCTCAGCAAGGCCTGTGCGTAGTGCAGCTCCTTCGTGAGGGCGTCGATCTCGGCGCCGAGGTTCTCGCTGGCCGCCCAGGCCCCCAGCAAGCCCTCCGTGACGGGGGCCAGCGCCTTGCCCACCACCCACCGCGCCGCGCTCAGTGCCAGCTCCATCGCCGGCGCGCCCTCAACGATATGATTATTAGCAGCTACAGAGAAGTTAATTGGCGTGGAAAGACGACCGGATGAACTTATAATCGGGAGCAGCCGCCGGGTCGGCCGGCCGGTGGTGGGCAGCTGTCATGCTCATGCCAGCGCGGTGATGGGCAGGGCTGATGATGGCGTGGTAATTAAGTCGTCGTGGCGATATATATTGTGGTGCGGTTTGCGGCTAATAATAAGTAGACGACGGTGATGGGGAGAGCGGGCCATCAACGAAGGAGACTAGCAACAGTGACCTGATGGTGAAGCGCACCTTTATTCGCAAAAAAGTGACCTGTTGCTCAGAATTGTAATGACCTTTTGAGTATTTATTAAAAAGGGCTCTCCTTTATTCGCAAAAAAAAAACAGTGACCTGACTGTGAAGCGCACCGAACCATCATCATCATCCTCTTCCTTTGTACCGCAAAAGGAGCACCACTTTTTTTTTCAAGCACACCAGCAGCAACCAACTACTGCGGATAAATCAATTTCAATAACTTAATGGGCCAGAGTGTTATCAATCGAGCTCGGCGCACCTGGGCTGGTCGCTCCACCTCTTGGGCAACCGAACCCTGTCTCGCCTAACTAACGGGCCAAATCCTCTCAGAGGATACTTGTTCGGCCTAACGAACATCGGCCCACGAGCACAAGCTCCTCTCGCCCCTCCGTATCCCATACACCACCGCGGTGGCGCGCGGCTCCTTTCCGAGCGGCATTTTGCTTCGCATTTCCCCCCAATTCCTCCCGCCCAACCCACCGCCCGAATCCTCCCATCCCACCCCCGCCGATGGGCGCCGCCGCCATGGCCGGCGCCGGCGACGACGCCGACGACTTCGCCTCGCCGCCGTCGTCGTCGGCGCCTCCCGCCCCGCGAGCGCGGGCGGACGGGGGCGTGTACCAGGTGGGCGGCGTGCCGGTGGAGTTCCCCTACAAGCCGTACGGGACGCAGCTGGCGTTCATGGGCCGGGTCATCGCCACGCTCGACCGCGCGCGGCGGCAGGGGCAGTCGCACGCACTGCTCGAGTCCCCCACCGGCACCGGCAAGTCGCTCTCCCTCCTCTGCTCCGCGCTCGCCTGGCAGCGGCACTACCCGCTCCGCTCCCCGCCCGCCGCGCCCGCCCCCGCCCCCGACCCGTTCCTCCACGGCGGAGGATTCGTCGCCGACGATACCCAGCCACAGGCGACCCCGGGTGCGACCCGCTCCCCCTTTCCTCTCTCTTTCGATTGTTTTCGCGGATCTTGGGTCAAGAACTGCTGTTTCTTGGTAATCCGTGGCTTCTCGTTTGCTCATTTTGCGTTTTGGGGGTTCTTGATTGTTCAGTCATCCAGGAGAAAGCGGCCAAGAAGAAGAACGCTCCGACCATCTATTACGCGACGTAGGATTTCTGCTTTGTGACTCCAATTGGTGAGGGGATTGGACGATTTTGACTGATTTTTTCGTTGGTTGTATTTCTGAAGGAGGACGCACGCGCAGATAACCCAGGTTGTCCGAGAGTACCGCAAGACGTCGTACCGAGTGCGCATGGCCATCCTGGTAATCCCTGTTCCATCTGAATTTGTTTCTTGCCTTTTCTCTGGCAAGAAAGAGAACGCATAGTTCTTTTTTTTTTGGACGGACGGAATTTTTATTAGAAGAGAGAAAAGATATATAAACAAAAAAATACAACTGGGTGCTCAGCACCAAAAGCACAGACTAGGTCTGTCTAAAAACAACCAAGAGAGACCACTAAAGACCACAACTGGAAACAACCAAAAAGAATTGAAATGGTGAAGATTATAGTAAAGCCTGCGCCATTTAACTCTGTGCATTATGTTGCCACCCTCCCGTTGCTCTGCTGTATTGCTGAATGTCTTCCTTGATAATTGAGGCTACTTCTTCCACCGTTTTAGATTCCTGGTTGAAAGTTCTTCTAATGCACGTTGTTTTAACAAGATTTCTAGTGGTAACTGGTAGTGGTTGTTGGGGTGGCAATATCATCTGTCTATTTCGATTTGTGGTTCATAATGATATTGATGCGAAGCTACTCTGTCAAAGCAGGCCTCAAGGAAGCATTACTGCGTCAATAAGCTTGCCTGCATGAGTGACAACATTGATGAACAATGGTAATTAGCACAATACAGCATCTCTTTCAAAGCTCTTTCATTCTCATTAGTAACCTAACTTCAAATTGAGTTTTTCCCTCATCAGCAAGTTGCTGCTAGACGAGAATGTTCAAGGTGGCTCGTGCTCAGAATTCAAGTGAGCTCTCCTATCTTCTCAATGTCAGAACATATAGTTAGTCCAGAGAGCATATTTTTCCTCTTTAAATGCTAATGCAATGAATTAAACATGCAGGAATGCTCAGAAACTAAGCCGGCATCCATCCCTTCAGATTGGTGGTTGTTATGAAGTTCATGATATTGAGGATCTTGTCAAGGTTGGACGGAAAGTGAAGGGTACATATATCTCTTTAGTTGGACTTGTTTCTTCCTGAGGACAGTTTGATCTGGTTACTATTGGTTCTTATTCAATTATCGCCTGTCTCATTATCGGCAGGGTGTCCATACTTTGCTGCACAACACATGGCAGAAGCAGCACAGCTAGTTTTCTGCCCATATAACTACCTGATTAGTCCCATTGTCAGGAGAGCAATGGACATTGATATTGGTGGCTCAATCATTATTCTTGATGAGGCACAGTAAGACTTCACTTCTGTGACTCTCTTTCAGTTAATCAACTACTTGTTGATTTGTTTCCGCAATAAAATTGGAATAATTCTTGTGCGCCATTTTATGTGATCAGCTCAGTATTTCCCTTCAGAGTGGTTGTAGACATGTAGTGACAATTGTGAATTCCACTTACTTGTCTTCATCTTGCACCTTTGTTTTGCAGCAACATAGAAGACACAGCACGTGATTCTGGAAGTGTTGACGTCGATGAAGAATCACTTTTCTGTGAGTCAACCGCCACAATATTTCAGTTGAAATTCATGTTCTAAAATGACATTTTCTGTTGATACTCAAAAGCATGCTAAAATTGATTCTGTGGTGCAGTGTTGCAGGCAGAACTACAAAACTTGGCCACTGATGAGGCTGTTGCGATGATATACCAACCCCTGCATGATGTTATTCAGGTACCTCTACAGAAGAGAAGAGTTAATTGCCCTACTGTTTTCCAGGAAAAGTAAAGACAGTGTTAATAGTTAGTACTAACATGACTCCTAGAGCTAAGCTTTTAGTACTATTGCAGGGTCTTCTCGGTTGGATTTCTGAGCGGGAGGACAATCTGCAGAATCATGAGTTTGGACATCCTGCTTCATAGTATGTAGCATGTGACTCATTTCTTGGGTTTTTTAATGATTTATTGTTTACCATGTATGAAGTGGCATTCACATACAGTGCAGCACTAAATGTTTTTTTCCTTGGACTTAACCTTCTGTATCAGTTGGACTGGTGAAAGGGCTGTGAAAGAACTCCAGCGGGCTGGTATTGATCCAATGTACTTTCCGGTATTGCAAGAATGTGCAACAAAGGTGCTTCTTGCTTCAAAAATCACATTGCAGCAGCTCTTGCATATATTAATATATTTTGTGTGTGTCTGTAGAACATCCAAATTTCCAACTTATATACTGATATCACCTTCTTGCTTCAGGCAGTTAAAGCTGCTTCAGATACCGAATCAGATGGATCACACTTAAGTGGTGGTCGTGCCATGACACTAGAGAGTAAGTAGTAAACTGGCAACTACTTATTTTACTGATCTTGAATACACTTAATAACCCAGTGATGTTATCCAATCTTTTCATTCTTTTGCAGGTCTATTCTCTTCATTGAGTTACTTTTTTGCTAATAGTGGGCGTAATTCGTGTGATTATCAACTTGCTTTGCAGCGTTTTGTTAAAAAGGAAGGTACTAAAGACTGTTCTGTCCTTTTTCTAGAAACAATCTTTAGATCCCTGATAAGTTTTTCCTGGTAACATGAATACAGTGATAGAGCAGTGGGTGAAATATATTGGATTCTCCAGATTGTGCGATTAGATGTTGTAAAGGAGCCATTAGTGTCACTGTTCTTCAAATGAAGAACCTGGTTGCTTAATTTAATATAATTCTAGGGTATACTAACATTTCTATTCCATTATCAAATTCAAGAGCAATCTTTCTAATTTCATCACATGACTTCTGAACAATTCACAGGCAAGGATGAAATTTCTTCGAAATGCACAATGAGTTTATGGTGTCTCAATCCTGCTGTTGTCTTTCGAGAAATTGCAGATCTAACTCTTTCGGTAATTCTGACATCTGGGTAAGTCTGTATAGTCCTTTTCCCGTTTATCAATAGGCTGTTCAGATGATTTCATGTAATGTTAGCAGCAAATATCTGATCAGATGGTGAATGCGAAATTAGGAGAAAAACATAGAAAAGGAACTAGACATGCTGATGATATCTAATCTGAGTACATCAAATCATAAATCTTGCACATTGATTTGGAACAGTATAACTGAATGTCTAAACGTTTGTTTTTCTTTGTTCATGGGAAAGGGGACCAAATAGTCAGTGATATCAGTAACTGGCATTAGTAGGGCTTTTTTTGAAACATGTCTAATTACTAAGTCACAACACTAATAAATTAACGCTATGCAGATTTCTGCTGACTGGAACTTATCCGAGAACAGGGTTTTCAGTATTATGTGGCTAGTGTAATAGCTTTTCAGTACCTTGTAAGCAAATGGCCCACTGAGATAGACATCTTACAAACCCAAAAATAATTTATTATGCTGCTTTTGAGGTTCTCCGAAATCGCCTATCAAAGTTCTGTCCAGTAGCAGACAATTGACAGCACTTAAAGACTTAAACTATGTATATTTGCAGCACACTTTCACCAATGGGGTCGTTTGCGTCTGAACTTGGTGTCCAGTTTGATGCTTGCCTGGAAGCTCCTCATGTAATTAATGTGGATTCTCAGGTACGTCTAATGCTACCTTTGTCTGCTGCATCATACATTCTAAACTAATTGTGATGCATTGTATTGTTGGATGCTGAGTGGAGAAATTTGGATGATACTGATTCAAATTATTTTTCTGTTACAAATATAGTAACTGGTTAAAACATAGATATATAATGTTTTTTCATCTGCAAATTGACAGTTCATTTTTCTCCAATGCAATGTCTGGGCATAAAATATTCTACCTCACTTTTGCTTGCATCTCTTACATCTTGGAAAAGTAAGGATTTCCTATGTTAGGAGAGTCAAGGGTCTAATGGGCCGGCTCGGCAGGCCCATTAGAGTTAGAGATCATAGTACCGGATTGGGAGTCTATTGTTAGCGGTCAAGTAAACCTCTCTATATAATGAGAGGAGATGTATCAATCTAAAAGCAAGAATTAGAAGGAAAACCCTTCCTCTTGCCCGGCCGTGGGAAGCAGCCCCGCGGCCGGCATTCCAACGCCCCTCAACCCTAATTCTACACAGATCAGCCCCTCTCCACCACGTGAACAGTACCACGGGTACTGTAGCAGCCCAACCACCAGCAGATTCATAACAATTTGGTATCAGCTTAGCCAGGTTCGACAATGTCCAGGGATGCTTTCGCGGAACTGCTGCGCCAGACGGACGACTACCTCGCGCGGGTGTCTCCGGATGCTTTCGCGGCGGACGTCCTCGAACTGCAGCGCCATACGGACGACTTCCTCGTGCGGAGGGTGGCCATGGCTTTCCTACCGCCGTCGCCACCCACGTCGGGGTGGACGCCGCCGGCGCCCTGGGCCCCGGCCGTATGGCCGCCATCGACGCCCACGTTGGGGTGGACGCCGCCGACGTCCTAGGCCCCGGCTGCATGGACGTCGTCGCCGCCCGTATGGTCGCTGCCATTGGTGCCTGTCTGGTCGCCGCCGTCGCCGCCTGTATGTCCGTTGCCTTGCACACCCGGGTGGCAGCCAATGGCGGCCCTTGCACCGATCGATGGGACGCTGCCTTCCTCCTCCGACTCGACCTCGCCGCAAGAGTCGACAGCAGTCGAGATGACCCAAGACGAGGGCACGGCGAGGCAGCAGATTGGGATCGCGCAGCCGGCGGACACCACGACGGATACGCGGGCGATGATGCGTACCTGTCAAACATCCGCGGCGGTGCGTCTCCAAGTGGCAGTTCGCGGCCTTCTTGCGCGCCGGCGGGTGAGGCGGTTGTGCGATCTGCAGTTGATTGAGCGCCAGACCTCGGCGGTGGTGCGGCTGCAGACGGCGTTCTGTGGCCTTCTTGCGCGCCGGCGGGTGAGGCAACTGCGCGACTTCGTCCGTGACGTTGGGGATCTTCGGCACACTGTTTCCCCCACGGGCGGCCGGCATGCTGTCTTTTCCGCGGACGGCGAACTCCAACTCTACGACAACGACAGTAGGGGAGGCGCTCCTTTCCTTGTCGCCAGCAAGGACGCTTTGCCTCGCGCCGTCGTTTTTCGTCGCCGGCCAAAACGAGGGCGCCTCCGCTGGTATTCCGGTGGTCGTCCAGGTGCTGCCCTTTCGAACAGATGGCGTCCATGGGATCCAGGTGGCTGCACCGGTGTACGTACAGCGTACAACGGGCACCCGTGTTTCTGAGTCAAAAATAAAGCACCCCAATTTATTTTCGCTTAGTAAAATAAACCGAGATGTAAAAGGTTTATTTTTAGGTGTTAGGGTTCGGATTCGTCAAGTTGTCGTTAGGTTGCAGCTCAAGGACGAGCTGCATGTCCAGGTGGGGTATAGTGTTAGGAGAGTCAAGGGTCTAATGGGCCGGCTCGGCATGCCCATTAGAGTTAGAGATCATAGTACCGGATTGGGAGTCTATTGTTAGCGGTCAAGTAAACCTCTCTATATAATGAGAGGAGATGTATCAATCTAAGCAAGCAAGAATTAGAAGGAAAACCCTTCCTCTTGCCCGGCCGTGGGCAGCAGCCCCGCGGCCGGCATTCCAGCGCCCCTCAACCCTAATTCTACACAGATCAGCCCCTCTCCACCACGTGAACAGTACCACGGGTACTGTAGCAGCCCAACCACCAGCAGATTCATAACATCCTATCTGACCCAACGGAAAGAAGAAAATTGTAACTTCTTTTTGCAAGCTTTATCTGCTGGCAGATAGCAGTGAGCATCCCTAGTTTGGTTAGTATACATATTGCTAAATTGACGTGCTAATATGTAGCTAACATGAGTGCTTGAATAAAATTACATGAAAGCTAAACACATTGAGATAACATACATTTGAACTTAATATGCATTACTCTTTTTTTTTGTGAACAAAAAAGCTTGTGTCAATTTTATAGAAGAGGCCGCAAATGGGTCGAGTTTACAAGCACGTAGGTCACAGGTTGTGTCTCATGCTGTCAGCATAAAGAAGCTTTTGCCTGATGAGTTCTCACCTTTAGTTTGTTGGAGACCTGGATATGGACCTTTTGTACTTGGAAAGATCAGTAAATATAGTTTATGTCAAGCAGTAGTTGTTATTTGCAGGTTTTTGCAGCTGTACTATCATCTGGCCCAACAAAACATACATTGAATGCCAGCTATAAAACTGCAGACAGTTCTTCTTTCCAGGTAACTTTTCATCACTTTTGTTATATGCTAATATGTTATTGACCTATTTTGAAAAAATATTATTTTGCTTTTACATAGGATGAACTTGGAGCTTCACTAGAAGAAATATGCAGGATCGTGCCCGGCGGTGCTCTAGTGTTTTTTCCTAGCTATAAGTTGTTGGACAAATTACAAGTGCGCTGGTCTCAGACAGGTCAATGGACACGACTTAATGCTCAAAAACATATGTTTGTTGGTAAGATTTTGTGAAGTGTTCTAAAATATCATATCATTAATTATAGAATGCAGTACTACGTCATGTTCAGTTTTATATGTTCTTTATTTATGACTTGTTTGTTTCAGAGCCTAAGGGAAGTACTGAGGAACTCGAGCCTGTTTTAAAAGGGTACTATGATGCTATCCTTGGTAAGGCTCCTGTCAAGAAAGGCAGAGGTGGTGCAAAACAGATAGTGAAGAATCGATTGACAAAGAATTTGTCACAGGAATCAGCTAAAGCAGGAGCTGCTCTTCTTGCAGTTTGCCGTGGGAAGGTGCTGCTTTCTTATATTAAATGTTTGTCTGAATTTATGCGCATGTTTAAACCCTACTTTAAATTTCTCAATATATTAAGTGCTTATACGGTTATACAAGCTATCATTAGCTGATGATTTGTTGTCTGCTGATTTCATTTGCAGGTATCTG
Organism: Echinochloa phyllopogon; assembly: GCA_033239725.1. Classification (NCBI taxonomy): domain Eukaryota; kingdom Viridiplantae; phylum Streptophyta; class Magnoliopsida; order Poales; family Poaceae; genus Echinochloa; species Echinochloa phyllopogon. The sequence continues at coordinate 45,669,114 of BTCW01000002.1, read as the reverse complement.
AAGGGATTGACTTCTCTGATGACAATGCTAGAGTTGTGGTATCCTTTTGTTTTCCTTTCTATAACTGAAATCAGTATAATTAGTAGAACACGATAAATGATTTTGATATCCAGTTGTTTCCTTGACCAGACATAAGGTTATTGTTGGCATTCCATTTCCAAATATGTAAGTTTCTTTCCTTTTCCTTTTCTAATGATGCAATATATTTTTCTATGTTTCGATATTAACATTGGTTCGATATGGATCAGAAATGATGTTCAAGTAAAGCTGAAAAAGAGATATAATGATTCATACAAATCATCAAAATGTTTGTTGAGTGGTAACGAATGGTACTGTCATCAGGCATTTCGTGCTTTGAATCAGGCTGCAGGTACTTGGCTGCTGACTTACCTGTCAGGCATCTCCTCTGGCTAAGATGTTGAAAATGCTAATTATTGTCCTTGTCTATTTTAGGTCGATGCATTCGTCATAAATCCGACTATGGAGGCATAATTTTGATTGGTGGGTTATCCACACCCAAGCATTTGCATGGCTGGACAGAAAAGTTTATTCGCAAAGTTTTGGTATTTGATTGGTTTGAGTATTTAGTAGATGGAATGTGCTTTTGTTTTCAATTTCCATGTTATGTGTACAGATGAGCGATATAAGGAAGACAGAAATATTGTTTACATTTCCAAATGGCTTAGGAATGCAATCAAGCAGTATACTAGCTTTGAGGATACAATGGATGGGTTGCGAAAGTTCTTTCAAAATCCTGAGGTATTGTTATTGTTACACATTTGATTTTTCAAAATGTGGATGGACCTGTCTGAAATATATGTCATCACTTCAGGAAAAAATAAAAATCAAAGATCGTGATATGTTCCCCAAGATTAAGTTGGAACCTGAAGCACTTTCATCTCTCAGTGATAAAAGAAAGCTTCCATGGCCAGAGTTGAGTTCTTCAAACCACTCAGCACCGCAAAAGAATCAGAAGGTGAAGACTGAAAGTCTTAGTCAGAAAGTTCCAAACATTGATAGAGTGTCAGTAGACCAAAAAAAGTTGGGTGGGTGTTATACATCGCCAGAAGTATCAAAAATCTCTTCGAGATCATCTATTCTAGTAAAGAAAGAAATCTCTCCAACACCCGACAGTCCTCCAAGGGCACACCAACTGCCTGCCTGGAAAGTTCAATCTGATTTCGAAGGTGTAGCCGATACTGGAGCGATCTATGAAGTCAAAACAGAAGCTATCAGTTTGGAAGAGGATGATTTTAAACCTTGGTAATCTATCATCTTTCAGACTTCTTTTTCCTAGTATTGTACCATCATTTGTCTTTCTTAAAAATAGCTATATCCTAAAATGTGCAGGTATAAAATGACAATCTTAAATCCATTAGAAGGCAGGTCGGAGCAGCCTACTTCAGTTGAGGAAACTTCTCCAGAGGCTCCAGTGGCTAGTCCCAGCAACTATTCTGAGGTAAACATCTCAGTTGGGATCAACAATGGAAATCTTTCTTGTCTATCAACATCAGTAGCTACTCCTGAAAGAACCACCAACAGAGACTGTCATGAATCTTTGATCAACAGAAGTGTAAACTCTCACTGCGAGAAAAAGAGAAGGTTGAGGTCCCCCATGAGCTGTTGTACTTACTCAGAGCATTCTAACTCTCCAAGCAAATCACACTGCCCTACTGATTATGCTGTCACCGTAGTGCATGGGGATCTTAGTAGAAATGCTGAACGGTGTTGTAGAAATATGAGCATGTCAAGGTGTGAAAATATTAAGCTTGAAAGGAACTGCAGGGCAGAAGAGGTCCCAGAAAAGATGTCTCACAAACAGCTTCTCATTAGTTGCATTAGATGCAAAACAGCTCTTGGTTTGGAACAAGCTGGGCTTCTTGTTCCCTGTTCACAGTCTTCATCATCGAAATTGTACTTGGCGTATCTTTTGAGACATGGACTATCAACTGTTGGCTTCCTGGAGGATGGTTTTTCCACATCAACTCCAGAAGAGATACAAGTAGTAGAGTGTGATGCTTCTTCACTCAACCAGAATATCTTTGCAAAATTTAGCCACCAGGGTTCTTGTCATCATTCTGGTGTTTGGTCAGCAAAGGATGGGTGCGTGTACAAGGCAGTAACCTGTCCTTTCTGCTGTTCTGAAAATGCATGTGCCGCGATCCTCGGTGTGCAAGTTCTTGCAACTGATAAACCAAATCAACAATTGCTGGAAAAGGTAGTTTGTTTATCTGGCTGCATATAGTTATTTACTGCTACTGTTGCCTTAATTTGATGGCTGTCTCTTCAAATGAAGGTGCTCTTGTTCAGTGAGCGTTTGGATGTCAAGCCTGAGCCATCAAAGGGACAGGTATGGTGCCTTTTTTATGTGACTAAGCTGATATACATTCAGAAAACTAACACAAATTAATGGGGGTTATCTGCTTGCATCTGAAGGCTTCAAGGACTCGGAGAGATGGTACTAACTTCATCTCATCGCCACCAGTAGTTGACCTCGAGTCTTTTGCATATAAACCATTGAAGAAGGATCCAGTGCCGCTGAACTCAAGAAGATCCAAGGTCAGTTACCTGCTGCCGCTGCTGTTATCGTTTGCAGTTCTCCTTGTGCTCACTTTCCCAGAATTTGAAGTGTAATCAGGTTCGCATGGTCCTCGTCTGGCATCAACATAGTAAAACTTCTCAGAGTATAACTGACATCACTCTCCCCTTGAATTTTCTGTGGAGCAGCTAAGGTTACCTACCACGAACAAATCCACAACTGGTACATGATATGGAGGATCCATAAGATGACACAGTTCTGAATTCTGATCTTCTTTCCCACGAAGTATCGGGAAGAACTTTGTTCTGCGAAACACAGCGTGCAGGGATAAGATGCAGATATCATCTAGCCATGGGGATGCTAAGATTTATACATGGATTAGAGCAGTCCTTCCATGAGCTGAAGCGGGGTGTAAAGTGCATTGCCTAGCAGTAGGAATAGGATGCTGATGTACATACACAATCGACGATATCTCATAGTGACCATTTATGAACAGTTTTTTGTTTCAACTTTCAAGAAGCTTCTTATCGCCGACTGAAAATTGAAACCCAAGCCAAAATGATAAAAAAACTGCGTTGGGAACCAAAAAAATTAAAAATCATAGCTCCCGGCGAGGATAACTCGCGACCTTTCGCTTACGAAGCGAACGCACTACCACTATACTACGGAAGCAACCTGTGCTTTTAAGTGCTTTTTTTGAAAGGAACGGCAAGAGAATTGCCGTAATTTTTATTAGAAGGAGAGAAAAAAGCGAACAGACACGGTAAAAAACCGAAAAAGAAGGAAAAAAGGTCGGGGTGATCACAACAACTACAGCAGACAACTATACCAACCCCAACCACCCTCCAACTCGACTAGAAAAAGCTAGGATAAGCAACTAAAACAACTAAAAACACCTCATGAGAAAGAAAACAAAACAACTAAGAGGAAGCCTCTAAGTGGTATTGCTTGATCCGTGTTGTGTCGTAAGCCCAGGCCGTACAACTTGTCTGCCTCCTGATACAGCTTGGTGTCAGCCAGAATCATGTGGGCCAACTCGTCCACTTCGAGCGATTTCTGTTAAAAAATTCTTCGGTTGCGTTCCTTCCAAATGTTCCACCAGAAGTATAACATGAGTCCGTCAAAATTTGGTTTCTGTTTACTGTCGAAGGATCGTCTCATCCGTCTCCACCAGCGACCAATGGTCCCTGAAGATGATGTGTGCAAGTCCTGCCTTCCGAGCTCTGAGGTCAATTTGGTCCATACCGTCTGAGTGAATGGGCATTCATGACACAAATGTGAGGGTGTTTCTGGCGCTCCGTTACAAAGCTTGCATGTCGGGTCATGTGGCCATCCCCTTTTTGCCAGATTATTTGCCGTGAGTATTTTGTGCTGGAGGAGAATCCATGCAAAAATCCGGCATTTCGGCTCTGCTTTTGCTTTCCAAATGGGTGTGAGAGCCGGTTTTTTGCGTCGTCCCAGAAATTGTATGCGATAGGCACTTTGCGTGGAATATTGTCCATCCGGTGTCCATTTCCACTTAATCTCATCTTCAACGTCCTGTCGCCTATTTATGGAGTTCACTGCTCCCCGCAACTCGATAAACACCTGCATCTCCTCGAGGGACTGGATCGGGGAGATGTGTGAAACCCATTTATTTTGTTCTACGGCCTTCTTCACTATAACATTCTTCCTCTTTGTTTTCTGAAAAAGAGTGGGGGCGATGCACTTTGGCGCCTGTCCATTAATCCAGCTGGAATGCCAAAAACTGGCCTTGTCGCCTTTGCCTATGGTGACAACTGTCGAAGCCGTGAAGAGGTCCTTATCAGTGTTGTCGCAGGGGATCTCTAATCCCACCAACGGGCGATCAGCGTGATGCCACCGTATCCAAAGCCACCGTAGCCTCAAGGCGCGTGCAAATCTCTCCAAATCTAGAATGCCTAGACCCCCTAGGTCCCTCGGCGCACAGGTGGTTGGCCAATTAACCAGACAGTGGCCCCCGGTACATTTTTCTAGCTCCTCTCCTTTCCAAAAGAAACTTCTTCGCAACCTGTCAATTTGTCGCAACATCCATTTTTGCGCCGGAAAAACCGTCAAGTGATATATCGTTTGCGAGGTGAGTATGCTTTTAACTAGCGTCTCTCGTCCAGCCATTGATAGCAGTTTGCCCTTCCAACCAGGAATCCTGGCGCCAATCTTGTCCAGCAGCGGTTGAACATCGACCCGTCGGAGCTTGCGCGTGTGTAATGGTAGGCCCAGGTATTTGCCGGGGAACTTTCCTATCTTGCCCGGGAAATCGACCAAAGTCTTCGCTACAAGAGTATCATCGCATCTTATCGGAAAAATTTCTGTTTTATTTAGATTGACTTTGAGGCCCGAACAGTTACCAAAAAGGTTTAGCACTTGTGTGATGTGGTGCAGCTCCGTCCTATCTGGATTTGCGAAAATGGCCGCATCATCAGCGTACAGGGAGCATCGAAGCGACGCCGCCCTCGGCAAGACCGGGTGTAACAGACCCCTAGTAGCTGCTATCTCTATTAATCTGTGTAAAGGGTCGATGGCTAAGATGAACAGCATCGGCGACAGAGGGTCGCCCTGTCGTAGCCCCCTGGCATGTTTTATGCGCCGGCCCGGGGTCCCATTAAGTAAAATCTTGGAGGATGATGAGGCAAGGAGGGTGGCAATCCAGTCCCTCCACCGTTGTCCAAAGCCTAGAACTTGCATTGTCTCAAGTAAGAAAACCCAGCTCACAGAATCAAAGGCCTTTGATATATCAAGCTTGATAAAGAGAGAGGGGCGCTTGGCCTTATGGAGGGCCCTGATCACATTCTGGATATATAAAAAATTATCGTGAATGCATCTCTTTTTAATGAAGGCGTTTTGACATCCGGACACCAACTCGTTAAGTCTTGGTGCTAATCGATCCGCTAGGATTTTGGTGATTATCTTCGCCAAACTGTTAATGAGACTAATTGGGCGAAAGTCCGCAACACTCACGGCATCATTTGTTTTTGGCAAAAGCACTGCATGTGCCTCATTGATTAGCTCCAATTTTTGTGTTCTTAGGGAGTGAAAAGCTCTAAGTGCTGCCATCAAGTCCGCCTGGATGATAGTCCAGCACTTCTTGTAGAAAAGTCCAATGAATCCATCCGGGCCGGGCGGCTTTTCATTTGGCAGGTGCATAATAACTTTCTTGATCTCCTCTTCTTTGAACGGGTGTTCCAACTCCTGCAGATCGTGCTGCTCATATCCTAGGTGTGTCCAGTTGAGGCTAGCAGTGCGTTGTTGTGTCTGTCCAAGTAAGTTAACAAAATGGTCATACACCACTTCTTCTTTTTGCTGGTGGCCTGTTGCTACACCTGCGTTTAACTTGAGTGATGGGATGAACAAGTTTCTTCTTCTATTGCTAGCATGGAGCATAAACAGTTTGGTACATGCATCTCCATTCCGTATCCAAGTGAGTCTAGAGTGTTGTCTTGCCCGGGATCGCTGAATGGCCGCCAGGTTCACCGTTTTGGCTTTTAAAAATCTTCAGAAAACCAGTTCATCTTGTGACAATGGTCGCTTCTCTTGTTCAACATCCATGATTAGGAGCAACTGCTTTGCAATCTCAAGGCGCAAGGGGAGGTTTCCTAGAGTTTGTCGCCGCCATAGCTTAAGCGCCTTAGCTGTGCGTATAAGTTTTACGTGCATCTTTAAAATGGGATCTTGAGTGTTGACCGGTTGTGCCCAGGCCGCTTGCACCGTGTCATGAAAAGCAGGCATATTGACCCAATAAGATTCAAACCGAAACCCCGAATAGTTTTGTCGTGTCACATCACCTGTGAGCAGCAGCGGTGCGTGATCTGATCCAAGTGTGGATAGAGCGTGCAGGTCAATATTAGGGAACACGAGGTGCCACTCTGGCGAACCAAACACCCGATCGATCCTTGTGAAGGTGGGGTCATTTTGTTCATTGCTCCATGTATAAGTGCGGCCTCGGAGGTCCACTTCCATAAGCTGGGCCTCGTCTAAAGTGTCTTTGAACCGTGTCACCAAACGTCGATTTAGCCTATTATTACTCTTGTCCTCCGCCTTGTATATTAGGTTAAAATCCCCTAATATGAGCCACTCATTCTTTCCCCTAGCCTTTAGGTCCCTTATTTCATCCAGAAAGATCTCTTTTTCGTTGTTATCTTGTGGTCCATAGACTCCCGTGATAGTCCAGATTTTATTTTCAGCGCGCATCACCACATCTGCCGAGATCGAGTGTGGTGTGGCATGGTGATTTTGCAGGGAGAAAAATTGTTCGTTAACCGCCAATATGATGTCGCCGCGCACCCCCGTGGCAGGCAATGTTGTGTAGGAGTTCACGAAATTCGGTCCAAGCGTATCTCTAACCAGGCTAGGAGTCCAGTGTGCGATTTTTGTTTCCTGAAGACACACAATTGTTGCGCCAGCTGCACAGATCGTATTTCTAACACTATCGTGTCTAGCTTTTGCATTAAGGCCGCGTACATTCCAGCAAAGTATATTACAGTTCTTCTGCGACATAAAAACCTTGAGAGCAACTCATGCTGAAAGCACAACTTATATTAATCGGAACTGGTTGGGCGTGCTTGGCTCTAGAGGCCGATACAAAGCAGGTCGTATGCTCCAGTTGGAACCGGACTGATGACACAAACGCGGACTGATACATAGCAAGTCGATACCACTGCCTGGGCCGATACAACTGACTAGGCGACGACACATTGGCGAGCTCCATGATCGTCGATGGCTGGGTTGGGTCCAACCCATCGCTGGAGTCGCGGGCCGAAATTGCTGGCCCAATAACGATTACACACTTAAAAAGGTTCATTGGTTTGATACACCACATTCTGAGAATCAAATAAAACAACTAGTAATGTCGCCTAGGATCGGTGCAGCGCCATCTATACTGCCGGTAGGGCCTGGTCCATGAGGGATACCGGCGCCACCTTGGTCTTCTTCCTGTTCTTGGCCTTGTTGCCCCCCTCCACCAAAGTCTACAGGGCCTCCATGGTGGTTTTGGTGAATGGACGTGGAAGCTGTTGCACCAAAGAATCAAGATTCCCATCAGTTTTTAGTTGAGTGCCTGGTATCAATTCTCCTAATTTCTTCACAAGAACCTGTCGGGCAAGCTGTAAGCTACCCAAACCTGCATTATGCTTGGCTTTGTCAGCTAGACGTGCACTTTTCCTCTGCTGTGTATTCGGGGCTGTAGGTTGTTGTCTAGAGTTGTCTGTGTGGAGATTGACTCTTGGTGGTGTACTAAAAATGGGGGCACAAGTTTCTCTCGAGACAAAATCAAGAAAGAGTTGCAAATCATTCCCGTCCTCTCGCTCTACTGACTATGCCTCTTGCTGATTTGTTTGGTGTTGCTGCTGCTCTTCTATAGCCTCAACAGGGGCTTGTTCAATACTCGTGTGAAGTACAACAACCTCAGATTGTTAAGGCAGCACACTATTAGCATGTGATATGTATCTGTCATTGGGGGAATTAGCAAGTTTGTGTTATTGTGCTCCTGATCAGGGTTGGGAACTAGTAGCTCTTCCCTGGTGTTGCACTTAAGTGCCGGTGCAGTGCCCTCATTAGCAGGATGTTCCTCATCTAAGAGTTCTGAAACCGAATTTATTAAAGTGTGTTTTGAAGCTAGGAAGTGATTAGACCGCTCAGGTGCCGCATTGTCAGCTAACATATCAGTACTTGCAGCAACTAATTCAGGAGATGTAGTGCTATCATTTATATCCCTAGACAACTAAGAAACATGTAGTATATCTTTCGGATCAGCATTCAGCTCAGCGGGAGATGGCACAAGGTTGCAAACCTGTCCCGCTGCAATGGTTGCCGTGTGGAGTTGCTGATCCTCTCCCCTGGGTGACTGAACTGGCAGCCATCCCGTCGCCCCCTCCAACATGTTAAGGATTCGCTGATCAAGTGTAGGGGGACCTGCAGGCAGTTTGGGCAGTATTAGCGCCTCTTCCCCCATCGGATCAAACCGACTCTTTTCAGCAACATCAAGGCAAAGGCGTTCAGGAAGCTGAGAGTCGAGCTCGGAGGCGGGATGAAGCTCACCCATGTAGCTGTCTGACCGCTTTGGGACACTGTTGTGCAGTGCCGACCCAAACCGATCTAACCGGTTTGGGAAACCGGTCTGACCGGTTTGGGCTCTGACAGGTGTAACGGCTATTTTAGTTCGTAAACCGGTCTGACCGGTTTGGGAAACCGGTCTGACCGGTTTTCAACGGCTATAACGGCTAGTTTGTGTTGTGTGGGGTATTTATACCCCATACCCCTCTCCTTCGAGGGGTGCTGGTTCATTTGCCTTTGTGGCTCGTCCCAAGCCTTCCCAAGCACCAGCAAGCTCTCCTCAAACCTCTCTTTGTGAGAGTTGAGTGATTTTGATCATATCAATTGATTTGGGTTGAGGGATGTATGTGTTGTGAGCAATAGAAAGATCAAGTGAGCAATCAACAGCTAGAGAGAGCATATCCATAGTCTTGAGCACTCCCGGTGAAGTCAAGCAACCATTGAAGCATTTGTTACTCTTGGAGGTGATCCTCCTAGACGGTTAGGCGTCGCCGGTGAGCTACCTCGTGTGTGGTAAGCCACGGATTGGTTGTAAAGGCTGGCCTTGCCTCCTTCGTGGAAAAGGGTCAAAAGTTAGTGGAACCGAGGAAAGTGGCTTGGAGTGGATAAGCCCGCCTTTCGTAGGCCCTCAACGGAGACTAGGATTCATCGTGTCTTTGTGACAGCCTTAGTGGCAGCGGTGAACTCCGAACTTCGGGAAAACAAATCTTTGTCTCTTGTTTACCTTCACAAGTTCAATTCTAGCATTTGTATTCGCTTCCGCATTGTTCTACTTGGGTGTGCTCTACTTGTGTGCAGGGACTAAGTGAACCTGCTAGTTATCATCTACAGGAGCTCATCACCAAGTTTGGTTTGTGCTAGAACTCGTAGAGGGGGTTAATTTGCATAGTTGGTTTTCTCTGTGGAAAACCGGTCTGACCGCTTTAGCAAAGCGGTCTGACCGCTTTAAGTGGTCTGACCGGTTTTGGAAACCGGTCTGACCGGTTTCAGTACTAACTGTGCGAAAAAGTTGTTTAAATTGCAGATTCACCTATTCACCCCCCCTCTAGGTGACATCAAGGTCCTTTCAATTGGTATCAGAGCAAGGCCTCACATCCAAGCTTAACCGCCGTGAGGAAAGATGTCGACCACTTGTGAGGTAACATATGAGCCACTAGCTAGTGACGGCTCGAATTATTCAATTTGGTCTTGTCATGTGCGTAATGATCTTAGGACTATGAGTCCTACTCTTGAGAGGGTTGTAGTTGAAGGCATTGATCGTCCTTGCGTTGATTGGAGCGTGTCCAACCCAACCGAGGATGAAATGAATTGCTTTCAACTCAACGCTCGTGTCGCTAACTTCTTATTTGATGTTGTGAGTGATGAAGTTAGAGAAAAGATTCTAGAAGATGAAGCAACTCTATTCGATGCTCATCTTATTTGGGCTAGAATTGAGAAGCTATACGGCAACATCAAAAGCGACACACAAGACCAAACAAGAGCCGAGTCACATGAGGAGTGCACAACATCAACAAAAACATGCACCAAGCCTCATGTGACAACCACCGTGGAGCCACAAGAGCAAAACGGCTCAGCTGCCACTCTCCTGCAGAAACCGGTCCGACCGGTTTCCCAAACCGGTCTGACCGGTTTGGGCAGGAAGAGTGCAACTGGCTGCAAGAAGGGAGGCCGTCGCCGTGCAAGCAAAGTTTCAAGCTCACAAGCAAAATCACTCTCCAATGATGATGCAATCATATATTACAAGTCCAAAGAAGACGACAAGGCGGAAACTTCAAAGGATGAGACTATCCTAGCTCTTCTCAAAGAGCTTGAGGAAGTCAAACTTTCAAACGCCGCTTTGGTTTGTAAGTATGACGCAATTGTTGATGATTATGCTTGTGATGCACATCATTTGGCTTCCATAGAAAAAGAAAACAAAATGCTCAAGCAAAACTTAGAATTAATTGCTAGCAAGCATGAGGTGCTACAAGTGATGCATGAAAAACTCTTGTGTTCTCATGAAGAACTTGTAGAATCATATGCTTCATTAGAGATTGCTCATGAGGTTGTAATCACTTCGATAAAATCTATTGAACCTCAATCTCATGTTTGCACATGTTCTCCAATTCAATATAATTTATCATGTGCTAACCGATGTTGCTCTCAAGCAAAAAGATCTTGGTATGATGAAGTGTGTGTAGAGTCTTGTGACGACCTCATTGCAAAGGAAAATGAAGAACTCAAGCAAGAGGTGGAAAGACTCACAAAGAACTTGACAACTCTCAAAGGGAAGAGCAATGCACAACCTTCTCAAGATAACCGTGAATCCATGGTGAAGAAGCTTGAGAAGGGATCAACCGTGCAAAGCTCTTGCAATTATCAAGTCAAGTCCAACACAAGCCAAGATCAAGACAATGGTGAAAAGCTTGCTCGCAACAAGTGCTTAACAAGAAAAGAAGGCAAGCCAACTCTCTCCAAAAGGCAAAGAAATATGGAGAAGAGAAGATGCTTTGGTTGCCATGAGAAAGGGCATCAAGTTGCTTCATGTCCAAGCAACGTGGGACTACACCAAGAGAAGCCCCAAGTCAAGCTTAACAAAGGATTTCTCAAGGCACAAGCAAAGCACAAGCAAGAATTGGTCACCGAGCAACACAAGAAGATGGTAACCAATATCAAGCACAAGACATGCTACACATGTCGGGAGAAAGGACACTTTGGTAAAGATTGTCCCAATAGTAAAACTACTAAACCCGACATTGTCCATTCATTAAATGTGAAGCTTAGGGATTCTTCAAAAGATTCTTGTGCTACCAAGGTGATTTGTTCTCCAAGGAGCGGCACAAGAGCCATTTGGGTTCCTAAGCATATTGGAACTAACAATTTCGGACCCAACACGTGTTGGGGACCAAAGTGTGCTTGATGAGATTGAAGGGACTACGAGATGCATTGGTGGCTTGGCTTGAATGACAATCTTCAAAGATCCACTAGCAAGCCAAGAAAAATTGCTTCCGCTTCATACTCTATACCCAATGACATCTCGGTAACTTTGTGCTTAAATTGATCAAATTTGAGTCACTAGTGCCTTTGATAGGATCAAGTGTCTCTAAGTCTTTGACTCATGAGAAGCTTGAAAGTGACTTAGATTTCTTTATTGAACTTCTATTCATATATGCCATGTGATGCTTTTAATGGCTCTCTAGTAGAGCAATATTGTGTCAAATTTGTAGGAAACCAATCTCCGATGCAAGAAACTCAAAATGCAAGTGATTGGCAGTGCACTACCATAAATTTACGCCCATATCGGAAATATCTGTCGCATATGTCGTAAATTTCCGATGAATAGGTAAAGTCTGGCAAAACCGGTCTGACCGGTTTGGCTGCCTCTGTCTGGGTAAAACCGGTCTAACCGGTTTCCCAAACCGGTCTGACCGGTTTGGCCCAGACACTTGCAATTTTGGCACATTCATAAGAAATGAAGATTTTATTAATGATTTAAGCATATGTCATGTGGTATGTTTGATAGCTCTTTTGTAGAGCAAATGTCTATCATTTTCAGGGCATACCACACAAGATCCGACACTGAGGCCGGAAGATCCGACCAGATGATCCGGGCGGCTCTGTGACGCACTCCAACCGGCCGGATGATCCATCGGAAGATCCGAGGCAAAACCGGTCTAACCGGTTTGCCAAACCGGTCTGACCGGTTTGGCTGCCTCTGTCTGAGTGAAACCGGTCTAACCGGTTTCCCAAACCGGTCTGACCGGTTTGACTCAGGAAGTTGGGACTTGGCAAATTGTGTGAGAAATGAAGACGCAAGTAATTCATTTCATGAATTTCTCATTCTTGGCATATGCTATCTATATTACTTCTTCATGATGGTATGATTACTTGGCATATTTCTTTTTGAGTTAAGTTATTGTGTGACTTGACCAAATATTGAATTAATCCCCTCCATGTCATTTACAAGGCAAAGTGCATGACTCATATTGTCCACATATGATGCACACATTTAGGGGGAGATTATTTCAATATTTGTGTCCTTGAGACTAACATTTCTTTTAGTGAACTTGTAGTCTCAATGGTGAGAGAATACTTCTCTCAAAGTGGAGTTGTCAACTCATCTTGTGATTCATGACGGTAACACTATAGTCATTCTCATCATGAATCTTGATCTCAATTTATGTTTTGACAACTCAACATAATATAGCATTAAATTCCTTAAAGTGATTTAATCTTTCAAAACTAGTGCATGCAATTTCCTTCCCACATCATCACAAATGCACTAAAATAAGGAATTTGGTCTATATTGTGTGGCTTCGTAATTAATGACCCATGTTTTATTGCTTTTATAAAAGTCATTAATTATGAAATCATGTGTTGTGCACATTAATGTTTTCTCTCCATGTTGACAAAATTGATTATATCATGAGAGAACTCATATGAACAAGATTGATATCATTGCACAACACATTCTACTAGAGGCCAAGGTATGTTTTCTATGAACTAGTTTTTACCTTGTGCATCTAGGCCCTTGTCATGCTAGAGTGTGCATTTGCATGCAAATATATCAAGCTCCTATGCGTCCATTAAAATGTTTAGTTTACAACTTTCTTGGTGAATAGTGTAAGCTAAATATGTTAATGTCGTTAAGTGCTCAATATGTGTGCATGCATTTGGGTGACATAGGATAGAGTTTGAAAACCCCAACTAGCATGATAGGATTGTATGATTTTGAAAATATTTGAGTTTTGGTCTTTTGACCCTTGTCAATCTATTTGTGACTATTGTTAAACTTGCTTGATTGATGGCTAGTCACAAATAGTGAGATTTCTCTCAAGTCCATAAACCTTTATCTATCCATCCTTTCCATTTCTTTCGGAAGAAACGGAAGAAAATAAATTTATTGGAAATCTTATCTTTTCATGGACAATCTTGAGAAGCTAAAGACCATGCCTATCACATACACTCTCAGATCAAGTGAACAAGTTTTGGAGATCATTTCCACCCCTTTGGACTTATCTCAGTTGTCTGGGGCAAACCGGTCTGACCGGTTTCCCAAACCGGTCTGACCGGTTTCCCAAACCGGTCTGATCGGTTTGGGCCCAGGCAGCTAAGTGAACTTTTCTGTGGAAATTCTTGGATTTTAAAGGATAAATTTCATCATGATGTACACTCAGATCAAGGGAACAATGTTTGGTACATGTTTTAAGAAAGATCTGAAAATTCCTGGCAGTCTCCACTTCCTGGGAGAAACCGGTCTGACCGGTTTCCCAAACCGGTCTAACCGGTTTGGCCCAGGAAGGTGGGCCACTCGTTTTTTACTGCCCACACGTGATCCTCTCTCTCTTTCCATACTCATTCACATCCCCTCTCTCTCTCTCCTCGGTTCCCCACCGCAAGAAAGGCTCCCAAGGCGATTTGAAGACTCAACCAAGGAAAAGGAGTTTTCTTGTTGGATTTGGAGTGTCCCAAGGCTGCTAGATCGAATCCCCATCAAGTTGTGCACTCAAATACCTTTTCTCTCACGAGTTCAAGGTTCTCAAGGTATTCAAATCTTCCCATCGCCCGATCTACTCACCCGTTGAATATCTTGCAAAACCCTCTGGTAGAACATCTTCTGGCATGTCTAGGAACCTATCCCTAAGAGATGAATTGAATTGGTTAACTACATTTTGCGAATCAAGGATTTGCACCTTCACTGCCAAAAGCGGTCTGACCGGTTTGGCAAACCGGTCTGACCGGTTTGGGCAGTGAAGGCCCAAGTCCTTGTTATGCAGCGTGTTTGTCTACATATGGACTAGGGATATCTTATATTGCAATATTCTTCAAAATTCCAAATTATAATCTGTCCAGATCGATCCCCAACTTGTTTTGGCTCAGCCCAGGCAAAAGCGGTCTGACCGGTTCCTAGAACCGGTCTGACCGGTTTGGCCCTGAGCTGACCCAAAACTTGTTAGGTGCTCTCTATCAAATCCATACTTGATCAAATCTATTTCTGGGCACTTTATCATGTTTATCTGTCCAAATTGATCTTCAACTCGAGTTGGTTCAGCTCAGACCAAAAGCGGTCTGACCGGTTCCTAGAACCGGTCTGACCGGTTTTGTGCTGAGTTGAATCAAATCTGGTTGAATGCACTCTATCGTTTCAAATCTTTTGATCAATCATCTCCTGGGTATTGATACTTTGTGTGTCATCTTGTGAACCCAGGAAGGACAGTAAACGATGCCGAAGGGATCACATGCTGAGAGAATCAAAAAGGGGAAGTTTGATGAATCCGGAGGCAGTAGCTCACAAGCAGCCAGTGACAGGGCTTTGAGGCCTAGGAGATCAAAGAGAACAGCCGAGCAAGAAATAGAGGAGGTAGATGAAGTTGGGAACACATCTGATGAGGATGAGGTTGAGGATGAGACCTACAGGGTTGTGTACCGGCATGAAAAGTCGGGTCGTAATGATGATGAAGAGATGGCAGCCGGTGATGAAGAAGAGGAGGCAGCAGGTGATGGTTCACCAGAGGCAAATGCTCCACTTATTCTTGAGATTTGCCGACCCACTGGCCCAGCTAGCAGGAGAGTGACAGATTATCTAGCTGGTGGGATGACTGATGTTGTCAGGAGGCTGCGGAGGACTAGTCCACTTGAGGTGGACAGGACAGCTACTGACTACAGATTTTGGACTCTTTTTCAGCAGGATTTCTATGCCACAGCCATTATGAAGAAGACCAAAATCACATCAGATGCACAGTACATAGACTGGGAATACATGAGCAAGCAAGACAATCCAGTATTTAATGAGATCATCAGAGTGTGTTCTGAAAAGCGAGTAAAGCATCTCATGGGCTTCAGGCACAGCTGGAACAAGGAGGTGATTGCTCAATTCTATGCTACTGTGTACTTTGGATACTACGAGCAGGAGAGAGCTATGCATTGGATGACAGAAGGACAGCGTTATCACATCACTTACACAGCCTTTGCTACTCTCCTAAGGGTTGATAATGAGGACGGAAACACAGTCAGGATACATGACCGGGGCGTTATGGAACCATCTGAGATAAAGTTCATGTATCCCAGAGATCAGAATGGCAGCTGGGGGAAAGTGAGTGGTCTTTACACTTATTGTGGAACACTTTATAGGATGCTTCGCAAGACACTCACCCCTAGAGATGGCAACACCTCGGATATCTCACTCTATATGAGGAACTTTATGTATTATTTGAGGATTGGAGAGGAGACACCTCATTTTAGTGTTGCTGATTTCATTTGGCATGAGATCAAGACCATTTCTGAGAGTCCTCAGAAGATTTGTGCTTATAGTCCATTCATCATGATTATGATCGAAAGGGTGACAAATTTGAAGATCAAGAAGGACACCCAACACAAGCCATTGAAGCCTCCTGTGCCACATAAGTTTAGAGTGCCCTCTCCTCCACCAGCAGATGCAGATATGACAGCCGGAGGAGAACTTGAGCAGCAGCCACAGCAGCAGACTCCGCTGCAGGCCAGAACCGGTCTGACCGGTTCTACAAACCGGTCTGACCGGTTTGGGTCTGGCAGCGGATCACAGTCAGCAGGACGGACCTCTCCCATCAAGAAATTCATATCTATGTTTACTGGTATTTGCAAAGGCCAAAGGGATGTCCGGGTTGACATTAGGCAGCAGAGGATAGACAACAAGAAGACTCGTGATGAGTTCAAGAAACTGTGTGCCGCATTGAGTCCGAATGATCCACCATCGCCTATTTCACCACCTCTTGAGTTGCCTGAGATACCCCCACTTCGAGACATCATGACTGATCATATGAGTGCGGGATATTTTGAGGAATATGGTGATATATTTGGATATGGACACGGTGGGTCTAGTTCACAGGCTCCGCCACCCCCTTCACAGTCAGTTGGTGCTTCAGGAGCTATGCCATACATGCCTACCTCAGAGGGTGACTTGTTTGGCTCCTCATTCGGATTTGCACCACCAGGACCTTCTTATGCAGCTGCTACACACCCATCGTCGTCTTATGCATATGGTGGTACATCTTCATCGATGGCGGGAGTTCAGTTCTCGAGTGCACCATCTCCATCTCCCGGAGATTTTGCTTCACAGGCAGCGGCTTCCATCTTTGGACCTACTTCTGCTCCTAGTCATGATGATCATAGCCCGACCTTCTAGTGGCGACAAGGAGTTGATGCGTGATGGGAGCGTGACTACAAGCTTCTCCAGGCCCTTTATGGATGATTGATGACAAAGGGGGAGAAAAATGGATTAAAGCTTATTTCTAGTTGATCTTGTAGTCATGTCACTTTGGATTTTGGATGTAATAATTCATACTCTATCTATTTGTGGACTTGAGGACTTGTATTGTGTGCTACTGAGTGTGTTGAACATGTTTATGTATTCTAAGTGACAATTTGTTAGTGTGATATACATGTATTGATTGATGTTTGCCTTACATGTGCTATTTGTGGCAAACCAGTCTGATCGCTTTTGCAAAGCGGTCTGACCGCTTTAAGCGGTCTGACCGGTTTGGCCTAAGACAGCACATGTAATTTCTTTTGCATTCGTTGAGTGATATACTTGTCATATGCATCACACATTGTTTTATATTGTCATACACACTTGTTGCACAAGTTGGATGCTGAGATATAGGGGGAGCTTTCATTTTTATTGTTTATATGTGCATTTGGCATTTGAGGCCGAATTTTTGAAAATTTCATTCAAAGCACATATTAAGGGGGAGCTCACTATACATCTCAGTTATTTAGAGCTTAAATTTCATATATTTTGTAAGCTTTAATCATGTTGTCATCAATCACCAAAAAGGGGGAGATTGAAAGTGCATCTAGGCACTTATATGTTTTGGTGATTTTGGATGACAACATGATTAGTCATTTAACTTGTTTGCTTAAGTGTATGAACAGGAAATATCATGAAGCAAACAAGTGGTAATCATCCCATGCAATCAAACTAGAAGATGACAAGTAATTGGAAATGATAAATGAGACAAGGACTTAAGTATATTTGTTGGTCTCACTTAATAAGAAACTTGTCAAAGGTTTTGGGATAAATCATTTGAAGAATTTATAGTTTCTTTGGGCTTGATCCATGGCTATGGTTACATTCAATTTGAGACATGATTCCATGGTTAGTATATGGTCTCAAGTACATTGATGCTTATGGACAAGATATTCACCAAAGACAATACAAACAATATTGAAGATATATCAAGTAAATTGAAGCAATGGATTTCAATGTGGATTTCATTGATGATGCAATGCAAAGCGTAGCTTAATTTGACAAGAGAGGACGGAAGGGATCGAGCTAGATGCAAGTGACATTCCTAGCAAGGTGAAGGGCAAGTTGGTCTTGTAGCCGAGGGACTTTGTTGGTGGAAAGGTCTAGCATTATAGTTTGGGTTCTATACGTCAATCAAGTCATGTCAAGTGAAGCAATGCGAAGCATCTAAATCTTTATTGATCATATAGTGCAAAGGCTTATGAATTGTTTCATACAATGGAAATTCTAAGTCATTAGCTCAAGATTGGATTTGCTCAAGCAAGATGAAGAAGTTGAAGCCCTCAAGTTGGAAAAGACCAAGTATGGCATCAATGATAATATAAAAGCTCAAATGGTAGATTCTATTAGTTGCTTTTATCTTGAGTTTAGGAATGTCGTACTATCAAGAGGGATGCAACTTTAGTTGTTTTGATAACACCAAAAGTGCTCATAGTTCAACCCATGTGAGAAAGCCTTGAGAGTGGAGTCCTTTAGGGACTTTGTGTGCTGAAGGGTTGTGTGGGGTATATATACCCCATACCCCTCTCCTTCGAGGGGTGCTGGTTCATTTGCCTTTGTGGCTCGTCCCAAGCCTTCCCAAGCACCAGCAAGCTCTCCCCAAACCTCTCTTTGTGAGAGTTGAGTGATTTTGATCATATCAATTGATTTGGGTTGAGGGATGTATGTGTTGTGAGCAATAGAAAGATCAAGTGAGCAATCAACAGCTAGGGAGAGCATATCCATAGTCTTGAGCACTCCCGGTGAAGTCAAGCAACCATTGAAGCATTTGTTACTCTTGGAGGTGATCCTCCTAGACGGTTAGGCGTCGCCGGTGAGCTACCTCGTGTGTGGTAAGCCACGGATTGGTTGTAAAGGCTGGCCTTGCCTCCTTCGTGGAAAAGGGTCAAAAGTTAGTGGAACCGAGGAAAGTGGCTTGGAGTGGATAAGCCCGCCTTTCGTAGGCCCTCAACGGAGACTAGGATTCATCGTGTCTTGGTGCATGTGACAAATGCTTCCATGGTGTCGTACTCCCCGGCGGCCGAGGACGCGGTGCAGGGCACGACTGTCGGAGAAGAAGATGAGGTACTGCTCGGGGAAGTGCTTGACCACCTTGATGTCGTGGTGGCTGATGTGGAGCTGCTCCTGCAAGGCGTCGGCGACGTGGTGGGTGTCGGTGTCGTGGTTGCTGCCGTTGAGCCACCACACCGCCGTCTTGCCAATGATCTCGTCCCTCTTGCGCTTGATGGCTCCTGTTGCCGTGATGGTGCAGACCGCAAGCTCCGGGCGGTCACGGGGGTCGCCGGGGTAGGAGGCCATCTCCTCCAATTCTCCCTTGGCCACTTGCAAGTAGGAGCGCTTCCTTGTCTCCCCGGACTCTGGCCGGGAGGAAGAGGCTGAGGCTGCAAAGGAGGGAAGGGGATGGTCGTGCCGTTGTTGCTGCTCTGACCGCTTATATGGAGTCCTCCAGTAGGTGCAGGTGTGAGCTTTGTGCCCCCACTGCAAGCACTTCCAACATTTACTTCTGTTCCTGCATTTTGCAACCTTGTGGTCTGGAGAGAAGCAGTTAAGGCATTTCCCTCTGACATGAGCTTTGTATCTCTCATGGCACTGCACCTCTGATGCAGGTAGTTGAGTCCGTGCAGCCCTGCTAGAATGCGGCTTCTCCTTGCGCCACCAGTACGCCGGCATTACTTTCTGAAATCCCTGCTCGTCAACGATCGAACTCTTGTTGCCAACCTGTGGCGATCCTCCTTTCAGGTGATGCTGATTCTCTCCTCTCTGCGCCGAGCACCGCTGGAAGGTGGAGAATTGAATGTTGTCCGTTGCCCTTGAGCTGGATGTTTCCCCTTGCCATGCCTTCGAGCATCTCTCTCTGTGTGACTCCATGGAGCTGACCTGAGTCGACTTCTGTCCATGTCCTTGCTGCTCACCGGCTTCAATGCTCTTCCCTTTCTCCTCTCTGGTGAACCGCTGCTGCACCGTCTTGAATTCATTCCTACCATGCGGATTGCCGGCAGGATTGCCCCTGATGTCAGCAATTTCTTGCGGATCTTGGTGAATCTCCTGGTTGATGTGTCGTTGAAGGAGGTCGGAGATCAACGGGTCCTCGTTAATGGCGGAGCGGGCTCTCTCGAGCCCCGAGCTCGCCACCGGTGTCTTGAATCCGGCTGGCTTCTGCAAATCTTCAGAGCGGGCACTCTCGAGCCCTGAGCTCGCCACTGGTGTCTTGAATCCGGCTGGCCTCTGCAAATCTTCAGCAAACTCCGGGAGTAGAGCTGTCGCAGCATCGCTCTCCTGGGGAAGGGGCGCCTTGCGTTGCGTCGTGGCCGTGGCGGTCGCATCAGGGGGGGATTCGCCATGAGCACGCTCGATCTCCTCCTGGGCTGGGTCATTCGTGGCGAGGAAACTATGGACTAGTAGATCAGCAAGGGGCGCGGCTGGATCTTGGGTCGGCTGGGCGATTTGGGTGGAGATGCAGGCGGGTCTAGCGTGGGTGGGGGTCGAGTCGCCATGGGTGTCGCCCTGGGGGCGAGAGGTTGGTGGAGGGTCCATTTGCCCGGTTGCCTGCTCTGTGCTTTTAAGTGCTGTAAGATGTTTCTTAAAAGTTTCGGTAACACTGCGGACTGTGAGAATGCGCGGGTCAGCAACTGGACAAAAGCCACATGATGTAACATCTGCGGCGACCCTTTGCTTTCTCCAGATCTGTTGTTGAGTATTAGACTATTAGGTCACCAATTTGGCAGTGCTAGAGGTGATAGCTGATAGGTAAGATGAGAATGAGTTGGAGGGGTCTCGGAATGAAACATTGCCCTACCTCATCAAGAAAATAAAATGTGGTGCTTCCATTCTCCAAGATAAACAAAACAGATGGCATGAGTGGTATGTCATTCGGGTTGTTCTGCACACACAAGAGCCATGGACGCAGAGCAAAACTTCATCGGGTATGCAGCTCTCCTCAATACTTAAGTCTACCAAATTCTTTGCCTTCTCTTCCTTCCACGGATGAATAAATCATTTCAACAGTTGAGGTTATAGAAGTGTAGAACAATACCTACTCTTTGCAAATTCTGAAAATCTTGAACTCACATAATCAATAAGGTCTTCAAACTCAATTATCTGGTCAGTACGTAGAGCATATATCTTGACACCACTTACAAGCTCCAGAACCAACACCGCAACACGGTAACACACCAAAGCTATACACATCAGATTTAGCAGAAAATGCTTCGCATTGCATATTCTGACTTTCTGAGCCATGTAGCCACTATTCAAATTTACCAGCAAAACTAAACTTTCTTATGCCTCGTCATAGCTAGCATCACATCATCCCTGGTCGTTTCAGGATTTCATCAGATGCTTGGATATCCTAGCGTGCACGTAGGAGAAATTGATGCCAAGGTATCTTTGCGCGGCGAAGGGAACCACTCCAAGTAGCTCCTTCTTCCCCATGTCCACAGCAACCACCCACGCATCGTCATCCCAGCGGTGAAGCTTGGTCGTGAAGTAGACGATATCCTCATATTCTTGCAGGCTGAGCACGGGTTGGCATGCGTCGAGCTTCCTGAAAGGTGACCGAGCCATGCCTTCATCATATCTACTCCACACCTTGGGAAGAACGAGCTCACTGCGGATCTTCACGTTCCTGGAATCCATGATCTTAGTGTCCTGCCGCCAACGGTCGTCGTCATCCGAGGTGGGAGTAGCGGAACTAGTGATTATTACCGGCCTACTCCACGTAGCAGCCATCCAACCATCTGAGAAATACGAGTTCCCTTCCGGCCCGAAGACCACGCCATCCCTAGCCTTGAAGTAGTGAAGCTGCAGCTCGACGTACTTGAGGCGGTCTCCGACGACGACGATGTCCCGGCACAGGTGCGCGTCGCCCTCCAGCGTCTTGTTACTCTGCATAGGCTCCGGCAACCTGACGTAACGGAGCAGGGGCAGGGGTTCGCTGCTGCCTCGCATCCGCCGCCAGGCTTCGGCTTCGGCTTCCACCGGGAGGACGTCGCAGAAGAGGATGCCACGCCAGAGGTCGACGAAGGCCATGGTGCCGGCGTCCCCTCCTATCGCCATCACCTTGCAGCACTTGTGGTAAAAGTTCTTGCCGCCATGCCGCCGCCGCTGCTCCTTGCTCAGTGACACGCCGTAGACCTTCCAGTCCCCACGCTTCGAATCGTAGAGGCAGAGGTCGAACTGGCCCGCCGCCGCCACCAGTACCCGGAAGAGTCCGGCGACGATGTACTCTCCACCACCTGCGTGCTCGCCCTCGCCGGCGGTGCGGTAGCGTAGGACGCCAATGTCCTGGGCGTCGAAGAAATAGCGCCTGGGCGGGTGTGGGAGGTGCGTGAGCGACGGCCGCCGCCCCGTCCCGCCGCCGGCCTGGTAGACGTAGTAGTCGATGTTGGAATAATGTATGTCCGGGCCGACGGTGATCCTGAGGAGGGCGAGGCCGTCCTCCACGGCGAGGATCTTGTTGGGAAACGAAGGAGGCTATGCTAGCACACACAAAAACTCGTTCACTCAAAATAAGAACAACAGCAGTTATAGATCACAGATTGTTACCACTAGACGCGCAGTTGCAGCGGAAGCCGTCTTGATGTAGACGAACGCGTCGAAGTGGCAATGCAGTGCAGTTGCTTACGTCCGTCTGGTCCTGCACATGCGGTTCGTCCTTGTGCTCCAAGCGCAGCACCTTCGAGGTATCCACACGTACGAGGATTGAAACGTCGCGCACCAGACTGCTAGGTCCGCGAGCACGATGGGGAGAAAAGCAACTATTGCTTGGAAGTCGTGTCTTTCTCAGGAGGGGTTTGGTCTCTATTTATTTGGATGAAATTCTCCACACCATATTCCATTAACAATATGGGACTAATAAATAAAGCATCCCCTTCCCCTAGTAATGGGCTTCACAACATTTGTGGCCCATTAAGACTAGTGGATCGAATCCAGTTGTCTCTTGGGCATATTCCCAACAATCTCCCACTTGCACTAGAGACAATCTCATAAGCAAGTTTTCGGTGTTTCAAACCTCTTAAGTGTGTGACCCTATGGGTTCACGTACACATAGATATGGTTCGAGTACTCCTACTCATTCCAATAGTTGATAGCGGCCTCTAGCAAGACGTGTCAACTCCCATGAATACGTAAAGATCATATCAGACGAACCACCACAACATCACGTACAAGCTATTCCCTTTGCCTCACGATATTTGGTCTAACTCCAAGTAAGACCTCCCTTTCTCGAATCTGTGAGTCGGATCCTTCAAGAGGTTAACACTTAACCTAGCACGGCCATGCATTTCTTGATCCGATCACTCGAGGGGCCCAGAGATATCTCTCTCGTATAGAGAGGGGCAAATCCCATCTTGATTGACCATGCCTCACAGCATGCTTCCTGACAAACTCGAAAACCACCTTTATAACTACCCAGTTACGGAGCAGCGTTTGGTAGTCCCTAAGTAGGTCAATTCACATCTTGAGTACATACGACAATCTCAAGTCTAAGGACAAAGCATACGCGTTGTGAAGAAGAGATAAACAAGTCTCAAACTGGGTCAGTCCAGCCCCATGTCATACATGTGCCCACATTATTAGTTTGACATCCCCATGTCCATGACTTGCGAAACATAGTCATCAACTAATACATGTGCTAATCAAATTAGGGACAATCCTTTTGAATAACCATACAAGTATAGAGTTTCACAAACAATTCACATAATTGTTAATCATATACAAGTTGACTTTCATGGATATTCAATAAATAAACAATATGTCATAGATACAAAACATTGTCCACTCACACTAGAGCTAATCTAAATGATATCTAATACTCATAGCTCTTGTGTGTGATTCATGTTTAGGCCGTGGAAGAGCCTTTGTCAAAGGATCAGCAATATTCAAATCCGTATGTATTTTGCATATCTTTATCTCACCACGTTTAACGAACTCTCGAATGAGGTGAAACTTCCGCAGTACATGTTTGTTTTTCTGGTGATTCCTCGGCTCCTTAGCCTGTGCAATTGCCCCATTGTTGTCACAGTAGAGTTCCAATGGGCTAGATGCATTGGGAAACACACCAAGCTCAATGAGAAACTTCCTCATCCAAACACCTTCCTTCGCCGCTTCCGAAGCTGCGATGTACTCTGCTTCCGTTGTAGAATCAGCCACAGTATCTTGTTTAGAACTTTTCCAGCTTACAGCACCACCGTTTATCGTGAACACGAATCCTGATTGCGACTTTGAATCGTCTGGATCAGTTTGGAAACTAGCATCAGTGTAACCCTTTACAATGAGCTCTTCCTCACCTCCAAAGACTAGGAACACATCTTTAGTCCTTCTAAAGTACTTAAGAATGTTTTTCACCGCTGTCCAGTGACTTTCACCTGGATTAGACTGGTGTCTGCTCGTAACACTTAGAGCATATGAGACATCTGGACGAGTACTTATCATGGCGTACATGATGGATCCAATTGCTGAAGCATAAGGGACCTTACTCATGCGCTCCCGCTCAGCAGTCGTCGTAGGACACTGAGTCTTGCTGAGGTGTACGCCATGTGACATAGGCAAGAACCCTTTCTTGGACTGTTCCATGCTGAACCGATTCAGCACCTTGTCAATATAAGTATCTTGACTTAATCCTATAAGCCTCCTTGATCTATCCCTATAGATCCTTATGCCCAGAATATATGCAGCTTCCCGTAAGTCCTTCATAGAAAAACTATTTTTCAGCGAAGTCTTAACGGATTGTAGCATAGGAATATCATTCCCAATCAACAATATGTCATCCACATACAAGATTAGAAATACAACAGAGCTCTCACTTTCCTTCTTGTAAACACAAGCCTCTTCTTCATTCTGCCGGAAGTCAAACCCTTTGACTACCTCATCAAAACGAAGGTTCCAACTCCGAGATGCTTGCTTTAATCCATAGATTGATTTCTGAAGCTTGCATATTTTTCCAGCATTAGTTGGATCGACAAAACCTTCGGGTTGTATCATGTATACATCCTCCTCTAGGTTCCCATTGAGAAAAGTTGGTTTGACATCCATTTGTCATATCTCATAATCGAAATACGCAGCTATTGCTAGAATGATCCGGATAGATTTAAGCATCGCTACTGGAGAGAATGTCTCGTCGTAGTCAACTCCTTGAACTTGTCGAAAACCTTTTGCAACAAGTCGTGCTTTGTAGACGTTAACATTTCCATCTACATCTCTCTTTCTCTTAAAGATCCATTTGCACTCGATGGGTCTCACACCATCAGGCGGGTCAACTAAGTTCCAAACTTGATTTTGCCCCATGGAATCTATCTCGGATCTCATGGCACTTTGCCATTTCTCGGAATCGGGGTCCATCATAGCTTCCGCATAGGTCCTAGGCTCATCGTTGTCCATCAACAATATGTCGCGCTCTCCCGTAACTAGGAGATTCATTTTCTGTGTAGCGCGACGTGGCCTTTCCGACCTTCGTGGTTGTGGCGGTTCTTCTCTTACCACAGGTGCCTCAACTTGTTCTGCTACATTAGCATCACTCGTAAAGTCTTGCCTCATAGGCTCATCTCGAATTTCTTCAAGATACACCTTCTGTCTACTTTTCTCGCTCTTGAGAAACTCTTTCTCCAAGAAAACACCGTTCCTAGCGACAAACACTTTGCCCTCTGATCGGTTGTAGAAATAATATCCAATTGTTTCCTTTGGATATCCCACGAATATGCACTTGTCCGATTTTGGTGTAAGCTTGTCCGACTGAAGTCGCTTGACATATGCCTCACAACCCCAAATTTTCAGAAAAGACAAACTGGGAGTCTTGTCAGTCCATATCTCATATGGTGTCTTCTCCACGGACTTAGATGGTACCCTATTTAGTGTGAAAGCTGTTGTTTCTAGAGCGTAACCCCAAAATGATAACGGTAGGTCTGACTGGCTCATCATTGATCGCACCATGTCTAACAAGGTTCGATTACGTCGCTCGGACACACCGTTCCTCTGAGGTGTTCCAGGTGGCGTTAGCTGTGGAACAATTCCGCAACTCTTTAGATGAGTGCTAAACTCGTGGCTCAAATACTCGCCTCCACGATCTGATCGCAAGGCTTTAATTTTCTTGTCACGCTGATTTTCAACTTCATTCTGAAACTCTTTGAACCTTTCAAAAGTCTCTGACTTGTGCTTCATTAAGTAGACATAGCCATATCTACTAAAATCATCAGTGAAAGTTATGAAGTACTGAAATCCACCTCGAGCTGTCATGCTCATTGGTCCACATACATCAGTATGTATGAGTTCCAACAAGTCTTGCGCCCTCTCAGGAAAACCTGTGAAAGGTGCCTTGGTCATCTTGCCTAGCAAACAAGCTTCGCACGTCTCGTATGATTCAAAATCAAACGAAGTTAAAAGTCCATCAGAATGGAGCTTCTTCATGCGCTTCTCACTTATATGACCCAAACGACAATGCCACATATAGGTAGGATTCAAATCATCTAGCCGAGGCCTTTTAGCAATTATATTACATATAGGTGAATCATCAAGATTTAAAATGAACAACCCATTCACAATGGATGCAAGAGCCACAAACATGACATTCTTTGAGATCACACAACCATTGTCTTTACTCGCGAATGTATAACCATCCTTCATCAAACATGAGGGAGATACAATGTTTCGACTCAAACTAGGAACAAAATAACAATTATTCAATTCCATGATAAATCCTGACGGAAGGTGGAGTTGCATCGTCCCGACGGTCAAAGCAGCAACTCTTGCATTATTGCCCACTCGGAAATCAACTTCGCCTCTTCCCACGATTCTACTTCTTACTAATCCCTGCATCGAATTGCAAATATGAGCAACCGATCCGGTATCAAATACCCAGGAATTAATAGAAGATTCAGCGAGAAAAATGTCTGTAATATTAATGTCAAGTGTACCTGATGCGGAAGTACTCTTACTACCGCCTTTCTTCAGAGAAGCCAGGTACTTCGTGCAATTCCTTTTCCAGTGACCAAGTTCCTTACAATAAAAGCACTCCTCTTTTTCTGCAGCTAGTCCAGACTCAGTCTGGGGCGTTGAGCTTGGCTAAGAGATCATATCTTTAGCCTTGCCCTTCTTCTTCCAAGATTTGCCCTTCTTCTTGAAGTTAGGCCTGTTTTGGATGGCCATCACATGGCTGTTGCTAGCGCTTTTCTTGATTTCAGCCTCTGCTGTCTTGAGCATGCCACACAACTCATTCAATCCCTTCTCCGCCTCATGCATATGGTAGTTCGAAATGAAGTTCCCAAAGCTAGGTGGAAGTGATGCTAGAATAAAATCAGTGGCTAACTCTGGGCCAAGTGGGAAGCCTAGCTTCTCCAACCTCTGGGAGTAACCAACCATCTTGATCACATGCGGCCCTACAGCTGCGCCTTATGCTAGCTTTGTTTCCATAAAGGCCTTTGAGACATTGAACCTTTCAGTCCTGGCCTGAGTTTGGAACATGTCCTTAAGCGCCTCGATCATATCGTGCGCCTCATGGTTTGTCTCAAACTGCATCTGCAGCTCGGGTTCCATGCAAGCAAGCATAAGGCAACTCACTTCAAGATTGACATCACATGCCTTCTTGTAAGCAAGTTTCTCAGCAACAGTTGCGTTATCATCAGGCTCATCTGGTAATGGGGTGTCTAGAATATCTTCCTTTTTCTCAGCCCTGAGAACAATTCTAAGGTTTCGGATCCAATCCGCATAATTTGTTCCATTCAACTTATCCTTTTCAAGGATCGAACGCAAAGAAAACGGTGTGCTAGGTGCCATTGATCTACAACAGAAAATAATGCAAAATACTAAGACAACATATCTATGACAGAGTAAAATACATTAAACAATTTAACGGAATTTACTCCCACTAAAATCAATATCCCTCCATTGATACTTAGTGATTCAGGATCCACAACTAACAAGTTGACTAGTGAGCTTTAGCATCACCGCTAGAAGACATGGTAGATCGGTAAGCAACTCTTGCTAATCATATCATATATGACTCCTGTTGTTGGTTGACATCTCTATGTCTCGGCGTCCAACCTTTATGTCCCAAGGTCCTTAACCGTTAAGATGACCTTGTTTAAGTTAACCAACTCTTTATGCGATTAAGTATCCGATACAAACCCATCTAGTCAAGGAAAACTAGTGGCACCCTAATTTCATAGACCCACCACTAATTGTACAAGACATGTGATGGTGCAAGATTTAGTTGGGAGGACATTTAAAACTTAAACATTTCTGAGGGATCGTTTTCAAAATTGTAATTTCGCCGGACTGTCCGACGTTCCTTGCGGACCGTCCACTGTTTCCTTGCGGACTGTCCGACCTGCTCTGGCGGACCGTCCGACCCTCTGGAACGCTAGATAACGTCTCTGTAAGATTCTTGACCGAATTTACGGACTGTCCGCCGCTCTCTCGCGGACCGTCCGCCGCTCTCTCGCGGACCGTCCGCCGCTCTCGCGCGGACCGTCCGCCATTATCGCTACCGTCAATATACCCAAATTTGATCCGACCAATCACATTGATCTATATCTCACCATGCATGGGTTTGCGTGTATCACTTAACTCCGGTGGCGGAATTCCGACCGGTAGGAGTAATTCGTTACACCACCATCATAGTGAATCCAGTCAACATTGTCGTATATCGACATGCGACGCGGTCATTGATCTAAGTTCGATTCGACCAATCCAATTGATCTATATCTCACCATGCCTGGGTTTACGTGTATCACTTAACTCCGATGGAGGAATTCCGACCGGTAGGAGTAATTCGTTACACTACCATCATAGTGGAGATCACGAACCGATCAGAGACTAATCTACATCCAAGCATATCTCTATATGCATATATCCGAATCTATAACGAAACAACCTGGCTTTGATACCACTGTTGGGAAACGAAGGAGGCTACCCTAGCACATACAAAAACTCGTTCACCCAAAATAGGAACAACAGCAGTTATAGATCACAGATTGTTACCACTAGACGCGCAGTTGCAGCGGAAGCCGTCTTGATGTAGACGAACGCGTCGAAGTGGCAGTGCAGTGCAGTTGCTTACGTCCGTCTGGTCCTGCACGTGCGGTTCGTCCTTGTGCTCCAAGCGCAGCACCTCCGAGGTATCCACACGTACGAGGATTGAAACGTCGCGCACCGGACTGCTAGGTCCGCGAGCACGATGGGGAGAAAAGCAACTATTGCTTGGAAGTCGTGTCTTTCTCAGGAGGGGTTTGGTCTCTATTTATTTGGATGAAATTCTCCACACCATATTCTATTAGCAATATGGGACTAATAAATAAAGCATCCCTTCCCCTGGTAATGGGCTTCACAACATTTGTGGCCCATTAAGACTAGTGGATCGAATCCAGTTGTCTCTTGGGCATATTCCCAGCAGATCTTGGGCGCGATGCGGATCTCGGCGGCGTCAGGGCTGTGGACGCACACGTAGGAGACGCGCGGCGGGCGGCGCGGGCAGAAGGTGACCTGGACCCGCTTGTCGTCCCATGTCGTGGAGGCGGCGGTGGTGGCGTTGTCGCGCTTGGCGACGTAGGCCTGCAGCTCGAGGAGTACCCATGGGAGGTTTTCTTCGGCGGCAGCGTCGTCGGTGGCGGAGAGGGCGGGAGGATGCAGGGTGGACGGGTCCAGACGACAGAACGCCATTGATAATAGGGTTAATTGGATACATGCCATTACAATTTTTCTGTTTCTGAGATATGCCATTACAATTCGTCTATTCGGAAATATGCCATTACAATTCGATGTTTGTTTGAGATGTGCCATTTTCTACGTCTTCTACGGCTTTGGGCCCATCTGCAGGTCACCATACATTCGTATAGACCAAAATACCCCTCACGTTTCTCTCTCCATTCGCTGACATGTGGGCCCAACATGTCATCCCCTCTTTCATCCCTTTCTTCCCCAATCCATCCGACTCGGTCTCGTCCTCCGTCGATGCGTCGCTCCTCCGCTTCCTCCCGTGAAGTTGGGCTCCGGGAAGAAGCAGGCCGCGCGGTCTCCTCGCCGGTGACCGCGTCGTTCCTCCCACACCTCTGCTGCCGCGGATGTGCAGCGGCGGCGGCGCGGCACCGAGGCTGGACGAGCGGCGGCAGAGGCACGGGGGTGCGCGCGGATGGGAAGCGTCGGCAGCGCGCGACCGGCGGCGGCGCGGACGGGCAGCGCCGACGGCACCGGAGCAGCGGCGGCGCGGCACAAAGGCCGGACGAGCGGCGGCCCAAAGCAGCGGGGGCGCGGCACGGAGGCCGGACGAGCGGCGGCAGAGGCACGGGGGTGGCGCGGATGGGCAGCGTCGGCGGCGCGCGATCGGCGGCGACGCGGACGGGCAGCGCCGGTGGCAGTCCGAAGCAGCAGCGAAGTGGCACCGAGGCCGGACGAGCGGCGGCGCGCCGAGGCCGGATGAGCGGCGGCCCGGAGGTTGAAGATGACGTCTGGGTCCCACACGTCAGCGAGCTGGGAGAAGAGACGTAGAAAGGGTATTTTGGACTATACAAAAATGCGTACATCTCTAGGTGGGTCCAAAGGAATCAGAGACGAATCAAGAGCATCAAATACGTACAGAATGGCACATCTCAAACAAACATCGAATTGTAATGGCATATTTCCGAATAGACGAATTGTAATGGCATATCTCAGAAACTGAAAAATTGTAATGGCATATATCCAATTAACCCTTGATAATATTGTTGACAGACGATTGGATAGATTTCCCCGGTATAAGTAGAGGATGCGAGGAGATCCGATTCGATGTCGGCGAGTTATTAGGGGGCGTTCGTTTCCAGCTCGATCTCGAACCAGATAGCTAGTTTCCAGCCTCTCTCCCTCTTGCGTAACTTTCAGCTACTCCTGTAGTCAGTAGAGATCTCGCTCCGATGCGGCGTCTTGCAAGTTGCAAGAACCAAAGGAGGTCACTGGCACGATCGCCGCGGCACGGTCGGACCTTCATGCCGGAGAGTTTTCACGAGTTAATTCAAAGAAACATATCTCTTACCTAACCAATTTGATAGATGATACCTCAAATATTATAGGGAAAATTTGCTACAGGACACGCGAAATGACGCTCATTTGCTGAGACACACCGTTGACCGCCTAATAGGCTGAGACACACTATAGTTTTGTGTCAATTTGCTGGAACACACCGCTTCTATTAAAATAATATTTCTTGGCTGGGAAGGAGAGAGAACGGCTAGAAAATGTCATTTTTGCCCTTGGTCCCACCTGTCCGAGCGGGACATCCGGAGCCACGAGGAGTACACGGGCGAGCCCCAGGCGTCTCTCCCGGACTACTCCGACGAGCAGCAGGCTCCCGTCTTCGCGTGAAGTAGATGGGGAAGAAAGAAATGACAGGTGGGACCAAGGGCAAAAATGACATTTCCTAGCCGTTCTCTCTCCTTCCCAGCCAAGAAATATTATTTTAATCGAAGCGGTGTGTTCCAGCAAATTGACACAAAACTGCAGTGTGTCTCAGCCTATTAGGCGGTCAACGGTGTGTCTCAGCAAATGAGCGTCATTTCGCGTGTCCTGTAGCAAATTTACCCAATATTATATGTAGGTAGAAAACTTATGAAGTCTACTTTTAATTATATGCAACAATTTTTTTAGAAGGTTATATGCAGCAAATGGTGCTAAGCTTTGTGTACAGAGCTATATCTGTTTTAGTGAATATTGTTCCAGCTTCTCAAGCATTTAGACTGGGCATGTTTGATAGGTCCCCAATCTAACTAGAAAGGATGTTTCCAATATAAATATCAGTTGCCCATGCATCACTGATTGCATTTACTTTTTTGATAGAGCTGACTGAATATGCTCGAAAAGAAGAAGAGACAAAACAATGTTATCACTGATCCATGTGAAAATTGTGGTTGACAAACTATTGTTATGGTGGAACACGAAGACTTCTACGCAAGTTCCTCAATGTCTGTTTAGATAGGTGTTTGATTGCAACTTTCAGTATTCACTTCAAACTACCTTATGCAAACACTCCTTGTATTGTGATTTGTCATGTAGAAATGTTGATGTATGTCTATTACCTATCAAGTCCTTAATTCTGACAGTGCCAGCTGACAAATGTCGAGGCCTACCTTATGCAAACACTCCTTGTATTGTGATTTCTCCCCTTTTATTAGTCATTTCATTGACATAACATGCTTAATCTGTAGTATTTCGGATTCGTTCAAATCATAGTCCGTTTTGTTGAGGATGTCTTCTGTTGTTTTGCAGAAGAATCATGCTTACTGCCATGCATAAATAGCATAGCGGTATCAACTTACTCGCTGAATTCCTATATACTGCATGCTTCACTGAAAGCTCGAACAGTTCCTGAAGACGTACAGGTGTGCTATGATGCTATCAGTTCTCCTAACTAGCAGTTAAGCATTCAAATTATCAAATATTAACTGACGACGCAGGATCGAAATACAGATCACACAAGACATTCGCAGCGAAATTAAGAACTTGTGAATTCTGATCGAGCAGTTACTGGTATTACAATAGTTTGTCAGGCTGGGTGATGCCAACGGTTAATCAGATCAGACATTGCTAGTGTCACATGACTCGCACCAACACAGATCGATCCAAATCATGGACCAGATGCTTGAGACGAGAGGCTCTACACCGTTCAGCAATTAGCAATTGATGCCATCTGTTCAGACCTGAGATCTGAGGCAATCAACTAGTACTACTGTACTAGTGTTAGCGTACTGCTAGTTGGGTAAAGTTCAGGCTGACACCCCCAACGGTCATGCTCGGAGCAACGTACGGCGAGAACCCGCAGTTGCAGAAAGACAAACGGCGTCACTCCTTTCAGCGATCGCCTGCCTTTTCTCCCCCAATTGTGAGTTGTGACGTCCTGCCTTGAGCCGTTGAGCATGCGATCTGTCCGCCGCTTTGTCACCGCTAGATGCCAAAGAGTTGCGATTTGCCAAATGCCAACGCTGCTGCACGTGCCAAGTACAATCATTGAGCAGATATCCCAAGTTGACGATGCGTCAAATCAGACGAGAGTACGAGACTACTCAGAGCCAAGCATCGCGCCGGCGGGGGGACGCCGCAACACACTTCTGAACAACGGATTACGGGCCTGATTGGTTCCCTTCCAAATTTTTGGCATGCCTAAGTGTTGGCAAGCCAAAAGTTAAGCAAAATAGTTGCCAATATTTTAGTAGAACCAATGTGAGACAAGGACAGGTTTTGGTAGAAAACCAAATGGTGGCCAAATGATAGCACATTGCAAGTTACTTTCAGATTCAGACTTCAGGAGCAACAGAACAGATCAAAATTTATCATTTCAACGATCCAGTCGAAGAACAAACAACTCAGATAGCTGTAACAGATATTCAAAATATAACATCAGATAACCGGAGACTTATATCGCCTGCAGAACATTCACCCAACCAAATGCATCAAAATCTCACATCACCGCACAGAGCAACTCAGAATCGCCATAAAACAAGAGACTATGCAGAGATCTAAGATTATTCCACCTATCCATTTGCAGCAACAATTGCAACAGGTATTCAGATCATATATTCAGACTCATGCCTGCAAAACATTCAGATATACCAAACTTTCAAAATCTCACATCAACAGCGCATAACTACCCACAACCAATATCATCAAACAGTAACTATTAATATGCAGAGAGAATGAAATCTGTTCAGCAAATTAACCATCATCTATTTAGATTAGATCTGAGATTTAAAACAGGCGCTGATGCTTGGGGGTTAAGTACAGACTGCAGACGAACATTCCAACAACAGACAAGTGCCGAAGAAGCGAACACACTACGACTACTGCCTCACTTCATGGACTGTGACACTTGCAACTACCAACTTGAGAGGGGATAACCACTACAGCTACATCTAGAGAGACAGACAGCATCCAGCGACAGCAGCAACCGCCCAGTTAGGCCAACGACGAAGAATTCCCTACTGACTGGAACAACCTGGCAGGCAACAGCTCCATGCATCACTCGTCACCCTGCAAAACAAATTTCAGACAACACGGATATGTGAGGTTGGGATTCAGTCATTCAGAGACAGTGAAGAGGTGCAGCAGTGGAATCTACAAGAGCGAGCAGGATCGGCTCTCACCTCCTCATCCACCTCGGACTTGGACTTGTCAGAGTCTCCAGACGCTGTAGGACCTCCAGACTGCAGGGCAACAGAACACATATCACTTCCATGTACAGCACGGACGTGCAGGCACTTTCAGGAGATGTGGGTAGTGACTGGAGTTTACCTGCTTGTTGTAGGCGTCCATCTTCTTGGTGTACTCAACCTTGAGCTTCTCAGCCTTGGACACGAAGGGAGCCTTCTCCTGCATATCAGCAGTCACATAGCAGCGTCAGGACAAACAAGCGTTCCATCTTAGTTTCCATTTCAAACAGAGTCATATCCTATACATACTGCAGCAGGGCATCACAGCAAGTGAATGTACAAAATCATCAGCAAAAACAAAACTATGGAGTGGACGACTTCAACACGAAATTGAACAAAACACTGTCAAATTCACAGAATCTCTTGAACCGAACAGTTATCCACAATTTAACAGACATCCACAATTATCCACAATTTAACAGTTATCCACAATCTCTTGAAGACTAAGACTATAACAGGCATCCACAATTTAACCAACAGTTATGAACCCTAACCATGCCAGGAGAGAAATTTGAACTGGCAACCGCCTATTGGAGCATAACCAGCAAATTTTGAACTCGACGAACCAAATTTCGCAGATCTAACATTCAATCTATCAGCAAATAACCACATAATATATGCACAACGCAGGGGAGCCAAACACGGATGAAATTTGAACAGGCATTCGAACTAGCAAAAAGCACATCGAACACAGCTCAAACGGTTGAGGGATACGGGGAGAAAGCAACTTACAGCATCGGACAGGGACTTCCACTTGTCACCGCCAGCCTTGCCAATCTGCGATTCCCAAAACCACAAGCATCAGAAACGCAGACTTCACAACCGAACCATCGCAAATTGACGAAACGAAGGACGAATTCGGGGAGGAAACAACGCTTACCACTGAGACTTGCTTCACATTGGGGTGCTTCTCCTTGTAATCCTTCCTGAAGTCCTCCCTGCAGAAACCATCACACCAATCGATCAGAACGAAACCGAAACAAAGCGGGGGAAACACCAGAGCCGCATGAATCTAGCACTCACATGAACACGAAGAAGGCGCTCGGAGGCCTCTTGGGCTTGTTCGGGTCCTTCTCGGCCTTGGACTTCCTCACCGAGAGCCTGCGCCACCACCAACAACAACAACAACAGCAAACGAAACCCCGTCAGAACCCCGAGCAAAACGAATCGAAACCACCACCAGAAACACCACGAGAATGGGGGAAAACCAGGCGGCCGGATCGAATCGTACCTGGAGTCGGCACCGCGGGAACTCGCCCTCGACTTCATCTCGGAACCTGCCGCAACAAATCCAACAAAAACCAAATCCATCAGCAAAAATCCACACCAACAGCCCCAAATTCGCAACGATTTGATCCAGATTTCGAACTCC
Organism: Echinochloa phyllopogon; assembly: GCA_033239725.1. NCBI lineage: Eukaryota > Viridiplantae > Streptophyta > Magnoliopsida > Poales > Poaceae > Echinochloa > Echinochloa phyllopogon. The sequence goes on along the minus strand of BTCW01000002.1, from coordinate 45,633,715 downwards.
CAGTACCTTCGGGTCGGATCGCGACGTGGGGCTTGGATGCGTGCTCGTGCGCCGCGTGCCTGTGTGGGTTGCGTGATGGGATGCGAGTGGAGGGGAAAAGGGGCCGGAAGGGGGGCGGCTTTTAAAGGCGGGGGCGGTGAGTGTTTGCGCGGGATCTGAAAATTTTCCGCCACGTCACCGATCCGAGGGCTCGCCTCCCATTGGCCGCGCGGCGCGCCGCTGGCTCCTGCCTTCCGCGGCTAGTAGTACGCGATCTCTGGCTAGCCTGCGGGTGCTGCTTGGATGGCTTCTGGATGGTCGGGTGCCTCTGGGCCCGCTCGTCAGTGACTATGTGGGTGTGGTTCGGGTTGTTTTCGGCTGGAGGCGAGAGTTTTCACGGTGTGCTTTCTTCGGCCCGCCCTGTGCTTCTTGGAGGGCCAGTTCGGGCATTTCGCAGTCTCGCGAAAGTGGTCGAAGTTTTGGGGCCCACGTGTCATGCGTGGTGGGGAAGATGCCTTCAATGCTTTGGTGGTAGTTATCCCTATGCGCTCTTGGAGGGGCCTACACGTCAGTATAATATACGCGTGAGCGTACCTGGCCGTATACGGGCCGCATAAGTGACGAATTAACTTGGATTGGGTCATTATTACGGCTATGGGCGTGGGCCTGATCTTCACGTTGCGGCCCAAATCTGTTCCAGGTTGCAGTTTTTTGTTTTTGTTTTTTTGAGATTGTTCCAGGTTGGAGTTGCACACCTTAAATAGACCAAAAGATAAAATCAAAATGTTCTGAAAAAATAGATAAAACCACAAGAAATCAACAAACTGACAAAGTACCTAGAAATATTGAGACTTGGAGAGAAACGTGAACTGCATTAAAATCTTCAAGCGAAGCCGGGGACCAAATACACATGGTCCTGAACCTGTGAAATGGATGACAAAAAAAACGTTTTCTTTAAAGGGGCCTCTACGTGGGCCATTTTTCCAGCAAAATGTTCATGACATTTTGGAAGCAGGTATTCCAGGATTTTCCGGCGCTATGCGTTAAGTGGTAAGCGGCGTTCCCGTCGACAATGAGATGTCAACGGTGACTTCGATAATCTCCAGATGCCGGGTGCTCAGTTCTTTGGAGGTGCTCATAGGGGTAGGGTTTGCGTACGTGTATTCATAGGGGTGAGTGTGCGTGCGTGTGTGAGCGTTTGCGCTGTACTGTGTGATTCTAAAAAAAAAAAGATACTAGACCAAAACAGGGTAAACGCAAAGTCCTGGATGACTTAAACACTCCTGATGGTTTTGGAGAAGGAAGTCCTACTTAAGTCTTCGAATTTCCAGCTGTAAGTTTCAGGGATATCACAGTTGCAACAAATAACTTTCATAAATCGTTTATGATAGGACAAGGAGGTTTTGGCAAAGTTTAGGTAACCCATTCACAACTTTCTTGTTTTACTTTCATTCTTCAATTGTAGTTGTACATTTTTTTTTCTATAACTTTAGATTTATGCTTTTCTTCATAGCTGTAAAAAATGTACTAAAGCATATCATATTATATGTTCATTGCGTAGAACTACTAATTTGAAGTCCAACACAATTTGATTTTCCATTTTATGATTTTCTGTGATTTATTATGATTTTTCAAAACTGCTTCAGGAGAGCGTCTAGGCTTTTGTACGCTCTCCTTTTCAGTATGATCCAGTTGCACATTACAGTTTCATGATTCAACAAAAAATGTTTAGTAATCATAAGACAGCGTTGATCTTTGTAGACAATACAAGAAAGATAATACTAAATTGGCCAACAAGGTTTAACATAATCAAAGGGGTTGCTAAATGGCTTCTATATCTCCATCAAGATTCAAGACTGAAGATAATTCACAGAGATCTAAAAGCAAGCAACGTTTTGCTTGATGAAGAGATGAGACCAAAGATAGGGGATTTTAGCATAACAAGGATGTTTAGTGAGAACCAACATAATGCAAACACAAAGCGTGTAGTCGGAACATAGTGAGTGATATGTTTGCTGAAATTAGCATACAAGTTAACTTAAGTTGCCCAAAAAATAACCATTCCTGGTGAAATTTTACAGCGGCTACATGGCTCCAGAATATGCAATGAGAGGCATATTTTCTGCCAAGTCTGACGTGTATAGCTTTGGTGTGCTGATGTTGGAAATCGTAAGTGGTGTGAAGATAAGCTCTACTGATCAGATAATGGATTTTGAAAACCTTAGTCTATGTGAGTATAAGCTTCTGAATTTCCAAACAGTAGCTATTGAAGTTTTTAGAGTCCCACGACCCTAATTGTTTGTTTGACTTATTCAGGCATGGAACCTATGGAAGGAAGGGAATGCAAAAGATTTGGTAGATTCAAGTATTGTGAACTACATACCACCTGAAGCCTTGCTTTGCATCCACATAGGGCTCTTGTGCGTGCAGGACAACCCCGAGGATAGGCCACTCATGTCATCTGTGGTGTTCGTCTTGGAGAACGGAAGCACCACACATCCCGTCCAAAACAAACCTGTATATTTTGCCAATACAGATAACGAAGTAGAACGGATAAGAGGCAATGATCAAAACTCAAATAACAGTGTAACTCTTTCAGTTCTCGAGGGAAGATAGGCCAAATTTCAGTCCCAAGATACGGCATTTATTATTTAAAGGAACACTCAGATGATAGTATGCATAGTGATAATGGACGGTTACTTTTTCACCAAAAAAAGGACTTATCTGATGAATGATTTTTCAGCTCCAATTTTCACATTCCTAAGCCTCTATTTTGAACAAGGCAACAAAATAAGGATGCAATATTTTTTTTAGAAAATACACATAATAAGTTGATGGTGGGAGGGCATCTCTTTTTTTATCTCTTGTATTAGCGTATTGCATTTTTAGTCTGACGGGGAATACACTACTCGGAGTCTCGGACTACTGAGAAATAGTATGCCAGGAATTTAATCCTTCAAAGGACCAGCTTCTAACATGATTAGACATAGGTACAACCTTACCAGAGCATATAGTAAAGTGCTGCCCTTTGAGCATCAAACACAACTCAAGCCGCTAGACAAATTTGTAGCTGAACAATGCGCGCTCAACAGAACCGAAAATCATAGAGCAAATGAGACCATCCTTTTTTTTTGAGCAAGTGACTGTTTTGTTAAGAAATCCCTAATTAAGGAACAATTGTGGGCTCGTACCAAATATACCCCCAAAAGGTTCCCCCACATCTATATAATCAACAACCGTATTCATCTATGACTAATGAGAAAGAGACCCGAAGCTTCATCTATATCTGTGTTCATGTGTTCTTTGTGTTTGTGATGGAAAAAAATCTAATCTACATCTTCTCACGCCTTGTTTTTTTATTGGGATTGGGAAAGCCGCATCACGAATCCGATTTAGAAGCAAATCCTCTGCAGTATGTACTGCAGAGGGACTCACGGTCACTGACGGGTGGGCCATGGCATCGGTGGGACCCACACATAAGTGAGTGAGTCTGTCTGCACTACTGCTGAGAAGACTCACCCTCCGATTCTTAACATGTTTGACGACTTCGACAGTGTTTGGTTCAACTCCGACTGCTGTGTGCGCCGCGCAGCCCACTACCTTACCTGAGCGCGCAGGCCGCAAGGGCCCCCGTGCTCTCTGAGAGCCTGGCTGCTGCCGCATTCTGGGCCTGAGGAACATGGTCGTAGACTGCATAATCTTTCGGCCTTAAGCGTGGCCCACCATTCCAAAGCAAGCCTTTTCTTCCCGTGGAGCCCATCCATGCTCAGCCCGTACCATGCTCATATGAGTCTGAATCCACCCCCGCGGTCCGACGTGGACGTGGACAACTGAAATGTCAAACAGTCAGATTTGAGTCTGAATCCACCCTTTTTGGGATCGTTTGGACTGAGCCGCAAACATCATCTGCTTCCCACAATCAAAGCACCTTGACGTCATTGCTTGTTCGACCACGGCTCAGCGCAACCATTTCCTAACCAAGAAATTCTTCAGTTACATAGCCGGCGCGCGCATCCCTTTCAGCATTCACCTCGCCGGATTGCAAAGGAACGCGCGTGCATGATGGCTTGGTCAGCTACCAGGTACGGCGCTGTCCTCCTATCCATGCTGCTGCTGCTGCCACGGTGGTGTGCGTCCGACGACCGGCTCGTCCCCGGCAAGCCGCTCTCGCCGGGCGCCACCGTCGTGTCCGCCGGCGGCGGATTCTCCTTGGGCTTCTTCTCCCCCGCCGGCTCCGACGATCGGATGTACCTCGGCATTTGGTACAGCGACATCCCGCAGCGCAATGTCGTGTGGGTCGCCAACAGGGAATCCCCCGCCACGAACGGCACGGCCAACGCTTCGCCGGCGCTGTCCCTGACCGGCACCGGCAACCTCGTCCTGTCCGACACCGACGGACGCGTCCTCTGGGCGACCAACGCCACCGGCGCCGCGAGCTCCTCCCCTCCGTCGCCGCCGACCGGCCTCGCCGCGGTGCTGCTGAGCACCGGCAACCTCGTCATCCGGTCGCCGGACGGCGCCGCCCTGTGGCAGAGCTTCGAGCACCCGGCCGACACGCGGGCCACCGGGCGCGTCCCGTTCCAGAGTACGGTCTGGAGGAACGTGGCCGGGTCGGAGCCGTAGGAGAAGGGCCCCACGACACGAGGCGCGCGCCGGCCCGGTGGCCCGCACCGCGCCATGGACGGGCGGCATGGTCGCCAGCCAGGTCCGCGTGAACGCCGGCGTCGTCTTCTACGACTCCGCGATCGTCAGCACCGAGGACGAGATCTACGTGACCTACAGCGTCTCGGACGGCGCGCCGCGCTCCAGGTTCGTGCTGGCTTACTCCGGCGAGCTCAGGTTCAAAACCTGGGCCTCGTCGGCGTGGGTGCTCGTCGGCGAGTTCCCAGCTACGGAGTGCAACCGCTACGGTCACTGCGGCCCGAACGGCTACTGCGACAGGTTCTCCCGGGGGTGCCGACGAAAGGCGGCGCTGCGGTGCGGCGGCGACGGCTTCGTGGCCGTGCCGTGGATCAAATCGCCGGACAAGTTCGTGCACGTCGGGAACCGGAGCTCCGAGGAATGCGCCATGGAGTGCACCAGGAACTGCTCGTGCGTGGCGTACGCCTATGCCAACTTGAGCAGCAGCAGCACGAAGAAGGACGGAACGAGGTGCTTGGTGTGGGCTGGGGATTTGATTGATACGGAGAAGGTGACTTTGGCTGGCAGCGACACGCTGTACCTCCGGATTGCAGGCCTGGATACAAGTATGCAACAGACCTCTCCTCTTTCTTTCTTTTTTTCGATTATTACTGACTCTGAAATGACTTTTAAGTTTCAACAGGAACAAGGCCAAAGACCAACGCACTGAAAGTTTTCTTGCCTGCAGTTATAGGTGGCATTCTGATACTCACAGGCACACTTGTATGGCTGAAGTTCAGAGGTACTCGCTCTAGTAATCTACAAGTGTCTATTGTGCATTATCCTCATGAGAGATGAAATGTTCATGACATTTTACGAGCAGGAAATAAACAGAAAAGGAGGAAGCACAAAGTGTCGGTCCTTCAAAACTTCGATATGCCTGAATGTTCTGAACGAAATCCTACTGAGGGCTTTGACTTTCCAGTTGCAAGCTTCAGAGATATTGCAGCTGTGACAAATAACTTTCACAAATCATTTATGATAGGGCAAGGAGGTTTTGGCAAAGTTTACAAGGTACTCATCCAGTTCATTCTTGTTTTAGTTTCACCTTTGCAGTGCGTTGCGGTCCTAAACTGCTACTGATGCTAGAACGAAGTCTCACCCATTTACCATTTCTGTTGCAAGGCAGAGTTAGATGGTCGAGAAGTTGCAATCAAAAGGCTCAGCAGGGATTCCGAACAAGGAATAGCAGAGTTCAGAAATGAAGTTATTCTAATTGCAAAACTGCAGCACAGAAATTTGGTTAGATTTCTCAGCTGTTGCATAGAGGGGGATGAAAAGCTGCTGATCTTTGAGTACATGCCTAACAAAAGCTTAGACGCTTTCCTTTTCAATATGATCTAATAAATGCACATCACAGTTCCATAATTCAACATAATAATAGATCATTACTCATGAGATACCATTGCCCTTTATTTGCAGGCAGTACAAGAAAGCTAGAGCTAGACTGGCCAACACGGTTTAACATAATCAAAGGGGTTGCCAAAGGGCTTCTTTACCTCCATAAAGATTCGAGACTGAAGATAATACACAGAGATCTGAAAGCAAGCAACATTTTGCTGGACGAAGAGATGAGACCAAAGATCGCAGATTTTGGTATGGCAAGAATTGTTAGTGCGATCTCTTCCCGTTACGGCCTTTGCCTTTCTTTGCGCCCTAGTCGGGGGCGCCCAACCCTAATCATGGTTGGTGGCCCCCTGTCGCACAGTGCTATATAGAGGAGGTGGGGCCCACGACACAAGGTATGAGGTTGACTGCGCCGCCACACACCCCACCTACAACCCTAGTCCGACTCGAGGGAGCACTGGAGCGGTGGGAAGCGCTTCCACCGCCGCCGTCCTGCTACATCGCCCGTCGCCGCTGCCACCGACCCGATCTACGCCGCCAAGCACGCGACGACGTCCCTGCAAGCCGTCGAGCTCCGTCCGCCCCAGCGAACTTCGTCGACGACATGGCGGCACCGGCTCCCAACACCACCGATGGTCTGCTACCCTGTTTTCCTCTCTGTTAGTAGTGTAGTGTGCGTGTCTGTGCCTGTAGTAGTGCTGTTGTTGTAGATTAGGAACAAGAAGATTATCTTTATTATCAAAGTCATGCACCCGTACTAGATCTACTCCGTGCGATTCAAGAATTGGGTCTAACAATGGTATCAGACGCCTAAAATCGAGTAGATCTATTGTTTTAGGGTGAGTGTGGTGTTAGTTCAAGTGAACAGTCCCAGATCGAAGGATTAGGGGAAGAAAACATGCAAAAGTTGCTCGGTTTTAAAGTAAATCGACAAAATGAGTTCATGATTGAAGCGAATCGAAAGCAAATCGAGTCAAAACACCAAGATTCAAAAGCGAATCACACAGATCGAGTCAAAGAGGCTCCAAATATCAAACCCTAACCCTTACCTCGTGGCCGTCACCACGCGAGCAGCGGCACCACCGAGGAGCCCATCGACGGCGGCGCGCGCACCCTCGGGTGCACGCGCTCGCCGGCGAGGGGGCCCGCGGCGGCACCCTATCTTCCTTGTCTAGCCGAAGAGGCGATGAGGAGAGGAAGATAGAGAAGGGGGAAGGGGTCGGCCGCGCGCACCATGGCTCTCTGGCCATGGCGCGGCGGCGCTCGTGCGCAGGTGCGGTGGCGTAGGGCCGCCGGCCATGGCGTGCGGCGGCGCGGCACACAGGTGCCCGCGCGCGACAGATGGGGAGAAGAGAAGGCTCGGCGACGTGTGGCTGCCGGCCGGAACCGCGATGGCGCGGCGGTGCGTGGCCGCCGGCCATGGCGCACGACGGAGCAAGCCACCGGCGCCCGAGCTGCCGAGAGAGGAGCTCACACGAGAGAGCGAAGAGGAGAGCGGCTGCGCGGGCGGGGAGAAGTGACCTAGGGTTAGGGTTTCCCCGGCGCGAGCGGTTTTATACCCGCCGAAATCGCCGCTCGACCGTCGGATGCGACGGACGGCCGAGATCGCTGCGGGGGCGGGGGCGTGCGTGGACCTGGGCCGAATTGGCGGCCTGCTCATTGCCGCCCGGGCCGCGGCAAGTCCGCGGGAGCGAGCGCCGAGCGGGCCGAGCTGGGCCGCGCGCGAGCGAAGACGCTGTGCGCCAAGCTGGGCCAGAGTGCGCGCGCGAGCTTTTGGTCATGGGCCGTTTTCGTTCGTGGGTCGAATTACAAGTTTTGCACACAGTAGCGTTTGTTAAATATTTGAATGAGTTTCAGTCAATTTTCAAGAAAATTTGAGTCAAATTTGCCCCTGTTTGAATTTGAACCAAAGTGATAATTTTTCAGAGGGTAAATTAGAGAGTTTTGCTACTGTTTATGTGCATTTTTCCGCTGCAAGTTATGTCTCTAGTTAAATTGAACCAAAGGGATATTTAATTAGAGAAAGTGCATTAAGTTTAAGAGTTTTTATGATATTGTTATTTTCTGGCCAAAGCTGATTATTGCAATATTATAAACAGAAAGTTTTAAGTGTTTTATGCATTAATTCTATTTTTCTGCCCAAAGGTGATATAGAATTGATGTAGAGTGTTGTTGTATTGATTTTGACCAAAGTTAAATTAATATATGCAACAATTATTATGTTTATGTTCTCACCATATTTTTTCACTGATTAATTTCAGGATCCGGCTACATTGGCAACATTCCTGAACTAGTTGGGAGCAACTACAAGGAGTGGCGCAATCAGCTGGAGTGTGCCTTGGTGCTGCTGGAGATTGACACGGTGCTGAACACACCTTGTCCGACTATCATCGAGGAAGTTGTGAGGGCTGCAGATGAGGATGCAGCTATCTTTCAGGAGAGACAGCGAGCCAATGCTGATGATATTGCTGCACGCGCCATAGAGAGGGCCAAGTGGCAGCTCATGAACAAGAAATGCTTAAAGATCATGCAGACAAAGATGTCTGAGCCCATCAGGACCTCCATTGCTGAGAAGGATGCGGATGGTAATGTACACACTACTTCCCAGTTCCTGGAGGTAGTGGAGAGACAGCACCACACGCATACCAAAGCCTATGCTAGCGACTTGATCACGAAGCTGACCACCATAAAGTATGGTGGAGGGGGTGTGAAAGATCACATCCTAAAGATGAGCAACATGAACGGTAAGCTTACCGGCATGGATATGGGTTTACCAGAGAAGATAGTAGTCCACTTGGTGTTCAAGTCACTACCACCTGAGTTTGGAGTGCTAGCAAGTTGCTACACCACCCAGAAGGAAGATTGGGACATCCATAAGCTCATGTCGATGTGTCGGCAAGAAGAAGAAAGACTCAAAGCACAGAATGGAGGCTCCATCTCTTATGTGCAGCATAACAACAACAAGAAAAGAAGCTTTGGTAGCAAGGGCTACAAACCGAAGCACCAGAATGAGAGTGGTCCTTCCAATGCTCCATCTAAGCCTCATGGGAAAGCTCCTGTTCAGCACGACAAGAAGGCCCGCAAGAATCAGTGCCTATGGTGCAAAGATGAAGGTCACTGGCAGAAAGACTGTCCCAAGTGGCTCAAGCACATAGCACAGAATGATGAGGATGTAATTACTTTTGTAGATGAATCCTTGTATTTAAGTTTTTCGAGTTCCACATGGTGGATTGACTCAGGTGCAACTGTTCATGTTGCTAATTCTTTACAGGGATTCCATTCGAGTCGGACCCTAGCAAGAGGCGCAAGAAGCATTAGAGTTGCTAATGGCGTCGAAGTTGAAGTGGAGGCCATAGGAGAACTCCCCATCAAGTTAAAGGATGGCTTCACTCTTCGGCTTCATGATGTCTTATTTGTGCCTAAGTTAAACAGAAATTTAATTTCAGTATCACGTTTAGCAGACAATGGCTTTAAGTGTCATTTTGATGAGATACAATGTATTATTGAGTTTAATAATGCTTGTGTGGGTCTTGCCATCAGACAATACCAACTTTATATGTTGAGTATGCGTAATTCTGTGAATGTGTGCGACGAGAATGTGTGCGAGACAGAGATTGTCTCCACGTCTACAAGTAAAAAGCGGAAACGAATTGATAGCGTCTCATCGAAATTGTGGCACTGTCGTTTAGGCCACATTTCGAGGGGAAGAATATAACGCTTAGTAAGAGAATAAATTCTACCACCTTTAGAGTTTTCAGACTTAGAACAGTGCATAGATTGCATCAAAGGCAAATTTGCCAAACAAATAAAGAAAGGTGCGAAGCATAGCACAATCGTGTTAGAGATAATTCACACGGACATATGTGGTCTGTTTAATGTAATGTCTGTGGATGGTTTTGAGTACTTCATCACATTCACAGATGATTACTCGCGCTATGGTTCTATTTATCCAATAAAAGAAAAGTCAGAAGCGTTGGATAAATTTAAGATATTCAAGGATGAAGTAGAAAATCAGCACAACTTAATGATTAAGTTAGTAAGATCCGACCGTGGAGGGGAGTACTACGGTCGTCACACCCCATTTGGTCAAGCGCCCGGACCCTTTGCAAAGTATTTGCAAGAGAATGACATAGTTGCCCAATATAGTACACCGGGCGAACCTCAGCAGAATGGAGTACCTGAAAGAAGGAACCGTACCTTAATGTATATGGTTAGAAGCATGCTAAGTTACTCCACTTTGCCAGTTAACTTGTGGATGGAGGCATTGAAGACCGCCATTCACATTTTAAACAAAGTTCCCTCTAAGTCAGTACCTAAGACACCATATGAGTTATGGACGGGTAGAGAACCCTCTCTCAGGTACATGCGAGTCTGGGGAAGTCCAGCGGAGACTAAGGTATTCAACCCAAATATTAGGAAGCTAGATCCCAAGACAGTCAGTTGCCACTTTATTGGCTACACTAAGAAATCAAAAGGTTACTGTTTCTATTGTCCTGACAGACACACGAAGTTCGTGGAAACGAGACATGCCATCTTTCTAGAGAGCGAGATGATTAGAGGGAGCATGGCGCGTAGAGAGATTGATCTTGAAGAGAAGCGGGTATATGTGCCCACTCCAATGATTCAAGAGCCGGTCTTCCTACTGTGTGCTGTTCCGACACCTACAGTGCAGCCCACTGTGGTGCCAGAACCTGTTGCTAGTCCTCCAGTGCAGGCAACAGATGATCAGGAACCTGTCCCTCAGGAGCCTGAGGATCCGCTTGTCACATAGGAAGAACCTGAACAGCCCCTAGAGCCAGAAGCGCCAGCCGTTGAGGCACCGAGAAGATCTTAAAGAGCTAGAAGATCTGCTATTCCAAATGACTATGAAGTCTATAACAGTGAAGAAGTTCACATAGAGGGTGATCCTGCTTCTTATGAGGAAGCCATGAGACGTCCTGATGCATCCAAGTGGCAAGAGGCCATGGAGGATGAAATGAGGTCTATTAGTGCCAATAAAGTTTGGGACTTAGAAGAAATTCCTAAAGAAGCCAAACTAGTAGGCTGTAAGTGGGTCTACAAGATCAAATATGACTCTGAAGGGAATGTAGAGAAATATAAGGGACGACTTGTGGCCAAGGGGTTCACTCAAAGAGAAGGGATAGATTACAATGAGACATTTTCTCCAGTCTCTTATAAGGATTCTTTCAGAATCATAATGGCTCTAGTAGCGCACTTTGATTTAGAATTGAGTAAATTACACCCACCATACAATAACTTGTATGCGTGTATCATTTTAGTCTAATAAGTTGTAAAACAAGCAAATAGGTAGATGAACTTGTCAAGCATGTGCATGTATGGTCACATGTATGCTATCGAGCATATTCTACTATCATAAAAGGCTAGTGACTCTAACTTAGGTCACGAGTTTTAATTTTGAGGAGCTAGAGGCAAAATATTATGATATACAATCCACAATAATTAACATATTCTCGCTATTTTTGAAATTTTCTAGAGTATAACACATAAGCAAATGGGTTTCACGGCCAACTGGATTGAGATTTGATTAGAACGATCATCTAGCATGGTCTTGATGCGATATTCTCTATGTGAAATGATGACTAAATTTAGAAATGTTTTTCAAGACGCTACGGAGAGACACTTCCATTTTTTCAATTTCATTATCAAAATCTTGGAACTACGATAAATAGTTATGCATGGTAGAAAATATACATAGACAAATGATCTAACAATGCTCACTTTTAAGAAACTTGATCGAGTTCTTATGACCATCAAGTGGGAGGCTAATTAAATACCTCAAAGTCTCATTGGAGGCACTTGATAGGAGTAGATCCATCCTTACTATACCGTAAACAAACTTATCTAAATTTGAGTTGATCTGGTTAATATGTGACTGTTTCTCTGACATATAGTCCGTAATAATCAATGCATAGCACTATTGCAGCAAGAAAATAGAGAAAATAGTGCTATTAAAACAATTTCCTGTAGCACCCTGATATCTCAGTGTTGACAGACTTGTTCTATTTGACAATTTGCATCTTATCCATCCGTCTACTGAACATTAATATTTGTGATCTAAGTTATAGTCGCGCAGCTTGTCGGGGTGGTAAAAGACTTCCGTTAGCATACATGTGACTATGCATGCACAAGTTTTACAAGTTTATGCATCCATTTACATGTTTTGCAACTTGTTAGACTAAAATGATACAACCATACAAATTGTTGTATGATAGATGTAATTTACTCTTTAGAATTACATCAGATGGATGTAAATACGGCATTCCTTAATGGAGATTTGTATGAGAATGTCTACATGACTCAACCCAAAGGTTTTGTTGTGGAAGGCAAAGAGCGTATGGGATGTCGCCTAAAGAAGTCAATTTATGGCTTAAAGCAAGCCTCAAGACAATGGAACATCAAGTTTGATGAGACTGTTAAGAAATTTGGGTTTAAGGCCAATGTTGAGGATAACTGCGTGTATGTAAAGTTTAAGAAAGTGAAATTTATTTTCCTCATACTATATGTGGACGACATCTTACTTGCGTGCAATGATGTTAGGTTGTTGCAGGAGACAAAGAGTTTTCTGTCTTCAAACTTCGACATGAAAGATCTTGGTGAAGCCTCATATGTGTTGGGGATTCAGATTCATCGAGATAGAAGAAATGAGGTTCTAGGCTTATCTCAAAAGGCATATATGGAGAAGATCCTAAAGAAATACAATATGCACATAAGTAAAGCCACACCTGCTCCTATACATAAGGGCGATAAGTTTGGACTATTTCAGTGTCCAAGGAAGCAGTACGAGATCGATCAAATGAAAGCGGTTCCATATGCTTCAGCAGTGGGTAGCTTACAGTATGCACAAGTGTGCACTCGCCCTGATCTAGCGTTCGTAACAGGAGTACTCGGAAGATATCAGTCTAACCCAGGTGAAGAACACTGGAAGATGATAAAGAAAGCATTACGCTATGTGCAAGGCACAAAAGGCCTCATGCTAACATACAAGAGATCTGATGTCCTAGAGATAAGGGGATATTCAGATGCTGATTATGCGGGAGACAGAGATGATAGAAAGTCTACATCTGGATATATATTCACTCTCGCAGGAGGAGCTATCTCATGGAGAAGCTCTAAGCAAGAGCTAGTCGCAACATCTACGATGTATGCAGAGTTTGTTGCATGCTATGAGGCAACATGACAGGTTATGTGGCTAAAGAAATTCATACCTGAATTGAAGATAGTGGACTGTATAGACAGACCACTAAAGTTATACTGCGACAATGCGCCTGCAGTGTTCTATGCTCACAACAATAGGTCGAGCAATGCTACCAAGTGCATAGATATAAAGTTCTATGCTGTTAAAGATAAAGTACAGGATCAAACTATAAGTCTGGAGCATATTGGTACCAAAGAGATGCTTGCGGATCTGCTCACGAAAGGCTTACCACCCAGCGTGTTCAGAGAACATGTTACCGGTATGGGTTTAAGGGAAAGCCTGTGATTCCTGGACAGGGCCTAGTCAGATCCTTCAGAATGGATGAGTGTATTGTGGCTGGTTAATCTGGTTGTTATTACGATTAAGATGACCCATGCTCGGTATGGTTGTCTATGATGGAGTGGATACCCAGCGAGAGGCTGAGATGCAAGTTTTTCGAGAAGAGATCGAGAGGGAGATTGTTAGTGCGATCTCTTCCCGTTACGTCCTTTGGGCCGTAACGGGCCTTTCTCTGCGCCCTAGTCGGGGGCGCCCAACCCTAATCATGGTTGGTGGGCCCTTATTGCACAGTGCTATATAGAGGAGGTGGGGCCCACGGCACAAGATACGAGGTTGACTGCGCCGCCACACACCCCACCTACAACCCTAGTCCGACTCGAGGGAGCATTGGAGCGGCGGGAAGCGCTTCCACCACCGCCGTCCTGCTACATCGCCCGTCGCCGCTGCCACCGACCCGATCTACGCCGCCAAGCACGCGACGACGTCCCTGCAAGCCGTCGAGCTCTGTCCGCCCAGCGAACTTCGTCGACGACATGGCGGCACCGGCTCCCAACACCACCGATGGTCTGCTACCCTGTTTTCCTCTCTGTTAGTAGTGTAGTGTGCGTGTCTGTGCCTGTAGTAGTGCTGTTGTTGTAGATTAGGAACAAGAACATCATCTTTATTATCAAAGTCATGCACCCGTACTAGATCTACTCCGTGCGATTCAAGAATTGGGTCTAACAAGAATGTTTAGTGATAACCAACCAAACGCAAACACAAAGCGAGTTGTCGGAACATAGTGAGTACTATTTTCTCCCTAAATTACCATACACGTAGACCTAACAGATCAAAGAAAAATAACTCTTCCAGTTCCTGGCACCATATCAAGAGTGGCTACATGGCTCCTGAATATGCCCTGAGGCATATTTTCTGTCAACACTACTAGAAAACTCAACTTTTTGCACCCGTTGAGAAAGTCCTTTAGCACCGGTTATTCCAACCGGTGCTAAACGATGATCCTCTTTTAGCACCGGTTGTGAACACCAACCGGTGCTAAACCGGTGCTAAAGGGCTTAGATTTCTTTTTTATTTACATTTTTTCAGGCGCCATGCATGTGCGTTTTCTCGCCGCAATGATATCTTTTGTTCATGTTCTTCAGGAACAAGAAGAACAGGATGAGGACTAGAACAAAGAAAGAACACTGCTGCACGTCTGATCTATCATTTATTTTTTTTTAAAAAAAGACATTGCAGTATGATGGTAAGAAGAACATACAACCAAAGTACTCCGTATGGCACAATCCCTAAAGATTAATATACAGTTCAAGCTTTAATTAGTTTCGTGGAAGCAAAAGGAAAGAGGAAAAAACTCATCCGAGCCAAGAACATGATCCTGCTACTGCCAGCCAAGATTTGACAAGGCATGAAATACCTAAAGATTAAAATACAATTCAAGATTTGACAAGGCATGAACCTGCTACTGCCAAGAACACACACGATTCAGCCAGCGCCCGCACCTGCCTGCCAGCGCCCGCAGCACCGCGCGCCGCCCGCCAGCACCGCACGCCGCCCGCTCGCCAGCTTCTCGCCCGCGCGCCGCTGCGCCTGCCTGCCCGCGCCCGCAGCACCGCGCGCCCGCGCCGCCTGCCAGCGCCGCGCGCCGCCCGCTCGCCAGCTTCTCGCCCGCCGCCCGCCAGCACGCGCCGCCCGCTTGCCAGCTTCTCGCCCACGCGCCGCTGCTCCTCGCCCTCTGGCCTAGGGAGGGAAGAAACAGAGTGAGAAGAGAAGGATAAGGATAGAAAAGAAAGAAGGAGAAGAAGAGAACTGTGTGGGTGCTGTGGATTGCGTGAGATAAAGGAGGCAGGTGCTGTCGGTGGAGACTTTAATTAGTCTCGGGTGGTATTTTGCACCGGTTGGAGCCAGCAACCGGTCCTAAAGAGCTTCGGTACCTTTAGCACCGGGTGGTGGCTGCACCCGGTGCTAATAGAAGGCCTTTAGCACCGGATTTTACCATGATCTGGTGCTAATGAGCTCTCTCCTACCGCATCTACGCGTCGTATCGTTCCTAGCTATTGGATCCGGTGCTAATGTATATTTCTCACCGGATTCAAAAGTGACCAAGGCTTTTGAGGGGGCGGATGTGAGTGTTTCTAGTAGTGCAAGTCCGATGTGTACAGCTTCGGTGTGCTGATTCTAGAGGTTGTAAGTGGTGTGAAGATAAGTTCCATTGATCACATAATGCAATCTGAAAACCTCATAGTCTATGTGAGTATACGCTTATTCTGAATTTGAAAGGAGTATACCGCAACCTCAGTTATTACTTTGATTTCTTCAGGCATGGAACCTCTGGAAGGAAGGACAGGCAAAGGATTTGGTAGACTCAAGTCTAGTGGAGAGCTGCATAGCAGATGAAGCTTTGCTTTGCATCCACGTAGGTCTCCTATGCGTGCAGGACAACCCCAACGACAGGCCACTGATGTCATCCGTTGCGTTCATCTTGGAGAATGGAAGCACCACACTTCCCATCCCGAATAAACCTGCATATTTTGCCCATACAAATAACGAATTAGAACAGAGAAGATGCCATACTCAGAACTCAAAGAACAGTGTGACTCTTTCAGTTCTAGAGGGAAGGTAGGCCAATTTTTCGGTCTCAATTGAGGGAAGATGCCATCAGAACTCAAAGCACAGCGTGACTTAAACATTGTTTAAAGGAAAACTCAGGTGATAGTGCTGCATGATGGGAAGTGAGAATGGGAAATATCTGGATCTTGTAGCTCCATTTTGACATTCCTCGTTTGCTATTTTCGAATCGCTAAAAAAATAAGAAGGGAAAATTGAAAATCTGCATAATGACTTGGTCAAAGTGGATGAATACTTCTCATTTATTTCATGAGAGTGATTACTGATTAGACATTATGCTGGCTAGATGAAAAATATGAGAGTGATTACTGATTAGACATTGGAACTGCGTAACTCCGCATTGAGCTCGGTACACTATGCTGCCCTATGGGCCTGTGCTGTGACGACCCAGTGTCTCTGTTTAACAACTCAGGATTCTCTTCAACCATTCACGTCTAACTGAGGTTATACCACGAATCGGAAGTTCAATCTTCGTAACACAATAATATACGGGAAATCCTCCGCAGCCTTCCTGAATCTATAATCTACTGCAGTGTTCCTCCTTTCAGCTTTCACCTTGGGTGTGTTTAGTTCTAAAAAGAGAAAGAGAAAGTTTGGTGAAAATATCACATTGGACACTGTAGCGCACTGTAGCACTTTTCGTTTGTTTGTGGTAAACATTGTCCTACCATGACCTAACTAGGCTCAAAAAATTCGTCTCGTGTACATTAAAATTATATAATTAATTTTTTTATTTACCTACATTTAATACTTCATGCACGAGGAGAGAGATTTGATGTAATTTGATGTGATAGGTGAATAGTGAAGTTTGAAGAGAGATTTTTTAGGAAAGTTTGGGAACTGTAAACATGAGAAAACCCATCAGAAATTTAGAAATCACAACGACCAAGGAGCAGCCGCGAACTCGTGAGGGAGGCAAGGTGCCGCAATGTTGTAACTGCGGGTGACCGCACGGAAGGAAACTTCCGGTCGATCCGACCGGCGCTTCCCCCTTTCTCTTTTTTTCTGCTCTGTACCGCTTCCAGTAGCAGTGGCTCCGCTCCATTCTCTTTCTCCCCTTCCCTTTCTCTTTCCTCTCTCTCCCGATCCAGATCCGGCGACGCAGAGGGCACGCCGGCACGGGGAAGCGGCCAGTGGAGCTCGCTACCTCAGGGAGGCGCCCCGGAGCGGCCCCGGGGGCGGAGCTCGCTCGCCCGCGCGTGGCGGCCCCGGCGGAGCTCACTCGCCTGCGTGCGCGGCGGTCCCGGTGGAGCTCTCGCGCCCGACGGCGATGGCCCTACCGGGCGCGTGTGCGGCGGCGGCGGACCCAGCGGAGATTGCACGCGAGCGGCGGCGGCGCCCCCAGCAGAGCTTGCCTGCGCAGATCGAGGCGGCTGGTGGAGCTCGGCACAGATCGAGAAGGCCCCTTGTGGATCGAGATGGCTACCAGTGGAGGCCATGCAGAGCTCGACCTCGACGCATCTGGAGAAATCGGCAGGCCCACTGGAGCAGTGGCTGGATGAGGGGCGCTGGACAAGGAGCTCGTCCTGTGATGGATTTCAGGAGGGAGATTGATGTGGAGCTCTACGCACGGTGATGAACTCCCAAGGTGTTGACACGAAAACGCGCCAACAAACTTGAGAGATCGATCGAACGCGCAGCACGACCGTCACAACGGCCAACTCCTGAGCTCCTCGGGCAAACCGGTCTGACCGGTTCCTGAAACCGGTCTGACCGCTTTCAGGCAGGAACTCGTGAAGACCTAGAAACTCGAGCTCGGGAGGGACCCCGTAGGAACTCAAGCAAGCTAGGGTTGCTCTAGGGTCGGCAGGCCACCTAGAACGCCCTTGAACGCCGTAGAGACGAGCAAAGAACAGAATACGGGGGTTGGAAAAGATCAGGGTTTGAGAGATAAAAAACTAGAACGCCCTTGAACGCCGTAGAGACGAGCAAAGAACAGAATACGGGGGTTGGAAAAGATCAGGGTTTGAGAGATAAAAAAGTAAAGGATAAACGTGTTTGATTCGATTGGAATACATCTCAATCGGCCTTAGCCTTTATATTTATAGGCCGGGGAAGTCTTACCCCTTTCGAATAGGTTACAATATGGGATTAAACTCGGAATCTTAATCCTACTCGAATTACAGAACCAAACCGGTCTGACCGGTTTGGCAAACCGGTCAGACTGGTTTGGCCGGGCCAAAGCCAATTTTGACTGTCAACACATGCCCCCCTGCGTTTTTAGTGAACTTGAGAACTAAAAAGCAAGTAATTACTATTCAGGAGCTAAAATTTATGCTAAGGGCGATATCGACAATATATCGGCCATTGGTCTTCATGCGTCTTGTCAAACACTTGGATAGAATTTCTTCAAGTATCTTCCGTTGATAGCTTTAGGCAAATGATCTCCCTTCAGCGTCTCTAGCATGTAAGAATTCCCAAAAATGACTTTGACAACTCTATAGGGTCCTTCCCAACTTGGTGACCATTTACCAAACTTGTTGATTTTCGTCCCAATAGGCAAAATCGTCTTCCAAACAAGCTCACCAATCTAAAAATATTTTCCTCGTACTTTCTTGTTTTAAGCTTTAGCAACCCGAAGCTTATCTTTCTCAATCGCCTTCAAAGCCTTCAATCGCTTGTCGGTTACCTCATCAATATTGTCCAACATCAAATTGTGGTAATCAACAACATCAAGGTCATTTTGTTTATCCAATCTATAAGCGTCCAGATTTACCTCAACGGGCAAAACGGCCTCTTGACCATACACAAGCTCAAAAGGAGTAACTTTAGTAGCACCATGTCTAGATATACGATGAGCCCATAATGCTTCAGACAAAGCTTCATGCCATCTCTTAGGACTTTCTTCTATCTTTTTCTTGATTAATTTGATCAAAATTTTATTACTTGACTCGGCTTGTCCATTAGCCTGAGCGTAATATGGAGATGAATTGAGCAACTTAATTCTATAAGATTCGGCGAATTCACGTACCTCTTTAGACATAAACGAAGTACCTTGATCCGTTGTCAAAGTTTGAGGAATACCGAATCTATGAATAATATTTTGCGTAACAAATTCAATTACCTCCCGATGCGTCATATTCTTCAAGGGAATCGCTTCGGTCCACTTAGTGAAATAATCTGTAGCAACCAACAAAAAATGATGTCCTTTTGATGATGGAGGATTAATTTGTCCAATAAAATCCAATCCCCAACCTCGGAACGGCCATGGCTTAATAATAGGATGCATCAATGCAGCAGGAACAAGTTGCAAATTTCCAAACTTCTGACATTCCTCACATCCTTTGTAATATTTGAAACAATCTGCCATCATAGTAGGCCAATAGAAACCGGCTCGTCTAAGTAACCACTTCATCTTTGGAGCCGATTGATGTGTACCACAAATACCTTCATGGACCTCACCCATGGCAACTTTGGCCTGATCCGAATTAAGGCATTTCAACAGTAAATCTTCGGCGTTTCGACGATAGAGCTCATTGTCAAGCAAAATGTATTTAAACGATATTCGCCAAATATTTCTTTCTGCACCACGACCAGGATCTCTCAAATAAGTAATAATAGGCACCCTCCAATCCTGATCTTCAACTTTGGATTGATTAGCATCATCCAAAGGATTTTTGCTTCTGTCAGGGGACGAAGCGGTCAGACCGGTTTCAGAACCGGTCAGACCGGTTCCGGCAGTGAGACCGGTCTGACCGGTTTCTGAAACCGGTGTGACCGGTTCGTCCAGAACCAGAACCTCGGCTTTCGTTTGCATCGGTTTTTGGAGATAGAAATACTTCTTTGCAACCATATAACCAGATGCTTTCTGAGCCAGAGTATTTGCCTTGTCATTCTCTTCTCTTGGAATATGTTTCATAGTAAATTCATCAAAAGAAGCAATGATATCAAGACATCTATCAAGATATGAATTTAATGAACCATTATAACATTTGCATAACTTTGACACTTGTTGTACCACCAGAAGTGAATCACCAAAAGCCTCAACATGCTTTATTCCCATGTCTTGCAAAAATTCCAAGCCAAATAGAAGAGCTTCATATTCAACTTGATTATTGGTTCGCTTTTCTTCCAATCGGTTTGAAAACTCAAAGACGGCACCACTTGGAGATATCAAAACAGCACCAATCCCTTGCCCATCATTGCAAACCAATCCATCAAAGTATAACTTCCATGGGGCACAAGTAATATATCCGACGTCGAAGTTGTTTGTATCATTTATCCGACGGCCATGGCTTAATAATAGGATGCATCAATGCAGCAGGAACAAGTTGTAAATTTCCAAACTTCTGACATTCCTCACATCCTTTGTAATACTTAAAACAATCCGCCATCATAGTGGGCCAATAGAAACCGGCTCGCCTAAGTAACCACTTCATCTTTGGAGCCGATTGATGTGTACCACAAATACCTTCATGAACCTCAGCCATGGCAACCTTGGCCTGATCCGAGTCAAGACATTTCAACAACAAATCTTCGGCGTTTCGACGATAAAGTTCATCGTCAAGCAAAACATATTTAAATGATGTTCGCCGAATATTTCTTTCCGCACCACGACCAGGATCTTTCAAATAAGTAATAATAGGCACTCTCCAATCCTGATCTTCAATTTTGGATTGATTAGCATTATCCAAAACATTTTCGCTTCTGTCAGGGGACAAAGCGGTCAGACCGCTTTCAGAACCGGTCAGACCGGTTCTGTCATTCAAACCGGTCTGACCGGTTTCTGAAACCGGTGTGACCGGTTCGTCCAGAACCAGAATCTCGGCCTTTGTTTGCATCGGTTTTTGGAGATAGAAATATTTCTTTGCAACCATATAACCAGATGCTTTCTGAGCCAGAGTATTTGCCTTACCATTCTCCTCTCTTGGAATATGTTTTATAGTAAATTCATCAAAAGAAGCAATGATATCGAGACATTTATCGAGATAAGCATTTAATGAACCATTATAACATTGGCATACCTTTGATACTTGTTGTACCACCAGGAGCGAATCACCAAAAGCCTCAACATGTTTTACTCCCATGTCTTGCAAAAATTCCAAGCCGAATAGAAGAGCTTCATATTCAACTTGATTATTGGTTCGCTTTTCTTCCAATCGGTTTGAAAACTCAAAAATGGCACCACTTGGAGAGATCAAAACAGCACCAATTCCTTGTCCATCATTGCAAACCGATCCATCAAAGCATAGCTTCCATGGTGTACAAGTAACATAACCGACGTCGAATTCACAAGTATCATTTATCCGATGTTCAACAATAAAATCGGCTACAATTTGACCTCTCATTGATTTCAAAGGTTCACAAGTCAAATCATACTCAACCAAAGCATAAGCCCACTTGCCGACTCTTCCACTAGATATCGGTTTTTGCAACATATGTTTAATTACATCGGTTTGACACAACACGATGCAAGTGCTAGATAGTAAATAATGCCTCAATTGAGTACAAGCATGGTACAAGGATAAACACAACTTCTCAATGAAAGTATACCTTGTTTCTGCATCAATGAGTCGTCGGCTTACATAAGCGATCACATACTCCTTGTTGCCGATTTCTTGAGTCAAAACAGCTCCAATAGTTCTATCGTCAGCCGCCACATAAAGTCTGAATGGAACTCCTTGCTTAGGCGCCCTAAGCACCGGTGGTGAAGACAAGTACTCTTTGATCTTCTCAAAAGCTTCTTGCTGTTTTGCCCCCCAAGTAAAATCGGCTTCATCCTTTAGCCGAAGTAAAGGAGTAAAAGCATCAACCTTTCCAGACAAGTTAATTATAAATCTTCTCAAGAAATTTACCTTGCCTAGAAACTTTTGCAAATCTTTCTTGCAAGTAGGAGCCTCGACTTTCTTCATAGCTTCAATTCTCTTGGGATCAACTACTATGCCGTTCTCATGAATAACAAATCCAAGAAACTTTCCAGCCGAAACACCAAAAGCACATTTGAGTGGATTCATCTTCAAGCCATACCGTCGCATCCTCTCAAGAGCAAGTTTTAAATCGGCTAAATGAGAATCCAAGCCATCCGATTTAACTACGATATCATCAATATACACTTCTACAATAACTCCAAGCAAATCATGAAAGATTAAATTCATAGCTCTTTGATAAGTTACACCGGCATTATTTAATCCAAAAGTCATAACCACCCACTCAAATAAACCAATAAATCCCAGACATTGAAAGGCCGTTTTGTGCATATCCTCTTCGGCCATGAAGATTTGATTATATCTAGCATTACCATCAAGGAAACTAACAACACGATGCCCAGAAGCTTCATTGATTAAGACATCGGCTATAGACATAGGATATGAATCTTTTGGAGTGGCTTTATTAAGATCTCTAAAATCAATGCAAACTCTAAGTTTTCCCGAATCTTTCTTTTCAACGGGAACAATATTAGAAATCCACTCCGCATAGCGACAAGTCCGAATAAAACCAGCATCTAGCAAACGATTAACTTCTTCTTTTATTCGGTCATAAATAGCGGGATTAAAACGTCTAGCCAATTGTTTAAAAGGTCTAAAACCGGCTTTTATCGGTAAACGATGCTCAACTAAATCACGACTCAAACCCGGCATCTCACGGTACTCCCAAGCAAAACAATCGACATACTCTTTCAACAAATTTATTAACTCGGCTTTAAACTCAGCCGATAAATTTTTGTTTACAAAAGTTGGCCTAGGAATAGTACCATCACCAATATCTATTTTTTCTAAAGGGTCGGCTGACGTGAAACCCTGACCCAACTTATCCATATCACCGAGATCTTCAATGGCTTCAAACATACCGGCCGAATGTGCTCGATGATGATCAATTCGGTCTTGAAACCACTGTCCAGTCGTAAACCGGTCTGACCGGTTCCCAGAAGCGGTCTGACCGGTTGGGCTTGATCGGCGTTGTTCAGGTCTAAACCGGTCTGACCGGTTTCCAGAAGCGGTCTGACCGGTTTGTCTCTGTTGATTTGTTTGCTCCATTAATTACAGCAAGTAATTCAACCGATTCTTCATCGGCTTTAATGTAGCAGCAACAAAACCATCCTTGGTGCAACTGATCAGCTCATAGTCGGTCAAATCCATGCCCAACAAACATTTGACCTTCTCATTTGCACTAAGAGAATCGGAATCGGCCGTTGCAACGAAGGAAGAAGTATCACCATGTACAACTTCAACTTCATCGCCGATCCACTGAATAAGATATTGATGCAAGGTAGATGGAATACATTTATTTGCATGAATCCAATCTCGACCAAGGATTAAACTGAAGTTACCTTGCACCTCGGAGATGAAGAAAGCCGTAGCAATAGTCTTGCTTCCGACGGTCAACTCCATAGAAGCCACCCCCTTGGCACCAATGGGATCACCTCCACCAACTCCACTGACCGTCATGTTTGTCTTGATCAATTCTTCGTCTTTTTCGCCAATCTTCTTGTAAAGAGAGTATGACATAAGATTTACAATAGCTCCACCATCAACCAACATACGAGAAATTGGCTTCCCGTTGATGTGCCCTCTCATATATAAAGCCTTGAGATGATTCTCTGATTCACTAGGCTTCTGAAAAACGGCATCTTGAGGCCCAAGTTGAAGATGAGAGACTTCCTCCTCCGGTATCACATAATAATCAGAAGACAAATATACAACATTGATTTCCATGTTGCCATGTTCTGGAGAAGGCTCAAAATCAACCAATTCTTCATCTTCAACCACTGGAGGAATTGGTGGAGTAGTATCGATGGTTGAAGTAATCTCAGTTCCCGCTCCTGTCGTCAAACCGGTCTGACCGGTTCCAGAAACCGGTCTGACCGCTTCTGCAGCGGTGGGCTGATCAAAACCGGTCTGACCAGATTCAGAAACCGGTCTGACCGGTTGTGCTGCTGATTGTGCAATGGGCTTAGCTTGCCAGATCTTGGTCTGAGGAATCATATGCCTGTAATTGTTGAAGTATTCATCCCTCAGCTTCTCAGCTTCCTGTTCCCTTTTTTCTTTGTTCCGCAAGCGTTGTAACTTCCGCTTTTGCGTATGAGTCAATCTAGAAGAACACCATCTTGGTTGGAAGACCTTCTTTACACCCTTGCTATTGCTAGCCTCATGATCATTAACTATGACCGGCTTTTTGACTGGAACAGGAGCCGAATCTCCAATGACTATCGGCTTTCTACCCAAATCTTGCATAGCCACTGGAATACTTCCAATTGTTACAATCCCACTGGTTTTGGCTTGCACGTCCTCCTTTTTCTCCTTGACATGGTATTCTTGCTTAGGAGGAGCTTGGAACCTCTGCTCAGACCGAAACCGGTCTGACCGGTTTACAAAACCGGCCTGACCGCTTTTGAGAGCAGCCGAAGGACCTGATTGGTATGAGCCCAATCGGTCATGTACCGAAGTCCCAGTAACATCACCACAGCGCTTATAAGCTGTAGAATTGATCCAACGCTGCGGTGACCTCTGTCTCTTTTTTGTTGACCGATCAACTTGAACGGCCTTTGTGTACTTGTTCATGAGCTGAGAGAAAGTAGGTCCTTGCTTCAGAACCCTTCCTTGAACCTTTGGCTCATTAAACTTCCAAGTACCCACTTCTGGGCGCTTGGGCTTGAAAGTCCTTGGACGGTCTGGAGACAAACCGGTCTGACCGGTTTGGGAAACCGGTCTGACCGGTTTCGCCTGACTAGCGAACCGATTCTCTTCCAAGGAACTTCCTTGCCCCCCGGGCCTTGATGTGTTAATTGTAATCTTTAGAGACTCTTCACCATCAAGAGTTCTCCCGATCATCACTGTTCTGACCGGAACTTTATCATCAACTTTTTCCGGCCTTGGGTCTCCAATCACCACATTCTTACCTTTAGCTCCATCGGCTTGTTCCGGCCGAATCAACACCTTAGTATTCACATCCAAGGTATGAACAGGGAAAGGAGCCTTATCAACTTGCATTTCAGCTAGCACTAATCGACCTTCATTAAGGGCCGATTGTACCTGTCGTCGAAAAACATTGCAATCGTTGGTCGCATGAGAAAAAGAATTATGCCACTTACAATACGCACGATTTTTCAATTGATCGGCTGGTGGAATTGCATGAGAAAGTTTAATAAAGCCATTCTTAAGCAATTCATCAAAAACACGATCACATTTAGCTACATCAAAAGTAAACTTAATTTCTTCTTGCCGATTTTTCTGAATCGGCTTCAACGAGGGACAAGAACCAGGTTTACTCTTTGATGACCAAACAAATTCAGCAGCATAAATTTCTTTCTCATCGTCTGAACTATCAGAATCATTATCAACAATATGCACATTCGAACGATGAGGTTTAGCAGATTCTTTTGAATTTTTAAACTTAAGCTCTAGACTCATAGCCTTCATTTGCAAGTGATTAATAGTAAGGAAATCAGAACCCTCTAGTTTTTCCTTGAAATGAGACCGTAAGCCCGCAAAAGCTAAATCTGCTAAATCTTTTTCAGAAACAGTTATGTTAAAACATCGGTTCTTAACATCTTTAAATCTTTTGAAGTAATCAAGAACCGATTCTTCTCGGCTTTGCTTAACCGATGTTAAATCAGACAATTTAGCTTCGTTTTCTCCGCTAAAGAAATGATCATGAAATTTACGCTCCAATTGAGTCCAATTTTGAATAGAATTAGGAGCAAGCGAAGAAAACCATGAAAAAGTAGTTCCAGTTAAAGATAATGAGAACAACCGTATACACAATGGTTCATAAAATGATGCTTCTCCTAATTGCAAGATACATTGACTAATATGTTCCCAAGGAGTTCTATTATCTTCGCCACTGAATTTAATAAAATCAGGAACACGCCAACCATTAGGATAATCAACTAGATCAAATTCAGGCGGATACGGTTTTTGATATAAGCGTGAATTACCCAACTCAAGCCCAAGTCTTGCTCTAAGTGTATTAGCTATATCTTCTTTAAACTTAGCTAACTCAGCTTGATAGTTCCCATCACCTCTATTTTGTGGAAAACGGGGAACATTATACATCGCATTTTGAGAAATTCGGAATCGGCCCGTGAGACGCGCCAGATCCGTGGGGTATACTTCCCACAACTGTAGTTCGTGGAGTAGTGTAAACAGGACCAGAAGCAACCGTACTAGATAAAACCATCGCACCCGGTGCCCCTGCACCCATGGAACCGGTCTGACTGCCAGAGGAGGCCAAACCGGTCTGACCGGTTGTGAAAACCGGTCTGACTGGTTCGTGGACCGAACCAGGGTGAAGTGATTGCCCCACATAGAAATTCATCGGCATGCCTAAATTAGGATCTAAAACATGTTCTGGCACGCCTGATGAGCTAGGAATTGGGTTAGGTAATTCATTAGATTCTACGTTATTTTTACCTTTATCAGAATTACCCGACATACTAGCAATCAACTCACTAGTAGCAGTTTGTGCAGCAAGCAATTTATCATCCATCATGCGAGTAATTTGCTGCATCAAATCAGAGGATTCGCTAGTTACCTTTGGAAGTTCTTCAACTTGGTCGTTTGCCAGCTTGAAAGCCGGCATGACGAATTCCTCCACTCTCTTGACAAGACCACCGCGATCTTTTTTGAAGCCCTTCAAGAATTGCGCCCTGAAGTGCTCCTCAGCAATCTAGTATCGCTTCCGCTCCTCGTCCGTGAGCTCTTCCATCGTCGCGGTGATGATGTTGTCTTTGTCAAGGTCGCACGTTGATCCAGACATCATTGGAGTAGATTAAATCGGTCTTGAAACCAGATTAATCTGTCCCCAGCGGAGTCGCCAAAAAGTATGTTGACACGAAAAAGCGCCAACAAACTTGAGAGATCGATCGAACGCGCAGCACAGCCGTCACAACGGCCAACTCCTGAGCTCCTCGGGCAAACCGGTCTGACCGGTTCCTGAAACCGGTCTGACCGCTTTCAGGCAGGAACTCGTGAAGACCTAAAAACTCGAGCTCGGGAGGGACCCCGTCGGAACTCAAGCAAGCTAGGGTTGCTCTAGGGTCGGCAGGCCACCTAGAACGCCCTTGAACGCCGTAGAGACGAGCAAAGAACAGAATATGGGGGTTGGAAAAGATTAGGGTTTGAGAGATAAAAAAGTAAAGGATAAACGTGTTTTATTCGATTGGAATACATCTCAATCGGCCTTAGCCTTTATATTTATAGGCCGGGGAAGTCTTACCCCTTTCGAATAGGTTACAATATGGGATTAAACTCGGAATCCTAATCCTACTCGAATTACAGAACCAAACCGGTTTGGCAAACCGGTCGGACCGGTTTGGCCGGGCCAAAGCCAATTTTGACTGTCAACACAAGGCATCTGTAAGCCCCGTCTCCAGACTTTCTCCATTTTGTTTTTGTGCCGCTGTGAGTAGAGATATGTATCGATATCCCAAACCCATTGTTAGCAGGGAGAAGAAGGATGGCTTTACTGCCTGCAGATGGAGCTCATGGTAGCACCGAACGAATGATGCTTTACTCTGCTCTAATCACTGTTGAAGGTTTCCTCTCTTCTGGACACCAAAATCCTTTCCCTGTTATTTGTCCATTTTCTCTGATCTATTCCTCCATGTGATTGCTTAGAAAGGATCTGAGTGTTTTGCCACATAACATCTTTTTGGTAAATGAAAATTTAGGTGAAGGAAATAACAATTTCAATCAGATTCTACCCAATGGCAAGTGGATAAGATGGCTTAGTTATGGGAATTTTTTTTAGTGACTAAATTGATGGTACTGAATTAGCTCACCCAATGACTTTATGACCTAAGAGATTCAGCATAGTCACAGTTTTTGAAAGAAACAAAATCTGATTGTACAGAAATTGCCATTTCTAGTATACCATAAAGGTTTGTAGTGATTGTACATAAATTACCTAGTATGCTTTTTTCAACTTCTATACTGTAGTTCTTATACTGTATGATGAGTGTTCCCATTTTTCTCTGTATTCTAGTCCTAATTAGTAAGATTGGCTGCTTTTCGAAGTAACTCTGTTTTATTTAGCTGGTGGAGCAGGGATTCTCCATGGGAGTATATAAAGTTATTTTTAAAAAATGTTATTAAAAATGTTTTTTGTGGCAAATATTATAAAAATAACTTTTGTGATAATGTTATTAAAATGTTTTTTTCTTAAACATTATGATATAACATTAATCTGAAATGTTATGGAATATTTTTTTCTCTGAAATGTTATGAACAACTACATTCTTAACTTCCTTTCTCTGGAAAGGTTATTAAATAAGGTGAATAACTTTTCTCTGAAAATGTTATGCCGTAACTTTTTTTAATGAAATGTTATGTAATACTTTTGTTTTAATTATTTTGATAAAATTTCCAAATGTTATCTTCGAAAATATTTAGAGAAAATTATGTGCAAACTTTATTCTATAAAAGTTCTCTGCCAAATCTTCTTGGAGGACTTTTCTAGAAATGTTATTAGAAAAACTGTGTTGTAAAAGTTGTGCTTAGAAGTTCTTTAAAAAAATTGAATCCATAAGTTTTTTAGGAAGGTTAGATAAATTTTTTTTTCTAAAACAATTTTATCTATGAACTTTAATTTGCTAAAAGGTTTTCTTTAATAGTTATAAACAAAAGTTTTGCTCATAAGTTATTCATAAAAGTATTTATAAAAACATTTTTTAAAATCTATAAACAAAAAGTTTGTTGATAAGTTATTCTCTAAATTGTGCTTAGAAGTTCTTTTAAAAAAGTTATATCCATAAGTTATTTAGGAGGGTTAGATAATTTTTTTCTAAAACAATTTTATCTATGAACTTTTATTTGCTAAAAGGTTTTCTTTAATAGTTATAACAAAAGTTTTGCCTATAAGCTATTAATAAAATATTTCTGAAAACATTTTTTTAAAAGCTATAAACAAAAATAAAAGCTGTAAACAAAAAAATTGTTTATAAGTTATTCTCTAAAGTTCGTTTGAGAAGTTTTTCTAAAAGTTTAGTCAACATGTTCTCCACAAAATGTTGTATGCAAAATTTATGATTATAGTAAAGTTTCATATAAAAACTTTTTAGTATATATAAGTTAGATAATTAATGTTTTAGAAAAGTTTCTTATATAATTTATAAAAAATTGTATAAATAAGTTTTATACATATGCTTTCTAGAAAACTCTTTGAACTAAAGGTTTTATGGAAAATTATTTTGAATAAAATTTTGTGTCGCTGAAGTTATGCAAAAAAAAGTTTTTTGGTGACATTATGTAGATAAAATTATGTTTTGAAATATTTTCAGCAAAAGTTCTCTTGCTTTTACTAAAACTGTTTGTATAGAAAACATTTTGATACAACGACACCTGGATGTTAACTTTTTTGTTGATAGATCCAGTCGAAATTGCCTGTTGAATGACCTTTTTTCAGGTGTTTAATACTTCAGTATCCATCCCTAAAGCTCAACTAGGAGGGTCCATTGCCCACACTGTCCAATGCCCACACTGTACCATCTTGCAGTATCTTTTGCCTTTTCGTGACTAAAACAATAAACCATAAGTTTTTTTCAGTTTCTTGTACTTTTTCTAGGTAGTGAATTTTTATCTAGGATTGTTGGCACGACTATGATAAAAAGTCATACAGATTTACCACCTCACAGATTTAAGTTAAGTTCAAGCATAGTAGCCTGGTTTTTAGTTCTTTGGTCAGCTTATCTTATTTGCCAACTGGTTAGGATGTAATAGTAAGTAGCTGAACAAATTTGCTTATCTTGTTAGTAACCAAACTTTTTGTGTAAGCATCTTCCAGAACACTTTGATTTGAAAATTGAAAAGTCAGCAGCCAAATATTTATCCTTTTCCTTTCTGAAAATGTAGAGTCAAGTGCGAGTTGTGGTGGTGGCAGTTTCTCCCCTCCAAGAAAGTTGAAGGACAGCTATGTGCATCTTGTCATTTGAGCTGCCCATGCTCCTGTTAGGCCTTCTTCCAACCCCAGGTATAAACATTCATCCTATCGACCATGTAACGAGCTACTTCGCAACACCGTCAACTTCTTTGCACGGTCCCCTACGTTCTTGGTGTAGCGACAAGGTAATAAAACATGGATGCTCGGTGGGGGGCTCTAAGGTGTCACGGTGCATACGAGCTTTTCAAAAATTTTCTGCTGCTTCCACTCATGATAGCCTCGAGCTTAACATATTTCATTATATTGTTTGGATTTAGAAAGCTCCTCAATTCTGGTATGTTGAAAATTGTTGAATGTCAATTCTTTTTCGCACCAAATCTGTTTTTCCAGGTAGCCATATTGCATAGGATAGTTTTGGCTATATACCCATCATAAAAAGTGGTGTTATATGCAAAAGTTTTGGCACCAAAGTTTTCCTGTATAAAAGTTTATTGTTTTTTTTTGCTTTTTTATGTTTTTTTGCCTTTTGGTGTTCTGTCTCCAAGTTATGTAAATGAATTTTAGAAAAAGTTATATGACTTTTGTATAAGTTTTCTTTTCTTTTTTCTATATTACCGTTACAACAACTCCATTCTCCTTAGTTATTTAGTTTCTTAAGTAAATCTTGCTTCATAACTTTTTTTACACAAAGCTTTTTCTGCGTACTAAAGTTTGTTGTACAAGTAATTTACCTTCTTTTATTTATATTACGTAGGAAATCATTTGTTACATATATTTATATTTTCTTTTTGATAATTAAATATTTTTTCAAACATTACCAGCATCATCGCTTTAAGTTTGCTAATATATACATGCTAGTTAAGTACAAGTACAACTAACCGTTTCAAATTTTTATATTTATTAGATCTACAAGGCAATAAAAAGGGTCCAAGGGGTGCGGCCGAGGAGTCTCAACATTTTTACCCATTCTTGTTGGATCAGATCGATAATACTTTTGCGCACTGTTAACTTTTGTGCATTTTATCAAACATTTTTGTGTTCCAAACATTTAGTTGAAATTAGCTTTTATTTGATTTTCCCCATCCTTTTTATTCACCCATTCTCCACGGTCCCGAATGACCTAAAAGAGAATTTTTGAATCCACAAAGAGAATGGGGCCGGAATAATGCTAAAAAGCTAGAAAGAGAATGTGCTGGAAGAAAAAAAAAAGAGAATGGCTCGAAATTATCATGCGCCTCCGTCGTGCGAGGGAAGGAAAGCACGGGTGGAAAAACGCGCGTCGGGAGCTGGGGAGGCAGTGGGAAAGCGCGGTGTGAAAAAGCGCGCCGGGTGGGGAGCCGAGGACAGCTGCATGTGACGCGGTTTCCCAAAACGGAATCTTTCAGCTGCATGCATCCGAAAGGGGAAGTCTCCGTGCGGTCGACCGCAAGTGGCGACGAGGCTCCGGACTCCGGAGAGCACGCGCCACGCCACGGTGGCTGGACGGTCAACGGGCCGTTTTCTCCAAGCTGACTTGGCCCATGAATTAAGGTTCTGTTAGTCTGTCTGCCTGCCTGGGCTGGGCTCAAACTGCCCCATGCCGGCACACGGCCCATTTTCTTCCGGTGCGACGGCCAAGCGTGACAAGCCGGGCCGGAAGGCGGTCGATTCGGCGCGGACGTCAGAGCGTTGGAAATCTTATACGTGCCGACCATTAGCTATTGCGAAACAAGCCGTGTAAATGAAAGTAGTAGGTTACTATAACGCTTTTTACCTGAAAATATTTCGTACTCTTTTTGTATCGAAATATTTCGATTTTTTCGTATTAACTTAACCATTCATCTTATTTAAAATTTTATTACAAATACTCAAAAAATAAGTTATATTTAAAATATAATTTATAATGAAGTGAGTCACAAATAAGATGGTGATCAAAGTTAATAGTAGCACAGTGATGAGAATTTCGGAACCAACTTACTGTATGCAAAAGGATGAGCGCACATAAATTACATACCGGGAGGATCTGTAGCTTAGAAACTTCCGTTACTAATTGCAATCAGACAAAATAAAAGCTCGGGGTTTGGTTTTTTTTCTCACGCTTGCCTCGCCTAGCTGAGCAAGGAGAGCTGGTGTTTGGATTAAAAGCAAGCTATCTCAGGGTCCGTGTGGGCAAGAATTTCCCTTGCTTCTACGGGTGAGCCAGATTGGCTCGCTTCAGCTAGCAAGGCTAGCCTCGCTAGGCGAGGCCAAGCAAGCAAGCTAGGCAAGAGTACCAAACGTGCCCAGAGGCGCTCGATCGATATCCTGGCAAGAACGTTCGGACAACGCCGCGTCGCCGCGAAGACAACAGCCTGATGCCTGATGGTAACGTCGCCTTCCACCAATGTCACATCAACCGCATGTTTGGAAGAATTTTGTGTTAGTTTTCCACTATGGCTCTCGAATGCCTGTCAAAATAAAAATCCTCTCAAATCAAATTTGTGGCCCCATTCTCAACCACTAGAGAAACACGACCAAAATCACTGAAATGGCCGTACTATATTGGCCAACAATACCACTTATTCTTTCACAGTTGCTTGAAACTACTTGAACATATACATATATACGGAGTATGAGCAGAAACTGCCCCAATTATTACAGCATAACATCCGTTTCAAAAAAAATTATTACAGCATAACACAAGGTAATCAATACGGCAGGTACTTATTGTCTACTAGTCCTTGACCAGCTCAACTGAATCACAGGACATTGACCTTTTCTGATCAAGGTCTATTATTTTTTGACTGGGACAGCTGATAACAATACTACAATATGCAGGAGGGCGGCCAAGATGTTGATTGAGCTGCGTCAGATATGTGGAGTGCGATCCGGCTTGCGGAAACCGATGAGTCTTGAAGGCACCTCGGGCTTCGACGCCGGTGGCGGAAGGTCGCCGTCCTTGACCCCAAGCTGCCAGCTGAAGAAACGCATCCACTGCTGCTCACCGGAGCTGTCCGCTGGCGGCGCGGGGCTGAAGTCGATCACCCTGTCAATGTGCAGGAGGACATCATACGAGAGCACACATACCGGCTCAAACCGCGGCCGACGGCGCTGATCGACGAAGCCAAGCTCCGGGCAACGGCAGGGCTCGTCGCCGGCCTTCTTCTCCGGTGGTTCCTCGAGCTGGAGAACGCCTGTCTTGGCAATGGAGTTGGGATCATCTGTCCAGACCCAGATGCACACGCAGGCGGACTCCTTGACGGCGAAGTTGTCGCCGTCGATACCCTCGACCAAGGTGGAGCCATGGAAAAGCCTCCCGACCGTCTCGGCCTGCCAGGCGTGGCGAGGGACTCCCTCGATGCAAACCCTGACCTTGTAATGGAGCTTGAGGGCAGTCGCCTGGCTCTGCCTTGTCCACGGCGTTAGTTTGAGGACGCTGCTGCTGCTGCCCACCCACAGGTATGGAGGGTAGCGAAGGGCCTCGGCTCTGTGAACAGGGTCGTTGAAGTAGACGAGGTAGTCGCCGGCCGGCGAGTGCAGACACACCTCCACCTCGTCCTCGGCGATCTGGAACCTGACGGCGCATGCCTCGGCCACCTGCGGCTCCGACACCGCTAGGCTGTCGCCGGCGAGGACGGCTACGACGGCGTGCCGAGCGAAGTCGCGCTCGGAGGTCGCCGTTGCCCCGGAGAACGCCGCGCACGCGACAACTACCTCCGGCCTCGGCCTCTGCTGCCCGGCGCCAGGAAGGATGAAGCCCATGTTCATGGTGTCACTTTGCATTGAAGGGAGCTCTGAGTAGGAAGGAACCGGAGCTGTGTAGACGGGTATCATCCTCAGGAACTCCGGAAGAAGCCTGCAGTCCATCGCACGGTGGCCGGAGTTGAGGCAGATGATGCATCGGAGTGGGTCTTGGCACTCGGAGACTTTGTGGTCAGAGGCCAGGCACCTGAAACACCGGCCGGCAGCTCGCTCCATGAACAGAGCACGGAGTGGACCAGGAGCGGCAGCGACGGAAGGGTTGCCATTTCCAAGCAGGCTGAAGACTGATGCTTGCTGCTGCTTCCATGTCAGGGAGGGTGGAAGATCTTGGGGTTGGCGAGGATCTCTGCTTGTCTCCCCGTGTTTGCCTTTGATTTGCTGAAATCCATCATCTGCAACTTCTTGAGCTACCACAGCTGATCTGAATTTCAGTTGACGTGCAGCTGCACCCGCAGCGGAGGGGTTCGGATGAGGATCCTCAGCTGGCAAGTCCGGCACAACAGCTTTTCCTTTCTCCTCCGCAGTGAACCTTCTCTGAGAACCTCCGGCAGGGTTGAGGCCGCTCTGCTTATCTGGTGAAAACAGTCCATGCTGGTTGTAAAGCGCCTTGTCGTCGAGATTGTTGGAGGCCTGCTCCTCCCTGGTGAATCTGAAAAGCATTTGGATAAAATAATTTGGGTGAGAAAGATTGGAGGTTGATTTGAGATGGCTGTTAAAGATTTAGAGATCTTTTGAATACACCGCGTAATGATGTTTCTTTCATAAAACTGATGTGTAACAACTAACAAGTGATCGAGTACTACAGTAGTTTATATGTGAGTCAATAAAGTAACGCGAAGAAACTTTCTACCAGTCACCATCCTTCCTTCTGGCCTAGTGGCCTTACACGCTAAAAGTCACCTTCAATCTCGTTTTTCTTGTATGCACCTTTCATACCAATGCTCCAGCCTTTTAGTTCATCGTAGGAGCAACCAGTGGCGGATCTAGCGGTGGTGGGGGGGGGGGGGGGGGGGGGGGGGGCGCCAGCCTATTGTCTGTGATTTAGTAATCCTATACCTTTCATACTATCTTGCTTGCGTGACGATAATTAATCAAGAGCCCACTTGTAATTTAATATAGAAAGCCGTTGTTTTTTTTCTGATGATTATTCCATGCATGCGTTGATAATCACAACTTGCTTATTAAATATAGGATGCAATCAAAGATTATCCAATGAGGCCAAGATATACTAATGTTTCCAGACAAAGTTTGTTTCTGATAGTCAAAGTGTTAAAGCGCTCGTAAAGCATGTAGTTCCAATCTATAGCATAGGCAGATTACCCTTTCAACTTCCTTTTCCAAGGAGTAAGACAAGGTTGAACAACATGATTTCAAATTAGAGTTCGATTGCTCTCACCCAGATTGAAAATTGAGTTAAAAACCGTTGATTTCTCATGAAACCAAATGAGATTTTTTTAGATGAACTACTGATATTACTCCTGTGATTTTATTATCATTTCCCCATACCTACCATAAACCATCAGCTCTACTTTAATATGTATGAAAGCTATCTGTACGAAGTATTCAACTGAGCACTACTACGCGTATTTCGTTTACACTAATTAAGAAACACCAAGGCACGCTAGTGAATCCACAGAGAACTAAAATAACCATTAAAACCATGGGTGGATCTGAGGAAATCTTCCTAGCTGCTATCTACTGGATCGGATCCGATTCACACACAGTCACTAAGAATTATGTAAGAATTATATCTAGGACTATGATTCAGGTGGTGGAGAGGCGACAGGAGGGCCACTTACTTGGTTCCCGTGCTGCAGCCGCTCATGGTCGTCTTGATCCTCCTGGCCTACGACGCTTTCCTTGGTCTTGGTTGAGCTTGAGCAGCAGCACACGCTCGCAGGAGAGGGTTGGAGCACCGAGGAGGACAGGACAGGGGTGGGTTTCTGGTGGAGGGGCGCGGCCGCGCGGGGGTTTTATAGCGCGGCCGGGCTGGTGGTCGCCTGGCCGGTGGGGGTGAGGAAAGGGACCCTTGGTGCATCTCTCGTATCCGAGCGGTCGAGGTGGCGTCGCAAGGCGCGGCGCCGGTGCGGGCCAGTTGGCGCCGCCTTGGCGCGAGACTTTTTCCTAAGGGTCGGGGGTGTTGGCCGGATTCCGTCGTGCGGAGAATTTGTGGGCGATCAGTGCTGTATATTATATATGCATCGTGTGGCCTTTTGCTTCTTTCTTTTGCGCCATCGTCTCGTCGTCTGCTTCTCATCTTGATTATGCGTCGTCCATATGAGTATGACTAGTATATTACTCCGGAGCTCAATGGTAAAAAAACATGTTACGATTATTCCCTTCCTTCCTGTGCTATTGGGTATCTCGTATCCGGCCTTTAATTTTTATAGGCTACTAGAACTAGAGAGAAACGATGGGGATCATTTGCACTGTGGCTAAAGTATTGTGTGCCGTCATGTAATGGAGCCGGCAAAAACAATGGAAGCATTATAAATCCTATTTTCCTATTTCCAAAAATAGTATAATAACACATTCATTTTCCTATTTCCGAATGGTAAGTCTAGCGCCTGGACGTCCGATGGGAGTGTAAAAATCGGACGGTAACGTAGCAATTAAAATTCCCGCCGCAACATGGGTATAATGTTGCATGTAACATGTAAATTTTTGCAACATTCAAAAATAGCATATGCAACATCAAACAATAATATCCGCAACATGAATAATCTTCGTTTGCAACACTAGAAACACGCGCTCGCAACTCTCAGCCACGTACGGCATCAGTCAGAAAATTTTCAATGAAAATGCAACATCCGGATGAAACACCTGCAACATGCATGCGAAACATATTCAACATCCAACATTCCAGATCTATTTTTGCAACATTCACATCAAAAAACTGCACGTTCTTCTGAAACATCTGAAACATGCGCTTACAACATGCATCAAACCCTAGCACAAAGATGCAACATCCAACATCCCAGATCTATTTTTGCAACATTCACATCAAACAACTGCAACGTTCTTCTGGAACATCTGAAACACGTGAAACATGCACTTGCAACGTGCAACAAACCCTAGCACAAAGAGAAGAGCTGTACAGTTTGACGGGGCAGGAGGATGATGAGCAGAGAACGCCGGAGAGGAGGAGATGGACGACCGCGGCGACGACGACACCCGGAGGAGCGGCGCGACGACGGCCACGGCCACCGCGAAGGAGCAGGAGGCTGCGGCGGCGCGCGGAGGACCGTGAAGGCAGCGGCGACGCGCGGAGGAGTGGGCCGGCGATGGGCACGGAGGAGCGGCCAGGGGAGACGACGTCGACAGCAAACACGAAGGGATAGCGTCTTATTCCGATTCCTTATAACCAATTTTATAACAAATTAAACTATGGATTGCATTGGGAGATTAGATAGCGTCTTGTAGATTGTAGGATCCATTTCAAGCATCGTGTATGTATGAGGATGATGAAATCGGGGGCACGCTCGATCACATAGAATATTCAGGAAACAATTTGACCAATCGCCACGGCACGCACTATAGTCTATATCCGTCCCACTGAGATACTCTCGGTAGCCAGATTTTTCTTGGACAACTATGCTCTACTAGTCAGAGCACAACACGTACTCCCGCCTGCTGTGACATGTGGACGGCCCAACCCACGCCGCGCCAGGCGTCACGGAACCTACGCCCAGGAACTGATCGAGCTAGACGGCACTTGCTCAAAAAAAAGAAACAAAACTGACCGATACCAACGTTATCCGAGGCATCTGGATGAATAATTCGTCCAAGATACTAAACTCTCAGGTAAATACATATATTTTATTATATATACGTACTGTTCTTTTTTTAAAGAAATACAATTCTTGCTTTCCATCCATCCTTCGTGTGACATTCTGCAGATGGCACCCTTTCTGCGTCTTCCGATAATCCACGCTTGATCGACAGAGTTAAATGTCCAAATTACAAATGGGCAACCAGTTCAGCCTCAGGCCTCAGCCAAGCGCCCAAGCGTCAGCTTAAGCTTAGCTCGGTGAAAAGGCTGTTGAAATGCATGGGCATGGTCCCTGATGATAAGAGGCCAGGCTTTAGAACGTGGTCAACTTTCCTGCTGAAAAGCGACTACACCATTAAACAAAAAGAAAAGAAGAAGAGGAAGAAACGAGAGATTACAACTGTCAAGCGCTGGATGATGCTGATGTCTACAGTATCATTAGTTCCAAATTAATATTAGTTGTGAGATTTATTTTATTCAAAAAATTATATAAATATTATTTTTGACTAAATTTATCATCAAATCAAAGTTACTTGATAAAAACTTATCCGTGAATAATAAATTGAAATGGTGAGAGTGCTATTTATTTGAATTGAAGTTCCTTCTTGTACCAGTGTTCACAAAATGCTTCATTTCCAGTACGTATGTGTAAACTGCTCACTTTATGTGAGGCATTGGAACCAGTAAGAGCAAAACAATAGAGTTAATATTTAGACATTGAACGTTTTAAATATGATACGAAATAAATGTGTTTCTTTATTATCTGCATTCCTTCTTCTTAACATGATAGCGGGATGACTGAATCAGCGCCATATATAACATGGATAGTAGTTGACTAGTTGGTCGTGCGGGTAATGGATCTAGCATATTGTTATAGTTTATTTCCTGATCCAGCACAACCAATTGCGTTGGAATTACTCGTGATATATCAGTGCCTCTATACGTAGGCAGTACAAGAACAATAGTGCTAGATCGACAACACGGTTCAACATAATCATAGGAGCTGCCAAAGGACTTCAACACCTCCATCAAGATCCAAGTCCAAAACTAATTTACAGTGCTCTGAAACCAAGCAACAATTTAATGGATGAAGAGATGAGACCAAAGATAGAAGACTTTGGTTTGCCAGGGATGTTTGGTGACAACTGACAACCAACAGAGTGCAAACATATACTGGGTTGTCGGGACATAGCGAGTAACGTTTCTTTTTTTCTAAATTAGCATTGACCTAACAGAAGTGACCACATTCTCGTCAGTTGTTGCTAGTTGCTACGCCAAGGAAATATGGTGGGAGGCACATAAATGGATTGGATGCACGTGTGTGTTCCTCACGGAACAAGTTTCCTTGCATAATAGGTGATTAGGTGGGCTCCATTGCGTTCTTTTTAAATGACGGCAAAAGACTTGTCGATTATCTATCTATATACTATAATGATCCAGTACTTTTGAAAACGCTTTTCACCTAAAAAAATCCTACCCACCCCTCACGGAGGACCCACATGTCAGGTTCAACGGTGGAAACGACGTGAAAATTTTTTAAAAAACGATGTTTCTAGAGAGTTTTTGCCGTTTTGGGTATTATTTTTCTCACCTTAAAATTTCCTTACCCATCCCACGTACCCACCAATCAAATATTAAATATCTCTAAAATAATCTATAAATATATATAACTCATTAACTCATGCATATATCCCATGAATATACGACGACCGATCATGCGTTGCGGTGTCAAACACACGTGGCCGAACACGTTCGTTCAAGCACGGACACTGAGTCCTGAATTGCCCCGCCGGAGCCACGACAAGAAACAACATATATACAACATCCTCTATATATAATTATATATCGTGTCCAATATTTTATTGGTATAGATAGAAATATTTGTAGGTGTATATATTCAAAAAACATCATGAACAATCTCTAATGTTTTTAATCTATTGGATCATACTTTGACAATAGTTAATGATCTTTCTTAAATACAATATTTCTTTTCAAAAAAAAGTGTGCGCACGTGCAATCTACTATTGTACAGTAATCATTAAAGCAAATTGTAATATGGACTAATTGTCGGTGTATATGATATCATGATGATGGTCTTTTAATTATTTGTTTTGTCAATTTACTCTTTTTGGATGAAGTCAGAATATGTATTGTTTTCTTTTTGGAAAACTCTTTAAAAAGTACTCCTTTTGTATAATGTTATACCAACTACGATTTTTGGTACACATTTACATAGGATTAGATTTGAAGTGCATGCAACAGTGGATTAAAATTCTTGTTTGCTATATTTTTCTAATACACGCGGCACGCGCGTGCACTTTACTAGTCAGAAGAAAGGAACCACTGCCACAAAACACTATAAAAAGCAAATAGACGACTCTGCACACCACTGCCACGAAACACTAGAAAAAGCTTGCGGATATTTACAGCCCAAAGAACGCAGGCGTGGCATGGACACTCTGTTCATGCTTATCATCTGGAATGCATAGTTGTTTGATCGCCAATCTGCTACTGCTCAGGAGCTGCTGTCCAAGATCGAGCAGGAAGCACGCCTCTGGATTGAAGTGGGAGCATGTCGTCTGCGTCTGGTTGTGTAAAATTTGCGGGTAGTAAATTACGGAGTACTAAATTCAGAGTAGGCCGGAATGGCTTAGGTTGTATTCTGCTCCTGCATCGGTGAGCACTTATGCTCTGCAAGTCCGCATCATGTCTCTGAAAACCAAACTTTCATTTTTCTTTCTAATTCAGTGATACGGTCTTCTTATAAAAAAAGTCACAGAAAAAGTTATTCTTATCAGAGTAAAAAAAGTCATAAAAATATCAATAAAGGCAGAATATACAATGAGAGACATATTTTGTATCAGAGTAAAATACATGAACGGTTCCTAAACTTGTATCGAGCTGTCATCTAGATCCTTAAACTCTTAAAATATATTTTTATATCACCCAGCTTAAACTTATCCAGTCCCTAAACTCCTAAAAAATTGTTGAAAGGAAAAAAATCAGTTATGAATAACAGTTTAATCCATCTTCTCATGTAGCAGTATAATAACTAAAAAAAGAGAATTGCTTGGATGCTGACGTACCCCTTTCCTTTGGACTGAAGCAACATATATATTATTGTCATTACTCATTATCTGTCCCGTCCACCTTTGTAACGTAGACATCCTCCATTCAATTAACTAATTTCGTATAAAATCAAACGGTTTTCTCTCCCCGTTCTTTTTTTAAAGAAGCAGGGGCCTGCTGATTCATTTAAGAAGGTAGAAATGCTACATAACTGAATTAACTCAGGAACTACTATCATGGATAAACAGAAAAAAGCTCTAGGCCAGCACCGGAGTGCCGCACGCCCTCTGGCGTGTCCTCTTCCGGTATCAAGCCAAACACCTGCATTATGCCCTGTTCGGCTGACTGGTGCTGATTCTGGCTGAGAGAAAAATACTGCTGGCTGGTTGGCGGCTGGTGCCGATTTTTACAGAAAGAAAAACACTATTGGCTGGTGCCGAGAGAAAAAAAACTCGTCGATTTCGTTCCTTCGAGATATGCCGAGTGATGTACATTAGGCCAGCAACTACAGTAGCAAGGTCGTCAGTTCCTCCAGAACCTGAACGTCAGGTACCAGCTACAGTACCAATGCTCCAATTCCTAATCAAGCAAGATCGTCAGTTTGTCTAGCTGATCCCAGGCGCAACAAGCTGCTATCAGGTTATCTATCAGCAGTTCTGCAAACACTTTTCAGAATACTCACCGATGGGTCGATCAACCATCACCTACGCCACTGTCCTTCTCCTCGTCCTGCTGCCGCCGGGTGCATCCGACGACCGGCTACTCCCCGGCACGCCGCTCCTTCCCGGCACCACCATAGTATCCGACGGCGGCGCTTTCGCCTTGGGCTTCTTCTCCCCCACCAATTCCACTCCAGCCAAGCTATACCTCGGCATATGGTACAACGACATCGCCCGGCTCACCGCCGTGTGGGTCGCCAACAGAGGAACCCCGGCCGCAAACATCACCACCTCCGACGCGCCAGCGCTGACCCTCACCAACACCTCCAACCTCGTCCTCTCCGACGCCGGCGACCGTGTCCTCTGGACGACCAACCTCACCGGTGACTCCAGCTCATCGTCCACCGGCCTCGCCGCGGTGCTCCTGAACACCGGCAACCTAGTCATCCGGTCCCCGAACGGCACCGCCCTATGGCAGAGCTTCGAGCACCCGGGCGACACGTTCCTCCCCGGCATGAAGATCCGGGTCAGGTACAGATCCCGCGACGGCGAGCGCCTGGTGTCCTGGAGAGGCCCCGGCGACCCCTCGCCGGGGAGCTTCACCTACGGCATGGACCCGGCCACGCTCCTGCAGGCGTTCGTCTGGAACGGGACGCGCCCGGTGGCCCGCACCGCCCCGTGGACGGGCTACCTGACCGTCAGCGGCCAGTTCCTGCACCTGAACGCCAGCGTCGTCCTCTACATGGCGGTCGTCGACGCCGATGAAGAGATGTACATCACCTACAGGCTCTCGGACGGCGGCGGCGGCGCGCACACCAGGTTTGTGTTGTCTTACTCCGGCGAGTACCAGCTCCAGAGCTGGGGGGCGTCGGAGTGGGACGTCATCGGCAAGTGGCCCGCCGGCGCGTGCGACCTCTACGGCCACTGTGGCCCGAACGGCTACTGCGACGGCGCGGCGGCCGTCCCGACGTGTAAGTGCCTCGACGGTCACGAGCCGGCGAGCTTGGAGGACTGGAGCGGCGGCAGGTTCTCCCGGGGGTGCCGGCGAAAGGAGGTGCTGCGGTGCGGCGGCGACGGCGACGGCTTCATGGCCTTGCCGGGGATCAAACCGCCGGACAAGTTCGTGCTCGTCGAGAACCGGAGCTCCGAGGAATGTGCCATGGAGTGCTCCAAGAACTGCTCGTGCGTGGCGTACGCCTATGCCAACTTGAGCAGCAGCGGCAGCACGAAGAAGGACGGGATGAGGTGCTTGGTGTGGGCCGGGGAGTTGATTGACACGGTGAAGCTGAGTGGTGTGGCCGGCTTTCGTGGAGAGACGCTGTACCTCCGTATTGCAGGCTTGGATGCTGGTAGTGGTATTGATCCCATCTCCTCTGATCTATATATCAAGTAAACTTGGTTATCTGTGCTATATTGGTGCATGAAACTTCATTGCAATGACTTTGCGCAGGAACAAGGCCAAAGACCAGGACCGTAAAGATTGTGCTTCCTGCAGTTTTGTTAAGCAGCATTTGATACTCACTGGCATTTCCCTTGCATGGTTCAGGTTCAAAGGTACTGGCTCTACTTTTTTGAGCAAATACAGCAGGTGCTCTGCCTTTTCATTTATAGAAGAATGAAGTGATATGTACAAGATTTGGATTAGTAACTACTTCTAGGCGATTTACATTGTTCTAATTGCGCTACTGAATGATAAAACACCCTCCCTCTGTGTCATGTGGTACCTGGCTCTACTTCTCTACGCTTCTATACTGTACTCATCTGAGCGGAATTGGTTTTTGCACTTCTAAGAGCAACTCCAACAGCCTAGCTAAATTCTACTCTCTATATTTCTATTTAGCTAGCCATTTAGCTAAGATTCACTCTCTAAATTACAGTCAATTCCAACAGTCTAGCCAAATCATACTTCAGATTATATACAACCCTTGATGGGTCCCACGTGTCATTCTCACTACAGTCTTCTTCCTCCCATCCTCCGTCTCCTACGCACGAGCTCCTCCTCTGCTCCGGCGTCCGTGGGGGCCGTCCCGCCTCTGCTCCGACCGGCGAGCTCCTCCTCCGGCCGTGAGGAGCTGCAACAGCGAGGGGAACTCCTCCATTTTTTCCTACAATTTTTTCCTTTGATCTTTTTTCCCTACCAATAGGCGTGCGTGGTTGG
This sequence comes from Echinochloa phyllopogon, assembly GCA_033239725.1. NCBI lineage: Eukaryota > Viridiplantae > Streptophyta > Magnoliopsida > Poales > Poaceae > Echinochloa > Echinochloa phyllopogon. The sequence goes on along the minus strand of BTCW01000002.1, from coordinate 45,590,396 downwards.
AGCTTGCCGGAGAAGAAGCAGAAGAGTCCATGAGCTTCACGGGAGGCGGGCTGGCCTCGTACCTGCGCTCCACTGTCGCGTCCTTCTCCTCCAACTTCCTGTCCCGCGGCAGGTCCTGCTTCAACCACCGCAACAAGGCCAATCGTCTCCATCGTCCCGTCGGAGGACAACCGCGGCACGAGCAGGAGGAAGCGGTCAGCCGGACACCGGAGCCGTCGTCGCCGGCGGGGATATTTAACTTTTTACCATTATAACGAATGGCGACTCCTCGAATGGCAGCTCAACGGATGACGCTATAGTTTTAGCATGAAATGAAAAAACTTGCAACAAAAATACCACATTTGCATACGTGACACGCCAAGTCACCCTTCCACGCTGGATCCGACGCCAGCGGAGGTGGCAAATGACCTACGATGCCCCTGTTGACCGGCCCGCGTCTCCTTCCTCCTCCCCTCTCTCGAACCGTCCGCTCCTTCAAGCGCACGTGCACCGCCCCTCCCAATGCTCCTCCCCGGCGGCCGGCGGCCGGACTCCATTCCTGCGGCCACCCTCTTCACCTCCTCCCCTGCTCCTCCCCGATCTGGCCTCCCTCCCTTGAGCTCGTCTCCGGTGGCCCGGCGGCGGCGCACCTCCGGCCCCTCTCCCCGAGTTCAGAGGCGGTGCGCGGGTGGCCCAGCGGCGGCGCGGGGCACCTCCACGGCGGGAGAAGCAGGAGGCGGAGCTCCAACAAGGCGACGACCTCTCCCTTCCCGGCACTGAGGGAGCACCGACACTGAGGGAGGCGAGCACGGCGTCGGCGGCGACAAAGATGCACGCCTCGGCCTCCAATCTGACGAAGGTCGCCGTCCGCCACGCACACGATGCGCTGCTCTGGTTCAGCTCCGCGGCGTCGGCGGCCGAGTCCCCGTGCCGAGAATGGTGGCGGTCGGCGGCGACAGGTCCGGGGGCGGCGGCGCCGGCAGGGCTGGGTCGCGGCGGAGCCGAAGCTGCGGTGGCGGGGCCGGAGGGATCAGAACCGAGGCGCCGGGCCCCGCGCGGGGAGGAAGGAGACGGAGCGGAAGCCGAGGCGGGCCTAGTCGTCGAGCGTGAGCAGCACGGCGGCCGGGTAGGACCAGTCCGCGGGGGCCACCTCGTCGGGGACGGCGAGGAGCTGCCACCCGGGGACCGCGCGCAGCCGGCGGTGTTGCGGGGCATGCGGCGACGCGCCGAAGACGATCCAGCGGGAGGCGCAGAGGGCCGGGTGCGGCGAGCGCCGGGAGTGGGGGCACGCGGAGCCGCGGGTGGACGCTGCTGGAGGTTGAAGGTGGCCAAACATATGGATCCTACGTGTAAGTGACTGTAAGGAGAGATGAGAGGAAGTGGAAAAAGGGCATGAGGGACATTTTACACGCAGGGTGTCCTCAATCCAACGTGGACAATTGATCTGGCGTGCCACATATGCAAATATGGTATTTTTGTAGCGCATTTCTTTGTTGCGTGGTAAAAATGTTGCGGCAACTGTTAAAGTGAGATCTGGAGAGTCGCCATCCGTTATAACGGTAAAAAGTTAAATATCCCCCCGAGGTGTCTTGCATCAGCCAAATCAAGCTGAGCGACTCCAGGCACCAGAAGAAGGTCAACCCGTCGTCCCTCGGTGGCTCGTGTGCCCGCTCCCGTCGCGGCCTCTAGCGGCGGAGGTGAAGGGGAGTGGCGGCGGCGGCGCCATGGCGGCGCTAACGAGAAGGGGCGGGCGCGGTGTTTCAAGACTTCGATTGACGGGAGGAGGGGAGGGCGCAAGAGGGTGCGGGAGATGGGGAGAGGCGCGTGGGGGAGGAGGGAGATAGCGACGCGGGCGCGCTCGGGATCTTTCCCGAGCGAAGGGGACGGGATGCCGAGTCGGATACAGTAGCGATGGAGATAGAGAGCCTGTTGGATCACGTTTTTGTTGTATTTTTCTTTTTTTTTGCAGATAGAAATAGATTTGAAGAGACTGTTAGAGTTGCTCTAAGTTCTACATTATCTTCGTTCATGACATCTTGGAAGCAGGTAAAATACAAAAACGGGGAAAGCACAAGACGGTCCTAGGAAACTTGAACACTCTAGAGTACTCTGGAGAAGGAAATCCTACTGAAGGCTTTGAATTTCCAGTTGGAAGATTTCAAGATATCACAGCTGTGACAAATAATTTCCACAAATCATTCATGATAGACAAGGAGGTTTTGGGAAAGTTTACAAGGTACTTTCCAGTTTTAGTTTTCATCCTGGCGAATCGTGGTCGCACTGATACTAAATTAAAGTACCATTCCCTGTTCATTTCATTTTACAAGGCAAAGTTTATGGTCGACAAGTTGCCATCAAAAGGCTCAGCAGGGATTCCGAGCAAGGAATAGCAGAATTCAGAAATGAAGTTGTTCTAATTGCAAAACTGCAGCACAGAAATTTGGTTCGATTTATCAGTTGCTGCATAGAGGGAGATGAAAAGCTCTTGATATTTGAATACATGCCTAACAAAAGCTTAGATACTCTCCTTTTCAGTATGATTTCATCATAGCACATTATAGTTCCATGATTTAACACAACAGATTGGTCATGTCATTGCTCTTTATTTGTAGGCAGTGCAAGAAAGTTAGAGCTAGATTGGCCAACACGATTCAACATAATCAAAGGGGTTGCTAAGGGGCTTTTATACCTCCATCAAGATTCAAGACTGAAGATAATACATAGAGATCTGAAAGCAAGCAACATTTTGCTTGATGAAGAGATGAGACCCAAGATAGCAGACTTTGGTATGGCGAGGATGTTTAATGACAATCAACAGAATGCAAACACAAAACGGGTTGCCGGAACATAGTAAGTGACATTTTAACTCGTCCAATTTTTTCCCCTGAAATTACCAAAGTCGAGCTAACTTACAGAAAATATATATAATATACAGTGGCTACATGGCTCCAGAGTATGCAATGAGGGGCATATTTTCTGTCAAGTCTGATGTGTATAGCTTTGGTGTGTTGACGTTGGAGGTTGGAAGTGGTTTGAAGATAAGCTTTACAGATCATATAATGGACTCGGAAACCTTATAGTCTATGTGAGTATATGCTTTTTCTGAATTTTGCAAAGAATAGACATTGATCTTTAGAGTTCCACAGCCTCATTCTTTTTTTTTTTGTTTATTCAGGCATGGAACCTGTGGAAGAAAGGGCTGGCAAATGATCTGATAGACTCAAGTATAGTAGAGAGGTGCATACCAGCTGAAGCGTTGCTTTGCATCCACATAGGCCTCTTGTGTGTGCAGGACAACCCCACAGACAGGCCACTTATGTCATCTGTGGTGTTCATCTTGGAGAATGGAAGCAGCGCACTTCCCATCCCGAACAAACCTGTATATTTTGCCCGTACTGATGTAGAACAGATAAGAGACACAACTCAGAATTCAAAGAACAGTGTGACTCTTTCAGCTCTAGAGGGAAGGTAGGTCAATCCCCCCCAGACACGACGGTCTTTAATTAAAGGAACAAACATCAGCTCCGTTCCCCAATCCTAATTTGTTTTATAAGCGTGTAATAACTAAATAAAATAAGGACGGAGGAGTTTAAGAAAAATATGCATTATGTGTTCATGATGGTGAATTGTGGAAGACTATTTCTCATGTATTACGGGCCTGCTTGGTTTACTTCCAAAATTTTGGCTTACCAAAGTTTTGGCAAGCCAAAATCTAGGTAGAGAACTTACCAATATTTTGGTAGATTAGATGTGAGATAGTGCCAAACTTTGGTAGCAAACCAAATAGTTGCCAAATCATTGGTAGGCCATAACTTTGGCATGCCAAGAAATTGGCATTGAACCAAGCAGGCCCTACATTGCAGTGAAGTCCGTTGGGGAATGCAATGTAAGAAGTAAAAAGGATATGCCAGGGAAGGTTCAAATTCGTCCATGAGTTTGAGCAAGTTTTGCAGAGCTAGGTTGGCAAGACAAGATTGACGTTATTACTAGGCCAATTTTGAAAATTATTCACATGATATGCTTTTATCAATAATATTAGTCAAAATTCAAAAATAAAAAGTTTATCATGTGAGTAATTTATAGCAAAGTTTGTTTAAGAATGAAGTCAAAGTGATCTATAAATTGAAACGGAGTGTGTATACATGTTCTTTTGTCGAGAGCAGCATTAACAAATGCAGTCACTAACCACCGCGCGTTCCGCGTGGACTGCTCAAATGTCAACCATAAGATGAGATTGAATTGGTAAACTAAATGTGGCCTAAACTTCCGATTTTTTTTTTGCATTATCCCGTTCAAAGATTCCCGGATGCAGGAACGCCGTCCACCCTCTGGCGGTCTGTCAATGATTTCTGTCAGGCTCAAAAAAGAAGAACAACAAAAACACTTACACATCACTGCCGAAGTAAAATCTTCAGTCTTGCGAGCTATTAGCATATTACTAGTCTATCAACCCGTGCTCCTGCACGGGCTAGTAATTTTAGAAGGTATAAGTACTAAAATATTATGAAAAATTAAGGGTACATGGCTATTTAAAATTCCTTTTCTTAGAGTTTGAATAGCATTCAATATTTGTAATTACATTTGTACACATTGAAAGTAAAATTAGTATTTTAGTGTGGAATAATTTGATAAGTTCAAATATACTTATCCTACAACAATTTAGGTAATTATAATTATTAAACAATAAATATGTTATGAGTATACCAGAAAAATGGTATGTTTTACATTTTTTTAATATATTGCTAAGCCCTTTTCACCCTCTCGAACGTTGGTATTTTTAAGAAGTACGGAATCACTATAAATCTTAAGTATGGGACCCCGACCTCTTGATTAGAAATAGCTTTAGCTCATCTATTTTATCATGCTCTCTTATTCGACTTCACTTTCGACATAGTAGATATGATCTGTAGTTTGCATCTTGATCTCCCTTTATAGATATAGATCTCTTGCCAAATTTCTCTCCTTTTTGGGCTATGGTGTGTTTAGTTGAAGCTTATCTCATGCCACTCACAGCCTTTACTCTTGGATTTAGTATGTATCGAGGTTTCAAATTAGTTCTCATCAAGATGAAACCCCATGGGACACTGTTTCTAAGGCATAATGAGTGATATAATTACATGTAACGATAGCGTATGTCTCAACAAAAACAAAACGATCTATTGTAGAAGTTGTTCCAAGGATCAATTAACTCTGATTTGGTTGAAGTAGCACTCTTAGAAACAACAAAATAAACTCTCGATTGGGTTGGTCTTACCTTTAGAATCATAATCACATACATGATATACATGGTACTACATTAATTAATGATTTGATATTCCATTCTCTAAATAATATGTACTAACACTGAAGAACAAAACATAACGTACTAATAAATAGCAGAAGACATGGATCGGACCTTGATCCAATGCGTGCAAGCTCTAACGGACAAATTATCAAACACTTGAAATGAATCTGAAAAGAAAACAGTTGGAATATAAAGAGGCAAAAAGGGGATACGGATGCATCCATACCTGATATGTATATGGCAGACGTGCTTCTTTGATACTATCGCTGATCGACTACACTACACACGACCAATAGTTGCCCATTAGCTAAAGATCTCGCAGACTTGTGTCCATCAGAGACCTGTGAGATTCCTCCAACTCCTGCATCTGCATGTACGACTCCGTGCAAATTAAATTATGGAATCTCTACGCGTAGGACTTGAGATACCCCCTCTCGCCCCTGCGTCGCCCCCGGGCGACTCGGGCGGCTCTCCCTCCCGTCGCCGGCGCTCCCCTCCCTTCCCCCGCTCTCCTCCTCGCCGCCGCAGGGCCTCGCCGGAAGCCCGGCGGACCCCGGGAGGGCGGCGGCGGGGCGCCTCCCCCCCCGGCGGTGGCGGGCGGTTCTGGCGGCGCCGCCGCCCTAGGCGTGCGGCCGGCGGTCGGCCGGGCGCGTGGGCGGGCCAGCCAGATCCCCTAGCGCGCCGGCCGGCGGGGGCTCGGGCGGGCGCCACGGCTGTGGTGAGGCGCCCGGTCGGCTCGACCTGGCCTGCTCCCCGCGGGACCTGGTGCGGGCGGCATGGCTGCCTGGGCGGCGGCCGGGGCGCGGGTCGGCGGCGCGGCGCACCGGCGAACAGCGCCGAGGCCCTGTGGCTGGCGCTGGCCTCTGCCTGCTGTCGGCTCGGTGTTGTGGGGCGACCGGATATGGGGAATCGAGCCCTAGACTGGCGCCTCGGGCCCCGCCGGTGCTGACTGGAGCGGCAGACTTCGATGGCGAGGCGACGACAGTGGACACCGTCGTGGTGGCGGTCCGATGACGTGGCCTCGTGGTATGTGACTCCGGTCGGGGTTAGGGCGGGTGTTGGCGTTCCCCGGTAGTGGCGGCGTCTGGGGTGGCTCCGACCCCATCCTTGCCCCTGCTCGCGGCTTCTTCATGGCCGGCGGCACCGCTTTCGTCTTCGCGTCGTCAACAAAGCCATCCCCGTAGCGTCGCTAAGTTTCCGCCACTGGGTTCATGCTCTTTATCTCACTTGCGAAGCACGATGTCGTCTCATCGAGGGGACGACAGAAGATTTGGGTACAATCGAGGTCCCCAAACCTTCCCGAGGTGTCGGGTGTTGCCAGCGGGTGCATATGGAACCTAGTGGACGAGCTTCGGCGGTTGCGATAGTAGGCGGTGGAGGAAGCGAGTGGAATCGATCCAGGTGCTCTCGGCTCGTCGGATGGTGGTCCTCAAGCGTAAGCTTTGACCCGGTGTCGGGTCGGGCAACGACGTTCGCTCTTCCCTCTTGAGGGCATTGTCTGCAGAGTCCCGTTCGACGGCGGTTCGTGGAAGCTCTCCGTGGTGAAAACCAAACGTTGGCGCAGTCGCGTCTTTGTCTTCCTGAAGGCGTTGTTTGGAGGTTTCCTGTAGCCGCTGGTGGTGGAGTCGTTGGCTCCGCTGAAGGTCGGGTCCGGTTGATTTGTAATGGACTCATGGCCCTTTAGTTTGTTCGTCGCGAGTAGTGCCTTGCTGTCTCTGGCGTGCGGCCTAGAGAGCCCCGTTACGGGTTTCCTGGATATCGCTTTCGAGTGGTCTGTGCTTTATTGTAAACTGAGAATCCCAGTATCTTTACGCTTTATCTATAAAGCTGGCTTCGACCTTGGTGGAATCTCTACACGTAGATAGATGAAACTATATGCTACCTGTACTCCCGGTTCCTAGCGTGGAAAAAAATAAGATCCATCTCACCGCAAGCTGCAACAATCTTAGCCTTATAATCAGCTCGCTTACCCGCCACAGCTGCCGCGGCAAGGCACTCGTCAGTGTTACATGCCTCCGCCCCCACGGTCGTTGCATTATCGTTGAAGGAAAAGGAACCGATCTACTAATGATGCCATGTATATATTGAATAAATTTTCTTAGGTAATTTACATAAGATTAGAGAGCCGCTTTAGATTATTTTTATAATGTCATAGATGGGTAATTTAGATACATAATTAGGGGTTATTTTAGAATATTTTTTATAATGACACATGTGGTAATTTTTAAGAAAATACAATAAATCTAATGGCTATTATTATTAGCAGATTGATGGTTAGATGTTTCTAATTTTTGTGAGAATTTTTAGGATTTATTTTTTTCCTAGCGCGTCTCGTGAGGATTAACGTGAAGCATTTAAAAGAGCTTGTATTTAGTAACAGTAAGCACCGCGCCGTTTCGAAAGGAAAAGTGCGTGACGGCTTGGCAATCAGGTCTGCCTGCCGCCGTCCTCCTCCTGCTGCAGCCGTGAGCATCCGACGATCAAACCGCTGTCCCTGGCGCCACCATCGTGTCTGGCAGCGGCAGCTTTACCTTGGGCTTTTTCTCCCCCACCAACTCCACTCCGGCCAAACTGTACCTCGGCATCTGGTATAACGACATCTCCCGGCCGCATGGTGCTGTACAATGAACGCGGCGGCGCGCGCATGGTCTTGTGGAAGGGCCCCGGCGACCCCTCGCCGGGAAGCTTCATTCACCTACGGCGCCGACCCGGACACGCTCCTCCAGACCTTCCTGGCTTCCTCTGGAACGGAACGCGCCCGATGCTGCGCAGCGCCCCGTGGACGGGGTTCATGGTGGACGGCCAGTACCAGGCGAACTCCAGCGCCTACATCTACGTGGCCATCGTCAACACCGACGGGGACACCTACATATCCTACAGCCTCTCCGACGACAGCGCCGCCCACACCAGGTACGTGCTGACCTACTCCGGCGAGTACCAGCTCCAGAGCTGGAACGACACCTCGTCGGCGTGGGCGGTGCTACGGCCCAAACTAACCGCCAAAACCCAAGTTCAACCCGGCCTCTTCCTCTATCTCCTGGTGGGCCTCGCTTATTCCTGCCGGCCCACCTGGCCCAGACCGCCGCTGCGCTGTCCCGCCCCGAAATCCTCCGAGATACTGCTGCCGCCGCCCGTTGCCCGCTCCTCACCCCCGGCTCTCGCGACGCCGCCGCCATTGCTCCTCGGCGCCCGATTCACCGCCGCCGAGATCCCAGCTCGTAGCAAGCCGCCACCCTCACGACATTCCCCTCACGTGGCCGCACATCCGCCGCCGTCGTTCGCTGACCCAGCGCTGTCACCGGTCTTCACGGAGTCATTGCAACAGTTTGTATCAATCTAGCACTATTATTTACCATGTTATTTATTTCTGAAATATATTTAATACTAATTGGATTAAAATTTATCTAAATATATTTTGTTAATTAAAAACTAATTAAGGTTTATAATCTATGTTTATATTATTGTTAATTTGATTAATATTTATTCAATTAGTTTCTTCTAAATAAAACTAAATAGGTTATATCTTGGTTTCTCATAAACATATGTTAATTTGATTTATGTTTATTGAATTAACGCTTCTAATTAAAGCAAACTAGAGGCATATATCGGGTTTTCATAATGTCAATGTAATACGTATGTGTTTCTATAATAACGTGATTAGTTCAACACGGTTTAAAAGGTATTGCGCTTAGATGTTCTCACATGTTTTATTTTTACGTTAAGTCTTTAAATTGCTTAATTTATACATTAATAGCTATTAATAAAATATGATTAAGTTTTGCCTTAGTTTTACAAATTCAAATATAATTGAGCCTTTGTGTGGTGGTCTATGCTTGTTCCAATGTTTTTGATTGATTTGTTTCTATGCAATGTTTGATAATGTGTTATGAGCACCTTAGCTTAGAATGGCATCAGTTAGTTTTATATGCTTAGTTAGTTTAGTTGGGTTCTTTTTCTCTTTCCACTCTATTTACCCAATCTCATTATTGTTCATCTATCTACCTCAACAGATGGAGAAGCAATGTAAGGATAAAGAGCCTCATAGCACTTGCCCTTGCTGCAAACATTATGGTCTCCCATGTCTTCAAAATAGTGCAAGCACGGCTCCCACCAAGCCAGGCCAACATCAGAATCAAGATGGTAATAGGAAAAGGAAGATGCCTACTAAGAAGCAATAGGTCGAAAGCTATCCTCATTCCAAACCTTTAGCACTGGTTGGTACAAAGGATCTAGAAGTTACTCCAGACAGACATAGCACTCCAGGTATATGCCTTGAAGGATGGACTGTTTCTTTCAAAGAGTTTCAACCTCGACGAGGCAAGAGATCGAAGAAGCAAGTAAGCGGAGTAGATCAAGAGAAGATAGATTCACAGGAAAAACAAGCTAGTGTCATTTCCCATCTTGGTAGAAGGACCCCACAAAAATTTCAGTCCTATCACTCAACTTCTCAGAACATCAGTTCTAAGGCTCACCCATCCCCGCTCAATGGACAAGAGAGCAATGCCAGTCAGGAAAATAACCAGGATGTTGCCTCTAAAAAGGTTATTTCTACTGTAAAGGAGTCGGACATCTTGTCAATGAGTGCCCCAACAAGTATCCTCATCAAGCTATCTGTCCAAAAGTGGATGACAATCAAGTTTTAATACAATGCCCTAATTCTCAGACACCCCAACTCTCCAACTCCGATAACAATGGTTTTGTGGGTCATCCTCATATTAGTGACTGCACCCAAAGGTCCTGCTTCACCTGTGGAGAAATAGGGCATTATGCTAAGCAGTGTTCACACAAGCCCAATATTCCTACTCAACCTTTCATTGATTTTACTTTTCACCAGAAAGTTAATGTCAGGAGATCATGTTCTAGATATGGAGTGGGTCATTCTTCTAAGAGGTGCCCAACAAAGGGCAAAGAGGGCAAAACAAATGCTAATAGATGGTTCTGTCTCCTTTGTGGTGAAGATGGACGCCTTGTGAGTTGGTGTGGAGAAGAAGATGAAAATCAACCCCAGGGACAAGATCTGGACAAACACACATCCCATCAGACCATGGATATGAAATTAGCAACGTCTCAACCATTCAACACCCACGTGCCAAGTGATGGGCCCATGACTTATGGTGAAAGTTTGCAACCTCTATGGAGTGCAAAGTAGTTATAATAACATGATAATTGAACTCTAGTAATCAGGTGCTAATAAAATTTAATCAACTAAAATTGCTTACTGCAGTTAGCTTTAGTACACTGTAGGAGTACGACGTATACTCACACTTGCTATTTTACAAATTATTTTTGTTCCATAACAATAAATACTGCTAAGAAGAAGATGCTAATTTTTAGGCGTACACAACATCTAACCGATTGCATGTGAAGTATAGAGTCTTCACTTCGGGAATAGACTATATACCTCTACTAGTCTAAAATCCTTTATAATATTCTTTACGTGATACTGTTACTGTTATTCACTAGCGATGTGGTTGTATGTATAAAAACTGATTCTAGCATACATATGGTACATCTGCTTTTGTTCTTAAAACTAGATGTGACAACTACTAAGAGGTATTAGTAGGTATTAATATATTGATTTCTTTTTTATGTAGGTGAACAATGAATGTAATCAAACATGTAGAAAACAACGAGGGAGAACTTATCAATATCGAATACGGAATTAAATATTTTCAATCAAAATTAAATAACTATTTTAAAATAATTAAATTGAAGACATTAATTTTTTACACATTGAAGGTTTTCATCTTGGAAAATACATTGCCTTTGTGACGTGAATACAATGGCTTGATATTAGAAAATGCAATTTTCGTTGTAATGTTTGGACCGTATATGTACTAATTTACCAAGTTATTGTACTAAATTGAGTATCTTATAAGTGGTTAAATAGTGAGAGCAATTTACTCGTCAATTTATTTATGTTTTTATTATCATAATGGTTTGATCATGCAATTAATTTAGAATCCACGACTCTAACAATCTTAATTTTATTAATGGCACTCAAGGAATCATGTTTCCACATAAGAGAATCATTAAAATCGTTCCTGTTTAGTCTCATGGCTGTGCGTAACTAATCACAGATGAAACAGCAACAAAACTAAAATAGCTCGCCATATACCCCTTCGAAGAAAGAAAGAATAGTAAACCATGAAACTATAACATATAAATAACATATAATTCGTTCCTTACTTCCTTGCATTTTCGCATTAGTATATATATCATCCAACTACCGCAAGAGCCGACGTGGACAGCTAGAATGTCAACTATGATATGTGTCAGAATCCTTGAAAAAGTCTACCGGATCGACTTGCAAGCTTTTGCACTGTTATTCTATAGGGTCGCTATTATACATTTGTACATCGTGTACATTCTGTAGCTGAGCTTGTCAGAGAGAGGTTCAATCTATGATCACTTGAATTCATTGTCTTGCTTATCTCCTCGGTAATACGACCTTCATCTTCTTAGTTTTTGTTAGTTTCTATTCTACTCCCCTTTTCAAAATACGAGACACTTTAGCTTTGTCATAAATCCATTTTTTCTAATTATGATTAAATTTATGGAAGGAATATATTACTATATTGCACGGTTAAAACATATTTCATGAAGGTCTTATTAAATAATTTTATATTATAGATGTTATTAGTAAAAGTTTTAAATAAACTTGACAAAGTCAGGAAAGTCCAGCTTTAGGATAACATTTTGAAATGGAGATATATGCAGTCAATCTGGTACGCCTTGACATCGTTTGGAGTAGAAGTAGACCAGTCTCAAGGCGCCAACATACCTTCTCAAGTCAAACCTCCAGTTGCATATCTGCTCCATAAGACCATGACCAACAAAGTATAGCTTTTTTTTTGAGTAACAAGCTATAGCTATAGCTGCCTATTGCAAGAAATGTTCCTGATGGCTTGGGCAATCATCATCAGGTGCGCCGCTGTCGTGCTCCTCCTGCTGCCACCACCGTGTGCAGCAGATGATCGGCTCGTCCCCGGCAAACCCCTCTCTCCTGGCGCCACCATCGTCTCCGACGACGGCAGCTTCGCCTTGGGCTTCTTCTCCCCCACCAACTCCACTGATCCGGCCGCCAAGCTCTACCTCGGCATATGGTACACCGACATCTCCCGGCCGCTCACCGTCGTGTGGGTCGCCAACAGAAAAACCCCGGCCACAAACAGCACGGCCACCTTGTCTTCGACACCAACGTTGTCCCTGACCAACGCCTCCTCCAACCTCGTCCTCTCCGACGCCGACGGCCGTGTTCTGTGGACGACCAACGTCACCGGCGCAGCCACCAGCAACGCCGCCGCCGCCGCCGCCGCGGTGCTTCTCAACACCGGCAACCTTGTCATCCGATCTCCGGACGGCGGCGCCTTGTGGGAGAGCTTCGACCACCCGTCCGACACGTTCCTCCCCGGCATGAAGATCCGGATCGGGTACGAGACGCACGCCGGCGAGCGCCTGGTGTCGTGGAAGGGCCCCGGCGACCCGTCGCCGGGGAGGTTCTCCTTCGGCGGCGATCCGGACACGTTCCTCCAGGTCTTCCTCTGGAACGGGACGCGCCCGATCTGGCGGAGCGCGCCATGGAACGGCTACTTCGTCGACCCCAAGTACCGGGTGGCCACCGGCGTCATCGTCTACCTCAACGTCGTCAACACCCTGGAGGAGATCTACATGACCTTCAGCGTCTCCACCGGCGCCGCGCACACCAGGTACGTGCTCACGGACTCCGGCGAGTTCCAGCTCCAGAGCTGGAACGCCGCCGCGTCCGAATGGGCCGTGCTCTTGAGCACGGCCGGTGACTGCAGCGGCTACAAGTACTGTGGCCCCAACGGCTACTGCGACAGCACAGAGGAGCCATCGACGTGCAAGTGCCTCGACGGCTTCGAGCCGACGAGCTCACAAGACTGGAGGAGCGGCAGGTTCTCCCAGGGGTGCCGGCGAAAGGAGGCGCTCCGGTGCGGCGGCGGCGGCGGCTTCTTGGCCTTGCCGGGGATGAAGTCGCCGGACAAGTTCGTGCTCGTGAAGAACCGAACGTTCCAGGAGTGCGCGGCGGTGTGCGAAGGAAACTGTTCGTGCGTGGCGTATTCTTATGCCAATCTGAGCACTAGCAGAACGAAGGGGGACGTGACGAGGTGCTTGATTTGGACTGGCGACCTGATTGATATGGAGAACCAAGGGGTCGGGGCTGGTAGCGACACGCTGTACCTCCGGACTGCAGGTGTGCAACAAATATTCTTATACATTTATTTATTCAGGAAACTCTGAAAGGCCCATTTGGAGTGAGGGGGACTCTTCTCATTAAACAGAAATTCCAATGTGCCATGTAGAATTTGTCTTTCATCAGTTGTGCTATATGAACTGATTTGTAAAGCACAGGTATGACGAAGGCGAAGAGCAAGGCACTGAAGACTGTGCTCCCTGCAGTTTTAATAAGTGGTCTTCTGATCGTTGCAGCCATTTCTCTAGTATGGTTCAAGTTCAAAGGTAGAACTCAACATAGTTACATTCTTACAATTACAATTCTATATCTCCAGCATTTGGTTATTATAGAATTTCCGAAACAGGTAGAGTAAAATACGGGGCAGACCGTAACAACCAAACGTTGGACAACATGAGTACATCTGATGATCTTTTGGAAGGAAACCATGCAAAAGACTCTGAATTCCTCTCTGTTAGATTTGATGATATCATGGCTGCAACACGCAATTTCTCAGATTCATGTAAGATTGGGCAGGGGGGTTTTGGTAAAGTTTATAAGGTAATCATTTCATGTGACAGTGGTTCTCCTATTAATTGTGGTAATTTAATTACATTGACTTGATGTTGTCTGCATGGCAAACTCAAGTCTAAGTTCTCTCCTTACTTTCTCTGAAGGCGATGTTAGGTACTCAAGAAGTTGCTATCAAAAGGTTAAGCAAGGATTCCGAGCAAGGAACAAAGGAATTCAGGAACGAAGTACTTCTAATTGCTAAATTGCAACATAGAAATTTGGTTCGACTTCTTGGTTGCAGTGTTGAGGCTGATGAGAAAATCTTGATTTATGAATACTTGGCTAATGGAAGCTTAGATGCTACCCTTTTTGGTATGTGACACGCCATAATTTCTTAAAAATAGCACATAACAGCCAAAATTTATGTTACCTCGAATATCTTCATGCAGATAATTCGAAGAAGGTGCTGTTGGATTGGCCTACGCGATTTAATATAATCAAAGGGGTTGCAAGAGGACTCCTATATCTCCACCAAGATTCGAGATTGACCATAATTCATAGAGATCTCAAAGCTGCTAATGTTTTGCTCGATTTAGAGATGAGATCAAAGATAGCAGACTTTGGCATGGCAAGGATATTCAACGATAGCCAGAAAGATGCAAACACTCGTCGTGTTGTTGGAACGTAGTAAGTAACTATTTACAATTTTTTTTCAAACAAAGGTAACTAGGTTAAACTTCGATGAAATAATATGTGCATGCGAACTGATCAAACAGTGGTTATATGGCTCCTGAGTATGCAATGGATGGTGTCTTCTCCATCAAGTCCGATGTCTATAGCTTTGGTGTTCTACTATTAGAGGTTGTCACTGGTATGAGGAGAAGTTCCACGAGTAGCATCATGGGTTTCCCGAGCCTAATAGTCTACGTGAGTATATGCCTCTTCTGAGACCGTAAACTGAACTCGATCAGAGTCTAGAGGCTCTCTTACTCCAAATCCAAATAACCGTTTCGGTTGTTTCAGGCTTGGAACATGTGGAAGGAAGGGAAGACAAGAGATTTGGCAGACCCATCCATTATGGATACCTGTTTGCTAGATGAAGTTTTGCTTTGCTGTCATGTGGCACTCTTGTGTGTTCAAGAAAACCCAAATGATAGACCATTTATGTCATCTGTCGTGTTTGCTCTAGAGAATGGAAGCAGCACACTGCCAGCACCCAACAACCCAGGGTACTATGGACAGAGGAGTAGTGATGTGGAGCTAATTAGGGACAGAACCGAGAATTCCACGAATTCCCTTACTCTGACAAATGTAGAAGGAAGATGATGTTTTTATGATGTACGTCAACACTGCACCAAGATATTCAGTAACAATGGATCCCTCACCGATTGTGGTTTGGAAGCCATTTCCATAAATTTTAATTTCAGTTTTTAGTTAAGTTAGAAATATCAATGGGCGTGAAGATACTACGTTTTTCCTGTCACGACAAACAAAAGAAATGTGAAAGAACTGAATTTGAGTAAATTAAGTTAATTGGCGGTATTTAATTGAAGGATCAGATCCCGCTCGAGTGGGAATGGGGTGTGGTGGAGGAGAAGCGGGGAAGGGATGGGTGAGGTCGGTGATGCTTACCTGCATTTCTGGCAGGGTTTGGTCGAGAGCTGGGCTCTGCTCGTCTTGCTCGAGTTCCACCTCCCATGTCTGCTCCTGAACGAAGTAGAGGAAGTGGGGAAGGAGGAGTGGTTCAGGGGAGGAGAGGGGGGAGAGGGTGCTGCGGTTGCTGGCGGCTACGGATGGGGATGGGGACGAGCTCGAGTGGGCGGCGAAGTGGCCGCGGGGCGCGGGTGCTCTGCTTTGACCCACCGTGCAGGAACGTTTGGGCGCGGCAGCCGTCCAGGCGAGAGGACGACAGGCCTGACGTGAGTTGGGCTAGAGTTGGAATGGGCTGGAGAGAAACAAAAAAAAAGAAGAAGAAAAGGATGGGCTAGAAGAGAATGGATATCGGTCGGCACAGACCGGATCCTGGGTTTGACGTCAGTTTTGAGGGATTTTGAAATTTTGGCTTTATTCAAATTCCAGTTTGAATAGGTTTGAGATGCTTTGATCGGTCTAGGGTTCAGGAATACAGAAATTCAACACTTCATGAGTGAATTTTATTCAACCTTTAAATATGAAAATGTTATGAATTATTTCTAAATTAATCAAAAAAGACATGTGCACGAGGTTTGTTTAGAATTTGAAAAGGATCGAATGTTTAGCAAAATTTAAATGATGCTAAAAATCCCTTCAGTATTCTTTTTTGTTTCATTTATTTCCTTTGTGAGAAGTCAAGATAAGCGATGATGACAATATTTGTTTCCTAACATAATAAAAACAAACTCAAGGAAATGAACTTTGACTAAATTTAAATCAAAGGTAAAAGAGAGATGGAAATGATCCAATGTAGTATCAAATGGGATTGTTGTTACTGAGTACAACATAACAAAACTAGTAGAATTGTTGAAACTGTGGGGGAGATCCCCACAGCACAACAAAAATATATTGAGTGAAGAGAAAAGGTAGTAGAATTGTTGTTACTGAGTACAACAGCATAATGTCCATGTCTAAGGAGAAAGAAAGGATCAAATTGACATGATATGTTCCTTACACCTTTTTTGTCACTACTATTTTTTTGAAAGGATGCAAATGCTTTGCCACAAAATTTATTAGAAGGAAAATAAAAAAACAGGCCGGTGTTGGACCAGTTTTTTTTAATAGAACTCTAACCTAAAAAACAAACAACTACTGGGGGTATTGGCCCACTTTTAGGAAAAAAGTACAGTGCGCCATGCGCAATCCAACGTGCAGGGTGGTCGGGGAGGCAAGGGGAGGCAGCCGCACCGGGCAGCGGCAGCCCCACTTTTGAATCAGTACTCAGTAGTGTGTCTAGCAGCCAACTGCAAGAGCTGACGTGGACAGCTGTAATGTCAACCATAGTATGTGTCTAAATCCTTGAAAAAGTCCACTTGAGTTCCAATCTTTTGCAATTTATACCTTGGTCTATGTTCTGTAACTTTCGTTGCTGAGCCTGTAGAGAGGTTCCTGGAATACACACCCTTTCATTTCAACCATCTAATAATAATATTCTACCACTCCTCTGTCTCGCTTATCTCCTCCGTAACAGATGACGCTGCAGTGAATATTTTGTTTTAGTTACTAAATAGAAATCGACAGGGCTTTGACATCGTTCGCCAGTAGACAAGGCTCATGGCTGCTGCCTATCATCAGGTACCTTCTTCTCGAGTAGAACCTCAACCTCCAGTTGCGTTGCCGATGGTTTGGCCAGCTATCATCAGGTACGCGATTGTCTTCCTCCTGCTGCTGCCACCGCCGTGTGCAACCGGCGATGACCGGCTCGTCCCCGGCAAGCCGCTCTCCCCTGGCACCACCATCATCTCCGACGGCGGCGCTTTCGCCTTGGGCTTCTTCTCCCCCACAACCTCCACTCCAGCCAAGCTCTACCTGAGGACCACGTGTGTCCGAGGACCGGTGAATGGTCGCTTCTCAGTGTGATGAGTGATTGACAACGTTGTGTGGACTGACTCTTGGCTTAGTACTGCAGGTGATGGTGCGACTTGGTTTGCGTTGGTGCAGGTGAAGAACAAGCGCGAAAGGTCTTAGCCAGAGTGGCCTCTGAGGAGTGGAGAGACAAGTAGGCTTGGTTCGAGGGACCCGGTGGCCAGACGGGATCAAGTGCAGTCAACATGGTGCAAGAAGAGCAAGACGAGGTCGTGGACTTGGAGCCGGTGCAAGGTGGCGGCTAACGACCGAAGCTTGTACGCGGGGTTTGATGGTTGGGCCACAAAACCATCGGAGGAGGGTTTCTCGGTTTGGGCCTCAAAACCGAGCCCGAAGGCCCAACGTGACGGAGACGGTGATCCGGGCGCGTTCGGGAAGCTTCGAAGCGGTGGACGCGTGGCGGGATCCGGGCGCTTGCGTCGGAGGGAAGCAAGGCCGGACGGACGGCGTGCTCAGCCGGAGGAGTTATCTGCAACTTTACTGTTTTGCCCTTGAGGGCGTGTATCGTAGAGTTAAGTTGTAGGGGTAGTATGGTCACTTCCCTTCACCAGGACACTTAATATAAATAGGAGGTGGAGGGGATGGCAATATATCTCTTTGGAACCCTAGTTCATTTTCTTTCTTGCTTCTCTAGGCTAGCCCGTGCTTCATGTCGATCTTAGCGGGAGGATGTTTGGGAGGTTGCTAGCCTTGTATAGAATCTGACCTCTGTTTGTTGAAATGAATTCAAGTGCTAGTTGAATCTCTTTGTTTCTTCCCGAGTTTCTTTTTGAGCTATTTTCGTGTTTGTCTCGATTCGTCGGTTCTAGACCGTTTGGCTTCGGATTTGTTTGAGGGGATCATGGGTGAGTGCCTTGCGCCTCTTTGTGTGTGATCTTGCCCCCTCAAACGCCGGGAATCGGTCTCGATTCGAAGTTTTTGGGATGAACTCGTGAGAAGGTGTTCTTCCATGTGATCCGCGATTTCTTGAGTTGTAGGGAGTTAGAGGCCGAGATTTTTGGGGCATAGCTTCCCCTTAGGGTGCTAATCATCTCCCCAAAGTTTCGTCTCAAGAGCTCTAGCCGTTTGGGAGATCCGGTGATGGATTTGGGAGGAGAGATCCGCGGGTTACTGTAGCTGTTCGTTTTGTTCGTCCGTCGTGTTTCTCGGACGGTCCGCGCGAAGTTGCCGGACGGTCCGCGAGGTTGCCGGACGGTCCGCATGTGATTGGCGGACGGTCCGTGCAGAGGAGTTCGACGGTGGTGTGTTGGATTTGGCTAAGTCTTTTCACGGACGGTCCGCGTGACCACCTCGAACAGTCCGCGACACTGGCGGACGGTCCGCGGTAGGAGCTCGGACAGTCCAAAAAAGGGCCTGGAGCTACTAGAGATTTGAGGTGATTTTACGGACGGTCCGCCTTGTCTAGACGGACGGTCCGCCGTGACCACGGACAGTCCGCGACCCCTGTGCGGATGGTCCGAGCTGACCCAGGCAGATTGCGAATCATTTTGGTTCTTGAGTTGTGCTTCCGCTTGTTAATTTGTTCTAACTTGTTCCTAGGGTTGGTAGGTACGTTGTGACTACGCTACCTTGACAAGCCTGTGAGGAATCTTTGGCGAGTGACTTTGGGACATAGGCCGAGTTTCGAGAAGAAATTTTATCGGCTCCCATTCAGTCCCCCCCTCTCTGGTCGCCACTTCGATCCTTCAATTAGTATCAGAGCGGGTTACGGATCTTCATGATTCTAATCAATCTTAAGATCCAAGGATGGCGTACGCCGGAAAGGGTTCGGGTCCTCCTCTCTTCGATGGGAAGAATTACCGGATGTGGTCGGTTCGCATGGGAGCTTTCCTCAGAAGCAAGGGACAGTTGATATGGGATATCACTCTTGATACGACCTATATCACCCCTGCTTCGAGAGAGACACAAATTGCTAAGGACAAGTGTTGACGTAAAATCCGCACCTCACGCCAAGCACACAGCAAGCCGAATTAGCTGGCTTCACACGTGGCCCTGGCTTTTGAATCCGG
Source organism: Echinochloa phyllopogon (assembly GCA_033239725.1). Classification (NCBI taxonomy): domain Eukaryota; kingdom Viridiplantae; phylum Streptophyta; class Magnoliopsida; order Poales; family Poaceae; genus Echinochloa; species Echinochloa phyllopogon. The sequence continues at coordinate 45,570,856 of BTCW01000002.1, read as the reverse complement.
AAGCGTGCCAGTCAGTTTGCCTGAAAACTAACAAAGGGACAAAAAGATTTAGATCAAAACCTGGAACGTGCCGGGTGAGACCAGACAGTTCCATATTTGCGGCTATGGAGCCAGTTTCGAAAGACATATAGCTATGAACAAGCTATCTGTCGGCAGTTAAAGCCTCATTCGGCAATCGGCAAGGCACGCAAGGAGCGCACTGCCGAATGCGTGACGTAAGCATGACGAAAGATCGGCTTTCAACCGAATGAACATTGTAACACATTCCCATAGCCGATTAACGAGAAACAGAGCATGATAGATAAATAAAAGGGTGAAACATGATCATAAATTCGCAGTAAACAAAGAATGCATAGGCCGAAAGCAGCACCCGTCAAGCATGATAACAAACAAGTTAATCCACCACATGATACGACTTGTTTGTGACCACACCACTAATCAGATTAGACCAATCCACCGCATGATACAATCTAACCATGAAAAGCTAAAAGCATTCAATGTTTAGTTACGAACCCACAACACAGTCACGAATTTACATTGAAACAAGAATGCATAGGCCGAAAGCAGCACCCGTCAAGCATGGCAACAAACGAGTTAATCCACCGCATGATACAACTCGTTTGTGACCACACCACCAATCAGATTAGATCAATCCACCGCATGATACAATCTAATCGTGAAAGGCTAAAAGCATTCATTGTCCAATGCAAACCCACGAACACACGTTCACTCGTGAAAGCACTGCCGAATACGGCTACTTAGCCGAATCGGGGTCCATGGCGAAGGAACAAGCCTAATCGGTAAAGATAAATCTATCAGATCGAATCGAATTCTAATCCACCGGATGATTAGCTCTAAGACGATCCAAAAACCTGCATCTACCGCATGATACCCGGTTCTGTCAAGATCTACACAATGCCGACAAGCTCGAACCCGCGACACGTAGCAACCTAGATCGGTTTCGGATTCGGCTGTGAGGGGATAAGCCGTCGCACCGTAAAGCAGAGCCGATTCTAGCCGATCTAGATTGGGCAAAGGTGTGTTGCATGAATTAAGCACATGATAAAAACGGAGCAACATGGGGTAACTTAATGAATCTGTTAGATCTTGCCGAAATCCAACAGAGCCGATAACTTGGTCCATACTAGATCTTAGCCCACCGCATGGCTCATGACCTAACAGAGGAACCTTCTTGAGACCATAACTTAAATCCACCGGATGATACTAAGCATGGTAACAAGACTACTTGCATCAAAGCTTAAATCCACCGCATGATACTAAGCATGATACAAGGTTGCCGGTACTTACGGAGGTCGACGGATCGATGACTCCTCTCGAAGAACTCGACGACTCGACTAAAGGACTCGATGTTGGCACGGAGCCGGTTTGTTGTATGATTGATTCGATTCCCTTTTACAGCTGCCATGGGTTTATATTTATACCCAGGTCTTGATACAACTCCTAGTCGGACACGACTACAACACTTGTTTCTAAAAATAAACGACGAATCTTCGTGCCCATATTGCTTTCCTTGTTCGAACCGGCCTTTTCCTTATTTTGATCCACGTCATCATGTCTTCCCGAATGCTACCACTCTTCGCCTGCGGAACAATGCCTCTGCCGAATGATGACGCATTCCCGACCGCAGAGTACCTCTGCCGAACGTTTCAGCCGAATGGCGACGCATTCCCGACCGCAGAGCATCTTTGCCGAATGCTTCAGAAAAAACCCTTTTAGCCGAATGGCATCCTTCCACCAAATCCGGCCCACATGTCAGCCTCAGCCGGGTGCCAATTTTTGGTGTCAACACATGCCCCTTCAATTTCGGGATAAGAGGTAACTTTTATCTCGGAATTGACCAAAAGCACTTAACATTTCCAAGTTAGTTCTGCTCGGCACCCGCTTCTCCTTCTGAATCTTCAGAGCTCTCATCCGGATCCGAACCCTAAGTCATCGTCTTCCAAGATCCAACCTTCAAATGGCGGACCAAGATCTTGCTCTCCAGGTAAACTTCAATCCCCTCAAGCATGTTCGGCAATCTTCTTTCGATTTGCATTTTAAATTTCTTCTTATCCCCTTTCATTCTTGATAGGCCCTAGCTGCCGAAATCCTCATCCCTGTTGAGGAAAAATCTCCATCCTACTTCCTCGGTCCCGTAGGAGATTCAGATCCTTCTGAAATCATTGCGGCCGAATCTCAGCGGATTCCTTTTAAGATTTCACTGACAAAACCTCATGAGTGGCAAGATGCTTTCAAGAACTGGCCTTTGCCCCCAATCGCCGGATGGAGAAATTGGTATAAAAGGATGTCTGATGATAAAAGCCCTCAAACACAGAATTGGGATCATTTGCGTATTTCTCATTGCCTGGAGCTGTCATTAGCTGAAACACCAAAGAATGAGAACCTCCTGATTGCAGCTTGCCACTTTTGGTCCAATGGTACAAATACCTTTCTTTTTGGTCATGGCCCAATGTCTCCTACTTTGGCCGATGTCTACATGATGACCGGCCTGAATGTTACAGGAACTGTACACCCATATGATCACAAAGGTTCCTCCAATCTGACAGGAGTGAAAACAGGGGTTGGATATAAGAGATACATTCAGAATCATATGTCTGATGGCCCTCTGACCGATGTTGAATACAGGGCCTTCCTGAATATGTGGCTATGCAGATCAGTCTTTTGTGGCAAAGCCAATGAGCCAACCTTGAATCACATTGTAATGGCTGAAGAGCTGGCTGCTGGAAAAGTCATCCCACTTGGGAAATACCTCCTGGGAAACGTCTATCATATGCTCAATCAAACCACCCACCTGATGCACACTAGAAAGAAGATCCCCTGTGTCAATGGTCCCTGGTGGTTTGTCCAAATGTGGCTGCAATTATACATGCACCAAATCGTTGCTATTGATCTCAACAGCCGAGACTTTCCCTTAATCAATTATAAAGAAGGAGAAACCCGGAAAACCAAAGGTTGTCAAACTTATGGAGAAGCTGCCTCCACTGTATCCATCAACAAGACCATCGGTGAACTGTTTGAGCTCTTCTTCAGGGGTTTTGCCAATCCTCTTTGGTTCCCTTATTTGGACAATGACAACCTTACTCTCCCTTGCGAATTCAGCTTTGAGACTGGATGCACTGATGTACAATCTGTAGCAATTTTTAATGCTTTCATCCAGCCCTGCATTTTGCCAGCCGAATTCTGCGGAGGGAGGCTAGTCCAAAGTACTTATGAATATTATCAGCCAAACATGATGGCTAGACAGTTGGGATGTGGCCAAGTGCCCCCTAGGCTATTTCTCCATGAATTCCTCAGGCCTAGGGAGATAGTCAAGGATTTCACAGAAACAAGAAGGATTTTCAACTATAAATGCTGTGGAACTATTTATGCACCTGATCCTTTTGTGCCAATAATATCTGCTCATCCTTCCTTCACTCTCTGGTGGCAAGAATTCCATGATCATATCTTCAACATGCCAATCCATCCTTTCTGCCTTGAATTAATGTCTGATTATCAGCCAACTGCAGAGGTAATATGCTTATTCCTTTATCTCTCTTAACAATATTAGCCCCAATCGATTCTGACTCTATTATTTTGCAGGACATAACACCTGCCCCTCTTGCCAGGGTAATTTTATACAAAACTGCAGGCCCAATCTCTGCTTTGGGGCACCAATCCCCTACCTTGGCTCAGCTGATGGCTAGACAAGCTTCTTCAGATCCAATACTCACTAGACCATCATCTGTCAAGAGGAAAACCCTCCTCATAGCTGCTCCCTCAGTTGTAAAGAAGAAAAGAACAAGTAGCAAAACCAAGGTCAGAGTCCTTTTTTTTTGACTATAATGCTTTTGGTGTTTTGCTCAGCTTTATTTCTTTTTGATTTCAGGCCAGAGAACAGCAGCCAGCAATCAGTACAGGTCCTGCCGATGCTTCAATGATTGGTAAAATTTCTCACTATTTTGTCTTTAATGTTCCCCTCCATCGGCATTGATTTCTTTTCAGTTTCAGAGCAAATCTCAATAGACCCAATCTTGGAGAGTCCTCCTTCTCATCAAGAACTAGCTTCAGCTTCTCCTGATGTTCCTCAACCAGAAGCCTCTTCTCCACCAAAAGATCTTCCAAGCTCTCCTCAGCATGACATACAAGAATCTTTGCCTGAGCTCGAGCTGCCCTCTCTTTCCATCCAAGAGACCAGGAATGAGGTAGAGATAATTACCCAGTCTTCCAGTTCTTTATTCAATGGATCATCAATAATTCGGCAATATCTTTTTTCAGGAGAAAACCACTTCTTCACCCAGCTATTCATTTGCTGTGGATGATCTAGTTGCCGAACAAGGAGAAGAGACCTCTTCTGGTCAAACTTTATCAGAGGAGAATCAAGCAAAACTGAAGGAAATCCTCTCTTTTCTGCATAAGGACACTCGGGAACAAGTTACCAATGCTGATCTTTTAAGAGATTTGCTTGAATCATTTGACCAAGATCTTCCTGCCGATATCAAGACTTCTTTAGATCCAATTTCCAGATTGGATGATCATTTTATCGCAGTGAAGCAAGCTCTGAAGAATCAATCGGCTCAACCAGCCTTGGAGCAAAGGAGAACTTTGGTCAAGCAATCTGTAAAAGACCTGCATACTCAAGTCCAGAATGATAAGGAATTATTGACCAAGCTGGAATCTGAACTTGAAATGAAGGAGATCAGAAAAGCTGCACTTGAAGCCGAATTGAGAGATTTATCGGCCGAAATTGAAGCTGACAAGAAGAAAATAGTCGAGCTTCCCAAGTTAACACAGATGAGGCGGAGGGAAGCCTTAGTAGCTCTAAACGAAGACAAACAACTCAAGGCGAAGCTTGCTGCCCTGACCAGAACCCAAGAAGCTGACAAAAACTTATTAGAGAACATTAGCAATATGATATCAAATGCCAAAAATGTAATCTCAAAGTTCTTGGGTGTGTAAACTGTGTCAAAATAGTTTGATAGCCGAATGTTTTATCAACTTTGTAGTTTCATTAATTGCCTTCATGCTCTTCTTTCCATTGTGGATAACTCATTCGGCAAAGCTGGTTTTAATAGCGTCAGACCCGAAAACGCCTCAACTATGACATAGCCGAATCTCATCCAGTCAAAGCCGAATACGACTTGATAAGAATCCCAAACGACATGAGAACCGATCGGCTGGAGAATCCTTTCCACCTTCCGAACTCTTCGGAATATGCGCCACGATCTTTGGCCACGATTTCCCCTGCGGGTTCTATAAATAAACACCCAGGCAGCCCACAGTTTTTTCACCAAGTTCTTCGTCTTCCAAGTTCTTGCCGACTCAAGTCATTCTTTTCCCCATCCACAGTAACTCCGAGGAACTCTCAATGGCTGACAACAACAGGAGGCGCCCGGCCGTCGACGAGGCCGAAGGAAGTCGCGCCGGTGCTCGCCGCAGGTGATTGGCTGCTCGCTTCTCTCTGTTCTTTTCGAGATTTCCTTTCTCTTTCTTGACGAATCTTCTTTGTTCTTTCAGGGTAATCCAATGGATTGCCGGCGCTGGTGCGCCAGTTGCGGCTCCAGCCGCTGCTCCTGCGGCATCTTCGAGTTCGTCCAATCGATCTCTCGAATCGGACGACTACCGCTACACGGACGGCGATGCCCGCCGATTCAAGGCGGAGCGCGACGACTCTCGTCGCGAATTGGAGGCTATCTCCAAGCAAGCCGGGATTGCTGACCTCGAATGGCAGCACGAGCGCAAGCAACTGCTCGAAGTCATTGATGGTGAGTCCTGCAATCCGCTCAATCTCAATCTTGTCCCCCAACTGATATTATTCTGCTGCCCCTTTTGTAAACTTGCAGCGCGTGATGCTGAACTCGATCGACTGAAGGCGCTGGTGAATGAGCTGGCGAACAAGGTAAATGCTCCTGGGGACACACCAGAAGCTCGCCTCGGCGTGGTGGCGGGCCGCATCGATGAGGTGGCCTCGCACGGCATCCGTCTGGGTACTGCCGCAGGCCTAGTCGCCATGTCGACGCACACCAACACCGACTACTCCAGGCTACCGACTGGCTTCGCTAATGGTAACCCGGAGGAGATCGATGACATCGAGACCTCCATAGATCGCCTTGATGCTCATGGCGCCGCCATTGCCGATTCCATTCATCCTCAGTCCGTTTTGAACAAGCTATTCCATTAGTTTGTACTAGGGATTTATGGAATTTCGGCAATAAAACTTATCTTTTGTGATCTTGCATGAACATCTGATGTAGTATATTTTGTGCTAAGGGCAATACATTCAGTACTGGCCATTTTCCTTTTCTGTCAACATTTGTTCTGAAGGCGATTTCTTCCCGAAAATCGGCTATTCGGCAATTCGATATATCAATCATCGATCGATCTCAATACTAGGATAATATCTCTTCAAATATCTTCCATTTATAGCAGAAGCAAATTCTTCTCCCAATAATGTCTTCAAAATATATGCATTTCCAGGCACGCATCTAACCACTCTGAAAGGACCTTCCCAATTTGGAGACCATTTGCCGAATGCTGCATATTTGGTTCCAATCGGCAATATCGCTTTCCAAACTAGATCACCTTCTGTAAATTGCTTAACTTTCACCTTTTTGTTGTAATACTTAGCAACTCGCATCTTGTTCTTCTCAATATTCTCCAAGGCCCTGAGACGAATCATATGCAAATCTTCTAATTCGTCCATCATTAAATCATTATAATCTTTAGAACTCAAATCCTTTTGCAACTTTATTCTCCTTGAGTCTAATTGTATTTCCCATGGCAAGATAGCATGATGCCCATATACCAACTCATAAGGAGACGTCTGTGTAGCCCCATGTGGAGCCATTCGGTAAGCCCATAAAGCCTCATTGAGTACCGAATGCCACTTTCTCGGCTTCTGATCAATCTTCTTCTGTATAACTTTAATCATAATCTTGTTAGAAGCCTCTGCCTGACCATTAGCTTGGGCATAATAAGGAGAAGAATTCAATAATTTGATGCCCATACTTTCAGCAAAATCTCTGAATTCTGAAGATGTAAATTGAGTCCCTTGATCAGTGGTGATTGTCTGAGGAATCCCGAATCTGTAAATGATATGTTCCTTAACAAACTCAACCATATTCTCCGACGTCACCTTCTTTAATGGAATTGCCTCAACCCACTTGGTAAAATAATCGGTTGCCAAAAGCACAAACTTATGCCCCTTGCTAGATGGAGGGTTTATTTGGCCAATCAAATCTATTCCCCATCCTCTGAATGGCCATGGCTTGATAATGGGATTTAAAGCCGATGCTGGAACTCTCTGAATGTTTCCAAATCTCTGACAATCTTGACATCCCTTATAATATTCAAAGCAATCTTCCAACATTGTCGGCCAGTAATATCCCGTTCTTCTAATAACCCACTTCATTCGATAGGCCGATTGATGTGCTCCACATAACCCATCATGTACTTCACTCATCAGCCTTTTTGCTTCTTCATGATTTAAGCAATGTAATAACACCCCATCCAAGGATTTATAATACAAATTATCATCAAGAAGAACAAACTTTAAAGCTTTGTACCTGAGCTTCCTAGGAACCTTTCGGGATGGATTCTCCAGATAATCGGCAATCTCTTTTCTCCAATCATCCTCTGCCAGATTATTCCCGAATGCATATACATCATTAACAAAAACTTCTTGAAGCTCTTTATAACCTGATGCACTTTGGGCCAATCTATTTGCCTCTCCATTATCCCCCCTAGGAATGTGTTGTAAAATTACTGACCGAAAGCTCTTCAATATTTCTTTGCATTCTTCATAGTAATTCCTCAAGGTATCACTTTTGCACTCATATTCACCATTCAACTGTTTTATAACCAATTCTGAATCTCCAAAAATTTCAACTACAATGGCCTCTGCTCCTTTCAAATATTGGAGCCCTTTGAGCAATGCCTCATACTCAGCTTGATTGTTAGTAACAGCAGATTGAATGGGAACAGCAAACTCAAATATTTCTCCTTTGGGTGAAATTAATAAGATACCTGCTCCACCACCTTTGTTGCATGAAGATCCATCGAAGAATAACACCCAAGGAACAATGTTAAGCAAATCTATCGATGTATCATGATGTTCAGTAATGAAGTCGGCAATAATCTGTCCCTTAACAGCTTTTGCCGATTCAAATCTTAATTCAAATTCAGACAAAGCTAAAATCCATTTGCCAATCCTTCCGTTCAAAATTGGCATAGACAACATGTGTTTTATCACATCAAACTTTGAATACACAATGCATTCGGCATGTAGTAAGTAGTGCCGAAATTTTGTACAGGAGTAGTAAACACATAAGCAAAGTCTCTCTATAGCCGAATACCTTGTCTCTGGATCTAGTAACTTTCGGCTAAGGTATGCAACCACTCTTTCCTTCCCTTCAAATTCTTGAATGAGGGCCGATCCAATAGTTTGGGCATCGGCCGCCACGTACAACTTGAAAGGCTTGTTCAATTGTGGAGGCACCAATACTGGTGGCTTCTTCATGTATTCCTTTATTTCATCAAAAGTCTTCTGTTGTTCGTCACCCCATACAAACTTTTGATCCTTTTTTATTTTCAACAGTGAGGAAAAGGGCAACACCTTTTGTGATAAGTTTGATATGAACCTTCTCACAAAATTTATCTTGCCAAGCAGTGATTGTAGCTCTTTAAGATTAGTTGGAGGAACAATTTCATCAATTGTCTTCATGCTTTTCTTACCAACTCCTATTCCTCCTTCATGTATCAAAAATCCCAGAAACTCTCCAGCCGAAACTCCAAAAGCACACTTGTTCGGGTTCATCTTAAGCCCATGTTTCCTGGTGCATTCTAGAGTTTTCCTTATGTCGGCCAAATGAGACTCATGATCCAATGACTTGATCACCACATCATCAATATATATTTCCACAATCTTGCCGATCAACTCATGAAAAATATAATTCATAGCCCTTTGATAAGTTGCACCGGCATTTTTCAATCCAAAGGTCATGACAACCCACTCAAACAACCCTATGTGTCCAGGACACCTGAAAGCTGTCTTTACTATATCTTCCAATGCCATATAAATCTGATTGTATCCTGCGTTACCATCCATGAAACTGAGCACTTTGTATCCAGCAGCAGCATCAACCAATGAATCAGCAATAGGCATTGGATACCCATCCATGGGTGTAGCCTTGTTCAGATCTCTAAAATCTATGCAAACCCTCATTTTTCCATTTTTCTTATAGACAGGAACAATATTAGAGATCCAATCCGCGTATTTACATGGCCGAATGAAATTTGCATCTAGTAATCTTTCAATCTCCTTTTTCACATCGGCCAACACTTCTTCCTTGTAGATTTTTCGGGGTGGTTGCTTGTAAGGCCTGTATCCAGGTTTGATTGGCAACCGATGCTCAACAATAGAACGGTCTAGACCGGGCATCTCCGAATAATCCCAAGCAAAGCAGTCCTTGTATTCTTTTAACAATGTCACTAGCTTTTCTTTGAAAACTGAATCCAAGTTAGCACTGATAAATGTCGGCCTTGGCTTGTCACCATCTCCAATGTCCACTTCTTCTAATTTATCGGCCGACACAAATCCACGTCCTAATTTTCCATCAGTTCCATCAATTGGATTTTCCATCAAAAATTACTATGAGAGCCGACTGCTTCGATCGGCTGCTGATCACTGCTGGCTGGTGCCACAGGACCTTCTCCCCAGTCTTTACCTGAGAAACAATCTATGCCTTGATACTCCCAGAAAGCTGGTTCCATATTTGCCACGCTTATTGAATCATCTGCTTGGACAATCTCCACTTCATCATCTATCCACTGAATAAGCTGTTGATGCATAGTAGATGGAATACAACAATTTGCATGAATCCAATCTCTTCCAAGCAGTAAGCTATATGCCCCTTTGCCCTCAATGACAAAGAAAGTCGTAAGCAGAGTCTTGGAACCAATCATCAGATCAACGTGCATGCATCCCTTGGTGTCCGAAGGATTTCCAGCAAAATCATTTAGAATTATGCTCGTTGGTGTCAAATCTCTAAGGCCCATACCAAGCTTCCTGAATGTGGTATATGGCATTACATTGACAGCAGCTCCTCCATCGACAAACATCTTGGTCAATGGTTTGCCATTAACATATCCCTTCAAGTACAGTGGCTTCATGTGCCGATTCTGGGTTGGCTTCTCAAAAACAGCTTGTTTGTTCAACATCAATTGTGCCATTAACCCAAATTGTTCGGCATCATCTATATCGGGCAATATTTCTTCCTGTACAATTTGATTAGCTGGAGCCATGAATTCATTCGGCAAGAAACATACCATGCATGTAGGAGCCGAATTACTATGTTCGTCAGGCCTGTCTTTTGGGAGCCATATCGATTTCATCCTAGGCCTTGCTTGCTTTAATTCTTGATTCCTCAGGCGTTGGACTCTTCTCTTCTGACTCCTTCTTAAACCAGGTGGGCACCATTGTCCTTCTTGCCAAACATAAGCATGATCTTTTTCTTCTTCACGATCAACCCACTCGTAATCAGCATGTCTCTTTCTCGGTTGATCATTAAAACGCCGATCATCACTAGGATGTACCCTGCCAATTCTTTCATGGACAGATCGGCGATTGACAGTTCCCTGCCTATATTCATCATACCTACTATTGCATTCAGGACAATTATTCCATGTGGGAAGCTTCAAACCTTCGTTCCAACAGTGTCTGAAGAATGCACACCCCCAATGCGCACGTTCCCGCTTTCGAGCATATTCTTCTTGTTCTTCCTCAAACCTTTCTTCTTCGCGCCTTCTTTCTTCCTCCTCGTATTCACGCCTTTGAAAACGCTCTTTTTCTTGCTGACGCTGCCATTTGTTGAGGAGAATACGTGTAGTAACTCTAGGTTTAAAGGATTCGCCCACTTCAAATCGGCTATTCGGGAACCGAAGATTTTTCTGGCGAATCTGTTCCATTGTGATCTGTCGAGTGGGATCAACTGAACCATCCTGTCTTGCCTTTTTTGAGGTTAAAACTTTCAATCTTCCCTTTTCTCCAGATGGAACAGCATTCACCATATTAACCGAGAACCCGATCATATTCTGAGGGAAAGGGTTACTGTCTAGTTTCATCTTGTTGTCGAATTTCAGATGTCCTTCCTGGATGGCTTTCTGAATTTTCATCCTAAAGACTCTGCATTCATTAATGGAATGAGAATTTCTATCATGAAACCCACAATACCTCTTATCTTTCACTCCATCGGGCCGAAGCATAGAATGCCCCTCTGGCAATTTGACTCGGCCTTCTTTCACCAGGAACTCAAACAATTTGTCTGCCTTAGTCACATCAAAATCATATGTTCCCTTCATCTGTTTGATCCATCTTTGAGTCATTGTAACTGGTTCTTTGCTCCACACTATCTCTGCTGCAGCTATCTCCTCGCCATCTTCATACTCATCTTCTTGATCTGCTCTTTCAAGGAATTGGTTATAGATGTCAGCTACATCATTATTTTTAGCAAATCTGACATCTTTCTTGAAACCATATGCCTGGTTACTCATCAAGGCCAATCTGTGCGACAATTGGCCCAAATCATCAAACTCCATCCCGAACAGCTTCTCCCGAATGGCAGGCAGCATTCCAGCTACAGCCATACCAGCCAGTTGATCATCAGGTATGTTCAGAGAAAAGCACATACTCTTAGTTTCCCTAAATCTCCTGAGGAACTCTGTAGGTGTTTCATTATTCCTCTGCCTTAAGCTGGTCAAATCAACCAACTTTTTCTCGGTACTGCCAATGTAGTAATGAGCATGGAATTTCTGTTCCAGGTCTTTCCAAGTACAAATCGACTGAGCAGGCAAAGAAGCAAACCATGTAAAAGCTGGACCCGTCAGTGACAAAGGAAAGTATCTGATTCTGAAAGCCTCATCTGCCGAAGCCTCTCCAAGCTGCATCAAATATCGAGCTATATGTTCCACAGTACTTGTATCATCTTGTCCTGAGAATTTAGTAAATTCTGTAGGCACCTTGACTCTATTCGGCAATGATACCCTTTGGTACCATTCCGGGAAAGGAGACGAATACATGTACCCCTGACTTTTAGGCTTCAGACCGAATTGATTTTGCAATACATCGGTCATTTTTTGCACCATGAGGTCAATATTGGTATCTTGATTCCCTGGTCTTCCAGCAAGCATACCTGCAGTACCAACATATCCAGGATTCGGGAGAGCGTCGATAGCATTGTAATCCATAAACTCTGAATATCCGTTTCCATACAAATCCCTCTGCAGTCTGTTGTTCAAGGGAGATATCTTGTAAGCAGAAGCAGGCGGATTCCCTGTGGTGCCGAATGCCATATCACCGTATGTGCGAGTTTTCGGCAGTGCAAGCTGAGGATCTTGCCGAATCGGTTGTCCATTTATATCTTTAGCACCAGAACCTCCAGTTTCATCAGCATTTCCTTTACCATGTGGTTTCTGAACTGGTGCTTGAACATTGAAGTATGTCGGGCCACCCAATTGCCCATGTATCTGCTCAAAGGGTTTATCCACATGCTGACCAAAAATGCTTATCATTATATGCCGAAAACTGTTTAAGAACGCAGCATTGTGATTGGTCATTGTCTCTCCCAAAGCTTTGTATAACAAGCCCGAGAATCTCTCCCTCTCTTCTTCTTCAGTAAGATCAGATTGCCCAGGAAGGAGAACTCTTGGCAGATCAGACTTGAGAAAAGGTGCACCACTCCTGTTCTTGGCGAAAGACAGTAAACATTTGTTAATGAATTGGTTGGCAGCAACCTTTACCATCTGTTGATGTTCTTCAGACAACTCCTCCAAAGTGACATCCATGATGTCGCTCAACTCAGGCATCTTGAAAACTTGTGTGTGTCCCACCGGGCGTGCCAAAAAGTGTGTTGACGTAAAATCCGCACCTCACGCCAAGCACACAGCAAGCCGAATTAGCTGGCTTCACACGTGGCCCTGGCTTTTGAATCCGGAAGCGTGCCAGTCAGTTTGCCTGAAAACTAACAAAGGGACAAAAAGATTTAGATCAAAACCTGGAACGTGCCGGGTGAGACCAGACAGTTCCATATTTGCGGCTATGGAGCCAGTTTCGAAAGACATATAGCTATGAACAAGCTATCTGTCGGCAGTTAAAGCCTCATTCGGCAATCGGCAAGGCACGCAAGGAGCGCACTGCCGAATGCGTGACGTAAGCATGACGAAAGATCGGCTTTCAACCGAATGAACATTGTAACACATTCCCATAGCCGATTAACGAGAAACAGAGCATGATAGATAAATAAAAGGGTGAAACATGATCATAAATTCGCAGTAAACAAAGAATGCATAGGCCGAAAGCAGCACCCGTCAAGCATGATAACAAACAAGTTAATCCACCGCATGATACGACTTGTTTGTGACCACACCACTAATCAGATTAGACCAATCCACCGCATGATACAATCTAACCATGAAAAGCTAAAAGCATTCAATGTTTAGTTACGAACCCACAACACAGTCACGAATTTACATTGAAACAAGAATGCATAGGCCGAAAGCAGCACCCGTCAAGCATGGCAACAAACGAGTTAATCCACCGCATGATACAACTCGTTTGTGACCACACCACCAATCAGATTAGATCAATCCACCGCATGATACAATCTAATCGTGAAAGGCTAAAAGCATTCATTGTCCAATGCAAACCCACGAACACACGTTCACTCGTGAAAGCACTGCCGAATACGGCTACTTAGCCGAATCGGGGTCCATGGCGAAGGAACAAGCCTAATCGGTAAAGATAAATCTATCAGATCGAATCGAATTCTAATCCACCGGATGATTAGCTCTAAGACGATCCAAAAACCTGCATCTACCGCATGATACCCGGTTCTGTCAAGATCTACACAATGCCGACAAGCTCGAACCCGCGACACGTAGCAACCTAGATCGGTTTCGGATTCGGCTGTGAGGGGATAAGCCGTCGCACCGTAAAGCAGAGCCGATTCTAGCCGATCTAGATTGGGCAAAGGTGTGTTGCATGAATTAAGCACATGATAAAAACGGAGCAACACGGGGTAACTTAATGAATCTGTTAGATCTTGCCGAAATCCAACAGAGCCGATAACTTGGTCCATACTAGATCTTAGCCCACCGCATGGCTCATGACCTAACAGAGGAACCTTCTTGAGACCATAACTTAAATCCACCGGATGATACTAAGCATGGTAACAAGACTACTTGCATCAAAGCTTAAATCCACCGCATGATACTAAGCATGATACAAGGTTGCCGGTACTTACGGAGGTCGACGGATCGATGACTCCTCTCGAAGAACTCGACGACTCGACTAAAGGACTCGATGTTGGCACGGAGCCGGTTTGTTGTATGATTGATTCGATTCCCTTTTACAGCTGCCATGGGTTTATATTTATACCCAGGTCTTGATACAACTCCTAGTCGGACACGACTACAACACTTGTTTCTAAAAATAAACGACGAATCTTCGTGCCCATATTGCTTTCCTTGTTCGAACCGGCCTTTTCCTTATTTTGATCCACGTCATCATGTCTTCCCGAATGCTACCACTCTTCGCCTGCGGAACAATGCCTCTGCCGAATGATGACGCATTCCCGACCGCAGAGTACCTCTGCCGAACGTTTCAGCCGAATGGCGACGCATTCCCGACCGCAGAGCATCTTTGCCGAATGCTTCAGAAAAAACCCTTTTAGCCGAATGGCATCCTTCCACCAAATCCGGCCCACATGTCAGCCTCAGCCGGGTGCCAATTTTTGGTGTCAACAACAAGTTTGAGGCAAATGCAAAAGCTGTTGATTTCTTGTTCAAAGTGCTTGACGAGCATGAATTCAATCGTGTGATCGAAGAGCATCTTGCGTGGAAGATTTGGCAAAAGTTGGAGATCGCCCATGGAGGTGATAGTGGGGTTAAGGCTCGGCTCTTTTCGACTTACCGGATGGAATATGAGAACTTCTCTCATTTGCCCGGTGAGTCAATTGATGCTATGTTCCAGAGGTTCACCGTGACAGTGAACAACATGAGAGCCAACATTACCAACCTCCCGTATACATACCATGATATGGCTTTGAA
Organism: Echinochloa phyllopogon; assembly: GCA_033239725.1. Lineage (NCBI taxonomy): Eukaryota > Viridiplantae > Streptophyta > Magnoliopsida > Poales > Poaceae > Echinochloa > Echinochloa phyllopogon. The sequence goes on along the minus strand of BTCW01000002.1, from coordinate 45,555,757 downwards.
GCTTTTACACTTCTTGGATATGTCTGTATGGGGCACTAAGGTTGAGGCGATTATGGAGTCGGCTAGCTATCTGACACTCACAGTCGATGGGTTGTTCTCAAAGCTCAAGTCCTCAGAGGTTGATAGGATGCCTAGAGCCAAGCTTGAGAACCCGACTGATTCCCATAGTCTGGCTCTTATGAGTGGTTCTAGTTCTAGATCTGGTGCTAACTCTTCACGGCAGTTTGCCTTGTCTTTGCTTGTGTCTTTGCGAGATGAGGAGTTCGAGGTGCTGAGCAAGTAGGATCTCGCGTCGCTCACCAAGAGGTTCGGGCGCATGTACGAGAACCGCAAGAGTACAAGGCGCTTTGGGAGTACGTGCTACAGGTGCGGCAAGATGGGACACTTCATCGCCGAGTGTCCGGAGCCACCAGAGCCGGACCGCAAGCACAAGCACCGCTCGAGGGATGATCACAAGAACCACAAGTACAAGTACAAGGACAAGGACAAGGACAAGAAGAAGCATGGTGACCACAAGCACAAGCACAAGTACAAGCGCAAGGAACGAGCCATGGTGGCCGGGGCGAGCGACGTCGACACAAGTTCAAGCAATTCTTCATCAAGCTCAAGCAGCGAGAATGAAGATCAAGGTCAACGTCGGAGGAACGAGAACTTCACCGGCTTGGCATGCATGGCATCCCGAGGCTTTTGTACCATGGCACACAACTCCGACAATAAGAAGAGTACAAGAGAAGACTCCGAGTCAGAGTCTGAGGATGAGGTAAATCGAGATTCCAACTTCTTGTTAGAGGAGATTGCTAGGTTGAATGAATTGCTTGATAATCGTGATGATGTGCTGCGTAAGACCAACAAGGAGAAGAGGGGGTTTAGATCGTTGCTTGGTGAGTCTAAGGAGAAAGTTGTTGAACTTGAGTCTTTGCTTGTTGCCTCTAAAGATCAAATTGCTCAACTTGAACTATCACTTGCTAAATCTCAATCTGAAATTGATGCTTTGAAAAGTGCTCCTATTGTCTCTGATGAGCATACTTGCAATGATTGTGATGTTGTGATGAATGAATTGGTTGAGCTTAAGAACAAGCATATGTCTAAAATTGAAGAATGTGACTTGCTTAAGTCAAATCTTGAAGAATTGAAATCTAGATCTGCTTTGCTAGGAGCTTGTACCTCTTTCCCTGTCTTGCATGCAAAACTTGATGATGCTCTTGCTAAAATCAAATGTCTCGAATGTTCTGCTAAATCACCTGCATGTGCTGTGTGTGATAAAAATGCTTTGAAGAACAGTGAAATTGAGGATGCAATGAATCGTGTGCAAAAAGAAAATGACGAGTTGAGACAGTGCTTGGGTTGGATGTCAAGTCGAGAGCCTCAGTTGAAAATGATGATGGTTGAGCTTAGAAGAGGTGATTCTCGTGGGCTTGGCTGGGAGACGGTGGTTAAGAATGAGGGAATGATTTGTGAGGGTGTGCCATTTCCTCCACAAAAAACCCCAGCCAAAAACACCTTTGATCCTAAACCCAACCACCTGAGAAACAAACTCGATACTATTCTTGATCCACCAGCTTCTACCACACCAGCCAACAACTTCCAAAAGCGAGTGATCTTTGTGGGAGAGTCGAGTGGTCTTAAACCTAGTGAGAAGCCTAAGCCGAGTGGAGATCCAAAGCCAAAACCAGTCCGTTACCACTGTGGGTTTTGTGGTAAGGATGATCACCAAGAGGAGTTCTGCTTCAGGAAAAAGAGAGAGATGAGGCGTGAGAAGGAAATGGGTAACCGGGACAGGTACCGCTCTTCTCATAGCGTACCTGAGCCTCGTGCACCTTTGCCTAGGGGTGATGGTTTTGTTCGTTCGATTCCTAGAGAGGATGCTCGTGGCTTTGCTCCTCGTGGGAGAGTTCCTCAGAGACGTGGTGGTTTCGCCAGGCATCCTCCTCCTCGTGGTTAGTACGAGTTCAGGAGAGACGACCGTGGTTTTGGTTACCGGAGGGAGCCTGGACCGCGTTTTCCCCCGCGTGGTGTTCCTCCGGTTAGGCATGAGAGGTTTCCACAGTTTGATAGGTTTGGTAGAGTGGATTTTGCTAACCCTTCTTTTGAGCAGATGGCTCAGCACTGGTTTGACTCCTTCTGTTCTAACCCCAGTGTTGAGTCGTTTGCTCATTCTCGATCTCGTTTTTGATTTTGCAGGTGGGAGGCTTGAGGAGCTTGTGGTTGATTGACTCCGGTTGCTCTCGACACATGACCGGAGATCAAAGGTGGTTCTCAAGCCTCACCCCGGTGATGACAAGGGAGTACATCACTTTTGGGGATAATGGTAAGGGTAGAGTGCTCTCAGAAGGTGATATTCAGGTGAGCGAGAAGTTTGTGTTGAAGCGTGTTGCTCTCGTCAAGTCGTTTGGCTTTAATTTGCTTTCGGTCTCTCAGCTGCTTGATGAGGGCTTTGGGTTTGTTAGTGGTGCTTCTCGGATTCTTGATTCTCGAGGTGACCTTGTTTGCATGATCATTCCCGAGAGTCAAGTTTTCGTTGCTGATTTCTCGAGGTCTTTTGGTGTTGCTCATTGTCTCGTTGTTGGTTCCTCTTCCGAGCTTTGGAAGTGGCATAGGAGGTTGGGTCACTTGAGCTTCGACTTGCTCTCTCGTTTGAGCAGTCTTGACCTTATCCGAGGATTGCCCAAGCTTCGGTTTGAGAAGGATTTGGTTTGTGCACCTTGTAGGCATGGCAAGATGGTCGCTACTTCCCACCCACCCCTGACCGATGTGATGACTGAGCGTCCTGGGGAGCTTTTACATATGGACTTGGTTGGTCCAGCTCGCGTTCGCTCAGTCGGTGGAAAGTGGTATGTTCTTGTGATTGTGGACGACTATTCTCGCTATAACTGGGTGTATATCTCGGCGGCTAAGGATGAAACGTTTAGTTTTGTTCGAGATCTGATCTTGAGGTTGAAAAATGAGCGAAATGGTGATGCCATACGAGCTATACGCAGTGACAATGGCACGGAGTTTAAGAACGCTCGATTTGAAACATTTTGCCGTGATCTAGGTCTTGAGCATCAGTTTTCTTCGCCTTATGTCGCTTGTCAGAATGGTGTTGTGGAGAGAAAGAATCGGACCATTTGTACTATGGCCAGGACGATGCTCGATGAGCATAGGACTCCTAGGAAGTATTGGGTCGAGGCGGTGAGCACCGCGTGCTATGTGTCTAATCGGATTTTCCTTCGTGCATTCAAGAAGAAGACTTGCTGCAAACTCTTTCATGGGAGAACTCCCAAGGTGAGTCACTTTCGAGTTTTCGGTTGCAAGTGCTTCATTCTCAAGAAGGGTAATCTAGATAAGTTCGAGTCTCGGTCTCATGATGGTATCTTTCATGGGAGAACTCCCAAGGTGAGTCACTTTCGAGTTTTCGGTTGCAAGTGCTTCATTCTCAAGAAGGGTAATCTAGATAAGTTCGAGTCTCGGTCTCATGATGGTATCTTCTTTGGTTATGCTAATCATTCTAGAGCATATCATGTGCTCAATCTTGCCACTAACCAAATCATGGAGACTTGCGAAGTAACATTCGACGAGACAATTCCATGTAGCTCGTCTGTCTTTGAGTGTGCAGGTGATGAAGAGATGGGACAGACGATCTTTGAAGACAAGGATGGGGATGATGAAGATGACGATGGAGATGGTGATCCTCCAATGGCGATTGTACCTACTACTTCCACTATGACGACTACGGTTGATGATGGTCCATCCACCACTTTGACATCAACACAAGTACATGGAGATCAAGTGGAAGCAGCGGTTGAGGGGGAGGCGATTTCAACACGTGAGGCACCAAGACACATTCAAGCTCGCCATCCACCCTCAGGAATGATTGGAGACATCGATGAACGTACTACACAGTCAAGGTCAAGGAACAATTCTAACTTTGCTCATTCTGCATTTGTTGCCTCCTTTGAGCCCAAAGATATTGGACATGCTTTATCTGATGCGAATTGGGTCAATGCCATGCACGAAGAGCTTGAGAACTTTGAGAGGAATGAGGTGTGGGAACTTGTCGAGCCTCCACCAAATTGCCACCCTATTGGAACAAAGTGGGTTTGGAAGAACAAACAAGGTGAGAGTGGTGAGGTTGTGAGAAACAAAGCGAGGTTGGTTGCCCAGGGCTTTTCACAAAAAGAGGGAATTGATTATGAGGAGACATTTGCTCCTGTTGCCCGTTTGGAGGCAATTCGAATCCTTCTAGCATTCGCTGTTGCTAAAGGGTTCAAGTTGCACCAAATGGATGTGAAGAGTGCCTTTTTGAATGGGGTGATAGAGGAAGAAGTGTATTTGAGATAACCACTGTTGGCACTTCTTACGATCCAATATCAGAATTGAGAATCCTGGTACTGGGGTAAGGAGTGTTTCAGTGGTTTTCCTTATGGCTTAGTAAAATATAGAAATATTCTGCAAGCGCACAGAATCACCGCTGTAGCACTTCACCTGGGAGTATTCCGAGGTATCGTAATTTATATTTCCGCAGGGAAGCTTTGGCAAGATTACTAGTGAACAGATATTCGAGACTATCAGAGGAGGGTACACGACTAGACAAGACAGGGGATAACGATATTGGATAGGAGTGGATATACTGGACACACAGCTCAAGGGATACTCAGGTAAGGGAGAGAAGAGATAGATAGCTGGGAGGACAACGAGAAGAGATAGAGGACTCCTGGATTCTTTATCTACCTATGTCACTCTAGCTTAGAGATACAGCGGCTATAGAGCCAGCACTAGGAGATCTGGGATAACTCTAATGTCTTAGCTTCGGGACAAGGGAACCGGTGAACACACAGAAAGGGATGAGAAGGGGTGCCACTATTTCCCAACTGGGGAATCCTACGGACCGGAACTAACGTGATGGGCTACGAAGACCGAAAGGGCTGTCACCACCTCCCGGCTACCACCTCCGTTGCGACGGGAATAGACTAAGGCCACTGACTAGTCTAGGAACCACTCCTGCACTAGGCAACGACTACTTACTCTGCTAGCAAGAGCAAGCAACCTTGTCAATACTCTTGGTGACAATTCACCTCCAGTATCGAGCATGATCGAAGAACCAGCCAAGACAAAGACTTAAACAAGACTACAAGCACTAGAACTATAACTGACTATAGTCTAAACAAGATATAGCTGCAACTAGGATAAAGTAGAAGCAAGATATAAATGACAAAGGCAAAGTGATAAAGATAACTATATTGATACTCAATGTCTTACAAAAGGAAAAGTAAAAGATACAAGAGCTATTACCAGAGCTTCTGAAGATGACTCCGGAACCTCCGAGGCAAGCTCGACTCAACTCTAACTCCCAACTAAACTATCCTAACTCTACTAGAATGAAAGTGGAAATGAGCTCCTTGGCTTGGTGTGTGTTTACAAGTGAAGTGCAACCCTCTATTTATAGCTCCAAAGGTCGGTTGTAGGCAGGGTAGCCGCCAAGGCAACCAGAGGTGGCAGAGAGGCGGTTCGGACGAATTCCTCGGTTCGGCCAAATTACCCAGTTCGCCCGAACCGAGGTATGCACCGCCTCGGCCACCAAGGGCTAGGATGCAGCCCCAGGGTCGGTTTGGCAGCTGGGGGCGGTTCGGCCGAACCCTCCAGTTCGCCCGAACTGGGCCGGAGGCCCAGGCCCGCCCCCTGCACCGCCTCTGCTCTGTGGACTCCCTGGGCCGGCCTCTGGTGGTGTACTTCGTGCTGTGTGGGCCCAGGTTGATGTGGCAGTGCTTCGGGATGAGTTGGTGTCGTCCATGTATCGTTTGTCGTGTTCATTTGGTGCTCGTTGATGTGGACGACTCCTGGTGGCATGCACGGCTAAGGGGGATAACCGGCCGAACGGAGTCGTTCGGCCGATTCGGTCATTTTCGGCCCCAATAGCGCGTATTTGTCGTAGTTGTACCTGCACAAGTGACACTCACCAAAACTCGTGGAACTTTATTAGAAATAAAACTTAAGTACATGGAATGTTGCATAAGACCTCATTTATTCCCGAGTATTGGTGGTCGGATTTGGGTTGTAACGACCGCCAACAAGCTCCCCCAAGCTTAGCTCTTTGCTCGTCCTCGAGCAAAGATATAAACTTAAGCTCGGTGGATCAGGAGTTGCTACAATGTCATTTCTTTTGCAGGTAGCTTATAAACAACTAGTCCTCAAATATACTTGAATCACAGGCAAAGTTTCAAATCACCTTTTTACCTATGGGGCTTATAGCAGTCTCCTTATCTTGGGCGGTTGAAAGGACGAACAGTTTAAACTCAGTTTTATTCCACTCTACTCTTTTCAGGATCCCATCTCGGAGTTTTTCATAAGTTTTGAAAACTACAAATTGTTCCTCATTGGCACACCCAATCACTCAAGTGTATTTGAATCCTCACCAAAGGCTTGTGCCTTCTTTTCATCCTAACATCTAATATGGATTTTTGTGTGGCTCAGGGACAAAGGATGAAGACATGCATGCATCTTATATTTTGCTAAGTCAAAGACCGGATCTCTGAGGAGACAAATCACATCTTAAGATCGAGACGTGCAAGTGTGTGGATATGAATGGAGTGGAATATGGTGGAGTGGTGGAATGGAATATGGTGGAACTCCTTGGATGAATTTCCCTCTCCTTGATTTATTTTTGAGAACATGGGCTATCTTTTATTCTTATATTTTTGCCATGCCACTTGGCATGCTTTTCTTTTTCTCCTTCTCTTTGCCATGCTCTTTGGCATGCTTTTCTTTTTCTCTTATTTTTGCCATGCTTCTTTGGCATGCTTTTCTTTTTGCATAGCCCATGTCTCTATCAAGAATATTTGGAGAGGGAGATCATAGAACATGGAGCATTTATTTTTGTGGATGGATGATGGAAAATGTTTGCTAACTCCCAGTGTAGGAATTGAAAGTGAGAGGTGGTGTGTGTATGTGGGTCTCGATCTTTAAGAATATGAAAGCTTCACTCAAAGGTCACAACAATTTGACAAAGCTCACTAAGATAACAAGCAGCATATGAGTAGAAATTTTCAAGTAAGCTTATCATACGGCTCTGGTAGGTATTTTGACCAATGAGGAACTTGTTTCATTTTGAAAGCAAGATTTTCCCCGTACTAAAAGCAGAATAGAATTTAACCAAATTCTCACTATATCAATCCCCACAACAACTTAGACTTGGAATAAAGCATGTGCTCCCACAAGGTTTTCAGGATCATTTTTACTCATGCCAAATAACTCAAGCACAATCTAGCAACTAGTTGAAACAAAGTACTTGCAAAATTAATGACAGAGCAACTATTCATCATTTCCAAGGTGAGAGGCATATGATTCATTCCATGCATAGTTGGGAGTTATTTTATTCAAGGGAAATATTGTTTAAGGGAAATATTTTTGGTATTTTCATTTTTTTAATGCAAGTTAACATGAAGGGAAATAAAAAGGGAAATTAAATGATCAAAGTGCTGGATAAATCGGGACATACCTGATGGGGGTCCTCCCCCAAGCTTGGACCTTTACTGGTAGGGGTTGAGCCTTGAAAGGTACTGGCTCAGCTGTTCTGCTTGCTCATGGACGTCATGCTGGATGGACGCTACCATCCCGCTATTCTCTTGATGGTACTGAGAATGGAGGGCTAGTGTGTCTTGAATCTCTCGGGTACGGTCGTCGATGAGCTCGACTCGGTCGGAGATGTAGGACAACTCCCGGCCGTAGTCGAAGCGTGCGGACTGTGAGTATCCGGGTAGTATGGCTGGGAGGCACTGTCGTATCCCCCTCCATACCGGCTCCCGGACCACTCAGAGTCCGTGTCCTGGCCGTGGTCCCAGCGTCCTGAGGTGAAGTAGTTCGGCTCCTGATGCTGCCCGGAGCCTCCTGCTCCGGACGTCCCAGCGCCGGTGTACATGTCATAGGTGGCCTCAAAAGCGGAAGTGTGTCGGTGCGGCATTTGTGGTGCATCTTCCGGCTCCTGTGAGGTGGCGAGCCCAGCATCACGCCTGGCTCGTCCCCTCGTGACGGGTCCGTCACCTACAACGTTGTGCCGAGCGGGCTCTCTCCAAGGTGGAGAGTCGTCCGACTCGGTCCTCAACTGAAGAGTTAGTTTCGGCGTGGTATACAACCTTAGTGCTGCACATGGCAAAGGTACTTCAGTTGTATATCCACGGTAAATCATTGCCAGCGTTGCGTCAGGCATCCGCTGTATCATGTGGGCCTGCACAAAGTGCTCGGTATCCACGACGGAACGCGCTGTCTCGATGTACGTGAGCCGGGCGCCTTGAAGGACGCCCAGGTGGTTAGCGAGGCGAGTGACTAGAGAAGTCATCGCCATGCTACCCGTACGAGAAATATGAGACAGCCAATGATCAACCATGTCTTTCACAGGTGAATAGGGAATCTGCTTGACCATGGCAAAAAGAACCCGCAACTCGATGGTGTTGACAGGGCGCAAATCTGCCCGGGGGAATACCGTCATAGACACCCAACGATGCATGAAACACAAAGTGGGGTTATGTATGCTGTTCGTGCGTGGCGCATGACAGTTGGTACTCCCCGAAATCTTTTTCCAAAATGCCACCCGGTCAAATCTTTTAAGCGCTTTGTTTGGGTCTAATGAACAACGGTTTGAAAATCCGAGACCCGAACTAAAATCCCTCCAAGAGCAGAAGAACTCTTGGTTGAAGAACCGAAAACGAATCCCCCCAGTTTCAGAAACCAAAGTCGAGAGGAATTCAAGGGTGAGCAGGTACGAACCTTCTTCGTTGATGTGCCAGAAATCCTCCCAGCCAATGGCCTGGAAGATTTCTGTAAACTCTACGTCCATCCCCGTGTCCCTGAGCAAATCTTGCTCAAACACACGGGTGTGCTCGAACTCCTTCAGCCGAAGCTCGTTGAAGGTGTTCTGCTCCCTTTCTGTTCTAAGGTTTATGTCGCTCTCGCTCAGGAGCTGCCTGGCGGGGGGCGTGGCATGGCCCCATCCCGAGCCGGCTGCTCCGTGCTCGTCCGTGTCCATCCGGCTCGAGCCTCGGGACGGAGCTGGGGAACTCCCAGCATCGTCCGATCGTCGGCCTAGCCGGGCGGAACGACGGAGCGAAGTGAAGAACTTTGACATGATTCCTGCAAAAAGTTAGTGCAACAACAACTACCCGAAGGACTGAATATATATATGGTTAGCACAAGAAAATAAAGTCAGTCGTTCAAGATAGTTAATCATTCTTGCGGGGATGAAAACCACCACAAAATCGTCCAGAAATTCAGCACAAAGATCACAACAAAAGCAAAATATTTTTGGGATTTTCTAGTGATGCAAGTGAACCAAAACTTGAACAAGAACTTTGGGAAGAACTTGAGCAAGCACTTGAGCAAAGAGGTGAGAGAGAGAGAGAGAGCTTCCTAGCAGAATTTTTTCAGAGTGTATGAGTGTGTGAGAGCAAGCAAGCAACACACCAGTATTTATAGGCCGACGGGAGGCAGGTCCCTGGTTCGGCCGAACTGGGTGGTTCGGGCGAACCAGGCCCTGGTGGCCAGTCCACTCCTCCCTGAGTGGAGCACCTCCCCTTGCTTTGATTCCACGAAATTTTGTGTGGCCAACAATCCCCCAGGTCATGTGAGTGGTTTTTAGTGGTAGGTAAGATGCAAACTTGACATGACCAAAGTTGGTTTTAGTGTAGTCACCCCCATGCTGCCATGTTTGTGATAATTGGTGAGTGTGCAGCCATTTTTAGTGGGGTAGACATGGTTGGTGCTGGTTGGTGGTGATGGTAAATAATTGGAGATGTTCTAGAAGGGATGAAAATGATAAAAGTTACCAATTACATCCACCCTAGGTAAAATTTCAGCATGTGTCCAATTATTTCTAACCAAGCTTGCAAAATTTTCTACTCCCTCTCAAATTAATTTATCAAGTGGTTCATTTATTTTGAAAAGGGAAACATGCCGGTTTTCCTCGCGGCGAGAGCTCAGCTTTTAAGTCCGTGAGCGGGACTTCTCCTGTCTTCAGTTGCCCTTGTCATCGTCCGGTCCCATAGTGGATGACTCGGACGATGCAACCTTCTTCCGCCACATTTTCTTGTTCTTCTTCTTCGGTGTCGGTGGCGGTGGGATCGGCGTCTCTGGAGAATTCCAGAGGGCTTGTTCTTCCTCGTATTTCTTTACGAGGAAATCCATTTCTTCTGCACTTGTCGGTTTTGTCGGCTCATTCCAATTGAGCTGCTCACCACCGAGTATTTCCAGCTCTCCATTAATGAGAGCCTTAAGGAAACACTCGGCGCTCCTCTGCTCCGGTGTGAGTGGCTCTGTCTTCTTCTCTTCCCGGGGTTGAAACTTGAAGTAAGTCAACCTTCCGTCGATACGGAACGAGATTTCTCTCGCATCCATATCGATCCTAGCCCGGGTGGTGTTCAAGAATGGTCAGCCCAACACAAGGGGAAACGAATGCTCGTTCCCCGTGTCGAGGACAACAAAGTCCACAGGGACATATCGTACCCAAATCCGGACCGGTACATTGTCGATCACCCCCTCGGGGTAGCGGATGGTTGAGTCTGCAAGCTGTACCTGGGCAGTAGTAGGTGACAAAGTAGGGTAGCGTAATTTCTTAAATAATACCTTAGACATGATGTTGACGCTTGCCCCCAGATCACAGAGTGCATCATCAATGCGATGATTCCAGATCGTGCACTGAATGATGGGCACTCCGGGATCTTCCTTCCTGTCCGGAGAGGTCTTGATGATCGCCCTTTTTGTAGCTCTCGGCAGGTAGGTCCATCTTGGTGTCAGCACTTGGATGCGTGCGACCTTCCCTGCGTGGTTAGTTCGGAAGACACTACGAGACATCTTACCATGCCTGGTAGTGATGGAATTCACTGTCTCAATGGAAGGCTCGGGTTGCCCCGGAATCTTCCCCGATTCAGTGATAGGAACCGCAGCAGCTAACTGAGCGACTTGAGTTTCTATCATCTTATTAAAGCTCAGTTGACTTTTCATAGCAGAAGAAAATGATTCCATCCTAGAGTCTATGCTTTCCTGAGTTTTATCATTAGCAACAAGCTTCTTATTGATGTTTTCAGTTATTTTCATCTGGCCAAACACAAGATCTCTAAGAGACGGCTGATTATTGAAATTGCTGGAATTGAAATTGTTACCTTGTTGAGGCCTCTCAAAAGGGAGGTTTGGGCGCGGATTCCAGCCTTGGTTGCCGTAGTTGTTCGGTCTGTACCCGTTGTTGTTGGAGTTGTTGACGTAGTAGGCATCTTCTCGCGTTTCGGGGCAGTCATTCCCCGAATGGCCAGTGTTGCCACAGACTTCGCAGGTCATGCGAGCGTCCATGGCTTGTACCGTTTCTTGAGTAGGGGCCTCCAGTTTCTGCATCAGGAGGTCCATCTTGGCAGCGAGCATGTCCAGAGCTTCAACTTGGTGAACTCCTCGGGTCTTTGGTTGAGTCCTGTCGTCGTACCAATCTTGGTTCTCGACCATCTTCTCTATGAGGGCCTTCGCACGACTCTCCTCAAGAGAGAAGAACGAGCCTCCAGCAGCAGCATCCAGGTACTCACGGGCAGAATTTCTCAGCCCATGATAGAAAGTTTGGATTATGAACAACCTCTGCATACCATGGTGAGGACAAGCGGAAATATAGTCCTAGAGGCGATCCCATGCCTCCGGAACTGTTTCATCTTTTAACTGCTGGAAACTAGCTATTTTGTTCCGGAGGGCGTTGGTTTTCCCGACCGGAAAGAATTTTAGCAAGAAAGCGCTAGTGCATTTATCCCAGGTATCTATTGCTTCGCGGTTAGCATAAAACCATTGTTTCGCCTTGCCTAATAATGAGAATGGAAATAAACGAAAGCGAATGGCATCGATACTTACTCCGCGGATGGTGAAGGTGTTGCAAATCTCCAGGAAAGGCTGGAGATGAGCATTGGCATCTTCGTGTGGCTTGCCGCAGAATGGGCTAGCCTATACCATGTTGATGAGGGCTGGCTTTAGCTCGAAGTTACCATCTCCGACTGGCGGAGCTGGTCCGACACGTACGTTCTCGCTTGATGGAGCGGAGAACTCACGGATCGTCTTAGTTGCCATCCTCGATGTAGCCTGGTCAACGACGAGAAGGACTGGGTTCGTCGGAAGGAGTTGCTTCTGAGGAGGTACAACACGGGGTCGTACTTTCCTCACAAGTGACTCCGGATGTTCTTGAAAGTTTGACGGTAGTTGGAAACCAGTCATGCACTGCTCTGTTCCACAAAGACCAACGAACAGAGGAAGGATAAACCCGCTTGTGTAGCGGTACTCAACTAAGATAGTTCAAGATAAAAATTCAAAAGTAATCTAGCCAAAGACTTCCCCGGCAACGGCGCCAGAAATGCTTGTTGGCACTTCTTACGATCCAATATCAGAATTGAGAATCCTGGTACTGGGGTAAGGAGTGTTTCAGTGGTTTTCCTTATGGCTTAGTAAAATATAGAAATATTCTGCAAGCGCACAGAATCACCGTTGTAGCACTTCACCTGGGAATATTCCGAGGTATCGTAATTTATATTTCCGCAAGGAAGCTTTGGCAAGATTACTAGTGAACAGATATTCGAGACTATCAGAGGAGGGTACACGACTAGACAAGACAGGGGATAACGGTATTGGATAGGAGTGGATATACTGGACACACAGCTCAAGGGATACTCAGGTAAGGGAGAGAAGAGATAGATAGCTGGGAGGACAACGAGAAGAGATAGAGGACTCCTGGATTCTTTATCTACCTATGTCACTCTAGCTTAGAGATACAGCGGCTACAGAGCCAGCACTAGGAGATCTGGGATAACTCTATTGTCTTAGCTTCGGGACAAGGGAACCGGTGAACACACAGAAAGGGATGAGAAGGGGTGCCACTATTTCCCAACTGGGGAATCCTACGGACCGGAACTAACGTGATGGGCTACGAAGACCGAAAGGGCTGTCACCACCTCCCGGCTACCACCTCCGTTGCGACGGGAATAAACTAAGGCCACTGACTAGTCTAGGAACCACTCCTACACTAGGCAACGACTACTTACTCTGCTAGCAAGAGCAAGCAACCTTGTCAATACTCTTGGTGACAATTCACCTCCAGTATCGAGCAAGATCGAAGAACCAGCCAAGACAAAGACTTAAACAAGACTACAAGCACTAGAACTATAACTGACTATAGTCTAAACAAGATATAGCTGCAACTAGGATAAAGTAGAAGCAAGATATAAATGACAAAGGCAAAGTGATAAAGATAACTATATTGATACTCAATGTCTTACAAAAGGAAAAGTAAAAGATACAAGAGCTATTACCAGAGCTTCTGAAGACGACTCCGGAACCTCCGAGGCAAGCTCGACTCAACTCTAACTCCCAACTAAACTATCCTAACTCTACTAGAATGAAAGTGGAAATGAGCTCCTTGGCTTGGTGTGTGTTTACAAGTGAAGTGCGACCCTCTATTTATAGCTCCAAAGGTCGGTTGTAGGCAGGGTAGCCGCCAAGGCAACCAGAGGTGGCAGAGAGGCGATTCGGCCGAATTCCTCGGTTCGGCCGAACTACCCAGTTCGCCCAAACCGAGGGATGCACCGCCTCGGCCACCAAGGGCCAGGATGCAGCCCCATGGTCGGTTTGGCAGCTGGGGGCGGTTCGGCCGAACCCTCCAGTTCGCCCGAACTGGGCCGGAGGCCCAGGCCCGCCCCCCTGCACCGCCTCTGCTCTGTGGACTCCCTGTGCCGGCCTCTGGTGGTGTACTTCGTGCTGTGTGGGCCCAGGTTGATGTGGCGGTGCTCCGGGATGAGTTGGTCTCATCCATGTATCGTTTGTCGTGTTCATTTGGTGCTCGTTGATGTGGACGACTCCCGGTGGCATGCATGGCTAAGGGGGATAACCGGCCGAACGGAGTCGTTCGGTCGATTCGGTCATTTTCGGCCCCAATAGCGCGTATTTGTCGTAGTTGTACCTGCACAAGTGACACTCACCAAAACTCGTGGAACTTTATTAGAAATAAAACCTAAGTACATGGAATGTTGCATAAGACCTCATTTATTCTCGAGTATTGGTGGTCGGATTTGGGCTGTAACGACTGCCAACAACCACCTGGGTTCGAGAGTGAGAGATATCCCCACCGAGTGTACAAACTCCATCGAGCACTATATGGCCTCAAGCAAGCACCTAGAGCTTGGTATGGAAGGCTGAGAGGGTTCTTGCTGAGTAAGGGGTTTATGATGGGCACCGTTGATAAGACCCTGTTCCTGCTTCGTGTTGGCAAAGATATCTTGATCGTTCAGATTTACGTGGATGATATAATCTTTGGTGGCTCTTCTAATGTGCTTGTTGCCAAGTTTTCTGAAGATATGAGCAGGGAATTTGAGATGTCGATGATGGGAGAACTACAATACTTCCTCGGGCTACAGATTAAGCAAGTCAAGGACGGGACGTTTCTCCATCAAGCCAAGTACACGAAAGATTTGTTGAAGAAGTTCGAGATGGCAGATGCAAAGCCGTTGTCCACTCCCATGTCGACGACAACAACTTTGGATGCGGATCAAGATGGAGAACCGGTGGACCAGAAGACGTACCAGAGCATGATTGGCTCACTCTTGTACCTGACGGCGACGAGGCCGGACATACACTTCGCCGTGTGTCTGTGCACTCGTTTTCAAGCTTCGCCAAGGATGTCTCATCGCCAGGCTATGAAGAGAATCATGAGGTACCTTCGTTTCACTCCTGAGCTTGGTTTGCGGTACTCTGCCTCCTCCATACTCACACTCCACGGATATTCCGATGCGGATTTTGCTGGGTGTAGGATGGATCGCAAGTCCACTTCTGGGACTTGTCAGTTTCTGAGTTCGTCTTTGGTTTCTTGGTCCTCTCGCAAACAGTCAAGTGTTGCTCAGTCTACAACCGAAGCCGAATATGTAGCCGCAGCCAGTTGTTGCTCTCAGCTTCTTTGGATGGTTTCTACCCTGAGTGACTTTGGTTTGAGTTATACACATGTTCCACTTCTATGTGATAGCACCGGTGCCATTAGTGTAGCCAAAAACCCGGTGCTTCACTCAAAAACCAAGCACATAGATGTGAGATATCATTTCTTAAGAGACAATGTTGAGAAAGGACATATTGAGTTATCACATGTCTCCACCCAAAACCAACTAGCCGATATTTTTACCAAACCGCTTGACCAAGCTACTTTTGCCCATTTGTGAGGGGAGCTTGGGGTGTGTTTTCCCTTCTGAGTTGGTTTTGGAGCTCACTTTGTAGCATATGTATAGCCTTCTTGTATAATTTGTATATCATGCTATTTTTGTTGCATGTGTATCATATGTCTTGCAGTTGTCATATAGGATGCATTGTGATATACTTAGAGCTTGTTTCGTGTACATATTTATTTTGAAGCATGATAGGATGAGCTTCTCTTATATGGAGTGACCAATATAACTTGCTACATTTGAGCTAATGAACTTGTGGATAGTCTTGTCGTGTTGGATAGCTAAGCACTTGATTGATTCTTTGTATATCCATAATGTGCTTGCTAATGATTTTTAAAATGCTAAACTTGATCTCACCCATGAGCAAATTAGTTAAATGTTTGAGTTCAAGCCTAAATGCTTTTTCATGCTTAGGTTGTGCTTGGGTATCTATTTCTTGCCATTTGGCTCAAAGATCATTTTATCATTGCAAATGTTTAGCCCATTGTCTATGTTGTGGAGAGGCATAAGTTTTTTTTGCCGCAAAGGTATTTCATGTACCATGTTTAAAATCTGAAAAGAAGTGTTAAAAATTCAAATATATGCTCTCTGATTGGTTGATCATGTCATTTGTGTTTAAATGTGAAAATTGGGTGCTAAACTGTTGCATGTGTCTACCAAAGAGAAGTCTCTTGTTGGAAGTAGACACATGGCTCGGTAGCTTTAACATGACATGAACTAGATTGTGGGTGTTTGCAATGATCTCTTTCTAAGAATAGGTAACCGGGGACAACTTTTGCATGATATAGCTCATTTTGGCTTGAAAATGACTTTTTGCTCAGGAGGTGGTGAACTTTTGAAAAACTTGGTTGAATTGGAAACTACTTGGCCATATGCTTATACAATCATGAAATTTTGTTGGCAATGCTTATACAACACCTAGGAATATCTTACTTGCTCATTTGACCATGTGTAGCATTTTATATTGTTCATTGTATATTTGAGAAGCTCTAGGTTGAATCTTTTGCATTTGTGCCTTGATTCATGCATTGGCAACAAGGGGGAGAATTTGTGTTCCAATTCAGCATATATGCATTGCTTTGCATTAAGAGGATACTCAGTTCAGGGGGAGAACTTGAGTTTGTATGCACTTGTTCAGGGGGAGTATGCATTTCTGCAGGGGGAGCTCCTTGTGTTCCTGATTTTTTGTGCTTTGCTCTTTTGTCGATGGTGTTGAGCCCTTTCTGCCTCTTCTTGAGGGGTCGGCATTTGGAGCTTGTTGTCTCGGTTGTGTTGAGCCGTTGCCCTTGTCTTAGGGGACCGAAACTTTCTCTTTCGAGTGACTTTGTTTTCGGCTTGTTCTTTTCTTTTCTTTTCTGTTTTCCTTTTTCATATCCTGAATTATGTGTGTGTTGTCAATGCACTCATCAAGGGGGAGATTGAGGACCATGTGTGTCTGAGGACCGGTGGATGGTCGCTTCTCAGTGTGATGAGTGATTGACAACGTTGTGTGGACTGACTCTTGGCTTAGTACTGCAGGTGATGGTGCGACTTGGTTTGTGTTGGTGCAGGTGAAGAACAAGCGCGAAAGGTCTTAGCCAGAGTGGCCTCCGAGGAGTGGAGAGACAAGTAGGCTTGGTTCGAGGGACCCGGTGGCCAGACGGGATCAAGTGCAGTCAACACGGTGCAAGAAGAGCAAGACGAGGTCGTGGACTTGGAGACGATGCAAGGTGGCGGCTAACGACCGAAGCTTGTACGCGAGGTTTGATGGTTGGGCCACAAAACCATCGGAGGAGGGTTTCTCAGTTTGGGCCTCAAAACTGAGCCCGAAGGCCCAACGTGACGGAGACGGTGATCCGGGCGCGTTCGGGAAGCTTCGAAGCGGTGGACGCGTGGCGGGATCCGGGCGCTTGCGTCGGAGGGAAGCAAGGCCGGATGGACGGCGTGCTCAGCCGGAGGAGTTATCTGCAACTTTACTGTTTTGCCCTTGAGGGCGTGTATCGTAGAGTTAAGTTGTAGGGGTAGTATGGTCACTTCCCTTCACTAGAACACTTAATATAAATAGGAGGTGGAGGGGATGGCAATATATCTCTTTGGAACCCTAGTTCATTTTCTTTCTTGCTTCTCTAGGCTAGCCCGTGCTTCATGTCGATCTTAGCGGAAGGATGTTTGGGAGGTTGCTAGCCTTGTATAGAATCTGACCTCTGTTGGTTGAAATGAATTCAAGTGCTAGTTGAATCTCTTTGTTTCTTTCCGAGTTTCTTTTTGAGCTATTTTCGTGTTTGTCTCGATTCGTCGGTTCTAGACCGTTTGGCTTCGGATTTGTTTGAGGGGATCATGTGTGAGTGCCTTGCGCCTCTTTGTGTGTGATCTTGCCCCCTAAAACGCCGGGAATCGGTCTCGATTCGAAGTTTTTGGGATGAACTCGTGAGAAGGTGTTCTTCCATGTGATCCGCGATTTCTTGAGTTGTAGGGAGTTAGAGGCCGAGATTTTTGGGGCATAGCTTCCCCTTAGGGTGCTAATCATCTCCCCAAAGTTTCGTCTCAAGAGCTCTAGCCGTTCGGGAGATCCGGTGATGGATTTGGGAGGAGAGATCCGCGGGTTACTGTAGCTGTTCGTTCTGTTCGTCCGTCGTGTTTCTCGGACGGTCCGCGCGAAGTTGGCGGACGGTCCGCGAGGTTGCCGGGCGGTCCGCATGTGATTGGCGGACGGTCCATGCAGAGGAGTTCGACGGTGGTGTGTTGGATTTGGCTAAGTCTTTTCACGGACGGTCCGCGTGACCACCTCGGACAGTCCGCGACACTGGCGGACGGTCCGCGGTAGGAGCTCGGACAGTCCGAAAAAGGACCTGGAGCTACTGGAGATTTGAGGTGATTTTACGGACGGTCCGCCTTGTCTAGACGGACGGTCCGCCGTGACCACGAACAGTCCGCGACCCCTGTGCGGACGGTCTGAGCTGACCCAGGCAGATTGCGAATCGTTTTGGTTCTTTTGTTGTGCTTCCGCTTGTTAATTTGTTCTAGCTTGTTCCTAGGGTTGGTAGGTCCGCTGTGACTACGCTACCTTGGCAAGCCTGTGAGGAATCTTTGGCGAGTGACTTTGGGACATAAGCCGAGTTTCGAGAAGAAATTTTATCGGCTCCCATTCACTCCCTCCTCTCCGGTCGCCACTTCGATCCTTCACTACCTCGGCATCTGGTACAACGACATCTCCGAGTCCCAGGCTCCCAGCTCACCGTCGTGTGGGTCGCCAACAGAGAAACCCCGGTAATAACCACAACCTCATCCTCTCCACCATCGTTGACCCTAAGCAATTCCTCCAACCTCGTCCTGTCCGACGCCGATGGCCGTGTTGTCTGGACGACCCACATCACGTCTCCGCCGCCGGCAGCCGCCGCATCAGGCAGCGTCGCGGTGGTGCTTCTGAACACCGGCAACCTCGTCATCCGGTCTCCGGCCGACGGCACCACCGCCGCCCTATGGCAGAGCTTCGAGCACCCGGCCGACACGTTCCTCCCCGGCATGAAGATAGGGATCAGGTACGCGACGCGCGCGGGGGAGCGGCTGGTCTCCTGGAAAAGCCCCGGCGACCCCTCGCCGGGAGCCTTCTCCTACGGCGGCGACCCAGACACCTTCCTCCAGCTCTTCGTCTGGAACGGGACGCGCCCGATCTGGCGCAGCGGGCCATGGACGGGGTACATGGTTGTTGCTGCCCAGATGGGCCAGTCCCAGTACCAGACGACCAAAGAAGCCAGCGCCATCTTGTACCAAGCCGTTGTCAGCACCCAGGAGGAAATCTACCTAACCTTCACCCTCTCAGACGGCGCCGCGCACACCCGGTACGTGCTCACGGACTCCGGCGACTACCAGCTCCAAACCTGGAACAGCACATCGTCGGCATGGGTGCTCTTGGGCTGGACGACGGCCGGCCCTGGGTGCAGCAGCTACAACTACTGTGGCCCCAACGGCTACTGCGACGAAACAGTGTTTCCCTCCATTTGCAACTGCCTCGACGGATTTGAGCCGGCGAGCTCACGAGACTGGAACAGCGGCAGGTACTCCCTAGGGTGCCGGCGAAAGGAGCCGCTGCGATGCACCGACAGTTTCTTGGCGCTGCCGGGGATGATATCGCCGGACAAGTTCGTGCACGTCGAGAACCGGACGTTCGAGGAGTGCGCAGCGGAGTGCGTCAGAAACTGCTCGTGCGTGGCGTATGCTCATGCCAATCTGAGCACCAGCAGAGCGAACGGCGATGCGACGAGGTGCTTGGTGTGGGCCGGCGAGCTGATCGACACGGGGAAGATGGGTGCTGGGGATAGCAGCGACACGCTGTACCTAAGGGTTGCAGGTGCGTGCGCAACAAACTTTATTATTCTGATCTAGATCTATTTGTGGGCTCCAAATACAGTAGCTTTTATTCTGTTAGTGTTTGTGTTCATCTCTCATCAGTTGAGCAATATGAACTGACTTGTAAAGCACAGATACAATGAAGGCGAAGAGCAAGGCACTGAAGACTGTGCTCCCTGCGGTTCTAATAAGTGGCCTTCTGATCCTCGCAGCCATTTCATTAGCATGGTTCAAGTTCAAAGGTACTACAACTCAACTTAGTTGCATTCTTACAAGTCTATATTTCATTCTTCGAAGGAGCAATTGGTTATAGAATTCGGAAAACAGGTAAAGCCAGTCATGGGGCAAATCATAAGAGGCTAACTTTCGATGACATGAGTACATCTGATGAACTCGGGGACGGAAACCACGCCCAAGACTTTGAATTCCTCTCTGTTAGATTTGAGGATATCGTGGCTGCAACGCATAATTTCTCAGAGGCATCTAAGATTGGGCAGGGAGGTTTTGGTAAAGTTTATAAGGTAATTACTTAATCTGACAGTGGTCTCCTCTTATTATTATTTTTAAACTGGCCTCTTATTAATTCTGGTCAGGTAATTACATTGACTTGGTATTTATATAACCTATATAGATGCACCCCACTAAGGGTCATTAACTCTAATTCTCTCAACATGCAAACTATCCACGTCATATAGAAACCCACCACATTAAGCGCCACATCACCATCCACTGCGATCATCTATTTGTATCTTCCATCGATTTTGTGTTACTAATAATGTCCATGCATGTAATTTATCAGTCTTTTTGAGTACAATGCTACGAAATTTCCACAGTAGAAATATATGGACGATCAATCATTTAAGAGCCGTTTTCTCTCAACAAAATAAACATATTTTTATGTATAATGTTGTTTGCAAGAGAATGTTGCCATGCAATCACCTTAGTGTTTGTATTTTCAAATTTCACCTTAAAATCATGTATAATATCGTTCGCACAAAATATTGCCATGCAATCACCTTTATGTTTCTACTTTCAAATTTCATCTTAAAATTTTATATAAAAAATTCTCGCAGCATCGCGCGGGGTATCACCTAGTTACTTATAATAATATGCTCCACATGCATTCAATTGTCTCGGTAAACTCAAAGCTATATATGTTCTCTCTTTACTTTTTCTGAAGGCGATGCTAGGTGGTCAAGAAGTGGCTATCAAAAGATTAAGCAAGGATTCTGAGCAGGGAACAAAGGAATTCAGGAATGAAGTAATTCTAATCGCTAAACTACAACATAGAAATTTGGTTCGACTTCTTGGTTGCAGTGTTGAGGCTGATGAGAAAATACTTATTTATGAATACTTGGTTAATGGAAGCTTAGATGCTACCCTTTTTGGTACGTTACACACCACAAGCTCATAAATATATATACACATAACAGCTAAAATTGTGTCAACTTGAATCTTCATGCAGATAATTCAAGGAAAACGTTGTTAGATTGGCCGATGTGATTTAATATAATTAAAGGAATTGCAAGAGGACTTCTCTATCTCCATCAAGATTCAAGGTTGACCATAATTCATAGAGATCTCAAAGCCGCAAATGTTTTGCTAGATGCAGAGATGAGACCAAAGATAGCAGATTTTGGAATGGCAAGGATATTCAATGATAGCCAGAAAAATGCTAACACTCATCGTGTTGTTGGAACATAGTAAGTACCTATTTGTAAATTTGTCAAACAAAGCAAATTAAATTTAACTTTGATGCAAAAAAATGTGCACATGAAAACGATGAACAGTGGTTATATGGCACCGGAATATGCAATGGAGGGTGTCTTCTCCATCAAATCAGACGTCTATAGCTTTGGTGTTCTACTCTTGGAGGTTATTACTGGTACAAGGAGAAGTTCCATTAGTAGCATCATGGGTTTTCCGAACCTAATAGTCTATGTGAGTATATGCCTCTCCTTCCTGAAACTGTAAACTAAATTTAGAGTCTGAGGCTCTCTCTTACCGCGATCCAAATATATATATTTTTTTGGTTGTTTCAGGCCTGGAACATGTGGAAGGAGGGGAAGGCAAGAGATTTGGCGGACCCATATATTATGGAGACATGCTCACCAGATGAAGTTTCGCTTTGCAGTCATTTGGGCCTCTTGTGCGTTCAGGAAAACCCAGATGACAGGCCACTTATGTCATCTGTTGTGTTCACTCTAGAGAATGGAAGCACCACACTGCCTACACCCAACAACCCTGGGCACTATCGACAGAGAAGTAATTATGTGGAACAAATAAGGGACAGAACTGAGAATTCCACGAATTCCCTTACTCTCACAAATATAGAGGGACGATAATCTTTTTTTGGTTTACTGAAGCACTGTCGAAGATATTGCTCATCAAAGGTCCCCTTGTTATTTGTGGTTTAAGACATTTGTTTTTACAAATCTTCAGTTTCATTTTTGGTTATGTAAGAAATCTCAATAGCTGTGTAGATATTATGTTTTTACTATCATCTGACACTACATTTGAATAAACTAAGTTAATTGACGTTGTTTTATTTTCACTCTTGCAATGGAAATCGAAAGGATAATTTATTTTTTAGCAGCACGAGCTTTGAGATTTAAGAATGGCACACGAGGAACCGTGCTTCCACACTGACTTCGCATCCTGTGGCAGGATAATCATGCCAGCTTCATCCTAAAGCAGAATTCAGATTCGGTGCGGTAGTTGGTGTTGGTTAAGATTTCATATTTTCATCGCGCGTGACACATGCAGAGAAGACTGGTCCATATTTCTAACAATGTTGAATAATTTCAGAACCACCACAGACATGGAGCGTCTCTGTTTATTTTCTTACCTGAGCGTCTCTGCTTCGATGAGCATCAGAACTCCACGCACTGTTTGAATCAGCATACACCAGAAGCCGTGGTTTCACACCGTACCCTCCAAGAAATCAACACAGTTGTTGATGACGATTTCGTTGTGACACACATAAGGAGATGACTATTCCATGGTTCATTTCTAATTCTAGGATAACCACGTCATCAGTCATCACCTGCCATTAGGTCACCATGTCCATGTAGGCACACCAATGCCAAGCGTCCTGCTGACGCCAACTGCCCAAGTGTTGACACCAAAAATTGGCACCAGGAAGAGGCTGACATGTGGGCCGGATTCGTTGAAAAGATATCATTCGGCAAAGAAGTTTTTCCCCAGAGCATTCGGTAAAGACGTTCTGCGGTCGGGAATGCATTGTCATTCGGCAGGAAAATATTCCGCAGGAGGAATTCGGGAGTGCGTGATGACGTGGATCAAGTGTAAGGAAAAGGCTGGTTGAACTTCGAATGCAAGACGGATACGGTGCCCCGACGTTTATCTTTTTAGGAAATAAATAATGTAATCGTAATCAACTAGGAGTCGTGTCAAAACCTGGGTATAAATATAGACCCATGGTAGTTGTAAAAAAGGAGTTCAATCAATCATACAACAAACCGGCCCCGTGCCAACTTCGAGTCCTTTAGTCGAGTCGTCGAGTTCTTCGAGAGGAATCATCGATCCGTCGACCTCCGTAAGTACCGGCAACTCTGCACCATGCCTAGTATCATGCGGTGGATTTAGGCTTTGGTTCAGGAAGGTTCCATTGCTAGATCATGAGCCATGCGGTGGGCTAAGTTTTAGCTTGGAACAAGTTATCGGTTCTATTGGATTTTGGCAAGATCTGATAGATCTATTAAGTTACCATGTGTTGCTCTGGATTTTACCTTTATGTTTAATTCATTACAACACTCTTTTGCCCAGTCCAGGTTGATTAGATTCGGTTCTAGCTCATAATGCACCGCGTTTCCATAGCCGAATTCGAAGTCAATCTGGATTGCCACGTGTTGCGGGTCCAAGCTTGTTGGTCTTGTGTAGATCTTGACAGAACCGGGTATCATGCGGTGGATGCAGGTTTTTGGGTCGTCTTAGAGCTAATCATCCGGTGGATTAGAATTCGATTCGATCTGATAGACCTATGATCACCAACGAAGCATGTTCCTTCTTCATGGAACCCGATTCGGCTATATAGCTGTATTCGGCAGTATCGCCACGAGCGAAACATGTTCAAGGTTTTGTTTTAAATAAAGAATGCTTTTAGCCTTCCACGTTTAGAGTATATCATGCGGTGGATTGATCTATTCTTGGTTGGTGGTGTGATTCCAAGCAAGTCATATCATGCGGTGGATTAACTTGCTTGTTTCATGCTCGACGGGTTGAAAAGTACTTAGACATGCGGTAGACTAGTGCTTTTAGTCTATGCATTCTTGTTTATTATGAAATTATGGTCATGTTTTCGCCCTTTTATTTATTTATCATGCTCTGTTCCTCGTTAATCGGTTATGAATATGCGTTACAATGTTTATTCAGTCAAATACCGATCTTTCGTCATGCTTACGTCACGCATTCGGCAATGCGCTTCCTGCGTGCTTTGCCGATTGCCGAATGATGCTTTAACTGCTGACAGATAGCTTCCCTGTAGCTATATGTCGTTCGAAACTGGCTCCGTAATCGCAATTATGGAACTATCTGGTATTACCCGGTACGTTCCAGGTGTTATTTGAACATCTTTTCTCCCTTTGTCAGTTTTCAGGAAAATTGACTGGCACGCTTTCGGATTCAAATGCTCGGGTCACGTGTAAAGCTAGCTAATTCGGCTTGTTGTGTGCTTGGCGTGAAGTGCGGATTTTACGTCAACACACTTTTTGGCACGCCCGGTGGGACAACAAGCTTCGAAGATGCCTGAATTAAAAGACATTCTGGATGTCACTTTCGAAGAATTATCTGATGAACATCAACAAATGGTGAAGACTGCTGCAGATCAGTTCATCAAGAAATGCTTGCTGTCTTTTGCTAAGAACAGGAGTGGTGCACCGTTTCTCAAGTCAGATCTGCCAAGAGTTCTTTTGCCGGGACAATCTGATCTTACTGAAGATGAAGAAAGGGAGAAGTTCTCTAGCTTGTTGTACAAGGCTTTAGGAGAAACAATGACCAATCATAATGCTGCATTCCTGAACAGTTTTCGGCTCATACTGGTCAACATCTTTGGTCAACACGTGGATAAGCCTTTTGAGCAAGCGCATGGACAACTTGGTGGCCCGACATATTTCAATGTTCAAGCATCGGTTCCAAAACGTCATGGTAAAGGTACTGAAGAAACTGAAACTTCTGGAACCAAAGACGCGAATGGACAGCCGATTCAGCAAGAGCTTCAGCATGCATTTCCGAAACCTCGTACATATGGTGATATGGCATTCGGCACCACGGGAAATCTACCTGCTTCTGCTTACAAGATATCCCCTCTGAACAACAGGCTGCAAAGGGATGTGTATGGGAACGGATATTCAGAGTTTGTGGATTACAATGCTATCGACGCTCTCCCGAATCTCGGGTATGTTGGTACTACAGGGATGCCTGCTGGGAGACCAGGGAATCAAGATACCAATATTGACCTCATGGTGCAAAAAATGACCGATGTATTACAAAATCAATTCGGTCTGAAGCCTAAAAATCAGGGGTACATGTACTCGTCTCCTTTCCCAGAATGGTACCAAAGGGTATCATTGCCGAATAGAGTCAATGTGCCTACAGAGTTCACTAAGTTCTCAAGACAAGATGATACTAGCACTGTAGAACATATAGCTCGATATCTGATGCAGCTTGGAGAAGCTTCAGCAGATGAGGCTTTCAGAATCAGATACTTTCCTTTGTCGCTGACGGGTCCAGCTTTTACATGGTTTGCTGCTTTGCCTGCTCAGTCAATTTGTACTTGGAAAGACCTGGAGCAGAAATTCCATGCTCATTATTACATTGGCAGTACCGAGAAAAAGTTGGTTGATTTGACCAGCTTAAGGCAGAGGAATAATGAGACACCTACGGAGTTCCTCAGGAGATTTAGGGAAACAAAGAGCATGTGCTTTTCTCTGAACATACCTGATGACCAGCTAGCTGGTATGGCTGTAGCTGGCATGCTGCCTGCCATTCGGGAAAAGCTATTCGGAATGGAGTTCGATGATCTGGGCCAGTTGTCACACAGATTGACCTTAATGAGTAACCAGGCATATGGTTTCAAGAAAGATGCCAGATTTGCTAAACATAATGATGTAGCTGACATCTATAACCAATTCCTTGAAAGAGCAGATCAAGGAGATGAGTATGAAAATAGCGAGGAGATAGCCGCAGCAGAAATAGTGTGGGGTAAAGAACCAGTCATGGTGAATCAGAGGTGGATTAAACAGAATAAGGGCACCTATGATTTTGATGTAACTAAGGCAGATAAATTGTTTGACTATCTTGTAAAAGAAGGCCGGATCAAGCTACCAGAGGGGCATTCTATGCTTCGGCCTGATGGAGTGAAAGATAAAAGGTACTGTGGATTCCATGATAGAAATTCTCATTCCATCAATGAATGCAGGGTTTTTAGAGTGAGGATTCAGAAAGCTATCCAAGAAGGGCATCTGAAATTCGACAATAAGATGAAGTTGGACAATAACCCGTTTCCTCAGAACATGATTGGGTTCTCAATCAATATGGTGAATGTTGCCGAATCTGGAGAAAAGGGAAAGATGAAAGTCCTGACGTCGAGGGAAGCGAAGCAGAATGGCTCAGTCGATCCTAATCGGCAAATCACGATCGAACAGATTCGCGAGGAAAAGCCTCGTTTTCCGAATAGCCGATTTGAAATTGGGAAATCTTCTAAACTCAGAGTCACATCGCGCATTCTCCTCAATAAGTGGCAGCGTCAGCAAGAAAAAGAACGCTATCAGAGACGTGAGTACGAGGAGGAGAAGAGGAGGTGCGAAGAAAAAAGGTATGAGGAGGAACAAGAGGAATATGTCCGAGAACGAGAACGTGCACATTGGGATTGTGTCTTCTTCAGACACTGTTGGAACGAGGGTTTAAAGCTGCCTACATGGAATAACTGTCCTGAATGCAGTAATGGATATGTCGAACATAGGCAAAATGGTGCCAGTCGCCGATCCGTCCACGAAAGAATTGGAAGGATACATCCTAGTGATGATCGGCGTCTAAAAATATATAAGAATGATGATCAACCAAGGAAAAGACATGCTGATCATAGATGGATTGATCATGAAGAAGAAGATCGTGAGTATGTCTGGCAAAAAGGACAGTGGTGTCCACCTGGTTTAAGAAAGAGCCAGAAGAGAAGAGTCCAGCGCCTGAGGAATCAAGAGTTGAAGCGAGCAGGAACCAGGATGAGATCGATATGGCGTCCAAAAGACAAACCTGACGAATTGGGTCATTCGGCTCCTACATGCATGGTATGTTTCTTGCCGAATGAATTTATGGCTCCAGCTAATCAAATTGTACAGGAAGAGATATTATCAGAAGTGGATGAAGCCGAGCAATGTGGGTTAATGGCACAATTGGTATTGAATAAGCAAGCTATTTTCGAGAAGCCAGTCCAGAATCGGCACATGAAGCCACTGTACTTAAGAGGATATGTCAACGGAAAGCCACTGACGAAGATGTTTGTTGATGGTGGAGCTGCTGTTAATGTGATGCCATACAATACATTCAGGAAACTTGGCATGAGCCCTGGAGATTTAACGCCAACAAGCATAGTTTTGAATGATTTTGCTGGAAATCCTTCGGACACCAAAGGATGTGTACATGTAGATCTGATGATTGGATCTAAGATTCTGCTTACAACCTTCTTTGTTATTGAAGGCAAAGGGGCATACAGCTTGCTACTTGGAAGGGATTGGATCCATGCGAATTGCTGTATTCCATCTACTATGCATCAGCAGCTTATTCAGTGGATAGATGATGAAGTGGAAATTGTCCCAGCAGATGATTCAATTAGCGTGGCTAATGTGGAACCAGCCTTCTGGGAATATCAAGGCATAAATTGTTTCTCAGGTAAGGACTGGGGAGAAGGTCCTGTTGAGCCAGTCAGCAGTGATCAACAGTCGATCGAAGCAGTCGGCTCTTTTAGTAATTTTTAATGGATAATCCAATCGATGGGACTGACGGGAAGCTAGGACATGGATTTGTGTCGGCTGATAAATTAGAAGAAGTAGACATTGGAGATGGTGACAAACCAAGGCCGATATTCATCAGTGCTAGCTTGGATTCAGTTTTCAGAGAAAAGTTGATTGAGTTGTTAAAAGAATACAAAGATTGCTTTGCTTGGGATTATTCGGAGATGCCTGGTTTAGATCGTTCCATTGTTGAACATCGATTGCCGATCAAGCCTGGTTATAAACCTTACAAGCAACCACCCCGGAAAATCTACAAAGATGAAGTGTTGACCGATGTAAAGAAAGAAGTGGAAAGATTAATAGCAGCAAATTTTATTCGGCCATGCAGATATGCAGAATGGATCTCTAATATTGTTCCTGTGTACAAGAAAAATGGGAAGATGAGAGTTTGCATAGACTTTAGAGATCTGAACAGAGCTACACCCATGGATGGATATCCAATGCCTATTGCTGACTCGTTGGTTGATGCTGCTGCTGGATATAAAGTGATTAGTTTCATGGATGGTAATGCAGGGTACAATCAAATTTTTATGGCATTGGAAGATATAGCGAAAACAGCTTTCAGATGTCCAGGACATATAGGGTTGTTTGAATGGGTTGTCATGACGTTTGGTTTGAAGAATGCTGGTGCAACTTATCAGAGAGCCATGAATTATATTTTTCATGAGTTGATCGGCAAGATTGTGGAGATATATATTGATGATGTTGTGATTAAGTCATTGGATCATGAAGCACATTTGGCCGACATAAGGAAAGCTCTAGAGTGCACTAGGAAACATGGGCTCAAGATGAACCCAAATAAATGTGCTTTTGGAGTTTCGGCAGGAGAATTTCTGGGATTTCTGGTGCATGAAGGAGGAATAGGAGTTGGCAAGAAAAGTATGAAAACCATTGATGAAGTTGTTCCTCCAACTAATCTTAAGGAATTACAGTCATTACTTGGCAAGATCAATTTCGTAAGAAGATTCATATCAAACTTATCACAAAAGGTGTTGCCTTTTTCTTCACTGCTAAAAGTCAAGAAGGATCAGAAATTTGTATGGGGTGACGAACAACAAAAGGCTTTTGATGAGATCAAGGAATACATGAAAGAACCACCAGTATTGGTACCTCCACAGCTAAACAAGCCTTTTAAGTTGTACGTGGCGGCCGATACCCAAACTATTGGATCGGCCCTCATACAAGAATTTGAGGGAAAGGAAAGGGTAGTTGCATACCTTAGCCGGAAATTGCTTGATCTCGAAACGAGGTATTCGGCTACCGAGAAACTTTGTTTATGTGTTTACTACTCCTGTACAAAATTTCGGCACTACTTGCTACATGCCGAATGCATTGTGTATTCAAAATTTGATGTGATAAAGCACATGTTGTCTATGCCAATTTTGAACGGAAGGATTGGCAAATGGATTTTAGCTTTGTCTGAATTTGAGTTAAAGTTTGAATCGGCAAAAGCTGTTAAAGGACAGATTATTGCTGACTTCATTACTGAACATCGCGATTCATCAGCTAATTTGCTTGAAATTACTCCTTGGGTATTATTCTTCGATGGATCTTCATGTGACAAAGGTGGTGGATTAGGTATTTTGTTAATTTCGCCAAAAGGAGAGATATTTGAATTTGCTATTCCTATTCAACCTACTGTCACTAATAATCAAGCCGAGTATGAAGCGTTGCTCAGAGGACTTCAATACTTGAGAGAAGCAAAGGCCATTGCAGTTGAAATCTTTGGAGATTCAGAATTAGTCATAAGGCAACTAAATGGCGAATATGAGTGCAGAAACGATATCTTAAGGAATTATTATGAGGAATGCAAGCAAATCTTAAAGGAGTTTCAGTCAGTAATTCTGCGGCATATTCCTAGGAGAGACAATGGAGAGGCGAACAGATTAGCTCAAAGTGCTTCGGGTTATAGAGAGCTTCAAGAAGTTTTTGCTAATGATGTATATGCTTTCGGGAGTAATCTGGCAGAAGATGATTGGAGAAAAGAAATTGTTGATTATCTGGAGAATCCATCCCGAAAGGTTTCTAGAAAGCTCAGGTATAAAGCTTTAAAGTTTGTTCTTCTTGATGATAATTTATATTATAAATCCTTGGATGGGGTGCTGTTACATTGCTTAAATCAAGAAGAAGCAAAAAGGCTGATAAGTGAAGTGCATGATGGGCTGTGTGGAGCACATCAATCGGCTTACCGAATGAAATGGGTTATTAGGAGAACTGGGTACTATTGGCCCACAATGCTAGAAGACTGCTTTGAATATTACAAGGGATGCCAAGATTGCCAGAGATTTGGAAACATTCAGAGAGTTCCAGCATCAGTTCTGAATCCTATTATCAAGCCATGGCCATTCAGAGGGTGGGGAATAGATTTGATTGGCCAAATAAATCCTCCATCTAGCAAGGGGCATAAGTTTGTGCTTTTAGCAACCGATTATTTTACTAAGTGGGTTGAGGCGATTCCATTAAAGAAGGTGACATCAGAGAATATGGTTGAATTTGTTAAAGAACATATCATTCACAGATTTGGAATTCCTCAAACAATCACCACAGATCAAGGAACTCAGTTTACATCCTCAGAGTTTAGAAATTTTGCTAAAAGTACGGGCATCAAATTGTTGAATTCCTCTCCTTATTATGCCTAAGCTAATGGTCAGGCAGAGGCTTCTAACAAGATTATGATTAAAATTATACAGAAGAAGATTGATCAGAAGCCAAGAAAGTGGCATTCGGTATTAAATGAGGCTTTATGGGCTTACCGAATGGCTCCACATGGGGCTACACAGACGTCTCCTTATGAATTGGTATATGGACATCATGCTATCTTGCCATGGGAGATGCAATTAGACTCAAGGAGAATAAAGTTGCAAAAAGATTTAAGTTCTAAAGATTATAATGATTTAATGATGGATGAATTAGAAGATTTGCATATGATTCGTCTCAGGGCCTTGGAAAATGTTGAGAAAAATAAAATGCGAGTTGCTAAATATTACAACAAGAAGGTGAAAGTCAAGCAATTTGCAGAAGGAGATTTAGTTTGGAAAGCAATATTACCGATTGGAACTAAATACAGTGCATTCGGTAAATGGTCTCCAAATTGGGAAGGTCCTTTCAGAGTGGTCAGATGCGTGCCTGGAAATGCATATGTCCTGAAAACTTTGCTAGGAGAGGAGTTTACTGCTGCTATCAATGGGAGATACTTGAAGAAATATTATCCTAGTGTTGAGGTTGATCGCTGATTGAAATATTCAATGCCAGGACAACTGAAACAGCCGGCATTCGGGAAGGAGCCGCCTTCAGAATAAATGCCAACAGAAGGAAAATGGCCAATACCAGAATGTATTGCCCTTAGTACAAATATTTTGCATCATGAGTTTGACCAAGTTATCACAAAAAAGACTGCAAAAGATAAGTTTTATTGCCGAAATTCCATAATCCCTAGTACAAACTAATGGGACAACCTGTTCAGAACAGACTGGGGATGAATGAAATCGGCAATGGCGACGCCATGAGCATCAAGGCGATCTATGGAGGCCTCAATATCGCCGATCTCCTCCGGATTGCCATTGGCAGAGCCAGGCGGTAGCCTGGAATAGTCAGTGCCAGTGTGCGTCGACATGGCGACTAGGCCTGCGGCAGTGCCCAGACGGACGCCGTGTAAGGCCACCTCATCGACACGGCCTGCCACTGCACCGAGGCGAGCTTCTGGCGTGTCCCCAGGAGCATTCACCTTGTTTGCCAAAGACTCAACCAATGTCTTCAGCTGATCGAGTTCGGCGTCGCGATCTGTAGGATTACGAAGCAACGGCGGGTTAGTCCAAGGTCAGATTGAAGTTAAGCGAACCGCAGAAATTACCATCGATGGTCTCGAGCAGCTGCTTGCGCTGGTGTTGCCACTCTAGGTCTGCGATCCCGGCTTGTTTGGAGATGACCTCCAGCTCATGCCGAGTGTCGTCACGTTCCTGCTTGAATCGGCGGGCATCGCTATCTGAGTAGCACAGATCCCAGTTGGGCCTGGGGGATCGGCTAGATGACTCCGAAGAATCACCCGCTGCAGCCGGAGCCGCAGCCAAGGCAGTAACGGGGTTCCATTGGATGAGCCTGAAAACACAAAGAAAGTTGAGAATAAGGCAAAATCTGGAGGAAAGGATAAGGAGAGGCAGACAGTCATCACCTCCGACGAGCACTGGCGCGGCTCCCTTCAGCTTCGTCGACGGCCGGGCGTCTTCCGCTGTTGTTGGTCATTGGGGTTTTCTGGAGATTACTGTGCTCGAAGAAGAGGGGGCTCAGGCTAGCAGAAAGCTTGGAAGACGGAGGATTTGATAAAAGATTAGGAGCGCTCAAGGTTCTTATTTATGGAACTAACGAAGAGATCGTGGCCGAAGATTGTGGTGCATATCCCAAGGAGTTCGGAAGGTGGAAAGGATTTTCCAACCGATCGATTTCCATGTCGTTTGGGATTCTTACCGAGTCGTATTCAGTTTTGACTGAATGAGATTCGGCTATGTCGTGTTTGAAGCGTTTTCGGGTCTGACACTGTTATAGCCAGCTTTGCCGAATGAGTTGTCCACAAAAAAAAGAGAGATAAGAAATGGCAAGATTGCAGGATTGATAAAGCATTCGGCTATCGACTGTTTATTACAATTACAAGCCCAAGTACTTTGAGATTACATTTTTAGCATCTGATATCATATTGCTAATGCTCTCTAATAAGTTTTTGTCAGCTTCTTGGGTTCTAGCCAGAGCAGCAAGCTTTGCCTTGAGTTGTTTTTCTTCGTTCAGAGCTGATGAAGCTTCCTTTCGCATCTTCTCTGTTAATTTGGGAAGCTCAACTATCTTCTTCTCATCAGCTTCAATTTCGGCCGATAGATCTCTCAATTCGGCTTCAAGTGCAGCTTTTCTGACCTTCTTCTTTTCAAGTTCAGATTCCAATTTGGTCAGTAGTTCTTTGCTGTTCTGAGCTTGAGTATGCAGGTCTTTCACAGATTGTTTGGCTGTGGATCTCCTCTGTTCCAGAGCTGGTTGAGAAGATTGGTTTTTTAGAGCCTGCTTTACTGCGGCGTATTGTTGATCCAAATGAGAAACGGGTTCCAAAGAAGTTTTGATATCATCAGGGAGTTCTTGGTCAATGGATTCCAGTACATCCCTTAAGAGATCAGCATCTTTAACTTGATCTTGGATACTCTTGTGTAGCAAAGCAAGGATATCTTTCAGCTTTGTTTGATTTTCTTCTGATAGAGTTTGGCCAGAAGATGTTTCTTCCCCTTGTTCGGCAACCAAGTCGTCCACAGCAAAAGAATAGCTGGATGATGAAATAGATTTCTCCTGAAAGAAAGTCTTGCCGAATTAGTAATGATCCGCTGAGAGAAAGGGTAGAGAAAGTTGAATGATTTTGTTTACCTCGTTCCTGACTTCCTGAATGGGGGAAGGAAGCCTCTCAGGCTCAATGGAAAGATTCTGTGTATCTTGCTGAGGAGAGGCTGGAAGATTTCTTGGTGAAGATAATGCTTCTGATTGAGGAAGAAGTTGCAAAGCTAGAGATGAATCGTGATGAGAAGAAGAGCTTTCCAAGATTGGATCCATTGAGGATTGTTCTGCAGTTAACAAAGAATGAGTGCCGATGAAAAAGAAGTTAAGAGGATAAAGTGGTAGAATTTTACCAGTCAATGAAGCATCGGCAAGATCTGTACTGATTGCTAGTTGCTGTTCTCTGACCTGAAACCAAGAAGGGATAAAGCTGAGCAAAATACCAATGGCATTATGGTCAAAAGAAGAAGGCTCTGACCTTGATAACTTTTTTGCTGCTTGTTCTTTTCTTCTTTACAACTAAGGGAACAGTTAAAGAAAGGGTTTTCCTCTTGACAGATGATGGTCTAGTAAGTATTGGATCTAGAGAAGCCTGTCTAGCCATCAGTTGAGCCAAGGTAGGAGATTGGTGCCCCAAAGCAGATATTGGGCCTGCAGCTTTGTACAAGATCGCCCTGGCAAGAGGGGCAGGTGTTATATCCTGCAAGATGACAGAATAAGAATCAATCGAGGTTAATATTATTGAGACAGATGAAGGGATAAGCGTATTACCTCTGAAGTTGGCTGATAATCAGGCATTAACTCGAAGCAGAAGGGATGGATTGGCATGTTGAAGATATGATCATGGAGTTCTTGCCACCAGAGAGTGAAAGAAGGATGGGCAGATATTATTGGCACAAAAGGATCAGGTGCATAGATAGTTCCGCAGCATTTATAAGTAAAAATCCTTATTGTCTCTGTGGAATCCTTGACAATCTCCCTAGGCTTGAGAAATTCGTGAAGAAATAGCCTGGGGGGCACTTGGCCACATCCCAACTGTCTAGCCATCATATTTGGCTGATAATATTCGTAAGTGCTTTGAACCAGCCTTCCTCCACAGAATTCGGCTGGCAGGATGCAGGGCTGGATGAAGGCATTGAAGATCGCTATAGATTGTACATCAGTGCATCCAGTTTCAAAGCTGAATTCGCAAGGGAGAGTGAGGTTGTCGTTGTCCAGATATGGGAACCAAAGAGGATGAGCAAAGCCTTTGAAGAAGAGCTCAAACAGTTCACCGATGTTCTTGTTGATAGATACAGTGGAGGCAGCTTCTCCATAGGTTTGACAACCTTTGGTTCTCCGGGTTTCTCCTTCTTTGTAATTGATTGAAGGAAAGTCTCGGCTGTTGAGATCAATAGCGACGATTTGATGCATGTACAACTGCAGCCACATTTGGACAAACCACCAAGGACCATTGACACAGGGGATTTTCTTGCTGGTATACATCAGGTGGGTGGTTTGATTGAGCATATGGTAGACACTTCCCAAGAGGTATTTCCCAAGTGGAATGAGTTTTCCGGCAGCCAGCTCTTCAGCCATCACGATATGATTCAGGGTTGGCTCATTGGCTTTGCCACAGAAGACTGATCTGCATAGCCACATGTTCAGGAAGGCTCTATATTCGACATCGGTCAGAGGGCCATCAGACATATGGTTTTGGATGTATCTCTTGTATCCAACCCCTGTTTTTACTCCTGTCTGCTTGGAGGAACCTTTGTGGTCATATGGATATACAGTTCCTGTAACGTTCAGGCCGGTCATCATGTAGACATCGGCCAAAGTGGGAGACATTGGGCCATGACCGAAGAGAAAAGCATTTGCGCCATTGGACCAAAAATGACAAGCTGCAATCAGAAGGTTCTCGTTCTTTGGTGTTTCGGCTAGTGACAGCTCCAGGCAATGAGAAATACGCAGATGGTCCCAGTTCTGTGTTTGGGGGCTTTTGTCATCAGATATCCTTTTGTACCAATTTCTCCAACCGGCAATTGGGGGCAAAGGCCAGTTCTTGAAGGCGTCTTGCCACTCATGAGGTTTTGTCAATGAAATCCTGAAAGGAACCCTCTGAGATTCAGCCGCGATGAGTTCGGAAGGATCTGAATTCCCTACAGGGCCGAGGAAGTAGGATGGAGCTTTTTCCTCAACGGGGATAAGGATTTCAGCAGCTAGTGCCTATCAAGAATGGAAAGAGATGAGAGGAAATTTAAAATGCAAATCGAAAGAAGAATACCGAATGTGCTTGAGGGGATTCAAGTTTACCTGGAGGGCAAAATCTTGGTTCGCCATTTGAAGATTGAATCTTGGAAGTCGATAACCTAGGGTTCGGATCTGGACGAGAGCTCTAAAGATTCAAAAGGAGAAGCGGGTGTCGAGCAGAACTAACTTGGGAATGTTGAGTGCTTCTGGTCAATTCCGAGATAAAATTATCTTTTATCCCGAAATTGAAGGGGCATGTGTTGACACCAAAAATTGGCACCAGGAAGAGGCTGACATGTGGGCCGGATTCGTTGAAAAGATATCATTCGGCAAAGAAGTTTTTCCCCAGAGCATTCGGTAAAGACGTTTTGCGGTCGGGAATGCATTGTCATTCGGCAGGAAAATATTCCGCAGGAGGAATTCGGGAGTGCGTGATGACGTGGATCAAGTGTAAGGAAAAGGCTGGTTGAACTTCGAATGCAAGACGGATACGGTGCCCCGACGTTTATCTTTTTAGGAAATAAATAATGTAATCGTAATCAACTAGGAGTCGTGTCAAAACCTGGGTATAAATATAGACCCATGGTAGTTGTAAAAAAGGAGTTCAATCAATCATACAACAAACCGGCCCCGTGCCAACTTCGAGTCCTTTAGTCGAGTCGTCGAGTTCTTCGAGAGGAATCATCGATCCGTCGACCTCCGTAAGTACCGGCAACCCTGCACCATGCCTAGTATCATGCGGTGGATTTAGGCTTTGGTTCAGGAAGGTTCCATTGCTAGATCATGAGCCATGCGGTGGGCTAAGTTTTAGCTTGGAACAAGTTATCGGTTCTATTGGATTTTGGCAAGATCTGATAGATCTATTAAGTTACCATGTGTTGCTCTGGATTTTACCTTTATGTTTAATTCATTACAACACTCTTTTGCCCAGTCCAGGTTGATTAGATTCGGTTCTAGCTCATAATGCACCGCGTTTCCATAGCCGAATTCGAAGTCAATCTGGATTGCCACGTGTTGCGGGTCCAAGCTTGTTGGTCTTGTGTAGATCTTGACAGAACCGGGTATCATGCGGTGGATGCAGGTTTTTGGGTCGTCTTAGAGCTAATCATCCGATGGATTAGAATTCGATTCGATCTGATAGACCTATCATCACCAACGAAGCATGTTCCTTCTTCATGGAACCCGATTCGGCTATATAGCTGTATTCGGCAGTATCGCCACGAGCGAAACATGTTCAAGGTTTTGTTTTAAATAAAGAATGCTTTTAGCCTTCCACGTTTAGAGTATATCATGCGGTGGATTGATCTATTCTTGGTTGGTGGTGTGATTCCAAGCAAGTCGTATCATGCGGTGGATTAACTTGCTTGTTTCATGCTCGACGGGTTGAAAAGTACTTAGACATGCGGTAGACTAGTGCTTTTAGTCTATGCATTCTTGTTTATTATGAAATTATGGTCATGTTTTCGCCCTTTTATTTATTTATCATGCTCTGTTCCTCGTTAATCGGTTATGAATATGCGTTACAATGTTTATTCAGTCAAATACCGATCTTTCGTCATGCTTACGTCACGCATTCGGCAGTGCGCTTCCTGCGTGCTTTGCCGATTGCCGAATGATGCTTTAACTGCTGACAGATAGCTTCCCTGTAGCTATATGTCGTTCGAAACTGGCTCCGTAATCGCAATTATGGAACTATCTGGTATTACCCGGTACGTTCCAGGTGTTATTTGAACATCTTTTCTCCCTTTGTCAGTTTTCAGGAAAATTGACTGGCACGCTTTCGGATTCAAACGCTCGGGTCACGTGTAAAGCTAGCTAATTCGGCTTGCTGTGTGCTTGGCGTGAAGTGCGGATTTTACGTCAACACCAAGCGTCAAGCTCACACCTTCTCTGAAAACCCGAGCGCTGAAACTAGTCAAGTGACAACCCTAAAATTTCTATCACGATATCAGATTGCAGGCCAAGTCTTAGCACAAGAGTATTTCATTTCTGCAACCATACTGGAGAAGAGAGAGACAAGAAGGATTTCTGCACACCATAAACTATACTTGTCTGTCTCTTTGTGCCATACTGAATGACGTGAACGAACAATGGAGTGGTGGTCACGCTCCACCTGCATCGCAGCCTCCATCGTCTTCCTCCTCTTGCCGCGCCTGTGCTCGCCGGCCGGCGACAAGTTGACCCACGGCGAGTCGCTGTCGCCCGGTGACACCATCGTGTCCGACGGCGGCGCCTTCGTGCTGGGCTTCTTCGCCCCCTCCAACGCCACGCCGGGAAGGCAGTACCTCGGCATATGGTACAACGACAACACCATCCCCGTGCGCACCGTGGTGTGGGTCGCCAACCGCGACGCGCCGGTCATCGTCGGCGACCCTTCCGGCAACGGCAACGGCAACTCCTCCTCCGCGCCGTCGCTCGCGCTGGCCAACGACACCTCCAGCCTCGTCCTGTCCGACGCCGGCGGCCGCGTCGTCTGGACGGCGAACATCACCGGCAGCGCCACCAGCTCAGCAGGCACCACCGCTGGTTCGACGGCGGCCGTGCTTCAGAACGACGGCAACCTCGTCATCCTGTCGCCGGGCGGCGGCGCCAAGCTGTGGCAGAGCTTCGACCACCCGACGGACACGTTCATCCCGGGCATGAAGGTCGGGCGCCGCCGCCGCACGGGCGACGAGTGGCGCATCGTGTCGTGGAAGGGCCCCGGCGACCCCTCGCCGGGGACCTTCTCCTACGGCATGGACCCGGACACGTCGCTCCAGCTGCTGCTGCGGAACGGGAGCCGCGTCTACTGGCGCACCTCGGTCTGGACGGGGTACACGACCATAAGCAGGTACCACGCCGCCACCGGCACGGTGATCTACGTGGCGGTCGTCGACACCGACGAGGAGATCTACACGACCTTCTCCGTCAACGACGGCGCGCCGCCGACGCGGTACGTGGTGACCGGCGCCGGCAGGCTCGAGCTCCTGAGCTGGAGCCGCGGCGCCTCGGCGTGGGCCACGCTCGAGTCCATGCCGTCCCGCGCGTGCAGCCCCTACGGCAGCTGCGGCGCCTACGGCTACTGCGACATCACGCAGCCGGCCGCGGCCGCGGCGGCGTGCAGGTGCCTCGACGGCTTCGAGCCGGCGAGCCAGGCGGAGTGGAGCCGCGGCGTGTTCGAGCGGGGCTGCCGCCGGAGCCAGCCGCTGGCGCCCTGTGGCGGCGACGGCGGCGGCGGCGGCGGCGAGGGGGATGCGTTCTTGGCGATGCCCAACATGAAGGTGCCGGACAAGTTCGTGCTCCTCGGGAACATGAGCTCCGGCGAGGAGTGCGCCGCGGCGTGCCGCCGGAGCTGCTCGTGCGTGGCGTACGCGTACGCGATCCTGCGCAGCAGCAGCGCCAAAGGGGACATAGCGCGGTGCCTGGTGTGGAACGGCGAGCTGGTCGACACGCAGATGATCGGCGCGTTCTGGGGCGTGACCGGAGAGACGCTCCACCTCCGGCTTCCTGCAGGATCCACAGGTTTTTTTTTCTGTTCTTTGTTTTTTTATTCTTTTTTTTCCTTTGTGATTATTGCAAAGGATGACATGGTCACACCGTAGACCGTACTAGCTTATGGTTTACTAGTAACACTGTTTCAATATTCAACCGGCAGCAAAAGCATCTTCTTGCAATTGTTCATGAAACATTGACCTGTATTTGTGCAGCCAAAAAGGCAAGGACAAAAACAGTGAAAATAATACTGCCAGTACTGGCAAGTGTTTTGATAGTCACTTGCATTCTCCTTTTATGGTTTTGCAAGTGCAGAGCCAAAGGTACAGTTATATTTCTCTTGTATTTTATCTGTGTACATGTTTTCACAAAAGGAAAGTTGTTAACATCAATTTTGCAGGTAAGAGAAGCAGCAGTGAAAGTGAAAAGAAGCTGGTGCATGGGCCTAGCAGTGTGCGCACTTCAAGTGAACTTGGAGAAGGAAATCCTACTGAAGATCACGAATTCCCTTCCATACGGTTCAGCGATATTGTCGCGGCAACAAGTAACTTCTCGAGAGCATGTATGATTGGACGCGGAGGCTTTGGCAAAGTTTACAAGGTACTATCAGGTTCAGCAGCATATCCTTTTCCATCTGAACCCATGGATTGAATTATACTCCGTACTCAAGAGTCAACACTTAGTTATTGTTCTATAATTCTGAAGGCGACATTTTTAGGTGGTCGCGAAGTCGCTGTCAAGAGGCTGAGCAAGGATTCTGAACAAGGGATAGAGGAATTCAAGAATGAAGCTATGCTGATCTCCAAACTGCAGCACCGAAACTTGGTTCGGCTTCTTGGCTGCTGCACAGAGGGAGCTGAGAGGTTGCTGATATACGAGTACTTGGCCAATAAAGGTCTAGATGCTATCCTTTTCGGTATGTTCCCTTCATCATAACTGAAACTGCTAAAATGTCAAACATTGAAGCAAACATGACCCTAACTCTAAAAAAAAAGTTAAACATTATCCCCGTGTGGTATTGTTGTTCAATGCAGACAGCGAAAGGAAATCAATGCTGGATTGGCCGGCCAGATTCGGTATCATCAAGGGCATTGCAAGGGGACTTCTGTACCTGCATCAAGATTCAAGACTGACAGTGATACACAGGGACCTCAAAGCGAGCAATGTCTTGTTGGATGCAGAGATGAGACCCAAAATAGCGGACTTCGGTATGGCAAAGATATTTGGCGAAAACCAGCAAAAGGCTAACACTAAGCGAGTTGTCGGAACATAGTGAGTCGTACTTCAGTCTTTGGTTTTGTCTTTTGATGTTTTATTATCACTGAATTTTGCATATGATTGTACTTGTCTGACGACTCTGAATTTCTGATGGTGTTTTTAGTGGCTACATAGCTCCTGAATATCAAACTGAGGGCGTCTTTTCTGTCAAGTCCGATGTCTATAGCTTCGGCATATTGGTCTTGGAGATTGTAAGCGGCGTCAGGATAAACTCTACCGATAACATAATGGGGTCTCCAGGCCTCGTAGCATATGTAAGTACACAGTACAAGCATCTCTGAATCTATCAGGATAGTATGAGAACACTTGGGAGTGCAGTTCGTGCAGGCAATGATTCGTCAGTCTTGGAACAAATATGATTGTTTCAGGCATGGAAGCTGTGGAAGGAAGGGAATGCGAGTGACCTGGTAGACTCATCCATCGTGGAGAGCTGCGCGCTGGATGAGGCCTTGCTCTGCATCCACGTTGGGCTCCTGTGCGTCCAGGACGACCCCAACGGCAGGCCGCTCATGTCGTCCGTCGTGTCCATACTGGAGAACGGGAGCGTGTCGCTGCCGGCGCCGGATCAGCCGGCGTATTTCGCGGAGAGGGACTGTAAGGTAGAAGGGGATGGTGTTGAGAACTCCAGGAACTCCATGACCATGACAGTTCTTCAGGGACGGTAGACAGACAAGACAGCAAATAGCAACGTTAATCTCCTTTCTCAGCCGTGTGTTTCTGAATGACGTGTGTGGTGTGTCCCTGCACAAGTAATTTCGACATGGCGGCTGGCGCCTTCGGAGTTCAGAATCTACTCTCTTCACATATGTTAGTCCCCAAACGCGCGGGAGCTGCACGTCCACTTCCTCGCCGCGGCGCCTGGCCGGGCTGCACATTCGCCGGGCTGTCGACCGGAGGGTGTGGTTGGTGAATAATCGAATCCAAGATTCAGGATCCCCGACGCGGAAACCATCGCAGCCGCCGTAATATACAGGAAGAAGCAAAAAGAGAGAAGTTTCTGCAGGGAGGTCGGTAAATCAAATAACGACCACCCCCATCCCACCTGAAAATCCCCGTTCGCCGGCGACACGGATGCGCAGAAATCCTACAAAAATTCATGGAGACGTGGGATGGAGTAGCGACATGCCACACGAAATTTCATATTCATATACGATCTGTAGATCGAGAGAGATAAAAGAGAAATCTCCGGGCGGGGTGGTCGGTAAATGAAATACCGACCACCCCCCGTCCACCTCCCGGGTCTGGCGCGTCCCAGAGCACGGGTCTGCCAGCCGCGAAGCCGGCGTTAGCCGCGCAACGCTATTCCTATACTCAGTACTCTATAGGGTGCGTTCGTGCACGCACATCAGCGTCTGCGTCGCGCCGTCGTTGTTGGCTGCCAGGGACGGCGGCGGCGCGGGCACGATGAACGCGTCGCGGTTGGTGGGAGGAGCCGAGGAGGAGACGAAGAAGAACGCGTCGCGCCGAGGTCGAGCTTAGCGACGTGACGTGGCGCCGAGGCAGCGTGAAGCCGTGGAGACTCCGGTGCGGCGGCGGCGGCGGCGAGAGCAGCTGCAGCCCGTAGCTTTGCTTGGCACAGAGCTTGTTGCTTGATGAGCCAAACACCATTCCGGCGCGAGCATAAATCTCATCAGGTGTCTTCTACTGGCTCTGTCGGCTGCCGGGCTGCCCAGGGACTGCGCGGCACCCGGTGCCACGACATTGGCATGCGCCGTACGTGGTGGTCGGTGAACGAAACAACGGCCGCCGCCGCCGCCGGGGCGCGCACCCGCAGCGTGGTCGGCTACGAAACGTCCTTGCGGACTGCAGTGCACGGCGCGCAAGCAGTGCCACGGGGGCTTGACCGTTGGAGCCAGTTCCGTCGCGGCGCGCCTTCGGAGATGGTGCGCGCGGATGCTACGTCCGTGGCCGTCCAGCGCGGCTTAGGGCGACGCCTGTCGAGGAACACAAACAAACTGGCAACGACAGGACAGCGACATGGGCCGCACCGCCGCCGCCGCGCTGATGGCGGGGGCCGGGGCGACAAGGGTAGATGGCGCGCCACGCACCCCGAGCACGATCCGCGGCGCCGCGTCCTCGGCGGAGCCCACGCAGCCGCGCATAGTCGCCTCTCTGGTGCGCGGGTGCGACGCCGTTCCTGCACGACCAGCACGGCGCAACCCCAGGCAGCGAGCGCACAGCCGCAGCCCGCAGAGCCTCCTTCACCGCGCAGCTCTCACTATTCCATGCCCCGAATGCCAGTAGAGTCTCCAGTTCGTGAATACCATGAGCTGATGAGCATCCAGTGCTCTGCAGTACTGCAGTCCATGGCAGCTAATCAGGGGCTGCAGAGCAGCGCGTGGCCGGTGAACCATAGGCCGGCCACACGAGAGATCCTAATTTCCTGGCGGCACACGCGCTCAAAAATCCAACAAAAAATACGTACAGACGGACCATGTAACCAACAAGATCCATACCAAATTTCAGAGTCGTATGTAATCTGTACAGGAAGAAGCAAAAAAGAGAAGTTTCTGCAGGGGGGTGGTCGGTAAATGAAATAACGACCACCCCACTGCACCTGAAAATCCCCGTTCCCCGGCGGCACGGATGCGCACAAATCTTACAAAAATTCATGGAGACGAGGGATGGAGTAGCGAGATGCCACACCAAATTTCGTGTTCATATACGATCTGTAGATCGAGAGAGATAAAAGAGAAATCTCCGCGTGGGGTGGTCGGTAAATGAAATACCGACCACCCCCCGTCCACCTCTCGCCGCGGGGCTGGCGCGCCCGGAGCGTGATGCGCCAGCCGCGGGGCCGCAGACCCGGCGGTTAGCCGCGCAGCCGCTGTTCCCATCGTGCTCGCCTGCGTCCTTGTGCCTAGCACTCAATCGGGACCATTCGTGCGCGCGCATCGGCGTCGACCGCGTCGCGCCGTCGTTCTTGGTCGCCAGGGCGTCGCGGTTGGAGGGAGGCGGAGACGAAGAACGCGTCATCCATAGAACGCGCGCCGGTGTAGATCGCGCCGAGGGAGACCGGAGCTTGGCAACGTGGCGTGGCGTGGCGTGGCGCCGGTGGGAGCGGCGCCCCTCGTCGTTCCCTCCACTTCCGGGACGTGTACCCCGGGGAGCTAGCCTCCAGTGCGGCACCGCGGCGGCGAGAGCAGCTGCACTTGCTCGGTGAACCAAACATCATTCCGGTGCATAGCTAGATCTCACGAGTGTTCTTCTCTCCCGTCGATGGCTCTGCCGGTCTGTCCTGGGGATGCGGGTGTGACCAAGTGAAGGAGGCCTGACCGTCCGCCGCGGGCACGAGCACGACCTTGCTGCCATGGACATGGCGGCTCCGGTCACCGCGAGCCTGCGGCTGCCTCGGCGCTCCCGACGCCTCCATGCCCACCGGTAAGTGAACTCGCTTCGCCGTGCCGAAACCGCGCTGTACAGCCAGGCGCGACGAGCGGGGACGTCGCGACGGCATGGTGCGACGGCTCCCGTCCCTCTCCCGCGACGCGACGTGAACACCCGGGTGCTTTGCATGCCTAGCTCGGTACTTCGGTAGCTCCTCAGTCCTCACCGATGCGCCCCAGGAGTTGGCGAGCGCGAGCACTACGACGGCAATGCGACGTCGAGCCCCACGCACGAAGATCCTCCGCAGAGGCCACGCACGTCTAGTGCGCTGTGCGCCGGCGAGCGCACAGCCGCAGCCCGCAGCACCTCCTTCACCGCGCAGCTTTCACGTATTCCATGGCCCGAATGCCAGTAGAGTGTCCGGTTCGTGAATACCATGAGCATCCAGTGCTCTGCAGTACTTTAGTCCATGTCAGCTGATCAGGGGGTGCAGTCGTGCAGAGCAGTGCGTGGCCCGTGAACCAAAGGCCGGCCACACTAGATATGCTAATTTCCCGAGGGCACAAGCGCTCAAAAATCTGATAACAAATCACGGAGACGTGGCATGTGTTCGCCAAGAGCCATACAAAATTTCAGACACAGATGTCATTTGTACGGGAAGAAGCAAAAAAGAGAAGTTTCTATAGGGGTGGTAGGTAAATGAAATAACGACCACCCCTACCCCACCTGAAAATCTCCGTTCGCCGGCGGCACATATGCACAAAAATCCTACAAAAAATCATGAAGACGAGGGATGAGGTAGAGAGATTTCACACCAAATTTCGTGTTCAAATACAATCATTTTTTTATCGAATACGCAAGAGAATTGCGCATCTTTGTATTAAGTGAGAAATAGAATTACAACGACGCTCTTGGCGCCTGGACCTTTCCAACCTCACGAAATGAGGTGGTAGGCCTTTACATGGTGAACATACATTGGCGATTACTCATGAACTAAACTACCCAAGTCTTTATCCCCGGCCAAGATCCATTGCTCGCCTTGGAGCTTAATGGTGGCTATGATCTCCTGAATTGCGGCTTGTTCTCCTCGGAATAGTCGTGCGTTGCGCTGTTTCCACACCTCCCAAGTGACCAACGCTACTAGCGAATCAAAACCCTTCTTTTTCTGTCCATGCCAGCTTCCCCTAGCGCGCGTCCACCAGCTTTGGAATGAATCATCAGCCGCGGGGGTGCTGTCTTGCTGACCCAGTATTGCTGTTATGGCCGTCCATACCTGCCGTGTGTAACTGCAGAAAACGAAAAGATGGACATTGGTCTCCCCTGCTTGATTACACAGCCAGCAGTTCGATACGGCGTCCAGGCCATGGCGATGGCGTCGGTCGGCTGTCCAGTGTCTTTCTTTGAACGCTAACCAAAGGAATATCTTCACTCGCAAGGGCGCCCAAGATTCCCAAATCAATTCTGAAC
The DNA here is from genome assembly GCA_033239725.1 of Echinochloa phyllopogon. NCBI lineage: Eukaryota > Viridiplantae > Streptophyta > Magnoliopsida > Poales > Poaceae > Echinochloa > Echinochloa phyllopogon. The sequence continues at coordinate 45,511,137 of BTCW01000002.1, read as the reverse complement.
CCGACAGAGGAATGGACCCGTGATGCAGCGCACGGTAAGCCGACTGTGCTGAGTACTCCCCGTTGTTTGCCCATTTCCAAATGACCCTGTCCTGCATTCCCATTTGTAGATCAATCTCCTGCAGCCGGTTCCAGAGATGCAGGTATTCGACCACAGCCTGGACTGAGAGTCCGCCACTGATGCTTCTGACCCAGGTGTGGTCAATCATGGCTTGAGCGACCGTTTGGCGCTTCTGGATCCTTTTGGGTACTGCTAGGCACAAGCAGGGCGCGTGCACCGCCATGGACTGGCCATCTAACCACTTGTCTGTCCAGAAGAAAGTCTTTGCGCCGTCCCCGATCGAGATCGTGATGGAGGCATCAAAGAAACTCCTAGCCTCAGCACTGATGTGCAGTGGCAGTTCAGCCCAGGGCCGATCACTGTCAGTGCGTTGGAGCCACAACCATTTGCATTGCAGCGCCTGGCCAGCAAGTTTCAGATCAGTGATGCCTAGCCCACCGAGGTCTTTGGGTCGACAACAGGTTGGCACTTTCCCCTAACGTCACCCTCTTTGCCGGTCCATAGGAAGCGTCTGCATATCGCATCGATCTCCCGCCGCACCCATGGAGGGAGGTTTTCTGCCATCATCGCATATACCGGGGCTGCCATCATAACTGACTTGATCCATATCAACCGACCACTGCGAGCCATAAGGGAGCCTTGCCATGCTGGTATTTTGTTGGCTACTGTCTGAACCAACGATTGCAAATGTGTCTTCGGAATGCGACCCGTGCTCAGTGGCAACCCTAAGTACCTAATTGGAAATTGTGCCAATTGACACCCAAGGATCTGCCTAACTGGCTCCATCTCTGATGGATCCCCCCAAATCACCGTGACTGAACATTTGGCCATGTTGGTCTGCAGACCGGATGCTTCACCAAAGATGTTCAGTATTTGCACGATTGCTCTAGCCTCTTGTGTAGTGGGGTTGGCAAATAGGATAACGTCGTCTGCATAGAAGCTGCATTGAAATTTCACCGCTGCAGGCTGCATAGGCTGTAGCACCAAAGCTTCAGCGGCTTGTTTGAACAGTCTGTCCAAAACTGTCATCGCTAGGATGAATAACATGGGGGAGAGGGAGTCTCCCTGCCTGACACCCCTTCAAATACGATCTGTAGATCGAGAGAGATAAAAGAGAAATCTCAGCTTGGGCCGACCACCCCGTCCACCTCCCGCCGCGGGTCTGGCGTGCCCGGAGCACGGTCTGCCAGCCGCGAAGCCATGCTGTCCCTACACCCAGCACTCTATCCGGCGCATTCGTGCACGCACATCGGCGTCCGCGTCGCGCCGTCGTTGTTGGCCGGCACGATGAACGCGTCGCGCCGAGGGAGCCCGGAGCGGGCGTATACGTGTCGTGTTCCTCGGGAACATGAGCTCCGGCTAGGAGTGCGCCGCGGCGTGCCGCCGGAGCTGCTCCTGCGTGGCGTACGCGTACGCCAGCCTGCGCAGCAGCAGCGCCAAAGGGGACATCGCGCGCAGATGATCGCAGAACGCGCCGGAGGCAGAGCGTCTCTCCGGTCACGCTCACGCCCCAGAACGCGCGGCAGACCGGCAGTTGCACTTGCACGTCGACTTCCTCGCGAGGGTGTGGTGTGGACGTACGGTGCGGACACCGTCGTGGCGTCGTCGGCGAAAGCGTCGCCACTGCCGCCGCCGCCGCCATCCCCCATCGAGCTCCTCCGGCTTGATGCGAGGTAGACGCACGGAGCCGGGGGCTTTTCGGTAAAACACAATCGATCAGTTTTTGAGGGGTTGGTAAAATATATAGGACCGGGGATTAGGGGGGGCTATATGTGAAAAAGGTTGGATCAATCTAAATTGGGGATTTTCTTTAAAATATGTTGACCACGTCCACAGTGAAACTGCCATGCGGGGAGCCGGGGAGGCTGCTGCCGTCTTCGGTCACCGCAAGCCTGCGGCTGCCTAGGTGCTCTCGGCGCCTCCATGCCCCCCACTGGTAAGTGCACTCGCTTCGCCGTGCCGAAACCGCGCTGTACAGACAGGCCCGACGAGCGGGGCGTCGCGACGGCACGGTGCGGCTCCCCACGATGAGACGTGAACCCGCGGGTGCTGGCATGCCTAGCTCGGTAGCTCCTCACCGATGACCGGAGCCGGACGAGCCTCAGTAGAACTGGTTGAAGTCCATAGAGTTGTCGAGCGCGAGCTCCATGACGGACAATGCAATGTCGAGCCCCACGAACGAAGATGCTCTGCAGTACTGCAGTCCATGGCAGCTGATCAGGGGGTTCAGAGCAGTGCATGGCCGGTGAACCAAAGGCCGGCCACACCGCTAAAAAATCCGATAAAAATCACAGAGACGGGGCATGTGCTCGCCAAGAGCCATACAAAATTTCAGACACATATGTCATTTGTACAGGAAGAAGCAAAAAAAGAAGAAGTTTCTGCAGGGGGTGGTCGGTAAATGAAATAACGATCACCCCCACCCACCAGGAAATCCCCGTTCGGCGGCGGCACGAATGCGCAGAAATCCTACAAAAATTCATTGAGACGAGGGATGATGGAGTACGGAGATGGAACACGAAATCTCGTGTTCAGATACGATCGGTAGATCGAGAGAGATAAAAGAGAAATCTCCGCGTGGGGTGAAACAGAAAGTCAGAAAACGTAGCACTTGTAAAACGGCATGGAAATTGAAATTTTTAGCCTTACTAGAATGCTTCAGGTTTCACCAGGGCAGCCTGCATGAGGCTCCTTGCTGAGACTCATGCATGAGGACATCATCTCGCTGAGACTCTCCTCTGCCGTGCCGTCGTCGATCCCCAACCACTTCGTTACCGCAGCCTAGTCCGGATAGTCGGATAGAGACAAGGCATCAGCGCCAACAATGACTCTGTTTGGGGCCCATTTTCTTGTCATCGTGTTCTATATAAAAACTGGGCTGACTAACCAACTGATACCTTCAGTCCATCTATAGAATGCTAGTGCCGGTCGTTCATTAGACCTCGAGGGCTACTTTTTCTTAAGAAAGGAAAGAAGTCTCCTTTTGGTCTGAACTAGCCTAATATATACTTATAATGCAGACCTACAAAACATACAATACTAATATCGGTGAAGAAGTAATTGCAAGGGAGGTTTCCTCGCCAGTGTTTTGATGATGACGTTGAACTGACACTGGTACCTCGCGCTATTGCCCAAATGGCAAAGAACTTAGGCCGCGTTTAGTTCCCAAATCGGAAGTCCCAACTTGGGACTGACGCGCGTCAGGTAATAAATGCGTCACTATAGTATTTCGTTTGTATGTGCAAAAAATTGTCCAAAAAATTATTAAGTAGGCTCAAAATGTTCGTCTCGCAGAGTGCAATAAAACTGTGTAATTAGTTTTTGATTTCATCTATATTTAGTACTTCATACATGCTATGACATTTTAATGTGATGGAAATCTTCTTTTTACATAGTGGATTTGGGAGTGGGAATTCTGGAACTAAACAGGGCCTTAGGGCTGTTTAGTTCCAAAAGGCAACTCCCAAATACACTATGCAAAAAGAAGATTCTCTGTCACATCAAAATGTCATAACGTACATGAAGTATTAAATGTAAATGAAATCAAAAACTAATTGCACAGTTTTGTTGTACTCTGCGAGGCAAACATTTTGAGCCTAATTAATCAATTTTTGGATAATTTTTTACAAATACAAACGAAATACTACAGTAGCGCAATGATTACGAAGTGACATCTTACTCCCAAATTCAACCTCCCAATTCTAACATCTAAACACCACCTTAATATACGCGCTGCTGAAAGAACTTGCAAGTTGTAGCAGAGATATAATGCTACTGCATGAGTTTAGGAAGGTACAACGCAGTTTACTCGTTGGAAAGTTTGACCACGTAGAATCTGCAGCAGCCTACATTCACTGATGGCGTGAATACATTAGTAAATTTTGGTTGAAGGCGGCAATGTGGTCCCGGACTTCTTACAGTCTTCTATAGACAAAGCACCTCATTCTCCACGGCTCTATCTAGATGCACCCATAACATGAAAGCCAAGGTAAAACAACCCCTTTTGTCTAAGGAAATAACGCCAATATGTACATGTCAACTACCAACAAATTGGACTAGAATGTTTGGACCCATTTTAGTCTACGAGAAATCTGGAATTTTCACATTGTTGTGTACACACCAATGACAAGCGTGTTGGAGCTTACTATACATACTATAACAAGTAGCTGCGCTACCTTCTCTACCACCGCTTTGATGCATAGTAAACTCATTCAGAGAGCCATAGTCGCCGCAAGCTCCATGGCATTCATGAGTTCCATTTCGGTTTGTACCATGGCTCTCCTCCTCTGGCCGGCCTTGTGTGCTTCCGATGATCGCCTTGTCCCAGACAAGCCACTCTTGCCAGGCACCACCATCAAATCTGACGGTGGCGATTTCGCCTTGGGCTTCTTCTCCCCATCCAACTCCACTCCGGAGAAGCTCTACCTCGGCATATGGTACAACAACATCCCCCGGCTCACCGTGGTCTGGGTTGCTAACCGGGAAACGCCGGCCATCTCCTCATCAGGTCCTTCCCTTGTTCTGACCAACACATCTGACCTTGTCTTGTCCGATGCAAATGGTTGTGTTCTGTGGACAACCAACACCACCACTGCTGCAAGCTCCTCACCATCGACGAGGTCAAATACTACTGGATCTGTGGCGGTGCTTATGAATACAGGCAATCTCATCCTACGTTCACCGAGCGGCATGATTTTGTGGCAGAGCTTTGACCACTTGACTGACACGATACTCCCTGGCATGACGACGAGGAGCGACCACCGCCTTGTTTCCTGGAATGGAGCCGAAGACCCCTCGCCGGGTGCCTTCTCCTTGCGCATGGAGACAGGCACGTTCACCCAGGCCTTCATCTACAATGGTTCGCTCCGAGAATGGCGCACCTCGGTGTGGACGGGTGTCACAGTCGCCAGCCAGTTCTTTCAGGCAAACCCCAACATTGTGGTATATGCGGCATATGTTTACACCTTCGGTGAGATGTCCATGGCTCTCACCGTCTCTGATGGTGCCCCTCCGGTACGTTATGTGATGAGTTACTCTGGCGGGTTCGAACTGCGTGTTTGGAATAGGGATTCAGCAGAGTGGGCAACGCTTACAGTGTCGCCGGACTCTGAGTGTAGCAGGTATGGCTACTGTGGGCTCTCTGGTTACTGCGACTACACAGATGCTACCCCAACTTGCAAGTGCCTGGACGGGTTCGAGCCCGTGGACAAAGAAGAATGGAACAATGCCAGATTCTCACAAGGATGCAAACGAAAGGAGGCGCTTCAATGCAGTGATGGTTTCTTGGCGATTCCAGATATGAAGGTGCCCGACAACTTTGTGCGCATTGGGAGAAAGAGCAACAAGGAATGCGCGGCTGAGTGCAGTGGCAATTGCTCCTGTGTGGCGTACGCTTATGCGAATTTGAACGGCAGCACATCAAATGGCGATGCGACGAGGTGCCTTGTGTGGATTGGTGATCATCAACTTGTTGACACGCAGAAGTTGGGTGTGAGTCCCTATAATACTGCAGGTGCTAACTCTAAAGAGACGCTATACCTCCGAGTTGCAGGCTTGTCAGGTACCACTTCATATCAAAAGAGCTTCTATCAGAAACAAGTGTTTGCCTATATAAAGTGTCATTCCCACTTGTACCATTTGATATCATGCTATCATATATCACTACCATCTTAGTAATTGTGTTCCTTGCCCAAAATATGCAGATATCATACGCTGTTAGTTTTCCTTGAAAATCAAGAAGCTAGATATATATGTTTTTGACAGCCCATTGTTGTTCATTTACCTGGTCTTAAATTACGCACCAAGTCCATCCTAGAACCGTATGACTCTCGTATTTAGAATATGATCACATCCTAGAACAGTATGCTGATCATAATGTATGGCTACATGAGTATTGCAGTCAATACTATGTAGCAAGAATAGGCACTGAACTGGGATTTCCATTTTTTTTTGTTTGCTTAGTGATTGAATTTCCTTTGTGGATGTAATGTAAGAATATCGCCCCTGTTGGATTGTTTCGCAGACTGAACTATGTAGTCATATGACACGTACTTGATGCAAAGTTTTATGCTGATTTGCAGGTGAAACAAAGGCAAATGCAGTGAAGATTACACTACCAATTTTAGCGATTGTTATGGTTCTCGCTTCCATTATACTTGTGTGGATCTGCAAGTCCAGAAGTAAGTTTCCATTATATATAATAACCGTAGTGATTAAAAGAAAACCTACACAAAGTTTTGGGTGCAGGAAGGAAAAGAAATAAGAAAAACCACGAGAAGCAAAATCATAGGGTTTTAACTACTTCAGAAGTAATTCTAGAAGAAAACACTGCCCATGATTTTGAACTTCCACTCAAATTCCAAGATATTCTTGTTGCAACAAACAATTTTTCCAATACATTTATGATTGGACAAGGAGGCTTTGGCAAAGTTTATAAGGTAAATTAGTTATGAAATGTATCTTCTTTACATGTCCTAGCTTCATTATTCAAGCAAGTATCTGCATTACATATCACAATCTTACTTTTATTTAATAAGTACACAGGTGACACTGGAAGGTGGTCGAGAGGTTGCTATCAAAAGACTTAGTAGGGACTCGGACCAAGGAATGCAAGAGTTCAGAAATGAAGTTGTTCTAATTGCCAAACTACAACACAGAAACTTGGTTCGACTTCTTGGGTGTAGTGTTGAGGGAGATGAAAAGCTGCTAATTTACGAGTATTTGCCCAAGAAAAGCTTGGATGCTGTCATTTTCAGTATGTTCGGTTCAAATTCATTAGAAGTAGGAGTACATAGTTGAGCAATTACATATTTTCAATTTTCATATACATGACATAATTATTCCTTGTAGGCTGTGAAAGAAATTTAAATTTAATGCTTGATTGGCCTATAAGGTTCAAGATAATCAAAGGAATTGCTAGGGGACTTCTTTACCTTCATCATGATTCAAGACTGACAATAGTTCATAGGGATCTCAAAGCTAGTAATGTTTTGCTAGATGCAGACATGAGACCCAAGATAGCAGACTTTGGGATGGCAAGGATATTTGGTGACAACCAGGAAAATGCAAATACAAGACGGGTTGTTGGGACGTAGTAAGTACTATTCATCACAAATTAATATACGACCCTACCAAATTCATCTTGATAATTCCTTTTGCAAATGAAATGTCCTTACAAGTGGCTACATGGCTCCGGAGTATGCAATGGAGGGCATTTTCTCTGTGAAGTCTGATGTCTATAGCTTTGGTGTGTTACTACTGGAGGTTGTAAGCGCTATAAAGATAAGCTCTGTTGACCGTATCCCAAATTACCCAAACCTAATAGTATACGTAAGCAAATATTACTGCTTTGCAAAGTAAATGTTTTAAATGTTTAGTGTTATACAATCTCAATGTGTGACGTGATTGTTTCAGGCATGGAACCTTTGGAAGGAAGGGAAGTCAAAGGATTTGGTAGACATATGTATTGTCAAGAATTGCTTACTTGATGAAGCTTCACTCTGCGTCCATATGGGGCTTTTGTGTGTACAGGAAAATCCCGACGATAGACCATTCATGTCTTCTGTTGTGTTCAACTTGGAGAATGGATGCACAACACTACCAGCGCCAAATCACCCTGCATATTTTGTACACAGAAATGGTGGTATGGAGCAAATGAGAGAAGATATCGTGAACTCTAAGAACACAATGACTCTTACAGTCATGGAGGGGAGATAGGAACTCTTCATCTTTAGCAGGCCAATGCTGTGAAATAATTGCTTTTAGCCGTAATCTGGAAGTTATAATAATACAAGTGTGTTGCTGTCTTTCAATTCTACTATGGTGAAAATGCTTTTTTTGGGAAACCAAAAGCAGCCTGGACGAAATAATCTAAACAGACATGCATATAAAGCTCAAAACATCCTAATGAGATAATATAGAAAGTGCAAGGTTTGTAAAAAAAGAACCTCTACCTAGTATGAGTGACAGCCGTCTAGGGGATGTGATTGTTCCCTGTCGCTGGGCTGCGATTGTCATTGATCACCCGCAGCAGCAATCGCATAACCAACTATCTCTTGCCAGCATGCATGGACAAGCGGCCGGCCGGTGGATGCAGAGCGCAGGAATAATGGGAACGGCTTAGGCATTCTGTCAAACATGTGGAAGGCGTTCAGCGAGCACGCAGGCGATGCGGAGGATTAGCCAAAGCCTGCGACAAAGAGAACCTGGGCACACAGCTTGACCTCGGTTGGACGGTTGCTCACTCTCCTCTCCTATCCTCTGCATTGGCCGATTGGCGTCCAGCACTCCAGCGGGCGATAACAGGAGAGGGGTGTTAGCGATGTCTGTTAGGATAGGGCCGGTTCTTCAGGAACTGCTTAGCCTAGCGCCTAGTCTTCAGGCTTGCATGCCTTCCGATTCTGCTGGCACGCATGGTGCTCCTGAACTTGTATAAAACTCACACGAGATGATCAATACAACTTCCAGTTGACTATCCATATCCATATCTTTCAAGGAAGACGCGCGCTGGGAGGAATTGAAGCGAGGGAGGGGTCGGTAAATGAAATACCGACCACCCCCGTCCACCTCCCGCCGCGGGTCTGGCGCGCCCGGAGCACGGTCTGCCAGCCGCGAAGGCGCGAAGCCATGCCGTCCCTATACCCGAGCAGTCGAGCGGCCGCATTCGTGCACGCACATCGGCGTCCGCGTCACGCCGTCGTTGTTGGCCGACCGCCAGGTACGGCGGCGGCGCGGGCACGATGAACAAACGCGTCGCGGTTGGTGGGAGGCGGAGGCGAAGAAGAACGCGTCGCGCCGAGGCAGCGTGAAGCCGGGGAGACTACGGTGCGGCGGCGGCGAGAGCAGCTGCAGCCCGTAGCTTTGGTTGGCACAGAGCTTGTTGCTCGATGAGCCAAACACCATTCCGGCGCGCGCATAAATCTCACCAGGTGTCTTCCATGGCTCTGCCGGCTGCCGTCCTGCCCAGGGAATGGGCGGCGCCCGGTGCCAAGAAATTGGCATGCGCCGTACGTGGTTGTCGGTGAACGAAACAACGGCCACCGCCGTCGGCCGCAGCCGGGGCGCGCACTCGCAGCGTGGTGAGCTACAAAACGTCCTTGTGGACTGTAGTGCACGGCGCCGCAAGCAGTGCCACGGGGGCTTGACCGTTGGAGCCAGTTCCGTCGCGGCGCGGCGCGGCTGGCCTGCTCCCTCACGCGCTGGGCAGGGCTTCCCTTCGGAGATGGTGCGCGCGGATGTTGCGTCCGTGGCAGTCCAGCGCGGCTGAGGGCGACGCCTGACGAGGAACACGAACAGACTGGGAACGACAGGAGCGGCTGTGACGATCCTAAGACCGACACGGGTAACTAGAGGGTTTTACCGGCGAATTGCGCACGGCGGCGAGCGAGGGTCGGCAGCGCCGCCTCAAGCAGGAAGAGGAAGGGGAAAGCTCGCACGGCGGCGAGAGGAGGAAGACGATACGTCTGATCTATCTGATTGATGCCCTTTCCGGTTCAGTGGCCTGGTTACAACTTACAAGTAGCTGCCCGATATGGGCCACTCTGCTACTGGGTTCAGCCCAACCCAAGAAGAGCACGCAGGCCCAGTCCAGATACCCAAAGACTATTCCTATTACAGCCCATGGCTGGGTCATGACAGCGGCGCGGACCGCGGCATGAGCCGCACCGCCGCCGCCGCGCGGATGGCGGGGCCCGGGGCGACGAGGTTGGATGGCGCGCCACGCATCCCGAGCACGATCCGCGGCGCCGCGTCCTCGGCGGACCCCACGCAGCTACGCATAGTCGCCTCTCTCGTGCGCGGGTGCGACGCCGTTCCTGCATTGACCCGCACGGCGCAGCCCGCAGCGCCTCCTTCACCGCGCAGCTCTCACGTATTCCATGGCCCGAATGCCAGTAGAGTCTCCGGTTCGTGAATACCACGAGGCATGAGCATCCAGTGTTCTGCACTCTGCAGTACTGCAGCCCACGGCAGCTGATCAGGGGGTGCAGAGCAGTGCATGGCCAATGAACCAAGGGCCCGCCACACGAGAGATCCTAAGTTTCCAACGGCACAAATGCTCAAAAATCCGATAAAAAATACATACCTACGGAGCATGTAGCCGCCAAGAACCATACCAAATTTCAGACTCAGATGTCATTTGTACGGGAAGAAACAAAAAAGAGAAGTTTCTGCAGGGGTGGTCGGTAAATGAAATAACGACCACCCCCACCACCTGAAAATCCCCGTTCCACGGCGGCACGGATCCGCACAAATCCTACAAAAATTCATGGAGACGAGGGATGTTGTGACAAGATGCCACACAAAATTTCATATCCAGATACGATGTATAGATCGTGAAAGATAAAAGAGAAATCTCCGCGTGGGGTGGTCGGTAAATGAAATACCGACCACCCCGGTCCACCTCCACGCCGCGGGTCCGGCGCGTCCCAGAGCACGGGTCTGCCAGCCGCGAAGCCGGCGTTAGCTAGCCGCGCAACGCTTTTCCTATACCCAGTATTTGATCGGGCGCATCGCTTCGCGCCGTCGTCGTTGGCCGCCGGGTACGGCGGCGGCGAGGGAACGATGAGCGTGTCGCGGTTGGGGGGAGCCAGTCAGCCGGAGACGAAGAAGAACGCGTTGCGCCGTGGGAGCCCAGAGCGGGCGCGTCGAGCTCGGCGACGTGGCGTGGCGCCGAGGGAGCATGAAGCCGCGACGCGAAGCCGGGGAGATGGACCAATGGTCGGGTGGTGCAGGTGCAGCCGTGCAGGGGCAGGGGCAAGCTTCGGAGATGGTGCGCGCGGATGTTGCGTCGGTGCTCGTCCAGCGTGAGTGAGGACGACGCCTGGCGACTGGCGGAGGAGCCTCGGCGAAGCCCACGCAGCAACGCATAGTCGCCTCTCTGGTGCGCGAGTGCGACGCCGTTCCTGCATTGACCCGCACGGCGCAACCCCAGGCGGCGAGCGCGCCGCCACCGCCGCGCTGTGCAGCTACGTTTGCCGCCATTGGTCCGCCTCTGCCAGCCGCAGCCACGAAGGCCAGAGGGGCCGTGCACCACAGGCCTGGCGCTGGCCCAACCCACCGCCGACTACTCTAGCTGCCGGCTGCCGCTTTCGAGGAAGATAACTGGAGCAGGCGTCAGGATACTTCTGCGACGAAATGACTTTAATCGCGCTAATAACATAGGCGTGGATGAAGGGATGCAGAATTTGCCTCATTCACAATCACAACTTTTGCGGCAAAATAATGGCTAGTTAAGGTAAAGTTGCTCACTCCCTCTGTCCCAAAAAAACTGTTCGTTTAGACTCCAAAACTTGTCCCACAAAAAGTGTTTATTTAGCTTGTAGGGATACACACATTAATACAAAAGTGCATAGAAAAGCGCATAGAGCCAATTAAATGGTTAGTTAATGCTACTTTTATAGTTTCAATGAGAGATAACATGGTCATTTGCCATGACTACTAATCTGTCTTAAATTTCCAAATGAACACTTGTTTTAGGACGGAGAGAGTATTTGTTTGGGATTATAATGGCCGTGTTTTTTTTGAGTGGCAAAATTTTGCTAGCCCCTTGATCAATAATTAAGGGTATTAAATAAAGTCAGTTTACAATACTACCCTCACAACATTGGAGCATTAATGTAGTAAAACATGAGAATTAATAAGGCTCATTAGATTCACCGTGCAAAGTTGCACTCATTCCTAAAAATATTTTGCAAATAAACTTCATTTAATACTCCATGCAGAACATATTTTCTTTGGAAAAAATTTCAAAAGCAATGAAACACGGTCAATCTGTGTAAATTATATAAGCTACTAGATTATAATCAAAGTGGTGTAGTAAAAGTCCAATCTAGTACTATATCTGAAATAAACTGCACATGGATAGATCATTTCAGATTATTTATGATCATATATTGGTTCTTTTCCTATACAACCCATTGTTTATAATCTAGCTTATATAATCTACAAGGCAATCAAACAGGACCTTAGACGTGCAGGGCTTGCGGACGTGAAACCTCAATAATAAAGTATACAGCTACACCATGCATGACCAACAAAAAGCTTGCAAATGTCAGGCATCCAAAAATACTGTTCTGTATAGTCCATTAGTCCGTCAGTTTCTTCTTACATGCTGGAAAATGTGAGGTAATTCCGATCTGAACATCAATTCTAAACCTGAGTATACAGGCAGACAACTGACTTTCCAAAAAAAAAATGTGGGATCAACTTCGGTACAAGCAGAGCATCTTCAAAACAGAGGTCACAGACTCAATTGTTTCCAATTTTTGCATCTAATTTCTTCTCAGCTTCACTGATGACCTCTAGTTGTTCCAATAAAGCGGTGAGCTTCCTCATATCATCTTCCTGCACATTCTGTGGAGCCTTCTCGCGGTAACCAGAGGCGTCCATTTTCTGTGTCAGGGCATGTTGTAGCCTGCATATGACAAGATACCCATACAACAGTGAGACATGCGCACATCTTAACTGTTAAAATGGACGGAGAAGACAGGATAAGCGCACTTACTTTTGAATTTCATCTTTTTTCTTCCTTAGCTTTTCACGTTCAGCATCTGCATTTAGAGCTCCTTGGAGCTGAAGGTACACAGACAAGTCTTTGTTTACAACAGCAGTTGCACAGTCGGCAGGAGTTTCATCATTCTCTGTCAGGATCTGAAGAATTTCCAATAACAGATCAGTGCTTTTGTTCAGGAGCTTTTAACTCGGGTGGATTTTAATTTCCTTTTTCTTAAGTAGGTGGCATATAAATGAGAAAAACTGAAGAAAGCCAAGTAGAATGACTTGTTTGGCAAGAACTACTGGGTAACAATAGCAATGTGAAGTAATAAAACTCCATTTAGGTTTCACTTTTCAGAATAAATTCCAATCCATACAGGATTAACTGATGTAGATGATGCAAGGGAAAAATATATTTCCATAATTAAAAATTACAGTCATACAGAAGTGCAGGCATAACCTTGAGATGTGATACGGAGGAAAGAAACACGATTAGAGATTGATAGCATTGGATAGTAGCAGCAATCTCTTGGCCTCGGCAGAGTGCAAAAGCAGGTCGTCTGTAAAGAAAGAGAAGACAATATCAATAAGATATACTCCATTTTTCAAAAGAAGGTTGAAGAAGAATCAAACAAGTAATACTACGCACAAACAAAACAGATGACGGTGTACAAACCTTTCATTTGAATCTGTTGGTGGCTTCAGAGACCTTATTTTGTTCACAGCATCCAAGACAATATCCATTTCACTTTCAAGTCTATCATTAGTCCATTGCTGCCATAAAGAACAATATTTTCCCATGGGTAAGTACTCAAAGACTCTTTCCTCAAATCATAATTGAATTTTTACTACAAGAATCTTGTTCAAAACACAGGTATTACCTCAACATGAGAAGGATATTCAGATATCATAATTGAATCTTTCCTACACGAATCTTTGGGCTGTGGAAGACGCTGCCACAGCTCTTCTGTTACATAAGGCATGAAAGGGTGAAGTAGGCGAAGACCAGTCTCTAGGCAAATCCACAGGGTATCTCTGGAGGCAGCTCTTGCCGATTCAAACTCTTGAGAATCACTGAAGAAGTAAGGTTTGATAGCCTCTATAAATACATCACATAACTGGTACTGCCACCACGAGTATATAGAAGATGTTGCATCAGCGAATTTGTATGCTTCTAAAGAGGTAACAGTTTTGCCAATGGCCTTGTTAAGCACTGAGAGTATCCACTTGCAGATTGGCGGCATCTGCGAAACATCAATAGTTGCAGGTGGAACGTAATGATCACCCAGTTTGCCCATCGCAAAACGGATTGCATTCCACAATTTGTTGCACCACTGTCTGTATCCAACCACTCTCTTGATATCAAGATTTATCCTGTCAGCCTGAGAGACAAAAGAGATTGTAATCAAAGCTTAAATGCACGTATAATACAGAAAAAAACTCAACTCGGCACCACAGCTACCTGGGAAGTGTAAGCAATCAGTGCAAAGCGGAGGGCATCGGTACCACATTCAGCTATGCCATCAGGAAAATCTTTCTTCTTCCCTTCTATCGCAATGTTTAATTCATTTTGATCGAGATTGCCTTCTTCCAAACGTTTCAGAAGACCTTCCAGTGACATGCCATTTATCACCTCAAGGGGATCAACGACGTTGCCAAGTGATTTTGACATCTTTCTTCCATGCGCATCACGGATCATAGGATGTAAATAAACCTGAGAAGAGGGCATGTTGTCATTGATCACTGGACAAGAAAGAAAATATACTTGACAGACATATGAAGTGTTGAATTTTTGTAGCGCCACTACATGGTTGGCTTACTAATTGAGATTATCAAAAAAGATAAAATTTGGAGCCACAAACAGAAGGAAAGATGGTGACTTCATGCATTTACTATAACAGAAATATAGGATGGACTCAATCAACCATGGCACCACACTCTGCTAAAGGATGATGTCACCACATATGTGTGCAATATATGGTAAATATTAAAAGGTACAAAGTTCATTCAGAAGGAAATCAGTGTGGACGGAGGACATAAGCAGGGACTGATTTAAAATGGGCAGGTTCCTTATTTCAATTGAAAAACTTCTGTTAACTTAATTAAACATCCACAATATTAAAGGCAGATTGCTCTAGCATGGATCTCTTTTTGATCAGATTATAGTGTTACAGAATTTAGCCACATGAAGGGGACATAGCAATACGTTTTGAATAGAGTATCTAACATGAATAAAAAATAAAGACTAGACTGATACAATCATATAACAGTTTAAATGGCAGTCAACCGGAAATTGTGCTATACCTTCTGAAATGGCACATCACCACCCAACTGTAGTCCCATCATCACCATCCTTGCTACCCAAAAGAAGAGAATATCAAGTCCAGTTTCCAGTACCGAAGTAGGGTAGAAAGCACGTAGGTCAGCGGTATCGGACGGCCAACCAAGTACTGTTAAGGGGAAGAGACCAGATGAAAACCATGTGTCTAGCACATCAGGGTCTTGATCTAGCCGTAATTTCTTTCCTGGATACTTTTTCTGCGCCTCCAAGTTTGCATCGCTTTCATTTCTTGCAACTATCCAGCGGTCATTGTCAGAACCAAGGCTTTTATCCTGGTCGTCTTCTAGGGTCACATACCAGGCCGGTACACGATGCCCCCACCAAAGTTGCCTTGAGACACACCAATCACGTATATTTTCAAGCCATCTGCAAGGACAGCAGTAATGATGGGTAATTTATTTCAGATTTATCTCATTCATTTGACATAATGATTGCAAGAGATGACACATCGTATGATATTACCTGTACCAATCCTGTTCATACTGCTGGGGAATAATCTCAATCTTTTTGGACCTTACAGCATCAAGGGCTGCCTTGCCCATGGAGTTGCAATTAACAAACCACTGTGGTTTTATCATAGGCTCCACTACATCGTTAGTTCTTGAACAAACACCCAATTTCATTTCATTCTTCTTTGTGTCCTTGTAGAGGCCCTTAATTACAAGAATAAAAAATGTTAATCCATTATATATATATAAAAGAAAACCTAAATCTTAAAAAATGTTTAAACTACAAAATGAGCTATAAGCATGAAGGATATATGCAAAACATGAGATTATTTTTTCTTTTTTTTCACGAAAACGCAGGAGAGCTGCGCTTCTTTGTATTAAGCAGAGAAAACGTTCAAAGCAAAACAAGCACACAAGCGCGCCAAGAGAAAGGCAAACATGAGATTATAGAAAAATCATGATTATGGATAGCCAATCCTGACCTGATGCAAATAAGCTGTTTCTAGTACTAATACTGAACTGAAAGTCATGATAGAATTTAGACTAATGTGACTACAAATTCCTATGCTGATTATCTTTTTTCTTTGTACAAAGCATTACAAAATAAATAGATAGAACATGTTTATGATATAAAGATCATGATATTTCACAATTTACATCGTCACTCTGTTAAATCATGCATTCCATGACAGTATGCCACATATTATAATTCATAAGTAGCTATTTTCAGAGACTTTTTTGAGTGGATATGGTAAAGAAAATCCAGTAATACCTTGGCCTTCAGTGCCTCAATAACGGAAACTCGAGCAGTGAACCTTGGCATTCCTTCAAATTGTGCACCTCCATTGCTGTTTATATTTCCATCATCAGTGAAGATGTTGATGAAGTCAAGGTTATGCCGTTTTCCAACCTCAAAGTCATCTGGATCATGGGCAGGTGTAATCTGCATAACCAGCAAAAAAATACAATCTAAGAATATAAGGAAACTCCAAGTAGGTAAAATAAGATTATAAAAATGTATCCCTCAGCAGCGGCTCTTACCTTCACAGCCCCTGTACCAAAAGCGGGATCGACTAACACAGCATCGCAGATAATTTTGAGCTTCCGGCCATTGAAGGGGTGGACTGCATACCTCCCATGCAGATGCTTATACCTCTTATCCTCGGGATGAACAGCTATTGCTGTATCGCCCAGCATTGTTTCTATTCTGGTTGTTGCTACAACAATCTCACCCAGTCCTTCCTCAAGAGGATACGCAAAAGATATCAATACACCAAACTGCACCAGATTAGCATAACCAGGGACCTTTAACATACTTTCTTCTTTAAGATCAATATGATCAACCTGGCCAAATAGCATTTTCCATCTAAGAATTTTACTAATCATGCATACAAAGCATAATAATGTCTATCATATCATAAACAATATAAAGTTGCATCAACCTCAATGTCAGATATTGCAGTCCGAAGTGTGCAATCCCAGTTCACAGGGCGATAATCTCTGAAAGAAATAGACCATTCATAAGGTGTGAGAAACTAAGGGGTTGTTTGGATGTGCAGTTTTATGAAAATCAGTTCCCGTAAAACCTTCTTTTCCGTAACTGCCTCTAAAATTTTGTTTGGATCCCACAACAATCTCCCGTACGAGGAAAACTCAGTTTTCACAAAAACGAAAAAACACGTTGTTGACACTCAAATTGGGCCAAAGGCCAAACCGGTCTGACCGGTTTGCCAAACCGGTCAGACCGGTTTCGTTCTGTAGTTCGAGTAGGATTAGGATTCCGAGTTTAATTCCATATTGTAACCTATTCGAAAGGGGTAAGACTTCCCCGGCCTATAAATATAAAGGCTACACGGCCGATTGAGGTATTCCCAATCGAATCAAACATTTTATCTTCTATTTTTGTATCTCTCAAACCCTAATCCTTTTCCAACCCCCATATTCTGTTCTTTGCTCGTCTCTACGGCGTTCAAGGACGTTCTAGGTGGCCTGCCGACCCTAGAGCAACCCTAGTTTAGCTCGAGCTCCGACGGGGTCCCTCCCGAGCTTGAGTTTCTAGGTCTTCACGCTTTCCCGACGCAAAGCGGTCAGACCGGTCTTGTAAACCGGTCAGACCGGTTTTCCCGAGGGAAGCCGGAAGTTGGCCGTTGTGACGGCCGTGCTGCGCGTTCGATCGATCTCGAGTGTGTTGGCGCGTTTTTGTGTCAACATACTTTTTGGCGACTCCGCTGGGGAAGATTAATCTGGTGCCACAACCGATTACATCTACTCCAATCATGTCTGGATCGACGTGCGACCTTGACAAGGACAACATCATCGCCGCGACGATGGAAGAGCTCACGGACGAGGAGCGGAAGCGGTACCTGATCGCTGAGGAGCACTTCAGGACGCAATTCCTGAAGGGCTTCAAGAAAGATCGCGGTGGTCTTGTCAAGAGGGTAGAGGAATTCGTCATGCCAGCTTTCAAGTTGACGAATGATCAAGTTGAAGAACTTCCTAAGGTAACTGGCGAATCCTCTGATTTGTTGCAGCAAATTACTCGCATGATGGATGATAAATTACTTGCTGCACAAACAGTTACTAGTGAGTTGATTGCTAATATGTCGGGTAATTCTGATAAAGGTAAAAATAATATAGAATTTAATGAATTGCCTAACTCAACTCCTAGCTCATCAGGCATGCCAGAGCATGTTTTAGATCCTAATTTGGGATGCCGGTGAATTTTTATACGGGACAAACACCTTACCCTAGTTCGGTCCACGAACCGGTCAGACCGGTTTGTACAACCGGTCAGACCGGTTTGGCCCCCTCTGGTGGTCAGACCGGTTCTATGGGTGCAGGAGCATCCGGTGCGATGGTTTTATCTAATACGGTTGCTTCTAGTCCTGTTTATACTATTCCACGTCCCGCAGTTGTTGGAAGTATACCCCACGGATCTGGCGCGTCTCACGGGCCGATTCCGAGTACTTCCCAAAGTCCAATGTACCATGTTCCCCGTATTCCACAAAACAGAGGTGATGGGAACTATCAAGCCGAGTTAGCTAAGTTCAAAGAAGACATAGCAAATACACTTAGAACAAGACTCGGGCTTGAATTGGGTAGTTCACGCTTATATCAGAAACCGTATCCGCCTGAATTTGACTTAGTTCCTTATCCTAATGATTGGCGTGTTCCTGATTTTATTAAATTCAGTGGTGAAGATAATAGAACTCCTTGGGAACACATTAGTCAATATGTTTTGCAATTAGGAGAGGCATCGTTTTATGAGGCATTACGTATACGGTTGTTCTCATTATCTTTAACTGGAACTGCCTTTTCATGGTTTTCTTCGCTTGCTCCTAACTCTATTCAAAATTGGACTCAATTGGAGCGTAAATTTCATGATCATTTCTTTAGCGGAGAAAACGAAGCTAAATTATCTGATTTGACATCGGTTAAGCAAAGCCGAGAAGAATCGGTTCTCGATTATTTTAAAAGATTTAAAGATGTTAAGAACCGATGCTTCAATATAACTGTTTCTGAAAAGGATTTAGCAGATTTGGCTTTTGTAGGCTTACGGTCTCATTACAAAGAAAAATTAGAAGGCTCTGATTTTCTCACTATTAATCACTTGCAAATGAAGGCCATGAGTCTAGAATTGAAATTTAAAAATGCAAAAGAATCTGCTAAACCGCATCGTTCGAACGTGCATATTATTGATAATGATTCTGATAGTTCGGACGATGATAAAGAAATTTATGCTGCTGAATTTGTTTGGTCATCAAAAAGTAAACCTGGTTCTTGTCCTTCATTGAAGCCGATTCAGAAAAATCGGCAAGAAGAAAAATTTACCTTTGATGTAGCCAAATGTGATCGTGTTTTTGATGAATTGCTTAAGAATGGCTTTGTTAAACTTTCTCATGCAATTCCACCAGCCGATCAATTGAAAAATCGTGCATATTGTAAGTGGCATAATTCTTTTTCTCATGCGACCAACGATTGCAATGTTTTTCGTCGACAGGTACAATCGGCCCTTAATGAAGGTCGATTAGTGCTCGCTGAAATGCAAGTTGACAAGGCTCCTTTCCCTGTTCATACCTTGGATGTAAACACCAAGATGCTGATTCGGCCGGAACAAGCCGATGGAGCTAAAGGGAAGAACGTGGTGATTGGAGATCCGAGGCCGGAAATAGTTAATGACAAAGTTCCGGCCAGAACAGTGATGATTGGGAGGACTCTTGATGGAAAAGAGTCTCTGAAAATTACAATTAATACATCAAGGCCCGGGGGGCAAGGAAGTTCTTTGGAAGAGAATCGGTTCGCTAGCCAGGCGAAACCGGTCAGACCGGTTTCCCAAACCGGTCAGACCGGTTTGTCTCCAGACCGTCCAAGAACTTTCAAGCCTAAGCGCCCGGAAGTGGGTACTTGGAAATTCAATGAGCCAAAGATTCAAGGGAGGGTTCTGAAGCAAGGACCTACATTCTCTCAGCTCGTGAACAAGTACACGAAGGCCGTTCAAGTTGATCGGCCAACAAAAAAGAGACAGAGATCACCACAGCGTTGGATTGATTCTACAAGTTACAAGCGCCGTGATAGTTCTGTACATGACCGATTGGGCTCATACCAATCAAGTCCTTTGACTGCTCATCAAAGCGGTCAGACCGGTTTTATGAACCGGTCAGACCGGTTTCGGTCTGAGCAAAGAATTCATGTTCCTCCTAAGCAAGAATACCGTATCAAGGAAAAAAAGGAGGATATACAAGCCCAAGCCAATAAATTCATAAAAATTGGCGATATTCCAGTGGCTTTACAAGATTTGGGTCAAAAGCCGATAGTCATTGGAGATTCGGTTCCTGTTCCAGTCCAAAGGCCGGTCATGTCTAATGATCCTAAGGCTAGCAAGAGTGTGAAGAAGATCTTCCAGCCAAGGTGGTGTCCTTCCGGCTTGACTCACACGCAAAAGCGGAAGCTACAGCGCCTACGGAACAAAGAGAAGAGGGAACAGGAAGCCGAGAAGCTGAGGGATGAACATTTCAACAAGTATAGACCCATGATTCCTCAGACCAAGACCTGGCGAGTTGTGCAGCCAGCAGCATAACCGGTCAGACCGGTTTCAGAGACCGGTCAGACCGGTTCTGATCAGCCCACCGCTGCAGAAGCGGTCAGACCGGTTTCTGGAACCGGTCAGACCGGTTTGTCGACAGAGGCAGGGGCCAAAACTACTTCAACCATCAATGCTATTCCACCAATTTCTCCAGTGGTTGAAGATGAAGAGTTAGTTGATTTTGAGCCTTCTCCAGAACGTGACAACATGGAAATTAATGTTGTCTATTTATCTTCTGATTATCGTGTGGTGCCGGAGGAGGAAATTTCTCATCTTCAACTTGGGCCGCGAGATGCTGTGTTTCAAAAGCCTAGTGAATCAGAGAATCATCTCAAAGCTTTGTATATGAGAGGGCACATCAACGGGAAGCCAATTTCTCGTATGTTGGTTGATGGTGGAGCCATTGTGAATCTCATGCCATACTCTCTTTACAAGAAAATTGGCGGAAAAGACGAAGAGCTGATCAAGACGAACATGACGGTCAGTGGAGTTGGTGGAGGTGATCCCATTGGTGCCAAGGGGGTGGCTTCTATGGAGTTGACCGTCGGGAGCAAGACTATTGCTACGGCTTTCTTCGTCTCCGAGGTGCAAGGTAACTTCAGTTTAATCCTTGGTCGAGATTGGATTCATGCAAATAAATGTATTTCATCTACCTTGCATCAATATCTTATTCAGTGGATCGGCGATGAAGTTGAAGTTGTCCATGGTGATACTTCTTCCTTTGTTGCAACAGCCGATTCCGACTCTCTTAGTGCAAATGAGAAGGTCCAATGTTTGTCGGGCATGGATTTGACCGACTATGAGTTGATCAGTTGCACAAAGGATGGTTTTGTTCCTGCTACATTAAAGCCGATGGAAAATCGGTTGAATTACTTATTGTAATTAATGGAGCAACAAAATCAACAGAGACAAACCGGTCAGACCGCTTCTGGAAACCGGTCAGACCGGTTTGGGTCTGAACAGCGCCGATCAAGTCAAACCGGTCAGCTGGCCAGTGGCTTCAAGACCGAATTGATCATCATCGAGCTCATTCGGCCGGCATGTTTGAAGCTATTGAAGATCTTGGTGATATGGACAAATTGGGTCAGGGTTTTACATCAGCTGATCCTTTAGAAAAAATAGATATTGGTGATGGTACTGTTCCTAGGCCTACTTTTGTAAACAAGAATTTATCGGCTGAGTTTAAAGCCGAATTAATAAATTTGTTGAAAGACTATGTCGATTGTTTTGCTTGGGAGTACCGTGAGATGCCGGGTTTAAGTCGTGACTTAGTTGAGCATCGTTTACCAATAAAAGCCGGTTTTAGACCTTTTAAACAATCGGCTAGACGTTTTAATCCCGCTATTTATGACCGAATAAAAGAAGAGATTAATCGTTTATTAGATGCTGGTTTTATTCGGACTTGTCGTTATGCGGAGTGGATTTCTAATATTGTTCCCGTTGAAAAGAAAGATTCGGGAAAACTTAGAGTTTGCATTGACTTTAGAGATCTTAATAAAGCCACTCCCAAAGATTCGTATCCTATGCATATAGCCGATGTCTTAATCAATGAAGCTTCTGGACATCGTGTTGTTAGTTTTCTTGATGGTAATGCCGGATATAATCAAATCTTCATGGCCAAAGAGGATATGCACAAAACGGCCTTTCAATGTCCGGGATTTATTGGTTTATTTGAGTGGGTGGTTATGACATTTGGATTAAAGAATGCCGGTGCAACTTATCAAAGAGCTATGAATTTAATCTTTCATGATTTACTTGGTGTTATTGTGGAAGTATATATTGATGATATTGTAGTTAAATCGGATGGCTTAGATTCTCATTTAGCCGATTTAAGACTTGCTCTTGAAAGGATGCGGCGGTATGGTTTGAAGATGAATCCACTCAAATGTGCTTTTGGTGTTTCGGCTGGAAAGTTTCTTGGGTTTGTTATTCATGAGAACGGCATAGAAGTTGATCCCAAGAGAATTGAAGCTATGAAGAAAGTCGAAGCTCCTACTTGCAAGAAGGACTTGCAAAAGTTTCTAGGCAAGGTAAATTTCTTGAGAAGGTTTATAATTAACTTGTCTGGAAAGGTTGATGCTTTTACTCCTTTACTTCGGCTAAAGAATGAAGCCGATTTTACTTGGGGGGCAAAACAGCAAGAAGCTTTTGAGAAGATCAAAGAGTACTTGTCTTCACCACCGGTGCTTCGGGCGCCTAAGCGGGGAGTTCCATTTAGACTTTATGTGGCGGCTGAAGATAGAACTATTGGAGCTGTTTTGACTCAAGAAATCGACAATAAGGAGTATGTGATTGCTTATGTAAGCCGACGGCTCATTGATGCAGAAACAAGGTATACTTTCATTGAGAAGCTATGTTTATCATTGTATCATGCTTGTACTCAATTGAGGCATTATTTGCTATCTAGCACTTGCATCGTGTTGTGTCAAACCGATGTAATTAAACATATGTTGCAAAGACCGATATCTAGTGGAAGAGTCGGCAAGTGGGCTTATGCTTTGGTTGAGTATGATTTGACTTGTGAACCTTTGAAATCAATGAGAGGTCAAATTGTAGCCGATTTTATTGTTGAACATCGGATTAATGATACTTGTGAATTCGACGTCGGCTATGTTACTTGTACACCATGGAAGCTATACTTTGATGGATCGGTTTGCAATGATGGGCAAGGAATTGGTGCTGTTTTGATTTCTCCAAGTGGCGCTGTTTTTGAGTTCTCAAACCGATTGGAAGAAAAGCGAACCAATAATCAAGTTGAATACGAAGCTCTTCTATTTGGCTTGGAATTTTTGCAAGACATGGGAGTGAAACATGTTGAGGCTTTTGGTGATTCGCTCCTGGTGGTACATCAAGTATCGAAGGTATGCCAATGCTATAATGGTTCATTAAATGCTTACCTTGATAGATGTCTCGATATCATTGCTTCTTTTGATGAATTTACTATAAGACATATTCCGAGAGAAGATAATGATAAAGCAAATACTCTGGCTTAGAAAGCATCTGGTTATATGGTTGCAAAGAAATATTTCTATCTCCAAAAACCGATGCGAACAAAAGCCGAGGTTCTGGTTCTGGACGAACCGGTCACACCGGTTTCAGAAACCGGTCAGACCGGTTGTACTGCCAGAACCGGTCTGACCGGTTCTGAAAGCGGTCAGACCGCTTTGTCCCCTGACAGAAGCAAAAATCCTTTGGATGATGCTAATCAATCCAAAGTCAAAGATCAGGATTGGAGGGTACCCATTATTGCTTATTTGAGAGATCCTGGTCGTGGTGCAGAGAAAAATATTCGGCGAATATCATTTAAATATGTTTTACTTGGCGATGAACTCTATCGTCGAAACGCCGAAGATTTATTGTTGAAATGTCTTGACTCGGATCAGGCCAAGGTTGCTATGGCTGAGGTCCATGAAGGTATTTGTGGTACACATCAATCGGCTCCAAAGATGAAGTGGTTACTTAGACGAGCCGGTTTCTATTGGCCTACTATGACGGCGGATTGTTTTAAATATTACAAAGGATGTGAGGAATGTCAGAAGTTTGGTAATTTGCAACTTGTTCCTGCTGCATTGATGCATCCTATCATTAAGCCATGGCCGTTCCGAGGTTGGGGATTGGATTTTATTGGACAAATTAATCCTCCATCATCAAAAGGACATCGTTTCGTGTTAGTTGCTACTGATTATTTCACTAAGTGGACCGAAGCAATTCCTTTGAAGAATATGACACATCGAGAGGTAATTGAGTTTGTTACACATAATATTATTCATAGATTTGGTATTCCTCAAACTCTAACGACGGATCAAGGTACTTCTTTTATGTCTAAGGAGGTACGTGAATTCACCGAGTCCTATAGAATTAAGTTGCTCAATTCATCTCCATATTACGCTCAGGCTAATGGGCAAGCCGAGTCAAGTAATAAAACTTTGATCAAATTAATCAAGAAAAAGATAGCTGAAAATCCTAAGAGATGGCATGAGGTTTTATCTGAAGCATTGTGGGCTCATCGTGTATCTAGACATGGTGCTACTAAGGTTACTCCTTTTGAGCTTGTTTATGGTCAAGAGGCCGTTTTACCTGTTGAGGTGAATCTGGACGCTTATAGATTGGCTAAGCAGAACGACCTTGATGCTGTTGATTACCACAACTTGATGTTGGACAATATTGATGAGGTAACCGACAAGCGATTGAGAGCTTTGAAGGAAATTGAGAGGGATAAGCTTCGGGTTGCTAAAGCCTACAACAAGAAGGTGCGAGGCAAATATTTTCAAGTTGGTGAGCTTGTTTGGAAGACGATCTTGCCTATTGGATCAAAAAGCAACAAGTTTGGTAAATGGTCACCGAGTTGGGAAGGGCCTTATAGAGTTGTCAAAATTATCTTCGGAAATTCTTACATGTTGGAGACGCTGAAGGGAGATCTTTTGCCTAAAGCTATCAACGGGAGATATCTGAAGAAATTCTATCCAAGTGTTTGGCAAGATGCGTGAAGATCAATGGCCGATATATTGTTAAATATCGCCCTTAGTATAAATTTTTAGCTCCTGAGTTGTATTTACTTGCTTTTTAGTTCTCAAGTTCACTAAAAACGCAGGGGGGCATATGTTGACACTCAAATTGGGCCAAAGGCCAAACCGGTCTGACCGGTTTGCCAAACCGGTCAGACCGGTTTCGTTCTGTAGTTCGAGTAGGATTAGGATTCCGAGTTTAATTCCATATTGTAACCTATTCGAAAGGGGTAAGACTTCCCCGGCCTATAAATATAAAGGCTACACGGCCGATTGAGGTATTCCCAATCGAATCAAACATTTTATCTTCTATTTTTGTATCTCTCAAACCCTAATCCTTTTCCAACCCCCATATTCTGTTCTTTGCTCGTCTCTACGGCGTTCAAGGACGTTCTAGGTGGCCTGCCGACCCTAGAGCAACCCTAGTTTAGCTCGAGCTCCGACGGGGTCCCTCCCGAGCTTGAGTTTCTAGGTCTTCACGCTTTCCCGACGCAAAGCGGTCAGACCGGTCTTGTAAACCGGTCAGACCGGTTTTCCCGAGGGAAGCCGGGAGTTGGCCGTTGTGACGGCCGTGCTGCGCGTTCGATCGATCTCGAGTGTGTTGGCGCGTTTTTGTGTCAACACACGTATTGGGAAAAACGGCTCCCACATGTTTTTAGCGGAACTGGTTTTCGATAACCACGAAGTTTTCCACTCCGCGGGAAACATTTTTTCGGTTCGCGCTTTGGCGCCAGTGGATGTTACCGCATAAGCAGTATATATAAAGAGCACCAGATAGGTAAGGCCTAATTAATCAATCGACATTGGAGCAAGTCGTTGGCCGCCGCCGGGAGTCGCCGTCTCGTCTTTGGCTGCCGCCGGGAGTCGCTGTCTTGTCGTTGGTCGCCGCCGGGAGTCGCCGTCTTGTCGTTGGTCGCCGCCGGGAGTCGCCGTCCCTTTCCCGAACTCCACCAATCACTGGATTCCAGATCAACGCCAAGCCGCTGCATCAATCTAAGGTAATATCTTGTTCTTATGTATAAATTCAACGCCAAGTAATTGGATTACCTTTGACTAGATAATACATCTAGCTTGTTGCCTGCATAGAGATGCAACACATCGTTAGATATTAGGCTATGCAATAGGTGTAGACACCAAATATTGCCATAGTTAACTTGGCTAATATGTCGTACGTGCCATTTTCAGAACTCCATTATCACCACAGTTATCTAGACCAAGTTGTGAACGTGCCATGCTCAGCTACGGAATGTGGTAGAACGTACATTTGGAGTTTTGAAAGCTCGTTTTCCAATTTTAAAAGTTAAAGGAGGAATTCCTTATCCATATGAGACCCAAGTAAAAATTGTTATGGCTTGCTGCATAATCCATAACTTCATACGGAAGTATACACAGAATGATGAGTTGTTTGAAATGTATGAGAACATGGGCATACAAGACAATGGTGACATTGGTGATGAACAAGTAAGAAGTCAACCAAATATACGACAAGATGAACGAGTTGCTGGCGAGCGTGTCCGTGCAAGCATTGCTCAGCAGTTATGGACTAACCATCAACAACGTACTGCACATCCATCTCACGATGATTAGTCAAGATTTTATCACCTTATTTTTTTATTATTCTTGTTTTAGTTTTTAAAGTTTGATTTATCAACCAGAAATAAGTATCAAGGCACTGCTCCTCTTCTAGCACATGCCAAACTGTATCTTTACAAGAAACCAAATGTGACCCATTTTACTTTTTTCAGTAACTAGATAAGGCATTTTTTCGTATCAGGATATGCAAGTACAGATTCAGTGCAGAAGCACTCTTGCTGTCTTCCAAGATTTGAGGCAGGAATCTCGATAGTTAATCAATCACATAGACTATGTTGACGCATAGGTAGCCAAATAAACAAGTCACCCAAGGCAAGAAAGGATAATTAGCAGCAAGTAATAACCGGAGCAAGAAAATAAGCGACCAAGCAAACTGACCTGTACATGTACATAGGCTAGGAGGAGCGATGAGGTTGACTAGATACAGAGAGGTAGAAGCTTGGGGAGTGAGGGCAGGAAGCTCCCATGGCAGAGGAAGTAACTATAGCTCATGCTGAGATCCATCGGCACTCCCTGGAGAGGTGGCCCAATATTTGAATCCCACTGCCTTCCTTCCCCTCGCCGCTGCCGCAAAGTCGCTGATGCATCGCCGGCGTGAATCGTGGCGGAGCCTGGGACTGCCTGATTTGCTCATCGGCGTGAGTCGCAGCGGAGCCTGGGATTGCCTGATTTGGTCGCCGGCATGAGTCGCGGCAGAGCCTAGGACTGTGATTTGATCGTCGGAATAATCGAACTGACCTGTACAGGGGCATGGAGCTCCTCAAAGATGAGCGACGAGAGAAGCTTGGGCAATGATTTGGTCGCCGGCGTGAGTGGCGGCGCAGCCTGGGGCTGTCTTGTCACTTGATTTGGTCGCCGACGGTCACCGGAGAGCGACGGCAAGGAGTTCTCGAGATGGGGAAAAGTGACTGTGAGATGGGGAAAAGTGACGGTGGAAGTGAGCCATAGAGAGAAGAAAAAATGAGAAAACGGAGATACCACTCCTCCGGTAAAAAATATTTCTATACTAACCAAACGTCGTTTTACTCAAACGTCTGTGACGGCCAACAGAGTCCAAACACTGTTTTTGTAAAACTTGCCGTAACAAACTAACTAGACTAAAACTGGTTTTCGAAAAAATCGGATTAAAACTCGTTTTACTAAAATAGGTTTATATTTTACTCATCCAAACAACCACTAAGTTGGCAACTGAAAAACAGGAGTATAGGTCAGCAATCAAGTGAAATTGATAGTGGGAAGATTTTCATTTTAACACTAGAAGAAAAGATGTAAGGAAGCTAACCTATATATCAGGCCTTCCTTGTGTAACCTGACAAAAGCTTCAGTTACAGCTTTTGATCTTTGCTCATCCATTGTAAAAGCCTGTTGTCCAGTTTGAAATGAAGTTACTATGCATGGTTCAAGCAAGAGTCATGTTTTTCTTAACTAAAATAAATAGGTATGTGTATGTTACCTCGCGGGACCAATCAAGCGAGGCCCCAAGCCTCTCATATATAGGGGCACACCTGCTTGGGTTATGCCTCTGATAGTTCTTCTGATAAGAAACGGTACCTGACATGCCTGAAACTCGGAGATATAGCGTCTCTTGACTGTCAGCACCAGCAGTACTATAGGGAGTCACACCTATCTTCTGTGTGTCTATTAGCTGCTGGTCACCAATCCACACAAGGCACCTTGTTGGATCATCCTTCAATATGCTGCTGTTCAAGTGTGCATATGCGTATGCCACACAAGAACAATTATTTATGCATTCAGCCTCACACCCATTGAGGACTTTCTTCCCAATGCGCACAAATTTGTCGGGTACCTGCATACCTGGCAATGCCAAGAAACTGTCCCCGCATCGCAATGGCTCCTTTCGCCTGCAGCCCTGCTGGAACCTGCCAGTGCTCCATTCTCCCCTGTCCACTGGCTCGAACCCTTCAAGGCACTTGCAAGTCGGGGTAGCCTCCGTGTAGTCGCAGTAGCCAGAGAACCCACAGTAGCCGTACCTGCTACACTCCTGACCTGGCCATGCCGTAAGCATTGTCCAATTTGATGAGTCCCTGTTCCAACTGAATACTTCTAGCCTGCCAGAGTAGCTCATGGCAAACCGCACATGTGGAGCACCATTGGAGACGGTGAAGACCATGGACACCTCGTCGATGGTGTCTACATATGCTAGGTAGATACCAATTCTGGTGTTCACCTGAAAGTACTGGCTGGAGACCATGTAGCCTGTCCATACATTAGTGCGCCACACTGGCTGTGAACCATTCCGGATGAAGCTCTGCACAAACGGGTCTGCCTCCTCACTGAAAGAGAAGGTGCCTGCCGAGGGATCCTCCGGGCTGGTCCATGAAACAAGGCGGTTGCCATCATGTGTCCTGTAGCTCCTCCGTATCTTCATGCCTGGGAGGAGAGTGTCAGCAGGGTGGTCGAAGCTCTGCCACAACGTTGTGCCGTTTGGCGACCGAAGGATGAGGTTGCCTGTGTTCAGAAGCACTGCTACCGATCCAGTAGCATTCGACCTCGGCGATGCTGAGGAGGTTGCAGCACTGGTGGTGTTGGTTGTCCAGAGAACACGGCCATTGACATCAGACAAGACAAGATCAGATGTGTTGGTCACGACAAGGGAAGGAGCTGAGGATGAGATGGCCGGTGCTTCCCTATTAGCAACCCACACCACGGTGAGCTGGGGTATGTTGTTGTACCATATGCCGAGGTAGACCTTCTCTGGAGTGGAATTGGATGGGGAGAAGAAGCCCAAGGCGAAGTCGCCACCATCAGATATGATGGTGGAGCCAGAAGAGAGTGGCTTGCCTGGAATAAGCTGGTCATCGGAAGCACACAAGGCCGGCAAGAGGAGGAGAGCTGCGATCCAGATGGAAATGGAACTCATGGACACAAAACTTTCTGAGGTGTTAACTGGTGGAAATCAAACTCAAAATGGTTGTCGAGATGTGGGGAAGTGAGCAAGTAGCTACTTGTTAGTAGTCTGATACAAACTCCTGTAGTCTTTGGTTCGCACAGCAATGCAGCACTTTAACAATTCCCACAGATAGACCATATAAAATGGAGTATAAACATAATACATTTGCAGTTGAGCTGTGCACATCGAAGCAGTTGTTCCTTAGCCACCATTTTCAAGTGTTGTCAACGTACTCTCTGTCACTGAATATATTGTCTGCGCGGCCAAACTCTTAAATTTGGGAGCATCAGACAAGTTTCCAGCTCATGGCAAGCTTCACAGCCCAAAGGATATAGGGCTTAGCTTGGTCTGCAGGCAATAATGCAGAAGTAGTCTAGTATTTACAGTACTAAGCTTCCTAGAACGTTAGTTGTCTGAAAAAAAAAATAAAACATTGGTGTTGGCATCTGAGTTGTCTATGTCATGTCCGGTAATACAGTCATTGCCGTCAGGCATCAGCTTTCAGCGAGAGTTGGGATCTCATCTAAAAAGGACCGCGGTCTGATCGTAATTGGTTTTCAATAGAACCGGGTCATCACCGATAAATTTACAGTACGGGCACTTGTTCGGATGCAAGTCCGGGCTACGGGAACAACTGCCTGGGCACTTGGCCTGCTTGTCACCGAGTGCAAAATTCGTGATATTGTTTGGTTGAAGCCCTGGACACAGCCTGTTTATTAGTTCACTAGTGATTAGCCTGCGCGCGGCTGCATTGAAATGTCAATGGAGATACTACTAAAAAAAGCAATATGAGGTATTGCCATACACCAATGTCATGGCATGCTTTTTAAAGTAATATGAGGTATTGTCATGGCAGATACAATTTCCATGGGAGTAGTCAGGAATGTCACCATGTTGGCTGTACCGGTGAAATACAGGCTACAAACAACAGAAGTAGAGTATGACAGACTGAGTTCGAAGAACAAACCATGACAAGATCAGGCACTGACAAAACAGGGACGGGACTGTAGCAACATACAGAGCTGGAACCTGCATATGGAGCACATATTGTATATAAGCAATAAATTGGATCATATAAATTAACTTAAATTAACAATTCAAAAAATGCAAAGAAAAACTGTCCCAGAATGGAATGGAATCAGGTAAAGATTTTAGATACTCTCAAAGGATCCCAATAACAATGTGTAGAAGTAAAACAGAATAAGGTTCATAACCAAACATCACAAAAATAGCAAAGTCAGCAATCTTATGGCCACATAGAAGACCCTGGACTTTTTTTTCTTGCTCTTCATTGTAATTATTTTTATGGTAATTGAGAAAAAAATGACAATATGTTATGAATATTACTATCCTTTTAAGGTAAAACTATATTCTCTTACAGTTCACTTCTTGATCAGTCAGCCTAAAATTCAGAGAGAAATCTTAAGATATAGAAGAAAATATACTTATAGGAAAATAACATGAGTTCGTGTATCCAAAGGAATTTTAAAGCACCTGGATTTGCAAAGAATACCAAATAAATATGAATCCCTACTCAATATAGTCCCTAAACCAATGACTCAATTTCTACAAATGGGAAGTTACAAACAACCTAAGAAGGATTGTGAAAAATACAAAATTACCTTCTTTGGGAGGATATTCAGGGGGTTGGCTTTGCAGCAATGAGCGCCTACCAACTTGCAAAGCTTTCTCTGAAGATTATGAGATTTTGCCAGTCATTACTCATTACACAGACATGATCAAGTGTTTTGAAAAGCAATGAACGCCTACCAACTTGGGGTAGCTTGCTCTTTTCCCTCTCATCCTCCAAACATGTAGATGATTTTCCAAAGGCAATTCTTCCCTACCAGATTGCCAAAACAATGTCAGTTCTTAGTATCCTGATAAATACAACTGATCTGCATATGAATAAAAATGTGCCATGCAAGATCCAGCTTGGATGCTTGGTCTTACATAGGAAAGATAGTACAATCGGTTCAATAGTAGTGAAACATCAGCGTCATAGTTGGCTGCCCTGACATGCCAAGAAGGTTCAGATATAACCATCTTCCCATGGACTGGTGTATAAATTCTGAATAAACAGATCTGCCAATTGTTTTGCCATCGATGTAATATATCCCAATAGTGTGTTCCATGATTTCCCCTAATTGCATAACATGCTTACCCACTCTGTTGTACAGAAAAAAAACTCAAGTAACTAAGAATGCTATGAACTAAAATACCCAATCGAAATGCAATTCTTTTTGTTATAATTATGACACACATTTCTACATAGTTCATAGACTGGATTCGTTGACAAGCCTAAAACTGGTATTACTATTCAATTGCATAATTCATTTGGAGGTAAACAAACACCAGCACAATCAATTGCATAAATCACTTGTACTAAATAAAACCCCAAAAAAGTGTGCTAATCATGAAGACTGGTGCATTACATTCCGTACAACTTCCTTCCTGCTCCTTACATACGTGCATCCTGTCACCTTCCTCATGATTTTTTCGTTTTTTTTAATCTGCATCATTCTATGTCCCCCAAGTGAAATGCAATCACCGTCAATTCAATATTATAGCATTTTAAATTAACCACTCATTTCAATCAACATGGTACCTTCAGTGACCAATGCATAATAATTGTGGCTCTGAATAAAGGCAACACTGTCAGCTACAATAACCTGAAGGCAAAAGATGCCTACAACATTTGGCCAAGAGGGCCAAGAGCAGGCAGACAAAGCAGAGCACAAAAGCAGAAGCCACTACTCCCACATTCAGCTTCCAAATAAAATTTGCAGCAACAAACAGGCACAGTTTTTTTTTGGGTAAAAAAGCGAGAGAGAAGCAGGCAGGAGGCACTTTATGCAACTCATAAGGTCAGATGCGTTCATGGGTAAAAGGTAAAAGAGGAAATACAGTCAACATGCAGAGAAGAAACCAAAAGAGAAAGCAGATGAGAAGTATTAGTCCTGTCCTTTTAAGTCAAAAAATGAAATGCAAGAAAAATATCTGACACCATTGGTGGCTAGAACATTTCGTTAAAAAAGTAGAACTGAAATATGCTCTGGCATTATAACCCGAATGCATAGTGATAAGAATCTGGAATGCCAAGTTTAATGACATTTTGCAGCTGGTACCTTTTCTTTTCATCTCAAATGCACCTGTGGTCTGCATGAACTTGAGTAATTCGCTGCTACATTGCAAGGTCTACATCCACTGCAAACTTGTATAGCTGATTTGGATTATGTCTGTTTTTTTACCCTGGCTACTTGATGACTGAATCTGCTTCTCAGTAGCAAAACTACAGCAAGAGAAAATGGTACTGTCAAGTTATTTAGACACCAGACACCTAGGTTCACACTGTGAGCATTCACCAAAGGAACATGAAAGCATACTCAGTAAGACATAGCGGCCAGTACCAGATCAAATCAAAAAATTGCTGCATTCAGTTAAAAAAAACTCAGATTTTGATACCATGTAATTATTTTTTGTTTACTTGTGACATTTCTGAGCAGCAAAACCACAATTAAATGCCTATTCATCATAGATGAATTGAATTTTACATATTCTTGACACAACAATAAATACAAATCAATCAAGCAGTTCCGTAACCAATCTTTTGATATTGCAAACAAATTGGAACATAGATGTTTAATAATCCAAACCTTGTAGCCATCTTTGGCATATCCTAGAATGTGCTGCACCAATCAAGCTGAAATTGGAACTTGGAAGTCATAAAGTCAGATGAAGTTTTATTTGCTGAAGTTCAGACTAAAAGAACTGTGTTGTATTTATATACCTTGTTTTTCTGGCATTACATCTTCTTGCTCAGTACCAATTGGAGCTCCTTCAATTCTGCTGCTTACAGTAATACTGGCTCCTGAGCTCCTAGCTGTTCCACCAGCGCTGGCCTCCCTGCAGGTTTGTCCATGTGCCTTGTAAGTAAAAGGCCAGAACAAAACGAAAATTTTGATACTACCGTATGGGAGAAGCTGGAGCAAGGGCTGGCGAGCCACGAGCACAACAGTTGGAGGCATCCATACGTGCAATTCTAGGATTGGAGCAAGCAGGTATATGTGATAGATTCAATCTCACTGCTGCGTCCATGAAGATGAAAGGAAAGAGGGAAGGCATAGATTGGATCTGAGCTACAATAATTTGAGAGAACAGAGAGATAGGGAAGGTACTCAATGAATAAAAGAGGCAGGAATGGTGAATCAGAGAGCTCGACGTGGGAATTGGAAGGGGCCACACCAATCCTGTGCTCACCTGCGCCTGATTGGGTCACGAGCTTCACGGCGAGGACGCCACAACGCCTCTGTCCTGTTCGCGGGCGCAGAGCACGCGAACATGCACAGCACGCGCCTGCGCCTCCCAAGCGCACGCGCCGAGGCGAGGGGAAGGGGAGCAGGGCACCGCCCAGCCAGCATCCACAGCTGCCTCCGGCGGCCACGCGCAGGCTCGATGGGGAGCTACTCTGCCTAAGCCCGCTCGCGGAAGCTGCATGCGCCGCCAGATCTCCTCCGTCCTCCCCATCTCCGAGCGCGTCTGTGACGACCACTGTAGCAGCTCCGCCTCATCGACACCGAGGCCGTCGCCGTCCTCGGCCAAGAAGACGCCACACCTGTCGTGGTCCGGCTGACGACGACCATGGTGTGCCCGCTGCCGTCGCCGCCGCCCACCGCGAACGCCGTCGCCGCCCACGATGCTGCTGCCTCATGGCCGCTGCCGCCCACCGTGGCCGCGGTCGTCGCCGCTGCTGGCCGCACGGCCGCTGCCACCATCGGTGTCGCCGACGGCCTCGCCAGGTCCCACGCCGCGGAGCTCGCCGGGACACCGGTGAGGGAGGGGAGCAAGCGGGGAGAGGATGAGAAGGTGCCGCCCCCGCGGCTGCCGGCCAACGCCACCGCCCGGCGCGCCGCTGGCCACCGCGCTTGCGTCCGCCCGTCCCAGCCGATGCGACGCCGCCGATGGGAGGGAGGGAGGGGAGGCGGCGGCGCCGGGGGAAGGGGAGGGAGCGGCGGAGGGTGGGGAGGGAGGGGGCAGGCGCCGGCCCAATGGAGAGCCGCGCGAGCTCCGCGCGGGCAGCCTGACCACCGGCGGGGACGAGATGAGAGCGGCGGCGCTGGGGAGGGAGCGGCGCGGGTGCCCGCCGGTGGAGGAGAGGGGCGCGGAGGAGAGCGAGAGGGAGAGGGAGAGGCGGAGGAGCGGCGAAGGCGGAGGCAGAGGGAGGCAGGGAAAACTAGACGGGAGGAGATTTTTTTTACCGAGGAACCAGACGCTAGACGCTTCGGGAGTGTAAGATGGCAACGGGTACCCGAAACCCGCGTACCCGATGGGTTTTACCCGATAAGAAGGCGGGTATGGAAAGATATTTTCACCCGCGGGTGTGGTAATGGGCACAAATCTCTACCCATCGGGTAAAGCGGGTGCGGGTGCGGGTGCAAACTACCCATACCCGCCTACCCGTGGGTAAAATATACCCGCTTATAATATGTAATTAGGTTATAAACTTGTACTTTGATAGCAAATGGTGACTTGATATCGATAATAAACTCATAATCTAGTGATTTATTAGACTACTAATTAGTGAATATTTGTCACTTGTACGCTTATTTACTCATATTTGTTAATATGTGCTTTATATCATCGTTACATTCATAATTTCTATACTTCTTAGGGAATGTATAATCGGGTATGGGTTACCCGACGGGTAGAAAAAACCCGATGGGTACGGGTATGGATAGGTTGTTGTACCCGCGTACGGGTGTGGGTACTAAAACGGGTAAACTTGTATTTGACGGGTACGGGTATGGAACGGAAGTACCCAGCGGGTACGTACCCGTTGCCATCCTGATTCGGGAGTCTTCCGTCCTGGCAACGGCCGACACGTACGCAGCCTGAAGCCCAAAAGCCACGGTGAAACAAGAATCGCACAATGGAAATCGGACGCAGTAAATTTTTTTTGCTACCGTGGACCCCCTGGACGGCCGTCGCACCCGCCCACTTTCATAAGAGTTATTATATTATTATTATTATTATATTATTTCGTTGCCTAGGGTGCAGTCACCATGGCTTCGAAGTGTGGTGAGAGGTTATCATTGCAACAAAATCGTGGCTGATATTCAAAGTATTTCATGGTATGAGAAACAGATACCATAAACTAAGACCAGATACCATAGGCTGAGTAAGCATTCAATCTATACTATAAAGAAAATTAGATTTGATAACACTTCTCACCAAAAAAACCCACACCCACCTCACATAGGACCCACCTGTCAGGAAAATTGGTTGATGAATGGTAAAAAAAGAGGGGGAGAGGGACATTCCTATGTTGCTTTCCACCTCTAAACCCAAAACTTTTTTCACCCAAAAAGTCCACCTAAGTATACCCACATTTGTACCCACGTCTATACACAATTACCCCGTATTGCTAAAAGACAATAAATTAGAGAGTTTTCTCCATATAAATAAATATCAACTATCATTAGTTCTGAGGATATCTAAAGCTCTCCATACATGAGAGAGCGGATATAAAGTATTTTTAAAAGCGCTTTATGAAATGATATTGTTTTAGTACCTACGTGTCATCAATAAACGTGCATGCCGCACGTGCGTTCTTGATCGTAATATATAACAAAAGAGTTTTCAGGTCATAGCTGAACATTTTGTGAATAAATAAATGAACAACCAACACTATGGAACAACCGAATAATTCTCATGGAATGATTCTCCCAGGGTCGTTGGCATCCTTAGCTCCGGCGAGCCTCTGTCCTGGGCGCACAGGCGCACAGCCCCGCGGCGCCTCCGAGCGTCGGCCGCCGCGACACGCCGGAGCTCCGGCCGCTGGCGCTCCAGCCGCCGGTGCGTAGGCCCGAGCGCCGGCCGACGCAGCACTCCCGAGCTCCCGCCACGACGCCCCCGCGCGTCGGCCGCCGCGACACGCCGGAGCATCGGTCGCCGCGACACGCCGGAGCATCGGTCGCCTGTGCGCAGCCCCGAGCGCCGGCCGACGCAGCACGCCCGGGCTCCTGTTTCTGTTTTATCGATACACCAGAGAAATAAAATCTACGATCACTATATACTCGTCCGGATGGATTGAGATATCATCGCGGGGTACCACTCACAACCACTCAAACCTACACACGAAGATAACAGCGAAGAGAAACCAATCCGCAGCTCCCACCCACATGCCGCAGCCCTTACAGTCATCAAAACTCCGACGTGATCCGGCGCAAGAAGTAGACGCCTGTATCATATAGATAACTGAATATTTTCAGCTAATGTAAATTATTCCCAGAGTTCCAATGCTGTAACATCATCGTCATTGTACTAAGAAGAAGAAAGACGGTCGGAATAAAAGGTGGCGGCTGTAGATTTAGTTGTTATACACTTTTATACAGACGTATGCGCCGTTGAACAAAAAAAAGAAAGTTACTTCAAAAAAAAAAGAGAGAAACGACCCAGATACGACGACCTATGGGATTCCTCAAAGCCGCCGCCCCCTGCTGACTTTCAAAGCCAGACTTGGTCCCTACCACCGTGGTGAGGCACCGAGGCTTGGCTTCAACTAGCATATTCTAGCAACTACTTTGATTGCTTCTTCGGAACTTAAAAGTTTGGCCGCTTAAATCGGACAGTGACCTATAATTGACAACATATATTCAATGACAGAGATGAGTTCATCAACAACACTTGAAAATGGCAGGACCTATTAAGTACTGTTGACACGAAACCGCGCCAACAGAGTCGCCGATGCCTTGGAACGAAACCGGTCAGACCGCTTGATGAAACCGGTCAGACCGCTTTCCTTGAGATGAACCGGTCAGACCGCTTTTGAGACCGGTCAGACCGCTTTTGGTGTGGCGACGGTAAAACCTAGAACCTCGAGCTCGGGAGGGACCCCGTCGGAGCTTGAGAGTCTAGGGTTGTCCTAGGATCGGCAGGCCACCTAGAACGCCCTCAAACGTCGTCGAGACGAGAGAAGAACAGAAGATATGGGGATTGGAAGAGCTAGGAGTTGGAAGTAAAAGTAATGCAGAACATAAAGGTAAAGAAAACGATAAATAAGATAAAAAGATAGATTCGATTGGATGTTGGATAGATGATCTCTCAATCGGCCATAACCCTTTATATTTATAGGGTGGGATGGTCTTCCCCGTCGAGTTGGTTTACAATACGGGATAAAACTCTTTGAAAGTCCTAAACCTACTCCACTACGGACGAAACCGGTCAGACCGCTTTCTGAAACCGGTCAGACCGGTTTGGCGTTGCCAGATCTGCTACAGTAAAACCGGTCTGACCGCTTCCTAGAACCGGTCTGACCGGTTTCCCTCGGTCTGTCAGGAAACTGCCAATTTTGGTTGTCAACATATGCCCCCCTGTTTTTTAGCAAAGCTTGCGTGCTAGAAAACAATCTTCAGGACCAAAATTAACTAAGGACGATGATGAACAATACATCGGCCATATAAATTCTAAGGGCGATAAACAATTTATCGCCCATACCTTGCTTCACCTCAAGTTGATAATGAAACAACTTGTTTTGGTTTCCAAACTTGCTTGATCTTCGCTGATCTTGTTGGCACCGCCTTTGCAAGTTGCTTCAATGATTCTTGTTTGCTCGTTGACTGCTTCTGACATGGCTTCACACCTCTGACTTTGTTCTGAAGCTTCTTTTGTTCCTGAGCAGCCCCTATCTTCTTATATTTGGCCAAGAGCTCTTCAAAGCTCGGCCTTGCTTTGTTTCTGTTTTTCCCATGTAAACCGGTCAGACCGGTTCTGGAACCGGTTAGACCGGTTTGTGCAGGACCGGCGTCTTTGCTCTTGTTTTGCCCCCCGAGTGTTGGAGTCTTCGACTTGAACCGAGGGGTCTTTTCTGATGGCGTGTTTGTAGGTCTTTCTTCACCAATGATCACATTTTTCCCTTTAGCTTTTTCGGCTTGATGCGGCCGAATCAACACTTTCGGATTCACCAATTCAAGTGTGTGTATAGGAAAAGGGTTTTCATCAACCTGCATCATACCAATCATCAATCGTCCTTGATCTATGGCCGATTGTATTTGTCTACGGAAAACATTGCAATCATTGGTAGCATGAGAATAAATATTATGAAACTTGCAATAAGCTCGCCGTTTCAATTCATCATTCGGCGGTATAGTATGAGAAAATTTCAATTTCCCAGCTTTTGCAAGCTCATCAAAGATCCTATCACACTTAGACACATCAAAGGTAAATTTTACTTCTTCGTGCCGATTTTTCTGAATCGGCTTGAGAGAAGCACAAGTGCTAGGATTATCTTTAGATGACCATACAAATTCAGCAGCATAAACCTCTTTACCCTCATTGTCTGAAGAATCATAATTGACGACATGCACACCAAAACGATCGGGCTTAGGCTTAACATCTTTACTTCGACTTTCCTGAGCCAAAGCTCGTTGCATTACTTGATTAATGGTTAGAAACTCATAGCCTTCTAATCTTTCTTTGATATGAGATCTCAAACCATTAAGACATAATTCAGCAAGATCCTTTTCAGAAATAACCAAACTATAACATCGGTTTTTTGTATCTCTAAATCTTCTAATATATTCAGAAACAGGCTCATCACTCTTTTGCCTGACCGATGTTAAGTGAGAAAGTCTCAATTCATTATCACTATTGTAAAAGTGTTCATGAAATTTCTTCTCTAATTGAGACCATGTATGAATGGAATTAGGGGATAATGCTGAAAACCATGAGAAAGCAGTACCAGATAATGACAAAGGGAACATTCGGATTTTAAATGATCAAGATTACCATGAATACCCATTTGTGCATTAAATTGGCTAACATGCTCCCATGTAGTTCTACTATCCTCCCCGGTGAATTTAACAAATTCGGGTACCTTAAAATTGTGAGGATATGGTATAGCATCAAAACTCTCAGATATGGTTTTTGACACACTAGAGTTTTGTCTTTAAGTTCTACACCGAAAGTCTCTTTAAACATAATGGCCAAATCTTTTTTGTATTTTTCAAGCAACTGATCATGATAAGCATCATTTGGCCTTTGCATACTAGAATTATTCGGTGTATAATGTGGTACCTGGTTCGGCTGTACATACGGTACTTGTTGCGAATAAACATTGTTTGGCACTGTACCGTATGAATAACCTGAACTCTGGGGAGGTATAGGATAATATGTAGTTGCATATGGAGGAACAAAATTACCAGAAAATCCATTTGTTCGGCTAGGATCAGCCTGAACAGGATATATACTAGCAATTGGTTCAGGAGATGATTGATAAGCAACTACAGGACCAGAACCGGTCTGACCGGTTTGAACCGGTCTACCAGAACCGGTCTGACCGGTTTGTAAAACCGGTCTGACCGCATTGTTCAGACTGTGTGGTTCTGGAATTGTTTGACCTTCAAAATAATTCATCGGCATGCCAAATTGAGGCGTGGGTGTTGCCGATGATCCAGGAGGCATTACATGATTTTGTGAAGTACTAGCAACATCAAACTTAGGAGCATTACTATCATTGACCAAAGGTTGCTTGCCTAACGAGCTATCAATCATTTTTTGGACAGTAGCAAACATTTGTTTTTGACCATTGACTAATAATTGATTAATTTGCTCCAAAGTAACAGGTGGTGCTGTAGTACTCACAGTGTCGTTTTCTTCATGACGTTCGTCTTCGCTTGAAACGAAGACTATCTCCTTGTCCTTGGAGATGCCGCCCTTCCGATTCTTGGAGAAGTGAGACAAAAACCACTGAGTGGCCTCTTCATCTGCTGCTGCTTTGCGTCGGGCTTCCTTCTCCTCACGGTCTTTCATGAAGGCCTCATAAGCTTGACGATCCTCAGCCGATAATTCATCAACGATCGGCTTAACAATATTAGCAGAATCAACATCACTAGGTTTCGGTAGATTAACCATAGTAACAGATCCCTTTGCTTTCGTCCCCAGCGGAGTCGCCAAAATATGTTGACACGAAACCGCGCCAACAGAGTCGCCGATGCCTTGGAACGAAACCGGTCAGACCGCTTGATGAAACCGGTCAGACCGCTTTCCTTGAGATGACCCGGTCAGACCGCTTTTGAGACCGGTCAGACCGCTTTTGGTGTGGCGACGGTAAAACCTAGAACCTCGAGCTCGGGAGGGACCCCGTCGGAGCTTGAGAGTCTAGGGTTGTCCTAGGATCGGCAGGCCACCTAGAACGCCCTCAAACGTCGTCGAGACGAGAGAAGAACAGAAGATATGGGGATTGGAAGAGCTAGGAGTTGGAAGTAAAAGTAATGCAGAACATAAAGGTAAAGAAAACGATAAATAAGATAAAAAGATAGATTCGATTGGATGTTGGATAGATGATCTCTCAATCGGCCATAACCCTTTATATTTATAGGGTGGGATGGTCTTCCCCGTCGAGTTGGTTTATAATACGGGATAAAACTCTTTGAAAGTCCTAAACCTACTCCACTACGGACGAAACCGGTCAGACCGCTTTCTGAAACCGGTCAGACCGGTTTGGCGTTGCCAGATCTGCTACAGTAAAACCGGTCTGACCGCTTTCTAGAACCGGTCTGACCGGTTTCCCTCGGTCTGTCAGGAAACTGCCAATTTTGGTTGTCAACAAGTACGTTATTCAAATCAATTATATATGGTATAAGAGAAAATTTTAAAGTGTTGCATTATTGAGCGCAACCAAAGACTGCAGGAGCTTCAATATACTTCCAAAAACTTCCAAGTAGTCAGCTGCCCACTTCCCTGCATCTCCGCTACCACTTTGAGGAAGAATTCACTAGGTGACACCAATCCACCAGTAACCAAAGGGGGTTTGCGTCCATGAGCTCCATTTCTATGTGCATCGCAGCCTTCCTCCTCTTGCCGGCTTTGTGCATTTCCGATGACCGGCTTGTCCCAGGCAAGAGGCTCTCGCCCGGCACCACAATTGTATCTGACGGTGGCGATTTCGCCTTGGGTTTCTTCTCCCCCTCCAAGTCCACCCCGGAGAAGCTCTACCTCGGCATATGGTACAACAACATCCCCAAGCACACCGTGGTGTGGGTTGCTAACCGGGCAACACCAGCCGTCTCCTCCTCAGCTCCTTCCCTTGTCGTGACCAACAATTCCAACCTTGTCTTGTACGATGCCAACGGCCGTGTTCTTTGGACAACCAACACCACCGCCGCCGCAAGCCCCTCACCGTCGCCGACGAGGCCGAATACTAATGGATCGGTGGCGGTGCTTATGAACACATGCAACCTCATCCTCCGGTCACCGAGCGGCATGGTGCTATGGCAGTGCTTCGACCACCCCACCGACACGTTCCTCCCTGGCATGAAGATATGGAGGAGCCACAAGACACAGGAAGGCAATCCTCTTGTCTCCTGGAACGGCCCGGACGACCCCTTGCCGGGTGCCTTCTCCATCAATTGGGAGACGGACCCGTTCGTCCAGGCCTTCATCCGGAATGGCTCGCTGCCGGAGTGGCGCAGCCCGGTGTGGACGGGCGTCACGGTCGCCAGCCAGTTCATTCAGGCAAACACCAGCGTCGTGATATACATGGCATATGTCGACGCCGCCGACGAGATGTCCATCGTCTTCACCGCCTCCGGCGGTGCGCCTACTCCGGCAGGTTCGAGCTGCGTGTTTGGAGTAGAAATTCGTTGGAGTGGTTGACGCTTTCGGTGTCGCCGGACGCCCAGTGTAGCATGTACGGCTACTGCGGGCTCTCTGGCTACTGTGACTACACGGATGCTACCCCAACTTGCAAGTGCCTTGAAGGGTTTGAGCCTGTGGACAAGGAAGAATGGAGCAGGGCCAGATTCTCCCAGGGATGCAAGCGAAAGGAGGCGCTTGGATGCAGTGATGGTTTCTTGGCGCTGCAGGGGATGAAGGTTCCGGACAAGTTTGTGCGAGTTGGGAGAAAGACCCTCCAGGAGTGCGCGGCGGAGTGCAGTGGCGATTGCTCTTGTGTGGCGTACGCTTATGCGAACCTGAACGCGAGCACGGCGAACGGCTACGCGACAAGGTGCCTTGTGTGGATTGGTGATCGTCAACTTGTGGACACGCAGAAGATTGGTGTGGGTCCCTATAGAACTGCTGGCGCTGATGTTCAGGAGACGCTGTATCTCCGGGTTGCGGGCTTGTCAGGTACCACTTCAGAAGAGAACTTGTATTGGAAGCATTTGTTCCCCAATTAAGTGTCCTTCCCACTTGTGGCATGTTTCATCGAGTATGTTGATGTTGCGTCTACATATCATGCTATCACTTATCACTGTATATCATCTTAGTGCTTATGTCCCTTGCCCAGAATCTGCAGATATCATAACACCCTTAATTAGTTTTCCATGAAAATCAAGCAGCTATGTATTGTTGACAGGAACAGGACTTGGCAATTGTTGTTCATTTACATGGCCTTAATGTAGGCACCAAGATCATTGAGAATCATGTAGTAGGACAGTGGCAACAGCTTTTAGAATCTAATCATCACATCATAGAGCTGTAGGCTGTTCATAATGTATGGCTACATGCACAAAGTACTCAGTATATGTGTAGCAAGGATAGATACTGGACTGAGATTTGCATTTGTTTCTTTCTCGGTGATCTGTACAAACATCAAGGTAAGCAGTGCTCCTAATTAGTGGTCACTTTTGTGAATGTAATGTAAGAATGACGCCCCCTGTTCAGCTGTTTATAGACTGCGCTCTGCAGTCGTAAGACATGAACTTGATACTAAGTTTTACACTGGTTTATTTGCAGGTCAAAAGACAAAAGCAGAGGCAATAAAGATTGCACTACCAATTTTAGCAAGTGTTATTGTTCTCACTTCCATTATACTTATATGGTTCTACAAGATCAGAGGTATGTTTCTAGAATATATATACCAACCATAGTTACTGAAAGAACCTCACCAACTTTTTGTGTGCAGAAAGCAAAAGAAATGTGGAAAACCATAAGAAGCTAATGCATAGAGGTTTAACTGCTTCAAAAGAACTTCTAGAAGAAAATACTACCCATGATTTTGAACTTCCATTTCTTAAATTCCAAGATATTCTTGTCGCCACAAACAATTTTTCCCATATATTTATGATTGGACAAGGAGGTTTTGGCAAAGTTTATAAGGTAAATATTTATGAAATGTATATTTCTTTGCATGTCCTAGTTTGATTATTCAATCAAGTATCTGCACTACATATCACGATCTTATTTTTCTTTAATAAATACAAAGGTGACACTAGAAGGCGGTCAAGAGGTTGCTATCAAAAGACTTAGTAGGGACTCGGACCAAGGAATACAGGAGTTTAGAAATGAAGTTGTTCTAATTGCTAAGCTACAACACAGAAACTTGGTTCGACTTCTTGGGTGCTGTGTTGAGGGAGATGAAAGACTGCTGATTTATGAGTACTTGCCCAATAAAAGCTTGGATTCTGCCATTTTCAGTATGTTCAATTCACATTGCTAAACAGTTGAGCAATTACATATTTAATTTTCCATATACATGACATTGTTATTCTTTGCAGACCGTGAAAGAAACACTACACTTGATTGGTCAATAAGGTTTCAGATAATCAAAGGAGTTGCAAGAGGACTTCTTTACCTACATCGTGATTCAAGATTGACAATAGTTCATAGGGATCTCAAAGCTAGTAATGTGTTGCTAGATGCCGAGTTGAGACCCAAGATAGCAGACTTTGGTATGGCAAGAATCTTTGGTGACAAACAAGAAAGTGCAAATACAAGACGAGTTGTCGGGACATAGTAAGTACTATTATTTCTCAAATTAACATATGATATAACCAAATTCATTTTCATATTTTTTTTTGCAAATGAAATGTCCTCACCAGTGGTTATATGGCTCCTGAGTATGCAATGGAGGGTATTTTCTCTGCGAAGTCTGATGTCTATAGCTTTGGTGTGTTACTTTTGGAGGTTGTTAGTGGTATAAAGATAAGCTCTGTTGACAGCATTATGGGTTATCCAAACCTAATAGTCTATGTAAGTAAATATTTCTTTTAATTGTGTAGGTAAAGGATTTTGAAACTTTCAGAGTTACAGTCCGAATGAATGATGCGATTGTTTCAGGCATGGAACATTTGGAAGGAAGGAAAGACAGAGGATTTGTTAGACAAGTGTATCGTGGAGAACTGCTTACTAGATGAAGCCTTGCTTTGCATCCACATGGGCCTTCTGTGTGTTCAGGAAAACCCTGATGATAGACCATTCATGTCTTCTGTTGTGCTCAACTTGGAGAATGGATGCACGACACTACCAAAGTCAAATCACCCTGCATATTTTGCGCACAGAAACAGTGAAATCGAGCAATTAAGTGAAGACATTTTGAACTCTAGGAACACAATCACTCTTACAGCCATAGAGGGGCGATAGAGTAAGTCTCATT
The DNA here is from genome assembly GCA_033239725.1 of Echinochloa phyllopogon. NCBI lineage: Eukaryota > Viridiplantae > Streptophyta > Magnoliopsida > Poales > Poaceae > Echinochloa > Echinochloa phyllopogon. The sequence continues at coordinate 45,466,327 of BTCW01000002.1, read as the reverse complement.
CCTTTTTTTTTTGTCAGTTGTACAGTTTGGTCTAGCTACATGCTACCAAGAGATAATGCGTTACATGTAATGTGGAGGATAAACTTTGGGGCCCTCTGTACTACTTTGTGCTAGTTTTTCCTTACTAGTGTGCTGCACACGATCTGCTGTAGAAGCAAGTTCAGTCTTACTTTCATAGCAGGTTCAGAATGCTTGCTTCAGTTCAGGAGTTCAGGTTTTCACAATGCTAGCCATCAGAGTGGGCTCATTATTACTCCCATCTCAAATCTGCACGACGTTATCTTGCCTCACCAATCCGAGTGACCTGAGATCGTTGACGGCAACAAGCCCCGCAATTCGTGCATCCGGCAGATGCGCGCGGGATGGAACGGTACGGGCATTCAGTCGAACACATAGGGCGCTTTCTCCGAGCGCCCGAAACCAAGCATACCTGACGCCGCCTCCGCATCGGGAACAGCAAGCATGTAGAGGGCGAGAACAGGAGCGAGTCGGAGGAACATCCATGCTGGCGACGGGGAGATTGCGCATCAGCTCACTCTCCACTTCTCCAGTCACTCAGACATTCCTCTCGTCATTTCAAAAAAAAAAGGACTCTCCTTTCGTCTGAGTTGACTGGTGGAGTGGTGGACTCCTGGACTGCAGAGAACACAAGAAAAAAGAAAAAAAAAGAATCAAATCGAGTCCGCGGACCTAGAAGGCCGGCTCGGGCTCGCGACCTGGAAGCCCATTAACAATTGTAACCTGGAAGCCCACTCGAATCCCAATTCTGTGCCAATTTTCTCTCCAGCCTGATGGATTAAATTTTTTGAAACTTGACTGATGGATTAAATTACAATAATAAAATTTTGTATCGAAGAACGGCCATCACTGTCGGCGGCTATACCACATCGTCGTCCCTCGTCCCCTGCTGCGGCGACGCTCGCCCTGACCGAAGCAAGCAACCTCGTCTTGTCCGACGCCACCGGCCTGGACGGCCAACGTGACACGGTCCGCGGGTCCGCAACAGGCTCGAGCCCCGGCCGTGGCCGTGCTCCCCAACACGTCGCCGAACGGCACCGCCTTGTGGTGGCAGAGCTTCAAGCACCCCGGCGACACGTTCCTACCCGGCATGAAGCTTGGGATCACACCTACAGGGCGCGCTCCGGCGGCGTGCGCGTCGTGTTCAGGAAAGGCCCGCCCCGATGAGTGCGCGCCGGCGGCGGGGTGCAGCCGCGACTGCTCCGTGGCGTACGCGTACGCGAACCTGATCGAGCAGCGCACAACGAGAGACGAACCCTCTGGCATTCACACGGCCGTCGGCGGCCATTGCACACCACCTACAATGGCATGCGGTGGCGCTTGCGCCCAACACCGTGGCCGGTAGCTGGCCGGTGTGAATACATGCTATATATATGCTCTCCGGCGCACATCGATCGCCCGCCGCGAGCCGGCCGTGTGCCGTTGTTCTCGCAGACGTACGGCCGCCACCGTCGCTGGCTCGCTGCGCCTAGTATAGCTTTGGCTGCAGCTAGCCTTCTTGCCAAGCTGCGAGCGAGACGTGTCCCGCCTCTCCGACGAGCTAGCTAGCTAACCTGACGGCGGTAGCGGTAGCCACATCGCCTCGAGGCTCGAGCGTGCGTCGCCGGGTGCATGCATTTGGTTGGATCGATCGATCTGATCAGCCTCGTGCTTAATTTTCAACAGATTTCAACGGCACATACAGCTCGGGAGGACGTCACTTGCACCAAAAAGAAAGAGATCGAGAAGACAGAGGTTGTCCACTTGCTCTGGGAAAACAATGTGGAAGCTGTTGCTTACACATGCATTGATGCATATATGAGAAAATGACTCCACCGTATGTGTCCATTCCTAGCTAGTACGGAGTATATAGTATCCTACTGAGATGATGCCATGTATTTTTAATTAGCAAGTGTACGTCTCGCTGCAGTAGACTAGATACACGTCATCCGTCCATCATAAATATGGGTAGATAAGAACGACCGTACTGTCGTCGGTCACGTACGTTTATCTGTCGGCCGCCACATGTTGGGATAATATTGCACACTCTAGGGCCGCACTGAAATGCAAAGATTAGTTCGAGCATCGTTTTCCTTCATAATGCACAAGAATCAATTTTGGCCCACTTCAATTTGCACGCCTCCTTGCAGTTAAATATTCTTTTAGTGTGTCAATAATGCATGACAAGTAGTCTATTTATAGTTAGTGACTTCGTCAGATTTAAGATCTGCTAATCCAGAGGGTCATTTATGCAATAGAATGAGGATTACGTTTATAAATGTTGACGTAAAATCCGCACCTCACGCCAAGCACACAGCAAGCCGAATTAGCTGGCTTTACACGTGGCCCGGGCTTTTGAATCCGGAAGCGTGCCAGTCAGTTTGCCTGAAAACTAACAAAGGGACAAAAAAAGTTTAGATCAAAACCTGGAACGTGCCGGGTGAGACCAGACAGTTCCATATTTGCGGCGTTGAAGCCAATCTCGAGAGACATATAGCTACGGACAAGCTATCTGTCGGCAGTTAAAGCCTTATTCGGCAATCGGCAAGGCACACAAGGAGCGCACTGCCGAATGCGTGACGTAAGCATGACGAAAGATCGGCTTTCAACCGAATGAACATTGTAACACATACTCGTAGCCGATTAACGAGAAACAGAGCATGATAGATAAATAAAAGGGTGAAACATGATCATAAATTCGCAGTAAACAAGGAATGCATAGGCCGAAAGCAGCACCCGTCAAGCATGATAACAAAACAAGTTAATCCACCGCATGATACGACTTGTTTGAGACCATACCACTAATCAGATTAGACCAATCCACCGCATGATACAGTCTAACCATGAAAAGCTAAAAGCATTCAATGTTTAATTACGAACCCACAACACAGTCACGAATTTACATTGAAAACAAGAATGCATAGGCCGAAAGCAGCACCCGTCAAGCATGGCAACGAACGAGTTAATCCACCGCATGATACAACTCGTTTGAGGCCACACCACCAATCAGATTAGATCAATCCACCGCATGATACAATCTAATCGTGAAAGGCTAAAAGCATTCATTGTCCAATGCAAACCCACGAACACACGTTCACTCGTGAGAGCACTACCGAATGCGGCTATTTTAGCCGAATCGGGGTCCATGGCGAAGGAACAAGCCTAATCGGTAAAGATAAATCTATCAGATCGAAACGAATTCTAATCCACCGGATGATTAGCTCTAAGACGATCCAAAAACCTGCATCTACCGCATGATACCCGGTTCTGTCAAGATCTACACGATGCCGACAAGCTCGAACCCGCGACACGTGGCAACCTAGATCGGTTTCGAACTCGGCTGTGAGGGGATAAGTCGTCACATCGTGAAGTAGAGCCGATTCTAGCCGATCTAGATTGGGCAAAGGTGTGTTGCATGAATTAAGCACATAGTAAAAACGAAGCAACACGGGGTAACTTAATGAATCTGTTAGATCTTGCCGAAATCTAACAGAGCCGATAACTTGGTCCATACTAGATCTTAGCCCACCGCATGGCTCATGACCTAACAGAGGAACCTTCTTGAGACCACAACTTAAATCCACCGGATGATACTAAGCATGGTAACAAGACTACTTGCATCAAAGCTTAAATCCACCACATGATACTAAGCATGATACAAGGTTGCCGGTACTTACGGAGGTCGACGGATCGATGACTCCTCTCGAAGAACTCGATGACTCGACTAAAGGACTCGATGTTGGCACGGGGCCGGTTTGTTGTATGATTGATTGTCTTCTTCTTTACAGATGCCATGGGTTTATATTTATACCCAGGTCTTGATACAACTCCTAGTCGGACACGACTACAACACTTGTTTCTAAAAATAAATGACGGATCTTCGTGCCCATATTGCATTCCTTGTTCGAACCGGCCTTTTCCTTATGTTTTTCCACGTCATCGCGCCTTCCCGAATGCTACCGCTTTTACCTGCGGAACCATGCCTCTGCCGAATGACGACGCATTCCCGACCGCAGAACGTTTTTGCCGAATGCCTCTGGGGAAAAACTCCTTTGCCGAATGACATCTCTTCGACGACTCCGGCCCACATGTCAGCCTCTTCCTGGTGCCAATTTTTGGTGTCAACACATGCCCCTTCAATTTCGGGATAAGAGGTAACTTTTATCTCGGAATTGACCAGAAGCACTTAACATTTCCAAGTTAGTTCTGCTCGGCACCCGCTTCTCCTTTTGAATCTTCAGAGCTCTCATCCGGATCCGAACCCTAAGTCATCGTCTTCCAAGATCCAACCTTCAAATGGCGGACCAAGATCTTGCTCTCCAGGTAAACTTCAATCCCCTCAAGCATGTTCGGCATTCTTCTTTCGATTTGCATTTTAAATTTCTTCTTATCCCCTTTCATTCTTGATAGGCCCTAGCTACCGAAATCCTCATCCCTGTTGAGGAAAAATCTCCATCCTACTTCCTCGGTCCCGTAGGAGATTCAGATCCTTCTGAAATCATTGCGGCCGAATCTCAGCGGATTCCTTTTAAGATTTCACTGACAAAACCTCATGAGTGGCAAGACGTCTTCAAGAACTGGCCTTTGCCCCCAATCGCCGGATGGAGAAATTGGTACAAAAGGATTTCTGACGATAAAAGTCCCCAGACGCAGAATTGGGACAGTCTTCGTATTTCTCATTGCTTGGAGCTATCTCTAGCTGAAACACCAAAGAATGAGAACCTTCTGATCGCAGCTTGCCACTTCTGGTCCAATGGTGCAAATGCTTTTCTTTTCGGCCATGGCCCAATGTCCCCTACCTTAGCCGATGTCTACATGATGACCGGCCTGAATGTTACAGGAACTGTGTACCCATATGACCATAAAGGTTCCTCCAAGCAGACAGGAGTAAGAACAGGAGTTGGATACAAGAGATATATCCAGAATCATATGTCTGATGGTCCTCTGACTGATGTCGAATACAGAGCTTTTCTGAACATGTGGCTATGCAGATCAGTCTTTTGTGGCAAAGCCAATGAGCCAACCTTGAATCATATCGTGATGGCCGAAGAGCTGGCTGCTGGAAAAGTCATCCCACTTGGGAAATACCTCCTGGGAAGTGTTTACCATATGCTCAACCAAACCACCCACCTGATGCACACTAGCAAGAAGATCCCCTCTGTCAATGGTCCCTGGTGGTTTGTCCAAATGTGGCTGCAATTATACATGCACCAAATCGTTGCTATTGATCTCAACAGCCGAGACTTCCCTTCAATCAATTATAAAGAAGGAGAAACCCGGAGAACCAAAGGTTGTCAAACCTATGGAGAAGCTGCCTCCACTGTACCTATCAACAAGAACATTGGTGAACTGTTTGAGCTCTTCTTCAGAGGTTTTGCCAATCCTCTTTGGTTCCCATATTCGGACAATGACAATCTTACTCTCCCTTGCGAATTCAGCTTTGAGACTGGATGCACTGATGTACAATCTGTAGCAATTTTTAATGCCTTCATCCAGCCCTGCATCCTGCCAGCCGAATTCTGTGGAGGGAGGCTAGTCCAAAGCACTTATGAATATTATCAGCCAAACATGATGGCTAGACAGTTGGGATGTGGCCAAGTGCCCCCTAGGCTATTTCTCCATGAATTCCTCAAGCCTAGGGAAATAGTCAAGGATTCCACAGAAACAAGAAGGATTTTCACCTATAAATGCTGTGGAACTATTTATGCACCTGATCCTTTTGTGCCAACAATATCTGCCCATCCTTCCTTCACTCTCTGGTGGCAAGAATTCCATGATCATATCTTCAATATGCCAATCTATCCCTTCTGCCTTGAGTTAATGCCTGATTATCAGCCAACTGCAGAGGTAATATGCTTATTCCTTTATCTGTCTTCATAACATTAACTCCAATCGATTCTGACTCTATTATTTTGCAGGACATAACACCTGCCCCCCTTGCCAGAGTAATCTTATACAAAACCGCAGGCCCAATATCTGCTTTGGGGCATCAATCTCCTACCTTGGCTCGGCTGATGGCTAGACAAGCTTCTTCAGATCCAATACTCACTAGACCATCATCTGTCAAGAGGAAAACCCTCCTTATAGCTGCTCCCTCAGTTGTAAAGAAGAAAAGAACAAGTAGCAAAATCAAGGTCGGAGTCTTTTTTCTTTGACTATAATGCTTTTGGTGTTTTGCTCAGCTTTATTTCTTTTTGATTTCAGGCCAGAGAACAGCAGCCAGCAATCAGTACAGGTCCTGCCGATGCTTCAATGATTGGTAAAATTTCTCACTATTTCGTCTTTAAAGTTCCTCTCCATCGGCATTGATTCTTTTTTCAGTTTCAGAGCAAATCTCAATAGACCCAATCTTGGAGAGTTCTTCTTCTCATCAAGAACCAGCTTCAGCTTCACTTGATGTTCCTCAGCCAGAAGTCTCTTCTCCACCAAAAGATCTTCCAAGCCCTCCTCAGCATATCACACAAGAACCTTTGCCTGAGCTTGAGCTGCCTTCTCTCTCCATTCAAGAAATCAGGAATGAGGTAGAGATAATTACCCAGTTTTCCCAGTTCTTTATTCAATGGATCATCAATAATTCGGCAGAATCTTCTTTCAGGAGAAAACCACTTCTTCACCCAGCTATTCATTTGCTGTGGATGATCTAGTTGCCGAACAAGGAGAAGAAACTTCTTCTGGTCAAGCTTTATCAGAGGAGAACCAAGCAAAACTGAAGGAAATCTTCTCTTTTCTGCATAAGGATACTCGAGAACAAGTTACCAATGCTGATCTTTTAAGAGACTTGCTTGAATCATTCGACCAAGATCTTCCTGCCGATATCAAGACTTCTTTAGATCCAATCTCCAGATTGGATGATCATTTTATCGCAGTGAAGCAAGCTCTGAAGAATCAATCTGCTCAACCAGCCTTGGAGCAAAGGAGAACTTTGGTCAAGCAATCTGTAAAAGACCTGCATACTCAAGTCCAGAATGACAAGGAATCATTGACCAAATTGGAATCTGAACTTGAAATGAAGGAGTTCAGAAAAGCTGCACTTGAAGCCGAATTGAGAGATCTATCGGCTGAAATTGAAGCTGACAAGAAGAAGATAGTCGAGCTTCCCAAGTTAACAGAGAGGAGGCGAAAGGAAGCCTTAGCAGCTCTAAACGAAGACAAACAACTCAAGGCGAAGCTTGCTGCCCTGGCTAGAACCCAAGAAGCTGACAAAAACTTATTAGAGAACATTAGCAATATGATATCAAATGCCAAAAATGTAATCTCAAAGTTCTTGGGTGTGTAAATTGTGTCAAATAGTTTGATAGCCGAATGTTTTATCAACCCCGTAATCTCACCAATCTTTGCTTTCTCTCCATTGTGGATAACTTATTCGGCAAAGCTGGTTTTAATAGCGTCAGACCCGAAAACACTTCAACTATGACATAGCCGAATCTCATCCAGTCAAAGCCGAATACGACTCGATAAGAATCCCAAACGACATGAGAACCGATCAGCTGGAAAATCCTTTCCACCTTCCGAACTCTTCGGAATACGCGCCACGATCTTTGGCCACGATTTCCTCTGCGGGTTCTATAAATAAACACCCAGGCAGCCCACAGTTTTTCACCAAGTTCTTCGTCTTCCAAGTCCTTGCCGGCTCAAGTCATTCTTTTCCCCATCCACAGTAACTCCGAGGAACTTCCAATGGCCGACAACAACAGGAGGCGCCCGGCCGTCGATGAGGCCGAAGGAAGTCGCGCTGGCGCTCGCCGCAGGTGATTGGCTGCTTGCTTCTCTCTGTTCTTCTCGAGATTTCCTTTCTCTTTCTTGACGAATCTTCTTTGTTCTTTCAGGGTAATCCAATGGATTGCCGGCGCTGGTGCGCCAGTTGCGGCTCCAGCCGCTGCTCCTGCGGCGCCCAACTCCTCGAGTTCGTCCAATCGGACTCGTTCATCGGATGACTCCCGCTACTCAGACGGCGATGCTCGCCGATTCAAGGCGGAGCGCGACGACTCTCGTCGCGAACTGGAGATCATCTCCAAGCAAGCTGGGATTGCGGACCTCGAATGGCAGGCCGAGCGTAAGCAGCTGCTTGAAGTCATTGATGGTGAGTCCTGCAATCTGCTCAATCTCAATTCTCGTCCTCCAAATGATATTAATCTGTTATCCCCTTGTGACTTTGCAGCGCGTGATGCTGAACTTGATCGACTGAAGGCGCTGGTGGAGGAGCTGGCGGACAAGGTGAACGCCCAAGGGGACACACCCGAGGCACGCCTTGGTGCGGTGGCAGGTCGTGTCGACGAAGTGGCCTCCCATGGCGTTCGCCTGGGCGTCGCTGCGGGTCTCGTCGCTATGTCGACGCACACCGGCACCGACTATTCCAGAATGCCGGTTGGTTTTGCCAACAACAACCCAGAAGACGTCGACGACATTGACGCTTCCATTGATCGTCTTGATGGCCATGGCACTGCCATTGCCGATTCCATTCATCCCCAGTCTGTTTTGAACAGGCTCTTTCAGTAGTTTGTACTAGGGATTTATGGAATTTCGGCAATAAAACTTATCTTTTGCATGAACTCTTGATGTAACATATTTTGTGCTAAGGGCAATACATTCAGTATTGGCCATTTTTCTTTTTCTCCAATGTCTCTGTCAATTTCCTTCTAAAGACGATTTCTTCCCAAATATCGGCTGTTCGGCAATTTAATATATCAATCACCGATCGATTTCAACACTGGGATAATACCTCTTCAAATATCTTCCATTTATAGCAGAAGCAAACTCCTCTCCCAATAATGTCTTCAAAATATATGCATTTCCAGGCACGCATCTAACTACTCTGAAAGGGCCTTCCCAATTTGGAGACCATTTGCCGAATGATGCATATTTGGTTCCAATCGACAATATCGCTTTCCAAACTAGATCACCTTCTGTAAATTGCTTAACTTGCACCTTCTTGTTGTAATATTTAGCAACTCGCATTTTATTTTTCTCGATATTTTCCAAGGCCCTGAGATGAATCATATGCAAATCTTCTAATTCGTCCATCATTAAATCATTATAATCTTTAGAACTTAAATCCTTTTGCAACTTTATTCTCCTTGAGTCTAATTGTATTTCCCATGGCAAGATAGCATGATGCCCATACACCAACTCATAAGGAGACGTCTGTGTAGCCCCATGTGGAGCCATTCGGTAAGCCCATAAAGCCTCATTGAGTACCGAATGCCACTTTCTCGGCTTCTGATCAATCTTCTTCTGTATAATTTTAATCATAATCTTGTTAGAAGCCTCTGCCTGACCATTAGCTTGGGCATAATAAGGAGAAGAATTTAACAATTTGATGCCCATACTTTCAGCAAAATCTTTGAACTCTGAAGATGTAAATTGAGCCCCTTGATCTGTGGTGATTGTTTGAGGAATCCCAAATCTGTAAATGATATGTTCTTTAACAAATTCAACCATATTCTCCGACGTCACCTTCTTTAATGGAATTGCCTCAACCCACTTGGTAAAATAATCGGTTGCCAAAAGCACAAACTTATGCCCCTTGCTAGATGGAGGATTTATTTGGCCAATCAAATCTATTCCCCATCCTCTGAATGGCCATGGCTTGATAATGGGATTCAAAGCCGATGCCGGAACTCTCTGAATGTTTCCAAATCTCTGACAGTCTTGACATCCCTTATAATATTCAAAACAATCTTCCAACATTGTCGGCCAGTAATATCCAGTTCTTCTAATAACCCACTTCATTCGGTAGGCCGATTGATGTGCTCCACACAACCCATCATGTACTTCACTCATCAGCCTTTTTGCTTCTTCATGATTTAAGCAATGTAACAGCACCCCATCCAAGGATTTATAATACAAATTATCATCAAGAAGAACAAACTTTAAAGCTTTATACCTGAGCTTTCTAGAAACCTTTCGGGATGGATTCTCCAGATAATCGGCAATCTCTTTTCTCCAATCATCTTCTGCCAGATTATTCCCGAAAGCATGTACATCATTAGCAAAAACTTCTCGAAGCTCTTTATAACCTGATGCACTTTGGGCCAATCTATTTGCCTCTCCATTATCCCCTCTAGGAATGTGTTGTAGAATTACTGACCGAAAGCTCTTCAATATTTCTTTGCATTCTTCATAGTAATTCCTCAAGGTATCACTTTTGCACTCATATTCACCATTCAATTGTTTTATGACCAATTCTGAATCTCCAAAAATTTCAACCGCAATGGCCTTTGCTTCTTTCAAATATTGGAGTCCTTTGAGCAATGCCTCATACTCAGCCTGATTGTTAGTAACAGCAGATTGAATGGGAACAGCAAACTCAAATGTTTCTCCTTTGGGTGAAATTAATAAGATACCTGCTCCACCACCTTTGTTGCATGAAGATCCATCAAAGAATAACACCCAAGGAACAATGTTAAGCAAATTTATCGATGTATCATGATGTTCAGTAATGAAGTCGGCAATAATCTGTCCCTTAACAGCCTTTGCCGATTCAAACCTTAACTCAAATTCAGACAAAGCTAAAATCCATTTGCCAATCCTTCCGTTCAAAATTGGCATAGACAACATGTGTTTTATCACATCAAATTTTGAATACACAATACATTCGGCATGTAGTAAGTAGTGCCGAAATTTTGTACAGGAGTAGTAAACACATAAGCAAAGCTTCTCTATAGCCGAATACCTTGTCTTTGGATCTAGTAACTTTCGGCTAAGGTATGCAACTGAAGCGTCCCCTCGAAAGAGAGAACTTAATGTGATACAAATACCAGTCCCAGGATGCTGGTTCACATTATTACAACAGATAGTTCAGTACAAGGACAACATTACGGGAGGCGGTGGCATTGCAGGGCCACGACAAACAGAACTAACACTAAGCTCCAGATAAACAGATTGATAACATAGAGGTCTTCATCAGAGTGACAACGCATGCGGCTTCCAGCGGGTGACCCTAACACACAGGCAAAGGTTGGGTGCAGAACGAACCCCTCTAGACGATATCCTCAGGCACAAAGTCCGGGTCTGCCTCTGCAACAGATTAAGCAAGGGTGAGTACATACGTACTCAGCAAGCGCAACCACAACCACGGAGGGGTATAACAGAAGTATGCAAGTATTGTAACAAGGAAGGCTTGTGGTTTATTTAGCAGCAAAGCAAATTTTTATTACACATGCAAGGGTTGGTTTTCGCAACGGGTTTTCACAAATATTACTTTTAAAAGGAACAGTAAAGGTAACATTTTCCTTTATACAAGATTTTGTTGCTACCAGATTTCCCATCTGCCGTAGCCCAAGTCAAAACATTTCTCAGCTCAATCAGACACCGACACTTTCTTACACCAAAACAGGGGACTAGTGAAGTGACCAAGCCGTAACTCGCCCAATACCGTGGACACGGCTATCCGGATAGGTTTTAACTCTGCAGAGGTGTACACAACCACAAGAAGGCTACCACAACAAGAACACCTTAGTGCCAGTGCAGCTCCTATCAAAGCCATTACCCACCATAGCTAAACTGACAAGTTATCACAGACGCGACCAGGGGTTAGCAACCTACCAACGAGGTTCTAACCAGGGGCATACCTCACATAGACCGTATCCCCGGCTCCATGGCCCTCTGTTGCTCACCAGCACACCACATAACCAGCAGCTCAACTAGTGGGGTTTATGCTAGGCCGTTGCCACATACAACGGTCGAGTGGTGGTACAGAAAATATGGGTTAGGCTAGATGACACATCAACATCATCCCAAAACTTGTGACAGGATAGACAACTCCCACCATGCTCAACCACAGAGGTTAGAGCACACCTCGGCATCTCACACAAGAAATACCGTCTGTCTCATCCCACACGGGTACTCGTTTTGTTTACACAAATCATCTCTTTTATTTTAAAGTACGCACACGGTTGCTTTTGTAAACACCAAATATTTGTTATGGGTATAATGGTAAAATGTCCCTAAGCATTCCTAGCAGTGACCAACATTCAAACAGAGCATTGTCGTGTTTAAATATTAATCTAGGTTGTCAAGGAATCAGTCATAGCAATCAAGGTATGGCTATCCAACCGGGTTTAGCAGTAAAATTGTGCAAGTTTTATAAAACAGGCCATGGGTTGTGTTTATAAAAACTGGGACATCAGTATGCATCAAAGGGTGGGATTGCACTTGCCGTTCTCCCAACCCTCGGGGGATTCCTGCCCGGGGTCTTGGTCTCCAAGCTCCTGCTCGTAGCACTGCTCCTCCTCGAGTCCTTCCTCGTTCACAGCGGAGTCTACGGCACACACAAACAAACACCCAATAAATAAAAGAAAAAGCTTTTATTGAGCTCCGAAAGAAAGAACGGAAAAAGAGAGCGAATGGTGATGACATGCTTATTTCTGGGTATGGACGGGTTGGATTTGGCGGAAATATATTGGTGAATATTATGGTGGAGTTTGGGGTCAAACGGAATTAATTTGGCGCATAAAATGACGGATTTAATGGAGTTTAGGGGTTGTTTATAAAGAATAAGGGCCCTTTTGTAAATACCGGAAAGTTCAGGGGCCTCGGGTAAAGCAGACAGAGAGAGAAAGAATAGTGCTAGATGGACTGCGGGTTAAATTGTTGGAAAGGCAGGGGGTTTTGGGGAAAGTGGACGGAGAGAGAGGGGGTTTAAGTTTTGGACCGCGGGTTGATTTGGGGATAACACAGGGGGTTATCGGAAAAAGTGCTTTCTTCCTTGCGACACAGTGCAGGGGGGGGGGGGAGAGCGGCGGCGGCGGTACTGGCCGGCCAATCGCCGGCGATTGAGGCGGCGGCGGTGATCGGGAGCAGGGGGAAAAGGACGAGCGGGGTAAGGCGAGTCCACCTGTGGGCTTACCACGGCCGGAGGTGAAGGGTGGAGGGCGGCCCACGAGAGCAGTGGCGGCGGCGGCAATGGCGAGCGTGGGCGGCGGCGCTGTGGTGGCGGAGGGAGGCAATTGAGGGGTGTGTGAGCTGCAGGGGTTCGAGGTGAAGCTGTGGGTGTGCTCAGCTCGGGCGGAGGTGGTCCGTGGCGGCCTGCCCACGTGAGCCCGAGGGCGGCGGCAATGGCGAGTGGAGGCGGCGCTGCGGCGGTGGTGGGGCGATTGGGGTGGCAGGTGAGTGGGAGATGGTGGAGGAGAGGCCGGCGGTCCCTTTTATAGGCACGGCGGGGGCTCAGGGAGGCGGGCCGACGAGAGGGCGGAGGTGGAGTGCTTGGCGGCGGTAGGAGTGGCCGGCGGGCGGAATTAATGGCGGTCGGGGCCCGGTTGGTGGCGCGGGGAGCGAGGTGGAGCTGTGGCGGAGCAGTGCGCGTGCGTACGGTGGCGCTGCCGTGCTTGGCGGCGAGACAGCGGCGGGTCCGGGCGGTCGCGTGCACGCGCGAGCGCGGAGGGCGTGCTGTGGCGGTCGGCGGTGGGGTGCGCGTGGTCGGGGCGTGCTCCAGTGGGCGAGGTGAAAAGACGACGGTGGCGGAGCTACGGTGGAGGGCGGCACGGCTGTCACGTACGGCGGTCGGCGTGGCTTGCTTACGGTGCTTGGCGCGTTCGTGACAGAGCGGCGGTGGCGTGCGGGCGCGGTCGACGACGGTCGGCCCAGGGCGAACAGGTCCGGCGGTCGACCCAAGGGCGGACGACGCGGGATGGGACGGAAAAAGAGGGAGCGGCGACAGTGATCGGGATGCGGGCCGGAAAAGAGAGGGGAAAGACGACAGGCGAAGCGGATTCGGTGGAAAGGGAGCTCGGGCGGTAAAACATTTTGAAAGATTTTTCATCGGTTGGATTATTAGGTGATTTTCCCAGAGTTAAAAACGCGGGCGTTACAAACCTACCCCACTTAAAGGAATCTCGTCCTCGAGATTCGGCTGGCTCCTAAAAAGGTGGGGAAACTCTTTTCTCAAGGCATCTTCTCTTTCCCACGTAGCTTCCTTTACACTGTGTCTACTCCACTGTACTCTGCATATTCGCACTTCGGAGTTTCTGGTTCTCTTGGTGACGGTGTCCAAAATTTTGACCGGTACTTCCTGATATCGCAGATCTGTCTGTAGGTCTATCTCTTCTTCTGGTATGTGTTCTTCTTCAGGTATTCTCAGACATCTTCTCAACTGGGATACATGGAATACCGGGTGTATATCTGACATTGCCTCGGGTAATTCCAATCGGTAGGCCACCTTCCCAACTCTCTTTTGCACCGGGTATGGTCCGATATACCGAGGGGCTAACTTCCCATGGACTTGAAATCTGCGGGTTCCACGGATGGGTGAAACCTTGAGATAAACAAAATCTCCTGGATTAAATTCCAGTTCTCGTCTCTTCTTGTCTGCGTAGCTTTTCTGCCTGGACTGAGCTGCTTTCAACTTCTCTCTGATTTCAGCTACTTTCTCTTCGGCTTCTTTTATGAGCGCGGGTCCCACTAGTGTACGCTCTCCTACTTCTGACCACATCAGCGGAGTTCTGCATTTTCTCCCGTAGAGGGCTTCAAACGGGGACATACCCAAACTTGCCTGGTAACCATTGTTGTAAGAGAATTCTGCATAGGGTAAACTCTGCTCCCAATCTTTACCATAGGTAAGGACACATGCTCTCAGCATATCCTCCATGATCTGATTTACTCTTTCTGTCTGGCCATCGGTCTGAGGGTGATACGCGGAGCTGAAATCCAACTTGGTGCCCATAGCTTTATGCAAACTTTTCCAAAATCTCGAGGTGAACTGGGTTCCTCGGTCCGAAACAATTCTACTGGGCACTCCATGCAACTTCACTATGTTTTCCACATAAAGCTTGGCTAATTTCTCTCCACCATAATTGGTTCGTACAGGTAAAAAGTGAGCGACTTTAGTGAGTCGGTCCACTATTACCCATATAGAGTCATATCCCTTCTGGGTTCTGGGTAGTCCTACCACAAAGTCCATTCCTATCTCATCCCACTTCCAAACTGGGATAGGCAATGGTTGCAATAATCCTGCCGGCTTCTGGTGTTCTGCTTTAATCCTTTGGCAGGTATCACACTGAGCGACAAACTGGGCTATGTCGGCTTTCATTCCTTTCCACCAATAGTTCTGCTTTAAATCCAAATACATTTTGGTAGATCCCGGGTGAATGGAATATGGTGAGTTGTGAGCCTCGTCCATGATTACCTGTCTAAAATCCCCTTCCTTAGGCACACAAATCCTGTCCTTATACCACAGTGTTCCTTTACTGTCGACTCTAAAATCTGGTGCCTTATTTTCTCCGGTATGCTTGCAGATCTGTACTAAATCCCTGTCTGTTCCTTGGGTATTTCTGATCCGATCCTCCAGAGTGGACTGGATCGTCAGTTGGTGGCTAGCATTCTGGGGGACAATGTGCACGTTTAATCGTGCCATTTCTTCTTGCAGGTGGGCATCCTTGGGTCTGTAAGATTTTCGGCTTAGGGCATCTGCCACTACATTAGCCTTGCCAGGGTGGTAATGAATTTCCACATTATAATCTTTAACCAATTCTAGCCACCTTCTCTGTCTGAGGTTCAGGTCCGGTTGGGTGAAAATATACTTTAAGCTCTTATGATCCGTGTATATTTCACACTTGTTCCCAATTAGGTAGTGTCTCCAGATCTTGAGTGCGTGCACTACCGCTGCAAATTCCAAATCATGCGTTGGGTAATTCTGCTCATGAGGTCTAAGTTGTCGGGAGGCATATGCTACAACTTTTCCATCTTGCATAAGGACACACCCTAATCCTTGGCGGGATGCGTCGCAGTAAACAACAAAATCTCTGTGGATATCCGGTAGGGTCAGAACTGGGGCTGCAGTCAATCTTTTCTTCAGCTCTTGGAAGCTCTTTTCACAAGACTCGGTCCAAACAAACTTCTTCTCCTTTTTGAGCAGTTCTGTCATGGGTCTAGCTATCTTGGAAAATCCTTCAATAAACCTCCGGTAATATCCAGCTAAACCCAGAAAACTTCTGATCTCACTCACATTGGTTGGTTGTTGCCAGTTCGAGACTGCTTCTACCTTCTCTGGGTCTACTGCTACTCCTTCTGCGGTCAAAATGTGGCCAAGGAAGGCTACTTTTTCCAGCCAGAATTCACACTTGTTGAACTTGGCATAGAGCTGGTGTGCTCTCAATTTTTCCAACACTACTCGCAAGTGCTGTTCATGCTCCCCGGCACTCTTGGAGTAGATGAGTATGTCGTCAATAAAGACTACGACAAACTTGTCCAACTCATCCATAAATACTTTGTTCATAAGGTTCATGAAGTAGGCTGGTGCATTGGTGAGTCCAAATGGCATCACTGTGAACTCGTACTGCCCATATCGGGTGACAAACGCAGTCTTTGTGGTGTCACTCCCCTTAATCTTCAGTTGGTGATACCCAGTCCTTAAGTCAATCTTGGAGAAGTACTTGGCTCCTTTCAACTGATCGAAGAGATCATCAATTCTAGGGAGTGGGTATTTATTCTTGATAGTGACATCATTTAGTGCACGATAGTCGATGCACAATCTCATACTCCCATCTTTTTTCCTCACAAAGAGCACTGGGGCTCCCCAAGGGGATGTGCTGGGTCTGATAAAGCCCATCCGTTGCAACTCTTCCAGTTGTTTCTTTAATTCTGCTAACTCTGAGGCTGCCATCCTATAGGGTCTCTTGGCTATAGGAGAGGTTCCAGGGACTAGTTCAATAGCAAACTCTATGTCCCTATCTGGTGGCATTCCGGGTAGAACTTCAGGGAAAACATCAGGATATTCTCTGACTACTGGGACTTCTTCTATGGTTGTTGTTTCCATACTAAAGATCATAGGATCTGGTCCACTTCCCTTGGTGTGACAGGCTACTTGTATTCCATCCGGGTTGGTTAGGTGCACTACCTTGTCGGCACAACCTATGAGACCATTGTGTTTGCCTAACCAATCCATTCCAAGGATCACATCTATTCCTTTCGATTCTAGTACCACTAGGTCTGCTAGAAATTCTACCCCACTTAGAAGAATCCGTACCCGCGAACAACCTAATTGGCACTTAATATCACCTCCAGGTGTTCGGGTTAGTAGGGGTGTCTTTAGTAGTACTGTAGGTATTTTGTGCTTTTCCACAAAACTTGATGATATGAAAGAATGTGATGCCCCAGAATCAAATAATATTGTTGCCAAAGCTGAACTGACTAGGTACTCACCGAGTACTACTCCTTGTGCTCCTTGAGCTTCCTGCGCGTCGATGTGGTTGACGCGGGCTCGTCCGTATGACTGCTGGGTGTTGTTGCTGCCGGTGTTGGTGCTGCGGACAGGTACACGGTTGGCTCCAGACACTGGTGGCTTGGGTCCATTCACCGAGTTGGAGTAGGCCGATATTGCCGGCTTGCTCCTAGGATACGGGCAGTCGGCGATGAAGTGTCCGGTCTCACGGCAGTTGAAGCAGGCTCTCGCATTGCTGTTGCTTGCCGTGGCCTGACTGACCTTGCTCTGGGGTGGCTTCGAGGTGGTCTGGCTCTTGAACTGGTTGTTGGGAGCCTGGGAGCTTGTGGCCTGGGACTGGGTCCTATACTGCACGGGAGCCTGGGGTCTAGGTGCAGCATAACCGGAGTTCCTGGGTTTCTGCGAGCGGTCCATTTGACGGTTCTTGCTCTCCAAGAACTTGCGCTTGTTCTCTTGCCTTGCCTCCATTCTGGCCCTTTCCGTGACAATGGCCTTGTTCATCAGTGTGTTGAAGTCAGGGAAACTGTGGGTGACTATCAGGGCTCGAAGATCTGGGTGTAGACCTCTGATAAAAGCATCCTGCCTCTTTGCATCCGTCTTCACTTCCTCAGGTGCATAACGGGCTAGCTCAGTGAACTCGTGGGTGTACTCTTCCACGGTCTTGTTCCCTTGCTTCAGTGCACGGAACTCATCAGCCTTGCGTCTCATGGTGGCATCGGGAATGTGGTAGCGACGGAACTCTTCTTCAAACTCTTTCCAGGTAATGGCAGACTCGTCTGGGGAAGCTGCACAGTAAGCATCCCACCAAGCTAAGGCAGTCCCAGTGAGCTGGTGGGAGGTCAGAAGAACTTTGTCACGGTCTCCACAACCAAACGGTTCCAGCTTTCTCTTGATGGTTCTCAGCCAGTCATCTGCTTCCAAGGGGTTGCTGGACCCTCCAAAGGTGGGCGGCCTGGTTCTCAGAAAGTTGGTCAACTTATCACCCGCACTGGGTCTACGGGCTGTCTCCTGACGGCGGCTGGCATTCCACACATTTTGCATGAACAGGGTGTGGTGGTACAAAGCTTGTGCCAGGTTGAAATCTGGTGGGAGTGGAGGCATAACAAAGGATCCTTCATTCTGACTCCTGGGATGGCTTGCTTCTGGTCCGCCTCTTACCGGCGCTTGCCCTTCAGGCTGGTTCTCTCCCATAGGATCCTGCTGATCCACTTCCTGGTTCTCAGGATTCTCTCTCCTTCCTTCCGGTTGTTCTCCTCCAGCAGGAGGGGCGTGTCTCTGAGAGGCGCTAGCACGAGTGTTCACCATCTGCAGGTTGAACAAGGCCTTCGTGAGATTGGGTTAAGTGATGTTTAGGTTGATTAGTTCGCATTTTAAAAGGCAGAAACAGCACACAAGCTAACAATCAAACACACAGGGTTCCATTCCAACAGCTGAGGGTTACAACACTTGGGGGGGTTACAACAAGGCTCGCACTCCAGGGCGGGGATACAGGACAGGATAGGGAAACTACTGCTAGGGGTACAAGAGTTCTCCGGACCAAGCTGGCTTCAAACCCATCTGAGCGCTTGACACTGGGCCTACTCGCGGGGCGAGCTTTCCTCTGGCGGTGCAAGTCGTGCTTACTCAGCCTCGGTCAAGGTCCCATTCTCCCGAGGCGGCTCGGACGGTCCATCTTCCACGGGCGGTGATTCTGCCGGAGTTCCCGACAGTGCCAGTGGGTTTCCCACAAGTTCTCCCCATGCCATGATCGGTGTCCCAAGTAGGACATGGGGTTCTCCAATTGCCGGAACAGGCGTTCCACTTCTAGTCCAATCCTGGATACGCAGGTCCCGTGCCTGCCGGAGGCTTTCTTGGGCGACTGCCTCATTGCTGATGGCGGTAGCGGCTCTTGCTTCAGCTTGGGCCACCTGGACTTGGTGCATGCGGACCGAGAATTCTGCTTGTTCAGCCCGGGCAGTCTGTTCTCTCAGGAGTTCCGCTTGCTCGTCAAAGAGTTGGTCTAGGGAATTGAGGTAGGTGACCACTTGGTACAAAAGGGGTTCCTCTTGACGGCGCTGCTCCAAGTTCCTTATGCGGGCTCGCCAGACTGCACTCCTGACAATCGGCGGAAAGTACCTCATTGGGGTGGGGACCAGGCGCCTTTCAAAGATTCCGCACATGAAGCGGAGGGCTTTCCTTAGAGCCAAGGGGTAGGTGTCCTGGTGCCTGAATCCTGTGGCGGTCGTACGCCAAGCCTCGACAGGGTGGAGGTCACTCTTGGCGACAACAATGACCACTCTGCAGCGTTGAGTCCCATGGTGCTCATACTCCCTGCTGTAGTACCTCGGGTGTTCGGGTACACCGAGGCGTTCCAGCGCGGGGATCAACAGGCTAGCGAAGCCTGGTGTGACTGGGCATACTCCCTGGGTCCATTCTTGTTCTGCCATCTGAAATCAGGGGAAAACAAAAACTGAACAGGTGCAGGATAAAAGATGACCTTTATTGCACAACAAGGTGGGGTACAAAGATCATGGATACATCGAAGCTAAGCTGGTAGTGCGACCGGCAACAACAGACTCTACTCTAAGGAAAGCTAGACTAAGTGCTAAACTACTCCAGACAGACTCGGCGCTTCTTCAGAGGGAGCTGGTACTCGGGCACTCCCTCCTCGGTCTGAGTGCCTGCGTCCATATGGGTCATTTCTGGTTCATCTTCCAACAACCCTCTTTCTCTCCTGTATGCTTCCAGGTTATCCATATACTCATAGTAAGCCTGGCATCTAACCTGATGAGTGGCTAGGGAGCTGACAGCCTGCGTGGCCGTTGCTTTCTGAACCTCCAGTTCTTCCTTCGCTTCTCCTAGCTCTCTCTTTACCTCTTCCAGCTCCTTCTCTGCCTTCTCGGCTCTACGGATCTGGTGCCTCAGCTGTCCCGATGTCTCTCGGTACAGCCTGTCTAAGCCAGTGAGGTGAATGGACAAGTGGGACACAGTGTCCTCCATATCTTCATCTCTTCCAAGGCTCCTCATCTGGGTAATCCATTCACGTCCTCCACTTTCCAGGGGTGGGGTAAATCCCAGTGCTGTTCCCACGAGGTACTGCCTGTAGAG
This sequence comes from Echinochloa phyllopogon, assembly GCA_033239725.1. Classification (NCBI taxonomy): domain Eukaryota; kingdom Viridiplantae; phylum Streptophyta; class Magnoliopsida; order Poales; family Poaceae; genus Echinochloa; species Echinochloa phyllopogon. The sequence goes on along the minus strand of BTCW01000002.1, from coordinate 45,446,088 downwards.
CTCGCGGAGGCACATCAGGGCTCTTCTTGCAGCTTTGCGGTAGGCATTGGGGCGGTCGTAGCCGGTGGCGTGGACAAACCAAGGTGCCACTTCCTTGTACAGTGAGCTTCTCCCCACAAAGATGAACATCCGGCACCGACGGGTACCATTGGTGGTGCACTCCCGGTAAAAGTACTCGGGGATCTCTGTAACTCCAACGTGCTCCAGGCTGAGCAGCAGCAACTTGGGGAGGCCAGGTTCTGCGGGGCAGACTCCTTCGCCCCAACCCTCGTCAGCCGACTGGGCCATCTGGAACAAGTCAAAAAGCCGTCGGTGAGTACTTGTGTGGGGGAAAGGATTAGGCAAGAACAAACTGGTGAGAGAAGACTAGGTAGGGTCAAGATCCTAGGGGTACGTCCTACGGCCAACCTATCGGCTCTGATACCACCTGATACGTCCCCTCGAAAGAGAGAACTTAATGTGATACAAATACCAGTCCCAGGATGCTGGTTCACATTATTACAACAGATAGTTCAGTACAAGGACAACATTACGGGAGGCGGTGGCATTGCAGGGCCACGACAAACAGAACTAACACTAAGCTCCAGATAAACAGATTGATAACATAGAGGTCTTCATCAGAGTGACAACGCATGCGGCTTCCAGCGGGTGACCCTAACACACAGGCAAAGGTTGGGTGCAGAACGAACCCCTCTAGACGATATCCTCAGGCACAAAGTCCGGGTCTGCCTCTGCAACAGATTAAGCAAGGGTGAGTACATACGTACTCAGCAAGCGCAACCACAACCACGGAGGGGTATAACAGAAGTATGCAAGTATTGTAACAAGGAAGGCTTGTGGTTTATTTAGCAGCAAAGCAAATTTTTATTACACATGCAAGGGTTGGTTTTCGCAACGGGTTTTCACAAATATTACTTTTAAAAGGAACAGTAAAGGTAACATTTTCCTTTATACAAGATTTTGTTGCTACCAGATTTCCCATCTGCCGTAGCCCAAGTCAAAACATTTCTCAGCTCAATCAGACACCGACACTTTCTTACACCAAAACAGGGGACTAGTGAAGTGACCAAGCCGTAACTCGCCCAATACCGTGGACACGGCTATCCGGATAGGTTTTAACTCTGCAGAGGTGTACACAACCACAAGAAGGCTACCACAACAAGAACACCTTAGTGCCAGTGCAGCTCCTATCAAAGCCATTACCCACCATAGCTAAACTGACAAGTTATCACAGACGCGACCAGGGGTTAGCAACCTACCAACGAGGTTCTAACCAGGGGCATACCTCACATAGACCGTATCCCCGGCTCCATGGCCCTCTGTTGCTCACCAGCACACCACATAACCAGCAGCTCAACTAGTGGGGTTTATGCTAGGCCGTTGCCACATACAACGGTCGAGTGGTGGTACAGAAAATATGGGTTAGGCTAGATGACACATCAACATCATCCCAAAACTTGTGACAGGATAGACAACTCCCACCATGCTCAACCACAGAGGTTAGAGCACACCTCGGCATCTCACACAAGAAATACCGTCTGTCTCATCCCACACGGGTACTCGTTTTGTTTACACAAATCATCTCTTTTATTTTAAAGTACGCACACGGTTGCTTTTGTAAACACCAAATATTTGTTATGGGTATAATGGTAAAATGTCCCTAAGCATTCCTAGCAGTGACCAACATTCAAACAGAGCATTGTCGTGTTTAAATATTAATCTAGGTTGTCAAGGAATCAGTCATAGCAATCAAGGTATGGCTATCCAACCGGGTTTAGCAGTAAAATTGTGCAAGTTTTATAAAACAGGCCATGGGTTGTGTTTATAAAAACTGGGACATCAGTATGCATCAAAGGGTGGGATTGCACTTGCCGTTCTCCCAACCCTCGGGGGATTCCTGCCCGGGGTCTTGGTCTCCAAGCTCCTGCTCGTAGCACTGCTCCTCCTCGAGTCCTTCCTCGTTCACAGCGGAGTCTACGGCACACACAAACAAACACCCAATAAATAAAAGAAAAAGCTTTTATTGAGCTCCGAAAGAAAGAACGGAAAAAGAGAGCGAATGGTGATGACATGCTTATTTCTGGGTATGGACGGGTTGGATTTGGCGGAAATATATTGGTGAATATTATGGTGGAGTTTGGGGTCAAACGGAATTAATTTGGCGCATAAAATGACGGATTTAATGGAGTTTAGGGGTTGTTTATAAAGAATAAGGGCCCTTTTGTAAATACCGGAAAGTTCAGGGGCCTCGGGTAAAGCAGACAGAGAGAGAAAGAATAGTGCTAGATGGACTGCGGGTTAAATTGTTGGAAAGGCAGGGGGTTTTGGGGAAAGTGGACGGAGAGAGAGGGGGTTTAAGTTTTGGACCGCGGGTTGATTTGGGGATAACACAGGGGGTTATCGGAAAAAGTGCTTTCTTCCTTGCGACACAGTGCAGGGGGGGGGGAGAGCGGCGGCGGCGGTACTGGCCGGCCAATCGCCGGCGATTGAGGCGGCGGCGGTGATCGGGAGCAGGGGGAAAAGGACGAGCGGGGTAAGGCGAGTCCACCTGTGGGCTTACCACGGCCGGAGGTGAAGGGTGGAGGGCGGCCCACGAGAGCAGTGGCGGCGGCGGCAATGGCGAGCGTGGGCGGCGGCGCTGTGGTGGCGGAGGGAGGCAATTGAGGGGTGTGTGAGCTGCAGGGGTTCGAGGTGAAGCTGTGGGTGTGCTCAGCTCGGGCGGAGGTGGTCCGTGGCGGCCTGCCCACGTGAGCCCGAGGGCGGCGGCAATGGCGAGTGGAGGCGGCGCTGCGGCGGTGGTGGGGCGATTGGGGTGGCAGGTGAGTGGGAGATGGTGGAGGAGAGGCCGGCGGTCCCTTTTATAGGCACGGCGGGGGCTCAGGGAGGCGGGCCGACGAGAGGGCGGAGGTGGAGTGCTTGGCGGCGGTAGGAGTGGCCGGCGGGCGGAATTAATGGCGGTCGGGGCCCGGTTGGTGGCGCGGGGAGCGAGGTGGAGCTGTGGCGGAGCAGTGCGCGTGCGTACGGTGGCGCTGCCGTGCTTGGCGGCGAGACAGCGGCGGGTCCGGGCGGTCGCGTGCACGCGCGAGCGCGGAGGGCGTGCTGTGGCGGTCGGCGGTGGGGTGCGCGTGGTCGGGGCGTGCTCCAGTGGGCGAGGTGAAAAGACGACGGTGGCGGAGCTACGGTGGAGGGCGGCACGGCTGTCACGTACGGCGGTCGGCGTGGCTTGCTTACGGTGCTTGGCGCGTTCGTGACAGAGCGGCGGTGGCGTGCGGGCGCGGTCGACGACGGTCGGCCCAGGGCGAACAGGTCCGGCGGTCGACCCAAGGGCGGACGACGCGGGATGGGACGGAAAAAGAGGGAGCGGCGACAGTGATCGGGATGCGGGCCGGAAAAGAGAGGGGAAAGACGACAGGCGAAGCGGATTCGGTGGAAAGGGAGCTCGGGCGGTAAAACATTTTGAAAGATTTTTCATCGGTTGGATTATTAGGTGATTTTCCCAGAGTTAAAAACGCGGGCGTTACAGCAACTACTCTTTCCTTCCCTTCAAATTCTTGAATGAGGGCCGATCCAATAGTTTGGGCATCGGCCGCCACGTACAACTTGAAAGGCTTGTTCAATTGTGGAGGCACCAATACTGGTGGCTTCTTCATGTACTCCTTTATTTCATCAAAAGCCTTCTGTTGTTCGTCACCCCATACAAACTTTTGATCCTTTTTTATTTTCAACAGTGAGGAAAAGGGCAACACCTTTTGTGACAAGTTTGATATGAACCTTCTCACAAAATTTATCTTGCCAAGCAGCGATTGTAACTCTTTAAGATTAGGTGGAGGAACAATTTCATCAATTGCCTTCATGCTTTTCTTACCAACTCCTATTCCTCCTTCATGTATCAAAAATCCCAGAAACTCTCCAGCCGAAACTCCAAAAGCACACTTGTTCGGGTTCATCTTAAGCCCATGTTTCCTGGTGCATTCTAGAGTTTTCCTTATGTCGGTCAAATGAGATTCATGATCCAATGACTTGATCACCACATCATCAATATATATTTCCACAATCTTGCCGATCAACTCATGAAAAATATAATTCATAGCCCTTTGATAAGTTGCACCGGCATTTTTCAATCCAAAGGTCATGACAACCCACTCAAACAACCCTATGTGTCCAGGACACCTGAAAGCCGTCTTTACTATATCTTCCAATGCCATATAAATCTGATTGTATCCTGCGTTACCATCCATGAAACTGAGCACTTTGTATCCAGCAGCAGCATCAACCAATGAATCAGCAATAGGCATTGGATATCCATCCATGGGTGTAGCCTTGTTTAGGTCTCTAAAATCTATGCAAACCCTCATCTTTCCATTTTTCTTATAGATAGGAACAATATTAGAGATCCAATCCGCGTATTTACATGGCCGAATGAAATTTGCATCTAGTAATCTTTCAATCTCCTTTTTCACATCGGCCAACACTTCTTCCCTGTAGATTTTTCGGGGTGGTTGCTTGTAAGGCCTGTATCCAGGTTTGATTGGCAACCGATGCTCAACAATAGAACGGTCTAGACCGGGCATCTCCGAATAATTCCAAGCAAAGCAGTCCTTGTATTCTTTTAACAATGTCACCAACTTTTCTTTGAAAACCGAATCCAAGTTAGCACTGATAAATGTCGGCCTTGGCTTGTCACCATCTCCAATGTCCACTTCTTCTAATTTATCGGCCGACACAAATCCACGTCCTAATTTTCCATCAGTTCCATCAATTGGATTTTCCATCAAAAATTACTATGAGAGCCGACTGCTTCGATCGGCTGCTGATCACTGCTGGCTGGTGCCACAGGACCTTCTCCCCAGTCTTTGCCTGAGAAACAATCTATGCCTTGATATTCCCAGAAAGCTGGTTCCATATTTGCCACGCTTATTGAATCATCTGCTTGGACAATCTCCACCTCATCATCTATCCACTGAATAAGCTGTTGATGCATAGTAGATGGAATACAACAATTTGCATGAATCCAATCTCTCCCAAGCAGCAAGCTATATGCCCCTTTGCCCTCAATGACAAAGAAAGTCGTAAGCAGAGTCTTGGACCCAATCATCAGATCAACGTGCACGCATCCCTTGGTGTCCGAAGGATTTCCAGCAAAATCATTCAGAATTATGCTCGTTGGCGTCAAATCTCTAGGGCCCATACCAAGCTTCCTGAATGTGGTATATGGCATTACATTGACAGCAGCTCCTCCATCGACAAACATCTTGGTCAATGGTTTGCCATTAACATATCCCTTCAAGTACAGTGGCTTCATGTGCCGATTCTGGGCTGGCTTCTCAAAAATAGCTTGTTTGTTCAACATCAATTGTGCCATTAACCCAAATCGTTCGGCATCATCTATATCGGGCAATATCTCTTCCTGTACAATTTGGTTAGCTGGAGCCATGAATTCATTCGGCAGAAAACATACCATACATGTAGGAGCCGAATGACCATGTTCGTCAGGCCTGTCTTTTGGGAGCCATATTGATTTCACCTTGACCTTTGCTTGCTTCAATTCCCGATTCCTCAGGCGCTGTACTCTTCTCTTCTGGCTCTTCCTCAAACCAGGTGGGCACCATTGTCCTTTTTGCCAAACATAAGCATGATCTTCTTCTTCTTCATGATTAACCCATTTGTAATCAGCATGTCTCTTTCTTGGTCGATCATCAAAACGCCGATCATCACTAGGATGCACCCTGCCAATTCTTTCATGGACAGATCGGCGATTGACAGTTCCCTGCCTATATTCATCATACCTATTATTGCATTCAGGACAACTATTCCATGTGGGAAGCTTCAAACCTTCGTTCCAACAGTGTCTGAAGAATGCACACCCCCAATGCGCACGTTCCTGCTCTCGAGCATATTCTTCTTGTTCTTCCTCAAGCCTTTCTTCTTCGCGCCTTCTTTTCTCCTCCTCGTATTCACGCCTTTGAAAACGCTCCTTTTCTTGCTGACGCTGCCATTTGTTGAGGAGAATACGTGTAGTAACTCTGGGTTTAAAGGATTCTCCCACTTCAAATCGGCTATTCGGGAACCGAAGATCTTTCTGGCGAATCTGTTCAATTGTGATCTGCCGAGTGGGATCAACTGAACCATCCTGTCTTGCCTTTTTTGAGGTTAAAACTTTCAATCTTCCCTTTTCTCCAGATGGAACAGCATTCACCATATTAACCGAGAACCCGATCATATTCTGAGGGAAAGGGTTACTGTCCAGTTTCATCTTGTTGTCGAATTTCAGATGTCCTTCCTGGATAGCTTTCTGAATCTTCATCCTAAAGACTCTGCATTCATTAATGGAATGAGAATTTCTATCATGAAACCCACAGTACCTCTTATCTTTCACTCCATCAGGCCGAAGCATAGAATGCCCCTCCGGCAATTTGATTCGGCCTTCTTTCACCAGGAACTCAAACAATTTGTCCGCCTTAGTCACATCAAAATCATACGTTCCCTTCACCTGTTTGATCCATCTTTGAGTCATTGTAACTGGTTCTTTGCTCCACACTATCTCTGCTGCGGCTATCTCCTCGCTATCTTCATACCCATCTTCTTGATCTGCTCTTTCAAGGAATTGGTTATAGATGTCAGCTACATCATTATTTTTAGCAAATCTGGCATCTTTCTTGAAACCATATGCCTGGTTACTCATCAAGGCCAATCTGTGCGACAACTGGCCCAGATCATCAAACTCCATCCCGAATAGCTTCTCCCGAATGACAGGCAGCATTCCAGCTACAGCCATACCAGCCAGTTGATCATCAGGTATGTTCAGAGAAAAGCACATACTCTTTGTTTCCCTAAATCTCCTGAGGAACTCCGTAGGTGTTTCATTATTCCTCTGCCTTAAGCTGGTCAAATCAACCAACTTTTTCTCGGTACTGCCAATGTAGTAATGAGCATGGAATTTCTGTTCCAGGTCTTTCCAAGTACAAATCGACTGAGCAGGCAAAGAAGCAAACCATGTAAAAGCTGGACCCGTCAGTGACAAAGGAAAGTATCTGATTCTGAAAGCTTCATCTGCCGAAGCCTCTCCAAGCTGCATCAGATATCGAGCTATATGTTCCACAGTGCTAGTATCATCTTGTCCTGAGAATTTAGTAAACTCTGTAGGCACCTTGACTCTATTCGGCAATGATACCCTTTGGTACCATTCCGGGAAAGGAGACGAGTACATGTACCCCTGATTTTTAGGCTTCAGACCGAATTGATTTTGCAATACATCGGTCATTTTTTGCACCATGAGGTCAATACTGGTATCTTGATTCCCTGGTCTTCCAGCAAGCATGCCTGCAGTACCAACATATCCAGGATTCGGGAGAGCATCGATAGCATTGTAATCCATAAACTCTGAATATCCGTTTCCATATAAATCCCTCTGCAGTCTGTTGTTCAAGGGAGATATCTTGTAAGCAGAAGCAGGCGGATTCCCTGTGGTGCCGAATGCCATATCACCGTATGTGCGAGTTTTCGGCAATGCAGGCTGAGGATCTTGCTGAATCGGTTGTCCATTTGTATCTTTAGCACCAGAACCTCCAGTTTCATCAGCATTTCCTTTACCATGTAGTTTCTGAACTGGTGCTTGAACATTGAAGTACGTCGGACCACCCAATTGCCCATGTATTTGCTCGAAGGGTTTATCCACATGCTGACCAAAAATGCTTACCATTATATGCCGAAAACTGTTCAAGAACGCAGCATTGTGATTGGTCATTGCTTCTCCCAAAGCTTTGTATAACAAGCCCGAGAATCTCTCCCTCTCTTCTTCTTCAGTAAAATCAGACTGCCCAGGAAGGAGAACTCTTGGCAAGTCGGATTTGAGAAACGGTGCACCACTCCTGTTCTTGGCGAAAGACAGTAAACATTTGTTAATGAATTGACCAGCAGCAGCCTTTACCATCTGTTGATGCTCTTCAGACAACTCTTCCAAAGTGACATCCATGATGTCGCTCAACTCAGGCATCTTGAAAACTTGTGTGTGTCCCACCGGGCGTGCCAAAAAGTGTGTTGACGTAAAATCCGCACCTCACGCCAAGCACACAGCAAGCCGAATTAGCTGGCTTTACACGTGGCCCGGGCTTTTGAATCCGGAAGCGTGCCAGTCAGTTTGCCTGAAAACTAACAAAGGGACAAAAAAAGTTTAGATCAAAACCTGGAACGTGCCGGGTGAGACCAGACAGTTCCATATTTGCGGCGTTGAAGCCAATCTCGAGAGACATATAGCTACGGACAAGCTATCTGTCGGCAGTTAAAGCCTTATTCGGCAATCGGCAAGGCACACAAGGAGCGCACTGCCGAATGCGTGACGTAAGCATGACGAAAGATCGGCTTTCAACCGAATGAACATTGTAACACATACTCGTAGCCGATTAACGAGAAACAGAGCATGATAGATAAATAAAAGGGTGAAACATGATCATAAATTCGCAGTAAACAAGGAATGCATAGGCCGAAAGCAGCACCCGTCAAGCATGATAACAAAACAAGTTAATCCACCGCATGATACGACTTGTTTGAGACCATACCACTAATCAGATTAGACCAATCCACCGCATGATACAGTCTAACCATGAAAAGCTAAAAGCATTCAATGTTTAATTACGAACCCACAACACAGTCACGAATTTACATTGAAAACAAGAATGCATAGGCCGAAAGCAGCACCCGTCAAGCATGGCAACGAACGAGTTAATCCACCGCATGATACAACTCGTTTGAGGCCACACCACCAATCAGATTAGATCAATCCACCGCATGATACAATCTAATCGTGAAAGGCTAAAAGCATTCATTGTCCAATGCAAACCCACGAACACACGTTCACTCGTGAGAGCACTACCGAATGCGGCTATTTTAGCCGAATCGGGGTCCATGGCGAAGGAACAAGCCTAATCGGTAAAGATAAATCTATCAGATCGAAACGAATTCTAATCCACCGGATGATTAGCTCTAAGACGATCCAAAAACCTGCATCTACCGCATGATACCCGGTTCTGTCAAGATCTACACGATGCCGACAAGCTCAAACCCGCGACACGTGGCAACCTAGATCGGTTTCGGACTCGGCTGTGAGGGGATAAGTCGTCACATCGTGAAGTAGAGCCGATTCTAGCCGATCTAGATTGGGCAAAGGTGTGTTGCATGAATTAAGCACATAGTAAAAACGAAGCAACACGGGGTAACTTAATGAATCTGTTAGATCTTGCCGAAATCTAACAGAGCCGATAACTTGGTCCATACTAGATCTTAGCCCACCGCATGGCTCATGACCTAACAGAGGAACCTTCTTGAGACCACAACTTAAATCCACCGGATGATACTAAGCATGGTAACAAGACTACTTGCATCAAAGCTTAAATCCACCGCATGATACTAAGCATGATACAAGGTTGCCGGTACTTACGGAGGTCGACGGATCGATGACTCCTCTCGAAGAACTCGACGACTCGACTAAAGGACTCGATGTTGGCACGGGGCCGGTTTGTTGTATGATTGATTGTCTTCTTCTTTACAGATGCCATGGGTTTATATTTATACCTAGGTCTTGATACAACTCCTAGTCGGACACGACTACAACACTTGTTTCTAAAAATAAATGACGGATCTTCGTGCCCATATTGCATTCCTTGTTCGAACCGGCCTTTTCCTTATGTTTTTCCACGTCATCGCGCCTTCCCGAATGCTACCGCTTTTACCTGCGGAACCATGCCTCTGCCGAATGACGACGCATTCCCGACCGCAGAACGTTTTTGCCGAATGCCTCTGGGGAAAAACTCCTTTGCCGAATGACATCTCTTCGACGACTCCGGCCCACATGTCAGCCTCTTCCTGGTGCCAATTTTTGGTGTCAACAATAAACACTGAGGATAGTCACGATTCAATGAGTAGTATGGTGGTATAGAATTAAATGAGCTGCTATTAAAACCAGTCTTACATAGTTTTATTGTATAATTAAGACTATAAACTAAGTAACCAAGCTATGTGATTTTTTAGAGATAAAACTTCTCTCATCACACGCCATGAAACTCTCTATTCTCTTTCATCTACCACATAGTACATTTAATATTATAAAATTTAGCTAGTAAATCGATGCGATTTAGGGCGTCCGTGTCGGGGCGTTGACTTTGACAGCTGACAGGGCACAGTCCGCTACTTTTGCTGTGGCAGATGAGGGTTGGAATTAAATAATTCTATATGTTGGTCCACAAATAATTAAATTGCTCCAAGTCAGCTATCCAAGTCAACAGGACCGTTGAGGACGTCCATAGGTCTACTGCAACGGGTAGCTTAGAGCTACCAAAAATAATATTTTACTTGATGAACAGTGCAAAAATTGTTAAGCTAGCGTGACATGAAGAGCTAGTCTTATAAGCTTTTCAACTTCTCTCCCTCTCACATGCATGTTTTCCGAGTCACTGTACACTATTGTGCCGATGCTGGCTTAAAGCTATTGCTAGCTCAGACCATTGAACATGACCTGACAAGAAAGTTGAGAAGATTAAGTGAGACGACCAACAAGGTACTTATGTTATCGGAAAAAGCTACAAGTTTGTAGCCTCCGAGCCAGAGACCTAATCCCTCCGGTTCATATTAGAACTTTAGAAGTCGTTTAGGACAGCTACACGGTCACCAAAACATAACTTTGACTTCTCTTTTCTATAAAAATATTTCTTAAAAAGTTATGTATGTATATTTTTATGAAAGTAATTTTTAAGACCAATCTATTTATATGTTTTTCACATTTCCAAACTCACGACTTAAATATTATTCATGATTTATATTATAATATTTAACTCAAACCTTATCTAAAACAACTTCTAATATAAACCAGCAAGTTGAATTGTGAGATACAAATACACATGCAGCAAGTTGTTGCTCCTCAGTCCTCATCATTTACACTACGGGAAACCGGGCACTCGGCAAACCCCGATATACACTCGGCAAACCATTTGCCGAGTGTTACACTCGGCAAAGGGGACTCGGCATAGCCCGTGTCGGCAAACAGCCCCTTTCCCGAGTGTCTTTTATCGGGCACTCGGCAAAGGCTTTGCCGAGGGCAGAAGCCGACACTCGGCAAAATAAAGCACTAAAAGACGGCCGCGAACGGCGCGTGCCGTTCGCGGCCGGCTGTTAGTGCTAACGGGGTCTTTGCCGAGTGTCGCACTCGGCAAAGACTCCATCCTTTGCCGAGTGTAGCACTCGGTAAAGTGCTGTCCAGGGGCCTGCCCCAGCCAAGCCTTTGCCGAGTGTCACACTCGGCAAAGCCAACAGCCTTTGCCGAGCGTGAGACACCGACACTCGGCAAAGGCTGGTGTCTTTGCCGAGTGTCACACTCGGCAAAGGCTTGGCTGGGGCAAGCCCCTGGACAACACTTTGCCGAGTGCTATGGCTTTAACACTCGGCAAAGAGGCAGCCTTTGCCGAGTGTTAGGGCACAAACACTCGGCAAAGCCCGCACACTCGGCAAAGAAAGTTCCAAAAATGACAGAAACAGCCTGTTTGCCGAGTGTTATGGCCAATACACTCGAGTGTTATGGCCAATACACTCGGCAAACAGGCCCTTTGCGACCCCTGTTTTTATTTATTTATTGCGTTAAAAGGACCCCCCAACAAAAACATCACAGGCAGTTTATAATAGGCATCACATGCAATTGATATATATATATATATATATATATAGCCACTAAACCATCACACAACCATAAACAAACACATATAAGTCACTAAACTGTCCAACATCACAGAAATGTCACAAATTCAACATCCAAACATCCAACATCCATCATTTACTAGTTTACAAAGTCCAACATCCATCACTCACGAAGGAGGGGGTCCGAACAACGATCTATCCGCCCGTGCCGCAAGGTCTTTGTCTTGAGGGCCGTCATTCGAGGCCACCGAGCCAGGAGCCTGCCCAATAGAGATTAGTGTTGTGTGTTACAAGATTTACGACAGAAATGAGTTGTGAAATGAAATTATAAGGTTCTTAAGTGACTCACGGGAGAAATAGGAACACGTGGTGAAGGCAGTGGAGGCAGTGGAGGCAGTGGTGACATCACCGCCGCCGGCGACGGACCTTCAACCACCCGCTGGCCAATGCTCGTCAGGTAGGCCATTACTTGCTCCTGCCACGCTCGGTTCGTCCGCTCGGCCTCCTCCTTCTGCCTCTCTTTCTCGGCCTCCGCGTCCTTCATCCGCTGCACCTCCGCCTCCAGGAACTCCCACCTCTGCGTCTCTTCCTCCAACCGGGTCTGCAATATTCAATCACAAAGTTACAATACATTGCAAACGTAAGTAAACTTCACGTACGAAGAACAAAACAGAAATAACCTGGAGTGCCTGCATCCCGAAGTGTGAACCGGGAAGAGGCTGGCGGATAGCCGTTGAAGAGCTCGTGCTCCTGGCTCGAATATGGCAGAGTGTGGGGGTAGCGGCCGTGTCGATGGTGCTGTTGGCAATCAAGTACCGCCCGTGCTTCTTGCCTCCTCCCGCCCTCATGACCACTTCTCCATCCATGTCATGGGCGGTCGGATCCCAGTCTGGCCCGTGGACCTCCCTCGCCACCTCTGTATATGCCGCGAGGCGACTGTGGACGCTGGCGTTGCTGTATGCCGCGGGCCCGTCCTCCGGGTTGTACTGGACGTCGGAGGTCGCCTTGCCCTTGTGGGCCATAGCAAATGCCTCAAGCTGTGAGCAAGACGCACCACCATGTGACGCCGACTGAAAAAATAAACAATAAGAATTAGCAATTATACAGAATTGAGTGAGCGAAGATAGAAATGACTCGGCGTACCCATTTGGCCCTGTACTCCTCGAGGCTAAGGCTGCCCTGATGGTGTGCTATACCGGGCATAAGCAAACGCCGCTCCCGGCAAAGGTCGTGCTGAGCCGCCCACTCGTCGCTGCACCACTTGTCGACTATCACCTCCCAGCATCTGGGATGCGGGGCGCACCACCACGGAATCGCCTACAAGACATCAAGTGTACGACATATAACAAGATCGAATTTAAAGTACTTAATCTTAGAATAAAACATTATCGATTTTCATACCGCCATGTATTGCTCCTTGGTAAACTTTATCTTTCTTGCCTCGGGTTTCTTCACGGAGATCTTGAGTGCAGCGTAATAATCAATTACGGCCTGCACGCGCGCCTCGTAGTGCAGGTCCTTGACGAGCTTCCAACAGGCTGCATGTGCCACAACATCCGCCAAAGCCTCCTGTCCCGGGACGCATCTGTAAAAGTTCTGCGCATATATACACGATGGATGTTGCATTATTTGTAGATTGTTAATGAATGTGCTGTGTTGAGCAATGTAGTGCAATGAATACTTACCCACAACTCGCCCTTTACCCGCTCGGCCTTGTTGTTGAAGATCCTGCGGTCCCAGTCCTCCTGATCGCGAGCGGCGACGTAGTGGTCAAAGGTGTAGGCCGGCTCCTCCCTGCCGCCAATGGTCACCAGACCCGGAAACAAATCCCTGCAAAGAAGACCCAGGATGCCGTTGACTTTGCGGTCGTGAGCAGCGCCCGGGGTGGCACTCACCCAATTCCTGCCCAAGTGATTAAGATAAATTGTTAGTCCATATTGTGATTTCCAACATATGAATATGACACGAAAAGGTACTTGTAGCATCTAAAATTACTTACCTTGGAGGGTTGGGTGCGATCACGGGGCGACGCTCTATGGGTATCGGGCACTTCGGGAGTTGCGAGGGGCCTCGCTGCCAAAGGGCCGAGTTCTCAGAGGAGGTGGACCCCTCTATGTCCTCGCCCTCAGGGTCCTCGGCCCCATGGTCCTCAGCCCCGTGCTCCTCGGCCACGTGCTCCGCTGCCTCGTGCTCCTCGTCCTCGCGGTCCTCGTGCTCCGCGGCCCGATTGTCCGCCGCCGAAGGAACAAAGTCCTCGTTGGATGAAGACGACGAAGGTACGGGGGTCCGCTCTCGCCTCTTGCCCTTGCCTCGCCCCCTGCCTTTGGCCTTCTTCTTTCGCCCCTTGCCCTTGGCACCAGATGACCCAGCTGCATCGGACCCTCCATCTTTGAACTTCCGGTACAACGACATGACGTTCCTCATTGCACCGCCCCGACCAACCATCTTGGTTCAATCACCTGCAATCAACAAAAACATGCATTTATTAGATTTCACATATAAACATAAATTATTAGAAAGACATGTAATATATAAGAAATATGAACCGACATAAACTATTAGAAAGAGATGATGCAATATATAAACGTACTTTTATTAGAAATAATCATCCGGATCAGGATTATCTGGATCAACGGTCGCATCATCACTATCGTACATTTCGAGATGTTCATGGTTGTCCTCCAAAGGCGGAGGAATGTCGTCGGCTTCATCATTGCCTAATTGTAATCGCTCTAGTAACTCTACCTCCTTAGCATTATGAACCACATCTCCAGTGTCCTCGTCAACCAACATTTCTGAGTCTAAATCCATTCCGACCGCTTCGGTTAAGTCTATCTCAAAAGACCCTTCTAGCCCATTTTCTTGGAAGAACTCTCCGTCATAGGTGTTTGGATCTATGTTATAATTTTCATTGTTTGGGACTGGTAGTTTACCGCGTGGCGACACTTTGTATACAACGTCCCAACCCTCAAGCCTTTTGTCCTTTTTGCATGGGTATGACAAATAATACACCTGGGTGGCCTGTTGAGCCACTATATAGACATCGTCTCCAGGTAAGACATATGACTGTCGAATTTCGACTAGCCCAAGACTAGGGGTCTGTCTCACCGCTGAAGGATCAAACCAATGACATTTGAAGATAACAGGAGAAAGAGGTTTGCTTCCACCGAAATTAAGCTCGTATATTTCTTCAAGTCTCCCATAGTAATCGAACCCATCAGAGCCTGGAGTATAAACTCCGGTATTTGTAGTCCTTCGATTGGGCATCCTCGCCTCATGACTTGTTGTGCGAAAACGATAACCATTCACGTCATATCCGGTAAATGACTTGACCTTATACGCACAACCATCGGCGATTTGTCTCAACTCGGGACTCATAGACCCATCGGATTGGCCCTGCGAGTTCGACCAGGATAGTTTGTTATATTAATGACATGACTTCAGTAACGTCAAATTTAGGACAAGACTGAAATTAAGTGTACCTTCTGTTTGAACCAAGAAATAAAATCTGGGTTTCCATGTTTAAGAAGGTCATCAACTTCCTGCGCGGTAGGAGCCCTCCTATTACGCCAGAATTGATCAAGAAATTCCCTGTATGAACGAGAAACGAGTGTTGGATGCAGAATAGTGGCTAGGTACTCGAAAACAAGATTGTTCTGAACTTACCGCATGTATGGCTCAACTTCGGATAGATTGGTGAGCACATAAAGCATGATAGCGCGCCACTCTGCATTTGTCAAGTTTTTGTTGGTGCCTTCACTTGCACTTCCCAGTTGCCCTCGGAAAAGGCTGAGGTTCGATTCAACTTCGCCAACATTGTAACGAGGCGATGGATTGTGCACGCTAGGGAGGTTGTCAGCATAATACTTCGTTGTGAAGTTTGACACCTCCTCCTAAATGTAAGCCTCTGCAATAGAAGCTTCAATCTTGCATTTATTTTTGCATTTAGTTCGAAGAACCTTTTGGCATCTCTCAATTGGATAGCACCAGCGGTTCTGCACAGGCCCTCCCATTCGTGCCTCATACGGAAGGTGCAGAATCATATGCTGCATCGGGTTGAAAAAACCTGGTGGAAATATCTTCTCCAACTTGCATAGCAACACGGGAGCAAGCTTTTCAATTTCTGCAAGCATTGTCTTCGATACTTCCTTAGCACACAGTTGGTGGAAGAAATTGCTCAACTCTACCTGTCGGAGCCACAGGTGTGCGTCCCAATCAGGGAGGACGACGCGTGGGGCAACGTGCCGCTCCACGCGAATCTGCAGCTCGTGCAGTTTTCGACGTCTCCTGAGCTGGGACGGCGTTGGCGGCGCCCGGGTAATAGCCATCATACCGGGCGTCCTGGAGGCAAGCCGCATGAGGAGGCCCTCACCGGCCGCTTTGAACTCCAGGCTCCCAAACATGATCCGGTACCCGCGCGGAAGCGGGCCGGGGGACCCCGTGGCGGATCGTGGCGACATGGACTTGGCATGGCTTGCCGTCAAGGGAACTGATCGGGTGAAGTGGGTTGATCACAGCGCAACCCACCTACCTGGCGCGCCACTGTCGGTGCTGAGATTGGGCGGCCAATCCTCAGCGCCACAGAGAATGCGCTGTGTCCCGTCCCCTGACGGTTGATGCAAGAGCTAGCACGATGAGACAAGAGTTTATCCTGGTTCCGACCGTGAGGTCGTACGTCCAGCAGAGTGCGCTCGGGGCGCTGTACAATCTTGCACCGGAGTGCTTGCAGTGGGGGGGCTACAAGCGAGGTGGGAGAGGAGAAGGAGTCTCCAGGTCCCGGAGTGAGGTGTGATTGAGGCAGAGTACCAATATCGTGTGCGGTGGTGATCGTGTCTGCGTTCGTCTCTCTCTGTCCCTCTCGCTCCCTTCCTCCTTTTATAGGCCAAGGAGAGAGGGGGGAAGGGGCTTACAAGTACAAGTACAGTGTGTGCTATAGGGGCGCGCACTGGAGAGCATGGCGCCGGGCGTGCGGTCGTCCTTGACCCTGGCAGGGGATTTATGGCGAGCTCCGGCTTCTGCGGGTCTCATGGCCGTCCCTGTGCTTGTCCTGGAGTAGTTTCGAGGGGTGGTGCCACCGTAATCCGCGCCCAACCGCCCGCCGCAGGTTGGTTCGAGGATGTGGCAGGTGGGGAAGGACGGGAGTTGGCGACACAGGGGTCGGCATGGCGGTTGCTGTTGACCACAGTGCGCGGCGTGCCCGATTTACTGGGGAATGGCCGAGAGTTGATGGATTTGACCCGACGTTCGTCATCACCGGGCCGCGCCTAACCGGAGTCCGTGCTCGGTCGCTGCTCATATATTCGTTCGAGGGCTCTTCACGCCCACTCGAGGGCTGCACCGGGGGGAAAGGACGGGAGCGGGTGGAATAGTGGTGCGGAATGACGCCTGTAAGTCTGCACAGGGCCTTGCGTAGCACCGCATGCGTCCGCACAGTGGCGGTGAGGACGCATAGTGACCGGAGCAGGTAGAAATGCGAGCCCTGCGGTGTCAGCGACGCGGCGTGGGGAGAGATCGCCTTTTGACTTCGGCGCCTGCCTGACGGGGCGGGCATTAAATGCCGTTGTCGGGCGGGGCGCTGGGGCGCGCCGCGTTGAGTAGAGAGGTGGCCTCGAGCGAGGCGGAGTTGGCTCGCCTGCTCGAGGGGATGCGCGACCCTCGAGCGAGGCGGAGTTTGCGTTGCGCCTGATCCGGGGTGCCCGGGTCCCTCGAGCGAGGCGGAGACGGGGGTCGCTACTTGGGTCCCCCCGTCAGGCGAGCTCGGACGGCTGTATTTGGGCCATGATAAGCTGTGACGGGCCGCGCTGCCTTGGGGGCCCTTCCGGGCTGCTGGTGATTCGGTCCTTCTATGGTTAATCGTTTTTTGAGGGTGATTACCCCGATGGTTAGGGGACCCCCTGGGTCTATCCCCGACAGTAGCCCCCGAGTCTCTGCCGGACTAAGGGTCAGTCGGGCAGAGGCTGACGGTTCACGGGATCGCTCCCGGGCATTCTGCGGGGATTACTCCTTCTTGATTACGCATGTTCTTCCGTGGGGGCGCGCGAGCGCACCCGCGGGTGTAGCCCCCGAGCCCTTGGAGGAGTGAGTTCACTCGTGCAAGGGCTTTGACTCCCGAGGGTTGTGTTAGTCGCTCCCCATTCGACGTGGTGGATTGCGGGGATGATACCGATTTACACGGAACCCGGGGGGCGGGTCTTGCACGGCTTCGACGTGTTTCGCGCATAGAAGGAGGAGGATATGTTGCAAGGAGCCCCCGAGCCCCTGGCCCGAGCGGGGGCGGTCAGAGGGGCTTCTTGTCTTTGGGTTGCGACCCTCGCTTCCCCTTCGCGGGGGAGAGGGGTGAGGTCATTCGTGTATCCCTCGAATCGGGCCGCGTACACGGATGCCTCGGTGAGCTGCTAGCGGGTAGTTCAAGTGGACGCCCGTGCCCCGTTCGCTAGGGGTCGGCACGTGGTCCGGAGACTCGTCCATTAGAGCGCTTGCAAAGGTTTGCTAGGTAGGGCTCAGCCCCCTTCGATGGAGGCCGAGGGCGCGGAAGCTCTCCCTCGATGGGATCCCTCATCTAGCTGCCTATGTCTGGCCTTGAACACAACAGGGGCGTCCCCAAATTCGCGTTTGGGGTAAAGTTCGTTGAGCACGCCCGAATCGTCCCTGACTCTGTTGATCCGGAGCGCCTGTCGAATCCTTTCGCGGGCCAGGCTTCGTACTCCTAATCAGTGGGGCCTTGCAAAAGGTGCAGGTCGCCCTCGAGCAGCGGGCTCGAGGGTTGGTCGAGCGTGACCGGTAGCCTTCGCATCGCTTAATCTGGGGCGCCCGTCGAACCCTTTCGAGGCCTGGGCTTCGAGCCCCTGATTAGTATCACCCTGCGCCTCGGGGGGGAGGGGCGTCGTTGTCTTACCTTGGAAGGAACCCTTCCGTTCGGTTGTTGACGTTTCGGTTTGCGGGCCTGCGCGCGACCGCTGGCGGGCGTGGTCGTGGCTGACGTGGCGCGGAGTGGGCGAGGTGGGCGTAGTGGGCGCACCATTTTAGGCGGGGTTGACGTGCGCCGGGGAGAGGCGAGGCGACCGGCGGTCAGGCGCCGCTGTCGCGTCGTTTCGTTTTACTGTGCCGCAGTAAATGCCGCTGCTCACGCGTGCCATTCCCCGAGAAAAGGGGAGGGGCCCCTGACTGACATTGGTGCGCCACGCGCGCCGGGCCTGTCGCCGATGGTTTTGCGTGCCGCGGCGGGGATGAATTTGCTCCTTCCCTTATAAAAGGAAAGGGGGGAGGGGATTACTTACCTTCGCCATTCCCCGCACCAGCTCGCGCCTCCGCTTTTCTTTCGCTTCCGAGCCCGCTAGCTGCTCTCTGCTCATTCCGCCTGCCTTTGTCGCCTTTGCTCCCCGCTTCGCCGTCTGCCATGGTGGTTATTGAGGGCGTCACCGACTGGACTCCGTCCACCACTACCGATCACCTCCTGGAGGGCCTGGTGACCGGCGGGCAGCTCTCGCCCCGGGGCGATCCGGCGCGGCCGGCGTGGATTGTCCCGCCGCTGGCGGCCAGGGTGCCGAACCCGCCGGCGGGGTATGTGGTGAGCTTCATCCGCTTCCACGAGCGGGGCTTCAACGCGCCCGCCAGCCAGTTCATGCGGGGCCTCTGCCACTACTACGGCGTGGAGCTCCACAACTTCGCCCCCAACGCCATCTCTTAGGCGGCGGCCTTCATCGGCGTTTGTGAGGGCGTGCTGGGGATCGAGGTGCACTGGGACCTGTGGGTCCACCTCTTCCGCGCCGAGCTCAGCACGTCCGGCGCGGGGAGGGGGGTGCGCCGTTCTTCGTGCGCCGGCGGTCTTACGCTCGCGCCGTTCGAGCCCCGGAAGCATCTGTATCCGGCCTGCAGGATGACCACCAACAACAGCGGCTAGGCCAAGGGGTGGTTCTATCTTTGCAACGACGGCCTAGGGTTGCCGGAGTACACCGGCAAGATCTTGACGGAGAAGGCCGACTCCTGGAGCTACGGTGTTTCCGGCGACGGTCAGCGGAAGAGGCTCCGCCCCGCCATCAACGCCCTTCGTACTCTGGAGGGGTCGGGTTTGACCGTGGCGCACGTGCTTGTGCACTGTCATCGTCGCCGGGTGGTTCCCCTCATGGAGAGACAGCTCCCTCTGTTCCGGATGACAGAGGGCGCCGACCCGGCGGCACTGGCGGCTTCGCGTATGTTGCCGGAGCTGCTCCTTGAGGAGTACGTCGTCACGAGGGTGCGAACGGCGGTGCATCCCGATACCATGCCGAGCGACCTCAGGTCGTTCCGGCTGCGCCCTGATGAGGGCCACGTTTTGTCGGTAAGTCACCGTCTTCCCTCCCGAGCTGTCGGACTGATAACTTAGGATTTTCTTTCTCGATTCATTGTGGTTTCAGGAGGTGAACTGTGGCCTCTACCGCTCCCTCGCGCCGACTCCGGAGGTGCGCGCTTCGAACCGCGCCCGCCGCGACCGCGAGAGGGACGCGAAGGCGGCGAAGAAGGCTAGCAGCCAGAGGAGGCAGGCCCGGTGCGACGCGCACTCGGCGGCGCTCCGCCGGTGGAGGAGGGACGGCGGGACGCCGCCGTCGTCCCCAGAGGACTCCCCAGACCCTCCCAGCGAGGAGGAGGAGGAGGAGGAGATCGACGCCGGCGGGGCTCTGCCCGCCGGTGAGGAGGAGGAGATGACCGTGCCGCCGCCCGGGGCGGGCGCGGCGAGCCTTGGTGATGTCGCACCGGTGGCGGCGCGGACGGCGGTAGCGCTTGCCTGACCCGCGGCGCCGCGGGCGCATGTGACATCTACCCCTGCTGCGAGCGAGTCGCGTCGCAGCAGATCGGATGCCGAGGGCTCGAGGGGTTCGCAGCCCCCGAGCGGGTTGAGGGGGTCCTCGAGTTCGAGGAGGGCTCCCTCGACGGGCGGCTCGAAGCGGAAATTGCAGGCCTTGCAGGACCGCGTCCGGTAAGTCTCGCTTTGAGCCTTTCTCGTGATTTTCCATCCCCGTTTGGTTTTTTACTTCATAATTTCCATTTTTCCTTTCTGATTCAGCGCTCGGGGCGCTGCCAAGGCCAACCCCAACCTCGCGGCTAAGAAGGCGTTGAAGGTCGGAGCATTGGATTCCCCTCTCGCCAGGGGATCGCGTTCACGCGGGACTCCGCGTCCAGCAGCGACGCCCGCAGTGATGCCGGAGGAGCCGGCGCCGGGGGCGCGAGATCCCCGGCCGACGGAGACGGAGCGGGAGGGGACGCCCCCGATGGTGGTTATGGAGCCGGGGCACGGCGCCCCAGTGATGGATGTGGAGCCGGGGCACGGCGCCCCGGTGATGGGTGAGCAGGGGGGCCGCGGTTCAAGCAAGCTTCTGAGCTTGATATCACCGGAGTGATTGCTGGTAGCGTGCTGAGTGAAGCAACGCCACGTCTCGAGCCTCATCCACCTGGTCCAGCGAATTCTCGCGGTTCCGCTGGTTTTGTTCTTCTTGGTAGGCCTTGAGCCTCGGAGACCCGTACTCCAAGTCTGTTGGGAGGACGGCCTCGACGCCGTAGACGAGGAAGAACGGGCTGAAGCCTATGGCCCTACTTGGGGTCGTCCTGAGACTCCAAATCACCGATGGCAGCTCAGCTACCCATTTCCGGCCAAACTTGTTTAGCTTGTTGAAGATTCTTGGCTTCAGGCCTTGTAGTATCATGCCGTTGGCACGTTCTACTTGCCCGTTCATTTGTGGATGCGCTACGACCGACCAATCTATACGAATGTGATGGTCATCGCAGAACTCCAAGAATTTCTTGCCGGTGAACTGGGTGCCGTTGTCGGTGATGATCGAGTTGGGTACCCCGAATCGGTGGATGATGTCGGTGAAAAACAACACGGCCTGCTCAGATCTGATGCTGGTGATGGCCCGGACCTCGATCCACTTCGAGAACTTGTCGATGGCCACCAACAAGTGGGTGAAGCCCTCGGGCACTGGGCGGAGAGGCCCCACGAGATCCAACCCCCAGACCGCGAAAGGCCATGTTACAGGGATGGTCTGTAGGGCGTGCGCCGGGAGATGCGTCTTTCGTGCGTAAAATTGGCACCCTTCGCAGGTGCGCACGACTTCGTTCGCGTCGGCTACGGTGGTAGGCCAGTAAATGCCTTGCCGGAACGTGTTACCCACGAGGGTACGTGGCGCCGCGTGGTGTCCGCACACCCCGGCGTGGATGTCGCGGATCAACTGCTTTCCCTCGGGGATGGGGATGCATCGCTGCAGAATTCCTGAGGCGCTGCATTTGTACAGCTCGCCGCTGACCGAGACAAAGGTCTTGGCCCTTCTGGCAATGCGGCGCCCCTCGGTCCAGTCCGAGGGCAGCTCCCCGCGGTCGATCCACGCGAGGTATGGGCTGCGTCAGTCTTGCGGTCTTGTGTTCACGTCGATTTCCATGGCCTCGGCCGAAGAATTTCCAACGTCGAGGGTTTCGAGCCCCTCTTTCGAGGGGTCCTCTTCCATGGGCTCTACTCCCTCGGACCCCGAGGGCGTCTTGAGGGCTCCGGCCCTTTGTTCGAAGTTGACGGAGGGTTGGTCGAGGTCGCGGGCGAAGACATTAAGAGGAACGGTGATTCGCTCTGACGCGATCTTGGCCAGCTGATCCGCTTCCTCGTTGTATTTGCGCACGATATGGTTCAGCTGGAGGCCATAGAATTTGTCCTCGAGGCGGCAAACCTCGTTGCAATACGCCTCCATCTTTTCGTCGCGGCAGCTTGCGTTCTTCATGACTTGGTCGATGACCAGCTGAGAATCTCCCCGGACGTCGAGGCGTTTGACGCCAAGGTCAATGGCGATGCGGAGCCCGGCGAGGAGGGCTTCATACTCCGCATGCGTGTGGCAGGTGGGGAAGGACAGGAGTTGGCGACACAGGGGTCGGCATGGCGGTTGCTGTTGACCACAGTGCGCGGCGTGCCCGATTTACTGGGGAATGGCCGAGAGTTGATGGATTTGACCCGGCGTTCGTCATCACCGGGCCGCGCCTCACCGGAGTCCGTGCTCGGTCGCTGCTCATATATTCGTTCGAGGGCTCTTCACGCCCACTCGAGGGCTGCACCGGGGGTGGGAAAGGATGGGAGCGGGTGGAATAGTGGTACGGAATGACGCCTGCAAGTCTGCACTGGGCGTTGCGTAGCGCCGCATGCGTCCGCACAGCGGCGGTGAGGACGCATAGTGACCGGAGCAGGTAGAACAGCGAGCCCTGCGGTGTCAGCGGCGCGGCGTGGGGAGAGATCGCCTTTTGACTTCGGCGCCTGCCTCATGGGGCGGGCATTAAATGCCGTTGTCGGGCGGGGCGCCGGGGCGCGCCGTGTTGAGTAGAGAGGTGGCCTCGAGTGAGGTGGAGTTGGCTCGCCTGCTCGAGGGGATGCGCGGCCCTCGAGCGAGGCGGAGTTTGCGTTGCGCCTGATCCGGGGTGCCCGGGTCCCTCGAGCGAGGCGGAGACGGGGGTCGCTACTTGGGTCCCCCCGTCAGGCGAGCTCGGACGGCTATATTTGGGCCGTGATAAGCTGTGACGGGCCGCGCTGCCTTGGGGGCCCTTCCGGGCTGCTGGTGATTCGGTCCTTCTGTGGTTAATCGTTTTTTGAGGGTGATTACCCCGATGGTTAGGGGACCCCCTGGGTCTGTCCCCGACACTACCAGCACTAGCCAGACATGCTCAGGGACATAGCCTCGAACCATCACCGGAAGAAGCCGCTCAAGCCATATGTGGTAGTCATGACTCTTGAGCCCGTTGATTCGTAAAGTAGTTAAGTTCACTCCCCTCTTCAAATTCGCTGCGTATCCATTAGGAAATTTTAATGTTTGGAACAACCTTAGCACTTCCTTCTTTTGGTCATTATCGAGAACGAAATCGGCCTTAGGTTTTTTCCATGTTTTGCCGTCCCTGGGAGGTGGTATATTTAGCTTCGGTCTATTGCATAACCGCTGCTGATCCACTCTTGCCTTGGTATTGTCTTTGGTTTTATCAGGAATGTTCATGATCGTACCCCAAAGTGCCTCGGCAAGATTCTTTTCGGTGTGCATCATATCAATATTATGTGGAAGCAGAAGGTCTTGCATGTACGGGAGCTTCCACAGGCCCAACTTATGAGTCCAGGCATGTTGCTCGCCATAACCCACAAAACGTCCATCCTCCCCGACCACGAGAGCGTCTAACTCTGCATGAACATCCGCACCTGTCATCATCTGTGGTGCAGGGTCTTGAACCCTGAAACCTTTCGTGAAGTTCTTGATATCTTGTCTAAATTCGTGTTCAAGAGGGAGAAATTGACGATGTTTGTCGAAGCATGAATATTTTCCACCCTTGGTCAGCCAGATGAACTTCAGAGATGCCTTGCATATTGGACATGGGAACTTCCCGTGAACACACCAGCCGCAGAATATCCCATACGCCGGATGGTCATGCAGGGAGTACTGGTAGAAGACATGCATTTTAAAGTTTGTTTTTGTAGCTCGATCGTATGTCCATACACCTTCCTCCCAAGCACGGTCCAAATCATGAACAAGAGGCTCCATATACACACTCATATTTTTCCCCGGGTAATTAGGAATAATTAACGACAAAAATATGTTCTGTCGTTGAAAGAGGACGCCGGGGGGGGGGGGAGATTGAGTGGGATGACGAACATTGGCCAACAAGAGTATGGGGCAGCCGTCATTCCATACGAGTTGAACCCATCTGTTGCCAACGCAACACGCACATTCCGAGCCTCTCTAGCCTTGTCACGATGAATCCCATCAAAGTGCTTCCATGCTTCACCATCGGATGGATGTACGAGCTTATCAGGATTGTATCGCACTCCACTTTTGTGCCATGTCATCTGTTTCGCGGAGTCCTCGGTCATGTAAAGCCGTTGGATCCTCGGTATAGGTGGAAGGTACCGTAGGATATTCATGGGTATTTTGCTTTGCTTCTTCTTACCATCAGCACCGACTATCTCCACGAATCGAGAAGCCTGGCACTTCGGACATTGCTTTGCGTCCGCATATTCTTTCCTAAATAAGATGCATCCATTCGGACAAGCATTTATCTTCTGATACGGCATCTTAAGTGCATTTAGAAGTTTCTGTGCTGCGTACATGTTCTTTGGCAGAATGTGACCTTCCGGAAGGAGGCCGCCAAAAACTGTCAGGATGTGGTCAAAGGCGTCTCGACCCAACCTAAACTGGGACTTGACAGCCAACAGACGTGCAACAGCATCAAATTGAGAAACCTTAGTGTGTGAGTGAAGGGGTTGTTGTGCCGCTGCCAACATGTCATAATAAACCTTTGCAGTGGCCTCCGGCTCCTCCTCCCTAGGTCCATCATTGAAGTCTGCTTCGCCATAGTCATGCAACATGTCCCCTACCCCTGCCTCATCATCAAACTCCTCGATCTGCTGCCTCATGGCCTCGTCTCTCACACGATCAACGGCTTCACCATGGCGTGTCCACCGAGTATAGTTCTCCATAAATCCATACTTAACGAGATGTTTACCCATCACTCCTTCTGTTTGGCGTTTACGGTTGTCG
Organism: Echinochloa phyllopogon; assembly: GCA_033239725.1. Classification (NCBI taxonomy): domain Eukaryota; kingdom Viridiplantae; phylum Streptophyta; class Magnoliopsida; order Poales; family Poaceae; genus Echinochloa; species Echinochloa phyllopogon. Next base: position 45,420,886 of record BTCW01000002.1, on the reverse strand, counting down.
CAAACCGCGCATGGACAGAAAGTAGTTGGCACTCCTTTCGCATTGGCAAAAGCTTGCTTCAAGAACGCCTGAGTCTTGGCAATCCATTCATCTGTACATTCACCTTTAATTGAGCGGCCAGTGTACATCCACTCACGGTCATCCATCCCTTTACATATCACCGAGAAATAATTTTCTTCCATACCAAATTTATAATAATAAATGCATCTACCGGATGCTATCTTTATGTCTAATAGGTAAAGATAGGTCCTAATCCCACCCGAGAATGTGTAGACGGGTAGTTTCCATGCTCTACTTGTATCCAAGACGGAATTTCGGTAGCACCTCCCCGCTGTTCTCCAAATACACGTCCAATTACGGAGATTGTGTATTCGGAGAACAACAGGGAGATGATGCCGAAACTCAGCCTCGGTACGAGTAGAGCATGGAAACTACCCATCTACACATCCTCGAGCTGTCCAAAAACGTGGACAATTCGAAACAGATACGGTTAGACATATGCAAAGATTCACATATTCACAACCGTATCTCTTTCGAACGGGAGACGCCTAAATAGGTTACGTGACACAGTTGTGCGCAATCTTGGCCTGTTGTATTTAACTGTACGGTATGAATTCTTTGTCATGTTTTTGCGTATCCTACAGTAAATAAGATGTCATATCATCTTATTTACTGTAGGAAATGCAAGAACATGGCAAAGAAGCCACACGGTAAAGATAAATACAAGAAACGAAGAAGGTACACAACTTAAATATGGATCTACGAATTAAATACTGAGGGTGTATGGTTTTGCATGTGCTCACCTACGGGCTCGACGGCGGGCGAGTCGGTGACGCTCGTGTCGGTGCAGACGGCAGGAACGACGAGCGGCGTCGGGGTCCAAGTCGAAGACGGTGCAACAGGCTGACTGAAATAAAAACAATTTTTTGTCAAATAAAAAATTTGGCAGCACCTCCCCTACACATAAAGGTTTCTGAAACCACACATCCTGTAAAAAAAACACGGCACGAAGGCCGACAACCACATAACCATATCCACGGCACGAAGGCCGACAGCCACATAACCATATCCATATATACATCAAAATTCTATCATCCATATGAACGGGGTGGCTACCATCAAAATTCTACCATCCATTCATATACATATACATATATATATTTCTATCCTATGTATGAAAAACAACAACTACCACATCCATTCATATATATTTTTCACAAACAGCAACTAAGTTGACATGTATTTTTCACAACAATTTTTTCAAAAAAAATTACCTTCAGGGAGGCCGGCGTGGAGGCCGGCGGCAGGGAGGAGGCCGGCGAGGAGCCCGGCGGCGGGGAGGAGGCCGCCGACGTCTCGGGGCGGCGACCGGGGCGGCGGCGGCTTGGGGCGGTGACCGGGACGGCGGCGTGGGCCGGCGACGGGCACGAGGGGCCGGGGGCCGGCCGAGGCGGCGCTCGGGGCGGCGGCTTGTGGCGCTGGCGTCCGGGACGGCCGGGGAGGAGGTCGGCCGGGGCGAAGGAGGCCCGGGGCGGCGGCGGCGGGCCGGGGCGGAGACGGCCCGGGGCGGCGGCGTCAGGCCGGAGCGGAGGTGGCCCGGGGCGGCGGCGGCGTCGCGGGGTGGCGGCAGCGGCTCGGGCGGCGTCGGGGCGGAGGCGGCGGCCGGCGTCGCGGCGGAGGGCGGCGCTCGGGGTGGCGGCACGGTGCGACGGCGGCTCGGGACGGCGGAGCGCGGCGTCGGGGCCGGGGCGCGGAGGGCGGCCGGGAGCAGCAGGACCGGCGGCGTCTTGGCGTGCGGGCCGGGGCGCGGAGGGCGGCGACGGCAGGCGGCCGCGGGCCGGAGGGGGAGGGCGGGCGGGAGGCAGGGGGCGGCGGCGGACGCCGGCGGCGGCGGTGGGCGGGGAAAGGAGGCGGCGGCGGCGGGGTGGGTGGGTGGGGGGCGGGGGAGTATGTAGCAGTAGCGTTGCGGCCGCGTGGCGGTTAAGTCCCCTGGCGCACCCCCTATTTGTCGAGTGTCTTGGATCTGACACTCGGCAAACAGATCCGCCACGTCGGCATGCGCTGGCAGCTGACGTGGCCGCGCGCGGCCGAAGGGAACGGCCACATGGGCTGTTTGCCGAGTGTCTGGCCCAGGGCACTCGGCAAACATGCCCTTTGCCGAGTGCCTACACTCGGCAAACGTGCCACGTGGGCCAATGACGTGGCCCGCGCGGCCGCGGGCCGGCCAGCCCACGTGGCCTCTTTGCCGAGTGCCACCGAGCAGGCACTTGGCAAAGGTCCTCTTTGCCGAGTGTCCAGAGCTGACACTCGGCAAAGGGCTTGTTTGACACTCGGCAAACATTTTGCAGAACATTTGCACCATACATAAATTTTCAAATTTGATAAAAAATACATCAAAATATCTTGTAAAATACATTCAACAATGCACATTTTATGCTTCAATGAAATTTTTTTATTGTTTCATGTCTATATAGCTCATAATTCCTTCATATATTTCATTATTTCATGCGGAGAAGGGCGTAAAAATAATTTAAAAAATACCAAATGGGTCCGGAAAAATATGATAACTTCAAATGAAGCAATCTACGTCGTCTATTGCCTATAGAAAAAGTTATGAACTCAAATTCTAATTCAACTTCACTTCGTTTCGAAATCGAGCTGTCTCCTTCTCAACTCTCCGAAACCTCTATGGGATATGCTCCGATTGGACAAGGCCGTATATATAAACTTTTCGAAATCGTCTCAACTTTTTGCCACAGGCTCCACATAAGATATAAAGAGCCTTTGACAAGTATCACAGGAAAATGATAAAGTTTGGAGCCCAAAAACATAAGTTTAAATAAAAAAGGGACAACCTTTGCCGAGTGTTTATCCGAGTGCTGCCAGCTCAGCACTCGGCAAAGAGGAAGTTTGCCGAGTGCTTAGCTTGAAACACTCGGCAAACCCACCATTCCATCGGTGCAAAAAACCCTTGTATTCAAAATTTTCAAACTTTTGTATTTGAATTCTAAGTTTTTTAAAAAATATTATCAAATTTTTGAAATGTTTGCCGAGTGTCTATCTTGTACACTCAGCAAAGCTGTGGCAATCCAAACGGCCATCCCCGGCCGTTGGCGCACGCGGCACGTGCAAGACACGTGCCACATCTTTGCCGAGTGTCAGGCCGGTGACACTCGGCAAAGAGTATGCAGCCCAAACGGCCTCCAACGGCCGTTGTCGGCCGTCTCACGCGCCGAGCACGTGCGACATCTTTGCCGAGTGTCTGGCCGACGACACTCGGCAAAGTAGATGTAGCCCGAACGGCCCCCCAACGGCCGTTGGCGGCCGTGTCACGCGCCGAGCACGTGCGATGTCTTTGTCGAGTGTCACCAGCCTGACACTCTGCAAAGCGCCTATTTGCCGAGGGTGTTTGCCGAGTGTTCTTTCTTTGCCGAGGGCCTCCTTAGGGACACTCGGCAAAGTTTGTCTTTGCCGAGTGCCCGATAAAATACACTCGGCAAAGATCGAGACACTCGGCATATGCCGGGTTTCCCGTAGTGTTATATACATCCAACAACGTAAAACCAGCACTACAACTTTGAGCCTTTGTTGAGAACGGGGAGAGATAGATCACGAAAAATGCTAATCTGGCTGCCCACCTTGATGGAAGGTCTGCCGGCTTCCTCCTACGTCGCCGTCCTCTTCTTGCTTCTGTGGCCATTGTGTGCGTCCGACGACCGGCTGGTCCTCGGCAAGGCGCTCTCGCCTGGCACGCCACTCGTCTCCGACGGTGGCGCCTTCGCCTTGGGCTTCTTCTCCCCGCCCAACTCCAACTCCTCGTCACTCTACCTTGGCATCTGGTACAACAACATCCCAAAGCTCACCGTCGTGTGGGTGGCCGACCAAGCCGCCCCCATCACCGGCGGCGACCATCTTTCATCCACCCCCTCGGCCACGCTCTCCCTGACCAATGCCAGCAACCTCGTCCTGTCCGACGCCACCGGCCGGGTGCTCTGGACGACCAACGTCACCGCCGTCGCCGAACACATCATCGAGCCCTGCTATGGCCGTGCTCCAGAACACCGGCAACCTCGTCGTCCGGTCCCCAAACGGCACCGCCCTATGGCAGAGCTTCGAGCACCCCGGCGACGCGTACCTCCCCAACACGATCGGGATCGTCTACCGGACACACTACGGCGTGCGCCTCGTGTCGTGGAAGTCCCCCACGGACCCGTCGCCGGGGAGCTTCACCTTCGGCGCCGACCCCGCCAGGCCCCTCGAGCTGGTGATCTGGAACGGGACGCGCGTGCACTGGTGCAACTCGCCGTGGGAGGGCTACATGGTGGACAGCAACTACCAGAAGGCCGGCGGCGGCAGGTCCGCCATCTACAGGGCCGTCTACAACAGCGACGAGGAGATCTACGCCCTCTACACACTCTCCGACGGCGCGCCGCCGATGCAGTACCGGCTCACCTACTCCGGCGACCTGGAGCTGCGGAGCTGGAGCAACGACACGGCGGCGTGGGCCACGGTCATCAAGTACCCCACCCGCGCGTGCAGCGCCTTCGGCGTTCGGCTACTGCGACAACAGCAGCAGCACGGGCGGCGACGCCGGTGCCGGCGTGCCGATCACCTGCCGCTGCGTCGAGGGCTTCGAGCCGGCGAGCGGCGCCGGCTGGGTCGCCGGGGACTTCTCGCGCGGGTGCCGCCGGAAGGAGCCCGTGCGGTGCGCCGACGGCTTCGCGGCGGTGCCCAACATGAAGCTGCCGTACGGGTACACGCTGGTGGCGAACCGGAGCATGGAGGAGTGCGCGGCGGGGTGCGGCCGCGACTGCGCCTGCGTGGCGTACGCGTACGCCAACCTGAGCACCAGCGCCACCAAGAGGGATCCCACCAGGTGCCTCGTGCGGACCGGGGAGCTGGTGGACATGGAGAAGGTCGTCGGGACATGGGGTGACTTCGGCGAGACGCTCTACCTCCGGCTCGCCGGCGCCGGCGCAGGTAGCTCCAGTGTGTTTTCTCCTTTTTGAATGACCCATTAATCGGATGCAGAAAAAGAAATGAGCTTCATTCGTATTTTTTCAGGTAAAGGGAAAACGAAAAATGTAGTGAAATTTGTAGTTCCGGTGCTTTTGGCGAGTATTCTTGTACCGGTATGCATTTTCATATGTTTTCCCAAGTTCAAAGGTACAGTTATATAGCCTTTTATTTTCATCTAGTTCAATTCCATACTTCCATTATAAAGGTGATATATATCTGCAACAATTAACACTTGTGCATTCCTCGTGAGAGAAGAAATGCTGAAGAAAATAAAGGGGGAAAATAACAAGAGGCGAGCCATGCGAGTTTTGAGTGTTTCAGATGAACTAGGGCACGAAATCCCAGTCCAAGATCTTGAGCTCCCATTCCTGTCATATAATGATATACTAATTGCAACGGATAACTTCTCTGAAGCGTCAATGATTGGGAAAGGAGGTTTCGGCAAAGTTTATAAAGTAGGTATTTATTGATAGTTTTTTCTTGTTCACATTCACAAGTTGTTGGAAAAAAATATTTACAACTTGAATTGGTAGGTGGACTAACACATTAAACATCTCTTTACAATCCTGAAGGGAGTGTCAGGTTGTCGGGAAGTTGCTGTCAAAAGGCTTAGTATAGGTTCCAAGCAGGGATTACTGGAGTTCAGAAATGAGGTACTCTTGATTGCCAAGCTACAGAACAGAAATCTTGTTCGACTTATTGGCTGATGCATGGAAGGAGATGAGAAACTGCTGGTGTATGAGTATTTGCTCAACAAGAGCTTGGATGCTACTCTTTTCAGTATGTTCTGGCAGCTCTCCTCAATTTGCTCAGTTAGTCTTGAAACATCGGTTCATTTTGCTCATTAAATGTTGTTCATCTGCAGGCAGTACAAGAAAATAAGTGCTGGATTGGACCATGCGATTCAAGATAATCAAAGGAGTTGCTCGAGGACTTCTTTACCTCCATCAAGATTCAAGACTGACAATCATCCACAGAGATCTTAGAGCAAGTATTATAGAAGGCTGTAAGAAGGCTAAATGGTGAAGTGGAGGAGAGAGAAGAGGAGAGAGAGGGGAGGTGGGCTGTAAGTTTACAGCCAGCTTGGGCACAGGAACCAATAAACTTTGTGAGAGAGACAAGTGGGCCATTTTATTAGTGATGAAGAGCTGAATCACTATACAAGTGGGCTGAGAGGTGGGCTATACAGATTCTTATAGCCTGCTGCTGGCTAAATTATAAGCTTGCTCTTAAGGCAAGCAACATTTTGCTTGACGTGACCATGAACCCAAAGATATCAGACTTCGGCATGGCAAGAATCTTCGGTGACAATCAAGAACAAGCAAACACTAAGCGGGTCGTGGGAACATAGTGAGTCCTACTCAATTAGTTTGTTTTCATCATTGTTTCATCGAACCTGTTGCAATGACTAATGTTTTCAAGTCACGTCTCGTTCAATTTAGCGGCTACATGGCTCCTGAATATGCTATGGAGGGCATCTTTTCTGTGAAGTCAGATGTCTATAGCTTCGGCGTATTGCTCTTGGAGATTGTAAGTGGTATTAGGATAAATTCCATTGATCTCATCGAAGACTTCCCAAACCTTATAGTCTATGTAAGTACTCTACTATATTAATCTACATAAAGATTTGAAAACCTCAAAGTTAGTATTCAGGGAGGAGAATAAATAGAGACAACAGTCTCAAAGTTAAAGGACTCAAATGAATCTGTTGTTGTTTGCTACAGGCATGGAACCTATGGCATGATGGGAAGGCAGAGACTATGATAGACTCATCTATTGTGTCAGGTTGCATTATGGATGAAGCTATGCTTTGCATCCACGTAGCACTTCTGTGTGTTCAGGAAAACCTGAACGATCGGCCAACCATGACGTCCATTGTACGCATCTTAGATAATGGAAACAAGTCACTTCGAGCGCCAAATAGACCTGCTTATTTTGCAGAAAGAAATAATGAAGCAGAGCAAGCAGAAGATAGCGCCAAGAACTCTAACAACACCTTGACTCTTACAGTTCTGGAGGGACGATAGAGCAATCCAATGTGACAAGTAGGCTCAATTTGGAGGACGCCGTCCAAGAAAATGGTACGAAGAGGTACTGATGTCTGGTCAGTCTTCATGTAAATAGAAGTCTAAAAAGGGTTATGTCAGGTTTGTGGCAATTGGTTAGCGCATGAAGTGAACATCTGGCTTTGTTTGTAAAAGGAAATTCAAAGGATAAACCATTCGTATCATTTACTTGCATAGATGTTTACTATATATATTCACTTACTTCTTCATTTGAAATTTAAATTATTTGGTTTCTTGTCAAAGGATTTTAAATGATGTTTAATCGACATGGCCTTGGTATCCATCGTGCTTTGTTAGGCTCCATTTCTTCAATTGATCTTAATCTTCCCTTGGTGGCAAATCCTAATGGTAAACCATTCATATATGAACCATTTGTACGGTGCCACCAAACATGGCACCATTGGTGTTAGGATTCCAAACACATAAAGGGTTGATGAATTTGTGATCCGTTGCCAAGAACTCTTTCCATAAAAAATGGTTCAGGCGAGGGGCACCGGCAGGTCAGTAGGCCTTTTAGGCTTTTAGAAGGCGAACAAACGAAAGTTCTCCGACATTTTGCATATATATATATATATATATATATATATATTACATATACAAATAACAAAAGAGTAGCTGGCTAACTTTGTTCACCAGGCGACTCTAAATCGTCCAAGGCGGCACACCGCATTATCTCCAGCGTGTACTCCGGGTGCACGCGCACATACACGTCCCAGCAGATGAAGCCGGCACCTAGCAGCATGATGACGCACGAGGCAACGTTGATCGCGACCCTGTCTAGCTGGGTGACACCAGAGGCGAGGGCGCCATAGAAGGACATGCAGATGCCCAGCAAGATGCAAAATAGCCTCGTCATCAGGTTGCCCCACGACTTCTTGTGCCGCAAAAACTCCTCGACAAATGGTATTGTCACGCCACCGAAATCCAGCTGCTGCTGCGCCGCCGCCGTCATGATCTTTCCACGGATGTTGAATAAGCGTATACCTATGCTGAGCACAGGCACCAAATCTAGTGTTAAATGCCAATGTTTTATCCATTATCTAAAAAAATATTAAACGCTAATAGCGGATCGGAGCTTATAGTTTTCTTTAAAAGGCACGGCCGCTACAAGTATTGTATCTAAAAGAACGAAAACAAATTGACTCGGGAGTAGAAGCCAAGAAGCAGTATTCCACAACCACGTACAGTACTTGTTTCCTGTTTCCGATATTGTGATCCATATATATATTCATATTTAGGGATCGAGAATCTCGATTTCACTGAACGCTTTAGGATAAATTAAGTGCATACCTGGTGGAGTCAAGGGAGAACGACAATTGGGAGCGAAAGGAGGTTGCTGACGACGCTGCCGCCTTCTACGTACCGGAGGCCCGTCGCTGCCGGTGTCCACCTTGCTCCCGGTCGGGAGCGACGAGTAGGGCAAGGCGGCGATCTGGGAGAAAAGACCATAGGGTTTGGCCGTTTGGGCGTTCGACCGCGCAGGACTTTTATTTTAAAAAAAAAAAGGCTGTCTAAAGGATAATTATATGCTACGTAGACACCGTACCTCCGAGGAAAGGACTCCATGCGAGGTTCTTGTCCTGCGGTCCGAGTATAACCAGACCGCGCGGCGCGCGCCAAAAAAGATTGTAAGGGAGCACGTCGGACTTGCAGCTCCAGAGACCTTATGGTCCCCGATGGGCGGCCGGCACTAGCACTAAGCGACACGACGGCAGTATCGTGCGGTGTTGGCACGTCGTACTGAATTCACAGTCCAAACACGACACTAAGCCATTTTAATAGTGCCGTGCCGCCACTATGACACTATGTCGCAACTGAGCTAGTGCCGGCCCACGCACCGTGAGCATCCGCGGCGACAGTGGCGCGAATCGATAATGGAACCTCCTGGCAACGGAGGACTCCAACCGTGGCCCCTGGGAGCGGCAGCGGCCTGTTCGCACGGATCCAGGCTGAGCACATCTGTCGATGGCGTGGATCTCGGTCGGGACCCCGCGGTGGAGGCGGTGGCCAGCAACAGATCCAGGATGCCCCCGGCGGCGGATCCTGGCCGCGGCCCCCGAGAGCAGTAGCGGCCAGCTCGTGCAGCTCCCGGCTGCGGCCCATGGCGGCACTCGGCGGCATCATGAGTTGGTGGCTAGAGATCGAGAGAGGGAGGCAGCCGTCGGGGGTGAGAGGAGCATGTAGGGTTTTCACCTTTATGTGGGGCATTGGAGTTTATGGCCGAGGATGTTAGCAGGCTTTGGTCGGACTGCATCGTGCCGTGCTTGGGCCGGAACTACGGGCCGATATTGGCGTCCTAGCACTACACGATGCATTGTGTCAGGCCGGCATGTGCGCTATGCAATATGGGTCGGGCCGTGTTAGTGCTGGGCTTTTTAGTGATGGGCCTCGGACCACCCATTTATCTTGGCCCATTTGGCCATTTATAACACGTCTCGACACATAGTTGAGTTGCGTAGTTTTTGTTGAGTATGTAGAAAAGTCATAATGTCTTTATATGACAGAGAGGGTATTCCTTAAGAATGAGGAAGTCATTTTTCAAAACTGTAGTATATTAGATTTGAAATATCCTTTCCAAATCAATATCTACTCCGTACAAGTCTCTTCAAACATATTGACAAATTAGTAGAGTGGATATGTGGCACGCACGTGTACATCAAAAACCCTTGTCATAAAATTTTATATCTATAAAACTTAACTGTGGCATAGAAATTTAAACTTTACATGGGCATGCATCTTTTCGTCAGGAGACCAGGTTTTTATAAGGGTTGATAATTTGTTTTGTTCTCTTGTGAGAGAATAGTTGATCCCGGAAGGTAAACTTGTCATAGTATCATGGTAATTATTAGGTAAAAACTAATTAGAAGTACCACCAATATATCAATAACTTAGGTGAACTACTTTTGCTTGCACATTTTAAATTGAAAATTTATGTCTTCATTGATGTAGTTGATAATTATGTCTTGGCGGTGGATGAAAATTGAGATTTCGTCCACCCAGCAGACGACTATGGTCTAGTTTTGTAATTCGTTTTTTAATATATATGACGTTTAGGACAAGCAAATTAGTTCATTTTTTAACTAAATAGCTTGTCCTAAACTACATATATTCAAGAACGGAGGTAGTAGTAGTAAACGACATATATATGATTTGGTTTCTTGTCAAAGGATTTTAAACGACGTTTAATCGACATATATATGACTTTTTTTTACTCCATTTCTTCAACTGATCCATTTAATCTTCCTTTGTGGCAAATCCTGATGATATACCATGCATGTCTTCTGTTGATTTAAATTTGGAGAATGGATGCATGGCACTACCAAAGCCAAATCACCCTGCATATTTCGCACACAGAAATAGTGAAATCGGGCAATTAAGTGAAGACATTTGAGGAGGGGTTTCGCGTGAGGGAAGTCGTGTTGTTAGCAGCAGGTAGCGGGGATTGAAGGGAGAATATAATTTGAGGAAGAACATCAACAAATCAGATCGGAGAAGGAATCAGATTATTGAGACAGAAGGCAGCTTGCGTATTGCAACTGGTTTAGTTCATACATGATTCATCGATGGTCCTTTCCCCTCTGCTCTCTGTAGTATATATCTCTATATACATGGGCCATGCCCTTCAGTGCGTGCAAGCACGCCGGAATAGTTTGGCCCTACACACATACCTGACATTCCCTCTTCTTAAAATTTGGTTTGCCCCCAAGCCGATGTGAACTATCAACTCCACCAGGTTCCCATGGATGAAAGTACCTGATGTTTCTCTTTGACAAAAAAAAAGTACCTGATGTTTCTCGCATAATCTCGATCTCCACAAAGGGAATAGCTAGAAGATGCCCCAAGTGATTTGAACAATAATTCAACAATCTGTGATGGATAGAGCTTAACTGTCGTTTGCAAAATGGTCCCGGTAAGAAGGCTGATAGATAATTGGAAAATAGCATAAGGCATATGACACAATGAACCATCAGGATGTTGTCGAATTAGCTCCCAATAGACAAGCAAAACTGAACATTTTAGTGGACCATGAACTGCTTGTCCAAGACTCATTGAAAATGGAGTTTCTATAAGTATTGGCCATGACTGTAACAAAACTGATAGCAAATTGTTTTCACGCTTAATTTGCCATTGTTGACCATGAGTATTGCTCATGTTATTGGTGTTATAATTCAGAACTAGTGACATCTCCAGGTCTGGCATTTCGTTACCACCATCAGTAACACGCTCATTGATGCATTCTTGAAGGTGAGGCAATGGTCCGTCGTCACATTTCCCAGAATGCTGACAATATTGTGAGAAAAGCCATGTAGGAATCTCCAAAATCACCACAGTAAACTTGTCTTCAACATTATATTTGCTATTCTTGGAATGTGCCACTGGTTATTCTTGCCCAAAAGTGATATATCTCCAAGAAAAAAGTATCCGGCAGATGCGCCTGGGACGAACGTCTTGGGCATTCCGTCGAACACCTGGGATGCGTTCCGCCACGGATGCGCGTAAGATCATCGTCTCGGGCAGTCGGGCATTCCGTCGAACACCTGGGACGCGTTCCGCGAGCGCCGAGGCCCAGGCCGCCCAGCCTGCCTGATGCCGCCCCGGATCGGCAACAGCAAACGCAAACTGTAGAGGTGAGAGCACAGGAGCGAGTCGGAGGAACATCCATTGGGTTTCACAAACGACATATCAAACAAATTTACATTATCGCTAACACCATCGACATTCGTCACTACACAAATATCCATTCACCGAACAAGTCAAAAAGCGCTCATCACATACGCGGAGTCGGGAATCCCATTCATCAGCCTACACATCCTTTTTTTACACGATCAGACTACATATTCAGTGACCAAAGCCTACGGGAAGCGGCTTGTCTTTTGGCCGGACCAGCGGCGGACGAGTGGCGACCACACGATCGGGTGCCTCTTCGCGATCACGGCTGCGGAGAAGAGTCCGACAGCTGCGGTATGCCAGCACTGGAATTGAAACCGTTTGGATGCGCCGGGCACAAGAAAGCTCAGGAGGACGAAGATTGCTGCGGCCGACACAAAGAAGGAGATGTGAAACAGAGCCAGCTTCACCTCCTTCCGATCTGCCGCTGTCGCCAACGCCTTCTCCGCCTCCGTCTTCACCAACATCGCCTCCTCCGCCGCCGCTTGCAACCGTTGGAAAATCTACGGGCGGTTGGGGGAGAGGTACCAGCAGCGCGCGAGGCAGCGAGACGGAGGCTGGTGGCGGCGGAAGGGAGGGAGAGACGGGGATATGGCTTCGCTGTCCGTTTCGAGCCCACAGACGCAACTCAACCTTCATTTAATTTCGGTCGCAAAAAAAAAACCTTCATTTAATTTCAACACAGCCCAAGTTCACAGCCCTCGGTCAGCCTCTCTCCTGGGCTCCTACGGCCCAATTTCGTTCCATTAAACGGCCCAAGGGTATGGGTAATTTTGATAGTGGACTGGACACCTGGCTTTTGCTCCTAGATTATCTTTTGCTACTGGACACCCTTCGGCTGTGGATATTTGCTGATAGCCGCTATATGTCTATATCTATCATCATACAAAACTATGTTTGTGCTTCCCACCGCAGATTTCTCTCAACTCTCGTGATGCCACGTCATCCGCTGACATCACCACCGCCCAGTCGCCTCCCCCACCGCACCACCCCGCCGACTCTCTCCGTCCCATCGATTCCTCTCCCTGGCTGCTTGCCTCCTCTTCCTCCGACGCGCTGCGGATCGGAGATCAATCCGTCCCGAGCGCGCACGGTCAATGCGAACGGCAGAGGCAGATGAAACGCTTCCCGTCCCCTCCCGATCGGCCAATATAGATAGGAAGGCTCATCGCGGATAGATCCCCCGCCTCATCTTCACTCTCCCCAGCAAGCAACCAAGCCACCAGCCTCCATCTGTAGGGCCTCCGCCACACACGCCTGGACCGCGCGCGTCACATCAAAGCGGCCGGCCGCGACAGGGACAGCGGCGCCGCTCGAAAGTGAAGGCATCCAAGACGAAGAGGAGGCCGCCGAGCCAGTACCTATGGAGTTCGGGAGCTCTTCCAGGAAGAGCAGGAGCAGGAACAGTAGGAGGACGAAGAGGCGTCCCCGCGCGAGATCCCCTTCATGACAGCGGCTGCGACGACGGCCAGCACCACCGGAGCTGCCGCGTCGTCGTCCTCGCCTCCCGTGGCAGCATCGACGGCCTCCGCATCAGGCTCGGCTGCCCTTCGCTCCAGCGACGGCGCCGGGCGTCCGGTAGAGGCGGGAGCGACGACGTGGAGGTCATCGAGAAGGAGCACGCCTGCTCCTCCGGCGAGGGCGCAGCCGCCGGATCCGGTCCGGCCGCATCCACCTCCGCCTCCCCGGCCACCTCCACCGCCCTGTTCGAGGCGTGGGCTCGATCCGCTGCCCCGCCCTGGGCGCCGTGCGAGAGAGCTTGCCTCCTCTTCCTCCGCCCGCCGCCCAGTGGCGCTCCGTGGACGTTGCCGGCCTCCAAGTCCTGGAAGCTTATCCTTCTCCCTCTCCCCTTCCTACCGACCCGAACGACGCGCCTCCCGCGACTGGAATCTGCCGAGGGCTGCGTGAAGCGGCGACGGCAGAGGGGATGAATCCGGCTGGGGATCGAATCGTCCGGCTGGGGATCGAATCGGGGTCCCGGCCGGCCGAGAGGGGCCGCGTGGTCCATGTCGCCTCTCTGTCTCTTTTGGGTCGTGTGTGGCGTCGGATTGATTGGGGATTCCGAATTCACTCGCGGGGAGCTGCTGGGGAAGGAGGACCGGAGCAGCAATAAAGTTTTGGTGGGCCGCGTTTGGAAATTGGAATTGCCCCACGCGGTCACGCAATTGTGCCGGCGTAGCAAGACCGGGTCCGTCCGCGCCGCTTTGTTTACTCCGTAAACGTGGGTGAGGAGTCTGCGATTGCTGTAGGTTGGGTCTCGCAAGATTAGGAACATGTGAATGTTTTCGTGTGTCTTGGTGTTTTAAAAAAACCTTAAAAACTAATATTATTATCAAAATCATATAAATTCATGTAAAATATCCTTCAGCAACGCGCGGGAAATTCACCTAGTAATAATAATTTCCTGTAGCAAAGGAGAAAGAAAAATAAAAATGGTTAAACTACCCTTGCCATGGCTGATCGGTTAACGGTTATGGCCAGCATGGCAGCATCAGGTGCTCACCCTGGCCAAAAATATACAGTCATAATAGGATTGAAACAAAATTGACTTGGAGAACAAATAGATTATGAAATAAAATTACAACTTCGCGGATGACTTGGACAGTCTTGTTATCATGCGGGGGCTCTCGCTCTCGGTGAAGTCGGGCCCTTAAACTAAATCAACTTAAATTTTGAAACGGAAGAAGTACTAGATAAATTGGTGGTTCAAATGGGTAAGTACACGCTGTCCAATTCCAAATAACTAGGTAGAACTACTGATGCAAAGAATGTTCAATCTAATAAGAACTACTAATGGAAGGGTCCTGAGTTGCCAACAGAGTTGCTTATGGCCTGCATTCTGTAGAAATCTCGTTCGTTCAGCAAGATTTTAAAAATGAAAAGAAGCTACCTTTCATGTCAATCACTTGCCTTAATATCTGTTATCCAATCACTGTGTGTTGGCTGCAGATCGATTAGAGGTTCTGAAAGAGGCTTCTTTAGCACTGTACGCCTATACCGTTTCAGATAATAAATTTCAGAACTAAACAAATCAAAGAGTAGAAAGCGGGAGGAAAATGTAAGAAGTCCTTAATCTGACAACTCAAATAATTAACCACCAGGGAAACAAACCCACTATTGCACAAACATCATCTTTCATCCTAGTGTACAACGCCAACTCATCATCATCTCGACGTACTTGCCCCTGAAATGCAACGTGAAACAAGAGACGACACACATGCATGCGGCAGCTAGCTTGCAGCATCAATCAATCGATCCACGTACGCCCCCGGCCTCTCCGGAAGATAATCGACAATGAAGAAGTTGCAGAATCGCGTGACGAGCTTAGTTGCCGGGGACGAAGTTGGTGGCGTAGGCCCAGGCGTTGTTGTTGACCGGGTCGGCGAGGTGGTCGGCGAGGTTCTCGAGCGGGCCCTTGCCGGTGACGATGGCCTGGACGAAGAATCCGAACATGGAGAACATGGCGAGGCGGCCGTTCTTGAGCTCCTTGACCTTGAGCTCGGCGAAGGCCTCGGGGTCGTCAGCCAGGCCGAGGGGGTCGAAGCTGCCGCCGGGGTAGAGCGGGTCGACGACCTCGCCGAGCGGGCCGCCGGCGATGCGGTAGCCCTCGACGGCGCCCATGAGCACGACCTGGCAGGCCCAGATGGCGAGGATGCTCTGGGCGTGGATCAGGCTGGGGTTGCCGAGGTAGTCGAGTCCGCCCTCGCTGAAGATCTGGGAGCCGGCCTTGAACCAGACGGCCTCGCCGAACTTGACGCCGTTGCGGGCGAGCAGCTCGGGGAAGACGCAGCCGAGCGCGCCGAGCATGGCCCAGCGGGAGTGGATCACCTCCAGCTCGCGGTTCTTGGCGAAGGTCTCGGGGTCGGCGGACAGCCCCGCGGTGTCCCAGCCGTAGTCGCCGGGGAACTCGCCGGTGAGGTAGCTCGGGGGCTCGCCGGAGAAGGGGCCCAGGTACTTGACGCGGTCGGGGCCGTACCACGGGCTGCCGGACGCCGCCACCTTGGGCTTGGCCGCGGTCTTTCGCATTGTGATGCGGGCCTCGCCGAAGGAGCCCACCTTCATGGGGGTGCCGGCCATCGCCGTGGAGGAGATCGCCATGGTGG
This sequence comes from Echinochloa phyllopogon, assembly GCA_033239725.1. NCBI lineage: Eukaryota > Viridiplantae > Streptophyta > Magnoliopsida > Poales > Poaceae > Echinochloa > Echinochloa phyllopogon. The sequence continues at coordinate 45,405,030 of BTCW01000002.1, read as the reverse complement.
AGGCGGCCATTGCTCCTAGAGAGTGATGGACTGGTTGTTAGCTGCTGATTTGAGAGTGAGCTGATGGTGCCGGGGCGGGCGCGCCCGGCTAAATAGCGTCGCCGGGCGATCGGGTCCTTATCTCGTGGAATCTTATGCCGAGTTGCCATTGGCGCGCCGGAGGTGAGGTGGGCGGATGGGGTGGCTGATGTGGCCGCGCGACGGCCACCAGGTTGCCGCCAGATATTTCTCACCGCGCCGGGCGGGTTTTTCACGGGGGTTCTGGCTGGGTTTTTGCGGTGGCCCGCGGTGAATTTTAGCGGCCGCGCCGTGGTGTCGCCAGGTGTTGGGCTCGGTGGCGTCCTATTGGCCAGTTGATCCGCGGCAGATATTTCCGTTGGATGGGTTGGTGTGACGTGGCCTCCTTCGGATTGTTCTAGAACCCTTTGTTGTTGGGTGTGTGGGGTTGGGTTTCTTTCGTACACTAGCAACGGCTCTGGGCTCGGCGGCTAGAAGGCCAGGTCTCGTGGACTTGGCTCAAGTTAGACTATGTTTGGGCTGAGCCTTATTAGAGGCTGCTTCATTGGTTTGCTCCAGCGGCCCGTGGGCAATGAAGAGTCAAAATGGGCCGCGTGCGTGGAGATCCAATCCAAGCGCGGTGACGACGTGCACCCCACAGTCCCACACGGCCACGCCACACCCCAGTAGGCCGGCCTGGTCGGACCCGGACCCGTCGTGCTCGAACTCGAAGCCACCTGACTACCTGACCCAACCGGAGACGGGAGAGACCGCCTCCGCCTCCCCCTCCGCCGCCGGCCGGAGACCATGGCGCTGGCTGCTATCTTCGTCTTCCTCCTCGTCTCCGCGCTGCAGATGCTCGACCGCTACCTCGACCTCGCCAGGAAGGTCAGCGCCGACCCCCTTCCCCCTCGCGCGTTGCCCCTATCCCCACCCATCTAGCTGTCTCGAGCCCTGGATCTTCCGTGAATTCTGATGGGGCGAAAGAGTGATTCCGTCTATTTACGCGATGAATTGAACTCTAATTCCTAGGAAACTGTTCCTTGAGCACTGAGTAATTTGAATTTTGGGGGCAAATATCTGAACCATCGGGCGAGGATGTGGAATGCAGGCTCGAATTTTCGATTCATGCGCATCTATTATAGCAAGCAGTCTGCGGTTTTGTATTTATGTTCCTGACTGTTTCCACTGACCACTGATGTGTTCTGTGCTTTATAATCCAGAGGGGGTCACAAAGTGACGAGCAGATCAAGCTGCGGCTTGAAATCAAGCAACTTCTGAAGGAGGCTAATCAGCTATCAACGTACGCAATCGATCTTCCTTTGCCGTGACTCCAACTCTACTAATTTTTATGCCACAGTTATTGATCCAAAATTTCTCTACTAACCAAAGCATGATATGCAACTGCAAGGTTTCCTTCTCATTTCTTTGCCTGTATGTGTGTGTGGTAGGCCGTCCACATTTGCACAAGCTGCTAAACTCAAGCGCCTGGCTGTAGCCAAGGAGAAGGAACTGGCGAAAGGTGAGTGCTCAGCTCTCCATGTCTTGTTATGTAGTTGTTGGCCTGCAATGTAGCACCGGAATATTGTTTTTTGGCCCCATAATTTTTGGAAATGCTGGATAATTGTATGCCACAGCATTGTTATTGTTTGTTTGGAAGCAAAGCTTGCTTGCTTGTTTGTCACTTCTGCAGAATGAAGTGGTGCTGCAATGATGCATTTTAGCCGTCTGATGAAGTTTTTCCCCACTTCTGCTTTACAGTACAGGAACAGGACACTAAAGGGAAGCAATCCTTATATGACAAGTATGGAAAAATTCTGTTGGTTGCTAAGGTGCTTCTTTGTGAATTACATTTTATTTGGGTTACTTGTTTGCCATGAACTATACTTTCTTTAATACTAATCCTTTTAATCAAATAGGTACTAGTTTATGCCTTGCTCGTTCTTTGGTTTTGGAGTACCCCTGTAACTACAGTTCCCCGACATCTTCTACAACCATTTGGTATGTTTATGCCACTTTCCAGAGTGTTCTAGAATGTTTATTGCTTAGTATTTCCTTCTTTAGTGATTAGCGATGCACTGTTCTCGTCTTAAGAGTCTGTTCAACATGTTAGTAATCTGGTTGTATTTTGTTCAATCTGAATGTGAGAACTGCATGAGGAATTTTTCACCTTCTTGCAACACTGATCGAGTGATCGAAGGAGGTAGTAGTTATTATTGTGATTTTTATATTTGATTTGTACAGTAGAAAAGACGTGAATTGTTTGTCCAAAAAATGTAACTTACTTGGCTGTCCAAAGATTACTAAACCGCAAATTGTGCATCACGAGATCCATTTTTAAGATCAGGAGGTTTCTATTGCTGTTTGGATTGTCAAGTAGCAATAGCAACAACCTTCCTAAACGAATATCCTTGTGCTGCCTTTGTTGTTAGAAAACATTTTTGTCTTTGTTGACACTAGGCTTCCGTCCTATTTGAGATTCATGTAACCATAATAATGGTGATACCTCAATTGTTTTTACAGGAAAGATGTTTTCCTTCAGGGGTGTTGATTCTGCGACAGGCCATGTTGTGGTAAATACTAAATGCTCTGGAACTTTTAAATTTCAATGGCCACGGCGTATGGGCTAGTTTTATATAATCTATTCGTAACATTAGGGGTGCCATGAATTGAAGACATAAATCCCATCAGCCATCCCCTCGGTAGAGTGAACTTTGTTTGTAGTAGATAGTATGTAGTATTATAAAATGGATGGAGTCTGTCAAAGGGTGATTGAAGAAAAGTGCCTTTTAAGCTCCCTGCATGACGTTGCTTGGATGCAACGTTTGGGTAGAATGCTGCATCTTTGTATTTTCACAGTCCCTGACGCGGTGATTGCCTCTCTGTTGCAGGTTGGAATACTCCCGTGGCTGTTTTTGACCTCCCGAGTCAGCAAGCTGCTGTGCCAGAAATTCAGCTTCGTGCTTGTGCGTCCGTAGCCTCCTCTCGACAAGTCAGCAAAGTTGCTGTACCCAAAAAAAAACTTGAGCCTTGTACTTCTGCTGCGCCCATAGCTTTTCTCCACGAGTCGCCCTCCCATTTTCCGCTAGAGCAGGAGTACTCCCTCCGTATCACAATTAGATGACGTTTTGGACAAGGTTTGGGTCAAACCTTGGGAACATAAATCATGAATAATTTTTAAACCGTTGAGTTTAGAAATGTGAAAATCATATCAATAGTTTTGTTTTGAAAATTACTTTCATAAAAGTATATATATATAACTTTCTAATAAATATTTTTATAGAAAATATGAGTCAAAGTTGTGCTTTGAAGACCGTGTCGCTGTCCTAAACATCATCTAATTGTGATAAGGAGAGAGTATATACTTTTTTGTTTGTACAACAACTCCCTGATTTTGTTGCCCGTTTAGCATGATTGCTGTGCTGACGTGCTGAAACCGGGCACTCATAAATTTTGCGCTTGATGTATAACTGTGGATGAGGAGATGCTCTAAAAAAGAGCATCCCTGTCAATGTTGCTGTTGGCCTTTTTTTTTTTGGTAAAAACAGTTGTTAGCCTTTTTTGTGTGTGTGGAAAAACCAGTTGTTGGCCTGTCGAAATGCATCCACAGGCAGGCAACATTGGACACTGCAGATACCCTCTCTTTTCCATCGGGCCGCGGGCAGCTCTGATTAGAAGAGGCGGGGCAGTTCCAGCGTCACGTCCGTCGCCCGGGCCGCTAGATCAGCCAACAAGCGAGGGGCGCAGGCAGCGTCTCGTCGGTGTGCGGAATGCTAGTATGGCCGTATCGCGGGTGGCGGCCACCGGAAACGGCGCGCGCACCTCGCTACCAAGCGATCCCATGCTCGGGAGGAGGAGCCTCTGCCTGGCGACGAGTCGTACAGCAACAAATGTAACTGGATTTGACCCAGGAGGTCGTCTACTGCTACTTGTATTTTCATTGGACTGCGCTATCGCGCGACGGCTGGAAGCCCCCGCCACCGCCGCCTCCTCCAGCTCCAGCGGCCTCCACTGCCGCCCACGACTGCGGCCCGACGCTAACCTGTCGGCTGCGTTCGCTGCTTCCCTCTTCGCCGCCGCCACCGGCACCTCCTCCGACTCCGGCGGCTTCCGTCGCCACCCACTGCCGCCGCCGCTAACCTCGTCGGCCGCCGTTTCTCCTCCGTCCCCTCTGCCCTCACCACACGTACCACCCATCGGGGGTCCCCCACCGCCCGGTCGGCGGTACCCTCGCTGCCCGGCCCTCCGCCCGGCGACCGTCGCCGCCGCTGCACTGGTCACCTTTTCTAGGGCCGCCGGTATCTCCAACCCCGGGCCCCTAATCCCGGGCCACTAACCCGGCCGGCGGCGGCGGCGCGCGGGTCGCGCGGCCGTATAAACTTAGCGATTTCATTCACTTTCTGATCGACTGCACGTCCATTTCTCCTTCGGGCTGCATCTTCGTGTAATTTGACTTTGACTTCACTGTCAAGACTGCCCTGCCGAAATGCGTACACGAGCAGGACTGGGAATGGGCCATGAAAATCCGAGGGCCTTGCGGGCTGTGAGACTCACGGGCCCATAGTTTTGAGCTTATCACGGACTCTTCAAACAAAAGGCCGGATCGGATCGGGCCTTGTCTTAAAAGGATTGGCACAAGCCGGATTTTAGGCATGACCCGAATCAGCCCGTGGATCAAAGAGCAGGACTCAGCCCGTGGATAAGAAAAGGGCCTGCCTCTTTGTATCCCTGCCGAGAGAACTCAGCTCGTGAAAAGGACTCAGCTCGCGAGTTCCTACGCTAGGGTTGAGAGGCCGAGAGGGGTACCGCCGCCGCCGCCGCATGTCTCCAAGATCCGGCAAGGAGATGGCAGGAGATCAAATCGACGCTGCGAGCGGACGGCGCGACGCGGATCTCCGAATCCTTCTTTGATCCCCGGCGTCTTCGTCGGCGGGCACTTCTTGCAAGCACCGACACTTCTTTGGTTCCATCCACGACGCCTCCCCTCGTCGGCCGGTCGAAGCGCCTTCCCGCCAGCGACCGCTGTGCTCCTGCACCGAGGCCGTCGCGGGAGCCGGGAGGCCCCGCTAGTCGCTGCCAATCTCCTCGCCTCCGTTGCTGAAGATAACTCAGAGGTAATTACACGCCCATCGCCTGTGCTTTAATTCAGACCCCAACTCCAATCCTGGGGAGATACCTTACTTGATGAGTGTGCTGCTATTGCTGTAAGAGCACTGTTTGGCCCACAACTATAGTCATAAGAATTCTGTGAGAAACATTCTCGATTGCTAGTAAATCATATTGTTAAACAGAAATTCCTCACTAGTTAGCTGGTATTATTGTAAATGTTACATCTAGTTTATAGAAATATCTTAACAATATTGTTCTGACTTGCATTATTTTTTTTGTGACACTACAGTATAAATTGTATTCAATATTATTGCCATGGAGGGGATCTCATCAGTGCCGGAACTAGTTGGAGATAGTCGTGATGTCATGTCAACCGATCAGTCAAGTCGATCTGGTAGAAAAAGGGCAAAGGTCTGGGAATTTATTGATTCAGAGGTGGTGGATGGAGTAGAAAAGGCAACATGCAAATACTGTAAGATTCAGTTATCTTCTGTAGCTGGGAAAGGAACATCTCACCTAAACAGGCATATTGGATATCATTGCCATGCAATTCCCCAGGATGACAGGGACAGGTTCTTAGCAACTATGAAAGGAAGGTCCAGTGACGGAGATCAGCTTGTCTTTGACCCTGTAGTCTTTCGAGGTCTAATAGCCAAGTACTTCGTTAGTGCTGAGATTGCATTTCGAAAGGCTGAAGACCCTTGCTGGAAAGAGATGATTAATTATTGCCAACCGGAATTCAAACTAGTAGGTCGACAAACTGTACGTGCAGATTGCCTTCTGTTGTATGAGGAGGAGAAGCTATCCCTGTCTGACAAGTTTGCAAAGTTGCTATCCCATGTTAGTTTGACAGCTGACCTTTGGTCTTCTAACCAAAACCTGGGTTATCTTGGTGTTACTGCACATTTCATCAATGAAGAATTTGAGCTGCAGAAGAAGATCATTGCATTCAAGCAAATTTCATTTCCTCATACATCGTATGCTGTGCAAGATGGTATTACTTCCTGCTTGATGGAGTGGGAATTGGTTGGTCAGTTGTTCACCCTAACGCTGGACAATGCAAGTGTGAACGACAAAGCAACAAGAAACATGCGTGATGCTCTAGGTTTTCAGATGTTCTTCAGAGGTGAACACCTCCATGTTAGGTGTGCTGCTCATGTGCTCAACATAATGGTTCAAGCAGGCTTGAATGTGATTCCAAATGCAGTTGGGAGAGTGCGGGATATTGTCAAAGTTGTCACATCTTCACCATCTCGCATGCAGATATTCAATTCTATAGTTCAATCACTAGGCCTTAAAAGCAAGTCTGGACTGATCCTTGATGTTCCACACCGTTGGAATTCAACATATGATATGTTACATGAAGCACTAAAGTTCAAGGTTGCTTTGAACAGATTTGCAGTAGAACAACACCATGAAGCTCCTACTGAAGATGAGTGGGGAAGAGCTGAAGCTTTGCATGGATTTTTGCAAGAATTCAGTGAGGCAACCAAGGCTTTTTCTGCAGATAAGCATCCCACAGCCCACCTCTTTTTGAAGATGGTGTTGGCTATTCGAACTGTCTTGTTGGATGACACTTGGAACTCAAATGAATTGTTGAATGAGTTAGCTAATGTTATGCATGCCAAATTTGAGAAGTATTGGTCAAAGCCAAGTGTTGTTCTTCTTATAGCCGCTGTGCTAGATCCATCTATGAAAACAGACTTCATCGAGTTCTATTACTATACTGTTAATGAGAATGTTGATCTGAGGATGAGAGAGTTAAAACGATCCTTGAGGAAGTACTACTTGGAGTATGAGAAAAATGTGAGGAGCAACAATCTGCCGGTGTTCATTCCATCCAATGAGCCAACCACAAGCGAGTCTGGTGAGTCTGGTACAACTTCTTTAGGACTAGTTTGTTCTGGTAAAAAACGGATCGAGTATGCATTTGCTCAATTTGCATCACATAATTCAAATGCTCGTAAGGAACGAACAGAGCTGGACATTTATTTGGATGACCCTAGAGTACCTGTAAGGCCAGATGAGACTTTCAATGTGATAGCATGGTGGAAGAAAAACTCAGATGCCTACCCAATCCTTTCTTTGATGGCCAGAGACTTTCTCGCTATTCCCGTGAGCACTGTAGCATCAGAATCAGCCTTCAGTGCAGCTGGAAGGATTCTGGGTAAAAATAGAACATCATTATCTCCTGAAACCCTTGAAGCTCTAATCTGCAGTAAAGACTGGCTCATTGGGTACAATGACGAAGAAGAAGGTGAACTGATCAGTGGACAAAGGATGTTTGCTTTAGATGATGAGGACGACGATGATCAGGTGCGTATTTATTTTTGTCTCAGCTTTACTGTCCATGCAAAAGGATAATGTTTCTATTTATCTAGTACATATATATGTCTCTGTTTGTCTAGCAAATTTACTGTTTTTCAAGTAAAAAGTGATGTTTGGTCTCTTGCTAATTTTATTGTCCAATTCTGCTATTTACAAAGCCTGATGCCGATTATATTCCCGTTTCTCTTTCTTTGGCACAAAAAAGGTTGCCTTGTTACAGATACATCACCAGCTTGTGATTGGTACATTCTTAGGTTATGCATCGGCTAAATCTCTTTACTAATTCTGTTGGTGGCTTCAGGGAGTATGAGGTGGGTCTTGTAGTTGAGCCGGGAAGCATCAGCAGTCCAGATTCATCCATCAACGGTCAGGTGCTCTCCACAGTACCTTCACCCTTCAAGACTTCGTGCTCATTAGGCTCAGGAAACTACATGGCACCCGGCACTGCATGGAAAACACGGCCAGGTTGTTCAGAATGGAAATTGTAATGGCAGATCAATGCATTTCAGAGTTGTGTACAGGAAAAAAAGATGGATGTAATTTTTGAATTTTTATTATCTACACATTGTTACCAGCTAGTGTATATGTGATCTGTGTGCTGGTCGGTAGACACAAGTACGTTAATTCAATATGCATAACATATGTGCAGGCTTGCATGTTTAATCATCGATCACAATGAGAGCTCGTGGGTGCTTGCTAGCTTGTAATAATAAGAGCCCACGGATTGTCCTCTTTTAGTATAAATGGATCGGCCCGTGGGTGCAAATAGGATTAAGGCTGGACAAGGATGTTGCTTTCAAAAGGATTGGATCGGATGAGATGCTAATAATTATAAAAGGGCTGGATAAGGATCGGGCTGAGTATATTAGCTGTAGAGGGCCGGAGCAGGATTGGGGCTGGATCACGATCCATTCCCAGGCCGCGTACACGAGTACTGCTAGTGCTGCAGCTACGTCACCACAGCCCTCCGCCTGCGCCATGCGTAGGCTTCATTCGAAGCTTCTCTTTTCGCCATATATGTGCGTTCGTTAACCGTTACCATCCACCACATGCGTCGCGTCGGCAGGACGGCCGACGGGTTAAACAGAGTGGAGCGCTAGCACCAAGTTTTCGGAGAAAACAATGGGCACGAAACCCGAGGCACCCGGGGTGGCACACTGGCACCTCTTTGCACTTTACTGTTCTTTTGTTCTTGCCCCTTGTCGAGTGAAAAACCACATGGAGGTGCTTTGCTTTATTTCCCTTTGTTTAAAGGCTTTCGGTGGGAAGCCACCGCACTAGCTCCCTCTTTTCGAAATTCCAGATTCTAACCAGCAGCTACCCATCCAGAACTGCTGGGCTTATGGCTAACCGGCAAAGGTGACAAGGACTTGAGCATCGCCCAGATATGGTGATTCTTCCTTCCACAATCGAGCACTTGGAATAGTAACCATTCCTAGCTCACCATGGTTAGACATCCTACATTATTTTAAGATTCCTTTTAGTTCTCTCTTCCAGTTTGGCAAACATGCAACAATATCACAACATTTATTTTAAAAAATCCGCTATTTTATGCAAAGATTTTTTTTCGCGACCGTGCCTGAGCATGTTTTTCATTAAGAGGATTTCCTGCAAAGATTTAGACTGATTGTAATGTGCTAATAGCTATATTACTTATACCTATATAAACACATAATTCACGATGATGTCAAGATAAAAAAAAATTCTGAACCATGCTTGAAGTCTTTTAGTATCAGTCACCCGTGACAGCGCATCACAAGATCATTCCGAGATTGATTGATTACTCAGCGCCAGAGTTGTCCTGATTTCAGGTCCTGCTGCAATCTTCTTCTGAAAACAAAAAAAAAGAAATCCCCGGTGCACGAGCGAGGTGCCGACGTCCATGCTGTCACGTTGTGATCGACACCATCGGTAGTGTACACGGTTGAGCCGCGCAGCGGACGCAAGCAACATCGCAGCCGGCTACGGCTCCCCCCTCTCGCAGGCCCACACGCTCCTCACGTGCTCGCATCCAAAACGCACCGAAAAGTCTACCCACCCACCACCACCTCCCCTGCTGCTAGCTCACGCCCCCCAACACGCAACGCCAACGACGCCCTCCCCCGCAGCCCGCACACAAAAACGGGGTGCGCAAAAGAAAAGAAAAAAAAGGAAAAAACAAAAAGAACGCGCCGGGAATGGGCAAGCAGCAGCAGGCGCCACCGTCGCGGCGGACCCCGGCGATGTCGGCGCCTCCGCCGCCGCGGCGGCGGAAGAAGAAGGGCCGTCCGTCCCTCCTCGACCTGCAGAAGCGCAGCCTCCGCCTCGAGCAGCAGCTGCAGGAGCAGCAGCAGCCGCAGCAGCCCCAGGCGCGCCGCGGCACGCGCCGGAACCCCGCCTCCGACGACGAGGACGACGACGGGGGGCCCGCGTCCGGGTCCGGCCGCCGCGAGAAGAAGCTCCGCCTCGTCATGGGCCTCCACGACGGATCGGCAAAGGTGGGCGCACCTCCCCCTTCCCTCTCCTCTCCCTCGACTCGATCTGAGATGAATCCGCGCCAATTCTGTCGATCCCGCGCGGAATTTGCCTAATTTGGGGCCCCTGCCCCCGGGGCGCGTACGGATCTGCGCGCCCGCGCGCCGCCCGAGGAAATTTCTTTGCTATTTCGGGCATGAAAAGGCCGCATTTATTTATTTATCTCCGTAGTGAGAGGCGCAGTGGTCAACTCCGCTCTGCTCAGCCTAGCCTCAGAGCTCTCCCAATCATTTGGGAGGGGGATAATCCTAAACCCTCGCATAGTCGCATCGCCCTGTCGTCGCAATAATTGGCGCAATTTTTTTAAACGCTCAGGTTCAAGCTTTTAAAGGCGTGCCCTTTTCGGGTTTGGTTTTTGTCTGATTCTCGCGCCAAATTCCGCTGCATTTCGCGCCCTCGTTAGATCTCTGTACTTGGTAACTGGCGCTGGTAAACGAAAGCCCCACTTTTTCTGCTGCTCTTTTTCTACCCGGGGTTTTTTCGATTCCTGTAACGTTTTCTATAATGGATGTTTTGTTTCTAAATATCTTTTTATCTTCTGCTTATGCTGCTGGGGAAAAGCCGAGGAAAGCGACGGATGGGCGTGAAGGTTGGTGCTCCTTGCTCTGCGAGCATTTACTCTTCAGATTTCCAGAGGCAAAAAAATATACCTGGACAAATGTGCACAAAGATGCCATTTTTTAATTGTTTAACTGTTGGATGCATTCCAATTTCCTGTCTTTAATAATGCTCGTGCCTCCGATTGCCCTGTGCTCATGGGTTGGATTTTTTTCATTCGACAGAGCCGTCAGATTCCGGACCCACAACACCTTTGCCCAACAAAAAGTTATTGCTCTTCATCCTTGATAGGCTACAGAAGTGAGTTGCTGTGTGCAGATTGTTCGTCCTGACTTTGAGCTCGTCCATTCTCAGCTCCAAGGCCTCTCATCTTTTCTGTGTTCTGGTTTCTTGCAGGAAGGACACTTATGGTGTATTCTCAGAGCCTGTTGACCCCGAAGAGGTCGGTTTGTGCTTTATAAAATAATTATGCTATATGTTTGGTTTTCTTTGGTTTTGATTTGGAAGCTGACGATTTTGCCTGTTCATGTCAATTTATGGCCAGCTGCCTGATTACCATGATATCATCAAGCATCCCATGGATTTTTCGACAATAAGGAAGAAGCTCGATAAGGGAGCCTATTCAAACTTGGAGCAATTTGAGGTGGGTTATAGAATTTGTTTAGGTCGATTGTGTTTTTCTTTTGTTTGGATCATTCTTCAACCAGCGAGCAAATTGTAGGTGTTTGTTTTGTAATAACTAGTAATAAGCTGTTGTGCTTCATTCTGAAAGCTTGTGGTTAACTTAGCCTGCTACATCAGCTAGCTTACTCATGTCATTTTCCGTGATGATGCTTTGTCTTCTTACCTACTTATACACATTTTCTAGATTCTTATTACGGCCCATCTGTAAAATCGTGGTGTCCCCCAGCTTGGTCAGAAACTCTTTGCACTGTTGCCTTTGGAGCCTCTTGCTCCATGCTGGTTGCACAGTTTAGGAGCAGATGTTCACTCTCTTGCCCAGAGATGTTGAAACACTACCACAAGTAGTTAGCTGGACACCTGGATATATTTCTGCTGGATACTGTCTTTGATGGTGTTCCATGAGTACTAGATCTCGAATGTCCACACCTGACTTTTCTTGGCAATCAAAACACTTTCAAGATTGGCGCAAAATCTATATTTTATCATACAATTTATTTAGATACGTAAACTTTAAATCATTCCGGTGAAGCATTTATGCGCAGGATCTATTTTATTGGTTCCATGACCATAACAGGATTTTAATAGAAAAAAGTTTATCCAAGAATATGTTTGCATTCACTGATCTTTCAGTTGATGTTTGTATTGGGTTTCTCTACATATGCATTTAAACCCAGAAACTTGAAGGGAAGACCTATTTCACATTTGAGATTTGTCCTGTGTATTCTTTATTTGTTTTATGGCAGTTCAAGCATTGAGATTAACATATATATACATATAGGCTGAGACACAACTTTACTAGGCTAGAAGACAACCAATTTCCCTTCCTGTTTGGATTTATGTGGTTCTGTTATGCACAACTTTTTCTCGGGCATGATTTCTCCGATTTCCGCTTTTCAACTATCTGGATGAGTCATTTGTTCTGTTGATGATCCCATATCACTTTTTGTTTGCTGCAATGTAGGGCCGTGGACTTAGCAGCTTGTTCAATAACAGAAGGATTTTACAATTTGTACATTATAAACTTATACTAAGAGCACACTTCTAGTTGTACTTGCATGAGTATTTGTAGAGATAGCTGGTAGTATTTATGGTTCCAGTACATATAACTAGGAAGGCAAGTGCTAAGAACAGTATTTTGTTCGCACATTACACAATATAATGCTGTAAGTACAGTAGGGTTTTTTTTATGGAAAAGATGTTTTGATTAGAAATGCTGGTATAAAATATGAAATGATCTTGTCTCTTTAGAAAAGATGAATTGATGCTTTTTTATTAGTACATGACAGCACAGGGATGGACTTGTACACTATATATATATATATAGTGTTAAGTTGATATTACCTATACCTATGACTTTGAAGTTCTAGATGTGGACAAATTTTATGCAAGCATCGCACTGCTTGTGTTACTTTTGATTCGACACTTTAACTTTCCATGTGAGAAAGCTCATTATTTGAAGAAAGGAACACTCTAAATAGCTTACATCCTTCCCTTTTGCATGTCATATTCATGCCATGCTCTGGAAGGTGGTAAATAATTAGATGTTTGCTTTACAAAAACTCAGCCCATGTGCCTTATTTGCGTCTATTTATGTTGGCAAAATCATATTCAAGTTGTACCTCGCTGATTCGTTAGTTATTGTGAAGTATGTTGGACCTCAGTGGGAATTATGTATTTGTTTAAAAGATAAGGCAGACATTGGTAAAATGAGATGATTTTAGCCTTTGTAATGCCCGAACAGGTTGAATTATTTCATGAAAAGTTGACCCTGTGCTTTAGGTCACCACTTTTTTGGCTTCTAGCTAATGAATTTACTTATTATGCTGACTTAGTATTTGACAATTATCTGAGGTATATATGTTGCTACGACATCATGGATTTGCATTTTTTTACCATGCATTCGACTGTCGTGCATTGAACATCACTAACACAAGCCACTTTCATACCATAATCTTCTTTGTTCAAACATCTTTGCTGAATATCTCTGAAGAATAGATTAGCTAGCACCGCACATTTGATTACTGGTGTGTAACTGTCTAACCAAAACTGCAGACTGTATCATGTGTATTCTCACTGCTTGTTGAAAGTATTAGGTCTTACTCATGCAGTCATGCTAGAAGAATGTCGCATTTCATTTTAGAACAAATATGAATATTCGGTGTTGCTTTTATTATTCATGCAGTTCTGCTTTTCCTGTTCTTAGAATGCTATTGATGTTTTGTCAAGCTAATTTGCCATGACTGAAATTTCAATTTACAGGATGATGTGTTCTTGATAAGCTCAAATGCAATGTGCTACAATTCACCAGATACAATATACTATCGACAGGTCAAGCATTAAGCCTACATGTTTTGATCTTTGAATATGATAAAGAATTGTGGTGTACTTAACATCCATATGCCATGAATTACAGGCACGAGGTATTCAAGAGATTGCTAAAAAGGATTTTGAGAATCTTAGGCAAGATAGTGATGCCAGTGATCCAGAACCAGAACCGGAACCAGAAACGAAGCCAGAGCCTGAACCAGAAGAACCAAAGCCACAGCCTCGCAGGGGTAGGCCTCCAAACAAGAACAATGCCAGACAGAAAGTTGGGAGGCCGCCAGCAGAACGTGCTACTGCAGATTTTTCCGGGGCAACACTTGCTACTTCTGCAAATAGTGGACGTCATGCACAGCCAGATCTTGATCTATCACGAAGAGCAATGGAAAAGGCGATGATTGCAGATGTGCTTAGAGCTTCTTTTGCCAATCGAAGAAATGAGAACAACTGGTCTGGCGAGCGGAAATCAGAAAGAATTGAAGATTACTCAGGTTTTAGCTTCTCTCTTTTTTTTTCCTTCGAAACGTCCTTTGAAGGGGTTAGCATTTTAATCTGGCTAATTCATTTTTCTATAATCTTCGTTTATGTCTGACTTCTGTTCCAGGTTACGGGAGTATGTGGTGCACAAAAATGGGGAAGAAGCCAATTCTGATGGAAGATAGTCGTCGAAGCACATACTATGAGACACAGCCATCCAGTTCAATATATGAGCTGCCGGTTTCGTCCTCCTACAATGGGATGAAGAAGCTGCTAGTACCAGTTGAGTGTCCAATCCAAATTATGTCCTACAAGTTACTGATGATATGTTAATATAGTTTCAACTTTCTATTAACATTAGAGAATAGCAAGACATGATCGTCCACACTTTAACACAATGTTTCTATCAGGTTGGGGTTCAGTTGCAGCAGTCCTATTCCCGCAGCCTGGCACGTTTTGCTGCACAACTTGGTCCTGTTGGCTGGGAAATTGCATCAAGACGAATTGAACGAAGCCTTCCTGCTGGAACAAAGTTTGGTCGTGGATGGGTTGGAGATGGTGAAGCACCAAGCTCATTTCAGCCACCTGTACAAGCTGCATTTTCAGAAGCAATGGCATCATCAAGCAATATAGTGGCATCAGGTGAGCAGCCACCTAATAACAGCGGACCTGCTACTGAGGATTGTGCTGCCAGCTCAAGCCATTTGGAAGGATCTCAGGCACATGCTTCTTCCAGCACCGTGCAGAGGACTGATGCTGAAGCATTAGCAAGCCAGCAGTGTGGATCGATATCACAGATTCCAATAAATCGAAGTGAATATGGTGCTGAGATGAAGGGCGGCCATAATAATCTTCATGGACACACAACAATGCAGCAAACCATGAATGGTTTCAATGCTGTTCCAGGTGCGAAGCCAAGAGTCACTCCTAATTACACTTGTCTGCATAATGTTCCAGTTCTTGTGCTAATTTTTGTTCCAAGTTGGCAACCCCCTTAAACCGATCTGCCCCTTTTCAGGACCAATGAGGTTCCCACCTGCAGCACAACCGATGGTGAATCAGATGCAGACTCATACAGCTGATTGAGTACTGAGCAGAGACCATTGAACCAACATTGTCAAAGATGACATTTGGATCGTGCCCGCTTCCAGTCATGGCTGTCACGGGCACCAAGCGACGAGGGCCTTGCCCCATCCTGCCGGTGGCTTGGCACCCAGCCTGAACATTTTGGGTTTCTGGTCGCTTTTGATCTGCCGCACCGTCACCAGGTGTGGTTGCAATTGTGAGCCTGATGTGTAATCGCATAGTAACTTAGGATGATAGCGTGCATAGTTGTGTTGGGTGGATTTGTTGGTAGAGGGTTTTGGTTGTAACAGCGGTGGAGTTGCAGTTGGAGATTTAGCGATTCTGATGTGTAGTTGAAAACCACAGGGGAGACGAAACATCTGTATAGATTATTCAGGAGTTCTCAGCGTTATGGTTACTGGTCGCAAGATGTGGCCGAATCGTGCCGTGCGCATGCGACAGACTGCGGAGTTAAGAAAATATGCATCATGGTCACTTGGTGTTCTAAGATGTAGTCATGCAGATATAAGACGCAAAATCACGCAGCAGCAGCAACACGAAGTATCAGACACTGGGATCTCTCCAAGGGGAAAAATAAAATAAAAACACCGCATGTGCAATCAGTGTTGCACAAACGTACCCTTCGAACAGTTTGTAGTGTAGCTGAAAAGCAACCACAGTCAAGACGGCACTGATTCAAATATTCAATGGGGGACATGCATCTCAGAGTTCAGCAACCACAGTCAATGCATTATGTCCAGGCAACAGGATTGCAACCCACCCCCCAAAGCAAAGAACAAACATAAACTCAGGAAGATAAAAACGGACCCGCTTGATCAGACAAGCATGCTTCAAAGGTCAAAATACACATTCTGAAGGAAAGGCTCCCATACAAGTTCAGAGAAGTCAGACCAGGACCCGCTTGATCAGACAACCATGCTTCAAAGTTCAAAATACACATTCTGAAGAAAAGTCTCCAATACACAAGTTGAGGGAAGTCAGCCAAGATTTCTTTCGGGCATTTAGATAATCCCCATGCTACGTACCTCCATCCACATTTTCTTTCCAAGGCCGTTGATCTGTCAGTTTTGGACTGACACAATATATAGTTTACTAAAGTTGCAGCCATGACTGTTGCCTAACACACCCAGGTAGTCTGAAATATCTCTACGTGCCATACTCATCTCTGTCCATGGCGTCCTCGTATCTGGCTGGACTGTGGGGTAGTCTAAAATAATCTGGAAGGCTCCAGTAGAGCAAGGATCGGAGCCAAGAAAGGCACAGCAGATCAACAAAAGCGACATCTCCTGCTGTTCCAGATCACAGCACCCATTCCCTTGCGCTGTAGCGCCGCGACGGCTGCCTGGGCCGTGCCGTCCGTCTCGGGGTCTCGATCGGAGGAGGCGGCTTCTTCTGGTTTCCAGCGGGCAGCTGGTCGTGGTCGCTCGTGGCCATGGTTCCTCCAGGCGTGTTCGTATCGAGGAGCTCCTGCTCCGTCTCCATGGGCCGCGACGGCGTCTCGCTGGCCACGGGCTCTGGTGCCGGAGGAGGCTCCTGGGCAGCCGGTTGCTCCCGGGCCGTGGCGGCTCCAGGTGGTGGTGATGGGTTGGCGTTCGCGGCGACAAGGGCCTGCTTCTGCCGCTCACCAGCCTCGATCCTCCCGCGCCCGCGCCGCGCGGACACGCCCCGGCGGCAGAAGTAGGCGGCGGCGGCGCACAGCAGCAGCAGGCGGCGGCGGCGGTCCGGACCGACGGCAGCGTGAGCGCAACCTTCCGGGCCACGCCCGCGGCGAGGCGGCGGGCGAGGTCGAGGGCGCCCGCCCGGCAAGCCGAAGCCAGCATCTTCGCCGCGACGTGCCTCTTGGTGTTGGTGGGCGGCGGCGGCACGCGCCGGCGCCGCGACTGCGACACGTCCACGGCACCCTCCATTAGTTAGGGTAATACACGGAGTAATATAAGTACACGACGGGCTCTAGGACCTTGCTTGGTTCTTCTGTTCTGTCGGTCTCGGTCCCGTCCCTGTGCATGTCCGGATCGGAGATATATGTACCCGCGGGCCACGGGTAAAGCGCGCGTGCCGTGTCGGTCGTCCTCGGCTTGGACTCGTGTTACGGTGGCGTAATCACGAGACACCAGGGCAACCGGTGGGCCAAACCCAAGCCATATCCGTGTCGGACTCGGGTTCGGCACTGAGCATGATGAAATCGCGCTCGGTTCGTCATTACTCATTAGTACGAGAGGGAGATGAGAAGAAGCTAATATGCCCCGTTTAGAAATGCGTGGTTGATTTGGATTAACGAAAATTTACGATGGATGGCTACGAGTAAAATACTGTACAAAGTGGACTCTGTCTTCTTAATGCAGTGGAAGGTATTGGAATAGAAAAGGTCTCTCAACTGATCACATACCATGTTTGTGACTGTGCGCTGAAATTGTAAAGCTGGCAACCCAGCATACAAACAAATAGTGTCTTCTAAAAAAGGTAAGGACAAAGGTCTTTGGTCCAAAAATATCTACAACAATTTAGACGGACACGTATCGACGCATATAAACATATAAAACGATAAGCCACAAGTGTAAATCGTGGATATTTGAGCGCTGATAGGCCAGCTATTGCAGCAGATTATGCGTGATGAGGAAGAGGGGGCCAATGAATCACAATAAGGGCTCCTTTGGGAACTTGTATCCCCGCCGGGAATCCGGTCTTTTTCCGGGGTAGGGCGCCCGACCTATATAGGTCGGGTGGATTTCCCCGTGAAGTCTACCCTGGGATGAAGGGTTCCAAACCAGCCCTAAGTGTCAACATAGCTAGATTAATGAATCAAAAGGCGGTTGCGGCCTCTTCAGCAACAGAGAGTTAGTTTAGTTTCTTTCATTTCCTTCCTTTTCTGGTGAGGTTTCAATTAGTCGGCCAAGACTAACACTTTCAAAAGGGTACACAGTTGTAAGCGAAAATTATTGGTATTGGTGTTTAAGTGTAGCATATATGTGAAATAAACACTCGGGGGAGGGGGTGCATTAGGCCCTCTCCAACGGTGGAACCGAATTCTGAAAGAAAACAATGCTCGTGGAACCTACACATAGAAAATATATTGTTCTTATTGCTTGCAAGAAATCTTGTAGTGTGCAGCAAATCACCTGTAATGGAACTTCTAAGTACGAACCCAAAATGAGATTCAATTATTTTCTCTCTTTGAGGAACCACTTGCTCCAATTATGAAATCGATTTTTTCGTTCGCCGGCTCGGATGAAGCTTGGGCCACTGGAGAAGGCCTTAGAGCACTGTTTGGAAAAAGAACTGATTTTTCTGCACCGCTCACACCCGATTCAAAGATGGGTAAAAAAACTCTCAAATCAGCACCGGCTCTTGATGTGCGCTTACAAAGTGGTTGATCCCATTTAAGTACCAGTTTACATTGCAGTACGCCCGCCCGCCCACGAGGACGACTAAACGCACCCAGGCAGAGAACGTTGCGATTTGCTGGAACGACAAGCAAGCAAAGCAATACTAATACCCAAAATCTACGTAGCACACAACGTACGCGTCGAACACAGCCGGATCAGAGAGGAGCGGTCTCATCAGGTATGTGCAACGTGCCAGGGAGTCAACTCACAAACTATACTGTTCATGATCTTTCAATTCTGATTTTGAAGATCGGAGGCAAACTAAAGAACACGTAAAAATTGCAAGCTTGTGTTGGCCAATGCAAGTGCCAACCAATTTATTTATTTACACTAGATCAACTTCTGCAGCGGTTGGGAACCGGCTTTAGCACCGGGTATCCCAACCGGTGCAGATCTTCCGAGGCTAAAGGGGTACCCCTTTAGCACCGGTTCCAGACACAACCCGGTGCTAAAGGGCCTGCCCCGCAGCGCCTTTAGCAGGGCCTTTAGCACCGGTTTCAGACACAACCCGGTGCTAGAGGACGAATTTATTTATTTCTTTTTTTTTTTGCTTTTTTCAGTAGCCATGCATGCACGTCTATATACGTGTATATACGTATATATTCTAATACGTGTATTCTAATGCGTATTTGACCGACTCTATATTCATATTAGCTGACATTTCATCAAAATAGAAGACATATATATTACAAAAGTAGATATTCATGCATGTCAACTCGAGTTATATACAAAAGTAATTACCAAATAAACCATCTTTCTAGCTACCACATCCTAAAGAAGTAAAGAACTACGGAGTTCAAGCAAGCTACGGACGAGCGATCGAGGACGTCGTCGGTGCCGTCGCGAGGCTGTTAATCGTCGGCGCCTTCCATGAGTAGCGTCGCCCTGCTGAAATACGCGCCCCAGCCTAAGGAGGAGGCGCCGGCGAGCAGGCTGGCGCAGCACGCGTGCAGGCCCGGCCCGAGCTCGGACGCCGTGGCGACGGCGGCCAGGCACGCCATGCACACGCTCACGGCGATGTTCCCCTTCAGCGACAGCGCCGCGTCCATGCCGCCCTCCGCCTCCTCCGCCGCGGTGGCCGCGCCGCCCTTCATGGCCGCAAGTGGTGGCCGGCCGGTCAGGTCAGGTCCTGACGTGACGCGCGGCTAATGTGTTGCGCCGCCGCCGCCGCCGCCTCGATCTGCGCGCCTTCCGGTCGAGGCGTTGAGAGCTCCTCGTCGTCCTGGCGCAGATCGAGACTCGACTCTGTTGTGCTATTAGCACCTTGTCAGCCTCGATGAGTTAAGTTGGTCTGACGCCTCGCGTCTTTTTACATGTGAGATCTTCTGCTCTGTCCGGCTCGGTTTCGATCGGTTGTCCGGTTCGCCTTCGGAACGCGAGCGGGAATCGTTCGTCGTCCGGACATGGACGTGGACACCGGCGGCGGCAATCCGAGGTCTTCTCGGACTCGATGTGTCTGAGCCGATTCTGTGACGACGGAGATGTGCTTGACCGGGCGCGCATCGCGTTGACAAAGAGCATGCTGCCGTTCACGTCATCAGTTTGACTTCAAGAATTCCTAGCCAGCCCAGAGGTGCTCGAGTGCCCGATACAAATTTGATCTGGAGCCCTATAGGCCTCGACATGACACAAGATGGGCTCTATTTTAGCCCAATTCAGTTATGGCGCGAGCCCACTAAAGGCCGCGGCCTCCCAAGACTAACTTTTGGACTCCTCGTCACTCACGCGTCACGCCGGCCCTAAAAATTAACCGCCTCTCTGTGTCACCGCCGTCGCGGCGGAACCACCCGACACATCACCCACCGCCACCGCCACCGCCACGCCACCGGTCTCTCTTCTAGTCTTCCTCCGCCGGCGACGGCCCCTACGCCGCTCCCCCTCAAGTTCCCCGCCCGTCTCCTGCTCCTCCGCGGCCACCGCACCGGGCGGAGATGGCGCGACCCGATGAGTTCAAGCTCGCGCTCTTCAACATCGGCGGTTTCCTGGCGCTCGGGGCGGCGTTCCTGCTCCTGGGCCTGATCACCCCCGCCATCACGCCGCAGTACCAGGCGGTGTGCTGGGAGACCGCTGCCCTCGGCTTCGTCGCCGCCGCCGTCACCGTCTGGAGGCACCCGGTCGTCTGGTTCCCCGTCGTCCGGTGCTGGTACAACCGGCTGAGGAGGCAGAAGGCCAGGCCGCCGGCGCCTCATCACTGAACACTGATCGATGCGTGCCTGCCTACAGTTAGCTATACGACTACAGATCGGAAAATAAGTGTTGTTTCAGATTGGCAGTCTGGTGTTTTGATGATTGCGCGATTCTGTCCTGCTCTTGAAGATAAGTGTGTGGGTGTGTTGATGATGTGCAGAATGGTGTGATTCCTTGGTTGGATATTGTTGGCCATATCAATATCATGGGACAATGTCAGTGTCTTTGCAGCTAGTTTCAGCCTGGCTTTTGTGATCCCCGCAATGTAATGTGGCTCTTTACTGCTTCCCTGCTGATGCTGAAGACCTATGTGCCTTTAATCTGAATGGGTCAGATTGCCATTTCTACCATCTTTTGTTGTCGTGCTGATGTGAAGATAATAACCAAACAAAATTTTGACTTCTGATTACCTAGAGAAAGAAACATATTATTCAGATTGATTGAAACATCTTTGAACCGTCATGATTGTTATGGTTAGGATTATTACAGGGTTTAGGACAGTACAATGATAAGGTTACACACGCTGACAGGATTAGAACAATCATGAACCTTCCCGACTGTTCTATTTTCAGTGCTTTACTCTGCATTCCCGTGACTTTTTTCAGTGTCCGTGGCTTGACGCCTGGACCCGTCTTTTACCAATTTCGAGTGTCAACAGATAGATGGAAATTAACAAAATAACGCAACAGATAAATGATATCGATCCTGCGGTTACGAGCGATCAATGTAATTTACAAGCGATCGTTGTAATTACAAGGTGGTGGAGTAAGGATCCGAGTGCCTGATCGATATGAGAGACAGGCAGCAACAGCACACTCTCGATCAGCATCAATGGCTTGTTTGGCTGGATGGTGGGTGGTGTTGGTTTTTGCTGAGAGAAAAAAACTGTTGGCCGGTTGATGGCTGGTGGCTTGTGTTGGTTTTACTAAGAGAAAACACCGCTGGCTGGTGACTGATAAGCCAAGCGAACATGGCACAAAAGTGCGAGCGACGACCAAGGTGCTCAACTTTTACTCGGTTCTACTTGGGGGTGGGACCAGATCGCAGTTCACCGGCCGACTCCACGTCCAAACACACAGGTCGCAGCAAAAGAAGGCGGCGGCGAGGGAGCCCCAGAGCGCGAAGATGACGCCCAGGCACACGAGACCTACGTTAATCGCCACGCTCACGTTGGGCGTCAGCACCGCCCCGTCAAACACTCCTGCTGCGCCAAATCAAAGGCGATCTACAGCTAGCAAAAGCAGGCTGTGCGCGGGCTGATTGTTCGCAGCTCGCCGGCGGACTCCAAGTCCAAGGCAGAGTGCAACTCCGCCAGGGTCCGCTTCAGCTTCCTGCGCATGCGGAGGATCCGGCAAAGGTAGGCGCCGCCGAGCAGGAAGCAGAAGCCGACGAGGATCCACAACATGATGCAGTCCGTCTTGGACTGGCTGTGGTCGAGGACGGCCTGTTGGAGGAAGAGGACGCCCGTGCACGTGATCGCCACTACCTCCACGATGTCCCACTTGGTCGGCCGCTGCCGCAGGAGCTCCTCCGTCTGCGACCTCATTTCCTCAAAGTGCGGCTGCTGCTGCGCCGCCGCCGCCGTCGCCATGGCGATCCTTCGCTTTTGCTGCTGCGCGCGCTGTGTGCCAGCCCCGGCCGACTACAAGGGGCGCCTGCGTATATTTATTTGTACACGAATTCGGTTGCGAGAACGCCGAGACCGATTCGGTCAGAGGACGATGCAGAAATCAAAACCGGGTCCGATCCTTTCGCACACGCAGCACGAAGCGGTTGGTTCGCTCGCTCCCTGTCCAGGTCGGACTTGGCCTGGCTCTCCTGCTATGGGCCGTGTTTGCGGAAACAATGGGCCTACTGAGCAAGCGATTATGGCTCTTGATGGGCCGTGTGACGCAGGAACGAGCTCGGGAACGGACACGACGAGCGGGCAAGTGCGTGCGTGCTGGGCTACCTGATGGGCTAGATAGGGGAACGGGAGCCTCGCCCGGGAAACCTATATAGTTTCCACGAGTTTTTTTTAAGAAAATTCCTTATTTGACACTGAAAAACTTACCCATTCCTTATTTGGCCCTGAAAAAATTTTCGTTCCTTATTTAACACTGACTTGAACTTTTATTCCTTATTTGACACTCCCGTCAGTTCCGTCAGTTAACTCGGGTGAATAGTACCCCGTGAATAGTAACCCATGTGTTTAATTAACAAAATGACATCCAAATGACCTCTAAAATTCATGAACTTTTTTGTAGTGATACAAAAGATAGAGATGAACTCATTTTACACAAAATCTCATATATATAAATTAAAATATTAAAACTAAAATTCACCAAAATATGCTACTTTTAAAGACCACGTGAATTTTAAAGCATAAAAATTCTTTCCAAAAATTATGTAAAAATATCCAACATTCCTAAAACATGATGAAGTTATTTATGAAATTATTATCCTTCTTAAGTTACATAGATAAATATTTATTTATTATGTAAAATTATTGTTTTAATCAACTTAAATATTTATCTATGTAACATGCCATGGATAATAATTTATAAATTACTCCATCATGTGAAAATATTATTGGATACTTTTACATAATTTTTGGAAAGAATTTTTATGCTTTAAAATTCACATGGTCTTTAAAAGTAGCATATTTTGGTGAATTTTAGTTTTAATATTTTAAATTATATATATGAGGTTTTGTGTAAAATGAGTTCATCTCTATATTTTGTATCACTACAAAAAATTTCATGAATTTCAGAGACCATTTGGATGTCATTTTGTTAATTAAACACACATGTTACTGTTCACGGGGTACTGTTCACCCGAGTTAACTGACGGAACTGACGGGAGTGTCAAATAAGGAATGAAAGTTCAAGTCAGTGTCAAATAAGGAACGGAAATTTTTTCAGGGCCAAATAAGGAATGTGTAAGTTTTTCAGTGCCAAATAAGGAATTTCCTCTTTTTTTTAAGCTGAAATTGGTGCATAGGAGATGAGCGGACCAGATTATTGCTCGGACAACAGCAAAAGACGTGCATGTGAGGGACAGCTGGAGCGGTTGCTGCATGCATCGGACGGATTCCATTTGGATTTTGATCTTTGATTTCATTTTTTTTCAAACTATAAACCATTTTTCAAATCCGTTTGAACCATCGTCTTAGTTAGAATTTATGCAACAAAACAAGCTCCAATTTGAATATATTTCATATTTTTGATAGTTATTTTTAAATCAACATTTGCCGTATACTAGTTCAACATTTGTAATATACTATTTCAACATTGTTTAGGAAATGTTGAACCAATATTTTTAAAATGTTGAATTAGGTTGATAAAAACGTTGAATCTGGTATCACATAATTGTTGGAAGCTAATAAAGTTTTGTATAAAAAATATTCGAATACAACTACGTATGCAACTTTGTTTGTAACGGAATAAAAAAAATCTGTTTATGCCTGCATGCTTCTTTCACTTTGCACGTCCGTTCTCTTCCTTACCCGCGCGGGGACGGACTTCAACGGGCTTCTAAGCCACCTATCTAAAAATAAGTGAACGGAACAGGTGCCCCCAGCCTCGCCTCGCCCTCCGGCGCCGCCGCGGCGATCACTCCACTACACCCAACTGCCTCCTCCTCCTCCTCGCCGGCACGTCCGCTCCACCACCGCTCCGTCCCCGCCGCCGTCACCTCGCGCCCACGCGCTCGTCCGCCGCGCCATCCCTCGCGTCCGAGGCCGCGCGCTCCAGCCGTTCGACGAAACGCCGCTTAGCCACTGACGCGTCCGCCCCGCGCGACTCCAGCTTCCACCGACGCCCCGGAGAGCCTAGGCCAGGAGGGAGGGCCGCCCCGCACCGTCCATGTCCATCGCGAAGCGCTACGTGCTGCGCCTCTTCATCTCGCTCAAGTACGTGACGGCGAACGTGGTGGACCGGCAGAGCGGCCGCGTCGTGACGACCGCCTCGACCGCGGAGCGGCCGCTGCGGGACGGGCTGGAGTGCGGCCGCGCCTGCAACGCCAAGGCGGCGGCCGCCGTCGGGGAGGTGCTCGCCATGCGCCTCAAGGTGGACGGCCTCGCGCGGGAGCCCATACACGCCGACGCGGCCAAGGAGGTCGCCAAGAAGGGGTTCAAGAACCAGACCAAGGTCTGGGCCATCCTCAACGCCCTGCGCAACCACGGGGTTAACCTCCACATCGACGACGATGGAGACCACAGGCGGCACGTCTGAAGCAGCCATCAGTTCACCAGTTTGTCCCTTGAAATCCCTCTGGCTTTACTGTTTCTTTAGTCTAGAATATGTGCTTGTCCCAAGCTCCTAAATGTGTATGACAAGTATGAGGTTGAATTGAAGTTTGGAAATTCTGTGCGTGGCAGGATTCAGTGCTGAAGCTTCTGTGCGATTTGTCACTTCGATATATCTCTCAGTTGCTTAATTTAACCACCTAAAGGTATTATCAGAAAAGGGAAAATGAACAAGCAAATTTCACCAAAAGTTATTCGAAAGAATTTCACCAAAAGAACAAGCAGGATAATTTCCCTAGTGGGATGGGATTTACATCCAATGGTGTTTTGGTAGATCAAACAAGGTTACACAGGTTTTATAGATACATTAAGACTTCAAGAACTGATAACTTTTACTTGCCAGATGGCAGAACACAAGTAAATCACAGAGCACCTTCATAAAACAATGGTGCTACAGTGACAACTAGCGGAATGCTCACAGAAATAGAATGGCTGCATAACTTTACTTGCTACATGCTAAAATGGTGACTGACTGAGTGCCTCGAGGTTCTTATATGCTTTGAGCTGATCCAAAGCACTATCCAGCAGAGCCTTCTTAGTGCTTCTGATCACTTTCCTTGACTGTTTGAGCTCACTCTTGGCTGCTAACAGCTCATTCTTCAGGTTCTTGATCTTCAGCTCATCTCTGACCTTCTCAAGGTCCCTGATCTTCTCCTCAATCAACTGTAGGCTATAATCATCTGGCTGAATTCCTGGCGACGCTAGAGCCCAGTACATCTCATCTTGTAATGGTGGAGCTGAGGGTGTAGTGTGCCAAGCTTTTGAACTGCTTCCTAGGACCACTACCATTTTCTGCAACAAACAGGTGTTAGTTTTTTCTGGAACAAAGTAGAGTGTTAGTTTCAGTTATGGAAATCATGATGAAACATGATCTATTTTAACTCATTGTACTGCTAAAATATGACTAACTGTTCAGATGTAGTGTTTGTCAAGTAGCTTGTCAGGTTTTGACATGGGGTTCAGTCTAATCCCTGTTAAACTTTTGCCTTAATCTGTGCCACACGCTGTATATTAGCCCCCCCTTACAGTTTCCAGCAGCTATGAAAGTGTATCAAGAGACATTCATCTGGGAAATTGAGGATAACTCTCTATTATTATACACGAAGTACCTGCTTGTGGTTCTCAGTTGGTGGATCAGGATGGACAACTCTGACACTTTTCTTTGTTTTCCTCTTCAGCCAGTGGCATACCTCTGCTGGATCGACCTTCCCGACCACCGTGACGATCCCAGTGTCAACATCCCCCACAGAAGTTTCAATTCCTATGGCGCAACAAAGCAAAATAATTCAATAGTGGTTAGCAGAATTTCTAGAGACAAGGTAAAGGAGATGAGTAGTCAGCAGCGCTGTACCCCTGAAACTCCCAATGGACGCCATGGCCTTCTCGACTTTCTCGACGCAGCCGATGCAGCGGCAATGCATCTCAACCTGGAGAGTGACTCGCTTGGTCCTCTCCTGTGAACCAAATCCACGTCACTCATGTCGAAAAGAACCAGTATAAAGAGATAAGAAGGTGAAGGCTCTTACCGTCCCCATGGTTGAGTCTTGATTCTCTTCGGCGATGCTGTTCGCCGGCGGCAGCGATCAGAGTCTGGACTGCCGGTGACTAGAGTCCTTTAAATAGACGCTTCAGGTGTTGACTGGTGAGTGTGCGGCACTTGTTGCTTCGTTCGTTGGTCAGCTGCCAGTTAATGGGGAGGGAGCAGAATTCCATGCGGCTTTATGAATCAGAGGAGCCACCGGTTAGCATGCTCGATTGACCTGACCGTGCACAGTTTCACACTACCTGGTGTTTCGGTCAGTGAATCCTCCTGTTATACCTGATCGTCACGAAATTACATGACTCGTGACATCCAGCTGGTGTTTCGGTTCTAGTTGTTTTAAAATTCTAGTTGTTTTAGTTGTTCGAGAAAAAGGTACATAATACTAGTGGTTATTTTACACTACGTATAGTTGTTTGTGTTTATTTTGTGATGTTTGCCCCGGGTGTAATTCTCCAATGAATGATGAGCTCCTTTGATGGTGTCAGACGATCGATTCTCCTCTGTTCCATCGCAAGCGATGATGTGCATGGAAGAAGTGTACGTGACCCCCAAACTATCAAGCCAGGAACACTTCACCCCCCAACTAAAAAACCGGATAACCAGCCCCCCAAACTTTGGAAACAGGTGCACATAACCCCCTAGGGTAGTTTTCTTGGGCGGTTTTGGAAATAATTTTACAGAAAAACCCCTAAAAGAATTATACTCTCGCAGATAGGTCCTTCAGCATGTTCAATCAAATCCCGGCGGCGGACGGGCGGCCCGATCTCACCGGCGGCGAGGTATCCGGCGACGAGAGGCACACCTATGGCTTCGCCTCATCACGACGAGCGCTTCCATGGGTCTAACTCCTAACAACGACGATGGCGGCGGCGACGCTCCGGTCGGGCTCGTCGGCCGGCTAAACGGCGGCGAGTCCGGCGACTGGAAGAGGTGCAAAAGCTTCTCCGCGAACTCCTCTACGCGATCCACTAGCAGCAAGCCATGCCCTATGACCGAAGCATAGCTCCCCTCGATAGCTCCGGGCGGCGGCGCCTCGGGCGGCTCCGGCGAGCAGGCGACAGCGGCTTGGAGGACCGGAGGACTTCGGGGAAGTGGCTGGGGAGCTTCACGGGGCGATGAGGAGTGCAGAGGTGGCTTCAATTTGGGCGGCGATGGAGCGATCTCGCCTGCCCACGTGGAGACGGCGGACGGCGGCGCCGGTGGACGACTGCGCTGCTCGGGAAGACGCCGGGAGGCTCGGCGATGGTCATGTAGTTGCGCGGGGGCACGGTGAGTACACTGGTGTGCTCAATTTGGCTTGGGGTGGAGTGACGCTGGTTGCCCACGACGGCCTGCGGATGGCGGCGGCAATGGAAGCGGTGGTGTGCGCGGCGAGCGCGCGCGCAATAGAGCAGCGGGTGATGTGAACCCGCTGGGGTTTGTGCCCGATCTTTCGATGAGAGGCGTGGGGGATAACTCGATTGGAGGAGACGACATTCACGGCCCGACTACAACCTTTCAAAGACTGCGCCTTAGCGACCAATACACCACCTCCTATGGATGCCGCGATCTTGTGGGAGCGCGTCACCCGACCTGTCCTGCAAGCAATCGAAGAACTAGCAAGAACAAGTATGATACAAGTACTGAATTTACTAGATGGGAATTGAAGTGTCTCAATCTCAAACTCAATCACCAACGAAGTGGGGTTCCGTGGACTCGAAGACGGGCGGCTGGACCAGCACGCGCGCTTACAAGCAAGTAGCAATGGCTAAACTTGATCTAAACAAAACCCAATCTGTTTGTGGCGGCTATGGGGGGTATATGAGAGGGTGGAGGACGACCAGGACCTGGTGGGGGTCGTGCTCCAACCCTAGGACGCGCCCCTATTGGGCTCAACTTGATACACGGCCCATTGACCCAAAATAAGGTGACGCAGCACCGTGGGCAGAAAAGGTCTCTGTAGTAAATCGACGATTGCGGCCGCATCAGAACAGATATGAAGGTGAGTCTGGATCCATATGAAAGTAGACTTGATAAGCTTTCCATCAAGTACTTAAACGCCCAAAACGGAGTAGGATGAAATCGTGGCGGCTGTCGCAAGTCAGCACTTTTCTGCAGTCCGAATCCAGACTTTCCAAAACGTGTTGGATTTGGTCTCTTTCCTTCCTTGGGCCAATGTGACGTGGTAGCCTGATGGGGGACGTGGGAATACTTATAATTGGTCCCCAATCAACTTCTTTGGTCCTCCATGCCTTCCATATGTCTCTAGCACTCTTTTTAATCCATGTATGTATTTCTGAAAATGACAATGAACACACATCATGGCGCAGCATCAATTCATCGAATGTACCAACAATGATTGTGATATAGGATTGATTCACCTTTGGTTTGCAAGCCATTAATATGGTCGTATCTAAGCCGGTGATGTCCTCATCATTCTCCCCTTCTTGGCTACAAGTCGTCCTCGACTTGCTCTTGAGGCATTCTAAGGTGATTCCTTTGTTGTTTGAGCACAAAAGTTCATCCATGTTGCACGACAACAACCAGCAATGCTCCCCTTCTTTGGGCTGACCCTGTTGCTTAAGAGAAAAACTAGCAAAACTTTGCAATATATCGTTAGTGTTAGTCCAGCCCTCTACTTGATTGTGATATTGTAGCCCAAAAGGATATTTCAGATTAGAGCAAATATAAACTTTATGCACCAAATACTGTCCTTTGCAATTATACTTGCCAACAAAGTGATATGTATGATTAGACAAGCATGAAAATTCAGAATATGCAAAAAGTTTCTCGTCTAAACATTTTAGATCACAAAGAATATCAAATTCAATATAACCCAAAGTATTTAAAGAAGTCATCAATTTCAATTCATCTCGTGCACAAGTAATAGGAAGGAAAAGCTTTGCTTCAGCACATGTGTATGGTTCCAAATAAAGAATATCACTCTTATTCACTACTTGTGGCGTAGAAGTACAAGAAGCATCATCGCACAAGTTCTCTTTATCATAAGGAACAACAACTAATTCAGCTCGTGACAAAAGTAAATCAGCAGCAGGTTCCATAATTTCTTGCTCTTGAATAGCATGTATAATGGACAAATTTTCAGCATTAAGGATCACATCATTCTTGTAGGTATTCACAGATAATAAAATTTCCTTTTCAACACTCACAGCAAGCGAAAACAATGAAGCAATATTGTTGTATGATTTGCTAACTAATAAGGTTCGAATTTTAGAATTGAGCCCTTTCATGAACCTTCTCATATTATCTTCCCTGCATTGTTGTAGTCCACCAAATATGATACAAATTTTAAAATCATGGAAGTATTCTTTGACAGACCTACTACCCTGCTTCAATTTGTCTAGTTTTGCAAGCAAATAATCCACATAATATTCAGGAACATATTCATCTCGAAAAAGCATTTTGAAATCTTTCCAAGTTTGTGGAACTTTGTTGTGCCTACAAATGTGTTTCCATGTAATCAGAGCATATTTTGTTAAAGCACTAGAAGCAGCAAAAACCATTTCATGTTTAGACAAGTCATAACTATCAAATTCTGCATCTACCTTAAGCTCCCAATCAATATAAGCTTCAGGATCAAACATACCAGCATATAATGGCAAATGTTGAATGACATCCTGAAGATGAGGGTCGAGTTTCAACTGCTCAAAAATGTCTGTATCACCTGCCATGATTAGTAGACAACAAGAAACACAAAAATAAAATGTATCCTCCTATCAACTACTGGGATGTGTCAATTGTAATTCTCTCAAACTATCCTTGTTCAAACAAGCTCTTACCAATTCTTACCAAGCCAAAAAGGAGGTGACGGCAACCAACAAGACAACAACCTCAAAGATAGTGTATCGGTGCCACAGCAACAAGACCTGTCAAGCTGTAGTCGGATATGTGGAGCTATAGGTGGGCTGAAACAAGGAATAACTAGCACCACATTAATTAAAGAATAAGCTGAATAATCGTTCAACGGCGGTACTGTGCTGGTCCTAGCCTAGAACGTGCTAGAGACGTGAGCCTGGACACAAGTGAAGTCACAACACACCACCGAAAACAATCACAATGATCAAATCAGCCCCTTTCTTTCTTCCTTTCTTTCTTTCTTTCTTCTTTTCTTTTACTTTTTTTTTCTTTTTTCCTCCTCTTTTTTTTATTTTCTGTTGGGGACTAAACACTTTTGATTGATGCTATGACAACCAAAACAAATGGCAGCATACAACCCCTACCAAAACAGATTTACAAATCTTATTTCAGCTAGTAAGATGCGCAAATCTCCAAGGCGATTGCAGAGTGCTCAGAACAAATTTTTGAGCGCGGTGCGATGCGTTGGAAAGAGCACGAGTTAAGCTTTCCAGATTGTACTAAAACACCTGATTTGGACACTGGACACGGAAACTGCAATAGTTTTCTTCTCGTGCTGTACAGGAACTCCGAAACAAAACGTGACAAGAACTCGAAACTCTAAACGACTAAACTAAGACCAGCGACTCGACGCGACCGATGCAACCGAAAACTCAACAAGCCCTGACTAAGCAGTACTAGCCAAGGCTCAAAGGGTTTATAGGATTGTAGGTAAACCAATCTACTATTTTTTTTTGGCTTTTCTGGACTATAGGAATTTAAAATCAGCAAAGAATTGGATAACTCTCACCGATAAACTTCGCTCTGATACCAACTGATGTGAACCCGCTGGGGTTTGTGCCCGATCTTTCGATGAGAGGCGTGGGGGATAACTCGATTGGAGGAGACGACATTCACGGCCCGACTACAACCTTTCAAAGACCGCGCCTTAGCGGCCGATACACCACCTCCTATGGATGTCGCGATCTTGTGGGAGCGCGTCACCCGACCTGTCCTGCAAGCAATCGAAGAACTAGCAAGAACAAGTATGATACAAGTACTGAATTTACTAGATGGGAATTGAAGTGTCTCAATCTCAAACTCAATCACCAACGAAGTGGGGTTCCGTGGACTCGAAGACGGGCGGCTGGACCAGCACGCGCGCTTACAAGCAAGTAGCAATGGCTAAACTTGATCTAAACAAAACCCAATCTGTTTGTGGCGGCTATGGGGGGTATATGAGAGGGTGGAGGACGACCAGGACCTGGTGGGGGTCGTGCTTCAACCCTAGGACGCGCCCTATTGGGCTCAACTTGATACACGGCCCATTGGCCCAAAATAAGTTGACGCAGCACCGTGGGCAGAAAAGGTCTCTGTAGTAAATCGACGATTGCGGCCGCATCAGAACAGATATGAAGGTGAGTCTGGATCCATATGAAAGTAGACTTGATAAGCTTTCCATCAAGTACTTAAACGCCCAAAACGGAGTAGGATGAAATCGTGGCGGCCGTCGCAAGTCAGCACTTTTCTGCAGTCCGAATCCAGACTTTCCAAAACGTGTTGGATTTGGTCTCTTTCCTTCCTTGGGCCAATGTGACGTGGTAGCCTGATGGGGGACGTGAGAATACTTATAATTGGTCCCCAATCAACTTCTTTGGTCCTCCATGCCTTCCATATGTCTCTAGCACTTTTTTTAATCCATGTATGTATTTCTGAAAATGACAATGAACACACATCATGGCGCAGCATCAATTCATCGAATGTACCAACAATGATTGTGATATAGGATTGATTCACCTTTGGTTTGCAAGCCATTAATATGGTCGTATCTAAGCCGGTGATGTCCTCATCAGCGGGGCCGATCGGCCTGAGCGCGATGTGATCGTCGCGACGCAGGCACGTGTGCGGATAGAGTGTGGCTCAGCGGCGGGCGGCGGCGATGTGCAAGCAGTGGGTGGTCTAACGGAGCGGTGGTGAGCGGCGTGGCGGGGCCGGCGGGGATGCGCACGTGGTGCGACTGCGTAGCGCCGGCGTGCACGGGTGCGGGTGTGTGCGACGTGGGGGCCGAGATGGACGCGCGACCAAGGAAGGGAGAGGGCGGCGTAGGGGTCGGCGGGGCGGACTTGCCGGTGGGGAGAGCGGAGCGCGGCGGTGGATGTGCGTCGGGAGGGAGATGACGTCACGCCGAAAGACCTATCTGCGAGAGTATAATTTTTTAGGGGGTTTTCTGTAAAATTATTTCTAAAACCGCATAAGAAAACCACCCTAGGGGGTTATGTGCACCGATTTCTAAAGTTTGGGGGGCTGGTTATCCGGTTTTTTAGTTGGAGGGTGAAGTGTTCCTGGCTTGATAGTTTGGGGGGTTATGTAAACTTCTTCGGATGTGCATTGCTCAAGAAAAGAGAGGAACACAGGTCTCTCATCATGGACAACTGATAAAGGAATTTGGCCCATAGACAGCACGTTTCGGCCCAATAAAACATAACACAGCGGCGCCGGCCTCTCGCTCATGATTAACGACGAGTGACGACACCGGGAAAGGGGAAAGGAAAAGGCGCTGTCAAAATGTCTCGCCGGCGGCGAGGAGGCTCCGATTCCGACGGCGACGACGACAGCTTCCTCTACCGCTACCCGCTCCCCTCCGCCGCCGCCTCAGCAAGCGCTTCCGCGGGAGGCGGCGGCAGGCCCCGGGGCGGGGGTAGCGGCGGAGGCGGGGGGTCCGGTGGCCTCGCGCCGTCCAAATCGACGGTGTACGTGTCCAACCTGGACTTCGCGCTCACCAACTCCGACCTCCACCTGCTCTTCTCCCGCTTCGGCCGCGTCGCGCGCGTCACCGTCCTCAAGGACCGCGACTCCCGCCGCAGCCGCGGGGTCGCCTTCGTCCTCTTCGTCCGCCGCGAGGACGCCGCGGCCGCGGCCGCCGAGATGCACGGCAAGGTGCTCAACGGGCGCACTCTCTCCGCCTCCATCGCCGCCGACAACGGCCGCGCCGCGGAGTTCATCCGCCGCCGCGTGTACCGCGACAAGTCGCGGTGCTACGAGTGCGGCGAGGAGGGGCACCTCTCCTACGAGTGCCCCCGCAACCAGCTCGGGCCCCGAGAGAGGCCCGCACCGTCTAAGAAGTCGCGCCGCGGCGGCGGCGGCGGTGGTCGAGGGGGAGGAGGAGTTGCCTGGCACTCTGACGACGAGGAGGAGGCTGCCGCCGCGGCATTCGAGGACGACAGGTGGGCGTCGGTGGTGGATACGAGGGGAGAGGAGGAGAAGGCGGCTGGGAAGGAAGAGAGGAAGGCAGAGGCGGCGAGGAAGGAGAAGAGGAAAGGCTACTTCAGCGACGAGAGTGACGAGGAAGACGACTAAGCCACTGTATCCTGCTAGCCTTCTTGTGATTTGACTAGACATTGAAGGCAATCAATAGCTTAATTGTATCCTAGCTTCATCAAATTTCACAAGTTAATTGATGGCTGATTACTTGTTACAAACCTCGTCTTGTCACTGTATTTGTTTCTGTGATTATTAAGCTTATCATTATTGGTTTGAACAATGCCCCTGGTTTGCTACTACGGCCAACTGTTGATAAATGGCAATTCAGAAAGGAAATAGTTAATTGTTTGTCAATTTTGGATTTAGTAATCAAATGCTTTTCAGCGCTGCTGGCCATCCTACTTATATTGCCAGTACCCTGACTTACATTATTTTGTTAAGGACTTCATTTTGCTCCAGCAGCTTGTCACCAACTTGAACGTCTTAATTACACCTCTTGTATCATTGTATTTTGAATTATATTTCTCTCTTCTGATTAAATTTACAATACATCACTAAGGTTCATTTCTTCCAATAAATCACTGTGCATACTGCCGAGACTATAAGGGCATCATATTTTATCTAGCTTTTGGTTAACTTAGGGTAAAACTCAGCTTATACCTGAAACAGTCTCAAATCTGAATAGTGAATACATATTTTTTAGTTACTGTCATATACTACCTGCAGGCAAAAAAATCTGTCCACAGCGTCAAGTATAATGAAATGGAGGTAGTATCATTTAAGGAATAGATAAAGTTCATTCATGCAGGTCTTACTTTTCACCATGTGTTCTGATAGACTGATACCATCTTTGAAAACGTGATAGACTGATACCATGGTGTTTCTGTTGCAATTTCTTGCTTCTAGTGGATCACAGGACTGTTTTCACTTTTGTTGATACAACTACAATTGCAAACAGGCAGTTAAATTTATATCGCAATAAAGAGATCAAAACATGTCCATCTTGAATGTTGAAACATAGTTAGATCTTGGAATATTCAGAACTTTAGGGTATGCATTATGCAGTTAAACAAAGCTGAACATTTGATTTTTCTTGTGGCACTGTTATTTGATTACTACATTCTTCTTGTTTATGAGTAGGTGAGTGTTATTTAGGACAATCACTGCAAATGTTGTTGCAATAAAAAAAATCACCATTGTCACAGGTACTTTTCTGGAAGCTTGTAGAACTAATCAAGTTGATAATGGTTGGAATAGACAATGTTGGTTCCCATGCCTTAAGCTTGACCAGCAACTCTATCCTGTCAGGAATACAAGATTCTGAAACTTGTTGTAGATATCCTGGTTTGGAAGAAAAGTGTGAATCTTGGAACTGTAAGTATGGACTCCAGATGTCAGCATTTGTGATGTTTGGGATGATTTCCAGGATCTGATGGAGAGGTGAATATCAGCACACTTGAGGCTTGACTGCTAGGT
Organism: Echinochloa phyllopogon; assembly: GCA_033239725.1. NCBI lineage: Eukaryota > Viridiplantae > Streptophyta > Magnoliopsida > Poales > Poaceae > Echinochloa > Echinochloa phyllopogon. The sequence goes on along the minus strand of BTCW01000002.1, from coordinate 45,369,983 downwards.
CAGGACCAGTAGTATTGTTTCTTGTGCAAGAGTTTTGACTGCATTGTGGTCAAGAGAAGAAGGCTAAACAAGGAGCAAAAGACAAATACACTAGATAAAAATCTGTTCAACATCTTGGGTCTTTTGAGTTGTTGGTTGCCTGCCTCATACTTTCATCTTCTGATATTAATGTTTCAGTTCTAGAAGGGGTTTATTAGTCCCTGCATTTGAAATATGAATGATATGATTGGGACAATATGCCTTCTGCATTATTTGACTACGCCGACTCAAAACGTCGAGGCATATATCTGATGTGAACCTCTCAGTGAAAGAATGTATCCTTTAGACTTTGCTTGATCTGCGTGGCATGCATAAACACAGTAAGCTTTGTCTACCCATGTATATTTCATTTTCTAAGCTGCATACATTATATCCTGGTGGTATAATTTATATCATTAGCAAGGGCAACATTAAATAAATTGTTACTGGTGAACTTGAATTAAATATGTTGACACCAGTAGCCTTTGTGATGTGATTTTGGCATTTGTTGTTTTCATTCATGTGCTAGTTATTAGAGTGGTAACATAATCTAATTTTTGTATCGACACTTGACAATTGACATGCCAAATGGTTGAGCAAATGAAAGCTTCTTAAAGAAAAACAGTCTGTAATGTCCACAGAAGCACACATTCTTTCCAAAGAGGGCCATCATGTAGCATGAGTATACCATACATTTTTTTTAATTCTTTAGAGTACAAACAAATTGAACAAAGTAAGTATCCTATCATCCTATTTCTAAAACTAATCCTTGCTGCAGAAAATTGCAATTTCAGAAGCACAACTTCATGTCCATTGAACAAAACATGCTGGTCACTCAGGCGATGAAAGAATGCTGTAATGTTCTGGTAAGAACTGTTTTGGCAGATCAATTATCTGAAAGCAGCCATCAAGGATTATTGCACATCAGTGTTCCAAGAACCAAAACCTACTTGGAGAGTTGGAGCAAATCTGATTTATAGATACTTCACCCTATCATCCTATCAACCCAATCAATTGCATTCTCTTTCATAGATTCAGGTGTATCAGTGAGAGTATTTACAAGCAATGCATACTTTGGTTTGTCCTATTTCCTAGAATGACCTTCCCATCATCAAGTACTCTAGTTTCATCATCAGTTCCTAATCTGGCCAGCAGATCAAAGACTAATTGATCTAACAGCAGAACTGGGACGTTGTGTCACATAGTACGTTCAAAAGACTACAAAATGTGGACTCTCGGTTTTCCCGGTATAAAACCAAGTAATCCAGGTAGAAATCTGACTAAATCTCATAAAGTGGTGAGGCTCGTACTGTTGTCATGACAAACCAGCGTGATCAGTACTGACCCTTGTAGCTGGACTAACAGCTAAATGAACTGAAATTTTGATTGTTTGGATATCTGCTAGTTTGTATACATGAAGGCACTCCTGTAAATCTGTATCGCATGTCATCAAGACCCACTCTGAATCATCATCCAAGTATTTTAAAACCAAGGAGCTTGTGTCTACTATACTCAAACGTTTTGCTATCTCATGCTTCAATTCTTGAAAGTCACACCCGGGGTTCAATCTGAATCTCACCTTTTCTGAACCAAATGTAGCTTTTACTCTCATATTTGCTTCTACATTCTGCTTGGGGGATGATGGGCTTCGAGAAGAATGCTGTCCACCATTAGCATTTTCAGTAACATCCTGTAGAAGATCTATTGGTGCCTCATGAACTGAGAAATGCTCATATAGTGAAGGGTTTTCTGTTTGCAGAGTCTGAATAGGGCTCTCTTTTACAGGATTTCCTGACTTCATCAAATCAATTATACCCTGTGGTGCATGTTTTGTTGCACCACCGCTACATGAGGGGCTTGAATCAGAATTGTGGCTGCACGAAGAGTGTGAATGTGAAGTTGATGGCACATTGCTGTTTGATTTGTGGTGTTGGTACTTGTCAAAGTTGGTAAGATTGCTCTGATTAGTTGGCGGAACGGTGACACTTCCTGATAAATTGTTTTCAGATGATATTGAGGTGTTTGTGAGATCCTTGTACAAGGTGTTGAGCTGGAAAGATGTTTCTGCTCCATGAACCGAATCAATGATCTGTTGAAGCTTTCTTAGAGAGTGGTCTACCTTCTTGATCTTTCGTGATGGCCAGCGGGTTATACCATGCTGTCTGCATATTCTTTTGAGGGTTGTAGGGCACACTGTGGGAGGATAAAATAAGTTGTTAGTTTATTTGCGATTAGATCAAGAACATATATAACATGCTGGCGCAAAAGATATTAGCGCAATCTGGAGATGCAATGTACACACTACAAGGATGCTGTCTGGCCCATTTTGTCTGGAAGATATAATTTTACCTTTGTTGACTGCTGAAGCTCCAAAACCATCTATTCTAATTTGGTTCTGGAAAACATCATATCATGTCACTATGATAAGTTATTTTATGGCCTTATTTTGGAAAGTATGTTTTCATACATGTACTTTTATACCATAATTGCCATTAATCCCAATATGATAAGCTAGTTTGTGGGCCTAAGGGTGAGAGCAGCACATTGAACATTTCAAACACTGCTATTTAGTTGTGTTTTGTTTTGTCCAATTGGCTTTTTTCTATCAGCAACGAATGAGACTGTATGAGAAACAGATCAATTCTAGACTATGTATACCGTCTGCTCAACTAGCCAACAACCATAAGGTTGGTCTGCTCACCAAATTCTAGATTACTATTATTTGTTATGTCAGTTCATGAAAGTTGACCTTCTGCTGTGCTATACTTTGCATGTCTTCATGTTCATGTGCTTTCCATATATGTCTAGTGGTATACTATAAATGGGAAACGAAACACAGATCACGATAAGGGTGATAAGAATGTTCATCTTCTGGCTATGGGATGCATGTGATGGTTGACTTTCGTATGGGAAATAATACTATCTTATTGCTTAACCAGATTAGCATGCTGGCTCGATGACTTGTATCACTATAATTAAATGACTGATGGTATATACTGAAGCAGTAAACAATCCATAGCTGAATCTTGCGTTTATCTGATGATTCACTTACCTCCAAGGCTCCTTGCTGCATCTTTCAGGCTACCAGCGAAGTATTGCCGAAGAACCTGCAGGCTTACCGTCTTCTCCGCCTTTGTACGCCTTTTTGCCTTACTGCCTTCTGCCGTTGCCTGAATACCAGATAGAGATGGACCCTGCCCTCCAGGTGAGAACATTCCATGCATTCGCAATGCAGCTAACTCTGATTCTTGCTGTGAAGTTTCTGCTATACTTGCCCAAGAGGTCTCTCCTCTACGATCTGCTGAACTGCCACCAAAGGACAACTCCTCAACTTTGTTCTTCCCCTGAGGAGTAAATGAGTTCAGCTCGTTCATTTCCCGCATCGCCTCGTCTTCCATCTCTTTGTCGGTAACCACACGTAGAGTTTGGCAAACACTTCTCATGGTACCTGACAAGGAGTCCAGAACTGCCTTCTGTTCCTCAAGTGCTTCACAATCTGTTGGCAGAAAGAATTCCAGCACGAAATCAGCCGTCCCAGTGCGCGTGCAACGCAATCGGATAGCCACTGCTCCTTTTAAGTCAAAGATCTTAGCATGGTGAGACAATGGATATTCCAGTTTAGTTGAGGATCCAATGTCTGGCAGGAAGCATGGCTGGTTTGTTGTGAAGGCTTTCCCTGCAACACCCTGCCCCCGGAGTAGGTGGTGCTCAGAGCAGGCATCATGGAAATCTTGCATCTTGGGTTCATTTACAAAGCATGCTTCGTCAATAGTGGAGATGCAGTATCGGTAGTTCTCATCAGAATGTCGGCTTCCCCGTTTTCCTTGCTGAGCACATGTGACCCAGGTCTGAGCTAATGGCAGCTTGTGGGTGAGACAGGCTGCTCTCAGGACTTCCAGTATCTCTGGTAAAGCATCTTTGTAGGAAGCAGCGCTGAACTGGTGGATAATCAACAAGAGTGGCCATGCAGTCATGCGAAGATATAAGTATCTTTGATTTACATCTCAATATCTTTATCTACATTTACTTCTATATTTGAGCTATGGTAAATGAAATTTGCAAAGTTTTTTTATCTTTAAAGTTGAAAGCAAATTTAAGTAGTTTTCCCCATCATTCTAACAGTAAATGTTAAATTGCAATACCATATACAGGTCTTGACATTCTTCTTTATTTTAAAAACTGCTACATATTTGCCAAAACTAAGTTGTGAAACAATGAACATATAATTTCTTTGCTACTCACCCGTAAGCGCGGAATGCTCGAAACTTCTGTGCTTCTCAGATTAACAGCCTGTAAAAAGACCATTGTCGTTAGGAAAGCCCAGATCTGGAAACACTCAAACCATGTTTCTACAGTAATCATTGTCATGCAGGTACTTCATCAGTGACTAAACTGCTGTTTTTTTCCTGCACTAATTATGCTGGTGATTTGATCTCTAACCTAGCACACTTGGGACATACTGCTCTGAACTTTCAGGATTGGTGAGATCGAGGCATCACATACCTGGAGAGCACTGCAGATGGTGTTGAGCTCAGAGGTGAAGTTGAGCTTCTGCCTTGTCATGATCAGCTCGATGACGCCCAGGCAGCTGTAGCTCCCCTTCTCGAACACAGGCAGCCCCATGGTGCCGTGGACATCCAGGTACTGCGCATCCCTTACCCTGGGATACTCGTAGCTGGTGAAGTACCTGATGTCCGGCGACCACTCGGGGAGCCTGCCGATGAAGACTCTCCCGGGCAACCCCGGCGAGTCCCCCGACTTGACGTCGGCCGAGAACTGGTACTTGGTGGACACCTCCCTGAACCGGATGAGGCTGTCGGAGCGCTGGTCGAGCGTGAACGGCTGGCCGCTCGTCGTCAGCACCAGCTGCCCGTCGCCGCGGTTGACGGGCACCCAGAGCTGCACGAGCACGTCGCCATCGCTCTGCGTCTCCCGGATGTAGGACAGCGCCTGGCTGAACCGGTCCCGGACGGAGGAGGGGCTCGCGCCGCCCGTCTGAATCCACCAGCTGGTGTTATTCGCGGCCTGCGCCGCCGCCGCCGTCGTCGTCACGGCGGTCGTCGTCACGTCCGCCGGGAAGAAGGCCGCGGGTGGGGGAGACGCCAGCGAGTTGGGCGAGCTGCGGGAGACCACTTCGAACCAGCCGTTGTCGCCGGACAGGAGCTGCTCGAGAAGGTCAAGGTCCACGGCCGCCGCGCCTTCGGATGGGGTGCGAGCCTGCAGGGAGACGCTCGGCTGGGGGTCTCCTCCCTCTTCCATGCAGGTAACGCTTTCAGGATCTGATCACACAGTTCATCACCACAGCACTGCATCTATCAGTGATAATAATCACAGAGCCTCTTACAGCTATAATCATGGTAGCAATATATAACAAGAACACTTGAGCATAAGTCACAGCACTTCCTTCTCCCCTGCCGGAGATGGAGAGGTAAGGCTCCATGCACATCTTGGGCTAGGATTAAAAAACCATCGGGGCATGAGAATCTTGGGGAGATTTTTGTGTGTTGGACATGCATCCCTCTGGATTGCAGGGTGTGGGTCGTAGGGAAGAACACATCTTTTTCAGCGGAAAGCAAGCAACGAAAGAGATTGATAGAGAAGTATAGCAAGCAGCTCACTGGTAATCACACGACTGACGCCTCCCTTCTTGTCATAAAAAAGGGCACTGCCTCTCGTCTCCTCCTCCTGGCTAGCTTGGTGCTAGCCTCCACCAAGTAGCTCTGCGCTGCTCAGCTCACCTCACCGCCGGAAAAGGCTGGGTGCTCTACCACAGCATCTACTGGATCCTGCTGCCGCTGTAAGACGGAAAGGAGAACAAGAAATTTGCTTGGCCTGGCCTAGTTTGGTTTTGCCCTTCTTTTTCTGGCTTTGTCGTAGCAACAAAGCCTGTGGGCCCACCACTGCAATTTTGTTTTTCTTTATTTGTTAGAATCTTTCCCTCTCACGGGGGCCCCAGCTGCACCACGCAGGAATCCAACCATACCCGATTCCATATTAAAGTCAACTTGCAGGGGTAATTATTCAGCCTGAGAAGGATTCTTTGGCACGAATCCTCTCTTTCACAATACCACGGGTGGTTGAGATTTTCTTTAAAAAAAACAAACAAACATGAGTGGTTTGCGAGGTGAGGGAGGAACTGGGGAAGGCTGTTTTTTTTTCAGGTGAACCATTTACCAGTTGCTCTGATTCCCAAACTGTCCATTCATGTTGTGTTGTCAAAGTAGTATAATTTTTAGGAATGTGTAGAAAAAAGTTACTTGTTGCGACTATTGCTGATAGCTCACACATTCATTTGTCCATTTCTAGTTCTGGGGCCACAGGGCACAGACAAGACCACTGAAATGAAGGCAACAGGACTAACCCCAATGGTGACAACATAGAGGGGGATCAGGGGTGGTGTACTGATTGAAGATTCTAGCATATATTGGTGTAGGGCCAACAAAATTTTGTCCTCTCCACTCAAAGAACGGCGAACCACAGATTCCGAGACAACTGCTTCAGAAAAGGTAGGAGTTTTAGCATATAATGTTCCCGCTTTCATTTAAAAAATAATGTTCCCACTACCATGTACATGATTCTATCTAACAGAAGAATTCATATAAGAAAAAAAAAGATCAGCCTCTCTCAAACTTAAGGGCTAGAATTCTCTCATGAATGATTACATGTTTACTTTAAAACAAATGAATGATTACATTTTACCATCAGTGATCTAGTTTTCTTCTAAATTAAATATTCCCAACCTAAAAGGAACCACTTTTTTTCCAAATACTTATGTAACAATTCTTCAACACTTCAGGTAAAAAGATTTTACTCAAAAGAACACCACGTACTTCAGGTAAAATGAGAAGCAAAATGGCGAAACTTCATATTAAACCACGATACAATTATGAGTTGTGGGGCTACCTTGCACCAAATTTATTTTAACGGAATACACTTTATGAGCTCAACAATATTCCTAGAGATCATAGAAGCACTTGCTTATTTAAATATGATTTGTGCATGCTCCTAGGATTGCATCTCGTAAAGCTGCATGTGTACGGTCACTCGGCCAGTTACTTGTCTATTAGGGATTAGCTGGTCTTTTAATTTAATCGTCTTTGATCTCTACTTTCATTTATTTTCTGCAGTTCTTTACTCAGGGAGGTTAAAAAGTACAAGTTATTCCAATGCTCCAGTGAGCAAAGATCAATAAACTAGCAAAATAATTGTGGTTTGGGTGGAGATACATGTGATCCGGATACCAAAGTCCAATTTGAAAGGTTAATCATATGTGGAGCAATAGATTTTTATTCCCAAAGCTGTTCTGGTTTTGGAAGTGCTTTAAATATTTTCAAGATGTTACTTACTATTTGTACTAACTGCATTTTGCTTGATTCCTCCCATGTGAACGTGTTTCTGCGCCCTGATCTGGGAGGAACACCATAAATTATGCCTTGATTCATTATTCCATGACATGTACAGGAATCTTGGTGCCTCTTGGCGATGCAACAAGCCAGCACAGTACAGGTGTACTAATGTAATATAAACCTGCTTTTCTATATAGACTGAACAGTTCGACGTACGTGCTTCTAGTATTCTGACTGTGTGTTTGAGGAAATGGTATGGTTAAATCACACATCCAGATTACAGACTGAATTTTTGTTTTAACATGTCATTCTGATTTAATCTAGCATAGAAACACACTTTTAGTTTTTGTATTCCTTCTGAGCTAATCTGTTCTCTTGTGAGAGGGCGCATCATGTGGTTGTTTATGCTGCTTGTTTGTGGCTGCATGCGTAGAGAGAGGTGCACATCGCTTGGCTCAATTGGATGAAGAGTAGAAGACACTAGTTGGAGAGTGACATCAATGATAAAGTGCAAGGCACCAAATGCTCGTCTATGAGGTACCTTGACGTCACCCAAAAACACAAAACTAATGGAGTGCCCACTTTTCCGTGCTTGCTTTCCCTTTTCTATATTGGTTGAGTCACTGCCATGGAGCTCATTGCAAATACATCTATTTGCTAGTTGCTCATTGTTTGACCAAAAGCTTGTGTGTTCTTTAGTGGCATGCCAATATACCATCAGCACCCCTCTCCACCAGCTGGGGAGGTCTTGTTAATTCCCGCCAATCAGATACCGTTTCGGTTGTTAAAATTCTCCTGTCGGTGGGTCCCAGCCCGAGGGTCACCTAATTTTTGGGGCCCGCGAGGAGTCATCACCACCATGGATCCAGTTCGGTCTGGGAACATGTATAAAACTATATAGATTTATAATGTCAGGGTTGTGGTTTACGTGAATTGTTGGCTCTCTGTGCATCTTGTGCGTGTTCATCTATGATTTGTCAAGAGAGCACCATCACTGTATGATACATGATACAATTCAGTAGTGTTTCCTGATGAAGTAGTCTCATGACTAGCAAGGTGGCCCGCGCAAATTTGCGCGGGTAGCTAGTTTTTTATACTAATATTTAGGTTTCTTTAATTTAAATATAATTTCATTCAAATATTCATTGTTCCATTGTCAATAAAGTTTATCTAATTATGTCCAAATTTATTATTTTTTATCATCATTTATGTGACACATGGTATGAATTAATGTTGCAAGCTTATATTTACTAATTGTATTTGACATTGATTTTTTGATCAACTTATAATTTCTTTATTCATTTAATTTAGAATTTAACTATTTATTTAATCTAATTAGTGGACTTTAAGGGTTAATATAGATTTTTAGATTAAAAAAACCAACATTGTGTATTATTTTTATTTCAATTAATATGGTAGTAACATTATATTATTAAGATTAACTCCACCAATACCTTTTAAACCAGACTCTCCAAATACTAAATGTAGGTCACCTCTATTTTATAAGGGCCACAAAAATATTATAACTCTAGCAATAGCCCTCATAAATATAGGGCTTTTCTATAGACCCCTGAGAGTGGAGGGTGGATTTAGAAGCCACCCAAATAGGGGGGTAGGGGGGCAAGTAGAGGGCCTGCTGGAGTGTAATTTTTTTCATGGACTTTCTAAATTTGGGACAGGGAGCTTCAAGTTGTCCGCACTCGTCGTGCTCTATTCTCTTCCTCTTAAAAAATATTTTTGCTAATCATTGAGATTCTCTCCTCTGTATCAATTTCTTCTGCACTCGTTATTCTCTATATCTCATATTCTATACCAACTACCAACACATGAGCCCATCCATCTCTTTTTCTCCTTTTCTTTCACCGAAGCCACCACTCCCCCCACTATATCTCTCCCCCTCTATCTCCCCCCTCTAGTGGCGGCGGCGATGGTGAGGGGTGTTGGTCTCCCCGGCTGGCAGCCTTCAGCACCGCCGTCCTCTGGCAGCGCGCGGAGCGACCGGACTCTGAACTTCAAAGGCGCCCAGACGACTCCCAAGGCGGTGGACAACCTCCCGACGGCGGACGGTCGCACGGCGACGACGAAGGACTCCCGCGGCAGCCATGGAAGGTCGGGTGGCATTGGTGGAGGGCTCCCGCGGCAGTAGCGAACGGCCTCGCGGCGACGGTGGAAGCCTCATATGGCGGCCACAAACGGCTGCGCAGTGGCGGCCGCGAATGACATATATTCTTTTTTTGTTTTTTCTCTCTCTGCAACTTCTTACACTAACTCGTTAACAAACACCATCAAAAGGGTTTGAGCGCGGGTAAACCATTTGATAATTTTTGATCCACTTGCGTTGGCAAAGACACTGAGTGCTGAGCGCGGTCATGGTGCTCAATCCCTACAGCGATTCGCTCCCTTCGAGAATCGTTCTCTCCTGTTGTACTTACAACATTGTTGAACGCCCTAAATCCGAGCACCTCTCATCAGGTACACGTACAGATCAACATGATGTCCTCCGCTCATTGTTGAACGTTGCCTCCTATATAGAGGAACGTGAAAGGGCACATGTGGCTTCAGACTGTCCGCATTCGTCGTACTCTATTATCATCCTCTAAAAGAAATATTCCTACCTAGTCATTAAGATTCTCTCCTTTATATCAATTTCTTCTACACCTGTTGTTCTCTATATCTTATATTATAATACCAACTACCAATACCTGAATCTACCCATTTCTTTTTCTCTTTTTCTTTCACCGTCGTCACCACTCCCCCCACTCTATCTCTCTCCCTCTGTCTCCCCCACTCTCTAGTGGCGGCGGCACGGTGAGGGGTGCCGGTCTCCCCGACTGGCAGCCTTCAGCATCACCATCCTCCATCGGTGCGTGGAGCGGCCGGACTTCGAGCACCGAAGGTGCACGGGCGGTTCCCGCGGCGGCGGACGGTCGAGCTGCGACGACGAAGGATTCCCACGGTGGCCACGGACACCCGAGCGCGGCGGTGGAGGGCTCTCGCGGAGGCCAAGGACAACCTCGTGGCGACGGTGGAAGCCTCCTACGACGGCTACGGACGGCTGTGCAGTGGCGGCCACGGAAGGCTGTGCAGTGGCGGTCACAGACGGCTGCGCGGTGACCATGGAGGGGTGGCGGCGGACGAAATAATATAGACGATTAGATCTTCATCAAATTCTACGACATATGTTCTTCTCTTTTTTATATTAACGGAATAATATATACCGTTAGATCTTCGTAAAATCCGACGGCCTATATTCTTTTCTTCCTTTTTAGATTAACAAAATAATATGGACTGTTAGATCTTCGTAAAATCCGACGGCATATATTCTTCTCTTTTTTAGATTAACGTGAGAATTTCTTGGCCCTCTCGGCGAATCTGATGGTTCATTTTGCTTCTATTGTAATAAGATAATAGATGCCCTTATACAACAGTGAACATTTTTCTTTCGTTTTTTCTTTAATTTATCAGGAGCTCTAGCTTTCACTCAGGGAGGTGAGCATCCATGTCACAGCCTTGGCAGGCAGGGCCCCTCTACCAACATAGCAAGTGCTCAATTGCAAGAGTGAGCAGTTTCCACTGGGAACTTTGTAGAGACTAGAGAGCAGGTGGATCTGAGGGGCTCCACATTAATAATTGAGACATGCAACAGTGTGGCACGCAATCATGGATACTCGGAATCCTGACAACTAATCTGAAATCGAAATCTCGAGGCTGTACTGAACTGCATCGAACCGTGGGAATTTGAATATTCCAAGTCAAGGAAGATGGATTCATAGACGAGTACAGTTTGGGATTTGCTAAGTGCACCAGGAGCAGCATCCCCGGGAGGGTAACCCATAAGGCTCGAATTCTTCTGAAAACAACGGCCGCTGAAAGTTACTGCATCCGTGTCGTTTGCCGAGCGAAAGGTGTGCTTGGAAGCTCAGTTTGGTCTCCTTGATGGTGTCGATTACTGATGTCGTGAAGTCTAAGGAAGCTGTAGATACTAGATATAATTGTAGTAGTATCTGATAAAAATATATGCCAAGGGACTTGCTGCGTTCTCAACTTGCATAGTGCTGAACGTACTCGTGGTGCTTGTGCAAAGTTTCACTAAGTGACAAAATCACCCCAAATGTCTACTGATCTTTCATAGAGCACGTCATGCGAACTATTTGCTTCGGTTAACAGAAATATATTTGTGGACAAAGGTCATGCGAACTATATATAGTGCAACATCTCATGTTTCACCTATCACCTGTTGCGTTTTCTGACGATAGTGTAATCGCAGTCCTAATTGTTTTGGGTATTACATGTCTAGACAGTTCATACAGAAATTCAGGCATAATTCAGTTAGTCTTTTGTTCTTTATGACTTCCTATTTATCATGCCGCTTTGCACAGGAGCTAAGAAATCATGGTTTTGACTTGTGCCCAGGTGCATCATTTTTCCCCAAACTGGATCAATATCACTGGTCAAGTTGTTCATCTCATCATCTGCAACGTGGGGTGGTGGTGGAAGATAGGGAAAAAAAAGAGTAGAAACAACTGTGTTTTACAGATATATACAATGTTGGTGCCCTACGTTTTTGCCCTTCAACTCTCAATTATAACAAGTTATATAGTCTGCTGCTTCACGGGGAGCCGGAATTTAGTTTGGTGATAGCCTTCGTTAATTATGTCGACATGGTTAGTCGTAAGCATCAATAATGCAGCATATTGGCTCAAATGGTCAAATTGCCAGCAATCTCATTCTTATTTGGTACCTGATGTCCCCGTGCCACTAAACAAAAGGCAGTATCAACGAAAATATGGTACTGTCTGTATCAATGCAACACGTCAACTTGCTGAACAACATTTCTTTACCTGAAGCAGTTGCATAAACATTTCCGGAATCTTTTGTTGGTCCAACACACTTTTCTCTCCTGCTCTGGTTAGACCTTTTGAGTTCGTAGTTGCACTGATTATTATGAATAACATTATGGCCAGAGAAGGAACCGCCGTAATCAGCCATCTTAGAGTGCATCGTCACATGAGATTTCTAGAAGCTGCGCACGCCATGAGAGCATAGTGCAAGTCAACCTGATAGATTCGTATATATAGCAAGGCTCTCTCTCTCAGAGAACACACCAATCATCACCATGTCACAACATTCAGGTGGCAATAGTTCAGAATAAAGTTCAGTGAACACACCTGTTCCTCCACCTATTTGCATCAACGGGCATGGAAAGGCAGATGCATAACAAAAGGGTGCTAGAGTTTGAAATCATGGGGGATCAGTGGCTGAAAGCTTGCACAGAAGGGTGTTGAGATGGCCATAGAAGAAACTGCACTGAGCAGCCGGTCTTAGAGTTCATTGTTGCATCAGATTTCCGACAACGGTGCAACAAATAGTGGGTAAGATACCATGATAATTCTTACACCATGAGAGCATGTTAGTCAATCTACTCTAACTCATCCGGAAGGATATGCAAGGCTTGTTCTCCCAGACAATACAATAATTATGACTACCACACGGCATTCAGGTGGCAAGAGTTCAGAAAAACTTCATTGGGCACCCATTATGCAGCAAAATAACCAAATCTCCCACTCCTTTTATCGGTGAGCTGGGAATGGCTGATGCTTGACAGTAGCGGGCTGAGCTGGAAATCGCGGAGCATCAGTGGGTGAAAGCTTGCCCAGAACATTCAGAACTTTCATCTTCTGCAACTCTTTTCCTGGTGGGTTTAAGAAAGTAGCTGTCAAGCCAAAAGCTCATGCTTTCATAAAGAGATCCAGTCATTTGAGTAGCATAACTGAAGTAACACAGAAGTAAAACTTCAAAGCTGCAAAAATATCAGATTGCAGGTATTACCTTCCTCGATCACTAGATTGGCTGCCCGTTTCTCCAGCTCAAAAGCATGCTTACTTCGTCCAACAGATGACAAAGACCGAAGCACTACAGTTCAGCCAAAGTACACAATTTGTAAGATTAATATAACAGTTGCGGTAAACTACAATTCTTGTAAGAGAAGTAGAGAACACAAAAGATCTGTGTGACATGATTGCAGTAAATACTGAGCTAAAAGAGTTGCTTACTGCTGATATATTCTTCCTGGCCCGACTGCTCATTGTTTCTCAAAAATGCTTGCAGCCGAAGGAATCTATCACTCCGATCTTGATTACTTGACCTTGGCGGATGAGCTCCATTAGGTGCTACAGTAGTAGCAGATACGACATCCCTGGATGCTGCATTATTAGGCGGAACACTGCTAGATACTACATTAGCAGCAGATATAGCAGCACGAGATGCTGCGTTTGTAGCTGAAACACCGCTAGGTGCTAAATTAGCAGCTGCGGAGCTTTGAAGCACTGGAGAAGAGAACACCACATTGCGAGGTGGCAGACTAGTAGTCACATCATTAGTTGGCTGAACAGCAACCTTTCCTGGAGATTGCTTACTGCGGATATGTTCTGCCTTCCCTGATTGCTCATTATTTCTCAAGAATGCCTGCAGCTGAATAAATCTATCACTCCAATCTTGATTGCTTGATCTTGGTGGATCAGCTCGATCAGGTGCTAGGGTAGATGCTGCACTGGTAGCCAAAACACTGCTAGTCGCCAAATTAGCAGCAACAGAACTTTGAAGCACTGGGGTAGAGGACACCACAATGCTTGGTGACAGACTAGTAATCACATCATTAGTTGGCCGAACAGCAACCTTTCCAGGCGATTGCTTCCCAGAAGTATGTTGAGCCGGCAAAACAGTGGATTGCAAAGCAGGGGAGGCAGTAACTGCAGCAGGAGATGCAAATCGAGGGGCAGACTGGGTGTGAGGTACATTGTTCTGACGCTCAAGACTTGGTTCCTGTGACTGCAATCCTCCTGCAACAGGTTTCTTTGTGCTTATAGAACTGACACTTTCAGCACGACCAGAAGTGCCTCCTTTGCTTTGGTCAGGGTCAGGCCTTCTGCGTACATACACAAGATGGCCATTTGCCCCTGGATTGCCCAGCGTGTGATAGTTCGTTGGACTTAGGGGGCCATAAGGTTGTGGTCGCTTGAGGCCAACTGTAGGAGCAACTTTGTCTTTAGAAAAGGAAGTCCTGGGTTGCTCACTAACAACATTCTTAGCCTGTTTTGGAGACTCTCGCAATGCTGCCTTTTTCTCTGAGATTGAGTGTGGGTTGTCACCAGCAGGCATGGTGGTCCTGCAGATAAGCAGTCTGGATGAATTACATACTCATCAGACATCACTACATCAGCACCAGGTAGGTTCTGCTGAGCTAAGAAATAAGGATTTAGTAACCAACAAGTATGAAGAGTTGAAGGCACATCAAGTCATTTCTACTATCAGGTGCTTGTATTTCTAGTTATGTGTGTTGTGCAGTTTCCAGTTATAATCTGATTCAGTGTTACATGGTTGCAGATTGTAGCTGTGTAGTTTTGCTTACGTTGTTCTCTAGAAAATAATATGGACAGTTCTAGTGCAGACATAGGAACAATATCCAAAAAGACGCAGTAAGATATGAACAAACAAGAAAACAATCCTGCACTATGACTTGCAGAGCAGGACTTTGGTATTTACCAAGCAAGCCAATAAACCTTGCACCTTGCAGGGCAGCAGGAATGACTAGCTGCTGAACTAGGATACAACAATACTGCAAGCAGTTATGCAAGAAGTCAAATGTTTTATTGTTTTTAGATGATTGAGTAACAAAATAGTAAAGAGAGACGCACAATATAACACTCATAACATTTACGAAATTACAGTATGCCACACAACTTCAGTAGGTTCTATTATTCTTTTTTTTCAGTAGGTTATATTATTCCATTTACAGAAAAATGGTAAAGCGTGCTTCTGATCTCATCTTGCAACACATCTAACAGTAAAGGCGTGCACACTTCATTCTACAGCTAAATCAATTAATTAACTTCTGCAGCACCAAAGGCATTACTTTCCTAAATGTCTGACAAGCACAATCCACATCACCAAGAGTCAAACATCGACAAGAGAAGGTGTAATCCTATAAGACCAACGCCTCTAAGTGCACAAGACCTCGATAAATCGCCAGGACATTGGGGTAAAACCCCGATTTATTTCAAAAATCAGAAAATGGTGTCGAAATGCCATTGAGAAGAGGCCAGACTACGACCACAGAGATGAGTATAGCAGGTTCAGGAACAAGAAATATACATGACTACACACACTCCCGCTCAACTCGATCAAAAATCAAGAACCCTAAAGCAATCCCACGAATGGGCATTCGAAAACGAGACGAACGGGGGCATCGCCAATGGGGGCCAGGCAGCGCCAGGGTAAGGGAAGAAAGAAAAGATGCGAGCTTTGGGATAGGCTTATCACCTGGTAGTGGAACCCGAGACGCGAGCTGGGATGGGAGGAGGAAGATGAGCTAGGGTTTATCGATGGGGCGGAGGCATCCCCCAACGGCGTTGGAAGCTGGGGAGAAACGGAGCGCGGAGTGCGAGTTTGTTCTGCACACAGGTCAGGGGACAGAATGAGGAAGAAGAGGCCGCCGCACACAGGTTGGGCTGGTCGATTGGAGCCCCATGGGCCTCCATGGACCGCTCAATTTCTCGGCCCATTAGACTTTGGCGGTTCGTCCCCAGGCGAAACGACGGAACACGGAAGCGGGAAAACGGCGGTATCATCCTCATCGGACTCGGAATCCGAATCCGAACCTTCCATTAGCACGCGAGTGCGATCAGCAGAGAGATGCGATCGGAATCAGATCCGACTCGGTCGCGAATCGCATCCCGTCGGCGACGTGCAATGTAATGGTGGTAACGGATCATGGCCCGTTTGTTCCTTCACAATATAGCTCGGCTCTAACAAAATTTAACTTAAAAACTAGTATTATTTTGATCCGACCCTGATGCTTAAAATTTCTAGTACAAAGGTGAGGGCCCTTTACCACCCCTACGTGTATAAAGCGCGGAGGCGCAACCCTCTTCTCCAAGTGTGCAACCCATCGTCTCGCCCTCCACTAGTGCGCGCTTTTCCTTGCTGCGGCCGGCCGTCGACATGGCGGTGTACTACCGCTACAAGAGCGGCGTCCAGACGTTCTCCGTGCCCCGTGCCGGCGCCCTCCGTCTCCGTCGCCGACCTCAAGGGCCTCATCCTAAGGACGGCCCGCCACGGCCACGGCCAGACTCGGGGCCGCGGCCCGAGGGACAGCCTCGCGCTCTACGACCCGCGCACCGGCGACGAGTACACGGACGGCGCCGCGCTCCTCCCCCGCGGCTCCACGGTGCTGGCGCGCCGGGTCCCCGGGCCCCCCGCCGAGCCCATCACGCTCGCCTCTCCCCCTCCTCCGCCCAAAGGCTCGTCGCCGTCGGATTCCGCCGCGGCGTCGGGCTCGAGCGCCGAGGAGGACGACGAGGCCAGGGCCATCAGCGTCGTGATTGACGCCGCCGAGCTCAAGTGGGAAGGCCATCGACCGTCTCAGGAAGGGCGCTGCTACGGCCACCGTGGCGCGCCGCCGCCGCCAGGCTACGTGTGCCGCCGGTGCCGCGTCCCGGGGCACTTCATCCAGCACTGCCCCACCAACGGCGACCCGAGATACGACTTGGGAAGGGCGCCGTCCAAGTCCAACACGAATCTGCCCGCTCCGTCGCCGGTGGTGCCCCCGAGCACCGGCGACGGCGTCCCGCCGGAGCTCCACTGCAAGATCTGCAGCAAGGTGATGGCGGACGCGGTGGTGGCCTCCAGGTGCTGCTTTGGCATCTTCTGCGACGTCTGCATCAGGGGCCGGATCTCAAAATATTACCTGTAACCACATTGTCAGCTTCCTCCGCATCCTTCGTGGTCAGGTTATAGACTCGAGCATGATTCCCACCGTGAGGCTGCTTCGATTTATTGCTCCATCCTACCCCTTCTCTATTTTGAGGTTGGGAGAGTGGCTCTGTCTTAGAAGTACTAGCTGTTGTTGCAGGAGCAGGTAGGTATAATGGTGGCGTGGATAGTGGTAGAGTTGTAGGTTGCTTTGCTCGAGATACTGATATATTATTATTGTTATTATTTGGGAGCTGTGGGCACTGAGCCCTGGTGTGTCCAGATCCTCCACACTGAAAGCATCTCCCCCAACGAAAAGGGCACATGGTTGGATAGTGATTTCCCTTGCATATGGGGCAATTGTTTCCTTGGTTACCAGAAGGTTGTCCCTTGCCCTGCGCATAATATTTTCCTGCCTTTGTGTTCGTACTTTGCATATTATTAAACTTAAACTTTTTGTGTGGCTGTCCTGAATCATTCTTTTCTTCCTGATAGCCCTTCTCCAGTAATTGAGCCTTGTTTACTACCTTTCTAAATGTGTTTAATTCAAATGCTTCAACACGTCGTTTAAGTGGTTGACGTAATCCACTTTCAAAACGGCGAGCCTTGGAGCTATCAGCTTTGAACAAATGCTGGAGCAAACCTGGCAAGTCTGGAAAATTCAATTTCATATTTCCCTATTGCTCTATTCCCTTGCTTCAACTCTAGAAACTCCTTTTCTTTTATTCTCTTAACACTCTCCGGAAAATATTTTCTGTAAAATGCTTCCTTAAACAAATCCCATGTTACTATAGTATTCTCCGGATACGATTTTTTATGAGCATCCCACCATTCAAAAGCACTTGACTGAAGCATATAAACTGCATATGTGACCTTTTCTCTATCACTACACCCCATGGCTTCAAATGCCTTCTCCATTGCAACAATCCAATCCTCGGCTTCAAGTGGATTAGCTGACCCTTGGAATGCCGGTGGGTTCAGCTTATGAAATTCTCCTACACCTGACCTGTTCCCTTCCTTCTTGGCCATACGCTCAAGAATGTCCATCTGTCTTTCCTGGGCCTCTTGCTGCTTTCCCAATATATTAGCAAGCATACTAGCCAAAGGATCTTGATCATGGACAACTAATCTAGCAGCCCCATTACTAGTTTCTTGTCCAACCTGACTAGTGATGTTCTCGTGATTATCTCCCATCTGCTATGATTTATGGTTAGCTTTAGATACTTATTGTTGACGTACCAAGATATTTAAATAAAAGAAATGGCAGCAACATAAATGTATAGTATACATATACTTGGAAGGTTAAATAATAGTGCACTGTACACAAGAATCCTCCAGTGGATTCTTGAAGTAACCTTGTGTCAGATTGGTACAGTAGTGCAATAGTTCTCTCTCTCTCTTTTTTAGTCGATACGCCATGCATGCAGGTACTCAGTTCTTTTAGTCCAGCTGGCTAAGCAGTTAGTAAAGAACCTTAACCATTCTCTCTCAATTTCGACATAATTTATTATTATATCTTGTTCTCCATTTTTTTAGTTGAAAACAAATTCTGTAACCCATATCACACAGATATATGAGTACTTCTTTTATACATTTTTATTGAAGATCCAAAGCTTCCAGAGGCTTTTTACTTTTAGAAGTACATCTTCGAAGCAAGCAACAGTGAGACACAAACACTAACCCGGCATAGACTTTTACAAGATGTCCTATGTGGAGTAGAGACATCGTCTTTGCCATAACTACAACTACACCCAGCAACCTTGCATGCAAAGTACAAACTTTTACACAAAATGTCGTGCTTAGATGAGACATTGCCCTGGCCTATCCCATTCACACAACCCTGCAAGCTATATCAACCTATCTAGTAAACTTGTAGCTCACCTACCCCAAAATAGCTAAAAGATAGCTCCATCCTTTCTGTGACACTACAGAGGCTCAAGGCTTATTATTGACTTCTTTTCTGGAAAAGATCAAGCACTGCTGTCACCAGTGCTGCCGCTCCTTCCCCCACCACGCTGCAGTGCTGCAATAGTCTCGTTCAGGGAGCGGATGCGATGGTAGAACCTCTGAGTGAGCCGCTCAAGAAACATTACTTCATTTTCACCAGAGCGAATGATACCCATCAGTTCTACACAAAGCTTTTCTGCCTCCGCCACCCTACTGCGCAGAGGCTACCACCTGATGGCGCAGGCACTGCACTTGTGGGAAGTTCACATCCCTTATCTCCACATGGTGTTCGGCAGCTAAGGCATGGATAACCATGAGCGATGCAGCCTGCTCAGCCTCAGCAACCGTAGTCCTAGCTGCCTCATGATATATGAACGGAACATCATGAGTTGGACCCAGAATAACCGTGGCGCCAACAATAGCCATGCCATCATCACCCTGACGGCCATTGAAAGTTGGTCAACCAAGTCCCAGCAAAGTCACAAACTCTTCTAGAAAAAGCTTAGCAGGAACCTCAATATAACTAGCCATCCTGTAAGAGGAATGCATACAACATTTTATAATATTCCATGAGAGAGCATAGAAATCAAAATACACATCATAGATCAAACATTATAGTCCCCACTGATTGCATGTACCGATTGAATGCATATGCCTATTTTTACGCACAAGTACAGGTTAGGTGTTATTCCCGGGTTACTAGCATCTAATCCCATCTATCTTTCCTTTTTAGGTTGCTGTTTAAATGTTAAGTTTTTTTACTTAATTAGCCTGGCTCTGATACCACTAACTGTCACGACCCAAATCTCGTGACAGTGCCGCATGCGTATGAAATTTTGATTCTTTTTCCATACACATACAAGGCAAAAATGTGAACATCATCATAGCTCAGCCAACACCTTTCTTATTTTTATTATGAGTTACATAAAAGGGTACATCAAGTTTATTTTATTTTTCCCATCACTCCACGCATCCTATTCTTGAAGATGTAGCAGGTAGAGCCTTTTTCCCATGCAACCTAGCTATGCATGCAAGTCACCATCACCCATCTCACTCAAGTCAGAACCACCTTCTGCGCATATCACACCACACACATCGTGCTAGGAGCTCGCTAGGGGAACTGCTGAAAGGAATAGCAAGATCAGGTACCTGTCTCTTTCGGTCCCTCCTTTATGTAGCTTAGCCGCATGCAGCAGCAAAGAATAGGAAGTACTAGTTTAGTCACTAGGTGTGTTTGTAGCCCAACTATTTATGATGGTGTCTTTCATACTTTCTTATGAACAGCATGCCGCATGAATATATTTAGCTACCATGTTTTTTAATCAAATGTTTTTAGATAGTGTACTGTTGCATGCAGATCTAGCTTTGCCCAGCCTTTTTCAACCGGTACTGTTGTTAGGCAAATTAATATGACTAGTAATTTAATTTACTTCATTTAATCAGGGAAATCACCGGCAACGAATCCACCGGCCAGTCAAGGCAAGACTGCGCATATCTGCTAATCTTATTTACTTAATAATTTAGTTGTTTTCACATGAAATAATACCGTCACTATCTTGGGTAAGTAAGTAGTATGCTCAGCCTGAGACGATCAAAGCCTGAAATAATGATGCACAGACGGTTGTGGTCTGTGTGAGTAAGAACAACTCACACAAGTAGGGCTTTTGGTGACGTGATTCTCAGATGAAGGGCAGTACTCTATAATAAAATTAAAGGTGGAAGATTTGTTGACGGTACATTCATAGCATATCTCTGCAAAGTGTATGTGTATATAATTATTGGAGCTAATAACTATTTATTTAATTATCTAATTTTCTAATATTCTTGCTGAGTATGTGTAAGCATACTCATGTTAGCTCTCCCTTGTGATATGCGCAGAAGGTGGTTCTGACTTGAGTGAGATGGGTGATGGTGACTTGCATGCATAGCTAGGTTGCATGGAAAAAAGGCTCTACCCGCTACATCTTCAAGAATAGGATGCGTGGAGTGATGGGAAAAATAAAATAAACTTGATGTACCTTTTATGTAACTCATAATAAAAATAAGAAAGGTGTCGCGCGCGCTCGAGCGCCGACGACCTGATCCCCAACCTGACTCTGCGCGCCACGATCGCCAAGCTTCTCGCCACCAGCGCCGCCGCCGCCGTCGAGTCTGGCTCTGGTGGCGCGGACAACCGGAAGAGCTCGGCCGGCAGCAACGCGGCGGAGCCCGCGTCGCAGAGTCACGCCACGGCGAGCGCCGGCTCGGAGCACGGCGACGGGAGCGTGTCATCGACGTCGAAGAGCGCGGCTGCTCCGGCGGCGCGTGAGCCAAGAGCGAAGCAGACTACGGCGGAGTCGTCAGAGATCAGTGCGCACGCCGGCTATCCCGATGAGCAACATGGCTACGGGGATCCGTTCGGCCCGGCATGCTACGATCCTTTCTTCTTCGGCGCGACGCCGTGGGCTTGCGATCCTTACATGTACTACGGCGTGCCGTACGGCGGCGGCTACACGGATGGCCCCGTGCCGGTCGGCTACCACGATGGGTACCATGGGAGGAAGAGGGCGGCCGATTGGGAGAATCGGAGCCACGCGGAGGCTGGTTTCAAGAGATGCAGAGGAAGATCGGAGGTTGCTTTCTGATACAACTTGAAGCCGGAGTTTCTGAATAACCTTCTGATATCTGCTACTACTGATGAGTGATGATGCACCTTCTTTTCACTCGTAGCACTAGTGCGTTAGTGATCGTGTATGTAATGATGTACTTAGTTCGTGGTCAGAATCAAACGACTGCATGTTTGCAGCAGTGTTTTGTAACCTGTAAGACATCTGAAAATCAAATAAAGCATATATAAACTTTGCACTTGATCTCTGTTGTCATTGGATAAAATATTCAGTAAATGCACACATTACTTGTTCTATCTCTGCAATTGTGCCTTTTTTTTGTTTAATGGACTGTGGCTATTTTTTAAGAAAACGACAGTGGGCAAGCTTTTGAGATCTGTGCTATGCCTTCCCACACCACACGAATCTCTGTTCCTCATGCCTGAGTCATTCTGTTTGTGTTGGCCTAAGCCGCCGGTGTTTGATGCGACGGTGGAGATGCAGTCAACTGCTAACGTCGCAGTCACAGCGGCAGCGGCAAGGCTGTTGAAAAGGCCTGTGGTTTGCTTGCTATTCACGACGCAATGCCGGTCAAGGAACTCAATCAAAATATGAAATTGTTGCAGAGACAATGAACTCAACTGTTCCAAGTCTACAATAGAGTGCCTTTTTATTAGGCCTTGTCTAGTTCCCAACTTTGACTTGTTAAAGTTGTGATTTTGTAATCATTGCGCCACTGTAACATTTCGTTTGTATTTGTGAATAATTATCTAAACATTGATTAATTAGATTTAAAATGTTCGCCTCGTAAAGTACAACAAAACTGTGTAATTAGTTTTTGATTTTATCTACATTTAGTACTCTATAAATGTGCCGACATTTTGATGTGATGAAAATCTTCTTTTTTGCATAGTGAAATTTTGAGGTAGAATTTATGAAGCGTTTCTTTGGGCGCAATGCTGCGATATTCAGCGGAGACACCTACGCGATGACATAATAACGTCGTAATTCTTTACATCAGTACATGTGCTTTCTGACTTGTACCAGCCAAAGCAGTCGCTGAGCCCCATTCACCAAACTCTAAAACACGGCGCCCCATAGCTTAGTTACCAAGCTGTTCAAGTTGACTTGTCGATGAAACTGAATCACGATTCACGAATAGGCTATAGGTTACTTATACAAGATTTTTAAGGTGGAAGAACTTAATTGGTTTCTGGACGAAGAACGCTGCATTTTTCACGTTTCTCGGCTGCTAAGGTCAGTGTGATCATGTCAGTTCCGGCAGCAAGCACGTACTCCAACCCATCCCGAATCAAACCAAAATAATATATCAAATCCCGGCATCGACAATTGCCGCACATGGCTCGCGCCAATATTTAAATACAGAAATGGTCGTCCCCGAGATCGCCCACAAGATTCATTCAAGGAGCGCGGCGGCGCCAATGGATCACAAGGCGGCGAAGCGCGTGGCCATCGTCGGCGCCGGCACGAGCGGGCTCGCCGCGTGCAAGCACCTCCTGGCTCGGGGCTTCCGCCCCGTGGTCTTCGAGGCCGGCGCCTCCGTCGGCGGGCAGTGGACGCGCACGCTCGCCTCCACCAGGCTCCAGTCCCCCGCCGCCGGCTACCGCTTCTCCGACTTCCCGTGGCCGGACGGCGCCGACGCGTACCCGCGCCACGACCAGGTCGTCGAGTACCTCGCCGCCTACGCGCGCCGCTTCGGCGTCGACGCGTGCGTCAGGTTCCGCAGCGAGGTGGTAGCGGCGGAGCACGTCGGCGGCGGCGGCGCGGACGACGACGGCGAGCTCTGGGCCGGAACCGGCGAGGCGTTCGGCGCGGGCCGGTGGCGCCTCACGGTGCGGCACGGCGACTCCGACGCCACGGTCACGCAGGCCTACGAGTTCGACTTCCTGATCCTATGCGTCGGGAGGTTCAGCGGCGTGCCCAACATCCCGGCGGCGTTCCCGGCCGGCGGCGGGCCCGACGCGTTCCGGGGGCGGGTGCTCCACTCCATGGACCTGTCGGCCATGGACGACGCGGACGCCGCCGCGCTGGTGAAGGGCAAGCGCGTGGCCGTCGTCGGCGCGGGCAAGTCCGCCTTCGACGTCGCGGCCGAGTGCGCCGACGCCAACGGCGCCGAGCTGCCGTGCACGATGGTCTGCAGGAGCGCGCCGTGGCTGCTGCACGACGTCAACGTCTGGGGCAGGCTCAACCTCGGGTTCCTCTACATGAACCGGTTCGCGCAGCTGATGGTCCGCAAGCCCGGCGCCGGCCTCGCGTCCAGCCTCCTCGCCACGTTGCTGACACCTCTGGTACGCAACACAATTTGGGTTCTGAACCATATATACAAAAAATTCAGACACTCACTTCATCTATGCATTCGCGTCCGTGAACACGTACTGCTGGTGGCGTCTGCTGGTGCAGGCGTGGCTGATATCGGCGGTGACGGGGGCGTACTACAAGAAGGCGATACCGATGCGGGAGCACGGCATGGAGCCGGAGCACGGGTTCGCGTGGTGCATCTCGTCGTGCAGGGTCGGCATGCTCCCGGAGGCGTTCTACGACAAGGTGAGGCGCGGCAGCGTCGCCATCAGGCGGGCGAGGTCGTTCAGCTTCCGCGAGGACGGCCTGGTGGTGCTCGACGGCGACCGGCGCGCCGTCGTCCCCGCCGACCTGGTGATCCTCGCCACCGGGTTCCGCGGCGACCAGAAGCTCAGGGACATGTTCGTGTCGCCCCGGGTCAAGGACATCGTCACCGGCTCGCCGGACACCACCGTCCCTCTCTACCGGTCAGCCATCACACAAGCCCATCCTTCTGTTCTTTGCTCTATCTCTACTGAGTACTGACACTGACAGCAAGGTTCGACCAGGGAGTGCGTGCACCCCCGGATCCCGCAGATGGCGGTGATCGGGTACGCGGAGAGCCTGACCAACATCCACTCGATCGAGATGATGGCCAAGTGGGTGGCGCGGTTCCTGGACGGCGCGTTCCGGCTGCCGGGGGTGCGGCGGATGGAGCGGAGCGCGGCGGAGTGGCGCGGGTACATGAGGCGGAGCGGCGGGGGAAGGTCGTGCATCGGCGCCGTCAACATCTGGTACAACGACGAGCTGTGCCGCGACATGGGCTGCGAACCCAGGAGGAAGAAGAGCCTCCTCGCCGAGTGGTTCCAGCCCTACGGCGCCGTCGACTACGCCGACATCGAATGAACCAAGCTTCCGGCGCGGCAGAGCTCGAAAAATTTAGTGTACGAGTGGCCCTCGATTACAGTGTTCAAAATTTACAAATAGCCGTGGCCATATGTGGAATCCTGTGCCTCAAACCGACTTCAACTTGCCATTTTGTGGCAAACGAGGAGGAGATTCAAACTCGTTCGTTGTTTGGAGTTGTCCAGCAACGGCACAAACCTTAGAATATGAGTGGTGAATGAAAGAATAGCAGTAAACTGGTTTCTGTGTTCCACACCAGTAATATTCCTACAGCTACAGGTATTCCAGGACTCATTAAGCAGCTCGCCTAGTTGCCAAAGTGTGTGTGGGTCTCGCTGCGATTCAGAAGTCAAGAGACAAGAACTTTATAAATTATTGTAAGGGAGTGTATACGGCATGTATTCATCTTTTTAATACGGCAGCTCTCCAACAGGTTCATAAAAAAAAGGGACCCATTAACCATATCACTGACATCATCCTGACTGTCGCAATTGACACCAGGGCCCACTACAAAAAACCGGACCGGAGCCCAAAGGAAAAAATAGAAGGTAAATATGCAGCAGGACCGGAGCCCAAAGGGAAAAATAGAAGGTAAATATGCAATTGACACCAGGGCCCAGTACAAAAAACCAGACTGGAGCCCAAAGGGAAAAATAGAAGGTAAATATGCAGCAGGACCGGAGCCCAAAGGGAAAAATAGAAGGTAAATATGCAATTGACACCAGGGCCCAGTACAAAAAACCAGACTGGAGCCCAAAGGGAAAAATAGAAGGTAAATATGCAGCAGGACCGGAGCCCAAAGGGAAAAATAGAAGGTAAATATGCAGCAAAAGTAGGGAAAAATAGAAGGTAAATATGCAGTAAAAGTGTGTGTGGGGGGGGGGGGGGGGAATGGGATTTGAACCGTGGCCGGCGGGTTGAAACTCAACTCTACTGACCATCCCGCCCCTGATTCGCTTGTAAACAATGGAAATACTTATGATATATCACCATTATTGAACCGCGGTCGGACCGGTGGACCACTGGTCGAACCGTTGAACCAGTGAACCGACAGCCCGAACGGTTCGACTCCCGGTTCGGTTTTTCGTACTTGGCACCAGGGTACTCCCGGTGTCCTACAGGTCTTCCAGGTTCCAGGAACACCACAACGGCACAACCACTTGCTCGGTGCCACAGTAAGGAACTCAGGATGATGTCAATGATAGGCTTCGTGTCAATTGTCAATTGCGACACGAACACACATGAACGCATGCTCGTTAAGCTCAGAATAACTAATAGTACTACGCAACTAATTTGTCCGGCTGTCCCCCCAAACTCTTCAGACCTAACAACTTGAAAAGTGCGCGACCTATGAATCCAGACAAAAATGTATGTTTCCACCCAGTGTAACCACCAGTCCAGCACCCAGCGAATAGGACACTACCCAAAAGAGGGCCAAGTGACCACACCAACTCTATTGATGTCCAGCTAGATGATGCTCACTACTCAAAAAGTAGTCTCAAACAATTGTCACTGTGACTCAGATTCAGAATGCATAATCCAAACCGTCACTGGACTGGAATTTGGCATTTTCTGTTAAACAAGAACCATCTGTTAACCATCGAGCTTTTCTTAATGATTGATCAACAGAACGACCACAGAATAGTGTTGCTGAAAGAATAGCCCTGAACTGCTCTATTCGTGAAATATATAGGGGCTGCTGAAACAAGAGCAGCAAGCTAACACCAAATGACACTGGCACTACAGGTCTAACAAGACATTTTCATGGGTTAACCACTCTGGGTCAGTCTCAGGATGATATTTCAACTGAACGTTTCATATCAACTGATTAACGTGTTTAGCACACACAAAACCACGTTAAAGTTCAGAATAATATAGTAGACCTTGTCATCCAACGCTCTTCAGGCGGTCAGACCCAACAACCTGCAAGACTATATTTCCAAGACAAAAATGTCTCTTTCAATCAAGTAAGCCAACACCAGCAAATAGGGCATTACCCAGCATAAAGTGGTAATAGATCCAAATGACACCAGTCCTTACCTAGATATCCAGGCATCCAGCATAGATGGCGTTCACCACTCAAACAAGCCCACTTCTGATAAAAGGGTCATCAAAATGCACTCAAGCGAATCACAAGAGTTGCATGCCAATGTAGAATTGTGTCAACAAGCTAAGTGTTCATATATAATATTAGCAGGTTATGGTCATGAGCGAATTTCTATAGGTGAACTAAGACAATCCTAGCAATTTGATAGTTGCAACACAATGTATGAAACATCACAGCGCACTCAGCAGCCCAAGATAGTGTTCACTAGCTAATCTTGGATGCCATGTTGGTAGGTATTTAAATTCGAAAGGGACCTATAACGAAAGGGCATTAAAACTCACCCATCAGATTTTCTGCAAATATTCCCGGCTTCCCACTGAACACAAAAGACAACTGACAGCAAGTAGGCTGACAGGAAGAAACCATGAAACAGCCAAAGAACCAGGCAAGTGGTGGTTGTTCGGCCTTCAGCCCCATGTGAAAAGATCCAACTGCTCAAAAAAATCTAAGTTATCCAAGAACGTTGTATAAAAGACACAGACTCCCCTCCTTCCTCCCTCCCTTCCAAAAAGCAGAGCAAGAGCATGGAGAAGAAAAGGGTGGGAATTGTTGGCGCAGGTGTGAGCGGCCTAGCAGCCTGCAAGCATGCTCTTGACATGGGGTTTGGTCCAGTGGTGTTTGAGGCTGATGAAAGCATCGGTGGAGTGTGGGCGCATACCTTGGAGTCAACAAGGCTTCAGGCGCCAGCAACAGCGTTCCGGTTCTCAGACATGGCTTGGCCGGAGAGCGTGACGGAAGAGTACCCAAGCCACCACAAGGTCATGGAGTATATAAGGTCATATGCTTGCAAATTTGGCCTCCTCAAGTACATCAGGTTCAGTAGCCAGGTGCTTGGTGTTGAGTACCTTGGTGCGACTGAGGAAGAGATAATGAGCTGGGAGCAATGGTCTGGCAATGGGACAGCATTTGGGACTGGGAAAGATGGAGGGTGGCGCATCACAGTGAAAGACTTGAAAGTTGGTAGCACTGAGGTAAGTATGATCCATCGACTTTACCTATGTTCACAGTTCAGATTGTTTTTCCCCTGTCCTATGTATCAACCTTATATTTGTTCGTAGGAAGAGACCCAGTGAAAAAAAGAATCCCTAGAAAAAAAAATCAAGAAACACTACTACCAATTTTTTATCTACCATATGGGTCGAATAAACTCGAATACTATACTACAACTCTTTTGTGCAATCTCCTGTCACAGGTTTTCCAGGTGGATT
Source organism: Echinochloa phyllopogon (assembly GCA_033239725.1). Classification (NCBI taxonomy): domain Eukaryota; kingdom Viridiplantae; phylum Streptophyta; class Magnoliopsida; order Poales; family Poaceae; genus Echinochloa; species Echinochloa phyllopogon. The sequence goes on along the minus strand of BTCW01000002.1, from coordinate 45,341,818 downwards.
TTCTCATCTTGTGCATTGGAAGGCATAGCGGAACCCCAAATATCCCAGAATTTCCGGCAAATGGGCCTGAGTTGTTCAAGGGCAAAATATTGCACTCACTGGACTATTCTTACATGGATAATGTGGCACATTTTGTTAAAGGAAAGCATGTCACGATAGTTGGCTCTGGAAAATCAGCATTCGACATTGCTGCAGAGGTTGCCAAGGTGAATGGTGAGTACAGATTTAGTCCCTCCCTAACTAGATAGTCATTCTAAAGATTAAACGGTTGAGACTTCAATTTCAATGCAGGTGCAGCTCAACCATGCACCATTATATATAGAACAAAGCACTGGCTGGTCCACAAGTCTAGCATATGGGGAGTTGATCTGAGTTACTTCTATCTAAATCGCATCTCACAGCTGCCACTTCATAAACCTGGTGAAGGATTTCTACGTTACATGTTGGCTACTGCACTCTCTCCCTTGGTAAGTAATAAGAATATATTTTCTAATAAAGAGCACAACTAGACAATAATAAGCTTCATAATGCAGAAAGCTGAAAGTTTATCTGTTGTTTCAGCGATGGGCGATCTCAAAATTGATCGAGACTTACTTCAAGTGGAGCATTCCCTTACAAAAGCATGGAATGGTACCTGACTACAGCTTCTCTTTTGCTATGTCCTCATGCTTGATTGCAATGCTGCCAGAAGGGTTCTATGACAGGGTAGATGAAGGCAGCATTATTCTCAAGAAATCCAAGGCATTCAACTTCTCCAGTGATGGAATTGTCCTGCAAGACAGAAATGAAAGCATAAAAAGTGATATTGTAATTCTAGCAACAGGATTCAGAGGAGATCAGAAGCTTAGGGATATCTTCACGTCAAATTGGTGTAGAAAGATAGTGGCAGGATCACCAGATACAGCAGCTCCTCTGTACAGGTACACCTCATACAATTTTTTAGTCCATATTTGAAGTACCAATCAACACTACATTTCATAGCATAACTGAAAGGGACAAAGGAGAACATCTAATCTACAAAACTAGTGTACCACTTACCAGTTAACATTTTTTACAAAGAGAAATAAATAAAAGAATCAATGAACTAATAATCAGTGATAAAGTAGGAAGTCACATCACAGAGGTTTTTATAAAGGCCGCATATATATAACATATAGTAGTTCAGTAAAGAAACAGATATGTAGTGCAGTATCACAAGATGACAAGATTTCCATGAAAGTGATCTCTTAAAGAGAGCCTACTTAATGTTTAAAGTCTTCTCTATCTTTTTTCTATAGAGAGCCTCTAGAGTCTAGACCATAACAGTAAGTATTTTTTACTTTGGTTGAACTGGAGATATACAAGCTTAATAAAATCAATATATGAAATTAGGAGGAAAAACTCTGGCTGTTTACAGTATACTTGTTAAAGACTATGTTGGATTTAGTAAAATCTCATTTATCTAAATTCTTGTAATTACAGAGAATGCATCCATCCCCGAATTCCTCAGTTGGCAATAGTCGGGTACTCTGAGAGCCTTACTAACATATATGCCTCAGAGAGGATGGCCAATTGGGTTGCCCATTTTCTGGCTGGTGGCTTCAAATTGCCAAGCATAACATGCATGGAAAAGAGTGTGGCAGAATGGGCCAAGTACAAGAATGTATACAATGGGAAATATTTTCGCAGGTCCTGCATAAGCACCATCAACATCTGCTTAAATGATCTGTTGTGCCAAGACATTGGATGCGAACCTAAAAGGAAGAAAGGGTTCCTGGCTGAATGGTTCCAGCCATATGGGCCTGCTGATTATGCGGGTCTTTACTGAAGGCTGATGCATCTTTCTTAGTGCATATTCATAGGGAACGATGAAGAGACCAGAGTTACTACGTCCATGGATGTATAGATGATTTAGAAGGGCTTATAATCAATAATTTACCGTTACTATCACTACAGAGCATATCTCCACAATGTTATGCATCTAGTTTTAATTTAAGGCATGAGATAATGAACTATCATCAGGAATGTAAAACCTGCGAGTGAAATTTGGCTGGTGTTTGAACTGTAAGGTCTTAACCTAACAGATCTGTCCAAATTAATTCTGCAATATTCCATCTACAGTTTCAAATTCAAGCACATAGAAGATAATATTGAACACTCATCACCTATGTGAGACCTACAACTGAACTTCACCGGATGTACCTTTACTCTTAACTGTAAGTTCAAAAACTACCTACTGGTCGAAAACATACACAGAAATCAAGTCAACACAATGCTAAGTACATATGTTTTGAAATTGTAGTGCGCCTTTCGCAAATCCACTTCTGCAACTTAATCTTGCCATTAGGATGTTAGGCTTCATAATTTCTACTTCTGAATGCCCATTTATGCAGCATTAATACAAAGATATGAAAAATTGTACATACTTGCACAACACCCATAATGTTGAGGAGTATTCCAGACCCCAGAATCAAAGCCACGGCTTCAATGACACCAATTGCAGCTGCCAAGAGTAAATCAGAAGATATGGACGGCAGCCTCTTCCTTTCTCCAATCTCACTAGATATATTCCCTTGCGTGTATCAGCACAGAAATTTAGCTTTTAAATTTTAAATGATGTAAGTTCCTTAAGCACATTACACTCAGTTTGTCATCTGTACCTGAAGCAGGCTTTGAAGACTCATGTTTTGAAACATCTTCAGCTACGAATGAAGTCGTGATGCTTAGGAGAGGTATGTTGAAGAGGTTTGATATGATGTTGAATACTGACACACCAACGGCAGCTGAAGCCAACTCCACAGGACCTACCAGATTAGAAGTCAGACTTCAGACAATCACCAATCAAAGTTGAAAAATGAAATTAACGAGAGTCCATTCCTATTCATGTAGAATAGAACTCAAGCATCGTGCTGAAAAAATGATTCAGCTGAAGATTAAGCCCTATTTGGATGCGGAGGGGGAATTTACCTAGGCGGCCAATACATTCGGTCTCTGCACCACAGGATCGATTGCTTGCCCAACTATGGCAGGCACCGCCAGATTCATGAGCTCCCTCTTAATTCCTCCAGGGTGATCCCCGACTGAATTTCTGAGAACACAATAATCGCGCACAAAACGAGCAGACGCATCACTCGAACAGTCATCGCGCTATTGGCCAGACACAAAAACACTGGTGCTTCCGAATCGCGACGGGCGACCGACTCACCGCGCAGTTGCACCCTCCGCGGCATCCGGCGGGGACGCGCGCGCCGGAGACAATCGGTCGCCCTCCGCGTCCTCCCCGCGGAAGCCCCTATCGCCGCCACCTGCACAGCGAACGACGACGACGACGCGCCTGGGAAGCAGGTCGCCTCCTCCTCCTCCCGCCGCCGCGGAGACCGCTCGCCTCGCGACGGCGGGGCCAGCCGATCCGGGTCACTCCCCCGCCCATCCGCCGGACGCGGGCGGGGAGGGGACCGGCGGCCGTCAGGCGCGGGGCCACCCCAGTCCCTCCCGGCGGCGAACTCCATCGCCCGCGGCGTCGGATTTTTAAACTCGCAACGCTCCGTGGAACGACAGCCTATCCACGTAAACAAAAATAATCTGAGCCCTCAGATCAGTATCCCCCGTCCCCTCCAATCCCACCGCCGCCCCAACCTCCCCTTCCCCGCCGCCCCCGCCCCATCTTGGAGATTTTCTCCACGGCTCGCTTCGCCACCCGCGCCGCCAACAGCCGATTGCCGCACTTGCTCGCCGTGCGGTAGAATAATAACCTCCTTTCGATGCTCCGGATCGCCTCTAACGCGGTGAGTCCAGGGATTCGATTCCCACCCCGCAATAGCGCTCTGCAAATTCGTAACTTTTCTCATCATGCTCGTTCGACTCCGAAATTGTTTGCTCGGTTTCTTCAAATTTTCCACCTCATTTTGTCTAGGGCTTGCTTGGAGGTAGGAGATCCTACAGTGCCTCAGCAAAAGGCGGCACCTCCATCGCCGGCGTTGGCGACATCATTGCGGTCGCCTCCGGGAAAGGCGGAGTCGGCAAGTCCACAACTGCAGGTTTCCATTTTTCTTCTCTGCACACTGGTGTTGCCTGGAAACAGGTTTCGAAATCCAAATCGATATAACTTGGTACAAAAATCCAATTAAATCCTGAAAGTCCCCTAAGCAATACCCCCTCTCCAAAATGGCTTTAGTGGGCAAGGTTGCAAGGACGGTGATTTACAATTTGTGAATTCACATTGATGTAGAAATGGTGCTAAATTGAAGATTCTCCCCATTGACTATCTTGAATCAGAAATGGTGCCAGATGATTGCCCCTTAAATATGAATAGGGGGTGTTTGGAAAAGATAGATGCCAACTGTTTAGGTGCATAATTTATTCTTCACTGAACAATGCAATCCCTAGTAGAACACTAGTGGTTTCCATATTTCTTCAGTTGGTACTCCACCCTCATAGGGCAGCCAAACTTTTTTCTCAATTGAGTTGATGTAGTTAAGAGATTATGAATTTATAGTGTTGGTGGTTAAACATTGGTGGGAACTTTTTACCTCAAAATTTCACCTTCATCCTTGCACTTACTTTCATGCAGTTAACATTGCTGTAGCACTTGCCAAGGAATTTAAGCTTAAGGTTGGTTTACTAGATGCTGACATATATGGTCCGTCAATTCCAACGATGATGAATCTACATGCCAAGCCTGAAGTAAGTGAAGGTATCAGTTGAATCTCTTTCAATACAAGTCATAGAGCAGGCAGAATGCATATTTTTATATTAAAATGCACAAGGTTATGATAATTTTTTAGGTTTCCTTTTATCATGATCTTGTTACACATTTCCATGTTCTAACTAATAAACATGCTGTTCTTTCACTTCACATGTGCAATTTTTGTTTATCTGAACTGAATGATACCTGAGAAATTGCAGAAATGTCAACTTGATAATCTTTCTTAAGTAAAGTGGCAAATTAATTCTATGATGAAAGAACCAGCGAGAAGTCTTTTTTCTCAAAATTGTGGTTAGTGGTTTTTTATTGTTCTGTAATCTCCTTTTCTCGAACCCTAGCCAGATTGCATATGTGCGTGCAAATATGGTGAACTAAAACAATTTACTCAGTTTGGTTTTAGTATTCAAATTACTAAATAGCGCTTTAAGTTTTTGACTAGACTGTATGGATTGCTCCAATGACCTAGATGATTGAATTAAGCCCATTGCTATTGTTTTGGTTCAGTTGAAACTGCAAATCAAATTCAATACCTTTTGACCAAATTAGTTCGATAAACTAAACTTCTAGGAGCTTATTTTTACAAGACATAAGCATTTTGCATCCATCATGGTTTCAAGATCTATATTAGCTGAGTGTGAGCTGGATATAGCTTTTGGAAGATAATTCTGCATTATCCTTCAAAAGATGTTTACTAATAAACCTAACCTTAGGATTCTCTCACTGCCATTAATAATGCCTGTATATTATCGTTCTAAAGTGTCTATAATATTGTTTTTTTCTGTTCAACTTCAAATATGTCATTTTGCTTATGGTTGCTACCATGTTATGTCTCTGTGGGTTCATTGTGAATTTGTAACTATATTTTGTTTACAGACATGAAGATGATTCCAATTGAGAACCATGGAGTGCGATGCATGTCTATTGGTTTTCTAGTAGACAAAGATGCACCAATTGTTTGGAGAGGTCCTATGGTTTGTCTTTCCATGTGCTTCTGTTACATTCTCACCTGTAGTGTCTATATCCTTGCTGGAAATTTTTCTTCCTTTTGTTTTGCATTTTTGGCGCTTAAGATGAATATACTGAAATGTACCACACACTTGCTCCTGCAGCTTGTCTTTCTTTCTATTCATGTATCTTTCAAGTCTTCCTTTTGTTTTGCATTTTTGGCTCTTAAGATGAATATACTGAAATGCAGCTTGTCTTTCTTTCTATTCATGTATCTTTTGGACCACAAAACTGGTCTGGGGGTAGGATCTTCGGGAGTGCATGGCTGCAGACAGTTTTTTAAATCCTTTTCTTTCATTCTATGCATAGGTTTTTCCAATCAAATCTTGTAGATGCTTGAAGTGACTAATTCAAACTTATCTTAGTTACTGGTTTACTGCTCAAAATATTTACAGAACTACAGTTTCGTTGCACTTTATTTATGCCAGTAGCAATGATCGTTGACTTTCACTATCTTGGAATGCATTGATCACGGATAATCCTTTACTTGTATAAATGATACTGTGGTTTCATATTTCCAGTTTCTGTGTTCTTTTGGCAAGTTTAAGTTCTATCTTCTCAATGCTACTCACCTTTTTCTTGGTATCAGGTAATGAGTGCTCTCGAGAAAATGACCAGGGGAGTAGCTTGGGGAAATCTTGATATTCTTGTTGTTGATATGCCTCCAGGCACTGGTGATGCTCAACTATCAATGTCACAAAGGCTTCGGTTATCTGGTATATATACATCTGGCTATGAAGCTCCAAATGTTAGTTTGATTTTTTAATTTTATTTTTCACATGTGTTTCCGCAGGTGCTTTGATTGTTTCAACTCCTCAAGATATTGCTTTAATTGATGCTAGAAGAGGAGCCAACATGTTCCGTAAAGTCCAAGTTCCTGTACGATTCTTAACTGCTTATCCATATCATATTTTAAATATTATTTTCATATACAATTTTATTTTCAACATACAACTTCACCTTTCCTTTTTCTATTCATATTTGTTTGATTGTGAAACTCAACCAGATGCATTTTGTATCTACTAGCATACCAGCCCAACAATTGAAGGCATCGCACATCCACCTAAAAAAAGGCATATTTCATGTAACAAATGTTGTCTTTACCATTCCCCAGAATCTCTAATCTTCCCAGCAGAACTGAGTTTGTTGTTTTGGGCTTTTGGCAGATTTTGGGATTAGTAGAGAATATGAGTTGCTTTAAGTGCCCAAAATGTGGTGACGAGTCCTACATTTTTGGAGCAGGTGGAGCCAAGAAAACTGCAGAGGAAATGGATATGAAATTACTTGGTGAGGTGAGTGAATCTTGTCATGATTTTCTATGAAAGAATATTGTCATGATTGATTGGAATGTGCACAGACTTCTTAAGTTATGACAACTTTGCTGTCCTTTTTATGAGAAAATTTATTTCTAGCATGAAACAAGATATGAACTTGTGATATGGGGGCATTCTGTTGATAAACGAACGGCCTATATTTGTCTATAGCTAATCAGTGTTGGAGATAATAGTTTATAATCTATAAATATACTTATGATCTCTGATCAATACAACACTGTTGTTTTTTCAATAGATACCTCTTGAAATCGGCATCAGAACAGGTTCAGACGAAGGCAAGCCTATCGTCATTTCTGGACCAAACTCTGCATCGGCCCAGGCTTATGTGCATGTTGCTGAGAAGGTGACTGAGAGGCTCAAGGGGCTAGCAGATGAGCGACTGAAGGGCCCAGAAATCTTGCTCTGAGAACACAGGTTGCCCTGGTTGTCCCACCACTTCGCGTTTGCGCTAGCAGATGATGTACCGATAAGTAGGGTGTTGTTACAAGTAGTTCGACTAGAAGGTTTACTGAAATAATGCTTTGGTGCTTTTGTCAGTTGGCTTGTACGTGCGAGCTCTGTTTTCACCTGTTAATGCTGGCATGCCTTTGGGTGTTGTCAAAGGCTTCATCATAACTTGATTTATTTTACTGATCTATGGCTCCAGTGTAATCACTGGGTTTTGGTGTAATTTGTCCATTTGAAAACTGAGTGCCGTGTGTGGATAAGTGGCATGGTGAGAGTGCCATGTGTGGATAAGTGGCACGGTGAGATGTTAAAAACCTTGCTTAAAGCAACGTAACCGCCATGTCTGACATGTGCGTCAGTGCGTGCGGTATATGGTACGAGGAAATTGAGTATTTTTGACATCGAAGAAGGCATGCACCATTATAGTTTCCAAAATACAATGCCCCACAAGTCAAAATCGTTTTATGCGCACGTTGCTCGTCAGTGGCGCAGCTTTGGCTTTGTTGGGACTTCGGACGCCTCTCGCGGTCTCGCCTTGGCCTTCTCTAGAAACTTTAGAAACTTTGGGGCAGATTTTAATGTATTAATCATCCATCTAATATTTTGGGCTGTAGATGCAGCTTAAAGATTAATATGGTGCAGGCAGCTGAATTATCACCTTCGATTAGTGTAGTGTAGGATCTTGAACCGTTCAGAAAGAAACAATATTTTTCCATCAGATATTCAAGGTTTCGAATTGAGCAGTATATCTTTGCTACGCCGTACATCTTGCTCACCAGTAATCCTCTGCACCGAGTCAAACCAAAAATATTGCACTCACTGGACTATTCTTACATTGATAATGTGGCACATTTTGTTGAAGGAAAGCAAGTCACAATAGTTGGCTCTGGAAAATCAGCCATTCGACATTGCTCCTATAGTTGGCTCTGGAAAGCATGTCACCTCCACCAATTGGAAGATCCTATCTCATCAAAAGGTCGGACCAATATAGTGGTACATCAGAACCTAACAGATCTGTCTAAATTAATTCTGCAATATTCCATCTATAGTTTCAAATTCAAGCACATAGAAGATAATATTGAACACTCATCACCTATGGGACTTGGGAGACCTACAACTGAACTTCGCCGGATGTACCTTTCCTCTTAACTGTAAGTTCAAAAACTACCTATTGGTCGAAAACATACACAGAAATCAAGTCAACACAATGCTAAGTACATATGTTTAGTGCGCCTTTCACAAGTCCACTTCTTCATCTTAATCTTGTCATTAGGCTAATCAGCTCCAGAGATCAACATTTTCTTGAATGTAACCTGCATAGAACAGTTGGACACCTTATCTCTTAGCAACTATCCCACCATCTGGTAGGCCAAAGATGCAAGTATCGCAACAAATTAACTATTGCTACTTGAATCAATGAAAGATATTGAAAAAAGTGGAAGCAACGTCTTTCACTAACTTGTATCTGGGTTCCTTCTGGTGCAAAAACCACCAAGGACCTGCTCTCCATCCCAGCCTGTAAAGTAAATGGGGCAAACATCACAGCTGATCAAGTGCAAACTGTTTTAGCAAAACATCTGACAATTTAATCCCTGGTTATCATCATTAGCAGCCAATATCTGCAAAGATTGATTACTAGAGAACAAGATTCATATATTAGGCTTGTGAGTATATGAACTACACAGAAGGTGACCATTCCATGAAAAAAACAAATATTATCAGTTCAGAATTTTTTATCAAGAAAACCTAAACTCTGCTAAGTTCTGCAACCTTTGTGGAGTAGCGCAGAAGAAACAATCAGAATTGTTTATAAAGAAAACCTAAACTCTGGTAAGTTCTGCAACCTTTATGGAGTAACGCAGCCGAGACAATCATATTTCTCAAATAAAAGTCAAACTTGTTGATTAAGAGGGCATTTTCCACCGACAATACCCATTCCTCCCCAAATCATGTGCGGAAAAGTAAGAGAAAAATGATACCTCATAAATCCAGCAGTCATACGCAAACTCATGAAAAGAGCGAGGCCAGCCCAAACACCAGGAAGGCCAAAAACTTGTGGAGCGTACAACAAATATAAAGAGGACAGTGCCCCAACTACCATCTGTGGATCCAAGAGATACTAATTAATCACTGCAGAAAGGAAAACAGCACTGCATATAGAATCAACAGCAATAGTTGCATGGTCAAAATAACATAAGTTGCTTTATGCACATACCATGGAGGAAGCTGAGTATGAGAAGTCTGAGACACCGTAATGAAGCCCATCAAAGATAAAAGCAAGGGCATTGATTGGCTGACTAGCACTAACAAACTTCAAAAACAAAAACAGCAAGTAAAATTAGTGTGACAGAGATTGAATATATCTTATCTAAGTACCATAAACAAAGAGACCATACCAAAACACCACTCCTCACAATTTGTATAACCATGGGGTCTTTGGAGAATACTTCTGCAAGTCTACCAAAAGAGGCAGACAGAAGAAGTGCCAAAGCAATACCAACAATTACTCCTGTCTGGGAAATAAAATTCATTTGTAAGTTGCTTCAGAACATGCCATAAGATAAATGTTATTTTTTTAACTATAGTCCCGTATAAATTAGCAGCAAAATAACTTAGGATAGACCATAACCTTTAACACATAGGACGTGACCTCCTTCACCTTTTCATAGTCGAGTTTAGCAAACGAACTTGCAATCAATGCCTGAAATCAAGAAGCTATAAAATAAATTGAGTGCACTAAGGCCCTGTTAGAGAGGCAGGATGCAATTCGAACATCTAAAGCTGTATGTGAAGTGCCAATTCTAAAAAGTCTGTTTGGCTGCATTTCTAAGTCCATAGAAGCTGTCAGCTAATGTTTAAGCCACTATATCAGCATCATTACTTCAGAACTTCAAATCCCATAGATCAAGTTGTAGTTTTCACTGGGAAGGATAGGTTGCTGAAGTTTGCAGAGATGCATAGTGAACAAGAAATATTTGTGATGTTATTCGGCTTGATGGTGTTAACAAAATACAAAGAAATGCATAACTAAAAAGAGTTGCACCTGAGCAGAAACAGCCAATCCATCCGAAAGTAATGATACTGCCAGCCATACTTGCAGACATATTTGATGAGCGGCCATAGCTAGTGTGCCTTGCCGAGCAGCCATTGCAGTGCCAAGAGTCATTGTTATCAGAACTGAAAGGGTTCTCCCTAACAGCATGCCACCTAGAAAATTTCAAGAAGAGCTCACACTTGCATTCAGAGGGAAAAATTACGGTACTAAAGAGTAGGGTTGAAAACGGTCAAAAACGGTCGGAAATTTTCGGTAAACGGTATCACAAATTTCGCAATCTATACAAATGTGTCACAAATTTGACAAATTTATTTGTTTTATCAAATGAATAGATCAAAATAGAATAATACGATAAAAAAAGTTAGTTAAAAATAATAAGTGATATAATGCGATAAAAAACGAGAATAATGAAAACGGTTACCGTTTTCAACCCTACTAAAGAGTTAGTTATTTATTTAACACACAATACTAGAGTTGCAAAACTATTTGCTCACAATTGAAGACATAGTGAAAGTTTTGAGAGGCCTAAGAAACCGTTAACTGAACTGAACTTCTATCCTGGTATATGTGAATTGAAGCCACAACTTAACTCACCAGATTTTATGTACCCAACAAACTCTAGGTCTTTGATTTTCGGTGGTAGTAAGACTGCTCTTCTGCTTAAAGACCAGAGAAGTAGAAACATACCGAGATATCTGGACATCTCAAGATAACATTATTAAAAGTATAAGAAATGATAGTTCAGATGTACTGTGAAATCCAGCAATGTTGTTTTGTGCGATTGTGTCTGCACGTGTAGATGAACGCAATACAAGACGTACTGTGAAGCAATAGTTGCAAGTGCAGCTCCTGTTAATCCAAGTTTCAGGGAATACACAAAAAAAGGAAGCAGAACCACAGCTGAGATGTTGCCCAAACCTGAATATGTATTACAAATTCACTGAGGATACAAAAATACGCTGATAGATTAAAGAGCACAAAATAAATCGAACGGTGCCAGTATGCCACACACAATTTTGAGATCGTGTAACCTTTCGGTAAGTTCATAAAACTAAGAACTCTGAGTTATGTAGAAAACATAAATTATATGTGGTTCTGGAAAGGGAAAATATGCTGCTTAATAACGAATGATTCAGGATACCGTTGTAATCATACAAGGTAGCGTCACCTAGGATCAATGTTAGTGAGCAGTGGAAATACAAAACACTGAGATTATGAGGATCCAAGACTTACCACTGTAAAGTAGAGGTGTTTTTGTATCTTTCAGTCCACGAAATACACCTTGGATAGCCAAAGAAACTACAACAGCAGGAGCACCAAGTGCTCTTATAGAAAGGAATAGCCTTGCTGGATCGTGCATAGATGATTCCTGCCCAAGAAAATAAAGATCACATCAAGGCTTTACTGAAATGAAGTGTAGAATTTGGTGCAATGAATTTTTCTTTCACACCATACCCCAAACACAATTATTTCTGGCTCCTATTTGTCACTAGATTACAAACTTACAAGGGACAGCAGAATCTAAAACATATCCAATTGTATGTCACAGGCATGGAAATTATACTTATGTGTTTTAAATAAACAACAGATTTCCTGATAAGTGATAAGCAGTAAGTGCATTTAACGAATAAAGGATGTTAGGCTTCATAATTCCTACTTCTGAATGCCCATTTATGCAGCATTAATACAAAGAAATGAAAAATTGTACATACTTGGGCAACACCCATAATGTTGAGGAGTATTCCAGACCCCAGAATCAAAGCCACGGCTTCAATGACACCAATTGCAGCTGCCAAGAGTAAAGCAGAAGATATGGACGGCAGCCTCTTCCTTTCTCCAATCTCACTAGATATATTCTCTTGCATGTATCAGCACAGAAATTTAGCTTCCAAATTTTAAATGCCATATGTTCCTTAAGCACATAACAGTCAGTTTGTCATCTGTACCTGAAGCAGGCTGTGAAGACTCATGTTTTGAAACATCTTCAGCTACGAATGAAGTCGTGATGCTTAGGAGGGGTATGTTGAAGAGCTTTGATATGATGTTGAATACTGACACACCAACGGCAGCTGAAGCCAGCTCCACAGGACCTACCAGATTTAGAAGTCAGACTTCAGACAATCACCAACCAAAGTTCAAAAATGAAATTAACGAGAGTCCATTCCTATTCACGTAGAATAGAATTCAAGCATCGTGCTAAAAAAAAATGATTCAGCTGAAGATAAAGCCCTATTTGGATGCGGAGGGGGAATTTACCTAGGCGACCAATATACGCGGTCTCCAGTAACTGCGCCACAGGATCGATTGCTTGCCCAACTATGGCAGGCACCGCCAGATTCATGAGCTCCCTCTTGATTCCCCCAGGATGATCCCCGACTGAATTTCTGAGAACACAACAATCGCGCACAAAACAAGCATACGCATCACTCGAACAGTCACCGCGCTATTGGCCAAACACAAAAACAGTAGCGCTTCCGAATCGCCACGGGCGACCGACTCACCGCGCAGCTGCACCCTCCGCGGCATCCGGCGGTGACGCGCGCGCCGGAGACGATCGGCCGCCATCGGCGTCCTCGCCGCAGAAGTCCCCATCGCTGCCACCTGCAGAGCGAACTACGACGACGCGCCTGGGAAGCAGGTGGCCTCCTCCTCCTCCTCCCGCCGCCGCGGAGACCGCTCGCCTCGCGACGGCGGGAGGCAGCGAGAGCTTCGGCGCCCCGCCGCCGCCGCGGCGAGGCCAGCCGATCCCGGTCGCTCCCCAGCCCACCCGCCGGACGCGGGCGGGGAGGGGACCGGCGGCCGGCGGGCGCGGGGCCACCCCAGTCCCGGCGGCGAACTCCATCGGCCGCGGCGTCGGATGATATGTAGAGCGCAGCAGCGCGATCGAAACAGCGCGGCGTGGCGGGGTTGCCGAACTAGTAGGCTCGAGACGACGGCGACGAAGCGGGCGCGGGTGGGGTTGGGTGGGCGTCGCGAGGAGACCGCGCGCGCGGCGCTGCCGGTTTTGGCTCCCTACGCTACGATGGCGTGGCGGGGAGAGCACGAGGGGGAGCCAGGGGAGGGGCGGGCGGGCGGCGGTTTTCGGTGGGCGCGTGCGCCCGCGCCAGGGGTTTTGAGCTTTTGGCCGTGCGCGGCGCGCGCACGGACTGGGGAGACTGCATGCGCGCCGCGGAGGGGGTTGTGTTTGTTCGAGCCGGCTGCGGTCGCGTCGCGTGTGTTTCAGCGAGAACTCGGCAGTAGGAACTCGGAATGCCACCACGGTCCGGCAGGAGACCGGAGATGGGTGTGCCAAGCGGCAGCACAGAGCTCCTCCGGGCTCCGGTGATGGGCAGCACCGGCTGATTAGTGTTCACCATTTTTACGGCTGCCAGAGCCAGCAATTAGGCTACGTCTGTTGGCAACTAAAAATAACATTCATTTTGCTGAATAAATCTGGGAAAACAATTTCCCAAACCGAACCAGTTTGGTTAACTTTTATCAAATTTCCCAAACCGAACCAGTTTTGTCAAGGGAAGGCATGGCAAACGCAACGCAAGGGAAGGCAGCCCAGCCAAACTGATTCGTCGAAACGACAGTGAACCGCTGCTTCATCTTCTTTGGATGGGCCGATCGAGCGACCAATATAGCCTTTCTTACAAGTCACTTGCACAGACGCTGGAATAGTTTAACCAACAAAAAACGTGCGATCAGGACTACCAACTACCATACCATTGCAGTGACAGCAAACCAACAAAAAACCAAGTTTACCACAATATTGCTGTTAGACGCGCAGTCAGATCCTAGAACACTAAAAGGCTAAAATCACAACAGAAAGTATCTTTGCAAAAGTTTGACCAAGTACAAATGTTTCCTGATCTACCTTCTAACACAAAACAAAGTGTTCCCCTCGCGTTTGCACTTGCTGCAACCTGCTACAGGCCAAAGCCGCACCAAACACAACACGGATTACTCACATCATCAAACTAGGAATCAGGGGGGCAGAGTCTAATGAAATACAAAGACAGCAACTTTCAGTCTTGGCGCAGATGGCCTAGACAAAGCAATACGACGTGAAGACAGACAACCAGCTCCGTCCATCTGAACCACGCCGGCTCCAACCGAAAGGCTGAGGAGTGCGCCGGCTGTGCCATTGGAGACAACCCAGCTGCTAGTCACAAAAAAATAGGGTGATCAATGGCAACTTAGACAAGTACTGACAAGCGCACACAACATGATAGATTGATTGCTTCCGACTCTTACAAACAAAACCGGGCATACTCACCGTTGCACACGTTGCTAGTGGTGATGTTGGCGAGGATGGCGAAAGATGTGCTGTTGGTGTACCCGGCGTAGGAGCACGTCCTGCTCTCGCAGGATGAGGTGGAGGACGTGTTGCCGAGGAACATGTCCCCGCACTTGGCAGCAGGGCAGAACGACGAGCTTAATCCCTGTGTTGGCTGGCAGTCCAACCTGAACACCATGGAGAATTGTGAGGTCCGGGATGGTTACAAAAATTGATTCAGCATGTATGAATTTCCATGGAACGAGCACTCACTGCCATGTGCTGGAGCTGCAGCCACACGTGACGCAGTTGCTGGCGGTGAGGATGTAGCTTCCATTTGGAACAAGAAGGTTGCGGTCAATAGCTGTGTTGCTAATGGCCGAACCGCAAGCTGCATTGATATGTAAACCATTAGCCTCAACACGAAACTTTACAGGCTAGCTTGATGCCAATACCTCAATTCATTCAGGAAGAGAGAGAACGGGACGTAAGTTGAAATGCACTTTAACTGCACAATCCTAGAATTAGCAATAGCAACACTATGACAATGGCAAATAAACAAAGTGAGTGGCATCAACAAACTTCCAATGATGTGAAGTTATAACATAGTAGAATACTATCAGAATTGTAGTTTTCTGGTAGTATTCTGCTAACGTAATCTAGTTCAGCCAAACTTCATTCTGAAGGGGGGTGGACAAATGTCAATGCTCAGAACATCAGATCCAAATGCAAAGTTCAAAAATCCAGATAGGTATGCATTAGCTTATCCTGAACTATGACAACAACAGTTCTTTTGTTGAAGCAAGAAACAACAGTACTTCCACTGGAGATACTAATTCATTTTCCCATATAACAATCTACTCGTCTTTCATCAAGAATACAGATCCTCAGCTGGTTTGCAAGCCAAGGTTGAAGGCATGCTTTGTGCAGCTACTTTCAAACAAGCAGCAGTTTGGAGGGGCAGAAATCCTGAAACAACTGGTAGTATCAATTTTTTAATCCTCCTTTTTATACCTATTCAAAAGCACAAACTTTTCAGGCAAACAATCTGAAAAGGAACTACTGAACTTTTTTAGGCTAATAGAATAGAAGTACAAAGGGGGAGGAAGAAAGGGATAGAGCTTGCAATTTGCCCAACGGCAAAGCGTATCTGTCAATCGCAACTTTTATCAGAAAAAGATGAGAATAAGAGGTTCAGAACTTTTCACATGCCATATGTAAGCAACAACAGTAGTACATCTATAGTGTGAATGTACTTCCTTTTGAGACGAAGGAATCTATACTAAATCAAGAACACACGAGCTGCTAGGAGCAAGATTAAAGAGCAAGTCCTTTATGTTATGTGTAGTGTCGATTTCCTACCTCGGAGCGGCACATCAAGAACCTGTCCGGCGAGCAGGCCCTTGGCGTCGGGCATCTTGTTGACCGCGAGGATGTTCTCCTCCGTGGAGCCGAACTCCTGCGCGATGGCGGCGACGGAGCCCCCTGCCGGCACGACGTAGGTGAAGTGCACGACGGGCTGTCCGGCGACGGGGTCGCAGCTGCAGGGCACGGGGATCCAGAGCTGCTGGCCGACGGCGACCTTGTTGGGGTCGGAGACGTTGTTGGCGGCGGCGATGTCCTGGTAGGTGACGAGGCCCGCGAAGGCGCCCCTGGCGATGGTGTCGAGCGTGTCCCCGGCGCGGACCCGGTAGGTGGGGCGCTGGAAGGTGGCCCCGGCGCCGCCGGAGCAGAGGCAGGGCAGGCGCACCCGCAGCGGCGAGGGCGCGGGGGCCGTGGGCGGCGTGGAGAGCGGGAGGCCGTTGGCCGCCAGCAGCGCGCGGTGGGAGCGGAGCTGGAAGAGCGCGCGCACGGAGGCGAGCGTGTGCGTGGCCGTGCCGTTGGGCGGCGCGTAGGAGATGAGCGCCTGGCACGTGGAGGCCCGCGGCGCCGTGGCGTTGCACGCGAACCGCGCCGCGCGTGCCCCCGGGCACAGCGCGGCGGCGGCGAGGAGGAGGAGGAGAAGGAGCGGCGGCGGCGGCGTCGCGGCCATGGCTTGGATTGATTAGCTTGGGGTTGGGGTGCGTGATGAGTGCGCGTGTTTACTGTTGGGGGTTTGGAGGGGTTTGGGCGTTTAAATGTTGGGGAGGCGCATTGGCGCGGAGGTAGAGGAGTGGGGCAGTGTGCAGCAGCGAGCGGGGCGGTGGGGGTGGCCTCTCTCTCCATTGCCTCGCGGTCAAAGCTGAGCTTGACGAGGGATCGCGGCCGTGGATTGCTCGGTGCACGGCTCGGATCGTGCGGCGGGGGGCTCTGGGGTCAGTAAAAGAGGCACTGGAGGTGACAGCTGAGCCTAGTGGGGTGTGTGTGCCCACAGAGTGAGTGAGGGAGGGGTGAAGTGGAGGAGAGAAGACAGAAGACAGCTGAACAAGCGTGGGCGCTGGGTGCTCGCCTGCAGCGGCTCGTGGGGATCCTCTGCGCTTCGGCGGCATTGCAGCTCGCCATGCAACGTTCAAGCTTGCCGGCCCGGCGGCCTGCAGGGACTCGGCTCGGCCGCGGACGCGGAGGAGAGGATCTGGTGGTGGAGTCCCTGATCGTCCACCACGCTGGAGGCTGGTGCTGGAGCAGCGGTGGTTAACAACTTGGCGTGCATGCTGTTGCCGTGCGGCTGTGCTGCGTCGTGTTGGAGACTAAATCGATTTTTACGATGTCTACCACACAAACACACACTTTCACAGTGTGTTGTAGACAAATTTCCGAGTATCTATCGATCCGAGCAGGGGCGGCAGCCCGGCAAGCGGCCCGGCAGTGGGCGCGGCGCCCTTGTGTCCGTGCGCCTGCTCCCGTCCGGCGAGACAGAGGAATGCTGAAGAGACGCGCCGCCGGCCGTCGGCGTCGTTGGTTTGTGCGTTCACGGGATTGCAGTGTTGGCGTGCGCTTCTCTCGTTGGGGCTCTGATTCGTGAGCCACGGCGAAACGTCAGGACGCTGGCTCACAGGTTTCTGCGTGAAGCTTTTGAGTTGGTCCGATCCGGACGAGGACACACGAGGTGGCCTGCTCGTGGCAGAATCCATAGCGGCCGCGAGTGAGTGGCTCGTGAATCGTGGAACCGTTTGGGGGGTCAACACTTCTCACTCCTCGGAGCTGCGTCTGCGTGCAACGGACCATCAGGACACCACACAACGTTAACATAAGCGAATTCCTAGGCTCGACAACAGGCCAGCACATCGTCCCAAGAACTGGGGCTGTGTTTAGTTCCAAAATGTGAATGGAAGAGTTTGGTGAAAATGTCACATCCGACATTGTAGCGCACTGTAGCACTTTTCGTTTGTTTGTGGTAAATATTGTCCTATCATGACCTAAGTAGGCTCAAAAGATTCGTCTCGTCGTGTACATCAAAACCATGTAATTAGTTTTTTTATTTACCCACGTTTAGTGTTCCATGCATGAGGAGAGAGATTTGATGTGATAGGTAAACAGTGAAGTTTGGAAAGAGAATTTTGGAAAGTTTAGTGACGGGAACTAAACACAGCCTGGATTGAAGCTGGTTGTCGGGGCAAAGATTCCGGGCCGTCCAAACCTCAAGGTGGTTCCCTCAAAAAAAAAAGCTCAAGGGGAGCAGCACTATTTGTTTTCTTATCGCCCTCGAAGACAGGTGAACATCATCGGAGATTCGGAGAAGTAAACTCCTTTAGTTTTTTACTACCGGCGGGTCATGGTCATGGTAGCACTAGCACCCAACCAAGTACATGAAGTTTTTATAACTTAACGTATGGAAGAATCTACATCAATGCAAAATTTGAACTTCAACAAAAATTGTTCTCAGAAAAAAGAAAAAAAAAGAACTCAGTATATACAGCGGGTTGCATGTTAAAAATTCACATTGCTACCATTGATTGCTTGAATTTTTTTCCCTTGCATAATTTTTGTCAAGCCTAAATTTTACAAGCAATAAATGATCAAATGAATATATTTTATTGGACCTTTCGTTGGGCATTCAAAAGTGTTACTGCTACCGTATCATATGCCGATAGCACGGTAGCACAAAAGGGTGCGGCACTGGAACTTCTCCCGCATGAAAATGTGCACGCAACGGGCGGCGACGAGGCATCAGGATCTAACCTGTAGGATGCTCCGATTCCGAGTGGACTTGATTTGGATCGAGCCCGACAGGCGGCCTGGCTTGTTCCTGAAGTTCACATTACGCCCGTCCAACAAGCAATCACAGATGCTGAACACTTGAGCAGGTCGAGTGTTGGGTTCTCCAAAGTTGCCAACATCTGTTGTTGGCACTTGACAGCTAGCATGGACTGCATTTGGTGCTAGCTTCAGGAGCAGAGCTGGCTGGAATCCGGAGCTAGCTTCGCTCAGCTGTGAGCTTGTGACCCCTGATCTCTGAACCGAACGCAGCCACACGGTGAATACAGTGAGTGACAGCACGTGAATCCAAGAGATGCCGGCCAAAATTGTGCCAGTTTTGGTGGATTGCCGGCCGGATGTGGCGCTTGCCCCTGCTACCATAGGACATGATGCTGCTTATCAGCTGTCACTCTCCTTGTCAACAGAATTCGGGTTTGTGCATGGGTGCATGATATCTCATCCTGACCCAAAAACCGGAGGTTTTCAGTGAGGCGAAAAATCTTATGTCACCGTGCCTGACCTGAGTTGGTCTTTCGTGGATTGGAATTGGACGACATACCAAAAACGCTAAGTTATTCACGCCGACCTCGCAACATTGCAGAAAATCTTAGAAGTTGATCTGAGCTATTCAAACAGAATGCGATCAATAAAATCTTGATGATAGTAGCACAGAATCGACTATGCTGTGACTGTAAGCATCAAGTAACTTTCTTCTAACAAAGATTAGGCAGTGTTACATTGTGATGTGTAGACGAGGTTCCAGCACAAAGACAGCAGCAACTGTAAAACAAGATGCCAAGAATTTTTCCCTGGCAAATGATTAAGAAAATGAAGCAGGTATACACATTTCCATGAGCGATGAGCACAGGCGGCGATGTTAAAAAAAGAGGAGGAAAAATCTGCCCACCACAACGCCGCAGATGATAAACATGATCATTCCCTCATTTAGCTAGAGGAAAGAGGATGCACAGCTGCACACCACAAAATCTATGTACACCAGCAGCTGCAGATCTAGCTAGTTAGGAGGTGTCCAAACCATCAAATTGCTGCCACATACAACACATGTATGCAAAGTCAGATTTGCATAGAAGTAGCCGTGCAACTGCACTAATCTGACAGGATCTCCTCTAGCTCAGGATCCTCTTGTTTGACCGCGGCGTCATCATCGGGTTCACCTTCAATCATCTCTCCTCTCACGGCGGTATCCTGGTCATCCTCTGTATCAGATCCATCTGCCTCTTCGTCAGTATAAACAGGATATGGTGGTCTATCAGCGGCTTCCAATATTCCAGTGTCATTTACAGGTTCTTGGTTACTTCTAGAAATGGACTTTGGTACCGAGTTTCCTGCAGTCTTTTCACATATACAGGCGGCAGGGTAGGCATGAAATTCGCCTCTTCCTGGTGTCATTTCCATGGGTTCTCCCATAAATCCTTTCTGGACTATTCGCACCTGGGCGGAGAATGCATCCCATGACATATTTCCTCTCTTCATAAATAAGGGATAGAGCTGTTTAGCATTTGGTCGGATTGTTCTTTTGTGTCCAAAATATCCCCTGTAGAGAGCAGGAATAGATAAATGAGCTACAGTAAAAAGGGGGAAAGGGTTACCAACAGATAAATATAAGAACGATTTTGAAAGATGCGTCACCTTCGCCCAGCAAGAATTTTGGCCATGTTACCAATGTTGTTAGCCACAAAAGCATCACTTTCATCACAGACAATGAAATCGATCGCAGCCATGCGAGATGAGAACTTCAAGAATGGAGCAAGCTCCTCCTGGCTTGACAGTGTTTCTTTTGTATGGAAATTGGGAAAGAGCTTTTTGAGGGGTGCTAAAGTATCTTCCCCTCCATATATCTCACCAGAAGCAACATAAATGTGGACATCACTTCTGTAGCCTAATGCCCTCAACATCAGTCCTACCTCTTCAGGAGTTAGTGGACACCTACCTTGCCTTCTTCCTTTCTCTGGGTCACGTATCTGGATTGTTAAAACGCAACAAGATTAGCAATGGGTAACTGTATCTCAGTAAGCAAGTAATGACTACACATCATACAGTTCCTACATGCAAGGTTCTCCATCGTCTGCGAATTGCAGCTAATTCTCTCCTCTCCTTTTCTCCACCACCATAATAGCATCCAGAAAAGGCGAGCATATCAGGTTCAAATCTGCCATCACAAAAGAAAATATGTCTTGGTCAAGAAATAGAAACATAATAATAATGTACTAATGATGCATGGAATGGTAACATAGAAGAATATGCTATAGTTTCTTTTAATTTTTAACCAACCATCTTTCATTTTTTTCGTCTTAATTATCGTTTTGTTCAAGCTCAAAGAGAACTGGCTGGAGATGAAGGGAAACCAATTCTATAAGTTTTATTTCTTTTATTTCAACAACAAAAGTCATTTTCTGTGGCACACAAACAGACCAGAAGAAGAAATTTAGGACATGGTGAAACAAGGATGATCTAGGTGAAAAGTTTGAAACGATCAGGCAGGTGAAGAGTAAGAATAATTGGAATAATTGTCATTACATTCAATCATCCACACTATAGCGCTCATTATGAATAGTAGAAGGCTTTCTGCCTAGGAACAGTTGCACAACTCATCATTTTGAGATCAGAAGTCCAAAGTAATGGTAATATTCATATACTTGCAACTGAGTGAGCTGAGACTGGTGAACTTTGTACAAAATGAAAAATGCAGTCTGATAACAGGTTCAATAATGAAGAATACCTCAGGTGAAGAGCAATAAAATATCTGCTCTTTTCCCGCATTCGTTCTATAAGTTTTTCACCCATTTCTTGTATCGGGTCAGTAAATCTCAAAGCATGATAATTGACTCTGCAACGCAGTTTTTGCAGGTCAGTGTCCAACTTATTTGAGAGCCTATAATCATATTTAGTCATTCGAATAACCTGCACCACCAGGAAGTCAAATAAGCTATGTGACAGGATTCTTAAGAACTGAAATATCTCAAGTATATCTCAACCACAAAAATGAATGGAAACAGAAATCAAACTGCACAAAAAAGACGACCAAACCAGGCGGAGCTAGGTGGTTTTGTGAACAAGAAAAGAAATAGGCACCCAAATTCAAGTCGAAGAGGACTCGGGCCTGGGTGGTGAGGTGTGCACCCACACCTCTAATCAACACATTGAACATAAAAATAATGAAGTGTGCGAACAAGTTACAACAATACAGGAAGCCAAGCATTATCGACAAATCTCCCTCTAAAGATAAAACCGCAAAAGTTATTGAAGTTAGTGATAACAATTGACGACCAGAGTAACAGGTGAAGTAGCTGGTCCATAAATTCAATTAGTAATATATGAAAAGGACAATCAAATTTAGTACGGAAAATGGTGGAAAGGGATAGATCCAAGCAATCCCACAACTTACATGTTTCTTCAGAAGTGCCGGTAAGACGCGGTTCAAGTAACACCGTGGAGTACATTTTCGGGGGACACGCATTTTATAAGGTTTCATGGCTTTACCTCCTTTTTGTGGAGGCTCTTTGATAATTTTGACATCTTTTGCAAGAAATGAGATGAACCAGTCCATATCAAAGATTTCTGAAAAATTGCTGCAGCATTGAGTACAAAAGAAGTGGAGTAAATTAAATCTGAACACCTACAAATCATGGAAGATCATCATGGTCTGAAATTTGGGAGTACTCACTATTCACTATTGCATACCTTGAATCTTTCCAGAAAGATGTTTGATCCAGTTTGGGAACAACAAGTGTAGCATTCAGAATACGTGCAGCGACTACAGCATCAACTATCTACAAAGAAGCAGGTGTCAATATATCTAATACATAGTTCTGCTGTACAGGATAGGAAAAAAACAAGCAAATAAGTAATTTGGACTTGCAAGTAAATTGTTGCTGTGTAATCATAAATGAGAAAAGCTCCTCTGGTCCATTTTACCAAAAGAATTTACATTTTAGTATACACATCACACCTGCACATATACTACATAGCCTGGTGACCTTTAGTACCTCAGGTAGTTTGAGGAGGTCCTGAAAACATGTAGTTTACACCACATGTTGCTTAGTTTGGAGCAATAACATAAAAAAACAATGCGACATGTGCAAAAGGGACTTCTATGTTTAGTTCAGGTGTTTTAATCATATCCATTTACACACATATGACTCTACTTGTACAAGAAGACAATCAGAGAAACATCTCACCCCTGTTCTCTGCTGATTGAGACCCCCACTTGTAACAACAATAAGGTATCTATCTGGCTGTGTGGTAACACTGGAATCTGCCAAACAAAAAAAAAGGACAGACCTTTAGGTGGATATAGTTTTTTAATCATCGGTCATCAACTCATCATAATGCAAAAAGATAAACATTAGGCATTCATCATTGACATCGACTACAGAGGTCCACACAACATCCAACAGTCATGACAACATCGTCTAACTTAAGCAGCAAATCACAGAAGAGTGGCTACTCACCAAGGAATTTACTGCTACAGTTGCTGCATCCATAGAAGTTGCTAGCAAGCTTTGACTGCCAAAGATTACCATGCCCAATCCATCCATGTGTCTGCGTTTAATTGAGACACAACAGGCTGATCAGCTGCTTTTACATGAAAGGTCCAATCTAACAATTTCCATGTTTAAAAGAAACAAACTTTCAGTGTGATTGTGACTCCCCCAAGGCCCCGACACAAGTGATAAAAGGGCTCGTGTACTCAGAACCCAAGCCCCCAGGGATCAAATCAGTACAAACATCTATCCAAATTTGAATCATTTATGGGCAATCCAGAAAACAAACCACACGCATTGTGATCTTACCGGAACACCAAACGCTTCCCCACTCTCGGAGCCTTCCAGTTCGCCGTCGGAGCCGTTCGTCTGTGGACTCAAACAGAGGAAGAGAGAAAGAAAGAAACAATCAGATCGAGCAGCACGGACGAGCCCGCCGAGGCGAGTAACTAGGGCCCGTCCATACCGGGTAGCGGCGGAGGAACCGGCGGGAGGAGGAGGATGTGATGCCGGGGCGCGGGTCGGCGAGCGGCGGCGCGGAGAGGAGTGAGACGGAGAGTAGCGAGACGGCGAGGAAGAGCAGGGCCAGCGCGGCCGCCGGCAGGGCAATGCGGCGCGGGCAGCGGTGGTGGTGGCCCTGCGGGTAGCCGCGCCGCCGCGGCTGGCCCATCTGCGGCGGCCGGCGGGGCCGAGAGGGGATGGAAGGTGGCGACGGCGGCGGTGGGCCCCGGCGGCCCAGCGGCGTGAAGTATTTTATGCATGAGGCGGCCCCAACCCAAAGGTTGCCTGGACGCCTGGTCGGTGTGGTTCGTCGTTGACCGAGGTCGTTATTCGGTTGGCCTGGAAATGACCCTGTAACAGTTTTGAGCCTTTTTTTAGCTGCCACGTTCGCCTCATTTACCATGTTTTGCCCAATGTTTGGCATGTCAAATGTCTTTTTGGGTGAACAAATCGTTTGCTAAACCTGTGATTTGACCCCTATAAAAACTAAAGTTTATTTTTGCCACAAGTCCACGTTCCCAGTGAATGTATACGTGGTTTCTTATATGCGTATGACTAGGAACATCAATGATAGGCAATCCTTAAAAAGATGGATGGCAATTATAAGACGTTTTACATTTACAATGTGTTGACACAAAGATGCGACAACACACTCGAGATCGCAGCACGGCCGTCACCACGGCCAACACCCGGCCTCCCTTGGGCAAACCGGTCAGACCGCTTTCTGACAGGAGGTCGTGAAGACCTAGAAACTCAAGCTCGGGAGGGACCCCGTCGGAGCTCAAGCAATCTAGGGTTGCTCTAGGATCGGCAGGCCACCTAGAACGCCTTAGTACGTCGCGGAGACGAGGAAATGACAGCAATTAGGGTTGGAAAAGTGTTTAGGGTTTGGAGATAAAAAGTAAGGAACAATTGTGTTTGATTCGATTGGAATAACTCTCAATCGGCCTTAACCTTCATATATATAGGCCGGGGAAGTCGTACCCCTTCCAATTCGGTTACAATATGGATAAAACTCGGAATCCTAATCCTACCCGAATTACAACTCCAAACCGGTATGACCGGTTCAGTCAGACCGGTTTCCCTCGGCTGCTGCCAATTTTGACTATCAACACATGCCCCCTGTCTTTTTAGTGAGCTTGCAAACTAAAAAAGCATGTATATGGACAATTACAACTCAGTAGCCAAAATTTATACTAAGGACGATATCAAAAAAATCTATCGGCCATTTAATCTTCATGCATCTTGCCATACGCTTGGGTAATATTTCTTCAAATATCTTCCGTTGATAGCTTTAGGTAAACGATCCTCTTGCAATGTCTCCAGCATATAAGAATTCCCAAATATAACTTTGACAACTCTATACGGCCCCTCCCAACTTGGCGACAATTTACCGAACTTGTTGCTCTTCGTTCCAATAGGCAAAATTGTCTTCCAAACAAGCTCTCCAATCTGAAAATATTTCCCTCGCACCTTCTTGTTGTAAGCTTTAGCAACCCGAAGCTTATCTTTTTCAATCTCCTTTAAAGCCTTCAACCTCTTGTCAGTGACCTCATCAATATTATCCATCATCAAATCATGATAATCAACAGCATCAAGGTTATTTTGTTTAGCTAGTCTATAAGCGTCCAGATTCACCTCAACAGGTAAAACGGCCTCTTGACCATACACAAGCTCAAAAGGAGTAACTTTAGTAGCACCATATCTAGATATACGATGAGCCCATAATGCTTCGGATAACACTTCATGCCATCTCTTAGGATTTTCTTCTAACTTTTTCTTGATCAATCTAATCAAAGTTTTATTACTTGACTCGGCTTGTCCATTAGCCTGAGCATAGTATGGAGATGAATTGAGCAACTTTATTCTATAGGATTCGGTAAATTCATGTACCTCTTTAGACATAAACGAAGTACCTTGATCCGTAGTCAAAGTTTGAGGAATACCGAATCTATGAATAATATTTTGTGTAATAAACTCAATTACCTCTCTATGTGTCATATTCTTCAATGGAATCGCTTCGGTCCGCTTAGTAAAATAATCCGTAGCAACCAACACGAAACGATGTCCCTTTGATGATGGAGGATTAATTTGTCCAATAAAATCCAACCCCCAACCCCGGAACGGCCATGACTTAATAATAGGATGCATCAATGCAGCAGGTACCAATTGTAAATCTCCAAATTTCTGACATTCTTCACACCCTTTATAGTATTTGAAACAATCTGCCATCATAGTAGGCCAATAAAAACCGGCTCGTCTAAGTAACCACTTCATCTTGGGAGCCGATTGATGTGTACCACAAATACCCTCATGAACTTCTCCCATGGCGACTTTGGCCTGATCTGAGTCTAAACACTTCAAAAGCAAATCTTCGGCGATTCGACGATAAAGTTCATCACCAAGCAATATGTATTTAAATGATAATCGCCGAATATTTCTTTCAGCACCACGACCAGGGTCTTTCAAATAAGTAATAATAGGCACTCTCCAGTCCTGATCTTTAAACTCGGAGTCATTAACATCATCCAATACTTTTTTTCCGCAGTCAGGAGACAAAGCGGTCAGATCGGTTTCCAAACCGACCAGACCGGTTTGTGAAACCGGTTGGACCGGTTCGTCCAGAACCTGAATTTCGGCTTTTGATTGCATCGGTTTTTGAAAGTAGAAATATTTCTTTGCAACAACATAACCGGATGCTTTCTGAGCCAGAGTATTAGCCTTGTCATTCTCTTCTCTTGGAATATGTTTGATTGTAAATTCATCAAAAGAAGCTATGATATCAAGGCATCTATCAAGATATGCATTTAGTGAACCATTATAACATTGGCATACCCTGGATACTTGCTGTACCACCAGGAGTGAATCACCAAAAGTATCAACATGTTTAATTCCCATGTCTTGCAAAAACTCCAAACCAAATAGAAGGACTTCATATTCAACTTGATTATTGGTGCGCTTCTCCTCTAACCGGTTTGAAAACTCAAAAACAGCACCACTTGGAGAAATCAAAACAGCACCAATTCCTTGTCCATCATTGCAAACCGACCCATCAAAGTATAATCTCCATGGTGTACAAGTAACATAGCCGACGTCGAAGTCACAAGTATCATCAATCCGATGTTCAACAATGAAATCAGCTATAATTTGGCCTTTCATAGATTTTAAAGGTTCACAAGACAAATCATACTCAACTAAAGCATAAGCCCATTTACCGATCTACCACTTAAAATCGGTTTTTGCAACATATGTTTGATAACATCGGTTTGACATAACACGATGCAAGTACTGGATAATAAATAATGCCTCAACTGAGTACAAGCATTATATAATGACAAACATAACTTCTCAATGAAAGTATACCTCGTTTCTGCATCAATTAGCCGTCGGCTTATATAAGCAATCACATACTCCTTAGTATCGATTTCTTGGGTTAAAACAGCTCCAATAACTCTATCTTCAGCTGCCACATAAAGTCTGAATGGAACTCCTCTCTTAGGCGCCCTAAGCACCGGCGGTGAAGACAAATACTCTTTGATCTTCTCAAAAGCTTCTTGTTGTTTTGCCCCCCAAGTGAAATCGGCCTCGTCTTTTAATCGGAGAATAGGAGTAAAAGCATCAACTTTCCCAGACAAATTAATTATAAACCTTCTCAAGAAATTCACTTTGCCTAGAAACTTCTGCAAATCCTTTTTGCAAGTAGGAGCTTCGACTTTCTTCATTGCTTCAATTCTCTTGGGATCAACTTCTATGCCATTCTCATGAATAATAAATCCCAAAAACTTCCCAGACGAAACACCAAAAGCACATTTGAGTGGATTCATTTTCAAATCATACCGTCGCATCCTTTCAAGAGCAAGTTTTAAATCGGCTAAATGATGATCCAAGCCATCCGATTTAACTACAATATGATCAATATACACTTCCACAATGACACCAAGTAAATCATGAAAGATTAAATTCATAGCCCTTTGATAAGTTGCGCCAACATTCTTTAATCCAAAAGTCATAACCACCCATTCAAATAAACCAATAAATCCCGAGCACTGAAAAGCCGTTTTGTGCATATCTTCTTTGGCCATAAAGATTTGATTATATCCGGCATTACCATCAAGGAAACTAACAACACGATGTCCAGATGATTCGTTAATCAAAACATCGGCTATAGGCATAGGATATGAATTTTCGGAGTAGCTTTGTTAAGATCTCTAAAATCAATGCAAACTCTAAGTTTTCCCGAATCTTTCTTTTCAACGGGAACAATATTAGAAATCCACTCCGCATAACGACAAGTCCGAATAAAACCAGCATCTAGCAAACTATTAACTTCTTCTTTTATTCGGTCATAAATAGCGGGATTAAAACGTCTAGCCGATTGTTTAAAAGGTCTAAAACCGGCTTTTATTGGTAAACGATGCTCAACTAGATCACGACCTAAACCAAGCATTTCACGATATTCCCAAGCAAAACAATCGACATAATCCTTCAACAAATTTATTAACTCGGCTTTAAACTCAGCCGATAAATTTTTGTTTACAAAAGTTGGCCTAGGAATAGTGCCATCACCAATATCTATTTTTTCTAAAAGGTCGGCCGATGTAAAACCTTGACCCAGCCTATCCATATTACCCAGATCTTCAATGGCTTCAAATGTACCTTCTGTTTTTCTCGAAAATGATCAATTCGCTCTTGAAGCCACTGTCCAGACGTAAACCGGTCTGACCGGTTCCCAGAAGCGGTATGACCGGTTTGGCTCGATTGGCACTGTTCAGGCTTAAACCGGTCTAACCGGTTTTCGAAAGCGGCTGACCGGTTTGTCTCTGTTGATTTGTTTGCTCCATCAATTACAGCAAGTAATTTAACTGATTCTCTATCGGTTTTAATGTAGCAGGAACGAAACCATCCTTAGTGCAACTGATCAGCTCATAATCGGTCAAATCTAAGCCCGACAAACACTTAATATTATCATTTGCACTAATAGAATCGGAATCGGCCGTTGCGACGAAGGAAGAAGTATCACCATGTACAACTTCAACTTCATCGTCGATCCACTAAATAAGATATTGATGCAAGGTAGAAGGTACGCATTGATTTGCATGAATCCAATCACGCCCAAGAATTAAATTAAAGTTACCTTGCACTTCTGAGACGAAGAAAGCTATAGCAACAGTCTTACTTCCAATGGTCAACTCCATAGAAGCCACACCCTTGGCGCCAATAGGATCACCGCCACCAACTCCACTGACCGTCATGTTCGTCTTGATCAATTCTTCGTATTTTCCGCCAATCTTCTTGTAGAGAGAATAGGGCATAAGATTCACGATCGCCCCACCATCAACTAACATTCGCGAGATTGGCTTCCCATTAATATGACCTCTCATGTATAAAGCCTTCAAGTGATTGTTTGATTCTTGCGGCTTTTGAAATATAGCATCACGAGGTCCTAACTGAAGATGAGACACCTCCTCCTCCAGCACCACAAAGTAACCAGTTGATAAATAAACAACATTAACTTCCATTTTGCCACGCTCTGGAGAAGCTTCAAAGTCAACCATCTCCTCATCTTCAACCACTGAAGGATTTTCTGGCGTAGTACTTTCATTTATAATGGGAACAGATATGCTTTCTGCCTCTGGTTCCAAACCGGTCTGACCGGTTCCAGAAACCGGTTGGACCGCTTCTGTCGCATCCAAACCGGTCTGACCGGATTTTGAAACCGGTCTGACCAGTTGTGCTGTTGGTTGCACAACTGACTTGGCTTGCCAAATTTTCTTCTGAGGAATCATTGGCCTATATCTGTTGAAGTGTTCATCTCTTAACTTCTCAGCTTCCTGTTCCCTTTTTTCTTTGTTTCGCAAGCGCTGCAACTTTCTCTTTTGTGTATGAGTCAAACCAGAAGGACACCACCTTGGTTGAAACACTTTCTTCACAGCCTTGCTACTCCCAGCTTCATGATCATTAGCCATGACAGGTTTTTTAACAGCCGAATTTCCAATAACTATCGGCTTTTTACCCGACTCTTGCATAGCCACTGGAACATCACCCATCTTAATAATCCCATCAGTCTTGGCTTGTTTTGGGTCCTCTGTAAGCTTTACTTCCTCCTTCTTCTCCTTGACACGATATTCTTGCTGAAGAGGAGCATATTGCTTCTGTTCAGACCGAACCCGTTCTGACCGGTTTGAAACCGGTCTGACCGCTTTGCTAGCTGGCGCCGGACCTGATTGATATGAGCCCAATCGGTCATGTACTGGGATTCTAGGACCATTGCCCATGTAATCTTGAGATGGTTGTGGCATGGGAAAGCACTACATCCACATTTCTTGGTCCCATGTTGGATATGGAGAATCTGACGCCAGAGGTACCCATGGCATGGTAGCATACATCTTCTGTGGTGGATAAACAGTAATAACATCACCACGGCGTCTATTGTTCTCTGTATAACCATCTCCACGCATTGGTGATCTTGGTCTCTTTTTTACCGGCCGATCAACTTGAGTGGCCTTTGTGTACTTGTTCAAGAGCTGATTAAAGGTAGGTCCTTGTTTCAGAACTGTACCTCTGACTTTAGGCTCATTAACTTTCCAAGTACCCACTTCCGGGCGTGTAGGCTTGAAAGTTCTAGGTCGGTCCAGGAGCAAACCGGTCTGACCGATTTCGCCTGATCAGCGGACCGATTCTCTGTTGATGAACTTCCTTGCCCTCTGGGCCTTGATGTGTTAATTGTAATCTTCAGAGACTCTTTACCATCCAGAGTCTTTCCAAGCATCACTTTTCTGACCGGAATTTGATCATCTATTTTTTCCGGCCTTGGCTCCCCAACTATCACATTCTTTCCCTTAGCTCCTTCGGCTTGTTCCGGTAGAATCAACACTTTAGTATTCAAATCAAGTGTATGCACAGGAAAGGGAGCCTTGTCAACTTGCATCTCAACTAGTACCAATCGACCTTCATTAATAGCCGATTGTACCTGTCGTCGGAAAGCATTGCAATCATTAGTAGCATGCGAAAAAGAATTATGCCACTTACAATATGCATGATTTTTCAATTGATCGGTTGGTGGAATCGCATGAGAGAGTTTAATGAAACCATTCTTAAGCAATTCATCAAAAACACGATCATATTTGGCAACATCAAAAGTAAATTTAATTTCTTCTCGCCGATTTTTCTGAACCGGCTTCAACGAAGGACAAGAACAAGGCTTAGCTTTTGATGGCCAAACAAATTCAGCAGCATAAACTTCATTATCCTCATCATCCGAACTATCAGAATCATTGTCAACCATATGAACATTGGAACGATGAGGCTTAGCATTTTCCTTAACATGTTTTAACTTTAATTCAAGACTCATGACCTTCATTTGCAAGTGATTGATAGAAATAAAATCAAAACCTTCTAATTTCTCTTTCAAATAAGTTCGCAAGCCCGCAAAAGCTAAATCTGCTAAATCTTTTTGTTGACACCAAAAATTGGCACCAGGAAGAGGCTGACATGTGGGCCGGAATCGTCGGAGAGATATCATTCGGCAAAGGAGTTCTTTTCCCAAAAGCATTCGGCAAAGACGTTCTGCGGTCGGGAACGCGTCGTCATTCGGCAGAGGCATAGTTCCGCAGGCAAAAGCGGTAGCATTCGGGGAGGTGCGATGACGTGGAAAAAACATAAGGAAAAGGCCGGTTCTAACAAGGAACGCAATATGGGCATGAAGATTCGTCATTTATTTTTAGAAACAAGTATTGTAGTCGTGTCCGACTGGGAGTTGTATCAAGACCTGGGTATAAATATAAACCCATGGCAATTGTAAAAGGGATCCCAATCGAATCAATCATACAACAAATCGGCCCCGTGCCAAAATCGAGTCCTTTAGTCGAGTCGTTGAGTTCTTCGAGAGGAGTCATCGATCCGTCGACCTCCGTAAGTACCGGCAACCTTGTATCATGCTTAGTATCATGCGGTGGATTTAAGCTTTGATGCAGGTAGTCTTGTTACCATGCTTAGTATCATCCGGTGGATTTAAGTTGTGGTCTCAAGAAGGTTCCTCTGTTAGGTCATGAGCCATGTGGTGGGCTAAGATCTAGTATGGACCAAGTTATCGGCTCTGTTAGATTTCGGCAAGATCTAACAGATTCATTAAGTTACCCCGTGTTGCTTCGTTTTTACTCTGTGCTTAATTCATGCAACACTCCTTTGCCCAATCTAGATCGGCTAGAATCGGCTCTACCACACGATGCGATGACTTATCCCCTCATAGCCGAATCCGAAACCGATCTAGGTTGCCACGTGTCGCGGGTTCGAACTTGTTGGTATCGTGTAGATCTTGACAGAACCGGGTATCACGCGGTAGATGCAGGTTTTTGGGTCGTCTTAGAGCTAATCATCCGGTGGATTAGAATTCGATTCGATCTGATAGATTTATTCTTATCGATTAAGTTTGTTCCTTCGCCGCGGACCCCGATTCGGCTAAGCAGCCGCATTCGGCAGTGCTCTCACGAGTGGACGTGCTCATGGGTTCGCATTGGACATTGAATGCTTTTAGCCTTTCACGATTAGATTGTATCATGCGGTGGATTAATTTAATCTGATTGGTGGTGTGGTCTTGAACGAGTCGTATCATGCGGTGGATTAACTTGTTCGTTATCATGCTTGACGGGTGCTGCTTTCGGCCTATGCATCTTTGTTTAATGCGGATTTATGGTCATGCTTTCGCCCTTTTATTTATCTATCATGCTTTATTTCTCGTTAATCGGCTTTGAGTATGCGTTACAATGTCATTCGGCTGAAAACCGATCTTTCGTCATGCTTACGTCACGCATTCGGCAGTGCGCTCCCTGCGTGCCTTGCCGATTGCCGAATGAGGTTTTAACTGCTGATAGATAGCTTCTTTGTAGCTATGTGTCGTTCGAAACTGGCTCCGTAGCCGCAAATATGGAACTGACTGGTATTGCCCGGTACGTTCCAGGTGTTATTTAAACATCTTTCTTTCCCTTTGTCAGTTTCAGGAAAATTGACTGGCACGCTTCCGGATTCAAAAGCCCGGGCCACGTGTGAAGCCAGCTAATTCGGCTTGCTGTGTGCTTGGCGTGAGGTGCGGATTTTACGTCAACACACTTTTTGGCACGCCCGGTGGGACTCACACAAGTTTACAAGATGCCTGAATTGAGCGACATCATGGACGTTACTTTGGAAGAATTGTCTGAAGAACATCAACAGATGGTAAAGGCTGCTGCTGACCAATTCACTAACAAATGTTTACTATCTTTCGCCAAGAACAGGAGTGGTGCACCGTTTCTCAAGTCCGATTTGCCAAGAGTTCTCCTTCCTGGGCAGTCTGATTTTACTAAAGAAGAAGAGAGGGAGAGATTCTCGGGCTTGTTATACAAAGCTTTGGGGGAAGCAATGACCAATCACAATGCTGCGTTCTTGAACAGTTTTCGACATATAATGGTAAGCATTTTTGGTCAGCATGTGGATAAACCCTTCGAGCAAATACATGGGCAATTGGGCGGCCCGACATACTTCAATGTTCAAGCACAAGCTCAGAAGCCACATGGTAAAGGGAATGCTGATGAAACTGGAAGTTCTGGTATTAAAGATACAAATGGTCAACCGATTCGGCAAGATCCTCAGCCTGCACTGCCGAAACCTCGTACATATGGTGATATGACATTCGGCACCACGGGAAATCCACCTACTTCTGCTTATAAAATATCCCCTCTGAACAACAGGCTGCAAAGGGACATGTATGGAAACGGATATTCAGAGTTTATGGATTACAATGCTATCGACGCTCTCCCGAATCCTGGGTATGTTGGTACTGCAGGCATGCTTGCTGGAAGACCAGGGAATCAAGATACCAGTATTGACCTCATGGTGCAAAAAATGACCGATGTATTGCAAAATCAATTCGGTCTGAAGCCTAAAAATCAGGGGTACATGTACTCGTCTCCTTTCCCGGAATGGTACCAAAGGGTATCATTGCCGAATAGAGTCAAGGTGCCTACAGAGTTTACTAAATTCTCAGGACAAGATGATACTAGCACTGTGGAGCATATAGCTCGATATCTGATGCAGCTTGGAGAAGCTTCGGCAGATGAGGCTTT
Source organism: Echinochloa phyllopogon (assembly GCA_033239725.1). Taxonomy (NCBI): domain Eukaryota; kingdom Viridiplantae; phylum Streptophyta; class Magnoliopsida; order Poales; family Poaceae; genus Echinochloa; species Echinochloa phyllopogon. Next base: position 45,307,813 of record BTCW01000002.1, on the reverse strand, counting down.
CAGAATCAGATACTTTCCTTTGTCACTAACGGGTCCAGCTTTTACATGGTTTGCTTCTTTGCCTGCTCAGTCGATTTGTACTTGGAAAGACCTGGAGCAGAAATTCCATGCTCATTACTACATTGGCAGTACCGAGAAAAAGTTGGTTGATTTGACCAGCTTAAGGCAGAGGAATAATGAAACACCTACGGAGTTCCTCAGGAGATTTAGGGAAACAAAGAGCATGTGTTTTTCTCTGAACATACCTGATGACCAGCTGGCTGGTATGGCTGTAGCTGGCATGCTGCCTGCCATTCGGGAGAAGCTATTCGGGATGGAGTTTGATGATCTGGGCCAGTTGTCACACAGATTGGCCTTGATGAGTAACCAGGCATATGGTTTCAAGAAAGATGCCAGATTTGCTAAAAATAATGATGTAGCTGACATCTATAACCAATTCCTTGAAAGAGCAGATCAAGAAGATGAATATGAAGATAGCGAGGAGATAGCTGCAGCAGAGATAGTGTGGAGCAAAGAACCAGTCATGGTGAATCAGAGGTGGATTAAACAGAATAAGGGCACCTATGATTTTGATGTAACTAAGGCAGATAAATTATTTGATTATCTTGTAAAGGAAGGCCGAATCAAGCTACCAGAGGGGCATTCTATGCTTCGGCCTGATGGAGTGAAAGATAAGAGGTACTGTGGATTCCATGATAGAAATTCTCATTCCATCAATGAATGCAGGGTTTTTAGAGTGAGAATTCAGAAAGCTATCCAAGAAGGGCACCTGAAATTCGACAATAAGATGAAGTTGGACAGTAACCCGTTCCCTCAGAACATGGTTGGATTCTCAATCAATATGGTAAGTACTGCCGAATCTGGAGAAAAAGAAAAAATGAGAGTCCTGACGTCAAAGAAAGCGAAGCAGAGTGGCTCAGTAGATCCTAATCGGCAAATCACGATCGAACAGATTCGCAAAGAAAGACCTCGCTTCCCGAACAGCCAATTTGAAATTGGGAATTCTTCTAAACCCAGAGTCACATCGCGTATTCTCCTCAATAAGTGGCAACGTCAGCAAGAAAAGGAGCACTACCAGAGACGTGAATACGAGGAGGAGAAAAGAAGGCGCGAAGAAGAAAGGTTTGAGGAAGAACAAAAGGAATTTATCCGAGAGCAGGAACGTGCGCATTGGGGGTGTGCATTCTTCAGACATTGTTGGAACGAAGGTTTGAAGCTTCCCACATGGAGCAATTGTCCTGAATGCAATAATAGGTATGATGAATATAGGCAGGAAACTGTCAGTCGCCGATCTGTCCATGAAAGAATTGGCAGGATGCATCCTAGTGATGATTGGCGTTTTGATGATCAACCAAGAAAAAGGCATGCTGATTACAGGTGGGTTGATCATGAGGAAGAAGAGGATCATGCTTATGTCTGGCAAGAAGGACAATAGTGTCCACCTGGCTTGAGGAAAAGCCAAAAGAGAAGAGTACAATGTTTGAGGAGTCAAGAATTAAAGCAAGCAAGGCCTAAGATGAAATCAATATGGCGCCCAAAAGACAGGCCTAACGAATCGGGTCATTCGGCTCCTACATGCATGGTATGTTTCTTGCCGAATGAATTCATGGCTCCGGCTAATCAAATTGTACAGGAAGAGATATTATCAGAAGTGGATGAAGCCGAACAATATGGGTTAATGGCACAATTGGTATTGAATAAACAAGCTATTTTCGAGAAGCCAGTCCAGAATCGGCACATGAAGCCACTGTACTTAAGAGGATATGTCAACGGGAAGCCACTAACGAAGATGTTTGTTGATGGTGGAGCTGCTGTTAATGTGATGCCATACAATACATTCAGGAAACTTGGAATGAGCCCTGAAGATTTAACGCCAACAAGCATAGTGTTGAATGATTTTGCTGGAAATCCTTCGGACACCAAAGGATGTGTACATGTAGATCTGATGATTGGGTCCAAGATTCTGCTTACAACCTTCTTTGTTATTGAAGGCAAAGGGGCATACAGCTTGCTGCTTGGAAGGGATTGGATTCATGCGAATTGCTGTATTCCATCTACTATGCATCAACAGCTTATTCAGTGGATAGATGATGAAGTGGAAATTGTCCCAGCAGATGATTCAATTAGCGTGGCTAATGTGGAACCAGCCTTCTGAGAATATCAAGGCATAGATTGCTTCTCAGGTAAGGATTGGGGTGAAGGTCCTATTGAACCAGTCAGCAGTGATCAACAGCCGATCAAAGCAGTCGGCTCTTTTAGCAATTTTTAATGGATAATCCAATCGATGGAACTGACGGGAAGCTAGGATATGGATTTGTGTCGGCTGATAAATTAGAAGAAGTAGACATTGGAGACGGTGACAAGCCAAGGCCGACATTTATCAGTGCTAACTTGGATTCGGTTTTCAAAGAAAAGTTGGTGACATTGTTAAAAGAATACAAGGACTGCTTTGCTTGGGATTATTCGGAGATGCCCGGTCTAGACCGTTCTATTGTTGAGCATCGGTTGCCAATCAAACCTGGTTACAGGCCTTACAAGCAACCACCCCGAAAAATCTACAAGGAAGAAGTGTTGGCCGATGTGAAAAAGGAGATTGAAAGATTACTGGATGCAAATTTCATTCGGCCATGTAAATACGCGGATTGGATCTCTAATATTGTTCCTGTCTATAAGAAAAATGGAAAAATGAGGGTTTGCATAGATTTTAGAGATCTAAACAAGGCTACACCCATGGATGGATATCCAATGCCTATTGCTGATTCGTTGGTTGATGCTGCTGCTGGATACAAAGTGCTCAGTTTCATGGATGGTAATGCAGGATACAATCAGATTTTTATGGCATTGGAAGATATAGTAAAGACAGCTTTCAGGTGTCCTGGACACATAGGGTTGTTTGAGTGGGTTGTCATGACCTTTGGATTGAAAAATGCTGGTGCAACTTATCAAAGGGCTATGAATTATATTTTTCATGAGTTGATCGGCAAGATTGTGGAAATATATATTGATGATGTGGTGATCAAGTCATTGGATCATGAGTCCCATTTGGCCGACATAAGGAAAACTCTAGAACACACCAGGAAACATGGGCTTAAGATGAACCCGAACAAGTGTGCTTTTGGAGTTTCGGCTGGAGAGTTTCTGGGATTTTTGATACATGAAGGAGGAATAGGAGTTGGTAAGAAAAGCATGAAGGCAATTGATGAAATTGTTCCTCCAACTAATCTTAAAGAGTTACAATCGCTACTTGGCAAGATAAATTTTGTGAGAAGATTCATATCAAACTTGTCACAAAAGGTGTTGCCCTTTTCCTCACTGTTGAAAATAAAAAAGGATCAAAAGTTTGTATGGGGTGACGAACAACAGAAGGCTTTTGATGAAGTAAAGGAGTACATGAAGAAGCCACCAGTATTGGTGCCTCCACAATTGAACAAGCCTTTCAAGTTGTACGTAGCGGCCGATGCCCAAACTATTGGATCGGCCCTCATACAAGAATTCAAGGGAAAGGAAAGGGTAGTTGCATACCTTAGCCGAAAGTTGCTTGATCCCGAAACAAGGTATTCGGCTACTGAGAAGCTTTGTTTATGTGTTTACTACTCCTGTACAAAATTTCGGCACTACTTACTACATGCCGAATGCACTGTGTATTCGAAGTTTGATGTGATAAAACACATGTTGTCTATGCCGATTTTGAACGGAAGGATTGGTAAGTGGATTTTAGCTTTGTCCGAATTTGAGTTAAGGTTTGAATCGGCAAAGGCTGTTAAGGGACAGATTATTGCTGACTTCATTACTGAACATCGCGATTCATCAATTAATTTACTTGAAATTGCTCCTTGGGTATTATTCTTCGATGGTTCTTCATGTGACAAAGGTGGTGGAGTAGGTATTTTATTGATTTCGCCAAGAGGAGAGGTATTTGAATTTGCTATTCCTATTCAACCTACTGTCACTAATAATCAAGCTGAGTATGAAGCGTTGCTCAGAGGACTTCAATACTTGAGAGAAGCAAAGGCCATTGCAGTTGAAATTTTTGGAGATTCAGAATTGGTCATAAGGCAACTAAATGGCGAGTATGAGTGCAGAAATGATGTCTTGAGGAATTACTATGAGGAATGCAAGCAGATCTTAAAGGAGTTTCAGTCAGTAATTCTGCAGCATATTCCTAGGAAAGACAATGAAGAGGCAAACAGATTAGCTCAAGGTGCTTCGGGTTATAAAGAGCTTCGAGAAGTTTTTACTAATGATGTACATGCTTTCGGGAGTAATCTGGCAGAAGATGATTGGAGAAAAGAGATTGCCGATTATCTGGAGAATCCATCCCGAAAGGTTTCTAGAAAGCTCAGGTATAAGGCTTTAAAGTTTGTTCTTCTTGATGATAATTTATATTATAAATCCTTGGATGGGGTGCTGTTACATTGCTTAAATCATGAAGAAGCAAAAAGGCTGATGAGTGAAGTACATGATGGGTTGTGTGGAGCACATCAATCGGCCTACCGAATGAAATGGGTTATTAGGAGATCTGGGTACTATTGGCCTACAATGCTAGAAGACTGCTTTGAATATTATAAGGGATGCCAAGATTGCCAGAGATTTGGAAACATTCAGAGAGTTCCATCATCAGTCCTGAATCCTATTATCAAGCCATGGCCATTCAGAGGATGGGGAATAGATTTGATTGGCCAAATAAATCCTCCATCTAGCAAGGGGCATAAGTTTGTACTTTTGGCAACCGATTATTTTACCAAGTGGGTTGAAGCAATTCCATTAAAGAAGGTGACATCGGAGAATATGGTTGAATTTGTTAAAGAACATATCATTTACAGATTTGGGATTCCTCAAACAATCACCACAGATCAAGGGACTCAATTTATATCTTCAGAGTTCAGAGATTTTGCTGAAAGTATGGGCATCAAATTGTTAAATTCTTCTCCTTATTATGCCCAAGCTAATGGTCAGGCAGAAGCTTCTAACAAGATTATGATTAAAATTATACAGAAGAAGATTGATCAGAAGCCAAGAAAATGGCATTCGGTACTCAATGAGGCTTTATGGGCTTACCGAATGGCTCCACATGGGGCTACACAGACGTCTCCTTATGAGTTGGTGTATGGGCATCATGCTATCTTGCCATGGGAGATACAATTAGACTCAAGGAGAATAAAGTTGCAAAAAGATTTAAGTTCTAAAGATTATAATGATTTAATGATGGACGAATTAGAAGATTTGCATATGATTCGTCTCAGGGCCTTGGAGAATATTGAGAAGAACAAGATGCGAGTTGCCAAATATTACAACAAGAAAGTAAAAGTCAGGCAATTTGCAGAAGGTGATCTAGTTTGGAAAGCAATATTGCCGATTGGTACTAAATACAGTGCATTCGGCAAGTGGTCACCAAATTGGGAAGGTCCTTTCAGAATAGTTAGATGCGTGCCTGGAAATGCATATATTTTGAAAACTTTACTGGGAGAAGAATTCACTGCTGCTATAAACGGAAGGTATTTGAAGAAATATTATCCTAGTGTTGAAATTGATCGTTGATTGAAGTATTCAATGTCAGAACAATTGAGACAGCCGGTATTCGGGAAGAAGCCGCCTTCAGGATAAAAAATTTCCGACAGAAGAAAAATGGCCAATACCAGAGTGTATTGCCCTCAATACAAATATTTTGCATCATGAATTTGATCAAGATATCACAAAAGGTACTACAAAAGATAAGTTTTATTGCCGAAATTCCATGGTCCCTAGTACAAACTAATGGAATAGCTTGTTCAAAACGGACTGGGGATGAATGGAATCGGCAATGGCAGCGCCATGAGCATCAAGGCGATCTATGGAGGCCTCGATGTCGTTGATCTCCTCCGGGTTGCCATTAGCGAAGCCGGTCGGTAGCCTGGAGTAGTCGGTATCGGTGTGCGTCGACATGGCGACTAGGCCTGCGGCAGTGCCCAGACGGATGCCGTGCGAGGCTACCTCATCGATACGGCCCGCCACTGCACCGAGGCGAACTTCTGGTGTGTCCCCAGGAGCATTCACCTTGTTCGCCAGCTCCTCCACCAGCGCCTTCAGTCGATCAAGTTCAGCATCACGCGCTGCAAGGTTACAAAGGGGTAACAGATTAATATCATTTGGAGGACAAGATTGAGATTGAGCAGATTGCAGGACTCACCATCAATGACTTCGAGCAGCTGCTTGCGCTCGTGCTGCCATTCAAGATCAGCAATCCCGGCTTGCTTGGAGATAGCCTCCAACTCGCGGCGAGTATCGTCACGCTCCGCTTTGAATCGGCGGGCATCGCCGTCTGTGTAGCGGTAGTCGTCCGATTCGAGAGATCGATTGGACGAACTCGAAGACGCCGCAGGAGCAGCGGCTGGAGCTGCAACTGGCGCACCAGCGCCGGCAATCCATTGGATTACCCTGAAAGAACAAAGAGATTCGTCAAGAAAGAGAAAGGAAATCTCGAGAAGAACGGAGAGAAGTAAGCAGCCAATCACCTGCGGCGAGCGCCGGCGCGGCTTCCTTCGGCCTCATCGACGGCCGGGCGCCTCCTGTTGTTGTCGGCCATTGGAAGTTCCTCGGAGTTACTATGGATGGGGAAAAGAATGACTTGGGCCGGCAAGAACTTGGAAGACGAAGAACTTGGTGAAAACTGTGGGATACTCGGTATGTTTATTTATAGAACCCGCAGAGGAAATCGTGGTTAAAGATCGTGGCGCGTATTCCGAAGAGTTAGGAAGGTGGAAAGGATTTTTCTAGCCGATCGGTTCCCATGTCGTTTGGGATTCTTATCGAGTTGTATTCGGCTTTGACTGGATGAGATTCGGCTATGTCGTAGTTGAAGCGTTTTCGGGTCTAACGCTATTATGGCGAACTTTGCCGAATGAGTTATCCACAATGGAGAAAAAGCAGAGTTAAAAGATGACAAGGTTACAGGGTTGATAAAACATTCGGCTATCAATTGTTTGTTACAATTACAAACCCAAGAACTTTGAGATTACATTTTTGGCATTTGATATCATGTTGCTAATGTTCTCTAATAAGTTTTTGTCAGCTTCTTGGGTTCTAGCCAGGGCAGCAAGCTTTGCCTTGAGTTGTTTGTCTTCGTTTAGAGCTGCTAAAGCTTCCTTTCGCCTCCTCTCTGTTGACTTGGGAAGCTCGACTATCTTCTTCTTGTCAGCTTCAATTTCGGCCGATAGATCTCTCAATTCAGCTTCAAGTGCAGCTTTTCTGATCTCCTTCATTTCAAGTTCAGATTCCAATTTGGTCAATAATTCCTTGTCATTCTGAACTTGAGTATGCAGATCTTTTACAGATTGCTTGACCAAAGTTCTCCTTTGCTCCAAGGCTGGTTGAGCAGATTGATTCTTCAGAGCTTGCTTCACTGCGATAAAATGATCATCCAATCTGGAAATTGGATCTAAAGAAGTCTTGGTATCGGCAGGAAGATCTTGATCAAATGATTCAAGCAAATCTCTTAAAAGATCAGCATTGGTAACTTGTTCTCGAGTGTCCTTATGCAGAAAAGAGAGGATTTCCTTCAGTTTTGCTTGGTTCTCCTCTGATAAAGCTTGACCAGAAGAAGTTTCTTCTCCTTGTTCGGCAACTAGATCATCCACAGCAAATGAATAACTGGATGAAGAAGTGGTTTTCTCCTGAAAGAAGATTCTGCCGAATTATTGATGATCCATTGAATAAAGAACTGGGAAGACTGGGTAATTATCTCTACCTCATTCCTGATCTCTTGAATGGAGAGAGAAGGCAGCTCAAGCTCAGGCAAAGATTCTTGTGTGACATGCTGAGGAGGGCTTGGAAGATCTTTTGGTGGAGAAGAGGCTTCTGGCTGAGGAACATCAGGTGAAGCTGAAGCTGGTTCTTGATGAGAAGAAGAACTCTCCAAGATTGGGTCTATTGAGGTTTGCTCTGAAACTGAAAAAAGAATCAATGCCGATGAAAAAGAAGTTAAGAAGATAAAGTGGTAGAATTTTACCAATCAATGAAGCATCGGCAGGATCTGTACTGATTGCTAGCTGCTGTTCTCTGGTCTGAAATCAAGAAGAGATAAAGCTGAGTAAAACACCAAAAGCATTATAGTCAAAGAGAGAGGGCTCTGACCTTGATTTTGCTACTTGTTCTTTTCTTCTTTACAACTGAGGGAGCAGCTATAAGGAGGGTTTTCCTCTTGATAGATGATGGTCTAGAGAGTATTGGATCTGAAGAAGCTTGTCTAGCCATCAGCTGAGCCAAGTTGGCTGATAATCAGGCGTTAACTCAAGGCAGAAAGGATAGATTGGCATATTGAAGATATGATCGTGGAATTCTTGCCACCAGAGAGTGAAGGAAGGATGGGCAGATATTATTGGCACAAAAGGATCAGGTGCATAAATAGTTCCACAGCATCTATAAGTAAAAATCCTTCTTGTTTCTGTGGAATCCTTGACTATCTCCCTAGGCCTGAGGAATTCATGGAGAAATAGCCTAGGGGGCAATTGGCCACATCCCAACTGTCTAGCCATCATATTTGGCTGATAATATTCATAAGTGCTTTGAACTAGCCTCCCTCCACAGAATTCGGCTGGCAGGATGCAGGGCTGGATGAAGGCATTGAAAATTGCTACAGATTGTACGTCAGTGCATCCAGTCTCAAAGCTGAATTCGCAAGGGAGAGTAAGATTGTCGTTGTCCAAATATGGGAACCAAAGAGGATTAACAAAACCTCTGAAGAAGAGCTCAAACAGTTCGCCGATGTTCTTGTTGATGGGTACAGTGGAGGCAGCTTCTCCATAGGTTTGACAACCTTTGGTTTTCCGGGTTTCTCCTTCTTTGTAATTAATTGAAGGAAAGTCTCGGCTGTTGATATCAATGGCAACGATTTGATGCATGTACAACTGTAGCCACATTTGGACAAACCACCAGGGACCATTGACACAGGGGATTTTCTTGCTAGTATGCATCAGGTGGGTGGTTTGGTTGAGCATATGGTAAACACTTCCCAGGAGGTATTTCCCAAGTGGGATGACTTTTCCAGCAGCCAGCTCTTCGGCCATCACGATATGATTCAAGGTTGGCTCATTGGCTTTGCCACAAAAGACTGATCTGCATAGCCACATATTCAGGAAGGCTCTGTATTCGACATCGGTCAGAGGACCATCAGACATATGATTCTGGATATATCTTTTGTATCCAACCCCTGTTCTTACTCCTGTCTGCTTGGAGGAACCTTTATGGTCATGTGGGTACACAGTTCCTGTAACATTCAGGCCGGTCATCATGTAGACATCGGCCAAAGTAGGAGACATTGGGCCATGACCAAAAAGAAAGGCATTTGCACCATTAGACCAGAAGTGGCAAGCTGCAATCAGGAGGTTCTCATTCTTTGGTGTTTCGGCTAGAGATAGCTCCAAGCAATGAGAAATACGAAGACTGTCCCAATTCTGCGTCTGGGGGCTTTTATCTTCAAGAATCCTGTTGTACCAATTTCTCCATCCGGCAATCGGGGGCAAAGGCCAGTTCTTGAAGGCGTCTTGCCACTCATGAGGTTTTGTCAGTGAAATTTTGAAAGGAATCCGCTGAGATTCGGCCGCAATGATTTCAGAAGGATCTGAATTTCCTACGGGACCGAGGAAGTAGGATGGAGATTTTTCCTCAACAGGGATGAGGATTTCGGCAGCTAGGGCCTATCAAGAATGGAAGGGGATGAGAAGAAATTTAAGATGCAAATCGAAAGAAGAATGCCGAACGTGCTTGAGGGGATTGAAGCTTACCTGGAGGGCAAAATCTTGATTCGCCATTTGAAGATTGAATCCTGGAAATCGATGACTTAGGGTTCGGATCCGGATGAGAGCTCTGAAGATTCAAAAGGAGAAGCGGGTGCCGAGCAGAGCTAACTTGGGAATGTTGAGTGCTTCTGGTCAATTCCAAGATAAAATTATCTTTTATCCCGAAATTGAAGGGGCATGTGTTGACACCAAAAATTGGCACCAGGAAGAGGCTGACATGTGGGCCGGAATCGTCGGAGAGATATCATTCGGCAAAGGAGTTCTTTTCCCAAAAGCATTCGGCAAAGACGTTCTGCGGTCGGGAACGCGTCGTCATTCGGCAGAGGCATAGTTCCGCAGGCAAAAGCGGTAGCATTCGGGGAGGTGCGATGACGTGGAAAAAACATAAGGAAAAGGCCGGTTCGAACAAGGAACGCAATATGGGCATGAAGATTCGTCATTTATTTTTAGAAACAAGTATTGTAGTCGTGTCCGACTGGGAGTTGTATCAAGACCTGGATATAAATATAAACCCATGGCAATTGTAAAAGGGATCCCAATCGAATCAATCATACAACAAATCGGCCCCGTGCCAAAATCGAGTCCTTTAGTCGAGTCGTCGAGTTCTTCGAGAGGAGTCATCGATCCGTCGACCTCCGTAAGTACCGGCAACCTTGTATCATGCTTAGTATCATGCGGTGGATTTAAGCTTTGATGCAGGTAGTCTTGTTACCATGCTTAGTATCATCCGGTGGATTTAAGTTGTGGTCTCAAGAAGGTTCCTCTGTTAGGTCATGAGCCATGCGGTGGGCTAAGATCTAGTATGGACCAAGTTATCGGCTCTGTTAGATTTCGGCAAGATCTAACAGATTCATTAAGTTACCCCGTGTTGCTTCGTTTTTACTCTGTGCTTAATTCATGCAACACTCCTTTGCCCAATCTAGATCGGCTAGAATCGGCTCTACCACACGATGCGATGACTTATCCCCTCATAGCCGAATCCGAAACCGATCTAGGTTGCCACGTGTCGCGGGTTTGAACTTGTTGGTATCGTGTAGATCTTGACAGAACCGGGTATCACGCGGTAGATGCAGGTTTTTGGGTCGTCTTAGAGCTAATCATCCGGTGGATTAGAATTCGATTCGATCTGATAGATTTATTCTTATCGATTAAGTTTGTTCCTTCGCCGCGGACCCCGATTCGGCTAAGCAGCCGCATTCGGCAGTGCTCTCACGAGTGAACGTGCTCATGGGTTCGCATTGGACATTGAATGCTTTTAGCCTTTCACGATTAGATTGTATCATGTGGTGGATTAATTTAATCTGATTGGTGGTGTGGTCTTGAACGAGTCGTATCATGCGGTGGATTAACTTGTTCGTTATCATGCTTGACGGGTGCTGCTTTCGGCCTATGCATCTTTGTTTAATGCGGATTTATGGTCATGCTTTCGCCCTTTTATTTATCTATCATGCTTTATTTCTCGTTAATCGGCTTTGAGTATGCGTTACAATGTCATTCGGCTGAAAACCGATCTTTCGTCATGCTTACGTCACGCATTCGGCAGTGCGCTCCCTGCGTGCCTTGCCGATTGCCGAATGAGGTTTTAACTGCCGATAGATAGCTTCTTTGTAGCTATGTGTCGTTCGAAACTGGCTCCGTAGCCGCAAATATGGAACTGACTGGTATTGCCCGGTACGTTCCAGGTGTTATTTAAACATCTTTCTTTCCCTTTGTCAGTTTCAGGAAAATTGACTGGCACGCTTCCGGATTCAAAAGCCCGGGCCACGTGTGAAGCCAGCTAATTCGGCTTGCTGTGTGCTTGGCGTGAGGTGCGGATTTTACGTCAACACTTTTTCAAAAATTGACAAATTAAAACATCTATTTTTTGTATCCCTAAATCTTCTGAAATAATCTATAACCGATTCCTCTCGGCTTTGTTTAATAGATGTTAAATCAGTTAATTTAGTTTCATTTTCTCCGCTAAAGAAGTGATCATGAAATTTACGCTCCAATTGAGACCAACTTTGAATAGAATTAGGAGCAAGCGAAGAAAACCAAGAGAAAACAGTTCCAGTCAATGTTAATGAAAACAAACGCACACGCAATGGCTCATAGAAAGCTGCTTCTCCTAGTTGCAAGATGTATTGACTAACATGCTCCCAAGTAGTACGATTATCTTCACCATTGAATTTAACAAACTCAGGAACACGCCAACCATTAGGATATGTAACTAGATCAAATTCAGGAGGATGTGGTTTTTGATATAAACGTGAACTACTCATATCAATCCCAAGCTTTGTTCTAATTGTATTAGCCAGATCTTCTTTGAACTTAGAAAAATCGGCTTGATAATTACTACTGCTTGTATTTTGCGTATAACGAGGCATATTATACATCATAGTTTGAGAAACATTCGGAATCGATCCACAAGAAACACCGGATCCCGAAGATGCACTTCCTACAACCGTAGTACGAGGGGGTGTAAAAACAGGACCAGAAGCAACTGTATTAGATAAAATCATCGCATTTGTTGCACCAGCATCCATGGACCCGGTCTGTCCAACTGAATTGGGCAAACCGGACTGATCGGTTGGAAAAACCGGTCTGACCGGTTCTTGGACCGAACTAGGATGAGGTGGTTGTCCTGAATAAAAATTCGGTGGCATACCCAAATTATGATCTATAATATTTTCCGGTACACCTGACGTGCAAGCATCAATTTTAGGGCATGCATTAGGATCTTCTAAAGTATTTTTACCCTTATTAAACGCCTCAAAATAACTAGCCATATTAACAATTAACTCACTAGTAACAGTTTGTGCAGCATGCAACTTTTCATCCATCATGCGAGTTATTTGTTGCATTAAATCAGAGGGTTCGCCGGTTACCTTTGGAAGCTCCTCAACTTGATCGTTAGCCAACTTAAAAGCTGGCATGACGAACTCTTCAACTCTCGTGACGAAGCCTCCACGATCCTTCTTGAAGCCCTTCAAGAATTGCTTTTGAAGTGTTCCTCAGCAATCAAGTACCGCTTCCGCTCCTCGTCTGTGAGTTCTTCCATCGTAGCGGTGATGATGTTGTTCTTGTCGAGCTCACTGGTTGCACCCGACATCTTCGAGGTAGATTAGATCGGTCTTGTAACCAGATTAATCTTCCCCAACGAAGTCGCCAAAAAGTATATTGACACAAAGATGCAACAACACACTCGAGATCGCAGCACGGCCGTCACCACGGCCAACACCCGGCCTCCCTCGGGCAAACCGGTCAGACCGGTTCCTAGAACCGGTCAGACCGCTTTCTGACAGGAGGTCGTGAAGACCTAGAAACTCAAGCTCGGGAGGGACCCCGTCAGAGCTCAAGCAATCTAGGGTTGCTCTAGGATCGGCAGGCCACCTAGAACGCCTTAGTACGTCGCGGAGACGAGCAAAGGACAGCAATTAGGGTTGGAAAAGTGTTTAGGGTTTGGAGATAAAAAGTAAGGAACAATTGTGTTTGATTCGATTGGAATAACTCTCAATCGGCCTTAGCCTTCATATATATAGGTCGAGGAAGTCATACCCCTTCCAATTTGGTTACAATATAGGATAAAACTCGGAATCCTAATCCTACCCGAATTACAACTCCAAACCGGTCAAACCGGTCAAACCGGTTTCCCTCGGCTGCTGCCAATTTTGACTATCAACACAATGTCACAAGATTACATCAAACATCACAAACTAACGCAGTTCAGAAGACAGACTCTGCTCCTGATGAGGTTCCTAAACAGGCGCTCTAATCCATCCTCGAGACCTTCGATGCACCCCTCCAGTGAGCCCTCAAGCTCGCGCTCCACGAGCCGCCGGTGCCGGGGCAGGCGGAGCGCGTCCCAGTTGCTGGGCAGGCGGACGACCTCCTCGGCGTACTCGTGCAGGTCGCCGAGGTCCTGCAGCAGGGCGCGCAGGGCCTGCACCGACGGCGATGGCGAGGGCGGCGACACGCGGGACCTGAGCCGCTGCAGGTCCTGCTCGGCCTTGAGGACCAGGGAGTGGGGGCGTGTGGGCAGACTGGTGGACTGCAGGTGTGTGGCCATGGATTATTACTTGTCAGAAGCAGAAATGGAGTTATTTTGATCGGAAGAGAAATGGATCGATCGAGAGAAGAACTGAAGAAGTGTGTCTGAAATGTTCGTGCGGTTTGAAGCCCTTATATATATACGCGAGAACATGTTCGCATTTGTGGAGCCGGCGGCACGAACTAACATGTGCTAGTTGCAGATGACATGAGCCGTGTGGACACCGTGGATCTAGCGGGCACTGTCCGTGCAACTTGCAGTGGTGTGTCTTTTGCACTTGGTATAACTAACCATTCTCATCATCCATCGCCTATCATCACTGCTGTGAACAATCATGTCCGAATAATTTTGGGTCGTCAATCATCAAACGCACTAGATGTGCAACAACCGTCGTCCATCGATCATGTTGTATAGTTGGATATGTTAGATCTGTTATGTCGCTAATACATTGTAGATGTGCGTCTGGGTGTGTGTGTTCATGCATATGTGTTGTGTGTTGTATGTAAAAGAGAGGGGATCGAGTTCATACCGTCCCCGCCGGTCGCGGCAGCTCCCGTCGCCATGGCCTGTTCTGTTGGTGAAGGTCTGCACAAGGCAGCGTCGCGCAGTGTAGTTGTAGGAGTGCGTCGCGGTTGGAGATCCCGCCGGCCTTCGGGTCGCCACCGGCACTGGCCCGGAACGGCGACGGAGTCCGGCGTGGACGTCGTGGCAGCGGTGGTGGGTCTTCCCGTCACTGCCCGCGCTAACCCTAGATCGGATTTGTGTTGGTGGTCCCTGCGGTTCCGGTCAACCTCGTAATTGGAGCCGGTGGAGGCCACCTCTTTTTGTAGCGCGGGGTGACAGGGGCCCTCCAACCATATGGGTTGGGCGCCCCCGATCAGGGCGTGGTTCGGATCAAGGCCCACGGCCTTTGGGCCGTGAAGGACCGGGAGATCAACCTAACAATCTCCCCTTTGATCTCACAATCGCTTTTCTTTTCCTTTTACAATTTTCCTTATTTCATCCTAGATTTGTATACAGAGCATATTTCATCGTCCCGACTCAATTGTCAATAGAATCAATAGCTACCATACACGCCTCTATTCAGAAATAGATTCTTTAATCTATGGGCCCTGTTAATCCAGAGATCGTAGGCAATACCTTAGCCCCATGCCGGCCACGTGTTCTTTGAACACGTTGGGCGGTAAGCCTTTCGTTAGCGGATCCGCGAGCATCTTCTCTGTTTTAATATGCTCGAGACTTATGGTGTGATCCTGGATTCTATCTTTAACAGAATAAAATCTTATCTTTATCGACTTGGTAGCCGTACTTTTCTTATTATTATGAGCATAGAACACTGCTGGCTGGTTATCGCAGTACATCTTTAGTGGTCTTTCTATACTGTCTACCACTCTCAATCCTGGTACGAATTTCTTTAGCCATTCAACTTGGCAGGATGCCTCGTAACATGCTATAAATTCAGCATACATCGTAGATGTTGCTGTCACTGTTTGCTTGGAGCTTCTCCACGATATAGCTCCCCCTGCGAGAGTAAAGATGTAGCCTGTCGTGGATTTACTATCATCTCCATCTCCCGCAAAGTCTGAGTCTGAATACCCTTCAATCTCAAGGGAATCAGTTCTTTTATATGTTAACATGAGGCCTTTTGTGCCTTGCACATACCGTAAAGCTTTCTTCACTAATTTCCAGTGCTCGAGGCCTGGATCTTTCTGATATCTGCCAAGTATGTTGGTAACAAATGCTAGGTCAGGGCGTGTGCACACTTGTGCATACTGTAAGCTTCCAACAGCTGAAGCATATGGAACTGTCTTCATTTGTTCCCTTTCATAACTGTTCTGAGGACTCTGAAAATCCCCAAATCTATCGCCCTTGACTATTGGCGTAGGAGTAGGCTTACTCCTTTGCATACAAAACTTTTCTATAACCTTTTCCAGGTACGTCTGTTGAGACAATCCTAATACCCCATTTGGTCTATCTCGGAGAATCTCAATTCCCAAAACGAATGAGGCTTCACCAAGGTCTTTCATATCAAAGTTCGAGGACAGGAACTTCTTCGTTTCCAATAATGGGTTGACATTGTTACTTGCCAGTAGAATGTCGTCCACATAAAGGATGAGGAAAATGTAATTTCCTTTCTGAAATTTTGCATAAATGCAATTGTCCTCGACATTTTCAGTAAACCCGAAACTCTTTATCGTTTCGTTGAACTTCAAGTACCACTGTCTCGAAGCTTGTTTTAACCCATAAATGGATTTCTTTAGGTGACATCCCATGTGTTCTTTTCCTTCCACGACAAAACCTTTGGGTTGAGCCATGTAAACTTTTTCTTCAAGATCCCCATTAAGGAATGCCGTCTTTACATCCATCTGGTGCAATTCAAGATTGAAATGTGCCACCAATGCCATTATGATTCTGAAAGAATCCTTACATGAGACCGGAGAAAAGGTCTCATTATAATCTATTCCTTCCTTTTGTGTAAAACCCTTCGCCACAAGACGCGCTTTAAATCTTTCTATATTCCCTTTGGAGTCACGTTTTGTCTTGTAGACCCATTTGCAGCCTACTGTTTTGGCTCCTTTAGGAATTTCTTCTAAGTCCCAAACTCGGTTGGTATTCATCGATTTCATTTCATCTTCCATGGCCACAAGCCACTTGGATGAATTTTCGCTTCTCATGGCTTGTTCGAATGAAATAGGATCATCTTCCATTCGAAACTCTTCTGTGTTATACACTTCATAATCATCAGGAATTGCTGACCTTCTTGCTCTTTGAGACCTTCTAGGGGCCTCTACTTCTGGAATATTTTCTGTTTGGGGCTGTTGATGCTCCCCCTGATCTGCAGCAACATTTTCTATAGGATCCTGAGGGACAGGTTCCACATTTGCATTCGGTGTTGCCACAGGAGGGACTATCACAGGAGTTGGAGCCTCAGTGTCTGGCACCGTCGGCGTAGGCTCATCAGGTAGTTTGAAATATGGCTCCTGAATCATTGGATTGGGTGCACACACCCGCCTCTCCTCAAGATCAATCTTTCGAGCTTCCATGCTCCCCCGTATCATTTCTTCTTCAAGAAAAGCAGCATGTCTCGTTTCCACAAACTTTGTGACGTTATCTGAACAGTAGAAACGATATCCTTTTGATTTTTCTGTGTAGCCAATAAAATGGCAGCTCACTGTCTTGGGATCTAGCTTCCCAATGGTCGGGTTGAATATCTTTGCCTCAGCAGGGCTCCCCCACACCCGTAGGTGATTCAACGAGGGTACTCTGCCCGTCCACAGCTCATACGGTGTCTTTGGCACCGCTTTACTGGGAACTCTGTTGAGAATATAGGTGGCGGTTTTTAAAGCCTCCATCCATAAACTCACTGGTAGTGTAGAGTAGCTGATCATGCTTCGCACCATATCCATAAGGGTACGGTTACGTCTTTCAGCGACTCCATTCTGCTGAGGATCACCCGACATAGAGTACTGGGCAACTATACCTTGTTCCCTTAGGTACCTCGCGAAAGGCCCTGGAACTTGGCCATATGGGGTGTGCCGACCATAGTATTCCCCTCCACGGTCGGAACGGACTATCTTTATCTTTAAGTTGAGTTGATTCTCAACTTCAGCCTTGAATATTTTAAACTTATCCAACGCTTCTGACTTTTCTTTTATTGGATAAATATATCCATAACGGGAATAATCATCGGTAAAAGTAATGAACGAGTCAAAACCATCTATACTTTTAACTGAAAACGGACCACAGATGTCTGTGTGAATTAACTCTAAAACACCTGCGGTATGTTCAGCATTTTTCTTTGTAATCTTTATGTATTTTCCTTTTATGCAATCAATGCATTTATCTAAGTCTGAGAACTCCAGAGGAGGAAGAATGTCATTCTTAACCAGCCTTTCTATTCTCCCCCTCGAAATATGGCCTAAACGACAATGCCATAATTTCTACGACGTGTCTTGAGTTCTCTTTCGTTTTCTATTATGATCTGTAGGTGGGGATACAAGCGCATTCACATCACATACGGAATTCACACGTAGCGATAACAAATAAAGATCATTTCTCTTAAAAGCAATAGTAGTAACTGTATCTTTAAAATCTATCACACACATGCCATTACCAAAATGACATCCATATCCATCATCATCTAGACGAGAGACACTTATTAAGTTCCTCTATAAACTAGGCACAAAGAAAACATCTCTAAGAAATAAATCAAAGCCGGTGTCGAGCTCTAGGATAAGGTCGCCCACCGCCTTCACGTCTGCTTCGACTCCATTCGCGACTTTAATTCGCCTTTCGTTTCTTTGAGTAGTTCTCGTCGAACGGAATCCCTGTAAAGAGTTTGCAACATGAATTGTTGCTCCTGAGTCAATCCACCAAGTAAATGTGGAATAATCTATATACAGAGATTCATTTACGAATGAAATAACATTCTCACCTTTCTTTTCCATGATCATCTTTAAGTAGGAGGCACAATTTTTCTTGTAGTGTCCCTTCTCCTTGTAGAAGAGACACTGATCTTTCTCCACTGTGGTTTGCCCCTCCTTAGGTTTGTGCTGCTGGGAGTGCTGAATGCCTTTGCCCTTAGAGGAGGGATTTCCTTTTGCGTTGTTAGACGCATTGTTGTTATTTTTCTTCTTTTGCACGTGGTTAACATTGTTACCACGTGCTATCTTTATCCTTTCCTCCTCTTGAGCCAACATCGCTATGGTCTTTTCTATGTCCCATTTCTCAGAACTAACATTGTAGTTAACAACGAAGTTCTCAAACTCATCTGGCAATGAAGCAAAAACCAAATGAATGATGGTACTCTCTTTCAAGTCCTCATCCATTGGCTTGAGCTTATTGTTTATGTGAATTAAGCGATGTATGTGCTCTCTGATGCCGCCTGTGTACTTGGCGTTGATCAACTGCTTGATCAACTGAGAGGCGTAGGTCTTTGAAGAGCCAGTGTACTGACTCTTTAACTTCGCCAAGTACTCAACGACATTATGACAATCTTTAATTGCCCCAAAAACAGCAGGCTCTATGGTGTTCTTGACCACTGCCAAACATTTCTTGTTAGCAGTAATCCATTTAGCATTCTCTGTGTCAAATTTCTGTTTGCTGACCGTATAGGCCTGCTCTGTCTGCTGCCAAACAGCATCTGTCACATCAGCCCCTCTGACCGGCTTCTCAGGCTCAGCTGGAACCGGTGTAGTGAGGACCCAGTCCAGCTCTGTCATGGTAAAGAAGAAGTCCACCTTCTTATACCATTCATTATAATTATCTCCTTTAAGAATGGGAATGTCCTTGATGGAAACCATCATGGAACCCGCAGCTGAAATTAATTCATATTAAGTGAGAACATTATAACATAATGACAATGCCTTATTACATTAAACTTCATCACCTTTGGGCAGAAAAAGTAATAATGCAATAATCAACATCTATAAAATTATAATATTGTTACTATCAACTTTGGTCAGAAATATAACAATATCATAATATTCTGAAATTTTATCTATGACTTGAAATCAAATTATCCCTTTAGTTCAAATTGAAATGCAAGTCAAAATAAATATCTAGCAGCGGAAACTTTAAATAAATTGACATGGACAGTAGCAAAATACTCTATTTACCCTCTGAAAATTATCCCTTTGGTTCAAATTTAAACAGGGGCAAATTCTATTCAAATTTCTATTCAAATTGAGCAAAATTTGACTGAAATCAATTCAAATAAATGCGAAAAGCTACTGTGCAGAACTGTTTCTGTTGGGCCAAAATGCAGCTCACGGCTGCGGCCCAATTCTGTTTCGGCCTGCTGGGCAAACCTCTCGCGCGCGCGGGCCGCAACCTGGGCCTGGGCCGCCAATTGAGCCCAGCACCGCAGCCGCGCCCCCGCCCGCGTCAATCTCGACCGTTCATCAGATCCGACGGTCGAGCGCGAAGATAGGAGGTATAAAAACCCGCCGGGTCGCGCGTCGCCCAAACCCTAGCTCATTTTCTCTCCTCCGCGCCGCAGCGCTCCTCTCTCTCTCTCGCTGGCGAAACGGCGCTCAGCGCCGCGCCGCCGCGCTTCGCCATGGCCGGCGGCCACACACCGCCGTGCCGCAGTCCTTGCGCCGCCGCGCCATGGCCTATGAGCCATGGCCAGCGGTGCTCCTTCTCCACCCCTCTCTGTTCCCCTCTCTGTGCTAGCCGTAGCTAGGTCTACGCGCGTGCGCGCGCGCCGTCGGTGGCCTACCGCCGGCACGCCGTCGGAGCTCCGCCGCCACCATGGCCGGCGAACTCCGTGCGCTCGGATCTGTGCGCGCGAAGACGGCATCGTCACGCCGTCGCCGCCGCTCTGCGCCCTTGCGGGCCTCCTCGCCGGAGTCGCGTGCGTCTCGCGCGCGGCTCCGTCGAGGAGATCTGTAGGGGTGATGAGAGTGGTGGTGATGCCGCCCGTGGACGGCATACCGAGGTAAGTTGACTCTGGATCTATGGTTAGGGTTAGGGTTTGGGTTCGATTTGCTTTCTTTTTTTTCGGATTTCTCGTGTTTCCCGAGTGGATCTACTAACTCATGGCTAAACTGATACCATTGTTAGATCTGTTATGTCGCTAATACATTGTAGATGTGCGTCTGGGTGTGTGTGTTCATGCATATGTGCTGTGTGTTGTATGTAAAAGAGAGGGGATCGAGTTCATACCGTCCCCGCCGGTCGCGGCAGCTCCCGTCGCCATGGCCTGTTCTGTTGGTGAAGGTCTGCACAAGGCAGCGTCGCGCAGTGTAGTTGTAGGAGTGCGTCGCGGCTGGAGATCCCGCCGGCCTTCGGGTCGCCACCGGCACTGGCCCGGAACGGCGACGGAGTCCGGCGTGGACGTCGTGGCAGCGGTGGTGGGTCTTCCCGTCACTGCCCGCGCTAACCCTAGATCGGATTTGTGTTGGTGGTCCCTGCGGTTCCGGTCAACCTCGTAATTGGAGCCGGTGGAGGCCACCTCTTTTTGTAGCGCGGGGTGACAGGGGCCCTCCAACCATATGGGTTGGGCGCCCCCGATCAGGGCGC
Organism: Echinochloa phyllopogon; assembly: GCA_033239725.1. Taxonomy (NCBI): domain Eukaryota; kingdom Viridiplantae; phylum Streptophyta; class Magnoliopsida; order Poales; family Poaceae; genus Echinochloa; species Echinochloa phyllopogon. Next base: position 45,286,984 of record BTCW01000002.1, on the reverse strand, counting down.
GGTTCGGATCAAGGCCCACGGCCTTTGGGCCGTGAAGGACCGGGAGATCAACCTAACAGGATATACATAAGAACGTCATGTGGGGTGGTGGCTAGATTGCCGTGAAGCTAGCCATTGCCAAGGAGTCAAGGACAGTCTGCATGTTCGGTCATGTCGCTTTGTTTAGTCGCTCGACGACAGTTTGAGAGGATTGTTTGTTTACTCGTCCGAGCACGAGGTGACGAGGATAATCAAAGCCCAGAGTGTTTCTGTGCATCGTTCATCTATCACCATGGGCTGAGATGATACGCATGATCTGGCCCGTCGCGGAAATAATGGGCTCTCTAGGCCTCTTGGACTAGCTAGGTTACTGGTCAACGCGCGCAGCCGGGCCCTGCCGGCCAACGGCTCGGCTCGTGCCACTGTGCCAGGGCAGTGCCGGCCTTCAACAGTTGCAGTTGCTGCTCAGTGCTCACCGCTCCGGCCTCAGAAAGCATGTTTAGGCTACGGCTCGTTCGCCTGGCTCGACCGAAAGGCGATGGCGATTCGCATGTGCCTCCGATCAATCCGCTGCCGGCGGCCAGCCAGATGGGCGGCCGGCATAAACCACATGGCATCATGGCTGCTCGATCGGGGGCACACCAGCCACCCAGCCAGGCGGAGGCGCCACGAGCCCACGAGTCGAGGGGTGCACCGTGCTCGTGCACGCACGCTTCGACCACCGCTTCCCCTCCCAACTGTGTGGGTAGGCAGTGGCCGCGCGGGCGCGACGGAGGCTTCTCCAAGCAAAGGCTCCGATCCGGAGCAGGCTGCCGAGGAGGCTGGGCCTCCCAGTGATTTGCATGTGACTGTGCCTGTGCTCTCCAAGGACCAAGGGGGTTTGCAGTTGCTGCATGCTCCTGTATGTTGACCAGTAACCCATAACTTATTGCAACCGCAAAGCAACTTGCTCGACAATGCCGCCTCTGCTCTGTGGTACAGCGAAGTGCCTCAGCGGGTGACTGGAGGGGAAGGGGGCAGGTTCATAAGACGCCGCGTGACATGTTGGAGCTTCGATCAAGTGTGGTAGCTTTCTATTTTAAATTCAGCACCAAGAATTTAAAAGACAGCTATAGATTCACCGGGCGCCACCTGAAGCGGGTGGAATCTATCGAACATATTTGCCAATCAATCTACATGAGTTTTCCTCCAGTCAAGTTGGCGTTTCAGGCAAGGGGAATAGCTTGTGTGTTTGGTGTCTGAATGTCAAGTTAATTTGACCGGAGGTAGTACAGTGTTTGCCTCCAATCAAGGGAAATGGTTTCAGGTCGCAAAGTTAAACTCTGTGCTGCCGTTCTATGTATTCTTTTGAAACATGGAACAGACGGATATTGTCGCCCTACAATATTTCTAGTACAATTTTCTATCTTAGAGAAAAAATAGTAATGATTCCGGCATTCTAGGCCACTTCAAAAGAACTGTAGTAAGAAATAGAAATTCTTGTAGTGTAGGGTATGTGGAGCATAGAATTCACAAATGGTGTTTAATTGGTCGCTGCCTCGCTGGGCATGAACTTTGAAAGGCTTACTCGTAGATGTTTAGACTTATTTCAAAGTTTCTACAGAACGTACCTCAATATTTTACTACAACTAGACAGATAAGCTTTATAATTCAGTTCCTAAAAGGAATATCTTTCTTCATTTGTTCCAAAAAAGTGGTCCCAACTGTAAGTTTTTCGTTGTTGTCATGTTACTATCTGAGCAACTGAGCAGAGATTTTTGTGCTGTCTGATCGATTGTTGATCCAATATATAAAAATGTAGTGCTAAGAGACAAGACATTCCTGACAGCAGGATCCAAAATCTATTCACATTTGGCGATGCGTTTACCGTTTACAGTGTAAGCACGTTGAGCAGGGCAACTCTGCTCTGAACTATATGCCGGAACAGATGTTCCAGCCCGCTCTCCACGGCCTCGACACTATCCTCTAGCTCCTGCAACGTCTCCAGAGCGCCCACGTCATCACCGTCCAAATCTTTACACACACCAAGCGACCAATCGCTGCGCAGCAGCCTCGACACGACGCACCACCTGCTGCTCTTCCTCGTGTCCACGGCCCGCGCGGACAGCGACGCCATGGCGCACTGCAGCACGGCCACGGTGACCGCCACCGCCTCCGACATCACCCGCACCGCGGCCGGCGCCTCGGCGCCGGCGTCCGCCGCCGCCGCCGCGCGCCTGCTGCTCAGGCGGGCCTTCTCCGCGCCGGCGCGCTTGCCGGCCTTCGCCAGGCACCGGGCGTACCCGCGCACGGCGGCCCTGGCGAGCGCGGCGTCCCGCCTCCGGAGCGCGCGCGTGCTGCTTGGCGCACGCGGCGGCGTCCCGGGCGCGCTCGCACAGGTCCAGCAGCGCCACGGACGCGTCCAGCGCCGCCTCCGCGGCGGCCCTCCACCGCGCGCTCGACAGCGCGTCGCGGCACCCCGGGAGGCGGACCAGCTCCTCGATGCGGCCGTACGCGTCGCCGAGGCGCGCCGCGAGCGACGGTGCCGGCGCCGACGCCGCCGTGCCGGAACGGAGGCGGTGCAGCTCGTCCTCGAGCTCCTGCACCAGGGCGTGCGGCCTCAGGGGAAGGCTGGTCGAGCGCAGCTGCAGCTGGCACGCCATGGATGATCTCTCTCTGCCAGGGTCTCAACGTACGTACGTGTTCGGGCCCGTCCTGCGCTTGGGCTATTCAGTCCGATGTTCCGGTGAGCCTTCGCCATTCGCGGCGGGCGGGTTATATCCGTGGCACGGGCGGGCATGGCGGGGGGGTGGCAGCGTGTCGTGGGGGTTGGGGAGGCCGGTGCGTCGTGCTCGGCGAGCGGTGTCGGAGCGGTCGGGCGGCAAGATGCGGGGCGCGGGGCACGGGAGGGCGTCAGGTGGGTGGGCCGGCGGGGGGCTTGTCCGCTTGCCTGCCTGGCCTCGTGGCCTCGTGCAGGCGTTGGCGCCAGCAGGTTTTGCGTGTGGTGTTGGGGTTGTCTCCGTGCAGTGAAGCTGTGACCGTGAACTCGTGAAGGATCATCAAATTAGGAGTAGCGCAGCTTGACAAAGAGCGGCTATATTAGCTACGAGTACTGTAGTAGCTTTGTTATCCGACATGCGGATGAAGTCACCCCTCATTCCATTCTCGTTACAATATGGTTGAGGAACAACCACTGATGGTCAATGGTTGAGCATTTGAGTGGAAAAAACCACTCATCGATCGATCTTAACCTGATGTTACATCACATGCAACATACGTCGTCTTGTTAAGTTCGCGCAGTTACTGTTCACTCTGTTGTGTCATTGCAAGCAATAATATGCATGCCCGAGCTTCATCCTAGAAAAACATTTAAAAAACATCTAGTTGGAATATTTTCTTTTACTAAATTTAAAGTTGGCTCCACCAAGGACAATCCTAGGTTCGGTTGGTTGATCTTTAGTTGTCTCAAGCTTGAATTGACACTTGTCAGTTGCTTTTTTTCATGTGGAAAAGACCTTTTCCTCTCTCATCAAAATCAAAAGTTGAAAACTCATCCTTTTAGAACGGTATGACACACTCTAATGCTGAGATGACAGTTTAGGGTCCTTAAATTCCAGAGCAATGTCTTCGCCCTCCGTGTACTGTAACACGACACGTGTCGCCTGGCGCTTTGTTCGTAGCTGCTCCACGATTGTTGAGTGTTGACGACAAAGAGGATAAAAGATAATACTAATGTTGTCTAGCTACGTCTTTGCCAGTAGATTCTCTAAGACAGTTGCACACTTGCACCAGCAAAAACAAGGTCAGATTACTCGTCACCACGGTGGGCTGAAGGTGCAACAAACCGGCTAAACTTAATCAACACTTTTAACTGAAGGTGCCTCCTGCCGACTGCCGAATTCGTCTCGCCTATCAGCCTTACTGCCCATGGATCAACCGATCAAGATCAATACAGCCGACCAAATCAACCTCTGCATGTCCTCGTGCAGCCGCTGTACTACGTATAGGAGGCGCCATCAGTACGTGTGGATCGGACAAGAACCCGTGTCCTCACGTAACACAGCAAAAGTCCCGACGGAAACTAGTTAACTAGATCATTATTTAGGCAGCCCAAGCTCTCTCTTCTCTTCGGTTCTTCACGGATCCGCAGATGGAGAGCCTCAGCCTTCATCTCAATGTGCACCTGCCAATGTATAGCACTGAAAAAAGCACAGGGTCCTTCATCAACCCTGACCTGGTTTGGTCGTCTTGAGTATCTGCTGGTCTTACCTGTGCTTCTCCACGAGGCTCCTCTGCGCGCCCCGGCAGGATTCGCCCACGGTCCGGCGATGCACGAGCACCCAAATTAACCACCGAGTTTGCCGTGGCCGACCACCGCCCCTGGTCGGCGGATGAGACACCGGCCGGCGCACGGCCGCGTGAGCGCTCTGTTGGCTGGAGCAGGGCGGCGGCCGGCGGGGCGTGGGCGCCTGCCTCCTCCAGTCCTCCGCGACGTGTCGCGCCGCTGCTGCGGTCATGTGATGTCATCGGGGGGGCTTTGGTGTGCGGGCCGCAGGGAAGACGTGCGGTGCATGCGACGGCCCACGGAGTCACCCAGTTGCGGGCGTGCACGTGCTCGGCCGAAGAGGCTTCCTGCGGTGCGATGATCGCGCGCTTGCCGCCTTGCCCCCCTTCACTTCATCAGTTGCCGTCTCAGATGCTTGCAGGTTGCAACCTTTGCTTGGAAGTATGGAACGCTGGGCTTCCATGAATCAAGGGCAACGGACCTCGGCAAATCTCAAAAAGGGAAGGGGAGGGAAAACGAAAAACAAAAAAGAATTATTTTATTTAAAAATACACATGCATTTTATAGTTTTAGAATTAAAGTTCACTAAATCAATCTATCTTTAAAAGTAGCATGAATTTTAAAGAATTAAGAAAAATAACTAATATTTGTAATGTGATGCAACTATTTATGAAATTATTTCTCATCATAAGTTCACATAGGATAGGCCTGGATAATGTGGTGCCTAGTCGAATAAAACCGCTATCGAAACAATTTGAAAGTACCGATTTTCAAAATTAGGGAAGCAAAAAAATCCTAGTAGTTGAGGGGTCCCGACTCCCGAGGACTTCCAACCAAGTAGTGCTCGCACTTTATTTGAGAAGAACAACACACGTCCAGTGGTCATCACTCGATCTTCCGAGAGAATAATTCCGAGCGTGCAGTGCTCTTCCAGTCCTCCTCCGAAACGGCTAGCTTCCAGTTGAGCGCTGATCGATGGATCAGATCGTCGACGCACCTTCCCCCACGAGCCCACGAGTATAGTGCGAGAGCAGCTAGGCCCGGTACGTGTGCGGTGCCGCGTCCTGTCACGAGCTAGCTAGTACGTACGACCACACGCCCTCCTATGGAGCCGTGACACGTGATCGAGCCATTTCGCCGCCCGCTATAGCTAGCTAGGTGACCTTGTTCTGGGCAACGGCGTAGCGTAACCCATGGCACATGCCTGCCTCCTATACGAAACGCACGCCCATACCATGGCTATCTCTCCTCTCCGAGACCGAGAGCGAGGACGACGACGCAAAGGACCTACCGCGCGCGTCCGTAGCTCCCAGCTGGTCCATGGGTCGTCTGTGCCCAAAGACGTACAGGACCGCCCTGTACAATAATGTTTGTACTGAATTGTCACCTGTACCTAGCTAAACGATTTTTGCTAACACATGAAGTTTTACGGTGTTGACTCGAAATTTAAGAAAATGGCGCTGGGGCGAGCGGCGATCCCGGGCGGCGTGTGCATATATTCCTGACAGTCGTAGTGCGCAGCAGCCTCTACAAGGCTACGGCTACGATGGATGGATGGACACCGACGCGGCAGCATCAGCAACTCCTCGTCCGGGCAGGGCAGTGAGGGTGCGAGCACTCGTCCAGTGGCAGAGTGCACACACGCGTCGGAGCAATAGTGCCCTGTGCCCCGGCCCTCGTGGTTGCGGATGCTGTAGCCGGTAGGCCAAGCCTGCCACTGTTCACCCCCGTAGACCTACGTCCTGGTGCGTGCGTGCATCCTACCGACGCACGTATCCATCGGGTACTACTGCGATGAGAGGTATAGATCGATAGGGCTGCTGGCCGGCTGTCACACATGCATGGTTGCAGTGCGGCTAGCCGTGTGCGCGTCCGATAGGCATAGGCTCACAGGCTTCACTTCGAACAGGAATTCAGCGGAAACATTTCGTTGGATACATCGATCGTACATGGCTGGGCTGTATGGTTTTCGCTACTTTATATTTCCAGGAAATTGGTGTTCCGTTATGGCAATAATCTTGCACCGTAGTCTGTTTTGCGGAAACCAAAAAAAACCAGCCCTTGCAATTGCAAACCAACCAACCATGGCAGAAAACCAGGGAGTCAGGGACACATACTACACTGCAGTACATACGTACGTACCACCAAGAAGAGAACGGCACAGTGTGACAGCCATGCATTCACCTGTCGACTATCCCGGCCAGTCCCAGCCATGGCCTCTGTAGCACGAGTACGATATATACAAAGGCAGGCACCGGCCCACGCCCGAACCACCGCAGCAGTCGGTGTCGTAACAACGACCCCGTACGTCCTGCAGACTGTAGAACGCACGTTGCTGCACGGTAGGGTATTCTCGATCCCAACTGAAACGATCATTCGAGAACTTTGCAGCAGTCGGTCTCGAGAACTTTGCACGCACAGTGCACAGACTCGATCATGCATTCGACCAGCTAGCGGTACAAGAACCGATGGATCCCTCCAATAGACTCGCGGGAAAGCTCAGTGCAAGTTGACATCCTCACGAAGAAACTCTGAATGTCTGATCAGTGATCACCGCCTTTCGCCGTGCAATGATCAAAATGCCTAAAATGCTTCTGTATATTTTTCCTCTGAAAACAAACCCTATAGATCTATTTAGACGTTCCAAAATTTTATAGAATAATCGTCCGAGATATGTTTAATAAATTTTATAGCGTGTTTATTTAGACGTTCCAAAATTTTCCATCCCCTAACAGGATTTTAGAAAGTGAAATTGTGGAAAAGTAAATTAGAGGGTTAGAATGCTAATTTCCTCCCTAGGTATATCCAACAGTCAGCGTTCTCATGTGGTTCTTGTTGGAGCACCCGTGCCCGTGCAAGAGTAACGCTACACTTGATCTGCGCAACGATCAAATGTTCACTGGTAGTAATTGATTCTCCGACTTTGAATCAACAGGTTCCGAATCGAGCACAATATATCCCTGATCTTCTTACAAGACATCTTCTTAAGAACTCACAAGAAAACAATAAGTAAAAGTAAAGAACCTCACTTGGCCACAAACCATTGGTCGACGATAAATATATAGCAGTAAGTGTGCATCGTCGATGATGTCTTTAATCTTCAATAAAAAACTTAAAAATCACTTCTAATTAATGCTTCTCTTCCTTTTAACCTACACATACTGAAGGAGTCTACGATGCAACGCTTAGCTGTATTAGTAAGTTTGTTGTAAACACTTCCTTTTTTTTGTTTTGATCAATGAAAGCGTTTTCACACTGTGGGGATCTCCCCCACAGTCTTCTTTCAAAAACGCTTAGCTGTATTAATCACCTTGAGTGCTCATATATACAAGCCGGGGCATCTTATCGTGAGCCAACGACCTTTGACTAAAACGGATTGTGGAACGACAGTGCACTGGATCGTGGAGAGAAGAAAAAGTCAGAAGCTAACAAACTAACCAACTCTATCCTATACAGAACGTGATCGTTGACACCCCCAGTTCGTGCGTCGTCGATGATGCACAAACTGGACCTGAAAGCTTCGAATTGCGCCGTAGGAAGGCCTTTCGTCGAGCGTCCATCGAACCGTTGATGTGGTCCATGAGACCGAACTTGCGGAAGGCGATGTGGAAGAAGGTGCGCCATGTGGTGAAGTTGGAGGCATCAAAATCAAGTGGCATAGGGACGTGAGACTTGATGTTGATGAGCTGCGCTGTCGCCGCCGAGATGGGCACAAGATCGGTGGCGAAGGGGTTGGAGGCGTTGGAGTAAGCGTAGCTCGACGCCATGGAGATGAAGAGGACAGCAGCGGAAGATGCAGGAATGTTGGATCTAAAAGGTGACTGATACCATGAAGGAGTTTAGGATGCAACGCTTAGATGTATTGATGACCTTAAGTGTTCATATATGCAAGCCGGGGCATCTCATCGCGAGCCAACGATCTCCGATTAAAATGGATCGTGGAACGAGTGCAGCGGATCGTGAAGAGAAAAAAGAGTTAGAAGCTAGATGTCATAGAGATGATTGCTGGCCCGAAGCTATAATGAATACATAATTTAATTGTAACAACTAACAACTATCGGTGAGCTAGGAACCTAGGATGATCCGATGACACATACCATTATCACATCACAACCAATGGAATATTGTTTTTCATTAGTCGTGTCAAATAGAGGGGCCCTCTTGTGGGACCTGTGATGCCACCGTGGTGGTCTGAGTTGTGCTGCCGAGGGGATTTACTAGATTTTAGACTACGCACAACGTTGTCCAAACCGATGCTTGAATTAGGAAAGTGAAAATTCAAGCATCGAGGTTTGCCATTGTGAAGGATGATGCTGAAACGAAAAACATGACCTACTAGGCACGTAAATGACTCGGTGCTTGCTCAATAAAATATTGATTTCACATCAGCCTCTTGCTCTCCTCTGGTCCTCTCCATCCGTTCTCCCTGGTATTTGCAGACCTCCTCCTCTGCGCAGCCTGAACTCGGGCCCACCGTCATCCTAGGAATGGATGCAAAGATTGTGCACCTCATGGGCTTCTCAGCAGTCTCATGTTGTGTCAAGATATCTATTTTTTCGGCATCGATTACGTTACGGGTAGTGTTAAAATAGCTTTTCCACTAGCGAGTATCTCGGTACCGCGGGTGAGCTGAGATGGAGCTGTGGCAGCCGTCCATTCTGACGTGCCTCACATCTAAAGCGGCACGCGCGGATGCAGGACACGGCACACCCGTCCGTCGTGCGAGCGCGGCCCGTTTACTTATGCGAGTTGTACGTATCTGTACACATACGTGAGCGCGTATCCCTCTTTGACACGTATAATACGTGGCAAACAAGAGCATCCTTCCGAGGCGTAGGACGCGAGCGGGCCCCTGCGCGTACGTGGCCACCACCAGTTTACATTGACATATTCCTTTGTACACGAGTGGCCGGATACGGCCCAGATAGATGTGTACGTAGAGGGTACCAGTACTTTTCATTTACATATATATATATATATATATATATATATATATATATATATCTTCTGTACTGGTGGAAAGTACAAGCCCAGTTGAACGTGTGCCACGCGTGACCAGTCAATACAGGATTTTTTATGAAAATTTTCTAGTGGACGGTCTTTTTTTACTCATCTGTGGCCAACGACGTACATACGGTGCGCTAGGTACTGGTGATTGCAAATTTTGTTTCTCTTCGGGGATGTTGTAATCATACAACAACACATTTCGCTATTCGATAGAAATTGTGGATATGAAAAAAACAATCATTCTCTAGTAGTCGAGAAAAAAAACTTGAGAAATATGAACAGAAAAAACAAGAAAGGTAAACGTCATGAGCATGAAGTGATGATGGAGACGTAAAACATGTAGCTGGTGGTCAATTACATTACCGGTTTACCAAATGGATGTTCTGCTACTACATCAAAAATACACATAAGGAGACAATAATGGAGTACTACTAACTCCTGGCCGCTGCAAGTAATTAACAACACTTGGTAGATCAGGGATGACGGCTACGGATACGGGGACAGGACGGGAGCACAGTACATGGCAGTGGGCACGCCGCCGGACAATACTAATGAAGCTGCCCTCGCAGGACGGACAATACTAATTAGCTTAGCTATAGGAGCAAACGAACGCACGCCCAAAAATCAAAATCCTCCCGTGCGTTTTGCTCGTTGGTGCCCCGGGTTTTGGTGGTCAATTAAGCTAACTCTCTTTGCCTAGCTAGGATAAATCATACTAAACGGAAATGGAAATGGAAATGTGGCCGCCGGGCCGGGCCGGGGAGAGGAGGCGGCGGCCTCGATCTAGCGGGCGATCTCGGCCTGCAGCGCGGCGTTGTAGCCGACCTGCTCGATCTCCCACCGCAGCTTGGGCGTCGCCGGGTCCTCGTCCGCCACCGCCTCGTACTCCTGCACGCACGCACGCACGCAACATTTTATTATCCCTTCGTCATCCACCAGCATGCATGATTACTTTTCTTTTGCAAAAAAGTAGTAATTAGCAAGCATGGTTAGCCACAACTATAGTATACGTGCACTCGGCACGCGGCTCAGCACAACAGGACAAACGTGATGTGCTTAGAAACCTAGTACATATACCAGGATTAGCATCATCAGGCCAAATCATTGGTCGTAAGGATTACTACATGCATCATGCATGATGGCCGGATTGAATACGATCCCTAGGACAGTTCCGAATCAACTGTAGGGCGGAGTAAATAAAGAAAGAACCTGGATGCCTTTGTGGGCGTGGGAATTAAAGAGCTCGGTGCCGTTGGGCACAGGGAAGGCGAGGAAAGGGAAGCGGTAAAGAGAGCAGCACGCGGCAGGGAAGGTGAGCGTGACACTGTCACCGTCTAGAGTAACCACCAGACAAAAGAGGGGTCGGGCTCGGGTGGGCCAGGCCAGGCGCGCACGGGGCCGTCCCCGCGCTGGGCCTGACCAAGTCATCATCCACATCACGGACGACGACCAGCGGATCAGGCCCAGCGGCGGGCAGCACAGCACGGCCGCCGCCGGCAGCAGGAAGGATGAAATGAAGAGAGGAAGAAATTACCTCGAGCTTCTGGACGAGGCCCCGGGCGTCGGGGGCGCTGACGAAGATGTGGCGCTGGGCGGGCTTGATGAAGCCGTCGTCCACGGCCTTGTCGATGAAGGCCAGCAGGAAGTTGTAGAACCCGTCCACGTTCAGGAGGCCCACCTGCAGCAGATCGATCGAGTCATGCATCGTTCGGCTGTCAGTGTCCTGCTGTGCTTGCTGCTGCTTTGGGTTCAGGTTGCTCAGACAAACGCCTGGTGCAGAGGCATCAGGGTCCGTACGGTTCGTTCTGTTCTACACTCACCGGCTTGCTGTGGATGCCGAGCTGGGCCCACGCGATCACCTCCAGCAGCTCGTCCAGCGTCCCGTACCCGCCTGATGGATCACGCTCACTGTTCAGCCGGGGGAGACATCCATCGATAGAACAGGTAACCGACGACCGATGCCTTGCTTACCGGGGAGCGCGATGAAGGCGTCGGAGTTGCGCGCCATCTCCGCCTTGCGCTGGTGCATCCCCGACACGGCCCGGACCTCGCCCACCGTCTCCCCGGTGATCTGCAATAGATAGCAGGGAATCAATCAATCAATCGTCGAGCTGGCCGGTGGTGAAGAAGAACCTGCGTTGGGGGGCACGGCCCGGAGTCGTCTCCCCTTACCTCCTTGCCCATCAGAGTCGTTGGTATGACGCTGCATCAGGAAACCAATCAAACAGCAGAGTTAGCCGGAGGGAACAAATCGGAGTCGGGAACGCAACCGCAACGGCGGCGCGAGGGTGGGAGACGACTGGACTGACCCAATGACATGGCCGCCGCCCTTGTGCACGGCCTCCGAGACCTCCCCCATGAGCCCCAGGCTGCCGCCCCCGTACACCAAGTCCACCTTCCTCGCCACCTGTCATTTGTGCGCACAGAGATACAGTTTAATTCAATCGAAGAACCAAACAACAAAATGATCACGGAGGCAGGTGGCAGGTGGTGCTCGATCAGTGCTCGCTCACTCACCAGCTCCTTGCCGAGCTCGACGGCGGCGTCCCGGTAGCTGCTCCGCTTGCCGGAGCTGCTTCCGCAGAACACGCACACCCGCCTGAACCTGCTGGGCCCTTTGCCGCCGCCGCCATCGACGGCCCCCTCCATCCTCCCCGCCTCCCCTCTACCGCACGCCTCCATGCCAGTCGCGCGTCTCCGCGGCGGCGCGCAGAGCTCTCGCTCGCTCGCTCCGATGGCCGGAGAAAGAAAAGAAGCTGCCGTGCCTGTGCCTGTGCGTGGCGCGCTACTGGTGGTGGTGTGTCCGACTGGCCTGCCGGCGGGTATAAAAGGGCGCGCTTTTGGGGACCAGACCGGGCCGGGGCCCCGCGGGAACAGGAGTTCTTGATGAATCCACGGGTGCTTCCAGAGAGGGGGATGGGATTATGGGAATTGATTCCCCTCCCGCGGGTACGTACCGGTAGGTAGGGTACTACACGCCCGGCCGCTGCTGTGCTAGGGCTAAGCCGCCATTGATCAGCGAGCGGCCATGTGCCGGGAGTAACCAACCCCCCGCCCCGGCCCGTCTCGCCCGATCGGGGCCAGCCGGTGGCCAGCCTGGTAACGATGGATACTACGCTAGCTCACACAGAAACTCGTTCACCCAAAATAGGAACAGCAGCAGTTATAGATCACAGATTGTTACCACTAGACGCGCAGTTGCAGCGGAAGCCGTCTCGATGTAGACGAACGCGTCGAAGTGGCAGTGCAGTGCAGTTGCTTACGTCCGTCTGGTCCTGCACGTGCGGTTCGTCCTTGTGCTCCAAGCGCAGCACCTCCGAGGTATCCACACGTACGAGGATTGAAACGTCGCGCACCGGACTGCTAGGTCCGCGAGCACGACAGGGAGAAAAGCAACTATTGCTTGGAAGTCGTGTCTTTCTCAGGAGGGGTTTGGTCTCTATTTATTTGGATGAAATTCTCCACACCATATTCCATTAGCAATATGGGACTAATAAATAAAGCACCCCTTCCCCTGGTAATGGGCTTCACAACATTTGTGGCCCATTAAGACTAGTGGATCGAATCCAGTTGTCTCTTGGGCATATTCCCAACAATCTCCCACTTGCACTAGAGACAATCTCATAAGCAAGTTTTCAGTGTTCCAAACCTCTTAAGTGTGTGACCCTATGGGTTCACGTACACATAGACATGGTTCGAGTACTCCTACTCGTTCCAATAGTTGATAGCGGCCTCTAGCAAGACGTGTCAACTCCCATGAATACGTAAAGATCATATCAGACGAACCACCACAACATCACGTACAAGCTATTCCCTTTGCCTCACGATATTTGGTCTAACTCCAAGTAAGACCTCCCTTTCTCGAATCTGTGAGTCGGATCCTTCAAGAGGTTAACACTTAACCTAGCACGGCCATGCATTTCTTGATCCGATCACTCGAGGGGCCCAGAGATATCTCTCTCGTATAGAGAGGGGCAAATCTCATCTTGATTGACCATGCCTCACAGCATGCTTCTTGACAAACCCGAAAACCACCTTTATAACTACCCAGTTACGGTGCAGCGTTTGGTAGTCCCTAAGTAGGTCAATTCACATCTTGAGTACATACGACAATCTCAGGTCTAAGGACAAAGCATACGCGTTGTGAAGAAGAGATAAACAAGTCTCAAACTGGGTCAGTCCAGCCCCATGTCATACATGTGCCCACATTATTAGTTTGACATCTCCATGTCCATGACTTGTGAAACATAGTCATCAACTAATACATGTGCTAATCAAATTAGGGACAATCCTTTTGAATAACCATACAAGTATTGAGTTTCACAAACAATTCACATAATTGCTAATCATATACAAGTTGCCTTTCATGGATATTCAATATGTTGACACCAAAAATTAGCACCAGGAAGAGGCTGACATGTGGGCCGGATTTGGTGGAAGGATGCCATTCGGCTAAAGGGCTTTCTCTGAAGCATTCGGCAAAGATGCTCTGCGGTCGGGAACGCGTCGCCATTCGGCTAAGGGGTTTTCTCTGAAACGTTCGGCAGAGATACTCTGCGGTCGGGAATGCGTCATCATTCGGCAGAGGCATTGTTCCGCAGGCGAAGAGTGGTAGCGTTCGGGAAGACATGATGACGTGGATCAATATAAGGAAAAGGCCGGTTCGAACAAGGAACGCAATATGGGCACGAAGATTCGTCATTTATTTTTAGAAACAAGTATTGTAGTCGTGTCCGACTAGGAGTTGTATCAAGACCTGGGTATAAATATAAACCCATGGCAATTGTATATAGAGCGATCGAATCAATCATACAACAAACCGGCCCCGTGCCAACATCGAGTCCTTTAGTCGAGTCGTCGAGTTCTTCGAGAGGAGTCATCGATCCGTCGACCTCCGTAAGTACCGGCAACCTTGTATCATGCTTAGTATCATGCGGTGGATTTAAGCTTTGATGCAAGTAGTCTTGTTACCATGCTTAGTATCATCCGGTGGATTTAAGTAGTGGTCTCAAGAAGGTTCCTCTGTTAGGTCATGAGCCATGCGGTGGGCTAAGATCTAGTATGGACCAAGTTATCGGCTCTGTTAGATTTCGGCAAGATCTAACAGATTCATTAAGTTACCCCGTGTTGCTTCGTTTTTACTATGTGCTTAATTCATGCAACACACCTTTGCCCAATCTAGATCGGCTAGAATCGGCTCTACTTCACGATGTGACGACTTATCCCCTCACAGCCGAGTCCGAAACCGATCTAGGTTGCCACGTGTCGCGGGTTCGAGCTTGTCGGCATCGTGTAGATCTTGACAGAACCGGGTATCATGCGGTAGATGCAGGTTTTTGGGTCGTCTTAGAGCTAATCATCCGGTGGATTAGAATTCGATTCGATCTGATAGATTTATCTTTACCGATTAGGCTTGTTCCTTCGCCATGGACCCCGATTCGGCTAAATAGCCGCATTCGGTAGTGCTCTCACGAGTGAACGTGTGTTCGTGGGTTTGCATTGGACAATGAATGCTTTTAGCCTTTCACGATTAGATTGTATCATGCGGTGGATTGATCTAATCTGATTGGTGGTGTGGCCTCAAACGAGTTGTATCATGCGGTGGATTAACTTGTTCGTTGCCATGCTTGACGGGTGCTGCTTTCGGCCTATGCATTCTTGTTTCAATGTAAATTCGTGACTGTGTTGTGGGTTCGTAATTAAACATTGAATGCTTTTAGCTTTTCACGGTTAGATTGTATCATGCGGTGGATTGGTCTAATCTGATTAGTGGCGTGGTCACAAACAAGTCGTATCATGCGGTGGATTAACTTGTTTGTTATCATGCTTGACGGGTGCTGCTTTCGGCCTATGCATTCCTTGTTTACTGCGAATTTATGATCATGTTTCATCCTTTATTTCCATACCACATATGTCCTCGTTAATCGGTCACGGATATACTTTGCTTTCTTTGCTTACTTAAAGACCGATTTTACGTCATGCTGATGTTGTGCGTTCGGCAGTGTGATTCTTATATGCTTCTACCGATTGCCGAATGATGTTCTGAGTAACGACAGATAGCTTGTCCGTAGCTATATGTCTCTCGAGATTGGCTTCAATGCCGCAAATATGGAACTGTCTGGTCTCACCCGACACGTTCCAGGTTTTGATCTAAACGTTTTTGTTCCTTTGTTAGTTTTCAGGCAAACTGACTGGCACGCTTCCGGATTCAAAAGCCCGGGCCACGTGTGAAGCTAGCTAATTCGGCTTGCTGTGTGCTTGGCGTGAGGTGCGGATTTTACGTCAACACAATAAATAAACAATATGTCATAGATACAAAACATTGTCCACTCACACTGGAGCTAATCTAAATGATATCTAATACCCATAGCTCTCGTGTGTGATTCATGTTTAGGCCGTGGAAGAGCCTTTGTCAAAGGATCAGCAATATTCAAATCCGTATGTATTTTGCATATCTTTATCTCACCACGTCTAACGAACTCTCGAATGAGGTGAAACTTCCGCAGTACATGTTTGTTTTTCTGGTGATTCCTCGGCTCCTTAGCCTATGCAATTGCCCCATTGTTGTCACAGTAGAGTTCCAATGGGCTAGATGCATTGGGAAACACACCAAGCTCAATGAGAAACTTCCTCATCCAAACACCTTCCTTCGCCGCTTCCGAAGCTGCGATGTACTCTGCTTCCGTTGTAGAATCAGCCACAATATCTTGCTTAGAACTTTTCTAGCTTACAGCACCACCGTTTATTGTGAACACAAATCCTGATTGCGACTTTGAATCGTCTGGATCAGTTTGGAAATTAGCATCGGTGTAACCCTTTACAATGAGCTCTTCCTCACCTCCATAGACTAGGAACACATCTTTAGTCCTTCTAAAGTACTTAAGAATGTTTTTCACCGCTGTCCAGTGACTTTCACCTGGATTAGTCTGGTGTCTGCTCGTAACACTTAGAACATATGAGACATCTGGACGAGTACTTATCATGGCGTACATGATGGATCCAATTGCTGAAGCATAAGGAACCTTACTCATGCGCTCCCGCTCATCAGTCGTCGTAGGACACTGAGTCTTGCTGAGGTGTATGCCATGTGACATAGGCAAGAACCCTTTCTTGGACTGTTCCATGCTGAACCGATTCAGCACCTTGTCAATATAAGTATCTTGACTTAATCCTATAAGCCTCCTTGATCTATCCCTATAGATCCTTATGCCCAGAATGTATGCAGCTTCCCCTAAGTCCTTCATAGAAAAACTATTTTTCAGCGAAGTCTTAACGGATTCTAGCATAGGAATATCATTCCCAATCAACAATATGTCATCCACATACAAGATTAGAAATACAACAGAGCTCCCACTTTCCTTCTTGTAAACACAAGCCTCTTCTTCATTCTATCGGAAGTCAAACCCTTTGACTACCTCATCAAAACGAAGGTTCCAACTCCGAGATGCTTGCTTTAATCCATAGATTGATTTCTGAAGCTTGCAAATTTTTCCAGCATTAGTTGGATTGACAAAACCTTCTGGTTGTATCATGTATACATCCTCCTCTAGATTCCCATTGAGGAAAGCTGTTTTGACATCCATTTGCCATATCTCATAATCGAAATACGCAGCTATTGCTAGAATGATCCGGATAGATTTAAGCATCGCTACTGGAGAGAATGTCTCGTCGTAGTCAACTCCTTGAACTTGTCGAAAACCTTTTGCAACAAGTCGTGCTTTATAGACGTTAACATTTCCGTCTACATCTCTCTTTCTCTTAAAGATCCATTTGCACTCGATGGGTCTCACACCATCAGGCGGGTCAACTAAGTTCCAAACTTGATTTTGCCCCATGGAATCTATCTCGGATCTCATGGCACTTTGCCATTTCTCGGAATCTGGGTCCATCATAGCTTCCGCATAGGTCCTAGGCTCATCGTTGTCCATCAACAATATGTCGCGCTCTCCCGTAACTAGGAGATTCATTTTCTGTGTAGCGCGACGTGGCCTTTCCGACCTTCGTGGTTGTGGCGGTTCTTCTCTTACCACAGGTGCCTCAACTCGTTCTGCTACATCAGCATCACTCGTAAAGTCTTGCCTCATAGGCTCATCTCGAATTTCTTCGAGATACACCTTCTGTCTACTTTTCTCGCTGTTGAGAAACTCTTTCTCCAAGAAAACACCGTTCCTAGCGACAAACACTTTGCCCTCTGATCGGTTGTAGAAATAATATCCAATTGTTTCCTTTGGATATCCCACGAATATGCACTTGTCCGTTTTTGGTGTAAGCTTGTCCGACTGAAGTCGCTTGACATATGCATCACAACCCCAAATTTTCAGAAAAGACAAACTGGGAGTCTTGCCAGTCCATATCTCATATGGTGTCTTCTCCACGGACTTAGATGGTACCCTATTTAGTGTGAAAGCTGCTGTTTCTAGAGCGTAACCCCAAAATGATAACGGTAGATCTGACTGGCTCATCATTGATCGCACCATGTCTAACAAGGTTCGATTACGTCGTCGGACACACCGTTCCTCTGAGGTGTTCCAGGTGGCGTTAGCTGTGGAACAATTCCGCAACTCTTTAGATGAGTGCTAAACTCGTGGCTCAAATATTCGCCTCCACGATCTGATCGCAAGGCTTTAATTTTCTTACCACGCTGATTTTCAACTTCATTCTGAAACTCTTTGAACTTTTCAAAAGTCTCTGACTTGTGCTTCATTAAGTAGACATAGCCATATCTACTAAAATCATCAGTAAAAGTTATGAAGTACTGAAATCATCAGTAAACGGATATTCAGAGTTTATGGATTACAATGCTATCGACGCTCTCCCGAATCCTGGATATGTTGGTACTGCAGGCATGCTTGCTGGGAGACCAGGGAAATCAAGATACCAGTATTGACCTCATGGTGCAAAAAATGACCGATGTATTGCAAAATCAATTCGGTCTGAAGCCTAAAAATCAGGGGTACATGTACTCGTCTCCTTTCCCGGAATGGTACCAAAGGGTATCATTGCCGAATAGAGTCAAGGTGCCTACAGAGTTTACTAAATTCTCAGGACAAGATGATACTAGCACTGTGGAACATATAGCTCGATATCTGATGCAGCTTGGAGAGGCTTCGGCAGATGAGGCTTTCAGAATCAGATACTTTCCTTTGTCACTGACGGGTCCAGCTTTTACATGGTTTGCTTCTTTGCCTGCTCAGTCGATTTGTACTTGGAAAGACCTGGAGCAGAAATTCCATGCTCATTATTACATTGGCAGTACCGAGAAAAAGTTGGTTGATTTGACCAGCTTAAGGCAGAGGAATAATGAAACACCTATGGAGTTCCTTAGGAGATTTAGGGAAACAAAGAGTATGTGCTTTTCTCTGAACATACCTGATGATCAACTGGCTGGTATGGCTGTAGCTGGCATGCTGCCTGCCATTCGGGAGAAGCTATTCGGGATGGAGTTTGATGATCTGGGCCAGTTGTCGCACAGATTGGCCTTGATGAGTAACCAGGCATATGGTTTCAAGAAAGATGCCAGATTTGCTAAAAATAATGATGTAGCTGACATCTATAACCAATTCCTTGAAAGAGCAGATCAAGAAGATGGGTATGAAGATAGCGAGGAGATAGCCGCAGCAGAGATAGTGTGGAGCAAAGAACCAGTTACAATGACTCAAAGATGGATCAAACAGATGAAGGGAACGTATGATTTTGATGTGACTAAGGCGGACAAATTGTTTGAGTTCCTGGTGAAAGAAGGCCGAATCAAATTGCCAGAGGGGCATTCTATGCTTCGGCCCGATGGAGTGAAAGATAAGAGGTACTGTGGGTTTCATGATAGAAATTCTCATTCCATTAATGAATGCAGAGTCTTTAGGATGAAGATTCAGAAAGCTATCCAGGAAGGACATCTGAAATTCGACAACAAGATGAAACTGGACAGTAACCCTTTCCCTCAGAATATGATAGGGTTCTCGGTTAATATGGTGAATGCTGTTCCATCTGGAGAAAAGGGAAGATTGAAAGTTTTAACCTCAAAGAAGGCAAGACAGGATGGTTCAGTTGATCCCACTCGGCAGATCACAATTGAACAGATTCGCCAGAAAGATCTTCGGTTCCCGAATAGCCGATTTGAAGTGGGAGAATCCTTTAAACCTAGAGTTACTACACGTATTCTCCTCAACAAATGGCAGCGTCAGCAAGAAAAGGAGCGTTTTCAAAGGCGTGAATACGAGGAGGAGAAAAGAAGGCGCGAAGAAGAAAGGTTTGAGGAAGAACAAGAAGAGTATGCTCGAGAGCAGGAACGTGCGCATTGGGGGTGTGCATTCTTCAGACACTGTTGGAACGAAGGTTTGAAGCTTCCCACATGGAATAGTTGTCCTGAATGCAATAATAGGTATGATGAATATAGGCAGGGAACTGTCAATCGCCGATCTGTCCATGAAAGAATTGGCAGGGTGCATCCTAGTGATGATCGGCGTTTTGATGATCAACCAAGAAAGAGACATGCTGATTACAAGTGGGTTGATCGTGAAGAAGAAGAAGATCATGCTTATGTTTGGCAAGAAGGACAATGGTGCCCACCTGGTTTGAGGAAGAGCCAGAAGAGAAGAGTACAGCGCCTGAGGAATCGGGAATTGAAGCAAGCAAAGGTCAAGGTGAAATCAATATGGCTCCCAAAAGACAGGCCTGACGAACATGGTCATTCGGCTCCTACATGTATGGTATGTTTTCTGCCGAATGAATTCATGGCTCCAGCTAACCAAATTGTACAGGAAGAGATATTGCCCGATATAGATGATGCCGAACAATTTGGGTTAATGGCACAATTGATGTTGAACAAACAAGCTGTTTTTGAGAAGCCAACCCAGAATCGGCACATGAAGCCACTGTACTTGAAGGGATATGTTAATGGCAAACCATTGACCAAGATGTTTGTCGATGGAGGAGCTGCTGTCAATGTAATGCCATATACCACATTCAGGAAGCTTGGTATGGGCCCTAGAGATTTGACACCAACGAGCATAATTCTAAATGATTTTGCTGGAAATCCTTCGGACACCAAGGGATGCGTGCACGTTGATCTGATGATTGGGTCCAAGACTCTGCTTACGACTTTCTTTGTCATTGAGGGCAAAGGGGCATATAGCTTGCTGCTTGGAAGAGATTGGATTCATGCAAATTGGTGTATTCCATCTACTATGCATCAACAGCTTATTCAGTGGATAGATGATGAGGTGGAGATTGTCCAAGCAGATGATTCAATAAGCGTGGCAAATATGGAACCAGCTTTCTGGGAATATCAAGGCATAGATTGTTTCTCAGGAAAAGACTGGGGAGAAGGTCCTGTGGCACCAGCCAGCAGTGATCAGCAGCCGATCGAAGCAGTCGGCTCTCATAGTAATTTTTGATGGAAAATCCAATTGATGGAACTGATGGAAAATTAGGACGTGGATTTGTGTCGGCCGATAAATTAGAAGAAGTGGACATTGGAGATGGTGACAAGCCAAGGCCGACATTTATCAGTGCTAACTTGGATTCGGTTTTCAAAGAAAAGTTGGTGACATTGTTAAAAGAATACAAGGACTGCTTTGCTTGGGATTATTCGGAGATGCCCGGTCTAGACCGTTCTATTGTTGAGCATCGGTTGCCAATCAAACCTGGTTACAGGCCTTACAAGCAACCACCCCGAAAAATCTACAAGGAAGAAGTGTTGGCCGATGTGAAAAAGGAGATTGAAAGATTACTAGATGCAAATTTCATTCGGCCATGTAAATACGCGGATTGGATCTCTAATATCGTTCCTGTCTATAAGAAAAATGGAAAGATGAGGGTTTGCATAGATTTTAGAGACCTAAACAAGGCTACACCCATGGATGGATATCCAATGCCTATTGCTGATTCATTGGTTGATGCTGCTGCTGGATACAAAGTGCTCAGTTTCATGGATGGTAATGCAGGATACAATCAGATTTTTATGGCATTGGAAGATATAGTAAAGACAGCTTTCAGGTGTCCTGGACACATAGGGTTGTTTGAGTGGGTTGTCATGACCTTTGGATTGAAAAATGCCGGTGCAACTTATCAAAGGGCTATGAATTATATTTTTCATGAGTTGATCGGCAAGATTGTGGAAATATATATTGATGATGTAGTGATCAAGTCATTGGATCATGAGTCCCATTTGGCTGACATAAGGAAAACTCTAGAATGCACCAGGAAGCATGGGCTTAAAATGAACCCGAACAAATGTGCTTTTGGAGTTTCGGCTGGAGAGTTTCTGGGATTTTTGATACATGAAGGAGGAATAGGAGTTGGCAAGAAAAGCATGAAGGCAATTGATGAAATTGTTCCTCCAACTAATCTTAAAGAGTTACAATCACTGCTTGGCAAGATAAATTTTGTGAGAAGGTTCATATCAAACTTGTCACAGAAGGTGTTGCCCTTTTCCTCACTGTTGAAAATAAAAAAGGATCAAAAGTTTGTATGGGGTGACGAACAACAGAAGGCTTTTGATGAAATAAAGGAGTACATGAAGAAGCCACCAGTATTGGTGCCTCCACAATTGAACAAGCCTTTCAAGTTGTACGTGGCGGCCGATGCCCAAACTATTGGATCGGCCCTCATTCAAGAATTTGAAGGGAAGGAAAGAGTAGTTGCATACCTTAGCCGAAAGTTACTAGATCCAGAGACAAGGTATTCGGCTACTGAGAAGCTCTGTTTATGTGTTTACTACTCATGTACGAAATTTCGGCACTACTTACTACATGTCGAATGCATTGTGTATTCAAAGTTTGATGTGATAAAACACATGTTGTCTATGCCAATTTTGAACGGAAGGATTGGCAAATGGATTTTGGCCTTATCTGAATTCGAATTAAGGTTTGAGTCAGCAAAGGCTGTCAAGGGGCAGATTATTGCTGACTTCATTACTGAACATCATGATACATCGATAAATTTGCTTAACATTATTCCTTGGGTATTATTCTTCGATGGATCTTCATGCAACAAAGGTGGTGGAGCAGGTATCTTATTAATTTCACCCAAAGGAGAAACATTTGAGTTTGCTGTTCCCATTCAATCTGCTGTTACTAACAATCAGGCTGAGTATGAGGCATTGCTCAAAGGGCTCCAATATTTGAAAGAAGCAAAGGCCATTGCAGTTGAAATTTTTGGAGATTCAGAATTGGTCATAAAACAATTGAATGGTGAATATGAGTGCAAAAGTGATACCTTGAGGAATTACTATGAAGAATGCAAAGAAATATTGAAGAGCTTTCGGTCAGTAATTCTACAACACATTCCTAGAGGGGATAATGGAGAGGCAAATAGATTGGCCCAAAGTGCATCAGGTTATAGAGAGCTTCAAGAAGTGTTTGCTAATGATGTATATGCTTTCGGAAGTAATCTGGCAGAAGATGATTGGAGGAAAGAAATTGCCGATTATTTGGAGAATCCATCCCAGAAAGTTTCGAGAAGACTCACGTATAAAGCTATAAAGTTTGTTCTTCTTGATAAAGATTTATATTATAAATCCTTGGACGGGATATTATTACGTTGCTTGAATCAAGAAGAAGCAAAGAGGCTGATGGGTGAAGTACATGATGGGTTGTGTGGAGCACATCAATCGGCTTACCGAATGAAATGGGTTATTAGAAGATCTGGGTACTATTGGCCTACAATGCTAGAAGACTGCTTTGGATATTATAAGGGATGCCAAGATTGCCAGAGATTTGGAAACATTCAAAGAGTTCCAGCATCAGTTCTGAATCCTATTGTCAAGCCATGGCCATTCGGAGGATGGGGAATAGATTTGATTGGCCAAATAAATCCTCCATCTAGCAAGGGGCATAAGTTTGTGCTTTTGGCAACTGATTATTTTACCAAGTGGGTTGAGGCAATTCCGTTAAAGAAGGTGACATCGGAGAATATGGTTGAATTTGTTAAAGAACGTATCATTTACAGATTTGGGATTCCTCAAACAATCACCACAGATCAAGGGACTCAATTTACATCTTCAGAGTTCAGAGATTTTGCTGAGAGTATGGGCATCAAATTGTTAAATTCTTCTCCTTATTATGCCCAAGCTAATGGTCAGGCAGAGGCTTCTAACAAGATCATGATTAAAATTATACAGAAGAAGATTGATCAGAAGCCGAGAAAGTGGCATTCGGTACTCAATGAGGCTTTATGGGCTTACCGAATGGCTCCACATGGAGCTACACAGACGTCTCCTTATGAGTTGGTGTATGGGCATCATGCTATTTTGCCATGGGAGATACAATTAGACTCAAGAAGAATAAAGTTGCAAAAGGATTTAAGTTCTAAAGATTATAAAGATTTAATGATGGACGAATTAGAAGATTTGCATATGATTCGTCTCAGGGCCTTGGAGAATATTGAGAAGAACAAAATGCGAGTTGCTAAGTATTACAACAAGAAGGTGAAGGTTAAGCAATTTACAGAAGGTGATCTAGTTTGGAAAGCGATATTGCCGATTGGAACCAAATATGCAGCATTCGGCAAATGGTCTCCAAATTGGGAAGGTCCTTTCAGAGTAGTTAGATGCGTGCCTGGAAATGCATATATTTTGAAGACATTATTGGGAGAAGAATTTGCTTCTGCTATAAATGGAAGATATTTGAAGAGGTATTATCCCAGTATTGAAATCGATCGGTGATTGATATATTAAATTGCCGAACAGCCGATATTTGGGAAGAAATCGTCTTTAGAAGGAAATTGACAGAGACATTGGAGAAAAAGAAAAATGGCCAGTACTGAATGTATTGCCCTTAGCACAAAATATGTTACATCAAGGGTTCATGCAAAAGATAAGTTTTATTGCCGAAATTCCATAAATCCCTAGTACAAACTACTGAAAGAGCCTGTTCAAAACAGACTGGGGATGAATGGAATCGGCAATGGCAGCGCCATGGCCATCAAGACGATCAATGGAGGCGTCAATATCATCGATGTCTTCTGGGTTGCTGTTGGCAAAACCAACCGGCATCCTGGAATAGTCAGTGCCGGTGTGCGTTGACATAGCGACGAGACCCGTAGCGACGCCCAGGCGAACGCCATGGGAAGCCACTTCGTCGACACGACCTGCCACCGCACCAAGGCGTGCCTCGGGTGTGTCCCCTTGGGCGTTCACCTTGTCCGCCAACTCCTCCACCAGCGCCTTCAGTCGATCAAGTTCAGCATCACGCGCTGCAAAGTCACAAGGGGATAACAAATTAATATCATTTGGAGGACGAGAATTGAGATTGAGCAGATTGCAGGACTCACCATCAATGACTTCAAGCAGCTGCTTGCGCTCGGCCTGCCATTCGAGGTCCGCAATCCCGGCTTGCTTGGAGATGATCTCCAGTTCGCGACGAGAGTCGTCGCGCTCCGCCTTGAATCGGCGAGCATCGCCGTCTGAGTAGCGGGAGTCGTCCGATGAACGAGTCCGATTGGACGAACTCGAGGAGTTGGACGCCGCAGGAGCAGCGGCTGGAGCCGCAACTGGCGCACCAGCGCCGGCAATCCATTGGATTACCCTGAAAGAACAAAGAAGATTCGTCAAGAAAGAGAAAGGAAATCTCGAGAAGAACAGAGAGAAGCAAGCAGCCAATCACCTGCGGCGAGCGCCGGCGCGACTTCCTTCGGCCTCATCGACGGCCGGGCGCCTCCTGTTGTTGTCGGCCATTGGAAGTTCCTCGGAGTTACTGTGGATGGGGAAAAGAATGACTTGAGCCGGCAAGAACTTGGAAGACGAAGAACTTGGTGAAAAACTGTGGGCTGCCTGGGTGTTTATTTATAGAACCCGCAGAGGAAATCGTGGCCAAAGATCGTGGCGCGTATTCCGAAGAGTTCGGAAGGTGGAAAGGATTTTCCAGCCGATCGGTTCTCATGTCGTTTGGGATTCTTATCGAGTCGTATTCGGCTTTGACTGGATGAGATTCGGCTATGTCATAGTTGAAGCGTTTTCGGGTCTGACGCTATTAAAACCAGCTTTGCCGAATGAGTTATCCACAATGGAGAGAAAGCAAAGATTGGTGAAACTACAAAGTTGGTAAGACATTCGGCTAATTAAATATTCAATACAACTACACACCCAAGTACTTGGAGATTACATCTTTAGCATCAGATATCATTCTATTAATGGTCTCCAAAAGATTTTTGCCTGCTTCTTGGGTTTTTATCAGAGCAGAGAGCTTCGTTTTGAGCTGTTTATCTTCAGATAGAATTGCCGATGCTTCCTTTCGTATCCTCTCTGTCAGATCAGGGAGTTCGGCTAACTTCTTCTCGTCAGCTTCGATTTCGGTTGACAGAGTCCTCAATTCGGCTTCTAGCTCAGCTTTTCTGATTTTCTTCAGATCAAGTGCTGGCTGCAGTCTAGCTGACAATTCTTTATTGCTCTGAGCTTGGATATACAGGTCTTTCAAGGATTGCTTAGCTATGGCTCTTCTTTGTTCTAAAGCTGGTTGTAAAGATTGACTTTTCAGAACCTGTCTGACTGCAGCAAATTTTTGATCCAATTGAGAGATTGGTTCCAAAGAAGCTTGAATATCAACAGGAAGGTTTTGTTCAATGGGCTCAAGCATATCTCTCAGAAGATCAGCATCCTTGACTTGATCCTGGATGTCTTTGTGCAGAAAGGAGAAGATTTCCTTTAGTTTTGCCTGGGTTTCTTCTGATAAAGTCTGACTGGAAGAAATTTCCTCTGCTTGTTCGGCAACAAGATCATCCAAGGGAAATGAGTAGCTGGGTGATGAAGTTATTTTCTCCTGGAAAAAGATATTGCCGAATTAATGATTATCCATTGAATAAAGAACTGGGGAGACTGGGAAATTATCTCTACCTCATTCCTGATCTCTTGGATGGAGAGAGAGGGCGGCTCAAGCTCAGGCAAAGGTTCTTGTATGTCATGCTGAGGAGAGCTTGGAAGGTTCTTTGGTGGAGATGAGGCTTCTGGCTGAGGTACATCAGGTAGAGCTGAAGCTGGTTCTTGATGAAAAAAGGAGCTCTCCGAAATTGGATCCATTGAAGTTTGCTCTGTGACTGAAAGAAAGTTAGTGCCGATGAAAAAGAATTTTTAAAGGACAAGATGGTGAGAAATTTTACTGATCACTGAAGCATCGGCAGGTCCTGTGCTAATGGCCAATTGTTGTGATTTGGCCTGAAATCATAAAGGAACAGAAATGAGCAGAATGAAATTAGCATTTTTTACTCGAGGAAGGAGAAATTTGACCTGTGCAATTATTTTGCTGCTTGTTCTTTTCTTCTTTACAACTGAAGGGGCAGTTAAAGAAAGAGTTTTCCTCTTGACAGATGATGGTCTAGTAAGTATTGGATCTGAAGAAGCTTGTCTAGCCATCAGCTGAGCCAAGGTAGGAGATTGGTGCCCCAAAGCAGAGATTGGGCCTGCAGTTTTGTATAAAATTACCCTGGCAAGAGGGGCAGGTGTTATGTCCTGCAAAATAATAGAGTCAGAATCGATTGGGGTTAATGTTATTAAGACAGATGAAGGAATAAGCATATTACCTCTGCAGTTGGCTGATAATCAGGCATTAATTCAAGGCAGAAGGGATGGATTGGCATGTTGAAGATATGATCATGGAATTCTTGCCACCAGAGAGTGAAGGAAGGATGGGCAGATATTATTGGCACAAAAGGATCAGGTGCATAAATAGTTCCACAGCATTTATAAGTAAAAATCCTTCTTGTCTCTGTGGAATCCTTGACAATCTCCCTAGGCCTGAGGAATTAATGGAAGAATAGCCTGGGGGGCACTTGGCCACATCCCAACTGTCTAGCCATCATGTTTGGCTGATAATATTCATAAGTGCTTTGAACCAGCCTCCCTCCACAGAATTCGGCTGGCAGGATGCAGGGCTGGATGAAGGCATTGAAAATTGCTACAGATCGTACATCAGTGCATCCAGTCTCAAAGCTGAATTCGCAAGGGAGAGTAAGATTGTCATTATCCAAATATGGGAACCAAAGAGGATGAGCAAAGCCTCTGAAGAAGAGCTCAAACAGTTCACCAATGTTCTTGTTGATAGATACAGTGGAAGCAGCTTCTCCATAGGTTTGACAACCTTTGGTTCTCCGGGCTTCTCCTTCTTTGTAATTGATTGAAGGGAAGTCTCGGCTGTTGAGGTCAATAGCAACGATTTGATGCATGTATAACTGCAGCCACATTTGGACAAACCACCAGGGACCATTTACACAGGGGATTTTCTTACTAGTATGCATCAGGTGGGTGGTTTGATTGAGCATATGATAGACGCTTCCCAGGAGGTATTTCCCAAGTGGGATGACTTTTCCAGCAGCCAGCTCTTCAGCCATCACGATGTGATTCAAGGTTGGCTCATTGGCTTTGCCACAAAAGACTGATCTGCATAGCCACATATTCAGGAAGGCCCTGTATTCGACATCGGTCAGAGGGCCATCAGACATATGATTCTGAATGTATCTCTTATATCCAACCCCTGTTTTTACTCCTGTCTGCTTGGAGGAACCTTTGTGATCATATGGGTGTACAGTTCCTGTAACATTCAGGCCGGTCATCATGTAGACATCGGCCAAAGTAGGAGACATTGGGCCATGACCAAAAAGAAAGGTATTTGTACCATTGGACCAAAAGTGGCAAGCTGCAATCAGGAGGTTCTCATTCTTTGGTGTTTCGGCTAATGACAGCTCCAGGCAATGAGAAATACACAGATGATCCCAGTTCTGTGTTTGGGGCTTTTATCATCAGACATCCTTTTATACCAATTTCTCCAGCCGGCAATTGGGGGCAAGGGCCAGTTCTTGAAGGCGTCTTGCCACTCATGAGGTTTTGTCAGCGAAATCTTGAAAGGAATCCTCTGAGATTCGGCCGCAATGATTTCGGAAGGGTCTGAATCCCCTACAGGGCCGAGGAAATAGGATGGAGCTTTTTCCTCAACAGGGATAAGGATTTCGGCAGCCAGGGCCTATCAAGAGTGGAAGGAGATGAGAAGAAATTTAAGATGCGAATCGAAAGAAGAATACCGAATATGCTTGAGGGGATTGAAGCTTACCTGGAGGGCAAAATCTTGATTCGTCATTTGAAGATTGAATCCTGGAAGTCGATGACTTAGGGTTCGGATCTGGATGAGAGCTCTGAAGATTCAAGAGATAAAACGGATGTCGAGCGGGCTCAGCCTGGAAATGTTGGGGATTCCTGGTCAATTCCGAGATAAAAGTATCCTTTATCCCGAAATTGAAGGGGCATGTGTTGACACCAAAAATTAGCACCAGGAAGAGGCTGACATGTGGGCCGGATTTGGTGGAAGGATGCCATTCGGCTAAAGGGCTTTCTCTGAAGCATTCAGCAAAGATGCTCTGCGGTCGGGAACGCGTCGCCATTCGGCTAAGGGGTTTTCTCTGAAACGTTCGGCAGAGATACTCTGCGGTCGGGAATGCGTCATCATTCGGCAGAGGCATTGTTCCGCAGGCGAAGAGTGGTAGCGTTCGGGAAGACATGATGACGTGGATCAATATAAGGAAAAGGCCGGTTCGAACAAGGAACGCAATATGGGCACGAAGATTCGTCATTTATTTTTAGAAACAAGTATTGTAGTCGTGTCCGACTAGGAGTTGTATCAAGACCTGGGTATAAATATAAACCCATGGCAATTGTATATAGAGCGATCGAATCAATCATACAACAAACCGGCCCCGTGCCAACATCGAGTCCTTTAGTCGAGTCGTCGAGTTCTTCGAGAGGAGTCATCGATCCGTCGACCTCCGTAAGTACCGGCAACCTTGTATCATGCTTAGTATCATGCGGTGGATTTAAGCTTTGATGCAAGTAGTCTTGTTATCATGCTTAGTATCATCCGGTGGATTTAAGTAGTGGTCTCAAGAAGGTTCCTCTGTTAGGTCATGAGCCATGCGGTGGGCTAAGATCTAGTATGGACCAAGTTATCGGCTCTGTTAGATTTCGGCAAGATCTAACAGATTCATTAAGTTACCCCGTGTTGCTTCGTTTTTACTATGTGCTTAATTCATGCAACACACCTTTGCCCAATCTAGATCGGCTAGAATCGGCTCTACTTCACGATGTGACGACTTATCCCCTCACAGCCGAGTCCGAAACCGATCTAGGTTGCCACGTGTCGCGGGTTCGAGCTTGTCGGCATCGTGTAGATCTTGACAGAACCGGGTATCATGCGGTAGATGCAGGTTTTTGGGTCGTCTTAGAGCTAATCATCCGGTGGATTAGAATTCGATTCGATCTGATAGATTTATCTTTACCGATTAGGCTTGTTCCTTCGCCATGGACCCCGATTCGGCTAAATAGCCGCATTCGGTAGTGCTCTCACGAGTGAACGTGTGTTCGTGGGTTTGCATTGGACAATGAATGCTTTTAGCCTTTCACGATTAGATTGTATCATGCGGTGGATTGATCTAATCTGATTGGTGGTGTGGCCTCAAACGAGTTGTATCATGCGGTGGATTAACTTGTTCGTTGCCATGCTTGATGGGTGCTGCTTTCGGCCTATGCATTCTTGTTTCAATGTAAATTCGTGACTGTGTTGTGGGTTCGTAATTAAACATTGAATGCTTTTAGCTTTTCACGGTTAGATTGTATCATGCGGTGGATTGGTCTAATCTGATTAGTGGCGTGGTCACAAACAAGTCGTATCATGCGGTGGATTAACTTGTTTGTTATCATGCTTGACGGGTGCTGCTTTCGGCCTATGCATTCCTTGTTTACTGCGAATTTATGATCATGTTTCATCCTTTATTTCCATACCACATATGTCCTCGTTAATCGGTCACGGATATACTTTGCTTTCTTTGCTTACTTAAAGACCGATTTTACGTCATGCTGATGTTGTGCGTTCGGCAGTGTGATTCTTATATGCTTCTACCGATTGCCGAATGATGTTCTGAGTAACGACAGATAGCTTGTCCGTAGCTATATGTCTCTCGAGATTGGCTTCAATGCCGCAAATATGGAACTGTCTGGTCTCACCCGACACGTTCCAGGTTTTGATCTAAACGTTTTTGTTCCTTTGTTAGTTTTCAGGCAAACTGACTGGCACGCTTCCGGATTCAAAAGCCCGGGCCACGTGTGAAGCTAGCTAATTCGGCTTGCTGTGTGCTTGGCGTGAGGTGCGGATTTTACGTCAACACAATAAATAAACAATATGTCATAGATACAAAACATTGTCCACTCACACTGGAGCTAATCTAAATGATATCTAATACCCATAGCTCTCGTGTGTGATTCATGTTTAGGCCGTGGAAGAGCCTTTGTCAAAGGATCAGCAATATTCAAATCCGTATGTATTTTGCATATCTTTATCTCACCACGTCTAACGAACTCTCGAATGAGGTGAAACTTCCGCAGTACATGTTTGTTTTTCTGGTGATTCCTCGGCTCCTTAGCCTATGCAATTGCCCCATTGTTGTCACAGTAGAGTTCCAATGGGCTAGATGCATTGGGAAACACACCAAGCTCAATGAGAAACTTCCTCATCCAAACACCTTCCTTCGCCGCTTCCGAAGCTGCGATGTACTCTGCTTCCGTTGTAGAATCAGCCACAATATCTTGCTTAGAACTTTTCTAGCTTACAGCACCACCGTTTATTGTGAACACAAATCCTGATTGCGACTTTGAATCGTCTGGATCAGTTTGGAAATTAGCATCGGTGTAACCCTTTACAATGAGCTCTTCCTCACCTCCATAGACTAGGAACACATCTTTAGTCCTTCTAAAGTACTTAAGAATGTTTTTCACCGCTGTCCAGTGACTTTCACCTGGATTAGTCTGGTGTCTGCTCGTAACACTTAGAACATATGAGACATCTGGACGAGTACTTATCATGGCGTACATGATGGATCCAATTGCTGAAGCATAAGGAACCTTACTCATGCGCTCCCGCTCATCAGTCGTCGTAGGACACTGAGTCTTGCTGAGGTGTATGCCATGTGACATAGGCAAGAACCCTTTCTTGGACTGTTCCATGCTGAACCGATTCAGCACCTTGTCAATATAAGTATCTTGACTTAATCCTATAAGCCTCCTTGATCTATCCCTATAGATCCTTATGCCCAGAATGTATGCAGCTTCCCCTAAGTCCTTCATAGAAAAACTATTTTTCAGCGAAGTCTTAACGGATTCTAGCATAGGAATATCATTCCCAATCAACAATATGTCATCCACATACAAGATTAGAAATACAACAGAGCTCCCACTTTCCTTCTTGTAAACACAAGCCTCTTCTTCATTCTATCGGAAGTCAAACCCTTTGACTACCTCATCAAAACGAAGGTTCCAACTCCGAGATGCTTGCTTTAATCCATAGATTGATTTCTGAAGCTTGCAAATTTTTCCAGCATTAGTTGGATTGACAAAACCTTCTGGTTGTATCATGTATACATCCTCCTCTAGATTCCCATTGAGGAAAGCTGTTTTGACATCCATTTGCCATATCTCATAATCGAAATACGCAGCTATTGCTAGAATGATCCGGATAGATTTAAGCATCGCTACTGGAGAGAATGTCTCGTCGTAGTCAACTCCTTGAACTTGTCGAAAACCTTTTGCAACAAGTCGTGCTTTATAGACGTTAACATTTCCGTCTACATCTCTCTTTCTCTTAAAGATCCATTTGCACTCGATGGGTCTCACACCATCAGGCGGGTCAACTAAGTTCCAAACTTGATTTTGCCCCATGGAATCTATCTCGGATCTCATGGCACTTTGCCATTTCTCGGAATCTGGGTCCATCATAGCTTCCGCATAGGTCCTAGGCTCATCGTTGTCCATCAACAATATGTCGCGCTCTCCCGTAACTAGGAGATTCATTTTCTGTGTAGCGCGACGTGGCCTTTCCGACCTTCGTGGTTGTGGCGGTTCTTCTCTTACCACAGGTGCCTCAACTCGTTCTGCTACATCAGCATCACTCGTAAAGTCTTGCCTCATAGGCTCATCTCGAATTTCTTCGAGATACACCTTCTGTCTACTTTTCTCGCTGTTGAGAAACTCTTTCTCCAAGAAAACACCGTTCCTAGCGACAAACACTTTGCCCTCTGATCGGTTGTAGAAATAATATCCAATTGTTTCCTTTGGATATCCCACGAATATGCACTTGTCCGTTTTTGGTGTAAGCTTGTCCGACTGAAGTCGCTTGACATATGCATCACAACCCCAAATTTTCAGAAAAGACAAACTGGGAGTCTTGCCAGTCCATATCTCATATGGTGTCTTCTCCACGG
The DNA here is from genome assembly GCA_033239725.1 of Echinochloa phyllopogon. Classification (NCBI taxonomy): domain Eukaryota; kingdom Viridiplantae; phylum Streptophyta; class Magnoliopsida; order Poales; family Poaceae; genus Echinochloa; species Echinochloa phyllopogon. The sequence goes on along the minus strand of BTCW01000002.1, from coordinate 45,254,508 downwards.
ACTTAGATGGTACCCTATTTAGTGTGAAAGCTGCTGTTTCTAGAGCGTAACCCCAAAATGATAACGGTAGATCTGACTGGCTCATCATTGATCGCACCATGTCTAACAAGGTTCGATTACGTCGTCGGACACACCGTTCCTCTGAGGTGTTCCAGGTGGCGTTAGCTGTGGAACAATTCCGCAACTCTTTAGATGAGTGCTAAACTCGTGGCTCAAATATTCGCCTCCACGATCTGATCGCAAGGCTTTAATTTTCTTACCACGCTGATTTTCAACTTCATTCTGAAACTCTTTGAACTTTTCAAAAGTCTCTGACTTGTGCTTCATTAAGTAGACATAGCCATATCTACTAAAATCATCAGTAAAAGTTATGAAGTACTAAAATCCACCTCGAGTTGTCGTGCTCATTGGTCCACATACATCAGTATGTATGAGTTCCATCAAGTCTTGCGCCCTCTCAGGAAAACCTGTGAAAGGTGCCTTGGTCATCTTGCCTAGGAAACAAGCTTCGCACGTCTCGTATGATTCAAAATCAAACGAAGTTAAAAGTCCATCAGAATGGAGCTTCTTCATGCGCTTCTCACTTATATGACCCAAACGACAATGCCACATATAGGTAGGATTCAAATCATTTAGCCGAGGCCTTTTAGCAATTATATTACATATAGGTGAATCATCAAGATTTAAAATGAACAACCCATTCACAATGGATGCAAGAGCCACAAACATGCCATTCTTTGAGATCACACAACCATTGTCTTTACTCGCGAATGTATAACCATCCTTCATCAAACATGAGGGAGATACAATGTTTCGACTCAAACTAGGAACAAAATAACAATTATTCAATTCCATGATAAATCCTGACGGAAGGTGGAGTTGCATCGTCCCGACGGTCAAAGCAGCAACTCTTGCATTATTGCCCACTCGGAAATCAACTTCGCCTCTTCCTACGCTTCTACTTCTTATTAGTCCCTGCATCGAATTGCAAATATGAGCAACCGATCCGGTATCAAATACCCAGGAATTAATAGAAGATTCAGCGAGAAAAATGTCTATAATATTAATGCCAAGTGTACCTGATGCAGTAGTACTCTTACTGCCGCCATTCTTCAGAAAAGGCAGGTACTTCTTGCAATTCCTCTTCCAGTGACCAATTTCCTTACAATAAAAGCACTCCTTCTTTTCTGCAGCTTGTCCAGACTCAGTCTGGGGCGTTGAGCTTGGCTGAGAGATCATATCTTTAGCCTTGCCCTTCTTCTTCCAAGATTTGCCCTTCTTCTTGAAGTTAGGCCTGTTTTGGATGGCCATCACATGGCTGCTGCTAGCGCTTTTCTTGATATCAGCCTCTGCTGTCTTGAGCATGCCACATAACTCATTCAATCCCTTCTCCGCCCCATGCATATGGTAGTTCGAGATGAAGTTCCCAAAGCTAGGCGGAAGTGATGCTAGAATAAAATCGGTGGCTAACTCTGGACCAAGTGGGAAGCCTAGCTTCTCCAACCTCTGTGAGTAACCAACCATCTTGATCACATGCGGCCCTACAGCTGCGCCTTCTGCTAGCTTTGTTTCCACAAAAGCCTTTGAGACATTGAACCTTTCAGTCCTGGCCTGAGTTTGAAACATATCCTTGAGCGCCTCGATCATATCATGCGCCTCATGATTTGTCTCAAACTGCATCTGCAGCTCGGGTTCCATGCAAGCAAGCATAAGGCAACTCACTTCAAGATTGGCATCACATGCCTTCTTGTAAGCATTTTTCTCAGCAAGAGTTGCGTTATCATCAGGCTCAACTGGTAATGGGGTGTCTAGAACTTCTTCCTTTTTCTCAGCCCTGAGAACAATTCTAAGGTTTCGGATCCAATCCGCATAATTTGTTCCATTCAACTTATCCTTCTCAAGGATCGAACGCAAAGAAAACGGTGTGCTAGGTGCCATTGATCTACAACAGAAAATAATGCAAAATACTAAGACAATGTATCTATGACAGAGTAAAATACATTAAACAATTTAACGGAATTTACTCCCACTAAAATCAATATCCCTCCATTGATACTTTAGTGATTCAGGATCCACAACTAACAAGTCGACTAGTGAGCTTTAGCATCACCGCTAGAAGACATGGTAGATCGGTAAGCAACTCTTGCTAATCATATCATATATGACTCCTGTTGTTGGTTGACATCTCTATGTCTCGGCGTCCAACCTTTATGTCCCAAGGTCCTTAACCGTTAAGATAACCTTGTTTAAGTTAACCAACTCCTTATGCGAGTAAGTATCCGATACAAACCCATCTAGTCAAGGAAAACTAGTGGCACCCTAATTTCATAGACTCACCACTAATTGTACAAGACATGTGATGGTGCAAGATTTAGTTGGGAGGACATTTAGAACTTAAACAATTTTTGAGGGATCGTTTTTCAAAATTTTAATTTCGCCGGACCGTCCGACGTTCCCTGCGGACCGTCCGTTGTTTCCTTGCGGACTGTCCGACCTGCTCTGGCGGACCGTCCGACCCTCTGGAACGCTGAAAAAACGCTTCTGTCAAAATTCTGACTGAATTTGCGGACCGTCCGCCGCTCTCTTGCGGACCGTCCGCCGTTCTTGCGCGGACCGTCCGCCGTTTCTCCCGGACTGTCCGATCTGCTCCGCGGACTGTCCGACCTGCTCTGGCGGACCGTCCGACCCTCTGGAACGCTAGACAACGTCTCTGTAAGATTCTTGAACGAATTTACGGACCGTCCGCCGCTCTCTCGCGGACCGTCCGCCGTTCCTGAGCGGACCTACGATTCTATCTGACCAATCACATTGGTCTATATCTCACCATGCCTAGGTTTACGTGTATCACTTAACTCCGGTGGCGGAATTCCGACCGGTAGGAGTAATTCGTTACACCACCATCATAGTGAATCCTTGTCAACATCGTCGTATATCGACATGCAACGCGGTCATTGATCTAAGTTCGATTCGATCAATCCAATTGGTCTATATCTCACCATGACTGGGTTTGTGTGTATCACTTAACTCCGGTGGCGGAATTCCGACCGGTAGGAGTAATTCGTTACACTACCATCATAGTGGAGATCACGAACCGATCAGAGACCAATCTACTACCAAGCATATCTCTATATGCTGGCATCCGAATCTATAACGAAACAGCTACGGCTCTGGTACCACTGTTGGGTAACGATGGATGCTACGCTAGCTCACACAAAAACTCGTTCACCCAAAATAGGAACAGCAGCAGTTATAGATCACAGATTGTTACCACTAGACGCGCAGTTGCAGCGGAAGCCGTCTCGATGTAGACGAACGCGTCGAAGTGGCAGTGCAGTGCAGTTGCTTACGTCCGTCTGGTCCTGCACGTGCGGTTCGTCCTTGTGCTCCAAGCGCAGCACCTCCGAGGTATCCACACGTACGAGGATTGAAACGTCGCGCACCGGACTGCTAGGTCCGCGAGCACGACAGGGAGAAAAGCAACTATTGCTTGGAAGTCGTGTCTTTCTCAGGAGGGGTTTGGTCTCTATTTATTTGGATGAAATTCTCCACACCATATTCCATTAGCAATATGAGACTAATAAATAAAGCACCCCTTCCCCTGGTAATGGGCTTCACAACATTTGTGGCCCATTAAGACTAGTGGATCGAATCCAGTTGTCTCCTGGGCATATTCCCAACACACCGCCTTCCGTCTTCGCCCGGCCACGGAGGCCGCGGGCGCTTTCGCGGCCTCGTGCTGCAGGGTTGCGTTTGGGTGCGTCAGGCGGTGATCCGCGCAAGGTTGCTGTCTGTGGAAAAAAAAAAACACTGAAGCTTGGTGGCTCCTCTAGCTCTGAAAAGGACTTGGGGGGCCTCGAAATTGACCCGGTTTTAAGTTTCTACACACGTTCCAGTCATGTTTGATTGATGTTTGGAAGAAGTCGGTAGTGTACAAGGGGAGAACCGGAGAATTGTCTGGCCGGAAGATTATATCGTTTCCATTCCAAGATTTCAGCTGGTAGAATCCAGGACCTTATCTGAGACTGACAGTGACTGTGCGAGGCCCAGCTCCACAGGTCTAAGCAACCCAACAGGTTAGGAATGAACCAAGTGCTCAGCGTGTTTGCATCTCACTCAGACAAAATTTTTCATCATCATCATATTTTCTTCCTTTTGCTTTGTGATTGTGTGTGGCCCAGCTCGACTGCTCGACAGATCCAAGCACTCCCAAACAGATTGTGTCTCACTCTCAGACCAAATTCTTTGATATCTTCCTTTCTTTTCTTTTCTTTCTTTTCTTGCTTTGTGCTGAGGTATTCACATTCAGACAACCGAACCGCTGGCCTTGATAGCACTGGTAAGCAGCATGCTAGTGAGAAATTTCAGAATTTAGGTCTCAATCTGCGCGTCTTTCAAGACTTGGGACTCAATTTGCAAGCCTTCCATTATTTGACACGCAAAAATTTTCAATCCACGTATTTTCAACCAATTTCAACCAGCCTATATGGGGCTACCAATTTGCTATGACCTTATCCGTTATCCCTTCACGAGAGAATCAGATGCATAGTGGCCTCGACGCACATATCTCTCCGTGACCGCTCGCCTCTCTCCCCGTCCCCGCTCACCTCTTTCTCACAGGTGCCGCCACCCTACCCTTGTTCCACACTGCTGTTACCTCTCGCGACCGCACCATCTCAGCCTGCCCTCTTCCTGAGCTCGGGCAGAGTTGCTAGGGCAAAGAGGTCGGAGCGCAGACGCATGCTGTTGCCTGTTGCGGTGGCGTCACCCCTGCCTGTTATCGCCCCTCCGCCGGAGCTTTCTCTCGTGAAGAATAAGGAGATGAAGGCAGGGACAAAACGGTAATCTTGTGTGGAAAAGAAAAGGGAAAAGAAGAGAAATAAAGAGAATTAATGAAAAACACCAAGATTGAAAGAATTCGCATTCTCGGTGTTAAATAATACAGTAGAAGGCTTCACGATTAGGTTCCAGATTTTAAAAGGAGCGCGGCTTTGGACCCATGTTTTGAAATTTCTCCCGTTCCACTCGACTCAACTAATTACGGCCGTGTTTGTTTCAGTTTATTTCCAATTTTCAAAGCTCGATTTTAAGAAATTCAAAAGTCTGATGACTCTCATAATTCATAATCCAGAATCCAGCATAATCTGTATTCTCGATTATAAATTATCGGAGTCATCTGACTTTTTTATTACCCGTAACCGAGCTTTCAAAATCAGCCATAGCCTGAAATAAATGGGGCCTAAATCGTCTCCCTCAATCGAGGGGAAGCATAAAGATGGAGGGTGCGACGCACATATAGAGCCAGGTGTTGGTGTGAGTTTTCACTCCACCGGAGCGCGATATTGTACATTGAAAAACTCACTTCCGTTTTTTCTTAATATAATGATACGCGGTTCTCGTGCGTATTCGAGAAAAAAAAGGAAGCCCAAGGGCATCATGCATATTTTAGAAACAACTCACACCTGCAACCGCTACGCGTCTCCAACTCTCAACTGCACCGGTGCCTCTCTTCCCCTGATCCCTCCCAGTCCCTGCAGCACTGCACAGTGCACTGCCGGAATTCAAGCACCCTAGCCTCACTCCCTCCGTTGCTGCTGCTTGCTGGCGATCAGAGAGAGATTCAGAGTACGACCACACCAACGCTGTAGAACCCACACGCCGCTGCTCTGCGACTAACCCCCCGTAGCAAAGCATAGGTGCCGGGGAACTCATCAATTGCCGCCGCCGCTCCTCCCGCTTGCTCATCCGCGATCGACCCATCCGTCGGTCCGTCCGTCCCTCACCGTGGCCTACATGCCGTTGCTCCATGCGACCAATGCTGCCGCTCCGCTTTGCTCACTGGCTGCTGCCGCTGTTACAATTCACTGCGCTCGTACTGCGCCCAACCTACGAGGCTAGCTAATCCCGTATGGCTGTGTCTCTATGTAGGATCGGAGTAGGGCTCAGTCGGGGAGTGGCGCGGCCGCCGCAGCTAATGCACTGTCAGTCAGTGCGCCGCTGCGTCCACTGCTAGTGGAGCCGGCCGGACACTGTGAGTGAGAGAGATAGAGGAGGGAGAAGGAAGGAAAAGAATCGCGCTCGATTTGGGTGCCGAACGAACCCATCTTCCCCGATTCGAATCCGATGGACCCTCTCGACTCACTTCCTGCTACAGTTGTAACTATATCGCATGGCGCGAAGAGCCACGCGTGGCGATTATTGGCGAGTACCACTCGCTCCCCAGCCGCAACTGGAAACTTTTTTCTTACCGCTCCGGCGGTAGGTACCAATGTACCATTGCCCAGTAAATTTGTGATGCATGATCGGCATGGCGCCAAATGCTACCGCCACGTCCGATCCATTCAATTCCGCTGAGGCCACACCTGCCGGCACTGCACACAGTTACAAACTCACAGTGAGCTAGCAGGATACATAGCAGGGCCAGGCTGAGGCGAGCTAGCTGATCCAGAGTGCAGGCATGCATCGTCAGCTCAGATCGATCGGAAGCCTGTTCTTTTGACGATCCGATTCCGATCCGATCGTTCGATTAGTCCATCCCATCGGACTCAGCTTCGCTTCGGCCGGTACATGCTCCGTACCACCGCTGCCATGTCCGGTAGTAGCATGTCTCTGCTTGTAGTTCTCTGCTAATGTAGTAATGGGAACCCATTAACCGGGCTCATGGTGGCCTACTTCCCTGTCAGATAAAAAGGGGCGCCGAATTAACTGGGAGTAAAACCTCGTCTGAGCCCGGTCAGTTGACGTCCGTGCATTTGCCGACGCAGCGCAGCTAGCGCAATTGCTACTGATTGTACCCGGCCCTAGCAGTAACTAAACAATCAACAACACTCCTCTCGGTAACTCGTCAATCAATTTTTTTACCGTCTCACTCGGAGCTGCAACGCTGCATCCATCCATCCATCGATCGATCATCGTCGCAGCTTCCCAACGCGCGAGGTATCAAATTGGCGTGCCAGGACGGAGCTCCGATCCGTCTCAAAAGGAGAGGCCGGGGTAGTAAATTCCGGCGCTCGTGATGATTGTTCCTACGCGCTACCAGCTAAGACCGTAGGAAAAAGATTTGACGGTGATGCGCCATGCATATACATGAGCACATAGGACATGCACCCTCGCTAGCAGAGTAGCAGTAGCCCTTGGAGTAGCTCCCATGGCGAAAAGCTCTAGTGTAGCGGTGCAGAGACGTCCATTAACGAGCAACTTCTGTGCAGGTTGCAGGCATCACCAAGCTTGCTACAACAGCAGCTAGTCCCGAAGCTGGAACAGTGACCGGGCAGTATTCGTCCGGTCCGGTAGATGGGGAGGGAGCGAGCGACGGTGAAGAACATTGAATTCTTCGGTTCTTCCGATCCTTCGTTCTCCTTGTCTCGTTGTGGTATACGCTTCACGGAATCACGGTTGCGAATTACGGTCTGCTGTGATCGAGTCGAGTGCTCCTGCTCCGACTGTAAGCGTGCACAGTAGCTTGCGATCTGCGTGCCTGTTGTTCGTTATGGGGCTGGCAGTTAATTTCTTTTAAGAAGGTGCATGCATGTTCTGTCTTGCAAGAATCCGGAATCCTCGTTGGATATGATACCCATGGTCCGTGGTTAGTCTTCTTGTTCACCATGCCATTCGAGGTTTTCTTTTTCAGTTGCCTCTAAGAAAAAAGAAACAGACCCATGCATCGCATGTCGCATATCCACAAGTCTTAGGTCTGTCTGATTGGATTGGAAATTGGATTGACTGACGGATGCATCAGCATCACCCCAACGTTGCAGATAGACACCGCCTGGTGTCTGCTGGCAGTCAGGGGTGCAGCGCCGGCGACCGACCGGAGGATGCCAAGGCGTGCCCAACTCTCCCTTCTTCTAACACTGCCACTTATAGCTCCTACTACATGTAGAGCTCGTTAGCGCTGACGTGCGCTTGACGGCGACGCGCGCGTTCCCCTTCCAGGTGCCCGGCCGGTGGATTAGGCCCAGATCATGTTCATGTCTCTCCCTTCAATCCACAAAACTATATAAAAAAACCCCCTCCGTCTCAGGTGGGTCTGGTCGTCGTGACCTAATAAACGTTGCTTTCCGGCCTCGTGCGTTCGAAATTGCTCGTAATTCAGACGGCCGGTCGTGCTCCTTTTTCCCCCGGACGGAGGGTTTTTTTGCAGGTTTGTTTATTGGCGACATCGGCGAAAGATCAGCCGGCCCATTACGCAGAGATTACTTGGCTTTGCTTTGGCGGCGGGGTAACTGCGTGCGTGCGTGCGCGAGGAAATTTCTTGGTCGCGGCGCGGGGGTTGCCTGTGCTGTGCGCGCCTACGCCTATGTTGTTCACCCGTGCGAGCAACCACCTCTCGCGGATTGGCTGCAGGGCTGAGTGGCGACAAGCCGGCAGATTTGGCCACGACACGGCCTGGGGGGGTTACATGCTAGTACTCCATGGGTGGGGGTCAGTGGAGGCGGAAAGCTTCAGCTCGTCAGCTGACTTCAGTTAGCTGGCAGTGGAAGCTTCACTACCGTGTGGCTCCCATCACGCTCCGTCCTCGGTTCACTTATCTCGCGAAATTTTAGCACTACTAGCGGCGACGAAAATGATATACGCGGGCGGCACGTGCGATTTCGGCCACAGGCCGTGTGTGCACCGAGGTAGGCGCCTGTCGATCCAGGGAACTCAGCCCACAATTGAACGCCAGCCCATTGGGGTGGTTTCTTTTTTGGAAAAAGTCCATCTTACCTCCCTCATGTATCACGAAAGTCTAGTTTTCCGCCCTCATTTGTGAAACCGGGTAGTTGACCTCCTCCAACTAGTGATACCGGTCCAACTTTCCTCCCTCGGTGATTTTGTTCCTGGTTTTAACCTGTTTGACCGCCACATCGGATCCTGACTGGTGGGCCCATGCTGACTCAGCTATTGTTCTTGGGTGACGTCACTAACTCAGACGAGGTATAGGAGGACGGCGAAGGCGATGATGCGGCTGAACCCGGCGTACCTCAAGTCGTACACGCCGGAGGCCATCGACGCCATGGAGTGGGTGTCGCTGGAGTCGACCATGGCGCTGTGGAGCCCGCACTTCCACGTGGCCATCGCCTCTGTGCTCGCGGCGGAGCATGGAGTCTGCGCGCGCGTGCTCGAGCCCCTGCCGCCGGTGGTGTGGCCCGAGTGCTTCGCCAAGATCGCCGCCACGTTTTTCCTCTTCGCCGACGGCGTGGCCACCGCGGCGCGCGAGCCGCAGAGGACGTTCAAGCTGCTCGACATGCTCGACGCGGTAGTCCGGGAGCGGGACCGCCTCGACGCGCTCTGCTCCAGCGAGTGCGCCGTGCTGTCCGCCATCTGCGAGCGCGCGCAGGCCTGGCGCGCCGCCGCCGCCGGGTTCTTCGCGTTCGTCCTCCGCATCGAGACGCGCTACGTCGCCGGCGCCGCGCCGGGCACGTGCCCAAGATCATGCGGTACGCCGGCGGTGGCCAAGGCGATGCGCGGCGCGTACGCCGGGTTCTTGAAGGCGAACGACAGGGCCTTGGCCGGCGGGCGGAGGGAGGTGTTGCCGCTGGACGTCATCGAGGGGATGGTCGGGCCGGTGTTCGACGAAATGGGCGAACGGAAGCCCGGGCGGCTTGGGCCGGGCGAGGAGCAGCCGGAGCCGGCGGGAGTCGAGGGACAACAGCAATCTGGAGGGCTTTGGCATCTAAAGAGGCAAACATGGCTGAGTCAGCATAGGCCCACCGGTCAGGATCCGACGTGGCGGTCAAACAGGTCAAAACCAGGAATAAAACCACCGAGGGAGGAAAGTTGGACCGGTATCACTAGTTGGAGGAGGTCAACTACCCGGTTTCACAAATGAGGGCGGAAAACCAGACTTTCGTGATATATGAGGGAGGTAAGATGGACTTTTTCCTTCTTTTTTCCCCTAATGTGTGGTGGGCTTACTCGGCGTAAGGGTGATGGCGCTGTGGGCTCCGGCCCATCCAGCAGCATTTCTTTTCTTTTCTTTTTTTTGCGAAACCATCCAGTGATCCAGCAACCAGCAGCATTTCTTCATGTGTGGCGAGGAGGTGCGCTGGCTTCTGGGACGTCGTGACGCGAGCAGGACGAGCGGCCCGGTTGCTGTGTTGCGTTTCAGTGTTTGGGTGGTGTCCATCCCCTCCCTGGCCCTGACCTGACACTGAGCCCGGAACTGAAGAGGAGGAGCCCACAACTCCACAAGGCGACGGCCGACGGGACGCGCGGGGGCGGTGGACGGGCGGCCTCGTCTCGTCTGTCTCCCAGTCCCCGCGCAGGGGCAGCGCATGGCGCGCGGCGGCACCCATCCGTCACGTCACGTGAACCAACCAACACGACGGCAAGTCGGCGAGCCAAAACAACGAGACGCCCGCGGCGCTGTCTGCCATGTCACGGTCACGGCGAGGCCAGGCTCGCCTGGCCGGTCACCGGTGAGTGAGGGGAGCAGCGCGATCCGATCCGGGGACTACGCTGGAATCCGTCCGGTGCCCACGGGACCGCAGCCTCGCGGTCCACAATACAGGACAGGGTCTCAGCTGCCTTCCGGGGGGCTATTGATGCGACCTCACTTCAAACATCTATCAAACCGCCGCTCTCAGTGCTCCACAGTTCTTCAACGGAACGCTGCGTTGCAAACCAGAAACCGCCGCTAGGACTTCGGAGCAACGGGGCGCCGCCGCATCAAGACGGGGATGGTTCGGTTCGAACCAACGGTTTATTGAACCGACGTGAAGAAATGATTCTACTGGGCTCCTTTTTCGAACCATGAAAGGGTTTTGGTTCAATGGATCAGAACCAGATAACCAAAGGATTGAGAGGTTCGACCCACATCTTTCAACTGGGCTTCGACATATCCTTCCGCTCTCTCAGGAGGGAATAGAGCTGGAACGGAGAATGCTTCTTTCTATCATCTGCAAACTCTCCGCTGCAAGCCTTTACTCCTCCGTGCTGCTTCCTAAATCAATCAAAGTTGCTAACTCAGTATATACATGCCGGAACTTGCCGCAGCTTGCTGAGTATGTACAGCTATGGACCTATGGCGAGCTTGCCGCAGTATGTACAGGGTACTGGCCGGAGCTTGCCGAGTACTTTGGCTGATGCTGCAACAAGCTAGTAGCATCAGGGAATGGTTTGATCCAATGGAGCACCGGGTCAAATAGAAAAATACATATGGATAAAACGGTGCCCCATAATATCTCATGCGGGTTGGTGGAGCGCATCCGCTTTGCTCCATGGATCAACCATCCCCGTCTTGACCGCCGCATCAGCTATATGCTGACTGCCTCACCAGGCCAACATTTTTTTACTGCAGTTGCTGCACCCTACACAAACACCTATCAGGCGACCATCACAATTTCACAAGTGAGTGGCACAGGGCTTCAGCAATCCACCAGCTCGGCGAGCCACAGGGGGGTGCAAAAAATTTGAATAAATATTGCACAACGGGTTTGAGTTAGCCAGCAGCTGTACACGGGGCGCTACAAATGAATTAATATGTATAACAAATAAACAGAACCAAAAATCTGACGATGGCCGGAGGGGTTAGCGCATCTGCGGAACGGGTCAGGACATCTGATCTAATCCTACAAGCTCATCAATCAACGTCTGGTGGTAACCCTACAAGAGTCTCCTTCCGGTGCGGTTGGAGCCGCGGAGGAAGCTGAAAGCAACACTGTCTCGGCTGTTTGATCATTCTTGCATCGACTCTGTCTGTACAGTGGCATGCTGGCATGCCATCCCTGTGGAGCGCACCTTTGCTGGGTCTGATAAACCTGGTCATGGCTGTCTGTATGTTGACATGGATAGGGAGAGTTTCATGAATTCATAACAACATCTTATTGCCCCCATGCTTTGACCTGGCTTCAAGTTCATGCAGCTCATGCTCCGTGCTTTGACCTGGCTTCAAGTTCATGCAGCTCATGGCCTCCAACGGTTTAATGGATTTTCCAGTGAACTGGAAACCATAGTTCATCTGCTCGGATGCATCCACACCTCTTCCCATGACCCTTCAGGTATCTTGTCTATTTTTCCTAATAATGGTTCCCGATAACGAGCTGAGCACGAGCACGGCTGATCATTCAGTGCCGAGAATGCCTCGGCGTTCTCAATTCAAAATCTCATACTGCAACTTCTTAGCCTCACTGAGCATACCACAGGCCTACCCAGCAACCCCAAAACCAAAGATTCGGGACAAGTAGACCCTTTGCACTGCCATGCGCGAATGTGCTGACAGGAACCACTTGCATAAGTTCCTTTGCACTGAAAAATGCTCATGTACCAACAAAACTAGCAAAAAGGAACTAGGAAACCCTGCCACTTTCTTGGGCGACTCGAGCTTTCTCTTCTTCGGCACGAAGATGGAGATCCTTATAGGTGTTTACAGATGCAGCAGTGAAGTTCTCCATTGCTTCAAAAATATTCCTCAGGCTTGTTTGCAAACCACCAATTTCAGCACCAGGGCCTCCCTCGTGCAGCACCTGTGCAGACAAGGATACACCGCTCTGATTTGAAATGAGAACAAGCTTTTTATTTTGTGCTTCCAGAGCCTTGCGCATTGATTGTTCATCCCTCTCCATCACCCTAAGGTCCCTGTCCATACTTTTATTAGCCATCATACCCTGCCGTTGCTCTGATCTGTGCCTCTCCCAGAGGTTCAGAACCTTGGATGCAAAGGCCTGCATTGCCTCAACTACTTCCTTCTCAGATATCCTCGCCACACTAGCAGCCCAATTGTTGCATATGACAAAAATCGGTGGTGCTCCTAATCGTCCAGGAGAAAAAGGAGGTGCCCCATCCTCAGTTTCCTCAGGGACATAGTCAACTCCTTTCGTCAGCCACATATTCAAAGTATTAACATAGTTCTTTTGAGCATTAACCCATGCGGCAAAACAAGCAATCCAATCCAATAGCTGAAGCTCTAACCGTTTGATCAAATCCATATGAGCATCACCAAACTTGGCAGCATCTATCATGGAGTCTATGTTTTTAGCTTGGGATATGGCGTGTAACTGTATCTGATGACATTCTAACATAACACTCCACATCCGCATCAACCTGTAACATATAACCTTTTCAGCCGTCAGATATATTATGACAAATATAAAAGGCAACACTGAAATAATTAATCAGGGCAAAAACAGCGCGCACGGACTACGCACCAACTCACTGCACATACAATCTTGAACCCAGTAATGCATTTCGAAACTGTTACCATACAACAGTAACGATCAGAAAAAAATGAAGAAACAGTCTCCCCTCCCTCTCTCTAAAAAAAAGAAACAAAAAGTAAAGCCAAGTCACAATTGTAGTTATTTTGTGCCCCTGCAGGTGGATCAGGATTTCAGAACCACCCACACCACAGGTTATAGATTTCTTAACTTTATTATTCGTCATGTCAGGAACTCATTGTGAATTTGTAATAACTACATCTAGAAAATGCACCCAGCTTTATTCCTAATGTACATCAGTTTCAGAACAGGATTATCCGTCTGTTTAGGTGCAAGATAATAATAAATATATTATTCCCATTTCATGAAAATACCGTTTGCCAAGAAAATGGGGCCACTTCGAAGAATCCCATTACTACTTCAGTCAGTGAGAAACTATGGGTAATTGATTTCCACACTAGGAATTGCAGAGAGAAAGAACCAAACCAGTGCAAGTTAGGCAAGTAAGAAATTTGGCATGGCAATAAAGAGACCAAAGATAGAGAATGTATTGCAACACCATTATTACTTTACAAGCTAATATAAGCTAAGAGCTGCTTTCGGGAAAGAACTGCGTACCCTTGAATTAGCTCGCATGTTTGTGGCCACAACTCATCATCCCTCAGCTTACTGATCTTTTGTGAAATAGTGTTCACGACCTGAATAGCTATGCTTATCTTCGTTGATAGCTTCCTGATGTAAATTTCAGTGGCCTCAAGCTTATCCGCTTCTGCGCCTTTCTCATCTAACATTTTCAGTTCCTCACGTTTTCTGTCATACAGTGCCCGCATCTTCTCTTCAGTCTGTAAAGCACAGTAGAAATTACAACCATGCACACTATAAAATTGAAGAAAACTGTCTTTTATGAAACCATATTTGATATTCAATTCAAGAAAAATAAAACAATAAAACTGCTGAAAAACATGGACCCCACAAGTATGGCAGAGTAAAAGGATTGTGTTGCCTGTCAGAGTGAAGTCTTGAGAACAAAAAAGCTGAACATAAGAAGCATAAAGGCTGGCCAAAAAAGGGGTATAAAACCATAGACATAATCATTTACTGCACAGACCATTTCTCAAAAAGGAGAACAAAGAGAAAAATATAATCATTTCAAACCATATAAGAAATACAAATAACCTCTTAATGGGTTGAGGAAGTCTAAAATAGGTATTTGTGTAGGCATAATTCATAACCTAAAGTGTCCACATGCGCTGCAGTTGACACCTTAAAAGGATAAAACTAATCATGAGCTATTTCTCAACAAAAAAGGTCAGAAACTCTAAGCTTTCTTAGTGAAACAAACCTGAACAGCATGAACGGATAAATCTGAATTTTTGCATACTGTATTTAGACTCAGCACTATTAATTAAAATGCGATCAGATAAGAAACACATGCCCAAAAGCACAGCATTCCCAACAAATTCAAAGATGTAAAGCACATTATATACCTTGACTTCCTCAAGAAGCTTCTTCTCCCACATGTACAACTTCTGTAGTGTTGAGGAAAGGTTGCCACATCCCATCGCCTTCTCCTCTTCAAACTGCAGGAACTCCTCCTCCATTGTCGGTATCCCGCAAATCATCATCGCAGAGACTGTATATGAGATTGGGTCAAATTTGCATTCATACTCGTAAGTTCACAATAAACTTCTGATAGCAGATCTCAAATAAACTTACTAACCTTTAAAACCTGAACTCTTCTGATAGTAAGGCATCTTCCCAACCTCAAGCATCTTGGATACCTCACCGGCTGATTCTGAGGCGCGCTCAAATTGAGTCCTGATCTCCACCACTACCTCAGCGTCATCAACGTATATTTTCTGAGACCCTGTTGGAGGCAGACCCGTGACATGCTGCCGTGGCTCCGAGCGTTGAACTTGTTCTCCGACAACACTCTTCTCCACTACATGCACGTCATGCTCCAAGCTGCTCCCACTACTGCTGGGCTCGGATGACTTCGACTTGCGGGGTAGCTCATCTCCTGTGCTGCTTCTACCCTCCTCCTTTGCGGCCTTCCCATTCCCCATGTAACCCTTCATTGGATGCTTCTCATCACCATATGCTTCCTTGACTACCTCCATGTCTTCATCCTCCAAGTCTGGTATCCCCTCCTCCTCGCGCACATCCTTTGAACTCCTGCTGGGAGTATATGGAGCTGCTGCTGCAGTTGGCTGCTCATAGTAGCTCTCATAAGTCTCAAACGGGTTCAGGAAGTCCCAGGTCGACACCCTCGGAGGAGATGGCGGCGGCGGTGGTGCAGCTGGCTCACGGGAGGAGGGGATGTCTGCCGGTGGTGCAGGAGCACCGCCGCCACCATAGTAACCACCATAGGCGTACTGATTATAAGAGCTCGAGCCCTGTGGTGGGTAGGAGTACCCACCACCATAGCCGCGCGGGGGTGGCTGTGGATCGCCTTCGCCGGAATAGTAATGGACCCTGGCATCAGTGGCCTGTAGGCGTTGCTCGTGCGAGACGGATGGCGGAGGTGGTTTGCTGCGGGCATAGCTTATGTTGAAGAAGCTCTGGCCATAGCCGCCCATGCCACCATAGCCCGGGTCATAGCCGCCGCCGCCGCCGCTACTGCCCATGCCACCGTAGCCTGGTTCATATCCGCCACTGCCGCCATAGCTCTGTCCATAGCCTCCGTTGCCCATGCCGCCATAGCCTGGCTCATAGCCGCCGCCGCCGTTCACGCCCATGCTGCCATATTCAGGCCCGGGCCCGGGCCCAGAGCCGTACCCATACCCGTATCCAGGAGCATACGGCGGCGGTGGAGCATAGCCAGGGCCACCGCCATAGGGCGGCCCCATCTGCGGCGGCGGCGGTCCCGGCGGCCCGGCGGAGCGGACGACCTCCGGCCGGCGCTGAGCCGGGTCCTCCTCCTCGTCGGGGTGGAACTTGATGTGGCCGCTGCCGTCGGAATCGGAGTCGTCGTCGAAGTGGATATGGCCGTCGGCGCTGTCGGGGGCGATGCGGACCTGCTTGGCGGCGGGCGGCGCGGCGGAGGACGAGGACGCGATTGCGGGCGCGGCGGGCGGCGGCGAGGCGGCGGGGAGGCCGTCCCCCTTCCGCTGCTGCGGGAGGCGGAGCTCGGGCTCGGGCGGCGGCGGCGGGAGCGACTGGACGCCCCGGAGGAAGTCGTGCAACACGGCGCCGACGGCGCGCAGGGACTCGGCGTAGGCGTGGTGCGCGTCGGCGAGCGTGTAGCGGTGGCGGATGGCCTGGGCCAGCAGCTCGGAGCGCTCCCGGCAGTGGCGCACCGCGAGCTCCTCCTCCATCTTGGACTGCCCGCACCCCATCCTCCGTCCCCTAGCCCAGAACAGACAGACAGGCTCCTTTCGCTCGCTGGCTCGCCCAGTCCAGTCACTCACAGCCGCCGACGCAGCAGCAGCAGCAGCATGACGGCTCGGGCGGGGGGAAGGAGAGCGAATCTAGGGGGAGGGCGCGCCGGGCGCTGGGGCGAGAGCAGATCTGGGGTGGCTACCTCCTACCGGCTACAGCGGGAGGGGGGTGTTGGAGGAGGGGACGGACGGGGGCGCGAGAATCTTCGCCTTTTGGCGTGGGTGCCAGCGGGGGGCGGCTCGTCGCGATGCGCGCGGCGCGGCAGCGGCAGCAGGTTCCAACCCAGGGTGAAAACCCCTCCGCATGCTCCTCCGCTCCTCCCCCTCCCCCGGCGGGAACGGGCCGGCCGCCGCGGCCGCGCACTCCGACTCCGACCTCCTCCGAGTGGGGGAAAGTGGCGGTGGCAACGAGCGAGTCGTCGACTCGAGTGGGGAGGGGGTCTAGTCGTATAGAGGGAGGCTGCGGCGAGTGGCTGGCTGTGGGCTTGTTGGTTATGGAGCACGAGGCATCGAGGCGCGTCCGCGCGGCCGCTCTTTCGGTGCGGTGGTTTTACCGGAAGAAAAGCTCTGGAATAATTTGACGGACGGGAGACGGCAGACGGGGGGAGGAGGACGAGCGGAGCGGAGGAGGGCCTGCCGGAGGGCCCGCCCGGGGGACATCCGTACATTGACGCCTGTCGCCGGCGTGGAGGGCTGGATTTTACCCTGCCAAGCTCTGGCTCTGCCCGCCGCGCTGCTCGCTTTGGTGGGGTGCGCACACGGCGCAGCGCCGGCCGCTGCCTCCCAATTTTTCCGTCCCTTTTTCAGTTTTTCCCTTTATTTTTCTTCTCGGCTTTTTTTGGGTTTTTTTTCCTCTTTTCTGATGAGTCATGCATCTTGTTCTCTGCTACCGTTTTTTGTCACGTATAGCGGAGCCGTTTTCTAATGGCGTGCGGCTAATGACGTGGAACTTTTGTTCTTGGGCGGTTGAGGGAGGGAGGGTGATGCGAGATGGTGTATTGGTGTGAGTGACGGTGCGGTTTGGTGTGGTCAGCGAGGGTGGGTGTTTGGTGTGAGGATTTATGAACCCGGGTGCTGCCACTGCTCGGTTTTTTGATTCGGCGGTTTTGTTTTGTGTGTGTGGTGCGATGCGTGTTTGGAAAAAAAAAGGGGGCATAGCAGGAATGTATCTGGAATCTGATTGATTTGTTAGGTCTTTCTGAATTTTGGTGAGAAAATGAATTTTCAGATGGAAGTAATAGTGATTGTAGTGTCCGCGGTCGAGGAAAGTGGATAATAGTATTGATTCTTAGCTCAATACACTTATATATTGACTTTAAATTTTTGAAGGATAGAGAAGGTATACATATTGAAATTTTTCAAAGATAGAGATGTCAGCGTGGTTGCCAATGTACAAAGTAGGAAAAAAATCTTTAATACGTATAGGAGAGAGAAAATATCCCGACGTAAAAATGCATATGGTGTTAAAATATCATTAAAAGGAAGAAGTGTGTCCCATACTTGGCCTTATATCTCGAACATCAAGTGGCATCTTGCGGTGCGTGTGGTGTCATGTTGCTTGTTGCAAGATGACATAATATGGCAAGTAATAAATGAATGTCTAACTTTTATGGCATTTACCTTACACAGATGATATAGAAATGTGATACATGTTCCGAGCAGAAATTAGAGGGAAAGTCGAGGCGATGATAATACTAACTATAGATTAGGAGTGACGAATGCGTGATGGATTACGGCGGGTTTAACCCTCAAAATGTAACGAGACATATAATTGCTATTGATCATGACAATCACTAACTCGTGTATGCGCACATCGCAGTGATTCCGGTAGCTGCTATTTTGTTCAGCCACATGGCTCACGAGGGTAGCAAAAATCTCTCACAGTTTTACAAATGCTACGGTATAACTCACTCGATAGAGGTTTGACTCGCACAAACGTAATGCCGCAGTCAGTTCTCCCAGGTTCGTCTGGGGGTTGCTTATCCTCTTCGCCACCCACACACCTCGCGTCGTTGCCGCCGCTCCTCGCCTTCCTCCCCATTGCCGCCCCCCATCCCTGCAGTACCGTACCGATCAACAGCGCACGTTCTCGGCCCCTCTTGGAGTTCCGTTGGCCGGGGGTGGCCAAAACAAGTGCATCAGAGAGCGTACATCGACAACTATGCTGGCACGTTCACGCAGCTCGTTCGAATCGAAAACGATCAATAATTGCAAAAGCCAGAGGGCACTCACGCACGTACGTACGTACGTATTCTGTCAGCCTTGTGTCATTGTGTGTGTGTGTCGCTCGATTTCCTTTTCCCCGCTGCAGTGCGCCTTCCTGTTTCCCTGAAAAGGCAAAAACTTCTCCCGGCCACGGGGATACATCGGATGTATGTGCATGCATCGCCGGCCATTGATCCCGATCCCTTTGCTCGGCATCATCGGAAAAGCAGCAGCTATACTACTACTAGTCTACTACCAAAACAGTCTGTTACAGGCTCACAGCAGCGCCCCCACTTGGCGATGCTGGGGACATGACGAGAGAGATCAGGATCGTGCGCCGCGCCAAGTCGCCAACACGGGACGAGGCGTCCACGGCCTAGCTCCAGGCTCCGTTTCTCCATTTCATGCGAGAAAGACCGTCTTGTTCTGCCCGTACTACCGGCAGAACAGTCGTTTTCACCCTCACGGACGCCGTGAAAACGCCGAGCTCTCCGCATTATTGCCTGGTGGCTGCTCCTACTGGAGTGCTGGTTCAGGTTTTTTACATGGCCGTCAGTCAGTCAAAAGTCAAAACCGGGCGGCTGGCTGGCTTGCTGGCTGTTCGACCAGTCGTCTTGCCTTCCACCAGGCTTTTGCCATTGCCACAACCGCAGGTGGAAGAAGACGACGGAGCACACCGGCCACAGGCGCCCATAAATAGGCCGCAGTCAGTGCTGCAATCATGGCATGGCATGGCCTTCGCTCCAGAGTCCAGCCTGCAGCGATCGAGTCACACCTGCCGCCCCAGCCAGCCCAAACGGCCGGGCTAGTAGTCTGTGCAGTGGTAAAAAGTTGCAGTAGCATACGCATGCAGCAGAGCAACGGCCAGTCGAGCACACACGCGACACACCGACGACTCAAACAGAACTTGACTCGAACTCCCGGCGGCGAAAGAGACCAGACCAGCGACTAGCCGTTTACCGAAGGCAGCGGGCGGGTCGCGCGGGGTAATGAGGCGCACCAACCGCCCGGTGGCTAGCCGCTAGCCGGCCGGCCGGCGGCGGGGCCCTCCCGCCCACGAGGCGCAGTGAATAGCTGGAGACGCAGTAGGAGTGGCATGTCATGGCCGGCAGTCACCAGCCACAGCCAGGCTGCGGTTTCCGGTTTCGCTCGCCTTTGCTCGCCGTGGACAGTGGCTCCTTGGCTCGGCTCGTTCGTCGTCTCCGCAGCCGCAGGCAGTCTGGTCGGTCGCGTGCTCCCTGCCTGCGCCTACCCTCCTCCCCGTACTGTGCCCAATGCCTCTCGCACGTACGCCGCTCGCCTCCAGCGCGCTCCACGTCTCACGGCCGGAAATGGTGGTAGCGTAGAAGGCTAGCAGCGTTGGCGCGAGGCTGCGTCAACTCATGCCGACTTGCTGCTGCTGATGGCTGCGTAGGGTGGACACCGGATGTGCAATGTGTTCTGCTCTGCCGATCGAGGGAACCCGGCCTTGTTCGTGCCCGTGCCTAGCCTAACGTTGTCGCGGCGCCCGGCCGGCGAGGATGGCGGCCGGGGGTGCGCGCGCGTGGTCCCGAGGCGCTGCGCCTGCACCTCCGCCTTGTCCGGAAGCGGCCACGCCCATGCCGGGCGCCTCCACCTCCGCCTGGCTGCGCCGCGCTGCCGCCGCTACAGGCCTACAGCCTGCTACAGGCCGGGAAGGGATGGCACGCCTCCAGCTCGGGCGCTTGCTTGGCTGGTAGCTGCGTGTATGTACCACACGGCATACGCTGTACACAGTAAGTTATACGTAGTAGTCATACGAGTAGTGTGTTAGTATAGTACATGATCATTAATTACCGATCAATCGATATTATACTCCTATCTAGTACTAGCGGTACACAGTACTTCGTCTATATACGGCAATCAGGCTTGTTCGTTGCCATCAGTACGTGGCAGCACAGCCAACAGGGATTAGAAGGAAGGCGCGGCGGTCCCGGCCGGCCAATGGCGTCCGCCGGCATCCCCTCAGCCCCCGCCCGTGTCGGATCGCCGGAGCAGAGGGTGACAGCAGTTACTACTATGCTACACGTACGCGCGAGTGTTACTGAAGCCGCAGGCCCGCAGCTAATACGCGTAGCACGCCCGTACAGACGGACGGAACGGAACAGTAGAGTTTGTCCGTGCAAGTGCAAAGCCGGCGGCGACCGCTAGCTGCTGCTGTGCGCACGTACAGTCTCGCGATTATACGAGCGGACATGGGCCAGCATATACTCAGACTTCTGCACTAATGCATTTATTAAAAGGAATTCACCTGTCGAACAAACAGTACGTGTACCGTCCTCTGTTTATACTTTATATATACTGTCAGCGTATCCTGCGTCGCTTTTAACACAGTACTAGTATGTTCTCCTAATACTATGCAGCTTTATAATACTGTGCATACGGCTAGAGTAGTATACGAATCAAATGGGAAAAAGATACTGCTAGGATTTCTACGATCTTGGTACTCGCCCGTCCTAAAACAAGTTGATTTCTAGTTTTTTTTTATCTAGCATCAAACTATCATGTGCTCAATTTAAGCTGGTTGAGCAAAGACGATCGACATTCAATTATGGCCACAGTTAAGATGATATAAGCTTGTTTGCTTCGTTAATTGACTACACCATCGCATTTCTATGAAATTAAAATCTATGGAACGTCATGTTTTTTCTAAAGAAATATGGACAATTTAACCGCGTCATTTTACCTCTATTTAAACATTTACGCCTATGGATTATTATCGATGAAAATACGAGACGACTATATGGGGCTATATCTTTAATCAGAAGAAATACTGCATCATTCTAGTTTTGCGATTTAATTCCAATGCATGCGTTGCTTTGCTTGCCTCTGTTGCTTAAGGAAGAAGATAGAGGGGGGGGGGGGGGGGGGGGGGGGGGAGTGAGAAGAAAGGTGCCTCCGTTTGTTTTTTTGGTCATCAGGGAGCATAAAACAAGATCTCCGGCCTCGTGGTCAAGGTCGGGGGTTGCATGGATGGAATCATTTGAAGGACACCGGGGACTCCTCCTTCCAACGACATTCTTTTACATTCCCGCTGCATCACGTGACCACGAATCATTCGGGCCCAGTAAATTATTAAAGCTGGCATTCCTTTCCACAAAGAGAAAAACAAAATAATACACCTGTGAACTGTAGGTTATATGAGCCCCAATAATATATGCCACGTCTACAGTTGGGCAGCTCTATCAGACAACGTGAGATGTGAAACCAGAAACCCAAACAATAACTTGAGCAACGTAACATTCTTCTGCCGCCAACGTGACGCAATAGTTGTAATGAATTTTTTTTTGCTGACAACCAATTTTTCACACCATCTCTCATAAGATTACTTGAATGTGTAAAAAATTGACCACCTATTTTAGATAAACCAAGTAACAAAATGTGGTATTGATCATAAGGCTAAAAAGTTAGACGCCCTAAGTTATTGTAGTCAGCAAACTCCGACAAAAAAAATGCAGTTGACGACTAGGTCTAAGATTAGTCATGACAACTTTAGAGTGCAATTCAAACAAAGGCCCCGGTGACTTTTGATGCACCTAGAACTTTGTTGTTCATAGACAATGGAAATACATGAAACTAAAATTTTGCAAAATTTTCATGTACAGTTGTATATCATTTCCATAGAAATAATGAGATGAGCCTTGCTCACTTAATCATGGATGTAGGTTTAGTTTTGATCCACCCCGAAAGTTTGAGTCCCATTTCTTGCGAATAAAATGTGTATATGTACTTCACTATATATGAACTAGAGTAGTTCTTCCTCTACACGCCAATTGCTCGTATAAAGCTCTTTCATTCAAAAAATGTGTAGAATGTAAAATTAATCATACTCTTGGTGAGTACATATGTAACTATTAGTTGTCCAATCAATTTCGTATCCCTAGTTGTTGCCCGGAAAGTCTCTTGTAGGCCCAGATCCAGACGAGTGGAGTTGGCGAGACAAATTCTAGGTAAGTGCAGAAAGAATAAGATCCCAACTCAAGGTCCCTTTCATCGATTCCTACTTTGAAAAAGATTCTAGTGGTTCTAACAATATTCTCCATCTCCGAATTTTCTTTTGGTCAAACCAGACCCATGAAGACATTATGCAGACTGCGCGAACCGGCAGAAACGTTCGTAGAAAATTCTTACCAGCAAAGCTTATTTTTGCGCCTTCCGTAAAGAGAGAGAGAGAGAGAAAAAAGAGCTTATCTTTATGTAATTAATAGCACCGTCGCATTCAAGATTAACATGCATTTTCAGCTCAAAAAAATGAAAATATTCTCACTATTTTAGTAAAAACAAAAGTATGCCATGTGCCTCAAGTATTGAACGAGATGAAACTCTTCACACGGATTACCCCTCTTAAGCGACAAGCATTTTAATGATCAAACGGGTGCATTCTGATTTTGATGTTCCACTTTTTTATATTAAGGGATGGCCAGATAGATCGAGTTCGCTTTCTCGTTCTTCTTTTAAATGGAAACAATAATCCTAACCCCGCCAAATTTCAGGTCAGGGAGCAAATTTTAAAGTGGCACACAATGATGAGGCGATCACGGTTTCCAGTTGCGGCAGATTCACCTTGATGTTATAATACTGTTCAAAATCCCCCTTTTGTGTGTTACTCTTCTCCATACTTGATCTTAGTACAGCCCTGCACGTGATTAGAGATTAAATACTTGAACTTCTGACAAAGCCATGTCAACTCGTACATGGACTGCAGCTGCAATAAAAAATCAATAAAATATAAACAAACTACTATACGTACGAAGACTTTGAAAAATTTTAACTAGTACGTGAACTGTACCTGTAATTAAAATTTCGATAAAATATAACCGAACTACTAGATACGACGATTTGAGGAGAAACGGCAAATACACAACTTGCACTGACTGCCGATATATATTTCATTTCAACACTTACTTCGTCTTCAGTTATGTGGCTGTGTCTATATCTAATTATGAGTAGGTCATACATAGCTATATTCAAATTCAATTTGTTGCTGACGTGTCGTCGCATCCTAGCAGTGCGATTACCATCCAACGGCCTTTGTTACAAGTGGACTAGTTTGTGGTTGTTGAAGCAGGCGTGGGCTGTGAATAATAAAGACCTGCATGATCTATGTTGTGCTCTTATATATTTGCCTTATCCAAGTCAACCAGGAGCAAGGATTTGATTGAGCCTATGCGGCTATGCCTGAACATTTTAAATTTTCAAGTGTTCTGACTAGGGAAGAGTGTATTAAAATTACGTAATAGTCAAGCATCAAAGCGTCATGTGTGGATCCTGACACCAAATGTTTTATTTAGAATTTCTTTGCTCTACTATAATAATCCCTATAATAATTCAGGTTCGAACGTCACTTGTATTTCCACCCATCGATTCAAGTTCAGGTTAACCGTCCATCTAGCGAGCCTGGCAGAACTTTCACAGAGTCAGGCCGTAGAATTTTGGACAGAACAAAAAAACAAAACAAAAATCTGAACGGGAAAAAAACAGCAGCAGGACCATCGATGCATGGCGTGTATGTACTGTACTTACCACAAAGCCAGCCTGCAATGACTCTCCTCCAGTCCACTCATGGCCACCCACGTACAGTCACAGGCATGTTTTCTTTCTTGGATGTGCAATGTGCCATCCGGTATGCCAGTGGGGTTTGAAATGCTGAATGTGTTCACCCGCAGGGCGCATGTGTCCGTGCAAATGATTGAAGCCATGGGGACCCTTGCTGTGGTCCACATCCTGGGTCGCGCTACTGCTCTCCCCTCGCCCAGTTATTTTCTCCACCAAAGGTGGGTGCAGATCAGACCGTCGGATCGGACGCCGACGGTGGCGATGGATGCCAGGTGGGGATGGTGCCGGGTTTGTTTAATCAGATCCAGATGATTTCACTGCTGCAAATAAGGACAATTTTGGGCACTTTGTGCTTGAAGCCTAGTGCTTTGCCTTTTCTTACGGTTGGATTTGTATATGTACTTATATGCATTCTAAATGTAGATGCCACTTGCCCATCACACTACTATTCAAAGTGCATGGTCCTCTAAGCCTTTTCGTACGCTTTATACCAGCTTAAAGTGTGTACAAGACATGTCTCTCTCGACAGAACCAAATATTCTAGACAGTCAGTCTACTATCAGCCCTTATACCTGGAATGGGGTGCGAATCATTCACATGGAACTCTCCGTGTTCCCTTGTTCGTTAGTCACTCACGGTGTCCATGATGCACTCATGTTGGCTGGTTTCTGTTGGTAATCAACCGTATCTTCGGAAACAGCTTTTCCCTAGGGATGTGTATGATGAGTTGTTTCAAGAGGTGTAGTATGCGGGGTTGCCTATTATATTGGGGTGCAATTGTTCTGAGGTACCTTTTCAATTATATCCTCGTATTTGTCTGGCATCTAATGGTGAAAGCACAACGACCCCGACGCGGGGGCGATTTCCGCCGCCCACCTCCAGCGCCCCTCCTCCCTCCCCTTCTTCGCCGCCGCCCGAGCGGAGGGGCGGAAGCCTGGCGACCGCAAGGAAGGCGGCGGCGAGGCGACTCCGGCCTCGTTGGGGCTCCCTCGTGCGGGCGACGCGGAGCTCTGATGGCCGGCGATGGCGGCGGCGGCGCGGCTGCAGGCGCTAGATCCGGCGCGGATCCGGCCTCCCCCGCCGTCCTTGGGCGTGGATCCGGTGAGGCGGCGGCTGGCGGTGCGTGCGGCGGCCGGGGCTAGGCGACCTGGGCGTGGTGGCCGGCGGACGTGCTGGCGGCGGCCCGGGAGCTGTGGACGCGCGGCGGCCTGGGGCGCGTGGAGGCCGGCCGGCGGCGGCGCCCGTGGGCGAGCGGCGTTCGCAGCCCGCGGCTGGCGGCCGGGTCCGGACGGGGCTCACGGCGACCGGGGGCAGTAGGGCGCAATAGAGGCGTCCTGCCACCCGGTAGCCCGCGGCCCCTGCGGCGGTCCCCTGCGGCGGCGCGAAGGAGTCGGCCCTGCCTTCGGGGCAGTGGATCTGGGGTCCGTCCCTAGGTCTGTGCCCCGACCGCCGGTGCGGACCGGGGGCGGGCGTCGGCCTAGGCAGTGGCAGCGGTTCCTGCCACCGCGGTGGTCTGGGCTCGTGGCCCGTGGCTCCGGTCGGGGTCGGGCTGGCGTCGACGCTTCTCTGATGGTGGCGGCGTTGAGGAGGCGGCGACCGTAATCCTGGCCCATCCCTGCGGCTTCTCCATGGTCGGGGTACCGCCTCCGTTTCCGCGTCGTCAACGAAGCCTTCCCCGTAGCACCGTCAAGTTTCCGCCGCGTGGTTCATGCTTTCTATCTCACTTTGTGAAGCACGATGTCATCCCATTGAGGGGACGATATAAGCTTTGGGGGCAATCGAGGTCCCCAAACCTTCCCGAGGTGTCGGGTGTTGCTAGCAAGTGCATATGGAACCCAGCGGACGAGCTTCGGCGGCTGCGATGGTGGGAGGTGGATGGAAGCGAGTGGGATCGGTCTAGGTGCTCTCGGCTCGTCGGGTGGAGGTTCTCAAGCGTATGCTTCGACTCGGTGTCGGGTCGGGCAACAGCGCGTGCTGTCCCTCTTGAGGGCGTTGTCGGTAGGCTCTCGCTCGACGGCGGTTCGTGGAAGCTCTCCGTGGTGAAAACCAAACGTGGACGCAGTCGTGTCTTTGCCTTCCTGAAGGCGTTGTCTGGAGATTCTCCTGTAGCCGTTGGTGATCAAGTCGTAGGCTCTGCGGTAGGGCGGGTCCGATAGATGGTTTTATGTTCGCTTACCCTTTAGATTGGGATCTAGAGTAGGCTCTTCTCTGATGCGAGGCCTAGAGGATCTTTTTATGTTCTGTTGGATGCCGCTCTCTAGCGGATTGTACTTCATTGTAAACTGGTAATTCCAGTATCTTTCAGTTGCTTTATCTATAAAGCTGGCTAAGGCCTTTGCCGGAAAGCACAACGACAAGACATTTTTCTGATCCACTTGCTAAGTAGTTGAACATACTGTATAAGAGTAAGTATTATGGACCCAGTCAACCGGCAAAATGAGTCTTCAGTCTTCACATCAGACAAACCCAGATGAAGAAGCGAAAAATAAAGATAGATAGAGAAATGACGGGGCGTCTCGCGAGTCGTCTACCTAAAGCGGGCGGATATGTGCTCCTTGGGCTCCCATTCGCTATATGTCTCTATTGCAACACATGAAGCATTAAATATCAATGGGCTCGGCTATCACAACTCTTGCCTCTTGACTGACTTGGCGTTGTATTCAGCCAACAACCGGCGCATCTGTTAGCCATGCTCTAAGATGGTGTTTAATCAAATAATGGCTTGAAGCATAGCTCTGTTTCCTAAAATGAAATATAACGAGTAGTTCTATGTGCATATCCATTTTTCTACTGGATCAAACCTATATAAAGGCACGTCGTGGTAGATTTCAATTTTTTTAAATTTTGTGAAGAATAGCTTTACTCCATAGAAATGTTTAGTCCAACTTTGGTTGGTGTAGACCGAGCTGTCAAGCCCCGCGCCCATTTGGGCTCAAAATGTCTACCTCATTTTCAAGTGGATATCCTCTTGATATATTTTTTTCTCAAAAAGAAAGAAACGGTCATGCTATCTTCAAGAAACACAAAAGCCTGTTATTGCTGAAGGATTCTAATATATCCTTTTTCTGTTAGATCTATCTATGTTTCTATGCCACATAGTGGCAGAAGCACAATGACAAAAAGGCGAGACAATTTTTGATCCACTTGTTAAGTGGTTGAGCATATTGCATAAAATTGTGTTCACTCAGATCATGGCTTGAGTCACTGCCGTTATTTCTTCTAAAAGGAAATGTGCGTAGTTTTGTATGCATTTTCCAGTTTTATTACTCCATGAATATAATTGCAGCTATTCAAAGCCGCCTTTTGATAGATTTTATTTTCTGTATCTTTATATGATGAGTACCTTTGCTCTAGGGAAATATTTCAATCCAACGTTGTAGGGAAATGTGGCATAGAAATGTAGACTCAAAAAAGAGTCAACAAACGCATTGGATTACGAAGAAAAGAAGCGGTCGTGGCCTCCTGTTGCCTTCAAAAACTCAAAAAGCCCACTATATAGTTCTTCTTAAAAACAAATGATATGAAGTGTTAGTGGGTTTGGTGAGACTACCAGAATGAGCACCTTTAAGAAAATGCATCAAAGAGCAATACAGCATGGAAAGCCATATATACCATGCTCTTGTTAGCTTCCGAACACTTCGCTTTTGCCCGGGAATAATTCAGGTAGGTAAGCATGCCCACAGATATCAGCCAGAAACCTTGAATGTAGAAGATGACGGCTTATATCTGGACTGTCTTGGCCAAAGCATCTAAATCGGAAGAGCCATTACATCATGCAAAAAAGGCTCTTGCATAGATGGTCCATCCGAGGAGAAGCTGCTCGATCAGATGGAAAGGCTGTGTTAGGTCTTTGATTTTACATAAATGGGAGCAGGTCGATGAGACAGACCGCAACTCGTATCCATGCCTCTGCCCTTTTCTCCTCACCGATTTCTCCATTTGGCTTGGTTTTGTTTTGCAATTGGACAATAAAGGGGGGACAGGGCTTTTCGGTGGTTCATCTGCTATATCTACTTCCACAAGAAAACTCGACAAGCTGATTAGTTTACGCTTTTCCGGAGTCATTCTCAGACGATGGAGGAAAGTTCGATTTGTTATCCGCTTTTCAACATGGCCTTTTTGGCGGCCGGACAAAAACTGCTGCTCCGGTCCGGTGCGGTTGATGAATTTTCTAGGGAGTTCTGGTGTCGTGGAAGTTGACATGGCAACGATAGGGACAGGCCGTCGGTTTCAAAACGAGCGGGAGGATCTAGATGTTGCATTGGCTCTGGACATTCCATCAGCATCCCTTTTTTTGTTTTTTTTTTGACAGCGCCATCAGCAGGCTAGGATACAATCGCAAGACACCACCACAGCTGAGATGGCTGGGAAGTGTGAAGTGCGACCTCACCGGCAGATCAGTCTGTTCAGTCACGGGTTACAACGGTTTCCGCTGGTTTTTGGACCCAGCCCGTTGGTGTACGGTTTGACTGGGTTGGTCCCGGTTTCTATGATTCGCGCGTGGTGTATGAGCGGGTTAGGCTGGGCTGGTTCCACGGTTCCGATGGTTTTAAACCAGTCACAAAACAACAGTATCCAGCGCTCTGCGCTTTGGTCGGAGGAATACTGTACTGTCAACTACCTCTGAATCTAAATGCCATCGTCAGTTAAATGTAGTAGAGCTAGTTGAAAGCTTCAATTAAAATTGTTCAACTTCATTCAAAACTATTCCCATTAACATTCATGAGGCTTCGTATTCCCATAACATTTTCAGAGACATGAACTTGTAAACTTAGGTGTAGCAGTAACATTCATAAATTATAGATAACACTATTACAATAACATTTCTGTCAATATTAGCGGGCAACTGGCATCATGCTAAATGAGAGACTTCGTATTCCCATACTTGGCGATGAATAGAAGAACAAGAATGCGCCTTCAAGCAACCTATAAGATGACATAAACGGACAAGACAAGCATGTTAGAGTGAAGAAAATGGCAATTGTCAGAGTGCATATCTTCACCCCAAAACCAAAATGGCAAAGCATGTTACATTAACATTTCTGTCAATATTTGGCACATTCTACATCTACTGCCTGTTGTAGATACACAGATATGAAATTATTCTAATCTCCGTCATTGAACTCCGCAAGTTCTACAATTAGAGGGTGGTGTTGATGCAGTTGAATCGAGTTCATTCTCCATATTTATATTGTGATTCCATCTCTGCATCATCAACACATGCTATTATCAGACACTATGGACAATGAAAAGCAATGAATAAAGATAGAATTGAGGAAGTGTGCAACAACACCCCGCTCTGTTCGATATAGAAAATTGTGGTCTTTCAGTGACATTTAGAATCTGCAGGCATTCTGAAGGAGCTGGGAGGCCTGAACCATGGCACCGCAATGCAACATTCATGCATGGAAACTAATTTAATCTGTTTAGTTCACCACCCAAAATCCAAAACATAAATCACAAGAACCATGAATGATAATTAATTTGCCTGATTGGCCTGGTTTCTCTGCTTGTGTATTAGCAAATCTATTGAATAATGCAGTTACGGCAAACTAAACCAGGAACTGATGACAATAACACAAGTGATGATCATACGAACCCTACCTAATCCCCCACCATAAATCACAAGGCACAACTAATCTTGGCAAGAAACTAGCAACGGATAAATCAAGGTCTAAGAAGCAAACACTAGTATGGATTGACAATAGTCACCTGTTCTTGGCTCGCCACCGCGAAAGCGCCTCTGTGAGGGATGGATCTATGATTTCCTTCGCTGTTGCGATGAGGAACTTGGGTCCCAGGTCCTCCGTCCGAGGCAAGAAAAGCCACGCCCTCCTCGTCCTCCGCGGCCGCAGCGCGGAGAAGCCGCGATCTTCTCGTCCTTGTCACCAAGAAGACATCGCTACGCGGGAGGTTGGATCTCTGCCTTCCTTCAGAGTTGCGGTGAGGAACTTGCACGTCAGGATTATCTTCATTTCTAAATCCACCTCCCCAACCAGGAGAAGCCAGATTCTCCTCGTCGTCGTCCGCGGTGGCCGCCGCCGCCGCCGTCGGGGAGAGAAGCTGCGACATCTTCCTGGTTCTTTGGGATGGGGACGGGTTTGCCGGGTTCTTTGGTTCTGAACCGTATTGTCTCAGAAACCGTTCAATACGTAACGGGCTTAACCCGGAAACCGTTTAACCCGCGAAATATTGCTTCTACGGGTTGGGTTGGTGGGTTTCTCCGGGTTGGACCAAACCGGTGAACAGACTGACCGGCAGATGGGCAAAGTTTGATCCAATGAAAATGGAGTTGTGCTTGGCATCGTCTAAACCAAGCAAAACTACTCCTCCTCGGAGCATAGGATAGTCCCTGGAGCATGCATGACCTCATGCAGAAAAGACGCAGCGCGCTAGCAGCGGAGCACGAGGGGACAACCGAACCTGCCCCCTGCTAGCAGCGGAGCATGGAATAGTGCGCGCCGCCGCCGTCCGCCCCGAGCCCCCGCCGAGCGATCGTCCCCCCGGCCCGCGCACGCACGCTCGGGGCTCGGCTCTGCGGAGCTCCACGACCGCGCGTGCTCTCTCGCTAGCTTCTTCCCTGGGTGCGGGTGCAGGCGTGTGGCTCGGCTCGTCGGCGGCGTGCCCGTATGGAACTCGTTTGCTAACGGTGGACTAAAATATCTAGGAGGACCCTTTTTTTTGTATAGAAAAAAAACCTGCTGATTTGAATTTCGGAAATGTTTTTTTTATAGAGAGAGTATAATTCCCGGAGTGGATTTAACCGGCAAACACAGAAAGAAAAAAAGAGAAAGAAACGGAGAGCGGGGAAACGGTCGGGTGGCCGCGGCCTGTTCCAAGTTCCAACAAGCCCATGTGGGGTGGGATGGGTTGGCGCGCGAATGGGACAAAAATTCTTTCTCTGCATCAGGCTGCAGGAATCGAATAAAACGGCCCGGTCGAGCCCCGAGTTCATTCCCAGGCCATGCCCCGGTGTGTTGACGCCAATCGGGCGCACCAGCGCCGGCCGACGACGCCTGCCGGTTCCGCCACCACTCGCGTTTCTCGTGTACAGTACGCACGTGCCCGTCGGGGTTGAGAACGGCGGCGCCGGCCGAGCATGCATGGTGCATGGACCTGGACGCTGGACCGCGAGCCAACACCTGCAGCCCCACGCCCGAATCTGCATGCATGCGATGCGGCCCTGCGCTGCGGGCCGTGGCGAGAGCATCCTGCGGCATGCAGCTTTGCGACCGTGGGGGGCTCGCGCGCCTGACCTGCACGTACGGCTGCACGCATGGTGATCGTCGTCGTCGCCCGAGGGACGACGACGTCAGCCTGGCCGGCACGTGGTGGGCGGCGGACACCACGGGGACTCGGGACAAGGGGGTCGCTCCAAGGCCAAAAGCCACAGCTCTGCTGCTCTGCATTGCATGCCAGTATGCCACACCACCATCCCGCGGCCCGAGCGTATGTACGTGCTGGACCTTGCATATATACTCTCCTGTTTAGGACAGCGACACGGTCTTCAAAATACAACTTTGACTACTTATTTCTATAAAAATATTTATCGAAAAGTGATACATGTATACTTTTATGAAATTATTCTTCAAAATAAATCTATTCATATAACTTTTACAATTTCAAACTCAACAACTTAAAAGTTATTCATGATTTATATTTCCAAAATTTGACTCAAGCCTTGTCCTAAATGCGCCCCTGACACCGAGGACCGCGGCGAGCCGGCCACCGCACGTACACGCCAGTTCATTCAGGCCGTGCGCGGCGCGCGTCCTGCAAATTAAAGTGCCGTTCGATTCGCTTGCAAAGCGCCGCTGGATTCGCTACTGGAGACACGAGATCTATCTCCCTCCTCTTCCGCCTGTAGTCCTCAGGCGTCCGGTCGGCATGCAGATGCTTTGCTGCGGCGTCGATACCGGCGTCGCTGCTCGAGCCAGCAGGGGGCCGCCCGGCCGGCCCCTCCTGGACATGGCGAGGAAAAGCGGCCAGCTCCTGAACACATGCATGCCGCATGGCCCCGGCCAGTAGGGAGAAAATTCTCTGCGGCGGTGCCGCACCCCGCTCTTGGTGCGACACCGCCTAGGATGAGGACACGTGGCAGTAGACCTCCACCGCGAGCAGGCCCATCTAGGCACCGCAACATCCACCGAAGCGAGCCGAGTTGCGCTAGTGGAGCCGAGCTATATGCAATCGAGCCGGCGCTCCCCTGGAAAATCAGATCGAGCCACTCCCTCCTGGTCCTCGTCAAGGTCTGCAGCCGCCGCTCGCCGCTGGGTCGTTCTTCGCAGGTGGCGAGATCCAGCCCACCTCCAGCGACGAGGGAAGCAAGGCGCCTCTCGTCTCGTGGAGGAGGCAACTTCAGCGAACAGAGCCATGCCGCGGGCAGCAAGGCTATATGACTAGAACGAGCCGAGAGGCGAGCGGCGGCAAATCGTCAAGCTATGTAGCCTAGCGATCGTCTAGGCGAACATCGGCGGCATCAGTTCAAATTTCATCTATAAATTTACAGTCCAACAAAGTTTAGAATTACTATTACAGTCCAAAAAAGTTCAGAACCACTGAAACAGTGTGAATGAAACATTGAACTGCGATCTCAGAACCATGTTCTCAGCGCCTGCACTCAAATAACCTGCGGCAGTATTTTCCATCGGAGACAACCCCAGACACATGGAGAATTAGGGCATTCGATTGCCGGGCGGCAGCAGAATTTTCCATGCGACGGGAAGTGGGATGCCTCCATCCTTTTTCAACGGAGCTTACGAAGATTTCATCAATCAGCGGAACGACTGCAGAAGCGCTGACTTGATTTCTCAGGGGAGCGCAGGCTCGATTGCCTAAAGTACGACCGGCTCACTCGCGCAGGAATGGTCCGCGGCTCGCTCGGTGGATGCTACGGCGCGTAGATGGACCTGCTACCGATGGAGGTCTACTGCCACGCGTCAACATCTTGGGCGGTGTCGCACCAAGGGCGCGGTGCGGCACCGTCGGAGAGAATTTTCTTCCCGGCCAGTACGCGCGCCGCGTGCGGGCGCGTGCAAAGGGCCCGATGGATACCCCGAACCGAGGGCGTGGGCACGCGCGCTCGCCGGGGAGCACTCTGAAGTCTGAACTCCAGCGACCAAGGGAACGAACGAACAGCCACGCCGTGCCAACTGCCAAGTGCCCCTCGCCGCCGGCATGCCACGAGCCCATGGTTCCAGCTCAAAAGCGCCAGCCGCACATGCCAAGATTGATTGGGATATCACTATATATATATGCACGCGATCTTTCCAAAAAGGATCACTACTGTGCATGCGCGGCTAATTATTCATTCGATCCCTTCCAAAACTCCATGGATGTCTCCATCTCCTTCACTTCGCTTCACTGCCGCCGCGGCATGCGTCGCCACGGGGATCGTTTGATCCTGCGGGCGGCAGCTTCGTGTCCAGTTCATCCGGCATGGGCGCGCCGCGCCGTCCCCACGCCCATCGTCCCCAACGCTTTACACATCACCTTCGCACGCGTGTGTCCTTCAGAGATGCTGCATGCGGAGATGCCCGGATGCCGCCGTCGCCATGGATCCCGTGCCAAGCTAGATGCAAGCAACTGCAGGGGCAGTGAAAAGCTAGATGCCATGCACGCATATGCCTTCCTCGATGATGGGACGGCGAGCGCGACCCGCACAAAGACGAGGGGTGTGTTTAGTTCTAAAAAGAAGAAGAGAAAGTTTGGTGAAGATGTCACATCAAACATTATAGCGCACTGTAGCACTTTTCATTTGTTTGTGATAAACATTGTTTTATCATGACCTAACTAGGCTCAAAAGATTCGTCTCGTCGTGTACATCAAAACCATGCAACTAGTTTTTTATTTACCTATGTTTAGTGTTCCATGCATGATGAGAAATATTTGATGTGATAAGTAAATAGTGAAGTTTGGAGAGAGAATTTTGCAAAGTTTTGGGGATTGAACACACCCGAGATCTGGTCACGCATGGCGAGGAAGATTGCCGCGGCCGGCCTGCGCCGGGGGGAAACAGCAGCCGGCCCCGGGAAAAGACGGCGACGTGAGTCGTTCTCCAGGGCCAGGTCATCTCCGATCGGCACGATCCGGAGCGACGGGCCGGGCGCATCTTTCTATAGCGTGGCATCGCATGGCGCGGGAATTGTTTGTTTTTGCTGCTCGCATGGGGCCCCGGCCACACCACGCACAAAATTTCATGCTGTCTGCCTGTACCGCGCTGTGCTGCCGCCGTACTATGCCCGAGCTGGATTCAGAGTTCGCATCGAGATGATCCTATGCGACTGCGAGATCATCTATGCAAATGGGCGGCGAGACACCGGCGCATGTGGGCTGTTGTGGCTGTGGCGAGAGATCCTCGGGGAAGGTGTCTGAAGAAACACGTACTGCCGCACCGAGGTCCTGGAAACCTTGCCCGTGTTTCATTTCGTTGCGTATGCCCCTTTCTAAAAATCATGGAAAGGAAAATGAGATGATAAACATGTGCACATACAGAATGCAGATGTGTGGTCTCCGATCCACTCGTGTGTAGATTGTAGAAACGTACTGCAGCGTGCTTATAGAATGGGAGGCAACGACGATCGGTGCGCTTTGAATCATTGTTACTCGATTGCCGACCGGCCTAAACGAGTAGCAGATGCAGAAGGGAACGACAGGCTGTCGTCAACTCCACACTTTCTGGCCGGT
This sequence comes from Echinochloa phyllopogon, assembly GCA_033239725.1. NCBI lineage: Eukaryota > Viridiplantae > Streptophyta > Magnoliopsida > Poales > Poaceae > Echinochloa > Echinochloa phyllopogon. The sequence goes on along the minus strand of BTCW01000002.1, from coordinate 45,219,527 downwards.
CTTCTAGATCGACCCAACACAACTTCTCGAGACCTGAACACCACTGCTCGTCTGTTCGCCACCACCACCTAGGCACCTTCCTTCCCCTCTTTCCGCGCCGGCAAATCCTCGTTAGGGCTGGTTTGGGACCCTTCAACCCGGGGTATGCATCCCCGGGAGGGGCGCCCCACCTGACTACGTCGGGCAGATTTTCCCGGGAAGAAGAGGGGATCCCGACGGGGGAGGAGGTTCTCAAAGGAGCCCTTATTGGGCGATCCAAAAGGGGTCAAAGCCAATAGCCATCTACGAGAACTCGACATGGAAAGGTGGTGACGCCGAGCTGCATGCTGCTACTGAAACTGGAACAAGAAGAAAGCCTGGGAGCCAAACCGGCAGTGTCGGCCGGTACCTGCTCGGCCGCTAGCCGAGTTCTGAGTCTACCGGCTCGGCGCTGCCGCGGAACAGCGAAAAGCTAGCTAGGGTTCGGTGAGGAGGAGGTACCGGTCATACTCGTGCATGCATGTGACCTCCACGCTGGGCGTTGTGGCTTTCTTTCTGTTTACGGCCGGTACAAAAGGCCTCCGGCCGGCTGAGGTGTTGGCGATTGATGAATGGCAAACTGAGAGTACAGAAATTCCAGATCGAGACTCAAGGGGAGGATGGCAGCTCATGACTCCACCACCACCTCCACCGCGGGTCGGTGACCAACCGGCGTCGCTACCACCGCCACCACCACCGCCGGCCGGTGACCAAACCGGTCGTGCAACCACCCTCATCCTCGCTGCCGACCGGTGCCTCGCCAGCCGCACCGGTCCCTCTGGAGCTCCCCGGTGGCTCAAAGCTGCCTACCGGCACAGTTCCTCTGAAGTCGCCGCTGCATCACCTTCAGACACCCCCAGCTGTAAAGGCCGGCCTCCGGGCCTCACTCTCGCCAGGATCTGAGGAAGGATTGGACCTGCAATTCTGCTCAAGCGTGGAGTCTGACAAAGCCGCGCCGGAGGATGAGGAGCGAGAGGAAGCGAAGGATTCCCGGGAGAAAGGTAAAGCCAAGGAGCTAGGGTTTCAACGGAGCTTACGAAGATTTCATCAATCAGCGGAACGACTGCAGAAGCGCTGACTTGATTTCTCAGGGGAGCGCAGGCTCGATTGCCTAAAGTACGACCGGCTCACTCGCGCAGGAATGGTCCGCGGCTCGCTCGGTGGATGCTACGGCGCGTAGATGGACCTGCTACCGATGGAGGTCTACTGCCACGCGTCAACATCTTGGGCGGTGTCGCACCAAGGGCGCGGTGCGGCACCGTCGGAGAGAATTTTCTTCCCGGCCAGTACGCGCGCCGCGTGCGGGCGCGTGCAAAGGGCCCGATGGATACCCCGAACCGAGGGCGTGGGCACGCGCGCTCGCCGGGGAGCACTCTGAAGTCTGAACTCCAGCGACCAAGGGAACGAACGAACAGCCACGCCGTGCCAACTGCCAAGTGCCCCTCGCCGCCGGCATGCCACGAGCCCATGGTTCCAGCTCAAAAGCGCCAGCCGCACATGCCAAGATTGATTGGGATATCACTATATATATATGCACGCGATCTTTCCAAAAAGGATCACTACTGTGCATGCGCGGCTAATTATTCATTCGATCCCTTCCAAAACTCCATGGATGTCTCCATCTCCTTCACTTCGCTTCACTGCCGCCGCGGCATGCGTCGCCACGGGGATCGTTTGATCCTGCGGGCGGCAGCTTCGTGTCCAGTTCATCCGGCATGGGCGCGCCGCGCCGTCCCCACGCCCATCGTCCCCAACGCTTTACACATCACCTTCGCACGCGTGTGTCCTTCAGAGATGCTGCATGCGGAGATGCCCGGATGCCGCCGTCGCCATGGATCCCGTGCCAAGCTAGATGCAAGCAACTGCAGGGGCAGTGAAAAGCTAGATGCCATGCACGCATATGCCTTCCTCGATGATGGGACGGCGAGCGCGACCCGCACAAAGACGAGGGGTGTGTTTAGTTCTAAAAAGAAGAAGAGAAAGTTTGGTGAAGATGTCACATCAGACATTATAGCGCACTGTAGCACTTTTCATTTGTTTGTGATAAACATTGTTTTATCATGACCTAACTAGGCTCAAAAGATTCGTCTCGTCGTGTACATCAAAACCATGCAACTAGTTTTTTATTTACCTATGTTTAGTGTTCCATGCATGATGAGAAATATTTGATGTGATAAGTAAATAGTGAAGTTTGGAGAGAGAATTTTGCAAAGTTTTGGGGATTGAACACACCCGAGATCTGGTCACGCATGGCGAGGAAGATTGCCGCGGCCGGCCTGCGCCGGGGGGAAACAGCAGCCGGCCCCGGGAAAAGACGGCGACGTGAGTCGTTCTCCAGGGCCAGGTCATCTCCGATCGGCACGATCCGGAGCGACGGGCCGGGCGCATCTTTCTATAGCGTGGCATCGCATGGCGCGGGAATTGTTTGTTTTTGCTGCTCGCATGGGGCCCCGGCCACACCACGCACAAAATTTCATGCTGTCTGCCTGTACCGCGCTGTGCTGCCGCCGTACTATGCCCGAGCTGGATTCAGAGTTCGCATCGAGATGATCCTATGCGACTGCGAGATCATCTATGCAAATGGGCGGCGAGACACCGGCGCATGTGGGCTGTTGTGGCTGTGGCGAGAGATCCTCGGGGAAGGTGTCTGAAGAAACACGTACTGCCGCACCGAGGTCCTGGAAACCTTGCCCGTGTTTCATTTCGTTGCGTATGCCCCTTTCTAAAAATCATGGAAAGGAAAATGAGATGATAAACATGTGCACATACAGAATGCAGATGTGTGGTCTCCGATCCACTCGTGTGTAGATTGTAGAAACGTACTGCAGCGTGCTTATAGAATGGGAGGCAACGACGATCGGTGCGCTTTGAATCATTGTTACTCGATTGCCGACCGGCCTAAACGAGTAGCAGATGCAGAAGGGAACGACAGGCTGTCGTCAACTCCACACTTTCTGGCCGGTCTTCTAGATCGACCCAACACAACTTCTCGAGACCTGAACACCACTGCTCGTCTGTTCGCCACCACCACCTAGGCACCTTCCTTCCCCTCTTTCCGCGCCGGCAAATCCTCGTTAGGGCTGGTTTGGGACCCTTCAACCCGGGGTATGCATCCCCGGGAGGGGCGCCCCACCTGACTACGTCGGGCAGATTTTCCCGGGAAGAAGAGGGGATCCCGACGGGGGAGGAGGTTCTCAAAGGAGCCCTTATTGGGCGATCCAAAAGGGGTCAAAGCCAATAGCCATCTACGAGAACTCGACATGGAAAGGTGGTGACGCCGAGCTGCATGCTGCTACTGAAACTGGAACAAGAAGAAAGCCTGGGAGCCAAACCGGCAGTGTCGGCCGGTACCTGCTCGGCCGCTAGCCGAGTTCTGAGTCTACCGGCTCGGCGCTGCCGCGGAACAGCGAAAAACTAGCTAGGGTTCGGTGAGGAGGAGGTACCGGTCATACTCGTGCATGCATGTGACCTCCACGCTGGGCGTTGTGGCTTTCTTTCTGTTTACGGCCGGTACAAAAGGCCTCCGGCCGGCTGAGGTGTTGGCGATTGATGAATGGCAAACTGAGAGTACAGAAATTCCAGATCGAGACTCAAGGGGAGGATGGCAGCTCATGACTCCACCACCACCTCCACCGCGGGTCGGTGACCAACCGGCGTCGCTACCACCGCCACCACCACCGCCGGCCGGTGACCAAACCGGTCGTGCAACCACCCTCATCCTCGCTGCCGACCGGTGCCTCGCCAGCCGCACCGGTCCCTCTGGAGCTCCCCGGTGGCTCAAAGCTGCCTACCGGCACAGTTCCTCTGAAGTCGCCGCTGCATCACCTTCAGACACCCCCAGCTGTAAAGGCCGGCCTCCGGGCCTCACTCTCGCCAGGATCTGAGGAAGGATTGGACCTGCAATTCTGCTCAAGCGTGGAGTCTGACAAAGCCGCGCCGGAGGATGAGGAGCGAGAGGAAGCGAAGGATTCCCGGGAGAAAGGTAAAGCCAAGGAGCTAGGGTTTCAACGGAGCTTACGAAGATTTCATCAATCAGCGGAACGACTGCAGAAGCGCTGACTTGATTTCTCAGGGGAGCGCAGGCTCGATTGCCTAAAGTACGACCGGCTCACTCGCGCAGGAATGGTCCGCGGCTCGCTCGGTGGATGCTACGGCGCGTAGATGGACCTGCTACCGATGGAGGTCTACTGCCACGCGTCAACATCTTGGGCGGTGTCGCACCAAGGGCGCGGTGCGGCACCGTCGGAGAGAATTTTCTTCCCGGCCAGTACGCGCGCCGCGTGCGGGCGCGTGCAAAGGGCCCGATGGATACCCCGAACCGAGGGCGTGGGCACGCGCGCTCGCCGGGGAGCACTCTGAAGTCTGAACTCCAGCGACCAAGGGAACGAACGAACAGCCACGCCGTGCCAACTGCCAAGTGCCCCTCGCCGCCGGCATGCCACGAGCCCATGGTTCCAGCTCAAAAGCGCCAGCCGCACATGCCAAGATTGATTGGGATATCACTATATATATATGCACGCGATCTTTCCAAAAAGGATCACTACTGTGCATGCGCGGCTAATTATTCATTCGATCCCTTCCAAAACTCCATGGATGTCTCCATCTCCTTCACTTCGCTTCACTGCCGCCGCGGCATGCGTCGCCACGGGGATCGTTTGATCCTGCGGGCGGCAGCTTCGTGTCCAGTTCATCCGGCATGGGCGCGCCGCGCCGTCCCCACGCCCATCGTCCCCAACGCTTTACACATCACCTTCGCACGCGTGTGTCCTTCAGAGATGCTGCATGCGGAGATGCCCGGATGCCGCCGTCGCCATGGATCCCGTGCCAAGCTAGATGCAAGCAACTGCAGGGGCAGTGAAAAGCTAGATGCCATGCACGCATATGCCTTCCTCGATGATGGGACGGCGAGCGCGACCCGCACAAAGACGAGGGGTGTGTTTAGTTCTAAAAAGAAGAAGAGAAAGTTTGGTGAAGATGTCACATCAGACATTATAGCGCACTGTAGCACTTTTCATTTGTTTGTGATAAACATTGTTTTATCATGACCTAACTAGGCTCAAAAGATTCGTCTCGTCGTGTACATCAAAACCATGCAACTAGTTTTTTATTTACCTATGTTTAGTGTTCCATGCATGATGAGAAATATTTGATGTGATAAGTAAATAGTGAAGTTTGGAGAGAGAATTTTGCAAAGTTTTGGGGATTGAACACACCCGAGATCTGGTCACGCATGGCGAGGAAGATTGCCGCGGCCGGCCTGCGCCGGGGGGAAACAGCAGCCGGCCCCGGGAAAAGACGGCGACGTGAGTCGTTCTCCAGGGCCAGGTCATCTCCGATCGGCACGATCCGGAGCGACGGGCCGGGCGCATCTTTCTATAGCGTGGCATCGCATGGCGCGGGAATTGTTTGTTTTTGCTGCTCGCATGGGGCCCCGGCCACACCACGCACAAAATTTCATGCTGTCTGCCTGTACCGCGCTGTGCTGCCGCCGTACTATGCCCGAGCTGGATTCAGAGTTCGCATCGAGATGATCCTATGCGACTGCGAGATCATCTATGCAAATGGGCGGCGAGACACCGGCGCATGTGGGCTGTTGTGGCTGTGGCGAGAGATCCTCGGGGAAGGTGTCTGAAGAAACACGTACTGCCGCACCGAGGTCCTGGAAACCTTGCCCGTGTTTCATTTCGTTGCGTATGCCCCTTTCTAAAAATCATGGAAAGGAAAATGAGATGATAAACATGTGCACATACAGAATGCAGATGTGTGGTCTCCGATCCACTCGTGTGTAGATTGTAGAAACGTACTGCAGCGTGCTTATAGAATGGGAGGCAACGACGATCGGTGCGCTTTGAATCATTGTTACTCGATTGCCGACCGGCCTAAACGAGTAGCAGATGCAGAAGGGAACGACAGGCTGTCGTCAACTCCACACTTTCTGGCCGGTCTTCTAGATCGACCCAACACAACTTCTCGAGACCTGAACACCACTGCTCGTCTGTTCGCCACCACCACCTAGGCACCTTCCTTCCCCTCTTTCCGCGCCGGCAAATCCTCGTTAGGGCTGGTTTGGGACCCTTCAACCCGGGGTATGCATCCCCGGGAGGGGCGCCCCACCTGACTACGTCGGGCAGATTTTCCCGGGAAGAAGAGGGGATCCCGACGGGGGAGGAGGTTCTCAAAGGAGCCCTTATTGGGCGATCCAAAAGGGGTCAAAGCCAATAGCCATCTACGAGAACTCGACATGGAAAGGTGGTGACGCCGAGCTGCATGCTGCTACTGAAACTGGAACAAGAAGAAAGCCTGGGAGCCAAACCGGCAGTGTCGGCCGGTACCTGCTCGGCCGCTAGCCGAGTTCTGAGTCTACCGGCTCGGCGCTGCCGCGGAACAGCGAAAAACTAGCTAGGGTTCGGTGAGGAGGAGGTACCGGTCATACTCGTGCATGCATGTGACCTCCACGCTGGGCGTTGTGGCTTTCTTTCTGTTTACGGCCGGTACAAAAGGCCTCCGGCCGGCTGAGGTGTTGGCGATTGATGAATGGCAAACTGAGAGTACAGAAATTCCAGATCGAGACTCAAGGGGAGGATGGCAGCTCATGACTCCACCACCACCTCCACCGCGGGTCGGTGACCAACCGGCGTCGCTACCACCGCCACCACCACCGCCGGCCGGTGACCAAACCGGTCGTGCAACCACCCTCATCCTCGCTGCCGACCGGTGCCTCGCCAGCCGCACCGGTCCCTCTGGAGCTCCCCGGTGGCTCAAAGCTGCCTACCGGCACAGTTCCTCTGAAGTCGCCGCTGCATCACCTTCAGACACCCCCAGCTGTAAAGGCCGGCCTCCGGGCCTCACTCTCGCCAGGATCTGAGGAAGGATTGGACCTGCAATTCTGCTCAAGCGTGGAGTCTGACAAAGCCGCGCCGGAGGATGAGGAGCGAGAGGAAGCGAAGGATTCCCGGGAGAAAGGTAAAGCCAAGGAGCTAGGGTTTCAACGGAGCTTACGAAGATTTCATCAATCAGCGGAACGACTGCAGAAGCGCTGACTTGATTTCTCAGGGGAGCGCAGGCTCGATTGCCTAAAGTACGACCGGCTCACTCGCGCAGGAATGGTCCGCGGCTCGCTCGGTGGATGCTACGGCGCGTAGATGGACCTGCTACCGATGGAGGTCTACTGCCACGCGTCAACATCTTGGGCGGTGTCGCACCAAGGGCGCGGTGCGGCACCGTCGGAGAGAATTTTCTTCCCGGCCAGTACGCGCGCCGCGTGCGGGCGCGTGCAAAGGGCCCGATGGATACCCCGAACCGAGGGCGTGGGCACGCGCGCTCGCCGGGGAGCACTCTGAAGTCTGAACTCCAGCGACCAAGGGAACGAACGAACAGCCACGCCGTGCCAACTGCCAAGTGCCCCTCGCCGCCGGCATGCCACGAGCCCATGGTTCCAGCTCAAAAGCGCCAGCCGCACATGCCAAGATTGATTGGGATATCACTATATATATATGCACGCGATCTTTCCAAAAAGGATCACTACTGTGCATGCGCGGCTAATTATTCATTCGATCCCTTCCAAAACTCCATGGATGTCTCCATCTCCTTCACTTCGCTTCACTGCCGCCGCGGCATGCGTCGCCACGGGGATCGTTTGATCCTGCGGGCGGCAGCTTCGTGTCCAGTTCATCCGGCATGGGCGCGCCGCGCCGTCCCCACGCCCATCGTCCCCAACGCTTTACACATCACCTTCGCACGCGTGTGTCCTTCAGAGATGCTGCATGCGGAGATGCCCGGATGCCGCCGTCGCCATGGATCCCGTGCCAAGCTAGATGCAAGCAACTGCAGGGGCAGTGAAAAGCTAGATGCCATGCACGCATATGCCTTCCTCGATGATGGGACGGCGAGCGCGACCCGCACAAAGACGAGGGGTGTGTTTAGTTCTAAAAAGAAGAAGAGAAAGTTTGGTGAAGATGTCACATCAGACATTATAGCGCACTGTAGCACTTTTCATTTGTTTGTGATAAACATTGTTTTATCATGACCTAACTAGGCTCAAAAGATTCGTCTCGTCGTGTACATCAAAACCATGCAACTAGTTTTTTATTTACCTATGTTTAGTGTTCCATGCATGATGAGAAATATTTGATGTGATAAGTAAATAGTGAAGTTTGGAGAGAGAATTTTGCAAAGTTTTGGGGATTGAACACACCCGAGATCTGGTCACGCATGGCGAGGAAGATTGCCGCGGCCGGCCTGCGCCGGGGGGAAACAGCAGCCGGCCCCGGGAAAAGACGGCGACGTGAGTCGTTCTCCAGGGCCAGGTCATCTCCGATCGGCACGATCCGGAGCGACGGGCCGGGCGCATCTTTCTATAGCGTGGCATCGCATGGCGCGGGAATTGTTTGTTTTTGCTGCTCGCATGGGGCCCCGGCCACACCACGCACAAAATTTCATGCTGTCTGCCTGTACCGCGCTGTGCTGCCGCCGTACTATGCCCGAGCTGGATTCAGAGTTCGCATCGAGATGATCCTATGCGACTGCGAGATCATCTATGCAAATGGGCGGCGAGACACCGGCGCATGTGGGCTGTTGTGGCTGTGGCGAGAGATCCTCGGGGAAGGTGTCTGAAGAAACACGTACTGCCGCACCGAGGTCCTGGAAACCTTGCCCGTGTTTCATTTCGTTGCGTATGCCCCTTTCTAAAAATCATGGAAAGGAAAATGAGATGATAAACATGTGCACATACAGAATGCAGATGTGTGGTCTCCGATCCACTCGTGTGTAGATTGTAGAAACGTACTGCAGCGTGCTTATAGAATGGGAGGCAACGACGATCGGTGCGCTTTGAATCATTGTTACTCGATTGCCGACCGGCCTAAACGAGTAGCAGATGCAGAAGGGAACGACAGGCTGTCGTCAACTCCACACTTTCTGGCCGGTCTTCTAGATCGACCCAACACAACTTCTCGAGACCTGAACACCACTGCTCGTCTGTTCGCCACCACCACCTAGGCACCTTCCTTCCCCTCTTTCCGCGCCGGCAAATCCTCGTTAGGGCTGGTTTGGGACCCTTCAACCCGGGGTATGCATCCCCGGGAGGGGCGCCCCACCTGACTACGTCGGGCAGATTTTCCCGGGAAGAAGAGGGGATCCCGACGGGGGAGGAGGTTCTCAAAGGAGCCCTTATTGGGCGATCCAAAAGGGGTCAAAGCCAATAGCCATCTACGAGAACTCGACATGGAAAGGTGGTGACGCCGAGCTGCATGCTGCTACTGAAACTGGAACAAGAAGAAAGCCTGGGAGCCAAACCGGCAGTGTCGGCCGGTACCTGCTCGGCCGCTAGCCGAGTTCTGAGTCTACCGGCTCGGCGCTGCCGCGGAACAGCGAAAAGCTAGCTAGGGTTCGGTGAGGAGGAGGTACCGGTCATACTCGTGCATGCATGTGACCTCCACGCTGGGCGTTGTGGCTTTCTTTCTGTTTACGGCCGGTACAAAAGGCCTCCGGCCGGCTGAGGTGTTGGCGATTGATGAATGGCAAACTGAGAGTACAGAAATTCCAGATCGAGACTCAAGGGGAGGATGGCAGCTCATGACTCCACCACCACCTCCACCGCGGGTCGGTGACCAACCGGCGTCGCTACCACCGCCACCACCACCGCCGGCCGGTGACCAAACCGGTCGTGCAACCACCCTCATCCTCGCTGCCGACCGGTGCCTCGCCAGCCGCACCGGTCCCTCTGGAGCTCCCCGGTGGCTCAAAGCTGCCTACCGGCACAGTTCCTCTGAAGTCGCCGCTGCATCACCTTCAGACACCCCCAGCTGTAAAGGCCGGCCTCCGGGCCTCACTCTCGCCAGGATCTGAGGAAGGATTGGACCTGCAATTCTGCTCAAGCGTGGAGTCTGACAAAGCCGCGCCGGAGGATGAGGAGCGAGAGGAAGCGAAGGATTCCCGGGAGAAAGGTAAAGCCAAGGAGCTAGGGTTTCAACGGAGCTTACGAAGATTTCATCAATCAGCGGAACGACTGCAGAAGCGCTGACTTGATTTCTCAGGGGAGCGCAGGCTCGATTGCCTAAAGTACGACCGGCTCACTCGCGCAGGAATGGTCCGCGGCTCGCTCGGTGGATGCTACGGCGCGTAGATGGACCTGCTACCGATGGAGGTCTACTGCCACGCGTCAACATCTTGGGCGGTGTCGCACCAAGGGCGCGGTGCGGCACCGTCGGAGAGAATTTTCTTCCCGGCCAGTACGCGCGCCGCGTGCGGGCGCGTGCAAAGGGCCCGATGGATACCCCGAACCGAGGGCGTGGGCACGCGCGCTCGCCGGGGAGCACTCTGAAGTCTGAACTCCAGCGACCAAGGGAACGAACGAACAGCCACGCCGTGCCAACTGCCAAGTGCCCCTCGCCGCCGGCATGCCACGAGCCCATGGTTCCAGCTCAAAAGCGCCAGCCGCACATGCCAAGATTGATTGGGATATCACTATATATATATGCACGCGATCTTTCCAAAAAGGATCACTACTGTGCATGCGCGGCTAATTATTCATTCGATCCCTTCCAAAACTCCATGGATGTCTCCATCTCCTTCACTTCGCTTCACTGCCGCCGCGGCATGCGTCGCCACGGGGATCGTTTGATCCTGCGGGCGGCAGCTTCGTGTCCAGTTCATCCGGCATGGGCGCGCCGCGCCGTCCCCACGCCCATCGTCCCCAACGCTTTACACATCACCTTCGCACGCGTGTGTCCTTCAGAGATGCTGCATGCGGAGATGCCCGGATGCCGCCGTCGCCATGGATCCCGTGCCAAGCTAGATGCAAGCAACTGCAGGGGCAGTGAAAAGCTAGATGCCATGCACGCATATGCCTTCCTCGATGATGGGACGGCGAGCGCGACCCGCACAAAGACGAGGGGTGTGTTTAGTTCTAAAAAGAAGAAGAGAAAGTTTGGTGAAGATGTCACATCAGACATTATAGCGCACTGTAGCACTTTTCATTTGTTTGTGATAAACATTGTTTTATCATGACCTAACTAGGCTCAAAAGATTCGTCTCGTCGTGTACATCAAAACCATGCAACTAGTTTTTTATTTACCTATGTTTAGTGTTCCATGCATGATGAGAAATATTTGATGTGATAAGTAAATAGTGAAGTTTGGAGAGAGAATTTTGCAAAGTTTTGGGGATTGAACACACCCGAGATCTGGTCACGCATGGCGAGGAAGATTGCCGCGGCCGGCCTGCGCCGGGGGGAAACAGCAGCCGGCCCCGGGAAAAGACGGCGACGTGAGTCGTTCTCCAGGGCCAGGTCATCTCCGATCGGCACGATCCGGAGCGACGGGCCGGGCGCATCTTTCTATAGCGTGGCATCGCATGGCGCGGGAATTGTTTGTTTTTGCTGCTCGCATGGGGCCCCGGCCACACCACGCACAAAATTTCATGCTGTCTGCCTGTACCGCGCTGTGCTGCCGCCGTACTATGCCCGAGCTGGATTCAGAGTTCGCATCGAGATGATCCTATGCGACTGCGAGATCATCTATGCAAATGGGCGGCGAGACACCGGCGCATGTGGGCTGTTGTGGCTGTGGCGAGAGATCCTCGGGGAAGGTGTCTGAAGAAACACGTACTGCCGCACCGAGGTCCTGGAAACCTTGCCCGTGTTTCATTTCGTTGCGTATGCCCCTTTCTAAAAATCATGGAAAGGAAAATGAGATGATAAACATGTGCACATACAGAATGCAGATGTGTGGTCTCCGATCCACTCGTGTGTAGATTGTAGAAACGTACTGCAGCGTGCTTATAGAATGGGAGGCAACGACGATCGGTGCGCTTTGAATCATTGTTACTCGATTGCCGACCGGCCTAAACGAGTAGCAGATGCAGAAGGGAACGACAGGCTGTCGTCAACTCCACACTTTCTGGCCGGTCTTCTAGATCGACCCAACACAACTTCTCGAGACCTGAACACCACTGCTCGTCTGTTCGCCACCACCACCTAGGCACCTTCCTTCCCCTCTTTCCGCGCCGGCAAATCCTCGTTAGGGCTGGTTTGGGACCCTTCAACCCGGGGTATGCATCCCCGGGAGGGGCGCCCCACCTGACTACGTCGGGCAGATTTTCCCGGGAAGAAGAGGGGATCCCGACGGGGGAGGAGGTTCTCAAAGGAGCCCTTATTGGGCGATCCAAAAGGGGTCAAAGCCAATAGCCATCTACGAGAACTCGACATGGAAAGGTGGTGACGCCGAGCTGCATGCTGCTACTGAAACTGGAACAAGAAGAAAGCCTGGGAGCCAAACCGGCAGTGTCGGCCGGTACCTGCTCGGCCGCTAGCCGAGTTCTGAGTCTACCGGCTCGGCGCTGCCGCGGAACAGCGAAAAGCTAGCTAGGGTTCGGTGAGGAGGAGGTACCGGTCATACTCGTGCATGCATGTGACCTCCACGCTGGGCGTTGTGGCTTTCTTTCTGTTTACGGCCGGTACAAAAGGCCTCCGGCCGGCTGAGGTGTTGGCGATTGATGAATGGCAAACTGAGAGTACAGAAATTCCAGATCGAGACTCAAGGGGAGGATGGCAGCTCATGACTCCACCACCACCTCCACCGCGGGTCGGTGACCAACCGGCGTCGCTACCACCGCCACCACCACCGCCGGCCGGTGACCAAACCGGTCGTGCAACCACCCTCATCCTCGCTGCCGACCGGTGCCTCGCCAGCCGCACCGGTCCCTCTGGAGCTCCCCGGTGGCTCAAAGCTGCCTACCGGCACAGTTCCTCTGAAGTCGCCGCTGCATCACCTTCAGACACCCCCAGCTGTAAAGGCCGGCCTCCGGGCCTCACTCTCGCCAGGATCTGAGGAAGGATTGGACCTGCAATTCTGCTCAAGCGTGGAGTCTGACAAAGCCGCGCCGGAGGATGAGGAGCGAGAGGAAGCGAAGGATTCCCGGGAGAAAGGTAAAGCCAAGGAGCTAGGGTTTCAACGGAGCTTACGAAGATTTCATCAATCAGCGGAACGACTGCAGAAGCGCTGACTTGATTTCTCAGGGGAGCGCAGGCTCGATTGCCTAAAGTACGACCGGCTCACTCGCGCAGGAATGGTCCGCGGCTCGCTCGGTGGATGCTACGGCGCGTAGATGGACCTGCTACCGATGGAGGTCTACTGCCACGCGTCAACATCTTGGGCGGTGTCGCACCAAGGGCGCGGTGCGGCACCGTCGGAGAGAATTTTCTTCCCGGCCAGTACGCGCGCCGCGTGCGGGCGCGTGCAAAGGGCCCGATGGATACCCCGAACCGAGGGCGTGGGCACGCGCGCTCGCCGGGGAGCACTCTGAAGTCTGAACTCCAGCGACCAAGGGAACGAACGAACAGCCACGCCGTGCCAACTGCCAAGTGCCCCTCGCCGCCGGCATGCCACGAGCCCATGGTTCCAGCTCAAAAGCGCCAGCCGCACATGCCAAGATTGATTGGGATATCACTATATATATATGCACGCGATCTTTCCAAAAAGGATCACTACTGTGCATGCGCGGCTAATTATTCATTCGATCCCTTCCAAAACTCCATGGATGTCTCCATCTCCTTCACTTCGCTTCACTGCCGCCGCGGCATGCGTCGCCACGGGGATCGTTTGATCCTGCGGGCGGCAGCTTCGTGTCCAGTTCATCCGGCATGGGCGCGCCGCGCCGTCCCCACGCCCATCGTCCCCAACGCTTTACACATCACCTTCGCACGCGTGTGTCCTTCAGAGATGCTGCATGCGGAGATGCCCGGATGCCGCCGTCGCCATGGATCCCGTGCCAAGCTAGATGCAAGCAACTGCAGGGGCAGTGAAAAGCTAGATGCCATGCACGCATATGCCTTCCTCGATGATGGGACGGCGAGCGCGACCCGCACAAAGACGAGGGGTGTGTTTAGTTCTAAAAAGAAGAAGAGAAAGTTTGGTGAAGATGTCACATCAGACATTATAGCGCACTGTAGCACTTTTCATTTGTTTGTGATAAACATTGTTTTATCATGACCTAACTAGGCTCAAAAGATTCGTCTCGTCGTGTACATCAAAACCATGCAACTAGTTTTTTATTTACCTATGTTTAGTGTTCCATGCATGATGAGAAATATTTGATGTGATAAGTAAATAGTGAAGTTTGGAGAGAGAATTTTGCAAAGTTTTGGGGATTGAACACACCCGAGATCTGGTCACGCATGGCGAGGAAGATTGCCGCGGCCGGCCTGCGCCGGGGGGAAACAGCAGCCGGCCCCGGGAAAAGACGGCGACGTGAGTCGTTCTCCAGGGCCAGGTCATCTCCGATCGGCACGATCCGGAGCGACGGGCCGGGCGCATCTTTCTATAGCGTGGCATCGCATGGCGCGGGAATTGTTTGTTTTTGCTGCTCGCATGGGGCCCCGGCCACACCACGCACAAAATTTCATGCTGTCTGCCTGTACCGCGCTGTGCTGCCGCCGTACTATGCCCGAGCTGGATTCAGAGTTCGCATCGAGATGATCCTATGCGACTGCGAGATCATCTATGCAAATGGGCGGCGAGACACCGGCGCATGTGGGCTGTTGTGGCTGTGGCGAGAGATCCTCGGGGAAGGTGTCTGAAGAAACACGTACTGCCGCACCGAGGTCCTGGAAACCTTGCCCGTGTTTCATTTCGTTGCGTATGCCCCTTTCTAAAAATCATGGAAAGGAAAATGAGATGATAAACATGTGCACATACAGAATGCAGATGTGTGGTCTCCGATCCACTCGTGTGTAGATTGTAGAAACGTACTGCAGCGTGCTTATAGAATGGGAGGCAACGACGATCGGTGCGCTTTGAATCATTGTTACTCGATTGCCGACCGGCCTAAACGAGTAGCAGATGCAGAAGGGAACGACAGGCTGTCGTCAACTCCACACTTTCTGGCCGGTCTTCTAGATCGACCCAACACAACTTCTCGAGACCTGAACACCACTGCTCGTCTGTTCGCCACCACCACCTAGGCACCTTCCTTCCCCTCTTTCCGCGCCGGCAAATCCTCGTTAGGGCTGGTTTGGGACCCTTCAACCCGGGGTATGCATCCCCGGGAGGGGCGCCCCACCTGACTACGTCGGGCAGATTTTCCCGGGAAGAAGAGGGGATCCCGACGGGGGAGGAGGTTCTCAAAGGAGCCCTTATTGGGCGATCCAAAAGGGGTCAAAGCCAATAGCCATCTACGAGAACTCGACATGGAAAGGTGGTGACGCCGAGCTGCATGCTGCTACTGAAACTGGAACAAGAAGAAAGCCTGGGAGCCAAACCGGCAGTGTCGGCCGGTACCTGCTCGGCCGCTAGCCGAGTTCTGAGTCTACCGGCTCGGCGCTGCCGCGGAACAGCGAAAAGCTAGCTAGGGTTCGGTGAGGAGGAGGTACCGGTCATACTCGTGCATGCATGTGACCTCCACGCTGGGCGTTGTGGCTTTCTTTCTGTTTACGGCCGGTACAAAAGGCCTCCGGCCGGCTGAGGTGTTGGCGATTGATGAATGGCAAACTGAGAGTACAGAAATTCCAGATCGAGACTCAAGGGGAGGATGGCAGCTCATGACTCCACCACCACCTCCACCGCGGGTCGGTGACCAACCGGCGTCGCTACCACCGCCACCACCACCGCCGGCCGGTGACCAAACCGGTCGTGCAACCACCCTCATCCTCGCTGCCGACCGGTGCCTCGCCAGCCGCACCGGTCCCTCTGGAGCTCCCCGGTGGCTCAAAGCTGCCTACCGGCACAGTTCCTCTGAAGTCGCCGCTGCATCACCTTCAGACACCCCCAGCTGTAAAGGCCGGCCTCCGGGCCTCACTCTCGCCAGGATCTGAGGAAGGATTGGACCTGCAATTCTGCTCAAGCGTGGAGTCTGACAAAGCCGCGCCGGAGGATGAGGAGCGAGAGGAAGCGAAGGATTCCCGGGAGAAAGGTAAAGCCACGGAGGTCGCCCAACCCCCCCCCCCCCCCCCCCCGCTCGACCGTAGTAAAGCCGGCGGTCTACCGGCCCTCCTACAAGGAGGCCGTGGTAAAGCCAAGGATGGTGAAGCCAAGATTCCCGGATGACTTGGGTCGTCATAACTCCCAGCTATGGTGTGTCGCAATGGACAAGCGCTCAGCCCGGTCCTCGGTCTGGGACAGGCTGGGGCAGCCGTCTGCCTGCCATAATGGCTCCCCGTCTCGTCCCATCGCGGCACGGCCTCACCCCAGGATTCCGGTGACCGGGAATTTGTTACAGCTGCTCAAGACCAAAGCTGCTGGCCGATGCTACAACTGCTTTGCTCGTGACCACCGTATTGCTACCTGCCGAGACCCGCCTCGGTGCATTCTCTGCTCTCTCTCTGGCCACAAAGCACGTCACTGCAAGAGAGCCTCCGCCGCCTCGGATAGCCACCGCAACCCTGCTGTCGTTGCTCCCGCTGCTGCCCCGCTGCCGCCGGAGGCACCTGCTCCTTCGGAGCCCCTCGTAAGGATGATGGATGCCATTCCCGGCGACCCGGCCAGGCGGCCCCTTCACGTCGTCGCGTGCGCGGCGCGGTCGTTGGCCATCCGGGAGGCGGAGCGGGAGCGGTCGCGTTGCAGCCTGGTCGCGATCCAGCGCGATGCCCGTGTGCGCCTCACCTGCGACGGGGTGCATCGGGATGCTCTACAGAAACTTCGCATCCCGGGGCACCTGCTGGGAGTCCGCAAGCTCTCCACGGCGACATTCCTGCTGGACTTCGAGACCCCGGAGCTGCGAAACCAGGCGCTCGGTCTGGGCGCGTTGATGGCCGGTCGCGCGTCCCTCCACCTCATGCCATGGATGAGACGGGTGAGTGCAACCCTGAGCAACATGTTCTACCGTGTTAGGGTGTGCTTGGAGGGTGTTCCTGGCCATGGTGAGTAGGCAGAGACGGTGTCACAGTTGTTCAAGTCTCCAACTTTTATTGCTGAGATTGATTCTGAGAGGAGTTCTGAGGAGGAGCGTGCTTGTTTCATTGTGTGGGTGTGGACTGATGATCCTGACTCAATCGCAAGGAGTGGTACTCTTCGCTTGGAGGAGCCCCTGGAGTTCTCTGATGAGTACTTCGTTAGGCTGGGCAACATGGAGGTGCCGGAGCCCGATCAGCCCGCAGCATTGCTTGACTACAATGTCATCATCCACATTGATCGTGTGACTGATTACTCCCCACCACTGTCTGATGAGGCAGAATGGCCTGCCCGGCACAGGTTCGTGTGGCACCTTGGGGTCCAGGATGGGCCGGTGGAGGTGCGCCGGCGGTCGGCTTTGGAGCGATTGGGTGGCAGACGTGATAGATCACCGCCAAGAGGAGGAGGCCCTTGGGCCAGTGGGTTCCGCCAGTTTCAGCCATCGAACTTCTCCGATCTGCACACCGCAAGGGAAGCAGGCAGCTTCAGGGATGGCTCCGGCGGCCACCATGGTTCCGGGAGCCATTGGGGCCACCAGTTCATGAGGGCGGCGCCGGTGCATGATGCTGGGTTGACGACGGAGGTCCCTGCTCTTGGCGGTGAGCACACCGGGGGCGGTGTGATGAGCACTCCGCGCAGTCAAGTGGAGGCCAAGGGCCCAGCGTTCCCTGTGGAAGCAGATGAGACTTGCCTCTTTGGTGAAAGGCCTGACTTGACTTAGTCCCGCATGGACCCTATGTGTGAGGAGGCTGAGGAGCGCTGTAGCCGGGTGGCGGGTCAGGAGGAGGTGCAGGAGGTGCAGGAGCATGCGTCTTTGAACCAACCAGGAGAGCGTGCTGCGGAGATTGGCAAAGTCTTTGGCCTCGGGCCGAGCCTGCCAGACGCCGGTTCCCTTGCCGGTGAAAATTGGCTGTAGGAGCTTCACGGGGAGGATCATGTGTGTGATGCGGCTGCCTCTACTGGGCACGGCCAGGCCATGCTATCGCAGCGCTCGGTGGAGCCAACTGCGACCGATGGGCCAGCGGCTTTGTTCGTCCAGCTAGGCGCTGCAGAACCCACCATTCACACTCCTGCTGCCTGTGATGAGAACCAAGTCCAAGTTCTGCAGCCGGACCAATAGGATCAGCAGCCAGAGCGAGACATTGGGGAAGCAATCACTAAGGAGCTGGGACTGTCCACTAACCTGGACAATGGGCCGGTGGACCGAACTGGAGTGAATGGGCCGGACAAGCATGCAGCCCAGGAACCACAGCTAGGATTTGATCTGAATCAAGCCTGCCCATTGATGGATGAGGAACAGGATACTGACTGCTTGGCCTTGGAAACTAACACTAAGGTCGCTGCTGCGAATCGTGCGATTCTTCGAGATGCTGTTGGGAGGCTCAACAAGACCGGCAGAGAGGCGCCAACTCAGAAGACAGGAGGAAGGGTCATGCCAAGGCTAACCATCCCTCTCAAGAAGGCGCTGCTTTGCAATCCAGCTCAGCGGACAAGACCACCGATGGTCAAGAAGAGTACCACTGCTATGGCACAATCAAGCAGGCTCAATCAGGCCGACAAAATGAAAGACAACAAAGCCCCTCCACCCCTGGATACTCAGGCCACTGATCTGTTACTGAAGGCATGTGGCAAAGAGGGAGGGGCAGGACAGGCGCAGGATGTACTGGTCGAGCAGTTCGTGGATC
Organism: Echinochloa phyllopogon; assembly: GCA_033239725.1. Lineage (NCBI taxonomy): Eukaryota > Viridiplantae > Streptophyta > Magnoliopsida > Poales > Poaceae > Echinochloa > Echinochloa phyllopogon. Next base: position 45,200,941 of record BTCW01000002.1, on the reverse strand, counting down.
CTCTGCAGACTGATACTGTTGGCAATCTGAGGAGCACATTTGGGATTGCAGTCGTCGGAGGCCCTGATGTTCTCAGTGCCTTAGTCAGTGATGCTGCTATTGATGATGAGTGACCCAACACTCGTGCTGTTGGGGGAGAGGGGCTCCGGGGAGAGTCCGTGTATCTTACCTTTTCTGCTGTTTGTTTTATTGTTAGTGTACTGTGTTAGTCGGTGTGCTGTTAGTCTTGTGCCTTCGGCTGGAGTGTGTTGGTCTGTTTTTAGCATTGCTATGATGTATGGGGGAACCTGGTATGAATCGATTTGGATGGGGTCTGGTTGGCAAGAGGTGGTTTCGGGAATGATGGACAGTGGGGGTTTGTTTGCTGCTGCTTGCACTGCCTTGGATGCTGTCTCCGCCGGATGGAGTTGCAATGTTGTTAATGATTGATCAGAATTGTGTGCTTCTCAATTGGAATGTTCAAGGCCTCAACAATACTGCACGAAGGAAAGTGGTGAGGGATCTGGTTAATGAATGTCGGGCAACAATTGTGGCGTTGCAGGAAACCAAGCTCCAATTCTTCGATAGACAGATAGTCCTGGAAGCATTGGGTGCCAGATTCGCTGATAGCTTCACTGTTTTACCGGCAGCAGGCACCAGAGGGGGATTTTGTTGGCAGTTCATGAGGCCCATTATAAGATTTCGGACATTGAATTGGGCCTTCACTCCATTACTGCTAAATTGACATCTGTGGTCGGACCAGTGGAGTGGTTCATCACCGCAGTGTATGGCCCCCAAGAGGACAACGAGAAGCTGCAATTCCTTGGAGAGCTCAGGTGGTTACAACAATCAGTTTCTGACAAATGGTTGCTAATTGGTGACTTTAACATGATCCTCCAGGCTAGCGATAAAAGCAATAGCAACCTGAATAGACGCCTAATAGGTGCTTTCAGAGATGTCATCCGGGATCTTGAGCTGAAGGAATTGAATTTAAGAGGGCGCAAATTCACTTGGTCAAATGAAAGAACTCACACAAGGATAGATCGCGCTTTCTGCTCCACAGGGTGGGATTTGATGATGTCTAATGCATTCCTCCAAGCGCTGTCCTCTCGGGTCTCAGACCATTGCCCTCTTCTTATTGCCGGATCTGCTACAGTGCCCAAGTTCAGGGGATTTCGCTTTGAATCCTTCTGGCCGAGGTTGCCAGGATACCATGAGGTGGTTGCTTCAGCTTGGCAGAGGCCAATTCAGGTCTACAATCCTTTCCTTAGGCTGCACATCAAACTGCGGAGAGTTAGCAAAGCCTTGAGATATTGGTCCAGGCAGATAATTGGGAACAACAGATTGCTGCTTTGTGCTGCTAGTCAGCTAATTGGGATCTTCGATGTGGTTCAGGAGTTCAGGCAACTCAGTGACCCTGAAATAAGGCTCCAGAGGGATCTCAAGGCCCGATTCTTGGGTTTAACCGCGGTGGAAAAGCTGAGGGCCAGACAGAAATCGAGGCTGACATCGATCTTAGCCGAGGAGACCAACTCCAAACTGTTCTACATCCAGGCAAACGACAGGAAAAGGAAAAATGCAATTCACCTTCTGCACACAGCCAGTGGAGTATGCTACTCTCATGAGGACAAAGCTCGGGAAATATATAATCACTTCAGCACCCATTTTGGGCCCCCGCAGCAGCGAAGTGTCACCTTAAATTGGGATGAGGTGGTGTTGGGGAGGCGAGATCTCTCACACTTAGAGGCTGAGTTCACTGAAGAAGAAGTTCTGTCTGTAATTAGGGACATGGCTGGGGATAAAGCACCAGGCCCGGACGGTTTTATTGGGATATTCTTTAAGCAAAGCTGGTTAGTCATAAAGCAAGATCTCATGCTGGCGATTCAGTTTTTGTTTCAGCAACACAGCCAGCATCTGCAGCATTTAAACACAACACACATCACCCTCATACCCAAAAAGGCTGATGCTGTTTCTGTTACTGACTTTAGGCCAATAAGTCTCACCCATTCAGCTGCCAAATTGATCTCTAAACTGCTAGCAAGCCGCCTGGCTCCTGAGTTGAACAACTTGGTCTCGCGGGCTCAAAGTGCTTTTATCAAAAGGAGAAGCATTCAGGACAATTTCTTGTACACACAGAACCTGATCAAATCTTTACACAGGGCAAAGCAGCCTGGTCTTTTCTTGAAGCTGGACATTGCCAAGGCATTTGACACGGTCAGATGGGACTTTCTCATGGAAGTGTTGGAGCAGTTTGGTTTTGGCACTCGCTGGAGGGGTTGGGTCTCTGCACTTCTAGCTTCTGCCTCCACTGCCGTATTGCTTAATGGAGCCAGGGGAAGGTGGTTTCAGCATCACGCAGGCCTCAGGCAGGGCGACCCCCTATCTCCTATGCTCTTCATCCTGGCAATGGAACCACTACAAAGGCTGCTGGATCGAGCTACCAGAGAACAAATGTTATCACCTGTCATGAACAGAGCGGCCAAGATGAGAGCTAGCTTGTATGCAGATGACGCAGCTATCTTTCTCAACCCTGTCAAGGAGGATGTGTATGTAGTGTCCCATATTTTGGACATCTTTGGACAAGTCTCAGGCCTAGTTACCAATCGAAGTAAGTGTGCAGTATACCCAATTCGATGTGATGGCTTGGATATTGTTGCGATAACGGAGGGTTTTCACTGTCCAATCAAGAGCTTCCCTTGCAACTACCTGGGATTGCCGCTTCACTTCAGAGCCCTACGCAGAGTTGAGGTCCAGCCGCTGATAGATAAAATGGCGAGCCGTTTGGCCATCTGGAAAGGAAAATTCCTCAACAAGGCTGGGAGATTAAAGTTGATGACCACTGTTCTTTCATCCATGCCAACTTATTTCATCATGATCTTCCCTTTGAAGAAATGGGCAATCAAAAAGATGAACAAGATACGACGAGGGTTTTTATGGAAAGGTTCAGAGGATGCCCATGGGGGTCATTGCCTAGTTCAATGGGCCAAGGTGCAACGACCAAAGCGCCTCGATGGTTTGGGGGTTTTAGACCTTGATCTCTTCAGTCGGGCTTTAAGATTGCGGTGGCTATGGTACCAGTGGACTGAGCCTGATAGGCCTTGGGTTGGAACCGAGACACCTTGCAACGAGGTGGATAAACAGCTCTTCAGAGCAAGTACTAACGTCACTATAGGGAATGGTCTCCGGGCAAAATTTTGGGAATCTTCATGGCTCTTTGGACAGGCGCCTCGTGATCTGGCTCCACATCTCTACAAGCTAGCATGGAGAAAGAATCAGAGCGTATGAGATGATCTGCAAAATGATAATTGGACGCGGGGACTGTGGAGAATGACATCTGTAGATGAGATGGCTGAAATGGTGTCGCTCTGGGCATTGGTCAGCGGAGTCCAGCTTTCAGGTGTGCAGGATGAAATCAGATGGAAATGGACTGCTCATGGGCAATACACGGCTAAATCTGCCTACAATGCACAGCTCGTCGGATCCTTTGGAAGTTTTAACAGCATGGCGATCTGGACAGCCAAGACGGAAGGGAAGCACAGATTCTTCGCATGGTTGATGGTGCAGAGCAAAATCCTAACAGCGGATAAACTGTTGGCGAGACAATGGCCTTGCACCCCGGAATGCCCGTTGTGTGATCAGGTCTTGGAAACGGCCGATCACTTGTGCTTGTAATGTGTCTTTGCGCAAGAGGTGTGGCTGCTGGTAGCGGAGTGGACAGGAGGGAAAATTCAGGTGCCTGCTAGGGATGCTAAACTGGAGGCTTGGTGGAATTCAGAGACATCTGGCATTGCAAAACCTCTTAGGCAAGAAAGAGCTACGATCATGATCTACACGGCCTGGAATGTTTGGAAGGAGCGGAACAGGAGAGTTTTTCAAGGCTTAGCAGCTTCTCCTAGGCGTGTTTGCGAGTTAGTCAAGGAAGAAATGGCATTAAGATCAAGAGCTTTCGGGCTGGTGCAGCCACCTGAGGTACCATAGTTAACATGTTAGATCCTTTGCCATTCGATGCTAGAGTTCCCCACTTTGTTCTGTAATATCGATCTTGTAAGACTTTACATGCTTTCCCATCTTAAATGACATAGCGGTGCTCCTGCTAAATTTTAGAAAAAAAAGGCCTGGCGCACACTGCCCGACCGTGTATATGCGCTGCATGCATGCTGTTTGACTTGACTTGACTTGACTTGACTTGACTGACGGGGCAGAAAGGGTCTTGGTCGTGGAGCCGCGTCCGTACCGCGGGGTCTGGCGTGGCTCGACCTGTCACCTGAGCGGTGTCTCCGTGTCTGGTTATTGGCGCCTGTCTGAAGGATTTCCGTGGAGCCGTGGAGGCTTTGGGTAACGTTTTCGATCAATCAAACGACTGTGGATGCATGGTTCTAAGCTCAATCAACTCGCTGTGCAAGGTGTGTTTTAGGGAAAGAAGTGATGCACTGACGTGTACCGAGCTGAGGAATACACGATGGATGTGGAGGGGAGAATGTGCATTTGTCTTATGGATTATACCGGTTAAGAAATGCGGAGCGCAACAGTGTGTCAGTGTCCATTGCCGAACAAGGAGGAAGAAAATAAGAGAAGCCGGCGATCGAAGGGGAAAGAAAACGTTGGCGAAAGCTTGAAGAGGCAAGGCCCACGAGGATACTGGCCTTTTCGCAGACTTCCGGAGCCCTAGCTACAAATTGGTCCATTAAGGCCCCATCAACCTTCTTGTTGGGCCGGACCTTTTTCCGTCCGACGACGCGGTGGGCCCACCCCCAACGGGAAACTCTCCAGGCCCCACCGTCGCGTCGCGTCGCCCCTCGGGACGCCCACCCTGCCGACAGGCGGGACCCCCAGAGAGCCAGCGCCGGCCACCGCAACACGGCGCGCGCACCACCCAGTCTCACTGCCACGTCGGGCCCACCAAGCCACCGGCCCTACGGGTCCAGCCAGCGCCTCGTCGAGGCGCATCTCGGCTATCTCCCGTCCGAGTCAAAGGTGACCGTTGGGCCGGGGGACAGCGCCGAATGGGCTGCACGAGGCGCAACAAAACCCTCCTCCCTCGCCAGTCTCCCCCGAGGGCCTCGCGCACCCACGCCACCGGCACGCCTCGCCTCGCCCAGCACCCCCACCACACCCACCCCGGCGTCGGCGGCGAGTCCCAGGGACGCCAAGGGCGATGGCGGCGATGATGATGGGCGGGGGCGACTCCAAGTCCCCGGCGCGCGCGCTGCGGCGGCTGGCCGGCGCCGCGGTCGCCGCCGTGCTGCTCCGCCGCACCTTCAGCGCGTCCAAGTGGTACGCCGCGCTCCCCTCCCCTGCGCGCCCCGCGGCCGCGCCGCGCCGTTCTCCGTTTCCTTCCTCCCCGCGTCTTCTTGTTCTTCTTCTTGTTGTTGTTCGTGCCTGCCGACGAGGTTTTGGGACTGATTGACGAGGGTACGGCCCCTTGCCTTGGCAGCAAGACGGAGGCGCGGATGGCGGCGGCGCGGATGAAGCTGCTGCGGAACCGGCGGGAGGCGCAGGTGCGGCAGATGCGCCGCGACATCGCCGCGCTCCTCCGCGACAAGCAGGAGGACACCGCGCGCATCAGGGTGAGAGCTCTCGGCCCCAGCAGTTTCAGTTTGCTTTATGTTCATTGCGGAATTAGTTCGTCGGGGAAACTTGGGATGCTCATGCGGCTTCCCCTCGCCCTGAGCGGAGAATCATCATCGTCCCTCGAGTCGGAGGCGGCGCCCGCGCGTGTTCTTCGTTTCTGATCTCCCGGTAATTAGGCCTGTTAGACGCGGGTTTCCCTTTTTCCAGAGCAGCGACGCCAAGAAATGGGGGGATTCTGGTGTACAATGGCAAGAAATTCCGTACAAGTTAGCTGATTTGGTTCCGTTTGATCAGTTGGTGGGGTTGGGGCTACATTATCACTATTGGAAGGCTTTAATTGTAAGAGATTAACTGCCTTACACAGTCAATATAGTAATTGGGAAACTTTGATGGTTGGATATTAACTGCTTTAAACATGATGTTTCTTTCTTTTAATAACATTGAGATGAGACAAGGAAAGTCCTTATTATGCTTTAATTTTCTGAACAATGGCCACGATTTTGGAGTTGTGTAGAAAATTAAGTATGCAAACCTCTGCAAACTGCAATGTTTACACTATCACTATTGGAAGGTTTTAATTGTAAGAGATTAACTGCCTTACACAGTCAATGTAGTAATTGGTAAACTTTGATGGTTGGATATTAACTTCTTTAAACATGATGTGTCTTTCTTTTAATACTGTAACATTGAGACAATCAGACAAGGAAAGTCCTTATGATGCTTTAATTTTCTGAACAATGGCCACAATTTTGGAGCTGTAGAAAATTAAGTAAGCAAATCTCTGCAAACTGCAATGTTTACCCTGAAACTTTTGACTCCTCCACTCCTGTGCATCATATATTATTCAGTAGTAGGGAAGAAATGGAAAATTTGATGTGGACCAAATTTCATACAACTGAAACTGATCCATGTATAAACATTGAACTCAAACTTTGCAGGTTGAACATGTAATTAGAGAACAGAACTTCATGGCAGCCAATGAGATCATTGAACTCTTCTGTGAGCTGATTGTCACGCGCCTCCCCATTATTGCAAAGCAGAAGTTTGTATTGCGCAATCCTTGGCTTCAAAAATTATATATTCTCATAACTAAGGAAAAGAAGTTCCTAATCTTGTGCCATCCTATGATTCAGGGAATGTCCAGCAGACCTGAAAGAAGGCATCTGCAGTTTGATATTTGCAGCTCCAAGGTGCTCAGAGCTCCCTGAACTTGGTCGGATCTGTGACATCTTTGAAAAGAAGTATGGCAAAGATTTTGTTTCTGCTGCAGTTGATTTGCGCCCAGATGCTGCTGTTAATAACCTTGTAAGCATTGATGAATCTATATCTCGTTGAACTAAATATATTACCTATATTCTTCTCAACACTGAACTTGATCTCCTTTTGAAGCTGATAGAGAAGCTGTCAGTTAAGAAGCCTTCTGGGCAAACTAAGCTGAAGGTTCTGAAGGATATAGCAAAAGAGCATCAAATTGATTGGGATACCACTGAGACTGAGCAGGAGCTTCTAAAACCTCCTCAAGAGTTGATTGTATGTGCTACTGAAACTCTTGTGCATATTTCTGTCTCATACGCTTCATGTCTTGAGTTAATAGGTTTGACTTCTTTGCAGAAAGGGCCAAGTACGTTTGTTGAAGCTTCCAATATGCCCGTTAAGACTTCCCTGACACCACATGTTGTGCAACCAATTCCAACTAATTTCAGGTCAGTCCTTCTACACATGTAACCATACAAGTGATGTACATTTGCAATAGCATTAGTTCGTTCCTCATACATCATTTGTGTCTTCTCATTCTTTTCTGCAGCTCTAGGTATTCTGATGATGAATATGATAACGGGGACTCTATGCAATTCAAAGATGCTGCTTCGGCTGCTCGAGCAGCTGCAGAATCTGCTGAGAGAGCAGCATCTGCTGCCAAGGCTGCAGCTGATTTTGCCAATAAGAACAGCCATCCATTTGATGAAGTCGAATATTGCAATGCTTCAGTTCATGAATCCACTCATACCCGCAGGAGGCAGTCAATGAGCAACTCAAGCAGGTCATCCAGGAAAGAAGATACAGATGCCTTTGATGAAGTTAAACCCCATGGAGGGAAATCATCCAGCACAGGAAGCTTCAGCGGAACGAACCATGTAGAAGACAGGGACTACTATCCTGCAGATTTGGACTCTAGGAAGACACGCAGAAGGAACAGCCGTGCTGCTCGGAAGGTGCACTCAGAGATAAAGTTTGATGATTCCGAGGGACTGTGTTCAGAATCAGAGGATGAGAATGATGTGGAGATACAGTCTGTGGAAAGGCCACTGCCTCCTACAAGAGAGCCTTTTTCAGAAAACCGTCACTCTGAAGAGGAAGACCCTGCTAACGACTTCCCTGAGTTGCCAAAGGCAAACCTTCATTCCCGTGTTCATCCAAAAATGCCTCTCGACTACGAAACTCTCACTGCACGCTTTGAGGCGCTCAAGTCCGGCAAGCTTCCGTAGTGCAACATGAAGAGCAGGACACTATATGTTACATTCTTTCTTATTGCTTCTGTACAACATTATATCACACATTAGTAGGTTATATACTGTGTCTCTAGAGTAATTGATTTTGGCTTAGACCAATGATTTGCCGAATCAAACTATTGCTGCATTTGTATCGTTCTGGTATATAAAGATCATTTCAAATGGTAAATTGAACTGTTTCTGCGGTCTGCTCAGGACAAGCCGGTCCTGAATTCCTTGCAGAACTACTCAAAATACAGACAAGCAAGGGGAAATTGAAGTTTCTTGACTTCCATAGCTAATAATCTAGTCCGAGTAGGACTGTAACGCTGCTCAATGACGTCGACTCGGATCTCGTCTCCCTCTCAACCTCTACATATACTGGAATTTCAAGAATTGACAAAATTCAGCGGGAGATCAACAATTAATAACTGAATCGTTAACCAATGTCGAGCTGTCGCCTGCACCCGCCCGCCCTCTCCGCCGACGATGAGGCCACTGCCGAAGAAGAAAACCTCCCATGGGTACTCCTCGAGCTGAAGGCCTACGTTGCCAAGCGCGACAACGCCACCACCGCCGCCTCCACGACATGGGACGGCAAGCGGGTCCAGGTCACCATCTGCCCCCGCCGCCCGCCGCGCGTCTCCTACCTGTGCGTCCACAGCCCCGACGCCGCCGAGATCCACATGGAGCCCAGGATCCTCGCCGTGGAGGACGGCCTCGCCCTCCTCATGATCGCCGTCGGCCCTCAGAAGGACGTCGACTACTACGTCTACCAGGCCGACGGCCCTCAGAAGGACGTCGACTACTACGTCTACCAGGCCGACGGCGGGTCGCTGCGGCCGCCGTCGCTCACGTGCCTCCCGCGAACGCCCACGCCCAGGCCCTATTTCTTCAGCGACAGCAACATCGGCGTCCTACGCCACCGCGCCGACGACGACGGCGACCACGCACGCAGAGAGTACATTGTCGCCGGACTTTACGCACCTTGGGACCGGCCGGCGGGGCAGTACGACCTCTGCCTCTACGACTCGAAGCGTGGGGACTGGAAGGTCCACGGCGTGTCGCTGAGCAACGAGCAGCGGCGGCAGGAACTTTTTCCACAAGTGCTGCAAGGTGATTGCGATAGGAGGGGACGCCGGCACCGTGGCCTTCGTCGACCTCTGGCGGGGCATCCTCTTCTGCGACGTCCTCGCCGTGGAAGCCGAAGCCGCCGCTCGTCGGGAGCGAGGCGCCAATCCCATGCCCCTGCTCCGCTACGTCACGGTGCCGGAGCCCAACAAGGAGGTCGAGGCCGATGCGCGGGTCTACCGGGACATCGCCGTCGTCGGAGGCCGCCTCAAGTACGTCGAGCTGAGGCTCTATCGTCTCTCCGGCGGTTGGATGACTTCTACATGGAGCAGGCCGGCCATCATCACTGGTTCCTCTAGCTCGGATGAGGATTGTTGCTGGCGGCAGGACACGGAGATCATGGATTGCAGGAATGTGAAGGTCCACGCCGAGCTCGTGGTTCCCAAGGCGTGGAGAGATGCAGGCATGGCTCGGTCACCCTTCAGGAACCTCGTCGCGTGCCAACCCGTGCTCGGCCTGCAAGAGGATGCTGATATCATCTACTTCACGACCAGGATTGGCCGCTACGATGCTGATGCATGGGTGGTTTCCGTGGACATGAGGAAGAAGGAGCTAATTGGAGTGGCTGGCTTCGATGCAAAAAGATATATAGGCATCGGCTTCTCCCACGTGCACGCTAGGTTATCCAAGCAGATGTTAGCGCAATCATAGACTTTGAACAAAACTAACATAGTGCTGAACGCACAATAACGCGTCTCCTCTCGTAGAGTATTTGATCGTGGCTGATATACTGCCAACTATTTGCTGATTCAACTACTGCTGCGTCTGTATTATTCTGGTATATATAGATCATTTGAAATGATATATTGAACTGTTTCTGCGATCAGCTCGGTCTTTCTCCACATCTCAGATTCTCAACTCTGCTGTTCGTTTCAGTTTTCGTTGGGATTCACTGTAGTCTGTAGAGGACTGAATGCAGACACGATTTCATGATTCAGTTCAGCTGGTACCCGGTAAATATGGCAGTTGTGCCACATGAAGTACATGATAAAACTTTGTTGCCTCGTAATATAAATCCTAACAATCTGAAGAACCCATTCATCTCTGGTTCTCTGCAGCAAAACTCATGTATGTACAAAGAATAAGAAGAATGTCTCTTTTACTTTTATAACACCTCACTTTTTTTTTGCAAGGTTAAACACCTTACTTGATCTCTTTGCAGGATCAGAAGGCACTGAATAACACCTATCCTTGCCCCACTACCTACTTCATAATTCATATACACACTGAACTGCAACTAAACAAAAACCTGCTGGCTGGCTCCTACGTACGGCGCCGCACGGCTTGCAGAGTGGCACGTCGTCGCCATGGTGCTAAGGAACGCCCGCTCAAGCTCGGCAGAGACGCCCCTCCTGATCAAGCACATGGCGTACTCCATGACCGCCGCGTCGCAGGGCAGCGTGATCCTGCCGTCGTCGCCGGCGAAGCCGAACTCCTCCCGCGACATCCGCAGGAGCTCCGCCAAGACCGCCGTGCCCAGGCTCGCCAGCGGCACCTCGAACCGCGCCCCGTCGGCCGTGTACACCGCGCAGTGGCCCTTGCTCGCCTGCACAGAGCTGCAGCTGCAGCACCCGTCGGCTTCCTTTCGCCAGGCGAGGCGCTTCGTCCCGAGCGCTGCCATCCTCTGCCACTTCTTGGCCAGCTGAGCGATCCTCTTGGTGCTGATCATGGCTAATCGCTGACTTGTTTGTTTCCTTCTTCTCTCTGCAGGATGGAAGCTGCGGAGGTCCGTGGCTTCTTCAGACTTCAGTCTTCTGTAATGTGTTTGTGAGGCTGCAAGTGATTGTGTTCAGAGGCCAGCCACACCAGACCGTGAATATATAGCTCGCACGGCTGCTCGAGATCAGGATGGTTGGGCAAGGGGCCAAGGGGGCAAGGCCACGAGTTCGGCGAGTGCGATGTCGCAAGACGCGTCTGCGACTGCGAGTATGATTTGGATGGGGCCGAGTGTTTGCAGCGTGCCGGCGCCGGTGCCGGTGCCGGTTGTGGTGTGCCGCTTTCTGTGCTCGATGACTCCATGTTCATTGGGGCCAACGTGAAGTGTGAGGGCCAGGCTTGTTCAGTTCGTGGTTGTGCCGTCAGCACATCAGCTCAAAACCACACATTGCTTGTCCATGGAGCACATTGTGATAACCTAACAGCCCAGACATGGCCACATTTGCTGCTAGTGGCTCCGACAAGTGCCAAGAAGATGGCACCAGAGAAATTCAGAAATCAATCAAAACCACACATTGCTTGTCCATGGAGCACACTGCATGTTCTGAGCTCGTGGCCTTGTGCCCTTGTCGGCTTGTCCCATACCAGCCTGAGTTGATAGCTGCCCTTGAACCGCATGCTCCTCTCTTTCCTCCCAGCTTCATTGTAAACTATAAATGCATCATCTTAGAACCAACACTTCCATCCGCATCCTAAGCATTACATCCACCAGCTGAATACCGCCTGATACACAAGGTTCTCTGAACATTCATCAGCAAGGAAAGCAAGCAACCATGATCAGTGCCAAGACGCTCGTTCAAATGGCGAAGAAGTGGCAGAGAATGGCCGCTCTGGCGAGGAAGCGGCTCACGTCGACGCCGCAGGAAGAAGCCGAAGGATCATGCAGCACGTCGACCTCCATGGCAAGCAAGGGCCACTGCGTCGTGTACTCCGCCGACGGCTGGCGATTCGAGGTCCCGCTGGCGTACCTCGGCACTGCGGTCTTCGGCGAGCTCCTGATGCTGTCGCAAGAAGAGTTTGGGTTCGCCAGCGACCACGGCAAGATCACGCTGCCCTGTGACGCCGCGGTGGTGGAGTACGTCATGTGCTTGCTCAGAAGAGACGCCTCTGATGAGGTCGTGAGGGCGTTCTTGAGCTCCATGGTCAGGCCATGTCACACTACTGTCAGCGGCGTGGCGCCATGCAGCCAGCAGCTAGCTGTTTGTGTATAGCATTTTTTTTGTCCAACCGGATGTAAAGATGTAGAATCATAGGGAATGGTATGAAATACTATATCACAAGCCTCATTAATACTCCGTATTTCTAAATCACCGTGACACGTGACAAAGATCCTTCGTTTCTTTGAAATCTGAACACGTCCGACGACACGAATGGCACGGAACCTAATTTGAAGTTTTGAACTCAAGGCCCGAACTAACCGTATGATTGGATTCTCGCGGCCCAGATTCGAGAAAGGCAGAGCCCAAGAGCGGTTTTGGTCATTCCTGTGGGACCCGCATATCAGCCTCTATTAGCGTTGGGCCCGCAGGGGAAGTGAGCGGCCGACGCTCGTTAACGGGCCCTTCGTCACCGCCGCCGCCGCCGGCGTGTCGAGTCCGCCGCGCCCCCTTGCCGGACCTTCCGCTTCCCGGTGGCTGTGGCTTCGGGTGCTATGTCAGCGTGGCCTGCGCGAGTGCTCCGGGCGCAGGGACCTCGTTAGCTCCGGTGAGATTACTACTGTATAGTTGGTAGAAAATCAGCCAGGTTTGCTCAAAATTTATTTGTTCATGTGCACAAATCTGCAGATTTTTTTCATGCCTGTTGCTTTTAAAAAAGGGAATTTGGTGTGACAAAGAAGAGCCAATTTTGCTAAAGTTATTATTGCCCCAAACAAGGCGTCTACTCCAAATCTCCAATCCATTGCATTTCCACATGTACGGATATTTAGTACTACTTGTCACTGATTTTACTCTAAGTTCAGCAGCTGAAGCTTAATTCCATAATAAGAAAGCCTTGATTTTTTCATAACAGCTGTCGAAGGGTGCCACATCTCACTTTACTGGCGGTCTGCCTGTCTTGCAGCATCTCATGTGTCACCCATTTCTCTAAGTCTTCCCCCAATTTACTGTGGGCCTTCCACAACCTGCCAGCCACGCATGATCCATTGTTTTGTTGCCGTGCCTGTGAGTTTAGGTGCTGTACTTGTCATGTGGTTTGGACTTTGGATAAATAAATTCTGAGCTCATTCGTGGAAAATTTGCTTCAAATTTGCCACTCTCCAAGCGTGTGCACACAGTTTTTTCAGTTTGAATGGATCAACACAGCCTAGTTCTCAACATATTTAGTGATTCCTGCCGACTGCTTCAAAATAAAAAGAGAACATATTTAGTGTTCCTTTCTTTATAACTTTGTTTCGGCATGCAATTTGTTCTCATTGAATCTAAAAAAACATTGTCTTCACCTTAAATATATGTCAACAAGTCATTCCTTTGGTATTTTCTGTTTGAATCATATATTTTACATGACCTTCTCTCCTCAATTGTGTGCGCTCCCCTCGCTAATATGTGACTTTTCCTGTAGGTGTTGGTTTGCCAGGCTCTGATGGTTGCTGATTTGAAAGAGTAAAAAGGCTTCATATCAATTTCTTCAAAATAGCAGTAAGGAGTGATCCTGGCCATTTCATTAAGATTGAGAGAATGTACAATTTCCTTCCTTCTAACTATATCAGAGAACTACATATACAAGGGTACAAAGTGTATTACACTAGTAGCTGCAGCGTCCTGCATATCTTCAGGAGCTGCAAACTGCAAACTGCTGATGCAGCGCCACGGGTGGTAATGTATAGCTTGAATTTTGGCAAGGAATCACTACAGAGCTCAGGAACGCCTTCTCCACTTCCACTGATGCATTTCTTCTGAGCAAGCACATCACATAGTCCAGCACAGCTGCATCACAAGGCAGTGTGATCCTGCCATCCCTTGTGAAGCCAAACTCCTCCTGGGACATCCTCAGCAGCTCATTGAAGACCATTGTGCCGAGGTATGTTAATGGGACCTCAAACCTCCTCCCATCCGCTGTGTACATAACACAGTGGCCCTTGTCTGCAATTGATGAAGTGGTGCAGCATGAGGCGGCGTCTCCAGCCTCTGTCTTAACCCTTTGCCATTTCCTTGCCATTTGGGCAAGTCTCTTGGAATGGATCATGATTGCTTCTTGGTTCTCAGGTATGGTGCTTGGGAAGGCTTTGTTTGTGACTTTGTGGTTGCAGTGATGGTGTCTTGTTAGCTCCTATATATATAGGTGAAGAGATGGCCCGTGCCTTTGGTGCAGCTGCTATTCAGAGGTCAATGATCAGGGGACAAGGCCATGCGCTTGGTACATGCATTGCTAGCAGCAAAGGCAGACATTGAGATTCAGATTAGATTTCGCTGGGCCATCACTTGGTGCACCGTGAAGGCAATGATAGTAGATTGGTGGTTTGGCATCAGATATGTTCTACAGTACGGGTTGCTGAATTGTGCAGAGACATAGTGCAAGCATACTCGGTCTATCTTTTATGGAGGTCAAGCTTTCTCAAAAGCAATCTTCTGAATGATTCGGGACCCTTTTTTTCTTTGCTCTAGAAGACCAAATATTGATGTAATTGCGATTAGCTAAAGAGCCAGCATTAGTGCCTTTTCTAGGACACATCAGGATGGTCCGGAAGTCAGGAGGTCGGTGGATGCAGGGTTCACTTCACTACTTTAGGATGTGTACTCTGTACTTACAGCTGCAGCTGCATGCTAGGTGTTGCCCAGTGCTTTGATTGCTTCAAATTGTGCAACTTGCTCAACAGTTCTACATCTCAGATTCCACTGATGCTGCTTGATTTCTAGCATGCCACCAACCAATTCGTGGCATCTGCATGCATTTTTCCAATGGGCATGCCGCATACATCAATAGCCAGTGTGTTCTTAAAAGTTCAGACTTTGGCTATAAATTCATCCATGCTGCCGTCCCTACTTTCCTTGCAGTGATGTATACTGCCAAGCTAGAGTGCAAGACTGAGTTGTAGACTTGGTGTTTACTTGGATTTACAGGAGATCACTCTCAGCAATATAAATCTGCTTATCTATAAGTTTGGAATTAGGCCGTCACAGTTTTAATTTCTGCTGAACATTTGAAATTTTGCAGGTTTGAGCTCTAGAGTTCTATCCTTGGTCTAAACTCCATGAACTATCTTTTTCTCAATCTTAACTCCCTTGTATTTTTTTAGTTGAAAGGGGAAACAGTAGGGGAAAGGGAAAACCCCTATTGTAACCTCGGCTGGACAATGTGGCGGTTTGGTTTGGCTGGAATGGGAATGTCAGTTGCACTTTCCGCATCAATTAAACTCTGGATCTAAACAAGATTTTGCAGGAGAATTTAAACTTGTTGCCTCATAATGTAAGTCCTACATGTAATCAATCGTTAAACGATATAATGAAGCATATTTACAAATAGAAGGAATAGTCCTACGCTGCCATCTTCTTGATTGCTTGCAGGATCAAAGGGCTCTGCAGAGAACTTTTCTTTTTCCTACAACCTATACTGATCTACATTACACACACAGCAACCTGCTGACTAACTCCTAAAGATGGTGCCACACAGCTTGCATAGTGGCATGGCACTCCCATGGTCCTCAGGAATGCCTTCTCTATGTCTGAAGGGGCGCTTCTCCTGAGCAGACACATGGCATACTCCACGACTGCAGCATCACAAGGAAGTGTGATTCGCCCATCGCTTGTGAAGCCAAACTCCTCCTGGGACATCTGCAGCAGCTCTGCGAAGACTGCTGTACTGAGGTAAGCCAATGGGACCTCAAACTGCCTCCCGTCGGCTGTGTATACCACACAGTGGCCCTTGCTGGCTACAGAAGAGCAGCACTCGCCGGCTTCGTTTGTGATCCCCCAAGTGATTCGTTTCCTCCCAAGTGCTGCCATCCTCTGCCACTTTTTGGCCAGCTGAGCGATTCTCTTGGCACTGATCCTGGTCAGATTCTGTTTCTTCTCTCTGGCTGAAAAATGGAGAGCTCTGGATTTGGTTTGCAATGCTACGTTTGTGATGCTTGTAGGTGATGGTATTTGGAGGCCACTTGACCATGAATATATAGCTCAAGGGAAGAGGGAGGCGTCCAGTCAAGTGGAGAATTGGCGAGGGACAATGCCATGAGCATGGTACATGCATATGTTTTGGATCAGATTTTGATGGGGCCAAGTGTTTGGCGTGTGCCAGAACCAATTATTGTGCGTCTGCGGTGCTTGGATCGGGCATTCCTCTATGCAGACATGCTGAGTGGTTTACCGGGCAAGTGGCATGAGGACCCCATGTTAATTGGGATCAATATACAATGAGAGGGACAGACAAGTGCCAGCAGCTGTCATGCAATTAGATATCGGTAGAGCCGACGTCCTCCATGGCGGGCTTTCTTTTGTTTGGCATCTACTGTTGGGACGAGATTGGAAACTTAGGTTCATCTGGTAGCTATCTTTCAAATATGGGTTTACTGTGAGGACCCTATTTTTGCAATGCCACGTTGCCATGCAACATTGCTTACTGATGATGCGGTAATCAGTTAAGAGGGTTTTTAATTGTCTTTGTGCTCCATTTCAACATGTACCTTTTCTGAAGAAGAGTTATACAAGATAATTATGCGATTTGGTTTTGTTTCAGAAGACCTGGTCCTCCACGCTGAACTAATTACACATTGTACATCAGTCTTGGTCTTTCAGAAGGTCTGCATCACTTTTATCATAAATCATACATCAAGGCGTGTAAGGGTGGGACAGGTCACAGGCGTTTGGGGGTTTTCTCAACTTGCGTGAGAAGGTCTTCTCTTAACAAAAATGCCCAGGGCTGTGTTACCCCCGCAGATTGATTTTTTTTAATAATCATATATTAAGGTGCGCGCTGAATTCCAGTGATATACTTTTTTACAGTAGAAATCCTTCTGGCTCTATTTGAGAGTCTGGTGACAATTCAGCTGTTCCCCCACCTCCAGAACTGAAATCAGGCAATGCCCACATGAATATGCAGACATGTAAAATGGGCTACATATCCAATTATAAAGCCTGCTATGAAAGTGTTATGGCCACTGGCCATGATAGGGATAAACACCACCATGAGGATAGCCGGATGGAGACGACTGTTAAGGATGAGAGGCCAGATCATAGATGAGAGGGACGAACATGAGATGAGAACTAGATTGTTTGTTTGTTTCTTGCTTATTTTGATTGATACAACTCCTCTCATTATATAGTGAGGTTGACTTACCCCTAACAATAGACTCTCAATCCGGTACTATTATCTAACTAATCCCGCTACTGTTCACGGTACTGTTCATGCTGGCCCAAAGGCATAGCCCATACCACTTCACCCCTCCTTTTGAGCAGCTCGTCCTCGAGCTGCAGACGGACTCGTAGTGACTCTGAAATAAGCCTTTTACGTCTCGGCAATATTTCTTTATTTATAACTAAAAATAAATTTCTACCACCATCAAGGGATGCAGGAGGGCCCCATCCTAGAGCTCGAAGAGACAAGTATTGGTGGTCTGCACGAGCTCCTGCACCTTCCCATGGCAGAACGCCGCAGCTGCGCTCCAAGTGTGCGAACCAGTGTGGCAGCGGGTCTTCCTTCCCGTCGAAGCCTGGGAAATCGAACTTGAAGAAACGCAGCACCATCCCATCCAGAGCGCCTGGCGCGACAAACGAGCCGGCATCAAAGGAGACACAAGGGTGCACAGCTTCTTCCATGTGTCGCTTGGCCAGCAAGCCTTGCCCATGCACGAGTTGTCCGTCGAGGTCGAGAATTCCACACCCATCCAAGCGTGGCAGCGGCGGGGGAACCTCCACGACTTTCGGCAGAGTCGGCGCATCAGAGGTGGCGGCAGAAGGATTGGCGGCGGCCGCGGCAGGATCAGCGGCGGGCGTGGCGGCGGCAGACGCATCAGAGGCGTCGGTGTGGACGGTCTTGTGGCACCCAAGACGCGAGAGGCGATCCATGATGCCAGCCAGAACCGTCGAGACGTCGGTCTTGGCGGCGGACTCGGCCGACGATTCGCCGACCACGCCTTTCTGTTTCTCCAGGCTCGAGACGCGATCTACTAGACCGGTCAGCACCTTCGTGATATCAGCGAGGGACGAAGTCATCGTGTCCAGCTTCTCGGAGACGATCTTGCGAGCATCGGTGGACTCCTTGCGCAACCTATCTTCCAGTTCCTTCAAGAGCCGTTTGGTTTCGTCGCCCACAGGTCCAGACATCGTGAAAGCTGATACCAAGTTGTTATAGCCACTGGCCATGATAGGATAGCCGGATGGAGACGACTGTTAAGAATGAGAGGCTAGATCATAGATGAGAGAGACGTAAACGAGATGAGAACTAGATTGTTTGATTCTTTCTTGCTTGTTTTGATTGATACAACTCCTCTCATTATATAGTGAGGTTGACTTGACCCCTAACAATAGACTCTCAATCCGGTACTATTATCTAACTAATCCCGCTACTGTTCACGGTACTGTTCACGCTGGCCCAAAGGCCCATCTGGCCCAAAGGCATAGCCCATACCAGAAAGTGCAATTTTTTTTAAAAGGATGTGTACAAATTGTGTTGAATGGCACTTTGATAGCAGGCAAATACATTTTCAGGTTCTGATTTAGAAAATTGTGTCGAATAAACTTATTGCCCGTAATTAAATCTAATCTGGGATCAGTCATTCATTTGTGCAACAAAGGATGTGTACAATGAACATGAATACTGGCACCAACTTGCTTAGTCGCCAACTTCCTTGATCACTTGTAGGATCAGAAGGCACTACTCTTTGTCATACTACCTATACTGCTGAACTACTACTATACATTCACTTATACAGCTGCAACTAACATCAAGCTGCTACATATGGATGCATAGCGGCATGACACCGCCATGGTACTCAGGAACGCCTTCTCCACCTCTGCAGAGGCGCCCCTCCTGAGCAAACACATGGCATACTCCATGACCGAGGCATCGCAGGGCAACGTGATTCTGCCGTCGTCGCCCCCAAAGCCGAACTCTTCCCGCGACATATGCAGGAGCTCCGCGAAGACTGCTGTGCTGAGGCAGGCTAATGGCACCTCGAACCTGACCCCATCAGCAGTGTACACTGCGCAGTGGCCCTTGCTCGTCACAGAGGTGCAGCACTCGTCAGCTTCCTTTGCCGTCCGCCAGGTAAGGCGCTTCCTCCCAAGCGCTGCCAGCCTCTGCCACTTCTTGGCCAGCTGAGCGATCCTCTTGGTGCTGATCATGGTTATCTGTTGACTTGTTTCCTTCTTTCTCAATATGGAAGCTGGAGATCCGTGGCCTCAGTCTGCTGTGTTTTGTTTGTGAAGCTACAAGTGATGGTGTTCAGAGGCCACACCTGACCGTGAATATATAGCTCACTCGACTACTCGAGAAGAATGGTTGGGCAAGGGACAAGGCCATGAGCACGGTGAGTGGGATGTTGCAGGACGCGTCTGCGAGTACGATTTGGATGAGATTCTGGTGGGGGACGAGTGTTTGGCTCATGCCGGTGCCGGTCGTAGTGTGCTTTCGGTGCTTGGGGAAGCAGCACGAGGACCCCATGTTTGTTGGGGCCAACGTGAAGTGTGAGGACCAGACTTGTTCAGCTGGTGGTTGTGCCGTCAGATAAACCAGCTTTGGGTTCAATCCGGAGCAGGAGGATGAGTGGTTCTCCTGATTTCTTTCAGACCGAAAACAAGGCTGTAACACCCTAAATTTCATCACATTTAAATTGTAGCAACCATTCTAATTTTTCTAGGATTTATTAAGGCTTAATAAATTTTCTAGGATTTAATTGGAATTTCTAGCCTTTTTATTAATTTAAATATCATATTAAAATAATTATTTTAGTCAAAATAAGTTTTTGTTGCCTTCATGCTGTTGCATATATTTTTGGTTGCTAGTAAATCAAGTTGGAATTTAAATTCTATTTAAATTCGAATTTGATTTGCTTTTGTTTGAGTTTTAGAAAAGTTTAATTCTGTCGAGTTCGGTTTCGCCCCTCGAATTCTTGGCCCAGTCCACTTTTGCCCCCTCAACCTTCCCGCTCGGCCTGTTTCTCTCCCGAGCCGGCCTGTTCCTTTCCCTGGGCCGAATGCTCCTCTGTTCACTCGGCCTGTTCCTCTTCCGGCCCACTGCCGGCCCGTTCTTTCTTCCCCGTTGCTATCTCTCGGCTGAGTCACGGACTGGTGGCCCCCACCTGTCATCCCCGTCGTCTTCGTCTGGGACTCGTCGGCCGAGTCCGTGTCGCCGCCGCCGCCGTGTCCTACTCAAACACGCGCGCCTGCCCGAGCCTTCCCCGACCTATTTAAGCACCGCCGCCCTTGCTGCTGTCTCTTCCATCGAAAGTCGAAGCCGAGAGCCCTTGAGCCCTAGAGCTCGAGTTGCCCTTGCCAAGCCAAGCGCCACTGTCGTCGATCTCAAGTTCCGTCGCTCCTCCGCCCTGCCTGGTCCTCGGGAGAGCTTCGCAAGGAGGTACCGCATCTACCGAGCCTGCTATTGTTCGAGATTTCGTCGGCGACGGCGGCGACGGGCGTGCGCGGCGGCGCATCGCCGGAGATTCGTCGGAAACACGCTACGGAGCTCGGATCACGACGGGAACAAGCTCTACGGGACCATTGGACCACGACGATTCCATCTAAGGTGCTCTTGACGACCGACGTGCGGCGACGAAGGCGGACGACGAGCCATGGCGGCGGCGGCGCTCGGTCGACGCCATCCGCCCTAAAAACTAAGCTACTACCCTGAGTTGTCCCTGGCCGTCCCATCTATATCCTGCGGTTCACGTTAGATCTAGCCCCGGGTCAACCCAAGTCGTAACGGTCAGCGCCACCGTTTTGCAAAAGAACCCCTGTGGTTTTGGGAAATTAACCCGCAGTCCAATTTTAATTGAAAATAATTACAAATAGGTCCTTTTTCTTTTAATTTAGCCCATGGAACTTTTAAAACTTTGCCAGTAAGCCCCTGAAGCTTAGAAAAGCCATATCTTTTGCGTTTTAACTCCGATTTTAGTGATTCTCGTGCTCACGCGTTCGTTGTAACGTGTAGATTAGTTTTGTGCTGTTGTTTTCTTCTGTTGGAATTGTTTGGTGTACTGTTTCTTATTTGTTGTATTGTTTCCTTGCATGTGAATGTGTGATGCGATTAGGAAACGACCAGTTCGAGGATTTCTCTGAAGATCCATCCATTGGAGAAGGATTTGAGCAGCAACAAAGTTGGGAAGAAGGCAAGTGTATTATGTCATGCAAATGTCCTAATAATTATTAATTTCACCACCCATGCATGTGTCTTAATTTGATGGGTTCCTATTTAAGGATTTACCTAGCCACTATATTTTTCCTGTCCCTGAAACTGGGTTATTTAATTAATTTTGATGGTAGATGATGCTTAGTTTGCTCAACTGGGATTGGTTAACTGAACCCATACTCTATGTTCTATTACTACCTTTTTAATCAATTAATGGACAAGATCATATCTTTTTAATTGGAACATGGAGAACCACCCAGGAAAACAGTACAACCATGAGTGTCATGTGGCTCTGGCTTTGACTGACTAATTAGGTGCTCTGGTTTATGGTAGCTTTACCCGAAAGGGGCATGGGGGGCGGCGGTTGACGGGGTATAGCTCGGTCCTTTTGAGCTATGGGCTTTGGTAAGAGACAGACCTCATTAGGGAGGGTTATGCTTTGCTTCTGAACCGGAAACCTTAGCGGGCTATCATTTATTAGAGTGCTTTTGTAAAGGTCTCATAGTGAAACCCAGTATTCGGTCCACGTGGTGTGGGAAGGGTACAATGCTTCGGCAATGGGAATCACGGCTTATGGTGAAAGTGTACAACCTCTGCAGAGTGTAAAACTGTTATAACAGCCGTGCTCACGGTCAAGAGCGGCCTGGACCCTTACATGATAATCATACTTGAACATGATCAAAATCGTGGTTACTTGAATATGTTGGGAATATGACATTCATTAATTTGTGGGTGGTATATACTTTCATTTGCTAGTAAATAGTTGCTTAATAATACTTTCATTTGCTAGTAAATAGTGGGCTTTGGTAAGAGACAGACCTCATTAGGGAGGGTTATGCTTTGCTTCTGAACCGGAAACCTTAGCGGGCTATCATTTATTAGAGTGCTTTTGTAAAGGTCTCATAGTGAAACCCAGTATTCGGTCCACGTGGTGTGGGAAGGGTACAATGCTTCGGCAATGGGAATCACGGCTTATGGTGAAAGTGTACAACCTCTGCAGAGTGTAAAACTGTTATAACAGCCGTGCTCACGGTCAAGAGCGGCCTGGACCCTTACATGATAATCATACTTGAACATGATCAAAATCGTGGTTACTTGAATATGTTGGGAATATGACATTCATTAATTTGTGGGTGGTATATACTTTCATTTGCTAGTAAATAGTTGCTTAATAAAACTTGACCAACTAAAAGTGCTTATTGCAGTATGGTCAGCCAACCTTTTTGCCTCAGCCTTGTATGTCATATTACATTTGCTGAGTACGTATGTGCTCATAATTGTTGCTTTTCTTTCTTTCTTTTATTGCATCAACTACACCGGAATGCTGCTCAGATTGGGAGAATTTTGAGGATTTTGAGGAGTTCTAGGCGAGTCTCCCCCAGTCAATGCCTGTGGAGTTGGAGTCACTTTGGCTTCGTTAGTTAAACGTTTATTTAAGTCTTCCGCTATGACTTTTGAGTCAACTCTGGTATTGTAATAATTGCATTATAATACTCTTTCGTTATGCATGGTTATGGATATTCACTTGTGACGTCTACCATATGTGTGTAAACTGATCCTGGCGCACATATGAGATGCACCTGGTTTTGTCTTTAAAACCGGGTGTGACAGAGGTGGTATCAGAGCTATGTTGACTGTAGGACGCAAGCCTAGATAGCAATGGTCTTTCTCTAAGGATTAGTTTGCTTAACTACTCTTGGTCTATCTATTCTTGGTTTAATTTGCTATTATTCCTGGCCACTGATAATTGTCTCCTCCTTGATTTTGCTTTTCTGTTCTCTCTTTTCTCCATCTCGCTTGGTTTTAATGTCTTTAGAACTGTTCTCACTCCTTTTTCTTGCTTAAACCATAGATGGTGCTGACAAGGCAAGGTGCTCGTAGATTGGCAAGCACTCTTTCCTCGTTTGCGTCGCATTCAGTGCGAGAAGAGGAACCGGAACCTGAAGAGATGGAAGTAATGGACGAAGAAGTCAACTCAGGAGGGAATGCTCCAGCTGGATCTGAAGGAAGTGAAGGGCCCTCACCGCCGCCTGACATGTGGGTGGTGACTATTCATCACCACGATGGAGGCAACAGTGGGTTTCCGATGATGCTTCGAATGCTCTTCGAGCATCTGAACTACCCAGTGGAGATAGAATATTGTGGAAGGAGGAGGACACATCCAGATCACCCAGAGGATTGGGAAGTCGCTGTATACATCAGGGAGCCTGATTATGAGTTTGGTGGAACCAAAGAGGCTGCAGTGCATCACGCCATTGCCATAAGGTCAACTTTTGAAGCTGGAATTCAGGATGCAGTCAGGAGGGCACTTTCTGTGCTTTGTCATGAAGAGGCTGCTGAAATATGTCACACCGCTTGGGCATATCTTCCTTGAAGGCAGCAAGGCACTCCAACTGGGGTTGTACCACAACCGCCTGGCTTAGACTCTACACTCAACGTCCAAGTGGCATTCACCCAGATGCTTGACGTGCACGCCGATGACACCACAAGGGAACTACAAGAAGTGCGTGAAGAGCTCGCTGCTGAACGAAGGAAGAACAAGAGGCTGATAGCTGAACTCAAGGGAGAAGCACTTCCGCCATTGGATGAAGATATAGAAGGATTGTTGGGACATTCACCGCCTCGCTAGACAGTGATTGGTGGATTGTCTAGTTGTTTCACCCATATGTATTAAGATAGGATACCCCTTTATTTTGTTAGTTTAGTACGTCTAGACTCGTGCGTAACATGTGTTTTAGTTTGTTTAGGAGTGTATGCTTCGTGTTTGTTTTTGTGCAAATTGTGTGATTTGGATCTTTGTAATGATTGAAACTTAATTGTGGAGTGATGACCACAATTGAGTACTCATTAAATAAATAAATTTAGTTAGTTTTGGGTTATCTTGGTCTCTGATCTTAGCCCCTAAGCTATCACTTTATCCATATCATCGTACCCCTCTTATAAATCGTGTTATGCGACAATCTGTTCTCGCCGCTGCATGATATCCTGGTACTGTCAGAATTTTTTCTGGAGCTTCAGAACTCCGTTTGACATAAATCCAGTTGGGTTGGATTAAGGACTTGATAACCTAGGTTCTGGGAATTTTTCGTGATTTTTGGAAATTCTTGCAGAGAGATACAATGGTTTTATTGGAGCAACCAGAATCTGTCCCGTGGTCCTGACACCGCTGTCTTGTTTATTTTATAACTCGAGCTACAAAACTCCGATGGAGGTGAATCAAGTTGGGTTAGTTTCAGAATTTTATAGTATACGTTCTGACAAAAGATCATGATTTTTGGATAAACAGAATGAGAGTTACAACTGTTTAATTAGGACGAACAGAATGTGTTTCAGAATTTGGATTGTCTGACGTTGGGAACTCATTTACATTAACTCTTATCTGTTTATGATTTGAGTTATATCTTTTTACCACTCTCTGAATCTCATGTTCTAACCACCAGATGGTAAACACTAGGTCTGAAAGTGGAGTGGATCGACCACCTGTAATTCGTCAAGGACGTGCCAACCCCAATCCAAATCCTCCGCCGAATCAAGCATCCGTAGCAATGGATCAGATCCTCGCCAACCAGACTCAGATTCTACAGGGCATGGCTAACACCTTGGCAGCCATGCAAGCACAGAACAACAACAACAACAACAACAACCAGCAGAGGGACAAGCACCGGGAGTTCATGAGTCACAAACCTCCTACCTACTCCCACTCAGCAGATCTACTTGATGCTGATGATTGGCTGAAGACTGTTGAGAAGAAGCTGGATATGGCTCAGTGCAATGACAGGGAGAAGGTCTTGTATGCCTCAGGACGCTTGGAAGGATCAGCTTCAGATTGGTGGGATGCTTATCTTGCTGCTCATGCCACCCCTGATGCTATCACCTGGCAGGAATTTAGGACCAACTTCAGGAGCCATCATATTCCTGCTGGTGTCATGAAGCTGAAGAAGAAGGAGTTCCTCTCACTTAAGCAAGGTGGGATGACCGTCAGTGAGTACCGGGATAAGTTTATCCAGTTGTCCCGTTACGCCCCAGATGAGGTGAAGGATGATGAGCAGAAGCAGGAGCGATTTCTGGAAGGATTGATTCCACCGCTTCAATATCAACTGATGTCTCACACCTTCCCAACATTTCAGAAGCTGCTGGATAAGGCTATTGGCTTGGAAAGCAAGCGCCGTGAGTTGGGAGAGCAGAAGAGGAAGTTCATGTCCTCAGGACAGTCAAGCAGTAACACCCGCCCTCGTTTCCAGCAACCTCAGCAGAACATGCCCGTTCGTTTTGGTGGGCAAGGGAGTAACTTTGTGCAGAGTCAGGGTCAGCGGTCAGCACCTCCACCGCAGCGTCCAGTGTTTCAGCAAAATCGCCAAACTACCCCGACTCAGACTCCAGTGAAGACACCTGCACCAGGCAGTGCTCCTATTCCTCGTTCCTGCTACATTTGTGGAGATCCCAGCCACTATGCTCACAACTGTCCTAAAAGGAATGCTCAGACCCCATAGCGCCAGAGTGGCAGTGCACCTACTCAGAATACCCCTCAGCAGCAGAATAGGAATGTGAACCCGACGCTCCAGAGCAACAAGGGCCAGCAAAATCAGATGCGGGGCAAGGTGAACCATGTTGCTGCAGAGACAGCGCAGGAGTCCCAGGATGTGGTACTTGGTATGTTCCTCGTCAACTCAGCCCCTGCATCGGTTTTATTCGACTCTGGAGCATCTCATTCTTTTATTACTACTCAGTACGTAGCTAAGTATAATATATCTATGGTCCCTATGAGAAATTCCATGCTAGTTAGCTCACCCGGTGGAAACATGAAAGCTAACTTTATCTGTCCCCGAGTTAACCTGAAAATAGTTGGGGTAGATTTTCCTGCTGATTTGATAGTCCTGAACTCTGAGGGAATCGATGTCATACTTGGAATGAGATGGTTAGCTGCTTTTGATGCGGTGATTCAGTGTGCCAAGAGGTCCGTGTTGTTGACTAGCCCTCAGGGAGAGAAGATTGAATTCGGAGCCACACAACCCTCAGTTTCAACTTACTCAGTGCATCAGGCCAGTGGTGTTCCTTTGGAGGATATCAGAGTTGTTTGTGAGTTTCCAGATGTCTTCCCAGATGATTTGCCAGGTATGCCACCCGAACGAGACATTGAGTTTATTATTGAGCTTTTACCTGGTACTGCTCCTATTTCTAAAATACCCTATAGAATGGTTGTTAATGAACTAGAAGAACTTAAGAAACAACTTAAGGAATTGTTGGATAAGGGTTACATTCGTCCTAGTTCGTCACCTTGGGGAGCACCTATAATTTTTGTGGGTAAAAAGGATGGAACTCTGAGGATGTGTGTGGATTATTGTTCATTGAATGAGGTAACCATCAAGAATAAGTATCCATTGCCCAGAATTGAAGACTTATTTCATCAGCTGAAAGGAGCTAAGGTTTTCTCCAAGATTGACTTGAGATCTGGCTATCATCAGTTGAGGATCAGGCGTTCCGATATTCCTAAAACAGCATTCACCACCAGGTATGGATTGTATGAGTTTACGGTGATGTCGTTTGGTTTGACAAATGCACCCGCCTACTTTATGTATTTGATGAATAAGGTGTTCATGGAGTACTTGGATAAGTTTGTGGTGGTGTTTATTGATGATATTCTGGTTTACTCGAAGAATGAGGAAGAGCACGAAGAACATTTGAGGTTGGTGTTGCAGACTCTTCGAGAGAACCAGTTGTATGCCAAGTTCAGTAAATGTGAATTCTAGTTGAATCAAGTGTCTTTTCTTGGTCATGTGGTCACTGATGGAGGTATTGCAGTGGATCCAAGTAAAGTCAAGGATGTGTTGGAATGGGAACCTCCTACCACCGTCTCGGAGATCAGAAGTTTTCTGGGATTGGCTGGATATTACAGGAGATTCATTGAAGGCTTTTCTAAAATAGCGAAACCTCTCACTTCGCTATTAGAGAAGGGCAAGGAGTTCGTTTGGTCAGAAGAGTGTCAGACCAGTTTTGAAGAATTGAGAAGGAAGTTGACTACAGCCCCAGTGCTCGCTATGCCAGATATTCACAAGAACTTTGATATCTATTGTGATGCTTCTCGTAGAGGTCTTGGGTGTGTGCTCATGCAGGAAGGCAGAGTTATAGCCTATGCATCCAGGCAGTTGAGGAAACACGAGCTGAACTATCCTACTCATGATCTGGAGCTTGCAGCTGTTGTTCATGCCTTGAAGATCTGGAGGCACTATATTCTAGGTAACAGATGTGAGTTGTATACTGATCACAAAAGTCTGAAGTACATATTTACTCAGAAGGATCTGAATTTGAGACAGAGAAGATGGTTGGAGTTGATCAAGGACTATGATCTAGGGATCAACTATCATCCTGGCAAGGCTAATTTGGTTGCTGATGCGTTGAGTGGGAAGTCACAAGTAAATGCAATGTTTGGTTGCCAGTTACCAGCTGAGTTGCTTGCAGAGATGGAAAAGCTGAACTTGGGATTCCTGAATCAGACAGAAGGTGTGACAATGGAAGTTGAGTCTACACTGGAGCAGGAAATTCGGAAGGGTCAGCTTACTGATGAGAAGATAAAGGAAATCAAGGAAACCATGTTAGCAGGGAAAGCTCCTGACTTCACCGAAGATGATCAAGGTACAATTTGGTTTAGAAAGAGGATATGTGTACCGGATATTGAGTCTCTCAGAGAGCAGATATTGAGGGAAGCACATGATTCCGCATATTCTATTCATCCTGGAAGCACCAAGATGTACCAGAATCTGAAGCAAAGGTATTGGTGGTATGGACTAAAAAGGGATGTGGCTGCCCATGTGGCATTGTGCGATGTTTGTCAGAGAGTTAAGGCTGAACACCAGAGACCAGCCGGTTTGCTTCAACCACTCAAGGTGCCTGAATGGAAGTGAGAAGAAATCAGTATGGATTTCATTGTTGGATTACCCCGCACTCGAGGAGGATATGACTCTATATGGGTTATTGTGGACAGATTAACTAAGGTAGCTCACTTTATACCCGTTAATACTACATATACCAGTGCTAAGTTAGCAGAGTTATACATGTCCAGAATTGTTTGTCTCCATGGTGTACCTAAAAAGATAGTGTCTGATAGAGGTACTCAGTTTACATCTAGGTTCTGGCAGAAGTTGCATGAGTCTATGGATACAAAGTTGAATTTCAGGTCTGCATATCATCCCCAGACAGATGGTCAGACAGAAAGGACTAATCAGATTTTGGAGGATATGTTGAGAGCTTGTGCTTTGAAGCATGGAGGCAGTTGGGACAAGAGTCTTCCATATGCAGAGTTTTCATACAACAACAATTATCAGGCTAGTTTGAAGATGGCACCATTCGAAGCGCTTTATGGTAGAAAGTGCAGAACACTGTTGTATTGGAGTGAAACTGGTGAGAGTCAGTTGTTTGGTCCAGAGATACTGCAGGAAGCAGAAAGACAGGTTCAGATTATCAGAGAGAATTTAAGAACGGCTCAGTCCAGGCAGAAGAGCTATGCAGATACAAGAAGGAGAGAATTAACTTTCGAAGTAGGTGATTATGTGTATCTGAAAGTATCTCCTATTCGAGGTTTGAGAAGGTTTAAGGTGAAAGGAAAATTATCTCCTCGTTTCATTGGACCTTTCAAGATTGTTGATAGAAAAGGTGAGGTTGCTTATCAATTGGAGTTGCCAGCCAGACTGTCAGATGTGCATGATGTGTTCCATATCTCTCAGTTGAAAAAGTGTCTTCGAGTTCCTGAGGAAGAATTACCTTTGGATGAGTTGGATGTGCAAGATGATTTGACTTATAAGGAATACCCAGCTAAGATTTTGGAAACTGCTGAGAGAGTTACTCGAAGTAAGGTGATTAAGATGTGTAAAGTTCAGTGGAGTCATCACGCGGAAAGTGAGGCAACTTGGGAAAGAGAAGATGAGTTGATGGCAGAGTTCCCTCAGATTTTCTCTAATCCGTCCGAATCTCGAGGACGAGATTCTCTTTAAGGGGGGGTAGGTTTGTAACACCCTAAATTTCATCACATTTAAATTGTAGCAACCATTCTAATTTTTCTAGGATTTATTAAGGCTTAATAAATTTTCTAGGATTTAATTGGAATTTCTAGCCTTTTTATTAATTTAAATATCACATTAAAATAATTATTTTAGTCAAAATAAGTTTTTGTTGCCTTCATGTTGTTGCATATATTTTTGGTTGCTAGTAAATCAAGTTGGAATTTAAATTCTATTTAAATTCGAATTTGATTTGCTTTTGTTTGAGTTTTAGAAAAGTTTAATTCTGTCGAGTTCGGTTTCGCCCCTCGAATTCTTGGCCCAGTCCACTTTTGCCCCCTCAACCTTCTCGCTCGGCCTGTTTCTCTCCCGAGCCGGCCTGTTCCTTTCCCTGGGCCGAATGCTCCTCTGTTCACTCGGCCTGTTCCTCTTCCGGCCCACTGCCGGCCCGTTCTTTCTTCCCCGTTGCTATCTCTCGGCTGAGTCACGGACTGGTGGCCCCCACCTGTCATCCCCGTCGTCTTCGTCTGGGACTCGTCGGCCGAGTCCGTGTCGCCGCCGCCGCCGTGTCCTACTCAAACACGCGCGCCTGCCCGAGCCTTCCCCAACCTATTTAAGCACCGCCGCCCTTGCTGCTGTCTCTTCCATCGAAAGTCGAAGCCGAGAGCCCTTGAGCCCTAGAGCCCGAGTCGCCCTTGCCAAGCCAAGCGCCACTGTCGTCGATCTCAAGTTCCGTCGCTCCTCCGCCCTGCCTGGTCCTCGGGAGAGCTTCGCAAGGAGGTACCGCATCTACCGAGCCTGCTATTGTTCGAGATTACGCGTAGTAGCTTAGTTTTTAGGGCGGATGGCGTCGACCGAGCGCCGCCGCCGCCATGGCTCGTCGTCCGCCTTCGTCGCCGCACGTCGGTCGTCAAGAGCACCTTAGATGGACTCGTCGTGGTCCAGTGGTCCCGTAGAGCTTGTTCCCGTCGTGATCTGAGCTCCGTAGCGTGTTTCCGATGAATCTCCGGCGATGCGCCGCCGCGCACGCCCGTCGCCGCCGTCGCCGGCGTTTCCCCTCCGCCCTGAGTTGTCCCTGGCCGTCCGATCTATATCCTGCGGTTCATGTTAGATCTAGCCCCGGGTCAACCCAAGTCGTAACGGTCAGCGCCACCGTTTTGCAAAAGAACCCCTGTGGTTTTGGGAAATTAACCCGCAGTCCAATTTTAATTGAAAATAATTACAAATAGGTCCTTTTTCTTTTAATTTAGCCCATGGAACTTTTAAAACTTTGCCAGTAAGCCCCTGAAGCTTAGAAAAGCCATATCTTTTGCGTTTTAACTCCGATTTTAGTGATTCTCGTGCTCACGCGTTCGTTGTAACGTGTAGATTAGTTTTGTGCTGTTGTTTTCTTCTGTTGGAATTGTTTGGTGTACTGTTTCTTATTTGTTGTATTGTTTCCTTGCATGTGAATGTGTGATGCGATTAGGAAACGACCAGTTCGAGGATTTCTCTGAAGATCCATCCATTGGAGAAGGATTTGAGCAGCAACAAAGTTGGGAAGAAGGCAAGTGTATTATGTCATGCAAATGTCCTAATAATTATTAATTTCACCACCCATGCATGTGTCTTAATTTGATGGGTTCCTATTTAAGGATTTACCTAGCCACTATATTTTTCCTGTCCCTGAAACTGGGTTATTTAATTAATTTTGATGGTAGATGATGCTTAGTTTGCTCAACTGGGATTGGTTAACTGAACCCATACTCTATGTTCTATTACTACCTTTTTAATCAATTAATGGACAAGATCATATCTTTTTAATTGGAACATGGAGAACCACCCAGGAAAACAGTACAACCATGAGTGTCATGTGGCTCTGGCTTTGACTGACTAATTAGGTGCTCTGGTTTATGGTAGCTTTACCCGAAAGGGGCATGGGGGGCGGCGGTTGACGGGGTATAGCTCGGTCCTTTTGAGCTGTGGGCTTTGGTAAGAGACAGACCTCATTAGGGAGGGTTATGCTTTGCTTCTGAACCGGAAACCTTAGCGGGCTATCATTTATTAGAGTGCTTTTGTAAAGGTCTCATAGTGAAACCCAGTATTCGGTCCACGTGGTGTGGGAAGGGTACAATGCTTCGGCAATGGGAATCACGGCTTATGGTGAAAGTGTACAACCTCTGCAGAGTGTAAAACTGTTATAACAGCCGTGCTCACGGTCAAGAGCGGCCTGGACCCTTACATGATAATCATACTTGAACATGATCAAAATCGTGGTTACTTGAATATGTTGGGAATATGACATTCATTAATTTGTGGGTGGTATATACTTTCATTTGCTAGTAAATAGTTGCTTAATAATACTTTCATTTGCTAGTAAATAGTGGGCTTTGGTAAGAGACAGACCTCATTAGGGAGGGTTATGCTTTGCTTCTGAACCGGAAACCTTAGCGGGCTATCATTTATTAGAGTGCTTTTGTAAAGGTCTCATAGTGAAACCCAGTATTCGGTCCACGTGGTGTGGGAAGGGTACAATGCTTCGGCAATGGGAATCACGGCTTATGGTGAAAGTGTACAACCTCTGCAGAGTGTAAAACTGTTATAACAGCCGTGCTCACGGTCAAGAGCGGCCTGGACCCTTACATGATAATCATACTTGAACATGATCAAAATCGTGGTTACTTGAATATGTTGGGAATATGACATTCATTAATTTGTGGGTGGTATATACTTTCATTTGCTAGTAAATAGTTGCTTAATAAAACTTGACCAACTAAAAGTGCTTATTGCAGTATGGTCAGCCAACCTTTTTGCCTCAGCCTTGTATGTCATATTACATTTGCTGAGTACGTATGTGCTCATAATTGTTGCTTTTCTTTCTTTCTTTTATTGCATCAACTACACCGGAATGCTGCTCAGATTGGGAGAATTTTGAGGATTTTGAGGAGTTCTAGGCGAGTCTCCCCCAGTCAATGCCTGTGGAGTTGGAGTCACTTTGGCTTCGTTAGTTAAACGTTTATTTAAGTCTTCCGCTATGACTTTTGAGTCAACTCTGGTATTGTAATAATTGCATTATAATACTCTTTCGTTATGCATGGTTATGGATATTCACTTGTGACGTCTACCATATGTGTGTAAACTGATCCTGGCGCACATATGAGATGCACCTGGTTTTGCCTTTAAAACCGGGTGTGACAAAGGCACTGGCCATAGAAAAATGAAGACAGGGGTGCATGGGCTGAATGTTTTGATCAGATGGCATGCATGCTACTTGCGATCTTGTAGGTCCATATAGAGTGGCTGCAAGGAGCAGCTGCCAATGCAGCTCAGATGATGTGCTTGTGATCCAACAGACCACAAATTGAAGAAGCGATGTGAAGTTGTCGAGCAACTTGTCTGGGCTGTTGAGCAGGCTTAATCTGGTTGTTCAGAAACAATGTGCTGTGGGCACACAAAGTTTCAGATATCATAAGATAGGGCAGACAAGTCACAAATAGCAATTGGTATCCCAATGCACAATCTTGCTGACAAATTGGAACCTAATGCATGTGGCCCTCATGACCCTTGAGGCATTGCAGTATGGCAGCACATTGTGATATCCAGACATTGCTATTAGTGGCTCCAACGAGTACCAAGCATAGAAATCTAATCAAAATCACACACTGCTCCTCTTTTCAACACTGCATGTTCTGATCTCGTGGCCTTGCCTCTTGCCAGTTGTAGTTGATAGCTGCACTTTAACTACATTTGCTCTTATCTTCTTCTCAGCTCCCACCTATAAATCCATCAGCTTACAACCAACTCTTCATCGTCCTTCAGCAAGCAAAACATCACACCTACCTGAACACCACCTGATACAAAGGTTCTCTGAGCTCTGAACATTCAGTCAGGAAAGGAGAGCCAGCGACCATGATCAGTGCCAATAGACTTGTTCATATGGCGAGGAAGTGGCAAAGAATGGCCGCCCTTGCGAGGAAGAGGCTCATGCCGATCCCGGCGAAAGAAAGCGAAGGATCATGCAGCACGTCGACGTCGGTGGCTGGCAAAGGACACTGCGTCGTGTACTCCGCCGACGGCCGGCGATTCGAGGTCCCGCTGGCGTACCTCGGCACGGTGGTCTTCGGCGAGCTCCTGATGCTGTCGCAAGAAGAGTTTGGGTTCGCCAGCGACCACGGCAAGATCACGCTGCCCTGCGACGCCGCGGTGGTGGAGTACGTCATGTGCTTGCTCAGAAGAGACGCCTCTGAAGAGGTTGTGAGGGCGTTCTTGAGCTCCATGGTCAGGCCATGCCACACTACTGTCAGCGCCGTGGCGCCATGCCACCAGCAGCTAGCTGTTTGTGTATAGCTTTATTAGCTCCTGATGTAACGTTTTACAATCATAGGGAATTGTATGGAATGTAGTACTTATCACACAAGCCTCGCTTATCTTTGCAATCTGTGAAAAGTGACTTGATTCTTTTTTTCTTTCCTTTCCTTTCTGAACTGAACTCCTCTCGTCAAATGACCTGCGTGGCTGCATGAAAGAAAGCGCCGCTGCTAGGCTGATCACGGATGAGCAAGCGCCTGTTGCTGGGATTTATGCGCAGGAATCCACGGACTATCGGATTATTAAATCGCAATCCAGCAGGCCCATTTTGACCGTACGATCGGATTCTTGCGGCCGAGATCGAAAAAGGCAGATCAGTCTTCTTCTTGGGGTTTCAGCTGTGGGACCCGCGTGTCAGCCTCTGTTACCGCTCCTTACGGACGCCTTAACAGTTGAGCTACCGCCGGCGGCGGCGTGGAAGCCGAGCCGAACAACGCCGTTGAGTCCGTAGCGGGCGGCGGGCCGCCATAGTCGGAGCTTCCCGGTGGCGGTGGCGTCGGGTGTGATGTCAACGTGGCCTGCGCGAGTGCGCCACCCCCGCGCGGCTGGCAGCTCGTCGGCTCGTGTAAGAATTCCAAATCGAATGTATGCCTCAATAGTGTCCGTATAGTACTAGGAAATCTGCCAAATTTGCTCAAATTTAATTTGTGTGCGTATACGGACCATTTGAATAGCTCAAACCTAATGCATCAGTGCTTTGATTGGTTCATTGCAGCTGGCCAGATGGTTCTAGATCTTAGTTTGGATTGGTACTCATCTCGTGACCACCTCCTTTTTTTATATTTTTTTATTTTTGCGTCCTGCTTGTTTTATTGCTATGGCTGTGAGCGCAGGGCTATACTTGACAAGTAGTTTGGGGATGGTCCTAAAGTCAGGAGGTAAGTTGATGCAGGGTTCACTGACTCTACTACTTCTGGGTGTGTACTCTGTACTTACAGCTGCAGTTGCATGTTAGGTGTTGGTTAGCAGTTGTTTGATTGCTTCGAATCATGCCGCTTGCTCAGCAGTTGTACATCTCATATCTGACAACCATTCCATGGTTCCTGCAGGCATTTTCCAATGGGTATACATCAAGTCATATCAACAGCCAGTTTGTTCTCGAAAGTTCAGACCTCAGGTATGAATCCAGCCATGCTACCGTCCCTACTTTCATTGCCATGCAAGACTGAATTGTTGCCTGTGTTTACTTGGATTTACAGGATATCACTTGCAGCAAAATAAATCTGTCATTTTGCAGGATTGAGCTCTACAGTTCCATCCATCCTTGGTCTAAACACCATGCACTATCCTCTCTCTGAACTTCTGAAGGATAATACCCTTGTCTTTTTTTAATGATTTCTCCTGGAAAATGAGGTTGGTTAGTTCTGCCAGGATGGAAATGGCCATTATTGCACTTTCTAAACAAGATTTTGTAGAAGAAACATATTGTTTTGTAATTTAAGTCCTACATGATCAATCATTTTCCAATGTATTGAAGCATATTTACAAATAGCAGGAATAATAGGTCTAGCTACCATCTTTTTTAGCTCACAGGGATTAAAGGGCTCCACATAGCACTTTTCTTTTTCCTACAACCTATACTGATCTACTTTACATATACTTAGGAGCTGCAAACAGCAACCTGTTGACTAACTCCTAGAGATGCCACACAACTTGCATAGTGGCATGCCACTCGCATGGTGCTCAGGAATGCCTTCTCTACGTCTGCAGAGGCACTTCTCCTGAGAAGGCACATGGCATACTCCATGACTGCAGCATCACAAGGAAGAGTGATCCGCCCATCACTTGTGAAGCCAAACTCCTCCTGGGACATCTGCAGGAGCTCTGCGAAGACTGTTGTACAAGGTAAGCCAATGGGACCTCGAACCGCCTCCCGTCGGCCGTGTACACCACACAGTGGCCCTTGCTGGCTGCAGAGGAGCAGCACTCGGCTTCCTTTGTCATCCTCCAAGTGAGTCGTTTCCTCCCAAGTGCTGCCATCCTCTGCCACTTCTTTGCCAGCTGAGCGATTCTCTTAGCACTGATCATGGTCAGCTCTTTGTTTCTTCTCTCTGGCTGCAAACTGGAGAGCTCTGGTTTGGGTTTGCAATGCTATGTTTGTGATGCTTGTGGGTGATGGTATTTGGAGGTCACTTGACTATGAATATATAGCTCAAGGAAGAGAGGGGTTTCAAGTCAAGTGGGAAAATTGGCAAGGGACAATGCCATGAGCACGGCACATGCATATGTTTTGGATCAGATTTTGATGGGGCCAAGTGTTTGGCGTGTGCCAAAGCCAATTATAGTGTGCTTGCGGTGCTTGGATTGGGCATCCCTCTATGCAGCCATGCTGAGTGGTTTGGCAGGCAAGTGGCACGAGGACCCCATGTTAATTGGGACCAATGTGAAATGAGGATAGACAAGTGCCGGCAGCTGTCATGCAATCAGATATAGATAGAGCCGGCGTCCTTCATGGTGGGCTTTCTTTTTTGCTCGGCGTCTACTGTGGAGACTGAGAGATTGGAAATTTAGGTTCATCTGGAAGCTATTATTCAAATATGGTTTGACTGTTAGGACCTTATTTTGTAGATGCCATGTTGCCATGCAACTTTCCTGATCGATGCGGCAGTCAGTTGGAGGGAGTCTTTAATTGTCTCTGTGACCATTTCAACATGTGCCTTTTTTGA
Organism: Echinochloa phyllopogon; assembly: GCA_033239725.1. NCBI lineage: Eukaryota > Viridiplantae > Streptophyta > Magnoliopsida > Poales > Poaceae > Echinochloa > Echinochloa phyllopogon. Next base: position 45,164,776 of record BTCW01000002.1, on the reverse strand, counting down.
AGAAAGAATCATACAAGATAACTATATAATTATATGATATTGTGATTGCATTTCAATGTGTTCTGTTTCTTGAGTATTTGTTTCAGAAGGTCTGGTCCTCAACTCTGGACAAAATTATGCATGGTACATCAGTCTTGGTCTATGTCAGAAGGTCCGGTCTCACTTTTATCATATACCATGTACCGAAGAAATCCTTATTCTATCTGTGAGTTTGATGACAATTCAGCTGTTGCCCACTTTCCCAGAACTGAAATCAGGCACTGCCCACAGGAATATGCTGACAGGTAAAATGGATTGCGTATTCAATTATAAGATCTGCTGCCAAAGCGCAAATAAAATTAAAAGTGGCACTCAGGCTACTGGATTAAGTTGCCTGATTTGAGGATAATAATAACTATATGATGGGTACCCAAGGATGTGAATATGCACCCAAACTGTGGGCTTAGCACATCCGGCAAGGTAATACGGAGTGCTGGTCCAGAATATGTCTATCAAGTATCAGCTAGACGCCTATAGTTGCAATCTTGTAGGTCCATGTAAGAAGAAGCAATGAAATGGAGTTCACGTGAGATGCTGGTGATAAAACAGAGTGACTGACTGCCAATTGAAGAAGTGATATGATTCTGTCGAGCATGTAGTTTGGACTGCTGAAAATGTTTAATCTTGTCGTTCGGATACAATGTGTCACTCATGGGCATGAACAACTCTCAGGCACTCAGGCTATGCCTCAACCTGAGGAACCACTTCATATGTTTAAATAGGAAACTCTAATCACCTTTACAATTGATAACTCACTGCACAATCTCAGCAAAATGGTCCTGACAGTTGGACCCAATTTCCATGTGGTCTTCATGAGGTATGTTTCTCAGATCGAGCTGGTCAATGCTGACCAGAAACATGGATTGGAAGAAGTAACCACTTGGCATTCTGCAGATCAAACTGATAGCAAAACTCTGAATATTGCAGCAATTTGACAATTGGAAATGCAAGAGGCAAGATGATGCGTTTGGTTCAGCTGGAGCAGGGAGTGGCAGTCAACTTTCAGGTTTGGATTCAGCAAATTGTGATGAAGAATATGGAAAAGGATGTGTACAATGAGCATGAACACTGGCACTAACTTGTTTAGTCGCCACCTTCCTTGATCGCTTACTGGATCAGAAGGCTCTGAATAACACTTCTCTTTGTCCTACTACCTAGTACCTACACTGAGGTGAACTACTACTGTACATCCACTGATACAGCTGCAACTAACAGCAAGCTGCTACATACGGCACCACACGGTTTGCATAGTGGCACGGCATTGCCATGGTGCTCAGGAACGCCTGCTCTAGCTCGGCAGAGGCACCTCTACTGAGCAAACACATAGCGTACTCCATGACCGCCGCATCACAGGGCAGCATGATCCTGCCGTCGCTTCCGGCGAAGTCGAATTCCTCCTGCGACATCCGGAGGAGCTCTGCGAAGACTGCTGTGCCAAGGCACGCCAATGGAACCTCAAATCGCGCCCCATCGGTGGTGTACACTGTGCAGTGGCCCTTGCTCGCCGCAGAGTTGCAGGCTTCCTTTGCCCAGATGAGGCGCTTCCTCCCGAGCGCTGCCATCCTCTGCCACTTCTTGGCCAACTGAGCGATTCTCTTGGTGCTGATCATGGTTGGTACTTCGACTTTTCTCTTTCTTTCTGGACGGAAACTGGAGCTAGAGAGCACTAGAGTTTGCAGTGCTTTGTTCGTGCAGCTGTGAGTGATGTTTTTTGGAGAACACCCAACTGTGAATATATAGCTCACACGACTACACGGGAGGGATGGTTGGGCAAGGACAAGGTCATGAGCGCAGCGGGTGCAATGCTGCCAAGACCGTGTCTGCGAGTACGGTTTGGATGAGATTCTGGTGGGGGTCGAGTGTTTGCCGCGTGCCGGTGCCGGTCGTGGTGTGCCGCTTTCGGTGCACGAGGACCCCATGTTTGTTGGGGTAACCGGCCAACGTGAAGTGTAAGGGCCAGACTTGTTCAGCTAGCAGTTGTGCCGTCAGCAGATGAGCTTGGGTTTATTTCAGATTCCCTGGTTTTCTTTGGACTGAAAACAAGGCACTGCCCACAGCAAAATGAGGACAGGGAAGTATGGCTGAATGCTTTGGTCAGATGTCAAATGGCATGCTTCAAGAATGACAATGAAATACCCGCAAAAAAAAAGAATGACAATGAAAAATACAACAATGTAGGGAACTGGAAGAAGCAGCTGGGAAATGGAGCTCACATGATGTGCTAGTGATCCAGCTGCAGACCGCAAATTCAAGAAGTGATATGAAGCTGTCGAGCAAGTTGTTTGGGCGGTTGAATGGGCTTAACTCGGTCCCTCAGAAACAATATGTGCTGGTCACAAAAGTTTTCAGATATCTTAAGATAAGCAATTTGCACAACCACTGAAAAGAACTGGTACCGACAATGGACCCAATTCGCATGTGGTCCTCGAGACACATGATGCATTGCAGTATGGCCGCACACTGTGATGTCCTAAGAAGTGGGCAAGTCCACAAGTGGTTCCAACGAGTGCCAAACAGATGGCCCCAGAAATCTGACGAAAACCACACATTGATTTGCCTTGCAACACTGCATGTTCTGAGCTCGTGGCCTTGTCTCTTGCCAGCCTGAGTTGATAGCTGCACTTGAACTGCATGCTCTTTCCTTTCCTTCTCAGTTCTCACCTATAAACCCATCAGCTCCGCACCAACACTTCAGTCCATCGACAAGCTAAGCATTACACCTTAGTAGCTGATCCAAACTGAAGTTCTCTGAACTTTCAGCCAAGAAAGCAGGAGAAGAAGCAACCATGGTCAGTGCCAAGAGACTCGTTCAGATGGCGAAGAAGTGGCAGAGAATGGCCGCCCTGGCGAGGAAGAGGCTCACGTCGGCGCCGGCGAAAGAAACCGAGGGATCGTGCAGCACGTCGACGTCGGTGGCCGGCAAGGGTCACTGCGTGGTGTACTCGGCCGACGGCCGGAGGTTCGAGGTCCCATTGGCGTACCTCGGCACGGCGGTCTTCGGCGAGCTCCTGAACATGTCGCAGGAGGAGTTCGGGTTCACGAGCGACGATGGCCGGATCACGCTGCCCTGCGACGCCGCGGTGGTGGAGTACGTCATGTGTTTGCTCAGGCGAGATGCTTCGGAAGAGGTCGTGAGGGCGTTCTTGAGCTCCATGGTGGTCAGACATTGCCACCACACTGTCAGTGGAATGGTGCCGTCGATGGGATTCATGCGCCAATCAGCTGTCTGTGTATAGTTGATTAGCTCCTGATGTATATTAGGCTCTTGTTTAGCTTGATGTGAGATTTTTGGAATCACATGGAAATAGTACAGAAGATTCTTCGTTTCACCCCTTCTCTAAACAAGTATTTGTTGCAAGGTAGAGGAGTCAAGCGTGAAAGTACTCGCCTCCCGTGGGATTTTTGTGTAATGGCTCTTGCACTTGCTTGAAACGCCGTTGCATACGATTACGGATGCTATAAGTTGCCAAGTTGGTATCTAAGCGTGTTTTTGTTAGCTATATACATGGCGTGCCATTTAGTTCATAAATCTCTCTCCTTAATTTGTTACATGGCATGCCGATTTTTATTTACACGTTAGCAAAGGGTAAATTTCAAGTCGACGCAATGACCTAACAAGTGCACTTTGCAGCACTAATCTATCCAACCTGGGCTCAGTTATACCCTAAACACTAAACCCTTAGGCTGCTCGCAGTGGGGTACTGAAAAGGGGAACGCTACAGTGGATAACGTGTACGCAAGGCCAAAATCAGCTGCAGCGGGGGACGGGGAAGGCGACGCAAAGATCGAGTTCCGCCCGGCGTACGCCATTCCTGGCGTGGTAGCGCGCAGCCACCGTGGTGTGGGGCCCGCGGTCCCGGCGCGCCGTCCAACTGCCTGGGAGCAGGGAGGAGGGAGAAGGAGGAGGAGGCTGCCGGCGCCGGAGGAGAGGAAGAGGGAGAGCGAGGGGTGCCGCACCGCTCGGCCGCCGCGGCCGCCGCCGTGAGGCCACGTCCGCCGCCGCCACCACGCCGCGCTTGGACCGGCTGGAGAAAGGGAGGAGCAGAGGTGAGCTCGACACAGAGGCCTCGGAGCTCGATGCGGAGGCGGAGCTCGACACGGAGGTCGTCGATGGCCCCGCGCGGTGGCCCGGCGCGACGGCCAGCCGGTGGTGGAGGAGCACGAGCTCCAGGAGCTCGACCTCCATGGCGGCCGGATCCTCCGCCTCCATGAACTCCATCCTCGCCGCCGCCACGAGCTCGACCTCCATGGCGGCCGGCTCCTCCGCCTCTGCCTCCACAAGCTCTATCCTCGCCGCTGCCACGAGCTCGACCTCGCCACGACCTCCGTCCCCACTGCTTGGCTGGTGGCCGGCGTCGAGATGCCGTGTTCCTGGCCACCGTCGTCCGCTGCCGACCGCGAGGAGCTGCCGCTGCCGCGCCGTCCGGGCTTCCGCGCCGCTGCCTCGCGACCTCGACGCTCGCCGCCGCACCCGTCCGCCGCCGCCGGCGGAGAGGGCAGAGCAGAGGAGGAGCTGTGCGCCGCCCGCGCCACGACGTCCAGCAGGAAGCTGGAGGTCGCCCGCCGCACTCCGCTGCCCGCGCCACGCGTAGGCCACCCGCCGCAGCCTCCACGACACTAGCGCCCGTCGCAGCGGCCGTGGGGAGCCGCGCGCCGCCGTGGGGAGCTGTGTGAGGGAGATGGAGGTCGGTGAGGGGGTGCCCGGCAGCCGCCGCCTTGAAGCCCGCCGTCGGGAGAGGAGGGGGCGGGGCGGGGCGCCGCCGCGCTGGCCTACCGCGGCCGCGTAGCCGGCCGGGGCCCGCCGTAGCCACGCCGCTGCCGCCCGCGGCGGGGGAGGTGTGGAGGGGCGGCGGCGGGGTGGGTGGTGGGGGAAGCGCGCCGGCGGCGGGGAAGGGGCGCCGGCAGCGTGGGGAGTAGGCGGCGGAGAGAGCTGGGTGAGGGTGGGAGATGGGAGGGGGAGAGAGGGGGAGGGAGGGAGGGATTAAAATGGAGTAAAAATGACGCGTGGGTCCCATATGAGATGGTAGTTAGTATGGAGTTTCAGATATAGAGTATAGCGAGTGCGGAGAAACTGAAGCTGTACTGAAAAATCTCGATGTCTGGATAGGAATATTCTGGTTTAGAGTATAGAGTAGGGGTTGACGAGCGGGAACAGCCTAAAGCCGAGCAGTACTGGGCTTCGGGGCCTTTTGGGATGGGGCCCACGTATCAAGCCTGTCTTCCCGTTGGGCCCGCTGGTGGGGACATCCACGAACGGACGCCTCCCGCTGCCTCGGCCGCTGCGCCGGCGGCGGTGCCTGCGTGGAAGCCGGTCAGCGCCGTTGAGTCCGCCGCGTCCCCCGAGCTAGCCGGTGGGCTTGGCGACGGGTGCGATGTTGGCCCGCCCGAGTGTACTGCGCAGCAGGCAGCTCGTCGATCTTCCGGTGAGAACTCCAAAATCGAATAGGTTGCCCCAATCATAGCATCATACAGAGTAGTAGGTAGAAAAATCAGCCAAGTTTGCTCAGATTTACTTGTTCATGTGTGCAAGTGAGCGGAAGGGAAGGCGTATATATACTCTGTTCCATTGGATTTGCGCGTGCACTAACCGTTGTTAATGCATTAGTGCCTTCCTTCGATTTCCTGTGGGCCTTCATTGGTTCACTGAATCATTGTTCTATTGCTGTCCCATGAGTGTAAGGGAGTGTACTAGGCCGGAGTTTGGAACTTTGGATGATGCTGAGCTCATGCTTGCAAAATTGGCGTCAGGGTTTGTCGGTCTACAAGCTTATGCACAGTTTCTCAGTTTTAATGGTTCATCTCAGCCTGATTCTGAGCGTATTTATTCTTACACTATAAAAACATTTTTCAATCACAACCACTTGTTTTAGTCAAAAGTGAAAAACATGTTTCCTCCACCTCAAGTATATGCCAACAGGTCACCCCTTGGTAATTTCTCTTTGAAGCATACATATTGAAAAGGTATTGAAAACAAGCTTCTCTCCTAAATTGTGTGACTGTTCACAGTTATAGATATTTATTTGCTATTCCTGTCTGCAGGTTTCATAAAATATCCTAAACGAAAAGCAACACAAAAAGAAGAGCTGATTTTTCCTGTGTGTTGGTCGGCTCCGACTCATTGCTGATTTGCAAGAGTAAAAAAGGCTTCACATCACGAAGTTTTTGAAGTGGCAGCAAAGGAATGAAGCCTATCAGTTGATTAAGAATTTAAGGTTGAGAGTCTGTACAATTTCCTTCCTTCTAATTATGTCAGAGTACTACACATATGAGAGTACAAAGTGTATTAGACTAATTGCCATAAAATCCTGCATGCCTTCAGGAGCTAAAAACTGCAAATTGCTGATGCAGTGCCACAGATGGCACCGTATAGCTTGAATGCTGGCAAGGAATCACTACGGAGCTCAGGAACGCCTTCTCCACTTCCTCTGATGCATTTCTTCTGAGCAAGCACATCACATACTCCAGCACAGCTGCATCACAAGGCAGTGTGATCCTTCCATCCTTTGTGAACCCAAACTCTTCCTGGGATATCCTCAGCAGCTCGCTGAAGACCAATGTGGCGAGGTAGGCCAATGGGACCTCAAACCTCTTCCCATCTGCCGTGTACACAGCGCAATGGCCCTTGTCTGCAACTGGAGAGGAGGTGCAGCATGTGTTAGTATCTCCAGTGTCTGTCTTGACCCTTTGCCACTTCCTTGCCAATTGGGAAAATCTCTTGGAGTGGGTCATGATTGGTTCTTCTCAGGTGTGGTGCTTGGAAAGGCTTTGTTTGTGGCTGGCTTCGTGGTTGCAGTGATGGTGTCTTGCTAGCTCCTGTATATATAGGTGAAGAAATGGTCCGCGCCTTCAGTCCAGCTGTCAGGGGACAAGGCCATGAACTTGGTACATGCATTGCTACCTGCAAAGGTAGACATCAAGATTCAGATTTGATTTTGCTGGGCCATCGCTTGGTGCTCTGTGAAGGCAAAGATAGTGGACTAGTGGTTGGGCATCAGATACACACTCCAGTACGGGCTGCTGAATTGGGCAGAGACATAGTGCAAGGATACTGGGTCCATCTTTTATGGAGGTCTTCTATCTGTCCAATGTCCTGTATCCAGTGGTTTAGAGCTAAGCTGGTCAAGATTTCTCATAAGCAATCATTCTTAATGATTTAGGACCCTTTTTTCTTTCTTTCATCTGAAATACCAAAATAGTGACATGATTGCGGTTTACTAAAGATTCAGCACCAGTTCTTTTCCTGGGACACGGCAGGATGATGAAAAGTAAAGAGGTAAGTGGATGCATGGTTCCCTTCACTCCCTTTGGGGTGTGTACCCTGTACTTACAGCTGCACTTGCATGCTAGGTGTTGGTTAGCAGTTCTTTTTTATAGATAGTTGGTTAGCAGTGCTTTGATTGCTCTAAATTAATTCATGACACTTACTAAACAGTTCTATTTGAGAGTTTGATGGCGATTCAGCTGTTTCTTTTCCCCATAATTGTGATCAGGCACTGCCCACAGGAAAATGCAGACAGGTGAAATGGGTTGCGTATTCATTACAAGATGCCGTGGAAGTGAAATAAAAGTAAAAGGGGCACTCTGGGTACAGGATCTTGCCTCAATTGGAGACAATAATGATTATATGATGAGTACAGCAAGGATAGGATATGAACATGCACCCAAACTGTGGGCTTAGCACATCCAGGCACTGTGATATGGAGGGCTGCCAAGTTGCAATCTTGTAGGTCCATTAAGAAGAAGCAATGAAATGGAGTTCATATGAGTTGCCAGTGATCCAACAGACAGCCAATCGAAGAAGTGATATCAAGCTGTCGAGCAAGTAGGTTGAACTGCTAAAATATTTAATCTGGTCATTCAGATACAATGTGGCATGGGCATGAACAATTGTCAGGCTATGTGTCTCAATCTGAGGACCCACTTCTTATTTTTAGATGGGACACTCCAATCACCTATACAACTGATATCTTATTGCACAATCTCATGCAGAATGGTCCTTGACAGGTTGAGGTTGGACCCAATTTGCATGTGGTCTTCATGAGGTATATTTATTAGATAGGATTGGTCAATGCTGAACACCAAAACATGGATTGGACATAGTAAGCACTTGGCATTCTGCAGAACAAACTCATAGCAAAACTCTGAATATTGCAGCAATTTGACAATTGGAAATGCAAGAGGCACCATTGCACGTTTTGTTTCAGCTGGAGCAGGGAGTGGCAGTCACCTTTCAGGTTTGGATTCAGAAAATTGTTATGAAGAACACAGAAAAGGATGTGTACAATTAACATGAACACTGGCACTAACTTGCTTAGTTGCCACCTTCCTTGATCGTTTGCTGTATCAGAAGGCTCTGGATAACACTTCTCTTTCTCCTACTACCTACACTGAGCCACTGAGGTGAACTAGTACTGTACATTCACTGATACAGCCGCAACTAACAGCAAGCTGCCACATACGGCGCTACATGGTTTGGATAGTGGCACGGCATCGCCATGGTGCTCAGGAATGCCTCTTCTAGCTCGGCAGAGGCACCTCTCCTGAGCAAGCACATGGCATACTCCATGACAGCCGCATCACAGGGCAGCATGATCCTGCCGTCGCTGCCTGCAAAGCCGAACTCCTCCTGTGACATTCGGAGGAGCTCTACGAAGACTGTTGTCCCGAGACACGCCAATGGTACCTCGAACCGTGCCCCATCGGTGGTGTACGCTGCACAGTGGCCCTTGCTCACCGCAGAGTTGCAGCACCCATCGGCTTCCTTTCGCCAGGTGAGGCGCTTCCTCCCAAGTGCTTGCATCCTCTGCCACGTCTTGGCCAACTGAGCGATCCTCTTGGGGCTGATCATGGTTGGTACTTTGACTCTTCTCTTTCTTTCTGGACGAAAACTGGAGCTAGAGAGCACCTGAGTTTCCAGTGCTTTGTTCGTGCAGCTGTGAGTGATGGTGTTCGGAGTCCACCCGACTGTGAATATATAGCTCAGACGACTACACGGTTGGGATGGTTGGGCAAGGGACAAGGCCATGAGCTGCGTGTGCGATGTTGCAAGATGATCTGCGAGTATGATTTGGATGAGATTCTGGTGGGAGGCAAGTGTTTGCCATATGCCAGTGCCAGTCGTGATGTGCCGCTCTCGGTGTACAAGGACCCATCACCCATGTTAGTTGGGGCCTTGGGGGCCAACGTGAAAGTGTGGAGGGCCAGAATTGTCCAGCTGACGGTTGTGCTGTCAGATACATCAGCTTGAGTCTACTCCAGGATGATGAGAGGTTCTGCTGATTTCTTTCTGTCTGAAAACAAGGCACTGCCCACAGAAAAATGAGGACAGGGAAGCATGGTCTGCATGTTTTCGTTAGATGGCAATGGCATGCTACAAGAATGACAATATAAGAAAAATTGGAATGTAGGGAGCTGGAAAAAGCAGCTGCGAAATGGAGCTCACATGATGTGCTAGTGATCCAGCTTCAAACCGCAAACTGTGAGCTTAGCACATCCAGGCACTGTGATATCAGATGGAGGGGCCCTGAACATGCCTATGCTGGCTGGTCCTGAACATGCCTATGCTGGCTGCCAAGTTGCAATCTTGTAGGTCCATTAGGAAGAAGCAATGGAATGGAGTTCACATGAGATGCCAGTTATCCAACAGACAGACCATTGAAGAAGTGATATGAAGCTGTCGAGCAATTAGTTTGGGCCGCTAAAATGTTTAATCTGGTCATTCAGATGAATGTGGCACGGGCATGAATGATGTCAGGCTATGTCTTCATCTGAGGACCCACTTCATATTTTTAAATGGGACAATCCAATCACCTTTACAATTGATATCTCACGGCACAATCTCATGAAGAATGGTCTTTGACAGATTCAGGTTCCTGATTTGCATGTGGTATGTTTCTTTGATAGAACTGGTCAATGCTGAACACAGAACATGGATTGGACAAAGTAAGCACTTGACATTCTGCAAATCAAACTCATAGCAAAACTCTGATATTGGAGCAAGTTGCCAATTGGAAATGCAAGAGGCACCACGACGTGTTTTTGTTCAGCTGGAGCTGGTTGGAATCAGAAAATTGTGCTGAAGAAACATATTGCCCGGTAATTATGCCCTAAATTGCGATCTGTCGTTAATCTGTGCAACAGGATGTATACAGTGAACAAGAACTGTTGTTAACTTGCTGTGTGTCACCACCTTCCTTGATCTTTTGCAGGATCAGAAGGCTCTGCATAAGACATCCCCTTGTCCTACAACCTACACTGATGAACTACTACTATACATTCACTCATACAGCTGCAACTAACAGCAAGGAGATACATATGGCACCACTTGGTTTGCATAGTGGCGCGGCATCGCCATGGTGCTGAGGAACGTCTGCTCTAGCTCTGCGGAAGCTCCTCTCCTGAGCAAGCACATGGCATACTCCATGACCACTGCATCGCAGGGCAGTGTGATCCTGCCATCGCCGCCCTCAAAGCCGAACTCCTCCTGCGACATCCGGAGGAGCTCTGTGAAGACCGTTGTCCCAAGGCATGCCAATGGCACCTCGAACCGTGCCCCATCAGCGGTGTACACCATGCAGTGGCCCTTGCTCGCCACAGAGGCGCAGCACTCATCGGCTTCCTTTTGCCAGGTGAGGCGCTTCCTCCCAAACGCTGCCATCCTCTGCCACTTCTTGGCCAACTGAGCGATCCTCTTTGTGCTGATCATGGTTGGTTCTTTGACTCTTCTCTTTCTTTCTGGATGGAAACTGGAGAGCAGGAGCAGTGACTTGACTTTGCTGTTCTTTTGTTTGTGATGAAGCTGTGAGTGATGGTGTTTGGAGGCCACCTGGCTGCAAATATATAGTTCACATGACTGCAGGGATGGCATGGTTGAGCACAGGACAAGGCCACGAGCTTGGTGAGTGCGATGTTTGCAAGACACGTCTGATGGGGCCGACTGGCCAAGTGTTTGGCGCATGCCGGTGCCGGTTGTGGTGCGCTTTCGGTGCTTGGGTTTGGATACCACCCACACACTGGTGCAGCCATGCCGAGCGGTGCCCTGGGGAATCGGCACGAGGACCCCATGCTAGTTGGAGCCAATATGAAGTGTGAGGGCCACGCTCATTCAGCTAGCAGTTGTGCCGTGAGAGATATCAGTTCAGGTCGCTTTCAAAGCGGCTTTCTTCAGGCTTAAACCAAGGCACCGCACATTGGAAATGAAGACAGGGAAGCATGGACTGAATGTTTCAGTTGAACACTATGGCTCGAAGAGAAAAATGATGAGCTAGTTGTCGAGCTGCAATCTTGTGGGGAACTCTAAGAATGAGCGACGAACTGGAGTTCACATGATGTGCTACTGATCCAGCAGACCGCAAACTGAAGAAGGGATATGGAGTTGTCGAGCAACTTGTTTGGGCCGTTGAATACACATGAATCTGGTTGCATAGAAACGATGTGTTGTGGGCACAAGAAATTTCATATATCTTGAGATACAAAAATCATTGATACCTCATTGCACAGTCAGTGAAAGAGCCGGTACTGATAAATTGGACTAATATGCATGTGGTCCTCATGACCTATGAGGGCATGGCGGTATGGCAGCACATTGTGATATCCTAGCGATCCAAATACTTCTACTAGTGGCTCCAACAAGTGCCAAACAGTGGCATCACACACTGCTCTCTCCTTGCAACACTGCATGTTCTGAGTTCATTGGCCTTGTCTCTTGCCTGCCTGAGATGGTATAGCTGCACTTGAACGGATAGCCTTCTCTTTGCCTGACCTATAAATCCATCGCCTTAGCACCCAACCCTTCATCAGCTCACCAGCAAGCTAAGACTACACCTAGTAACTGAAGTCTGAACACGACCTGATACAAACTGAAGTTCTCTGAACCTTTAGCCAAGAAAACAGGAGAAGCAACGATGATCAGTGCCAAGAAACTCATGCAGATGGCCAAGAAGTGGCAGAGAATGGCTGCCCTGGCGAGGAAGAGGCTCACGTCGATGCTGGTGGAAGAAGCCGAAGGTTCGTGCGGCACGTCGACGTTGGTGGCTGCCAAAGGCCACTGCGTTGTGTACTCCTCCGACGGGGTGCGATTTGAGGTCCCACTGGCGTACGTTGGCACAGTGGTCTTCAGGGAGCTCCTGAGCATGTCGCATGAGGAGTTTGGGTTTGCTGGCGACGATGGCAGGATCTCGCTACCTTGTGATGCCGTGGTAGTGGAGTACCTGATGTGTTTGCATAGAAGAGACGCCTCTGAAGAGGTTGTGAGGGCGTTCTTGAGCTCCATGGTCAGGCCTTGCCACACTACTGTCAGCGGCATGGCGTCATCGACGGGACTCATGCGCCAAACAGCTGTTTGTGTATAGGCGTATTGCTATTATTAGCTCCTTTTAGAAAAGGGAATATATTTCAATATTCCGGCCTCTGCATAAAACTATGCATATAGCTGTTTTTTATTACAATCGATAACGACAAAGACTCTGAAAATAAATAAAAGTTTGTTTCAAGACCAAACTCGAACTATCGTAAAGCAATTCTATTGCTAAAGTACCATCCATTATGAGCAAAGATCTCCATTGTCGTGGTCTCAAGCACACGGCACCCACAAATGATGTGTGGTCTCTCGTCCTCTGTCTACAGCAACGTCCAAAAACGGATCCAATGTGTTCCGCGGAAGATAACCTGCATAGGAGTAACAGCTCGAGTGTTGTTAAAAACCATGTCATTTCTACTTAACCAAATTGCCCAACACAATGCAGATGTTCCAACTAGGATTTTGTACTTAAGTTTCTTGTTAAAACCATTAAGCCAATCAGTGAACATATGGGTGATGCTCACAGGTGGTGGTAGATTAAAGGAAACCTGTACAATCCTTCACGTTATTCTAGCTAATTGACAATCAAAGAAAAGATGTTGTATATTCTCCTCTAGATTACAGAAACAACACTTTAAACTTCCCTTCCAGTGCCGACGAGCTAAATTATCCTTGGTTAGAACTATTCCTGTTTGCAAGTACCAGATAAAGATTTTCACTTTCAAGGGCAAACGTAACTTCCATACCACATTCTTCCGCTGTGCAGGCAACTGCGCAACGCACTTTCTATACATAGATCGAACAGTGAACTGGCCATTCTGATTTAGAAACCAAATAAAATTGTCTCTCTGATCCGATAATTGGACATTCGCAAGTTTAGTAACCAAATGGTACCAAGCCTGTAAATTACTGCCAACTAGGGATCTCTTAAAGGCCACATTCAAAGGATTAGATCTAAGAACAGTCGCAACAGTCGCACTTTTTTTCCGCACAATATTATATAACATTGGGTATTGACTTTTGAGAGGGATAGCATCCAGCCAAGCATCTTCCCATAAACGAGTTTGTGACCCATCACCCACTGAATTTGCCCATTCTCAATAAGTCCTCTTTGATCTTCATCAGACCTGACCAAAAATGAGAAACTCCTGGCATGTATTCCACTTGGGTGATTGTTTTATGTCTCAGATATTTATTTCTAAGGAGTCTCTGCCAGATGCCATCTTCATTAATTAGTCTAAACACCCATTTACTAAGCAAACACCTATTCTGTAGGTTGAGGTCTAAAATTCCTAACCCCCTTGGTCTTTCGGTGTACATAATACACCCCATTTTGTTAGTCTATATTTCTTCTTGTGACCATCGCTTTGCCAAAAGAATCTAGACCTATAGTAGTCTAATCTTTTCAGGACACCACGAGGAATCTCAAAGAAGGACAACATAAACATTGACAAATTGCTAAGAACCGAGTTGATAAGAACCAGGCGACCCCCAACAGAAAGCATTTTCCCTTTCCAACCACTTAATCTTTTCTGAAACCTTTCCTCTACTTCTTTCCAATCTGAATTCAGGAGCTTCCTATGATGCATCGGTATGCCAAGGTATCTAAATGGTAGATTCCCCATATCACAACCGAAGATTTCGGAATACTCACTCCCGAGGTCTCTTGCATTTCCGTAGCAGAACAATTCGCTTTTGTGGAAGTTAATCTTGAGGCCCGACAATTGCTCAAAAGCGCATAGCAAGAGCTTTATATTCTTGGCCTCTTCCAGATCATTTTCCATAAAAAGGATTGTGTCATCCGCATACTGTAAGATAGATAGACCATCGTCTACTAGATTTGGGACTAGACCTCTGAACAAACCACTATCCTTCCCTCGAGCTATCAAAATAGCAAGGACATCTACCATAATATTAAAGAGAATAGGTGATAAAGGATCTCCTTGCCTAACACCTTTCTTTGTCTGAAAGTAGTGTCCTACACTATCATTGACTTTAATTCCTACGGATCCTTTCGATGTAACTTGTTGAATCCAAGAAGCCCATTTAGGTGAAAAGCCCTTCATGCGCAACACCTGTTGCACAAAAGGCCACTTTACCTTATCATAGGCTTTTTCCAAGTCTAGTTTAAGAATAACTCCATCTTTCTTTTTCCTATGCAACTCATGAATTGTTTCATGAAGGACAACAACCCCTTCCATGATGTATCTACCCGGTAAAAAGACTGTTTGAGAAGGTCTAATTATTTTTTGGGCTACCAAATTAATCCTATTTGTAAGAACCTTTGTAAAAATTTTAAAACTTACATTCAGCAAACAAATAGGTCTATATTGTTGAATCATAATCGCCTCCGTTTTTTAGGCAGCAATGTAATTACTCCAAAATTGAGACAGTGCAGAGGTAGGGTACCTTGATGGAACTCACTGAATAACGCCAAAAGGTCAGGCTTTATAATATCCCAAAAATGCTGATAGAATTCAGCAGGGAAGCCATCCGGCCCAGGCGCCTTGTTATGTTCCATTTGAAAGATTGCCTCTTTAATCTCACTTTCACGAAAAGCTTCAGAAAGAATCTCATTTTCTAGATCAGAGACCTGATGAATATCCTCATTATGAGTCTCAGCCAAAGTAAAATGATTACTTTCCGGTGATCCAAACAAGCCCTTATAATAATTTGTAATGTAATTTTTTAAGTTTTCCTCCCCCACTATGACACCTTCCTCCTGCTCTAATTGATATATTCTTGTTTTGCGATATCTACCATTTGCAAGTAGCTGAAAATATTTAGTATTGTCATCACCGTGTAATAACCTAGCTGCTTTAGATCTTTGGAGCCAGTATAACTCCTCTTCTCTAAGCAACTTAGTTAACTCGGCATGAAGCAAATTCTTATGATCAGCTTCTTGTAGTGATAACACATCATCCTCTGCTTTCCTATCAAAAAAGTCTAATTGTGCCATTAAAAAATATTTTTTCCTCTTATTCTCTCCTACTAAATTCTTTGCCCATCCTCTCAGCCATCTTCTGACAGCCCTAATCTTGTTCTGCCATCTTTGCATTGGGGAATTTCCCGTCGAAGCTCTTTGCCATACTTGAGCCACCATATCATGGAAACCATCTCTGGTCAATCTCCCAATTCAAATTTAAATTGGTGAGTGTTGCCCCTGTGAGCTGCGTCTCCAGTATTAAGTAAAAGCGGTGTATGGTCAGAGAGTTCTCTAGTTAAAGCTTCTACCGTTGAAACCGGAAATTTCTGCTAGCTCCTGATGTATATTGTAGTTTTTTTTTGTTTAGTTGGATGTAAGATTAGGGAAATACAAGAGTACTTGATTGTCTGTTTCATAAGGTTTGATCTTCCACTCTGAACTGAATTATGCATAGAAATCAGTCTGGGTTCATTTCAGCACGTCTGGTCTCACTTTAGCATCATAAATCATACATCAAGGTGCACGCTGAATTCCAGTTATATACTGTTTAATGTAGAAATCCATCTGGGTATATTTGACAGTTTGATGACAATTAAGCTGTCTTCCCACCCCCAGAACTAAATTCAGGCACTGAATATGCGCCTTATGCGGATAGGTAAAATGGATTGCATATTTGATTATAAGACATGATGCAAAAGTGAAATAAAATTTGAAGTGGCACTCTGTCTGCAAGATCAAGTTGCCTGAATTGAAGATATACCTCAAGGATATGAACATGCACCCAAACTGCGGGCTTAGCACATCCGGGCATGGTGATACAGAGGGATGGTTCATGAACATGCCTATCAGATTATCAGCTAGATGCCTAGTTGCAATCTTGTAGGTTCACGCAAGAAGAAGCAACAAAATGGAGTTCATATAATATGAGATTCCAGTGATCCAACAGATAGGCAATTGAAGAAGTTACATGACGCCGTCGAGCAAGGAGTTTGGACAGCTGAAAACGTTTAATCTGGTCGTTCAGATACAATGTGGCATTGGCATGAACAAGTATCAAGCACTCGGGCTCATGCTATGTCTCAATTGGATGACCTAGTCATATGTTTAAATAAGTCTAATTACCTTTACAAGGGCGATTTTACATGTGGTCTTCATGATGTATGTTTCTTAGAATAGAACTGGTCAATGTTGACCACACACGTGGATTAGAAGAAGTAAACGTGTGACATTTGCAAATCAAACAGATAGCAAAACCCTGAATATTGCAGCAAGTTGCCAATTGGAAATGCAAGAGGCACGACGATACATATTGCTTCAGCTGGATCAGGGAGTGGCAATAACCTTCTTTCAGGTTTGTACTCGGAAAACTTTTCTGAAGAAACATATATTACCCCAATTATGCCCTAAACTTTGATCATTCATTAATTTGTGCAACAAGGACGTGCAGTGAACAAGAACACTGGCATTAACTTGCTACGTCGCCACCTTCCTTGATTTTTTTTAACCGGAAACACAGCGAGGGAGACCCCCACTGTGATAGATTTTATTAAAGTTATAAAACAGGTTACAAGAGGTATAAACAAGAGGTACTTACAGGGGAAGGCTAGTCTGTACACGGGAGAGAGAAAAGAGCTAACCTAAGAGCAAAGAGTCTAAATAACTGTGTTACTCCAAGTTATAAAAGGAGTTTTAAGGGAATCTTTCATCCTATGAGCTTGATCTCGGCACTCATCCACGAAGTTGCTATTCCATCTGTTGATGCTAACTGGACAGTTTTCAAAAATTAGACCATTTCTTTGCCTCACCACCTTCCTTGATCTTTTGCAGGATTGCAGGATCAGAAAGTTCTGCCTAACACCTCTCCTCCTACTACTACCTATTACATTCACCCATACAACTGCAACTAACAGCAAGCAGCTACATACGGCGCCACATGGTTTGCATAGTGGCGCGGCATCGCCATGGTGCTCAGGAACGCCTTCTCCACCTCTGCAGAGGCACCCCTCCTGAGCAAACACATGGCGTACTCCATGACCGCTGCGTCGCAGGGCAGCGTGATCCTGTCGTCGTCGCCCCTGAAGCCGAACTCCTCCTGTGACATCCGCAGGAGCTCCGCGAAAACGGCTGTGCCGAGGCACGCCAATGGCACCTCGAACCGTGCCCCATCGGCGGTGTACACCGTGCAGTGGCCCTTGCTCGCCACAGAGGTGCAGCACTCGTCGGCTTCCTTCTGCCGGGTGAGGCGCTTCCTCCCAAACGCTGCCATCCTCTGCCACTTCTTGGCCAACTGAGCGATCCTCTTGGTGCTGATCATGGTTGGTTCTTTGACCCTTCTCTTTCTTTCTGGATGGAAACTGGAGAGCAGTGACTTGACTTTGCAGTTTTCTTTTGTTTGTGATGAAGCTGTGGGTGATGATGTTTGGAGGCCACCTGACTGCGAATATATAGCTCACAGGACTACACGGACGGCATGGTTGAGCACGGGACAAGGCCACGAACTTGGTGAGGGTGATGTTTGCAAGACGCGTCTGACGGGCCAGAGTGTTTGGCGCATGCCGGTGCCGGTCGTGGTGTGCTTTCGGTGCTTGGAATAGCCGAATAGGCACGAGGTGCAGCCATGCCGAGTGGTGCCCCGGGGAATAGGCACGAGGACCCCATGCTAGTTGGAGCCAATAGGGCCACGCTCGTTCAGCTAGCAGTTGTGCCGTCGCAGATACGGAGTATACATCAGTTGGGTCACTTTCAGACCCGCTTTCTTCAGACTTAAACCAAGGCAACACACGTTGGAAATGAAGACAGGGAAGCATGGACTGAATGTTTCGGTTGGACAGTACGGCTTGAAGAATGCAAATAAAATGGAGAGCAAGTTGTTAAGATGTGATCTTGTTGGGAACTGTAAGAAGGAGCGACGAAGTGCGGTTCACATGATGTGCTACTGATCTAGCAGACTGCAAACTGAAGAAGTGATATGGAGTTGTTGACAACTTGTTTGGGCCGTTGAATAGACTTGAATCCGATTGCACCGAAACGATGTGCTGTGGGCACAAGAACTTCCAGCTATCTTAGATACAATTATACAAATGATAGGTATCTCGTTGCACAATCAGTGAAAGAACTGGTACTGATGAATTGGACCCAATATGCATGTGGTCCTCATGACCAATGAGGCATGGCAGTATGGCAGCACATTGTGATATCCTAGCGATCCAAATACTTGTACTAGTGGCTCCAAGCCTCCAACAAGTGCCTAACAGATGGCCCCAGAGAAATCTAATCAAATTAAAGCACACACTGCTTCTCCTTGCAACACTGCATGTTCCGAGTTCATGGCCTTGTCTCTTGCTTGTCTGAAATGATAGCTTCTCTTGAACTGCATCTTCTTCTCCTTGCCTGACCTATAAATCCATCAGCTCTGCACCCGACCCTTCATCATTTCATCAGCAAGCTTCGCACTACACCTAGTAGCTGAACACCACCTGATACTACAAACTCAAGTTCTCTGAACCTTCAGCCAAGAAAAACAGGAGATCCAAGCAACCATGGTCAGTGCCAAGAGGCTCGTTCAGATGGCCAAGAAGTGGCAGAGAATGGCTGCCCTGGCGAGGAAGCGGCTCACGTCGACGCCGGCGAAAGAAGCCGAAGGTTCCTGCGGCGCATCGACGTCGTCGGTGGCCGGCAAGGGGCACTGCGTCGTGTACTCCTCCGACGGGAGGCGGTTCGAGGTCCCGCTGGCGTACCTCGGCACGGCAGTCTTCGGGGAGCTCCTGAGCATGGCGCAGGAGGAGTTTGGGTTCGCCGGCGACGATGGCAGGATCTCGCTGCCCTGTGACTCCGCGGTGATGGAGTACGTCTTGTGTTTGCTTAGAAGAGACGCCTCCGAAGAGGTTGTGAGGGCGTTCTTGAGCTCCATGATCAGGCCTTGCCACCAGAGTCTCAGCGGAATGGCGCCATCCATGGGGATCATGCGCCAACCAGCTGTTTGTGTATAGCTAGCTTTACCTTCTGATTTACAGTTGTTGGTAGGTTTCTGTTAGCCGGATGTAAGATTATTATGGAAATCACAGGTAATGGTACAAAAGATTGTTCATTCCATACATTTCCTTTTCTGAACTCGTCTCGTTGCATGAACGACATGGTCGACAGTAGAAAGAAGAGAACGTCGGCCGACGAGGCTGCTGGGACGGAAGGAGAACGCCGGCGGCGGCGGCGCGGGCAGAAGAAAATCGCCATCCGACGTGGGCCCAATTTAACCGCACTCGCGGCCCAGATCCAAGAAAGGCCCAGCGCTGTTTTGATCTTTCCCCTATGGTGGGACCCGCGTGTCAGCCTGCATGACCGTTGGGCCCGAAGTGGGTCATCAGTGGTTGCCGCTGGCTCGGTACGGCGGCGGCGGCGCGGAAGCCGGTCAGCGCCGTCGAGTCCGCTCCCCCGCTCCCCAGTGGATGTGGCGTATGGTGCGATGTCAGCGTCGTCTGTGCGCCGCGCGGCAGACAGTGCGCCAATGCGTCAGCTCTGGTGAGAATCCCAAATCGAACTAGTGATTGGCGCGCTCCGCGCGTGCTAATAGCCATACAATTATACAGCCATGTAGCATATTGATACATGATGACACGACAAAGACATCAAATACAAATGGAACACATATTTAGCTCTTTCGAAGATTTTGTAATTATATACACAAGCTCAAAGTGGCACGTAAATGAATTGAAGCTTGTGATTTGTACTACAACGACACAACTGACAAGGCAAAGGTAGTTGGTGCTATCTTCTTTTGAAGCTGTTTGCCATCTTCTTCAAAGGTAATTAATAAACTTCTATACTGCAACAAAATTGTGAGCCACATATAGAAAATATGTCGATAACAAAATTCTATCAAAGATAATAAGACAAAAAGGAATGCTCACAGAGAAATTATGGACTTGTCACTTTAAATGCTTATATGTTTTTCCTCTATCACAATATCTCACATTTTGGTGTCTATTACTTGCATCTGCCTGGGTAGCCTCTGCATCCAAGGAAAATAACCCCACACTTAGTAATAAAGATACGCTGAAGCAAAGGATTCAAAACAAAAGCAGTATAGAGCTATCATTCCAGTAACTGAACTCAGGATCATTGTTGTACAGTTGGGGAGCACCACCTACGAGCTAAGAATGTTCACAAACCCCTTTTTGTCTATGAAGAACAGAGGCAATGCATTGATGCTATCATCATGGCTTTTGAACCGTGGAAAGCTGCTTAATTACACCAGTAGTACTTATGTCAGAAGGTAGATCTCAGCTATTTCTGGAGCAGATGTAACCAGCTAAGATCAAAACAAAATCATCAATGGACTAAATAGCAGCCTGCAAGTGCAACTTGTACGAAAGTTTCAGATAAGCTTAATGTTCTAAGAAGCATTAGCAACTATAGAAAAAGGGCAAGTAAATAAAAGAGATCAGAATACCATTTGTTTTCATTTTACTGAGTCCCAATTTAGTTATATGGTATGAAGCTGCATTCCAAACTAAAATTCATGAATGGAGCGCACAAATATAACAAGACAATGTTTAGGCAAATTTATTCATTGAACGATGGAAAAGGCTATGTTTACTTTTAGAAATATGAGAGCGTGAAAAATATGCTAGTATTAATCTTTACATATTCTGCTATACATCTGCCTATTGTTGCTGGTAAATCTCAGTATGAGCCAAGTGGAGTGTTGTGGCCTCATGTCTTGCTGGCCTGCATCATGTGGGAAGACTATATTTGTCATATGTACATTTTAACCATATATGAAAATATAACAAAAAAATACCAACAAAAGTATAAATGATATTTCAATGAAACTGCAAAATCCTGATCAGGCAGAGACTTTCATAATTTAAGTGGTTGACAGAAAGATTTGCTTTCAATAGCTCTCACGTTCCAAATATAATTACATAGGCTTTTTTATCGGGACTCTAGCTATGAACATTGGATGATGAATGAATGAAAGCTCTGATTGTACCCAAAAAAAGCTATGAACATTGGATATGCCATGATGGAATAGAATAAGCACTGCAATACAACACATACAATTCATATTGCAAAACAGGAGTATGAAGATTATATTGACGTTAGTATATTTATAAACTGAAAGCTGGAACTATTTCAACACAGACCCTAACGGCAAGCATGAGAGCTAGCACCAAAAAGACAGGGGATAAAAGAGGAGCAAAAAACAAAATTACATGTCATTTTCTACCGTGAGGATTATCATGAGTGAATATATAGTAGCAAGAAACTACTTTACTTTGCAAGTGCTATACCCCTAATTTCTTTACTACCAACAAAATACTTGGACATGTAGCATAGACAGTAGTTTCAGCAGTAGCATAATTTGAGGGAAATTATTGTATAACATGGTATGCCCCGCTGCTTCAAATAAATCTGTCCCACACTATTGGAGTATTTCAGAGCACCAAGGAGTTCTTCCACTAATCTTAACCATTTGAAGAGTACTCACCTGATTAATCCACCTCTCTAATGCAGATGGAGTGGTTGTGATTGTGACTGAATTAATGAGACCTCCACAGCGTGAGATGTTGGCATGATAATCGAACTGGGCTTGAAGACCTCTTCCTGCTCTTGCTGGGAAGGAAAGAACAACAAATTGATTACACAATCTTGCTTGAGTTAAGGAATGCAAGTGGACAGCACCAACACCAACCTACCTGGGAAGAAGAGAAGCATCTAAGTACGGTGTTCTGGACAAGAATTTCATCGAACACCGTAGGGGCGTTCGTCAAGCAGCAGCAGCAGCAGCAGCGAGACAAACAGAGGAGGCGCAACACTATTCGGATCGAGGAGGCTGCGGTGGTGGCTCAACAGCAGTGCAAGCCAACTCAACTGCCAACTCCACAACCTTTCCCAATCCATCACACGGGTAATCCGCGCCGTGGGTAAGGCAAGGCCAAGGCGACACCAGACCTCGCTGTTGTATGCCACGTCGGACCTCCATCGGCGCTGCAGCGTCGCTGCCGTGGTCGCCCTGCTTTCCTCCTCGCGCGACACCACCACTTCTCCTCTTCTGCATCACGCCGCACCGTTGCCGCAAATGCATCTCCTCCTCCTCCTCCTCTCGTCCTGTACTGCTGCCTCTGATTTTTTTTTCTCGGTTCGAGGGGAGATGGCAGAGGGGAGGAGTTACCGGGAGAGGAGACGCTGGCGCCGCCGGGGAGGCCGGCCCCCTATCGCCGCCGCCCCATGCTGCCATCGCGAGCGCCACAACCAATATGCTGATGGGTGTTTGGTGCGCACCACAACCAATTGTAGTGCACTTTCGGTGCTTGAATTGGACATAACACGTTGTAGCCACACTGAGCGGTGTATGGCAGGGAAGAGGCATGAGGACACCATGTCAATTGGAGGCTGGGCCAACGTGAAGTACAAGGGCCAGAAATGATCAGGTGCAATCAGATATCTGCAGAGCAGATGCCTTCATTGTGGGATTCTTTTCGTTCCGCGTCCATGGTCGAGACACAAAGATTGGAAACTAATGTTCACCCTGTAGCTTTCATTTCTGGATGATTTGGCTGAGCACCCTATTTCGGCAAGCTATAGTGCTTCCAATGTAACACCACTGACTGAGATTCCAGGCAGTTGGAGTGCCACATGTTTCAGTAGTCTCATGTGCCAGAGTACTCCACTTGATATTCTGTACAAAGGTGTTCCGCGTGCAAATTCCCAAAGAGGGGTGGATATCCACACATAGGAAATCTGCATGTGTTTCAATATGATTTCTCTTTCTTCAGCGTTTCCCATTACTTTGGAAGGTCTAGGCGTCTACATAACAGAACTAAATTATTGGTACATCATACATGGCTCCATTTTCGGACTTCCAATATCATTATTCATACATCGAGGTACTGGTTCAATTTGAATGGTATATCAGTCATCAACTCGCCATGGATACAGACATACAGTATGTTTGGGGAATTGGGGTCTATTTAAAAGTTGAATGATGAGGTTCTTCATTTTTCTGATTTTATACCAAGGCACCACCCAATGGAGAATGCAGACATGGGAACAACGATTGAATTTGCTTCAGCGATATGAGATGCTGCAGTAGTGCGAATAATTTGAAAGTAGTATTCTGAAATGAATTCAGGAGCAAGTTGACTGAATTTGAAACCAGTATGGATATATATTATCAGGACTGCATGGATACGTGCATGCCACAGATTGTGAGCTCAGTGGTATGTGTCTGTCAGCAAATGCCAATTTTGTGTTATGATTGTCAATCGTCTAGTTGCCTAGTCATAGTTGGAGATGGAAATTTGAAGAGGAAAAAGCAAGGAAATTGAGTTCACATGACATGCTAGTAATCCAACAGACCAGCAACTAAGGAAGTGATATGATGTTGTTGGCCAAGTTTGGGACCCAAATGTTCATCTGAAGAAGTGATATGAAGTTGTCAACCATGTTGTCTGAACACATTCAATCTGGTTGTTCAAACACAATGAGTCATGGCCCTGAATAATTGTCGGACTATGCATGTTAATCCGAAGAAGAAAATCAGAATCCCATTATCTTTTAAAGGGATGTACTAATACTCATGAAAAATGATTATATTTCGTTGCAGAATCACAATCAGAACTGGTCCTGACGTTGAACCAAAGTTCATGTGGTCCCTATGAGGCATACTTGACTGCAGGGCAAGTCAGTATGGCGGCACATTGTGATACCCTATCAGGGCCAAACACTGAAACTATGGGTTCCAGCAAGTGCCCAACGGATGGCCCCAGAGAAATCAAATCGAAATCACACTGCGTGTTCCTGCAACACTGCATGTTCTGAACTCGTGGACTTGTCTCCTGCCAGCCTGAGCTGATAGCTGCACTTGAACCGTACGCTTCTCATTCCCCCCACCTATAAATCCATCACCTTGGGTGCCAATACTTCATCAGTCCATCAGCAAGCTAAGCACCACACCTAGCAGCTGAACATCGCCTGATACAAGCGAGCTTCTCTGAACTTTCAAATTCAAGAAAGGTAGAGACCGAACCAACCATGGTCAATGCCAAGAGGCTGGCTCAGATGGCAAAGAAGTGGCAAAGGATGGCCACCCTTGCGAAGAAGAGGCTCATGCCGGTTCCGGTGACAGAAGCTGAAGGATCGCCGTGCAGCACGTCGTCATCGGTGGCCGGCAAGGGTCACTGCGTGGTGTACTCGGCTGACGGCCGGCGCTTCGAGGTCCCGCTGGCGTTTCTCGGGACAGCGCTCTTCGGCGAGCTCCTGCGGATGTCGCAGGAGGAGTTCGGGTTCACGAGCGACGACGGCAGGATCATGCTGCCCTGCGACGCCGCGGTGATGGAGTACGCCATGTGTTTGCTTAGAAGAGATGCCTCTGAAGAGGTTGTGAGGGCGCTTCTGGGGTCCATGGTCAGGTCATGCCGCACTGTCAGCGGCGTGGCGCCATGCAACCAGCAGCTAGCAGTTTGTGTATAGCTTATTAGCTTCTGATGTACATATTGAAATGCTATGAAAACTCATTTGCAAATTGCAAGTGCTCATCTACATAGTATGGAATGTGTGGAAGGAACAATGCTGTGAGTATTCGACAACAAGGCCCTTTGATCCTTTTCAGCTGCAGGGGATCACACTGCCGGGCATTACAGCATACCGACAGGCGCAAGCGAGAGAGAACGGAGATGCCTCCGTCCCTGCCATTTGATCCAAATTCCTCATCCAAATCGAATAGGCGAGTTGGGGAAAAAAACAGCCAGTTTTTGGTCAGGTTATGTGCCCAAAGAAGGCGTCTACTCCATTCCCTTGTATTTGCACGTGCACGAACAGTTGGTAATTAGCAGTAATTTTACTCTATTTTTCAGTAGCTGAAGCCTTGGTTGTTGGTTCATAGCAGCTGTCCAACGGTGCCACATCTCACTTTTTCTGGAGGTTTGCAGAGTTGCAGCATCTCATGAGGGTGCCAGTGGCACCCATTTCTCTGCCTCTTCCTACAATTTCCTGTGGCCTTCCACCTGCGAACCATGCACGATTCATTGATCTGTTGCTGTGTCTGTGAGTTTAGGGCTTGTACTTGTCATGTAGTTTAGAGTTTGGAAAAAGAAATTCTGAGCTGATTTTCTCCCAAAATTGGCTTCAAATTTGCCGGTCTTGAAGCATATATATATATATATGCACAGTTTTGTCAGTTCGAATGGTTCAACACAGCCTAATTCTGAACATATTTAGTGGTACTCTATAACTTTGTTACAACATACCCATTTGTTCTTGTCGTAAACTAAAAAAAAAGAACTACTCCCTTCACCTTAAATATATGCACCATGTCATTCCCTTGGCATTTTTTTTTCGAATCATACACTCTACACAACCTTTTCTCCTAAATTATGCGCGTGCTAATATGTGAGTTTGCCAGTAGGTATTGGTTTGCCATGCTCTGATTGATTGCTGACTTGAAAGGGTAAGAAAGGCTTCACGTCGCAATTCCCTCAAAACGGCAGTAAGGAATGATGCCAACTAGTTCATTAAGGTTGAGATAATGTACAATTTCCTTCCTTCTAACTATGTCAGAGATGTACATATACAAGAGTACAAATTGTATTACACCATTGGCGGCAGTGTCCTGCGTATCTTCAGGAGCTTCAAACAGCAAATTCCTGATGCAGCGCCACAGGTAGCACTGTATAGCTTGAATGTTGGCAAGGAATCACTACGGAGCTCAGGAACGCCTTCTCCACTTCCTCTGATGCATTCCTTCTGAGTAAGCACATCACATACTCCAGCGCAGCTGCATCACAAGGCAGTGTGATCCTGCCGTCCCTTGTGAAGCCGAACTCCTCTTGGGACATCCTCAGCAGCTCACTGAAAACCATTGTGCCGAGGTATGCTAATGGGATCTCGAACCTCCTCCCATCCGCTGTGTACATGGCACAATGTCCCTTATCTGCAACTGGTGAAGTGGTGCAGGTTGTGGTTGCATCTCCAGCCTCTGTCTTAACCCTTTGCCATTTCCTCGCCAAGTGAGCAATTCTCTTGGAGTGCATCATGATTTCTTCTTGGTGCTCAGCTATGGTGTACCTGGAAAGGCTTTGTTTGTGACCTGTGGTTGCAGTGATGGTGTCTTGCTAGCTCATGTATATATATATATATATATATATATATATATAGGTGAAAAAATCTCACGCCTTTCCGTGCACCTGCTATTCTGAGGTCAATGGTCAGGGGACAAGGCCATGAGCTTGGGACATGCATTGCTAGCTGCAAAGAAAAGCATTGAGATTTAGATAGATTTTGCTGGGCCATCACTTGGCGCACCGTCAAGGCAACGATAGTGGACTAGTGGTTGGCCGTCAGATATGTACTACAGTACGGGCCGCTGAATTGGGCAAAGACATAGTGCAAGCAGTACGGGATGCTGAATTGGCAGAGACATAGTGCAAGCATACTGGGTCCATCTTTTATGGAGGTCTTCCTGTTTCAGTGTCCTGCTGTATCCAGTGGGTTGGAGCTGAGCTGGTTGAGCTTTCTCAAAAGCAATCATTCTCAATCATTCGGGCCTATTTTTTTTCTTTGCACTGACGTGATTTCGAGTCAGGAGCTGAGTAAATTCAGGGTCCACTCCACTACTTATTTGTGTGCACTCTGTAGTTACAGCTGCGATTACATGCTAGGTGTTGGTTAGCAGTGTTTTGATTGCTTCAAATCATGCAGCTTGCTTGACAGTTCTACATTCAGTTTCCGGCAATGCTGCATTCTAGAATAGCATGTGACAACCATTTCGTGGTATCTTCGTGCATGTTTCCAATGGGCCTACAGCAGCAGCCAGTTTCTGTTCGAAAGTTCAGAACTCGGTTATGAATCCAACCAGGCAAAACTGTGTTGTTGTCTTTGATGTTTACCTGGATTTACAGGACAATATTTACTTGAAGAAAAGCAATTCTGTGAAGCAATAAGGTTTTGCATAAATAGCTCAAGGAAAGAACAGGGAGTTCAATCAAGTGGGGATCTGATTTTGATGGGGTAAGTGTTTGGCTTGCGCCCAATCCAATTGTTGTATTCTTGCGGTGCCTGGATTGAGCACCTTTCTATGAAGCCAAGCTGAACGGTTTAGTGGTGAAGTGGCATGAGGACTCCACGTTTATTGGGACCAACGTGAAGTGAGGGACAGACAAGTTCAGGTAGCTGTCATGCAATCAGATATTGATGAGCCGATGTCCTCTATGGTCGGATTCTGTTTTGTTCGCCATCAGCTGTCGACACTGAGATATCAGAGATTTAGTTTGATCATCATTCAAAGATGATTTGACTATGAGGATCCTATATTGGTAGTTCTTTTGCAGAGCAACGGCATTGGCTGATACTACAATCGTTTGCAGTAGCACACATGTCAAGGGTCTTTCTAGTCTTGCATGTTCTTGTTCCTTCTGTTTTTATTTTGGGGAAAACAAAAGGTGCTAATGTGCAGGTCATACACTCATACATGCAAATTTTGGAACAAAACTTTTTTTTCGAAAACGCAGGAGAGCTGCGCTTCTTTGTATTAGAGAGAGAAATGGTCCCCATACAACTTCCCTCCCTCATACGGGGCCAATATGAGGGATAGGTTTACCCAACACAAACTCTAGACTAAGAAACACAAAAGAACAAGACCAAAAAACCTTGACCTAGCAGCCTAGAGAGCGCCAATTAAACCCAGGCCTTGCAGCTTTTTAGCGCCGGCCAGGCACCATAGGCTGTGCTCTTCCTTGAGATCTCTCATAATGGAGTCGACCGAGGGAGCTACTCCTTCAAACACACATGCATTCCTATGTTTCCAAATCACCCAAGCTCCCAAAATTATTAAGGAATTTACTCCTCTCTTTTGTTCCTTTTTCACCTTTTTCAACAATTTGCGCCACCATTCAGCAAAGCTGCGTTCTCACTGCCTGGGAATATAATCACCAAGGTTCAGTGGTGCTAGAAGATTGAACCAGACCTGTCTTGCCACCACACATGATGCAAGTAGATGTTGCACTGTCTCATCTTGCTGATCGCATAAAGGGCACTGATCAGGGTGAGGCAGCCCTCGCTTTTCTAGCCTATCTGCCGTCCAACATCTATTGCGAATTGCCAACCAAAGAAAAACTTTGCATTTGTTTGGAGCCCAAGATTTCCAGAGTCTTTTCTAAGGCTCAAAGGTAACAGAACCTTGGAAAAAGGCCCTGTAAGCAGATTTAGTTGAATAACATCCCTCATGTACCAGTTTCCAAACGTGTCGGTCTTCTTGCTCACTTAATTCAAAGCCCTGAATGCAATCCCATAGCTGCAGATACTCTATGATTCCCGTCCACGACAGCCCCCCTCTGATTACAGAGACCCATCTGTTATTATCTAAAGCTTCTGCCACTGTTTGTTTGTTGCGAATTCTAGGAGGCACACTTGCAAATACAACAGGTGCGAGATTTTCCACTGAACACCTATGAATCCACTTGTCTGTCCAGAAAAGCGTGTTGGTTCCATTGCCTAATTCTGTGTTGATAGCGATAGCAAGCAGAGCAAGCGAGTTAGGATGCGAAGGAAGTTCCAAACCAGTCCAAGGACGATCAGCTCGGGTTTTCTTATGCCATTGCCACCTTGCTTGTAATGCCCAAGCCATGACCTCCAAATTGGAACAAAACTGATATCTATGTGATCACCATATATATGAATTATGTTGTTTGAGTATTTGTTTCAGAATATCTAGTCTTACATGTTAAACTAAACTAGTCCATCAACCCGTGCTTCCGCACGGACTACCAATTTAAATGATATTATAATTTCGAAAAATTGTATATATAAGCATAATAAGGTTTTATTTAAAAATAGGATTGTTTATTATTACTCCATGTTTCATTTGTTAATTTCAAAGCATAATAAAATCTTTGTAATTTATTTATTGGTTTGTTATTATATGGTGTCCGGTCTATTATTTTTCACCTTAGCATATTTTGCACTTATGTTTAATTAAAATTTCGTCTTAAGCTATCTGACCTATTGTTGCAACTAATCTATTGTGAGTTCGTAACCTAGAATTTGGCTTTCAGAAACTTATCTACCGCAATTGGCATTTTTCTTTCCTTTTGTATTACTTTAAGTTGAAAGCCTACACCTTATTCTATCTATTATCTATATTATGGCATATCCTCTCTATGGATTTTTATTAAACTATAAAATTCTATCCTATATTGCACTCTTAATTACTACCTACGTTCTCAAATATATGACATTTAGATCAAGTTAGCTAGTTTATTTTTAACTAATTATCTTGTCCTAAACATCATATATTTAAAAACGGAGGGAGTACTATGATAGCATACAAAGGCAGTTTAGCTTCGAGAGACATCAAATGTACTCTATCAGATAACTATGGGTGTCATCATGTATTTTTTAGATATGTTATAATCCTTTAGTCGATGTAAGATAACATGAATTATTAGTGTGATTAGTACATAGCTCATCAACAAAACATATTTCAAAGATAATTGAACAATGAAAATAATCCATACGCATATCTACTTTTGATTGGCAAGATGCCTGGATATGGTCACATTAAGTTTTTTTTTAATGTTAAGGTGTGTATACTTGCACGCACTAAAAGTAGGCTTGTTTCTTTACTATGTATTCCTATATCTGAAGCAACAATATTTAGCACGCACACACCTCCAATATAATTGACTTGCCTCCCTCTGGAGTAATAATAAAGTTTCAGGATCTCTACTCATGCTGAGGCTCCTAGTATCTCCGTGCATGCATGGATTCACACAGACACATCATATTTTAAGGTGCATGCATTGTTGAACACGAAAGTTAATTTTCTTTAGAGTTGACTACAAATTTCAGTGGAGCTCTTCAACTTCATAGTACCTCAAACGTGCAGATTCTACCCTAACTCTGACCATCACCCATGTAATGCTCATTGATGCCGCAATAGCATCAGCAGTATGGGTGCTCCTACATACTCTCTCACAGAAAGGATTGGAGGACCTCAGCACTCTTGTCATGCTCGAGGACAGCGTGAAGCTGCCCAATCAGTAGAAGAAATTAACCAATGTGAGCAGCAATGATGCATAATTAGCGGCAGGTCGACGCCAAGCTCGCTTTAAACGTCTATTGATTCCTTGAGTCCTCTGCAAACATGTGGCTC
Source organism: Echinochloa phyllopogon (assembly GCA_033239725.1). Classification (NCBI taxonomy): domain Eukaryota; kingdom Viridiplantae; phylum Streptophyta; class Magnoliopsida; order Poales; family Poaceae; genus Echinochloa; species Echinochloa phyllopogon. Next base: position 45,134,365 of record BTCW01000002.1, on the reverse strand, counting down.
TTCGCCTCTGGCTACCCCAAGCTCCGCAAGGCCCTCATATGGAACTCAGGCCTGCCAGACCAGTACCTTGCCGACCTTGATGCTTGCTTTGCTAAGGTGCAAGACCCGGCCCTCCTGTGGAACTACAACCATACTTATCTTCCTTCTCGTTAAAATCATCTCTATCTCTTGAAATTAATTCTCGAGCCGAACTCTAGAGAGGTGACCAAGACCTTGAAGGCTACGTGAGACATCAATTCTGTTAGGCTCTCTAGCATGGCGATTGCCACCTCTACTTTCTGTCCAAGTAGAGATGAGGACGTCTAGGGGGATACGTGATCAATTTTAGTTAGGCTCCGTATGTTTTTTTTATTAGACTTTTAGTCTATTTCGGGATGGCATATGTGGGTAATTTAAAAGTAAGTATAGGGGGGTATTTTAGATTATTTTTATAATGGCACATGTGGGTAATTATTTAGAAATCAGGATTGATCCGATGGCTCTTATTATTAATAATACAGATTTGATGGCTAGATGTTCCTGATTATTGTGAGAATTTCTTGGATTTATCTTTTTTTCTAGCGCGTCTCGTGAGAATTAACGTGGAGCCTCCAAAAGGAGCCTCCAATTAGTAATAGTAAGATGATAATCAGGTATGAGTCGTACACATCTTTTAGTATACACAATATCGCTGGCCTCACTTTCAGAGTTTCAGTTTCATAATTCATACATCAAGGTACTCTCTTAATAATTCCAGTGATATAATTCTTACAAGAGATGGGCCAACTTCAGAGTCTTATTATGATTCATCTCTTTTTCTTTGAGAACTGAAACCAGGCACCGCCCACAGGAAAATGCAGACAAGGAGAAATGGCTGAAATTCAATCAGATGACATGCTGCAAAGTTGCCTGAACTGAAGAACAAAATCGACCATGTGATCAGTAGCTCAAGTATTTCAAATGCAGCCAAACCGTGGGTGTATCAAATCATGCATATGGAGCCAGCTCTGGGCCATGAACATCCGTATGATTGTCAGCTAGTTGCCTGGTTGCAATCGTGTAGGCCCTTGCAACTTGCAAGAAGCAGCAGCGAAATAGAGTTCACACAAGATGCCGGCGATCCAGCGGACCACCAACTGAAGAAGTTATATGAAGCTGTCGAGCAAGTAGATCGGGCCGCTGAACACCTTCAAATCTTCAATCTGTTTGTTCGGGAGATGAGATACAACGTGTTATGGCAATGGACAGCTATCAGACTATGTGTCTCAATTTGAGGACCCAATTCAGATGCTTAAATAGTAGTAGGACACTAATAACCCAAAATGTTTGGTATCTCATTGAATCACACATGGAATTGGTCCTGAGTTCCTGACACGGGACCCAATTTACATGTGGTCTTCATGAGGCATGCTTCTTGGACAGAACTAGTGGCTCCAACAAGCGCCAAACAGATGGCCCTCAGGCCCTGCAGAATCCAATCAAAATCACATTGATTTCTCTTGCAACACTGCATGTTCTGAGCTCGTGGCATTGTCTCTTGCCATTGCCAGCCTGAGTTGATGGCTGCACTTGAACGGCATTCTTCTCTTTCTCCTCCACCTATAAATACATCAGCTTAGCACCAACACTTCATCAGTCCATCAGCAAGCTAAGCACTACACCTTTGTAGCTGAACACCACCCGATACAAAGGTCGTCTACTTCTCTGAACATTCAGCCAGGAAAGCAGTAGAAGCAACCATGGTCAGTGCCAAGAGACTCGTTCAGATGGCGAAGAAGTGGCAGAGAATGGCAGCCCTCGCAAGGAAGCGGATCGCATCGACGCCGGCGAAAGAAACCGAAGCGTCGTCGTTGTGCAGCACGTCGTCGGTGGCCGGCAAGGGCCACTGCGTGGTGTACTCGGCCGACGGCAGGCGGTTCGAGGTCCCGCTGGCGTACCTCGGCACGGCGATCTTCGGGGAGCTCCTGAGCCTGTCCCAGGAGGAGTTCGAGTTCGCCGGCGACGACGGCAGGATCACCCTGCCCTGTGAAGCTGCGGTGGTGGAGTACGTCATGTGCTTGCTCCGGAGAAATGCATCGGAAGAGGTCGAGGCGGCTTTCCTGAGCTCCATAGGGAGGCCTTGCCACTATGGAAGTGGCTTGGCGCAATCCATGGGCGCTAGTCAGCAGCTTGTTGTTTCTAGCTTCTGAAGATTTGCATTTAGCTTTGTAGCTCCAGCGTGATGTATGTAAATAGATGGATGTGGAGATTGGAAATATAATAGAGATGATTGTTCCAAAACAAATGGTGCCGGTTCTCTGATCTTGCAAGCTAGCCAACTGGGCCTGTTCTGTTCTGCTGCGTCGTGATCAACGAAGCTCTGCCGTTTGACAAGCGACGCCAATGCACCTTAAAAGTTAAAACCGAAAATCTTGGAAAGAGTCAAAACAATTTGTCATACTTGCAAGCATGCATTTCATCATTTTAAGACACTTTATTTTTTTAAAAAAATGTTTTTCTACTATGCAATTTTTTGACCGATTTGTTCAACAAACTTGAATAATTGAGATATAGCAACTGTATTTCATATTTTCATCACTGCATTAAACCAGAGCCTTAGCCAATGCACCTTGCACGCGATCCTTTTCAGGAGTTTTGTAAAAAGGATTTGGATCGCGATTATTGGCTGCGATCTATTGCAGGGTTTTAATGAAAAAAATATTCGGGTAGCGACCCTTCTTCTTTAGGGTGTTTTCCGTAAACGTGTCGCCGCCAGTCGCCACGATTCGCCCGGCGACGACTTTGTCGAAGGCACTCTGGGGCTCCCGGAGCCGCGAGGCGCCTTTCCGATAGCGCCGGCGTGGAACAGGGCTGGGGCCTGGGGAGCCCCGTGCGGCCGCGGCAGGTGCTGGGCGAGGGCATCCTACCGCCGCCGCGAGACCGTGGCAGCTTCCGGGTGCTGGTTCCTCGCGTGCCATTGACCCTGCAGGGCCTCTAGTTGACCGCTTGCCGATGGGCGGCGGCGTCGGGTGCGGCGCTGGAACTCCATCTGCTTCGGTGCTTCTCGCGGCGGGTCCTCCGTTGGAGCAGTGGAGCGCTCCTTCACGCCTCAGCTCGTTCTGGTGATAATTCCATACCAGGCAAACTTATTTAATATATTTAGATTACTTGTCGCGTGAACAATTAGGCAGAAGACACGGCCACAACCTATAAAAATCGGATTTGTGCTTGCACTAACTAATTAACAATTGAATGTGAGCTGAGCTGATTACTACTGGGCATTGGCGGCAAAGGCATGGCTCAGTTTTTGTGTGCCAAGTCCCGAGCTGGAAAAATTGGTTTGAGCATTTGCTGGATCCCCAGTTCCCAAGCCTCTCCTCTCTGTACAGTTTCAGTTATGCAGCCTAGCTTGATACTTGTTTCTGACTTAACATGCTTATAGCACCGCATACCAGTTTTCTTAGTAAGAAACTGTTGTTCTCCACCTTACATATATAGTAACAATCCATTCCCTTTGCACTTTCTGTTTGAAGCAAATATGTTATTCAGACCTTTCTTATAAGGCAACATATCAGGTGAAAACCAACCCATCCATGCAAACTTTGGAAACCACAATCTAGTCCACACGATGTTGATCCAATAGGCCTCCCACCTCCCATGCATGTGCTAATGGGTGACTGTTCTCAATTATGGAATGTAACCACTATTATTGTCTGCAACTTCAATATAGTTTCACAGAAAAACAACATTAAGACAACGTTTTATCTGTAGGTGTTGGTTTGCCAGCTCTGCTAGATTATCTCAATGTGGCAGCAAGGAATGATGACTACCAATTAACAGATTAGATTTTGCTGGGCCATCAGTTGTTGCATCATGAAGGCAAAGGAACTGTACTTGTGGTTGTGCAATCAGACACATACTACAGTACAAGCTGCCGAATAGGCGTTCCTGTCTGTTTCAGTGTCCTGTCTCAAGATTTTAAGAGATAATCTGGTTTCTGAATGATTTGGAACCCTGGCTTCTTGTTTTGCTGATTGCAGTTAGCTGAAGAGCCAGCGTCAATGCCAAGAGTCAGGAGACTTAATTCCCAGGAAGATGCAGTGTTCCTTCACTGCTTTTAGGTCTGTGCACTGTCCTTGCAGTTGCATACTAGGTGTTAGTGAGCAGTGCTTTGATTGCTGCAAATCGTCCGACTTGGTCGGCAGTTCCATTTCTCAATTTCTACCAATAGTCTGCATGATTTTTAGCATTGAATGTGGCATCAGTTTCGTGGTAGCTAGATGCATTTTCCAATGGGCCTACAGCCAATTTTCGCTCATGTGCCATACCAGTGTTTGCTGGTATTTGTTGCCAGGGTTTTACTTGGCTTTTCAGGACACCATTTGCTTTGCAAAAAAAAAACCTGCAAATGATAAACTACTGGGCTGTCTGTCAGACAATTTGTTGAACAATTGCACTTTTGCTGGCTTGAGCTCACAATTTCATCTTTGGTTCAACACCACACACTGTCCTCCGTTCAAAGCTTAACTCCCTTTTGCATTTATGATTTCACCTAGGCAATGGCATCATCATGGTCTAGTTTGGTGGAAATGGGAATGGCAGTAATTGTGCAGTGCCATATGCAATAAATTTTGGATTTTTTTTTGAACGGAATAAATTTTGGATTTTAAGACGTAAGATCTTGGAGAACAAACTTGTTGCCTTGTTATGTAAGTCCTAAAATGTTATTAATCTTATAAATAAAATTAAGCATATGTACAAAGAACAAGAATGATGGCTACAACTTGCTAATTTGCCATCTTCCTTGATTGCTCGCAGGATCAAAGGGCTCTGCTGAGAATCCTCTTCTTCATACAACCTATAATAGACTATTTACATACAATTAGGAGCTGAAAACAGCAACCGACTGAATAACTCCTACTGATGGTGCCACAGAGCATGTATAGTGGCATGGCATTGCTATGGTGCTCAAGAATGCCCTCTCTATCTCGGCAGAGGCACTTCTTCTGAGCAGGCACATAATATACTCCATGACTGCAGCATCACAAGGGAGTATGATGCGGCCATCAATTGCAAAGACAAACTCCTCGTGGGACATTCGCAAGAGCTGAGTGAAGACATTTTTGCTGAGGTACGTCAGTGGCACCTCGATCCGCCTCCCGTCGGCTGTGTACACAACACAGTGGCCCTTGCCTGCCATAGAGGTGCAGCACTCATCGGCTTCCTTTGCCTCTCTCCAGGAGAGCCGCTTTCTCCCTGACGTTGCCATCCTTTGCCACTTCTTGGCCATCTGAGCAACCTTCTTGGCACTGATCATGGCCAGTTCTTCCTTTCTTCTCTATGGCTGGAAATTGGGGAGCTATTATTTGATCTTGAATGCTTTGTTTGTGAAGCTGCTAGTGATGGTGTTTGGAGGAGACTTGACCCTGAATATGTAGTTGAAGGAAAGAGCAGGGAGACAATTCAAGTGGGATGATTGGCAGGGGACAAGGCCATGAGCACAGACGTGCATTTGTTTTGGCTCTGACTATGAAGGTGTCAAATGTTTAGCATGTGCCAGAGCCAGTGAATACAGCGGCTTTGATGCTTGTATTGGGCACCGCCTATGCAGTTATGCTGAGTGGTTTGGCGGAGAAGTGGCACAAGGACCCCATGCTAATTAGGATCTGGGATCATAGTGAATTAAGTGAGAGGGCCACACTAGTTCATTTAGTTGTCGTGCAATCAGATCTTGGCCACATGATATGTAGGGCTGGGCCATGATCATGCCTATGATTATCAGCGAGCTAGCTGCCTAGTTATAATTTTGGAGGCCCATGTAAGAAGCAGCAATGGAATGGAGTTCATATGAGATGTCAGTAATCCAACAGACCGCCAATTGAAGAAGTGATGAAGCTGTCGAGCAACTTGCGTGTCATTCAGATACAATGTGTTATGGTCATGAACAACTGTCAGATTATATAGCACAATATGTGGATACGATTCAGATGATTAAATAGGGCATACAAATCACCTAAAATGCTTGATATATCATTGTGCAGTCACAGATGGGATTGGTCCTGACACCTTGGACCCATTTTACATGTGGTCTTCATGAGGCATGCTTATTGGATAGAACTGGTCAGTATATGGGCATATGGCAGCATATTATGATGTCCAAGCACCCAGAAACTGCTACTATGGCTCCAACAAGTGCCAAACATATGGCCACCGAGAAATCCAATCAAAATCACATTGCTTTCTCTCGCAACACCGCATGTTCTGAGGTCATGACCATGTCTCCCTACCAACCTGATCTGATAGATCGACCTCAACTGCATGCTGCTTCGTTCCCTCGCCTATAAATCCATCAGCTTAACACCAACACTTCACCCAATGCATCAGCAAACCAAGCATTACAGCTTTCTCAACACCACCTGGTACCAAGGTTCTCTGAACTTCTAGCCAAGGAGGATCCTGAAGCAACCACCAGCCATGATCAGTGCCAAGAAACTTGCTCAGATGGCAAGGAAGTGGCAAAGAATGGCAGCCCTCGCGAGGAAGAGGCTCACGTCGACCCCAGCTAAAGAGTCTGACACACCATGCAGTACTTCGTCAGTGGCCGGCAACGGCCACTGCGTGGTGTACTCAGCCGATGGAAGGCGATGCGAGGTCCCGTTGGTGTACCTCAACACGGTGATCCTCGGTGAGCTCCTGAGCATGTCGCAAGAGGAGTTCGGGTTCGCCGGTGACAAAGGCAGGATAACCCTGCCCTGCGACGCCAAAGTGATGGAGTACGCCATGTGTTTGCTTAGGAGAGAGGCCTCTGATGAAATTGGAAGGGCGTTCCTGAGCTCCATAGCAAGGCCTTGCCACTATGGAAATGGGTTGGTTCAAAGCATGGGGCATAGTCAGCAAGTTGCTGTTTCTAGCTTCTGAAGATTAGCATGTAGCAAGCAGCTGTAGTGCTTGTTTTCGCCTTTCTTCTCTTCATTGTTTCATGTAAATAATTACATATAGCCATATAGGAGAAGGAAATGGAACTGGGGTGACTGTTCAAAACAACTCAAGCCGATATGTATATGTAGATCTTGCAAGCTGGGCTGTTGATCTGTTGCGCAAAAGCTACCGTTGTGATTGGGTATTCTCATTCTTTGATTGGAATAGAACTAGCATTAAAGCCACTAGACCCAGCTGAATCTGAACCGCCGACCACATGGTTTCATCTTGTTTCTTTGACTACGTGTGCAGGTCATGTCCGTGTAATTTCGTGCAGATCGGACATGCATCGTGCACACTGTAGCACGCAAAAGTTCATACTCTGAGATGACAAACTTTTTTAGGGGTTGTCAGAGTCCAGTAAATTCTCCTGTGCATGTTATTTTAGGGGTATCCATTGGACTCAATTTTGTTCGGTGATGCAGAAAGAGAGAGCAATATCAAATAAAACGGGCAACCCAACCACGTCCATCCCCATTTGACAATACATCTACAAACTATCACCAGCCTAACACAGTAATACTAAATTTGATTGCTAGGAGTACATCATCATTAGATCAGAGGGAGGAAAAAGAGAAGTCGTCAAGGCCCTTTTCCGGTTTCCGCCATAGCTTATCTTGCCCTTTGCACCATAGCGCGCCACGCCTCGCTGATGGCCCAACCAACTTCCTGTGATCAGACATCAGAGTCCATGCCTCCCAGCCGGTCAGCCCCGATGGGCCAACCGTACCTCTGTTTTGAGCACGCATGCGCACCTAACTGTTGAGGGCAATATCGATCGTCGCTCGCACCCTTTGGCCACACCATGGTGATGGACTGATCGATGGTCACATCAGTGTATCGAATGTGGAAGAACGACTCCACCATTGACGTAGCAATTTTTCCTGTTGCTTCTCATTTCCTAGCTAGCACATTTGTTTTGTAGTAGGCTGCTGGTAGCGGTGCCTATTCCTCCCGGCCGCCCTCGCGTCGTTTGCAAGCTAGCTGGTAGCTTTTCCCTGCTCACTTCGATGCATGGTAAATTATATAAATACACCGATTTGCCGAATTATATTATACTAAATTAAATACTTTTATAAATTGTTGGACTAATTTACACCCACATGTCAAATTATTATACCCACTTGAGTATTTTATAAGTTTTTCAACCAATTTTCACCCACCTTTCAAGTTTTTTTTACTAAATTGAGCATTTTACAGGTTGTTGGATGAATTTGTACCCACCTGTCAGGTAGTTGTATAGTGGGTGCATTTTACTCTTTTATAAATAACCCACTCGAAGAAAGCCCCCTTTAGCACCGGTTGGTAATAGATGCTAAAGGGGAGTGGGGTCACACGCTACTTTAAAAGGAAAACATCTTTTATCCAGTCACATGTGCTGCGTAGGTGAGATGAAAAATATGGTACGCCTGAGCTAAGAGGTCCGAGTTCAAATCCCAGTAACACTCATATTTTTTACGAGTGTCCACCTTTAGCACCGGTTATTTGACCTGGCGCTAAAGATGGACAACCTTTAGCACCGAAAAATTAGCACCGTTTGAAAATCTGATGCTAAAGGGAGGTTCCCAACCGGTGCCGATGGAGTATTCTCTAGTAGTTTGAGCTGTTTTACTACTCTCCTATTTCCTTCATTAGGTGAATGAAACAACCATGACTTAGATGCAAAAATATTCGGGGAAAACTTGTACATGCAGTTAATAAAGAGACTCTCAAACGTCATACATGTTGTGATCGTCTATAGAGGAAGAAAAACAAAAGTCATTGAGGCACTCTTTCCAGTATGCGTCAAGTTGTGATCGTCTAAGAAAAACAAAAGTCATTGAGGCACGAGTATGCGCCATGCCGTACATCATCTTAGAGTAGAAGAGGTTTCTCATATAGTCTTGTCCCACCATAGAGCGGCACACCTTGTTGATGACCCAACCAACTTCTTAGGGTGCATGCCTCGCTGCCCTTACGTGCACCCTCAGGCCGATAACGCAACCATCATTTTGTTTTGAGCTTGCATGCACACTTCACGCTGAGAGGGCAATGTCAACATTCGAGTAACTAATGTTTCCCTGGTACTTCTCATTCCTAGCTAGCACCTTCTTTTTCCTGAGAAATAGCTGAGATAAGTATATAAAAAAGGGAAAAATAGTGTGATTGGACATGCATCATCATCGCGGTATAACACACAAAATTCAAGATGGATCGACATGCATCATCGCAGTGAAGACACAAAAGTTCAGACCGTGAGAGATGACAAACATTAGTAGGGGTGTGATCGATCAGCAGTTGAACCAACGATCAAACCCAACCATGTGGTCCACGACCATATCACCATTTGACAATAATGATTTAGATACGAAAATATCACACATCCCCATTTGACAATGAAAAGTCCAGTTAAAAACAATGGATACACTAGCAAAGATACCAATTAAATATCTCATAATACAAAATTTCACACTCCTATACATACATGATCTAGGAAAAAAAAAGAAAAAAACAGCACCCTTTCTAATTTGCACCACGTCTCGGAGAGACTTGATTGACGCTAGCCGGACGAGCGTACCTCGGGCAGATGCATGACCACACCACCCATGCATCGCAGCGTGAGGATGACAGGCAGCCCGACGAGCAAATCTCAAACTGATGGATAGCCCACCGATCTTCGGGTTCGGGGGAGCATGGCTGATGGTAGAGCAAGTTTCCAAGATGCCTCTCGTTTCATTTCTAGCCAACACTCATACAGGGTATGAAACCCAAGAAAAATCTTGCCTCTCATCACACTCATTCCAAGCCAAATAGGACTTTGGAGGCTTCAATTCCCTCAGCAACCTACCTGTTTGTGTTCATGGCAGAGCAATCTTTTGGTCTGTCGGGCTCTTTTCAGACTGTAGGTTGGAGCATAGTTATTGATATTTGTTTACACCACATGGAGTAATTACTTTTCTCCACAGCTTTCTAAAATTGGACAATAGTTGTTTCTAATACATTTTGTAAATACAAAACCGTGAGTGATGAGTTTATGGGGAATTGTGTTGTTGGGAATTTGCAAAAACTGTTGAAAATGCTAGAAATCATACTATCAAAAAATGTTGGCCATTCCACTAAAATTATTAATGGGTAATAATACTTGTTGGCCACTTGTAAAAAATTGTTAGGAAAGATGTAAATTCTTATGGTGTTACCTGGTTCTTTAGTAGTTTTTGTGCTCAGTTAGGGCAAGTACATTGGTTTCATCTAATAGACGGTCTTATACATTGACACATAATCTTGACTTGACTTATCAGATAATCTATATAATAGGTTGCCTTTTTAGTTATCTCGTAGTAATATCATATGCCTTAATTTGTGGGTGAAACAAAGGAATTTTGTGAGGTGCATGACAACAAAAACTGTACAATGGTTGACTAGTTGTCTCATAGCTTTAAAATTTAGCTCATGAGGCAGCTATTTCGCGAAATAACAACATTTTTCTATCACCTCGCTCTTTCTCCTCCACATCGACAAAATCCTACATGGCACTGCATAAGATAAACATATGAGACTGCTGAGGTGTAGTAATGTACCTATCCAGTGTAAGTTTATTGAGCTGTCTGGTTTTTTCTTGGTGGAGTGCTCACTACCGCCGGGGAGTTGTTTTTAGGTATTTTTGTTGTTTTTAGGTATTTTTTAACAGAACTAGTTGTTGGTTAAGTTAATCGGCCTGATTTCCCTTAAAACTTGACCATGTTTTCTTCTAATAAAATTCTAATAGATCGTTTAGCATTCTTTAAAAAAAAAGATATTTGAGGAAATCTATGGATACAATTCATAAACAGAGCAGCATGCATCATATAAGATTTTGAGACTCATGGGATAAAAAAATATTCATCAAGGCACTTTCCGGTTTCTTCCATACACCAGAAGATCGGAAGCCTATCCTTCTTGCCCTTCCTGCCGTAGTGTGCCACGCCTCAGCCACGCGCAACTAACTTCTTGTTTTGAGAGGCGCTGGACGCGCACGCAACAACGATCCTCTGCTCAGCACGTGAGCAGGACCAAATTCACTAACTTGCATGCACAATTAAACCGCAATAGATGCTTTGCAGATGAAATGATCTGTTTACTGAATTTTGAACGTGATGCATATGACTGATTGGAGTGTGATAAATCGATCAGCTGTTACGCCGGCGGAGGACGATGCGAGGGTAGACGAGAGAAGCGGCGCCAGCATCTGGCAGATGAGGGGAGCTGAGGCAGTTAACTCTCATTCTTCCTTCTTAATAATAAAAAAAATACGTGCAGCACACGGTCGCGAAAAAAGAGGGGAGCTGAGGCGGTGGTCAGCCTTCATCTGCGATGGTTGCCGGGCGCTGGAGCTCTGCAACTGCAAAGGCCGCTCGCCTGGAGCCGAGCCGCGTCGTCGTGCTGTGCAGAAGCCGAGAGCTGCAGCGCCCTCTACGTGTCGGAGCCAAGTCCGTCGGTAGCGTTCGACCGAAGGAGCGTCCACGCGTCGCTTGTCCGGATGGGGACGGTATACACGGATCGGAGTTTTCATACTGTTTCCATTGAGGCCTTGTTTGGGAACTGGAAGATTGAAATGGATTGGAGGGGTTTGAAGTGGAGCAATTTACTTTACAAGTCAAAATCTCCACTTCAATCCCCCTCGAAACTCTCTAAGGCTTTGTTCGGTTGGGCGGGGAACGACCGGGGTCGGGGCCCAACCCCCGTGGATCAACCCGGCGTGGAAGCAAACCCGGCCTACAGAGAAATTCGTGTTCGATTAAGCCCCTCGTGGTTTGTAACCCGGCCCATCCCGGCGAAACCCCCTCACCCCGGCCTAGGAACTGACCCACGAGTCTGACTCGTGGAACGAACCCTCGCGTCGCGGCGGCGCGAGTGGATGCGAGGAGCGGCGGCACGACGCGGAGGGCGTGAAAGACGATCTCGCAGCGCTTCCTCCCTGCCAGCGGCTGCCCCATCCTATGGCTGGCTTCTCGCCGGTAATCACCTCACTCCCCACTTCTTTCCCTTCTACTGTCGTGTGCTAGGTTCTCACGCGTTTGTTGATTTAGGTGTTAGGGTTCTTGATTCACGTGGTAATTCTACCCGTTGTGTTGTCCTGGTGGAGCGCCCATTGTTGATGTTCACTAGACGGCGCGAGCCCTAAACAACGAGGACCTATTTGTCCCAGAGACGGCGAGCTGCCGCCGGGCGAGTAGGATTTGCCGATTAGCATCTCCGGCAAGATCTTGCCTAGTTGCCGTCTGTGTGATGTTTTTCTTCCAGTTCCAGTGCAAAATTGAGGTTTTGGATTATTTTTAGGATCGATTTGCACCTTAATTTGAAGTTTTGGGTCCTGAATCAGACACTAATTTGCTGCTTTTGCATGCCTCCACAATTTAAGGATGCTCAGTGAAATATTTAAAGCTCTGTTCCTTCTCTGTCTTTCGAATTCATTTGGCTTACCACCGGAGATTCTTGGCCAATCGTTCATGTGTAAGTATTATTGTATTTTCATTTTTTACTGCAGCTTACAAATGTTGGAATGCTCTGCTCTCCATGATCTTACCAGCAGCCCATATATTTATTTCTATACATGTAAGAATTGATGTCTCACCTGACATGTTGATGGAGCCATCAGATATTGCAAGAGCTTTCAGATCCACTAGCAGTGACAGAATTCCATTTTGTTACTTCCTTGAACTGTATATTCTTTTCCCCATCTGTCTCAGTGCTGCATAGATAATGTTCATGCATTCAATCATTTTCAGCACGGAGTATGTGCTGTATGCATATTAGTGTAACAAAAAAAATCAATTAGTAGCATGTTTCATGACCAGGCCAGTCTGTAGGATAAGATGATGTTAGCTGGAGTAGTTATTCCTTCTTAGTTAGGACACTGCCGCAGTGATGTTGGTAAAAACTGCTGAAGCTGTTTGCTAGATGGGTATACCTGATCTCACCTTTGTTTTTCTCGAGTGACTATACCAGGGAAGTACATTGTATTTTTCATAATGAAACTGCTTGCCTGTGTTGATGCTAGTAACTGAAACAATTGTCCATGATCTTGTGATTTATATGAATTTCTTTTTATCTTTGCGCTGAATATTCCTAAAATACAGCCATGTCTAGGGATTATCTACACTTTGCGACAGTGGATTTCTACTGAAAATCAGAAATATGTTACTGAACCTACACCATGTTCTTGCCAGTTACACTTTCATTTCACCTAACTGGTAGTTTACAGTACATTAGGCACTTTCACTTCTGAATAAGCCTGCTGCATTTAGAAGAAGGAAAGTTAGCAATGCTAGTATGATAGTATAAGTAACACTATCATAGTGATCATTTAAGAGTCTTTAATTAGAAAGGACCAGAAGTTTTCTACAGTACTAGATATACTGCATGTAATATGACATTTGATTCTTCTAATATGTTCCAGTAGCTCTATGGATTGTTCTGTTTCAATATCGCAACATGATGTATATATACTTCCTGCTGGTGGCATTGGTATTCTGAATAAAGGAGGCATTTTTTATGCAGATGAGCAATTAAGGAAGTATGATACTATAATTTGAAGCCATACTTATTTGTTGTTATCGTCCTAACAATTGTAGAACTGTTTGAAAACTCGATTTACATTGATGCACTACTACTTTATCTTGTCGTAGTTTATGTTTGTTTGGTTAGAGCTAGTTGAATATGTTGCATTTGAGCACTTACCTTTCTATTTTGAGTTGGCAACCCAGTTTTTCATGTAAGCCTTATTCCTTTTTGTTTTTGCGATAGTCGGTTATAAATTTGTCCTGACACACGCTTCAAAAACATGCAGGTTGGAGCAGCGCTTTACATGGTGTACATACCTAGATGACTAGTCATGTTCGTTGGTTCCGGCAATCCCACAGGAACCTGGAGTGAAATCCATCGCCAAGTCCTTCCAAAAGTGAAGAGAATGTTGTGTGTTGCATATGCACTGCGATGCCAATTCTGTTATCTTCCTATCTTTATATCATGATGAGTGACCATGTTAGCAGCAACATTCTCGATTGGCTTCTTGGAAGTCCTTAATATCTTAGCAGCAAGATCAAAATATGTATTCATTTTTATTGTTTGTCAAAGCTCACTGTAATAGCAATGGTTTGGTGTGTGCAGTTCATTTTAGAAGACCGGCAGCATATACATGCCATGATTAATTGATGGTTAATTGAACCAACATCTGAATGTCTAAATAAATAAAGGGTTCATTTGTACACCCACAGGGTTTAACCGAATAGAATTTTTGAGGCAGGGATTAGATCAACCAAAAGGATTAAACCCCCACAGGGATTGAGTGATAGGAAGGGGATTCACTCAATCCCTCCCTGGGTTAAAACCTCTTGGGGATTAGACCCCTGGCTGCCGAACATAGCCTAACACTCTACTCCCCAAACAAAGCCCAAGTATTTTTCTTACTCCAATACCCAACTATTACCCAGGTTTGAAGTTGTATGAGCACCTAATAGTGAGGGCAGTGTCAACGGCCACTCGTTCCATTAGGCTGCACAACATTCGACCAACCTGGTGATGGTCGACCCAGGAGTTCTAAAAGAATGGCTTAGTCCACCATTGAAAGGGCAAATTTCTCTGGTGACTCTCATTCGTACGTAGCACATTTGGTGGTAGGCTGCTGGTAGTGGTGGCTATTCCTCCCACTTTGCAAGCTGGTAGAGCAATGCCTCCGGCTCCCGGCATTTTTATTTGGTAGTCCCTACTTGCTTCGATGGTGTGACGGGTATGGTATAGGACTCTAGGTATTTATATATACAAGATTGTGAGATGTTTTAACATTAGCTTAAATGTCTTGTTGTGCACTTGGTGATCGATGCAAATACTAAAGAAAAAATGCCCCTCATGCATCGTACACCGTATTGATGTAGCAGACTATAAATTAAATCAGGTGTGTTTGGATCCAAAGGGCTAAACTTTAGTCCTTTAAATAAATAACAATTAGAAGTATTAAATATAAATTAATTATAAAACTAATTACACAAGTCATGTCTACTCCCCGAGACGAACCTAATAAGTCTAATTAATCTATAATTAGTATATAATTATCACATGATTACTGTAGCGTTATACATCATGGACTAAGAACATCTCCAGGAGCTCTTGTATATCCCGTTGGCTAGCTAAAAAAAAGAGAGCAACTAGATAGCTATCTTTCCACGCTACCTATCTCCTTCTCTTCGCTAGGTATCTTTGCCTAGTCAGACACGCTCTCCATCCATGCTCGCCAGTTTTAAAGAGTCCGTTGGTTTACCCCTATTTTTGAGAAGGTTTTTAATTTTTTTGACCGAAAAAGCTATTTAATTTTTAGCTAGGCTCTTAATCTTTAAATTAATTTAGCTAGGATTATTGCTAGTCTCTCGAAGATGCTCAGCTTACTATATTCGTCTAGCATATTTGCCCTCGTTTATTTAATGGGTTTTTTAAATTAATCTATATTTAATACTTCTAATTAGCACTCTTATATCCGATGTGACGCGACTAAAACTTTAGTCCGGATATCCAAACACCCCCCTTAAATGATGAATCCCTCCGAAAGAAAGAAGGAGACAACTGTACCAGAGCACACACCTTTTGAGAGCCCCATCCACATATATATTGCGTGGGCCCCACCTACTCCATCTTATCTTCATCTACCTCGCTCCCATATCTCATCACGTACTATCGCAACATCTCTATGCGAGTCTCTCAGCTTGACGCTCATCGTTGATGCACGTGCCTCCGCCTCCCTACCTGCTTCGGTGGCGGTAGCACCGCCAGAGTCACCGCCCACAACCACGACCTACGCAAATCATATGGATTCAGCACCCCCTACAGCCCACGCCTCCCTCGCGGCTCCAGTAACAGTGGATCCACCGTTGCCTCGCCCACGTCCACAACCTACTAGAGACCGGGCATTTTCAAACCGATGGATAGCGCAGTAGCCCACCAATCTTTGGGGAGGTGGTACCACTACTACCGGTGTGAGACCGGGCATTTTCAAACCGATGGATAGTGCAGTAGCCCACCAATCTTTGGGGGAGCATGGCTGCTCGTAGAGCAAGTTTCCAAGATGTCTCTCATTTCTAGCCAACACTCATACAAGGTATACACGAGAAAATCTTGCCTGTCACATTCATTCCAAGCCAAATAGGACTTTAGAGGCTTTCCTCAGCAACCTACCTGTTTGTGTTCATGGCAGACCAATCTTTTGGTCTGTCGGGATCTTTTCAGCTTGTAGGTTGGAGCATAGTTATTGATCGATGCTCTCTCACCCTGGTTGATTTGTTTACACCACATAGAGTAATTACTTTTCTCCCGAGCTTTCTAAAAATGGACAATAGATTCTAATACATTTTTTAAATACAAAACCGTGAGTGATGAGTTTATGGGGGATTGTGTTGATGAGAATTTGCAAAAACTGTTGAAAATGCTAGAAATCATACTAACAAAAAATATCGGTCATTCCACTAAAATTACTAATGGGTAATAATACTTGTTGGCCACTTGTAAAAAGAATTGTTAGGAAAGATGGAAATTATTGTAGTGTTACGTGGTTCTTTAGTAGTTTTGTGCTCAGTGGTTAAGTACACTAGTATTGTCTAGTAGACAGTCTTATGCATTGACATATAATCTTAAGATGATTTATCAGATAATCTATATAATAGATTGTCGTTTTAGATGTCTCGTAGTAATACCATATGCCTTAATTTATGGATGACACAAATGAAGTGAGGTGTATGATAACAAAAACTTGTACAATGGTTGACTAGTTGTCTTGCACGCATAACCTTACAATTTAGCTCATGAGGCAGTTGCTTCGTGAAACAACGACCTTCTTCTATCACCTCGTTCTCTCTCCTTCACATCAGCAAAAATCATATACGACACTGTATGAGATGGCACATGAAACTGCTGAGTGTAGTAGTGTAAGTTGTTTAATGAGCTATCTAGTTTTTATTGGTGGAGTGCTCACTTCCTGCCGTAGTGTGCCACGGCTCAGCCACGCCCAACTAACTACTTATTTTGAGAGGCGCTGGATGCGCACGCAACGATCCTCTCCTCAGCACGTGAGCAGGACCAAACCAACTTGCATGTACAATTAATCGCAGTAGATGCTTTGCAGATGAAATGATCTGTTTACTGAATTTTGAACGTGATGCATAAGACTGATTGGAATGCGATTAATCAGCCGTTACGCCGGCGGAGGACGATGCGGGGGCAGACGAGGGAAGATGAGGGGAGGCGGTGGTCAGCCTTCATCTTCGATGGTCGCTGGGAGCGGAGCCGCGCTGGAACGCTGCAAACGCCGCTCGCCTGGAGCCGAGCCGCGTGGTCGCGCTGTGCAGAAGCCGAACGCTGCAGCGCCCTCAACGTGTGGGAGCCGAGTCTGTCGGCATCGTTGGACCCAAGGGGTGTCCACGCGTTGCTCGTCCGGAGACGTTATGCGTACCATCTCCGGATCATCGGCGTTTGCGTACCGTCTCCATCAATTTTTTTTCCCTTGTCCAATGCCCAACCATCAACTAGACTTGACGCTGCATGAGCACCTAATACTGAGGGCAGTGTCAACGGCCCCTCGTTCCATTAGGCTGCGTGTTGACGCAAATCTCGGTCAACACACGAGAATATTTGAAACGAACTGAAGAACAGCAAGTTTGCACGAACCGGTCTGACCGGTTTGCTTAACCGGTCTGACCGGTTTCTAGGGTTTCGCTGGAATCGACTGTTCGTGAGGGTAACTACCAAGCTTACGTGTTGGAAGACGGCAAGGTTTACGAGCGGTTTCTAGGGTTTCGCTGGAATCGACTGTTCGTGAGGGTAACTACCAAGCTTACATGTTGGAAGACGGCAAGGTTTACGAGCAAACCAGCAAAGAGATAACCAACGCACTTACGTGGCGAAGAACGACTAGTTTACGAGCAAACTAACAAAGACCGTCGAAGCTCTCACCCGGGAGGGACCCGTCAGGGTGTGAACGTCGCTGTCGTGCCCTAGGTCGACCAGCGAGCCTTAGGACGTCATCTCTGGTCGTGGAGATCAGCGGATGAGTAGCATGGAGGTTGGAAGAGATTAGGGTTTGAGATAAAGAGTAAAGTAGTGTTTGATTCGATTGGATATATCTTCTCAATCGGCCATGACCCTTTATATCTATAGGGTGAGGAAGTCGTACCCATTTAGGTCGGTTTACAATATGGAATAAAACTCTAAAGTCCTAAACCTACTCCAACACGGGAGAAACCGGTCAGACCGGATAGGGAAACCGGTCAGACCGGATAGGGAAACCGGTCAGACCGGTTTGGCCGTTGCCAGATCGGCTACAGTAAAACCGGTCTGACCGCTTCCTAGAACCGGTCTGACCGGTTGCCCTCGGCCTGATAGGCAACTGCCAATTTTGGGTGTCAACATATGCCCCCATGTTTCTTGGTAAAGCTTGCGTATCAAGAAATAATCTTTGTGCTTGATTATTGCTGACCTTGCTGATACTTCATCTGCAAGCTGCTCCATTAATTCTTTTTTACGCATTCTTCTTTTGAATATGGAAGAAACCTGAAGAACACCACTTCGGCTGTAAATACCTTGATTCTTGCTTTATATTCTTCTTATCCTCTCTGCTGCTATCAAGCTTACTGTTGACCAGATCATTCCTAGAAGTAATCAACCAACTAAAATTTTCTTTTAAAGACGAAAGTATCTATCCGCCATATTGCTTGATTCTGTCCAATATGAAGAATTTAGCATGCTACTATTATCCGAACGCCTTGTGTGAGTGAACAAGTCTAAGTACGTGCTGTCATCTATGAAATTTCGAAAAATCCCATCCTCACACTTGTAAGTCATCATGAATGCATAAAACGACCAAATTACTTTCAATATCAATTGGTCATTGGAATACTCCTCAACTTGAGAATGAAGAACAGTAATTTTAATATTGCATCCAGAAATTATTTTGATCACAAAAGGTGAGTAATCGGCCCAAAGGATGAATATGACACAACTACCTTGAAGCTGATAATAGCCGGATTACTCTTGAACTCCTTTTGTTAATAAAATAATCATCAGTTCAGGGTAAGCATTTGAATTACCAAACGCTTTTGCCTATTCCACACCAATGGATCACAAGATTTCTAGCTCGAATACAAAACTTTATATTCGGCCTAAATATTGATATAAAATGTTTAAACCGGCTATAGCATCATTTGATGAAACAAAAACAACACCAATGCATTGAAAACTCTTTTCAAGCCGATCCAAAAAGAATACAAAATCCATAAGGAAAAAAATGTTCATTCTATTAATCCTGGGACAAACCGGTCTGACCGGTTTTTCCTGATCAGCTGACCAACTTTCTTTTGATGAACTTTCTTGCCCCCCGGGCATTAAAATAACCAAGTGATATCTGATCAGGAAGTTTAACACTTCAGGACGATGATCAAAAGCATTCATCGGCCATATATGTTGCCAAGGATGACACAAATTATCATCTACAGTAAATTCATCCATAAGAATATGTATAGCCGAAATAGTGTAGAAAGATATATAAATCCAGAATAAAAACTATCTCCAAAAACTAAATATTTCGGCTTTTGAATTTAATCAATAGGCATAACAATTTAGTGATAACCCTCCTTGATATAAAGACCCATATGACGTCCAAGGATCAAAATAAGAGCATGAGGGATAACCAAACATATTCATGGATGAATTCCAATACACAGGCGTATATGGTATTTGTGAACCAAATAGACGATGTATTGACCAATAATTTTGATGATTTGGTGCAAACCTTATATTTGAAGATCGTCTCTTGGACCTTCTATTCTTCTTTAATTGCATTGCAACTTCTGTGGAAACATCGTCTTCGTCTTGAGTTTGAATGCTTCCTTTAGGAACCCACGCCATGCCTTTTTCTTTTAGCTCTTGGGCACTAAGTCTCTGGAGCTTCTTCTTTTGCCAATCTGACGAACCGAGTAAATGCTTCGGCTGTGCTTGAGCTTTGGACGGCGACAACTCTTTCTTGATTTTTGGCTCCTTTAACCTCTTTTGCCCAGATTTAGTATTTGGAATATCAATAGCTGAATTTTTCTTTTCATTGCCATTAATAGCCGAAGTCTTTAACACATTAATCGGCTTTTCAGCAATTGTATTCAGATCTGAACTTGTAGCTTTGCGACCATCTTTTTTCACTACATAAATCTTCTTGACAACCTTTTTCTTATTTTGAACTCTAGACCGATTTTTATGTTCGAAACGGTCATTTTTAACATAAGGTTGTCTTGCATATGATGATTCTTGTGGAGCTGCATACTCTATATAATATGGCCTAAAATATGAAGGAGTATGTGTCCAAAAATCATTCCACCCCCATGATGAGTAAGCATAAAAATTATCGGGACATGGAACATATGGAACTGGCATTGACGGATCAAAAGGCGAATATGGTGCTGCTGAACTAAAACCCTTTCTTTGCCAATTCCAATTTCCAGAATTATGTTTAGGAGGTGATCTTGATGATTTAGATCCATTTGACCGATTAGCACGCTTGGCCTCATTTTTTTTTTGATATTTAGCCATAAGTTCATCAAAAGTGAGCTTCGGCCTTTTACTATTGTGCTTAATACGGTCTTTACCTCCATCCATCTTAGGACGCCCTGACTTCAATATTTCTGGGCGACCCTGATCAGAACCGGTCTGACCGGTTTGAGCAACCGGTCTGACCGGTTTGAGCAACCGGTCTGACCGCTTTCGTACCGGTCTGACCGGTTGAGCAAACCGGTCTGATCGGTCTTGTCAGGATAGCAGGAGTAATCAGTTCTTGTTCCGATTGTGAAGAACCTGTTTGCCCCCCAGTATTTTCCAGATTTGTATTAAGCTTATCGTCCTCCGAAACATCTTCAATTTGGATGATCTCTTCTATACCACTTGAGGGCTTACAATCTTCCTCTTTGGCAATTAAATTTGGATCTTTAGACAAATCGGTCAATGCTAACCGATTTAATGATCCTTTGGCATCAAAACCAATTGTAGGCAATTGGTTACCCTCTTGTGTTTGAGAAAATCTCAATCGTCCGATATTAATGGCCGATTGGATAAATTGGCGAAACATATTGCAATCACTTGTATTATGATCAAAAGAATTATGCCACTTGCAATACTTCCGCTGTTCTAATTCAAGAGGTGTTGGAATAACTTTGCGATCAGATAGCTTAATAAGATTGTTCTCTAGCAAAATATCAAATAAATCATCACACAAAGTTAAATCAAAGGTATATTTTATTTTCTCTAACCGATGCTTTTGTGGAGAAGGTTTTAAAGCCAAGCAAACGAATGGTTCAAATTTTTCATTAATCCATTCGACTATACTTTTTTGTGTCCTTCTCACATCCGATGCTTTAGAGTTCATCACTACATCATCATCGGATTTCACAATGCTTTTCGGTTTTGGTTTCTTATTTTTAATCCCAGAATGACCATAAGTAAACCATTTAGAGAAAAATTTTGACAATGATGATGGAGAAATTTTAAATGTCAAAATCTTGCTGTTATCGGCCTTTCTAACTTTTACATTACAATGGCCGACATAATCTGAAGGTATGACACTACTAGCAAGTAAATTACCATCCTCAATCGATCTTTTAGAAATATTCATAATACCATCACTAGTAGATGAATTAATTAATAATGCATGATCTGATTGGGAGTTACTTGCAAAGCATACCTTGCTGAAAATTTTGGAGAGGCGTGGAACCTTGATGTAGATGGTGTTGTATTTTACTTGATGGTAGCCCACAGCAGTTGCTTTCTGTAGAAACCGGTCAGACCGGATTGTAGGACCGGTTAGACCGGTTTTCCCAAGTTTACCTGGAATCACCAAGTCGTGACATGTCAGTGCCTCCTCTTTGCCTCCAACGCCATGATTTTCAATATTTTGGTTGGATGAACTTTTCCCAGCCATGAGTTGACATTTATTGATAACAGAATAATCGCTAGACAAATACACAACTTCATGTGGGAATTCAAACACAGCTGTTTTCTTACTAGTGATAAGGTTTTGTACAGCCAAGTTTGTTTCTTTTGTTTGAACAGATCCATATCGTTCGGTTGTTGTAATTACCGAACTTTTAGTCAAATCTGAATCGTTCTTTTTCTTATTGTCATGAGATAAGTTGATATACTTCTCAATAAGTTCATGTGTCTTTGCTGAAAATTTAATTTGGCTAAAGTTATCAGAAGTATTTTGAGCCAAATCATGATTATTAGCACTTACATGTTGTGCTGAAAAAATAGATGCACCATTCACTTGAGGGACATGTTGTACATCATATGATGGTTGAGAATAACTGACCGGATATATAAAATTAGTATGGCCAATTTTCTCATTCATCGGCATGCTTTGAGTGAAATATTCTGAATTTTCTGCCGATGAATAAGTATATGAAACACCTTGTTGAACAGTATTAAAATCATTAGCACATGGTGTCTCATAAAGATTGGCCCAACTCATGTTAGTTTGGCCTTGATAATTGTTCATCAGCATGTGAACTTGTTCTGCAGCCGATGTGTTAGGATAATGTTGTATGTTGCTAGTAGCATTAAAATTTAAAGCATGCATATTATTTGGTAATGGATCTAGCTTATAAAATTCAGATTTATAATTTACATAAGAAACTCCATCTGAATAATTATCAGCCGATGCAATATGCCTACTAGTATCATATCTAGCAACATCAACATGAGAATTTGTGGTACTAGCAAAATAATCATTAGAAACATATGATGTACTTGCATGCTGTACCTCAGGCGTGGCGTAGTAATATTGTTGTGGTGCATATGAATAACCTGCCATAATAGGTCTTGATGCTTCCAGTCTTGTGATAAATCCAAATATTCAAGATAATCCAAGCAATCAATGACCAAGACTTTGCTTCTACTTTAATCTTCAATATGAAGTAGCAAGCAAAACACAATGCAATCGGTTTGAGCAACCTGATGCAAAGTCACAGGTATAGGTGCAATCGGTCCAAAAAGACTAGATGCAACTATAGCAGCGAATCAAAATAATAGATCAATTAACACAAGGCTAGGGTAGAAAAATTCGGTTGTAATAACCAGAATTATCGCTCCCCAGCGGAGTCGCCAAAATGTGTTGACGCAAATCTCGGTCAACACACGAGAATACTTGAAACGAACTGAAGAGCAGCAAGTTTGCACGAACCGGTCTGACCGGTTTGCTTAACCGGTCTGACCGGTTTCTAGGGTTTCGCTGGAATCGACTGTTCGTGAGGGTAACTACTAAGCTTACGTGTTGGAAGACGGCAAGGTTTACGAGCAAACCAGCAAAGAGATAACCAACACACTTACGTGGCGAAGAACGACTAGTTTACGAGCAAACTAGCAAAGACCGTCGAAGCTCTCACCCGGGAGGGACCCCGTCAGGGTGTGAACGTCGCCGTCGTGCCCTAGGTCGACCAGCGAGCCTTAGGACGTCATCTCTGGTCGTGGAGATCAGCGGATGAGTAGCATGGAGGTTA
Source organism: Echinochloa phyllopogon (assembly GCA_033239725.1). Lineage (NCBI taxonomy): Eukaryota > Viridiplantae > Streptophyta > Magnoliopsida > Poales > Poaceae > Echinochloa > Echinochloa phyllopogon. Next base: position 45,110,900 of record BTCW01000002.1, on the reverse strand, counting down.
GAAGAGATTAGGGTTTGAGATAAAGGGTAAAGTAGTGTTTGATTCGATTGGATATATCTTCTCAATCGGTCATGACCCTTTATATTTATAGGGTGGGGAAGTCGTACCCCTTTAGGTCGGTTTACAATATGGGATAAAACTCTAAAGTCCTAAACCTACTCCAACACGGGAGAAACCGGTCAGACCGGATAGGGAAACCGGTCAGACCGGTTTGGCCGTTGCCAGATCGGCTACAGTAAAACCGGTCTGACCACTTTCTAGAACCGGTCTGACCGGTTGCCCTCGGCCTGATATGCAACTGCCAATTTTGGGTGTCAACACTGCGCAACATTCTACCAACCAGGTGATGGTCGACTCAGAAATTCTGAAAGAATGGCTTAGTCCACCATAGAAATGGTAAATTTTCCTGGTGACTCTCATTCGTACGTAGCACAATTGGTGGTAGGCTGCTGGTAGTGGTGGCTATCCTCCCACTTTGCAAGCTGGTAGTAGTGGTGGCTATCCTCCCACTTTGCAAGCTGGTAGAGCTATGCCTCCGGCTCCCGCCATTTTAATTTGCTTGTCCCTACTCGCTTCGATGGTGTGACGGGTGTGGTATATAGGTATTTATATGGACAACACTGTGAGACGTATAACATTAGCTTAAATGTCCCAGATTCATTGTGTAGTTGGTGATCGAGCAAATGGCCTTAATGTATTGTACACATATTGATAAAATAGTGGCAGACTATAAATTAAAGGAATCCCTAAAAAAGAAAGGAGGCAACTGTACTAGAGCACACACCTTTTGGGAGCCCCATCCACATACTATATTGTGTGGGCCCCACCTTCTCCATCTTGTCTTCATCTACCTCGCTTCCGCATCTCATCACTATCGCAACACCTCTAAGTGAGTCTCTCGACGCCCATTGTTGGTGCATGTGCCCTCGCCTCCCTCCTTGCTCCGGTGGTGGTAGCACCGCCAGAGTCATTGCCCACAACCACGACCCACGTGAATCATATTGATTCAACACCCGACAGCCCACGCCTCCCTCGTGGCTCCAGCAGCGGTGGATCCACCGCTGCCTCACCCACATCCAGATCCTACCTTAGGTGGCACCACCATTAACGGTGTAAAAAGACATGCCATTCGACACCAATGCCCATGTCATCTTCACCGCACATCGGTTGTCTCCAACCACCCCAACGGATGGCACCCTCGCCGCCTCGCCGTCCCGCCTATAACCTACCTCCACCACTAGTCCAACCACCTCTCACAACCATTTGTTTAGACTCTAACTTCAACCTCAAACTCTAAAACCTTAACCCTAACATCAACCTCAATCCCTAACCTGAACATAAGCTCGCCTAAGTTGGACTCATCGCTAGAGAATATGATCGAGTTTCTCGCTGGAGAAGAAAATTATTTTGGAGGTAGCTAGTGTCTCCTTTCCTACTTTCTTATATTAACCAGTTACTTCTATTCTGTTTTTTTTCTTTTTTGTACTCCCAAGATCTCTCTCCTTCCTCGTATAACCTCTAAATTAGGACGACTCTCGCGTTAAGACTCAACGGAGAGGCTTCTCGGTTTAGATTTTCCGAAGAAAGAAACGTCCTCCAAGCTAGAAAACTGGGTTGTTTGTTACTCTGATCTGACCAAAGGCTCCACAACTGGCTACTTTAATCTGGACCTGTTAGCAGCATAGCAAGTACTCAACAGCGCGAATGCCCCAGATGCATTGTACACGAATGGATCAATTTTCGAGAATGGCGGATTGGAAATGGAATTGCTCGAAAAGAAAGAAACCTACATTCTCTAAGAAGGCAGCAAACTGTGGGTGGTTATTCTGACCCCGATCCTTTTTTTTTGGAAACGGGCTGCCCCGTACCAGTGTGTGTCTCTCTTGACCAATGCAGCCAGGGTATTGATCAGTTCGTGCATCTCTCACCTGGCCTTTGGGCTTGCCGAATGCCGACGCACATATGGTCTTTCGTGCACAAACTGATCCAGGAAGTGTTCTAGGCGAAGAGAACGCACCGCCGAGCAACAGAGAGACAGCAGGCTAAGCTAATGGAGCCTGTCAGAGGACACAGATACAGTGGCATAGTTGGCGACGGCATGCACACAGCCCCGTACCCATGGGCAGACAGAGAAAACCACGAATCCACGTTTTTGTCCATCGCTGCGTCCTTCAAGGCTCGGAGGCCGGAGCGCAGCGTGCGCCACCACAGTGTTCCCGCCTGCGCGCCGGAGGCATGCCATTCGCGGCGGTGGCCTCCACGCCCGGTCTCGCTGGACCACCGCCGGCCGGCCCGTCCCCGAGGAGCGAGGAGCGATGAACTGTGCTCGCGCGGTAAGTGAAAGGTGCACGAAACATCTCTGCTCTTGCACTCGCGGCAAATCCTTTTGTGGCAGACAGAGTTTCCGAGATGCCTCTCATTCCTAGCTAGGGCTCTCAAATAGTGTCGACAACACAAGAAATTAAACTCTCCATGCAACCCAAACATATGGTTTGATCAAAGTTTTGTAGAAGTCCAACACAGCTCATTTTTTGCTTTGTTTCCTTGTGTGCTGGGTTGATTTGACAACTCAGTGAGCTCAGTGTTGACACCAAAAATTAGCACCAGGAAGAGGCTGACATGTGAGCCGGATTTGGTGGAAGGATGCCATTCGGCTAAAGGGCTTTCTCTGAAGCATTCGGCAAAGATGCTCTACGGTCGGGGACGCGTCGCCATTCGGCTAAAGGGTTTTCTCTGAAGCGTTCGGCAGAGATACTCTGCGGTCGGGAATGCGTCATCATTCGGCAAAGGCATTGTTCCGCAGGCGAAGAGTGGTAGCGTTCGGGAAGATATGATGACGTGGATCAATATAAGGAAAAGGCCGGTTCGAACAAGGAACGCAATATGGGCACGAAGATCCGTCATTTATTTTTAGAAACAAGTATTGTAGTCATGTCCGACTAGGAGTTGTATCAAGACCTGGGTATAAATATAAACCCATGGCATCTGTAAAACAATCAATCAATCAATCATACAACAAACCGGCCCCGTGCCAATATCGAGTCCTTTAGTCGAGTCGTCGAGTTCTTCGAGAGGAGTCATCGATCCGTCGACCTCCGTAAGTACCGGCAACCTTGTATCATGCTTAGTATCATGCGGTGGATTTAAGCTTTGATGCAAGTAGTCTTGTTACCATGCTTAGTATCATCCGGTGGATTTAAGTTGTGGTTTCAAGAAGGTTCCTCTGTTAGGTCATGAGCCATGCGGTGGGCTAAGATCTAGTATGGACCAAGTTATCGGCTCTGTTAGATTTCGGCAAGATCTAACAGATTCATTAAGTTACCCCGTGTTGCTTCGTTTTTACTATGTGCTTAATTCATGCAACACACCTTTGCCCAATCTAGATCGGCTAGAATCGGCTCTACTTCATGATGTGACGACTTATCCCCTCATAGCCGAATCCGAAACCGATCTAGGTTGCCACGTGTCGCGGGTTCGAGCCTGTCGGCATTGTGTAGATCTTGACAGAACCGGGTATCATGCGGTAGATGCAGGTTTTTGGGTCGTCTTAGAGCTAATCATCCGGTGGATTAGAATTCGATTCGATCTGATAGATTTATCTTTACCGATCAGGCTTGTTCCTTCGCCATGGACCCCGATTCGGCTAAATAGCCGCATTCGGTAGTGCTTTCATGAGTGAACGTGTGTTCGTGGGTTTGCATTGGACAATGAATGCTTTTAGCCTTTCACGATTAGATTGTATCATGCGGTGGATTGATCTAATCTGACTGGTGGTGTGGCCTCAAACGAGTTGTATCATGCGGTGGATTAACTTGTTTGATGACATGCTTGACGGGTGCTGCTTTCGGCCTATGCATTCTTGTTTCAATGTAAATTCGTGACTGTGTTGTGGGTTCGTAACTAAACATCGAATGCTTTTAGCTTTTCATGGTTAGATTGTATCATGCGGTGGATTAATCTAATCTGATTAGTGGCGTGGTCTTAAACAAGTCGTATCATGCGGTGGATTAACTTGTTTGTTATCATGCTTGACGGGTGCTGCTTTCGGCCTATGCATTCCTTGTTTACTGCGAATTTATGATCATGTTTCACCCTTTTATTTATCTATCATGCTCTGTTTCTCGTTAATCGGCTATGAGTATGTGCTACAAGGTTCATTCGGTTGAAAGCCGATCTTTCGTCATGCTTACGTCACGCATTCGGCAGTGCGCTCCTTGCGTGCCTTGCCGATTGCCGAATGAGGTTTTAACTGCTGACAGATAGCTTGTCCATAGCTATATGTCTCTTGAGATTGGCTTCAACGCCGCAAATATGGAACTGCCTGGTCTCAACCGGCATGTTCCAGGTTTTGATCTAAACTTTTTTATCCCTTTGTTAGTTTTCAGGCAAACTGACTGGCACGCTTCCGGATTCAAAAGCCAGGGCCACGTGTGAAGCCAGCTAATTCGGCTTGCTGTGTGCTTGGCGTGAGGTGCGGATTTTACGTCAACACACTTTTTGGCACGCCCGGTGGGACACATACAAGTTTTCAAGATGCCTGAGTTGAGCGACATCATGGATGTCACTTTGGAAGAATTGTCTGAAGAGCATCAACAGATGGTAAAGGCTGCTGCTGGTCAATTCATTAACAAATGTTTACTGTCTTTCGCCAAGAACAGGAGTGGTGCACCGTTTCTCAAATCCGAGTTGCCAAGAGTTCTCCTTCCTGGGCAATCTGATTTTACTGAAGAAGAAGAGAGGGAGAGATTCTCGGGCTTGCTATACAAAGCTTTGGGGGAAGCAATGACCAATCACAATGCTGCGTTCTTGAACAGCTTTCGGCATATAATGGTAAGCATTTTTGGGCAACATGTGGATAAACCCTTTGAGCAGATACACGGGCAATTGGGTGGCCCGACATACTTCAATGTTCAAGCACCAGTTCAGAGACCACATGGCAAAGGGAATGCTGATGAAACTGGAGGTTCTGGTACTAAAGATACAAATGGACAACCGATTCGGCAAGATCCTCAGCCTGCACTGCCGAAAACTCGCACATACGGTGATATGGCATTCGGCACCACAGGGAATCCGCCTGCTTCTGCTTACAAGATATCTCCCTTGAACAACAGACTGCAGAGGGATTTATATGGAAACGGATATTCAGAGTTTATGGATTACAATGCTATCGACGCTCTCCCGAACCCTGGGTATGTTGGTACTGCAGGCATGCTTACTGGGAGACCAGGGAATCAAGATACCAGTATTGATCTCATGGTGCAAAAAATGACCGATGTATTGCAAAATCAATTCGGTCTGAAGCCTAAAAATCAGGGGTACATGTACTCGTCTCCTTTCCCAGAATGGTACCAAAGGGTATCATTGCCGAATAGAGTCAAGGTGCCTACAGAGTTTACTAAATTCTCAGGACAAGACGATACAAGTACTGTGGAACATATAGCTCGATATCTGATGCAGCTTGGAGAGGCTTCGGCAGATGAGGCTTTTAGAATCAGATACTTTCCTTTGTCACTGACGGGTCCAGCTTTTACATGGTTTGCTTCTTTGCCTGCTCAGTCGATTTGCACCTGGAAAGACCTGGAACAGAAATTCCATGCTCATTACTACATTGGCAGTACCGAGAAAAAGTTGGTTGATTTGACCAGCTTAAGGCAGAGGAATAATGAAACACCTACAGAGTTCCTCAGGAGATTTAGGGAAACTAAGAGTATGTGCTTTTCTCTGAACATACCTGATGATCAACTGGCTGGTATGGCTGTAGCTAGAATGCTGCCTGCCATTCGGGAGAAGCTATTCGGAATGGAGTTTGATGATATGGGCCAGTTGTCGCACAGATTGGCCTTGATGAGTAACCAGGCATATGGTTTCAAGAAAGATGTCAGATTTGCTAAAAATAATGATGTAGCTGACATCTATAACCAATTCCTTGAAAGAGCAGATCAAGAAGATGAGTATGAAGATAGCGAGGAGATAGCCGCAGCAGAGATAGTGTGGAGCAAAGAACCAGTTACAATGACTCAAAGATGGATCAAACAGATGAAGGGAACATATGATTTTGATGTGACTAAGGCGGACAAATTGTTTGAGTTCCTGGTGAAAGAAGGCCGAATCAAATTGCCAGAGGGGCATTCTATGCTTCGGCCCGATGGAGTGAAAGATAAGAGGTACTGTGGGTTTCATGATAGAAATTCTCATTCCATTAATGAATGTAGAGTCTTTAGGATGAAGATTCAGAAAGCTATCCAGGAAGGACATCTGAAATTTGACAACAAGATGAAACTGGACAGTAACCCTTTCCCTCAGAATATGGTCGGGTTCTCGGTTAATATGGTGAATGCTGTTCCATCTGGAGAAAAGGGAAGATTGAAAGTTTTAACCTCAAAGAAGGCAAGACAGGATGGTTCAGTTGATCCCACTCGGCAAATCACAGTTGAACAGATTCGCCAGAGAAATCTTCGGTTCCCGAATAGCCGATTTGAAGTGGGAGGATCCTTTAAACCTAGAGTTACTACACGTATTCTCCTCAACAAATGGCAGCGTCAGCAAGAAAAGGAGCGTTTTCAAAGGCGTGAATACGAGGAGGAGAAAAGAAGGCGCGAAGAAGAAAGGTTTGAGGAAGAACAAGAAGAGTATGCTCGAGAGCAAGAACGTGCGCATTGGGGGTGTGCATTCTTCAGACACTGTTGGAACGAAGGTTTGAAGCTTCCCACATGGAATAATTGTCCTGAATGCAATAATAGGTATGATGAATATAGGCAGGGAACTGTCAATCGCCGGTCTGTCCATGAAAGAATTGGCAGGGTGCATCCTAGTGATGATCGGCGTTTCGATGATCGACCAAGAGAGAGACATGCTGATTACAAGTGGGTTGATCATGACGAAGAAGAAGATCATGCTTATGTTTGGCAGGAAGGACAATGGTGCCCACCTGGTTTGAGGAGGAGCCAGAAGAGAAGAGTACAGCGCCTGAGGAATCGGGAATTGAAGCAAGCAAAGGTCAAGGTGAAATCAATATGGCTCCCAAAAGACAGGCCTGACGAACATGGTCATTCGGCTCCTACATGTATGGTATGTTTTCTGCCGAATGAATTCATGGCTCCAGCTAACCAAATTGTACAGGAAGAGATATTGCCCGATATAGGTGATGCCGAACAATTTGGGTTAATGGCACAATTGATGTTGAACAAACAAGCTGTTTTTGAGAAGCCAGCCCAGAATCGGCACATGAAGCCACTGTACTTGAAGGGATATGTTAATGGCAAACCATTGACCAAGATGTTTGTCGATGGAGGAGCTGCTGTCAATGTAATGCCATATACCACATTCAGGAAGCTTGGTATGGGCTCTAGAGATTTGACACCAACGAATATAATTCTGAATGATTTTGCTGGAAATCCTTCGGACACCAAGGGATGCGTGCATGTTGATCTGATGATTGGGTCCAAGACTCTGCTTACGACTTTCTTTGTCATTGAGGGCAAAGGGGCATATAGCTTGCTGCTTGGAAGAGATTGGATTCATGCAAATTGTTGTATTCCATCTACTATGCATCAACAGCTTATTCAGTGGATAGATGATGAGGTGGAGATTGTCCAAGCAGATGATTCAATAAGCGTGGCAAATATGGAACCAGCTTTCTGGGAATATCAAGGCATAGATTGTTTCTCAGGCAAAGACTGGGGAGAAGGTCCTGTGGCACCAGCCAGTAGTGATCAGCAGCCGATCGAAGCAGTCGGCTCTCATAGTAATTTTTGATGGAAAATCCAATTGATGGAACTGATGGAAAATTAGGACGTGGATTTGTGTCGGCCGATAAATTAGAAGAAGTGGACATTGGAGATGGTGACAAGCCGAGGCCGACATTTATCAGTGCTAACTTGGATTTGGTTTTCAAAGAAAAGTTGGTGACATTATTAAAAGAATACAAGGACTGCTTTGCTTGGGATTATTCGGAGATGCCCGGTCTAGACCGTTCTATTGTTGAGCATCGGTTGCCAATCAAACCTGGATACAGGCCTTACAAGCAACCACCCCGAAAAATCTACAAGGAAGAAGTGTTGGCCGATGTGAAAAAGGAGATTGAAAGATTACTAGATGCAAATTTCATTCGGCCATGTAAATACGCGGATTGGATCTCTAATATCGTTCCTGTCTATAAGAAAAATGGAAAGATGAGGGTTTGCATAGATTTTAGAGATCTAAACAAGGCTACACCTATGGATGGATATCCAATGCCTATTGCTGATTCATTGGTTGATGCTGCTGCTGGATACAAAGTGCTCAGTTTCATGGATGGTAATGCAGGATACAATCAGATTTTTATGGCATTGGGAGATATAGTAAAGACAGCTTTCAGGTGTCCTGGACACATAGGGTTGTTTGAATGGGTTGTCATGACCTTTGGATTGAAAAATGCCGGTGCAACTTATCAAAGGGCTATGAATTATATTTTTCATGAGTTGATCGGCAAGATTGTGGAAATATATATTGATGATGTGGTGATCAAGTCATTGGATCATGAGTCTCATTTGGCCGACATAAGGAAAACTCTAGAATGCACCAGGAAACATGGGCTTAAGATGAACCCGAACAAGTGTGCCTTTGGAGTTTCGGCTGGAGAGTTTCTGGGATTTTTGATACATGAAGGAGGAATAGGAGTTGGTAAGAAAAGCATGAAGGCAATTGATGAAATTGTTCCTCCAACTAATCTTAAAGGGCTACAATCATTGCTTGGCAAGATAAATTTTGTGAGAAGGTTCATATCAAACTTGTCACAAAAGGTGTTACCCTTTTCCTCTCTATTGAAAATAAAAAAGGATCAAAAGTTTGTATGGGGTGACGAACAACAGAAGGCTTTTGATGAAATAAAGGAGTACATGAAGAAGCCACCAGTATTGGTGCCTCCACAATTGAACAAACCTTTCAAGTTGTACGTGGCGGCCGATGCCCAAACTATTGGATCGGCCTTCATTCAAGAATTTGAAGGGAAGGAAAGAGTAGTTGCATACCTTAGCCGAAAGTTACTAGATCCAGAGACGAGGTATTCGGCTATAGAGAAGCTTTGCTTATGTGTTTATTACTCCTGTACAAAGTTTCGGCACTATTTGCTACATGCCGAATGCATTGTGTATTCGAAGTTTGATGTGATAAAACACATGTTGTCTATGCCAATTTTGAACGGAAGGATTGGCAAATGGATTTTAGCTTTGTCTGAATTTGAGTTAAGGTTCGAATCGGCAAAGGCTGTTAAGGGACAGATTATTGCCGACTTCATTACTGAACATCATGATACATCGATAAATTTGCTTAACATTGTTCCTTGGGTGTTATTCTTCGATGGATCTTCATGCAACAAAGGTGGTGGAGCAGGTATCTTATTAATTTCACCCAAAGGAGAAACATTTGAGTTTGTTGTTCCCATTCAGTCTACTGTTACTAACAATCAAGCTGAGTATGAGGCATTGCTCAAAGGGCTCCAATATTTGAAAGAAGCAGAGGCCATTGCGGTTGAGATTTTTGGAGATTCAGAATTGGTCATAAAACAGTTGAATGGTGAATATGAATGCAAAAGTGATACCTTGAGGAATTACTATGAAGAATGCAAAGAAATATTGAAGAGCTTTCGGTCAGTAATTCTACAACACATTCCTAGGGGAGATAATGGAGAGGCAAATAGATTGGCCCAAAGTGCATCAGGTTATAAAGAGCTTCGAGAAGTTTTTGCTAATGATGTATATGCAATCGGGAATAATCTGGCAGAGGATGATTGGAGAAAAGAGATTGCCGATTATCTGGAGAATCCATCCCGAAAGGTTTCTAGAAAGCTCAGGTATAAAGCTTTAAAGTTTGTTCTTCTTGATGATAATTTGTATTATAAATCCTTGGATGGAGTGCTGTTGCATTGCTTAAATCATGAAGAAGCAAAAAGGCTGATGAGTGAAGTACATGATGGGTTGTGCGGAGCACATCAATCGGCCTACCGAATGAAATGGGTTATTAGAAGAACTGGATATTACTGGCCGACAATGTTGGAAGATTGTTTTGAATATTATAAGGGATGTCAAGACTGTCAGAAATTTGGAAAGATTCAGAGAGTTCCAGCATCGGCTTTGAATCCCATTATCAAGCCATGGCCATTCAGAGGTTGGGGAATAGATTTGATTGGCCAAATAAATCCTCCATCTAGCAAGGGGCATAAGTTTGTGCTTTTGGCAACTGATTATTTTACCAAATGGGTTGAGGCAATTCCATTAAAGAAGGTGACATCGGAGAATATGGTTGAATTTGTCAAAGGACATATCATTTACAGATTTGGGATTCCTCAAACAATCACCACAGATCAAGGGACTCAATTTACATCTTCAGAGTTCAGAGATTTTGCTGAAAGTATGGGTATTAAATTGTTGAATTCTTCTCCTTATTATGCCCAAGCTAATGGTCAGGCAGAAGCTTCTAACAAGATTATGATTAAAATTATACAGAAGAAGGTTGATCAGAAGCCGAGAAAGTGGCATTCGGTACTCAATGAGGCTTTATGGGCTTACCGAATGGCTCCACATGGGGCTACACAGACGTCTCCTTATGAGTTGGTGTATGGGCATCATGCTATCTTGCCATGGGAGATACAATTAGACTCAAGAAGAATAAAATTGCAAAAGGATTTAAATTCTAAAGATTATAAGGATTTGATGATGGACGAATTAGAAGATTTGCATATGATTCGTCTCAGGGCCTTGGAGAATATTGAGAAGAACAAAATACGAGTTGCTAAGTATTACAACAAGAAGGTGAAGGTTAAGCAATTCACAGAAGGTGATCTAGTTTGGAAAGCGATATTGCCGATTGGAACCAAATATGCAGCATTCGGCAAGTGGTCTCCAAATTGGGAAGGTCCTTTCAGAGTGGTTAGGTGCGTGCCTGGAAATGCATATATGTTGAAGACATTATTGGGAGAAGAATTTGCTTCTGCTATAAATGGAAGATATTTGAAGAAGTATTATCCCAGTATTGAAATTGATCGATGATTGATATATCAAATTGCCGAATAGCCGATATTCGGGAAGAAATCGCCTTCAGAACAAATGTTGACAGAAAAGGAAAATGGCCAGTACTGAATGTATTGCCCTTAGCACAAAATATATTACATCAGATGTTCATGCAAGATCACAAAAGATAAGTTTTATTGCCAAAGTTCCATAAATCCCTAGTACAAACTAATGGAATAGCTTGTTCAAAACGGACTGAGGATGAATGGAATCGGCAATGGCGGCGCCATGAGCATCAAGGCGATCTAAGGTGGCCAAAGATCGTGGCACGTATTCCGAAGAGTTCGGAAGGTGGAAAGGATTTTCCAGCCGATCGGTTCTCATGTCGTTTGGGATTCTTATCGAGTCGTATTCGGCTTTGACTGGATGGGATTCGGCTATGTCATAGTTGAAGCGTTTTCGGGTCTAAGTACTATTATGGCCAACTTTGCCGAATGGGTCATCCACAATGAAGGAAAACAGAGTTAAAGAAATGACAAGCTGCAATCAGGAGACTTTCATTCTTGGGTGTTTCGGCTAGAGATAGCTCCAGGCAGTGAGAGATACGAAGACTGTCCCAATTCTGCGTCTGGGGGCTTTTATCTTCAAGAATCCTTTTGTACTAGTTTCTCCAGCCGGCGATTGGGGGCAGAGGCCAGTTCTTGAATGAATCTTGCCATTCGTGAGGTCTCGTCAGTGAAGTTTTGAAAGGGATCCTCTGAGACTCGGCCGCAATAATTTCGGAGGGATCTGGATTCCCTGAGGGGCCGAGGAAGAAAGATGCGGATTGCTCCTCAGTAGGAGTCAGGATTTCAGTAGTCAGAGCCTATCGAGAACGAAAGAAGAGCGATTCGGGAATTCAAAATGCAGCTCGAAAAGAGTAATGCCGAATGTGATTGAAGAAAACGGAACTTACTTGAAGGATTTGATCCTGGTTCGCCATTTGAAGACCGGAGCTTGAAAGATTCGACGAACTAGGGTTTGAGTTTAAGAACGCACTCTGAGGATTTGGGAGCGGAAAACGGATGTCGAGCGGGCTCAGCCTGGAAATGTTGGGGGTTCCTGGTCAATTCCGAGATAAAAGTATCCTTTATCCCGAAATTGAAGGGGCATGTGTTGACACCAAAAATTAGCACCAGGAAGAGGCTGACATGTGAGCCGGATTTGGTGGAAGGATGCCATTCGGCTAAAGGGCTTTCTCTGAAGCATTCGGCAAAGATGCTCTACGGTCGGGGACGCGTCACCATTCGGCTAAAGGGTTTTCTCTGAAGCGTTCGGCAGAGATACTCTGCGGTCGGGAATGCGTCATCATTCGGCAAAGGCATTGTTCCGCAGGCGAAGAGTGGTAGCGTTCGGGAAGATATGATGACGTGGATCAATATAAGGAAAAGGCCGGTTCGAACAAGGAACGCAATATGGGCACGAAGATCCGTCATTTATTTTTAGAAACAAGTATTGTAGTCGTGTCCGACTAGGAGTTGTATCAAGACCTGGGTATAAATATAAACCCATGGCATCTGTAAAACAATCAATCAATCAATCATACAACAAACCGGCCCCGTGCCAATATCGAGTCCTTTAGTCGAGTCGTCGAGTTCTTCGAGAGGAGTCATCGATCCGTCGACCTCCGTAAGTACCGGCAACCTTGTATCATGCTTAGTATCATGCGGTGGATTTAAGCTTTGATGCAAGTAGTCTTGTTACCATGCTTAGTATCATCCGGTGGATTTAAGTTGTGGTTTCAAGAAGGTTCCTCTGTTAGGTCATGAGCCATGCGGTGGGCTAAGATCTAGTATGGACCAAGTTATCGGCTCTGTTAGATTTCGGCAAGATCTAACAGATTCATTAAGTTACCCCGTGTTGCTTCGTTTTTACTATGTGCTTAATTCATGCAACACACCTTTGCCCAATCTAGATCGGCTAGAATCGGCTCTACTTCATGATGTGACGACTTATCCCCTCATAGCCGAATCCGAAACCGATCTAGGTTGCCACGTGTCGCGGGTTCGAGCCTGTCGGCATTGTGTAGATCTTGACAGAACCGGGTATCATGCGGTAGATGCAGGTTTTTGGGTCGTCTTAGAGCTAATCATCCGGTGGATTAGAATTCGATTCGATCTGATAGATTTATCTTTACCGATCAGGCTTGTTCCTTCGCCATGGACCCCGATTCGGCTAAATAGCCGCATTCGGTAGTGCTTTCATGAGTGAACGTGTGTTCGTGGGTTTGCATTGGACAATGAATGCTTTTAGCCTTTCACGATTAGATTGTATCATGCGGTGGATTGATCTAATCTGACTGGTGGTGTGGCCTCAAACGAGTTGTATCATGCGGTGGATTAACTTGTTTGATGACATGCTTGACGGGTGCTGCTTTCGGCCTATGCATTCTTGTTTCAATGTAAATTCGTGACTGTGTTGTGGGTTCGTAACTAAACATCGAATGCTTTTAGCTTTTCATGGTTAGATTGTATCATGCGGTGGATTAATCTAATCTGATTAGTGGCGTGGTCTTAAACAAGTCGTATCATGCGGTGGATTAACTTGTTTGTTATCATGCTTGACGGGTGCTGCTTTCGGCCTATGCATTCCTTGTTTACTGCGAATTTATGATCATGTTTCACCCTTTTATTTATCTATCATGCTCTGTTTCTCGTTAATCGGCTATGAGTATGTGCTACAAGGTTCATTCGGTTGAAAGCCGATCTTTCGTCATGCTTACGTCACGCATTCGGCAGTGCGCTCCTTGCGTGCCTTGCCGATTGCCGAATGAGGTTTTAACTGCTGACAGATAGCTTGTCCATAGCTATATGTCTCTTGAGATTGGCTTCAACGCCGCAAATATGGAACTGCCTGGTCTCAACCGGCATGTTCCAGGTTTTGATCTAAACTTTTTTATCCCTTTGTTAGTTTTCAGGCAAACTGACTGGCACGCTTCCGGATTCAAAAGCCAGGGCCACGTGTGAAGCCAGCTAATTCGGCTTGCTGCGTGCTTGGCGTGAGGTGCGGATTTTACGTCAACACTCAGTGTCAACAGCTTGGATTCGATACGATGCACAGCATGAAGATGGCTATACTGCGATCTAATTAAGATCTCACATCGATTTATTTGATTGGGAGGAGGAAGATGGGAGAACTGTGCGGCTGCGCAGGTGAAGCTCTGAATTGAGTGGCTGAGTAGGATAGGGTGCTAGGGGTTCGCCGATTGCGCCACTTTTTATATCCATCTTTGGGTTTGCGGGTGCACACACCATTAATTAACACAACATGCCTCCAAAGAAATACCAATTTAACACAGGTACAATGGACAACTGGGCATTCTCAAACCGATGGATAGCCCACCGATCTTTGGGGGAGCATGGCAGCTCGTAGAGCAAGTTTTCAAGATGCCTCTCATTTCTAGCCAACACTCATACAAGGTATGAAACACAAGAAAATCTTGCCTGTCACACTCATTCCAAGCCAAATAGGACTTTGGAGGCTTCCCTCAGCAACCTACCTGTTTGTGTTCATGGCAGAGCAACCTTTTGGTTTGTCGGGATCTTTTCAGCCTGTAGGTTGGAGCATAGTTATTGATCGATGCTCTCTCACCCTGGTTGATTTGTTTACACCACATGGAGTGATTACTTTTCTCCACAGCTTTCTAAAAATGGACAATAGTTTCTAATACATTTTGTAAATACAAAACCGTGAGTGATGAGTTTATGGGGGATTGTGTTGCTGGGAATTTGCAAGAACGGTTGAAAATGCTAGAAATCATACTATCAAAAAATGTTGGTCATTCCACTAAAATTACTAATGGGTAATAATACTTGTTGGCCACTTGTAAATAAAATGTTAGGAATGATATTATCTTTGACAACGCCAGATACACTTCATTTTTACAGGCTATTTTCAGGGAAGCGTACTGACTACGTTTTTGGGCGCAACTACAGCGTGGCGACAGGAGGTATTCAAGAGTGCTAGTATTTCTTTGGAGACCATTGCACTAGAGATGGCAAATCAGAATTGGAAACTTAATATTAGAATTGGATACGTTTCCCGCTTTCATCTTTTCCCCTTTGATAAACAGCGGTGGTAGCTGATTCTGTAATAATTTAAGGTTGTGTACGTTTCGTAAAGGGCGGAATAATAAATCCATTATCTAAAAATTTATTTTCAAATGTTGTTTGTGCGATATGGGGTGGGCTATTATGCAGATTACTTCAGGTCTTTACTAGCTAGCCTCGTAGTTTGTCAAACATGTTGGGATTTGGTTTTAAGGAATTAGTAAAAACACGGAGTAACTCAGCTTGACCTTAACGCCTCACTGATGGCCTAGCCAACTTCTTGTTTCGAGAGTGCATGTCTGAACCATAACATCTTCTAAAACTACGCATATAGTATACATATATTATTATTAATTGATTATTATTATTACATATATTATTATTAATCTATTAGGTGTTCTAGCTCGTTTGGCTCGCAAGCCAGCTCGAACTCGCTCGTTATACTAACGAGCAAAAACTCTTGCTCGGCTCGTTAGAAATATGTTCCGAACCGAACCGAGTCGAGCCGAGCCAGTTACGATCCGAGCGAGCTAACGAGCTTCGAGCATTTTGTCCAGCTCTAGTCGAACACGCGCACCTTCGATAGGTCTGTTAAAAAAGCTCGATCAAGGCTCACGAGCTCGGCTCGCTAGGCTTGATTCTAGATCTGCTTGACTGCGAAACGAGCCCAGCTCGAGCCTACTCAAAGCTCGCGAGCTGGGCTCGAGCCTTGGACGAGCTTCTTAATTTTACAGCCCTGTACGTGTTCTCTGTGTGATTTAGACTGCTCGTTTTCTTCATAACTTGCTTCAAACTACAAAGGCAGAGGCCATCGGACCTCGTGTTGACACAAATATTTATCCAAGCCTATACACGAGTGCCTACAAGGCCTATTAACATACGAACACACCTTACCTAGCATGTACCTGCACGTTTTATATCTTGTATCGTCAACAAATGAACCGTCACTGTAATCGAGCCTTGTTGAGCTTTCCTGAGCCAAGCTCGATCTTCCTGTCGTCGAGCCAAGCTTCAGCCTCACTGTAGGCTCAATAATCGACATGTTAGGCTCGCTCGGGCCCGTTTCAAGATGAAATAATTGAACTTGAGCTTGAGGCAGCAGGCTGGATCGCTTGAGCTCAGCTCGGCTCGTTGACAGCCCTACTATAACCTTCAGCCCGGCCGATAGCCCACCAATCATTCAGCTTTGAGCTTGCATGCATACCTCATGCTGAGGGTGTCAACAACAAAGTAACTATCGTTTCCCTGGTGCCTCTCATTCCTAGCTAGCACAAATCCTGTGGTAGGCTAGCTTATTTGGTAGTGGCAGCTATGATATATATTCCTCCCGTTCCCTAGCTACTCGATGGCTTCGAAGGTGTGAATAGGAGATGTACATATTATCTTCAATGTTCATTGTATTCTTACTTATCCATGAAAGTACGCAAGATTAAATGCCCTAGATGCAACACAAATTTATCAATGAAAATGAAATGGCAGGCTAGAAATGGAATTATATATATCGGTTGAAACTTAAGAAACGTTCTCCAAACTTAGTAAACTAACTGGGCATGGCTGCTCTTATTCATATCATTTTATTTAGAAACGAGCTGCTAGCATGTGTCTGTCTTAATCATATTTTAGATAATGGAAGAATATTCTGGCTTCGATCGGTCATCCTCTTTTGAAAATGCATGGGACCATAAAGGCATAAACATTAAAAAAAGTCACACTTACTAAGTGAACATGTAGCCAAGCCATCAATAAATTAATACGCAGCTCCAGGTTTTGACAAAATTGTTTCTATGCTCGGAAGGAGTACTTAGCCCGCCTACCGGCACCAAGAAGTACATGGTGCTGCATGCTGTGGGATGACATATATTTGTGCACGCCCATCCATATTGACGTCGACTTCTTGTTTTGAGAGGCGCTGGACGCGCACACCCTTAGGTAGTGTTTGGTTAGTACACTGGTAACGCAAATGGTAAAGGTATCACATATCACGCTGTAAATGTAAAGGGAAAGAGTGAAATCCAGATTTGTTTGGTTAGAGAATGTAATGGTATCATATCCCGCGGAAGCACGTCGTTGTCCCTGGAATTGTATGGCAGTCTGTTATCGGCCAATTTGGGAGGGGGGGGGGGGGGGATCGATCTTGTACTGTGCGCTGGTATCCCATTCACTGTAAACAAATAACGGACCAAGCAAAACAAGCATGTTTAACGGTATGGCTTACCCTCCGTTATCTAATAACGTTACAGAATGGCGAACAAAACGCTACCTTAGTTTTATGCCCAACCATGAATCTGGCGCATGACACTGAGGGCAATGTCAACGGACACTAGCTCGCTCCCTTACGCCGCACAACATTCATAAACCTGGTGATAGCTGTCTAAGGGCACGTACAACCCTTAGACAGCAACTCGTCTGTAGAACCTCGAACTGCGCGTACAGACAAATGTATAGACAGCTCATATAGCCCATAAACAGGGAGGTTGTCTGTAAGCTGTTTAATGCTTTACATGGAGTTTATATCAACTACAAATGCATTTGTGTACATCATTGTGTGGCTCGATTTAGATCTGAGTTGCTTAAGATCAACAAAAATTCTCTCCCGTCACTCACTCTCTCTCTCTCACTCTCCCTCCGCCTCCGCACTCATCCTCATCCGCACACTACCAGCAGCAGCTGCAACACTCATCCTCATCCACAGACTTCCAGCATCACTCATCCACACCGTGCGAGCAGAGCAGAGCAGCAGGTGGCCCGCGACGCGAGCAGGGACGGCCGACGCGTCCGGCGAGCGGGGCCAGCGCCGGGCGGACGCCTCCGGCGGGCAGGCGCCGGTGCTCAGGGGGACAACGCCGAGAGCAGGAGCGGCGGCGTCATGAGCGCCGACGCCGAGCTCTGGAATGGCCGCTTCGCCATGCTCGGCCTCGTCGCGCTCGCCTTCACCGAGTTCGTCACCGGCACGCCGTCGCGGTGCTGAAGGTCTCGCTGCCGGCGTCACTCTGTTCGCTCGTTGTTCTCCCCCGCCTCCGCTCTCTCTTGCCGCTGCTGTGTGGATTTGGTGGCGGGGCCAGCGTCGTCGCCGCGGCGCGCGTCATCGTCGGCGGCGGCGGCCGGCCCTCCCTCCCCCTCTCCCATCTGCGGCTGCCCCTCCCCTGCTCCCTCCGCGGAGCGGTGCGGCGGGCACGGCCGCGGAGGCGGGCGGCGCATGGCCAGCGAGCGGGAGGGGCAGAGCGCGGGAGGAAGGGGATTTGGCGGGGAAGGGTCGGAGCACGGGATCCTGCCGGCGACGGGGCCTGGAGACGGGCGTCGTACAGCCCGGCGCCACGGCGTCGATTGCGCGTGGGGGAACGGGACAAGGCCGTCGCCCGGTCTAGCGATGCTCGGCCCGTCGCTGCGCTCCCGCGGGGTGTTTTCCGCAAAAATGCCGCTGTAGCGACGCCCCCAAGCGACGGGCTGTACATGCCCTAAGGTCAGCCGCACCACATTCATTAAATTGATTGATGTGTTAGAGTAAGAGAGAAGAGAGAGTTTCATACTATGTGAGAGGAGTTTTATCCCATAAAACTTATTTGGCTCAGTTACCTAATTTTTAGTCTAAATAACTTTGTAATAAAATTGTGCACCGAGACTTTCGTAAGTTTAAAAAAGTCCTTTATTCCTAGATAGCACATTTGGTGGTAGGCTGGTGATAGTGGTGGCTATTTCCCCCGCTTTGCAAGCAAGTACAGCAATGCCGGCCTCTGGCTCTCGCCATTTAATTTGCGAGTCCCTACTACTGGCTTCGATGGTGTGAAGGGTGTGGTATAGGTATTGTATAGCATCAGGGCTCGTTTAGTTCCCCAAATTTGATCCCAAATCTCACTATACAAAAAGAAGATTCACATCACATCAAAATATCGGCACATGCATGTAGTATAAAATGTAGATGAAATAAAAAACTAATTATACATTTTTGTTGTACTTTACGAGACGAACATTTTGAGCCTAATTAATTAATGTTTGGATAATTATTCATAAATACAAACGAAATGCTACAGTGGCGTATTAATGGCAAAATGAGTCTGAATGTCTCTTACTCATTGTACACTGTCTGATCCATGCAAGTTAGGGGTGGTAATGAATCGTGGCCCGTTTGTTTCTTCACAATCCAATTTGGCCCTAGTCAAATTTAGGTAAAAAACTAGTACTTTTTTGGCCCGGTCCTTAAAATTTCTAATAAAAATGGAGGGCCCTTTACCACCCCTGATGCAAGTACCAGTAAAGAGCAAATGCCCCTGATGCATTGTACACAGATTGATGATCAACAAAAGTGTCAGACTAGAAATTAATGGAATATCGTTCGACGTCCTGCAAGCTAGGAAACTAGGATACGTTGTTCTTGCTCTGATCTCATGACATTTCCTGCAAAGGCTCCATTCAACTGGATACTTTAATTTGGTATACGCACTTAGCAGCATATATAGCAATAGCAAGTAGTAGTATTGAGTTTGTGCATCTTTGGGCTTGCCAACACCATTGGTCTGTTCATGCTCAAATTGACCAGGGAAGGGTTTTAATTCTGGGCGAAGGATGTGTCTTTGAGGGACACCCGGAGACCGCGAGCCAAGCTAAGGGAGACTCTCAGGAGGCACAGCTGCATAATTGGCGACGGCGTGCACATCCCCGTGACTCGCAGGCACACGAACGAGACGACAAAGAAGTTCACTGCTTCGTCCTTCATGCCTCCGAATGCAGCGTGCTCCATGAACGCGTTTCCACCTGCGTGCCGCCGGCGTCTGGCTGTTCGTCACTGTGGCAGCCGCGCAGTGTCTTGCTGGACCGCCTCCGACTCATCCCCCTAGAGTGCCAGTGTTACCGTGCGGTAAACTGAAGACACCAAACATCTCCCATGATTCACTCGCAGTAGCTTCTCTTGAAGCAGAGCAAGTTTCCATGATACCTCTCATTCCTAGCTAGGACACTCAAATAGCATAGACGACAACACAAGAAAACTCACGCCTCCTAGATAAATGGTTTGATCAAAATTTTGTAGACTCTCCCCGCCCGCAACTTGTTTTATTTTTTTGGTTTGCTTCCTTGTGTTGCTGGTTTGTTTTGGCAACTCCGAGAGCCTAGCATCAACAGCTTGGATTCAATATATATACGAGGCACACGATCAAAGATCTCACAATGATTTGATTGGGAGGAGGAAGATGGGTGAACTGTGCGGCTGCAGCGGCGAAGCTCTCTGGATTGAGTGGCCGACTGATATATATAGGGTGCTAGGATCGGGCTAGGGGTTTGCCTGTTGTGCCTTTTTTATATCTATTTTTGGGCTGCCCGTGCACACTATTAATTAATAGAACGTGCCTTTGAAGAAATACCAATTGCCAAAACATCTCAAAAATAAAACAAAGGTCCTGTGTGGAAATTCAAAGACGTAGAAATCTGGACATCGGACATTTTAACACGAACAACGTTCAGAACAATCAGTACATATGGACTACTTGCATTTTAATTTTTACATAGCACATTAGATGCATGGATATATATTGAACAACCAAAACGTACTATGCATTGTTCGATGATATTTATGAAATTTTCGATGGTGTATGCTTAATTATTTATTAGTATTCACGAGATGTTCCAAAATGTATTGTAAATTAGTATATCGCGTAACCATGAATGTTCCCATTGCGCATCATGTATTACCCATAGTCCCATAGGATCCATGCTTCCATTGACTATTTTAGATCGTTCCTAGTAGTACTAGTCTATCAACCCGTGCTTCCGCACGGTTGAGTAATTTTGAGATAAATAAACATTATAATTTATGAAAAATTAGGATCGATAACTGATGATCAATTGTTCCTACTCTGCTCCCTTTCTCTGTCGTATGTTAAATAATGTGTCTGTGAGAGAAAATTTAGGGATTAAAGTTTTTTTTCCCAACAGTGGTATACATTGGTAATTTAGAAGCAAAGGTATGGGGTTGCTTTAGATTATATTTATTATTATAAGGGCATAAGTGGGTAATTCATGTAGATTATTCCAGATCGCTGCTGAAATGAGGTGTAATTTCTCATGTGTTAACTTCCTTGATGACCAGTGCCCAGTGATAAACAGTAAAGTCAAATGAAAAGTATTATTATTTAGAAACAAAATATCATAGTTTTTTACAGCTCACGGTCTAAATGAGAATGAGAGTCATTGTACCATTGGATATACATAAATCAATGTACTTTGGGGAAAAATAAAGATGATCAAATACCTTGTCTTCTGTCAAACCGTATACAATGGTGAATGGTAGGTCGTTACTTTTCAGAAAATTGTAGCCCTTTAAATGTGTAGCATATCTGCCTGGTTACTCTTTTTGGCATGCTCACCTGCACAATTTGCAAAGGAGAAGTGAGCCACGAAATCTTATGCCTCTTTCAGTCTTTCTCATCGATTTACTTTCTTCTATATAGTTTAGTCGTGCACGAACCACTATATGCATGGCACAGACACATAATACGCTCTCCCACCGTAATCCTCTGCTTGGTGTAACTTGTAATCACCTATACGGACATGCACCATGATTCGTTGTTTGTGATGGCGTGGAAGGCCGGGTAAATTAAACAACGCGGGCATCCTTCTTGCGGTGGCCATGCAACTTCATGTATGATCTCACCTTCTCATGGGGCAACTGGTGCCTGATGTATATCGAACATGAAAGCAAATCAGCAAATTGCCCTAGAAAATAAGGAACGGATCGAAGCCAGGAATTGCAAACGAAAGGAGAGGTTGATTGGTGTCGGAAGTTGAAACAGACTGAGAAACAGGGGAAAGTGGAAGAGGACACGCCGAGCCTCACTTGCCTGGTAGATCGATCGGCATTCATGCATGAACGGATGATAGCCTGCCCTGCGGTGACTTCGAGCTAGACAATAATCGACTTTGAATGGTAGAACCACTCAAGCACAATTCGTCAATCAGATGCAAAGTGCACGGTGGATGATGGAAACTATGCATAACATCGGCGGCGTGTGGCAGGTAGATTGAAAAAGTTTATACAGAAATATGGAAGGAGGAAGGGGTCATTTTCTGTTAATGTTTATTTGTAATGGCAGTGGTGGGTAATTTGGATACAAATTTAGAGGGTTATTTTGGACTATTTTTATAATGCCAGCGGTGGGTAAATTTTAAGAAAGTAAAATAGATCCAATGGCTGCTAAAATCAATGGTGATTAGAATATGACAAATCGATGGCCGGATGTTTCTGATTTTTGTGACAATTTCTAGAATTTATCTATTTTTCTAGCGCGTCTCGTGAGGATTAACGTGGATGCTCCAAAAGGAGCCTCCAATTAGTAATAGTAAGATATATAGTATCCATGAGATGTTTTGCGGTATATTTTAGATGTTCTAGCCATAAAAAATGTTGTTCATATATAAGAATTCAAGTGTTCATCTATACTTTAAAATGAGGGGTATAGAGGTCATTTTCTCTCACCGTTATTTCTTGAGTTTGAATACTCCAGGACCATTTTGGGACGGAGGGAGTACTTTAAAACTGTCGGCGTCGAGAATGGCCGGCACTCCCTAAGCCGCACAGAAAGTGTGCTGTGTCTCGTCCCTGATGGTCGATGCGAGAAGCCAATCACAAGGATACGGATTTATCCTGGTTCCGGCCGCGGGACCGTACGTCCAGCAAGAGGTGCTCGCGCACTCGTGTTAGCTTCGCACCCTGGTGCTTGCAGTGGGGGGCTACAAGTGAAGGTGGGAGAGGAGAGTCGTTCTCCAAGTCCCGGAACGGAAGAAGAAGATGGTGGAGGCGAATGCTAGTGTCGTGTGTGTGTTCGTGTCTGGGCGTGTGTCTGGACGTATGAAAATCTCCCCCCGCGTGGCCCCCTGACTATCCCTTTTATATCTCAAGGGGTCGAGGAGTTACAGTCGTGGCTACAGTAGATGTCGAGGGACACCCCCTACACGGGATGTCCTCGACCCTCGACGAATCTGTGTCTTGAAGGCGAGCCGGGTCGTTCTTCGGCGTCGGTTGGTGAAGCGGAGAATCCTGTATTTGTTTCGTCAGGGCTTCGGGGGGTTGCTTGGTCATTGCGTTGGCTGAATCGTCGCCCGTGGTCTCCTTCGAGGGGTCTCCTGCGTTGCCCTGAGAGGTCGACCACCCGAGATTTACGGGGGCAGGTGGGCAGGAACTGGCGTGTCGTACGTAGTGGTCATGCCGTCGTACATCATGGCCAGAGGCGTAGTGGCCCGGCCTGACGGGCCGGTATGACCGGCTTTCGACCTGCCAGTCGCGTCGGGCTTGGTGCGTACGGGGCGGCTGGCTTCCCGTTGGCCCGATGGCTCCCGTACGCGTCTTGAGTGGTCTACTTCCCTAGGGGACGGGAGTAGGCCGCGCTGAGGTGCTACGGCGCTTACTGTCGCCACAGTGCGGGGCGTGCCGCCTGTTGGCGTGGCAGGCAAGGGTTAGGGAGGTCGTACTCCGTCCCGTCGGCCACATGATGACGCTTGACCAAGGTTCGCCCCTGGTCGTCGCTCGTACTCCCGTTCGAGGGTCTCTACGCCCCTTCAAGGGCGCTCTGACGGTGGAGGCGGCGGGAGTTGGTGGAACAGCGTTGCGGAGTGAACGGGGCTGGACGCGTAGGAGGTGCAGTACTAGGCACGCTCTACACAGTGGCCACCTATCCGTGTCAGGTCGGTATGGCGCGGTCAGGACTTGTCAGGGGCGATGTGCGGCCTAAGTTCCGCCCTTTGACTTTGGTGCCCGTTATGGGGGGAGGTAATAAGTGATTGTACTGCTGCGTGGCGATCTCTTCAAGGGATCGAGGCGTCCCATGGCGAGGCGGAGATTCGCGTCTTGCCGCTTGAGGGGGCGGGGTCCCCTTGAGCGAGGTGGAGTGAGGGCGGCGCATTCCCCGTGGATTGTTGTTGGGCCGTGTTGGGCCGTTGGGCCGCATGATTTTGTATACGCAGGCCCAAGGGTCCCTGGAGGCAACCTCTTTTGTGCTTTTTTCGTGTGATTACCCCGTCAATTAAGGGGCCCCTAATTATGGTCCCCGACAGTAGCCCCCGAGCCTTTACAGGAGCGGTTTCGCTCGTGTAGAGGCTCATGATCGGGGTGTACTTTTCGCAAGTGTTTGGTGTCGGGGCTTGTTTTCGGTCGTGCGAGATTTCTGCGGGGGCGCGCTAGTGTACCCGCGGGTGTAGCCCCCGAGCCTTTGTGGGAGTGTTTGCACTCGTACAAACGCTATAACCTTTATGCATTTTAGGCTTAAATCAGAGGGAACATCACGCATCACGCTTTGAATTCGGGGTTGCGTTCGGGGGGGGGGGATTGCGTTGCTTGTGCGAGGAGCCCCCGAGCCCTCGGCCTCGAAGGGACGATCATGGAGAGCTCCTCGTCTTTTCGTGTTGCGACCCTCGCTTCCCCTCCGTGGGGGCTGAGGGGTGAGATACTCCACGCTACCCTCGAGCGGGTTCGTGAACGCGGTCGTCTCGGTTAAGCTGTTAGCGGGTAGTTCAAGTGGGCGTCCGTGCCCCGTTCGTTGGGGGTCGGCTCGTGGTCCGGAGACACGTCCATCAGCGAGCACTCGCAAAGGTTTGCTAGGCAGGGGCTTGGTCCCATCCGACAGGGACCAAGGGCGCGGAAGCTCTCCCTTGGTGGGATCCCTCAACTAGATGCCTTTGTCCGGCCTTGAACACAACAGGGGCGTCCCCGAACTTCGCGTTCAGGGTAAAGTCATGATGAGCACTCCCGAATCGTCCCTGACTCTGTCGATCTGAAGCGCCTGTCGAACCCGTTCGAGGGCCAGGCTCGAGCTTCTGATCAGTAAGGCCACGGAGGAGGCGTGCGAGCCTCTCCGCTCGAGGGTCGGGCCGGCCACCCTTCCCTTGTTTGTTTCTGACTTGGCGGGGGCGTCCGTTTGAACCCGTTCGAGGGTCGAACTTCGAACCCTGGCCTCCGCAGAACGCCTCGAGGCGATTTAGCTTACCTTGGAAGCCGTTGTTTTTTTGTTGACCATTTTGACCGGGGACCGGGGGCGGTCGTCCGCGTTTTGCGCGAGTCGTGGTTATCGTGGCGGTGCGTTGGCCTATCGACCGGAATCAGCCATCCCTATCCACATGATCTCGGCTGACGTGGCACGGTGCTCCGCGTGGGAGTAGTGGGCGCACCTTTTTAGGCGGGGTGGCGTGTGCTGGCGGCGGTTGAGGTGACGGGGCGCCCAGAGTTACCGCGGCGTCGGTTTGTTTTATCGTGCCGCAGTTAATGCGGCCACCCACGCCGGGGCGGTTTTCCGCTGGTGGGGCCCGTGTGTCAGTGGCTTAGCTTACCGCCGCGTTTGACGCGTGTGCTCCCTGGTCCGGGCGGTCAAGCCGCTCTTGATGGCGCGGTTGAACGGGCGCCTTTTATTATAAAAGGAAATCGAGAGGGTTGGGGAAAACTTACCTTAGCCGTCCTGCCATCGCTTACCTTTCCTCGAGCTCTCTGCGTTCTTGGCGAATCTTGAGTGATTCCTTTGCGAATGAGTTCATTTTTTCGCGAGCAACTTGAGTGTTAGGTGGTGAGGGGGATGCCGTAGCCTTTCGAGGGCGTAAGCGGTCCCGCACCTCGGCCGCCTTTTCACCGTAGTAAACTCGCGACTCGCTTTCATCCTCCTTGATCTTCAAGGGAACAGGACTGGTAACGTATCCTAGGTTTCGATCGAGGGAAGTCGAATCCTCCCTACAATCTTCGGGGTGTGTTAGCGAGCCTTGTATCACGGCTTTGGGGACGCTAAAACCGTTTTCGCGAGTTCCTGCAGAGATTTCGGGCGCTTAGCCCCATATTTTCACGGTTAGCGGTACGATAAATAAGGATGTATAGATTTAATTCGGTTTTTGCAACCGAAGTTTCGTTTGTTTGATGTGTTGTGCCTTCCTCTTAGCTCAAGATCGGTTTCGGTAGAGGAACACAAGTAACTTTGGCGTCGAGTGGTGAGGGGGATGTCGTAGCCTTCGGGGGTGTAGGCGGTCCCACGTCTCTGCCGGCCCTCGGCCGCGGTAGGCTTGTGCCTCGCTTACATCTTTCTGAACTTAGTGAGAAAAGGTTTGACAACGTGTTTTTCGAAAGAAGTGGTTTGAGTTTGTTTGTTGTTCGATGTGTTGTGCTCTCTTCTTAGCTCGAGGTTGATTTCGGCGGAGGGACGCAAGTAACCTTGGCGTCGAGTGGTGAGGGGGATGCCGTAGCCTTCGGGGGAGTAGGCGGTCCCATGACTCGGCCGGCTCTCAGCCGTGGTAGGCTTGCACCTCGCTTACATCTTTCCGAACTGAGAGGAAAGGCTTGACAACACATTTTCGAAAAAGAAGTGCATGAAAAAAGGTTAGGACTGTTGGGGGGTTAATCCCCCAGTAGCCCCCGAGGGAGGCTCGTCTTTACCTCGAGTTCGCTTCGAGGGTAAAGGTGAGTCGCCCTGTTTCATTGTTGTTAGTAACAATGTTTCTATGCTGTTACGAACCTTTATTATTATCATCGTGCGATAAAACAAGATTGCAGAAAATACAAGAGGTTCTATGGGTAAAAGCGACGTAGCTGTTGGATGTTCCATGCGTTGGGGAAGACCTCGCCCTTCTCGTTCGCCAGCTTGTAGGTGCCGAGCTTGAGGACTTCAGCGACGATGAACAGTCCTTCCCATGGTGGCGTGAGCTTGTGTCGGCCTCGATTGTCTTGGCGTAGCCTCAGCACCAGGTCGCCTTCGCTCAGGTCTCGACGCCGCACCCTCCGCTCCTGATATCGCCGCATGGACTGCTGATACCGTGCCGAATGTAGGATGGCCACGTCTCGAGCTTCATCCACCTGGTCCAGCGAGCCTTCGCGTGTTCGCTGGTTCCGTTCCTCCTGATAAGCCTTGAGCCTCGAGGCTCCATACTCGAGGTCGGTCGGCAAGATTGCCTCGGCGCCATAGACGAGGAAGAACAGGCTGAAGCCCGTGGCCCTGCTCGGGGTGATTCTTAGGCTCCAAACCACTGCGGGTAATTCGGTTACCCACCTTCGACCGAAACTGCTCAGCTTGTTAAAAATCCTCGGCTTTAGCCCTTGTAGAATCATGCCGTTGGCACGCTCCACTTGGCCGTTGCATTGGGGGTGAGCCACGGACGACCAGTCCACTCGAATGTGGTGGTCGTCGCAGAATTCCAGGAACTTCTTCCCTGTGAACTGGGTGTCGTTGTCGGTGATGATCGAGTTGGGCACACCGAAACGGTGTATGATGTCGGTGAAGAATAGCACGGCCTGTTCCGATTTAATGTTGGTGACGGCCCAAACTTCGATCCACTTCGAGAACTTGTCGATCGCCACCAGCACGTGCGTGAAGCCCCCGGGCGCTTGTCGAAAGGGCCCTCCTTGACGAATCCGGCTTCCAGAAGTTTGCGCAGCTCCTCCCCGATCGCTCGGCGCTTTTCCTCGTTGAAGCGTCGCAGGCGCTGCATCACTGGTCTGGCTTGAGGTCGGATATCAAGGGAGTGCTCGGCGACATCCCTCGGAATGCCTGGCATGTCCGAGGGGCTCCACGCAAAGATGTCGGCGTTGGCGCGGAGGAGGTCGACGAGCACTACCTCCTATTTGGGGTCGAGGGTGGAGCTGACCTTAACTGCTCTACCCTCGAGATCGTTCGGATCGAGGGGTACAGCCTTGGTCTGCTTCGCGGGCTCGAAGTTGTCCGCGTGTTTGCGGTTGGCGTCGGCGGCCTCGTTAAGCATCTTCTCAAGGTCGGCCACCTAGGCCTCAAGGCAGGCTTGGGCCTCGGCGCTTTCAACGCACTCCACATCGCATTGGTAGGCGTGCTCAAACGACAGCCCGACCGTGATGATGCCTTTCGGCCCCGGCATCTTCAGCTTGAGGTAGGTGTAGTTGGGAACCGCCATGAACTTGGTGTAGGCTGGCCGTCCGAGTATGGCATGGTAGGCACCTCGAAACCCCACCACCTCGAAGGAGATGATTTCCTGGCGAAAGTTGCCCGGCGTACCGAAGCAGACGGGCAGGTCGATTCTCCCGAGGGGTTGGACCTTCTTTCCCGGCGGCGATGCCGTGGAATGCAGACAGGCTAGGCCGCAACTTGTCCACGCCGATCCCCATCAGTTCCAGGGTGCTGGAGAACATGATGTTGAGGCTGCTGCCTCCGTCCATCAACACCTTGGAGAATCGGGTGTTGCCGATCACAGGGTCGACAACGAGCGGATAATGTCCCGAGTTAGGGATGTAATCTGGGTGGTCTTCGCGACCAAAGGTTATGGTCTCCGTCGACCAGTCGAGGTACGATGGCGTAGCAGGACGCACGGCGCAGACTTCTTGGCGTTCGCGCTGTCGCCGTCGCGCAGACATGTTCGCCGAGGGACCCCCGGCGATGAAGAAGACGTTCTCGACGACCGGGAACCCGCCACCGGCGGCGTCGCCGCCATTGGCGTCTTTCCTTGTGTCGTTTTCTTTCGTGACGAGGAGTCGGTAGTGCCTCTTGATCATCTCGCACTGCTCGAGGGTGTGCGAGACGGCGGTGTTGTGGTACGGGCACGGCTTCTTGAGCATGTCGTCGAACCGGCCTCCCGGAGGTGGCGGGGGTCGAGGTCCCCGCCGGGTTTGATTAGCGGCGAAAGCTTCGTCGGGGTCGTCTTCGCGCTGATGGCCGCACATGGGCTTCGGGCCTCGCTGGCCTTGGTTGCTCTGCTTATGCGGCTTAGGCTTCTTCGTTTGCTCCGTGGGTCGGCCGCCCTCCGCAGGTGCCTCCTCCACGCGCTTCCCCTTCTTGCCATCGCAGATGGCTCGAACCGCTTCCTCCCCGGACGCGAAGCTGGACGCGATGTCGAACAGCTCGCTGACGCTAGTGGGGTGATTGCGGCCAAGCTCGTGCACTAGCTTGCGGCACGTCGTGCCTTCTAGGAAGGAGTTGATGACCTCGGCGTCACCGATGTTGGGGAGCTCGGTGCAGCACTTGGAGAAGCGACGAATGTAGTCCCTCATGGGCTCGCTCGACCTTTGCCGACACACTCGCAGGTCCCAGGAATTGCCCGGGCGCACGTAGGTGCCCTGGAAATTCCCTACGAACAGCTTGACTAGGTCGCCCCAGTCGTGGATCTGGTTCGCAGGCAGGTGCTCGAGCCACTGACGGGCCGAGTCCGCGAGGTGGAGCGGCAGGTTGCGGATGATCATGTAGTCGTCTGTGGCGCCGCCTAGCTGACAAGCCAAATGATAATCATTGAGCCAAACTTCGGGGTTGGTCTCACCTGAATACTTGGTGATGGTCGCCGGCTGTCGGAAGCGAGGGGGAATGGCCGCCGTGCGGATGGCGGGGCTGAACACCTGAGTCCCCGCGGGCTCAGGCGTCGTGGGTGGTACCCTCGGCTCGTCGCGGTATCGTATCTCTTCTTGTTCAGGGTGTTGCGGGCGTCGCCATCGTCGGCGGCGCCCCGCATGTCCTGAAGCTGGTCCCTCGCAGGCCTTCGCTCGCTAGGGTGTTGGCCTATGAGCTCCTTACCGTCATTCGTTGGACGGTTTGGCGTCCACTTCACTCGGCGAGGGGTATGAATGGACTCCTCTTTGTCCTGCCGGCCGCCTTCGGCCCTCGAGTTGGCCTGCTGTCGAATGCGACAGGCAGAACTCTCGGCCTGCAGAACGGCCGTCTGCTCGACGAGGCTCCGCGCCTCGCTGTGCAGGAGCCGAGCCGACGGTGTAGACGGCTCGGGGATGGCCCGTAGCAGCGTTACCGCGGTAACAAGTTTTTGGCTTGCGCGCGGCAAGTCGGTGACGTCATCGTTTTCGATGCGGGCGCGGGCAATGCGTCCCGCGGCTCTAGCGCGATTGCCGCGCTGAGGCTGCTGCGCTTCCAGTGTTGCCCGCAGCTGCTGCACCTGGCGGCGCTCCTCCTGGAGCTTGTTCTCCAGCTCTCTGACTTGCACCAGCTGGGCCTGCGTCAATGCCTCGTGACCTTGCGGCATCATGGCGTTGACGTTGGCGGGCACCACGGCACTTGCGTCCGCCAGAGGATGGTCGCGGCCAGTTGCCGATGCCTCCGGGGTCTTGTCGTGGCCGGCGTCGTCGTCGGAGCCATCTTTGTTTCCGGACTCGACGTCGCTGTCGACGACGAAGCACACCGGTATAGGATCGCTTTCTCCTTCGGTGGAGACGTCGAAGCAGTAATCGACGGAGCTCAGGAACTGCCGGAGCGCCTCGGCGTCCTGGGGCCCGGCGTAGTCCCATTCCTCGCCGCTTGAGCCTGGTGGGTACCATTCGCCAGGCGAGGCGGCGTGGTGGTGGGTCGTGTCGTCCGACGAGGATGAGCGGCGGGCGTGATGGCGTCCCCTGCACGGGCGCGCAAGACGCGCAGCCGTCCGCCCTCGCGGTGCGACCACGTTACGTCGGTGCGTTGACGTGCACCTACCCCGCGGAGGGGCAGGTTGGCGAGTTCCCCCGCTACTGCGCTGGGCAGTGGGGAGAGACGCTCGAGTTGGTTCCGGCCGCACGCGTCGCGGCCGCCGCCCCCAACGTCCCTGGTGGGTCGGAGGCGGCCCGGCATGTTCCAGGTCGGCGGCGCTGCAGCTCACGCTCATGTCGGCGCTGACCAATAAAGAGATCGTCGCGGAGGCGTTGCGTATTCCCATCGGGAACTGGGCTGGCGCAACGCCCGCTGCTTGGCGGTTCCCTTCCGCAGGGTTCGCCAAAGGTGGTGCAGCTTCATCTGACCGCGCGTTAGGCGGTGGCGCCCGCGGATCGTCCCAATTTGGGAGTCTTATCCGCGGAGGCTGTCGCTACTCAACCTGCACCTGCAGGCCTTGCAGTCGGCGGTGATTTCGCAGTCCGCCCACTGAGGGCGATGGTGAAGCGGCCTCCTCCTCATCGGTGCGACGAAGCTGCATGAGGTAGTCGGATCCATCGGACTCGAACGTCAGACTCCCGATCTGGATGATGAATCCAGGTGGGAATCCGTTGGGAACCCCGTCGGAGGGCCCCAGCGTCGGATGGTCGTCGCTAGCAGCCATCAAGGGAACTGGTGAGAAAAGTGAATCGCACAGCGCTCCCCCTACCTGGCGTGCGTCGAGAATGGCCGGCACTCCCTTAGCCGCACAGAAAGTGCGCTGTGTCTCATCCCTGATGGTCGATGCGAGAAGCCAATCACAAGGATACGGGTGTATCCTGGTTCCGGCCGCGGGGCCGTACGTCCAGCAAGAGGTGCTCGCGCACTCGTGTTAGCTTCGCACCCTGGTGCTTGCAGTGGGGGGCTACAAGTGAAGGTGGGAGAGGAGAGTCGTTCTCCAAGTCCTGGAACGGAGGAAGAAGATGGTGGAGGCGAATGCTAGTGTCGTGTGTGTGTTCGTGTCTGGGCGTGTGTCTGGACGTATGAAAATCTCCCCCTGCGTGGCCCCCTGACTATCCCTTTTATATCTCAAGGGATCGAGGAGTTACAGTCGTGGCTACAGTAGATGTCGAGGGACACCCCCTACATGGGATGTCCTCGACCCTCGACGAATCCGTGTCTTGAAGGCGAGCCGGGTCGGTCTTCGGCGTCGGTTGGTGAAGCGGAGAATCCTGTATTCGTTTCGTCAGGGCTTCGGGGGGTTGCTTGGTCATTGCGTTGGCTGAATCGTCGCCCGTGGTCTCCTTCGAGGGGTCACCTGCGTTGCCCTGAGAGGTCGACCGCCCGAGATTTACGGGGGCAGGTGGGCAGGAACTGGCGTGTCGTACGTAGTGGTCATGCCGTCGTACATCATGGCCAGAGGCTTTCGACCTGCCAGTCGCGTCGGGCTTGGTGCGTACGGGGCGGCTGGCTTCCCGTTGGCCCGATGGCTCCCGTACGCGTCTTGAGTGGTCTACTTCCCTAGGGGACGGGAGTAGGCCGCGCTGAGGTGCTACGGTGCTTACTGTCGCCACAGTGCGGGGCGTGCCGCCTGTTGGCGTGGCAGGCAAGGGTTAGGGAGGTCGTACTCCGTCCCGTCGGCCACATGATGACGCTTGACCAAGGTTCGCCCCTGGTCGTCGCTCGTACTCCCGTTCGAGGGTCTCTACGCCTCTTCGAGGGCGCTCTGACGGTGGAGGCGACGGGAGTTGGTGGAACAGCGCTGCGGAGTGAACGGGGCCGGACGCGTAGGAGGTGCAGTACTAGGCACGCTCTACACAGTGGCTGCCTGTCCGTGTCAGGTCGGTATGGCGTGGTCAGGCCTTGTCAGGGGCGACGTGCGGCCTAAGTTCCGCCCTTTGACTTTGGTGCCCGTTATGAGGGGAGGTAATAAGTGACTATAGTGCTGCGTGGCGACCTCTTCAAGGGATCGAGGCGTCCCCTGGCGAGACGGAGATTCGCGTCTTGCCGCTCGATGGGGCGTGGCCCCCTTGAGCGAGGTGGAGTGAGGGCGGCGCATTCCCCGTGGATTGTTGTTGGGCCGTGTTGGGCCGTTGGGCCGCATGATTTTGTATACGCAGGCCCAAGGGTCCCTGGAGGCAACCTCTTTTGCGCTTTTTTCGGGTGATTACCCCGTCAATTAAGGGGCCCCTAATTATGGTCCCCGACAAAAACTGTTCGACATATTGAATAATTCATAAGATTTGTTTGCATAAATTAATTACGCATTACTTGGGTGGGAAATAGTTTGTCAATTACCAAGGAAAAAATAAACGAGATTGATCAAGGCTTCTTGTAAAGAAATAAATCTATACAAAAGCAACACCAGAGGCTGCTGCGGTCACGCGCTTCATTTCTCCAACCAATCGGAAGCCGGCCAGCAGCTCCTCTTCCGCTTGCCAGGCAGAGATGGCCCAACCATCAGTCCATTTTGATCTTGGATATGAACACTCTCGCTGACGGCAAAAATGGCTGCTCAACATTCGATCAACCTGGAGACGGTAGCCCCATGCAAAACCTAAGGAAGAACAGCTCATTCCAGCATTGACAGAGCAAATTCCCTGCTGCCTCTCATTCCTAGATAGCACACCATTAGCACATTTTGGTAGTCTGCTGGTAGTGATAACTAACTATTCCTCCAGTTCTAGCCATTTGCTTTTTTTTAGATAATAACTCTTGCCATTTGCTAGTCCCTACTCGCTTCATGGTGTGAAGCGAGTGTGTATTTATGTATAGAAGACTGACATGCATGTACTCCTTAGTATATTAGCTTGAGTGCGCCTGTGATTGATTGTGCACTTGTTGATTGATGCAAGTAGTAAATAAAGAGCGAATGGCCCTGATATGAACTGTACATAAATTGGTTGTTCTTACTCCGATTATCTCATTTAGAAAACAAGCTATATATTTAACTTTGTCTAAAAAGAAACGAGCTACCAGTGGGTGTGTCGATCTGTCTTGAACTCTTAAATCAATGCAGCAGCTCCAGGTTAGGAAATAATTAAGGCTCTATGCGCCAACTGGATACTTTGGTACATACTACCAGCATATAACATTTTAAATGTTGCTTATCGTTGTGCAAAAGCAGCCATTGACATCAAACAGTTACGTTGAACTAAAAAGATTATATATTTCTGGACACAGAACTCACTTCAACATTAACACATTCAGAACAAACACTTCAACCCTAACATTTCTATCATTTGAAATGATCGCTTCGCCACGTGTCATGGGCTGGCACACGGCGAAATGACCAAAGCTTTGCCGTGTGCCAGGGGGCTGGCACACGGTGAAGCCTCTTATTTTTTTCAAGGCTTCGCCGTGTGCTATGGGGACTGACACACAGTCAAGATTTGAATCTTTGCCATGCGCCAGCCCACGACACATGGCAAAGATTTTAAAAAATAAAATAAAAATGAAGAGACGCGCTGTCAGGGGACAACCGTCTCTTCCCCTTTTTTGCCGTGTTTCAGAGAAACAACACGACGATTTCTTCGTCGTGTGCCCGTAATGGCCCCAACGACGAAGGGGGCTTCACCGTGGGCCACACACGGCCAAATCTTTGTCGTGTGCGAGAGGGGCTTTGCCGTGTGCCCCAGGCATGCACACGACGAAGGATGCAAATCCGGGGGTGAGGGAGGCATCTCTCATGAAGTTGAAAGGGCGTTCCTGACCTGAGGTCCATAGCCGCAAGGCCTTGCCGCAATGGAAATGGGTTGGTTCAAAGAATGGGACATATATACTCAGCAAGTTGCTGTCTCTACACTACGGGAAATCGGGGTTTGCCGAGTGCCACTCGGCAAACCCCGATATACACTCGGCAAACCATTTGCCGAGTGTTACACTCGGCAAAGGGGACTCGGCATAGCCCGTGTCGGCAAACAGCCCCTTTGCCGAGTGTCTTTTATCGGGCACTCAGCAAAGGCTTTGCCGAGGGCAGAAGCCGACACTCGGCAAAATAAAGCACTAACAGACGGCCGCGAACGGCACGGCGCCGTTTGCGGCCGGCTGTTAGTGCTAACGTGGTCTTTGCTGAGTGTCGCACTCGGCAAAGACTCCATCCTTTGCCGAGTGTAGCACTTGGCAAAGTGCTGTCCAGGGGCCTGCCCCAGCCAAGCCTTTGCCGAGGGCAAAGGCTTGGCTGGGACAGGCCCCTGGACAGCACTTTGCCGAGTGCTATGGCTTTAACACTCGGCAAAGAGGCAGCCTTTGCCGAGTGTTAGGGCACAAACACTCGGCAAAGCCCGCACACTCGGCAAAGGAAGTTCCAAAAATGACAGAAACAACATGTTTGCCGAGTGTTATGGCCAATACACTCGGCAAACAGGCCCTTTGCCGAGTGTATCACTCGGCAAAGCATCAATTTGACCCCTGTTTTTATTTATTTATTGCATTAAAAGGATCCCTCAACAAAAACATCACATGCAGTTTATAATAGGCATCACAGGCAATTCATATATATATAGCCACTAAACCATCACACAAACATAAACAAACACATATAAGTCACTAATCCATCCAACATCACAGAAATGTCACAAATTCAACATCCAAACATCCAACATCCATCATTCACTAGTTTACAAAGTCCAACATCCATCACTCACGGAGGAGGGGGTCCGAACAACAATCTAGCCGCCCGTGCCGCAAGGTCTTCGTCTTGAGGGCCGTCATTCGACGCCGCCGAGCCAGGAGCCTGCCCAAAAGAGATTAGTGGTGTGTGTTACAAGATTTACGATAGAAATGAGTTGTGAAATGAAATTATAAGGTTCTTAAGTGACTCACGGGAGAAATAGGAACACGTGGTGGAGGCAGTGGAGGCAGTGGTGGCATCACCGCCGCCGGCGACGGACCTTCAACCACCCGCTGGCCAATGCTCGTCTGGTAGGCCATTACCTACTCCTGCCACGCTCGGTTCGTCCGCTCGGCCTCCTCCTTCTGCCTCTCTTTCTCGGCCTCCGCGTCCTTCATCCGCTGCACCTCCGCCTCCAGGAACTCCCGCCTCTGCGTCTCTTCCTCCAACCGGGTCTGCTATATTCAATCACAAAGTTACAATACATTGCAAACGTAAGTAAACTTCATGTATGAAGAACAAAACAGAAATAACCTGGAGTGCCTGCATCCCGAAGTGTGAACCGGGAAGAGGCTGGCGGATAGCCGCTGAAGAGCTCGTGCTCCTGGCTCGAATATGGGAGAGTGTGGGGGTAGCGGCCGTGTCGATGGTGCTGTTGGCGATCAAGTACCGCTCGTGCTTCTTGCCTCCTCCCGCCCTCATGACCACTTCTCCATCAATGTCGTGGGCGGTCGGATCCCAGTCTGGCCCGTGGACCTCCCTCGCCACCTCTGTATATGTCGCGAGGCAACTGTGGACGCTGGTGTTGCTGTATGCTGCGGGCCCGTCCTCCGGGTTGTACTGGACGTCGGAGGTCGCCTTGCCCTTGTGGGCCATAGCAAATGCCTCGAGCTGTGAGCAAGACGCACTACCATGTGACGCCGACTGAAAAAATAAACAATAAGAATTAGCAATTATACAGAATTGAGTGAGCGAAGATAGAAATGACTCGGCGTACCCATTTGGCCCTGTACTCCTCGAGGCTAAGGCTGCCCTGATGGTGTGCTATACCGGGCATAAGCAAACGCCGCTCCCGGTAAAGGTCGTGCTGAGCCGCCCACTCGTCGCTGCACCACTTGTCGACTATCACCTCCCAGCATCTGGGATGTGGGGCGCACCACCACGGAATCGCCTACAAGACATCAAGTGTACGACATATAACAAGATCAAATTTAAAGTACTTAATCTTAGAATAAAACATTATCGATTTTTATACCGCCATGTATTGCTCCTTGGTCAACTTTATCTTTCTTGCCTCGGGTTTCTTCACGGAGATCTTGAGTGCAGCGTAATAATCAATTACGGCCTGCACGTGCGCCTCGTAGTGCATGTCCTTGACGAGCTTCCAACAGGCTGCATGTGCCACAGCATCCGCCAAAGCCTCCTGTCCCGGGACGCATCTATAAAAGTCCTGCGCATATATACACTATGGATGTTGCATTATTTGTAGATTGTTAATGAATGTGCTGTGTTGAGCAATGTAGTGCAACGAATACTTACCCACAACTCGCCCTTTACTCACTCGGCCTTGTTGTCGAAGATCCTGCGGTCCCGGTCCTCCTGATCGCGAGCGGTGACGTAGTGGTCAAAGGTGTAGGTCGGCTCCTCCCTGCCGCCAATGGTCACCAGACCCGGAAACAACTCCCTGCAAAGAAGACCCAGGATGTCGTTGACTTTGCGGTCGTGAGCAGCGCCCGGGGTGACACTCACCCAATTCCTGCCCAAGTGATTAAGATAAATTGTTAGTCCATATTGTGATTTCCAACATATGAATATGAAATGAAAAGGTACTTGTAACATCTAAAATTACTTACCTTGGAGGGCTGGGTGCGATCACGGGGCGACGCTCCATGGGTATCGGGCGCTTCGGGAGTTGCGAGGGGCCTCGCTGCCAAAGGGCCGAGTTCTCAGAGGAGGTGGACCCCTCTACGTCCTCGCCCTCGGGGTCCTCGGCCCCGTGCTCTGATGCCTCGTGCTCCTCGTCCTCGCGGTCCTCGTGCTCCGCGGCCCGAGTGTCCGCCGCCGAAGGAACAAAGTCCTCGTCGGACGAAGACGATGAAGGTACGGGGGTCCGCTCTCGCCTCTTGCCCTTGCCTCGCCCCCCGCCTTTGGCCTTCTTCTTTCGCCCCTTGCCCTTGGCACCAGACGACCCAGCTGCATCGGACCCTCCATCTTTGAACTTCCGGTACAATGACATGACGTTCCTCATTGCACCGCCCCGACCAACCATCTTGGTTCAATCACCTGCAATCAACAAAAACATGCATTTATTAGATTTCACATATAAACATAAATTATTAGAAAGACATGTAATATATAAGAAATATGAACCGACATAAACTATTAGAAAGAGATGATGCAATATATAAACATACTTTTATTAGAAATAATCATCCGGATCAGGATTATCTGGATTAACGGTCGCATCATCACTATCGTACATTTTGAGATGTTCATGGTCGTCCTCCAAAGGCGGAGGAATGTCGTTGGCTTCATCATTGCCTAATTGTAATCGCTCTAGTAACTCTACCTCCTTAGCATTATGAACCACATCTCCAGTGTCCTCGTCAACCAACATTTCTGAGTCTAAATCCATTCCGACCGCTTGGGTTAAGTCTATCTCAAAAGACCCTTCTAGCCCATTTTCTTGGAAGAACTCTCCATCATAGGTGTTTGGATCTATGTTATAATCTTCATTGTTTGGGACTGGTAGTTTACCGCGTGGCGACACTTTGTATACAACGTCCCAACCCTCAAGCCTTTTGTCCTTTTTGCATGGGTATGACAATTAATACACCTGGGTGGCCTGTTGAGCCACTATATAGACATCATCTCCAGGTAAGACAGATGACTGTCGAATTTCGACTAGCCCAAGACTAGGGGTCTGTCTCACCACTGAAGGATCAAACCAATGACATTTGAAGATAACAGGAGAAAGAGGTTTGCTTCCACCGAAATTAAGCTCGTATATTTCTTCAAGTCTCCCATAGTAATCGAACCCATCAGAGCCTGGAGTATAAACTCTGGTATTTGTAGTCCTTCGATTGGGCATCCTCGCCTCATGGCTTGTTGTGCGAAAACGATAACCATTCACATCATATCCGGTAAATGACTTGACCTTATACGCACAACCATCGGCGATCTGTCTCAACTCGGGACTCATAGACCCATCGGATTGGCCCTGCGAGTTCGACCAGGATAGTTTGTTATATTAATGACATGACTTCAGTAACGTCAAATTTAGGACAAGACTGAAATTAAGTGTACCTTCTGTTTGAACCAAGAAATAAAATCTGGGTTTCCATGTTTAAGAAGGTCATCAACTTCGTGCGCGGTAGGAGCCCTCCTATTACGCCAGAATTGATCAAGAAATTCCCTGTATGAACGAGAAACAAGAGTGTTGGATGCAGAATAGTGGCTAGGTACTCGAAAACAAGATTGTTCTGAACTTACCGCATGTATGGCTCAACTTCGGATAGATTGGTGAGCACATAAAGCATGATAGCGCGTCACTCTGCATTTGTCAAGTTTTTGTTGGTGCCTTCACTTGCACTTCACAGTTGCTCTCGGAAAAGGCTGAGGTTCAATTCAACTTCGCCGACATTGTAACGAGGCGGTGGATTGTGCACGCTAGGGAGGTTGTCAGCATAATACTTTGTTGTAAAGTTTGACACCTCCTCCAGAATGTAAGCCTCTGCAATAGAAGCTTCAATCTTGCATTTATTTTTGCATTTAGTTCGAAGAACCTTTTGGCATCTCTCAATTGGATAGCACCAGCGGTTCTGCATAGGCCCTCCCATTCGTGCCTCATACGGAAGGTGCAGAATCATATGCTGCATCGGGTTGAAAAAACCCGGTGGAAATATCTTCTCCAACTTGCATAGCAACACGGGAGCAAGCTTTTCCATTTCTGCAAGCATGGTCTTCGATACTTCCTTAGCACATAGTTGGCGGAAGAAATTTCTCAACTCTGCCAGCACTAGCCAGACATGCTCGGGGACATAGCCTCGAACCATTACCGGAAGAAGCCGCTCAAGCCATATGTGGTAGTCATGACTCTTGAGCCCGTTGATTCGTAAAGTAGTTAAGTTCACTCCCCTCTTCAAATTCGCTGCGTACCCATCAGGAAATTTTAATGTTTGGAACCAACTTAGCACTTCCTTCTTTTGGTCATTATCGAGAACGAAATCGGCCTTAGGTTTTTTCCATGTTTTGCCGTCCCTGGGAGGTGGTATATTTAGCTTCGGTCTATTGCATAACCGCTGTTGATCCACTCTTGCCTTGGTATTGTCTTTGGTTTTATCAGGAATGTTCATGATTGTACCCCAAAGTGCCTCAGCAAGATTCTTTTCAGTGTGCATCATATCAATATTATGTGGAAGCAGAAGGTCTTGCATGTACAGGAGCTTCCACAGGCCTAACTTATGAGTCCAGGCATGTTGCTCGCCATAACCCACAAAACGGCCATCCTCCCCGACCACGAGAGCGTCTAACTCTGCACGAACATCCACACCTGTCATCATCTGTGGTGCAGGGTCTTGAACCCTGACACCTTTCGTGAAGTTCTTGATATCTTGTCTAAATTCGTGTTCAAGAGGGAGAAATTGACGTTGTTTGTTGAAGCATGAATATTTTCCACCCTTGGTCAGCCAGATGAACTTCAGAGATGCCTTGCATATTGGACATGGGAACTTCCCGTGAACACACCAAACACAGAATATCCCATACGCCGGATGGTCATGCAGGGAGTACTGGTAGAAGACATGCATTTTAAAGTTTGTTTTTGTAGCTCGATCGTATGTCCATACACCTTCCTCCCAAGCACGGTCCAAATCATCAACAAGAGGCTCCATATACACACTCATATTTTTCCCCGGGTAATTAGGAATAATTAACGACAAAAATATGTTCTGTTGTTGAAAGAGGACGCCGGGGGGAGATTGAGTGGGATCACGAACATTGGCCAACAAGAGTATGGGGCAGCCGTCATTCCATACGGGTTGAACCCATCTGTTGCCAACGCAACACGCACATTCCGAGCCTCTCTAGCCTTGTCACGATGAATCCCATCAAAGTGCTTCCATGCTTCACCATCGGATGGATGTATAAGCTTATCAGGATTGTATCGCACTCCACTTTTGTGCCATGTCATCTGTTTCACGGAGTCCTCGGTCATGTAGAGCCGTTGGATCCTCGGTATAGGTGGAAGGTACCGTAGGATATTCACGGGTATTTTGCTTTGCTTCTTCTTACCATCAGCACCGACTATCTCCACGAATCTAGAAGTCTGGCACTTCGGACATTGCTTTGCGTCCGCATATTCTTTCCTAAATAAGATGCATCCATTCGGACAAGCATGTATCTTCTGATACGACATCTTAAGTGCATTTAGAAGTTTATGTGTTGCGTACATGTTCTTTGGCAGAATGTGACCTTCCGGAAGGAGGCCGCCAAAAACTGTCAGGATGTGGTCAAAGGCGTCTCGACCCAAGCTAAACTGGGACTTGATGGCCAACAGACGTGCAACGGCATCCAA
Organism: Echinochloa phyllopogon; assembly: GCA_033239725.1. Taxonomy (NCBI): domain Eukaryota; kingdom Viridiplantae; phylum Streptophyta; class Magnoliopsida; order Poales; family Poaceae; genus Echinochloa; species Echinochloa phyllopogon. The sequence goes on along the minus strand of BTCW01000002.1, from coordinate 45,070,344 downwards.
TTGAGAAACCTTAGTGTGTGAGTGAAGGGGTTGTTGTGCCGCTGCCAACATGTCATAATAAGCCTTTGCAGTGGCCTCCGGCTCCTCCTCCCTAGGTCCATCATTGAAGTGTGCCTCGCCATAGTCATGCAACATGTCCCCTACCCCTGCCTCATCATCAAACTCCTGGATCCGCTGCCTCACAGCCTCGTCTCTCACACGATCAACAGCTTCACCATGGCGTGTCCACCGAGTATAGTTCTCCGTAAATCCATACTTAACGAGATGTTTACCCATCACTCCTTCTGTTTGGCATTTACGGTTGTCGCAAACCACGCATGGACAGAAAGTAGTTGGCACCCCTTTCGCATTGGCAAAAGCTTGCTTCAAGAACGCCTGAGTCTTGGCAATGCATTCATCTGTACATTCACCTTTAATTGAGCGGCCAGTGTACATCCACTCACGGTCATCCATCCCTTTACATATCATCGAGAAATAAATTTCTTCCATACCAAATTTATAATAATAAATGCATCTATCGGATGCTAGCTTTATGTCTAATAGGTAAAGATAGGTCCTAATCCCACCCGAGAATGTGTAGACGGGTAGTTTCCATGCTCTACTCGTATCCAAGACAGAATTTCGGCAGCACCTCCTCGTTGTTCTCCAAATACACGTCCAATTACGGAGATTGTGTATTCGGAGAACAACAGGGAGATATGCCGATACTCAGCCTCGGTACGAGTAGAGCATGGAAACTACCCATCTACATATCCTTGAGCTGTCCAAAAACGTGGACAATTCGAAACGGATACGGTTAGACATATGCAAAGATTCACATATTCACAACCGTATCTCTTTCGAACGGGAGACGCCTAACTAGGTTACGTGACACAGTTGTGCACAATCTTGGCCTGTTGAATTTAACTGTACGTTATGAATTCTTTGTCATGTTTTTGCGTATCCTACAGTAAATAAGATGTCATATCATCTTATTTACTGTAGGAAACGCAAGAACATGGCAAAGAAGCCACACGGTAAAGATAATTTCAACAGACGAATAAGGTGCACATCTTAAACATGGATCTACGAATTAAATGCTGAGGGGGTATGGTTTTGCATGTGCTCACCTACGGGCTCGACGTCGGGCGAGTCGGTGACGCTCGTGTCGGTGCAGACGGCGGGAACGACGTGCGGCGTCGGGGTCCAAGTCGAAGACGGTGCAATGGGCTGACTGAAATAAAAACAATTTTTTGTCAAATAAAAAATTCGGCAGCACCTCCCCTACACGGGGAGGTTTCTGAAACCACACATCCTGCCAAAAACACGGCACGAAGGCCGACAACCACATAACAAGGATGCGGCACGAAGGCCGACAACCACATAACCGTATTCACGGCACGAAGGCCGACAACCACATAAATATATCAAAATTCTATCATCCATATCCACATAAATATATATGTTTCTATCATATGTATGAAAAACAACAACTATCACATCCTACACAAAACAGCAACTACCACATCCTACCACAAACTAATTTGACAACTAGTTTTTCACATGTATTGTATTGTTGACAACTAAGTTTTTCACACGTTCTACACATGCATAGCAAATTTTTCATAACAGTTTTGCCAAAAAAATTACCTTCAGGACGTCGGGCAGGGGCACGGGTCGCTGGCGTGGGAGCAGCAGCGGGTAGGGGCGGCCGGGACCAGCGGGCAGGAGGCCGGCGAGGAGGCTGACGGCGGGGAGGAGGTCGGCGGCGACCGGGCCGGTGGCGACATGGACGGCGGGGAGGAGGCCCGCGGCGACAGGGACCGGCCGGCGGCGACAGGGACGACAGGGATGCCGGGGTTCGTCGGGGAGGGGGCGGCCGGGCGTCAAGACGGGCGTCGGGGCTGCGTCGGCGTCGCGTCGGCGTCGGGCCGTCGGCGTCGGGGCCTCGTCGGCGGGGCGAGGCGGAGGGCGGCGGCCTGGGGCGGCGGCGGCGCCCAGCGGCGGCCCGGGGCGCGGAGGGCGGGCGGCGTCGCGGGCCGGGGACAGCGTCGGGGCGGCGGAGTCGCGGCCGGCGGCCGAGACGTGGCGGCGGCGGCCCGGGCGGTGGCGGAGGCGGCGCTGTCCTGGCGGCGGCCCAGGGAGGCGGGCAGCCGCGGGGCGGATGGCGGGTGAAAAGCCACAGGGCGGAGGGCGGCCGGGTCGCGGCGTGCGACGGCGGCGGCAGGCGTGGCGACGGCGGCGGCGGCGGGCGTGGAGAGAGGCGAGGCGGCGCGTATAGATAGGGTTGGGGGACGCGTGGGCGGTTAAGTCCCCCCGGCCACCCTCCTGTTTGCCGAGTGTCCCAGATCGGGCACTCGGCAAACAGATCCACCACGTGGCCGTGCGCTGGAAGCTGACGTGGCCGCGCGCGGCCGAGGAGGACGGCCACGTGGCCTGTTTGCCGAGTGTCTGGCCCAGGGCACTCCGTGGCCTGTTTGCCGAGTGTCTGGCCCAGGGCACTCGGCAAACATGCCCTTTGCCGAGTGTTGGCACACGGCAAAGGTGCCACATAGGCCAATGACGTGGCCCGCGCGGCCGCGGGCTGGCCAGCCCACGTGGCATCTTTGCCGAGTGTCTCTGACCTGACACTCGGCAAAAGTGCTCTTTGCCGAGTGTCTATGACTTGACACTCGGCAAAGGTCTTGTTTGCCGAGTGTAGCACCATACCAAATTTTTCAAATTTGAACAAATACACATCAAAATATCTTGTCAAATACATTCAACAATGCACATTATATGCTTCAATGAAATGTTTTCATTATTTAATGCCTATATAGCTCATAATTCCTTCATAATTTTCATTATTTCATGCGGAGAAGGGCGTAGAAATAATTTAAAAAATATCAAATGGGTTCGGAAAAATATGATAACTTCAAATGAAGCAATCTACGTCGTCTATTGCCTATAGAAAAAGTTATGAACTCAAACTCTAATTCAACTTCACTTCGTTTCGAAATCCAGCTGTCTCCTTCTCAACTCTCTGAAACTTCTACGGGGATATGCTCCGATTGGAAAGGGCCGTATATATAAACTTTTCGAAATCATCTCAACCTTTTACCATAGGCTCCACATAAGATATAAAGAGCCTTTGATAAGTATCACTGGAAAAAAATAAAGTTTGAAGCCCAAAAACATAAGTTTAAAAACTAAGGTGCTGACTTTGCCGAGTGTTTACCAAGAAACACTCGGCAAAGGCTAGCTTCGCCGAGTGTTGAGTGCTGAACACTCGGCAAAGGCTAGCTTCGCCGAGTGTTGCCTGGTGAACACTCGGCAAACCCACCAAGTTTTTCAAAAATATTTTCAAATTTTCAAACTTTTATGTTTGAATTCCAAGTTTTTTAAGAATATTTTTAAATTTTCAAATTTTTTTGCCGAGTGTCTACAGTGTACACTCGGCAAAAGTCCAACCCCGGGCCTGGCCGGACATGTGCAGTGCACGTGCCACCTATTTGCCGAGTGTCGGCTGCAGGACACTCGGCAAAGCTGTGACAATTCAAACGGCCGCCAACGGCCGTGGGCGCGCGCGGCACATGCTGGACACGTGCCGCAGCTTTGCCGAATGTCGCTGACCTAACACTCGGCAAAGAGATGCTTTGCCGAGTATCAGGCCGGAGGCACTCGGCAAACCAGGGGCCTCCCAAACGGCTACGGACGGCCGCGGGCGGCCGTTGGCGGGCGTGTCACGTGATGAGCATGTGCGCCTTCTTTGCCGAGTGTCTTTGGCCTGACACTCGGCAAAGCTCTAATTTACCGAGTGTCGCTGGCCCGAGTGTCGCTGGCCTGACACTCGGCAAAGCACCTCTTTGCCGAGTGTCGCCTCTATGCCGAGTGCCTTGCTACGGACACTCGGCAAAGTCTTTCTTTGCCGAGTGCCCGACAGAATGCACTCGGCATATGCCGGGTTTCCCGTAGTGCTAGCTGCTGAAGATTATTAGCATATATATAGCAAGCAGCTGTAGTGCTTGTCTTCACCTTTTCTTCTCTTTTCTTGTTTCATGTAACTAGTTACGTACTGGAGACAAGGAAGTGGAAGTGAGATGATTGTTCAGAAACAAATGGAGCAAATATATGGAGATATAAGTTCTCCGATCTAGCAACCTAGCTGAGCTGTTCTACTCCCCTATTTGATTTACTTACATGAAACAAGAGATCGAACGTACCACGTCCATCTGAGGATCCCCCATCTGACAGTCACTCGGATGCAACAATATTACTTCGAGGAAAACCTGTGAATACGGTTCATGAGAGACCAAACGTCGAATTCTCATACATCGTCTACACACTCTACACAGAAGAATTAAAAAAAGAAACTCATCAAGCCGTATCGGTCATATTAGATTTGAAGAGCTTTTTCTCCTGCTCTATTTCCACTGTAGCGCGTTTCGCGCGGATGGCCCAACCAACATGTTTCAAGAGTGATTGCCTCGCTGCTGGATGCGCCCACCGTCAGGCCTCAGCCCCGATGGCATGCACACAGCACGCTGAGGATGTCATGGACGTAGTAACTATCGTTTCCTTGCTGCCTCTCATTTCTGGAATCTGGTAGTGATAGGCTGATAGCTATCCCCTCCCCGTTCTCGCCGTTTGCTAGTCCTGCTTCTTCCCTACTCGATCACTTCGATAGTGTGAATGGTGCATTAGGTATTTATCTACAGAAGGATGTACTAAAGAGTGAATGCCCTCGATGCAATGTACTCCCTCCGTATAGGATTTAGATGTCGTTTTGGACAAGGTTTTAGTTAAACATTGGGAATATAAATCATGAATAACTTTTAAGTCGTTGAGTTTGAAAATGTGAAAATCATATCAATAGATTTGTCTTAAACAATATTTTTATAAAAGTATACATGCATTATGTTTTAATAAATATTTTTATAAAAATAAGAAGTCAAAGTTACGTTTTGGAGACCATGTCATTGTCCAAAACGACATCTAAATCGTATATGGGGGGAGTACACGTACAAATAGGTCATCAAGGTCAATACCTGGCCATGATACATGTCGGTGCCCCCAACTTGAACAAACGATTATGAAAATTATAAACCTCTAAAAGTTAAGATTTTTATGTGGTATTTACGAAGGGGTGGTGTTAACAAAAGACAACCTAGCTAGCTAAGCGACTAAGACTTTTTTAGTCTACGGATTGATAAACATTAGCGTTTGGGCTCCTTATTTTTTATTTTGCTTGTTTTTGCTGTGTGCATTCTGGTAATGCAGATCGGAAATTTATTTCAAGAAATTTGTATCAACTCGATGTAAAATTTTTTAATTTAATAAAGTTTTCCTTATATAAAAAAAGGTTAAGGTCAATAAAAGTGAACGACTTGAATTGGTGCTATATTGATTGAAAATTTAGAAACATTCTCCAAGCTAGCAAATTAACTGGTTGGTCTTACACCAATCCCTTTTATTCGGAAACAACCTATACATATGTGTGTCCTTGATCAATATGCAGTTCCATCAGACTCGAACATGATCCAAAAAAGATGATAAAAATATCCCATCCCCGTTACACAATGGCACCCTTTCTAATTAGCGCCACGTCTTGAAGAGACTTCATGATAGTCCCCAGCTGGGCGAGTGTACCTCAGGCAAGTGGCTTCTCCGCGGTTCGAAGAGGATGGTTTGGATGGCGGCCCTTTCAGCGAATCTGGGACCAATGGATAGTCCCACAATCTTTGGTGAAGCCAGGCCCTTGGCAGACGAAGTTTCCACAATGCCTCTCATTCCTAGCCAACACTCAAAACAGAGTATGTACTCAAGAAAAACTCTCGCCTCTCATACTCATTCCTAGCCATAGCTCTTTTCCGTCTGCTGATTCGTTGCTGGGTTGTTGTGGGAGGGGATCTAGGCCCTTGATGCAACGTACGTACAAACAGGCACCACATGGGCATGGCTGCCGTTATCAAAGATCCTGGCATTGATTTGATGATCCGGAGAAGGAAGATGGCTGTAGTGCTAGGGATTCGTTGGCACAGCGCTGCGGATTCGTTGGACGAGTGGGATAGGATACGGCGCTAGGGCTTGCTGTTTGCCCCTCTTTTAGTTATACGCCAAGATTGGGCTTGCTGGCACACACTTCTGTTAGCTGGACATGTCTCTGAATAAATTCCAATTTCCAAAACACCTCCAAATAAATCTGCTATAGAGTAAAGAAAGATTGTAGAAATCTGGACAGGACACTTCAACATGAAGACGTTCAGGACAATCAATACATACGGACTACTAGCATTCTATGATACTCACGTGCATCGATGTCTATTGAACAGATCCAACATGCATTTCAGAGACGTTTGTTTCAGCTTGGAAGTGTGGTAATAGAGCCTTCAGAGAGAGAATACCAATACCAACCAAATACTGGTACTCTGTAGGAAATGAACTCAATAAGCACCACGTGATGAGATGTTGGAAACCAAACAGTTTTTGTGCTAGAACGGCACAAGCAAGGTTTCCAACTCTAACCCTGGACATAGAATGGCTTGTGACAGACCGTACGTATCTTCTTTCCAGTACAAAATATGAAGCTCTCCTGCGTAGTACCTCCTCGCACAATTACACGGTACCAAAAAGAGATACTAAAGTCAGTGTCCACTTTGAAATAGAAAAACCAGTCTTAATTTGTTCATCATGTTTATAGTGATACATACAAGCAAAAGATTCCATGATAATTTCGACATTGAATAGCAGGTCAAATTTTATTAACACCTCTCATCGTTGTGCAAAAAGCAACCCATGCACTTGAGTATCCTGATTTTGCGGCTGGAACAGAACTACTACTACCGCTAAGCCAGTAGCATCAGCTGAATTGAATCTGAACCGCCTGCCGTGATTCAGCAGAAAACCGGAGGCTCTTGTCGTACATCAGGCAAAAACCTCAAGCTCCTAAGCTTTGCCAAAATGCCAAACATGACCAAAATCCCCAGGCCGCATGAACGCTGACAAGAAACACCTGGTTAACGGTCTGACACTCTATTTTATTAGAACTAGTCTATCAACCCGTGCAGCTGCACGGGCTTCCAATTCTTATAGGAAAAAATTAAAATTACGCACCATACTTTGGTCGTCCTTTGGCTAACTTACTAAATTAATTTTTTTTGTTAAATTTCCTCTCACAGCTGTCATTTCGTCTAGCTTACCATTTAATAAGGTTTGTTTTTCTAATGCACAGCTGGATTTAAATTTAAATTTTTGTAGGACAACAGCAAACATCATAATATATATTTAAAAATATGTTATGTTTTTGTCATTATTTTGATAGGATAAACATTTAATAATAAATTAATCCTTAGGGTGAGTAACTGTACAACCATGATTAGAAAATTTATAATATATATTTTTAACACTATAGTCATATAAAATTTGAACTTACCACTTATGAAGATAGAAATAAAATCGGGTCGCCACTTGATTTGTGCAACCGGAGCAGGATTTATGTTTCTAGAGTTCCACGTTACTTTGTATCTCCCTCTGATGAATAGAATATGCGTGCATTCGTACTAATTTTTGGGTTTCAATTGGAGGCAGTATCATGGACCTAATATATAATAGGCATACGCCATTACATGCAGTGAATGAGGAAGTGCATGCTAATTATTCCAGGCAGTGTGTTATTTCTGCTTGTTGATAAGTTTTGATCACTCCGTGGATCCTAGCTAGAAATTAAGAAACGGAAGCATCCAAACCCTAGGCCTCCCTAGCAAGTGGAAAGCTGGTTCATGATCCAATCAATCAAACAGTATGTATTTTGCTTATGAAAAGTCGAAATAACTCTCGATTAACAAATCTTGACAGAGCATCTCACCTTCGTGGGCTCCATAAGTGTCCTAGGGCTGTCAGTGGGTTTTGCTGGTCTGATCGTAAGAAATCATGTTAGTAAAGTAATCAGGTTGCACCAAGGAGTAACAAACACCAAATACATGCTCACACGACTTGTTCAACATGCAGTACGTGATCATTACGGGTCCCTTCTATTGCTATATTGTTTAAAATAAAATTGAAGACCAGATAATTAAGCATGTAGGCAAGCATTGAGATCCAGAATTTCTTTTAATAAGTAGAAGATGAAGAATCAGGAACTTACGGGTGGCTAGCTTCTGCGATTGCAAGGCCGTGCTCTTTATTACTGGGCTGATCATCAGGCGCCGTTATGGGCGGCGGATGATCTAGGGCTAACCGAGACAGACGAAAGTACGGGATCATTAGGAAGGTGATTTTTTAACGTGTTTCCTATTTAATTTGCTTACTGAAAAAGATTTATATCTATTAAGATGACAAAAGTGGGTAATTTATATATAAATTTAGGGGGTTATTTTATATCACTTCATAATGGCATAGGTGGGTAATTTTCTAAATAGTAAAATAGATCTAATGGCTATTATTATTGAAGATGATTAGAATATACTAAATGGATGGCTAGATGTTTCTATTTTTTGTGAAATTTTTTAGGATTTATCTCTTTTTCTAGCGCGTCTCGTGAGGATTAACGTGGAGGCTTCAAAAGGAGCATCTAATTAGTAATAGTAAGATACATGATATTAAGGTCCATCAGTTCAGCAACAACATTTTTACGTAATTTCAGGAGCATGATGATCAAGCCGCGTTGCTGGTATCCACAAATTCCGATCTCACGGCGTGCACCACATCCACTTCTGCATGCCACAGCTCGCTTTCGAGGTTACATCTCTAACCACTCCGGCCCAACCGGGTTGGCCATCATCGCTGGCGAAGCCGCCCAGTATCCCCCTCAGATTCGACACTCTAGCAGGGTCTAGCTGCTCCTCCATGTGTGCTTCGTCCTACTAGCCGGCCAGCACCATCACATCACAACTCGCGGCGATGCGGTCTTCATGCACGATTGCCACGATGCAATGTGGTGATGGGACATGTCGTTGCACACACCAACATGCAGTTTTAACGGAGAGAGTGATGATAGATGATCGGCAGAAAATTCAATACTGAACCGGGAACATAAGCACAGGCACAGCAAACTTCTGCGACGTCTCTCATTCCCAGCACAGTGCTCAAATAGGAGCGGACAAGAAAACTCTATGATGCTAGCTATTCCTACATGCATACTCATCACTTGCGACGAAGTGGAGGCGTGTGCAAGTGTATATAGATATATGTAGGGATGATAGTAGTGTACTACTAATAGCTTGATGCTTTGCAGTGCGAGTTGGTGGTGTGTGATGAAACAGTTAGTGCTACCAGTAGTTGAGACTGATGAATGTCTTGGTCTGCAAGCTCTGGGGGATCGAAAAAGAAAACTGCCCCATTGCTCTTCCTCCCGTAGTGTGCCACGCCTCAGCCACGCGCAACTAACTTCTTGTTCTGGGAGGCGCTGGGCGCACGCAACGATCCTCTGCTCAGCACGTGAGCAGGACCAAACCGACTTGCATGTACAATTAAGCCGCAACAGATGCTTTGCAGATGAAATGATCTGTTTACTGAATTTTGAACGTGATGCATAAGACTGATTGGAATGTGATGATTCAGCTAGCTGTTACGCCGGCGGAGGACGATGCGGGTGCAGACGAGAGAAGCGGCGCCAGCGGCTGGCAGATGAGGGGAGGCGGTGGCCAGCCTTCATCTGCGATGGTCGCTGGGAGCGGAGCCACGCTGGAGGGCTGCAAAGGCCGCTTGCCTGAAGCCGAGCGCTGCAGCGCCCTCCACGTGTGGGAGCTGAGTCCGTCGGGTGCGTTCGCTCGAAGGACTGTCCCCGCGTCGCTCGTCCGGACGGGAACGGTATACACGCATCGGAGTTTGCATACCGTCTCCTTCAAATATTTTTCCTAGTCCAATGCCCAACTAACACCCAGGTTTGATGGTGTATGAGCACCTAATACTGAGGGCAGTGTCAACGGCCACTCGTTCCATTGGGCCGCACAACATTCGACCAACCTAGCTAGTGATGGTCGACCCAAAAGTTCTGAAAGAATGGCTTAGTCCACCATTGACGGGGCAAATTTTCCTGGTGACTCTCATTCCTACGTAGCACATAGTATGGTGGTAGGCTGCTGGTAGTGGTGGATATTCCTCTCACTTTGCAACCTGGTAGAGCTATGCCTCCGGCTCCCTCCATATTTAAGTCCCTACTTGCTTAGATGGTGTGACGGACACTACTACAGGATTCAACATCACAAACGGTTTTAAAAGGTCATCACAAACGGTTTTGGGAAGTGTTTGTGAAAGGTCGTTTGTGATGCCTGGGGCTATCACAAACGGTTCATGAACCGTTTGTGATGTGGGGCATCACAAAGGGTTCTTGTTGAAAACCGTTTGTGATTATGTTTTTTCATTTTTTTATATACAGCACATATACAGTCCATATACACATCTCAATCACATATACGGCACACATACACATCACAGGCATATATAAATCTCAAAGATGTCACATGTTCACATCACAAGCACAATTCAACAACATTTTGCAAGTTTCAAACTTAAACCAAATTCGAAACTTATTACAAGTCCAACGTATGTGACATGTCTTACACCTTAAGAATGTTAAACTCGCCGTCGTCGCTCACAATTTCATCCATGATGAACCCAGCTAGTTGTTCTTGGAGTGCAGTCACCTCTCCTGGAAGCATCTCCGAGACACCTAGTTCTAATTCCTGCACAAAACGACATTGTGAAACAACCAAATACATTAGCATATATATTGTTTAAACACATGTTCGGAAAGCGAAAGACATGATTCAATTACTAGATTAGTACGAACCAGATCTTCTAATGCGCTAAAGTCATCTCCGCTGAAGCAGTGAATGTAGTGCATACAATAGAACCCGCAATCGCTTGTGCCCGGCGGCTGTCTTTTAATCCACTTGGCATCGTCGACGGAGAACCTTTTCCAATAAGGTCTATGCATCCTCGGGTATTTTTTGCAATACATTGCGAATATGCTATACAATATTAAATAGTAATTGAGATTGGGTTGATGAAAGAAAACATAATACGACTCGGTAGAACGAACCAACACAACATTAAATACTTACTTGTCTAGCTTGTCAAGAAGTGGCTGAATGAGTTCTCGAGGCCTCATTAATGAGTCGAGAACCCTTATGTGGCTCTTTAGAAGGGAGATTTCCAAAAGAACATAATGCATCCTGTAAAACATTTCACACATGTTAGAAAATAGTGAATGATTCGTGTTATTGTATAGATGCATGCAACTAGGAACACACTTACGAGCAGTTGTACGGTAGAAGTATGCGATCCTTCTCTCTCAGCGCGCAAAAAGCGTTGTAGAGATAATGGCCCGTGTCGACGTTATGCAAGGTCGTTTCATTTATCGCGACCGGGTCCAGGAAGGCTACATCTTTGCATATATTGTTTCGCCTAAAATTTTGAGCCTCCATCCTACAAAAATTTAAAGCTATGAGAGTTTATGTCGTCATCAAAAGAACGAAAGAGATTTAGTTACGGTACTTACAAGCACCAAAGGAACACGAGGCTGACATCGAGGCTCTGTCGTTGGTAGAACTGATGTAGAATATTGAAATCAATCCACAATATGTTATGAGTGCTGTTCTTGCCCTCGTCCACCTTGCCGAACCATTCGATCGGGTATCTGACCCCAAACTGTGTTGAACCACCTTGCATTTTGTACCATTGATGCAAGTTCCTCATCCTCGTCGGTAGACGAGGGATATCATCTGGGCAAACCAGGTCGTTCCCATACACGAACGGCCATTGGGGCGCGAGTGGCGCGAATGGCACATCCACTTCATTGCGTTCTTGCAACTGATGGAGTTGTTGCGTTGAGAGACCGGTTTCTTCCATGAATTGCTTCCTAGCTGCTTCCTCCCTTTGCGCAGCCGTTAGTTTGAGCATATCCCTGCTGTAGTTACGTACTGCCTTTTTAGACACCATACGCTCAAACTCTGACCGACTCGGTTTATTATTCACTGTCTTGATAAAATTCCTGGAGAAATGATCAATGGCAGATTTGGATATCTCAACTTCCTCCTTCTCACGCATCAGGGATGTAATGCTACCACTCACTGGTTTTTTCTTCGACTTGCTCTCATGCGGGCTTGAAACGGATTGTCGACGCTTGGAAGGCGGACTTGGTTGCCTAGGAGGCGGACTTGGTTGCCTAGGAGGCGGACTTGGTTGCCTAGAAAGGTTCTGATCATTCATGCCGCCGTCCTCCTCCTCTGACTCCGAATCCGTATCGCCAAAGGATATATAGCGTTTGCGCCACCCGACAATGCAACCAAGGTTATCTCTCAACCGTACGGCGTCATCCTCCCCCGGAATTTCCAGCTCCAGTATGCCGTACCGCTTTTTGACTAGTGCATCAAGTGTGACTCTTGCAAAGCCAACGGGCAACTCACGGCAATGCAACACCTCTCGTTCCCTAGTAGGCAGAGCTTGACCAATGGCCACCTTAGTCTTAATCAACCCTAACATCACATATAGCTTGCAACTTCTCGGGTCCGTGATATCATCCACTGGAAATCTCAAGTTGGGATCTTCTACGGGAGGATTCACGTTACTCCCGCAGCTGCTACGATGCCCCAGTGGGCTAGTGATAATTGGGTCGGCATTTGAAGCTGCAACAGGCGGACGCTGGCTCATTTGTTGCATTTCCTCACGCAACTTATCATTCGAAGCCTGCATTTCGTCACGGAGCTGTTGCAAAAGCTGCTCGTAGGATGCTTTGCCCCGAGACCGACTTCTGTACGAGCCCGAATGAAACTCAAAGGTTTTCAGCCATGGAACGTTTCCTGCACCTCGTGTACGTCCGGGATGCTCTTTGTTTCCCAAGGCCCGGGTAAGCGCATCATTCACACTCTCTGATTCAACGGAACCTGAGGCAATCTCTGAATGTGCTTGCTCGATCCGTTTAACCGCTTCTTCGGCACGAGAATCCTTATGCATAAGCTTCCCATCAGGCCCGTATTTACACCCGTGCCCTAGAGCCCAAGTCACGGACCTTGGCTCCCAATTTGCTGTCTGCAGCTCGACACCACTCCTTTCCAGCTCATCAGCCTCCTTCTCCCACTCGGGTATCTTCCTCACGTACCCACGAGATCCTGTGGTATGTGGGTGTAAATTTTTCTTGGCTGCCTCAGAATTTCTGGCGCTAGCGGCTTTGGCATCCTCAGAGAGCTTGTATGCCACAAATTCTTCCCAGAAAGGTCGCTGAATTGGGCATTTTGAGAAATCTGGAACAGTTCCTTCCATGACATGCTTCTTGTTGAGTTGATGCTTGAAATATTGAAACCGACCAGCCATTACCTGGAGGGCTTTGTGCTTCATAACGTCCTCCGTACCGGCAGGGAAGGTGAACTTTTCTGTCAACTTGACCCAGCATATCTCCTTGACCTCATTCAGAACTATCCACTGTGGATGTTGTTTACTGTTCCAGTACCTCCATTTGATGGGAATATTCTCCCTCACTATTTTGCCGATGGTCGTCTTGTAGGGCCCCTGGGCCGATATAGGATCTACAGGCTCTCCGGTTTCATCGACCTCGAGGATTAGAGTTCGGCCTTCCGGCATCTTGCTTGGCCCTCGCTTGGACCTTCGTTTCTTTGATGAGGTGGTTGCGGTTTCCTCGGCGGCTTGGTTCTCAACAATTGGCGAGTCGCCGGCTGTGAGGTTGAGGAGATTGCTCGGGCTTCCTTCATGGTAATCGGCCCCTGTCACATCATTGTTACGACCATCGGCACCTTGATTTTCCCCGTCATCGGTGGCGGGTTGGGCACGACGGGTCTTGAATAGTGAGAAACGTCCCATTATAGCTACATAAAGTTTAAAATAAATATCACTATTAGTGATTAGAGCGGCACAACATGTCACTCTTAAAAACTACAATTTCCTAGAGAATCCAAGATTTAGTACTAAGAAATCCAAGGTTAAAATAAAAAAATTGATAGACCATAGAAATGACAGCATAATTGGAATGAAAAGAGCAAAATACAAGATTTTGTCTATATTTAGATAACAAATTAACTTCGCTTATTGCCTGGAGAGGCAATAATGCAGCTGTGAGAGCAAATACACACCAGAAATGCAAATATGAAATATCATGAGTGCCTATCTCCTGCAATTTCTTACAGCAGGCACAATATGAAATATCACCTATATGAAATATATCACCTCTGGTGGATGGACCAATTTAACACAAAAGTGGCAGAAAAATGATTGCAAGATCTACCGGTCTTGGGGTGCATGGCATTGATACTACATAGCAACCTGAGTTGTTACAAGCACACAATATGCATGACTGAAGAAGGATGACATTTGAACTCTGGAAGAAGAAAATGAACTCCAACGGCCATGGGCTTCGCCGGCGGCGATAGCCGGCCGTTCTTCGCCGGACTAGGGTTGGGGAAGGTGTGGGCTCACCTTGGCCGGAGTTTGGTCGGGGTCGGAGGCGGGCGGCGGCAAGGCAGGGGCGCCGCGGACTGGAGCGGGGACGGGAGCGCCGGAGGACGACGAGGACGGGCGGGGCGCAGGCAGGGACGCCGCAGGATGCGGCTGGAGGATGCGCCGCGGACTGGAGCGGGGACGGGAGCGCCGGAGGACGGGCCGGCCAGCCGGCGACGGACGCCGCGGAGAGGCCCCCGCCAACTGAGGGCCGCCGTGGGCAGGGGCGCCGTGGGAGGTGCCGCGCCGCGGGCAGGCGTGCCAGAGCAGGGTCGCCGGGGAAGGGGCAGCGGTCGGGAGCGGAGCGGCGGTGGAGCGCAGCGGCGGTGGAGCGGCGGCGGCGGTGGAAGGGGCAGCGGACGAGCGGCGGCAGAGCAGCCTGGCGGGGAAGGAAACGGCGCGTGCGAGTCTGAAAATTTCGCGGGGGAGGCTAAAAATTTCGCGGGTACTTAAACAGGCTCTATCACAAACGGTTTTCAGGGCAAAAACCGTTTGTGATAGGCTGCCATCACAAACGGTTTTGACTCTAAAACCGTTTGTGATGGCAGCCTATCACAAACGGTTCTTGTTAAGAACCGTTTGTGATGGTTCACATCACAAACGGTTCTTAACAAGAACCGTTTGTGATGTTGATTTACCCAGCAATAAATGCATGTAATTCATAGAATACATGTAATTCCCCGGAAATTCATATAATTAACTACATGACATGGATATAATATAAATTAAATAGTATGTGCATGGAGTTATATATGTTTCGATTACAGAAATAAAAGTAGTGCGTAGAGAACTAGCTAGCTCTAGATATTACATGATACACGTATCAATTATTCAACTGACGATGATTGCCTCATCGTGGTCAAGCCGCACGTATGCCGGTTCCTCGCCATCTTTTTCTTCAAACACAGGAAGGTCGACATCCGGCCCAAGTGGAGGCATGTCGTGGAAGCCGTTCCCTTCTTCTTCGGTTCTATCTTCAACACCGACGATCTTCCTTTTGCCCTGGAGGACAACGTGTTTTCCATCATGAGCGAGGTCCGTTGCGTAGAAGACTTGCACTACATCCTTAGCCCAAACAAATGGTTCATCTCTATACCCGGTGTTTTTAAGATCGACGACAGTCATTCCGTACTTGTCCTCGAAGACCCCCTTGGGAAGTCTGACCCACTGGCACCGAAATAGAGGGATCTTCAATCGTGGCCCATAATCTAGCTCCCATATCTCTTCGATGAACCCATAGTATGACTGAACCCGTTGATTGCTGTCGTAAGCATCAATACGAACGCCGCTATTTTGGTTAACACTCTTTTCATCTTGCTTTCTCGTGTAGAATGTGTATGCATTTATGTCATATCCTTGGAACTTGGTCAATGTACTTGATGGTCCGAGGACCAACAAATCGAGCCAACAGGTTGTAGATCCAAATAGTATGTGCAAAACTCAACCGGTTCCTCTGTCTCCCATCCAGTAGCCATGGAACCCTCCGGTCTGAATCTGTTTTTAACGTACTTTGGTTGTGTGGCTTCATTCTCACCCCGTGTGGCCTCTTGGGACGTTTTCCACAATTTCTCAACCACATTTGGTTCTGTGGCTTCATTCTCACCTTCCTCCCCATGCTTGTTCCAAACCTTGTAGTTTGGCATGAAACCCCTACACAGCAAGTGGCGTCGGATCTGCTCGATGTATCCAAACTGCTTCTGGTTTTTGCAATCAACGCACGGACAATATTCATATCCATCGCTTGTTTGGTACGACCTCGCAACATTCACAAACTCACAAACCCCCTTGCAAAATGAGTCATCCGAACAGGCAACGTACATCCAAGCTCGTTCATCCATCTATTACAAACAAAATGGGTTTGTCCTTAAACCAATATTTCCAATAAAATAATAATGCCAAATTATTTGCAAATCAATCGCACGAAGTGTTGCTAGATACAAACCTTGAGTCAAGGGAGAGAGTCAAATTGAGCCGAGGACCAAATTGAACCAAGTGGAGCCGAGGACCAAATTGATGAAGAAATTGATGAAAAACGGCCTACAAAGTTTCATGCCAAACTTTCCATCACATTCTTCTCAATTTTCATAAGCATTCAAGTTTCTACAAAGTAAGCAAATAAGCTAGATACTAACCTTGTTGCAAAATAATGAGAGCTAGACATTTGGATAATCCATGAATAAATTGATGAATAATGGCCTAGAGGCAAAAAAATAGAGTTTTCATCACATTCTTCTCAATTTTGCAACCATTCAAGCTTCTATTAAGTAAGCAAAGCAAGCTAGATACTAACCTTGTTGCAATAGAATGAGTGCTAGGCATTTCGATAATCCATGAATAAATTGATGAAAATTATCCTAGAGGAAAAAAAGAGACATTTCATCACATTTTTCTCAATTTTGCAACCACAAGCTAAAGAATCATGGAAGAATGCCTATCATGTGTCTTCAAGCAATATATTGATGAACTACCTACTAAATTTGAGTTCCTAAATTGAATTCCATGAGAATTGAGCTCTAGAGAGCATGAAAGAGCCCCTCCACCAAATTCATGGCAAATTTCAAAATCTAGTGGTTCAAACAAGCTATAAATTGGAGGAGTTGAGTGTTACCAACCTCAAAAAATGTTGATGGAGAGCTTTCTTCAAAAAACGTGACCTTTCTTGAGCTATTTGGTGAGAAATGGCCTCCACAATGGTGAAAAAAATGGTGGGCGTCGGGTTGGAGAAGAAGAGTGGGAGGGGGGAGATGCTTCTTTTGTACTGTACGAGCCATCACAAACGGTTCTTAACAAGAACTGTTTGTGATGGCCCAACATCACAAACGGTTCTTTAAAAACCGTTTGTGATGTTGGGCCATCACAAACGGTTCTTGTTAAGAACCGTTTGTGATGGCTGGGGGGGCATCACAAACGGTTCTTAACAAGAACCGTTTGTGATGGCCCCCATCACAAACGGTTCCAACGGCTGGTAGCCTGGAGCCTTGAAAACCGTTTGTGATGGGGCTATCACAAACGGTTTTACAAAACCGTTTGTGATCAACTGTTTGTGATGTTGAGTTCTCTAGTAGTGGGATGTGGTATAGGTATTTATATATACAAGACTGTAAGATGTATAACATTAGCTTAAATGTCTCAGATTCGTTGTGCACTTGGTGATCGATGCAAATATACTAAAGAGCAAATGCCCTTAATGAATTGTACATTTGTACATGTATTGATAAAATAGTGGTAGACTATAAATTAAAAGAATCCCTTGAAAAGAAAAGAGGCAAAGGACACACTTTTTGAGAGAGCCTCATCCACATATATATTTACGTGGGCCCCACCTTCTCCATCTTATCTTCATGTACCTTACTCCCGTATCTCATTACTATCACAACACCTCTACGCGAGTATCTCGACGCCCATCGCTGATGCACGTGCCCCCATCTCCCATGGCGATAGCACTGTCGGAGTCGCCGCCCACAACCATGACCCACGCGAATCACATGGATTCAGCGCTCCCATAGCCCACGCCTCCCTCACGGCTCCAGCAGCGGTGGATCCACTGCTGCCTCGCCCATGTCCACAGCCTACCTTAGGTGGCACCACCATTGTCGGTGTGAGACATGCCATTCGACACCAATGCCCATATCTTCTTCACCGCCCAACGATTGTCTCCCACCACCCCAGCGGGTGGCACCCTCGCCGCCTCGTGGTCCCGCCTATAACCTACCTCCACCGTTGGTTCAGCAAGCACCTCCCACAACCATCTATTTAGATCCTATATCCATAGATTGCCTCCACAATCCATAACCCTAAAACTTTAACCCTAATCATAACCCCAACCCCAAACCCGAACCCGAACAGAAGCTCGCCTAAGTTGGACTCCTCGCTAGAGAAGATGAGTTTCTCGCTAGAGAAGAAAAATATTGTTGGGGGGAAGTGTCTCTTTTCCTACTTTCTTGTATTGACGGAGAGACTTCTCGGTTTAGATTTTCTGAAGAAAGAAACGTCCTCCAAGCTAGAAAACTGGGTTGTTAGTCTGATGTCATCAAAGGCTCCATAAACTGGCTACTTTAATTTGGTACCAGTTAGCAGCATATAGCAAGTACTCAACTGTGAATGTCCCTGATGCATTGTACACCACTGGATCAATTTTCCAGAATGGCGGATTGGAAATGGAATTGCTCGGAAAGAAAGAAACCTCTGCATTATCTAAACCAGCAAACTGTGGGTGGTTATTCTGACCCCGATCCTTTTTATTTTGGAGACGGGCTGTTCCGTACCGGTGTGTGTCTCTCTTGACCAATATATGCAGCTCCAGGGTATTGATCAGTTCGTGCATCTCTCACCTGGCCTTTTGGGCTTGCGGAATGCCGACGCACGTACATATGGTCTTTGGTGCACAAACTGACCAGGGGAAGTGTTTCTAGGCGAAGAACGCACGACCCAGCAACAGAGACAGCGGGCTAAGCTAATGGAGCATGTCTGAGGACACAGACACATTGGCACTGCACACACATGGCGACGGCGTGCACAGCCCCGTACCCGGCCATGGGCACACCGAGGAAACCACGAATCCACAACTATATCCATAGCTGCGTCCTTCACAGCTCTGAGCAGAGCGTTCGCCACCACGGTGTTCCCGCCTGCACGCCGGAGGCATGCCATTCGCGGCGGTGGCCGCCACGCCCGGTCTCGCTAGAACACCGTCGGTCGGCCCGTCCCCCAGGAGACATGGAGTGGTCGCGCGGCAATTGAACGATGCACCGAACATTTCTGCTCATGCACTCGCGGCAAATAGTTTTGTGGCAGATAGAGTTTCCGAGATGCTTCTCATTCCTAGCTAGGGCACTCAAATAGTGTCGACAACACAAGAAAAACTCTCCATCCAACCCAAACATACGGTTTGGTCAAAGTTTTGTAGACGTCCAAAACAGCTCTTTTTTTTTGTTTGTTTCCTTGTGTGCTGGGTTGATTTGACAACTCAGTGAGCTTAGCATCAACAGCTTGGATTCGATACGAGGCACAGCATGGGGACGACTACAGCGATCTACTTAATATCTCACATTGATTTATTTGATTGGGAAGAGGATGATGGGAGAACTGATGTGCGGCTGCGCAGGTGAAGTTCTGAATTGAGTGGCGGCTGAGTAGGATAGGGTGCTAGTAGCTAGGGCTAGGGGTTCGCCGATTGTTCCCTTTTTATTATATCCATCTTTGGATTTGCCGGTGCACACACCATTAATTAACGTAACACCAGTACATCAACCCGTGCTTCCGCACGGCCTAACAATTTAAGCGATGACTATTTTAAAAGATGTATATATAAGCATTAAATTTTTTTTGCTTAAAGTTTGGACTCCTTGTATTTAATCCCTCTCATTTTTTTCATTTCAAGCATTAATGAAATATTTTGTAATTTTTTTGGTTTATGCAACAGATACTTTATATGGTGTTTCGTCGATCCCATGCATAGTTTTCTCCCTTTGTATTGCCCCTTAGTATATTTTGGACATATATTTACCTGGAATTTGAGCTTGATCTATGTCAAGTATATTTAATTTGGCTTTCAAGAATCTGTGTACCGCAATTGATATTTTTCTTTTATTCTATCTATTATTTCATATCCCCTCTATAGTTCTATACCGCACTCTTAGTTACTATATTAGCACATAGTGGCATTTTAGCTTGCACCCTACTTCCAGAGATTACATCGTGCATATGCATTTTTGAACTGGCCGTTAATATAATTTTCTCTAGAGTTGGGTCTCCAGATTTCAGTGGAGCTAGAGCATGTGTTTCAACTTCATAGTTCTTCGAACATGCAGAATATCCTGACCCAACTCTGCCCATCACCCATGTAATCCTCCTTGAAGCTGCAGTAGCATCAGTAGTATGCCCAACAGTCGGTGCTCGTACTTACTCGGCGGCAAAAGGAGATCCAAGGAGGACCTCAGCACTCTCGCCATATGCTCAAGGACATCGCGAGGATGTCCAAGAAGTAGACGAAACCAATATGAGCAGCAATGGCAGCAGGTCAACGGCATGATCGCTCTGATCGCATACTGATTCCTCGAGTCCTTGCTCCTCGGCCAACATGTGGTTCTTCGCCTCTGCACACCTTGCTGGCCACCCCAAGCTCCAAGGGCCCTCCTATATATGGAACCAAGTCAGACTGTCGGAATGTCGGACCATCACCGGCCTTCCTCGATGCTTGCTTCGCTGAGGTGCAAGCAAGGCTGCCGCGTACACCAAAGATCGAACAACTTGCTCGCCTTCTTAAAATCATCCTTGTGAGAGCCGAATTCTAGTGAGGCGGCGAAAAAACCTTGAAAGCCTATTTGATACGTTGACTCTGTCAGGACATCTAGCATTGCGAGCGCTGCCTCTACTATCTTCTATCCAAATAGATGAGCACACATTGAGGGCTAGACGATGATCAATTTTAGTTAAAGCTGCATCTTCATCAAAGCCTGTAGGTTTGTTTTTCCCTTTTTAGATTTTTATTAATATATTTATTATTTTTCTATAAATTTTGTAATGGCGGTGTGGGTAATTTAGAAGTAAGTATGGGGTTATTTTAGGTAAAGCAATAAATGTAATTATTTGGAAAATAGGATTGATCCGATGGCTATCATTAATAGTAATATTAATTCAATGGCAAGATGTTTCTGATTATTTTGAGAATTTCTTGGATTTATCTTTTTTCTAGCGCGCCTGGTGGGAATTAACGTGGAGCCGATCTGAAAGAAGTCTCCAATTAATAATAGTAAGATAAGATAAGATAAGATGCCTCCAAAGAAATATCAATTTTTGCTAGGAGCAGCATGCATCGTATAAGATTTTGAGACTCATCGGATAAAAAAAAATTCATCAAGGCATTTTCCGGATCCTGCCATACTCCGTACAACAGAAGATTGAAAGCCTATCCCTCTTGCCCCTTCCTGCGGTAGCGTGGCACGTGCGTTCCTTCCGTCTGCCCGTCCCTCGTCCCCACGTGCGATCAATTTAATCCCTACAAAACCTATCCGACGCCTCCCAGTCCCGCAGCCGGCGCCGCCCGCGCGCCTCCCCGCACCGCCTCCTCTCCCCCTCGCCGCCTCCTCTCCCCCACGCCCGGCGCCGCCCCCGCGCCGCCTCCTCTCCCCGCGCCCTGCGCCGCCTCCAGCCACCGCCGACGCCCCGATCCGGCGCCGCCTCCTCCAGCCGCCGCCGCCACGCGTCGCCGCCTCGGCGCCTCGCCTTCCCTCGACGCCCCCGTGCGCCTCCAGCCGACGCCGCCTCGGCGCCCCGACGCCAGGCCGCCGCAGCCATCGCGTGGACCACCGAGGTCCGCCGCCGCCATCGCGTGGATCGTGCCCGTGCGCTTCGGAAGCTGCAGGTTTGTACAATTGCCTCCTCCTCCTTGCACCTGGTTTCCAATTGGAAAAAGGATTGTGCCATCTCGTAGGATTTTTGGTCGTGTGTGCTAGATGCAGGGAATGATTCCTGATCGCTGGTACGTGGTGTGTGTGCTAGATTACTATATTAGGGTTAGTTACTGCGTTTTCTTAGTCACTGGTGGCCACATGATTGCAAAGTGCCTTCTCAATTAGAGATCTGGCAGTTAACAAAGCTTATGCTACAAATGAGCATTCAGAAATTTCCTTGATGATTTCACTTCCCTGTTGAAAGATAAATTTGCCCTCCATCAGTTAATTGTTCTTGCTATAACAACCCTTCCTGGACATAAACATTATGTTTAGCCTGCACATAACGGCTGCTAGGACAATGTTAACCCTTGCACGTTTGGCATTGAAATGAAATGAAAGTTCCTCTTACATGTCTCAAGTCGATCTGAACTCTGTTTGTTAATGTAGTTGTTTTATAAAAAGCACATTCTAATTTAATGTCGCAGGACACCATCCACAATACAAGGGTGGAATGGACAGCCTGGAATCAAACTGAACTTTTTGTTTGTTTTTATTCTGATAGAATCAGACATTTGAGGTAAAAATACCATGATATTTGTCTTGCATTGTCCAATAATGTACTGACTTCTTCTTTTTAGTCTTTCGCTTCTTTGGACTGATGTCGTACTCCTTTTCAATGGCATAATCCGATAAATTTTTGTTTTAGTGGGCAAGAGAAAGTGACACAGTTAACTACGGTCGGCTAGCTCTTCATATAGAGAGTAGCTAGCTTCACAACTGGAGCTTCTCTTTGGTGAAACAGTTACAGTCGCAAACTCGCAACAGAAAGGTGATGCCTTCATTTAATCACAGTACATGCCAGGGAATTTAATGACATTGAATTGCCTAGAGTTAATACTATGATGGTACTCTTGTATTGCTGGTTGCAGGTGAAGAAGAAGAACTCGGAGGAGAGCTCAACACAGTGGACTACTGGCATTGCTGAAGTTCAGCTGCCTATCGAGTGCGTTCTTGCACTGTCTGTTGTTTTTAAAGATTGAGCTGAATATTATTTTATAATTAGGAAGTCAGAATAGATGGGTACACATGAAAATTGATGCTAACTTGCTAAGCGCGAACAGCATGATAGGGATTGTTCACAGAAATGATAACCAACTCACCATGATTGAAGGGGATTTCACCCCGGGAAGAATATACACTGAAGAGTTGAGGATCCAACGATAAAGTTTCGCGGTATGTAGATCAACTCTCTTGTGGAACATTGTTAACTGGTATAATCGATATGCCAGAGCATCGATATGCAGGGGCAACTCTCTTGTGGAACACTCTTTTTTTTTTGAGGTAAAAGAAGCATCGATATGCCAGAGCATAACGGTTTCAGTTTTCTTGTTGGTGAAAACATGTGAAGGGGCAATTCGGCACAAGTAGGTGCAGGGTACTGTCAAACTAAGTTTTTTTTTCTCTTTGATAGGAACAGGTTTTGGTGCTGGATCTCTCCGCTAGCTTCTCAGAGAAGGACTCATTTTTTTACTCCTGAAAGAACAAAATCTCATCTGTTCTATTTTTTGTTGATGCTTGAGTTCTCTTTCTGATTGTTTTCTTTTCAAACTCTGTTGTTTCATGCCATAGAATTTTGTTAATAGGAGGCAGCCTACTTGTGTTGTGCCCCAGCATTCCATTTTTTATTTCGTGCTGTTTTCTCATGTGGATCCGTGGCATTCCAATTTTTATTCCGTGTTGTTTTCTCATGTGGATCCGTGGCAGAATCTGGTGAGCAACATTTTACTGTAAGGCTGAAACTGTAGATTTGTATGTATGCACATTATTTTGTGAGCAGTTTAGTGTCTGCCACTTCAGTTGCTAAATATTTAGGGATCTAATTAAGGATTGGTTCATAATTTTTGTCCTAGACATGTCAAAGTTACTTCAGATTCCTTTTTGTTTCAGTACTGATCTATTTTTTGATACATGCTAAAGTCGTGATCAAATTTTTGTATGATAGCGGAGGATATCTTGTGTGCTATCTGTTCCAGTTTTAAAACCTGTAGTTGGTAATCCCATTTATTTGTACTAATATTATATGCTGAATCTTGGTGTGCTTTTTTTTTCTCAGTCTCATGTCGTTGTTTATCATCATTTATATCGAATTGCAATTTGCAGATTCTCACTCCCATGTTGTTGTTTATTGTCATTACTAGGGGATTGCAGTTAGTTGTTTCATTTGCCTTGTCGTGGTTGCAGAGGGGCACAGGCAGAAGTAGTTCCATGTTTGTTTAGAGCAGAACACTACTTGGGATATGGTAGTTGACAGTAAGAAGGACAGGGAACATCTTACATTTGAGAATAACAGGAAATTGTCATTTTCCTCCATCATCTTTGGTGGGATTCTATTCTGCAGTGGAACTCACCCTTCTAGCATAATGTAGGTGTTCAATGTGTTCACGGGGAATCACCTTGGCCATTGCTTGTAGTCAGACACACCCTGATAAGGCAAGTAATTTATCGTCCCTTGCATTTTTATTACACCTGAAACTTGTATAGGAAACAGGTGTGTATGGAATCTATATTCTGCATCTCACTAACACTCGTTGAATGCTTACCAGGACACTGGCATTGTTCTAAGAGGAATTTACTTGCTTAAGAAAAAGGAGGTTGATTGGTTCTATGAGGGTGGTGTGGCAGCTATTTTCCCCGATGGTGTGTATTCTTGTTTTTTGTCCTAGAGAAAAAGTGCTTTGTTAGACATTACCAAACCAAATCATTTTCACTATTCCAGAAAAAGTGCTACGTGTGTGGTCACCATGGCAAGACCGCCACACGGGCAGAGCGCGCGCGAGGTAGAATGATCTTTAAAAGTCTTGAATCTTGGTGAATATAGCATAAATCTTTGACTCTTTATGTGCACTGTACAACATTGATTCTTGGTGAATAAAGCATATCTGACCATATATATTCAGGTACGGCTTATCTTTTTTTTCTTGAAAAACTGGTATGCCTTATCTTTGCAACATTCATCGTTCACACAATTATTTAATTCATGCAAATATTTTGAAATCATACTATCTAATCACCTCATGCAACCTATATGAGTATGTCTTGCAGACCATCATATTTAAGTCAAATATTTCAGATTTCTGCAGTATGTTTGATTTCCTAACTTTCAGACTATGACATTGTTATGCACACGCTGCAACTTTCGTTTCCTGTTTGATTTTTTTCTCTGTAAAGTGGATCGGATAACTTCCTAAGAGAGCATATGGTAGAAAATTTAATAGTTACAGCTGATGGCATAATGTAGGTACTGAAATTCGAAATTCTTAGATACTGAAATGCGAAATTCTTTTTCAGTCCATTTTGTCTAATGTAGGTAAGACAAGAGTGTTTAAAGGCTTTCTATTTAAATCAATTTAAAGGCTTTCTATGGTATGGGGGATAAGCCCTCAGATAAGATGGGGAGATAAAGATATATTTGAGTTAAGGGTTTTGTGCTCCCGAGGCCCAAGATGGCAATGCTGACGTGTCTAGGCTCATCAACTCTGATGAGGTGCAGTTGGTCGTGAAGCCCATCAACAAGGTGGTGAAGGACAGGGAGTCAAGGAAGAACCCGCTTATATGGCTGCTGTGCTCAAGCTGAACCCTTACTTCTGTACTGCACGCAAGATGGCAGCTCTTGCTGAAATGCCGAGGCAGGACCAAGCTCAGCCCGGTATGATAATCCTCTCCTCCCCTTATAGACAAATGGATTGATGGATCCTGGTGCACAGGCTGGAGTTAGCGTGTGAGATCTTGAGTGGTGCTTGGTGGTGGACGATGCTCTGAAGGAACCTGTGTAGGCATGGCTCAAGGGGATAGCAGTTGCTCTGAGTTGACGAGAAAAGGATACCCTCCATTTGATTTGAAGGAAGCCAACATGCTCTGCATGTAGACAGCTCCCGACAGGGAAATGATGTTTTGGCATAAGTTTATTCTCTTAAGCTGTTAAGAGCCGTGCGCTACTCTGTTTTGGCAGAGCAAATGTGCTCTGTTCGCCGGTGGGCTTTTGTTGTCTTAGCTGTATTCACACTAAACATTGAATTGAATCAATTGATGGATCCTACTTGTATACTTGTTGAGTTTCTAACGTATATATATTATATGCATTGGAACAGTAACATGATGCTAATGATTTCTCTTTTCTTCTCCATGCCAAGATGAACTAGAGTAGATAGATGTAGCCAAGTGAAAGATGTGCATACATAATAATATTTGAGGAAAAAAATTGTTTACATACAAAATTGTAAATATGATATGCGTATCATATAATGTTTCTCGAATTGTGTGTTCATACGCATCTCCACCGGTACTTAGTTAACATGATAGCTTTCTATAATTCTTGTATGACAACTATATGCATATATGATCACAGAGACCCCTCTATGTATTAGTCACATTTCTATTTTTCACGCACTATAATTGATGTGTCATCTATATACTTTTATTTAAATGAATACTCAAAATTCACATGTATAATAACGTAACAAATGGTTAAAGAGTTGACTCTTTTATAGTATCACCTGAATAAATTATTCCTGCATACATAATTATTGTAACACCCTAAAATTCATCACAATTAAATTGTAGCAACCATTTGAATTTTTCTAGGATTTATTAAGGCTTAAATAAATTTTCTAGGAATTAATTGGAATTTCTAGCCTTTTATTAATTTAAATATCACATTAAATAATTATTTTAGTCAAAATAAGTTTTTGTTGCATTCATGCTGTTGCATATATTTTTGGTTGCTAGTAAATCACGTTGGAATTTAAATTCTGTTTAAATTCGAATTTGATTTGCTTTTGTTTGAGTTTTAGAAAAGTTTAAATAGTCGAGTTCGGTTTCGCCCCTCGAACTCTTGGCCGGTCCAAGTTTGCCCCC
This sequence comes from Echinochloa phyllopogon, assembly GCA_033239725.1. Classification (NCBI taxonomy): domain Eukaryota; kingdom Viridiplantae; phylum Streptophyta; class Magnoliopsida; order Poales; family Poaceae; genus Echinochloa; species Echinochloa phyllopogon. The sequence continues at coordinate 45,043,630 of BTCW01000002.1, read as the reverse complement.
TGAACTTTCTCTCTCGTTCGCTTCTTCTCCCCGCGCTTTTTCCTTTCTTCCCGGGCCAAATCCTTTTTCCCCGGCCTGGCCTTCTCCACTTTAGGTCCAGCGCCGGCCCATTCTTTCTCCCCCGCCGCTTCTCTCTCTTCCTCTCGCCGACAGGTGGACCCCACCTGTCGGCACCTTCGTCCCCGGCTCGGACTCTGCTCCGAGTTCGACCCGACGCCGCCGCCGCCCCTGACTCCGTACGCCGCACGCCTGCCGAGCCCCGGCCCCCGGCCTACTTAAGCGCGCATCGCCCGCCGTCCTTCCCATCAAGGAATCGAAGTCGCGAGGTCCCCAAACCCTAGCGCCGCTGCTTGAGATCCGCCGCCACGTCGGTTCGCCGTCGTTCGTCGCCGTCGCCGGTCGGTCTTCGCCGAGATCGTTCCTGGTGAGTTCGCCATCGTCTTCTCTCTCTTTCCGTCCAAGTCCCGTCGAAGCTCGTGCATCGTAACGCCGGGTTCGCGTTCGACCGAGAGCTCCGAGCCGCGCATGGCGCCGCCGTCGTCGGCCACCGCGTGTGCGTCGTTCCTGTCGTCAAGAACACCCTGGGTGAACTCGTCGTGGTCCAGTGAGTCCGTAGGACCAAGTCCCGTCGCGAACCAAGCTCCGTAGCCGTAGATCGAGTGTTCGCCGGCGATGCCCCGCCGCGGAATCGGGCGGCGCCGCCGTCCCGGCCGTCGTCGTTGTCGGCCGAGAGCCCAAGTCGTTCCTGACCGCCTGATCTAAATCCAACGGCCTGGATTAGATCTAGCCCCGAGTCAAACCAGATAGTAACGGTCAGCCCTGGCCAATTTGCTAAAGAGCCCCTGTAGTTTTTCAAAATCAACCCGCGGTCCAATCTAGTTCAAAAATAATTACGTTTAGGTCCTTTTTCTTCTATTTAAGCCCCTGCAAGATTTAAAATTATGCCCGAGGTCCAAGATTTGTCTTTTTACATGAAAATCCTCGAGTTTTTATACAAAATTATGTTTTAGCCCCTGGTTTTTCGCAGTTAAGCCCCTGGAACTTTTAAAACTTTGCCAGCAAGTCCCTGAACCTTAGAAAAGCCATATCTTTTGCGTTTTAACTCCGATTTTAGTGATTCTCGCGCTCACGCGTTCGTTGTGACGTGTAGATTAGCTTTGTGCTACTGTTTTGATCTATTGGAATTGTTTGGTGTACTGTTTCTTATTTGTTGTATTGTTTCCTTGTATGTGAATGTGTGATGCGAGTAGGAAACGACCAGTTCGAGGTTTTCTCTGAAGGACCAACTGTTGGAGAAGGATTTGAGCAGCAACCGAGTTGGGAAGAAGGCAAGTGTATTATGTCATGCAAATGTCCTAATAATTATTAATTTCACCACCCATGCATGTGTCTTAATTTGATGGGTACCTATTTAAGGATTTGCCTAGCCACTATATTTTCCTGTCCCTGAAACTGGGTTATTTAATTAATTTTGATGGTAGATGATGCTTAGTTTGCTCAACTGGGATTGGTTAAATGAACCCTACTCTATGTTCCAAATACTCTTTGAATTAATTTAATGACAAGATCATATCTTTTTAATTGGAACATGGAGAACCACCCAGGAAAACAGTACAACCATGAGTGCCATATGGCTCTGGCTTTGACTGACTAATTAGGTGCTCTAGTTTTTGGTAGCTTTACTCGAAAGGGGCATGGGGGGCGGCGGTTGACGGGGTATAGCTCGGTCCTTTTGAGCTGTGGGCTTTGGTAAGAGACAGACCTCATTAGGGAGGGTTATGCTTTGCTTCTGAACCGGAAACCTTAGCGGGCTATCATTTATTAGAGTGCTTTTGTAAAAGTCTCATAGTGAAACCCAGTATTCGGTCCACGTGGTGTGGGAAGGGTACAATGCTTCGGCAATGGGAATCACGGCTTATGGTGAAAGTGTACAACCTCTGCAGAGTGTAAAACTGTTATAACAGCCGTGCTCACGGTCAAGAGCGGCCTGGACCCTTACATGATAATCATACTTGAACATGATCTAAATCGTGGTTACTTGAATATGTTGGGAATTTGACATTCATTAATTTGTGGGTGGTATATACTTTCATTTGCTAGTAAATAGTTGCTTAATAAAACTTGACCAACTAAAAATGCTTACTGCAGTATGGTCAGCCAACCTTTTTGCCTCAGCCTTGTATGTCATATTACATTTGCTGAGTACGTATGTGCTCATACTTGTTGCTTTTCTTTCTTTCTTTCTTTTATTGCATCTACTGCACCGGGAATGCTGCTCAGATTGGGAGAATTTTGAGGATTTCACTACTGATTTTGAGGAGTTCTAGGCGAGTCTCCCCCAGTCAATGCCTGTGGAGTTGGAGTCACTTCTGCTTCGTTAGAGAAACGTTTATTTAAGTCTTCCGCTATGACATTTGAGTCAACTCTGAGATTGTAATAATCGCACTATAATACTCTTTCGTTATGCATGGTTATGGATATTCACTTGTGACGTCTATCATATGTGTGTAAACTGATCCTGGCGCACATATGAGATACACCTGGTTTTGCCTTTAAAACCGGGTGTGACAATTATTATCCCGTAGCAACGCACTGGCACTTACCTGTTAACTTCTTATTTTGAGAGGCGCTGGATGCGCACGCGACGATCCTCTGCTCAGCACGTGAGCAGGACGTGCATGTGCAATTAAACCGCAATTGATGCTTTGAAGATGAAATGATCTGTTTACTGAATTTTGAACGTGATGCATAAGACTGATTGGAATGTGATTAACTAGATGATATTTTGTATAAATTTTTAAGTTACAATAAAAATCATCACCCATTACTTGATACATAATGTATACTGGATAACCTAAATTAGTTCTTTCGCTTCATGCAGCTCAAGCAATTGTCTTGAAAAACTCTCTTTAAAAAGGGCTAAAGTGCAAAACAGCAAGAACTTTTTCTTGCCTCCCGTGGACTTCCCCGTGTGTCTTCCCTCTCGGTACCTTGGTCCCCTTCCGTGCTCTCCACCCTAAAATTCAGCGCATACAGCAAGTCATACATCAATTCCTTTCAGCCATGGCCTCCACACTCCTGTGCGCACCTCCATCACTTGTTCTTGGCGTGGGTGCTTTGCTGATGTCGTCGAATTTCAAGGTCAGCCGTCGCCGCCGCGGCTCCCCGCCGGTGGTGGGAGCGCGTGCTCGTGCTCGACGTGCAGGGCATCGTCTTCAACGCCTACTTCGTCGGCTACCTCGCGTCCCCCAAGCTCGCGTACCGCGTCATCGGGTACCTGGAGGAAGAGACCTTGCACTCGTACACATGATGTGATCCGCAGCTTACTGCAAGAATCCCCCGTGCGGCGGCCGGGGCGGGGCGCGGCGTCCCGCGGAGCTTCCCCGCGCGGCGGCCAGGGGTGCGAGGCGGCAGATCTCGCCCACGCCACGGACGGGGTGAGGGCGTGAGGCGCCGCAGCCGGCTCAGGTGACCCCACGGCGGCGGCACTCCGGTGATGGATGGCGACGAAGACTGGCGGAGGAGCTTCGTCTTGGCGATGCGAAGTTCATGGTGGCGTTGGCTTGCTCCGAGTGAGCTCGACGGCGGCGGCGGCCTGCTGCGCTGCGCAGGGGGCAAGGAGAGGCGGCGGATGCGGCGGATGGTGAGGCACGGTTGGATTTGCCGAGAGCGCAGGAGCAGTTTTATGGGAGGTGGCGTGGAGGCGAGCGGTCAGAGAAGGTGAGGCGACATGCAGGCAAGGGGGCGGCGGCGGGCGTGGTGGCGAGGGAGCGGCGTCTGGGCTTCGAGGCGCGGGTGCGGCTGCCGCGGTGGGGAGGCGAGGGGGTGCCGCGGTGGGAGGGGAGAGGAGGTGGTGGGATGACGTGGCATACCTCAGAGTTCAGAGAATTTCGTTAGTGGGGAGCCAAAACTATTTGTATGATCAGCCGCCGGCGGAGGACGATGCGAGGGCAGGCAGACGAGGGAAGCGGCGCCAGCGACTGGCAGATGAGACATGAGAGGAGGTGGTCAGCCTTCATCTGCGACGGCGATGGTCGCTGGGAGCGGAGCCGCGCGCGCTGGAGCGCTGCAAAGGCCGGTCGCCTGGAGCCGAGCCGCGTCGTCGTGCTGTGCGCAAGCCGAGCGCTGGAGCGGGAGCGGCGCCCGAGCCGAGTTCGTCAGCAGCGTTGGAACGAAGGGGCGTCTGGCCACACGTGACACGTCGCTCGTCCGGGAACGGTATGCACCGATCGGCGTTTGCATACCGTCTCCATCAAATTTTTTTTCCTAGTCCAATGCCCAACTATCACCCAGATTTGAGTCATTTGACGTTGCATGAGCACCTAATATACTGAGGGCAGTGTCAACAGCCACTCGTTCCATCAGGCTGCACCAGGCCGTCCTGGAGATTTTGGAGGCCCTGTACTATATTATGAACTATGAAGTAGGCCCTTAGCTTAGCTTCTAAACATAAAATGTTTTGTATTTAGTACCGTTATAATTATCCCAAAATAATAACTTCAATTATAATATGGATTATATATACTGTAAGAAAGGTGTATTCTTGTAGCAATACTTCACAATGAAATTTTATCTAGTACTTGAATATATGATACAACTCGTATTATTATCTTAACTCGAAAGACATTATTCTTGTAACACCTTAAAATGAAATATTGAATCATGAGGACACTACTGAGTAAAGAACACTTCCATAAACAAAGATAAATAAAATAAAAGCAGAGAATTTTTGTTCTAGGCAATCAAGAATCACACTGTGTTTCATACAAATATGTATATTAGCAATACAAAGTAAGGAACAGCCTGATTGGTGCGACGACTTGTATGCCTAGGATGGTTTTGACTATATGCAATGCAAGCAAATAAGGCCCCCGAAAGCTTCACTAACCACTGTGTTATATTACTCATCTGTGGGTGATACATTAAGCGTACAGATAATTCGTGGTATTGGGCTGCAGCTGATGGTGCATATTGTGCACCATGTCTCCAACAGACATTCCATCAGTGTACGTGAAAATGCCCTCGCATTGGCATTGCAGCTTTTTGTTATGCTAAGTATTCTTCAATGCAAGGTTTTGGTTTAAGACTATATTAGTGACCAAGCCATGGACAGACTCGGCCCAATGAATTTATTGATGCGCGGAGAGAAGAAAGTGTATCTATCTAGGATGATTATGAGACTTACGGCAATGCAAGGAGATATGGTTGGGAATGATGTGCTAAAGGATGTTTGTGCGTGAAGTCCTTGATACTCAAGGAAAGTTGCTTTCTCTACCTAATTTGGCGCCCCTCAAAATTTGAGGGTCCTGTGCGGCTGCTCAGCTTCCACATGCCCAGGGACAGCCCTGAGCTGCACAACATTCGATCAATCTAGTGATGGTCGACCCAGAAGTTCTGAAAGAATGGCGTAGTCCACCACTGACAGGGCAAATTTCCTGGTGACTCTCATTCGTACATAGCACATTTGATGGTAGGCTACTGGAAGTGGTGCCTATTCCTCCCACTTTGCAAGCTGGTAGAGGTATGCCTCCGGTTCCCGCCATTTAATTAATTTGCTATAGTCCCTACTTGCTTAGATGGTGTGATGGGTGTGGTATAGATATTTATATATACAAAACTGTGAGATGTATAACATTAGCTTAAATGTCTCAGATTTGTTGTGCACTTGGTGATTGATGCAAATATTACTAAAGAGAAAATGCCCTTGATGCATTGTACACGTATTGATAAAATAGTGCCAGACTATAAATTAAAAGGAACGCCCTACAAAAGAAATAAGGAGGCAACAGTACTAAAGCACACACCTTTTGAGGGTCCCATCCACATATATATTGCGTGGGCCTCACCTTCTCCATCTTATCTTCATCTATCTCGCTCCCGCATCTCATCACTATCGCAACACCTTTACATGAGTCTCTCGACGCTATCCCTGATGCACTTGCCCTCGCCTCCCTCCCTGCTCCGGTGGCGGTAGCACCGCCAGAGTCGCCACACAAAACCACAACCCACGCGAATCACATGGATTTAGCGCCCCCATAGCCCATGCCTCCCTCGTGGTTCCAGCAGCGGTGGATCCACCGCTGCCTCACCCACGTCCACAACCTACCTTAGGTGTCACCACCATTGTAGGTGTGAGACATGCCATTCAACACCAATGCTCATTCCATTTTCACCACCGCCCATTGTTTGTCTCCCACTGTCGGTGTTTAACGACCGAGTACCTGCCTAGAGTATGTCAGAGAGTAGTATTCTTGGGTCTTGCCAAGTTCTAAGGAACGATGGTGCACACATAAAATAAGGATTTAGACAGGTTCGGGTCGCAATGTGCGTAATACCCTACATCATGTTTGTTGTATTGCTGTGTATGAATTGAGTTGTTTAGCCTAGTCTTTTTTCTTACCGAGCTAGGGACCCCTGCCCTCCTTTATATATCCTAGCAGACAAGTAGGTTACATGGCAAGTCATCTAATCGGTTATAATATAGGAGTCATATATAGTAGGAGTACACGAGTAGTTCTACTAGGATTCGATCTTCTTTCTTAAGGGTATCCGGGGATCCATATCCCACACCCAACACCCCGGCGTGGCACCCTCGCCGCCTCGTCGTCCCGCCTATAACCTACCTCCACCGCTGGTCCGACCACCTCCCACAACCATGTGTTTAGATCCAATATCCATAGATCCCCTCCACAATCGATAACCCTGAAACCTTAACCCCAAACCCTAACCCGAACAGAAGCTCACCTAAGTTGGACTCGTTGCTAAAGAAGATGAGTTTCTTGCTGGAGAAGAAAAATATTGTAGGAGGAAGCATATCTTTTCCTACTTTCTTGTATTGACCAGTTACTTTTATTTTGTTTTTTTGGTACTCCCAGGATCTCTCCCCTTCCTCGTATAACCTCTAAATTAGGATGACTCTCGTGTTAAGACTCAACGGAGGGAAAAAAAATAGGGTGCACGCCCCTGCCTCCTGCCGCTGCCTGTGCGCCCACCTCCCCCTGACCTGTGCGCTGCCGTTCCCATAGTCCCTGTCCTCCTCGTGAGCAGGGGCGCGTGGCATCCGATCCATCATGAAGGGCGATTGGGGGGGGGGGTACCGCGCGCTTTGCGACGGAGAGGCTTCTCGGTTTAGATTTTCCGAAGAAAGAAACGTCCTCCAAGCCAGAAAACTGGGTTGTTACTCTGATGTCATCAAAGGCTCCATAAACTGGCTACTTTAATTCGGTACAAGTTAGCAGCGCATAGTAAGTCCTCAACAGCGAAGGCCCCTGAGGCATTGTACACAAATGGATCAATTTTCTAGAATGGCGGTTTGAAAATGGAATTGCTTGAAAAGATAGAAACCTACATTCTCTAAGGCAGCAAACCGTGGGTGGTTATTCTGACCTGGTCCTTTTTTTTGGAAATGGGCTGCCCCGTACCAGTGTGTGTAAAAGTTTAGTACGTGGGACACAAACAGGGCCTTAGTGTGGTGCCCAGCGGAGAGTCATGGAGCCTAGCTAGGCATCAGGCAGCGCCCAGCAGACACACCCCGGCGGCCGACCATGTCACGCCACCCCTCGCCCGCCGCATTCGGCCTTCATCGTAGTCGAAGCGCAGGTATGCACTCGCGGCAAAGCGCACACTATTCATTCTTCCCTTTGTCCATTCGTATTCTTGTAATCAAAACAAATATTGATACATGTATTTTATTTTTGTCTATAGAATTGTTAAATTATGAAGTGGAATGAAGACAGTAGTATATGCTTTTCCAAGGCAAATAAGATGGATGCTGGTTCATCCGCATCTCCTTGCTGCAACCATAATGAAAGAGCAAAGTAATTGAATGTTAATGTGTGTAAGCTTCTTTATGCATATTTTGGACTTAATATGTTTAGACTATTTGTATTACAATGCGTACAATTTTTGCATTCAAATCTTAAATTTAAGACTTGATATTTTATTTTTGCAACATATATAATTCTTTGTGAGTTATTATTATTATATATAGAATCATATCGTTTATATATTTGATTAAACTGAATTGTATATAAAAAATTTGCCCTAACATACCCTTCGATAAAATCCTAGCTACGCCACCGGAAGAGGGTTTCATTCTGGGCGAAGAACACGTCTTTGAGGGACACAGAGACCGCAGGCCAAGCTGAACGAGTTTCTCAGGAGGCACAGCGCTAGCTGCATATATAATTGGCGACGGCGTGCACATCCCCGTGACCCGCAGGCACACGAACGGGACGACAAAGAAGTTCACTGCTTCGTCCTTCATGCCTCGGAGTGCAGCGTGCTCCATAACGGCGCTTCCACCTGCGCACCGCCGGCGTCCTGTTGTCACTGTGGCATTCACGTCTAATCTTGCTGGACCGCCTCCGGCTCATCCCCCAAGAGTGACAGAGTTACTGTGCGGTAGACAGAAGACACCAAACATCTCCGATCATGCACTCGCAGAAACTTCTCTTGAGGCAGAGCAAGTTTCCATGATGCCACTCATTCCTAGCTAGGACACTTAAATAGACGACAACACAAGAAAACTCACGCCTCCTAGAGTCCTCGCTAAATGGTTTGATCAAAATTTTGTAGAGTCCCCGCCCGCAACTTGTTTTATTTTTTATTTTTGTTTTGGTTTTTTGCTTCCTTGTGTTGCTGGTTTGTTTTGACAACTACAACAGCCTAGCATCAACAGCTTGGATTTAATATATACGAGGCACATGATCAAATATTTCACATTGATTTGATTGGGAGGATGGGGATGGGTGAACTGTACGGCTGCACCGGCGAAGCTCTTCGGATTGAGTGGCCAACTGATATATATATAGGGTGCTAGGATCGGGCTAGGGGTTTGCCTGTTGTGCCTTTTTTATATTTTTTTGGGCTGCCCGTACACACTATAATTAATAGTAGAGCTGGACAAAATGCTCGAAGCTCGTTAGCTCGCTCGGATCGCAACTGGCTCGGCTCGACTCGGCTCGGCTCGTTGTATATTCCTAACGAGCCGAGCAAGAGTTTTTACTCATTAGTATAACGAGCGAGTTCGAGCCGGCTCGCAAGCTGCTCACAAGCCAAACGAGTTAGAAGGTTTAATAGACTAATGAGCAAATTATTAATTAATAATAATATATGTATATTATATGCGTAGTTTTATATGGTTATAATTATATTCTATTATTATAGTATGATGATAGAGTAGATTTTGAAGGTATTAAGATAATATAAATGCTATAATTTTTTATATTATATATATTATTATGACAATTTTAAATTTAACTCTAACTCGCGAGCTTAACGAGGCAGCTCGGAGCTTAATGAGCCGAGCCGAGCCAAGATTTTTGCTCGTTTACTTAACGAGCCGAGCCGAGCTGGCTCGTTTAGCTAACGAGCTCGAACGAGCCGAGCCAAAACGAGCCGAGCTCGTTCAATATCCACTCCTAATTAATAGAACATGCCTATGAAGAAATACCAATTGCCAAAAACATCTAAAAATAAAAACAAAGGTCCTATGTAGAAATTCAGAAGACGTAGAAATCTGGACATAGGACATTTTAACAGGAACAACGTTCAGAACAATCAATACATATGGACTACTTGCATTTTAATTTTTTACATAGCACATTAGGTGCATGGATATATATTGAACAACCAAAACGTACTATGCATTGTTCGATGATACTTATGAAATTTTCGATGTGGGGTACTCTTAATTACTTTATTAGTATTCATGAGATGTTCCATGATGTATTATGAATTATTATATAGTATCCATGAATGTTCCATTCTGCATCATGTGTTGCTCCCATAGGATCCGTGCAATATTCCATTGTGTACTTTAGATCGTTCCTAGTAGCATATATAGTATCCATGAGATGTTTCGCGGTATATTTTGGATTGTTCTAGCCATAAAAATTGTTGTTCTTATATAAGAATTCAAGTGTTCCTCTATACTTTGGAATGCTCAAGTTATACTTTAAAACTGTTCCACATACTGAACAATTCATAAGATTTGTTGGCATAAATTAATTACACATTACTTGGCGGGAAATAGTTTGTCAATTACCAAGAAAAAAAATAATCGAGGTTGATCACGGCTTCTTGTAAAGAAATAAATCAAATACAAAAACAACACCCTGGGCTGCAGGTGTGCGGTCACGCCCGGCATTTCTCCAACGAAACGATCGGAAGCCCGCAAGCAGGTCATCTTCCACTTGCCAGGCCGATAGCCCAACCATCAGTCTATTTTGATCTTGGATATGGACACTCTCGCTGACGGCAAAAATGGCTGCTCAACATTCGATCAACCTGGAGACGGTAGCCCCATGCAAAACCTAAGGAAGAACGTCTCATTTCAACATTGACAGAGCAAATTCCCTGCTGCCTCTCATTCCTAGATAGCACACCATTAGCACATTTTGGTAGGCTGCTGGTAGTGATAACTATTCCTCCAGCTCTCGCCATTTGCTTTTTTTTAAAGATAATAACTCTTGCCATTTGCTAGTCCCTACTCGCTTCATGGTGTGAAGCCGGTGGGTATTTATGTACAGAAGACTGACATGTAGTACATTAGCTTGAGTGCGCCTGTGATTGGTTCTGCACTTGCTGATTGATTCGTAAATAAAGAACGAATGGCCCTGATATGAACTGTACATAAATTGGTTTTTCTTACTCCGATTATCTCATTTAGAAAACGAGATATATAACTTTGTCTAAAAAGAAACGAGCTACCAGTGGGTGTGTTGATCTGTCTTGAACTATTAAATCATTAAGGCTCTATGCATCAACTGGATGCTTTGGTACTACCAGCACACTTAGCAGCATATAACACTTTAAATGTTGCTTTATCGTTGTGCAAATGCAGAGATTGACATGAAACAGTTACGTTGAACTAAAAAGATTATATATTTCTGGACATAGAAGTATAGAACGCACTTCAACGTTAACACTGTTAGAAATCAGTTATTTCTCTATCTCACAAACACACTGAGAGATGAAAGATTGCACAGAGTGGGGAGGAAGAGAGTTTCTGTATTCACTGCTTGGTTTTCAATTGTTACAGCCCATGACAATGGCCTCCTATTTATAGGAGGAGGTATATGAATACAGATGGTTTTACGGTATGTGAACTGGTTGAAATCTTCTCCTCCTCTTCATTTAATTGGCCACCATCATAGTCCTTTGTTCAGATACTGTAGCTTGACTTTGATTCATAACACTCCCCCTTGGCCAATTGAATGTCATGTGTATGCCTCTTAAAAACTCCCCCCAAAAACCCAATGGGAAAAAAGGGTAGGAGAAAAGAGTGCATAGCATGTTCCGCTTATGTTGCACCTGTTGCCTCGTTAAAAACCTTGCATGAGAAAACCCAGTAGGAAAAAACTCATCAAGGAAAAAAGAGTACAACAGTTGATGTTGCGTCGGTTCTCCAGGACCGACCCGTGATCTTCAGGATCACAATTATGGGCTGTAGTTTCAGGGTTGATCTCCCTATGAACCCTGCAACTCTCTAAGTCATCTCATGCCAATTCCACGGACACACTTGTGGAAACTAAAAGCAGGCAGAGATTTCGTGAACAGGTCTGCCAGATTGTCACATGACTTAGCTTGCAGGACCTTTATCTCCCCGCTCTTCTGGAGCTCATGGGGATAGAAAAATTTAGGAGCAATATGCTTCATGAGATTGCTTTTAACATAGCCCATGTGCATCTGTGCAACACAAGCCGCATTATCTTCGTAGATAATGGTGGGGGTGTCAACAGCATTCATACCACATGACTTCTGGATGTGGTCAATCATTCGACAGAGCCAAACACACTCACGTGCGGCCTCATACATGGCAATTATTTCCGAGTGGTTGGTTGAAGTGGCAACTAGGGTCTGCTTCACAGACCGCCAGGAGATGGCTACACCACCACAGAGAAACACAAAACCAGTCTGTGATCTGGCATTATGTGGATCAGACATATAGCCAGCATCAACATAACCCACCATAGAGAAAACCCCCTTTCTGGAATACCATAATCCAAGGTCTTGAGTACCTTGTAAGTACCTGAGGATGGTTTTCACGCCAACCCAATGTCTTCTGGTGGGGGCGGCACTATACCTTGCCAACAAGTTTACTGCGAATGCAATGTCAGGCCTTGTGCAATTTGCAAGGTACATAAGTGCACCGATGGCACTTAGGTATGGGACTTCGGGTCCCAAAACCTCCTCATCCTCTCCCTTGGGTCGGAAAGGGTCTTTATCCGCTTCTAAGGATCGAACGACCATAGGGGTTTTCAGAGGGTGGCACTTGTCCATATTAAACTTTTCAAGTACCCTCTTTGTATAGGTGGACTGGTGCACAAACACTCCTTCAGGGAGGTGTTCGAGCTGCAGGCCCAAACAGAACTTGGTTTTACCCAAGTCTTTCATCTCAAACTCCGTATTGAGGTAAGTCGATGCTTCCTCAATGTCCCTTATGGTTCCGATGATATTCAAATCATCAACATAAACTGAGATGATGTAGAATCCATTAGTGGATTTCTTGATGAACACACAGGGACAATCATCATTGTTTGTATAACCTCTCTTCAGGAGAAAGTTACTCAAACGGTTGAACCACATCCTTCCGGACTGCTTCAACGCATACAACGACCGCTGCAGGCGGACGCTGAACATGTTGCAGTTTTGATTTGGTCCAGGGATCTTGAGTCCTTCAGGCACTCTCATGTAAATTTCCGAATCAAGTGACCCATACAAATATGCGGTCACAACATCCATCAACTGCATTTTTAAATTCAGGTTAGCTTCCATAGAAATGAGATATCGGAACGTTATGCCACTCATAACAGGAGAGTAAGTCTCATCATAATCGATGCCGGGTCTCTGCGTGAACCCTTGTGCCACCAGCCTCGCTTTGTATCTTACCACCTGGCCATATTCATTCCTCTTCCGGAGGAAGACCCATTTGCATCCTACAGGGATGACCTTTGGAGGTGTTGGAATTGCAGGTCCAAAAACCTCTCTTTGACAAAGCGAGCGCAATTCTGCCTCGATTGCTGCTTTCCATTTGTCCCAATAAGAGCACTTCCGGCACTCTATTATGGACTTTGGTTCTGGATCCGGATCCATTGAATCAGCAATTTTTGAGGCGAAATTTATGTCGACAACAGTGGTCTTTCTATTAAATGACTCTCCTGATTCCACATAATTAGTGGCGATCTCCTCATGATCATCCTCCCGCTCATCGTGATTTCCCATAACGATTGAGTCAGGGCGTTCCGATCCACCAATGCGATATTGAGCGCGCGACGCATGGCGGTTTCCATCTTCAGGATGGGGTCCTTCAGAGACCAACTTGACTCCAGGTCGAGCCGCCGCTTCAAGGGCGTTCTCAACTTCAGGTTGAGCTTCTTCAACTGATTCCTTAAGTGATGCAAGTGGCTCAGGTACTCGTCTTTGCGGACGTCTCTGCGGGACCTTGTCCTAAGCACCCGGAGGTCTCCCCCTCTTCCTAGGATTAGGGGCAGAGACTGTAGAGTTGGCAACCTTCAGGGGTACCTGAACTCTCTCCGGCGCATTTACTGCAGGTATATGTGACCTTGTCACTTTCTTATGATCAGTGAAGGCATCTGGCAGCTCATTTGCAAGATTTTGCAAGTGTATTATCCTCTGAACTTCCAGTTCAGACTCACTGGTGCGTGGATCTAAGGATTGCAACCCCGTTGCATTCCATTCAATTTCCCGGCATTCTTCTGGATGCCTATCTCCCCCTAATGCTGGGAAATGGTCTTCATCAAAGACACAATCAGTGTACCGAGCCATATGAAGATCCCCAGTCATAGGCTCTAAATATTTGATTATAGACGGAGTCTCATAACCAACATATATCCCCAACTTCCGGTGGGGTCCCATTGATGTACGCTGAGGTGGTGGTATTGGCACGTACACCGCGCTGCCAAATATACGCAGATGGGAAATACTTGGTTCTTTCCCACGCACCAACTGTAAGGGGGATGTTTTATGATATGCAGTTGGCCTGAGTTGAATTAGCGCTGCAGCATGCAACACTGCATGGCCCCAACAACTTGTTGGTAGCTTACAATTCTGCAACAACGGCCGTGCAATCCACTTGATCCTCTTGATCAAGGATTCAGCTAGACCATTTTGTGTATGGACATGTGGCACTGAATGCTCTACCTTGATGCCCAAGGCTAAACAATAATCATCAAAGGCTTTTGACCTGAACTCACTGCTTGGTTTTCAATTGTTACAGCCCTTGACAATGAAGAGAGTTTCTGTATTCACTGCTTGGTTTTCAATTGTTACAGCCCATGACAATGACCTCCTATTTATAGGAGGAGGTATATGAATACAGATGGTTTTACAGTATGTGAACTGGTTGAAATCTTCTCCTCCTCTTCATTTAATTGGCCACCATCAAAGTCCTTTGTTCAGATACTGTAGCTTGACTTTGATTCATAACAAACACATTCAGAAAAATCACCCTGCCCTGTGAGGCCAAAGTGATGGAGTACGACATGTATTTACTTAGGAGGGAGGCCTCTCATGTAGTTGAAGGGCGGCGTTCCTGACCTGAGGTCCATAGCCGCAAGGCCTTGCCGCAATGGAAATGGGTTGGTTCAAAGAATGGGATATACTCAGCACGTTGTTGTCTCTAGCTGCTGAAGATTATTAGCATATAGCAAGTGTTTGCCGAGTGTCTGCGGCACTCGGCAAACCCCGATATACACTCGGCAAACCATTTGCCGAGTGTTACACTCGGCAAACGGGACTCGGCATAGCCCGTGTCGGCAAGCAGCCCCTTTGCCGAGTGTCTTTTATCGGGCTCTCGGCAAAGGCTTTGCCGAGGGCAGAAGCCGACACTCGGCAAAGACTCCATCCTTTGCCGAGTGTAGCACTCGGCAAAGTGCTGTCCAGGGGCCTGCCCCAGCCAAGCCTTTGGCCGAGTGTTACACTCGGCAAAGGCTGATGTCTTTGCCGAGTGTCGGACTCGGCCAAAGGCTTGGCTGGGGCAGGTCCCTGGACAGCACTTTGCCGAGTGCTATGGCTTTAACACTCGGCAAAGAGGCAGACAAACACTCGGCAAAGCCCGCACACTCGGCAAAGGAAGTTCCAAAAATGACAGAAACAGCCTGTTTGCCGAGTGTTATGGCCAATACACTCGGCAAACAGGCCCTTTGCCAAGTGTAACACTCGGCAAAGCATCAATTTGACCCCTGTTTTTATTTATTTATTGCGTTAAAAGGACCCTCAACAAAAACATCACAGGCAGTTTATAACAGGCATCACAGGCAATTGATATATATATATATATAGCCACTAAACCATTACACAACCATAAACAAACACATATAAGTCACTAAACCATCCAACATCACAGAAATGTCACAAATTCAACATCCAAACATCCAACATCCATCATTCACTAGTTTACAAAGTCCAACATCCATCACTCATGGAGGAGGGGGTCCGAACAACGATCTAGCCGCCCGTGCCACAAGGTCTTCGTCTTGAGGGCCGTCATTCGACGCCGCCGAGCCAGGAGCCTGCACAAAAGAGATTAGTGCTATGTGTTATAAGATTTACGACAGAAATGAGTTGTGAAATGAAATTATAAGGTTCTCAAGTGACTCACGGGAGAAATAGGAACACGTGGTGGAGGCAGTGGAGGCAGTGGTGGCATCACCGCCGCCGGCGACGGACCTTCAACCACCCGCTGGCCAATGCTCGTCAGATAGGCCATTACCTGCTCCTGCCACACTCGGTTCGTCCGCTCGGCCTCCTCCTTCTGCCTCTCTTTCTCGGCCTCCGCGTCCTTCATCCGCTGCACCTCCGCCTCCAGGAACTCCCGCCTCTGCGTCTCTTCCTCCAACCGGGTCTGCAATATTCAATCACAAAGTTACAATACATTGCAAACGTAAGTAAACTTCACGTACGAAGAACAAAACAGAAATAACCTGGAGTGCCTGCATCCCGAAGTGTGAACCGGGAAGAGGCTGGCGGATAGTCGCTGAAGAGCTCGTGCTCCTGGCTCGAATATGGGAGAGTGTGGGGGTAGCGGCCGTGTCGATGGTGCTGTTGGCGATCAAGTACCGCCCGTGCTTCTTGCCTCCTCCCGCCCTCATGACCACTTCTCCATCAATGTCGTGGGCGGTCGGATCCCAGTCTGGCCCGTGGACCTCCCTCGCCACCTCTGTATATGCCGCGAGGCGACTGAGGACGCTGGCGTTGCTGTATGCCGCGGGCCCGTCCTCCGGGTTGTACTGGACGTCGGAGGTCGCCTTGCCCTTGTGGGCCATAGCAAATGCCTCGAGCTGTGAGCAAGACGCACCACCATGTGACGTCGACTGAAAAAATAAACAATAAGAATTAGCAATTATACAGAATTGAGTGAGCGAAGATAGAAATGACTCGGCGTACCCATTTGGCCCTGTACTCCTCGAGGCTAAGGCTGCCCTGATGGTGTGCTATACCGGGCATAAGCAAACGCCGCTACCGGCAAAGGTCGTGCTGAGCCGCCCACTCATCGCTGCACCACTTGTCGACTATCACCTCCCAGCATCTGGGATGCAGGGCGCACCACCACGGAATCGCCTACAAGACATCAAGTGTACGACATATAACAAGATCGAATTTAAAGTACTTAATCTTAGAATAAAACATTATCGATTTTCATACAGCCATGTATTGCTCCTTGGTCAACTTTATCTTTCTTGCCTCGGGTTTCTTCACGGAGATCTTGAGTGCAGCGTAATAATCAATTACGGCCTGCACGCGCGCCTCGTAGTGCAGGTCCTTCACGGAGATTACTGTCGAATTTTGACTAGCCCAAGACTAGGGGTCTGTCTCACCGCTGAAGGATCAAACCAATGACATTTCAAGATAACAGGAGAAAGAGGTTTGCTTCCACCGAAATTAAGCTCGTATATTTCTTCAAGTATCCCATAGTAATCGAACCCATCAGAGCATGGAGTATAAACTCCGGTATTTGTAGTCCTTCGATTGGGCATCCTCGCCTCATGACTTGTTGTGTGAAAACGATAACCATTCACGTCATATCCGGTAAATGACTTGACCTTATACGCACAACCATCGGCGATCTGTCTCAACTTAGGACTCATAGACCCATCAGATTGGCCCTGTGAGTTCGACCAGGATAGTTTGTTATATTAATGACATGACTTCAGTAACGTCAAATTTAGGACAAGACTAAAATTAAGTGTACCTTCTGTTTGAACCAAGAAATAAAATCTGGGTTTCCATGTTTAAGAAGGTCATCAACTTCGTGCGAGGTAGGAGCCCTCCTATTACGCCAGAATTGATCAAGAAATTCCCTGTATGAACGAGAAACAAGAGTGTTGGATGCAGAATAGTGGCTAGGTACTCGAAAACAAGATTGTTCTGAACTTACCGCATGTATGGCTCAACTTCGGATAGATTGGTGAGCACATAAAGCATGATAGCGCGCCACTCTGCATTTGTCAAGTTTTTGTTGGTGCCTTCACTTGCACTTCCCAGTTGCCCTCGGAAAAGGCTGAGGTTCGATTCAACGTCGCCAACATTGTAACGAGGCGGTGGATTGTGCACGCTAGGGAGGTTGTCAGCATAATACTTCGTTGTGAAGTTTGACACCTCCTCCAGAATGTAAGCCTCTGCAATAGAAGCTTCAATCTTGCATTTATTTTTGCATTTAGTTCGAAGAACCTTTAGGCATCTCTCAATTGGATAGCACCAGCGATTCTGCACATGCCCTCCCATTTGTGCCTCATACGGAAGCTGCAGAATCATATGCTGCATCGGGTTGAAAAAACCCGGTGGAAATATCTTCTCCAACTTGCATAGCAACACGGGAGCAAGCTTTTCCATTTCTGCAAGCATGGTCTTCGATACTTTCTTAGCACACAGTTGGCGGAAGAAATTGCTCAACTCTGCCAGCACTAGCCAGACATACTTGGGGACATAGCCTCAAACCATCACCGGAAGAAGCCGCTCAAGCTATATGTGGTAGTCATGACTCTTGAGCCCGTTGATTCATAAAGTAGTTAAGTTCACTCCCCTCTTCAAATTCGCTGCGTACCCATCAGGAAATTTTAATGTTTGGAACCAACTTAGCACTTCCTTCTTTTGGTCATTATCGAGAACGAAATCGGCCTTAGGTTTTTTCCATGTTTTGCCGTCCCTGGGAGGTGGTATATTTAGCTTTGGTCTACTGCATAACCGCTGCTGATCCACTCTTGCCTTGGTATTGTCTTTGGTTTTATCAGCAATGTTCATGATTGTACCCCAAAGTGCCTTGGCAAGATTCTTTTCGGTGTGCATCATATCAATATTATGTGGAAGCAGGTCTTGCATGTACGGGAGCTTCCACAGGCCCAACTTATGAGTCCAGGCATGTTGCTCGCCATAACCCACAAAACGGCCATCCTCCCCGACCACGAGAGCGTCTAACTCTGCACGAACATCCGCACCTGTCATCATCTGTGGTGCAGGGTCTTGAACCCTGACACCTTTCGTGAAGTTCTTGATATCTTGTCTAAATTCGTGAAATTGACGTTGTTTGTTGAAGCATGAATATTTTCCACCCTTGGTCAGCCAGATGAACTTCAGAGATGCCTTGCATATTGGACATGAGAACTTCCCGTGAACACACCAGACGCAGAATATCCCATACGCCGGATGGTCATGCAGGGAGTACTGGTAGAAGACATGCATTTTAAAGTTTGTTT
Source organism: Echinochloa phyllopogon (assembly GCA_033239725.1). Lineage (NCBI taxonomy): Eukaryota > Viridiplantae > Streptophyta > Magnoliopsida > Poales > Poaceae > Echinochloa > Echinochloa phyllopogon. The sequence goes on along the minus strand of BTCW01000002.1, from coordinate 45,024,914 downwards.
TTGTAGCTCGATCGTATGTCCATACACCTTCCTCCCAAGCACGGTCCAAATCATCAACAAGAGACTCCATATACACACTCATATTTTTCCCCGGGTAATTAGGAATAATTAACGACAAAAATATGTTCTGTCGTTGAAAGAGGACGCCGGGGGGAGATTGAGTGGGATGACGAACATTGGCCAACAAGAGTATGGGGCAGCCGTCATTCCATACGGGTTGAACCCATCTATTGCCAACGCAACACGCACATTCCGAGCCTCTCTAACCTTGTCACGATGAATCCCATCAAAGTGCTTCCATGCTTCACCATCGGATGGATGTACGAGCTTATCAGGATTGTATCGCACTCCACTTTTGTGCCATGTCATCTGTTTCGCGGAGTCCTCGGTCATGTAAAGCCGTTGGATCCTCGGTATAGGTGGAAGGTACCGTAGGATATTCATGGGTATTTTGCTTTGCTTCTTCTTACCATCAGCACCGACTATCTCCACGAATCTAGAAGCCTGGCACTTCGGACATTTGCTTTGCGTCCGCATATTCTTTCCTAAATAAGACGCATCCATTCGGACAAGCATGTATCTTCTGATACGACATCTTAAGTGCATTTAGAAGTTTCTGTGCTGCGTACATGTTCTTTGGCAGAATGTGACCTTCCGGAAGGAGGCCGCCAAAAACTGTCACGATGTGGTCAAAGGCGTCTCGACCCAAGCTAAACTGGGACTTGACGGCCAACAGACGTGCAACGACATCCAATTGAGAAACCTTAGTGTGTGAGTGAAGGGGTTGTTGTGCCGCTGCCAACATGTCATAATAAGCCTTTGCAGTGGCCTCCGGCTCCTCCTCCCTAAGTCCATCATTGAAGTGTGCTTCGCCATAGACATGCAACATGTCCCCTACCCTTGCCACATCATCAAACTCCTCGATCCGCTGCCTCACGGCCTCGTCTCTCGCACGATCAACGGCTTCACCATGGCGTGTCCACTGAGTATAGTTCTCCGTAAATCCATACTTATCGAGATGTTTACCCATCACTCCTTCTATTTTGGCGTGTACGATTGTTGCAAACCGCGCATGGACAGAAAGTAGTTGGCACCCCTTTCGTATTGGCAAAAGCTTGCTTCAAGAACGCCTGAGTCTTGGCAATCCATTCATCTGTACATTCATCTTTAATTGAGCGGCCAGTGTACATCCACTCAAGGTCATCCATCCCTTTACATATCACCGAGAAATAAATTTCTTCCATACCAAATTTATAATAATAAATGCATCTACCGGATGCTAGCTTTATGTCTAATAGGTAAAGATAGGTCCTAATCCCACCCGAGAATGTGTAGACGGGTAGTTTCCATGCTCTACTCGTATCCAAGACGGAATTTCGGCAGCACCTCCCCGTTGTTCTCCAAATACACGTCCAATTACGGAGATTGTGTATTCGGGGAACAACAGGGAGATGATGCCGAAACTTAGCCTCGGTACGAGTAGAGCATGGAAACTACCCATCTACACATCCTCGAGCTGTCCAAAAACGTGGACAATTCGAAACAGATACGGTTAGACATATGCAAAGATTCACATATTCACAACCGTATCTCTTTCGAACGGTAGACGCCTAACTAGGTCACGTGACACAGTTGTGCGCAATCTTGACCTGTTGTATTTAACTGTACGGTATGAATTCTTTGTCATGTTTTTGCGTATCCTACAGTAAATAAGATGTCATATCATCTTATTTACTGTAGGAAACGCAAGAACATGGCAAAGAAGCCACACGGTAAAGATAAATACAAAAAACGAAGAAGGTACACAACTTAAATATGGATCTACGAATTAAATACTAAGGGTGTATGGTTTTGCATGTGCTCACCTACGGGCTCGACGGCGGGCGAGTCGGTGACGCTCGTGTCGGTGCAGACGGCGGGAACGACGTGCGGCGTCGGGGTCCAAGTCGAAGACGGTGCAACGGGCTAACTGAAATAAAAACAAATTTTTGTCAAATAAAAAATTCGGCAGCACCTCCCCTACACGGGGAGGTTTCTGAAACCACACATCCTGCAAAAAAACAAGGCACGAAGGCCGACAACCACATAACAAAGATGCGGCACGAAGGCCGACAACCACATAACCATATCCACGGCACGAAGGCCGACAACCACATAACCATATCCATATATACATCCTAATTCTATCATCCATATGAACGAGGTGGCTAGCATCAAAATTCTATCATCCATTCATATACATATATATGTTTCTATCCTATGTATGAAAAGCAACAACTACCACATCCATTCATATATATTTTTCACAAACAGCAACTAAGTTGGCATGTATTTTTCACAACAATTTTTTCGAAAAAAATTACCTTCAGGGAGGCCGGCGTGGAGGCCGGCGGCAGGGAGGAGGCCGGCGAGGAGCCCGGCGGCGGGGAGGAGGCCGGCGGTGTCTCGGGGCGGCGACCGGGGCGGCGGCGGCTTGGCACGACGACCGGAACGGCGGCGTGGGCCGGCGACGGGCACGAGGGGCCGGGGGCCGGCCGAGGCGGCGGCTCGGGGCGCCGGCGTCCGGGACGGCCGGGGATGAGGTCGTGCAGGGCGAAGGAGGCCCGGGGCGGCGGCGTCAGGCCGGGGCGGAGGTAGCCAGGGGCGGCGGAGGCGGCGGCGCGGGACGGCGGCAGCGGCCTGGGCGGCGTCGGGGCGGAGCCGGCGGCCGGCGTCGCGGGCGGAGGCGGCGGCCGGCGTCGCGGCGGAGGGCGGCGCTCGGGGCGGCGGCATGGTGCGATGGCGGCTCGGGGCGGCGGAGGGCGGCGTCCGGGCCGGGGCGCGGATGGCGGCTGGGAGCAGCAGGACCGGCGGCGTCTTGGCGTGCGGGCCGGGGCGCGGAGGGCGGCGGAGGCGGGCGGCTGCGGGCCGGAGAGGGAGGGCGGCCGCGGGGCGGAGGGCGGGCGGGAGGCAGGGGGCGGCGGCGGCGGACAGCGGTGGGCGGGCAAAGGAGGCGGCGGCGGCGGGGCGGGGGGGGGGGGGGTGGGTGGGTGGGGGGCGGGGGAGTATGTAGCAGTAGGGTTGCGGCCGCATGGCGGTTAAGTCCCCTGGCGCACCCCCTGTTTGCCGAGTGTCTTGGATCTGACACTCGGCAAACAGATCCGCCACGTCGGCATGCACTGGTAGCTGACGTGGCTGTGCGCGGCCGAAAAGGGGGGCCACGTGGCCGCGTTTGTCGAGTGCATGGGCCATGTGTAACACCTTAAAAATTCCTATTTTAAAATTTAGTAATTAAATTGCTTTTATTTAATTTAATGCTCATATTTATCTAAGGAAAATAAATTATTTATGAGAAATAAAATTAAATATAAGGTTAGAAACATTTTTATTGCATTCATGCCGGCTGCATTGTGTTTTGTTTGTGTGTGGTTCAGTTGGAATTTAAATTCTGTTTAAATTCGAATTTGAATCGTTTCGTTTGGAGCTCTAGAAAAGCTGCAGCAGCCCGAGTCCACTTTTTCCCCGGAACTCTTTTTCTCGGCCGAAACTGCCCCCTTTTCTTTTCTCTCCAGCCGGCCCAGCCCCTCTTTCTTTCCTTCCCCGCAGCGGCCCGATTCCTCCCTTCCCCCGCTTTCGGCCCAGCCACGGCCTGCTTCCTCCCACTCCCGCGCTTCCCTCTTGCGGCCCAGTCCGGGCCAGCAGCGCGGCCTGCAGCCAGCCCGCGCAGCGCCCCTCCTTTCCACGCCGACCGACACGCAGGTCCCGCGCGACAGCCTCGTCTTCCACCTTCAGCCGAGTCCGACCCGGACACGCGCCGGAGTCCGGCACGGCCACGGCGCGAACGCCGAGGTCCACCCGAGCCGCCCTCATCCGCTCTACTTAAAGCCGCCGCCCCTCAATCTCCACCCCAAATCGTGCCGCCAACCCTCCGCCGCTCGAGCCCGCAACGCCGCCGCTTCCGAGCTCGCCACCGCTGTCAATCTCGCCGCTCCGACACCCCTCCGCCCCGGCCGACCCACGGAACAGCATCGCCGGGCCACCAGGAGCACGCCAAGCCCTCGCATAACCCCTCCCGCGCCCCGGAACACCATCGCCGGCATACCCCGACGCCCACTGTCCGCCGGTCGCCATCGATCTGCCGTCCCGCCGCCGCTCCGGCTAAATTGATCGCCGGGGAAGCTTCCCTAGCAGGTAAGCTCACTCCCGAGCTCCTCCTTGCCCTCTCTCCCCCTCTGCCGCGTGCCCGCCACCGTTGCCCGAGCGCCGCCGCCGCCTCCGCTCGTCGCGCCGCCTCCGCCGCGCCATCGTCGTCGTGATCCCCTCCGGTGAACTCGTCGTGTCGCCCCGAAGCCGTAGCGCCAATCCCCGCCCTAAACCGAGCCCCCTAGGCCGTTCCCGAGCCTCGCCGGCGAAGCGCCGCCGCCGCCGCTCAGCGCCGCCGCCGACTTTCCCCTCCCCTGGATCTAATCTCCACCGTCCAAACCAAATCCAACAGCCCGGATTCAACTGAGCCGAGTCAACACCCCGGGTCAATACCGGTCAACCGAGTCAGCCGGGGTCGTTTTGCAAAAGAGCCCCTCCACTATGTCGAAATCAACCCGCAGTCCAGATCAATTCAAAAATAATTAGAATTAGGTCCTGATTTTTACAGAAAACCCCCTGCCTTATTTAAAAATAGCACCCGAGGTCCTGATTTGATTAATTTGCGAATAAACCCTCCTGTTTTTATATAAAATTATGTTTTAGCCCCTGAGTTTTTGCAAATAAACCCCTGGAACTTTTAAAACTTTGCCAGCAAGTCCCCGAACCTTAGAAAAGCCATATCTTTCTCGTTTTAGCTCCGATTTGAGTGATTTTCGCGCTCACGTGTTCGTAGCGAAGCGTAGATTAGTTTTTCAACCTTCATTTGTTCTGTTGCTACTGTTTGGTGTACTGTTCTAATAGATTAATATTGTTTGCATGTACTGGCTTGTATGGATGCTTGTGTGATGATGTATGAGTCCAGTCGGTGAGCCGTACGCGTTTGAGTTCGAGGGTTACGAGGAGCAGATCCAACAGCAGCAGTAGGAGCAATAGCAGCAGTTGGATGAAGGCAAGTACAGCACGGACAATCCTTGCTACCTAAACACACCTTTACATTATTTACCGCATACGCATATGTCTAAATTGTTCCTATTAAGGTTGTACCTAGTTTTGTTTATCCTATACCTTGATTACCTTGGATTACTGCATTTGGGTAGAACTTTGCTAGGCGCAGCTACTGTCACCTTTGCTCAACTGTTAATCTTGACTTAATGGTTCACTTCAATGTTAATGGTAAAACTTGCTTTTTAGCAACATGGATCAGGGAGCTAGGGCGTATGCTTCATGCTTGGCCCTAGTGTCTCTCCGTAAGGACTGGTTCTTAAAGCGGCAAACCAGGAACCTGTCGCCACCACTGGAACTATAATGGCTCTGGTCTTGGACAAGTAACATGTACGGCTCTAGCTTAACAGTAGTTACCGACGGGCCGACGGCGTTATGGGAAGCATGGGTGAGAGTATGGTTTGATCCACCGAGGACGGAGTATCCGTTGGCTATGTCCCCGTGAGGCACAGTCCCGTGTTGGGAGCTTCCGTATGGCGGGGGTTCCACATGTTGCGCTATTTATTTTGTTGTTGTTATTTATTACCGCACTTGGACGCCATTGACCCCTCGTGTTGCGACATGGGCGTCAGTCAATCTCGGTGCCTTGGGTCATGCTGCCTAGGTTGTACCATAACGGCTACTGTTTCGTTAGGGTGTCTTGTGAAAAGCCTCGTAGCGTCCCTATGCAGTCACACCTCGGAAGTGTTGATGTGCGTGGTTGGGTGCAAAGTTCCTTTGAACTTTTACGCGACTCGTGGGTAAAGGGCGAAACCTCTGCAGAGTGTATAATCTATCATGATAGCCTGGCTCAGGGTCACGAGCGGCCTGGATCCTTTTTGATTAGAAGTTGATATTTATTATTGTTTAATGTTCAACTCTACTTCATTAATTGGGATTGCAACTGGGATTCACTTAATTGTAGTAATCTTGGTTTATGTTAAAATGAATCCACTAAAATTGTTAATGCAGTTCAGCCGTGTCAAGCCTTTCTTTTAAGCCTTCATTATCCATGTTGTATTTGCTAAGTAAGACATTTACTTACACTTGCTATTCAACAAAATCCCGGATGGGTAACAGATGGATTAGATGGTACTGCTGCTGTTGAATTTCCTGAGGATCTGCCATTCTACTAGCTGTGCTCAACCAGTCAGTGTCCCTGTGGTTTATGGTTATCGGCTTCGTCTTCGTCTTTGTTTAGAGAGAGTTAATAAAGAGACTTCCGCTGTTTTATTTAGTTATTTAAGTTAAACTCTGATGTAAAACCATTTTATTCGAGCATATGTACTCTGTTTATCATATTTGTTAACTATATGTGTTCTGTGGACTTCTTGGGCACACATATAGTAGCATTCGGGTTTCTGTGTAAATCCGGGTGTGACACCATGGCACTCGGCAAACACAGCCTTTGCCGAGTGCCAGCTCTCGGCAAACATGCCACGTCGGCCAATGACGTGGCCCGCGCGACCGCGGGCCGGCCAGCCCACGTGGCTTCTTTGCCGAGTGCCCCCGAGCAGGCACTCGACAAAGGTCCTCTTTGCTGAGTGTCCCTGACCTGACACTCGGCAAATGGCTTGTTTGCCGAGTGTAGCATCATACATAAATTTTCAAATTTAATCAAAAATACATCAAAATATCTTGTCAAATACATTCAACAATGCACATTTTATGCTTCAATGGAAATTTTTCATTGTTTCATGTCTATATAGCTCATAATTCCTTCATATATTTCATTATTTCATGCGGAGAAGGGCGTAAAAATAATTTAAAAAATACCAAATGGGTCCGGAAAAATATGATAACTTCAAATGAAGCAATCTACGTCGTCTATTGCCTATAGAAAAAGTTATGAACTCAAATTCTAATTCAACTTCAATTCGTTTCGAAATTGAGATGTCTCCTTCTCAACTCTCCGAAACCTCTATGGGATATGCTCCGATTGGACAAGGCCGTATATATAAACTTTTCGAAATCGTCTCAACTTTTTGCCACAGGCTCCACATAAGATATAAAGAGCCTTTGACAAGTATCACAGGAAAATGATAAAGTTTGGAGCACAAAAACATAAGTTTAAATAAAAAAGGGACAGCCTTTGCCGAGTGTTTATTGTAGAACACTCGGCAAAGGCATGGTTTGCCGAGTGCTGCCAGCTCAGCACTTGGCAAAGAGGAAGTTTGCCGAGTGCTTAGCTTGAAACACTCGGCAAACCCACCATTCCATCCGTGCAAAAAACCCTTGTATTCAAAATTTTCAAACTTTTGTATTTGAATTCCAAGTTTTTTCAAAAATATTATCAAATTTTCGAAATGTTTGCTGAGTGTCCATCTTGTACACTCGGCAAAGCTGTGGCAGTCCAAACGGCCATCCCCGACCGTTGGCGCGCGCGGCACGTGCAGGACACGTGCCACATCTTTGCCGAGTGTCGGTGTCCTGACACTCGGCGACACTCGGCAAAGAGTATGCAGCCCAAACTGCCTCCAACGGCCATTGCCGGCCGTCTCACGCGCCGAGCACGTGCGACATCTTTGCCGAGTGTCTGGCCGACGACACTCGGCAAAGTAGATGCAGCCCGAACGGCCCCCCACGGTCGTTGGCGGCCGTGTCACGCGCCGAGCACGTGTGACGTCTTTGCCGAGTGTCGGCAGCCTGACACTCGGCAAAGCGCCTCTTTGCCGAGTGTCGGTGTCCTGACACTCGGCAAAGAGTGTGTTTGCCGAGTGTTCTCTCTTTGCCGAGGGCCTCCTTAGGGACACTCGGCAAAGTTTGTCTTTGCCGAGTGCCCGATAAAATACACTCGGCAAAGATCGAGACACTCGGCATATGCCGGGTTTCCTGTAGTGTAGCTAGTTACATATTGGAGACAAGGAAGTGGAAGTGAGATGATTGTTCACAAACAAATGGAGCAAATATTCTCCGATTTAGCACCTAGCTGAGCTGTTCTATTCCTCCATTTCATTTCCTTAAATGAAACAAGAGAACGTACCACGTCCATCTGAGGATCCCCCAGACAATGACTCAGATGCAACAATATTACTTCGAGGAAAACCTGTGAATACAGTTCATGAGAGACCAAACTCGTCGTCATACAAATTTGAGTCTCATACACTGTCTACACTCTACACAGAGGAAGGAAAAAAAAGGAAACTCATCAAGGCGTATCGGTCATATTAGATTTGAAAAGCTTTTTTCTCCTGCTCTACTTCAACTGTAGCGCGTCGCGAGCAGATGGTGTTGGCACGAATTCACGGCCAACAGAACGCAAACGCAGGAACCGGTCAGACCGGTTTCTGTAACCGGTCAGACCGGTTTGCCAGACAGGGTTGGCCGGTAGACCTTCGAGCGTCGTCCGGGCAGGATCCCGTCGGGGCAACGCACGCAGGGTTGTCCTAGAGTTGGCAGGCCACCTAGGACGCCCTCAATCGACGTAGAGACGAAGGAGGAACAGCAAATAGTAGATTGGAAAAGTAGGGAAAAGAGAAAAAGTAAAAAGATAAAAGATAGATGTATTTGTTCGATTGGATGATCCCTCTCAATCGGCCATAACCCTTTATATTTATAGGGTGGGGAAGTCATCCCCTTTAGGTTGGTTTACAATACGGGATAAAACTCTAAAGTCCTAAACCTACTCCAACACGGGAGAAACCGGTCAGACCGGTTTGGCCGTTGCCAGATCGGCTACAGTAAAACCGGTCTGACCGCTTCCTAGAACTGGTCTGACCGGTTGCCCTTGGCCTGATAGGCAACTGCCAATTTTGGGTGCGAACATATGCCCCCCTGTTTTCTGGTAAAGCTTGCGTGTCAGAAAACATCTATAATGATCAAAATTGGTTAAAGACGATGATTAACAATACATCGCCCATATATTGCTCTAAGGGCGATATTTGTTTTATCGGCCATAAACTTGCCCTTTACTTCAAGGAACGACTTGCTTTAGCCTCCATACCTGCTTGGTAGTTGCTAACCTTGTTGGCGTGACCTTTTCTTGTTGCTCCATTGATTCTTGCTTACGTATCCGTTGCAATCTTCTCTTTTGAGTATGAGATAAGCCTGAGGGACACCACCTCGGCTGTGAGTATTTTGAATCTCTCTTGCCGTCCTTCTCATCTCCTTTAGAAATAGGTGTACATCTGACCAGATTATTGTTAACAACAAACGGTCTTTGTGTTGGACCATAACTTTCATATATAGGAGCATATTGAATCATATATGAACGCATATGTAAATTGCTATAATCTAAAGGTGAATAATAATAAGGATAGAACCAGAACCATGGTGAGGTCGGTCCAACATATGAACAAGGTGCAGCAGCATAATTTACTCGAGATTTGCAAGAATAAGATTCATTTTGATTTTCTGATGGAGGTTTTGATTTTTTACCTTTACTAGGCCGATTTCCTCGCTTTTGACTTGATCTTTTCTTCTTGTACTTGGCCAAAAGCTCCTCGAAGGTCGGCTTCATCTTTTTCTTGTGCTTGGGACACTCCCAGTTTTCCTGGAGAAACCGATCAGACCGGTTTGAAGAACCGGTCAGACCGGTTTGCGCGTTGTTAGTCTCCTTTGTCTTTTGTTGCCCCCCAAGCACTTGGGGGACCTCCTTCTGCACCTTTATCACTTCTGGATCAGCAAGCTTATCATCTCCAATGATTACATTTTTTCCAACGGCTTTTTCGGCTTGATGTGGCCGAATTAGCACTTTAGGATTTCGTAATTCAATGGTATTCATAGGAAAAGGATTAGTATCAACTTGCATAGGAAGGAATGTCAAACGACCTTCATCAATGGCCGATTGCACTTGCCGCCGAAATACATTGCAATCATTCGTTGCATGAGAATAAGAATTATGAAATTTACAATAAGCACGTCTTTTCAACTCTTCTAATGGCGGCATAGTATGAGTTATTCTAATTTTTCCAGCTTTTAGCAATTCATCGAAAATTCTATCACACTTAGCCACATCAAAAGTATATTTAACTTCTTCTTGCCGATTCTTGCGGACCGGCTTTAGAGACTCGCAAGTGCTAGGTTTATCTTTGGCTGACCATACAAATTCAGTACTATAAACATTATTACTTTCATCGTCCGAATTATCAGATGCATAATAAATAGGACGATTATTTTTATCATTGGTTTTTTGTGAACTCCTAGATTCTTTAAGTCGATTTTCATTAGCTAAAGCTTTTTGCAACAACCGACTTACATCTAGAAATTCTTGACCATCTAGCTTGTCTCTATGAATATCAAGCAAACCAGCATAAGCAAGATCAGCTAGATCTCTATCTGAAATTGTCAAACTATAGCATCGGTTTCTAGTATCTCTAAATCTTCTAATATATTCAGAAACAGATTCATTAGATTTTTGCTTAACCGATACAAGATTTGACAATTTTAACTCAGTTTCACCATTAAAGAAATAATCATGAAATTTACTTTCTATATTAGGAAAGGTATAAACTGAGTTGGGTGGCAAAGAAATAAACCAAGTAAATGCAGCACCCGATAGAGATAAAGGAAATAATCTCATTTTACAAATATCATTAGAAGCAGCTTCACCACATTGTATAGTAAATTGGCCTATGTGCTCTAAAGTACTTCTACCATCATCCCCACTGAATTTAGTAAACTCTGGTATTTTAAAGCCTGGTGGGTATGGGATATACTCCTAATTCTCAGGATACGGTCTTTGATACGACCGACTCTTTGTTTTAGGCTCCGTACCAAAAGTTTGTCTAAATATCTCAAGTATTTCTTCTCTAAATCCCTCCATCCCCGAAATGTTTCTAGGTCTAGTTGATCCAGGATGTGGTGCTTGATTTAGAGTGGGTTGTGGTGTGCTATATGTTGCTGTTTGATTCGGCAATGTATTAGGAATATGATGCAACGAACTATTAGAAACATATGCACCTGTAGATGGCTCACTATACACAACCATATGCGGCATCATAGCATTAGTAGCAGCCATCGTATTCACTCCACCAGCCGAAGTACCAACAGTAGTCCGGCTATGTATGTGGTGGACTAGTGATGAACCAATGGGAATTTTCGGAACATGCAAATTTGATAAATCCTCTGATGTACTATCTTTATAATTTTCGGTATTAGAAGTGGATCTATTAACATCTTTACCAGAAAATTGTTTATCAAATTTGGCCTCTAAGTGTTCTAAACGAGATTTAATTGTAGATTCAAATTTTTCACCCATGGCAACAAATTTATTATTAAAGCTAGCACTGACAGCTCCATCAATAAAATTTGCAATTTCTGAATTAATTTCAAGAGGGCCATAGGATTGTACCTTCAGTGCGGGAATATCAATGACAACATCCTTGTCTTTCTTGACGTTCCCTTGTCGATCCATGGAGAAGTGCGATATATATTGCTTCACGGCTTCTTCTTCCAACTCCTGGATCTCCCGCTCTTTATGCTCACAGATCTTTCTTCGGATTTCCGCAAGCGCTTTCTGCTCCTCAGCCGCCGTTTGATCAACGTTCGGCCTTTGAATGTTTGCAACATCGACATCAGCAGGTTTAGGTAATTTACCGACCATGGCAACCGATTGATTTACCTAAGGATCGATAAAACGGTTTGAGCAACCAGATTTTGATCCCCAGCGGAGTCGCCAAATCTGTTGGCACGAATTCACGGCCAACAGAACGCAAACGCAGGAACCGGTCAGACCGGTTTCTGTAACCGGTCAGACCGGTTTGCCAGACAGGGTTGGCGGTAGACCTTCGAGCGTCGTCCGGGCAGGATCCCGTCGGGGCAACGCACGTAGGGTTGTCCTAGAGTCGGCAGGCCACCTAGGACGCCCTCAATCGACGTAGAGACGAAGGAGGAACATCAAATAGTGGATTGGAAAAGTAGGGAAAAGAGAAAAAGTAAAAAGATAAAAGATAGATGTATTTGTTCGATTGGATGATCCCTCTCAATCGGCCATGACCCTTTATATTTATAGGGTGGGGAAGTCATCCCCCTTTAGGTTGGTTTACAATACGGGATAAAACTCTAAAGTGCTAAACCTACTCCAACACGGGAGAAACCGGTCAGACCGGATAGGGAAACCGGTCAGACCGGTTTGGCCGTTGCCAGATCGGCTACAGTAAAACCGGTCTGACCGCTTCCTAGAACCGGTCTGACCGGTTGCCCTTGGCCTGATAGGCAACTGCCAATTTTGGGTGCGAACAGATGGCCCAACCAACATCTTTCAAGAGTGCATGCCTCGCTGCTGGCTGCGCGCACCCTCAGGCCTCAGCCCCGATGGCATGCGCACACCACGCTGACTACGTCATCGACGCAGTAACTATCATTTCCTTGGTGCCTCTCATTTCTGGTAGTGATAGGCTGATAGCTATCCCTCCCGCTCTCGCCGTTTGCTAGTCCTGCTTCTTCCTTACTCGATCACTTCGATATTGTGAATGGCGCATTAGGTATTTATCTCCAGAAAAGATGCACTAATTAAAGAGTGAATGCCCTCGATGCAACGTACACACGTACAAATAGGTCAAAGTCAATAAAAGTGACAGACTTGAAATAGCATTATATATTGCTCGAAAATTTAGAATCATTCTCCAAGCTAGCAAATTAACTGGGTTGTTCTAACTCAGATCCTTTTATTCGGAAACAACCTATACACATGTATGTGTGTCCTTGATCAATATGCAGCTCCGATCCATCAGACTCGAACATGATCCATGAAAGAAAATGATGACAAAAATATCCCATCCCCGTTAGGCCGTTACACAATGGCACCCTTTCTAATAGCGGCACGTCTCGAAGAGCCTTGATGATATGGAGTTAATGGGCCCCAGTTAGGCTGGCGTACCTCAGGCAAGCGGCCTCTCCATGCTTCTCAGACGATGGTTGGATGGCGGCCCCATCAGGAAATCTCGGACCAAATAGTCCCCCAATCTTTGATGAAGCCAGTCCGTTGGCAGACGAAGTTTCCACAATAATGCCTCTCATTCCTAGCCAACACTCAAAACAGAGTATGTACTACACAAGTAAAACTCTCGCCTCTCATACTCATTCCTAGCCACAGCTCTTTTCCGTCTGCTGATTCGTTGCTGGGTTGTTGCGGGAGGGGATCTAGGCCCTTGATGCAACGTATATGTACAAACCGGCACCACATGGGCATGGCTGCCGTTATCAAAGATCCTGGCATTGATTTGATGATGATCCGGAGCAGGAAGATGGCTAGGGTGCCAAGGATTTGTTGGCACAGCTGAGCTGTGGATTCGTTAGCCGAGTGGGATAGGGTGCTAGGGCTTGTTGTTTGCTCCTCTTTTAGTTTATATACACCAAGCTTGGTCTTGCTGGCACACACTTCTGTTAGCTGGAAATGTCTCTGGATAAATTCCAATTTCCAAAACACCTCCAAATACATCTGCTATATAGAGTAAAGAAAGATTGTAGAAATCTGGACAGGACACGTACTGCTTCAACATGAATAGGGATGAAAACGGATTGAATACGGTCGGATACCACCGGAATACGAATACAGATAAATTTTTTTCTGTTGGATTCGGATCGGATAGGGATAGTGTCAACTTGTGACGGATAATATAGGAATGGGTATCGACATTCTAAATATCCAACTTTTGCTATTCAGATTCGAATCGGTAGCTGATACCAACTATCCAGATTCGGATTCGGACGGATATAAACCCCTCCAATAATCGAATACGAAATCGAATACGAACGGATAATATCCGTACCATTTTCACTCTTAATCTGTAGACGTTCAGGACAATCAATACATACATACGGAGTATGTATTGACCGGCCGTGAGGTTGAGCTCGATCAGCTCTGCCACTCTCTGTCGGTCCGACCTCATCCAGCTCTTCAGTGTCCTGTTAGCCTCATCCTTAGACTTCTGCTGCACTCCCATGTACACCATGTTCTCGAAGTTATGTTCACCCATCTGCTTAAGTCTGACTATCTCCTCCTCCAGATCTATGTTCTTCTCATCGAGGTAGTCAATCTCCTCCCTCAGCTCCTCCACAGCCTCCTCCTTGTCTGCGATGATCCTGTCCTTGGCTGTCAGCTTCTCTCCTCCAGTATGGTGATACGAGCCTGCTGGGTGACTCGGGTCAAACTCTGAAGCTGTGCCCGGTTGGCTACTTCCTGCTCGAGCACCAGTATCTTCCGGGTCTGAGACTCCATGATAGTCTCTAATTGGGAGATACGGCGGTCACGGTCTCTCAGCCAAGTCGTTCCGGTTCTCAATCTTCGCTCTCAAGATCTCCTCCCGGTCCTCCATCCTTGTCAGCAAGCACTCTGCTCGATAGAGCAACGAACAGTAGCCTTCAGGGTCTCGTTCTTCTCCTTCTCAACAGCTCGGGCAAGCTGAGTGACGGCAGCTCTGTCTCCTGGGTTTGGTAAGGCACACGGCAGGTAGCAGAAACTGGTCTTCTGAAGCCTGGCTCCGTAGTGAGCCATAACCTTTGGTGAAGCCGGTCCGTTGGCAGACGAAGTTTCCACAATGCCTCTCATTCCTAGCCAACACTCAAAACAGAGTATGTACACAAGAAAAACTCTCGCCTCTCATACTCATTCCTAGCCATAGCTCTTTTCCGTCTGCTGATTCGTTGCTGGGTTGTTGTGGGAGGGGATCTAGGCCCTTGATGCAACGTACGTACAAACAGGCACCACATGGGCATGGCTGCCGTTATCAAAGATCCTGGCATTGATTTGATGATGATCCGGAGAAGGAAGATGGCTAGAGTGCTAGGGATTCGTTGGCACAGCTGCGGATTCGTTGGCCGAGTGGGATAGGGTAAGGTGCTAGGGCTGCTTGCTGTTTGTCCCTCTTTTAGTTATACGCCTGGGCTTGCTGGCACACACTTCTGTTAGCTGGACATGTCTCTGAAGAAATTCAATTTCCAAAACACCTCCAAATAAATCTGCTAGAGTAAAGAAAGATTGTAGAAATCTGGACAGGACGCTTCAACATGAAGACGTTCAGGACAATCAATACATACGGACTACTAGCATTCTATGATACTCACGTGCATCGATGTCTATTGAACAGATCCAACATGCATTTCAGAAACGTCTGTTTCAGCTTTGGAAGTGTGGTAATACTGTAATAGAGCCTTCAGAGAGAATATGTTGCTTCAGTCCTGTATTGGTACTCTGTAGGAAATGAACTCATTAAGCACCACGTGAGATACGAAACCAAACAGTTTTTGTACGTACGTGCTAGAACGGCACAAGGTTTCTCGGGGCCATGAGTGAGATGCACATTAGCACATTACAATTCACATCTTCTCAATTCGGCAATCAGTGATTACCTTATGAAAAAGAACTAACCCTGGCCATAGAATGGCTTGTGTGACAGACCGTATCTTCTTTCCGGTACAAAATATGCAGCTCTCCTGCCTATTAGTACCTCCTCGCACATACAGCTGCACGGTACCAGAAAAACTAGATCGACTTAATTGTCCACTCATATGTTTATAGTGATATACATCATGCAATCAAAAGATTTCATGGTAATGCGTCAGCTCGACATTTTAATATATCAGGTGGAATTTATTAAAACCTCTCATCGTTGTGCAAAAAGCAACCCCTGTACACTTGAGTATCCTCATTTTGTGGCTGGAACGAACTACTACTACCGCTAAGCCCGTGGCATCAGCTGAATTAAATCTGAACCGCCGGCCGTGATTCAGCAGCAAACAGGAGGCTCTTGTCGTACATCAGGAAAAACCTCAAGGTCCCAAGCAAGCTTTGCCAAACATGATCAAAATACCCACGCAGCATGAACTCTAACAAGAAACACCTTCTGTTTAACGGTCTTTTTTTCGCGAATACGCAGGAGGACTGCGCATTATTGCATTAAGGAGAATGAAACCAAATTACAAACACGCGAAAGCGCGAACAAAGGAACAAAAAGCAAAGAAAGAAAAGAAAAGGAGACCAGAGCCGACTACTCGCGAAATAAACCTCATAAACGCCGGGCACCAGCGTCCACCCAGAGCTCTATGTCTCCTTGAATCCTAGACACCAGAGCCGTTGTGCTAGCAGCGCACCGATCAAAGAGACGCGCGTTCCTCTCCTTCCACAAGTGCCAACCCACCGCCATAAACAAGGAACTTGCACCCTTCCTCCTCTTTGGCGGCTGACTTGAGACGAAGTGTTCCCACCACTCCTAGATGGTTGGCTCGCCCTGCAGGAAGGTGCAGCAGCACCGCGCCCAGGAGAGCACTCGCCACCAAACCTCCTTGGCGACTGGGCAAGACACGATCAGGTGATCAATCGTTTCATTCGCTTGATCGCACATATGGCAGGAATCATGAGCATCCAGACCATGCCGCCTTCTCCTATCTGCTATCCAAACTCGCTGTCTGGTGGCAAGCCAGAAGAAGATTTTGATCCGCAAGGGCGCCCAGGTCTTCCAAATCCGGTCAGCTCCATAGAACTCAAGCTTGCCCAAGTGCAACGCTTGATATGCCGATTGAGCCGTGAAAGTCCCAGAGGAAGTCCATCGCCATCGCACCGTGTCCTCGACGCCCTCCGTCAGCTGGACTCGCAGAAGCCGCGCCCACAGATGCAGATACTCCACCACGGCAAGCACGGTCAGACCTCCAGTAATATCCCGTACCCAACGATGATGTTCCAGAGCCTGTGCCACCGTCCTGGCCTTCTTGGTGCGTGGCCGGACCAGAGTGACGAGCGTCGGTGCAAGATCACAGATGGACTGCCCGTCCACTCAATTGTCCGTCCAGAAGAGTGTACGTGAACCATTGCCCACCTGCACTGTGATTGGGGACACGAAGAGAGCTCGGGCCTCAGGGCTAACCTTCACGGTCATGGCTGCCCAAGCACCTGCACCGTTTAACGGCCGGTCTGAAACTCCATTCAGAATACGTGATAAAAAGGACAATCAGAGTTCAGCAACATTTTTACGTAATTTCAGGAGCATGATGTTCAAGGCGCATTGCTGGAGCCACAAATTCCGATCTCACGGCGTCCACAGCATCCACCTCTGCGTACCACACGTCCACAGCTTGGCTTCTGGGTTAGATTCCGACCACCCCGGCACGACCGGCTTGGCCATCGCTGGCGAAGCCGCCCATTATCTCCCTCGGATTCCAAACTCTAGCAGTCTAGCTGCTCCTCCATGTGTGCTTCGTCCTTCTAGCCAGCACCATCACAGCACTCCTCGCAGCCGTGCGGTCTTCATGCACGATTGCCAGACTCACGACGCAATGTGGTGATGGGACATGTCGTTGCACACACCTACTTGCAGTTTTAAGAGAATGGGCGATGATAGATGATCGGCAGAAAATACAATATTGAACTGGGAACAGAAGAACATGCACAGCAAACTTCTGCGACGTCTCTCATTCCCAAGCACAGTGCTCAAATAGGAGTGGACAAGAAAACTCTATGATGCTAGCTATTATTCCTACATGCGACGAAGGAATAATGAGTGCGACGAAGGGAAGGCGTGTGCAAGTATATATAGATATGCAGGGACGATAGTAGTAGTGTACTATGTACTGATAGCTTAATGCTGTGCAGTGCGAGTTGGTGGTGTGTGATGAATTATATGAAACAGTTACGGAGTAGTTGTTAGGCTGCTCGCAGCGGCGTGCTGTAAAGGCGTCCGCTACAGTGTTTACAGCGTACTAAAGATAAAAATTGTCTGCAGCAGGAGGAGATGGGGAAGCGCTCGCTATGCTTCCGTTCCGGCACGCGAGCGGTAAATACAGAGTAAGAGAAAGAGCGTTGGTAAACTCCGCGGACCCCGCGGACGGGCGGCGAGCGCGGCTCCATCCGCAACCGCCGCCGCCGCGCCGCCAGAAGCCGGGGCCTGGCCGCTCTGCACGCCGCCACGACCGTCCCCAGCGGTGAAGAGCCGCTCCGCCTCCGCAGCTGGAGAACGGTGAGCATGCTCAGGAACGGCGGCCGGACGGCGAGGGGGCGCTGGAGGAGGAAGACAAGTCGACGACGCGCTCCTTCTCGACGTGGCGCCCCTGCATGAGCAGGATGAACTCGCGCGGCGGTTGGAGGGCGCTGCGAAGCCGGAGCCGCCGCCGCCCACCCCCGCGGCCGCCGCCGCCTCCGCTTCGCACCGCCTCCGCTCCGCGCCGCCGCCGCTTCGCTCCGCCGCTCGAGGCCGCCGCCGGTGGTGCTGAGCCGATTTGGCCTGGCCGGACGGCGAGCTGCAGGGCGGAGCGCCGGTGGTGCTACAGCTCGAGGCCGCAGGGAGCTATGCTGTCGCCGCCGCCATGAGCAGAGGCGCAGAGGGCGCAGCTCCGCGGCGCGGGCGGAGGGAGGGGTAGAAGCCGAGGGGGCGGCGGAGGAGAGGGGGAAGCCGGCCGCCGCTGCTGCCCCGGCAGCCCGTCGCCGCCGACGTCCGCGCGCTCGCAGTCCCAAACTTTCCAAAATTCTCTCTCCAAACTTCACTATTCACCTATCCCATCAAATTTCTCTCCTCGTGCATGGAGCATTAAATATAGGTAAATAAAAAAACTAAGTATATGGTTTTGATGTACATGACGAGACGAATCTTTTGAGCCTAGTTAGGTCATGGTAGGACAACGACTACCACAAACAAACGAAAAGTGCTACAGTACACTACAGGGTCCGATGTGACTGCTTTTCAACCAAATTTTACCCACCTCTTTTTACAACTAAACACACCCATCAACAAAATTCAGAAAAATTCGGTCAAAATAGTATTTTTAGGAAATCTACATAGAGTTATAAAAACAATCAAAGCCAACAAATCTTTTGACCGAATATTGTTTCTCGGTCACCAACGAAATATCTGAATTTCTTGGAATTTCTTCAAAAATTTTAAACCCTAGCCCTAAGGGTGGCAGGCTGGCAGCGGTGGCTCCGGAGACGGGAAAGTGAAAGGAGAGGGGATATGGCTCGGTTTTTCTCTTTTTTTCTCTATATATCATCTCTCCTACTCCCTTATTTTGCTTTTATAAAGCACGCATGTATATCAAATTTTGAATTGTTATATTTATACTAAAAAGTATTTTTCAATAATTATAAATTTATAACTGATTATAAATAATATAATATAAAATAAATGAATGATCAAAGTATAATTTAGAAGACCGTGTTAATTCAAATCATGCCTTATAAAAGTGAAAGGAGGGGGTATTTGATAGGAACTCGGCCAAAAGCAGTGAACGGGCCAGACTCGAGCTCGAGGCCCGGATTGAAAAAAAAGGACCATCTAATTTTTAGGCTAAATTCTAACTTTTGTAAGGCTAAAATTTATACCCAGTACTCTAGAGCAATGTTTCTAGCCAATCTTTCCTTTGAATTTGATCCATGAGACTAAAAAGGCCTGGTCCAGATGTGCCAGCGGACTTTCCTAAATTTGAACTACGAGTGACCATGGAAGGAAGCAAAAAAATGAAGTTGCAGCTACGTGATCCCTTACAGAGGTATAGCATTTGTGCATGATGCACGTTAATTTTATGCGACGGCGAAAGCACCCGGAACATGACTGCCATGTTTTCATCCAAAAAAACACTGACTGCCATAGAGGGAAAGTAGTAGGCGAAACATCATGGGAGAGGCAGTTAACTTTTGAGTGGTGTGTTGATTACATTGGCTGGGGATTGTTGGAATGAATAGCCCGTTGATGAGTGTGTTCCTCACCGTGTCTGTTGATGATCATATTCACCACATTTGAATTTTCCAGCAGAGATCAAAATTGTTTAGCTTTGAGAAAACCGATGGATGCTTGTCTGAAGAATTCCCAAAGTAATTATACTAGTAGATTGATTCAAAGAAACTTGATTAGCACCCTCGAAGGAGGCACTTGACGATGAGGGCTGTGGGCTATGGCCAGCATACGATCGCTATCAATTTTGGAGCTGAGGCACTCCAAAATGCTGATAGCCTGCTAAATTCCGCTAATAGCCCTCTATTTCGTACCTTGATTTGGATCAAAAGCTTGGTCAAATTGAAAAAAAATATCCACAATGATTTAAATTTGTGTGCAATTGCTATTCACAAGATATGCATGGCACATTGTAGTACCTTTATTATTTGAGGTATTAATTCCTGGTGATCTGAAAAAGGGAAGGTTGTTTTTGAAATCTCCAAGGCATAATATTACTTCAAGATAGGTTGCTTATGTGTTTACTTCAATTTCCTTATGTTTATGCTAGTTATGTTCATTATGGAGTATCTCTGATTTACATAATGAGCCTCATCTAAGTCCAACATAATCTTTGAATGTCCGTTTATTATCTAGCATGGGGACTGTGCACAGAGGGCCATGTCAACGGCCACTGGTTTACTTTCAGGCAGCACAATATTCCAAAAACTTGGTGATGGTCAGTTGGTCACCCCGCTTGAAAATTTGGAAGAACGGCTTATCCCACCATGGACATAGCATGTTTCCCTAGCGCCTCTCGTTGCTAGCTAGCAAATGATGGTAGGCTGATGGTATGGTAGTGATAGCTATATTCATCCTGCCCTCGCCTTTTTCTAGCTCCTACTTGCTTCGATGGTGTGTGAAAGGGCACAGTATGCATTTATTTATAGAAGATTGGGAGATGTTGTAGTTTTAGCTGTTGAATGCCTCAAATATTGATCAATGGAAATGTCAGACTGGAAATAAATCAAATTGCAAAACGGTGGAAGCAATAAAGTTCAGAAAAAGGAACCACCAACCTCTCTTTGATGTCATGATTTATTTCTGGTGTAACATTTGGAAAGAACATAATAGAAGAACTTTCAATCAGGAATTCAAAACGGTGGAAGCATCGGCCTCAATTATCAAGGAAGACGTCCAGCAATACAGCAAAGCAATGGAAGGTGGCAACACAGAGTTAAACGGCGTAGTCTTTATTTTAGTCTTTAGTACTCTTTTTTTTGTTATTTCCGGTTGTTTCCAGTTGTTTTAGACGGACCCCTCGCCTGTGCTCTGGTGCTGAGCACCCAATTGTGTTTTTGTTTTTGTATCTTTTCTTCTCTTTTCTAACAAAAATTCGGTAACTCTCTCTTGCCGTCCGTTCAATAAATAAATAAATCGAATTGCTCGGAAAAAAATATACACGTTCTCCAAGCTACCAAACTGGGTTAACTTACTCCGATCCTTTTATTGTAGACGTGTATCAGTCTTGATGAATTCAGTTCCAGGTTTCGACAAATGAATTCATCAAGACTCCATTAGCTTGAGATATATACTTGGTATATTAGCACTTAGCAGCATAGCGTGTATAACAAAAAAAATGCTTATTGTTGTGCAAAAGCAGACATTGACAGCAGTCAGCGCATATATATTCTATATATAATAGCAGGACATTGTCTCCGAAGAAATTCCAGTTGATTAAAAAACTGAAAATAAAATGGGTGTCTGCATATGAACTTAAAGATTGTAGGAGGAGACCAAGAGCCTGTCTCGTGGCACAGCGGCGCGCACATCTCCGCGAGCCGCGGGCACACAGAGAAGGAAAAGGCCCGACGATGGAATTGAAGTCCACCGCTTCGTCCTTTCTAGCCTCCGAGCACAGCCGTGGCCCGTGTGCCGTGGTGGCCACCATGCCCAATTGCCCATTCTCACTGTCGCCGGAGAGATCTCCATTATATTATACCAGTCTATCAATCCCTGCACGGGTTAGTTATTTGAAATAATATATAAATGGTTGAAACTTACAACCTTAAATTTGTGTTCGGATAGCTATATAAGAAAATCATAAATCAAAACTGTTATCTCCATTTTTATATATTTTTTGTTAATATATGCAGCAATTTTGACGCGTTATCCTACTTGTTGGGTTTTATCTGCAAACTAATTAATGGGAATAGTCAAAGTTGTGCCGTACTTTAAAATGGTACGCCTTGATTATCAGGAAGATATGGTTAGTACTTAGGGCAAGTACAACGGTGGAGACAGTTGCGGTCCTTTTGACACAAACACACAACTGAACAGAGAGCTTGTACAATGGGCTATCTGTTTGGCTGTCTGCATGCTATAATTCATCATTTAACACATAAACTCATGGTGATCTAGCGCACAATTGATCTTTGTAGTCATGTTGTTGCATACACGAGAGAATGTACAATACATTTAAATAATTGGTATGACTCTTGAAATAAGCATGTAATTCAATCATCTCCAATTACCATCTCATTTCAACAAATTACCATCTCATTTCAAAAAGAGAAATAAATAAAGAAAGAAAAGGAGGGTGGCTTGCGTCACGGGCTCAAGGAAAAAAGAGGAGCAGCAGCCGGCCCATTTGCTCATCGCGTCACGGGCAGCGGGTACCCAGTCGTCTTCCTCCTCTCTCCACACGCCATGGGAGAAAGGGGCATGGTGCCCGGAGCTCTTGATCTCCATGACTGGGCCACGAGAACTCGAGATGAGGCTACCAATACGATGCACAGGACCATGGGCGATCGATTTTAATGGTCGGTTGGAGAAGGAGAGGCAGAGGCGGAGCCAGGACCCGTGCTAGCCGTGCTGCAGCACGGGTCCAGGCCAGCACACCTCAAGTAAAAATACATAGTTCGTTAATCAAAAATGCTGAAATTAGGTACTAATTAAGCTAGTTTAGCCCCTAACCATGGATTAGCCCGGGGCACAGGTCGTTTCTGGCTCCGCCCCTGAGGAGAGGGGGTAGGGAGGGGTTGGCCAGAGCTCTGCTCGGCGATCGTGATGGCACGAACCTAGACACCAAACGAAATCCCCCCGCACGTCTCCCTCATCGACGAACGAGACGACGACCAGGCTTCGAAGACGCGCGCACGAGTGCTTCTATAAAACTTGCTTGCATGTCTATGGCAACAGAAGATGAGTTGTACATGCCCTTAGCACAGCACGGCGCGCATGTATAACTTAGAAAATTGCTTATTTTTGAGCAAATACAGCAGGTGCTCTGCCTTTTCATTCATAGTAGAAAAAGGAGTTCAAGCAATATGTACATGAGACAAACTAGCTACTAAAAACTAAAAACACACTCGGTCTGTACAGCTATACAAAACAAAATACATATTCTCATCAGGTTAAGCCGTTTCCGGCGCCCCATGTGTCTGCCTGTATCCTGAGATATCGTGTTTGATCAACACCATCAGCTGACTGGAGTTCATCGCCTTGTTGTCGAAGATCCGTGGACAGCGCTCCTTCCAGACGTTCCATAATGTGTAAATGATCACCTGTAGGTGTTGCTGAGAGTCTCCCTGACCAGCGTGAGACAAAATTTCCCACCAATTGTTGATGTTCAGTGCACCGCCTCCCCTAGAGGTTAGCTGGAAACCCCCCCAAAGTGCCACTTTGCGCCAGATTGCCTTGGTGAAAGAGCAAGTAGCCACCATATGCAGCGTGGTCTCTTGTCTACATCTGCAGAGTTTACATATTGGATCCACTTGCCCTCCTCTCTTGTTAATTCTGTCAGATGTCTGCAGTCTCTGTTGAAGTAGTAGCCACATGAAAAACCGGCATTTATTTTCTACCTTTGCCTTCCAAATTAACTCCCATTTGCCATCAATCAGAGCCCCTACAAATTGGACGTTGTATGCTGAGTTGGCTGAGTATAGTCCTGTTGCCGATGGTCTCCAGGAGATTGCATCCTCGGCATCATCATGAAGTGTAACCGTCTGTAGTTGCTCCCACAAATACACGAACTGTTGCAGAGCCGGCTCTGAATCAATTCTCCTGAGACCTCTCATCCAGCGATTATTTGTTAGAGCTTGTCGCACTGTCAAGTTCTTCCGGCGTGCCAGCTTGTAACATTCTGGCGCTATATCCATCGGCGCTGTGCCGTTAACCCAGCTGTCTTTCCAAAATTTTGCTTTGTCTCCATTGCCTAATGTCACCTCAGTGCAAACCCGGAACAGGCATAGCTCAGTCTGGTTGAGTATGAGTGGCATTCCAGTCCATGGCTTTTCCGGAGCTGTCCATTGCAACCAAGGCCAGCGAAGCCGTAAAGCCCTATTGAAACACTCCAGGTCCTTGACCCCCAGTCCTCCAAGTCTTTTCGATCTGTTCACTCGGCGCCAATTGACAGGGCAGTGCCCACGCTGTGCATCTGCGCTGCCCTTCCATAGAAAGTTCCTGCGAATTCTATCAATTTTTTTGATAGCCCATTTTGATAGGGGGAAACTCGTCATGTAATAAACTGGAATGGAGGACAGGACTGAGTTGACCAGGGCAAGCCGACCCGCTTTTGTTAGCAGCCGACATGAAACGGTCAGCACACATGAAAATTGCTTATTGGTGTGCAGAAGCAGCCATTGACATGAAACGGTCAGCACACATTCTGTAATAGCATAACATTAGCTCCGAAGAAATTCCAATCGATGAAACCTGAAAATAAATCGGTGTCTGCGTGTGAACTTACAAGACTCTGTATAGATCTGCACGACTGCACACAAGACACTTGAACGTGAACGAGATTGCGGGAGCCCTGTGCTGGCACAGCGGCATGCTTGGCAGGTGCGCGCACATCCCCCGCGAGCCGCGCGCACGGAGGAGACCGACGAGTCCGCCGTTTCGTCCTTTCTAACCTCCGAGCACAGCCGTGCGAAACCTCGCCTGCCGATCCGTGTAGAAAGAGGGAAAGGACAAGTAAAAACTTTTCAACATGCAGTGCCAACTCTCCTACCACGCGCAGAACAAGTTTCCCCGATGCCTCTCATTCCTACAAGCTAGGACACTCAAGCAATACAAGAAAACTCTCGGCCTTTTGCTCCTAAGCAAATGGAATATTTGATCAATGATTGTGTAGACTTCTGGCAGCACCTTTGTTTTTTTACTTGCGTTGCTGGGTTGTTTTGACAACTTAGAGCTGAGGGCTCTGCATCAACACACCTTGAATTCAAAACAAGGCACGGCATGAAACTGCTGGGATCAGAGATGTGGCATTGATCGGGACTCGGGAGGAGGACGGGAGAATGGCTATGCAGGAGCAGCTAGCGGATTGAGTGGGCGAATGTGATAGGGTTGCGCCTCTTTTATATGCCATGTTTGGTGCTGGTACACCCTACGTTTTTTTTTGATGAAATGTACACCCTATGTTAACTAACACACATGCCCCATTGCCCCTGGAGAAATTCCAATGGCCAAAACACATCAAAATAAAGGGTCCGTGCATATAGTAAACTAAAAAGATGTGGGAATCTGGACACACACGAAATACGAATCGCATGGTCTTGTCCTTGCCGACTCATATCAATTATAACGCACTTTGCCATTGCGCACTCTTTTCTTCCCCACCTATAAATTCAATGGTTAGCTAGCCCGAGACAGGCATCCACTTCATCAGCTCATGTACAAACTGAGAATTGCATCTCATCTCAAACCTCTCCATTCCCGGCTGAAAAACCAATATCAGGGACCTGCCATGATAGTGCAAGGAGACTTGTTCAGTTGGCCAAGAAATGGCAGAGGATGGCAGCACTTGGGAGGAAGAGGCCCATGTACAAGTTTGCTACAATTCTTTGCCTCGTTCAGGGCTTGTTTGGATTGAGGCCCGGCAGGCAGCGATCTCAGCCCCAGGCCGTCGAAATCGGACACCTGGACATGCTGCCTGGTCCATACAGGTTTGGCAGGTCCTCATCCAAACATGTCCTCAGTGCGTCTTGTGCCTCGTGATCAAGGTTGAGGCAGGCAGAAAGTGAGCCTCGGAAGTAGCATGGTGGGACCAACTTGATTCTCACCCATCAAGCTGCATGGTTTTTTAAGCACAAGCACCATCGACGGTACCAAAAGTTACCAGCCTCGGACCGCACCGGATGAAATCCACCTCTCCGGCGAACACTCTCCCCTGCATTTCCCATCGCCCTTGAGGCCTTGTTCGTTTAATCCCCAAATGAAAGAGATTCCCTCCCATGGAGGTATGAACCGAACAAGCCCTAAGGGAACCAACCACGGTGTGTTAACTAGCGAAGCTATGTCGCCATCATGGTCGAAGGATCAGCCGTTCACAAATCACAATTTTGAACGGCAAATAACCGTGGTGGCATATATGCTTTGGGAGTTTTGGAACGGCAAATAATATGGTGTGGCGTATATGCTTCGGGAGTTTGAACATGTGTCAATTCATTAGTTTTGACACTTTTTAAATCAATTTCAGTTGAAGGTGCATTGGCTTCCCTTGTTCTCAAACGCCAGAACTGCATTGATCAAAACTGCATTGATAAAAAAAAAAACTGCATTGATCAAGACATCGCAGGACAGCCAAGTTTGCTTGATCAAAAAACATGCAGTGTATCTTGAACAATCTCTCACATGTAACAATAATATCTAATTTCAATCTCTCACATCTATTTACATGTATCATGCAAGAAAAAGAAAAAAAATCTTATTGCTAATCTTCAGAAGCTAGAAACAGCAACTTGCTGGCTAGCTCCCACGGATTGCGCCAAGCCATTCCCACAGTGGCTAGGCCTCGCCATGGAGCTCAGGAACGCCCTCACGACCTCTTCCGACGCGTCTCTTCTGAGCAAGCACATCACGTACTCCATCACGGCGGCATCGCAGGGCAGCGTGATCCTGCCGTCGTCGCCGGCGAACCCGAACTCCTCCTGCGACAGGCTGAGGAGCTCGCCGAAGATCGCCGTGCCGAGGTACGCCAGCGGGACCTCGAACCGCCTGCCGTCGGCCGAGTACACCACGCAGCAGCCCTTGCCGGCCACCGACGACGTGCTGCACGACGGCGACGCTTCGGTTTCTCTCGCCGGCGTCGACGTGATCCGCTTCCTCGCCAGGGCCGCCATTCTCTGCCACTTCTTCGCCATCTGAACGAGTCTCTTGGCACTGACCATGGTTGCCTCTCCTGCTTTTGGGGGCTAAAGGTTCAGAGAACTTCAGCTTGTATCGGGTGGTGCTCAGCTACTAGGTGTAGTGCTTATCTTGCTGATGGACTGATGAAGCGTTGGTGCTAAGCTGATGGATTTATAGGTGAGGGGAAAGAGTAGCATACGGTTCAAGAGCAGCTATCAGCTCAGGCTGGCAAGAGACATGCCCACGAGCTCTGAACATGCAGTGTTGCAAGAGAAAGCAATGTGATTTGGATTGGATTTCTCCGGGGGCCACCTGTGTTTGCCACTATTAGAATTGTGTGGCTGCTTGCCTGCTTGGATATCAGAGGATCACGAAGCATGCCTCACGAAGACCACATGTAAGTTGGGCCCAACGTGTTAGGACCATTTCTGTGTGTGATCCAGTGAGATGTCAAGCATTTTGGGCGATTGGTACGTCATTTTTTAGGATCGGGAGATTGAGATGTGTAGCCTGACAATTGTCCATTCCCATAACACATTTTGTGAGAGCAACCAGATTATAAGTGATCAGCAGTCCAGGCAACTTTCTCGACAACTTCATACCACTTCTTCAATTGGCGGTCTGTTGGATCACCGGCAACTCATGTGACGTCCGTTTAGTCTCTTCTTCTTACATGGACCTACAGGATTGCAACTAGGCAACAAGCTAATAATCATGGGGCCATGCAGAGGACAGTTTACAATTTGTTAGACCAGAGTTCAGAGAACTTGATGTTCCATTTCTTGGTAAGCAATCATCTTCCATTTCCAATCTACCGTAAAGGCAACTATTTACAATTTTACATCATGGAAGAAATGGAAACACGGAGGGAGAGAGAAAACTATCTCTTGCTGTCTAGTGCTCATCTTCAGAAGCTAGTAAGTAGTAACAGCTAGTCCCATGGGCTGCGTCAGGTTATTCCCATAATGGCAAGGCCTCGCCATGGAGCTCAGGAACGCCCTTTCAACCTCTTCAGAGGCCTCTCTCCTAAGCAAGCACATCATGTACTCAATCACAGCGGCGTCGCAGGGCAGCGTGATCTTGCCGTCGTCGCCTGCAAACCCGAACTCCTCCTGCGACATGCTCAGGAGTTCACTGAAAACCATCGTGCCAAGGTATGCCAACGGGACCTCAAACCGCCTGCCATCTTCTGAGTACACGATGCAGTGGCCCTTGCAGGCCACCGACGACGTGCTGCACGACGATCCTTCACCTTCTTTCACCGGGATCGGCATGAGCCTCTTCCTCGCAAGAGCGGCCATTCTTTGCCACTTTCTTGCCATCTGAGCGAGTCTCTTGGCACTGATCATGGTCATGGTTGAATAGGTCTCTGCCTTTCTTGTCTGAAAGTTCAGAGAAGTTCAGCTTGTACCAGGTGATGTTCGGCTATTACGTGTGGTCTGGTGCTTAGCTTGCTGATGGACTGATGAAGTATTGGTGCTAAGCTGACGGATTTATAGGCGGGGACAATAGAAGCATGCGGATCGAGAGAAGCTATCAGCTCAAGCTGGCACGAAACAAGGCCATGGGTTCAGAACATGCAATGTCGCAGGAAGAAGCCGGGTGATCTTGATTAGATTTCTCTGGGGCCATCTGTTTGGCACTCGCTGGAACCAATAGCATTAGTGGTCATTGCTTGGCCCCACGAGAGCATCACAATGTGCTGACACTGACATACGACTTGTCCCTGCAGTCAAGCATTCCTCATGAGGACCACATGAGCATTGGGTTGGGTCCAACGTATCATGGTCAGTTCTCCCTGTGATTCTGCATCAAGATATCAAGTATTTTTGGTGATTAGTATGTCCCTTTTGAAGATATGAAATTCTGATTCGATTCTTCAGATTCAGATGTTTAGTTGGACAGCTGCGCATGCCCATGACACATTGTATATGAACAACCAGATTAAATGTGGTCAGCGGTCCAAACAACTTGGTCGACAACTTCATATCACTCTCTAGTTGGCGGTCTGTTGGATTACAAGCATCTCATGTGAACTCAATTTTCTTGCTTTTTCCTCTTCAAGGTCTCCACCTGTGAGACTGCAAGTTGGCAACTAGACGATTGACAATCATCAGGCAAATTTGGGTACAGCCGTACAGGTATATAGTACACCTTTTTTTTTCTTTTTGGACAATTGCTGACTGACACAGAGTGTCAAGCCGCGGTTTGTCTGCAATCCCTATGCCCATATCCTTGCACACCTGATCAGAAGTCATTGGTTTCGAATTCAATCTTGTTTCTGCATCAGGAGTACTGATTTCAGTTATACTTGCACTTCTGCAGCATGTTTGGACCAATCATTTAGTTCAGTGATATGGACTAGACCTTCTGAAGTAATGAATAATGCTCAAGAAACAGAACTCATATTGAAACACATGCAAATTTCCTATGCCTGGGTATCACCATTTTTTGGTAATTGCCAGGTATTATTCTTCTGTACAAAAAACGTGTTCAAATGGAGCACAGAAGCTTAGAAAAGAATACCAGACATGTGGTACTCTGATTCCAATATCATTCGGTAGAGCTCCACTGCAAGGCATTAGCATTTTACCAGAATAGGATCCCCAAAACCAAATCATCTTTAGATGATAGCTCCCTGATGAACCTAAGTTTACAAATTCTCTAAGTATCAACCATGGACACCAAACCAAAAGGAATCCAACCATGAAAAGCATCTGCTGTGCCACCATCTGGTTGCACTACAGTGAACTAGCCTGGCCCACAAACTTCACGTTGGCCCCAATTAACATGGGGTTCCTGTTCCTCTTTCCTGCTATACGCCACTCAGCATGCCTGCAACATGTAGTGTCCGATCCAAGCACCGAAAGAGCACTACCAGCTGGCTCCGGCATGCACCAAGCACTTGGCCCCATCAGAACCTGATTCAAAACATAGGCGTACCACACTCATTGCCTTGTCCCTTGTGGCCTTTCCAATTATCCCACTTGACTGAATGACTTAATCTTTCCTTCATCTATATATTCACGGTCAAGGGCCCTCCAAACACCATCACTCGCAGCTCCACAAACAAAGCATTGCAAACTCAATTCGGAGCCCTCCAGTTTCCAGCCAAGAAAGAAAGAATCAACCATGGCCAACGCCAAGAGGATTGCTCAGCTCACCAAGAAGTGGCAGAGGATGGCAGAGTTCAGGAGAAAGAAGCTCTCCTGGGGGGTGGAAAAGGAAGCTGATGAGTGCTGCACCTCCACAGCCAGCAAGGGCCACTGCGTGGTGTACACTGCCGAGAAGAGGAGGTTCAAGGTTCCACTGGCATACCTCTGCACAACGGTCTTCGCAGAGCTCCTTCGGATGTCCCAGGAGGAGTTTGGCTTCATGAGTGGTGGGCAGATCACATTTCCTTGTGATGCTGCAGTAATGGAGTATGTGATGTGCCTTCTCAGGAAAGGTTCCTCTGTAGAGGTAGAGAAGGCATTCCTGAGTATGGCAGCATCATGCAACTATGAAAGTTGTGTGACACCATCCATAGGAGTTAGCCATAGGGTCACTGTTGCAACTCCTAGATGAGTGTAAAGTACTTTGGTATAGGCAGTAGGAATTAGAGGAAGAAATTGTTATGCATAGACCATTGAATCATTGATCCTGCAAGGAATCAAGGACGATGGCAATGTAGCAAGTTAGTGCCATTATTCTTGTTGATTGTATGTAAGTCATGATAAAGAGAGATTATTAATCACATTTTGGGACTTATATTGACGCAACATGTTTCTCTTGCAATCTCATGACTTCACGTAAAAAAGGTTACTGCATGTGGCACAACGCAGGAACCAGTCACAACTGTCGTTCCTCAATTATACTGACAGTGTGAATCAAGCCCTTGACACTAATCCCTGGTAAAATCAAAAATTGGGAATGGAAGCTGATTTCCAGAGGAAGAACAGTTTGCGATAAGCGATATGTTACCAAGACGAAAATGTAAAGTTGTAAGACTATCAGGCTTGCAAAATTGAAAGTGTTCGGGAAAATAGTTGTCACACAATTAGCCCAACACTTAGTTATTATTATGCTGTGTGCAAATGATGTTCTGGGAATCCATGCAAAGTACCTGAAAGAAAATACAGCCTTGCATAGAGACTTACTGCGGTACTGATTCATGTGGTGATTGAGAAATTAAGCAAAGCATCATCCATCTTCCTTCTCCCAGCCCTCCATATGGCTGTGTCCACATGTGCTAGGTCCCCGGTTTGGATCATGCTCAGCTCTGGTATCCCTAATACTTTTCTCATCACAATTATACTTGCACTTTTGTGGCAAATCGTATCATCATGTGATTCAGGCGTTCGATTCATGTTTCCTTGTCTGCGATTTTGTGTGGATAGCACCTGGTTTTAACTCTGAAAGAAAACGGCTAAATCCCAATCATCTGACCCTGGAATTGGACAAGGATTTCAGTATCTTGATTTATGAATATGATATTGAAAATTGAGGCCATATACGATTCATATCACTGGAACATGTGAGTATCCTAGGAAAGAGAGTTTAGAAACATGTGTCATCCACTTGAGACCTGGTCCGATGGATGGCTGCAATGTCAGTCACTGTCAATGGTGGCATGGAGCAGTGCAGAAATAGGGTCCTGAACTCAAATCATTACCAGTGAATGCAAATCCAAACGGACTCCCTCATTGAAAGGTGGTTTCTTTTTTTGAAAGGTGGTTTCTGTGCACAATGCCTCTGCTAAATAGCACATTGTGTGACAGCTAGCTGATTTGGCCCCTGCATTGCACGTTGATCCCAATTAACATGGGGTCCTCATGCCGGTTCTCCTCTAAACCACTCAGCATGTCTGTACCAGTGGTATCCAATCCAAGCATGGAAAGTGCACAACTTCTGGCTCTGGCACATGCAAAACATTCGGGCCCATCCAAACCTGATCCGAAACGCACTCGCTGACTCGGCTTGCGAGTTGCGACATTGCATATGCCGTGCCCATGGCCTTGTCGCTTGATCAATCATCGCACTTGATTGGATGCCCCTCGTTCCCTTCAGGCTTCAGCTATATATTAGAGTCAAGTGACCTCCAAAAGCCATCACCTGCAGCTCCATAAACAAAGCACTGAAAACTCAAATCAGCCCTCCAGTTTCCAGACAAAAGGAAAAAAGAGAGATAAAAAGGAACTGACCATGATCAGCACCAAGAGGATTGCTCAGCTGGCCAAGAAATGGCAGAGTGTAGAGAGATAGGATTGGGGGAAACACCACACCCAGCAAGGGGGGTGATCTCTCATATATATAGCCAATATGGCTTGAGTTACAAGGAAACAATCCTAGTATACAAGGTAAGCTATATCAGCTATACAAGGTAGGCTAAATCACCTATACAAGGTAAGCTACAATCAGTCAGCTATACATTTCCTAATACCCGCCCGCAGTCACAGCGGGAGGAGTGCGGACGCAAAGACTGGACCGAAACTCCGTGAAGAGCTGTACAGGGAGGCCCTTGGTCATGATGTCAGCGAACTGATGAGCGGAGGGAACATGAAGAACCCGGACCTGTCCAAGCGCCACCTTCTCGCGGACGAAGTGAATGTCGATCTCGATGTGCTTCGTGCGCCGGTGGTGGACAGGATTGGCCGTCATGTAGACGGCACTCACGTTGTCACAATAGACAACGGTGGTGGAAGCGAGGGGAACGTGGAGCTCCTGAAGAAGCTGGCGGATCCAGCAGCACTCAGCGACGACGTGAGCTACCGCACGGTACTCAGCCTCGGCGCTGGACCTGGACACTGTGGTCTGACGCTTTGAAGACCACGAGATCAAGTTGTCGCCGAGGAACACGCAGAAGCCGGAAGTCGAGCGTCGGGAGTCCGGACAGCCAGCCCAGTCGGCGTCGGAGTAGCCGATCAGACTGTCGACGGGGCCGGTGCCGATGTGGAGACCAGAGGAGAGTGTGCCCTTCATGTAGCGCAGGATGCGCTTGACCAAGGCAAGATGAGGCTCGCGAGGGTCGTGCATGAAGAGGCACACCTGCTGGACGGCGAACGCCAGGTCTGGGCGAGTCAGGGTGAGGTACTGAAGAGCACCCACCAGACTCCTATAGTCGGAGCTGTCAGAGGCGGACAGCGGGGCGCCGTCCGTGGCCGAAAGCTTGGCCTGAGTGTCAACAGGAGTCGCTGTAGAGTGACACTCGGCCATGCCGGCGCGCTGGAGAAGATCCACGGCGTACTGTCGCTGGGACAGGAACAAGCCGTCACTCGAGCGCGTGACGGAGATGCCGAGGAAGTGGTGTAGGTCGCCGAGGTCAGTCATGGCGAACTCGGAGGCGAGTTTGGCCATGATCTGCTGAAGCAGTGTCGAGGACGAGGCGGTGAGGATGATGTCGTCGACGTAGAGCAGTAAGTAGGCGAGGCTCGCGCCCTCTTTGAGCACAAAGAGGGAAGTGTCGGAGGCCGAGGCGACGAAGCCGAGCTGCCGAATGTAGGAGGCGAACCGCTGGTACCACGCTCGTGGCGCCTGCTTGATCCCGTATAGGGACTTCTACAGGTGGCAAACGTAGTCGGGGGTGGTGGGGTCGACGAAGCCAGGCGGCTGCTGGCAGTAGACGGTCTCGTCGAGGTGGCCGTGAAGAAAGGCGTTCTTCACGTCAAGCTGGTGAATGGGCCAGGCGCGGGAGGCGGCGATGCTGAGAATAGCCCGGATGGTCGCCGGTTTGACCACCGGGCTGAACGTCTCGTCATAGTTGATGTCGTGCTGCTGGGAGAAGCCGCGGATGACCCAGCGCGCCTTGTGCCGAGCAAGAGTACCGTCGGAGTGGTACTTATGGTTGAAGATCCACTTCCCAGAGACGACGTTGGCACCTGGCGGTCGCAGGACAAGACGCCAGGTGCCGTTGTCGATCAGGGCCTGGAACTCATCGGCCATGGCAGCGCACCAGTTCGGGTCGGCGAGCCCGATGTGGTAGTTCGACGGAACTGGCAACGGAACGATGGCAGCGAGCCCCTTGTACTGCACGCGCGGGATGACGCCAGACTGCGTGCGAGTCACAGGGGGCACCGGCGGCGCAGGCGCGGGGGCAGGCGCAGGCGGCGCAGGATGAGGCGCAGGGGCGGGCGCTCGAGGTCGGCGGCTGTAGACGCGCAGCGGAGGCGCCGAAGGGGTCCAGTCGGGGGCGCTGGGCCAGACCCGCCTGGAGGGGTAGGTCCTGATGGGGGCACAAGACCACGCCCGCCCGGACCTACTGGCTCGGAGGAGAGTGGCGGCTGCTCGATGTTCGCTGAGAACGGAGCTACCGCGGGCGCCGAAGTAGAGGGGCGAGCTGCAGTGTTAGTAGAGCAAGGCATAGTATCCACAGTATCATCATCAGTCAGGAAATCAAGGGAGGAGGCTGGTGAAACTGGTGGAACGTCCGCAAAGGGAAAGTGCGTCTCGTCGAAGATGACGTGGCGAGAAATGATGACGCGGCGAGTGGCCAGGTCGAGGCAGCGATACCCCTTGTGAGCTGAAGGGTACCCGAGGAACACGCAGGCGGCAGAGCGAGGAGCTAGCTTATGCGCGGAGGTGGCCTGGAGATTGGGGTAACAGAGAGACCCAAAAACTCGCAGGTGGTCATAGCTAGGTGACTCGTGGTACAGGCGTGTGTAGGGGACCTCACTGTGAATAGAGGATGAGGAGCGCCTGTTGAGCAGGTAACAGGCAGCCGCGAGAGCTTCGGCCCAGTAGGCCGCTGGCATGGACGCATGGAGCAGCAGGGTGCGCACGGAGTTGTTGAGCGTGCGAAGAACACGCTCGGCCTTGCCGTTTTGTGCAGACGTGTATGGACACGAGAGACGCAACAGGGTGCCATGGGCCGCCAGGAAGGTGGATGTGGCAGTGTTGACGAACTTCGTGCCGTTATCAGCCTGAAAACACTTAACGGGCAGACCAAACTGAGTGCGAACATACGCGACGAAATCGACAATAGTCTGGTGGACGTCAGACTTGCGCCTGAGGGGGAATGTCCAGCAGAAGTGAGTATAATCGTCCAAAATCACCAGGTAATAGAAAAACCAGAAATGCTAGAAACTGGTGAAATCCAAACATCACAGTGAACAAGCTCAAAAGGCCCAGCAGTATAAGAACTAGATGAAGCAAAAGGCAGGCGAGTATGTTTGCCAAGCTGACAGGAGTGGCAAAGACAGCGGCCTGCTTTATTACAAGACAATAAATTGTTCTTATGTAAACGATCTAAAGCTGCTGGAGCAGGGTGGCCGAGACGCTGGTGCCACAGGGAGCGGGAGGCGGCGACGAGTGCAGACGCAGTGGGGGGGAGGGCTGCCAGGTGTACAGGTCCCCGTCGCTATTGCAGCGAAGAATCACGCGCCCCGTCGGAAGTTCCTTTACAGAAAAACTGAAAGCGTCAAACTCAATGGAAACGTGGTTGTCGCGAGTGAACTGACGAACAGAAAGTAAATTCTGAACTATCGAAGGTACGACAAGAACATTATTGAGTGCAAAGGTGGACACTATGGTGGGTAGAACGGAGTGACCGTGAGATGTGACTGGGATACTAGTACCATTGCCTACTAAAATGGAAGAAACAGAGGTGGCGGTGCGACGAAGTAGTATACCATCCGACGACGTCATGTGGGAGGAGGCCCCGGAGTCCAGCAACCAGGGAGAGTTCCCCTGGACTGACATCTGCTGCAGGGCTGCTGTTATAAATGATGACGAATAAACGACAAGAAGTAAAGGAATCAAACCGCAGGAGACACGAGATTTTTAACGTGGAAAACCCTCCTAATGTAGAAGGGAAAAAACCATGGGCGCCAGCCAGCAAAACTTTACTATATCAGATGTGTGTTTACAACGCCTATTGGCGGCTTACAAGAGGATGATTTCTCATCAAGGGCAAAGCTCTATTATATAGGCAGCTCATGTGACCGTGCTTGGTTGTGTTGCCGATGTGGGACTAAACTGTGCGCTCATGAGAGGAAAACACAGTACCCCTTCGCTCCGGTCCAAACCTCTGGTGATTGGCCTCCGCTTCGCTCCGTCGGTGAATTTGATTCATATCACAACAAACTCCACCTTGAGACAAATTCTCTTGCAGCATCTTCACTTCATCCAGAATCATCATGAAGAAAATACAACTGGCGCCAAATAGCCTCTTGGACTAATTAACTAAACCAACTAAGCTTGAGCACAGTTCAAACTTAGCAACAGGAACAGGTTTAGTCATCATATCAGCTGGATTATCATGAGTGTTGATCTTGCATACCTTTAGCTTACCTTCCTCAACCACATCTCGTACATAATGATACTTGATGTCAATATGCTTTGTCCTCTCATGGAACATCTGATCTTTGGTAAGGTAAATAGCAATTTGACTGTCACAATATAGATCAATGCAAGAATCAGCCCCAACCAGCTCAGAGTACAATCCGCTCAGCCAAATTAATTCTTTGCACGCCTCAGCAATAGCCATATATTCTATCTCAGTAGTAGACAAAGCCACAACAGACTGCAAAGTAGCCTTCCAGCTGTCACACCCGGATTTACACAGAAACCCGAAATGCGGCCATATGTGTTCCCAGGAAGTCATTACACATATAGCGAACAAATATGATAACAGAATACAGTGCTTGAATAAAATAAATGATTTTACATCAGAGTTTGACTCAAATAAATGAATAAAACAGCGGAAGTCTCATTATTAATTCTCTCTAAACGAAAACGAAGCCGATAACCCACGGGGACACCGACTGGTTGAGCACAGCTAGTAGAACGGCAGATCCTCAGGAAATTCAACAGCAGCAGTACCATCTAATCCATATGTTACCCATCCGGGATTTTGTTGAATAGCAAGTGTAAGTAAATGTCTTACTTAGCAAGTACAACACGGATAATGAAGGCTTAAAAGAAAGGCTTGACACGGCTGTACTGCATTAGCAATTTTAGTTGTTTCATTTTAACATCATCATAATCACTACATTTACATGAATCCCAATTGTAACCCAATTAATATAGTAGAAGTGAACATTAAACGATAATAAATAACAGCATCTTCTAATCATAAAGGATCCAGGCCGCTCGTGACCCTGAGCAAGGCTATCATGATAGATTATACACTCTGCAGAGGTTTCGCCCCTTACCATCGGTCGCGTAAAAGTTCATAGAACTTTAAACCCATTCATGCCGAGGTGGCCAAACCTCTTAAACCACACTTCCGAGGTGTGATCGCATAGGGATGCTACGAGGCTTTTCACAAGACACCCTAAAATAACAGTAGCCGTTATGGTACAACCTAGGCAGCATGACCCAAGGCACCGAGATTGAC
This sequence comes from Echinochloa phyllopogon, assembly GCA_033239725.1. Classification (NCBI taxonomy): domain Eukaryota; kingdom Viridiplantae; phylum Streptophyta; class Magnoliopsida; order Poales; family Poaceae; genus Echinochloa; species Echinochloa phyllopogon. The sequence goes on along the minus strand of BTCW01000002.1, from coordinate 44,987,786 downwards.
TGACTCCCAGGGCGCTTTGAATAGGAGGGTCAATGGCGTCCGGAGCGCGGCACGAAGGCCAGCAACAAAAATAAATAGCGCAACGTGCGGAGCACGGGACTTTTCCTGACGAGACATAACCGACGGAAAACTCGTCCTTGGTGGATCAAACCATACTCTCACCCATGCTTCCCATAACGCCGTCGGCCTGTCGGTAACTACTGTTAAGATAGAGCCGTACATGTTACTTGTCCAAGACCAGAGCCATTATAGTTCCAGCGGTGGCGACTGGCTCCTGGGTGGCCGCTTTAAGAACCGGTCCTTACGGAGAGACACTAGGGCCAGGCACAAAGCTTACACCCTAGTTCCCTGATCCATGTTGCTAAAAAGCAAGTTTTAATCATCAAGTTGGAGTGAACCATTATGTCAAAGTTAATATTTGCATAATAGTGACAGTAGCTGCGCCTAGCAAGGATCTACCCAAATGCATAAACCCAGGATGTTCAAGGTACAGGATAAACAGAGCTAGGTACAACCTTAATAGGAACAATTTAGACACATGCATATGCAGTAAATAATGTAAAGGTGTGTTTAGGTAGCAAGGATTGTCCGTGCTATACTTGCCTCAAATCCATTATACAGCTGCTCAGACTCTTCAATTCTTGATCTTGAATCTCTTGAACGACCTTCCTCTACTCGCAACAATCATCGAGCACAACATGTAGCTAAACAAGCAAACAAACAAACTAAGAACAATACACCAATCAAAGAAAAGCTTTTAAAAGAGCGCGCTAAAAGATAGGGCTTGGTTCGATGGTCACGTGAGCGCAAGAATCGCTGAAAACAGAGCACGATTGAAAAGATACAACTATTGGAAGATTTGGCACAACTATATGCTTGATTGGTTTTAATTAAAGAAAATCACAAGCAGAGATTATTTTAATAATTCTGTTTGAATTTGTAAAATCGAGGTAAAACGTAATCACATTTTATGTATAATTGTTTATACATCAATTACTCCAAATTAAATATTAATTTGAAATAAAATGTGTGAGAACATCTAATCGATTAACTTTATGAACGAGTTGCTTAAATCAATATTATAATAAAAACACATTTATATTAATATTAATCAATGTTAACATTTATTTATGAAAAGTCAGAGTTTAACTCTAAGTTGCTTTTAATTAGAAAGAGCTAGTTAGATAATAAATATTAATCAAATTAATATTTATTTAAGAAAAACCGAAGTGGAACTTAATTATATTTTATTTAGAAAACTAATTCAATAAATATTAATCATGTTAACATTAATATGAAAAAATTGGAGTATAAACCTTAATTAGATTTTAGTTAAGAAAACACATTTAGATAACATTTATTCAACTTAATATTAAATAAAAATTCAGAAACAAGTTGCATGTTAAATAACAGTGCTAACGTGTAGTTTAAGTTGATATGAATCTAACGCAACGAAAACGGTTTGAAACGGAGCTAAAACGCGGATTTTATGGGATAAACAAGGTTGTAGGGACCTAATCGTGAATATCCGTAGACTCCAGGGGTTAGCTCGCAAGATTCACAAGACTCAGTGAACAGCGCTCGCAAAATGCTGAAACTGTGGGGTTAGATCTGTAAAAGATCACGGGCAGGACTGGATTGCTAGGTGGGGGATATTTCCAGGGGGTTCTCTACAAAAGCTCAAGGGAGCTTCTGCCCATGGCGGACTGGCGGCCCTGACCAGCGGCGGTGCCGGCGATTCAGCGGCATAGGGTGGCGGTAGGGTGGCGCGGAGGGGAGAGGAAGTCGATACGGGGTCACGGCTGCTCACCAAGACGACGGAGGAGGGCGACGGCGGCGTGACTCCGGCCATCGGCGGAAGAGGAGGCCGGCGGCGAGAAGCTCACGCGGGGGCGGTGCTCCGGCGGCGATATGGCGACGATGACCGGCGGGATGGGAGCGGCTCGGCGACGCGCAGCTCGTGGCGGCCTTGGTTTCGCTGGAGGGAGCCTGGCGGCGGCGAGTCACGGCAAGGAAGGACGGCGGCGGCGCGCTGCTCTGACGAGCAGTGGCGGCGGAGGCGATGCTGAGGGGCGGCAGTCGTCAGCGGTTTAAGTAGGGCCGAAGGAGGTGCAGCTGGCCTTGATTTTCGAGGTGGCACGCATGCCAAGGCGGTCGCGGGGCGCACGCCGAGGAACGGTGGCAGCGGCGGCGCACAGCCCCTGGCGCCGGGAGGGGGGCTGGGCCGGGAACTGGTGACTGGGCCGCGGACGCGCGCGCAGGGAACGGCCGGGCCGGGCTGCGAGCTGGGCCGCGAACGTTGCTGGGCCGGGTGGAATTGAGCGGGAGAGGCAGGCCGCGCGGCTGGGTGGTTGGGCCGCGACGCTGGCGCACGGCTAGATGGGTCGGGCGAGCGCTGCGCTGGGCCGGGAGGAGAAAGGAAGGAGCTTGGCCTGCTGGGCTGTTGGGAAGAAAAGAAGGAGGCGCAAAAGCGGACGAAGGGAAAAGCTTAGGGGGCGAAAATGACCTCGGTCCAAAACAACTTTTCTAGAGCTCAAACAAACGCGATTCAAATTCCAATTTAAACTACGCACAAACAAAACTTAATGCAGCAGCATGAATGCAACACACACAACATTTTATTTATATTTCACAAATATTTTTATTTTTCTACTATAAATTCCCTATAAATTAAATAAAGCTTTGGAAAATTTTAGAAAATTGAGAAAAATATTGTTTTAATTACGTTAAAAATTCACATCCCAAAATTCGAAAATTTTGGGGTGTGACACCAGCTCACAGCACAACTGCCAACAGTGAACACATAACCTGTGAGCGACCTTCGCCTATCAACATCAGCAGCAAAATCTGAATCAACATAGCCAATAAGTCCCTTCTCAGTTCTGCCAAACTTCAGACAAGAATCTGCAGTGCCTCTGAGGTACCTGAAAATCCACTGAACTGCCTTCCAATGTTCTTTACCAGGATTAGTCATATATCTACTAACCAGACTCATAGCATAAGATAAATCCAGACAAGAAAAGACCATGGCATACATCAAAGAACCAACAGCACTAGAATAAGGAACTCTGGACATGTACTCAATATCCTTATCTGTACTAGTACACTGAGCAGCCAACAATTTAAAATGAGGTGCAATAGGAGTACTGACAGGCTTAGCATCATCCATGTTGAAACGCTGAAGAATTTTCTGAATATAATTCTGCTGACTAAGAAATAGCACACCGGATTTTCTATCTCTAGTAATTTCCATGCCCAAAATTTTCTTAGCAGCACAAAGATCTTTCATGTCAAATTCGCTACTCAATAATTTCTTCAACTTAGCAATTTCGACTTTACTCTTGGCAGCAATCAACATATCATCAACATAAATTAGCAAATAAATAGGTGATCCATTAACATGCATGATGTAGACACAACTATCAAATTTAGACCTCTTAAAGCCGTGTGGTAGCATGAATGAATCGAACATTTTATTCCACTGACAAGGGGACTGTTTCAAACCATACAAGGATCTCTTCGACTTGCACACAAAATTCTCCTTGCCTAGCACTATGAACCCTTCTGGCTGGTCCATGTATATATCCTCCTCAAGTTCACCATGCAGAAATGTAGTCTTTACATCTAACTGCTCGAGCTCAAGATCATGTGCAGCAACAATACTAAAGAATGTGCGAATGGAACTATGCTTTACCACAGGAGAGAAAACATCATTATAATCAACACCAGGAATTTGACTATAGCCTTTCGCTACTAACCTTGCTGTTGACACCCAAAAGTGGCACAACAGTGCAAACCGGTCTGACCGGTGTGCACAAACCGGTCAGACCGGTTTTGGTAAAAGTGTCAAAATGCCAATTGGACTTCACCATTGTGTAGCTCTCATCGAGACGATCAAGATGCATATGTAGAACGCCTATTTTGGACTCCGGATGAGAGAGTTATGACTTCGGGAAGATTCTGCACCTGGGAAAACCGGTCAGACCGGTTTGGACCTGTAATTTGAGTAGGATTAGGACTCTATTTTGTCCCATATTGTAAATGATTCAAACGGGGTAAGACCATCCCACCCTATAAATATAAAGGGCCAAGGCCGATTGAGAGCACATCCAATCGAATCAAACACTTTTATTACTTTTTCCTTCAAACCCTAGTCTCTTCCAATCTCCATGCTTCTCATCCGCTGATCTCCATGACCAGAGATAACGTCCTAAGGCTCGCTGGTCGACCTAGGGCACGCCGGCGACGTCCACGCCCTGACGGGGTCCCTCCCGGGCGAGATCTTCGACGACCTTTGCTAGTTTGCTCGTAAACTAGTCGTTCTTCGCCACGTAAGTGCGTTGGTTATCTCTTTACTGGTTTGCTCGTAAACCTAGTCGTTCTCCAGCACGTAAGCTTGGTAGTTATCCTCACGAACAGTCGATTCTAACGAAACCCTAGGAAACCGGTCTGACCGCTTTGCTAAACCGGTCTGACCGCTTTGTCCCTAGAAACCGGTCTGACCGCTTCTCTGAACCGATCTGACCGCTTTGTGCCTAGAAACCGGTCTGGCCGCTTCTCTGAACCGGTCTGACCGCTTTAAGCGGTTTTGTTGCTGTTTGGCCCATTCGTAAGCCGCGCGTCAAGCGCTCTCTCGTGTGTTGACCGAGATTTGCGTCAACACATTTTGGCGACTCCGCTGGGGACGAAAATCTGGTTGCTTAAACCGTTTTATCAATCCCTAGCCATTTACCTAATTGATCTATTGCTTTGATTCGCCACTGTAGTTGAATCTGGTTTTTTGGAACCGATTGCATCTACACTTATTTCTTTGCATCAGGTTGCTCAAACCGATTGCATTGTGTTTTTCTTGTTACTTCATATTGAAGATTAAAGTAGAAGCAAAGTCTTGGTCATTGATTGCTTGGATTATCTTGAATATCTGGATTTATCACAAGACTGGAAGCATCAAGACCTATTATGGCGGGTTATTCATATGCACCACAACAATATTACTACGCCACGCCTGAGGTACAGCATACAAGTACATCATATATTTCTAATGATTATTTTGCTGGTACCACAAATTCTCATGTTGATGTTGCTAGATATGATACTAGTAGGCATATTGCATCGGCTAGTAATTGTTCAGATGGAGTTTCTTATATAAACTATAAACCTGAATTTTATAAGCTAGAGCCATTACCAAATAGTATGCATGCTTTAAATTTTAATGCTACTAGCAACATACAACATTATCCTAACACATCGGCTGCAGAAAAAGTTCACATGCCGATGAACAATTATCAAGGCCAAACTAACGTGAGTTGGGCCAATCTTTATGAGACACCATGTGCTAATAATTTTAATACTGTTCAACAAGGTGTTTCATATACTTATTTATCGGCAACAAATTCAGAATATTTAATTCAAAGCATGCTGATGAATGAGAAAATTGGCCATACTGATTTCAGATATCCGGCCAATTATTCTCGACCATTATATGCTAGAGTGGAAGATGAATGTATAAATTCAGTATCATATACGAATGCTAATACTCATATTTCGGTTCCAAATATTTCCAATACTTATAGCCGAATTAATGAGAATTCAGCAAGATCATATTCATCTCCACAAATTAATCATTCATGTGTTTCATCTCATGCATCATCACATATTTTCGGTACTACTCATTCTTCGTTACCGAAAGATCATGCTAGTAATTTTGCACAAAAGGCTGCACCAAACAGTGTTTCTACTAAATTGCAAAAGCCAAATACTTCGTGGGATGCAAAATGTGTTGAGCTTAAAAACGACATGATTAAAAGATTTAACAATGGTAAGCAGTTTGAGGGTGAGCTTAACAAATTTGTAGAAACACAAATGAGATTGTATAAATCTTGTTTCCAAGAAACAGAGCAAGGATTGGTTCAAGTAATGGAACTACCATCCATTGATGATATATTCAAGGAAATGAGATTTGCAACTACAGAGCCGGTTACATCATCGGTTGATGCTAAGAAGAAGAATGATTCAGATTTGATTAATAGTTCGGTAATTACAACAACCGAACGGTCTGGATCTGTTCAAGCAAAAGAAACAAGCTTGGCTATACAAAACCTTGTCAGTGGTAAGAAAACAGCTATGCTTGAAATCCCAGATGAAGTTGTGCATTTGTCTAGCGATTATTTTATTATCAATAAATGCCAACTCTCGGCTGGAAAAAGTTCATCCAATCAAAATATTGAAGCCCATGGCGTTGGAGGCAAAGAGGGGACATTAACATGTCACGACTTGGTAATTTCCAGCGAACCTGGACAAACCGGTCTGATCGATTTTACAATCCGGTCAGACCGGTTCCAAAGCGGTCAGACCGGTTGCTTAAACCGGTTAGACCGGTTTCTTCGGACAGAAGCTGATGTTGGCTGCCATCGGGAGAAATACGACACCATCTACATCAAGGTTCCACGCCTCTCCAAAAATTTCAGCAAGGTATGCTTTGCAAGTAACTCCCAATCAGATCATGCATTATTAATTAATTCATCTACTAGTGATGCTATTATGAATATTTCTAAAAGATCGATTGAGGATGGTAATTTACTTGCTAGCAGTGTCATACCTTCAGATTATGTCGGCCATTGTAATGTAAAAGTTAGAAAGGCCGATAACAGCAAGATTTTGACATTTAAAATCTCTCCATCATCATTGTCAAAAATTTTCTCTAAATGGTTTACTTATGGTCATTCTGGGATTAAAAATAAGAAACCAAAACTGAAAAGCATTGTGAAATCCGATGATGATGTAGTGATGAACTCTAAAGCATCGGATGTGAGAAGGACACAAAAAAGTATAGCCGAATGGGTTAATGAAAAATTTGAACCATTCGTTTGCTTGGCTTTAAAACCTTCTCCACAAAAACATCGGTTAGAGAGAATAAAATATACCTTTGATTTAACTTTGTGTGATGATTTATTTGATATTTTGCTAGAGAACAATCTTATTAAGCTATCTGAACACAAAGTTATTCCATCACCTCTTGAATTAGAACAGCGGAAATATTGCAAGTGGCATGATTCTTTTGATCATAATACAAGTGATTGCAATATGTTTCGCCAATTTATCCAATCGGCCATTAATATCGGACGATTGAGATTTTCTCAAACACAAGAGGATGATCAATTGTCTACAATTGGTTTTGATGTCAAAGGATCATTAAATCGGTTAGCATTGACCGATTTGTCTAAAGATTCAAATTTAATCGCTAAAGAGGAAGATTGTAAGCCCTCAAGTGGTATGGAAGATATCGTCCAAGTTGAAGACATGTTAGAGGACGATGAGCTTAATTCGAAAAACACTGGGGGGCAAACAATTTCTTCACAATCGGAACAAGAACTGGTTGCTCCTGCTGTGCTGGCCAAACCGGTCACACCGGTTTGCTTAACCGGTCAGACCGGTTCCAAAGCGGTCAGACCGGTTGTGCAAACCGGTCAGACCGGTTCTGACCAAGGACGCCCAAACATATTAAAATCAGAGCGTCCTAAGATGGATGGAGGTAAAGACCGTGTTAAGCACAATGGTAGAAGGCCGAAGCTCACTTTTGATGAACTTCTGGCTAAATATCAAAAAGAAAATGAGGCCAAGCGTGCTAATCGGTCAAATGGAGCTAAATCATCAAGATCACCTCCTAAACATAATTCTGGGAATTGGAATTGGCAAAGAAAAGGTTTTAGTTCAGCAGCACCATATTCTTCTTTTGGTCCATCAATGTCAGTTCCATGTACTCCACATCCCACTAATTTTCATTCTTACTCATCGCGGAGGTGGAATGATTCATGGGCACATACTCCTTCATGTTTTAGGCCATATTATGTAGAGTATGCAGCTCCACAAGAATCATCATATGCAAGACAACCTTATGTTAAAAATGACTGTTTTGAGTATAAAGATCGGTCTAGAGTTCAAAATAAGAAAAAGGTTGTCAAGCAGATTTATGTGGTGAAAAAAGATGGTCGCAAAGCTACAAGTTCGGATCTGAATACAATTACTGAAAAGCCGATTAATGTGCTAAAGACTTCGGCTATTAATGGCAATGAAGAGAAAAATTCAGCTATTGATATTCCAAATATTAAATCTGGGCAACAGAGGTTAAAGGAGACAGAAATCAAGAAAGAGTTGTCGTTGTCCAAAGCTCAAGCACAGCCGAAGCATTTACTTGGTTCATCGAGTTGGCAAAAGAAGAAGCTCCAGAGACTTAGTGCCCAAGAGCTAAAAGAAAAAGGCATGGTATGGGTTCCTAAAGGAAGCATTCAAACTCAAGATGAAGACGATGTTTCCACAGAAGTTGCAATGCAAGTAAAGAAGAATAGAAGAGCCAAGAAACGATCTTCAAATATAAGGTTTGCACCAAATCATCAAAATTATTGGTCAATGCATCGTCTATTTGGTTCACAAATATCATATACGCCCATGTTCTTATGGATGAATTTACTGTGGATGATAATTTGTGTCATCCTTGGCAACATATATGGCCGATGAATGTCTTTGATCATCGTCCTAAAGTGTTAAATTCCTGATAAGATATCGCCTAATTATTTTAATGCCCGGGGGGCAAAATAATTCATCAGAGGAGAGTCGATCAGCTGATCAGGCGAAACCGGTCTGACCGGTTTCCCAAACCGGTCAGACCGGTTTGTACCAGAAATAATAGAATGAGCATTTTTTCCTTAATGGATTTGGTGTTCTTGTTGGATCAGCTTGAAAATAGTTTTTAAGGAATTGATACTGTTTTGATCTCTCCAAGTGGTACCATCTTTGAGTTTTCAAACCGATTGGAAGAAAAGTGTACCAATAATCAAGTTGAATATGAAGCTCTCCTATTTGATTCGCTCCTGGTGATGCAACAAGTGTCAAAGATGCAGGAATATGAGCAGCACAGTGAATCCATCGTCTTGAAGACCAAGATATGTGGACAATTGGGTTTCTTCATCATTAGAGACAAGATGTGACTGATGTACGGGTGTTTATCATTGTTTCAGTGAACCGATCTGACCGCTTTGTGCCTAGAAACCGGTCTGGCCGCTTCTCTGAACCGGTCTGACCGCTTTATGCGGTTTTGTTGCTGTTTGGCCCGTTCGTAACCCGCGCGTCAAGCGCTCTCTCGTGTGTTGACCGAGATTTGCGTCAACACTTGCCTTATACCTTGGAGGCTCGCTTGGAGATAAACCCTTCTTTCTCTTAAAGATCCACTTGCAGCGGACTGTCTTCTTCTTCTTTGGCAATGGTACAACATCCCATGTGTGATTCTTCTCAAGTGACTGCATCTCCTCATGCATAGCAGAAATCCACTTTTCTTTATCAACGCAATCAATGGCCTCAACATATGTGGCTGGCTCATGTGAATTCTCCACCTATTCAGCACAACTCAAAGCATAATGGGTTAGATTACACTCATCAATGAGAAGTTTAGGAGGTCCACAATTTCTCTTTGCATTGCGCTGAGCAATAGGTAAATCCTCCTCTAACTGCAAAACAGGTGGTAAGTGCTGAACATCATCATGAGCCTCATCATCAACAGCCTGATTTTCCTGATCATTCACAGGCGGCTCCTCCTGCTCGTCTGTATCATCATGCACATGTTGCTGTACATGCACACTTTTCTCATCACCCACATGCTCCACCTACACGCTCATATGCTGCAACCCTTTATCAAAATTATCTGGAACATGATCTGAGGACAAACTATCATTAAACATCACAGATTCATTGAAAACACTCCTGCTCATGAAAGTCTTTTTAGTTTCGGGATTCCACAACTTATATCCTTTAACTCCCGAACCATAACCAAGAAAAAGACATTTAATAGCTCTAGGCTCCAATTTTCCATTATCAGCATGAGCATAAGCAGTGCAGCCAAAAACTTTCAACTGTGAATAATCAGCGGGTGTGCCAGACCATACCTCAATAGGTGTTTTCTTATTAAGTGGAATAGAAGGCGACCTGTTTATCAAGTAGCATGCGGTGTTAGCTGCTTCAGCCCAAAAACGCTTGCTCATCCGTGCATTGGACAACATGCAACGAGCCTTCGAGATGATGGTCCTGTTCATGCGCTCAGCCACACCGTTTTGCTGCGGAGTATACGGTATGGTGTGGTGCCTGACAATGCCTTCCTGCCTGCAATAATCATTAAATGCAGCAGAACAAAATTCTCCACCATTATCAGTACGAAGCACCTTCACCTTCCTTTCGGTTTGCCTTTCTATCATCACTTTCCAATCTTTAAAAGCAGCAAAAGTATCATCTTTATTTTTTAGAAAATAAGGCCATACTTGTCTAGAGTAGTCATCAATAATAGTAAGCATGTAACGAGCACCACCATAAGAAGGCTTACGAGAAGGACCCCATAAGTCAGCATGTACATAATCAAGAGTACCTTTGGTGGTATGAACAGCAGTGTTGAACTTTACCCTTTTATGCTTTCCGAAAATACAATGCTCACAAAACTCCTTGCTACTCAAAATACAACCATCCAGTAGGTTTCTCTTCATCAATTCTGCCATACCAAGTTCACTCATATGCCCAAGACGCATATGCCAAAGGTTAGTCTTACTAGGTTCAGCATTACTAACAGCAGCAGCGGAAACAAAACCATGTAAAGTACTTCCTCTTAAGACATATAATTTTGCAGAATTCAGATCACCTACTCAACAAACAAGAGAACCTTTTGATACCTTTAAAACTCCGCCTGAACCGGAGTACTTGAATCCTTCTGCATCAAGTGTGTTGAGCGAAATCAGATTTCTGGTCATCCCTGGTATGTATCTCACATTCTGTAGCGTGTGTGTCATGCCATCATGAGCCTTGATCTGAACTGAGCCGATCCCCACAATGTCACACGGATTATCGTCTCCCATACGCACAACATCTCCTTTATGCACAGGCTTAAACGAACTAAACCAATTTCTGTTAGTGCAGATATGAAACGAACATGCAGAATCAAGTATCCATTCATCATGACCAGAAACACAACCAGCAAGAACAATCAGACAATCTCCTGAATCAAAAGTATTCCCAGCACCAGAAACAACAGAGGCATTACCATCCGAATTATTTTTTCTGTTCTATTTGTTCTTAAGCTTCCAACACTCCTCAATAAAATGTGATTTCTTCTTGCAATACTTACAGAACTTCTTGGGTGGTTTGGACTTAGAACGACCTCTACTTTCTTGGCTCTTGTAACGATCATTACTTTCATTGGAAGATATGTGCCCCGGTCTGCCTCTCACTTGCAAAGCATCGCCCTTGGACGACGACGATCCGTCAGGCTGCACCATGCCTTTCATCTTTTCCCTTGATTGGAGTGCCTCATACACTTCCGAAACGGTTAGTTCATCACGGCTAATCAACAAGGTGTCACGGAAATTTGCAAAAGAGTTTGGCAGAGAACATAACAATAGGAGACCTAAGTCCTCATCATCATCCTTAACCTCCATCGACGCTAGGTCAGAAACGATCTCCTTGAACACAGATATATGGCTCATCACTGAATCACCCTCCTTCATCTTGAGCGTGAACAACGTCAACTTCATATGCATTTTACTAGTTAGATCCTTCGACATGCAGATCGATTCCAGTTTCAGCCAGAGTGCTGCAGCAGTCTGTTCCTGCAGACATTCTTGCAGAATATCATTAGACAGGTAAAGCTAAATTAAAGACAGAGCCTTACGATCCTTGCGCTTCTCCTCATCAGACCATTCGTTGGACGACTTGCCACCAAACTTGTCCAACGCCTCATCAAGATCATGAGTTTGCGCCAGAACAGCCCGCATCTTGACTTGCCACAGCGCGAACCTCGTCTTGTAATCTAACAGCGGTAGATCAAACTTCATCGTCATCGACATCAAGGAAACCGAATCTAAAACCGGCTCTGGTACCACTTGTTATAAATGATGACGAATAAACGACAAGAAGTAAAGGAATCAAACCGCAGGAGACACGAGATTTTTAACGTGGAAAACCCTCCTAATGTAGAAGGGAAAAAAACCACGGGCGCCAGCCAGCAAAACTTTACTATATGAGATGTGTGTTTACAACGCCTATTGGCGGCTTACAAGAGGATGATTTCTCATCAAGGGCAAAGCTCTATTATATAGGCAGCTCACGTGACCGTGCTTGGTTGCGTTGCCTATGTGGGACTAAACTGTGCGCTCATGAGAGGAAAACACAGTACCCCTTCGCTCCGGTCCAAACCTCTGGTGATGGGCCTCCGCTTCGCTCCGTCGGTGAATTTGGATCATATCACAACAAACTCCACCTTGAGACAAATTCTCTTGCAGCATCTTCACTTCATCCAGAATCATCATGAAGAAAATACAACTGGCGCCAAATAGCCTCTTGGACTAATTAACTAAACCAACTAAGCTTGAGCATAGCTCAAACTTAGCAACAGGAACAGGTTTAGTCATCATATCAGCTGGATTATCATGAGTGTTGATCTTGCATACCTTTAGCTTACCTTCCTCAACCACATCTCGTACATAATGATACTTGATGTAAATATGCTTTGTCCTCTCATGGAACATCTGATCTTTGGTAAGGTAAATAGCACTTTGACTGTCACAATATTTATCAATGCAAGAATCAGCCCCAACGAGCTCAGAGTACAATCCGCTCAGCCAAATTAATTCTTTGCACGCCTCAGCAATAGCCATATATTCTGCCTCAGTAGTAGACAAAGCCACAACAGACTGCAAAGTAGCCTTCCAGCTCACAGCCCAACTGCCAACAGTGAACACATAACCTGTGAGCGACCTTCGCCTATCAACATCAGCAGCAAAATCTGAATCAACATAGCCAATAAGTCTCTTCTCAGTTCTGACAAACTTCAGACAAGAATCTGCAGTGCCTCTGAGGTACCTGAAAATCCACTGAACTGTCTTCCAATGTTCTTTACTAGGATTAGTCATATATCTACTAACCAGACACATAGCATAAGATAAATCCGGACGAGAACAGACCATGGCATACATCAAAGAACCAATAGCACTAGAATAAGGAACTCTGGACATGTACTCAATATCCTGATCTGTACTAGCACACTGAGCAGCTGACAATTTAAAATGAGGTGCAATAGGAGTACTGACAGGCTTAGCATCATCCATGTTGAAACGTTGAAGAATTTTCTAAATATAATTCTGCTGACTAAGAAATAGCACACCAGATTTTCTATCTCTAGTAATTTCAGTGCCCAAAATTTTCTTAGCAGCACCGAGATCTTTCATGTCAAATTCGCTACTCAATAATTTCTTCAACTTAGCAATTTTGACTTTACTCTTGGCAGCAATCAACATATCATCAACATAAATGAGCAAATAAATAGGTGATCCATTAACCTGCATGATGTAGACACAAGTATCAAATTTAGACCTCTTAAAGCCGTGTGATAGCATGAATGAATCGAACCTTTTATTCCACTGACGAGGGGACTGTTTCAAACCATACAAGGATCTCTTCAACTTGCACACAAAATTCTCCTTGCCTGGCACTATGAACCCTTCTGGCTGGTCCATGTATATATCCTCCTCAAGTTCACCATGCAGAAATGTAGTCTTCACATCTAACTGCTCGAGCTCAAGATCATGTGCAGCAACAATACTAAAGAATGTGCGAATGGAACTATGCTTTACCACAGGAGAGAAAACATCATTATAATCAACACCAGGAATTTTACTATAACCTTTCGCTACTAACCTTGCCTTATACCTTGGAGGCTCGCTTGGAGATAAACCCTCCTTTCTCTTAAAGATCCACTTGCAGCGGACTGTCTTCTTCTTCTTTGGCAATGGTACAACATCCCATGTGTGATTCTTCTCAAGTGACTGCTTCTCCTCATGCATAGCAGAAATCCACTTTTCTTTATCAACACAATCAATGGCTTCAACATATGTGGCTGGCTCATGTGAATTCTCCACCTGTTCATCACAACTCAAAGCATAATGGGTTAGATTACACTCATCAATGAGACGTTTAGGAGGTCCACAATTTCTCTTTGACTTGCGCTGAGCAATAGGTAAATCCTCCTCTAGCTGCAAAACAGGTGGTAAGTGTTAAACATCATCATGAGCCTCATCATCAACAGCCTGATTTTCCTGATCATCCACAGGCGGCTCCTCCTGCTCATCTGTATCATCATGCACATGTTGCTGTACATGCACACTTTTCTCATCACCCACATGCTCCACCTGCACGCTCATATGCTGCAACCCTTTATCAAAATTATCTGGAACATGATCTGAGGACAAACTATCATTAAACATCACAGATTCATTGAAAACACTCCTGCTCATGAAAGTCTTTTTAGTTTCGGGATTCCACAACTTATATCCTTTAACTCCCGAACCATAACCAAGAAAAAGACATTTAATAGCTCTAGGCTCCAATTTTCCATTATCGGCATGAGCATAAGCAGTGCAGCCAAAAACTTTCAACTGTGAATAATCAGCGGGTGTCCAGACCATACCTCAATAGGTGTTTTCTTATTAAGTGGAATAGAAGGCGACTTGTTTATCAAGTAGCATGTGGTGCCGTTATCAGCCTGAAAACACTTAACGGGCAGACCAAACTGAGTGCGAACATACGCGACGAAATCGACAATAGTCCGGTGGACGTCAGACTTGCGCCTGAGGGGGAATGTCCAATAGAAGTTAGTATAATCATCCAAAATCACCAGGTAATAGGAAAAACCAGAAATGCTAGAAACTGGTGAAGTCCAAACATCACAGTGAACAAGCTCAAAAGGCCCAGCAGTATAAGAACTAGATGAAGCAAAAGGCAGGCGAGTATGTTTGCCAAGCTGACAGGAGTGGCAAAGAGAGCGGCCTGCTTTATTACAAGACAATAAATTGTTCTTATGTAAACGATCTAAAGCTGCTGGAGCAGGGTGGCCGAGACGCTGGTGCCACAGGGAGCGGGAGGCGGCGACGAGTGTAGACGCAGTGGGGGGGAGGGCTGCCAGGTGTACAGGTCCCTGTCGCTATTGCAGCGAAGAATCACGCGCCCCGTCGGAAGTTCTTTTACAGAAAAACTGAAAGCGTCAAACTCAATGGAAACGTGGTTGTCGCGAGTGAACTGACGAACAGAAAGTAAATTCTGAACTATCGAAGGTACGACAAGAACATTATTGAGTGCAAAGGTGGACGCTATGGTGGGTAGAACGGAGTGACCGTGAGATGTGACTGGGATACTAGTACCATTGCCTACTAAAATGGAAGAAACAGAGGTGGGGGTGCGACGAAGTAGTATACCATCCGACGACGTCATGTGGGAGGAGGCCCCGGAGTCCAGCACCCAGGGAGAGTTCCCTTGGACCGACATCTGCTGCAGGGCTGCTGTTATAAATGATGACGAATAAACGACAAGAAGTAAAAGAATCAAACCGCAGGAGACACGAGATTTTTAACGTGGAAAACCCTCCTAATGTAGAAGGGAAAAAAACCACGGGCGCCAGCCAGCAAAACTTTACTATATCAGATGTGTGTTTACAACGCCTATTGGCGGCTTACAAGAGGATGATTTCTCATCAAGGGCAGAGCTCTATTATATAGGCAGCTCACGTGACTGTGCTTGGTTGTGTTGCCGATGTGGGACTAAACTGTGCGCTCATGAGAGGAAAACACAGTACCCCTTCGCTCCGGTCCAAACCTCTGGTGATGGGCCTCCGCTTCGCTCCGTCGGTGAATTTAGATCATATCACAACAGCTGCAACACAGCTGGTCCCAAGACTGCGGCTGGGCCGGAGAAGCAGCAGCAAATGGGCCTGTGGAGTACTGTAGCGGGGCGAACGCCGTGTGGGCCTGCTGGGGGCCGGAGCCCAGCAGGCCAGCCCCGCCGCGCCACTGCGGCCCCGTGGGCGGCCCACCAGGCGCAGCCCACCCACCAGGAGCAGCCCACTGCTGGCCCCCAGGGGTGAAACAGACCCCAGGGCTCAGCGGGCGGAGCGAGGCGCGGCTGGCCGCCCGCGGGCGGGCCGCCGCCGAATCCGCCGCTCCCGCCGCCAAATCCGCCGCCGCCGTTGCCGAATCCTCCGCCGCTGAAGTTGCGCCGCCCGCCTTTCTTGTTGTTGCGCCGCTGCTCGTCGCCCCGCGGCTGCTGCGGCGCCTGCTGCTGCCCGCGGCAGCCCGAGGGGCCGCAGCCGGAGGAAGAGCTGGCGACGAGGGCGGTGGCGGCGGCGACCTTCTTCCTGTTGGCGAGGCGGAGCTCCTTGAGGGTGAGCTGGTCCCGCGCGTAGGAGAGGGTGAGGCTGGTGGCGGCGATGTGGTCGGTGGTGCCGTGGTACGGCTCGTTCAGCCCGCGCAGCAGGTTGAGGACGAGCGTCGGCTTGGGGACGGGGTGGCCGGCGTCGCGAAGCTTGTCGGCGGTGGTCTTGACGCGCAGGATGAAGTCGTCGATGGACGCGTCGCCCTGAGTTAGCAAGTGGAACTCGTGACTCAGGAAGATGGCGCGATGCGCCTTGTGCGCCGCGTAGAGGCTGTCGATGGCCGCCCAGAGCTGGCGAGCGGTCTGGGCGGTGCCGTCCATGGCGAGGTCGAGGACGGCCTCGGCGACGGAGCCGAAGATCCAGCTGCAGACGCAGCAGTCCGCCTGCTGCCAAGCTGGGTCGTCGGGGTTGGCCAGAGCAAAGCCGGTGATGTGCTGCAGGACGCCAAACTTACCGCACATGGCGAGGAAGTTGGCGTTCCACTTGGAGAAGTTGCCGCCCTTGAGCTCCAAGGTGATCGGCATGTGGTGCTTGACGTTGACGGAGGCGAAGGGGTGGACGAAGATGGCGCCGCCCTGAGGCCCCGTCATGGCGCCAGTGTTGGCGCCGAGAGTGTTGGAGAGGGTGGACTCTGTTCCTAAGGACGTCATGGCGGCGCCCGGCGGAGTAGATTGGATCGGGACAGAGGGAGGGGGATGCTGCTGCTGGAGGAGACAGCAACAGCATGGGTTGGAGAGGGATCGCGGCGGCCGGAGATGGCGGCGGCGAGGGTACAGCCGCGGCCTGGAGAGGCGGCGGCGAGAAACAGCACAGCCGAGGGGAGCTTTGGCGTGCAGAAGGAGGTGGACGTCGCTGCCTGGGCGGCGGCGACGGGTGGCTAGCAGGAAAGGCTCGAATCGGGGGATCCCGGACTCGTGATACCATGTAGAGAGATAGGATTGGGGGAAACACCACACCCAGCAAGGGGGGTGATCTCTCATATATATATAGCCAATGTGGCTTGAGTTACAAGGAAACAATCCTAGTATACAAGGTAAGCTATATCAGCTATACAAGGTAGGCTAAATCACCTATACAAGGTAAGCTACAATCAGTCAGCTATACATTTGCTAATACAGAGGATGGCTGCCCTAGGTAGGAAGCGGCTCGCTTGGCGCACGGCAAATGAAGCCAATATGAGTTCTGCACCTCTGGCAAGCAAGGGCCACTGCGTGGTGTACACGACCGACAGGAGGCGGTTCGAGGTGCCACTAGCATACCTCGGCACAACAGTCTTCGCAGAGCTCCTGCGGATGTCCCAGGAATAGTTTGGTGAGAGCGATGCGCGGATCATGGTTCCTTGTGATGCTGCAGTCATGGAGTATGCCATGTGCCGGCTCAGTAGAGGCACCTCAGAGGAGGTAGAGAAGGCATTTCTGAGCACCATGGCAGTTTCATGCCACTATGCAAGTTGTGCAGCTTCATCTCTTGGAATTAGCCAGCAAGTTGCTGTTTGCAGCTCCTAAATGTATGTAGAGTAGTTCTCTATTTGTAGTAGAAAACAAAAAAAAAGGCTGTTAGGTAGAACCTTGATCCTGCAACCAAGCAAGGAATATGGCAAAGTAGAAGATTAGAGCCATTCTTGTTCTTTGTAAGTATGCTTCATTGCAGAGACAAATGATTGATCACATAATTTCAGAACTTATGTTATGACACAAACCAGTTTCTTCTGCGCAGTCTTATGATTTCAGATCCAAAATGATACAGTTGTCGTAAAGTAAAAAAAAATACTAAACTTCATTCCCCACTCTCATAGAACCAAATCATGCCATCGTACCTCTGCCTCTGGCCCTTGACACAGAATACCTGGTGGAATCATAAATGGACAGCGTAGTTGAGATCTGGAGCAAGAACAGTGCATGGTGTTCAACCCAAAGATGAAATCATATAACTGTATAACTCAAACCTGCAATTTTGCAAGTGCTCAGGATATGAAGTCAGACAGCCTAAGGCCCAAGACCTACTTCCTGGTAACCAGTGGTATCCAAATAAATTACCAGGCAAAAAATACATCATTACAGTAGTGGTCCGAACTTTCCAGCAAAACCTGCCCACAGGTGATAGCAACCAATTGGCCGAAGGTCCACTGTAAAATGCTCCAGATTGACAGATATCATGACATGGTCGTCACATGCCATGTTAGAAATCTTGTGGACCGTCAGTCGAGCAAGTTGCATATGGTTTGCAGCAATCAAAACCCTGCTAGCCAACACCTGGCATGAAACTGCAGCTGTAAGTGCAGAGTACACCCAAAAACAGTGAAGTTTCGTTCAACAAAAACAGTGAAGTGAACCCTGCCATGCCACCAGCTGAGTACAAGATTAGAGGCAGAACTTTAAAAGTGTGTTTCTATACCAATAAAAGAACATAAAATCCTTGGGAAACTGCTAGATCATTTCACAAATTAGCAGACACTCTAGTTTTTTTGTTGTTCCATAATGATTACCTATAGAGGACTCTTGAACACAGTAAGCACTTCACTACGGAAAGCATAAGAATTTTTTTTGTCTCTTCTGGATGAATATCCATCAAGAATATGATCCATACGCTACCAGAAACAATCACAACAGATAAGTCTGTGTGCAGGATAGTACAGGATTCCAGTACTGCAAGAAAGTTCAACAGCCACTAGAGTTTGACTAAATCCATAAAACAATGGTTGCAGAAGAAACCACTGACTGAACATAAAATTGGCCACATCTCATACTTGCATAGCTGCTGGTCCAGCAAGGAAAAAGATAGGATGATTCTATGGACTGTAGACCACAGAAACATTGAAATACGGACACTGAACAGAAGAAGTAATTGAGAAAGATGTTACTCCACCAGCATCAAATGAGTGTCTTGAAAAGCACATCAAATTAATGTAAGATTCCGAAGCTGCTAGCTAGGAAAATGAAAAGTAGGCCAAACAAACAGAAAAGCTGTCTTCCTGAATCTCTACATAAATATGTTGAATTTACCCAAAAGAAAACAATGAATGGTGTTCTTACATCAGCTGAAGTGGTATAGATAGCATGGGAAACGAAGAAGCATGAATTTTGGACCTTTTGGCTTGGATATATATCATTATACTTTTTTTACCCCCTTGGGAAACGAAAGTATTCACATGAATTCACCTGTCCATATAGTAAATATCAAATAGTTCATGATAAAAATATAATACACATCTGCAATATTAGTTCCAATCAAACCATATACAAGTGTACAACCAAGCAGCAGGAAACTGTGTACCATGATGGAAGGATGAGGCTGACACAAATGATAAATAGACAGACCTGAGGAGAAGATAAATAGAGTGGACCCAAAGTGTACCAATAGGCCAAGAAGCAAAATGAGCATCCAACTCAATCATACAGAGCAAGATGGCAACGTCTAGGAAGATAAACTCCATGCCTTTGTCTCATTCCATCTAGTCATGCTGATACCTGCACCTATTAGCCTTATGGCTCTAGTGCTCCCTTGCTATCCTATAAGTACATGAAACTAGCACAATCTTCACAACCCATAAAAACTGAAGCAACGGCCACAGTGCACCAAAAGCTTATCTCGTAGATTTATAGCATGATACATACCAAGAGGCTAGTTCAACTGGCAAGGAAGTGGCAACATATGGCAGCCCTTGGGAGGAGGAGTCTGGCGACGATTGGTGCGGCCAAAGATGGCAACCTGTACTGCACATCAGCCGTAGCAAACAAGGGCCACTTCGTCGTGTACACAGCTGATGGTAAGCGATTTGAGGTCCCCTTGGTGTATCTCAATACAAATGTTTTTGGGGAGCTCCTGCGGATGTCTGAGGATGAGTTTGGGTTCACAAGTGAAGACAGGATCATGGTGCCTTGTGAGGCAGCTGTGATGGAGTATGTGATGCGCTTGCTTAGGAGGAAGCCCTCAGAAGAGGTGGAAAGGGCAGTCCTTAGCTCTGTTGTAATGCCATGCAGCTACATGAGTAGCATGACCATGGTTTCCGAGGGTCTTAACCAATCACTATCTA
Organism: Echinochloa phyllopogon; assembly: GCA_033239725.1. Taxonomy (NCBI): domain Eukaryota; kingdom Viridiplantae; phylum Streptophyta; class Magnoliopsida; order Poales; family Poaceae; genus Echinochloa; species Echinochloa phyllopogon. The sequence goes on along the minus strand of BTCW01000002.1, from coordinate 44,967,522 downwards.
TATTTTAGTTGATGAGAAGTGTTACATGCATGATTTGCACTTTTTCTGTGTAAATTTTCATGTAATGAAATATGTTGATAACTGTACATATATACCCCAGTAAACAAGGGTACAATTAGAAACTTGCAGTTGGTTCTGTATGATATTGTAAGGCTGTTGAATTCACTCCACATTCCAGATCCCAGTTCTAGTAATCTTTTCAAGGTTCCAAGGAAAAAGAATGTGAATATTTCCCTTTTAGTTTTCTGCAGCAAATTTACAAACAAGCATGTTTTAGGCTATCAAGAGTAATATGTAGAAAGATACCACTGATACCCTCGATAAGTTAGCTCATTCAACTTTACCTGATTAAAATGGGAAGTATTGCACCAACTATACTCAAGCAAGTTGTATGGCAATAAGCAACAAACATAATACCAAAGCAGAAAACAAAACTGACAGAAAAAATTCAGAAACAAAAGCATAACCTACGGGACAACAGTTTGTCTACACTCTACAACCATTCTATTCAGAAGGGTTGGCATGAGAATTGAGAAAGCATGTTGCACTGCAGCAGTAAATAGTAGTAGCTTTCAGCGGACAAACTTCATCAGCCAGAAAGCAACCATGATAATGATTAAAAAAACTCGACCATGGTGGGAAACACCCACCAGGCTTTGTTCTAAGAAAGTGCTATGCTTCGAAACCAGGTTGGGACGGGAGTTTCAACGACTCCCGGAGTTCAACGCTACCGCGAGAAACTAGGCCAACCATGATTATGATTGCAGGCACAATTTTCTCACCCTTATCCAATTGAGATCAAGAATTCTCAAACCATATTTGATGGGAAAAACATTACTGGAAGGATCCACCAAAAGTACCACATTGAAAAGACCAGCATGACAACTACTCCACTCAAAAATAACAAAACTGATGATCACTGTACTGTACAAGTATAAAAACATATCCATACACACGAGTGTACAATATCCACGTATTGGAGATGCCTTCCACTGAGTTCAACTGTATAGAAAATAAGTAAGCTCACAAAGAAGATGTGCAGAAATAAGAGATTAATTATTATAACGATATTTGACTTCAAGCATGCAGATTAGTGTATGGTATATGATGCAGTAGGCCTCAACTGCAGAAGAATATGTATGCCTATAGAATCAATTGCCAATTTAAATACGAGGTCCATGTGCTCTAAAAGGCTATACTGGCCATTCTTACGTGTTGAGTCCGTGCATGAGGCATTTGCTGAAATCTGTCGACAAGATGGCAGGTGCATAAACAAAAGGAAATGGTCACATTTCTCACTCACAGTAAGTCTAAATTCAAAAGGAAAAAAAAATGTTCACATCTAAGATAAAGGACCTAAGAAATCTACTAGAGCTCAACAAGGCATGCTACACAAAGTCAAACAAGGAAGTTGACTCAATGCTATTAGCCCAACTTAAACATGCATCACGGAAGTAGAAACATACAGAACACAAGGGAAAAAGTAAAGTACAAAGAATTACGGAAGTAAATTAAAAGTTGCATCCAAGTTAGCAGCCGACATCAAGTCAATGAAGCATAAGGAGAAGAACTGAGTTTTACCGGATTCTCTTGGTGATCGAACATTAACATCATAGTTCAATTTTGCATATTCAAAAATTAGAGTATAGAGAAGTTCAGTCCTAAAGGGAAATTGCCAGGAACCAGCCAGTTTAATTGACATCTTATCAGCATATTGGCTGTTAGGCACATATTCACGTAAGGTCTTCTCCATGAGTCACGAGAGCAACAGTATTGACTCGATGAACATATAACAAATATTGGGTCAACAACTTAAATCACGCCTCCTCATATGGACTTGGCAGATTCCGGGGAACAGAGTGGTACCAGCAAAGCACCTTATCAGAAGCTCACGCTTGGTCTGAAACTGATGACTGATGGAACTATAACCAAGCAGCAGGGAGCTGATAGTCACTGCGGATAAGACTGTGACGCAATATTCCGCTGGAACTCAGAAAATAAAAAGGACTGTGACAGGACAAACCTTCTGGATTGGGGCAGCAGGCAACAAATTCAACCCCGTCGTGATCCCATATACCATCGAAGCCTCAAATACTGACCGATGCGGAGATAAAGCGCACACGGTCCTGCCACTTGCCGATGGGGACGACACGACTAAATGGGGACGATTCGAGCAACTTGGGAAGACGAGCAGGAGCTAGCTAACAGACGCGCCTGTAACCATCGAGGGGAAGGAGATCAGGACCGGTAGCACGGGGATGAGAAGAAATTGAAGACGCCGCGAGGAGCGCGTGCCTTGACACGCATCGAGGTAGATTCCCAGGGAGGCGAGGGACGCGACCATCGATCTTGACGAGGTCCGCCGCCGCCGCCACGACGGCTTCCGCGTCCACACGAGCCCGTGTGAACCCTTCCGAGAGCTCGGTTCAGCGAACGAACCGCGAGGTCGCGGCGGCTGTGTGGTTTAACCCCTAGACGGTTGTGGTGATGGTTGCTGGCCGCAGCGGGCGGGCGGGCGGCCTCGGCAGCTCGGCAAACTCGCACCGCCGAACTGCGGTGCCGCTGCCGATGGGGAGGGGCTTTGCCGTTTGGTTTGTCGTGGACTGGACGGTCGGACCGCCGCCCGGCAGGGTTGTTCGTGTAATCGCGTCGGTGATTGCGGCTCAAGCGCGGTAGTGGAGGGGCGTTCGATCGCCGGCAGCGGTGGGCTCGCCGGGAACGGTCGCTTCCTGCGTGGGTGAGGAGGTTCCAAAAAAAAAAGGAGACGGAGCCAACGGGCAGCGTGGGCCGCCCTGGGCTGTGCTATCTCGTACGCGTGGCAGGTGCAAGCCCATGAGAAAAAGCTGCGCCACCGTACGCGTGGCACGGGTCAGCCCATGAGGAAACTGGAACGACCAGGCCGTCACGGACTCACGGCCGTGACGAGAGCTTGAGGCAGCAGCACGACCGACTTTTTTTTTGTTTTTTAGCCCTTTTAAGGAAAGAAGTTCACAAATACGTTCCGGATAGAAAGATTTCAAAAAATAGACCCTAGGAACAGCGCCATGGGCCGCGGCGCTGATGTTACACGTCTCAGCGCCGTGGTCCATGGCGCTGAGCCTCCACCCAGAAAACTGACGCGGCGTCCGACGTGGCGGAGGGTTCAGCGCCATGGACCACGGCGCTGACCTCAGCGCCACGTATCGTGGCGCCGAGCCCAAAATCCTCTAAACTCCCGGTTTTCCTTCCTCTGTAACAAGCCCAACCTCCTCAATGGACTTATTCGACCATGGGTTTGTTCCATAGATGTTGAAGAGCAAGGTTTACTTTCTCGGTTTGCACATTTTATTCTCTTTAGCACCCCAACCAAGTTGTTAAATTCATGAACAATTTTATAATTTTCATATTGGTTGGTTGTGAAGCCGGGTTGTGAAGCGGTGCATTCATCGTTTTGATCTCAAGAAATATGAATTAAAAACTCATGACATAGTGCATTAGATAATACAAATTAAGAATACATGTAGTGGCACGTAAGGACATGTACCAAACAAGGGTGAACATGTCCTCTACTAAACCTAACATGCCTTAGGTAATTGAAACGAACAACAAGAACATGACTACGATATGCTACTCTTAGTAGTCTCCCCACATAGCAAACTGTGTTGCACCTTCTCCATAGTATCCGCTCATTTGTAGGCGGCGGCGGCGGAGGAGGAGACTCTGGCGACGGAGGTCCATCTTTATTGTGGCATGCGCAGTTGCAATCTGGGTCCATACACAATGCCTCCTCTGAACCATCATCCTTGTTACCGCTGCTCATGTTCATTTCTAGATCGAAGATATGATTATGCAGGTATTCGATGTACTCATGATGTGGATGAATAGGAGGAGGATCAACCCACCTAGTAAAACCACAGTATTCTGGTGCCTTGGAGGACTATTAACAAAATATACATATTGTAAGTTGTATATAGAAAGCGATATGAAAGTATATAAAGAAAGAGCAATAATATATATCCATGCTCGTGGGCATTTGAAGAAACGACGACCTCCATCGATCCCCTCGGCCATCATTTGCACTAAGCAATCCTCCCCATGCCTGCATTTCGTGTGGCTCTTGAGTCTGTGTGTGTATATATAGGCCAACCGGGATAATTACTCATGTGTTGTGGTGAAAGGACCTAAGATGGACTAGAGGGGGGGTGAATAGTCCAACCTGCAGCTTTTTAATGACTTAAAAACAGGTTATATGGGTAATGTCCGGAAACTCCGAAGATTTGTCCGGAAACTCCGCACTTGTGCGGATATTCCGCAAAAATCTCCGGAAACTCCGGACTTCTTGCTGAAACTGAAATTCGTCAAACTAAACTTGCTTCAAAAGTGAATCCTTCGAAATAGGTTACTCCTTAGATGCTGATCTACAAGAATAACCACTCAAACCTAGCTCAACTTTTGTGGGAAGTAGATCGGTACCAAACTCTAAGATATAAGAGCACAAACCCTAAATATCATGCAAGAACTCAAACCAAGTGCAAAGAAGGTAAATCAAAGACAAGGACACAAGGATTTAGTTCCCGGAGTTCAACTCTCACAAAGAAAGTCTACGTCTCCGTTGAGGTGCCCACAAAGGGCGGGTTTGTCCACTAAACCACTTCCTCTCCCTAGGATTCGAAAACCCTAGAGCTTATACTTACTTCACGGGGTAATACAAACTTCTTGGGGCTGCCACAACGAGGTTGGAGCTCCCAAGCAACGCCTAGCCATCTAGGAGCAATGCTCCAAGAGTAATGAACCCAAAATCCAAGGCTTGACAAAGAACAAAGTGCTCAAAGGATGGGAAATCAATTAGCTTGCACTCAACCTTGCTCTCTCTTCAATCTCACTTCAATCCCCTCACCAAATCTCACTTGGGAAGTCAAGAGGGGAGCAAAGTGGAGCTTTGAATGCTAGAGAGGTGTTTTGTTCTGAGTTAGGTTGAGAGAGAGTGAATGAGAGGGGGTGAGGGGGTATAAATACCCCTTCACCACAAACTAGCCATTGTGCTGTTAAAGTGCGGAGTTTCCGCACAATTGTCCGGAGTTTCCGGACATGCGGTAACTCCGGAACAATCTCCGGTAACTCCGCACATTTGCTGGTTTTGGGATTTTGAGACATATGTGTGTGGTTTTCTTTCATTTAACCTATGGTTTGTGAGCACTTCATCTTCAACCAAGCCAATAAACTTCGAATCCCCCTTAATAGTACGGCTTTTCCTATTTACTCAAGGATAATGACATTAAAATAGAATAAAATGCTTGAGTCCTCGAGTTGCCCTTCATTTCCTCTTTTGGTGTGCTTCTTCACATTTACATTGTATTACCACCTACACACACTTCGTTATAGCACATTAGTCTTCCAAGTGTCTTGTCATTAATCAACCAAAACTAAGGAGGTCAAATGTACTTTCAATCTCCCCTTTTTGGTGATTGATGACAACACACTTGGAACTTACATGAGAGCATAAATAATATCTCAATGAATGAATTGTTTAGATATGACTTGCCTTCTTTACCTTTGAAGATTTGCGCTTTTGAGCTTTGGAGTCCTAATTTCATCACATGGTCTTTTGCAAATAATTTTAATCAAGCAAATAGAGCCATAGAATGCACATGACATGATGAGCACGAAACAAATAATAACAGAGAAAGGTTCAGTCAGAATGTTCGGAGTTTCCGCACAAATGTGCGGAGTTACCGCACAAGTGCGGAGTTTCCGCACAATTTTGCGGAGAGTCCGCACAAGTGCGGATTTTCCGCTCATTTTTGCGGAGTGTCCGCACATTCTGACTGGAAAGCTCACAATCATCACAAAAACAGTTTAAGCACACTAACAGCATGTCCTTGTTTGAAAATAAAAAGTTCAACACACACGAATTCAAACCAAATTGTTCTCAAGCCACACTAAGTCTCCAAGCTCACAAAGTGCTAATTAAGTCCTATTACAAACCAAGTTCGATACATAAATAGTAGCATAAACTTATACTCCCCCTTTGGCATCAAGCACCAAAAAAAGGAAATGAGATAGCCATGAGAAGCATCTACTCATCATCTTCACCGTCGTCGTCCTCCGCGGTGGTGCCTTCGTCTTCATCGTCGTCATCGTACTCGCGATAGGCAAGCAGCTCCTCTTCCTCGGTCTCCTCTTCCTCATCAAAATCATCACGGCGGCGAGAGCGGCGAGAAGGACGAGTGGAACTGCCGGGCATGGAAGGATCAAGAGTAGTAGCACGAGGAGCTCTAGCTTCTTCCTCATCATCAGCTGTATCCCACTCCGCAAAGGGGTTTGGGAAGTCGGGAAGCTCACGGTAGGGATCCGTCGGTAAGCCCAAGGAGCTCTTAATCTCAATGATATCACGCCGGTTTTCATTCACTTCACTTGTCGTATTCTTGCACAAGCACCAAATGGCCTTGAGTGCCTTCTTGATCATGGATGGCTTGGAATGCTCTCTAGAACGATAGCCGGATGGAGGAGGATGATGACTAGTTGAAGCATGAGTGCGCACCGGCTGCCTTGCGGGTCTAGGTGGAGGCTTGTCATTGGACCTAGATCTCTTGTGCAAAGGCTCATGAGCAACATCCTTTTGAAACGTTTTCTTGGTGACCTTCTCAATCATGTACATGATGTATGGGGCACAAGGCAAATGCTTCCTTGAATCATCCATAGCCCGCCTTAGCTCATTCCAAATGTAGTCAAAGATGCAAAAAGGTTGACCTCCAGGAGCAAGGCGGTTGAGAAGGTTGAGAGCATAGAAATGCAAAGAGTTGGCATCACCTCCTTTTGGATCAATGGTCTCCCTGAAGATAGCATTGAGATGATAGTAGAAGGGAACCAAATTTGATGCTTTGCCTTCATGAGCCAACAAAGGGTTGAAGAACATGAAAGTGGCGTCACTTGTCTTGATGCGATGTTCATTGTGAATGCAAGTTCTCGCCTCATCTTGTGTACCAAGACCAAGAATCCTAGAAAAAGTCATGTAATCCACACAATAGTGCTCCCCCTTGGTTGTCCAATGTATCGCCACTTAATGTGCATCATAATAGTAAGAGCTATGAAATTGGCAAAGAATTTCTTGGTTCCAATTGTATTTGAACCCCATTAGCTCTCTTAGCCCATAATCTCTACAAGCGTTGACCACTTGTGGATAAACCCCATCACTTCCCTCCTCAAAAAATTTCCAATCAATCCATTTCATGGGCACAATTGGTGGTTTTCCCGGTTTCTTCATGCATACCGAAAAGTAGAAATCTTGATGAAAGTTGCCCTAGAAACGTGGATCAATACCTTGTGTCTTGTCATACCTATATGCATCCTCCTTCCTTTGATCTTTCACAGCTAGCTTCTTCCCACTGTAGTCCCTAGGCATGTGAGGTGTGAAACCCATCGGACATATAGGAGCTTTGATTCTTGGATAGGTATGATAATTCACTTGATCCGAACCAAAAGAAGCTTCGAGACGAGGAGGGGTTCGAGGGCAAATGTCATAAGCAACACCTTTGCCTCTTGGATTTGCATGACGATGAGGAGTGGGATTTGGCATTGATTGCATAATGTATGGAGCAGTTGGTGGCGATCTTGGAGGATCGGGTGCAAAGTGGTGACTCGAGGTTCCTTGATCCACACCTTTGCCCTTGTCAATCCGAGCACGAGATCGAGTTGTACGGACTTGGGGTTCTTCCTCATCACTCTCACTTGGCCTTTGGATCATAGGATCATGTCGTGCTTTTGATCTTGCTTGCTCACGTTGAGGACGCCTAGGATTGGGATTGGGGTTGGAGGCAGCTATCTTCTTTCTTGCCATAGTTGTTCACAAGAATAGGTATAAGGAACTGACAGCAACGGAAGTCAAAAGATACAAGAAAGAATATGCAAACCTTAAAGATTGGGCTGGGAAGGTCCGGAGACTCCGTAGAAATCTCCGGAAACTCGCGGAGTTTCCGGACAATGTTCGGAGTTTCCGTACCTCCCCAGTCCGAACCCTAAAATCGACATATTTTGACTTGTGGACAAGGGAATGCAACCAAATCTTAGATCCTAGGTCTATGACATCTAAGGAACCTTATCCACCATGGGAAACCCAAAGGAACATGCTACATTGAGAGATCGGGCAAAAATGACCTAGGGTACCTTGGAGTGAGAAGAGCACAAACTTGAATCCAAATCCAAGATCCCTAGGGGGCAATGCGTCCTTGGGGAGGTCTTCCTTGATGATTTGATCAAGATTCCTTGGTTGAGCCTTCAAATCGCCATGGGGACGTCGAGTATGGAGGAGAGGAGGAAGAGAGGGGCTGGCGGCAGTGAAAAAGAATGAAGGGTAACTTCCTCGGGGTAAAAACAGGTATATATAGTCGGCGTCCAGAAGTCCGGAGTTTCCGCTCCTTTCTTCGGAGTTTCCGCACTTCACCGGAGTTTCCACAATTCTCCGGAGTTTCCGCTCCTTTCTTCGGAGTTTCCGCACCTCCGGAGTTACCACACTTCACCGGAGTTTCCACAATTCTCCGGAGTTGCCGCACAAAAATGCGGAGTTTCCGCTCCCCCTGAATCCATCATGTATTTCACTTGGTGTATCTCAAAAGGTGTATAGTACTAAGGATTTTTGGTTTCCTATGGGCTTGAGAAATCTATCAACTCAAGATCAGCCAACAATCAAACAATGATAACAATGATCTTGAGTCTTTAGATGAAATTTCAACATTTTTCAAAAACAAATGCACACAAATAACTTTTGAAACCATTTTTTATTTTTGACAAGAAATCACTCAATTTTGTGTGCAATGTCTCAAGCCACGTTACGAGAATCCAAGATGTTTAATTCACTCCTCAAAGCACAAAATCTTGACTCATCTAGTGGTTTAGTGAAGATATCGGCAAGTTGCCTCTCTGTGTTTACATGTCGTAAAGCAATATCTCCCTTAACCTCATGATCCCGTAAGAAGTGATGGCGAATGTCTATGTGCTTTGTTCGGGAGTGTTGCACGGGGTTATTAGCTATCTTGATTGCACTCTCATTATCACACAAGAGTGGAATCTTACTAAACTCACACCCGAAGTCACTCAAGGTTTGCCTCATCCAAAGTAGTTGGGCACAACATGAGTCGGCCGCCACATACTCGGCTTCGGCGGTTGACAAGGCAACCGAGTTTTGCTTCTTTGAGCTCCATGACACCAAGGACCGACCAAGAAATTGGCAAGTCCCCGATGTACTCTTTCGATCCACTTTACAACCGGCATAGTCGGAATCCAAATAGCCAAGTAGACTAAAATCTGAGCCTTTGGGATACCATAAGCCAAGATAGTGCACTAAATACCTAAGAATTCTCTTAACGGCCACCAAGTGACACTCTTTTGGGTTAGCTTGAAACCTTGCACACATGCACACACTAAGCATGATATCGGGCCTAGATGCACAAAGATAAAGGAGAGAACCAATCATGGAGCGATATACCTTTTGATCCACGGCCTTACCTTCCTCGTTGAGATCGAGATGCCCATTAGTTGGCATGGGAGTCTTGATGGATTTGGCCTTTTCCATGCCAAACTTTTTGAGCATATCCTTGGTGTACTTTGTTTGACTAATGAAGGTGCCATCCTTGAGTTGCTTGATTTGGAATCCAAGAAAGAACTTCAACTCACCCATCATGGACATCTCGAATCTTTTTGTCATAATCCTACTAAATTCTTCACACCACACATTGTTAGTAGAACCAAATATAATGTCGTCGACATATATTTGGCACACAAAAATATCTTTGTCTTGTTTGCGTGTGAAAAGAGTAGGGTCGGCTTTGCCTATTTCAAAGCCTTTCCTTAAGAGAAAGTCCTTTAGGCATTCATACCATGCTCTTGGGGCTTGCTTGAGCCCATAGAGCGCCTTTCGTAGCTTATACACATGGTGTGGATAGTGTGGATCTTCAAAGCCCGGTGGTTGCTCAACATATACCAATTCGGAAATTGGTCCATTGAGAAATGCACTCTTCACATCCATTTGATATAGCTTGAAATCATGGTGAGTAGCATAGGCAAGTAAAATACGAATTGACTCAAGCCTAGCTACGGGAGCGTAGGTCTCACCAAAATCCAAACCTTCTATTTGTGTGAATCCTTGAGCCACCAACCTTGCTTTGTTTCTTGTGACAACACCATGCTCATCTTGTTTGTTGCGGAAGACCCATTTGGTTCCGATGACATTTTGCTTGGGCCTTTCCACCAACGTCCATACTTCATTCCTCTTGAAGTTGTTTAGTTCTTCTTGCATCGCCATCATCCAATCCGGGTCTTCGAGGGCTTCTTCTACCTTGAGAGGTTCCAAAGAGGAGACAAACGAGTAATGCTCACAAAAATTTGCTAATCGAGAACGAGTCGTTACCCCACTTTGGATGCTCCCAAGTATGTTGTCGACGGGATGGTCTCTTTGGACGCTTTGATGGACTCTTGGATGTGGTGTTTGAGCTTGTTGTTGAACTTGATCATTCTCGCTATCTTCTTCTTGATCTTGAGTCGGATTTGGTGCATCATCATCAGAGGGTCCGGAGTTTCCGGACTGTCCGGAGTTTCCGAACAATTGTCCGGAGTTTCCGGACTCTTCAGCAGCAGTTTGTGTAGATGAGTTTTCAGCTGCACCAACTTCTTGAATTTGAGTCTCTTTTTCTTGTGGCCTGATCTCCCCAATGGCTAGCTTCTCAATAGCTTGATGTGGAGCTTCCTCATCTACATTGTTCAAATCTATTTCCTCCACTTGGGAGCCATTAGTCTCATCAAAGCTCACATCACACGCAATTTCAACACAACCGGAAGTCTTGTTGAAAACGCGATAACCATGAGCATTTGACGCATAGCCAAGTAGAAAGCCTTCATCACATTTTGGTGCAAATTTAGAGTTTTTGGGCTTCTTGTTAAGAATGAAGCACTTACTTCCAAAAACTCTAAAATAAGACATGTTGGGCTTTTTACCTATGAGGATCTCATATGCCGTCTTGTTCAAGAGTTTGTGGAGATAGAGACGATTAATGGCATGACAAGCGATGTTGATGGCTTCGGCCCAAAATTGATCCGAAGTCTTGTATTCATCTAGCATTGCTCTTGCCATCTCAATGAGAGTCCTATTCTTCCTTTCCACAATACCATTTTGTTGAGGAGTGTATGGCATGGAGAATTGATGTCCAATTCCTTCTTCTTCAAGAAACATTTCAATGTTGGTGTTCTTGAACTCGGTGCCATTGTCACTTATCACATTCTTGATCTTTCTCTTGAACTCAACTTGTGCTCTTCTTGCAAATTTCTTGAATGTCTCATGAACTTGACTTTTGTCTTGCAAGAAAAACACCCAAGTGAAACGAGAATAATCATCAACAATTACAAAGCCTTATTTGTTACCACCAATGCTTATGTATGCCACCGGACCAAACAAGTCCATGTGGAGAAGTTCAAGTGACGTCTTGGTGGTGACGATGCTCTTTGGAGGATGTTGTACACCAACTTGCTTTCCCGCTTGACAAGCACTACAAAGACGATCTTTCTCAAAGGAGACATTTGTTAGTCCAAGGATGTGATCGCCTTTAAGAAGTTTGTCAAGATTTCTCATCCCAACATGGCCTAGCCGGCGATGCCAAAGCCAACCCAAGCTAGACTTTGCTAGCAAGCATGCATCAAGTTGAGCCTTTTCCATTGTGAAATCCACAAGGTAAAGCTTTCCCTTGAGTACACCCTTGAAAGCAACGGAGTCATCGCTTCTTCTAAAGACGGTCACACCTTCATTAGTGAACAAGCAATTATAGCCCATTTCACAAAGTTGTGAAACGGATAACAAGTTATAATCCAAGGATTCCACTAAGAACACATTTGAGATAGAGTGATCAGTTGATATGGCGATTTTACCTAGACCTTTTACCTTTCCTTGACTATTGTCGGCAAACACAATATTGTCATGTGAGTTTTCTCTTGCCTCGAATGAAGTGAACATACTCTCCTCTCCGGTCATATGATTTGTGCATCCACTATCAAGTACCCACTTGGTTCCACCGGAGGAGTATGCCTACAAAATAGTTCAAGCCTTGGTTTTAGGTACCCAAATAGATTTGGGTCCTTGAGTGTTAGTGACAAGAACTTTGGGCACCCACACATTCCTTTTGATTAATGTATCTCTTGTGCGGTACCCAACATACTTGGTGACCACCTTACCATTGTGGTCCCAAGCCAACACATAATCGACATAAAAAGTACTTTGAGGTGCATAAGGCTTGGCTTTCTTCTCTTGCTTCAAGTTAGGCTTGACAAGCTTCTCCTTCTCAACTTGAGGTAGTGGCCTCTCAAACTCATATGACATGGTGTGAGAGGACTTGAACTTCATAGGCTTGGTGTTATGGATGGCAACGGGCACAATATCCGCGAGTAGAGGGTCTACAGACCCACGCCCGCAAGGCCAATTCCATGCCCGTGCCCGCGCCCGTCACCCGCCACGGGCAAGAAACTGTGCCCGCGCCCGTCACCCGCGGGCACAGTGAACCCGCGGGCACACCCGTGCCCGCTAGGCCATATGTATACAGAGACATAAATTCAATATATCAATTCAAGATTTGAAGTATAAAACTTTACAACCATACATCAATATAAACATCCAATGCAACACACATTCACACATAACAGAATAGATCAACAAACATTGTTCAACATCTTAATAGTAGTACAAGCCACAACAGTACACAACTTCACAAATATTGTTCACAACAGATACATTGTTCATTTGGCCAAGTTCATCAATACAAATGAACAACAAGCTTAATAGGAGTCGACGGAAGTGATGCAAGGCTCTTCCTTCATTTCTTCTTCAATGTCTTCAAGGCAGGACCAAAAGGTGTCAATCTTTCCATCATCTTGATCTTCAAATGCACATTGAGATAAGCATATAACATTAGTAAAGTTGCAGCCATAAGATCATTGATATAGAAATACAACATTAGTAAGCTACAACAATCAAATGCACAATTGTTTACCTTTAAGATTGTGACGAAACCAACTTTGGCTACACATTAAAGCTTCCAGCATTTGTGGAGTAAGACGACTGCGATGCTCACTTAGAATCCTTCCACTAGTGCTGAAAGCTGATTCAGAAGCTACTGTGGTTATGGGAATTGCCAAAATATCACGTGCGATCAACCTCAAAGTGGGAAAACTAGTGCCAGCCACTTTCCACCAACCAAGGACATCAAAGTACTCAGTTTCATCATGAGGAAGAGGTTCTTCGTCCAAGTAACGATCTAACTCATTCTTTGCTTTAACCAAACTTGAAGTCTTCTTAGTTGCAGCTAGTGTTTTGAATATGGACAGAACAGCAGCAGCACTAACAGTAGATGAAGAAGCCCCATAAGATGATGTACCAACACCCTCTTGGTCAACTTGACCATGGTACTCATTCATCAACTCAGTTAGCAACTCATAGCCCTTTTTGACGTATTTTTCAGCTTCTTCTTGACCCAAAAGAGCAATATAGAAAGCTTGCAGCATTATCATCTTAAGGCGTGGATCAAGAATAACAGCAATAGCCATGAGGCCCTGGACATCAGCCCAATACTTATCATACCATTTCTTGATGTAGCTGAAAGCTTCTTGCCACAATGGTTGCATTTTGCCTTCCAAACTCCATCATCATCGCACACTCTTGTGAAGTCCTTCCATACTTCAGAAGTAAGCTTCCTCTGTGAGCCACGAGAGTGAGTAACAGTGGCTGTCCCTTTTTCTTGCACATCATTGGCGTCATCGTCAATTGGGATTACTTCAAGAGGGACCGATGCCTGCGAGGCTTGCTCAGGTTGGGCACTGCTAGAAGGGGTTTCCATCACCACAGTAGTCTGTAGTTTAAAAAATAGAGAAATTAACAAAATATCACAACAAATATTAATTATCAATGGCAACAACACATTCTGACCATAAAAAAATTCTAAAGAGCTATCTTTTATATCAGGACAGCACAATGTAAGTACAAATTAAATATAGCTACTTGAGTACATAAAAAACTAGATAAAACAACCTAAACTACCAGATCTGAGCAATTTTCTTGTCTACCACCATGTGCATCTTGCAAAACCAAGCATTTTGGATCTAGCATCGACATCAGTAGCAAAGGAAAATGAAAGAAAAAGATTGGAACCAGAACCTTATGGAGGGGCTGCTGCAGCTTGGCGACGTGGTGCACTGGTGCGGTCGTGCGACTCCGGCTGGCCGCAGCGGAGCTCCGGTGGCCGGCGAAGTGGGGGCCCACGACGGATTGAGGTTCCCAAGACTTCCTTGACGGGCTGCTGCGTCTTGGAGCTTAAGGATGGCAGGGATGTGGCGCGAGGAATAGATCCGGCGAGGTAGGGGCCCCCGGCCACCGGGATTTGGTGCGGCGGGCGACGGCGCGGCGGCGCAGGTGCGTGGGCCGCGCGGCGCTGGGCGGCTGGGGGCGGTGGCTTGTGCTGTGCGGCTGCCGGCTGGGAGTGGGGGAAATGAATGGAAACCCTAGAAGTGGAGCAGCTCCCCTTATATATTTGTATGTGGGGTCCACATGTCAGTTGGAGCTAGCGGGTTCACGGGCAGAGCGGGCACGGGCACAGCTTTTTCATGCCCGCGAGATTTTACCCATCGGGTTCAACTATAAACCCGCACCCATGCCTGTGGGCACAAACTTGCACCCGGATCCTCGCCCTACAGGGTTTTTGCCCGCGGGCACGCGGGTAATTTGTGCCCGTTGCCATCCATACTTGGTGTAGTTCACCTTGTGCTCCTCCCCCTTGCTCCAAGGGTACCATGTGTGTTGAGAGGGCTTTAGTAGACCTCCCTTCACACCAAGTCCGGAGGTCTTGTTGTTCTTGATGATGGGGATGAGATTTCTATCTCCTTGTTCTTCCTTACCTAAACCCTTGTCATCTTTGTAACCATACTTCTTCATGTAACTTGTACCAAATGCCTTTGAGTGCTTCTCAAACTCGCCTATCTTGAGATGAGGCTTTTCCTTCTTGAGAACACTTGTGAGCCTAGCTATTTCCTTCTTCATGGCTTGAGCTTCGGCAAGGTTAGTACCACAAGATTTTATATCAACATTATAACATCTTGCACAACCATTTCTAGTAGAAGGAGTGGAAGACTTGGTTACATCATTAGAGCATGAGGAGGTGCTATCCCAAAGAGTGTTAAATTGAACTTCAAGAGCCGTGTGTTTGGCATTTAAACATGATAGGTTTTCTTGAAGTGTTTCTTTCTCACTCTTTAGCTTAGCATTTGATTCATTGGCCAAGGAAACTTCCTTAGTCAAATTCTCAACACTCCCCTTCTCTTTAGCTAGAGATACTTCAAGCTCAAGAAGTTTGTCAATTTTGGCATTGAGCAAGTCCTCTCGCTCCTTGAAACCCTTTCTTTCTTGGGAGAGGGATTTTTCAAGGGAAATGGATTTCTCTTGCTCACGCCTCATCAACTCTTCTTGAGCTTCAAGAGTCTCTTCCCTAGCTTCCAACTCTCCCGCTAACATCATGATTCTATTAGCGGCCTTTCTACCAAATTTTTTACTTAAGTTCTCAAACATTTGCTCATCATTTTCTACTTCACTATCACTACCATCAAGATCAAGAGATGTAGATTGGGGAGCTACCTTGATTCCTTTTGCCATGAGGCAAGTGTGAGTTGTATCGTCTTCATCATCGGTGAGCTCTCCAAAGAGTGACGTGTTAGTGGTAGTAGAATCTTGAATAGCAATTGTGGCCACATCTTCATCATCGGAGGTTTCTTCTGTTGAGTCCCATTCTTGACCAAGATGCGCTTCACCCACATGCTTCTTCTTCTTCTTACTTTCTTCATCTCTCTTGTTGGGTGTAGGACAATCGGCAACAAAATGACCGGTTTTCCCACACCCATAGCATGGTCGGCTTGACCTTCTTTGAGTCTTCCCTTTGAAATTGCCTTTCTTGAAGAATCCACTCTTATTGAAAGATCTCTTGATGTTCTTCATGAAAAGTGCTAGTTCTTCATCATCATCATCACTATCGCTACCACTTTCTTCCTTTACTTCTTCTCTTGAAGTTGCTTCTACCTTGATGATTTCCATGCCTTTGCTTTTGGTGCTTGCTTTGAGAGCTACATCATTCCCCTTTTCAATTTGCTCATAGATTTGAGACATTTGTTGAGCAACTTGAGCTTCCTTGACGGTCATAAGATGTTCTTCAATTCTCCCAATGACATCGGCGGGAGTGAATCTCTTGAACCCTCTCTTCTCTCTAATCAATGTGGGAAGGTTCACGTCTCTCGCCATATAAGCACTCAAGATCTTGTCCACCACTTCACGGTCACCCCACTTGGTGCTTCCAAGTGCTCTAATCTTGTTGATGATCTTGTTTAACCTTGAGAACATATCTTGTGGTGACTCACTTGGGAGTATCACAAATCTATTGAGCTCTCCTTCCAAGCATCGGATTCTTCCCTCTCTAACTTTTCTTGTGCCTTCATGGTTAATTTGGAGTGTGTCCCAAATCTTCTTAGCGGATTGTATCCCATCCACTTTCTCCTTTTCTTCCGGTTCCAAGGCACAAAGTAGAATTGCCTTGGCTTGCATGTTGCGATGAATCTCATGTTCTTGGTCCGTAGAGAGAGGAGAATTGTCCTTCGGAAAGTTGACACCTACACACACAATCTTCCAAAGGGCCGGATGGACCCCAATCAAATGTGTCACCATCTCATTTCTCCATGAGGCATATGTAGTATCCTTGAAACGAGGAGGCTTGCCCATGGAGATAGAGGTGTAGGGAGTAGAATAACTCAACCGAGAATAATCGAAAGGTATTTGAGGATTAGACTTATTCTCACGCTTCATCTTCTCTTCTTCTTCATAGTCCGAGTCATCATCATCGGATGAGAGATCTTCGCCCGTGACTTCATCATTGTTCTTGGGCCTCTTCTCCTTTTTCTTTCCCTTTGTCTCTTCCTTCTTCGACCCTCCGACTTGAGGTTCATCTCCATCCCCCGCCATCTTTATTCTCCAAGCGGTTAAGCTTTAATCCAGAGACCTAAGCTCTGATACCAATTGAAAGGACCTAAGATGGACTAGAGGGGGGGTGAATAGTCCAACCTGCAGCTTTTCAATGACTTAAAAACATGTTATATGGGTAATGTCCGGAAACTCCAAAGATTTGTCCGGAAACTCCGCACTTGTGCAGAGATTCCGCAAAAATCTCCAGAAACTCCGGACTTTTTGCTGAAACTGAAATTCGTCAAACTAAACTTGCTTCAAAAGTGAATCATTCGAAATAGGTTACTCCTTAGATGCTGATCTACAAGAATAACCACTCAAACCTAGCTCAAACTTTTGTGGGAAGTAGATCGGTACCAAACTCTAAGATATAAGAGCACAAACCCTAAATATCATGCAAGAACTCAAACCAAGTGCAAAGAAGGTAAATCAAAGACAAGGACACAAGGATTTAGTTCCCGGAGTTCAACTCTCACAAAGAAAGTCTACGTCTCCGTTGAGGTGCCCACAAAGGGCGGGTTTGTCCACTAAACCACTTCCTCTCCCTAGGATTCGAAAACCCTAGAGCTTATACTTACTTCACGGGGTAATACAAACTTCTTGGGGCTGCCACAACGAGGTTGGAGCTCCCAAGCAACGCCTAGCCGTCTAGGAGCAATGCTCCAAGAGTAATGAACCCGAAATCCAAGGCTTGACGAAGAACAAAGTGCTCAAAGGATGGGAAATCAATTAGCTTGCACTTAACCTTGCTCTCTCTTCAATCTCACTTCAATCCCCTCACCAAATCTCACTTGGGAAGTCAAGAGGGGAGCAAAGTGGAGCTTTGAATGCTAGAGAGGTGTTTTGTTCTGAGTTAGGTCGAGAGAGAGTGAATGAGAGGGGGTGAGGGGGTATAAATACCCCTTCACCACAAACTAGCCGTTGTGCTGTTAAAGTGCGGAGTTTCCGCACAATTGTCCGGAGTTTCCGGACATGCGGTAACTCTAGAACAATCTCCGGTAACTCTGCACATTTGCTGGTTTTGGGATTTTGAGACATATGTGTGTGGTTTTCTTTCATTTAACCTATGGTTTGTGAGCACTTCATCTTCAACCAAGCCAATAAACTTCAAATCCCCCTTAATAGCACGGCTTTTCCTATTTACTCAAGGATAATGACATTAAAATAGAATAAAATGCTTGAGTCCTCGAGTTGCCCTTCATTTCCTCTTTTGGTGTGCTTCTTCACATTTACATTGTATTACCACCTACACATACTTCTTTATAGCACATTAGTCTTCCAAGTGTCTTGTCATTAATCAACTAAAACTAAGGAGGTCAAATGTACTTTCATGTGGTTAATACATCTAAAAAAGGCTACGATAGATGACTGAAAAGGCTACTTCCAAGGACACTGAAATGTCTATATTGAAGGACACTGAAAAGCCTACTCTAAACAACACTGAAAAGGCTACGTGGAATCTAGGCTTTTCAGTGACATGTCATTTCATTTAATTGCAACATTAATTTACAGTGGTATTTATTTATCATTTGTTTGTCTTATTTCAGTGGTATTTCATTATCATTTGTTGGGCTTATTTATTGATTCGTAACGCGTGATTGTAATTTACACTATTTTTGTATTGGATCAAATGGTTTAGTGCTAGTTATCTAGGCTCATATTTTCCTAGATTTTCGAGGTCTCATTTTTCAACTTCGGTTCAATTTTTGTAGTTAGCATACAACATTTACTTACATAATACTTCATTGCTTTTGTAAATAATTTCTAAATAATGAACATTCACGAAAAAAAATTTGGCAGCACCTCCCTTACTTTTGTACCATCTACAATTAGGAGAAGGCACATATATCATAGATTCACATAAACACAACAAGTTTGCAACGACATAAACAAAGTCCATAATAACAATACATATAGTCCATACAACAGTCCATAGAATCCATAATAACAGCCCACAAAGTCCATAGTAACAGTCCATAGAGCCACGAAAAAAATTTGGCAGAACTTTCCTTGTTTTTCTACCATCAAAAGGCCCCAACAATCACAACAAACATACACAAGCCACAATCACAAGTGATATACATCCATCATAAGTATCATACATGAGCCACCATCACAAGTGTCCAACAACCCTCACAAGTCTCCAACCACCATCACAAGCCACTAACAACCATCACTACTTCCTAGCCTTACCCTTGGCCTTACCTAGAGCATCAGTGCCTGGAGTGTAACACTCACGTGGGCGGCGCAGCCTACGTGTGGCAAGCTGCGAAGGCTGAGGAGCATCTGGGATCTGAGACGGTCCAATCTCCTCGCGGTCGTCCTCCTCCTCGGCCTCAACTCCAATGTGACCCGTGGACCTGTCGTGCGAAGCGGTGGCCTCTCTTGCACCTTCCCGTACCGCATCACCACGCACGTCCCTCGCCGTGGTACTCCTACAACCACAACGAGCTGCCGCTCGACGAAGCCGATGTGAGAGTCTCTGAAAATGAAATATTAGTTAATGTGTTGCAATTACAATTTTATTTGTATGTGTTAATATATGGAATAATTGCAAACATACCCCAAGAAAGGTGTTTAGTGAACTCTCATCGACATTCGTCCTCCGAAACCGCTCAATGTCAAGCACCGATTGCCTTATCGCGTTGCCCTGCCAAACACAATGGAAAACAGGTTACTCGTCAACAATTACCAAACTGAAATAAAATTGGATTCTAGGGATGCCAGTACCACTCTATCCAGGATCAGTGCAGCTTCCACCACGGTCCCTTCCCGGGTCGCAATGTCGTACGAAGTATCTTCGTCATCAGATGACTGCATGTCGGCGTAGTCAGCTCCGATCCACTGCATCTTCAACCTGGGACGAGTCACCCCTAAGTACCAAGAATGGTACGCCCGGAAGATGTAGTTCGTATGCTCCTCCTCATTGTCATACACATTGTCATGGAAAAGCCCCCATTCTTCAATGTAAGCGCGATGCAGGGTCTCGAAATCGGTAGTCTTCTTATGCTTCTGACGATCAATCCTGTGAACTAAGTTACGAAAAGGCCAAGTTACGATCATTATTTATCTTATTCATTAATAAAAAAGGACAAATAGTTATCAACAACCACTTACAAATAGTCCCATTGATTCTCACTGTCAATTTTGATGGTCCGCCTCAAGATGTTATTGCCAGCAACTAGGTTGATAACACCGTCAACTTCTATGCCATCAACATCTCAATGGGAAAGTAACTTCTCACGAACCCTTGCAATTAACTCACTAAAACATGGCCTTTCATTGAATATAACCGGCACACTTTGCATGTCAACAAACTCAACATACCCATAACAATCTCTTTCCACACTGCCCCCATGATATATGTTCACTAGGTTGTCCATCTAGTACATGCACATATCGAAACAACATTTCATTACCCCTAAAGCCATGTATTTTCTTCAAATATACTATGAAATCTAAGATTTATACTAATATATTCCACTACAAATGTACTAATATTTACTAAAATTACCAAAAACTAATACATACTACCACTACAAATATTAATAGCAATATACTAATATATACTACCACTACAATTGACCTACAATCATCACTAACCATTCACCAATAATCATCATCAACAATTGACATTATCAACTACAATGCATTTGGATTCACATCATTATCACAAACAATTCAAATCATCACTAACAAATGCTATGGTTTTCTTTTTTTACCTTACAATGGAAGAAGAGCAGCCGGGGGAGGAGAGCAGCAAGAAGGGGCGCCGGGGGAGAGGCGCTAGGGGCCGCCCGCCACATGGGGACGGCGGCCGCGGCCCCGCCGGACCGCGCTACGGGCCGGCGGCGCCAGCCCCGCCCGCCCGCGCGTCGACAGTGGAACCGCCGGGCCCGGGCGTAGGGGACGGTGGGGGCAGGTCGCGCGGACGGGCGGCGCCGGCGGGAGGGTGGTGGAGATGCCCCGGCGGGACGGCGACCGGAGAGGGCAGGCGGCGGCGACGGAGATTGGAGCTAGCGGCGGCGGCGGCGCACCACGTGAGAGGGAGGAAAGAGAGAGCGAGCGCGAGGGAAAGAGGGAAGAGACAGAGGAAGGAGAAGGCCGTTGGCCGTATTCAAACGATCGGCGCCGTGGATCTGGGCACCGAGCTCAGCGCCAAGATCTGGGGCGCTGGGGTCAGCGCCTCGGTCCATGGCGCTGAACCCTCCGCCACGTCAGTTTCCTGGGTGGAGGCTCAGCGCCATGGACCACGGCGCTGAGACGTGTAACATCAGCGCCGCGGCCCATGGCACTGATCCTAGGGTCCATTTTTTGAAATCTTTCTACCAGGAGCGTATTTGTGAACTTATTTCCTTAAAAGGACAAAAAAAACAAAAAAGTCGGGCAGCACGACGGCCGCATATAAACGATGTTAATTGTCATTTCAACGTGTAGAATCGATACTTGCTACTTCTAAGTATAACTCGTGGAAATGCTTAATGTTCAGTTTCATGTTGTGTTACGGTGATTTGGGAACTCTGGTAATGTATGGGAGTTACCTGTAATCTTTACCATGGTTTCTGCTAGCATTTTAATTCTAAGGACAGTCCCAACCCAAGACACTAGCACAAGACACTACCCCTCCAACCCCAACACTGATATTCCAAACTCAAATTTAATGACACTCACATTTCACTGTATCTTGGATAACGTGTAGAAACCATGTCTCATACAAGACCCGGTTTCCTTCTCTTTTTTCATTAACTCACTTGACACATCATCTTTTATGCCAGTCTCAGTGGAGGTTTCATGGAAGTTTCATGGCATTAAATCTGCTGATGTGGCAGAGGAGAGAGAGAGAAGAGTTTCATGATATGTAAGAGGAGTTTCATCACCATGAAACTCATCTGGCACAGTCATCTAGTTTCCGGTCTAGGTAACCGTGTGATGAAATCCAGCACTGAGACTGGCCTTAATTAGTCTATGTGACATGTCATTTAATTCTATAAACATCGTCCTAGTCATGGGGTTGGGAATGGCCTAACTGATTGTTCTAGGGGATGAGTTTTATATACTAGTGTGGAAAACAAGACTGCGAGGAAGGGGTAACGGAAACTCGAGTGCCAGTGTGTCAAGTAGACAGACTCTACCTCTAAATACGAACTAAAAAAAGAGCATGAATTTGAGAATTTGGAAAATAGGGGGAAAACTGGTCAAAAATGGATCACGCAGGTCTTCCAAGTTCCAACGCACAGCAGCCTGTTCTGGCACCCTCCGTGTCACGCCATGGCCGTCCACCCATCCAAACCCAAACTGCTCACCCAACGCGGCAACGCCAACGAACGACCAAGAAGGCCGCCCCAGCCCGCCGTGCCCTCCGCACATTCGCCAGCCGCCGCTTAATCCTCCGCCCCGGCCGCTCGCAGCCGGCGCCGTCCGCACTCGGCGCGTCCCGGCGAGCGATCGCGCGGAGCTAGCCGGCCGTCCGGCTCCGGCGGCATGGCCCGATCCGTCGATTGCCGCTCCGACAGCACCGTGCAGAACGTGGCCCTGGACACCCTGTTCCTCATCGTCCTCCAGGCCGCCGTCGTCATCGCGCTCGGCAAGTTCATCCACCTCGGCCTCCGCCGCCACAACCTCCCCAGCGCCACCTCCCAGATCCTCGTACGTATCTATCGATGCGCGCACACGGTCACATGCATGCATTCGGATCTCGAATTCGTTCGATTTTGCTGCTACTGCTAATACAATTACTGACGATTCTGCTCGCAGGCGGGGATCATCGTGGGGAGCCTGGGCCTGCACGACGTGATCGTGCACGTGGACGTGGAGAACGCGGAGGACACGTACGGGCGCATCGTGTCGGAGGCGCGCATCTTCTACATGTTCTACGTGGGCCTGGAGGCGGACGTGGCGGCGCTGTGGAACGACATCCGCCGCGCCACCGTCTTCACCTATGCCAGCGTCGCCACCTGCCTGCTCCTCGCGGCCTTCGTCTCCGGCGGCATGTACGGCAGCATGATGCACACCCCGGTGCGGTCGCCGGAGCTGCTGGCCTCGGTGCTCATGCTCTCCATCGCCGACACCGCCTCCGTCGACGTCTCCCGGATGACCGACGAGATGCGGCTCGCGGCCACGCCCAGCGGCCGGCTCGTCGTCGCCACGGCCATCGCCACCAACGTCATCTGCATCGTCGGCGAGGGGGTCTTCTCGTGCATGAAGCTCGCCTCCAGCCGCAACCCCGAGTACAGCGCGCCGCAGCGGCTGGGGCTGGGCATCCTGGCACTCGCCAAGGTCGGCGTCGCGGTGCTGCTGCTCCGGCCGGTGGTGGCGTTCATCAACCGGCGCAACGCGGGGCGGCACCGCGTGGGCAACTGGGAGCTCGTGCTGCTGCTCATCGCCGTCTCCTTCATCGGCAACTTCCCGCAGGACGTGGGGTTCGACGGGATGCCGGTGAGCCTCCTGCTGGGGCTGGCGTTCCCGAGGGAAGGGCCCGTGGCGAGGAGCATCATGGGCGCGCTCGCCTACCCGCTCCACGCCCTCGCGCTGCCCTTCTACTTCGGCGCCATGGGGATGCGCCTCAACTTCAGCGCCATGTCCGGCGCCATCCTCGTGCCCGCCGTCCTCCTCACCCTGCTCGGCCTCATCGGCAAGTGCCTCGGCACCGTGTGCGCCGCCAGGTTCCTCAAGATGCCGGCCGCCGACGCGCTGCGCTTCGGCGTCCTGCTCAACATCAAAGGCCACGTCAACATGATCGACATGAGCTTCGCCAGCTCCGAAGGGGTAATAATTCATCCATCCATTCCTCGCGTGTTTGTTCTATGTGCACGTGTAATATTGATCGATGCAACAACACGACTGAACAAGATCGCTTTTGCAGATCTGGGCGGAGCAGGCGCTGATGGCGATGGTGGTCGGCAGCATGATCAGCACCATCATCGCCGGGCCGGTGTTCGCCGTGGTGTTCCGCAAGGAGAAGGAGGCGTACGAGTGCAGCGACCAGGCGCTGGAGCGCATGGCCCCGGACCAGGAGCTCCGCATGCTCGCCTGCGTGCACGGCGCGCGCGGCACGCCGGGCATGCTCTGCCTGCTCGAGCTGCTGGCGAGCACGCCCCGCGCGCAGCCCGCCATCCACGTCCTCCACTTCTTCGACGCCGCGCGCAAGCACGCCTCCGGGCCCACGCCGTACCACCGGCGGAACCAGGACAGCGAGCACAAGCTCATGGACCGCCGCAGGGACGCCAAAACGCAGGTGAACTGGACCGTCGACGTGTTCACCTGCGCCACCGGCCTCGTCATCCGCCAGGTCGACGCCGGCGACCGCGGCAGCGCGGCCAACGCCAAGGCCGTGCGACGCTGGACGGAGGACGTCCGCCCGGGCATCCTGCTGCTCCCCTACCACAGGGAACAGCACTACGACGGCACCATGGTCTGTCGCCGCGAGGAGCGCCGCCAGCTCAACGCCAGGGTGCTCGAGCGCGCGCCGTGCACCACGGCCATCCTCGCCGACCGCCCGTTCCGGCGAGGCGGCACCAGCTTCCAGCTCCCGACCAAGATATCCACGAGCGCGGATGCCGCAGGGAGCCACCAGGGCGACGGGAAGGTGACGACCCACGTCGCCGCCGTGTTCCTCGGCGGGCCCGACGACCGCGAGGCCGTGGCGCTCGCCTGCCGCCTGGCAAAGAACGAGTCCATCCGCCTGACGGCCGTCCGCTTCGTGCTCCGCGAGAGCACGGACACGGACGAGCTCGACCGCGTGGCGGCGGCGGCGGCGGCGGCGAGCGGCGACATCGACGGGGAGGTGTCCGTGGTCGTGCAGGACCCCGACGAAGAGTGCATGTCGGCGTTCCAGCGCGAGTACGTGGCGAAGGAGCGCGCGGAGTACGCGGAGAAGGCGGTGATGGGGCCCATGGACGTGGTGGAGGCGCTGCGGGGGATGGCCGGCGCGTACGCGCTGGTGGTGGCGGGGCGCGGCGGGCGGCAGCCGGCGGAGCTGGTGGTGGGGCTGGAAGGGTGGGCGGAGTGCGCGGAGGTGGGCCCGGTCGGGGAGATCCTGGCCTCGGACCAGTCGCTGGAGATGGGCTCCGTGCTCGTCGTGCAGCAGAAGACCGCGCCCCCGTTCCAACTCGACCCGCCGGCGCCGCAGCCGGCGGCGACCTGACACGGTGCGAAATGCAGAACCCGATCTCACAAAGAAAATTTAGCTGTGTATACGTAGATGACATGACCGGTAATAGAAGAAGAATAGATCAGAATTTTGCATGTAACAAGAACAGTGTAACATTTACCAAAAAAAAAACAGCAACTGACTAAATCAAACTATTCTCTTGGGCGCGCTCGTATCGTTGGAGCCTGGAGGTCATCTGACGCCTTACACCGCCGGAATTAACAACGGGGCTCGGGCGGCAAGTGAACGTCGCGGCCGGCAGCTGAGCTTCTAAAATATATGAACGGTGCAATCAACTTGATTGGATTCTCTTGCGCGCGCTCGTCTCGTCGGAGGAGACACCGTTTCTGTCTTATCTGCTAGCTGGTCAGCGGCGCAGCGCGGCCGGCCGCTGATGAGCTTCTACTTAACAATGGCTCGCGCGGCGGCGACCCCCACCCGCTCCGCCTTGCCATCGCCTCCGAGCTCTGTTCTGCACCATGGCCGCCGCCGCCTCGGCGATGGCCCCCGTTGTCACGGCCATTGACCCTGCCATGGTTGTTTCTCACAAGTTCCCCGAGGTCAGTTGTTCGCTTGTGCCCCATCTTCACTGCCGGTCGCATCCTTGTTCAGCCGCTCGATCTTCCATTGTGCAGGTCACGTTCGGGTACGACGAGAGGTTGCCACTGCCCACCACTTGCTCGACCGAATGTTCCGGTGGGTGCCCCCTCCTGCTCTGAATGTCTGATGCGTTTGTCTGTTCCTTTGCTTGGTGCAGGGATGTGGCCCTGTACTCACTGGGTGTGGGAGGTTGTAACGCAGATGCAGAGGATGAGAAGGATCTTCAGCTGGTGTACAGCAGGGATGGGGCGTCTTCCATTAAGGTGGGCACAGCGGACATATCCTATGTTTTTTCCATGTATCTTAGTGTCAAGTAGATTGCTCAGATCATAATTTACTGATCCTCATATATATAATAATCCACGGTAGGCAGTACCATTGCAGGCTGATCATCTGTTGGATCACATGAACTCAAATGCATGTGCTTGGTCACTATGGTCAGGTCAAGTTGGAGCATATTACTACTCCAGTACTCCTGGATTTCTGTATGCTAGATGATGCTCAACTAACCAAACTTAGCCATTTGCATTCCAGTTCAACATTTCTTATTAAACCCTCAAGTTATAGGATGGGATCCTTTTGAGCTGGTTTCTTTCCTTGTTCTCAACAAGGCATAAACTTTGGCCCCACAACAGACAAGTAAACTTACCTTTCATAGTGCTCTTGCAATGGTGCACCACACTACTACTTGTATCCTTTGCTATGAGCTAAATATTTTTGCATGTGTTCAGTGTTTATTTATACTGATATGCTTGTATATGTTAGCTATTCTTCTAAGTAATTATCCCGTGTATTGTACTGCAGGTTCTACCTTCTTTTGATTCTTCATTTATTTTCAAAAGTGGCAGTGGACTCCACTTGGATGTGCCTGGGCTCAAGTAAGAATTTGTTGTATCACGTATTTACCGAGATTACTTTTTGTGTTACTGTGGCTCCATGATAGGCGAACGGGCCTCTCGCTGGACAGGTTAGATGATCTCACTAGTGAATTTCAGGCCCAAGTCTCTAGCGGCACCCTTGCTTGTCACCACGCCAAAGCACATGTCTAAGGGCCGGCCCAGGTCGTTGGTCGTCTCACAGGGGCAACGGTGCCATTGCGTAAGGGTGGGGCAGGGGTTCAGGGGTTTTCTCAACCTATGTGAAAAGCTCTTCTAGGGGGGGGCTGTCTTACCCCCCACAGGTCGAGGTTTTTTTTTGGGGGGGGGGGGGGTGGGGGGGGTTACATTTGCTTTGTGAATCCTTGATGTGGTACTTACCCTTGAATAATTTGGCCTGTTTCTGTTCTCCAGCTATGACCCAAAACTTTTACTGCATGGTCAACATTACATAGAGATATATAGACCAATTCCTTCACGAGCCAATGTAAGTTGCACAACAGCACTGTTCATTTCGAAAGAACATGCCAATTCCTATTATATTTTCCTTTTTTTTATTTAGCATATTTCAAAATATTTCTTTTGTATTCCCAAAGAGTATTGACATTTTTCTTTTTTAGGTTACTAACAAAATTAAAGTAGCTGGTTTGCATGATCGAGGTATCCTCTCCATGAATTTGATCACTAAATTTTATTATTTTCTTATATTTCAGTTCCTTTTATTTCTATCATCATGGTAGAATTTATTCTGATTTATAACAGTGCCCTTTTTATTCTAAATTTTTTTTATAGGCCAGTACTAGCATGCTACTTATAATTTTTGGGTTGTTTCAATGTTATCAAAAGTACGTTTATAAATGCAATATGAAGTTTATCATACTTTTTAGCACCAACCATAATTCCATGCATATCACTTGGCTGAGATCTTTTCCTTTCATGAGTGTACTATTTCTGCTTTGTACTTGTGGTCAAATACATTGTTGCATGTTGAACTTTTGCAGGGAAGGCAGCCGTTCTTGAACTTGAAATATTAACCTGTCTTGAAGGTTCTGATGATGTTTTGTGTATGAATAGGTTAGCATGTCTTGTTGAATGCAGCTGTATAGCTTGATTGGAATAGGCGAATAATGCATTGATGCCATACGTGATGCAGGAGTACTATCTACTTGGGTGGTGCTGGAGGCTTCTCCGATTCTTCCCAGACGTTCTCATACACCACTTATGCCGCCAATGAGGTTTCCAATGTTACATTTCCAGATTCCACACCTTCTGCAGTATATGAAGACCGCACGCAGAATTCCCAGGCATGGTACTTTCATTCTATGAGTATTTTTCTTTTTTCAGTTTATTTGTGCTGCCTTTTTTTTGGCAGGAGAGCTGAATATATTTATATTTCCATTGCTTATACACTCGGTTTCAGCATGGCCCACTCTTTTGGTTCAGGCATTACTCTGTGGCTTATCAGGCTATTTGGATCCCTTGCATTCAGATCCTACTTTTGCTCATGCTGCAGGGTATGCCTCTTGTTACAGCTAAAGATTAATCCTTAAGTTTTTCTTATTATGAGATCAACTTACTTTCAGTTCTAGCCTGGCGAGTAAAGGATATTTTATTCAAGTTATGTTATTATTTGAAATGCATAAAACAAACTTTCTTTCAATCATTGTCCTCTTACTTATCCAAATACAAAATCTACAAAAATGAAACTAACCTCCGAGAAAGTTATCATAACTTCCTTATCTAATATATTATCTTAATGGCTAGCAACCAACTAATCCCGGCATTGGGTGTTGATATCCATTGTTGTTCACGTGCTCAGGATATCATCCTGTATTCCTGTGGCCTAAGCCCATGACAAACTTGAAGTATTTTTCTTGTGGTGATGAAGCAATGTCAATGTCATGTTGTTTAGTTGGTAGTCGGTACTACTGGTGTGCCAAATATGCTACTGGCTTCGGCTCCATGCTCCCTTTTACGATGATCCGTCCATTCTACAATTTTGCATTAATGTCTATGCTCTTGAACTCTCTCACCATTGTATGCAACATTCGGGGTTAAGTCAAATACAATATAACGTACCACCTTCATTCTAAATTACTGTTTATTGTTGATATTTTTATAATGTTTGACCATTCATTTAATTCAAAAAATTATGCAAGTATTATTTATTTTGATGACCGGATCATCAAAGGTACTTTAAGCATAATTCATTTTTCCCATATGTAAATTAAATTTTGTAATAAGACGAATGATTAAACATTGTAAGAAAAAGTCTATCAATAAATAGTAATTTGAAACGGCAGCTACTTCTCAACCTTCCCATGCATAACAACTGTTCTTTAGGCAGATTAACCTGAACCCGATCAAAATCCTGCACTGCAGCTTCTCTCACCCAATACTGCCGGGCCTGTCTACGCTTGGGTTCGCCGTTCGAGCTGTCATGAGGTCGTTCTGCGGCATAGAGGCAGCGGCCGTGAGAAGCATCTCCTGCAGGTTCCTTCACCAGGTTTACCCGGGAGAGACTCTGATCACTGAGATGTGGCTTCAAGAACAGAGGTACTGCCAGGGTTTTTTTTTTTCGGAGCGTTTCCTTTAGGTTGATTCTGACCTCTTTCTTCGCTCGATGGCTTCATCCATGTTTTCTTTTTCAGTCGGAGGGTGTACTACAGAACTAAGGTGAAAGAGCGCGGTCGCGCGGTGCTCTCTGGGTATGTATCAG
Organism: Echinochloa phyllopogon; assembly: GCA_033239725.1. NCBI lineage: Eukaryota > Viridiplantae > Streptophyta > Magnoliopsida > Poales > Poaceae > Echinochloa > Echinochloa phyllopogon. The sequence goes on along the minus strand of BTCW01000002.1, from coordinate 44,938,174 downwards.
TATCACTCAGGCACATCACTTCATCACTGTAAGGTGAATGAACTGTATCCTGTGATGTCAGTCTGTCACAACAGCGTCATCTCAAGAAAGGAAACCGCAGCAACGGCACGGCAACTTCTTTCAGCTTCCGGTTTAGCACAAATTACTGTCCAGTGGTTTATGAACCCCAGCGGGGGGAGTGAGTTGCAGATTTAGGACTGTGAATTTATTGTAACAAAATCGTGTGTAGGAATGCATGCAAGCATTTCCTTGTTGGTGGCAGTGTCCTTATCCTTTGTCATGAAAATCGTTTCGTTTGCTGGTGTTCTCTTTTTTAAGGTGTTTACTGGTGTTCTAAAGCGATTTCCCCTGTGTAGTCTCTGACGAATGAGTGAATAACCACAGAGTGTCCTTGTAATTCGCCGTTGGGGGAAAGACATACGGAGTAGTCTATTCGAGCATTTTTCTCTATCCCCTCCAACTGAATTTCTGTGCTCCCCTCCCTGCTGTAATTCGAGCTCGATTTTTCGTCTCATTCAACCCTGGGCATGTTATCTGGGGGCAAAGACATACGGAGCTCGATGGTACTATATTGGTATAGAGTCAACATTTGGTAGGGTTGAACGAATCAGTTGTGGACAGGGTCGAGGCTGGACGTAGGCAACAATGCGCGCCGGTAAGGCAAAGGTGACTAGGTGAGCGCCTGCGGTACGGCGCTACTTAGTGCACAATTTTGAAAGTGGTAATTGAGCTACGCAATTTTCTTCTAAAAAAACGTCAATTCGTTGACTCGAGCAGGGCAGCCGGAAGATCTTAAAAATGATTTTACAATTTACAGGCAGTCGGAGGCGCCGTCAAGCAACGAAACAAACAAGCCAACGTGATACTCCTGATTCCCGTCGTCCAGATCGGGGATCCCAGACAGCCCGGTGTGCCCCACCTGTCAGTGACACGGGAAATGAAACGTACGCATCCCCTCGGCGGCCGCCCCCCATCCCTCCCCTCCCCGGCGACGTCGACGACTTGGTCTCTCCCTTTCAGTTCCCCTTCGACGTCACCTCACGGCTGCGGCTGCGGCTGCGGATATCCTCCTGCTTCTCTTCCTCGTCTCCTACAAGTAGCCGCGAGGCTCCGGCATCTCCGGCGACCGTCGTGAGCGACGAGGAGCAGCGGACGACCAGCGGCAGCGGCCATGGCGACGAGCTCCAAACCCACCGCGGCTGTGGATCCCGATGTCGCGATCGCCCACAAGTTCCCCGAGGTAGCGTACTAGCGTAGCAGACCCGCCCCCGCCCCTTTCCCTCGCTACCTCCTGCATCCGCCTCCCGGTTCTCCCGCCCCCTTCTCCTCTCCTGACTCATGTGCTTGCGTCGCAGGCCTCCTTCGACTACAACGAGAGGTGCGGGGCAATTGCGTCCACTACCTGCTCGACGGAACTTCTCACGCGCAGCCGCGCCTCAGATTGATGCGTGTTTGCTTGATGCAGAGATGTGGCTCTGTACGCGCTCGGGGTCGGGGCCTGCGGCGATGATGCCGTCGATGACAAGGAGCTCCACTTCGTGTACCACAGGGACGGGCAGCCACACATTAAGGTCAAATTACCCCTTGATTAATACCCTCCTGACTTGTTGCGAAATGGTGCTTGTTGTTGTTGTCATGCTCCAGACTCCAGTTTTGGCCATTCGGTTGTTGAAATTGCCTTGGAGTTTTTGGCTCCTGATGCATACTGTATATATCATTATAGCCTCTTGGAATTTCTACTGTTGATATTCAGATTATACTCTGACGTGATGTTGACTTTACATTCTAAAATCTAAAGTCATATTTAACTGGATCCAGCCAACATATAGAGGTATTTTACAATTTCTAGGTAGATTCCTTGCTGCCAGTGAGCTGAATTTTGTCTTACTGGCTTATGTAGGCTGGAGTTTAGTCTTTGACTGACCTGTATCCATCTTAGGTTAACTTCTGCAAGCTAGTGGCGTAAGTTTTCCCCTAGTAAACTAGATGAAGGACACAATAGACAAGGAATTGTGTGTTCATTGTTTATGATTCACAAGGAATTGCGTGTTCATTGTTTATGATTCACAAGGATTACCGGACAGTTATGTTATCTTATTTCTGCATGAGAACCAACAAATCTGTTGTTTATGATTAAAACATCAACAAATGTTTACAAGGAACCTTTAGAGCTTCTGGTGATGAAAGAATACTGAAATCAATGGGGTTCCTATCGTGTGTGTATGAGAACCATGGTGTGTTTTCAGCTTGTGCAACACACCTTCATTCTGGTTCTGGGACCTGTAAACCATAGAAAACAAAATTGGTCTGGTAGCTTTCGGTGAATGGGAATGACCTGGGAATGAATTTAAAACAATTATACACAAAAACCATGTTGAGTCGTGCAGGGAGTTTCTGCGACTCTCGTCTGGAGAATATGTATACTCAAAGAAGCAAAAGATGGATTGTGTGGCATTTTATCTATTCCATTCATATGTCGTTAGTCATCCATAAATTGTTCATGAGACATTTGTTAAGTCTTAATCGCTACATTGGATAATGTTATATATAAGTCTGTAAGACTAACACATTTATTCCTTTTATTGAAATGCAGGTTCTTCCTACTTTTGTTTCTTTATTTCCCAACAAGAACAGCAATGGGCTTGGATTTGTTAATGTGCCTGGCCTTAAGTAAGCAATAGTTTTTGAGTTTCACTCTCTCTATTCTGTGTTCTGCTGCAATTCTTCTTGGATCTTGTTTTTCATTTCCACAGGTGAACAGTGTTCTTAGGTTTTATCAGGTCAAATTCATCAACATTTTGAGTGCACATTTAATGTTATGAGTAATTTCCCTTATTTTCTGTTCTCCAGCTTTGATCCAAGCCTTCTATTGCATGGTCAACAATACATAGAGATCTACAGGCGAATTCCTTCTTATGCCAGTGTAAGTAGCTTCACGGTTTTTCTCCAAAGTTTGTGTTAATACCTTTGTGCTAGGAGATTATACATGATACGTGCATTTTGGTGATTAAAAACATATTTATGAGAGTTCTGGACTTCCTGTCCCAAAAATGGCTAGATCATTCCTGTGAATGTGGATTAACTCATTGGAGTTTCATGTCATCCAAACTTGCATGCTCATTAGTTATGACTATGGATGGGTCAATAGGACAGCATAATATTGATGTCATCCTCTAAATAGAATGATTAAAGTTGTGTTCAATTTGCTTGTTTTATTCAGCTTTTCCAGGATAATGTCTAAATTCTCCCACCATGGTCAAGTGTTCTAGGGTAATGTCTAAATTATTGCTGTTAGGATGAAACATCCTTGTGAAACAAGTGCATCTTGTCTTTCTTTGTTCAGGTTGTAAACAGTTGTAAAGTAGCGGGTTTGCACGACAAAGGTACTTCTCCCCACCCAATCTGAATTAGTAAATTGATTACTGATTGAATGATGTAAATATCTTTATCATTCATGCTTCTTTCTTTTTTACATCCTTAAATAGTGTGCATGTTTTCCCTATTTCAACTCTTTCTATTGGAGCCCTGATTCGTGCTGTATCTAGATATCAGATATGTAACATTTGGTTGAACTAGGGGGGACACAGAGGCCAGAGGTGTTTCCGCTTTTTTTTATAGACCAACAACTGTCCATCTTGGGATATAAAGAATCACAGCTTTTATTTTTTTCACTCCACACTGGATGACAAATATCGTGAAGCTACAGTCCATTTCCATAAAGTAATAACAAAAGACAGTATACCATAATCTCTTTCTGTGAAGCTCCTCAAATAACACCTGGTTATTATCATGTGATAATTTTGTCCCTCTTGCAGAAGAATTTTGCAGTTGAAAATTTCTTTCTAAGAGGGATGATGGTTTCTAGTGAAAAAATATATTTTATTTGCCCCTATATCTTGTGTATATTCCTCAGCTTAAAAGTGTGCAGCCACTCCTGCAGGAGCATTTGGTTAATCTGCCAAAGTACTACTAAGCACCTGTAGTTTTAATCATCATAAATGGCATCCTTCGAACCATTTCACCACTGATCTAACAACATTTGTACTTATCATAACTGACAAAGTACCCCAAGGGATTATATTGTATTTTATCTATTGGTTTCACTGTGGCATTGGCATTATTTCATTCTGCAGGGAAAGCAACTATTCTTGAGCTCGAGACTACCACAAGGCTCAAAGAGTCTGGGGAAATTTTATGCATGAACAGGTCAGTAAGATATTTCAGATTACCAACTGATCACCATAACCTACAAAAGAGCAGTGCAGTTATTTTACTGTATGATGCAGGAGTACTATCTACTTGCGTGGTGCTGGAGGGTTTTCAGACTCTACACGGCCATATACTTATGCTACTTATCCTCCTAGTCAAGTTCCTCGCATTTCTATTCCAAACTCAGCACCTTCTGCAGTATATGATGACCAAACAAAGCAATCTCAGGCATGTTACTTTATTTGCTCATGCGATACCACAATAACTTGTTTCTGCTGCCAATAAGGCACACCTTGTGTTTCACACTGATAACAATTTCTGTACGGTCTGTTCTGATGAATTGATGTTTTCATCCTACTGGTATCATTCATAGTACAATTCAGTGCCTGTTCTTTCAAGTGTTCTGAGTTCCGAGTTAACTTTTTTGGTCAAGAATAGAAGCATATTTTTGCAGATGAAATCAGTCTCAGTTTGTTAAGATGAATATTGTTCTGCAAAGGCTGATTATTCTTCTCTCTTTTTTTTTTCTGATCTAGGCATTACTATACAGGTTATCTGGGGATTACAATCCTTTGCATTCAGATCCTGATATTGCACAGGTTGCAGGGTATGCCCCTTCAATTTGCATTTCTATTTTCTGTATTTATAGCTATCTTTGACATTGAAGAAGTATTTGGGTTCGATATTGGACTTAGAAGCTTTCAGTTTCAGCCTATTCTTTCTTAGTACTTGTCCGAACTAGATGCTTATATAGACAATCAAAGAACCAGGCCACTTTACCTAAGTAAACATCCTTGAGAATCTGAGAAAACGGTAACCAGTGTTCTAGTACTAGTCTATGGTTACTTGGTTAGGACTTATCAGACAAACTGGCGATCTTTCAAATGAAAACCAAGAAATCTTTGATGCCAGAATGCTAGCATGAACTTTAGGTTTCCAGTTTTGAGATGAACTAGATTTGGTTCTTATGTCCCAGTAAATATCACTGTCCTCCATATATTCATATAGGATGACATGATCTTCCCAGGGAAATCTTTCTGTTCTGTTTAGTCACATGAGCTGACAAAAGTGCTGCAAGATGCCCTTTACCTGGACTCAGCTTTCCATGCATGGAGCTTTGGTTCTTTTGCCAAGATTTGGGCTGATGGGTGCTTTGGCAGGTTCAGTCGTCCAATCCTGCACGGCCTCTGCACCCTTGGATTCGCTGCTCGCGCTGTCATCAAATCTTTCTGCAACGGTGAGCCAGCCGCGGTTAAGAGCATCTTCGGCAGGTTCCTACTGCACGTATACCCCGGGGAGACGTTATCCACCGAAATGTGGCTCGACGGCCAGAAGTAATACTGCTGTTCTGTTCTGGTCATAACTGAACCCTGCACCTGCTTATCTGAATTTCTTGTTCACGAAAATGGCTGGGTCTTGCAGGGTGCACTACCAAACGAAGGTCAAGGAGCGGAACCGTGCCGTGCTGTCTGGATATGTGTTGCTCCAACACATTCCCTCATCATTGTAAGTGCTGTATCATACGCATTCGTGACAAATATTATTTATTTGTTGGTGCCTACTGGATGCAATAGTAGCGATGAGACTACTGCACAAGGTGGGTTGCCACTGTAATGATCGCGATAATTTTCTGTACGGATCTGCACATAATACATTCGACATTCGTTCTGTATTGATAAGATCCCCTTAAAGACCCAAATCGAAAAACATATTGTTTCTGTTGTGTCCATTTTGGTGAGAAAATTGTTTTTTTTCTGTAAATACAATTTAAACGAACTACCAGGGAGGAGCTTTGCCTGTCATTCTGTTCCTTTACCACTGTTGCTCTAACTTCTACGGAGTACTACCCATCTTTTAAAAAAAACATTCTATAGCAATTGTCAGTCCGTGACCGATCAGCACCAGGTTGGGCACTGTCAATTGTCATGATTCATACAACTTGCAACCTGTCATTCCGAAGACAAAGCAAACCGTTGTTAGCAGGGACAGGGTGTCGGTTTATCTCGGCGATGCTGGAGTTGAGAGTTGAGACCTTTGTGCGTCGTCTGCCCGCCTGCGAGCGGGGTCGCTGCGCGTCGAGGGAATACGTGATCATCCCTCTGAAAAGGCCTGACCGAAAAACGAAGAGAATCTGGAGAAAGAATCTGACAGGTTTGCTTCAAAAGATAAAGCTTATTATCTCACGCTCTGACCAGGTATCACGAGCCAGGGACCCGAATGGGAGCAGAGGCGAGGGGGGTGGCTTCTTTTTTCCGTTTGGGCTTTTGGCATCAAGAGCTGCTCATTTGAGTTGTACTGGGCTACTGGCTCGGGCTCGTAGGCTCGTAGCTGCACGAACCAAGGAGAGGTGCGTGGACTCTTGTCGAGAAAAACAGGGACCAGCACATTCGGATTTTTTTTTGAAAGTGACAGCACATTCGGATAAAAAACCAGTTTGTACCCAGTGTCCCAGAGTCGGCTTGATCTGAGTAAGCTCTGCCAATGCTCACATAAGCTCGGATAAGTTCGGTAATCTAGAAATATACACACCGCGATAGCTGAACTTCGCACTTAACGGTACAGGCCCGTTCTTACCTGGCCTGGCCCTGGAATGAAAAAGAAAATGTGCGGCCAATTGGGAATCATTAGCTTCACCAAAGTCCAAAGGTGATGAATGCCTACTGGTAATTTTCAAAAAAAAAAGAATGCCTACCGGCAAAGTGGATGTTCAGAATAGAGATAGAGGTGACGACACAATTTGTTGTGAGATCTTGAGAAGGAAATATATGGGAGACAAGGGTTCACAGTATTGGAGGTGCCTACATGAGGGAAGAGGGTTCGGATTGCTTCCAAAGTTTTGGCAAGCCAAAATCTAGACAAGAAACTTGTCAGCATTTTGGTAAGTTAAATATGAGACAGTGCCAACTTTTGGTAGCAAACCAAATGGTAGCCACATAATTGATATGCCAAAACCTTGCATGCCAAAATTTTGGCAACAAACCAAGCTCTCTAAATACCCTTGTCTGAGAGGTCTGGAATATAATGTAGAACATGGTCAGAAGACTAGATTCTGAAAAGATGTATGGATGAGGGAATCCCCCTAAAAATAGTTTTCTCCGATCACCAAAAAAAAAGTTTTCTCTAACATATATTAGACTAGCAAATATGTTCACGCGACACGTGTGTGCTACCTTTATTATGGGGATTATTTTAAACTATTTGGTTGGTGAGTACATGGGGTTTCCATAGTGAGAAAAGTAATGTCAAAACGGCCTAGAAATATCTTTTTTTTTCTTTTTCGTGAAAACTTTACATGTCTTTTCTATCATTAGACCTTGCATGTGGGTCCTCTGTGAGGGGTGGGTAAAAATTATTTATTGAGAAGTGTTTTTAAAAGAAACCGGATCCTTGTAGTAAGATATGTAATCAGCAAGACTGGATAGTGATGAATGATGGTGCAATCGAACTATCCTTATAAAAGGAATTTTGGAGAAATGGGACAACAAATGCGAGTATCTCCTGGTGCTACTTGCTGACACTAACCTGATGATGAACAGTGACATGGTGGTTTGAGCTTTGGAGAAGTCTAGGGTTTTCTCTAAGCAAAGAGTTGAAATTCCCTAGAGTCCCTACAAGGATTTGACGGAAGTATGTGAGGTTAAACTACCACTAAAAATTAGAGTGTTCCTATGGCAAGTAAAAGTATAATGATAAGATACAATCTGATGAACAGCTCAGAAGAACTGCCCCGGTGATGTCGAATGTAAGATGTGTGGAGTTATTGAGATTACTGTCTATTGCATCTGTCATGAATTTTGCAGTTCTTGGAAATTGACAACCTAGAAAACTCTTAATCTTTCTGTTAGGTTGCTGTGTTTGGAGCCTTTTGTTAGTTAGAAACAGTTTTTTTTCTTCAAAGATGTTCTATCTTCTCCTCAAATTGCAATTTACCATGTAATGCCGTTTATGCAGAGATGGATGATATTGTCCAAAGCAGAAGACACACAAAAGGGGAGGAGGTGAAAGGCGGCCAATCCTCCAGCTCTTTGCGCTGCGCATAAAGACAACGTGGATCGTGGGGAGCTACTGTAGGCGAAGCTCTAGCTGAAAGAAGTCGTTACCATATTTTTGGTAATGTTGTTGTTAGAGGGGGTTAATTAGGAGAGTAAACCCGGTTAAAATCCAATTAGGATGTTTCCTTTTTGTGAAATCTTGCCGTGTAAGAGCTGGTAACTCCTAGCATAAATATATCTACAATGCTTTCTAATAAATCAGTGCCAAGATAACCAATGGTCTAAACATCATAGCCTCGCTATCACCAGAGTTTGAATATATATACTCTACAAACTTTATAGAGATTTTGAGGGAGAGAAAGTATTGCGTGGTATTAGCAAGTGGCAAAAAATGTCTTTAGATATAACAATCCAGTTTTAGATGTACCACCAGGCACTTGAGATGCTCTAGTTGTCTAATAATGCAAAATAAGTATTGTAATGGGTGAATTGTTCGTAGGTCAGTTAGTAACATTACTTGTGGTGGAACATGTCCACCAGAGTTCGGGTGTCGTATTTTCATAGATTACTCGACATTTGCCAGTACAGTCTCTGCTCACAAAGAGTTTGTGTGTATATTCATATAGGGGTGAGTGTGCATTCATTACAAGCGTATACGGAGTACGTCTTCTTACTTGTTTAGGAGTCCACCATAATACGGAGTACGTCTTCGTACTTCTTCTCCTTAGCAAAACAAATTATGATGGGACCCCCATAATACGGTCCCAAAACAACTACTCCTTGTTTAGGAGTCAAAGGACCGCTGCCACAAATAAACACACAGCTCGTTATTGCCCGTATCAGTTAGCTACGCCTTACGCGTACTTCCCGCCTCAAAAGAAGAAGAATCAAGTTTAGTTTGTTTGTTTGGATAGCAAAGGTCAAATTTTGGGCTTCATTATTTGCTTCTAGCTAATGTCTTCTGCGAGCATTGGTGGTAGTGCTCTACGGAGTACGGTACCGGCCTATTGCAAGCCGACACCAAATTAAAGTCTTCCTCAAAGGCCAAGGTACCGGCGTTTACGTAAAGTGCGATGGCTGAATGCAAACAAGAGAATCAGCACAATTCGTGGTCTAATTTACCAGCAATGAGCAGGCAAATGCATCGATCTTTGCCGGTTTTTCTTCCATCCCAGAAAGTCATGATCAGAAGATGTGCGCAGGAATGCTAACGCTGCCGCTGGTACATCATATATCTATCAATGACGCAAACTGGAGTGTATTTGCTTTCCCTGGCACGCAGAGCACTGACACGGAGCACTGGATGATCATCCACGTATACGTCTTGCTAATTTTGTTCTCGGCGGCAGCATTATCATCGATCGGTTTGTAGATAGATGACGCCGAGGGCGCAGCACATGGTGGCTACAGCTACAGGTGCCGCGTTCCTTCAATTCCTTTCCGGAACAGTAGGCAGAAACAAAGGACCCAGGCCGGGCTACGGAAAGAAACAAGCCAAGGTCGTCTCCATCTCCATCCAGGCGCTATAGCTAGCTCGTAGTTGTAGCTAGCACTAGCTATAGCCTATAGGGTGGTGGTTGCGGAAGCAGCGGCGACTGTTGCAGCAGCGTGGCGCTCGCCTCGCTCGCCCTGGCGCCCTCATCCTTGGCGTGCCGGCCGGCGGCTTTTGGGGGACAGGCAAACAGCGGCTACGCACAGGACCCTACAGGCTACAGAGGTAGTAGATGGAGGCTGGCCGGCCGTACGCCGTCGTGTCGTCGCCGTCGTCTCCGATCCCTTCCTCCTTTGCCCTGCCGTCGCCGGGCGCCGCCGGCCCGGCCGCGACCACAACGCAAGGTGCTTGATCCCTCTCGTGCATGCATGGTCCATGGGGGATAGGCCGGGTACGGTGGTTGCGGAACATACAAAATCGTAGTTAATGGGGGAAGGGAAGGTTCCAATCGGCTTGTGGACAGTAGGGCGCCCTCACGAGAGGGACATGAATCCATGATCTCTATCGCAGGTCGTCGCGCGTCTCTCGTCTGCTTCTTCTCCCTCCCTCCTCCTTCCTTGTCCTCTTTCGGCGCATTTGGTTCTGGTTGGGAGATATATATATTTATATAGGCCACATCAAACTAATTAATCCTCCTTGGATCATATTAGGTAAGGCCGTGTGATGAACTGAGCACACACGTGATGATCGAGGAAGGCTAACCATGCATGGTTCCATGGACGGACGTCGCTGGGTTGTTGACTTGTTGGTTGCCGGCTCACCGTCGTCGGCTCTGGCAATGATGCCTGCCTGCTGCCTGCCCCCCAAGTGCTGGCGGGCCATGGCGCGTCGACGCTAATGCTAATAAGCAGAAATCACGCGTCACCGGCTAGCTTATCAGCTCGCTGCGCATCATTGCGCGCGGCGCGACGACCGTCTCCTTTAGTGATGTGCTACTAGCACTACAATCATATATAGTGATGTTCTGATTACCATAACACTGGATCAGTGGATCTGCTGATGGTGTGCGCGTGCATGCGTGCTTCGCGGTCATGCATGGCTGCGCCTGCATTGCGCTGCAGCGATCCCGATCGGATGTTAAATGGAAGTACTACAGTATAGTTGTGGTAAACTGATGGAGTACTACTACTTGAAAGAGGATGATGAGGCCCGGCGTGCTCGCATCCCGAGGCGCTACGGTCGTGCGCGGCGATGATTGCTGTTCTCGCCTGCTCTTCTCTTGTTGCCTCAGCTCGTCCCGTCCCCACGGCTTTTCGCCGGCTGGGGGGCGATCTGCCGGTGGACCGTGGCCGATGGCCTCGTGGTCGGTTATTACTCGCTGATGGGGGCATGCAGATGCAGCTGCCAGTGGCCACTATCATGGCAACGCTGCACAGCAGGATTATATACAGACTAGTTACCGTTAGGACTTTCATTTCACCAGCACGTATACGTAGCAGGAGTAGCATCATATCAAGGACGCAACCGCACGTATTTATACAGTTAATACTATCGTAGTGTTACTATATGTATTATTGAAGGAGGTACAGTACCAGGCTACGAGCATTATACAACGTTCGCACACACCACCGGCGTATCGATCGCTGGGAGTACTAGTACTCCCACGTACTGCCACCGTAGCTGCAGGGTAGTAACAGTAACGCCCTCCCTCGTTTCATCGTATACTGTACTAGTACCAGTGAGGGAGAGAAAAAGTCAATCGAACATGAAAACTAACGCTGCCCTTAAAACTTTTTATTAAGCTCCAAAAACAGAGATGAGTACACTAAAACCAAGAGCTCCTAATATTAAGAAACCCCCCCCATCGATTCGCGAAACAAGACCCAACAATCCACCTTCTTCTTCTTCTTCTTCCCCTGGGTCAAAGCCGGTCAAGCTTTTTCCACGGGCAACAATGAATGAAGCCGACACGCGGGCCCGCGCCTCCTTGTCACGCGCGACCCGCGGCCCCACCTGTCAACTTCCCCCCGCCCGCGTAAACGCACAGCACAGGAGGGGGGACACGCGACGCACACCGCGGCCGGAACCCAACCGCCCCGCGGGGGCCCACCTTCTTGCTGGTGGCTGGTGCTGGTCCCCACTCGTCAGTTTCTCTCAACCCCAGTGCGTGTGGGGGTGGCCGTCCGCCTTGCGCCAAGCCCACCCGCTGCTGGATTTTGTTTGTGGCTCGTTCGTTTGCTTTGCTGTGTTTGCTTGATTTGTTCTCGTCAATCAGATTCAGCTAGGTTTTATTAACTGCACAAAGAAGATTTCCATCACATCAAAATATCGGCACATGCATAGAGTACTAAATGTAGATAAAATTAAAAACTAATTGCACAGTTTTATTGTACTCCGTGAGACGAATATTTTGAATCTAATTAATTAATTTTTGGATAAATTTTACACATGCAAACGAAATGTTATAGTGTCGCAATAATTACTGGTACTCGGTTTCACGCTAACACCTGCGAGAAAGCGAGCAGACACCTGTGCGAAAGCTAGATGAGTAGATGGCGTACACATTACAGGAATATACAACAATGCGCACACGACGACACGGCGCCATGAACAGTGGCAGTACTAGTGCAAGTAGCGGTGCTTAAGCAAGAACACGAGGCATCATTGACACACCCCACCGCTAATGCACCCATTCAAACGGGATTAGAAAATTAGTTAAGGAGCTCGGAAAAGATAAACAAATAGAGCAAGCAGCGCGCAGCCGCAGGCAGTGAGCTCGCTTGCTTCTCTCCCCCTGCCGCTTGCGCTGTGCTCCCATCGCTTTCCCCTCCCCACCCCCTCCAGATGCGATTCCGTCTCCACCGCCGCCGCGCTTAGCCTGAGCCGCCACCGCCCCGGCCCGCCGCCGCCGCCCGCAATGGCGAGCGCGTCGGAGGACGAGGCCGCCTCGGAGCGCTGCTGCGGCAGCTACAGCCCCAGCGCCGACGTCAGCGAGTCCGAGACCTCCAGCGACGGCTCCGCGCCCACCACCCGCCGCTTCGCCTCCTCCTCCTCGGCCTCCGCCACCGTCTCCCGCCTCGCGTCCTCGTCGTCGTCGCTCCCGACCCCGGCCTCCGCCGCCGCCTTCTACCTCTCCAAGCCGGCCTCCGACCTCTCCGGTGAGCTCCCTCGCCTCCTCTTTGCGTAGATCTCACTCCAAAGTCCAAAATCTCTTCTCTTTGCTTGTTCTTTCCTCTCACAGCAAGTTCTTCTTCTTGCCTTTTTCCGTTTCTGCGGCCTCAGAGGTCGACATGATGAAGGAGCGCTTCGCCAAGCTCCTGCTCGGCGAGGACATGTCCGGCAGCGGCAAGGGCGTCTGCACCGCGCTCGCCATCTCCAACGCCATCACCAACCTCTCAGGTACGCTCCTGCCGGCCGCCGCCGTGCTTGCTCTCCACCCGCATTCCCTCGATTTCTAATGGTTTCTTGGATTTCTCCCCCGATGCGTCCCCAGCCACCGTGTTCGGCGAGCTCTGGAGGCTGGAGCCCCTCGCGCCGGCGAGGAAGGCCATGTGGACGCGGGAGATGGAGTGGCTGCTCTCCGTCGCCGACTCCATCGTCGAGCTCACCCCCTCCATCCAGGAGCTCCCCGAGGGCGGCGGCCAGTTCGAGGTCATGGTGCCGCGCCCGCGCAGCGACCTCTACATGAACCTCCCCGCGCTCAAGAAGCTCGACGCCATGCTCCTCGCCATGATTGACGGCTTCAAGGAGACGAATTTCTGGTACGTGGACAGGGGGATTGTTGTGGAGGATAGTGGGGGGCCGTTCCCCTCGTCGTCTTGCGGGCGGCCGTCGGTGCGGCAGGAGGAGAAGTGGTGGCTGCCGTGCCCGCGAGTGCCGCCCAAGGGGCTGTCCGAGGATGCAAGGAGGAAGCTGCAACAGAGCAGGGATTGTGCAAATCAGATACTGAAGGCGGCCATGGCAATTAACAGCGATGTGCTCACCGAGATGGAGATCCCAGAAGTTTACCTGGAGACATTGCCAAAGGTAAAACACTTAAATTGGAGATTTACTGGTACTATCTATATATCTTGATATCCATGTGGTGTGCTTGCTACAGTGCACTTCAATCGCTGGTAAAAAAAGGACTGCAAAAAATCCCTGTGAAAAGGGACCACTCACTTCCTATCATACATGCTTGTAAATGCGGAGCTCAGTTAATGTGTTTCAGTACAGCATGTCGAATGAAAGTGTTGGGCATCAGTTATGGCAATGCTCTTGGTTTCCAAATTTGCATGGAAAGTCTTGGTCTCTCTAGCAGTCTAGCTATCAGCACTTCGAGGTTCTAACCCAATTCGTTTGGATGCAAAGCCCTAGTACCACCCATTATTATTGTTATGAGTCAATTCATGCCTAGTGGAATTTGATTTGGAAGTGCCTCTTATACCTCATTGAGAGTAGACATGCCGTAACCTGCAGGATTATTGATGCTTCTATTGAAGGCTTGAAATATGTCTAGTCCAATCACTTTGTTCTTAGTTCTGAAAAAAGCTTATTCTTGTGTCATCAGATTCTGATATATTTGGAGTTCTCCCCATTTTGTTTGATCAACTTAGTTTAGCGCATATTGCATTTTCAACATGATGTTTAGTTAGCTATCCTAAACAAAAAATCTGTCTGCCTGTGATTGAAGTTAAAATCATGTAGAACTGCAGAAAATCAAGTGAACAAACCCTGGCCTTAGTAGGTGAAGAATTTGATTGTAAATGCGTTTTGGATTGATGACACTGCATATATAAAGGCATTTCTTTTCCCCCTTTGTTGATACTGGCTGTACATGCAAAACTAAGGTCAATGCTGCATTTTCTTGCCTAAGCAATTAAGCATGTAACTGCTCTAGTCACTTCTTTGTAGTAAGTTGTGGCCTTTTGAAGGTAATAAGCAATTTAATAGGATTATATGTGTATTAGACCTATCGATCAACTTTTAGATAATGATCCTCCTTCAAGTCACTGCTGACATCTCAACTCTGCCTTTTCTCTGCAAATAATGCATATTTTTCTTTTTCCCGGAATAGCCTTGGTTTCCAGTAATAGTGAACATGGATAATTACTTTATTCACCTATTCTAATAGCTTATCTTTTCTGCAGAGTGGTAAATCTTGCTTGGGTGAGATAATTTACCGATACATAACAGCCGAGCAGTTTTCACCGGAATGCCTCCTAGACTGCTTGGACCTGTCATCTGAGCACCACACACTTGAGGTAGCAAACAGAATTGAAGCTGCTATCCATGTATGGAGATTGAAAGGCCAAAAGAAATTGACGCCTCAAGCGAAATCAAAGAAATCTTGGGGTGGAAAAGTAAAGGGTCTTGTTGGAGATAAGGAAAAGAGCCACATTTTGTCGGAAAGAGCTGACGGTCTATTGCAGAGCTTAAGATTGAGATACCCTGGTCTTCCACAAACTTCCCTCGACATGAACAAGATCCAGTATAACAAGGTAATGCTTGTTCGAATACAACTAATCATCCACTATGGCCTGATCAGAAGCATACAAGTAGTCTTTTTTTTTTCAAATCCATTAATCAAAATATCCACCATGTTTTTTGGATACCTTTTCCAGGATGTTGGCCAGTCCATACTTGAAAGTTACTCGAGGGTTCTGGAGAGCTTGGCATTTAACATAATTGCAAGAATTGATGATGTGATTTATGTCGACGACGCAACAAAGAAATCTGCTGCTGCCGACTCTGTTTCTATCTTTAACCGTGGCGTAGGCGTACCAGTTCAGAAGAGAATCTCACCAAGTCCATTCTCCATCCAGAATACTCCGTACGCCTCTCCGTTTGCGACACCTACTTTCTGCTCTTCCACCCCAGTTACAGGCAGTCCTGCAAGGGTACAGCCCCCTTTGAATAAAAACAGTTTAGGGAAACATGAAATAAAAGTTGAAAAGCTATTTTCTGGTGATCTAGAGAAAGTCTGGACATATGCTGGAAATCTGAGCTCTAGGAAAGACGCAGGAGATGCACCTGAGAGGGACTGAAGGGACGGCAAAGGAAGGTCAACAAGCATCAACAGATCCTGTTATTGTCGGTAGCTAGATTTTCCCTGTACAGAAGCAGCATGAGTAATTTTTTGTGCTTTTTGTAGCAAGCCAATTATTGTGTTACAATGAATGAATGGCATCTGATCTGAACAGAACAACTTGTAGTTCCATTTTTAGTTTTTCTGGGTTAGCTCACTGCACTTGTTCATGTTTACATTGCAAGGCTGAGTTCAGCGTCAAGTGGCTGAATTCCTGCCCCTGCTGCTGTTTTTGTCGCTGAAGGTGGTGTTCAACACTTTAACAGTTACCTTCAGTCGCAGTGGAATGTAAGCTGATCTTGTATTCTGATGCCTGATAGGCTGTTGCATGTTAGTGTTTGTATTGTATAGGCGTCGATTTGATCTGGCCCTGTTCAGTGCTTATTGTGTTGAGAGTGACTGTTCTCGCATCTGCTGAACTGAACCGGACATGACTTGTCTGACGTAGCACATCAGCACATGTTACAGACCGTGTTTCTTTGGGGTTGGAGAAATTTCTCCAGCCGTTTGACCAATACTTTAGGGTATTAAATCAAGTCAGTTTACAAAACTATCTTCACAACATTGCATTATTTTACGAGACCTATCTAACGAGGCCTTTGACCGCACGATTAGAGGATGGTTACTGTAGCAAATCATGGACTAATTAGGCTCATTAGATTCGTCGCGCAAAGTTGCACCCATCTCTAAAAAGGTTTTGCAAATAGACATCGATTAGTACTCCATGCATACAAGATTCCCTTGGGAGATTTTTCTCCTGGAAGTTGTGGAACACGGCCTTGATCACTGGCACCTTGCTAGCATTCAGATCTGATCTAAGTGGCAAATGATAAAAGAACGATGTATCTGTTCATTGTGGGTGGTCAAATCCAGTTGGCAAATTGTCAGATTTCTGTTATTATTGTCAAATTGTATCTGCATAGATGAAGCAAACGATGCCTTGTTCCTGCAGGTTCTTACGGCAACGTTACCAACCCCTCGGGTGAAAGCAGCATGCTTGAACCGCAAATATACCAAGCCCCCTTCGTCTCAAATCACCTCATCCGCAGCAGCATCTTTCTTCTCCCTGCACGGCAAGTCTCGCAATCAGACGCTGCACGGTATAAGTAGTTGCACCGCCTCTTGCAGTTTCCTTCCAGCGACTTGCTTTCACCTCGGTAAACAAGCAACCACGTACTGTAGAACACAAACTACACAAGGTGAAACGCCGCAGTTCTACAGGCAGTTAGGTCGGCAATGGCGTCCAAGCCGGCGACGAAGGACGCGACGCCGGCGCCGTCCGCCGGCGGCGGCCCGCAGCTGAAGCTGCTGGTGGACAAGCGCTCGCGTCGCGTGCTGTACGCGGAGGCGCGCAAGGACGCGGTGGACTTCCTGATCGGCCTGTTGCGCGTGCCCGCGGGGCTCGCGGCGCGCGCGCTCGCCAAGCACGGCGAGCCCGCGCCGGGCTCCCTGGGCTCGCTCTACGCCGGGGCGCGGGACCTCGACGACGCCTTCTTCGCCTCCGCGTCGCCGCCCGACCGCGACGCGCTCCTCAGCCCCGCGCTCATCCCGTCCGCCGCGGTCGCGCTGCTGCTCGGCGGCGAGGGCGCGCTCCCGCCGCCGCCGCCGCCTCCCCCGCCGCAGCGGTACTTCCGGTGCGCCGCGTACACGCTGCCGTGCCGCGGGAACCCGACGAGCGTGACGGACGTGTCGGGGATGCCGTGCCCGGCGTGCCGGCAGCCGATGACCGTGGAGATGCGGTGGGCGCCCGGGGACGCGCACGGCAGGCTGGCGCTGGCGCAGGCGCAGGAGGCCCGCGGCGAGGGCGCCGGCGGGTACGTGAAGGAGGTGGTGACGTACCTGGTGATGGACGACCTCACCGTCGCGCCCATGTCCACCATCTCCGCCATTATGCTGCTCAAGAAGTTTAGCGTCAAGGACTGCTCCGCGCTGGAGGAGATGACCGTTGAGCTCGGCACGAAAGAGGTGACGATTTTCATATACTGCTGGTGCTGCATGCACATCCAAATCCATTGTTCAAACTCGCAGGCGCAGGACATATGTATCTGACGAGTTATCGTCTGAACTTTTTTTTTATCGATGGACAGGCCGTGATGCTGCTCAAGGCGTTGCTGCAGTCGTCGACGGCGTTGACGGATGTCTTCTGTGGCGGCGTCTCCATCGATAGGATTGATGGTTAATCGGTGAGTGGTCGAAAGGGGTGTCGAACATCGCCTCGCGTTGGAAGGGCTCAAACGAAGTTGGAGGTCTGACCAATCAGCTGAAGAGAACCACAGCCGTCCAATTTGTACATAAGCCCTGTGAGCGAATGAAGGAACCAATGATCTGAAACTCCATGGTGATGATGTGTATAAGTGACTATATTATTTAAAGGAAATGCCAAGGTTAGAATACAATGCAGCAAAAATGATGAGGGGCGATGCATGAATGCAGACATGCTCGACATGCCCATGGAGGGCAAGAACGACGTCGCGACGCCAATGTGCCCGCGGCCGCGCGTTTACCGTGTCCCGTCGATTGTTAGTTAATCCTCGCCGACCACGCGTTCCTCAGACGTCCTGACTAGCGCCGCGCGCGCGCGCCCCGCCCTGAGCCCGGCGAGTGCCGGCCGCGGCGAGGCGGAGGAGGTCGACGCGCCGTGTCGAAGGGAGCCGGCGTGCCGCGAGCTCGGGTGGGCGAACGGCGTCTTGCGCGCTGTGCCACTGTGGCAGCCCGTGCGAGGCTTACATTTTGAGAGGGGTACCAGGCTACCAGCACTAGTAATTTGTGTTGGTCCAGCAGTACACGGCCAGTCGGCACGTGCGGTTATACGCAGTGGCTCCAGTATACTTGGTACTCCTCCAGTACACTCGCCTCGCCCCTCCTCGCGGACCAGCCGTCGCGTTTCCGGAAACGACGATGGCGGAGGCGACGCCGACGATGGTGTTCGTGCACGGCACCCTGAAGCGCGGGCTCCCTAACCACCCCTTCCTCGTCTCCTTCGCTCCCCACTTCGTCGGAACCGCCTCCACAGCCGCCCCAGCCTCCCTCGTCGTCGGCCCCTACTCGGTCCCCTTCCTCCTCCCCACCCCTTCCTCCTCCTCCGGCCGCGTCGTCTCCGGCGAGCTCTACGCCCCATCTCCCGCCGCCCTCGTCGAGCTCGACGTCTTCGAGGCAAGCGCGTTCCTCGCCTCCCCCATTAGATCCGCCCTCCCTACACTGCCGATTTGCTTTGTTTTCCCCCGTTTAAGCCCTCAACTACGTCGTCGCAGGGCACCCACATTGGCGCCTACGAGCGCCAGCCAATCACCGTCGTGGCTGATGGATCTGGCGAGGTGGTGGAGGCGGAGGCGTACTTCGCGCACCCGAGCTACGCGGAGGCGCTCTGGCGGCGCTGCGGCGGGGAGGCGGCCGAGATTGGGGAGTACACCGCGGACCATGCCACCAGGTACGTCCCGATTACTGAGCGCGCCACCGGCGCCGCTGGGCTCATGGAGGCCGTCCACAGGTTCGTCGCCACTGCCCCGGACAACTGACTTGGTGCTCGTGGATCGCTGCCTGAATCTGTCACCTGTTGTTTCCTTGGCTAGTGCTTTGGTTGCAGCTCTTGTTTGGTGGAGTCTGTGATGAATTTCTAATGTATTCATGCTGCAAATTTGCAGACACTGTACTTTTGTGCTATGCAATGCAATTGTTGTATTCAGAATGACTGGTTCCAAGTATTTTGGACAAAGCAATAAAGGTTTGCATATTGCGGAGTCAGTTTATCTCATTCAGTATAGATTGTATACAATATTGGAATGTCAACTAAGTTTGTCTAATGCACCACAGTTGCAATATCCTGAATTCTTTGTGCTTTTATACTTGTATACTCTGTACTTGGTTGGTACTCCGTATCAGGGTTTGCAAAAACCCTTGCAGAAACTTATTGGCAGGGGGGCTCAGGGCTGTTCTCGTTAGCAGATTTTCGAGAGGCAAGTACAGCTAGCTTTACCGTGAAAATTGAAAATTCAAATCGCTGTGGCCCTCTCTACCTAGATGGGTCTGGAGCATTGCTGCTCACTGTATTCAACAAAGCGAAATATATTTTCTTGCACACAATTCATCTGTTCAATCTAATTTGGACCGTCTGGGCTACCAGTCCGGGTGTGGGAAGTCTGCCGAGAAAAGGTAAGGCCTAACTTGACTCCAAATGAAGCTTTGTTCTGTACGGCGTTGGCACCTGTTTCATTTCATACTATGCAGGGATATAACCATGACCTGATAATGGGGTTGATGGTAAGAAGAGAAGCCATTGTAGGGCAGCCACGGCGCCATGTTTTGTTGGATGCTGAAGACTAACTGCCAACCATGCTTAAAAGGTTATGAGTAAGGTCTGTTTGGATCAAGTGCTAATATGTAGAGAAATTTCAAGAATTGACATAATGACATCAAACGGTGTCAAATCTTGAAAGGCTCATGAATTTGATGTCAAATATTAAAATCTCTTATGTGCAAAAGTACTAAACTTTAGCACTAGTCCGTTCAAATAGCAGTGCTAATGGATAGTGCTAAACTTTAGACTAAAAATTTGAAAAAAGTATTAGCTAAATGATAAGTGCTACTAGACGCCCAAACTACCAAGAACAAACTGGGATTTGACCGCAAAGTTTTTTTTTTACGTGCAAGCACAAATGTGACGAGCGCTGGATATCTGTCGTAGGAGAGACGAGAGAAGAAAGAGAGAGAGGTGACCGCAAAGTTCTGTCTTTTTTTTTTCGTGCAAGCAGATATCTCTCATTCCCTCGTAGAGTCGTAGGGGAGACGACGAGAGAGAGGAAGGAAAAGATGATGTGTTGGGCCAGGCCAGCCCATGTCACCTGTATCTTTGGGCTGGGCTCCAATGGACCAGGCAACACTAGTCGCTGGACTGGACAGGAGAAATCCCGTGTCCCGACGACTCTCCCAAGACGACGGCGAGACAAGGGGGAAGGAAGGAAGGAAGGGGATCACCATGGCGGCGTCGCCGCAGCAGCAAGGCCAAGGCGGCCAGGGCGGCTCCGGCGGCGGCGGATGGTCTCCCGAACAATTCTGGTCGCTTCTGGACAAGGCGGATCGCCGCTTCGCCCGGGTGCGCGACCTGCCCCCCCTCGGCCGCCAGGAGCCCGACGCCTTCGCCAAGGCCTTCCGCGCCTACACCCAGCTCTGGCGGATGCAGCAGGAGCACCGCCACCGCCTCCTCGACGCGGGCCTCCGCCGCTGGCAGGTCGGCGAGATCGCCGCCCGCATCGCCCACCTCTACTACGCCCAGTACCAGCGAACCGCGGACACCGCGCTCCTCTCCGAGGCGTTCGTCTTCTACCACGCCGTCCTCGACCGCGCCTACTTCCTCGACGCCGACCACCACCTCGCCCCGGCCAAGCACCTGCGCTTCCTCGCCAGGTTCCTCCTTGTCGCGCTCCTCCTCGCCAGGCGCGCCCACACCGTGCCTCGCCTTGCCGCAGACATCCGCACTCTCCTCGACGATTCCAAAAAGTCATTTCAAGTGCGTGCTAGTACAGTTCCACACTCAAATTCAGTCGATCTACTTAATTTGGTGGGTCAATTTAATTCAATTTTGACTCCTGCAACTCATGCTGCACTGCCCAGGAAGCCGAATACAAGGAGTGGAAGCATGTCGTGCAAGAGATCTTTAGGTTTCTGCGAGCTGACTCGCCATTTATGAACATGAGGCCGCTCAGGTACAGCTATGCATTCGATCTGCCTCCAGATAAGCTTCCTAACGCACCACCTACAGTCAAGAGGCGAGGTCTCGTCTTAAGTGATGCCATGCTATGCAGCTACTACCCCAATGAGGTAAGGTTTTCTCATCTTCCTCGCACACATCTACTTATGCAGTTATACTTATACTTCATTGGTCTTGGGGAAGAAAAGTACTGAAGCAACAATGTCACTGTGCACTGTGGTTCATCCAGGTCAAATTTACAGACCTCTCCATAGATGTATTCAGAATGCTTCAGTGCCTCGAATGGGAACCATGTGGTTCCTTTGCGCTAAACAATGGCTACAGCCATGATGAAAGTGGACAAAATCAACCCAATCTCCTGAAGGATCTGAGAGATGCCGCACTGCCTCCAAATCCACTTAAGACAATTCTCTATCGCCCTTCGGTGACACATTTCCTAACAGTAAGTTCATCTTGCTCTTTTGGCACTGCCTCCTGAATGTATGCAATGCTTCATGTTATTTGTCCATAATTGTAAACATTCTATCCACCACTCATCAGTCCATTGCAATCTGAATAAAAGAAAACTACTATGCTCATCATCATATTTGGAAACTTTCTTTTCTATGCAAATTGCAATGGATTCTGAGAGAAATCTATCCGAGTCATGCATTAAAAATTCGGTGTAATATCTGTAACAGCCAATGTATTTTTCTTGTAATAATAATAAATTGGCTAGTTGGAGGATTGAAAATGTAGGCCCATGCAATATATATGAACTGACTGATCTGAATTATCAGATGAGGAAGCATGATCGCCAGGAACACTGCTTAATTCCTCCACTTTGGTGTTGCGATTTCTTATGCACCATATTCCTCCACTTTGCTGGTGCACCTATTAGTTCTTCACATAAGTAGTTGCAAATTTTCGTAGAAAGCGCTACAACATAGAAGCTTGGACATCAAATATAAGTTGGTCTCAATGGTCTGTGTTAATTGTATTCAAGGATAAAAGAGTTTTATGAAGCTCTTATTGTTCGACCATTTAATCATATAAAACAGTGAACTATTTTTTCTAAAACGTGCATGTTTAAATCTAGGTCCTGGCCACAAAATGCGAGGAGCTTCCTTCGAATGGTATCATGTTAATATATCTTTCAGCTGCAGGTTAGTGCCCCAGGGTTGTTTGCTTAAATGTTGTCAGTAATGTATGGTTTATGTCTATGAGATTTCAGTTAACATTCAAATATCTTCCAGGTGAGATGGGAACTTCTGGATGCTGTCCAGATACTGGTGAAAAGCTTGTGAGCAACTTTAGTAAGTTTGATATATCCAGTACTACTCGTACCAGTTCAAAGGAAGACAAAGAACCTTGCCTATGGTTAGGCTGCCGTGAAACTGAAGGTAAAATTTTCAATTTATTTAAGTTTCAATTTACTGACTTGAATCATATCCTTTTGTATAAGAAGAATATTGTGTCTGATATGTTCTAAATGACTAGGTTCGAATTGCATATACCCTAGTGATCTAATCCCGTTTACAAGAAGATCCCTATTTTTGGTGATTGACAGTAGCATCAGCTATGCATTCAAGGCAGGTTTGTTTAATCTTTTTTCTCTCCCTAGTCCTGACCAACCACTATCTGACCTGTAAGGGGCTCGCTGGATATCTTTTTTTTCCCCCTTTTATGAGTGGTCTATGCATTGACATTAGCCTACCTCAACTTGCTTGGGACTAAAGGTTGGATATCCATTGTTTAATGCTTTGTACGAAATAGTATAGTTTTTGTTTTTGGGCAAAGCACTAGTGCTCATTTCATATGCAAATAAACTAGATTATGTGCAAAATATTGATGTTTTGTTCAAATTTGAAATTTTTGTCAATTCAGTTCTTCTATCTGACATGTAACTGGTCAGTTGTCCAAATACAATCTGTGTTTTTTTATTTCCATCTTGATAAGACAGTAGCTTCTGTGTTCTTATTTTATTTTGGAACCCAGTGCTTTGTGTAATGTTGTTCTGTCTTAACTGTTCATTCCATTTCTTTCTATGTACTTGGATACTCAGGCGATGTTCTCTTTTCTATACTGTGACTGTCTGGCATCTACTGTTAATCATGATTGTCCTTTATAATTGCAGTCTATTCATGGCATTGAAAGGGGGGAGACAGCTGCCATGTTACTTTCACCAAGTTCCCGATCTTCTGCTGCGGGATTCAGTGGTGATTCTACTCGGCACAGTGGTAGTCAATTTACTATGTTCCTCACAGCTCCATTGCAGGCTTTCTGCCTTCTGATCGGCAACAATGGGACAGATATTGACAGGGTACTTATTTTTAGTAATATTAACAAATTTTTTCAGACATTACAGTGTCTTTAAAGCCTTGACATGGAATTTTGTAGGATGCTTATAACAAAGCTGAGGAGTTATTGTCGTTATCCCTAAATGAATGGGCCATGACTTTAGTTGCATCTTCCTCACTTCACCCTGTTTGGGTTGAAGTTTTAGGCGATCCACTCCTGAGACGGTTGCTTCTCAGGTGAGCTTGTCAAACCTTGTTGCTAATCCCTTTTCGTTCTCAACATATCAACAATTCAACAGTGTAGTGTTTTGTTTTCTGGAACTATGGATGGTTGATTTTGGTTACTGCTATATGAGCATCAGTATACTGTGCTCGATTGTATGTGGTTCCTTGCTATCACTTAGCTTACATTATGCAGGAATGCAATATGTTGAACTGATCTTCCAAAAATCTGTGGATTGTATCTTCCAGTTTTCTGTATACATGATGCCCTGATACACTATAATTGATCTGACAACAATTGTTTCATTGGTTGGAAGCTAAATTCGACTGTTTCTGTAGGTTTATCTTCTGCCGAGCAACCCATTCCCTGTTCAAACCGACAAGTGGTAAGGCAGAATTTCTCCCGACCTGCATGCCTCTACTTCCTGAGTCAGTTGACGCAGAGAGCATGCTCTCCCAAAGCTGCGTGATGCGAGTCGCATCGTACTTTGGCGCTGCTAGCCAGTTTGCATTTTCTGAGATTACCACATGGCCTGATGCTGACGCTGAGGAGGCCACTACCATCGGTTCATCTGGCACTGCCAATAGAGGTGTGCATGAGACGGACAGAGATTCGGACATTCCATACTCGTCTACTTCATCCTTTTGATGGACGAGCAGGCAGCGGCAGCGGCGCTACCTGATCTGTGGCTATTGCTGCTGTGTTGGGCGTGCTCTTCTTCTGCTTGTGTTGTGTTCGTCATCTGCAGAAGCGGATCCATTTTGTAACTACTAGTGCCCCTTCGTGCTTGATACTACACATCAAGCAGAAGCAGGATTGACATCTCTTTCTTCTTTCTTTACTGATGAATTTGTTAGTTACTGCAAGATACTGTTATTTCTTACCGAGTTTGGGAATGGGGGGGGGGGGGGGGGGGCATGAGAAGATTGGAAGTTTGCATGATTGAAAAAGTCAGATTGTTTCATTGGTATGCGAAACATTAATACTTCAAATTTTATTTCGTTTTAATATTTTTAGATATATATTTTTTGTTATATACCTAGACACATATCTAAAAATATATATATATAGCAAAAGCTTCTGAAAAAACTAAAACCGCCTACGAATATTCTGCGTGTTTGCACATGGGAACACAGGCGAACAGTCCTTGCCAGCATCGGCCCCCTCGCTTGTTCGCGGTCCGCACTCTGCACCTCGATAGCGAAAGGGCAATGCAGGCAAAGATGGTCCCCGCCTCTATACACTGTCGTTCGCGCCTGATGGCTCCGCACCCAAACGGCGTGAGTGCGTGATTTTCAATGACAGTAGGAACGGTTCATATTTCTCAATGCCATTGAGAGAATTCACTCTTCTTCAATATATTGATGCAGGAGCATACTACGTTATAATGTATCACGTTTATTTCCTGTTGTTCAGTTGGGTGGCATTACTGTTCAGACGCGCCGTTTGGGTCGCCTCAGGCGAGTTTAGTGGTGAGGATTGGAGTCTCCGGACGTTGTTTCTCCTCCATTGCCGGCCGGGCGGCTGTGCCCGTGGCAGGGAAGCAGCCTAGCAACGCAAGTTTATGGTAACGGGCTTGGCCGGCGTCGGTGGCATCTTCCGCGTGGGGAGCGAAAGCAGGCTGGCGAAATGAGCCGCGGGCCATACTTTTCCCAGGGATCTCACGGTGAGTCCAAACACCAGGCCTCTCCATAATGCCAATGTGCATCACCGCGTGTTACTCAATCACCCCCATAATCCACGATGATGCCTACCGAGCCGTCGGTGAGCCAAAATGATGCCAATCTCGGGCCATTCACATTTGCTGCGGGAATAAGCGCGCTCAACTTCAATAGAAATCGTTGGGTACGGGGAACTGCAGTAGAATAGCTGATGACAAAGTGAACTGTAGTTGATGACACATAATATTTCGTTCGACCAAATCAGAAACCGCACAAATATAAAACGCTAGAAATCGCAAGCAAGTTGAGTACAAAAGTACATACCTAGCTAAACTGAGAGGTAGAGATAGGCACCACGGTCGCTTGTACAAGCGATAGTGATGAATACGCAGACAACTATACTTCACTGCAAGGTGCATCGACAATCCATACCAACAAGAAACTGATTGCTTGTTACAGGTCCCAAAGTTTGAAGGTAGTAGCAGTGCTCCAGTTGCTGCAGGTTGTTCCTCTTTATTCTTCACAGAACTTGTGACCGGACTTGCTCCAGTGCTCCAGTTGCTGCATTGATATGTAAACATGCTACTCCGAGGATGACTTAGTCCACTCACCAATACCGTTATGCACTTGAATGTCGTCTGCTGCTTCCCCTACACCAGGATCGGTGCCCTCCATGCCATTGAAACATGATTCAGAATCCAATGCGATGTGTTGTTCATCTGGTAATTGTAACCTTCTGATAAAATAACCGGGAATAACTCGATCTGTTACAATCATGGGGGTAGTTAAGTGTTTGATCTTGTTGAAAAGCTTCTCATCCTCAAGCTTTATATTATCAGCAATCTCTGGCATATTGTAGACGGCCACTTCTTGGAGGTGTTCCAAGCCATTCAAGACCTTAAGGGTCTTTAAGCTATCACAGTCATACATGGCTAAGATGGAAAGCATTGGCATCGCCCCTTTGCCTATCACTAACTCCTGTAAGGTAGACACTTTCATAAGCTTCAGCTTTGTGAGGCTCGGGAATCCATCATGGAAGAACAATGCTGTGTCACTGTATGAAACAACTAAGAGCTCCATCTCAGCAAGGCATGGAAGTAGAGCAAGTTTGTCCACAAACTGCTGTGACAGTTCTGATTTATGCAAATGGAGAGTGGTGAGGTTTGGTAGGACATAGCGGTCACCTGGCAAATCATTAATTCCACCTAGCTTACCAAGAAGGATGAGGACTTTGAGGCGACGCATGCTTGAGGTAGTGAACATGTTAGATGGAAGGACTTCACCTGATAAATTTAGGTATGCAAGGAATTCCATTTTCCTCAGAGCAGCTGAAAGTGCGGTAGTATGGTGTGCTGAAATGCCAGATAAAGACAGTGATCGGAGATAGATCATATTGTTCAAGGGGCACTTCTTCTCATCCCACAAATCAGAAGGCACCACACCATTGAGTGTCATCAAATTATTCAAGGGAACCGAACAGTTAGGCAAAATCATTTTCTCAGCAAGCACATGCCGTAGCGCTTCAATTTCCCAAAATTCATCTACAGTTTTCCACACATTTGTTCTCCTTACATCCAATGTCTGGAGATTGTCAAGCTTATACATAGATGAGGGGAGCTCCTCCAGGTTACTGTTCCTAATGCCAAGGTACCTCAAGTGGATTATGCTTCCAATCTCATCTGGAAGTTTTTGCATCTTAAGACCATTCAGGTCGATGACTCGGAGGAATCTGGAGCCCTTTAAGAAGTGGAGTCCATGTAATGTGTTTGAGCCAACGTTCTCTGAAATGCTACAAGCTCTCGAGCACAACTCTGCAACGTTGCCCCATAATGACTGAGGTTGCAGCTCTCCAAAGCTTGAGCTGCTGCGTTGGTCTTCTGCAAAATCGCAGAGAAGAGAGCGCAGCTTGGGGAACACATTAGGAATGTGGACATATGCATCCACATAGTTTTGTATGGCAAGGCGCCGGACTGCGTTTGGATTTACAACATTAGCATGATGGTGGATTTCAAGGAAACTAGAGTCCTGTGCTTCTGACTCCATAAAGGCATGGAGCAGATTGTGGATGGATACCAGCTTGATGCATCCTCCAGCATCCTTTTCCATGACCTGGACTAACCCTCTCGAGACCAACTCTTTTAGATAGTCAAACCCAACATCCTCAAGAGTTTCTGCCTTCTTTGGCACTACAAAACCCTCAGCAATCCACAGACGCACCAAACGATCTGGGTAAAGCATAACATTTTCTGACACAGATGCAAAGTAGAGGAAGCATGACTTAAGGTAGTGTGGCAAGTCGTCAAAAGCTAAAGACCATATGCTTCTAACTGGTTTTGGCTGGCCATTGGCCTCGAGTTGTTCAAAGACATCATCCCACTCCATTGGAATCACCTTTGTACGTAATACTCCTGCAAGCACCGTAATGGCCAGAGGTAGGCCTGTTGATATACTGTGAACTTTTTCATAGTAGCCCTTGCTCCAATAAATTTGCGGAGGTTCTTTTGCACCAAAAACTCGTTGACAAAACAACTGCTCTCCATGTTTCATGTCAAGATATGGAAGCTCAATAGGAGCTATCTGTGGGTCAATGTGATTGATTTCCTTCACATTAAGATGTGTGGTGAGTAAGATCCGGCTGCCACTGGTATCAGGCAGCACGTCGAACAATGAGTTCCAGTCGCTAATGCTAATTAAACCATCAAGAACAACTAGGTATGTCCTGTTCCGAAGGTTCTGCGAAAGCTTGAGTTCCTTATCAGTGATTTCACCGTCACCAGGAGCTTCTGGGACCTGTGAGCTGATCTGCGCGTACATAATATCTACATAGTCCCTGAACCTGATATGCAGTGGAAGACAAACCCATGCATGCACCTCAAAGTGTTTCATGATGTCTGGGTCGTTGTACAGCTTTTTTGCAAGTGTGGTCTTTCCAATGCCACGCTCCCCCACAATTGAGATGACAGCCCGGTGAGAAATGTCTCCCTCTTTGTTCATGATGTGGCTCTTGAGGGTCTCAAATTCACCCTGTCTTGAACCCATAACATATTTATCCTCATACCTGCGGCATGTCATGTTTCAGTCAGCACTACCTTCAATATTGAAGACATGAGTTTACAGCCATATGTTTGCTTGCAATGTGCATAGTCGCATAGAACAAAAGAAGACTCTTAACATATTATGTATTTCTGAAGGGAACTTTGCTATGGTACACTAGAGAGTTCATAACTCTGTAAAATTCAATATGAAATTTGGTTTTAGGCCTCACTTGTCAACCTTGTATTCATTTTTTGGGCTATATCAATATATGTATTAATTATTATATTGTCTACCTATATTGTTTTTCAGTATTAATATATTAAACTTATTCAGAGCAGAGCAATGCCACACACTGTACAATGTACTATCTAGTTGAATACATCAGTTCAGCATGAATCAGCATAGTAGTTTTGCTAAAACATTACAAGGTAAATGATACAATTGTGTTGCATCATTTCATGTGATCTAAGACACGGTAAAGTGATCGGTCTTTTTCGTGCTCCTTGCTATGGCAAAGGAGCATACACAACCAATTATTCAACCCTTCTCACATCTTGAAAGACTACTCCCAGAGTCCCAGTCACAACAGTCACCACTACATTTGAAGTTCCAACATTTTAATGACAATGTACGATGAACTACCAAGAAACCAACATGTGTTCACAGTTATAATATTTTTAACAGTGGTCAAATACTCAAACCTAATTGCCAGTTGGTGACCTTAATCTTGATGCCACGATTTATACTTGTTGAAATGAAGTACCAAATATTTGGACCTAGAACTAGCAGTCTAGCAGATTGTAGGACCAAAGGATGTTTTCTCATTAGTAAAAGATGGGAACCTAAGATCATTTGCAATTTTATCCACATTTAGCAGTGAGGTGCACACACAGAGAGAACAAAAAGGAACATGTGAAAATAAAAGGGAACAGTGACCACTTTGAAAATGAGAAGGAACTATGTACCAGCAAGACATGAATGCAGGGTAAGAGAAAAGAAGTCAAATTAAAGTACAAAGAGATAATTAATGAAAACCAGATAGTGGTGTACCACTCTGGATCCACTTCAACTGATGATGAACTCCAAATTTCAGAAGGAGAACTTTCAATTTGATATGTTTCCTTGTTCTGATTAAGTTCATTGATCTTAGATATCTGATTTGATAGCCCATGGCGTACAAAAATCTGCATAATATAGACATGTTGATTCGCAAACCATCAGTATAGAGATACGAGATCCTTGGCACCCAAACTAAGAACCGTGGAATGTGAATTGTACTTGCACAATCCACTAAACCAAGCCCGCAAATGCTTGGCTTTCAAATAAACAACAGTAGCTAATATTCAACTGGAAACTATGTACCAGTTCAAAAACAACTGGAAACTATGTACAAGAAGCACACATGTCCAAGTCCGACCATAGAAATTAGGAAGCACACATGTCTGATCATAGAAATTATCAAAGACATGTTATTGAGTCCTGAATGAGCCGGTGGCAGGGGCCATGTGATCAGGAGTCAGGACATACAATGGACAGCAAACCCCCCGGCCCTGTCAGTGTCCACATAGATGGGAAGTATATACTTCCTTTTATAGACTCTATATAATATCTTTTCTCTTTTGCACCGATGGACTTCTACTAGAAGAATGCACCATACCCAATGATCTAGTAAACAAGAATACGGAGAAATACGAGATGAACAATTATTACAAGCACAAATACGAGATGAACCATTATTGTATCCGTGACCACTGAATAGGAGGACCGAAATCCGCGCTGATAAATGATAATTCGCACTTTCTTAATCTTGGTCGATCAGCAGGCAGAGCTTAGCGAGATTCACCTGCGTGACAAGGCCCTGGACGAGGCTGACGGCGTCGCGGTGCCATCCCCGCCCCCACCAGCTGCCCCGGCGGCGGCGGAGTTGGAAGGTCTCGACGCGGAGGTGGAACTCGTCGACGGCGTCCTCGACCTCGAAGGCGACCTCCCTGGTCTCGCGCAGCCAGAGCAGGAGCAGCTCGCTGGCGCGGCCGCGGCGCTGGCGGTCGGCCCCGCGGACGAGCGCCTGCAGGTAGGCCAGCTTCCGGCGCAGCGCCCGGATCTCGGCGTCGACGCGCAGCAGCGCCGTCGCCTCCGCCGCCGCCAGCTCGCCCAGCTTCGCCACCACCCCCGTCACCCCCGCGTCCGCCATGGCTGCGGGCTGCCGCCCGGCGTGTCGTCTGCTGACACTGTCAGCCTGTCTGCGTGCAAGGCTGCAACTGCAAGCGGCAATGAAGTTTGGTTGGTGGAAGGGCCCTTCGCCTACGTGGTGGCCGTGGAGTGACTGAGTGAGGTCTTTTTTTTAATAATAAAAAATTGGGGGGAGATCAACTGACAATGGGTGTGTTTAGTTTGAAAAAGAGGAAGGCCTGTTTAGTTCCAAAATGCCACTCCCAAATTTTACTATGAAAAAAAAGATTCTACGTCACATCAAAATGTCATAACATGTATGGAGTATTAAATGTAGATGAAATTAAAAACTAATTGCACAGTTTTATTGTGCTCTGCGAGACGAACATTTTGAGCTAATTAATCAATTTTTGGACAATTTTTTACAAATACAAACGAAATGCTACAATAACGCAATGATTACGAAGTGACATCATACTCCCAAATTCACCCTCCAAATTCAACATCTAAACACCGCCGAAGAGAAAGTTTGATGAAAAGGTCACATCGGACACTGTAGCGCACTGTATCACTTTTCGTTTGTTTGTGGTAAACATTGTCCTATCATGACCTAACTAGACTTAAAAAATTCGTCTCGTCGTGTACATCAAAACTATATACTTAATTTTTTTATTTATCCACGTTTAGTGTTTCATGCATGAAGAGAGAGATTTGATGTGATAGGTGGATAGTGAAGTTTGGAGAGAGAATTTTTGGTGGAACTAAACAGGGCAAAACGAAGGACCAAAACTGCCTAGCTGGCGAGTGGCGAGGTTAATTATTGGTCCCTTCTTTCTTTTCCCGTGCCTTACCGTAACAAAAGCCTGCGAATTCGGCTTAAGTTATCTCCTCAAAAAGATTAAGTTGGCAACGCTCAAAAAAAAAAAGATTAAGTTGGCATAGGTTCAAAATGGTTCATCCACACAGTGTGTTCATCCATCGTGTTGTAGGGAACTGCCCAGCCAAAGCAAATTAAATGTAGTGGGGGCAGATGTGATGCTACTATTTCAAGAAATCTCTAAAGATTGGGAAATTATGCACTAAAATATGACCACAGTATAAATTCCGAATTATGCTTTGGCATGGTAAACTGACAGCTACATAAGTGCTACCAATTGCAGAGAACCACTGTGAAAATGTTTTTTTTTGAAGAAACAGGAGGGGTTGCCTCTACTGATTAAATATATTAAGAAACAAGTAAAAGGAATTACATACAAGCAAGGGGGGAGGGAAGAAACTGATTACAGGATCGAGTCAATCCATTGTTCTATATAGAGGAAATAAACACCTTTGGCTCGAAACAAAAGTTGAGCAAACAAACCCTTAAACAAGGCTCTAACATTTCACATTCTCCACCCTGACTGATTATTGGACCATTGAAAACAAAAGTGCTGATACAGAAAAAAAAACATCGTTGCATTCACAGTGTTCAAAAATTCAGGGTAAAATGTATTTGGACAGGACCGACACGAGAACATACATGAGTGACGTCAACCCAAGGATGGCAGCAGAGCTGACCTTATTAGATCATAACGAGTAAGAAAAAAAGTATGATAAATTATGAAACAGATGAATTCACAAAACAATTGCTCTTGCTTGGCCTTTATTCGGTAGTGCATTCCAACATAATGTGTTGGTCGACGAGGCATAGCACAGCAATTTACCGGGACTCATCTTCCATATTTACCGGGACTCATCTTCCATGTCACCAGGCTTGGTGGAATCGGTTGAATCATCCAATCTGCCGGAGTCCCTGTCCTTGTTCTGAATACCAGGATACGACTGTTCGACAGATTTATCGGAAGCTTCTGCCTGAGATTGGCTACTGTTGTTCTGATAGCTATTTTTTTGAAGGTCTCCTCTAGGTTGCCTGGTTTCTGAGCTTGGTGCCTCAGTTTCACTGATCTTGTCTTCAGACTGCAGCTGCACCATTGATTCTTCAGAAGACCTTGAGCTTTCCTTGGATCTACTAATTGCTTGGACATCACCAGGTACATCCTCAGTTGAGTTGGGCGCATCTTTAGTGTTCTCACCTAGCTGCTTAACTGCTGAGGCTTCTTTTCTTGAATGATCAAAAGTTTCCACTTGAGACATTTTGTTGTTCTTCTGATTGGTATTTTCTGAGGCCTCCATGTCTTCTGGCCCACCAGTTAAGGTGTCATGTGCTTTAGATTGTTCAGCTTGGTTCCCATTTTCCTCTAGTGAATGCTGTTGGTTCTCCAGTTCATCACTTAATTCCATGCTTCCTTTAGGCCGTGAGGGTTGTTTTTGAAGATCCTCAAATGTTGTTGATAAGTTAGATCCTGTTCTGTCAGCTTCTTTCTTATTATCTATAGATGATTGAGTGTCGAACGGCTCATTTTGCTGTTGGATCTTGGGATTGTCATCGGTCAATGCCTCTTCTAAGTTGTTTTGGGAGTCCATTCCTTGGGAGTCTGCACTCTCAGATTGCCCAACTACTTGACTGGCTGGGAGATCACCATTTGGTAGGGTTTTAGCTTGATCACCTGAAAAATCAAACGAAGCTTCTTCTGAAGGCTGAACTGAATTTGTATCTGCAATTTAAAGACAGTGGTCTCATAAGTGGTTACTGGTTAGGACATATAAAACTTGTCCTAGAATTATATATGAATGCTTTGTGCCTGAGTGACGTGGAACAATGGATTCAGTAGAAGGTAGGGTCTGTAGTTCTTTACTAGACTACTAGCAATATTTTACATTATTACAATGTATTATTTAACCTAATTTCTCAAAACCATTCACCAACAATTTTGATTAATACTAAACTAATAAATTGGTAGATAAACTACATTGTTTTGCCTATCATAGAAAGTCATGACTGATCTTAAGTGATTTGGCAAGGTGAACCGTATTGATATGAATGAGCAACTGATTTTCATAGTGGAGTGAGCTCTGCACTACCTGGATCAGTGACTTGTGAAGAATCTGAAGGTGCTGTGAAGCTTGTAGGTGTCACAACTTCAACGGTTGGCAGTTGTCTCTTTGACTTGATATCTCCTAAGGAATCAACAGGTTCATTCTTGGTGGATGCAGAATTTTGAGCCTGAACAGTTGGGCCTTGAGTTGCTGCAGAAGGTTGTGCCTCTTGGTTCTGTAGAGAACTTCTGTCTGGCACATCATCACTGATTGGTGTTGAATCAGGTCCAGTGTTTGCAGTCTGTACTTGCCTAATCGGAAGTGTTGTTTTTGCATCAACAGCAGGACTATGCACTTGACGAGTAGTCCCTTCATGTGATTCAGAAGCACGACCAGCATGAGAGGCTTCATTACTTGGTTCAGCAGAGAAAGGTGATTCTGAAAATTGAGTGGATATTTCATCTGAAATGAAACAAACGACCTCAGATGTGGCAGAAGCATTTTCTTTTGAGTAGGCCTTTATTTCTAGGCCAGCAAGATGGTTCTTCTTTGTTTTTTTTTTCTATTGGCTCTATGCAGGAATCAGTGACTGATCTAAAATGATTCAGAAAAGTGCATCAATTGTCCACAGATATTCATGGGCGGAATTTTAGTTAGCAGGGATTCTATTACCTGGTTCAGTACCTTGTGGAGCATCTGAAACTGCTGCTGAGGTGATTTCTCCCAACGAACCAGTAGGTACATTCTGGGTAGATGCAGAGTCTATTGGTGCCCGAGTTGGTACTTGAGTGGCTGCAGGATCTTGTACCTCTTCATTCTGTAAAGAACTTGTGGCCAGCACATCAGTGCTGCTAAGGTGACTGTCACCACTGAGTGGTGTTGATTCAGGCCCAGTGCTTGAAGTTTGTGCTTGGCTAGATGGAAATGTCATCTTCTTATCAACTACAGCACCGCTAACTTCAGAAGTAGGTCCTTCAGAAGCACGTCCAGCATGAGAGGCCTTTTCTTCGCTGGCAACACGTGGGTTCGCTGAATTGCTGATATGATCATCATCACGAGAGAGTTGCTGATCTTTCTGGAAAGCTTCTCTTGCATCTGGTGATGGCGACTTGACTTGGTGTGGAACAGTTGTTTCTGGACCTTGTGGTACATTTGGTTGATCACGTGCAGCATTTGCCTCTTCTTTCCTTGGTTCAGCAGAGGAGTCCTTGGCTTGATCAGACGCGGCAAATATACCATCTCCGTTTCTTGTCCCAGTAGTAGAATTTAGTTGTGTGGAAGGCACTAAATCTCCAATGGCTTTGCTCCTTGGCTCAGCAGAGGAAGGAGGCTGTGCAGGATAAGCAGAATCTTGACCTGAAACATGGCAAATGAACTTGTAACTGGAAGAATTGTTGGTTTTCAGGATATTCATGTTCGCTTCAAATAACTACGGACTATGTCCTACTAGAATGTGCATCAGTTGTCCAAACTCCACAGTTGAACAAACTTAAAACCTGACGGGGCAAACTTTTGTTCATCAAGGGCTACTTCATTTGGTACACTACCAAGTTGTATGCCTGGAGCTGATGCTGGAACTTTTTTAGAGGATTTACCTTCTCTAACAGTGGAGAATGCTCTCAAGGGCTTATCTTTGCCCGAGTCGTCATCAGGTATATTTTCCTGAACCTTCCCTGAAGGGTGTTGGGTGGACAATAAGTCTTGTCGGCTGGGAGTTGTTTGCGAGTCATTGGCTTCATCAGGTCCAGCAACAATAGCATCTCCTTTACTTGGGTCGGTAGACGAAATTACAAGTGCTGAAGGAGTTGAATCTTTAATCTCTTTGTCCCTTGGACCAAGAGAGAAGGCTGCTTCTGCAGGATCAGCAGAATCTTGACCTGAATATTTGATATTAGTAGTAAGCATTGTAGGTCTAGGCCTATAAACACTGGATATATGACTATAGTTACCTGGCAGAGAAGATTTCTGCTCAGCAACCGCTACATCATCAGGTGTACTACGAGGTGGGATACCACGAGCATCTGGAATTGTTGATGGTCTCAAAGACTGAATATTTCCCAAGGCATCAGTAGATATATCTTCAGTGTCTAGGGAGTCATTAGCCACATGAGGTGGTGGTGCTTGAGTTGCAGATGTTGATTCTTCCCCTTGAACTGATAAAGGTCTTCTGTCTGGTTCAACGCTACCAGTAGGCTGAACATCTCCATGGGTAGGTGTAGTATCAAGCACATCTTCTGATGTCAGAGCCTCTCTTCTGTCTTGTGTGTCTTGTTGGCCAATGATAGTTGGCTGTTCCTTGATTTGTTCAGCAGTGGGAACAACAGTTTGTTCTTTCTTTGGTTTACTGGAGGTAAACTGTTCTGCAGAATGAGGTAATTCTTGATCTAAAACAGAGGAAGGAATGTCAGCAGTAGCAAGGTATATTTTTTCCACAGAATGTAAACGACAAAAAAATTCTCATGTTAAAAGGGAATCTAACTACCTGATGGGGCAAATTTCTTTTCCACAGGACCTACTTCACCTGGTCCAAAATCAGATCTGACATGAGAACCTTGTTTTCCACTTGAAAGCAATGGAGTAATTGACTCAACAGCCTGTTGTTCATGAGGAATGACTTCCTGAACTTCTGCCGAGGCAAGTTGGGTATCTGAGGTTGGTGAAACTGTTGTGCCTGGTGGAGATGTCATTTCTTCTTGATCAGGGATTGCTTGTGATGCGGGAGACACCTGTTCTTGACTTGGAATAGATGGTTTTCCTGAATCATCAGTGCTGAGGTTATCAGGATTTCCCTCCTTGATTTTCCCTATAACAGCCTGGGTATCTGAGCCTGGAATTCCGATTGTGCTTGGTATAGATGGCCTGGCTCGTTGCCGAAAAATCATTTGTGATGCATTCATATAATCAGCTGCAGAACCATCATTGTCTGCCTTTATCGGTTCAACAGGGGAAAGAGGTTGTGCAGCACGAGCTGATCCTTTCTCTAAAATGTATAAATGAAACAGTAAGTTTCGAGGATTTTTTCATGATGCGATTGTTCTTTAGGTCTGCTAGTAATTATTTTGTTAGATAATACTTAAAAGATAAGTCGGTTACCTGATGGAGCAGGTTTCTGTTGAGAATGGGCTAATTCAGCTGGTAAGGTGCTAGCAAGTTGGGGATCCATCGATGTTGGGCCAGCTATAGATGGTATCTCTTCTTGATCAGTTCCTGGGAATGGAGTTTTAGCTGTGTCTGGAGCAGGTGTTGTGGCTTGTTGATGAGTTATTGTATCCATGTCCTTGGTTTGATCAGGTGCCCTAACAACAGTCTTGTCTTCTGTTGGCTCAGTAGAGAAAGGGGGTTTTATAGATTGAGCAGAATCTTGACCTGTGATGTTATGGATAACCTTATTAGCAGAAGAACTATGTATTTGTGCACAATGCAACACTAAACCTGAAAAACATGCATATTGAATAACTCTAGTGTACATTGTTTTGGAAGTCATGGCTGATCTTAAATAAGTCGGCATAGAGCATAAAAAATCACTACCAATGAGAAATTAGTTAGATGGTGGAGTGAATTTCTGTTCAGAAGGGATTGCGGCACTTTGGTTCAGTACCTTGTGGAGCATCTGAAGGTGCTGCTGAGCTCATCACAGGTGCTATGACTTGATCGGTTGAGGCTTGTCTTGGTGACTCGAATTTTCTTAAAAAATCATCCTGTGTGGGTGCAAAACCTTGTAGAGATCGGGTACTAGGTGCTTGAGTTGTTACAGGAGGTTGTGTGTCTTGATTCTGTAGAGAACTTGTGGGCGGCACATCACCACTGATCGGTGTTGAGCCAGGCTCAGTGGCTGAAGTTTGTGCTTGTCTTGAGAGATGTGTTGTTTCCTTATCAACAACAGTACTGCCCACTTCAGGAGTACGTCTCTCAAGCTTTTGTTCAGGAAGCACAGCATGAGAAGGTTCATGGTCTTTCCTTAAAGCTTCTCTTGCATCTGGTGATGGTGCCTTGACTTGATGTCGAGCAGTTGTTTCTTGACCGTGTGGTACATTTGGTTGATCACCTGCACCAGCATTTGCCTCTTCTTTCCTTGGTTCAGCAGAGGAAGGTGGTTCCGAAGTATGTGGCGGCTCTTGATCTGGAATAAAGGAAATTGACCTCAGC
Organism: Echinochloa phyllopogon; assembly: GCA_033239725.1. Lineage (NCBI taxonomy): Eukaryota > Viridiplantae > Streptophyta > Magnoliopsida > Poales > Poaceae > Echinochloa > Echinochloa phyllopogon. The sequence continues at coordinate 44,900,340 of BTCW01000002.1, read as the reverse complement.
ATATGGTCAGAACTATTTCTGTTAGCAAGAAAGCTTTTTTCTCGAATACGCAGGAGAACTGCGCATCATTGTATTAATAGAAGAAGAGAGTCATACATAGACCCAACACACACCCACACACCCGCTCTACTGCCTGAAACTAATCACCTGTTACTAAATAGAAAGACCTGACCAAGTTAGCAAGAAAGCTTAGAAAGGTGAACTTTTAGTTAATTATAAAGAGAAACAACGACAGTATTACCAGAAACAGCAAATTTCTGTTCAGCTGGGGTAGCTTCGCCTTGTGGGATACCACACTGGGTGTCTGGAAAAGATCCAAGGTCCACTGTAGATGCTATAGAAGCTTGCCGTGGTGGCTGGACTGAATTTGTACCTGTAATTTGAAGACAGTGATTTCAAAGTGGTTTCAATTTAAAAAACTTGAGATCTATGGCCCAGATGGTGTTGGTCCAAATCATTCAATGAGAGGGTATCTTTTTTCAAGGAATCGCATGAGATCTGTGTATCTTTTGTATACAACGGGTGCCGATCTGACACACGCATACGAGTCCGGGCACTACAGCTAACAGATCAACCCTGCCAGGAAAAGTGACTAAGCGCTACGACATACATTGTAGACACGATGACTATCAACCTTGCTTATACGGCTACCAGATCAATGAGAGGGTATCACCCCTCAGGAGTCATAACAGTGAGTCTGTTACACGATGACTATCTATAGTTTAACATGATTTCCCAAATGATTTTGCCCACAACTTGAATGCTAAAGAATATCAATACATATGGAAGAATTATAATGTTAACTGTTTTGCCTATAATAGAAAGTCATGAGTAATTTAAAATGGTTCAGCAAGGAAAATAAATTGTTCATACCAATGAAAAACCAATTAAATACATGGACTTAATTCTTGCTAATTAGAGATTTAGTCACCTGGTACAATACCTAGGGGAGCAACTGAAGGTACAGATGGGCTCATTCTAGGTGCCATGGCTTGATCAGTTGAGAGGTGTCCAGGTGACTCATTTTTCCCTGAGGAATCCGAGGGTATATTCTGGGTGTATGCAGAGTCCTGTAGATTCTGTGTTTCTGGCAAATAATTTGCTGCTGGCACATCACCACTGCTAAGGCGAGCATCACCACCTGTTGGTGTTGAATCGGGCCTAGCGTTTGAAGTTTCTGCTTGGTTAGATCCAAGTGTTGTATCCTTATAAACAACATCACTGTGTGCATCAGCGGTAGGTTGTTTGTGTTGCTCAGAAACATGTCTATAAGAAGAAACTCTCCCCTGGCCTGGAGGTTTCGCATCAATGTGATTATCGTCAGTACTTTTCTGAGTTTCCTTTGAAGCATCCGGAGTACCCAAGAAGGGAGTTTTTGCTTTGCCTGGAGCAGGTTTCGTGCCACTTTGATCAATTATTTTTTCCAGTGTGCTGGTTTGATCTGTTGCAGCAACAACAGCGTCTTCTTTTGTTGGTTCAGTAGAGAAAGATGGCTGTACAGAACGGACAGAATCTTGTCCTGAAATGTAAGAGAGAACTTCTCAATGGCAAGAAGGTTTAAAGGGTAAGGCTACTAGAATGTGCACTGTTTGTCCACAGTCCATACTGGAAGAACTTCATTACCTGATGAAGCAATTTTTTGTTCATCAACATCTGCTTTATGTAGTTCTGCACCATATCGTGCGCCTAGAGCTGCTGGCATTGTTGTGTGGGCAGAACCTTGGCCTGAAATGCAAGTAAGCCACCTTGTTAGTAGCACAATTAATAGTTGGTTCTAAGGTTTTCCTGTTGGATGTTGCACTTAATTAACTACATGATACTAGAATGTGCATTGTTAGTCAATAATCCATATTGTGAAAAAACATGTTACTAAATTTTTGTGCATCAACCTGGTGCAGCACCATACCTGTGTCCAGAGATGATACTGGGACTGCTGCCACAGGCTTGCCTTCTCGAACAACAGAGGGTGGTTCGGAAGACTTCATCTCACCTGAGTTATCAGCAGGTTCATCTTCCTGGAGTGTCCCTGAAGGATGCTGGGTATAAGAGGATGGTGCAGATAATTTGACTTGTTGCCCAGGAGTTGTTTGAGAGTCCTTGGCTTGATCAGGTGCGGCAACAATATCGTCTCCATTTCTCATCCCAGTAGTGGAATTTAGTTGTGTAGAATGAGCTAAATCTCTAATCCCTTTGCTCCTTGGCTCAGCAGAGGGAGGAGGTTGTGCAGGATAAGCAGAATCTTGACCTGAAATATGGCAAATGAACTTATAAGTGGAAGAACTACTGGTTTTGAGGATATTCATGTTGCACTTAAATAACTATGTCCTACTAGAATGTGCATCGCTTGTCCAAACTCCATAGTTGAAAGAACTCAAATCACCTGACAGAGCAAACTTCTGTTCATCAAGGGCTACTTTATTTGGTACACTACCAAGTTGGATGCCTGGAGCTGATGCTGGGACTTCTTTAGAGGGTTTGCCTTCCCGAACAGCAGAGGATGCTCTCAAAGGCTTATCTTCACCCAAGTCGTCACCAGGTATGTTTTCCTGAACCTTCCCTAAAGGGCGTTGGGTGGACAATATGTCTTGCCGACTGGGAGTTGTTTGTGAATCCTTGGCTTGATCAGGTCTAGCAACAATAGCATCTTCTTTACTTGGGTTGGTAGAGGAAAGTACTAGTGCTGAAGGAGTTGAATCTCTAATCGCTTTGTTCCTTGGACCAAGAGAGAAGGCTGGTTCTGCAGAATCAGCAGAATCTTGACCTGAATATTTCATATTAGTAGTAAGCATCGCAGGTCTAGGCCTGTAGATAGAGCACTATATGGCTATACTTACCCGACATGGCAGATTTCTGTTCAGCAACCACTACATCATCAGGTGTACTACCAGATCTGATACCACGAGCATCTGGAGTTGTTGATGGTTTCAAGGACTGAACATTTCCCCAGGCATCAGTAGATATATCTTCAGTGTCTATTGAGTCTTTAGCCACATGAGTTGGTGGTGCTTGAGTTGCAGATGTTGATTCTTCCCCTTGAACTGATAAAGGTCTTCTGCCTGGTTCAATGCTACCAGTAGGCTGAACATCTCCATGGGTAGGTGTAGTATCAAGCGCATCTTCTGATGTCAGAGCCTCTCTTGTGTCTTGTGTGTCTTGTTGGCCAATGATAGTTCGCTGTTCCTTGATTTGTTCAGCAGTGGGAACAACAGTTTGTTCTTTCCTTGGTCTACTGGAGGTAGACTGTTCATGAAGTAATTCTTGATCTAAACCAGGGGAAGAAATGTCAGCAGTCGCAACGTATATTTTTTTTGGCAGAATGTAAACAACAAAAAATTTCCATCATGCTAAAAGAGAATCTAATTACCTGATAGGGCAAATTTCTTTTCAGCAGGACCTACTTCACCTGGTCCAAAATCAGATCTGACATGAGAACCTTGTTTTCCACTTGAAAGCAATGGAGTAATTGACTCAACAGCCTGTTGTTCATGAGGAATGACTTCCTGAACTTCTGCCGAGGCAAGTTGGGTATCTGAGGTTGGTGAAACTGTTGTGCCTGGTGGAGATGTCATTTCTTCTTGATCAGGGATTGCTTGTAATGCGGGTGAAACCTGTTCTTCACTTGGAACAGATGGTTTTCCTGAATCATCAGTGCTGATGTTATCAGGAATTCCCTCCTGGATTTTCCCTATAACAGCCTGGGTATCTGAGGCTGGGAGTCCTATTGTGCTTGGTACAGATGGCCTAGCTTGTTGCCGAAAAATCATTTGCCGTCCATTAGTATAATCAGCTGCAGAAACATTAATGTCTGCTTTTATTGGTTCGACATGGGAAAGAGGTTGTTCAGCACGAGCTGATCCTTTTCCTATAATACCATGAATCAAACCGTTAGTTTGGAGGATTTTTTCATGATGCAAACTCTAGGCCTGCTAGCTATTATTTTTAGACAACACGTAAAGACTAAACAGTTACCTGATGGAGAGGATTTCTGTTGAGAATGGGCTACTTCAGTGGGTAAGGTGCCAGCACGTTGGGGATCCATTGATGTTGGGCCAGCTATATGTGCCGTTGCTTCTTGATGTGTTACATGTGGTTTTGCCAATTTAGTTTTTGCCGAGTCACCAGTATGTACATATTGGGATGAATCAGAGTCATATGGAGTCTCCACAGTTGGCTGTGCTTGAGTTGATGTAGGTGTCCATGCCTGTCGATCATGTATATGTTCTGTGACGAGCTCATCACCATTAGCATGATATGTTGCTGTCTTTTCGTCAATAGCTGCATCATGAACATCATGGATTGTGGCTGCATCTTGTGTAGCTTTTGCAGCCTCTAATCTTTGGCCCTCAGGTGTCCTGAAAAGCTTTAAATCAACAGCTTCATGACCATCAGGAGTTGTTCTCTTCATAGATGCTGAAGCAGGATGGGCAGCTGTAATTGGTTCTTGCATTTGTTTTGGTGCTCCCACTCTTTCATCAATATTGGACTGCTTGGCAAACTTATCATCAATAGTTCCATTATCAGCTCTGGAAGCTTCTGGGAGTGACGGCGCAGTACGTCCAACATCAGATGTTTCAGCTCCAATTGGTACAGGTGAACTGAGTGTTGCTTCTTGACTCGCTGGTATTGACTTCTGATCATTGTTAGAAGCCATGTCCACCTCAGCATCAGCAGAATCAGTACTTACACCATGTAGTGGAGCAGATGCATGTCTCCATTGATCAATGGATTCAATGGTGGATGATTTGCTAGGCAAATCTCCATCAGGGACTGCTCTTTGTAATGGTTCTGAGAGAGGTTGCACTTGGGATGCTGGTTCTCTGCTTGGTAGATATGGAGCCACTTTCTTATCATTGGTAGTGTATTTTTCATATGGCTCTTCTGCACTGTGATCGTCATGAATATCTGGTCTGGCTGGTGCAGAATCACTTAATTTCTCATTGTAAGCATATGGAGCACCAGAAGATTCTTGATGCTCTGGTGTAGAACTATCTACTTTCTCACCGGCTTGGATGATTTGAGCTTCCTCCTGGCTCTCTTGTGCAGCCAGAGGCCCCTTCTGGTAAACAGGGGATGTTTTATCCACCGTACTATAGCCCTGAGAACCGGTTGGCTGTGTCTTCGGTGTTGTGGATTCACTTTCCTGGAACATCTCCTTAAGCCGCTCTGTTGAGAATGACTTTTCTTCGGTCATGATGGTTCCATCATCTTTTGCATCTTTCGAGTCCTTCCTTCGGTCAGCAGTTGGAATTGTAGACTCTCCTTTGGTGAGTTGAGAATCTTGAGCATCCAAAGCTTGTGCTTTGGGTAATGTGGAGCCAAGGCCTATAGCTTCTTCAAAGGTGCCTCTAGATTTCTTTGAACTGTCAGGACTGTATGGAGGCTGTATTCTGCCACCAGTTGGAGCATCCTCAACTGATGGATGAATTGCTTTCTGACGATCTGATGGTTGCTGCCCAGATATCCCTTTCTTTCTTTCCACCACTTTTTGTGGTTCAGGAATAGTTTCTCTACTTTGCATTCTTTTGTCCCTAGCTTCTTCAACTTGTGTTCGACTTGATTGAGGAAGAGCAGGTTGCTCAGTGTACATAGGTTTGGCACTAGATGGTGCCAAATCAGCAACCTTTTTTTCATCATGTGCTGACATATTGGCATCATAAACATCTTCATGGGCTGTGGCTGGATCCTCTCTAGCTTTTCTTTGTTCTGATATTTGTCCATCAGGTGTGCTTACAAGCTCTAAATCACCAATTTTATGACCTTCAGGAGTTCCTCTCTTTGTAGGTTCTGAAGCAGGATGAGCATCTGCACTTGATTTTTGCATTTGTATTGGCTTTCCAACTCTTTCATCAATAATCGACTGCTCCGCATACTTATGACCAATAGTGGCATGCTCATCCACAGAAGCTCCAGGAAATGATGGTGAAGCACGTTCAGCACCAGATGTTTCTGCTCTTTTCTCACCAATTGTTTTCTTTCTCGTTGGTGTAGGCTTCTGATCAACGGTAGACGTGGCTACCTCATCATCACCAGAACTAGTAGTCATACCATGTAATGGTGCAGATGTACGTTGCCATTGATCAATGGTGGATGGTTTGCCAGACAAATCTCCACGGAGAGCTGCATCATGTGATGGTTCAGAGGGAGGTTGGACTTGGGAAGTTAGTTCTCTGTACAAAAGAGGTGGTGCCACTTTCCGGTCATCAATAGTGTCTCCTATATATGGCTCTTCTGCATTTAAGTCATCATTAGTTTTTGCTCTTGCTGGTTCTGAAGCATTTAATTCCTTGATAGAAGTATTTGGAGCACCAGAAGCTTGTTGATGCTTTCGTGTCGAACCATCTGCTTTCTCACCAACTGATGAGATTGCTTGAGCTTGCTCATGACTGTCTCGTGCCACGAGAGGTTTCTTCTGGTAAGTAGAGGATGTCTTCTCCTTAACAGAGCCCTGATAATCAGCGGGATGTTCCTTGGGTATTATGGGTTCACTCTTCTTGCTTGTCTCCCTAAGACGATCTGTTGAGAATGATTTTTCTCCAGCAATGTTGGTTTCCGTTTCTATAGCATCATTTCCCTCTGATGATAATGAACCCAAACCATTCCAATTGGTAGCTGATAATTTTGATTCTTTGAGCCCATCTTGAACATCTGGCTGAGGTTTTGTTGAAACATCCTTCCTTTGGCCAGCAGTTGGTGTTGTAGATTCTCCAGTGGTGTGCTGAACATCTTGAGCACCCAAAGATTGTGCTTTGGATAATGTTGAACCAGGGGCTTTAGCCGCTTCATAGGTGCCTCTAGATTTCTTGGAAGTGTCAAGGATGTCTGGAGACTGTACTGTATCACCGGTTGCACCAAGAGCATCTTCAGCTGCTGCCTGTCTTGATGGAGGAATTGCTTTCAGATGATCTGAAACTGGCGCTCCAGCTCTACCTGCCCTTCTTTCCACCATTTTTTGTCGGTCTGGAACAGTTTCTCTACTTTTTATCCCTCTATCAATGTCCATGGTATCTTCCCCTTCTCGATGCCTTGGAACAGGAGTAGGTCGTTGAGTGTATATAGGTTTTGATCTAGATGGTGCATAGTCAGCAGCCTTTGCGTCTTTGAAGACATCTTTAGCCACATCATGAGTTGGCAAATTGGCACCATGAACATCTTCATGGAGTGTGGCTTGATCATGTCTAGGTTTTGCAGCCTCTGATATTTGTCCGTCAGGTGTGCTGACGAGCTCTGGACCACCAATTTCATGATCATTGGGAATTGCTCTCTTGGTACGCGCTGAAGCAGAATCTGGAGTCGATGCTTGTATTTTTGTTGGTTCTCCAACTCTTTCATCAATAATCGACTGCTTAGCAAACTTATGATCAGTAGTGCCATGATGAGATGTGGAAGCTCCTGGGAATGATGTTGAAGCACTTTGAACACCAGATATTTCAGATTCTATTGGTACAGGCTGTTCCACTCTTTGCTCACCAGATTCTTTGGGCATCTGATTGACACCCACAGAACTGGGAGTTGCTTGTTGACTCATTGGTGTTAGCTTATGATCAGTGGTAGACATGTCAATCTCTTCAACAGCAGAACTAGAAGTTAAGTCATTTAATGGCACAGATGCACGCTGCCATTGTTCAATGGTGGATGGTTTGGTAGACAAACCTCCATGGGGAGCAGCTTCTTGCAATGATTCATAGGTAGGTTGGACTTTGGAAGTTGGTTCTTTTCTCGGTAGAGGTGGCACCGATTTCTGGTCATAGGTAGTATCTTTTCTGTATGATGGCTCTTCTGCACCATAGTTATAACGAGTTTTTGCATTTGCTGGTGCTGTAGTATCTAATTTCCCATCCAAAGTATACAGAACATCAGAATCCTGTTGATGCTTTGGTGTAGAACCATTTGCCTTCTTATCAGCTTCCATGATTTGAGCTTGCCCCTGGTTGTCTTGTGCAACTGGAGGCTTAATAGAGGATGTTCCTTCCACCTTAATGGAACCCCGGGATTCGCTCTTGATCATCTTTCTATGCCTCTCAGCTGAGATTGATTTTTCCTCACTTGTAGACTGATCATCTTTTGCATCCCTTTCCTTCAATGATGATGAACCCAAGCCTTTCTGATCAATAGCTGGTAATTTTGATTGCTGAAATGGATCTTGAGTATCTGGCTGGAGTTGTCTTGAAACTTCTTTCCTTTGATCAGAAGTTGGAGTTCTGGATTCTCCATTGGTGCGTTGAGCATCTCGAGCACCCAAAAATTGTGCTCTGGGTTTAGAGTCAGGATCTCTGGTTTCTTCAAAGGTTACCCTAGATTTCTTTCTAGTGTCAAGAGTATCTGGAAACTCTATTGTCTCACCAGTTGCACTAGGGACATCTTTTGCTGCTGCCGGCCTTGATTGAGGAATAGCTTGAAGACGGTGTGAAGGTTGCTCTCTAGGTGTAGCAGTCTTCCTCCTTTCTCCATGTGTGTCTTGAGAATCTCTTGCCACCATTTTCTGTGATTCAGGAATGGTTACTCTACTTTGTCTGCCTTTGTCCTGAGCATCTTCAACTTCTGCTTGCCTTGGAAGAGGAAGAGCAGATCGCTCTGTGTACAAAGGTTTTGCACTTCTTGTTGTAGAGTCAGCAAGTTTTGTGTCTTCAAAGACACCTTTACCACCATCAGGTGAAATCTGCCATGACCCAGAAGCAGTGTTGGCAACTTGCATGTCTTCATCATCATCAGGATACCTCTTTTGGAATGATGTATTTGGCCTAGAAGAATCCTCGGCCTCTTGTCTACGTGGAGAAATAGGTGCTCTCCAGGCATTTAAAGGCTGCTCGGTTGATGCTGCTTCATCAGCAATCTTTGATTCTTCAGAGGTTTCATTATCATCTTGGGCTGCTTTCTTCTCAGGTGTTGGAGCAGTTCCTCTTGGTTGCTTTCTGGCATCATTAGCAATCTGATATCTTGTTTTGGATGGAGGAGTCGAACTTGGATATCTTGTTTGGGATGGTGGAGCCACACTACGACCATCTTGGTTTACTTCTTGCTCTGGTAAAGTAGATGCAGCTTGCCAAGTATCTGATTGTTGATCCCTAAGCAATGAGGGGTCATCAGATTCTGTTTCTTTGAAGGTGTCTTGATCATCTTGACCAATCATTTCCTTTGGCTTAAAAGCAACATCCCTAGATCTTGACCATGTATGGAGCTTGCTAGCAGAAGTATCTGTAGGTTCAAGTTTTGGAGAAGTACGACCAGAATATGGAACTGATTCCTTGTACTGAGAATCAACACCAGTGGCTCTTCTGTCACTCTTGTACAAATCAGATGGGCTGGGTTTGTCAGAGTCTTTTTTGGCAGATATTGAACGGGTTTTAGCATGACCGGTGGCAATTTTGGAGCCATCGAATGTGTTCAAGGTTTCTGAAGTTTTCCTTGGAGTAGGTTTGATATATGGTGTTTCTTCATCAGTATTGCTTGGGTAGTAATCAGACACATCAAGGTTATTGGAGACATCCACAGATGAAGTTGGAGCATGTCTAGTAGGGACATCTGTTTCAGGGGGTTCAAGGATTAAATTATCTTTAGTGATGGACTTGGCCGCATCAGTTATTGGAGGCTTCTTGGCAGTGGCAGGGGAGGTAGTGCCTTCAGTGCTTTGGACAGGAATAGGGTACTTTTTAGAAGTTACAGGAGTACTTCGAACTGAGGCAGATGGTGTTTCTGGAGGGGTAGTAAAGACCGCTGAAGTTATATCAGCAATTGGAGTATTTTGGCTTGAGGATGCATGAGCTTCATTGGGGAAAGTATCAATAGGAAAAGGCTCCTCTGTTTGAGGGAATCTGGGAGATGATAACACAGTATCAGCACGAGGAACCAATATTGTCCGAGGTTCTGCGCTGGTCTTCTTCTGAGAGTCTATCCGAATTGGGTGGCCGGAGATTCTAGGATGCTCTTTCTGCTGCTGCTGCTGCTGCTGCTGCTGCTTCCTGAGTTCCTCTTGTTCCTCCACTCTCTTCATATCCATCAGTACTTTCTTCCAAGAATCCCGACTAGAAATAGCATCCCACCACCTCCTTACATTTTTCCTCGAATCATAAAGGTAGAGAAACTTGTTAGATGCTTTGATGTAGTGGGAGTTTGGCAGGTGAACAAGGTCGGCAAGGGTGAACTTGTTTCCAGCAAGGAATTCACTGTCACCGAGCCTTTGCTCATAAACTTCTAGAACCTCTTCTAGCTTCTTTGCATACATGTCAATATCATCACCATCGTCATCTTCATCCAGGGGAAAGGCCAAATAGCAGAACAAGGCCCGGCTCGGAGGATTGAAAGCATGCTCCTCATTGTGGAGCCATTGCTCAACTGAAGCCCTCTCCAGGGCATCCTTCCCGAAGAGGAATGGATATCCATGATGTTCATACTTTTCTGCTATATAACGGCAGATTTCTCTGGATTCTGAAAATTGAATGCAGAATCATCATTTTTAAGTGAAAATCATGGTTTCAAATTTTGATGAAGGTTAATCTTCAGCAACACAGGATAGGTGATTGAATATTACTCAAAGAATGTATAATAAAAATCAAAATAATGATGAATGATTGAAATTTCAATGACATTTGAATATCATTGATAAATTTCTGAATCCAGCTTCTGTTGACAAGAAATATATTAATAAAAAGTTGTTTGCATTGCTATCACCTAATAAACTATTGCTGTTCATCTTGAATTCATTCCCTCCCATATATTTGTCAATACAAAAATTGTTTGCTACAGAATCCTAGGACCAGAATAGTTTTAAAAAGTTTCGTTCTGGCATTCGAACAAAGAAGACTCCAACAATTTACATCATTCTTGGGAACTAAACGTTCTTGCTGAGGACATGATCATGTCCTAGGATGCCAAAGTGTTTCATTTATGAAAAGAAAACCCATGATGCCAATCAAAATCTATTTATAACACCGAACACTAAGCAATATCCTAATGTCCATGTTAATCAAGAAAGGGGAATAGATTTTATTTATTGTGATAAAGAAATGAAACCATATTAATTCTGGCAAATGTAGTTCGCGTCACAATTTTACATAGTTATACACTTTCATTGGCTCATATTTTGTTTTAATCATATTGCATCCAACTGCAAATCTGCATCTAAGATGAGAAAAGATTAACTTTTTAAATCTAATAGATTTATATGCAATTGAAGCTATGTTAATGAAAATCTGCTCTACATACATCAAACTATCAAAGTCTATTAAGTTATAGTTGTTCACAAGCATATGTCCAAAGTTGAAGTGTTTAGAGAAATAAAATTATGATCAAGTTATATTATCTATAGCTTATATGAATGTTACACAACTATAATCCAATTCTTATACCCTCTCAGATTTGCAGATATCAGTAACGCATTAAGTGAAAATATCCTGATGACTCGTCACTAACCAGTGTTCAACGCAAAAGAACGTTTAGTAAGCTCGTACAGATCCAGTTTGCTACTCCCTCCATTTATGTTTGTAAGGTGCACACAGATATCAAGATTCAAACTTTACATGACCGATAATTTAGCCAACAAATTTTAACTTTTATAATGCAAACTTGATATGGTTAGATTTGTAATCAGATGTACTCTCCAATGATCACAAGTTTTTAACCATAAATAATATACTATAGGATAAATGAATGGTCAGAGTGTAATTTGGAAGATCGTGCCAAGTCAGATCATGCCTTATAAATTAAAACGTAGGGAGTATAAATCACTTAAGTAAAGCTGTTATGGAAATAAATCACCAAATGCTAGCTACTCCAGTGATCAGTGTACTGGCCGATTTGCTGCTAGCATGCATGATATTAGAGAACTGATTGACACTGCTTTGCACAAGCAAGAATACTGGCTAGATTCATCATACCATGCCAAAATGAAAGGATATATATAGTATAGAAAAAAAAACTATCCTTTTTGGTCGACAAGAAAGCTCAAGAATAATAAATGCCAGTAAGTTAAGAGATTGCTCAAAATTTTATCGCAGCTTTCTGATATAGTGTCTTAGTGACAACTATAAACAACGTATCTCCCTGTAGCAAGCTTAACTTGAACATTATCCAGCGATCAAAAATATAAGCTTCAAGGAATGATGGTCCAGCGTTGAATTGTAAGTGACTGACAAAAATGACGAGTTACCTTCTAGAAATTTAGGCCCATCATAGAATGGAACTGGAGCATGTGAAGATGCCTGTAGAATGCAGAGGAAGAAAAGGAAATAATGAGATTAAATGCTTAAATCTTCAAAACAGCTTCTTCTTGCCAACAATATATATATAAAAATATTAGAATTGGAGACTCCAAATACCTGCAGTCTGAGTAGGCTCTTGTAAGAGGCTGTGTGAGTCTCAAACTTGATATCCTTCTCGTAAAGGCATGCAAGCACCCTTGACACATCAGGTAAGATAATAGATCTCTCATGATACACCTGCACAATAGGTGCTCCAGTACCAAGTCCTAACATGATGCCATGAACATAGGTTACCAGTGCTGAAATGGTGTGAAATTTTAACCTCTCCTTCTCAGATATACTAGGTTCCCTGCCTCTCTCATCAAGCAAAGACAAGATGCTTAAAGTCAGAATCAAGAAAGGAAACCAATGGAGGAACAGAATAGACCAAAATGAGACAGATAAAGGAGGAAAGAAGGAAACAAAGAGAAAAGCAAAAGTGAAAGCAAACAAAATAAGAGTGGACAGAAGTTAACTTTTAAGCAATGGTATGATCTCTCTTCTGAATATGTTCTGTAGCATCAAATTTTACCCCCAAAAAGATTATAATGGTCAATGATTTCAGGAACCTGATTTTAAGATGATCTATAATTAACCAATTATTTACAAAGCTAGACAATATAGGTGAAGTAATATAACAGTTACATAGTTTATTTTTAGGAGGAAAAAAAATGGTCTGGTAAGCCAAAGGAGTTTATTGCAGTATAAACTAAATGAGATTGGGTCTGCTTTTGCTCTTGGAAGATGCTAAGTTTCTTGTTAAAAATTATTATTATTATAATATAAAACATGAGCACATTTTCACCCATAAAGCATAAATGACAAAGAACAGTGAGAGTATCATAAATATTGGCTGCCTCACAAGATTACAGCAATCAAAATATCATGTGTCAGATAATCATCTACAAGAAGTTTTATGTGAAACTCCTGTGGTGTTTACACACCTCAGAAGGTGTTTAGGTGTAGTTAAACCATTGAATCATATGTGATAAACAATGCAACTGGAAGACAGATGTGAAGAGCTAAAGGAACTGAGCTCTCAGCTTCACAGCCACCTTATTCATTCCTTGGACTTTTCATCAAAGGGCAAGAACTGTTACATGAGCAGAAAAGTAATGCTAATAGTGCAAGTTTCGCATCAAGAGCATACCTTTTAGACTACAACAACAGATCCACCAGGATGGATGTCTTTTCATGCCAATATAAGAATATATTAAGCATCCCCATTCTCATGGAAACACAGGAACAAAACCTAAGAGATCTGGCAACTTGCACTGATCTTTGTTCAGAGTAGAGTTGAGCCTGCAAATGCTTTGTTCAGCGTTATCCATTAGGGTATAGCAATCCTGTCCTTCTCAAAAAGCAAACGAATAGTAAAGAACAACATAACATGAGCATTACGAACACTACAACTAATAGCATTGCCAGAAAAAAAATGCAGTGTGCTATAATTTGCAGACAGCATGTCGGAAGATGATCAAAACATTCCTCAAAAAGTTAGAAAGATTATCAAAACTAAATGGACTCTGGAAGAACCATAGCACGTCCAGAATTTGATCTGTTATTTCTGCTACGAAAGGATTACAATCTGCTAGAAATAAATAACAATTTACAAGAATCTTGTTCCTATATTACACATAGGGGCATTTGCATGGTTGCCCTCACTTGGTTTACTCATTGTGAATCTGCCCTCCTTTTTTCAACTTTGCACCATTTTCACCAAGTCAATGCACCATTGCGCCATACTTTGATGCAAAAGGAAAATTGATGAACAGGAGCTGCAGCTTACAATTGGCCACTTTAGTCAACTGCAGCAGGTCTAAAGCATAGTTTACTGGTGCTGGGTCCTGCGATACAAAAGCACCAGTTCTGATCATTCTTAGAGCCTCAGAACCATCCAAGTGGTTAAAGTATTCACGTATGCACCACTTCAGTGTCTCCTCCCTCCATAATCGTATTTTCCTCATTGTGCTTTCCCTCATTTTCACTCAACCTGTCCATTGGCTGACAAGAAGATGAAGGAGACTCACTATGTTAGAAAGCTCAATGAAGTACGCAGTGCTATAATGTAGCACCACTCTACAATGTAGCACCACTCAAGCGGTTCCCATGGGACCAGTGCGAATAAAGACACAACAGTGACTAACTTCCACAATTCACCACTACCACGTGTCCACATTGCCACATACAAGTTTGGAATGAGGTTCGGGTTCCCCAAGGAAGTGTGGAAGCGCTAAAGGTGGCGCAGTGAAAAGATCGAGTGGAGTATCAGTAACTAACTACTATCAGCAAAGCGGCTGTCTGGACCGAACAGGAGAGTATTATACCTCGCTTGTTGGAGTCGTCGCCGGGGCGCACGCGAGGGTCACGCCCCTGCACCCGCGCGCCAGTGGATGACCGCCTGAGCGACGCAGCAGATCACCGCGTCAGGAACTCGCGATCGAAACAAGGAGGAGCCCGGTCCGGCAGCGGCGCGAGAGGCGGAGCCAGAGGCTCGCCGGCGACGAGTGGTCCGAGCACCTCCCGGACGGCGCCGCGGAGTCCGGAGAGCTCGCTGGAGGTGAGGAATCGTGGCCCCGACGAGTGGGACCCGCGAACCGGAGCGGCGGTAGACAGATGGGTACCGCAGATGCCGGAGCCGGGCAAGGAGGCACCGGAGAATCGCATAGACGCGCGACGAGGCATGTCGGAGAATTAATGACAGAAAAACGGTGGAGGCGTAGAAGGTGTGAAGCAGTAACCGCCGGGTACGGCGGCGGCGGCGGCGAGATGGAGGGAGGAGTGGGAGACTGGAGAATGAGAATTTGTTTTCCTTTTTGTTTCCTTTTGGGAAAATCGAGTCGGAAAATGAGTTGCGGGACCCTGCTTGTGGGTCCGAACCTACTCGGGCCCGGCGGAGTGCCGGGAATAGCGAGCTGGGCGCGAAAGCTGACTGGGCCGTATCATGGACTTCATTTCCGATTTACCCTGCGCCGTGGTGGATTGATTGCAACTGCGAGCTTTGATTTTCCTTATTTTCATTTCCCCGCTGGAACAACTGCCAACTCCATTGCATTTGATCTGCTGCTTAAGATGCAAAGACACTACTAGTGTCGTTTTTCCTGACAAGGTTAGAATAAAGAAAAGAACATTCATCTTCTTGCCTCGAAAGTGAAGCGTCAAATTTTTATAGGAAATTCAAGGCGTACCATGCTGCAGATCTCAGAAGTGAGGTGCAAACGAACGAACTGCATTTGCTTCCAGAGTTGCATGTGATTCACATTTCACAGAATGGACAAAGCGAATACATATCAGCTGATCCGGCGGCACTTTATTCGTTTCTTGGCCCTTCCAAAAGAGAACCAGAAAAGCACCGCTGATGGTGCAACGTGCAAGTATGGCATCAGAATTCAGAATGATTATTCACATGTATTTCAACTGAATTCAGATGGCTACGTCTCTGATGTCACTCCCAGGTGCCAGCCCCAGACAGCATCTGTCTAAGAGTGTGCATGAATGATTATTCACATGTATTTCAACTGAAGTGCCCAAAAATTTTTGTCCTCGCAAGATCTGAGCAGAGTTCATGAGGGTGCCTACCAACTCAAGCTTGCCCGTGTTATTTTAGACACCATACCATACTACACCGCGGCGCATAACCAGAAAAGAATGACTGGCACGCAAAATAAACTAAATGATGGAATATTAAAAGAATCATGCAACGGCCTGGATCTGGCTTATTACTTTCATCTACACCAATATTACACTCTGTTAGAGAAATCAGACTGATGATGTACAGTCCACAAGCATCCTCTTCTATGTTACACCGAGTAATGGAACTCAGGAGTAACAAGCAAAAAGGCGGTACACTATGGCTGCAGCTAAAAATTGCCACTTTAGTCAACTGCAGCAGGTCTATATTTCTGGGTACTGGCGCTGGTGTGCGAGGAACTGGCGCTGGTTGTAGCTCAGATCCTTGAAAATGGACTGAAACCATGTACATTTCAACTGCGTCTCAATGGCCACGCCCCCTCAGAGCCGAAAAGAAACCTCCCAATAGTTTGTCCTTGTGCTTCCCATCATGCTCAACTCCGACCTGTAATACGGATTGACAACAGCATAAACACACAGTTCATATAAGTAAGATACAATTAAGTCTTCACACCACACAAACCTCCTCTGCTATTCTCTGGAGAGTTTCTATTATTTCAGAGAAGTCTGGTCTTTGAGAAGGGTCCTGCTGCCAGCATTTCTGAAGAAGCTCAGAAAGCTTTGCATGTGCATGTTTTGGAATTGTAGGCCGCAATCCCTGTGAATGAAACGTAGCATATTAGAAGATAAGGATCCAATAATGCAATTACATTTACTGCAAGGGTTAAAATTTTAGAATTGTGCAAAAAGAATCCATTTGCCATTGCCATTCACGCATTCTACATATTTGTTAGTGTTTAATCAAACTCTATGAAAATATGTTTCTTAAATTGTTTACATAGCAACTATCTGAATGAATTCATGGAATAGATGTGGATTAAAAAAATATGTGATGATTCTATCATTGTCATATGCCGTTAAAAGGACAGATTGAACAGAATCCACTTAGAAACAGAATTTAGACAGCAAGAAAAAACTGGCAATGTTTACCTTCTGCACCACACCAACAGCTGCTTGTAGGGGAGTCAAGTACTCGTAAGGAATCTGCAGGTAATACAAATTATAACTCACTTCAAAAGAAAAGGAATAAAGTAACAAGATTAATTCTATTACCTTCCCTGTGAGTAGTTCCCACATCAAAATTCCAAAACTAAAAACATCAGCCTTGTGGTCATAGGGTTTGTGCTCTATGACCTGCAACATGCAAGATTTTGTTAGGCAATATCACTTGTGGACAAGTTACTAGCTGTAAAGCTTTCTTGAGTCCAAGTATACTTGTATGTGCCAGTATAACATATTGTTGAAAATATATAGATGATTTTTTGTCATGAAAATACAGAACATAAAAGAGGAAGCTATCAGGTATCAGCATACAACAGCATGATAGTCTCTCAAATCTCTTCCTTCACCAATTATCTTACTGCAGAACATATCTAGTTGACTAGTTGCGCGATCCTAACACATGCCCAGACCACAAAGTCCAAGTTCCCATTGAGGCAAATTAGGGCGCCTATTTCGTCTTAATGAAGGCACCTAACTCCTCCTAAGTTGGTTTAGATTTTATATATTATTTATATTTTCAGATAATTATTCGATGGATAGGGGTGTACTGCTAAAATTAGAACTGTTGCAACTCACTCTTTTTGTAGAATCAATTAGTAATAGGGAATTCATACTTCTCTCAAATACAAGGAAATACATCGATTGTTTTCTCAAGCACAAACCATGGAGATCACGATGATCTTAACAGTGTGGGTGTTCCACGGCCACATTTCTTTAATATAAACAAATAAACATTGGCAATGGTAAATGAAGAAGATAGCAAGGCTAATAATAAGGAATTACCTCTGGGGCCATCCACCGGTAAGTACCAGTTTCTGCAGTCATAACTCCAGATTGAGCTTTAACACGTGCAACACCAAAATCAGCAACTTTAACAGTCTGCAGAAGGAACCCAAAAAAAAAGGGCAAGAAAATTTATCCAGTCCTGAATTTGGTACAGTAGGAAGTAGAAACCCATTCTGGCCATGAACCAGCATGGAGCCAGATATGGCGAAAGGAATTGGTCACAAGCATATTTTGCATGTCTAAACATATAGAAGGAAGCTAATATGACTGGAATGGAATCTGCATGGAACTGGATTTACTCCACATTCTAAGTAGCTTGATAGATATTTAGATTACTTACCCCATTTTCGTCCATCAGAAGATTGGCGGTTTTCAAATCACGATGAATAATATTATTCTGGTGTAAGTAGCTCATGCCTTTTGACACATCCATTGCAACTCCGACCAAAGCAGGAAGTTTGAAAACACCTTTATGTTTATGGAGATAATCATACACACTTCCACCGGACATATATTCTGGAAGAGAGGAAAATATGATGGTTCACTCATTATTATCATTACCATCACAACAAGATCAACAACTTGAAAGGAATATTTTCTTCAGCCATACCTGTGACTATACATAGATTTGGGGGTTTAGTGCAAGCACCAATAAATTGCACAACATTCTTGTGACGGACCTTCCTAAATTCCAAAAACATACTCAGCAAGAGTGCATAAAAAAAGCAGAGTGCCAGGGAGGCAGTCTATAGGGCGAGTTTTTATCATAAAAATGATGTATTTAACATCCAGTTGCATTCTTGCATCATGCATTTGAAGGTTTAAATCCAGGCTCATTCTACCAAGAGATCATTCAATATGCAGATAAAGGACTACAATGTTGGCAGGGTAAATGGCAGTAAAGGGATCTCAACATAAAAGATGATTTTTCACACATAAGTGACTAGGATAGCCATTGTAGAAGAAATAAGGCCCAAGTCATATAAGGTTTAATAACATGAGAGACACAATCTCAGAGACCAGAATACTAATATCACAATAATAACCCGTCCTGTAATATAAGGTGAGAGTTGAGTTATAGCATAACCCACCTCATAATATATACTTCCTGAGCAAATTCCCGCTGCATGTCCGCATTTATTCTCTCAGGTTTCAGCACTTTAATAGCAACATCTTGACTGCAATATGTACCCCGGTAACTGGAAAGAGAAACAGATAGTTAAAACGAATCAAATCTCAGAAGGGATTCTCATGATAGCTAGCAGCAAACACTCACAGATCACCGTATGATCCTGATGCTACTTTATTCCCAAACTTGAGTAGTTTTACATCAATTTCCCATTCACTAGCACCATCTGTTGGTATCTCAACACGATCAGCTGCTGAATTCTCAGCAACCTGCATATTTTCAACTGGGGTAGACCACGAATGAGATGATGACCATGCTTGTGTCTGTCAAATCCAAGCCATAATAGAAAATGAGGATGCATAAAATATATCCTTTACAATAAGAGAATAACCAAATCTGCACGAATAAGTCTGTGTGTTACCTCCTCAATCCTGCCAATTTCCTTCTGTACTGCTTCTACTAAATCCTCTGTTTCCTAAAGAAACAAGTAGGTAAATAAATAGTAAGAGATAGGTAAGAACAAAACCAAATGTGCAAATCACAGCCATGCCCTTGCTCTAAATTGTTGGAAGTTCGTTGATATACATCACCAACATTACTTGGTCAATATATGTAGCATAATCCATGATACAAGTAACAGATTCTCATGCACATGCACCAAATTAGTAACCTAATCCTATCAAAGGCTCAAGGACCTCATTAGCTATAAATGATGAACTGTGATGCAAACTATCGTGTGTATACCTTTTGTTACCAAGTTCATCTAACTAAGCCTAGTAACCACTAGAAACAGCATATTTCCTGTTGGCCAACTAATTATTTATTAACTTCACAAGGAGCATTCTGAGAATATTTGCTCTGACTGTATCTTTCACAGATAGATATATACAGACGCTATAGATTTTTTTTTAAAAAAAAAGCAACACGATACCTCATCATGCCAACCAACAACAACAAAGACATCGAGTGAGTAACCATCATTTGTAGAAAATGCATGTGCTTCTTGAATGTTTAGACCAAGTTCGCCAAGCAGAGATGTCAGCTGTGAATACCAGAAAATTTTGTATCACTAAACAAATAGATAAGATGAGTAATTCTATTAACCAGTATGCACTCAAACAGTGTTAGTGAGAATGAGTGACATTGTAGGATATGTACAGACGGAGAAAGGTAGATATGTAGAAGAACTTTGAAGGTCAAGACCTATGAGAAACCCAAATGTGCATATGTTTACCTCACTGAGAAGCTTTGGCTTGTCAATAGTAGAAAAGGTGATTTCATGCATGGGCCTGAAATGACAGAAAAGAAAATTATTGTATGTTGAAGAGAAACAAGCAATTGAGGTGGGAGCGGCCATGGCCAGGGCTCAAACCCTAGGTCTCGAAATAAAAAGGGCATCACTGTTATCCCCTACGGGTAAGACTTGACATTTGGCCTTTTATCGACACTTAGCAAACGTACATGCAATGTCTCTCCCGGGGATCAAGGGTTTTTTAGTTGTTGGAGAAACAAGAACTTCCAAAGAAAATTAACACAATGGAATTTCTATTACACCATATACAACACCAACTCCAAAGTGGCACGGAAAATCCAAAACGAAAATATGGTTTAACTAAGATAAAAATACAAGGCAGAGGTAGGCTTCCTGTAAAGAGATCACCCATTGTGTACTCACGCACGGTATACTGGCTAGGGAGCCGGTTTCAACCTAGTTGGCAGGGATTTGAGTCCTCATCTAGTTGAATATATGGGGGAATTGTCTTTCCCAGTTTAGTTTGTTTACAGATTAAACGTCTCAGGTGCTACAAGATAAAATACAGGGTACATAGAATTCAAAAGAAAACGTACCTGTACAGAGGTCGACCATTATCAGAGGTGCTATCATGATCTTGGCCTTGAGACTTGCTAGCTTCAAGAGCAAGGGCCTCGAGATTTGTAGAAGAACCGAAAGCAGGAGGGGGGTGTATGCTGGAAACAGGTCATAAATGTTAAAATAGAAAACCACACCAAAACGAATCAATAGTATATCGTATCTTTGGTAGCGCATAGCAATAAGCCAAGATAATAGTTGTCTGCCAATCACCCAAAATATTAGACAGATGAGAAAACACAAGTACCTTTGCTGCCTGTTCAACAGTCTTGAAGCAACTTCCTCCCCTGCAGTGTTCGAATCAGCATCAGTCTGATTCCCATCAAGAATTGGAGATACCTAATAAATCAAGACTCTCCAATAAGGATAATGACCAACAATAGTTGAAGGTCTTTATAAATGAGTGTAAATTTAGCAGTTAGTAGTAACTAATAAAACAATAGGACAAACTTTATGCACAAAACGAAAAGTTTAAATTCAGAAATAATATCATACTTGTAAAATTGAAAAGGGCACTGACTCTGACACTTTGTGGAAAATCTTACTCTCAATTTCTAGATACGTTTACTTGGTCAAAAACCCGAAATGCATAGACATTGAGCTATGATCAAATTTCCAGAGGAAGTCTAGCTACAATATTTGTATGAATACAACACCAGAAAAAGTAAATGCAAGACATCAGTCAGAACTCACAAAAACGCAGGTTTAAGTAGTACAAATAGGCGACAAGTGGAGCCATAGATAACTTTGCAAATGATCAAGTAGTCTCGAAAAAAAACAAGGAGGCAGAAAATTAACAGAGGAAGGAGATATGCACTGAAGCTGTCAACATCTGGCAACAAGTTTGGAGTCAGAAACTCTCGGATAAACATAAATTTGAGGTATTCAAGTGGAACAAAATCCTTACAAGCTTCAGCTTAGAACATACTCAGATGTTATACAGCAAGCCATCAATGTAAGATAGTGACATTTCTTCGTGCTTTTGGCAATGCAGAACTCAGTAGAATTTTGCAAGCAAAAGGAGCACGGTAAAGGAATGAGCTCATCTCAGTGGAAGAATTTAGTCCAAATCAAAAGGTAATCGAGTGAAACAGTGCACGTTTCTGTTTTGGAGGCAATGGACGCAAAGGGGTATACTCAATTGGCTAGTGCAGTGTCGCCTGAACAATCAGAGAAGAGGAAAATCTCAATTGCAGGAATCGGTCACAACTCAATGGACCGTGAAATCAAATTGTGAATAAATAAAAGAGGAAAACATGGGCTTGACTTTGTCTACTGTAACTACTGAAGTGGCGTCCAGAATTGCGTTCGAAAATTATCACCTGCACGGCCCGCACCGCGAAAGCCGGGCGCTGCGCCGGATCCCTCGCCTGCTCCAGCAGCCGCCTGTGCGTGAGCACGTCCTCCGCCCTCTCCACGTTCACATCCATGGCGTAACTGCAGGAACCAGACCGAATCGGGTGTCAGTCTAGACCGCCGCCAGAAGCTAGAACCACTGGCCGGAGCGAATTGCATTCGCGCCGCGCCACCGGTGGGAGCTCGCAGGAAGGACCAGCGCCGCGAGCGAGAGCAGGACGACGCACCGGGCGGGGAGGCGGTTGAAGTGGTTCCAGAGCTCGTCGTCGAACCCGGGCGCCCGGGCCTCGGGCAGGCCGGACTCGTGGAGGCGGCGGAGCACCTCCGTGTAGACCTCGAGCTTGTGGCGCTGCTGCTGCTGCTGCTTGCGCGCCTGCGCCGCGGCGGCGGCCGACGACGAGGACGTCGCGGGCCCCGCCGCGCCCCCGCCGGACGCCGCGGCGGCCGCCGCGGCCGCGGCGTGGCTGCCGCAGCTCTCCGCGGCCTCCTCCACCGCCATTCGCGTTAGCCCCCTCGGCTCCGCCCGCCCGCCGCTCTAGGTCTCGATCTCCCCCCACTCGCGGATTAGGAAAGCGCAGCGGGGCTAGAGAAATAAATAACCGTGGCCGATTTTTTAAGGAGGAGGAGGAGAAAGGAAATTGGAAAGCGAATGAAACGGCAGTGGAAAGGAGATTTGGTTTTGTGGTGGACTGACCCTGCCGGCAGCCGGCCACAGCTTATATACGGCCGCGTGCGACGGCGGCACGGCGCCACCTGCGAACGCGACCGTCAGATTAAAACCTCGCGGGGCCGGGCCGGGCCAGGGCTGGTGAAAACTTGGTTGGCCCGGGCGGCAGTCTCTGGTACAGTACCATGTGAGCCGTGGTTTAAAGATAGGATAATGTATTCCCTGGTCCCTGTGGTTGGATCCTTTGGATTTGGATCTCTGACATTAAGAACGTGTTTGGTTCGCGGTTCCCGCGGCGTGACCCGTTTACATCGTTAACGGGTAGCATTTGATGATGTTTGGTACCATGCCTACGTTAACACATCGCACCGTAAGCGATACCGTCCCTCTCCCCGCGCCGCCCCTCTCCCCGTCGCCCGTCGACCCTCGCGAGTCGCTTTGTTATGTATGTGTTGGAGACCTGTATACTTGTTATGTATGCGTGTGTGCATGTGTTGTTCTATACGTGTGAGTCCTGCCATCAGCGTATTGCTGTCCGGCTGTCCGACGTGTTCTATACGTGTGAAATCATCTTCTCGCTGTCCGCCTGTCCGTTAACGTCGTTCGAGCCAAACAGATTAAAGGAAGTAGATCACGTTACCTGAGGAAACCAAACAAAGGTGGGAAATCGTTACACTGTAATAGGTTGCGGGGGGACCTGATAACATTACCGTTGCGGCTCTCAACATTGAACCAAACACTACCTAAAAGGCAGGAGAAGCAAATTGGACTCGACCAGAGCCAAATCTGGCAGTACTATCGTCTGATGGAAATAATGCCATTATTAGTAGTATAGTAGGAGTGTTTCATTGGATTTGCTAGCATTTTGGTCCGGCTTGATGAAGTAGGAATACTTTGTCTGCTAAATAAACGTAAAAATACTTTGTAAGGAAGTTTCAAAAGGCGGGCCAATCAAAGCCGAGTTTAATAAACTCGCAGAGACCAGATACGCCAGCGCGGCCACATGCTTTGTAATTTGATTAGCAAAAGGCTCGGCTTTGGTTAAGGCCGCGTAACCATTGGTTAAGGCCACTAGCTGAGCTCCCCCGTTGCTGTGGGCAAGGCAGATGCCGAAACCGCGGAACTACGGATGCGTCCTTCCCCCTCACCTACTAGTCACCTGCTCGTGCGGTGCACAGGGCTCCCACAGTACCACGGCCGCAGCCGATCAAGAGCATAGCGGCAGCGCTCCGGGACTCCGGCCGCACCGGAGCCCTCCCCGCGGCTGAGCCCCAGGCGCGCGGGACCCAGAGCGCGGATCCCGCGGCTGGCCAGCCTGCCTGCAGGAGCAACCTGGGCGTGGGCGTGGGGTGGGCGCGACCGCGACGAGCCGACGGAGCGGGCGGGAGTAAAGAAAGCGAGGAATGACGCGGACCCCGTTGGAACGGAATATGCCCGCGGGGGCGGGGGCGGATAAGAAGGCCCGGTCAGCACCAGGCCAGCGGGCACCCACCTGACCCACCACCCAGCAGCGGCGCCCCAGGCCCACCCAGCCCACTAATTCGAGTTTAGTTAAACTTGAGCCGATGCCGATTAAGCGCGGGGGGCCACCAGCCAGGGTGCGGCGCTAATGCGGGCCATGCGAGGGAGGGCGTGGTTAACCGACTCCTGCTAGCAGTGATTAGTGCTGCTTGCGCAGGAAGTAATGCGGACGCTACGCTGATCTTGCCTCGCGAAGGTGGGAAGTGATCAAGTAAAAGACGGCGGAGCTAGCCCAAAGGGGTCAGCGGACCCCATTAGAATTTTATGTTTGCACTAGAAAATCACTGCTCATGGTTTTTCGCGGTCATGCAAAGAGATCAACCTACTCAGCTTTTCACCAGTTACCACCCTCGCCCCACCCCTGGTTTCTATGCAATATTTTCTTCACTGAGACGAACTAGATTGGGGAACTGTCAATTATATTTAAAAAGGTAGACTATCGATCAATGAATTGAATAGACCCTTTCAAGTTTTTTTTCTAAAATGTACTCTCTTGATTCATATCCGATCAAATTTGTGCCCAAGAGGGCTCAAATTCAGGATGATATGGGCACAGCACGTCTACACACACAACAAGGCCAAACTGTGTGCTCGGTCCTGTTTTATGTGTTGGTTAGTAGTATTAGGTTGCTGTTTGGTTACATTAATTTTTTGTGTGTGTTTCTTTGGAATGGAGATTTTGTGCTGGCGAGAACAGGTTAGTTAACGTCACCGGCTGGCATAAGGGAAGTAGAGAAACGCCTTTTTTTTTTCTTTCTCATGGAGATTAGGATCAGACTGAGAGGTATCAGCAATCCGGGATTCGGGAATGCCGACCTTTGCTTGTGCCAGTAAACTGCGGGCTTCGATCATCCAACTACTACGGCACCAGCAGTTTGTCCTTCCTTTTGGAAATCTGAAATATTTACTAGTACTAGCACTTTTGCGTCTTCTTCCTGTTTGCACATGTGTTTTCTTTCAGGAATTGAAAACCACGTCGCATCTGGTTATGTTAAACTTTTGAATGCTCGCTTGCGCGTGTACACTTGGATATGCTCTCGGATGTTGGTTTGACGTCCTACTACTACAGTC
The DNA here is from genome assembly GCA_033239725.1 of Echinochloa phyllopogon. Lineage (NCBI taxonomy): Eukaryota > Viridiplantae > Streptophyta > Magnoliopsida > Poales > Poaceae > Echinochloa > Echinochloa phyllopogon. The sequence continues at coordinate 44,875,015 of BTCW01000002.1, read as the reverse complement.
TCGTGGAATGCAACCGAAAGCTTTTAAAAGGACGGGAAGCTGCAACCGACGGGTTCAGAGCAATGGTGCGTACTCTATCAATAACAATTCACTCATTTTGCAATGTGCACTCCACGATGTGAAATTTTAGCATATTTTGATCGGATATTCCGATCCGCTTGAGTCAGTGGGCGATCCTGTTCTCTGCTCTCACTCTGGTCTCGAGTTCTGATTGGGGAATTATTGAAGGAAAGCAAGGCAACATTCTAGAATATTCTAGAAGAAGAAGATATTTACCATGGAAAAGTCTAGATTTAGTAATTAAATAAATTAGCAAATGTTGTAATATCTAGGAAGCTTCTAGAAAGGGGACACATGTCTCAACCTCATGGTCCCCTTGGCCTATAAATAGAGCTCCCCTCCCTTACCATGGCATTCAACCATGAGCATGGTAGGAGTAAAGGGTGAGTGCTAGGCTAGCCACTAAAGAGAGGTTGTTGTACACTCTTGTGTAATATTGCAATAAAGTCATGTTCTTGTAAGTATCCCTCTTCCGGTTATGCCATACAGTTTCTAAGTACTTAGTGCATAAGTTGTGATCCATCGAAGGTTGGCTCTGTCACCCGGGATCACAAGGGTCTGAACTTCATCGTAGGTTGGCTCTGCCACCCGGAAAGCAGCTTCATCTGTTAGTAGGCACTGCCACCAGAAGGCGGCTCTACCGTCGAAAGGACCCATATCACTAAGTAACTAGAAATTAAAAGGGCTAACCGACTTTAGAGTGAGTTGGTGTCCTAGGTGTAGGTCCTCAGCTTATTAGGTATTAGGCCCACGTCAACTTCCAACAGGTATCAATGGCGACACAACATAGTTGACATCTTTTATCCCTAGTCCCCACATATTCTTCCTGCTATAACAGTGTTCGGTCCATAAGGTACTAATAAATTGCAGCGGTTGTTGTTTTGAAAAACAAGTACGAGTACTATAATTAAATCAAAACTCTAGACCAGAGACCAAGCGCACCGTGGACTGGTTTAGAAAAACAAGTACTATAATTAAATTAAAACATGCACGGATTTTATTGAAAATAATTATGGATTGTTTAGAAAAACTGTTAATCATCAAGATATATTTTTTTTGAAAAGGAAGCTTTATTGATCTTAGACAATTACATTAAAATGATACAATTATATAAGATCCAACCCGGCCTCTGCATAATTAAGATGCACACAGCCAATGAAAAAGAAACAAAAAGAGAGCATCATGATCTAGCAAACTACCACAAGCGACTTCATCTTCATCCGCTTCACAAACCAAAGCAACTCTTGGACTATGAAGTAAGCTTCCGAGACAACGCCTCCAACGAAGAAACGACACGCGCACGTGCCGACATTGTAATGACCCAACCAATTAAGACCAGATCAAATGTTTTCACAACGGAGTAATTCATCTTAATCCAAACATTGCATTCAACAAGGTCACTGCCAGGTTCAACCAATTAAGGTCAGACCTAGGAATTTCTTCCCGGAACCGGTAAATTAGTAGTAATTACCACCACGACCAAGTCACACCGTGTTGCTTCCCCCTTCTTACCAGGCCAATGCTTCCATATAGACCAGCCCTGACCCACTTTAAACAACCATAAACTCCAAATCCGGCAGACCATCTAAATTCGTAACACGAGATACCATGCTGAAAAGTAACCACTGGTTACCCGTACACGCTCGATCAAGATATATAGCTTATAATACCATTACACGCTCGATCTTGCGTGCGTCATTATGAGTTTGTCTCGAGCGAACAAGGGATCGGGACGTTTTTGTCGTACAATTATATATCGCGGTGGAGAAGCCTGACAAAATTTCAACCTTAAGTTGTGTGTGCACTGTACGAAAGAGGGAGCATGAATAGATTGCTATGGTAGGATATGCTCCGATGTCAATATAATTAGTGTCCTTACATACAAAAATGATAATCTTGTGTATTGCCACAGTTTTTGAAAGGCTTGGAAGATGCGACCAAATATTGATTCCGGGGGGACACAAACAATAATTCAGCCATATTGCAACGCGCATTTCACACGTGAATACCGTCAAATGTTAAAAAAAATATTTAGTGCTTCTTATCAGATATGCTGATCTGCTTGAGTCAGCGGATGATACCGTCAATGAAACATTTGACCGTGTATTTCTTTTGAGACAATGCGGCATACACTAGCATGTCATCAGTTATATATGAGGATTTCCACTGTCGAATATATCTATAGGTATATGATCCTTGACGTTTCTACTATGGTGATGTTTGGTTACCAGAGCGGTCGTCAATGTAAATCGATAACGCTGTAACCCGAAAAATATAACAGATCAGCGAGATTGTTTGGTTCACGTCAGGTAATGTAAAGGGAAAACACCGATCGGTCGCTGCTGTCTTCCTGGCTTCCTCTACGCGGGCTGCCTTCCCGAGGTTACCTCCACGATCTCTTTACTGCTGCAGAAAATCTCTTGTGTGCTGGCCTCCCCTCTCTCTAGCGTCTTCCTTCCTGGACGCCCCCTTCCTGCTGCTGTTCTGGTTGGTTCCCTGCGCGACCTCCATTGCTACGATAAGACACCAGCAAGCATACTAAAGGATCCATCTACTTATGCTTAAATTAAATATTCTCTCGATTCGAGTTTGCGGCCACTCAATTTGCCCTATTCCTACTGAATCTTGCTTCTCCACTGCCGAATCGATCTTTCTCCCCATGGCATCAAGTTTTCCTCCAGCCCAATCGATCTTCTCCTCCCAGGCCAAGTCAACCTTCTTCCTGCCAAATTCGATCTGTCGTTGCTCAAATCGAGACCGTAGTCCTTGTTTCTGCCTTCCTACCGCTGGATTGTTCCATGGATGGGCAGCTTGGAAGATGAAGAGGGAAGGGGGAGAAAAGATGAAGCATGGCGAAGAAGATTGCCGCCGAGGCGAGACGCAACAGATGTGATCGATGAGGCCGTGAGGGGATCTGCTGATCAGGAGAAGCGTCAGAAGGAAGGAAGCGGAGTCTGGGCGGTAACGGGATCTATTCCACCTCGTGGTCGGGCGTTATCGCCTTTCAACTAGCGCGGATCTGATTCCGCGGTAACGATTTACAGTCTCCTCAAACCAAACGCGAAATAACGTAATCAAGTTACGCTGCAATCGGATCCCCGAGCAAATACGACGAACCAAACATCACCTATGATTCTAGGGAATGCAACCAAAAGAGAATAGTATATTTTAGATGCAACCAAAAGCAGAGCGAGAAAATGCACAATCCAGCAAGTATATTTCGCAGCGCGAAAGGAATTAAATCTACATCTACACCAGTATATCTGATATGATAGGATATTCTGTTGGGCTCAGGGGCAGTGGAGAGTGGACGACCCTGTTCACTTCTCTCCGGAGCCACGAGTTCCTGATTGGAGAATGGTGACACAAAGTGTACGTTATCCTTTTACAAATGGTTTCCAGAAAAATAAATAAAAACCTTATCCTTTTCTCCTCCCTGCCCATCGTGATGTACTATGATACTGTAGCTAAAGCGTGCTGCATATATTATTTGGACGATCTTAGCCGGTAGCACCGGCTGTTTTCAAACCGCAAACAAATTGGAAGCACATTTCCCACGTAGCAGTGGATGATTTTCTTAATAAAAAAAAGTGGATTTCCCACGTAGGGGATGAAGCACGCGTGATTAGAATAGTAGCTGCTGGCTCGTGCTAATCTACTACAGTAGTCGTAGTCAGCAATTAGGACGAGCCTGATATTATCATTGTTGATTCTCAGCATGCTTCGAGATTCTCAGCTCCGTCTATCATGCATATATGCAGCAAGCAGGTCGATCGTGTGTGACACCTGTGTGTCCTCTCCGGCCTGTTCACGCAACAGTCTCCTTCTCCCGGCCGCATCGGCATTGCGAGATGCACCGAACAGAAGCAGAACCGCCTGGTGCTGCACTGTGGCCTGTGGCTGGCTGCCGCTTTCTTCCCCGCGCGCCAGCCGCCGCCACTTGCCTCGCGAGATCTGTGCGTGCCCGCGGCAGTTGCCGCGCGGGGACCGGTCGCTTTCGGATAGCCGGCGACGATGGGCCGATGGGGGCGGGGCGGGGGCGGGATCGCATCGGGGAAAGGCTGCCGGGGAGGGGAAAGAGGCCTCTGACGCGGCGACGACTCACCGCGCCCGGAAAGCGGGGAGATGATGATGGGTGTGGGGATCGGGGATGAGGGAGGAGGCGTCAGTCGGTCGGATTCCCCGGCGGGGGCGCGGCGCGGCGCCGGAGGAAAAAGCGAGAGGGGAACGTGAATTCTCCGGATTTGATTCGCCCGGCTTTGTCCTCCGATTGGAGGTGAAGCGGACGCGCGTGAATGTCACCATGGGGCACAACCTCTCCCCGCGGAGGGAGAGAGAGACGTAAGAGAGGAGCTTTGTGTCTGCGGTGAAGTGAATAGCTGCTGAAGTTGCTATATAATAAAGAAAAACATCTACAATTGACAATTCTTGCACATTGAGGAGCAAGTCAACGACAACAACAATTTTTCTTCTCTAAATTGTAAGGATGTGTTGTATGCTCATCCATAAATGGGTAGAAAATTTGTTGTGTATTTCTTTCAAAAAAATAGTGAACGTTAGGGTCGATTTTAAAAAAATATTGAGCATCAACCAAAAATATATGAAATTTATATTCAAATTTGGAGTTAATATTAATTTTGTTGTGAGGGGAAGATACATTTCACCGTCCACTATTATTTTACCATTGTGTGGGGAAGTAGGGATCAGGAACTTGGGAAAAAAATGAGCGGTGGATTTAAGGGTATGTATAGTAGTTCTAATTATTTGTATATTGCTATAAGAAAACTCTACATGGGTGTAAAACATAAGAAATAATTTATCACCATATGTGAAACTCCGTGACCTAAATTTATATAATAAGACAATACAAAGTTATAATACTTTGAATAAATACCAAAAACTGTGTTGTATATGAGATGTTTTCTTTTATCATGGATTCATGTTTCGCGCCACATAGTATAATGGTAAAAATAATTTGGGCCATATAGAAAAATAATATTAATGAAAAAAATGTTTAGATAAATATATTATTATGTAAAAAACCATTAAATTATTAGAAAAAAGCTAGCTACGTTGTTTACGCGGGCCACCTTGCTAGTTTTGATGTGATGGAGAATCTTTTTTTTTCATAGTGAATTTGAGAGTTGAATTTAGCATCTAAACAACGAGGCCACACTCACTCTATCGCCGTTCTTGCCTGACTCGACACTCGAGTACTCGACCAACTCGTGAACGTATGGGCATCATGTGTGTTGTGTGTATGTATGGAACGAAGAACAGGATAAAGTCGTCGTTCGGCAGGTGGGTAGTGCATGGCCGCCGCCGGCGCGCCCCCGAGTATGCGTGTGTCTGTCGGGTGGCTCTTGGGCCAGCCAAAGGGCCAGACTAGGAGGCGTCGCTCACTCTGTCAGCCAGCGGCCAGCGCCCGCACGTAATCCTCGTGGGCTCCATGCCTGCCGCGACATCATCCTGTCTATCCGATCCTATCCAGCCGGTACTGACCTGCCGTGCCGTGCATCATGCCACGCCGCGCCTCCGTCAGGGGCAGGGCAGCGGTACGTACGGCCGCGTGTGCTGGCGGCACGGCGCTGATGCGTCCCACAAGATCGCCGTCGGCCGTCGTACTCCGATATGATCCGCGACCACGCCCACTCTCGTATCTGCTTGACTGCTTCTTCGCCATTTGCGTGTGCCGCGCCGAGAGCGCAGCCGATAGGCAGGGGGTACCACGCTACTCTACCACGTACCGCTGGCTGGTAGTACGTGGCAGAGTAGCTAGGAAGTGGTACCAGTAGTAGGAAAAACGTTAGCGCATGAGAGTGACATAACACGCGCATGCTAGAGCCTACGTACTTAGTAGGACTCTAGCTTAACGGCCGGGCTGGTTCCTCGGTGAACAAGTCAGTTGATCGATCGAGCTGCCTGCTTGTCGCGTGCGTGACTGCGTGAGCGTGACCACGCTGGGTTTCAATTCCCACGGTTTTGCTGTGTTATGTGAGATGAACATTTTGAGTCTAATTAATCAATTTTTGGATAATTTTTTACAAATACAAACGAAATGCTACAGTGACGCAATGATTACGAAGTGACATCATACTCACAAATTCACCCTCCCAAATTCAACATCTAAACACCACATTTGTCTCTCGGTGACATTGATGTCACTTGCATGTTATGACATTTTGATGTGATGAAGAGTCTTCTTTTTGCATAGTAAATTTAGAAGTTACTTTTTGCATCTAAACAGGCTCAAAGGCCAGCGTCTGCGACTGTTACTATGACAGTCTGACAGAGCACAGAGGAAGCTACTCATGCCAACAAATTTTCACGATTCCTAAAGCCGGAAAGGCCGTAACGCATGAGACAGAGTAAGGGCCCATAATAGCCCATTGTGCGTACTCAAGTGGGCTGTGAGGCTTTTGCTGCTGGACTTTGGACATTTTTTTTCGATCAAGTGGACTTGGACATTCTGGATCGTAACACTGTGCCTCTTTAGTTCCAAAAAGTTTCTCCCAAATTTACTATGCAAAAAGAAGATTCCCCGTCACATCAAAATATCATAACATGCATGGAGTACTAAATATAGATGAAATCAAAAACTAATTGCACAATTTTGTTGTACTCTGCGATACGAACATTTTAAGCCTAATTAATCAATTTTTAGATAATTTTTCACACATACAAATAAAATACTACAGTACGCAGGACTGTGCGATGTGACCCGCACAGTCCCAAATCTGGCGGCCAAAATCTGGATCTAAACATGGCCCTAGCATTCACTGTGGCTTGCGGAGATACTGCATTCAAAGTCGTCCGAATCAGACAAACACCTGTTGCAGTTGCACATATCAAAACAATAGGGTTCAGGCCTGGTTCCTAGGGACCGGATTAAAATTAGTCTCTTAGGGACTAAAATTGCTGTTTGGATCTCTAGACTAGAAGGGACTAAAATTGCTTTAATGGTTTGCGCAAAGACTACTTTGTCCATGGACTTAAAAGGAAACAAGTGGACCGGCGGGTGGGAGAGGGACATCCAGTGAAAAAGTAGTGGTTTTAGTCCCTATAAGCTCCTCTTGTGAAGCTAAAGAGTTATAGTCCCTTTTAGGGGTTTTAGTCCCAAGGATTTGAATCTTTAGTCCGTTTTGGAACTAATTTTAGTCCGTTTTGATTTTAGTTCGTGGAACCAGACACCCCCCTAATGTACTAATAGTTCGGATAGGTTGGAGTTCTTCGCCCTCATTGACAAGAAACAGGAGCCCTGGTGATTCATTTAAGAAAGTAGAAGTGCTGATTACATTGTAGGGTTTAATATTACGTAACTGAATTGGCTCAAGGATTAATAAACAGACAAAAGCTTTAAGCCAGCGCTAAAGTGTCGCATGCCCTCTGGTGTGTCCCAATATCTTCCAGTATAAAACCAAACACCTGCATCGGATTCAATGTTTCCCCCTCAAAAACTCGTCTATATCGTTCCTTCTAGATATGCCAAGCGGTGTACATTAGGCCAGCAGCCACTGAGCGTCGTTGCTGCTTTCTTGCTACCAGCTGCAATGCCGATGCCCACCAACTCTCAACATCTATCCTTCTCCTGCCCGTTTGGCATGTGTCAAAGAAATAGAACGCCTATGGTGTGCATGGCTTTGAGGCCCGGAACCAACTGCGGGTACTTGGATTGGATCAATCTGCGGGTACATCCATGCCACGGCCGCAAAAAGAAGGACATGCATGTACGACCAAACCTAATTAACTAGTGGTTTGACTTGATCAGAACTACTCACGTTCGTCTTCTCGAAAAGCAATTGACCTGTTGGATATATAACATCAAATAAAGACCTGTTGCACGTATCAAAACAGTGCAATAGACGCTAAGGTCCCGTGGGACCAGGATCCCTAGGGCCACTCATTCAAGAATTAAACTATTCGATAAGGAATGTTTGATCAGACTACTTCAAACTAGTCGGCTATAGTACAAGACGGCGTAGTTGATTAGGTAAACTAGTCGTATACTAGTAGGAGACTCCCCAAAGTATTCTGTTGTAGTACTCCAAGTTGTATACGACTAGGATATTGTAACCGACTTGTAACTCTGCTCCTCCAGACTATATAAGGTGGAGCAGGGACCCCTCCAAAAGACATCAGACAACCTCACGAATAATACAATCAGCCATACATGACGTAGGGTATTACGCTATTCGCGGCCCGAACCTGTCTAAATCGTGTTGTTCGTGCACCATCGTTTCTAAGAACTAGGCGAGACCCACACAAATCTATTCCCTGGGGTATCCCCAGTTAGACGTGCTCGACATAATTCGTTGACACTTGGCACCCACCGTGGGGCTCTCTCACCGAAGCTCGACATTAGGCGCGATGGGATCAACCTTCAGAGCAAGCGGCATCGAAGAGGGCGCGACGTTTGTCATCGGTTCATGGACCTTCGTCTCGGATGGCAAGCTTGGTTTCGAGTCGTTCCTAGCAGATCGACCGGGTCCCTACTCGATGCCGGCGTCTCCACCAGAGCCGCTCCAAGACCTCGTCGAGAATCAGATCTCGACGAGTCCATCAACCCCGACTTCAACACCAAGTTCGACTTCGACAACGACTCGGACTCCAATCGGGACTCTCCAAGTCAAATCTGGGTACAACTCTTTTCCAAACATGGAAAGAGCTGGGAATTCCGAGCCGGCTATGCCATCGGACACCCACCCAGACCGATTCCCGTTCGGCCTATCCAACTCCGCGGCTATATATCAACAGACGTACGCCGCGAAGCAAGACAACAAGACAAGCTCATCACCTAGTTGGATCGTGGATCGTTGCAAGGACTCTGAGTTGGTCTCTAGACCATCAGAGGACGAAGACGACTTCACGGTCTTACTAAGCGACTCGCCAGACAACGTTGCGCGATTCAACTGCAGCGCTTACTACAAGTCCAACATTACCCTCGAGCAACCACTCGTTCGGCTCCCTTCAGGACTAGTCGTGACCAATTCGCCAGGAGGACTCCTTGTTCACTGGCCTGGCACGATCCTTGTTGACCCCTGTCTGGGCAACGAGTCGAGACTAAGTGTTGCAATACTGGAGGACCTGCCCTATCAAGACGGCAGGACCGCCTCGATCACTTCTTCTTCCGATTCAGCGGGGGATAACTTCTCCGGTGCCCAGAGCCTAGAACTACGCGATCCAAGCAGGCAAGTCTACATGGCAGGCGCTCCGGGACAAGGACACCAGTATGAGCGAGAGCTCCTAGGCGATATCTCCGACGAAGAGTCGACGGTACCCAATGAGACTGATCAGCAGAAGACGGCCAGGCGGTCGAGGAACGTGAAGCGCAGGCAAAGGCGTGTCAATGCAGCAAGGCGCGCCGCCACTACATGAAATCTTGATCACGACTTCCAGATGGTTGGGGATCAACCCGTTCTACCTGACGCTTCAACCAATCTGACCGTGGCTGCTGAAATAGTGAAAGCTATGCCTAGCACACCGCAGTTACAACAAGTACTCACCTTGCTCGCGGCGGTCCAACCTCATCTCAATGTTGGACCAGGGATGACTCAGCGGACCCCAGACCAAAGATCTCACGAAAGTCCCTCCGTATCGTCCCCTCATCCAAGCCGGGAACAGCAAAGAAACTCAGGACAGCTCGTGCTCCAAGACGCTGTAGCTGCTCAACAAGGGGGCAACAAAACCTACAACCCTCCCATTGATGATCTTCGCCACACGATCAACGCCAACCGTGACGCTCGCTCTCAGATCAACGCCAACAGGACCAACCACATCGCAACTGAGATTCGTCGACGAGCGGAATTCGATGAACGCTATGGCCTGATCGGGAACAAGACCCACCACGCAACGCTAATCGAGGACGCGGTAACCAATCGCACAGCCGTAGCAGAGACAGCCAGCCTGACAATGATCCTCTGGGTGACGACGGCAATGGAGATCGCCCCCCGCGTGGTCGTGATCGCAACCATCAAGGCGGCCGAGGTCACCAAGACCCTGAACCGAGTGGTTCTCCAAGCCACCACTCAAACCATCAGAATGACGACGAGGATGACAGCCACCCCGGAGGACGACATCGGTCTCCATCAGACAAATACGATGGATTTCCTGCTTTTTCCAGCCGTATCAAGAAGGTTGTGCTACCTCAGAAGTTCAAGGCGACTGGAATAGAGAAGTTTACAGGCAAACAAGACCCAGAACAGTGGTTGCGTGTCTACTCAACAGCAATCACCATGGCGGGGGGCAGTAACGACGTCAAAGTCAGATACTTTCCAATCATGATGGATACCGCTCCACTGATATGGCTTGAAGGCCTCCGCCCGGGATCCATCGACACCTGGGAACAACTCACGCACAAGTTCACTGCTAACTTTCAGGGAACCTGGGCACGGCCCGGAACCCGATTTGAATTAGCAGCTTGCAAAAGGGAGAAAGGTGAAACCCTGCGCAAGTACATCAAGAGGTTCTTTGAGAAAAGAGCCAGCATCGTCGACGTTTCAGACAGAGAGATCATCGACTGCTTTCACGACGGCTTGTGGGCACGCGAACTTCATCGCGAATTCGGGAGACGACGCCCAGAAACCATTGCGGAGCTCAGGCGTATGGCTGCTGATTGGGCAGATCAAGATGACCGTGAACGCGAACGATTCGACAAGCGCAAGGATAACAACAATCCCAATGGCGGTAACAACTACAACAAGAGTAGTCCTGATCGCCGCAACATCAACAGGCGTGATTTCAACCGCAACAATAAGCGCAAGCCAGACAACACAATCGCGGCAGTCGAGCGCTCTACGCGGAAGAAAAGCACTCCTGATCTGGATAAAGTTATGAATATCCCCTGCCCATACCACCCGCACGGAAAACACACGATGGCTCAATGTATCCACATCAAGGAGTTTGACAAGCGGGAGTTGCCTGACAAGAGGAAGCCAGCGAACAAGAAAAAAGATGACGACAACGATGACCCAGATAATGGCTTCCCGCAAGTGGACAACGTCGTTGCAGTATTGTTCAGCGGCGATAGCCTCACTCAGTCAAAGCGCTCCAAGAAGATATCTCTTCGTGAGATCGTGGCGATAGAACCAGCTACTCCCACGTATCTCAAGTGGTCTGAGGTCCCCATTACCTTTTCCAGGGCGGATCAATGGACCAATTTTGCCAATCCAGGCAAATACCCCCTAGTATTGGATCCAGTCGTGGCACAAGCCACATTGACCAAAGTACTTATCGACGGAGGCAGTGGGCTCAATATTATCTTCGCCAAGACATTCACAAAGATGGGACTTGACATCACCAAGTACATGAAGCCCATGGAATCTCCGTTCTACGGCATTGTCCCAGGCAAAGCAGCAATTCCCTTGGGACAAGTCACGCTACCAGTCACCTTCGGCACGACGGCCAATTTCATAACAGAGTACATCAAGTTTGAGGTGGCAGACTTTGAGACTTCGTACCACGCGATTCTCGGGCGTCCAGCCCTCGCCAAGTATATGGCGATCCCGCACTACGTGTACCTTGTCCTCAAGATGCCTGCTCCCAATGGAGTTCTTTCCCTCAAAGGAGACCTCAAGATCTCGCATGACTGCGACGTGGAAGACGTGGAGTTTGCAGCAGCTTCACAGGTTCCCACACAGATAATGGAAGTACTCGCCCCGGCCAACAAGTCAAAGGAAGAAGGCCCAGAAGTTCCTGCCAAGAAGTCTACAAGGATGAGTTTCAAGCCCTCTGAGGAAGTACAGCTCAAGACTGTCGACCTACAGACGGGCGACTCATCCCAAACTGCCCTCATAGGGGCTAGTTTAGACTGTAAATAGGAAGACACGCTCATCAAGTTCCTTCGTGCTAATAAAGATATATTTGCTTGGAAACCATCTGATATGCCTGGTGTTCCTAGGGAGCTTGCCGAGCACAACCTCAATGTCAAAAAAGATGCGAAACCCAAAAGACAACGCTTACGACGCTTCGACCAAGAACGGCGCAATGCTATCAAGGCGGAGATAGCCAAACTACTCGCGGCCGGCTTCATCAAAGAAGTTTTTCATCCATAGTGGTTGGCTAATCCAGTCTTGGTCAGAAAGAAGAACAACAATGAGTGGCATATGTGTGTTGATTACACAGATCTCAACAAGCATTGCCCTCCAGACCCCATGGGTCTCCCGCGCATTGATGAAGTCGTGGACTCCACGGCAGGGTGCGCACTATTATCTTTCCTTGATTGTTATTCAGGGTATCATCAGATAGCCCTGAACAAGGAGGACCAGATCAAAACATCGTTCATCACCCCCTTCGGTGCTTTTTGCTATACTACCATGTCGTTTGGGTTGAAGAACGCCGTAGCCACATATCAACGAGCCATACAGAAGTGCCTTTCATCTCAGATTGGTATCAATGTAGATGCATATATTGACGATGTGGTAGTCAAAACAAGAAATCCAGACAACTTCATTGCCGACCTACAAGAAACATTCAACAAACTCAGAACCTTCCGCTGGAAACTCAACCCGACTAAGTGTGTCTTCGGCGTACCCGCTGGCAAACTACTCGGGTTCATAGTAAGTCACAGAGGCATTGAAGCTAACCCTTCCAAGATCACGACTATTCTCCAGATGGAAGCCCCCAAGAATATTAAGGAAGTCCAGAGGCTTACAGGATGCCTCGCGACGCTCAACAGATTCATCTCAAGACTTGGAGAGAAGGGTCTTCCTTTCTTCAAACTACTCAAGCAGCAAGACAAGTTTACTTGGATAGCAGAGGCCAATCAAGCTTTTGAACAACTCAAAGCCTACTTAACCACTCCACCAATCCTCGTCGCTCCAGTCAAAGGTGATCATTTATTTTTATACATTGCTGGTACTACACATGTGGTCAGTACGGTCATTGTGGTTGAGCGCAAGGAAGAAGGCCATGTTTTTCCAGTCCAACGACCAGTTTACTACATCAGCGAAGTACTCTCTGCATCCAAGATTCGCTATCCTTAAGTCCAGAAGCTCCTTTATGCGGTATTCATAACTTCAAGAAAGTTACGACATTATTTTCAATCTTTTTTCAATTACTGTCGTGACTAAGTTCCCTCTTGGAGAAATCTATAATAACCCTGATGCGACTGGACGAATAAGCAAGTGGAAAGCGGAAATTGCTGCGTATAGTCTTGACTTTGTCCCGCAAACAGCTATCAAGTCCCAAGCCCTGGCTGACTTCACAGTCGAGTGGATGGAGATTCAGTACTTCAGATCAACTACTCGTCCAGAGCACAGGGTCATGTATTTTGACGAATCATTGAAGCTTGAAGGAGGAGGAGCAGGAGTCCTTTTGATTTCACCCAAAGGAGAACAACTCAAATATGTCTTGCAGATCCTTTTTCAAGTAACGAGCAATGAGGCTGAGTACGAAGCTATGCTTCATGGACTTCGTATTGCAGCATCCTTAGGCATCAAGCGCATATGTGTATATGGGGATTCCGCAGTGGCTATTCATCAAGTCAACAAAGATTGGGATACAACTAAAGAGACGACAGATGCATATGTCAAGGAAGTTCGCAATCTTGAATGTCACTTCCTTGGACTGGAATTTCACCATGTTGTCCGTGACTACAATGTTGCCGCCGATGCTTTGTCCAAGTTAGGGTCACAGCGAGCAGATGTCCCGGCAGAAATCTTTGTTCATGAGCTACATCATCCATCTATCAGCGAAACAACTCCCGACTATAGCCATGGGATTCCTCCACGTCCTGATCTTCAAGTAATGGTCATTGACACTGACTGGATGACACCTTTCATTGAGTATCTCCGGGATCATAAAGTACCAGATAACAAAAGAGAACAAGCTCGTCTCAGGTGCAGAGCTGCACACTATGTGGTAGTCAACAACACACTTTATCGGCGTGGGGCCTCTGTCAACGTCTTGATGAAGTGTATTACAGCCGACCAAGGCAGAACATTACTTGAAGAAATACACAGCGGTGTATGCGGCAATCACGCAACCTCCCGCACTCTAGTCGGTAAAGCTTACAGAGCAGGGTTTTTCTGGCCTACAGTACAGCGAGATGCAGAAGACATCGTCAAGAAATGTCAAGGCTGTTAGTTCTTCGCCCGCCATGCTCATGTCCCGGCTCATGAGCTCCGCATGATACCTTTATCTTGGCCCTTTGCATGTTGGGGTCTTGATCTTGTTGGTCCTCTAACAAAAGCTCCTGGTGGGTTCGAGTGGCTTATTGTAGCCATCGACAAGTTTACCAAATGGATTGAAGCACAGCCGTTGGTTAACCCACGAGCGGAGAATTTGATCAAGTTCTTTGATGGGATCATCCAGCGATTTGGCGTACCGCACGAGATCATTACATACCTCGGATCGGTGTTTACAAGCAATGCATTTCAAACATATTGTGATCAATATTCAATTGAACTCCATTATGCCTCGGTTGCTCAGCCACGAGCGAACGAACAAGTCGAGAAGACTAATGGATTACTATTGCAAGGCTTAAAGCCCCGATTATATGAGCCCTTGAAGAAATATGGTGGCAAGTGGGCTAAAGAATTACCAGCAGTACTCTAGGGGCTACGCACTCAACCAAGTCGTGCGACAGGACATACTCCTTATTTTCTAGTTTATGGGTCTGAAGCAGTTTTGCCTGCCGATCTCCTTTGGAATGCCCCAAGATTAGAAAATTATGATGAACAAGTTGCTCAGCAAGAACGATTTCAGTATGTTGATGGTGTCGAAGAAGCTCGAGTGGCAGCTCTCATTCAGAATACACGTTACCTTGAAGGGTTACGGCGCTAGCACCAACGCTCTGTCTAGCCTCGTTCCTTCGTCATAGGAGACTTGGTGCTTCGGCGCGTACAGAAGACATATGGCCTACATAAGCTCATGTCAAGATGGGAAGGCCCTTTCATTGTCAAACAAGTCATTGGGGCTGGAACTTATCGCCTGCAAACTCAAGAAGGCGAAGAATTGCCCAATGTATGGAACATCGAACACTTGAAGAAATTCTACTCGTGATTGGGTTCTACAGTGCCATCATGTATCTTTTTTTATTATCAAGAGATCAATAAATTTGTTCCCGCATATCCATATTGTTTTCTCATCAGAGAACCCTGTGTCATGCTATTTACAAGTTTTCAAGCCCAGGGTTATTTTCAATTAGTCAATAGAAGTCATGACTGCTTTTTCAGAAGCGGCATCAAGCCTCAGAAGTCATGACAGATCTACACCGGCCTATACATGGTTGTTGTTGTTAGTATCGTTTCTATGTGACATATTATGGATGTTTCTGCTCTGTGTCTATGTGCCGACTACATCAGACTCCTTTTTTCATTGCTCACTAAGAGTTTTTTATTTTTCAAATAACATTATCATGCAACTTATCAAGTACACTCTACTTCCAAATAGTAATTTCAATGGCTCTGCAACAGAAACCCAACAAGTCCCTTCATGGCTTGTTTGAACAAATTTTTCTGTATTCAAGCAGAACTTGTTATTTTTAGACCTTGAGTCTAGGCACCATTGTACTTTTGCATGATTTCATTAGCATGTTCCAAGATCATCTACAAGTAAAAAACAAATGACTTCAGGCTTTAAAAGTACTACAAGTACATCTCATACAATGAACATTCAAATTCATAAGCATTGTTACTTCCATTCAAAAGTAGCACAATTATATTGTTATATATTATATAGCAATCTCACAGCAACAACTTGTTTTTCACTTCTGGATTACAAAGTTTACAAATTTTTCAGCTACTGGCTTTGTTTCCTCTACTAGTGTTGTATATTGTTCTTCACTTGTACCAACTGGTAGATACTTCAATTCAATCTTTGCAGCCGGGTTGTGTGCCTTGAACAAAGCCAATACTTTACTTATGCAGTCTTTCAGGGTGGCCTTACAGAAGTCGCCGACTAGTTCTAGCACTTGGCGCAATCGCTCTGGTAGATATAAGTTGCCTGACCCTGCATCCTCTGGAATCAGCAAGTCCATGATTGGTTCCACAGCCTCTTCAATTTTCTTTCATTCATCAAGTAGGTTATTCACTTCCTCTTGTTTAATCTGAGAAATCTTCAAGGCAATGGCCAACTCTTTCTCCATGTTGGTACGAACTTTATGTTCCTTGGCGAAATTGGCATCTTTCTTATCAATTAGAGCCTTCAGCTTGGTAATATCGTCAGCTTGGCGCTGTACCTGGTTATACCAGCTTGAAGTCTTGTCTTTCTCTTCAGTCAGCTTTTTCTTCAAATCTTTGTATAGCAGGTTATATTTTTCAGTACTGCTTATTAGTATAAATACTTTACATTAAGTATAGAGTACTTACCAGTATTTTCTTTGTTCAAATTTGTCACACGGGTCTCCAATCTACCCTTGACATCAACAAGGCTGTCATTTTGCCTTTGGAGTGCTTGAATTTCTTCCTTGTGCTCCGCTTGGGCTTTCTCGAGTTCTTCACGAGCCTTCACCCAGTCGGCTTCTAACTCGCGAATCCGAGCTGATAATTTAGCATCTCTAGGCTTTTCGACTAGTTCGGCCAGTGCCTGTGCATTTTTCTATTATGACAATTTTATCTATGTTCTTGAATTCACAAGTAAGGTACACCAGTTTCTTACCAAAGCTAGTTGCAGGTGGTTGCGCAGTTCATAGGCTTCATCCTTCACGGATTTGCCCTGTACTTCAACCTGAACAGGAACATAGTTAACAATATTAATCAAGTTTTTACTCATGCAAACAACGAAATACATTTTATGAGTACTTACATTTTCAAGTCTTTCGCCTGGTATTTGCTCACACAGCACTCTCTCGAGTTGCTCTGTTTCTTGTATTTCTTCATCCTGCAGAATGCGATTCAAGTCGACATTACAATAAATGCAATAAGGAGTAACATTACTACAATTTTAGTTCAAGGAGTACCTTGTCTAGAGACGATTCATCAACATTGATAGCTTTGGCTGGTGATTCAACTCCTTCAGCGGAGCCAGCCGGGGCGATGGGGGCAGTACCTTGTGGCGAAAGACTCTCACTGGATATGTTGGCTTGTTAATCAGGGGCGCTAACCACCATCTGCCTCGAAGCTTCTGTGTCATCATGAGCAGTGCTCTTGGTTGGAGTCATTATGGTAGCTTCCAGCTGAGGCCTTGGCGGATTTTCAACATTGTCTTCAATTGCAGCCCCATCTTTAGTTCCCTCTTGTTGAACAACCTTTGTGATTGCTTCTTTGGGTGACCTGCCAGTCATAACAACTATAAGCATACATTATCTATTCAAAAGACAGAATCAAGACATTAGGGGGACAATTTTCTACTTACTCCTTTGGTGGTTCAGGAGCTTTCAGAGGCTGGAATTGGAACTTCAATAGAGGTTTTGGCCGCCTTGAACTATTGGTACTCTCAGAAGGTGTGCTTCCCAGAGCACTTGAAGAAGATGAACCTTGAGGAGTAGAGAGCCTATGTGATAGCTTGATGCGCTTGGATGGATCATCAGATGGTACGACATCATCAGATCTTGTCGACTTACTCCGAGTGGATCGTTTTCTCCTAGCAGTCATTGGTAGATCTAGAGCAGCTACAGGATACAAATATAAGCAATAACGTTATCAACATCAACAAATACTGCTTTTGAGTACTCAGGATACTTACTTGCAGTCAAAACTTGTGGTGGCGCGCTGATGTCAGAATTTTCCACGGCCTCGTCATCACTAGGGACATTGACAGCTTTATCACTAAGAGTCTTCTCAGATGAACTCTTAGCGAGTTCTTCCCATTGTTCGGGGGCAAACAGTTCTCGTGGTTCAGCCTGTATTGATCAAGATAATCATGGTTCTTATTTATAAAACATTAAACGACTCGAGTAATGCGGGCACATCCTTGGCTTCCTCAGCAGAGGGGCGGGAGTTCCAGTTCTCTTGGACCTTGGGGTACCACCCATCTTTTTCAGGACAACTCAAAGAATGATTTCCTGCTGTTTTTTAAGATATCCAAGTAAATGAGAAGGATACTAGTAACAGAATCGACTAATGTATTTGAATTTACAAGAGATTTGAAGTACACTTACCAATGGTGAACCATTTGCTCTTCTAGTCACCACAGGAATCCATGATTGGCATATCAAACCACTTCGCTTTCATTTTCTGGCGAAATTGGACGTCAGCTCCTCCAACAACTTCTGTTCTTATATGGGTTGGTTGTGGTTTGATATGGTATAGTGTGCGGAACAAAGGGAGGCTAGGTTCTATACCAAGAAATGCTTCACAAGCATGAACAAAGATAGAGATATATAAAATCCCGTTGGGATTAAGATGATGCAGTTGCAAGCCATAGAAACCAAGGAGATTTTTGAAAAAAGCAGAGATTGTCAAGCCAACTCCACGTTCACAGAAGGATATGAAAAGAGGAATTTCTTGGTTATTTTCAGTTGGGAATTCTTGATTTCAACAAGATTTCCACTTAAGGGAAGCTTGGTCAAGAAGCAAACCTTGTTCCACCAAGCTGCTCAACTCATCAGAGTTGGCCGCGCATCTCTTCCAAGCTACGGCAGGTGATGGTGGATCAGCGAATGTCGGCTTCATCAAAGGATCCGGAAGTGTTGATTTTCTTCTGCCACCCCTCTGAGATCCAGGGTTTCCAGTTCCCCTTCCTACGCCTCTCCCTCGCGAAGACATTGCAGAGCGATTCACTACCTTGGATTTCTCTCGCATTCACTGATTGCACAAGCTCGGGGGCTACCCTAGGCTGATCTTACGCACAAAGGTGTGATTGGTGATCGGCGAGGAAAGGGAGAGATTTCGGGCTCAGAGGTGTAGAGTTGAAGACGAATGAAGTGATTCATACAATGAAGTTCGGCAGATCTATATAATACATGGTTAGGGTTACTGTGCACTACAGTGCGGCGGCGTATCGCATCCTAATTTCCCGCCTACTTTTTCGAGATAACATTCCCTCATCAGTTAACGGAGCAAAATCCGGAAGTTCAGTTAGGCAACAGATTACAGAAGATTTATCCTGATCTTTAAACCAAAGATATTTGCTTTAAAGCTCGGGGGCTGCTAGCGGATAATCCGGGATTTGATTTCCGAAATTTAAGGATGAAAGGACCGTGATGTCACCTAGAGGGGGGTGAATAGGTGATTCTGCAAATTTCCAACACTTAAAACAATTGTCAGTTCAACTCCGGATACTCCGAGGGTATGTCGGATACTCCGGGGTTAAGGCCGGAGACTCCGCAACACCTCCGGATACTCCGGATATAACTTTGCTGGAAATATGACTAAGTCAAAACCAAAACCGGTCAGACCGGTTTGGGAAACCGGTCAGACCGATTTCTGACTGAGAAACACAAGAATGTAAATTAACCCCCTTTTCGTCCTCTAGCACAAATGTAACTTGATGAAGTGCTTGTATAGATGATTTCTAGCAGGTCCAACTAGTCCCTGCACACAAGATAAGCACAACCAAGTAGATCGAAGCGGAAGCAAATATATGTGCTAGAAAGGAAATTGTGAGGCAAACCAAATTTGAGACGCAGCGAATTGTTTCCCGAAGTTCGGATTCGTTGTTTGCCCAAAGGCTGCCCAAAAGCACAGCGAACCCTACGTCTCCGTTGAGGAAGCCCCTAGTGACCCAAAGGTCGAGCTATCTCCTCGGTTTCACTAACTTGATCTTTTCCCCAAAGGAGGCAAGATCACACCTGCACAAACAATCCGTGGCACACCACAACCTTGGTGGCTCACCGGCGACGCCTAGCCGTCTAGGAGGCTTCACCTCCAAGAGTAACAAATGCTTCAATGAGTTGCTAGACCTCAACCGCGAGTGCTCAAGCTATGGATTCACTCTTTACTGAGTTAGCTAACTCTCTAGCTCTCTATTGCTCACACATAAACCTTCTCTCAACCCAATCCAAAGATATGAACAAATACAACCAACTCTCACAAAGAGAGGCTTGGGGAGAGCTTGCTGGTGCTAGAATTGCTTCTGGTCGCCCAAGAGACCCAAATGAACCAGCAGCCCTCAAAGGTGAGGGCTAGGGGGTATAAATACCCCACACACAAAAACTAGCCGTTATACCCGTGGAAAACCGGTCAGACCGGTTTTCAAACGAAACTAGCCGTTACACTCCTGAGCTCCCAAACCGGTCAGACCGGTTTCCCAAACCGGTCAGACCGGTTTGGGTCCTTCCAGCACACTAAGTCCAAAAAATGCTCCTCTCAAAGGCTATCTCACATGGGTTGACCTATGAGCACTTTTTGATGTGTAGTCAAACAACTAATGTTGCATCCCTCTTGATAGTACGACATTCCTATACTCAAGATTGCGAATAATAAATAAACTCTCCACTTGAGCTTCTATGTCTTCATTGATGCCTTTCTTGATCAATATCAACTTGAGGGCTTCAACATTCCATTCTTGCCGAGCGAATCCAACTTGAGCTAGTGACTTAGAATTTCCAAGTGTATGATCACGAATCCATACCAATTCATAAGTCACTTCTTCATATATTTCTACAATGATTGAACGCATTGCATTGCTTCACTCGTTATGGCTGGATTAATGCCTAGGGATCAATCCACAGTACTAGTTCCTTCACCCTAGCAAAGTTCCTCGGCCACAAGACGACTCTTGTCCTTCACTTCGCTTAGTACCTCGTCACTAGCCATCTAGTTTGATCCCTTCCATCCTATCTTGCCACTTTAAGCTTGGCTTTGCTTTGCATCCACATGAAATCCATATTGAAATCCATGTCTTCAATTATCCGAGATATATCCAATATCTTCAATTGAGTTGTCCCAATATCATTTGACAAGCTTCTTCTAAATGAGACCTATCCATAAACATCACTTCTTGTCTCATTTGCCATTTCTATTTACTTGTCATTTTCTATATTAATCACATGGGATCACATCCACTTGTTTGCTTTCACAATATTGAACCAATAGAGCACATATTCTTATTAACAATTACATCACATAAATATCCATAAGAATAATCCCTGCTCATATACTTAAGCAAACACGTTAGAATACAAATCATGTTGTCATACAAATCACCAAAACACTTAAGTGCCTAGATGCACTTTCAATCTCCCCCTTTTTGGTGATTGATGACAACATGATTAAAGCTTACAAAAAGATATGAAATTTAAAGCTCTAAACTCTTGAGATATAGCATGAGCTCCCCCTTAATATGTGCCTTGAGTGGAATATCAAAATTTTGGCCTCACATGCCAAATGCACATATAAAGAAGAATATGAGAGCTCCCCCTATATCTCAGCATACAACATGTGCAACAAGTGTGTGTGAAAAAATAAAATAACATGTGATGCATATGACATGTATCTCACTCAAAAAGAGAAAGAGATGTACATGTGCTGTCTAAGCCGAAACCGGTCAGACCGGTTTGCAAAACCGGTCTGACCGGTTTTGCCAGTCAGCACATGTACACAACAGTACATCAACCAAAACATGCATATCACACTAGCAAATTGTCACTTAGAATACATAAACATGTTCAACGCACTCAGAAGCACACAATACAAGTCCTCAAGTCCACAAATAGATAAGTTTGAATTTATTACATCCATGTTTCTGCACACACAGCAGAAACCGGTCAGACCGGTTCTAAAACCGGTCAGACCGCTTTTGTCTGACAGACTACAAGAAACTGCTGAAACTTGACGCTTTAATCCATTCTTGTCCCCCTTTGTCATCAATCATCCATAAAAGGGCCTGGAGAAGCTTGTAGTCCTGCTCCCACCATCCGTCATGCATCCACATCTTCGCCGCAACTAGAAGGTCGGGCTATGATCATCATGACTAGGAGCAGAAGTGAGTCCGAAGATGGAAGCCGCTGCCTGTGAAGCAAAGTCTCCGGGAGATGGAGATGGGGCACTAGAAAACTGAACTCCTGCCATAGAAGATGATGTGCCACCATATGCATATGACGAGAACGGAAGTGTGGCAGCTGCATATGTAGGTCCTGGGGGTGCAAATCCAAACGAGGAACCAAACAAGTCTCCCTCTGAAGTAGGCATGTATGGCATGGTCCCTGGAGCACCAACTAACTGAGGAGGAGCTGGTGGAGGCTGTGTGCTCGGCCCAACATGTCCATATCCAAAGATGCCACCATACTCCTCAAAATAACCCGCATTCATGTGATCTGTCATTATGTCTCTAAGCGGGGGAATCTCCGGCAACTCAGGAGGTGGAGATATGGGAGATGGAGGGTTATCCGGACTCAGCACGGCACGCAATTTCTTGAACTCATCACGAGTTTTCTTGTTGTCGATCCTCTGCTGCCTAAGATCTACCCGGACATCCCGCTGACCTTTGCAAATCCCTGTGAACATAGAAAAGAATTTTCTGATTGGAGATGTCCTTTGCTCGGGCTGTGCACTGCTGCCAGATCCAAACCGGTCAGACCGGTTTGGTCAGGCTGCTGCTGAAAGGGCTGTGGCTGCTCCTTATGTTGCTGCTGCTGCTGCTCTGCTGCTTCTGTATCTTCTGGTGGGTCTGCTCGTGGAGATGGAAGCCTGATCTTCTTTGGAATGGGCACACGAAGTCGCCCATGAGATGCATCACAACGAAACCTAGTGTGCGTCACCATCTCTATGACCTTCATGATATAAGGTGCATATCCACAAAGCTTCTGAGGATTTTCAGATATATGCTTTATTTCCTCCCAAATGTAGTCACCCACACAGAACTTGTCTTCACCCGGCCTCATTCTAGCTAGCAAATTCTTGCTAAACAAGGACACTTCTGAAGTGTTGCCGCCTCTGGGGGCAAGTGACGCTCTAAGCATCCTGTTCAGCACCTGATAGTATGTGTATAGGCCAGCTACTTTGCCAAAGTTCCCTGTCTCTGTGCTCGGGTACATGAACTTCATGTTCTCAGCTGGAAAGGTTCCATCTAAATGCAGCCTGTGGCGTCTCCTGTCAGCCTGCCTGAAACCAAGACACTCTGCAAAAGCTAGATAAGAAATGTTATACGAGGTCCCCTCGGTCATCCAATGCATTCTCCTGGTCTCTAGCTCATCTCCCTCAAAGTAGACTGTGGCATAGAACTGAGCTATTATTTCTGTGTTCCAATCCCTCTAGTAGCCCATGATGGAGTAAATCTTTCTTGCTTTGCATGTTTCAATGATTTGATCAAAGATCATATTTTCAGCTTTCTCCATGTACTCCCAGTCTATCCAGTGCTGCTCACAGATAATCCTCCCTTTAATCACAGTCATCTGATAATAGTCATGCTGAAAAGCTGTGTGAAAGCGATAATCAGTAGTTGTCCTCGGGGCACCTATTGGACTTATTCTCCTCTGATCCCTAGCTGTATCTGTCATTCCGAGCCCCCTGTAATTAACAACTCTCCAAGTAGCAGGGGCAGTCGGCTCTCTGACTCTAGGGAACGGTGGCTCTCCACCCTCATCATCATGTCCCTCTTCTTCCTCATGTTCCTCTCCCTGATCTTCTCCCATATCCTCATCATCATCAACTGCTGCCCCACTCAGATGTCGTGGCTCAAACCGATACACATCATCCTCATCATCATCGCTCGAAGTGGCCACATGTTCATCAACTTCCTCAATCTGCTGATCGGCTACCCTTTTTGGCCTTCTAGGCCTCAATGATCTGCTATCACCCGCACGTGAGCTGCTGCCAATGGATGGATCTTGGCGACTCTTTTTTATTCTTTCGGCGTGCGTTCCCTTCGGCATCTTCCACTGCCTTTCCTGGTTTCACAAGATATGGAATACATAGAATAAGTACCAGGATTGAGATTGACATGAGATTGGTTCAATTTGAGAGCATCCAACAAGTTTTGAGACAGCTCAGAGCCAAACCGGTCAGACCGGTTTCAGAAACCGGTCAGACCGGTTTCAACCGAGATGAACCAAATCGAGTTGGGGTCAACCTAGACAGTTGCAATGTCAAGATATGAGTGATATACAGCAAGATAAATTATCCCTACACTTTATGGAGGCCAAACACGGTGCAAACGAAGGACTTGTGCCTTCACTGCCCAAACCGGTCAGACCGGTTTGGCAAACCGGTCAGACCGCTTTTGGCAGTGAAGGTGCAGATCCTTGGTTCGCAAAATGTGGCCCACCAAATCCATTGATCTCTTAGGGATAGGTTCCTAGACATGCCAGAAGATGTTCTACCAAAGGGTTTTGAAAGATATTCATCGAGTGAATAGATCGGGCGATGGGAACATTTGAATACCTTGAGAGCCTTGAGAACGAGAGAAGATGAAGATTTGAATCCAAAACTTGATGGGAATCCAATCTAGCAGCCTTAGGGCACTCCAATCTCACCAAGAATCCTCTTTTTCCTTGGATGAATCAAGAAATCGCCATGGGGCGTTTTCTTGCGGTGAAAACTGAGGAGATGGAAGTTTTTCGTGGTGAATGGATGAGAGAGAAGAGAGGGGAATCTTGGAGAGGTAAATATCCAGGTGGGACCAGCTGTCTGGGCCAAACCGGTCAGACCGGTTTGGGAAACCGGTCAGACCGGTTTCTCCCAGGCAGCTGGAACTTGTCCAAATACTGCAGATTTTAGCTCCAAAGATTCTATACTTGATCTGAGATTTCATAGGGTGGTCTTGATCTTTAAAATCTCATGATTGTCTTCAAAGGAGAAAAAGATTTCCGATAAAACCTGTGACCCTGGACACTCCGGGTGCATTCCGGAATATCCGAGAACGTCCAAAACAGAAGGGTACTCGGAACAACAAAGTTCCAGCATGGTCCCGGATAGTCCAGGGTGTCCAAGACAGCAAAACCACTTGAGACCTTGAGTGCACTTGGAAGTGATAGATATGTAAAGTCCAAAAGCTCCACTGACTCTTGCTTCTTCCAAGAGAGATGGGTAAAAGATGGATGGAAAGATAAGGATTTATGGACTTGAGAATATCTCACTATTTGTGACTAGCCATCAATCAAGCAAAGTTAACTATAGTCACAAATAGATCAATAACGGTCAAACGACCAAAACTCAAATATTTTTCAAAATAGCACATATCCTATCATGCTAGTTGAGTTTTCAAACACTATCCTATGTCACATGAAGACATGCACTTATATTGAGCTATGGATCACAATAGCATATTTAGTTCACACCATTTGCATTTGAAAAGCTTTTGACGGTAAGTCAATGTTAAGAGGTGTCCACCAAATATCTAATGGATACACAGGAAAGACACTCAATATAGGCGCATGCAAATGCACACACTAGCATGATATAGAGCCTAGATGCACAAGGTAAATACTAGTCAATAGAGATCATACCTTTGCCTCTAGCCACTCATGTTGTGCAATATAATTGATTTAAGCAATGTGTATTCTCCCATGAGATAAGCCATTGGACAAGAGAAAGAATACTTTAATTTGCACAACAACAAGTTTCACATTCATGACCTTTATACGTGGATGGCAAATAGGTCATTAAATATGAAACCTCACAATATAGACCAAATTCATTTTCTCTAGTGCATATATGATGTATTGTGTAGGAGAAGCTCATATGCACTAGTTTTGAATCAATCAAGATCAAATAAAGGAATTTAGCCTATATTATGGTGAGTTGTCAAAACATATATTAAGAGCAAGATCCAAGATATGAGATGAAACAATTTTACCACTTTGGATCGCGAATGAAATTGACAACTCCATTTGTGAGAAGCAATCTCTCACAATTGAGACTACAAGTTCAATAAAAGAAATGTGAGTCTCAAAGTCACAAATATTGAAGTAATCTCCCCCTGAATATGTGCACCATGCATGGACGGCATGTGACATGCACTTTGTCTTATGAGTGACATGGGTAGATTATTTCAATATTTGATCACGGCACATTATAAAATGCTTCTATTGAAATGTGCCAAGAAAACTTACTACCACATAGGTATAAGTTGATAAATATATGCCAAAGTGAGAACTTCAAGAAATATTTCATTTGCATCTTCATTTCTCACTTATTTACTCAAGCAGCAATTTTCTAGGACAAACCGGTCAGACCGGTTTGGCAAACCGGTCAGACCGGTTTTGCCAGACCTGTGCCACTTGAGTGTATATGCTTGTTTCTTGTCGTGTTGTCGTCCCATCTCAGAGTATAAGATTTTCCTGCATATGACAATACCTTGCTCCACATAGGGAGCCATTTAAAAGCACCACATGACATATATTATACTAATTCATGAAGAGTAGTTTTAGTCACTATCTAGTGCCACAAGAGCAATTACTTGAAACACTTGATCCTACCAAAGGCATGAGTGACTCAAACTTAATCAATTTAAGCGCAATGTTACCGAGATGACATTGGGTATAAGTTGTAGAGCGGAAGCATCTTCCTTGGCTAGCCATTTGATCACAAGTGATTGCTTTCAAGCCAAGCTTCCAATGCATCTCTTTGTCCCTGCTATCTTATCAAGCATGCTTTGGTACCCAACTCATGTTGGGTCCAACAAGGTTAGTCACAAGATGCTTAGGAACCCAAATGGCCCTTATGCTAGTTCGAGGTGTGTCAATCACTCTAGTAGCATAGGTGCTCACTTTGTCGTTCCTAAGCTTAGCAAAGTCATAAAGTACGAGGTTTGATTTGAGGACTTTACCATTTGGACAATCCTTACCCAAATGTCCCTTGGTCCGGCACGTGTAGCAAATACGGCTTCGGACCCCTCTTGAACCTCTTCTGACTTTCTTCTTGTGGTCATCATCAGTTTTTGGCCTTTTGCTTGATGTGTTGACTTGAGAGGCCCTCTTAGGAGGTGATTGGGCTGCTGCTGCCTGAAACCGGTCAGACCGGTTTGCCAAACCGGTCAGACCGGTTTTGGCAGAGCAGACAACACTTTGAGGAATTGGGCACTCGGCAATCAAGTGACCCTTTTCCTTGCATCTGAAGCATGCCCTTGTCTTTGCTCTTTGATTCTCTCTTCTTGTAGGGGACTTCTTCTTGTTCCTCTTGGGTGGACACATGAATGCATAGTGTCCCATCGTTGAGCACTTGAAGCATTTGATATGATCAAGGCTCTTCTTCTCACCAGCGGGAATCTTGTGCTTGTGAGCTTGATCTTGTTGAGGACTTGGGCTAGTGACGGTTTGTCTCTTCTCAAGCTTCTTCACCATGTGATCACGGTTATCTTGAGAAGGTTGCACTTGACCTTTGCCCTTCAACTTGATCAAGTCCTTCTTTAGCCTTTCAACCTCTTGCATGAGATCTTCATTTTCTTTAGCAATGAGGTTGTCACAAGATTCTACAATCACATGCTCAACACAAGATTTGGTTGCTTCGGAGCAACAAGGGTTATTGCAAGATAATATAATTTCAGCTTGTGAGCATGTGCATGTGTGAGTTTGAGGTTCAAAGGTTTTTACCGATATTACCATAACCTCGTTAGCTATTTCTAGCAAAGCATGTGACTCCACAAGCTCCTCATGGGAACACGAAAGTTCCTCATGTTTTGCTTGTAGCATCTCATGCTCACTAGCTAGCAAACCAAGTTTTTGCTTGAGCACTTGGTTTTCTTCTTCCTCGGTGAGAGCTTGGATAGTCCCAATTTTTGCACTTTCGTCCCTCTTGGTCTTCTTGTTGTTTTTGGCCATGAAACACTTGGAATCCTCATCACTGGAAGATAAAGATTCTCTTGTGCTTGAAGCTTTGCTTGTGCGGCGTTGGCGGCTCTTTTTCTGGCCTTGTGCAGCTTCTCTGGCCAAACCGGTCAGACCGGTTTTGGAAACCGGTTGGACCGGTTCTGGCAGAGAACCTGCAGCTGCATTGTTTTGGCCCTCTTGCTCCTTGGTGATGGTCACATGAGGCTCAGTGCATGTTTCTGATGATGTTGAGCACTCCTCATGTGACTTGGCTCTTGCTTGCTCTTGCTCGTCGCCTTTTGTGCTTGAGAATAGTTCTTCAAGTTGAGCCCATATAAGATGAGCATCAACTTGAATCATCTCACCTTTTAGGATGAAATTCTTCACTTCCTTGCTCAAAACACTAAACAAGAAGTTAGCGACACGAGCGTTGAGTTGAAGACAATCCATCTCCTCTTGTGTCATATTGGACATGTTGTTCCAATCAACATTTGGAGGATGGATTCCCTCAACTACAACCTGCTCAATAAGAGGACCCATGGTCCTAACAATATCAAGTACATGAGCAGACCAAGTAGCATAATTAGAGCCGTCACTAACTAGTGGCTCGATGGTTACCTCACAAAGATTTGACATCTTTCCTCACGGCGGTTAAGCTTGGATGTGAGGCCAAGCTCTGATACCAATTGAAAGGACCGTGATGTCACCTAGAGGGGGGTGAATAGGTGATTCTGCAAATTTCCAACACTTAAAACAATTGTCAGTTCAACTCCGGATACTCCGAGGGTATGTCGGATACTCCGGGGTTAAGGCCGGAGACTCCGCAACACCTCCGGATACTCCGGATATAACTTTGCTGGAAATATGACTAAGTCAGAACCAAAACCGGTCAGACCGGTTTGGGAAACCGGTCAGACCGGTTTCTGACTGAGAAACACAAGAATGTAAATTAACCCCCTTTTCGTCCTCTAGCACAAATGTAACTTGATGAAGTGCTTGTATAGATGATTTCTAGCAGGTCCAACTAGTCCCTGCACACAAGATAAGCACAACCAAGTAGATCGAAGCGGAAGCAAATATATGTGCTAGAAAGGAAATTGTGAGGCAAACCAAATTTGAGACGCAGCGAATTGTTTCCCGAAGTTCGGATTCGTTGTTTGCCCAAAGGCTGCCCAAAAGCACAGCGAACCCTACGTCTCCGTTGAGGAAGCCCCTAGTGACCCAAAGGTCGAGCTATCTCCTCGGTTTCACTAACTTGATCTTTTCCCCAAAGGAGGCAAGATCACACCTGCACAAACAATCCGTGGCACACCACAACCTTGGTGGCTCACCGGCGACACCTAGCCGTCTAGGAGGCTTCACCTCCAAGAGTAACAAATGCTTCAATGAGTTGCTAGACCTCAACCGCGAGTGCTCAAGCTATGGATTCACTCTTTACTGAGTTAGCTAACTCTCTAGCTCTCTATTGCTCACACATAAACCTTCTCTCAACCCAATCCAAAGATATGAACAAATACAACCAACTCTCACAAAGAGAGGCTTGGGGAGAGCTTGCTGGTGCTAGAATTGCTTCTGGTCGCCGAAGAGACCCAAATGAACCAGCAGCCCTCAAAGGTGAGGGCTAGGGGGTATAAATACCCCACACACAAAAACTAGCCGTTATACCCGTGGAAAACCGGTCAGACCGGTTTTCAAACGAAACTAGCCGTTACACTCCTGAGCTCCCAAACCGGTCAGACCGGTTTCCCAAACCGGTCAGACCGGTTTGGGTCCTTCCAGCACACTAAGTCCAAAAAACGCTCCTCTCAAAGGCTATCTCACATGGGTTGACCTATGAGCACTTTTTGGTGTGTAGTCAAACAACTAATGTTGCATCCCTCTTGATAGTACGACATTCCTATACTCAAGATTGCGAATAATAAATAAACTCTCCACTTGAGCTTCTATGTCTTCATTGATGCCTTTCTTGATCAATATCAACTTGAGGGCTTCAACATTCCATTCTTGCTGAGCGAATCCAACTTGAGCTAGTGACTTAGAATTTCCAAGTGTATGGTCACGAATCCATACCAATTCATAAGTCACTTCTTCATATATTTCTACAATGATTGAACGCATTGCATTGCTTCACTCGTTATGGCTGGATTAATGCCTAGGGATCAATCCACAGTACTAGTTCCTTCACCCTAGCAAAGTTCCTCGGCCACAAGACGACTCTTGTCCTTCACTTCGCTTAGTACCTCGTCACTAGCCATCTAGTTTGATCCCTTCCATTCTATCTTGCCACTTTAAGCTTGGCTTTGCTTTGCATCCACATGAAATCCATATTGAAATCCATGTCTTCAATTATCCGAGATATATCCAATATCTTCAATTGAGTTGTCCCAATATCATTTGACAAGCTTCTTCTAAATGAGACCTATCCATAAACATCACTTCTTGTCTCATTTGCCATTTCTATTTACTTGTCATTTTCTATATTAATCACATGGGATCACATCCACTTGTTTGCTTTCACAATATTGAACCAATAGAGCGCATATTCTTATTAACAATTACATCACATAAATATCCATAAGAATAATCCCTGCTCATATACTTAAGCAAACACGTTAGAATACAAATCATGTTGTCATACAAATCACCAAAACACTTAAGTGCCTAGATGCACTTTCAAAGGAATAATTACTTGCAGACCTTCGACTAGTTTTCATGAAACTGCTCGAAGCTCGGGGGCTACACCCAATGGGTGCACCTATTCGGCGCACACCATTGAACTACTCGAGATGAAGATAAGAAGATTGCTTTTGAACCTCCGACTACTTCAAGAGTACTCGGAGGCTCGGGGGCTACACCCATTGGGTGCATCAACAGATGCACTCCAATGTAAACTACTCGTCAGAGAAGGCTTGAGCGTCTTGAGCTTAGCTCCAATTACTCGAAGACAGATTCAAGACTTGAAGCGAATGCGTAAGATGCTCGGGGGCTTGTGGGACCAGGATCCCTAGGGCCACTCATTCAAAGATTAAACTACTCGATAAGGAATGTTTGATCCGGCTACTTCAAACTAGTCGGCTATGGTACAAGACGACGTAGTTGATTAGGTAAACTAGTCGTATACTAGTAGGAGACTCCCCACAGTATTTGTTGTAGTACTTGTTGACGTAAAATCTGCACCTCACGCCAAGCACACAGCAAGCCGAATTAGCTGGCTTCACACGTGGCCCGGGCTTTTGAATCCGGAAGCGTGCCAGTCAGTTTGCCTGAAAACTAACAAAGGGACAAAAAAGTTTAGATCAAAACCTGGAACGTGCCGGGTGAGACCAGACAGTTCCATATTTGCGGCTACGGAGCCAGTTTCGAACGACATATAGCTACAGAGAAGCTATCTGTCGGCAGTTAAAGCCTCATTCGGCAATCGGCAAGGCACGCAGTGAGCGCACTGCCGAATGCGTGACATAAGCATGACGAAAGATCGGCTTTCAACCGAATGAACATTGTAACACATACTCATAGCCGATTAACGAGAAACAGAGCATGATAGATAAATAAAAGGGTGAAACATGATCATAAATTCGCAGTAAAACAAGGAATGCATAGGCCGAAAGCAGCACCCGTCAAGCATGATAACAAACAAGTTAATCCACCGCATGATACGACTTGTTTAAGACCACGCCACTAATCAGATTAGATTAATCCACCGCATGATACAATCTAACCGTGAAAAGCTAAAAGCATTCAATGTTTAATTACGAACCCACAACACAGTCACGAATTTACATTGAAAACAAGAATGCATAGGCCGAAAGCAGCACCCGTCAAGCATGGCAACGAACGAGTCAATCCACCGCATGATACAACTCGTGTGAGGCCACACCACCAATCAGATTAAATCAATCCACCGCATGATACAATCTAATCGTGAAAGGCTAAAAGCATTCATTGTCCAATGCAAACCCACGAACACACGTTCACTCGTGAGAGCACTACCGAATGCGGCTATTTAGCCGAATCGGGGTTCATGGCGAAGGAACAAGCCCAATCGGTAAAGATAAATCTATCAGATCGAATCGAATTCTAATCCACCGGATGATTAGCTCTAAGACGACCCAAAAACCTGCATCTACCGCATGATACCCGGTTCTGTCAAGATCTACACGATGCCGACAAACTCGAACCCGCGACACGTGGCAACCT
This sequence comes from Echinochloa phyllopogon, assembly GCA_033239725.1. Taxonomy (NCBI): domain Eukaryota; kingdom Viridiplantae; phylum Streptophyta; class Magnoliopsida; order Poales; family Poaceae; genus Echinochloa; species Echinochloa phyllopogon. Next base: position 44,843,193 of record BTCW01000002.1, on the reverse strand, counting down.
AGATCGGTTTCGGACTCGGCTGTGAGGGGATGAGTCGTCACATCGTGAAGTAAAGCCGATTCTAGCCGATCTAGATTGGGCAAAGGTGTGTTGCATGAATTAAGCACATAGTAAAAACGAAGCAACACGGGGTAACTTAATGAATATGTTAGATCTTGCCGAAATCTAACAGAGCCGATAACTTGGTCCATACTAGATCTTAGCCCACCGCATGGCTCATGATCTAACAGAGGAACCTTCTTGAGACCACAACTTAAATCCACCGGATGATACTAAGCATGGTAACAAGACTACTTGCATCAAAGCTTAAATCCACCGCATGATACTAAGCATGATACAAGGTTGCCGGTACTTACGGAGGTCGACGGATCGATGACTCCTCTCGAAGAACTCGACGACTCGACTAAAGGACTCGATGTTGGCACGGGGCCGGTTTGTTGTATGATTGATTGTGTCTCTTTACAATTGCCATGGGTTTATATTTATACCCAGGTTTTGATACAACTCCTAGTCAGACACGACTACAATACTTGTTTCTAAAAATAAATGACGAATCTTCGTGCCCATATTGCGTTCCTTGTTCGAACCGGCCTTTTCCTCATATTGATCCACGTCATCATGTCTTCCCGAATGCTACCACTCTTCGCCTGCGGAACAATGCCTCTGCCGAATGATGACGCATTCCCGACCGCAGAGTATCTCTGCCGAACGTTTCAGAGAACACCCCTTAGCCGAATGACGACGCGTTCCCGACCGCAGAGCATCTTTGCCGAATGCCTCAGAGAAAGCCCTTTAGCCGAATGGCATCCTTCCACCAAATCCGGCTCACATGTCAGCCTCTTCCTGGTGCTAATTCTTGGTGTCAACACATGCCCCTTCAATTTCGGGATAAAGGATACTTTTATCTCGGAATTGACCAGGAATCCCCAACATTTCCAGGCTGAGCCCGTTCGACATCCGTTTTCTGCTCCCAAATCCTCAGAGTGCGTTCTCAAATTCAAACCCTAGTTCGTCGAATCTTTCAAGCTCCGATCTTCAAATGGCGAACCAGGATCAAATTCTTCAAGTAAGTTCCGTTTTCTTCAATCATATTCGGCATTACTCTTTTCAAGCTGCATTTTGAATCCCCGAATCGCTCTTCTTCCGTCCTCAATAGGCTCTGACCACTGAAATCCTGACCCCTACGGAGGAGCAATCCGCATCTTTCTTCCTCGGCCCTTCAGGGAATCCAGATCCCTCCGAAATTATTGCGGCCGAGTCTCAAAGGATTCCTTTCAAAACTTCACTGTCGGGACCTCACGAATGGCAGGATTCATTCAAAAACTGGCCTCTGCCCCCAATCGTTGGTTGGAGAAACTGGTACAAAAGGATTCTTGAAGATAAAAGCCCTCAGACGCAGAATTGGGACAGTCTTCGTATTTCTCATTGCTTGGAGCTATCTCTAGCCGAAACACCCAAGAATTAAAATCTCCTGATTGCAGCTTGTCACTTCTGGTCCAACGGCATGAACGCCTTTCTTTTTGGTCATGGACCAATGACTCCAACCCTGGCCGATGTTTACATGATAACCGGCCTGAACATTACAGGGACAACACACCCATACAGGTACAAAGGTTCTTCCAAACAGACAGGGGTGAAAACTGGAGTCGGCTATAAGAAATACATCCAGACTTACATGCATGATGGTCCTCTGACTGATGTTGAATACAGGGCCTTTCTGAATATGTGGTTGTGCAGATTTGTTTTCTGCGGCAAAGCCAATGAGCCAACTCTGAATCACATAGTAATGGCCGAAGACCTGGCTGCAGGCACACTTATCCCTCTCGGGAAATATCTTTTGGGAAGTGTCTATCACATGCTCCATCAAACCATCTATCAGATGCACACCAACAAGAAAATTTCTTGCGTCAATGGTCCCTGGTGGTTCGTCCAGATGTGGCTGCAATTGTACATGCACCAAATTGTCTCCATTGACCTCAACAGCCGACATTTCCCCTCAGTCAATTACCAGGAAGCAGAAGCCCAGAGCACCAAAGGCTGTCAAACCTATGGGGAAGCAGCCTCCACTATTGCTATCAACAAGAGCATTGGAGAACTGTTTGAACTTTTCTTCAAAGGCTTTGCCAATCCCCTCTGGTTCCTATACTTGGACAATGACAGTCTCACTTTTCCTTGTGAATTCAGCTTCGAGACTGGATGCATAGATGCAGAGTCCACAGCAATTTTTAACACTTTTATTCGGCCTTGCATCTTACCAGCCGAATTTTATGGAGGAAGGCTGGTTCAAAGTTCATATGAATATTACCAGCCGAATATAGTAGCCAGGCAATTAGGATGTGGCCAAGTGCCCCCAAGATTATTCTTTCATGAATTCCTCAAGCCTAGGCAGATCATCAAAGACTCCACAGAAACAAGAAGAATTTTTGATTATAAGTGTTGTGCAGCCATCTATCAGATCGAACCTTTTGTGCCAACAGCACTTGCTCATCCTTCTTTCATTCTTTGGTGGCAAGAAGTTCATGATCACATCTTTAATGTGCCAGTCTACCCTCTCTGCCTTGATTTGATGCCTGACTATCAGCCGAATTCAGAGGTAAACATGCTTATAATCCATTTGTTTTTCCACTGACATCCTCTTTCATCGACTTTTAACTCTGTTATCTTGCAGGACATAGTCCCTGCCCCTCTGGCCAGAGCAATTGCATATAACACTGCAGGCCCAATATCTATTCTGGGGCATCACTCTCCTTCTTTGGCTCAAATAATGTCTAGGCCTGCCAACCTGGATCCAACTCTTGCTGCACCACCTGCTGCCAAGAGAAAAATTTCTTCTCTAACTGCCCCTTCATCTATAAAGAAGAAAAGAACAAGCAGCAAAACAATTGCACAGGTCAAATTTCTCCTTCCTCGAGTAAAAAATGCTAATTTCATTCTGCTCATTTTCTACTCCTTTATGATTTCAGGCCAAATCACAGCAATTGGCCATTAGCACAGAACCTGCCGATGCTTCAGTGATTAGTAAAATTTCTCACCATCTTGTCCTTTTTAAAAACTCTTTTCATCGGCACTAACTTTCTTTCAGTCACAGAGCAAGCTTCAATGGATCCAATTTCGGAGAGCTCCCCTTTTCATCAAGAACCAGCTTCAGCTCTACCTGATGTACTTCAGCTAGAAGCCTCATCTCCACCAAAGAACCTTCCAAGCTCTCCTCAGCATGACATACAAGAATCTTTGCCTGAGCTTGAGCTGCCCTCTCTTTCCATCCAAGAGATCAGGAATGAGGTAGGAATAATTACCCAGTCTTCCCAGTTCTTTATTCAATGGATCATCAATAATTCGGCAATATCTCTTTCCAGGAAAAAATAACTTCATCACCCAGCTACTCATTTCCTCTGGATGATCTTGTTGCCGAACAAGTAGAGGAAATTTCTTCTAATCAAGCTTTATCAGAAGAAATCCAGGCAAAATTAAAGGAAATCTTCTCCTTTCTGCACAAAGACATCCAGGATCAAGTCAAGGATGCTGATCTTCTGAGAGATATGCTCGAGCCCATTGAACACAACCTTCCCGTTGACATTCAAGCTTCTTTGGAACCAATCTCTAAATTAGATCAACAATTTGCTGCAGTCAGACAGGCTCTGAAAGGTCAATCTTTACAACCAGCATTAGAGCAAAGAAGAGCCATAGCTAAGCAATCCTTGAAAGATCTGCATACTCAAGCTCAGAGTAACAAAGAATTGTCAGCTAGACTGCAGTCAACACTTGATCTGAAGAAGACCAGAAAAGCTGAACTAGAAGCCGAACTGAGGGTCCTGTCAGCCGAAATCGAAGCTGACGAGAAGAAGTTAGCCGAATTCCCTGATCAACTTTGTAGTTTCACCAATCTTTGCTTTCTCTCCATTGTGGGTAACTCATTCGGCAAAGCTGATTTTAATAGCATCAGACCCGAAAACGCTTCAACTATGACATAGCCGAATCTCATCCAGTCAAAGCCGAATACGACTCGATAAGAATCCCAAACGACATGAGAACCGATCGGCTGGAAAATCCTTTCCACCTTCCGAACTCTTCGGAATACGCGCCACGATCTTTGGCCACGATTTCCTCTGCGGGTTCTATAAATAAACACCCAGGCAGCCCACAGTTTTTCACCAAGTTCTTCATCTTCCAAGTTTTTGCCGACTCAAGTCATTCTTTTCCCCATCCACAGTAACTCCGAGGAACTTCCAATGGCCGATAACAACAGGAGGCGCCCGGCCGTCGATGAGGCCGAAGGAAGTCGCGCCGACGCTCGCCGCAGGTGATTGGCTACTTGCTTCTCTCCTGTTCTTCTCGAGATTTTCTTTCTCTTTCTTGACGAATCTTCTTCGTTCTTTCAGGGTAATCCAATGGATTGCCGGCGCTGGTGCGCCAGTTGCGGCTCCAGCCGCTGCTCCTGCGGCGCCCAACTCCTCGAGTTCGTCCAATCGGACCCGTTCATCGGACGACCCCCGCTACTCAGACGGCGATGCTCGCCGATTCAAGGCGGAGCGCGACGACTCTCGTCGCGAACTGGAGATCATCTCCAAGCAAGCCGGGATTGCTGACCTTGAATGGCAGCACGAGCGCAAGCAGCTGCTTGAAGTTATTGATGGTGAGTCCTGCAATCTGCTCAACCTCAATTCTCGTCCTCCAACTGATATTAATCTGTTATCCCCTTGTGACTTTGCAGCGCGTGATGCTGAACTTGATCGACTGAAGGCGCTGGTGGAGGAGCTGGCGGACAAGGTGAACGCCCAAGGGGACACACCCGAGGCACGCCTTGGTGCGGTGGCAGGTCGTGTCGACGAAGTGGCCTCCCATGGCGTTCGCCTGGGCGTCGCTGCGGGTCTCGTCGCTATGTCGACGCACACCGGCACTGACTATTCCAGAATGCCGGTTGGTTTCGCCAACAACAACCCAGAAGACATCGACGATATTGACGCCTCTATTGATCGTCTTGATGGCCATGGCACTGCCATTGCCGATTCCATTCATCCCCAGTCTGTTCTGAACAGGCTCTTTCAGTAGTTTGTACTAGGGATTTATGGAATTTCGGCAATAAAACTTATCCTTTGCATGAACTCTTGATGTAACATACTTTGTGCTAAGGGCAATACATTCAGTATTGGCCGTTTCTGTCAATTTCCTTCTAAAGACGATTTCTTCCCAAATATCGGCTGTTCGGCAATTTAATATATCAATCACCGATCGATTTCAACACTGGGATAATACCTCTTCAAATATCTTCCATTTATAGCAGAAGCAAATTCTTCTCCCAATAATGTCTTCAAAATATATGCATTTCCAGGCACGCATCTAACTACTCTGAAAGGACCTTCCCAATTTGGAGACCATTTGCCGAATGCTGCATATTTGGTTCCAATCGGCAATATCGCTTTCCAAACTAGATCACCTTCTGTAAATTGCTTAACCTTCACCTTCTTGTCGTAATACTTAGCAACTCGCATTTTGTTCTTCTCAATATTCTCCAAGGCCCTGAGACGAATCATATGCAAATCTTCTAATTCGTCCATCATTAAATCTTTATAATCTTTAGAACTCAAATCCCTTTGCAACTTTATTCTTCTTGAGTCTAATTGTATCTCCCATGGCAAGATAGCATGATGCCCATACACCAACTCATAAGGAGACGTCTGTGTAGCCCCATGTGGAGCCATTCGGTAAGCCCATAAAGCCTCATTGAGTACTGAATGCCACTTTCTCGGCTTCTGATCAATCTTTTTCTGTATAATTTTAATCATAATCTTGTTAGAAGCCTCTGCCTGACCATTAGCTTGGGCATAATAAGGAGAAGAATTCAACAATTTGATGCCCATACTTTCAGCAAAATCTTTGAACTCTGCAGATGTAAATTGAGACCCTTGATCTGTGGTGATTGTTTGAGGAATCCCAAATCTGTAAATGATATGTTCTTTAACAAATTCAACCATATTCTCTGACGTCACCTTCTTTAATGGAATTGCCTCAACCCACTTGGTAAAATAATCGGTTGCCAAAAGCACAAACTTATGCCCCTTGCTAGATGGAGGATTTATTTGGCCAATCAAATCTATTCCCCATCCTCTGAATGGCCATGGCTTGATAATGGGATTCAAAGCCGATGCCGGAACTCTCTGAATGTTTCCAAATCTCTGACAGTCTTGACATCCCTTATAATATTCAAAACAATCTTCCAACATTGTCGGCCAGTAATATCCAGTTCTTCTAATAATCCACTTCATTCGATAGGCCGATTGATGTGCTCCACACAACCCATCATGTATTTCACTCATCAGCCTTTTTGCTTCTTCATGATTTAAGCAATGTAACAGCACCCCATCCAAGGATTTATAATACAAATTATCATCAAGAAGAACAAACTTTAAAGCTTTATACCTGAGCTTTCTAGAAACCTTTCGGGATGGATTTTCCAGATAATCGGCAATCTCTTTTCTCCAATCATCCTCTGCCAGATTATTCCCGAATGCATATACATCATTAGCAAAAACTTCTCGAAGCTCTTTATAACCTGATGCACTTTGGGCCAATCTATTTGCCTCTCCATTATCCCCTCTAGGAATGTGTCGTAGAATCACTGACCGAAAGCTCTTCAATATTTCTTTGCATTCTTCATAGTAATTCCTCAAGGTATCACTTTTGCACTCATATTCACCATTCAATTGTTTTATGACCAATTCTGAATCTCCAAAAATTTCAACCGCAATGGCCTTTGCTTCTTTCAAATATTGGAGCCCTTTGAGCAATGCCTCATACTCAGCTTGATTGTTAGTAACAGCAGATTGAATGGGAACAGCAAACTCAAATGTTTCTCCTTTGGGTGAAATTAATAAGATACCTGCTCCACCACCTTTGTTGCATGAAGATCCATCGAAGAATAACACCCAAGAAACAATGTTAAGCAAATTTATCGATGTATCATGATGTTCAGTAATGAAGTCGGCAATAATCTGTCCCTTAACAGCCTTTGCCGATTCAAACCTTAACTCAAATTCAGACAAAGCTAAAATCCATTTGACAATCCTTCCGTTCAAAATTGGCATAGACAACATGTGTTTTATCACATCAAACTTTGAATACACAATGCATTCGGCATGTAGTAAATAGTGCCGAAATTTTGTACAGGAGTAGTAAACACATAAGCAAAGCTTCTCTATAGCCGAATACCTTGTCTCTGGATCTAGTAACTTTCGGCTAAGGTATGCAACTACTCTTTCTTTCCCTTCAAATTCTTGAATGAGGGCCGATCCAATAGTTTGGGCATCGGCCGCCACGTACAACTTGAAAGGCTTGTTCAATTGTGGAGGTACCAATACTGGTGGCTTCTTCATGTACTCCTTTATTTCATCAAAAGCCTTCTGTTGTTCGTCACCCCATACAAACTTTTGATCCTTTTTTATTTTCAACAGTGAGGAAAAAGGCAATACCTTCTGTGACAAGTTTGATATGAACCTTCTCACAAAATTTATCTTGCCAAGCAGTGATTGTAGCTCTTTAAGATTAGTTGGAGGAACAATTTCATCAATTGCCTTCATGCTTTTCTTACCAACTCCTATTCCTCCTTCATGTATCAAAAATCCCAGAAACTCTCCAGCCGAAACTCCAAAAGCACACTTGTTCGGGTTCATCTTAAGCCCATGTTTCCTGGTGCATTCTAGAGTTTTCCTTATGTCGGCCAAATGAGACTCATGATCCAATGACTTGATCACCACATCATCAATATATATTTCCACAATCTTGCCGATCAACTCATGAAAAATATAATTCATAGCCCTTTGATAAGTTGCACCGGCATTTTTCAATCCAAAGGTCATGACAACCCACTCAAACAACCCTATGTGTCCAGGACACCTGAAAGCTGTCTTTACTATATCTTCCAATGCCATATAAATTTGATTGTATCCTGCGTTACCATCCATGAAACTAAGCACTTTGTATCCAGCAGCAGCATCAACCAATGAATCAGCAATAGGCATTGGATATCCATCCATGGGTGTAGCCTTGTTTAGATCTCTAAAATCTATGCAAACTCTCATTTTTCCATTTTTCTTATAGACAGGAACGATATTAGAGATCCAATCCGCGTATTTACATGGCCGAATGAAATTTGCATCTAGTAATCTTTCAATCTCCTTTTTCACATCGGCCAACACTTCTTCCTTGTAGATTTTCCGGGGTGGTTGCTTGTAAGGCCTGTAACCAGGTTTGATTGGCAACCGATGCTCAACAATAGAACGGTCTAAATCGGGCATCTCCGAATAATCCCAAGCAAAGCAGTCTTTGTATTCTTTTAACAATGTCACCAACTTTTCTTTGAAAACCGAATCCAAGTTAGCACTGATAAATGTCGGCCTTGGCTTGTCACCATCTCCAATGTCCACTTCTTCTAATTTATCGGCCGACACAAATCCACGTCCTAATTTTCCATCAGTTCCATCAATTGGATTTTCCATCAAAAATTACTATGAGAGCCGACTGCTTCGATCGGCTGCTGATCACTGCTGGCTGGTGCCACAGGACCTTCTCCCCAGTCTTTGCCTGAGAAACAATCTATGCCTTGATATTCCCAGAAAGCTGGTTCCATATTTGCCACGCTTATTGAATCATCTGCTTGGACAATCTCCACCTCATCATCTATCCACTGAATAAGCTGTTGATGCATAGTAGATGGAATACAACAATTTGCATGAATCCAATCTCTTCCAAGCAGCAAGCTATATGCCCCTTTGCCTTCAATGACAAAGAAAGTCGTAAGCAGAGTCTTGGACCCAATCATAAGATCAACGTGCACGCATCCCTTGGTGTCCGAAGGATTTCCAGCAAAATCATTCAGAATTATGCTCGTTGGTGTCAAATCTCTAGGGCCCATACCAAGCTTCCTGAATGTGGTATATGGCATTACATTGACAGTAGCTCCTCCATCGACAAACATCTTGGTCAATGGTTTGCCATTAACATATCCCTTCAAGTATAGTGGCTTCATGTGCCGATTCTGGGCTGGCTTCTCAAAAACAGCTTGTTTGTTCAACATCAATTGTGCCATTAACCCAAATCGTTCGGCATCATCTATATCAGGCAATATCTCTTCCTGTACAATTTGGTTAGCTGGAGCCATGAATTCATTCGGCAGAAAACATACCATACATGTAGGAGCCGAATGACCACGTTCGTCAGGCCTGTCCTTTGGGAGCCATATTGATTTCACCTTGACCTTTGTTTGCTTCAATTCCTGATTCCTCAGGCGCTGTACTCTTCTCTTCTGGCTCTTCCACAAACCAGGTGGGCACCATTGTCCTTCTTGCCAAACATAAGCATGATCTTCTTCTTCTTCACAATCAACCCACTTGTAATCAGCATGTCTCTTTCTTGGTTGATCATTAAAACGCCGATCATCATTAGGACGCACCCTGCCAATTCTTTCATGGACAGATCGGCGATTGACAGTTCCCTGCCTATATTCATCATACCTATTATTGCATTCAGGACAACTATTCCATGTGGGAAGCTTCAAACCTTCGTTCCAACAGTGTCTGAAGAATGCACACCCCCAATGCGCACGTTCCTGCTTTCGAGCATACTCCTCTTGTTCTTCCTCAAACCTTTCTTCTTCGCGCCTTCTTTTCTCCTCCTCGTATTCACGCCTTTGAAAACGCTCTTTTTCTTGCTGACGCTGCCATTTGTTGAGGAGAATACGTGTAGTAACTCTAGGTTTAAAGGATTCTCCCACTTCAAATCGGCTATTCGGGAACCGAAGATTTTTCTGGCGAATCTGCTCAATTGTGATCTGCCGAGTAGGATCAACTGAACCATCCTGTTTTGCCTTCTTTGAGGTTAAAACTTTCAATCTTCCCTTTTCTCCAGATGGAACAGCATTCACCATATTAACCGAGAACCCGATCATATTCTGAGGGAAAGGGTTACTGTCCAGTTTCATCTTGTTGTCGAATTTCAGATGTCCTTCCTGGATAGCTTTCTGAATCTTCATCCTAAAGACTCTGCATTCATTAATGGAATGAGAATTTCTATCATGAAACCCACAGTACCTCTTATCTTTCACTCCATCGGGCCGAAGCATAGAATGCCCCTCTGGCAATTTGATTCGGCCTTCTTTCACCAGGAACTCAAACAATTTATCCGCCTTAGTCACATCAAAATCATATGTTCCCTTCATCTGTTTGATCCATCTTTGAGTCATTGTAACTGGTTCTTTGCTCCACACTATCTCTGCTGCGGCTATCTCCTCGCTATCTTCATACCCATCTTCTTGATCTGCTCTTTCAAGGAATTGGTTATAGATGTCAGCTACATCATTATTTTTAGCAAATCTGGCATCTTTCTTGAAACCATATGCCTGGTTACTCATCAAGGCCAATCTGTGCGACAACTGGCCCAGATCATCAAACTCCATCCCGAATAGCTTCTCCCGAATGGCAGGCAGCATGCCAGCTACAGCCATACCAGCCAGTTGATCATCAGGTATGTTCAGAGAAAAGCACATACTCTTTGTTTCCCTAAATCTCCTGAGGAACTCCGTAGGTGTTTCATTATTCCTCTGCCTTAAGCTGGTCAAATCAACCAACTTTTTCTCGGTACTGCCAATGTAGTAATGAGCATGGAATTTCTGCTCCAGGTCTTTCCAAGTACAAATCGACTGAGCAGGCAAAGAAGCAAACCATGTAAAAGCTGGACCCGTCAGTGACAAAGGAAAGTATCTGATTCTGAAAGCCTCATCTGCCGAAGCCTCTCCAAGCTGCATCAGATATCGAGCTATATGTTCCACAGTGCTAGTATCATCTTGTCCTGAGAATTTAGTAAACTCTGTAGGCACCTTGACTCTATTCGGCAATGATACCCTTTGGTACCATTCCGGGAAAGGAGACGAGTACATGTACCCCTGATTTTTAGGCTTCAGACCGAATTGATTTTGCAATACATCGGTCATTTTTTGCACCATGAGGTCAATACTGGTATCTTGATTCCCTGGTCTCCCAGCAAGCATGCCTGCAGTACCAACATACCCAGGGTTCGGGAGAGTGTCGATAGCATTGTAATCCATAAACTCTGAATATCCGTTTCCATATAAATCCCTCTGCAGTCTGTTGTTCAAGGGAGATATCTTGTAAGCAGAAGCAGGCGGATTCCCTGCGGTGCCGAATGCCATATCACCGTATGTGCGAGTTTTCGGCAGTGCAGGCTGAGGATCTTGCCGAATCGGTTGTCCATTTGTATCTTTAGTACCAGAACCTCCAGTTTCATCAGCATTCCCTTTACCATGTGGCCTCTGAGCTTGTGCTTGAACATTGAAGTATGTCGGGCCACCCAATTGCCCATGTATCTGCTCAAAGGATTTATCCACATGTTGACCAAAAATGCTTACCATTATATGCCGAAAGCTGTTCAAGAACGCAGCATTGTGATTGGTCATTGCTTCCCCCAAAGCTTTGTATAACAAGCCCGAGAATCTCTCCCTTTCTTCTTCTTCAGTAAAATCAGACTGCCCAGGAAGGAGAACTCTTGGCAGATCGGACTTGAGAAAAGGTGCACCACTCCTGTTCTTGGCGAAAGACAGTAAACATTTGTTAATGAATTGGTTGGCAGCAACCTTTACCATCTGTTGATGTTCTTCAGACAACTCTTCCAAAGTGACATCCATGATGTCGCTCAACTCAGGCATCTTGAAAACTTGTGTGTGTCCCACCGAGCGTGCCAAAAAGTGTGTTGACGTAAAATCTGCACCTCACGCCAAGCACACAGCAAGCCGAATTAGCTGGCTTCACACGTGGCCCGGGCTTTTGAATCCGGAAGCGTGCCAGTCAGTTTGCCTGAAAACTAACAAAGGGACAAAAAAGTTTAGATCAAAACCTGGAACGTGCCGGGTGAGACCAGACAGTTCCATATTTGCGGCTACGGAGCCAGTTTCGAACGACATATAGCTACAGAGAAGCTATCTGTCGGCAGTTAAAGCCTCATTCGGCAATCGGCAAGGCACGCAGTGAGCGCACTGCCGAATGCGTGACATAAGCATGACGAAAGATCGGCTTTCAACCGAATGAACATTGTAACACATACTCATAGCCGATTAACGAGAAACAGAGCATGATAGATAAATAAAAGGGTGAAACATGATCATAAATTCGCAGTAAAACAAGGAATGCATAGGCCGAAAGCAGCACCCGTCAAGCATGATAACAAACAAGTTAATCCACCGCATGATACGACTTGTTTAAGACCACGCCACTAATCAGATTAGATTAATCCACCGCATGATACAATCTAACCGTGAAAAGCTAAAAGCATTCAATGTTTAATTACGAACCCACAACACAGTCACGAATTTACATTGAAAACAAGAATGCATAGGCCGAAAGCAGCACCCGTCAAGCATGGCAACGAACGAGTCAATCCACCGCATGATACAACTCGTGTGAGGCCACACCACCAATCAGATTAAATCAATCCACCGCATGATACAATCTAATCGTGAAAGGCTAAAAGCATTCATTGTCCAATGCAAACCCACGAACACACGTTCACTCGTGAGAGCACTACCGAATGCGGCTATTTAGCCGAATCGGGGTTCATGGCGAAGGAACAAGCCCAATCGGTAAAGATAAATCTATCAGATCGAATCGAATTCTAATCCACCGGATGATTAGCTCTAAGACGACCCAAAAACCTGCATCTACTGCATGATACCCGGTTCTGTCAAGATCTACACGATGCCGACAAACTCGAACCCGCGACACGTGGCAACCTAGATCGGTTTCGGACTCGGCTGTGAGGGGATGAGTCGTCACATCGTGAAGTAAAGCCGATTCTAGCCGATCTAGATTGGGCAAAGGTGTGTTGCATGAATTAAGCACATAGTAAAAACGAAGCAACACGGGGTAACTTAATGAATCTGTTAGATCTTGCCGAAATCTAACAGAGCCGATAACTTGGTCCATACTAGATCTTAGCCCACCGCATGGCTCATGATCTAACAGAGGAACCTTCTTGAGACCACAACTTAAATCCACCGGATGATACTAAGCATGGTAACAAGACTACTTGCATTAAAGCTTAAATCCACCGCATGATACTAAGCATGATACAAGGTTGCCGGTACTTACGGAGGTCGACGGATCGATGACTCCTCTCGAAGAACTCGACGACTCGACTAAAGGACTCGATGTTGGCACGGGGCCGGTTTGTTGTATGATTGATTGTGTCTCTTTACAATTGCCATGGGTTTATATTTATACCCAGGTTTTGATACAACTCCTAGTCAGACACGACTACAATACTTGTTTCTAAAAATAAATGACGAATCTTCGTGCCCATATTGCGTTCCTTGTTCGAACCGGCCTTTTCCTCATATTGATCCACGTCATCATGTCTTCCCGAATGCTACCACTCTTCGCCTGCGGAACAATGCCTCTGCCGAATGATGACGCATTCCCGACCGCAGAGTATCTCTGCCGAACGTTTCAGAGAACACCCCTTAGCCGAATGACGACGCGTTCCCGACCGCAGAGCATCTTTGCCGAATGCCTCAGAGAAAGCCCTTTAGCCGAATGGCATCCTTCCACCAAATCCGGCTCACATGTCAGCCTCTTCCTGGTGCTAATTCTTGGTGTCAACAGTACTCCAAGTTGTATACGACTAAGATATTGTAACCGACTTGTAACTCTACTCCTCCAGACTATATAAGGTGGAGCAGGGACCCCTCCAAAAGACATCAGACAACCTCACGAATAATACAATCAGTCATACATGACGTAGGGTATTACGCTACTCGCGGCCCGAACCTGTCTAAATCGTGTTGTTCGTGCACTATCGTTTCTAAGAACTATGCGAGACCCACACAAATCTACTCCCTGTGGTATCCCCGGTTAGACGTACTCGACATAATTCGTCGACGGGTCCCTTCTGGATTCCAACGGCTAAATATTAGATGCGGTAAGACGCTAGCTGATCTATCGATGGGATCGATGAGGATCCTGAACTACAGATCTCAGCTAATTTTTACTAGCTAGTTGGATCCAAACGAGGCAGGTTAGTTATCCGGTAGGTAGGACTGCGAGAACCGGTGATTCATTGAACTCGGACGCTCCTCTTCTGAAAACTGAACTCGGACGCTCCTGTGATCCCGGTTCATCGGGTTGGACAGGAGACCAGTTTGACGTGATTTGCCCCTCTCCGCGTCAATCCGATGGTCACGATGTCATTGATTGGCGAGGAATCGTATTGTTTGCCTTAAGCAATACAGTCAAGACACAATAATACTACTGCTAGCTTTTAGGAGTATTTTTTGCTGGAAATGATAATGCCAGGGCCAGGCTGCTCAGCGATTTACGTATGCTGTCGAAGCCAAGAAAAGTGTACTGCCCGGTCCATGCGAGGCTCAAGGCCCAAGTCCAGTATAAAATGGCATCTCCACTGCACATGGGCTTAATTTGAAAGGCCCTTACTAAAAAAAATCCTAAATGTTCGCATGCCGCATGCTGCTCTTCGTTTACTCGAAATGTCTCGTCGTTCAGTCTATTATTATACTAATCTAGATCTAGATCTATATAGCCAATGTGCATGTGATTCATGCCTCGTCGCAAGTTGCCCTCTTGGATTAGATCAATCTGCGTGCTTGTGATTCATGTCACGGCCCAAAAAAGGTCCTGCATTGTACCTAAACCATTTAAATAACGTTTGACCTGAACTCCTGTTTGTTTGGTCTCCCCGAAAATCAATTGACCTGAGCGTGAGCGACGCTGCGATTTGAATACATGGATGGATCATGGATGTCGCGCATGCATGGCAGGTATGCGACGTACGCACGGGAAGCCGGCCATTCCACAGCGCGAGAGGCCGCCGAGCAGCTAGCGCGTTGCCGGACAGGGATCGGAACTGAAGGCGGCCTTGTCGGAGACGAAGGCGTGCGGTTAAAACAAGAAGAGATAGATATGGAGGCGACGGGGCAACTCGATCTGATCTCACGTGCCCCAGCACGCAAGAGCCGGGGGGCCGGACGTACTGGCTGTTCAATTCCATGCGCTCCGTGTGAAAGGAAACAGCGCCAATAGCTAGCTCTGACGTCCCACTGTCCAGGCCGCTCGCCGCGATCTTTCAGCCCGACGCGGCTTTGCGGTGCGCCGGTGCCTCCTGATGTGTGGCAGTGGTGATCTGTTACTGTTAGAACGCGACGCACACTGCTCGATGTACAGTGCCAGTACGAGGCTTGTGGGCAGCAGGATCGAGGTCCTATGTGTACAGTACACGTGAGAAGGACAACAGATGCTACTGGCGCTGATGATCGATCGGGAACCGACGTACACCGGCCCCGTCCAGGCGTCCAACAAAGTCGATCGTAGCGTAGCTTGCCGCGGCAGACATGACACACGTACGTCGGTACATGTGCCGTTCGTTCCCTTCCTGGGATCCCGGTAGGAAGCGAATGAAGCTGCTGTCGATTCAGGTGGGCAGGCGCGTCCGATCCGATCCGATCCACAGCGGGCGGTAGCACAATCATCTACCGGCTACCGCAAGCCGCGCCGTGTCCTGCACCTCACACATTTTGTTGTTTGCGCTTTACACCAACCGAGGGAGAAAAAAGACAGAAGAAAGGCTCCAATTCATTCAGGCATTATTCATGGTGTCGACAAGGGATCCCGTCCAATCTCCTGCTTTTATGTGCTGTACCACTTCATGAAACAAGAAGGAGAATAATAAAAAGAGAGAGCGGCCGCCGGCAAAAGAAAAGGGCTCAGCTCGCAGACGCGGTGGCGTTGCCGTGCCACCTACCTGATCGATCACCGGCGAGTGGCTAGATAGACGACGACGATGAGTCGATGATGGAAATGGAATGGAGCTGAGCGTGCATGACTTCTTGACGCGGGTAATTAACTTGCCCCGGTCGCAACATCCAAATAAGGTTCGGGCCTGTTTTCCACTCTCGACGACGAAGATTAAAATGTTGTACGTATTTTCTACGAATCGAGTTAAGTCGTGGCACGAAAATCAACAACGACACTTATTTAGGGACGAATGGAGTATATAGCTCAAATCCTACTTGATGATCTCCGACTCTTGGTCCTGTTCATTCCCACAAACTTCTTAAAATTCTCTCTCTAAACTTCACTATTCACCTATCACATCAAATATCTCTTCTCATGCATGGAGCATTAAATCTAGGTAAATAAAAAAACTAAGTACATGGTTTTGATGTACACGACGAGACGAATCTTCTGAGCCTAGTTAGGTCATGGTAGGACAACGATTACCACAAACAACCAAAAAGTGCTACAGTGCGCTAAAGTATTCGATGTGACTTTTAGACCAAATTTTAGCCATCCTTTTTACAACTAAACACACCCCTCGTCTGTCCCTGCAAGATTGGTCAGTGGGGGTCAGTGGTTACCGAGCCGTCTTTGTTCCTCCTAGTCCTATAGCTCCGTCTCTTGCATTGATGCGTTTGGTAGGACACTCATCTGCGGCAATCTTTATTAATTTTGGGTGCCATATGATTAGCTATTCTCTTCCTACAATTGTCAACTACAGATGTAATGCGGCAATCAGTTGCTAATAATAAACATAGTACATCTGTCCTAGATTCCCAGTTGTTTATGGTGGGGGCAGGAGTGCATGATTCTACACGCGGGGTTTCATTTCCAAACAAGAGCCGGTAGGAAGGAACTGAATCTGCAGAGCCGTTCGATCGGCCCCATGCAAGCGACCAAGCTGCAGAATGTCTCTTATGTCTTATCCCGTGGCCACGCCAAATAAAAAGGTCAATGCTACTCCTCACCAACTCTGGGTACTCGAGATTCCTACCTGGTCGCATCTGAAGTTCCGAACCCACCGGCCGGGAGCAAAACGGAACGCAGTGGATGGAGTAGATGTAACTACGACACAAGCAACAGGGATGGGCACACAGAATTGAAAGGCCCAGAGGAATAACCTGTCATATACCTTATAGCACACTCTAGAACCAACACAGGGAAATCATACTCTGAGCTAGCTGGTAGATGTTCACAAAAGGTTCGATCAGGAGCACTACAGACGTTGACAAGACAGAAAAAGACAGCTTAGGTTTTAATTTAGACACCCCATCAGGAAAACAAAGCCACTCGATCACAACTACTAACCTAGCATGGCACTATACTTGTGCATGTGCATATACTGCATGCACGTTTGGGGATGGAAATACGGGCTGCATACATATGGGAACGTGCTGACACGAGACCGCGCCAACGAAGTCGCCGATGTCTTGGAGCAAAACCGGTCAGACCGCCTTACGAAACCGGTCAGACCGTTTTTGGAGTCTTGAAGCGAAACCGGTCAGACCGCTTGATGAAACCGGTTAGACCGCTTTTGACGGGGCGACGGTGAAAACCTAAAACCTCGAGCTCGGGAGGGATCCCGTCGGAGCTTGAGAGTCTAGGGTTGTTCTAGAGTCGGCAGACCACCTAGAACGTCCTCAAACGTCGTCGAAACGAGAGAAGAACAGAAGATACAGGGGGTTGGAAGAGCTAGAAATTGGAGATAAAAGTAATGCAGAACATAGAAAGATAAAAGTAAAGACAAAACGATAAAAAGATAAATTTGATAGATTCGATTGGATTTGATGTTGGATTATTGATCTCAATCGGCCTTGGCCCTTTATATTTATAGGGTGGGATGGTCTTACCCGTTGAGTCGGTTTACAATATGGGATAAAACTCTTAAAGTCCTAAACCTACTCCAACACGGGAGAAACCGGTCAGACCGGTTCTGTAAAGCGGTCAGACCGGTTTGGCCGTTGCCAGACTGGCTACGGTAAAACCGGTCTGACCGTTTCCTAGAACCGGTCTGACCGGTTGCCTTCGGCTGTATAGGCAACTGGCAATTTTGGTCGTCAACCGAACGAGACAATTTACGGCGATAATCAACGCTAGCTTGCATGCATGCAAGCATGCCAAAGCAGTATAATTAGAGGCAGCTGCGCTCAATTCGATCTAGTGCGCATGCATATGCTGTCACTCCATGGAGTAGCACCACTGCTTGAACGCCTCGAGGTTGTGCTCGAACACGGGCACGAACGCGTCGACGCTGCCGTCGCCGAGGTAGGACGGCACGAGGAAATGCATCCCCTCCGTGGGGAAGTAGGACGGCATGAAGTAGCTCGGGCAGCCGCCGCCGAAGTCCAGCTCGTAGAAGGGGAACGTCAGCCAGCTGTCCACCTCCAGGTCCGGGCACAGCACGTCCCTGATCACCGCCGTCCCCTCCAGCCCTTCCTTCTCCACCGCGCCGGAGCTCGCGAAGTCGACGAAGGACCGGAAGTAGCCGGCGTCCACCCGCGCCACCGCGTCGTGGATCGCCTGCGCCGCGTGCCTCAGCGGCCGGCTCAGGAGGTCCCCCACCGTGGCGCGCGGGTACGCCCACAGCACCAGGTTCCCGAAGTACCCCGGCGGCGCGGCGAGGCGCCGCCGCCCGTCGACGGAGATGCGCACGGTGGTGGTCTGCAGCGAGTTGCCGGCGAGCCCCCGCGCCCGCGTCATGGTGCGCCACACGTGCGTCAGGATGGTCTCGAACCGGCTGAACGGGCGGCCGCGGCCCTCCGACGCCTTGGCGCGTAGCGCCGCGATGAAGTCCTTGGTGAAGTGCGCCTTGTGGATCACGATGGCGGCGTGCTCGGCTTCCGCCGCCGCGGCGGCGGGGCGGTGGTACTCGACGCCGCGGTGCTCGAACTCGACGCGCGGCGGGTCACGCGGCGGGAAGAGGCCGCGGCGGTGGACCGGCGGCGGGGCGCCGACGGGGAGCCCCCGCGCGGCGCGGCCCCAGGCGACGAGGAAGTCGCTGGTGGCGTGGCCGTCGGCGACGGCGTGGTTGGCGGTGAAGCCGACGGCGAGGGAGCCGCAGGCGAAGCGGGTGAGCTGAACCTGCACCACCTCGTCGATGTGGCCCTCGAGGCTCGGGTGGAGGCGCAGCACGGCGGGGCAGGGCTTGGTGGGCGCGGCGTCGGCGAGGTGCGCGTCCACGGAGGCCTCCACGAGGCGGGCGCCGTGGTCGTTGAGGAGGACCCCCGGGGCGCCGTCGGGGCCCGGGCGGACCTGCCCCGCGAAGAGGCGGTACAC
The DNA here is from genome assembly GCA_033239725.1 of Echinochloa phyllopogon. Classification (NCBI taxonomy): domain Eukaryota; kingdom Viridiplantae; phylum Streptophyta; class Magnoliopsida; order Poales; family Poaceae; genus Echinochloa; species Echinochloa phyllopogon. Next base: position 44,824,066 of record BTCW01000002.1, on the reverse strand, counting down.
GCCGAGCACGGCGGCGAGGCCGCGCTCGACGTCGGCGGCGGCGGGGCCCGGCGGCGGGAAGGCGTAGATGATGGCCATCTGCATGTGGTACGTGACCTTGTCGAACACCGACGCCGGCACGTGCTCCGTCGTGTCCGGCGGCGGCGCGCCCGCCGGGTACGACGGCCTCACCACCTTGGAGCTCAGCACCTTCACCTCCATTTCTCCGAGACGATCGAGAGAGAGGCCGGAGAGTGATGGGATGTGATCGAGATGAGAAACTAACAAACTCGGCGAAGCTCGCGTGATGTCTAGTACCAAGACGCTAGCAGGAGCAAGGCGCGCGGTGGAGCACGCAGGGTTTTGTTGTCGTGCTCGCAGTGCAGCTTTGGTCTGTTGCTCGCCCAGCTCACTCCTCCCTTGCTGCTGAGCTCGTCGGCAAGCGCGGGCTATAAATAAGGAGCGCGCGGACGGGAGTAGGTAGGGTGGTGGTGGGGCGCGCGGCACGGCCAGCGCTGCTGCTTCACGAGAAGATCGACAACTATTCACGCACCCTGACGCATCCACGGCCGTAGTTTGACGTTTGCTGCACGCCTGGCCAGGGAAGAAGCAAGCACACCGCCGTGCTCCGTCACGCGCTGTGTCAGCATCGACGATCAGTACAGCTGGATCTTTTTTTTCGTCCGGACTACTACATTTTCGCGAATGCCGTCTAGTCTAGTAGATATCTAGTGGCACAAATTACCCACCCCATAATGTGATAATGGAAAACAAATTACCCAGTGCCGTTTCTGGTGAATCTAATCCAGGCTTTTCGATCGAGCTGGAGATGGCCAGTTCTCTAATTAGCAGAATTGGTTTGATTCTGTCGTTTGGTATCAGCAACAACAGCAGCAGCTTGTAGTCACGACTGGTAAGGAAAGCTTACGCGAGCGCAGCACTACCCTGTCATGCATATATTTCCGATACATACCAAATTCATGTTAAAATGTTGATAGATCTTCATATGTTCAAGTGCCGTTAAAATTATTTGCATGACACTAGTAGGCCTAGGACACGTGTACATGTATCGAACCTTTTGTACAGTACACGTAGCTAGTCAACGCGCCAAGTTCAAGATGCATGAGAATCTACGTTCAAGCGCCTTAAAGACGCGAAGATAAACTCGGTTTACATCCTACCGAAATGTTTTATCTTTCACTCTCCCATTCTCGATCTATTTTCCTTTTAGTTCGTGAATCGGTCTTATGATACAGATCTAGGCCAATGTAATTTTTTTTTGAAAGGATAGGCCACTGTAATACTACGTTTTGCATTCATGTGTGTTTACAGTGTTAGTCTGTTTACACAGGGGAGTGAATGAAACATTAAGAATGGTGCAATTTGTATATATACATTTATGTATTACTTTATATATACACACCCATATGTGCAGCTTGTTTTTTTATCCTTCGGGGAAAATATACGGTGCAATTTGTTGAACAAGAGGGGATATAATATACGGAGTACATACGTACGCATGCATCTACTGTAAACACGATCTGTTTCCAAATAGAGCACGGCATGCCGGAGTTGGTTTCTCTTGTTGGCAATGTATAGGATCGAGCAGCAGCTAGTGGCAACTGAAAAACATTTTCTTTGATGATAGGAAGGAGCTAGTGGAAGAACATTACTATCTGCAAACAGAATATGTCGAGGGATATCCGTGTCTAGTTCCTTTGATGCCTTCTGGGGATTTGATAATACCTCTGAACCAGTGCTGTCTGATAGGTGAATGCGCATTTCCCCGTTTCCCTTTCTCTGTCAGTACACCTACACTTGGCAGCTTCGGCAGATTTGGTTAATGCTTTACGCAGAGTGATGATCTGGTGAAGTTTCTGGTGCTAACCTACTCACACCGGTAAGGCCAGCTAGCTCGATCGATCGGTCAGTGAGTACTATCTTATTTATCATCACAGGAAATTTGGACGCGTTTGGTACGAATCTAGATTCTCGCAAAAACGTTTCGGATTCAGATGGAAGATTCAGAAGATAGAGACACGGTCAATGGAAGTTTCAGATCCAGTTGGTACCAGACGGAAGTAGCCCTCGGAGACAACAAACCAAGCTAGCAGTAGCAAATAATGTACCCTCTTTTTTTCCTCATCAATGGAAGTTTCAGAAGATAGAGACACGTTCTTCTAGCCTCCGCACGACGTTTAGTGCACAGAATCTGGTCCATTGTTTCGTCAGTCCTTAGTTGAGAAATAAGACAGCAAGCAAATAATCGGCATCATGATACTCCCTGCACTCACAAGTGGCATTTTGGACATCAAAGCACTCTTTCAGACACATGTTTGATCACTATAATAATATATTCGTAACATGTAGCAAAAATATACAATCATGAAATCTGACGGTTTGTTTCACCTTCGCTTCTGAATGTGTTTAGATCCTTGGAAAAGTTGGTCGAAAAGCCGCATCGGACACTGTAGCGCATTGTAGCACTTTTTATTTGTTTGTAGTAATTATTGTCCTACCATGACCTAACTAGGTTCAAAAGATTCGTCTCGTCGTGTACATCAAAACTATGCTACATGTACGTGTCATTTGCTATATTTAATGTTTCGATGTGATGAAAAGTTTGAGAAGTTTGAAAAGTTTGGTGGAACTAAACACACCCACTCTCGATTGAATTATATAAAAACTAGATTTTTGGCTGCTATTTCATTATCCAGAACAATAAATGCTAGGTGCAGCGGAATGCAATCTAGTAGATTTTTTAAAAAAAAACTCTACGCACTTCCCATAATAAACAGCGGGTTTTGCAAAGTTGGGGATCGTGCGTCAGTCCCGGCGTGACGTAGAACGGGCCAACCCAAACTTAGCCGAGTTGGTCATCATCTCATCGGTGCGTATGTGGTGCACGGCGAACTGGACCGACATGCCCGGGCGGCCCGGTCCAAAACTTGAAGTCAAGAAGTTTCGCTGCACACATCGCGGACCTGAACCTTTTTTTTTTTTTATACTCTCTCCATATCGAAATATTTGTCGCCGTTGATTTTTTTCTACAGCTCTAACCAATGCGCGACACGGCCTAGCCAGGAACCGCGGGGATTAATGGGACGGGGACCGGCGCGGCGAGAGGGACGTGCCGTGCGCGACGCGAGAACCTGCCGGTGCCGGCCCGCGCCCCCCAGTAATCGCGTGGTATAGCCGGCTCACCAATCGTGTGGAGTTATGTTGTGGACTGGATTTGGAGCGCGCAAGCTGCCGCGCCGGGGCGCTGGATGGACGCGCTGCGGCCACACACGTACGCGCCGGGTTGCTGGAGGTGGGAGGGCCGCGCGCGGCAGCTGGAGTGCGTGCGTGCCGCGAAAACGGGCGAGGGGGCCCGCGGCGCTAGCTCTCCTGACTCCTGGGTACAGTAACGTGTGCACGAAGACGATGGTTGTGTTGGGTCCTACTGGCGTTGGGAGGTCAGAGGTGGGCATTCTCCCAGGCTCGCAGCATGGAACTGGGTAGGTATACGAGCACGCCGGACTCGATCGATCTGTGCGCCCGTGCACCATCTACCCGGTTTGGATCTTAACCAGAGACTAGCAAACTAATTAATGATTTTTGTTAAGATCGAGCGGTTGATCTTATTCCCCAGTTAGCCTCATATAAATTACATGACTCCTAATTTACATATCAAAACTCGATGGACCAAAGAAAATTAATGATACACCGCAAAAAAAGCAAAACAACTCGAAAAAGAAGAAGAAGAAGATGAGAAAGAAAGAAACTCGACCACAGCTACTAGCTCCCTTGACGTAGTGCAACCAACGACGTACTCCGATCCCCGGCCTGCGCCGCCTACGATATACGTAATCGCGACCCTGCTGAAGACTTCCACAGTACGTTCCACCGCCTACCAACCCACGTACTAATAATAATAACTTAATGATACATAATCTGCGCCGCGCGTGCGTGCTGCATTACCATGCATTAGCTACTCCATGGCGTAGCAGCACTCCTTGAACGCCTCGAGGTTGTGCTGGAAGACGGGGACGAAGGCGTCGACGCTGCCGTCGCCGATGTAGGACGGCACCAGGAACAGCATCCCCTCCGTGGGGAAGTAGGACGGCATGAAGTAGCTCGGGCAGCCGCCGCCGAAGTCCAGCTCGTAGAACGGGAACGTCAGCCAGCTGTCCACCTCCACGTCCGGGCACAGCACGTCCCTGCACACCGCGCTCGGCGCCAGGCCTTCCCTCTCCGCCGCGCCGGAGCCCGCGAAGTCGACGAACGACCGGAAGTAGCCGCCGTCCACGCGCGCCACCTCGTCGTGGATCACCTGCGCCGCGTGCTTCAGCGGCCGGCCCAGCAGGTCCGCCACCGTCGCCGTCGGGAACGCCCACAGCACCAGGTTGCCGAAGTACTCGTCGGGGAGGCCCAGCCGGTGGCGCCCGTCCACGGAGAGCCGGATCTGCGAGGTCTCGTCGGGGCTCAGCCCGCGGGCCCGCGTCATGGTGCGCCACAGGTGGGCCAGGATCGTCTCGAACCGGCTGAACGGCCGGCCCCGGCCCTCCGACGCCCGGCCCCGCAGCGCCGCAATGAAGTCCTTGGTGAAGTGCGCCTTGTGGATCACGATGTTGTTGTCGCCGGCGGCGCCGCCGTGCTGCTGCTTCTCGTCGGCGTCGGCGGCGGCGGCGGCGGGGCGGTACTCCCTGCTGCGGTGGTCGTGCTCGACGCGGGGCGGGGCGCGGGGCTTGAAGAGGCCCGCGTGGTGGTGCACGGGGGGCGGGCCGAGCGGGAGGCCCCTGGTGGCGCGGCCCCAGGCGACGAGGAAGTTGCTGGTGGCGTGGCCGTCGGCGGCGACGTGGTTGGACGTGAAGCCGACGGCGAGGGAGCCGCAGCGGAACCTGGTGAGCTGCAGGAGCACCACCTCCTGGAGCTCGCCCTCCAGGTCCGGGTGCAGGCGGAGGAGCTCCGGGGTGGGCTTGGCTGGGGCCATGTCCACGAGGTCCGCGTCCACGGCGGCCTCCACGAACCGCGCGCCGCGGTCGTTGAGGAGCACGGCGGGGCCGGTGCCGTCGGGGGCCTCGCCCAGCTGGCCCGCGAAGGCGCGGTACTCGGCGAGCACCGCCGCGAGGCCCTTCTCGATGGCCGCCGTCGCCGGCGCCGGCGGCGGGAACGCGTAGATGATGGCCATCTGCATCTTGTACGTCACCTGGTCGAAGACGGACAGCGGGATGTACTCGTCCGTCGTCGGTGGTGTCGTGCCGGCATTGTAGGCGGGCCTCACGAGCTTGGAGCTCAGCACCTTAACCTCCATTGCTGCTATCGAGCTGCTGGTGCGGTCGTTCTTTCGCGGAGCGATCAAGCTATGTCGCAAGCTAAGGGAAGGCTGCTTGGCAGCAGCAGCAGCAACAACAACAGGGGAGAGAGAGCAACCGAGCAAGGGCTTGGTGTGCTTAATTAGCTCCAAGACTCGTGCTGTTGGTTGCTTCGCTTGGCGCCTTGGGCTGTACGATTTGCTGGGCTCGTGCCGTGGGGTTTAAATAGGAGCGACAGGAACACTGATAAGCGCGGGAAAAAAGGAGTAGGTGGGAGACGGCTCCCCGGCCTCGCAACTAAATTAGCATTGAACTGGCCGCTCCTCGTTAATTAGCTAGCTTCTTCTACTGTATACTATGATGCAGTTTGAGTGTTTTGGCTGTTGATGAAGGATTCGTTCGTTCGACAAAAACGACAGCGTGCTCAAAGTAATATAACTATCGAATCGATCCTGGACTAACTGCTAACTACTCCCTAGATCCCGACCTTCCGACTGCAAAACTGTACGTGCAAGGATAATGTATCGCCGTTGACTACTTAGACCTTCTCCAGCAGGGCATGTACGTTTCAACAGGGGTAATTTTGCTTTAGGAAACCGTTCAATGTCAGTCTTTACCGGTGAACATTCAATTCCGTCATGGACACTGTTTAAGTATGGCAATTGTCTTATGGACAGTAGAGCTAATAAAATATCTATTTCTTGCTTAGAAGAGAGAGGAAGAGCGTGAGAAGTCATTTTTACGTTGTTAAAGTGGGGCCCACATGTCCTCTTTTTCATCGTTGTGTTCTTCCGCATCACCACGTGGGGTGGCCCGTGGATGCCCTTGCTGGCTCGGTCCACGGCCCCGACCGATGACATTGGGGCCAACGCAAAGCTCCCGCCGAACTGGAGATAGCCTCGATATGCGTGCGCCAATGCCGAGCCTGATCATGGGACCTCGGGCCCAGAGGTTATGATAAGGAGCAGAGCGAGGAGTTTGTTAGGAGCAAGAAGCGGAGAATAACAGAGAGGCGAGGAGAAAAATGACTTGAGAACCCCATGTTATCAAAAGCAAAATTGACTTTCGACGGTCTATGATCCTACAACTTAATATTTTATTTTTATGGTGTTCTGTGATAAATTGACACAAATGAAAAAATGTCCTTTAAGCAAAGACAAGATCGAGTAATGTCCTATGATGACCAATTTCATACCTCTGTAAAGACAAGATCGAGTAATGTCCTATGATGACCAATTTCATACCTCTGTAGTAGTGTCCGGTGGCAAAATTACCCTTTCAACAGCTTCGGAGGTGAGACATGTTGCATTGTCACTTGGTGCAGCTCAGCTAGAGGTATAACTGGGTGTACGTGTAGTTTTATTATATGTTCTATGATTGTCACTGCTCATCCGTAGTCTACTACAGTACTAAGTAGTGGACTAGTGGGCACTGGCTGTTGAGTGCAAAGCTGTTGAGGGAGCAAGGCCGGGCATGTGCCATCTGGCCCAGCTTGTCGTGCAACAGGGAAGGTAAAATCAGTATCACCATTAGTTGACAGTAATAACTTAATAGGTGTGTTTAGTTCCACCAAACTTTTCAAACTTTCTATCGCATCGACATCACATGAAAACATTAAATATAGCAAATGACGCATGCATGGAACATTAAATGCAGGTAAATAAAAAATATTAGTGTATAGTTTTGATGTACACGACGAGACGAATTTTTTGAGTCTAGTTAGGTCATGGTAGAACAACAATTAGCATAAACAAACGAGAAGTGTTACAGTACGCTACAGTGCCCGATGTGACTTTTCGGCCAACTTTTTCGGTGATCTAAACACACCCAATCTTTGTACTGCCAGGCGTTTTCCAGTCCAACGTGACCGCAGGAAGCTCAAGCTCAAGCCGAATTGATCAGCCAAAAGCTCCCTCTGCTTTCATTTGTTATTAGCACTAGCAGGAAAGATTAGGCCAAAGCGCTATATATTTTTCCTGAGTCGGCGGCGGAAGCCAAGCAGGGCCATGGAAGCTCCGAAGCTGCTACGACCGCCGCGGGACGGCCGCTTTGGCCTTCGCCCGCTCCCTCGGTAGCGATTTTTTAAAATTTTACCCACTAAACAAAAGTGTTATTAATAATATACTCGCTCAAAATTGTTATTCGTTTTAGTTTTTGTACGTACATAATTTTTACTATATATTTAAATTTACAATGCATAGTAAAAATAAGCAGGTATGAAAACCAAGACTAGAGGTACAACGTAGTAGCGCGCTAAGGTATAAACGTCTTTATTAGCGTGGGACATGGTGCAAATGCGATCGCTGGCCCTACACATGCGAGTATCTAGAAGCTGTGTGTTATTTTCACACGTACTCCGTATGAGACACATGTGCCATACGTGTTTGGCCGGACGTTTGAACGCGATAGATTCATGTATTAGGGCACCAGCAATGTCATTATAGATGGGTCCATGCGCAGTGGTCATTAGCGCGCTGTTTCATTTGCCACAATGAAGTGGTCCACGAGGAGAGCCAATCAAGCAATTAAAAAAATCCAGCGCCTGTAGCTACCAGTCCTGACGACCGCAGAAGTGGGAGGGGATCCAGCGTCTTTTCATCTTGGTACTGTCATCCCTCACAACGTTGAGGCAGGATACATAGAGCCTGTTCCGCTGGCAAGGTCAACGGTTTTCAGCTGGCTTGTTTTGGTTTATTTTCTCTCATATAATACTATTCATAACGGGCAGCTATATGTACCGCTTGTACAACACATTGCCGTAAGTGTTTGGTCTATATGAACTTCGAAAGTTTGAAGAACTATTTTTGCACGAGACTACGATGAATATCGGCTCTAAAACTCAACATTAGATTCGCTCCTGCTACAGTGTTACCGCATCTTTTTATGTGGCAGAGAGCTCGACTTTGGCAGGCGCCAGTGTACCTTTCCACTATTGCGTCCGGATACGTCGGTCGAGTTTCACGTGTTTGGGCGCTACGATCGCTAGCCGCGTACTACCCTCTCTGCCCAGATGGCCAGATGTCGCGGCCTCGAACGTTAGGCCCACTGCACCAGTGCTGTATCGTGTCGTCGACTTTCGAGTCCGGCAAAAGTTGCTCTCCCTGCGCCCTCCTGCCCTACATCCGGCTGTGTTACATCACCAAAATTCTCTCTCTAAACTTCACTATTCACGTATCACATCAAATCTCTCTCGTGCATGAAACACTAAACATGGTTAAATAAAAAAACTAATTACATGATTTTGATGCACACGACGAGACGAATCTTTTGAGCCTAGTTAGGTCATGATACGACAATGTTTACCACAAACAAACGAAAAATGCTACGGTGTCCAATGTAACATTTTCACCAAACTTTCGTCCCTCTTTTTACGACTAAACACAGCCTGTGGTGGAAAAAAGTTGCCACGAGTGAAAAAAGTTGCGGTGGAGGCGCCACCAGTGCTCACTGTAGATTCACGTGCATATGCATGGCCGCGGGCCCGGGCCAAGGACCACGTACGACAAGACAAGAAGTGGCCCTGGATTGAAGGAAGAGTACGTCCTGTCCTGTCAGTGTGCGAGCTGCGAAGCGGAGAACGAGAAATGCTCGGATTTGCCAGGCAGTCGTGTAGTACTGTAATAATGCACGCCGGGGGGGACCCAGACAAGGCGACGTCGGGCCGGGGCACACGAATACGACTGTACGAGAAGGACGCACACGACGCATGTCCAGCCCGCGATATTCACGTTGTTTCATTCGGTCGCCTTCCTCGATTTTTTCCGCTAATAGCTCTGAAAATAGTAACTCTTTGATTTCTGCTATTGAAACCTTGCACAGGCACATCACGTGGACGTATACTACAAGTTGCTGCTGTCACTAGCGCAATGCAAACCATAGAGGGTCCCGAGCCTCAGGCACAGGACTGTACGACGCACAGGCACATTGATTGATGAGTTTGTTCCCTACTCGATTTGATTCACGACCTGCTGTGCGTGCCAGCCTCTTCCTCACTCGTGATGTACGTGCGAGGCAGCAGTCCGGCCAGCACGCTCAACTGCGCAACAGCTACGTACAGCAACCGACCGATAAAGACACAAAGTATAATGAGCAATGACGCATCTCATATCAAACTGTACATACGATTTCTTCGTTCAGTTTTAATACGAAAGATAGTGGTATCAAATTAGAGTTACTGATGTCACTTCTACTAAACCAAATCCCATCTTCATCTATGAACTTTATTTTGCAGTGAAAATACGAGATAAACATTGATATTATGTGACATGACAAAAATGGACTGGCTCCGCCTCTGGCCCGTCCACTTGGATCAATAATGACAAAAGATGTCATCATGTGTGTATGTGTGGAGGAGAGAATTTGGAAGTGTACATATGCACAACACAACCGCGCAACAGGTGCAGCAACAGATAATAAATTAAAAAAATTATTTCAAGCGTCCAGCAAGCTCGATGGAAACACCACGAAAGTGAGGGCATGCATACACGACGAAAGGTTTTGGATATTCTAATTTAGCGGCTTATATTTAGCACTCCTTTTTTTCCAATGAATATATTTAGCACTCTTTTGCGTTGATGAAGTTCGTGCATGTTTAAATTAGCGTGGCTGCGCCAGAGTTATCGGAAACAAGTTAAGTTGGCGTGCATCACATCAGGTTCTAGGAAATGTATTGTACTCAAATATGGGTTTCTAAATGTGTCAACTTATCTTTTCAAAAAAAGGGTGAAAACTTAGCAGAAGACTCTAATTGTCTGCCATTACACATTGTGATGATTCAGATCTAACTGTTAATTAAGACCCTCTGCCTCGTGGGCCCTGTATGGAAAAAATTATGGGTGACACTACACGGCCGTTTCTTCATTCACATATAATCACATGGTGCCTCTAGAGTGACCAGTACTGTGTTCCATTTTCAATCAATCAGGCCATGCATGTTTTCCTCCAAGTTTTTTTTGTCGCATCCACTGTTATCTGTGGCTAATCATGTAACTAAACTGATCACCTAAATTAAAGTGAAAATGTCCTAGAAGAACATGGGCGACTTTTTTGTACATTGGTGTCGTCTAATAGTGGGTCTCATGCAGTGACGCGTAATCTTGAGACGACTTATCAGACAACTTATACAATAGGTTGTTGTTTTGGTTGTCTCGTAGTAATACATCATTCCTTAATTTATGGGAAAATAGAAAGATATTATTGGTTGCATGGCAATCAAACTCATACAATGGTAGGGGAGTTGTCTCATACTCCTATAATTTAGCTCATGAGGCGGTTGTTTCGTGAAACAACGATCACATTCTCTTACATCGCTCTATCTCCTCCACATCAGCAAAAATCATATGTGACACTGCATGAGACGATCTATGAGACCGCCAACGTGTAGCAATGTACCTGCCCTAACTTCTATTAAATTTAGCAGAAGAGGATCATTACATTCCACATTATCATTGATATCTCATTGTTAGTTATTCCCTTCGTACCAGCCTTTTTTTTCTGAAATTAACCTACCAGCCTCCCGATCCAATAAAGAGGAAAGGACAATATATGGCTGTTTCTTCAATCTTCACGTGTTGCATCCAACAACTATTCTTGACCAGTGGGAATTATAGTCAACCTAATTAAAAAGTAGGATATTTTTTAAGAGTTTTCTCAAGCCACCAATAGATGATATATATTCAACTAATTAACATCCAATAAACCCGTACAACATCCACAATACATATATGTATGGCTAGCTGTAAATCAACTAATATCAAATTAAAGAATATATAGGACTTAAACTTGCATTAGTTTAGTTAATCAGTCGCACATTTTATAGAGACCCGTGAGATTGAGCCAGTAAATGATACGGAGTATATACTTTCCTCCCCGTGAGAAGGCATCCAAGCACTCAATCGTGTACGTGTTGACTCCAAAAATGAACTTAATTAGCCGTAACACCACTGGCATTAGTTAATTCGGGTCAAGGATCGGAGCGGAAAACAGTATTTATCCAGACCTGCAATGTACGTCACGAGATATCCAGTGGTGAAGTCAGCTAGCTGATCCTTGGAGGTACCGAAGAATCAAGACTGGCCCCGGTCCTGGATATAAAAATGATCGAGCTGCCTTGTTCTTGTTCAAGTCGATGAATAAGCAGCATCCCCTTTCGTTCAGACCATGTGAACGTCACGACGCATTAGCACAAAGTGCTTTACCAAACACCCCCCGTGCATTTAGAATGCAACTAGTAGGCACGTACGGCGGAAAGAAAACGGTGAAGCTCCGAATCATCGTCAAAAGTTTATCAACCGCGCAACTTGACCAGCGTCATCGTCCTTGTGCATGGCGGTGGGTCAAATTAAAGCCGTCGCACGTACACATTTCGTACGTATGCTTCTTGCTCTATTAATTAATTAGTACGTGGTAGTTGCAGCCGCGGAAAAGAAAAACCTAAAATATTGCAAGTATCTAAATCGGGGTAGAAAGTCGTGCTTGTTTATACTCGAACACGAACATACTCGTAGCTTCGTATCCTTTGCTGGCACTGTCCGTGTCAGGTAGAGGGGTCCCGGCACTACGCCGCTGGATCCGATCCGATCCCTATCTGCTTGGCATATATGCCACGTCTGTCCGGTTGTTCACCTACTATAATGAGTGCCGATGGCGAAGGGCGCAACGCCACCTGGTCTGGACTCGTGGCCCCGGGCCTGGATCGATGGCGCCGTCGCTCTCCATGGCCGCAGGATATGCTGCACTGATGGTCTAGCTTCCTAACCGGCGAATATCCTGCGTGTTGCATTTTAATACCACAGTGTTCGTTCTTGCGTTGTTGCTAGCCGGCCGCGGCACGTAGCTGAAAAACCGTGGTCTGGGGCAGCTGGGGAATTGAATGTGTGCTGGTTTTTGTTGGTTATTTCCGTTTGTCCAGTGTGTGAACCCTCGCAGCTTTACTTACTATTCTGTTTACATGGAATGACATGGTCTCCCTCAAGCCTTCATGAGTAACACGCGCGGTAGTAGTTTGGTACGGTGCAACTGTGATATGTGTGATGGTCAGCTAGTAGTACTTTAGTAGCATGTCGTCAACTGACACTAATTAACTAATGCCGTGTAGCTAGGCTCTCCATGTCAACCATAGCATTCTTGGGTAAAAAGTAGCAGCGCCTGATGGTCTTCTTCACCTGCAATGCTATAATTTGAAACGAATGTAAACTTTGACAGTTACTGCCGGCATGCCATCGTCAAAGCTTATAGCTAGAAACGAGACGTACTTTATTTCCATCGAGTGTTGAAAGCAGCACGGTCAAATATCTCAGAAACAACAACGAAAGCAGCCGATCAGGACGTACGCACTGACGGTTCTTAACAACGAGAGCGATAGTAATAATATAATCAAGCAGGGCCGGTCCGTAATACGGAGTACTGACTTACAGTTCTACCGGCCGTTAATTTGTCACAGTCCACACAAAGATCGATAAGATGCTTACGTACAAATTAGCAGGCCGGATCGATGCTGTGTTGAGCTGTGCGTCGTCTGAACGATGAACGCACACGGACATCATGCTCTCGCCGAGTCTCTTCGCCACCAACTTCTGCTTCCAATTGACCTTCGAGCTTTCTTTCTCGAGCACCGTTGGTCGGCCGTACGTTGAGAGTTGAGTCCAGCAGCGGTTGGGTCATCATTATCCAGTCACCGTTGAAACACGTCAGCGGTTGGGTCATCTGATGAAAACTTCCTCACCTAATCTCACGGCCGGAGATCATCGTCAAAGATTTTGCAACTCCGATCTCTCCGTGTTTGACGACGCATTCCTTCGGAATTCCGGATGCACTGTACGGTCGCCGCCGCCGAGATTTGGATGCGAACGACGGCTCTCCCTTCTTTTCGATACTTCAACGCTTGCCCAAGTTAATTATTCGATTCTTCGTGGCCTAGCTAATGGACTAATTTATTACACGTGTGTCTGGTCCAGTGAAATTACGGCCTAGATATAATATCAATTCGTCTTTCGTGGTATAGATAGACGAGACCATATTTATTTGGTCGCATTTTCGATTCCAGTTTGGAACGAGGAATTCAGGATCCTCGAAATTCACCTACCACTAATTTTGAAAAGGAAAAAGATCACCTGCCTCAGCTGGTTCATGCTATCCAGAAGTACTTGATGCGCTAGTACTCCACGTACCGTCTAAGATGTTGATAATCAAGTCCACATACCACTAATGGATATATAATTTTTCCCAGTTAAGTTTTGAATGAATATATGAGGTTTGTTCAAAAAAAATATGAGGTTTGTCCGTATAGTTAGCAAGATCGTAATTTTAGCCAAAATGTCCTGGCCATTAAGAAAAAAAAATCTAGATTTATGGTTAAGATGGTCGGTGATGTAGTAGTGCAAGTATGACTAAGGCAAAGTAAAATCTGAAATTTGCTAATCGTAGGCCGATCGTACGTTGATCAACGGTCAACAGACCATCAGCCCAAACAGGATCAAAAAGATTTTGGTGACTTGATGAATCAATTGAGTTTTGATCGAATGAATATACTATGATAATGCATCGCAATTCACAAAAAAAGTGAGCAGAGAGCGGAACTCAGGCCCTGGCTGTCTATTGGGCCTTTGCCCTAGCTAAATGCATACTCCGTACATTCATTTTCTTTCTTAGAAATAGAGACATCGGCACTGTAGACAGCTAGGAGCCTTGCTGGAACTTTATTTGTTGGTCCGAGTACGTGTCTGACGACGCACCGAACCTTCGGTCGTCAGAATAGATAGACTGCAGTTTTTCCAGTACGTACAGAGCGACACATGTAATCTGTGGTGATGGAGACCGGATCTATCGGAGGATAGTCAGCGTGGCACACACAAATTAAGGTGAACAGATACAGCCGTGCGCCGCCAAATTAATTGGCGTGCACGATCTTGGAACAGCTTCTGCTGCGCGACTCGGCGCCACACCTACCCATTTCCTGTTCTGTTTTTACATCTGGAGTTGCTCTCCTACCCGATGTATCCTTTCTCCATTAGGAATCCATCTTGTGATCCAAACGATACCTATACAGTATGCGGTCCAGCTTTTACAATCCACCAATCCCACACTACGAAATTTCATGGGTTTGTCTCATCACCTCATCCTTTACTAATTAACTTTTGCGATCCAACGTACCACCCTATAATCCCAAAACGGAACGCTACACTTGTCACAATGAAGCGATGGACATGTTCCTTGAATTGACCTGAAGAACCTTGGTCAAACTTCTCCTTACAGTACAGGATCCAGCAAACAAGAAATATATGTGTTTAGCCCTAAACAAGTGATTTTCCTTACAGTAGTTTTCAGTTAAGAAGACTGATTCTCCTGCAATTGATATATATAATATATGTTTAGGCCTAAACAAGTAATATGGTTCCGATCATTCTTCCTACAATATCGCTACAAGTATCTAGACTTCACACGGTGGTTACAAAGCCGACATGAGATCGAGGGTATCCACCAGGCATTATCCACCAGCCTAGTGTGGCCAGGGTTATGGTTCCATAGACAATATTGTTCATAAGATATAATGTAGCAGCTACCTTGCTTATTTCTTTATTATGATTTATAAACAATGACTATAGACCTGGAATTTTGGTCCTAATAACGACTAGCAACTTTCACCACTACTCTGCTATGTTCCATGCATGCCATCTTAATTATATGAAAAGTCAATCTCAACTATTCCACATTGTATATGTATGTAAGCGTATTAGATATAGCGACAACTAAAATGTTTTGTTAATGACAACAAACTTATTGGTTGAAACATCTACAATTTCCGGAACGGGGCATTGCTTTTGATGGCCTCTTTTTTTTTTAAAAAAACAAAGGCTATCATTTAAGAAGAAGAAGAAGAAGCATGCAAAATCTTACAAAGCCGATATTACATAGAGGGAAAAGTCCGGTTTACACCCTCCAAATACAATGATAGTCATATTTTCAACCCTAAAGTATACAATAAGACACCAAATGCCATAGAATTGTTGACCCAGACATCTTTTGTCCTTCGGGTGGTTTCAAAGGTGGTTTACTATTTATTAAAAATTATATTTTAGTTTAACATATAAATTTGTAACTAATTCATTGTAAATAAAAAATTGAAATTGATACCAAATTTTTTGTAAAAATGTAACCTATCTGCTAGTGATCTAATTGGAGTTATTCCTATCATCATATATATAGTATGTGTCCTAGTGTTTTATTGCTTTTAGTTATGCATGTTTTTTCTTTTAAATGTTATTTTTATGCTCTATTGGATGAGATCAAATTAACTCCAAATGGAGCACTAATAAATAAGTACATTTCTAGAATTTTTTGGTATAACTTTTATATTTTATGTTTAAAATATATTAGTTGTGATTTCTACATTAAATCAGATTTTTTTTATTCTTTTATAAAAATGGAAAGCCTCATTTGAAACCACTCGAAGGGTCAAATTTGTTCGGTTTAATAGTTTAATGGCTTTTCCTCACATAAAAATTAAGGTACTCAAACGAAAACAGATATATTCATGATAACTGGGATAGCTTTGGGCCTCCACAGGCCATTCTTCTCAAGTTTATCTCTGCCTTGATCTCTTGTACGACCTGCACAACTTCCATGCATGCTTTGGTTCTCGAAGATCTGCCGGTTGCGCTCCTTCCAGATGTTCTAT
This sequence comes from Echinochloa phyllopogon, assembly GCA_033239725.1. Lineage (NCBI taxonomy): Eukaryota > Viridiplantae > Streptophyta > Magnoliopsida > Poales > Poaceae > Echinochloa > Echinochloa phyllopogon. The sequence continues at coordinate 44,808,115 of BTCW01000002.1, read as the reverse complement.
AGGCAGTGTAAACGAGTATTCCAGCTTTCGCCTGACGCAGTTGTTGAGGCAAATTGGCAAGTTCCTTCCTCCATCATTATTCTTCAATCCTCACATCGCCATCTTGTTGCGGTTCCTTGGTTACACCATCTCATAGGAGCCCAACTCGTTCCCGTACTTGAGCAGCAAAGCTGCATTGAAGCATCAGTTGTGCTGCATTCTTCCGGGGCCTGGTTCCAAATTAAAGGACAGAATTCGGAATGCAAGGCTAATTGCGAGCCATTAGCTTATCTGCTGAGTGTTTTGCTTTGCACGAGCAACCAAGCATTCGGAATGCAGGTTTCGGGGTTCAGGTTCGGTCCATATAATTTTATAATTTGAAGTTCGGGTTCGGTTTCGGTTTCCATGTTCTATAACCCGAATAGACCGATAACCCGAAATTCAATATAGTTGCGTATTTTGATTCATACTATGAATGTTACAACTTTGTATTTTAAACTATTTTAAATTTTTTTCATTAACTTGTAAGTTACTTGCTTCCGTCGAGTAATCCTTAAATCCATAGACTTGAAATGAGTTAGGAATTTGAATTTCTACAATAGAGTTTTGAGAGTGACAAGAATACCCATGAAAATTTGGGTAATTCGGTGGACCGAATAGACCGAACCGAAATAATCGATCTATTAGTGTCGGTGCCGGGATCGGTCGGTCAATCCCCGGCGCCTAACAGAATGCACTGTGTCCCGTCCCTTGACGGTTGATGCAAGAGCTAGCACGATGAGACGAGCGATTTATCCTGGTTCCGACCGTGAGGTCGTACGTCCAGCAGGGTGCGCTCGGAGCGCTATACTATCTTGCACCGGAGTGCTTGCAGAGGGGGGCTACAAGCGAGGCGGGAGAGGAGGAGGAGTCTCCAAGTCCCTTAGTGTGATTGAGGCGAGTGCCGATATCGTGTCCCCCTCTCTCTGTCTCCTTACCTCCTTTTATAGGTCAAGGAGAGAAAGGTGGGGGTAGGGCTTACAAGTACAAGCGTGACGTGCTACAGGAATATGTACTGGAGAGCATGGCGCCGGGCGTGCACCGTCCTTGACCCTGGCGGGGGATTTATGGCGAGCCCCGGCTTCTGCGAGTGTTGCAGCCGTCCCTGTGCTTGTCCTGAGCGGCTTCGAGGGGTGTCGCCGCCGTAGCCCGCGTCCAGCTGCCCGTTCGCTGGTTGACTTCGAGGGCGGGGCAGGTGAGGAAGGACCGGAGTTGGCGGAATAGGGTTCGGTATGGTGGCTGCCGTCAGCCACAGTGCGCAGCGTACTCGGTTCACCAGGGGATGGTCGAGAGTTGGCGGATTTGACCCGGCGTTCGTCATCACCAGGCCACGCCTGACCAGAGTCTGTGTTCGGTAGTCGCCCAGATATTTGTTTGAGGGTCCTCCATGCCCATTCGAGGGCTCCCCACCGGGGGGAAGGACGGGAGTGGGTATAACAGTGGCTTGGAATGGCACCTGTCAGTCAGCACAGGACCTCGCGCAGTTCTGCGTGCGCCCGTACAGTGTTGGAGAGGACGCTGGGTGACCGGAGCAGGTGGAGTGGGTGGAGCAGTGTGCTCTGTTGGCGTCAGCGGCGCGGCGTGGGGGGAAGATTGCCCTTTGACTTCGGCGCCCGCCTGACGGGGCGGGCATTAAATGCCGTTGTCGGGCAGGGTGCCGGAGTGCGCCGTGTTAAGTAGAGAGTTGGCCTCGAGCGAGGCGGAGTCGGCTCGCCTGCTCGAGGGGGTGCGCGACCCTCGAGCGAGGCGGGGTTTGCGTCGTGCCTGCTTGAGGGCGCGCGACCCTTGAGCGAGGCGGAGATATGGGTAGCGATTTGGGTCCCCCCGACAGGTGAGCTCAGACGGCCGTTCACGGGCCGCGATAGGCTGTGACGGGCCGAGCTGCCTGGCCGGGCCTTCTGAGCTGTCGGAGATTCGGCCTTTCGTGGCATATCGTTTTTTGAGGGTGATTACCCCGATGATTAGGGGACCCCCTGGGACTATCCCCGACAGTAGCCCCCGAGCCTCTGCCGGACTAAAGACTAGTCGGGCAGAGGCTGGTGGTTCGCGGAACCGTTCCCGGGCATTCTGCGGGGATTACTCCTTCTCGGTTATGCACGTTCTTCCGTGGGGGCGCGCGAGCGCACCCGCGGGTGTAGCCCCCGAGCCCTTGGAGGAGTGAGTTCACTCGTGCAAGGGTTTTGACTTTCGAGGGTCGTGTCAGTCGTTCCCCTTTCGATGTGGTGGGGGCGAGACCGAGTTATACGGAATTCGGGGGGCGGACCCTGCACGGCTTTGACGTTTTTCGCGCATAAGAGGAGGAGGAGATGCTGCAAGGAGCCCCCGAGCTCCTGGCCCGCGCGGAGGCGATCGGAGGGGCTTCTTGTCTTTGAGTTGCGACCCTTGCTTCCCCTTCGCGGGGGAGAGGGGTGAGGTCATTCGTGCAACCCTCGAATCGGGCAGCGTACACGGATGCCTCGGTGAGCTGTTAGCAGGTAGTTCAAGTGGACGTCCGTGCCCCATTCGTTAGGGGTCGGCTCGTGGTCCGGAGACACGTCCATGTAGCGCTTGCAAAGGTTTGCTAGGTGGGGCTCGGTCCCTTTCGCAGGAACCGAGGGCGCGAAAGCTCTCCCTCGTTGGGATCCCCCCACTAGCTGCCTCTGTCCGGCCTTGAACACAACAGGGGCGTCCCCAAACTTCGCGTTCGGGGAAAAGTCCGTTGGACACGCCCGAATCGTCCCTGACTCTGTTGATCTGGAGCGCCTGTCGAACCCTTTCGAGGGCCAAGCTTCGTACTCCTAATCAGTAGGGCCTTGTGAAAGGTGCAGGTCACCCCCGAGCGGCGGGCTCGAGGGTTGGTCGAGCGTGACCGGCGGCCTTCGCATCGCTCAATCTGGGGCGCCCGTCAAACCTTTTCGAGGCCCGGGTTCCGAGCCCCTGATCAGTAGCGTCCTGCGCCTCGAGGCGGAGGGGGGTCGTTGTCTTTCCTAGGAAGGAATCCAACGGTTAAGTCGTTCGGGCCCGCGCACGACCGCTGGCGGGCGTGGTCGTGGCTGACGTGGCGCGGAGTGGGCGAGATGGGCATAGTGGGCGCGCCTTTTTAGGCAGAGTTGGCGTGCGCCAGGGGGAGACGAGGCGACGGGCGGTCAGGCGCCTCTGTTGCGTCATTTCGTTTTGCCGTGCCGCAGTAAATGCCGCCGCCCACGTGTGCCGCTTCGCGGAAAAAAGGGGTGGGGGGTCCCCGGTTGTCAGCGTCGTGCCATGCGCGGGTCTGGCCCGCTGCCAGCGGCTCAGTCCGCGGCCGCACTTCGCGTGCGTTCTCCGGACTGAGCGGTCGGGCCGCTGTTTGATGGTGTGGTCGAACGGGCGCGTCTTTTGTGACGAGGCGTTATGTAGGGGCAGGGTCTGAGGCGACGCGACGATCTGGTCGTTTAGCGTGCCGATTCACCTTGTGGCCCGCTGGATAAATCGTGGTTTCCCGCCCTGGGATGGTTTTCCACACGGGCGGGCCCAATTATCAGTGGCTTGAACTGGCTTCCCTACCTAGGTGCCTGTGGGTGACTACCTTTGACCTGGTCCGCTCGCCTGGTCCGCGGCTGATTCGCTCGTGGTTCGTTGGGCGTGAGAACCGTACCGCGGGCAGGCTGAGTCAAGGAGGCGGTCAAGGTTGCCCACGTGATACGGCTGGCGGCTCGCATCCGCACGCGAATCTCGCGATCACCCACCCACGGGAGTAACAGTCGCGACCCCTGGGCGCCTATAAAGGCAGTCGTCCAGGCGGGGGAGAGGATCATCACCGGGCTCTTGTGTAGCTCGTCAGGTATGCAGAGTTACAAACTTCATCCTCCCGATGGGTTTGAGAGTGAGGGTAGAGTGGTCCGGGGTTTCGTTCCCGGCGCGCGCCATTGATGCCAGAAGAAAGTCGACGAGAGGTGGTGGGCATGCTGCGGGAAAGGAGCAGGGCGTCGCACTCCTCACCGGGGAGGCGGTGACCTTGCCGGTGGCGAGGCGCATCAAGGACGTTGCGGCGGTCGCTTCGTTCGCTAGGCAACTAGCGGAAGGCGTTCGCCGGTCGTCGTCCTTGCGAGGGCACTCATCGACGGCAGGGCACGAAGGCCTGCCCTGTCCGGCGGTCAAGTGGTCCAGCGACCTTCGTCCCGCAGCCGCCCGTCCACCGGGTTCTTCGGCTAGCTGGATGCCAGAAGAAAATCGACGAGAAAGTTGTGGAGACTGGTTCTCGTGATAGTGTGCTGGCCGGCTAGCTGAAGTAGTACGAGAGCCCCGTTAGGGTGGCTCCGGTCTTTGTATCTTTAAAACGGCTTATGGCCGAGTGTAATTTTTCATCGTGATCTCGCCATTCGCGGCGTGTAAGGAATGAATCCTGTTTGTGCCTAACCTTTTCATGGGTTCACACGATCTCGTATTTGCGTTGGAAGTTTTCGTGCGGAATTGTGCCCTTTCTCATGATTTAGGAACGACTTTTGCCAAGGAGTTCGTTTTCGTGAGTGACTTGAGCGTTGAGCGACGGGGGGGATGCTGTGGCCTTTCGAGGGCGTAAGCAGTCCCACGACCCTGCCAACCGTCCTCTGTAGTAACTCACGCCTTGCTTTTAGTCTTCCTCGATCTTTGAGGGGAAAGGACTAATAGCGCTTTCTGGGTTTCGACCGAAGGAAAATCAGACCCTTCTCGCGATCTCTGGGATGCCGAGTCCGTCTCCGCGAGTTCCTGCAATGATTCCGGGAGTTTGGTCCCGTATTTTCGCGGTTAGCAGCATGACAAATAAGGGCGTTCGGATTTAGTTAGGGTTTTGCAACTGAGGTTTCATTTGTTTGGCGTGCCGCGCCTTCCTCTTAACTCGAGATCGGTTTCGGCAGGGGAACACCAGTAACTTTGGCGTTGAGTGGCGAGGGGGATGCCGTAGCCTTCGGGGGCGTGGGCGGTCCCACGCCTCTGCCGACTCCTAGCCGCGGTAGACTCGTGCCTTGCTTTCGCCTTTCTGGATTTAAGGAGGAAAGGCTTGGCAGCCCGGTTAATCGTTCTATTGTGCTGCTCTTGGCTTGGAGAGATTTTAGCCGGGTATTTCGAATCCGCAAGTAATTAAGGCATGGAGTGGAGAGGGAGATGCCGTATCCCTTCGAGGGCGTAGGCGGTCTCATGGCTCAGCCGGCTCTAGCTTTAGTTAGCTCGCGTCCCGCATCTTTCTAGGCGCCTCGAGTTTTAGCACAATTTTCGAAAATTGGGACGATTTAGGGAGGGTGAACCCCCCCGCAGCCCCCGAGGGGGGCTTGGCTTTATTTGAAAATAGAACCAAGTCCCCCTTGTTGGTGTTGTTAGCAACAATGTTTTCATGTTTTTCGCAAACTCTTTATTATTGTTAACTAAGAACACGAAGTATTTACAAGAAATACTGGGAGTTTTAAGGATAGAAGCGACGTAGCTGTTGGATGTTCGAGGCGTTGGTAAAGACCTCGCCCTTCTCGTTCGCCAGCTTGTAAGTGCCGGGTTTGAGGACCTTGGCGATGATGAACGGTCCTTCCCATGGCGGAGTGAGCTTGTGGCGCCCTCGATTGTCCTGGCGTAGTCTTAGCACCAGGTCCCCTTCGTGGAGGTCCCGACGCCGTACCTTCTGAGCTTGGTATTGCTGAAGCGATTGTTGGTAGCGCGCTGAGTGAAGCAACGCTACGTCGCGAGCCTCGTCCACCTGGTCCAGCGAATTCTCGCGGTCCCGCTGGTTTTGGTCTTCCTGGTAGGCCTTAAGCCTCGGAGACCCGTACTCCAAGTCTGTTGGGAGGACGGCTTCGGCGCCGTAGACGAGGAAAAACGGGCTGAAGCCTGTGGCCCTGCTTGGGGTTGTCCTGAGACTCCAAATCACTGATGGCAGCTCAGCAACCCACTTCCGGCCAAACTTGTTCAGCTTGTTGAAGATTCTTGGCTTCAGGCCTTGTAGTATCATGCCGTTGGCACGTTCTACTTGGCCGTTCGTTTGTGGATGCGCCACGGCCGACCAATCAACGTGAATGTGATGGTCGTCGCAGAACTCCAAGAACTTCTTGCCGGTGAATTGGGTGCCGTTGTCAGTGATGATCGAGTTGGGTACCCCGAATCGGTGGATGATGTCGGTGAAGAACATTACGGCCTGCTTAGATCTGATGCTGGTAATGGCCCGGACCTCGATCCACTTCGAGAACTTGTCGATGGCTACCAACAAGTGGGTGAAGCCCCCGGGCGCTGGGCGGAAGGGCCCCACGAGATCCAACCCCCAGACCGCGAAAGACCATGTTACAGGGATGGTCTGCAGGGCGTGCGCCGGGAGATGCGTCTTTCGTGCGTAGAACAGGCACCCTTCGCAGGTGCGCACGACCTCGTTTGCGTCAGATACGGCGGTGGGCCAGTAAAAGCCTTGCCGGAATGCGTTACCCACGAGGGTACGCGGCACTGCGTGGTGTCCGCACGCCCCAGCGTGGATGTCGCGAATCAACTGCCTTCCCTCGGGGATGGGGATGCATCGCTGCAAGATCCCTGAGGCGCTGCGCTTGTACAGCTCGCCGCCGACCGAGACAAAGGTCTTGGCCCTTCTGGCGATGCGGCGTCCCTCGGTTCGGTCCGAGGGTAGCTCTCCGCGATCAATCCATGCGAGGTACGGATCACGCCAGTCTTGTGGTCGCGTGTCTGTGTCGATTTCCATGGCCTCGGCCAAAGAGATTTCGGCGTCGAGGGCTTCGAGCCCCTCTTTCGAGGGGTCCTCTTCCATGGGCTCGATTCCCGCAGCCCCCGAGGGTTTCCCGTGGGCTTTGGCCTTTGATTGAAAGCTGACGGAGGGGCGGTCGAGGTCGCGGGCGAAGACGTTCGGAGGAACGGTAATTCGCTCTGACGCGATCTTGGCCAGCTGATCCGCTTCCTCGTTGCATTTGCGCACGATATGGTTCAGCTCGAGGCCATAGAATTTGTCCTCGAGACGACGAACCTCGTTGCAATACGCCTCCATCTTTTCGTCGCGGCAGCTTGCGTTCTTCATCACTTGGTCGATGACCAACTGAGAATCTCCCCGGACATCGAGGCGTTTGACGCCGAGGTCGATGGCGACGCGGAGCCCAGTGAGGAGGGCTTCGTACTCCGCCATGTTGTTTGACGCCGGGAAGTGCGAGCGAACCACGTACCAGATATGTTCTCCGAGGGGTGAGACGAAGAGGAGGCCCGCGCCTGCCCCGGTTTTCATCACCGACCCGTCGAAGTACATGGTCCAGCATTCGGCCTGGATCTGCGGCGGCGGAAGTTGGACGTCGGTCCACTCAGCGACGAAATCCGCTAAGGTTTGCGATTTTATCGCCTTCCGCGGTGCGTAGGAGAGAGTTTCCCCTACGAGTTCCATAGACCATTTCGCTATTCTACCCGAGACGTCCGGGTTGCGGACTCTCTCCCAAAGGGAAAGATGAGACCATGGTGACCGGGTGGGCCTCGAAGTAGTGTCGCAGCTTTCGACGCGCGAGCACTACGGCGTAGATTAGCTTCTGGATCTGCGGATACCGCATCTTGGTTTCGGTCAGCACCTCGCTGACATAGTACACCGGCCTCTGGACCGGCAGAGCGTGGCCCTCCTCTACCCTTTCCACAATGATGACGGCGCTGACAACTTGTGTTGTCGCAGCCACATATAGGTAGAGAGTCTCACCGCTCCGCGGCGGCGTGAGGATGGGTGCGCGTGCAAGCGATGCTTTTAGCCCGTCGAGGGCTTTTTGGGTTTCGGGGGTCCATGAAAAGCGTTCGTGCTTTTTTAGGAGCCGGTACAAAGGTAAGCCCTTTTCACCAAGTCGAGAGATGAAGCGGCTGAGAGCTGCGAGGCAGCCCAGTACTCTTTGCACCCCCTTGAGGTCCCGAATTGGCCCCATTCGTTCCAGGGCCGAGACTTTTTCGGGGTTGGGTTCGATGCCTCGCTGGGAGACGATGAAACCCAATAGCATGCCTCGCGGCACCCCGAATACGCATTTTTCCGGATTCAACTTTACCCCGTTTGCCCGGAGGCAACCGAACGTGATTTGCAAATCGTTGACCAGATCGTTCGCCTTTCTGGTTTTCACAACGATATCGTCGACATATGCCTCAACGGTCCGCCCGATGTGGCTTCCGAAAACGTGTTGCATACATCGTTGGTATGTAGCTCCAGCGTTTCGGAGGCCGAACGGCATAGTGACGTAGCAAAACATGCCAAACAGGGTGATGAAAGAAGTCGCGAGCTGGTCGGACTCTTTCATCTTGATTTGATGATAACCGGAATAAGCGTCAAGAAAGCATAGCAATTCACATCCAGCGGTGGAGTCTATTATCTGATCTATTCTAGGCAGAGGAAATGGAACCTTAGGGCATGCTTTGTTTAAACCGGTGTAATCTACACACATGCGTCATTTTCCGTTTTTCTTCTTAACTAGAACGGGATTAGCAAGCCAGGTTGGGTGAAATACCTCTTTGATGAATCCGGCTTGCAGGAGTTTGTGCACCTCCTCCCCGATGGCGCGGCGCTTTTCCTCGTCGAACCGCCGCAGTCGCTGTACCACCGGCTTGGAGTGTGGCTTGATGTCGAGGTTGTGCTCGGCGACCTCCCTCGGGATCCCCGGCATGTCCGAGGGTCTCCACGCGAAGATGTCGGCGTTGGCGCGGAGAAAGTCGATGAGCACTGCTTCCTATTTGGGGTCGAGGGTGGTGCTGACCCTCAACGCCTTACCCTCGGGGGCAGTGGGGTCGAGGGGCACCGCTTTGGTGTGTTCCGCAGCCTCGAAGGTGCCTGTGTGCCTTTTGGTGGAGTCGATGGCCTCGTTTGCCATCTTCTCCAAATCCGCCACCAGGGTTTCGCTGTAGGCGAGCGCTTACGCGCCCTCGACACACTCGACGTCGCACGCATAGGCGTGCTCATACGACGATCCCACGGTGATGACGCCCTTTGGCCCTGGCATCTTCATCTTGAGGTAGGCGTAGTTGGGGACCGCCATGAACTTGGCATAGCACGGTCGCCCGAAAATAGCGTGGTACGCTCCAGGGAATCCCACCACCTCGAAGGTTAGGGTCTCTCTCCGAAAGTTCTCGGGAGTACCGAAGCAAACGGGCAGGTCGATCTGCCCGAGGGGTTGGACCCGTTTTCCCGGCGCGATGCCGTGGAACGGCGCCTTGCTTGGCCTCAGCTGGTTCGTGCCGATGCCCATGAGCTCTAAGGTGTGGACGTAGAGGATGTTGAGGCTGCTGCCTCCGTCCAACAGCACCTTGGAGAATCGCGTGTTGCCGATGACGGGGTCGACCACAAGCGGATAGCGTCCCGGATTAGGGACATAGTCCGGATGGTCCTCGCGGCCGAAGGAGATGGTCTCGTCCGACCAGGCGAGGTAAGTTGGCGTCGCGGGGTGAACGGAGAAGACCTCTCGGCGTTCACGTCTCCGTTCCCGGGACGTCGCGTTCACGGTGGGCCCCCCACGATGAAGAATACATTCTCCACATGCGGGAACTCGTCGTTGCCGCCATCGGCCGCATCCCTCTTCGGGCCATCCTCCTTCGCGGAGGTGCGCCTGAAGTAACCCTTGATCATCCCACACTGTTCGAAGGTGTGGGTGACAGGGCCCTTGTGGTATGGGCATGGCTTCTTCAGCATCTCGTCGAACAGGCCTCCCCCCTGAGGGGGGCCCCGAGGGCCTTTGCGGCCCCACTCGACCACGAGAGCGTCGTCAGAGTCTTCGCCCTGCCGCTGCTGCTGCGCGGCTTGCCGAGGCCCCCTGCATTTATTGCCCCGTTTCTGCTTTTTTGTCTTGGCCTTGGGTTTGCTACCCTCCGCGGGCAGCTCCTCCACGCGCTTCCCCTTGGCCTTGCCGTCGAAGATCGCCCCGACAGCCTCCTCTCTAGAGGCAAAGTTAGTGGCGATGTCGAACAAAGCGTTGACGCTGGTGGGATGGTTTCGTCCTAGCTCGCGCACCAGCTCTCGACAGGTCGTGCCTTCGAGGAAGGCGTGGATGATTTCGGAGTCACCCACGCTCGGGAGCTCGGTGCAGCGCTTGGAGAAACGGCGGATGAAGTCCCTCAGCGGCTCGCCGGCCGCCTGCCGGCACCCGCGCAGGTCCCAGGAGTTTCCGGGGCGCACGTATGTGCCCTAGAAGTTACCCACGAACATCCTAACCAGGTCGTCCCAGTCGTGGATTTGGTTCGCGGGTAGGTGCTCGAGCCACGTCCGCGCCGAGTCCGTGAGATGAAGCGGAAGGTTGCGGATGATCATGGCATCGTCGGTGGCCCCGCCCAACTGGCAGGCCAGGCGATAGTCGTTGAGCCACGTCTCGGGTTTCGTCTCACCCGAATACTTGGTGATGGTGGTTGGTTGGCGAAAACGCGACGGGATGGCGGCCGAACGGATTTTTCGGCTGAACACCGGGGTTCCCGGGGGTTCCGGCGTCGGGCTTCTGTCCTCCTCGCTGTCGTAGCGACCTCCCCGTCGGGGGTGCCTGCTGCGGGGAGGCGCCGCATCCTGCCTCTTCTTGTTCAGGACGTTGCGCGCATCGCCATCGTCGACGGCGCCCCGCGTGTCCACAAGTCGGTCCTTCGCGGACCTCCTCGTTTCGCCATCGCCGGTCACGAGCGCCCTTCCGTCGTTCGTTGGACGGTGAGGCGTCCACGCGCCCCTGGGCGGGGTGTGGACGGATTGCTCCCTATCCCACTTGCCGCCTCCAGCTCTTGAACTGTTTTGGTGGCGCATGCGGGAGGCGGAACTTTCCACTTGTTGCACGGCCGCTTCTTCGACAAGGGCCTGCACCTGGCGCCGCATGCTGCGCGCTTCCGGTGTCGATGGTTCGGGCATGGCCCGAATCAAGGTTGCTGCGGCGACGAGCTTCTGGCTTGCTCGTGGCGGCATGGCAGGACCGGCGTCGTCGCCGTCGCCCATGATGCGCGCTTGAGCGATACGCCCAGCAGCTCGCGCGCGTTCGCCGCGTTTGGGCTGCCGGGCTTCCAGAGCTGCGCGCAGCTCCTGAACCTGCTGGCGCTCCTGTTGGAGCTTGGCTTCCAGCTCTTGCACCTGCGCAAGCTGTGCCTGCGCGAGTGCGGCTTCACTCGCTGGCTCGGCGGGCGCCGGTGGCGGTTCGTCGTGTCCGGCCCCGTCGCGCGTCTCTTCATCCTCTCCCACCGACTCTACTTCGCCGTCGAGGACGAAGCATTCCCGCGTGGGGTCATATTCCCCCTCGCTGGAGTCATCGGAGCAGGTGAGGCAGAAGTCCGCGATGGCCTGGAAGGAGATAAGGCCTTCGCGGTCGCGCAACCCTGAGTAGTCCAAGTTCGGGTGCTCCTGCCCGTGCGCACTCTCTTCGTCATCCGACTCGGACTGGGGTCCGCTGGGCGAGGAGATGTTGAGGCAGCGGATCGAACCCAGCTGGTGACCCGTCGAATCTTTGTGCGCGTTCGGGCTGGCGCTGATTGCCGCGGAGTAGCTCGCGGCTGCGTTGTTCATCCCGTGGGGGAACTGCGCTGGCCCGGCCACATTTTCCCAGCGTGCTCCCTCCGCGGGAGCTGCCGGCGGGGGTCCGCCCCCCTGAAATGTGGCGGCGGGCTGGAGTAGCAGGTGCGCGTCCCAGTCGGGGAGGACGATGTGTGGGGCGACGCGCCGCTCCACACGAATCTGCAGCTCGCGCAGCATACGACGTCTCCCGAGTTGGGGTGGCGTTAGTAGTGTCGGGGTGACGGGCGTCATGTTGGGCGGCCTGGAGGCGATCCGCATGAGGACGCCCTCACCGGTCGCCTCGAACTCCAGGCTCCCAAACATGATCCGGTACCCGCGCGGAAGCGGGCCGGGGGACCCCGTGGCGGATCGTGGCGACATGGCCTTGGCGTGGCTTGCCGTCAAGGGAACTGATCGGGCGAGGTTGATCACAGCGCAGCCCCCTACCTGGCGCGCCACTGTCGGTGCCGGGATCGGTCGGTCAATCCCCGGCGCCTAACAGAATGCGCTGTGTCCCGTCCCTTGACGGTTGATGCGAGAGCTAGCACGATGAGACGAGCGATTTATCCTGGTTCCGACCGTGAGGTCGTACGTCCAGCAGGGTGCGCTCGGAGCGCTATACTATCTTGCACCGGAGTGCTTACAGAGGGGGGCTACAAGCGAGGCGGGAGAGGAGGAGGAGTCTCCAAGTCCCTTAGTGTGATTGAGGCGAGTGCCGATATCGTGTCCCCCTCTCTCTGTCTCCTTACCTCCTTTTATAGGTCAAGGAGAGAAAGGTGGGGGTAGGGCTTACAAGTACAAGCGTGACGTGCTACAGGAATATGTACTGGAGAGCATGGCGCCGGGCGTGCACCGTCCTTGACCCTGGCGGGGGATTTATGGCGAGCCCCGGCTTCTGCGAGTGTTGCAGTCGTCCCTGTGCTTGTCCTGAGCGGCTTCGAGGGGTGTCGCCGCCGTAGCCCGCGTCCAGCTGCCCGTTCGCTGGTTGACTTCGAGGGCGGGGCAGGTGAGGAAGGACCGGAGTTGGCGGAATAGGGTTCGGTATGGTGGCTGCCGTCAACCACAGTGCGCGGCGTACTCGGTTCACCAGGGGATGGTCGAGAGTTGGCGGATTTGACCCGGCGTTCGTCATCACCAGGCCACGCCTGACCAGAGTCTGTGTTCGGTAGTCGCCCAGATATTTGTTTGAGGGTCCTCCATGCCCATTCGAGGGCTCCCCACCGGGGGGAAGGACGGGAGTGGGTATAACAGTGGCTTGGAATGGCACCTGTCAGTCAGCACAGGACCTCGCGCAGTTCTGCGTGCGCCCGTACAGTGTTGGAGAGGACGCTGGGTGACCGGAGCAGGTGGAGTGGGTGGAGCAGTGTGCTCTGTTGGCGTCAGCGGCGCGGCGTGGGGGGAAGATTGCCCTTTGACTTCGGCGCCCGCCTGACGGGGCGGGCATTAAATGCCGTTGTCGGACAGGGTGCCGGAGTGCGCCGTGTTAAGTAGAGAGTTGGCCTCGAGCGAGGCGGAGTCGGCTCGCCTGCTCGAGGGGGTGCGCGACCCTCGAGCGAGGCGGGGTTTGCGTCGTGCCTGCTTGAGGGCGCGCGGCCCTTGAGCGAGGCGGAGATATGGGTAGCGATTTGGGTCCCCCCGACAGGTGAGCTCAGACGGCCGTTCACGGGCCGCGATAGGCTGTGACGGGCCGAGCTGCCTGGCCGGGCCTTCCGAGCTGTCGGAGATTCGGCCTTTCGTGGCATATCGTTTTTTGAGGGTGATTACCCCGATGATTAGGGGACCCCCTGGGACTGTCCCCGACAATTAGGGTTCGGTTCCTATTATGTTTTTAAAAACTTCGGTCCTTACTTTTCCAAAACCCGAAATTCCCAAACACCGAATAGACTGAACCGAAATGACCGAATGCCCACCCCTAAATAACTTGTGTTTGCCTTCCGCTTGGGCTGTCCAAACAGAGCTTCCATCGTAAAAACTGTAAGATCCCGTGAACTGAATATCATATATGCAGAGTTCGCGCTATACTGTCCATTTCGTGCCCATTTCCATGAAAAAGATGGCCGCGCCTCTAGTTGCCGCAAAAGAAAACAACCGAATTGGCGCCAAAGAAGTACTACTGTAGAAGCTAAGGACCGTTGCCCATGCATGTTCTCTCTCTAGAGACGCCGGCCGCTGGATGCATGTGTGCTGAGTCCACAAGAGTTTGATGAGTAGTCACATACTTGGCGCCAGTGCCCACCAACTTCAGCACGCACCCCATACACGAGTACACACATTTGGCAGGGAAACGAGTGTGTTTGCGCCGCGTAAAAGGCGGGCCTTAGGCCTCCATCCCCAACAAAAAACTTCATGTGTACACGCATGGAATGTATGGTCTGTCTGGCAGTGGCAGGGATACCAGACCCCGAACCTGTCAAGTAAGACTTGACCAGAAGTTCTATATGCATCCAACCAAGCCCATGGAAGAAGCTAGTCGATCGTCACCCAGTACGTATTCCAGCAAGAATGTTCGATTCGCCAAGCTAGGCACACTGTTTATTCAGTGGCAAAGTTGGTATGTACTTAGCAAACGTGCCCATAATATTCTTGTAAAATATATAACTAGAGCTTTTTGAATGTGCGCTCCGAACAACATGACGTACGGGTTTGCTTTCGTTTCCTCCTTGACTGCACACCCCAATATTCTGGCTCGCCTCCGGTGGGAGAAGGAATTGAAGGAGAGTCCAGGAATGAACTGGGGAAGGGAAGGACTACAGACGGGACCGGAACATTCATCTGATCTGCCGACCGTCGACCAAAGCAAACTGCGCAAGGGAGTCGCTGTCGCTGAATCGGCCGCCCTCACCTCAGAAATGCAAGTCTCCTCCACCTACCTACCCCTCCCTTCCCGCTACCGCTGTGCCTGCCGCGCGCGAGCGGCGCCGCGTGTACGTGCACGAGCGCGCGCACCCGTGGCTGTGTGGCGTCGCGGCGGGCCAGTTGTTGTGTGTGTGGCCGATCCTGACCGCGCAGCCGCGCGCGGCGGCACTACCAAACCACAAACATCCCTCGCCGCGCCCTCCTCTGGCTTTCGTTTCCCGCAGCCCACCAAACCTACCCGCGCCTCCACTGAAGCGTGAGCTCCTCCAGCTATATAGGGCGCCCAGCCCACGCCGAGCAAGCCGCGCACACACCAAGAGAGGCGTTTCTCGATCGCCAAGGGCGAAGCGACCTTCTCGCCTCTCTTGCATACTTTGGGATCACTTGCCTCGCTCGTCCTTGGATCCTCCTCGTCTTGGTGAGTTCATTCACCAGTAGACACGAAGTAAATCGGCAAACAAAAACACACTAACACCGGTGCTTGCGTTCGTGCGCACCCATTTCTCTTTTCCCAGTTCTAAAATCGAATGCGTCGGAATTTCCTTTTCCTTTTAATAAAGAAAGCGACCGGCTTTTCTAACACCACAGATCTGTTCATTTATGATGAGAAAAATAGAAGGCGCAGTGTTTATATCATCGTCTGTTAACGTGCTGTCTTTTTCCCTTCTTGTCTTGGTGTTTAGGCAACCGACCGACCGGAGTTCTCCATTGAGCTAGCTAAGCTAATTACGCTAGCTGCTCATTTTTTTACCGCGTCCGTCGTCCGTCGTCACCATGGTCGGGAGCAGCCCAATGCAGGCCGTGCTGGTGGCCCCCGGCGTCAAGGACCGGAAGGTGCTCCCGTTCAAGCGCGACGCGCTCAAGGACAAGGACGCCGCCTCCGCCCTCATCCGCTCCGTCCTCGCCTCCAACCCCTCCCAGCGCAGCGCCTTCTACGTCTTCGACCTCGCCAGGGTCGTCGACCTCTTCCGCGCCTGGCGCCGCGCGCTCCCCGCCGTGCGCCCCTGCTACGCCGTCAAGTGCAACCCGGACCCGGCGCTGCTCGGCGCGCTCGCGGCGCTCGGCGCCGGCTTCGACTGCGCCAGCCAGGCCGAGGTCGAGGCCGTGCTCGCGCTCGGCGCCCGCGCCCGCGACATCGTCTACGCCAACCCCTGCAAGCCCGAGGCGCACCTCGAGCACGCCGCGGCGGCCGGCGTGAGCCTCACCACCTACGACTCCGAGGAGGAGGTGGCCAAGGTCAGGCGCTGCCACCCCGGCTGCGAGCTCCTGCTCCGCATCAAGGGCCCCGACGGCGGCGACGCCAGGGTCGACCTGGGCACCAAGTACGGCGCGCGCGCCGACGAGGTCGTGCCGCTCCTGCGCGCCGCCCAGCGCGCGGGGGTCGCCGTCGCCGGCGTCTCCTTCCACGTCGGGAGCGGCGCGGCCAACCTCGACGTGTACCGCGGCGCCATCGAGGCCGCGCGCGCCGCGTTCGACGCCGCGGCGGCGCTGGGCATGCCGCCCATGCGCGTCCTCGACGTCGGCGGCGGGTTCGTGTCCGGCGCCGCGTTCGAGGCGGCCGCGGCGGTGATCAACGACGCCCTCGAGAGGCACTTCAGCGACCTGCCGTGCGTGGAGGTCATCGGCGAGCCCGGCCGGTACTTCGCCGAGACGGCGTTCACGCTCGCGGCGCGGGTCATGGGCAAGCGCACGCGCGGCGAGGTGCGGGAGTACTGGATCGACGACGGGCTCTACGGCTCGCTGAACTGCATCATCATGGACCACTACGTGCCGACCCCGAGGCCGCTCGCGAGCCCGCGCGCCGGCGAGAAGACATACACGTCGACGGTGTTCGGGCCGACGTGCGACTCGCTCGACACGGTAGTGACAGGGTACCAGCTGCCGGAGATGAGCGTGGGAGACTGGCTCGTCTTCGACGACATGGGAGCGTACACCACCGGGGCCGGCTCCAACTTCAACGGCTTCGCCACGTCGGACATAAAGATATACGTGGCGTACTCCAGCTGAGTGTGTGAACGTGGACGACCATGGGATTAATACATATCTTTTCTTTCTTCTTTTTAGACCTACTAAAAAAAGTAATTTGGTCTTTTGAGAGGCTGTTCTTTCTTTTCTTTTTAGGCACAATATATAAGCTGTTGTTTCAATATACTTGGTTGTATTTGACATGCATCGATTGCCAGAAATAGAGTATTTTTGTGCAAATGTTACATCGCCAGCAACTTAATAAGTCCCCAAAAAATATGGTCCACTATGGGAGAAGCCTTCAAATGATGTTTATATAAGATCGAAAGCTGAACATATGTATGTGCGAAATCGACATATTTTCGAGATATATGTAGCTAGTCACCTGCTGCTCACTCGTCCCGACGTATGCCACAGCGCCACAACGTTTTTCATGCCAAGTGAGATGGCTGTTTGTACGTCCGCTCGGCGCGGACATCTCCGTCAGATTGTCAGGGTCCCGGAGCCCCGCCCTCCTGGCCACCAGAGTGTGTCACATGCAAAAGAATACGTTCTCATTAATCTTGTGGACCTTGCCTGCCGGTTTCATGGACCTCACGTATCTTGCCATGCCATGAGACATGTTCTCATTTAAAATCTCGCATTGAGAAAACCTAGTGGGACACATTATATTTCGAGTTCTAAATTGCCTAGTAAAACACACAATTCATCTTCTATAGTTATATTCATGGAGACATGCATACAACATAGCACATCATATTAGTTAAAAAAACATGGCACATCACAGGAATTCGAAAGGCATTGGATAAATAAATCTATACAATAAGGATCTAGTTTTTTAAAACACTTCTTATCTAAATAATTTCTGTCCACTCTTCACAAAGGACACACATATCAGGTCTCATGGTGGAAAAGACGTGAAAGTTTTCACAAACAAGAAAAAAATGTTTTTACAGAGTTTCTGCTGTTTTGGCATTACTTTTCTCATTATGGAATTTATTTACCCACTCCATACCCACAAATCAAACAGTCTACCTAAAATATAAAGGAAAACTACTTAGAAAGTTATTTTTGTAAATTGTTGTTGCGGGGGAGAAATCATGTTTGCTCTATTTAAGAGCAAAAATTGAATTTCTTTGGCAAACTATAAAATGTTAATTCTCAAGAAAGGAAACCTACTTTAGTAAACAAAAAATACTAAATAAAATTGTAATTTTTCACTTACTATTAGGAAAATACTGACACGATAATTTTAGATGAAAAATCGTAGTGCACAATGTAAGATTCGAGAATTATTTGTATTACCTAAATTTGGAGGACACTTACTTCAGTAGTTGCCTTTTTAGAATTTTAGGCGAAGAAGAATACAAGCACAAATGCTTGAACCTTGAACATGGTGAACATTATTTTTTTTTCTTCAATATGCAGGAGAGCTGCATATTTATGTATTAAGAAGAAATGAACATAGATGTCCAATTTCAAACTTCGGTGTGATCAAAGCACACCAACACCTGCCTAAGCAGAGGCAACCCGTGGCTATAGCCCTGTAGAAACTGCTACTACTCGCAAAAGAAACCACCTAAGCGCCTAGCGCCCGCAAGAACCCACAAATCAGCTTCCTGCCTAACTCGCTGTATCAACTCCCGAATGCTAGAAGGCTGATTGTTGAAGAGCCTTGCATTTCTTTCCTTCCAGGCACTCCACGTGGGGATCAACATGAAGAGGGAGTCCAGTCCCTTTCGCTTCGTTCTTGGCTGTTGATTTCGCAGAGAGCGTCACCATCCTTGGATCGTGTACATCGGTGCTTCAAAGGTGCAGTGTCCTCCTCTCCCAGATACAATTTCCTAGAATACCTGCCGAGTGAAGGAGCAGTTTACCAAGAGATGATCTCATGTTTCTGCAGCCTGATCACATAGCCAACAAGCATCATGGGCCTCTAGGCCATGGCGTCAGCGACGATCCGCTGTCCAGAGCCTCCCCTTCAACGCAAGCCACATGAAGAACTTGATCCTAGGTGGAGCCCAAGTCTTCCAGATCCTCAGGCATGCGTATGCTCCCTTCATGTAGCTTCTCATAAGCTGATGCTGCCGTGTAGGTTCCACTAGCTGCACTGTCTGAAGCCGTTCACGCAGACTGATGAATTCCACGAGAATTGGCAAAGTGAGCCCTCCTTGAATATCCGTGATCCATCTTTTTTTTGTCACATTCCACGAGAATACAAGCCACATGAATTATCTTTTTTTTGTCAGAAAAGAGTTTTTCTTTCGAAACACAGTACAGATACAAACACTCACCCTAACCCTACGAGCACATCAAAGAGACTGAGCCAGCAGATCTCAAAATTAACAAAGTCATCACAGACGCCTCGCTGTTGATGGGAGCGTCGCCTACCGTTGAAAAATATCGCCAGTTAAATTCTGTAACAAATCCTAGAAAATGCAACGCTCGTGTCGTGTAGCGGACTCAAACCTATATATGTGGACAGATTTCACCACAAGAAATTTTACCAATTGATCTCTTCTTTCGTTTCACAAGAGTTTGGTGGAATATGAGTAACTTTCTGTCTTTCTCTTTCTTTCTTCTTTTTTAGTTTTGAGAGAGATTCTTGACTTGATGGACATTGCTAAAGTGCTTAGGCCCTCTTTGGTTGGGCTTTTGACTCTGCTTTTGCTTTTGCAAAAGCCAAAAGCCAACCAAAAGGCCCAACATCATAGTTGTTTTTGTCCAAAAGCGGCTTTTGACTCTATACAAATCTAAAAGCACCTCAGGAGGTGCTTTGTCTTTTGGGGGAAAAAATTACCCACGTGCCACGGTAAGCGAAAAATGGTTCGTTCTTTCTTCCTCCCGCGACCCTCCTTTCCCCTCTTCTCGTCGCCCCTGCCGGCCGCCCCCGCCCGGTCTCCAGGCCGCCGCCGACCAACCTCCGCCCCCAACTTCGTCCCAGCGGCCGTCGCCGGCCGCCCGGCCCCGCCTCCCCCTCCGGCCGTCGCCGTCCGCCCACCGTCCGCTACTCCCCCGCCGTCGTGGCCTCCTCTGCGCATATGAGTTTGTGTCATCGGCTTTGTGCTGTAGGCAGAGGAGGACGGCGCCGGCCATGAGCGGGTACGATCTCGTCAGGAGCGACGACGAGGCGGGCGCCTCGGGCCCCGACCTCAAGTCCGGCGGCGCTACCACCACCACCAAGGCCGCGCCCCCGTCGCCGCCCGCCGTTCCCCGCCGCCGGCGCCCGCCGCGCCCTGCTCGGCGCCTCGCCTCCGCTGCCCCGCCGCGCCTCCCCGCCTCCGCCAGACCGCCGCCGGACCGCCGGCGCCCGCCGCGCCCTGCTCGGCGCCTCGCCTCCGCCGCCCCGCCGCGCCTCCCCGCCTCCGCAGCCCCGCCGCCGGACCGCCGGCGCCCGCCGCGCCCTGCTCGGCGCCTCCCTGCCCGCCGGCGCCGGCTCCCTCCGCCCAGACTCCCGTCGCCCAGTGGAGCAGGGGAGCAGGGGAAGAAGTGGATGTGGGGTCCACTCGTCAGTAGGAGAGGGAGAGGGGACTAATGTATGACATATGGGTCCGCTAGCTGCTTTTTCTAAAAGCCACAACACCTGTAACCAAACGCTCTTCTCCTTTCTCCACAGCTGCTTTCTCACCGCTGTTTTTCCACAGTCCACAGCAGCTTTTCTAAAAGCCATAGCCCAACCAAACACACTCTTAGACTTCTTTCCAGCAAAGTGTGTGTAAGCGCCGTACCCTACGACGAAAATTTCAGAAACGTGGGTCGTCGATCAAGATGGCCGGTAATAGCTCAACAGGGTCTCGGCAGTCAGTATAACCGCTGCCACCACCAGCTTCCAAAACAAAGAAGAAGAAGCACAGGAGGTTAGTCATCTCAGAATCTGCCGCACGTTGTCAGCTGTACATGTGTATACATGACTTTACATGTGCTCCCAGTCGAACCTGCGACCAACTGCTGGTAGCCTCGCCCACTCACCCTTTTCCCGCTTTGCAACTGACCATTGACTTGCGGAGTCCAGGGCTTCAGACAGAGCAGGCAAGAGTCCGGACTCCGAACAGACACATACGTAGTACGTAGTACGTACGGAGTAGTATCAACTCTGATGCATTTTCCTTCAGCTGGCCACGGGACCTCGTCAAAGACCTCCATTCCCGACGACGCATGCGTGTTCCGAGTTCACGGTGTGGTTGACAAATCGAATATTCAAGAATATGCGAACGACGATTCTCTTCGATCCTCGACGCTTCCCCGCGACCGCGACGACAAACGAATTTGATACAGTGCACCTACTAATAAGCGTTGATCAATACTCCTACTCCGTATAATTTATTGTCAAGGCCTAGCTACTACGGACCGGAGTAGCTAGATTGGATCGTCTTAGACGACGCTGACAGCATATAGGAAAACCGGAAAACCGATGCCCTAAATTTCAGTCGCCTGCTGAATACTGATGGTCGCATGGCTGTTTCGGGAGAGTTTAGGAGAGGGGATGTTTTGAGGTCTCCTGCAGCCTCTTTGGATTTCGGTGCTGTTTGGTTCATCCAAGGCAGCGGCAACGTTAATGGAATCAGAAAGCAGCGATATCTCTTACGGTTTAACGAAAAACGCCGAAATCAGGAAGCAGCGATATCTCTTACGGTTTAACGAAAAACGCCGATCGTTTGTTTCCGCTACGTAACGTTATCGTTTTGCATTTCGCATGGGGGCTTGTAAGCGCTATCGGATAACGCTCGTGGGTGGCCGGTATCGATGTTGTATAGGCCGATATCGGATACCGCGGCAATCAACTACGAGTTCAACCGAAACAAACGGCAGATTTGTTACCCTCTGTACAGTTAGTCGAAACAAACACTACCTTAGAGGGACACCCGGAGAATGAATTGGACAGTAGCACGGCGGTGCACCGTGGCGACGGCACACCCACTGCCGCAGATGGTTGTCGAACTTGGCGTAGTCGTGGCGAAAAACTATGTATATGAAAAAAATTAAACGGCGTACTTATATTTGGATAAAATTTTAAATCATAGAATTTTTTATATTTGTGAATGGATGGAACAATACTTATAACCGTGATAAACGTGGTGATGAAATTAAAGGCACAAGAAGAAGACAGCCCAAAACCTTTCGCCATTTGTCCGGATTCGCGCTCCTAAAGTCTCGTGCAGGGGAACAGTAGTAGCTCATTCCCTCCATGCAGAGGAGCTTCATACGTACAACCATTGGCGGACCCAGCCAGGTTTTGGGTAGTCCAAGGACTACCCCAAATTTCTAGTGATCAATGCAATTATACACTGTAGCAGCTACTGTAGTGCACTGTGTGCCTACCCTAAACATCTATCCTGGGTCCGCCAATGCGTACAACTCATGGTGCACATGTCCACCCTCGTGCATGGACTGTTTTAATCGGTCAGACAACGCAAGGTTCGGCTTGTCCGCACAGTCCGATTTTGACTCTCTGACAATGAGCGTTCAACTGCTGCATTGTGCTCCGTTCGCTGTATCGAACCTTACCTTTTCCTCTGTTCGTTTTGCAGCACGCTGAAACTGCTCTTGCCTACCATAGTAGTATAGTACCATGCATGTGGCACCCTGCCTTCATCGCGTGCCTACGTACATGCCAGCGAGCCGCGAGGGCCCGCTGCCCGGCCAACAGATTGCGATCTCGTTCGGCGATGACGCCCTACCTACCTAAGTACCTAACCTAACCCTCGGTCGATCGGTGCTATATAAGGGCCACCACAGCTGATCGACAGTACGCAGACACCAAGAGCAAGAGCTAGCAAGCGATCTTTGGATTCTCATATACCACGCTTTGCTTGGCATCGATCACGTGTGTACTAGCTGGTCTTGGATCGCGTCGTGGTGAGTTTAACTGACCGGACATGAAGTGCATTACATTGGAACATATATTATTTGCACATCGTAACCTACCACATGTGCACATATTGGTTGCAGCGCGTTCATATGTTCATATATTTCATCCATCATATACTAGAATATACTAACACTGTGTGCCAACTGCTTCATCTGTGTGTCTTTGGATTTCAGTTGCTCGAGTAGCTAGCTAGCGTTAGTTTGCCAGGTCAGGCACATCGATCGTCAAAGTCATCACTTAGTACGTACCATATGGGTGGACGCAGCCCCATGCCGCAGGCCGTTCTGGTGGCCCCCGGCGTCAAGGACAAGAAGGTGGTCTCCTTCACCCGTGGCGTCGGGCTCAAGGACAAGGACGCCGTCACCGGCCTCATCCGCTCCATCGCCGCCACGTCCAGCCCCGCCCAGCGCAGCGCCTTCCACGTCCTCGACCTCTCCAGGGTCTTCGACCTCTTCCGCGCCTGGCGCCGCGCTCTCCCCGACGTGCGCCCCTTCTACGCCGTCAAGTGCAACCCCGAGCCGGCGCTCCTCGGCGCCGGCTTCGACTGCGCCAGCCGCGCCGAGATCGAGGCCGTGCTCGCGCTCGGCGTCCACCCGCGCAGCATTGTCTTCGCCAACCCCTGCAAGCCCGAGGCGTCTCCTTCCACGTCGGGACCGGCGCGTCCTGCCAGGGCGTGTACCGCGGCGCCATCGAGGCCGCGCGCGCCGCGTTCGACGCGGCCGTGGGCCTCGGCATGCCGCCCATGCGCGTGCTGGACATCGGCGGCGGCTTCACGGCCGGCGCCGCCTTCGACGAGGCGGCGGCGGTCATCGACGACGCGCTCGCGCGGCACTTCGGCGACCTGCCGTGCGTGGAGGTCATCGGCGAGCCCGGCCGGTACTTCGCCGAGACGGCGTTCACGCTCGCCGCGCGGGTCATCGGGAAGCGCACGCGCGGCGAGGTGCGGGAGTACTGGATCGACGACGGGCTCTACGGCTCGCTGAACTGCATCCTCATGGATCACTACGTGCCACGCCCGAGGCCGCTGGCCACGCCGCGCCCCGGCGAGAAGACGCACACGTCGACGGTGTTCGGGCCGACGTGCGACTCCCTCGACACGGTGGTGACAGGGTACCAGCTGCCGGAGATGAGCGTGGGAGACTGGCTCGTCTTCGACGACATGGGCGCCTACACCACGGCGGCCGGCTCCAAGTTCAACGGCTTCGATACGTCGGACATAAAGATTTACGTGGCGTACTCCAGCTCCTGCTGAACACCGTCCACGATCGTCGGGACTGATATGGAAGCAGGGTGCTTTAATTTTTTTTTTACTTTTTTGAGAGAAAAAATTGTACCCGTTTCGTCCACAAGTTGTTGGTTCAGTGCAATTTATTTACCGTTTATTTAGGTGTTATACGTAAAAAAATGTATATTTTGTTGTAAATCACTCTATCTGTTTTTAAATATATGATGCTTAGAAGAATCAAATTTGTTTATTTTTTAACTAAATAGCTCGCTCTAAACAACATATATTTAAAAACCGAGGTAGTATTACCCATTATTGCATTCTTTTTGTTTAGCTTGCTTTAGCTCCCATCTGATTATATATATGAAGTTTATGAACAAAAAGGCATCGTGTGCAATACATGGATGTCTATGGACATTAGATTAAATTAATTTTGTTATAAAGTTCCAAGGATGGTCACAAACATGAAAGAATATGTTTTATTATTATATACCATATTTTTTAGGAGAATATACCATAATTATACACAAATATTAGCCATGGGCCCATGGCTATGCGTGGGCCACTTCCTTATTTAGGCTCACTAGAGAGGTAGGCGCGATTGGGCTTGTAGTCCAATGGTAGGACGGTCTAGTGGGACCCTACCCACCAGGGTTCAAATCCTGGTGCTCGCACCTTTTCCTGAGATTTTTCTAGGATTTTCTGGCGCTATGCGTTAAGTGGTAAGCGGCGTTCCCCTCGACAACGAGGTGCCAATGGTGACTTCGGGAATCTCCAGATGTCGGGTGCTCAGTTCTTCGGAGGTGCTCATAGGGGTAGACGCTATGCGTTAAGTGGTAAGCGGCGTTCCCCTCGACAACGAGGTGCCAATGGTGACTTCGGGAATCTCCAGATGTCGGGTGCTCAGTTCTTCGGAGGTGCTCATAGGGGTAGGGTTTGCGTACGTGTTTTCATAGGGGTGAGTGTGCGTGCGTGTGTGAGCGTATGCGTTGTACTGTGTGATTCTCAAAAAAAAACTAGAGAGGTAGGCTAATTCAAGACTTTTTCTTTCCATTTAGATGACCACAACCCCTTTAACTTTTTTTTTGTTTCTAGTGCTTAGAGCATATCTAAGAGTGCCTAATATTTTCACTCCCAATAATCTTGAATTGGGACCTCGCCAAAAAACTTTAGGCCTAAAAAACACTTCCTACTCCAACAGTGGCTCTATTTTTTTCCCCAAAAATAGGCCACGTCATGCTATAAAGTACCTCCTTTCCATGGACCGGGCTATTTTTTTCCCTTCTTCCTATGTAGAACCAACACGTCGTCTTTTTATCACTTGCTTATACATCATCTTGCAACGTTTGCTTATATAGAGCGTCATTTTTAAACTAGCAAACCTCGAGGCTGTACGGGCTACTCTCAACTCTAGTACAGCTCCAGTTGTGCAAAATCAGAAAACGTGTAGCTGTTCAATTTGCAGCGAACTTGCATGTCGTGAAGCTTGGACGGAAGGGAGGACGCCTGGCTGCTCGAGAAGTGACCAACGGTAGCTCAGGAACCAAGCGGCGGCGTTCTGGACGCCGAGGAGAAGGAGTAGGAGCGCAGTTGAGAAACATGCGCAAGAAGTTTTAGACGAAGATCACGGGGGACGGCTCGCGATGGGGGGAATATTGGGCGTGCGGGAATTTTGGGAATGCTTTTGGGTTGCTGTTGGAGCATGGGATTTCTTATGTATTGCCAAAAATTAGTTTTGGATGTTAATTTTGGGCACTCTTGGAGATGCTCTTATATTGTATCTCTCAAAATTCAGATTTCGAAGAACTTTGTTAGCAGCGCTGACAAACAGAAAGGTTGCAAATGCAGCATGCTACTTCAAATATATATTCTGACCCTGACAAGCATAAAATGGCCTTAAATACATTGCCGTAAAAGGTTAACATGCATTGAGATATTTCTTTGATGTCATGATGTGTATAAACTGGAGTATCTTAAAAATGGAAGCACAATTCGCGGGCAATATATAGTATCAAACGTGTTTGAACACTTGGTCTTGCTACTCAATTTTTGGTTCGGATGATGCTAGAATATATTCCCATTCACGCCACTTCTTAGCGAGCGTCATAAGATTAGATAGGGTACTTCGAAGAAGTTCATATAATAATGATCGAAATTCAAATTCTTCAGCATATTAACATTCCCGAAAACGAATCTTCAGTCTATTTTGTTCTGTTCTGAGATATGTGCTCTCTGATAAATTTGTGAAATTATGCAGTTTACTCTTTTGCTTTTAGCTATCATGGAATGGCACCTTTTTCTGGCAAAATTGAGACTACGTACACTTGGATTACTTTTACTAGCCTTTGCTCCTCAAGTTAGCAGATCCTAACTATTCTTACCCAACTACTCTACCTAAGCAAGTTTTACATTGTTTTCGCATCAGCTCCTAACTGTACATAATTTTGACGTCCGCTCATTAGGGCATGTACAGCCCGTCGCTTGGGGGCGTCGCTACAGCGACATTTTTGCGAAAAACACCCCGCAGGAGAGCAGCGACGGCCCGAGCGTCGCTAGACCGGGCGACGGCCTTGTCCCGTTCCCCCACGCGCAATCAACGCCGAGGCGCCGGGCTGTACGACGCCCGTCTCCAGGCCCCGTCGCCGGCAGGATCCCGCGCTCCGACCCTTCCCCGCCAAATCCCCTTCCTCCCGCGCTCCGCCCCTCCCGCCCGTTGGCCATGCGCCGCCCGCCTCCGCGGCCGTGCCCGCCGCCCGCCGCACCGCTCCGCGGAGGGAGCAGGGGAGGGACAGCTGCAGATGGGAGAGGGGGAGGGAGGGCCGGCCGCCACCGCCGACGATGACGCGCGCCGCGGCGACGACGCTGGCCCCGCCGCCCGCCGCACCGTGGAGGGAGCAGGGGAGGGGAAGCCGCAGATGGGAGAGGGGGAGGGAGGGCCGGCCGCCGCCGCCGACGATGACGCAGGTTGGGGAAGACGTCGGGAGGGGCCGTCGGGGAAGAGAGTGAAGGAGGGGCCGCACGAGTATCAGGAGGTCCGACCGGTGGCGTGGCGTGCGTCGTCCTGGCGGCTGTGGCGGCGCCGGCGGCGGGGATCCTCGACCCGGTCGACTTCCTGGTGCTGCAGGTGGTGCGGCGGTCGCTGGAAGACATGCTGGGGTCGGCGTTCTTCGACGGCTGGGACTTCACCGCCGACCCCTGCGGGTTCCCCGGCGTGTTCTGCGAGGGCGAGCTCCCGGCGTCGCTCGCGTCGTGCTCCAACCTCCATCTCCTCGCCCTCAGCAAGAACCTCCTCTCCGGCCAGATACCGGACGGCTTCAGCGCGCTGTCCAACCTCCTCTGGTTCTGCGGCGCGAGCGCGAGTAGCAGAGGAGATGCAGCAGAGATAGTGAATGGATAAGAGGTGAATGGATAAGAGCAGAGGAGAGGGATGGCGCAAGAAATACTGAGTAGCGTCTAGAATTTTCATATGCATCGGTTACTCGGATTTTGAAGAAAAGAGAAAATGAGAGAGAAATAAAAAAACAAAGAAGAAAACAAATATTCTAAAAATATATATATTGTACAAAATGACAGCTTTAATTCAAGTTTTGCAAGGAATATGAAAGGTGAATCACATAGCCACACAAATGTATACACAAATGTATTTGTAGTTGATTTTAAAATCTATGTAGTGCATTAAACAACTTACAGATGACCTCTATGTTTATGGGCTGTATGAGCTGTCTGTATACGCAGTTCGAGGTTCTGTAGACGATTCTCTGTCTAAGGGTTGTACATGCCCTTAACACCAAAAGGCAACAAATTCTGGCCTTTGGCACCAATGTGGAGGTTGATTTTAGCTGGAATGGGGACAACTTGATAAATGAGAATCGGTAAAGTGGGGAAGCAAGAATTAAGATGTTGGGGTACCTACTCCTATCCTTGTCTGAAGATTATATGGAAAACGACGACGGTGTGACATACATGTAGCAGTACGCACAGATTAATATTGTGCACCTAGCTTCGTTTCCTCTCAAGATTCCACTATGTATATAGTCGCGTCCGGAAGACAAATTTAAAATTTAACTACTCAACAACCAAAATGAATCCTTAATAATAGTACGACATCCACGGTACCTTAATTACTCCAATTAAGCATGTACTATATACTTTGGTCAACGAGAGACCAGCTCACCTATAAACTCTTTATAATCCAGCTTGAAATTCCTATCAGTTTGCAGCATGCGTGGTCATCAGCTGTGGGCATCTTAGGGCTCAAAGGCTAGAATATTCCTTTATTCTCCAACTATCCTTCTCTTTTTGAAAAACAACATGCATGTGCCATGTCCATCTCTTATATAGTTATATATATATAATTAATCAATTATATGTCCAGGCCTCTAACTGGAGTACACAACTAGTTCAAAGTGCACCCAGTGGGAACAACAGAAGGTAAGCAATGTTCTTCCTAGAAATGATACTCCGTATGTAGTTTAATTAGCTGACTTTTTTTTGATACTTGTAATTAGCTGACTTTGACCAATCCTCCCCAACTATTACTAAAAGATTTAAGGAACAACAGAAGGGAGTAGGGACGCAGATCGATCCCGGCCACCCTCCACCAGTCCACCACCCAAGCTTACATTAATATAGCATTTAGACTTCACTTGTACACACTCTTTAAAATTTAGTCCGGGAAATGCATGTACGCAAGGATGCATGCGTCATGCACTAATATAATGGGGACATCTTGATAAATGAGAATCGGCGAAGTGAGGAAGCAAAAATTAGGATACTGGGACGCACCTACTCCTACTATAGCTATCAGCTTTCAGCTATGGCCTATCCTTGATCTCAGATTATGGAAAACGACAGTGGGACATATACATGTATAGTAGTAGTACTGATTAATATTGTGCACATAGCTAGCTTCGTTTCCTCTGAAGATTCAATTCAAATATGAATTCAGTCACGTGTGGAAGACAAATTTAAAATAAAAATACTGAACTGGTTGAAAATGAATAATAATATAATGCATGCCCACTGCACCTGAACTACTCCAAGCATAAATTATATACATATACTCCCTCCGTGTTGGTAAAGGAAGTCGTTTAGGACATGGTTTGAGTCAAACTTTGGGAATATAAATCATGAATAACTTTTAAGTTGTTGAGTTTGAAATTGTAAAAGTCATATGAATAGATTTATTTTGAAGCATACTTTCATAAAAGTATACATGTATCACTTTTCGATAAATATTTTATAGAAATAAGGAGTCAAAGTTGTGTTTTGAAGACCGTGTCGCTGTCCTAAACGATTTTTTTACTAGTACAAAGGGAGTACTTTGTCAACAAAAGTTTATTGAGAGCACTTCTCACTCATAAAAACTATAAAAACTCATTATTATAATCCAGCATTCCAGCTTAAAAATCCCGTTTGCAGCTGATGATGAAACACGCATGCTGCAAACGGAATTCTTTTATTCTCCAGCTATCCTTTTCTTTTTGAAAAAAAACACACATGGGTCATGCTCGCCTCTTAACTGGACCGCGGCTAATGGGAACAACAGAAGGTAATAATATTCTTCCTAGAAGTGATACAATAATTAGCAGAACTGCTTGACGAATCCTCGCACGCTATTTATTAGACTCGGGCAACACGATTTTGAGAGCCCGCCACTTGTAGACATTCTTTAAAATTCAATTTGGAAGATCCATACTGTAATGTACTTGCGCGTGCCCCTTTGCTTAACTACTCCTATAGCGCGCACTCGATCATTAATCTACACGTATTGTCTCATCCACGATTTCAACTGCAACGTGCACCGTGGGAACATGTTAGTTGAGGTACTCTAAAGCAATAATGTTATTAAATTTTCCAAGAAAATGCAAATTTAGATGATCCTGACGATTCCTTGACCCTATCTACATGTATGCACACAGCACACATTACTACTCTAAGCAAAGGGGTCACTGAGTCAGGAACCAATGGACCTACCCTTTGAAACGTGGAGACGCATGGTTCCGGCCACCTTCCACGGACGTTTCACGCTTGGATCCAAATCCCGGTGACCTACCCCCGGCCGCGCGGCGCTTGTTGCAAATTCTCTATCCTCTTGACCGCAAAATCCCTTGTTTTGTAGCCGTTTTTTCCAGTCCAGTACAATCATGGGCAGCGTCTGATCAAGCTAGCTGCAACGGAGAGATGGTTTGGAACGTTAAAGCTACTGGATCTTGCGTCTTCTATGTTGAGATGGTGAAAGCGCTGAAATGAACCGATGACTTTCCCCGGCAGGTAGGTTGATGACTAGGCATGAAGTAACAGCGCCCATCACTTTCGGTTAGGAGTAACAATGGTAGAGAGAGTCAAGGAAAGGATCAGGCCGGATTAGCAATTCAAGCAACTTTCCCTTTTTGATTGATCTGCCGACGGCTCGTGATTTCACCGGAAGCGACGAGACGTAGGGATAGGGAAATTCGTGCTGTTTGCCTGCTGCTTACAGAATGGACAAGAATGCATGGGCCCAGCAGCTACGATGCAAATGGCCATGGCCGTGTTTCCACGAGTTGTTGATTCTGGGCCTCGCCTGTGTATGGACCTCCAATGGCCGGCCAGTTCCCTCTCTTCGATCGGGCCACCCGATCTGACTGACTCATCCTGAAATGACTGGATGCTGGATCCGACCCGGATAACCTACATGGTTTCCACGAGTTTTTTTTCTTATATAATTTTCAGGTTATAAGATATGCACTTTCAGTGTTTTTATTTACTATCATAAATGCACATGTAACAAGCACGTGTTTTTAAAAGAAAATCTAGTAATAATAGTTTAAATTTCATTGTAAAATCTTAATAGTTTTCACCTTCTTATTAAAACCCACTTTATACAAACTCTGTTCCAAAATTAATTTGTTATTAGACAAGAGAATTAAAGGTACATGAATACCAAAGGAAAAAATGTGATTAGACAAAAATATTAAAGGTACATTATTATGGAAAATACAAATATGTATATTACATAATTGTGGAAAAATTAACATGTATGCAAATTAATAGAAGAAAAAATTAATATGTATGGTCGTGGGCTATACGGGCGGTGGGTCCACTTTGCAGGCAAGTGAGGATAGAAAAAACATCAAATCTCTTGCCCTAAAGATATAGGACAAAGCAAACCATCATATAAAGCAACTTTATCAATAGCATCCAAATCAGGCCTTATAAATACTAGACGATGGGTTGTATCTATATTATTAGGGCCTCAAAATTTGCTCCACCTCCAGCAGTAGAGAGCCCTAGGAATGTAGGGTGGAGAGGTGGATTTGGATATCTCCCTAAAATAGGGGGTATGTAGGAGAGCAACTTATTTTTACTTGGTCCTCTAAACTTAGGATAGAGGTTTGTTTGTTTGTTTAGAGAGTCTGTTGAAGTTGCTCTAATCTTGATAAGATGAAAGGGATAAAAGTAACTCATCTGCAACCTAAGTGAGATGGGACGGATAAGTAAAGTAATTCATCCTACCATCACGTAAACTGTTGCATCAAGCAATCCAAAACGTTGAGTTGATGTTTATTGATTGTTGAATGGTTGTAAGAAATATCAAAAAATGTATCAGGCGGGGCAACTAGGGTGACATTGGAGGGATAAGTAAATTAACTCATTCGACCACCCCGTAAAATGTTGAATCAGAGTATTTGAAATGGTGAGTCAGTGGTGAGGGATGGTTAGTGGGCTGCAATAGTTGAGCCGACAGACTAGTTGGGCTTCATTGGACATTATTGAACTTAAAACTATCTTTCTTACATGGCCCTAAGCACCGTCCATGGGGAGTGGCTATGTGTCACGGGCGGTGTTTAGTTCCCGAAAAGTAAATGTGAAGTTTGGTGAAAATGTCACATCGGACACTGTAGCGCACTGTAACACTTTTCGTTTGTTTGTGGTAATCGTTGTCCTACCATGACCTAACTAGGCTCAAAAGATTCGTCTCGTCGTGTACATCAAAACCATGTATTTAGTTTTTTTATTTACCCACGTTTATTGTTTCATGCACGAGGAGAGAGATTTGATGTGAAGTTTGGAGAGATAATTTTTGGGTTTTGAAGGGAACTAAACAGGGCCCTTGTTAACAAAATTAATTTGAGTCAATTCTTTCGATGCAATAGAATTTTGCATGATTTCCTTCGATGTCATAAAATTTTGTAAAGTTCCTTCATTGCCATAGTCTCAAAAATTTTATCCCCCAGTGCCAAATCTGTCACTGGACAATTATCGTGCTCTTAAGTGGCGATCAAAAAGACTCATCTGCCCCTTCAATGGAATGACCAAAATTTGCCTCTTTTACCCCACATGTCATAGCAAGTTCCTCTTAAGTTTCATTTTTCCAGTAAGTGATCATATCAGATATATATTTTGTTATTTCTGCTTGAGCACCACAAAAATCTGATTGTTTTATTAGTAAAGATCACACAACACACATATAGAACAATTAAATATATGGCACAAATGACATAACAATTTATAACCAAACCAATTTCAGCCAATGGTTGCAGAAGTGATATGCATCACATAGTTCAAATGAATACCAAAATAACATGTCGAAGCATAGGCTGAAATGAGTATCAAATTTCTCATCACACAGGTCACATGAATTTCAAGTTTCTCATCACACACATAACACAAGTTCTAAATTTATCATCTCATACATCATGCATTCATGCAAATCTCATCACAGAAGCCAAGCAAAATAAGTGACAACACAAGCTAGATATCCATTCAGTCCGGGATTTTTCTTTTGCCTCTAGTTCCCATTGCATGGCTCTTAGGAGTTTTGCTTCTGGTGCACATTGTAGGGGCTTTGAGGTGGCACCAAATCTTGATTCTTCTTCTTTGCGACGCAGGCAAAAAAAGCTGCCGCGCCCCGCGAGGCCACGAGGTTGCAGATTGCAGTAATGCAAGATGCAGAGACGCTCCGCTATGGCACGGGTAGCCTCCAAGCGACAGCCGCGCCAACGGCCCAGACACTCGTACGACGTCGTGTCGCTCCTGCAGTCTCGCCCGGACGCCCGACGCATCCCGCAAATCCACTCCCACGTCGTCACCTCCGGCCTGGAGCGCGACCGCTTCGTGGCCGCTGGCCTCGTCGCGCGCTACGCCGCGCTGGGTGCCGCTGGCGTGGCGGCCGCGCGCCCCACAGGGACGCCTTCCTCTGGAACGTCATGCTCCAGGGCTACGCGCGCGCCGGACCGCCGTACGCGCGAGAGGCCATCGCGCTCTTCTCGCGCATGCGCGCGAGCAGACGGGCGCCCGCCGCCGGGAACCGGTATACGTACACGTTCGCCGTCAAGGCCTGCGCCGCCGCTGCCGCGGGGGACGACGACGCGGGACGCGCCGGCCGTGCCGTGCACGCCGTCGCGGTCCGAGCCGGGGCCGACCTCGACGCCTTCGTGTGCAACGCGCTCGTCGCGTTCTACGCCAGGTGCGGCGACGTGGCGGCGGCGAGGAAGGTGTTCGACGGCGCCGCCGCGAAGGACGCCGTGAGCTGGAACTCGATGATCGCCGGGTACGCCCAGAACGGGCATTCCGACGAGGCGGTCGCGCTGCTCCGTTCCATGCCGCGGCGCGGTGCGGCCTCTTGCCGGCCAGACCTCGTCACCTTGGTCGCCGTGCTCCCGGCCTGCGCGGCATCGGCAGCCGTCCGCGAAGGCCTGTGGGCGCATTCGTACGCCGTAAAGAATGCCTTCCGCCTGGACGGTGCGTTGGCTAGCGGGATCATCGCCATGTACGCGGCGTGCGGCCGGCTGCACACCGCCCGGGCCCTGTTCGACCGTGCGCCGGACCGGAGCCAAGCCGTGTACAGCGCAATGATCCAGGCTTACGGGAGCCACGGCCGTGGCGTCGAGGCCCTGAACCTGTTCGACCTTATGCTGGCGAACGGCGTTGCGCCGGACGGGGTCTGCTTCGTGTCCGTGCTCTCGGCGTGCGCGCACGGCGGACTGGTCGTCGACGGGCTCAGGGTCTTCGACACGATGGGAGACCACGGCGTGGAGAAGCGGCAGGTGCACTACGCCTGCGTGGTGGACATGCTCGGCCGCGCCGGGCAGCTGACGCGGGCGCTCGCGGTCGTGGAGTCAATGCCGTTCGAACCGGGGAAAGACGTCTGGGGCGCGCTGCTCGGCTTTGCCGGCTGCACGACGACATGGAGCTCGCCGAGCGTGCGGCTAGCACCTGCTCGTCGTCGACCCCGGGAACGCTGGCCGGTACGCCGCGTTGGCTCAGATGTACGACGACGCCGGGAGGTGGGACGACGCGCCGAGGGTGAGGTGAGGAGATTTACGAGGGACCGAGGGGTGAACAAGCCACTGGCAAGCAGTATTGTTGAGGGACACCTGGACGCAGGATCTAACCGAGGCTTTCTAGCCGCATAAGCAATGTGTACATCAAGGTGACCATGCAGAGTGAAGAGTGGAGGATCAAACGGAAACAGGGTAAACACAGGGTTGAACAAAATGTTCGAAACAGTTTTGTATAATCGTAATGGAAATGGAAGCACAGCACTGTCAAGTGTCAAGGATCCTATCATATCGTTCATTTACAAACGCTGGGGGAACTTACAGAAGCACACCTCTACGGACACCATTAACACCTGGAGTTTTCCCTGCGCCAACTATGGTTGATTACAGATATGGTACAAATTCTGCGACAATCCCGGCAAATTTAGACAGTTACAAAGTTAACAGGTGGATATGATCCAGCTTCAACTCTGGAAAGGTAAATCTTTTGTATGTAAAGCTACATGGTCAGCGAATCAGGAAGTGAAGTTGGAGCTCCAAGGATCTTGCCGCCAACATCAGGAAAGCATTCTTGGTCTGGCAGTGAGCTGATCTTACCATCATCCTCCACCTTTACAGGGTACTTGAGGAGGTGCCCTTGTAATGTTTTCATTTCTTCGGCTGTAAACCTTTGCCAGTTCTCTTCAGCTATTTGATTGACAAACCTTACACAGTCCAAACTCGAAGGATCCTTGAAGCGATCATCAACCATTCCAAGATGCTCTGCCCAGAGAGACGTTCTGTATCCGTATACCTGAAGGGAAAATGATGCACAGATAAAGGAAATTGATATGAAAACAGTTGTATAATTGAATTATTTTTTAAGTGTGGGGCTGCAGAAATTCATTAAAAAACCCAAAAAGTTACTCGTACTAGCCATTCAGAATATTGCAGTAAGCAATTTGGTGAAAGAAGAGTTGATCTTGAGAAGCAAGCCACAAACCTGGCCATGAGGATGTCTATTCTTTGTAGACCATGCTTGATGAGGCTGGTAGGCCCCCATTGCAATTTCAGTATCTCTAGAACCAGCCAGGGATCTCTGATTGATGTTTGCTGAACCCAGAATGACGTATTCATCATCCACAATCATACCTTTTGCGTGAACATAGATCATGAATCTCCGATATTTTGCAGCTAAGGCCTGTAGATTTTAAAAGCAGAAGAAATATTAAAATAAGATAAGAATGTGACCGCTTAGTAAATATTAAGAATAAAAACAAATAGAACTAGGCTCAGGACAATATGGCACATTGAGTATGTTTGCCAATTCTTCAAAGCCGTACATGAGCGACCAACAGAAGGGCTTTAGAATGACAAGAGCCCAGTATCACATGTTAAAATATAGTGAACAGTGGAAATGTATAAAATTGACAGGAGATTTCATTTGCTCTAATATAAGTCATTTCTGGCATCCTAAATTACAAGTCAACGCCAGAATCAATGCAAAAGGTAAACAACACAGCACACAAAATAATATTCTCAGACATCTTTAACATTCAGAACAACCAACTTAATCAATGAGGTTGAGCCTATAACATCAGTAGGCTAAATCAACATAAGCTATATAGCCCTGCTAACAGTTTGGGGGAAAATGGATTTGATGGACTAGGTTTTGCTTTGGATTAGCTTTGGCTCGGTGTAAATGGATTGAGCGTCCAGATGGTTAGGGTTGGATTGGGTTAGCAGCTATGAATGAATTGGATTGGTTTGGTGTGGGCTCAGTTGGTTTGGACGAGGCTTCTCCGGCAGCGCGTCAAGGCCGGAGCCAGACAGGCATGCGAGCGCATGCATGACGCCGACCTACGCCTTGAGGAGTGCGACATGGACAGCCTGGGGATTTTCTTCCTCTGTTCTGCTAGAAACCATGGGTTCAAAGAGTGCCGAATCCTTTCAAGGGAATAGGGTGAGAGAATTTCACTGATGAATTGGATGGGTTTGGATAGGCGGGGAAGTGGATCGGTTTGGTCTGGATTGAGATTGTGGGGAGAAAAGTACACTGCCGTGGATTTTGGAGCAGTGCTCAGACCACTAGCAGGGCAAAAACTATATAGCATTTGATCCAAGCCAATCAAGCACTGATGCTTCCAATCTCACCAAAAGACAGCATTTGTCCATTTAGCCCAACAGATTACTGTAATCCAAGCCGATTTATCAGCATTGTAACGAGTAAAACTTTCTCTTATGAACTTATGCCATTGTAAGGAGTAAAAACTAGTCCTATTAATATGTACATGAGAGTTAGTAGATGATGGAAACATGAAAAGCAGTTACATAAGCTTTTGCAGCAAGTAATGTCGACATTCTTTTTCATAAGAGGAATGAGAAAGAAAAGGCAACAATAGATTACCGCTGCACTTTTATCTGTAGATTTCTCGGATTCCGGGCTTCCATTTGATGATGGTTCTTCCCGATTGCCAAGACAAAAGAAGTTTAAGTAATCTTGAGGGTGCATATCCGTAATGTCCATGGCCTTGAGCTCATTTGCAATTATTTTGTACATCATCTCCATCGTCTGGGCCTGTAAAAAGAAGACAAGACATGAGTATAATTAGTTGCCAGATCCCAATCTATATGATGCTGTGTCTACTCTGTTCTAAAACGAGAACTTGTTTTAATTTTTATGGAAGCTGGCATACTTCGCAAAATTGAATGTAAGCATCCTCGCTGTTCTGTAAATGTACAATGGTTGTGCAAGTAGAGAATAGATTTCCAAATATTTTTCTCTCAAGGTTAGAAAGCTATGATGAATTGATGATACAGTTACATATATAGTCCTCAAAATTTTACGAGCAAATATTTTTCCCAGTGCAACCCAAGTCCCAATTCAATTTCAGCCAGTGTGAAATTAAGTACTACCTCTGTTCTAAATTACTATTTGTTGTTGACTTTTTCTCATAACATTTGATAATTCGTCTTACTCATAAAATTATGCAACTATCATTTATTTTGTTTGTGACTTACTTTATCATCACATATACTTTTAAGTATGACTTACTTTTACGTATATTTGAACTAAAATTTTGAGAAAGACAAATAATCAAATGTGTAGAAAAGTCAACAACAAATAATAATTTGGAATGGAGGGGGTACAATGTTTCCTCAAGGTTAGAAAGCCATGATGATGATACAGTTAAATATATAATCCTCAAAATTCACTAAACTATTACTAGCCTAACCCAACAGGGAACATGGAAAGTTTGCAATGAGTCAAGAAGGAACTCAGAAGACCTCACGACAGTTTAAGTCGTTTGGCCAAATTGGTAGTTTGGTACCACCTATAAAGGAATTTACCTGAAAGAAAAGGATTTCTTGCACAGATGCTGCAGTAGGGACTCCTTCAGGCCACATTGGTATCACTACATACACTGCAAAGCGTTCTCCTGCTCTAATCTTACTTGCAATTTTGAGGGCCAATTCTATTGGTATCAGATTGTCAGCAGCTGCCACATAAATATCATGTAGCATCCTTAAACATTACAGTTAAGTCAAGCTGTAGCATAAGGAACAGCGCTAAATAGGGAACAAAGAGAATGTGACCTACCTAAAACAGGAAAAGAAAAGGACTTAACCTATATTCTGTCAGTTTTCCTCCTACTTTTGACAGTAGAAAAATATACATATAACTACGGTACGGTGTAATTACAGATCAATGAAAAGAAGATAGGATGGAAACAAATGAAAGGGTCAAACCTGAATTCACATAGGATGGCCAAGCATATGAAGAACCAAGAAAGTATTGATTCTCAATATAAATAAAATGCTGAGCAGATCTGATTGCCCGGACATATGCAGTGTGGATGCTCTTATCAATTATCAGGTTCTTTCGGCACACAAGATTCTGCAGAGATGCATTGAGTAGTTAGTACCCGTAACAGTCTTCAAACAGCACATGACGAGCGAAACCGGCAGAAGCAACACCAACATTACAAGAGCTAAAACTTTATTGAACATTCCCAGTGAGGAAATGACTATATTCGAAAACTTGCGGAAGCAACACCAACATTAAAAGAGCTAAAACTTTATTGAACATTCCCAATGACGAAATGAGTATATATTCCCAATGAGGAAATGAGTATATTCTCCGAAATCACGGTAGAAGACAGAAAATAGAGATGTTGACTAACCAGCTTTGAAGCTTCTTTGGAGTCACTAGGAAATCCTTTTAGAGAACCAGAGTCAATAGACCGGAATACCTGCAGAGTTAAAAATACATTAACCACTCCAGAAAAATTCAAGATTATTTTGACAAAAGCAGAACGTAAAATGTAGCAGCGACAACCTGAACATGCCAATTTTCTGGATCTTCTTCTTTTGAAACCCACAAACTAGGATGATCATTAGGAACATTAGGTGAAGGGCTTAGTATCCATGAGATACGCTCCAGCTTAATTAAAGCATCATCTTTCCAATGAGATACTCTTCTAAAACGGTCACGCCATTTTGTTGCCTTCCGCCACCGCTGTTCAAAATTTTTCAAGACGTCATAGGCAGCAGGACCATCAATCCTGCAATGTAAATCATGCCATGGTTGTCTAGGTCCCTTTGCACTGGCCTGCATCAGGCAGATACATATGATTATAAGAAACATCAAAAGCTGGATGCATATAATGTAGCACAGGAAAACCAGGAAACATTGGGTTGTGGAGGTGGGGTGCTAGTGTGTGTGTTCTGGGTGGGAGTGGCCGAGTAGGGAAGAAGGGGGGCAACTATTAACATCTTAGCAATACATGGAAAAATATTAACCTCCAAACCACTTTACCATCACAAATACATGTCTACACAAGAGTGTACATAGAGCATAGGGGGGCCATGCCCTCCCTCCCCCACTTTGCATTCATTCACGGGCTCTGTTGTCGGAAGGCATAGAAAGTAAAAACATGGTAGCACGAAAGAACTCACCGAAAATGTGGGGTTGTGATAATCATTTTGGAATACTGTGTCAAGATCTTTCAAAAGCCTGTGTTCAGGTGTGTCATAGCGGCCATCACAAAGATCTAGGCCCCCAATGAAAGCTGTAACTTTCCGCTTGTTTCCCCGGGCTTGTGTATCAACCAGGACACATTTTTGATGGTGTGTAAACAAAGTCCCAACAACCTGCCAGCTACAAATTCAATATTATCAAGTGCATCCAAATATTCAACTATTTAGTGAAAAATATAATAAAACTACTATCCACAAAACATTGTTCCTGCTTAAAATTCAAGATGAGATGCCTCCTGAATCCTGATATTATTTGAGAAAAGATTTTTTTTTTCCAATTGTTGCAATCCTGTCCTCCTTTAGTTGACCATTCCGAATCCAAATAAAAAAAACATATTCGACTATGCACTGTCAACACTCAGTTACAGTTTGAGTCTCAATTTGTACGAAATTGATATTATGAGCTCCACAAGAAGAGTGAATCGAAGAAGAAATGGATGAATTGTGGGCTTTGTCTGTTCATTATGTTGAGCAAAACAATAGATGCACTAAAAAGATGTAATGTATGTAGGTTTACACTGTAAAAGGGCCTAAGAGAGATTTTCACAGAATTGTCTAGCCATGATTACACCACTAAAAAGACTGTCCTTCGCGCAATGGGTAGGCAAATTTTTTAAGCCTTTTCCCATATTGCACCACATAAAACTGTACCTCCCATATCAACACAGCATCCTATTTAAGAAACATTTGTGTTCTTTTGCAGACATACGTCCCAATACTGCTATGCAAAGTTTCAGTCAAAACAGAGATGAGGCAATGTTTCTTCAATACCTTTTGAGCAACAAACAAATTAGTTTATAGAAAAATAGTAAATTTTCATGTTCAAAGTATCTCTGGTATTGAGCCTATCATTCCACCAGTCTTTTTTGTTCCACGCGCTTCAGGTTATCTTTCCACTAGAATGATCCAACATTAAGTTTACTTAATTGGAGAAATTCTTTAGGCTTTAGGGTTAGAGCATTGTTTTGTGCGGATAGCTTGTAGCCTCTTTTGTTATATAAATAGTCTATATCTGACTTGAAAGACCCACTGACAATCCATGGTTGCAATTAGTGGTAATGAGATTTTTCTTCTCATTTCATTTAGGTACAGCTATCCATCTAAACAATCATACAAGTTGGCACTAATATTTGCGATGTATGGGTTCACTAAGGGAAAAATGTATCACCCAACATTCACCAACCTAAGGCCATCCATCAGGTCCCTATACAAAGAACATGAACCATAAATTCCTGCCCAAAACTTGCCTGTTGTTTGAAAATGCTCAGCTTATTGCTAGCATATCGAGGAGAAAGAACACAGATGACTGAGGAATGCTTGAAATACTTTCGAGTCTCTTCATCATGAGTTGCCATAACTCCACCCTGCACAAGCAAAGGAAGGTTTCTTATACATACTATCACAGGGAAAGATTCACAAAAGGAAGGAATAGCATACTTGAATAGATTCACAAAACACAGCTTTAGATTTGCATTTGTCTAAGATGCATGATCCAAGTTTATGGCAATTGAAAGCAGAGAATGGATGAAAGTTAAACGTTCACGGATTAAACAGAGTGTTTTCACATTCTGCTACAAACTTATAACAGGCAATTACTTGTGATTAATATGTTCAACTTGGCATGTTGTATGGATTGACTCATGCGCACCAATATGCAGTAACAAAGTCATATATATGGATAGCACCCACGAATTCCTAGTCGGTGAGTCAACATCACATACATGAACTCCTTGCCAAATGAGTCAACATCACATAAACTGGAAGTAAAAGTATGTTGAAAACTAGATTATGGAACCTCACCGTCTTGATGAAAAACTTGTCATGCGAAGTTTTGTCATCCCACACGAGCAGGCACACTCTGACACCCTCCTGCGACTTGAACTTGAGCAGGTCTCCAAGGGTAAGGTCGCCACCCTCGGGCAATGGCCGCGACGGCGACGGCTCGCGCACAAGCCGCACCTTGTCGTACACCGACCAACCGACAATGTATATCATGTGGTGCGCCTCCAGGATGGCGTGGCAGATGTCCTCCCAGCAGGAGTTGTGCTCGAACATCTTGCCGCCCTCGAGCTCAATCTCCGGCAGGTCCCCTTCCCTGACGTGCGCGTCCTGGTACAGAGTCAGCTGGCCGCCGTGGCGGAGCGGGAAGTAGGAGTCCTTGATGCCCTTGTGCTCGGGGTCGCCGGGGATGCCGTGGCGGTAGGCCGGGTTGTCGGCGATGGGGCGGAACCGGAAGCGGAGGCGCAGCGCGGTGTCGGGCTTGTACGGCTTGCCGCTGGTGCCGATGACGGGGTACCATTCCTCGACCTCCTCGCCCCTGGCGACGATGTCGGCCGGGACGGTGACGGTGCCGATGAGCTGCGCGCCGAAGGTGTCGTTGTCCTTGACCTGGAACTCGAGCGCGGCGGCGTGGTGCGCGAGCGGCACGGCGAATTGCTCCTCCCAGACGGGGTCCTGGCTGTTGGGTATCACGGCGGTGCGCGCCACCACGGCGCCGGAGACGGACAGCGTGACGTAGGGGTCGCTGGTGATGACCTTCCGGTGGTGGCGGCGGGCGCCTCCGCCGCCGGAGGCGCCGCGCGTGGCGGCGGCGGCGGCGGGCGGGTGCTTGGGCCCGCAGGAGGTGGGCGGGCGGCAGGCGGCGAAGCAGCGGCGGACGTGCTCGGAGAGCATGTCCATGTTGGGCAGCAGGCGCGCCTCGAGGATCCAGAGGTCGAGGTCGCCGTGCAGGAGCACGGGCTTCGCCGGAGACTCGCCGCCGGCCGACGACGCCATCGCCGGCGACGGAGCCTCGCGGTCGAGGGGCGTCCGCGGGGAGGTGCGCCTAGCCAACCAGCCAGCCAACCAACCAACCGGAGCCCCCCAATCCTAGAGGCCCCTCTTATAGCATAGCCCGCCCTCCGCGGCGGGGATTCCGGCGGGCGGCAGCCTCACCTCACCTCGGCTCGGCTCGCGAACGGCTGGAGCGGGGAGAGGGCGGCGGCGAGGCGAGGCACGGCGCGGGGGGGTTGGGATGGATCTCGCGATTTGGCAATTTAGCCTGAAATAGTATGGGGCTTTAGTTTTCCTTAATCACAAGCAGTCAAGCACTACCGTTTTTTTAGTCCCAGTGTCATTTCTTCAAATCGCGAGTAGTAAACTGCAAAACACGGGCGCAACGCAACGGTCGACGGGAGGGGAGAAGGCGACCCTGGCCCCCGGGCGGGTGACAGCCCCTGGCAGGTGGGGCACACGGCGCCGGGGCCCTACTGCCATAGGCGTGCGGGTGCGGCTCTCGCTTAATTCGCGGGAGGGGGGCGGCCGGCCTGGGGGGAAGGAGGCGAGGATCACGTGGCCTCCCCTTGTGACCTCGAAGCGGAAGAGAACAAGAAGCCTAGCCACCCACGCTGTTGCGTCCGCGGTGAACGTGGCGCCGTGGGCGCGGCGTTGGCGTGTCCCCGCGGGTAGCGGAGAGGAGGTCAAACGGTGCCTGCGTCTGCGTGCGTGCGCGTCAGGTGAGGTGGACGTGCCGCGCGGCGCGGCACGGCGGGCATGTCCGTCGGCTTCGGCTTCGGGAGCGGCTCCGCGCTGTCCCGTTGCCCGGATCGCAAGGACAAA
The DNA here is from genome assembly GCA_033239725.1 of Echinochloa phyllopogon. NCBI lineage: Eukaryota > Viridiplantae > Streptophyta > Magnoliopsida > Poales > Poaceae > Echinochloa > Echinochloa phyllopogon. The sequence continues at coordinate 44,765,867 of BTCW01000002.1, read as the reverse complement.
CTTGTCCGGTCGCGTTACAGGTGTGACAACTGACAAGGAAAGATTTCACCCACGGCCACCGCCCACCGCCGATGTGCCATTTCCGGTGTCCGTTTGATCCATCCAACCACCGTTGGCTTCGGGACAGAACGAGCGCCATGGGAAACCCATCAGCATCACCCCCTTTTCTCCTGCGACGATCAGGCATCAAAGGATGTTTGGATAGGATGGAGTATCTTTCTTCCCTTTGCAGCTTGCTGACGGCGCCGGCTTTCTTAGCGACAGAAAGGGGAACGTGAGCAGTGAGGCGAGAGGACAGATTTTTCCGTTCTTTCCGTTTGGGCGCAGGTCGTGGTCGTGGTCGTGTAGTAGTTCCGTTCCCCTTTGCTGGTAACCCCAACGTTGCCAGTCAGGTCCCCTCTTCTTTTGCATATACGTCTGCTCGCTATGCATCGTCGGTTATCGGCTTGGCATGCCAGATGGCTACTTTTTGGGGGCAGACCGGGTTGTTCTTTTTGCGAATTGCTCCCCACAGATCGCCTTGAATTGCCACAGCCCATTGACACAGGCGCACTACCACGGGGTGCTGTAAAAAGTGAGTGGGGTCTTCCTCTTGCAACTTGAGTAAAATGGTGATCACGGTATCCATGAAAGTGATGTCAAGCCTAATGGAGTACCAAAGTGAGTGGGGCCAGTACGGAGTACCAAAGATCAAAGAAAGCTGCGAACGATGGCAAACACAGCTGCGGTGTTGTCAAAAGCAAGGATCCTTCTTGTCATCGCTGACCGCGCGAGTGTTGTGTGTGATCGGATTGCACGCCACAGTTTCCTTGGACTCGCCGGCATGGCGTTGTTGTTATCGTCGCGACACCAAACAATGGGCCTTGGCCCGTGTGGCCCCGGACCCAGGCTGTGAGATCGGAAATCCCGGAGCAGGCCGGCATGGAGCAAGGAGAGCAGGATGTATCCTTTGACGTCTCGCTGGGACGGGAAACCTGGAATCGATCCGTAACCGTTCCGCGAGCAACTCTGTCGCCGGCGACGACCGTGACACTTGGCTGTTCTCTGCTGGGATTTTGTCCGTGGCTGATCCGTCTCGGGCATTCAGATATTTCCATTCTCCATTGCTCCTTGTACTGGTAAACGTCAATTCAGCTCGCGAACCTCGAAGGGGGTTTTTGTTTCGTTTGTGCTAGGAATCCGCGGCTTAGCTTCAGATATTTCCGGCCAATTCGTTGAGCGGCGTACATCAGGCAAAGAGTAGTGCCTGTCGGGTCGGGTGTCGGCCTCGACGCGCCAGGTCTACGTGCAAGCGCCGAGAGGTCCGTGTCGAATCAACAGCGACTGGCGCAGGGACTTGGCCGGCGTATAGGTGGGGTGGCAGTGTCGGACGCCCCGGTTAGTTCCAAAAAGCTACACCAAATTTACTATGTAAAAAGAAGATTCTCCGTCACATCATAATGTCATAGCTTGCATGGAGCACTAAATATAGATGAAATCAAAAACTAACTGCACAGTTTTGTTCTACTCAGCGAGACGAACATTCTAAGCCTAATTAATTATTTTTTAGACAATTTTTCGCACATACAAACGAAACGCTGCAGTGCACATTTATGGCGACAGGAAGCGCCACAGTCCCAAATCGGGACTCTCAATTCGGCATCTAAACGCGGCCCCGTGTGACATCGCAGCACTTGTGAGTCACGACTAGCTCCTGGCGCTGTGGGAGTGAAAGGCGTCCAAAATACTGCTGCTCACCCGAAGAACTGAGCGGCAAAAAGCCATGGAACCAGCCGTAGAAAGATGGATGGGGTTGGTGGCGAAACTGTGGGTGGAAATCTGGGGACACAGTTTGTGTTGCAAAATGTCTACACGGTATATATATGCGCTCGTCCATGGGAGTTTCAGAGACGGTCTGATTTGGTTGTGCCCAAAAGGAGCACACGAAAAGCTAGGCTAGCACGAAGAAAATTTGTACCAAGTTAATCGGCCTCCTTCACCTTCGCGATGCACAAGCAACGGTCATATTGCAATTGAACCTGTCAATTTTGATTTCAAGACGGGTTTGAAAAAATTGAACACCGTGGACATGCAGCAGGGCCTTGTTCGTCCGCTTGATTTAGATTTCTATAGATGGGCTCTGCATCCGGCCCACAGTTTCTTGCTTACCTTTTGCGATGCTGGCCCACATTACTTTTCTGCTCTACTGCGTGTATCGAGCATGCGTGGAACGTGTTAAATGCACGCGACGACTACGCAAAGACAAGAAGCCTCTTTTACCCTCTCCTATCTCTCTTTTGTCTTCCGTGGAGTCACCAGCGATCTTTATTCTACTTTTCTGTCACCGTCTTTCTCAACATCTCCCCGTTTTTCCTGAGCATGCGTCCCCAACTAAAGTTCTAAACAAACATGGTTAGATAAGTACGGACCATCGCTGTTAGTTCGATTAAAAAAAAACAGTGCTGCTGAATTCTGATGCGTATGCGTGCCTATGCTTAAAAAATGGACGAGTCATGGTAGTATATAAACCTCGATCTGATATTCAGCATCAGGCATGAATGAAACCTGGATTTTCCTTCTGCCCTTTTTCTTATCACAAGAGTTGAACCGTACTAGTAGTACAACTGCATCAGTTATTGTACGTACGACCAGTCTCGATTGGCCTCCCCGCCGTAGTGGGCTTTCAGCGCTAACTTGTGATGACTAAACTTGTCGAAACTCCAGCCTGAATGATTCTAGAGAAAATGTGCAGAGAAAATTAAACTTGCTTGACAGAGCAGCATGGGCACGCGCATGCCATTTTAGAACTAACCTACAACATTTTGACTATTTCGGCGTTAAAACCAAGCAGGTACTATAGCCAGCAGTCAGTGACAACAGGCTGCTAGGACAACAGCTGAATTCTATTGGTCTGTTCAGACTATTTATGTATACATCCATCCTTGTATAAAACCGCGATCACATTGCATAACTTCAATTGATAATTTGACATCTAGAAAGCTAAATTGATTCTGTTTCAAAAAAAAATGTGAAAATCACGATACCAAATCAGGCTTGGATTTCCAGCTTTAACTGTTTCATATAAGTTCGCCCCAAATTCACATAAAATCCTTGCACTCCAAACTGCCATGTTCATGATTTATATTCTGGATTAATTAACGAGCTCCAAGCTAGTCTCTCATGTCGCAAACATTTTACAAAGATCTGCAAAAGAAAGGGAGAGAAATTTACGAGACAAACATTTTGTTACTTCATTTGCAAATACGAGCACCCCATTTACAAAAATCAACTAAGCTTGTATCATCATCACATAAGCGTGTACTGTGCAGAGCTGTACAAACTAAAAAAACTACAGGCATTGGCACACAGAGATGAACGAGCATGCATGCAAGGAACATGGATGGAGCATGCATGCAGGTCGATCGCTAGTCTAAGGAAGCTGAAGCGGAGTGGGAGGAGCCATGGGGCGCCGCCTCCACAGATTCACCTCCTTCCTGGGCTCCGACGCCACCACCCCGCCGCCGAGCGTCAGCGGCGCCGAATGCGCCACGAACCCCTCGTCGTCGTCGTCGTACTCTTCGTCGCTGTCGCGGCTCCTCCGCCCCACCTCCTCCCGCCAGTCGAAGTCCTGGAACGCCGCGCGGCCGCTCGTGAAGCGCTTCATCTGCCCGAGCCCGAGCCCCGCCGGCGCGGGCGCCGCCACCGCGGCGCCGCCGGCGGCGCTCCCCTTCCCGTTACCGAGCCCGTCCTTGGACGACGACGACCTGGACCGCGACCTGCTGCGCCGGAAGAAGGACATCCGCTTCACGAGGGACCCCTTGGGCCTGCCGCCGCCGCGGGGCTTCGTCCCCTCCGCCGCCGGAGGCCGCGGCGGCAGCGGGCAGGCGCCGCCGGGGCACGACGACGGGTTGACCTTCTTCTGGCGCCTGGAGCCGCTCCGCTTGATCTGGCCGATGCAGGACACCTTGGGCGACGACGGCTCCGGCGTCCGGTACCCCGACCGCTTCCTCCTGCTCCCGCCGCCGCCGCCGCCGCCGCGGGCCTCCGGCGGGACGATGGACACGATGGGCCCCGAGAAGGCGTTGCGGTGGTTGAAGGAGGACCTGCCGCGGGAGGGGAAGTTGGAGGAGAAGGACGCCACGGTGGAGCGGAGGAAGGAGGCCAGCCCGGCGCCCGTGAAGCTCCTGGACCTCGCGTGCCTCTTCTGCTTCTTCTCCATCGAGCTCGAACCACGCACACGCCTGCTTCTTTTGCTCGCGCGCGCTCAAGGGCTATGGCTACCTCGCTATTGATGAACCTTGCTCCTGAGCTGGGTCGGTCGTCGATGCCTTTCTTGCGTGTGGATCAGTACGTCTCAGCTGAATGGTTGTTGCTTCTCTTCTCCGTGTCGATCTCGAGAGGAGCTGTGTTTTATACCTCCGGCTGGGAAGGTTTGGTGACTACTCCAATAGTAATAAATCCTGACGGGGATCGGAGAGCTGCCGCTGCGGTGCGGCCAATCGCGTCGCGTGCGGCGCGGTCAAAGAGAGATCCCGCGCGAGCGAGTTGACGGTGAAACGGCGAGCACACAATGGGCGCGCTGCTGCCCTGGATCCCCGGCGCGTTGAAGCGGTTTTTTCTATGACCCGCTCGCGTGATCTCGGTCGCGGCAGAGGGGAGGCCCCGCCGAGGCCCGAGGGCAGGCAGGAGTGGCCTGGAGGACCTTGTCCCGGTGTCCGTGTCGGTTCGGTGGCGCGCCGCGGTTGGTGCGCTGCGGCGGCGGTTTCCTCCTCACTCCCTCACGCCGCGTGACGGGCGCGGGGAGTGTGGCGGCGGCGACCGGGCCGACGCCATGCTGGCGTGGCAGGTGGCGCGGTAGCTAGCTGCGGGGTAGGAGTGTAGGACTAGGACGTGGTTTTAGCGGGATGTAAACAGAGCCCATAGAAGACAAAAGAAAAGCTAGGGACAAAGGACAATGTGTCAAAGTTTATTTGTTAGAGCAACTCCAGTGCAGCCCTTCAAATTGAGGCTTTCAAAACTCATTTGCAGGTCCATCTCTAAAAAATAGAAGCCCAAAATAAACACTCAACTCCAGTGAGCATATGAACTCGGGCCTCTATTTCTCCGTGGGCCCACCTGTCAGCCGCATCTACCTATCTCTCCCACTTTTGGAGGGGGAATTGGAGGACCTCTAGGAATGGAGGCTTGAAGGGGAGATTTGGAGGCCTATGCAAAATGCAGGCTCATTTGAAAGTCCTGCTGGAGTTGTGTTTTTGCTCCAAGCCTCTAAATTTTGGAGTAGAGCCCCATATAGAGGCCCTGCTGAAGTTGCTCTTAGTACCACCACTGAAGCAATGCCACAGATTGACCGGTTGAGGCCCATCAAATGTCCACAAAATCTTTGCCACCAGCCCCGCGGAAGACTCGTTTGCGGAGCCTGCGTAAAGAGTGATGATGCAGTCCTATGCCAATATTCCCCGGTCCAATAGAATACACTCCGTAATAACCTTTGAATACGTACGACGTACCCATGAAAAGTCAGGCATCCCGTATATCCAAGGGGACAGTCGTACGGACCTGGTAGTTTTTTATTTATGGTATATTGACCGTGGAGACGAGAAATGGGCAAAGAACGAGGGCGACGGACGCCCGCAAACACGCTTCGCTGTCGGGATCAGCGCTTCCTCATCCGCACGACGAGGGCACGATTCGTTCGTTGCGTTCTCATGATAAGATCAGCTACGTCGGCTGTTTGCGCGCCGGTGACGCGCCACCGCTATGATTGTTTTAGAGACGTCAAACGCGCACGCACATTCATCTCTAAAAATACATGTACGGAAACCCTATCTCTATGAGCACCTTCGATGGACTGAGCATCCGGCAGATCTGGAGATTCTCGAAGTCACCATTGACACCTCGTTGTCGACGGGAACGCCGCTTACCACTTAACGCATAGCGCCGAAAAATCCTTAAAAAAATCCCAGAAAAAGATGCGAGCACCAAGATTTAAGCCCCGGTGGTAGCGTCGACCGTCGTGCCATTGAATTACAATCCAATTCGCGCCACCGCTATGATTTGACCCGCATTGCATCATCATCGATTACAGCCCAACCGAACCCAACTTGGTTTTTTTTCATCTCACCTAACTTGTTCTTCTTGGGCCACCAGAACCGTTGCATGTACCAACTTGTTTTTTTAGAAGGAATTCCTTTTTAGAATTACCAACTTGTTTGTTGAGACAGAACACAATGATCATGGGCTAAAAGATGATATAGCCCAATAGCTCTTCGTGGCCTTTGATGGGCCTAAACTGCGCTCTAATACACGACGCAAGCGAACACCGAAGTTCCAAACCCACAAAACCCTCCACTCCGTCGGCGGCCGCACGCGAGCTCCTCCCCGCCGCGCCGCCGCGACACTTCCCAGCTCCCGCCCCGTGACGCCATGGCTCTCCTCCTCAAGCCCAAGCACCACCTCTCCAAAACTGGCCGCATTCTCCTCCTCCGCCGCCTCTGCGACGGCTCGCCACCCCCAACGGAACCATCACCCCCGGCCCCGCCACCCCCAACGGACCCATCACCCCCTGCCCTGACGCGCGCGGAGACCAAGCTCCTGGACGCCCTGCACGCGGCGCTCCTCGACCACCGCCGCGCCAACCCGGCGGCCGAGCTCCCTGTATCCCCGCCGTTCGACCCCATCCAGTCCCTCCCTGAAGCCGTCTCCGGTCTGCTCCCTTCCCCGCCTTCCCCTCACCTCCCGCTCCACCTCATCCGCCGCCTCCTCGCGCTCCGCCGCGGCGTTCCGCTCCCAGAGGCCGTCGCCTTCTTCCATCACGTCGTCCCATCCCTACCCGAAGACTCCCTCCCCGATCTCTACGCCGCTATGATCGACCTGCTCGCCAAACACCACCATTTCCCTCAAGCGCGCCACCTGCTCGACGAAATGCGCGAGCGAGCTGTCCCCATCTCATCGCAGCTCATCCGCGCCTTGATCCGCCGGTACGTCCGGGCGGAGATGCCGTCGGAGGCGGCTGACCTGTTCCGCCGCATGGAGGAGTACGGGGCTGGGTCTCCGGATCCCGCCACACTGGCGTTCCTCCTCGGCGCTCTATCCAAGAAGCGCCTCGCCAGCGAGGCGCAGTCGCTGTTCGACAGTTGCAAGTCTGCCTTCCCACCGGATGTTGTTCTCTACACGGCTGTGGTACACGCATGGTGCCGCGCGGGGCGGCTCGATGAGGCAGAGCGCGTGTTTGCAGAGATGCAGCAATCAGGGATCATGCCGAATGTGTATACCTACACTGCAGTGATCGATGCAATGTATCGTGCAGGGCAGGTTCCCCGTGCACAGGAGCTCCTGTGCCAGATGATCGATTCTGGGTGCCCGCCAAACACGGCAACGTTCAATGCCATCATGCGGGCACATGTCAAGGCTGGCCGTTCTGAGCAGGTGCTGCAGGTGCATAACCAGATGCGGCAGCTTGGGTGTGAGCCAGACATTATCACATACAATTTCTTGATTGAGACGCATTGTGGAAAGGGGCAGGGCAACCTTGATGCAGCGCTGAAGGTTCTTGCGAAAATGACAGCAGCAAAGTGTGTTCCTGACTGCCACACGTTCAATCCCATGTTCAAGCTGGTACTTGTGCTTGGCAACATTGATGCTGCGAGAAGGTTGTATGAAAAGATGAGGGAGCTGCAATGCGAGCCAAATGTCGTGACATATAATTGCCTTCTAAGGCTGTTCAATAAGGAGAAGTCAATGTATATGGTTCTAAGGATGAAGAAGGACATGGATGCAAAAGGAATAGAGCCAAACGTGAACACCTATGTGGCTCTGATTGAGGCATTCTGTGACAGAGGGAACTGGAAGCGTGCACACACAACACTGAAGGAAATGATCGAGGAGAAGTCCTTTAAACCCTCGAAGCTGGTGCGCGACAATGTATTGGCCCTTTTGAGGAAGGCTGGACAGCTAAAGAAGCACGAAGAGCTTGTTGAATTGATGGCTGATCGGGGTTTCATTAGCCGCCCGGCAAGTGATGCGCTGTGGAGCACATTGTCGGCTTGCTGATTTTCATTTGTTAGATTGTTATTGAAGTGTAATCACATATAAAAGGTAACTTTTCTTATGTTGTACACTGATAACGCTTCCTGAGTAAAATTTATTGGGTGAGAGGTATGAGAGTCAAAATTTTATCAGAGTCACTAGTTTAGTGCTACAAGTAAATGCACATGCACATTTTTTGGCACTAGCTTTGTTGTGCAACTAAGTTGGTTAATACGGAGTATAAGAGGTAACCGTTCCTAGTCAAAACTAGTGAATCTGAGCCTTGGGTTTAGGCTAGGAAACTTACAAGCAAAGGATGCCCATGCCCTGTTGCCATTTGCTTCTAACAACTAAAGAACTTTTGGAAATATAAGTAGCCAGTAGGGTGTTCGTCTCACCTTTGTGATTACCAGCGGTGGTATAGAGTTTGGGCAGGAAAAAGTGGATCTGAGAACCTAAGTAGTCAAATCTTACCTCCTTGCAATTCTGGAGACTACATTAGTTTGCGAGTCTATTACAAAAAAAAAAGAAGCTCCAGAAATGATCTTGTCTTGAATTGCTCAACACTGCCTGCTTGGCTCTACTCCCTTTTTTCTGGAAAAATTAGGTTTGGCAAGCTGTACTGTACTGCACTATTTAGGTAGAACGTAGAAGTGTACTGTTCATATTGTTTGAGCTTTACGGGACATTTTAGGTTAGGATGTTTCACTCTTATAGTAGTTAGCATTTCGAGGATTCATTGTTGGCATTCATTTAAATGGAGGTGCTGTGATGTACCCAGTACCATGCAGGACCAGTAGTGCTTACTTCACATGATTTGAACTGCTTCAAAATGAATGCCTTATTTAATAGCATGGAAACGTCACAAATATATGTCCTATTACTGAGTAACCGCCCAAATTAAATTCTTGTAGCGACTGAATTCCTTATACGATCAGCCTTCAGCTTGAAAAGTTGGCATGTTTCTGGAGTGGACTCACGTATTTTACTGAACTAGTAGCGTGAGCTTGCCTGCCTAATCAATTTGGCTACTGATGAGCTCTTCATTTACTTGTCTAGCTTGCAAATTTAACTAGGTGCAACGTGAAAGTGTGCAACATGTCTCGTGTTTTTTTCTCAGTAGACACCTGCAATTCTGCATCCGGGGTACATGGTGGTGTACAAAACGTTGGGTGGCGACAGAATCAAACGTTGTTATGGCACCGTCAGTCATGAGCTGATCTGTACGTTTCCACTTTTCCTCATTCATTTCATTGCTTGGAATAAGGTTACCATAGGCCTCCCGCGTTTGCTTCTCACTTGAATTTTTAACGTACTGCTACTTCAATGTTTGCGGGATTGATTTTGAACTAGTGATCCGCCGAGATTTTATGATGGCGTTGTTGCTCGGACATAGGAATAACTGTACTTTATATTCTGTTATTTGCATATTCCATTGTTCCAGCACCGTCTGTAAAGAGCTGATCATTCCTAGGTATCAGATCGGTGTTAAGCTGTTTAGCAACCCAAATAATCATGTGATCTCCACGACGGACAAATTCGGTAGGCACCGCACCGGCAATTTTTGCCGACGTGTCATCCATGTACCGGCAAGCTAGCTTCTCAGAACCGCCATTGCTTAACTCCACGTAGCATGTTCTGTCTCCAATCTAATTTCTGATGTGCTTTTTTCCTGTTGTCTCGTGTGCCTACCAGTACCAAATGGTCGGTGCACTTTGTTCGGCTCGGCCGGTGCAACGCACCGGTACATCCTTTTCGATTCGATGCGGCTATCCATTCCTAGCCCAAACTTGGCTAGCCTTCGGGCGGCACATGGCCGCGGGGCATCTTTGTCTTGTAAGCTTCCGGAGGCCACTGTGAAGCATGCGCCGCAACCGGACACCCGGCGGTGTTTGCTCGAAATAAGAGTCTCCTGGTGAGGACTTGACCGGAATCTTGTATCGGCTTCATGTGAACCTCTTTTTCTCTCGTCCCGTCCAGCTTCTTCTCCGATCCAGTTGCCTGATTGGTTGGGTCCGGTGCCCCCGTTAGATTATCCTGGAGCCGGTTGCCACGATCATCTTTTATGTTGGCCACCATGCCCGGTCCCGTCGTCTTTTGTTTACTCCCCGCTTTGTTTGATTGCATGCAACCAGCGCAGGTGGCTTGCTATCATAGTTGTAAATTCCATTCCGGTACCGGCTGGAATGGCCGGAATGCCCCGTTCCGGTGCCTAAACCGGCATAGAAGGGCTGAAATCCCGTACCGGGTCAAATACCGGTCAATACCGGTCAATTCCGGCCATTCCGGCCAATACCGGCCGAAACGCCTGTTCCGCTCATTTCGGTACCGGGCTAAAACCAAATGATTGTGTTTTTATTTTCCATGTATGAGCTATGGAGTATGAAATATGGTTATGGTCAGGTGAACTTAATGAATTATATGTGAGTTTGGTAAAAATGTCAGTGTGATGAAACGTAATTATGCCGTAAGTATATATTTATATGAATATTTATGTATATGTATATTCATATATTTTTAATATAATAAAGTCCGGAACGGTACACCGGTATCGGCCGATACCGGAATGTTCCGTTCCAAGAGCAAAAACGGAATGACCTCCGGAATGGAATTTACAAGTATGCTTGCTATGCTATGCTAGGTGTCATAATGATCGCGTTAGCAGTAGCTTAAGCTCGTGCTTCCCTTTCTCATCGATCTGTTGCCTCTGCTTCCTATTCTTCTTCTCCAATTGGTCTTCAAATTGCGTTAGCAATTCATTAACCAACCAATTGCGGTCGAAATTGGATAGAAGGTTGGGTTCATTTCGCGGTTTTAGTACTGTTCCGTTGTGTGGGAGGACCACACACACACAGCTCACGCGGTCACGCGGCGGCATGCAGTACGGTCCAACCAAATCCAGTGCAGGGGATTGCTTTCCGAGTTCTGAGCCTCTGATCGCTCGCCCCGCACAGACCCGACTGGCTCACTGGCTGGGCCTGCGAAATCTCGCCGAGGCCAGAGCGCCCCGACGACCCAAATCCCGGACGCGTCCATGCGCTAGGCTCCAGCCGCGGCCATTGTTTTCGCCTCCCGCCTATAAGACCCCTCAGGGCTCATCAGCACATGCGACCCTCCCCGGCCGGGACCAAAGCCATCAGACCACCCCAGGCTGCAGCCAAGGCGTCCCCTCCAACGCGCGGCGTTTACAAGCGCAGCCGCGGCAGCGAAGGCATCGCCCCAGTTTGGCGTCTTCCGTGCCGCGCGCTCCTCTTAAGATTCACCACCCGCGCGCGCCGACTTGACTTGAGCGGGCGAGCTGTTCTCCCGTGACCACCACCACTCCGCTAGGGCCCGAGGCTGCGTGGGGCGAGCCACGCCATGGGCGCTGCCGCGGCGGAGGTGGCGCCGTCGCCGTCGCCGGCCAAGCGGCGGTCGACCACGCTGAGGTTCCTGTTCGAGCTCGAGAAGCCCGACGGCCTGCTGCCCGGCACGGCCAAGCTGCCGCCGCCGTCGCCGGAGCCCGAGGCCGACAGCCTGATCGACAAGATCGCCTCGTGCCACCGCGTGTTCACGTTCGCCGCCGGCGCGGCCGAGCTCGAGGAGGAGGAGCGGGACGCGAAGCGGGAGCGCCTCGTGGAGGTGCTCGGCGCCGTCCGGTCGTCGGCCGGCACGACGGGGAGCAAGCAGCAGCGGCAGCCGCTGGACCACCGCGTGATGGTGGCGCTGCTGAGGATGGTCTCCGCCAACCTGTTCCGCGCAATGCCGCCGTCGGCGTACCCTCCCCTTCCCCCCGACGGCCTCGACGACGACGCGCCGGCGACGGCGCTGGCGCCGTCGTGGCCGCACCTCCAGGTGGTCTACGACATCCTCCTCTCCGTGGTCGCCGCCGCGGACGCCAGGACGCTGCGCCACCACGTCAGCCGCGGCTTCCTCTCGGGCCTCCTCGCGCTCTTGGCCTCCGAGGACCCCCGGGAGCGCGACCGCCTCAAGACCGTGTACCACGGCCTCTACGCCAAGCTCACCGGCGAGCGCGCCTTCATGCGGCGCTCCATGGCCGCCGCGCTGCTCCGGCTCGCCTACGAGGCGCCGCCCGGCGAGCGCCCCTGCGGCGCCGCCGAGCTGCTGGAGATCTGCGGCAGCATCATCAACGGCTTCGCCGTGCCGCTCAAGGAGGAGCACCGGGCGTTCCTGGCGCGCGTGCTGCTGCCGCTGCACCGGACGCGGTGGGCGCACACGTACCACCGCCAGCTCGCCTACTGCGTGCTCCAGTTCGTGCGCAAGGACCCGGGCCTCGCCGGCGCCGTCGTCACGGGGATCCTGCGCCACTGGCCCGTGACCAACTGCCAGAAGGAGGTGCTGCTCATCGAGGAGCTCGAGGAGATCCTCGAGCTGCTCGACCCCGCCCAGTTCGAGAAGCTGGCAGTGCCCGTCTGCTCGCGGATCGCCCGCTGTGTCAGTAGCTGCAGCTCGCAGGTTCGTGATTGCACCACTAACCCTTTTTGCCGTGTCATGATTGTTGCTACATAATTTGCTGGCAATACTGCTGACTGTTTATATGTTGCACATCATTTAGATATTCATTGTATAGTGTTTAGTTTTCTGCAATTGCTCGGTCTAGAAATGTGGTTACTGAACATACCGTTAGGTCCACTTTCCTAAATTACGGCGGAGATTCAGATTCCGTCAGTGATCCACCTCTCACCTCTGCCCCATCCACAGCATGCTAGTTGGGTACATGTGGGAGAAAAGGCGTTCCTTCACTGAACAGTGGTTAATCGATAAAGTAACTTTATAAAGTGGCCTCACTTTAGTTTGTCGACTTCGCCTACGCCGTTCGTGTAATTCAATTTTCAAAAAAGACATTTTTCAGCATTTCATTGCACGTCCCAGCCCCATTGAATTATTTATGTCCTGAAATGTGGTTCCTACTCATGAAAACCCTTAATTGTGATGTCAACTCATTCTCATTGCGAATTTTGGTAAATTTTAGCAGTAAGAGAAGGGCTCTGTCATGTATCTGAATATGAATATACCAAAGTAAACCAATCCGAATTCAGTAAAGCCGCTTTTACAAAGCGGTGGTGATGGTTTCGCTTTGTCCACTACCGCACGTTTCGTGTCGTGTAATCCAGCCTTCCAAAGTTCCCCGTTAATGTTCTTATTTGTTGTCGTGATAACATCATTGTCCTAAGATGGGTGGGTGTTAGAACCTCGCCGATCCCGGTGCCATCTGCACGCCGTCAGGTGGAATTTGCTGACAGGTCCGTTCGCCGATTTCAGGTGGCGGAGAGGGCGCTGTACGTGTGGAACAACGAGCGGTTCCTGGAGCTGGCGACGGCGTCGCCGGGCGTGACGGAGAGGATCCTGCCGGCGTTCGTGGCGAGCGTGGAGGGCAACCTGGAGCACCACTGGAGCAAGTGCGTGCAGCAGGTGACGGCCAGCGTCAAGGCCCTGCTCGAGCAGGTGGCGCCCGACCTGTACGCCCGCTGTGCCGCCGACCTCGCCGCCCGGCGGTCCGAGGCCGAGGCCGCCGCCGCCGTGCGCGACGCCCGGTGGCGGAAGCTCGAGGCGGCCGCCGCCACCGCCGCCAAATAGCCCGCGGGTCAGTGTACATGCGTGCGTGCGTGCGTGGTGGCGGCGTGGACGCGCCACGATTGGTGGCGGCGCGGCGTGCCATTTTAGTTGGCGACGCCGCTGTGTAAGAACCGAGACCGTGTTGTGCAAGCGAAGTTTGTGCTTCCGTGAGACACTGGGCTGGTGCAATGTCCGGCCAAAGCAAGCTGCCGATCCATTTGCATTTGCCATCGCAAAACCGCGGCGGCCGCCCGCTAGCGGCTGGCGGCATGTGACGCCCGGCGAGCCGGGCGCCGGAGGGCGCGCGTGAACCGCAGGCTGTCAGGTTTTGGAAGCGACCGTGAGAGGCCTCAGACCCGTGTCAAGTGGCGCGGGCGACGGTGGTTTTGGCTGTTCGGGCGTCCGGCGCGCGGCCGGGCCGCGCGCTGGATGGTTCTCGGCGCGTCCCTCCACGGTGATGCGAATCCCGCAGCGGCCCGGCAAGCTGTCAGCCGAGTCGCTTGTCCTCAGCTCCCTCCGACATTGCTCAGGGTGATGGATTTTTACCTACGAGACATGGACGATCACTGACTCGGTGACTCCCTTCGCGCATGTGACCAGAAATGGCACTGCGCCTAGTTGATGCTAGTACGTTTGGTTTTGGGCCAACACGTCAAATTTTATGGAAAAAAGCGTACATCGCGCCAAGAAGTACAGTGGTTTTGCAGGTTGTGATTTACATACGTTTCAAGTGATTATTGTCCTAAGATTATCCCATGACAAGCAAGCAGTCAAGCACACACGAGAATATCGAAAGAGGAAGATGCGTGAGACGAAATAGGCCACCACGAGCTTTCCTTACCTAGCACAAACCCGCGTGCAAGGCCTGGCCCAGTTTGTAGCCATTTAGCCCTCTGAAGCCGAAGCACCTCGGCGGCCCAAACAAATAGGCTGAGACACGAGAGAAGAGAAACAATAGCGACACAAAAAAGGCGACCAGAATGTTTTCTTTTTCCACCACAGCGCGAGAAAGAGGGTGAGAAGTGAATATTATCTGCAAAGTTACTGCAGTATAGTATTTATGTATTTCAAAAAAACAGCAGTGTATTATTGGCAGGTGCCTCAGATATCAGAGTTATTGAAGACTGAGTTCCAAGATCCGTAGGCTAGTTATTACTCTTTTTACACTGAAATATTACGTACAAGGCATCCCGTACAGTGCTAGTAGTTTCCACGATCGTTGTGTAGCAGCGAAAGCATTAGCCATGCGTATTGGTGCCTAACGTTGCCAAGCCGAAGGCGGGCACGTCACAGTTTTTAAAATTGCACTGCTACAGTTGTGATTAGCCATAGTTTTTATAATTGTTCTTTTATTCCTAATTCATCATAAACATCTTGCATTTAAGAGTTGAGGCCCAATTACTCCGTTAGGATTAGTTTATTTATGCCTTTCCAATGGCTCAAAAAAAACACACCGTAAATATGAAACGTCGTTTTCAATTACCTACTCGCTTGCTGCTCCTATTTTATTTGGTTTTGCCCCTTCACTCGTTTATCTTCTACTTATTTTTGTTCACTGCCCCTCTATATTTAATTCCTGGCTCCGCCTGTGCACAACTGCATAAGGAAGCAAGTGATTCATCACTGACATGGAAGGAGTTTGTGCACAACTGCATAAGGAAGCAAGTGATTCATCACTGACATGGAAGGAGTTTGTGCACAACTGCATAAGGAAGCAAGTGATTCATCACTGACATGGAAGGAGTTTGGTTGATCCCTAATTATCTTGTCCGTTCTAAATTATAGATTCTTTTTTAGTTTTTTAACGTACTTTTTATATCACTATGTGCTTAGATATATCATATATGTCTAGATATATATTAAAAATTATATACTTAGGAAAACTGTCTTTAGGCATTACTACCGTGGACTGAAGATGAAATCTGTCATTAGATATTACTCGTATACTTATAGCGTGCACGTGCGACACGCACGTGTATAAAAAAGACACATATTAGATGATATAATATCATAATTACGAGAACATATGCCTTACATTGTCAAGGCAATACGAGATCCTGCCAATGATCCACTTTTGAAGGTTATGGGCTCCGCTGGAGGTGGTGTGGCAATGAAAAAGGTCCTACCCCAGTTATCAGCCTGAACCTGACAATAGTACAACAGAGAACAGTAAGATCATAATAACATGAAGAACCAGTACTACAACAAAGAAAAAAAATGAAACAGAACTCAGTCTGTACCTGTATTCAGCAGAAATATAGTGCAGATGAAAACTGAAATGTACATATAAAGATAAAATCCTATCATGTGTACACCTGTGCGCCTCGCCACTTCGCATCGTGAAAGGCACCTGTGGCACCTGGGACCCATGCGCGGGGAAGGGCATCGACGACCGGGGCGCCAGCGGCGGCGGCCAGAGCCGCGGCGGGTCTCCACGCGGGCGCAGGAGCGAGAGGGGAGCCGGGCGGAAAATGGACAGCAGAGAGGGGAGGAGGCGCCGGCGGCCGGCCTGCCATGGTGGCGACGACGAGCGGGCCCAGGCCGGGCGGAACCAGCACGCCCGCGGCCGGCGGAGCAGAGGATGGGGCCGACGCGGGCGGAGCAGAGGGCCCCGCGCCCGCGGCAGGCGGCGCCAGGCCTGGCGGAGCGGCCGTGCCCGCGGCCGGCAGAGCAGAGGGCGGCGCTGAGCGAAGACGGAGGGCGGCGCGGCCAGGCCGGGCGGGAGCGGCGGCGCCTAGGCGGTGAGGGCCGTGGCGCGCCCGCGCGCGGCTGCTGCCCCTGCAGCTGCGGTGGCTGCGGGGCTCCCAGCGACGGCGGCGTAGGAGAGGTGAGGGGGGAAGGAAGGGAGAGGAGGAGGCGAGGAGAGAGCCTGAGATGACCGGGGCGCTAGATAGAAGGGTGCGGCGAAGAAGGAAGGGATGGGAGGCGTGATCGACGGGACTACGGGAGGATGAGTGGGTACGCGCGGGCGGGTAGGTTTGGGCGCGGTACCAAAAGATTTTGGTCGAGGGAGGGAAACGGTGAGATTGAATGAAAATTTTGTCTTCACTTTCCTATTCTTCAGTGGAGGGAGTAGAAATTTTCTCTTCACTTTCCTATTTCTGGTGGAGGGAGCGGGCGTCGTGGAAATTTTTTGAAGGAGGAGGGCTGTCAGGTGGGTCCGGTGTGAGAGGTGGGTGAGTTTCTTTTGGTAAAAAGTGTTTCAATTTTCTTAGATCTTTATAGTATAAAATATATAGATGTATCCAACTTTAATTAATTGTCGCACGCGCTGTCAGCTGATACGCGGCATTATTGTGCGTTTCTTTCTCCGCCCACAGCCGGTGAGGATGATCAGCATCGCGTATTCCCGCACGTCTCCACGTCAGTACACGTTGCTGGCCGATGACGAGGACAAGACGGTCCATATCCTTCTAGGCGACGATTTTTCGTTTCGTTACCGTTCAGCTGTAGCCCACAGAGATTGAACATCGCAGCACACAAGTTTCCGCGGCCGGCACCAGAATAACCAACCAACTCCGATTATATACTACGGAGGGCAATTGCCGATTCCCTTACATGTGTGCAGTGAAAGGTAGCTAAAAGCTTAGTCTAGTCGTTCAGACAAGCAGACGAGCAGTGGCCGAAGAACGAGGGGGAGCCATCGCTCCGTTTCGTCACCCAACCAACCACCTGCCGCCCGCCGGGCCCGAGGCCTTCAGCCTTCTCCTTCAAAAAATCAAAACCCAGGCACACGGCGCCCCCGGAGGTGGTTTTCCTTTTTCTCCACCGCCCGTTCGTCGTGCCCTGTCGTCGTTTCGTGAGCTATAAGGGAGACGTGACGACGTGAAGAGAGAAGGCGGGGATTAGGAGACAGTTAGCGGGTAACGAAGGGCGCGTACGGACGTCCCTGCTAATGAATGGCGATACCCGAACAACCTCTTTTTTTTTGTTTCTGGTCCACCGGAGCGGAGGGCATGATCGATCATTCGATCTCCGTACGATGCGTAGCGTCTCCGGATTTATTGGACGTCATCCGAGGACGGACGGGGCGATGAAACGGACGGCGCGTTTCTCTGCCAGAGGAACCTGATGTACGTGTGACCCGCGAGGTCGCCGTCGCCGTCGCCGACCCTGCCTGCATCCCCAATCGTTGGTGCCGGTGCGCGGCGGAGCTCTCGCCCACCCCGCCCCCGGCCTCCTCGCCTACCACGGCCTCGCGGGAGTCAAACGACACCCTCACACCCGCCCGCCCGCACCCTCGTGTCCGCGTCAACGGAAAAAGGCCGCGGGGTTTTTCTAGCCTAACCACGCGACCTTTCGTGCTTTGCTACGCGCCTACGCCTCCTCCGACTCCGATATTATAGAGCCCGCGTCGACGGGTTGCACGGCTCCGCCTCCGTCCCCCGAATTCCCACCACACCAATTCCACTTGCCCCCGGTGAGCTCCCGTCCCCGAGAGGAGCGAGCGCGCAGGCATGGACATGGACACGACGGCCGCGACGCTCACCGTCACCGACACCACCCGGCGGCTCCATCCGGCCGTCTCCGCGTCAGCGGCGCGGCCACGGTCGCCGGCGGGCGTCCGCTCATTGGCCGCCGGCGCCGCCGAGAGCCTCGCCCGCGGCCTCGTCTCCTGCGTCTTCGCAACAGGTCAGTCCGTCCGTCGTCCGTTTTCTCCGTGGGACGTGTCACGCTCACCCATGGCGCGCCGCGCGCTGCTGCGAGGCTGCAACCGTGTTGGGGATTCTGACCGTCTAGTGGCTGCCGGCAGTGGGCACTGTCCTCGGCGCGATCACGGGCGGGCTGCTCGGGCTGGCGACGGAGACGGGCGTGGTGCGCGGCACGGGCGTCGGCGGCATCACGGGCGCGCTCGTCTCCATGGAGGTCGTCGACTCCTACCTCGCCATCTGGCGCTCCGACGAGCCGGCCATCTGGAGCCTCGTCTACGTGGTCGGTGCCAGCTGCTCTGCTCTCGCTTGGCCTCCCTCTCCACCACGTCGCCTCCTCCATCGGTGGCCCAATTCAAACACCAATTTCTCTGACGACGCCCATTGTCTCTTTGCTCCCTCCGTTCTCAGCTCGACGTGATCTGGAGCCTGCTGACCGGCCGCCTGGTGCGCGAGAAGGTGGACCCCGCCGTGCTCAGTGCCGTCGAGAGCCAGGTGCGCGCGTCACCTCACCACTTCGAGCCCCACTCTCACCCTCGTACTACGTACTACGTATATCAGTATCACGCCTTAATAATCATCTAACGCTCCTCTTGCGTGACACGGACGGTCGGCCCTGCAGATGAGCGCGGTGGAGGCGCCGGTCGTGCACCGAGACGGCGCCGACATCTTCGAGACGGGCGGCACCAGCGGCATGCCGAGGGCGGCCATCGACGCGCTCCCGGTGATAAGGTTCGCAGATCGCGGCAACGTCGACGCCGCCGGCGAGCTCATCGTCTGCTCGGTTTGCCTCCAGGTATCTATCTATCCATCTACCGCCAACCAGTGCAGACATTTCCACATGAATCCGCAGGCTGCAGCCAGCCGGAGTCTCTTTCGACGATGTGTGTTTCTTGCCTCCGCAGGAGTTCCAAGGCGACGAGAGCGCGAGGAGCCTGCCGGTGTGCCGCCACACGTTCCACCTGCCGTGCATCGACGGCTGGCTGCTCCGGCACGCCTCCTGCCCCTTGTGCCGGCGCGCTCTCTAGGCACCCCCGTCAGTCCGTCGCTCTCTCCTTCTCTGTAACTGTGAATGAATCCTCTGTAGCTCGTCAGATGTGTCCATAGGAGCTGATGACACCCGTTTCTGAACGGCACTGAATTTCGCACATTTTTTTTGTGAAAGACAAACACGGCAGCGTGAATCTTTCTGTAGCTCGTCAGATGATCATATTGGCATCTTGTACGTAGCCTTGAATTCTTGTTCAAGGGTTAACACACGCGGTACCTGATTGCCGGTCCCGTGCTCCCCATTCTCATGCACATTGTCACATTGCGAGGCCAGATGCCTGACAGAGTAAATGGCACCGCAAGGAAAGAACACCACCAACGATAGAGCGAATCCCCACTGATATCAAGCTGAAAGAATAATTACAAGCACAAGTTGCCCACAAGAATGACCCTACCTCCCACAACCAACCAAACCAACATGGTACTCTCTACAAAGCTAAAATCAGACAAAGATTCTAGGGGGGCCCAAAAACAGGGGCAATGCAACATTGCAACTAGCTAGGTCCTAACATGGAGCACACTGTCATTCATGTGGCATCCACAGCTATGTGCGAATATGGCCCCTCTACGCAGGGCCGCTTCTCGGAAGTAGCCTTCTCTGAATCTTTGGCGTCGGCTCGAGCCACAAGGTCTTCGTAGAGGTTCACCAGATCCTTCGAGAACTCGGTCAGCGATTCGAAGGTACTGGCGAGGCCGATCTTGAACCCGTTGAGAGTAACGTCGTGTGTGTCCCGCATGCAAGCTTGATGCTTCACTTTCTCCATCTCGATCCTCTTCCTCAAGACATTTAGCATCTCTTTCTTCTCCAACAGGTGCTCCATGCGTTGCTTCGCATCTATCTCAGGCTTATGCTCCAGGAGCTTGGTTCCAATGATCCTGTTCTCTGCTCGTTTGTAGGCAGTTAGCTTCTTGTCCAGCTCTTTTGACAGGCTGTCCACCTTTCTTTTCTGCTGCTGCTCTTCTCCTTGCTTCAGCCATAGCACCCTGACACTTCTGAGAAAATTCCTCATTGTGAAGGAGACCCGCTTGTTTGGAAGCTTGGACAGTGTGCTGTACCAGTCATGGCAAATCACAACTAAGGTTGGGGCACCAGCTCTATCGGGGACAATTGATGAGATTCCTCGGGAGTACCGGATGGTATCAGTCAGAATAAACTTTGATAACCAGCCATCAAGAGCTTCAATATATGCTTTCTGAGCGCTGACATAGCTTACAAAGCAGGATCTCCAATTCCTCAGTTCAACCTCCAACTTGAGAGTTGCATGACGCTGTGCGTCATTACAGAATTTGCCATAAGCAGGGCAAGTGAACGAGTTCACCTCAAACATTATCTGTCTCTGGGTTTCATGTGAGTCCACCATTATTTTCCAAGACTTTGTAAAGCTGCAAAGGAACAGCCAAATGCATCAGTACCGAACTAACCATTGAATGGAAACTACATAATCAATCCTATACAGAAGGTCAGCTTACCCCTGCAACAGCTCAACAAGTTGTGGCTGCAGTTCCTCATCCCGTAACTTTTGTATTCTATCTGATATAGATTCTGCTGCTCGTAGAGAAACCCAGATTCTTGTATACAAGTCTCTAGCAGTTGTCCTAGTTTTTTCAGCACAACGCAGCTCTGAACCTTTGGCGTCTTGGTTCCTCAGCTGAACACATTTCTTCTCATAGGTTTGTCGGATTTGATCTATAGCCTGCACAGGATTGAATTCAAGTCATATCAGCACATTTGAATACATGGCAGCAGAGGGGCATGTTAGACATGTAGGATGACTTCTAAGCAGTGAGGCAAGAAATAAGGTTGTGAATGGACATAAAAAACACATATTGGCCCAGACATTGGGAATACATAGCATTTGTTCTCAATTTCAGAAACATCAAATAGATATGGATTTATTATAGGGACACATCACACAATCAATTGGAAGACAAGATGGCGCCTTTGGCTCAAACAATCAGTAGCTGGAAATGTTAAAAGAGGAGTGGTTGCTCACCTCCAAAGATATACAACTTTTTTTCTTTTGTTTATCCTTCAGAGATTAGCGATATACTAACATTTACGCTACCAAAGCAACTATCATATGACTCCAACATAAGCAATGGTAAAAAAAACTCGTGAAGATGAACAATTAACAAAACCCACCTTAACTTCTTCATAAAGTTTCTTCTCCCAAGCATACAGTCTCCCCAAAGTCTGGGAGTGACTTCCCGACTTCATCCCACCATAGTCTTCGAATATATCGCTCTTAGTTTCACTCTTTTCAGTCCATGACAAACTATTTGAGCTTGCTCCCAGCTCACTCCTGTAGGATGAGGATACTGATGATGGAGACCGATGCCATGTGATGGCATGAATTATTTTTGATGAATTTTCTGCACCGGGACAGAAATTGAAGAGTTAATATGATGATCCAAAGGCATACAAAATATAACATCAACTGATAACTCCTGCTGATCCATGGATTGCTGGTACCAACAAAACCAAGCTTTTTAGGCCCTGTTTAGTTCCCTTCAAAAGCCAAAAATTCTCTCTCCAAACTTCACTATTCACCTATCACATCAAATCACATCAAATCTCTCTCCTCATACATGGAACACTAAAGTAGTTAAATAAAAAAACTAAGTACATGGTTTTGATGTACACGACGAGACGAATCTTTTGAGCCTAGTTAGGTCATGGTAGGACAACGATTACCACAAACAAACGAAAAGTGTCACAGCGCGCTACAGTGTCCGATGTGACATTTTCAACAAACTTCACATTCCTTTTTCGCGAACTAAACACCCCCTTGTACTCCTATTGTTCTAACTTCAGGCAACATTGCATATTCATGATGCTTGTCATCAAGCAGGGCAGCTTTAGCCTTTTGCAGCCCAAAAGGATCACTTTAGCAATCGACAGTGGGCGGCTATTACATCAGCCAGGAATATTTAAAGGCACTTTTTAAAGACATATGCTCTGTCTAAACTCCAGAGGCACAGGCAGTCCTAAAATAAGAACAGTAAATATCATTCCATGCCATCCTGACTGGTGAGTCCAACTCCTGATGAGTATAAAAAGCTATCACCCAACTAGGAATAATAAAAGGGCTTCCTTGGATAAATGATTTGTCCAAACCACTCAAAACCCGCAGCTTTTACACCCAAATCTTACGATTTCCAGAAACAGCAAAAGGGATTTGACCATCCCGGCACCACATTTGTAGCACAGATCGAGCAAGTCGCAATGACAGAGTGAAATCGCTGGAAGAAAAGCAATGGAGCGCAGTAAAGGCTGGACCTTTGAGCTCGGGGACGCGCGTGGCGGCCTCGAGCATGCTGGTAACCTCCTTCCCGGCCTCGGCGGCGCGAGCGAAGAGCTCCTCCACATCCTTGAGCGCCGTGAGCAGCTCGCGCCCCTGCGGCGCCACGGCCACCTCCAGCCCACCGTTGTTCGCCGCCATCTCGCACACATCTTTAGTCTCTTCTTGGGGCGCTGAGACCCCAAGCGACGCCTCTGCCGTTGGGGCCTTGGTTTCCACCGCCTTGTCCCCTTCCTCTTCCTCCACCTCCTCCAGCTCGGGGATGCCCTCCCGCTCCCTTAACGCGCGCATCTCCTCGTCGGAGATGGCCGTGGCCACCTCCTCCGTCCCGTAGAACGGGTTAAAGAAGTCCCACCCGCCGACCGCCGACCCCGCAGGGGGCGGCGGCGGCGGCGGTGTCACCGGCGGCGGATAGTAGTACTGGCATGCCATCTCTGGCGTCTGCGCGCCGCCACCCCCATCCCCCGCGGCGGCCGGTGATGCCGGCGCCTCCTCCTCCACCTGCGGCGGCGGCGGCGCCGGCGTGGCGGGGGAGGGAAGCTCCTGCACCTGGACCTGCGACGCCTTGGGGGAAACGGGGGGCGTGCTGCTGGGGGTGGGGAGCGTGATGAGGATCGGCGCCGGCGCGGTGTGGCGCGCGACGAAGACGTCGAGCGCGTCGGCGACGGAGCGGAGCGCCGCCGCGTAGGCCGCGTGCGCGGCGGCCAGCGCGAAGCGGCGCTCGGCCGCCGCCTTGATAAGGCGCTTCCGGTCGCGGCAGACGGCCACGGGGTCCCCTCCGTCGCCGCCGCCGCCACCGCCGGCGAGGCGGGAGGCGGCGCAGTTCCCCATCGGAGGCTACCGTACCCTACCCCTACCCTGGCCAAGGTTTAGCGCAGGGTTTAGAGCGGAGTAGGGGAGCGAGGGGAGGGGGAAGAAGGGGGGTCAAAGTCAAAGCAGTGGGGTGCGTGAGACTGTGACCGTGAGGCAGGAGTAAAGCGGAGGAGGAGCTTGGGGTGTTGGCTGGTGTCAGGTGGGGGGTGGAGAGGAGTGAAATTTTGTTGGTTGTGGGTGAGGGCTAGTGGGGAAAAGATGGGGCCATGGGGGAGACGGGGAGGAAGAAGGAGGCCCTAAATTCTGGTGATGATGGCAGGGGAATCTTTGGGTGATTTGTTTGTGTGGGCCAGAAGATTTGGGGTTTGTGGGGTTGGGAGGAGTGATGGCCGATTATTATGGTAGCTAAAAATTGCTAGGGTCACGAGGCCAATGCTGCTCCAGAAAAGGTTAATAGGCGTGGAAAAATATGTTGGCAGCTGTATATGAACAAACTATTATTATGGTAGCTAAAACTTTGCTAGGGTCACGAGGCCAAATGCTGCTCCAGAAAAAGTTAATAAGCGTGGAAAAATATGTTGCCAGCTGTATATATGAACAAATTCCTTCACAACTTCATTATAGAGCTACTACTAGTTTTGAGTGACACAGAAGAATCAATTTTACTACTAGTATCCCTACATAAGATGAAAATAAAAAAAGAATTCATACACCCATATATCTCAATCTGTGAAAGTCTCAAATTTTTGTTGTCGGTACGTCTCTATGCGCGGGAGTAAGGATGGTCTGCGGGCCTTGGCTCGACTCTAGGATTTCTGACTGTGACTGAATATGTGTTATTTCGACTAGAAAAGGGCTATTTTCAAAAAAATTCTACTCATTCAACATAGCCTATGTTTATTCGCGTTGAGCTTTTGGCTTGTGGTTACAGGCCAAAAAGAACCAACATAAAAATTGGCTTCTAGGAAAAAAAACTGTATTTGTATTGCAGACAAAAATAGATCTGGAGATATCTCGGTTGTCTTATGTGGAATGCAGTTTTGAGGAGCGTTACATTTATATATTTTACAATTCAAAAGGAAAATAAAATACATTTTTCAACCTTTTTAGAAAAACGGTTTGTTTTCTAAAAGAAATAGCTTAAACAAATAAGCTATAGGAATAAGACATGGGCGCAAAATCAACCATGTAAAATAAATTGTCTTGTCTAGGGTATAACGTCGAAAAGCTGATGTAGCCAAAATATTGCGCGTAAACTGAACTTGCGGGGGGCCTACTATCTTATACCATAAAAAAACTAAGAAAAATAGCTTGGTTCTATCTTGACAACTTTTCGGTTCATAAACCACTCACGTGACATGAAGAGAAATAGCTTTCTTTTGTTAATAACATGAGGCCTTGTTTAGGTGTTGAATTTATAAGGTCGAATTTGAAAGTTTAATATCACTTTGTAATCATTGCGTCACTGTAGCCTTTCGTTTGTATTTGTGAAAAAATGTCCAAAAATTGATTAATTAGGCTTAAAATGTTCATCTCGCAGAGCACAACAAAATTGTGCATTTAGTTTTTAATTTCATATACATTTAATGCTCCATACATGTTATAATATTTTAATGTGATGAGAAATCTTTTTTTTACATAGTAAATTTAAAAGTTGTTTTTCGAGTTACATCAGAACCGTGCCCTTTCTCTGGTTCGTGCATGCAATGCGACGCAATGATGAAGTGAAGCAGTCCACAGTCCACTAAATTATCTGCATGCAGCGCTGCTGGCCGTACAAGTAGCCCCAAGCATAGCAAGCCGATGACGATGGTGCAGGTTGAATTGAACCAAGGCACACGCGCGATTATTCTGACTTGCTCTGCAACAGTGCAAGTGTGCAACCCCCATCCGACAGGAAACCATCTGTCTCGATGGTTTTTGGACGCCACTATCACGTCCACGAGCGAGTTATCCAGGCAGCCAAGAGCCAGCCAGCCAGCCACCGGATCCCCGTTCCCGCATGGCGCCGAAGTACAGGAAGAGCCGGCGCCGGCGGCCGCCCGCTCGAAACCCAATCGATTGGCGCCGGAAAAGCTCGCGATGCTTCATCGTTTCAGGCAGCAGAGCACGGTAGCCGCGGATGATTGCATCCGCATGGCATGGAGATGGAGCTCCTCTGCCCCTCACATCAGCTCGGTACACGCCCCCATCCATCATTGCGCTGCTGCGGGGCTCTGCGGCCTCGTTTCATCCTTTTGATACGCTGCGGCAGCGGCAGTGCGCGTCACGGGGCGGGGGAGGGCTCGCGGATTTGGATGGATATCGAAGTCGAACCGAGCAGAGCGGAGCGGGCGGGGCAACCATTTCTGGCCAGCTGATCATGCTCCGCCTGCTCTGCAATCGTGGTGGGTGTCTTGCCTTTGTAGCGATCGCCGCCTTGTGAGTCGTGGCGGAGTTGTTTAGTCCGGCGAGCCCGGGTTACAAGGGCGGCGGGGTGTTTTGGCTCGTTTTTATCCGCGGCAACGTGCGGTGGGCGACACGAGAACTGAATTAGGCCCGGGTTTTGGGGACACTGAGGCCCTGGAAATCGTCTCCGTGTCTTACCAGTTCTCTCTCCTAATCCAGGAGGCCTAGCGGCAGGTCTCCAGTTTTGCTAGATGCACAAGGAGTACGCCAAGAGCGAAAGGTAACCAGGGAAACGCTGCATTCTACTCCGTAGTACGTACTCCGTATGTTGAGAGAAGATAAGCTACTACGTGCTGTAGTACTTCATGTACCTGATCGATGTCCGTGCGTCACCGAGGATTCTGCCGCGAAAGTCCGCCTCGGGCGGTCAGGTCTGGCCTCAGCTCACTCGGCGCAGTAGTGTAGTGACACGCACACGCTACGCGCTAAAGCGAAACTTTGACCTTTGCCTTCAGCTACGTCTGCTGCTTCTCATGGATCGATCGTGTCCTGTGGATGAGTCGCAGGGGCCTGCTCTGAAAACTAGCGAGTACGAGTCTACGAGTACGACGAAAGTTACTCGCCCGTCCGTCAGGTGCACGGCCGAGGCCACGTTTTTTATCTGAACCGAAAAGCGGCACGAGCTATGCTCCGCACGATCGAGCTCCGATACTACGGCACGTATGGAAGTCCAGCAGTCCAGCACAATCTGACTATCAAAAGTTATAAAAAAACAGCGTGTACTGAATCGTAAAATGTTTTGCTTTGCGACCCTGTCTGTGCGTGTGACCGTATGTACGGGGGTTCATGACTTATGAGCAAATCTCTGACCAGTTGATTCGATTTAATTGCGGCTGGAGGGGGAGCACGTACAACTGGGGCCAGCCTTCTTAAACTCAGCTGTCGCAGTTTGCCCTCTGGCTCTGGGCGACTGGCCTCCCGCCGGCCGTGTGTCGTGCCGGATGCCATGCCATGCCCTGGCCGAATGGCATGGGCAGAACGAACGGCGAAAGGGGATGCGACCGGCGTCCGCTTCCCAAGAAGGCTGCATCACAGCAGCAGCAACTCCGCGAGCAAACGAAGGTGGTGTTTAGACGTTGAATTTGGGAGGATGGATGAATTTGGGAGTACGATGTCACTTCATAATCATTGCGTCACTGTAGCATTTCGTTTGTATTTGTGAAAAATTGTCCAAAAATTGATTAATTAGGCTCAAAATGTTCGTCTCGCAGCGCACAACAAAACTGTGCAATTAATTTTTGATTTCATCCACATTTAGTACTACATGTATGTTATGACATTTTGATGTGACGGGGAATTTTCTTTTTGCATAGTAAATTTGGGAGTCGGATTTTGGAAGCCCAACGTTTCGAGCGCCAGCGGCCACGCTGCTGCTGGCCATTTTACTTGTTTACTGCTCCCAACCCGTCCCGTCGTCGCAAGCTGCTAGCCCGTAGGGGCCTACTACTACTCTTCCTAGGAGTAGTTTTTGTCACTGTAGCCGCGTAGCACGCGAGTATGCCTACGGCTGCTGCTGCTGCGGCTCGTGTGTCCTCTCCTCTGTGCACTGCCACTGGTGCGTGCAGCGTGCGTGAGCCAGGCCTGAGCCGTGAGCGTGAGCGTGAGCGCGAGCGCGAACCAGGCCGCGACATCGCCGCCGGCCTGCTGCCGGGGTGGCCGTGGCCCGTGGCCCCCGCGCGCGGTTCCCGGCCTGCGCGGTCTACCTGCCTGCCGCACGGCACCGTGCGTGCCCCCGCCGCAGCG
This sequence comes from Echinochloa phyllopogon, assembly GCA_033239725.1. Lineage (NCBI taxonomy): Eukaryota > Viridiplantae > Streptophyta > Magnoliopsida > Poales > Poaceae > Echinochloa > Echinochloa phyllopogon. Next base: position 44,738,302 of record BTCW01000002.1, on the reverse strand, counting down.
CAGATGCCTGCCTGCCTGCCTGCTGCCGATTCATGAAACGGGCGAGGCCAGCGCAGGGTGCCAAAGGCCGGTCAGCCGCCCTCTTCCCTCTCCGGCTACGCGCTACTACGCGCACCCCGACGCCGGCAGGCAGGAACCTGCCGCCCTCCGGCTCGATCCGTCGCGTCGCGCTCGCGCACAGCCCGTGCCGCCGCTCGCCTGCTCCTTGCTCCACCGCGCCGCCGTACTTGTGTTGTGCCCGGGGCCCCGCCCTGGACGCGCTCGTGAGGGACCTGGAGGGGGCTTCTTCGGCGGCCCAGCCGGCAAGGCGGAGTTCGAGGACCGGCCCACTATTTTGTACTGCCACAAATAAACGCCTAGTAGAATTGGAACGCACAGCCATGGATATGTACGGGAGATTTCAATGAAATTTTACGTCCAGAGGAACAATTTGGGCCAAATCCAAGAGAAGATTATCTGATGGAAGGATTTAGGGATGCAGTAGACGTGTGTGGTTTTTGTGACATTGGTTATATTGGTTTGGATTGGACATGGGAAAAAAAAGGTGGCTAATGGTTGTTACGTTCGAGTGAGATTGGATCGTGCACTTGCTACAGCTGAAGGGTGTAGTATGTTTCCAATGGCATCATTAAGACATTTAACTGCAGTAAAGTCAGACCATTGTCCAATTCTCTTATCCACAGAGCGTGAAGATCAACCCCAAAATGCTGCTCCTAAAAGGAAGCCATTTAGATATGAGGTAATGTGGGAAACAAATAAGAATTTTGAACCACTGATCTCACAGGTGTGGAAAGATGATGTTCATTGCAGTAACATTAAGGAGTTAAATAGGAAACTAAATCGACTAACAAGCACAATCCAACATTGGAGTTCTTCTTCCTTTGGTTCGGTGAGAAAGGAACTAAGGATTTTGAGGAAAAGATTAGAAACTCTCCGAGCAGATCCACAAAGAGGAGGACCATCAATAGAAGAGAAAGAAATTGAAGAAAAGATTATAATGTTAAATCTCCAAGAGGAAATTATGTGGAAACAACGCTCTCGTATCCAATGGCTAAGAGAGGGAGACAATAACACAAAATTCTTCCATCAGAAGGCTAGCCGCAGACGGAACAAAAATAAAATTACACAGTTAACCCGTCCAGATGGTACAATCACTGAAGATAATGGTGAAATACAACATATGATCAGAGACTTCTATAAAAATCTGTATTCTTCTGAAGGTACTATAAATATGGAGCAAGTCCTATCTCATGTGCCAAGGAAGGTTACTGATAATATGAATGCATTCTTATGTAAAACGTTCACAGAGAAGGAGGTCAAAGATGCTTTATTTCAGATGTCTCCACTAAAGGCTACAAGACCAGATGGATATCCAGCCCACTTTTTTCAAAGAAATTGGGATACTTGTGCAGAAGATATTACCAGGGCGGTGCTAGGAGTGCTCAACGGAGATGAGATGCCAGGAGAAATCAATAGTACGTTCATTGTCTTAATCCCGAAAGTGCCTAACCCAACCTCCGTGGGGCAGTTTAGACCGATAAGTTTATGCAATGTCATCTATAAAATTATCTCAAAGGTGCTGGCGAATCGGCTCAAGACTGTCCTTCCTGATATCATTATCTCAAAGACGACGAGTAGCTTCCTTTTTGGTCTTTGATGACAAAGGGGGAGTGAATTTGGGCCACATCGTTTTTTATCTATCTTTCATTCTTGTTGAGCTTGTGAACTTGTAAGACTTTCAATTTGTGTTATGGATGGTGTGCCAAGCGAGAATTTTATTTGCAAGACTTTATTTCGATTATTACTAGTGTGATACTTTTATTATGAAATGCTTATGGATGATGTGATGTTATTTCTCACTTTATTGTTGTGAATATCTTGTCATATGCATCACGATGATTTTATCACACCATGCACAAATTGAGGGGGAGCTACTACATGTATTTTATTCCTTTTATGCACCCAAATTTGTATTGTCATCAATCACCAAAAAGGGGGAGATTGAAAGTGCATCTAGGCATTTAATCTATTTTGGTGATTAATGGCAATAGAAATTCGGATATGATGTTGTGCTTGAGTTGTGCAGGAATAAAATGAAATAAAGAGAAAGATAGCACAAAAGGAAGTACCCCAATTCTTTTTGATATGGTGGAAGACTCAATTGGCAATTTAAATTCTATTTTCCTTTTGAAATTGAGTATAGGACCACCGTACTATCAAGGGGGACGTAGTTGATGATTTCCAGTTGCTAAAAGTGCTTTGCTTGAGATGAAAAATTCTTTAGAGCCACAAAAACACTTCACTAACCCCTTTCCTGCGTGGCCGGATCTTAGGCCGGAAGATCCGACCAGAAGTTCCGGGGCGCTCGGCCTTGGGATTTTCCTGGCCGGAAGATCTGACCGGAAGTTCCGGGCCGCTCGGCCTTGGAATTTTTCCTGGCTGGATGATCCGACCCTGGTCGGAACTTACATGACTTGGCCGTTTTTTCAGCCTCGGAAGTGTCCTGAGTACATGTTCCGGCCCCTGGCCGGATGATCCGACTGCAAGTTCCGGCTGGCTCTGTCTTGAGATTTCTTTGGGCCGGAAGTTCCGGGGTCGCCCGGAAGATCCGACAACTGGTCGGAAGATCCGGCCCTCGGAACTTACCTGGAGTTTTTCTTACTCGGTTCTGTTGCTTATCGGAAGATCCGACCACATGTCGGAAGATCCGGTACCCCTTCGCAGTGAACTTAACGGTCACATTTTGGGGGGTTGGTATTTATACCCCTCACCCCCCTTCATTCACTCCTGTTGCCTACACTGACCTAACACGAGACAAACTCCCACTTGAGCATTCACTCCACCTCTCTACTCCCTTCCAAGGCTTGTTCTTCCAAGATTCACCTAGGGTTTGAGTGAGAGAGAGAAGATTTGAGGTGTGAGACTTGTGCAAACTTGAGCCCTTCACTAGTTCATCTCTCAAGCACTTGAAGCACTTGGATTCATCGATTCTCGTTTGTTACTCTTGGAGCTTGCTCCTAGACGGTTAGAGGTGCCGGTGAACTCCCATTCTCTTGTGGTTTGAGTCCCGGAAGTTTGTATTACCCTCTCTCTCCGTGGGAGCACATAGTAAGTAACTCAATCCTCCTTTGTGGTTGATTGGGAGAGACTTGGGGTTAGTGTGACAGCCCGGCTCTTTGTGAGCATCTCAACGGAGACGTAGCTCCTTTGTGGAGTGAACTTCGGTAGAAAATCCTTTGTCTCCACTTTTATTCTTGTTCATATTGTTGGTATATCTTGATTTGTCCCGATCTACTTATTTGTGGCTATACTCTGATATTGATCATATATAGAAGGTTCCTTACATCATTTGTGAGCTTTGTATTCAAGTGGAATTGTCAAAAGGTCATTAGTTTTCAAATCTCGAAGTACACTTGAATTGCCTGTCGGAAGATCCGGCTTTTCATCGGATCTTCCGGTATTCTGTCCCAGTCGGAAGATCCTGTACAGTGTCGGATCTTCCTGGCCGGAAGATCCGAGACTGTATCGGATCATCCGACTTTCTGACAGTTTTCGGAGGATTTTTGTAGGAATTTTTAAACAGGCCTATTCACCCCCCCTCTAGGCCTAGTGTTGGTCCTTCCAGGGTGCAAGGTTGGATGGAACAAAGTCTATCAGTTGGTGGCAAAGAAGTCTTAATAAAAGCTGTAGCTCAGGCAGTTCCAATTTATTCAATGGGCTGTTTTCGATTACCTAGAGGTCTTTGCCAATCCATCAATGCGATGATCCGAAAATTCTGGTGGGGCAGCAAGGAGGAAAAGAGGAGAACTTGCTGGGTGGCATGGGAGAAAATGACGCAGCCTAAATACCTTGGCGGACTTGGATTCCGGGACATCGAGTTATTCAATTTCGCATTACTTGCACGACAGGCGTGGCGAATCATGCAAAATTCAGATTCACTGAGTGCCAAATTGCTGAAAGCAATATATTTTCCTAATGAGCATTTTCTAAATGCTACCCTAGGAACTAAACCATCACAAATCTGGAGAGCTATTCTTGATGGACGGGATGTGCTTCAGCAAGGATTGATAAGAATGATTGGGAATGGTGAAGATACATATATATGGGAGCACAACTGGCTTCCAAGGGATACTGTCCTACGCCCAATTGCAACTAAAGCACCAAATCCTCCTAGGCGTGTTAGTGAATTAATAGATCATACATCTATGCAATGGAAGGATGATATTATTAGTACTTACTTTTATGACATGGATGCTCAGGTAATAAAAAATATTCCTTTGAGCTATATTCGGCAAGATGATTTTTGGGCATGGCACTATAAACGAAATGGTATCTTCTCTGTTAGATCTGCCTATAGAATGCTTATCCATACTAGAAACCAAAGAGAGGATTGGCTGGATTCTAGAGCTGAGAACTCAAATATTGAAGGAAATAGAATGAGATAGAAATTATTTTGGAAGATTAAAATACCATCAAAGATTCCTATCTTTGCCTGGAGGCTAGCTAACAACTCCTTGCCAACAGGGGAAGTGCTTAAAGAAAGATCTATGACAGAACAAAGTGGATGCAAATTATGTGGTGCTGAGGTTGATTCGTGGAGACATGCTCTTTTCAACTGTACAATGGCAAGATGTGTGTGGTCACTTATGGATGAGGATCTCACTGAACATATTGCTGTATTAGAGATCAGTAACCCTTGGTTATGGTTGACCTTTATGCGAGAATCTCTACCTGAAAAGGACTTCCAAAAACTTCTAGTCATATGTTGGGCAATTTGGTGGGCTCGACGAAAGGCCTTACAGGAAGGCATTTTCCAAAGCCCACTATCAACTTTTCACTTTATATCAAAATTTCTTGATGATATGAAAATGGCTGAATTTGGTGAACGAAATGGAGTAATATCACAAATGAAGAATAAACAATCTGCTCCTAAGTGGATAGCTCCTCCTGATGGCTTCCTAAAATTTAATGTTGATGTTGTAGTGTCAAGATCTAAAGACAAAGGAGGTGTTGGTGTAATGTGCAGAGATAGTGCAGGGAATTTTGTTGCTGCTAGTGCCAATGTTATTAGTGACCTGGTTGATCCAGCTTCTCTGGAAGCGCTGGCATGCAATGAAGCAGTTTTCTTGGCACTTGACATAGGTGTGGGCAAATGTGTAATAGCTTCGGACTGCTTGGAAGTGATTATGAACCTTAATAGGCTAAACTTGTGTGCATACTCATCTATCTTAAATGAGATAAAATCAAGAAGTGTTGTATTTGAGGAAGTCAATTTCAAGCATGAGGGTAGAGCATCTAATGTTGAGACGCATGTTCTTGCTAAAAGTGTTTGTAATTTGGCACCAGGGAGATATGTTTGGCTCCTCGGGCCTCTAGAAATGATGCATGTACCTCAAAACATTATGAATAAATAAGTGCCTACCTTCCTCTAAAAAAAGAAGGCAAACAAAAATCACATCGAAGAGGAAAGTAGGAAAATCTATCCTGCTAGTGAACCCAGAATCGAGCGTCACTAATGGAATCAGACCACTATATATATGCAGGACATATATTGCGAAACAGGACTAGCATCCGAGAAGAGAGTTCAATTTTGGTTGCGAAACAGGAAACGGAATATTGCGAAAGAGGGTCCTCCACTTGAGCATTCACTCCACCTCTCTACTCCCTTCCAAGGCTTGTTCTTCCAAGATTCACCTAGGGTTTGAGTGAGAGAGAGAAGATTTGAGGTGTGAGACTTGTGCAAACTTGAGCCCTTCACTAGTTCATCTCTCAAGCACTTGAAGCACTTGGATTCATCGATTCTCGTTTGTTACTCTTGGAGCTTGCTCCTAGACGGTTAGAGGTGCCGGTGAACTCCCATTCTCTTGTGGTTTGAGTCCCGGAAGTTTGTATTACCCTCTCTCTCCGTGGGAGCACATAGTAAGTAACTCAATCCTCCTTTGTGGTTGATTGGGAGAGACTTGGGGTTAGTGTGACAGCCCGGCTCTTTGTGAGCATCTCAACGGAGACGTAGCTCCTTTGTGGAGTGAACTTCGGTAGAAAATCCTTTGTCTCCACTTTTATTCTTGTTCATATTGTTGGTATATCTTGATTTGTCCCGATCTACTTATTTGTGGCTATACTCTGATATTGATCATATATAGAAGGTTCCTTACATCATTTGTGAGCTTTGTATTCAAGTGGAATTGTCAAAAGGTCATTAGTTTTCAAATCTCGAAGTACACTTGAATTGCCTGTCGGAAGATCCGGCTTTTCATCGGATCTTCCGGTATTCTGTCCCAGTCGGAAGATCCTGTACAGTGTCGGATCTTCCTGGCCGGAAGATCCGAGACTGTGTCGGATCATCCGACTTTCTGACAGTTTTCGGAGGATTTTTGCAGGAATTTTTAAACAGGCCTATTCACCCCCCCTCTAGGCCTAGTGTTGGTCCTTCCAATTGGTATCAGAGCCTAATCCCTTGTTTAGGCTTAACCGCTAAGGGAAAACACTATGGCCGGTATGGGAGATGTATCCGAGATGGCTTCCGCCCACAAAGATAAACATCCGACGCCCGTTGAGTCAAGCTCAAGCGATGATGAATTCAACATTAGCGATGTTGATGAGAGCTTGGATGAACAAGAAAAGAAAAAGCAAAGAAGGGAGAAGATAAGGAAGAAGATCAAGGAGATGGCCGAAAGAGAGGCACAAAAGCTTTTCAAGAAGAAGATACGAGAAAGAGACGCTCTCGACGGACTTCACTCGGTGTCTTATCGATATGAGACATGTTCTTCTAACAAATCTTTTGACCCTTCTAGTCTTAATTTCTCATCCATTCCAATGGGCAAAGTCCCCAAATTCAATGGGATTGACTATGCCCGATGGAGTGATGATATGAAAATTTACTTGCATGGTCTTCATCCATCTCTTTGGACTATTGTGAATATAGGTGTTGACAAGAGTGCAACGCCAAGTCGTGAACAAGAATACGACATCTTCCGCAACTCTCAAGCTGTGACCGTGCTTAGGAGTGCTCTAAGCACTTATGAGTACAACAAGATTAGAGGAATCGATAGTGCCAAAGAGCTATGGGACACTCTTCGAATGGCCCATGAAGGATCGGAAGAAGTCAAGGAAGGCAAGGTGGATCTCCTACAAGGAGAACTAGAAGCTTTCGTCATGAAGAAGGATGAGTCCTTGCAAGAAATGTATGATCGATTGAAGCTCCTAGTTACCGAAATTAGGATGCTTGGAAGCAATGATTGGGGCGAGAACAAGGTCACAAAGAAATTGCTTAGAGCATACGCACCCAAGAACCCAATGCTTGCCACAATGATTAGAGAAAGTGACAAGTTCAAGACAATGGTGCCTATGGAGCTATTCAACAAGTTGCAATATCATGAGATGAATAGCTTGGATGTGACAAGGTCTATCCAACAAACCGAAGTCAAGACCATAGCTCTCAAGGCCGAACCTAGCAAGAAGGTTGAGTCAAATGAGAAGACCTCAACTTCCAAGAAAAGTGAAGATTCAAATGATCATGAGAGCACCGATGAAGAAACCGCTATGATGGTTAGAAACTTCAAGAGATTCATGAAGGCAAGAGGTGAAAAGAAGAGCTTCTCTCAACGAAGATGCTATGAGTGTGGGGAGAAAGGTCACTTCATTGCCGATTGTCCCCACAAGAAGAATGATAAGGATAACAAGAAGCTCAAGGACAAGACCGATGACAAAGACAAGAAATACAAGGAGAAGAGTCGAGATTACAAGAAAAAATTTGGAAGCGCTCACGTCGGCGAAGGTTGGGATTCATCAAGTGATGACTCCGGCGATGAAGAAATGGCCACTTGTGCCATTCAAGCTCCTACATCAACTCCACGACTCTTCAACTACATCAATGAGAGTGATGACGAAGCACCCATGTGCCTCATGGCTCAAGGGTCTAAGGTATTGGACACCACACCACCTCTCTCATCCACTCCTTTGTCATCTAGAAACATTGAAAATGATCTAGATAGTGAAGAAGCCGAACATGAGAAAAACATGATAAAGAAGTTCGGAAAAGATGGCTACAAGTTTATTAAAAAGCTACTAGAGAAAATTGAGAAAAGAGAGGAGTCTCTTGATAGACAAGAAGAATTGCTCATCCTTGAAAAGGAGAGAAACCTTGTCCTAGAAGAGGCTCTAGTTGAGGAGAAATTCAAGGTTGAGAAATTGACTTATGAGTTATCTCATGCCAATGACTCACGAGAGAAGATGTCAAAGGAATTGTCTTTGACAAATGACTCTCTAACTAACCTAAAGGGTGCTAAAAGTGAGCTTCAAGGAAGGCATTCAAGCCTAGAGATCAAATACAAAGATCTAGAAGTCAATTTTAGCTCACTTTGGGAAAGTGCCAAGAACAACTCCAAAACAACTATTGACTCAAGTGGCTCTACTAGTGAAGGTTGCTCAAGATGCTATAAAATTGATTTAGATGCTTGTGCAACTAACATTTCTAAGCTAGAAGAGAAAGTCAAGGCTAAAGATGCTCAAATCCAAAAGTTGAACAATGCCATTGGCCAAGACCAAGGTAAGGGCAAGAGTGTATTCGAGACCCACCCGGCATATAAAGCCGGTAGATATGGTACCATCAAGGATGGGCTTTGGTACACTCGAGGTGGAAAGGCCAATGGGACAAAGAAGGAAAGAGGTCGTGATGTGACATTGTTCACCAAGGGGACCAATCTAGGTGAACTAATGGATGCGGCTCATGGGTCGGTAAGGTCCATGGAGCACTTGCCAATGGCAAAAGCATCTAGTCAAGATGTCAAGATTAAGACCAAGAAGGAAGAAAAGATTATTGAGCACAAGCCATCGCCAAACTACTCCATTGACTATATGGTCACTTGGGACCAAAATGGGAAGATGGTGGTAAAGTATATAGGTGCTCATACTAGGAAGATGATGAGAAGTGTGTGGGTGCCCAAAATATAAAAAGCTAACACTCAAGGACCCAACCACTTTTGGGTACCTAAGTCCAAGGCTTAAACTTGTTTTGTAGGCATATTCCTCCGGTGGACCTTCGTGGTTGTTGGATAGTGGATGCTCAAATCATATGACCGGAGAAAGGAATATGTTTGCAAAGCTACAAGAGTATGACTCACCCGTTGAGAAGATCACATTTGGTGACAACAATCATGGTGATGTCATAGGTCAAGGTGAAATAGCTATCTCACACGACTCATCTCTTTCAAATGTTTATCTTGTTGATTCTTTGGGATACAACTTGTTGTCCGTCTCACAACTTTGTGAGAAGGGTTACAATTGTCTCTTTACTAACGAGGGTGTGAGTATCCTAAGAAGGGAGGATTCCTCTATTGCTTTTACGGGTCGACTCAAGGGAAAACTTTACTTAGTTGATTTCACAACTAGCAAAGTGGAACCGAAGACTTGTTTAGTGGCAAAATCTAGCTTGGGTTGGCTTTGGCATCGCCGGCTAGCTCATGTTGGGATGAGGAACTTGACCAAACTTCAAAAGGATGAACACATCCTAGGACTAACAAATGTTGTTTTTGAGAAAGATAGATTATGTAGTGCTTGTCAAGCCGGGAAGCAAGTTGGCGCTCCACATCCACCCAAGAACATTTTGACTAGCTCAAGACCACTCAAGTTACTTCATATGGATTTATTTGGACCAGTTGCTTATGTTAGCATTGGCGGGAACAAGTATGGACTTGTCATTGTAGATGACTTTTCCCGTTTCACATGGGTCTTCTTTTTGCAAGACAAGAGTGAAGCTCAAACAATCATCAAGAGATTCATTAGAAGAGCTCAAAATGAGTTTGAGTTGAAGATCAAGCATATAAGAAGTGACAATGGGACGGAGTTCAAGAACACAAATGTTGAAGAGTTTCTTGATGAAGAGGGAATCAAGCATGAGCTTTCCGCGCCATACACACCTCAACAAAATGGCATTGTTGAGAGGAAGAATAGGACTTTGATTGAGATGGCACGGACCATGCTTGATGAGTACAAGACTCCGGATAACTTTTGGGCCGAGGCGGTTAGCACGGCTTGCCATGCTACTAAACGTCTCTATCTTCAAAAGTACTTGAACAAGACTCCATACGAGATCCTAACCGGTAACAAACCAAAGGTGCACTACTTTCGAGTCTTTGGTTGCAAATGTTACATTCTTAACAAGAAAACCAAAAGCTCAAAGTTTGCACCTAAGGTCGATGAAGGCTTTCTACTTGGTTATGGTACTAACGAACACGCCTACCGTGTTTTCAACAAAACCACCGGTTGTGTTGAGATCACGGTAGACGTAAAATTTGATGAATCAAACGGCTCTCAAGTAGAGCAAGTTATAAATGACCTTGTAGATGAAGTCCCGCCAAATCAAGCTATCAAGAACTTGAGTTTAGGAGAAGTGAAGCCCCAAGAGCCTCAAAATGAAGATGAAGAACAAGACCAAGATCCGGAAATCATGTTCAACATCGACCCGTCACCATCAACAAGAGTTGAACCACCAAGCTCATCACAAGATCAAGTCCAAGATCATGGTGGCGATCATGACCAAGGCATTGATCAAGGGGGAGCTCAAGGTGAAGATGCTCAAGATGTTGAGATACATCATGAAGAAGATGGTGATGGACCCATCCAACGTCAATCAACATTCCCACATCCAAGAGTTCATCAAAGTGTTCAACGAGATCATCCCGTTGACAACATTCTAGGGAGCATCCAAAGAGGGGTAACCACTCGTTCACGCTTAGCAAATTTTTGTGGATTTTACTCGTTTGTCTCCTCTTTGGAACCTCTCAAGGTAGAAGAAGCTCTTGGAGATGCGGATTGGGTTATTGCAATGCAAGAAGAGTTGAACAACTTCACAAGAAATGAAGTATGAGAATTAGTCACAAGACCCAAGCAAAATGTGATTGGCACCAAGTGGATTTTCCGGAACAAGCAAGATGAGAATGGTGTTGTCACAAGAAACAAAGCAAGATTGGTTGCTCAAGGCTTCACTCAAATTGAAGGGCTTGATTTTGGTGAGACATATGCTCCGGTGGCAAGGCTTGAGTCAATTCGTATCCTTTTGGCCTATGCATCTCATCACAACTTCAAGTTGTATCAAATGGATGTGAAGAGTGCATTTTTGAATGGGCCTCTCGGGGAGCTAGTATATGTGGAGCAACCACCGGGATTTGAAGACCCCAAGAAACCCGACCACGTCTACAAACTCCATAAGGCGCTCTATGGGCTTAAACAAGCACCTAGAGCATGGTATGAATGCCTTAAGGATTTTCTTCTCAAAAATGGCTTTGTGATGGGTAAAGCCGATTCTACTCTCTTCACTAGGAAAATAGACAAAGATTTGTTTGTTTGTCAAATTTATGTTGATGATATAATCTTTGGCTCTACTAACGAAACCTTTTGTGAAGAGTATAGTAAGATAATGACCAAGAGATTTGAGATGTCAATGATGGGGGAATTGAAGTTCTTTCTTGGATTTCAAATCAAGCAATTGAAGCATGACACGTTCATATGTCAAACCAAATACACAAGTGATATGCTCAAAAAGTTTGACATGGCCAATGCTAAGCCCATCAAGACCCCTATGCCGGTGAATGGTCATCTTGATCTAAATGAGGAAGGCAAATCCGTCGATCAAAAGGTATATCGCTCCATGATTGGTTCATTGCTTTACCTTTGTGCATCTAGGCCGGATATTATGCTTAGTGTGTGCATGTGTGCAAGATTTCAAGCCAATCCTAAGGAATGTCATCTAATGTCTGTTAAGAGAATTTTTAGATATTTAGTGCATACTCCAAACCTTGGCTTGTGGTATCCCAAGGGCTCCACTTTTGATCTACTTGGCTACTCCGATTCGGATTATGCCGGTTGTAAAGTAGATCGGAAGAGCACCACGGGGACTTGCCAATTTCTTGGTAGGTCTTTGGTGTCATGGAGCTCTAAGAAACAAAATTCCGTTGCGCTTTCCACCGCCGAGGCCGAGTATGTTGCAGCCGGTGCTTGTTGTGCTCAACTACTTTGGATGAGGCAAACCTTGAGTGACTTTGGTTGTGAATTCAAAAATATCCCACTCTTGTGTGACAATGAGAGTGCCATAAAACTAGCAAACAACCCCGTTCAACACTCAAGAACCAAGCACATAGACATTAGACATCACTTCCTTAGAGATCATGAAGCCAAAGGAGATATCGCCCTATGCCATGTTGGAACCGAAAAACAATTAGCCGATATCTTCACCAAGCCTCTTGATGAGCAAAGGTTTTGTTCCTTGAGGAGTGAGCTAAATATCTTGGATTCTCGTAACTTGGCTTGACTTATTGCATACACAATTGATTGATGCCTAGACTAGAAGAAAAATGATTTTATTTCTTTTTGGTGTGAGTTCTTCAAAACTTTGATCTTGTGATCGTTGGATCATGTCTCGTCTCAAGTTGATCATGGTTAATTTGTTGATTGTTTGTTGCTGATCAACCTTGGGACAAGTTTCTTACCTGTTCATAAGCAAGTTCTCTCAATTTCGTCAATCAAAACTCATCGTGCAAAATCATCTTTGTGACGCATCTCTTCTGGACCGGATCTTCCGACATACCCCCAGAACTTGCCTCTGGAAGTTCCGGGGGGCTCTGTCTCAAATCATCCTCTCTGAAAAATTTTCGGATCTTCCGACCCAGTCGGATCTTCCGACACTTTGTCGGATCATCCGGACCTGGGAGCCCTCGGAACTTCCGGGGCTGATCTTCCTGGTTCTGTCTCTGTCGGATCTTCCGACCCTTCATCGGATCTTCCGGCCTGTGCGCAAATAAATACCTGGACTGAACCGTTATCCCTCTCATTCGTTCTCTCTTCCTCCACCAACACCTCCTCCCTCCCTCACTTCACCCCATACGGCGATTTGAAGATTGGACCGTGGTTTTTCTTCGTCAAGTGGCATCCTTTGATTCCCCAACACTCCAAGACTCTATTCCTCTCGGATCTTCCGGAGTTTTCGCGGGAAATCTCAACGGTATTGATTCAAAATCCCCATCGCCCGATCTCTCAATGTAGGAAGTTCTAGTGGTTTTCCCTTGGTGAATCATCTCATATACATGTCTAGAATACTTCCCTATGATTTCACGAAATTTTGTGGGCTCCATCTACTGTTCCTGAGTCGCTAGGGTTTGGCCCGACTCTGTCGGATCATCCGACTATGGGCCGGAAGATCCGAACCCCCGGATCTTCTGACCCATTTGCCGGAAGATCCGACCAAGTCGTGCCCTGTCCTATCAACTTAGTTGCAAATCCTTGTTCCAATCTCTAAACATGCTCTCTCATCTCTTATCAGATGGTTAAAGAGAAGGTTACGCAGAAAAAGACCACATCTTTGACAGTACGTCCAAGTACCGTTCGTACTAAGAGCTCGTTCCATCCTCCCAGCGGTTCATCATCTGAACCAGACACTAATTCAGATGGGGAGATTAGAGAGGTTGGCAAGGACAAGAGGTCAATGAAGGAAACAACTTCTCGCTCCGTTCGCGGAAGAGCTCAGTCTAATGTGCAGGGGCGCAAGATTCCGCCTCGTCCAAGGATGAAGAGGGCTAATCAAGGAGAAGGACCGGGGACTTTGTACAATGATGACATTGACATATCTTTTCTGACTCAAAACTTCATTAGCACTGCCATCCCTTTTCGGCACCCTCAAGACAGTTCACCGGTCAACTTTAAATTAGCACAGAATAGCATGAAGCCGCTCAGATTCAGTGCACATGAGGATCCTAGGAGCATTCAGTACAAGCCATTCAAGGGTGATCCACGTTTTTGGGTTTCACATCAAGCCGACTGGTATGAATCAGTAATTCTGAAGATGACACGAATTTGCACTCCTATGTATTGGGTCGATTGGAAGTACTTGAGGAGCTTCCCACCACCACTCAAGCCAGTTGTTGATGATGTTTACAAGCGGTGTGTGGAGATGGATGTAGACAAGCTGATGGCTTTTGAGTGCTCATACAACGAGGAGGTCATCGCCCAGTTTTATGCAACTCTATGGGTAGATGAGGACAGATATGAGATGCATTGGACCTTGTGTGGAAAACGCCTCTCCATATCTCTGCATGACTTTGCTGGCTTGTTTGGGCTTGCTGAGGAGACTGCTTATGCCCATACAAGCAATGATCGCAGCAAAGTTGATCTTCATCTTGGAAGGATTTTAGATGACACAAAGCTGGCGTTCATGTATGATCATGCATATGGTGAAGTTGTGTTTGGGAAATACAAGGGTCTTTCTCCTTTCTACAAGTTGCTGAATCAGCTTTTTAGAGGGACCTTGTATCCGAGAGCAGGAGATGCGGATAACATTTCAAAGAGGGCCAAGAACCTGTTATTTCAAATGGCCCCTGGAAAGCCTAAGTTCAAAGTGTTCAATTTCATTTGGAATGAAATCATTTACTGCTCCTATGATGCTTCCAGCGGCTGTCACTATGCCCCATACATCTTCCATATGATCCAACATGTGACTGGGATGAGCATCTTTTCTGACAAGCCTCATTTTGCATACAAATCCCCTCCAGGCAAGATTTCCCAACTCCTGAAGATTAAGTCTAAAGCATATCAGGGTGCTCCTACTTCATCCTCTCGAGGTGGTTCATCTTCACAAGCTCCTCCATCTACCGCTCCGGCTTCCTCTAGTGGTCCTTCCTATGCACCAAAAGGCAAGACGAGCAAGTTGGATTTTCTGCTTCAAGGCGTCTTTTCTTGCTTCAACATGTGCAAGCATGAAGTTAAGAGGTCCCATGAGCGTGAGAAGCGTGCTGAGCTTGACAGATACATGGCGGATAAGCGCCACAAGGAACTTCTTGACAAATTAAACATGCCACATTCTCCCGTTCATCCACTCCGGGAAGTTACTCCTCCACCCTCTTTTGCAAATCCTTGGGAGGATTACTCACAGGAGTATGTCTTTGGTGCCTCTCAATACCAAGAACAAGGAGAAGAGGAGATAGTAGAAGAGGAAGAAGAAGTTGAAGAAGAAATAGCAGAAGAAGAAACTGAGGAAGAAGAAGAGGAATATGTCAGTGAGCCCGAGACGGATGAGGATCGTCGCAAGGGCAAGACCGTTGTAGCCGATGATGATGAGAGCGACGATGATGAGGATGACGACGATGGTGGTGACGACGACGACGAGTAGTTTCCTTTTTGGTCTTTGATGACAAAGGGGGAGTGAATTTGGGCCACATCGTTTTTTATCTATCTTTCATTCTTGTTGAGCTTGTGAACTTGTAAGACTTTCAATTTGTGTTATGGATGGTGTGCCAAGCGAGAATTTTATTTGCAAGACTTTATTTCGATTATTACTAGTGTGATACTTTTATTATGAAATGCTTATGGATGATGTGATGTTATTTCTCACTTTATTGTTGTGAATATCTTGTCATATGCATCACGATGATTTTATCACACCATGCACAAATTGAGGGGGAGCTACTACATGTATTTTATTCCTTTTATGCACCCAAATTTGTATTGTCATCAATCACCAAAAAGGGGGAGATTGAAAGTGCATCTAGGCATTTAATCTATTTTGGTGATTAATGGCAATAGAAATTCGGATATGATGTTGTGCTTGAGTTGTGCAGGAATAAAATGAAATAAAGAGAAAGATAGCACAAAAGGAAGTACCCCAATTCTTTTTGATATGGTGGAAGACTCAATTGGCAATTTAAATTCTATTTTCCTTTTGAAATTGAGTATAGGACCACCGTACTATCAAGGGGGACGTAGTTGATGATTTCCAGTTGCTAAAAGTGCTTTGCTTGAGATGAAAAATTCTTTAGAGCCACAAAAACACTTCACTAACCCCTTTCCTGCGTGGCCGGATCTTAGGCCGGAAGATCCGACCAGAAGTTCCGGGGCGCTCGGCCTTGGGATTTTCCTGGCCGGAAGATCCGACCGGAAGTTCCGGGCCGCTCGGCCTTGGAATTTTTCCTGGCTGGATGATCCGACCTTGGTCGGAACTTACATGACTTGGCCGTTTTTTCAGCCTCGGAAGTGTCCTGAGTACATGTTCCGGCCCCTGGCCGGATGATCCGACTGCAAGTTCCGGCTGGCTCTGTCTTGAGATTTCTTTGGGCCGGAAGTTCCGGGGTCGCCCGGAAGATCCGACAACTGGTCGGAAGATCCGGCCCTCGGAACTTACCTGGAGTTTTTCTTACTCGGTTCTGTTGCTTATCGGAAGATCCGACCACATGTCGGAAGATCCGGTACCCCTTCGCAGTGAACTTAACGGTCACATTTTGGGGGGTTGGTATTTATACCCCTCACCCCCCTTCATTCACTCCTGTTGCCTACACTGACCTAACACGAGACAAACTCCCACTTGAGCATTCACTCCACCTCTCTACTCCCTTCCAAGGCTTGTTCTTCCAAGATTCACCTAGGGTTTGAGTGAGAGAGAGAAGATTTGAGGTGTGAGACTTGTGCAAACTTGAGCCCTTCACTAGTTCATCTCTCAAGCACTTGAAGCACTTGGATTCATCGATTCTCGTTTGTTACTCTTGGAGCTTGCTCCTAGACGGTTAGAGGTGCCGGTGAACTCCCATTCTCTTGTGGTTTGAGTCCCGGAAGTTTGTATTACCCTCTCTCTCCGTGGGAGCACATAGTAAGTAACTCAATCCTCCTTTGTGGTTGATTGGGAGAGACTTGGGGTTAGTGTGACAGCCCGGCTCTTTGTGAGCATCTCAACGGAGACGTAGCTCCTTTGTGGAGTGAACTTCGGTAGAAAATCCTTTGTCTCCACTTTTATTCTTGTTCATATTGTTGGTATATCTTGATTTGTCCCGATCTACTTATTTGTGGCTATACTCTGATATTGATCATATATAGAAGGTTCCTTACATCATTTGTGAGCTTTGTATTCAAGTGGAATTGTCAAAAGGTCATTAGTTTTCAAATCTCGAAGTACACTTGAATTGCCTGTCGGAAGATCCGGCTTTTCATCGGATCTTCCGGTATTCTGTCCCAGTCGGAAGATCCTGTACAGTGTCGGATCTTCCTGGCCGGAAGATCCGAGACTGTATCGGATCATCCGACTTTCTGACAGTTTTCGGAGGATTTTTGTAGGAATTTTTAAACAGGTCTATTCACCCCCCCTCTAGGCCTAGTGTTGGTCCTTCCAGGGTGCAAGGTTGGATGGAACAAAGTCTATCAGTTGGTGGCAAAGAAGTCTTAATAAAAGCTGTAGCTCAGGCAGTTCCAATTTATTCAATGGGCTGTTTTCGATTACCTAGAGGTCTTTGCCAATCCATCAATGCGATGATCCGAAAATTCTGGTGGGGCAGCAAGGAGGAAAAGAGGAGAACTTGCTGGGTGGCATGGGAGAAAATGACGCAGCCTAAATACCTTGGCGGACTTGGATTCCGGGACATCGAGTTATTCAATTTCGCATTACTTGCACGACAGGCGTGGCGAATCATGCAAAATTCAGATTCACTGAGTGCCAAATTGCTGAAAGCAATATATTTTCCTAATGAGCATTTTCTAAATGCTACCCTAGGAACTAAACCATCACAAATCTGGAGAGCTATTCTTGATGGACGGGATGTGCTTCAGCAAGGATTGATAAGAATGATTGGGAATGGTGAAGATACATATATATGGGAGCACAACTGGCTTCCAAGGGATACTGTCCTGCGCCCAATTGCAACTAAAGCACCAAATCCTCCTAGGCGTGTTAGTGAATTAATAGATCATACATCTATGCAATGGAAGGATGATATTATTAGTACTTACTTTTATGACATGGATGCTCAGGTAATAAAAAATATTCCTTTGAGCTATATTCGGCAAGATGATTTTTGGGCATGGCACTATAAACGAAATGGTATCTTCTCTGTTAGATCTGCCTATAGAATGCTTATCCATACTAGAAACCAAAGAGAGGATTGGCTGGATTCTAGAGCTGAGAACTCAAATATTGAAGGAAATAGAATGAGATAGAAATTATTTTGGAAGATTAAAATACCATCAAAGATTCCTATCTTTGCCTGGAGGCTAGCTAACAACTCCTTGCCAACAGGGGAAGTGCTTAAAGAAAGATCTATGACAGAACAAAGTGGATGCAAATTATGTGGTGCTGAGGTTGATTCGTGGAGACATGCTCTTTTCAACTGTACAATGGCAAGATGTGTGTGGTCACTTATGGATGAGGATCTCACTGAACATATTGCTGTATTAGAGATCAGTAACCCTTGGTTATGGTTGACCTTTATGCGAGAATCTCTACCTGAAAAGGACTTCCAAAAACTTCTAGTCATATGTTGGGCAATTTGGTGGGCTCGACGAAAGGCCTTACAGGAAGGCATTTTCCAAAGCCCACTATCAACTTTTCACTTTATATCAAAATTTCTTGATGATATGAAAATGGCTGAATTTGGTGAACGAAATGGAGTAATATCACAAATGAAGAATAAACAATCTGCTCCTAAGTGGATAGCTCCTCCTGATGGCTTCCTAAAATTTAATGTTGA
The DNA here is from genome assembly GCA_033239725.1 of Echinochloa phyllopogon. NCBI lineage: Eukaryota > Viridiplantae > Streptophyta > Magnoliopsida > Poales > Poaceae > Echinochloa > Echinochloa phyllopogon. Next base: position 44,719,808 of record BTCW01000002.1, on the reverse strand, counting down.
TGCTGTAGTGTCAAGATCTAAAGACAAAGGAGGTGTTGGTGTAATGTGCAGAGATAGTGCAGGGAATTTTGTTGCTGCTAGTGCCAATGTTATTAGTGACCTGGTTGATCCAGCTTCTCTGGAAGCGCTGGCATGCAATGAAGCAGTTTTCTTGGCACTTGACATAGGTGTGGGCAAATGTGTAATAGCTTCGGACTGCTTGGAAGTGATTATGAACCTTAATAGGCTAAACTTGTGTGCATACTCATCTATCTTAAATGAGATAAAATCAAGAAGTGTTGTATTTGAGGAAGTCAATTTCAAGCATGAGGGTAGAGCATCTAATGTTGAGACGCATGTTCTTGCTAAAAGTGTTTGTAATTTGGCACCAGGGAGATATGTTTGGCTCCTCGGGCCTCTAGAAATGATGCATGTACCTCAAAACATTATGAATAAATAAGTGCCTACCTTCCTCTAAAAAAAGAAGGCAAACAAAAATCACATCGAAGAGGAAAGTAGGAAAATCTATCCTGCTAGTGAACCCAGAATCGAGCGTCACTAATGGAATCAGACCACTATATATATGCAGGACATATATTGCGAAACAGGACTAGCATCCGAGAAGAGAGTTCAATTTTGGTTGCGAAACAGGAAACGGAATATTGCGAAAGAGGGTCCTCCGCTCTCATATATCTGACCCGATCACCCAAACGGCCAAACCTTACATATACAGATATAGTATTTCCACTTCGATCCATAGTAGTACTACCGTCAACTTTCCAGCTTCCTTCTACTGTGCCGCCAGCCAGCCACAAATAAACGCCTTCGAATTCCAAATCGAAGAAGCTTATTGAACCGTGGAACTCGTGTCTGGACTGGGCCGAAACGCCTATTCTGTACATGGGCCCAGCCCAATACGCAAGCAAAAGATCTCGGATTCCACGATCGCTCATTCGCTCATCGACTCCATCGCTGCGACTTCCTCCTCCCCATTTCCGGGGACCCAGAGCGGCAACTTGCTTTCCACCGGGATCGGGGGGAGCTCACACCGATGGCGAGGCCCGCGCGCGCCCCGCTGCTCCGGCGGCTGCTGCTCCTGGCGGCGTCCTGCTCCTACTACCTGCTCGTCCTCCAGGCGCAGGCCTCCGCGCCGCCGCGCTACGACGGGTTCGCCTACGGCGGGGGCGCCGCGGCGGCCTGGAAGGACGCCGTCCTCGTCGAGGCCTTCCTCGACCCGCTCTGCCCCGACAGCCGCGACGCCTGGCACCCGCTCAAGCTCGCCGTAGAGCGATACGCGCCGCGGGTCTCCCTCATCGTCCACCCCTTCCCGCTGCCGTAAGCGCCGAATGATACACTGATCTATCTGTCCTCCGGGGTCTATAAGGGGAAATGTTATCATGGCGGTGAAATTTTTAGTGATTTTTGACGAGTGGATAATCTCTTAGTTACATTGAGTGGCTGTAGTAGCTGTTCAGTAGGGGTCACTGATGTTTTGTACCGGAGTGTGATTTTGGCAAGTCTGTAGTCTCACTAATTTACATGTCAAGTCTGGGTAAGAGTCTCATTTTGGCATGTCTGAGTAGTATCACTTGTTAAATTGGCGAATCTGAGCATTCTCACTAAGAAATCAGACTAATTAGCTTACCAATTTCCGGAAATGGCAAATTCGTGAGGATCCCCTGATTTTGGCTAAGTTGGTGTCACGATGTTGCCACTTTAGGGTGGAAAATTATGAGGGCAAGCTAATTTTTTCGCACTCATGTTGCTGTCTTCCATATGTTCCTGTTCGTGGTATACTGTTATTTGGAGTTGTACTGTTTGATTGGCTGGCAACAAAGTAAAGTATTTTAATAGGCACTTTGAAATTAATTATGCATAACAAATGATTGTCTTAGGACCTTTCCGCAATCAGTTTCCTCTGAACTCAATTCCTGAAAAAACCCATGAATTCTCTGGTTTATCTGAGGGGGTCCCCAGTTCCCATTAACAAGTTAATTAATTAATACAGAGCAAGATCTATAACCAGACTTGCTAGAATTTGGTAAAACAAAACCTTGCCATTGCAGAATCAAGTGTGTGTCCACTGTTTACCGAGATGATGCTTGGAAGCCAATGATTGTATCTCGTGCTCTCTCATGTCAGTTTGTTTTCTTTTCCAATTTGGGCAATACATGGTCTAGTGCATAGTTCCAGGTGTCAGGTGTTATAGCTGCTTCTCTATACTGGGTTGCAGACTTTTTTTTTGGCAGTACAATTTGTGTACTAAAGTGCTTCACATTATGGACAGTTCAACGTCTCTTGTTTTTATATTAGTAGGTTCCTAACTGTCCATTCTTACATTTTCTTACCGTGATATTGAACCACAGATACCACACATATGCATTCCATGCCTGCCGGGCACTTTACATAGCTAACAAGCTGAATTCATCATCAACATATCCATTGTTGGAGCTGTTCTTCAAGAACCAGGTCCGTTACATTTCCTGTTACAATGGTTACCTTTTTGCTCAATTTATCCTTTTCATATGCCAATTGAGCTCTCCTTAATGATCAATTAGTTTTGTTTTAATATGGGATGGAATTTTGACTGAGTATCCTTAATCATCAATTACTTTTCGGTCAGGTATGTTACTAGAGTCTCAAGCCCTTTTGGTAGAGGTTCTTCCAGTCCAGGCAATTTTAGCGTTAGGTTCAGGTGGATCCTAGTATTGGGATACCGATTCTCCTTTCCCCAAATTGGCCCTTTAAGGAGCAACACAGCAGAATCTTGCTTTCAATAAGGTCATGACCATGGAAATTGTTGCCACCCAAGCAATTTGTACCCACATAGCTTTCTTCACCATACAATTCATCGACTGCAGTCCTGTTTCTTTTTGCTTACCACATTAAAGTTTTGCTGAAATATTTTAATTGACTTATTGATAAACACAAACAGGAAAAGTTCTACAACTCTGCCACGTCATCACTCTCGAGCCCTGCTGTAGCTTTAGAAATGTCGAAGATGGCAGCACAGACTGTTGGCAATTCAGCATCTGAGTTCCTGTCAGGCTTCAGCGATTCAAGGACAGACTCGGCAGCTAGAGTTTCTTTCAAGGTTAGCTTCCCTTGTTGCGCGAGTGAATCATAAGTTCTAAGTATGCAGTCTCAGTTTACACTCTGATAAAACTGTCCTGAACCATGCTTCCTTGTTCTCATGTATGTAGTATGGGTGCACGAGGGGAGTCTTTGGCGCACCGTTCTTCTTTGTGAATGGCTTCCTGCAGCCTGGGGGTGGATCGCCCATCGACTACGGCACGTGGATCCGCATCCTGGATCCCCTCGTTTCCCAGCAGGGTGAAAGGATCGAGATGTTTGCTTCTTTGTAAGTGCCTGAAGCCGCCATACGAAGGACACAGCCGTACAGATGATTGGCTAGTGCTGACAGGCAATAAGGCAACAGCTCTTATGTCAGCTGTGTGTATGTTTTCCACTGATAAATTCATAAACAGCATTACACTTTGGCAGTTTGCCTGTTGTACTTACTAGTATTTTAGAAGGCATTCTTGCTACCCTAGCTAGCGATTGTGTAAAACGGCTAAACGGTGGGATCAGTTTGTGAAATCGCCGCATGTAACCGGAGTAGCCTGTTCGATTGATGAACAGCCAATCCGACAATTTCCCGTTTGCTCTCCTCCTCGGTTGTGTTACACTGGATACTGGCCGATGAAGCCGATAGAGGCCAGGGCGGGCCGACCCACAGCGCGCTGCTACATGCCTTCTGGGTTCCATGGCTGTAGCCTGTAGGCAATCAATTGTGTCAAGATCACTGGAAGCTTTTGGGTCTCGGTTTGGTAGGCGATCCCCATCAGCCTTGGTCAGGACTGGATCAGGTGCAGGGCCCCTACCCCTAACCTGCCACGTGAGCAGGTGGATCGGATTTGCTCGCTCCGGATTTCCGCTTCCCGTCTATCCCTTCTCAAACACGAGCGCTGGCTCGCCCCGGTTCTTCTTCGATCAGCAAGATCGTGCTGGGATCGCGTGACTTGGACCTGAACGCACCAACCTAACCGTCTCCGGCAAGGATAACCTTTCGCACCCGCGGTTGGCTCTGGGCTGGCGCTCCACGACGACCGTACACGCACCAAGCATGGGGTTTGCACGTGTCCGGGGAACGAGAACGATCGACCCGGGCATCTCCTGGCCGAGCTGACCGTTCCCCTGTTGGTTGGTTCAGGTTCAGGTTGTTAGCATTAACAGATCACTAGACACAGATCTAGAAGGGAAAAAGTTGAATCTTGACAGTAAAACATGACGAACAATAACAAGAACATGATGAACGAGTAGGGTTATACCGTCGCCTCCGGTGGAGGAAGCCATCTCGGGTTCTGTCGGTGACGATCTGCTCGAGGCAGCGACGCGCAGTGCAGGAGTCGTAGGTCGCGGTCGTAGATCACGCCGTCCCTCTGGTCGCCACCGGCTTTGGCCTGGAACGGCGACGGAGGACGTCGTGGTGGCGGTGGTGGGTCTTCCCGTCACTGCCAGCGCTAACCCTAGATCGGATTGGTATGTTGGTGGGTCTGACGGCTCACGGTCAACCTCGTTCCTTGAGCCGGCGGCCCCCACCTCTCTTTATAGCGCAGGGTGACAGGGGCCCACCAACCATGGGTTGGGTTGGGCGCCCCCGATCAGGGCGCGGATCAAGGCCCACGGCCTTTGGGCCGTGTGGGCTAAGAGATCAACCTAACAATCTCCCCTTTGATCTCACATTCGCTTTCCTTTTACTTTTACTATTTCCTTATCTCATCCTAGATTTGTGTACAGAGCATATTTCATCGTCACGATCAATTATCGATAGAATCAATAGCTACAATACACGCCTCTATTCAGAAATAGATTCTTTATTCCTTTTGGGCCCTGTGAATCCAGAGATCATAGGCAATACCTTAGTCCCATGCCGGCTACGTGTTCCTTGAACACGTTGGGTGGTAAGCCTTTCGTTAGCGGATCCGCGAGCATCTTCTCTGTTTTAATATGCTCGAGACTTATGGTGTGATCCTGGATTCTATCTTTAACAGAATAAAATCTTATCTTTATCGACTTGGTAGCCGTACTTTTCTTATTATTATGAGCATAGAACACTGCTGGCTGGTTATCGCAGTACATCTTTAGTGGTCTTTCTATACTGTCTACCACTCTCAATCCTGGTACGAATTTCTTTAGCCATTCAACTTGGCAGGATGCCTCGTAACATGCTATAAATTCTGCATACATCGTAGATGTTGCTGTCACTGTTTGCTTGGAGCTTCTCCACGATATAGCTCCCCTTGCGAGAGTAAAGATGTAGCCTGTCGTGGATTTACTATCATCTCCATCTCCCGCAAAGTCTGAGTCTGAATACCCTTCAATCTCAAGGGAATCAGTTCTTTTATACGTTAACATGAGGCCTTTTGTGCCTTGCACATACCGTAAAGCTTTCTTCACTAATTTCCAGTGCTCGAGGCCTGGATCTTTCTGATATCTGCCAAGTATGTTGGTAACAAATGCTAGGTCAGGGCGTGTGCACACTTGTGCATACTGTAAGCTTCCGACAGCTGAAGCATATGGAACTGTCTTCGTTTGTTCCCTTTCATAACTGTTCTGAGGACTCTGAAAAACCCCAAATCTGTCGCCCTTGACTATTGGCGCAGGAGTAGGCTTACTCCTCTGCATACAGAATTTTTCTAGAACCTTTTCCAGGTACGTCTGTTGAGATAATCCTAATACCCCATCTGATCTATCTCGGTGAATTTCGATTCCCAAAACGAATGAGGCTTCACCAAGGTCTTTCATATCAAAGTTCGAGGACAGGAACTTCTTCGTTTCCAATAATAGGTTGACACTGCTACTTGCCAGTAGAATGTCATCCACATAAAGGATGAGGAAAATGTAACTGTCTTTCTGGAATTTTGCATAAATGCAATTGTCCTCAACATTTTCATTAAACCCGAAACTCTTTATCGTTTTGTTGAACTTCAAGTACCACTGTCTCGAAGCTTGTTTTAACCCATAAATGGATTTCTTTAGGTGACATCCCATGTGTTCTTTTCCTTCCACGACAAAACCTTTGGGTTGAGCCATGTAAACTTTTTCTTCAAGATCCCCATTAAGGAATGCCGTCTTTACATCCATCTGGTGTAATTCAAGATTGAAATGCGCTACCAATGCCATTATGATTCTGAAGGAATCCTTACATGAGACCGGAGAAAAAATCTCATTGTAATCTATTCCTTCCTTTTGTGTAAAACCCTTCGCCACAAGACGCGCTTTAAATCTTTCTACATTCCCTTTGGAGTCACGTTTCGTCTTGTAGACCCATTTGCAGCCTACTGTTTTGGCTCCTTTAGGAATTTCTTCTAAGTCCCAAACACGGTTGGTACTCATCGATTTCATTTCATCTTCCATGGCCTCAAGCCACTTGGATGAATTTTCGCTTCTCATGGCTTGTTCGAATGAAATAGGATCATCCTCTATTCGAAACTCTTCTGTGTTATACACTTCATAATCATCAGGAATTGCTGACTTTCTTGCTCTTTGAGACCTTCTAGGGGCCTCTACATTTGGAACATTTTCTATTGGAGGCTGTTGATGCTCCCCCTGATCTGCAGCAACATTTTCTATAGGATCCTGAGGGACAGGTTCCACATTTGCATTCGGTGTTGCCACAGAAGGAACCACCACAGGAGCTGGAGCCGCAGTGTCTGGCACCGTCGGCGTAGGCTCAACAGGTAGTTCGAAAAATGGCTCCTGAATCATTGGATTGGGTGCGCACACCCGCCTCTCCTCAAGATCAATCTTTCGAGCTTCCATGCTCCCCCGTATCATTTCTTCTTCAAGAAAAGCAGCATGTCTCGTTTCCACAAACTTTGTGACTTTGTTAGAACAGTAGAAACGATATCCTTTTGATTTCTCTGTGTAGCCAATAAAATGGCAACTCACTGTCTTGGGATCTAGCTTCCCAATGGTCGGGTTGAATATCTTTGCCTCAGCAGGGCTCCCCCACACCCGTAGGTGATTCAATGAGGGTACTCTGCCTGTCCACAGCTCATACGGTGTTTTTGGCACCGCTTTACTGGGAACTCTGTTGAGAATATAGGTGGCGGTTTTTAAAGCCTCCATCCATAAGCTCACTGGTAGTGTAGAGTAGCTGATCATGCTTCGCACCATATCCATAAGGGTACGGTTACGTCTTTCAGCGACTCCATTCTGCTGAGGATCGCCCGGCATAGAGTACTGGGCAACTATACCTTGTTCCCTTAGGTACCTCGCGAAAGGTCCTGGAACTTGGCCATATGGGGTGTGCCGACCATAGTATTCCCCTCCACGGTCGGAACGTACTATCTTTATCTTTAAATTATGTTGATTCTCAACTTCAGCCTTGAATATTTTAAACTTATCCAACGCTTCTGATTTTTCTTTTATTGGATAAATATATCCATGACGGGAATAATCATCGGTAAAAGTAATGAATGAGTCAAAACCATCTATACTTTTAACTGAAAACGGACCACAGATGTCTGTGTGAATTAACTCTAAAACACCTGCGGTATGTTCAGCATTTTTCTTTGTAATCTTTATGTATTTTCCTTTTATGCAATCAACGCATTTATCTAAGTCTGAGAACTCCAGAGGAGGAAGAATGTCATTCTTAACCAGCCTTTCTATTCTCCCCCTCGAAATATGGCCTAAACGACAATGCCATAATTTCGACGACGTGTCTTGAGTTCTCTTTCGTTTTCTATTATGAGCTGTAGGTGGGGATACAAGCGCATTCACATCACATACGGAATTCACACTTTCACGTAGTGATAACAAATAAAGATCATTTTTCTTAAAAGCAATAGTAGTAACTGTATCTTTAAAATCTATCACACACATGCCATTTCCAAAATGACATCCATATCCATCATCATCTAGACGAGATACACTTATTAAGTTCCTCTGTAAACTAGGCCCAAAGAAAACATCTCTAAGAAATAAATCAAATCCGGTGTCGAGCTCTAGGAGAAGGTCGCCCACCGCCTTCACTTCTGCTTCGACTCCATTCGCGACTTTAATTCGCCTTTCGTTTCTTTGAGTAGTTCTCGTCGAACGGAATCCCTGTAAAGAGTTTGCAACATGAATTGTTACTCCTGAGTCAATCCACCAAGTAGATGTGGAATAATCTATATACAGAGATTCATTTACGAATGAAATAACATTCTCACCTTTCCTTTCCATGATCATCTTTAAGTAGGCAGCGCAATTTTTCTTGTAGTGCCCTTTTTCCTTGCAGTAGAGACACTGATCTTTCTCCACTGTGGTTTGCCCATCCTTAGGCCTGTGCTGTTGGGAGTGCTGAATTCCTTTTCCCTTAGAGGAGGAGGGATTTCCTTTTGCGCTGTTAGACGCATTGTTGTTATTTTTCTTCTTTTGCACTTGGTTAACAGTGTTACCACGTGCTATCTTTATCCTTTCCTCCTCTTGAGCCAACATCGCTATGGTCTTTTCTATGTCCCATTTCTCAGAACTAACATTGTAGTTAACAACGAAGTTCTCAAACTCATCTGGCAATGAAGCAAAAACCAAATGAATGATGGTACTCTCTTTCAAGTCCTCATCCATTGGCTTGAGCTTATTGTTTATGTGAATTAAGCGATGTATGTGCTCTCTGATGCCGCCTGTGTACTTGGCGTTGATCAACTGCTTGATCAACTGAGAGGCGTAGGTCTTTGAAGAGCCAGTGTACTGACTCTTTAACTTCGCCAAGTACTCAACGACATTATGACAATCTTTAATTGCCCCAAAAACAGAAGGCTCTATGGTGTTCTTGACCACTGCCAAACATTTCTTGTTAGCAGTAAATCATTTGGCATTCTCTGTGTCAAATTTCTGTTTGCTGACCGTATAGGCCTGCTCTGTCTGCTGCCAAACAGCATCTGTCACATCAGCCCCTCTGACTGGCTTCTCAGGCTCAGCTGGAACTGGTGCCGTGAGAACCCAATCCAGCTCTGTCATGGTAAAGAAGAAATCCACCTTCTTGTACCATTCATTGTAGTTATCTCCTTTTAGAATCGGAATATCCTTGATGGAGACCATCATGGAATTCGTAGCTGAAATTAAATCATATTAAGTGAGAATATTATAACATAATAACATATCCTATTACATTAAAACTTCATCACCTTTGGGCAGAAAAAGTAATAATGTAATAATAAATATCTATAAAATTATGATATTGTCATTATCAACTTTGGTCAGAAAATAACAATATCACAATGAATCTGAAATTTTATCATGACTTGAAATTAAATTATCACTTTGGTTCAAATTTAAATACAAGTCAAAATAAACATCTATGCAGCGGAAACTTTTAAATAAATAAATAAATATACACATGAACAGTAGTAAAACTCTGTTATTTACTCTCTGAAGAAATTATCCCTTTGGTTCAAATTTAAACAGAGGCCTTTTCTCTCAAATTCTATTCAAATATTCTGAAATCAATCAAAACAAATGCGAAATTCTACTGTGCATTACTGTTCACGGCCTGCTAACACAATTCGGGTCTGGCCCACGCGGCTTGGGCCTTAAGCCCGACAGCCAATGGCTGGGCCGCCGAAGTGGCCCAGTGCTGCGGCTGCGGTCCGGCGAGCGCGGCCCAACAGCGAACGGGCGGGCCGCCGAAGTGGCCCAGCGCGCGCCACGCCCCCTGCCCCGCTTCCATCTCAGCCGTTCGCTTGATCTAACGGCTGAGCGAGGAGATCGGCGGTATAAAAACCCCTTCCGGCCGAGCGGAGCCCGAACCCTAGCTCATTTTTCTCCTCGCGCAGCAGCTGAGCCAGTGGCTCTTCGGCTTCGTGCGCACGGCCGGAGACCTCTCGTCTCCGCGCCGCTCTTCTCTCCCTCTTTCGCTCAGCAGCCGAGCCGGTGGCGCTTCGCCTCCGTGCTCACGGCCGGTGGCATCTCGCGTGCGCACCGCTCTGTCGCCGTCGGCCCCATGGCCGGCGGTCTTGGTGCTGCGCGCCGCTCTGTCGCCGTCGGCCCCATGGCCGGCGGTCGTTCTCTGTCTCCCTCTTCCTCCATGGCCCTCATGGCCGAAGAGTAGTTAGGCTCGACCGAAGGAGATGGATTTTGGCGCCGCTGCGGGTCCCATCGCCGACGCGCGCGTGCACCTACTGGTGCGCGCGCCGCCGTCGATGGGATCCGCGGTGGTGCTCTGTTCTTTACCACCTTCGAGTGGTGGATCTGAGGTAGTGTGCTCGATTTAGGGTTTCTGTTTTCGTTTCCCCGCGGTGCGGGGTGATTTGTGTCCGATCCATCGAGATCGAGTTTCTGTGTTGGGTGTTTCGATCCAAATCGGATCTATTGTTTTCGTCTGATTTCTATTCCAAACTTCTAGATCTATGCGCTAGTAAGGCGACTGATACCATTGTTAGCATTAACAGATCACTAGACACAGATCTAGAAGGGAAAAAGTTGAATCTTGACAGTAAAACATGACGAACAATAACAAGAACATGATGAACGAGTAGGGTTATACCGTCGCCTCCGGTGGAGGAAGCCATCTCGGGTTCTGTCGGTGACGATCTGCTCGAGGCAGCGACGCGCAGTGCAGGAGTCGTAGGTCGCGGTCGTAGATCACGCCGTCCCTCTGGTCGCCACCGGCTTTGGCCTGGAACGGCGACGGAGGACGTCGTGGTGGCGGTGGTGGGTCTTCCCGTCACTGCCAGCGCTAACCCTAGATCGGATTGGTATGTTGGTGGGTCTGACGGCTCACGGTCAACCTCGTTCCTTGAGCCGGCGGCCCCCACCTCTCTTTATAGCGCAGGGTGACAGGGGCCCACCAACCATGGGTTGGGTTGGGCGCCCCCGATCAGGGCGCGGATCAAGGCCCACGGCCTTTGGGCCGTGTGGGCTAAGAGATCAACCTAACACACAGGTTCCTAGCCAAAGCCAAGCGAAGCTAGCAGGCAACCGCGGCAGCGTCCGGGCCACACGCCTGGGTACAAGTACAAGGCGAACTCAAACCCGCCGGCCGCCGGTGCCGACCGACCCCCCACGTCAGGTGCCATGACTTGACCCCGATCTCATACGTGGAAATTCAAGGGCAAGAAGGGCTACTGCCTACTGGTAGGGCCCTGCAGGCTCTGACGACGGCATCACGCATCCGTGGATGATGAAACGATAATGATAGATTCCCCTTGCATTGTCAGCTTGCCATGATACAATTAGTTGTTGCTCCTCCGGAGAAAAGAATTGGCAGGCATCGTTGTTGATGTGGGTTACGTGTCGTGTGCGCCTTGTGCACCTGCAATCCCTGCAAGGCGCGCACCTGCTGCATCCATCGTCGTCAGTGATTGCCTTATCACCCGCCGATTAGTTAGTTGGCTCCTCTCAGATCAAATCCCATCACGGTGTCACCTTTTTTTACTACTCTTAATTTAGCGCCATCCTTCGCGGCGCGTGATGTTTTCCGCGTGCATTCAGGTTCTTCACGGTCAATAAACTCGCTGACATCGGTGCTACTGCTCATGCATCCCGATATTCCGATAAGATGAGAATGATATGATAGCCAGACGAGTGCTTAGATCTCCTACTCTGTTGTTGCTTCCAACAAATGTTTCTCCAAGGCACAAGCATGCTACCTCTATTCCATAGAAATTTACAATTATAGTATTTAAAAAAAAGTTAATTAGATATATGTCATTGTAAATGTTGCGCTTTGAAGATATACCATTACAATTCTTTATATGATATCATAAATACGCCATTACAATTTTACAGCAATCCAAGATATACCACTCTTAAATTCTTTTAGACCAAATTGCCCTCATCTTCTTGCTCAGGACTGTCCCTCTTCTCTCTCCTAGCAAGACGGCAAGCTGCCCCAGCCCATCGCCACCATGTGGCCTCTTGATTTGCCACTCATCCTCGTCTCTGTCTGCTGCTCCCCCACGTCGCTGAGCTCCATCCTCCGCGCTGTTGCTTCGGTCGTGTTGTAGCTCCGCGCTGTTGCTTCGGTCGTGTTGTGCTTACCAAGCAGGTGGCCGGCCAGCAAAAATCAGAGGAAATCGAAGCGGGCAAGTGCTACTTTATTGTGTGCTCGGTGGAAACAAGAAATAGGAGAATTATTGGCTGCCATTTTACTTGCGGACAGATGCTGGGAGAGATGGCATGTGGTGCTTGCATTGAATTTCGTGGTGTGTCATAGATCAACAGGAGAGAGAGTACTCGCAAAAAAAAAAAAAACAGGAGAGGGAGACAGGGCGGAGGAGAGATACATGCTCGATCTCCAGCTCGCCCAAGACAAGAAGCACCATCCAAATCGGCAGGTGTCTCCTAACACGAACGAGTGCGGGGGGAGCGGCACAGCGAGCACGGGTAGGAGACACCATGCGTCCATGGCTGGCAGCGAGCTAGGTGGAGAAGATGAACAGTAGAGAAGTGAAATGGAGACAAGGCAATTTAGTCTAAAAAAATTATAGAATGTAGTGAAAGAGTACGTAATGACGTATTTACAATATCATAAATTATAATGGTATATCTTCGAACCTCGACAATTGCAATGGCATATATCCAATTAACTCTTAAAAAAACCACAAACATACAACCTAGAAATTGGACCATAAACACGGTTCTATCCTGAAACACAAACAAATTTGTAAGCGAGTACATATCTATCCTAATTCATTAGCTAGCGTCTTTTCCTTTTTTTCATTTGGCTTAACTTTTGGGTAATTCATCCTTAATTAATTTCCACATGCACATGTGCAGTATAACTGCTCATTAGGTTTTCAAGACCAACAACCACTAGAATTACGGAGTGCAGTACAAGTTTTAAATCACAAAGTGTGACCGGCAGCACGCATTGACGGGAAGAGAGCATCAAAGCCAAAGGGTGCCGGCTACATTGTACCGATGTAACCTAAAATGACATTATTTTTTCTTTACTGGATAATCAACGGCGGAGCACGATCCTTTTAAAATCCGTGAGCCATTGCAGAGGCCGTGTCAAATAAGCTGGCGAAAAAAATCCTTCTAGAAAAAACTGCCAGGCCAATGCCGGCCTGAGTTGCTATGGGCTTCCAGTAGTTCACTTGACCGTTTTCTTTAAACTAAAAAAGTTGTTCACTTGACTGAATTAACATACGGTAGTACTCTATCTATTTTAAATTATAATTTGTTTGAATTTTTTACTTAAAGATCCTATTTGTTTGACTTGTAGATTATATAATCTAGATTATGAGCCATGGTTAGTATAGTAAAAGAATCAATATGGGACCATAAATAATTTGAAATAATCACCCGTGTGCAACTTATTTCAGATTATTTGTGGTCTCAAAGTGATACTAGAATGGACTTTGATCATGCTACTCTTGAATTTTTAATCTAGCTTATATAATCTAGATGGATTATAATCTCAACATGACCTAAGTTTGACCGCTCGTATTATTCAAAATTTTGTGCAGATTATCGTATTTTTTTGTGGCTTAATTTATTAATAAAAAATATTTAAAAATACCTTAAATTAACTATATTTATAAATTTTTTAAATGAGATAAGTTGTATAACTTATGGTAAAAAGATCAAACGAACTGTAATTTAGCTATTTGATTGACATCTAGCCCACGGCCACGCGAGTCGTATCGTACCAGACAGACCGTAAAAGAAGTCTAGACACATGATGGCGAGTCCAAGCCGGCGCAGTTTGGATTGGGCCAGCGCGCGTGGTGTCCTGTGCTGATGACGATTGGCCTAACAGGTCTCATCAAAAATCAAACCAGACGAAGAAAAAAACCCGCAGCCGCCTTCCGATCAATTCCCAAGCCCCTAGTCAAAGTCAGGCTGCAGCGTGCAGCCGCGTTGAGACCCCGGTGCGGTCGACGACCACGGTCCGTGACGGGCCTAACAGGAGGCGCCCCCAATTTCCATGCGTTTCTCACTTGGTCACGACGTCAAACGCAGACCGGCAGCGGCAGCTCTGCTCCTAGTCTAAGCTAAGAACAGTAACCTGCGCCGCGATTGAGCCCTCAGGCAAATAGAACAGAAGATAGAATGGGAAATATCTCGGCTGGGACACGGACACCTGACCCATGCCGTGCCATTGCCATCCGTTGCCTATCCATCCTATCCGAAACACATCACGATCACCCACTCGGCCACTCACCCATGGCCCAACCGTTCGTTCGTTCGTTCGTTCAGCTACCGGGGTCTGCCCAAGCCGGCAACCTGCTACTGTTTGCTTTTTTGCCCGTCCCTTCCAGCAGTAATCGCAACGAAGGCGACGCGCTGATAACTCTGTTCAGACGGACGCGTCCGTCTCCCATCAGACGGACGGAGCCTTCCCCCGGCCGGCCGGCCAGGCCGGGCGCCACCACCCTTTCCCACGAGTCGGCAGCGTCGGGGGACCCCATGCCCGAGCCCTTTGAAAAAACCAAAGGAGAAATCGAAATCACCACGATGAAAAAAAGCGAGGACGGACGACCACGCCGCGGCGCGGTCCCCAGAACTCCAAAAGCGAAGCTTCTTCCAGCGCACTGACGCGCGACCTCCCCGCGCTCTCTGCCGGCGGGACCCGCCACCCACCCTTCCCGCCCCCCACCACCTCTGCGCCCGAACCGAACCGGCCACCTCGCACTGACTCGCGGTTGCGGGCGGCAGGTACACACCCTGCCGCTCCTCCTCCTCGCCTCCTCGGCTCTTTCCATTCTCCTCAGCTCCTGCCCCGGGGGCGCTCCAGAATCATATCCCGGATAAATAGCGGCCCGCGGGCCGAGGCCGGTGGCCTTTCCGTTTCCAGAGCTGTAGCGAAAGCCTCGCTTTTTTGCCTTGCCAGTTCGCCTCTTGCTTCGCTCGCTCGCGGCGGCGCTGCCTATGGCGGCGGCGGCGGCGTGGGTGCGGGCGGTGTTCCTGGCCGCCGTGGCCGCGGCCGCGGCGGAGGCGCTGAGCCTGGACGTCCACCACCGGTACTCGCCGACCGTGCGGGCGTGGGCGGGGCACCGCGACGGCGCGCCGCCGGCCGGGACGGCGGGGTACTACGCGGCGCTGGCCGGGCACGACGGCCTCCGCCGCCGCTCGCTTTCCGGCGCCGGTGCCGGGGAGGTGGCCTTCGCCGACGGCAACGACACCTACCGGCTCAACGATTTCGGATTGTAAGGGCACCTTACTTTACATACATACAGTATACTGTCGTCTCGCTTTTCCTTTGCCAATACATACATGCATACATACCATATCGTCGCCGCCGCCTTTGTGGTGGTGGCTTGGCTTCGAATCAGGGAGAGGGATTGGAATCATTGGTGCTGCAGCGGGGCAAGTGCTAGCTCTGCAATGCTATTAGCTGTTGCGTCTTTTTTGCTTTTTGGGGCTAAAGCGGGCGCGGTGGTTGGTGTTGGTTGCGCAGCTTGCATTACGCGGTGGTGGCGCTGGGGACGCCGAACGTGACGTTCCTGGTGGCGCTCGACACCGGCAGCGACCTCTTCTGGGTGCCCTGCGACTGCATCAAGTGCGCCCCACTCGTCTCCCCCAACTACGGCGTACGTACTGCCTCTCCCTCCTCCCTCTTCTTGGCGTCTACTCTACTCTTTGTATGTTTTTTACAGTTGAGCTTGAGCAGGAGACTGGAGAGTTTCTCTATCTTTAGGGGTTAACACTTAACACACTTCTTTTACAAAGATTAGAAAGGTTTATGCATGCATGGTAGAGTTTCTTCCAGATTACTACTACATGATCATGCGGGCATATTTCGAGAAAAGAAAAAATTGTGGAAGCATGGCATGTTTAGTTCCAAAAAGGAACTCCCAAATACACTATGCAAAAAGAAGATTCCCCATCACATCAAAATGTCATAACATGCATGAAGTATTAAATGTAGATGAAATCAAAAACTAATTGCACAGTTTTGTTGTACTCTGCGAGACGAACATTTTGAGCCTAATTAATCAATTTTTGGATACTTTTTCACAAATACAAACGAAATGCTACAGTAGCGTAATGATTACGAAGTGACATCTTACTCCCAAATTCAACCTCCCAATTCTAACATCTAAACACCACCTTATAAATATTCCAGAAGCACGACAGCCTGAGCTGGGACCCTTGCCAGGCTTAAAAAACAGCCAATTCTTTGGTCCTAGTTCAGTGTATTCTGAACAAGAAAAAGGTGTTTCTTTCGTTTGCAGAAGTCGTAGCATTACTGTGCTTCCTTTGACTGTACTGTATCTTGTCTGCGCCTTTGTGTTCTTGCTAACTCATTGTCTTTGTGCGTGTTGACAAATTTCACAGAGTTTGAAGTTTGACGTGTACAGCCCTCAGAAGTCGAGTACTGGCCGAAAGGTCCCTTGCAGTAGCAATTTGTGCGATCAGCAGAGCTCATGCTCATCATCAAGCAGCAGCTGCCCGTACAGTATCCAATACTTGTCTGATAACACGTCGTCCTCGGGTGTGCTAGTGGAGGATCTCTTGTACCTGATAACTGAGTATGGACAACCGAAAATTGTTACAGCCCCCATAACATTCGGGTATGTACTCGATGATACTCCCCACACTAAATTGCTCGTTCTTACCTCTTTTTCCTTTTGGATGTGCTCGTTCTTACCTCTGTGTGCTGAATCTTATGTGTATTGTTCAGCTGTGGACAGCTCCAGACAGGTTCATTTCTGGGCAGTGCTGCGCCCAACGGTCTGCTTGGGCTTGGTATGGACAGTAAATCGGTCCCGAGTTTACTAGCAAGTGATGGAGTTGCTGCCGATTCCTTCTCAATGTGCTTTGGAGATGATGGCCATGGTAGAATCAATTTTGGGGACACTGGAAGCTCAGATCAGCAGGAGACACCATTAAATATCTATAAACAAAAGTATGTTCCTACTGCACATACTTCAGAGACATGGAACGGTTCATCGATATCATGTTAATAAACCTTCTTTCTGCAGTCCTTATTACAACATAAGCATCACTGGTGCTATGGTGGGAAGTAAATCGATTAATGCCAAGTTCAGTGCTATTGTCGACTCTGGCACCTCTTTCACAGCTCTGTCTGATCCAATGTACACTGACATCACTAGCAGTGTAAGTATTATGTCATTAGCAGCGACTTTTCAGCCCTCCATCTTTAACAATGGTTTTGTTCTTACATATGTTCATTTGTAATCAGTTCAATTCACAAGTCCAAGATAAGCCAAGTCAACTTGACTCTTCTCTGCCCTTTGAGTTTTGCTACACCATAAGGTATTTTCATCTAGTAACAGTCCCTCGTATGTACATCTCCACATACTGATGCCATGTGTGCCTGATGGATATGTTGCTGCATTTTCCAGTCAAAAGGGATCTATCAATCCTCCAAACATAAGTCTGACAGCAAAAGGTGGAAGCATATTTCCAGTCAATGATCCAATAATTACTATAACAGACAACGCAAATGTAAGATAGAACCGACGCTTAGCTATATTTATTTGTTTGTTTTATGACTTTATCCATGTACACTGTTTTAATTTTACATTTACTTCTCAGAATCCAATTGGCTATTGCTTGGCTATGATGAAGAGTGAAGGTGTTAACTTAATAGGGGGTAAGCACCTCTGCACTCTAAACTCTTAGACCTTCTGTTTAAATTTGAAGATGCTTGATTGTATTAAGTAGCACCTCGAAAAATTCTGCAAGTATGCTGCTTCATTTTAAGTAGATCATAGAAATGGATTCTTTGTATGTCTGTTAAATGCCCGACTTCCTTCATGTCTATGTATTAATTTGTTAATAAGGCCAAGGCCTCTTATATGTCAACCTTTTAGATGCTGACTTCTGCTTATACTCTGGTTACTTGAAAAACATGCCAGCTACATCCATGATGTTCTTTTGTGCATATCTTGCATTATGAAGTAACATATTATTTGTCACAATATAATTGTCCTTAAATGATTGCAGTGAACCTATCTCAGTTTTCTTACCTTGGCTGGTCATTTTTTGATGCAGAGAATTTTATGTCTGGGCTGAAGATTGTGTTTGATCGAGAGAGGAAGGTCTTGGGTTGGAAAAATTTTAATTGTAAGCACCTTCACATCTATCTACATGGTTATTCAGATTCGATACACTAAACCTCGAAACTCGAATGATGCCCTTACATATTTTTACTATTACCAGGCTACAGCGTGGACAACTCAAGCAACCTTCCAGTGAACCCAAATCCTTCTGCTGTTCCTCCGAAACCTGCAATGGGACCGAGCAGTTACACTCCTGAAGCTGCCAAGGGTTCATCTAATGGCACCCAAGTCAACGTATTGCAGCCTTCAGCCAGTTTTTCCCTGAAGCTGCATTTCAACATGAACGTCTTCATCGTCGCTGCTCTCCTGTTCTTTGCGATTCTTTGATCAGCTCAAATTACACATGACAGCCTGCTGAAACAAAGTCCACATATACGATAGATTTAGCTAAAGCTTCATTACCTCGTATTGATTTACATGTAGCGGTATAGGACCACATTCTTTTGGCTTGGATCCAGTAGGAATTACAGGATGGATGACTCAGCCTCATAGGCCATTTTTGTTCCACTTTCACACGTTCATATTGTACCTTCGTGATGGTTTCTCCACCCAGTGTTTATGTCGCGGTGGTTGTACATATATAGGTAACTTGAGGATGTATTGACTATAGAATAAGTGAATAATGATGCCGGCTTATGCTTCGTTTCGATTCTGTACCTCTGTATGTTGTTCTTGTCCATCTATTTCATTTGGTTCCGATTTGAGTCAGAAAGGCAAAACCTGATTTTTTTTTTCAGCATTGTGTCACGTTTTGAGTTTTCATTGCTGCATATTTTATTGATATCGTTTGCACTTTTAAGTCAATTTTTTCCAAAAATTGAAAACCCTCTTTTAACTCATCAAAGACTCAAAGAGTGAAAAAGAAAATCATAAGCAATTTTTTTTAACGATATCAACCAATCCTGCCCATTGGGCTCAAGTCGAAGTCCATCGAGGTGGCCCACACAGCCCATGTACCCTTCCGTAACGACCTGCCAAAACAAATCCCAGCCGCCCACACAGCCCATGTACCCTTCCGTAACGACCTGCCAAAACAAATCCCAGCCGTACGTTCCGACACCGTCCCCCGATATCCGCCCGTCCAAACTCCAAACGGCATCCCCAGTGCCCGCAGAACCCCGCAACGTCCAGGGGCATTTCCGTAACTGCGGCCTCCAAAACCCTAGACGCGCGGCAGGCAGCCGACCCGGTCGCTCCCCTTCCCGGCCCGAACGGAGGCGGCCGTATAAAGGCGGCCTCCTCCCACCCTACCCGGCGGTTACCTTCGCCACCGCATCGACGCCAACGACGCAACCGCCGGCGCCCGGACCCCAACCGCCGCCCCCAGCCAGGTAAGGTAACCGGCGGCGGCCGCCCGACCCCGCTTCGCCACTAGCAACCGCTGGCGCCGCGGCCCGCTACATTATATTTCACTCCTTTGCGCTTGCGCTCGCTCGCTCAGTCGACATGCTTGCCGCTCCCGCGTCTCGGATCTGATAGGGCTCGCATTGCGTTGCGTTGCGTTGTCCGTGCAGCCTAAAGGGAAGCGGGAGAAGGATGGACCGGTACCAGAGGGTGGAGAAGCCGAGGGAGGAGGCGCCCATCAAGGAGAATGAGATCCGCATCACCACGCAGGGGAGGATGCGCAACTACATCACCTACGCCACCGCCTTGCTCCAGGTACCGCTCGCTCGCCTGACGACTGTAGCAGGTTGTTTCAATGCCGCTGTTTGAATTCCGGTCTTAGCGCCATAAAGTGTTGTAGTAACTAACGTTGGTGGCGTGGTCAGTGATGACTGGCCCTTTGGATTAAAAGGCAAGTGTATGATTGGGTCGTACTTCTTGTTGTGACATGCACTAAAGCATGCTTCTTTTTTTAATGCAACTAGAGTTGTGAAAGCGGGAACATGAATAGTCTCAATTTGTCTGATAGGATATGGTACTAGAAGGTCACCGGATTGCCAACTTTAAAGTTGTCATGTTAGGATTTTGAAAGAAACACTGTGTATTGTTGTTTCATGCCCTGGTTATGGCATTCAAGCCCATTCATTATACTGCAATTGCCAATTGGTTTGTCAGGTAGTTGCTTGAATTAGCAACACATTTCTGCTGTTAACTTTTGCAGCATTAAGGCAAGGGAAAGAGAATTTGATGTGTCTATGAAATCCCAAAGTATGTTGTGCTAAATACGACCAGATTTAGTTTGGACGGGATATAAGATATGTGGTGACAAATAAAGTGCTTTGATGTCTGTGATATGATACATCACTTTAAAACGAAGAAAATGCTGTGTTAGACTGTCACTCATAAGTCGCTGGTCTTGTCATCACTGTCTATTCACTCTCCTGCTTTAGGCGTCACATTGGTACTTGTTGTTTTGTTATGTAGTTGATGTTTACTACCATCGCGTCCACATTTTGCCATTTTAGTCATTTGGCCCATGTGCACTTTAGGACCCAGTGCCCTTTAGTCATTTTTCTTTTAGTTGTGTATAGTTGTCGTTTTGGGGTAATTTGAAACAATGAAAATGCCTTGTAGAGAGTTTCCCACTTTCTTCTTTGAGAAAGTTTCTGAATTTTTGTTTGGCCATTGATCAAATATTCTCTTTTTGCTGAAGGAGTTTTAAAATCTCAAGAAAGGATTGTGAGGGTATCTCAGAAAAATCTTCATATGCCCAAATTTAATGTGACATTTTGCTTTTCTGCAATATATTCCTGATGTGTTGCCACATATCATATTGCTTACTTGAAGGACAAGGGTTCCAATGAGGTTGTATTCAAGGCCATGGGAAGGGCTATCAACAAAACCGTCATGATTGCGGAATTGATCAAGGTACTTCTGATGGCTAGTGCTTGCAAATATTACTCGTGACTTGATTCTTATTGTTTGTTGCTCTAATTGCTGAGCAGAGGAGGATTGTTGGTCTCCATCAGAATACCACCACTGGATCTACTGATATTACTGATATGTGGGAGCCATTGGAGGAAGGCCTACTCCCGTAAGTGACTTATTTTTATTTCAGGATAGAGTTATATCTGCACGTGGACTCTATATTTTTGAAACTTAACATTATACCTGTCCTCAGGCTTGAGACAACAAGGCATGTCTCTATGATCACCATAACTCTTTCAAAGAAGGAGCTGGACACATCCTCTGTTGGGTATGCATATTGCACTCTTGTTAACTTTCTATGCTGATTTTCTCTACCAGTGTGTTTTTAACCAATTCCTATGTATTCAAGCAAAATGAACTCACATCTTGTTGCATCATGTTATTAAATAGGAAATTATTAGTTCAGTTTGCATGCTGTCTTATTATAGGTTGAATTAACTGTTTGGACAGATATCAATCTCCTTTGCCTGCTGATGAGGTGAAGCCTTTGGTTGAATATGATAATGATGAAGGTATTGTGCAAGAATCACTTCTATTGTTTATTTTTATCACTTAAATAGTTCTGTATGCCCTCATAATTCATTTAATTGAAATTGTAGATGCACACTCACCTGGTGGCCGAGGGAGGGGCCGTGGTGGACGAGGCCGTGGGCGGGGCAGGGGAAGGGGAGGAGGTGGCCGTGGTGAGACTGATTGCCACTCAGTAAATCATCAGTTCATCACTAAACAATTGGGTGTGCAATTGTTTCTTACATATTAAGTTTCAGGAAATGGGTACGATGATTATGCTGAAGGCGGTTGGGGGGAGGAGGATCATGCCCCTGCGTATATGGGCAACGGATATCCCCGTGGAAGAGGGAGAGGTTTCAGGGGCCGTGGCAGGAGAGGTGGCTATAGCGGCCAGCCTGATTACCAACAGGATGGAGGCTTTTATGACGAGGCACCTGTTCCTGCTCCAGTCCGAGGTGGGCAATCTCCCTCAGCATCATTTAATACTTTGTATGCATACTTGTCTTTAATCTGTTCCAATTGATAACCAGGCCGTGGTCGAGGTCGTGGTCGTGGTAGAGGCCCATCAAGAGGCAGAGGCCGCGGTGGTAATGCGAACGGGGTGGTGCATGCTGCTGCGGCCAGTGCATAAGCTGTTTGTCACCAGTCCGGGACTGGTGGTTAGTTGGGGATGCCTGCTCCAAATATGAAGATGTATCATGTGTTGTTGTCAGTTAACATTATACTTCGTATAAGCTTTGACATTCTGTGTCAGAATGCAGCCGGGTTTTGATATTTGACTAGGTTTGTAGGGTAGCGTCTTTACAGTGCTTCCTCCTTTCCAGTAGATGTCGTAAACTAATTGTAGTTTCGTAAAGGTTTAGAGCAGGGCATTCTTTCTATTTTTTAATATAAAACGAAGTCTTGTTCCATGTCGAAATGTGGATGCTTCTGTATGTGCTACCTTGAAATGCAAATTCAATTTGAAAATTTATGTTTCATACATTTTTTTTCCACCGTGGTGGTTGCTTGTCAGAGCATCTTTAAGAGATTAGTCAATTGGAAAGCTGTTGGTTTATCTCTTTTTGGAAAGATTTAGCTAGAGTTATTGCTAGTCTCTTGGAGATGCTTTCTTGTCTGCAAGTGCTGTGATCTGATTTGAAATAATTGAATTGGATAGTGTCTGTGAAATAAAGGGGACGCTCCTTCCGGGGTAGCATAATTGAATTGGATAGTGTCTGAAATAAAGGGGACGCTCCTTCCGGGTGAAGTCGCTCTCTCCCCGCCGAGCCCCAGCTCCCCGCCGCCGCCTGGTCCCGCCCTGTGGGTGGCCGGCGGCCTCCCTCCGCGGTTGCCTTGGGCCCGCTGCACCAGTGGCGCGTCTCGGGCTGCCGCCTGGCGCGATGGCGGTGGCATGGCTGACAGCGGCTCCGACCCTTTGCGGTGGTGGGGGCCGCCCATCCCCCCGTGGCTTGGCCATCGGGCTGCGTGGTGTTGAGGGTAGGGAGATGCGCTTGCCTGCAGCTTCATCATGGCCTGTGGCACCACCTCTGTTTTTCGCGTCGCCGACGAAGCCATCCTCGGAGTTTCGCGTCGCCGACGAAGCCATCCTCGGAGCGTCGTCAAGTCCCTGACACTGGGTTCATGTTTCCTATCTCACTCTGTGAAGCACGCTGCCATCCCATAAAGGGGACGACAGAAGTTTCGGGGTCATCGAGGGTCCCAAACCTTCCCGATGTGTCGGGTGTTGCTGTCGGGTGCATATGGAACGTAGGGGCGAGCTTCGGCGGCTGCGATGGTGGGCGATGGAGGGAAGCGAGTGGGAGCGGAACAGGTGCTCGCGGCTCGTTGGGCAAGGGTCCTCTAGCGTAAGCTTCGATCCGGTTGCTGGGTCGGGCAACGCCGTTTGCTCTTCCATCTTGAGGGCGTTGTCTGCAGGTCACGTTCGACGGCGGTTCGTGGAAGCTCTCCGTGGTGAAAACCAAACGCTGGCGCCGTCGCGCCTTTGCCTTCCTGAAGGTGTCGTTTGGAGCTCTTCTTGTAGCCGTTGGTGGTGAAGTCTTTGGCTCCGCGGCCGGCGCCGGCGCGCCTTTGCCTTCCTGAAGGCGTTGTTTGGAGCTCTTCTTGTAGCTGTTGGTGGTGGAGTTTTTGGCTCCGCGGAAGGTTGGGTCCAGTCGATGTTGTAATGGTCTTATAGCCTTTTAGTTTATAGCCTTTTAGTTTGTTCGTTGCGAGTAGTCTCTACCTATCTCTGGCTCGTGGCCTAGAGGGTTCTATTACGGATATGTTGGATGCTGCTCTTCTAGCGGTGTGTGCTTTATTGTAAACTGATAATTTCAGTAATTTAAGTATTTCTTTTATATTATCTATAAAGCTGGCTTGGACGTTCGGAGGATAGTGTCTGTGACTACGGTGTATCTTCGTTTTGAAATCACATCATCTTAATTGAATTAAAAAACGAAGATTTTAATACATTCAATCATTCGTCCACGTCAGGTCTTTTAGAATATAAAGGGGGCAAAGGTGGGAGAGATCTTGGCGAAACAAGCGTTGCGAAGGTCTGTGACATGCTTTGCTAGCGAGTCTTATTAAGAATCTTAGATAAAGCTATCCTAAAAAAATAATCTTAAAGACTTCTCGGATGCTTGATCTTTGTTTCAAATCAATATTTGTTTCTTACTTCCTTTGTTAATTAGCGGATTTCAAGGGCAGCTAATTGTTTGCATGTCAGTAAATCCAGACAACTATTAGGCTTAGGCCTCCTCCAATGTTTTATAGAATATTTTCTCATATTTTAATATAAGATGGAGAAGAAATATCTCTTAATCAAGATGTAGTCTTATACACACACTTCAAAAATACATGGAGATAACATGTATGATGAATATCATTCATATTATGAATTATGTGCTAATAGTTTAGAGGTAGGTATTAACTATTGAAGAAGGCTTTGAAACATGTCAACTTCAAACTATTTTCATTAGATACACCACGTACTATATTGGTTGTCTACTTATTTAACATTATAGATGTTAATATATTTTTCTATAAGGTTTATTTACACAAAACAAAAGTAAAAAGACTTTTAAATTAGAATAGAGAGAGTAGATAGTAAAAAATGGCAAATTTGAAGGATTTGTTATTCACACAAGGCAATGTATCCTATGCAAACTAACTTCGTATGCAAACTATGCAAACTTTCACCCCATCCGCTGGATCCTCATCCGATGACCACATAAAGAGGTGGAAAAATTGAGCACTTAAACCCTCCCACCGTTAGTTTTACTAACTAAAAACCCCTCCTCCTAATCCCCACCCTGACGCCGTTTCCCCCGAAAAGAACGCCGTCGTTGCCTCCAAAAAAAACGTCGTAGCGCCGCCGCGGACGTCCGACCCTGGCGTCGTAACCCCCGCCGCCGCCCTCGACTCGCGCCGCGCCGTATCGGCCACCGCGACCCTGGCGTTGTAACCCCGCCGCCCTCGAGTCGCCGCAGCTTGGGACAGCCGCCGCCGCCGCCCGGAATTCAAAATCGTCGCCGCCATGTATCGTGATGCTGCCGGACCCATGGATCGCTTGAGCCATGGCGAGCCACCACGCCATGATTGGCTCCTATCGAAATTTTCCGACCCCGCGTCTAGGCGGAGGAGGAGGGGAGGGAGACGACAGCCGAAGCGGAGGACGTTGGAGGGCCGGGAGAAGAGAGGCTGGGGCGATACGGCGTTTTTTTTCTCCGGGGAAACCGACGGTGTTTTTTTTCGGACGGCGTTTGGGTGGGGGTTAGGAGGGGACTTTAGTTAGGAAAGTTAATGGTGGAGGATTTAAGTGTTAAAATGTTCCACCTCTCTACGTGGTCATCGGATGGAGATCCAGCGACTATGATGGTAGTTTGCACACGAAGGTAGTTTGCATAGGATACGTTGCCTTCACACAACATTACATATTGATCACCAAATTTGAAAAGAGATAAAAGATTTTTTAAAAAAAATTCTCTTATTTCACAACGAGGGCAACTAGGTATGGTGTGATGGCCATTGGTGGAATGCTCAAACTCAGAATGGCATAGAGGCACTGGTTGGAGTGGCGCTTGGGCTTAGTTATTAAACAAAAATAGTCGACCAAAGGGAGAGACATCCCTCTGATTTTGTATAAAAGAAGTTGCTACCAAGATTCGAACTCGGGCCAGCAACGAGGGTTCATCGACCCTCGGGGTTTAATGCTCTAACCGTTACGCTGCGAGAATCTTTGGTGGCTTAGTCATTGCTTGTGCCTTGCGCGTGAAAATCGAAAATGGGCACTTGAGCCGATGGTGTCTAGCAACATAGGCAACTCTAGGTGCCACTCTAACTTTTAGAGATGTAAGCTTCAATGTGTCTAGAAGAAGTCTTATAACATGACAACTCTTAATCTTAAGCTTCAATGTGTATAGGAACTAACTCTCAAAATAAACCATTTAATATGTCTATGAGCTAGACTATTATCAAATTTAGAGCGACAACTCTCAACCTCTTCGATGATAAATTTGATTGGTCGATAAACTTGAATGATATATAAAACATAAAGTCAGGATTATCATTAATAATAAATTTAAAGATGGCTGAAACATAAAGTTTATATGAGCTCTTGGCTTATATTAGTATTGAGATATAAACCGAACGTATACTCTGATATAATAATATCTAGCAAATTAAGTTCTGAACCAACACCGGAATAGAAAGCCCCGAAGCCATTTCAAATCAAAAACAAAAAAAGTCCGAATCAAAATTGAGAAGAAAGAAAACGAAAGCAAAATAGAGCAAAACCGGCTTCATCAGATATTCTCAGAGCTTTACCCGCAACGCACCCCCGCCGGCTCTTGTCGATCTCTTGCGCACGCTCGACCTCGTCGCCGACGCCACGATGCCGGAAGACGTCGAGATGAACGACTCCCAGCCTCCGCCCGCCGCTCCCGCCGCTCCCGCCGCCGCGGCCGACGCTCCGGCGCCTGCGCAATCCACTCTCCACCGTGAGTACCCTCTCTCGCCTCGCGCACTCTCCCTCCAAAACCCTAGCCTTTTTTTTCCTCGACTCTGGCGTGTCGCGAGACATCAGCGGCTCACGCTAGCTCCGCACCCTGATTCGTGCAGATCTGAAGGAGATCGCGTCGGTGATCGAGGCCGGATCGCTGAGCAAGGAGGTGCGCCGGATCTCACGAGCCGTCCGCCTGACCATCGCCCTCCGCCGCCGCCTCGCCGCCCGCGACGTTGCTGCCTTCCTCGCCTTCGCGCTGCCTCCTTCCTCGGAGGCCTTCACCCGCCTTTCGGTCCTCGTGCCAAAGGTACTCTTTACTCCGGGACTGGATTTTGTGTCATATGCTGCCACTGCCTGCTAATTATTGTAATTCGACATACACGGTGATGGTGCTTTTAACTATTTGATTGAAAGACAGACAGATAGAAATGATTTTGGTCATTCATCTGAATATTAGTTTGGCCATACACTATTTTTTTACTGGTGTCTTCATTCCTTTGCTCTTATATGCTTAATTGCTTATACATTGACATAATAGATGACGAAGATCCCTGTCTTGCAATTTGTTGTTGTGTCTTTTTTCTGACTTGTGGCTTAGCTGTTGCTGTGCGCTTGGATTACTCACCTTCTCGGTAGGGTTAAGGAAATCGTAGTATAGATTAGTTCTCCAAAGAGACCTTACATTATTTATACTGCAGTATTGGTGGTGCTGAATACCTGCTTATTTTTCAAAACTAACATGTCTGTCTCTTCTAATGTCAAAACTTTGCTGCTGTTTGACAATTCATTCCATGACCCTTATTTAGTTTAAACAGAAAATTTGAAGCTGGATTGCCTTTTCTCTCTTCAGAGGTTATTGATGTTTTATATGGTGTTACTCTTTTTAGGAAGATGGGATTGAAATGGATGTTGATACAGCAGCTCCAACAGCTCAAGTTTCAATCAAGCATGGTCTTCCAGAGATTGAAATTTACTGCTACCTGCTTGTGCTTATTTTCCTTATTGATAATAAGAAATATGATGAGGTACGTCTGCGATTTCCATCCACTTTGTTATTTGTATGTAAGCAGTAAGCATACTAATTTGAATTTCGTCTCCCAGGCTAAAGCATGTGCCTCTGCAAGTATTGCTCGTCTGAAGAGTCTCAACAGGAGAACAGTTGATGTTTTAGCTTGTAGGCTGTACACCTATTACTCATATGTCCATGAGCTTACCAACACCCTTGCCGAGATTCGTGGGTGAGTTAATCTGAACTGAAGTGATTCCCATCAATTGATGATCAAACATTCTTTTATTGTCTCAGGCTTTCTTAGGTACCTAGAAGCATGTTTTACAGTTGGTTGTGTTCTGATTTACCTCTCATATATTTGATGCTTTTCAGGACTCTCCTGGCATTGCACAGAATGGCAACTTTACACCATGATGAGCTTGGTCAGGTTGTTTTGATAGTCTAATATTTAATCCGAAGCAGTGCTTTTTAAATTCCATCAAATTTATTGGAATTAACTTTTGTTGTGAATACAGGAAACTCTTCTCAATCTGCTTCTTCGTAATTACCTGCACTACAACTTGTACGACCAGGCAGAAAAGCTTCGGTCAAAGGCACCGCGGTTTGAAGCACATTCAAATCAACAGGTAACCAATGAGCTAGTGCATTTAATGCTTTGCCATATAATGATATGCTGTGCATTGAATGATATGTGGTATGTCTTGGTAATTGGTGGACAATTTGATTTGATATAACGAAAATAAGACAATGTTTCCTCGTATCATGTGGAAATACTAGCGTGTGCAAGGGGTGACCTCTACTTATTGCAGTTCTGCCGGTATCTTTTTTACTTGGGCAAAATAAGGACAATTCAGTTGGAGTACACTGATGCCAAAGAAAGCCTCCTGCAAGCTGCTAGAAAAGCACCCACTAGTGCTCGAGGATTTCGGATCCAGTGCAACAAATGGGCCATTATTGTAAGGCTACTCTTAGGAGAGATTCCAGAGAGAACTGTTTTCATGCAGAAAGGAATGAAAGCAGCTTTGGTGCCCTACTTTGAGCTTACAAATGTAAGTTTTCTTAACTCTAGAAAATATTGTGCATTGTGAATATTGAAGGTTCTGATTCTTTTTCATGTATTTTTCTAGGCTGTTCGAGTTGGTGACCTGGAGCTATTCAGATCTGTTGCGGATAAATTTTCGAGCACTTTCAGTGCAGATAGGACCAGCAATTTGATAGTGAGGCTGCGCCACAATGTTATCAGAACTGGATTGCGTAACATCAGCATCTCATACTCAAGGATTTCCCTTGCTGATATTGCCAAGAAGCTGAGGTTGGACTCTGGGAACCCTGTCGCTGATGCTGAAAGCATTGTAGCCAAAGCCATCAGGGATGGTGCAATTGATGCCACCATTGATCATGCCAATGGCTGGATGGTGTCGAAGGAGACTGGTGATGTCTACTCAACTAATGAGCCACAGATAGCCTTCAACTCCAGGATTGCATTTTGCCTAAACATGCACAACGAGGCGGTCAAGGCTCTAAGATTCCCTCCAAACTCTCACAAGGAAAAGGAGAGCGCGGAGAAGAGGCGCGAGAGGCTCCAGCTGGAGGAAGAACTGGCGAAACACATGGCTGAGGAAGACGACGATGATTTCTAGATGGGTGCATCCTTTTGATGCTTTCAGCTGCTGCTTTGTGGTTTCATTTGAAGAGCAATCGACTATTTCAATTTATTAAGTGGCACAAGAACTCTGGTTCCTCAGTTCTATTGGAATGGTGTTTTGAATTTAGAATTCTTCATTGTCATTTATGTTACAAACTTTATAACTACATATGTGCTTAGAAAACACATCATTTTTTTTTCTAAATTAATATCCAACATGAGAGTTCCTCTGAAGTGCACCTTTGTACCTTGTCTCCTTTCCTGGCCCTGAAAATTAGATGTTGATTTCTGGACAATGACAAGCATTCTTTCCATTCATTTATGATTTCAGAACTTCAGATACGCTGATGTACCTTACTTAATCGTCCTTAAAACCTTCCAAACGCTATTGTTTTGTTTGCTGGCAAATCGCCGGACACACCATGAAAGCAACAGAGTCAGGTACATGGTTTTACACTTTCACAGTTTAGATATAACATTCAGTAAATTCAGTGAACGTTTTATTTCAAAAAAAAATTGAGTGAACGTCATTGTCTTTCCTGTCTCTGAACATTACACCGACTACTGATCTGTCAACCTGAATCGCCAAGTGCTTTAGCCACCGTTGCCACATGAGTTCCCAGAATTGCACGTTCTTTTCCCTTGAAGCAGTATGTTCCTAACCTTCTATACAACCGTAGCTTCTACGGTTTCCATCTTGGCTGGGTCTGTGAAGTCGCTGTAGGCTCGGATCGTTGTATTGCATATTTCCATGCCTTCAGGTGGAATCGTTCACGAACTCTTCTGCACTGTTTTTCCTTTCCCCTGAATCTGCTTTACCTTCTGCCATCCTCAGCCAACAGCTCCTTTCCATATGATATTTAATTTGGAGGGCGTGTTTTTCTCGAGCAGTTTAGCAGCTGTGCTGTGCTGCACCAACGCAAACCCTGCGGCCATCCTGGGCATATAATCGTATGTAGTATGTATGCCATCATCAGTTCAGCACGTTGGCAAAATTTCCGTCCCTTAAAACTTTATAAATATAAATGTTGGTATAGCAGTCAACAAAAGGGGATGTAGCTCAGATGGTAGAGCGCTCGCTTAGCATGCGAGAGGTACGGGGATCGATACCCCGCATCTCCATTTATTTTTCCTCATTTCTGTTGTCCTCCACTCCACTCTATTTTGCATCTTTTTCCCCTTTTCTGTTACCCCAACTCCACTCTATCTTCATCTTCTTTTTACCCACCGCTCCACTCTATTTTGCATCTTCTTTTACGCTCCGCTCCACTCTATTTTGCTTCATATTGATAGCAGCTCTTTTATCCTACATATATTCGCCCAATTCCAACCATAGTTGCAGCATACGTACGTCTGAAACTAAAACTCATTGGGAACGGAAGGCTAAAAAAATGAGCCATTCTAATTTTTTTTAGCAATATTCACATAATCTCAAGTCAAGCCGAACCACTACAGCTGAAAAATCTGGAACAAATGCATCATATCCGGGCATTAGGCACCAAACAAACATCTTCGAAGAGAAAAGCATGCCATTTGCCTCAAATGCATGGCGTCTCTCAAAATCTAGTTCAATGTCCATGTTAGAGCGGGAGCAGCAGAACAGGGCACGGGATGAATTCAGCCAGCAAATTGCCATCAACATGCTTCGAGTGGATTGCCTCCATGCTTAGCACAACTAGATCTAACTCCAGTTCATCGGCAACTTCTCCAATGATTGCCGTTGGTTTCTTGCCTTCCCCAAGACGCTCCATCAGTCCAAACTCCGTAAATCCACCTGCGCACAGGCATGGATGTCATCATTACAGTAACAAAATAGCAAGAGTTAACAGTGATGGTAGGCCTCAATGGCTTAACCTTCTGAGAGATGCCATCTGATGCTTGACATCTGAGTATCGTGCTCTGGGAATGACTCCTTAGGTTTATCATCAATAACTTAAATGAACAACAGATTCAGAACATGTTAGTCTTAAGCTTTGAGGACCAAGAAGTTCCCAACACCAGAAGAACACGATGTTTGGAAATGAGAACATACCAACTACAGTAATGTTTGCTCCGTACTTCTTAGCTAGAGAAGCAGTTGTTGCTGCAGCCTGATATTCAACCATTAAGAAGGGTAAGCCAACATTGCCAGCGAGGAAGTGATGATGAAGTAAAGAGTGTACAAAATAAGTCAACAACAAATAGGGTACTCCCTAAAGGAAGATAACAAATCTTCCTTGCTACAACAATCACTATGTACATGCAATGCCAGAAATAAAATTGCACTGTTAATCAGCCACCAGATCTGAAGGTCTGGTGCTAAAGTGATCCAAATCAGAAATGATTACAATTCACTTGTTGCAGTGACTATAATAAAAGAGCTGTGGCTATCTATAAACTATGTATAGCCTATATCTTACATGTTTTACATAGACATTAATAAATTAAGTAGAAATACATATAACCCGTTGAAGTATTGAAGAAACTGATGAACCTGTCTTGTGCCTTCAGAAAGGTAAGGGTTGCGATCAGTGACTGGAAGCAGGACATGTTTAACTTGTGAGAGAGCATCAACAGCCAAAGTGCTTCCAGACTCATTCACTTCAGCCCTCACTGATTATCCAAACAACATAAATACTAAAAGTTAGTACCTCCAGGTCAATGAAAGATTTAAAGTACATGGCAAGGGTGATAATAAGAATGCTCTTTTATCTATCTATAGGAACAAAAGCACAAACCAAACGGGCGTCATTTTCAGCATTAAAATTTTAAATTCCATCCAAGCCATCCCTTGTCAAAATAGAAAAATGTGTCATACATTCATACTCTATGACCTATCTTTCTGGAGTCAGAGTGAACTAGTCCATCTCTGTATTTGCTGGAATGGAATCGCCCTATCCTGTGATAAGCACAGAGAAAATGTTTTTAATGAACTTAACTTGACACGTTATAGCAACAGGCTTACAAATCTACATGTTATTCCTTTACCACTGCTTTAACAGTATAGCCACGGATTGAGCAAAAGCCGACCAAATGAAGATTGGATCATGAAATTGTTCTACGATTGATCCAATCAAACAATTAACATGGCTGATAGACTCATTTGAGACGGAATGAACATTTCCATACTACAGTGCTGTCCTAATTTTCAATTTGGCCAGTACTCCTTCCTGCAAAGTCCAACTCAAGGTGTGCAGTTCGAGTCAGGGGCTCAGGGCATGCTTCCCGAAAAATGTAGCACGGCGAAGCAAAAGGGAAAGTATGATGACCATGACAAGCTTCTGAGAACCAGAGAAGCACAGTCTTGCAGCTAGGTAACAAAAGCTGATGCTCGAATGAGCTTGGACGTCACATGGTGGGTACAAGAACGGCTACTCAACTACGGAGTACTGGGTTCCACACTTGCACTTCCAGTCTGACAAATGAGCTCCGTAGTATATCCAGAAGAGTAGGAGACTCCCCGTTCAAGAATTTCTACAAACAACTTGGAGCAGAAACGGGACCCAGGAGATACTTTCTACAGTCAAGCGATTCCACGAGCAGGCCGCGCGCACCGAGCAGAGGCGAAAAGGAACAGCACATGAGCACAGCTCGTGAACTCGAGTTAATTAATACTTAAAGAGACCAGGTCAAGGAGAGAGGGACTACCTCCGTGCCGGGATCCCCGGCGGCGCGCGGCTGCGAGGGATACGCTGCCCTTCCTGGCGGGCGGGAAAGCGGCGAGCTCCGGCGCGGTGCTCGCGCGGACGCGGGAGACCGGAGCGGGGAGGAGCGAGCTGGCGAAGGCCATGCGGGCAGATTGGATTGGGCCCCCACGGGAGTTGGAGTTGGGGAAGGCTCAAACGGCGGCTGTGGCGCGGCGCGGCGGGTGGGCTAGGGGAGGGTGGCGGCTTCTGGAACGGCGAGGAATGGGAGAGGAGAGGGCAGACCGAGAGAGACCGTGGAAACGACGGCGACGGTCGGAGGGACAGGTGGTATACCGGGGTTCCTGACGGTGGCCCACAGGAAGGATGTGGATCGGTGGATGGATAAGTTTTCCTAGGGCTCCTCTCTTTTCTTTTTCTCTCTTCCATGTAGTATTTCTTTTGCGTGTTCATTAGAAAAGTTATCCTTTCGTCTTATATTTTCCCGAATGATCTGTATCTTAGCTGCTTTACGCCGCCTGATCAACAATGCTTTTGTCTGAGCATTTGTTTGTATATACATTTTCATGCTCGAACATATTTGTCCTGTTTCTTTTTGTACTACTTGTCATCACTTTATGTAGCTTAGAATAGATTAACAAAACATATATAACCCACGGTATTTGAAAAAAATATGACGATGCGTCTCCACTCTCCACACTTTGGACTTGAGAGGTGCACTCTTTAATACATTATTCATTCAAAAATATATTTATATGTTGATGAAGTGGACAAGTGGTTGCCTATTTTTATGAAATTTAGATATTTTTTTTGTTTGGATACACCCAACTAAAATTTAGCTAGGTACTTTAGCAGCTAAACTTACTCAACTAAAACTTTAGTAGCTAAACTTTAGTCAATTAAAATTTTAGCAACTAAATTTTGGCCGGAGGTGTTTAGATCCTCTAGCTAAAGTTTGTCGGTGAATATAAAGAACCATAATACCCTTTCTTGATTCATCATTAATTTGCAGTAGCAATTTTCTGAGGGGTAATTTGGTATTTAGTCAAATTTAGCGGGTTTTAGCTAATTTAGAGCAGATAAATGATTCATGATGTCCCCATTATCTTGAAGCCCTTTAGCTGGTGCTTTAGATAGGTTGTTTGAATCCAAAACTGCTAAACTTTCGTTGTCTAATGTGATTCATGAGGTTAGCCTCAATGCACTGATGCGGAGTTAATATGCCAAATATGTATCCTCATATGTTAATTGGAGTATAAACAATGTTAAGTGGTGTTTTACAAATATACTTGCACAAAGAGGCGTGGAATTAAAAGAAAAAAGATATATATAGTACTAAAAGATGTATGAACTCAAACCAACGAGGCCGTTATGCATTACTCCGCATAAAAAAACAAAATATTCTAACATGCCGTATTATTTTATATCAATTGATTGTTACATGTATGTACATGCATAAGACAAATTTTGAATTACAAAATAACTTGTTTCGGGACGGATGAGGGATTAATATTTAATTAATTCTATAGAAAGCAATCTAGTCATCCTAGTAAAACCATTCTTAATTCAAAAATTTCTAAGCATTTTTTATCTTTCTTGTAGGACCTAATAAGAGGTTAAGCCTTTGTTTAGTTCTCAAATTTCACCTCCAAATTCTACTATACAAAAAGAAGATTTCCATCACATCAAAATGTTGATACATGCATGGAGTACTAAATGTAGATGAAACCAAAAATTAATTGCACATCTTTGTTGTACTTTACGAGACGAATATTTTGAGCCTAATTAATCAATGTTTGGACAATTATTCACACATAGAAACGAAATGCTACAGTGACGCTACACTGCCGAAGTCCCATGTCAAAGTTGGGAACTAAATAAGGCCTAAGACGTGTTCAAAGTTGCTTACACCATGCACGCACGTGGTTCCATATGTTTTTAAGTTCGACTCATAAACTAATTTAAGTTCGAGTCCTTCTCCACATCAGTTTTTTTTTAGCACTCCTTCTCCACATCAGTTTACAATGTCAATTTCTTCTCATTTATAATACCCACGAAATCAAGTTAGAAAGCGTGATTTACTGATTTTCTTGTGGTCTAAAGCCGTGGACCGGTTGCCTCTTGCGGTCTTGCCTGGTTTCCCAAGAAAGGAAAAGCTCGCGGGTCGCTGCTCGGATCCATCCAGCGCCTTCGCTTCCGCCGTGCGTGACCGATCCGATCCGACCCAACGCAAAAGACCAAAACCCTAGCCGTCACAGCGCCGCCCCCAAATCATAAACCTCCACCTCGCCGGCGGCGGCCATGGCGTTCTCGGGCCGGATCAAGCAGCTCGTGAAGAAGTACGGCAAGGTGGCCGTCGGCGTCCACGTCTCCGTCTCCTGCGCCTCGGTCGCCGGCCTCTACGTCGCCATCAACAATAACGTCGACGTTGAAGCCGTCTTCCGCAGATTCGGCATCTCCCCTGGCGTCGCCGTCGGTGGGGAGGCCTCACCCGCAGATTTGAAAAAAATATGACGATGCGTCTCCACTCTCCACACTTTGGACTTGAGAGGTGCACTCTTTAATACATTATTCATTCAAAAATATATTTATATGTTGATGAAGTGGACAAGTGGTTGCCTATTTTATGAAATTTAGATATTTGTTTTGTTTGGACCATAATACCCTTTCTTGATTCATCATTAATTGTGCAGTAGCAATTTTTTGAGGGGTAATTTGGTATTTAGTCAAATTTAGCGGGCTTTAGCTAATTCAGAGCAGCTAAAGGATTCATGATGTCCCCATTATCTTGAAGCCCTTTAGCTGGTGTTTTAGATAGGTTGTTTGAATCCAAAACTGCTAAACTTTCATTGTCTAACGTGATTCATGAGGTTAGCCTCAATGCACTGATGTGGAGTTAGGGACTGTTTGAAAGTGCATCTAGGCACTTATATGTTTTGATGATTGTGGATGACAACATGATTTGTATTTAACTTGTTTTCTTAAGCATATGAGCAGTGTTTTATTCTTATGGATATTCATGTAATATGGTTGTTGAAGAATATAAGCTCATTATTGGTATAAATGACATGAGAGCAAACAAGTGAGTGTGATCTCATGCAACTAAGCAATACAATGACAAGTGATCGGAAATGATAAATGAGACATGATCTTATGCAAATTGGTTGGTCTCATCGATAAGATACTTGTCAAAGGTTTTTGGGATAAATTATTTGAAGAAATTAGGATTTCTTTGGGCTTGGTCCATAGCTATGGGTATATTCAAATTGGGACATGATTATATGGATATTATATGGTCTCAAGTGCATGGAAGCTTATGGACAAGTTATCTACCAAAGAAAACATACAAGACAACATACAAAACAATATTGAAGATATTTCAAGTTAATAGAAGACATGGATTTCAATGTGGTATTCATGATGATGCAATACAAAATGGATCTCAATGTGGCTAGATATGGTGAAAGGGATTAAGCTAGATGGCCGTGTCCAGGTACCAAGCAAGAGAAGGGCAAGTTGGTCTTGTAGCCGAGGGACTTTGCTAGGGTGAAGACTAGCATCATAGTTTGATCTCTATGCACTAATCAAGCCTTACCGAGTGAAGCTATGCAATGCATCTAATTCTTTATTGATCGTATATTGAAATGGCTTATGAATTGGATATACTCGGAAATTCTAAGCCATTGGCTCAAGTTGGATTTGCTCAGCAATATAAAGATGTTGAAGCCCTCAAAGTTAAGAATGACCAAGTATGGCAACAATCAAGGCATTGAAGCTCAAGTGGAAGAATTCATTTATTGTTTTTATCTTGAGTTTAGGAATGCCGTGCTATAAAGAGGGATGCAACATTAGTTGTTTTGCAACACCAAAAGTGCTCATAGATCAACCCATGTGAGATAGCCTTGAGAGTGGAGTCTTTTGGGACTCAAGTGTGCTGAGTCGACCCAGACCGGTTTGGGAAACCGGTCTGACCGGTTTGGGGCTCTGACAGGTGTAACGGCTAGTTGGTTTGAAACACTGGTCTGACCGGTATGGGAAACCGGTCTGACCGGTTTGCCTCTGTTCATAACGGCTAGTTTTTGGGATTGGGGTATTTATACCCCTTGGCCCTCTCCTTTGAGGGTTGCTGGTTCCCCTGCCATTCTTGCACGCCTAGAGCCTTCCCAAGCACCAGCAAGCTCTCCCCAAACCTCTCTTTGTGAGAGTTGATTGATTTTGATCATATCTTTGGATTTGGGTTGAGGGATGTATGTGTGTGAGCTATAGAAAGCTTGAGAGAGCAAATTGCAGCAGCAAAGAGCATATCCTTAGCTTGAGCACTTCCGGTGAAGTCTAGCATCTATTTGAAGCATTTGTTACTCTTGGAGGTGAAGTCTCCTAGACGGCTAGGCGTCGCCGGTGAGCTACCGTGTTTGTGGTAAGCCGCGGATTGTTTGTATAGGCCGGCCTTGCCTCCTTCGTGGAAAAGGGCCACAAGCTAGTGGAACCGAAAAAGTGGCTTGGAGTGGATAAGCCCGCCTTTCGTAGGCCCTCAACGGAGAGTAGGATTCACCTTGTCTTTGTGACGGCCTTGGTGGCATTGGTGAATCCGAACTTCAGGAAACAAATCATCGTGTCTCGATCTCCATTGGTTTACTTCACAAGCTCAATTCTAGCATTTACATTTACTTTCACTTCGATCTACTTGGTTGTGCTCTAATTGTGTGCAGGGACTAAGTGAACCTGCTAGATATCATCTACAAGAGCTACACATCAAGTTTGGTTTGTGCTAGAACTCGTAGAGGAGGTCAATTGCATAGTTGTGTGTTTCTGCCAGCAACCGGTCTGACCGGTTTAGGAATCTGGTCTGACCGGTTTCAGTACTAATTGTGTGAAAAGTTTTGTGAAGTGCAGATTCACCTATTCACCCCCCCTCTAGGTGACATCAAGGTCCTTTTACTGTTTGGCACGGCTCCGCTCCAACTTTTACAGCTTCGCTCTCAAAGTTTTTATCCAAACACGTGCAGCTTCAAGTTTTGCAGCTCTATGAAAAAAGTGAAGTTAGGGGCCACCTCCAGGTAAAACATGAAGCACCTCAAACAGTGTGATTACATATCTTCTCATGGAGTTGATGTAAAATTACCCACCATTACCATCGATTACACTATCGTTTTACGGAAAATAAAAGACGGACCTGTGCCGTCGCACACCCCTCTCTTCACTCCCTCGGGACGTATTTTCTTTTTTTTTCTCCGCCTCCTCTCGTCGCTTTTTTTTCTTTTTTCCGTCATTTTTTCCTTTTTCTCCATCGTTTTTTCTCGTCGCTTTTTTCCCGTCATTTTTTATTTTTTCCATAGATTTTTCCGGTACTGTAGCTCGGTACCGTAGCGTTGTGCTTTAGGGAAAAAAACAGCCCATACCAACTAGATCAATGCAAGGGCAAAAAAGATATTTTTCATTAAATTTTATATTTTCTAGAGCTGGAGTTGCATTCATATCCAAACATGTTGAGCTAGCTCCATATTAATTGAAGTAGGTGGAGTGGAGCTGAAAAAATATGGAGTTGTTGGAGCTAGAGCTGGTTTTTATGGAGTGGAGCTCTCCCAAACAAGCGCTTAATATGCCAAATATGTATCCTCATATGTTAATTGGAGTATAAGCAATGTTAAGTGGTGTTTTGCAAATATACTTGCACAAAGAGGCGTGGAATTAAAAGAAAAAAAGATATATATAGTTCTAAAAACAAAATATTCTAACATGCAATATTATTTTATATCAATTGATTGTTACATGTATGGACATGCATAAGACAAATTTTGAATTACAAAATAACTTGTTTTGGGACGGAGGAGGGATTAAGTGACTATATATACATATTTAATTAATTCCATAGAAAGCAATCTAGGGTGTGTTTAATTCCACGTCAAATCACCAAACTTCTCAAAATTCTCTCTCCAAACTTCACTATCCACCTATCACATCAAATCTCTCTCCTCGTGCATGGAACACTAAACGGGGGTAAATAAAAAAACTAATTACATGGTTTTGATGTACACGACGAGACGAATCTTTTGAGCCTAGTTAGGTCATGATAGGACAATGTTTACCACAATCAAACGAAAAGTGCTACAGTGCGCTACAGTGTCGGATGCGACATTTTCATCAAACTTTTCTTTCCTCTTCTTGGAACTAAACACACCCCTAGTCATCCTAGTAAAACCATTCTGTCGGGGACAGACCCAGGGGGTCCCCTAACCATCGGGGTAACCATCCTCAAAAAACGTTAATCATAGAGGGCCGAATCGCCAGCAGCCCGAGAGGGCCACCAAGGCAGCGCGACCCGTCACAGCTTATCACGGCCCAAAACAGCCGTTCGAGCTCGCCTGTCGAGGGGACCCAAGTGGCGACCCCCGTCTCCGCCTCGCTCGAGGGACCCGGACCCCCCGGGTCAGGCGCAACGCCAACTCCGCCTCGCTCGAGGGCCGCGCACCCCCTCAAGCAGGCGAGCCAACTCCGCCTCGCTCGAGGCCACCCTTCTACTCAACGCGGCGCGCCCCGGCGCCCCGCCCGACAGTGGCATTTAATGCCCGCCCCATCGGGCGGGCACCGAAGTCAAAAGGCGATCTTTCCCCACGTCGCGCCGCTGACACCGCAGAGTTCGTTGTTCTACCTGCTCCGGTCACTATGCATCCTCACCGCTACTGTGCGGACTCATGCGGCGCTTCGCAAGTCCCTGTGCAGACTTGCAGGCGTCATTCCGCACCACTATTCTACCTACTCCCGTCCTTTCCCCCGGTGCAGCCCTCGAATGGGCGTGAGGAACCCTCGAACGAATATATGAGCAGCGACCAAGCACGGACTCCGGTCAGGCGCGGCCCGGTGATGACGAACGCCGGGTCAAATCCACCAACTCTCGGCCATTCCCCGGTAAACCGGGCACGCCGCGCACTGTGGTCAACAGCAACCGCCATGCCGACCCCTGTGCCGCCAACTCTCGTCCTTCCCCACCTGCCACGCCCTCGAACCAAACAGCGGCGGACGGCTGGGCGCGGATTACGGTGGCACCGCCCCTCGAAACCACTCCAGGACAAGCACAGGGACGGCTGTGACACCCGCAGAAGCCGGAGCTCGCCATAAATCCCCTGCCAGAGTCAAGGACGACCGCACGACCGGCGCCATGCTCTCCAGTGCGCGCCCCTGTAGCACACACTGTACTTGTACTTGTAAGCCCCTCCCCCTCTCTCCTTGGCCTATAAAAGGAGGAAGGGAGCGAAAGAGAAAGGAACACACACGATCACCGCCTCCCACGATATTGGCACTCTCCTCAATCACTTTCACACCCATTTTCAGGGACTTGGAGACCTCCTCTCCTCTCCCGCCGAGCCATCGGGCGAAGCCGCACTCGCATAGGCACAGCTCGTGCAGGTACAAGAGCTGGAAGCCAGGCTCCGACAGGAGCGCCAGCAGGTACAGGAGCTGCGCGCAGCTTTGGAAGCCCGGCAGCCCGAGCGCGGCGAACGTGCGCAAGCCGCCGGGCGCATCGCTCAAGCACGCATCATGAATGATGGCAACAACACCAGCCCTGCCATGCCGCCGCGGGCAAGCCAGAAGCTCGTCGCCGCAGTAACTCTGATTCGGGCCATGCCCGAACCATCGACACCAGAGGCGCGCGACATGCGGCGCCAGGTGCAGGCCCTTGTCGAAGAAGTGGCCGTTCAACAAGCAGAAAGTTCCGCCTCCCGTATGCGCCACCAGGCCAGTTCTAGAGCCGGAGGAAGCAGGCGGGATAAGGAACAGTCTATCCATACCCCGCCTAGGGGCGCATGGACGCCTCACCGACCGACGAACGACGGGAAGGTGCTCATGACCGGCGACCGCGAAACGAGGAGGTCCGCGAAGGACCGACTCGTGGACACACGAGGCGCCATTAACGACGGTGACGCGCGCAACGTCCATAACAAGAAGAGGCAGGACACGACACCTCCGCGCAGTAGGCACCCCCGATGAGGGGGTCGCTACGACAGCGAGGAGGACAAAAGCCCGACGTCGGAACCCCCGGGAACCCCTGTGTTCAGCCGGAAGATCCGTTCGGCCGCCATCCCGCCGCGCTTTCGTCAGCCGACCACCATTACCAAGTATTCGGGCGAGACGAAACCAGAGACGTGGCTCAATGACTACCGCCTGGCTTGCCAATTGGGCGGGGCCACCGACGATGCTATGATCATCCGCAACCTTCCGCTTCATCTCGCGGACTCGGCGCGGACATGGCTCGAACACCTACCCGCGAACCAGATCCACGACTGGGACGACCTGGTCAGGATGTTTGTGGGTAACTTCCAGGGCACGTACGTGCGCCCCGGAAACTCCTGGGACCTGCGCGGGTGCCGGCAGGCGGCCGACGAACCACTGAGAGACTTCATCCGCCGCTTCTCCAAGCGCTGCACCGAGCTCCCGAGCGTGGGTGACTCCGAAATCATCCACGCCTTCCTTGAAGGCACGACTTGTCGGGAGCTGGTGCGCGAGCTGGGGCGAAACCATCCCACCAGCGTCAACGCGCTGTTCGACATCGCTACCAACTTCGCCTCTGGAGAGGAGGCTGTTGGGGCAATTTTCGACGGCAAGACCAAGGGGAAGCGCACGGAGGAGCTGCCCGCGGAGGGCAGCAAGTCCAAGGGAAAGGCTAAAAAGCAGAAATGAGGTGGCAAGGGCAAGAAGCCTCGGCAAGCCGCGCAGCAGCAGCAGCAGGGCGAGGACTCTGACGAGGCCCTCGCGGTCAAGCGAGGCCGCAAAGGCCCTCGAGGCCCTCCTCAGGGGGGAGGCCTGTTCGATGAGATGCTGAAGAAGCCATGCCCGTACCATAAGGGCCCTGTCAGCCACACCCTCGAACATTGCGAGATGATCAAGGGTTACTTCAAGCGCACCTCCGCGAAGGAGGACGGCCCGACGAAGGGTACGGGTGATGGCGGCAACGACGAGTTCCCCCATGTGGAGAATGTCTTCTTCATCGTAGGGGGGCCCACAATGAACGCGACGTCCCGGGAGCAAAGACGTGAACGCCGAGAGGTCTTCTCCATTCACCCCGCGACGCCAACTTACCTCGCCTAGTCAGACGAGACCATCTCCTTCGGCCGCGAGGACCACCCGGACTATGTCCCGAATCCGGGGCGCTACCCACTTGTCGTCGACCCCGTCATCGGCAACACACGATTCTCCAAGGTGCTGATGGACGGGGGCAGCAGTCTCAACATCCTCTACGTCCGCACCTTAGAGCTCATGGGCATCGGCACGAACCAGCTGAGGCCAAGCAAGGCGCCGTTCCACGTCATCGCACCGGGAAAACGGGTGCAACCCCTCGGGCAGATCGACCTACCCGTTTGCTTCGGCGCTCCCGACAACTTTCGGAGGGAGACCCTCACCTTTGAGGTGGTGGGATTCCCGGGAGCGTACCACGCCATTCTCGGGTGTCCGTGCTACACCAAGTTCATGGCGGTCCCCAACTACGCCTACCTCAAGATGAAGATGCCGGGGCCAAAGGGCGTCATCACCGTGGGATCATCGTACGAGCATGCTTACGCGTGTGACGTCGAGTGCGTCGAGGGCGCGGAGGCGCTCGCCTATAGCGAGACCCTGGTGGCGGACTTGGAAAAGATGGCGAACGAGGCCGTCGACTCCGCCAAAAGGCACGCGGGCACCTTCGAGGCTGCAGAGCACACCAAGGCGGTGCCCCTCGACCCCAATGCCCCCGAGGGCAAGGCGTTGAGGGTCAGCACCACCCTCGACCCCAAATAGGAAGCGGTGCTCGTCGACTTTCTCCGCGCCAACGCCAACATCTTCGCGTGGAGACCCTCGGACATGCCGAGTGTTCCGAGGAAGGTCGCCGAGCACTGCCTCGACATCCAGCCTCACTCCAAGCCGGTGGTGTAGCGACTGCGGCGGTTCGACGAGGAAAAGCGCCGCGCCATCGGGGAGGAGGTGCACAAGCTTCTGCAGGCCGGGTTCATCAAAGAGGTATTTCACCCAACCTGGCTTGCTAATCCTGTTCTAGTTAGGAAGAAAAACGGAAAATGGCGTATGTGCGTAGATTATACCGGTTTAAACAAAGCATGCCCTAAGGTTCCATTCCCTTTGCCTCGAATAGATCAGATAGTAGACTCCACTGCTGGGTGCGAATTGCTATGCTTTCTTGATGCTTATTCCGGTTATCATCAGATTAAGATGAAAGAGTCCGACCAGCTCGCGACTTCTTTCATCACCCCGTTTGGCATGTTTTGCTACGTCACTATGCCGTTCGGCCTCCGAAACGCTGGAGCTACATACCAGCGATGTATGCAACACGTTTTCGGAAGCCACATCTGGCGGACCATTGAGGCATATGTAGACGATATCGTTGTGAAGACCAGAAAGGCGGACGATCTGGTAAACAATTTGCAAATCGCATTCGGTTGCCTCCGGGCAAACGGGGTAAAGTTAAATCCGGAGAAATGCGTATTCGGGGTGCCGCGGGGCATGCTGTTGGGTTTCATCGTCTCCCAACGAGGCATCGAACCCAACCCCGAAAAAGTCTCGGCCCTGGAACGGATGGGGCCAATTCGGGACCTCAAGGGGGTGCAAAAGGTACTTGGCTGCCTCGCGGCTCTCAGCCGTTTCATCTCTCGACTTGGTGAAAAAGGCTTACCTTTGTACCGGCTCCTAAAAAAGCACGAACGCTTTTCATGGACCCCCGAAGCCCAAAAAGCCCTCGACGGGCTAAAAGCGTCGCTCGTACGCGCACCAATCCTCATTCCGCCGCAGAACGGCGAGCCCCTCTACCTATACGTGGCTGCAACAACACAAGTTGTCAGCGCCGTCATCGTCGTGGAAAGGACGGAGGAGGGTCACGCTCTGCCGGTCCAGAGGCCGGTGTACTACGTCAGTGAGGTGCTGACCGAGACCAAGGCA
The DNA here is from genome assembly GCA_033239725.1 of Echinochloa phyllopogon. Taxonomy (NCBI): domain Eukaryota; kingdom Viridiplantae; phylum Streptophyta; class Magnoliopsida; order Poales; family Poaceae; genus Echinochloa; species Echinochloa phyllopogon. Next base: position 44,676,235 of record BTCW01000002.1, on the reverse strand, counting down.
CGGTACCCACAGATTCAGAAGCTAATCTACGCTGTAGTGCTCGCGCGACGAAAGCTGCGACACTACTTCGAGGCCCACCCGGTCACCGTGGTCTCATCTTTCCCTTTGGGGGAGATAGTCCGCAACCCGGACGTCTCGGGTAGGATAGCGAAGTGGTCGATGGAGCTTGTGGGAGAAACTCTCTCCTACGCGGCACGAAAAGCGATAAAATCACAAACCTTAGCGGATTTCGTCGCTGAGTGGACCGACGTCCAACTTCCACCGCCACAGATCCAAGCCGAATGTTGGACCATGTACTTCGACGGGTCAGTGATGAAAACTGGGGCAGGTGCGGGCCTCCTCTTCGTTTCACCCCTCGGGGAGCACATCCGATACGTGATTCGCTTGCACTTCCCGGCGTCGAACAACATGACGGAGTATGAAGCCCTCCTCGCCGGGGTCCGCATCGCCGTTGACGTCGGCGTCAAACGCCTCGACGTCCGGGGAGATTCTCAGTTGGTCATCGACCAAGTCATGAAGAACGAAAGCTGCCGCGACGAAAAGATGGAGGCGTACTGCAACGAGGTTCGCCGCCTCGAGGACAAATTCTATGGCCTCGAGCTGAACCATATCGTGCGCAAATACAACGAGGAAGCGGATCAGCTGGCCAAGATCGCGTCAGAGCGAGTCACCGTTCCTCTGAACGTCTTCGCCCGTGACCTCGACCAACCCTCCGTCAACTTCAAACAAAGGGCCGGAGCCCTCAAGACGCCCTCAGGGGCTGAGGGGGTCGAGCCCATGGAAGAGGACCCCTCGAAAGAGGGGCTGTTAGCGGTCGTTACGGCTTGATTTTGGCCGATTTTCACCGTCAAAGTTTCGGTAAATAAAAGGCATATAGATATAGTTCATGCATTACTAGGTCTATACTGATTATTTCCATGAGTCTTGGTGTTTCTAAGTGCTTTACAGGATTATACCCAAAAACGGTATTAAACGGGCAATCCGCCATTTGGGCTAGAAATGGACTATAAACTATCACGAGCACAAACAGTCCCGGATGTCAAGTTGGAGTACACCATTACGAAGGGCTCGTCGAGACGATTCCGTTGGATATATTATTTGCATCGTTCGGAGCTCGGAATAAAAAGATATCAAAGCTCCAATGAAATATTAGTGCTGACGTCATCACCTGACGCCAGCACTAGTGGGCCCCACATGCAACACAGCAGCAGCAGCGCATGCGTGCACAGCAGCAGCACTTGCGCAGGGGAACAGGAGGGCCCACGCAGAGGCAGTCGCCCAGCAGTGGCTGCAGGCCATGCACGCAGCAGGGGGCAAGGTGGCCCACGCGCAGGGAGACAGCAGAGGCCCAGCGCGCAGCAGCCTAAGCACGGGATGCGGCGCAGGCATGCATGCGGGGCAGGCTGGCCCACGCATCAGCGACAACAGGAGCTAGGGCGATGCTGCTGGCCCTGGGTCCCACGTGCGCATGCAGGGAGGCGGCTACTGCAGGACCACATGCACAAGGACGGTTCGGACAGGCCACGCGTCCAGCGCCTGATTGGCTACCTAGCCTTCACGCGGATCAGCCGCTGCGCATGCAGAGCAGAGGCGGTGCGGGAGCAGGCGGGCCCGCGCGGCAGCGACTCAGCTTGCCAAGGCGGTTCACACACATGCAGATGGCGGTTGAGGCAGGGACACGTGGTGCGCAGCTGTTGGCTCCCAAGCTCCTCTCGCGGATCAGTCCAAGGAAAGAAGCACAAAGCCATGCAAGGTCCTCCACGTCCCCAAGTCACCTCTCCACTATAAATAGGACCCCCTCTCCTCACTTGTAACACACATCACTTAGGAGCAAGTCTTCAATTCTCCACTTTCACGATGTAGAGTTAGGCTAGTCCAGTTGGGAGTTAGAGTCAGGGTCGAGTTTCGCTCGGGATTCCGGAGTCGTCTTCTGGAGTTCTGGTAAAGCTCTTGTATCTTTTCCTTTTCTTTATGTTCGACTCTGAGTAATCAATATATTTCCTCTGCATTTACTTGAGCTATTTGTTCTGCATTTATTTCGCGAGTAATTGTGGAATGTCTAGCCTTGGTTATAAGCTGTTGTAGTCTGGTTCTATAAGTTCTCTCTTAGTCCTTTGTCTTAGCTGGTTCCTCGTTTCTGCTCAATACTTACGGTGAATTGTCACTGGGGTATTGACAGGATTGCTTGCTCTTTCTAGAAGAGTGAGTAGTTATTGTCTAGTGTAGGTGTGATACCTAGTCTGGATGGTAACCTTGGTTTATTCCCGTCGCAACGGAGGTGGTAGCCGTGAGGTGGTGACAGCCCTTTCGGTCTTCGTAGCCCATCACGTTAGTTCCGGTGCGTAGGATTCCCAGTTGGGAAATAGTGGCACCCATTCTCATCCCTTTCTGTGTGTTCACCGGTTCCCTTATCCCGAAGCTAAGATAATAGAACTAGGAAGACAACCATAGATGTCATTCTTAATGCTAGTCGTAACCCTTGCCAGAGATATCTCAAGGCCAGTGGAAGTATATAGGAATCCTTTCCTGTCTCGTTGTTCTCCCACTAGCTAGACCGCTCTTCTATCTCTATCCTGAACTTCTCCTTGTGTGTGTCAACTGAATATCACTCCTATCCTATCCTTTACCCCCGCCTTGTTAGCCGGTACTTTAATTAGTAGTTACATCCTTATCAATAGTCGATACTCTTTATCCAATGCTTCCCTGCGGAAATATAAATACGATACCTAGGAATACTCCCGGGTGAAATTCTACATCGGTATCCATGCGCTTGCGGATTTATATCTGTATCATAAGAATACCAATGAACACTACTTGCACCATTACTGGGATTGGCAATCCTAATAGTGGACCGTAAGAAGTGTCAACAGGGGCTCGAAGCCCTCGACGTTGGAAATTCTTCGGCCGAGGCCATGGAAATCGACGTGGACACACGACCGCAAGACTGGCACAGCCCATACCTCGCGTGGATCGACCGCGGGGAGCTGCCCTCGGACCGGACCGAGGGGCGTCGCATCGCCAGAAGGGCCAAGACCTTTGTCTCGGTCGGCGCTGTATAAACGCAGCGCCTCAGGAATTCTGTAGCGATGCATCCCCATCCCCGAAGGAAAGCAGTTGATCCGCGACATCGACGCCGGGGTGTGCGGACACCACGCGGCGCCGCGTACCCTCGTGGGTAACGCGTTCCGGCAAGGCTTTTACTGGCCTACCGCCGTAGCCGACGCGAATGAAGTCGTGCGCACCTGCGAAGGGTGCCAATTTTACGCACGAAAGACGCATCTCGCACGCCCTACAGACCATCCCTGTAACATGGCCTTTTGCGGTCTGGGGGTTGGATCTCGTGGGGCCTTTCCGCCCAGCGCCCGGGGGCTTCACCCACTTGTTGGTGGCCATTGACAAGTTCTCGAAGTGGATCGAGGTCCGGGCCATCACCAGCATCAGATCTGAGCAGGCCGTGTTGTTTTTCACCGACATCATCCACCGATTCGGGGTACCCAACTCGATCATCACCGACAACGGCACCCAGTTCACCGGCAAGAAATTCTTGGAGTTCTGCGACGACCATCACATTCGCGTAGATTGGTCGGCCGTAGCACATCCACAAATGAACGGCCAAGTAGAACGTGCCAACGACATGATACTACAAAGCCTGAAGCCAAGAATCTTCAACAAGCTAAACAAGTTTGGTCGGAAATGGGTGGCTGAGCTGCCATCGGTGATTTGGAGTCTCAGGACAACCCTAAGCAGGGCCACAGGCTTCAGCCCGTTCTTCCTCATCTACGGCGCCGAGGCCGTCCTCCCAACAGACTTGGAGTACGGGTCTCTGAGGCTCAAGGCCTACCAAGAAGGACAAAACCAGCGGAACCACGAGAATTCACTGGACCAGGCGGATGAGGCTCGAGACGTAGCGTTGCTTCACTCGGCACGGTACCAGCAATCACTCCGGCGGTACCAAGCTCAGAAGGTGCGGCGTCGAGACCTTCACGAAGGGGACCTGGTGCTAAGGTTGCGCCAGGACAATCGAGAGCGCCACAAGCTCACTCCACCATGGGAAGGACCATTCATCATCGCCAAGGTCCTCAAGCCTGGCACTTACAAGCTGGCAAACGAGAAGGGCGAGATCTTCACCAAGGCCTGGAACATTCAACAGCTACGTCGCTTCTATCCTTAAAACTCTCAGCATTCCTTGTAAATACTTCATGTTCTTAGCCAACAACGATGAAAAGTTTACGAAAAACATGGAAACATTGTTACTAACAGCATGAACAATGGGGACTTGGCCCTATCCTCGACCTAGTCTCGATAGAGCCAAGCCCCCCTCGGGGGCTGCAGGGGGGTTTACCCCCCCTAATCGTCCCAATTTTTTAAAAAAAATTGTGCTAAAACTCAGAACGCTTAGAAAGATGCGTGGCGCGAGCTAACTAAAGCCGGAGCCGGCTAAGCCATGAGACCGCCTATGCCCTTGAAGGGATACGACATCTCCCTCTCCATTCCACGCCTTAATTACTCGCAGATTCAAAATACCCGGCCAAAATCTCTCCAAGCCAAGAATAGCACAATAGAACAATCAAACAAGTTCGAAGCGCACAATTGAAATTCAAACTTAGTTTATGTATAGAGCCAGTCTCCTAAAAACTAAGATACATCTGGATCTCTAAGCCTGGACCTTTCAGGCTTTACCTTCCTGCGGGGGCACTGCGGCAGTGTCAAGACCCCCCAGGGCGGCGGCCTCGGCGGCGACAGTCGAAGGAACCGACGCGAGGGCCCCAGGACCATCGTCATCACGGCGCACCGAGGCGATGGCCTCCTCAAGGGACGCCACGGCGTCGGCTTCAAGATCAGCCTCGACTTCGGGGGCAGCCACGGCCTTGGGCCCGATATCGGCGCGCACATCTTCATCTTCATCCTCGCCAGGAAAAAGCTCACGCCCGAACTTGGCGGCAAGCGCTGTGGCGACGTCCTCGGCACTGTCATCGGCCTCGTCGAGAGCAGCAAGGGCGGCGTCGTCATCCAGGTCTGCGTCGATAAAATAACCGCGCGCCACCGCCGCAAGGTCGATGTCGTAGTGGGTCGACACCACGCCGAGTGCCTTCTTCACACCAAGGTGAAGAGCATTCTCGAGGCGCTCCGCCACGCAACCTCTCAAAGACCTCAGGCGGCTGGGCAATGACGACCCCGACGGGATGTCGACGCACTGAATGTCCCGGCACGCGGCGTCGGCGGCAGCCCTCAGAGTTTCGAGCTCCCCCTGAGCCTCGGAGTAGGCAGCTTGAACAGCCACCACCTCATCCGCCTTCTCGGCCTCGGCCTTCCGCAGCCCTTGACGAGGATTGAGCACGTCAAAACGAACTCCAACACAGAAACAGCCAAGGAAGCTAAGGATCGAGCCGTGCGCTCCTGCTAGAGCAGGTCCTCCGCGATGGCCAGCGCACCCTCCTTCTCCCGAAGCGAGCGGCCCAGCCGTTCGGCCTCCTGGGCCTTCTGCTCTGCCCGGGTCGTCGCCACCGCGAGCTGAGACTGCGCGGCCTCGCGCGCCTTGCGCTCCTGCTCGAGCGGCGTCCGCTCCGCCGTGAGCGCCTCGCGATCCCGCTGGAGCTGGCCTTGTGCCTCCAGCAGCTTGGTCCCGGCCTCCTCACGCGCCTTGCGCTCGAGCTCGAGCCGCTCCAACGCCGCGGCCAATGCCTGGCCCCCCCGCTCCGCCACGCCTCTCTCGGCGTCGCGTTCCTGCTCCGCGCGAGCCTTGGCGCCCTCGTGTGCGCGGGCGGCCGCCTCCGTCTCCCTCACCCGGGCGGTGAGCTGGGTCACCTCTGTGCCCAGGTCCAGGTTCGCCTGACGGTACCGATGAAGATCGGCGTACAAGTCCACGATGCACGCGGTCTTGTCTGCCGCCTCCTGCCGCAGAAGCTGCACGAAGAACCATCAAGGATAAGGAACGAACTAAAAACAGTGTCGAATTACCAAGCAGTATGGATAAGCACGGGGTTACCTCGAAAATTTCCAGTGCCTGCCTGGAATGAAGATCGGCGGCGGCAGCGATGGTCCGCTCCAGGTCCGTCCCGACCCGTTCTGCTCGAGCCCACAGCTCGTTCTCCTCCGCCATGCCCCGCCGGACTCGGGCAGAGACGCCGGGCTCCTCCGGCCATGCGCTCGGGCCGCACCGACCCTGACGCAGCGCCGCCTCGGCCGTATCCCACTCCGCCGTTCCCCCAGCCACTGGCGCCTGCGGCAGCCCCCGGGCCAAGGAAAACGCCGACGGCACCTCGGCCGCAGCCACCCCCGCAGGGGGAGCACGCCCGCCATCGTCATCTTGGGACACGCCTTGTGCGCGACCCGAAGCCGGCAGGATGACCGTGCTACCGATCGGCGCGACCGCCTCCTGCCTCTTTCCAGTAGGGGCCACGACGGTGGCACGGCCCCCCTGCTCACCCACCTCAGCCAGAGCGTCGCGCCCCGACTCCACCTCTATCACCGGAGCGCCGTGCCCCGGCTCCACGTCCACCACCAGGGCGTCTTGCCCCGGCTCCGTAACCACCATCGGGGGCGTCCCCCCTCCCCCGCTCCGTCTCCATCGACCGGGAATCTCGTACCCCCGGCGCCGGCTCCTCCGGCATCGCTGCGGGCGTCGCTGCTTGACGCGGAGTCCAACGCGAACGCGATCCCCCGGCGTGAGGGGAATCCAACACCCCGACCTTCAACGCCTTCTTGGGTGCGAGGTTGGGGTTGGCCTTGGCAGCACCCCGTGCGCTGAATCAGAAAGGAAAACGGAAATTACGAAGCAAAAAACCAAACGGGGATGGAAAACCACGAGAATAGCTCAAAGCGAGGCTTACCGGATGCAGTCCTGCAATGCCTGCAATTTCCACTTCGAGCCGCCCGACGAGGGAGCCCTCCTCGAACTCGAGGACCCCCTCAACCCGCTCGGGGCTGCGAATCCCTCGAGCCCTCGGCATCCGATCTGCTGCGGCGCAACGCGCCCGCAGCAGGGGTAGAAGTCACATGCGCCCGTGGCGCCGCGGGTCGGGCGGGCGCGACCGCCGTCCGCGCCACCACCGGCGCGACATCGCCAAGGCTCGCCGCGCCCGCCCCAGGCGGCTGCACGGCCATCTCCTCCTCCTCACCGACGGGCAGAGCCCCGCCGGCATCGATCTCCTCCTCCTCCTCGCTGGGAGGGTACGGGGAGTCCTCCGGGGACGCCGGCGGCGTCCCGCCGTCCCTCCTCCACCGGCGAAGCGCCGCCGAGTGCGCGTCCCGCCGGGCCTGCCTCCTCTGGCTGCTGGCCTTCCTCGCCGCCTTCGCGTCCCTCTCGCGGTCACGGCGGGCGCGGTTCGAAGCGCGCACCTCCGGAGTCGGCTCGATGGCGCGGTAGAGGTGGCAGTTCACCTCCTGAAACCACAATGAATCGAGGAAGGAAATCCTAAGTTATCAATCCGACAGCTCGGGAGAGAAAATGACGACTTACCGACAAAACGTGGCCCTCATCGGGGCGCAGCCGGAACGACCAGAGGTCACTCGGCATAGTGTCGGGATGCACCGCCGTTCGCACCCTCGTGACGACGTACTCCTCAAAGAGTGGCTCCGGCAACATACGCGAAGCCGCCAATGTCGCCGGGTCGGCGCCCTCTGTCATCCGGAACAGAGGAAGCTGTCTCTCCATGAGGGGAACCACCCGGCGACGATGGCAGTGCGCAAGCACGTGCGCCACGGTCAAACCCGACCCCTCTAGAGTACGAAGGGCGTCGATGGCGGGGCGGAGCCTCTTCCGCTGACCGTCGCCGGAAACACCGTAGCTCCAGGAGTCGGCCTTCTCCGTCAAGACCTTGCCAGTGTACTCCGGCAACCCCAGGCCGTCGTTGCGCAGATAGAACCACCCCTTGGCCCAGCCGCTGTTGTTGGTGGTCATCCTGCAGGCCGGATACAGATGCTTCCGGGGCTCGAACGACGCGAGCGTAAGACCACCGGCACACGAAGAACGGCGCACCCCCTTCCCCGCGCCGGACGTGTTAAGCTCGGCGCGGAAGAGGTGGACCCACAGGTCCCAGTGCGCCTCGATCCCCAGCACGCCCTCACAGACGCCGACGAATGCAGCCGCCTGAGAGATGGCGTTGGGGGCGAAGTTGTGGAGCTCCACGCCGTAGTAGTGGCAGAGGCCCCGCATGAACTGACTGGCAGGCGCGTTGAAGCCCCGCTCGTGGAAGCGGATGAAGCTCACCACGTACCCCGCCGGCGGGTTCGGCACCCTGGCCGCCAGCGGCGGGACAATCCACGCCGGCCGCGCCGGATCGCCCCGGGGCGAGAGCTGCCCGCCGGTCACCAGGCCCTCCAGGAGGTGATCGGTGGCGGTGGACGGAGTCCACTCGGTGACGCCCTCAATGACCACCATGGCAGACGGCGGAGCGGGGAGCAAAGGCGACGAAGGCGGGCAGGATGAGCAGAGAGCAGCAAGCAGACTCGGAAGCGAGAGAGGCGGAGGCGCGAGCTGGTGCGAAGAATGGCGAAGGTAAGTAATCCCCTCCCCATGCTTTCCTTTTTATAAGGGAGCGAGCGAGTTCATCCCCGCTGTAGCACACAAAACCGTTAGCGACGGGCCCGGCGCGCGTGGCGCATCGATGACAACCGGGGGCCCCCTCCCCTATCCCCGGAGAACGGCACGCGTGAGCGGCAGCATTTACCGCGGCACAGTAAAACGAAACGACGCGGCAGCAGTGCCTGACCGCCCGTCGCCTCGCCTCTCCCCGACGCACGCCAACTCCGCCTAAAAAGGTGTGCGCACTACGCCCACCTCGCCCACTTCGTGTCACGTCGGCCACGACCACGCTCGCCAGCGGTCGCGCGTAGGCCCGCAAACCGAAACGTCAACAGCCGAACGGAAGGGTTCCTTCCAAGGTAATACAATGACGCCCTCCCCCCCGAGGTGCGGGGTGCTACTAATCAGGGGCTCGAAGCCCTTACCTCGAAAGGGTTCGACGGGCGCCCCAGATTAAGCGATGCGAAGGCTGCAGGTCACGCTCGACCAACCCACTCTCGAGCCCGCGGCTCGAGGGCGACCTGCACCTTTCGCAAGGCCCCACTGATCAGGAGTACGAAGCCTAGCCCGCGAAAGGGTTCGACAGGCGCTCCGGATCAACAGAGTCAGGGACGATTCGGGCGTGCTCAACGGACTTTACCCCGAATGCGAAGTTTGGGGACACCCCTGTTGTGTTCAAGGCCAGACATGGGCAGCTAGACGAGGGATCCCATCGAGGGAGAGCTTCCGCGCCCTCGGCCTCCATCGAAGGGGGCCGAGCCCTGCCTAGCAAACCTTTGCAAGCGCTCTTATGGACGAGTCTCCGGACCACGAGCCGACCCCTAGCGAACGGGGCACGGGCGTCCACATGAACTACCCGCTAGCAGCTCACCGAGGCATCCGTGTACGCGGCCCGATTCGAGGGTTACACGAATGACCTCACCCCTCTTCCCCGCGAAGGGGAAGCAAGGGTCGCAACTCAAAGATAAGAAGCCCCCCTGACCGCCTCCGCTCGGGCCAGGGGCTCGGGGGCTCCTTGCAGCATATCCTCCTCCTCCTATGCGCGAAACACGTCGAAGCCGTGCAGGACCCGCCCCCCGAGTTCCGTATAAATCGGTATCATCCCCGCAATCCACCACGTCGAATGGGAGCAACTAACACAACCCTCGGGAGTCAAAACCCTTGCACGAGTGAACTCACTCCTCCAAAGGCTCGGGGGCTACACCCGCGGGTGCGCTCGCGCGCCCCCACGGAAGAACATGCGTAATCAAGAAGGAGTAACCCCCGCAGAATGCCCGGGAACGATCCCGCAAACCATCAGCCTCTGCCCGACTGACTCTTAGTCCGGCAGAGGCTCGGGGGCTACTGTCGGGGACAGACCCAGGGGGTCCCCTAACCATCGGGGTAACCATCCTCAAAAAACGTTAATCATAGAGGGCCGAATCGCCAGCAGCCCGAGAGGGCCACCAAGGCAGCGCGGCCCGTCACAGCTTATCACGGCCCAAAACAGCCGTCTGAGCTCGCCTGTCGAGGGGACCCAAGTGGCAACCCCCGTCACCGCCTCGCTCGAGGGACCCGGACCCCCCGGGTCAGGCGCAACGCCAACTCCGCCTCGCTCGAGGGCCGCGCACCCCCTCAAGCAGGCGAGCCAACTCCGCCTCGCTCGAGGGCCGCGCACCCCCTCAAGCAGGCGAGCCAACTCCGCCTCGCTCGAGGCCACCCTTCTACTCAACGCGGCGCGCCCCGGCGCCCCGCCCGACAGTGGCATTTAATGCCCGCCCCATCGGGCGGGCGCCGAAGTCAAAAGGCGATCTTTCCCCACGCCGCGCCGCTGACACCGCAGAGTTCGTTGTTCTACCTGCTCCGGTCACTATGCGTCCTCACCGCTACTGTGCGGACTCATGCGGCGCTTCGCAAGGCCCTGTGCAGACTTGCAGGCGTCATTCCGCACCACTATTCTACCTACTCCCGTCCTTCCCCCCGGTGCAGCCCTCGAATGGGCGTGAAGAACCCTCGAACGAATATATGAGCAGCGACCAAGCACGGACTCCGGTCAGGCGCGGCCCGGTGATGACGAACGCCGGGTCAAATCCACCAACTCTCGGCCATTCCCCGGTAAACCGGGCACGCCGCGCACTGTGGTCAACAGCAACCGCCATGCCGACCCCTGTGCCGCCAACTCTCGTCCTTCCCCACCTGCCACGCCCTCGAACCAACCAGCGGCGGACGGCTGGGCGCGGATTACGGCGACACCGCCCCTCGAAACCACTCCAGGACAAGCACAGGGACGACCGTGACACCCGCAGAAGCCGGAGCTCGCCATAAATCCCCTGCCAGAGTCAAGGACGACCGCACGCCCGGCGCCATGCTCTCCAGTGCGCGCCCCTGTAGCACACACTGTACTTGTACTTGTAAGCCCCTCCCCCCTCTCTCCTTGGCCTATAAAAGGAGGAAGGGAGGGAAAGAGAAAGGAACACACACGATCACCGCCTCCCACGATATTGGCACTCTCCTCAATCACTTTCACACCCATTTTCAGGGACTTGGAGACCTCCTCTCCTCTCCCGCCGTGCTTGTAGCCCCCCCAACTGCAGGCACCTCGGTGCAAGATAGTATAGTGCCGCGAGCACAGTCTGCTGGACGTACGGCCCCGCGGCCGGAACCAGGATAAACTCTTGTGTCATCGTGCTAGCTCTTGTATCAACCGTCAGGGGACGGGACACAGCGCATTCTTTGTGGCGCTGAGGTTGGGCGGCCAATCTCAGCACCGACACATTCTTAATTCAAGAATTTCTAAGCATTTTTTATCTTTCTTGTAGGACCTATTAAGAGGTTAAGCCTTTGTTTAGTTCTCAAATTTCATCCCAAATTCCACTATATAAAAAGAAGTTTTTTTTATTGAACGGCACTCGACGAGTGCGTTTCTATTAATATAGTTGAAAAAAAATACAAGACTACGACAACAAAAAGAAAAAGAAAAACAACAACTCGCCCGGTTGGATTGGGACGTCAACACGGGCTACCGCTCAACTATACTCACTGTCGGTTGGATTGGGACATCAACACGGCCAAACTCCACTCACAACGAAAAAAAATTCCATCACATCAAAATGTTGATACATGCATGGAGTACTAAATAGAGATGAAATCAAAAACTAATTGTACAATTTTGTTATACTTTACGAGAAGAATATTTTGAGCCTAATTAATCAATGTTTGGACAATTATTCACAAATAAAAACGAAATGCTGCAGTGACGCTACAGTGCCAAAGTTGGGAACTAAACAGGGTCTAAGACGTGTTCAAAGTTACTTACATCATTATGTGGTTCCATATGTTTTTAAGTTCGACTCATAAACTAATTTAAGTTCGAGTCCTTCCCCACATCAGTTTACAATGTCAATTTCTTCTCATTTATAATACCCACGAAATCAAGCTAGAAAGCGTGATTTACTGATTTTCTTGCGGTCTTGCGGTGGTCTTAAGCCGTGGACCGGTTGCCTCTTGCGGTCTTGCCAGGTTTCCCAAGAAAGGAAAAGCTCGCGGGTCGCTGCTCGGATCCATCCAGCGCCTTCGCTTCCGCCGTGCGTGACCGATCCGATCCGACCCAACGCAAAAGACCAAAACCCTAGCCGTCACAGCGCCGCCCCCAAATCATAAACCTCCACCTCGCCGGCGGCGGCCATGGCGTTCTCGGGCCGGATCAAGCAGCTCGTGAAGAAGTACGGCAAGGTGGCCGTCGGCGTCCACGTCTCCGTCTCCTGCGCCTCGGTCGCCGGCCTCTACGTCGCCATCAACAATAACGTCGACGTTGAAGCCGTCTTCCGCAGATTCGGCATCTCCCCTGGCGTCGCCGTCGGTGGGGAGGCCTCACCCGCCCCGGGCCCCGCCGCCCGCGAGGAGGCCCTGCGCGACGCCGCCTTGCCGCCGAGTCCCAGCGATGTCCTGCAATCGGAGCCGGAGCGGCCGCCTCGCAACCGGACGATGGAGCTCGTGGCGTCGAGCGGCGGCGCGCTCACGCTAGCGCTCCTCTGCAACAAGGCGCTGCTCCCCGTGAGGGTCCCCATCACCATAGCGCTCACGCCGCCCGTCGCCAGGGCCCTCAGCCGCTGGAGGGTCGTCAAGAGCTGAGCTGTGAGTCCGCTCACCGATTCGGACTCCCCTCTGTAATTCTAGGATCAGAGCAAAATTTGATGCAGCCAATTGTTGGATGATGCGCCTGCTGTTTAATTATTAGTGAGAATTCCTATTGAATAATGGTGTTGTGATGCTGGATTCTGTTCAAGAAACATGGAATTGGAGGGCAACAGATCGATTGTTTTGCTTTGTTAGCGATTCTGTGGTTTGTCATTGGGTCGTTATACATGGTGTTCACTGTAACCGAGTGGATTTCTGTAACAATTATCTTTGCATGATAGCAATGCTCTAGATGTGACATTTAATCTTTGCATGATAGCAATGCTCTAGATGTTTAAATGTCACAGCCGCTTTTCTAGTCTGTGGGAACTATTAGTTGATGTCCAACAACCTTTAGCCATTTATTGGCTAATTTTGTCCCTTGTATGAAGGGGCAATGGGGATGACCAGAGTCCAATGGAATCAATAGTAACTTACTTAGTACTTGGTTGTGATGAAGTAGTGGGCTTAACATGCTTTGAACTCCAGTAGTGTCCATCAGGGTATAATGATCAGTTGATCACATAACTGCTTAATGCTTATTAGGGCTGGTAAACTTATGCTATCTTTTACTCATATATTGTCCAGTCGTATTATTGTATTGAACGGTGGATCATTTGGGCTTCCTTGACAACTTAGTTTTCTAGTTGGACATGTGCTATTATTGTCATACAAGAGCGAACTTGTCCTGAAAAATTATGTGTGCAGAAATTTTAACAGTGAATTTTAAAGGGCATACTTGAATTATGATAATATGTATACTCTATACTTTTTGGTCAATATGGCATATGTGGATTTCTTGTCAAGTGCAGTACCATATCCAGAACACAAATTTCATTTGCACATCTCATTGTAATCATAAAAAAATGCTGCTTAAAAGTTCAGACGATGTCCACAGGATATAGAAAAATTTCTTATGGACCCTGTACTCAATATATATAACATCATGCTGACTGCCGAAATTACTTCTGTGCTGTTCTTCAGGTGTTCTCATCACAACTGCTCTAGGAGATTGGTGCATCCAGGATCCACCTTCCAGGACTGTCCTGCAGTCGAAGACTGAAAAGGCTGTAAAATATTCGTGCTGCTGTTTTTGGCACTGCAGATGCGTTCGTTAAATTTGTATCCGGTCGCGGATGAAAGTCCTGGACCAAATGTCTCCGCCCTGTTCGTTTGGCTGGTGGCCGGTGGCTGGCGCTGGTTTTTGCTGAAAGAAAAACACTGCTGGTTGGTGGCTGGTGGCTGGCGCTGGTTTTCGCTGGGAGAAAAACACGGTTGGCTCGTTGGAAACAATCCAAACAAACAGGGCGCTCGTGTGGAACTCGATTTGTTGTGCGAGCTTCTGGCAAAATGCCAATCTCATTTTTGTAACATGGACACAACACAAAGGTTGAGGACAAAAATAAGCCCTACGGTTGATGCAAGAACTATATTGTCTGTTCCTACCTGGCTACTTTGCCTATTTATGTGTTCATCATTTGATCTGTATACATGTTGGTTCTATATAGTATCTGTGAGTTACTAGTTCCGTAATATATATGAAAAATATTGTGTTAATAACAGGGTAACATGCTAACAGGCGGACCAGTGCGTCAAGATTCGTGCAGCCTGTGAGTGGGTTTTCGTGAACCGCCCGATCCTCTCCCTTCTCCCTCACGGGCCCGATCGACCAACCGAACCGGGAAGCCCAGCCCAGTGCTCCAGCCAGTGCGCCTCGCCTCCCGCGGTCTGAAGACTCCGAGGGAGAGGACGCCGCCGTCGTCGGGCAGGCCCTGCCTCCACTGCTCTCCGGCGACTGACTCGCTCAACCTCCCCGGCGGAAACATGATCGTCTGCGTCGCCGTCGTCGGACACCAGGTCAGGAACCCACCGCCGCCCACTCGACCTTCGCGTCGGATCGTGCAGATCTGATCCTGTGCGATCTCTCAGCCGACGCCGCAGGATGCGATCTCTCAGTAGAAATTTCATCTTCTCCCTTCTCCTTCGTTGGTGCAGAACAACCCTCTGTACCTGCAGAGCTTCACGGAGGCGGACGACGCCCTCAAGCTCCACCACATCGTCCACTGCTCCCTCGACGTCATCGACGAGCGAGGTAGCTAATCTCTCTACCAGCGCCCGCGCCGGCCGCGATCCAGATCTAGATGTCCTTTTTAGCGCGTTCTGAATAGCTGGGGCTCTACGTAGCTTCCATCTGCGCAAACTGTGCATGTTGGTTAAATGGGCTTGTTACTCTGAATTCAAAACTCATACTAGAAGCTGCCTAACCAGTTTCAGGTTAGAGGAATCAAAATCTGGTATTGCAATTGTCTATTTACTGGGTAAATGTTAAGATTAGACAATTTACCCAAGTCGTGCAAAAGGGAGCAGATCCAAATCACGCGGCATATGCAGAGAAAAACTTGCTGTTACCAATTTTGCAGACATGCTCTGCGAGAAGTTGGACATACCTAGAAGCATAGTGGTTCTAGATTATTCCAGATTATAATGGACGAGTTCCTTGTTTGCTTCCGTCTCATCAGAGTATCAGACTAATCTTAACTCGTGTGGTTCTTTGTTGCATAGTGTTGGATACAAACATCAATCTTTCTTTAAGCTGCTCTGAAATCATTTTTGTTTGTTTTCTTACATGTCTCTACATCCATTCTGTTGACAGTAAACAATCCTAAAAGGAGTGCGCCTACATTGAATGAGACATTTTTGGGTCTTCTATACCCAACTGAGAACTACAAAGTGTGAGTATCTTCCAGGATTATGTTATTGGTTACTGAAACTTCAACAATCTATTGGTTCTATTTTCAGAAATTCCTGCACTTGGTTTGTTCACAAATAAGTTGAAATAATAGCTCAGATCAATGTTTATTTTTCCCCTTGTCCCAGCTAAATATTGCTGCTGAAAGCACAAACCTTCGTGATGATGTGCTGCCAATCTAACAAATTGATTATTTATGATGATCTACTTGGATTATTCACGAATATGTTGAAATGATTGCTATCGACCTAATATTTATTTGTCCCCTTGTCCCAACTAAATATTGCTGCTGAAACCGCATGGCTTCTTGATGTTGTGTTGCCAACAAATTGATTCATTGTGATGATCTATTGTGTGCAGGTATGGCTATTTGACAAACACAAAGGTCAAATTTATCATGGTCACGACTGATCTTGATGTCAAAGATGCAGATGCCCGAAATGTAAGCTCTGACATTGTTTAACTGTACCTTTTTTAACTGAAACTTGTATTATATGAATCAAAGATAAGGAAGTGTTCTCTGATAAATTCTAGAAACACTTTTCTTTTTGAGGATGCACTGAAATAAAGATTGTGTGACCATTTTTAGTTTAATTGAGATTCGATGATCATGCTTAGCTCTGCTATGTGGGTAAAAGAATATCAGCTCAAGTTCTTCTCCATTTGCTCAGTTCTTCAGGAAGTTCCATGCCGCATATGTGGATGCTGTCTCGAACCCCTTCCATGTCCCAGGGAAGAAGATTGCTTCGAGAAGCTTTGGCGCAAGAGTAAGCACCATCGTGAAGTCCTTCGGTTCAGGAACGACTGGTTGAATTGAAAGGCAATTTTATCAGACTTCCTGTAATCAAACATTCTTCTATCCTGCTGATTGACGATTTATTCTCCATCGTGGTACTGCTTGTATGTTGGACGAGATGCTAGTGTGGTACTGAAGAAAGCAAGATGATTGTTCATTCATTTAAAGATTGTGCTTTTTTCTTGTCCAGGGCACCTGTTCCCCATGCCGGGTAACTTGCTTTGTTTTCTTGCATGGGCTGCCTCCTGCCGTCCCCTCCTGTGCAGTGTCCTTGAAAAGCTAAAAATTCTCTCTCCAATCTTCATCATTCATCTATCACATCAAATCTCTCTACTCATACATGAAACACTAAACGTGGATAAATAAAAAAAACTAAGTACATGGTTTTGATGTACACGACGAGACGAATCTTTTGAGCCTAGTTAGATCATGGTAGGACAACGATTACCACAAACAAACGAAAAGTGCTACAGTGTACTATAATGTCCGATGTGACATTTTCATCAAACTTCACATTCTCTTTTCGGGAACTAAACACCGGCAATGCTTCTTTTCAGAGCATGGGCAGCTATGAATGCGTTTCAGTGCAAGTTCAGTGAATGGCTTGGCAGCATAGTACTGCTGAGTTTATATCTAAATATGCATGTACAGTTTAATACTGATGAGGAGCAAGCACCTGTGCTTTTCATCAGGCAGAAGAGCCGACTAGAGTTTCCATGCACTTACACCGAACCTACTCTCAAAAATGGGCAGCTCTTTTTCACCTAAAAAACCTCAGTTTGGGTTAGACTTGACTTGATCCAGGATTAATCAGTCAACCAACTATTGCCTGCCAAAACAACGAGACAAAAAATCACACTTCCAGATGATTATCCTAATTTCCTAATGCTACTTTTTTTTGCTGATATCCTAAATTCACACATAACGAGAAGTAAAATTCACACCTCCAGATCCTAAATTCCTAATAAACAATAATTTGCTGGTATTTCAAAGCATGATTTTTCTGTGCATGATCTGGCTGGCCTTCGGTCTTCGGTCCCCTCGCTTGAGAACTGTGGCCACATGCTGCGTCAGCTTTCCCTACAGGGACAGTTTGTCATCTGAAACGCACCAATAAGGCATGTAATTGCAGTGTCGGACTGCCACTGCTCCTGTGAGCCAGCTCCCGTTGTGCCGACAGGATGCTCAGCTGTATTACTCAACTTGACGCGATCAGTAATCCCTTCCCATACTCCATATTATTTGATTGACTCTCTACTCCAGCTCATGACAACGGTTTTAATTTCTTTACAATGGATTTCGCCTTGCGAAATGTTCCTAAATATAAGAAGTGCATTTTGGCTGCTGCGAAATTAGATTTCATCAGCCGGTGATGGGCGAACGTATCTAGCCACTTCGGCTCGTTAACTGCTCACTTGGCCGTGATGCAAAGGGGAGGAGCCCACGCGGAGGTGGGATCCATCCATGTAGATTTGGCAGTTTAGTTGACCACATCTACATGTCAGGCTACAAGATGAAATTAATACATTAAGACTTTGTTTTGCTGGCTTTATAAAAGATGTGTTAATTTCTCTTGAAAAAGATATGTTAATTAATCTTTTACCAATAAATAGACATTATACTCAAACTCACATTATTATTTGAGGACTTGGTTAGCTAGTTACTGATAAAAAAAAACCACCACTTGGCTACTGTTATCCACAATGTTACCTACTATAAGCATATGCGTGGTGAGCTTGATTAGGCAGACATGAGCTTCATTCACATTTGCTTTCTCTCAGCGGCCATTTGACAGTGATCCAGTTTCTTGAAAGTCAATTTTTGTTTGGGGTTTCTCCTAAGAAAAGTTCATTTATTGTTTCTTGGAAAATCGTTTGGAAAATCAGTTTTTTTATGTTTAAGGTTATTGAAGTGAGAAACAAGGAGAAGTCAAGCTTTCATGGTTTCTCCCTTGCAATGTAAAAAGAACAAAAAATCCAGGTACTTTCTATTTTGAAATTCATAGTGTTAGATTGTTTGGCAGGGTTTCTATGGCTTCTGCTAAGAAATTGAAACCAGAAACCCTACCATATGGAGCATCCATTAGAGATTAGTCGATTAGACACACATACAAACTAAGATATTCACTTACAACATATAACCTAACAAAACCAATATTAATCGCTTATTTGAACACCAAAGGTAAGCCGTCAGAAAATCCCATCATCTTTTCTACTATTTCTTAGTTATAAGCATAGTATAAAACTACTTTCCCAAAAAAAAGCACCGTGGACATCTGAGTTAATGTAATACTACTGGCTTAACATAATATTACTTGTCAAACCCAATGTACTTCAGATTTTTGGAAGAAAAAACAGAGCACTTATGAGTTAAAATGCAGAAAAAATTATTGTTTAGTCATATGATGATAAGACGATAAGCTATTGTCAATATACAACCTCACTTTTGTGCAACCGCATGAAACTAAGAATGGTCGTCTTATCTATCTTCACTAGGGTGTAAGCATCTAGAACTCTTAAGTTTGTTCACAATTTATGGTTTAGTATAGTGACTAATGACATAGTTTCATGACCTACGATGAATATATGCATTATATTGACGAGCTTGCTTAGCCCATACAATGAGCTTCCAAATAATTGCTTTCTTTACATTTATATCTAGGTCTGTGTTGAAAACTAAGACACTCACTTACCAACTTAGGAATATATACAACATATCACAACCATATAGGGATAGCTACTTCCTACGAAAATCCACCACAAAACACATCTTCAGGCCTACCATCATCACTGCCACTAGTATCATCTTTTCTCATCTTCAGCACTAGCATCACCACTACCATTAATATCACGAAAAAAACTATCATCTTTTCTGTTCTTTCTTAGCTAGGACATATTTGCAAGAAATACTATATGTCTGCAGGCCGGTGCTATATATGGTGACAGTCCTAATAAGCGGGCACTATAGGTGCTTCTACATATATGAAGCTTCATATTTCAACATTCCGATAATAAATATGTGAATAACTTAATTTGTTGAAACCCATCGCGCTTGAAAGTTTGTAAGCAAACAAATCATCACATCGAGTGGATTAATTCATATTGCAGAAAGAAATTAATTTGCGCAATCATACGATGTGTGATGCCAATATATATGATATTGTCAGTAAGCAACCTTTCATCGGTGTAGATGCATGAAACTAGGATGGTCGGCTTGTCCATCCTCGCTATTAGGTTGTGTGTGCAACAAGCATCTAGAGCTTCACATACCAACTATGCTTTGGTATAGTGACAAATCCATCGACCCCTCCCCTCCCTTGTTCATGGTGGACTATAGAAAGTCGAGAATAATCAACCAAAATCTGTAGCCTAAATCAAATCAACCTGGCAACTGAAACTGAAGCAATTCTTATACAAAAAACCTCAATGATGAAAACTACTGATTAAGATACTTAGTTTCTCCCTACATCCCAAAAAATCTATACACGTGAAGGTTCTCTATATATATCACTCTAACATTTCTAGACAACGTATACAACGCAACAATAATTTCCTAAAATGAATACGAACCCATCCATGCACGCTAGAAATCTGACTAAAGCACAGTTCACAGTGCGAATTCAGGAAAATAATGCCAAAATGGAGACGTTGTCCAGTGCCCCCCTATCGACAACATCCTAGCTCGCCGCGTGTGGGCACCGGTGAAACAATTGAATATATGATCTCTACATGCCGGTGCTTTGACGCACTGCACAGCATCACAAACTTGGTCTGAATGTTTGATCATCCATGAAGCCAGTAATCAGATCAGTAATTCCCAGTTAGACCATATCAATCATATCCCGCCGAGCACTCAACAGGATTATTAGATCCCGACCCACACAGATCAGAGCACCAGAAACTGAAAAGTGATTATACTGAAACTAAAGAAACAAGCCTGATGATTTATTCCAAAGGTAAAGTTTCTACACTTATGATTCGGCTCGAGATTACGACTCTGCTAGCGAGGACGGTAAGATCAAGCACAAACCGCGCAAACTCCAAGCTACCCCCTAGGGATTAGGGGTAATTACAAGGCTACAAGCAAGCATCTCTCCTCTCTCTCCTCCCCGCTCTACCTCGTCTATTCCTTCTTCTTCTTGACGCTGAACTTGGCGAATCACGCAGTCGCGCGGTAGATCTCGGCGATCGGGCGGTAGCGCTTCGTCCTCCGCCGGCTCCCCGCCACCTCCTGCTCGTCCTCTTCCTCATCTCCCTCGCCGTCGGCGCCGGCGCCGCGGGGCAAGCCCGGCTGCCGCGCGGGCGCCGGGGCGTCGTTCACGGAGCGCGGGGATGAGGATCCCGACGCCGCGGAGGCGCCGCGCCCGCCCGTGGACGTGCTGCTCCCGCTGAGCCTCGTGAGGGCCTCGGCCACGTCGAGCTCGGGCGGCGTGAACTCCTCGGGCGCGGGCGGGGGCGGCCGCGGCCGCGGCGAGGCGGCCGGCCCCTCGCGCCCCGCCGGGGGCATCGCGGCGTTCGCCGGCTGCTCCTGCTGCCGCTGTAGGGTTTTCATGGATTGGTATGGGTGTGGGAAGGAAGGTGTGGACGCGCGTTGGGCTAATTTCTGCCTGCCTGCCTGCGCCCCGGCCTCGCTCTTGCGTTCTTCTCTCCTCGGCTGCCTCCTCTAACCTCCTCCCAATTAATTTTGATGTCGTTTTCCCCCCTTTTATTACCTTTTTAGCCCTCTCCTCGTTTATCGTCTTGTTGGGAGCGGCCGTGGTGTGGCTCGTCCAATTCAGCCCAAGGTTAAAAGAGACCGGACCGGGTCGAGTCCAGCCAGCGGCCACATAACACGCCGGTTGGGGTTGTGTCTAGGCAACAAATTGCCGTTTTGAAAACTTTGCCGCGGGCGGTCACTTCCGTTATTTACGGCCTGATCTCTAACCAGGATGTGAATTACTACTGCCTACGTACCTGGATTGAAAAGGAAATAAATCGAATTACCAAGTGGGTACGAACTTCATGCTCCATGAATAGCGTGTGCATCCAGATCTATTATTGACAAGCTTGCTCAGGGCATTATGGATCAAGCTAATAATCAGATCAGCATTCGTTTAGATCACCAAAGTCCTATCCCACTGCAGTAACTAAGATCAGATTATAATACGGTGACAGCATCAGAACCGTGAACCACCTATAACATCAGAGAGCATGGTCGAAACATGTGTAGCAGATCGCATAGAGATTCAAAGCCAGTATGAATTGGTCCCTGATTCCCTGGAGATCAAATTCCTGCGCAAAGGCATAATATTTAGGGATGTACTCCCTCCGTCCCTAAATGTAGGTCGTTTTCGCTTCCCGAGAAACATCTTTATTCGAATATATAAAAATATATATTAATATTTATGGTACATAATAAATATCGTTATATAGATATTTGAATCTAGTTTTTTAATAAATTTATTTGGAGATTAAAATGTTGCGCGTATTTTCTACAAATAGAAGCAAAGTCGTGGCACGGAAACCAACAACGACATATATTTAGGGACGGAGGGAGTATGTTCCAACCCTAAAACTTCTTTCTAGTTTCTACCTAAGCAAAGGGTGACAGCTATATGGCTGAGGGGTCTTAGGGAGAAAAAGAATTGATTTAGACTGTCACATATTTATATTAATAATATAATAAGGTATAATTTTCGCTCAAAATATAATAGGGTATAATTATTTAAAAAAAATCCATGCAAGCAGGCTGCAAACCCGTCGTGGCCGAGTGACACGTCGGTCATCCACGATGGGCCTGCATTGGACATGGTTTGCAGCCCATGGGCACGATTTTATTTTCCATGTTTCTCGCACATAACTTCTGCTTTCCATCCCTTTGTAAGTGTAGTTGGCTTAAGCATAATGAATTTTGTTGGCCACCTGTTGATTGGTTCGTTCTCACCTCTTAGATTCCGCTCCAATTTATCTTTGTTCTTGATTTTTTTCCTTTATATGATTTTCATAATAACCATAGTAACCGATTTTTTAAAGATATGTTTAACAGTAATAGCTCAAGAAATTCATGTAGCCATAGATAACTGGATCGGTGTCTGCGTGGAGCTCGATCATCAGCCAATCTCATTGTCTTAATTAACCCCGGGCCTTGTTCTCCTCTATGTACGGCTCTTCAATATGCCCCCTGATCAATTTGGCTGTAGCAAAGCTCTAAATCACCTTCAAGCGTTAATTGTTGTGCAAACTTAGGTTACAGGCGGACATAAGAATACCAGCATATACATAATGCAAGATTAACCTTTGCGACATTCACGCTGAAAAGAGTCTGTTAGATTGTGGGCTGAAATTTGACATGGAATTCGCCTAAGAAGTGCGGAAATGGACCAGAAGCATACACATTTACTTACACACAATGTTTCCATGAATAAGTCACGTGTCTCTTTAATTTGATTAATTCTTAACAAATTAGTATTTGCAATTTCTGAGGCCGTTCTCCCTCATGCGAACGTATGGTTGCAAGAATAACCTAACCTTTCATCCTTTGCTTCCAAACATTCGTCTCAACAATTAATTCCAAAGATTGGGAGGTTAACAGTTTACTGTGTTGCTGACCAATAACCATTGAAATTTTCATTCTGCAAACGACATATTATTCATACCTCTAGAAATCTTTTTTTTTCCTTCACAACAGTCACGATGAAAAAACTTTTATTAGCAGCAGCCTTTATATGCATGCATCACTGTCATCTTCCATGAACCTCCTTATTAGCTTTGACTTTTCAGTTCCGAGTTACTCCCGTGTTGACGTCACTTTCTAGATAGGATAGAGTTAAGGATGATATTTTTTCTGTTTTATGGAGTTCCTCCGTCTGTTTATTGCCAAGAATGGATTAACTTGGCAAACTGAACTTCCTTTCATCCTGCAAGTGGTCCGAGTCGACCCGTTTGTGAAGTCGGTCCATTCCTGAAATTAGCGCATGGATCGGAGCGGTCCGATCCCAAAACGAGTAGGGCCAAGAGGACTGTGACCCTATAGACCCCAAGCGAACCCCGGATTGACCCTCGTGCTGCATCATCTCCTGTCCGCGTTGCATCGTGGTTTATTGTTTCTCTCCGCCGGGACGAGCCACCTGGTCACCACGACCAGATCCCCCTCCTGATCTTGCTAAAGTACTGCATCAATGCATACTATATAGGGACATCTCATTTAGCTCAAAGCTTGTTTAATCTACGCAAGGGTAGCACGCAGCAGCGCGTGAAAGGTTCGACCCTTGGCTACCCGCGGGTCTGCCGGGGCGATTGTTCCAACGGACTGGTTCGACCCCCGAACCTGCTTCGGCATCGGAGGAGCGGCAGGTCACGATTAGGAGCGCTCCGAGCCGGTCCGTTTGCAGGCTGAACTTCCTTATAGGCCAACAAAGTTTCCCATTCCTTTACATCACGAAGAAAGCTGCTAGTTTCCATACGTGTGAACGCCTTTCGGTATGAAGTGCCATTTCCCGAGTCCTCTATCGATCTACACCTAAAATGGTCGGTAATTAGGATATATTAGGTGAATGACTCCACCACATAGCACGATTACTAACAACATTTTTGTTACTCTACAAAATTCTAAACGTGTCATTTCAACCACCACCGTTTTCACATGAAGTCAGAAAAGTGATGAAGCAACTTAATTGCCCTTTTCACTTTAAATTCAGTCACGCTGAACATACATATATGTCGGTGAAGTTTCTTCTATGCAAACATGCGAATGCATGACATACCGAAAGACAAGCTTGAAGTCATACATGCATATCTTTTTTCTTTTTGCGAGGATGTTTTTTTTTGTGCGAAAGACCACACATACAGGGATGCTTTGAGAAGATAATCATACTCATTATTGAATAGAAGATCTCCGCCAATAAAGCGCCTTGATTCTGTGGTTGTGCGACACAAACGAGCGCGTACATACAGTAGAAATGTGTAAAGGACACAGTATCTGCCTCGTTGAACAAATTAATCGATCTACTTCGTTCGCTGTTTTCAGGGTCAACCCAATGTTGAAACTACGACGAAACATCATTTTCTAGAGGGCTGATGAGAGATAGCCATCGATACCCTCGACAGTGACAACAGTAAAGCTCGATTCGCAAAAGACTTGGAGAATGAATGGGGGAGGAGACTGCCGAGCCATCTCATATATGTGAACCAGATGCAGACAGTAAAGCTCGATTCGCAAAAGATCGATGGATGCAACTTTGGGATACTTGAAAAGCTAGCAGTTACGCGTTAATTGATTCGATCTAGACTGAGAAAAAGCTCATGAAGCTGCTGCAGGGTCAGGCACACCAGGTAACAGTACAACGAAGAGCTATATATGTGCTCAAAACATCTATAATGGGTGTGTTTAGTTGTAAAAAGGGGTGGGTAAAATTTGGTCGAAAAGTCACATCGAACACTGTATCGCACTGTAGCACTTTTCGTTTGTTTGTGGTAATCGTTGTCCTACCATTACTTAACTAGGATCAAAAGATTCATCTCATCGTGTACATCAAAACCATGTACTTAGTTTTTTTATTTACCTACATTTAATGCTCCATACACGAGGAGAAAGATTTGATGTGATTTAATGTGATAGGTGAATAGTGAGGTTTGGAGAGAGAATTTTAGAAAGTTTGTGGGAACTAAATAAGGCCCATTTCCTGCTAACCATACAACATTTAAAAAAAAATAAATGATATGAATAATATGGAGCCATCATATCATATATACTATATTAAGCTGGGTCCTGCACGCAACATGCTATTTTCTAAGCAAGATTTGTGTGCATGAATATCAAAAGTTTGATTTAGAGAAAGATGTTCTTTTTTCATGCCATGCCATATAGTACCTGCTAATCAATGACTTGTTTCTTCTTGGGGTTTTCTATTCTGCATACTTAATTTATTAACTCGGGGACTCGGGGTCTGCACTCTGCAGACGTGCATTAGCATTGGCACACAAGCCTGGACACCAGCTCGTGTGCATAATAAAATACCGCAACTAACGTAGCGCCTGCCGGATACTACGACTCGATCAAGTAATATCTGCTAGTCATCGTTGCCAATTCAAAGCTGTCGGTTCATACTAATGATTTTAGAACAATCCGATCTCGGCTCTACGATCTTCTTCGGTGAGCTCTGCTTTCAAAGTTGAAAATAGCCGCCCGCGAAATGCCGATTTCGATTTGAGACGTCCCGGTAGTCGACGGAAAACGTAGCGTCCAACCACACCTCCATGCTCGAGCTCGGCCTGCTTGCGCTTCGTATTCAAAGCATGTCTACTCGTATGCTTGCAAGCGAAGCAAGCTCAGGTTCAAGGCCGGGGCCTCGTGTTCGCAGCGGCAGCGAGCGCAACCATGTGGCCCTGGAATGTTCTCGAAGGCTGCGGCGGCGAATGGTTCAAAAAATTTCAGCGGCGGCACATACAGATCCCGAGAAACACATTTCGGACATGGAGACAGGAAAAGGGGATAAAATTCAAACTTCCGAGGCCACCGAATGCAACCAAAAGTTGGGGGCACTTCAGGATCTAGAAATAAATATCTTGCTGGTCCAGTTGAGATTCAAAATTCGAATTCAAAACGTAGTAGAAGCACTACCAACTTTCTGTACAAGCTAGCTTTGTCCTGTTCCCCCTTCTTCTTCTACTTTGAAAAGCAAAAGGACCGACATTGCAAAATAGCCCATATAATTCTAGGTAATTACACAAAAGCCCTTCCCTCCCATCTCCCACCCTCTTCCTTCGTCTCCATCTCCCCCTCTACCCCCTACAAGTCTAGAAGCGTTGATCTCCGTACCTCATCGTCATCTCCGCCTCCGCGTCAAGCTGGTGACCCCGCTTCCTCTTCCTTGCGTAGCCCGCGGCGGCGCCGGCGCCGGCGACGGGCCTGGTGGCGTCGTAGAGCTCCGACAGCAGCCGGTACCTCTTCCTCGCCCTCCTGTCCAGCTCGAGACCCATCGCTTCCTCCTCCCACGCCGCGGCGGCCGCGCACGTGTTCACCGACCGCGGCGACCCCGACTCCGACGCGGCCTCGTCCCCGCCGCCGCCGCTGCCGCTGAGCTGCACGAGCAGGTCCGCCGCCGCCAGCTCCGCCTCCGTGAACTGATGCAGGCCCCCGAGCGCGAGCCCGTCGTTGCCGATCTCCCATCCGCCCGCGAGCGACGCGCAGGCCGCGGCCATGGCTGCGCTGCTGCCTGCCTGCGGCGCGGGAGCAGCGGCTGCGGCTGGTTGGCTGCCTGATTCCGTGGCTTGAGAGAGAGAGGAGGCAGTGGAGGGGGGGGGGGATCCGAAATGTGTTGGCTGGGCCGATGTGGAAGAACGGGTGGGAGCCGGGGGCCAGCGCGCGGGCTTTATAGCCGGGCGGAACCGACTCGGTCGGACGGGTCGGCCTCGCACCGCACGGATCGGACGGAACGGGTCGAGCCGCGCGGGGCGGCGGGCGCAGAGGCTAGGCTGCCGCGATAGAAAGGGACGTTTTGCGATGGCGCCTCCGTGCGGCTGGCGCGCGGGCCCGGGTCGCGGGCTCGGGGCCGGACGTGGGGTGCGGCGGGGTGCGGGGTCACCTGACCGTTGGTTGGGTGGGAGTGGACCGGGCGGCCAACGGGAGGCTAACGCGTAGCGTGTGTGCCTTGGTGGCGTCGTCGTCCGGATTCGGGGCCGGAAAGGATGCAGTGGGCCGCTGCGGGCGCGTACCTGCGGCCTCGCGCGCGGGAGACGTGTGCAGCGACGTGATCGCGCGGCGGAGGGTGGTAGACGAGCGGCCACAGGTTCAGTTACTACTACTCACTCGCTGGTGCCACCTCGACAGATTGATCGCTTGTGTCGCCGCATGCCTGAGACTTACGTTCGTTTGGCTGGTGGCTGGTGGTCGTTTGACTGGTGGCTGGTGGCTGGCGCTGGTTTTTCTGAGAGAAAAACACTACAACAACAATTTTTCTTCTCTAAATTGTAAGGATGTGTTGTATGCTCATCCATAAATGGGTAGAAAATTTGTTGTGTATTTCTTTCAAAAAAATAGTGAACGTTAGGATTTTAAAAAAATATTGAGCATCAACCAAAAATATATGAAATTTATATTCAAATTTAGAGTTAACATTAATTTTGTTGTGAGGGGAAGATACATTTCACCGTCCACTGTTATTTTACCATTGTGTGGGGAAGTAGGGATCAGGAACTTGGGAAAAAATGAGCGGTGGATTTAAGGGTATGTATAGTAGTTCTAATTATTTGTATATTGCCATAAGAAAACTCTACATGGGTGTTAAACATAAGAAATAATTTATCACCATATGTGAAACTCCGTGACATAAATTTATATAACAAGACAATACAAAGTTATAATACTTTGAATAAATACCAAAAACTGTGTTGTATATGAGATGTTTTCTTTTATCATGGATTCATGTTTCGCGCCACATAGTATGATGGTAAAAAAAATTGGGCCATATAGAAAAGTAATATTAATGAAAAAATATTTAGATAAATATATTATTATGTAAAAAATCATTAAATTGTTAGAAAAAAAGCTAACTACCCGCGTTGTTTACGCGGGCCACCTTGCTAGTTGTAGTTGTAAGCAACATAGTCATTATGGTACTTTGGTCAATAAAAATACATCGTCTAGTGTTTTTTATATGCTCATAGAGGTAGGTGCACGTGCATATGTGTATGTGTGTGTATGTAAGCATTTACACATTCACTAGGTTTTAAAAAAATATTACGTATTTACATGACCAAGATATGTAGTGCAACCAATAATCAAAAAGTCTTTGTCGTCTCAAATGAGGCCCCTGCAACAGATGCGCGGTCGGCGGTCGACAGCGACCTGACCGTGGACGAGTAGCCACACAAGAGATCGTACCGTGCCTTGGGAGAGGTCGCGTGAAAGTTAAGCGGTAAGCAGCACGTACCACGTAGGTGCATGCGTGGGTTTTTATTTGCCGATGCATATTGTGGGCGAAAGCTTTTTTTTTATTTGCCGATGAACCAAAGACACATTTTCTTAACCACATACAGTAGCTATAAAGGTGATGTGCTGCCGTCACCGATCCTTTGTTGTTTTGCGTAACGAACAACGTCTCATGTCTGACTTCTTCCCAAAGGCAGCCCCGGTTTTGCGGGCAAGGTGACAACAAGCTGTAGCCAAAAGCTTCGTTTGCAGCCACAACGGGATTACCCTCACGTCCCACCAAGTCACGCCGTCACCGTGAGCAAAGCTTGCAGGCATGCACGGCGTGCCGTCGCGGCTCGTATTGGCGCGCACGACACGGCACGGCCGGCGAAGATCTGACCTGCAAATCAGGATGAGCCTTACGGCCCAAGTAGCCCGCGGGCAGGCCGCATTCTTACGTGGCCCGCGATTTCTCACGGGCTCGGCCCTCTTTTCTCGGAACCGGATCCCTCTCTTCTCACGTCGCCGTTGCTTCTGCACCCAACGAGCGGGAATGCCGCCATGGCCGGAAAGGTCGCCGCCACAATAACGGCCATGGCCCCAGTTGCTGTTGTGCAGCGTCATGGCCCCAGTTATGCCGTAGCTCGCATCGCAGGTGAGGGAGGCCTCCGTGACAATGCCGTTGCTGCAGGGCGTCGCTCTGGGATTGGCATAGCTGCAGTGAATATGGTGGTGACTGAATGAGCTTTTTCTGAATGTTACAGACTCGCATACAGTCATTCACTCCATGCTCTCAGCTTGCTACTGAACTGTCTCTTGTCATTCTTTTGCTACTAAAGTCAGTCTCCTTTTCCTGTACATCCCATGATACTGGAAATTGCTGCTCACAAGTACGGGAATCTGGATTGGTAAATATACCAGCTTAATTGATGATTGCTGCTCAGAAGTGTCTTCCTTTGAGAATAAACTTAAAACGGAGAAAGGTGAAAATAGAGGATACCGATTGGATGAAGATGGAGTCGCTCGAGGGCGACGACGCCTACGTCTTGGTCACCGGCTACGGCGATCTCTCGCCGTCCGGCGTCCGGATGATCCTCGCCGTCGTGGAGAACCAGGAGATCGTCGGCGGCGGCACCTTGGCGACGACCTTCTGGTACCAGGTCTTCTCCGCCCCGTCCGGCGCCGGCGGTGGCGCGTGGCAGGCGCCCTGTGACTGGGTCCTGCCTCGCAGGAGCGCCGCCGCCGCGCCGCTGCCTTGCTGCCTGGCGCGCGAATTCCATGCCCGAGCGTGCCCGCCGCGCCGCTCCGGCCTGGTCGCCTCCATTCCAGGCGGCACGTCCGGTTCGCACTGCAGCGGCCGGGAGGATCCTCGCCGGAGGCCCGAGCGGATGCGGCGCTTCCACGAACTCGAAGCGAGCTAATCGCTGCTTCTCCTGAGCCACTGGACAACCGCGGCCACCGGCAGCCGCGCGCGGCGCGCCTTTGGAGGAACTGAGGAAGACGTACGCTGCTGTGATGCTCCCAGTTCCCAATCTAGACCGCCGATTCACTATTGGACGGCAGATAAGGGCCCAAGGGGTGGACGGTATTTGAGATACCGACCACCCGGTCGGTATCTGAGATACCGTCCACCCTCTGGCCATGGCGCTCCGCCGAGCTCAGGCCGTGCCTAGATAGCTTCCTCTTCCTCGGAGTGAAAAGAAGCCTGGCGCGCACCACTTGTTGTGTGATGGCTGGCCTGGAGGTGAAGGGACCGATGGGTTGCTCTGGGCAGGCGTGCAGCCACCTGTCCGTGCTGGGCAACTTCGCCGGCGCGCTGCTCGGCGCGTCCATGGGGCTCAGGGAAGCCCCCATCTTCTTCTTCGCCGTCGGGCTGGCGCACTACGCCGCGCTGTTCGTGACCCTCTACCACCGGCTGCCGACGAACGGGGATCTCCACCCAGTGTTCTTCCTCTCCGTGGCGGCGCCCAGCGTGTCGAGCATGGCGTGGGCCAGGATCGCCGGCGAGTTCGGCCACGCCTCGCGGCTCGCCTACTTCGTCGCCGTGTTCCTGTACGCGTCGCTGGCCACGCGGATCAGCTTCTTCCGCGGGTTCAGGTTCTCGCTGCAGGCGTGGTGGGCGTACACGTCGCCGATGGCCGGAGCGGCGATCGCGTCCATCCGGTACTCGGCGGAGGTGAGCAATGCGTTCGCCAGGGTGCTGTGCGTCGCGCTCTCCGCGGTGGCCACGCTGGTACCTGTTTCCCAACGACGTATGAATCACCATCACGGAGCGCAAGGTGAGGCCGATCGCGGAGCTGCGCGAGAGCCACGGCAATGGTAAAGAATAAAGATGCCGCTGATGCCGGCGCCAAGGGCATCGAAGTTGTCAAGTTGCAAGGAGCTCACGCTTGTACGAGCCAGTGGGACGTGGGTGTATTATTTGCTCTCGCTGCATATCTCCCCCTGCATCCAAACAAAGGATTTCAGAGTGCATTTGTTCTTTTGTTTCATCTTCTTTGATTGACAGCGTTAGTTATATTATATGCTCTCAAATTGACTACGTTCAGTAATCTCAATTCAGAATAGTGCAATGATCACAATGATGTGCCATCTGATGAACTTCCTGAAATCTAAATGATGTGCTCTCAAAGCGACAGCATGCAACAATCTCGATCAATTCACACAATTTCAGTGATTACATCCTCAAATTGACAAAAATATTCAATAATCACACTAAATATTTAGTCACAAGTGTTCGACTACTATAGTGGACAAACAAACCTATGCATACATCGAGTTGGCGAAAATAATTACGGAGCATGTTCCAACTTTGCAAAGAAAGGGGGACCATATAGATGAACTTCCTGACGTGCTCTCAAAGCGACAGCATGCAACAATCTCGATCAATGCACACAATTTCAGTGATTACATCCTCAAATTGACAAAAAAAAATCAATAATCACACTAAATATTTAGTCACAAGTGGTCGACTACTATACTGGACAAACAAACCTATGCGGCTATGCACACATCGAGTTGGCGAAAATAAAGGGCAAAAATAATTACGGAGCATGTTCCAACCTTGCAAAGAAAGGGGGGCCATATAGATGCCTGCAACATACAGCGTTGTCAGCTACTGGGTTCATCAACCGCTACAAAGATTGGCAGCCTACAGTTACAAAGACAACAAGATCAATATACTGGTTATACTATCAGCTAATTAATTCTGTGCAAATTGTCCAAAATTTCACCTGAACCTGAGCAAGATCAAAATGTCGACCAGCTACAGCTCTGCTCTTCTATCACCAAAATGAAATGGTGCTGCTGCATCAACTCCCGGTTCAAGCTTTAAATTTCCAGAACCACAAGGAGCACACCAACATGGTGTAACAGTGATCTTAGCATGAAAAAAGCCCAGACCGAAATTCTGCTTGAACCACCATAAATATTTCAAGTTTCTTGGCACTCCCATAACAGTCTTCATCACCAGTGCGCAGTCCACCAGAGTGCCAGGAATCCATGGTTTGCACTGTTTGTCTGGACTCTGGAGCTGACAGCTCAAGTTCTCATCCAGTTTAAAAGTCCACTGTCCAGGCCCCAGGAACATCATCTATGTGAAACTCTCAAGGAACTTGACCTTCGATCCTGGAATATGTTCCATAAGGAACCCTCTGCAAAGTCCTTGGAACATCTGGCTTGAAGCGCTTGTTAAAATTTGGTGCAAGTGATCTGTGGTAAATTATATAGTCTTTTAAATAATATTGAAATAGAAGTGATAATAGAAAGATTAGAAATGAAAGACAGTGACCAAAATCTAAGCTAATCGGATGTAGTCACATTGTCCGTATATACCAACCTGCAAAACTACGATTTGCATCAGGAAATACCTTGTCGAATGGTAAGTGGAACGTGATACGCTATTTCTACACACATGACCCATCGGATTTCTTAAAACCTGCTAGTCTGGCGGATCTCGGCCGCCGTATTCCAACGCGGCCCACGATTTTTCACGATTAGTTGTGTTGTGTGTTCTGCGGTGCTGGGCTTAGGACGCTTCAGTCCACAGCGCCATACTTCTTGATAGAGGCAGTCGGAGAAAAAAAAACTGTTGCGAAATGCTAATTTAAGAGAAGTATAAAATCATGGCACAGGAGAAGCAAATGGCAGCCACCACCTACCTACATCCAATGCAGCAAGCACTAGACTTTGACCAAATACACTTACATGAGCACAAAAATAATCCAATGGAGTGATTGACCAGAACGGTAGGTGTAAATTTAAAACCTTCTAAAAGACACAGCTTAAGTATGCGATTGGCTTCTAAGTTTTTAACGTCTAACCACGACCAGGCCAACACCTGCAACAAGCATAATTGACCCCCAAATGCAACAACTAACCACATTTCCCGTTAAGCACTAGTTATATGCATCAAACCCAATCCCAAAGTCAGTTCTTGTCCCCAACACTACTTGTCCTCCCCGGCCAATCATGGGAGGATTGGGAGCCACCTCGCTTCCATCCACCGCGGCAGCAGCTGTCGTCCTCGTCGTCCTCCTTGCGGCGGCTCGACGCCACGGCGCCGGCGCGACGGAGTACACCGTCGGCGACTCCGCCGGGTGGACCATCGGCCCCAACTACCTCGCCTGGTCGCAGAAGTACAACTTCACCGCCGGCGACACTCTCAGTATGTACGCGCCACACGCATTTACGGCAAACAAATCGTGAGCTGCTGTGCCTTCTGCGCCTGTGTGATCTTGCGACCTGATGAACAATGGGGTGTGTGCTGTGCTCTGCTCCTCGCCGCAGTGTTCAGCTACGTGCCGGTGCAGCACAACGTGTACCGGGTGACGCAGGACGCGTTCCGGGCGTGCGAGACGGCGGCGAACCAGACGATGGGCTCGTGGGAGACGGGCCGCGACCTCGTCAACCTCACCGTCCCTGGGGACTACTACTTCATCTGCAACGTCGCGGGCCACTGCCTCGGGGGCATGAAGTTCGCCGTCAAGGTGGCCGCGCCGCCCCCTCCGCCGCCGCCCACGCCTCCCCCGCCGGCCCTGCCGCTGGCGCCGCCACCGCCCGCGAGCTCCGCCGCCGGCGTGTCGTGGATCGCGCGGCGGCGGCGGCCCGCGTGGCTGCCGGAGGTGGTGCGGATCCCATGCCTCGCCGTGATCGGCCTGCTGATTCTTGCGTAGTTGTTCGTTCGAGTAAGGCATTCATTCTTGCTTAATTAATTGATTGATAGGGTGGTTGCGCAAGTGTGCTAATTTTTTTTTTTGGGTGTGTGATGGTTGACCTGGACCATTTCTTGGCGTTGGTTGGTTGGAACGAGCTTAGCTAGCTGGTAATGATGTGCACATGTGACGTGTCTACGGTTCTCGGAATGTGGCAACGCATTGCTGTATTCTCATCGGAATATTTCGACAGGAATTTCCAGTATAGTTTCTCTTTTTTCCCGATACGGTTTAGCTGCGTAATTTAGTACAGTACTTAACATACGGCATATGCATATACTAGTTGAGTAACACAACAGTGTTTTTTTGTTCTCTTGAGAAACTAATAGCGTGTTTATAAAGCATCGTAACAAAGTATGCTACTAGTGCTACTAAATAAAGCATCGGTCTGCATATAAGTATGCTACTAGTGCTAGGTGCTGTAATCGTAACAAAGTATTTATAAAGCAGAACATCATATAGATTTATACATGGACGACGACCTTGCAGTCCCAAATTTAAAAAAAACAAATGGCACGGCCAAGCCTGTGCACACACTTTCGACACCCGTACACGTATATGCTGCATATATTAAACGAGACGACAACGAATTGAGCAGAGAGAAACCAATTATGGAGTGATTTTGTGGAGTATGGTAGGAGGAAGGCCACCAACAATTAATTCCGAGCCAAACCAAAGGCTTCGCCATCCAACGCGCGGCTCACACCGTGGCGCTGGTGCTCCTGAAGGAGCCGAGCGCCTTGACGACCTCTCCACGCAGCACGAGCTTGTGGTACAGCGCCGCCCCTATCGCCCCGATCGCCGGCCCAACCCAGAAGATCCACTGCGCGTACGTACACAAATGCATCATATATATGCTTCGAATCTTTGTCTGGTGACGAGTTGAAGAGGAAATAAATAAATAGTACTCGAATTAATCTTACGTGGTTTGTAAATTTCATGTCTATGACGGCGGCGCCAAGGCTCCTGGCCGGGTTGATGCCCGTGCCGGTGATGGGAATGGTCGCCAGGTGCACCACGAACACCGCGAATCCAATCGGCAGCGGCACCAGCACCTGCACGCGGGCACGAGCACATTAAACATAGATACTACGCGCACGCACGCACTTGTGTAACACAAGAACACAGATGCTAGCTCGGAGGTGAGATGTGATGCTAGCTTATACGCGTACCGGGATGAAGGAGTCGCGCGCGGTGCGCTTGGGGTCGGTGGCGGAGAAGACGGTGTAGACGAGGACGAACGTGCCCATGATCTCGGCGGCCAGCGAGCTCACGACGGAGAACCCGTCGCCCACCGAGTTCACGCCGCCGCCGCCCGTCTTGTAGAGATCCCCCGTGATGCCCTTGACGATGCCCACGCCGCAGATGGCGCCCAGGCACTGCGCCACGATGTACAGCACGGTGCGCACCAGCGACAGCTTCCGCCCCACGAACAGCCCGAACGTCACGGCCGGGTTGATGTGCCCACCTGCAGCATACAGTACAATAATTAATCGTATATGTGTGTTTAGCAGTGCACTGTGCACCTACCCCTGCTTCTAACACAGCATGCTTGTATATGTGCAGTACGTCATACCTGAGACGCCGCCGGTGCAGTAGACGAGGATGAAGATGGTGGCGCCGAAGGACCAGGCGACGCCGAGGAAGCCGACGCCGGTGCACGTCGCGAGTTGGCCGGACTGGGTCTTGTACCCGATGACGGTGGCGATGCTCACGTAGAGGAAGATGAGCGTGGCCACGAACTCGGCGATGAGCGCGCGGTACAGCGACCACTTCTTCAGCTCGCTCGTGTCCAGCAGCGGCGCCGGCGGCGGGTCCCAGTACGGCGCCTTCCCGGCCGCCGCTGCCTCGGCCGTCTCGATGGACACCTCCTTCGACATGGTTTTGGCTAGCTTCTTCCTTCTACTGTTAGGGTTCTTGACGCGCGGAGGGGAAGGCAATGGCCGTGGTTTAAATAGGGAAGCACAAGCGCACTCCGGAGCTAGACGACCAAACAAGATATTTCAAAGGATTCCTTCCTTGCGAATCACCGTTGCCATGAATTTATCCCTTTTCCGTACTTTTATTACTAGAATTTCAAAGGACGGTGAAATTCGACCGCGTCCAAGTTGATTTTTACATCCGCACGGGATTTGGTGTGCACACGTTAAACTTATGGTAAGGTGTCGCTGCAAATAAATTAATATTACGGCGTGTTGCAAACAGGGTCTTAGTTAATTTGCAAATGGTTAGTGGTACAGTGCAGTGAGAAATTCCTTCCATCTTTAGTGAAAACCCATAAAAAAGCATACCTAGAGGTTTACAAAAAAATCAGTACTGCAAAAAATTAATAGTGCATGTACTTTCTTGCAAAATTTGAGATGCAAAAACTCAATCTAGAAAAGTTCATACGAAAATGACAAATTTCAAAGAATTATTTCCTAGTGCCGTCTATGAATTTTTACAAAAATGAGTTTGTATCCAACCCTTTGGGATAAAATACACTTATGAATGCACTATATACGCATCTTGTTTTTTAATACTTTTATATATGTTTTTTCTTCCTTCCCGAGAATATTAAGTCTCTATTATGTAACGATATTACTTAATGTTTAATAAAGCTCCCTCATTTGCAATTTCTTTTATGTTTTTAAGATTTAACCTTTCTACTAAGAATGCGGTTTCCACCGTCTGTTAATTTTTCCCAGGACAGATGCATGTTTGGTGACTGGTGGCAAGCTTGCTCAATACGTTGCTCAAAAACCTCAGGCCTCAGCGACAGCTATCACAGCAGCTAGCAGGCGTCCAGGCAGGCTATCACCCGGCACACTCCGGCAGCGTCCCCTTGCAGCAGGCGCTTTTCGCCGCTTCGCCTTGCTTGCCTTGCCCGATCGAGTAGGAGAGCCGGATCGGATCGACTGATTTGGCAAGGATTTCCTTTGCTTGCGTGATCACGCTTGCCCAACAAAGTAAGATCTCAATGCTGTTCCAAACTCCAAAGCATATCCTTTATTTCTCCGCAAGGCTCGGGAAAGCCGGCCAGGGATCGGGTCTCCCCGGACCCGGGACGCCTCATGCATCAAGCAAAGCTATCGTGCTCGCTGTGGGGAACAAGCCTCGAAAAAAGCTAGGCCCCAGCCGTGTTCAGGCGCGAAATTTCGCCATCCACACGAACAAGTGCGCCACCACAGCGACAGGTTGCCGCTGAAGTGATGGTCGAAAAATGACTGATGGTCCGATGCAAACACACGCACGTGTACGTATTTTTACGTACGCTTCACCTAGCTCCACGTCATGTACGTAAGTTGTAGCAACACGCAGGCCGATCGCCTGCTAGTAGATATTTCCTAGGGCTCCCGAATAAAATGCCAAAACCCTTCATAAATCACGCGTACGTACAAACCCCTTAAACCCTCTGGCCTGTATATTACATCCGTCGTGTTCGTGTCAAAATCGTCCTTGCCATATGGACGAGATCGATCGATGCCACGCTGGACCTCCCTAGTCATTAGACTACTAGTGAGTGCCAACAAAATGCCCAGGGAGCTCTAATTTAGCCCTAATCAACAGTGCCGCCCGACTGCTAGCGATCGACAGCGATGACACACAACGTAACAAAAAACGCCGCGAGCTAATCCGATGATTCCCCTCGATCCCGATCGAGGCCCGCCGGCCCTGCGCAGGAGCCAGGAGGGCGCCGCGCGTCTGGCCAACCCGGCCAGCCTTTCTCCAGCGCCGCCCGTCGCGTCCGGCCCACGTCGCGCACGCCTGGCATTTTCGTCTCGCCCCGGCCTGTACGCCTCGCGCCGTGGTGACGGTGCGCGGCCTTACGCCCAAGCTTGGCGCTTCCCCGGCGACGTACGGGGCCGGGGCCACCGCGACGGCGCCGGGCGCGTCCGGTTTCGGGGATTTGCTTGGTTTGGCGTCGACCGGGGCGGATTTTTTTGGTTGGTTCGGTCGCTCCGGGTCGGTTCGATCGGTCACCGTCGCCGATCGACCGACTCGGATGTCGGATGGCTTCCAGCCTAGCTAGCCGCTAGCCTATCCGCGCGGTGCTCGCGGGCAGTGGGTGGCTGATGGGCTAACCAGTGCGGATAGAGCTGATGGGCGACGCGATCGGGATCGGAAGGGCAAATGTGTGTACGAACGCGTGCGGGTTCAATTTCTTCCCCCACGATTCATACTGTTTTGTGGGGTAGTGGCCGAGGTCATGTCAAAATGAACTAAACGATGGCGCCAGGTGTGGTTGGAGGCTTGGAGCTAAATTCACACCTCGCGCACATGCTCTAAATCCCAAGCTGTGTGGCTCTGCGATTTGCAGAACAGTGTTTTGTTACTGTGCCATCGCTTTTTTGTCTCGGCGCCGATGCGATTTTTACCCGGCATATATGCGCGTCAGTTGGGCGTTCCGGTGTGGTACACGAGTGCGCGTGTGAATGAAGGATTTGCCACGACAGCTTGCTTCCGTTGAAACAACTCTTTTGGTCAGGGCCGCTTGCCTTCATAAGAATGAACAAGAATCAGTAACTGCAAGTATGATTCATGCATGTGTATGAGGGGGTCGGGTTATTTTCAAGGCAAGCATCTGGTTTCTCCGGGACCGACGTTCAGGCTTTGCACTGGTGCTAGCGCACCGGTGGGCCGTGGGCTCATCGTTGGCAGAGTTGGCTCCTACCCTGATCGGTTCGTTCCTTCCAGATAGAGTCAGGCGCAGATGAATGGCGATGGAAGCTCGCAGGGTTAAGGTAATCAGGTATCAGAGGACCACGGCCTCACGGGTCAGCCATATATTCCTGCAGCGTCTCCGGCTCTGGCGTCTGGTCTGCCTGCCCTTGTCGTCGTGCAAGGCGCCTCGCCGCAGCAGCAGGAAGGCAAGATAACGTAGTATGGAAGTGGCGATGCGCCAATGGAGATGGAAGAAATGTTCAGTGAAGTTGTGCTGCTACCACCACACCACACGTACCCTTGCTCCAATGTTTGTCTGATAGTGTGTCGTCTGTACACCGTGATGTACCCCGGCTGGCTGGTCATTTTATATGTAGCAGCAGCACTACTCGCCCTTTCTCGATCTATTTCAGTGGGGCAATCAGAATCAATCAGCATCAGACAAATAAGCCAACCGATAGCGCACGAGGAAATACTAGCAAGCATTGTCTTGCGTGCTTTTGTTGCCTCGCGATCTTCTTTTCCCGCCCATCTTTTTGGCCACGGCCAGCGACAGGCTCCGATCCGGTTCCGCCTCCGCTCCACGGGCTGCTTGAAAAGATGACGGAGCCATCGATGGAGTCATGCATGGTCTCTGTTTATGCGCGTGCAAAATATCGCCGGTGGGACGTCCTGGTTGGTACGATGCGTCGTCGGTGGTGCCTGCATCTTGCTCTAGACCTTGTTTGTTTAGGGCCTCTCCAATGTGAGGTCCTACAGTGGTCCTATAAATTTCTCTCTCCTATAAAACCGGGTCCTAAACATTGTGAGCCTGACTCTATAAAGAACCAGGTCCTATACATGGAACCGGGGTTCTATGGAGTAAAAACAATAAGTGAAAGAGAGAGAAAGAGAGATATGAGAGAGGTGTGGGACCCATTTATAGATTCACCCCCGGTTCTATACATTGGTGGCGATACATCAGTAGACATCAAATCATTGTGGGACCGATCTATACAACCAGGGTGGTCCTATACATTGGAGACGCCCTTAGTTCCCAATTTAGGGAGGTTAAAGTTGGCATTTTGCCACCGTAGCGATACTGTAGCATTTCGTTTGTATTCGTGAATAATTGTCCAAACATTAATCAATTAGGCTTAAAACGTTCGTCTCGCAAAGTACAACAAAACTGTATAATTAGTTTTTTATTTTATCTACATTTAGTACTCCATGCGTGTGTCGATATTTAATGTGATTACATAGTAAAAAAAATTTGGGGCGAACTTTGGAAACTAAACAGGCCTTAACCAAGAAATATCGCCGGAGCACTAGACCGATCGAGGGTTCTCTTCTGTTACCAGGCCCATCAGAAGTTCCTAGTTGCTGCTGACGACGACGGGTGATGACGGCCCACACGCTCCTCGTATGAGAGAGTGACGGCCCAACAAGTTCAGTTGCACAGGTTGTATAGCACTTCTGTTTTCCCATTTTAGACCTCCTTCAAGTACGAGTCTACGGCTAGTACTCTCTCCGGTATCGTACTAGAAGTTGTTTAGGACAACGACACGGTAACCAAAACACAACTTTGACTTCACTTTTCTATAAAAATATTTCTTAAAAAGTTATATATGTATATTTTTATGAAAATAATTTTCAAGACCAATCTATTTGTATGATTTTTACATTTCTAAACTTAATGACTTAAATATTATTTACGGTTTATATTCCCAATGTTTGACTCAAATCTTGTCCAAAACGACTTCTAATACGATACTGGAGGGAGTATGTTTAAAAGACAATGTAAGAAATATACCTTTATTAGTTAAAAATTGATACTATCTTTTAAAGACCCACGTATTAGTCCTATATATGATTTAAAATGATGCATATGAGACTTATCTCTTGAACAAAAAAAATCTCTTCTTCCCTTTTATTTTACATATAGACAAAATCACACGGATATGAAATAACTAAAACAGTATCATTGGAGGAGGCAGATTGTGTTGCACTCACAAACCGAGGAGTCGTGCCCTATACCCCCTGCTACGGTGCTCCAAGCCTCCAAGCAAAAACAGAAATACAAAATGACGTGCGCTGCATGCACACAGGGCGCGATATTCGGACCGGAAAAGATAGGGGAAAACCAATGCCGCGCGCGTAAGGCTGTCCACACCAGTGTCCTGGACGAGCTTCTGCAGGAAGCTTTTAGGGGAAAAAGCGCTGCACCAGGGTCCTCTACAGGCTTTGCTATCGAAGCGGAGGGCCTCGACTCCCCCAAAGCAAGCGGATGTGCTGGAGCTCCGCCAAGCCGCCACCGTGGCAGCGGGCCCACACAGCTAACTGCTCCGCCGCGCTCCCGCCCCGCCCACTCCGCCCGCGCTCTGCTCTGCCCGCCACAGCATTGCCGGGAGCTCGCGACCCCGCCTCCACGCGGTCGCCAGGCCCACCGCGCCACCGGCCGAGATCCGCTCACCGCGGCTAGGATCGACGAGGGCGCCGCGAGAAGGAGCTCTGCGCCGCCGCCTACCCCTGCGCCCGCGCTCGCGGCGGAGACGGCCTCGCCGGAGCTGGAGATGGCCGGTGCGGGTGCCGCGCCGCAGACGGCCGTCGTGGCGGAGGTGAGGCGGAGAGGGTCGCGAGATCCACGCCGGGGAGGCCGGCTGCCTTGCGCTCCGCCGACGGCTCTCGCGCCGTGCCGGACATGCGAAGGCCGTCCACCGCCGCCGGACGAGGAAGGGAGAGGGGTGGTTCCATCCCCGCGATGAGCGCGACCGGCTGCGCCACCTTCGGGCTCCGCGTCGGCGAGGTCGGCGGCCTCGGGCTCCGGGAGCAGGCCGCGCGCGGAGAAGAGGGAGAAGAGGTCCCCGCCGCCGCAGAGGTCGAGCTCGAGGTGGACGGCATCGGCACGACGAGGACGGCCGCGGAGGAGGCCCCGGTGGACGCCCACGGAGAAGGCCACGGCTGCCGCCCTGCCTGGTGCTCGGCCGGCGAAGGAACCCGCCGCGGTGGGGAGGAGTGGGCGGGATAGAGGGACACCGCCCCGGCGAGCTCCACGGCCGGCAGCAGAGAGCGCCCGCGATCTCCATGGCCGGCCGATCGGCCTCGATCTGCGCCTCGAGCGAGCTACGCGGGCCGGCGTTGGCGGCCTCGAGCTCCGGGGGGAAGAGGCCGGCGGCGGTCACGAGCTCCTGCGCCGGCGAGGGGGCGGCCTGGATCTCCGGCGCTGACGTGCTCCTCGACCGGCGTCGGCGTTCCCGCCCAGGGAGACGCGGGCATGCGGCGGCGGCGGCGGTTGAGAGGCTGTGGGAGGAGGGCGTCGGAGAGAGAGAGAGGCGGGGGAGGAGAATGGGAGTGGAGCCGGCGGGGAGGGCGGGCGGCGGAGAGAGAAGGCGTCGGAGAGAGAGGCTGGGAAGGAGAAAGGGTGGGGGAGAGAGAGAGGAGGGGTGAGGAAGTAAATAAAAAAATTGAAACGTGGGTCCGGTAGTTGGTATAGAGGAGATGATAGAGGAGAGATGAGTGCGGGAGAAATTGGAATAGAGGAAGGAATCTCGATGACCAGGATAGAATATTTCTTTAGGAGGAGATGATACGAAGCCTTCTTCTTCTACTGAATTTCATTTCTTTTTCATAAAAAAATTCGTAATTCAAACGAAGTCTGTGTGACCGGCTGAGTTGGATTCCTCTCGTCGAACTGGGACATTTCCCGAGATTATAACTCCCCAGTCCTTAGATTCGAGAATAAGGAAATTCGATGATACACGACGATAGAAAAAAAATGACTACTCAACAAATTAATGAAAAATAGATTCTATAATCTACCTCCTCTTCCGTTGCGAGCTATCGATATGACGAGCGCATGTTTGGAATGAAATAGCTTTGGCAAGGCAGGATATGAAAGGAACGGCACTGCTCAATCCTCTACGGCTAACGGAACCTATCCGAGAAGGGCAGCAAGCTCAGAGAAGAGCTTAAAACTTGGATTACCCCAAATCCTACGCCCTCTGGGGGCACGGGCCAGGGAAAATAGAAGAATCTTCACCATTATCATCATTGTTTCCACCATCATCAGCATTGTCCTCAGAAACGGAAATAGACTTTTATAGGTAAGAATCCTGACAACCTACAGAATTCATACTCTCAGCACCATACCATAGAGTTAAGAGCACCGTGAATTAGCTGATCCGCTTTCAAGGTGCCTACTGGCTGTTTGTTTATGCATTCTCGAGAGACGAGTGCGGACAGCCTAAGCGGTGAGCGAGATCATCAGGACGATCGAATCCTCGGTTAGGTGGCCACCATGCGTGACGCGTTGGACCATTTGGGCTATCGGGTATCGGTATTGCACTATGAATAACAGAAAACACGTGCGTCTCGTGGCGCCAACTGCCAGGCTAAACAGCCATACTCCGAGCATGAGAAAACCCCGCATCATACTGCGCGCGTGAACAGAGAGAGGCGCCAGGCTAGGAGAGTCGAGTCATCAGGGTACAAAGGCTTCTCCGGTGTTTCTTTGAAAAAAAAATCAGACGTTTGACCACTTGAATTGATATCAAATAAATGGTTATAGTAGTATTACTGTAGCAAATCATGAGTTAATTTATTAGATTCGTCGCGCAAAGTTACACTCATCTTTAAAAATATTTTACAAATAGATTTTATTTAATACTCCATGTATGCGAGATTTCTTTAGAAAAAGTCTAAACTTTAATGAAACACGGCGGAGGGTCTCTCTCCGAAGTCCGAAGCCCGTTCAGTCGTCCTTTGGTCAAAAAGAACCTAGGGTGTGTGTTCAGTTCCAAAAATAGGGAAAGTTTCGTGAAAATGTTACATCCGATACTGTAGCGTATCGTAGCACTTTTCGTTTATTTGTGGTAAATATTGTCCTACCATGGTCTAACTAGACTCAAAAGATCTGTCTCGTCGTGTACATCAAAACCATGTAATTAGTTTTTTTATTTACCCACGTTTAGTGTTCCATGCACGAGAAGAGAGATTTGATGTGATAGGTGAATAGTAAAATTTGAAGAGAGAATTTTGAGAAGTTTGGTGATTTGATGGAGAACTAAACACATACCTACTCTCACATCACATCAGTATATATTGTCTGCATTGCCCTCCCCTGAAAACAAATCGATTGCGACTTTAGGGACGACCCGCGACCGGATCGGTTCTTCTCCAAAGGAACTTTTGGTGCGTGTGCCCACCCATTAAAACATCATCAAGATCGATTCGAGAGAACCAGCACCCGGAGAAAACGATGGTGGGCTTTGCTTCGCTAGCTTTGTTTTGCCTGCACTGCATCTCCATGGAGTGGATCCGTCGGCAGTGGGCTAGCAATCTAACTAGGACTTGGCTTGCCACTGATACGCGCTCCGGCTAAATGTTCCTGGCTTCCTGCTGTTCCTAGAGTAAGATAGTGTAAAATAAGAGCAACTCCAACGGTTTCCCTTTCCCCTTTTCATTTCTCTTTATTTTTTATAAGAAATTTCCTTTCAGATTTTTAGCATATTGGGGAGATGGTCTCCAGCAGATCCCTTTTCTCTTTCCCTTTTCATCTCCCCTTACACGTGGGTCCTACCTGTAAGTCACCCCATCTTTCCCTCTGTTTCTTCCCTCTTTCCTCTCCACGACTATGGCCGGTTCGCAGGCGTTCTTGGACGCTCGGCAGCGAGCTGCTGGACGCGCGGCGGCGAGCTGCTGGACGCAAGGCTCGCGAGCGGCCGGTATTCGCGGCGGAGCGACGAGCTGGCGGCGCGCAAAGCGAGGAAGCGGGGCGGCGAGCTGCGAGGACGCGGGGCGGGGCGGCGCGGCCCTGGCGGCGGCGGCGCTCCCCGGCAGGCGGCCAGCGGCCGACCGACGCGGGGGCAGGGGCGGCGGCGCTTATTCGGCCGGGCCCGGGCTCGGCGCGGGGCGGCCAGCGGGCGGCCGGCGGGCCGCGTATGGGCAGGGGCGGGGCCGGCGCGCGGGCGGCGTGATGCGAGCGGCCGGCGCGGCACGCCGGCGGCAAGGGACCTCGGCTCGGCGACGCGTGGTCGGGGCCACGGCTCGCCGCTCCCTCGCGCGTGGTCGGGGGCAGGGCGCAGCACAGCTCGCCGGCGCGAGGCAGGGTGACGGCGGAGGAGCCCTCGGCCCAGGGTGGCGGCGGCGTCCATGCTGGAGGCGGCAATGCTCGACGTCCGGCGGCGCTGAACGTGGGCAGCGGAGCGGCGACGCGCTGAACGGGCGCAGGGGAGCGGCGACGCGCCGAGTACAATTTGAGGAAAGGGGAAATGTGAGAGGGATTTGTTCCCCTTTCTATTGGGGAGAGGAGAAGGATTAAAGGGGATTGAAAAAAATTATA
The DNA here is from genome assembly GCA_033239725.1 of Echinochloa phyllopogon. Taxonomy (NCBI): domain Eukaryota; kingdom Viridiplantae; phylum Streptophyta; class Magnoliopsida; order Poales; family Poaceae; genus Echinochloa; species Echinochloa phyllopogon. The sequence continues at coordinate 44,631,946 of BTCW01000002.1, read as the reverse complement.
AGAAAAGAGGAATAGAAAGGAGATTTGTTGAGGTGTGTTTTTTTCACTCAATTCCCTTTATCAATAATTCTCTATCTAATTGTAAAGGGCGGTACGTCATAATTTTGCAATAAAGACCCTGAAAGTTTTATTATTAACCCGCAGTCCTTTTATTATTTTTTTTCAAAAGAGCCCTCCTCCCTCCACCCTATCGCTTCCCCAGCTCTAGCGGCCAGCGCCGTACGCGCGCCCCCGCGGCGTCGCACGCCCACCTCTTTCCCTCCGCCGGGGTGCCCCCATCGCTTCCCCTCCTTCCCCCACCACCAGCGCATTGAAGGAAGTGTGAGCTGCGGCAGCTGGTGCCCCCCTCCAGAAAGTTTGGCTGCAGCTTCCTGTGTGCAGCATGGGGAAGAAACGCGACCCGGAGTGTGCCAGGCTTGGGCGCGGGCCGCCGGCGCAGGAGCAAGCGGAGGCGCAACGCAGAGCGCGCGGCCACCAGCGCAAGCAATGGAGGATGAAACGAGGAAGACATAGAAACAAGCTAGATTCCACAAAGCGTAATAATATCAAGCGCTAAGCAGAGCTCCTCCTCTTTGCTTTGGGAGTTAAGTGCCCTCTAGGCGCTAAGCGCTGAGGCAGGGAGCGCAGCACCAGAGGCGGGCGCTGCCGCCGGTGAGGAATGTGCGCGGCCGTTGGAGAGGGAGAGGGAGCAGTGTGTGTGCGTCTATCAGATCCGTAGAGAGAGGAGCGTGGCCAGCGGATCTAGCGAGGGAGTAGCCCTGCGGCGGCGGCGTGTGTGTGACCGGCGCCGGCGCCGTGTGCGACTGTGAGCGAGGCTGGCGGCGGCGCCGTGGACGTGAGCGTGCGTGGATGCGTATGTTGTGTTTAGCAAATCCTGGTGGGCTTAAGTCGTGACCTGCTTCGACTTTTCCTTTTTTTTGTTTGCTTATTTCATTTAACTATTAACATCTTGCATGCACGAGGAGGCCCAGTCCTAAGATCGGTATTTGTTTGTTTGGTTTGTTTCCCAAACATGGATGCTATGTTGGTTTCAGTTGAACTAGAGAAAAAAGTTAGTATCTGAACAGAAAAAAATTCTACCACCATACGTACGAGCCTAATTCCCACGGCATACATAATGTATATTGGGTCTTGACACGTATGAATTATATGATTGGCACATGAGCAAATTAGGACAATAGCGGTAGTTGGCTATATCATAAATCCACCCCAATGCATAGTATTTACAAATGTCGGCAAGCTATGCGTTACCTATCACTTGGGCTTGGCTTAGGAAAGTACCGATGGCACATCCACGCTAAGATCAAATATTAATATGGTGTTCGAACGTAGCAAAGCACGAGCACATTTGTTAGTATAGAGAAAAGGGATTGTTATTGGAAAACTATTGGAGTTGCTCTAGGTAGCAAAGCACCCGCGGCTTCTGTCGTCGGTTGCCACTCACGCATCCCTCCTCTACTGCCTCATGTCACTGCCTGGAGGGTCAACGAGCCCTGGAAATCGTGTCACTGCTTCCATAGGCCTCGCGAGCGCACATATGATAGGATCATATGAAGCCGGTTTGTCAAACCGCCTGACGGCTACCGAAGCGAAACCAGCAACGGAAAGGATGCCATTGTAGTATGGCAGTTTCCTCAGCCTACGGCGAGTGGTGGATTTGTTTGCAAAATACGCGTGGTCACTGATCACTGGTCAGGCGCACGGATCGCTTCGGTTCGTCGTTTGACTGACGGCTCTTTACCAGGCCAGTCAGTTGCAACTGATTGCGCATGCCCTTCCTTGCGGTGGGCCGAGACGACGGCCGTACGGGGCGCGGGCCGTCCGTCGAGCACCACTCCCGGTGGGTCCCACCTGGCGAGAATCGGATCGCGCGGAGCCAACTTTTGACCGGCGCCCGGCCGGTCTCCCACTCCTCAGTCCTCACCCGGCACTCGCTGCTGGGCCTTTCCTTTCGGCACATGCACGTCCAAGACTCCGAGCGAAGAGGCCGGGAGGGGCCCCGCTGCGTGCGCCGCGATCGGGTGAACGTATACGTACCAACGTACGTGTGCATGACTTTGGGCACGGGACGCAGACGGCATCCAGCACCAGTGGAGGAGGGAAACATATCCTGTGGTGTTCCGTGCCTTGTTTCCGGCGCGTGCGCGTCCCCTCCCCTGGCACTGGCAGGTTGGCACGGGGCCGGGACCGCCGGCGGCCGGAACAGCTAGTGTGAAGGTCCGCCGGCTGCCCTGCCCGCCTGGCACGGTGGCACCCTCGCGCCGAGTCACCCGGATGGGTGAGCCAGTCAAGGCAGCCATGATATGTGATGGACACGTGCGCCGCCAGGCGATGCGCTCGATCTGTTTGACGAGAGGAACGCAGACCAAAAGAATTGTGCCTGGCCAACAAGAGGCACCACAAGTTCAGTGACGCGCCGAGGAGGAACGCCGGGAGCTGGAGGGTTCGATCCAGCTCACGCGCTGGACGGCCAACTCTTTACAACGAGAGCATTTCGACGTGTTCCGCCGTGGCCGTGTCTTGGGAGATTTTACTAGTATCGAGCCAAAGAAAACTGATCACAGCGACTCGTACAAACTTGATACAAAATGGACACAGTGGTATTGCAAAATTTAAATTTGGGTCGCAACCCGGCAGTATTTCCTTCGAATTTCTCCAGGGAGCAGCACGCAGGTCTGAAAACTGAAATCCCCCGTCCTCGGCGTTCTCGTCGTATTTTCTCAGAAATACCCCCGCCACTTCCGCTAATTTCCCACCTAACCTCCCACCGCCGCACTGCTCTCTCTCCTCCCCTCCCCCGGCCCTCCCTCCCCAGTCCCCTCCCTTCCCCTCTCGTCTCGCCTCCTGCCTCCTCGCCTTCCCCATTCCCCTCGTCCGATTCATCCGCGCCCCAAAACCCCCACCCCGAATCCCAGCCGCCTCGCCTCCCGATGTCGCCGGCAGCTGGTGGCGCCGCGCCCGCGCAATCGGCGGCGGCGGCGGCCGCCCCGCCGGCGATCGCGGCGCCGCCGGAGCCCGGCCGCGCGGCGCCCCGCCGGGATCCGCCGGGCCAGCCGGAGGGGGCCGATCCCGCCAATGCGGCGGCGAGGAAGACGGCGTGGAACGTGCCGGCGCCGCCCACCGCCGCGGCGGCGGCGGCGGCGGCGGGCCCCGGCGGCGGCGGCGGCATCATTGGCGGGGACGACTCGTGGCCGGCGCTCGTGGAGTCGGCCCGCAAGTCGGCCTCGTCCGACTCCCTCAAGTCCCTCTCCGATGTCTCCGCCCCGTCCCAGCAGGTACTGAATCTCGCGATCAAGTCGATATCTTTCCATGCGAGTACATCTAGGCAAATCTGTTCTATTTTGATATTCGTGTTCGAGCTGATTGTTTATATGGGCACTGATGAATCTGCTAATACAATCAGGAGGATTCAACCGCATCATCGGTGCCCCTTCCTCATCCGGTGGTGGAGGTTGTTCCGATCCCCACTGGCTCAAACCCTACTTCCAGGCCTCCTCCCAATGCCACTGCTGCGGCTTCATCACAGCAGAACGGCGCCACAACCCAGCCAAATCCAGTTCGGCGCGGTGGCAGCAACGGTGGAGATAATGGAGGTGGCAGCCGTGGAATTGGTAGCAATGGCGGCCGCAGGGCTGCCAATAGTAGTGGAGGTGATGGGAGCAGCAGCGGTAATGGTGGTGACGGCAACTGGAACAATGCAAGCATTGGTACTGGCAGCGGTTGCAACAGTAGCAATGGCGATGGTTCCAGCAACTTGAGTGATAATGTCCCTGGTGGTGGTGCTGGTGGGAATGCCAATGGAAGCAACAGAAATGGGCCTGGTAATAGCCACGGGAACAACAACATACGAGGTGTTGGCGTTAGCAGCAGTAACAATACTGGTAGTGGTGATGGAAACAATAGAAATAGTGGTGGCAGCAGCAACCACTGGAACAATAACCCCCGGAACAGTAGTGGCAGTAGCAATGGCGTTGGAGGTCGTGGTGGTTACCGGGGTCGCCGCGACCATGAGAGAGGGGGTAATTTCTCTCCTAGGAACTTCCCAAGAGTTCCAGTAATGCCATATCAACAGCAGCAGCAGCCGCATGCTGCCTACCAGCCAGGGCCTTTTCACCGACCACCGCAGCCACACGCTGCCCATTTCATGATGCCACAACACTTTTATGTTCCTCCATTTGCCTACTCTGGTGAGCCTGAAAACCCAACCTTCTATTTTCTACAAATACTTTCACATATATTTATCGTAATGTGGATATTTTGGTGATATGCAGCTGATGTGCAATCTTATCCCGTCTATCTCCCACCAGTAGAACAGTTTCAGAACATGCATCTTGTTCGGTCGCCCATGCAGCCTGCATGGGTTCCTCCACAGGATCAGCCAAATCTTCAAGATGATATTAGGAATCAGATAGAGTTCTATTTTAGGTAGTGAATCTGCTTGGTTTCTCTTGGTGTTCTATTGCTGTTTCTTGATCTTAATTGTTTGTTTCTACTCTTATCTTGCTAGCACAAATAATCTATGCCATGACACATTCTTGAGGAGACATATGAGCGATCAAGGTTGGGTGCCTGTCGACCTAATCTTGGGGTTCAACAGGGTGAGTAGATTTTTTGTTTCCTTCTTGCTTTGTATCATGGGTAGGAAGTTTCTGTTCCTCGTGATTTCCCTAATTGTTGCCATGTCATGCTGAATGCTGATAGCCTGATACACTGCCTTTGCTGGCTTTATTTTATGTATCTACTTTTCCATTCCCAGAATTTGAACTTTTACCTGGTCAGTACATAAGTTGGCTCAATAAATGTCAGGAATGCTAGTCTGCATTGGTATTTCCTTTCAGTTTGTTAGTTAATCAGACTTTCAGTGAGCAGAGCAAGTTGGCAGTTTATCACTGTGTAGTTAATTTTTCTATGCGATGCATATCTCCTCTTCCTACATGACCCATTGCAAAACTAGTCTAGTACTGTATATGATTCTCAATGTACAAAAAGTGTGCTACACCTTAAAAATGTTAAACAATGAGGTTATGCTTTTATTAGGCAGGAGTACAACAAAAGATACTTCTTCAAAATATGGTGGCATATTTTAGGTCAGAAATAGCGTTTGTATTATGACAATTAAAGTTATCACAGACAGAAGTTTGTAGCCTGCGGTAGTCTCCTCGCTCCCTCCCTGCACAGTCGAAAGTGTTTTTAGTTTGGCTATCGTTAATGACAAACTGCTTGTTTAGTGCCCTCCTATTAGTTACATACTTATTTTTTTGTTTATTACCAGTTTGCCATTTTGTTCTTCTAGAGTTACATAGTTTGCTGTGTTAACTCTGTTGCTTGATGACATAATTATTATACTTGATTTATGTGACATTATTTAATGAACTAAGCATGTAAAGTCAACAAAATACATGGCAATGAGGATATTGGATTGATTGGTGCAAGTGTGTAACGTGAACTTGTATGGTAGCACTCGATCTGTCTGTTCTGTTTTTGCCTTTGCACTACTCTTTTTGGTGTTTATTTTTCTCTGTGTAATAAGCAGATTGGAATTTAGGGTACCTTATATCCATTTCGTGTAAGCTGCAATTTAATTTTACCTGCTGCACTTGTATACATTCAATACCATCCGCCCCTGCCACAGATTGCCAAGAAACTTATGCCTACTATACTTTTCCCATTCCTTTATTGTTTGCAAATTTTCTACTTTACTTCTAATAGTGACTGGAAGAATTGTTGAAGGTAAGGTAATTGACTTGATACTGTGGCTTTTAATTTACTCTGCAAGTCTTCTTCCTGAAATCTGTAGTTGATTCTTGCCTTGCGCTCTGTTCACTGTAAAACATGGTACGCAAACTCTTTTATATGAGCTGTTCCCTAATCTTGACTCTAGGTATGCATGTCTGTATGTGTAATACATGCCGCAAGTTAACAGTACATTTCCCAAGCTTTTTTAGAATGGAATAATGGCCAGTTCTGATATCTGCATAATGTGAAACTATCTGAAGTTAAGTGGAAGTTGGGATATCGAAAGAAAAGTGGTAATATCAATGTTGCATTTGGTAATGGGGATTGAATGATAATCTCGCATGCTCTGCTTCGCTGCTTCAACTTATTGTACTGGTCAATTTCTGTATGTTAAAATTCAAGTTTCAGAAATTGGAAATAAATAATATCGAATATTTGCGCAATAATGTTTGGTAATATGTATTATGCCAATTTGGGACTAGATAATGAATCATATTTTTTGTAGTAGGGTTTGAAAAAGAGTGCAGAAAATTTTGGTATTAATATGTTGCGCACATGCTCATATAGTTGATTTCTTTGCAGCTATTATTGAAGTGTTGTGGCAATTTTGCTTTTGCAGTATGCTATGATCAAGGATGTGTTCCTCTAACAGTTATATTCACCATAGCTTTTTTATGTTCTTTCTTAGATGAGGACATTTACAGGCTTGGTAGACACCAACTATATACTAGATGCTATTCGTGGTTCTAAGATATTGGAAGTGCAGGTTAGGCTATGTACTACTGCAGCATTTCCTTTATGTTTTCTTCACTACAAAGATAATGAGCTCTAATAGGGATTGTATTTACATGTTTTCAAACTTCTTTTGCTCCTATCTATGCTACAGGGAAATAACATCCGAAGGCGCAATGACTGGATGGAGTGGTTACTTCATTAAGGCTGTCCACTAGCGAATCAGGTTGCTTCTTCTACCAAAGTAACTAGATTGATTTCATTCCATGACCTGCAAGCCACTGCTAGATGAAAGTTGCTAGCTTGAATATTTTGCAGGTTCAGATGCCAAAATGCAATTGCATGCTATATTCGGGGAACTGAATAGAAGTCTTCTTGATTTGATCACGTGCACTGGTTCCGTGATAGATTGATGTACAGCAGGTCAACTGAAAGCCGAAAGATTTTGTTTGTTTAGATCAAACGTGATGGATGCACGTAAGGCACGTTTGAAGGCATTATTGAGGGGAAGACACCAATAACAGGAAATAAATTCCATAGAGCATAAATCATTTTTTGGTCTGTATAGTTTTGTCCAAGAACAAGTGATACTGCCTTCTCATCATGGAAGATAGATTCGTGCTGAACGATTTTGGTGTTACCTGGGGTTTATTCATGAAATCGCCACTCATTTTTTTTGGTTGCATGTGCCTGGTTTTGCTGTTCTTGGGGGAAAGATTCGGGTGTTGCAATAGATATTACAGTATGTATGCTATATGATGATGCTCTGGGAATAATTTTGTATGTTATTGTTTCACGTCGTATGGTCCTCGAGCTACGTAATGAGATTAGCCACTCTATTCTGGTCGATTCCGAGGTGTTCTTTCCGAATTGTCACCAGCAACAGTGTGGAACTTGCAAGCTTCTTGTACCATGAGTTGCTTCTGGTGAAATTCATGAGAGTATGTTGTCAAAATTTTTCGCTGAACATGTCGAAAAATGGACTCGCTGTATTTTACCATGCGACTGATGATGCTTTGATTAGGCTTTGTGGAGTGGCCCCTCGTCGGGCCTCCGATCATCAGCCAATAAACCCAGTCCATAACAGAAGTACAGCACCGGTAATAAGAAAAATAAAGTCAGAAAAAACTATTTTACCTCCTTCACCTATCATGATCTTTTCTGACCAAATGAGCGGCAACGTGACTTGTCCTGAGTTCCATTTTACCATATTCATCTATTCTGACCTGTCAGGAAAAAAATCTATTTTGCTATATGCCTATATTTACCTATCATGATCTATCCTGATCATATGATCAGCAACATGCTCTAAACAGTTCTGAGTTCTACTCCTGCATGATTGTCCTGAGTTGAGAGCTGAGATAGGGACACCGGACACGTGCCGGCGAGGCACCCATTGGGAAATGCAAAGGCGACGCCCGTATGATTGTTGGCACTCCGGGAGTCCAGGCAGCAGAGCCACGGCCAGAAGCAGGCGGCCAGTGACAGTGATGATCCATCGACACTCTCCTGGGCTCCGTCGCGGCCGGCGGGCCAATCCGGCGCCCTGGCCGCGGCCGTGGCGTGCATGTGCTTCGTGCCATCCACCTCCCATCCTCTCGCCGGACTGGCTGCCGCTGATAATGCAGGCGCCACTGCGCAGACCGGCCGGGGGGCCGTGCTCGACTGCCAATCGCCTCCGCGAGATGAGATTGTGGGAGCGATGCCAATCGTGCCATTGCGTGTGTATCCCCGGGCAGCGGCATGGCTTCACGACTGGGCGCGCTGGGGCAGCTATCTCCTCAGAGTGGCACACGAGGTGAGGTTGCCAGCCAGGTTGGATCGGACCATGGCGCCACTGAAAGCTACTTTAGAAATGCGACTAGCGTGTGCCCCAATGGTCTCCACCTATCCCCCTTTGGTTGAGTTCGGTTGATGGTACAAGAGGTGGATGCGTGTATAGTCTGGTCTCACAACGTACATGTACTGAGGTACGGTAGAGATCGTAGCAGAGGGAGAGAGCCGCCTGAAAAACAAGGAAGAGATATGAAGCTTTTTTTTTTCATTTTGCATTGTGGAAAAGATACTGGAAAGCGGAGATTAGCTTTATTACAGAAAGATGAAAAGTTGCACAATCTACCACATATTACTTGGAGTTTGATGTCTTCCAAGCTGTTTGATGTCTTCAAAGCCGATGATGAGAATGTAAACATTGCAGTACTGTTTTTTTTTATTTGAAAAGAAAACATTGCAATCCTAGCACTTTTTTTAGGCCTGCAATCCTAACACTTGACTTGCCTGGTCTTTCATGGATCAACATCGTTTAGCAAGGGCAATTAGCATCTACGCACAGAGGAAGCTTTTGGAGGAGAATAAAGGAAGCGGCCATCTGTAACGAAACAACTTACTATACGGAGTACATGGTTGTAGGATCGTGTTTTAAATTCATCCTCAAAAGGGGGAAAAAGAGAGCCCTCCCCGAAGCCCATCCGTCAGTCAAATCAAAACATTTCAGTCAAATCAAAGCATTTCGCATATAATAACATTTCCTTATTTGTGTTAAGAAATCCATAATCAAGGGATAATTGTGGGCTCATACCAAATATACCCCTGAAGGGTTTCCCCCACATCTATATAATCAACAACCTTGTATTTATCTATGAGTAATGAGAAAAAGACCTGAAGCTCCACTATATATGTGTCCATGTGTTATTTGGGTATGAGATGGGAAGGGAAACGAGATTCAATCTACAGCTTCTCACGCCTTGTTCTTGGATTGGGATTGGGTAAATCGGATCAGGGATCCGATTCTTAACATGTTATCAGCAGCTCTTCCAACTGGGTGACTTCGTTCACGACCTTGATTTTAACCTGTTAATTATAGATTGATTCTTTATTTTCGATCTAAAATTTTGCATGCGTCGGCCGCACATCGATCGCCGCGAGCGGACGCCCTCCCGCCGTGGGGCTTCGCCACACGGTGTTGGCCGGCCAGGCAGCCACGGCCACGGTCATAGCCTGCTGCCCTCTTTGGCCGTCGGCCACATGCAAGCGAACGAGAAGGCAGCCGCCGCCGGCTTCATTATTTTTTTAATCTTCCTCGATTTTATAATCAGTTCGATCTCAATTTGATTATGCTAATCAAGTTGATTTTTTTTGGACCGGTACATGCGGCTTGTTCCTCCCGATCAAGAGTCGATGAGAAGTGCACCAGCGGCGGCGGCTGGTGCATGGCAGACTGGCAGCCGCGCCGTGCATTGATCGACGCTGCAGTATACACCGCGTACGCATACAAGATACAAAGGCCCACGATTCTCCACCGCCAACCACACACACCGGCCGCAGCTCAATCTGCTGCCAACACCGGTGGCCTTCACGATCACCGCCACGACTGGCCGTCGCCGACCTCACTGACGTCGTCTCATCATCGCGCAGGCAGGTCATTGGCCTAGTGCCCTACGCGGCACGAATCCATTCGACGTTCAGGCAACGGTTTGTCTGAATCATCCTTCTATATTCCGTCTACTAAATTAATCTGGTTGATTAATTTCTACTAGATGAATTCGCACAGCAGATTAATTATGTTTACAATTTAGTACAAATTTTATTTGTATTCAAGTTCTACTAGGCTTTTGATCATGTAGATTAATTATGCTAGTAGATCGATTGTAACTTTGAACCAGATTGCCACACTTTGTGGATCTGTTTGGTATGGACTAAGACACCGGCTATCCCACCATGCTATGCATGTACGCCGGCGCATCCTTTGCATCGCTGGCCACCCCAACGCACAGAATGGAATCTGCGTACGCCGGCGAGTTCTAGCACATAAAGCTTCCCAAACGCTACGTTCTAATTACCACCAACGCGTTTAGTGCGTAAGCCAGCAAACGTATGCGCGGCACTGCCTGAAGTCGCACTTTAACTAAACCTATTTTTTCATGTGAGTAATGGCCTTGTTCGGCCATCTTGCACCGTTGTTGTGGCTCTGCCGGCCGCCGCTGGTTGCTATACACCAAAATATGCTTTGTATGGATCTGAGCATATATTTCTAAGCCATGCGCCTGAAGCCGCATCAAATCAATTGCCCCATCAAAGTAATGGTATAATTTAATTATCTCGATAGCTAGCTTCTCTACCGATTAAAATCCTGCATATTACTTTTTAGTAGATTAGTTTGGCTAGCTGGATTGGTTTTGATACTAGATTAAATTCGCTAGCTCTATAATCAATTGGTTGATTTTGCTAGCCTACTGTTCACTAGAATTATTTCTAGTTTTCCACACAATAATGTATACCGGCGTGCTTGCTTCTTTGTCCATGCGTGGCCGCATGTTCATATGTCACCATTTTTTAATGGTCGTTTCTGTTGTTTAAGGTTGCATGTTGTAGAGCTCTTGCTGTGATCACTGCGTATGACAATGCGCGCATCATCAGCGCCCTGCAGGCCGCGCAACGTGCCCTGCTGGCCGTGCCGCCAGCGCATGCCATCACGTAGTATATTTTTTGGAGGTGCGTTCCGGGAAATATTGATGCGATTGTCGAAAGTGCGGTGCCTAGTCAGCACCAGTGGCTGCCACCCCGCAATCGAGCAAGGTAGCTCTGCTATGTTTATGTGCACGCCCCACCCGCTGCCAGTCTTTGTCACGGCAGGCACATCCCACGTATGCACTACCGCCGCCCTGATTGTCACGAGCTGTCGTGTTGGTTACGTTGCCAAGTGTATTGTTGTGTGTGCCCCTTGTGCCATCGTAAGTGCCCTGTTCGCTGCGGCACCATCTTGGGCATGTTCACGACACTAGTGAAACGGGGTCAGGCCATCGTGCTTGGAGCTTTATTTTTTTTGTTTCCTTATGATTTGTTATTTTTGTGGCATAATATATTTATATATATAGCCAAAATGCCATAATATTTATGAAAATCATATAATGCTCGGAAACATATGGGAAGTTAATGAAATATCCATGATGAAACCACACTCTATTCCTTTACTCTCTCTTCATGCATAAAGTTAATTTACCTGAAGTAACCTGAAGCAATATAACATAATGCATGAATTTGGTTCCGTAATAAGACATCACAAATGGGAATTATAATTATGTGCTCGAATGGCGAGCTAGTAATACCTTACCAGTGTTCTAAATATTAGATAAAGACTTACAACCTCGGTTATAAAGTGCACAAACCGATGTTGGCATCTTCCTCTCTTTGCTGCTGAAAAAGGATGAGGTATATAATGATATAAAAAGTAATAACAACCCCATCTCCTAGCGACATGAAGTTGAAAGAACACTAACAAATTGTTAGTAATATTCTGAGAATTTTTCTACCATGTTAGTGTGGAAAATTATTGTACGTTCCCGAAGAATTACATATCTTGTCCTACTTAGGACTGTATTTGCTCATGTAGTGTATAATTCTCAGAATCACATAAAGTCACCGAATAGTCTTGGGGATAATTACTAAACAAGTGTGTAATATACTATTAAGTATAAGCGTAAGCCGAATGGTAAAAGTAAGTCCCTGATGGATAAGTTATTTGGGCGGCTTTATATCAAAGCTATTTTGGACAGTGTCCTTTCAAGATCTACTGTTGATCTACCAGAAGTAAGAACAACAGGAAGACGATTATGAATCCCACATCACTGTAGATCTTAAAGCTAAATTGGGTGTTGGCCCATTCTTGGTAAATTATTTTTGGCGCTGAAAAGCCATAAAACCCTTATTTATAAGGTTGCGAGTGATTATAATTTGTGAAAGAAATTTGTAGAGCTTGAGATTGACTGATGCTTTCTCCTTGTGTTTTTCTAAGTCTTATTATGAATCATACATATAAGAGTAGCAAGAATTATTTTGATCTAGTCCCAGAAGGATCTTGGACACTTTTTCGCTCTCACCAAGCAATTCTCATCCTTTGCTTACTAAGCAAACTTTACACTACAATGATATTTTCCATATAACATGAATTTTTGGCCTTACCTATTCTATTCTTAAAGCTTCTCTTTATGCTGAACAATGAAGAGATTGAAATTATGCTTTATAGGATAGTTGGTATATAAGATAAGAAGAAAATTTGCCTAGTAGGCAGTTTGGACCACAAATAAGTAGCTTGAGAATCTATTGATGGATAAGTGTTAGCACTAACAACCCGAAGTTGTGATTGTGTTTGAGTTTGTTCAGGATACAGATCAGCCACATGTTTTCGATTAGTTGTACCGTGCACTTGAAGGTGCAAGTAGTACTTCAGCCTGTTGATTAAAAGTCCAACTCTTGTCTTGGACTACATGCTGGCTCATTCGCTTGTCTATCCTTGAGGCTATTGTTATATAGTTTAGGTTCTCTTCCAAAACAGAATTACAAAAAATGTTGCTATAAATATAAAGGTTAATGGTATGAGTAATTGGATAAATCATGGGGAATAACAAAATGAGTCGGCCTATATGACCTTGCATATAAATGCTTGGCAGCATCGGCATGATGTCGTGCACTTTCTCTTGAAAATTTTCTATTGACAAAATTGTGCTACATATGACAATTTAAATCCTGAAGATTGCATGTGTATTAGGTAGCAATAACAATTTCATAGAATTACAACCACTAATTATGTGTCTCACTTGAAGTTGAGCATAAGCCTTTCATTAGAAGAAAATAAATGCAGTATTCATGCCACTGCATTAATCTAAGTCCAAACTCACTGCATATGAAGATATGAATTTAAAACCCCCATCTTTGTATAGTGCATAAGATTTCCTAAGTAAATCACCACCCTAGCATACATTAGTCACTACTAGAAGTTTGTGGCCGGGGATTTTGTTAGTATGCTTTCAGAAATATCTCAACATTAGGGGAGATAAATGCCCATCTTAGATAATGCCTTGATATTTATAGAGAAAATGCACAAAAGCCAAATTGAACCTGTCGTTTAGTGTATACTCCTTTATATATGGAGTTTGCCAGAAAATCATTTGATTCAATGAGGAGTAACCATAATGGTTTAAATACATTGTAAATGCTTCTACTTGAAGTAGATGTGGATATACCCGGGATTAATATTATATCCACATTTGACTTATCGGTACGATCTACTTCTGCGGGGACGCCTGCGAATATGATCATACGCCCTTAGTCAAAGCATATGCTCTTGATGCAAATTCACGTTGTATGTGAAAACTCTCCTTCAATGAACTCACCCTGTTGGTGATTTTCCTCAAGAAGAGGTCCATCCTGAAGATGAAATTCCTAGCGATGCGCGCAAATATTATAGTGCCAGGAATATGGAACAACAATGAATCTTTCGTTTTAGGAAATGACGAAGATATTAATTTAATGTTGTGGGAAACGAATGTGTCGACACCTGTCTTGCCTCTCTAATTGCAAATAATTCTCCTCGAGAGAAACCGGATCTGAAATAAAGTCCTAGGCACGAGTGCTTGAAGCTCTCTTATCGGGTCAATGAAACATGCAATTGAGGCTGAACCAAAAATCGCAAAGTGAAAGTTCCGAGCCTGAAGTTCGGACATTTATGGGTCATTATTGATATAATAGGTGGTGAAAGCGATGGTTCAAGTGGTCTTGGAATGGACCGGTCTCCAATATGTGTTGAATAAACATGGTTCCGTTATGTAATATCTGGCAAAGTCATGAATAAAAATATGCAGTTAATAGGATTCTGAAAATCCATCATGAGATCCTAATAGGACTCAGAATCTTGAATGGTAAATAAGCAACATTGAAATCTCATACCAATATTACATTTCCAAAGAAGTTTATCTTCTTGGATAAAAATTACTCTATGCAGAGAGAATACCTCCCTGTTGAGAGGATATTTCCCTTAAGGAATTTTCTTGAAGAAAAATAAAACAAGTCTGAGTTAAACACCAAAATTTGATAATTCTTATAGAAGTACAAAGACCCATATAAGACCCGAAAAAGTATGAAAGGAGGAACCAAAAGATCAGAAGGGCGCCATATAATTATATGTGCATTTCAGGGGTTTTATTTCTGAGTTTTACTTGGCATGTGTGTATCTCCTGATATATGTTCCACCAGGAGATTTGGACTGGCGGTATCCTCTAATACCCTGAAGGTAGAAACCCAGAAGGTATGGTGTTACTGACAATTATATCCCCATTGCGCCAGTATGACAGACTAAAAAGGTGTACATGATCGGTTAAGAATATTGAAAGACTATAGATGGTCTCTGATGGACCTCTGCCCTTTTGTTACACCGTTTTAGAGCTGCAATTGATTAAATCCTGGATAAATATTGTATTCAATATATTGTGGCTTATGATAGAGATGGAAATATGACACCCCAATTTTCCTTCTCATTATTCTAGAAGAATAACACATATCTTGAAGAATATGTTATAGTAAAGGCTTCAACGGGTGTTGTCGCCAGGGGGAGCAAATACTTAGTATTGCTTAATTCATTGGACACTGAGTGTCCTAGAGTATGTCTTGAAGATATCAATTTTATCTGAAGGATCTATCAATAGATTAAGATCTAGTTGAACGATATTGCAAATCAAAGTGGCTTACCTATACTACCTCTTGTATTCCAGAAGATATTTGAGGTGGAATTTCTGAATTGATACTTGCAGTGACATGAAATTTATTTGCTAAATCCTTATGCGCACGTACTTCCAGAAGAAAGTGTTCTTGCCATAGTGAAATGATCTTGCTTGGTTCATGGGGAGTATATCTCCTAACATGTCACACCCGGTTTTAAAGGCAAAACCAGGTGCATCTCATATGTGCGTCAGGATCAGTTTACACACATATGGTAGACGTCACAAGTGAATATCCATAACCATGCATAACAAAAGAGTATTATAGTGCATTTATTACAATCTCAGAGTTGACTCAAATGTCATAGCGGAAGACTTAAATAAACGTTCATCTAACGAAGCAAAAGTGACTCCAACTCCACAGGCATTGACTGGGGGAGACTCGCCTAGAACTCCTCAAAATCAGTAGTGAAATCCTCAAAATTCTCCCAATCTGAGCAACATTCCGGGTGTAGTTGATGCAATAAAAGAAAGAAAGACAACAAGTATGAGCACATGACGTACTCAGCAAATGTAATATGACATACAAGGCTGAGGCAAAAAGGTTGGCTGACCATACTGCAGTAAGCACTTTTAGTTGGTCAAGTTTTATTAAGCAACTATTTACTAGCAAATGAAAGTATATACCACCCACAAATTAATGAATGTCATATTCCCCAACATATTCATATAACCACGATTTAGATCATGTTCAAGTATGATTATCATGTAAGGGTCCAGGCCGCTCTTGCCCGTGAGCACGGCTGTTATAACAGTTTTACACTCTGCAGAGGTTGTACACTTTCACCATAAGCCGCGTAAAAGTTCAAGAGAACTTTAAACCCAACCATGCCGAGGGGGCCAATCCTCTTCAATCACACTACCGAGGTGTGACCGCATAGGGACGCTACGAGGCCTTTACAAAGATTCCTTAGTAAATAGTAACCCGCTAAGGTTTCCGGTTCAGAAGCAAAGCATAACCCTCCCTAATGAGATCTGTCTCTTACCAAAGCCCACAGCTCAAGAGGACCGAGCTATACCCCGTCAACCGCCGCGCCTCTTGCCCCTTTCGGGTAAGGTTACCATCCACTAAAGTCCCTAATTAGTTAGCCAAGACCAGAGCCATATGGTACTTATGGTTGCACTGTTTTCCTCGGTGGTTCTCCATGTTCCAATTAAAAAGATATGATCTTGCCAATTAATTATTTAAAAGAGTAAATGGAACATAGAGTAGGGGTTCATTTAACCAATCCCAGTTGAGCAAGCTAAGCATCATCTACCATCAAAGTTAATTAAATAACCCAGTTTCAGGGACAGGAAAATATAGTGACTAGGCAAATCCTTAAATAGGAACCCATCAAATTGAGACGCATGCATGGGTGGTGAAATTAATAATTATTAGAACATTTGCATGACATAATACACTTGCCTTCTTCCCAACTCTGTTGCTGCTCAAATCCTTCTCCAACTGTTGGTTCTTCAGAAAAATCCTCGAACTGGTCGTTTCCTAATCGCATCACACATTCACATGCAAGGAAACAATACAACAAATAAGAAACAATACACCAAACAATTCCAACAGAAGAAAACAATAGCACAAAACTAATCTACGCATTATAACGAACGCGTGAGCACGAGAATCACTAAAATCGGAGTTAAAACGCAAAAGATATGGCTTTTCTAAGGTTCAGGGACTTGCTGGCAAAGTTTTAAAAGTTCCAGGGGCTTAACTGCGAAAAACCAGGGGCTAAAACATAATTTTATATAAAAACTCGAGGGTTTTCATGTAAAAAGACAAAACTTGGACCTCGGGCACAATTTTAAAACTTGCAGGGGCTAAAACAGAAGAAAAAGGACCTAAACGTAATTATTTTTGAACTAACTAGGACCGCGGGTTGATTTCCAGAAAACTCGGGGGCTCTTTAGCAAAATAGCCAGCGCTGACCGTTACGGCTCTGTTTGACTTGGAAACTCGGGCCGACGTGGAGCGTTGGATCTTGATCTGATGGTCCAAATCAGATCGGGCCGAGGGGGTAACGCCGGCGACGACGCTCGGATGACGACGGGACTTGGACCTAGAGCATCAGGAGGGGATGGCGAGCTCACCTGGCTAGCTCTTGACGACGGAAGGGGAACGCAGCGGCCGGCCGGCGATGAATGGCGGACGGCGGCTCTGCTCGAATGGCGGCGAGCGAGATTAGCGCGGCCGAAGCGGGGAAACGAAGCGCGAGCAGCACGGGAGGGTTGAGTGGGCGGCGGCGAACTCACCAGAGGCAAACTCGGCGAGGTTCGGCTCACGACGGCGACGGACGACGGCGGCGGCTCGAGCTCGGCAATGGCGGCAGCGCGGGCGGCTCGGGTTTGCGGGCTCGATTGGATTGGAGGGGAAGCGGAGGCGGCGGCCGTGTTTTATAGGCCCGGGATGGGGGTCAGGCCACGCCTAGGCGTGCGTGTCCCGGCCGGACACGGCGGCGGCGGCGGGACGGACTCGGCCGGGGAGTCCGGGTCGGGGAAGATGAACCCGACAGGTGGGTCCCACCTGTCGGCGAGAGAGAGGGAGAAAGAGATGAGAGGAGAAATGGAGCGGGCCGGAGATGGGCCGAAAGTGTAGAAATGGGCCGGGGGAAAAAGAATCGGCCGGGGAGAAAAGAAAGAAGTAGAGGGGGCAAACTTGGACCGGGCCAAGAGTTGGAGGGGCAAAAACGAACTCTGCCTAATTTAACTTTTCTAAAACTCAAACAAAAGCAAATCAAATCCGAATTTAAACCGAATTTAAATTCCAACTTGATTTACTAGCAACCAAAAATATATGCAACAGCATGAATGCAACAAAAAGTTATTGTGACTAAAATAATTATTTAATATGATATTTAAATTGATAAAAGGCTAGAAATTCCAATTAAATCCTAGAAAATTTATTTAAGCCTTAATAAATCCTAGAAAATTTCAGAGGGTTGCTACAATTTAATTGTGATGAATTTTAGGGTGTTACATAACAGGTAGCCTTTGACAGGTATTCTATTGAGTATAGAACATTACGATCCAGAAGATTGTAATTTGTCTTATAGACAGCTGTTGTACTCTTTTCCCTTAGTGAGTTTTCCTGAAGTTTCTCACGTAAGGTTTTTAACGAGACAACAATGTGTAAATGCAACTTCCGACGCTATGCACTCTTCCTTCATTTTTTTCCCACTGGGTTTTTGGAGTTTTGATGAGGCATGAGTTCGTCGTGGTATTCGCCCAAGGGGGAGTGTTAAGAAATCCCTAATCAAGGGATAATTGTGGGCTCATACCAAATATACCCCTGAAGGGTTTCCCCCACATCTATATAATCAACAACCTTGTATTCATCTATGAGTAATGAGAAAAAGACCTGAAGCTCCACCATATCTGTGTCCATGTGTTATTTGGGTATGAGATGGGAAGGGAAACGAGATTCAATCTACAGCTTCTCACGCCTTGTTCTTAGATTGGGATTGGGTAAACCGGATCAGGGATCCGATTCTTAACAATTTGCACCTCACACACACCCCCACTAAAATATCCTGGATCTGGAACAGTAACAAGAGTACTAAAACGTCAACTTGTAGAGCCGATGGAGATGGGGTACATCAGTGCTGGATAAAACAACACACGGCCACATATTCTCCTGGCCCACCGCCACCAAAATCATCGTACTAACGTATTGGTTGTGTTTAGTTCAAATAGTGGATGGAAAAATTTGGCGAAAATGTCACATCGGACACTGCAGTGCACTGTAGCATTTTTCGTTTGTTTGTGATATTTTTTGTCCTATAATGACCTAACTAGACTCAAAAGATTCGTCTCGTCGTGTACATCAAAACCATGCAACCGGTTTTTTTTATTACCCACGATTAGTGCTTCATGCATGAAGAGAGATATTTGATGTGATTTAACGTGATAGGTGAATAGTGAAGTTTGAAGAGAGAATTTTTGGAAGTTTTCGAAACTAAACATAGCCATTGTCATCTGGCCATCTAGTCTCAGGGCTCAATAACAACGACGCCCCTCGCCCTTTTCCGTCGCTGTCCCTTTGGAAACGGCGTCACCGCACGGAACAGGGAGGTTTTAGGCCGGGCCGGGCACCAGAGAGGAGGCAGCGGGGCGCGATCGGGTGGGTGTACGTCGCGGGCCGGGAGTCCGACACGTCAAATATTCGGCTTTCTTGTGATGGCCGCCCGGGCGGGCCCGCGCCGGTACGTGCGCATGCATGCCATGGTGTACCCGCCGAGACGCGGCCCTGCCCTGCTCTCGCGACCTCATCCACCACACCTCTTTCGTCGTTCTTCTTCCTTCAAGCGAAGACCGAAGAAGCTCGCCGCCGGGGCCGGGGGCCCTGGCTACAGGCTACTGTACTGTAATCCGGTCCACGACCTGGCCGGCTGGCTCGTGGTCCGGGAAGGGACTGAGGGAGGAGAGATACTCTGCCCGTTACTTGGACTCCAGCTACACACACAGTGGGTTTATGGCATCCAAGCTCATACAGTACTTGTACTTCTTCACTGATGCTCTGGGCAAATCTGACCGGCCCGTGTGGCTTGGGATCTCTCCTCTCTTTTTTTTAGATTGTGCGACTTAGGATCTCCCTGAAGAATTATTAGGCCGGGCCTGTAGAGGGGTAACAAACCTCTAAAAATTCATCGCGGTCTAAGTTACGGCCCAAATCAATTGTTTAAATTTAATTATTTTCCACTTTAAATTAAGCGGGCGGCACCCAATATTTTGGTCGGAAAGAAGCCGAGGCTTTTCTCGGTACAGTCTGAGAAATGCCCATGTCTCAAATAGTCAAATACACACACTCGTGATCTTGATTTGTTACGAGACAGCCGAGTGTTTGAACTATTCGTATCTGAATTTTCACCCGAGGCACCCATCTCCATCGAGATCAAGCCTCTCTGGTAGCTTGGGGGTGAAAATGTGAGATTCAGAGTTTCTTCGACTCTGATATTTTTCACCGAGAAACTGTTTGACCTTATAGTTTCACGAATTCTCACCGTAAACTCAATGTTCCACACTTGTTTTTGCAGACTCACCCAAACATCATGCAAAACACCATTTCGCTCCCATCGGAACCACAGCAGTAACTAGTTTCTTTTTTTCTGCGTGGCAGTAAAATAGCATTTGATACTATGCTAAAAAAATAAATGCCATATATTTGAGATGTACAAATTTAGGCGAGAAACACTATCATTACCACTGGCAAATCGTGAAAGGCCAGAGTTTACCAGAGGAGTTCTCTTTGCATTCTTGTTTCTTAATCGTGGCGGTGCACCTTTTCCTTTCTGTCCCGACTAAACGATGTCACGCACTCCATTCATCAATCATCACGGCAATTTTGGGATGATATTCTAAGGCTACTTGAGGATGAGGCTTGAATTGTGCCACCCATTTGTCTTTTGGGAGGTACAATTAGAACTATGCTTCACAAACCAGATAGAGGCCTTGTTTAGTTCCCAAGTTTGGCATGTCAAACTAGACATTTTACCATTAATATGTCACTCTACCATTTTATTTGTATTTATGAATAATTATCTAAATATTAATTAATTAAGCTCAAAATATTCATCTGCAATTAATTTTTGATTTCATCTACATTCAGTACTTCGTATATATACCAATATTTTGATGTGATGAAAATCTTCTTTTTCCGTAGTGAAATTTGGGGTCAAATTTGAGGAACTCAAGGCCAGAGCCTTCATTCGCACAACACAAAACAAGATTCTCCCGCTTGGTTTTCTTTCTTTTGATCAATAAGCGTGCACGTTGACCAATAGTCTGTTTTGTGTTGTCACATCTCAAAACCCTTTTGAACAGTAAATCAGTGGTAGTGAACATTGAAAAATTATTTTCTTACTGCCGGATGTACTGTACCAGCAGTTTTTTTTTCTATTCTTGATAGACAAAAAGAAAGAAGGCTCTCTGAGAGTGCACGACAAAAGAAATGGGGAATTTTCTTCAAGAATATATAAAAAAACATGGGCCTCACCGGTGCAGACACGTATAAAGGAGCATCCCCAGCATCTTTGAGGAGTGTGGTCACAGATTTGCCACTGTTTTTATTTACCTTCTTCAATGTAAAGATGAACGAAACCTTTACCGATAGTTTGGTACAGTGGTGAGCATAGACAAGTACACTTGCTGCACCAAAATATCTCTGGTGTAGTTTCACGAGATTATCTTGCCGGCTGAAATGATCATGGTCACCTGTACGCAAGGCAGAGGAAATTATGGCTTTATCGTTTCGGGCTATCTGTCTATCTCGTACCCTAATAGCTTAATATGGAGCCAATGGGTCCCTGCCGGGGGCACATCTCAAGGGTTCCCATATGATGTGAACTTTTCTGATAGTAGAAAGGTGTTTACGATTTTTGTTGGGAAAAAAAAGGAGAGAATGATTCTTGGATGGGTATATGACTGTTATTTGGGTAATGTTACCTAGGTATGCTACCTGTGTACTATCTTGGAGTTTTTTATTTTTTTTAAAAAAACTATTAGGACTTTGATGAGACTTAAGTGATGTGACGATATATCCTGATCAGCACTGGGAAAAAAACAAGAGGGAGACTGATGACTTCTGCTGCTCTGCCTGGGATCTCCTGGCTCACTTGTCTAAAAAGGGAAATTACTGAAAGCCCCACAAAAGAAAAAAAAACTTCAGCAAACTCCGAGTTACGTTAAAATGATCGAGATTTCCAACAGGAGTCAAACAGCTCATCACCAGTAGATGTGAGCCACGGAGCTCGGTCCGGTTTCACAACCTTTTCTTTTTCATCTTTCAGGAAAGCGAAGGGTGGCAGAATACGATCCATTCCTCCGAATTTCGCCGAAAACGAAATGCCCATTGCAAAATTAAGTGGGGGCATCTACAAAACAGCAACGTCTCTTTCTGATTGCAAGTTGTTGCAAACCTAGTTATGTATCAAACAAAGTAACAGCGGTCAGTGGTCCTCTCTGTTTTAGCAGTGACCAGCATGGAAACACTGCGTATGCTCCTTCAGGATCAGGGGCTGTGAATCTTCAGACCAGAGCCGAAGAAAACGACTTGACCTGCAGCAAATATTCAGTAGCCAGAGACTTCGGAAATAAAAGCCCCGTCTCGCTTTCAGAAATCGACACGCGAACAAACGAATGAGTCGAGATAACATGCATGACGAGAGGATAAGTGTAGCAAGTTGGGGGGAAAGAACAACATTCGCCATCCAGCATAGAAGAGGAAAAACAGAAGGAGACCCAGCTTCCCGGATCGTTCTTTCTTTTCTTGCGACCCAAAATGTCATTGTTCCAGGAAGCAATAGTTGCCACATTTGTACAAGCAGGCTCATCATCTTTCTGCCTAATCCCACGCGACAAAGCTAGACACATATAGACACATATGTATATATAGCAGCCAGCAGGACGCCGCCATGGCAGGCAGCAGCCTCTTCTAGCCAGGCAGCTGCCACTGTACAGATCGATCGAGGCAAAAGATACTAGTACGTGCCCTAGACGAAATCGAACATGACTTGATTTTGTACATCATCGGCGTCGGGCTAAGTAGAGTGGCAGCAGAGGAGTACTACTGGTTGCCGTGCGGCACATGACTATATATGAGCTAGTAGTATGTGAGTAGTTGTCCTAGCAGCTCTCACTAATTAGTCGCTTACTCGTAATCAATTGAGTGATTGATTACCGCCTCAAAAGGAGAAGACTTCGATTGATCGATCGATCCCCTCGCCGTCGTCGTCAAAATGGCGCGGACGGCATCCTCTGCAGGGTCCTCTTCACCGGCACCGGCACCGCCACCTCCACGGACACCCTTAGCTGCCGAATCAAGAAAGGCGCGAGCTTTAATTGACGAACGAAAACTAGGTGTGCGTGCGTGCGAGCGAGAGGGGTCTTCGATCGATCGGGTTACCTGCTCGTACTTGACGCGGAGGCTCTTGTTCTCCTCCTGCAGGAGCTGCACCGCCGTCTCGAGCTCGCGGACGTAGGCCTGCTTGCGCGTGCGGGAGCGCGCCGCGGACTCGCGGTTCTTGATCATGCGCTTCTTGCGGCGGTCGGAGCCCCCGACGCCGGCGGCGGCCCAGGCGGCGGGCGCGGCGCCGGGGACGAGGCACATCTCGTCCTCGAGCGCGCTGCGGGCGCCGCCGCCGGCGTCGAGGCTGTAGGCGGAGAAGAAGGGCGGCGGGGACGCGGCGGCATTGCAGAAGCCGGCGCCGAGGTCCAGGTGGTGGCGGGCCGCGCCGCCGTCGGCCGCGAAGATGCCGGCGCCGGCGGGCTGGGCCGGGGAGGGGCCGGCGGAGGAGGAGGAGAGGAGGTGGAGGCGGGAGTTGAGGCTGAGCTGCGTGGAGATGAAGGCGGCGCAGGGGGAGACCGCGGCCGCGGAGGAGAGGGGCTGCGGCGGGGACGCGCTGGGGCTGCTGGCGGTGTTGGCCCATATGTCGTCGTCCTCCTCCAGGTCCATGGCGGCCATCCCCCACCCCACCTCGCTCGCGCTCGCTCTCTCGCTCGTTGGCGCCTCTACGCTTGCTTGTTTTGGGCACGCACCGGCGCCCCACGGGGCCACAGGGCTGGCTGGGTGGGTGGCTTTAGTAGCCGCGGAGGCCAAGGGGAAAGGGGTAGAGGAGCACAGCGCAGGCAGAGCTCACAGTGGCACTGTGGGTGAGGCAGCCGATGCCCGAGAGATCACTGTTCACTGGTGAAGGAGACCCGACCCGGCACTGGTCAAAGCAAATGGCCAAATCGCCGGGGTCTCCGATTGGCTCGCTGGGGGTTTCTGCTGCGATTGGCCGGGGCCTCCGTTTTCTACTCCTCCACGATCGATTCAGATTAAACAACGTCTGCTCAACTGAACGTCTGCACGAGTTCATGGGGCCCCGTTGCTAATGGCAGTTTCTGTTGGCAGGTACTCGTACTACACGGTGGAATGGTGCAATGAACACTGATCACGATGATAAGTAAGCCAGGGTTTCGGGAAACCCACAGAGAAGCAGTGGATCAACTGCTCAAGGCTTGGAACAAAAAAAAAAGGCGGAATCCTACCTCTGAGAACAAAAGGCACGAGAGGTGGGAGGAGGAACTAGCAAAATCACAGGAAACGTGGAAGAGTGAATTGGTAAAACCTACGTACATGGAGACATACATAGAAGGTAAGAGACCCATTGGATCAACATCTTGTGGACTAGATTATGTTTTGGTGACATGGCTACTGAGGACTCACACCTCTCTTACATTCGGTGTCTTTGATGACTTTTGTAGTTGCTATATGGATGCAGTCTTAGTCTTGTTGTGAGGGTCTAGTTGTGTGAGTATGGGGAATAAAAAACATCTTATTTACATGACCCACCCTACGATGGTCTTGTTATAATTGTCAGGTTATTGGCAAAGATAGCACAAAAGACTACAGGTTCAATGGTTTAGTTACAGCACTATATGTAATATGGGTCCCACCTATTGACCTATCAGGTCTATTTTATTTTCCCGCAATTTCACCCCTCCATTACTCATCTCGATCGTCTGTGTTCCATCCTCCTTGGCCAAGACGGAGAGCTGGTCGAACTGGCAGTTGGCCACCCTCGTCCGACGTGGAGCGTGTGCATGTGAGCACAACATCACACCCTATCCTGCTTGCCGCCCCTGTATAATCTGTAATGCACAGAAGGAGACGTTCCATGCCATTTCATTTTTTTAGAAAATAGAAGCTTTATTGATCTTAGACAATTACATCGAGATGGTACAATTATATAAAATCCAACCCGACCTCTGCATAACTAAGATGCACACAACCAATGAAAAAAAAACAAAAAATAAGAGCACCATGACCTAGCAAACTACCACAAGCGCCTTCATTTTCATCCGTTTCACAAACCAAAGCAACTCTTGGACTATGAAGTAGGCACCCGATACAATGCCTCCAACGAGGAAACGGCACGCGCACGTGCCGACGCTGTAATGACCCAACCAATTAAGACCAGATCGAATGTTTTCACGAGGGAGTAATTTATCTTAATCCAAGCAATGCCTTCAACAAGGTCACTGACAGGTTCAACCAATTAAGGTCAGACCTAGGAATTTCTTCCCGGAACCGATGAATTAGTAGCAATTACCACCACGAGCAAGTCACATCATGTTACTTCCCCCTTCTTACCAGGCCAATGCTTCCATATAGACCAGCCCTAACCTACTTTAAACGGCCACGAACTCCAAATCCGACAGACCATCTGAATTCATAACCCGAGATACCATGCTACAAAGTAACCGTTGGGTACCCGTGCATAATCCAGCAGGAATAAATTGCAGATGAAATTTGTCTTTGAGTAGGAGAATCCGCGAATGAAGCCAAGGTGACTCATGTCTCTTGATCTATATGAAAAGGAAAGGCAAAATTGAAGATGCCATCACCAGATGTAGTTGCAAAGTCCGGAGCTAGCCCTTCCAACACCAGGGCCGAATCTGTCGCGCCAGATCCGCCGCCGGCCGCACCGGCGACCAAACACCGCCGCCATGCCGCAGGCCGTCACTGCGCCTGGCCTCTGCCTCCGCGCCGTGTGCAGTCGTCCCGTCGCGCCGACCGCCCGCGCCGGCCATCCCCCAGGCCGAGCTGCCGTGGCCCTGGCCGGATCCGTCTGCGGAGGGACCGGATCCGATCCGCAGGGACCCGGATCTCGCCGCCACCGCTAGCAGTCACGCGCCGCTGGCCGGGAACCGCGGTCTGCCAAAGGAAGAGAGCCCCGTCGTCGCCTTCCTAGCAGGTCCACGGGCTTCCGGGGCCCTGCTCCGGCGACGGCGAGGATGGCCAGTGGATGGGGAGGGAGAGCGGCGGCGGTGCGGGGGCGAGCCGCCCGAGTCGCCACCCTGGGAGACGACGCGGGGGCCTCTTCTTTTTTCGGCTCCATGCCATTCCATGCCATACTTTTCTATCTTTGTTTTTCACTTAGACCTTCCGGGAGCTGACATGACGAGCGAAGCAAAACTGTGTCCTCCCGGGGAGACCAAGGGTGTTGGTGGCTGCACAAGATCCACGTCTATACCTAGCAGGTTGTCATCGTCCTCGCCGTAGATCTTGGGCAGCAGCAGGCCCACCAATGGGGCAATGACAACAGTTACTTCTGGGCTCCGTCCATCCCTGCCGGCCGGTCACTCGCTCATCTCACAGCACGATTCTCTCTCTTTTTTTTTCTTGAAAAGTTGCACAGCACGATTTTTATCAGTGGATGCTGTGTGCACAGTGTACGAGTAGCATTTCTCCTCACTTTGGCGAAGGTAGAAAACAAAAGTTGAGCGCCAGGAACGGCACTCATCGTCCAAGTGCCCAATGCCCATGGTACAAGGCGTCATGTGGGGAGCCGCCCGTCGTCTCGCGCGCGTCGGCTTGCAAGCCCTGTCTGCCCACCCTCCTCCTTCTCCTGGCTCCAGGCCCGTAGGGTACGACCGCACGAGGCCACGAGCACGGACCACGCAGAAGAGCTAGACAAACGCGGTAAACTCCGTGCTTTGAAGATTTGTTCTCCGTTTGCAAGGGAGATTACTTGTAAGAGTATGTTCGGCCGGTAGAATGAATTGTGTTCGGCTGGTAGAATAAATAGTATTCTGTGAGAGATAATAAGCCGAAACAAGCCGAAATAAGTCAAACCTAGATAAACCGAACAAACTCTTTGTTTAGCGCATCACATAGAGTCATCAATAGATACTAGTCAGCCTGGTGATTCATGCATCGTAAATCCCATATTCGATGGCCGTATTTGTTCGTTTTGTCTCGTGTTGACACGAAACCGCGCCAACGAAGTCGCCGCTGCCTTGAAGCGAAACCGGTCAGACCGCTTTTGATAGTGCGACGGTGAAAACATAAAACCTCGAGCTCGGGAGGGACCCCGTCAGAGCTTGAGAGTCTAGGATTGTTCTAGGGTCGGCAGGCCACCTAGAACGTCCTCAAACGTCGTCGAGACGAGAGAAGAACAGCAGATACGAGGGTTGGAAGAGCTAGGGTTTGAAGATAAAAGTAATGCGAAACATAGAAAGATAAATGTATTTGATCGATTGGATGATTCTCAATCGTCCTTGGCCCTTTATATTTATAGGGTGGGATGGTCTTACCCCGTTGAGTCGGTTACAATATGGTATAAAACTCAGAGTCCTAAACCTACTCAAATTCAGATCCAAACCGGTCAGACCGGTTTGGGAAATCGGTCTGACCGGTTTTTCCAGGTGCAGAATCTTCCCGAAGTCATAACTCTCTCATCCGAAGTCCAAAATAGGCGTTCCACGTATGCATCTTTATCGTCTCGACGAGAGCTACGCAATGGTGAAGTCCAATTTACATTTTGACAATGTTTATTAAACCGGTCTGACCGGTTTGTGCATACCGGTCAGACCGGTTTGCACAGCCGTGCCAATTTTGGTCGTCAACATATGCCCCCCTGTTTTTTGGCAAAGCTTGCGTGCTAAAAAATAACCTTCTGGACCAAAATTATCTAAGGACGATGATGAACAATACATCGGCCATATATAAGCTCTAAGGGCGATAAACATATTATCGGCCATACCTTGCTTTAACTCAAGTTGATAATGAAACAACTTGTTTTGGCTTCCATACCTGCTTGATTGTTGCTGATCTTTCTGGTACCACCTGTGCAAGCTGCTCCATTGATTCTTGCTTACATATTGACTGCTTCTGATGTCCTAGTGATGGCTTTACATCCTTGATTTTGCTGTGAAGCTTCTTTTGTTTCTGAGCAGCCCCTTTCCTTTTATATTTGGTCAGGAGCTCTTCAAAGCTCGGCCTCACTTTGTCTTTGAAGTTCCCATACTGACCGGTTAGACCGGTTCTATAACCGTTTAGACCGGTTTGTGTAGAACCGGTGTTTTTGCTCTTGTCTTGCCCCCCGAGTGTTTGAGTCTTCAACTTGAACCGAGGGGTCTTTTCTGATGGCATCTTTGTTGAACTCATAGGTCTTTCTTCACCAATGATCACATTTTTCCCTTTAGCCTTTTCGGCTTGATCTGGCCGAATTAACACTTTTGGATTCATCAATTCAAGTGTGTGAATAGGAAAAGGGTTTTCATCAATCTGCATTACATTAATCACCAATCGTCCTTGATTTATGGCCGATTGTATTTGCCTACGGAAAACATTGCAATCATTGGTAGCATGAGAATAAGTATTATGAAACTTGCAATAAGCTCGTCGTTTCAACTCATCATTCGGCGGTATAGTATGAGAAAATTTCAGTTTCCCAGCCTTTGCAAACTCATCAAAGATCTTATCACACTTAGATACATCAAAAGTAAATTTTACTTCTTCGTGCCGATTTTTATGAATCGGCTTGAGAGAAGAACAAGTGCTAGGCTCATCTTTAGATGACCATACAAATTCAGCAGCATAAACCTCTTTACCTTCATCGTCTGAATAATCATAATTGACGGTATGCACACCAAAACGATCGGGTTTAGGTTTAGAATCCTTACTTCGGCTTTCTTGAGCCAAAGCTCTTTGCAACACTTGATTAATGGTTAGAAACTCATAACCTTCTAATTTTTCTTTAATATGAGATCTCAACCCATTAAGACATAATTTAGCAAGATCCTTTTCAGAAATAACCAAACTGTAACATCGGTTTTTTGTATCTCTAAATCTTCTAATATATTCAGAAACAGGCTCATCACTCTTTTGCCTAACCGATGTTACGTGAGAAAGTCTCAATTCATTATCACTATTGTAAAAGTGTTCATGAAATTTTTTCTCTAATTGAGACCATGTAGGAATAGAATTAGGAGATAATGCTGAAAACCATGAAAAAGCAGTACCAGATAATGACAAAGGGAACATTCGGATTTTTAAATGATCAAGATTACCATGGATACCCATTTGTGCATTAAATTGGCTAACATGCTCCCATGTAGTTCTACTATCCTCCCCAGTGAATTTAATAAATTCTGGCACCTTAAAATTGTGAGGATATGGTATAGTATCATAACTCTCAGGATATGGTTTTTGACACACTAGAGTTTTATCTTTAAGCTCTACACCGAAAGTTTCTTTAAACATAATAGCCAAATCTCTTTTATATTTTTCGAACATTTGATCGTAATAAGGATTATTTGGCTTTTGTACACTAGAATTATTCGGCGCATGATGTAGTACCTGGTTCGGCTGTACATATGGCGGTTGCTGCAAGTAAACATTATTTGGCATTGCACCGTATGAATAACCGGAACTTTGGGGAGGCATGGTATAATTTATAGTTGCATATGGAGGAACATAATTGCCAGTAAATCCATTTGTTCGGCTAAGATCAGCCTGAACAGGAGGTACACTAGTAATTGGTTCAGGAGATGATTGAACAACAACTAAAGCACCAGAACCGGTTAGACCGACTGAAGCCGGTCCCTCAGAACCGGTCTGACCGGTTTGTACAACCGGTCTCACCGCATTGTTTGGACTGTATTGTCCTGGAGCTGTTTGACCTTCAAAATAATTCATCGGCGTGCCAAATTGAGGCATGGGTGTTGCCGATGATTCAGGATGCACAAAATTACATTGTGAAGTACCAGCCACATTAAACTTAGGAGCATTATTATCACTAGCCAAATGTTGTTTTCCTAATGATTTATCAATCATGTTTTGGACAGTAGCAAACATTTGTCTTTGACCATTGACGAATAAGCAATTAATTTGCTCCAAAGTAACAGGTGGTGTTGTAGTACTCACATTGGCTTGTACCTTATCTTGCTCGTCGTCGCTCGAAACGATGACCACCTCCTTGTCCTTGGAGATATCACCCTTCCGATTCTTGGAGAAGTGAGATAAATACCACCGACGTGCTTTTTCATCTTCTTCTGCTTTGCATTGTGCTTCCTTCTCTTCATGGTCCTTCCAGAAGGCTTCATAAGCTTGACGATCCTCAGCCGACAATTCATCAACAGTCGGCCTAACGATGTTTTCAGGATCAACTTCACTAGGTTTTGGTAGATTAACCATAGTAACAGATCCCTTTGCTTTCTTCCCCAGCGGAGTCGCCAAAATATGTTGACACGAAACCGCGCCAACGAAGTCGCCGCTGCCTTGAAGCGAAACCGGTCAGACCGCCTTATGAAACCGGTCAGACCGCTTTTGATAGTGCGACGGTGAAAACCTAAAACCTCGAGCTCGGGAGGGACCCCGTCAGAGCTTGAGAGTCTAGGGTTGTTCTAGGGTTGGCAGGCCACCTAGAATGTCCTCAAACGTCGTCGAGACGAGAGAAGAACAGCAGATATGAGGGTTGGAAGAGCTAGGGTTTGGAGATAAAAGTAATGCGAAACATAGAAAGATAAATGTATTTGATCGATTGGATGATTCTCAATCGGCCTTGGCCCTTTATATTTATAGGGTGGGATGGTCTTACCCCGTTGAGTCGGTTACAATATGGTATAAAACTCAGAGTCCTAAACCTACTCAAATTCAAATCCAAACCGGTCAGACCGGTTTAGGAAACCGGTCTGACCGGTTTTCCCAGGTGCAGAATCTTTCCGAAGTCATAACTCTCTCATCCGGAGTCCAAAATAGGCGTTCCACATATGCATCTTGATCGTATCGACGAGAGCTACGCAATGGTGAAGTCCAATTTATATTTTGACAATGTTTACTAAACCGGTCTGACCGGTTTGTGCATACCGGTCAGACCGGTTTGCACAGCCGTGCCAATTTTGGTCGTCAACATCTCGGAAGAGCGAGAATTTTGTAGGAATTTCCTTTGCTAAAATATGTCCAGACCGGTTAGGATTTACATAAGGGGACAGTAGTTGAGAAACATTCCAATAAGGCCTGAATGTTGGACTGAACCTCATGGTCCCAGTTCCCAAACGCAAGGACACTATGCTCTTTTCTCTGTTACTGCTCATCAGCTCATGATCCCGGCCACTTCCCAAATGCAAAAACAGTTTGCTGTGTTAATGTACGTTGTGAACGGAGCGGTTGCGCTGTTCATGTTGAAATAGAACCTCATGATCCTGTCCAAATGCAAAGACAGCATGTTCTGTTACCGGCTTACTACTGTAGAGTTGCGAGCGACGGCGTTTGTGTTGTTCGTATCCGGAGTTGAAAAGCAGCAGGGACCAGAAATGGAGTACCAGCAAAACCATGCTACGACGCCAGGTCGCAGAAGCTACCACACCGGTATCAAGGTGCATTCATTCAGCAATAGATACGCTCGATCACTCCTACAGTAGCAATAGCAAGGCAAGCTCCCCCCCCCCCGGCGCCGAGCACGTGAAGGGTAGCCGTCGGAGCTGGCGGACCCCGTGGCGTGGCTGCACGAACATGTCACACACAAGGGTAAAAGGAAGGGTTGCCGGCGACACGCCAGGCGAGCGAGCACGGCGCCGCCGCCTCTAGCACGAAGGAAGAAGGAGAAGGATAGTTTTAGGTTTGTTCATTATCAATGATTGTCCTCCCAACCTCCCACACATATGTCTTTAGGTCTTACAGTAATGGGTCAAGCCCGGTACAAGCCCGCGACACATGTCGTCTTATGGCTGAATCGTAAATGCCCAATGGGCCTTGCATTGTAGTAGTCTTGGGACGTAACATCCCCTCCCGCTTAAGAAGCAGCTCGTCCTCGAGGTGCCGAAGAAGAAGAAGACTGTCTTGGTGGCTGTAGAGCATTCTGATTCTCCCAAGTTGTCCAGGTAGTTGGCCAAGCATCCCATTGCACAAGCACAAAAGGAGTTACAGAATTTCCCACTTTACGAAGGCAAGTGTCGATTACCTGGAAGGAAGAAGTAGAAGCATCCAATGCCAGATTCTCCATATGTTCATCTTGAGTTGCTTCTGTGTTTGGTGGCAGTGTTGTCTTCAATTGAGAAACATGAAAAACAGGATGTACCTTGCTTCCTGCCGGCAATTGCAGCTTATATGCCACGGCTCCAATGCGCTGAACAACCAGAAACGGGCCGAAATACTTGTAACTCAGCTTGTTGTTTACACGCCGTTGAACAGAATGTTGAACATAGGGTTGGAGCTTGACATATACCCAATCACCTACTGCAAATTCACGCTCTTGGCGGTGTTGATCTTGTTGTAATTTCATCTTGTGTTGAGCCCGATGCAAATTTGATTTGATCAAGTCCATCATCAGAGATCTTTCACTTAACCACTGTTTCAAGTCTGTCACCTGACAAGCATCACTAGGCAGAATACCAAAGTGACCAGGAGGATACCCATACAATACTTCAAATGGTGATCTTCCCAATGCTGAATGATAATTGGTGTTGTACCAATATTCGGCCAATGATAGCCAATGGGCCCACTTTGTTGGACAAGAGTTAACCAAGCATCTCAAATATGTTTCAAGGCATTGATTAAGCCGTTCGGTTTGGCCATCCGTTTGCGGATGATATGCTGAACTCATATTCAATATTGTGTCAGACAGCCTGAATAATTCTTTCCATAGGGCACTAGTAAAAACTTTGTCCTTGTCAGACACCAACACCTTAGGCAAACCATGGAGCTTGTACACATGAGACATATAAGTTTGAGCCACTGTCAATGTTGTATATGGATGAGCTAATGGTATAAAGTGTCCATACTTGGTCAGCTTATCAATTACTACTAATATTGTATCATAGTTCTTGGATTTGGGCAAGCCTTCAATGAAGTCGAGGCTAACAGTATGCCAAGCTTGAGGTGGGACCTCCAATGGTTGTAGAAGTCCCGGCAACCTTGAATGTTCAGGTTTAGACTGGGAGCAGATTTGACACTTGGTCACATATTGCTTAATATCTTCTTTCATATTGGGCCAAGCGAAGAGAGCTCTGATCTTCTGATAGGTGACATTGATACCTGAATGTCCACCCAGACCACTGGAGTGTAGAGCAGCCATGATGGCTTGATGTGCTGTAGTGAAGTTGCCCAACCAAATGCGGCCTTTATACTTGATTACTCCATCAACTAGTGTATAACCTTTATCATTTTGGCCTTTGATGCTAAGCTCCACTAACAACTCCTTTGCAGCCGGGTCTTGGTGATAATGGTCAACCACCTCTTCTAACCACTTGGGAACATTGACAGACATTGCCAAGCAGTCTGCTGAAGTAGATTGTCTGGACAAGGCGTCAGCCGCCTTATTGTCCAGCCCCTTCTTGTACACAAGTTTGTACTGTAAGCCCAATAGCTTCACAAACGCCTTTTGCTACAGCCCTTCATGAATTTTTTGTTCCCCCAAATGAATCAGACTCTTGTGGTCTGATAAAATTGTGAATTCCCGGTGTTGCAAGTAGGATTTCCATTTTGTTACTGCCATGATCAATGCCAGGCACTCCTTCTCGTAAGTGGACATGGCCTGAGCTTTTGGTCCCAATGATTTGCTCAAGTATGCAATTGGGTGACTGTTCTGCATTAAAACTGTTCCAATTCCGGTTCCAGAGGCATCTGTCTCCATAGTGAAGGACTTGGAGAAGTCTGGTAGTGCTAAGACCGGAGCCGGTATCAGCATTTGTTTCAAATGATCAAAGCATTGTGGTGTGATGGAGTCCATACGAATTGAGAGTTCTTCTTGAGAAGGTCTGTGAGAGGTCTGCTAATAAGCCCATAGTTGCGGATGAACTTTTTGTAGTAGCCGGAAAGACCCAAGAATCCCCTAAGCTGTCGCACATCTTGTGGAATAGGCCAATCTGCCACTGCTTGTATCTTTGCCGGATCAGTAGCGACACCCTGGGCACTAATGATATGGCCTAAGTACTCCAAGGTAGGCTGGGCGAATGAACACTTGGACTGCTTAAGATACAATTGATGCTTCTGCAATATGGTGAACACCTGCTGTAAGTGCTGAATATGATCCTCCAGGGTCTTGCTGTAAATGAGGATGTCATCAACAAAGACCAGAACTGACTTGCGCAGAAATGGAGCAAATATGGTGTTCATTACAGATTGGAATGTGGCCGGCGCATTTGTTAGTCCAAATGGCATCACCTTGAATTCCCAATTTCCATTGTGTGTCTTGAAGGCAGTCTTGTGTTCATCTTGAGGAACCAACCTGATCTGATGATAGCCAGACCTCATGTCCAATTTGGTAAACCACTGGGCCCCATTCAATTCATCTAGCAGTTCATCAACAACTGGCAAGGGATATTTGTTTTTAACTGTCACTGCATTGAGTTGGCGATAATCCACACAAAACCTCCATGTGCCATCCTTTTTCTTGACCAACAAGACCGGGGAAGCAAAGGGGCTAGTGCTGGGTTGAATTATGTCATTGAGCAACATCTCTTTGACTTGCCTTTCAATTTCATCTTTTTGGCTAGATGAGTACCTATAGGGCTTAACATTCACTGGTTTGACTCCAGGAATGAGAGGAATTTGGTGGTCAAATTCTCTTGGTGGTGGTAGTTCTTTTGGTGTCTGAAAGAGATCTGAGTATTGATGTAGCAATTGTTGAACAGCTTCTGGTATTGCTTGCTGGTCAGAATCTGATTGCATAACCTGCAATTGCACCATCTGGGCCACACCTCCTTTTCTCACCAAGCCTTTCAATTTCCTTATGTTTAACTTCATGCACTTATCTGTACAATATTTGATACCTACTAATTTGATTCTGTTCCCCTGGTGAGTGAATCTCATCTTTTTTCTCTTCCAATCAATCCACATTGGGCTGAATTTCTCTAACCAGTCCATGCCAAGGATCATGTCATAGTGGTTTAGGTTTAGCACTCTTGCTTGTGTGGAGAATGTGTGGCCTTGAGTCCACTAGGTAATTTGTGAAACTTGAGTTGCACTTGTGAGCTTAGTGCCATCAGCTAGAGTCACTTGCACACTTGGTGCTGGTTCCAGTTTGCAATTCAGTCTTGCTGCAGTAGTAGTGCTCAAAAATGTGCTGGAGCTACCAGAATCAGTATGTCTTGGTTCTTGATAAGACCATGCAATCTCAGTGTTTTTCTCCCCTGTATCCCTTCTGTGGCTGCTAAGGAAAGTGACAATAGCTCTTCATCAGTGGAATCCCCTTCTCCTATTTCTTCAGAATCTTCTTCCAGCTGCAAGACTTCTAACAATTCCTCTAATACATGAAGAGGAATGTGCTTTGGGCATCTGTGAGCTTTGTTCCACTTTTCTCCACACTTCATACACAGCCCCGCTGCTTTCCTTTGGCTCTGCAGTGCTGTCAGTTTACTTTCCCATCTTGCTTTACTATCTTGAGCTGATGGTAACTTGTTGTCCACTGGTGATGTTCCCAGCACACTTGGTGAGCTTTCTTGGGTTGTTCTGCTAACAGATCTTGTATTGTCTCTTGGTGGTCTTGTATGATACCTCTTAGCTGAGGTTTCCAACATCTCCTCCTGCATAAGAGCCAGAGACAAGGCGGCATCAACTGTCCTTGGGCGATGTAAAGTAATTGCATTGCTTATACTGTATTTCAGACCACCCAGAAATTTTTGGACAAGAAAAACCTCATCCAAATCTCTGTTATACATCAATACCCGGTGTTTGGCTTGCTCGAAACGACCAGCATACTCAAGGACATCAGAGGTTTGTCTAATGGCAAGAAGTTCTCTCATGTGGTTTTGGTATAAATCTCTCCCAAATTTTTGTTCCACGGCTACACAAAGTTCAGGCCAACTTTCTAAGGTGTGTTGGGCTTCATAGGTTTGGATCCATAGGGATGCATTTCCTTTGAAGTTAATTGTGGCCATGTCTGCCCAAAGGTGAACCGGGACTTTATACATGGTGAAGTATTTCTCACATTTGTCTCTCCAAATCTTTGGATGGTCACCCTCAAAAATAGGACAGTCAATTTTGGGTAGTTTGTACTCGTAGGATTCATGATAATGGGTGTGACGCCTAGTGCTGGTCTCAGGTAATTCCCCAGAAACAGAGGTAGATTTGTTGCGGGGGTTCTCACCTTTGACCAGGGTGTGATCGAGGTTGTTCAACCTCAAATCCTCACCCTGGTGACTCTTGTCCTTGCCGTGGCCGCTGGTCGTGCCCGCGTCGTCAGTCGACGGGCTTTTAGACGAGGATAAGACTTCCATCGCCTTCATGCGTGTGGTCAAATCCTGGATCTCTTGGCGCATCGTCGACGCCGTCTCGTCTGCATCGAGGCTTCGCTTGTTGAGGTCGTCGACCGAGGTAGAGATCTTGAGTTGCCCCAACTGCAACGCCTTCACTTCATTGATGAGGAAGTCGAGCTTCTCCTCCGCTGTCAACATCCTTGAAGTCAAGGTCGGAGTAGGCGTCTTCTTCCCGCGATGTTTCGGCTTTGGTGGTGGTGGTGGAGGAGGTGGTGGGCTGGGGGTTGGGGATAGCGAATTTGGTGGAGTGGCTTGGGGTAGAGTGGTGGAATTGGATGTAGAAGTCAGGATCAACTCTTGAGGTAGCCGGGTTTGCCCCAGTTCCAGATCGGATCACCGGTGAATGGAAGAAAATTTTTTCCTCGATTCACCCCTGAATTCGAACAGAAACTTGTTGACAACGCTGACTTCACTCGCGAGAGAACGGCTCTGATACCAATTGTCACACACAAGGGTAAAAGGAAGGGTTGCCGGCGACACGCCAGGCGAGCGAGCACGGCGGCGCCGCCTCTAGCACGAAGGAAGGAGAAGGATAGTTTTAGGTTTGTTCATTATCGATGATTGTCCTCCCAACCTCCCACGCATCTGTCTTTAGGTCTTACAGTAATGGGCCAAGCCCGGTACAAGCCCGCGACACATGTCGTCTTATGGCTGAATCGTAAATGCCCAATGGGCCTTGCATTGTAGTAGTCTTGGGCCGTAACAGAACACGAGAGGTTGCCTTGCCGGTGGCGGTGCACGCCTGCCTCCCTCGATTTGGGCGTCCCGTTGCCGCCTGGTACACTGCCAATTAAAGAGCGGCAGATACGTACCCAGCCCGACTGATTGACGCGACGTGAGGCAGATGCTGATCGCTGGCCTGTGGCCTGGGCCGGCTGGTGGAGGAGCACGTACCACTTCGCTGTGTGGCGAGGCCCACGAGTAGCTGCTGGGCTCTAGGAGTGGTAGCCTTCGCGTTTCCCAACAGCAGCCGGAGCGTGGCGCGCTGACACGGGCTGGGGGAATCGCAGGCTTGCAGTGTGTGGGGGTTGGGGGAAGGAGGACACGGACACGGACACGGGCACGGGCCGCGCGCGACCGGGGCTGACTGACCGCGACCACGACCACGAGCGTGACCTGACCACACTGAGCCTGCCTGGGGCAGCACAGCACAGCCGCGCGGGCTCAGCCCCGCCTCGGTAGCGAGCAAAGCGGCCGCTTCGTACGCGCGCGGCCGCGGAGGCCGTGTCCTTCCCGGCTGCGCTCCCCCGCCGAGGCCCTCGCAGGCGGCAGCGGCCACCAGCGGCGCGGCACCGGGCGGACCGGTTCCTTGACGGGCCTGCACGGCGTCTGCATGCGTGCGCGCGACCCCGAGTCTTCCTGGTGCCTTTTGCGCCCTTTTCCCCGGGCATCCCGCCCGCGCGTACGGCGGGCGGGGAGAGGATGGTTGCTGGTTGGCTCCTTGGCTGTGGCCGCTGCGTGTTGCCCTTCTGCCGGACCGGCCCAGCCGACGCTCCGGTTAGGCTTGCCGCGTGCGCCGCCCGCTGGTGGCCCGATCCGTCCAGAAATTTTTCCTCCAGATCTCGCTGCTGGCCCCGCTCCCACGTTCTAGCCACCCAGACAGGCCAGACCAAGTTGCGTGACTGGACGCTGATGGCGACCGCCTCAGCCAGAGGCAGAGCCAGCCGCTCGCGCTCGCGCTCGCGCTCGGCCTCGGCGGGGCGCGACGGGACGGAGCGGAGCCTCGCGCCTTTTCCTGCCATCTCGAACTGGGGACGTGACAGCCCGGCCCCGGCGCAGCGAATGATTGAGACGCTGAACCGTGACGACCAGCATGCTCTGTTTGCGGCAGCTGAGCCAGCCCCCCAAATCTAAACATCACATGCTGATGAGATGCTGCCAGCACCGGTGCCCACAAACGATCAGGCAAGCACTGAGCCATACGGAGATACTTAGTACTGACTGATCAGGATTTAGGACCGACAAAAGGCTCAATCAGACAGGATCCAGACTAGGTAAACGGGGGCATCATACGGATTCAATA
Organism: Echinochloa phyllopogon; assembly: GCA_033239725.1. Taxonomy (NCBI): domain Eukaryota; kingdom Viridiplantae; phylum Streptophyta; class Magnoliopsida; order Poales; family Poaceae; genus Echinochloa; species Echinochloa phyllopogon. Next base: position 44,593,891 of record BTCW01000002.1, on the reverse strand, counting down.
ATAAGAGTCACGGCTCAAAGATAGCCAATCCTTTGCAGGGGCCAGACGATGGCAAAACAGAAAAAATCTCTTGGATCCTACAGGCTAACAGCATAACACGATCCCTCAAGATTTGCTTAGTACCACCATTGAACCGGCAACCCAACTCATCTACTAATGTGGCGAGGCACGAGTCAGTTATCCTGCAGGGAGTAGTCATCGCAGTAGATGCTCTCTGCCATCTCCCAGATCTGCAGGATGTTATCTTCAGCCACGCTGGCGACAACCCATTTCTCGGTTGGGTTCCACGACAGCTCTGAGATCTTGGCTGTGTGGCCTCCATGGACGAAGAGTAGTTCCGGCGGTCCGTCGTCTGCATCCTCCTCTGACTGCTCATCTCCAATCCTGAAGGACGCGATCGAGACAGAGAACCAGAAAAAGAAAAGGGGCAATGGTCAACTTGAGGGCTTTGCTTCAAACTGTATTGGAATCTGTCATACCGATGGAACATATACCAAGCATAAAAAACCGCCCCAAGGATTTGACTTAATGGATACGAAAATCTAGCAAAACCCCATGAGCTTTTGCACCTAAAAAGCTCTCAAAGGTAACTCTAACAACTAGATTTAGCCTTTGTACAATTAGTAATTATGGATCTGTTAATTATTTGCAAGTAGAGGCACCATCGCAAGCTGTTGAATTGGGTAAATCTTGCACAATCTAACTTCTCTGTAAGGCATGGCATTGGTAGGAGTACAAGGGGACACCAACTGCAAACATAATAATAGAACTTTGCAGATGATTTGACTCAACATATCTGTTAACATCCCATATCATCACTCTTTTGTCTGCGGCAGATGAAGCTAATACAGTAGCCAAATTTGGATTCCATTCAACCTGAAACACCTCCCCCCTGCATGTGCAAATTGTGCAACATAAAATTTCAGACACTATTGAAAAAGAAAGATAAGCTACACAATACAGTTAAAATACAGATAGATTTACTAATATGAAAGGATACAGACTAATAGAGTACTTCAGTTCTTCCAAAATATATATACCAAGTTAATAGGTCAATTATTTTCAGAAAGAAACCTTTCAAACTGGTAGGATTGTGCATTACTCCATTGGTCCTCATTTAAAACATGCAAGGATTTTTTAAAGAAAATCAAATGGAGATTTCTTAAGCTAATTATATCTCGCGGAGGGGTAATTTCAATATTTCAAATGCTGGAACAAATTCATTGTGTAAAATGACATGCCCCCGAAACCTGCATGCAGTTAGTGAACAGTGCTCCTGATGCGCTCTGTTATTTCCTCACTCAAAAATGATTACAGTCGTCTCCATTATAGTGCTAATGGTGCCTGATTAGGCCTTTTCTATTGCTCGTCAGAAACCACCCTTCGAGCTACAATGATTCCAAACAATCTGCTAGGTAGAGGAGCTTTGATCTTGTGGGCAGTGATATGGTGGTGCGGGACGATGCTTGCTAGTTACCACCTGCCTCTGTTGGCTAATAGGGTACAGATATCATGTGGATGCACTCTCACCAGGCAAGATCAACAAAGGACCATGCATGATGTAATGAATTTACCAATACCTTGGGAAGAGGATAAATACGACTTGAAAATCATTTCGCAAAGTAACCAATAAATGTTCAGAATTGCCACATGCCATTAACTATTTACGCAGTGGGTACCAAATCGACCCTGCCTCCTAAGAACCCCTGTTGTAAGATTACGGCGAGTTCTCTAGAACAGGACCAATGGAGCAATTCTTGAGTATTATCTTGTTTTATGAACCAGTCACATGTTACAACAAATAGCTCCGTAAATCGCCGACCTCTTTTGCAACTAAAATCTACCAATGGCCTGTTAAGATACTGGTTATTCTCCAACGAATCAGTTTGTAGTGTGAATCAAATATAACATCAAACCGTAATGTAAAGTAAAAAGATTACAAATATGAAGCTATTAAATTGGCTATGGCACATTCTCTGAGTACAGAAGAAATAAAGACCGAAGCACATAGGGTGTAGAAAAAAATCACGTACTCATGGTTGTCGAAAGGGTGCAAGCTTCTCGATAACTTTCGCATGTCAAATAATTTAACAGTTGCATCTCCAGATGCTGTAGCCAAGATCCATTCATTAAATGGATTGAAAGACAAAGAGTTGACCTGAAAAATTAAGTGCGTACATTATGAACAGAAATCAATTCATGAACTAGGACAGGACCGGAATAGTGAGCATATATAATACAAAAGCAAACTGAAAGGTCAGGATAACCACCAATGCGTCACCACTGCCTAATTACAAGGGCCAGATATAAATGAATCAACTGTGTAATTCCGCACTGCCATTCAGCACAAAACCCACAAGATTTGAAATTATCTTAGGCAAACTATGGCACCAGATGTAGGAAGCCGAAATGTATAATGGGAAAAGACAAAAACTATCTGATGCGGATGGAGTGAGCATTATCTCATAGCCTTATAGAGTTTGCTTCATACACCACTCCTATGTACAAAAACAAAAGGTGATGGGACTGTTGGTTAATGAACATATAAAGGTACTGTGCAAATGCAATTATGTGATCCTCAACACCTCAACACACAGTTTGATATCCTTGTTAAAAGCATGCTTACCTCCTTTTGGTGTGCAGCAATAGATTGTCCTGGTTTGTTTGTACGCAGGTCCCACATCATCAACTTGCAATCATCCCCAAGGACCCCAACAGATCCAAATATATTTTCATCTTTCAGGTGCCAAGCAACATCTTCAACAAGATCTTCATGAGCCTGCAAAAGCAAATATAACTCACATCCTCTGAACAGAAGCAATATAACACTGGCAAGAATAAGATGGTTAACATTGTTAATCAGCTCATATAGTTGAAGGGACTGCTTATAGACTTTGGACATACCAAATAACATACTTCAATGAATGTGATCTGACAGTAGTATGTATTAGACAGGTGAGATACAAAGGAAAACACAAACAACCCATGGCTTATCTAATAGAAACGACAATTATCCTCACATGTACAAATAATTGGAAGAAACAAAAAGGCACAACAAACTGAGTCACATTTCCCAAGGAGCTCGTGTTCACAAAAAATGTCTTTTTTACATGATAAGAAGCATGGTAGAAAACAAGTATTGCAATAACAAAGTAATGAATACTCAGATGCTCAAAAAGAAAACAGATACAGTAAAAGAACTAAATTTCCTCTCTATTACCTTTTCTCATATAGAGCTGTAGGTATGGGCTGTTAGCAGCATACGTGTGCTAGGCATAGTTGGGTAGAGGTCTGTGCGCCTGGGATATTGCCAGCCTACTGCCGAGCATATCGTAGATCGATTAGAGATAAGTCAGGGTCTTCTGGGTGGCTATGTTTCTATAAACATACCACTGATCTCCTATCTATACATGTACTACCATCCTGATCAATGAATCAAGTATTCCCAATCCCAACTAACATGGGTAACACATGAAAAAGGAATACAAATCTGAGGTAGATTTCCTTGGCAACAATAACAAGAAAAAATAAAACTCAATTCAGAACAAATTTAGGGTATGTCTGAAGGAGAGTGGAGTTCAGAAATTTATGTGGCAAAGCCTAGTAGTATGAACCTTAGTCACCAAGTTCCCGGATCGATGGGATCGAGGAACTGGAACGAGGAACGCGATATGCTGATTTGCGAAGACATGGAACGCGAGGGGTACACCTACTCGTCACGTTCCCACTGGTTTAGGGTCACGTTCCAGAACAATCTGGAACGAAATATTGGGACGATATTCCTGTAGTATCTGTTATAGCTGTATTACGTAATAAATGGCATCTCATCTCTCGAGAGAAACCTCTCAACTTCTATATTTTCGTATAGAAGTCAAAAGGAGAAAGTATGTGCCCTACTATGATTTAATTCCCTGTTCCCCGCATCAATCGTTTCATCTTCCTTCTTTAATCTACGATTGGGCCGGGTGGCCGCCGCCTGCTGTACTCTTCGTCTCCCTCCACAACTCCACCTGCAGACCTGGCCTTCGTCTCCCTCCACAACTCCACCTGCCGACCTGCCCTTGGGCCTTTCTCCTTGGCCCCTTCCTCCCCTTCCTGGTGGTGAAGACCCGGAGCAGCGACGCCGCCGTGGACCTAACCGGAGGACTGGCCGTCGACTGCACGCGTTCCAGTGACGAAGGGCGAGGTACGAGGATCACGTTCCGCACTCGAACCGCGCTGCGTCCCGTGTCGTTCCCGTCCCTCGACCGGGGACGAAGTTCCGGGAACACCGGAACGCTGCATCGTTCCGCGTTCCGTGTGACTAAGGTATGAACCACCGGCGGAGCCACGTTGGGGCCAAAGGGGGCCGTGGCCCCCCCTTCCCTGGCCAATTTTTTTGAGGAGCTGATATGTGCACTAATCCTGCGTGTATGTCATAAGAATTTATGTGGCTCTGGTATGAACCACCGGCGGAGCCACGTTGGGGCCAAAGGGGCCGTGGCCCCCCCTTCCCTGGCCAATTTTTTTGAGGAGCTGATATGTGCACTAATCCTGCGTGTATGTCATAAGAATTTATGTGGCTCTGGACGCCTGCTAGCATGCAATCAACCTCCTCGCTGTCCCCCTAGAGCCCTGTGTAGTCCATGTATCTTTGATCGTAAACATTTGTTCCTAAAATTCACATGAAACATTGTACATATTGTTTAGTCCGTTTGCCGATTCTCACGCTATATGTGGTTGTATGATAAACTTCTTCTCAAAAAGAAAAAAAAAAGCTTTACAAACAACTTTAATGGTTTGTAGCTGTTGGTTAGCATATGAATTGCCCCCCCCCCCCCCCTGACTTCAATCCTAGCTCCGCCACTGGTATGAACCTCCTCAGATCATAGTTCTTAGATTTCAAAAGAAGAAACCTAAGGTACCTAAAACTATGCTGGCTGCAAAGTATATAAGCGAACAGAAATATCCCTATTTGTAAGAAAGGATGCAAGTTCTCCAAGTACTTAAGGAGACCAGGTTCAGACAGACATGACGCATGATGATGATTAATGTTTACTTGAAGTGGGCTTTGGGAACAAAGAACTTCTGCTTCTACTAATGGAGGAATGGGAACAGAGAAAATATTCTCTCCAGGACTAATTAGTCGATGCTAAAGGCCCTTCTATGTGCAGCTCAGAGGCCCAGGCTAAACTATAGTATAAGAGAAAGATAAGCTTTGGCATGCTAAGGAATAAGTGCATCACGGTGAATCACTTGAAAAATGGAGTAATCAAACAATTCGTAGATGTCTGATATTGCCTCAATTTTGAATATGCTAAATTAAATGTCACAGAAGGTTATTTCAATTGGCTGGACAGGACAAAGTGAACAATTATCTCAATGCAAAACAAAAGTGCAAACATAATAACATAGACATCAAAAGCATCCCGCATTCATGCTATGCTCTATTTTCCCTCAGCATGTGCCTAAGCTTGCTACTTTTTCTGAAATCTCCATTGCATCCCTTCAGGTGTAGCAAAAATATTTAGTGCAGATATTCAATTCATATAATACAAATAACTGAACAAAGCTAGCATTGTTAGAAAAACGAAAAGAAGTCATAGAGATTGAATTGCTCCATACATCAAGTCACATGGTAACCAAATGGCTGTAAATATCTGACCCGCAAAATGCAGTGATAGTGAATGCAGACGAATTGAAGAAAAAGGAACATGACTATCAAACGAGACATTACCTCAAACACCTGTTGCGCGTCAAGAACAGGAGCTCCACTCCCAGAGGTAAGATCCCACAGGCAAATCTTCTTGTCATACGAACCGCTCAGCAGCCATCCCTCCTTCATCGGGCTCCACGACAAGCCATAACCCTCCGCGTCATGCCCCCTGAGCACAACATCGGCGCCGCTTTTCCCGCTGTCGTCGCCGTCGCCGAGATGGTACACGTGCACCTCGTCCAGGCACGTTTTGGTCGCCACCGTAAAGGGCTGCTGCGGCATGCAGCGGGCGCGATTGACCTCGCCCCGATGCGGCGCCACGCGGGAGACGGACACGGAGGGGGCCGGGACGGCGCCGCCTGAGGCAGCGGCGGCCGCTGCGAGGCGAGGCGGGAGCGGGAGAACCGCATCCACGACCATGAGGTTGTTGGGAGCCTCGTCGGAGGTATGAGTTCCCACGACGAGCCGGTGGCTGCGGGTCGAGGACTCCGAGGGGAGCCACTGCACGGTGAGCGACGGCCACTCGAGCGGGTGGGAGATGACGAGGTCGTAGAGCACCGCCGCGTTCTTCTTCCAGTTCCGGTACTCCTCCATCCCCTCCGCGGACGGGGCCGCCGTCGGTGGGGGACTCGCCGGCGAGGAGGATCCGCCGTCCATGGCTGCTTCCGTGCTTCGATTTGCTGCTTTGCGCGGGAAGTGGAGGCGGCGTGCTGCTCGTCTCCCGCCAAAGGAGGATTTGGGGACGAAGCGGCGTGCTGCTCGTCTCGCATTGCCAAGGGCATTTAACGCGGGTTCGTTGGGCCTCGAGCAGTAAAGCCCATATATCTAGGTAGAGCAAGCCCGGCCCGTACATATTACGGCGCATGAAGCCCACGAAATGGTGGTCTGGTTTAATGCGTTGCCTAGCACAGCCTGCACGAGCACGGGCTTCTCTAGCACTCCCGTTCGATTGCTGCGCCCTCCGCCGCCGCCGCCGCCGAGATGATGCCGTCGCACCTTCCTTCCCCGGCAAGGCTGGGGCTCACCGCCTCGTCGCCGTCGCTCCCGCCCAACCCGTCCCCCTTGAACCCCACCTCCTCACCTCCACAGGGCAACCTGCCCGCTAGCTCAACCGCAGGCGCCGGCGCCGGCGCGGCCCCAACCCTAACCACCTCGCCGTCGCTGCTCCCACTCCTGCCGCCGCTCCCCCGCGCGCAGTCGCTGCTCCAGCTCATATCGTCGCTCGCCTCCAACCTCTTCGAGCTCTCGCCCAACCGGGCCGCGTGGATCTCGTCGTACCGGGGGTCGGTCCCCACCTTCCTCCCCTCGGCGTCGTCCTCGGCGCCGCCGCTCCCGACCCCGATCTCCTCCTCCACCAAGGACGCGCTGTCGCTCCTCACCACCCTCCAGACGCAGCTCTTCGAGGCCGTCGCCGAGCTGCAAGAGACCCTCGACCTGCAGGACGCCCGAGCACGGCTTGCCCGCGAGGCGCGCGCCAAGGACGCTGCGCTGCTAACCTTCGCGAAGAAGCTGCACGAAGCCCACCAAGTGCTTGACCGCCTCGTCGACGACTACGCCGACTACCGCCGCGACCCCAAGCGCCCACGTGGCGCCGCCGCGGCTGACGACCCCGAGCCGGTGTCGGACGGCGACTTTGGCGCGTCCCTCCACTCCAGGCTCAAGCTGGAGGACGTCCTGTCCTACGCGCGCCACATAAGTTACACGACCTTCGCTCCGCCCGAGCATGGCGCTGGGCTGCCTCTCCGTGTGTCGTTGCCACCTGCACCACAGGAACAAGAGATGCGGAATTCGAAGCTGTATAAATGTGCTGATTTGGATGTAGGGGTACCGAAGAAACCATTGGAGGCGAAGGACGGGATCACAGCGGAGGTGGAGGCCATGCCGCTGTATGAGCCACCGCCACAGGAAGGGCCAATGAGGCTACCAAACTTACCACCCATGTTCGGAAAGGACCTAAAACCACCGCCGGGATGGAAGCCTGGTGACCCAATCAACCTGCCACTGGATGACATACTACCTGGTATCAAGGGTGAAGAGCCACAGGCCCCTGTGCCGCAGGCACCTGTCTCAGTGCGACCTGTGGCGCCAATGGGCCCAGAGCCAATACAAGTCAAACCTGTCCAGCTTGATTTTGAGAGCAGTAGCAGTGATGAGTACAGTAGTGACGTCGGGAGCTCAGAAGAAGATGATGAGGATTAGTGCTTGGTAAGCTCCATCATTTCATCATTCATGTGTTTTAAAGCCATTGTAACCGTGCAATATCAAAGATATAGCATAATCTTTAGCTGATGTTGTTCGTGCTTCTCTATTCTAACTATTTCGGCACTAAATCTAGTATTGGGTAGATACGTTATGGTTGAAACCCATAGTGGTTTAGTTGCAAGATGCAGGTCTGTTGTTCTTATAAATGCAATATATATCCTCATGGAGTTCAGTTGCCCGCCTTGGCATTTGTAGTTCAATATGTGCAGATGGTGAAATCTGGATCCTGGCTTCTTCTATGGATACTGAAAATGATAGTTTGTGCTTGCTGCTCCCTTTGTAGGGTTTCTGTTGTTATTGCCTGCTATCTTCTGCCTGGCCTTTTCATGCTTGTGATTTATCTGCTCATGTCCTCCTGACTACTTAGGAACTTTGGAGCTGATTCTCAGATAATGGTGCTTTTTCCTAAGCTTCATAAGCCAACATATTGTACCAGTGCTTTTACTTATTATATGCGTGATATCAATTGTAAGTTTCACATTATGTTACTGTAATAAGTAGATTGTATCATTAGTATTAAGCTGTTTTTATTCTTACCAAATAGTGATAACTGAGAACAATCTTTGCATGATTAGGTGATATTACAAGTGAGTTACATAGTGTTGTGAACTCTTAACTTCACACTTGGGGTGCATGTTACTGTTGTTTATCTTTACCCTTTTTCCGTTTTTTTTAAATCATCCTTGAAGCATTATGGGCCTTCATTTTACAGACAAAACTTGAGTTCTTTTTTATGTCTGCATGCTTCCCTCTCACATTGTAAAAGTATGCATAGACTCAAGTACATTAGAATAACCTGGGAAAGCTGCATGCTCACTAAAATGGTTCCCATACATGTAACCTTTAAGTTACCTTAGCAGGGTTTGCATCATACCTGGGAAAGTGTTTTTAAGGGATAGTCCTAGTATTCCTTGTTATCAAATATAATCTGGGAAGATTAGTCTGGGGATCATTGGATAATCAACCTGTGATTCATTTCTCGGCACATGGTCTGTTGCCTCCGTTTGCATGTCAAATCTTGGGAATGTAGCTGTTAAATGGAACTAGTTTCACCACTTCGACCAGGAAAAGAACATTCTGGAACTTAAAGTTAGGCTTTAGTGCGGCGTGGATGCCATTCTGGAACTTAAAGTTAAGCATTCTGGAACACCCCCATCATTTGCTTATCTTTCCCCTTCAGTATATTGAGAGAAGTGATGAATTGCCTTCAGTTGGTTTCATTTATTGTAGGTTATTGATGGCATTAAACACATGCTTACTGTATTTAGTGCCAAGCAAGTTGGGGTAGTCTAGAGATGAAACCCAACACAAGCCATCAGCAGAAAAGAACTTGTGTATAATATATGAAAGGTTCTAATGATAATAATATTACTAGTGGAGTGTTAGACATATACTGAAAATGATGTGATAGACATATAATGATGTGTTTTTGGATGCTGAAAATGAGTGTGTTAGACATATAGAAGCATATCAAGAGGTTAGCCTATTTTTTTTCTTTCAGAGTTTACATGTTCAGGTACTATCGTCAGTGATCCAGCCTCCAAAGGTCTTATTTCTAAATTTCTTACCCTGACATGTGTCTTGCCAGTTTTCGGCATTGTAAGTTTGTAGCATCACAAAACTAACATATATGCTTTAGTAAGCATGCACTGAAAGTATTTGTCTAGAATAAGCACTTGTGAAACCATAACCATCTTGGGTTCATGGTGGAGTCCTTCACCTAGCTGTAACTTGCTACTCTCCCTCCCTTTTCTTTACAAGTTGGTATTTTTTGTTTAGTTAGGACAGAGGCTTTAACCAGACATTACTTCATTAATATCACATGATACAAAAGTATAACCATAAGAAGTATTTTTAATATGAATCTAATAGATTCGTCACCAACATCTTGTATTAATAGAGTAATGGTTGATCAAATGCTTGTTCTAACGAAATGAAATAAGCTGAAATGAAGGACTAGCAATTTTAAGGCTTCTGCTCAAGTATATCCACTTGAATCGTGTTCCGTTTTCTATTCTGGGTGCGGGAATGTGGTGCTTTTTGCAAGACTGGCATGGGCATAGGCAGAGACAAACAAAGTTTAGCTAGCACATCCGACCCGTGACTTGAACATGGTTGATTTTGATGTGTTTGTATTACTATCGAAACCGGATTGGAGCGAGCTGATAGGCGCCAACCTTGCATGTGCTCAATTCTATTATTGGGCATGTCTGCTCTGTGTGAAATGTACAGGTATGTCGAGCCAATCTGTTATCGTTTCTGGGCTACAGAATCCAATCCAGCCTTCCTGTTTCCCCAATTCCCCTGCTGCTCCTTGTTGATTGGCTTCATACATGCGATGTGAAGGCCGATTGTATCGTCACGTTTAATTGAATCTTCAAAACGATTCTTGCACATATGAATGCTGCATTTTCCATGTCTCTGAGACACATGTGATCAGAATGGGGCTGTTTCGTTTGCCAGGGAAATGGCATATAAAGTACATCACGTACATCGTAGTTACCCCACAGGTCGAAACAAAGATGGTCAGGAACGATGACTGATCAGTGGCTGGTGTTCATCGAGTGATGATTCCACCAACTGGGTCGACCAAGAACCTCTCCTGCCCGGCTGCCGACGCCCCCCACCTTCCCATGAGCCGGCCGAAAGGCTTGATATTCCAATCACCGCGCCACACTGGCGGGAATGGAAGCGATCGAAGGCAACAAACCGCAGTGGTTAGGATACAGCTCATGGTCATGGGGCGCGGCGGCAACGCACTGTCCCTCTTACTGCTGCTCGTCCTCGTCCTCGTCGTGTCGCCATGGCTGGCCGCGGCGGGCAACGCGACGGCGGCCGCCGGCGGCTGCAGGCCGCGGGTGCCGGCCATCCTGGTGTTCGGCGACTCCATCGTCGACACGGGCAACAACAACGCCGTCCTCACGCTCACCAAGTCCAACTTCAGGCCCTACGGCCAGGACCTCAACGGCGGCGTCCCCACCGGCCGCTTCTCCAACGGCCGGATCCCCACCGACTTGATAGGTTCGTTTACTTGCTATTGCTACTACCCGCTCCAGCTCGATCAAACACGCGTGCGGCTAACGAGCAGACCAGAAAAATTCCTGCAATTCGATCACTTCGATAAATAAAATCTTGAAATGACCTCAACGTTCGTGCAGCGTCGCGTCTCGGCCTGAAGGACCTGGTCCCGGCGTACCTGGGCACTGACCTCACCGACGACGACCTCCGCACCGGCGTCAGCTTCGCCTCCGCGGGCACCGGCTACGACCCCCTCACCTCCACTCTAGTGGTAATCACAGTCACAGCACGGCCATAGCTGAGCTCATCTCCCACGTACTCAAACAATATCACGCTCCATGGCGTCGGTCGAGATGCTGAAGCCTGCAAATAAAACGGCGCGCGCCGCGCGCGTCCCTCGTTTGTTTCCAGGCCGTGCTGCCGATGCAGGAGGAGCTCAACATGTTCGCCGAGTACAAGGAGAGGCTCGCGGGGGTGGTCGGCGGCGAGGCCGCCGCGGCGGGGATTGTCGCCGAGAGCCTCTTCCTCGTCTGCGCCGGCACGGACGACATCGCCAACAACTACTTCCTCGCCCCCGTCAGGCCTCTGCAGTACGACGTCTCGGCGTACGTCGACTTCCTCATCCAGCAGGCTTGCGAATTCATGAAGGCACGCTGAAGATTCTCTTCCTCTCTTTCCCGCTCTCTACTCACAATCTCATTCGATCCAATTGTTAATTCGAGTTAATTATAGATTTTTGGCACATCGATGTGCATCTCTTTCTTGCTGTCACTGTACACGCTGAATTCAGGTTCCATTAATTCAGGCTACTGAAATACTATCTCCTCACGTGTTGTTGGCTGCTGCAGCAACTGTACGAGCAAGGCGCCAGGAGGATCGCGATCCTGGGGCTGCCGCCGATCGGGTGCGTGCCGTCGCAGCGCACCCTCGCCGGCGGGCTCGCCAGGGACTGCGACCCGGCGCGCAACCAGGCGGCGCGGATGTACAACGCCAGGCTGCAGGAGGCCATCGCGGGGCTCCAGGAGGAGCTCCGGTGCCAGAGGATCGGATACGTCGACATCTACGACGTCCTGCACGACATGATCGCCGACCCCTGCAAATACGGTGGGTTTCTCCCCCTCGCTTGGCTGCCATTGCAGTTTCGTGTGCTGGGCACCCGACGCGCTCTGACCATCTGCGAATATGAACGCTCGTTTGGTTGCATTGCAGGGTTCGATGTCTCGACGAGAGGGTGCTGCGGCACGGGGGACTTCGAGGTGTCGCTGCTGTGCAACCAGCTGACGGCGGCGACGTGCCCCGACGACCGGAAGTACGTGTTCTGGGACAGCTTCCATCCGACCCAGAGGGCTTACGAGATCATTGTGGACCACCTGTTCCCAAGATACGTAGAGAAGCTGCTATGACTGTTGCTGCTTATCATGGCTTTATTGGTTTCCTGTCCTGGTTTTTCGAATTTCTGCTATGATTGATGAACTGGCTCAATTTCTGCTATCTCTTCACTGTTTCTGTATCAGGAGATCGAGGGAAAAAAACACAGTGTGTCCTAAAGAAAGGTCTCGATTGCAGATAGCCTGTTTGATTGTATCAGTCCAGTTAGTGTATAATGCTACAATTTGCAGTCACCAGATTATTACTGCTTCCGTTTTCTAAAATGTATGGTGCTGCTGACGAGATGAGGACGCGCGCATGTACAGGGAGTGGCACCCAGTTATCCGTATTCAGCATGGGTGTTTGTTTGCAAGTTGCAAAAGCTTGAATGTTTGTGTAGTTCTTCATCATGTCTGATTAGTTATTTGCAAGGGTCGGAACCCCATTTTGAAAAATCAAATCTCTTGACCTCCAATCGCGGGCTCATTTCGAGTGATTCCAGCAAGCCACGTCACATGCAAAATCTCCACCGTAGGATAACGTGTAGACGGCTGAAATCGTGCAGGGCGTCTCAAACGAGAGAGCCACCGCGAGTCTTCCAAACAACTCGTCGACGCTCCGCCCACCTCCGCGGCTCCGTCTTCTCGAAACGCCGGAGCTCGAGGAGAGCCCACGCTTTTTTTATGGCGTCGTCTCAGTGCTGGCCTGCCTCTGCCTTCTCCGGTCACCGGTCTGCACTCAACGCGTTGTTGAGCAGACATGGATGCGGGAGTGGGTGCCCCTCCGTCGGCCAGGCGGTGGTCTGTCCTCCACGCCACCGCGCGTCAGGATGCCAGGACCCATTGTGGATCATCATCCTGGTTTCTTTCCGGCTGCTGCTCTCCTCGCTCGTGTCCGCTTGTCTCCGGGTACCACTCCCCTTCGCGTCTGCTCCTGCCCTTGCCGCGGCCACCGGTGGAGAACAAGGACGCCACCGGCCGACGCCACCAGCACAACGCCCGCACCAGCGGCGGCTGAGGAGCGGGACCGCGATGCCCGTCGCGTCGCGTCGGAGATGAGGATGCCCGCGGTGGCCACCATCTTGAGCCCCAGACCTCGTTGCGGCACTCCTCCTCCTCGCTGCCAGACGGGGCGCAGCTTGCCGTGGAGACTGACGTTGAAACCATCGCCGAAAGGTGCATGCATGTCGCGTCACAATCGCACTCCAACGTACGTACGAACGAGACCAGAAACAATGAGAGACTAATTGTTGCAGGTGTGTGTGGAGGAAAAGCAGTACGATGATTCCATCGTCTCTGCCGTAGCCAACGTTGCCTCCACTGCCTGCAAAGTGTTCGAAAAAATGCCAACCTCCTAGTTGTTTTGGCAACTTTAGTGTATGAAGGTGTATTCTAATACTCCTGTTCGAAAAATAACGTCAACAAAATTCAGCAAAAGATGGAGTTATTGGGCTTTGACTAAAATGTTCTCAGACTTGCTGATGGGCATATATTAAAATAAAAAGAGCAGTTCCTTTATCTAAAATAAAAACAGTATTATTTTTATATATTATTCGTCAATCCCACTTCAATTACCTAGAAAATAAGGGATATTTTCTTGCTAGGATTCTAGACATGCGGATAATATAGAATCCAAAAAATGCATTGATCAATACATGGAATTCTATTAAGATATTATAAGAAAGTCGAATTTCTTCCATTCTCATTTGAGAATGTGAATACAAGGAGGTATTTTATGTTTAGGAAAGTCCGAAGAAAAAAGATCGATTTAACCTCTGATAAAAAAGATAGACCTTGGTTCTATTTCATCTCTTCAACGAGTTTAGTAATAAGCATAACGGCCCTATTGTTCCGATGGAGAGGAAGAACCTATAATTAGCGTTTCGGAAAATTTCCAAACGAACAATTTCAACGAAATCTGTAACCACCGGACCAACATATGAGAATGATCTGCTTCATTTATTGCCATTCATGATGTTATGGAGCGTATTTCATCTAATCTCGCAGGTTGCCATTCAAGAGTATTTCATCTAAGCATAATACAAGCGTATTTCATCTTACAACCATCTAATAAGCATACAAGCGTATTTCATCTAAGCATACAAGAGTATGGTAACCATCTACCCTATAGGCTACAGCATAGCAGGTTCGTCTGCTACGGCGAGGGCGCAGCGAAGCTGCGCCTGTGTTTCTAGTCCGTTTCCAAAGGTGGAAATTTCAGCATGCTTGGCAAATGTCACAGGTTGCAGCAGCCAGCAGGTCCAAGGCTGAGTCATTTTATGTTTACATATCTGTTCTTCTCCGTAGGAAGTTATAATAGTTAGCTTTGCAATTTGAGTGTGATCACACCGGCCACCGGCGTGCTGAGCAGAGCTACACAATGTTTCAGGTGTGTCGAAAAACAGAGGAGCAGACTCCCGCCCGAATCGCTGAAGCCAGATGAGCACCCCCGGCCCGGCCCGGCCCCGCGTTGCGCACACGGTGATGGGCCTGGGTGTTGTGCGGAACCGACGGATGGACCCGTCGTGCAGTGGGGAAACAGGCCTCGGTGCCGGGTGCTTGAGCCACCAGCAAGATGCGCATGGCCCATGGGCTAAAGTATCAGTGGTTAGTTGGTCGCACTGTCCTCGGACCCATAGTCACAAAGTTCTCGGGTCGATTGGGTCGAGGAACGGGATCGAGGGTCGATGGTCGATACTTTATAAATTTGTGGTACGGAGGGGTATACCTCTTTGAGACGAAAATTCACAACATGGTACGTGAACCAAGAAGTATCGGGTCGAGTATCGGGTCGATGACCCCGGAACGTGGTATAGAAGAGTAAAGGAAAACCAAGAAAAGGGAGAAAAATATAAAAGAAAAGGGTTAGATGAGCTGTCCCAAAGCCCTCGCGCATATTCATTGCCCAATCTATGCTGCAACATCACGCCTGCCTCATGTTGGAGCTTCTCCATGGCGACCTCCACGACCTTGATCAGAGTTTACGACCCTACGCGGTGGGGACGATGATCCAGCGAAAATTGGAACGATGACCTATGGTGACCCCGACCCACGAATTGGGACGACGTTTCCGGGTCATGAAACGTGGCACCGACCCCGTTTCCTGTTACTATGCTGGGACCTTTTTAATCAACCGTCGTCGGACTTGAATCATGGAATTCCATATTCAGAGGCGGGCAACTTGTGGTTTTCATAATCCGCTATACAGGAAAACACGAAAGGCTATTTGCTCGTAGAAGAAAGGACAATGCAATGTCGCACCTCATTCAGGTAAGACCAGAGGATTTTCTAGATGCAATTTTCGTAGCAGCCCTTGGGTTACCTAGCTCGCGTCTGCACGGCGCCACGGCGGTATTACGGCATTCGCAATCAGTAGACGGGCTCCTCCTGTCAGGCTGCTGTCAACTTGGACCTTCTCGTAGCAGCAGGTTAGAAATCGGAAAGGAAAACAATTCAATTCTCACGCGCACGGGACAACATCATCGATGGAGATCGTACGTAGTAGTAGCTCGACACCACCAGAGCGGTGAGCGGAGCAGCCCACGCAACGCAACGATGACTTGTTACGAGGAGGGGGGCGGCGGGGCTCGCGAAACGCGGGAACGTTTCAGCCAGCGTCACGGGCCGGGCCTCGTGCGCTCCGCCCGTTCCGTCCTCGTGCGCTCCTCGATACGCCCGATGCGCGCCCAGGTCCCTCCGCTCGGGTCCCCACCCGAGTATTAATAAACTACGCCCCCGCCACCACCTCCCCCACCCACCCGTCCCCTGCGAACCATTTCTCCCGTGAGCCCCGACGCCCGCCGCACCCTCGTCGCGCCCGCCGCCACTCCAGCAGCTCATGGCTTCCCTCGCCGGATCCGCCCTCTCCTTCGCGGGGCCCGTCAAGGTATAGCGCCGGATCGCCTCTCGCGTTGTCTGATCTGTGAGATTTTTTCTCCCCGGGTGCGAGTAGGGGTTTGGGTTTAGCTTTAGCGGCGCGGGGTTTCCGTCGCCGGCGTCGCCTCGGCCGCGCTTTTCGTTGGCGTGCTTCGTTCGTTGTTCTGGGGTCTGGTCGTTCATGCGTTCGGTCGCGTTTGAGATGCCCTGACTCCCCGAGCCATTTTCGGTGATCGAGTCGGTCGACGGTGGTGTTGAAATCCATAGATCTGTGCTCGTAGGGGCGTAGGGCGTAAGTTTACACGGTGTCCGACTGTCCGTGGTGTTTGTGAACATGTCTGTATCCGAGTGGTGCGTGCAGTCAGAGGTTATGTACCCGTACCATGAGATATCTGGGATTTTTCTACTTTGTTCTTGGGGTCAACTCTGAGATTGTCTCACACGACTCAGTGGTTATAGGGGTATATTTGACGACAAATCTAGTAAGCCTTTTCGTTTTCCCTGCGTATTATGTACTGCTGCCTTCATGCTCGCGCTCTTAACTTGAAATTAGAAAGGAACTAACCACAGAATTTTTTACACAGTTTTTTATTCCAAGGTTTAATACATTCTCCATTTGTGTGGATGGAGTCAGAAAATTGAAAAGGATGTTTGCATGAGGTCTGGCTGCTAGGGCGCCTCAGTTGATGTGAGGGACATTAAGCTATGGTCCTGGACATGCTAAATAATGTGCAAACAGTATACTAGCCTGGGTTTACTAGAACTCATGCTCATCCTATCCTAGTGACTACACTCTTGTGATGCAGCACATTCAAATGTGGACCAAATATGTTCCTGTGTTTTAGTAGAGTCATGTGATGTAGCACACTATCCTTGTACTTCAATGGATAGATATTTAACTAGAAGTGCTAATTCTTTCCGGAAACTAGAAACAGTCAGGAAAGTTAAGTGTCCTTATGTGGTCTGGTGAACCTTTTCTTGTTTAGTTTTGTGTTATTCTTTTGGGATTTAAATAAAATGGATGTTCTGAATGACATGTTAGGAGAAACACAGAGAGATCCATTTTATTCTGTGTAGAAGGGGATGCTCCTATCACAATCTTTTGAGTTTGGTGTATATTTGTCCCCTCCTTTTCTTGATAAGAGTGCAATGCCGATATAGGTTTTGATTCTTTGTCTCCTAGAGTTGAGTAATACACGGTAAAGGTTCTACAATAGTCAACGGGAAAGTTTAGTAAAATGAATAAGCTTGAATTAAAGGCGTCGCCTAGGCATCCAGGCGCACCCAGCTCGCCTTGGGAAACAGTAACGCCTTGTCGCCTAGGCGATAAGGCGTTCCCAGAATTCTTGGGACGCCTTGCCGCCTTTGAAACCATTACAGTGCTTCATAGCTTAGAGATTAGTTTGGTTTATGCGGTCTGCCCTTAGTTTCACATATCTTACAACATTATTTTTGGTGTTTCACAGGCAATCAACATTAAGTCGGTCTCTTTCTCTGGTGTAAGGAAGGACAATGTAACCTTCCGTCTGCAGCCAGTTCCACAAAGATTTGCAGTATGCTGTCCTGTAAGTATTGTACTCTGATTTTGCATGATGCTGCAGCAATGCATCTCCACTTGATTTCTATATTGTCATATGCAATTGTTTCAACACATTAAACTACAACTTTATTTGGCTTCTAGAAGAGGTCTCGTATGCATTGTGCACAAAAGTGCTTCCATTATGCACTTTGACTGTGTCACTGTTCATGCATCTCTGATGAAGTAATTTTCTAGAGATCTCCTGAAAAAAATGTAAATAGTTTATTCCCCCCTTTTATTGTAGCATTTGCATCCCTGGATTCATCTTTGGCATGATTTACCTTCTGATGTAGCTGTAAACTGATATGTAACCATTTTATGGCTTGTGATTGAGCAAATATACTGGTGGTGCTATCTTCTCTTGAAATTGTCAGTATCATATTTTTGTTGCTAATGATTTTTCTACCGGTGCTGTGAAATGTGCACTTATCAGGCAAAAAAGGAAACGGTGAATCAGGTTTGTGATATTGTCAAGAAGCAGCTTGCACTTGCTGATGGCACTGAAGTTTGTGGCTCCTCCAAGTTCCAAGATCTTGGTGCTGATTCATTGGACACTGTAAGTGAACTATAGATCACACTTTTGTAGCAATCGACTTTATCTCTATAATGTTACCAACAGTTGGGTAGAAGAACAACAGTTGGATGTACTTATACCAATCATAAATTGGTAACATTTCCATGAAATAACCTGTAGGATCTGTACTCCAGCTCTCCACTCAGTGTTCAAGTTCTCTCTTCTGCTAGTGGTAGTGTAATATTGTTTGTAGATGTGTCATGCTCTCGTTGTTGTTCCTCTGGAAAATTTTATACCAGTGAAAAACTTTTGTTGTCACTTTGTTTTTGAGTGTAAACTGGATTGGCTGTTTTATGTTGTATTTTCTTTCACTCCACCCTTTTCCCCTAGAGACTAACCTTCCTGTGGATATGTTTCTAGGTTGAGATTGTTATGGGCCTGGAGGAGGCTTTCGGGATCAGTGTGGAGGAGTCGCGCGCGCAGTCAATTGCAACCGTGGAAGATGCTGCCAATCTCATCGATGACCTTGTTGCAAAGTCATCCTAAAATTGTGGTCATAGAGCTTTGGCTGCTTATCTGGTTACCCCCCTGTACCTTGGGATCTCTTGTTCTATGCCCCCTCCCCTGCTAGATTTTACCCTGGAGAGCTGTTTCTTTGTCATGACTATCATTCTGGATCTCGAGATATTATTACTTTGAAGCTTTTACGGTTGTTCAAGTAAAGTTTTGTTTCGGTTATATATTGGAGTAATTTGAGGGTCGGGTTGAGGTCCTGTCTCCTGGGTACTTTAGAAGTTCCATTTGGACCTCCTTAGACCGCACCACAAGCCGACGCACAAAAACCCATACCATGGTGTACCGTAATTTTAGTTTCATGTTACATGAGCAGCTGTCCACAAATTAACCTGCCTTGGTCCTGTTTGCTTCCCTCATAGATAATATAAGCTGCATTATAATTCAAAAATAATATGTAGTAATCATATAAGCTGGATTATTACAGTTCATAGAAACTAGCGAAATCAGTGATCCTGTGCGGCCGCATCCGTCCCGCCGCCATGCTCGTCTTCCCCCGCGTCAGAGCTCCTTCTCAGGCGCTAGATCCTTCCTCCGCGCGCCAAATCGCCAGTATTTTCGGTGCGTCCTCAATCCACTCGGGGCTGAGGTTTCGCTCCCTCTCCATTTACCTCGCTCCCTCTATTTATCCCAAATCGTCTCTCTCTCCAATCTCTCCACTTCACAACTGAAATCACCCAAATCCATCCACAATAGCTCATCCCCAACTAAGAAATCCTCCCCAAGCCACCGGTCAATCGAGATCCAATCAGGCCACTGGTTAATCGGCTGTTCTTTCTCCGCTTGCCGCTGGTGCTGAAGAAGCCTGCAGTGTCCCGAACGCCAGTGTTGTTGCTGGTGCTGCTCGACGAGCTGCAGGTCCAGGCGCCGTGTTTCTTGCCGCTGGTGGTCATGTCGCCGGCATGGTGGCTAGGTTCCTCTCCTGGCAGCTTTCTGAAATAGACTTCACAACTTTATTTGTGTTGATTCCTTTTTCAGGATGTATCCACTAGGTGGTTTGTTGAATTTTACCCGGTGTACTAAGATTCTATGAATTGCATGATCGATCCGTTCATTCGTATACAATTTTTGAATTCCTGTTACGCTTGGGCAAGAGCCATCTACTACGTATTTGGTTTGTTTTGGCTGCATTCATGTATCTGTTCAGTAGATAACAGGACGACATAGATGGCCACAACGGTGACTCCATGTTGTATGAATTATTTTGAATCCATCGTATGCATCTGAATTATTTTGACACAACGGTGATGGTTGCATGGCTTGTCACAGATGATCTTTCTCTGTTATCTTTGTATGCAAAGAGCTATTAAATTTTATTCTTCATAGAAACTACTATGAAAACTATGCAATGGGTGAGATAATGTCCATAGCTCATTTATGATCCCTCTCTCCTCTAGACACTACTTACGGAGGTTGGGAATGGTCTAAGTTCAGGTACATCATTTAGTGCACCATGATACTAATATAGCTTGATATGTTCATAGCATCACGCTGTCATTTGAATCCCTCCAGTAAGTTCGGGGTCGTCGTCTGTATCATCATCCATATCCTCGTCCTCATCCATATCCTCGTCTGTATCCTCATCAAGTGCACCATGAAACCAATATGGCTTGGGCACAGGCCACCTATCATCAAAAATATTTTTCTCCATTTTAGGTTATTTGTTGAACAAAATAGTTTGTCGCAAACAGAGAAACAGAACAAATATTACCTGTTTTGCTTCCCACCTCTGCCGCCATCTTTTATGGGCATAGGATTATCTCCACTGTCATCCGACATTTTTTTTTCAATGCAAGTTCATAGACTATTATGCCTACACAGTTAGAACTAAGATAAAAGAAAGAAAGAATACCTTTTTGATGGTAATTCAAAATTCTCCCTTCCTTTTAAAGCACTGACAACCTTCCTCCTTGAAAGGAAAGGAGTTGCACTGCTTTCATCATAAAAGTTCATGCCTACGAATGTACCCTCAAAATCAACAAGAGGACCACCAATCCCAGCCTAGTACCCCAAAAAAGGCAAACGTTACTGGAGAACTTCTAATTTCTGATATATAGTTAAGTGGATGAATTGTAATTAAATAGGGAACTCAAAATCTAATGCAATTATTTAATACAGGCTACCGTGTAGAATATAGCAAAAGAAATTCACCACACTACCTTCTTGATTTTACAAGTGGACCAGTTAAGGTCTGCGTACTTTAGTTTGCAATCCTTGTTGCTGAACTTCCTCACTTCACCAATTGTGCCCATTAATAGCCCATGTATAGTATCACGACCTATAGCCACTACCTTTTCAGAAAACTTTTGTCTTCCTTTATTGAAAATGTCTTCTGGACAAATAGCACTGAAACCCTTCTTGACACTGATAATAGCAATATTATAATGCAAGTTATACAATTCCAATGTCCCATCGCTACGTTGATTCGGCGGCAGAAACACCTCAATCTGCACTGACAAAGTGAGCCCAGCTAACCACATACAACCTAAAAGGACAAAGAGTGATAGGAGCACCAACCCTTAAGTTCTTATCGATCACATCTTCATTATGGTGATCTCTAACCAAACTGGCAGAAGTGAGGATGATAGTGTGTCTGGCTGTGGCTCCATGCCACTTTATAAGTAAGCCTGTGCAGGCAAAATACCTCACGTTGTCCCCTACACATAATAACTTCAATCATCATTAGTGAAGAGCAAACTACTAGGACATAAAAATAAGGAGAATACAAGTTTAAAATTCACCATTGAAAGATTTTAGTGAGACAACAGAACGGGATATTTTTGTCACAACTTCATTTTTAAGTCGCATCCAGACACACTCCAAAGTTCGGGGAGGATCACCAAAAGGATACCCTTTCCAAGCACGTAATTCACCAAAACGGTCTTCAAATCGATTAAACAACCGCGCATTAACTGATTATAAGAAACTAAGATCAGAAGTTAATTATAAACAAGTAAACAAGAGTGCAAAGGGCATCAGAAATATCAAAACCGAATAACTTACATTCAAGCATAAGTGGTGGTGGCATTGGATAGCCGAAAGATTTTAACCGGTAAATAGTTTTCATGAATCCTGATGCAACAAGGTGATTAATATTAGTACCCGATGATACATACGACAACGCATAATATTCCAGGCAATGGTCAATAGGTAACATTTACAATGATGGATTGCAAGATTATTCACACCTGAAGGGGCTACGCTTGATACACCTTCATGCAGTGAATAATCCCGGCTGCGGAGTTCTTTAGGACTGCAATAGAAAACAATAGAGTAGTTCTCATAAATAAACAGTGAAACTAACCAGCAGCAAAAAAAAAGTACTCCAACACATCAAATGGCTCATATGAAAGGAATCAAGATGTGGGGGAAAATTAGGATAGCAGACTCAATACATATTAAGCAAAAGACAGGACAGGAGTGAGCAGATTCATATGCCACAAATATAAGAGTCGTCCAGGTCACCGAAACAAATTGTTGTAGCTCTCTCATTTAGACACACTAGCTTAAGCATGAGCACTAATTTAGCAACAGGAGACAGCACTGGTGCAGGTCTCCACCAGGTAGAGGTAACAAGAACCAATTAGATATCAACCCACAAAGGCTCCAATAATGCTTATAACAATAGAAAAAAGGGTAATAAATATAAATACTAACTGTTGAAAATATATATAGCTCATAAATACTGGAACTTCCAAAGACATACTTTTGCATCTGAAACAACTTCAAGTGTTCATAAAGAAATTTCCGTGATAGGAACTTGGCACGTTTCCTATTCCCACCACCATCATCACATAGATCAACGATCATCCCATGAAATCTCCTATCATTTCCTACAAGGGGCCCTCCAAGTGCAGCCTAGAACAAAAGCAAAGTGGTACAGTTTATGAAGGAAAAACGCATTTAACTTCAGTGCATGTAGTGATACATTAGACCACAGATATATCATAATGCAAATACTAGTTTCAAACTTTTGGCCATGACAAAAAGTAAAAATAGAACATCTTACCTCTGTGAAACCTTGACTGTCTGAATGAAAGATGTCCGGAGATTTTTCACACGGAGACCCATGCATGGCCATCAAACAGCCTGACTTGAAGGCACGACCAGCAGCTTGTAACAATAGGAAGTCAGGAAAGTCAGGTGTCCGCCAACGATTCAGATATACAGGACTGAGACCTAGGTCGCCAAGGGATGTAACGATAGCGATATCTTTATCATGTAGTCCCAAGAGCCCATAGGTAGTTTTATCATTAGGAAGGCGCACTTGAATCTAGTGATAAATCAGTAGATCGGCACAGAATGGCCACAATTAGCTTGAATAAACATATAAAAATGGAGAACACAATGATCGGAAGCACCAACCTTTAAATTATCATCTCTATTTCTCCTCTCATTGAATTCTCTAACCAAACATGCTGAAGTGAGAAATCTTGTAAGCTTTACCGTACCAAACTCAAGTGGTAGAACTATCCCAGAGCATGCAAACAACATGGTTTCTCCTGCACAAGATCATGATTTAAATCACTAACATGTGAGAGCAAAACCCAAAATACAAATTAGGAAAATTCATAAGCATATCAATACAATCACCATCAAACAAAGCAAGTGAGACAACACTGAATTGACAAAGTTCAGTGCCACATGCAACTCTATCACCAAATTGTTTCTCTTCAAAGGAGATGTCTGAATTTTTCCGATCGGGAAGTATGCCAAATCGTTCCTCCTCAATAGCACGTAGTTTCTTTTCAAAATCAGCCAACGCGGCCACTCCCGCTTGAACTAATTAACATATATGTTACAACAAAATGATTAGTGTTCTGTTAGAGCAATATGTGCAAGTTAAAGGAAGAAACAGCAAATTCAAAATCAGTTACTCACATTTCCTCATGTTTTTTAGCATGCGGTTAATGCCTTTTGGAACTGCACGTTTTGGGCCATCACTCTTACTTGAAAGCAATGGTGACTGGAGTTTGCTCCTTCTGTTTATGGCTCTCTGTTCCCTAGTCACGCCTCTATCAAACCCCGCTTTGTTTCTAAGGTCCTTTGCAGTCCTGAAGCAGAGAGTAAATGCAAAAGCTTAGTAGAGCAATTTAGGCCTTGTTGTAAGATTGGTCGTAATGCTAACTTTTATTTTCTCGTTCTCATTTATAAGAAAGAAAACATAGTACAGTATAATTTTATGGGGGAAATATAGGGAATATCATAGCTCACATAAGATTATTTTAGCCATGCCAAAATACCACTAGAACTAGAACTCAATCAAGCCGTTAGTTACACCTTCCTACTGACTGCTCAGAGCAACTGTCCCTGCCAGACTGCACGCACATGTGGAGGATGAGCAGCAGCAATGGCAAATCAGTGTGGGCACCTTAGTGGAGGGAGCAGAGCACAGAAGGAGAAGCTACGCAGGATTGAGAATGAGGTCATGCAGGTAAAAGGATTTTACAGATGGAGTTAAGAGACGAAAGGATCGATGGCTAATCTGCAGGGCTGTTAGTGTGTATATCTGGGTTTTGATGAGATGGAGTTAACAGAGCTAATGGCGGGATAGGATCCATATGGCTAATCAGGTCAGCTGGTGTACAATCTGACAGCTGTGCTACGTACATGAAGAAGATTTGAATCAAATATGATGCTACATGAAGGAATATTTGAATCTAATATGATGCTGCAAGTAATAAACAATAACGACATGGGGGCAAAAAAAACATTCCATTTGAGTGCTATGAGCAATTTGGCCAAAAATGTACAATTGCTCAAGCTATTATCAAAGAACTGATTCTTTGCATAAAAAAAATGTAAAAAGGCTCCATTATATTCAAACACTAGTCTTGTATGGCAAAATCACAGGTGGTGAAAAATATCAGCAGTCGGTTCCTAGCTAGGGCCCTGTTTAGTTCCAAAATTTCACTCCCAAATTTACTATGCAAAAAGAAGATTCCCCGTCACATCAAAATGTCATAACATGCATGGAGTACTAAATATAGATGAAATCAAAAACTAATTGCACAGTTTTGTTGTGCTCTGCGAGACGAACATTTTGAGCCTAATTAATTAATTTTTAGACAATTTTTCACAAATACAAACGAAATGCTACAGTGACGCAATGATTACGAAGTGACATCATACTCCCAAATTCACCCACCCAAATTCAACATCTAAACACCACCTAGCTAGCACCTGGTTTAAGAGTGCCGAACAGAATTATTTAACTGGCCACACGCACATGTACACGCTGGAAAGAACACAAGCCCTAATGAATCAAGGAGCTGAGGAAACCCTAAACACATGTATGGATGTTAGCTTGGAACTTATTGCAGATTGAAGTAAAGCATAAACTCAATTCGAACTGCTCCGGGAGCAATGCAACTACTGCTGGAACAATAAGCAACCTAGTAAACAGAAACTTACATCGCGAACCTCGTCCCCGATGAACGAGCGAGGCGAATCGGGTATAGATTGGATCTTCGGGTTGAGGGGAATCGCTAGCCGTGAGATGAGTGTCCGCGAACAAGCCGTCCGCGAGATTCGTCGTCGCCGCTGCAGGTTTGTACAGGCCGGAATCGCCGTCAACCTACCGCCTCGCGACCCAGCCCGCGAGATGCCGAGATGGACGTAGGGGCTTTGTGCCAGGGGCGGCGGCAGGGGTATATATCTTCTTTCTCTCAATCTTTCCTATCTAAAAGTTACTCCTACTTACTACGTAGTGTTCTAGTCTCTCCGCTCTCCGCTAGTCCTCCCTCCCTCTGATTCCTATTTTTTACCGCGAGCCAGCCGGCGTCCCGCCTCCATATACCCACGTTGCCTCGCAAACGGGTCCCCACCGGCCTCCCATGTTCGCGAACGTCCCCCACTGGCCACTGAGCCACCGACGCAGCAAGGGAGCCAAACCGCTAGCTCGACGCATCCCATGCTCATCGCTCTATCCCTCACCGGCGCGCGCTCCATCCCATCCTCCTCCTCCTCTCTATCTCTCGCCGGTGCTCGTGGCCAGCGAGGGTGAAGTAGCCCACGACGGACGGCGCGCGGCATCGCGGAGGCGCACGGCTCGATCGATCGGGGGCCTTCAGCGATGGTCCGGAGAGGCGGTGCAGCAGGAAAGCAGAGAGATCAACATCAGAAAAAACGGATGAGGCATACGTTTCAGGTATACAAATACCACCGCCTTTGCTTTAGCATGAATGACCAAGTGAATGTGCATGTGCTTGCCGGCCGTAGGGAGCCGCCGCTCCACCATCGCCAGGCAGGGGACATGCATGAGACTGTTCCGCTTGGATCCCGTGGAGGCAGCTGTCAATTGTGATCTCTCTAGGCTTCTGGTGCAGTACGTGCTTTCCTCTGCGTTACTTATACTGATCTGAACTTTGAATCTGAACCAAATAGAAAGCAAATATAGCTGCACGCCTGCACTGCGTCCGTGCAAACCAATCAGAAAACGAAAATCTGCAGGTGCGACCGACAGTGGGGAATTGGACGAGTGCTCTGTTTTTTTGTAGCATTATGGTTTGGGTTCTTTTTTTTTAGCATTTGCATCCCTGGCCGGATTCATCTTTGGCATGTTTTACCTTCTGATGTAGCTGTAAAATATTATTTAACCATTTTATGGCTTGTGATTGAGCAAATAGATTATTGTGGTGGTGCTATCTTCTTGAAATTGTCAGTATCATATCATCATACAAAACTTAGTTTTGGCTCCCCGCTAAAGAAATTCTCTAAACCCTCGGGTGTGCCACGTCATCTACTGACGTCATCTACAATTAATCCCCACCCCGGATCCCACCCGCGCCGTCCCAATCCCGCCCCTTCCTTCTCCCTCCCCGCCGGCCCCCACCCACCGCCGCCTGCGCCACCCCCTTGCCTTCTTGCCTTCTCGCCTCCCCACCGCTGACATCAGCACAATCACCGTCGGCTCCCACTCCGCGCCGCCGCCGCCCCCATCCATCACCCGCCGCGCCTTGAATGCCTCCCACCCACTCGCCGCCTCCCACCGCGCCACCCCGCCGACGACCCCTCGCCTGCAGCCGGCCCACCACCGCCCCTTCGCCTCCCACCCATCCGCTGCCTCCCCACCACGCCATCTTCATAAATCCCGGCCGCCTGGAGCAGGAGGAGTACCACGCCGCGGATGACGAGCTGAAGATGCCGAGGGGCGACGGCAGCCGGGGAGCGCAGCGCGGCGGGCGAGGCGAAGGAGAAGGAGAGCGCGGAGAGCGGGGACGCGCCGACGAGCGACGGGAGGCAAGGCGGCTGGCCTTCGCGTGAGGCTCCGCAGGGCGGCGGCGGCCGGCCCGACGACGGCGGGCGCGGGGTGCGCATTCGCGACCTCTAGGTCCCACGCCGCGGGTGGGAGGTCCAGCGCCCTGCCAGCGTCGGGATCTGAGGGTCTTCGTCGCCATCCCATCACCGGAGTGCCGCCGCCGTGGGTACCTCTGCCGGCTACGACGCCTCACGCCTTCACCCCCGTCCGTGGCATGGGGGACCTCCGCCGACCGCCGCACACCGCGACCCCCGTCCCCGGCTGCCACGCGGGGATGCTCCGCAGCCGCGCCCCACCCCGGCCGCCGCTCGGGGGACCTCCGCAGGCCGCCACTCACCGCCCCGGCCGCCGCGCACAGCGACCCCCGCCCCGGCTGCCGCGTGGGGGAGCTCCGTGGGCTGCGAGCTCCGCCACACGCACCGCGTCGCCTCGGTTGCGGCGCAAGCGAGCACACCACCGGCGTTTGGTAGTCGGAGCTGCGCGTGGTGGCCGGATCCGCTGCAACCCGCCCGCGCGAGAGCGGAACCGCCTCCGCCGGGCAAGCAGGCGGAGCTGCTGCTTGCCTCGCTCGATTCACCGCCTGCTTGCCTCGCTCGATTCACAGTGCGGGCAGCTCCATCCGCATCTGCTGCAGCCTGCAGGGATAAGAACGGAGTAGGAGGTGGGGTCCACGGCCCAAGGGATAAGAACAACGCTCTGACCACTCGAATCCAAAGCCAACATGAGCCAAACAATAGATTAAAGGATAAATTAGTTTAGTATTTTTTAGACATTTCTATTAAGATCGAATATAATAACGGGTACAGTAGTTTAGTATTTTTGCCTTTTGATTTTAGTAATCAACGGTCCTTCGGCTGATCGGTTTGCAGTGACGTAAGAAAAAAGATAGTCCATTCATTGTAAATGCATGTTACTTCATCAATAAACCGTATATGTATGGTTTTCTGTTATTTTTCATAGAATAATTTACCTTCACGTTAAATGAAAACTTCACAAATACATCAAATAATTAAATAAATTTATGTAAAATATCCCGCAGCAACGCACAGGGAATTCACCTAGTTTTTGCTGTTAATGATCTTTCTATTGGTGCTGTGAAATATGCACTTTATTACGAGGCAAAAAAGGAGACGGTGGATCCGGTTTGTGATATCGTCAAGAAGCAGCTTGCACTTGCTGATGGCACTGAAGTTTGTGGCTCCTCCAAGTTCCAAGATCTTGGTGCTGATTCATTGGACACTGTAAGTACTATATATCGCACGTTTGTAGCAATCGACTTTATCTCTGTAATAATTTTTTGGTATGATTCTTGGGTAGAAGAACAACAGTTGGCTGTCATTTTGTTGTAGTCTGTACCTATACCAAATTACCAATCATAAATTGGTAACATTTCCGTGGAATAACCTCCAGCTCTATACAGAGTGTTCAAGTTCTCCCTTCTGCTAGCAGTAGTGTAATCTTGTTTGTAGATGTGCTATGCTGTCGTTGTTGTTCCTCTGAACAATTTTTATACCAGTGACCTCTGTGCTGAAGTTTATGCAAACTTTCATTGCCACTTGTATTTTTTAGTTTAAACTGGATTGGCTGTTTTATGTTGTATTTTCTTCAGCTCACCCTTTTTCCAAAGAGACTAAGCTTCCTGTGGACATGTTTCTAGGTTGAGATTGTTATGGGCCTGGGGAAGGCTTTTGGGATTAGTGTGGAGGAGTCGAGCACGGAGCCAATTGCAACTGTGGAAAATGCTGCCAATCTCATCGATTTGGCCCGTTCGGTTGGCTGGTGGCTGATGCTGATTTTTACTGAGAGAAAAACACTGCTGTCTGGTTGGTGGCTGGTGATGGTTTTTCTAAGAAAAAATACTGCTGTCTGGTGGCTGATAATCCAAACGAACAGGGTGGACCTTGTTGCAAAGTCATCCTAAACCCGTGGTCACAGAGCTTTTGGCTTCTTATCCTGGTCCCTTTACCTTACTGGGATCCCTTGTTCTATGCCTTTCCTTGTAGATTTTACCTTGTGGAGAGCTGTTCCTTTGTCATGACTATCATTGTGGATCTCGAGATATTATTATTGTGAAGGTTTACGCTTGTTGAAGGAAAGTTTTGTTTCAGCTATATATTGAAGTGGTTTTAGAGTCGGGTTGAGGGTGCTGTCTCTTAGGAACTTCTAAAGGACCTGCTTGAGACTAGACCTCACAGCTTAACCAATTTTTGGCTAAGGCTGAGATGCTAAGGGCCAGCTAGTCTCCGTTCGTAAACTTACGGTATTATTAGAATTCAAATTCAAATATTGCATTTGTTACAAGGGCATCATCATTTTGAAGTACATTATGTAACATTAAACAAGGCATCGGAGGATTCATAAACCCAAGTTGTTCAGTAGGCTCATGCTCTGCTTTTTGATGGCATGATTAGCTTGCTCATTGCGAGCCTGCAAAACGAGGGAAAAGGCCATCATTTCTAATCGCAGGCGGCCGAGCACGCGCACGGGACAAACGAAAACGCACGAGCCTCCGGCGTGCTTCTTTAGCCAGCTTTACTCACAGTCACAGGTAGTGTCGTAGTGACATTAAAACTTAAAAATTACTGTACTGTACAACCGTAGCGGTTACATTAGCGGCACATAATTCAAACGGGTGAAAAGAAACGCCGATTAAGCGAGCTTTCGAGCAAGCTAGACATACGGGAAGCAGTGCCCTTTTGTTCATCCATTTTCACTGTCATCAGGGACCATTCCATATTGCCATCAGTGGTCCTGCAGTGTTGTTGGTGCCGTCCATTGCCTTGGCCGTCCTCAATCCGAGACGCCGAGCAGTGGTGGCTCTGCAGGAACGAAAATATTCTGTCCTTTGTCGGGAGCGAATTCCCCGACAGCCATCACCACGGGCTGCATGCCTGCATGGCTGTCGGCTCCGCAGGCGCAGGCGCGATCGATCGCAAAGCCGAGAGCTTGAGGTCCTGAGAGCCCTTTTTCGCACCCGAACCACTAGTTGCAAGCTCAGTAGAAAAGCAGGCGCTATACATATAGCTAGCTCTGCCTAGCTCCATCGCAAAGCCGAGCAGAATAGCTAGCACCCTAGCAGCAGAGGCTGGCGGCGAAAGAGAGCGAGCTGAGCTGAGGGAGATCAGGTGGTGTGTCGATCGGATGGCGGAGGGGAAGAAGGCGAGGCCCAGGGAGGAGGAGCTCGTGGAGGCCGCGCTGGCCGCGGCGGCGGCGGCGCTGCTCGTGTCGGGCGTCAAGAGGCTGCTGGTGGCGCCGGCCGCCGCGCTCGCGACGCCGTGGTGGTGGTGGCCCGCGTCGCTGTCGGTGCCGTCGCCCGCGCTGTTCCTGCTCCTCAACGTCGTCATCGCGTCCATCGTCGTGGCGTCCGTGCAGCCGCGCCGCCGGGGATCGGCAGCAGCCGCGGCGCCGGCGCCCGCCCACGCCCGGGAGGAGGAGGAGGAGGGGGAGGCGTCGGCGCGGCCGGGAGACGGAGCGAAGAGGGTGAAGATCAGGAGGAAGAGCAAGAAGCGGGCGGCGGCCGAGGATGCCGTTGCGGATGGCTGCTGCATGGCGCTGGTGGTCACGGACGGGCCGGTAGAGGCGGCGGCGACGACGGTGGTGAGGGAGGAGGTGCCGGTGGATGAGGAGGAAGCTGCGGCCGGCAACGCGGCGGAGGAGGTGAACAAGCGGGCGGAGGAGTTCATCTCGGCGTTCCGGCACCACCTCAGGGTCGATTCCTTCTCGTCCGCAACCCGGCGAAGCAACGCTAGAAGAGCATCATGCTCTTGACCGGACTGCACTATTTGTATTATGTGTTGCGAACTTGCAAACATACTATGTTTTTGATATGTTGTCTTTTTTCACTCCAGGTAGTTGTCTTTTTTTTTTTCCATTTGGGTATGTTTGGTACTCTTGCCAGGCTTGCTTGCTTGGCCTTGCCGAGCGAGTCTAGCCTTGCTAGCTGAAGCGAGCCAATCTGGCTCTCCCGCACGAGCAAGGGAAATTCTTGCCCACACAGACTACGAGGCAAGTTGCTTTTAATCCAAACGCTAGCTCTCCTTGCTCAGCTAGGCGAGGCAAGCGGGAGCAAGAAAACCAAACGTGCCCTGTAGTTGCTCCCTTGCTTGACCTCAGTTTGATGGAAATGATCTCACTTGAGGGGTGTTTGGTTCCCTGCCGTAATCTGCCATGGCTTAAGTTATGTCCCCACCCTAAAATGTAGTCACTGTTTGGTTGGTGAATATAAGGCTGTGTTTGGATCCTAGGGACTAAAGTTTAGTCCCTCAAATAAGTGATCATTAGTAGCAATAAATATAAACTAATTATAAAACTAATTGCATAAGTCATATCTACTCCGCGAGACGAACCTAACAAGCCTAATTAACCTATAATTAGTACATAATTATCAAATTATTAATGTAGCTTTATATTGTCTAATCATGGACTAATTAGGCTTAATAGATTCGTATCGTAAATTAGTCCTAGCTTATGTAATAAATTTTGTAATTAATCTATATTTAATACATCTAATTATCATTCTTCTATTTGACGTGACGGGACTAAAATTTTAGTCCGGGGAACCAAACACCCCCTAACTTTGGACAGGGCACACGATTTTTAATTGATTTGGTGAAGGTTTTTCGTCATGGCTGTGGCGTAACGGCCGAAATTGCTCAAGAATCTTCTATCTTCAACAGAGTGGAAGTTCATTCAAATCACAAAGGGTGTGTTTAGTTCCAAAAAAAAGAAGAGAAAGTTTGGTAAAAATGTCACATCGGACACTGTATCGCACTGTAGCACTTTTCGTTTGTTTGTGGTAAACATTGTCCTACCATGACCTAACTAGGCTCAAAAGATTCGTCTCGTCGTGTACATCAAAACCATGTACTTAGTTTTTTTATTTACCAATATTTAATGCTCCATACACGATGAGAGAGATTTGATGTGCTTTGATGTGATAGGTGAATAGTAAAGTTTGGAGAGAGAATTTTTGGAAAGTTTGGAGAACTAAACAGGGCCAAATATTTGATCCGAAGGGTGATTCCACATAAAAAAATAGAAATACTTTGTGCATGTGTAAAGTATGCCCTTTTCAACTTAGCTGTAGTAAATTTGAGAAGAGATGGCTCCGAGCCCCGTGAGTAATTATCGTCTTATTGGTGCTATCGTGTATGCCGCATGTCATGCCGATGTCTCTCATGTGCTTTTCTTAGCATAAATTGTTGCCTCATGTATACGAAGGCACAATAGGTATATAGCGCGGTCATCTGATTGACAGGCGGCACAAAACCCGAAAATCGAGGGACTGATGTCCCTCAGCTGCCAGGCCCTCCCTGACAAGATTTTTTTCGTGTGCATTAGCACATATTTTATTAAGAAGAAAGTAGTTTACAAACACTTTTCGGAGCCGTCAAGTAGGGCTTGACCGACCAAAGAGCACAAAGCATAAAAGACAAAGAAACATTGTAAAGATTACAACCCAACACACGACAACAAACGACACATGCAGCAGTGGAAGCAAGAAGAGGGATGCCACATCCAGCCTAGCTACCCTAACCGACGTTCCAAGACCAAAACCTGCAAAAAGGATACACTATCACCAAGGATGCCTTCAAAGCGGTGGCAAATCATCCACCCGACAGCAGCACACGGCGGCAAAGCATCCGCCAGAGAAGGCCCACACTAGACATGACGGCAAAGCATCCGCTCAGAGCAAGCACCAGCAGCGCCGAACCGATGAGCGGTGGCAAAGCATCCACCCAACGACCACGACCTAAGCGACGAAGCATCCGCTCAGAGCAAGCACCAGTACCATCACCGCGGCCAAGCATCCGCCCGAACCAATAACCAGTGGCAAAGCATCCACCCAGACTCTTGACAAGATCAAAGGGAAGCTGTTGAAGGAGGTTTGCAAGATTTTCAACATTCCCGACCCAGACTCTTGAAGCAGATGAGATGTTTAGGACTTAGCAAGCTGTACCCTTGGGCCTTCCCTTGGGCCTTTTACTGAGGATCCAACAACGGCAATCTCCTATAGCCAGGCCAGCAGGAACATGATATTGAATAAGCATATTGAGTTTGGATCAGCTGTAGATTGTCATCGGGTTTTTTAGATGAATGCTATTATATAACTAGGTCTAAGTCTGGTGGCTCGTGAAGACGTGAACAGACTGCGTGCTGATTCTATCTAGATTTTTCGGATGAACTCTAGCATCTGGACCGTGAACATACGTGTTATCTTGCCTTGCTAGTTTCTCCCCTTAAGTTTCTACCGCCATCTCCGTATAGGTGGCTGACCATCTGAAGTTGCAATCTGGATCATACCTAAGCTCGATTTCATTGATTTATTATTCACTAGCATCCTTCCCGGTCACCACGCCTTCATCCCCGCAGCAACCATCGTCTCACGTATGAGCAACATGGCTGCCCACCATACCGCGCGCTGCCACACCTTCCACCACCAACGATTGGCCACACTACCATATCACGCCACAATGACTTATGTTGCCACTTCAGCCTGCCTTATCCTAACCTTCTTGGTGTCATACCTACGTGTCAACCTAGCCCACCGTCCATTGCCATTGCTTGTGATTGTTAGTGCTTTGCCATCGCGTCACGACAGCTGGTGTCATTTGCCTACCTTGTTAGCGAAATCAAATGCCTCCGCACCTGTCAACTGAAGAAAATATTTGGTTAACCCATAAATAATTATTTCAAGCATATTTGGTTTGTCCTAGATATTGCCACGCCAAAGGTTAGGTCTACCATATTTTTTTAGGCTATT
Source organism: Echinochloa phyllopogon (assembly GCA_033239725.1). NCBI lineage: Eukaryota > Viridiplantae > Streptophyta > Magnoliopsida > Poales > Poaceae > Echinochloa > Echinochloa phyllopogon. The sequence continues at coordinate 44,559,984 of BTCW01000002.1, read as the reverse complement.
CGTGTAGTTTCATGATTGAGGCTTTTCATAATTTTTAATCACATATCACAGACATATTTTGTTGTCAATTTTTTCTATAAGTTGTGGCTTCAAATTTATAGGGCACACTTTATATGAAGTTTGCTAGGCACCAATCAAACAAGCGTGCCTTCCTTCAGCTTTTGCAATTCCACAGCCCAGAAAGCCCATCAGTCAAACCCATCTGAGACCCAAATAGACATCTCAACCCAAGAGAGGATATCATAAGCACCCAGTCTTCTAGGCCCTCCCCCTTCGCACCGCCAGTAATAAATACGCAACCCATCCCCCTTCCCTTTCCATTGTGATTGGAATCGCTTCCGCCGCTAGGGTTTGGCCCGCAGCTTCCTCGCTAAACCAATCCACCAAATCCGTCCTAACCCCTCTCGCATCTAAGGATTTGATTGATGGCGGCAGATGAGTTCTTGGTTGAGGGTTAGGGTTTTGCTTGCAGCTCCCTCGCTCCGCCAATCCACCACAATCCGAACCCCTCTCCCATCTAGAGATTTGATTGATGGCGGCAGATGAGTTCTTGGTTATTATCCTACCTTGATGTTTTCTTCTCATTTAATTTCTGCAACAATTCCTTCTAGTTTTGGTTGTGGTTTTCTTTACTTTTTCTTTCTTTATCGGATATGAGTATGCACTATTTTACCGGGAGCAAGTAATCTTTGATTTTCTTAGTCATGCTTCTTACATAGCCGGTGATTGAGAAAAAAATCATAATCTCGCTCAGCCCACCATTATGTGGCCAATGTTGTCATCTTCCTTGCCAACATTCCTTCCACCTGCTGGCCCCACATGGGCCATAATCCCCATAGCCGGGTCACATCGTCATCACCATGGTTTCCCTCCATAACCTTCCACCACCTAAGGTCAACCGCACTCTAAAATTGTCACTTCAAAGGTTAGGGCCATCCATAACCTTCCACCACCTAAGGTCAACCACACTCTAAAATTGTCACTTCAAAGGTTAGGGTCACCATAATATCTCGGGTGCATATTTTATTCATCACTTACTTCCATAGTTACGACTTAGCACCGTTTTTTAGGCATGTCTCAAGTCCCATATGTGATAAATATGTTTTTTTGCCAAACTTTGGTTAATTATTATTTTAATTTTGGTTGCCTTTTCTTTTTTTTTATATGGCAAGTTCTTTTTTAGCGAGGTAGTATATGACACCAAGCACAAACCTGCGTTCCTCCATGCTAACCTTACGCAGCTCTACAACCCAAAAGGCCAACCCATCTGAGGCCCAAATACAACGTCTCGGCCCAGGAACAGATGCCGTAAGCGCCGTCTTCTAGACTCTTCCTCTCCGCACCGCCCGCAATAAAGCCGCAACCCGTCTCCATCGCCGTCTTCCGTCTCGATTGCCTCGCTTCCGCCGCTAGGGTTTTGCCTTGCAGCTTCCTCGCCACACCAATCATCCACCACCCCAGCCCCTCTCCCACCCGGCGATCGGATCGATGGCGGCGGGGAAGGACAAGATGCTGACGCTGGTCAGCTGCGACAAGGAGACCTTCGAGGTGGAGGAGTCGGTGGCGAGGGAGTCGAGAACCATCCTGCACATGATCGAGGATGGCTGCACCGACAACGGCATCCCGGTCCCCAACGTCAACGCCAAGATCCTCGCCAAGGTCATCGAGTACTGCAAGAAGCACGTCGACGCGCGCCGCGGCGCTGACGGGGAAGCCGCTGAGGCGACCACCGCGACCAACAAGGCCACCGAGGATGAGCTCAAGACCTTCGATGCAGACTTCGTCAAGGTCGACCAGGCCACCCTCTTCGACCTCATCCTGGTGAGACCCTCCTTCCTTTCCTTTCCCGCCCCAATGTTGTCTCAATCACTGTTTAGATCTGTCTGTACCCTCTGTTAATGATCAGGTTGCTGCTTGGTTGTTGAGATTAGGGTTGTTTTGGGGCGGATATTGCACGGAAATATTGTTATGTTAGTGTACGTTCTGTGATTCTGTTTGGCGGTGAGTTTGTTGCCCTCTGGGGTTTATGGGCGCAAATTACCCTAGTGGTGATAGATGTGTTTGTCGTATGCTGGTTTGGTCAAAATTCGATTATATTACTTTAGAAGTTGCAACTTCATCATGTTATTGGGTGGCAGAAGAATTTGTCAGTATGCTCTTGCTGTGGCTATTTCCTAATTTTGTCAAGTTAGTTTTGTATTAAATTGGCCAATTTTTCGTGGTGCCACAATTGCTGCATTTATGTGGGCGGCAGGAGAATTTGTGCATCATATGGCCTATTCAAGGGTCTTAAACAGCTGTCCAGAATGTGTTACTTTTATTCCTTTGCTACCATGTTTAGAGATTGAGAATGGTCCCTGTGGTGGGGTTTGATGCAAATTGTTAGGTTCTGATTAGTCCATTGGAAAACAAGTGAAGTGCCAGTTTCAGACAGCATATGTTAGGTTACTATCAATTAAGGCTGATTTGCCACCTTGTAGTAATTGATTACTGTGCTGTTTAGATTTCTGATTTTGGGATGTGGTCTTGCTACATTTGAAATTACTGGGTTGGTAGCTTATTCTTGACAAGTCTGCAGTAAGTGATGTGGGGGTCATTCATGCATTGTATAAGTGGTAATGAATTGCTTTGAGAACTAAGTTGTTTGGAATCGTTGTTTTTCATTGTTCATCCATGTTGCTGCATAGTACGTATATGTTTCCTTTTCGTGATTACCATGAGCAATGCTGCGATTAGGTTGGAAACTGAGCAATGTTAATTCTTTACCACGGAATATTTTTTCTTGAGATGTCCGGATCCTTGTTTTCTAGATATGGTGTGCACCCAATGTACAGGAACTGTCATCTGTTTGCACCCTATCTGCTCATGATCAAATGTTATGTGCTATTGAAAATTGTTAATTTAGTAATAGGAATGTTATACAAGATTCTTTACGGCAAATTGTAACGTGCTGTAATTCTGTCATGCTTGCTTCAGTTGTACTGTGCAATGTTTAGAGGATAGTACAGAGGTTCAGGATATATATGTTTGGCTGATTAAATTTGGCTTACAGTACACACTTTCAGAGATATATTTAGCGACTGCATTGTTTTATTTCATCATTTATTCTTGCTAATTATTGCTGCAATCATAAATGTTTGACAAGGTATATTGTTCTTGACAGGCTGCAAACTACCTGGACATCAAGGGGCTGCTGGACCTGACCTGCCAGACCGTCGCAGACATGATCAAGGGGAAGACTCCGGAGGAGATCCGCAAGACCTTCAACATCAAGAACGACTTCACACCTGAGGAAGAGGCGGAAGTGAGGAGGGAGAACCAGTGGGCCTTCGAATGAGGCCGAGGCTCTAACAACAGCATTCTCATATAACCAGGCCAGCGGGGACGTGCTTCGACAGGAACTCAGGATGTTATGAGTTTGGAGCAGCTATAGACTGTCTCGTTTAACAAGTTGCTTAGGAGGTGTAATGTAGGTTCGGTTGGTTGAGCAGACTATTTTGCTGACTCCTGTTATTTTGGTGCATTGGTGGATGCTCTCTATCGTTAAGAGGCTGGTTGGTTATCAAGCATTGCTGGTTATTCTGCATTCCGAGTTTTGCTTTGCTTATTGCTTTTCATTACCTTTTCTCTTTTCTGTTTCGTGTGGTGGCGCTTGCTAAAATCTCTTGTTTCTGTTTCTGTTAAGAGGCTGGTTTGGAATACGCATTTTGGCTCGCCTGTCATTCTGGCATGTAATATGGCTTGGTGGCGATCAGCAGAAGGCAGCCGTGCGCTTGTGCAACTTGGGAGCGGCAGTGGTGATAAGCCGCTTCACCACTCGGCGGTTCGGTAGATTGCGATCATCCCTGCCCCTCCTCTCTGGAAATGTTGGACCGGTTCCATGAATATGAATATATGATGTTGTATTTAACTGTTCAAGGTCGTGAATGGGATCATCCTGTTCAGGATCTATCTGTCTTTATTTGTTTCCATGGATGACATGAGATGATCCTGAACGTAGCATGCATGTTACATGAATATAATGTTGCATTTCACCTGTTAAAGGGCAAAATTGACAGATTCTTGTATTCATGAACCAATACTATGTACAGACAATGATGGTCATATATCAGATTATTTGTCTATTCCCAGGTACAGCATGTGACAGGCTTGGCCAGCATTTCACCTGTTAAAGGGCAAAATTGACAAAGATTCTTGTATTCATGAACCAATACTATATACAGACAATGATGATGGTCATATATTAGATAATTTGTCTATTCCCTGTGACAGGCTTGGCCACAAAGTTTACCTAAATACTCCGTACAATGTAAAGTGTTCCTGGAAACTCTTGTTCACTACATTTGTAGTACATTCATGATTCATAGTACATCACATGGTAATCAGCGTCGCAGTACTATATTAATCTCATCATCGTCTGAGCTGACTGCATCGAGCTCAACGATATTCTCCGGTGGATTGTTCACCTTTCGTCTCTTGAAATCTTGTTCTGGCGTCCCCAATCCCGGCTTCGGTGGTGCTTTGGCACCGGATGATGCCGAACTACGAATCCACAAGGTTGCTCATTTTGATGTCACTGATTAATAGAAACTTAAGACCATTACAAGCAAACTGTGACATTGTGACTGACCTTCTGTTCAAGCTGAACTTTGATTTCTGTTGCTGTTGGTTTGTAGAACCATTGCTTTGGGCAGTTGGTTTCGTATGGTCCATATTAGCTGATTTATGCATATGGGAGTTTATCAGCCAATAATAGGAGCCAATCAAATTACTTTTTCTTTCATGAATTTGGTGCTACATTCAATTATAATTACTTGTGAAAGGAGAAACTAAGTTTTACCTGTAACATGGGAAAGAAATCTGATACCCTGAGACTGGCTCTTAGTAGTCACTCTATCAGCATTGCTGCACAGAAAAATCGGAGTTTAAACATGACAAGTTGACAACATCAATCATTTCATACTATCCCGAAGGTTACTGCAATCATGCATACTTTAATCCGAAAGCCAGTATAGATTCATAAAGAATCCTGTATGATAATTTTCGGCAAAAGATTTCTGAGCCAGTTAACAGATAATATCATTATTGCAACAATAGATAATCCCTAAGAGGTGTAACTAGAAAGATGAGTTCTGTTCTGTTTATGCTTCCTCTTCAATAACAAGCTCTAAATCATATACCACAATGGCACAATCCAATTACAAATAACCAGTGCAATGACCATGATGAACAGTGGCAAATGGTTATCTAATATAACACAACGATTTTATTTTGTAGTCATGCACTAGACTAGCCAAACGCAGCAGTTAAGATCAAACAGTGCTCTGCATACCTTAAAGCCCTTTTTAGCCCATCGATTGACATTACTTTCACCGGTTGGAATGGCTTTCTTGGGTTGTTGGGTCGTTCTGAGGATGGATTGACCATGTAAATCCCTTCAGATCGAAGTTTGGAAGCAAATTGGAAGTTTCTGGAAGGGAAAAATCATTGTATATAATCAAGCACGGCCCAAAATGATAGTGGAATTATATCAGCATGAACACAAGAACATAAGATGTGGAGCTCGTAAGGAAAGGCCTCGTCTACTCCTTTTTAAGGTTTTACTTACCCGCCTTTAAGCTCCACTCTGCCAGTAGTATACTTCTGTGATGTTTTCTGCAAAAAGGAAAGGAGCATAATGAATCACATTGCATGCACACCCAGTTATCCATCTCAGTTGCTGAATGTTGATGGTTATATCCTTACCGACGAATGAAATTTGCAATACGATCCTTTGCTCCTGAAACAAGGATAATTCAATCACAGAATGGCATCTTTAGGGCTTAGGCAGTCTAAAACAGCAAAAGCTCATCTTGCTAAGGGTCTCAATTTGGCAGCAGGAAGGCAAACACAAAGCCACACATTCATGAAATGTGCTGTGTTAACGCATTACACTTTGTGGTGGTATTTGTGAAGAGATGTGATGATCATAGATCACACAACCTTCTCTCACTTTTGTGTACAATGCTGTTTCAAACTTTACTAATGTTCAATGATAATTAAATTACTACTGAAATGACAAGACATATTCCCATATGGGTGGACATACGTACTTATTTATCGCCATGGTGCAAGCCACCCCATCTTTCCTCTTCCCTTTGCAGAGACCGAAGTCCGCTGCAACTCCCATCTTCAACATCTGCCCCACTGAAGCAACACTGACAGAGAACCCTTTACCCTGCACAACAACATCACCAGCACACTGAAATCAGTAACAGAACCACTGGGCACAGATCCCTCAAGGGATCCAAAACAGCAAAATGCCGGCCGAGAAGTACCCCATTGTCCATGCGGACGTTTCCATTGAACACAGCGAACATCGAGCCCACGGCAGCGCCCGAGTAGTGGACGTGCGCATCCCCGAACAGGAACAGCGATACATCGATCTCGTCCAGGGCGCCCATCTTCCAGATGCTGTAGCTGGTCCCCTTCGCGCTCACCCGCGGCACGCCCTTGTCTAGCAATACCCCCGCCGTCGCCCAGCAGCCCGAGAACCTGTCGCTCCCCACAGAGTTCCTGCACACACAGAGGGAAAAAAAACGGAAAAGGCACACTAAATCGATAGCTCAAAAACTGAATAACACAGCAGCGGTGCAAATTGGGAAAAGGAATCTCACTTTATCGCGGTGATGCGCACGAACCGGATGTCGGCGAAGCGGTTGCTGATCTCGATGGGCGAGAGCGTCAGGTGCTTGATGCGGAGGCCGGAGTACTTGTCGACGATGGTTTCGGTGGCCTTGGGCCGCTTGGGGCGCTGGGGGAGCGGGGAGGTGGATTCGGGGGCCGCCTCGAGGTAATCCTTGACGGCGTCGCGGAAGACGGACATGTCGGTGGCGCCGGGGCGCGGCGCCGCCCTTGGAGGTGTGAACGCGCCGCCGGCCTCGGGGCCATCGGCGGCGCGAGGGGAGGCGGGAGGGGTCTCTGGGACGGCCTCCCCGAGGGAGAGCAGGAGGTCCAGATCGTCGGCGGCGCTCGCCATAGTTGCGGCGAGGTGGGTGGGGCCGTGGGGGGACTGGGGGGCGAGGGCGAGGGCTGGGGAATCTGCGTGGGCGAAGTGAAAAGGGCAGGAAGCGAGGAGGGAAACGAAGAATTCGAGGGGGACGGTGGGCATTTTTGGAGGGAAAACGCAAGATTTCGTAGTCGTATCCTTTATGTACATATATATAGGAAAATAAATATCTATTCATCGTACAAGGGCGTTTGGTCTAGTGGTATGATTCTCGCTTTGGGTGCGAGAGGTCGCGAGTTCGATTCTTGCAACGCCCCCATATTTTTTTGTTAATTGACCACGTTCCCATGTAACACTGCTGCGTTGCAATCAAAGTGCACAATGAACAAAAAGACAGTTTTTTTTCCATATAACACTGGCGCCCACGTTCCCATGTAACACTGCTGCGTTGCAATCAAAATGCACAATGAACAAAAAGGCAGTTTTTTTTTCATATAATACTGGTGCCTTTCAATCTATATAAATGCACGGTGAACGGATACGTTGCAATCTAAATGCACGATGAACAAAAAAAATCATGTTTTTTTCCATATAATACTGGTGCCTTTCAATCTATATAAATGCACGGTGAACGGATACGTTATAGACTAGAGAATTAAGCGCCATAACTCTCGTGATTAAAAAAAGCATAAGGTACCCGCAAAAAAAAAGCAGGTAAGCACAAATTTTTTTTGGGCATGTCGTAAGCACCATGTTCTGCAAATGAACATCACGTGAAATAGAAGCGTATAATAAAACAACACTATCCCAGCACCCACACATCGATTAAGAAGGGTATAAGCAAGAGACAGTTACCGCAAAGTTATTTAGCCACTGAAGCAAGAGAAAAGGATTCTGAAAAGTAACGCAGATCATTTTCCTTCTTCGCTGTCAGTCATTTGAACTCTGACCTACGGAGTATTCTACAAAATGGACGAAAGCACGGCACGCACAACATTTGCATCGTCAAAGTTGTCGAATTAGAGTCATTTGCAATGTACACCTTCATTTTGTTTTAGTTTTTTCTTTTCTTTTTGAACAGAACACTAATATCCACGTCACCACGTGGAAGGAAGCAGCAATCAGTTAGTCCAATCTCCAACAGTCTTTTGCTCAAAAGCCGGGATGTTCTAAGATCTATACTACCAATCGTTATTATTCAACATCTATATATTGTGATGGTTACATTACATGAAACAACACGACGCAGAAGGAGAGGGGGGAAACACACATCTTCGGTCTGATCAGCATCTACCCTTCACTCATTCCATGTTAGTTCCCAGATCAAGCATGTTCCAATCACAGTTCAATCGCAACGGCAGACCAATGGGGCATAAGCGTGAGTGCCGAACCGAAGGGATGAAGAAACAAAAACGCTGAGGCGTCAATTAGCAGCATCCATCTCATTATTCTCAAGCACCCTTCTTCTCCGAACCGCATCTCACCTGCACCCCCAGTGTGGCAGTCGTTGATTGGCAGTTGATGTCTGCACCATAAACTGAGTGCACCACCGGTAGCGTGCAAGAGGACTTGCCAAGGCACTCCTGTCCAGCCATTCCACAGGTCAGTATCAATCGAGTCGAAAACGTTATTTGTGGTCGTGGGTGCAATTGAGTAGGTTAAGAAACATTAGAGATGCATTCGCACAAGTGTGTACCTTCTCAACGACCTGCTTTGCATTGGGAGTGTGGCAAGTGCCTACAGTGAAGTTGCCGCACATGCCCTCCGGGTTGCCGAAGCTGGCAAAGACGACCTCCTGGATCGTCTTCTTCTGGGGGCACGTCAAGGTACCCTGCGTGTTGTGATCCTCTGCAATGAGCTTGATTTTGTCACCATCAGTGTCCCACGTCTTGATCTGCGCTGGGTTGTGCTCCGAGAGCAGCAGACAGATGTCGTCTCTCGTCACCGTCTGGATTAGGATGCCATCCGGCTTGCCCAACTCCTCCTCGAACACAACCAAGAGGTTGTCCTTGGATTTCAAGAAAGGACGAGGAATATGGTACCTGAAAGTGGGGTGGGGGAGGAAAAATGAAATGAGTTTTTGTTGTGCAAGTTTGTAGACCAAGAGCAGTAGGCCAGCTTCAACAAAGGTGAATTTGCTTACAGACTTACAGTGATTGAGAAGGAGTTCCAGCGAGAGTTTTGTATGAGGTCCAGTATCGACCTATGCCTTCACCATTCACAAAAATCATGCCCTTGCTCATTGAGCTCATATCTAGAACAACAGTGTCATCGCCATCTGGCTCGTCAAAGTATCTCTAGCATGGCATTGAAGATAGTGACGCTGAGGATTGCAACAAAAATCGAAATGGATGTTTGATATTTCCAAAATCTCAGGTGTTCCTGTTCGTGGTTCAAACCTACCTTATACCAAGTGGCTGGACGGTCATTCTGGGCCGGTTTCCACTGAACTTTGCCCATACCTTTTTCCGTATAGATTTTCTTGTCCTCACCAACCAGTGCAGCCTATTTGGCAAAGTGTAGAGGAGTTCAGGTCTTGCTACACAATCGCATTTTCCTGAGGAGTTCAGGTCTTGCTACACAATCGCATTTTCCTTCCAAGGAAATGAGTATCTTTTCAGCAAGCCAGAGACAATAGTCTTACCTTATGGCCCCAGCCATTGACTTGTAAATCCAATGTCCCGGTGTTGAGACCTTGGATTAGGCACTCCTGAATGCCGCCCTTTACTTCAGCAAGTTCACCTCCACTGTCCTGCAGAAGATAATGAAAAGTGCAAATTTAGAGCTGATGGTTCAGGATTATTGCATTAACTGAGGACACCCATCACCCTAGCAGTTATGATATGAACTATATGCCCACGTTTAAAAAAGTGCCTGTATATAGCTCATTAGACCATTATAACCATAGTTTTTTTCACCTGGCTATCGGTTTCTAGAGGACAGTATAGTAAATCATTCCATGTTCTAAACAATCTTCCCAGTTTTGATCGCAAAAAAAGACAGGTTTTTACCTTCATTCCCATCGTTGACGACAACAATGTGATGTGGTTCACACCTACTTTCAGATCCACGGGTTTTTCGAACATGAAACCCTTTACTTGCTTGCTTCCTCGCCCACTTCCTATGAAGACCGTGATTTCGATTGGTACAATAATTTGGATTTGCAACAGGCGGGTGTCTTTGGAGGAACAGGATTGTTACAGAGTTGGTCCAAGTTACCTACGAAGGCATCATTGGCAAATCCAATCATTGAGTGCGCAGTACTTTTGACTTGAAGCACAGGCCGGATATCACCTCTAAAGGGCAAATCATCTGACTCCAAGCGGAAGCTGGTAACAAACAAAAATAAAGTCAAGTGAATTTTCTGCCTGGAAAGTTTAAAGAGTCGCATTGAGCTAAAACTGTTAGGTGTGATAGATGGAGTGATACCTTGTAGTGTACCATAAGTAGTCACTCTCGTCCTTGGTTTGGTTGTATTGCTCCAGGGGTTCCTTTGTCCTGATTTTAGTCTTGTGATACCTAGGAACCTCTTCTGCGTACATTTCCCACACGTTATTCTTGCTCGTCACCTCTGAGGTATGAAATGACCTTTCATTGTGTTGTACAAACACCTACCAAACAAACATAATACAAATCAGGGCCCTATGTTCTTTATCACCTTGAAGTTAGGTCCTAATTTAGTTGCAGTTAAGTGTAAGCAAACATACTCTCTTGGTATTGTAAATCACGTTCTTGCACCCTGCAAGAATGGAGACAGAACGGCTAGGCACATAGTGCTTCTCCCCCCGGAAGATCACTGTTCCATCTTCCCCTGTGTTGTTATTGGAGAGGAAAGAGAGGCACAGATTGTCTTCAGGCAACTCGAAGGTGTGTGCCTGCAATACTCACAACATTGAAGAATATTGATTCCACAAAACACTGACACAAACAAGTCTAACTTTTCAGGTTCCAAGATGATGGAAGAAGTTATTCCCAACCTCATACCCATGACCCAACATCTCAGATGAATGTTTCCCCATGAGGAATGCTTTCTGGAATGACCTTATTACATTGTGTAGATCCCTGAGATGCCCAAATTTGGGCTCCTTGTGCATACCTATGAAAGTACATGGACCAGGTTAGACATTCCTTAAGAGGACCATACATGAACAAGATAAAACTAATACAGAAATATAATGGTCAACTTAGGCGATCTAACCATATTCATCCAAGGGAGCCTCATCATAGTATCCAGTCAGTACATAAGAAGCGCCGGTCCTTCCAAAATTTGTTCCACCATGATACTGTCGACAAGTTAAAGTGAAATTCCGTGATAAATCTCCATAGTCCCCCTCTAAATATTTATCAATGCATTGATTGCAGGAAATAAAGGTAAATGAATGTACGCACCATGTAGTAGTTAACCAATGAACCACCCTTTGCAAAAAATCGTAACACAGCATATGCAATGTCCTCAGCTGAACGCATAGCTACTTGATCGCCATATGCTCTGAATCTGTGTATGCCCAGGAAAAATAGAAGAAGATATTACATTCTTTATGTATGTAGCTTTCGTGTGTGCAGGGATGGGGTCTAATTATTTACAGATTGGAGAATAGTTTTTGGTTTTATAGGCATTGTTTTGGTGTTGTAGTGGTACTTTAAAAGCACTTATTCGTTCTTAATTATGAATGCAGTTTTTAGTTAATAGCATCTTTTATGGAGATTAACCAGAAAATATACTAGAATTTGCAAAATATTTCACTAACTATATTCTATATCACAGTGAACCCTTAGGTTCGAGTTACTGGTATTGGTTTAGTTGGTGCCGAGGCAGTTTGCTCTATTGTGTCTATGCAGTCCGTCTGCTAACTGGTGGTGCAATGGTGATTCACTATTCAATTCTTTCTATATTCTAATATGTAAGTACGTTGGTTTCCTCAGCAAAATAGGGGGTAGATCTCCCGATTCCAAAATAAAAGACAAAGTGACCATTCTTAAATGAAATAGGGAACACCGAACATGGTTCAAGGTTAGGATGCTGCAAGAACCTAAGGTAACCACACAGATGAAATGAACAACATGAATGGATGGTCATAAATCATTTCATTAGGGCGTTAGATTTTTTTATTAGCAACGCTACATATCGCATCCCTCTTCATTCTTCCTATTGTGTACTTCCATTAGTAGTACTGCTGGCTCAAATATTATTTGTTCAATCAATGATAAAGAAGAATGTTGAGTGTGAATTACTTGAACTTACTGTGCAACCCAATTCTCAGTCCAAAGCATAGGCTTATTTGTGTCACGCAATGTCCATGTGTCTCCACAGTGCCTTCCGTTGCAAGTAGGGATCTAATGAGAGCGAGAAACAAATTAAAAGATTGAACTAAAATAATTCAACCCTTTTAATAGAAAGGAGTAAGTTTTTTCCCCCAAGTCATTTAATGTTCTTTCAGTTCCGAGTATCATATTACTAATACTTTCAAGATAGAATTGCGGTGAAAAACTTGTAAGCCATCAAAAATATTATGTAAAGATATTCACCACTGATCAGAAAGTTACCACTTCACCAGGAGCTGAAGACTGCTTGCACATTATCCATGGAACTCCGGTTTGTGTGCTAAGGGCCATTTGAGCCGCCCATTCAAGGTATTTGTCACCTTCTATTTTGTGATCTTTTTTAATGTTCCCATACTCATTCTCGATCTGATGTATACATGCAAAGAGTGAATCTTAGCGTGTGCTGAAACAAATATGTAAATAATAGAGCCTTTTACGGTCCATCATAAGGTACCAGCAGGTATCAAAATTACAACTTGGATTTTGACACCTAAGTACCAAGAAATGTTATCTTCTATGTTATAATAGGTGGTGCCTCTTGGTACATTTTGACGGACCATAAAAAGACCCATGTAAATAGGGTAACAATAAACAGATATCACAAGACGCAAGTAAATTGGTAATTTGTGGACCTGTGCTAGAATGATGGGTCCTCCTTGAGATGCAAATAGATGAGAATCCTGCATCTTTTTCACTATGAATCTCACGAATTTCTCCATTTCTTTCTGCATGAAACATCCAAATTCATCAGTCCAAAACTCTTCAGTGAATATATTATTACAACCATTAAATTCTTTGATTACCTTGAACGGATCATTGTTTGCCCGGAATATTATGTGGTCGATCTCTCTAAGCCAATAAGGCAAACCACTGCGAGAGAGTAGAGAAAACAGAGGACGGATGAAACAATCAGATGATATGGCCATACTAGACAGCTGAGTAACAATTAGTTGGAGGCACTGACCCATGGTTCCATTCTGCCTGGATGAAGGGCCCAATGCGCACAATTGCATACATGTTGTGGTCCTTGATCAGCTTGAGGTACTTGATCAGGTTGAGCCTGCCTTCGAAATCGTACTGCAACACATGCAACAGATGAGCTAAATTAACATATAACCAAAATTAGGACGGCATGCTCCTTAACTTTGCGGCGGCTGATTACCACAGCGTCCATATGATGATATGAACTTGCCCCTTACCTTTCCTGGTTCAGGCTCGTGAGCGTTCCAGAACACGTACGTCTCGATCGTGTTGAGCCCGCCCTCCTTGGCCCGTTCGATCAGCTGCGGCCACATCTGCCGTTACAACAACACATCCCCAGGATCAAATAACCAGCCGGCCGGCACAAGGACTGTGGTACCGGTAGCAGCAGCAGCAGCACGCTGCTTCATCATTTTGTAGGAGAATCGCGCGCGCGGGAGCGTACCTCAGGCGGGCTCCTGGGGTAGTGGATGGCGCCGGAGAAGAAGAGGTCCCGCTTGCCGTCGATCATGAGCGAGCGCCCGTCGTAGCTGACGACGGTGCCCTTCTTCGTGAGGTTCCAGTCCGCCGCCGCCCATCCCGGGAGAAGGATCGCGAGCGCGGCGGCGGCCAACAGCGCGGCCGCGGCCCGGGCGACGGTCATGTGAGCCGGAATCGCGGGGAGGAGGGAGCGAGGGGAGGGTGGGAGCGGGTGCGGGAGGCGGCAGGGGGTTGGGGGAGGCGACGCTAGCGAGGGGTCGGGGGAGGAGGAGGCCGCTTTGAAGGGGACGCCCTCCCGGGGCGTTGCGGTGGAGCGGACGCGCGGAAATGGAGGGGCCGCGGGTGGAGGTGGACGGCCGCGCGGCCGCGGGGCGCTGCTGGGTCGGGGGATCGCGGCAAAAGCTTGCCAGCGACGACGACCGGTTCGCGCAACGGGCGAGGGAACTGGGAATTGGGAAACGGTGGTCGTTCCGGCCGTGCGCCGGTGTTGCACGGGGCTGGGCTTGGGCACTTGGGGTATCTGGCCCGCCATGGCCCAGATCTGGTATTGGACTGGGCCGTAGCTGTCGGTGTGAGACGCGCGCAAATGTTGAGCTGAGCCCGTTGGTGGGTTCTCTTTGGAAGCGGAATTGGAAAGATCCCCTTTTCGAATTTAGCTCGAATTTGAAGTGAATGTAAGTGTTTGGATTTGGAGATCAACAGTTCGGATCAACTTTGCTTAACTAAAAATACAAAATACTGCCGGATGTCTTTCTGTTGGAAGAAATGAAGCTCCCACCAAAACAAAGTTGCATCGTGCTTTTCTTCCGATGTCATGTTATAATTTCTGCGGTTTTACCGTGTAAGATGTAACAATATTCTACGGTGTTTAACAAAATTTCTACGTTCTCAAAGTACATAAGGAATTTCCTCCAATCTGAAAGTGGCTTGTTTAAGAAATACGGAGTAAGTGGTTTTGAAAGTGAACTGCTCAACGTTGACTGGTCCCACATTCAGTGAAACCTCGAGCCGCCATCCTCCAAGCCGGCACCTTCGCCAACCATCCCGCCACGTCGACTCACCTTTCCCATGGCCGCGCCATCCCCACCCACCAACCGCAGAACCATCCCAGCCGTCCATCTCGCAAACCAACCGCCCAGATCGATCCGTCTCACTCCGCCCCGTGCTCCTCCCCCCACCTACCGCGCCACACACCCGCCTCAAATCCCCCGGCCCATCGGCGACAACCACCGGTTACGACACCCCCGCCGTCGCCGTCGCTTTCGCCACCCCTGCTGCTTCGCAAGCTATCCCATGGCGGCCTCCGCCTCGTCCCTCCTTGCCGCCTCCGCATCCTCGTCCTGCGCGGCCATCTCTCCCCGGCTCCCCCGCGGAGCTCCGGCCGCCGCCTCCGTACCATCGCCGTCGCGTCATTCCTGCCCTTCCCTCCACGCTTCCCCCGCGAGGCGCCATCAGAGTCGCTTCGTAGCCAGCGTCGCTCCCACGATGCAGCCTCCGGCGGAGTCCAGGGTCTCGACGGTGGTCGACGTCGACCTCGGCGACCGTAGCTATCCGATCTACATCGGCGCAGGCCTCCTCGACGAGCCGGACCTGCTGCAGAGGTAATTGAATTATATAATTTATTCTCTTGATGGTTAGATTGCTGTGGTCACTCTGTGATCCTGACTTTTGTTTGAGCAGGCATGTTCATGGGAAGAGGGTTCTGGTGGTGACCAACACGACCGTCGCGCCTCTTTACCTAGAGAAGGTGACCTGGGCACTCACCCACAACAACCCGAACGTGTCAGTGGAGAGCGTGATTCTGCCCGACGGCGAGAAGTACAAAGATATGGTGAGTTCGCGTGATTCAGCTTTCTGGGAGAGTGTACATGTTTTTTCGGTTCGTTTTGATTTAGCTGACTTGGTTGTAATCGGCAGGACACGCTGATGAAGGTATTTGACAAGGCAATCGAGACCCGGCTTGACCGCCGGTGCACATTTGTAGCACTGGGTGGTGGTGTGATTGGGGACATGTGTGGGTTTGCAGCTGCTGCATTCCTCCGTGGCGTCAATTTCATACAGATACCAACTACTTTGATGGCCCAGGTCTTAACCTGAATTTATGTTTTACTAAAGTTGGGCTACATCTTGGTCTGGTGCTGATGGTGGCCTGGATGACTTTAGGTGGATTCATCTGTTGGTGGGAAGACCGGGATTAACCACACACTTGGGAAGAACTTGATTGGGGCATTCTACCAGCCGCAGTGTGTACTGATAGACACTGAGACACTGAATACATTGCCTGTCAGGGAGCTTGCTTCAGGCATTGCTGAGGTAGTGAAGTATGGGCTCATAAGGGATGCACCGTTCTTTGAGTGGCAAGAGAAGAACATGTCGGCATTGTTAGCAAGGTATTCTGCTCGTTCCACCATTGGTATTTGCATAAGTGCTATCATTTTCTTTCTATTTAGTGAGCTGTAGATACTTGACAGCAGTTTAAAACTGCATTAGTTTTGTGTTTCTTGTAGACACATTAGTATTAGAATGGAAGGAATGCGTAATCACCTCAAGATCCAACTGTTCCCTTTACTGGATCTGTCCTAGAAAATATAACTTGTTAAGACTTGTTGTCATTTCCCAATTTGACCATATTCAGAGCCCTATAAGCTTGGGCATAGCGTTTTTGGTACTCTTATTTTATGAAACGTTCAATTGATGAGTGGTGTGACTAGATGGAAGAAAATGATTATCCAATTTTTGGTAGTTCACCGAACTCTGAATAGCCATTGTCCGAAAAGTCTGCAATTTTGTTTATTCTTTCTGAATAAAGTACCAATTGTAGTTTTCGACCAGTCTTAGTTCTTTAGATTGATCATTGCTGTACATGACATATTTAGTCCAGCCTTGCACCGGACAGGCAAACATAAAGCCTTAAAATTCCTCTGTTCCTCTGTTACTCCTATTAGCTGAGAGTTGTTCTATTAACAATAATTGCAAAGAAGGTTTGCTCTCTAGTTTAGCTGTATTACACAGCATAATTGCTGTACTTTTGTCTGGTTGAGAAATGCAGAATTTTTTGCCACAAGTTATTAAGCAATATAAATTGTCATTTTGCTGTTAACCTTTAGTTTGAAATGCATGTCTGCAGAGAACCAAGTGCTTTGGCATATGCTATTAAGAGATCGTGTGAAAACAAAGCTGAAGTGGTTGCGCAGGATGAGAAGGAAAGTGGTCTTCGAGCGACACTAAACCTGGGTCACACCTTTGGCCATGTATGCATTGCTGTCAATTTATGTTTATATTTTTATGTTCAACTAATTTATACGAGCATTGATAGGTTTTGGGTGCCACAACCTGGAAACACCTTATTACAGCAGCATCTATTAGAATTTTTAGCAGATCCTATGCTATTGCAATCGCCAATTATTCATTGATCCTCACATTTGATTGACAGGCTATCGAAACTGGAACCGGATATGGAGCATGGCTCCATGGGGAGGCAGTTGCTGCTGGAACGGTAAATCACTTAAGTATTTTTATACAGCCTCTAGGGTTTTTTAGTCTTGTTTTCTTATCTTTGCTTATGTTCTTGGTGTGCCACTACCTTAGGTCATGGCAGCTGATATGTCTTACCGCCTGGGGTGGATAGACGAGTCAATCAGAAAACGTGTTGTTGACATACTAGAGCAAGCCAAGCTTCCCATTACACCTCCAGAGACCATGACAGTGGAGAAGTTCAAAAGTATTATGGCTGTAAGTACCCCAAGATAGCAAACATCACTTTTGAATTAGCATTGAATCTGTTTCTGCCACTGCACAAATTACCATGTTCTTGGAAGACTTTCGAGTTGTCGATTTGTGCTATTTTATTGCATTGTCCCTTTTCTATAAAGAAACTTTCTTACTGGATTCCTGGATGACACATTAGGTTGACAAGAAGGTTGCCGATGGTTTGTTAAGGCTCATCCTTCTGAAAGGACCTCTGGGGGGCTGTGTTTTTACCGGGGAATACGACAGGAAAGCACTTGATGAAACACTTCATGCATTCTGCAACAAATGATCCTTGTCAGTGTTGGATTTCACCTCTGTATACTAATAGGCTATATTGATATTCAGGGAAGAGAGCACACTGTGTATTTATACCGATTGATTTTTTTTGTCAGAAATAATGGGATTGTTAGGGGCTGGTTTGATTCTGTAGGGAACCATCAACCATATCTGATCAACTGTGTGATCAGTCATCCTCCAATAATAAAAAAGTTTTAGGCCTCTTTTCTGCCTGTCCCTGTTACTGTCATATCGTTTTTTTGTGCAAGTAAACTATAGCAGTTTCATGAGAATTACTCCAGTGCACGTTGATTGAAGCATCAAATAATCACACCGTTGAGACAGGAAGTGTGGTTGTGCATTCCAACACCCAGGTTCAACTCGAATCTAGGTGCTTACGTTCTTTTCTTCTTATTAAATGGAACACCACCTAATTCCTGCTAGATTGGATCTGAAGATTCTTTTTCTCAAGGCTAGATCTCGCCTTTTAATCATGATTTGGCTATGGTGGGTAGCAACTTTCGATTCTTTGAATTTTCATAATATGTGCAAGCTTGGATGACCAGATTGTTCGATTGTTACAACTGATCGTGCTATCTAGCTGCTTATTTTCGCTTCTAATTTGAAATCACAATTTTCACAAACCACAAGCTAAAACAAACAGGTCCTCAGGTACGTTAACACACTATGTTACGCCAAGGTCCACTGTACCTCAATTCTTCCGCTTACGTTTCATCGCAGCTGTGTTTTCCCCCTGCCTTTATTTTTTGTATGATGTGGACTGAGATCATATCATCACCTCTTGCTTCCTGCAGTTCTAGAATCGTGTCTGGTAGTCTCTGTTGCTTGTTGCAAGCATGCATTTTTTTCTATATTAAAATCTTACTCTATGACATGTTCAGACGGTACTAGGAGATCTAAAACGGTTCTAGAAAATGCCGTGGTTCAGCTCAATGACGAGCAATTCTCAATCAAGCAAAATAGTTGGTGGAAAAAAGAAAACCATTCGACACACACCATAGTAAAAAATACATGGCACGTAGCACAAGTAGACAACACATGATCAACATAATCGATTAGTAGAATACAACTTGCGGACGACCTCATCATGCTTCGTTACATCCGGGCATGTAAAAAACACCCATGAACGCAGCTCGCTAGCCTTGCAATTGCATGCGATGCGCCAGCAGTAGAAGAGAACGGCCACACAGATCGAATCTCATTGCCATAGCCGCAGCGTCCGAGCTAAAGGCGGAGCAGCCGCCGGAGCTCGTCCGTTGCGCTGACGTCCACGCCACCGCCGGCGCCGCCCACCTCCACGGCGCAGGCCGTCGGCGCATTCCTCGCCGCCGCGACGGTGAGCAGTAGTGACGTTGGCATCGGCACGCTGCTCGGCGGCGGCGACACCGAGTACAGCGAATCCGTCCCCGTCCACCCCACCTCCTCCAGTCCAGCCGCCGCTGGCGCCACCCTCTTCTTGGACGGCGCCGCGACGGTGATGGGCGCCGAGGCCCCGGGCGCGGCGGCGTGGCAGCGCGGCTTCTTGGCGCGCGACGCCGGACGGCTGGCTGGCTGGAAGGGGTACTGCGGCGAGGCCTGCGCCGGCAGCGGCAGGAGCGGAGGCTGGGGTGGCGCCGGCGGTCGTGGAAACGACGTCGTTATCTTGGTAGCGTGGTGGCCGTTGGTGTTGTAGCACGGTGCCATCGAGATCAAGGATTCAAAGAAGCACCACGGAATCAGAGAATATAAGATCTAAAAAACGGTGTTTTCTCTATGGGAGTGAGTGAGCTGATCTGGTCTGATCTGAACAAATATACAGCTATACTAGATCAACAAAGTTTCAGAGCAAATAGAAGCTGCGGATCTAGCTAAAGAATACTCCAACAGCAAAAGTAAGTGGAGATGTGTGATGTATCAACGGAGAGGTGGCAGCTTGCTCGCTGATCTTGATCGAATAAAACAGATCAAGATAACAGCAACTTGTGTATATGCTACAGCCGAAAGGAGAAGGTTAGTTGAAAAGATGAGAGATGTGGCTATAGGATCATGTCAACTACTGCTCCAAGATCTGGAGACCTCGCTCTATATAGAAGTACCGAGGCTGAGCTGCAAATTGCCCTGGCCGTGTCGATGGAATCGGAATGAGCCGTTGGGTCCGTGTCCTGGCCTTGCCCCGGGACCGCCGCCATTATATAGCCTCAGGCCGGGCCGGCCGGTACCTCCGGTCCACCCCCAACGGATAGTAGGCGTGCGGTGCGTGCGTTCGTACGTGACGTACCGTGCTCGCGGCTTCCGCCCTCTTTCCTCGGCTGACGGAAACGGCTTGTTTTCCCCCGGCACGGCGGCGCATGTGGGAGGGAGGTCGCGTGCGCGGTGCCGACAGATGCCGTGGCGCTCGAGGCGGGGGGCGGCGGCCGGCCGAGCAGCCCCTGCCGAACGCTTGGTTTTTTATTTCTGGTCCGCGGCCGGCCGCTGCGCCGTGCGATGTGCGTACGGGCGAGGCCGCGAGGGCGAGCGGAGCAGGCGATGCCTCGCCGGGTCGTCACGTTACAGAGCGTTTGCGTGCTCCCTGACTCGGCCACTCAGGTAAGGGGAAGGACGTGCGGCTTGCGTGTGTGTTTGGTGCCGGGGTGCGTGTGCGGTCGAGTGAGTAATCCAGGTCGGCTCGCTCAAGCAGTCAAGCCCAACAGCGAGCAAATCTTGGGCTTCTGGCTGCGGTTTGGTCCTTCAGTTGTTTGGATGGTTCCAACGCGCTGGTGGATTGCTTTACGTACCTCTCGTACAATGATAAGGTTGATACTGGACGCCAGTCATATTGAAGTTTTGCTTGTCGGCATTGTTTGGTTCTGATAATTTCCTACGGAATGGTGTCCCGCAAACAGATCAAACAGCGACCTGCAACAAATTAACAAAAAGGAGTGGTGTTAACTCGGGAAAGCACATGGAAGAAACGACGCTTCTGGTACTCCCTCCGTCCAAAAATATAAGGTTCTGAGCATTCAAACTCAAAAAATAACAGGGAGGAGAAATAACCTCTATACCCCTCATTTTACACTACCCACCAACCCCAAATAGTTTTGTATTATCCCTCCAGGACCTTATATTTTGGTATAAAATTTGAACCCTCCAGATCCTTATATCATGGGACGGAGGGAGTACCGTACTCTTCCGCCTCAAATTACTAGTTGTGTGATTTTATCGTTCATTTTATTTAAAAATTTAGTATAAATATATGAAACGATAATGTATATTTGACTATTAGATTAATTAAAATACAATTAAAATAAATAATATTTATATTTTTTAATAAGATAAATAGTCAAATTCTATAACAATTGTTAATAGCAAATAATAATTTAGACGAAGTAAACTGCCTATTGGCTAATTCGGATAACCTCGGTGCTCAGTTGGAGTTGGAGAGAAGGTAACCAATAGATAACTAACCTACCACTCCATCTATTTGTGTAAGCAGCATATGTATATTAATATTCAAATTATGTAACTTTGACTGGTAATTTTTAATTTTTATAATATAATAATCTTTTAATGGTTGGATTTGTAAATATACTCTTCGTTGATAAAGATTTTTATACAATATAGATAAAAAGTTAAAGTGTAATTTAAAAGACTATTTTAAATTTGATCATGCCTTATAAACACTAGTAGAGTGCACGCGCGGCACGCGCGTGTATTAGAAAACACAGTGAACAAGAATTTTATCTTTTTAAAATAGAGTATCTAAATTTAAATGAGTTAAATTCTATATAGTTTATTAAAATTCTACGAAAGATGACAGTAATTTAATGGATAAACAGTATGAAACAAAAACAAACTTGTAATTGATAGATTTAGTACAAAGAAATATATATCTTGATCTTCAAATCTCTTGAATGACGTTTTGTCTAATCGCAACAATCAACAACAAGTATCCAAGGCAATCATACAAGCAAGAAAAAAGAATAAATAAGAAACAGGACACCAATCATCATGAACTCAACAAGAGAAGCACTATAGATCATTGTACATATTTCTACGATGCAAGAGCACAAGAATAGATAAAAAATGAAATTAAAACTATTAAGATATGACTTTTCAAAGGCAAAAGGTAATTAGGATTAGCATGATGTAAAAATCAAAAGCCAAATTGCAGTATGTGGCACTTGAGACTTTGTATATTGTGGTGCCATGGTGTTAGGACAGCTCAGGTGTGCAACAAAATCGAATGATGATAGTTGAAAACCGAACACAACACGTACTCACGTAGTGGGTATCGATGTTTACCTGTCAGAAACCAAAATTGATGTGAAAAGTCGATCGTTGTGGATTAAAAAAATCTTTTCTTGCTGCAGCCCATGCCACACCGGTCCAACCAGACCAATTAATTAATGTAGTGCTCATGGTTTCCATACACATAGCAGTGAGAACGGTAGCAGGATTAATTCTTTTTACTGTAAGCTGGGTCCCATTGATCGATATCCGCACGCGCGACACACAGCAGTGAGAACAGTAGTCATGCACACGCAACACATATTTTTAGAAACATAATAAACCAAATTATATATTCACAAAAAAGTTATCAAAAATACTTTTATACTTCTAGCAAAATGCACATAAGACAAAAACTTATTATAGATTCAGTGATCAATAATTTAATATCATACACATCAAAATTAACCAATAATCAAAACACACGACCTATGTCATAATTATTTTTATTCACTTCTAACTTTAATAAACTATAAAAAAAATTGTATACCCGCTCAGTTTACCTTTGACAGTGGACGGCAGTGGCAGGGTCACCACCGGCGCGGAGAGACGGCAGCATAATTGAAAACCATATGCTCTGTGATCCCTTAGCAAAATAGAAGCTTGAAGAAGCTGCAACTTAGCGCCTATATTTGTGGATCAACAACGGGTTTGGAAGGATCAATGCGGTAGTGCTATATCTATTTTCTGACATCGTCGAGGCATGTACAATAGATTACAAGCACGTATTCAGACACAAGGACTTCGGATAAGATCTTATCCCATTGAATCTTATATTGGTGGATCAACAACGGGTTTGGATAGATCAACGTGACAGTGCCACATCTATTTTCCAATATCGTCGATGCCGGTCTTTATCTACGGAGAACGAAAAACCTTATTATCAGTTAAAAGTATACAAACCTGTAGTGGCACCTCTTGACGAGATAAAGCAGCGTGGAAGATGTAGTTAAATCAATTACATAATTATAAGAATGAAGAGTGAACTCGTGCATGCATGCATTGCATTGATGCAAGAAGGCTGACCAAAAAGCAAAGGGTGCGCTTTACAACAGGTAGCTAGCTGATAAGAAGGATGTTTAAGTGCATGCAAGTGAAAGGAAAACCATATTACTCTACTAAGCATGGCATCAGCAGGTTAGTTAGCAATAGAATATTATAGCCAAGGAATTAAAGGGGCAACTGAACCTTCCATCGCGTTCTTCGGTGGTAACGTGAATGAATCCTCACCGAGATACTACAGATGATGAAACTTGGTGGCGACGAATCGGCGAGCCAATGACCAGCAGCGGCGCTCCATCTGATCTGATCAGCTCCAAGTGGTGGCGGAACGACGCGAGACGGGGAGCTGCTACGTACAGAGCGCACGAAGGCCGGGTTGGACACGGCGACGACGGCGTGCTCCAACATGATGTAGATGATGAATCAGCACGCCATTGGCTGTGCAGAACTCGGCGAACTCACGGCGGCATCGCAACGCAATGGAGAGCTGGGCACCAGACGGGCAGCAGCGGCGGCGCGGCCTCGTCGCGCCTACCGGGGGTCGCGGTTGACGGAGACGAGCAATGCCTCCGACGACGACGACTCCGACGACGGTGCGTGGAGATTGCGGAAGGAGGGTTCTCCGACGATACGGCACCATAGCTTGGAGACGCATGATGATCTGATAACGTCCTTGATCGGCAACCGCTTTATCTAGGAATATTATTTACGTGAATATTAGGTCTTTTATGTGCATCGGAAGGAAAATAAAAATTTTCATATAAATTATTTGCGTGAATTTCCTAAAATAATAGGTGGGTACGGTGGGTTGGTATAGATTTCTTTGGTGAGAAAAAAAGAGGGGGAAAGGTGAACTCACATGTATTTTTTCGCTCTACCAATTTGAAACCTATTGACTTGTAGGTCCAGTTGGGGCCGGCGTGAGGGGTACGGGGGGTTTTCGTTGGTACAAAAAGTTTTAAAAGAACTCGATCCTTTTAGTATAGATAAACGGATGAAATAGTTCTATTATGGCCTAATGGAGGCTTTTAACATAGCCCATGTCACCTTTCTTTTTAGCCCACGGGTTGGTCTCACATCAACACACTGTCTGACTCGTCGTGAGCTGTTGTGAGTGGTGGTATATGCGGCTTAAAAAGAGTTATGTTGGTGGCTAAAATCAGCATGTGACCGATTTGTCTAGGCCAACTGGTCTGACCCATTCCTAAAAACGGTCAGGCCGGGTTGGCCTTGTAGCCGGTTAGACCTGTATGTACAATTGTACCCAGTTCGACCTCTCCATCTTATATATTTGAAAGGTTGTCATCCAGTCAATAAATCAACAAGTATCTTGACTTTTTATCTTTAAATTCTAGTCTTTTCAACCCCTATTTGTTCTTTCGTCTCTACGGTGGTTGGAGGCGTTATGAGTGGCCTTTCGATATTAGAGCAACTCTACATGCACTATCTCCAACGGAGTCCTTCCTCGGCCAGCGTTTCTAGGGTTTCCAACAAAACTCCCTAAATCCGCTCTGACCTGGTTCCCAAACCGATCTAACAGGTTTGCGCAGAGAGGTTCACCGTGAAGTGATATTCGATCAACGCGTGCTAGCGCTTTGCGGTGTGATGGCCATGAGCCCATGAATTAAGTTACAAGTCGTTTGAAATTGATATTTACAGTATAAGCTAAGAATGTGTGTGTTTAGTTCAAAAAAAAAGTTGGGAAGTTTGGTGAAAATGTCACATCGGACACTGTAGCGCACTGTAGTATTTTTTGTTTGTTTGTGGTAATCGTTGTCCTACCATGACCTAACTAGGCTCAAAAGATTCGTATCGTCGTGTACATCAAAACCATACAACTAGTTTTTTATTTACCCACGTTTAGTGCTTCATGCATGAGAAGAGAGATTTGATGTGATAGGTGAATAGTGAAGTTTGGAGAGAGAATTTTGGGAAGTTTTTGGAAAGTAAACACAGCCAATAATAAAGAGTCAAGTCAGGTTTATGAACCTATTAGGACAGGCCCAACGCAAATATCAAAAAGTGCTGGCTTCAGGCTAAAGTTCCCCTCCACGTAGATCCGGTAACCCTGAGGCTATTAATGTTTCAACGCTGGCACATCTTTCTTTTAGTTTCCTATCCCACCACTGCTACTCTCTTCAACACACTTTTTATTGAGTGAAATACACCAGCGGTCCTTAAACTTGTCCCGGAGTATCATCTAGGTCCTCAAACTCTCAAAATGTATATTTGAGTCTCTAAACTTGCTAAACTGTGTCATTTAGGTCCAAAGTTTCAAAAATACCCCTATATGGCTGATGTTTGTCCATCTCTTGATCTATAATTATCGCTATAGTACAATCAAATAAAGTTCGCTAATTATTGTGATGGAAACAACTGATTTGGTTAGAAAAATACTATAAAATTTCATGCTGAATTGGCAGCCATGTCATCATGCATAGGGGTATTTTTGAAACTTTTGACCTAGATGACACAATTTAGCAAGTTTGGGGACCCAATTATGCATTTTGAAAGTTTGGGGACTTAGATGACACCCCGGGACACGTTTAAGTTTAAGAACCGCTAGTGTATTTTACTCCTTTTTATTTTTCCTCTATGTATCTCTATTTTCTCTCTCCTAAGCACCTATACCTTCTGCAGATCTCTCTGACACGTTTAGAACATCCAACTTTTGTCCACCTCGAGTCTAAACCTAGCTAGCCTGATGAGGCCACCACCGGAGCCACCGTGTTGGGCCTGCCTTTGGGGACTTAGGGTCACCCGTTAACTACGTCCGAGTGACAAACACATATGGATGCACATCGCAAGAATACTTGGTCAGTTCTGTTTTGGTGTTCGTAGATAATATCAGTTGCTGGAGTTTATGCGGTGGTAACTGGTAAGCGTACGCTTATACTCCGTACACCGATACACCGAGGACAGGGATAAGCCGCGACAGATCGCGTGATAAAGGACAGCGTGACCCCCGTCTTCTCTCCGGTCCGCAATCCCCGCCGCCCGGCTCCGGCGACCACGGCCGCCTCTGCCGCCGCCCGCTGCCACAACCACGTTAACCCGTTGGCACCGGCTTCTCTGCCCCCTCCTTCGGCCCCGCCGCCTCCCGCCGCCGCCATGCTAACTCGCTGGTCGTCGTCTTCTTCGTCGCCTCCTCCGCCCCCGGAGATCCTCCGCCGCTCGGCCGACGGTGCCATCGCCGCGCGGTCTTCCGCCCGTCGCCCCCACCTGGTCGGCCGCCGTCCCTCGACCCCTCCCTTTAGGTCCACCGGTGATGGAACTCCCCCTAGCAACCCGAGCCGCTAACCCGGTCAGCGGCGGCGCGCTTTGGCCCGAGCGCGACCAATCGCGCCATAACAATACACCGAACTTTTGCGAGCCACTGTATCTGCAATTCTGCATATATGCTCAGGCCAGCTCAGCCTGAATTCCCATCGTACAGACAATTCGAATCCGACGTCATTTTCAGACTCGTCCAATCCTGCCGACAACCGGACGAACGACTTGTGTCTGCATGATTGAAGGGCGATACTGTAGACAGCGAGACCCAGACCGGTTTTTGTCTCGCATGAAGCGATGCATCCGATGAAATCGTCACAGACCACGCCGCGGTCAAGGGGACCGTTACTTCCGTTGGGAAAACCTCAGGACTCGGAAGCGTCCACGTGGTCCCTGGCGCGCCCCGCGAGGTGACACGCGAGTGGCCGTGCGCTGTCAGTGAGCGGTAGGGCCAGTGGCGACGGAGTAACGCTTTGATTTGACTGGCAGATGAATCATGGTTGCGTGGCTGCTAATCCTGTCGCCAAGCCATGCAACACCGGCCTGGCCTGGAGCATCCACGGCAAATTAAAAAAAACTCTGTCGTTACGCTCAGGCTCCCAGGTGAATTCAACTACTCGGATGGTTCTATACGAAGTACTATATGACAAAAATTGGATGGTTCTATACGGCAATTTTTCGAGAAATTCGGATGAATTCTCGGGATATCAAAATTCGCGTGGAATCTTTAGTTGCCTTGGCATTCGAATTCACAGGCCATATTCTCGCTATCGCTCTCCGTCACTCGCACACGGCACCCAGCCGTTGCCACGTCCAGCAAGTGGACACCGCATGGCCCGCATGCCAGCGTCACCAAGGACGCGTCAACTTGCCTAGAGAGGCACGGCCCCACCACAGGCCAGTGGAGATGATCACCTCTCGCGCACGCACTCTTGTTTAACGACCTTAATTAGGAGCTCGCTACGCCCCGGAATAATTGTTAACCCCACCTTGGATCGCGGCCGCCGCGTGCGTGACCAGCAACGTGGGAAGCGGCCGCGGCAGAGAGACCCCCCTTCCCACCGAAACATTCGATTCCTCCGCCCCCGCCGGACGAATCCACCCCCGAAAAAAATTTCGCCGCCGCCGCCGCCGCCTCCCGGAAACGGAGCTCCGACCCCGAAGAGCGTTCCATGGACTCGCCCCCCGGATCGATGAGAGGTTAGCGATCGAGCCGCGCCGCGCCGCGCCGCCCCGCCCCGACGTATCGGTGGTTCGTATCGTCTCTTACTCTCCACTCTTCGATTTGGTTCCGTGCGATCCAGGTTTCTTCGTTGTTCGGAGTTTCGCACCTTGATTGGTTCGTAGGATCGACGCTTTCAGTGGGTTATCTCGCGGCGTTCCTTCAGTGGATTTCTGTAGGTTTCTCGCGAGAACAAACAAGGTGCAGGAGGCCCGACAGATAAATCCTGTACTTCTTTGCTTTGGTAGTGCATTTCTACGTGTTTTGGATTTTTGAAATTTTTTGATGCGTCGATGCCTCTATGGGACGAACAAAAAAAAACAAGCGCGTGGTTCATCTGTTATGTGGTGCACTTCTCTGCGATTTTGTTTTTGAATTTTTCAGAGGCGTCGTAACTTGATTTTCAACGCAGTGATCTGGACATACTTAGCCATGATATATAAGCATGATCAAATTGATGCATCGCATCTGTTTCGTCGTCAGTTTCAGCTAGTTTTCTTTAACAGCATGAATTTCTGTTTGAGGAGTGCATGCAACCTGCAATTCTTGAATCCGCCCTCTACAAACGTTGTAATCTGGTTCCTGTTTCGAATCCTTCAACAGGATTGGGTCAAACATTTTGTTTCTAAAACATACTTAAGAGTTAAGCCTAAACGTACCCCTTTCCGTTATGTTGGATTTTCTGCTGAACTGTTAGACCCCTTTTCTCATATCTTTAGTCCGCCAGACCACCACTCTCGATTTGATCCAGTCCGAAACCTGCCTCAAAAGCAAAGATTAAAGCACTGACGCGACCCTCAAGCAAGAACAGCTGTTAAAGATGTCAGAATGCCACCCATCACGTTCTTTTCTTCCAGTATTTGTATTCACCTGTTTGTCAGCTAATATTTAATGGGGGTGCAGTAACATGGTGCCACTACATTATTCTGAAATCCGCGTGATCAGCTCAAATGTTGCAACTATTCTCCTGGTCCGTCCTTATATGCATTATCGAACCAATTGGCATTAGGTGTGCCGTGCTTTGTTGTTATTGTTTAATTATTGTCTACATGCTTGTTGCTTTCACTAAATTGTTATACACTTTTGATTTTTTTAGATAAGGATAAACACTTTTGATGCTATTCTTTTGTGATGTGGTCTAAAACATTACTTTCATAGCTGGTGAGAGCCTTGATTGATGGGTCCCTTTGGTTTCTAATGTGGGAAATTGCTTTTTGCTGCTGGGGGAATTTGTATAAATATGTTTGACCAAGGATTTGTGATGTTGGTGTTGTTTTATCCGCTCTTGTGCAGCAAAATGAATAGGATCTTTCCTCACAAAAAAAGAAAGAATAGGATCTTTGCAGTGCTAGGAAATCAGATCACTCTATTTGTTTCTTCAAGATATAGCAGTGAAGTGCTTTTGGTTTATTATTTTTCGTGAGTGAAAATTTCAATTGATATATCCTTTTTATGTTGATATTGCAACTTTTGGTTGAAAGCTTGTCATGGTCGGATTACAGTACCAGAGGAGGAGGCGTCAGGCGTGAAGGCTTCTGTAGTTGGTTAGGATTGCTAGTTGGTTTGTTAGTTTCCTTAATCGTGTAGTCATTGGATTAGAGTCCAATTGCAAGTCGGCTTGTAATCAGGGCTATAAATATAAAGCCCGGTAGTTTGGAATAAAGCAAGTCATAAACCAATCTAATCTCTCATCCAACTTCTCTGTTCTCTCATCTCCTGCTGCCGTCGCTCCGGCGACATCTATCGGCGACACGGGGAGGAAACCGGCGGCACAGCGGCCGGAGACTTCTCACACATACCCTATACGTTCACTACCGCACGGTCGTGACAACTTGGTATCAGCATCCGGGACTTCAACACCCAAGAAATCATCCATGGGCGCTACCGCTGCTGATCTGGAAGCGATGAAGAAGCTCATCACCGAGCAAGCCGACGCTGTCAAGCTGCTGCGCAAGGACGCCGATGACCGCCATGCCAAGCTCTCCGCTAGCATGGACCTGATCGCCACCTCGGTCAAGTCCTTGTTGGATCGGCTCGACAAATTGGAGACCACCAAGGCTGAGTCCTCATCTGCGTCAGCACCACCAGATCCTAAGCAGACAGATCCGATTGGGTCGACGCCGCAGGGGGATCCGGATGGACCACCAGCGCTCGCGGGCAAAGGCATCCTTGCCCACGACGGCAAGCTGCAGCATGGCACAGGGCTCCTGCCTAAGAAGCCCTTCGATGAAGTCGTCCTTCCGAGCGCGCGCCCCTCGTCCTCGTCCCACCCGGGCAGCTCGATGGACACGTTGGTGCCTCGCTACTTCAAGCTGGACTTTCAACGCTACGACGGGAAAGAAGACCCGCTTCCTTGGCTTGGCAGATGCGAAAAGTATTTTCGCGCCCAAGGAACGGAGGACCGCCACAAGATTTTGTTGGCCAGCTACCATCTGGATGGAGATGCGTACCACTGGTACGCGCACCTGGAGCGTACTCGTGGCATCCTGCCATGGGAGATGTTCTATGACCTTTGCAATAAACTCTTCGGTCCGCCGATCAGGGACAATCTGCTGGGAGAGCTACGCCATCTACGCCAAACTGGGACAGTTGCCGAGTACCACAGCCGTTTCCTTGCTCTCCTGAGCCGAGAAGATCCAATGACAGATCGCCAAGAGCGTCAGCTCTTCACGTCTGGCCTCACGGACGACATTCGGGTGGATGTGGAGCTCCAAGGACCGCGCGATCTGGAGCAAGCGTGCAGCTACGCCCGCGCTTATGAGAAGAAGACGTCAAGACCAGTTGGGCGCTACGCCAACACGCGCTCATACTCTACGCCGCGAACGCCGGCGTCCACGCCAGCGCCGCCGGACGCCCAGCCGGCACGCACAATCCGCCGTCTGTCACCTGCAGAGATGGCTGAGCGCCGCCGCCAGGGATTGTGCTTCAACTGCGATGAGAAGTTCGTTCGTGGTCACAAGTGTGCCCATCTCTTCTTCATCGACTACGACGACTCAGACCCTGATGGTGCGGCGGAATCTGATGATTGGGTGGATCCGGACGGCCCTCGCATATCTTTGTACGCGGTGGCTGGTGTGCATTTGGCTGAAACGTTGCGCCTGCGCGTGAGCATCTGTGGGCGTGAATTCATGGCCTTGGTGGATACTGGATCTTCCCATAATTTCCTCCGTGACGATGTGGCGTCTCAGCTTGGCATTGCCATGCAACCAGTCCGGGCAGGCCTCAACGTCATCGTCGCCAATGGAGATCGCCTGCCCTGCGCTGGTGTCTGTCCTGCCCTCGACATCGTCATTGGCTCGGAGCCCTTTCAGCTGGAGTTCTTCTCCCTCGCCCTCGGTGGATACGACATTATTCTGGGCACAACGTGGCTGCGCGCGCTGGGCCCGATTCTTTGGGACTTCGCCCAGCTCACGATGTCTTGCTGTGTTCGCGGTCGTCACGTTGTCTGGCGCGGAGAGCCGAGTGGTGCCGCGACGTCGTGTCGCCAGCTGCAAGCCGAGGACTTTGTGGAGCATCTGTTGACAGAGTTTGTGGATTTGTTCGCCGAACCAGAGGGGTTACCACCGCAGCGAGTTCATGACCACCACATCCACCTGCAACATGGCGCCGACCCAGTAGCAGTGCGCCCCTACCGTTATCCCCAGCTGCAGAAGAATGAACTGGAGCGTCAGTGCGTCGAGATGTTACGCCAAGGCATCATACGCCTCAGCACCTCAGCATTTTCGTCTCCGGTACTCTTGGTGAAAAAGCATGATGGCTCCTGGAGGTTTTGTGTAGACTATAGAGCCTTGAACGCGATCACAATCAAGGACAAGTTTCCTATTCCAGTGGTCGAGGAGCTCTTGGATGAACTTCATGGCGCGCGGTTCTTCACCAAGCTCGACTTGCGCTCGGGATATCACCAAGTACGCATGCATGCTGCAGACATTGAGAAGACGGCATTCCGCACTCATCAAGGCCACTATGAGTTTCTCGTTATGCCATACGCGCCAGCCACATTCCAGGCACTGATGAACGACATCCTTGGCCGGTATTTTCGTCAATTTGTGCTTGTTTTTTTTGATGATATCCTCATATACAGCGCTTCATGGGCGGATCATCTCCGACACATCCGCATTGTCTTGGACACTCTTCGCCATCATCACCTCCGGCTTAAGCGTTCCAAGTGCGAGTTTGGCGTTCCCACGGTGTCATACCTTGGCCATATAGTGTCTGGCGACGGGGTGGCCATGGACGGGCAGAAGATTCAGGCCGTAACAGAATGGACGCGCCCTCGATTGGTGCGTGCACTACGCGGCTTTCTGGGGCTCGCCGGTTATTATCGGCGTTTCATCAAAAACTACGGCGCGATCGCGGCTCCGCTTACCCGCTTGCTGACGAAGGACGGGTTTGTGTGGACTGATCAGGCGGACGCGGCGTTCCTCGAGTTGAAGCAGGCCCTCTCCACAGCCCCGGTATTGCAGCTCCCCGATTTTGATCGACAGTTCGTCGTCGAGTGTGATGCGTCAGGGTCTGGCATGGGCGCCGTTCTGCATCAGGGCAGTGGGCCGGTGGCCTTCTTCAGCAGATCGTTGGCGCCCCGGCACTCGGGTCTTGCTGCATATGAACGCGAACTCATCGCGCTTGCACAGGCAGTCAAGCATTGGCGGCCTTACCTTTGGGGGCGATCGTTCGTGGTGAAGACAGATCACTATAGCCTCAAGTTTCTCCTGGATCAGCGTCAATCGACCATACCGCAGCACCGCTGGATTAGCAAGCTCATGGGATTCGACTTCAGCGTGGAATACAAGCCAGGCGCTGCAAACACAGTAGTGGATGCATTGTCTCGCCGTGGCGCCAACGCTTCGTCCTGTCTAGCACTTTCTACTCCGTCCTTTCAGTTTTGGACCGAGCTTCGGCAGCAGCTTGATGCGTGTGCCGAGTATCAGCAACTTCGCGCGGCGGTGATCAGCGGGGCCAAGGGACAGCAGTGGAGTATTGTCGATGAGTTGGTCCTGTTGGACCGCAAGGTTTTCGTGCCAGCATCGGTGCCTTTGGTGCATCAGTTGATTGTGCAGGCCCATGAGGCTGGGCATGAGGGGGTTCAGCGTACCCTTCACCGCCTCCGTGCCACCTTCAGGATATCAGGTGATAAAGCTTTGGTTCAGGCGTTCGTGCGGGACTGTTCGGTGTGTCAGCGGAATAAGACCAGTCATCTCCATCCTTCGGGTCTTTTGCAGCCATTGCCAATTCCCACGCAGATTTGGGCTGATATTGCCATGGATTTTGTCGAAGGACTGCCGCGTGTTAACAACAAATCCATCATCCTCACAGTGGTCGATCGTTTCTCTAAAGCAGCTCATTTTATTCCATTGGGCCATCCATACACAGCCACATCAGTTGCAAGGGCGTTCTTTGATGAGGTGGTTCGCTTACATGGGTTGCCACAGTCAATTGTTAGTGATCGCGACCCAGTGTTTACAAGCAATTTTTGGCGGGAGCTGTTTCGTTTGTCTGGCACCAAGTTACAGATGAGCTCGGCTTTTCATCCACAAAGTGACGGTCAGTCTGAGGCAGCAAATAAAGTGATCATCATGTACTTGCGTTTCTTGACTGGGGAGCGTCCGAAGCAGTGGCTGCGTTGGCTGCCGTGGGCGGAATATTGTTTCAATACAGCTTATCATTCTGCTCTCCACACGACGCCGTTCAAATTGGTGTATGGTCGTGATCCTCCTGTTTTGGCTGCCTATGAAAAGGGTGATGCACGTGCGCCGGCTGTGGATCAGATGTTATTGGAGCGGGATGAATTTCTCCAGGCAGCTCGTGACAGGCTTCTTCAGGCTCAAGATCAGGCCAAACTTTATTATGATGCCAAGCACACACCCATGGCATTTGGCGTTGGTGATTGGGTCTGGGTCAAGCTGCTTCACCGACCGATAGCATCCTTGGGCCAGTCAACGAAAGGCAAGCTGAGTCCTCATTTCTATGGACCTTACAAGATTGTGGAGCGCATTGGTGATGTGGCGTATCATTTACAGTTGCCAGAAGGGGCTCGCATCCATGACGTGTTTCATGTTGGCGTTCTCAAAGCCTTTCAGGGAGTCGCTCCAGATGCTCCTGTCGCTTTACCACCTATGCTAAATGGCCGGGTATTACCAGTCCCTTCTGCTGTCATTCGGAGTCGCCTGGCGCGAGGAAAGTGGCAAGTTCTGGTTCGATGGGAGGGCTTATCCTCCAGTGAAGCTACCTGGGAAGATGTTGATGGGTTCAAACAGCGTTATCCTACATTCGAGCTCAAGGACGAGCTCTTTCCGGAGGATGGGAGAGATGTCATGATCGGATTACAGTACCAGAGGAGGAGGCGTCAGGCGTGAAGGCTTCTGTAGTTGGTTAGGATTGCTAGTTGGTTTGTTAGTTTCCTTAATCGTGTAGTCATTGGATTAGAGTCCAATTGCAAGTCGGCTTGTAATCAGGGCTATAAATATAAAGCCCGGTAGTTTGGAATAAAGCAAGTCATAAACCAATCTAATCTCTCATCCAACTTCTCTGTTCTCTCATCTCCTGCTGCCGTCGCTCCGGCGACATCTATCGGCGACACGGGGAGGAAACCGGCGGCACAGCGGCCGGAGACTTCTCACACATACCCTATACGTTCACTACCGCACGGTCGTGACAAAGCTGGTGTTTTTTTTTCCTGAAGGTTTTGGAAGCAATCCAAGATGGGTGTAATCAGCACAGTGCTTGGTTTCTCAGGATTTGGCTTTGGATTCTCAGCTGGTATTGTTATTGGGTACTTCCTCTTCATCTACGTCCAGCCAAACGATGTCAAGGTGGTGAATTTCCTTGCTCTGCATTCATTCTTACTGTATATATTTTCTTGGCATAGTGAATATTTGGATTGTGGATAGCCGAGTGGCTCCGTCTTGGGGTGGGGGTGGGGGCAGGGGCAGTCCTAGAGAAAATTATCTGTTCTTAAGCTCATACAGTCCTTTACTCCTTTGTGCAGTGTTTAGTGGTTCTATTAATTTTGCAGCATTCTGGTTTGAGTTATACTGACAAGGACAAGTCAAGTGGTTTATTCTAATAGGCCATAAGTTTTTCTCTTGCTTTGCTTGTAATGGGTCTTTTATGTTTGTGGTTGAATTCAATAATTCGGGTTCATGGGGATAATTTCCGTTCTCCCTACTTACCTGCCAGGATGTCAAAGTTCGCCCACTTGTGGAATATGATTCAAAATCTTTGGAGGGCATTCTTCCGGAAATTCCTTTGTGGGTCAAGAATCCTGACTATGATAGGGTATGCTCCTCCTTCAATAATAAGGGAGCAAGAAACTATATTACTTCCAGCCGTACCTCTGGATACTTATTGTTTTCCTCCTCTTCTCTAGATTGATTGGCTGAACAGGTTTTTGGAGTTAATGTGGCCTTATCTTAACAAGGTACTATACCTTCATGTTTGCTCTCAGCACTAACATCACTGTCTATGATTGACATTGAATTTTCTGTGCTTTGTGTTTTTTATCCTGTATACAGGCTATCTGCAGAACTGCACAGGATATCGCAAAACCAATTATTGCTGAGAATACTGCAAAATATAAGATAGATTCTGTTGAGTTTGAAACTCTTACTTTGGGTAGCTTACCACCCACGTTTCAAGGTCAGTAGTGTTACATTCTTATGGTTTCCTTACATGCATGCATATGTATTTCACATGGCCTTTCTGTGCGTGACTCTACTGCAACAATTACTTTATGCTCCTTTTGTTTTCTGTATCTTGAGATACCAGTCAGAGGTCCATGAGTGGCCGACCTTATTGGTAAAAATTGTCGTGGCTCTTTTTTTAGCATCACTGACGATATGGGATGTGGTTATATGGAGACATTGTTACATCTATGGGTTCTAAATAAGCTGTTATATATTGAATTTATAATTGGGCATTTCATTCACTAGTGATACATCAGAGTCGACATGTCTTCTGGTTGGCTAGGTAAAACTGGTGAATACATTAACTTTCCCATGTAATAGCATGCAATAATGTGAGCAACCTCTGTTCACACACCGGCTTACATTAGAAATGATCATGTGATGCCAACTCTTTTACGACTGGTATTGCAAAAAATGTATCTTGAAACAATCCATGCCTTTCCCTCCCAGGGATGAAAGTATATGTCACAGAGGAGCAAGAGCTGATAATGGAACCATCTCTTAAATGGGCTGCAAATCCAAATGTCACTGTTGTTGTAAAAGCTTATGGTTTGAAAGCGACTATCCAGGTATAAATTGTTCTGTCATGTACTAGATTCTTTGTTCGATATCCACTTAATGATATATTGAATCGAACCAACTGAACTTTCTGATATATTTCAGATTGTGGATCTACAAGTCTTTGCATCACCCCGTATTACTCTGAAGCCATTGGTGCCTACATTTCCTTGCTTTGCAAAAATCCTTGTCTCTCTCATGGAGAAGGTATGGCAGCTGATTACTGGTATTTGAATTATCTTGCTGCACCACTCGTTTTCTAATTGCTATTGGTTTTGCAGCCACATGTTGACTTTGGGCTAAAACTTCTTGGAGCAGATGTAATGGCTATTCCTGGTCTTTACAGTTTTGTTCAGGTATTCTAGACTCCTGTTCCAAACATTCTCATGCGAAAGTTTGCTCATTGTCACATTTTGTTGTGAACTAAATGCTGAATTTTCATTGTTGTTCTAATCTTGGTAATGGCTGAATTTGCACTGTCATGAATGGTTTCTTTTTCGAAAATAAATCATGAATGTCTAGTTACATCCTTTTTAACATTGCATCAATCTTTTAAAACAATTATTTGGCTTGTTGCATTTATTTCGCCTGCATGTGTTCAAATGCATACGCGTTTGTGAAAGCAGCCTTGCTATAGTTTGATGGTTGAACACCTGGATTTGAACTTCATTCTTCTGTAGTAGCTAGCTTGCTCTTTACGATGGATGTGCCGTGTGGTATCTAATTCAATCCTCTCAGTACAGTTATCCATCTTTCCTTCATTTGCAGGAGACCATCAAGAAGCAAGTAGCAAGCATGTATTTGTGGCCGAAGACATTAGAAGTACCTATAATGGACCCCTCAAAGTAAATTCTCTAGCACCTTTTCTATTTTGGGTTGATATACCATAGACCCGATAATAATTGACTAAATGAGTAATGCTGATGGTTTTCACATCCCCAGAGCATCCAAAAAACCTGTTGGAATTCTACTTGTGAAAGTTGTAAGAGCCCAAAATCTGCGAAAGAAGGATCTGCTGGGTAAATCAGACCCATATGTGAAACTTAAGATGTCAGATGACAAGCTGCCATCCAAAAAAACAACTGTAAAGCGCAGCAATCTCAATCCGGAATGGAATGAAGATTTCAAATTTGTCGTGACAGATCCAGAAACTCAGGCTCTTGAAGTTAATGTCTTCGACTGGGAACAGGCATGTCCGCTTTCTTTTCTAAATCTGCACTTTCTTTTCTGGTTACATATTTACCCAAGAGTACACATTTATTTTTTTAATCGATATGTATAGGTCGGAAAACATGAAAAGATGGGCATGAATGGTATCCTATTGAAAGACCTCCCAGCAGATGAGACTAAAGTTACTACCCTCGACTTGCTTAAGACCATGGATCCAAATGATGTGCAAAATGAGAAGTCCCGTGGTCAGCTTACTCTGGAGCTTACATACAAGCCTTTCAAGGAAGAAGACATGGAGAAAGAAGGCACAGAGGGTACTGATACGATAGAGAAGGCTCCAGATGGTACTCCAGCTGGTGGTGGCTTGCTTTATGTTATTGTTCATGAAGCTCAAGATCTTGAGGGGAAGCACCATACAAACCCGTATGCAAAAATAATTTTCAGAGGCGAGGAGAAGAAAACAAAGGTATTATGAATACAAGTTATGCTATATTACTATAAGCTCATGTAATGGCTATGATTGACTGGTCTCTTTTTTTATGCCTCACCCCCTGTACTAGGTCATCAAGAAGAATAGGGATCCACGATGGGCGGATGAATTTGAGTTTGTGTGTGAGGAGCCTCCTGTGAATGATAAACTACATGTTCAAGTCTTAAGTAAAGCCCCGAAGAAAGGGCTGATACATGGCAAGGTAGAATGGATACTCCATTTAATTTACTAATCTGCTGCTTCCTCTTGGTTGCTCTATTACAAGATTATTGAAGATGGTGATATTAATACCTGGCATTTTGACTGTACCTGGTCACTGTTAGCTACTCTGTTTTTAAATGTATGATGATTAGGACTAGTCGGCGTATATTAGGACTAGTCTGCTGTCCAGTAGTGTGTAAAATTGGTAAGGGGTGGATTATTTGAAGAAACAAATATCTAATGTCTTCATCCTGATGCCCTTACTTTCTTTGATCCAGGAAACTTTGGGCTACATTGATGTCAGTCTTGCAGACGTGATCAGCAACAAGCGGATTAATGAGAAGTACCATCTCATAGACTCAAAAAATGGTCGGATCCAAATTGAGTTGCAGTGGAGAACTTCCTAGACAGCGGAAAGAGCCAGAATGCCTGAATGTAGTACATGAATGAGACATGTCATATATGTTTGCGGATATATCTGTAATTGAGCTCATGTAGATATTTCCTTCGTTTCTAGGCATCTGTTCAGATTTTTTTCCGTAATTTCTCAAAATTACAAGTACTATGTGTGTTATTGACATTGGAAACAGAACTCGGAGCTTATTGCGTGATTAATGACAGATCATACAATTACACTCTGAATTTGGCATATTGAGAGTTTTAAACATGCTCCAAGCCAGAGTCGCGACAGGGGCGGCCCATTTCTGAATAGCTATCACCATCCAAGTTTCAATAGGTAAACGGTTCTGGTTCGAAAACCAGAGCTTTTTGAAGCTGCCACAATTCGATTCCCACATCCGAGCAAGAACTTATCGCTACCAAAACGAAGGAAAGAACAAGGCTCAAGTTCATTCACAGCAAGTAAACGAACTCAACCGCATATTCGCGCCTACTATAGTGTGCCATTAGAACCTGATAACAGCCACACAAAAGTTGCAAAGTAAACTCTCTTCCACCCTACTATTGTTACTAGAAGTCTAGAACTGTATACATTTTATACAGTGAAGAACATTGCTTCGCGTCAAGGATCCGGTCTGAGCTTCTCTTGAAGTTGTACACCGACTCGAACGCCTCCGTGCAGACGCTGGCGAAGCCTGTCATCGCCTGGAAAACGTTAGGGAGGCCATTCTGCAGGTTATTCAAGGTCATTGCTCTTGTGATCCCAATGCTCTTCTCATACTTGCTCTTCTCATCATCAGCACGGCTCCTCAGAGCCTCCACCTTAGCCCGCTTGTCAGCTACTGGTGATTTTCGCGACATTTCTCTGTAACCTTCAGCACCAATATATGGCCCATATTTTGACTCTAGGGATCTCAGCTCCTCTGCCTTCTTCTCAAATTCCTTGAATGCAGACTCGGACCTCTTCTTCAGCTTCTGTTCCTCAGCTTGTTGAACCACAACAGCGTGGATCACTGTGAGGAGAGTCTTGATCCCTTCAGAGGCCACTTTATCTGGGATTCGATCAATTGCTAGCTGCCATTCCTCACACAAACTGTAAATATCAGAGTTCTGAGCTTTGGTCAGCGGATCGTGATGGCAGAAAAGCGACAGACGAAGCCAGCCAGTCAGCGAGTAGACATAATCCCTTTGGGACTTCACCAGGCTACAGAAGGCCGAATACCATCTGTCAACCTCTATCTCAAGCTGAAGAGATGCTTGCCGATGGACATTGGAAGTTGGGTTAGTATTCCGAGCATTGTTGAGGTACTCAAGCTGCTGCACGATGTGGGTCTGAACTTGATGGCACTCGTACATGCCCCTCCACATGCTCATCAAGCTGAAATTACAAACAGAACCATGTACAAGGATGGTAAAACACTAAATTCTGAATAAAGAAACTGTACAGTCAGAAACAATGCTAGTTTA
Source organism: Echinochloa phyllopogon (assembly GCA_033239725.1). NCBI lineage: Eukaryota > Viridiplantae > Streptophyta > Magnoliopsida > Poales > Poaceae > Echinochloa > Echinochloa phyllopogon. The sequence goes on along the minus strand of BTCW01000002.1, from coordinate 44,520,457 downwards.
CAAAAGGAAAAGTATAAAGAAGCATGAGAATGATGAAAACACAAATTTCTAAAGAAAGGAGAGCTACTGCCTGAAAATAGCAATGAATTTGACATTCTGCACAACTATTTATAGGGAGCCCCCTTGAAACTACCTCAGGCCTCAACTAATTTGAAACAATCAGCACTCATAAACCAAAAGATATAAACAAAACTAGCAACTGGTGGTTCTTTGGTCACCAGTGCCCCAGGTTGATCAGGAAATGATGCCAAAGATCTCCCAGGCAGGTCTACTCTGACCATATCAATGATCAGAAGATTCAGTCAGAACAGTCAAAACTCAAGATCCCACTACTGTATATCTTCCTCCAAACTCCACTACTTTAAAGGTTAGCTCAATTCAGTAAAAGGTGCCTTGTACAGTGACAAAGTTACTTTTACAAAAGCTAGAAAGAAAAACAGCAACAGGGTGTGACGCAGTGGCAGAGAGTAAAGAACAAACGTCACTACTGTTCTCCATAGCTAGCATACAATTGAGCATGGGTAGAAGGCAGTACCCATGGCCCATACTCTCCTCTCATATGCAAGGCAAAACGACAGGTACAAGTGGAGGCGGCGAACATGTGAAGCACCCTAGAATATTACTACTAGATGCAGAACCGAAGGATTTGTACTAACCCAGCAACCAGCTCAAGAAGCTGGGGAAATAGCTCAGATTCTCTGAGCCTGATTATCTCAGAAGTAGTGGTCTCGATGGACTGGTTGGCAACCAACATCTTGGACTCCAGGCTCTCAATCTCCATCTTGTTCTTCTCCATCTTCAAGTAATCCACACCCTTCACCTCCTGCTTCCTCAACAGACTGACCTTCTTATCATGCTCTTGCTTATAACCTTCATAACCCTGCTTGCAGTTAAATAAAAGCCATAATCATATCAAAAGGAGCACAAAGATGCCATATTCGAAGTTGCAGACAAAGCTACAATAACATGATTGCTTAACAGGTGTACATATGTGATCAAAGGAGCATAAAGATCCCATTTTTTACGATCACAAGAGGTTAGGAAATCAGAATTCAGAACTAATCTGATCAGGGATTATTGGTAGCAGAATGGTTATCAACAAAATACAGTTGAACATGAAATCACGTCTTCACAGCCCCATTCAAATTAGGACTAGCATGTTTGTACAGCATGAAGGCGATCAAGGATCTTCCTACTTCGAAGAATCCAAAGGCATGCTGAGAATCTTTATAGAAGCTCCTGACAGAGGGGAGAAATAAACTACCGACAGTGCAAGCAGCATCCATGTGCAATACACGTCCTTGTGCCCACTACCTTTCTTCAGACAAAACCAATAGCCACCCCACTGAATCATTGTTAGTATATCCATCCCCCATTACAAGTCACAGGACAACAGATCAAACTATCGAGCAACAGCACAAAAGGACCCTCAAAAGCACCACTCCACACAGTCACACTCGAGATCTGAAGAAGCAGGCAGTATGTTTCGATCATTCTGTATGTTCATGCTAATACTATACGAGAAAGCAAAGTTAAATCCACTGTCACTGCTAAAGTTAAAGCACAAAGAAGCACTACTCTCACCTTGACTTCAAGAAACAGCTTCTTCTCCCATGCGTAGAGCTTCTCCACGGTGGTTGAATGGCTGAGCATTCCGCCGCCTCCCCCATTGCCCATGGCCATACCTCCGTCCCCTCGCCCAAACCTTGTGAACCCATTGCTACCTTTCCCATACCCTCCAGCACCCCAGGTCCATCCCATGGGCTTCAAGGTCTTGCTGTAGCTCAGTACCTTCCCTGCAGCAGAAGTTAACAAAAAGATTGGCCACCAATAAGCAAAATGTGGTCAAGAACAAACAACCGATTGATTAGTTAACTGATTTGTTGGAGTGAAGAAATGGCTTGCCTGGGAGGCTGCTGTTGGTGGCGGTGGTGGGCTCGGGAGGCTCGCAGATGGGGGCCTCGAGCAGTGCAGCGACACGGGCGCCGGCGTCGGCCGCCTTGAGGAAGTACTCGTCGAGTTCGGTGGCGATCTCCACGAGGTCCTTCTTCCCGGCGCCGGCGCGTGGCACCGCGACGACGGTGAGCTCGCTAGGGGTGGTGGAGGTGGTGCTGGCCGTGATGATGGACGGGGGCGCGGCCACCGCCGCGGCGGCCGTGACCACGGGCGGCGCGGGCGCGATGGGGGCGTCGACGACGGTGGTGGCGGCGTCGTCCCAGTCGGCGTCCTCGGTGGCGGAGCGTGAGGAGGATGGCGCGAAGGGGTCCCAGAAGTCCCAGCTGGACGGCATTGGCGGCGGCGGCGGCGGAGGCAGGATGGCGGAGGCGGAGATCGAGGAGGAGGTCGTCGTCCAGGACCTGGCGGTCGGGGTCGGGCTGAGCGGCGGCGGTGGCGGCGGGGGAGGCGGGGGCGGCGGCGGGGAGGGCGGCGGCTGGTGGTGGTGGGCCGCGGAGGAGAGCGGGTGCGGGTGCTCCTCCTCGGCGCTGGCGAAGTGCAGCAGGGAGGCGCCCGTGGCCCGCAGCGCGCGCAGGTAGAGCGCGTGCGCCGCCGCCAGGTCCCGGCGCGCCTGCACCAGGTGCTTGGTGTACCGGCGGCGCGCCTTGCACCGCGACACCGCCTCCAGCCGCTCCAGCCGCGACTGGCAGCAGCCCATCGCCGCTCCGCTCCGCTCCTCTCCGGCGCTCGCTGATCACACACCGCGCAACCTCACCAACTCTTCCTCTCCACTCCCTCTCCCTTCTCTCTCCCAAACCCAACAACACCACGGCAACCAAAGCTAGTAACCGTTGCTTGACCGGAGCGAGAGGCTGCTGGAGCAGCAGCACTGAGCCTCTCTCTCTCTCTCTTCTCCACTGTCCTCTCTGCCTGCCCTCTTCTTCACATCTCACGCAGCCCTCACGCTCTCCTCGCCCCGCTTTTACCGTCTTGCCGTTTCTGCTGCTGCTGCTAGAGATAGAGATGATAGAGACGACTAGACGTGATCCTTTGTACGCGTGCTACCTGTGACAGCAGGTGTGCCGCAGCCCTGCACGGCACCGGCCCACCAGAGCACAGCAACCGGCTCGCATGCACCAGCGGAGCGGCGCGGCGCGGCGCGGCACGGCACGGTGGCGCTGGGCCGCTGGCGCACACAGGGCCCCGAGCCCCCGAGTAAAAACAGCGGGGCATGAGGTTTCGGGCAGTGTGCGCGACCTTGGTCTTTCTCGGGGTCCCCGAACCACCCCCGCCTTTGCACCCCGCCCGGTGCCCAGACCGGGGGCAGCGTGGGAAAATCCCCGGCTCCAACGGTCGCGGCCGAGGGGGTTTTTTTTTGGTGCGGAGCGGGCCGGCTGCGTGCCGCGCCGGGTGCGCGCTCGGTTCTCGGGCGGGCGAGGGGTGGGGGGTTTTTTGGTGGGCCGCGGAGGCGTTTCGTTCGGGGCTCGGTTGCGCGCTGTTTTTGAGCCGCGGCACGCGTCTTTTGCAGAAAGCGTTTAGAAAGGGACACGGGGGCGCAGGGCCGAGGGAGGAGTGTGAGCGGGGAAGGAGACGGGAGCGAGTGGGTGTATTGTATTCAATGCCCTGCCCCGATCGCGATTGGCGGTTACTTGCGGTGGGTGCGGGCTCCGGCGAGGCAACGGCAGGCATTTGATGATTGACTGACCGGGTCGGTTCGGATTTGAACCTGCTCTGCTGGGGAGGAACGGAAGATTGGGGTTTTGCGGCGTTGGTCTAGTGAATGCCTTGGTAAAGCCATGGCCCGGCTTTATTTTCTCCTGCTTTTTCCCCCGAAGGGATTTTGAATGCTGCCATCATTTGCAAACTCCAGCTCCTACGATCAGTATTTGCAACAAGAGAAAAAAACACATTCAGGCTATGGATAGAACAACGCTGAAAAATTACTCGCCAATCCCGTTTTCTTCTAGGTTCATCACTCCTTCCCTCAGATGACAAGGATAAATTCAAGAATCAGTTTGTGATTTCCTTTAGTACAAGGACTTTTATCTATGTAACACATCGTATCTATCTTCGTACAAACCATGTCTTTGGAGCTACCACTTCATAGTTGAAACAATGCCACCTTATGCCGCCTTTTATCTCCACATACCGAGACCATACTTGTAGACTCCAGCATCAATGCTACAGCGGTTTTTGTTTATTTATTATTAAAATGAGAAAAAATGGTCAACACTATACTTCTAGTGTTCTCTTAAAAATATTTATATGAAAAAAAATCATGATACGGTTATAGTGCTCTTGCTGCCCTTTCAAAATTAATTCCCCCACCTCTTCTGTACCACAATCCTCACATTATCTTCCACAGTCTACATGTATGCAACTTCCAGGTGGCGATGAGTATAGGTGGCCACCGTGCCGTGCCGGCACGGCGCCATGCCGCGCGTGCCGACCGTGCCGTGCCAGACCGTGCTATGGGCTAGGCCTTCGGCCCATGACACGGCACATGGGCCGTTTATTCGTGCCGTGCCGCCCATGGGCCACGGTGCACGCGTGCCGCGCCCCGCCGCCCGCCGCGTCGGAGCCATCCGCGCCGCGCTTGCGCCGCCCCGCCGCCGCCCCACCGCCGCGGCGTCGCCCGCCTTGCGCCGCGCCGCCCAACCGCCGCGCCACTGCCGAGGCGCGCCGTCGCGGGGCCGCTCGTCGCGCCACCGCCCACCGCAGGGAGAGGGAAAGGACGGCGCGCGAGTGAGGGAGCAGGGGAGAGGGGCGGCGCGCGGCGGTGGTGGGAGAGGAGAGGGGGCGCGGAGGGGCGACGGTGGTGAGGGAGGGCAGCGAGCAGTGTGCGCGGCGGGGGCGGGGGCGGCGGGCCGAGGCGAACGGCAACGGTGGCGGCGGATCTGGAGGCTGGAGCAGTGGACAGTGGAGTGAGAGCAAGAGAGGAGAGAGCTGTGCGGCGCGGTGGGGGGAATGATTTAGGGGTAGGGGATGAGGAGGCGGCTGGCTTATATGCGCAGGGCAGGGGTGGGCAACTGGGCTGGAGCTGGGCCGCGCGGTGGCGGCCTGGCGGCCGTGCCGGCCGTGTCATGGGCCAGGCCGGCGGCCCATGGCCCGCACGGGCCGTCGGGCGGTGCTGGCACGGGCACGCTGCCGGCCGTGCCGTGCCGCCCATGGGCCGTGCCAAAAGGCCGTACCGTGGGCCGTGCCGCCGGCCCATGGGCCGTCTGTACACATATAGGGATGAGCAAGGATCACAATGTATTGTTTTACAAAAGAATAATGCTTCGCCTTACTACTATTTACATTGGATTGTTCAAAGGGCTTTGATATATAGTCGTGGACTAGGCAAAAGTGATTGGATATCACAATGATGTTCTAAGACATGTTTAGATCACAAAAACAATGGTGCTTTTGCACCATTACACGGCACGAATCATGACACCGACTTTAGATGGAGTAATTGCGAAGGCTCTCATATCATAGATCTGCAAACTCAAATTTTGTTTTGGGCTAGCGTAACCAGACCCGCAGCCAGTGGGCCTACAATGGCAAGGCCCATAGATTACACCACGACCGGCCGCCGTGCTATCAGTGATCTGGCTCTGGTCTGAGCCCAAAACATGACGCTGCACCGAAGGCCGAAGCCCAAAACATGACGCTGCACCGAACAAAAAGAAAGTAAAATTTTGCCGAGTCGCGGTGGTGTCTTCTTCAGGCCATGCACTGAAGCTTAAAATTTCTGTTTATTTGTTCCTTAAATTTGTTTGTTTTTTTGGCAAATTTTATTCAGCCCAAACACATGACGCTGCCCGTAGTCGAGTCGTGGTGGAGTCTTCTTCAGGCCATGAACAACAAACAGCCTCCCCGTGTCAAAAAAAAAGCCTCCCTAATAAAGAAAAAAAAAGAACAAACAGGCGAACAGCCAAACTGCCGAGCCACAGGGAATATTTGTGATCGAGCGGTCCCGTATTGGATTTGCAACGAGGCACGTAGTTGGTGAGAGGCATTGTTCATCTTGGGCGGCATTTTACAATTCTGGAGAGGCTTTAATTTGACCCAATAATTCGACCAATTTTCTATCCGATTGACTAAACGTTTGAATAAAAACGCAAACACTTTTGAAAACAGTACAATTTGTTCCTGTAAATTAACGGAAGCAGAAAATTTGTTCCATTGTACAGCAATCAGTTTTTGCAGGAAGAATGCATTCACGGCTACAGTGATTCAGTGAACAAGTCAAAGCAACAGATTGAGTCACCAAGATGAGCAGATAAATAAATGAACTTTGTTATTCTAAGTGTTTAACCAAATGAAATTAGAACTCAACGCAGTCCACTTCTATTACAAGGAGAGCCTTATGGCAAAGAAGCAGGAAACAGAAACACACGCTTCCTAAAACTGCCAAGCTGAAGGAGTGAACAAAAGAATCAGCTGTTATTTTGGTGTGTTAAAATTGAATTGGAAATCAGCATAAAATTTAAATTGAATCGAGTCGAATCGAATCGAATCCCTGATTAACTTAGTTGCCAGACAGGACCTCCCAGGAGAACAAGCCCATCTCCTTCACGGCGGCGCCACCTCAAGCCTGCCTGTTGTGAGTAGGAAAAGCGAAGAAAACCGAAACGAATCAGAAATTGTCCACGGTCTGTGTGATGTCCTGGAAGATCCTCAGCCTCTTGCCGATCTTCTCCTTCACCAATGGGCTCGCGCCGCAGCTCGCCGGCAGCTTGCCGTGGCCGCCTTTGGTGGCTTTTGGCTCGTCGTCGAGCACCGGGGCCAGGACAGCCGCGACGAGGGCCTCGTCGAACGCGCTGTGGTCGGGCAGCTCCGGCCATCTGTCCTCAGCCGATAGCGACTTCCTCCTGCCGCTGTTCTCGTCAGTGCTCTGCTCCTTGTCCACCAATGCTGCTGCTGCCTTGTCCATGCAATTGCCGGACCGTGTCCTCTTCAGGTTGGCCAAGGGATCATGCACCGGAGCAGGCTTCTGCTGCGGCTGCTGCTTCTGCTGCTGAGGCTGCGTGTTCTGTGGCTTGGTCGCGAGCGGCGGCATCCGCAGCGAGTGCGAGTAGAAGGGCTGCGCGTCCACATTGAGCATGTTAGCCTGGAGGAACGACAGCTTCTTGCTCACGCTGGCGGCGTTTTCATCGGCGAAGTGGTCGCGTCGCGCCGGAGCTGGGGCCGGGGCAGGAGCCGGAGCCGGAGCCGGAGCAGAAGGTGGCGGCAGCAGGTGGTCGATGCACGGCTGCGGCTGCCAGATACTTGAGGACGAACCCAGCAGCAGCGCGTCGAAGAGCCAGCTGGTGTCGAGCTGGTCGGCGCGCGGGCGGCCGACGAGCTTGGCCTCGAGGTCCCGCAGCATCTCCTGCGCGCGCTCGTAGGCCTTGAGGTGCGAGTCGGCGCCGCGCAGGCCGTCGACGGCCGCGGGGCGCACCTGCTTGAGCACGTCCTTGGCCTCGAGCACGCGGCCCTGCTTCATGAGGCAGATGCCCAGGTTGCACATCTTGTTGTTGTCCGGCCCGATGAGCAGCGCCCGCCGGTACGCCCCCTCCGCCTCCGTGTAGTTCTCCTTCTGCATCAGCGCCCATCCCAGGTTACCCTGCACAGCAACAATGGCAAAGATCGATCAGCGAACAAGGATTCAGCATTGAATCTGAGTTCAAGATACGAATTGAAGGTTTAATCTGCAAGAAATTGCAAGGGATGAATGCACTTACAAGGAGCCTGGTGGCTTCTTGCTCGAGGGTGACCTGGAACTTGCGTCCTTGCGACCGCGCCGTCTTGGTGCGCTTGCCGTTGAAGGCGTGGCCCTGGTGGATCAGCTGCAGCTTGTGTTTGAGCAGCGAGACCTGGTCGTCCAGCCGCCCGCACCTCTGCGCATCGGATCAACAGCAAAGAACGCACACAAATTCAGTACCATCTCAGATGCGCCAATCGAACGCATACAGATACGTGACCATAAGGTTTGATCGATGCGTGGGAGGCGAACAAGGACGCGAACCTTGTAGAGGTCGAGGAGGATGTTGTCGAGCGACTCCTGGGCCTGGTCGGAGCACCGGCTGCGCAGCGACTTGATGGCCTCGATGGCCTCCTCGGCGCGGTTCTGCTGCTTCATCACGATGGCCATGTCCTTGAGCGCGCTGTCCACGCGGTCGCCGGCGTTGATCGCCGACCAGAACAGCGCGATGGCCTTCTCCGGATCCTTGTCCACAAGCTGCAAGCACACCAGGCAACGCAAATCGAAAATCAGATCGAATCCAATCTATGGTGCGCCATCCAATAGTAGTAAGATTTAAGAAACGCCTGCCCGCACGTACCTGGACGCGCTTGGCGCGCACGTAGGGCGTGTCGCCGACGGGAACCTTGTGCGCGACGTGGAAGGAGTCGGAGTGGGTCCGGAGCATGGACGCCGCCGCCGCCGCCGCCGGGGGCGGCTTGATGGGCGAGCAGGGCGCCGACTTGGTCGGCCGGAGGAGCCCCACGCCGGCGGCGTTCCACGGCTCCTGCTGCATCTGCTGCATCATCGTCGCGCCTGGATCTCCTCCTCCTCCCTCCTGCTCCCTTGCGAATCGAGACGATGATTCCAAGAAGGGAGCTGAGCAAGAGAGCGGGGGGAGAGAGCGGAGCGGTGGTGGCTGTAGGCTGGGTAGGCATTGGATTCCGCAGGAGATATATGAATCGGTTTGAGGGGGTCCGACCGTTGGAGAGCTAGCCGTTTGGGGGAACTAGCCGTTGGGAATTCATGGGCCTTGACTCCTTTCCTTTCTTACCGCAGCCGTTACGGCCCATTGATCGTTAATGGGCTTGGCCTAGCACATAAGTGGGCCGATGCATTCATCCCGTCGTGCGTTCGTGTGAATGTGATCGTGTCCCCGTCGTCATGATGGATCCCGCCGTGTCGTTGTCGACGCCTCGCGCCCTCGTGCGTGCGCTCCGCGCGCCGGCGCGGCTGGAGCTGCGTCCGGCCGTCGCGCCGTCGCGGCCGCGTTTTGCGGTGACATTCTTGAATGTGCGGAGTGGAAGGTACGGATGTGTGTCACCCGCGCGGTTTGCTCTGTTTGGTGGCGGCGTGGGCGGCCGTGGCGGTGGGGCGCGGTGTGTTCGACGAAATGCCGGAGGGCGCAAGGCTTAAGCCTTAGGGTTGAGGGCGAACCCATTTTTTTTTGTCATCGGTAACCGATACGAAGCTTTGATGTAGTGGCAGGAGAACGCATCGTCAGTTGGGCATTGGCGCCGGCCGGCAGGGACAGGTCACGCGATCCGTCCAGAGCTGGAACGGGGGCGTTTGGCAAAAACTGCACCGACACTAACACTAGGGCGTCGAGCTCACATCGTTGTAAGTGGTCCAGATCCGAATCTCAGCGATGCTTACATTACATCTCTCGTTCCATTAGAGACTTGTAGTTCTTATGCTGCTTTCCTGTAGCTGTTAACTAGTCAGGTTGGACGAAGTGTGGTTGTCTTAGCAAGTTCACATTATTTACATGGTTAATTGATCAAGTATGGTAGTGTTGTAAATCTGCTGGCCCACTGCACGGTGGATCTCCGCCATACTACTGTAGCAATTTATGTGATGAGAATGTCACTGTTCTGTACACACGTTTTATCTGTGTAACCAAATTTGTGAGCAAGTTGCATGTATTGTGGTTGCCTTGCAGTTGGTCAATTCTAAGTATAATTGCTAAATAACCTTGATAACTTAGGGCTAGAACGTGCAATCCTGTTTGAACTTAGCGGTATACTGCACTTTGGTAATACCACTGTACCTCCATTGAACATTGTACCAAATGCAAGAAAAGTATCAACGTTTTCTTGCTTTCTATTTCACCAATCACCAAATATTTTAAAGAACTTGTTTATTTTTCTTCCCCAGGACTGCTATCTGATATAAAAGCTCTTGTGACTCAATCCCTCAATATTATCATCACCTCTGATCTCCAGGATCACACTGCTGTCCCTCAGAGAAGTTTAAGAGATGCCTTATAGGGAAATTCCGGACAGCCTATTAGAGGCAAAGCTACTAATATTGAGATCATATGGGTGCCAGTCCGAAGGGATTGGTAAAAGGCACCAACATCATGGCGTTCAGTTCATAGCATTGTAAGTAGTCCAATTTCAAATCCCAGTGATGCTGACATCTCTCGTTCCATTAGAGATGTAGTTCTTATGCTGCTTTCCTCTATGCGTGCCTGCCACATTATGGGTTCAGATTCTTTGCGTATCTGGATGATTGACAATAATGTTTTATCAAGGATGAGTAGCCATTTTTCATTTACTCTCTTACGCCCCTCAAGTACTGCTATACAGACCTTGTGCTTCCACAGAGAATGGGTTCAACTATTCAAGTGTCCTCCTTTGACCTCCCATTAATAGGGTGGGGATATTAGGGAAGCCCAAACAGGACGAAAGAATTATACTTGCCTCTGGCTTGAGTTTATTAGATTATAAAGGTTCTATGATCACCATAGCTGAACCTGAGAAGGGTGTTCAGAGGAATGGCATTTGTTAACTTGAGCATGACTCTTTGTCTGTCCATCTTGGTGGTGATGCATGCAAACTGTTTGAAGATAACAATATATCTGGGGATATTTTTAGACGATAATGGTAGATGTTATGTCATGAAAGAAAACTGACTGCTCCTCATGTTGGTTGGGTCAATATAGGCTTTCTAGTCAAGTCAGGTAATTGCTCACATATGTGTTTCTGCATTTCTGGAGTTTCCTATGCTATTCTTGGCCTCTTGACTCCACTGCCCAACTGTTAATCATATATGCAGCTGAAGGAAATAATGTACATTTGATTTTATTTGAACACCCATTTGTAAACTATGTTGCACAGTACGGGGACACGGATACGGGGATACGGATACGGAGATACGGCGATACGGTATTTTCAAAAAACAGTAATACGGGGATACGACAAACAAAAAATTTCATAGTCATAGAATAGATAAATATAATAAATAGTTGATAGTGAATAGTAAAACTAGTAGCATATCATAAATTAAATGTCGCATTCTTCTCCTTCTATAACTCAAAAATCACCACAGAAGCATAGCAGTTCAATATTTTTAGATTACAGAGCAACATGACATGAACCTAGCAAAACAAGAATCAAGATTTTTGAATCTATAAATATTTTACTAGGATTTTTGCAAACTCCTGAACGAACAAGTACAACAAGCAACACTTGTTAGCTTCTACTGTTCCTCTTCCCAAACACATCCCACAGAGACGAGAGCCGATCAGCTGGCTGCGGTTCTTGAGCGCTGCAGCACTGGGAGCGATGGGAGCAGCAGCAATGGGATACGTAGGGATACGCGTATCCCTGCCGTATCCTGCGTATCCCCGTATCCTCGCGTGTCCATACGCGGATACGGCAGCGTGGTGCCGTATCGGTGCAACACAGTTTGTAAACTGATAGGGTGCTCCTCTAGTGGTAGTTAAAAGAGGGTCACTTACAGGCAAATAAATGGTATATGCTGTTAGAGTAAATGGCTGACCCATGGGGTCCTGTGCTGTGAGCCTAGGCTCCAGCACCAGCCTTGGTACTTGTATCCTTTATTAGGCCTCTCTCTCTCCCTCTCTGGTGTGTTCACACCAGTCTGTTAGCATTCCCTCTAGTCTGTTAGCATTCCCTCTTCTATCCTATATATGTAACTCTGGTTTACTCTTGCTAATCATCTATCAATAGAGTATTATCTCAACTTACATGGTATCACGAGTCTGGGATTTTTCCCGATTCACCTTCCGCTCCTCTGGCGTGCCGCCTCTAGCGCCGCCATCTCTTCTCCCCGACCTGGCGTGCTGCTCCTAGCGCCGCCACCATGGTCAACTCTTCTCCCTCTGAGGCCGAGCGCCGGCGTCAGGAGGACGCCCGCCGGGCGGAGGACGCCCGCGTCGCCTAGGAGGCGCGCCAGGCGGAGGACGCCCACCTCGCCGAGGCGGCGCGCCAGGCAGAGGATGTCCGCCTCGCCCAGGCAGCGCGCCGGGCGGAAGACGCTCGCCTCGCCCAGGAAGCGCGTCGTGCTGCCCTCGCCCGAGCCGAGGCGGCCGAAGCCGAAGCCGCGGCGGCCGCCAACGAGCGCGACGCAGCTGCCGCTCGGGTCCGCGACGCCCTGGAGCGCGCGGCCAGGGAGCGCGCGGCGGCCGACCCCCCCGACGACGCCGGCGCTTCCGACGCCGACGCCGTGTCCTCTGTTGCTAGCGAATCACGCCCCTCCGTCCATGCTGCCCTGCTTCATCAAGAGGCCGCTGCGATTCTGCAACTCCACACCCAGGCCGTGGCTGTCCAGAATATCCGGAACATGGTTCCAGTCACCCTCGACATCAACTCTGGCAGTTTCCCCAGATGGCGTGAGCAGTTCCTGCTCGCCTTGGGCAAGTACTCACTACAAGACCATGTTCTCCAGGATGCTTGCCCCCTTCCCTCCCCGGATTGGGATTGCATGGACTGCCTCGTCCGCTCCTGGCTGTACTGCACCCTCTCCAGCAATCTGCTCGACCTCGTCATGCGCCGCGGCGACCAAGGCGTCACTGCCCGCATCACGTGGCTCGCCATTGAAAACCACTTCCTTGGCAACAAGGAGGCCCGTGCTCTTCGTCTCGACGCCAAGCTCCGCACCGTCGTTCAAGGAACCCTCTCCGTCACCGACTACTGCAAACTCCTCAAGACCACTGCTGACGACCTCGCCGCTCTCGGCGAACCGGTCAGTGATCGCTCCCTCGTCCTCAACCTGATCCGTGGTCTCAATGAGCAGTTCAAATCCGTTGGTCGTCATCTCCGGCGCGGGCGACCCTTTCCCTGCTTCCTGGAAGCTTGTGATGAACTTCTACTGGAAGAAATGACGATGGGGCCTCCAGCATCGGAGCCCCCTACTGCTCTCTTCACCGGCACCAGCGGCGGCTCCAACACCTCCCGCCCCCCTCACTATCAGCCTCCCCCTGGCCGCGGCAACTCTATCGCCGGGGGCGGCACCAGTGGCGGTCATGGTGGCGGTGGAGGCAGCGGAGGCCGCGGCAAAGGAGGCAAGGGCGGCAGCGGCAAAGGCCGCAGGGGCCCTGGTGGCAGCCCCGGGCCTGGCGCATCTACCCAGGGGATGACTGGGTCTTGGCCCACTCAATACAACCCCTGGCTCATCATCCCCGGGCCGCGTCCTGTCGCCCCCCAGCAGCACGCCTTGCTGGCTCAGCAGCAGGCCCTCCAGGCTCATCAGCTGGGCCATCAACTTGCTCCGGCACTGCATCAGCAGCAACCATCGCCGGCCTCCTACTACAGCCAGACGCCGGCACAGCCGCCCCACTACGGTGCTCCTCCGCCCGGATTTTATCCACAGATACCTCCTCTTCCGACCGCTTGGGATCAGCAATCTCTCGCATCTGCTTTCAGCACCGTGACCCTGCAGCAGCCACAGAACACCGAATGGTACTTCGACTCAAGGTGCAACTTCTCATATGACCTATGATCCTAGTACTCTTTCACTTTCTTCTTCGCGGTATCCTGTTCCTACCTCCATTATTGTTGGCGATGGCTCCTTACTTCCAGTCACTGCCACCGGTAGCACTACCCTCCCTGGTTCGCTGTCACTCAATAATATTCTTGTTTCACCCCCACTTATTAAAAATCTCATTTCAGTACGTCAATTCACTACTGACAACAATTGTGCCGTTCAGTTTGACCCTGTTGGCTGTTCTGTGAAGGATCTGGCGTCTCAGAAGGTGATCCTCAGGTGCAATAGCTCCGGTCCTCTGTACCCGCTGCATCCTCCGAGCGCCACCGCTCTCACCGCTGCTACCTCGTCCATGCTCTGGCACCGGCGCCTTGGTCACCCCGGTCGGGAAGTCCTGACCAAGGTCTCCTCTGTCGTTCCCTTTTGTAACAAAGAAGCAGACTCCATCTGTCATGCCTGTCAACTGGGCCGACATGTTCGCCTCCCGTTTCAGTCCTCTATGTCTAGAGCAACTAGTATTTTTGATGTCATCCATTGTGATCTGTGGACATCCCCTGTTCCTAGTGTTTCGGGTTTTAAATACTATTTGCTCATTCTTGATGATTATTCCCATTATATTTGGACTTTTCCCCTCCACCTAAAATCTGAGACATTTCCGACAATGACTCAATTCTTTGCTTATGTTCGTACACAGTTTGGAGTTACTGTAAAAGCTGTTCAATGTGACAATGGCCAGGAATTCGACAACTCCACTTCTCGAGCTTTCTTCGCCACCCACGGCATTCACCTCCACATGTCCTGCCCTCACACATCAGCACAAAACGGCCGTGCCGAGCGCATGCTCCGCACCATCAACAATGCCACCCGCTCTCTTCTGTCAAGCAAGCATGCCACCTTCCTATTGGGTAGAAGCTTTGCACACTGCCACTCATGTGCTCAACCTTCTTCCCACTAAGACACTTCAATCCTCCACCCCACACCTTGCCTTGTTCGGCACCCCTCCTCGGTATGACCATTTACGTGTATTTGGTTGTACATGTTACCCAAACCTATCAGCCACATCAGCCCACAAACTTGCCCCCCGATCCTCACTCTGTACCTTTCTTGGTTATTCTCCAAACCACAAAGGATACCGCTGCCTTGATCTCCAAACAAATCGTGTCATTCTCTCCCGCCACGTCGTGTTTGATGAGCACACCTTTCCTTTTGCTCAGCAGCCCTCCCCACCGGAGGACCTTGATTTTCTCACTGATTCTGCTGACTTTGTACCCCAGCCTATTGGTACATTTTTTTCTCTAGGTCCTACCGGCGCTAGGCACCACCGTGCCGCTCCTGCTGCAGACGCCCAGCCCAACGCAGGTCGCCCTCGTGTGGCACCTAGCGCAGGCACAGGCGACCCAGCACCAAGCCCCGCTGCATCAACCTCTGCTGCGAACGCCCAGCCCAGCGCGGGTCGTCCTCGTGTGGCACCCAGCGCGGGCACCGATGGCACAGCACCAAGCTCCATTGCACCGGCTCCTGCTGCAGCAGTCGGGCCACCAGCCCGGGCACAAGCGGCTCCTCCTGTGGTGCCTCCACAGGCAGCAACAGCTCCTACTGCACGGACAAGCCCCCTGCTGGTCTATACACGACGCCAACCAATTCCACCACCTCCTGTTTCGCGTGCCCAGGTTCTGCCCAAGGGTGCTGTTCCCATCCCACCTGTTGTCAACGATCATCGCATGACAACAAGGGCTAAAGATGGTCTTCGCTTCCCCGCTCTCTACAACAGCATGGCCCTGTCATCGGTTCCTCGCACTTTCCACAGTGCACTTGCTGATCCAAACTGGAGAGCTGCCATGCAGGAAGAATACACCGCTCTTCTACAGAACAACACCTGGGATCTTGTTCCCCGACCTCCCCAAGGTAACATTGTTTCTGGAAAATGGATATTCAAACACAAGTTCCGGGCTGATGGAACACTTGAGCGCTACAAAGCCCGTTGGGTCCTTCGTGGCTTTACTCAACGTCCCGGAATTGATTTTGATGAAACTTTCAGTCCTGTTGTCAAGCCTGCAACCGTCAGGACAGTCCTGTCCCTTGCTCTCTCTCGCAGCTGGCCAATTCATCAACTTGATGTCAACAATGCTTTCCTCCAAGGCACCTTGACAGAAACAGTTTTTGCTGCACAGCCCGCTGGTTTTGAGGATCCATCTCTCCCTGGACATGTCTGCCGCCTCAACAAGTCCCTGTATGGGCTCAAGCAGGCTCCCTGAGCATGGTACAGTCGGTTCGCCTCCTATCTGCTTTCACTTGGGTTCACAAATGCGAAGGCTGATACATCACTGTTCACTTATCACCATGGGACGGAGACAGTCTACTTGTTACTGTATGTGGATGATATTATCCTCACAGCATCCTCCTCGACACTACTTCGGCGCATTATCTCTGCCTTACAGCATGAGTTCAGCATGAAGGACCTTGGGGAGTTGCATCATTTCCTTGGGATGGAGGTCCGGCGCCATGATGGCTGCCTTTTCCTCTCCCAGCACCAGTATATGAAGGAAATATTAGACCGTGCTGGGATGTCAGACTGCAAACCTTGCTCCACCCCGGTTGACACCAACCCAAAGCTCTCTCAAGACTCTGGTGATCCTGTTCCAGATCCCACCGACTTTCGCAGCTTGGCAGGAGCACTTCAGTATCTGACCTTCACTCGTCCGGATATCGCTTATGCGGTCCAGCAGGTGTGTCTTCACATGCATGGTCCTCGAGAGCCTCACCTGGCAGCCCTCAAGCGCATCCTCAGATATGTTCGCGGCACTCTCCACCTCAGCTTGGTTCTTTGCCCCACCACTCAGCATGAGTTGGTGGTCTACTCTGATGCTGATTGGGCTGGTTGTCCAGATACTCGGAAGTCCACATCGGGCTATGCCGTCTTCCTTGGTGACAACCTTGTGTCTTGGTCATCCAAACGACAGAATACCATGTCTCGTTCCAGTGCCGAGGCAGAATACCGTGCTGTTGCAAATGCTGTGGCAGAGGCATCTTGGCTGCGTCAGCTCCTCGGCGAGCTGCATTCTCCTCCACACCGAGCCACCCTGGTCTACTGTGACAATATCAGTGCTGTCTACATGACCTCCAACCCGGTCCAGCACCAGCGCACAAAGCATATTGAAATTGATCTCCACTTCGTCCGTGAACGTGTTGCTCTTGGTGACCTGCGGGTCCTCCATGTCCCAACAACATCCCAGTATGCTGATGTCTTCACCAAAGGGCTCCCATCTTCGGTCTTCAATGAATTTCGGTCCAGCCTGAACGTTCAGTGCACCAACGCTCCGGCTGCGGGGGGGGGGGGGGGGGGGTTGTTAGAGTAAATGGCTGACCCATGGGGTCCTGTGCTGTGAGCCTAGGCTCCAGCACCAGCCTTGGTACTTGTATCCTTTATTAGGCCTCTCTCTCTCCCTCTCTGGTGTGTTCACACCAGTCTGTTAGCATTCCCTCTAGTCTGTTAGCATTCCCTCTTCTATCCTATATATGTAACTCTGGTTTACTCTTGCTAATCATCTATCAATAGAGTATTATCTCAACTTACATATGCAATTGGTATTAGCTTGCCAAGGGAATAAGGGATGAGCCTGACCAACCACCTATATGCAGATAAACTTGTATGTTGGGTTATAACTCAGTTTCGGTTTAGCCGTGATAATCTATTAAGTTGGAGTTGTAAAGCTTGATCCTCTTCAGCAGACCAAATAACACCACATCCGTCTAGTCAGTAACTCAGTATCAACTGAGGTTGGTGTATTTACAGAAATAACATCCCTGGTAATAAACTAGATATGTCAAGACATTGTTTTTAGTTTAAATTTTAAGGTAACTCTGTAGGAGACAAATTGAATTAGGGTACATGATGGAATCTTGATTGTTTCTTTCTGTGCAGAAATCCACTGATTCAGACAGAGGCATAGGAGCATTGAGAGCATTTTATGTCATCTTTTGGTGGATCCACTGAAACTAGTAATTCATGGACATGGAAGCGCGATTGTGTTGGATGTAAGTACCAGGTTACTTTTTGAAACTTCTTATTGATCTGGTAGCCATGTAGACTTTACACACAAAAGTGCTTCAGATATTGCTAACCTGAAATGTTCAGTGTACAAGAGCAACAAGCGTTTTGACATCTATGACGATAATTAATGTAACTGTTGAAGCATAAAAATATTATCACCTTCACCCAACAAATTAAGCCTTTTGAGATAAACAAAGTAAACTTTTGAGTTTTGACAAAAGACATGTTGGAATGCATTTTTTTTCTCGAATACACGGGAGAACTGCATATCATTGCATTAAGATAGAGAAAACACGGCTTAAATAGCCACACTCCCCTTCAAACTTGGAATGCAAATTTTTGGGGACAGCGTCTTTTCTTTCGTGCGTCCAAGTTCATGCAGTGCTTTATCTCTTAATGTCTTCATTCCAATGACAAAGTATTCTGTCTGCCCTGACTTCTGATTGTGCTCTTATTTGGAATTTTACACATAGGTCTAGAACATAGATTTCTTTTTTACCTCATGTTTCTGATCCATTTGAAGACAGTCAAAGTCTCTTGTTGTCAGGCAGTATACTAGTGTCGAAGGTTTTCTAATCATTATGCAACTAAAGGGAATAATGCACACTTAATTTTATCTGAACACCCATTTGTAAACTGATAGGGTGCTGCTCTAGTGGTAGTTAAAACTTAAAATAGGGCCACTTACAGGGAAATTAGTAGTATGCACGATTGGTATTAGTTTGCCAAGGGAATAAGGGATCAGCCTGACCGACCACCCATATGCAGATAAATTTGTATGTTGGGTGATTCCTCGGTTTCGGTTAGCCATGCTAATCTATTAGGTCGATGGAGTTGTAAAACTTTATCCTCTTCAGCAGACCAAATAACACCACATCCATCTAGTCATTAGCTCAGTATCCGCTGAGGGTGGTGTATTTACAGAAATTACATCCCTGGTTGTCACTATTGTCGAAGGTTTTCTAGTCAATTTCCTAATGAAGACTGGAATAGTGCTTGTTGAAGCTGGAATAGCACATTTTTGATGATTTTGTGGGTAAATATAAATCTTGCCAGTACTTTATAAATTAAAACTCCCAGACCTGGCTTTTGCATTTCAGTTTGCTTTTGTTTTACCTTATTCAGAATGCAACAGCAGGACTTGGTAAGATTTTAATTCTTTGCCAGAAAATGGAAGCTTTTAGCTGCTGAGTTCAGGTTGAAGTCGTGGAGACTAACACCACACCTAACCCCAAAATAGCCAATTGCACCGAAGAATGCGAGGACTGGTAGGTAGAGAGAAGATTGAGAGCGTGAAATGATGGTGCCTGCAGGGAGTTTGGAGCTCTATGCAGGCCTATAAGGGGCATGTAGGCAGGGGAAACAGATAGGGAGTTAGGGCAAAGGATTTATGAATAATACCGTCCGTTTTTGTGCGGTGTGATGGGGATGGCAAATTTGCTCAGGACTCCCTTGAAGAGACGACAGCAAAAGAGCTGCTTGACCTACCTCTCTCCTTACCTTCTTTCTCCTCCCCCCTAACCCAAAACAGCCCAGCTTGCACAAGGAGGCTTGCACCACAAGTGTGTGGATAAGAAGTGGAAGGTAGAACTAATGCACATAACCGACACCACATCTCAACTACAAACCATTTCCCTACCCTCCTCTTGCCTGACTTCATACTTTCTAGAACCAGTGCCTACCATTTAACTACTAAAAGTTATGATGCTATGCTAGTGCGTTTCGTTCAGTGATTGCAGTCCTTTTGCTAGTCAGGATGGTGATTAGGGTACAACCAAAGTGGTTTACTATATATAATTAAGTGCACGAAAGAGGGAGTTATTAAAAATGTATTAAATTAGCCGGTAAGAAATTGACGAGACTTAAGCTCGATTTATAGCTAACTAGCTTGTTGCTGCTTAGAAATAACAATTAAGACTAGTTTTCGGTGGCTAATGAGCTGTGTGATAAAGCATTTTGGTGTCTAACACTCCTACTTGCTATTGTTGGTAGATGTATGCTTGCTTGCACTTTGTTGAGATGCTTAGTTTTCAAATACACCTCTTGTCATAGATGTCCCATAGCCCTGTACTGCCGAACGATATAAAATGTTCTTCTATCTGTTATAAAATGCTCAATTTCCATGATTTTTGCCTTGATAAACCCATATCCATATGTACCAAATTAGTAAGAAATATCAATTATAAAATCAAGTCGGCCTGCGCATCTGCTAAAAAGAAGAAAACTTAAGAGTTAGATCTGGAGCTATGATCACTCAATGACAACAAGAAAGAAATAAGGGAGAGACACCAGAAACACAAACAGTGCATGCATATGGAGGACCATTGTGGAGTGTGGAGTCCCAATCATTCTGGCCCCAACCGAAACTAATGGTTAGGGATATTTCCTCTCCTTGCACCCAACCAACTATGGTCCATAGTTTGGTAACCATCCCGAAACGAATATATTAGGTAGGCAAATATAATTTAAGCCCATCTGGATTTTGTCTCAGACATGTAAGTTCCTCCTAACAAGTAACAATTAATGGTCCACCTTGCGAAGTCATAATTTCATCTGCTTCCCATCTTCCACACAATGCAATGCCCACAGCCTTTAGTAATGCATGATACATCCTAATTCCGTAGAAACTTCAAAGCCTAGATAAATTCTGTATTCATATTAATAGCTGATGAGCAATAGAATACACACATGTTAAAGAAGTAGAAGAAGTCCTGATCATAGTTGATGTATTATTAAGGATCACAGATAACATTTAATTATTGCCATGTCGATTTGCCCATATAAATACGATATCCACATGATCTGGCTTGTATCAGAAAGATAAATGATGCAGATGCTGGAGCAATGCGTTTGGTGAATTTTTAATTTATGGTTGACCAAACAGGCGAACTATCCTATATGAGAGTACTGTTAAACAAATGGTCCACACGAAAGTAGGTTGAGCAGTGTGTGACAATATCTATGATTCTGGAAACAAAGTTATTCTAGACAAACTATAAACTAAATAGTACGGTGGGTGGCCAATAACATTCATTTAGGCAGTGCCAGATGCCTGTTCTGATTGACTCTATTTTATCCAGGAATAAACAATGGAAATGTCTATGATTAGAGTTTCCTTAGTTTTGGACCCTGTCCTGTGTTTTTTTAGTGCAGGTATGAGCATATGGCTTTGTGGAATTGCGGGTACACCAAAAACATTTGCCTTGTTAATCAAAGAGGTGTCAAGACGTGTAGAGCTGGTGGGATCAGGCTGTTTTTTTTTATAACACATGAGTGACCCTTTATACAACTGCTACTGTCGTAGTGTACAGCGGAAATCATTTTCATGTTGACATAATCATGCCCGGGGATAAAAATTACCCGCATGGACTCCATGATCAAATTGCACTGAATCTGGTATTACGGCTCACTTTCACAAGAGGTGAGCCAGATGAGTCACCCTCTCTGTCATGTGTGTAATCCTCGTGTTTATTTGCCTCCTGTGCAGGGCGTCTGTGTTTCACGGGATGGGGGCCCTGGCGAGTCGGCATCAGCAACAGGGAAAGGGAGATGAACCTAATCCATCCATCACCGTGCCCAAATCAGGAACAGGTTTGCGTCAGGGGTGGTGGCGGTGCGGTTAGTTAGCTGTTAAAACCCATCCTCTTCCTCCATCGTGGTGGAGAGGTAGGCATCGGCATCCATCCATTCATGCATCGGCAGCGCACACACACAGGCCACCGGGAGAGGAGGCCAGCCCCCACACACGGTTGGCGCGCCCGTCGCTTACCTCACTTTACACCTACCTGCCTGAGGTTCCGTTCCACGGCCGTGGCGCCGGACACGGCGCCCCGGTGGCCTTTTTTGCGTTGCTTTGTTGATGATGAAACTGGTACTAAACCAGTAGCAGTGATGAGGTCATGACCTGGGGAAGAGGGAGGCCTACCGGCCTAACCTTTTTCCCACCAACTCAGCCCTCTAGAAGACCGCCTCCTCCGATCCAGTCAAGTGCCTATAAAATCCAGGCCCCCTTCAGCCTTCACCCACCCTTGGCTCGCAGCCAGCAGCAACAACCTCCACTGCCGCAGCGCACCACCGAGAAGAAAGCGGCGGCAAAAGGATCGGGAAAGCAGCAAGCAACATCGGCGGTTTGGTCTTGGTTTGGTTCCTGTCTTCGATCTTGTTACTCGATCGGCCGCCATGGGGAGGTCGCCCTGCTGCGAGAAGGCGCACACCAACAAGGGCGCGTGGACGAAGGAAGAGGACGACCGGCTCGTCTCCTACATCAAGGCCCACGGCGAGGGGTGCTGGCGCTCGCTGCCCAAGGCCGCCGGCCTGCTCCGCTGCGGCAAGAGCTGCCGCCTCCGCTGGATCAACTACCTCCGGCCCGACCTCAAGCGCGGCAACTTCACGGAGGAGGAGGACGAGCTCATCATCAAGCTCCACAGCCTCCTCGGCAACAAGTACGTCCCGCCTTCCTCTCCTCTGCCTCGTCGGCACATCGCCTGCGGCATTCACACCATTTCCTGACCTGTTCTTTGCCATGTCTCTGCTGGGTTCAGATGGTCCCTGATCGCCGGGAGGCTGCCGGGGAGGACGGACAACGAGATAAAAAACTACTGGAACACGCACATCCGGAGGAAGCTGATGAGCCGGGGGATCGACCCGGTGACCCACCGCCCGATCAACGAGCACGCGTCCAACATAACCATCTCGTTCGAGGCTGCTGCGGCGGCTGCAGCGGCCGCCGCGCGTGACGAGAAGGGCGCCGTGTTCCGGCTGGAGGAGCCGAAGCCGGCGGCGACGACGGCGATCAGCCGCGACCAGAACCCCGCCGACTGGGGCCAGGGGAAGCCGCTCAAGTGCCCCGACCTGAACCTGGACCTGTGCATCAGCCCGCCGTGCCCGGAGGAGCCCATGAAGCCGGTGAAGCGGGAGGCCGGGCTCTGCTTCAGCTGCAGCCTGGGGCTCCCCAAGAGCGCGGACTGCAAGTGCAGCAACTTCCTGGGGCTCAGGACCGCCATGCTCGACTTCAGAAGCCTCGAGATGAAATGAGCCTCCGCGCCGTTTTGTCACCCTTGATATTTGGTTAGCTCGTAGGTGAAAAATAGTAGCGAGCGAAAAGAGAGGCAAGGAAAAAAAAAAGCGAAGATTTGTGCCCTGGATCTTCCCTGCTCTCTCTTGTTGCTCCGTTTGTTTTGTCTCTCTGTAATTACCCGTCACCCCCAACTGAACTGATGATCATTCATAAAAAAAACTAAACTGATGATCATGGGCAATAATATCTGCTGCTAGCTTAGGCGGTCTCTGTATGTAACTTGACAATCCCGTCTGCCTCCACGAGGCCAGTGCTAGGTTCAGTGTCCCATGTGCGTGTGCCCGTGTGGGTAGTAGTCTCAAAGGCACCGCCGGACCATGTGTGGAAGCGTGAGCCAGATCTTACGTTTACCAAACCACTAAACCGGCATGTGACCATCGCCTAATCCTGCAGTGTCTCGATAAAGCGCCTCGTGAGTTAGACCACGCCTTTTTATTTCCAATCTGACCTGCTTTACGCACAGAGGAGAGGGCACCCGCACACGGCACAGAAAGATAGGCCATACGTGTGTGCCTCCCTCTTTCTTTCTACCGGTAATGCACCACTGCAGCCCCCTCCTGTTCGACTCGCCCACAAAAGAGCAAAAGCGACGGACGCCGTGGTGTTCTTTCGTTGCTGCTTGTTATCCTCAACGATCAAAAGGCAGGGGATTATTACCACAGCTGGTAATGGAGGAGTAAACCAAGCGTAGAAGGCAGGCCGTGAGGTCATGCCATGCCAGGGGCGGGCACCGGGAACCATTTGTTTATGGGGTTTGTTAGGTAAGAGGCCGGAGGTCCGCGCCCGCACCTTTTCGGACCCCGCCGCGCCCGTCATCTCGACCCCCCGGCGACGCGACGCGATGCGATGGGGGCGCGCGGCGCGGGCGGGCGGCAGGCCCTGGCGTGGCGTGGCCTGCGGGAAAAAGGCAGCGGGTTTTGGACGGATCCCGCGGCAGCCTGCCTGCCCGTGCGCGGGCGAGCGAGCCCGCCCGCCGCTGATGCGCCCTCCGGCACCATGAATGCCATCGGCGGCGGGCGGCGCTGGCGCTGGCAGCGGTGGCTCGGTTGGGTTGGTTGGTCGCGGGGAACGGACCGGACCCGGACGGGGCCATGGACTGACCGTGCGGGTTGCTGTTTTCTCGCGCGAGATTGCGGTGGGCGACGCGCGCCCGCGGGGGCTCCGCCGGCGCTGTTGCTTCCTTCGATTTTGCTCGGTGCGCGTGACGGCAAAAGCGCCCGTGACGTCTAGTGCGTGTAACAGCGTCGCCGGGAGGCGTATGCTGCGCTGGTTTCGGAAGACGCCCACCACGTACGTCCACAGAAAAATAGCAGCCGTAGTGGAAGGTGGATGGAACTCTTCTAGTTCTATCTACGGCCGCCGCCGGCTACGAAACAAAACAAGGTACTACTGCTGATGATATGTATAACAAATTAGTTAGCTTCTGGCCTGCTATGACCTGATAAGCTCACGTAATCTCGGTTAACGTACGCCTGGGTTGCTACTACTATACAGAGGATAGGAGCCACCCCTGCTGAGGCCAAAAGGCTTTGCGATGCCGAGTTGAAAAGATTATCACCGGCAGGGTTTCCTGATCAAAACCACTAGATAGCCTCACACGTATCGAGTAGCAATTTGGGAGTGCGTACGAAGGTCCAGACAGTGACCTATGATGATCGCCATACATGGACGGCTAAAAATATATACTACTCGTATTTCTCTTTCCGCGAGGGGTTTGCCATTGTAAAACATTTATTGTCGCCATGTTTAGTTACCGCAACGGTTATTTTACTCAGCGGTGATGCAAAGCGACGCTAGTTTTGTCCGGTTCTCGGTGTGAGTTTGTTCGCTCTTATCACACATCACGGCACGCCATCATATCACAGTCCAGGCTGATTAAGAAAGATATCGAGTTACCTAATTACCTTGGTAACAAAAAGAAAAGGGAGAGATTTCTATCTCCCCCACCTTGGCTATCGTCGCTACTCGCTGGCATCTCATCGCTATCACTTTCCACCGAAAGCAAACCGCCAATGCCTATCCGAGATATAACACCCGTTAGTTTATATATGGGGGTTACTGTGGCTGAGTTCTTGTTCTCATGCAGGCCGCAGCTGCAGATCGAGCTGCTAATGGAGTACTACCTGACAAGCAAGATTAGACAACGCAACTACTAATAATTCTAAAATTTTCGAAAAAAAACTACTAATTCTAAATTGCATATACGCACCACGCTCGCTCCTATATTAAAAAAGAAAGTTAAGTATTGCAATTGACACGGCTCATGGGGGGAAACTACAAATATATATATGTTTAAAGATGCAAACATGCAAATCTTGCAGATGATCCGGTGCAGGCTGAATGCATGAAAACCTGAACAAGAACGGAGAGGGACAGCGGCGCAGCGATCGGCTGACTCGGACAGTACTTCCATGCAGGTGCCAGCACTGTCCGAGCACGCTTTTTCACGAGACGGGGCAGCGCCGCAGCGGCATCAGCTGCAGTCGGCGCACAGCGCGAGCGAGCATATCATTAGTCATGGCGCTGTGGGCCGGACGTACGTACGGGGGGATCCGATCGGGAGGGTTGAAGAAGTTGAATGCACGGGCACGGGCGGCCGCGGGTGCGGGAGAGCGCCGCGCACGGCAGGGGTAGGTGGCCAATCCCCATTAATAAACTGCCGACATGGATATATGCATCCTCCTGGACACAGGAGGGGGCAGGGCCGCCGGCATCATCATATCATATCCGCCGTTTTACTACCGCTAATAGATTGATTAGGCTGGGGACAGTCCTTTATGGGGTTAGCTGGTGTTGACACAGAAACGCGCCAACAAACTTGAGATCGATCAAATGCGCAGCACGGCCGTCACAACGGCCAACACCCAGCTCCCCTCAGGAAAACCGGTCTGACCGGTTAACAGAACCGGTCTGACCGCTTTGAAGCCTCGAGACCGGTCTGACCGCTTTGATGAGTCGGTCTGACCGCTTTTCGTCGGGAAGTCGTGAAAACCTAGAAACTCAAGCTCGGGAGGGACCCCGTCGGAGCTCAAGCTGATCTAGGGTTGCTCTAGGGTCGGCAGGCCACCTAGAACGTCCTTGAACGCCGTAGAGACGAGCAAAGAACAGAATATGGGGGTTGGAAAAGATTAGGGTTTGAGAGATACACAAAATAGAAGATAAAAGTGTTTGATTCGATTGGGAATATCTCAATCGGCCATCTAGCCTTTATATTTATAGGCCGGGGAAGTCTTACCCCTTTCGAATAGGTTACAATATGGAATTAAACTCGGAATCCTAATCCTACTCGAATTACAGAACGAAACCGGTCTGACCGGTTTGGCAAACCGGTCAGACCGGTTTGGCCTTTGGTCCAATTTGAGTGTCAACACATGCCCCCCTGCGTTTTTAGTGAACTTGAGAACTAAAAAGCAAGTAAATACAACTCAGGAGCTAAAAATTTATACTAAGGGCGATTTTTACCAATATATCGGCCATTGATCTTCACGTATCTTGCCAAACACTTGGATAGAATTTCTTCAGATATCTCCCGTTGATAGCTTTAGGCAAAGGATCTCCCTTCAGTGTCTCCAACATGTAAGAATTCCCAAAGATGATTTTGACAACTCTATAAGGCCCTTCCCAACTTGGTGACCATTTACCAAACTTGTTGCTTTTTGATCCAATAGGCAAGATCGTCTTCCAAACAAGCTCATCAACTTGAAAATATTTTCCTCGCACTTTCTTGTTGTAAGCTCTAGCAACCCGAAGCTTATCTTTCTCAATCTCCTTTAAAGCCTTCAATCTTTTGTCGGTTACCTCATCAATATTGTCCAACATCAAATTGTGGTAATCAACAGCATCAAGATCATTTTGCCTAGCCAATCTATAGGCGTCCAGATTTACCTCAACAGGTAAAACGGCTTCTTGACCATATACAAGCTCAAAAGGAGTAACTTTAGTAGCACCATGTCTAGATATACGATGAGCCCATAATGCTTCAGATAAAACTTCATGCCATCTTTTAGGATTTTCAGCTACCTTTTTCTTGATTAATTTAATCAAAGTTTTATTACTTGACTCGGCCTGTCCATTAGCCTGAGCGTAATATGGAGATGAATTGAGCAACTTAATTCTATAGGATTCGGCGAATTCACGTACCTCCTTAGACATAAAAGAAGTACCTTGATCTGTTGTCAATGTTTGAGGAATACCGAATCTATGAATAATATTCTGAGTAACAAACTCAATCACCTCTCGATGCGTCATATTCTTCAAAGGAATCGCTTCAGTCCATTTAGTAAAATAATCCGTAGCAACCAATATGAAACGATGTCCTTTTGATGATGGAGGATTAATTTGTCCAATAAAATCCAATCCCCAACCTCGGAATGGCCATGGCTTAATAATAGGATGCATCAATGCAGCAGGAACAAGTTGCAAATTTCCAAACTTCTGACATTCTTCACATCCTTTGTAATATTTAAAACAATCTGCCGTCATAGTAGGCCAATAGAAACCGGCTCGTCTAAGTAACCACTTCATCTTCGGAGCCGATTGATGCGTACCACAAATTCCTTCATGGACCTCAGCCATGGCAACCTTGGCTTGATCCGAGTCAAGACATTTTAACAACAAATCTTCGGCGTTTCGACGATAGAGTTCATCGCCAAGTAAAATATACTTAAATGATACTCGCCGAATATTTTTCTCTGCTCCACGACCAGGATCTTTCAAATAAGTGATAATAGGCACTCTCCAATCCTGATCTTTAACTTTGGATTGATTAGCATTATCCAAAGTATTTTCGCTTCTGTCAGGGGACAAAGCGGTCTGACCGCTTTCAGAACCGGTCAGACCGGTTCTGGCAGTACAACCGGTCTGACCGGTTTCTGAAACCGGTGTGACCGGTTCGTCCAGAACCAGAATCTCGGCTTTTGTTCGCACCGGTTTTTGGAGATAGAAATATTTCTTTGCAACCATATAACCAGATGCTTTCTGAGCCAGAGTATTTGCCTTATCATTATCTTGTCTCGGAATATGTTTGATAGTAAATTCATCAAAAGAAGCAATGATATCGAGACATCTATCAAGATATGCATTTAATGAACCGTTATAACATTGGCATACCTTCGATACTTGATGTACCACCAGGAGCGAATCACCAAAAGCTTCAACATGTTTTACTCCCATGTCTTGCAAAAATTCCAAGCCAAATAGAAGAGCTTCATATTCAACTTGATTATTGGTTCGCTTTTCTTCCAATCGGTTTGAGAACTCAAAAACAGCGCCACTTGGAGAAATCAAAACAGCACCAATTCCTTGCCCATCATTGCAAACCGATCCATCAAAGTATAGCTTCCATGGTATACAATTAACATAGCCGACGTCGAACTCACAAGTATCATTTATCCGATGTTCAACAATAAAATCAGCCACAATTTGTCCTCTCATTGATTTCAAAGGTTCACAAGTCAAATCATACTCAACCAAAGCATAAGCCCACTTGCCGACTCTTCCACTAGATATCGGCTTTTGCAACATATGTTTAATCACATCGGTTTGGCACAACACGATGCAAGTACTAGATAGTAGATAATGCCGCAATTGAGTACAAGCATGATACAAGGATAAACATAGCTTCTCAATGAAAGTATACCTTATTTCTGCATCAATGAGCCGTCGGCTTACATAAGCAATCACATACTCCTTGTTGCCAATTTCTTGAGTCAAAACAGCTCCAATAGTTCTATCTTCAGCCGCCACATAAAGTCTAAATGGGACTCCTCGCTTAGGTGCCCGAAGCACCGGTGGTGAAGACAAGTATTCTTTGATCTTCTCAAAAGCCTCTTGCTGTTTTGCCCCCCAGTTAAAATCGGCTTCATTCTTTAACCGAAGTAAAGGAGTAAAAGCATCAACCTTTCCAGACAAGTTAATTATAAACCTTCTCAAGAAATTTACCTTGCCTAGAAACCTTTGCAAGTCCTTCTTGCAAATAGGAGCTTCGACTTTCTTCATAGCTTCAATTCTCTTGGGATCAACTTCTATGCCATTCTCATGAATAACAAACCCAAGAAACTTCCCAGCCGAAACACCAAAAGCACATTTGAGTGGATTCATCTTTAAACCATACCGCCGCATTCTTTCAAGAGCAAGTCTTAAATCGGCTAAATGAGAATCTAAGCCATCCGATTTAACTACAATATCATCAATATATACTTCCACAATAACACCAAGTAAATCATGAAAGATTAAATTCATAGCTCTTTGATAAGTTGCACCGGCATTTTTTAATCCAAAGGTCATAACTACCCACTCAAATAAACCAATAAATCCCGGACATTGAAAGGCTGTTTTGTACATATCCTCTTCGGCCATGAAGATTTGATTATATCCGGCATTACCATCAAGAAAACTAACAACACGATGTCCAGAAGCTTCATTAATTAAGACATCGGCTACAGGCATGGGATATGAATCTTTTGGAGTGGCTTTATTAAGATTTCTAAAATCAATGCAAACTCTAAGTTTTCCCGAATCTTTCTTTTCAACGGGAACAATATTAGAAATCCACTCCGCATAACGACAAGTCCGAATAAAACCAGCATCTAATAAACGATTAATCTCTTCTTTTATTCGGTCATAAATAGCGGGATTAAAACGTCTAACCGATTGTTTAAAAGGTCTAAAACCGGCTTTTATTGGTAAACGATGCTCAACTAAGTCACGACTTAAACCAGGCATCTCACGGTACTCCCAAGCAAAACAATCGACATACTCTTTCAACAAATTTATTAATTCGGCTTTAAACTCAGCCGATAAATTTTTGTTTACAAAAGTAGGTCTAGGAATAGTACCATCACCAATATCTATTTTTTCTAAAGGATCAGCTGATGTAAAACCCTGACCCAATTTGTCCACATCACCAAGATCTTCAATAGCTTCAAACATGCCGGCCGAATGAGCTCGATGATGATCAATTCGGTCTTGAAGCCACTGGCCAGACGCAAACCGGTCTGACCGGTTCCCAGAAGCGGTCTGACCGGTTTGGCTCGGTCGGCGCTGTTCAGACCCAAACCGGTCTGACCGGTTTCCAGAAGCGGTCTGACCGGTTTGTCTCTGTTGATTTTGTTGCTCCATTAATTACAATAAGTAATTCAACCGATTTTCCATCGGCTTTAATGTAGCAGGAACAAAACCATCCTTGGTGCAACTGATCAACTCATAGTCGGTCAAATCCATGCCCGACAAACATTGGACCTTCTCATTTGCACTAAGAGAATCGGAATCGGCCGTTGCAATAAAGGAAGAAGTGTCACCATGGACAACTTCAACTTCATCGCCGATCCACTGAATAAGATATTGATGCAAGGTAGATGGAACACATTTATTTGCATGAATCCAATCTCGACCAAGGATTAAACTGAAGTTACCTTGCACCTCGGAGACGAAGAAAGCCGTAGCAATAGTCTTGCTCCCGACGGTCAACTCCATAGAAGCCACCCCCTTGGCACCAATGGGATCACCTCCACCAACTCCACTGACCGTCATGTTCGTCTTGATCAGTTCTTCGTCTTTCCCGCCAATCTTCTTATAGAGAGAATATGGCATGAGATTCACAATGGCTCCACCATCAACCAACATACGAGAAATTGGCTTCCCGTTGATGTGCCCTCTCATATACAAAGCTTTGAGATGATTTTCTGATTCACTAGGTTTCTGAAACACAGCATCTCGAGGCCCAAGTTGAAGATGAGAAATTTCCTCCTCTGGCACGACATAATAATCAGAAGATAAATAGACAACATTAATTTCCATGTTGTCACGTTCTGGAGAAGGCTCAAAATCAACTAATTCTTCATCTTCAACCACGGAAGGAATTGACGGAATAGCATTAATGGTTGAAGTAACTTTGGCCCCTGCCTCTGTCGACAAACCGGTCTGACCGCTTTCAGAAACCGGTCTGACCGCTTCTGCAGCGGTGGGCTGATCAGAACCGGTCTGACCGGTTTCTGAAACCGGTCTGACCGGTTGTGCTGCTGGCTGCACAACTCGCCAGGTCTTGGTCTGAGGAATCATGGGTCTATACTTGTTGAAATGTTCATCCCTCAACTTCTCGGCTTCCTGTTCCCTCTTCTCTTTGCTCCGTAGGCGCTGTAGCTTCCGCTTTTGCGTGTGAGTCAAGCCGGAAGGACACCACCTTGGCTGGAAGATCTTCTTTATGCCTTTGCTACTGCTAGCCCCATGATCATTAACCATGATTGGTCTTTTGACTGGAACAGGAGCCGAATCTCCAATGACCATCGGCTTTGTACCCAAGTCTTGTATAGCCACTGGAATCTCGCCAATTTTTATAAATTTACTGGCTTGGGCTTGCATATCCTCCTTTTTCTCCTTGACACGGTATTCTTGCTTAGGAGGAACATGAATGTGTGGCTCAGACCGAAACCAGTCTGACCGGTTCACAGAACCGGTCTGACCGCTTTGAAAAGCGGTCAAGCGACCTGGTTCGTACGAGCTTAATCGGTTATGCACCGAATTTCCAATAGCACCACCACGACGTTTATAATCTGTAGGACTGTTCCATCGCTGTGGTGACCTCTGTCTCTTTTTTGTCGGCCGATCAACTTGAACGGCCTTTGTGTACTTGTTCATGAGCTGCGAAAAAGTAGGTCCTTGCTTCAGAACCCTCCCTTGAATCTTTGGCTCATTGAATTTCCAAGTACCCACTTCCGGGCGCTTAGGCTTGACCGGTTTGAGAAACCGGTCTGACCGGTTTCGCCTGGTTAGCGGACCGATTCTCTTCCAAAGAACTTCCTTGCCCCCCGGGTCTTGATGTGTTAATTGTAATTTTCAGAGACTCTTTTCCATCAAGAGTCCTCCCAATCATCACTGTTCTGGCCGGAACTTTGTCATTAACTATTTCCGGCCTCGGATCTCCAATCACCACGTTCTTCCCTTTAGCTCCATCGGCTTGTTCCGGCCGAATCAGCATCTTGGTGTTCACATCCAAGGTATGAACAGGGAAAGGAGCCTTGTCAACTTGCATTTCAGCGAGCACTAATCGACCTTCATTAAGGGCCGATTGTACCTGTCGTCGAAAAACATTGCAATCATTTGTTGCGTGAGAAAAAGAATTATGCCATTTACAATATGCACGATTTTTCAATTGATCGGCTGGTGGAATTGCATGAGAAAGTTTAACAAAGCCATTCTTAAGCAATTCATCAAAAACACGATCACACTTGGCTACATCAAAAGTAAATTTTTCTTCTTGCCGATTTTTCTGGATCGGCTTTAATGAAGGACAAGAACCAGGTTTACTTTTTGATGACCAAACAAATTCAGCGGCATAAATTTCTTTATCATCGTCCGAACTATCAGAATCATTATCAACAATATGCACGTTCGAACGATGGGGTTTAGCAGATTCTTTTGCATTTTTAAATTTCAACTCTAGACTCATGGCCTTCATTTGCAAATGATTAATAGTGAGAAAATCAGAACCTTCTAACTTTTCCTTGTAATGAGACCGTAAGCCCACAAAAGCCAAATCTGCTAAATCTTTTTCAGAAACAGTTATGTTAAAGCATCGGTTCTTAACATCTTTAAATCTTTTAAAATAATCAAGAACCGATTCCTCTCGGCTTTGCTTAACCGATGTTAAATCAGATAACTTAGCCTCATTTTCTCCGCTAAAGAAATGATCATGAAATTTACGTTCCAATTGAGTCCAATTTTGAATAGAATTAGGAGCAAGCGAAGAAAACCATGAAAGGCAGTTCCAGTTAAAGATAATGAGAACAACCGTATACGCAATGCCTCATAAAATGATGCCTCTCCTAATTGCAAAACATATTGACTAATGTGTTCCCAAGGAGTTCTATTATCTTCACCACTGAATTTAATAAAATCAGGAACACGCCAACCATTAGGATAAGGAACCAAATCAAATTCAGGCAAATACGGTTTTTGATATAAGCGTGAACTACCCAATTCAAGCCCGAGCCTTGTTCTAAGTGTATTTGCTATGTCTTCTTTGAACTTAGCTAGCTCGGCTTGGTAATTCCCGTCACCTCTGTTTTGTGGAATGCGGGGAACACCATACGTTGTGTTATAGGAAGTATTCGGAATCGGCGCGTGAAACGAGCCAGATCCGTGGGGTATACCTCCTGGAACTGTAGTGCGTGGAACAGTAAAAACACGACCAGAACTAGTAGTATTTGATAAAACCATCGCACTAGTCGCCCCCGAACTCATGGAACCGGCCTGACCGCCATTGGGCGGCAAACCGGTCTGACCGGTTATACAAACCGGTCTGACCGGTTCGGGGACCGAACCAGGGTAAGGTGTTTGACCCGCATAAAAATTCAACGGCATGCCCACATTAGGATCTAAAATATTTTCTGGCATGCCTGATGAGCTAGGAGTTGAGTTAGGCAATTCATTAAATTCTACATTATTTTTACCCTTATCAGAATTACCCGACATATTAGCAATCAACTCACTAGTAACGGTTTGTGCAGCAAGTAATTTATCATCCATCATGCGAGTAATTTGCTGCATCAAGTCAGAGGATTCGCTAGTTACCTTAGGAAGTTCTTCAACTTGGTCGTTTGCCAGTTTGAAAGCCGGCATGACGAATTCCTCCACCCTCTTGACAAGGCCACCGCGATCTTTCTTGAAACCCTTCAGGAATTGCGTCCTGAAGTGCTCCTCAGCGATCAGGTACCGCTTCCGCTCCTCGTCCGTGAGCTCTTCCATCGTCGCGGCGATGATGTTGTCCTTGTCGAGGTCGCACGTCGATCCAGACATATTCGGAGTAGATTGAATCGGTTGTGGCACCAGATTAATCTTCCCCAGCGGAGTCGCCAAAAAGTATGTTGACACAGAAACGCGCCAACAAACTTGAGATCGATCAAATGCGCAGCACGGCCGTCACAACGGCCAACACCCAGCTCCCCTCAGGAAAACCGGTCTGACCGGTTAACAGAACCGGTCTGACCGCTTTGAAGCCTCGAGACCGGTCTGACCGCTTTGATGAGTCGGTCTGACCGCTTTTCGTCGGGAAGTCGTGAAAACCTAGAAACTCAAGCTCGGGAGGGACCCCGTCGGAGCTCAAGCTGATCTAGGGTTGCTCTAGGGTCGGCAGGCCACCTAGAACGTCCTTGAACGCCGTAGAGACGAGCAAAGAACAGAATATGGGGGTTGGAAAAGATTAGGGTTTGAGAGATACACAAAATAGAAGATAAAAGTGTTTGATTCGATTGGGAATATCTCAATCGGCCATCTAGCCTTTATATTTATAGGCCGGGGAAGTCTTACCCCTTTCGAATAGGTTACAATATGGAATTAAACTCGGAATCCTAATCCTACTCGAATTACAGAACGAAACCGGTCTGACCGGTTTGGCAAACCGGTCAGACCGGTTTGGCCTTTGGCCCAATTTGAGTGTCAACAGCTGGATTAGTTTAGTTCCCCATTAAACAAGGACTTGTGCTGGGGCCATCGTTAGGGTTGGGCTGGCTGGCTGATGGAAGTACCAATTCGGCAGCTCCATCCCCACCATCATCAATGAGTTGATGGGGGTTCCTGTATAACGGTAAACTGCTCATGACCTCCACTAATTCTACTCCATTCCTGATGAGGCCTGTTTGGGAGGGAAAAAAAGATAAATTGTCAAAAATAAGATCCCGATCAACTAATCGATCCTCTTTTAAAAGGTATTTGCATAAAGAAGTAGTAGTATTGCACAGGCTAGTCTCAGAGGTCAGTTCTATGGACCATCATTGCAATTCCAACTTTTTTTTAAGAACAGGAGGGGTTCACCCCCTACTGGTTATCTATTAAAAATAAGGATATTCGTTCAAAAATTAAAAATAAGGATAAAATCAGTTCAAGAGTAAACCTCTTTTTTTCCGCAATTCAACCTTGCGGAGGTAAGATAGCGATTGGTTAATAGTACGAACTTCCTCTACAAAGTGGTCACGGTTTTCGCACTCGTGTAGTCATGTAACCCCGCCAGAATCCATTTCTTGTCGGTATCAGTATTAATTCTCATCCATCAAATCGTAATCCTATGAGGGTGCGACCTTGCGACAGTGGATGAATACAATCACTTCTTCATCCCCATACGAACAAGTTGTGAACGGAAAGAAAAAGGGGGCCAAAATTCTCACACATGGATCAAGTTTGAGAGCGATTGGCAACTAGATCTAGATAGGCCAACTAAAACATTTCGCTATTTGCACTCAGTCTTAGTTTGCGTACTGTTGGGTCGTAGCATTTCTCCCGGTGTGCGGTTCGGTCATTTGTTTGATCCAAATCATCCCTGCAGATACTAAATACCAGTAGTTGTACATGTAGACGTGCATTAATCTATTCCGACAAAATTTCGATTAATCTTTAAGGGACCCTACATACAACGATCCAATTTTATTTCTGTAATTAAAGTGCAGAGTACTCTGAATACAAGAATATGACTTCAGAAGGCATTGACCTGACCAGTTATTTTTTCACTTAATTTTCTCGGTTCATGTAATGGTGTTTATTGGACTCAAGCCACATCCAAAATAATTGCATTGATCCTCCTTTAATAAGATATCATCCTCTATGATAGTACAATGCCATGATCTCGGAGTGCTAACCAGATCCAAATTAAACAGATAAATATAGCATCCACATCCCGCTATAATGTACGATCACGCAGATAAAAAACATGCTAACGTTCATACCTGGAAAAAAGATAATGCAATGTTCAGACCCAACAAAAGCTATTGGAGGTGGTACAAGGCAGTGTATAGAGGAAAATACAAAACAATGTACAAGCGACAAGTCATTTTCTTGTGGCTACCTACCAATACATCACTGATCACTCCAAGTCGTCAATTTTGGGCAAGTTCGGTTGGTAGCAGATCAAAGCAACCCCCACGTTGCCTTGCGCTCTTTTCTATTCCGTCTCTTGCACTGGTCACTTCTTTATTATCTTTTCCCAGCAGTGCTCGCAACTGAGCTATATAATACGCGTACGCATGTGTCATGGTATCCCTAGTGGTTGATCCGTATGAAACTATTATACATGGATAGGTAAAAGAGAAAGATACAAAGATACATATATAGCCGTCAGGATCGCTGTCATGACATAGCTAACGGTGGAATAATCAAGTGTTGATTATCTGCCTTCGTGCCAAGTACTACTCATGCACGTTGTTAAAAAAGGCAATAAACAAATGGTTTAACACTACACGATCATTGATTTGAAGACTCATATTCCATTTTCCTATACGAGACGTCCCTGTACATGATGTGAGGCATGCATTGTATTCCGGTGGTTGAAGTAATTCAATGGGGACGAAATAATTCTGCGTCCGACCTGTGAGCAAGCGTGGCGATGGTGACGCTAGGCCACCTTGATTCCTTCTTTTCATAATAGTTTCATACGGATCAACCACCAGGGATACCATGACACTCGATAGGGGAGGTCGAATCAGATGGGGGCCAAGGCATGCATCACTGCCATGGCCATGGATGCAGCTGTTTCATCAGAAAGCAAACGTCCAGGGCTCTAGGTCACATGCATGGCCTTCATTTTACTGTATCTTTCTTCCCCGTCGAAACGGCCGGGAGAGGGACATTCTCACTGCTGCTTTTGCCACAGGGCAGCCCTGTTCCTGTCAGTGAGCTTACGAGAGCATGCCACTGGAGAAACCTGGGTGCATGGGCTATCAGCTGCAGACGCAGATACTGTCTCTCCTCGGCGTGGAGGCCGAGGGAAGGGAGAAGATGGCGCTGATTCGTTGCTTGCCAATCATTCAGTCATCCATGAATCCATGATCCATCCATCCGTTTCAATCTCCCGGGTGGATCCGGGGTGTGCGTTGAATGCTCTGCTCCTTGAGAGCTCGGGATGCTGAAATCTTTCACGTGTTCACACAGAGTTTATACATGAGCAGCTGCGACATCCGACCGTCACGTCCGCGGTTGAGATTAGATGAGATTATTTAGGGCGAGGTCGCAGATCGAGAGATATTTTCAGCTTCAGACATGTCGTGGTATGTAGAAAAAAAGTGCCGCGTAGGTGACTTTCCCAGCAACAAGCTCAGTTAGTAAAAGTATCGGCTCACCGGGGGGGTCCTGGGTGACAAGTGACTCGCGAAAACCGACGGATCACTTGTCCCCGCGGTGAAGTTTTCCACGCGCGCGAGGCCGCCGGAGCCGAAACCGACTGCCAGCGCCAGCCAGCCTGAGGGATCCAGCGACGCTAGACACCCTCTGGTTGTCAGCGTCGCCGTCCCTGTTCACTGTGGAGCGCGCGCGCGCAGGCGAGAAACCAATGCAAACCGGCAAAGCTGCCGGTGCAAATCCACGTCGATCACGACCGGTCGACCGCTACGTCGTACGTGATGCACCGGTGCTCTGCTCTCTGCGTCGCGGGAAGAAGTGACGCCGGTGGCGGGGGCCAGCCAGCGCTGGGCACCCACCCGGCTCAGGGAAATATCTGCCCTATCTATCTATCTCCGCGGAGCAAAAGTATCTAGCATTTGGCAGGGAAAAGAAAAGGAGGTCGCGCTCTGACTGAGCTCTCGCAGGTGACGTGCGCCCGGCACCGGGCTGTGGTGCTTTGCTTGGCAAAGCGCAGATGCCACTCGCGAAATAATTAAATATCCGGTACGATCCACGCATCAACTTGGCAACAAGACCGCAGTAGTACACAGTCCCGCCCAGCACCAGCAGCAGGAGTAGCACCAAAACCACCACCTAAATCAATCCACCAAGACCCGGCCCCTCCTCTCTTTCAGTGCGGCGTGCCCGCCCGGGCATCGGAGAGCGCATAGCGACGCGCGTCTGGATGGTTTCCAGCGAGTCAACGATGTTTTTCTTTCAACGAAAATCAGCGCCAGTAACTGGCCACCAACCAGCCAATAAAAACCAGCGCCAACCACCAGCCAAACGAACAGGGCGATCGCGCGGCCGGCGCCAACCACCACTCGAGCAGCCCGGCCTACGTGCGCTGCGCACGTCGTCGGCGCTAGTCGCCTTGCCACGCCCTTATCCCTTCCTACATGGAACGGCCGGCCATGGCCATGGCCGAGGGCCCGGGCCGGGGGGAAACGACTCGTCGGGGCCGTGCGTGCGGTTGCCGCGGCACCGAGCTTATCTGCTCGATCTCCCCTCTCGGTCGGTCGTTGCCCCGTGCCGCGCCAATACCCGGGCGGGCCTTGTCGCGCGCGCGCGCACGGCCGTAAAGGCGCCCGAGGTCGCTGTTGTTACATCTTCCGCCCGGCCCCCGGTCCGTGCTCTTTCCCGTGCCGCTTCCCGCGGGGGGTAATGATTGGCCGCGCGCGGCAAGCGGCCGGGCGGAGCCTGAGCCTGACCGCGCGCGGCTCGGCTCGGCGGCAGCGACCGGTTGGGAATCTTGACGAAATCTCCGTTATTGGGATATTTGTTTGCCTCGCGTTGTTTGTTGTTGCCCGGCGCGCGAGGTAACGTGACGGCGGTTTGCTAGCCGACCTGTGGAACGGAGAGAGTCCTTTCCTTTTCATCGATTTTCTAGGGCCCCTTATCATCAAGTACTAGTAGATGATCGACTAGTAGTGGTAGCTACGAGCTCGATCGATCGAGTTTTGACATTGCTTCGAGGTTTTGTCCAGCGGAGAGAGCGATCCAACAGAGATATGATCGAGGTTGCAGATTTCTCTCACGCACAACAACGGCTGACTTTGTTTGCCGTGTTGCATTGCATTGCACGTCGATCTACAGCCCAGAGGCTAGTACGAGGGCTACAAGTCCAGCAGCGCCAGTATGGGCATGGCCTTTTGGCAGACCGAGTAGGCAAGTGTAACCACCCATCACAATATCGCTGTCGTGTCCAGGTAGGCGATGGCAAAGCGCCATTGGAGGCGCCTAGATTAGGTGGTTGCTGCTACTTGGTACCCGCCCGCAACTTTCCCTTTCTGTCCCTGTCTTGTTCCGGGGACGGCGGGGCCCGCGTGACATGGAGCGACGCAGCGGTTGGTTGGCTTCAGCCATGGAGCGGCGCAGCTTCACCCGAAGCCAAAGTCCCTCCTCCTCGTCCTCGGTCTTATCCGGAACCATGAGCTAAGCTCGCCTCACTTTTCCTGATTTGGCAAAACTGTCAATCACTTGCTAATCGCCATGGGTTAACCTGAATAGATTATAAAATTGAGAAGGTTAGCACCGTACCTATTTGCATGAGGCATATGTATATAATAATTATATATATAATGGGGCACACCTCCTTCCCCACTGCTTCCATACATGCCCCCCCATAGGCCATAGATCCATGGCAGGCTCCTGCTCTTTGCCCCTCCTGGTGCGTGGTCAACTCTAGTTGGCTCCAACGCGTGAAGACTTTTGGGGAGTGATCTCCTTTCAAACTGCTTTACCAGCTAATTGGCCAGGCTAAGAATGTTGTGTTTGTGATGTCACTAATGGCCAAAAGGGGCTACTAAGCTAAGGTATCCAATCGTTGCTGGCATCCGTTCCTGTGTTTCTAGAAAAGCGGTAGCGGGGGGTTAAATCGTGCATGGTGAGTAGGTGGTCACAGTGCAAGAGGAGCCGGTGCAGGTCATGTCGATATGATCGTGCAAGGCCCGAGTGCCCAGCAGACAGCTACGTCCCAACCTCGCCAACTGGTGCAGCGTGAGGGCGAGCATGGTATGTTTGCTCCATCGTGCACATGTGCTAACCCAGTCGATAACAACCAAAGCTTTCATGATTAGAGCTTTCCTGGAACGCAGGGGTGTTTGGCAAGAAGTAGCTAAGTTGCGGCAGAGAAATCTGGATAAATTCACACGTTCCATTCCAAACAGGGTCGTAACTGTCTGTCCTTTTTTTAATGAATGAAACGGGAGGAGCAATCCCATATCGACCATCAGTGTATTAAGGTAAAAAAATATAGTAGGGAGAGCGGTTCCCACGCCATGCATTTTCTTATCATCGGAGGAGATCAGAAATTCAGAACAGATATGCATATCTCGCCCGGTTCGTTTGGCTGGTGCTGGTTTTTGCTGAGAGAAAAACACTGGCTCGTTGGTGGCTGGCGCTGGTTTCTGCTGAGAGAAAAACACTGTTGGATGATTGTAAACCATCCAGACGAACAGGGCCAAGGATCGAGTCACTCTGCTGATTCGGAGATTTGACAGCCGCTTGTGGCTCTTGAAACTTTGAGCAAGCAATAGCTCACACACAAAGGAGTAGTTCCCGGTCTTCATCCGTTCATCATGGATTGGATGATGAGCAGGTGACACTTGAAACGTGTGTGTCCAACCCATGGAAATACGAGGCCAGAAATATGCGTACACCAATACATGGCTGACGCTCGCCTCTGCTAGTTTTTTTTTTTTTTTTTGAGAATGCCTCTGCTAGTGTTTGTGTGCACGCCTGATGTACATAACATGGGCGCTTACGTTCGCGCCGTTTTTTCTTTCTCGGAAGCAGTTAGCCGCTCATTTATTTGGGCACGTCAGTTTAGTGTTCTTCATCTTATTTTTTCTATAAAAAAATAGCCGACCGTATTTGACAGCAGAAAAATAATATGGCAGCCGATGATGCACCTGACGTGCTCGATGAAGAGAGGTCCAACGCCTGACGGAGCACCGCAGTTTTGAATTCGTTGCTTCCTTCCTGCATTAGAAGTTCAGAACAGGTAGGGAAAGAGTCGGCAAATCCATTCTTTTGCTTGTTTCTGGAATCAACAACGACGTAAACTGAAAGAATAATGCAAATTTATCGTTTTTCATACTTGTTTCTGGAATCATAATGATGTAAACCGGAGGAGAATACGGGTACTCTGACGTGTTGCAGAGCGACAGTCGCCAGTGATTTCTTTGCATCAGGTTTTGCTCGTGCTGTATGAGAGCAGAAAGAGGCTACAGCTCGCAACTTGTTGGTTGACTCTTGAGGCAAATACGACAGGTAGAAAGCAGCAGCGTTTTCAGTAAAAAGTATTTTTTTAGCCAACGTGACATTACCAACAGAGCACCATCGTTATCATTTGAGATTATCATGAACCCAAATAGCACACCCTGGGCGACTAGATAAACAATGGTATGTCAGCCAGTTTAAATATTTGCCAGATGCGCAAGGCTCAGCTGGATAAACCTACTCCAATCCATGGAATCACAGCACCGCTGAAAGCGCAAAGAAATAATGCCCAGCCCACAAGACACCGAGGCAAGATAATCCATTTGTAAGACCTCGCTGTCTTTTATTTCCCCTCCTTTTCCTTGGACCAATAAGCAACAGATGAACCTCTGGCTGCAAGATTTAAAATTCCGCAGCCCACAGGCCCAGCGAAGACATTACCAGCAACAGAATCGAGTGAATTGGACTTTGAACTGTCCAGCGGATATAGCATATGAAATTGAAGCATTCCGAAGAAGGCATGTAGATAAGAGACATTCCACAGCATGTTGAGTCTACAGGCATAGAAGTACAGTTTGATCTAACAATCTAGCATTCCTCTAAAACAATTAAGATAGTGTATGGAACATAAGACAAGACACAAACAAGTGTTGATCAAAGGCACAACAGAAGCCAAGAATTAGGTGTCCTTCGGGGCACCCTTCTTTGCAGCCTCAGCTGCAGCCTTCTCTGCCTCAATCTCGGCAACATATTCATCAATCTCAGCCTCCTCAAGTTCACGGAGACCATCCTTCTTTGTCATCACTGCAACCTCGATGTTCTTCCCACCACTTTCAACAACCTAACAAAATTATCAAACACAATCTGAATTGAGAAAATGAACAGAAGATACAAATCACATCATGGCAACAAGAGAGACTGAAAAGTGTTGAAGGAAAAAAAGTTCCCTTTGGAGTTTGGGTATCCAAGTAAAACAAAGGATGCAAACAAGCAAGCTGCAGCACAAAAAAAACATGTAATGCTGGATCAAAACAATAATGCTGGATTGTTAATAACATAATCTGCATCTACTTGTTGAACACTTGATACAATACAATGATGATGAATTGGTGAACTGATCACCTTGCACCTCGTAATGACAACTTTAAATGCATAACATGCTTGACTGATTGTGTTTATTAATCTTCATTTACAAAGGCTGAGGAAGCACATCAATCTCTTTCTAAACCTACCTATTGGCATTATATGGAGCTGTACCATGTATATGGCGTAAAACTATATATGACAATGTCATATTTGCCACTACTTTATAATCCTAACTGGAATTCGCCGTCGAAAAAACAGGAACGGCAAATTTGCCACCTAAACCAAAGGATAATTCCTGCCGTTTGCTACTATGGTCATCCTGGCTAGAATAGTTAAATTTAGTGCACAATTTTTTTTTTACCAAACTAAAAGAAAGAACATAGTGATGTGCAAAGAAAAAACGCCCATACCCTTATCTACATCTACATGTCCTTGGCCAGTACTCCCTTCGTTCTCAACTCAATTTGACCTGACAGACTCTACTGAACTCTCTGTTCATGCATGAGCCCAAGATCCTCAAATCCTCCCGTCTTCCCTCCCTAATCCAAAGTAAATCCCATCAGATTGGTCACAACAAAGGTCTGTGGTGATGGATCTCGGATAGGAGAAGCAGCTTCAGTTAGGGATTTAGGGACAACAGGCGGCAGCACTGGGGGTGTGCGGGCTGCTGCAGCTCGATCGTGATAGGCAGCCATGCCCCAACGCAATGAACGGAAGGCAAGCTTGGCCAGGACGGCCTGGGCACAATGAATACCCCGACACTGAGACGCATGACCTTGCACAGTTCAAGCACCATGGACCGCCATGGCCCTGATGGGATGGGCAGCCGTGCCTTGGCCACAATGACCGGGGCTATGTCGTATGGAACTATGGATACGATGTGGACTGGTTGGTGCAAGCGGCCTAGGAGAGACGGACAGCAGTTTGGGTGGCGTGGCGGTCAGCAACAGTGGTTCAGCTGGCGCATGTGATGAAGGCCTGGGTAGCCCTGCAGCAGCAGCACGATGTAGCAGTGGCCTGTTGGATCTGAGATTTTGGGAGGAAGAAACTATGCCAATGAAATGGCAGCCTAATGTTTCTTGGACCATTTGACGATTCAAATCGATCAGTCCCGTGGCAGATCTTGTGTGTTTTGACTACCAAGCCAAGCGGCAACTCAGCAATTAGGTCCTTTTCGGTGCCAAGCATGCAATACTTAAGCCAACCAGTGGCAAATATGCAATTGACTCAAACTATAAATTACTTAAGGTATTTTGGCATAGGTCCTGAATTTAGGTTTCCATTCACCACACAAGGAATGAAATAATTAGGGAATTCATCATAGTGACAGTAAATTTCCTAGCTTCTCCAATCAGAGCTCTACTTTGGTGTAATCCTAATTAAGCAAGCTTTTAGCAGTCAAATAGAGTTGAGTAGTTCAAGAAGAATCCTAATTAAAAAATCTTTTAGCAGCCAAATAGAGTTAAGTAGTTCAAGAAGAATCTTTCAGAAAAAAAGGGGCAAGGTAGTGACTAGGGATGCGCTCACGTAGCCCTTAGTACAATCCCCAATCGCTTTTCTATTAACACTACTGAGTCGTACCATCAAATGCTAGATATTAGAATCAAACATAATACATTCATACTACCTAATAATTTAGCTTCCTTACCAGAACAAAAAAATGATTCCACAGTTGCCTTCAATGTTAGCCAACATCTAGAAGAAATATAAAGTATGATATGCACGTCAGCACAAATAACTAATCTATTACAACATTATTTAGTTCCTTTATATTTTGACCTAAGTTGTTCAGGGGAGGTGCTAGTGGATATGATTGTAGTTTTGAGTTAGGTTTGCCCTTCATACAACTCAATGAAAACACAATCTACCAGACAGACTACTATGCACTGACTCCTATTAACTTATGAGATGGATGTATAAAAGACCTGAAAAAATCAATAGGTACCTCAAGCAACTCATGCTTAATTAATTACTCAATCAAGTCAGTAAATCATTGATTTGTCATTGGATAAACAATCGCTCTTGGGTCAGACTATGATTGCCAGAGCCAAGCACATTAGAATAACATCACCTCATAGGAGAGAACAAGGCTGGAAACTGAGATACCATTGGCCATGAAAACCTATTGAGGTCTCTCACTCTCTAACCTTTGGTGGAAAAGTAGCACCACTGGTTATTCCTGATCATATTAATTGCGCTCTACAGTTGTCTTATTGCAGTCATCACCAAACAGGAGAGACTCACAACATTGCGATGAACCAAGATATTGGCATAAACTCGCTGTTGTGGAAATTGCAGAGAAAGAAAAGACAGCATAGATAATATACCTCTAGAAGTGCACGGATGGCGAGCTTGATAGTCTCCTTGCCAGAGGTCTCCTTGTAGTTCTTCTCGAGGAACTCCCTCATGGAATTGGAGT
The DNA here is from genome assembly GCA_033239725.1 of Echinochloa phyllopogon. Taxonomy (NCBI): domain Eukaryota; kingdom Viridiplantae; phylum Streptophyta; class Magnoliopsida; order Poales; family Poaceae; genus Echinochloa; species Echinochloa phyllopogon. Next base: position 44,476,581 of record BTCW01000002.1, on the reverse strand, counting down.
TCCTCCCCGTGGCATTGGCCTTCCAGGCAGAAAAGGTACCGGATGGGTCGGTCTGGTACAGGGCCGGCTTGTCGGTGTACGGGTCGAAGCCGACGATGAGGGTGGAGAGGCCAAAGGGGCGAACACCACCACTCTGCGTGTACTTCTGCTGCAGTCCGGCGATGTAGCGGGTGATGTACTCGACGGTGACGGGGTCCTCGACGGTGAGTCGGTGGCTCTGGCACTCGACCCGCGCCCGGTTGATGAGCACGCGCGCGTCAGCCTTGAGCCCCGCGCACGCCAGCGCGATGTGGGTGTCCAGGCTCGCGATCTTACGCACGGACCTGGGGAGGTAAAGAGATTCGAGATTCAGGCGGGGGGATTGAGTTTGAGGCGGGGATCGCGAGATCTAGTGGGAGGGCCGTCGGAGAGAGAGGTAGGGAGGGCTAGCTACCTGGAGTCCTGGAGCTTGGGGGTGGACTTCTTCTCGACGCCGAGGACGACGGTGTCGGTGCCGCGGACGCCGACGGCGGCGTTGCCCTTGCGGACGGCCTCGAGGGCGTACTCGACCTGGAAAAGGTGGCCGTCGGGGGAGAAGACGGTGATCGCGCGGTCGTAGCGGGCCATCGTGGTGGCGTCGCCGGCGGTTAGGGTTTGTTTGAGCTTGCTTCCCGGCCGGCGGTGGTGGTCGTGCCTTTGCTAGTTTGGTTGGTCTTGTTCAGGGGCGTTTGGGAAGAGGGCTGGCTGTCTGCTTCTAGTTGGGCTTCGTGTTTGTTTGGGGGCCTGCGGCTCTGTGGGCTGGGCTCTGTAAGCCCGTGTATTGGAATTACACGCGAATTTCGGGATTTCTATATGGCTTCCGGAAACTTTTTAGACTAGTTGGCTTCCAATGTTTGAGATTCGTGCGGGTAATATGGGCCACGGGATCTCTTCGTCTTCTACCTCGAGAGGGGCGGCGGCGTCGCCGCGGAGGGGCATGGGCTGGCCGGCGGAGCAACGGGAGGCGGGCGGGGCCGGACGGCGGCGAGGGCGCCGCCGGCCGCGGGCGGTGGGCGAGGCCGGCGGCGGCGGTGGCGGAGGCTAGGGTTCGGGGTTGCCGGCGTTGGAGCTCGGGGGACCTCCAATGGCCTCCGGCCATAGAAAGAAGAAGGTGGGGGCGGAGGGAAGGTCCGGCGGTGGCGGCGGCTCGGCCGGCGGCGGAGGCGAGGCGGCGCGGGAGCACCGCCGGCCGGGCAGGGCAGGACCGGCGGTGGGCGGGGACCGGTGTTGGCACTTCTTACGATCCAATATCAGAATTGAGAATCCTGGTACTGGGGTAAGGAGTGTTTCAATGGTTTTCCTTATGGCTTAGTAAAATATAGAAATATTTTGCAAGCGCACAGAATCACCGCTGTAGCACTTCACCTGGTAGTATCCCGAGGTATCGTAATTTATATTTCCGCAGGGAAGCTTTGGCAAGATTACTAGTGAACAGATATTCGAGACTATCAGAGGAGGGTACACAACTAGACAAGACAGGGGATAACGGTATTGGATAGGAGTGGATATACCGGACACACAGCTCAAGGGATACTCTAGTAAGGGAGAGAAGAGATAGATAGCTGGGAGGACAACGAGAATAGATAGAGGACTCCTGGATTCTTTATCTACCTATGTCACTCTAGCTTAGAGATACAGCGGCTACAGAGCCAGCACTAGGAGATCTGGGATAACTCTAATGTCTTAGCTTCGGGACAAGGGAACCGGTGAACACACAGAAAGGGATGAGAATGGGTGCCACTATTTCCCAACTGGGGAATCCTACGGACCGGAACTAACGTGATGGGCTACGAAGACCGAAAGGGCTGTCACCACCTCCCGGCTACCACCTCCGTTGCGACGGGAATAAACTAAGGCCACCGACTAGTCTAGGAACCACTCCTACACTAGGCAACGACTACTTACTCTGCTAGCAAGAGCAAGCAACCTTGTCAATACTCTTGGTGACAATTCACCTCCAGTATCAAGCAAGATCGAAGAACCAGCCAAGACAAAGACTTAAACAAGACTACAAGCACTAGAACTATAACTGACTATAGTCTAAACAAGATATATTTGCTACTAGAATAAAGTAGAAGCAAGAAACAAATGACAAAGGCAAAGTGATAAAGTTAACTATATTGATACTCAATGTCTTACAAAAGGTAAATTAAAAGATACAAGAGCTATTACCAGAGCTTCTGAAGACGACTCCGGAACCTCCGAGGCAAAGCTCAACTCAACTCTAACTCCCAACTAAACTATCCTAACTCTACTAGAATGAAAGTGGAAATGAACTCCTTGGCTTGGTGTGTGTTTACAAGTGAAAGTGGCCCTCTATTTATAGTTGCACAGGTCGGTTTGGGGCTGAGTAACCTCCAAGGCATCCAGGGAATATCCCCCCTTGATTCGGGCGAGGAGAGGCGGTTCGGCCGAACCAGGGGGTTCGGTCGAACGTAGGATCCACCGACCTGGCCACCAAGGGCCAGGATTTCGCCCCTGGAGTCGGTTCTGGTGCTGGGGGCGGTTCGGCCGAAGGCCCCAGTTCGGCCAAACTGGGCCTGGCCTGTGGCCGGCCTCCCCAGCACCGCCTCTGCTCTGTGGGCCTTCTGGGCTGCCTCCTGGTGGTTGGCTTCGCGTTGTTCTGGCCCAGGGTGATGTGTTGGTCCTTCGGGGTGAGTTGGCGGTCGTCCACATGTCGTACGTTGTGTTCGGTTGACGTGGACGGCTCCCGCTGACCCGTACGGCTAAGGGGAATAACCGGCCGAACGGAGTCGTTCGGCCGATTCGGTCATTTTCGGCCCCAATAGCACGTATTTGTCGTAGTTGTACCTGCACAAGTGACACTCACCAAAACTCGTGGAACTTTATTAGAAATAAAACCTAAGTACATGGAATGTTGCATATAACCTCGTTTATTCCCGAGTATTGGTGGTCGGATTTGGGCTGTATCGACCGCCAACAACCGGCGGCGCGAGGGACTGGCGAAACGGATTAGGAAGGGCGGGGGCGCGCGGCGGGGGTGGATGGTGGGCGGGCGGCGCGCCAGCCGCTGCCTGGGGCGGCGGCGGAATGGGCGGGGGCGGCGCTGGTGCGACACAAGGAAGAAGACGGCGAGGGCGGCGGAGTCGGCGCGGCGGGGGCGGACGGTGGGCGGGAGGCGCGGCGGCGGGAGCTGCCGGCCTGGGCGGTGGAAGCGGCGGCGGGGGTGGAGGCTGGCCGGGGAAGACGAAGGCGACAACGGGGTGGAGGCTGGCCGGGGAACACGAAGGCGACGGCGGGGGTTGGTGCTAATGGGCCTTGTTGGGCCCTAAGCTCGCCCCCCCCCCTATATGGCTTCCGGTAGCCAGATAGGAGACACCCGCGAATTTCCAGAGCCGTACCCCCACTTGCGGCCTCATTACAAAGGGAAAGGAAATGAAGCGAGTGAGAGTGGCCGCGGGATTCCTATATGGCTTCCGGAAACTTTTTAGACTAGTTGGCTTCCAATGTTTGAGATTCGTGCGGGTAATATGGGCCACGTGATCTCTTCGTCTTCTACCTCGAGAGGGGCGGCGGCGCCGCCGCGGAGGGGCATGGGCTGGCCGGCGGAGGGTCGGTAGGCGGGCGAGGGCGGACGGCGGCGAGGGCGCCGCCGGCCGCGGGCGATGGGCGAGGCCGGCGGCGGCGGTGGCGGAGGGCGGAGGTTAGGGTTCGATGTTGCCGGCGTTGGAGCTCGGGGGACCTCCAATGGCCTCCGGCCATAGAAAGAAGAAGGTGGGGGCTGAGGGAAGGTCCGGCGGCGGCGGCGGCTCGGCCGGCGGCGGAGGCGAGGTGGCGCGGGAGCGCCGCCGGCCGGGCGGGGCAGGACTGGCGGTGGGCGGGGACCCGGCGGCGCGGGGGCGGCGAGCCCACCGGGTTAGGAAGGGCGGGGGCGTGCGGCGGGGGTGGATGGCGGGCGGGCGTCGCGGCGGCGCGGCACCCGCCGCCGGCTGGGGCGGAGGACGAAGGCGGCGGGGGCGGGGCTATGCGGCGAGGAGGAAGATGGAGCCGGCGGCGGCGGCCCGCTAGGTTAGGAAGGGCGGGGAAGAAGGCGGCGGCGGACGATGGGCGGGCGGCGTGGCGGCGCGCAAGCCGCTGGCCGGGGCGGCAGCGGCAGGCGCGGCGGCGGAGGAGGAGGGGGCGAGAGGAAGAAGAAACTGTAATGGGCCTAATGGGCCCTAAGCTACCTGGCTTATGTAGCTTCCGCAAGCTACATAGGCGCCCCAGAGTGGCCGTCCCGGCCCAGTCTCAAGCTGACTTGAGTTGCCTATAATAGCCCCAGGGAACCACGAGACGAGAGCGATGCGGCACGCGGCGGGTCCGGGCAGGGCGACGCGGCGGGCCGGTCCCCGGCCGCGCCGTTTGGCGCACGTTTCAGATCGGGTGGCCCGGGCGGGCGCCACGACCGACGTTGCAGGCAGGTAGCTGGAGCCGACCGGAAATTGATTATAGATCAGTTGGTGGTTGTTTAAGATAAAGCCTATTAATTTGGATTCGAGTTCTCGATTCGGTATTTAATCGGTGTTATTTTTTCAGTGGTAGGCGACATCTACATCGACAACGAGACGTCTATTGTGACTTCGTGAATCTTAAGATTGGATCTGCTGATCGCGATGTTCCCGTCAACAGCAGACGTCAGTGGTGACTTCATAAATTTTAAGATTGGATCTACCGATCCAATCTCTTAGAGGTGATCATAGGGTAGAGTTACATTATGTGTATTCATAGGGATGTGTGTGCGTGTATGAGCGTCTGCGTTCGTATTATTCTTTCTCATAAAAAAACTAGTGACTGACCTCACGTGGGCGTGTAACAAGACAGGTCAAGTGGCTCACGAAGCGTCGCATTCATGCGCTAGCTGCTTGATGTATAAGGATGGAAACCGTAAAATGGTTATCCGAATTATCGATATCCGTATCCGCTAAAACATAAATATGGATATACGTATCTGTATTCGTTTTAAATGTGGTACGTAAAGTGGATATATCCGAATTAGTTTTTTAATATCTGAATCTGTATCCGTATTCGAAATAAATGCGGATATGGATGAAATATCTGATAGTATCCATATCCGTATAGACTAAACACATTAAAACCATGCTATAAACATATTATTTTGATTTAGTTTCAAACTAATATATTATCTATACAAATTACACTCAAACTTTATTTTACTTATTTTATTAATATAAATTATTTCATGTGATTTATTTAATTATTATTATTATTATTAAAAAAATATTTTTAACACGTGAATCTTGTCTACATATACTATATTTAATCTTTATCTATATGTTTTATGATGATATTGTTTTCTAAAACTATGGATAAACCAAATTGGTACTTGATAATTGTTTTATCACAAAAGGAAATGAAATATCTGAATGTATCTGAAAGGACCCTGATGTCACCTAGAGGGGGGTGAATAGGTGATTCTGCAAATTTCCAACACTTAAAACAAACTGTCAGTTCAACTCCGGATACTCCGAGGGTATGCTGGATACTCCGGGGTTAAGACCGGAGACTCCGCAACACCTCCGGATACTCCAGATACAACTTTGCTGGAAATATGACTAAGTCAGAACCAAAAATCGGTCAGACCGGTTTGGGAAACCGGTCAGACCGGTTTCTGACTGAGAAACACAAGAATGTAAATTAACCCCCTTTTCGACCTCTAGCACAAAAGCAACTTGATGTAGTGCTTGTGTAGATGATTTATAGCAGGTCCAACTAGTCCCTGCACACAAGATAAGCACAACCAAGTAGATCGAAGCGGAAGCAAATATATGTGCTAGAAAGGAAATTGTGAGGCAAACCAAAATGGAGACGCGGCGAATTGTTTCCTGAAGTTCAGATTCGATGTTGCCCAAAGGCCGCCCAAAAACGCAGCGAATCCTACGTCTCCGTTGAGGAAGCCCCTAGTGACCCAAAGGTCGAGCTATCTCCTCGATTCCACTAACTTGATCTTTTCCTCGAAGGAGGCAAGACCACACCTGCACAAACAATCCGTGGCACACCACAACCTTGGTGGCTCACCGGCGACGCCTAGCCGTCTAGGAGGCTTCACCTCCAAGAGTAACAAATGCTTCAAAGAGTTGCTAGACTTCAACCGTGAGTGCTCAAGCTATGGATTCACTCCTCACTGAGTTAGCTAGCTCTCTAGCTCTCTATTGCTCACACACAATCCCTCTCTCAACCCAATCCAAAGATATGAACAAAATCAACCAACTCTCACAAAGAGAGGCTTGGGGAGAGCTTGCTGGTGCTTGAATTGCTTCTGGTCGCCCAAGAGACCCAAATGAACCAGCAGCCCTCAAAGGTGAGGGCTAGGGGCTATAAATACCCCACACACAAAAACTAGCCGTTATGCCCGTGGAAAATCGGTCAGACCGGTTTCCCAAACCGGTCAGACCAATTTTCAAATGAAACTAGCCGTTACACTCCTGAGCTCCCAAACCGGTCACATCGGTTTCCAAAACCGGTCAGACCGGTTTTGGACCAGCCAGCACACTAAGCCCCAAAACACTCCTCTCAAAGGCTATCTCACATGGGTTGACCTATGAGCACTTTTTGGTGTGTAGTCAAACAACTAAATGTTGCATCCCTCTTGATAGTACGACATTCCTAAACTCAAGATTGCAAATAATAAATAAAACCTCTACTTGAGCTTTTATGTCTTCATTAATGCCATACTTGATCAATTATCAACTTGAAGTCTTCAACATCCTTTTCTTGCTGAGCGAATCCAACTTGAGCTAGTGAATTAGAATTTCCAAGTGTATGATCACTAATCCATACCAATTCATAAGCTACTTCATCATATTATTCGACAATGATTGGATGCATTGCATTGCTTCACTGGATGAGGCTTGATTAATGCCTAGAGACCAAACCTCGATACTAGCTACTTCACCCTAGCAAAGTTCCTCGGCCACAAGTCAACCTTGTCCTTCACTTCGCTTAGTACCTGATGGGAACCCGCTGGGGTTTATGCCCGATCTTTCGATGAGAGGGGGGATAACTTCGATTTAGACTGGAGAGATGTTCACGGCCCCACTACAACACCACAAGGGCATGCGCTGCGCCTTAGCAACCGATACACCAACTCCAGCGGTTGCCGCGATCTTGTGGAGCACGATCAACCAAACCACTAGGGTAATTCCTGCAAGCAATCGAAGAACAAGCAAGAACAAGTAGAACAAGCAACTCAATTGCAAATATCTACCAACAGTAAACTCACGAAGGTGGGGTTCCGTAGACTCGAAGACGGGCGGCTGGACCAGCATGCGCGCTTACAAGCAAGTAGCAACGGCTAAACTTTCATCTAAACAAAAACACAATCTGTTTGTGGCAGCTATGGAGGTATAAAAGAGGGTGGAGGACGACCAAGACGAGGTTGGGGTCGTCCTACGACCCTAGGACGCGCCCCTAATGGACCCAACTTGATACACGGCCCATTGGCCCAAAATAAGGTGACACAGCACCGTGGACAGAAAAGGTCTCTGTAGTAAATCGACGATTGCGGCCGCATCTGAACAAGTATGAGGGTGAGGCCGGATCCATCTGAAAGTAGACTTGATAAGCTTTCCATCAAGTACTTAAAAGCCCAAAACGGAGTCCGGATGAAACTGTGGTGGCCGTCGCAAGTCAGCACTTTCCTGCAGTCCGAATCTAGACTTTCCAAAACGTGTTGAATTTGGTCTCTTTCCTTCCTTAGGCCAATGTGACGTGGTAACCTGATGGGGAACGTGTGAATACTTAGAATTGGTCCCCAATCAACTTCTTTGGTCCTCCATGTCTTCCATATGTGTCTATCACTCTTTTTAATCCACGTATGTATTTCTGAAAATGAGAATAAACACACATCATGGCACATCATCAATTCATCGAATGTACCAACAATAATTGTGATATAGGATTGATTCACCTTTGGTTTGCAAGCCATTAATATGGTCGTATCTAAGCCGGTGATGTCCTCATCATTCTCCCCTTCTTGGCTGCAAGTCGTCCTCGACTTGCTCTGGTGGCATTCTACGGCGATTGCTTTGTTGTTTAAGCACAGAAGTACATCCATGTTGCATGACCACAACCAGCAATGCTCCCCTTCTTTGGGCTGACCTTGTTGCTTATGAGAAAAACTAGCGAAACTTTGCAAAACATCGTTAGTCTTAGTGCAGCCCCCTATTTGATTATGATATTGTAGCCCAAAAGGATATTCTAGATTAGAGCAGATATAAACTTTATGCACCAAATACTCTCCTTTGCAATTATACTTTGCAACAAAGTGATATGTATGATTAGACAAGCATGAAAATTCAGAATATGCAAAAAGTTTCTCCTCTAAACATTTTAGATCACAAAGAATATCAAATTCAATATAACCCAAAGTATTAAAAGAAGACATCAATTTCAATTCATCATGTGCACAAGTAATAGGATGGAAAAGCTTTGTTTCAGCACATGTGTATGGTTTCAAATAAAAAATATCACTCTTATTCACTACTTGTGGCATAGAAGTACAAGAAGCATCATCGCACAAGTTCTCTTTATCATAAGGAACAACAACTAATTCTTCTTGTGACAAAATCAGTTGTAGGTTCCACATTTTGATTAGCATGCAGAGTGGACAAATTTCCAACACTATGGGACACATCATTCTTGCAAGTACTATTAGATGAAAGAATTTCCTTTTCAACACTCATAGCAAGCCAAAATAATGAAGCAATATTGTTATATGATTTGCTAATTAGCATGGTTCGAATTTCAGAATTAAGCCCTTTCATGAACCTACTCATAACATCTTTCTTGCATTCATCTAATCCACCAAACATGACACAAATCTTAAACCTATGATAGTATTCTTTGACAGTCCTACTGCCTTGCTTCAATTTATCCAATTTTGCAAGTAAACAGTCAGCATAATATTCTGGAACATATTCATCTCGAAAAAGCATTTTAAAATCATTCCAAGTTTGTGGAACTTTGTTGTGCCTACAAATGTGTTTCCATGTAATCAAAGCATATTTTGTTAAAGCACTAGATGCAGCAAAAATCATTTCATGTTCAGACAAGTCATAATTATCAAATTCTACATCTACCTTAAGCTCCCAATCAATATAAGCTTCAGGATCAAACATACCAGCATATAATGGCAAATGTTGAATGACATCCTGAAGATGAGGGTCTAATTTCAACCGCTCAAAAATCTCTGTATCACCTGCCATGATTAGTTGACAACAAGAAACACAAAAATAGGATGTATCCTCCTGTCAACTACTAGATGTGTTGGTTTTAATTCTCTCAAACTAAACTTGTTCAAAACAAGCTCTTACAAGTTCTTACCAAGCAAAATAGGAGGTGACGACAACCAACAAGACCGCAACCTCAAAGATAGTGTATCGGTGCCGTAGCAACAAGACCTGTCAAGCTGTAGTCGGATATGTGGAGCTATAGGTGGGCTGAAACAAGAATGTACTAGAACCACACTAGTTACAAAAGCAAGCTGAATAATCGTTCAACGGTGGTTCTGTGCTGGTCCTAGCCTAGACCGTGCTAGAGACGCGAGCCTGGACACAAAGGAAGTCAGAAAGCACCACCGGAAACAATAGATAACAATGATCAGATCAGCCCCTTTCTTTCTTCTTTTCTTTTACTTTTTTTTCTTTCTTTTTCTTCTGTTTTTTTCTTCTTTTTCTCTTCCTTTGGGCACTAAAATCTTCTGATTGATGTTGTGATAACCAAAACAAATGGCAGCATACAACCCCTACCAAAACGGATTTACAATTCTTATTTCAACAAGCCAGATGTGCACATCTCCAAGGCGATTGTGGAGTGCTCAGAAGGAATTTTTCACCACGGTCAGATCCGTTGGAAAGAGCACGAGTTAAACTTTCCAGATTGTACCCAAACACCCAATTTGGAGGTTGGACATGGAAACTGCAACAGTTTTGTTCTCGTGCTAGAGAGGAACTCCGAAACAAAACAACGTGACAAGAACTCAAACTCTAAACGACTAAACTAAGACCAGCAACTTGACACAACCGATGCAACCGAAAACTCAACAAGCCCTAACTAAGCAGTACTAGCAAAGGCTCAAAGAGTTTATAGGATTGTAGATAAACCAATCAAATATTTTTTTTGGCTTTTCTGGACTATAGGAAATTAAAATCAGCAAAGAATTGATAGTCTCTCACTGATAAACCTCGCTCTGATTACCAACTGATGGGAACCCGCTGGGGTTTATGCCCGATCTTTTGATGAGAGGGGGGATAACTTCGATTTAGACTGGAGAGACGTTCACAGCCTGACTACAACACCACAAGGGCATGCGCTGCGCCTTAGCAACCGATACACCAACTCCAGCGGTTGCCGCGATCTTGTGGAGCACGATCAACCAAACCACTAGGGTAATTCCTGCAAGCAATCGAAGAACAAGCAAGAACAAGAAAAACAAGCAACTCAATTGCAAATATCTACCAACAGTAAACTCACGAAGGTGGGGTTCCGTAGACTCGAAGACGGACGGCTGGACCCGCACACGCGCTTACAAGCAAGTAGCAACAGCTAAACTTTCATCTAAACAAAAACACAATCTGTTTGTGGCGGCTATGGAGGTATAAAAGAGGGTGGAGGACGACCAGGACGAGGTTGGGGTCGTCCTACAACCCTAGGACGCGCCCCTAATGGACCCAACTTGATACACGGCCCATTGGCCCAAAATACGGTGACACAGCAGCGTGGGCAGAAAAGGTCTCTGTAGTAAATTGACGATTGCGGCCGCATCTGAACAGGTATGAGGGTGAGGCCAGATCCATCTGAAAGTAGACTTGATAAGCTTTCCATCAAGTACTTAAACGCCCAAAACGGAGTCCGGATATATGAAACCGTGGTGGCCGTCGCAAGTCCGCACTTTCCTGTAGTCCGAATCAAGACTTTCCAAAACATGTTGAATTTGGTCTCTTTCCTTCCTTAGGCCAATGTGACGTGGTAACCTGACGGGGAACGTGGGAATACTTAGAATTGGTCCCCAATCAACTTCTTTGGTCCTCCATGTCTTCCATATGTGTCTAGCACTCCTTTTAATCCACGTATGTATTTCTGAAAATGAGAATAAACACACATCATGGCGCAGCATCAATTCATCGAATGTACCAACAATAATTGTGATATAGGATTGATTCACCTTTGGTTTGCAAGCCATTAATATGGTCGTATCTAAGCCGGTGATGTCCTCATCAGTACCTCGTCACTAGCCATCTAGTTTGATCCCTTTCATCCTATCTTACCACTTTAAGTTTGGCTTTGCTTTGCATCCACATGAAATCTATATTGAAATCCATGTATTCAACTATCCGAGATATATCCAATATCTTCAATTTAATTATCCCAATATCTTTTGACAAGCTTCCTTTAAATGAGCCCAACATATGTCTCATTTGTCATTTCCCTTTACTTGTCATTGACTCTATTGGTTGCATGGGATCACATACACTTGTTTGCATTTATACCAATATAAACCGATGATTAGCACCTTTACTTATCAACAAATATATTACATGAATATCCTTTGACAACAAAAACCTGATCATATGCTTAAGCAAACAAGTTAAATCACTAATCATGTTGTCATACAAATCACCAAAACACATAAGTGCCTAGATGCACTTTCAGTATCCAAATCCGAGACATCCATTTTATATTCGTATCCGAGAATATCCGAATCCGTATTCGAAATAAAATGTGGTAAAAAGTACTATCTAAATCCGATTCCATGCGTATCCATTCCGTTTCCATCCTTATCGTTGTAAAAGCCACACCGCAGAACATGCTCAAATGCCCGTTCTTTTTTTTGGAAAAATAATTTTAGTGCAATAGCAACCTGGGTTTTTGGCTAAGAGATTAAAATCGACGATCGATTCTTTTCATGAATATATAGACAATTACTCTTTGTTTGTTTCAGATTATAATCCCTCTAGATTATTTCAAATTATTTGAAATATATTTATGGATAACATGGTAAAAATTCATTATAGAATCATCTTGGGACCACATAATGAATTGTTTTAGATTATTTGTGGTCATATAGTAGTTCTTTTACTATAGTACACATAGCATATAATCTAGCTTATATAATCTGCAAGGTAAACAAACGGGGCCTTCACTAGTGAATGAAAAGAGACCCTCTTTAAAAAAAAGTGTCTCAAAAAGAACACTTGCTCCAAACTGCTATTTTACCACAAGTGTCAACTCGATTGTTTTCAATTCATCAATCATTATATTATACTGTATGGTGCTAGTACCACACGCATGATATTGTGAACCCACAAATATATAAATCGAAATGCATAATAGAGGCGATCCTGAGTACTCTGGGCCGCGCTCTTCTGCCTATAAGTACCCACGCGAGGCCTTGCTCCCAGAGTCACTCATCATAGAGGCGATCCGTGTGAGTTCCTCCTGTGTTGGTGTCCAGGGAATAGTAGCGCGCGAGAGAGAGAGAGCGAGGGGGTTCAGTATGGCTTCCAGGATCGCACTCATGTGCCTTCTTGGCTTACTGGCAGCATCACCTGCAATTGCTAGCTCTGGTATCTACTACCAGCTTGCTCTTATGGTATGGACATGGAGTATATATTATTCCTTCATTCACTATGTATTTTATACTGTTATTAGGTCCTATCAGGTTCTATATGCAAAGGAAATGCTGGACCTAGCGATAGATAACTTCGTCCTAAAACTTGTGTCCTGCTAACTACTCATGTTCCAATTAATACGTGGATCTAGATCGAGCTAATAATTTGCAATAACAAGTGAAATAATGAACAATAATTCGTTTTTTTTAAAAAAAAGAACAATAGTTTTTTTGAGAAAAAAGAACAATAGTTTTTTTTGAGAAAAAAAGAACAATAGTTTATCAGGAGATGGGGACTGATAAGGCCGGGTACTGAATGAACACGTGTCGTGGACCACCGGCACGTTTCTCCGGCGATCCGGAAGATATGATATGATATATGATGATTGATTGGTGAGGCGAGCTATCGCACTGTCCTTGTCCTCACAGCTGATGGACATGGACGAACGTACGTACGAGAAGAGAACGACCGGTTTAATTTGTCTTGTTAATTTGTGTTTCTATATGGCGCCTAAATTAACGATCTGGTATAACATGCATGATGGTGATGATATATAATAACAGTGGTGATTTCCTAATCAACTCTTGCGCATGGTGTTCATGGTGCACGCAGTGGCCAGGAGCGTACTGCGTGCAGACCAGAACCGGGTGCTGCAAGCCGACGACCGGTTCGCCGGCACGCGACTTCTACATCTCCGACTTCTCCGTCTACAACGCGACGACCAACGCTGTCGTGTCCAGATGCAACAGCAAAGCTCCTTTCGACCCTAACAAGGTACGCGTCAGATCATCCGTCTCGAGCTCGATCGCCATTTTTTTTTGTGAAGCGATGCATTCATGCATGTATTATAATCCACATTAATTATGTCTGTGTGCGCACTATGATACACGTACGTGGACAGATTATCGACCTCGAAGGCCTGAGGCAGTACTGGAGCAACATCAAGTGCCCCAGCACCGACGGTAAGAAAGGCTGGAAGAACATCTGGAAGAAGTCCGGCGCCTGCTCCGGCCTCGAGGAGAAGGCGTTCTTCGAGACCGCCCTCACCTTCCGTAGCCGGATCAACCCGCTCGTTCGCCTCAAGGCCAAAAGTAAACATATATATATATGCTGAGCTTCATGTGTTTATACCATCAGTAGTCAAATACTCGAATTATATGATGATGATCGATAACCAACAGCTAGTAGATATATACGTATGATATTATTCACACGCTGTTACTACTGGCTAATAATTACTGCAGGTATCGAGCCGGACTTTGGGCTGTACGGCGTGAAGGCGATCACGAATGTGTTCAAGGAGGGCATCAACGCGACGCCGCTTGTCCAGTGCAGCATGGGCCCGTCCGAGTTCGGCAAGTTCCAGCTGTACAAGCTCTACTTCTGCGCGTCGGAGGACGGCACGTTCATCGACTGCCCCATCGACCCCAAGATCGGCTGCCCCGCCAAGGAGGTCATCTTCTACCCCTTCCAGACGTGGATGCTCAAACAATCCGCCGCCGCCGCCGCCGACCCCTTCGTGCTCCCCGGCGTCGCCATGGATGAGTGATCGTCCATCGGAGGGATGATCCGGCGCGCGATACTAAATATAATATCCATCGTCCCACCCAAGTCTTTCGTGAGTTTGCGCCCGCGTTTCAGTCAGTGACGCGCCGCGCGCATGGAATAATTAATAATGCTCCTCCTGCTTTGTTGATATGATGTTCCGTCCTCTCTGAGCAACGCACGCGCGCTGTGTGCGTAGTAATGCTCGGACGCACGACAATAATAAGCGAGTGGTGTGAGTGTGTGACTTTGTTTCTCCAGCTTCGCTCTTTTGTGTATCGATTGGAATAAAACCATGAGACTGTACTCGATCGATCGGGTGATCCTTCCAACGAAAATGAAGCTTAAATTAACGTACGTCTTCTCATCAATCAAATAAATAATGTGACATTAATTATGCGCATATGCATCTTCCTAGCTAGCCCGTTATTAGGTTCGCCCGTGGACTTTTATTGCCATGACAATATTAATGGTGATCCCTCTTCCACGATCGAGTTCATATATAGAGAAATTTTACAATGATTGGGATTAATTAGAGCCATCCGTTTCGAAAAATCAGACGGTGGAAACAAAGGAAGTACCCAAAGGTACCTAAATAGAGGTACCCAGAGGTACCAAATTCATGGGACCAGGTACAAAAATGGTGGGACCCACTATTGATTTAATATTTTTTTTCAAAATTTAAAAAAGGGCATAAGGGTAATTTCTCGTGGCGAAAAATGTGTTTTTTCACCGTCTTTGCTTCTCCTTCGCCGGCGCTTGGTCTATGATTCCCCCCATGATTTTCGCCGATGAATCTTCCCACAAATAGTTCCCAATTAAGCAAGATTACCACAATGTTCTTTTTTATTTAATTTAATTTTTTAACTCAAAATATCAGGTACTTTCAGGTACCTCTGGGTACCTCTTCAATCATTGTAAAACAGCTCTCATATATATTATTCGATTCTAGACAGCAGAGAAAGAAGATGTGAAGGTATGGGCACGTCAAAACCAAGAACAAAAGAGACCACGTACGATAGCTTCTACAGTATCTGCTTCTATTTCTTTTTTTGTTTCTCCTGTAAAATGTTTATGTCTATAATAAGAGATAAAATCACTACATCAGAATTATTTTATGCCATCACTCTGTGCTATATATGATGGTTTCACTTGTTTTGTCACCCGGCCTTCCCTGTTGGGCGAGGCGAGGAGCTCCGAATCTCCGAGGGGTAGGTACATATTTGTCCGACAAACGATCGGCGTCGATGCATGCGGCGGCGACTCGCACGCGTCCCACGCGGCCACGCAGGCGCCATTTCCCTTTCAACGCCGTCCTCCTGTCCTAGCGTGTATATTTTTTACAATTTAGCTCTTTTTTCGTAAGAATTTGACGTATGGACCCCTGGAAGAAAGATTTCTAGAAATGGACCCATAGCACGGCTGGTCATGGCGCCGTGCTGTTATACAACGAAGCTGTGACCTTTGGTGCCGTTCTATTTTACTAGGTGATTCCGGGTGATGGTGGATCCGACGTGTCATAGAACGGCGCCAAAGGTCACGGCTCCGTTGTATAACCATGGCGCCGTGCTGTTATACAACGGAGCCGTGACCTTTGGCGCCGTGCTATGGGTCCATTTCTGTGAATCTTTCCTCCAGGGGTCCATATGTCAAATTCTTATGAAAAAAGAGCTAAATTGCAAAAAATATACTCCTAGCGCTCTGCTAGCCTATGGCCTCCTCACATGCGTGTGCTGTTGTGCGCCCGACCGCTCACGCCACGCGGGGTCTCATATCCTGCCAGCCACCCACCCATTTTCCTTTTTTTGAAAGTAGGGAAATCTTATATTACTTTAATAGTAGCAAATTACAATCATGATTGAAAACTGTCGACATGCAGGCTGAGACAAAACCCTCTGAAGCTTCTCTCCTATCTATTTGGCTCAACACATGAGCCACCTCATTTGCACCACGAAAGCAAAAGAAAAATCTAGAACTTTGAAACAAGCGAAGCAATCTTTTTTCCTTCTTCAATGAGCCACCCACCCATTTTCGGTGCACGCAGCTTTCATAACGTAATTATCAAGATTTAAAACTTGATAACTAAGTCATATAAGTTTCATAGAGATGAAACACCTCTCTTATTCACTAGTGAAAAAAGGACTTTCAATCCCCTATCTTTAGTCCTGGATACGTTTTGACCCGAGACAAATATCCTTTTAGTTCCGGTTCACATTTTTCTAATGAAGACCTTTAGTCCCGGGTGGGAACACCAACTGGGACTAAAGGTCCTCCATGGGATAATTTAAAAAGAAAGCACCTAGGGATGTACCACAAGTGCTCTGTAAGTAAGATGGTAAGGAAGGCTGCGCGCGAGGCAGAGGTCCTGGACCGGGACTAAAGGTCCCTCCTAACCGGGACTAATGCCTCCTTTTCTACTAGTGGTTTCATGAAACCTCTGCTTCTCTCTCTTTATAATCACCCTGCCACACGTAGAATTTAAGGCCATAAAATCCTTTGAAGACTGGCCTAATGATCGTAACCACCACCCTAAGCCACAACGGCACGACTAGTGCCTTATGGCTGATATTCGCCTCTTGTTACCATCTGCAGGCATCAGAGCTCACCACGCTTCTGTCCGCACAATAACTAATATGAAGAGAGGGACAACACCTAGGGTACATGTTGTCGAGGAGGCTCAAATAATGAATGCACTATGACGAATGGACGACGTGCGTGTGCCTGGTCTTCATGCACTCTCAGTTCTTGCCCCTGCGCTTGTCTGAGTTCTAGCGAGTACGCTAATATGCACTGAAAGGATTGACAGCCAAATATAGGGTAAATTCGAGACTTTCTTTAAAATCAAAAACTTGATTTTGCAATGTAAAAACCATAGCCTAACAACCAGTGTTTACCCAAACCTATAGTTCACATGTCAAAAGGATATGCCTAGGAACTAAGGCCCTGTTTAGTTCCCTTGAAAAGAGAAAAATTCTCTCTCCTCATACATGGAACACTAAACGTGGGTAAATAAAAAAACTAAGTACATGGTTTTGATGTACACGACGAGACGAATCTTTTGAGTCTAGTTAGGTCATGGTAGGACAACGATTACCACAAACAAACGAAAATTGCTACAGTGCACGATATGATATTTTTACCAAACTTCACACTCCCTTTTTCCAAACTAAACACCGCCTAAATAAAGCACACCACGCCACACCTAGAATCGTATTATTGTCTTCCCTCCCGTCGGATTGCTTTGTCAAACGGTCGGTGTCAATGCGCACTGCGACGACCCGCGCGCGTCCACGCATACATATGCTCCATTCACCACCTCACTTTCATGTCGTCCTTGCTCTCTCATCTGTTAGCCTCCGGGCCGGGCTAGCTCCAGCTACCTCTAGCTGCGTGTGTGCAGCCTCTTTCTGCTGCAGCGCGTGCGTGCGACCACTCATGGTCCCGTCGTCTACCCCAACCACATCTCTTAACCCTACGTCACGCTTCTGTCCGAACAATAATACGAAGAGATAGAGAGACGATGTCCACGTTGTCGAGAACACGAAGGGCTCGAATAAATGAATAATGAATGCACTGGTAGGAGAGAGTTGGAGGGTCTGGCGCGTCACGCCGGCGTCGGGGACGCTGCTGTACGTGGCGACCAGATCGAGATCGATACGCCTGACAAATACGGTGCATGTTATCTTAGAGCAAGACTAATAATTTAGTCAGCAGTAGACTGTAAGAATCTTTACAGCTCATTTCTCAGCCCACTTATATAGTAATTTAGCTCTTATTATTAATACATGATCCACTTGTCCCTCTCACAAAGTTTATTGGTTATTGTGACCAAGCTGGCTGTAAACTTACAACCCACCTCCTCTCTCTCCTCTTCTCTCTCCTTCACCTCACCATTTAGCCTTCTTGCATACTGCTATAATACTTGCTCTTACGGTGCAATCACTGCACGTCCCGAAATGTCCGTCCGACGTGCACATGCATGCGATGGATGGATCCTAGCCCGCTTCACATTTGCCTTTTACAAAACTACTAGTCCTCCATAGGGAACTAAAAAAATTCTTATTTATAGCCATACAGATTTTCTAATAATAATGAAAGAATGTTAGGATTATCTTTCTTCTTCAAAAGAAAAAAACGGTTCACGGTTAATTACTGTACAGTCTACGGAGTATGCTGCACGACTGCATACAAAAGATTTGTTGAACATGCAAAATTAGAAACCACTCGTTAAGTAAATGGTTATCCATAGAAGGTGAAGAAATGCATGGCCAACACCTCCCAATCCCAAATCCAGCCCATCTCTGGAGCAACACCAACTCCTGGATGGTCATTATTGTTTTGCAACAGCACTACTCAAACCTGGAGCCAGTGTGCTTTCCTAAATAGTACTTGTAAGAAAGGATTTTGTTGGGATTTGCTAAATACGATATTTTTGGTATATCAAATTGCTGAGCAACGGGCTGGTGACCATGTCAATAGTTTTATATTGTGTTTTCATCCCCTACTTTGACCAGTATTATGAAGTGGAACAATAGATGTTAGATATGATGCTCTTTTGCGGCACTACAAAAATTACAGCCTTCGTTTCCATTCTAAATTTTGCCTCATGAGTTAACTATTGTAAGAATAATGAGCATACATCGACCTAACCGTGAAAGATCCACCTTTTTTTAGCCACCAAATAAGAGCATCCTTACACACCATGTAAGTTTATAACCGCAACCTGGAACATATTACCTACTGATATATGCAGAATATACCAGCTGCTACAGTTGTACTTTCCCACCAACTATATTATACAGATTAGGAGCCTTCCAATATTCTTGTGTTTTCCACGTCCGGTACGGTTACCTAGCCATACATCATCTCGGAATCTAGTTTGTGTGCCTTACTTTCATTGAAACTTTCCTAAGTTAGAGAAACTTTGCACACCCATATAAGGCTCATCCAAAAAATAGATCTCTTGACCAGTTTTGTTTTTCCTACAAACAAAACCACATAATCAAGTGCGCCTGACTTTTTTATATATAAAAACTTGCAACCGTCGCGGAGATGACATATGCTCAGTAATGGCCACGTCACCATATTAACAAGCTAGCTACATATATACTGACCACTTGTGGACCACTTAATCAAGATCGCTTTCGATTATGCAGAAATGCATTTATTTGATGAGATTGATGAGACAGGGACAAGAGAACTAACCAATAAGCAGGTTTTTTGTCATCTTGGGATATATATATTATATATATGTGGTGTGCATTATGCTGATCAAATTATTTTAGCCACGCATCACCGCTAAAGATGATCTTCTCCACACATCAGAGATATATCGGACTATATATAGGAGTAGTACACGGCCCTAATCAACCCGAGCTAGCAGTGAAATATATGATGACCCGGCAAAATGCCAATGCATATAGAAGCGAACCGCGATATATTGTCATTTTCTCTACACAGATGATGGACCCTAGCTATCATACCTAGAGAGAATATTAACTCGATCATAGCGCAATCCATGGCCGTATGCAAGAAAATGATGCGAGCTGATGCAACAATGCAGAAGAGACTAGATATGTAGCCCAAGTGTTCATATGAAAACGAAGACACAACACACCAAATACAGATGAGCGTAACCACACATCTTCTCCAGCAGCACCTTTCAGTTTCGCATTCAACATTATTTTGTTAGATTATGTGAAAGGTCCAAATAGACACGTGCATAAATATATTTGATACAATCCGATGAGGACGCTGACAGGCCCTTCTATATTTATACACTATATGAGTATAGTAAAAATTCATTCTACGCGCATATGTATCTCATGATACAGGACGAATTTGATCCAACGAAGAGTATGTAAATGTAGTATGTATAACCCGCTCTGGTCAATCCACCATTCTTCATCCTAAACATATATATTATCCTGTCATTGGTGCTTCACCCGACCAACACCAAGAACTTTCCTCTCCACTATCTATGATGTGGTCACACTCTGCTCCCACAGCCCTTTGTTGTCTGCCCCAGCTGCCCTGCTCGCTCCTCTGCCTTGCTATAGGCCGGCCCATGCTACTCAACTCTTGCTCGTCTCATTTGGTATTTGCAGGATGGTAAGCTATATATGACCTTGCTAAATGACAATTTCGAGGCAAGAATACAATACTACAAGTATTTCTAATAAGTTATTTTGTTGGATAGGATCTTGAGCATTTTTTAATGAAAACTTCTCTTCTTCTATGGCCCGATAGAAATACACACACAAACATTGCAAAGAGCACATAGCCCTCAAAGTACCTAATACCAAAGTTCACACTTGAGCCCCAGTTGAGGCCAATATATATAAGGCAATAGTGATTTGCAACATCTTCAAGGACAATACAAGGTCCAACCAATGACCTCTATAACACGTACACTTCTAGGAAAGAAAGCCACAAAAGAGGATGGACCATCAAAATACGATCCAATAGAGGAGACCATGATCACAGTAATCCCACCATTAGATGAGATGGCTCAATCGATGAAGAAGACATTGATAGAGTAGGGCGCTGATATGAAGCATTCACTAGCTCACAGTAACATAAACATCAGTTAGCAAGAGGAAAGAATCACATAGGATGAGGCTAATGGCGGGTTTTGACTGGTTGTGTGATGCTAATAATAGTCTCTCCAAACCGCATGTGAAGATCAGGTACATGTGCATGCACTTAGTGTGATACGATGTTCAAGGGGAAGGAGAGGCATGGCGGTAGCTTGTTTCACTAGGTGAAGTTGCCCTCAGCATGTTTTGGGAGCATCCCCTCACCCATGTTCAATATTTTGGAGTGTTTACATCTTTCTAATGAAAAATTGGACCATATCACAGTACTTATTATACCGTTTTATTTACCAACCGACAACTTACACACAAAAGCTTAAGCTATTTGAGCAATGGTGGGCAAAACACTTGCATTTCTCTCATGTTGAGACCGACAGGTAAATAAATGACATGAACTCATATGACTTAACGCTTTTTTTTCGGGATCGTGGTGAAGGGGCAGGTTGAGGTTGGTACACAACTTACCACTCAGTTTTTGGAGGTTGTGGCAGTTTTTCAAACGAATTCGCACTTGTCATGATTTGAAATCAACATCTTTTTGGCGTTTGAAGCAACGGATGACTCCCCTAGAAATCTAAAGCAATTTGAGGGATGGTGAGAATATAATTCAACACATATTTTCATATGTGCTACTGGACTCAACAAATCGTGATGGCGTCACGTAGTACAACATAAGCACAAAACTTTTGCCATCTTTTCTACGGAGCAACTTTTGTGAATCGGACGACATAATGCACCCCCGATCCAGCCATAGGATATGAGAAGTAAGAATCCTTTAACAGAGTCTTACGTCTTCCCATGTGGTGGGCCCTATGGCAACCTTATACCTTCCCTGTCCACGTCTCCGGCCACCCTCCACGCACCTCTCCAACTGCATCCTCCATCTGCGCTCCTCCCAACCAGCCACGCTCCCGCCGCCTCCCGTCTCTCCCTCCCTCCCATAAGCGGGTTCGGACTGCACCGCGGCGCGGCGAAGCCCCACGGTGGCCCCCGACGCGTAGACGGCGAGGTAGCTGCAGCCGGCATAGACCGCCCCACCCATATCGCCGCGTCCTAGAGCATGCCTACCTCATCGACCGCCCCACCCGGACCGACATCGTCTTCCTCCCATACTACGCCGCCCTCGACGCCCTCCCCTTTGCCCTCAACCCCCTCTCCTTCACCCTTGACCCCGACCACCTCAACTCCTCTGCGCTCCACGGCGGCGGCGAGCGCGACGGCGCGCACGGAGGGGAGGTGGTCGAGGAGGGACATGGCGCGCGGGATCTCGGCGAACCCAGCACCTCGTGCAAGGAAGGAAGAAGGAGGACGCCGCCGCCGCCGCCATGTGCGACTGCTCCTGCTCATCGGAGACGGAGATCCTCTGCAGATCCTCTTTCTTCTTAGTTTTTTTCTGAAGAAAGGATAAGAGGTTGCGTTGCAGTTTCTTCTTGGTTGATTCTCTCTTCTGTGTATTTCATTGATCTGGGTAGAAAGTCTTCACAAATGAAAATGGCCAAATATCTTCAAGCATTTCTAACAGATGTATCACATTGATAATGGATTGACAGTCGATCTTTTTCTTTTTGTCTTTTCACATCGATAGTGCATTTCTTTTTTACTTTCTTCATCTGATTCCAAATTGTGTTAGGTATTCTTTTTCATAAAAGACAGGATGCGATTCCAAATAGAAATATGATTTGTTGCCTCAAATATATTTAGACTTTCTTGCAGATTGGGTTAAATTGTTGGGTCTTTTTAAATTGGCAGGGATATGAACTGAGCAATGGTATGGACATGATATGGGCAGATTTTTTTTATTGGTCACTAGGACCCACACGCTCTTTATCACTTAATAGATGTTAACGGTGTTAGGGGAGCACATGCCGCCCTGGGCATCCCATGTTTTCCGATCTTTTCTACTTGAATTATGTTTGAGTGTATCACCATGTGCATGTGTAGCAAAAAATGGTTTTATCATAAAATCCATTATGAGAACATCTTTCTCCTTTTGTTTTAGAGAAACAGTACTGGTGGAATATAGAATGGTTGTATGCAAGGTCATAAATTGATACCAAAATATCAAAATCTCTGTCGAAGCATAACTTATACCATCGAAACCATCTCTTGGTGGACCACCCATCATGGCTCAAAACTTCAAATCATGATTCCATATACACCTAATTTGTTTCTCACTGGAGAAGCTATGCACCGGTTATTCTGATGTTTCCCTGCCTCCTTTTTCCTGGGACTACGCTAGGGGACAAATTAAACATATATTTTGATGTAATGGAACAAATTAAATATTTGTGTAAGAGGATATGCTCCATGATATTCATGGAGGGAAATAAAGAAGAGAAGTTTATTAGAGGGATCCAAAACTACTTATCAAAAAAAAAAGAGGGATCCAAAACTATGAGATCGACTTGTATGGAGGATGTTGCTCTGCTCCGGCCCTGGGCAATCAATCTCTTGACTATAAATACCTCCTACAGGATCGCTTGGACGGCCAGCCAGCAGCGAAAACAGCCTGATCCTGGTGCGAAAATATTATAACAGCAGAGATGGCACGTAGAACAATTGTGTTGAGCCTCATCCTTGGCTTACTGGCTGCTGCCAATGCGGTGCCCTTTGATTTCTTTTACCTTATCCTCATGGTATGAACCTTTTCAAATGCTTAATTTTTTACGCGCATGGTTTAATTTCCGATATAATATTGCTAATTCTGATGACTGTGCACGATACACACGTACTGCACGTGCTCTATGCATGAAACTATGAAAGTATATCTTCCATAATTCTTCTTGCCAGAAAAATTATCTACAATCAGAGTATTATATTCCGTACTAGATTTCTTTTTGTTGTACTACATTTCTTGTTGCGGTTACAAGGTGACACGCGCACCACTGACCACGCTAGCCTGTATGATATTATACATCAATTATTTTGCATATGAAATCGCAGCTGAATTATATTGTCAAGCAAGATAATTGTCATTTTGGACTTTGTTTTCAGCTAGATTTGAGGCAAGGAAGAATGCTTCAATAAGTCAAGTACCAAACCTTTAAGCATAAGATCAGATGATTGATCAGAATAACACAGTGATCATGTGTTACTAAAAAAACAGTACGTATGTAGTATATGTGTACATTTCAACATATATGATCATGATCCATGACGTATAGAGTTCTAAGCAAAAAACTTTGAACCTATCAGCCTTCTCGATCTATATTATTGCCCAACCCACTCGATCCCACAGTATAGTAGGAGCACTGACGGTCTGACGCACTGTCTATCAACCAAGAACCATTTTCTGGCTCCATCGTCCTCATAGAGCCAGGGACGTGAATGACGACGGATCGGTTATGACATAAAAGAAAACTGTGTGTCATACGAATTGAATTATTCCATCGTCCTCATGGGGCCAGGGCAGTGAATGTTGACGGATCGATCATGACACACGTGAAAGAAACTGTGTCCTACGAATTGAATTTGCAGGCAAAATACACCTGTAGAGAATACGTACGCTATGGAGAACGACGTTATCAGGAAGAAGCTAGAGGGCAGTGAAATCATTACCGTGTTCCAAGCTGATCGATGGATCGTTTCCTGCTGTGTGCATGATTGAAGTGGCCTGGGGCATACTGCGAGGACAGCGACAACGGCTGCTGCGTGCCCCAATACGGCTACCCGGTGGAGGATTTCTTCGTCAAGAGCTTCCAAACCTTCGACTTGTCCATTAACAAGCCCATCGTCAGGTGCAGGAACGGCGATGCCTTCGATAAAAACAAGGTTAATTACTCACGCATCTCTAAATTATACTCGATCACTTAATTATATCGTCCATGCTTGCAACCCCCTAGCTATACTACCTCTGTTCTCAAATATATTAGGCCAAACAAATTAATCAATTATTTGAAAATGGAGAAAGTATGCACACACAGTTTATCTCACACGATACATACACTGGTGATATATCATGGTCCATCCATGAATCCCATGGTGATCGATGGTTCATGCTCATCTCATGCAGTTGGACAAGATTGAGAACAACATCAACCACTACTGGGCCAACATCAAGTGCCCGCCCACCGACGGCATCAACACCTGGAGGAGCGAGTGGAACAGCTACGGCGTCTGCTCGGGCCTCAAGCAGCTGGACTACTTCAAGGCCGCCCTGGCCCTGAGGAAGCAGGCCGACATCCTCGGCGCCCTGGAGGAGGCGAGCATCAAGCCCGACTACAAGCTGTACAGCACGGCCAGGATCAAGTCGGCCATCACCGAGAAGCTGGGCGTCGCGCCGGGGCTGCAGTGCAGGGACGGGCCATTCGGCAAGAAGCAGCTCTACGAGGTCTACCTCTGCGTCGACACCGACGGCAAGACCTTCATCGAGTGCCCCAAGCTGCCGGCGACGCTCAGCTGCCCGCCCTCCGTCGTCTTCCACCCCTACTACTCCTGGATGCTCAACTCCACTGCCGCCGCCGCCGCCTTCGACTCCAAGATCCTGCTCCCCACAGAGACCATGCTCAACTGATCGATCGATCGATGATGAGAGGATCGATATATTCCAAGCGCTAAATCAATCATACGGTACTTATATACTTCCTGAATACAAGGAAGGAGCGAACTTATTAATCTACTCTATCTTTTCAAACCGGCCGACTGAGGGCACCGCCGTGCCTATTATATTGCTCTCGGTGAGAATAAATCGCTGCATGTCTCTTTAGTTGTCGCCCTAAATAACCATCTTGTATGTCTGTATGGTGTGTACATATATAAAGATCATTCAGCTCCCGTTGTGCGCCATGCATGTATGCAATAGTAACTACATACAGGAGTGCTATTATATGGTACGATGGATCATGTTGTTATTTTGATTTGAGGTTATCGAGGGTACTCATTGGATCTGATATAAATCCGAACCGAGCTAGTACCAAACATTAAGGCAGGTTAGGGCAGTGTTTGGATCGTGACACTGCTTGGCGAAGCCAAATTTTGGCTGAAATGAAACCAAATCGAATCAACGCATGATAAAATTTTGGTCAAACGCATTGGATATGTTTAACGATGGCCAAGTCAAAATCCTAACACATGACAAAATTCCTTACAGCTGTAAGCGCAAAATGCGGCATCCCCAGCATCAAAACATAGTCAAGACATGTCTTGTTTTTTAAAACAGAATTGGAGATATGAGTGGTACAAGACTATGAATACACTACCTACCACATAATAGATGCGGACGAATTGGGCTGCTTGGGTGCCTGGGACAGCTACCGCGTCCACTTGGGCCTCAAGAAGCTGGACTACTACTTCGGCCGCCCTCAAGGCCTCCTCGACCTGAGGAAACAGGCCCGTCCGCGGCATCCCGCCGGACTTCATCCTGACATCCTGTACACTGTAGACTGTACAGCCCGGAGAAGATCAAGTGGGCGGTGCGCCTGAACCCTGAAGCTGGGAGTGACACTGGCGGTGCAGTGCAAGGAAGGCCCTTCGACCAATCTGAAGTTCCTGCTCCCCCACCGTTTGCTGGAGGCCCTGCAAGCATGTCAATACAAACGCCTGTGCGTGGGCTGAAACTGGGTAAAAATCAAGTCCCCATAACACATAACAGCATAACAATTCCATCAGAACCTGGCCGGCCCATCAAGCTTCAAGCTAAAAATTACAGCTGGCTAAAAAAATCGGAAGACTCTGTTCAATTCAACATCCCAAACTAAGCAACTAATGTCAATGGGAGTGGCTATAAACTGGCTACAAT
The DNA here is from genome assembly GCA_033239725.1 of Echinochloa phyllopogon. Classification (NCBI taxonomy): domain Eukaryota; kingdom Viridiplantae; phylum Streptophyta; class Magnoliopsida; order Poales; family Poaceae; genus Echinochloa; species Echinochloa phyllopogon. The sequence goes on along the minus strand of BTCW01000002.1, from coordinate 44,450,056 downwards.
ATACAGCATTTTAGACATCATGAATGAACTGTGACAAAGAGATAGGTCAAAAAGAAGCTTGTCAAGGTTTCAGTACATGGAACAGAGCAAGAGAGCCTGCCTATGTTTCCTGATCACTCCATTTCTCCTTGGGTATCTCGCCAGAGTCAGTGATCACAGCCTTCTTCCTCGGCTTGCCATTGTAAGTGCCAGCACCCCCTTCAATGGCGTAAACATTATCCATTCCCTGGATCACCCTGCCGAAGACAACATGCTCCCCATCCAACCTAAAAATTTACCGGTTCAGGAACTGTAGTTTCTAGGTTAATCACTGGCGAGATGTGGTGCATCAGAACTTACCAGCTTGTCTTGATTGTAGTGATGTAAAACTGGGATCCGTTGGAGTCAAGTCCAGAATTTGCCATAGCAACAACACCTGCAAGACCATGTGGCAGGGATACGGTTAGAATTGACCATTCAGAAGACCTTTCTCGTATAGATGCTCAAACACATACTCAAGTTTTGGCCAAACTTAGTGACTGGGAAGCTATGTAGGTGATCCCTATGGATCAGGATGAAAGAATATAACAAACGCAAAACAACAGGAAAAACATTGGAATAGTAGCACTTGGTGCTGGCACGTAACTCGGTAGATGTAGCTATGTGGTCTTTTTGAGCTACTGTGTAACCACACAGTGATCAAATCACTCTCTGAGTCTCTGTTGTAATATAAAATGTCATTAACTTCCTTATTCTTCCAAGTTGCTTATTCTTCAATATATGGCATGATTGACGCTACAGAAATATAGTGGTGGTTTTCCTTGAAAATAAAAGTGGAACTTAGTGGACATAAACTCGTAGGTAAAAGCTTCATTCACACTGGACAATGTGAATACTAGCCAAACAATCTGACCTGGATGAGTATGTTTTACAGTGAAATTCTCATCTGGGAAGATGCCTCCATATATAGACTCACTTCCTTTCCCATCACCTCTAACTATGTCACCACCTTGAATCATGAAACCAGGGATGATACGATGGAATGGGGTTCCTTTATAATGAAGAGGTTTGCCATTGGACCCGACACCTTTTTCACCTGAAATGATGAACAAATGGATATGGATGATCACCTCAGGTGGAACTTTGGTGTCAACAAAAGAGCCATGGAAAAGGGGTACCTGTGCAAAGGGCCCTAAAGTTTTCTGCAAAATGTAGGACAATGAAAATTAGTTATCAAACGATAATTCATGAAGAATAGTTTTCATGAGATACATTATTAATAAGCTCACTTTGACAGGATAACTGGAAGATAGAAACAGTGACTCATTCTTAGCACAAAATCTTATCAATCCAAAAAAAAGAACCGTAGATATGAATGAAATTATGAAAAATGAAATTGTGCTAACTATTGGTCTTCCCTTTTTCTCCGGGTAAACTATTGGGTCTTCCTTAATAGCTATGCACGGCAGTTCACTGGTGGGCATGGACATGCCCCTAAACTTTGACTTTCTGGAACGGTGCATGACAACCAAAACAAAAGGGCAACTTGGAAATATGTGGCTATGCTATATGTCAAAAATCCACAACTGAAACGCAAGGACACTCGGTGTGCAACTAGGCACGCATATCATTAAAACAAGGTCAATAAATGAGCATGATCGAAAAGGAGAAAGAGCATAAGAATACCAACTGTTTTAGGAACAACCTCCCCATAAAGACCAATAACAATTCGGCCTGCAATGAAGGGCAAATCAAGCATTAGGGCAACAAGGTAATTTTGTTAAGGGTACAATAGTCAAGGGTAACATTGTAATCACCTAGTCTAGGTTCCTCTCATGTGTCTAGGAGTAGGAGATCGCTATATTACCCTTGACTATTATACCCTTAACAAATTTAAGATTGTAAGTTAAAGCTGAGTGACATGTCAAAGCAACAACGCAAGTAACCAGACTGTTGGAAACCAAAAGTTCCATTGAAATACTCAAAGAATGGTGAATAAGTTGAGATATACCTATGTGTTGGCCATCGATTTCTACATCTAGGTAGACCCTGTGAGTCACTGCTGGTAACTGAACCTCTGCAATGCCCTGTGCAACAGGGGTAAGAAGAAAGGATAAATCCCTTGCAATCCCTAAAACTCATCACTGCCATCATAGCACTATCATAGTAGCACCCTCAATGCATCTTCGTAGTCTTGTGGCAAAAAGAATACAGACACATTACGCATCGTTCAAAATCTGACAAAATATGAACATGAGCTCCCCTGGCAAGGTACCAAAATATGATCAATATGTACACGATAGTTCCAACTTCCAACGCTGGAACCAGCACTATCATGCAGTCACTAGTAGAACTGTAGTTTCACAAGATCCAGCTATAATGCTAATGACACCAACAACCTAGAGCATGGGCACCAGCACTACACATCCTCACTACAACATCTTATGGGGGAACCACGCTGCAAAACTTTACTCAGTAACATTGTCCAGCCAGCACAATATCACTAATAAGGCCAAGAGCAAACTAATTGCAGGAAAGAAACTGCAAAATGGTACTATGAGCAGCCAAAACTCGAATCCCCACAGGAAAAAATCCCCTCGGCCACATAGATCCACAATAATTCAACCCCATTGCCACAGTGACACTACAACTCAACCCAACAGTCAATCCGAGCAAACTTCGAAATCCAAGAACGTCCGCACAAGAGTTAAGACTAATTAACGGCTCAACCGGATCAGACAGACAGGAATCAGAGCGGAAAGCCACACCTGTCGACGGGAGTAGGCGGAGAAGGCGAGATAGATTGCGGCGCAGGCGAGGAAGGCGACGACCACCTTCCGCAGCATCGCGACGCCCAGATGGTTAGGCTCCTATCTCATCAAAATCGTCGAGCTCCGTGCAAATCCAGAAGTGGTTGCTCGCGATTTGGGAGATCCACGGCGGAGACGAGCAAGATCGGCGACGAACCTCCGGCTTCGCTCCGGTGGAATGGGCCTCGAATTCTCTCTCTTTTTTCAGACTAACGGGCCTCAAATTATCTCGGACCGAGAGAGTCGGAAACTTTTAGGCCCCTCGATACTTTATTTAGGCCCAACGTATAAAGAGAGACGCATACAGGCCGATAGCCCAACTCTGATTCGTATCTCTTTTTTTATTTTGACGACGTACACGTCCCAGACACAACCACTTGATAATTATTTGATGGATACATTCACCTGATCGTCAACCACGTAATACAAAATGCTTGATGGAACACATTCACCTGACCGTCAACGATGCAATATTGCAATACAAAATTCCCCTAGCAAGTACGGAGTATGAAAGTAACATTCGTCTACCTCCACGGGCAAACGACTGGAAATTGCAGGCTGCCAAATGCTGCAAGCATACTGCTACGTCCAAACTCAATGCCCCGGTGGAAAATCATGGAGCAGACATAGACGGGACATAAATTTATCGTGCAAACAAGGAACATGTTTGTCCAAGAAGATCCATCAACGATCCAGCTTGTCCGCCTGACCGCCTCCTTGCCAAACAGACAGCACAGAATTCTTCGGTTCCAGCAGCCACACCGCATGGTTCTGACTTCTGAAAACATGCACAAAAAATCAGCGGCAAATAGTGCCATCATCTCCAAGCACCGGCCGCTCGGGCCCGCTCGGTTGGAGACTTGGAGCGGATAAGATCGACGCATAAGCAGAGCATGGACCTGGGCTCTCATCATCTCTGTTCTTCCGAAGATGGTGATGCCAAGCTGGCTGCAGTTTGCCCGGCTACCAGATCAACCGACCACGCGAGAACGCGGCCCAGCGTTTTGGCATGCAAGAGATACATTCCGAGACAGCACGGGCACCCGGGCGGCGGCCGCAGCGTGCCTGTCACAGCTGTCAGTACAACTGTGCTGTGCAAGCTTCCCGTTGGAGAACAGGCCGCGGGCGACGGAGGGTGTGTTTAGTTTAAAAGGAGAAAGAGAAAGTTTGGTGAAATGTCACATCGGACACTGTAGCGTACCGTAACACTTTTTATTTGTTTGTGGTAAACATTGTCCTACCCTAATCTAACTAGGCTCAAAGGATTCGTCTCGTCGTGTACATCAAAACTATATAATTAGTTTTTTTATTTATCTATATTTAATACTACATGCATGAGAAGATAGATTTGATGTGACTTGATGTGATAAGTGAATAGTAATGTTTGGAGAGAGAATTTTTAGGAAGGTTCGGGAACACAGCACAGCCGGAGACGCGCTTAACTCCAAAATGCAGCCGTGTCGGCATTGTCGTCGCCGCCGAAAATACGTACGGAGTACCTGCACGCTGCCGAGAAAACGAAATGTGAAAATGCTGGCGGCTTATCAACACGGCTCATCACATGTCAGTGTCACGAGCCCCCGACCAGTCTGATAAGAAGAGTAGCCGCAGCTGAGCAGGCGCCGATGCCGATAGCTGATCGCACGGACCATGTGCACCGTACGTATCGAAGATGCCGCTGCGGGCGTCAAACACGGCGGCGGCCTGCCCTAATCGATGGATCAGGGCTGGGGAAACAAAAAAACTAGCAGGATTCCGCCGTGCGCACTCTGATTCTTGGATCAAAATTCAGCGTGCAACTTTCCATGGGTGGGTGGCTGCTTCACGTGCTCCTGCTTTGGCTGCGATGGCCAAGTTTTGTCGCGACGGTAGACAGCAACAGAGCGAGTGCACAAGAATCTCTAACACAGTCCGAAACACATCTCAGTCACCCGCTCGTTGTTTACGTTCTGAGATGGAAACCCTCGAAAAAACAATGCTTACCTAACTGACATCATCGCGACCGGCTGTCTTAGCATGTGACAAAGTCCGAAACGGCTGTTACCATTTCTAATCGCTGCGGCAAACGCATCCCATTAGACCCCGGCCGTCCACACCCCGAAAGGCCGGTCCGGTCAGCCGGCCGGGACCGGAGGAGATACGCCGGATACGTACCCCTGGGCGCTTTTACCGGGACGCGAACGCGACGCGAGAAGGTCGTTATCGAGTACGGCCGACGCGATCTCTGGAGGATCCGATCACGTCGCCCTCCGTCCGGACGGGCGCGCCGGCTTCTTCCGGGGCCGTCGGCGTCACGCCGTCACTCGCCCACTGTGTTCCGGATTGGAAACAGGAAACCGGGCCATGTTCCAGGCAACTCTCATTGCGGGCCGTGACTTTTACGTCCGATTTTATGCCCCAGCAGCGAGCTACAGACTCGGAGGTTACTACTACTAGCTCTTTTGGCAGGGCCTTGGTGTGAGCTACTGCCGGCAAAAGATTCTTACAATTTACAAACCACCTCAGATCTACCAACTCAGCGTCACGCGAGATGCGAATGCCACCACCATTTACAAATTCAGCGTTCTCCAGACCGTCTGCACGAGCGCGAACACAGCCCGTTGCTTTCGGCGGGGCAATCATGGCGGCGGCGGCTCGCAGTTCCGCCCGTGCTTTGCTTCCTCCGGAAACCGGGGCGCGGGCCGCCGCGCGCGGCGACGGTCATGGTCAGAAGCAGCGTGTCACGTCACGACGGCGCACCGGGACATCGCTGGACTTGGGTTTTGAACAGGCTGGCATGCTCGCACTAGCGAACTTGGCTTCGCCGAATCAAAACCGGCCGCGGAGGCCGGGGCCCATACGTGCCCCGTGCAGGCGGCACAGCGCGGCACGCATGCGGAGCCGAGACATGGGCGACGTTCAGTTAATGATACTGTCAAATGAAAATGTGACATCGAATACTGTAGCACACTGTAGCATTTTTCGTTTGTTTGTGGTAATCATTGTCCTACCATGATCTAACTAGGCTTAAAAGATTCGTCTCGTCATGTACATCAAAATCATGTACTTAGTTTTTTTATTTACCAATATTTAATGCTCCATATATGAGGAGAGAGATTTGATGTGACAGTGAATAGTGAAATTTAGAGAGAGAAAGTTTGGGGGAAGTTTTAGATTCGAAGGGAAGTGAACACCGGCATGCGTGATGCCTCGTGCCTGCTTCCTCCTCTCCGATCCCTCCGCACCAGCCGCTGGAAAAAGAAATCGAAGAAAACCGGCGGGCACACAGCAAAGCCGTGCGCATGTGCGCGCCTTCTCCACGGTGGAAGTGGTGCGCCTCTGCCTTTCTCCCTGCTTTCTCACCGCCGGCAACGAGACCGGCCGTCCGTGGCAGCGACGGTCACGGTGAAATGATCAAACGGCGGGTCCTTTCTAAAAGCAGTAATTGTAAAAATCACCTCGTATCTTATTCAGACTTTGGGATCCTCCATTCTCCTATGTTTCCGTCCAAAGATCATCCCTTGCACTCATCTAGCTAATTTTAATAATTTGGAGCCACAGACGTAATCTTTGTTAAAAATTTGAACGTTTCATTCTTTTGAGAGTGCAATATCGGCACCTTCCTTAGATTTCAGAAACAAAACAATAATGACAAAGAGTTTCTCTGTCCTTAAAAAACACATATGATGATCAAGTCCAATACTAAAACTTGAACAAACCTAACCGGCAAATTTGTGATGTCATGTTTTACATTTGCAACATGGGTTAAAAAGAAGTTCCTATAAGACCTGAACGTATTGCATCGAGTTTCATTATTTGCGAGAACGACATGGTGAATCTTACTATTACTAATTGGAGACTCCTTTTGTTAATCCTCACGAGACGTGCTAGAAAAAAAGATAAATTCTAAAAATTCTCATAAAAACCAGAAACATCTAGCCATCAATCATGTAGTCTCATAAACAATAGCCATTGGATCTATTTGTTACTTAAAAAATTACCCACCATTGCCATTATACAATTAACTTAAAATAACCTCCTAATTTTCTATCTAAATTACCACATTTGCCATCTAATACAACGCACCTTAACCGATCGAGACTTCTTCGTCAATCGTAAGAAGAAAAAAGTATCGATCCTCTCCCAAGCTCTCAAACTTTTATGTTTCCTACCTAGGGTATTTACTCCACCAGATGCACCAGATGGGAACATCCTCTTCTCCATGGATATGCACCTCAGCCCTGGTGAGTGAACTCGGCGACAATGGGCCCAAGTTTGCACGGCAGGGACAGCCTTGATAATGAAGTTCCGTGGAGCTTTGATAGATTGCCACCGCTGCTGCTCGCACAATGTGGAGACTTGATTACTATGTCTCCAAGTGGACTCAGATGAATCCCTTGGGATTTCAATTCTTTTGCCACAGACAAGAGGGGGTGCTACAAATCTGTTGTTGCTGTTGCTCCCAAAATCACGGCGGTGATAGGCAGGCTATAAACAAAGAATGTTTGTGGTGGGCAGGGGATGCTGATTCTCACTTTTTTTTTTGCTAAACAAGCACGGTATTGCAGCCTGCAGATCAACCTGTGCAGGTGATGATCCAGGCATCCAGCAAGATCGACATCAAGGTAACATCCGGGTAGGCATGCGGTTAAGGCATGGTAATGCAAGATATCATTCAGCTGACAGTAGTCCATTGATCCTTACTAATTCATATAGATGGCTTTGTTGATTGACCTGATATTTTATATGGTTGCAATGACATGAATCTGGGACAATGAAGTAGGAGAGGTATCAACGACGACATATCAGTGACTATCACAGTGAATTTCTGCAATACATTGGTGACTACAGTTTCTGATGAGGTAAGTATAGTGTATAATTTTGTTATACTTGACTATTTTGAGTTTTACTGATTAGAAGCCTATACTGTATTTTTTATTATATATATACATATATACCTACATCTTATCATGTAATATTTACTACATAGATATCATGCACGGTTTTGAGCATATTATCCAATTAATTATAGTAAGCACACAGTCAAACCAGTGTTAGCACCCTCTGATTGTTGCAGTAGTCATGGAAGAAGATGAGTACTGATTATGATGTAGTGAGACTCTAAGTAGCAGCATTGATTCGAAGCGATAGCAATAGAGCACCTCAATAGAAAGATATCAACAAGATCCAAAGGCAAGGCTCCATATATGGAATGTGCAGGTAAGAGTCATTAAGGACAGTTGGGAGGTAATACAGAATAACGAATCAGGAAATACCCCAAATGTGGGCTAAACATAGAGGCGAATTGGTAGACGAGCAAGGGCTATCTATTGCATTTAGCAATAATCACACAAGTTGAGTGATGGGATAATATTGGCTGCTTTAGATAAATAATTTAATTAATGTCATAACAGATCAGTGAGAGGCAAAGAAAAAAATGTCAAGGAGCATTGCAAAAAAGATGGTGTGCAAGCAAGAAATTAATAAGGCATACACATTCGTGGTAGATTAATAAAATTTTTGACACGTGGTAGATTAATAAATTGAACGAAAGAAATACTAGAAACATAGTATAGAACATATGTATAGTTATTATATGACACATAATTTCGTCTCCATTTCTAATATTCAAGAATATAATTGCCATTCATATTTTCAAGACAAAATTGTGATTCCTATTTACCAAATGCTATAAAACAATGGTATACACCTTTTTTTCAATGTATTGATTGAACATCTATATATAAATCCCTCCTATATTTTCCTTCTAAATTTGCTAGCCCGTGCAAGTGCACAGGTTGATGGACTAGTAAGGCTAATTCAAGCACTTGAACAAATCTTTGCCTTGGCTAGCTTGACAGCTGTTAGAAATCTAGGCAAATTTCGGTATATTTTAATTTCAGAAATTATCAACAAATTCATGACAAATATGAGTGATCCAGTGGGAGCAAAGCATGTACTTATGTTCAAGTTAAATCTCAAATAAAACAAGAACCGTAAGCAAAACCAGAGAGGATTTAGTTTATACCCAGGGACGGAAACGGAACCGGAGGAACCAGAATCGCCGTTACTAGTCATTGTGACTAGCCTGCTTGAAGTCGTCGATCTGATTCGGTGCAGTGACGAGTTGGTGCAGTGCAGTCCCTCGAACGACCAGGCCACCAGGAAGTAGTCGTTCGCTTGAGGGAGATGGACGCCGGGACGTAGTCGTTCGTGCTGACGAAGATGCCACCGGGAAGTAGACGAGGTAGTCGTTCACAGCAGCGAGCAGGCGCGTACGAGTACGCTCCCCAAAAACCTTATCGCCCGCCTATCCCGAGCAGGATCGCTAGGCAGACGAGGTTCGGAGGCAACTGCTCACGCAAGCAGAGTGCGCGCAAAGCTTGCGTTGGGGATGCGAGAAAGCAGCAAACAACAGGGAGAAGAGAGTGGTCTCCTGAAAGGAATACCAGAGAGAGAGAGTTGTGTGTCGTGTGTTTCCTGGGAGGAGATGCCTCCTCTTATAGGCGCCCAGCAGGAGAGAGAGGATGAACCTGGACGCTATTGTCCAGCCATAATGCCATTTAAGCGTCAGTAACAGGATTCATGACAGTAACGGTCGTCAGTTACTCTCCCCATGAAGACTGCAACGTCTCTGACTTCAATGTCATTAACAGCAAAAACGTTCACCCCCGCACACGCAGAACGGCACGACACGGCTCGGCCCGGCCACGGCTCGGCGAGGCGAGGCGAGCGAGCGCGCGCGCGTGTGGCATGCCCTTCTCCTTTTACCAACTTCACAAGCGGTCCATATTTGGTCCACCTTTTAAGTTAGTTAGGATTCTCGTTGACTCTCAATCCGGGATATAGACCCCTAGCATTTATTAGTGGACCTTTAATTTCTTTTGATTAATTGAGACAAAATGGGCCAATGGCCCAATTAATCCAACAATCCCCACCAAGAATTTCAAGGTTCACAACAAATGCCCTCGATTCAAATGTTGTTTTGATATACCGGCTTCATGGTGGAGACTGTTAAGTTGAACATCCACCTGAGGCAAAAGCTACACTCATTCACAACTGACCAATGGACTATACCTTGAATTGGCAGTTTCGTGCAAATAAGCTTGACTAGAGCCCCTTGCCAGTACTAGGCTGCTGAGAGCATCCCCTCGGGTTGGAGCGTATAAGTCATACTCCATGCCTTTCATGGGTATCTAGAGATCACCCTATCTCATAGATTGTGACTAGCAATCGAACCCATATAGGTGTAATCCTTTAAGATGTTCTGTAGGCCAACATCTTTGCTCCTCATTGAGCCACTAGGATCACATTAAGGTTTTCACCAACCTGCCATACAGATTTAGAAGAGAAATGCACCTCTACTGGAATGAGCCTTTTTACAAAGGTTCTCTTCTCTCAGTTAAACAGTAGTTTGTTTCACCATCCTAATTCACGGGATCTCCGATCACATAGGACAGGTTACCACTACTGAGTAACACTCATGGGTCTCAAGCCCAGTTCTCTAGATGCATTGTCTATCACATTACGTGAAAGACCCTTTGTGAATTGATCTGCCAGGTTCTTAGCCGTTTGGATATAATCCAAGGCTATCACTCCGGAGTTTCTCATTTTCCTGACAGATTTCAGCCGCCTCTTCACATGTCTAGATGACTTCATGTTGTCCTTTGAACTGTTCACCTTGACAATCACCGTTTGATTATCACAGTTTATGAGGATAGCCGGTATCGGTTTTTCAACTACCGGTAAATCCATAAGGAGTTCACGAAGCCATTCGGCCTCAACAGTGGCGGTGTCTAATGCAGTGAGTTCTGCCTCCATAGTAGACCTCGTTAAGATGGTCTGCTTGCAAGACTTCCAGGAGACAGCGCCACCTCCAAGTGTAAACACATATCCACTTGTGGCTTTAATCTCATCTGCATCAGATATCCAATTTGAATCACTATAACCCTCTAGTACCCTAGGGTACCCAGTATAGTGAATCCCGTAGTCCACAGTACCTTTTAGGAAACGCATCACCCGTTCGAGAGCTTCCCAATGAGCCTCTCCTGGGTTAGACACAAATCGACTAAGTTTGCTCACAGCATACGCGATATCGGGTCTAGTAGCGCTGGCTAGGTACATCAGTGAACTAATAATCTGGGAGTATCTCAGCTGATCTCTCACTATTCTCTTGTTTTTCCGCAGCACTTTACTAGCATCATAAGGTGTTGGAGCTGGCTTGCAGTCATTATAACCGAAACGACTCAAGATCTTCTCCACATAGTGGGATTGTGTAAGAACAACCCCACCATCACCTTCTCTCACTAGTTTAATGTTCAGAATCACATCAGTCTCTCCCAAATCCTTCATTTCAAAGCTTTAGGACAAGAATTCTTTGGCTTCCTTAATCGCATTAAGGCTTGTCCCAAATATCAGTATGTCATCCACATACAGACATAGGATCACTCCTTCGCCCCCACCATAGCGATAGTACACACATTTGTCAGCTTCGTTCACAACAAAGCCAACTGATGTTAAAGTTTTATCGAACTTTTCATGCCATTGCTTAGGAGCTTGCTTAAGACCATACAAAGACTTGACTAACCTACACACCATTCCTTCTTGACCTTCTACTACAAATCCGTCTGGCTGATCCATATAGATCTCCTCCTCCAACTCTCCATTTAGGAAAGATGTCTTAACGTCCATCTGGTGAACGATAAGACCATGAGAAGCTGCCAAGGAAAGTAGTACTCGAATAATGGTTAATCGGGTAACCGGTGAGTAGGTGTCAAAGAAGTCTTCTCCTTCTTTCTGAGTATAGCCTTTAGCCACTAGCCTTGCCTTGTACTTTTCAATCGTACCATCAGGCCTAAGCTTTTTCTTGAACACCCACTTGCATCCTACAGGTTTGCACCCATAAGGACGCTCCACAACCTCCCAAGTACCATTAGACATAATGGAATCCATCTCACTCTGAACTGCTTCCTTCCAATAGTCAGCATCTGGAGAGGAATATGCCTCTTTAATGGTTCTAGGAGTGTCATCCACGAGGTACACAATGAAGTCATCACCAAAGGACTTTGCAATCCTCTGTCTCTTGCTCTTTCTGAGAGTTGCTTCATTGTCATCCTCCTCAGGATTCTCCACATGTGGTTGTTCATTGTGTTCTATCACAGTAGTAGGTTCTTTAGGTTCATTGTTAATAGATAATTCATGACTAGATGTGCTAACTACCTCTTTCATAGGAAAAATGTCCTCAAAAAATGTAGCATCTCTAGACTCCATGATAGTGCCAACATGCATGTCAGGTATTCCAGATTTCACTATTAAAAATCTATAACCCACACTGTGGAAAGCATAAACAAGAAAGACACAATCTACTATTTTAGGTCCTAATTTACGTTTCTTGGTTATAGGCACATTCACTTTGTCCAAACATCCCCAAGTCCGTAAATATGAAAGAGTTAGCCTTTTCTTTTCCCACTCCTCGAATGGTGTTATCTCTTTGTTCTTCATGGAAACACGATTCAGGACATGACATGCAGTCAATATAGCCTCACCCCACCATTCCTTAGAAAGTCCCGCTGTGTCTAACATGACATTAACCAAATCAGTTAGAGTGCAGTTCTTTCTTTCGGCTACCCTGTTTGACTGAGGTGAATAGGGAGGCGTCCTCTCATGAATTATTCCATGTTCCTCACAGAACGCGGTGAAAATATTAGAAAAATACTCTCCACCACGATCAGACCTAACTCTTTTGATCTTTCTCTCAAGTTGGTTTTCTACTTCAGCTTTATAGACTTTACAATATTGCAACGCTTCATCTTTAGACTTTAACAAATAAATATAGCAAAATCTAGTGCAATCATCTATTAGAGTCATAAAATACTTTTTACCACCTTTTGTCAATACGCCATTCATTTCGCACAGATCGGAATGAATTAATTCTAGAGGTGCCAAGTCTCTTGCCTCAGCCGCAAAATGAGGCTTGCGAGGTTGTTTTGATTCAACACACACATGGCACTTGGAATTTTTGACTAAGGTAAATTTCGGAATTAAACTAAAGTTTGCAAAGACGCATCATATAACCAAAATTAACATGACAAAGTCGCGAATGCCAAACATTAGACTCATCATTAACATTTGAAACATGGTTCACAACTTTATTACAATCATCTGACAAAGAAAAGCGGAACAAGCCTCCGCTATCATAGCCCTTTCCAATAAAACTTCCAAACTTAGAAATTACACATTTATTGGATTCAAAGACTAACTTAAAATCGTCTCTACATAGAAGAGACCCGCTGACTAAGTTCTTCTTGATGGTGGGGACATGCTGCACGTTCTTCAGTCGAACGGTCTTTCCCGAAGTAAGCTTCAGATCGACCGAACCAGCACCAAGAACACGCGCATGCGATCCGTTCCCCATCAACAAGGAGGAAGTCTCGCCTGCCTGGTAAGAAGAAAACAAGAAAATATCAGCACAAACATGAATATTAGCACCAGTATCAATCCACCAATCAGGTGAATGACATACTGAAAGAACTGTAGGTAAAAGATTACCGTACCCCGACGTTCCACCAGTCTCACTAACAACCATGTTGGCACTGTTGCCATCTTTCTTATCCTTGCGATCCGGACACTTTGCAGCAAAGTGTTCGGTGCTACCACAGCAGTAGCACTTCCCAGTTGGCGGCCTCTTTGGTTTGAACTGAGCCGTCTACTTAGCCTTTGTTTGGTTCTGATGCGGCTTGTTCTTCTTTTTGTTGGACGCATTGTGGTTCTTCTTCTGCACCATATTGGCACTAGAAGATCCAACAATCCCTTTACCACATTGGTCCTTTGCCCTTGCCTTTTCTTCAACATCAAGAGTGCCGATAAGATCGACAACAGCAAACTCTTGCCTCTTGTGTTTCAGAGAGGTTGCAAAGTCCTTCCAAGAAGGTGGTAACTTTGAGATAATACCTCCAGCCACAAACTTGTCAGGCAACTTACATGGTGCATCCTCGCTATAGTTCTCAAGGTCCCTAGCCAGCGCCTGAATCTCATGGGTCTGCTCTACCACAGAACGGTCTTCAACCATTTTGCAGTCATAGAGCTGTTCCATGACATACAACTCACCACCAGCATCAGAGACCCCAAACTTAGCCTCAAGCGCATCCCAAATTTCTTTGCCAGTTGGCAGCAAAAGGTACGTGTCCACGAGGCTTTCAGCGAGAACACTCAAGATGGCACCATGAAACAGGTTATCGGCTGCCTCGAAAGCCCTCTCCTCCTCTGGAGAGAACTGTTCGGGCTTCCCCTGCGTGACATACATGATGTTCATCACTGTTAACCACAACGTAACCCTCTGCTTCCAACGCTTGTAATTTGTGCCATCGAAAACATTTGGTTTGATTGATGCAGCAAAGCTAGTTACCGAAAGCCTATCAACAATATAAGGTTTTTGGATTGTTAGAAATCTAGGCAAATTTCGGTATATTTTAATTCCAGAAATTATCAACAAATTCATGACAAATATGAGTGATCTAGTGGGAGCAAAGCATGTGCTTGTGTTCAAGTTAAATCTCAAATAAAACAAGAACAGTAAGCAAAACCAGAGAGGATTTAGTTTATACCCAGGGACGGAAACGGAACCGGAGGAACCAGAATCGCCGTTACTAGTCATTGTGACTAGCCTGCTTGAAGTAGTCGATCTGATTCGGTGCAGTGACGAGTTGGTGCAGTGCAGTCCCTCGAACGACCAGGCCACCAGGAAGTAGTCGTTCGCTTGAGGGAGATGGACGCCGGGACGTAGTCGTTCGTGCTGACGAAGATGCCACCGGGAAGTAGACGAGGTAGTCGTTCACAGCAGCGAGCAGGCGCGTACGAGTACGCTCCCCAAAAACCTTATCGCCCGCCTATCCCGAGCAGGATCGCTAGGCAAACGAGGTTCGGAGGCAACTGCTCACGCAAGCAGAATGCGCGCAAAGCTTGCGTTGGGGATGCGAGAGAGCAGCAAACAACAGGGAGAAGAGAGTGGCCTCCTAAAAGGAATACCAGAGAGAGATAGTTGTGTGGCGTGTGTTCCCTGGGAGGAGATGCCTCCTCTTATAGGCGCCCAGCAGCCATAATACCATTTAAGCGTCAGTTAGAGGATTCATGACAGTAACGGTCGTCAGTTACTCTCCCCATGAAGATTGCAACGTCTCTAGCTTCAATGTCATTAACAGCAAAAACGTTCACCCCCGCACGGCACGGCTCGGCGGCCACGGCCACGGCGAGGCGAGCGAGCGCGCGCGCGGCATGCCCTTCTCCTTTTACCAACTTCACAAGCGGTCCATATTTGGTCCACCTTTTAAGTTAGTTAGGATTCTCGTTGACTTTCAATCCGGGATATAGACCCTTAGCATTTATTAGTGGACCTTTAATTTCTTTTGATTAATTGAGACAAAATGGGCCAATGGCCCAATTAATCCAACAACAGCTAGCTCTACGTATATTAGTCAAACAACAGGGAGAAGAGAGTGGTCTCCTGAAAGGAATACCAGAGAGAGAGAGTTGTGTGTCGTGTGTTTCCTGGGAGGAGATGCCTCCTCTTATAGGCGCCCAGCAGGAGAGAGAGGATGAACCTGGACGCTATTGTCCAGCCATAATGCCATTTAAGCGTCAGTAACAGGATTCATGACAGTAACGGTCGTCAGTTACTCTCCCCATGAAGACTGCAACGTCTCTGACTTCAATGTCATTAACAGCAAAAACGTTCACCCCCGCACACGCAGAACGGCACGACACGGCTCGGCCCGGCCACGGCTCGGCGAGGCGAGGCGAGCGAGCGCGCGCGCGTGTGGCATGCCCTTCTCCTTTTACCAACTTCACAAGCGGTCCATATTTGGTCCACCTTTTAAGTTAGTTAGGATTCTCGTTGACTCTCAATCCGGGATATAGACCCCTAGCATTTATTAGTGGACCTTTAATTTCTTTTGATTAATTGAGACAAAATGGGCCAATGGCCCAATTAATCCAACAATCCCCACCAAGAATTTCAAGGTTCACAACAAATGCCCTCGATTCAAATGTTGTTTTGATATACCGGCTTCATGGTGGAGACTGTTAAGTTGAACATCCACCTGAGGCAAAAGCTACACTCATTCACAACTGACCAATGGACTATACCTTGAATTGGCAGTTTCGTGCAAATAAGCTTGACTAGAGCCCCTTGCCAGTACTAGGCTGCTGAGAGCATCCCCTCGGGTTGGAGCGTATAAGTCATACTCCATGCCTTTCATGGGTATCTAGAGATCACCCTATCTCATAGATTGTGACTAGCAATCGAACCCATATAGGTGTAATCCTTTAAGATGTTCTGTAGGCCAACATCTTTGCTCCTCACTGAGCCACTAGGATCACATTAAGGTTTTCACCAACCTGCCATACAGATTTAGAAGAGAAATGCACCTCTACTGGAATGAGCCTTTTTACAAAGGTTCTCTTCTCTCAGTTAAACAGTAGTTTGTTTCACCATCCTAATTCACGGGATCTCCGATCACATAGGACAGGTTACCACTACTGAGTAACACTCATGGGTCTCAAGCCCAGTTCTCTAGATGCATTGTCTATCACATTACGTGAAAGACCCTTTGTGAATTGATCTGCCAGGTTCTTAGCCGTTTGGATATAATCCAAGGCTATCACTCCGGAGTTTCTCATTTTCCTGACAGATTTCAGCCGCCTCTTCACATGTCTAGATGACTTCATGTTGTCCTTTGAACTGTTCACCTTGACAATCACCGTTTGATTATCACAGTTTATGAGGATAGCCGGTATCGGTTTTTCAACTACCGGTAAATCCATAAGGAGTTCACGAAGCCATTCGGCCTCAACAGTGGCGGTGTCTAATGCAGTGAGTTCTGCCTCCATAGTAGACCTCGTTAAGATGGTCTGCTTGCAAGACTTCCAGGAGACAGCGCCACCTCCAAGTGTAAACACATATCCACTTGTGGCTTTAATCTCATCTGCATCAGATATCCAATTTGAATCACTATAACCCTCTAGTACCCTAGGGTACCCAGTATAGTGAATCCCGTAGTCCACAGTACCTTTTAGGAAACGCATCACCCGTTCGAGAGCTTCCCAATGAGCCTCTCCTGGGTTAGACACAAATCGACTAAGTTTGCTCACAGCATACGCGATATCGGGTCTAGTAGCGCTGGCTAGGTACATCAGTGAACTAATAATCTGGGAGTATCTCAGCTGATCTCTCACTATTCTCTTGTTTTTCCGCAGCACTTTACTAGCATCATAAGGTGTTGGAGCTGGCTTGCAGTCATTATAACCGAAACGACTCAAGATCTTCTCCACATAGTGGGATTGTGTAAGAACAACCCCACCATCACCTTCTCTCACTAGTTTAATGTTCAGAATCACATCAGTCTCTCCCAAATCCTTCATTTCAAAGCTTTAGGACAAGAATTCTTTGGCTTCCTTAATCGCATTAAGGCTTGTCCCAAATATCAGTATGTCATCCACATACAGACATAGGATCACTCCTTCGCCCCCACCATAGCGATAGTACACACATTTGTCAGCTTCGTTCACAACAAAGCCAACTGATGTTAAAGTTTTATCGAACTTTTCATGCCATTGCTTAGGAGCTTGCTTAAGACCATACAAAGACTTGACTAACCTACACACCATTCCTTCTTGACCTTCTACTACAAATCCGTCTGGCTGATCCATATAGATCTCCTCCTCCAACTCTCCATTTAGGAAAGATGTCTTAACGTCCATCTGGTGAACGATAAGACCATGAGAAGCTGCCAAGGAAAGTAGTACTCGAATAATGGTTAATCGGGTAACCGGTGAGTAGGTGTCAAAGAAGTCTTCTCCTTCTTTCTGAGTATAGCCTTTAGCCACTAGCCTTGCCTTGTACTTTTCAATCGTACCATCAGGCCTAAGCTTTTTCTTGAACACCCACTTGCATCCTACAGGTTTGCACCCATAAGGACGCTCCACAACCTCCCAAGTACCATTAGACATAATGGAATCCATCTCACTCTGAACTGCTTCCTTCCAATAGTCAGCATCTGGAGAGGAATATGCCTCTTTAATGGTTCTAGGAGTGTCATCCACGAGGTACACAATGAAGTCATCACCAAAGGACTTTGCAATCCTCTGTCTCTTGCTCTTTCTGAGAGTTGCTTCATTGTCATCCTCCTCAGGATTCTCCACATGTGGTTGTTCATTGTGTTCTATCACAGTAGTAGGTTCTTTAGGTTCATTGTTAATAGATAATTCATGACTAGATGTGCTAACTACCTCTTTCATAGGAAAAATGTCCTCAAAAAATGTAGCATCTCTAGACTCCATGATAGTGCCAACATGCATGTCAGGTATTCCAGATTTCACTATTAAAAATCTATAACCCACACTGTGGAAAGCATAAACAAGAAAGACACAATCTACTATTTTAGGTCCTAATTTACGTTTCTTGGTTATAGGCACATTCACTTTGTCCAAACATCCCCAAGTCCGTAAATATGAAAGAGTTAGCCTTTTCTTTTCCCACTCCTCGAATGGTGTTATCTCTTTGTTCTTCATGGAAACACGATTCAGGACATGACATGCAGTCAATATAGCCTCACCCCACCATTCCTTAGAAAGTCCCGCTGTGTCTAACATGACATTAACCAAATCAGTTAGAGTGCAGTTCTTTCTTTCGGCTACCCTGTTTGACTGAGGTGAATAGGGAGGCGTCCTCTCATGAATTATTCCATGTTCCTCACAGAACGCGGTGAAAATATTAGAAAAATACTCTCCACCACGATCAGACCTAACTCTTTTGATCTTTCTCTCAAGTTGGTTTTCTACTTCAGCTTTATAGACTTTACAATATTGCAACGCTTCATCTTTAGACTTTAACAAATAAATATAGCAAAATCTAGTGCAATCATCTATTAGAGTCATAAAATACTTTTTACCACCTTTTGTCAATACGCCATTCATTTCGCACAGATCGGAATGAATTAATTCTAGAGGTGCCAAGTCTCTTGCCTCAGCCGCAAAATGAGGCTTGCGAGGTTGTTTTGATTCAACACACACATGGCACTTGGAATTTTTGACTAAGGTAAATTTCGGAATTAAACTAAAGTTTGCAAAGACGCATCATATAACCAAAATTAACATGACAAAGTCGCGAATGCCAAACATTAGACTCATCATTAACATTTGAAACATGGTTCACAACTTTATTACAATCATCTGACAAAGAAAAGCGGAACAAGCCTCCGCTATCATAGCCCTTTCCAATAAAACTTCCAAACTTAGAAATTACACATTTATTGGATTCAAAGACTAACTTAAAATCGTCTCTACATAGAAGAGACCCGCTGACTAAGTTCTTCTTGATGGTGGGGACATGCTGCACGTTCTTCAGTCGAACGGTCTTTCCCGAAGTAAGCTTCAGATCGACCGAACCAGCACCAAGAACACGCGCATGCGATCCGTTCCCCATCAACAAGGAGGAAGTCTCGCCTGCCTGGTAAGAAGAAAACAAGAAAATATCAGCACAAACATGAATATTAGCACCAGTATCAATCCACCAATCAGGTGAATGACATACTGAAAGAACTGTAGGTAAAAGATTACCGTACCCCGACGTTCCACCAGTCTCACTAACAACCATGTTGGCACTGTTGCCATCTTTCTTATCCTTGCGATCCGGACACTTTGCAGCAAAGTGTTCGGTGCTACCACAGCAGTAGCACTTCCCAGTTGGCGGCCTCTTTGGTTTGAACTGAGCCGTCTACTTAGCCTTTGTTTGGTTCTGATGCGGCTTGTTCTTCTTTTTGTTGGACGCATTGTGGTTCTTCTTCTGCACCATATTGGCACTAGAAGATCCAACAATCCCTTTACCACATTGGTCCTTTGCCCTTGCCTTTTCTTCAACATCAAGAGTGCCGATAAGATCGACAACAGCAAACTCTTGCCTCTTGTGTTTCAGAGAGGTTGCAAAGTCCTTCCAAGAAGGTGGTAACTTTGAGATAATACCTCCAGCCACAAACTTGTCAGGCAACTTACATGGTGCATCCTCGCTATAGTTCTCAAGGTCCCTAGCCAGCGCCTGAATCTCATGGGTCTGCTCTACCACAGAACGGTCTTCAACCATTTTGCAGTCATAGAGCTGTTCCATGACATACAACTCACCACCAGCATCAGAGACCCCAAACTTAGCCTCAAGCGCATCCCAAATTTCTTTGCCAGTTGGCAGCAAAAGGTACGTGTCCACGAGGCTTTCAGCGAGAACACTCAAGATGGCACCATGAAACAGGTTATCGGCTGCCTCGAAAGCCCTCTCCTCCTCTGGAGAGAACTGTTCGGGCTTCCCCTGCGTGACATACATGATGTTCATCACTGTTAACCACAACGTAACCCTCTGCTTCCAACGCTTGTAATTTGTGCCATCGAAAACATTTGGTTTGATTGATGCAGCAAAGCTAGTTACCGAAAGCCTATCAACAATATAAGGTTTTTGGATTGTTAGAAATCTAGGCAAATTTCGGTATATTTTAATTCCAGAAATTATCAACAAATTCATGACAAATATGAGTGATCTAGTGGGAGCAAAGCATGTGCTTGTGTTCAAGTTAAATCTCAAATAAAACAAGAACAGTAAGCAAAACCAGAGAGGATTTAGTTTATACCCAGGGACGGAAACGGAACCGGAGGAACCAGAATCGCCGTTACTAGTCATTGTGACTAGCCTGCTTGAAGTAGTCGATCTGATTCGGTGCAGTGACGAGTTGGTGCAGTGCAGTCCCTCGAACGACCAGGCCACCAGGAAGTAGTCGTTCGCTTGAGGGAGATGGACGTCGGGACGTAGTCGTTCGTGTTGACGAAGATGCCACCGGGAAGTAGACGAGATAGTCGTTCACAGCAGCGAGCAGGCGCGTACGAGTACGCTCCCCAAAAACCTTATCGCCCGCCTATCCCGAGCAGGATCGCTAGGCAAACGAGGTTCGGAGGCAACTGCTCACGCAAGCAGAATGCGCGCAAAGCTTGCGTTGGGGATGCGAGAGAGCAGCAAACAACAGGGAGAAGAGAGTGGCCTCCTAAAAGGAATACCAGAGAGAGATAGTTGTGTGGCGTGTGTTCCCTGGGAGGAGATGCCTCCTCTTATAGGCGCCCAGCAGCCATAATACCATTTAAGCGTCAGTTAGAGGATTCATGACAGTAACGGTCGTCAGTTACTCTCCCCATGAAGATTGCAACGTCTCTAGCTTCAATGTCATTAACAGCAAAAACGTTCACCCCCGCACGGCACGGCTCGGCGGCCACGGCCACGGCGAGGCGAGCGAGCGCGCGCGCGGCATGCCCTTCTCCTTTTACCAACTTCACAAGCGGTCCATATTTGGTCCACCTTTTAAGTTAGTTAGGATTCTCGTTGACTTTCAATCCGGGATATAGACCCTTAGCATTTATTAGTGGACCTTTAATTTCTTTTGATTAATTGAGACAAAATGGGCCAATGGCCCAATTAATCCAACAACAGCTAGCTCTACGTATCGACGAAATAAAACAAGCAAAATCTGCCAAGTGTGCGCGCGGTAAAGATGTGAGCATTGAGCACAGCAATATGATTTATTAGGAGACGGTAAAACCTAAAATTGCATGTGACATTCGAGATGATTTTATATTTTCCCTTTTGTTTGTCTAGCATTGAAAATATTTACGCAGCCGCAGTGATTTTCCAAAAGACAACAGGAAAAAGTGACATGAAAAAAAGACAGCAAAAGTAGTATAAAACAAAAGTTTTGATTTGACACCTTCGGCGCCACATCCTCTAACACTTACTTGTGTTTCGTATTGTTCGCACCCAAAATTGGCAGTTGCCTATCAGGCCGAGGGCAACCGGTCAGACCGGTTCTAGGAAGCGGTCAGACCAGTTTTACTGTAGCCGATCTGGCAACGGCCAAACCGGTCTGACCGGTTTCCCTATCCGGTCTGACCGGTTTCTTCCGTGTTGGAGTAGGTTTAGGACTTTAAAGTTTTATCCCATATTGTAAACCGACCTAAAGGGGTACGACTTCCCCACCCTATAAATATAAAGGGTCATGACTGATTGAGAATAATCATCCAATCGAACAAATACATCTATCTTTTATCTTTTTACTTTTTCTCTTTTCCCAACTTTTCCAATCTATTATCACGTTGTTCTTCCTTCGTCTTTATGTCGATTGAAGGCGTTCTAGGTGGCCTGCCGATCCTAGAACAACCCAAGGTGCGCCTGTCCTGACGGGGTCCCTCCCGGACGGGCGTTCGTTGGTCTCTCGCCGGACACCGCCGGCGAAACCAGTCTGACCGGTTATCAAAACCGGTCTGACCGCTTTGCGCGGAAGGGCAGCAAGGAGCTACTCCGCGTGCTTGTTGTTGGCGCGATTTCGTGCCAACAAATTGGCGACTCCGCTGGGGAAGAAATTTCTGGTTATTATGACTGATTTATCAAGTGATTTGATGTCGCGTAAAGAGCTGATTGAAGAATATTATCAAGAATATGACAGAGCAATTGAAAGGATATTCTTGTCTTGCTTCATTAAGACAGAACAAGGTGTCATCAAGATTAAAGAGTTTCAGCCACCATCGAACATCACCGTATTAAAGGAGATACAATCTTCCGGTACTATATCTACCCGTCTATCTGCTTACGTTAAAATTTTGATTTCTAAAGAGGATAAGGTAGATTCAATTCCTGTTGTTCAAAAGTCGGTTGTTGAAAAGCCAACTAATGATATTATTGATCCTTGCAATTTGCCAAATTGTGATGTTGTTGGTCAAGAAACAAATCGGCCGTCTCTAGCCGAAATTGTTGATCCAAAATCCCCTAGCCAGAGCATAGAGGCTACATCTAGCATTTCGACGCTCGGGGGGCAACAGAACAAAGGCAAAGGTGATGGTTGCAGCACAACCAGTCTGGCCAGTGCCCAGACCGGTCTGACCGGTTCTAAAACCGGTCTGACCGCTTCACCTAGGGCTTCAAAAAATAAACCAAAGATGGTTAAGCCAAAGAAGCCCGAGATTGGTGTTTGGAAAACCATTGAATCCAAAGGCCGTCATAAGCATCATAGAGAAAAGCCGAAGTGTAACAAGAAACTTCCGGCTAAGTCTCAAAGATAAAATAATGTCAATGATGCTAGTCGGTTTAAAAATTCTAAACAGTCAAAATCTTCTCCTAGAGAGAAGTTCCATAATCGAAATCGGCAACAGAATAATTCTCACAAATCAATGTTGTTTTCATCATATGGATCAGCTACACCAATGCCATGGGAGTTTTGTTTTAATGTGCCTTATTTTTACTCTCCTTGGTATTATAATTCATATATGTCGTCTCCTCCTAGATATTTGTGTTCGGATTATATTACCTATAGGGAGCCGGTAATTAATGAGCCATCACCTATGCATAATGACCGTTTTGATCAAAAGAATCGGTCCACACAGAAAAATAAGCGTAAGGTGATTAAACAAGTATATCGTGTCAAGAAAGATGGAAGATTAAATAAAAATTCAGAATTGACACTAGACATAGAAAAGCCGATAATTGAAAATTCATCGGCTAGTTCTGTTGATCAAATTGTCCCCAATAATAAGCATATCACAAATATTATAGCTGAGCAACAATCATGTTCGGCTGGGGGGCAATATGATCTCAGTGTGACCGGTTCCTTCTAAAAACCGGTCAGACCGGTTTGACAAAAAAATTGATAAATCTGCAAGTGTCACTTCAAAGAGCAAGGTGATGAAGAAGAAGCCAAGCTTTGCTGAATTGTTACATAAATATCAGAAGATAGCCGAGCAAAAGCAAAGTAATCGGTTAGAAGATCAAAGTCGGAATTTTTCATCACCAAAAGCAAAGAAGCATCGACGGTCATCACATTGGTCTTCATCATTTTTTCCATCGATGCATGTGCCATGGAATACATATTCAGGTATAAACAATTATGATTCATGGTTTTGGTACGATCCTTGGTTTTCTTTTTACAACTATCAGTATTATTCTTATGATACACCAAGGAGTTACAATTGGATGCCATGGCCAAATCAAAGCTTCAGTTGTTAGATATGACGTTCATAAGCCGAAATAGAATCATAAAAATTGCAACATGCATAAATTTGATATTTCGGCTACAATAGCGTCCATGAAGATTTAGAGACCATTATATGGACGATGTACTGTTAATCATCGTCTTTAGTCAATTTTGATCATTGTAGATGTTTTCTGACACGCAAGCTTTGCCAGAAAACAGGGGGGCATATGTTCACACCCAAAATTGGCAGTTGCCTATCAGGCCGAGGGCAACCGGTCAGACCGGTTCTAGGAAGCGGTCAGACCGGTTTTACTGTAGTCGATCTGGCAACGGCCAAACCGGTCTGACCGGTTTCCCTATCCGGTCTGACCGGTTTCTCCCGTGTTGGAGTAGGTTTAGGACTTTAGAGTTTTATCCTATATTGTAAACCGACCTAAAGACGTACGACTTCCCCACCCTATAAATATAAAGGTTCATGGCCGATTGAGAATAATCATCCAATCGAACAAATACATCTATCTTTAATCTTTTTACTTTTTCTCTTTTCCCAACTTTTCCAATCTATTATCATGTTGTTCTTCCTTCGTCTTTATGTCGATTGAAGGCGTTCTAGGTGGCCTGCCGATCCTAGAACAACCCAAGGTGCGCCTGTCCTGACGGGGTCCCTACCGGACGGGCGTTCGTTGGTCTCTCGCCGGGCACCGCCGGCGAAACCGGTCTGACCGGTTATCAAAACCGGTCTGACCGCTTTGCGCGGAAGGGCAGCAAGGAGCTACTCCGCGTGCTTGTTGTTGGCGCGATTTCGTGCCAACACGTATGCTTACAGTTCCCGAGCTAGAAAGAAAGCTACCATTTTCATGCTGCATTGCGTGGTTTCAGAAAATCTTATAATGCTGCCGAAACGAACTAGGGACAAGCAGCATGCAGGCTGTGCGTGTTGCTTGCGCGTGGATACTTACGTGGATTGGTTGCCACAAGCTTTGTTCCGAAGATTCATCCATTGATGAGAACGCGGAGATGGAGAGATCGGCTAAGCTTCAATCAACAGCACACTTCGCTTCCCGCAAGGTTTGGAACAGAGTGCTAACGTGCAAGCATAAGGAAGTCGGAGCACATCCTGGCAGTTGGAGCGACGCTGCTTGCCGGAACGAGGTTGCACTGCACAGTTCCACTTCCGACGTGTATTTGGTGTTTTTCTCAAAAATAAAAAGTTATTTGTTACACCATGGGTTAGGGTTTCATTTTGTCATAAATCCGTCAGTGTTTTTTTCGAAAGACATGTGTATACTATTCACAATAAATATACATATGTAAACTCTATATGTGTACGATCTCTAAGCTATTATGACAACAAATGTCGAGATTGGTAACTCAATGTTGACGTGTGGCACATATGTAGAGTCAAGAATTTAAATCTAAGTAGGCAAATTTTACCTTAAAAATCTTACCAACCGGTATGCAATCAGTTTGCCATTGGTGCATCTCTAAAAGTGTACAAAACAATTTACAATTCAGATTGGACGCGCGTTGGCCATTACTATTTACCGTTTTTTATCTCAAATTTTGCATGGTGGATGATTATTACATGTATTTTCATCTACAATTTTAGTCAGATTAGTTTATTGTATGTACACTTTTAATTAGAAGTGCATCTGATAGCTGATGGTCCACAGTAACACTAACGCCGTAAGATATACAGGATAGGCTGCAGCCTAGGATTATACAGGGGTAACAAATGTCCAACGTGCCGACTAGAACAAAATATCATACAGACCACGCGCAGCAGTCTGACATTATCAATGGAAACAAATCGTCCCCTTCAACACACAATCATCACTCTCCGCGGAAGATTAGGAAAACACGCCTTTTCTCATCCGGACGAGTTAATATTCCAAGAATTAGCCTCTGACCCCGATCACCTTCCGATTAAGCTCTATAAAAGCAACATTGCACTGGTTGCCTCCTGCTTACTCTCCCCACGGCGCCGAGACGTACGCAAACGCAACCCGACGCCCCACACACAGGGCTGGGTCTGTCTCTCTGACGCTGCAAGCAGCAGTTGCGGAAAGCGACGCGCCTCCACCGCCCCCGCTTGCCGCCTCCCTAGTCCCTCCCTCCCGTACCACCCTCCTCACCTGCCGGGACACGGCCAAGCAGCAAGCGCCCCAAAGCCCCAAACCCAAGCCTCTGGCGGCGCTCGCGCCACCCTGAAGCAGGCGTCCGTGCGATTGGCGGATTGAAGCGGGGAGAGGAGCGGAGATGGTGGCGGCGGCGCTGGACGCAATGGCGGGGACGCGGTGGGGGCGGTGGCTGGGGCTGGTGACGGCGGTGTGGGTGCAGTGCATCTCCGGCAACAACTACACCTTCTCCAACTACTCGCACGCGCTCAAGACGCTCATGGGCCTCACCCAGCTGCAGCTCAACGGCCTCTCCGTCGCCAAGGACGTCGGCAAGGCGTTCGGCCTCCTCGCCGGCCTCGCCTCCGACCGCGTCCCCACCTGGCTCCTCCTCGCCATCGGCTCCCTCGAGGGCCTCCTCGGCTACGGCGCGCAGTGGATGGTCGTGTCCCGCACCGTCGCGCCGCTCCCCTACTGGCAGATGTGCGTCTTCCTCTGCCTCGGCGGCAACAGCACCACCTGGATGAACACCGCCGTGCTCGTCACGTGCATCCGCAACTTCCGCCGCAGCAGGGGCCCCGTCTCCGGCCTGCTCAAGGGCTACGTCGGCCTCAGCACCGCCATCTTCACCGACATCTGCTCCGCGCTCTTCGCCGACGACCCCGCTTCGTTCCTCGTCATGCTCGCCGTCGTGCCGGGCGCGGTCTGCGCGCTCGCCATGGTGTTCCTCCGCGAGGGCCCCGACGGCGGCGCCCCCAACGGGGACGAGGCGGAGGACGGGCGCTGCTTCGCCGCAATCAACTCGCTCGCCGTGGCCATCGCGCTCTACCTCCTCGCCGCGGACCTCACGGGCATCGGCGGCGGCGGCGGGGCCATCTCGGCCGTCTTCGTGGCCGTGCTCCTGGTCCTCCTCGCGTCCCCCGGCGCCGTGCCGGCGCTCCTGGCGTGGAAGTCGTGGGTGAAGGCCCGCAAGGCCGCGAACGCCGACCTCGAGGAGGCGGACTCCTCGGCGGCGCCGCTGCTCGTCGCGGCGAAGGCGGCGGGGAGGACCGAGGAGGACGAGGCGCGGGCGCCCGGCGAGCGGCCGCGGCTCGGGGAGGAGCACACGATCGCGCAGGCGCTGACGTCGCTGGACTTCTGGCTCATGTTCGCGTCGTTCCTAATGGGCGTGGGCACGGGCTTGGCCGTGATGAACAACCTGGGGCAGATGGGCGTCGCCATGGGCTACGCCGACGTCTCCCTCTTCGTCTCCATGACCAGCATCTGGGGATTCTTCGGCCGCATCGCATCCGGCACCATCTCCGAGCATTTCATCAAGTACGTTACCCTCTTCCTCTGCTGCCTCCCACGCATCTCCATATACGCTGAATTCGACATGGAATCATTGAACTCGAGATCCTTTACGCCGAAATGAGATGAGATCACGATCATAGAACTGTAACCGAAAAATCCCCCACGCTTCTGTTCCCCGTAGATCCATCTCCGTAGTACGGAGTCATTGCATCGTGGGCCCCGCCATGACCTATCGTGTCTCTGAAGTCAACATGGTCGGTTCCCTCCTCCTTTATTATGACTGTGAGAGAGAACAATGAAGAAATGTCTGAATTTTCTAGGCGGTGCCCTTCGTTTCCCCGCAACTATGCGTCTGTCGCTTTGTTTATCTCCAAGTGGGTGTAATTTACTTGCAAATCCATTGGAACGGTCATACTAAGGCAGTGCGAGCAGTATTAGATGCTGCGTTAAAAGCCAATTGCGAGTAGTGATACGTTAGGCGCATCACGGTAAAAGCAAGGATGAGTAAAGCTACCGACGGTTGTAGGCGGTGGCAATGAACAAAGCAACTGACTACTGCATTAGTTTAAGTGCATGCGTACATCCTTTTTTTTCCCTGTGGTGGTGGCCTAGTGCCTCCTCCTGTGTCTTTTTTTTTTGAGAAACCTCGGGATTCATTAATTAGCCATGAGCAACATTACATTCAGTGTCTAGCAAACTACGGAGTCCATAGATTGTCACTCCTCCACATAAGAACTACTAGAAACTAGCTTAGCACACTCATGGGCTAACCTATTACAATCTCTACTAATGAAACTTAGCTTAAAATCATCACAATCCCGGGCAAGGACAGCTACCTGCTGCAGTAGACCTGAGATTTCAGATCGCTGGTTCTTCCGTTGCTCCCAGAGGAGTTGAACAAGAACCTGGCAGTCAGTCTCCAGGTGCAGACGTCGCACTCCGTGTCTTCGAGCTAGCATCAATCCATCTCTGCACGCCATAGCTTCTGTGGTCAGAGCGTTGAGGCAATGATCATACCATTTGGCTCCTCCACCACAACACCTTCCATCGCTATCTCTGAGCACAAATCCAGTAGCACCGGTGCGTTCTCCCTCCTTATAAGCAGCGTCAACATTGCATTTCATCCACCCCAACTCAGGCAGCTCCCAATGCTCGCGTTGTTTGGACTGCTTCCCCTCCTTTTGCGGATGCACAATATTTCAGAGATCAAAAGCTGTGTCGATCGACCACTGGAGCGCTTGTCGATGGTGCCCTTTTCCTCTTGGATACTGTTTGTCAAGCCATTTCCTTGCTTCCTTTATGCCAGTTTCAGCTTTCTTTAAAGGGTTAATTGGATATATACCATTGCAATTTTTCTGTTTCTGAGATATGCCATTACAATTCGTGATTTTGGAAACTTGTCATTACAATTCGATGATTCACTGAATCTTGCCATTTTATACACGTCCAGCGACCTTGACCCCACCTACAGACATACGATGGCGTATACAACATTTTGTAGGACCAAATTGCCCCTGAAATCAAGCCAAATTAGCCTCCTGGACCGGATCGAGTCCGAGCCATTCCCCACCCCGCCGTCCTTTCTTATCTTCACCATGGTCACGAGCCCGCGGCCATGGCCCATGGGTGCGTGCCTGGAAGCCGGGAGGGAGCAACCTGGGAGGGAGGATGTCGGCGCCGTCGCCGGGGACAACGCCGCCGGGCTTCCGCAGAACCCAGAGGAAGTGCGCCCCGGCGAGCTCCAGTCCGAGGGCCAGCTCGCGCACCGCCAGTCCCGCTCGGGAACCTCAATGGCGCGCACCGCGGGCTTCGTCGAGACGCTCGCCGAAGCACATGAGCACGAGCAGACAGAACATGGTGTAGCGGAACACCTCCATGTCGTTGCCGGGCTCGTCGTCCCCGGCGGCGGCGCCCTCCCGGAGCTCGTCGAGGAGCACGCCGCGCACCCAGGCGCGCGCGGGGGCGATCAGCCGGACGCGCGACGGGTGCAGAGCGCCTCGGCGGCGAGATTGGGGAAGAGGAGGCGCCAGACGGGCCCGTAGTCGGCGCTAGTGATGATGTTGTCGTTGACGCCCAGAGCGAGCTGTTGGCGGACTGCGGCCGGTTGGCCATCGTGACGGCGCAGGCACCAATGAGCGCGGCGTGCGCGAGGCCGCGGTCGGAGACGAAGATGGCGAGGCGGGAGCCCATCCGGAGCGTCACCACGGGGCCGTAGCGCTTGAAGAGCTTGAGCGGGCCATCGGTCTGCATGTCCCTTGAGTTCAAAAAATGTCCTCGGTGGCGAGCGGCGAGGCCTCGTGGATGGGCTGGTGGTGAGTCGTCCTTGAGTTGCATCACGGCAAGCCATACAGACATTCGATTTGCCGTGTGGACTTGAAATCCGATTTGAGCAACAGGATGGTGTGACAGCTCCATTGAGGCATGCGATTTGGTGTGTGGATTTGAAAATCGATTGTTCTGGCCCTGATGCGCCCATCCCGATCTGGCTGCTGCGTCGAGGGGTCCTTCACGCAGTCCGGCCATCGTGCCGCGCTGCTCCCGGCCACTGAGCAACTTGGCGTCGTGCAGCGGTCGTCGCCATTAGAAGCGGAGATCGATTTCAGCGCTATGATGAAGCTCGCGAAGACAATGACAACCTGGCAGTGGAGCTCACGACGGAAGCTTGGGACCCGGGCGACGAGAGGCGCCGGCCGCGAACGCATGACCCAAGATGGAACACGCTCGCCGCAGCAGAAGCGTGGCCGCGGTGGCAGATTCGCTGGGCCTGGGCGAAGGGACGCTTCTCGGAGCCGGATGAGCGGGGCTGGGGCGGAGGGCTGCCGGCGGCGGACGAACAGGGCACGGGCCAAGCGTGGCGGCGTCGGACAGCGGGGCTGGGGCGGAGCGCGGCTGGGCTAGGGGGGTGGCGAATGCGCGCGACGGCTCCACGTCGGCGGCAGAGTTGTGCAGCCACAGCAGGTTGCCGAACAGCGGCACGGCGGGCGGGCCCGGCGGCAGTTCTTGGCATGGCGGTGGTTCTTGGCACGGCCGCTCCGTGGGATGGGAGGGCTCCTTATCCACTCAATACAGGGTAGGTTGGTCGATACGTAAATACGTATGTCTGCAGGTGGGACCAACGTCGCTGGACACGTAGAAAATGGAAGACTCAGTGAATCGTCGAATTGTAATGGCAATTTTCTAAAATCACAAATTATAATGACATATCTGAGAAATAGAAAAATTGTAATGGTATATATATCCAATTAACCCTTCTTTAAACCTGATAGCTCAGTCGACTTGTTAGATTCAGTATTAGGTGATGTTTCAGAGATATGGTGCGCCATCACTTCGTTCTGTTTTATGATGCGTTACTATCATGGTGAGAAATTCAGAGTCGCCTTTTAGAAGCCTTTACAACGTGACATTGCTCCGGAACTGTCGATTTATTTTTTATCCTGCGGAGTTCTTTGAATGCAGTGGACGCATTTTGCAACCGGCATGTTGATTTGTTGCTCCATTTCTGATTCTGATAATTCTGACCACCTGAATGCTCAATTTCGAATTGTCCAGCATAAGGGCGATCCCACGGCCGCTGTGGAACGCGGCCTCGCAGGTGCTGATGGCCGTGGGCTACATCGTGATGGCGGTGGCCATGCCGGGCTCCCTCTTCATCGGCTCGGTGGTCGTCGGCGCCTGCTACGGCGTCCGGCTGGCGGTGACGGTGCCGACGGCGTCGGAGCTGTTCGGGCTCAAGTACTACGGCCTCATCTACAACATCCTCATCCTGAACCTGCCCCTGGGCTCCTTCCTCTTCTCGGGCCTGCTGGCGGGGCTCCTCTACGACGCGGAGGCCACCGCGGTGCCGGGCGGCGGCAACACCTGCGTCGGCGCGCACTGCTACCGCCTCGTGTTCCTCATCATGGCCGTCGTCTGCGTCGTCGGGTTCGGCCTCGACCTGCTGCTCTGCGTCAGGACCAAGCGGGTGTACGCCAAGATCCACGAGAGCAAGAGGGCGAGCAGGTCGGCCCTGGCGCAGAGGGTCAGCTAGCCTCGCTGCCCAGTGGAAGAAGCTAGGGCCTCGAGCGAACGCCATTAGAGCATTCTGGGGTTTGCAGGCCCTTTGAATTTTTGTGTGAATAATGGAGGGGATTCATGTCTTCGATTCTTTGGACGAGATGGGTGAATCTATTCGATTGTTGGCACTGTCATGGCATTGGTATGGGAGCTTCTATTGGCTACAAGTGTTGCTTGCCAAGTGTAGTACTACAGAGGGCTACAAATTTTTGTCGGTTCCCTTCAGTTTGTAGTGGCGTGTATCGTGTCCTGATCACAACGGTGTAAATTGGTTTAATCGTAGTATGTACTGTGGTATACGGATTCCCATAAATTCAAATGCATTCTCGAAGAAATTCTCGTTTGATCAGTTGGGACGACGAGCATAAGGGGTAAGCGCTTAAAGTTTGTTTTGCGTGTATTATTGTGCACCCTCATCGTAGCACCCTTGGGTCAACAGGCACATATGGGATCAACTGGCAATGATTTTATCTTTCTTTTCACCATTTTTATAAGCTTAACTCCGCATTGTGGGGCTCGCAACGTTGATGATCAGTGTATAATTTCGGTGCATTCCTGCCAGTCTCCTTGCAGGAGGTAAAGACTAAAGACCCCGCGCAAAGAGAGGCCCTGGCAAAGGAATTCCCCTAGTAAATACGAAAGCATAGCAACGGCCTAATACAAGCATCGTCATCAGACCGTGGCGGCCCATTGCAGCGCCCCATGGCCCATACAAACCGGGCTCACGACACTTCAGTCTTGGTCATCGACGTCGTTGGCGTATTGCCCCCGGGCGCCACCATTTCCCCCCTTGTCACCTGTGACCTGTGTGGCTGTGCCGCACCTGAGTACCTGACAATCGTCGGACGCGGATCGGGCGGTCAGGAACGAACCCTAGCTCCCGCTGCTTCCCTATATAAATGGAGCATTCTCTGGGCGCTGCCCAAACCCTCGCTTTCCTCTCCGCCGCCGCCGCCGACCCTCGATCCCTTTCTTCTCCGCGAGGTCAGTCTCATTCGCATCTGTCCTACTGCTTGGCTTCTTCGTGATATAGCTTCAGATCCGTGCATACCCTTAGGTATTTACTTGTGCTAGCGTGATTTTGCTCGTAGAGTATACAGCCGATTCAAACCTGGCCTCCGTCTCTTCGCATCTATGTTTCGCCCGTTGTGTTTTGGATCCAATTGATTTGATGTAGCCGCTTTTGTTAGTCGGTTTCATCACAACATCTCCCTCGGTTCGCTTCATTTAGGCATGTTATGGATTTGAATCTGCAATCTGCTATAAAGTAACTGTTTGTTAGTTGCGTAGAGAATCGATCTACAATAATTCAGTTGGCTTCTATAACTCGAATCATCTGACATGGTAGATTAGTTCGATAATTTTACTGGCGGTGTGCCGGTGTCCATGTTGCTAGATTTATTCGATAATTTTACTGGTTGTGTGCTGGTCTGTGTGCTGGTGTGCATGGTTGCTCTGTTACGTCCAACGTTTTCCTGCAACTGTATGTTTACGTTCTACTGCAAAGATGTCAAATGTTTACTTTGGTAGATCTGCTTTATTATTTTGATTTTTACTGCAATTGTATGTTTGTATTGTCTAATATTATCATACATTATTACTGTAACTTTATCGAGCTATTGAGTAAAGGTTTTCTGGTTGCTTTGTTGTTGTTTGATGTAGTTTCTAATTTTCCATATGATCTGTTAATACTCTGCTATTTCTGTCTTTGCAGCAAGATTGTTTTTGCTCACAGGTTTCATTTTCCTCTTATAACAGGTTTAACTGCTTTGTCAACATGGGTAAGGAGAAGAGCCACATTAACATTGTGGTCATTGGCCATGTCGACTCTGGCAAATCGACCACCACTGGCCACCTGATCTACAAGCTTGGAGGTATTGACAAGCGTGTGATCGAGAGGTTTGAGAAGGAGGCCGCAGAAATGAACAAGAGGTCCTTCAAATACGCGTGGGTGCTTGACAAGCTCAAGGCTGAGCGTGAGAGAGGTATCACCATTGATATTGCCCTGTGGAAGTTTGAGACCACCAAGTACTACTGCACGGTCATTGATGCCCCTGGTCACCGTGACTTCATCAAGAACATGATCACTGGTACCTCCCAGGCTGACTGTGCCGTCCTCATCATTGACTCCACCACTGGTGGTTTTGAGGCTGGTATCTCCAAGGATGGCCAGACACGTGAGCACGCTCTCCTTGCTTTCACTCTTGGAGTGAAGCAGATGATCTGCTGCTGCAACAAGGTATCCCATTACTATTTCAGTATTTCAATGTTGTGTGATTGTAGATCGTATTTGTTCTTGAACACTTGAATTGTCCAGTTTTCATTAAATGTGCTTCTTGTTTCAATTCCAACTATAACTTAGTTATAAAAGTATTGCAGAATAAGTTGTAATACATGACAGTTGCATGTAAGTTCACCTTTATAAGTATGTATTAACTGTATGAAGATGGATGGTGTTTCTGTCAGTCTTTGTTTGAAATCACAATTGTTGCTTCTGAATAAGATCTGATGTGAGGAAACATTGCGTACTCCTGTTGTTGCTTAATATGATATGATTTCTGACATGTGTCAGAATTATTGCGGGTCTTCAATTTTTAAAGTTTACTGTTGGACTATGCTTTTCATCGGTTATTCAGAAAATTTTGTTAGTTTTTGTTTGAACATCAAAGTAACTTATTTTGTGCTACTTTGTAGATGGATGCCACCACTCCCAAGTACTCGAAGGCCCGTTACGATGAGATCGTGAAGGAAGTTTCTTCCTACCTCAAGAAGGTTGGATACAACCCTGACAAGATCCACTTTGTCCCCATCTCTGGTTTCGAGGGTGACAACATGATTGAGAGGTCCACCAACCTCGATTGGTACAAGGGCCCAACACTGCTTGAGGCTCTTGACTTGATCAATGAGCCGAAGAGGCCTTCGGACAAGCCCCTGCGTCTCCCCCTTCAGGATGTGTACAAGATCGGTGGTATTGGAACTGTTCCTGTTGGTCGTGTTGAGACTGGTGTCATCAAGCCTGGTATGGTTGTCACCTTTGGACCCAGTGGCCTGACCACGGAGGTAAAGTCTGTTGAGATGCACCATGAGGCGCTCCAGGAGGCCCTTCCTGGTGACAATGTTGGCTTCAACGTGAAGAATGTTGCTGTGAAGGATCTCAAGCGTGGGTACGTGGCCTCCAACTCGAAGGATGACCCCGCCAAGGAGGCTGCCAGCTTCACCTCTCAGGTTATCATCATGAACCACCCTGGCCAGATCGGCAATGGCTATGCCCCAGTGCTGGACTGCCACACCTCCCACATTGCTGTCAAGTTTGCCGAACTAGTTACCAAGATTGACAGACGATCTGGCAAGGAGCTTGAGAAGGAGCCCAAGTTCCTGAAGAACGGTGATGCTGGTATGGTGAAGATGATTCCCACCAAGCCCATGGTTGTTGAGACCTTCTCTGAGTACCCTCCTCTTGGTCGTTTTGCTGTCCGTGACATGAGGCAAACAGTTGCTGTTGGTGTTATCAAGAGCGTGGAGAAGAAGGACCCCACCGGAGCCAAGGTTACCAAGGCTGCTGCCAAGAAGAAATGAGGTGTTCCAGTTATCTCTGGTCGTTGTAGTGTCAATCTAGTGCTATGTGGCATTGAGGGTTACCTCTTGTGTCTTTGAAGTACTTGATGTTATTTTTGTGTCTGGATGCAATGAGTGCATGAGCTACTGTGTTTTGAACGGTCGGTTAAATTTGATTCCTTGAGAATCCATTTTATCTTGGGTTAATTGAATATATGCCATTGTAATTGTCCTGTTTCGGAGATATGCCATTACTATTCATGATATCATAAACTTGCCATTATAATTTCACGTATCTTACAGCTAAGCCATTACTTGCCCTTTTGACGTGTTTATAAAAATTTTGAGACCAAAATACCCTTGTCTTCTTCCATTGCTCTACCCACGCCCACACAAGTCATAGCCACCCCAATTCAAGCCGCCGTCTCCCAAAATTTCCTTGTGAGATGCAAACAGCAGTGACACCGGGCTTCCCTTCTCCAACTGAGTCGAAGGAGATGCTCCTCCTTGCTTCTCGTCCCAAGCAGCCAAGCACCGGCCTTCCCTATCAAGCACAAGCAGATGCTCCTCCTTGCTTCTCGTCCCACTCAATCTCATGCAACAGAGCAAGCCGGCCATGGACCCTCCTCTCCAATCAGCTTGCATCAGAAGCAGCTCCTTCCCGTGTCCACCGGCTAAGCGGATCGAGTTACAGCATGGCTCATTCACCCGACGTGTGGTACCGGCACGGTCTTCAACGGCGGACACTCAGCGGCGCGGCGCGGCGCGGCGCAGTGGCAAGGAGCGGATGGGCGGAGGGTAGGGAGCACGCACGAGGGGCGACGGGAGGCGTGCTCCTGCCATCGGCGAGGTCCCCGCGAGCAGCAGGGCCGCTGTAGGTGCCGGCCGCGGCAGGGAGCAAGCACGGGACGTGCTGAGCCGTCACCAGCGGTACCCGCGGGATCCGCCGGCCGCGGCAAGGAGCTCGGCGTTTGCTTGGCCAGGGAGCTTAGTGCTCGCGGGACAGGAGATAGAAGATGGGGATGAGGAAGAAAACAGGGGTATTTAGGTCCAAATTTTGTGAGAAACACGTTAAAGAGGTAAGTAGTGGCATATATCATGCAAATGTAAAATTATAATGGCATGAATTTAAATAGGTGAATTGTAATGGTATTTCTCAAAACCGTGAAAGTTGTAATGGTATATGTTCAATTAACCCTTTTATCTTTAATCTGCGCAAGTTTGCTTATTACGGTGTTGCGAGTTTGTTATTTGGTGTTGATTCAGGGCATGGTTTTTTTTTTCTCTTCAAAATTTTATACCGCGGCTGAACTTCTGGAGTGAACCGTGATGCAGCATTAATTGTAAAATGCTCTTTGTTCTAAGTCATATCGTTTTGTTTTTTCTAATAAGTATATAATATTTGATATGTAGATACATAGCAAGGTATATATTTAGAAAAATCAAAATAAACTATAATTTGGAACGGTTCCTATCCATAACTGAATCTATGACAAAATATTTCAGGGAGTGGACCTTGTTGTCACAAATTCTGTGCCGACCATGTGGATTATAGTCGTTCATAGTCTGAATGCCGATCCTTCTGCTTTTGTTGACCTTTATCTGTGCACTGAATTACCTCTAGCTGGAGCTCTAAATATAAGCCTATGATGTGAGTCAACGGAGTTCATAAGTTCTAAAACTACATGAGCATGCACCGAGCCTGAGGTTGGTGGTGAGTTGCAAATATTCTTGGATGCTTAAAAAACTTTTCTCCTTTCTTAGCATATTTTTTTAAAATAAGATGCACTTTACTTGAATATTTGTCTTTGCCTATTTGGTTATAAAACTACCAAATTCCATGATTTGCTGGACTGCATTTGATCTTCAGTACACAATCTGTTTACATTTTGACTAGTATCCAGGTTGGAACTAACACCACATATTGCTCAGAATGTTTGGTGCTGATTTTTACACAATTTGTTTGAGTTGCTGTGCTCGGTGGTTAATATCATGCCCCTATCCAAATGGGCCACATTTTTTTAACGGTTTACTTTATTCAAGAGAGGGTACATGTTGAAAGTTGAAACAGCGTATGCCATTGAAATTTCCTTGGAGATACTTTCAACCGATTTTATCACTGAGATTGCAATCTGTCGAGAATAGACATTGAAAAGTTTGTGAATATACAGTTTTTTCTAACAATATATATCTACCTGCATTCATTTTGGGTATAGCTATTTCTGTAGCTGGGCGCTATACTCGTCAATGTGATTCTATATGAACAATTGAGGAGGGCCAAGACTCCAATATTAATACACGTGCATAAGGGTTGGATGCTGATTCTCTTACAGCTTTGCTGAATAGCAAATGCTTTTATGGATCTTAGCTTTATGAGGAATCTGATGTATAAGGGCACCTGTACAAATATCAGGTTTTCGTTTGCAAAAGGTGAGTGAACATTGAAAAAAAATCTTATCGCGTCACTGTTGTATAATTTATACTTCGTTTTCAATTCGTTAATGCAGGTATGCTTGTGAAATTCTTGACTAATTCCTACACAGCTAGATATTTGTAACATGAAGAAGGCAGGTGTCATCTACTGTAACATCACAGGGCATATTCGTCCTAGTATGATATTTTGGAAAGATTGCATTAATCGTTAACTGTAAAGATGTAAATGGAATCATACAGGTGGGTTTTTGCCTGACAGGACTGCAAAAGCGAGAAAAGTAAAAAAAGGATGCCCGCAAGCGCATTGTAGCTGAAGATGCAATGTTGTTTGTAAGGGGATTCGATTCAGGCATCAACTAAGAAAGCAGGAAACTAAGGCTAAAAAATTTCAGGGACCAACAATATTGTCCGTCTATGATTGACTCCATAGGCTTTTTTTTAACAATGCTGAGTGGACACTAGTAAAAAGAACGCAGGAGACAACTAGGCTTCCTCTGTTGATACTTTTGGAACGGACATCAGTATCACGTCTTCTGTTGAAAGTTGCTTTCGCCACAATTATGTGATCGAATGGCGTTCAGTAATAATTGCGCATCTATCTGCATTTGCACACATATGTGTGCCTTTTTGAACTCTTAAAATATTTCAAGACTAAAACTTAGTTTGGTAATTTCGGAGATGGGAATTATTAGGTGCATTAGCATTTCATAGACTTAACATATGAACCAGTATGCACAAATCATGCCGTGTTTAATAGGTGCAGTTCGGCTTTGATGTGGGGGCTTTGGCAAAAAAAAGCTCTGGCGGCCGGTGGAACGGATGCTAAAAAAAACTAGGCATTGCTGTGCTCGGTGAAGCACCTGGAGCGCCACAAGCAATTGGTTTCCGCATTGCAGGACCTTCAAGCGCGACCAGAACTTGTTCAAGCGAGGGCGGGTGGTGCTTGGTCACGATCCTCCGTCATGATCCGGTACGTGTCTGTTGTATTGTGCCGGATTTTGGTCAGCGTAAAAGTTTTATCTCCGGTAACTCCTCATTTCCCCATTTCATCCTCCATTTCCGTATATCCAAACGTCACCTTTTGTCCTGGTTTGCATGTGGGCGTGGGTTTGGTCCTGGAACTCTAAATAAACATGTACGGAGTACAGATCTTCCATTTTAGCCAAAAGTAAACTAAAAAAACATAAGAGCACTTTTGCTCTGAAGATGGAATAATAAGAACAGAAACAAGGCTTTAGATCCCAAATTTCACCCCAAAGTTCACTATGTAAAAAGAAGATTACCATCACATTAATATATCGGCACATTTATGGAGTACTAAATATAGATGAAATTTAAAACTAATTGTATAGTTTTGTTGTACTCTGCGAGACGAACATTTTGAGCCTAATTAAACAATTTTTGAACAATTTTTCACAAATACAAACGAAATTTATAGTGACGCACGCACTATAAGGGGCCAAATTTGAAGTGCAAATTTTGCATCTAAACAAGGGCCAAGTACTCTTATTGACAACTACTCCGTATGATTCTGTTGTCATTCAAACTAACTATTTTTCCTTCTTCTCAAGATTTAACTGGAGCATGAAAATGATGTTCGACAGCCGTCAGCTCAAATTCTCAAGCAGATTTATCCAAAAGAATTTTTTCATGGTTAAGACAAAATTTTGAAGAAGACTGCCAGCTGCTCCTTTTGCTTACTTTGTTAATTTTTCAGTAACTTTGTTTTAATATATTCTTTTAGCTTAGGTTGTCCCAACTCTCCACCTTTCTCTATTCATGCAAAATCCATTCCGTATGTCTTGTGCTTATCATATGGACTCCTAATGAGGTATATGTTTAACTGTTTTGGCTGAATGTTACCGTACTTATGTTTTCAGTGTTCTGTTATCTCTAGTTTCTTTGAGGTTTATGGGCATGCAGTTATTAACTTTTTCGTTCTGATGACCATACCCCAGTGGGCCATACGAATCCTTTGAAATTAAGATCTGACCTTGCGTTTTCTTTTTAGCTGACTCACCGTATCGAAATGAATTGTGGTTACCATTCTAATAACAGTATCGATCAAATCTCACTCCTTTCCAGGAGATTCTTCTCATATGTGTTTAAAGCCTGGAAAAATCTTGGTTGTGCTTCATATCTCAAACTTTCATTGTTGGAAAGCATAAGTGAGCGATAACAAATGTCAAGGAATGTCAAAGGGGTTGCTGTCATTCATATCTCAAACTTTCAGAAAGGTAAAACTCCAAATCAAGACATGACGAGATGTGCTAAACCTTACTATACTTCTATACTTAGAATACTGCATGTGACTTGAAGAGATAAAAGAAGAGGAGTGAAATAAAACAAACAATGTATACACAAAAAAAGGAACCGGAGTGACATGTTTTGCAGAGACTGAGAGGAAAATAAACTAATGCAGAGCGTGCTTGCTGACCAACACGGTCACAATTGCACTAGAAGAAGCTGTAGTTGCCACCTCGTCAACCCCTCTATCCACAAGACAAGAGGCTGAAAAGAATATGCTTCACGTCCTCATCCTACTTGCTCCAATCCTGTATTGAATCCAAAGCTGCCGTCTTGCCGGTTGCCACGCAAGGGCTGCCGGCCCATTCGGTCATACAAGCAGGGCAATGACTGCGGCCGCTGCTAATGCGGCCTGGAGCTGCAACGACGCCACCGCCGTCGATGTCGCGCCGTCGATCTCGCCGGTCGCCAGGCTCGCCAGCCACGAGTCGCCCGCGAGCTGCACGTCGTCCGGCCTCGGCGACGGGTCCTTGGTCGCCTTCTGACTGCACAGACGAAATGTCACCATGAGATGGATCAGAACGCGTGGTTCAGTGATACAGCATTCTCATAAACAATGATCGATCATTCAACGGGCTGTAAGATATTGAGATTCCAAGCTTTTGTTGGGCTATCCATGGCTTGCTCTGCCAACTCGGCACGGGAAGCTTTTAACTCAACCGCCACTAGCGAGGGGACTGGTGACCATACAAGGTGGGGAAGGAACAAAGGCGGTGGCGGCAAAAGAAGCGAGGCGAACAATTTAAAGCGCGTCCTTTCGCCGTCCCAGTTCGATGCTTCTTTTGTCACAAAATGTATTTTGGCTGTGTTTAGTTTCACATCAAATCATTAAACTTCTCAAAATTCTCTCTCCAAACTTCGCTATCCACCTATCACATCAAATCTCTCTCCTCGTGCATGAAGCACTAAACGTGGGTAAATAAAAAAAAACTAATTACATGGTTTTGATGTACACGACGAAACGAATCTTTTGAGCCTAGTTAGGTCACGGTAGGACAATGTTTACCACAAACAAACGAAAAGTGCTACAATACGCTACAGTATCCGATGTGACTTTTTCTCCAAACTTTTACCTTCACTTTTTTTAAGTGAACACACCCTTTCTAGGCAATCCGGAAGATGCTCATATCATATTCTGCGGCCATTACGTCCGTCAGTGTCAACCAATAGCTTCTGCCACGCCATATCCCCATAGCATTTGTTCAAAAAAAAAAGAAAAAAAAATCCCCAATGTGCAGAGAGGGTCCTTGTTTGGCCGTGTTTGATTTTTCAATCAGAAGAGGGCAAAGATTTGTTGGACCAAGAAAGGCATTTGGCTGGAAAGGTTTGGCTCTGCACTCTGCAGCGAGACTCACTCAGACCAGCACAGCACAAAAGGATTTGGACACGGTGCACACGCAAAGCAGGGCTCGGCGTTGTTTTGGTTACCTGTTGGGCGTGCCGGCGCGCGGCGGGCAGAAGGTGATGGAGTAGTCGGTGCCGGTGCAGGTGAAGGTGGATGTGGCGTCGTCGTAGGCGTAGCTGTACGACCTCGGGCACGCCGTCTTGAACACCTGAGAGTACACCGACGGCTGGCACGTGTCCGGGTTCCCGAACTCCCCGCTGCAGCAGTACTCGGGCCGCCCGAACGCCTCGCACGCGCTCCGGCACGCCCGCGCCGGGCCCTGCCCGGCGCGCAGCTCCGCCGGGCACCGGTCGTTGAGGTCCACCACGCACCCCGTCGCCGGGCACCCGGCCGCCGCCGCCTCCACCACCATGGGCAGGTTGTACCCGTCCACCAGGCTCACGTCGTAGTAGTCCTTGCCGCCGCTGCCGTCCAGGGTGAACTCCACCAGCGTGGCCGGCGGCGCCGCGCCACGGCCGCGGCAGTCCACCTCCCCGGAGCCGCAGTCCCCGGTCGCGCACGCGCCCTTGCCCGACGCGTCGAAGGCGCAGCCCGTGCGCGCCCAGAACCGGCCCGACCACCCCGCGGGCGCCGTCAGCGAACGCGCCTCGCCGGAGGCCAGCGCGAACCCCGTCGTCTGCAGCGGCGAGCTCCCCGAGTTCGCCAGCACGCCCGGCCACACCGTGCCGCCGCACCGGTTCGTGAACGTGAACGTGATGCCGGACACCACCCCTGCACGCACGCGCACACCATGAATCAGTAAAGAAAAGAACACCATGGATTGGTGCAACACGAAGCTCAAAACTCAAACGAGAAACCAAAGATTCACCATTGCCAGTACCTTGAAAGGTCGATAGGATCACGAACGACAGACTAAGGACTGAAGCCGACGAGCTGATCGAAGAAACCATTGTGCACTGCTACGAAATTTTTAATGTATTTGCCAAACAGGAATAGGAGGCTGATCAATTATGGCAAGGGTGGCCAGGAAGCTCTTGAAATGGCAGTTTGAGCTAACTATATGGGGTAAGCAGCGGTGGTTAGGCAGGTGAAGCTGGAGGAAGAAGGAAGTGGCGCCGCGCCATTACCACCGGCGTCGGGGGGTCGTGCAGAGTGGGTCGGGCTATAGTGGGAGAGAGAGAGAGGTGGGGAGGGTTGGTTAGCTCGTGCGCTTGTGTAGGCTCATCACACCATCGCACAGATGGCCATTTATAGATACACGATGACGTCAGCGGCTTCGGCCACTCCGAGCTCCTTTTCTTGGGTTCCTTTCCCTCCTCACGGCCAGCAATGATATGTGCAAAGATATTAATCGGAGGTCTCTCAAAAGATAAGATTGGGGATTTTTACGCTGCTTTACCTCCTCGTGCACTCATTCTACTACTTTTTGGGACAATTTTGTAGGTGCATTGCACAATGCACACTCGTTTTTTTTTCCACAAAAGACAGAAACAAAACTGATGGCTTGGTTAGGAGTGTCATGCATGAAACGTGGTAAAACGACGGAGAAGGTATCGCATGACCGGGTGTTAGGTGCATTGCACCCTCGATTTTTTTCATTTTCCCTCCCCTGGTCTACTTACTTTTCTTGACTTTTTCTTTTCCGCCTCTGTTTTGCTTTACATGCAGGGTGAGGCAAACAAATCTAATGTGTTTCCAAGGCCCCCAACACATGATTCATTTTTTCATAACTACTCCTACACTGTAAAATTCTTGCTGGATCTACAATTGTTACATATTCACTCCATCCTATAATATAGTTTATTTTAAGTATGTCCAAAGTCAAATTTTTTTGGTTGACCAATAATACCTCTAAAAGTTGGTTTCATAATGAATTTCTGAAAGGACCTTGATGTCACCTAGAGGGGGGTGAATAGGTGAATCTGCAATTAACAAAAACTTTTTCCCGAAATCAGTACTTGTCGGGGACAGACCCAGGGGGTCCCCTAATCATCGGGGTAATCACCCTCAAAAAACATTAACCACGAAAGGCCGAATCGCCAGAAGCCTGGAAGGGTCACCAGGGCAACGCGGCCCAACACGACTCACGGCCCAAAACAGCCGCCCGAGCTCGCCTGACAAAGGGACCCAGGTGGCGACCTCCGTCTCCGCCTCGCTCGAGGGTCGCGTGCCCCCTCGAGCAGGCGAACCGACTCCGCCTCGCTCGAGGGCACCCCTCTACTCAGCGCGGCGCGCGACGGCGCCCCGCCCGACAACGGCATTTAATGCCCGCCCCATCAGGCATGCGCCAAAGTCAAAAGGCAATCTTTCCCCCACGCCGCGCCGCTGACACCACTGAGCCCGCTGTTCCACCTGCTCCGGTCACTATGCGTCCTC
Organism: Echinochloa phyllopogon; assembly: GCA_033239725.1. Taxonomy (NCBI): domain Eukaryota; kingdom Viridiplantae; phylum Streptophyta; class Magnoliopsida; order Poales; family Poaceae; genus Echinochloa; species Echinochloa phyllopogon. The sequence continues at coordinate 44,406,765 of BTCW01000002.1, read as the reverse complement.
GCCGGCGCTGTGCGGACGTACGCAGCACTGCGCAAGGTCCCGGTGCGGACTAGCAGGCGTCATTCCGCACCACTATTCCACCCGCTCCCGTCCTTTTTCCCCGGGGCGCCCCTCGAACGGGCATGGGGAACCCTCGAACGAATATTTGAACAACAACCGAGTACAGACTCCGATCAGGCGCGGCCTGATGATGACGACGCCGGGTCAAATCCACCAACTCTCGGCCATCCCCTGGTGAGCCGGGCATGCCGTGCACTGTGGCCGACGGCAACCGCCATGCCGACCCCTGTGCTGCCAACTCCCGTCCTTCTTCACCTGCCCCGCCCTCGAAGTCAACCAGCGACGGGCAGCAGGACACGGATTGCGGCAACAACACCCCTCGAAACCACTCCGGGACAAGCACAGGGACTGCCACGACACCCGCATAAGTCGGGGCTCGCCATAAATCTCTGACCAGGGTCAAGGACGATGGCACGCCCGACGCCATGCTCTCCAGTGCGTATCCCCGTAGCACACATCACGCTTGTACTTGTAAACTCCTTCCCCTCCTTCTTCTCCTTGACCTATAAAAGGAGGAGGGACGGAAAAAAGAGAGAGAGAGACAGACCGCCTCACGCGACATCGGCACTCGCCCCAATCGCACCCGTTTTCAGGGACTTGGAGACTCCTTCTCCTCTCCTGCCTTGCTTGTAGCCCCCCATTGCAAGCACTTCGGTGCAAGATAGTACAACACCCCGAGCGCACCCTGCTGGACGTATGACCTCACGGTCGGAACCAGGATAAACCCTTGTCTCATTGTGCTAGCTCTTGCATCAACCGTCAGGGGACGGGACACAGCGCATTCTGTGTGGCGCTGGGGATTGGCCGACCGATCCCAGCACCGACAGTGGCGCGCCAGGTAGGGGGCTGCGCTGTGATCAACCTCGCCCGATCAGTTCCCTTGACGGCAGGCCACGCCAAGGCCATGTCGCCACGATCCGCCCCGGGGTCCCCCGGCCGGCTTCCGCGCGGGTACCGGATCATGTTCGGGAGCCTGGAGTTCGAAGCGACCGGTGAGGGCCTCCTCATGCGGCTCGCGTCCAGGGCACCCGGCATGATAGCTATTACCCCGGCACCGCCAACACCACCCAACCTCAGGAGACGACGAAGACTGCGCGAGCTGCAGATTCGCGAGGAACGGCGCGTTGCCCCGCGCGTCGTCCTCCCTGATTGGGACGCACACCTGTGGCTCCAGCCCGCCGTCGTATTGCAGGGGGGCGCACCCCCGCCGGCGGCTCCCGCGGAGGGAGCGCGCCGGGAAAATGTGGCCGGGTTGGCACCACTCCCGCTCGGAATGAGCAACGCGGCCGCAAGTTACTCCGCGGCGATCAGCGCCAACCTGAGCGCGCAAGAGGATCCGCCGGGTCACCGGCTGGGTTCGATCCACCGCCTTGACACTCCCTCGCCCGGCGGGTCCCAGCCCGAGTCGGACGACGGGGGAAGTGTGCACGGTCAGGATCACCCAGACCTGGACTACTCCGGGCTACGCGACCGCGAAGGCCTCACCACCTTCCAGGCCATTGCGGACTTCTGCCTCACCTGTTCTGACGACTCCAGCGAAGGGGAATACGACCCCACGCGGGAATGCTTCGTCCTCGACGGCGAAGTAAAGTCCATGGGAGAGGATGAAGAAACGCGCGACGGGGCCAGACATGACGAACCGCCACCAGCGCCCGCCGAGCCAGCGGGTGAAGCCGCACTCGCGCAGGCACAGCTCGCGCAGGTGCAAGAGATGGAAGCCAGGCTCCAATAGGAGCGCCAGCAGGTACAGGAGCTGCGCGCAGCTCTGGAAGCCCGGCAGCCCAAGCGCGGCGAACGCGCGCGAGCTGCCGGGCGTGTCGCTCAAGCGCGCATCATGGGTGACGGCAACGACGCCAGCCCTGCCATGCCGCCACGAGCAAGCCAGAAGCTCGTCGCCGCAACAACCCTGATTCGGGCCATGCCCGAACCATCGACACCAGAAGCGCGCAGCATGCGGCGCCAAGTGCAGGCCCTTATCGAAGAAGCGGCCGTTCAACAAGCGGAAAGTTCCGCCTCCCGCATGCGCCACCAGGCCAGCTCGAGAGCCGGAGGAAGCAAGTGGGATAAGGAACAATCCATCCATACCCCACCTAGGAGCGCATGGACGCCTCACCGTCCAACGAACGACGAAAAGGCACTCATGACCAGCGATCGCGAAACGAGGAGGTCCGCGAAGGACCGGCTCGTGGACACGCGAGGCGCCATCGACGACGGCGACGCGCGCAACGTCCTGAACAAGAAGAGGTAGGACGCGGCGCCTCCTCGCAGCAGGCACCCCCGACGGGGAGGTCGCTATGACAGCGAGGAGGACAAAAGCCCAACGCCGGAACCCCAGGGAACCCCTGTGTTCAGCCGGAAGATCCGTTCGGCCGCCATCCCGCCGCGCTTTCGTCAGCCGACCACCATCACCAAGTATTCGGGCGAGACGAAGCCCGAGACGTGGCTCAACGACTACCGCCTGGCTTGCCAGTTGGGCGGGGCCACCGACGACGCCATGATCATTCGCAACCTTCCGCTTCATCTCACGGACTCGGCGCGGACATGGCTCGAGCACCTACCCGCGAACCAGATCCACGACTGGGACGACCTGGTCAGGATGTTCGTAGGTAACTTCCAGGGCACGTACGTGCGCCCCAGAAACTCCTGGGACCTGCGCGGGTGCCGGCAAGCGGCCGACGAACCGCTGAGAGACTTCATCCGCCGCTTCTCCAAGCGCTGCACCGAGCTACCAAGCGTGGGTGACTCCGAAATCATCCACGCCTTCCTCGAAGGCACAACTTGTTGGGAGCTGGTGCGCGAGCTGGGGCAAAACCATCCCACCAGCGTCAACGCGCTGTTCGACATCGGTACCAACTTCGCCTCCGGGGAGGAGGCTGTCGGGGCGATTTTCAACGGCAAGGCCAAGGGGAAGCGCGCGGAGGAGCTGCCCGCGGAGGGCAGCAAGTTCAAGGGAAAGGCTAAAAAGCAGAAACGGGGCGGCAAAGGTAGAAAGCCTCGGCAGGCCGTGCAGCAGCAGCAGCAGGGCGAGGACTCCGATGATGCCCTCATGGTCGAGCGAGGCCGCAAAGGCCCTCGGGGCCCCCCTAAGGGGGGAGGCCTGTTCGACGAAATGCTGAAGAAGCCATGCCCGTACCATAAGGGCCCTGTCACCCACACCCTCGAACAGTGTGGGATGATCAAGGGTTACTTCAGGCGCACCTCCGCGAAGGAGGATGGCCCGAAGAAGGATACGGGTGATGGCGGCAACGACGAGTTCCCCCATGTGGAGAATGTCTTCTTCATCGTGGGGGGGCCCACGGCGAACGCGACGACCCGAGAGCAGAGGCGTGAACGCCGAGAGGTTTTCTCCGTTCACCCCGCGACGCCGACCTACCTCGCCTGGTCGGACGAGACCATCTCCTTCGGCCGCGAGGACCACCCGGACTACGTCCCGAATCCGGGGCGGTATCCGCTTGTCGTCGACCCCATCATCGGCAACACGCGATTCTCCAAGGTGCTGATGGACGGGGGCAGCAGCCTCAACATCCTATGCGTCCACACCTTAGAGCTCATGGGCATCGGCACGAACCAGCCGAGGCCAAGCAGGGCGCCGTTCCACGGCATCGCGTCGGGAAAACGCGTCCAGCCCCTCGGGCAGATCGACCTGTCCGTTTGCTTCGGCACTCCCGACAACTTTCGGAGGGAGACCCTCACCTTCGAGGTAGTGGGATTCCCAGGAGCATACCACGCCATCCTTGGGCGTCCGTGCTACGCCAAGTTCATGGCGGTCCCCAACTACGCCTACCTCAAGATGAAGATGCCGGGACCAAAGGGCGTCATCACCGTGGGATCGTCGTACGAGCATGCTTACGCGTGTGACGTCGAGTGCGTCGAGGGCGCAGAAGCGCTCGCCTACAGTGAGACCCTGGTGGCAGACCTGGAGAAGATGGCGAACGAGGCCGTCGACTCCGCCAAAAGGCACGCAGGCACCTTCGAGGCTGCCGAACACACCAAGGCGGTGCCCCTCGACCCCAATGCCCCCGAAGGCAAGGTGTTGAGGGTCAGCACCACCCTCGACCCCAAATAGGAAGCAGTGCTCGTCGACTTCCTCCGCGCCAACGCCGACATCTTCGCGTGGAGACCCTCGGACATGTCGGGGATTCCGAGGGAGGTCGCCGAGCACAGCCTCGACATCCAGCCTCACTCCAAGCCGGTGGTACAGCGACTGCGGCGGTTCGACGAGGAAAAGCGCCGCGCCATCGGGGAGGAGGTGCACAAGCTCCTGCAAGCCGGATTCATCAAAGAGGTATTTCACCCGACCTGGCTTGCTAATCCTGTTCTAGTTAAGAAGAAAAACGGAAAATGGCGCATGTGCGTAGATTATACCGGTTTAAACAAAGCATGCCCTAAGGTTCCATTTCCTTTGCCTAGAATAGATCGGATAGTAGACTCCACCGCTGGGTGTGAATTGCTATGCTTTCTTGATGCTTATTCCGGTTATCATCAGATCAAGATGAAAGAGTCCGACCAGCTCGCGACTTCTTTTATCACCCCGTTTGGCATGTTTTGCTACGTCACTATGCCGTTTGGCCTCCGAAATGCTGGGGCTACATACCAGCGATGTATGCAACACGTTTTCGGAGGCCACATCGGGCGGACCGTTGAGGCATATGTTGACGACATCGTTGTGAAAACCAGAAAGGCGGACGATCCGGTCAACTATTTGCAAATCACATTCAGTTGCCTCCGGGCGAACGGGGTAAAATTGAATCCGGAAAAATGCGTGTTCGGGGTGCCGCGAGGCATGCTATTGGGTTCATCGTCTCCCAACGAGGCATCGAACCCAACCCCGAAAAAGTCTCGGCCCTGGAACGAATGGGGCCAATTCGGGACCTCGAGGGGGTGCAGAGGGTACTGGGCTGCCTCGCAGCTCTCAGCCGTTTCATCTCTCGACTTGGTGAAAAGGGCTTACCTTTGTACCGGCTCCTAAAAAAGCACGAACGCTTTTCATGGACCCCCGAAGCCCAAAAAGCCCTCGACGGGCTAAAAGCGTCGCTCGCGCGCGCACCCATCCTCACGCCGCCGCAAAACGGCAAGCCCCTCTACCTATATGTGGCTGCGACAACGCAAGTTGTCAGCGCCGTCATCGTTGTGGAAAGGACAGAGGAGGGCCACGCTCTGCCGGTCCAGAGGCCGGTGTACTACGTCAGTGAGGTGCTGACCGAAACCAAGACGCGGTATCCACAGATCCAGAAGCTAATCTACGCTGTAGTGCTCGCGCGACGAAAGCTACGACACTACTTCGAGGCCCATCCGGTCACTGTGGTCTCATCTTTCCCTCTGGGGGAGATAGTCCGCAACCCGGACGTCTCGGGTAGAATAGCGAAGTGGTCGATGGAGCTCGTAGGAGAAACTCTCTCCTACGCGCCGCGAAAGGCGATAAAGTCACAAACCTTAGCGGATTTCGTCGCTGAGTGGACCGACGTCCAACTTCCACCGCCACAGATCCAAGCCGAATGCTGGACCATGTACTTCGACGGGTCGGTGATGAAAACCGGGGCAGGCGCGGGCCTCCTCTTCGTCTCACCCCTCGGAGAACACATCCGGTACGTGGTTCGCTTGCACTTCCCGGCGTCGAACAACATGGCGGAGTATGAAGCCCTTCTCGCCGGGCTCCGCATCGCCATCGACCTCGGCGTCAAACGCCTCGACGCCCGGGGAGATTCTCAGTTGGTCATCGACCAAGTGATGAAAAACGCAAGCTGCCGCGACGAAAAGATGGAGGCGTATTGCAACGAGGTTCGCCGCCTCGAGGACAAATTCTATGGCCTCAAGCTGAACCACATCGCGCGCAAGTACAACGAGGAAGCGGATCAGCTGGCCAAGATCGCGTCAGAGCGAATCACCGTTCCTCCGAACGTCTTCGCCTGCGACCTCGACCAACCCTCCGTCAACTTTGAACCAAAGGCCGGAGCCCTCAAGATGCCCTCGGGGGCTGCGGGGGTCGAGCCCATGGAAGAGGACCCCTCGAAAGAGGGGCTCGAAGCCCTCGACGCTGAAAATTCTTCGGCCGAGGCCATGGAAATCGACGTGGACACACGGCCACAGGACTGGCGCGGTCCGTACCTCGCGTGGATCGACCGCGGGAAGCTGCCCTCGGACCGAACCGAGGGGCGCCGCATCGCCAGAAGCGCCAAGACCTTTGTCTCGGTCGGCGGCGAGCTGTACAAGCGCAGCGCCTCGATGATCCTGTAGCGATGCATCCCCATCCCCGAGGGAAGGCAGTTGATCCGCGACATCCACGCCGGGGCATGCGGACACCACGCGGCGCCGCGTACCCTCGTGGGTAACGCATTCCGGCAAGGATTTTACTGGCCCACCGCCGTATCCGACGCGAACGAAGTCGTGCGCACCTGCGAAGGGTGCCAATTCTACGCACGAAAGACGCATCTCCCGGCGCACGCCCTGCAGACCATCCCTGTAACATGGCCTTTCGCGGTCTGGGGGTTGGATCTCGTGGGGCCTTTCCGCCCGGCGCCCGGGGGCTTCACCCACTTGTTGGTGGCCATCGACAAGTTCTCGAAGTGGATCGAGGTCCGGGCCATCACCAGCATCAGATCTGAGCAGGCCGTATTGTTTTTCACCGACATCATCCACCGATTCGGGGTACCCAACTCGATCATCACCGATAACGGCACCCAGTTCACCGGCAAGAAGTTCTTGGAGTTCTGCGACGACCATCACATTCGCGTTGATTGGTCGGCCGTGGCACATCCACAAACGAACGGCCAAGTAGAACGTGCCAACGGCATGATACTACAAGGCCTGAAGCCAAGAATCTTCAACAAGCTGAACAAGTTTGGCCGGAAATGGGTTGCTGAGCTGCCATCCGTGATCTGGAGTCTCAGGACAACCCCAAGCAGGGCCACAGGCTTCAGCCCGTTCTTCCTCGTCTACGGCGCCGAAGCCGTCCTCCCAACAGACTTGGAGTACGGGTCTCCGAGGCTCAAGGCCAACCAGGAAGACCAAAACCAGCGAAACCGCGAGAATTCACTGGACCAGGTGGATGAGGCTCGCGACGTAGCGTTGCTTCACTCAGCACGCTACCAACAATCGCTCCGGCGATACCAAGCTTAGAAAGTGCGGCGTCGAGACCTCCACGAAGGGGACCTGGTGCTGAGGTTGCGCCAGGACAATCGAGAGCGTCACAAGCTCACTCCGCCATGGGAAGGACCATTCATCGTGGCCAAAGTCCTCAAGCCTGGCACCTACAAGCTGGCGAACGAGAAGGGCGAGGTCTTCACCAATGCCTGGAACATCCAACAGCTACGTCGCTTCTATCCTTAAAACTCTCAGTATTTCTTGTAAATACTTCATGTTCTTAGTTAACAACAATGAAAAGTTTGCGAAAAACATGGAAACATTGCTACTAACAACATGAACAAGGGGGACTTGGTTCTATTCTCAATAGAGCCAAGACCCCCTCGGGGGCTGCAGGGGGGTTTACCCCCCTAGTCGTCCCAATTTTTGAAAATTGTGCTGAAACTCGAGGCGCTTAGAGAGATGCGGGGCGCGAGCTAACTAAAGCTGGAGCCGGTTGATCCGTGAGACCGCCTACGCCCTCGAAGGGATACGGCACCTCCCTCTCCACTCCACGCCTTAATTACTTGCGGATTCGAAATACCCGGCCAAAATCTCTCCAAGCCAAAAGCAGCACAATAAAACGATTAACCAGGTTGCCAAGCCTTTCCTCCTTAAATCCAGAAAGGTGAAAGCAAGGCACGAGTCTACCACGGCTAAGAGCCGGCAGAGTCGTGGGACCGCCTACGCCCCCGAAGGCTACGGAATCCCCCTCGCCACTCGACGCCAAAGTTACTGGTGTTCCCCTGCCGAAAACGATCTCAAGTTAAGAGGAAGGTGCGGCACGCCGGACAAACTAAACCACGGTTGCAAAACCCTAACTAAAATCCTAACGTCCTTGTTTATCATACTGCTAACCGCGAAAATACGGGACCAAACTCCCGGAATCATTGCAGGAACTCGCGGAGTCGGACTCGGCATCCCAGAGATCGCGAGAAGGGTCTGATTTTCCTTCGGTCGAAACCCAGAAAACGCTATTAGTCCTTTCCCCTCAAAGATCAAGGAAGACTAAAAGCGAGGCGTGAGTCACTACAGAGGACAGTTGGCCGGGTCGTGGGATCGCTTACGCCCTTGAAAGGCTACGGCATCCCCCTCGTCGCACAACGCTCAAGTCACTCACGAAAACGAACTCCTTGGCAAAAGTCATTCCTAAATCATGAGAAAAGGCACAATTTCGCACGGAAACTTTCGACACAAATACGAGATCGTGCTAACCCGCGAAAGGGTTAGAAACAAACAGGATTCATTCCTCACACGCCGCGAATGGCGAGATCACGAGGAGAAATTACACTCGGCCATAGGCCGGTTTAAAGATACAAAGACTGGAGCCACCCTAACGGGGCTCTTGTACTACTTCGGCTAGCCGGCCAGCACACTATCGCGAGAAGCAGTTTCCACAGCTTTCTCGTCGATTTTCTTCTGGCATTGGGCTAACCGAAGAACCCGGTGGTCGGGCGGCTGCGGAGCGGAGGATGTTGGACCACTTGACCGCCAGACCGGGCCTGCCCTCGCGCCCTGCCGTCGAGGAGTGCCCCTGCAAGGATGACGGCCGGCGAACATCATCTGCTAGTTTCCTAGCGAACGAAGCGCCCGCCGCAACGTCCTTGCGGCGCCTCACCTCCGGCAAGGTCACCGCCTCCCCCGACGAGGAGCGCGATGCCCCGCTCCTTTCCCGCAGCATGCCCACCACATCTCGTCGACTTTCTTCTGGCATCAATGGCGCGCGCCAAGGACGAAACCCCGGACCACTCTACTCCCACTCTCAAACCCATCGGGAGGATGAAGTCCATGACTCTGCATACCTGACAAGCTACACGAGAACCCGGTGATGATCGTCTCCCCTGCCTGGACGCCTGCCTTTATAGGCGCCCAGGGGTCGCGACTGTTACTCCCGTGGGTGGGCGATCACGAGATTCACGTGCAGATGCGAGCCACCAGCCGTATCGCGTGGGCAGCCTTGATCGCCTCTTTGGCTCAGCCTGCCCAGGACACGGTTCTCGCGCCCAACGACCCACGGGTGAATCAGCCGCGGACCAGGCGAACAGACCGGGACAAAGGGCGGGAAACCACGTTTATCCGGTGGGCAGCAAGGTGAGCCGGCGCGCCAGACGTCCAGATCGTCGCGTCGCCTCAGACCCTACCCGTACATGGCGCCTCATCATAAAAGGCGCGCCCGTTCAACCGCGTCATCAACAGCGGCCCGACCGCTCGGCCAGGAGAACGCACGCGAAGTGCGGCCGTGGACAGAGCCACTGACACATGGGCCAGGCACGCGTGGCGCATCAATGGCAACCGGGAGCCCCTCTCATTTTCCCCGGGAGCGGCACGCGCAAGCGGCAGCATTTACTGCGGCACGGTAAAACGAAACGGCGCGACGGCAGCGCCTGACCGCCCGTCGCCTCGCTTCTCCCGGCACACGCCAACTCCGCCTAAAAAGGCGCGCCCACTACGCCCATCTCGCCCACTCCACGCCACGACGGCCACGACCACGCCCGCCAGCGGTCGTACGCGGGCCCGCAAAACCGAAACGACCCAACCGTTGGATTCCTTCCAGGGTAAGACAACGACGCCCCTCCGCCCCGAGGCATGGGGTAATACTAATCAGGGGCCCAAAGCCCAAGCCTCGAAAGGGCTCGATGGGCGCCCCAGATTAAGCGATGCGCAGGCTGCTGGTTACACTCGACCAACCCTCGAGCCCGCTACTCGAGGGTGACCCGCACCTTTTGTCACACCCGATTTTCGAAGGAAAACCAAGTGCGTTTCATATGTGCACCAGGATCATGTTTACACACATATGATAGACAAAAGAGTGTAATATCGAAACACAGTGTTCTAAATTACAAGAGATTTATTATAATATTCATATTACACTCTCGGGAGACACGAAGGTCTTTATCGCAGAACAAGCGATAGCTAAACGAAGCGTCTTCAGCTTCCATCTTCCACAGGCATCTTGACTGGGGGAAACGCAAGCCTCAGAACTCATCGTAGTCGCTGTAGTATTCTCCTTCATTTCCTTCTTCTGATTCAGCAATGGCAAGTGTGAGTACACCTAACTAGGTACTCAGCAAGCGGGGTGAAAATGCAAGGCCACAAGGATAGGCTAAGGTTCACAGCAGTGAGCTTTTTAGAGTTGATCAAGTTTTATTAGCAACTTCCTATTTTCTAAATGTAAGTTTATACCATCCCACTTAAGCATTTGAAAGAACATCTTTTTCCAAAAACCCACGAGTAAAACCACGATTTATATTCCATCTTTAAGTTTAATTATCATGTGAGGGTCCAAGCCGCTCTTGACCGTGAGCACGACTGATATATCAGTTTTACACTCTGCAGAGGTTGTACACTTTCACCATAGCTCGTGTTCCCCATGTTGCCCGGGTTTGCAAGGCCCTTAAACACTTCCGAGGTGAGTGGCTAGGGGTCCACTTCGAAGCCTTTACAAAGGTATGCAAAAGTCCAACAACCCTCAAGAGTTACAGCTAGGGCGGTCCACAACCCTCCCTAATGGTCAGCACCTTAGCAAAGGCTGCTACCCCAAGAGGAACGGGCTGTACCCCTGCAACCCCAGACCCCCTCTGCTCCTTTCGGATAAGGCCATCAGTACAATCACACATCTAATTAATTGGCTAAGGTCAGAGCCCATTTTGACACCATGGTTGCACTGTTTTCTTGGGTGGTTCTCCATGTTCCAATTAAATAATTGTTCTCTTGTATTAACCGACATTTAATAATAAAGATATCGTGATCAACAATTTTGTAAAGATTCATTTTGGCCATTCCCAAGGTATTGCAACACTAAGCATGAACTAACCCAAAAATATTATTTAAAACAGGGGTTGGTACAAGGAAGCATGGTAAAAGACTAGATAAATCCTTAAAAAGGTATTCCCATCATATTAATGCAATAATAGTAAATTTTAGTTTGACATGCAGTTATATAGGACAAAAAGAATATGCGGGGAGGGCCACTTGCCTTGGTCTACAAAAAGATCTTCTTCTTCTTCGTAGAGCTGTTCCTGATCCGCGTCGACGGGCGACTCGGTTGCAACTGGCACGAGGTCTACGATCAACACAATAAAACAATAAGAAAACAGTGCATCAAACATTCTTAACAGACTACAACAAGCATCTAAAACTAACAAGCTCGGAAAGACGAACGCTTGGACACCAAGAACGCTAAAAACGGAGCTAGGACGGAAAAGATATGGCCAAAACAAGTTTTAGGGACTTGCTGGCAAAGAAACTAAGTTTCCAGGGGCTAAACTGAAGAAAACCAGGGCTAAAACATAAATACGCATTAAACCCGAGGGCTAATGCGCAAAAGACAAGGGCTGGGCTTCGGGATACAAAAACAGAGAAGCTTAGGGTGCTTTCTGTAAAATTCAGGACCTAAAGCCTCGGTTGACCGTTATTCAACCGGTTGACTTCGGTCAGATTGATCGCGGGCCGTTGGATCAAGATCGGACGGCAGACAGGAGATGGGTCAGGTCGGGCGGCGGCGGGACGCCGGCGTGCGGCGGCGCCGGGCAGAGAGCTCGCCGGCGAAGCTCGAAATCGAGCCACGGGCCTCGGTTTTGGGCGCGGATAGGTGCTACGGCTTTGGGATGGGATGGCGAACACGATGGGGGTGCTCTCGTCGTGGATTGCGCAGCGAGGGCGGTGGTCCGGCGTCGGACAGAGGCGGGCGGCGGTGAACTCGCCGGAGTTCACCCGAACTCGGGGTTCCGGCCACGATTTCAACCGCGGATTGGTTCTGTGTGTGAGTGGTGAGCTAGCGAACATGATCAGGGGGTTCTCGACGTTCAAATGGCCACGGTGACAATGCTCGACGATGAATGGCGGCGGCGGAGCGCCGGTGAGAGCCGTCGGGGTACAAAAAGTGCGAAACAGAGAGCGAGAAGGGGTTCGAGAGCATCGTTACCTCGGTGCGATGCGTTTGGTGCAGTCGGACGGGGTGAAGCAGTGCCGGAGCGACGGATCGACGACGCGGCGGCGCTCGGGCGGCGGCGGCGGCGGAAATTGGAGCGGCTCCGGGGGAATTGGGTTGTGCGAGGGGTCGAAGGGGGTTCTAGGGGGCTCGGTTGTCCTCTTAAAGGGCAGAGAGGGGAGTGGGGAGGGTCGGCATGGTGGAGGTCGGGGAGGCCGGCCATTAATGGCGCACGGGAGTGGAGAGGCTCGGTGGAGAGCCGTTTCGGAGGGAGAGCGAGGGGTTAGAGTGTCGTGGCAGCTGCGGTGGCTCGGTGGGGATGGGAGAGGAAGAGGCGCGGGAGAGAGAGAGACGCGGGGAGGCCGAGCGGCGCTGACGGCGGCGAAGCAGGGGAGGGGCGTCGGGAGGAAGAGGGTGAGCCCGACAGGTGGACCCCACCTGTCGGCGGCGGTGGGAGAGGAAGGGAGGGGGAGACGGCATGGGCCGCAGCTGGGCCAACAGCAGGAGTGGGCCGCGCGCGAGGGGAGAAAGGAGCTGGGCCGCGAGTGCTGCTGGGCCGAAAGAAAAAGAAAGAGAGAGAGAGAGAGATGGGCCGGGAGTGAAAGAGAGTTAGGGAGAAAGTTTAGGGGCGAAAACTGGACTTTTTCATGTTTTTGAAATTCACACACAAATCAAACAAAATATATGCAAACCAAATATGATGCACATGCACTTATTGCTCCAAAATTATTTAAATGATGTTTAAATATTTTTAGGCTCAGATTAAATTAAAAAATTTAATTAAGTCCTTAGAAAAATAAATTAAACCAAGTTGCTATGATTTATTTGTGATGGTATTTTAGGGTGTTACACCTTTCGCAAGGCCCCACTGATCAGGAGTACGAAGCCTGGCCCGTGAAAGGGTTCGACAGGCGCTCCGGATCGACAGAGTCAGGGACAATTCGGGCGTGTTCAACGGACTTTACCCCGAACACGAAGTTTGGGGACGCCCCTGTTGTGTTCAAGGCCGGACAAAGGCAGCTAGTAGGGGGATCCCAACGAGGGAGAGCTTTCACGCCCTCGGACCCTGTCGAAAGGGACCGAGCCCCACCTAGCAAACCTTTGCAAGCGCTACATGGACGCGTCTCCGGACCACGAGCCGACCCCTAGCGAACGGGGCACGGGCGCCCACTTGAACTACCTGCTAACAGCTCACCGAGGCATCCGTGTACGCTGTCCTATTCGAGGGTTGCACGAATGACCTCACCCCTCTTCCCCGCGAAGGGGAAGCGAGGGTCGCAACTCCAAGACAAGAAGCCCCTCCGACCGCCTCCGCTCGGGCCAGGAGCTCGGGGGCTCCTTGCAGCATACCTCCCTCCTCTTATGCGCAAAACGCGTCGAAGCCGTGCAGGGTCCACCCCCCGAATTCCGAATAACTCGACGTCATCCCCGCTACCCGCCACGACAAAAGGGGAGCGGCTAACGCAACCGTCGGGAATCAAAGCCCTTGCACGAGTAAACTCACTCCTCCAAGGGCTCGGGGGCTACACCCGCGGGTGCGCTCGCGCGCCCCCACGGAAAAAATGTGCATAATCAGGAAGGAATAATCCCCGCAGAAGGCCTGGGAACGATCCTGCGAAACCGTCAGCCTCTGCCCGACTGACCCTCAGTCCGCCAGAGGCTCGGGGGCTATTGTCGGGTGAAAGTGCATCTAGGCATTTAATCAATTTTGGTGATTAATGACAATAGAAACTTGGATATAATGTTTTGAATGAGATATGCAGGTGTAAATCAAAAAGAAAAGAAAAGGATATGTGAAAGTATGGTGACCAACTCCTATATAAGCTTTGATGGAAGATCTTGAAGGATTTAAAATCTATTTTATGGTTTGAATTTGAGTATAGGACCACCGTACTATCAAGAGAGACAAGTGATCATGCTATCATGCGACTTTGATGCTCAAACACATCCTCAAATACACACCAAAGCCAAATCAGCCAGACACTTCAAAATGAGAGAAATCCAGCATCTACCGTAAATTTACGGTACCCACCGTAAATTTACGGTGATCACCGGAAATTTCCGGTGAACTACCGTAAATCCGGGCTGAGTTGACTTATCTAGATCTACGCCGTAAATCTACGGTGTACTGTGCAAAACTATGCCTAATGCGACGTACATTTACGGTATGTTTACCGTAAATTTACGGTATACCTCGTCCCCAATGGTCACATTTATGAGAGAGCTATATATACCCACCCACTTCACTCATACCGGTTCTCTTGGCCACATTGACAAACCCTGACACTTTCCAAGCCTCCAAGAGCTCTCCCAACACCCCTTGCTTCGATTTCCAAGTTGTGGTGGTGTGTTGGTTGAGGGACTTGAGCTAAGTAATCCAAGCCTCATTCATTCCTTCTCTTGAGCATCAAGTTCGTGGTTCTCGGATTCTTGTTTGTTACTCTTGGGAATTCATTCCCTAGACGGTTAGGCGTCACCAAGAGCATCCGAGTAAGTTTGTGGATTCGCCTTGGAAGTTTGTATTGCCCAATCCTTCGTGGATTTCATAGTAAGTGCTCTTAGCTCCTTCGTGGTGACTAAGACGAGGAAAGTGGCTTGGTGTTGATAAGCCCGCCTTTCGTAGGCCCTCAACGGAGACGTAGCTCCTTTGTGGAGTGAACTTCGGGATAAATCTTGTGTCTCTCGTTGTTGTTCTTCTTGTTCATAGTGCTCATATTGTTCTAGCTCTCCCTTGCTTATATTGTCTCGATCTATCCACTTGTGAGGTTGCTAGTGGTGCTTGAACTTTTAGATATTTCAGTTCATCATATACAACCATTTGTTTCATATAAATTGTTGTTGCATTACGAGAATCTAGCTTGATTTGTGTTGGGCGAGGTTTACCGTAAATCTACGGTAGTAGGCGGAAATTTACGGTGCCTACCGTAAATTTCCGGTGGCTACCGTAAATTTACGGTTGTCTGACATTTCGTGGAGTTATTTGTGATAATTTTCAGGAACGCCTATTCACCCCCCCCTTTAGGCCAAGTGTTGATCCTTTCAATTGGTATCAGAGCCTAATCCCTTGTTTAGGCTTAACCGCTAAGGGAAAAAAACGCTATGGCCGGTGCGGGAGATGGATCAGAGATGGCTTCCGCTCACAAAGATAAACATCCGACGCCCGTTGAGTCAAGCTCAAGCGATGATGAATTCAACATTAGCGAAGTTGATGAGAGCTTGGATGAACAAGAAAAGAAGAAACAAAGAAGGGAGAAGATAAGGAAGAAGATTAAGGAGAAGGCCGAAAGAAAGGCGCAAAAGCTTCTCAAGAAGAAGATACGAGAGAGAGACGCCCTCGACGGACTTCACTCGGTGTCTTATCGATATGAGACATCCTCTTCTACCAAATCTTTCAACCCTTCTAGTCTTAATTTCTCATCCGTTCCAATGGGCAAAGTCCCCAAATTCAACGGGATTGACTATGCCCGGTGGAGCGATGATATGAATGTTTACTTGCATGGTCTTCATCCATCTCTTTGGACTATTGTGAAAATAGGTGTCGACAAGAGTGCAACGCCAAGTCGAGAACAAAAGTACGACATCTTCCGCAACTCTCAAACCGTGACCGTGCTTAGAAGTGCTCTAAGCTCTTATGAGTACAACAAGATTAGAGGAATCGATAGTGCCAAGGAGCTATGGGACACTCTTCAAATGGTGCATGAAGGATCGGATGAGGTCAAGGAAGGGAAGGTAGATCTCTTACAAGGAGAACTAGAAGCTTTTGTCATGAAGAAGGATGAAACTTTGCAAGAGATGTATGATCGATTGAAGCTTCTTGTCACCGAAATTAGAATGCTTGGAAGCAATGATTGGGGCGAGAGCAAGGTCAAAAAGAAATTGCTTAGAGCATACGCACCCAAGAACCCAATGCTTGCCACAATGATTAGAGAAAGTGACAAGTTCAAGACAATGGTGCCCATGGAGCTATTCAACAAGTTGCAATATCATGAGATGAATAGCTTGGATGTGACAAGGTCAATACAACAAACCGAAGTCAAGACCATAGCTCTCAAGGCCGAACCAAGCAAGAAAGTTGAGTCAAATGAGAAGACCTCAACTTCCAAGAAGAATGAAGATTCAAACGACCATGAGAGCACCGATGAAGAAACCGCTATGATGGTTAGGAACTTCAAGAGATTCATGAAGACAAAAGGTGAAAAGAAGAGCTTCTCTCAACGAAGATGCTATGAGTGTGGGGAGAAAGGTCACTACATTGCTGATTGTCCCCGCAAGAAGAATGACAAGGATGACAAGAAGTCCAAGGACAAGACCGGTGACAAAGACAAGAAATACAAGGAGAAGAGTCGAGAGTACAAGAAAAGATTTGGAAGCGCCCACGTCGGTGAAGGTTGGGATTCATCAAGTGATGACTCCGGTGATGAAGGAATGACCACTTGTGCCATCCAAGCTTCCACGCCAACTCCACGACTCTTCAACGACATCGATGAGAGTGATGACGAAGCTCCCATGTGCCTCATGGCTCAAGGGACTAAGGTATTTGACACCACACCACCTCTCTCATCCACTCTCTTGTCATCCAGGAACATTGAAAATGATCTAGATAATGAAGAAGCCGAACATGAGAAAAACATGATAAAGAAGTTCGGCAAAGATGGGTACAAATTTATTAAAAAACTAATAGAGAAAGTTGAGAAAAGAGAGGAGTCTCTTGATAGGCAAGAAGAATTGCTCATCCTTGAGAAGGAGAGAAACCTTGTCCTAGAAGAGGCTCTAGTTGAGGAGAAACTCAAGGTTGAGAAATTGGCTTGTGAGTTATCTCATGCCAATAACTCACGGGAGAAGATGTCAAAGGAATTGTCTTTGACAAATGACTCTCTAACTAACCTAAAGAATGCTAAAAGTGAGCTTCAAGAAAGGCATTCAAGCCTAGAGATTAAATATAAAGATCTAGAAGCCAATTTTAGCTCACTTTGGGAAAGTACCAAGAACAACTCTAAAACAACTCTTGACTCAAGTGTCTCTACTAGTGAAGGTTGCTCAAGATGTTATAAAGTTGATTTAGATACTTGTGCAACTAACATTTCTAAGCTAGAGGAGGAAGTCAAGGCTAAAGATGCTCAAATCCAAAAGTTGACCAATGCCATTGGCCAAGACCAAGGTAAGGGCAAGAGTGTATTCGAGACCCACCCGGCATATAAAGCCGGTAGATATGGTACTATCAAGGATGGGCTTGGATACACTCGAGGTGGAAAGGCCAATGGGACAAAGAAGATAAGAGGTCGTGATGTGACATTGTTCACCAAGGGGACCAATCTAGGTGAACTAATGGATGCGGCTCATGGGGTGGTAAGGTCCATGGAGCCCTTGCCAATGGCAAAAGCATCTAGTCAAGATGTCAAGACCAAGACCAAGAAGGAAGAGAAGGTCATTGAGCACAAGCCATTGCCAAACTACTCCATCGACTATATGGTCACTTGGGACCAAAATGGGAAGATGGTGGTAAAGTATATAGGTGCTCATACTAGGAAGATGATGAGAAGTGTGTGGGTGCCTAAAATGTCAAAAGCTAACACTCAAGGACCCAATCACTTTTGGGTACCTAAGTCCAAGGCTTAAACTTGTTTTGTAGGCATATTCCTCCGGTGGATCTTCGTGGTTGTTGGATAGTGGATGTTCAAATCATATGACCGGAGAAAAGAATATGTTTGCAAAGCTACAAGAGTATGACTCACCCGTTGAGAAGATCACATTTGGTGACAACAATCATGGTGATGTCATAGGTCAAGGTGAAATATCTATCTCTCAAGACTCATCTCTTTCCAATGTTTATCTTGTTGATTCTTTGGGATACAACTTGTTGTCGGTCTCACAACTATGTGAGAAGGGCTACAATTGTCTCTTTACTAATGAGGGTGTGAGCATCCTAAGAAGGGAGGATTCCTCTATTGCTTTTACGGGTCGACTCAAGGGAAAGCTTTACTTAGTTGATTTCACAACTAGTAAAGTGGAACCGAAGACTTGTTTAGTGGCAAAATCTAGCTTGGGTTGGCTTTGGCATCGCCGGCTAGCTCATGTTGGGATGAGGAACTTAGCCAAACTTCAAAAGGATGAACACGTTCTAGGACTAACAAATGTCGTGTTTGAGAAAGATAGATTGTGTAGTGCTTGTCAAGCCGGGAAGCAAGTTGGTGCTCCACATCCACCCAAGAATATTTTGACTAGCTCAAGACCACTCAAGTTGCTTCACATGGATTTATTTGGACCGGTTGCATATGTTAGCATTGGCGGGAACAAGTATGGACTTGTCATTGTAGATGACTTTTCTCGCTTCACATGGGTTTTCTTTTTGCAAGACAAGAGTGAAGCTCAAACAATCATCAAGAGATTCATTAAGAGAGCTCAAAATGAGTTTGAGTTGAAGATCAAGCATATAAGAAGTGACAATGGGACGGAGTTCAAGAACACCAATGTTGAAGAGTTTCTTGATGAAGAAGGAATCAAGCATGAGCTCTTCGCACCATACACACCTCAACAAAATGGCATTGTTGAGAGGAAGAACCGGACTTTGATTGAAATGGCACGGACCATGCTTGATGAGTACAAGACCCCGGATAACTTTTGGGCCGAGGCGGTTAGCACGGCTTGCCATGCCACTAACCGTCTCTATCTTCAAAAGTATTTGAACAAGACTCCATACGAGATACTAACCGGTAACAAACCAAAGGTGCACTACTTTCGAGTCTTTGGTTGCAAATGTTACATTCTTAACAAGAAAGCCAAAAGCTCAAAGTTTGCACCTAAGGTTGATGAAGGCTTTCTACTTGGTTATGGTACTAACGAACACGCCTACCGTGTTTTCAACAAAACCACCGGTTGTGTTGAGATCACGGTAGACGTAAAATTTGATGAATCAAACGGCTCTCAAGTAGAGCAAGTTGTAAATGACCTTGTAGATGAAGTGCCGCCAAGTCAAGCTATCAAGAACTTGAGTTTAGGGGAAGTAAAGCCTCAAGAGCTTCCAAATGAAGATGAAGAACAAGACCAAGATCCGGAAATCATGTTCAACATCGATCCATCACCATCAACAAGAGTTGAACCACCAAGCTCATCACAAGATCAAGTCCAAGATCATGGTGACGATCATGACCATGGCAATGATCAAGGGGGAGCTCAAGGTGAAGATGCTCAAGATGTTGAGTCACATCATGAAGAAGAAGATGATGGACCCATCCAACGTCAATCAACATTCTCACATCCAAGAGTTCACCAAAGTATTCAACGGGATCATCCCGTTGACAATATCCTTGGGAGCATCCAAAGAGGGGTAACCACTCGTTCACGTTTAGCAAATTTTTATGGATGTTACTCGTTTGTTTCTTCTTTGGAACCTCTCAAGGTGGAAGAAGCTCTTGGTGATGCCGATTGGGTAATTGCAATGCAAGAAGAGTTGAACAACTTCACAAGAAACGAAGTGTGGGAGTTGGTTCCAAGGCCCAAGCAAAATGTGATTGGCACCAAATGGGTTTTCCGGAACAAGCAAGACGAAAATGGTATTGTTACAAGAAACAAAGCTAGATTGGTAGCTCAAGGTTTCACACAAATCGAAGGACTTGACTTTGGTGAAACATACGCTCCAGTGGCTAGGCTTGAATCTATCCGTATTCTTCTAGCTTATGCCTCCTATCACAACTTCAAGTTATATCAAATGGATGTGAAGAGTGCATTCTTGAATGGGCCTCTTGGTGAGCTAGTGTATGTGGAGCAACTGTCGGGATTTGAAGACCCCAAGCACCCCGACCATATCTACAAACTCCATAAGGCGCTCTATGGGCTTAAGCAAGCACCTAGAGCATGGTATGAATGCCTTAAGGATTTTCTTCTCAAGAATGGCTTTGTAATAGGGAAAGCCGATTCTACTCTCTTCACTAGGAAAATAGACAAAGATTTGTTTGTTTGTCAAATTTATGTTGATGATATAATCTTTGGTTCTACTAATGAAAAATTTTGTGAAGAGTATAGTAGGATAATGACCAAAAGATTTGAAATGTCAATGATGGGGGAATTGAAGTTCTTTCTCGGATTTCAAATCAAGCAATTGAAGCATGGCACGTTCATATGTCAAACCAAATATACAAGTGATATGCTCAAGAAGTTTGACATGGCCAATGCTAAGCCCATCAAGACTCCTATGCCTGTGAATGGTCATCTTGATCTCAATGAGGAAGGTAAACCCGTCGATCAAAAGGTATATCGCTCCATGATTGGCTCCTTGATTTATCTTTGTGCATCTAGGCCTGATATAATGCTTAGCGTGTGCATGTGTGCAAGATTTCAAGCCAATCCCAAGGAATGTCATTTGATGGCTGTTAAGAGAATCTTTAGATATCTAGTGCATACTCCGAACCTTGGCTTGTGGTATCCCAAAGGCTCCACTTTTGATTTACTTGGCTACTCCGATTCGGATTATGCCGGTTGCAAAGTAGATCGGAAGAGTACAACGGGGACTTGCCAATTTCTTGGTAGGTCTTTGGTGTCATGGAGCTCTAAGAAACAAAATTCCGTTGCGCTATCCACCGCCGAGGCCGAGTATGTTGCAGCCGGTGCTTGTTGTGCTCAACTACTTTGGATGAGGCAAACCTTGAGTGACTTTGGTTGTGAGTTCAAAAATATCCCTCTCTTGTGTGACAATGAGAGTGCCATTAAACTAGCCAACAACCCTGTCCAACACTCAAGAACCAAGCACATTGACATAAGGCATCACTTTCTTAGAGATCATGAAACCAAAGGAGATATCGCTCTATGTCATGTCGGAACCGAAAAACAATTAGCCGATATCTTCACAAAGCCTCTTGATGAGCAAAGGTTTTGTTCCTTGAGGAGTGAGCTAAATATCTTAGATTCTCGTAACTTGGCTTGACTTATTGCACATGTTTGAGTGATGATAGCATAGATTTTTGAAAGTAAAAGATTTTCGAACCTATATGTGTTTTGTTTTGTTTTGAAAAGATTTGGTTTTTGATCCTTTGATCCCGTCAACTCATATGTGACTATTGTTCTCATTGATTATTTGTGTCTAGTCACACATTGGGGAGATATCTAGTTGGTTGGCACACAACTTTTCTTTATCTAGGTGGCTCAATCCTTCTCAGGGCTTATTGCAGGAATTCACCGTAAATTTACGATGAATGGCGTAAATTTCCGGCTAATGCGACGGAAATTTCCGCCGGAAATTTACGATGGTTTATCTGTCTCTCGACACACACCGTAAATTTACGGTAGACACCGTAAATTTCCGGCTATTGCGACGGAAATTTACGGTGGGTACGGCGTAAATTTACGGTGAGCTGCGGTTTTAACCCCTTCTTTACCCTAGCCCGTGCTTTTCTATCTCATTCTCTTCCTCCTCAAGTTGCTGCCGCCTCTCTCTCTCCCACATTCTCTCCCATGGCGATTTTGCCATCCCACCACTAAAAGGCTCCGAGTTTTGAAGTGGTGGTGCTCCTAGGGTTGATCAAGGGCTAAGGACTTGTTGTTCCTTGTTCATCCTCGAATCCAAGCTTCAACTCAAGGTATCTCGTCCTGGATCTCAATGTTACATCTTGTAGTTCTTATCTAAAGGCTTCCACGTTGTTTCCCTAGCAATATCCTTTGTTTTCCATGGATTTCATGAGGCACATTGCAAATTTACGATGAGGATTGGTTATGAACTTGGATATGAGCTCTAGGGATGCCCGATCTCTTTTTCTAGACTTGTTTAGGCTCAATCCCTTTGCAAGAGTCGTTCCATCACCTATCTACAGCCTAGATCCCAAATGCCATAGGTTTTCATCGAGTATTTGATTGAATATGCAAATCGAGGAGGTGATGGTTGTCTGTCGGAAATTTCTGTCGAGTTTACCGTTCCTACCGTAAATTTCCGGTAACCCACCGGAAATTTACGACAGACAGGCATCGGTTCCTCGATTCTCATGTTTGATTAAGTATGCTCTCTTTTTCTTCTAGTTTTTGGGTTTCAATGTCATTGTTTACTTGTTGATGTAAAATCCGCACTTCACGCCAAGCACACAGCAAGCCGAATTAGCTAGCTTTACACGTGACCCGAGCGTTTGAATCCGAAAGCGTGCCAGTCAATTTTCCTGAAAACTGACAAAGGGAGAAAAGATGTTCAAATAACACCTGGAACGTACCGGGTGATACCAGTCAGTTCCATATTTGTGGCTACGGAGCCAGTTTCGAACGACATATAGCTATAGGGAAGCTATCTGTCAGCAGTTAAAGCATCATTCGGCAATCGGCAAAGCACGCAGGAAACGCACTGCCGAATGCGTGACGTAAGCATGACGAAAGATCGGTATTTGACTGAATAAACATTGTAACGCATATTCATAACCGATTAAAAGGGAACAGAGCATGATAGATGAATAAAAGGGCGAAAACATGACCATAATTTCATAATAAACAAGAATGCATAGACTAAAAGCACTAGTCTACCGCATGTCTAGGTACTTTTCAACCCGTCGAGCATGAAACAAGCAAGTTAATCCACCGCATGATACGACTTGCTTGGAATCACACCACCAACCAAGAATAGATCAATCCACCGCATGATATACTCTAATCGTGGAAGGCTAAAAGCATTCTTTATTTAAAACAAAACCTTGAACATGTTTCGCTCGTGACGATACTGCCGAATACAGCTATATAGCCGAATCGGGTTCCATGAAGAAGGAACATGCTTCGTTGGTGATGATAGGTCTATCAGATCGAATCGAATTCTAATCCACCGGATGATTAGCTCTAAGACGACCCAAAAACCTGCATCCACCGCATGATACCCGGTTCTATCAAGATCTACACAAGACCAACGAGCTTGGACCCGCAACACGTGGCAATCCAGATTGACTTCGAATTCGGCTATGGAAACGCGGTGCATTATGAGCTAGAACCGAATCTAATCAACCTGGACTGGGCAAAAAGAGTGTTGTAATGAATTAAACATAAAGGTAAAATCCAGAGCAACACATGGTAACTTAATAGATCTATCAGATCTTGCCAAAATCCAATAGAACCGATAACTTGTTCCACGCTAAAACTTAGCCCACCGCATGGCTCATGATCTAACAATGGAACCTTCCTGAACCAAAGCCTAAATCCACCGCATGATACTAGGCATGGTGCAGGGTTGCCGGTACTTACGGAGGTCGACGGATCGATGATTCCTCTCGAAGAACTCGACGACTCGACTAAGGGACTCGAAGTTGGCACGGGGCCGGTTTGTTGTATGATTGATTCTACTCTTTTTTTACAACTACCATGGGTTTATATTTATACCCAGGTTTCGACACGACTCCTAGTTAATTACGATTACATTATTTATTTCCTAAAAAGATAAACGTCGGGGCACCGTATCCGTCTTGCATTCGAAGTTAAACCAGCCTTTTCCTTACACTTGATCCACGTCATCACGCACTCCCGAATTCATCCTGCGGAATATTTTCTTGCCGAATGACAATGCGTTCCCGACCGCAGAACGTCTTTACCGAATGCTCTGGGGAAAAACTTCTTTGCCGAATGATATCTTTTCAACGAATCCGGCCCACATGTCAGCCTCTTCCTGGTGCCAATTTTTGGTGTCAACACATGCCCCTTCAATTTCGGGATAAAAGATAATTTTATCTCGGAATTGACCAGAAGCACTCAATATTCCCAAGTTAGTTCTGCTCGACACCCGCTTCTCCTTTTGAATCTTTAGAGCTCTCATCCAGATCCGAACCCTAGGTTATCGACTTCCAAGATTCAATCTTCAAATGGCGGACCAAGATTTTGCCCTCCAGGTAAACTTCAATCCCCTCAAGCACATTCGGTATTCTTCTTTCGATTTTGCATTTTAAATTTCCTCTCATCTTTTTCCATTCTTGATAGGCACTAGCTGCCGAAATCCTTATCCCTGTTGAGGAAAAAGCTCCATCCTACTTCCTCGGCCCTGTAGGGAATTCAGATCCTTCCGAACTCATTGCGGCTGAATCTCAAAGGGTTCCTTTCAAGATTTCATTGACAAAATCTCATGAGTGGCAAGACGCCTTCAAGAACTGGCCTTTGCCCCCAATTGCCGGTTGGAGAAATTGGTACAAAAGGATATCTGATGACAAAAGCCCCCAAACACAGAACTGGGACCATCTGTGTATTTCTCATTGCCTGGAGCTGTCACTAGCTGAAACACCAAAGAACGAGAACCTTCTGATTGCAGCTTGTCATTTTTGGTCCAATGGCGCAAATGCTTTTCTCTTCGGTCATGGCCCAATGTCTCCCACTTTGGCCGATGTCTACATGATGACCGGCCTGAACGTTACAGGAACTGTATATCCATATGACCACAAAGGTTCCTCCAAGCAGACAGGAGTAAAAACAGGGGTTGGATACAAGAGATACATCCAAAACCATATGTCTGATGGCCCTCTGACCGATGTCGAATATAGAGCCTTCCTGAACATGTGGCTATGCAGATCAGTCTTCTGTGGCAAAGCCAATGAGCCAACCCTGAATCATATCGTGATGGCTGAAGAGCTGGCTGCCGGAAAACTCATTCCACTTGGGAAATACTTCCTGGGAAGTGTCTACCATATGCTCAATCAAACCACCCTCCTGATGTATACCAGCAAGAAAATCCCCTGTGTCAATGGTCCTTGGTGGTTTGTCCAAATGTGGCTGCAGTTGTACATGCATCAAATCGTCGCTATTGATCTCAACAGCCGAGATTTTCCTTCAATCAATTACAAAGAAGGAGAAACCCGGAGAACCAAAGGTTGTCAAACCTATGGAGAAGCTGCCTCCACTGTATCTATCAACAAGAACATCGGTGAACTGTTTGAGCTCTTCTTCAAAGGCTTTGCTCATCCTCTTTGGTTCCCATATCTGGACAACGACAACCTCACTCTCCCTTGCGAATTCAGCTTTGAAACTGGATGCACTGATGTACAATCTATAGCGATCTTCAATGCCTTCATCCAGCCCTGCATCCTGCCAGCCGAATTCTGTGGAGGAAGGCTGGTTCAAAGCACTTACGAATATTATCAGCCAAATATGATGGCTAGACAGTTGGGATGTGGCCAAGTGCCCCCCAGGCTATTTCTTCACGAATTTCTCAAGCCTAGGGAGATTGTCAAGGATTCCACAGAGACAAGAAGGATTTTTACTTATAAATGCTGCGGAACTATCTATGCACCTGATCCTTTTGTGCCAATAATATCTGCCCATCCTTCTTTCACTCTCTGGTGGCAAGAACTCCATGATCATATCTTCAACATGCCAATCCATCTCTTCTGCTTCGAGTTAATGCCTGATTATCAGCCAACCTCAGAGGTAATACGCTTATCCCTTCATCTGTCTCAATAATATTAACCTCGATTGATTCTTATTCTGTCATCTTGCAGGATATAACACCTGCCCCTCTTGCCAGGGCGATCTTGTACAAAGCTGCAGGCCCAATATCTGCTTTGGGGCACCAATCTCCTACCTTGGCTCAACTGATGGCTAGACAGGCTTCTCTAGATCCAATACTTACTAGACCATCATCTGTCAAGAGGAAAGCCCTTTCTTTAACTGCTCCCTTAGTTGTAAAGAAGAAAAGAACAAGCAGCAAAAAAGTTATCAAGGTCAGAGCCTTCTTCTTTTGACCATAATGCCATTGGTATTTTGCTCAGCTTTATCCCTTCTTGGTTTCAGGTCAGAGAACAGCAACTAGCAATCAGTACAGATCTTGCCGATGCTTCATTGACTGGTAAAATTCTACCACTTTATCCTCTTAACTTCTTTTTCATCGGCACTCATTCTTTGTTAACTGCAGAACAATCCTCAATGGATCCAATCTTGGAAAGCTCTTCTTCTCATCACGATTCATCTCTAGCTTTGCAACTTCTTCCTCAATCAGAAGCATTATCTTCACCAAGAAATCTTCCAGCCTCTCCTCAGCAAGATACACAGAATCTTTCCATTGAGCCTGAGAGGCTTCCTTCCCCCATTCAGGAAGTCAGGAACGAGGTAAACAAAACCATTCAACTTTCTCTACCCTTTCTCTCAGCGGATTATTACTAATTCGGCAAGACTTTCTGTCAGGAGAAATCTATTTCATCATCCAGCTATTCTTTTGCTGTGGACGAATTGGTTGCCGAACAAGGGGAAGAAACATCTTCTGGCCAAACTCTATCAGAAGAAAATCAAACAAAGCTGAAAGATATCCTTGCTTTGCTGCACAAGAGTATCCAAGATCAAGTCAAAGATGCTGATCTCTTAAGGGATGTACTGGAATCCATTGACCAAGAACTCCCTGATGATATCAAAACTTCTTTGGAACCCGTTTCTCATTTGGATCAACAATACGCCGCAGTAAAGCAGGCTCTAAAAAACCAATCTTCTCAACCAGCTCTGGAACAGAGGAGATCCACAGCCAAACAATCTGTGAAAGACCTGCATACTCAAGCTCAGAACAGCAAAGAATTACTGACCAAATTGGAATCTGAACTTGAAAAGAAGAAGGTCAGAAAAGCTGCACTTGAAGCCGAATTGAGAGATCTATCGGCCGAAATTGAAGCTGATGAGAAGAAGATAGTTGAGCTTCCCAAATTAACAGAGAAGATGCGAAAGGAAGCTTCAGCAGCTCTGAACGAAGAAAAACAACTCAAGGCAAAGCTTGCTGCTCTGGCTAGAACCTAAGAAGCTGACAAAAACTTATTAGAGAGCATTAGCAATATGATATCAGATGCTAAAAATGTAATCTCAAAGTACTTGGGCTTGTAATTGTGACAAATAATTAATAACCGAATGCTCTATCAATCCCGCAACTTTGTCATTTCTTAACTCCATTTTTCTCCATTGTGGATAACTCATTCGGCAAAGCTGGCTATAACAGTGTCAGACCCGAAAATGCTTCAAACACGACATAGCCGAATCTCATTCAGTCAAAACTGAATACGACTCGGTAAGAATCCCAAACGACATGGAAATCGATCGGTTGGAAAATCCTTTCCACCTTCTGAACTCCTTGGGATATGCACCACAATCTTCGGCCATGATCTCTTCGTTAGTTCCATAAATAAGAACCTTGCGCGCTCCTAATCTTTTATCAAATCCTCCGTCTTCCAAGCTTTCTGCTAGCCTGAGCCCCCTCTTCCTCGAGAACAGTAATCTCCAGAAAACCCCAATGACCAACAACAGCGGAAGACGCCCGGCCGTCGACGAAGCTGAAGGGAGCCGCGCCAGTGCTCGTCGGAGGTGATGACTGTCTGCCTCTCCTTATCCTTTCCTCCAGATTTTGCCTTATTCTCAACTTTCTTTGTGTTTTCAGGCTCATCCAATGGAACCCCGTTACTGCCTTGGCTGCGGCTCCGGCTGCAGCGGGTGATTCTTCGAAGTCATCTAACCGATCCCCCAGGCCCAACTGGGATCTGTGCTACTCAGATAGCGATGCCTGCCGATTCAAGCAGGAACGTGACGACACTCGGCATGAGCTAGAGGTCATCTCCAAACAAGCCGGGATCGCAGACCTAGAGTGGCAACACCAGCGCAAGCAGCTGCTCGAGACCATCGACGGTAATTTCTGCGGTTCGCTTAACTTCAATCTGACCTTGGACTAACCCGCCGTTGCTTCGTAATCCTACAGATCGCGACGCCGAACTCGATCAGCTGAAGACATTGGTTGAGTCTTTGGCAAACAAGGTGAATGCTCCTGGGGACACGCCAGAAGCTCGCCTCGGTGCAGTGGCAGGCCGTGTCGATGAGGTGGCCTTACACGACGTCCGTCTGGGCACTGCCGCAGGCCTAGTCGCCATGTCGACGCACACTGGCACTGACTATTCCAGGCTACCGCCCGGCTTTGCCAATGGCAATCCGGAGGAGATCGACGATATTGAGGCCTCCATAGATCGCCTTGATGCTCATGGCGTCGCCATTGCCGATTCCATTCATCCCCAGTCTATTCTGAACAGGTTGTTCCATTAGTTTGTACTAGGGATTATGGAATTTCGGCAATAAAACTTATCTTTTGCAGTCTTTTTTGTGATAACTTGGTCAAACTCATGATGCAAAATATTTGTACTAAGGGCAATACATTCTGGTATTGGCCATTTTCCTTCTGTTGGCATTTGTTCTGAAGGCGGCTCCTTCCCGAATGCCGGCTGTTTCAGTTGTCCTGGCATTGAATATTTCAATCAGCGATCAACTTCAACACTAGGATAATATTTCTTCAAGTATCTCCCATTGATAGCAACACTAAACTCTTCTCCTAGCAAAGTTTTCAGGACATATGCATTTCCAGGCACGCATCTGACCACTCTGAAAGGACCTTCCCAATTTGGAGACCATTTACCGAATGCACTGTATTTAGTTCCAATCGGTAATATTGCTTTCCAAACTAAATCTCCTTCTGCAAATTGCTTGACTTTCACCTTCTTGTTGTAATATTTAGCAACTCGCATTTTATTTTTCTCAACATTTTCCAAGGCCCTGAGACGAATCATATGCAAATCTTCTAATTCATCCATCATTAAATCATTATAATCTTTAGAACTTAAATCTTTTTGCAACTTTATTCTCCTTGAGTCTGACTGCATCTCCCATGGCAAGATAGCATGATGTCCATATACCAATTCATAAGGAGACGTCTGTGTAGCCCCATGTGGAGCCATTCGGTAAGCCCATAAAGCCTCATTTAATACCGAATGCCACTTTCTTGGCTTCTGATCAATCTTCTTCTGTATAATTTTAATCATAATCTTGTTAGAAGCCTCTGCCTGACCGTTAGCTTGGGCATAATAAGGAGAAGAATTCAACAATTTGATGCCCATACTTTCAGCAAAATTTCTGAACTCTGAAGATGTAAACTGAGTTCCTTGATCTGTGGTGATTGTTTGAGGAATTCCAAATCTGTAAATGATATGTTCTTTAACAAATTCAACCATATTCTCTGATGTCACCTTCTTTAATGGAATCGCCTCAACCCACTTAGTAAAATAATCGGTTGCTAAAAGCACAAACTTATGCCCCTTGCTAGATGGAGGATTTATTTGGCCAATCAAATCTATTCCCCATCCTCTGAATGGCCATGGCTTGATAATAGGATTCAGGACCGATGCTGGAACTCTTTGAATGTTTCCAAATCTCTGGCAATCTTGGCATCCCTTGTAATATTCAAAGCAGTCTTCTAGCATTGTGGGCCAATAGTACCCAGTTCTCCTAATAACCCATTTCATTCGGTAAGCCGACTGATGTGCTCCACACAGCCCATCATGCACTTCACTTATCAGCCTTTTTGCTTCTTCTTGACTTAAGCAATGTAACAGCACCCCATCCAAGGATTTATAATATAAATTATCATCAAGAAGAACAAACTTTAAAGCTTTATACCTGAGCTTTCTAGAAACTTTTCGGGATGGATTCTCCAGATAATCAACAATTTCTTTTCTCCAATCATCTTCTGCTAGATTACTCCCGAAAGCATATACATCATTAGCAAAAACTTCTTGAAGCTCTCTATAACCCGAAGCACTTTGAGCTAATCTGTTCGCCTCTCCATTGTCTCTCCTAGGAATATGCCGCAGAATTACTGACTGAAACTCCTTTAAGATTTGCTTGCATTCCTCATAATAATTCCTTAAGATATCGTTTCTGCACTCATATTCGCCATTTAGTTGCCTTATGACTAACTCTGAATCTCCAAAGATTTCAACTGCAATGGCCTTTGCTTCTCTCAAGTATTGAAGTCCTCTGAGCAACGCTTCATACTCGGCTTGATTATTAGTGACAGTTGGTTGAATAGGAATAGCAAATTCAAATACCTCTCCTTTTGGCGAAATTAACAAAATACCTACTCCACCACCTTTGTCACATGAAGATCCATCGAAGAATAATACCCAAGGAGTAATTTCAAGCAAATTAGCTGATGAATCGCGATGTTCAGTAATGAAGTCAGCAATAATCTGTCCTTTAACAGCCTTTGCCGATTCAAACTTTAACTCAAATTCAGACAAAGCTAAAATCCATTTGCCAATCCTTCCGTTCAAAATTGGCATAGACAACATGTGCTTTATCACATCGAATTTTGAATACACAATGCATTCGGCATGTAGCAAGTAGTGCCGAAATTTTGTACAGGAGTAGTAAACACATAAACAAAGTTTCTCGGTAGCCGAATACCTCGTTTCGGGATCAAGCAGTTTCCGTCTAAGGTATGCAACTACCCTTTCCTTTCCCTCAAATTCTTGTATGAGGGCCGATCCAATAGTTTGGGTACCGGCCGCCACGTACAACTTAAAAGGCTTGTTTAGCTGTGGAGGTACCAATATTGGTGGTTCTTTCATGTATTCCTTGATCTCATCAAAAGCCTTTTGTTGTTCGTCACCCCATACAAATTTCTGATCCTTCTTGACTTTTAGCAGTGAAGAGAAAGGCAATATCTTTTGTGATAAGTTTGATATGAATCTTCTTACGAAATTGATCTTGCCAAGTACTGACTGTAATTCCTTAAGATTAGTTGGAGGAACAACTTCATCAATGGTTTTCATACTTTTCTTGCCAACTCCTATTCCTCCTTCATGCACCAGAAATCCCAGAAATTCTCCTGCCGAAACTCCAAAAGCACATTTATTTGGGTTCATCTTGAGCCCATGTTTCCTAGTGCACTCTAGAGCTTTCCTTATGTCGACCAAATGTGCTTCATGATCCAATGACTTAATCACAACATCATCAATATATATTTCCACAATCTTGCCGATCAACTCATGAAAAATATAATTCATGGCTCTCTGATAAGTTGCACCAGCATTCTTCAAACCAAACGTCATGACAACCCATTCAAACAACCCTATATGTCCTGGACATCTGAAAGCTGTTTTCGCTATATCTTCCAATGCCATAAAAATTTGATTGTACCCTGCATTACCATCCATGAAACTAATCACTTTATATCCAGCAGCAGCATCAACCAACGAGTCAGCAATAGGCATTGGATATCCATCCATGGGTGTAGCTCTGTTCAGATCTCTAAAGTCTATGCAAACTCTCATCTTCCCATTTTTCTTGTACACAGGAACAATATTAGAGATCCATTCTGCATATCTGCATGGCCGAATAAAATTTGCTGCTATTAATCTTTCCACTTCTTTCTTTACATCGGTCAACACTTCATCTTTGTAGATTTTCCGGGGTGGTTGCTTGTAAGGTTTATAACCAGGCTTGATCGGCAATCGATGCTCAACAATGGAACGATCTAAACCAGGCATCTCCGAATAATCCCAAGCAAAGCAATCTTTGTATTCTTTTAACAACTCAATCAACTTTTCTCAGAAAACTGAATCCAAGCTAGCACTGATGAATATCGGCCTTGGTTTGTCACCATCTCCAATGTCTACTTCTTCTAATTTATCAGCCGACACAAATCCATGTCCTAGCTTCCCGTCAGTCCTATCGATTGGATTATCCATTAAAAATTACTAAAAGAGCCGACTACTTCGATCGGCTGTTGATCACTGCTGACTGGCTCAACAGGACCTTCTCCCCAGTCCTTACCTGAGAAACAATCTATGCCTTGATATTCCCAGAAGGCTGGTTCCACATTAGCCACGCTAATTGAATCATCTGCTGGGACAATTTCCACTTCATCATCTATCCACTGAATAAGCTGCTGATGCATAGTAGATGGAATACAGCAATTCGCATGGATCCAATCCCTTCCAAGTAGCAAGCTGTATGCCCCTTTGCCTTCAATAACAAAGAAGGTTGTAAGCAAAATCTTAGATCCAATCATCAGATCTACATGTACACATCCTTTGGTGTCCGAAGGATTTCCAGCAAAATCATTCAAAACTATGCTTGTTGGCGTTAAATCTCCAGGGCTCATGCCAAGTTTCCTTAATGTATTGTATGGCATCACATTAACAGCAGCTCCACCATCAACAAACATCTTCGTCAGTGGCTTTCCGTTGACATATCCTCTTAAGTACAGTGGCTTCATGTGCCGATTCTGGACTGGCTTCTCGAAAATAGCTTGCTTATTCAATACCAATTGTGCCATTAACCCACATTGCTCGGCTTCATCCACTTCTGACAATATCTCTTCCTGTACAATTTGATTAGCTGGAGCCATAAATTCATTCGGCAAGAAACATACCATGCATGTAGGAGCCGAATGACCCGATTCGTCAGGTTTGTCTTTTGGACGCCATATCGATCTCATCCTGGTTCCTGCTCGCTTCAACTCTTGATTCCTCAGGCGCTGGACTCTTCTCTTCTGGCTCTTTCTTAAACCAGGTGGACACCACTGTCCTTTTTGCCAGACATACTCACGATCTTCTTCTTCATGATCAATCCATCTATGATCAGCATGTTTTTTCCTTGGTTGATCATCATTCTTATATATTTTTAGACGCCGATCATCACTAGGATGTATCCTTCCAATTCTTTCGTGGACGGATCGGCGATTGGCACCATTTTGCCTATGTTCGACATATCCATTACTGCATTCAGGACAGTTATTCCATGTAGGCAGCTTTAAACCCTCGTTCCAACAGTGTCTGAAGAAGACACAGTCCCAATGTGCACGTTCTCGTTCTCGGACATATACCTCTTGTTCTTCCTCATACCTTTTTTCTTCGCACCTCTTCTTCTCCTCCTCGTACTCACGTTTCTGATAGCGTTCTTTTTCTTGCTGACGCTGCCACTTATTGAGGAGAATGCGCGATGTGACTCTGAGTTTAGAAGATTTCCCAATTTCAAATCGGTTATTCGGAAAACGAGGCTTTTCCTCGCGAATCTGTTCGATCGTGATTTGCCGATTAGGATCGACTGAGCCATTCTGCTTCGCTTCCTTCGACGTCAGGACTTTCATCTTTCCCTTTTCTCCAGATTCGGCAACATTCACCATATTGATTGAGAACCCAATCATGTTCTGAGGAAACAGGTTATTGTCCAACTTCATCTTATTGTCGAATTTCAGATGCCCTTCTTGGATAGCTTTCTGAATCCTCACTCTAAAAACCCTGCATTCATTGATGGAATGAGAATTTCTATCATGGAATCCACAGTACCTTTTATCTTTCACTCCATCAGGCCGAAGCATAGAATGCCCCTCTGGTAGCTTGATCCGGCCTTCTTTTACAAGATAGTCAAACAATTTATCTGCCTTAGTTACATCAAAATCATAGGTGCCCTTATTCTGTTTAATCCACCTCTGATTCACCATGACTGGTTCTTTGCCCCACACTATCTCTGCTGCAGCTATCTCCTCACTATCTTCATACTCATCTCCTTGATCTGCTCTTTCAAGGAATTGGTTATAGATATCAGCTACATCATTGTGTTTAGCAAATCTGGCATCTTTCTTGAAACCATATGCCTGGTTACTCATTAAGGCCAATCTGTGTGACAACTGGCCCAGATCATCGAACTCCATTCCGAATAGCTTTTCCCGAATGGCAGGCAACATGCCAGCTACAGCCATACCAGCTAGCTGGTCATCAGGTATGTTCAGAGAAAAGCACATGCTCTTTGTTTCCCTAAATCTCCTGAGGAACTCCGTAGGTGTCTCATTATTCCTCTGCCTTAAGCTGGTCAAATCAACCAACTTTTTCTCGGTACTGCCAATGTAGTAATGAGCATGGAATTTCTGCTCCAGGTCTTTCCAAGTACAAATTGACTGAGCAGGCAAAGAAGCAAACCATGTAAAAGCTGGACCCGTCAGTGACAAAGGAAAGTATCTGATTCTGAAAGCCTCATCTGCTGAAGCTTCTCCAAGCTGCATCAGATATCGAGCTATATGTTCCACAGTGCTAGTATCGTCTTGTCCTGAGAACTTAGTAAACTCTGTAGGCACCTTGACTCTATTCGGCAATGATACCCTTTGGTACCATTCTGGGAAAGGAGACGAGTACATGTATCCCTGATTTTTAGGCTTCAGACCGAATTGATTTTGCAGTACATCGGTCATTTTTTGCACCATGAGGTCAATATTGGTATCTTGATTCCCTGGTCTCCCAGCAGGCATCCCTGTAGTACCAACATACCCGGGATTCGGGAGAGCGTCGATAGCATTGTAATCCATGAACTCTGAATATCCGTTCCCATACACATCCCTTTGCAGCCTGTTGTTCAGAGGGGATATCTTGTAAGCAGAAGCAGGTAGATTTCCCGTGGTGCCAAATGCCATATCACCATATGTACGAGGTTTCGGCAATGCGTGCTGAAGCTCTTGTTGAATCGGCTGTCCACTCGCGTCTTTGGTTCCAGAAACTTCAGTTTCTTCAATACCTTTACCATGACGTTTTGGGACCGATGCTTGAATATTGAAATATGTTGGTCCACCAAGTTGTCCATGCGCTTGCTCAAAAGGTTTATCCACGTGTTGACCAAAGATGTTGACCAGTATGAGCCGAAAACTGTTCAAGAATGCAGCATTATGATTGGTCATTGTTTCTCCTAAAGCCTTGTACACCAAGCTAGAGAACTTCTCCCTTTCTTCATCTTCAGTAAGATCAGATTGTCCCGGCAAAAGAACTCTTGGCAGATCTGACTTGAGAAACGGTGCACCACTCCTGTTCTTAGCAAAAGACAGCAAGCATTTCTTGATGAACTGATCTGCAGCAGTCTTCACCATTTGTTGATGTTCATCAGACAATTCTTCAAAAGTGACATCCAGAATGTCTTTTAATTCAGGCATCTTCGAAGCTTGTTGTCCCACCGGGCGTGCCAAAAAGTGTGTTGACGTAAAATCCGCACTTCACGCCAAGCACACAGCAAGCCGAATTAGCTAGCTTTACACGTGACCCGAGCGTTTGAATCCGAAAGCGTGCCAGTCAATTTTCCTGAAAACTGACAAAGGGAGAAAAGATGTTCAAATAACACCTGGAACGTACCGGGTGATACCAGTCAGTTCCATATTTGTGGCTACGGAGCCAGTTTCGAACGACATATAGCTACAGGGAAGCTATCTGTCAGCAGTTAAAGCATCATTCGGCAATCGGCAAAGCACGCAGGAAACGCACTGCCGAATGCGTGACGTAAGCATGACGAAAGATCGGTATTTGACTGAATAAACATTGTAACGCATATTCATAACCGATTAAAAGGGAACAGAGCATGATAGATGAATAAAAGGGCGAAAACATGACCATAATTTCATAATAAACAAGAATGCATAGACTAAAAGCACTAGTCTACCGCATGTCTAGGTACTTTTCAACCCGTCGAGCATGAAACAAGCAAGTTAATCCACCGCATGATACGACTTGCTTGGAATCACACCACCAACCAAGAATAGATCAATCCACCGCATGATATACTCTAATCGTGGAAGGCTAAAAGCATTCTTTATTTAAAACAAAACCTTGAACATGTTTCGCTCGTGACGATACTGCCGAATACAGCTATATAGCCGAATCGGGTTCCATGAAGAAGGAACATGCTTCGTTGGTGATGATAGGTCTATCAGATCGAATCGAATTCTAATCCACCGGATGATTAGCTCTAAGACGACCCAAAAACCTGCATCCACCGCATGATACCCGGTTCTGTCAAGATCTACACAAGACCAACGAGCTTGGACCCGCAACACGTGGCAATCCAGATTGACTTCGATTTCGGCTATGTAAACGCGGTGCATTATGAGCTAGAACCGAATCTAATCAACCTGGACTGGGCAAAAAGAGTGTTGTAATGAATTAAACATAAAGGTAAAATCCAGAGCAACACATGGTAACTTAATAGATCTATCAGATCTTGCCAAAATCCAATAGAACCGATAACTTGTTCCACGCTAAAACTTAGCCCACCGCATGGCTCATGATCTAACAATGGAACCTTCCTGAACCAAAGCCTAAATCCACCGCATGATACTAGGCATGGTGCAGGGTTGCCGGTACTTACGGAGGTCGACGGATCGATGATTCCTCTCGAAGAACTCGACGACTCGACTAAGGGACTCGAAGTTGGCACGGGGCCGGTTTGTTGTATGATTGATTCTACTCTTTTTTTACAACTACCATGGGTTTATATTTATACCCAGGTTTCGACACGACTCCTAGTTAATTACGATTACATTATTTATTTCCTAAAAAGATAAACGTCGGGGCACCGTATCCGTCTTGCATTCGAAGTTAAACCAGCCTTTTCCTTACACTTGATCCACGTCATCACGCACTCCCGAATTCATCCTGCGGAATATTTTCTTGCCGAATGACAATGCGTTCCCGACCGCAGAACGTCTTTACCGAATGCTCTGGGGAAAAACTTCTTTGCCGAATGATATCTTTTCAACGAATCCGGCCCACATGTCAGCCTCTTCCTGGTGCCAATTTTTGGTGTCAACATTACTTCTCTTCAGGCTGTGTTCATGGCTTCCTTGGATCCAAATGACCCCAATGCTACCAAGAAGATCGTGGCCGACATTGTGATGCAACGAAGGAAGAAAGCCCGTACGGACTCGAGTGCTGGTCCAGCCACTGATACATCCACTGGATCCTCTCCACCGTCAGATGCTGATGCTCTTCCTAACCCTCTTGAGCCAGTTAGGACCTTAACCACGCCTAGTGGCCGTGTCAAGTCCGGTGCAAGGAAGCAAATAGGGAGGGTTCAACCACCACGCGTCGCTCGTAGTCCTGCTCCACAAACAGCAAATGTGGCACGTGGTGAGCGTCTCCCGCCTCGTCGCACCAAGTCTCAACCTATTCGAGGCAAGGGCAAGGCAACCATGGGCACTAGCTCCTCTCGTGGCCCTACATACACTGAAGAAGAGGAAGAAGAGGCACAGACACGCGCAAATGCAGTTGCTTGTGGTGGATATGACAATCCGGAAAGGCTCAAGTTAGTGTATCCCAACACTCCTCCTAGAATCACAGTGGTTCAAGCGGGGTACACTCAAGTGAATGACATGCCTAAGAAGCGGCCTCCTATCACTGGTATTGATGGTGTTACTCCTCGACTCCCAATTAATTATCGAAAGCATGCCGTGGAGTGTAGGAACATGAGGAGGGACTATAGTCCGCTTCTTGAGGGCAAGGACATGTCTATCGACTACCGCTTCTATGTTCAGTTTCAAGTAGATTTCTATCTATCTGTGCTTCTATCCCGCCCCGAGCCTATAGTTGACATGCAGTGGATTGACTGGGAATACATGGAGAAGGCAAAGAATCCGGATTGGGATCTTTGTATTCAGATTTGCAAAGCACACAACCTATATGATCTCATGGGATTTCAATATGACTGGAATGAGGAGATAGTGTTGCAATTCTTCACCACCTTGTACTTCACCAACAATGGCAACAAAATATTTTGGATGACCGAAGGTGTGTGGTATGAGGCCTCTTTCCGTCACTTTGCTCACTTACTTGGATTTGGTAAGGATGATTGGGAAAAGCCCTCCATCTTCAATGCTCGCACTCTTTGCAACGATGAGATTCAATTCATGTACACTCCGGGAAGAGTAGCAAATGGATACATCAAGCACTTATTGCCTTACTTCCACTATATGAACAAGATCCTCAGATCCACCCTTACTGTCAAGAAAGGGGATGGTGCTTCCATACTCGCTCACACAAAAAATGTCCTTGCTCGCCTTCATCCGGATGGAGAGCTGTTTAGTGCCTCGGATTTTATTTGGAATGATATCATTGAGGCATCTTGTGATTCTGAGCGTTGTCTCCCCTATGCTCCATATGTGATGTTTTTAAATTGAGACAACGACCAAAACCATTTATCCCAAGGATCACCAACACCGGAGGCTTCGGGTTATGCAAAAGAGAAGAGTGTCCCCTCCTCCTCGTACCATTAGAGTGTCCAAGAGTGGACGAAGGGCTCAAGCTGAAGCGTCTCGAGCTGACGCCGCTGCTGCTGCAAGCACTATGGGTGGTGCTCCCACTTATGGTCCCTCCTCCTCTCGTCCTAAGAAAGGCAAAGTCATGAGGGCGTTCAAAGCTATCTTTCAGCTATGCAAGAGTAATGCAATTGAGATCAACAAGGCACAAAAGGGCATTAAAGAGCTTCAAGCACACGCCGGGCTCCCACACTCTCCCATCCGTGAGCCTCCAACTTTTGAAGATCCTTGGTCAGATTTTGAGAGCGAGGAGCATGTTCCCTCTCCATCTCCTGCTGCTGATGTTGGCACTTCCTCTCGTCGTCCTCGTCGCTCCACTCGTCGCACCCAAGAGATTGAATCCGATGAAGAAGAAGAAGTGTACAAGGGCGATGGCGTCTACACCGACGACGATGATGATGGGGTTGATAGTGAAGATGATGAGGCCACTCCATGATGACGATGACCTGCTTCCTGCTGCCATCTTCTTTTCTTTTTGGTGTTTGTTGCCAAAGGGGGAGAAGAACTTTATGTCTCTCATCATTGTATCTTAATTTCCTCGCACGTGTGCTACTAAACTAAGTTTGATTGTGTGATGGTGTGTGGACTTTAACTTAGGCTTCTTAAACTGCTATTTATCTTATTATGGTTGTGATAGACTTGATATATGTTGATTGGTGACTTGTTTTCTTTTTGTCAGACGATCACCGTAAATTTACGGTAACTACCGTAAATTTCCGGCTAATGCGACGGAAATTTACGGTGGGATCACCGTAAATTTACGATGAACCTACTGCGCATACTTCTCTACTCTTTGTGATATGCCATGCCATATGCATTCAGTTGTTATTACCCTTTTGGGCCATTATTTGTGACTTTTCTGAGGTACTTTTGCTAATTATGTGCACAAGCATGTTGAGGCTTCTAAAAGTTGATATGCACATATTTAGGGGGAGTCCTTCGGAAATTTCTTAAGATTCAATGCTCGTTGCTTATTATTATCATTGTGAGATAAAGTTTATATTGTCAACAATCACCAAAAAGGGGGAGATTGAAAGTGCATCTAGGCATTTAATCAATTTTGGTGATTAATGACAATAGAAACTTGGATATAATGTTTTGAATGAGATATGCAGGTGTAAATCAAAAAGAAAAGAAAAGGATATGTGAAAGTATGGTGACCAACTCCTATATAAGCTTTGATGGAAGATCTTGAAGGATTTAAAATCTATTTTATGGTTTGAATTTGAGTATAGGACCACCGTACTATCAAGAGGGACAAGTGATCGTGCTATCATGTGACTTTGATGCTCAAACACATCCTCAAATACACACCAAAGCCAAATCAGCCAGACACTTCAAAATGAGAGAAATCCAGCATCTACCGTAAATTTACGGTACCCACCGTAAATTTACGGTGATCACCGGAAATTTCCGGTGAACTACCGTAAATCCGGGCTGAGTTGACTTATCTAGATCTACGCCGTAAATCTACGGTGCACTGTGCAAAACTACGCCTAATGCGACGTACATTTACGGTATGTTTACCGTAAATTTACGGTATACCTCGTCCCCAACGGTCACATTTATGAAAGAGCTATATATACCCACCCACTTCACTCATACCGGTTCTCTTGGCCACATTGACGAACCCTGACACTTTCCAAGCCTCCAAGAGCTCTCCCAACACCCCTTGCTTCGATTTCCAAGTTGTGGTGGTGTGTTGGTTGAGGGACTTGAGCTAAGTAATCCAAGCCTCATTCATTCCCTCTCTTGAGCATCAAGTTCATGGTTCTCGGATTCTTGTTTGTTACTCTTGGGAATTCATTCCCTAGACGGTTAGGCGTCACCAAGAGCATTCGAGTAAGTTTGTGGATTCGCCTTGGAAGTTTGTATTGCCCAATCCTTCGTGGATTTCATAGTAAGTGCTCTTAGCTCCTTCGTGGTGACTAAGACAAGGAAAGTGGCTTGGTGTTGATAAGCCCGCCTTTCGTAGGCCCTCAACGGAGACGTAGCTCCTTTGTGGAGTGAACTTCGGGATAAATCTTGTGTCTCTCGTTGTTGTTCTTCTTGTTCATAGTGCTCATATTGTTCTAGCTCTCCCTTGCTTATATTGTCTCGATCTATCCACTTGTGAGGTTGCTAGTGGTGCTTGAACTTTTAGATATTTCAGTTCATCATATACAACCATTTGTTTCATATAAATTGTTGTTGCATTACGAGAATCTAGCTTGATTTGTGTTGGGCGAGGTTTACCGTAAATCTACGGTAGTAGGCGGAAATTTACGGTGCCTACCGTAAATTTCCGGTGGCTACCGTAAATTTACGGTTGTCTGACATTTCGTGGAGTTATTTGTGATAATTTTCAAGAACGCCTATTCACCCCCCCCCCTCTAGGCCAAGTGTTGATCCTTTCATCGGGGACAGACCCAGGGGGTCCCCTAATCATCGGGGTAATCACCCTAAAAAAACATTAACCACGAAAGGCCGAATCGCCAGAAGCCCGGAAGGGTCACCAGGGCAACGCGGCCCAACACGACTCACGGCCCAAAACAGCCGCCCGAGCTCGCCTGACAAAGGGACCCAGGTGGCGACCTCCGTCTCCGCCTCGCTCGAGGGTCGCGTGCCCCCTCGAGCAGGCGAACCGACTCCGCCTCGCTCGAGGGCACCCCTCTACTCAGCGCGGCGCGCGACGGCGCCCCACCCGACAACGGCATTTAATGCCCGCCCCATCAGGCAGGCGCCAAAGTCAAAAGGCAATCTTTCCCCCACGCCGCGCCGCTGACACCACTGAGCCCGCTGTTCCACCTGCTCCGGTCACTATGCGTCCTCGCCGGCGCTGTGCGGACGTACGCGGCACTGCGCAAGGTCCCGGTGCGGACTAGCAGGCGTCATTCCGCACCACTATTCCACCCGCTCCCGTCCTTTTTCCCCGGGGCGCCCCTCAAACGGGCATGGGGAACCCTCGAACGAATATTTGAACAGCAACCGAGTACAGACTCCGATCAGGCGCGGCCTGATGATGACGACGTCGGGTCAAATCCACCAACTCTCGGCCATCCCCTGGTGAGCCGGGCACGCCGTGCACTGTGGCTGACGGCAACCGCCATGCCGACCCCTGTGCTGCCAACTCCCGTCCTTCTTCACCTGCCCCGCCCTCGAAGTCAACCAGCGACAGGCAGCAGGACACGGATTGCGGCAACAACACCCCTCGAAACCACTCCGGGACAAGCACAGGGACTGCCACGACACCCGCATAAGTCGGGGCTCGCCATAAATCTCTGACCAGGGTCAAGGATGATGGCACGCCCGATGCCATGCTCTCCAGTGCGTATCCCCGTAGCACACATCATGCTTGTACTTGTAAACTCCTTCCCCTCCTTCTTCTCCTTGACCTATAAAAGGAGGAGGGACGGAAAAAAGAGAGAGAGAGACAGACCGCCTCACGCGACATCGGCACTCGCCCCAATCGCACCCGTTTTCAGGGACTTGGAGACTCCTTCTCCTCTCCCGCCTTGCTTGTAGCCCCCCACTGCAAGCACTCCGGTGCAAGACAGTACAGTGCCCCGAGCGCACCCTGCTGGACGTACGACCTCACGGTCGGAACCAGGATAAACCCTTGTCTCATTGTGCTAGCTCTTGCATCAACCGTCAGGGGACGGGACACAGCGCATTCTGTGTGGCGCTGGGGATTGGCCGACCGATCCCAGCACCAACAGTACTGAAACCGGTCAGACCGGTTTCTGGCAGAAACCCACAATAATGCAATTGACCCCCTCTACGAATTCTAGCACAAACCAAACTTGAAGTGTAGCTCTTGTAGATGATTTCTAGCAGGTTCACTTAGTCCCTGCACACAAGTAGAGCACAACCAAGTAGATCGGAGCGGAAGCAAATATAAATGCTACAATCGAACTTGTGAGGCAAACCGAGAAAGAGACGCGATGATATGTTTCCCGAAGTTCGGATTCACCGCTGCCACTAAGGCCGTCACAAAGACTTGGTGAATCCTACTCTCCGTTGAGGGGCCTACGAAAGGCGGGCTTATCGACTCCAAGCCACTTTCCTCGGTTCCACTAACTTGTGACCCTTTTCCACAAAGGAGGCAAGGCCGGCCTATACAAACGATCTGAAAGTGCATCTAGGCACTTAAGTGTTTTGGTGATTTGTATGACAACATGATTTGTAATCTAACTTGTTTGCTTAAGTATATGAGCAGGGATTCATTCTTATGGATATTCATGTAATGTAATTATTAATAAGAATATGCGCTCTATTGGTTTAATATTGTGAAAGCAAACAAGTGGATGTGATCCCATGTGATCAAGGTGTACATGACAAGTAAATGAAAATGAAAAATGAGACACGAGGTTATGCATATGGATAGGTCTCATTTAGAAGAAGCTTGTCAAATAATATTGGGACAATTAAATTAAGATATTGGATATATCTCGGATAGTTGAAGACATGGATTTCAATGTGGATTTCATGTGGATGCAAAGCAAAGCCAAACTTAAAGCGGCAAGATAGGATGGAAGGGATCAAACTAGATGGCTAGTGACGAGGTACTAAGCGAAGTGAAGGACAAGAGTCGTCTTGTGGCCGAGGAACTTTGCTAGGGTGAAGGAACTAGTATTGTGGATTGATCCCTAGGCATTAATCAAGCCATAATGAGTGAAGCAATGCAATGCGTTCAATCATTGTTGAAACATATGAAAAAGTGACTTATGAATTGGTATGGATTAGTGATCATACACTTGGAAATTCTAAGTCACTAGCTCAAGTTGGATTTGCTCAGCAAGAATAGAATGTTAAAGCCCTCTAGTTGATATTGGACAATGGCATCAATGAAGACATAGAATCTCAAGTGGAGAGTTCTTTTTTTATTCGCAATCTTGAGTATAGGAATGTCGTACTATCAAGAGGGATGCAACATTAGTTGTTTGACTACACACCAAAAAGTGCTCATAGGTCAACCCATGTGAGATAGCCTTTGAGAGGAGCGTTTTTGGACTTAGTGTGCTGGCTGGTCCAAAACCGGTCTGACCGGTTTTGGAAACCGGTGTGACCGGTTTGGGAGCTCAGGAGTGTAACGGCTAGTTTCGTTTGAAAACCGGTCTGACCGGTTAGGGAAACCGGTCTGACCGGTTTTCCACGGGCATAACGGCTAGTTTTTGTGTGTGGGGTATTATACCCCCTAGCCCTCACCTTTGAGGGTTGCTGGTTCATTTGGGTCTCTTGGGCGACCAGAAGCAATTCAAGCACCAGCAAGCTCTCCCCAAGCCTCTCTTTGTGAGAGTTGATTGAATTTGTTCATATCCTTGGATTGGGTTGAGAGAGGGATTGTGTGTGAGCAATAGAGAGCTAGTGTGAGCTAGCTAAACCAGTGAGGAGTGAATCCTTAGCTTGAGCACTCGCGGTTGAGGTCTAGCATCTATTTGAAGCATTTGTTACTCTTGGAGGTGAAGCCTCCTAGACGGCTAGGCGTCGCCGGTGAGCCACCAAGGTTGTGGTGTGCCACGGATTGTTTGTGCAGGTGTGGTCTTGCCTTCTTCGGGAAAAGATCAAGTTAGTGGAATCGAGGAGATAGCTCGACCTTTGGGTCACTAGGGGCTTCCTCAACGGAGACGTAGGATTCGCTGCGTTTTTGGGCGGCCTTTGGGCAACAGCGAATCTGAACTTCGGGAAACAATTCGCCGCGTCTCCATTTTGGTTTACCTCACAATTTTCTTTCTAGCACATATATTTGCTTCCGCTTCGATCTACTTGGTTGTGCTTATCTTGTGTGCAGGGACTAGTTGGACCTGCTAGAAATCATCTACACAAGCACTACATCAAGTTGCTTTTGTGCTAGAGGTCGAAAAGGGGGTTAATTTACATTCTTGTGTTTCTTAGTCAGAAACCGGTCTGACCAGTTTCCCAAACCGGTCTGACCGGTTTTGGTTCTGACTTTGTCATATTTCCAGCTAAAGTTGTATCCGGAGTATCCGGAGGTGTTGCGGAGTCTCCGGTCTTAACCCCGGAGTATCCGACGTACCCTCGGAGTATCCAGAGTTGAACTGACAGTTTGTTTTAAGTGTTGGAAATTTGCAGAATCACCTATTCACCCCCCCCCCTCTAGGTGACATCACGGTCCTTTCACGATCCGCAGCTTACCACAAACGAGGTAGCTCACCGGCGACGCCTAGCCGTCTAGGAGACTTCACCTCCAAGAGTAACAAATGCTTCAATGGTTGCTAGACTTCACCAGAAGTGCTCAAGCTATGGATATGCTCTTGATGACTGCAAGTAGCTCTCTCAATCTTTCTTTTGCTCACACACAATACATCCCTCAATCCAAATCTAAAGATATGATCTAAAACAATCAACTCTCACAAAGAGAGGTTTGGGGAGAGCTTGCTGGTGCACAAGAAGGCTTGGGACGCTCAAGAATGGCCAAGGACCCAGCAGCCCTCAAAGGAGAGGG
Source organism: Echinochloa phyllopogon (assembly GCA_033239725.1). Lineage (NCBI taxonomy): Eukaryota > Viridiplantae > Streptophyta > Magnoliopsida > Poales > Poaceae > Echinochloa > Echinochloa phyllopogon. The sequence continues at coordinate 44,362,359 of BTCW01000002.1, read as the reverse complement.
CCAAGGGGTATAAATACCCCAATCCCAAAAACTAGCCGTTATGAACAGAGGCAAACCGGTCAGACCGGTTTCCCAAACCGGTCAAACCGGTTTTTCAAACCAACTAGCCGTTACACCTGTCAGAGCCCCAAACCAGTCAGACCGGTTTCCCAAACCGGTCAGACCGGATTGGGTCGAGCCAGCACACTAAGTTCCCAAGTGTTTTTCTCTCAAGGCTATCTCACATGGGTTGATCTATGAGCACTTTTGGTGTTGTCAAACAACTAATGTTGCATCCCTCTTGATAGTACGACATTCCTAAACTCAAGATTAAAACAATAAAAGAAATCTTCAACTTGAGCTTTTATGTCTTGATTGTTGCCATACTTGTTCATCTTCACTTTGAGGGCTCACAACATTTCTCTTTTGCTGAGCAAATCCAACTTGAGCAAATGGCTTTGAGTTTCCAAGAATATGAACCAATTCATAAGCCATTGCAATACATGATCCATAGTGAATAGATGTGTTGCATAGCTTCACTCCATACGGCTTGATTAGCACATAGAGACTAAACCAAGACGCTAGTCTTCACCTTAGCAAAGTTCCTCGGCTACAAGACCAACTTGTCCTTCTCTTTGCTTGGTACCTGGACACTGCCATCTAGCTTAATCCCTTTCACCATATCTAGCCACTTTGAGTTCCACTTTGCATTGCATCACCATGAATACCATATTGAATTCCATGTCTTTAATTAACTTGAGATATGTCCAATATTATCTTCTATGTTGTCTTTGGTAAATCACTTGTCCATATGCTTCTATGCATTTGAGAACATATACTAACCATAGAATCATGTCTCATTTTGAATGTAACCATTGCCATGGAACAAGCTCAAGGAAATCCCAATTTCTTCAATTATTTTGTCCCAAAAACCTTTGACAAGTATACTATAGATGAGACCAACTAATTTGCATAAGACCGTGTCTCATTTGTCATTTCACTTCACTTGTCATTGTATTACTTAGTTGCATGGGATCATAAACACTTGTTTGTTTTCATATAATATATACCAAAAATGAGCTCTCATTCTTCAATAAATATATTTCATGAATATCCATAAGAATAAAACCCTGCTCATATTCTTAAACAAACACGTTAAATACAAATCATGTTGTCATCCAAAATCACCAAAACATATAAGTGTCTAGATGCACTTTCAATCTCCTAACATCGCTTTTTACATAACCAATCTTTATGATTTTTAACATTTAGCATCGAAGGTAAGAATGTCTCACTTAATATAAAACTAGTTATATTCTGGTAATGAGGAAGTACTAGAATTAAAAAAAATATGTAATTCGCAAGGAAGAACTAGTCTCGGTGTAATCAAGAAACTTACGTGTTGGCGTTCCGACTTAGCACTCACAGTAGCAGTTAACACTAAATTTAAGTCAATAAGAAACTAAAGAAACATAAATTCAGGTGTTATCTTCTCCATTCCTATTTATACGGTGTGACCAGACTTAATTGATATGGTCTCATAAATCATACTTTGACTATTAACTTATACTCCCCTGTTTAGATTTTTTTCAAAATCAATACTTTTCAGTTTTAGCTTATAAATAGCAAAACCAAATATTATAATATACAATGTTTTCATCTCAAATAATTTATTTTTAGAGATATTATTGGATATAGTTAAAAGGCAAATTTTGCTACAGGACACTATTCGATTTCGATATTGCTGTGGGACACCGTAAAAAAATTATTGGCCGCAACACACTAGGCGGTGTTTCAGCAAAAAAATTAGTGTGTTCCAGAAAAGAAAAAATATTTTAGTGTGTCACAGCTAATTTTACAAAAGTGGAGTGTCTCACAGCAAATTTTTCCTAGTTAAAAATGTCTGGCTTTGGAAATCCTAAAAATAGCTATTTATTCTGGACTGGGAATATGTAGGGAGTATTGTCTGTAGCGGACAGGCCGGTCACTCGGTTTGTTTGGTTGGATCATTCGATTCGTTTGCTCGCGATCCCTGCTGATTTTTCTCGGCGAAATACCCATGCGTCTCCCACCGTCCGCGCGGTCCGTCCGTCCGTCAGTGCCTCTGGTGTTGTTTGGACTCTGGAGTATCTTCCGTTCTCAACTTCCGGTTAGCGTTCTGACTTCCGAGCGTAGGCCACTAGGCCTGTCTTGATAGCACAACAGTATGATAGATACACGTATGACAACGTGGCGTGTCGGCTGCCGGAGACACGGGCACGGTGCCAGTAAGCATCGTTTTCAGGAAGGACGTAGTACGAGTCAGCACTGACAGCGTGGTGCAACGTTGGAAAAGGATCCTCGATCGGGTGTGCTGCTTCTTTTTGCTGGAACAGCGTCAGAGATCCGTTCAACAGTCGATCCTGTCGCCGGAGGAGCGGTAGCGTTGCGAGATGGCTCCGGCGCGACAGTTACCGGGAACTCTTTCCACCGTTCAGTGACATTGAGGCTCGGTCTGCCCAGATATTTCATCAGCAGGGTGCTGGTCTTGCCTTTTTTTCGCGTGAAAATGATATGATCCCACCTCGCAGAGCCAATATGTATGCACGAGCCAAGGTGCTTGCAAGTTGCAGCCAATTTCAACCTGTAAGCAGCTACAAATTTACTATTTGGAACGAGAAATATCCTTATACTACGCACTATTTTGCAACTTCCCGGCCTGCAGTGATTTATGTTTTGTTTAATCTAGTTGTTTTCTTTCTCCTTTAGTTGTGCTAGGGCCGGAGTGGCGTTGTTGCGGTTTTCTTTCTCGTCTAATAAAAATTAAGAAAAATTCTTGTCGTTTCATTCAAAAAAAATTACAACTCGAACCGATTCCTGAAAATTTTTAAATCCTATGGCCGTCTCGTCCCATTCAGAAATAACTCTAGCATCACAGTCAAAGCTGGAATCTACGCTTTGCCGAAATGTGAAAATTACGCTACGCCTGGGTGCTGGCCTAATAATGATGAACCAACAAACCACCTTGTGTCAAATTAAAGCTGCAAGATGTATACCCAGTACGTCCATAGACGACGGGTAAGGAGTAAGGACTGACTTGCTGCATTGCGATATATGAAGCTGAACAATGCTCGTTTCCTCAGTTCTGTTATCTGAACATTTGTGTGTCCGGCAGGCTGACAAACAGGATTGACTTGCCTGTACGCATTGCCGGCGGAGAACGTCTCTTCTCTTCCCCACCCACCCTGAGGCTCTCTCTGGTACTGGTCGACGAATTCCCTTTGTCTTCAGGGGGAAGCAAAAGCAACGACGGGCGCACCAACCTCGGCACACAAAATGCTGCCGTGTAAAGTGCCCAAGATGATCAACATATCGGATAAGAGATTAGGCACTACCAGTATATCTCCGTCCCTCCTCTCCTCTTTTTTGCCCCCCCCCCCCCCCCCCCCCCGGCCTCCTTCCTTCGCCGTTGGACCTTTCCCGTTTCGTCTCTTCTTCTGTCACACAAAAGGAAAAGAGGAGACTCAAAAAGGGTCGTCTCGTGTGTCAGTCTCCACTGTTCTCGAACTGCATTGGCATTGCCAAAGCCCAGCCAGCCGCGTCCACCATGGCGGCGATTGGCGACGAGCAGCAGCAGGTCCCAGCTTTGCATACCCCCAATGGCCCAATCTATCTACTCTGCATATGGCCCGTTTTCTGTCTCTTCAGAACGTGTCACTCCGGACCAACCACAGTGAGATGAGATCCTTTGCTTGGCCAGGAGGAGAAATGGCCAAATGGGACAGGTTCTTTCCTGACCTCCAAATAGAAGTCCACGCTGCTGCTAACGATGCTGCTCCTGTGTTCTTGGACGCATGGCAGGGGAAAGGTATATACGGATCATATCGTCGGATAAAACAGGGTGCTGGAAAGAGGATGCTTTTGCCCTATGAGGCTATGACTGTATCCTCTAGCCTTTAAAACGCAGCTGAAGAAAGACCTGAAGTCAATGTGGCAATGCCTTAGTGCTGTTGAGGTGGAGTCTACATTGTGCCAGATCCATCTCGACATGACTGGAGGAACAGGAAGCCAAATGCACTACGAACACAGTTAACGTCAAGAGAGCAGCGTAAAGCATGCGAGATCATTCGATTTCTACATGAACTATTACAGTGCTTTTGTGTGCCATGCGGTAGAATGCAGCCTCTGGCGAGATAACGAGAGAGTGCAGGAGACGATAGTAGAGGCGTCATGTCAATGCCATGTCAAGCAAAGTGGTAAGAAGTCAAGTTGTATGCTAAAATAAAGAAAATCAAAGCGTGCATGTGACCGGACGTATCGGAAAAGGCTAGGGAGATTTGGGGAGGCGCATATTTTTTTTCGCCCCGGGGATATAAAGCTATTACGTTTGCCATGTCGGCATTGCACATCGGCATCTCGGTGGATCCTCTTTTTCAGTCTCGTCCGGCGATCTCCGGTGGCCTGCCTTGCCTGGCCTCGTTGGCCGCCGCCGTTTCTGGGTGCTGGAGGTGGAGGTGGTGGGGGCTACGGGGGTGTCCGCATGTGTTGTTTTTGGTTATCCAGACACTCCCTTTTCTGGCTATTCTTGCTTGCCATGGATATATGCTGGCTGGCATGAGATAATCTAGTTTACCTGTTAGATACTGATGATCCACCACTGGGACCCCCTGCTTGCTCTTTGGATGAGTGCTGCTCTTTTTATCTTTCATTTGTGCTGATCTGGGATTTGTCATGGAGCTGTTTCATTCAGCTCTTTCTTGGTAAAGACTGCAGCATAGCATAGCATTGCATTGCATAGCAATGTTTGGTTCGTAGGATTTTCGATTCCGTCCTCCTGGGATCTTTGGAGGCCCAGCAGTATTTGTTGGGCCACTCGCATGTAGTGTACTACATTCGGGCCCAGCTGTTGCATTGCCCTGTCTCGCTCTGTTTCTTTCAGACTCTTTCGCATTTTCAGTTCCCAAAAGTTTTACTTCGGATATGTGGATGTTTAATCGACATCAGAGTATCAGACATTTCAGATACTGGCAAGTACAGTACAGTACTAACTACTAGTACTCCGTGGTCCGTGCTAACAGGAGTCAACAAAGTCACTAGTTGCTGGATTTACTGGTGGTAAAAAGTACCACGTATCTTGGCTCTAGCTCACCAATGCAAGAGACAAAAGAATCAGCATCTGGCTTGTTGAATGCATGCACGCTCTACTGCGGTGGACCAAGCCTTTGAGGCAGTCAGTCAGGCAGCCAGTGAGCCAGCTGACCGATCCGCTGCCGACCTACGCGTCGGAATCAGACAGTGGCCACTCAATGCCGCCAGTGCAACTGTGGCATCAGATTTCACACTGGCGCTGAGCAGGACGAGACATAATAACCATTAACCAGCAAGCAAGATCCATCCCTGCACTTGTTTAACTCCGTCCTCGTGCGAGGATCCAGAGATCAACAAATGCCACGATCCAAATGAAAAAAAAACGTACCACCCAATCGATCCATTCTCTTGGGTTCAGATTTCAGAGACCATGAAAAAACAACGCTTAATCTCCTGTCAGTCATGTGGTTCACCGACCCATCGTACGTCAGCTCACATTTCTCCAAGCCCCCCAACCCACCTGGGTTCTGTTCTGCCGTGTTCTATTCTATTCACCCATCTCAAAAAAGGAATCAATTCATGCAAGTTGGTTGCTGCAATCTAAGTTCTCACTTCTCAGGCCCGAGGGTTTTACTCCCTTCCATCCTAATTAAACAACCAAAAAAACTCTGTATCGAGACGAGACCCCCTCGTTGCTTCGCTTGCAAAATCATACTCCTCCCCGATCCACAATAATTTTAGTCTATACAATTAGGCACTACGGCCCGAGGTCAAAGCGTCCGGGCCGGCCATCACATGGCCGACGCATGGGCGGCCTCGCGGAGTCGCGGCTCCACGAGGGGATGTGCCGTGCCTGCCTCCCTGGCGACGGGGCGGTACGCGCCCGGTGCCGTGCCGTGGCGCGTGGGGCTCGGTCGCCTCGCCCACTCGCTCTACAAGCGCAGGCGGTGGCGCGGGGCGGCGCAGAGCCACGTGAAGGCGGCGGCGGCGGCGAGCGCGAGGGGGCATGGGTAGGCGTACAGCGACGGCGCCGACGACGCGTAGGCGTAGGGGTACGAGGAGCGGCCGTCGCCCCGGCCGGCGAGGGAGACCGTGGTGTCGTTGATCAGGGGCAGGCCCGGGCCGGACGGCGGGTTCGTGCCGCTGCTCACGACGGACGACTTGAGGCTGGTGCAATAATGCAGACAAAAGAGTTTGGGTTAAGTTAGCGGAAACGACGACAGGACCCGTTCGTTATCCTACCAACCGCCTACATTCCGAGGAGATCGTTTAGGTGGCACAAAACGCTAATCATACATGATCATTGAACAACCAAATAGTATGTTTCTTTCATTCAGCGATTCACGTTCATACCAATGATTCATTCGCCCTGCCTGGACTTTCCAGAAGCAGTGGCCGCTACGCAAGAGTACAATGAAGACTCTCTCTCTAGTTTAGCTAGACTAACTGATGACGCGTTACCTAGGCTGGAACGATGAATTGGCCGGAGATGTTTACCTGGAGATGCTAGGGCAGAAGGTGATGAGGTAAGTGGCGGTGCCGGACGCGCAGGTGAAGGTGGACGTGGCGTCGTCGTAGGCGTAGCTGTATGCGCGCGGGCACGCGTTCTTGAAGAACTGCGAGCTGGCCGACGGCTGGCACGTCGCCGGGGTGGCGTAGTCGCCGCTGCAGCAGTCCTGCGGCCGCCCGTACGCGCCGCACGCGCTCTTGCACGCGATGCCGGCGCCGTCGGGGCCCACCACCTTCAGGTCCGAGGGGCACGGCCCGTTCAGGTCCGCCAGGCACCCCGTCGCGCCGCAGCTCGCGCCGCCGCCGCCGCCCTGCGGCGCCACCACCATCGGCAGGTTCGACCCGTCCACCAGGCTCACGTCGTAGAAGTCGTTGCCCCCCGCGCCGTTCAGCGTGAACTCCGCCAGCGTGGTGGGCGGCGCCGCGCCGCCGCCGGAGCACTCCACGGCCCCGGACCCGCACTCGCCCGTGGCGCAGGAGAAGTGGCCGGAGCCCGGGTCCGCGGCGCAGAGCGTGCGGCCCCAGATGCGGCCGGACCACGCCGCCGGCGCGTCCACGGAACGCGACTCGCCCGGCGCCAGCGCGAAGCCCGTCGTGGAGAGCGCCGGCGAGCCCGCGCTCGACAGGAGCCCCGGCCACACCGTGTAGCCGCAGGAGTTGGTCAGCGTGAACGTCGTGGACACGGCCCCTGCACACAAACACACGCACACACCGTAAGCAACATTGCACACCCCGCGGCTCCACGCACGCGTAAGGTTAGCGACCGGTCATCAGCATCAAGAGCGCGTCGGCGTACCGGAGAGTGAGCTCAGGAGCAGGGACACGAAGAGCAGCAGATGGGTCGCCATTGCAGAAAGGTAGGAGATCGGAGGAGACAGGAGAAGGGCTAGCTCGATTGGATTGAACTTTGTAGGCGGGGGGCGATGCAATCATGCGCTGACTTTATATAAGGAGACGAGGAGGGGGCCTCGACATGGCCGGTGATGCGTGTAGGGGGATCAGGTCAGTCCTAGTCCAAGTAATACTCCATAGTTTCTATAGTTAACATGTTATAGACATTATTTATAGAAACTAAATTTTAAAGGAAAGTTTCTTCAAAATAAATATCAACCAATCATCTTTTCTCTCTCTCATTTCCTTATCCAATTCTCTTTTATTTCTTTCTTGGTATTTGTGTAGCCATAGTTTCCTATATGATAAACTATTTATTCTCATACGTTGTTAATTCATCTATCATCTTATCAAACTGTTTACGTAGTACTGCCCTTGCTAACACAGTGTGCGGTCAACAGGTTGCCCGCCAAACGCTGCCGGCAGCTGCAGTGCTGGCGTGCTGCATCGGACAGTGCTGTCTCGTAGCGCGTCTGCCCTCTGGCACTACTCGCCTTGAATCTTGGCGCAACGTTCGGGTGCGGAGCTCCCCAATCAGAGGCATCCACGTGGGTTGCGTCAGCTGTCAGCGAGAAGCAATCAGCAGCTCATGTGCGCGCCCATCTGCAATGGGAGATTTGAAGATAAACCCGGTACCAAGCATGCATAATTACCGATCCGCTGCGCGGTCTGATTCTAACTTTTTCTAATGATGATCACTTGCAGTTTTTACCACGTTCGCTTTACGCTAGACCACCGATCTACTCCGTCTTTACAGTAGCTTGAAGCGAGTGCTTCGAAGCGGGAGAGGAACACAGCGTTGTGAATCTAGAGGAGATACGCAATGCGCCCATGTGTGGGGCTGCAGAGACATTCGTCTTCCCGGGGCCGGCGGCGAGCGGGATTCGCGGTGGAGAATCTCACTGACGAAAGCTCCGAATTCGCAGCCAACTGTATGAGCATCGGCATCTCCATATGCCATCACTGCTTCCATCTCACTACTCTGACGGATGCAAATGCTTTGTTAAAAAAAAAGACGGATGCAAAATGCACCTTTCTTAGTAGGAGGAAATTCAATTGACGGCAGTTCATGACTCCATTTCCATGTGTGCTCTCGTATTCTTCTTTTAGCTCAGTTATGTACTTCCGATAAAGGGCAAAGGTACAAAAAGCCTTCCGTATTTGGGCCAACTTGCTCTCGGTACCATTGCAAAAAAAAAAGGAATTAGCATGCGCCTTTTCTGAGAACTCGCTCTTTTCTTCCCTCCCCCTGCCCTTCTCCGTACTGACCTTAGGCTCACTTGTTATCCTCACATGCCATTCTATTTTTAGTTTATGCGTCTTCTACCTTGATATGACTTCATCTTCGAACAATTAGGTTTGTGTCATTGTGTATATGGTTTCAACAATTTTGAGAATGCTTTTGTAGTAATTTTCAAAAAAGAGAATGCTTTTGTAGTATTTAGACTCAGGCAAATCTATTGAATTTGCTCCGCAAATGCCATGGCACTAGCAACGACAACGTAATAAATGGAATAAGTTTTAAACATAGGAACTATTGTACTGCGATCACCGCGGTAGTACAGGCCTAATTTAGTTTCAAAAAGAGGCCTATTTCTTGCTTTTAATTGTTCTCGTCGTCTTTTAATCAGCGAAGACTAAGCAAGCGAATCAAACATATTTCCCCATTATCTTTGATTTTAACTTCGAATCTCTTTGCTGCAAACAACCAGCAATGATTTCTTTCAATGGAACTCTATCCATTCCAAAACATCTTTCGTTGTTTACAACGTTTAATCATTTGGTTTATTCAATATTTAAAGTATCTTAATGATAAAATAGGTCACAAACAAAATAAATAATATTTTTATAAATTTTTAAACAATATAAATACTCAAATATTGTAAGAAAAATTAACAGTGATAGTATTTGTTTAATAATGGTAAATCAGTCTAAAAAATTGTTTGGTTGTCTTTGAGTTCCGATGGACGGTTGTTGCCTGTTTACGCATGCCCATGAACATAGATTAGATATATATATAGTAAATATATGCGTCGCGGACAAAATGGACTGACCGTACGGTTCACATTTTCACGGGGTTGGGGGGAACGACGTGCTACTAACCACTCCCTGACAGGATTAATCCTAGATAATTGCGAGATTCTCATGCTATTCCCAGAATTTTCTTTTCTGGGCTGTGTGCTCTACTGCTCTCATTATTTTTTTTTGGAGAAAGTACTGCTCTCATTATTTGAGTCGATAGTATTCGAACACTACGAATGCGCGCAGCCCACCAGGTCCGTTGTTGAGTGGGTCACCATCTCTTAGGGAAGCCCGTCTTGCTGCATTGGCCCAATTAAAAGCTCGGCCCATTTGAACCGTCGAAATTGCGAAAACCCACCTGTAAGTCTGTGACTGGGTGAGGCAGAAGGATGCAAAATTGTGGAGCAAGGACCGTCCCCAGGCTGACAAAGCTTACAGGTTGTGCAGCCATTTTAAAGCAGAGCATTTGCTAGACCACGAGAGTACCACGACGAGAAGACGTGAAGACGTATCTGATCATTTTAGCTGCCAGCCGGCCGGTCTGCCCCATTTACGTTATATTCAAGACACTGAACAATCAAATGACATAAAGCTAGTCTTAATAGAGGTTTCAGGAGAAGTTTCATAACACTAAATTATATACCATGACAATAAATTGCTGACGTGGTAACATCATTATAAAGAAAGATAAGCAGTGAATTTTACGTAATGAGAGAAGAGTTTTATTCCCATGCCATAAAACCATGCACTAAGACTGACCCACCGAACAACAGCGCCAACTAATCCATGTTCACAAGAGCACCGTCTTCTCTCCTACCGCAACAACCATTTGAGTTTTGCATACGATGATTCTCAATTAGACAAGGTTCAGAGACCCAGACTTTGACAATCAAATAGATGAAACCGTCAAACTGCAAGCCTGCAATCAAAGCGAAGAGAAAACATTCAAGAACATAGCCAGAGGCAGGGATGGACCAACAGTCCATCACCGCACCGATCCGAATAGTGGAGTCGGCAGTGAAAGCTACAGGAAAGCACGAAACTACCAAATCACGAAACAGGTCAAACATTGGGCCTGCAAAGAACGGAAGAGCTTCACATGGTGGTCACGCTACCTGCACTGATGCACGTCCAGTTCCTGCCGTAGGACCATCTGCTACTGTGAACAAGAGGACGACCTGGTGGTCTGCATGGTAAGGAAAAAGATAGAAAAGCTGGATTATGGAATAAGACTGGGATCCAAAATGGATGCAGGCACCAAAAAGATATATAGAAAAAGATGAACACCTGAACATGATTCATGCAACGAAAAAGTTGATGCTATCTTGGGTCCATGGACCAATTATAGGCAACCTACAAGGCTACAGAGATCAGCTGGTCCTGCTGAAACTTTTTATGTCAAGTAATAATTGGCGGTGTTCACTTCCCTTCGAATCCAAAACTTCCTCCAAACTTTCTTGATCTAAACTTCACTATTCACTATCACATCAAATCCCTCTCCTCCTCATGCATGGAGCATTAAATGTAGGTAAATAAAAAAAATAAGTACATGGTTTTAACGTACACGACGAGACGAATCTTTTGAGGTTATGGTAGGACAATGATTACCACAAACAAACGAAAAGTGCTATAGTGCGCTGCAGTGTTCGATGTGACATTTTCACCAAATTCACATCCCTTTTCAGGGAAGTGAACACCGCCATTGATCAACAAGTCACGTCACATCAGAAGAAGCTGACCATCTTATATTGTTTGGACTGGACAAAGGGTCGCCGTTAGAGGTAGCAAATACTAGGCAGGTTACATCACCTGTTAACCCCACATGAAAGTTCTGAAGGAAAATTATTGCTCTTGCACCCTGTGTGGAGCAAACTGTATGACATGAAACAGGGACATAGTCACACAGCCAGCGTTCAGAGAATCGTTCAACCAGCCATAGCCTCCACAACATTAGAATTGCCCCAATATAAACATATTAACATGTAAAGTAATATACTATTATGAAAAATGAGAAACGAAATAAATGGGAGGCCACATACATTCCCAGTCACAGTAGTGCTACTAAATGTCATTTCCAGATGCAGAAACAAGTCAAATAGATATCAATTGCAAGGACAAATCCAGTGAAGAATTCAAAGTAATTTATGGAGTGATCCGATAAAATGGGTAAAAAACACAACGCCGACATCTAAATGTGCCGAATATTTTATTGATAGAACATTTGCAATAATTACTAAGTTCGTTTACTTGATACAACAATAACATCAACAATCATGCAGCTGAATGCTTATTTGATACAAGAATCTGCTAGGGATAGCAAAACAATATCCTTGTCTTGGAATTTGAGTAGGAATACAGGAATCTCCTAGGGAAGGCAGAAGAATATCCTAATCTTGGACAATTCAGGTAGTGAATCTTAGTGCGAGTAAACCATTTTCTAAAAGTATGGTACAACATCTCATTGGAACGGGATGTGCGTTATCCTCGCCATACTTGCAGACCTTGTCCACCAACCTCAACTTTGAAGCAGCAAAAACCATGAGATTCGAGCTCTGTGGCAACTTTCTCCAAAACTATGTTGGCTGATACTGATAATCATGTCAAGGAAGCATTGTACATCATTCAAGGGACAGACAAATGAAATAACAAACACGTGCAGAAAAATCGAAGTACAAGGAGGTACCATGACTAAACCAGTAAAAGAGAATGGCATAGCTAGACAAGTACAAATCAGAAACTAACTGATCATCTGAAGAAAGGATATTTAGAAATTTAAGCTGCTAACAGTCCCTGTCCTTCCATATGGATGGATTTAGTCCATTAAAATTCATCTAGATTATGTGGGATGCGAACCAGAGCCATTTTACATGGTTATATATTATTAAGTACTTAACATTCTGCTTTTCACTAGACAGGCCATTGTAGTTCTGAAGTTTCTATCCTGTCAGCCAGATTTCCTTCGATTTCAAATGTTAATGATAAAAAGAAATCATATATAAGTTGTATGGTGTTTATGTTATATCAAACAATGGAGGAAAGATGCAATCAGGGGATATAAGAAGGATACGCGTCGGTATTAGAGTCAACACGCAGCCTCCACCACCAGCTCCAGTTAGCTTTGAGACCAAGCTATATTTCAGAGTTGTTCGCAGCACTGTTTCTATAGAAGAATGGCTGACTCCCATGCACTGAAGCAAACCTTGGTTCATCTCCATAAGCTCTGCTAACTTGTCCTCCTTTGAGGTGATGGCTATTTCATCCTCAGCTGCTAACTCAACAACGCTTGAAAGCTCTTCACTAATAGAATTCACTGCATGGAAGACGGAAGACATAGCATCTGGATGCCTAGATGCTCTTTCAGATACACCAGCAACCAGGGCCTTTGTGTTTCTACCAACTCTTGTATCGGTAATGAGCATTTTGACTGGATTCCTGGACTTGAGGTTTGTCAATTCCCCTTTCTTGAATTTAATCATGCTTCCTAACATTCACACATAAGATTTAGTGAAACAAAACAAATTAGGATAATTGATAAGCAGGGCAATTGAAATTATGATGGTCTTGTGCATTCTATAGGAAATGAAGTCCGTACCATTTGCAAAGATTTCCATGGCTTAACACCTAAACTTAAGAAGACTTCTAAGTGAAATTACTCAATTACTGATTAAAAATACTAATAATCCAGTATATCCACGATTAGACAGTTATTCCACCAGATGCATCATCTATCCACCTAGCTTTAACACAAGTAGATATAACAAAGAGACAATTCTCTACGTGCGACTGAATGCTACACAAATTCTCTCTACACCACCAGAAAAGTTACAGTCCCATGACGCCATCGGATTTGCTTTTGCGTTCTCTCCGTGCCACTGACGGCTGCTAACCGGAGGAACAAAAGACAGTTTTACCCTTGAACCCACTTGTCCTATTTTTTTAATCAATCCTCCCATTCTTATTTTTTGCTTGCCCAGGCTCATCCATTCACGGACAGAACAGAAGCTCTATCCCTTCTCTGCTCCTCTCACACAACTACACAAGCAAGAAAGCAGCACTCACCATTCACCATCTGCAGCCGTCCAGGGCCACAATGACCGGATGCTCCATAGGGAATAACAGCAATGAGAGGCTAACAGTTGTGACAGCAATGCACGGAGAGAACAACAGAAACACTTGTGATGGCAATCATGGCACAGGAAGTTTTATAGTGGCATGGAGAAAAAAATTGGCAAGGTTCAGTGGCACATAGAAAATTTTCTCGATCTCTATAACAAACATGCCATGAATAAACTAGAAGCAATCCTGACAGCGACTAAGAATGGTGGTGCCATCAAGCAATCAATCAGCCTAGTTATTGAACGTCAATATGGATTTCACTAGAGATCAATCCTGAATCCAAATGCATGTCAATACTAAGGTTTAAAAACTCATCAATCTGATAGCATACCGAAAGTGCTGACGGAATTGTCAATGCCAGAAGGCTTGCCATGAATGATCTTTTCCCCTTCGAACGCCCATTGGTTGACTAGCTCAAGATCCTCCCTCCCGAACAACTCCCACTCCTCAGCCCCACTGCCTCCTCCAATGCCGACTGCGCCAGCAGCAGTCAATAGGGCACCCGACATGGACACGCAGAATGCTGCGGATGAGCCGAGCCCCGCACCCATGGGCAGGTCTGAGGTGACTACCGCCTTCCCAGGCCTGCACCTGCACAAGAACAAAGCAATCACATCAGTCAAATATAATGTGGGGGCAGGTGTCAGCACTGCAGTATTGATCTAGATGTATTAAGCCAACCCCAAAATCGAGGTATAGAGGAAAAGGAAGGCGGAGAGGCCGGCCGTGAGCCAGATCTTGGCCTCGGGGATCTCTTGGCTCTCCAAGAGCTTGGCCATGGCGGCCAGCTTGTCAGGGGAGCACGGCGTCGCCGCCCCGGCCTTGCCGCTCACATCCCCAAGCGCCCCGCGGAGGCGCGAGCACGGCCATGAGAAGATGAGGCCCGAGTCCCTGAGGTCCAGCTCCACCGCGTCTGCGCCCCCATCCCGTCCTGCGTGGGCACGAAGAAGCGAGGGTAAGAGCGGCAGCGATTGCGAAGAATCAATCAAGAATTTGACACCTAGGGTGCGCCGGGGGTGGGGGGCACCTTCGGGGAGGAGGCAGAGGGAGGAGGTGGTGTAGAGGTCGATGGCGGCGGCGACGGCGGCGGAGCCGTGGACGACGGCGTGCTCGCCCGCGAGGATGATCTTGCCGGGCGCGCGGGCGCGTACCTGCATCGATCCCGGTCACGCTCGCTCGTCACGGGACAGCGGCGGCCCGCACGGAGGGGGAGCGGCGGCGCGGCGAGCGGAGAGGCGCGGTGGGCGGTCCTGAGCGGCGCGGGCGGCAGAGGTGGGGGCGTCGAACCTCGGGAAGCTGGGGCTCAGTGAGCAGCTCCAGCTCCCCAATATTTACGTGGGATTGGCTCCCCACCTGTTTGCTCGGGTCCTCGGTATCATCGGAGGGAGAGCGACATTTGCCGAGCCATGTGTTTCCTTGTTCAGTTCTCCAGCGCAGCCATTCGACAAGCACATGGTAAATGAATGCATATACACACATAAATAACTCGTTTGGATCCAAATATTAATATGCAAAAATACTAAAGTTTACAGAAATATTAATAGGCGAGGGTAAACTTTAACTAAGATTAAAAAATAAAAAACATTAGCTAGACAAAAACACTAATAGGCGCTTAAATTTTGTACTACTACTTTAGTCAATCTAAACTGGCTCTAGGTCTGATACGAGTTGCACGTAAATCCATCGATGATTGATCTGTCAGGTATATGATCTCTGCCACAGGAAAAGTTACATGTGATTCTGTCAGTATGCTTCATGTCAATTTTTCCAAACAAGAGAAGGTAAGCCCAAAGGGTTGAAGTTGCAGGTGGGTCCTCTGCAATTTGCTCATCTCAAAACACACAAACTTAGAACACATGAACTGACCTTGCCAATGGAATAAGGCAAAAGTATAAATTGGACACCATAGAGCCTCCAGACAGATGGTTTCTCAGACACCATGGATTTGCAATTCAACTTCATTATTGACCTCTTCTTCGACCTTCCTACATGAGGAAAAAAAATGCAATTATTATAAGAAAGAAAGCTATTGCGCCCGATACCAGAAACTAAGCACACACTGATACATGACAGAAAATTAGGCACTAGGGAACACACACATTTTCATAATATGGAAGACCACACATACATATACTCCCTCCGTTCAGATTCAGAAAGCATTATTTTTCAGTTGGCTGTTCAGTTTTGCTAGGCATCTTCAGTTTGCAAAGTGCTAATGGATATATACCCGTACTATACCCCTACCAACTCCATGTGCATGCAAAGCAATTTGATTCTTCCAAAGCGACTGGCAGTATATGCGTATGCTATGGACTCACTAATACCTGGTGACCTGTGTGACTGTATGCGGAGAAAGAGGCAAAGCAGGGAACAGATCTGTATGCATTCTTCTAAGAATTAATAGGGCCAATTTGGTCACATTAGCTACCGTATCGATCTTTGAGCCGAACAAATCTATGCCCTCTAAATTAAAAACCGAGGGAGCATCAGTAGAGAGAAAATTCAATATGCAAATCCAGTGCATCATGGTATCAGCATGTACCTTTCTGAAAACACTATTTCTAAGATAACAACGACAATAGAAAGCAAAGGAATCTATCATAAAAAAATCCAACAACAAACTGAAAATATACAAACACATGTCTTTAAACTTTTGCTTTCTTGAAAATGACCTATAACCAGAGCTGGAACGAAAGCAGCCTTGACTCAACAAAATAGGCCAAAAAGGAAATCAAGCTTATCAGTTCTTACTTATCCACCTTCTTGTGGCCCTTCTTTTTGTTAGCAATTCCTCCTGTTCGCTCAAACTCCAATGCTTTTAACCTATTTCTGCAAGCAGGAGTTTGCTTGACACTTTCTATGGCCTGCAATAACGGCATTAGACTTTTCAATATTATCACCGTTGTTGCATTGTGATGTAATGCTCAATCACTTGGTTGTAGTATTGTAGATGGGCAAAGGAAACAAGACCATATGTTTTGTGTTGACAGTCATGACAATAGGCCATATAGAGATAGTGTATAAGACAGTTTTCTAGTTGCAAAGCTTCCGAATTAAATATACGAGTTCTTCAAAATTGATATTGATTAGATAAAAATTACAGTAGAAAGTTAACAAAAACGAAAACAGAGCATGAAAGTAGTAGCAAATTGTATCTAATTACATAAAATTAGGTCAAGTCATAATACTAGTTTACATTATATTCAAGACAATGAACAATCAAATGACATAAAGCTAGTCTTAGTAGAGGTTTCAGGAGAAGTTTCATGACATTAAATTTATACCATGACAACAAATTGCTGACGTGGTAGGGTCATTATAAGGAAAGATAAGCAGTGAATTTTACGTAATGAGAGAAGAGTTTTATCCCCCTGCCATAAAACCATGCACTAAGGCCGGTAACAACCCTGGAGCAAAACAGCTTCAGGAGCTGCTGGTCAAGGGTCAGATGATGGGAGGTTGAGGATCTGTTCCTAGGACCAGCCCTGGTCGTTTTTCATTTTTTGTGACAAGAGAGTTGCTTCTGTTGTTTTTTAGTGTGTGTGTGTGGTGTGTGGTGTTCTTAGGGGGGTTTCCCCCCATTTTACTCTTCTACCTTAATGAAATGACACGCAGTTCTCCTGCGTGGTTCGAGAAAAAAAAGACTGGTAACAACCATATGCCACACCCACCGAACAACAGCGCCAACTAATCCATGTTCACAAGAGCACCATCTTCTCTCCTACCGCAACAACCATTTGAGTTTTGCATACGATGATTCTCAATTAGACAAGGTTCAGAGACCCAGACTTTGACAATCAAAGAGATGAAACCGTCAAACTGCAAGCCTGCAATCAAAGTGAACAGAAAACATTCAAGAACATAGCCATCACCGCACCGATCCGAATAGTGGAGTCGGCGGTGAAAGGTACAGGAAAGCACGAAACTACCAAATCACGAAACAGGCCAGACATTGGGGCTGCAAAGAACGGAAGAGCTTCACATGGTGGTCATGCTACCTGCACTGATGCACGTCCAATTCCTGCCGTAGGACCATCTGCTACTGTGAACAACAGAGAAGGACCTGGTGGTCTGCATGGTAAGGAAAAAGATAGAAAAGCTGGATTATGGAGTAAGACTTGGATCCAAAATGGATGAAGGCACCAAAAAGATATATAGAAAAAGATGAACACCTGAACATGATTCATGCACCGAAAAAGTTGATGCTGTCTTGGGTCCATGGACCAATTATAGGCAACCTACAAGGCTACAAAAGATCAGCTAAGTCTCAACTGTCTTGGGTCCATGGACCAATTATAGGCAACCTACAAGGCTACAAAAGATCAGCTGGTCCTGTTGAGACTTTTTCTGTCAAGTATTAATTGATCAACAAGTCACACATCACATAACAAGAAACTGACCATCTTATTGTTTGGACTGGACAAAGGGTCACCGTTAGAGGTAGCAAATACTAGGCAGGTTACATCACCTGTTAACCCCACATGAAAGTTCTGAAGGAAAATTATTGCTCTTGCACCCTGTGTGGAGCAAGCTGTATGACATGAAACAGGGACATAGTCACACAGCCAGCGTTCAGAGAATCGTTCAACCAGCCATAGCCTCCACAACATTAGAATTGCCCCAATACAAACATATTAACATGTAAACTAATGTACTATTATGAAAAATGAAAAATGAAATAAATGGGAGGCCACATACATTCCCCGCCACAGTAGTGCTACTAACTATGTCATTTCCAGATGCAGAGACAAGTCAAATAGATAATAAGTACATAAAAGCAAGAGATAGGGAGTTGGAAAACTGAACATGTAGTAAACTGTAAACTACAGTATACTGCAGTTGACTAGTGACACTGACAGTGACAGTATTAGATTTTTTTATGCAATTAAACCTTAAGGATAATAAAATGAAGAACTGAATGACAAAACATAACTGCAAGCTTCTTTGTTCAAATGCTACTTACAAGCAGTCAAGCAAACCATGAGGTCATCTGCAAGAAAAATGTTAGGTTTTCGGTTTCACGAAATTTTCACATAGATGAGTCAACTACTGAGAAGATCAGAATCTCCGATTAAACATTTAGCGTAAAGGAATGGAGCGCATATTCATCAAGTGAACAGTAAAAAAATTAGCAAACTTCTGAATTCAAACATTTACCTACAAGAAGTCAAAGCAAACCATGAGGTCACATGCAAGAAAGTTATGAGGCTCTTGGATTTAAGAACTTCTTTTCAGATTGATGAGTGAAATGTAATATACATGATACATCATTAGGCCAAAAGAGAGTACAAGATGCTAATCTCCCAAAACTATACCACCAACAAGAGGAACTGGAGTTCTGAACATCCAAGCCTACAAACAAAAATTACTTCCCTGTATCGAGAACCCAACCAAAGTTGTAACTTCAACAGCTTTTGCCATGTTGGGGATCAAAAAGGTTCAGCCAGAGTATACATAGAAGCCGCTGGATGTATATACAATACTTGGCCAATCCAAAGAAGAAAACCTTAAAATTCTTCTTTCATGCCTTTCCACAGAAGGTAATCTAATGGTATCCTTTTGCGCCTCTGGATTGATACAGTTCCAATCTGATCTTTGCCTCTGGCAACAAGTTCTCGATGACCGGGTCTTGCATCATGTAAGCTTGCTTGGAGGCCCATTCGAGCACCGTGAGGATTTCTGCTTGTGCCAACTCCTCACTGTCTGGGACATTGTGTGCAATGTAGCATACAAGGGTGAGTGCTGCAATCTGAACCACCTGCTCACTGAAATACACAAGCTGAACCAGGTGCTTCGCTCCCCCTGCATTGATGATCGCTTTAGAATGGTCAACATGCAGGTAATTATCTGTGCACGCAAACTTGGTCAGTGCAATTGCTGCTTCTCTAGAGACATCTGCTTCCCTCTCATCAAGAAGCTTCACCAGTGGTCCAATAATCCTAGTCTCCGTAGCACGGAAGGTTCTTGACAAGCAACCTAGCGACACAATGCAGGAAATTAGGAGATCATCATACTCAGCCTTCTCAACAACACGTAGGAGCTGGTCAACAACAGCTCGGGCAGCAGGAGAAGTTGGCTTGAATGCTGATCGTCGCAGGTCGGAATTCTGCTCAGCGACACAGCAGATCTCCATGAGAGCCATGGCGGAATTATATTGCACATCACCTTCACCTTTCTCAAGAAGAACTGCAAAGCAGAGCAGAGCCCTTGACTCTGTGATGCTCTTGCAGATAGCTGCATTGCCCTTGGCGAGCAGCCACAATGCCTTTGCAGCATTGGCTTTCATGTATGCCTTTGTCTCAGGGTCCTCGAACTCCCTGCCCCTTGTACTCGTTCCTGACAATGACGCATTGTGCTGTTTCGTTGCCACAACACCACCATTCGTAGCTACGTGCTTACCACTGCCCCCATTGGACTTGGCAGCCATGGTGGACTGCACCAAACTGTGCATCTCGTTCTTGCTCTGGGAAGCGTGTCCAGTCGGGTACTTGATGATGCTCTGCTCATCCAGAAAGTCGGCGGAACCGGTGCTGTTCTTTTTGTCCATCACCACGGAATGTATGGACATCTTGGATGTGATAGCGTACTTGGAGTGCTCCTGCACGGTCTCGAAGGCGAGGTGGCCGACGAGGAGCCGGATCACGTTGTGCTGCGCGAAGGCGTCCTGGCACTTGGGGTGGTTGGCGGCGAGCTCCGAGACGGCCCAGGCCACCATGGCCTGCACCTTCATGGGCCCCTCCTTGAGCACCTTGGCGAAGGCCAAGCAGGCCCCGGCCTGCACCATCTGCTCGACGCACTCCGGGTCGCGGCCGAGGAGGCCGACGGCGAGCGCGGCGTTCTCCTGGCCCTCGAGGCGGCCCTCCTTGACGAGCTTGAGCAGCGGCGGCACACCGTCCTCCTCTATGATGAGCTTGGAGTACCTGTCATTGTCGCGCGCGAGGGAGACGAGGCTGGCGGCGGCGTCGTTGCGGGCGTCGAGGTTGCCGGTGTAGAGCACGGCGATCTGCTCCCAGATGAGGAAGAGGATGGGCTCGTTCTGCGCGATGGGCGGGAGGCCGATGTGGGCGTCGAAGTCGTCGTCGTCGTTGGCCGAGGAGGAGACGCGGAGGAGCCAGGAGAGGTCGCCGATGGAGTTGTCGAGCTGGTTGGTCATCTTCTTGAAGGAGCCCGCGGGGATGATGGTGAAGACGCGGCGGACGAGGCCGTGCGCGCGGCACTTGTCGACGAGGGCGAGCGCCTTGTCGAGCGCCTTCTCGGTGTCGTCGAAGATGCGGCGGGCGGGGCGCTCGTAGAGGTCGGCGCGGGCGGCCTGGCGGAAGAGGCCGGCGAGGCGCTCCACCTTGGCCTTGAGCTCCATGCACTCCTGCCGGAACGTGTAGGCCTCGTCGGACCATTTTATTACCTGCTCGGCGAGCTGGATCGGCCGCGCCAGGATCTGCTTGAGGTCGTCCATCTCGGCCGGCGGCGCGCGGCGGCGCGGCGAGGCGAGGCGAGGCGAGGGGAGGCGACAACCCCCTAATGGCGGCCGGCCACAAGGTGCCCGGTCCCGTCCGTTCCCGCAGCGGGGTGCGGCGGCGGGCTTGTTCGGTCCGGCCTTCCCTTCCTTCCTCCCTGCCTCCTCCGCAGGGTTGGAAAATTGGGGGGGGGGGGGGGGGGGGGGGGAGGTGAACGGGGGGCGGTGGTGGTGGGGAGTTAATTTTGGTTTTTTTGGGCCCCGGGTTGCCCGCGCGCGTGCGTGAGCTGGCTGCAGGCCGCGCAGGCCACGGACGGCAGCCAGCCAGCAACGGCCGTCGCGTCTCCTCTCGGCACGGTGTCCTGCCTGCGCTCCCCTATATTCGCGTCGTTTTTGCGGTGCGCCGGCGCCGGTGCCGGTGCCGGTGCGGTGCGATGCGCGCGGGGTCAATGCAATGCCAATGCGCCGCGCCGAGGAATGGAATCCGTCGGTTCGGGGTGGTTGGCTGGCTACTGGCTGCTGCCTGGCTGGCCGGCCGTGGCTGGGTCTGGCATAACTCTGCCGAGCGAGCGGCGACGTGCCGGGCTGATGGTTAGGTGCCGCACCACGTGGATGGAAGCCGGCCTGCCCCTGCCCCAGTCCCCGTTGGGATCCATCCATCCATTCATCCATTGGCTTCGCAATCGTGCATCGCACATTTGCAGACGGACAGGCAGGCAGGTTAGGCCGGCCGCGGACCGGGTTGCAGCTGTGATCCAGATGCATATTTGTAGAGTTTAGATGCGTTATTAGATGGGGATGTGCTGATTGAGCCCGTCACTTGCCATGCTTCAGATCCGCCAACATTCATGAAATCTGATTTCCTTTTTCTTTTTCCATGCCAATATTTATTTTCTGGTTTGAATGCTCGATTCGACTTGTACAGGCTTTGTATATTGCAGATCACACCAAACACGCCTAATATTTCCCATGTTTTGCTTTTGATGATGTCCTAAATGCTAGTAGGTAGTACTATCATTGAATGGTTACAGCTAATGGATCGTCAGTATTATATATGACTAATGAATTGTCAGTAGAATGCATGGCATTTAATATTAGCCATCCAGGATTAAAATAATTCTGTTTGCGCTTTCAGTGAATCAACTGGATAGATTCATATTTGTTCTTTGAGAGGAATAAATTCATTTTTGTGGTGATAAACGGGAAAAAAAATGAAAGAACAAGAAGGGTATTGCATGACTGCTAAATCTCGTAGGTGATCCATACTAGCAATAGACTCCTTCCTAGATTATAGGGTGGAAGCAATTAGGAAATGACTAATAATAGCCATATTAAATTTGCAATTCATCAGAAGTAACACATGACAAGCATTTTTGGCAAACTGTTTTGTTATTTTATAAGTAGTAAATCACATGAGACAAATGGTGAAACCGATATTGCTTGGAGACAAAATCATCTTAAAAGCACAATTTTGATAATTGATTTCTCAAACCAAATGGGACAGTGAGTGCAGTCTCCATGTTGAACAATCTAAATACACTCAAAGATAACAGACTTGTGATTAATTAACCGCACACTTTCCTAAACCATTTCTTCTACAGATGGAGTAGAGTGGAATGTAGTAATGCGCAGCCAAGCTAATCCAAATGGAAACAGAGGAGTGCATAAACCGAGACTGATAGATACTCTGCTTCATGTGCTGCCGTCGTCACTGTACCGTTATTTAGTCCCAATGTCCACATCAAGCGAAATTGACAGTTGACACCACAATCTGATCCTCGATCCAGACGAAAAAAAGCACAATGCTCGGACGGATGGGCACCAGAACTCCAGAAGACGCCACTTTTGCGGTTTGGCACGTACCAACGGCCCGCATAAAGCTCCGGACGAGCAGCATCGGTGGCCGCTGGCCGCCGCAAGCTTTTCATTGGGGCGCGAGAGGGAAAACGATGGCAAGTGTCGCATCAGCGGCGTGAACTACCGGTGCCGCACAGAGGAGGACGACGGCGACGGGAGGCGGAGGAAACTGGAAAAAGTCGCCGGCGGACGCGGCCAAACAGAACGAACTCGAACCGCAGCACGTTAACAAAGAAGAAAAAAGTCTATAAGTCTCACACATGATGATGTATATATATAGGCTAAGTTAATTGAAAAAAAATGCTGTCGATGGCTTCAGATCCCATACGGCATCGCTGCAATCCTAATGCTGCTGCTTAATCGCGGCAGCATGTGCAGAAAAAAGTTTTTAAAACGCTATTTCTCGTCGTGTGGCGCAACGATCATTGCGCGGACAGCGGCGAGCAGATCGGCAAATCGCTTACCGGCTGATAAATAAGCGCCGGCGTCGCGCTGTCAAGCGCGTTTGTTTCTTTTCTCTCTTTCTTTCTTTCTTTCTTCCGAAGGGGATGGATGAGTGGGGAGTGAAGCGCATGCCTTTGGGGCCAGGTCAATGCGAAGCAAAGATACCTTATCGGTGTGATGCATGCGAGGACGACCGGAGGAGAAGAAAGAGATGGTTGTTGGCTCGTTGAAGGTCGCGCATGGCAAATTGCCAGCGACCCAGCGCGAGCAGTTGATCGGTTCTCCGCCTGCAGCCGCGAGCACGAGCGCCTCTGCCGTCGTAGAAATGGCACGCCCAGCCGGGTCGGCGACTCGCTGGCATTGACCAGCGACGGCGAGAGGTCCGACCAGGCGGCGGCGCCAGTGCGGCACCCGTCGTTTTAGCCTGCATGTTCAACAACCTCTCGATCTCGTTGCTGGTGCTCGCTAGTTCAAGCAATACATGGACCAGCACTGCGAGGCTGCCGCAGGCTGCAAACCATGCAGAGCAAAGACGTGTTAGTCGAGGGGAGGGGCCGGGACTGGCAGATCAGCGAGGAGCCCAGGAAAAGGTCCTGTATCAGCGGTGTCGGCGGGAGAGGACAATTTTCGGTTAGAATCGAGAGGATGAATTTGGGAGTAAAATGTCACATCGTAATCATTGCGCTACCGTAGCATTTCGTTTATATTTGTAAAAAATTATCTAAAAATTGATTAATTAGGCTCAAAATGTTCGTCTCGCAGAGTATAACAAAACTGTGTAATTATTTTTTAATTTCATCTACATTTAGTACTTCATACATGTTATGACATTTTGATGTGACGAAGAATCTTCTTTTTACCTAGTATATTTGGGAGTTCTTTTTGGAACTAAACTGGCATGTGGTCGAGGCCGCTCTCCACAGTACTACGACAGGCTAAATGCGCACGGTAGCGTTTCGTTTCTATGTGTGAAAAATTGTCCAAAAATTGATTAATTAGACTCAAAATGTTCGTCTCGCAGAGTACAACAAAACTGTGCAATTAGTTTTTTATTTCATCTACATTTAGTAGTCCATGCATGTTATGACATTT
Organism: Echinochloa phyllopogon; assembly: GCA_033239725.1. Classification (NCBI taxonomy): domain Eukaryota; kingdom Viridiplantae; phylum Streptophyta; class Magnoliopsida; order Poales; family Poaceae; genus Echinochloa; species Echinochloa phyllopogon. The sequence continues at coordinate 44,337,929 of BTCW01000002.1, read as the reverse complement.
TGATGTGATGGGAATCTTTTTATTGCATAGTAAATTTGGGAGTTGCTTTTTGAGAATTTTTGGGAACTAAACACGGCCATAGTTCAAACCTGAATCATTTACAGAAGCTAGCGCAAGACCGCAGGTTATGCTCCTAGCGCCTTGGGCGGTTGGGCCGACTCTACGTAACCCGGCTATGGGCCTAAAGCGCAATGTACATTCTTCCTCAATGCACCGAGATCATTCCTTTATCTGTTCAGAGTTCAGCGAAGGGGCCTGCAGTCTAATGATAGGACGGTCCAGTGGGACGCTACCCACCAGGGTTTAAATCCTGGTGTCCGCACCTTTTTCTGAGATTTTTCCAGGATTTTCCGGCGGCGTTCCCATCGACAACGAGGTGCCAATGGTGACTTCGGGAATCTCCAGATGCCGGGTGCTCAGTTCTTCGGAGGTGCTCGTAGGGGTCGAGTCGGGTGCTCAGTTCTTCGGAGGTGCTCATAGGGGTCGGGTTTGCGTCAATGTTTTAAATAGCCGGCTATTAGAGTTAGCGGTAGGATTACCCAGCAGTTGCCAATGATGACTTCGGGAATCTCCAGATGCCGAGTGCTCAGTTCTTCTGAGGTGCTCATAGAAGTCGGGTTTGCGACTTTGCGTACGTGTATTTATAGGGGTGAGTGTGCGTGCGTGTGTGAGCCTCTACGTTGTACTGTGTGATTCTCGAAAAAAAATCTGTTCAGAGCTCAGACTTCAGCATTTTTTTTTCTGACTCCAGCAATTGTTCCGCGCCACCGCGCCAATAGCCTGACTTGACGGTGTTCGGGAAATCCAGTCGATACTGCTTCTTCTTGGTCGCCTTGGTCATGACACAGACAACGAGCAATCTCTCGAGGCCATGGGCGACATGAGCCACTGAATGATGACAGAATTAGCCATCGCTTCGCTTGTGCGCAGGTGCTCAGCTCAGCTCATCAGCTGGCCACGAGTCAACGAGCATCTCTGAACTCTGCTCGTCACAGCATCAGCATGGGACGCAACGCAACACAAGTTTCGTATCGTCGGGGATGTTTTGTGCAACAACGTTACGTACGAGGGGTTAAGTGAAGTTTATACCCTGGCAAGTTTTTTTTTCCCCCGATGTGTTCGATTTCACTCCCATTTCAGCATACCCACTCGTCCACTCCCCATCGGACGGCTGCCCTGAGTCGTGAAAGCCCGAGCCGCCCCGGATCGCTTCGCGCCGACGCGTCGTGTCGGGACCGGACACTTCACCCGGGCGCACACAGTCCCCAATCTCCATCGCCGCCGGCGCGGCGGCACCGGCCGTGCATCTCTTCGTCCCGCCCCGACGCCCCCCTCGCGAGAAGAGCGAGGCGTTTCCCTTTCGAGCCTCCGCGTGCCGAGGGTGACGCCTCGGGGTAGCGGCGGGAGATGGTGAAGATAGTGACGTACAACGTGAACGGGCTGCGGCCGCGGGTGGCGCAGCACGGCTCGCTCCGCCGCCTCCTCGACGCCCTCGACGCCGACATCATCTGCTTCCAGGTCCGTCCAATTGCCGATTCCCCACTCTCCAAACTGAGATCGCTTGTGTGGAAACCCTAGCTCACTAGTTCTTACCTCCTGCTTATCACTCACTGTTCGAACCCCGCTGAAGGTCGATATTGCATTGTGTATCCAAATGGGCGAAGTTTGAGATTCAGTGAGATTGACACTTGGTTTCAGAAAAAAAAACAAAGCCTATCCCGTTTAGTGTTGATCAAATAACTGATTCTGTGGTGGGGTGTTAATGGATCATTTTGTTCAGTCAGATGCAAGTAAAACTGAGTGAACTGGGGCTTGGTTTGTGATTTACTTACCAAACTGTATCAATGCCTTCTGCATTGTATGTAGGAGACCAAGTTGTCAAGGCAGGACCTGTCTGCAGATGTCATAATGGCTGAAGGTTACGAGGCTTTTGTTTCATGCAATCGCTCTGCTAAAGGGCGTGGAGCATACTCTGGTATGTTGCTGTGGTGCCACAACTGTCATTTAGGACTTAGTTCGGTTGGTTTGCACCCTACTGATACATAGTTGATTGTCTGGTTAGAGATGTTCTCTTGGCTCAATGTGGCTTTCATCACATCATTTCCTCAGTCATAGTTAATTACCATACTTGACTCCTCTGTAGGTGTTGCAACATTTTGCCGAGTAACATCAGCATTTTCCAGCCAGGAGGTTGCTTTGCCAGTAGCAGCTGAAGAAGGCTTTACTGGACTTCAGGATTATGCAAAAAACAGCGAAATTGTTGGGGATTTTGTTGCTGCAACTCCTGTAGAGGAGGAGGGCCTTGGGGAAATCTCAAGAGAGGACCTGCTAAGGGTGGACAATGAGGGGCGGTGCATCATCACCGATCATGGACATTTTGGTCAGTAGATTGTTGTGTTGGAAGGGACACAACATAACTGCCATGCATTATTTCAATGTTTTCCATTGCATAATTGATTTCCTCTCTGTATGTAATGATAGTTTTGCGCCATTTGTGTAGTTCTTTTCAACTTATACGGCCCAGCTGTTGAAGGAGATGATAAAGAGCGAGTTCGTTTTAAGCTGCTATTTTATAAGATATTGCAGGTACTTTGTGTGCATCTCTGTTAATAACTATATAATATTTCAACAGTACTTGTGTTTCTCATATGTTTGTTGCTTAGCCTATGTTATGCTTCTTATACTTGCTTCTGTTTTTCAACGCCTCTTAGAAACGATGGGAATATCTATTGGCTCTTGGAAAGAGAGTCTTTGTTGTTGGTGATTTGAATATAGCTCCTGCTTCAATAGATAGGTGTGATGCGCCGCCTGGTTTTGAGAAGCAAATGTAAGCCTTCTTGTACTTAATTATGGTGTTTTCTTCAAGGTTCCATTAATAGGCATTTGGGGATAACAATATTATTTTGTTATCCTTTTCCTAATTAAGGTTCCGAGAATGGTTGAGATCCATGCTGAGAGAAAACGGAGGTCCCTTTTTCGATGCTTTTAGATCGAAACACCCTGAAAGGTACTGGAGTGGCCCCATAAATCATTCACATTTACATAATGTGCTACTGAGCTACTCCAACCACTTGTGCCTTTTGTTATTACTAGTTGCTCATATTTAGCCAATGGGTTGTCTCTCCTCAGGGGGTCGAGTTTCTTCTTCTTATTAGTTATTGATAAAATCAGATTCCTCTTTGCAACAAAATGAGTTCTGAGTTTACTCTATTTTCCTTCTTCATGGTTGACTTATAAACCTATGGTAGACTCCCACAAAATTACTATCTAATCTGTACTTTGCTGTTCTTTCAAGAGAATGTACTTTGCTGGTCTAAATTTTCTGCTTTTCGTTTATGCAGGACAGGAGCATATACTTGTTTTAATCAAAAGATTGGTGCTGAAGAATATAATTATGGTTCTAGAATAGATCACATTCTCATTTCTGGTGCATGTTTCCATAATCGCGATAACACAGAGGATCATAGCATTTTTTGTTGCCATGTAGAAGAATGTGAGATAATGAATCATTTCAAAAGAGGGAATTCTGAAAATTTCTCAAAGTAAAGAATAGTGGAAATCAATTTAACATACATGATTTGCAGTGTTACATTGGGATAATTTACTCTATCCATTTTCTACAGGTGGAAAGGGGGAAGAAGTAGTAAGCTAGAAGGATCTGATCATATTCCAGTTTATATTTTACTGAAAGAAATCCCCGAACTTCCAGTTCATAATGTCCCACCATCAGCTGCAAGATATCTTCCAGAGGTCCGTGGACGACAACAGAGTATTGGTGAGTGAATTTTAATGCTATAAGATTTATATTTTAACCTGCTTTTGCACCTTTCAGTGGATGTACTAAAACCAGGTTTTATGTAGTGTTTGTTAGCTAAAGTAGCTGATCTTGTCTTGGAATGTTCTTTGATCTTGTTTAAAACGTGCATACGTCTCGGATGTTTATATCTCTTTTCATAGAATGTTTGGTTAAAGCAACCTCTTTTCATCACTTCCATTTAATGGAACCATAACTTGCTTCAGGACTTTGGCTTTCTTACACATACGTTAACTATGTCCATAGAAGACCGATCTTTGCAAATTGTCTTTCACAATTTCCTGATGTTCATTGTTGCTTTCTGAACTCCTAATATATGTTGTCGCTTTCCTTGTCTCAGTTCAGAAAATAAACCCTATAGCATCCATCGTGCAAGTTGGTGTTGTAGGGCTGTTCTTTGAATAATCAATTCAACAGTCTGTAACTTGGTAAGGCAAGTGATCTGGTCGTATATACCACCTTACCCCTACTTTATACTTAGATGTGTTAGACATGCTCTGGTAAGAGCTCTGTAAACCGTCCTTACCCCTAGGACAGTCGCTGTTTAATTTTTTGTCCAGTGGAGAGTCTGTGACTTGAAGTGTTGTGTGTGTGTGTTTCTGGGGGTTCAGTTCTGTACTTTGGGACCGGCTCCGACCGGTCCCATTGTTCTTTCTTCTTAATGAAACGACACGCATGACTCTCCCGCGTTGTTCGAGAAAAAGAGCTCTGTAAACTGTTTTTGGTGTTTGTTACCAACAATATTGAATAATTTCCACGTCTGACCACTGCTTTACATTTATATGCAAGAGTTGTTATGTGAGTCACTGTACAAAAGATTTTGCCCTGCTACACTGGAGGTCATACTCCCACAGTCCCACTCCTACGGTCCTGCCACTACTATTGCCGAGGCCATACTACCAACTAGTGAACATGTTGAAGCATGGCTGCTCCATACTGCTACAGCCTGCAGCCATCACACTGGATTGGCATGGCAGGATTCTTAGAGATAGGAATTCACTCACAAAAAATCAGCAGGCACATGCTTTACACCAAGAAGGTGCACTTTGCTTGTATGAGTACTAGTTAAAGTATATTGTGCATAATACTAACCACTTGTGTCGTCGCAATTTGCAGTATCATTCTTCAATAAGGGAAAAACTTTTGAGCTACAAGATGCTGGAAATTTTGTTCTGTCTGAGGATACAGTAAATGATAGCTACTGTAGTGATGGCTTGGAAAACAAAGATATAGCTAAGGAAGGACTGACAGGTGGTATCACTGAGTTTGCAAAAGGTGGTAGCCTTCATAGTTTGATGTGTAAGGGGACAAATCTTGATCACTGGAGAAATGAATGTTTAAGTGGCGTTTCCGATAACAGCCAGAAAACCTCACCGTCTGGTACCAAGTCTATGCCAAACAAGAAAATCAAACGCAACTTATCCTCTCAACCAACAATCAAGTCATTTTTTCAACAAGGATCAAAGACAATAAATGTCCGTACCAGTACCTTAGTTACTCCAGTGGAAACAGTACACTATAGGAATGAAACATGTGTTTCAAATGATGACAGTCTGGCAGAAAACTCACAGTGCACAACTTCAGCAGCCGAAGATCAGGATAACACAAATGTATCGTCCTGTTCACTTTCAACAGAGAAGTGTAATGCTGCAGCATTAGAGTGGCAAAGGATACAACAAAAGATGAAGATGACACTGCCACGCTGCAAAGGGCATCATGAACCATGTATTCCAAGGTCTGTGAAGAAGGGCCCTAATATAGGCCGCTTGTTCTATGTCTGTGCTCGTGCCCAGGTACATATATATTCAAATTTACTGCTCGCTAGACGCCACCGCATCCTTTGAGCAATCAATGAGGCTGTGAACAATATAAAGTATCTTTTATCTCACTGTGACCATTACTTGTTGTATTTTGTCAAGGGGCCTGCATCAAATTCAGAAGCGAATTGTGGTCACTTCCAGTGGGCACCTGTAAAATCTAAAGAGAGACGTTCATGACCGTTTCTCCCCCTTTCAGGTGAAAGAATTCATTTGCACTCAGTCTATGCTTTTGTCAGACTCAGATTATTAGTTGTAGATTTGTGCTAACTGCTAACTGTCAATTTTAACCAGGAGCCCACATCCTGCATCCTGTGAGTCTGGTACATCACTTTGTCCCACATACTGATGATGTGCTGATGTACTGATGTGCTTGTGGAGAGCTGAGTTGGTCTTTTGATCAGCACTAATTTTCCCCCTAGGAAGGTACATATTTTAACCCCGTGTTATGTTGGTTGTTGTAACACTAACAGAATGTGGCCTCCATTAGTTGCCTAGCAATCAAATGACATATCAGCATCCCCCATCCTCCTGGTTGGCTAGATTGTTTTCACCGCCAAATTATGCAAATTCTTAATAGACAAATGGTTTAGTGGAGAAATCAACGGAAGTTTATCCTGTAGTCTGTAGCAATGTTTCGTAAGGCAGCCAGTGTGGGCATCTATAAAGCTAAATCATGCTAGTATTTTATCATGTTGTTGCCCATCTCTCTCAAGAAATAAAGTAGGGAGAGCGACCAGTACGTTCTCTTTCCAGTACTTTACTCGTAAAATAAAAGTATTTATTCATTTACACCACGTGTCATGCCATAGTTTTATTTCTGGGCATAATTTTTAAAAGAATTGACACTGTTGTTGACATAAGCCTATTCCAACAACCATTTTTCAGTTGATTAGCATGCCAGGTAAATAATGCAGCTAAAGTAACTGGATAATTGGGTTTGAGCCACGAGATTTTCCTTATGTGTGTTATCTGGCCTCCCACCTACATTGACCTGGATTTAGGGTAATGTAGCTTGGGATTTTCTGGGCAAGAAACTGTTTCCCTAATTAATACGGCATTGTTCTAAAATTCCTGTTCATATTTCGGCGAACATGTGGAAGGCATCCTGAGTTTGATTATGCGAAACAGTGTAACCCCGAGTAACCAACACCACTGCATGATTGGCGGATTGATGTGTACGTCCAGTGTGTATCTCGTTGGAAGCAGTTGAACGCGGAGCACAAGCTGTGGTTTCAACCTGTGCAAGTCAAATGTTTGGAGGCATCATTACCCACAACAAAAAACAAAGAGAAAAAGGATTGCAAGCAGGAGTCTGGGATAGCCACTACCCAGTATCCTGTGGTGTGGTTGGCTTAAAGAGTGTTGATGGGATAAACATTATGAACCTCCTCTCCTAAATATGCGTGATCCAAGCCAAAGCTGGTACCCTAGCTCGCCTGAGTTTCCCCCTATTTTGTACTACTGCCAACCACAAGGCCAGATTTTTAAGATGAAACCAATTTGGCGATATGGCTATTTTTTTTGCTTCACATCCACACCGTATTGCTGTTGTATCAGACGCGTGCAGTCGTGGCCCATGCTGGACAAGTATCGTACGGCCAACGTGGTTATTACTTATTATAGTGCCACTTGGCGTCTTTATTCAACGACTCCCCTCGCCTACAGGCAGCGTGATCCCCGTGCTCATTTGTCTGGCAGCGTGTGCTATCTGCGCTAAATTTGCACATGCACAAAGCGATGAGGCTCTCGAGTTAACGCCAGCCAGCCACGGTGCGGTGTACTTTGCAGTATCCAAGCAAGTCTGCCGGTAGTGATCACTCACATGGCCATCGTACTACCCCTAATCCGTCATCAGTGCCCTGTTTCCAGCCACTCGGAATCGCCAATCACACGGCGTGTCCGTCCATAATGCGCTCATCCCATCCTTCTCCTTGTGGCCCCGATTCCGTCACCGTCTCGCCATAAAAAACACCGGCACTCCATGGGGTCCGAACGAACAAAGCACCGAACCAACCAACCAACCCTCTTTTCTTGTAACTTGCAAGCCAAAAAAATCTCGGCCGGCCTGCCATCAGCACCATACCTTCACCTAACGCCAATCGGACCATCCAACGAAACCGAAGTATCAGAGGAAACAGCAGCGGAGCTCGCAAGAACACGCCCTCCCCGCCCCGTTCCTCCGAATTCCGAATCGATCAGCCAAAGCTAGCCAGGCCTCCCTACAAATAAGCCATCGCCACATGTTGCCTAATCCCGCGCTCCTCTGATATTTTCTTCCCTGTTTGTCTCTGCTAGCTGCTATCAATCGAGCTTACAGCGACGTCGTCCATCGTCGTCCAGGTCAGAGCTCGAGGCGAGGATCCTATATTTATAAGGGACAATGGCCGCCTCCAATAGCGGCAGCTCTGGCAAGAAGAACGGCACCAACCCGCTGCAAGCCATGGGCGCCTTCTTTTCGCAGCAGGTGGACCGGCGGAAGCTGGTCACCACCGAGAAGCAGGCGCTGGCCACGCGGCTCTCGGCGTCCGGCGAGGCGTTCCCGGGCTCCGACCACCGCCCGGGCGACCGGAAGCGGTGGATGTCGGAGCTGGGCGCCGACCGGGTGCGCGTCCACCAGGTGGTGTGGCCGGGCACCCACGACTCGGCCACCAACAAGATCGGCGTCCCGCTGGTGACCCGCCCCTTCGCGCAGTGCCAGTCCATGTCCGTGTACGAGCAGCTCTGCACGGGCACCCGCGTCATCGACGTGCGCGTCCAGGAGCAGCGCCGCGTCTGCCACGGCATCCTCGCCACGTACCCCGTCGACGTCGTGCTCGAGGACGTGCGCCGGTTCCTGGCCGAGACCGACTGCGAGGTGCTCGTCCTCGAGATCCGCACCGAGTTCGGCCACGAGGACCCGCCGGAGTTCGACAAGTTCCTCGTGGAGAAGCTCGGGGAGGAGAACCTGATCCACCAGGACGAGGCGGTGTTCGGCAAGACCATCGCGGAGCTGCTGCCGCGGCGGGTGATCTGCGTGTGGAAGCCGCGGAAGGCGCCGGCGCCGGGGCCCGGGCACCCGCTGTGGAGCGCCGGGTACCTCAAGGACAACTGGATCGACACGGACCTGCCGGAGACCAAGTTCGAGAGCAACCTCAAGTTCCTGGGGCAGCAGCCGCCGGTGGCGGACCGGAGGTTCTTCTACCGGGTGGAGAACACGGTGACGCCCAAGGCCGACAACCCGGTGCTGTGCGTGTGGCCGGTCACCAAGAGGATCCACGGCTACGCGCGCCTCTTCATCGCCGAGGCCTTCGCCAAGGGGCTCGGGGACAAGCTGCAGGTGTTCTCCACCGACTTCATCGACGGCGACTTCGTCGACGCCTGCGCCGGCGTCACCAAGGCGCGCGTCGAGGGCACCGCCTGACGGGCCGGACGGTACGGATACTAGCTACTATTCCCGGTCGATTTGCATGGGCTCGGTAGCAATTAGAGGAGTCGCCGCGATTACAGGCAGACAGGCAGGAAGGGTCAATCCGTTGGCCTCGCTGGACTAGTGAAGCAGAGCATTACAGTTTACAGTATTTATATCTTGTGTGGAGAGTATTCGTAGCGTAGGCCTCGTGTATTTGTAGCGAGTGATTCAGACAAGTGGGTGTACAGTGTAGCGTGTACATTGTGATTCATACGGTCTGCAAGTTTTAATGTTGTCGGTACATGTACTGTGTATAGTGATGAATTGCTCGTTGAAGCTTGATGATGTACAAAGGAATAAACAGAAATCTGTTCGGATGAACGCTCTATACGTACGTGTTTGTCACTACCTTTCTCTGTGATGCAACTTTCACTCTTTCAGTGGTCAGACCAGTTCGTTACGTTATGTTAGGTGTTAACACTTAACAATATGGATGAAAGCTTACTGGTACAAGATTTACTTTTCATTAACGCTTCTTTAGTTATTCTTCATCCGCGTTACTATAGTTTAGCAATTTATGAGGGGTTAGCGACTGATTTGACATGGTATTAAAAATATTTATGATCCGCCAATGCAAGACATAAAAGTCGCCACTGAAATTATTGGTGATCTTTTGAGGCTTTGAGCTCGACGGGCCCATAGTGTATCACGCCCCATGTATCACGAGGGGCCTGCGAGGAATCAGACGACAATTGGCAAACCACCGGGCACCGGCCACATGACTTCCACTTGATTGAGGTCTCCGATCAATGATGACATTGACACCTCACACCCGACGTCTTTTTCCTTTCGTTTTCGAAACCGTGGTGAGCTTTCTTCCCTGCCTTTTGAGCAGCAGAAGCTGTGCACGGCCTTATCCACGGTGAGCGCGACATGGCAACCGAAACGGTATGTATCCTCCCGTACCGGCAAAGTATACTCCCCGGTGGGCGGTGGCCACATGGCTCTCCCGACCACCACGAACTCGCAGCGCCTCATGAGCGGAATGTTGTGCGGGCCCACGAGGCCCAACTGCCTCAGCCCAGTTGCTGCCTAACGCTTGGGCCTGTACTCCCGATGGGCTAGCCTAGCTACTACCCTACTACACTCTCGTATGGGCTTTACACACGGGCTTTATTTGGTTTCTCCTTCCCTCTTCGTTGGGACCGCGCGCGAATCCTCGTGCACCCCGTAGCCCGTAGGCCGTACTACTAGCTGGAACCAACGGGGGGCGGACGGACGAACGGAGAGGACTATGGGTTCGCCCCTCGAATCTCATTTGATGAGGCCAAATTCAATCGCAGCTCCAGCTCAACCGCCCCAATTTCAGCCGCGCACTCTCGACCGCACATGCCGAATCCACCACTCACTCTTCAAGCCCAGACGGCATCCCTCTCGCAACCGTAGGCTGTAGCCACCTCACGTCCAACCACGATACACGCGCTCCAAACGTTATGCGAGGAAGGAAATCAATTCGGACGCATTGCCAATCGGTGATCGATCGGTGCACGCGCCGCATTACCACCCCCGGCCGGCACACGGATTCGCTGCCGCGGCCCAGCCGGGGTTGGCTCGGCCGTTCGGCGGACACGGGCCCGGCACACGGCCCTGCGATGCAGCCTATCGGAGGCAGCCAATTTGAACGCGAGCCCAGGTGAGGTGAGGCGTGAGGGAAGCAAGGCAAACGCCCGCCACAAACCGCCGTGACGTCCCACGGCAGCGGCGGCAGTAAACCGAAGCTTCCGCCCGCCTTCCGCGCTCCGTGTCCCCCAAACCTGGCCGCGCGCCGTGCACGAACAGCCCTTAAAACCCGCGTCGCTGTCACGCTGCGTATAACTTACAGCAGGCGTGAGAGTGACTAACCGCGTGTGAGAGGAGGGGTGAAGGCGTGCTATAGCTAGCGGAGAGAGTGAGCCGTTCGTGATCGATCGCCATGCGCGCATGGAGCTGCGGCGGCGGCTGCGCGCGGGAGCACTACTCCTCCGGCCGCGTCCTCCTCGGCGCGGCAGCGGCGGCGGTGCAGGCTCCGTCGCTGGAGGTGCAGCGCGCGCACCTGGAGCGGGCGCTGGGTGCGGCCACGACCGTGCTCTTCCTCGCCAGCATGTCGTACATCGCGCTCAGCGCCATCTTCGGCTGCCTCTGCGCCGGCCGCGGCGGGTCCTCCGGCCGGCAGCGCGACGCCGTCGATCCGGCCGCCGCCGAGGAGACCAAGCGCGCGCTCGAGGAGATCCCCGTGGTGGTGGTGGTGGTGCCGGCGCGGGGCCCTGACCCGGACGGGGCGGGGGAGGAGTGCGCGGTGTGCCTGGCGGCGTACGCGGGCGGGGAGGAGGTGCGCGTGCTCCCGGCCTGCCGCCACGGGTTCCACCGGGAGTGCGTCGACCGGTGGCTGCTCACCCGCGCGCCCACCTGCCCCGTGTGCCGGGCCCCCGTCGCCGCGCGCCACGAGGGGCCCAACGCCAAGGCCTGCGCGACCACCGGCGGCGGTGCCGCGATCTCCGTTGCCCAGTAGAGCGTGGCGATGCCGTGTGTGCTTCTTGTAGCGTACGTAGCGATCTGGTAATGGTGTTCATGGTGTTCGTCAGCTCAGCTTAGCTGTTAAGAACACACCGATTTTTGTAGGCAGAAGGGGTAATAACACCGAAAATGTTCTAATGTTAGCGTTAGATTATTTGTTTTTGCTTGAGATCAGTAATGGTTGTTGGTGGGGATGTGGCATCGGAGCTGGCATCCAGCTTCTGAACCCTGTTGGGATGTACGCAGAGGTGGTGCGGGCGAGTCCGTCCTGATCCGTGCTCGATCGTGCATATCCATGTCCAGCTTTTGCAGCACAACACGATACGCCATCGAGAAGTAGAAATGGCGGCGCAGCACGTCACCACGGACCAGAGTGATCAATCTTCCGAGCGATGGATTGGAAGAAGTAGACGCGTCTTGGCCTGATCCCGATCGAGCGATGGATTGGAAGAAGTAGACGCGTCTCAGCGTCTGTGTTTTTCGGGGGAAAGAAAAGAGAAAAGGATACAGGGCCGTGTTTTTCGAAAAAAAAAGAGAAAAGGATACAGGGCCGTGTTGAACGTGACGGCTTCTGGTCTGATCCAGAGCCCTGGCAAGGTACATGAAGCAGTCGTGGATCTGAAACTTAAAAGGTACTAATAGGAGTAGTTTGCAACCGCTACCGGCGAGGCTTGGCCGTCCTCGGAATCTTTGAACAACATGAATGCCTAATTAATCCTCTGGTCTTCAGGAATTATAATCCAATTATTCTGAACGGTAGAAATATGCTCCAATTTCTTCACAATTAGCACGTGCGGATACGAAATCAACTTTTAGTACCGCCACAGCTGTACCTTAAATTCACGAATCATGCTTAAATTTGACGCTTACAGTACACGATAATGCATAAAAGAAGCAGCATACATTGGGTACATCAATACTATCCTACACGATAAATCAGGCAGCTAAACAAAAGATGTAATAATACACATAATTCACAAAACAAACCATAACCCCAGATCAGACCATCCGAGAGTAACAATACAGAAATGACCATCCATCCAATCCCCCAAAACCCCACATAGATGGAAAGAAACTAAAAGCCAAAGCCCAACGCCATCAGAGAGACGAAGGCCATGCACGCGGCCACGCTGCCGCGCTCGCTTCCCGACCACCCCCTGCCGGAGCTCTCCTCCAACGGGTGCCCCTCGCCGTTGAGCAGCTGCGGCTGCTGGCCGAACACGCCTTGCCCCTCTGGCTGCTGCCCCTGCCCGTGGCCCAAGGGGAGGACCCCGCCAGGATGCCCGGCTCCCGCGCCGTGCACGCCCGGCGCCAGCGCGTCTGGCGGCAGCGGCGGCGAGGCTCCGAGGGGCAGCTGGTGCCCGTGCGGGTGAGGCAGGCCGGCACCGGCAGGCGAGCCTGGTTCGCCGGGCGTCGTGGAGGTCCCTGGAAGTGACGACGAGCCGCCGGCCGGCGGGGCGGCGAGCGGCACGCCGAAAGGTGGCGTTTCGGGGCCGAAGGTAGCCGGAGCGGGAGGCGGCGACGAGTACAATGGCTGGTCCGGAGACATGTCAACTGGCAGGGGTGGCGCCAGCGGCAGCGGCTGGTCCGGCGAGTCGGGGGAGGTGTACGCCGGCGGCGGTGGCAGCGGCAGGTCCGGCAAGTCGGGCGACGCGTCTGCTGGCGGCGGCGCCAGTGGCTGCTCGGGCGCCGTGTCGACTGGCGGCTGGGCCGGGAAGTCGGGCAACGTGTCCACTGGCGGCGGCGCTGGCAGGTCTCCGGTAGAAAAGTCCGTGCTCCCTGCGCCGGCAAGTGTCGCTGACGGCGGCGTCACGAGTTTCGCGGCGACGGTCGACGGCGGTGGGAGCACGCTGTCCACCGAAGGTGACGACGACACCGGCACGGGTGCCCCGCACTGCTGCCCCGTCCATGGCTCGCCGCTCGCCGTCCACACCGTGACACCTTCCTTGCTGACGATCTTCATGTCGCCGGCGTCGTCAAGGCTCAGCGTCCCGGGGTCGGCGTCGACGCCGGTGTCCCACAGCGAGTGCCCGCCCGCGAAGAGCTCGAGCCCCACCGGCGAGAACGCCAGGTCGCACGCGTCGGCGCCGCCCACCGGCGTGCAGTCCGACTCCCACATGCTGCCGGCGGCGCCGACGCCAGCCTGCTGGATTTGGACGTAGCACGCGTCCCCGCCGAGGCCGCCGGCGCCGTCCACCGCGCGGCGGAGGTACGCGGCGTACGACCCGGATGGCGAGGTGAGGAACGGCTGTGCGCTCTGGCCGTCGAAGTCGGGAACGACGGCCGGCGCGACGGTGGCGATGAGCTGCTGCTCGGCGCTCCTCGAGATGTAGGAGTTGGAAGAGATGTACGAGTTTGGAGAGACGGCGATGGAGCTGGTGAGGCGCGCCAAGAGGAGGAGGATGGTGAGGGAAGCCATGGCGAGGTGTGGTGAGGCTGGCAATGGGCGGGGTAAGGTTTTTGAAGCGAGGCAGAGGAGGGTTTGGTGCAGCTTTGTGGAGCAACTCCAGTGTAGTGGGTAGTAGGAGAGAGGTGAGCATGGCATGGAGCAGAGGGAATCTTAGTCCTAATCCTGTTTGGTCCAGGTTTCAGTCAGTTAAGATGGCTCACGGCATTCTTATTGTGCTCACCTGTTCCAACAGTGGACATTAGGTGATAGGCTAGTGCAGTCGATATAGCACAGGTGTCTACTAAGCTGCCACGGTGCCACCTGCCAGAGTTGAGAAAGGTAGCCTTTCTTTCAACAATTCAGGATGGCTTGTACTTTGCCGCCGTTAGTTGATATACTCGCACAAACAAATATATGGAACTTCAATTATGCCACAAAGTCAATATATTTGCCTTCAAGCATGACCTATCATTGACTTGCATAATAGGTTCATGCTTTACGACATGTCACTGATGTCGCACCATGGCGACAAGCCAATGATGTTGCACTGCAGACTTCCACAATCATCGCGTATATGAGATGAAATTGTAACAGGACATTTTTCATGTTCTCAAATACACAGAAAACAATATGGAAGAGTTGGTCGGCAAAAAGGTTACAGGTTTCACATGCAACAAGTAGCAAAACGGTGAAAATTTGTAATTGTCTGAAATGTTAAGAGTAGAATCGAACATTGAAAATATTTGTTGACAACAGTCAAATACAAAGATGCAAAATAGAACAATCATACAGTTACAGTTTTAGTAGTACATGTTTGCAGACAACACTAATAACCTTCCTATTCGACTCATGTCACATTGTGTCGTTCTCATATGGCGTGCTAGTAATTCTAGGCACCGCAAGTACAAATAACTTAGCTGTATGTGATATTCTGCATTCTAATCCCCATGGATTGTGTAGCGCTCCCACTTTTTAGTTGGGTCATAGATCTGCAAGATAATTTGAGCCACAAGTGAATGAAAATATAATCGCAGAGAACATAATTAAAGAATCATGAAAGGTAAGATTGTAAATTGTCGAACCTCCCATCTTGAGGCTGGGAATATATGCTTGTTTTTCTCATACCAATGCCTCTCTACAACTTTCCCCGCGTGAGACTGCAGTCAATCGAACATGAGTTTAGAAATGCCGAGACACTGGGAAATGCAGATAAGGCATTGCAAAACATCCATCACCTCATCCTTTTCTTTTGTTGCATCGGCGATGGTACGAACATCCTCATGAACATCAAAATGGAAAAGCTGCCAATAGAAATCAGTCAGTAAATGTTTAAACTCTTAGGCCATGAAGAGCAGTTCATCTGGAAAACAGAAGAATCAGTAAGCAACTAAAATTCTTCCCTTCCATATTAGATTACAGAATATTTTGGTTTCAGCTACAATGTTCTTAAAACATTTCAGTTTTCCTTGATGAAATAATATCTTAAATATAGGAACCACACATTGGTTACAATTTCCCCCAAAAACAATAGGAAAAAGCTTCAGGAAAATAATGTATGTGAGCAGAAAATAATATCCATGTGCAAAAAAGAAACAAGAATCACCGGTCCACTCTTCCCCCTTGCTTTGTTGATGATTAATTCGTAGAAGCTGTGTTGCTGTCAAACGAAAAGAGGGAACATGGAATAAGAAAAAAGGTTTTACCGAAACTAAACAAAACTATGGAACTTACAAGAGAAAAAAAACTAAGTATGCATACATGAGGGATGATAAGATCTTCCTTCACGTAAAGTAGGTTCTCAACTGACGTTGTCCGTACTTCACGGAACTCAGGGGCAAGCTGCTGTTGAACAGCCCTTAGGAATTCTCCAATACTGTCACCTTTACGAACCTGGCATCATAGTAGGGTATGTTTTAATCGTATAGTCCAACTCCAAAGAACGACCGTAAGCCCAGGCAACAAGAAGCAAGTTCACTTAGCATTAGAAATTAACCTGGATAACTCTCCTGTGCCCAGTCCCATCCCAGTAACTGTAAGTAATTGTAAGAGGTTCATCTGCAAAGTGACACAAAATGGTTAATCATAATAGGAAGAAAAATTATCCAAAAATGTAAATTAAGTATATTGATTTAAGGTGAATAGTGCTATCAGAATGTAGCAATACTTTTGATCAATTCTTGCTCACGCGACCACTGCTTCTTCAGTCGTTCTCGCTCTGCTTGTTCCTCTGCCTCCCTCTCTCTGAAGGATCATTCTTAGCAAACAGCTTGTAGGTCAAACAAAGCTTGGAAAAGAAGAATTAATCAACAGTCCTAAGCGCTAGTCATAAACTAACAGAAATACCTGTCTGGTAGAAAACTTGTCTCGACAGTTGGATCCTTTCCAAGTTTGACAGGGCCATTTTTCTTTTGAGTTTCTTCTGTACAGACCAACAAGTTAATGTTAGCTTCGGAGTAGTTCTATAGTTCTTGGGTAATTTCAAGTAATAGTTGACACAAAGACACATTGCCAATGACACTGAAAGTAAACGAAACTGTTCTAAATTAACCCTTGAAGACCCATTAAATTCACTTTGGTGTTTGTTTCACTACAGGTCAACAATACATGAAATGATCTAGTTAGCAAGACCATGATGACAAGATTATTGCAACAATTGCCAATTAAACTTTGTCTCCTCATCAGTTCAACAACTGAAGCGAAGTTTTTGCAAATAACTCCCACAGACTGTCACAGAAATAAAAGAAACACAAGAATCCTTGCCTAAATCATCAAAAAGCTTGTAGAAATTGAAAGCTACAGTGCAATCGGCAATTATTGGAAGAAGCAAATGAAGTATGAAAGGATAAGCAAGGAACAAGTAGGGAATAGGGAAATATCAAAACAGAGAAAAAACTCCAATGCAATAGACAGCAGATTGTACCAAAAAATGAACAGATCAGTTTAATAAGTGTCTATAAATGGGGTAAGAAAACAATAGAATTAGACTATGGATAGGGTTGAAGGAGCATACGGTTTTCAAAATCATCTTCATCACTTCCGTTCTCAATGTCGTCGTAGAAAGATAGGCGTGGATCACCCTTCACTCTCCTCTTTTTCCTTTTCTGCATTTGCAGTTCTTCTTCTCTGAGAAAAACAACACAGCATAGTTAAGGGAAAGAATACAGCAATACTTATGGTTGTATCAGGCTAGGACTCAAAGTTCAAACTCACTCTTGTTGCAGCTTCTGAAGTTTCTCTTTCTCTTCCTCCTCGATCTTGGTCCTAATGTTAACCCTCTGCTCAATCATATGGACAATAACTTAGATGGAAAATCATAATTTTTCAACAAATGGTGCCAGAAAATACTTGTATGTAGAAATTTCCAAATTACCTTCTCGACATACTGCTCCCTCGTGACGAGACCAACTGTTTCCTTCTTAAATGCAGTCTCAAGAATCTGAATGTAACAGCTATTAATGTTAGCTCCCAAAACAAAATTCAAGGGTATATACCACATGCAGTGACATTCAGACATCCTGTTTCCAGGAATTCTAATAATTTTCAAACGCCTGAGTATATGTATGTTGTAGAGCTCAAAAGACGTAAATCAGCCCATGATATAGCAAACACAGAAAATACTATGTCTTCCTCAATCCTGTAACAAAATTGATGTGTCGAAAAGCTACTCGAAATTGAGTCGCAGAGACGTGAATTATATTCACAAATGCCTCTTTATGCAAACTCAAGTAAAGACGATTAATCGGCCAAATCACAGGCAATTACTAAGATGATGGATAATATTTGGTAGCGTGGCAGATGGGAGGGCAGGAAAGCCGCCGTGACGGAAATTACCTCGGAGGTGCTGGAGCCGAACTGGAGGAGGCCGGGCTGCCCGTCAGCGGACTTGTTCTTGAGCTCCTCGATCTTGCGGCGCTCCGCCTCGCGCTGCTTCTCCAGCCGCCGGATCTTCACCGCGTCCTGCGCCGTCCCCACGTACCCATCGCCGAACCCCGACATCCTCCTCGCCACCCGTGAGGGAGCCTTACGCCCTTCGACTTTCTCCTCCTAGGTCAGCCGAGAGTTGCGGCCGCGGCTGGACGGAGGGCGGAGGCGGCCGCCGGGGCAGCGAGAGGGGAAGGAACAGGGATTCACGGCTGCGGCGCCGGCGAGGCGACGGGGTGCTTTGGTAGGTGGGCCTTACCGACTTACACTTGACCCTATAAGTTGGGCCACGTCTTATCGAGGCCCATAACAGCCCAACAGGAGACGGCTCATGCTGTCTGTTCATCAGGTCCCAAGTGCCATCGAAAGAGCATACACTGATCGCCATTCAAAAACAAGCATAGAGAGCGTGTATTGATACAGATGCGCTCCATATTGCATATCTGTTTTCAGCCTTTGCGATTATTAGCATGTGCTAAGTGGTGTCCTTTCATGTTTATAAGCACACCAAGATTTAAACCTTAGTGGATGCCTGGATGGACAATGGAGCTAGGGATGCACATGGTACAGCGAATTAACTAGTAGAATGATCCAATAACAAAAACAGGAGATATTTTAACAGTCCACAGGTTCAAGAGCCATGCAGGTCCAAGTTCAATTTTGCAAGGCTCCCTAACTTATTAGCCACTTAAAAAACATGAAAAACAAACAAAAATATTCAGAATGTTGTTGCCAATAGACCACATGAGAGTATGCGACGGAGGACGCATGTACGAAGAATTCAGCTCCTTGACAACTCAGATCGCTCCCGATCTCCATCTTTGCTTCCGCAAGCCCAACAACAAGATCTGCAAAAGACACCAAACCAGCAACACAATACTACAAGCGATCAAACATCAAACTGAGAAGGGAAAAAAATCTGAAATGATGCAGAGCAACCGGCATTCACCTGCTAGTTTCCGGGACGAGCTCTGGAAGTGGCCTCCTTGCGCTTGGACATCCTCCTGCCGCGCCGCGCCCTGGCCTCGGCCGCCGCGTCTCGGTCGCGCCAGGAGCCAGCCACGGCGGAGCCGGCCGGCTGCTCCTCCTCCTCCTGGGCGCGCGCCATGGAAAGGCCAACCTGATCTCTGCTCGGCCCAGAAGAGGAGGAATCCGCCGCCGAAGGAGGAAGCAGCCCAAGAAACCCTCCGAGGCTAACCATCGGGCCGTCAGGCTCCCCTGGGCCCGACGACTCCGCCGGCCCGTCGTCGTCTCCCATCAGATCCTTCCTGAGATCATCGAGTAGCATGCGGTCGATGGCGCGCTCGTCGAGGATGCCGGCCTCCATGAGGAACTCCTCAAAGGTCTTGATCTTCGCCGGCGCCGGCGGCTGCCCGCTAGCCGGAGGCGCCGCCGGCACACCTGCTTGCTGCTGCTCTGGAGCCGCCCAGCTCGTCCCTCCGCCAGGTTGCTGCTGCGCTGGAGCTGGAGGCGCCCATCTCATCGCGTGCTGTCCACCAGCTGCAGGCTGCGGCATCGGAGTTGGAGGCGCCCAGCCTGTCTGTCCACATGGTTGCTGCACTGGAGGCGCCTGTCCACCACCACCACCAGGTTGCTGCACTGGAGGCACCCCCCAGCTCATCTCTCGACCAGGTTGCTGCACCCAGCTCGTCGGCCAACCAGAACCATGGTGCGACACGGGAGGCGCCCAGCCCGTGGCCCCGATCGGCGGCGGAGCTGCAATGTTGCCGTTCGGCGCCATGTCCACCGTCGGCCACTGATGGAAATGCGCGTCCTGCGGCGGCGGCGGCAATGGCACGCCCCAAACGGCGTTGTCGCCGGGCTGGAGAGCCGGGTAGAGAGGAGCTGGAGGAGCCTGCGGCGGCATCGGTTGGGGCCAGCCGTGGGTGTAGCTGTTGGGCTGGAAAGGCTGGGACGCCAAGATGTTTATGTTTACGGCCGCGCCGCCGCCGCGCGCCGATAGCTCCTCGCCGTGCACCGGCAGCCGCGCCGCCGCGACGCCGAAGTGTTGGAACGGGCCCGGGTTCGGCACTGCACCAGCAGCCGGCGGCATGGTCCAGCAGGGGTGCCACTGGGGCTGGAAAGCCTGTGGAGCCACGGGCACCGGCGGCGCCGGCGCATAGGCGCTAGGATGGCCGGACCATGGCATCCCCGCGCCACTGATGAAAGGCCCGGATCCGTTTGGCTGGAAAGGGGCCTGACTTGCCTGAGCGTCTATGGTGGCCGGAGTTGGAAAAGACGGCGTGAAGTAGGGGCCCAACGAGTTGCTTGGACGAGCCATGTTTCCTCCAAAATCCTCTGGATGCACCATGGATTTGAGAGCTGCTTTGTTCAGAGACGGCAAGAAGATATAAATAAAGAAAAAAAAACAGTGAACGGAGGAAGTCATTTTTTTCCAAAAAAAACATTCCTCATAATGCGTCGGGGGGCTACAACTTAATTTACAAGAATGGCAATAAATATTTCATTGCTACAGAGAGCACAAAATACTTCAACTCGTTTGAAATCATGATGATGCCTAATTTTAAGAACTCCCAGCAAGAATACCATCGAAAGAAACACTGGACAAAGATTCATGTCGTCAGACCAATAAATCAAAGAGTAGTTGGTTGGTAGAAAGCACCGTTGAGCACTTTATCCCTCAAAATCGCAGGAGTATATGTAGAAAACACTTATGATTTGTTACAATACTGCTAGAGCACTTTGCTGCAATTCAAAAATAGCAAACTTGAACAACTTTTGGAGTAGTGGCGAGAACCATGAGTAACAAATTGCTATCCTTCTAGTATACAACCCAATTGCAAGACTTCACCATGTTATTAATATAAGCCTAATTTCAAGGGAAACAACAGTAGTAGACTAGTACTCCTGAGGAGATGCTGTTTTTCCACCTATTCCTCGAAATTTTGATGACCTAGTCAACAACATTCGGCTAAGACTTTTATATGTTTTTTAATGTATGTCTTATTTTTAGCATAATAATTTCATAGCAACCTTGCAGGAATGTATACCATTTTTCACATGACGTCTATGCCTCCACACCTACACCTTTCTTTCCCCCACCCCACTATCATGACCACGCAATCTTTAGAGCATGTTGAAAGGGAAGATAAATAGTCTTACAAAAATATATTAGTAGATGTGAAACTCTTGGTTGATTTTCAAGAAAGCGGAGATCGCTCCTCTCCCCTAGCCGCCCCGTGGCACGTCATGAAGAAGAGAGAACGCGACAAGACTCGAATTCGAGTTGGTTGAAAGGACACTTGTTCATCGGGTTGTCGTGTCCGCAAGTCTTTTTTAGTAGAAAACTTTTCTCATCACTATAATTGTAAAGATTTAAAAAGACAAAATACAGAAAGGTAAATTTGAATAAGGGAGAGGACGATTGTAAGAACATACCCGGTTGCAGAGACCTGTCTTCCGCTTCTCCAAATCGGTCGCCTATCCCTTGCGTTTTGTGAAAATCTTTTTGTAGAGAAGGGAAACATTGGGCAAGTGGAAATGCTCTTGTGAACCGGGATCTTCTCCTTTTATAGGTTCTGCTCACCCACCTCTGTATTGCACCGGTTGAAATATCTGTTTGTTGCTAATTAAATTCGCTTTGTTCACTAGTAACTCAGCTGTAAATGGCGCGTGCCACAGCGAGTCTTTCGACCGTCCGATACCAGTGGTCATGCCGATCTAACGGCAGGGACAACACATCAACGCATGACGCAATCTGTCTCTACTTTTTACCAACTGATATGAGCATCCAAAGGCTGAAGTGCCACCCCACCATGAGGCAAGCATGGACTCCACAACAATTATGGACAGACCTCAGTCGTGCTTGCGTGCATCTATACAAAATACACTTGCTGGTAGCATTAATTCCATGACATCCTAAACATCGATCTCCAGCAATCAACTTTCATCTTATGTATCTACCACCTAAGTGCATTAATTTGATATTATCTATGCATATCTCAGTGCATTAGTCTGAGTTTATCTAAGCATATCTCAGTGCATTGTAGGAGAGTTTGGTGTATCACTCAAACATATACTTCCTCCATTTTTAAATATATGACGTTTAGATAGGGTTGGTAACGGATCATGACTCGTTTGTTCCTTCACAATCTAACTTGACCCTAACAAATTTTAACTAAAAAACTAGTATTATTTTAGCCCGACCCTAATCCGGTCCGATCCTTAAAATTTCTAGTACAACGGTGAGGGCCCTTTACCACCCCTACGTTTAGAACAAACTATTTAGTTCAAAACGACATATATTACGGAGGTAGTAGTACGCAAAAACATGCGTGTGACAGCAAAAAATGTCACCAGCATTTAACAACAAAATATACGATGATCACGCGAGATCAGTAAAAAGAATGACTAAATAATATATATAATATGATTGGTGTATTTTATGGATCATACAACAGCCATAAGGCGTCCCAAGGGAACATAAAGCATAGCGGCACCACAGAAAGTTCAGTGAGCAGAGAGGCAGGAGAAAAGACTGGAAAGTGAATTAAATATTTCCTGATCTCCTTGCATGTCTTTTTTTCTTCTAAAGACGATCTCCTTGCATATTTTAGTTCATTTTTTCTGCTTTCGTTTCAACAATACAGATGCTAATGCTATAGTGATGCCGCTAGTTATTCCCATCAAGTGCCGAAAATGGCCATTAGGAGCGGTCACGCCTCCTTGTTGCCTGAGGTTGAAACTTCTGCGCTGCACATAGGGCATACCTGCAATAATCAGAGATATTTTGTCAAATTTTGGGCCAACAGATATTGTTATGGTTATTAGTGTTAAAACCATGTTTACTGTAAGACATGATAAAATTGCAACAAGCCAGATGGTATGCATAATAGGAGTTACTTTTCACAGTAAAGTTTGATATGGCAGCGGTAGGAATGCTAAAACAGACTTACACAACAATATACATAAAACAAAAGCCACGTTGCAAGATAAGGCTCGATATAGCATGATCTGCCAGAAGAATGCTGAAACGGATTAACAATGTGTATACAGCTGTAGCCTACAGTATAACGGTTGCTTGGCCCATTACTACCTCTCGGATCGTAACATACAGCTAGTCACTGTGCCAGACAGTGAGATAACTGTCAAGCCGACCATTTGCCCAGAAAAATAACTTGACCTGAATACAGCTGTGCAGCAACTACATCGGTTTTGCCAGCTTCCAGGGATAAATAGAACTTAATAATCTGTTCAAGGTACTAAGGGCACATTTGGATGCTGCCCCCAGCTTGCCCTGCAAATATTTGGGCACTGACTGACGCTAGCATGCTCGTTTGGATTAGGACCGATTATTGGCCTTCCCATGGGCTCTAGACTCAGAAGACACGCGATAAAGTTTGGCCGAACTCAGGCGGCCAAAGTTTGGCCAGCCAACACAATGGCATGGTAGGTGGGTGGCAGCATCCAAACACGCGATAAGTTTTCTTGATCAACAGAGTATCACAACTCAATACCGACGAAATATTAGCTCACTGAATAAATAAACAGAAATGGCTGCATGCATTAACTATGCTACTACTACTAAAACACTAATAGAAAGCCGTAAACGCTTTGACAGACTGGAGTGACTTAAGAACAACAGGTCCCTGAACCATTCTTGTATTCGAAAAGAGCACCAGTATTTAACAAACTTCCAAAATCCAAATCTACCCAAGATTAATGTGGGGCAAAACCTATATACCATATTCCCCAATGTCCAGTGATGCATACAGCATACCAGCTTCCAGGGTTTGTGAATTTGCTGAACCATTCAAATCTAGGGACCATATCAAGCAAATAACTGAATATTGTTCTTTCAAATGTATACATGGTCATCATTCATTATAAAAAACATAAAAAATGTATGCATTGCTGCTCTGTTACTGTGTTCCTCAATATGACAATACCATTGGCTTTATTATTTTATCTGCAACTAATCTTTTTTATTCCAATGGCAAACAATGGTGCAAGGATAAAACTTACAGGTACACTAGAATAAAACAAACAACATTAGTGCATAAACCATATGCCTGCCTAGTGGCTGACATTAGTGCTTCTTTGAACTTTTTGATAAAAAAGATTAACTAGACCTAACTATCAGACATTGTAATACTGTGCAGCATTCAAGGACGTGAGTACAAGTAAACTCTATAGCCATTCAAATATGTTGAACTTAAGAAGGTCTATCATACCTTATTTATTTGCAGCCACTGGTTTATGCATTCAGGATGGTATGAGTGCTTGCAGGGAAGTGCAATCAACGATTCACCTTCCTCAAATTCCACACGGCAAATTACACATCTGTCAACAGTAAAATACATCAGAACTTTGCATACAGAGCAAAGATTATTAGAAAGCTATAAAACTTCAATTATTTGCACATACTGCTCTGTGTTGCCATCCTGAACATCTTGTGTCTTGTACTTCACTGAAGGTAAAGAAGCAAGTGTATCAGCAGAGAGACCTCTGCTTTCTGTACCAACTACTTCACCCAATGCGACTAGCTCCTGAAATCAATATGAGAACGATTAACATACCATATTGATATTGAAAGGTTCAAAATTAAGTGTTTAGGGAATTAAGGGCAAGACAGCAAGAAATGCAACTTGCCTCGTAAGAGTATTCATCTGGATCAACCTCTTGCCATGCCTCCTGGGTTTTATAAAAGTGAATATAGAGGTGTAAATTGTCAATCATACATCGTAGTCGATTGAGTCTAAATAAGTATGAAAGAAAGCAATACCGATATGTCAACAAATACTTAAATCTACTGTATGGAAATTGTAGGACTAGTTGGAAAATATGCCACAATCCCTAGAGGACTGAAGTGTGAGGACAATGGTAGAACCTGACCAGTTATCATTTATCATTAGAAGTATAGATACTACATTTCTTCTTGATTTATTGCTCGAAGGCCAGATAATTCAGGCTTAGTAAGGAAAACCGAATAGTAACTGTAACTCAATCATCCCCTGAATAATGCTACCATTGCATTTAAAGATGGAGCCAAACAAGAAAAGAAGTTGCAATCTAACCAAATAGAAATTAATCCATGCTAATTTTTTATAGCAAAAATGCAACCTCCATGCAGATACATATAGTATAGCACTTTAAATGGCTGAGATAAAACACTATTCATGCCTTCATGACCACTTCCAAAGAGGGTAGTCTTATTTACCATAACATTTAATCCACCATTAATATTGCAACATCATTTTATTTTAAGTTAGAACTACAATTATTAATAACAAGCATATGAATGAGAAAATGAATATTCCCTTCAGTAAAAAGAAAAAAACAGGCCCCTAGAATCTATGCTATCAAGGTGCATCAAATTTGGAGGAAAAAAAAAGTATAAGTGTCTGAGGTAGGAAAGAATGTCAGCAAACTATCTCAGGGAAAGGAAGTATCAAGGTATCGATCAACAACGATTTTAACTACATCAATAAAATTTGGCCCCAATCATTCTCATTTTTTACGAAATAACTCCATGTGTCTTTATACATTGTCAAAGTAGAAGCAATCACTAGTTTATATGCACAGAAATTAACAAATAGAGACAGTAATAGCATCTTTGTTTCTCAAGAGAATTAATTGCAAACTCAAGTGATTCTCCCTTTCAACAAAGGTAAAATTCATCAAATATAATAGGTGAATCATAACCTGTGGATCATTCACATGATCCTCCTCATGCTCCACATCCACTGCTCGCCCTGCAAGGGAAATCCAAAATTACAAACCAGCAAGCAACTAAAATGTGAACTGAGCTGTGGGGGAAATGAATCGTTTTGTACTCACAATCGCTGAGACCAGCGAGAGCCATAAGCCGGGCAGCGACCTCACGCTCCTCGGCATCCTGCAGCGCACGCGCGTAAGACTCGTCATCCTCAAACTCCGCGGGATCTACCTCTGGCTCCCCTTCCTCATCCTCGAACTCCTCCTCGTAGTCGCTCCCCTCGGCACCCTCGGAACCCTCGGCGCCCTCACCCTCGCCATCAGCATCGCCCGCCGGGTGCTCGTGGTGGTGGACGCGGAGGTGGTGCTCCAGCTCCTCCTCGTAGTCCTCCTCGCCCTCCTCGTCGTACTCGTAGCTCCCGGCCTCGGAGCTCCCGTAGTCGCTGCCCTCGCCGCCGCCACCGTTCATCCGAAGCAACATATAAGCCCGCTCCTGCACCGATCCGAAAGCACGGGTTAATCGCGGGAGGGTAAGGAACCCTAGCAGCGGCCCCGATGCCGCGAGATCCCGTCGTCGCTTACCTGCTCCTGCAGGACGCGGGCGAGGGCGAGGTCGGCCTCCTCCTGGCTGAGGGCCGTGAAAGGCCGCCTCGCCGCCTCGGCCGCAGCGGCGGCCGCACCATCGTCCCCGGCCTCGGCAGGCGCCGCGGCAGGTGGGGCCGGATTCGGGGTAGGGTTGGGCTCGGCGATGGGCTTATCGCCGCCGCCTCCGCCCCCGCCGCCGCTCCCCTTCGAATCCTCCATGGCGGCGAGCGAGGTTGAGACGGGGCGTAACGGGGAAAAAGGATTAGCGACTCGAGTTAAGCCCAGCCGAGGAGGCTACGGGCGGATAATCAACTATTGATGTCGCGTTTACGTAAACTGACGATGGATTACCCGTGTGGTTTTGGTTTAAACCGGGCTCGGGTTAAGCTGATGACGCAGGGCTCCGGAACCGACGGCGAGCTGGTAGCGTGTTCGTCTGTGACACGTTGGGCCCGTGCTGTCCTGGGGCCACTCGTCAGTCGGCCGGGAGTGTTAGCTGCGGTGCAGAGTTTGTTGCTGGCTGTGAGGACGGGGAGAGAGGCGCCGCACCGTACAACGTCATTAAGGAGCGGGTGGGGGTTCACCGTTCACCTACTCGGCCTGAAAGGTCATGTCACCGTCTCACTGACCTGTGGGGCATGTGTACTTGGACCCACGTGTGTGTGTGTGTCACTGATGCACGGTCTAACTATTGCTTTCAGAATTCCCGTTGGGGAAAAAGTCAAGCTCCGATAGAATCTCGGACATTCCTGGTTCCTGCTGCTCGTGCCGACGTTGCGGTTCGTGCCGAATTCGCAACGGTACTTACATGCTTATGTGATTCGTAATCAACCAGTGATTACTCGATATATGAGGCCAGCATTCTTAGTTTTAACACGTGCGTCTTTTCAATTTTTTTTCTTTCTTTTTGATATTGCCCGTTTTCGGTGACCATAGAACCAAGCCCCCTAAAAGGCTTGGAGAAAAGCAAAAGAAAGAAACATTAAATTACAAGAAGAGAAATAAACATGAAATCACAGGAAGAGAAAGAAACAGACAATATCGAGCTAGTGTTTGATTTTATTTTAGCTCTACATCTTGCTCTTGCGTATGCATATTCGCAAGCTAAATTAGTTGACAAAACACTGTAATATTTAGTTCCTTCCAAACTAGAAAATAATTACCAGTTAATTTGCCTTGGGACGTAAGGTGCAGTGCACAGTTTATTCACAAAATTATAAAACAAAGAAAGCCCGGAAACACGGTCACAAAATACAAGCTGCTCAAAGTAACACCACACCAGGTTCACTGTCCTCAATCCTCATGAATTTGTCATTTGCTGAGAAAATCAGGGGACCATCCTTCCATCATTTCCGCATCTTTGGATTCATGCCGATTATTTTTTGGTCAAGCCCATCATAATATGTCCGTCATAATTATATATAAAAAAAGAAATGTCCGTCATATGTGTCTGCCCATCATAATATGTCCGTCATAATTATATATAAAAAAAGAAATGTCCGTCATATGTGTCGGCACATCAAAACCTGGCTTCAATTCGGGCCGAAAATATAACTCAATGGGGGCTCCATCGTCACTTATTCCAGTGAGGCCCAGTTTAGCCCAGCACGCAGGGGAGCCGCAAGATCGAAGCGAAGCCTGCCCTAGCTCGCTCGCTCGCTGTCCTGCCCGTTCACCGCCGCCTCCACCGACCTGTTCCTGACGCCGCCCGCCGCCCGCCGCCCGCCGCCCTTCTTCTCCGCTGCCGGCTGCCGCCGCCTGCTCCCAACTGAGCGGTCAGGATGCGGGTGAAGAAGCGGTCGAAGCACCGCAAAGCGGTCAAGTTCTACTCCACCTGCTTTGGCTTCCGCGAGCCCTACAAGGTCCTCGTCGATGGCACCTTCGTCCACCACCTCCTCACCCAGCGCCTGCTCCCCGCCGACGATGCTCTTCGCGACCTCCTCTCGGCCTCCAGGACGCCGGCCCTCTTCACCTCCAAGTGCATACTCGCAGAGCTTAGGCGACTCGGCAAGTCACATGCCGAATCCTTCGACTCCGCGCAGCTTCTCGCCACAACGAAGTGGGTTCATTTTCTTTCGACTGTATTGTCACCCCCGCAGCTAGTACCATTCTTTCTTCTTTATCACTCCCAGACTTCCAATTGGTATTCCGGCTTGATATACACTTTTGCTGCCCGCTGCTGCCTGGCTTGTAATTCACCGCTTGATTGTAACTCATCGCGCTGAGACTATTAATTTGATTTTGTCAAAGCTAAAAAAATAGAACATTGTTCAGTTCACAATATACTTACATGAACATAATTATCAAGTTCATACTTTAGAGAATCAACTTACATTCTTTCTGCATGTCATCGTGGAACCTGAGCAGCCAATCTGTCTCAATCTGAATTTGGGTTGTCTGGAACTTAAGCTGTAGTTGGAATTTGGATAAATTCAAAATGCATTTTAGTAGCCTTTGTTTGGCACAACAGCTTTTCACTTGTTTTAGGTGTCAGGTACTTCACTGGCATAACAATTACAATCAGGGGCGAAGCCAGCCGCAAACGGCACCGGGGTCATCACCTCTATGTGATGGGGCCTTCTACACTAATTTTACTAATGAACTAGGTTTCTATTGGATTTATAGGATTTTTTTGGGGTCTTCTGACCCCAATGGCATATGGCAGCTCCGCCCCTGATTACAATGGAGTAGCTGGTGCCTTTAGTTTTATTTGCCGTTCCTAGATATGGTCTTTTGTTCCAAGCTTAAGTTTTGCATATGGGATCAGATGAGCATTGGTTTTATCATAATAGCCTGATTGTGATGAACTGACTTTCTGTTTTTCTTGATTTTCCTGTGTCTTACCAGGTGTGAGCATGACAAGGTTGTCAGTGCAGTGAATTGTGTTCTATCACTGATAGGTGATAAAAATCCTGAGCATTTCTTCGTTGCCACCCAGGATGCTGATCTCCGGGAAAAGCTAAGAGAGGTATCGACAATCATCATATGCTGTTTGTATCTCTACCTCTTTTCTTTTAAGAAAACGAAAATGAGGTGATCCTATCTACGATCTTGTCTGGGTTGTAGCAATCTGCTCATGTACTTTGTTTTCTTCCACGTAGATTCCTGGGGTTCCTGTAATATATGGACTGAAGAACTCCTTATTTATAGAGCAACCCTCTGTTCAGCAACGCAAGTTTGCTCAATTGGACGAGGAGAAGCGTCTCAATATGGATATATCTGAATATAAGATGTTAATGAAGGCTGCATCAGAAGGAAAGGCAGCGATCAGTGGAAATGGAAGTGACGGAGAACAACATGAGAGGCCTATCGGTTCTCTTGTAAAAAATGCACTTGGTGTTGCAGATAAAAGCAAGTTTAAAAGGAACAGAGCGAAGGTTATATTTTACAGTCATTGCCTTTTTGGTATCCTTAGCAGTGTGGTTGACTATATTCAATGTTTATTATCTAGTAGGCATCAGCGGTGGTTGAGTTCGCTACTCTAGATCTATTTCTCGTACAAAATGTTAACACGTATCCTTTTGCAGGGTCCAAACCCGCTCTCCTGCAAGAAAAAGAAAACAAAGCCCCAGCCCTCAGCTATTCAAAATCAGGTACATTTTTTTTGTTGTGTAACATATGTTTTCCTCCTCCCCTCTGTAGTTTAATGCTACACCGGAAGCATGTCCATGTTAATTCAAGTTTGGTTCAGGGACAGCACTGAATGGAAGATAATAAAACACGTGCAAATTATATCTGGTTTTCAGTTGTATCAGGATACCATGACTGCATAATAGCTGATGTCTGAACTCCATAATTACGACTCACAAGCACTAATGATGACATCCATTCTGCAGGGGGCTACTGCTGATGGCGAGGCGAAGAGAAAGAGGATTCGCAAGAGGAAGAGAAGCCAGAAAGATACAAGCAAGTAGAGACGACGAGCTAGTAGGATGGGCTTCCTTACTAAGTTTCAGTGCACATGCTGCACATCCATCCAAACTCCTGAACCAGAACTTAGTCAACTAGGGAAGACTCCTTTGAGGAAAGAAAACTCGGAAGACATCTCCCACAAGATTTAGGATGCCATGTCATGCTCCTTATATGCTGAAGATGCCCAATGTAGTAACACTTGATTGTTTGCAGCAATCATGAATTCATGATCTCTATAGCCTGTAGCTGGAACTTTTTTGCAGCAAGATGCAACATGAAGTGTTTTTTTTCTAAGCTGTTTCCGTTGGACGCTGGCCAGTCAGAGTTCTTGCACACATAGATCACACAGTTTAGAAGTTCATGCATCCTTTTTTTTGAGAAGTCGACGGGGGGTGATGTGACGAACCGGATTCTCACCGACGAGAACCCGACTCCCTGTACCCTTGAGATAGTCCCAGGAATAGCAGCTATCTCGTACAGAACTCATCTCAGTCGAATATCACATCCATACAACGATAAAAGATTCATTACATGACATATATAAAGACAAAGCGTCTGGTACAAGCCCTCTGGGCTAAAACGACAATAAGAAACATTTGCGCAGCGGTAGCTAGAACGACAGGGACCACTCCTCCACAGGCAACCTTGAGCGTAGCGCACACCCTTCAGTCGTACCACCCGTCCTGGTTGAACTCGTGGTCGGGGTCTTCACCTGAGAACTCAAAGTCTGTCCCCAAGGAAATGGGACAGGTCCACGTCACCAACCATAAAATGATGCAAGCTTTAAAGTGGCCTATTCTAAGGTATATAAATAATCAAGG
The DNA here is from genome assembly GCA_033239725.1 of Echinochloa phyllopogon. NCBI lineage: Eukaryota > Viridiplantae > Streptophyta > Magnoliopsida > Poales > Poaceae > Echinochloa > Echinochloa phyllopogon. Next base: position 44,307,049 of record BTCW01000002.1, on the reverse strand, counting down.
TTTAAGCCAGGGTCTCTTATGCAAGCAGCAGCAATAACCCAATTTCATCTCATCACCAACTCATGCTCACACACACACATCCACTCCCCAAAACCAACCATCAGCCTCACATTTTCCCATCGGGCTCGTCCTGCCACAGCAGGTTCCCGCAAATCATTATCCACCAACACCTTTCACTCACTAGTCGACTCGGTGAGCTCCCTCCCCACCTCGTCTCAACAGCCTCAGCTGGACCAATCTCTCATAACCCGATTCAAGGATGAGGTAAGAAAGCAGATTCCCATGCTAGCCGGGGCTTCTCAGAAATGGGTCGTCCGTAACCGTGGACACGGCTATACGTATAGTTTACACTCTGCAGAGGTGGCACTCCAGGAATCCATCCGGGCTGCAAGGCTAGTCCGCAACCAACCTGAGACGCAGCCCACAGCAAAGACCCTAAGCAGTAACGGCGCCAATCTTGTCTCCCTGGGCTCGGGAAACATCCGATCTAACATCTGCCCCAGGGTCGTGAAACCTTCCCACTGGGGCCAGTCGGGGGCCGTGGTAAATCAGGGAGATTACGCCGCAACGAATCCCCCCTGCACATATCAAACTCGATTCTCCTACAGTCTCGGCGCCGCACTAGAGTAGGCTTGCTGGAACCCTCCCCATACTGGGTAGATGGTGAGCACGGTATTTCCCAAGTCCAAAGTGGGGGCACGACTCGGTCCTTAATTGTTCGGTAAAGCGAGTATCTGCATCACAAGCGATCCGCCGCAACGGTCCGCAATTGGCACCCATAACAGGTATTGCCGCCCAAACTCCTCAGGTACTCACCGAGTACCAATCCCCAAGTAACCAGTAACCATGTACCCGCAACAGGTACCCCATAGGGACTGCCCGAGTGCAGCCCCTCAGCACCTCGATCAACGATCGAGTTGTTATTACTCGCTTACACCGCCTAGCTGCACTACTCCTCCCAAACCACCCACAACTCACGCCAAGAGGATCAATCACAACCATCCCAACACATGCATAGCATAGCATATTTATAAAGTGAGTAGTAGGTAGCAAGGTAACAGGATAATAACAAAGGCAGTGCAGGTTTATCATGCGAGTAAAGTAAAGCGCTAGCATACTAGTTTGCATGTCTAATAGGTATTTCAGAGATGGTCGGGCGTGAACCTAGGCAAAGGTCTTCGTCCTCGTCACAGCAGTTGTTGTAGTAGTCCGGCTCCTCCTGACTCTCCGGAGCTCCTAAGGATGCGGAAAAAATAAAATAAGACGCGACTACTAGCAAAGAAACACTAAAACAGCGACGAAAGAAGACTCAAATAACACCAAATTCTACACTAACGCGTAGGTCATGATTTTAGAAAAATATAGAAACCGGTTTCATATTTTTCTGAGCTACGGTTGATTTATTATTAATTTTTGAAGTTTAAATCATTTTCTGAAAATATTAAATAATTTCCGAAAAAGAAAACAGACAAATAATTAGCCTGCTGACGTCAGCATGACGTCATGCTGACGTCAGCAGTGGGGTCCGCCTAGGATGACGTCAGCAGTGGGCCCTGCTGACGTCAGCGTTGACTGGTCAACGGTCAACGGTCAGCGGGGTCAACTCTGGTCAGTGGGCCCCATGTGTCAGTGACTCACAGAGTATGACAGGTGGGTCCCATACGTCAGCGCTGTTAAAAGAAAAAGAAAAAGAATAAACGATGGCTGGGCTGGAATTGGGCCGAAAGCGATTGGGCCGGAATAGTTTAGGGTGGTTAAACAGACTTAAACGCGAGCATTCGGCCCACGAAGGGGTGGCTGTTGGATCTGGCCTGGTGGACTGAGTCCACGGTGCACCGTGAGTGTGGTCTACGTGAGCCGGGTGCATGGGATCTAGGTGTGGCCGAACTGGGATCGTCTGCGCGTGCGCGTGTGTGATGCTGGTGTGGTCTTGCGTGTGGCACGGCCACGGCGCGACGCGACGCGCGCGCGGCGTGCTCCAGAACGCGCCGGCGGCGGCGGACGTCGGCGGCTATCGCCGGAAACAGCTCGGCTGGGCTCAAGGTCGGCCGGGTTAGCTTCGCTAGGGCTCGGTGGTCACGGACAGGGTGAACAAGGGCTCGGATAGGGTTTGGCTTGGGCTCCCGACATGCGACGGCGGCGGCACGGGTGCTCCGGCGAGCCGGCTCCGTGGCGACGCACAAGCCAGGGGCTTCTGACCGCGAGGGCCGTGCACGAGCTTCGGCGCTAGGTGGTGCATGCGGGCGTGAGTGAGTTTGGCCCGCGCGCGCGCAGTTCAAGCCATGGGCTTGACCGCACCGCGGCCATGGCGCTCGCGCGGCCCGAGCTCGCTCGGTGCGCGGCGACAGCATGGCGACCAGGGTCCAGGCTATGGCGTCGGCGGTTGCGAACGGCTGCAGCGGCTCGAGGGGTCCCTGCAGAAGATACACGGCTCGATGGCCGGTACACAGAAGGCTAGCAAGCGGCGGCGGCGGCGGAGATCGGCCGGAGACAGAGAAGAAGGGGGAGACTCGCGGTTAGCTCACCTAGGGTTGGTAGGGGTACGCTGCAGCTCGGTGTAGTGCTCGTCGCAGTCTGGCGGTCCTCGTGCTCCTGCTCCCGTCCCAGGTCCGGCTCCCCCTCGGCGGTTCCACGGACGGCGGCGCTCCGGTGCTCGGTGTCGACGCGGGGAAGACGACCGGCTTCACCTCTTCTTGCTCCGACTGCTCCTCGACCTTCCCCACCCCTCTCCCTCCCCTCTCTGCTCACGAATTGGATCTGGAAGGAACCCCAAAGGGGCGGCGCGGCTTGGGGAAGAAGATGGCCGGCGGCGGGTTAAATAGGCGCTAGGCTAGGGTTCTTGGGGCACGAACGGCGAGATTGGGATGGCCAGGCGGCTGCGGACACGCGGCGCGCATCGGACGGGCCGCACAGGGGGCGATGGGGCCGGCCGGGTGGTTTGGTTCACGGGCGGCGCGCTCGGGAGAGAGGGAGAGCAGCGGGAGGTGGAAGATGACGCGGGGGAGGAGATGACTGACAGGCGGGTCCCACGCGTCAGAGAGAGAAAGAGACGACGCGGAGTCGACGCGGCGGGGAGAAAGAGTGGGCCGCTGCTGGGCCGAATGGCCGAGCAGGCCGGTTGGTCGGTTGGATCGGAAAAAGAGTTCAGGGTGGTTTCTCAGACTTGGTTTCGGGAAATTGGCCCACGAACAAGAATAAGATTTGGAAATTAGTTTAGTCAATTAGAGTTTGAATTCAAATCTAGAATTTGAATTCAAACCAACCAAAAATCCAAATAAATCCAAATCACACTATTTCATCCTTAGCACTTCAAATTGATTTTAAATTTGAATTTAAATTGCCTAGGAATTTAGGGAGCAAAAAGAAGACACTCTTATATGTTTGTTTGCATGCACACAATTCCACCAAAAATTTTTAAATTCGAATTTTTGCACTCAACAAACCTATAGGAATTTTAGGGTTGTTACAGGTGATATCACCCCCCCCCTCCCCCCCTGCATTTTTACATTTTACCACTGATGCTGGGCAAGCCGGGAATGGTGGGTGCTTGGGAGCACCTTACAGTGATGATGCCCTTCTGGTGGCATGGGTTCAGATGGGTACATGGGGGAGAGGAGAAGGCAGCTAATTTACATGACCGAATCGATTTACATATGAAACATGGCGCACCAGCGTGTAACAATCGATTTCAGGGCAGTGCATCCCTAGTTTTAACTGCTTGGTTTCTGCGGACACCATTCTTGCATATATCCATGTCTCACTCGGAAATCTGAAACAAGCGGTAGCAACCACATCTCAGTACCTCACGGCGCACTAAGCCACTGCCTGGCCTGTCGCCTGGCCGCCCGAGTCCTGAGTATCACCGTCGGCGAGAACCAGCGGGACCCACAGTATCTCCGGCAATGTCTGTCTTTTCACCTACTAACTAACTTTTTTTTAGCATAGTACCCCCTAATAACGAACTAACTCCAACTTGTACACCGACGGCATGGCGCCTGTCGCCCTCCAGGATGGGCCGGCCCAGCTGCGCCCAGGTAACGTGGCAGGATCCGAGGCCCCGATGCCCTATCCGTGGGCCGATAAGGCACACGGGGGCGGCCATACCAAAAAGGCGGGTGGCCGCGGACCCGCGCACGGGTCGCTGTCCCTCGCCGGCCCTCTCCCTGTCTTGTAGCCTCCGGTGGCTGCGGCTGCGCGCATCAATACCACCTCGCCGAAACCCCAAGGGGCCAGGGCGGCTGCTAGTCTCGAGCCTCGCCTCGCCTCCTCCTCCTCCCACCAACCGCGGAAGCGAGACAGACAGAGAGAATGGCCGCGGCGCCGTCGTCCCTCGCGTCCTCCTCCCACCTCTCCCGCCTCGCCGACCTCCGCCGCGCGGCGGCGGCGGCCGCTCCCGCAGCCCCGCAGCAGCTCCGCCTCGGCTGCTCCCGCCGCCGCGCGCAGCGCGTCGTCGCCATGGCTGGATCCGGCAAGGTGCGCTCCCGCCGCCGTTTTTTTAACTAGCCGTGTTTAATCCGCCCATGTGATTTCCGCGCTCATGCTCCCGCTTGCTTTCCTTTGCAGTTCTTCGTGGGGGGCAACTGGAAGTGCGTAAGTGCCCTTTTCTGCAGTTCTGCTTCTTCAGCTTTACGCGCCTTGGGGTGTCAGTGCTGGTGACTCTGGAGATGCTGCTGTAACCGTGTGATCTTTTGGCTGTTGCCGCATTGGGCATTCCAAGGGAACCGGGATGAGATTTTGTCGTCATCCATATATCGTGATTTCCTCCGTACACGGCCGTTTCTAGAAATAGAATCGCTTGCCTGCTGCCTAGCTTAGCTTGGCGTACCAAGGCCATTTTGTTCTTTGTACAGAAAATGTTTCTTGGATGTTGCGTCTTTCCTTTTTTTTTTTTTGGGGGGGGGGGGGGGAGGGTTGAGAGCCAGGGAATGTTGCCAATTCTTGTCTCCTGAGGATGGAGAAGCCTTGGTGCTTTCTTGGTCTTGTTTGCTTAACTTGGAGAGACTAGAGGGAGAATATAGAATGTAGAAAAATGGTGGATGTTTTATCAACTTTTGAGTTGTGATTGTTTATTAGTAATAGAGTCTACAAGTTTCATCAGCAATCAAGCTTGAAATTTGTAGGCTACCTTTTTGGGGTCATCTTTATATTAGCTAACCTGACTCTTGAAGAAGCATCTTATTTCATATATGAAGCTTCTTCACTCAGGGAGCTTATACTAGCAATACTAAGTTATATTATATCTGTTACTTGTTTTAGTCAGTCATCTTAGAATTTCAGGTGTTGATGTCTTTTTTTTTCACTCCCTTCCTTTCCCTCACTTCAGAATGGAACCAAGGACTCTGTTAGCAAGCTTGTCTCTGAATTGAATGCCGCTACACTCGAAACTGATGTAGGTAAGGTCATTTTCTCATCTTCACACATCTCAATCTTCCTCTTTATATGATGTGCACATTCGGTGCATGCATTTGATTGGTATTCTAATGTTTTCCTGTTGCGCATCCGCATAGGTTCCCATTATTTTTCCATTAATATGGATACCATACAATGCTTTATTTACCTCATCTGCTGTACGGTGCTAACAATGGAAGTGTAAATCCATCTCTAATTCCACATGTTTAGATCTTCCTCTCAAGTTTTTTTAGGGATAAAACAGTAGGGAAGTTATTTGTTTATTGCTCTAATAAGGTTTGTTAGTGACTTTCCAGATACTCTTTTTCTATAAGAAACTTTAGATGCAGATACCTGGATCCTGTTTTAATGCCATATGGCATGTAAACACTTCTTCCATGTTTGCAGGCTCTTCTGTTGAATACAAAACATCAAACTCTGATTCTGCATGTTCTCTAGGATTAACTTAATTGTATGGTAGTTTAGATGGAGCTTCACTTGGGCTTCAAATTACACCACAAAGTAGTATCTCGTGGTTGAGGGCACATGTGGTGGAGATGATTATTTAGAATATACTGTGCCACTTCGCTGCTTGTTTCTCTATTAATGCTGGAAGCATACTAATGTGTGGAGTTATGGCAATACTGCAGATGTTGTGGTGGCACCTCCATTCATTTATATTGACCAGGTCAAGAATTCACTAACTGATCGCATTGAGGTATCTGCTCAGAATGTATGGATTGGAAAAGGAGGAGCCTACACTGGAGAGATCAGGTTGGGTACTGGTTCACCGAGATTTGAAAAGTGTTGCCTTTTCTTTTCCATATATGGATATTGCAGCTACTTGTACAGTAATTGTAACAAAAGCAACATTTTGTTGTATTTGTGTTATTGGATGAACTTTGTATGGTAGTTAGCGAAGGACTAGGGATTTGTTTTTTTGACTTCTGCTTTGCTGATAGAATTTACTTTTCCCTTCTAACAACTACAGTGCAGAACAATTGGTGGACATCGGCTGTCAATGGGTTATTCTTGGGCATTCCGAGCGTAGACATATTATTGGTGAAAACGATGAGGTAACTATTATATTCACCATACGCTAATGGATCAGTATTTGCAGAAATGGAGTTTCCGATTGTAGTATAACAAGTTGTTTGAATGCAGTTTATCGGGAAGAAGGCTGCATATGCATTGAGCCAAAACGTTAAGGTTATTGCCTGCATAGGAGAGCTGTTGGAAGAGAGGGAAGCGGGGAAAACTTTTGACGTATGTTTTCAGCAGATGAAGGCTTTTGCAGGTGAAATTTCTTTGTCTTTAGTAACTTTTTTTGGCTTCTTGAGAAGGAATTGCAGAGCATTGATTTAGTTGTTGATATATATGCAACATGTATCTGCTTTCAGATAGTATTTCAAACTGGGCCGATGTTGTAATTGCATATGAGCCCGTTTGGGCTATTGGAACTGGAAAAGTTGCTACTCCTGAGCAAGCACAGGAAGTTCATGCTGCTGTACGGGATTGGTTGAAAACCAATGTATCACCTGATGTTGCCTCTAGCGTTAGAATAATTTATGGAGGTTAGTTTTTTATGTCATATTTGTTATATATAAGAATCAATGTGCTTCTCTGATTTCTTTCTTCTAAACTGATAAAATGATCGTTTAACATAACTTACTCTGATATATGACCATCTTCCTATGCTTCTCTTGCAGGTTCTGTAAATGCAGGCAACTGTGCGGAGCTAGCAAAGAAGGAAGACATTGATGGTTTTCTTGTTGGTGGCGCCTCTTTGAAGGTATGCGAAATTAACATTGGATCTGGAAACATACCCTCCTTCGTTCTGTAGCCTCTATTGCCAGTGGTTGATGTTTGCAGCTCCTAAACTCATCATGAAACTTTAATTATGCATTTCCAAATCTTGGTGGTGTTTAACCGATCTCTGTTCAGTAGTAGTCATCTGCCTGCAATGTTTTGTGTGTGTTTGTTCTCAGTGGTGTTAAAAAGGACTGTGCATTCATTCTCCACTCCACATGCAGCATATTAGTTATAAAACTTTCACCGCTCTCTCATCAGCCAAGTGCCAAGTGTTTAACTATTCTTGGTGTTTGCCAGGCCCCGGATTTCACCACCATTATCAACTCAGTGACTGCCAAGAAAGTTGCGGCCTGATGCACCTCGTTAGAAACAAAGTGATCACCAGAGAGGCAGCTCGTCTGCTTTACCATAAGCATATGTCTGGCTGTGGGAGGTGCTCCGTGTGATGGTGTGCAGTCGTCACCTCCTGGTTTCGCTGATCTGTAGCACGAAAACAGAAAATAATGCAAGATGTCAGCATGTCACCGTGTTTTTTTTGTTCTCGTAGACCTTCTGTACGTTGTACGTGAGCGAGTTATCAGTAACAGGCGTGAAATAATATTTACTTTACCACACTAGTATCATTGGGGATGTTGTGTTGTGATCCTTTTGAGATCGTAAGCACTGTGTGCCTTTGTAGTTTGTACAATGCAAAAGTTGATGAAAGAGGCGCTCCTGAGCAATCCAAGTGATGCAAAGGCCAAAGGGTATACATGGCCTGATAGTAGTTCTGATAAGAACTGACATCAGCCGGCTGTCACTGCCAATGCAGTTATCTTTCCTAACAGAATAGCTAAATGTATGTCAAAGGACCATTCGCCGGATGAGGAACCCCGAACGCCAACGAACTGTTGCTGTCTGCTTGCTTCTGGTGTGGGTCGCCTGGTTTCTTCTACAATTATCCTCCAGGGCTCCACCGCAGGTTGGAGGAGACACTGGAGCAAGTTGCGGGGCTCCACTGGACGAACGGACAAGCCAGACAACCGGCTGGCCACGTTAAACGGGCGGACGGCCACGCCATGGACGGACGGCTTCGTTTCGGCAACCCCCAGTGACCCGGGCGCGCGCCCCATGCGACTCCTGTGACTCTGAGGCTGCCAAGCCACTCGACCCAACCAGGCACCCAAGGGCCGCCCACCCCAGCTAGACCACAAGCCTTGAGCCCGCGAGTGCGTCCCGCACTGATGCGCCAAACCCATCGCCTGTTGCCCGGATCGCACGAGCGCGTCCTCAGCTCGCGCTGCCGCTGTGCCGCATCCGGGTTCTCCACGGACCACCCCTTTTCCGGACGCATCCAGCGATCCCCCGACCAAGCCGTGATCCACGGGCCACGGCATGGCAGCCGGCTGTTGAACCTGAACCTCCCCGCACTTAGCCCTGCAAACGGTTTGGGTTCAAATGGGTTTAATGGGTTGGATTTTGATGCGGAGTGTATTGGAGTGGGTTGAAATGGGTTATATTAGTTAATGAGGTGGGGTGGACTAGGTTCTATGTAAATATGGGTTGGGTTGGATTAGGTTGGGTTGAAATGGGTTCTTTGTGTAGAGCTGGACCCTGAAATTAAAATCTCGCGTTCGCACTATAAAATTTTATCGAAATTGATTGAAATTTGTTGGAGATGACTTAGTATAACTGGCAGCTACTCTGTGCAAAGCAGTGTGGCTAGACCTACATGTGGGCCCCATGTCAAGAGCCGGACTCTGGAATTAAAACATCACGTTCACACTATAAAATTTTATCGAAATTGACCGAAATTTGTTGGAGATGACTTAGTATAACTGGCAGCTACTCTGTGCAAAGCAGTGTGGCTAGACCTACATGTGGGCCCCATGTCAAGAGCCGGACTCTGGAATTAAAACATCACGTTCACACTATAAAATTTTATCGAAATTGACCGAAATTTGTTGGAGATGATTCAGTATGCCTAGCAGCTCCTCTGTGCAAAGCAGTGTTGCTAGACCTACACGTGGGCCCCATGTCAAGAGCCGGACCCTGGAATTAAAACCTCACGTTCACACTATAAAATTTTATCGAAATTGACCGAAATTTGTTGGAGATGATTCAGTATGCCTAGCAGCTCCTCTGTGCAAAGCAGTGTGACAAGAATCTATATTATAATTTTTTTTAAAAAACGGATTCTTATTGGGTTGTAACCATAGTTTGGCTAATAGTTATTACATTATGAGTTCAAATGTTTGGGTTGGATTTGGGTTGGATTGGTGTGGTGGTGATGGTTTGGGTTGGATTGGTGTGTGGTGGTGGTGGTGGTTTGGGGTGGAGTGGATTCATATAATTTCACTCATGAGAATTGGATGGTGTGGGTATAGTTTGGGATGGTGTGGGTATAGTCTGGTTTCCAACCACTTGCAGGCATACCCGCACTGGCTGCCGCGGACAAACGCTACAGGAAACGTACAACAGTAGCTTTCTTCCAAGGGCTTCATAGGAAAGAAATTCCTATATGATCCAAATCCTCTAATATTCCTCCATTTTACCTTTGTTTCAAAGGGGGCCATAATGGAGGCAGATATACCATGGCTTCTTCAGAAAGGTGCAGATGAGAGTTCTATAAATCCAGAATCTAGTTGCTATCTATATTTGCACCAATGGGCGCATATGAAAATGACAACGTTCCTGTGGAGGTAGGTAATAATGTACGAAACTTGTCATCACTGGAAAGAATTCGATCCGATGAGGACATCTTTTGTTCTCATGACCACACAAAGTTAAGTGCGGTGGCGACACATTGCCCAGTACAGTCACCAGGTGACAACATTACTCACTCTTCTTTGATAAATCTAATTCCGACTTATGTAACAAAGAAAAAAAACTTCCTAAGGTGTGCATAGATTCTTTAGGTCTTCCTCCTTGGCGTAGGTGTTAGGGATAAGCCTAGAAGCATAGGGATACAGATCCTTGTATGAATTTCTGATGGTTCCTTCTGCCACACCAGTAGCCAAGGAAATGTCTGCAACAAAGTGTCAACGTTATCACTCATACGTCAGTCATAGGGAATAAAGATAATGGGATAACAATTCAAACCTTTAAGTGGTTTCTTGTCCTCTGAGAGTTGGGTTATCATATAGATGACAGCTGCTGCAATGGAGATTGGGCTCCTCCTGCACAAAAAGGTCCAGATGAAGTGTCAACATATCTTTCTCAGTCAAGAAACATGGGCTACAAATTTGACCAAGTAGGAATTATCATGGCTCGGAGTCATAACATGTCTATAATACACGACACATACGAAACATTAAGTTGCATCTTGGCTTGCAATTAGGGATGCAGGTTCCATTTGTTTTGGGTCATTGGGCCGACCAAAATTTTACTATTAATGAACTGCAATAGCATGCCAAGTAACTTATGAAAGAGAAATGAACTAAAATGGCATGTCAACATAATCAATTAGCTGATCCAAACTTGCAACAATTTACAAGGTGCAGCCTTGAGCATAAACTAAATATGAATGCAATTATATGAGTAGTTCCTCTGATTGTATATGATCCATTAGGCCATTTGCCTAAAATTGATGTAATCTTAAAAATCTAAGCACAAGTTATTCAAAAGCCACAAGCCAGGTCAAAGCTATCTTGAAGCTAATCGGAAATTTTGATTCCACAGAAGGCCCTAACTACAATCCAATGGCCAGGGTTAGCATGTGCAGAGACTGAAATGCCAAACCTTATGTCAAGTTCCTCTGAGCGTGAAACTGCCTCCTGGGCTGCTTTGACAGCTTGATTGTTCATCCCAAGAGTCGAACAGAAACGCCTCTGCAATTTTTGTCAGATCATAAGCTATCAACTTAAGAATTAAAAAAATTACCAAAACCAACTACAGATGCAAAGCTAACATATTTTTGGGCCAACATACCAGAAAATCTCCAGCATGAATGGTTCCCATCTCCATAGATTGCCCCATCTCAACTTCCAGCTGTTTCACTATAAATTCTTTTGCTCGGCCAATTTCTTTCTTTGTTGCTCCATTAGCAACTGAGCAAATTTCTGCAACAATCCAACACAGAACAAGAAAACTAGAATTAAATGTGTGCAAGGTTATGGATTCCCATGTCAAGTCCAGAATTTCTCAGAACACTATGTACCTTTCACAGTTCTAGGCCTATCTTCTTGTCTACAAGCAATATACAGACAAGCAGCTAATATAGCATCTTGATTTCTTCCCCTAATAGACTTGAGATCCTCAACCTTCTTGTAAATTTCATTGGCTCGGTCCTTGAGAAAAAAATACAAAAAGCAATTAATCACTACATAGCAATAATTTACCTCAATTATGTTATCGTGTACACTGGAAGCAGAAATGAGCCCAATAACACAATGGGTATTCATAAAAAATGTTACACGTATCTATCTTCAAGATAAGAAAGGTTACGGTACAGAACATGTATCCCTACACTTAGCATATACACTAGCTCAAAATTATGTAAAATACCTACACGTAATATGATGAATTACATATATTCCTATTAAGGGAGCATATGAAACAGAGATTGTATAAGTTTCAGACTCACTATTTTACAATCGGGCAATTATTAGGACACACCATTTCATCAGCACCCGAAACATGGCAAATCACAGCTAGCACTTGAAAGTATAACCAAATAAATACATTAAAAAATGTAGGCAGGTAGATTAATATAATAAATGTAAGCAGCTAGATTAATATAATGGACAATAACCACCAGGTTTCTTACCTTAATAGTAGCCACAAGACCCAACCTGCAGAAGACACAACATTTGTGTCAGCATACTGTAGAAATTCAGATGTTACAAAGGTAAAGGTCCACACAGCTTCAGTAGTAAATCAGATTATTGACAAACATAGCTTTGAACATTGTGCATCTACTCACCCAAATAAGAATCATATTGCGACATTTTACTGTGTCAAATGTCCCACTCTAGAATGATCCTTCACTACGACAATCACATGCCTAAGGTATAGGTGCAACATGCCATCACGATCAACTTGTCAACATTTTTCTGTGCATAATATGGTTACGCATAGGTGCAAGCAGCCCATCTTCTTTACCAGAAACTATTGTGTGCCAAATAAAAACAAAACCTTTGGTATTTCCTGTTGAAACTAACGCTTTAGATCCATTCCCAGCTTATGGAAGAACAAAATTTCCATAGATCCAAAGGCAAATCATCCAGCACATGCCCCAGGAACAATATAGCAAAGCCCTAGACGTCTATAGATCAATCAGATATTACAAATCTAGACTTCCACAGTCATAACCAAACATGGAAACCCACATCACACTCCTCATCCAAATCCATCCCCCAAACCCAAATCAGGCGGCGCCACACACCCGCACAGGATCAATCACAAGGCATATCCTAGAAATCAGCGCGAACCACCGTCACCCCCACATACACTGATCGAATTGAATCGAGACAGTAGCGCGAGAAAGGGAGGATTGGGGGCGGGGGGCGAGGAGGAACCTATCCGCCATGTTGGCGATGGTGCGGAAGGCGAGGATGAGGGATCGGTCCGGGTTGGAGCCGCGGTTCTGCCACCTGCCGAGGGAGGAGGACAGGAACTCGCCCTGCGCGCCGTTGGGCTTGGCGATGACGGTGGAGAGGCCGCCGTCGGTGAGGAGCGGGTTGGTGGGGCCGCCGACACGGACGGGGTCGTTGTCGTTGGACTCGTTGGCGAAGGTGCGCCACTCGGAGGTCTCGTCGACGGAGTGCGCCTCGAGGACGAGGCCGCACTCGGTGCACACCGTGTCCCCCGCCGAGTGGTCGAACGCCACCTCCGTCTGCTTCTTGCAGTCCGGGCAGAAGGAGTCGCTCATCTCGCCCGGCCGCCGCCTCCCGCTCCTACCTCCCTCCCTCCCTCCTCCCGCGCTACCGGCGCCGCTGTGCTTCGGGAAGGTGCGGGGCGGGGCGAGGCGATTTGGGGGCGGGGAAGGGAGCGCCCACGGGAGAGAGGAGGGGGGGCGTCGGGGAGAGAGAGGGGCGGACGGACGGGGGCAGAGGGCAGAGGGGAGTTTGGGTTGGGCTTTTATGAGTTCGGCGAGAGTTTCGTGTTCGGTGGTCTGCGCCGGTTTTCTGTTTGGGTCGCGTACGGGCGCGTGAGGTGCTTGGGGGTGGGATGTGGCCTGTGGGAATGGATCCAGCATTCCAGCCGCTTATCCGGCCGCAGCGGCTATGCGTGCGTGAGAGTGAGACGGGCGGCAGGGCCGCCGGCCTGACCGACTTGCTAGTCAGACACTCAGACTGGCCTGTGCGTCGCCTCGCCGCGTTGGCTTTCGGTGGATTTCTCATTTCTCTCGTCTCTGCCCTTGGATTTTTTCCCCAGTATAACCGACGCGGGACATGGCTTCGCGGATGGATCGATCTCACCACGTCAGAGGGGGAAGCTCGACACGCCGCTTCCGGCGTTGCACGGCAACCGCACGTCCGCCGCAGCGCAGCGCAGTAGTCTCCAGCCGGGGCCAGAAAAGAAAGAGCACATGCTTTGTCGTGACAGAGATGGAAAGGTTCTACGACGACATTCCCAGCTTTGGAGTCGTAAAGAGAGAGCGTCCGAAGAGCGACCCACATATCATGCAGGTGGAATTTTAAATTTTCTGACTTCAATCACAGTCGCCTTTTTCCCTTTTCGGACACGGACGGGCAACAACCAACGGCGCCCCGCTGCGAGTCCCCAACACATGGAGCACGGCTTCTGTTCATGCGCACGGCGCACCCCTCTGCAGTCTGTTTGGTCTGTTTGGTCAACAAACAGACGGAATTGCAAGAAAGCATGAGACAACCGCTATCCATCCTAAATCCAACTAGATCATTAGGAGACGGCTAGAAAATGGAAGCGAGTATTAAGTAATGGGCCAAGAAGGAATCCCTACTACTGATATTCCCAATGCCAAGTGAATACGACATCACGACCTTCGTCCCACCCACGATTTTCATATGGCAAGTTCTGCATAGCTCAAGCCAGTTAATTCGGGGACTACCATATAAGAAATAATGCTAAAGATTATAATCCAAAAGAGACCATTAACCACCTGGTTCTAAGACCACGACAGCAATACAGGAGCTAGGTACTCTGATACTATTAGGTATCAGGACGCGCGCACTACGAACAGTCTCAATGACAACCTACCTTTGAACAGGACCCATGCAGCAACTTTGCCATAAATAGTCACAACTTGTAACATCAATCAAAAGAGACAGGTTGGGGGCTAGAGCATAACTGTTATTCAGGGTACATAAGAATAGGTGAACCACAAAGTTTTTGTATCCTGCTGCACTTCTTACACCACCCCTGAGGGAAGCCGTAGCACCAGTTGCCCACCAACCAGACTGTACATCAGACACTCACTTGTTAGAAAATGTCCGAAGGAAAAATCAACTAAACCTAACAGTGATACTGAATTTACCTCTTCACATAGTAGTAGCAGAAATCCGCAAGGATGAATGTTTGCACAATTTCTGACAGAAGCACCATGGATGGCCACAAACCATACCCGAGAGCTGTCAACAGACGGCCTCGCGTGTCCAAAACCTACATTACAGAATTTGTTGCTTCCGATGATAAGGGTTTGAATTCCATTTGCAACGTGAACACATTAGAAAATTGGAATTCTAAAGTTATTTCGTGGCTATGGGTAACTACAGTATTCATAAGACTGCTATTACTGGACTTGGCTTCATTTGCTAACCCCACCACCAAAAAACAAGAAATATTGTTATTCAACAAAAATTGACATCTGAATGCCAGTAGACATTGCAGACATTTTCTTTTAGGTATAAAAACTAACGACAGTAAAATAAAAGATTCTACAAAATCATACAGCCGTCTACTTATTAGCTAAAGTGTTTATCGAGAAAGACAAACCTGTAGAACCCAGTGGGCACAGCTAAGAAACCTTGCAACCCCCAGTGCAAATACATAGTGGGCTGTAAATGGTTCAACAATCTGCAAAGATGGTAAACCCAAGTCAACTTACTATCTTGCAATCATGGGAACTGAATGGCAAGAGGGTTAGACCGTTAGATTACCTAGGTATTTTGCATCAAGCGTAACTGTGGCAGCACTGAAACAGCTTCCAAGTAAACACAGAACGCCCAGGAGATCCGGTTCACGATGTTGTGAGATGTCGAAGGATGAATAAGTAGTGCCAGTACAGCACAAGGTACCGCCTTGAAAGGAAATAACAAAAGCCAAAGCGCAATAAGATGGCATGTATACAACTAACATGTGCAATGTTGTGGCAGAACAAGTAAAACTAGGCAGTGTAGGTCCAATGCCTTCTGTTAGCAGAAGCATCATCTACAAAACTGACATCAGTAAATGGCCTAAAAGATGGTCACTGACAAAAGTCCAATTTACTTAGCTATGGTCCATGGAAGCATGTAACAAAACAAAAGAAATACAGAAAGTGGAGGAAACCATTTAGTAATAAAACAGAGACATGGATTTTAATATATGTTTCACCAAATGACCTAATAGATGGAAGGCAACCTTTGATGTGCACTCGAATCATGAAGCTCTCGTGGCCTCAGCCCTAAACTGACATTAGTACTAAGCAAATAAATTGTAATGATGATGTGGCTCTATAGCATTGACAAGGGTATGGGAAATTGAAATCCTTAGCTAATTATAGTTACAGAGATAAATTCATAAATTGCCAAGATATAAGAAAATTTCTTACCACATAGTACAATGCAAAATTGTCCTTGTCCACCATATAAGTTGACCTCAGTTTGAACCGTATCATGTAAATAACAAACAGTGTGGCTACAAGTGTGGCAGTGTCCAGAATTGTATGGATGTCATACTCCATGACAAAGCTGCAGTACAGTCTAACAGCTAGAAACAACGCAGTTAAATCCTGAGACTTGAGGGATAATCCTGCAAGATGAAAATGGAAGGCCTTCAGACTAACTCTTCATAAAGCAGAGCATTAATACCTAAAAGAAATGGAATGGTAAAAGAATAAATTTTGACTTCTCACAAACAATGGACAATACTGAAGAAATCGTATACATTGAATGGTGACTTTTGGGGCAATTTTCACAGCTTGAACTGATTTTTTGTTACAAGTTCGGAACAGATGATCAATATAAGACTAGATCCACCAAGTAACAGAAATCACAAGCTAAACACTCAATGTCCTGCTCCTGCACCTCAATAAGTTTATATCGCACACATGAATAATCTGTAGATCTCTGATGTGATAATTCCAAATCTACACTACAAACCGGGCCAAGTAGCTATACAACTGATTCGTATAACATTTATGAAAAATAAATGGGCATACCAGCACCCCAGCAATGAAGGGATCCTCCAATTGGAAATGATACAGAACGTATGAGTCATTTGAAGAAATTCTAATAAACAAATAGGTATTGAAAGTGCCAGAAAGAACAAAAAGTGGAAACTACACTATGCTGATTCAAGAGTTAGTTTGCCCGAATTTTTCGAAGCAGTTAATCCCATCGCACTACACCATCCTCAAAATGGAGTCTAGTAAACATGCAAATTTCCCCCGGTCAAATCAAAGCATAATGTAATCAAGCTAGACTTGCAGTTGTAGCTCACAAATATACCGGATCAGTAATCTAGAACAAAATCCCGTAAAATTAGAACCCCAAAACATAACACTGCTACACAAGGGGTATTCAGGCACCGAATAGATCGAATAAATATTCTAGCCTGCCGCCTCCTAGATGCACCGATTCTCCTTAAAAAAATGCAAACCATGTCCGAATACCCATGACCCATCTTCTAAAACGCTGAATCGACCGACCAAATTCAACAAAACCCTAGCGACGCTGGCACGGACCGGGCGATCTCGACGGATCGGGAGCGGGTGTTAAAGGGGCAGACGGAAACGAACCGGCGCATGTCCTCTCCTTGGTGAGCTTGTAGATAAGGACGCCGATGCCGAGCGCGTGCGCGGCCTCGGCGGCGACGAAGAGGTTGTCGTGGTCGTGGACGATGAAGCGGATGAAGACGAGCGCGGCCATGCCGGTGACCACGGCCAGGAAGGCCTTCACCTTGGGCGGCTGCCGCCGCACCCATGACGTCACCGCGCCGAGCGGCCGCTTCGTCCCCCTCATGGCGTCTCCCCTCGGTCGCCTCGCGTTCGCACCACCACCTCCGGTCGAAGAACACGGGAGTGTTTTCTTATTATTATTATTTTCTTCCTTATTATTATTTTTTCTCTCTCTTCCTGCGCGAGGTGTTTTTGGTGGGGGCGACGGATAGATCGGGGCGGAGTTATGGCTGCGTTGGTAATTTGGCCATTTGCCGTTTGGAGAGAAGAGGCAGGCGGGGTTAACGTGAGAAGGGGAATTTTGGCCCACCAGTTTTCTGTATGTGTTTATTACTCATATTTTACTACCTTATATGGCAATATCTTCATATTATTCTGCTTTCTTCAAGTATCCAATTCTAGTAGCGATTCATTTCGAGAGAGAAAAAAAAATAGCATTCGTTTCCTTCTACAGTACCTCCCAGGTAAAACAAAATGGTAGTGACAAAAAAACAAGAGATTGCCATTTATGTAAGTTCTTTGTCATGTGTTTTAATACTACATTCCGTGGGAAATTATCTGCAAGCAATTCTTCCTATTTTTACTAGCTAATTCTAGTATGCATTTGTTGTTCCGTCTAAGATAAAATGGCAGTGATAAACAATGATTTGGGTTGTGTCTACCATCTAATTTCCGGTGGTGAGATAAAAAATATGTGCCTAATTAAGCGTGTTAATACGGATAAGATATTCCGATCAACAAAGAACACACATGATGAATAAATGTCATGAGTAAAAAATGGTGTGTGTCATCAACTTAATAGGATAGTGGTGTTATGATAAATAAATGCCATGAGTAAAAGATGGTGCGAGTCATCAAGTTAATAGGATAGTGGTGTTGTGAGGTTAGAGTGTGGAACCGTGGATACACAAGGATTTAGCATATAGATGGCCATGGCAATGTGTGTGGTCAGTGGCGGACCTAGGATTTCAACTTAAGGTATGCCACCCTAATTTTTTCGGCCATTTACCATTCATTAAATAACTAAAAAAATTACAAAGCAATTCGGTAAACAAGTATAGAAGAACTAATTTAATGCTTAAAAATCTTATAACAAATTAAATTTAATAACTATTTTCAAAACTTATATAAATTACAATACAAATAGTACAAGCCATCGACTACACTATTACACTATGATCAATGACCCCAATATGAGAGGCAAGTAAACTCTACAATATTTTTTAGGCTTCACATGAGCAAGTAAAAAAGAAATGTATGATCACCAATATGCCAGTTTCAACCTCACATGAAACATCGTTAGATTTAATCAGTATATATGCTCACGTCAATGGATACCAAATAATTCAATTTTACATGCTAATCTGACTATACCTCTAGATGAACTCTTTCTTTTGTCTGGAAGAAGGCACACATAGACAGATTAACATAGGAGATTAGAGTATGGATATAGGAGAGGACAGAGGATGCTCAGAGTCATAACTCATATTAAACTCTGAAAGGACGGATGCATGCAGGAGTCAAACCATCGGCCATGCGGTGAGCATTACACGTCATGCATTTTCGCTAGGGACTTGGCTGGAGAGGGGCCAGGGGGAGGATTGCTCCTCGAAGCGGCGAACGACCAGGCTCCAACCCTGGAAGAGTCCGCGGAGGGGCTGCGTTCATATGATTTATTAGAAGAACGGGAGAATGAGAGAAATAACGGTTGAGGACAGGGAATTGTTAAACCAGACTACACTACACGGGCTGTGCAAAAATTTTAGGTATGCCGTGGCCTACCTGGCCCACCCACTGGGTCCGCCCATGTGTGTGGTAGCGATTCTAATACGTCACATAACAAGATTACAATCTCTTGCGTTGTTATGGTAATATATCTTTTTACTGGTGAGACATTGGAATCTTCATGATTATCTATTTTACACCAAATGACTTTGGTGATATGATAACCAACTCTTCAGCTATGCCACAAACAAGATATCGAGAACCTATCTCTATGCACAACTAAAATAAATATTTTCTCTTTTTTTTAGAGGAGAAACGGGGGGAGAGAATCCCCACCAATTTTCTCTTTTTTAAGAGTTTTGCTCTGCCTTTACCGAAAGCACACAAGTTTTTAGGTTTAATAACTGCCGGAATTACCAGCTTATAAGACTAGAACCATTTTCCAAATCCTTACAAATTTTGCCCTTATAAAAGTGCAGTCCAATTTTCTTCAGCTAATCAGCTCCATTCACCAATTTCGAAATCCATCTTACTAACAAATATTCATCAATTTGCAACGCTGTCTCACGCGAACAACGGTAGCGTGTTGGAAGCAGGCAATGAACCTGAATGAAGCTCCGTAACTCCATTACACATCGTCGTTCGTAGCTGAGAGATCCCCATAGGAGCCCCCGCGATCCGAAAAAAGAGGAGGTCCCCGCGTCGTCTCCCACGGGGGCGACTCGGGCGGCTCGCCCCCGCACCGCCGCCGCTCCCCCCCTCCCCACCCTCTGGCCATCCTCGCTGTCGCCGGAGCAAGGCCCCGGAAGCCCGTGGACCTGCTAGGAAGGCGACGGCGAGGCTCTCTTCCTTCGGCAGACCGCGGTTCCCGGCCGGTGGCGCACGACTGCTGGCGGCGGCGGCGAGATCCGGGTCCCTGCACCGAATCCGGTCCCTCAGCTCGGCCTGGGGATGGCCGGCGCGGGCGGTCGGCGCGACGGGACGGCCGCGCGTGGACAGCCGGCACGGGGGCGCGGCGAGCACGCGACGCGGAGGCAGAGGCCATGCGCAGTGACGGCCCGCGGCATGGCGGCGGTGCTTGGTCGCCGGTGCGGCCGGCGGCGGATCTGGCGCGACAGATTCGGCCCTGGTGTTGGAAGGGCTAGCTCCGGACTTTGCAACTACATCTGGTGATGACATCTTCAATTTTGTCTTTCCTTTTCATATAGACCAAGAGACATGAGTCACCTTGGCTTCATTCGTGGATTCTCCTACTCAAAGATGAATTTCATCTGCAATTTATTCCTGGTGGGTTATGCACGGGTACCCAGCGGTTACTTTGTAGCATGGTATCTCAGGTTATGAATTCAGATGGTCTGCCGGATTTGGAGTTCGTGGCCGTTTAAAATGGGTTAGGGCTGGTCTATATGGAAGCATTGGCCTGGTAAGAAGGGGGAAGCAACACGGTATGACTTGGTCGTAGTGGTAATTGCTACTAATTCATCGGTTCCGGGAAGAAATTCCTAGTTCTGACCTTAATTGGTTGAACCTGGCGACCTTGTTGAAGGCATTACTTGGATTAAGATGAATTACTCCCTCGTGAAAACATTTAATCTGGTCTTAATTGGTTGGGTCATTACGAATTATGTCGAGCACGTCTAACTGGGGATACCCCAGGGAGTAGATTTGTGTGGGTTTCGCCGAGTTCTAGGAACGAAAGTACACGAACAACACAATTTAGACAGGTTCAGGCTGCGAATAGCGTAATACCCTACGTCCTGTGTGCTTGAATGTATTGCACGTGTGGTGTTACTTTGACCATGCCGAACTAGGGACCCCTGCCCTCCTTTATATATCCCAGGGGGCAGGGTTACATGGTAAGTACCCTAGTCGGTTACAATTGGGAGTCCTAGTCCTAGTAGGAGTACACGAGTAGTTGTCCGGGTAGTTCTACTAGGACTCGGTCTTCTGTCACGAGGGTATCCGGGGATGCATATCCCACAAGCCCCCGAGCATCTTGCACCTTCGCTTCAAGTCTTGAATCTGCTTTAACATCTTCGAGTACTTGGAGCTAAGTCCAAGACGCTCTGATCTTCTCTGACAAGTAGTTTTATTGGTGTGCATCTGATGATGCACCCAATGGGTGTAGCCCCCGAGCCTTCGACTACTTTTTAAGTAGTCGGAGGTTCAAAAGCAATCTTCTGTCTTTATCTTGAATAGTTCAATGGCGTGCACCTAGTAGGTGCACCCATTGGGTGTAGCCCCCGAGCTTCGAGTACTTTCATGAAAACTAGTCGAAGGTCTTGAATTGATCAACAATAGGCACAAAAAATGTGTACCCCTTGAGTGTAGCCCCCGAGCCTCGAAGCGAATGGTTTGCATTCGGTCCAAGGGTCAAGAACATAATCTTCAAAAGTACCGACTTGTTTAAAGTACTCGGCTAGCACTGTAGCGCCTCGCCGTTTGAGTACCGACTGGTGCCAGTACTCATCTCCATGTCTTAGCTTGCGATGTGTAGCCCCCGAGCTTCATGAGTACTCGATCGGCTCCGCAGCATCATGAAGAGGTGAAGTGGTGCCAAGTCTCACTGATGTAAATACCCAGCCGTGAACCCTGCAATTTAAATATATAGGATGAGTAGCATCCGATCAAGAAAGAATGAATAATAGTATTTGTAATGCGTGCAAAGCAAATAATAGCACTTGTAATGCATGTAAAGGTTTTCGCTCGTGCTCTTTTTAGACATTTAACCACTCGAGTAGTAGCCCTGTTACGTTTAAACACTTTGTCCCGCTTAACCCGTCCTTTAACGCGAGACTGGTGTCTTCTTTGACCTGTAGGTACGTAGGTGTTGCAAAGGAGCCGAAACTTCACGAATTAAGGTGCATGCTATCGAGTGGTGTTTGGTCATTAAGAGATGACAACAAGCATAAAGTAGTCGACATGCGACAAAAGTATGCGTGGTACGCAAAAAAGTAGTCGGTGAGGACTTCCTCCTGTTGGAGAGGTCGCGCGAGGGACTTGATACCCATCGGCGAAAATTATTATTGTTGAGGGATGTACTCTTTTAGAGTAGTCGGCTCATGGCCAAGCATGTTTTTAAACAAACTGATAAAATTAATATAAAGAAAATAAAATAATTACTAAATAAGACTTAGCTTTGTTCGTGGACGATCGTCGACGAAGCCGTGGCGATTGGCGATGAAGCCGACTAGTCGGAGTCGATTCCGACTAGTTGTTGATGAAGCCGTAGCCGCTCTTGACTAGTTTTAACTAGTCGAGAGTAGTCGAAATAGCCGTACGCCGAGTCGATGAAGTCGATCCCGACTAGTTTTAACTAGTCGAGACGAGTCGAAGTAGTCGTACGCCGAGTCGATGCAGCCGGACGTCGATGTAGTCGTACTCGTGTGGATCTTCTCGTGTGCGCAAGCGAAGATTTTTGGAGCTTGCAACCTTCTGGTAGTTCTCCGTGTACCCTTAGCTTTGTACGCTAATCGTGAGCATGAAAATCGAAATCCTCTGCGTGAAACGAGTAGTAATACTGTTTTATTTGATTTCCGCGCCTATCTTGCTTCGGTCTTCTTGTTTGGCACTAATGATTGGAGCCAGCTGCGGCAGTTCTGATCTCCGCCGCCTGCACGCGTATAGTTGTACAGAAGAGGTTTTCCTTGGTCCTTGATCTGACCCCGCATGTGAACCGGCGATCAACAAAAAATCCGATCCGAAGACAATCTCGCCGCGACAGTCCGATCCGACTTGGGCTCGGTGCATGTAAAAGAATCTGGCCGAGTAGCCGCCTGGAACTTGATCAAGTCGACGTTGAGTTCGAAAGCAGCGCCATGAGCCCGGCCGTTGATGTAGATGCGACGAATCGTTGAGTCCATTGATATAGAACAACAATCGCATCGCGCTGTATAGATTGTATTCTTGAAAGTTGATTGATGTTGAAGTCGAGGTTGACGAACTCGTCGAGATCTGATTCTCGACGAGGTCTTGACGCGGCTCCAGTGGAGACGCCGGCATCGAGTAGGGCTCCGGTCGATCTGCTTGGAACGACTCGAAACCGAGCTTGACATCGGAGACGAAAGTCCATGAGCCGATGACAAACGTCGCGCCTTCCTCGATGCCGCTTGCTCTGAAAGTTGATCCCATCGCGCCTAATGTCGAACTTCAGCGAGATAGCCCCACGGTGGGCGCCAAATGTCGACGAATTATGTCGAGCACGTCTAACTGGGGATACCCCAGGGAGTAGATTTGTGTGGGTCTCGCCGAGTTCTAGGAACGAAAGTACACGAACAACACAATTTAGACAGGTTCGGGCCGCGAATAGCGTAATACCATACGTCCTGTGTGCTTGAATATATTGCACGTGTGGTGTTACTTGCCTGTTAGGCTCGTTGGACCATGCCGAACTAGGGACCCCTGCCCTCCTTTATATATCTCAGGGGGCAGGGTTACATGGTAAGTACCCTAGTCGGTTATAATTGGGAGTCCTAGTTCTAGTAGGAGTACACGAGTAGTTGTCCGAGTAGTTCTACTAGGACTCGGTCTTCTGTCATGAGGGTATCCGGGGATGCATATCCCACATTACTCCCTCGTGAAAACATTTAATCTGGTCTTAATTGGTTGGGTCATTACAACGTCAGCACGTGCGCGTGCCGTTTCCTCGTTGGAGGCGTTGTATCGGGAGCCTACTACATAGTCCAAGAGTTGCTTTGGTTTGTGAAGCGGATGAAGATGAAGGCGCTTGTGGTAGTTTGCTAGGTCATGGTGCTCTCATTTTTTTTTTATTTTTCATTGGCTGTGTGCATCTTAGTTATGCAGAGGACGAGTTGGATCTTATATAATTGTATCGTCTCGATGTAATTGTTTAAAATCAATAAAGCTTCCCTTTTCAAAAAAAACACATCGTCCGTCTATCTTGCTTTTTCTGTTGTTTTTTTTTTTAAAAAAATCGGCATATAAGAGAGGAAAGCATAACAAGTTTTACAGATTTTTTAATTAATACACTAAAAGATAATTTACTGATACACAATGGATAACAACTAAGCTTAATCATTGAAAGGCAAATCTTCTATGCTTCCATATGCCAGTGCCCTCATCTTTATTTCTTCTTTAATCAGTTTAGTTACCAGCTGCACCGGCTGTTCACTCTTCCCCTCAAAAATGTGCCTCTTGCGTTCCTTTCAAAGGTTTCAGGCTACACACATCATTATAGCAGTTCTAAGTCTTCTTATTTTACTTGGCATTTCTGTCAATGACCTGTTCACCATTGCTCTATCTCCAATCCAGGCTCTGGTACTTGTATGAGGTCTCCTGTCCAGCTGCTAAATCGTTCCAAAAAAATGAACAACCCAAAAGAAGATCCGCGACGACTCAGTGAGCATTGTGTGAGACAGGCCTTTTGACTTTGGGCCTTGATCATCTGTGTGCAGCGTTTTCCCTGGCTTTGGCGACGGTGTCACTGGGCTCTGAAGATATCAATTTTATCGGATGTCTCCGAAGAGACGGGCTCTGAAGATACCGATGCAGAGAGGAGTGACTCACGGCAAGGTTCTAGCACAGTGAACTCCGTTGCTCTGATCGCACAGTTTCACAGGACAGCCTACGCCAGAATTCAGTCAATTCACCGAACTTGCGGGCTAGCGCACGGGGGCCCTCGAGACCTCACACGCCCGAAGCCGAAGCCGCCAACCTGCTCACCATTGTGAAGCGCGGGACACGATCCAACCCAAGCGCCAGACGAATCTCAAAAAAAAAAAAAAAATCCAAGCGCCAGACGGAATAATCGGCATAAACCTGGTTTCTGAATGCTTCCATCATCAGTTAATTTGGTGCTACATATTCAGGGAGACTCGTTCACAGTCATCGGGACTAGAACTACACTGAACCGACCATTTCAGTTGCTGAACATGCTTCACATGGCCAGAACAACAAATTGGATCAGCATCGCGACACATTTTTCATGGTGAGAAACTGGGAATGGATGTGCTGCTAGGCTAGGTCTCTGTTCTCTTTCATCGGACGGGCCAAATCCAACTACCATGAACAGAACTGGAGACCTCTCTGCGACTCTGCCATACCGTGGTGGCGTGGGCGCGTGGCCTCTCTCCGTGGACACTGGAGAACGTCTCGCTGGCCAAGCTCTCAAGTCACGACTCGTGAGACAGTCGGCTCAATTTCGCAGTTCTTGTTCAGAGAGGCACGAGGACACGCAGAGCGGCAGGGGCTATCCGGCGAGAGGTGCCGAGGTGGCGTCCCAGCAATAAGCTAGCCCAACACGTGGGTCGTGACTCGTGAGGGTTCTTGGATAGAATCACACGTGACCGCCCTATGCCTTCTTTGCGTGCACCGACGGCACCTCCGGGCTCCAACATTGTTTTCTTCCGTCAGTAGTTTATGGCATCGCATAGGGGATTTTGGAACGGGTATGGTACACGCCATTCTCCTTTTTTTTTGAGGAAAACACGTCATTCTCCTTTGGCCAAGCCGGTACAAAATCTGTCCGAGTCCCATGTGGCCAGAAGATTTAAAAGTGCCATAGATCAATTTAATCGAATTATATGATCTTAACAATTTAGATTATGGCACTAGCAAGCACGCTTGATTTTTGGATGAACTAAAGCTAGAGCTCTCATTGTTTTGCTTTGCTTCCACCTGTTGCTTCCGTGAGGGCCTATTCGTTTAGCTGGTGGCTGATATTGATTTGTGCTGAGAGAAAAAATATTGCTGGTTGATTGGTGGTTGATGGCTGGTGCTGATTCTACTGAGAGAAAAATATTGCTGACTGGTGGTTGATAAACTAAACGAACAGACCATGGTGGAAAGATCTACGGTTTATAGATTTAAAAAAAATTATATGATCTAGACTGAGGGGTTTAGAGTGTCACATTTTTTCCTTTAAAAATAAAAATCTTACTCAATCCACTTCAATCTATCTCGATACTCTCTAATACCAATCTAATTTGCCAATTTAAAATTAGAAAAAAAAACCAATAGATACTTGAAGTTTTAGTCAGTCAAATGAAAAACAAAAACTCGTAACAATGAGGTGGTAACTGAAAAAACCCGCCCGTCTTCTCCCTCAGGCCACGATTCCTCCCTCTCCACGAATCTCTCCTCCCAAATGCTTCTACACCGCCACTTCCTCGTCCCAATTTCGTACCACCACGACCATCCACCCCAACGATCGCGCGCCCATGGATGCCGACGACCCCTCCGCCGCCTCCTCCTCCTCTTCCACCACCTCCGATGACACCTTCTTCGACGCCTTCGACTCGCTCCCCTCCCCGTCCCCTTCCTCTTCCCCTCCCCAGACCCCCTCCTCCACCCTCCGCCGCCGCCCGCGCCGCACAAAAAATTTAAAGCAGCCCGACCCCGTCCTCTCCCCTTCTCCCTCGGCCTCCGCGGCCGCCTCCACCGTCACCTCCGTCGAGGACGAGTCTCTAAAGCCCGACGCATCCGAGGCCACCAGCGCCGCCCCTCGCACCGGCCCGCCCCCCAAGGAGGAGGAGGAGGAGGAAGAGGAGGAGCACGAGAAGGCGAAGGATGCTGATGTGGAAGCTGAGGCGCATGCTCCTGCGCCGACACCATCGCCGCCCCCGAGCATTCTCGAGTACCTTACCGTGCTCGTCATTAAGGCTGTGGTCTTCCAGGTCAGCGCGCTCATCAGCTGCCTAACATTCCCGGTCCGGCTGCTGCAATGGTGGTTCCTCTTCGTGACTGACCCGTTCGGCCTGGTCCGGCGCGCGAGGGCGTGGGCGCTTGGTCTGGCTGGCGACGCCGCGGGAGCGCTGACCGCGCGGCTTGGGTGTGGGGACGGCGTGGGGAAGGTGGCGGAGAGGCTGGTGTGGGGGTCGCTCTGGGCTTTGTACGTCTGCGTGGTTCTGTGCGCGCTGTTGGTTATGGCGTTCCTGGGAGGGGGCCTCTTGGTGGGAAGAATTGTGGAGAAGCCTGTTCAGGTGACAGAGACCCTGAATTTTGATTACACCAAGCCTAGCCCGGCGGCATTTGTGCCGGTACCAAGGTTGGTGCCGCCGAACCAGCGAATGCAGCTTGAAGTAGCACTGACGCTGCCGGAGTCTGATTACAACCGGAGGCTCGGCGTTTTCCAGGTATACTTGTTGTGGGCTCTTGTGAAAGCAGCTTTGCATGATAGTTCCCTTTTGAAAGTATTCATTCACTACCGGGAAAGGGATTACATCTGAATGAAACTTTGTAAATGAATTGATGTTAACAGTGTTGGCATAATGTTTCTGCATTCTATCTGGTAATTCCATAATATACTTGATTAATGATAAGATGCATTTGTGTACTCTCATCCATTGAGGGGTTTATATGTTTCATGAAAAGGCACTAGCTTTAGCCTTTAGAAGGGTCTGTGTTATGTTTTCTACATGGGTGACGTTCCTTTTCAAATGTAGTGCTGGGGATTGCATTATATGCACTCACCTTTAAATTTCTTCACCTGGTTACACTATGTTCATTAGCTACTGAAAAATATAATTGCATCTGATTGGAACTTTGTGAAGAACTGATGGTAACAATGTTGGCTGAAACATGTTTCTGCATTTCGTCTCATAGCTGCATATACTGGACTAATGAGAAGAAAACGATAATGAACTCTGTCAGTCTGTTGTGCTTTGAGAGGTTCTGCATAAATGTTTGAAAAGATACCTAGATTAGAAGGGTCCCTGTTCTGTTTTTTATTTTTGTGGCCTACATTTTCGACAGGTTGGAGTTTTCGTTCTACATACTCATCTCTTTGAAGACATTCATTAGCTGTTAAGTGAAGAATGATATCCAATTGTAGTTTTTGTAGGTGAATCCATGTTAAAAAATGTAGGCTGAGGTATGCTTCTGCATTGCATCTCATATTTGTGCACTTTACTTTATGCTAAGATAAAATTTAACCTCTGTTCTACGTCTTTTTGATGTAACAACCTCTGTTCTGCACTGAGAGGTTCAATTTAGATTAAATATACTGGGAGTGGAATGATTCGTTTTTTGTGGTCCCTTTGTCTGCATTTTGAACTGGACACATTGCGTTAGGGTTGGCACTGCGACAGTTCACACTCACACAGAGTTGGGGTTTGCATTCTACATACTCATCTCTTTTAAAGACATTCGATTAGCTGTTAAGAAAAGAATGGTATCCAATTCAAGCAATGTAGATGGATTGAGTTAGCATCGTAGGCAGGAGTATGCTTCTGCATTTCTTCTCATATTTGTGTGGTGTAATTGATGATAAGATAACAATTGTGACCTCTGTTCTGCATGGGAGACGTTCTATTGAAATGTTTGATTAAAAGATACCAGGAGCGGAATGATTTGTTTTGTTTTGTGGTTCCTTGGTCTGCATTTTGAACTGGACACATTAAGTTGGGGTTCACATTGTATAAACTGGTGATGGTTTCAATCTCATGTATCTTCTTCCATTGTGCTCAGGTAAAGGCAGAGTTTCTATCTGCAGTCGGCAAAGTGATCTCAACTTCAAGTCAACCCTGCATGCTTAAGTTCAAGAGCGCTCACATGCACTTCATCGAGACATTTCTCCGAAGCGTTTCCCTCTTGTCTGGCTATTCTTCAGAATCCCAGGTTATTAGACTAAAAATGAAGGGTATCACCGAGGGTTTGGAACCAACAACGGGAGTACGGATAACCCTAGGACAAAGAGCAGAGTTTGGTCCTGGTGCGGGCATCCCAGAGATCTATGCCGCATCACTAAAGCTTGAAGCTGAACTTCCACTTTTCAAGAGGTTACTCTGGAACTGGAGATGGACCCTTTTTGTTTGGAGCAGTATGGGGTTCTTTCTTTTCGAATTGTTGTTTACACTTGTGTGCTGTAGACCTTGTATATTCCCCAGGAGTGGACATAATGTTGCTGCTCCTTAGGCTAACTCATGTAATGTACAACTCCAAAATAAATGAAAAGACCACGTTGATGTTGTGCAATGGACCACTGGCCACTGATGCAGGCATGGAGCTTTAATAAGTGATGTTTTGCCACTAGATGGCGCATTGACAGGGCTGGCAAATATAGCAGTTTTTTTTTTATCAACAATATAGCAGTTGTTGAGTTCATTCAACCCAACCAGTGCCACTGCCAACCATCAAGAGATACACCGGGTGTCCGGAGACTATCGTCGTGCACATAAACGTGTACAGTAACAGTGGATTGCAGCTGCAACTGCAAGCAAGTCCCCCACCTTTTAAACTAGCATTGCCATTTGACAGGCTTGAGAGGAAGAGGAGAGTGGCAATGCTGATAGAAAAGGTAAAAGAAGATGTGGGAGTTTGATGAGGGGACTAGGGGAGGGAACGTGAGGCGTCGGGAAAGATAGGGCCGCAGCATCGTTTCCTGAAAGGCGAGCTAAAGGGCGCTGAAGCAGCCCTTGCCTGACGCCATTCTAATTGCTCCTTCCGTTCCTGCGTTCACCAGAGCTTGAGGCAGGGCTGTTCGGTTGCTGCCGATGGAGACGCGAGGATCGCCTTGTTAGCAACCGGATAACCCGAGTGAGAATAGATGAAGGAATCAGGAAGAGAAGAAGGAGACAGGAGAGACGGCAGCGGAACGAGAGCTCTGTCTCGAGGAGGAAGAAGGTAGAGTAGTGTTCTGTTTACAGATAATTCTCGATGCCTATTTTCTCTCCCTCTCCAGTATATCTAGCAACAGATACATGGGCTTTAGCCCAACAAGATAGGCCACAGGCCCAGCACACCTCAAGCGCAGTACAGCCCAATAAGTAGGATCCTAACATTCCCCCCCTTCTTAAAGAGCAGCTTGCCCTCAAGCTGCATAATCATGTTGAGCACCATAGTGTTGAAGATGAGACGGAATTGCAATCACCAGGTTGAGACAGAGAGCTTCCAACTTTAAACAAGAATCTCATGGATCATCCACCACTTGATGGTAAAATTGAAGCATGTACAGTAATAGCCTCCAGTAGTTGATGAGTTTGATGAGCTCTTGTTCGACCTTCGGTATAAAACCCATACCAAATGATATATGTTCACATAAGCACCCTGTGATGTACCTAGTCTTGTCCAAAGTTGTGTGCAGGTTGATGTCACTCGTTGCAGCCATGTTGCCATCAGGAAAACCTTGACGACCACCACACATATTTATAGGAAGAGCCCAACAATGCTTGTTGTGAAGTGCACAAACATTGCCCAGCAGACTGATACAAGATGACTCAAACATATGATCAGTATCAGTTGGAGAGCATTCTGACAGAACTTTTCTCCTAGGAAATAACGTCATCTTCAATGGTATTGCCAGGGGAGCAAAAATGAGAAGAACCATAATGGCAAGCAGAGAATAGTTTATAATGTCATCGAGAATCAGTACATGATCCAATACCGTAGCCAAAACTAGATAATCCCCAAGGAGAACACTCGCCATTTGTGCAAACATAAAATGGACTTGCTCTGCGTTGGTCTCCACCAGAGAGGGTTCACAAGGACGGACAATGTACAGTGTCAGAAGGTATATACCAGGAATTCCCAGAGTGAGGAAGAGAAGCAGGTTGATGGTTGAATCACGAAGCACCCCGGTGTATATTTCAGTGTATACAGCTGCACTTAAGCCGGAATATTCTTTCAGAATGCCAGCAACTGCACGTCTGCTGACCGGGAAGTTCCTCATATTGGTCACAAGAACAGCAGTTCCCATCCATGCACCACCGATCACAACAAGACATAATGCAAACCATATCAGTCTCTTCAATTGTGCAGACCACCATAGGATAATTGTGCAGATGACCTCAGACTTGCGTATAGGAATAGTTGCATTCAGCCCAACAACAGACGGATTACCACCTGGATCCCACAAGATCCACTGCTGAAGCAAGATGATGCTAGTCAAAGTCACATTACTGATCTTCATAGGCACAATGAATATTACCAGATTGGCCCCACTTGTGTAACACGACAGCAAGTGTACCGTAGTTGATAGTCCATCTCCAAACCCACATTCCAATGTAGACAGTGGTCCAAGGATTCCCCACTCAACAATATGAAATTTGGCCTCACAGAATGGAGAACATTGAATCCATAGAAAAGAAATATGAAGCTGCAGGGCATTGCAAGGAATAGATGCTTGCCTTTGAACTTCCCCATCCTCATTGACCACCCAATCAATTGACCAATGGAGAACATAAATATATGACAGACTCCAAATTATAAAACTTGCAGTGTGCCATTTAGCTGAGCCACAATAATCAGACAGGGACGGCCATGGTAATTGTGAATGAGCAATTCCATTGGCTGCACGATCAAGATGCCCCACTGACAGGACAATAGATAGTGTGAACCGATCAATTCTACTCTTCCCACGATCAAACACATCACTAGTAATTGAACATCCCGACATGATAGTGTTAGTCATGAATTCTATTGGTACAGGTGGAGGCCATGGTTGCCTTGGCTGCGCCATGAGCGAACCAAAATGGAATGGTGACCTGACAGTAAAGTCTAGCTGTCCTGTATCAAGAGTCTGAGCATGTAATGGCACTAGCAGAACTGGATAGTGTGCACTAAGTCTCTCAAACACGATCTGAACATCATGCACTTTGTTGTCCAGATATGGAAACACCCCATCAATCGAGTAAGCATTGATGGAATTGGTGATGTACCTTGGCTGGAGCATTTGGGTGTCGCAGCAGAAACCATCTGATGAACCCAAGATGGGGCTGAGGCAATCTGCCAAGCACCTCATGGGCGAGTAGGCGTTATCGTCATCAATGCTGAGTTGCTGCGCCCTGGCAAGCTGAGGACGACGCCGCAGAGGCCGAATCGGACGCGGCGGAGCTTGCCGCGGTCGCCAAAGCCGAAGCATCCGTAGTCGACCTCGCCGCGGTCGTCGAAGCTGAGGCAGGCGCGGAGGAGCTCGCCGCGGTCGTCGGGGGCGAGGCTTGCGCGGAGGAGCTCGACGTGGACGAGCAACACCGAGGCCGCCGCCGATGAACTCATCCACCTCCTCGCGCTTGCTGATGTTGGGGTCGGCGAGCTCGGAGGAGACGGAGCTCGGCGTGATGCAGACTGGAGTGTCGGACGCGGACGCCGTGAGCTCGGGCGAGGAGGCGGCGGTGGAAGACGCTGGCGTCAACGCGCCGGTGGATGGAGTTGTCGTGGCCGCAACGGCTGGAGAAGACTCGGCCGCCGGCGCAACCCAGGCGGAGGCGGTAAGTGCAGCCCCCACCGAGGGTGAGGCCGCAGGCGCGGGGACGGTCGGGGGCGCGGTGACGCAGGCGGTGGGCTTCAACGAGTCGATGTCGTGGCAGAGGCAGTCACTCACGTACTGGGTGGCAGAGGCAATGGAGGTCCTCCCCTCAGCACCTCGAGCCGCTGGTGTTGGAAATCCCCACTTGATCTGTATCTGGCAGCAACCATCATAGATGTTGCGGCCATGCAATTCCCCATAAACATCTGCCGCCACCTCCACAGAATCAAACACCACACTCGCCATCACAACATCTGCTCCCCCAATCACCAGTATGTGCTCCACCACTCCTCCAAATGAACCAAATACTTGATGAAGCACATATTCAGTGAGAGGATAGCAAACCCTGTGAATGGAGACCTCCAGAGTGCGATTTGGTGACCTCCACTCATCGAAATTGCTTCTGGCCATTTCGTCGAACAGGTTGCAGGCGCTCAGCCAGAGGTGGTTCTCCGTGCTGCAACTCTGGGAATCCGACACGAAACGGTCGCCGATCTTGTACCGCTCGTCTACCAGGAGCTTGGTGTTGAGAGACATGGCAGCGGCAGGTGGGGTGGTGGTGGTCGGAGTAGGAGATCCAGTTGGATTTGTGGATGGAGAAGGAGGATAAATCCCGGAAGAATCGACGAGAAAAAAAATCCAAGGAATTCGAATGGCTCTGAGTACCAATTGTTAGCAACCGGATAGACCTGAGTGAGAATAAATGAAGGAATCAGGAAGAGAAGAAGGAGACAGGAGAGACGGCAGCGGAACGAGAGCTCTGTCTCGAGGAGGAAGAAGGTAGAGTAGTGTTCTATTTACAGATAATTCTCGATGCCTATTTTCTCTCCCTCTCCAGTATATCTAGCAACAGATACATGGGCTTTAGCCCAACAAGATAGGCCACAGGCCCAGCACACCTCAAGCTCAGTACAACCCAATAAGTAGGATCCTAACACGCCTCTGTAGCGTCCCTGCTACCGACCTGTGTCACTGCAAGGGTGGTCTCTCGTGTAGCCGGATCACTAACGTCCATGGCCTCGGATCCTGACATTCTTAGGCATTTGCCTTAAGAAATTTTGAGAGCCATGAGTTGGTGAAGCAGTGGAGTCGGGCAAAACATGGTTTTTGATCGGACTATGACCTGATTGCAAGGAGGACCTCCTTGGCGTAGGAGTATTGGATGAGCAGGTGGTGGCAGAACAGCTTCCAGAAGCGGTAGTTGCTCTCCAGCCTTTTCTTTTCCAGGTTGTCCTTCGTCAAATATTTGTTCTTGGCTAACAGCTACGTAAAGATCTTAATTTTTGGGAGACTCCAGCATTTCTAGACCAACTTGTGGCACCTTTTTTACAAGAGCTCTTTTACGGTGCGCCATACTAGCAGGTGCTAGTATGTAGTATAAATTATATATTAGCAGGGGTATTATGGTAACATAAAAAAAATTCCACACGGACAAAGTGGCGAACGTCTGTGACTGAAATGAAATGAAAGGATACAAATGAAAATAAAGTAGGAGAGACAGAAATAATGAAATGAAAAATTAAAGATATGCCATAATTAAATATCTGCCGTTCCAAACTATATGTTAAAATTACAAATCTGTCATTTTATTTTTTCCCCATAATACCCTTATACTACGTATACTACTTAGTTCATACTACCTATACTACTAAACACGATTACAACAGTATACAATTAATCTGAACCGTCCGATCTTTACATATTAGTCATTCGATCTTTACATACTAGTCCTTTTTAAGGCTAGTATGGCGCACCGTAAAAGAACTATGAAGCTTATAGTATATATATACTGGTATATACTTATCGCTTGCCTTGTATTTGCCAGAGCTCTTCCGGAGATAGATCAGCTCATCCGCGTGGTCCGTAACAAGCTGGTGTTGCTCTGCTCTAAATGTGGAGGTGATCATTTGCACTTATCTGACATAGACAACAGGCCGAAGATAAGCGGATCGAGCAAGTAAATGTGTAGGATCTTCCGTGCAACAAGCAACATCTAATGCACCTGTCAGGGCTACTCCTGTTTTTAACATGCAAGCCCCCCATTTCACCGCGGCGCTGCAGCTGCGCACTTCTCAATCTGCATCTATTGGCAGCCACAAGCCCACAAGCAAGAACGCTGGAGGAGAGAGAGGCGAATGCTGAAAGTAAAGCCGTAAAGGACAAGAGGATGTAGGAGTGCGACGAAAGGCAGCTATGGAGAGAGAGAGAGAGAGACGAGGGAATGGGAGGCGTTGGGGAAGAAACAATCACCGCGGATAAGATTCATTGAGCTTGAGCAGGCGCACTCTTTATAGCTAATGATGTAGACGAATGCATCATCAACGTATTCAGCGGACACACTTGCCACGATCCTCGGCAGGGGGGATTTGTACAAGACTGTACAGAGATCAGACTCAGAGAAGCTAACTGGGGCAACATATGGAACCGCAGAATTTTCCTGGGAGAGGAGACTGGAGACGGAAAAATACTGGTCGCATACAAGGAGGAAGGGTACCCTGGCATGTGTAGCGAACTCCGCAGGACAGGATCATCGGACCCCGTGACAGCGGGGCTGATGACAAGATACGTTACATGAGTTCTGTTTCTTGTGCTAGTCTAGAGGGCATCTGCGTCGAGTTGCTTTTCACTCTGCGAGAAGTAATTCTTACCTAGCATATGATGGGTAGGAGGCGACGCGTTGATAAGTTTGAGCTAGTAGTCCGTCAATCCGTGCTCCCGCAGTCTATCAGCAGCAACAGCAAAAGCACCAAACCGTTGTTCGTTGGTGCATGGGTAAAGCTGACATGTCGATGTACTAGCTTCCAGTACTCCAAGTTCCAGGCTAACTACCACAAGGTCAGATATCAATGTCCCCTTACCTTACGTTACGTGCATCATCGCGGAGCAATTTGCTTATCCAACTACACTGGTAACAGCTTGGTCCAAAAAACAGATGAATCGAGAGCTTGGTTGGAGTTGAACCTGGAGGTGGAACCGGAAGTACTTGCATTCTTTAGAGCCTCCATCACAATTACAGTCAAGAATGGGGAGAGGACACTGTTTTGGTCTGATAATTGGATCGATGGCAAAGCAATTGCGGAGTTGGCCCCAACGCTCTACGGCATCATACAACCAAGAACCAGAAACAGCCGAACGGTGGCACAAGCAATGCAAGGACAGAGGTGGATTAGAGATATAAGGGGAGGGCTGATGGTACCAGTGTTGGAGGAATACGTCAGATTGCATGATCGTCTCCGAACGGTCTGCCTTGAAGCAGGCGCTGATCAATACCGATGGAGATGGACCGCTGATGGGCAATACATGGCATCCTCAGCATATCATATCGACAGATGCATGAAGGAAGTGTACGCATGAGAGGTGCATCGCGAATATGGAAAAATTGGGCGCCCCCCAAAAGTGAAGTTCTTCACGTGGCTGGCAATGAAGGAAAGTGTTGACGATCAAAATTGGCACGGCTGTGCAAACCGATCTGACCGATATGCACAAACCGGTCAGACCGGTTTAGGAAACTTCATCAAAATGCAAATTTGACTTCACCATTGCGAAGCTCTCGTCGAGACGATTCAAGATGCATATGTGGAAAGCCTAATTTGGACTCCGGATGAGAGAGTTACGACTTTGGGAAGATCTGCACCCAGGAAAACCGGTCAGACCGGTTTCCCAATCCGGTCAGACCGGTTTGGGTCTGAATTTGAGTAGGTTTAGGACTCTGAGTTTTATACCATATTGTAATCGACTCAACGGGGTAAGACCATCCCACCCTATAAATATAAAGGGCCAAAGGCCGATTGAGTATCATCCAATCGATCAAAAACACTTTTGTTTATCTTTTTACTTTTTCTCTTTGCCCTACTTTTCCAATCTACTATTTGCTGTTCCTCCTTCGTCTCTACGTCGATTGAGGGAGTCCTAGGTGGCCTGCCGACTCTAGGACAACCCTTCGTGCGTTGCCCCGACGGGATCCTGCCCGGGCGACGTTCGAAGGTATACCGCCGGTTCACTCCGGCAAACCGGTCTAACCGCCCTGCATAGACGGTCTGACCGCTTTGTGTTGAGGTGCTGCAGCGAGCCCCTCTACGCACCGTTTGTTGGCCGTAAACTTGTTCCAACAGAAAGACTCTGGAGTGCAGACCGTCGGCGGCGTCATGGGCTTGAGGCTCACGATGAATGCTGGTTGTGTGATCAAGAAAGAGAGACAGGGGCTCACATGCTGGTTAATTGCGCCTTCTCAAGGCAAATCTGGTGGGAAGTGATTGCAGGAAGAGGAGGTCAATGCCTATTCCAAAATGCTGAGCAAACACTATATGGCTGGTGGTGCTCCCTGAGGAAGCAACAGCCAAGGGGAAGGAGAAGAGGACTGGACACCCTCTTCATGCTAATCTCCTGAAACATCTGGAAGGAGCGGAACGCGTGGTTGTTTAGCGGCCAAGCAGCTAGCTCTCAAGATTTGATCAATTGTATTAGACTTGAAGCTGATATGTGGGTCTTGGCAGGGGCCAGGCGCCTTGGTTGTTTTGTTTCTGAGTAATCACAGTAGCTTAGATCGGCTTCGGCCATTGGTTGATTCTGCTAGGCAGGTGTTGGTGAGACTGAGTTTCACCGGAGTCTTGTAACTCAAAACTCTTGTTTCCTTTCTTCTTAATATAATGATACGAAGCTCTCCTTCGTATCGAGAAAAAAAACTGGTAACAGCAGAGAGTTATATGCCCCTGGAGTCCTGGACTCCTGATCTTCTGGTCAATGGTCAGCAGCATTAGCAACAAGTTTAAACATGTTTGGCAAGCTCCACCTACGAGCCAGCTCTCAGCTGTGCAGCTGAACTGTCTGTCGATCTTAGCCAGTTCTTCTTTATCGGGGTTAGGACTACGTGTGACTGCTTTTGGGTTGATCAGCAACCTGCAGGACCAGTCTGCCAGCAGAAGGCACCAAGGCCTTGTTTAGTTCCAAAATTTCACCCCCAAATTTACTATGAAAAAAAAATTCACCATCATATCAAAATGTCATAACATGTATGGAGTACTAAATGTAGATAAAATTAAAAACTAATTGCACAGTTTTGTTGTACTGTGCGAGACGAACATTTTGAACCTAATTAATTATTTTTTGGATAATTTTTTGCACATACAAACGAAATGCTACAGTGGAGCAATGATTACGAAGAGATATCATACTTCCAAATTTGCCTACCAAATTTGGGATCTAAACAGAGCCGAAGTGAGAAAACCCTCCATTTGTGCACGGTAAAGCTGGTGTCTCGAGGTGGCAATCGTGCACCATCACGGGAAAAAAAACAAACGTGTAACCTTCCTGTCCCTGTACTCGTATCGCAACAATTGTTTCCGGGAAAGATATATCATGCTGTCTAGGGAGCCAGGGAGAAGACGGTGAATGTGGCCGTATGGGACATCACCGCATGGTGTTCCCCTGGGACATCACATTAAGCAAAGACCATCTTCTCATGAATGTTCAGATCTTCCGTGCAAGATGCGATACTATTGATCGCAAAAAAAAAGCGATACTATTGTCTTCACAGGTAGTAATGCATTTTGGAAATGCACGAACCCACCAAATATATATGTTCACCGTCACAACACTCACTTGGACACAGACACGTACCTTAATTTGGTAGTACTGTAGTAGCAAACCAGAGAGCAGAGAGGAGGAAACAGAGTGAGGATTCGACCGGGAAACGAGGCGGTGATGAGATCGAATGTGAATGAGAGGTTACTTCTTCTTAATAAAATACCGTGGGACAGTCTTATCCCATTGATCTAGTTTTTTTCGAATGCGAATGAGAGGCAGGAGGGAAGAAGCCACCGTATAGATTTGAGATCGCACTGCCCATATGATTGCTACTCGTCCAGGACTGGCTTCTTCAGCTAGAAGGCTCTTGACTACAACCATTTGTCCTACTGCAGTTAGAAGCCACTAGTCTATCAACCCGTGCTTCCGTACGGTTGAGTAATTTTGAGACAAATAAACATTATAATTTATGAAAAATTAGGATCGATAACTGATGATCAATTGTTCCTACTCTGCTCCCTTTCTGTGTATGTTAAATAATGTGTCTGTGAGAGAAAATTTAGGGATTAAAGTTTTTTTCCCAACAGCGGTATACATTGGTAATTTAGAAGCAAAGTTATGGGGTTGCTTTAGATTATATTTATTATTATAAGGGCATAAGTGGGTAATTCATGTAGACTATTCCAAATCGCTGCTGAAATGAGGTGTAATTTCTCATGTGTTAACTTCCTTGATGACCAGTGCCTAGTGATAAACAGTAAAGTCAAATGAAAAGTATTATTATTTAGAAACAAAATATCATAGTTTTTACAGCTCACGGTCTAAATGAGAATGAGAGTCACTGTGCCATTGGATATACATAAATCAATGTACTTTGGGGAAAAATAAAGATGATCAAATACCTTGTCTTCTGTCAAACCTTATACAATGGTGAATGGTAGGTCGTTACTTTTCAGAAAATTATAGCCCTTTAAATGTAGCAAATCTGCCTGGTTACTCTTTTTGGCATGCACAATTTGCGAAGAAGTGAGCCACGAAATCTTATGCCTCTTTCAGTCTTTCTCATCGATTTACTTTCTTCTATATAGTTTAGTCGTGCACGAACCACTATATGCATGGCACAGACACATAACACGCTCTCCCACCGTAATCCTCTGCTTGGTGTAACTTGTAATCACCTATACGGACATGCACCATGATTCGTTGTTTGTGATGGCGTGGAAGGCCGGGTAAATTAAACAACGCGGGCATCCTTCTTGCGGTGGCCATGCAACTTCATGTATGATCTCACCTTCTCATGGGGCAACTGGTGCCTGATGTATATCGAACATGAAAGCAAATCAGCAAATTGCCCTAGAAAATAAGGAACGGATGGAAGCCAGGAATTGCAAACGAAAGGAGAGGCTGATTGGTGTCGGAAGTTGAAACAGATTGAGAAACAGGGGAAAGTGGAAGAGGACACGCCGAGCCCACTTGCCTGGTAGATCGATCGGCAATCATGCATGACGGGATGATAGCCTGCCCTGCGGTGACTTCGAGCTAGACAATAATCGACTTTGAATGGTAGAACCACTCAAGCACAATTCGTCAATCAGATGCAAAGTGCACGGTGAATGATGGAAACTACGCATAACATCAGCGGCGTGTGGCAGGTAGATTGAAAAAGTTTATACAGAAATATGGAAGGAGGAAGGGGTCATTTTCTGTTAATGTTTGTATGGCAGTGGTGGGTAATTTGGATACAAATTTAGGGGTTATTTTGGACTATTTTTCATAATGGCAGCGGTGGGTAAATTTTAAGAAAGTAAAATAGATCCAATGGCTGCTAAAATCAATGGTGATTAGAATATGCCAAATCGATGGCCGGATGTTTCTGATTTTTGTGAGAATTTCTAGAATTTATCTATTTTTCTAGTGCGTCTCGTGAGGATTAACGTGGATGCTCTAAAAGGAGCCTCCAATTAGTAATAGTAAGATTCAGAGTTCTGGCAGACTGCATCTGTCACACCCGGTTTTAGAAAACAAACCGAGTGTGCTCTGTATGTGCGCCAGGATCAAGTTTCACACATACAGTAAGCCAGAATGTGAATACAGATAAAGTATCACGAATAAGAAACTATATAAATGACTTACGAGTCTATCAGAGTATACAGCGTATCCTGGAAACGAAGGCTCCAAACTTCACAGGCAGTCGACTGGGGGTTGCGTACGCCTAGAACTCCTCAAAACCAGCAGTGAAAATCCTCTAAACTCTCCCAAACTGAGCAGCATTCCGGTTGTCGTAGGTGCAATAGAAGAAAGAAAGGAAAGCAACAAGTATGAGCACGTAACGTACTCAGCAAATGTAATATGACATACAAGGCTGAGGCAAAAAGGTTGGCTGACCATACTGCAGTAAGCACTTTTAGTTGGTCAAGTTTTATTAAGCATCTATTTACTAGCAAATGAAAGTATATACCACCCACAAATTAATGAATGTCATATTCCCAACATAACTCAAGTAACCACGATTTAGATCTTTGTTCAAGTATGATTATCATGTAAGGGTCCAGGCCGCTCTTGACCGTGAGCACGGCTGTTATAACAGTTTTACACTCTGCAGAGGTTGTACACTTTCACCATAAGCCGCGTAAAAGTTCAAAAGAA
Source organism: Echinochloa phyllopogon (assembly GCA_033239725.1). Taxonomy (NCBI): domain Eukaryota; kingdom Viridiplantae; phylum Streptophyta; class Magnoliopsida; order Poales; family Poaceae; genus Echinochloa; species Echinochloa phyllopogon. Next base: position 44,266,694 of record BTCW01000002.1, on the reverse strand, counting down.
CTTTAAACCCAACCATGCCGAGGGGGCCAATCCTCTTAAATCACACTACCGAGGTGTGACCGCATAGGGACGCTACGAGGCCTTTACAAAGATTCCTTAGTAAATAGTAACCCGCTAAGGTTTCCGGTTCCGAAGCAAAGTATAACCCTTCCTAATGAGGTCTGTCTCTTACCAAAGCCCACAGCTCAAGAGGACCGAGCTATACCCCGTCAACTCGCCGCCCCCCATGCCCCTTTCGGGTAAGGTTACCATCCACTAAAGTCTCTAATTAATCAGCCAAGACCAGAGCCATATAGTACTTATGGTTGCACTGTTTTCCTGGGTGGTTCTCCATGTTCCGATTAAAAGATATGATCTTGCCAATTAATTATTAAAAAGAATATATGGAACATAGAGTAGGGGTTCATTTAACCAATCCCAGTTGAGCAAACTAAGCATCATCTACCATCAAAATTAATTAAGTAACCCAGTTCGAGGGACAGGGAAAATATAGTGGCTAGGTAAATCCTTAAATAGGAACCCATCAGATTAAGACACATGTACGGGTGGTGAAATTAATAATTATTAGGACATTTGCATGACATAATACACTTGCCTTTCTCCAAAGTATAGCTGCTCAGAATATCTTCAAAAGTCTTCTTCAGTTGAACAACGTTCCGTCTACTCGGAGCAATCATCAAGCACAAGAAGAAACTAAACAAGCAAACAAACAATATACAACTAAGAACAATACACCAATTCAAAAGAAAAAGCTTTAAAAGAGCGCATTAACGGATAGGGCTCGTTACTATGGTTACGAGAACCTAAGGACCACAAAGACCAGAGAGAGAAAGAAAGATACGAAGGTTCCAAGGCAGAGCTTTAATTGGCACAAGGAATATCACATATACGGAGGATTTATGAATACGAGGATCTCAAACAATAATATATTACTTTAATAATTTAATTTTATATTACAATACAATGACATAGTAACTCACACCATATCATTGAAGCAATATAAAGTTAAAAATTAAAATAATATTGATTTGCAGAGAAACCACAACATAAGAAAAGATCTATACTCAAACTTAGTGATATGGCTCAGAAAAGATGAACTAGCGACAGGATTGCAGAAAAGAGTGTTGCGGACATTGAAACACTGGCCGATGAATTTATAGGATGCGATAAACATTGGAGACAGTTGATTGGCAAAACAGAATAGGGACTAAGTGAGAAACGTAGGGTGCACTAACAGGATTGGGTTTAGAGGCATAGGAAAGGCTGAAAACAGAACCACGATTGAAAAACTTAAAACTAGCGGAAGACTTTAGATTATAAAAGGAAACACTATACGCTTTATAAATTTTAATTTGATAAAAATCATATATAAGAGACTATTTCCTGGAAATTGATTGAATTATCTTTAAATATGTGAAACCAAAAATGTATTTTATTTATAACTATTTCTTTTGCAGACATTATGTAATTTAAACACATAACTTTAGTAATAAAAACAGATGCGAGCATCTAGTTGATTAACTTTTATTAACCATGTTGAACTAATCAATATTATTGATAAAACACATTTAGGTTGACATTCACACAAATTAATACTCATTTAAGAAAGCATTAAGTTTGACGCTAATCACCTTTTAGTTTGAAAAATCTAGTTTAATACTCATTAATCAATTTTACATAAGCTTATTAAAAATCCGAAATATAATTTAATCACATTTTGTTTATAATTGTTTATGTATAAATTATACCAATTTAAGTATTGATTTTAAATAAAACATGTGAGAGTAATTATCGAATAAATTTATATTTCGAGTTGAACTAGTCATATTATCATTAAAACATATTTTTATTGATATTAATCAGATTAATATTTATTTTATAAAACCGAAGTTTTAACTTTAATTAGCTTTTAAATTAGAAAACTAGTGGTCATAAACATTAATCAATTTAACATAAGTTTACGAAGAACTTAATTAAATTTTAATTAGAAAGATTATGAATTTATTAATCAAGTTAACTTTCATTTATAAAAACTCGAAGTATAACTCTAATTTGGATTTAAATTTAGAAAAGCTAGTTATCAAAAACATTAATCATATTAATATTATTTATGAAACCAAAATATTTGTAACCTATCATCTTTTATTTATAAAACTTACTGAATAATGTTAGTCAAATTCATAGTTGACAGGAAAACCGGGTTGAAACCCTTAATTATATTTTAATTTAGAAAAACACATTAAACTAGCCTTTAATTAAATTAATGTGAAATAAAATTCAGAAATATTTGTCATGGTAAATAACAGTACTAACGCGTAGTTTAAGTTGATACGAAGCTAACGCAACAAAAACGGATTAAAACGGAGTTAAAACGCAAAAGATATGATTTTTCTAAGGTCTAGGGACTTGTTGGCAACGTTTAAAAAGTTCCAGGGGCTAAAACAGAAGAAAAAGGACTTATTTGTAATTATTTTTAATTTAATTTGGACTGCGGGTTGTTTTTTAAAAACTACAGGGTCTCTTTAGCAAAACGTGCACGGTTGACCGTTATCCTCGACTTTGACTCGAAACACGGTTTAATCTTGATCGCTGGATGAAGATCGGACGGTCAGGACAGCTTGGCTGCTCGGGTCGACGGCGACGACGGCCGGGACGGCGGCGCTTCGCCGGAGAAGCGTCGGAAACTTGCTAGGACGCTCGGTTTGGGATGGGAACAAGTCCTATGGACTCGTGAGGCCACGACGAATCTAACCAGGGTGATCTTGACAAGAGTCGCGCGACGGAGACGACGACCGACGGCGGCGGCGCCATTGGCGGCGGCGGAGCTTCGGTTGAATACGGATACGGCGCTACGGTGCACAACGCGCGACGAGACATGGACGGAGAGCAAGAGGGGACCAAGGTGAACTTACTGGGGAGGTTCTCGTCGACGAAAGAGCGACAACGACGGCCGGCGACGAGCAACGGCGGCGGCGGTCCTCGGCCACACGCGCAACAGGCACTCCGGCGGCCGAACTACGACGAGAGTCGGCGGAATCAATGTGCCACGACGAGGTGAAGCTACTGGAGATCTTGGTCTTCCACGACGAGCTACGATGGTGGGAAATCGACGGTGAGAGTGGGCGGCGACTATGGCGGCTCGGCGACGAATCTTGGCTCGGTTTCGGCTCGATTAGCTCGATTGGGTTGGAGAAAAGGACGACGAGATCCGTCCGCTTAAATAGGTCGGAAGTCCGGGGCTCGGCAGGCGTGACGCGGCCGGAATCGAAGATGGAAGCGGTGGCGCTCGGAACTCGGGTTCGAGTCCCGGTCGGACACGGGAGGAAGGAGGTGCTGACACCGGGGCCCACGCGTCAGTGAGTGCGAGAGGGAGAAAGAGAAAGGGCGAAGCGAGTCGGGCCGGTAACGGGCCGAAAAGAACGGGCCGAGCTTGCACAGGAAGGAATTCGGCCCAAGAAGAAAAAGAAAAAGGCCGGGGAGGAAAAAGAAAGAGAAGGAAAAAGATCAGGGGTGAAAAGTGGACTGGGCCGAAAGTTCAAGGGGCGAAAACGAACTCTGCTAATTTTAACTTTTCTAAAACTCAATCAAATGCAAATCAAATTCGAATTTAAATAGAATTTAAATTCCAACTTGATTTACTAGCAACCAAAAATATATGCAACAGCATGAATGCAACAAAAACTTATTTTGACTAAAATAATTATTTAATGTGATATTTAAATTGATAAAAGGCTAGAAATTCCAATTAATTCTTAGAAAATTTATTTAAGCTTTAATAAATCCTAGAAAATTCAAGGATTGCTAAAATTTTATTGTGATGAATTTTAGAGTGTTATAAACATATATTGTTTTGATAATTAGAATACATATATTTATATTATATACATATTACATTCTCTGTTAATTATTTAAACCTTGGAAAATTTTATAAATTAAATAGATTCATTCCAAATTTTATAAAATTTTATAAACTTTATAAATTATATATATATATTTTATATATGTTGTTTTAATCATTGTGTTTATTTATATTATTTATTCACATCCCAAATTTAGAAAATTTGGGGTGTGACAGCATCCTCCTATTTTTTCCAATTGTTGGCTCAGACAACTTCCATTTCTCCGACTTTTGATTAGCACTTCCGCACGACTAGTCTGCCAGCAGGAGCAACATAGGGGCCAAACCCCACGTTGGTGCATCGAGAAATGTCACATCACGGGCTTCACCTGCAATCGTGCACCATCTATCACGAGAAAAAAAATGTGTAACCTTTGTGTCTAACTGTACTTGTACTTCAACATTTTTGCCTCTTGTGAAGACGGAAGAAAATGAGTCCGGCAGTATGGGATATCACCATATGTTGCTCCAGTCCTGGAGTCGGATCAGTCAGAGGCGTGAGCTGTGTTCTCAGATGGGGAGAAAGTTTGGTGAAAATGTCGCATCGGATACTGTAGCGCACTGCAACACTTTTCGTTTGTTTGTGGTAATCATTGTCCTAACATGATCTAACTAGGCTCAAAAGATTCGTCTCGTCGTGTACATCAAAACTATGTAATTAATATTTTTTTATCCACGTTTAGTGTTCCATGCATAAGAAGAGAGATTTGATGTGATTTGATGTGATAGATGAATAGTAAAGTTTGGAGAAAGAAATCTTGTAAAGAAACATGACGCAAGATTACTTTAGTTTTTTGCAAGGGTTGCGTTTAGTTCCAAAAGGAGGAGAGAAAGTTTGGTAAAAATGTCACATTGAACACTGTAGCATACTATAACACTTTTCGTTTGTTTGTGGTAAACATTGTCCTACCATAATCTAACTAGGCTCAAAAGATTCGTCTCGTCGTGTACATCAAAACCATGTACTTAGTTTTTTTATTACCCACGTTTAGTGTTTCATGCACGAAGAGAGAAATTTGATGTGATAGGTGAATAGTGAAGTTTGGAGACATAATTTTTTACTTTTGGGATAAAACGGAATGGGTTTTGCACGCCTGTTTCGCAAGCTCACCTGTGGGCCTGCGTCGGTGTTAGTGCTACCGAAGAATGTGTGTTTGTGAAGTGCGTGTGAACCTATTTATGTGAAAAATATCAGAAATGGTGGATAATTTTTTAGAACCCATCTTTCTAGCTAATCGCCATTCATCCATTATAATGTTAGTCTGTCATTCTGTGTGGACTCAAGGTAAAACTATACTGATTGTAGGAGCGACTGATGCCACTAGTTTACCTGTACCATCCATGAGAAGCAGTTTCAGAGCGTTATACATTTCTTGACGAAATTATGATCTTTTTCCTTAAACAAAATTCTCAAATTCTAATGTATTTCTATTTTAAATATCGTGTGTAGAGTACTGCAAAAAATCAGAATGTATTGGTGTAAAAAAAAGGGACTTCAGAAGCTATTGGGCAATGTTGTTCCACATCTAGTGGTTGCCTGGTTGGGTTCATTCTTTCAGCTTAGACCCGCCGGTTCGCTTGACTTATCAGCCACCAGCCAGCAGTATTTTTCTTTCAGCAAAAAATAGCACGAGCCATCAGCCACCAGCAGTATTTTTCTCTCAGCACAAATCAGCACCAACCACCAGCCAAACGAACATGCCAGCACAAATCCTCTATTAATTAATATAATTCGGCAATTTTGCCGGGTTACATTTCAAAAAAAGTGGTTGGGTTCATTCCTCCCAATATGCCAATCCATCGAGTGATGTACGCTGGGTGACAGGGGGACTCGGGACGATCATCGCTCATATATGTGGAGCATCTTTCATATGCAAACCCACTGTTGCGACGCTAACATTTTTCGCGACGGTGCATGAGCATGTATTTTATTGAGAGGAAATGAGAGTGCAATGCGACGGAGCCATTCACAAGAGCTAAAAAAAACGGGCTGTTTGGTTGCTGTTGCTGCCCTGAAAGAAAGAGCATGGAGGGAGGAGAGGAGATGCGGCTGACTGGCTGAGGAGGTGGTGGTGCCGTGCGGCCGTGGTGGACCGGTGGTGGTAAGGAAGGCCTAATTGGGAATGGAAGACATAAGGAAAGAATCCAGTCTTGGCAGGTTTTTGGTCGGAACGAGTTTTGAAGTTTCTCTGCGGCAAGAGGCCTGTCGTCGCTGAGTGTGTGATTAGTTCTTTTACGAGTAGATCGGAGAACGTATAATAAGACCCTATGTAAACCTGCATTCCTTCTTAAATAACATAGCAGGATGAGCTGTTCAGAATTATCAGTACATAAATGAATGCATGGAGTACTTACCAACCATAAGTTCTTCGGATCCACACAATTGACATGCTGTCCTCGTATATGTACTGATACTGAGTGCATTTCATGTCAAATTTTGTTGGTTCGACACTTCGATCCCTAATCAACAGGACTAGTCAGTCTACCAGCAGCAGCCAACCAAGGCACCAAACCATTGTTCGTTGGTACATGAGTAAAGCTAACATGTCGAGGTGGGGTCCAAGAATCCAAAGCTCTAGGCTAACTAGTAACTATAACCAGGTCAGATATCAATGTCCCCTTACCTTACTTCTGCATCATCGCGGAGAGAAGAAAAAAAAAGAGTAATCTGGCTGTCCAACTGCACCATTATCGCGGGGTTGTGTTTTGCATGCACTACTAAAGTATAAGGAAAGAATCCAGTACCCTGCTATACAGAATCCATCCGCCAAATTCTCTTGGTTTGATCCCATAATCGGCAGCACCAGCAGCAGGCGGCAAAACTGGGTTCGTGCACTGCTAAAGCCAGCCTCATCTCGAGGTCAGATATCAATAGTGGTGTCTCCTGGTTTTGTGAGTTTGTGATCAGCAGCGGATACGGTGGCTGTGAATGCACTCGCTGGGACACGGAACGTTTAGACACCGATGGATGATATGGTTGTCAGTTGTTACTCGGGCTCGTCCCGACATTGAGATGGCATCAGTTTCTACTGCATCGAGAGGCCGACTTGGACCTTTCCGCCTTTTTATTTTTTCTCTTATTTATTTATTTTGTAGTTTGATTTTGTGAAAGAGCTTAGACTTTACCTAAATGCTGGATTAGATCACATGCGTTACAGCCAACTACAGTGGTCCATGTATGCACCAAAGCTCAAGTATTAGTATGGTGAGCCTGGTTTTCTGCCTCTGTCTTTGTATTTATTTATTTATTTATCTTTTACACAGTATGACATATTTTTTAATAAAAATACCAATATATTGTTTAAACACGCCATTAAGTTGCTAGCCATTTAAAAACCTACCATCTACACTTTGCTGTGAAGTCTGTACTGGACAAGACAATCCAATAACATAAGGATTGAAACGACCATCTTCAGTCTATGTGAGACACCTCATGAATGTTGGGATCTTCCATGCAAGATACGATGTTACCATCTTCACTGGTGGTACATGCATTTCGCAAATGCATGAACCCACCAAATATATATGTTCAGCATCACAACACTCGCTTAGACACAAGGACGTACATCAATTTGGAACTCAGTAGCAAACCAGAGAAGACAGAGGGAGGTGCAAACCTGAAGACAGGGAGGATTAATCGACAGAGGAAGTGGTGATGAGAACGATTTGGGAATGGGAGACATGAGGAAAGAAGCCACCACCCTCATATTGAATCCGGCTGCGTACTTGCCTTCGATGGCTGCTCGTCCAACACTACCTTCTGCGATTTGAAGGCTCTTGACTAGTGTGGTTCCTTCCCTGAGACCGAGAGTGTCATTTCTTCTAGTTGGTTGGCCACAAAGGTAATCCTCAAGCTAGGCTAAAGTGCAGCAAGTCCGCCATTTCAATTCTAGTTCGAACTTCGCAGGAAAATGCGCACGGCGGACAGTCAGATGACGCGAGAATGGGGCATCCATTCGTGAACAATCAAGCTAGTATCATTCCGTTCAGCTGTTCCTTCGCCAAGGCAGTGCGCTTGTGCTGCACAATAAGAGATCACGGCTACCAAAATTGCGCAACACATCATTCATAACATGTTTTTTCTATATATTAAAATATTAATCCAGGTTCATTAGGCTCTACAGAATACAAATCCATTCCATGAGTTTTTTCCGAAGTTGTCAGGACAAAATGCCTGCATGATTTTCTGTTGTAAAGTACAAAAGAAGTATTTGGTACACAGTCTATTATTGGTGTTTTCTAGTTGCAACGGGTCATGCTAAAACACATGCACGCCTCAATTATTGTATACCGACCACGGACAATTTTTCTTGTCGGTACATACCACTTCTGAGCAAGCAATACCGTTGTCAGATCATAATTTGAGTAATGCCAGGTATATGTGTTGGTTGCGGCTGGAGCCACGTGCAGGATCAGGTAATATAATTTGGAGCTGCTGAGCATCATTAGTGGATCAATGCTTACCGATGACTGATTAATCTTAATTTCTTTTTTGAAACGAATCAATCTTAAGTTCTCGCCTCCACAAAATTGACTTGGCATCTGTTCTACAAAAGTTATGCATATGTCAAAAAATCTTGGGTTGATCAGCAATCTGCAGGACCAGCCTACCAGCAACAATCAACAATGTTACCAAATCAGCAGTTAGTGCACTGGTAAAAAGCTGGTGTCTCGAGGTGGCGTCCGATCTCCAGGTTAACTACCACGAGGTCAGGTATCAATGTCCCATCACCTGCAATCGTGCACCATCACGGGGAAAAGATATGTAACCCTTCTGTCCAACCATAGTCAACTTGTATGGCAATGTTTTTTTTATTAAAAAAATGCCCTCTGCAAGGAGAAGAGAACGAGCTAGTATGGCCGTATGGGACATCATCCCATGGTGTTCTCCAGGTCCTGGAGTACTCCGTACTTGTTAATGCTTCGTCTCAGTGAGAAGCGTCTCAAATAAGCGCAGAATTAATTTGGATTGTTGCAATGGCACAGAACGGAATAGGTTTTGCATGCATGTTTTGCAAGCTAGCACCCCACTTACGAGCCTATGTTGGTGTCACTGCCGCTACTGAAGAACGAGTGTACTGTGGAGTGTGAATTGATGAATGCATTTTCTGTGAAGAACGCCACGAGATGTTGGATCATTTTTTAGAACCCATCTATCTCTGCAGTCGCTGTCTGTAGCTATGTGCTGCCTCAAGGTAGAACACACTATTCAGGACAATGAAATCATGGGAGTGACTGATGGCACTAGTTTGCCTATATCATCTGTTTGAAAGAACTCCGTTTCGGAGCAATATACATTTCATGACGAAAATTCTGATCTTTTTTTTATCTTAAACGAAATTCTGAAGTCCTGATCTGTTTTTATTTATAGAACGTGAGAGTACTGTATTTCAGGTTTTCAAAGAGACTAAGGGCGTGCTTGGTTGCCATCCCAAGCACGCCACCACCGACGCCTAAGCTGCGGCGTGGATTTTGGCCGCCACAATCGCCACACACGGCACACCTAAAATTAACTGCAAAGAGCCGTGGCAGCCTCGTTCATTTCACCAACCAAACAGGTGCTTTTTCTGTGGCGCCGCCTAAGTTTGGGCAACCCGTGGCGGGGAACCAAGCGCGCCCTAACTTCAGAATCCATTGGGCAAGGCTGTTCCATAGCTAGTGGTTGAGTTTAATTTATTACTCCCAAATCCCAATCTGCCAACCATCAAGAAGTGAGATACGATGGGTGACATGGGACTGGTGACGATCATCGCTCATAAAATGTGTGGCATCTTCCATTCAAGCCCACTGTCGCGGCACTAGTTAGGATACTTTTAATGCCGGACTAACCATATACATCAAATTATCATGGGTCACGCTTGAAATTAAGGAGAGGAGAGTGTGATGGGACCGTCCACAAACATCTGGCCTGTTTGGTTGCTGGCCTGAGAGAAACGACACTGAGGAGGTGGTGGTAAAGGCCCCATTGGGAGTGGGAGACATGAGGGAAGAATCCAGCACTCTTTCATCAGATCAATCCGCAGCCTTGGTTACTCAGTTTCCCCATATTCTTCTGTCGACCACTCCTCCACCCCCTCCATCTTGCTGGTCTTGTGCAAAGTAAACCGATTTGATTTTTCCTGCGGATTCAATTTTGCATAGATTCGTGCTAAAATTCACGCGTGCTTCTTCGATCCATCTTTGCATATAGAATTTGTATCTTATTTTTTCCTTTCAGTAATGGCATGCAAGTTGGGTATGGTTGGAGCCATGAGCAAGGATGATGCTGGGTTACGTAACTGATTACATGCTGCTGTGAATTATGGCACAACGCATGCTGGTTACTTGATTATTAGTCACAGACTCACAGTAGGTTATTTGGATATACAGAATGCATACTTCATTTTTCTCTTGTTTTGATCCCTAATCGATATTACCCAGCTTAGTGTTTTATTGCTTATACTTTATTTACTGGGCTACCTTTTTAGTCATCCGTCTTGACCCAAAATTTTGGACCAATTCCCTTCCCTCCGGCCCATACATACCCATCTGTCTAGTAAAATAACATGCTTGAGTATAAGCAATAAAACACTAAGACATAGGACCAAATATGACATGAATAACTCTAAGTAGAGCACTAAAAAATATGTTATGTTTTTAGAGAAAAAAATTGTACCAATTTTATATATGTTTTCTGATTTAAAATAGATTAGTTATGATTTTTAGATTAAATTAGAATATTTTACTTTCTAGCAAATGGAAAAATGACCTTAAAGACCAAATATGCCTGGTTTCAATAGCTGAATAGCCTTTGTTGTCTTTCTTATAGGCAAAAGGTTGTTTTACTCGTTTCACCTATTCGTTTTGTCTATCCCACTCCAAATCAAAATATTGATTTAATTAACTCCGTTCACCTATTGATATCAGACTAATTTAGCCTCTAAGCAAGATTTGCATATGATTTTGCCTACGTGAAGAAAGCTGGTTGGATCGATTAAACTCGCTTTATATGCCATGTAATCTCTCTTACTCGAGCCCATCGGTTGGTCCCATAACGAGCCAACCTCTTGCTTCCCTGTGTCCCAGTGTCTCATGCGGCGCGCCAAGTAAGAGAGACTCGCAAGGTGTATGTGTCCTTTGTCAGTTTTTGGCACTCTGGTCAGTTTTTCTTATGACCTATTAGCGACGTTACTTTTGGCCCAATACTAACGTGGTGACTACCGTGCTATTTGAAAGATGTAGATAAAAACTTTTCTAGACCAATTCATGTTAGCTGTTGTCTATGCAAAGTCAGCTGAGGTATCACCGATCATAATATAATACGGGAGATGTCCCACGTTGTGGCTAACAGGCTAAGTATAAAGAGTACGTACGTGTGAGTCGTCACGAAATGGCCTCCCATCTGCAGCTTGATTACTGTAAGGTCACAGCGCGGACTCCGGTTAGATGATACTGGATTACCTCATATTCACGTCAACTACTCCGTAGGAAACTATCTCACTCTGCTATATATACTCTGCTGTCCTGTTAACTGAGCACCGCTGATATGTTTTCATGCTCGATTCCTTTGGATCGATTGCTCTGATCCAAGGCCACATGCGTCCCGTTATGGAGGCACGGACACGGACGCTTCGAGCTGGGGGAAAAAATCGTCTGGCCCATCACAGAAGTCGCCGTCGCCAGTTCAGCGCAAACTGACCGACCGGATTGGACCATGGGAGCTACGCGGTCGAGTGTTACAGCCCATCGATCCCTGTAATCACACGCCATGAGTCCATGACCCCCACCTCACCTCACCTAGCAAAATTATGCCCCAGCAATCATGTATTATCTGTGGCACATGACGGTCTGAGATCCGTTGATGATCTAGGTGCCGCCGCCCGTGCCGTCCGAATAATCATACTGCCACACCTGGCGATAATACTCTGGCAACCCCAGATAATTCGGAACATGCGACGATGCAAAAGCTTCTGGATGACGGTCAGTACGATCCCAGTGAAGCTGGCATTGTTTTTGAATAATGGCACCCTTGATCAGATGAAATTCAGACAGGCACCAACACGATCAGATTAGGCATTCAGGCCATTAGCATTTCGCGCTCGGCTGATGCAGCCCTGGCAGCTCGCGGTACTGAATGCTCGAGATAACCCGTCGCTGTTTGCTTGCTGCGCGAGAAAGGCTACGGCAATACAGCCATATATGACACCGTGCCTGCTAGCTGGCCAGCTTCCGCAGCTGCTCCTCGCCGGCTCGCCGTGCAACGTCACGTACGGGTGCTCCTGCGGCCACAGAGGATCCCTACCCGGACCGACGCGGCCGTGCTCCTGTCGGTGCTCGACGCCTCACCACTCGCCACACCCACCTCACCCTCACCCGCTCCCATCACTGACAGCTCTGGCCCACTTCACCAATCATACCCGACCGGGCCCACCGACAGCGACCCAAGCCTTCCCCCTCACTCCTCTCCGCGACCGTGCACCCAACAATTCCTTATTACCACACCCCGCCAGCCCTGCACACCGCGCCACCAACCAACCCGGCCAGCCCACGAGCCCATCCGCCTCGCGGCGAGCGCCCCAAGCTGCTACCTGCAGGAAACCCTCCTGCCCGTGCGGAGCTGCCCGAAACGCGGCGGCGCCAGCGGCGGCGGGAGCGGAGTCTCTGCCCACCCCTCACGCGGCGGGAAGCTTGAGGAGGCGGCTTGGCCGGCGAATGCGATAGGAGGCGGGCGGCGGGGATGGGGTCCAAGTACACGCGCGGGTGCTGCGGCTGGCTGATCGTGGCGCTGATTGCGGCGCTGGTGGCCACGGCGGCGATGTTCGCCATCATGAAGCGCAAGCCCGGGGGAGGGGGCCGCCACCTCAAGCCGCTCCCCGTGCCGGGGCCGCCGGGGGCCATCGACTCCAAGTACGGCGACGCGCTTGGGGTCGCGCTCCAGTTCTTCCAGGTCCAGAAGTGTGAGTAACCCCGACTGCTCGCTTAGCCAGTGCAATGCTTTCGCGATTCCATGGCTCTGGGGCTTTGCGGAAGTTCGCTCCACTGGATGCGGCTTCTCCATGTCTCAACTCTGAAGGTGGCAAGACTGGCCATTGACTCATTTCTGGTGTTCTTTTGGACTCCATGTCTGAAATTTCGCCAATGATTCTCACTAGGGAAATTGGTGGTCTAGTAGATTTTTCACTGGTACCATCTACCTTTTCATAATGGTTTTGACTCGTTGAATTGGAATTGCTTCACCAAATCCTGCGGCCGTAGAATTTTCTCCTTTCTTGTCTGTCTTGAAGCTGTTGGACAGTGTGGCCTCCTGAATCTCGCTTGAATTTTCTCCTACTGCTACCAAATTGTCCGCTTTGGTGTATGTGTTGCTGATTTTCCTATCAAATTGGTGCCTTGGTGTGGCTCCAGTGACATTCCGTGCCTCGAACGTCGAATGGGCAAAATTTTGATAAAACTTTCCTACTGCTTAACTTATTTAACTGAAATTATGGGCCTTTCTATTGCTTCTGTGCAGCGGGGAAGCTGGAGAACAACCAGATCCCGTGGCGGGGGGACTCGGCGCTGACTGATGGGAAGGAAGCAGGGCTGGATCTTTCCAAGGGATTGTATGATGCTGGGGATCATATAAAGTTCACCTTCCCGATGGCGTTCACTGCTACTGTGCTTGCCTGGTCGGTTCTGGAGTACGGGGATCAGATGAGCGCCACGAAGCAACTGGACCCTGCACTCGATGCGCTTAAGTGGATTACAGATTTTCTTATCGCTGCACATCCTTCTGACAATGTGTTATATATTCAGGTTGGAGTTGCTTCTTATTTGTTTAGACACATGGATGCGCGTTAATCATATGCATTGCGAATTACGAGATATATTTAATTAAAATTTGATCCCATCCTGTCTTGCATCCTAATAGTTCTTGAATAGTATGGGTATGCCATTTGCTTGAAGTATGGGTATGTTGGGGCCTGATGGCATTACAGATTTTCAGTTGAGGCAAAACTTTGGTTGGTTAGAGAGCAATAACCCAGGTCAGATGTCATGATCCAGACACCTAATAGTTGGTAGGTACTTCGTTGTCTACTTGATATGTTTAACCAACACATTTGTTGTGATCCTTGGCTATTGATTGGGACATGGGCTAGTCCATTGTCCCATTTCCTTCTATTTTGTCTGATAGCCTAAGGGAAATCAATGACTTGTATGTGTGGTGGCAGTCCTATTTTCCTATACCAGCTGTTAGTATTTAGCTGGAGCGTATAAGCTGTAGGCCCTTGAGAGAAGGATGCAACGGGTGCATGCATTTGCAATGCGTGTTCAGATATAACATGTAAGGTGTGAATGTGATACCTGAATCATAATATATAAGAATCTATCTCATGCAACCCTCAAAAATTGTGATGTATGCACTGGTATATATCCAATTTGTTTGTTTGAGTATTCTGAGAAATTATGATTTGGGTGGGCAAGGTCAGGTTCAGGTCTGAGTATATATTGCGTTTCTTTAGCAATATTGCAATGTAACCGACACACCATTTTCATTTTGTTTAACCATGGTAACTAACTTTTTGAGGATTGCTACTAGGTTGGCGATCCTGATCTGGACCACAATTGCTGGGAAAGGCCGGAAACAATGACTGAGAAAAGACCACTCACCCAGATTAACAAGAAGTCTCCTGGATCAGATGTTGCTGCTGAGGCTGCAGCTGCGATGGCAGCAGCTTCAATGGTCTTCAAATCCAGTGATACTGCGTATTCTGATGTGCTTCTTCAACATGCCCAGAAGCTATTTACTTTTGCTGATACTTACAGAGGCCTCTCAAGTGACAGCTATCCGAAGCTCCAAGACTTCTATAATTCCACTGGTTATGTTGATGAACTTCTATGGGCAGCAAGTTGGCTCTATCATGCCACAGGAGACCAGACATATCTCAGTTATGTAACTGTACAGTATGGAAAAGCTTATGCTGATTGGGGAAGACCAACATGGTTCAGTTGGGATGACAAAAATCCAGGCACACAGGTTTGTGTGGACTAAACTAGTGAATTTGCTTTTCAGGATTGGAGTTGCTTATCTGATCTTCCTTTCATATCTTTATAATCCTCTCTTCATTCAAGTACAAGAACTTAAAGTTCACTTTGTCTATTCTGTGCAGGTCCTTCTGTCTAGACTAAACTTCTTTGGCTCCAAACAGATATCTAATGCTGAAAATGAGGGCTTAAAATCGTATAGAGATACTGCAGAATCTGTCATTTGTGGTCTGATTCCAGATTCCCCACAAGCCACTGCTAGTAGAACTGGAGGTACATTGTAGTGCCTCTGCTCTTTGATATTACTAGCAATACAAAGAGGACACTCGCTTTGCTGTGATCTTAAAGTTCCCCTTTTTACATGCTCGATACACGAAGAGTTTTATGTTTTTTTATCGAAAACAAAATATGTAGAGTATGTGTGCAGTTTGATCATATCAGTGTAATGTTTTGCAGGAGGGTTGATCTGGATAAGTGGGTGGAATTCTCTGCAGCATGCCACGAATGCTGCATTTCTATCTATTGTTTACAGCGACTACATGCTCTCGACACGGACAGCAGCAGTGCAGTGCAGTGGAAAGTACTACAGCCCTACTGATATACGCAATTTTGCTGCATCACAGGTGCGCTATGCAAAACCTTAAGAGATACTAAAATTCTACTATTCTAGATGCTCATGTAGTTTCATGACATTTGTTGGTTCCTATGATTTACAAACTACACGGTAAATCGAAAGGTGCTGTGTAAGTTCTAATTTATGTTGTCTTTTTGTATGCCAGGCTAATTACATCTTGGGAGACAACCCGATGAAGCTTAGCTACCTTGTTGGTTATGGGAGCAGCTATCCACAGCAAGTACACCACAGAGGAGCGTCAATCCCCGCAGATGCGAAAACAGGCTGCAAAGGATTTGAGTATCTCCACTCACCCAATCCAAACCCAAATGTTGCAATGGGCGCCCTGGTGGGTGGGCCATTCCAGAATGACACTTTTGTCGACTCTCGGGATAATGCTGTACAGACGGAATCTAGCACTTACAACAGTGGCACTCTTGTCGGTCTGCTTTCCGGTCTGGTCACCACTTCGTCCGTGGCACAGTCATTCACCTAGATGCCTCACATATACATGTTTCGGTGATGGCTTTGATCAACATGGAGGGATGCATGTAATCGCAGTTTTTTTTGGCGAAGCCGATGGTAATTCGTGATCAATGACAGAAGCTTGCTTTGCCATCGTTTAGATGGATGGTTAGCACTTAGCAGTAGTAGTTAGCGACACTTTTCTTCTGTTTGTATAATTGATGGTACTGCTCGTGCAGCTATAATTTTTCAATGTGTGCTCCTATCTGGTTTGCTGGTGTACCTCTAAGGCTGTAGCTACGTGTAATGTATTTTAGGACAGATTTCATTTGTTGATTATGTGGTGAGGTGGTTCTTCAAGGCTTGTACAATGAATTGCTGTAACTGCTCTCAACTCAAATACGCGTTGAGAATGTGAACTCACAGTTGGAGATGGGCAGGTATTCGTGCAGTTTTTACAGTCCGTTCTCTCATTTCTGGTAAACCCTTCCACAAAATAGGAAAAGATGCGTGTCTGATAATGGCCTGCCATTGTATGATTGGTCCAGGGTGAAGCGTAATGAGAAGTTTCTTCAGTTTTGTGTCCCGGAGAAAGAAGAAGAGATTCTTCTCAAAAAAAGAAAGAAAGAAAGAAAGAAGAGATGGATCAGGGAAGCTGATAGAAATGATTGCGGCAATTCATGCTCACTTTTTTATTTTTTGAGGGAAAGCAATTCATGCCCGAGTCGGAGCCATGGCGGATTCATGCTCACATGCAGATGTTGTAGCAAAATAATATTTGAGGGCATTGTTTTTCTTTTTTTTGCAAAAAAATGTCGGCATTGTTTGGAACGCTGCTCTGCACTGTATTGCTTGTAGCCTAGTACAAGCTCCCTGAAATCCCAATAAATTCGTCCATTCCAATTCCAGATGGATCTTATCTAAATTCTCCCTTGGAAGACATTTTTTTCTTCTGATTTGAAAGTTTTCTTTATGAGGTGAAATCTTTCACAGAAATATACAAGTGTAAGTAGCACTAGTTCTGGAGAAATCATGTAGTCCATTGCATGAAATCTTGACAGAGTTCTTCTAAGACGAAGAGCAACGATTAACAAACAAGCGCAAAACCATGCGTCAGTTGTCTCTTGCGCGCCCCGTTCCGCCGTAACCGCTTTGTGGGAGCCCAATCCTAGCCAGGGCGGTAAAGGGTCCTCCATTTTGTGCCGGGTCCTATTAGGGCCGGGCCAAAAAATACTAGTTTTTAACTTAAATTTGACTAGGGCTAAATTAGATTACGAAGAAACAAACGGGCCACGGTCCAGTATCACCTCTAATCCTACCTCTAGCGTGCGTCTCCAGAAAAGAAACCTCCGATGGCGCGAACGGACGCGGCGGTTGGCTGGCGGCTGCTAGGCATCCCGCCGAATACGATACAACCGCTTCCCTGCATGTGTTAACTGCATGCGCGTCTTTCGGTTTCAGTTTATGTTCATCCCGGTTTCAGGAAACTAATCAGACTTCCACAAAAGCGATTGCCAGTTGCCACTTGCCAAGAATCCTTTTCCAGAACCTAATCATCGGTAATATCTTCGATCTGACTGCACGGTTTGAATTGCGTCCTCTTTTGTTTCCCTTTCCGTAGTTCTTCAATCTGCACGGTAATTGACTGCGCTAGCAACACATTCTTGAAGTGTTTTGCGCCAAGGTTTGATCGTTTCCGGCCATTTCCCCTCGTCGCGAATTTGGATTGTTTCAAAGCATCCCTCGTTGAATTTACCAATCATTGCCTCGTTTGCATACGCTAATTTTCAGCTTCTGGACGCTGAACCTTTGAACAGTTCGTTGCAGAGTCTTGTGCTTCCAGCTGCCGAAGATGGCGGTATCATTCATCACCAGACTTTTAACGTAAGCAGTCCTGCAGATTCAGACCCTGTCGAAAGTCGCGTTGGATCGGAGAACCCGATCCAATCTCTCGTGTTGTTCACTTGTTCTTGATTTGTTGGGTCCGGGATGCAGGCTCGCCCTAGGCTACGCCTACCCGGCGTACGACTGCTACAAGACGCTGGAACTGAACACGCCGCAGATTGAACAGCTGCGATTCTGGTGCCAGTACTGGTAAGCGAGCGATCAAGCATTCAGATTAATCTGCAAACTCACGTAGCACCTGCACCTTTTCAAAAAAAAATGTAGCACCTTCAGAATACGAATCTGAACTGTCATTCTCGGTGCCGTGCAGGATCCTGCTCGCGTTCCTGACGGCTTTCGAGAGGCTCGCCGACGGCGCGGCGTCGTGGCTGCCCATGTACGGCGAGGCGAAGCTGGCGCTCGTCGTGTACCTCTGGCACCCAAACACACTGGCAAGTCACCGCCGATCGAGACCAACACCCTGAACAAGTCTTTCTTTTTTTTCCTTCCCATTGTAACTACATCATTTCATTGTTTGCTGTAAGTCTGAAACCATTTTTCGCGTGGTTTCATTCAGGGCGCGGGGCGCGTCTACGGCGACTACCTCCGCCCGTTCCTGGCGGCGCACGAGGCGGACATCGACCGCAGCCTTCTGGAGCTGAGGGCCAAGGCCGCGGACGCGACGGCGTCGCGCCTCCAGGCCGCCGTGGCGCTCGGGCGGGAGTGCCTGTTCGAGGTCGTCCGCCGCGTCTCGTCGCGGCTGCAGGCGACTAGCAAAAGCCCCGCCGGGCAGGTGCAGTGACCCTGACGGCTGCCGCGGCATCCGCCGTAGTGTGTAAAGAAAATACGTACGACCCAGACGATTTGCATCGCATGAACCAGGAATCTTTTCAGTCATGGCTGAACCACTGCATGCCGCGGGTTGGTTTTGGTTGGAGGGAGCTAGCCTTAGCAATTAGCATTGACTGCCTGTCTGCCTACTTGCGTAGTCCTGGCCCCAGTCTTCACGTACGTACTCCGTACACCGGAGTGAACGCGCATATGAGCGTTCGATCGCGATCGCTGTTGACGTTTACTTCAAGTCTTCAACATATGGCCATTAATATAAGGAGCAGCTCTCGACTCAAGTGGTTTTTATTTTATACTGTGTATCCCTGAGGGCGTGAAAACAACACGTACGTACAACCAATGTGGTGATTGTAACTGGCTGCTCGCCTGCTCGACACTGACGCAGCGTCACGGTGGTGCCTGCCGTGTGCTCTGGAATCCGACTCCTCGGATCGTCAACGCTCGGACAGCGATCTGAACTCGATGAAACGCGCACTGTATTGACTTGCCTGACTAGCGAGCAGCAGTAGAACTGTAGAAGCATTACTGTTACCATCACCGGTCAGTGAAAACGAAATGAGATTAGTAATTTACCAATCATCCTACTGCGTCAATTCAAGCATGCACAGTACGCTGTGGAGTTGAGTTTTCTCTTTACCCAGCGTCAATTCAATCAGTACGCTGTAGAATTGACTTTCTTTTTTCAAAAAACGAATGTTGGGCTCATAGTCTGGTCAAGGCTGTGTGTCCTGTCAGCGTCTGAATTTAAGATCGGCAGAACGGGGAGCAGAAAGCTTACGGCGCCAACTAACCACACCAAACTCATCCTATTGACAGAATCAAGAGTCATTTGTCTGTACAGTCACTAGTCGCCAAGAAAGGATGAAGAACAACTGAACTGGGCAAGAACTAGTCACGGGACTGCCCCCTCCGCCTGTCTGCCGCAAATCGCAATGAATGAGGCAAGTCAACTCCCTTCGCCGTCACCCGTCGACCGGTGGGACTTGCTCATCCACTACATTCAGTGCATTCAGATGGCGTTCATACGGCCGTATGATCTCGATCCCGAAACCCCACAAGCCACCGGACCACGCACGCACACTGCCACGCACGCAGACGCTGCCGCGTCGTACGTTAAAAGTCCGTCTCTACTAGGATTTATTATGTCATTATCGACTCGCTCAAAAATAAGACCTGAACATTTCCCAAAAAAAAAGACCTGAACTTGCACGGCTGCGTGCGGTGCGACGGCGAGGAGGGAAATCAAAGACCAGGACGCGACTCTCGCCGGCCAGCAGGACGGTGGAAATGTGAACGGCGGCGAGGCCAGCTAGGCCCAGGCCGGAGGGCGGCGCTGGGTGGCATGTGCGCGACAGTGGTCGCCGCATCACTGAAGCGTGCGGCCCAAGAAAACTCGGCCCACGACGAAACACCACGGCCCGCCGCAGCTTCTTCCTCCTCCTTCCTCGCCGCTCGCCCCCGCCTCCGCCACCCGCCGCCGCACTAACCCGATGGGTCTTGGCTTCTTCCTCGCCGCTCGCCCCCGCCGCCGTCGCCTTCCTCGTCTCCGGCGGCTGCCGCCACCGGATCCGCCCCCGCCACCCGCCGCCGCACTAACCTGATGGGTCTTAGCTTCTTACTCGCCGCTCGCCCCCGCCGCCGTCACCTTCCTCGTCTCCGGCGGCTGCCGCCGCCGACCGCCGCCGCACTAACCAAGCTCGCCTCGCCGTCCCAATAGAGCTAGCCGACACCCCCGCCGCCGACCCCGCCATCCGGTTGTCATCCCGCCGCCATCCTCCGCCGTCTCGCCCGCCACCACCGCCGGGTCTCCGACCACCCCGACCTCCTTCTTCTAAGCCCGACGAACATCGGAGAAGCCCACCCCGACAACCCCCGAACCCTAACCGGCGGCGGCAGCGCGCGGCGGCGAGGAGGAAGAAGGAGATGCTGACGGTGGGGCCCACCTATCGGCGGTCCGTCGCGCGCGCGTGGGCGACAGATGTTCCACTGTCGCGCGCACGACGGATAGTCGCGGCGCAGGCCGGACGCCGACGTCGCCGTCGCCTGGCGCCGATGAATCGACCACGTACAGCGTGTGAAATCGGGATCCGCTGACACCGTGGCCGGTCTCGTGCTGTAGCGATGGCGTGCTGCGTGGGCGTCGAGGGTGTTCCCCGTCTACGCGCGCGCCACGCTTCCGTCCCGTGGCCGGCGAGGCGACACCTGTTTGTACGTACGGCGACAGGCCGGTGGCTCGGGCCGTGTCCGGTCGGCGTTCGTTGCACGCCAAACACATTTCTTTTTTTTCAGTGTAGTTATCATACGAAACATGGGGAATGTGACATATTATGGCGCGATAATGAGGTCACGCCTACGTGGCTGCGCGAGCTACCATCCACGGCAATGCCATGCCACAAATAGCCGAAAGAATGGCGCTATTTCCTGGCTGTGCGGACACGGTGGCCGGCGATCTCTCCGATGCTGATCGTTGGTTACCAGTTACTGGTGGCACGCACAACTTGCCGTGGTTGGCGAGACCGGAGGAGGAGGAGTCCACCCCCACAATTGCCATGAACCCATGGCCGGCGACCCTGCAGCATCCAAGACTTCCACGTCCGCATCCAACTGCGAGACTTTTCTTTGGCTTTTGCCCCCTTTTTCCTCGCCTCGTGCGTCGCCGATCATCAATCAAACGGAAGAGAACGCTCGCTCGAACACGCACCGTGACCGTGTTCAGAAACAAACACTTTTGCCGGGTCCACAAAGCAACCGGGAGAGCCACCACCACCAAGAACCGCACGCCACACCCTAGGCCGGGCAGTCCCGTCCCAGTCAAGAGGTGGACCGGCAGAGACCGACAGGAGGGCCCCACCGGCCGCGTGCGACGCCACGCCACGGCACGCAGCCATGAATTGAACGGGCCCCTCGCCCTCCCTCACATTCCTCGCCGTCGTGTGCCGCTGTGCTTTGACCGGGAGGACTCGTTCAGAGCCCCAGAGGCGTCAATCAATGTCGTCGCCCTCACTCAGAGGCCGCTGTGCTTTGGCTGGCCGTGCGTTTTGTCAGCTGTTCTTTGAGTTCACTGGAAAAGGCGCAAGAGAAAATGGTTTTGCCGAGTCCGGTGAGGAATTTTGCATGGTCTAAACTCTAAAGCGAACGTGAACCTTTTCTGGTGAGCGGGTGGCATAAAAAAACTGATTGAAAGTGAGTTTCGGAAAAAAGAAAGTGCTCTTGGGACATTTTTATCATGGATCCCATGGGCCACGACAAAGTCGTGTGGAAGTCCAAGATGTGTCATCAGGCCATGCCAGCTGTTGGCAAAACATGGCCTGCTCAGTCTTTGTTCTTTTCAAACGTGCATCCTCTGACTAGCCGCCGTCGGAGATTGGAGGTTGATCGATCGAGTTAACAAATCACGTGTCCTTTTTTTTTCATCGTCCTCCACTCACGTCTCATCAGCCATCGGATCTCCACCTGCAGACCTATTCTAGGATCCTTCGGAAACAGCCCAAGAAATCATTTCAGAGTTACCACCTAGCAAACACACAAATGCGTCATCGGTATCGAAGAACGTGGAATCAACCGCCTATTCTCTTCTTGTGTACTCGTAGGCGACCAAATACGTTACTGTTAGTGACCGAGTCTCACAAAGCCAGAACGAACCCAATGCGCAACGGATCTTAGCGGCTGGACCAATCAGCGACACAAAGATCTTCGCTCCATCAGCAGAGAACTCAGTCCAAACCAAACCACGCAGCTGGACCCCATTTGCGACACAAAGATTTTTCCGATCCCTGAAGAAACCTTGAACTCATCTCGTGCGATATTTCCCGGAAACCCTCTCTAACCTGTGCGTACCGGCTCGCACCAGCCAGAAACCGGCGGCGGAACGAGATCCGATCAGATATTCACCAGATCACGGTGCGCTGCTCTTGGCGTCCTCAAGCGACAGCCGAGCCACGCCCCGCCCCGGCGGGGGACGCCCAATTCGTCGCGCCCGGCGGCCCCCCACCTCCGCAGAGCCGTCCCCATCCAGGCGTATGACCCGTCCACACCACCATCCACCACACCGCGTTGCAATGCCCCGCACCCGCAACCGGATGGGACACGGGAGTACGGGACGCGCCACCATAAAACCCCCGCGCGGCCGGGGCCCGGACGGACGGACGGACGGACGCGCGCCCGCTGGCTCTCCCGCACGGCACCGCCACCATCATCAGTCCATCACCACCGTCCACCCCACCGGCTGCGCGCACGCACGTACCCGCCCCGTGGCCCGTGCCCGGGCATTCTTAACTTTTCCACGCTGTCGCCCCCGCGCGCTCTCCCTCCTTTCCTCCTCTTCCCCTGCCCCGCCTCCCCATTCCGCCGTTCACACTGCGCCCTGCTCTGCTCGGCCCCCCCGCGTCGCGTCTTACAAGAGGCCTCCGATCCCGCGAGAGGCGGCACGGCACACGCGTGCGCTTGTTGCTCACTCCGATCCCCCGAGAGAGCGGCGGCGGCCGGTCGGCGGGAGAAGGGGGGATTGCGGAGCTGCTGCTGCTGCTACAGCTTGTGTTGTGCCCGGGGCGCGCCGCGGCGGGGGGGTCATGGGCTGCCTGGGCTGGTTCAAGCGGAGGTCGAGGAGCGGCGGGGAGTCGCGGGCCGGCGGCGGGTCGTCCGGGAAGCGCGGCGGGCCGTCGGCGCCGCAGTCGGGCCCGGCGACCACGACGATCACCGCCACCACGGTGTCGGGGGTGAGCACGAGCCGGTCGGACGACTCCGGCACGGTGCGGCCCGTGAGCAAGTCGGCGGGCTCGGCGGGGTCCTCGCAGTCGCAGCGGAGCATCTCCTCGCTCTACGAGGAGCGGGGCCACGGCCAGCTGCGGGTGTTCGACTACCAGGAGCTCGAGGCCGCCACGGGCGAGTTCGGCCGCGCGAACAAGCTCGGCGAGGGCGGGTTCGGCAGCGTCTACAAGGGCTTCGTCCGCGCCGCCGACGGCAAGGGGGACCGCGTCACCGTCGCCGTCAAGAAGCTCAACCAGCGCGGCCTGCAGGTCCGTACGTGCTTTTGCTTCTTTGCTTGATTCATACATCTCTCAGCTTGTTACCATTTCTCTGGCCTTGGCCTACCACCGAGGGCGTGCGCATGCCATCTGTGACTCGGTAGTCAATTCTCGGTACCACTGCAGTAGTCCAGTCCATTTCACTTCCCGTGATAACTTTTGTTGCTAGAGAACAAAATTCAGAAATAGACGCTACATTTTTTGTTGTTAAGTTCAATGGCTAGTCCAACAGCTGCCGAGAGCATTGAGAAAATGATAAATATCTGGGCAGAAAGAATATCTGATCATAAGCGGTGTAGCCTTCGTGGAATTTGCCAATTATGTTTTTTAGTCTGTTTATCTGCAAGATGTGGCCAGTTCTACCAGATTCGGCAAAAATCATTTATACAAAATGCTAAATCGCTGAATGAAAGAGATGCATGGAGTAAGATTTATACATCTTGTGATATGGTGCTTGTTGATATTGGTGTGCATAATGCATTGTTAGGATACTTAAACTTATCTAGATGTAGACCATTTGGGTGGATAGAGAAAGAAACGTGATGAAGAACTTTCCAGGATCACCGAGTCATATTGACTAATACACGCTAGGCTGCTTTTGCAGTTGGACAATGTGTACACGTTAAGACGGACTGGTCAAACAGTATTTTGTACTATGTAACTACTAACTATGGTTTGATACCGCTTGAAAGCATGTTTAGGTCATGGCCCACTTCATTGAGTGATACTAAATCCCATAAGAACTTCAGTAGCTGGGAGAAGATTAATTGTCGATTTGCAAATAATTAATTGCTAAGTAGCTGGGAGAAGTTTTTCACGCCTATTGCAATATTTGCAATACAGGACCAATAGGAACACCTCATAGCCTTTTGTTCAGAAAACAAGCTAAATGGAGGGAAGTAAACAAACAAGTATTTAGTAACTGTGATCTTCCAACTATAGAGGGGAGAATGTACTTTGACAAAACTGAGTGTTGAATATTCAAGATCGTACCCCCAAAAAAAAAAACTGGCAGTGACCATATATAAACCATGGATTCCCTCTTTCATATTTCAGAGAAGTATGATGTCTAGAAAACGATGTCAACCGACCTTCTAGTCATATTCAAAATTGTGCTATTGAATTTGCTCAATCAAAGGAGACCAATGGATAGAATGGAGCTCTTTGGTGGGCAACCTGTACCTTCATGGTGCTAATCTTAGTTGACTACTACTTACTAGAGACCAAATCTTGGTACACCAGCCTGCAAAGAAAAGTCACTTATCACTATGCAAAATGCCTCGTTATTCATAGTTTAATGTTGCAAATGATGAGGTCCTGATTTGTAAATGTTGACTGATCAATAGTAAAATATATCATTACAGGGGTGTATAAACTATTGATTTGGTAAAATTAATGAGTTTGTTCTGTTCCTTTCGTTGTGCGCATATTGGGATGTTTTCCAGCAATAAAAAGTGGTGAAATGCAAATTCTGGTCCCTGCCAATTAAGTAATATTGCCATTTTGGGTGTTAGATATGTTTTTTTTTCCATAAGGAAGCTCCTGCGTTAGTTGCAACTGACACTGGTGTCTAATGGAATCAATCAAAGGATCGCCTTAAGAATACAAGACTGTTTCATGCTATATAGTTTATCTTCTTGAACTAAGTGACAATAATAGAGTATATATTAACTATAGTCCTCTGGAAACATGCATACACTATTATATGTGTTTAATGCCTATTGTCTACTTAATGTTCTTAGACTATTAGAAAATGTTTGCACCCTGCTGTTTCCTTCTTTCTTCCTGAAATGTATATACGGAATATGGTTGTACTATCTTTTTTGCACGTCCTTGTTATGTTTTCTAATAATTTTCAGTTTCTCTGAATTTTGTTGTTCCAGGGACATAAGCAGTGGTTGGCAGAAGTACAGTTTCTTGGTGTTCTGGAGCACCCAAATCTTGTAAAGTTACTTGGATATTGCGCTGTTGATAGCGAAAGAGGGGCACAAAGATTGTTGGTCTACGAGTTTATGCCGAACAAGAGCTTGGAAGACCACTTGTTCAGGCGAGCTAATCCTCCACTGTCGTGGAATAAAAGGCTTCAGGTTATCTTGGGTGCTGCAGAAGGATTGGCCTACCTGCATGAAGGGGTAGAAGTTCAGGTATCCTCCAAACCTTCACCATCGCTTGCTTTTCTTTTAAGTTCTTTCTTGTCTTTCTTGCATGGTCTTTGAAATAGAAAAACGTCATAAGTAGCTAGCAAAAGCCATCCTGACTACTTGCCTCAAAGATTCCAGGCAGCCAACTTCGTTGACATTTTCTGAAAGCGCCGTTCAATGTTCATGACTCCTACATGCAGACAACGTTTCCAATTTCTCTTCTAGCTGTGCTATTGTGCCTAACAGCCTTGTCTCTAGCATCAAGTGCTTAGTGAAGAGAATTCTCCAGCTGATTATTGTGATCCGACAAGCAAGATCAAAATATCAAATTTTATCAGGCTGTCATTAGTATAAAACTTTATCCCGTAACGTGCACTACAGTACTTCTGTTCTACTTTGGTGATGAGTCTTTTATTTAGAAAAAAAGCTAATCCTTGTCTCAATGACTCAATCCCTCATTCTTGCATTTTGGTTAGGTAATCTACCGGGACTTCAAGACCTCGAACATTTTACTGGACAAGGACTTCAAAGCAAAGCTGTCAGACTTCGGGCTAGCCAGGGAGGGACCAACTGGGGCAGACACTCACGTCTCAACTGCGGTATGTCTCCTTCCTTCATCCATCGATTCAATCAGGCGCTGAAGGCAACATACACATACTAGTCGCAGGTTAGTTAATAGTTGGCCGCCGGAGATTTACTGTTGCTGACCGTAGCACGTAGGCAATACAATGCACCTAGACTTCCATTTTAATTGGCGCCTTCACTTTCGTTCGACGCGTTCCACTCACGGCACTGACATTTGACTCTGAAAACATCTGCACTAGACGCCATGCTAACGCAGGGCGTGAAGATAGCATGACTGCATGATGAGCACGGAGCTGTCGATATATGGGGAGCGTGCTTAATTTTGACGGCTCTGGTTTGTGGTTTAATTTGGTGTCACATACAGGTCGTCGGGACGCACGGGTACGCGGCGCCGGAGTACATGGACACGGGGCACCTGACGGCGAAGAGCGACGTGTTTAGCTTCGGCGTGGTGCTGTACGAGATCCTGACGGGGCGGCGGTCGCTGGACCGGAACAAGCCGGCGGCGGAGCAGAAGCTGCTGGAGTGGGTGGTCCAGTTCCCGCCGGACAGCCGCAACTTCCGGATGATCATGGACCCCAGGCTCCGCGGGGAGTACTCGGTGAAGGCCGCGCGGGAGATCGCCAAGCTGGCCGACAGCTGCTTGCTCAAGAACGCCAAGGAGCGCCCCACCATGAGCGAGGTGGTCGAGGTGCTCAGGCGGGCCGTGCAGGCGGCCGAGCCGGATAGCCGGTCACCCGGCGCCACCGCCGCCAGGGGGAAGAGAGCCGACGCGGCCGCGCCGCCCAGGAGGGGAAGGTGATTGCTACCTGCGCTACAGTGTCGTCGCCGGCGAAGGCTCTGGTTGGATGAGTCAAAGTTGGTCAGGAGGGGAAACTAGATATACGATGATGTCGTCAGACGTGACAGCACACAAAGAGTGTTATTTTTGGGGGCTTACAAATGTTTCTTTCGGCACATTACTTAGACGACTTGTGTATATAGAGACGAGTTTGGCGATTGAAGTTTTCTTTTCCCCTTTGGAAAGTGAGCATTTTGAGAAGATTTTGCACTGACTCTAAAACGTAGATTTTGCACTGAAGTTGTATACCGACTTTTCTGACAAAAAAAAGGTCAAAGTAAAGGAAGCAGAGTGCATCTCGTAACCAACGCACTTCCTCTCGAATTGCTCATTAACCAACCGCCAACGCACTTCCTCTGGAATCGATTGGATGTACTAGCAACTAAAAAACACCCAATTTGTGATGGCTTCCGATCTCCATCTTGTAACGTTGTGATTGTGCTTCCAATCGAGTCACTGTTTCACTGACGACAACGAATTGACAACTCAAAATACCCAACAGTTCGTCCCGCTCTCGAACCTGTAGACTCGAGACTTGTGCTTCAGTGCTTGATCATCCGCAGAAACTTGCCGCACCGCCCGCAGCCCGTACGTGGGCTTCAGCGACAGTCCGGTGAGCACGGCGATCGTCTCGCACATCTACCTCGAGATGGCCCCCTTCTTCGTGATCGTTTCTTTGTAGCGCTGTTGAAACACCTTGGCGACGCAGAACACGTCACCAGCTGCGACTTCACCGGGATCCACTCCTCCGGCGCGTCGAAATCCTCCCAGGTGTTGTGCACCGGCGGCTCGAGCCGCGCGCTGGAGGCGGCGAGGTCTGCCGAGCAGAGCAGGTGGTGCCCCGGCCGGAACCCGAGCCACAGCCCGAACTCCGGGACGTACTCCGCGCCGCCGTCGAACGGCAGCTCCCAGCCGCCCACCTTGCTCCACGAGCCGCGCGTCGTGTCGAAGGCGTAGGTGCCGTAGTCCGGCGTGGATATCTGACTCCTGGCATCTTGTCCATGAGGTAGAGCCCGTCGCCGACGGAGAGGGTGATGTGTCGGCACTGCTTCATCTCGTTGAGGCATGAGGCGGGCCGCGCCGCGGAGGGCGGCGCCCTCGCCGAGGTCGTACACGAAGGCGTCGCGCAGCAGCAAGTTCATGCCGGCGATGAGGGTCTTGCTCTCCCCGCGGCCAAACGGCGTGGAGAACTGCAGGCGCCCGGTGGTGAACGTGTGGTAGGGGCGAGGCAGCCGGGCTTCCACCATCGTCGTCTACTCTCCTCGTCTTCATGTGCGAATCATCATCACTCGCCCTCTTCTTCATCTGGTTCCTCGGGAAGAAAAGGCTCGACGCGGCGATGCGGCGCAGCGGGTACGTGATGGGGGGTCGGAGTTGTTCTCCACCGGCCAGCAGGTGACACGTACTGCCGCCACTTGCTCATCCTCGTGCGGGATAAACAAACTTTGGCACTCTAAGCGTCCTTGGGCCTTGAGACACAAAGCCTGCAAGGTGCGAGCTGCGGGCCCAAAAGACCATGGATCTCAGGCCCAGAGAACGAATTAAAAGAGCCCGCTGACCTGCCGCACAGTTGGACTTGGGCTCCTCTCTCTCTCAAAAAAAAAGCGTCCGCGTCGGTAATTTGTGGACTCTCAGATGCAGAGATTGTTGAGGCGATTGCGTGCAAGGAAGGCCTGGCGTTGGCAAGTGATCTCATGTGTCAACACTTCAGGCTAGCCTCGGACAATGCTAATGTGATCAGAGCAATCAAGGAGGATGGAATGGCCGCTCATGGCCATATTATCAGGGAGATAAAGGCCAGGGCAACACAATTTGGCACTGCTGATCTTGTTCATGAGAACCGACGTTCCAATGTGGATGCTCACACCATCGCAAGGAATGCGATTTATGCTGATTTAGGTAGGCAAGTTTGGCTATTAAGTCCGCCTCAAGGCGTTTGTAACTCTTATACCTCCGTTGATAATGAATAAAGAGTTATGCCTTTTCTCAAAAAAAAAGGGGTGGACTTGGGCTACGGCAACCATCTTCTGGGGGCGGAGCGGGCGCCGCGGGGCTTTGCCGGCGTCTTCCTCTTCGGTGGCAAGGTTCGTTCCCTCGCCATGACCTTGTCCGAACCTCTAATCTAAGATACCAGTTCGATCTAATCCATCATTTTCGGTGAACCTAAAATCATATTCTGAATTGTTAAAAAATGAACGGTGAACCTAAACTCATATTCTGAATTGTTAAAAAAATGGCGCGGTCCCGTTAGGATTTGTTGGCTTTCCTTTTGCGATATAATTTTTAGGTCATTTTGTTACCTACGCGGCTACTCTAGGTCAGTTCAGTGAAGGTATTATTATAAATCGAATTCAACGAGTTTCGTCCAATGGCGCTTCACTGCTAGAGACCGCGCTCAGTGCTCTGCCTTTCATTTATAGCACATAGCAGGTAGGGAAAAAAATGTTTACAGGGTCCTGTCGAGAGACACACCAGCAAGGTGTGTTTAGTTGTAAAAATGGTGGGTAAAATTTGGTCGAAAAGTCACATCGGACACTGTAGCGCACTGTAGTATTTTTCGTTTGTTTGTGGTAATCGTTGTCCTACCATGACCTAACTAGGCTCAAAAGATTCATCTCGTCGTGTACATCAAAACCATGTACTTAGTTTTTTTATTTACCTACATTTCATGCTCCATGTATGAGAAGAGAGATTTGATGAGATAGGTGAATTGTGAAGTTTGGAGAGAGAATTTTGGAAAGTTTGTGGGAACTAAACAGGGCGCAAGTGTGATTCTCCAATTGAGTTTGGTCCAAAAAAGAGAAGGAACTAGGAAATTTAGGCCTTGTTTAGATAGAGAATTGGGGGGTGGGGAACTGGGGGGTTTGAGTCACGTCGTAATCATTGCGCCACTGTATCATTTCGTTTGTTTGTGTGAAAAATTGATAAAAAATTGATTAATTAGGTCTGTCTCGCTATGCTATGCTATTAAGTACAACAAAACTGTGCACTTAATTTTTTATTTCATCTACATTTAGTACTCCATGCATGCTATGCTATTTTGATGTGATGGGAATCTTCTTTTTACATAGTGAACTTTGGGGTTGTTTTTTTGAACTTTAGGGTTCTTTTTGCTATGACATTTTGGGAACTAGTATGTACATGGAGCATGTGGGTGCCCTATTCCCTTTCCGGCCCTAGCACCCAACCCCAACTAAGTCATTCTCCAACAATTGGAGACGATAAAATATTGGACCACCAACTATTAGAAAGTGTGCTTGATATTATCTTAAACTCCCTCTCATCTTCATCTTTTTCACACGTAGGATAACTTATGGCATGTGCTAACTAATAGCTGGCTTAACGTCTTGTTTTTTTTGGCTTAACGTCTTGTTGGAGGCGGCTCCGCATGATGGTGGCTATCAATAAGTCGCCTCATCATGTCGGATGATCTGCAACAGCTGCATGTATGTTGCCAGTGGTTGTGCTATCAAAGGTCCAGCCCGTGTATTGAATACCTCGTCCGTTTCAAATTATAGTTCGTTTGATATTTTTACTCTAAATTTGAACACTCATCTTATTGAAATTTTTATGCAAGTTATCATATTTTTCTAGTGACTTGCTTTATTAATAATTTTTTTAAAAAAATCTTAAATTTGACAATATTTCTACAAATATTTTGAATAAGACGTGCGATCAAACTTGTGATAAAAAAAAGTTAAATGACCTACATTTTGAAACAGAGATAGTAGTTTTTTTTCCTCCTCATGGAAAGCTGCTGTGTGTTTATGTGTTGCCCTGATCTGAGGAGGGAACATATTTGGCCGGACGTTTTTTTGGAGCAAGACCTTGATGTGTTGCCCTGACGTGTAAGCTTTCGTGTCCTTGAAGACGCAAAATAGGGTTTAGCACCGGTGCTCCAAAAAAAACACCTTTTGCCCCGTTGGTGTTATATGTGCTAGTAATGCTTTAAGTTTAGTTGAAATTTCATGGTTGCCTTTCTAGAATAGCTGGAACGGAAAGCTTTCCAAAAATTGAGAACCTGATTAATAAGGGAACTGAAAGAAAGGGAGGTCAGACGTTATCCTCGGAGATGAACAAAGTCAGTCTTGCAGATATGGGTGCCATATCATCATATCAGGAATACGTGACTTGACTAGTTGACTGCATATCTTATATGGGGATATATCATATCATCATATAGTTATATATGGCCTTGTTTAGTCCAAAAAACAACTCCCAAATACACTATGTAAAAAGAAGATTCCCATCACATCAAAATATCATAACATGCATGGAGTACTAAATATAGATGAAATCAAAAACTAATTGCACGGTTTTATTGTAATCTGCGAGACGAATATTTTGAGCCTAATTAATCAATTTTTGGATAATTTTCACAAATACAAACGAAATGCTATAATAGCGCAATGATTACGAAGTGACATCTTACTACCAAATTCAACCTTCCAATTCTAACATCTAAACAAGGCCTATATGTATATTTTCTTATGTGGGTGCAGATCGAGGAACCTGCACCATATTTTCCTGTTCCTTCCTCATCGAAGGGTCCTTTGTCACAACTCAGAAACTATTCAACTCTCTTGCATAGTTTTGGTGTCCATGACTCATAAGGGCATCAAGTGAATTCTAGGAGTTAGGCATCAGTCACACTGAAGGATATTTTGCTTTAGGTAAAAAAGTACCGTATGGTACCATCAGTGGCGGAGCTAGGACGTTAGGCTAGGGTCCAGCTTAAAATTTCTCACACCAGCATTGCTTGCCGCGGTCCGCCGTCGTGTTCCCGAGCAATCAGGCGCATACACATACTACAGGTCTAAAGACATCTGTCTAATTACTTTTTTTGAGATTAATCTATCTAATTACTTGTTAAATTATTTAGAGGTATTGGTTTTGGCCCAAAATTCTAGGGTGGTCCGAGGCCCAACTGGACCACCCTCTCCCTCCGCCACTGGGTACCATGCATGGTGGCAATGAGTTGTCGTGTATCACACCGACTAGACTTGAGAAACAACTAATGGTTGAAAACATGGAAGAGTGGAATTCCTAATTTACCACTAGAGCATTTTTGTACGGCTATAAGCACAGGCTGATCTTCGCATGATGCTGAGACAGCTTCTTCCCTCATCTATCAATGTCACATGCCAAATTCCCCCTCAAAAAAATTATAAAAATGGACCAAACAAAAACCTTACAGACTCCAAGTTGTACACTGAAAGGCTAACAACCTCACATAGTCGCAAAGTTTTGTCTCATCTTTTGAGGATCCTTTTTAGATATTTTTCTTGTTCTGTAGTGAACTAGTGATTTTATTTCAAAAAAGAAGTGAACTAGCTAGTGATGCCAGTCTGATTAAGGTGGTGTTTAGATGTTAGAATTGAGAGATTGAATTTGGGAGTAAGATGTCACTTCGTAATCATTGCGCTACTGTAGCATTTCGTTTGTATGTGCAAAAAATTGTCTAAAAATTGATTAATTAGGCTTAAAATGTTCGTCTCGCAGAGTACAACAAAACTGTGCAATTAGTTTTTGATTTTATCTACATTTAGTACTCCATGCATGTTATGACATTTTAATGTGATAGAGAATCTTCTTTTTACATAGTATATTTGGGAGTAACTTTTGAGAACTAAACAGGAAGTTTCCACTTTCCTGTGCCTTGAGGGTGAGAGGCTCCGGAGCGAGGACAGTGCCATGATGATTGCTGTCTTGCTGACACCCATGGACCGTGGAGAGGCCGGGCCTAGGGACAAGACAACGAACGAATGAATGTCGCGGATTCATCTACCACCACGCTTTAAACATGATGCACCTTGCTGGCATCATCCAATAATCGTGGCAGCAATCATCACTTTACCCTACGCGCTTGAAGAACTTGGCTTTCAGCCAGCTTGTCGAGTGGCAGAAGCCATCACCCATCAGCATCACAGACAAGCCGACGTGTTGCAGCACAACCGTTTCCATAATGTCGATGAACTGACAGGATCTAGTTGCATCACAAGATTTCCACACCTTTGTCATCGCGTGCTGTTCTAGTTGAGGCCGTGCGTTCAAATTCAGCCAAATTATTGCTGCGTACTTCTCTCCCCCCCCCCCCCCCCCCCCCCCCCTGAATTTGGATGGAATTTCCCCTAGTGCGGGCGACGACGACGTCCACGGTATTCGCAGCCCTCGAGTCTTTTGATTCCGCCACCAATCATTTTAAATTTGAGTCGCTGCATCCTTAGCTTACCTTCAGCTTGAAGTCTTTTCCGCTGGATAAGCAGGAATGATTGCGCTACGGGTTGCTATGCTCATCACCCGCCGACCGCCATGGACTTGCTCGAGTCGTCGTCGCGCGGCCATGGAGAGCTCTCGTGCTGTAATATTTTAGAGCCGCCGGTCAGGCAAAGTCTCCGTCGGCAGGCATGCCAAGCTGTTACTGATGTGTAATAGCCAGTATTTTATTGCTGCCGAGGTATGAACGATGCCGATATGGAAAATCTGAATTAACAAATAACAGGCAGGCCCCCTTCTCCCCCGCGCCGCTCCCGCGCGGGCGGCTCGGGCGGCCACCGCGCCCACCGCTGCCGCCCCCCTCCTCCCAACTCCCTCCGCCGCGCCGCCACACGAGCTTGGCACCAGAAGTCTGCGCGCTGGCGAGGACGGCGGCGGCGAGGCACGTGCTCCCCTTCCTCTCGTCTATGGCGGGCGCGGCCGCCGGTCGGGGGACGAGCTCCGGTGGCCGGGGTCTCGGCGGACGACCGGATCCGCCGCCTCCCCGCCCGGATCCGGCGTTCTCGAGCCCGGATCTGGGGGAACCAGGGCGGGCTGGCTCGCGCGCAGGCCGGCGGCCGGGGCGCGGCGCGGCAGTCCGGCGGTCGCGGCCCGACAACGTGTGGGGCCTCTGCCCGTGGCGCGGTTGTTCGTGCTGGGTGTGGCCTGGGCGGCGGCGGGCCTGGGCGCGCACCCGTGCTGGAGCGACGCGGGCGGCCTGTGCAGGTGTGCGCATCTGGCGCTCGTGCCATGGCCGGCGCCTCCGCTTCGGGGCTGGCGACTCCGGTCGGGTCGGGACTGGCTCTGGCGTTCCCGTGACGGTGGCGGCGTCTGGGGGGCGTCGACCCTCGTCCTGGATCCAGCCTGCTGGTTCATCTTGGCCGTGGTGCCACCTCCGTTTTCGGGTCGCCGATGAAGCCGTTCCCGTAGCGCCGTCAAGTCCCCGCCACTGGGTTCATGATTTCGATCCCACTTCGTGAAGCACGGTGTCGTCTCATCGAGGGGACGACAGAAGATTTGGGGCCAATAGAGGGTCCCAAACCTTCCCGAGGAGTCGGGTGTTGCCAGCGGGTGCATATGGAGCCCAGTGGTGAGCTTCGGCGGTGGCGATGGTGGCCGGTGGATGGAAGCGAGTGAGACCGGTTCAGGCGCTCTCGGCTCGTCGGGCGGAGGTCCTCAAGCGTAAGCTTCGATCCGATGTCGGGTCGGGCAACGGCGTTTGCTCTTCCCTCTTGAGGGCGTTATCTGTAGGATCTTGTTCGACGGCGGTTCGGGGAAGCTCTCCGTGGTGAAAACCAAACGTTGGCACGCTTTGTCGCGCCTTTGCCTTCCTAAAGGCGTTGTTTGGAGTCTTCCTGTTGCCGTTGCTGATGGAGTCAGAGGCTCCGCGGAAGGTCGGGTCCAGTCGATTTGTAATGGTCTCATGGCCCTTTAGTTTGTTCGTCGCGAGTAGTGCCTTGCTATCTCTGGCGCGCGGTCTAGAGAGTCCCGTTACGGGTTTGTTGGATGCTGCTCTTCGAGCGGTTTGTGCCTTATTATAAACTGGTAATCCCAATATCTTTTGAGGATGATTTATATATAAAGCTGGCTACAACCTTTCCTGGAGATCCGAACGATGCCAAATCTTCCTTGCGGCTTGCATAATTGGGCGTGCAATCTGGTGCAGGCTGACACGTGCCCGTTTGGAGCTTTTTGTCGGATCCCGTGCTAAGTATCCAGTTGAAACTATGGCAGCATCTTCTGCGTACGGTTTAGCTGTTGGATTTGTTTTCGGTAAAGATGGTTGCCAACTTGCCATGAGGGCAGCTCCACTGTATCTCAAAATTCAAAGCGCGGAATGGGAAAATCGTACAGTATATTGCAGACAGCGATCATCGACGTATGGATGTCACTATGTCGGAGGTGGAAATCGAAATCGATCTCCGAAAAGGAGTTTGAACTGATCTGATTAAAATATCACTTCTCTCTACTTTCACCGCTCAACTAGACCAACACCGAATCGATGTGACCATGGGACCATGGCTGCCAATTAAAATTGTTTACTCTATGTGCGGGTCCCATGAATCGATGTTTGCACCGAAGGAAAGGAGCCATAGTTTCATTCGGCTTTAATTTGCAAGCCGTATAAACGTTGTACTTCTTGCAATAGATATTCAAAATAAGATTATACTCGACCATGTTTGTATAGAATTATTTTAGAACCTTTTTTTTAAAAGGTGGAGCAATTTCAACGTGAGACTAGAACTATAGCTTCACAATCAAATTGTTCCACATTCACAGAAAAATGTTTTATCTATAAAATTATGCACAAATATTCAATTGGACATCTGATTTGCGAACTAAGATTTTTCTAAGAATTTGCACGTCTTTCCCTAACATATGGGACATGTCCAAAAGACATCGTCGCGTAGCCGCAAATTGTTGATTCCTGCAGTCCTCTTGCGATGCATTTATGTGCAGTCGCTTGTATGACTGCTATCGGGGTCTTGTATATGACCGCAAGTCTATATTATTTCCCCTTCTATATCAATCAAAAAATTGGTCTGCCTTTTTACCATCTTTGATACATAAGCTACGCATAGACGCATAGTATTCCGTTCGAATTTCGTGTGAATAAAGTTGTTTTCTACATGCTCATAGAGCATTTCATGAAATTCATGCTTTTGGTTACTGACCCACACAATTAGCTATTCCAAAATTAAGGGGAGCTCCTAAAAGAGACAATATTAATGCTTCTACTGGTTACCTTCCAGAATTTTGTTACGATGTCTTTGTCCTCACAACGACTTGCAGCTGAGCGAGGCCGAGTCGGTGATGCTCAAACTATTCCGGGACGATCCAATCCGTACGTTCCGGATCATATGGTCCACGTGCCACCAAGAAATCCCCACGTGCCCGCTTCGCCGGCTCGCAGCGGACTGGACGTGCGGCCTTGATCCGCCGCCCCGCCCCGTGCCGTTTCGCAACCGCTACGGCGGTCTGAACGAGCCCGCACCGCACGCAGCGAGCAGCGTCGACTTGCGCTGCCCGAACACCGCACACGAATTCAAATCCACCCAATCGTCAGCGATCATCCAGGATGAGAGCAATTCGGCAATTCCCCTTTCAGTTTGAGCAATCACCCAATACTATGCGACCCGACAACGTGACGGTCACGTCCCCGCAGCCGATCCCGCACCACCCTATCTCAACACCAGCGCGCCACGTCACACGCGAGCCCTTCACTGACACATGGGCCCCGCGTGCACCGCCGGGAGAGTTCCTACCCGCCGGCCGGGCCCACCACCAGCAACCCAATTGGCAAAGCAAGACCCGGCCTGAATAGAGCTCGGCTCGGGGGTCGCGGGTCCCATAAATATCCTCGTCGTCTCCCACCTCTCGCCTTCTTTACCCTCCAAATTTTTCTTCCCGTTTTTTAATTCCGCTGTGCCGTACGACGGTGCGCCTCCCCTCCCCCTCGACTTCGACGCGATTCGCGTGCCCGCCATGGCGGACTCGCCGGTGGAGCTGCCGGGCCGGCTCGCCATACTGCCGTTCCGCAACAAGGTGCTCCTGCCGGGCGCCATCGTGCGGATCCGCTGCACCAACCCCAGCAGGTAAGCGCATAGCCCGCACCGGCACCAATCGCCGGCAGCTTCTAGAGCTGACCGATCAACCGCGTGGGATTCGAGTTTGGTTTTGGGGCTTAATTCGGTCTGCTCTCGGCGTATTAGGCGCAGGGCTTTCAGTTCACGGAGTTTGTTTCTGTTAGGTTTTCTCCCCGTCGTGACTCCCGTGGTTTGTGTTAGGTGTGGTACTGTGGTCGTGTGGTGTATGATTACCTTCGCTTGTTATGAATTTGCCACTCGTTATGCTTCAATTTTGGAGCATATGTGAATTTAGTAGAACTTGGTTATCTGGGTTGAACGGGGGGAATTTAAAAATTTATCGTGCAATTTGATGCTGTCGTTGAATTCAAGTAGGCTGTTGCTTTTGAGGTCTGACGGATTTTGTGTCCAGTTTTCCACCTTTCGATTAGTGCCCAACTTTCCTATGCAGTTTGGTCACTTGTGGTTGAGCTTTTCGGGAGGCGGCTTACTGTGATAGTGTGATGTATTGGCTCGCTGGGAGAGGGGAAAATGCGGGTTGTTTTGGATTTGACCTGGTTCTTTTGACTTATCGGTGTGATTGTTTTGCTCCTCAGTGTGAAGCTAGTTGAGCAAGAGCTCTGGCAGAAGGAGGAGAAGGGCCTGATTGGCGTACTCCCTGTGCGGGACTCGGAGGCTGCAGTTGGTTCGTTGCTGTCACCTGGTGAGATAAATACCGCTGCTTTGAATTTTGCTATATGAGCAAATTGGTGGGCCTTGGGGACATACATTTACTTACTGAATTTGTTATTGATATTGCAGGTGTGGGCAGTGATTCAGGTGAGGGAGGCAGTAAGGCTGGTGGTTCTGCGGGAGAGTCGTCAAAGCAGGACACCAAGAATGGGAAGGAGCCCATTCACTGGCACAGCAAGTCGGTGACATCATTATCTTTTCCTATAAGATTCATGTATTTTATCCTACAGCGATGTGTTTTTTTAGAGATGTGTTTTTTTTCTTTATTTTTATCCTACAGCGGTCTAGGATAAAGTAATTTGCCTGAGATAGATTGAGAATCAGCAAATATTTTCCACACAGCTCTCTCTCCCAGGAACTTTTCACACAGTTTTTGTTAATAAGTAAAGTTTAACCAAAGGAGGGTTCATTCCACTCATGCACATTTGATCATAGGTTAACACCATGTTTATTTGTGCTTAACCTACTTCCTCCTACAAAAGATTAGCTGAACTCTGAACATTTACCATTTATGATGAAATATGATGGATTATATGATAATTTACATTATGCATCATTTTATCAACTCTGATATTGCAGGCTTAGTTTTCACTACCTTAACCATTTTTTAAATTTCAACCTAACCTTAACTTTTGGTTTTCCTCCACTTGCAGGGGAGTTGCTGCTAGAGCCTTACACCTTTCCAGAGGGGTAGAGAAACCAAGTGGAAGGGTCACTTACATTGTTGTTCTTGAAGGTCTATGTAGGTTCAGTGTTCAGGAACTAAGTGCGAGAGGATCATACCATGTTGCCCGTGTTTCACGCCTTGACATGACAAAGACTGGTAAAATTTTCAAATAAAAGACTTGTTTTATTTTCACAATTTTACTCTATAAGCATCATCATAGATTCATAAGTATGTGGCTGCTAGTACAATCATAGCATAAGTGCAGTTTCTTCTCATGCTATACCTTTGAAGCAGTACATGTAGAAAAAATTTCTGTCCTAAATAATGATGCGATCTTTATTTGTTTTGTCTTTTCAAATTCATTTTTACGGAACTGACTTTTACATCTCTAATATGTTTAGAATTGGAGCAGGCGGAGCAAGACCCAGATCTTATTGCTCTTTCTAGGCAATTCAAAGCTACTGCCATGGAACTAATTTCTGTTCTAGAACAGGTAAAAAAATTGTGCAGAACTTTAGTTAACTTCCAGTCTTGGTCGGTCCCTTGATTTTACAGATAAATTGAAAATTCAATGGAATTAGTGGTAGTGACAGGTTAACTTTTGTACATCTGGCATACACATGAGATGGTGAAACATTAATTCTGAGAGAAGTATTTCTCTAGTGCTTGTCAATGCTGCCAGCTGTGTCTTTATGTGATCCATGGTGCCTGTGTTCTATGCTGGTGAAATACTTGAAATTAGCATTGAGCTTTGACTTACCATGATGCTGATTCTTTTGAACTGCAGAAGCAGAAGACAGTTGGCAGGACAAAGGTGCTTCTTGATACGGTTCCTGTTTATAGGCTAGCTGATATTTTTGTTGCTAGCTTTGAAATAAGCTTCGAGGAGCAGCTTTCCATGCTGGATTCAGTTGACTTGAAAGTCAGACTTTCAAAGGCAACCGAACTTGTAGACAGACACCTGCAGGTATGTCTTGTAGTTTGTTATTTGATGATTAATGTGGTAATTTTACTTCTTTCTTATGAGGTAATCATCTTTTTTTTTTCTTGTGATGGCAGTCCATTCTTGTAGCTGAAAAAATAACGCAAAAGGTTGAGGGGCAGTTGTCAAAGTCGCAGAAAGAATTTCTACTGCGCCAGCAGGTTTGTTTGCTAATTTCCATGCATGAGGGTCTAGAAGTTTTGGGCTGTTTGTACTTTGTATATTCCACATACTTGCAATGGGCTATTAGTAACTTACATGACCATTTATTTTCAGCATACACTTCTATTTCTGATGTGATGGGCCTTCTAATTTGCAGATGAGGGCTATCAAAGAGGAACTTGGTGATAACGATGACGATGAAGATGATGTGGCTGCATTGGAAAGGAAGATGCAGACCGCAGGAATGCCTGCTAATATTTGGAAGCATGCTCAAAGGGAGTTGAGGTAACCTATGATGTAATATCCTTCTCTTTTGGCGATGCTTGTGTTACTGGAGCTTTGTATATTTAGCTAGTCTTTTTCTACAGGCGCCTAAGAAAAATGCAACCTCAGCAACCTGGATACAGTAGCTCTCGAGCTTACTTGGAACTTCTTGCTGACCTTCCTTGGCAAAAGGTCAGTGAAGAAAGGGAGCTCGACCTTAGAGCTGCAAAAGAAAGTCTTGACCGGGATCATTATGGGCTAACAAAAGTTAAGCAGAGGATTATTGAGTATCTGGCTGTTCGTAAGGTTGGTAATTTGACTTGTATCTTATCTTTATGTGCGGATCTGGT
Source organism: Echinochloa phyllopogon (assembly GCA_033239725.1). NCBI lineage: Eukaryota > Viridiplantae > Streptophyta > Magnoliopsida > Poales > Poaceae > Echinochloa > Echinochloa phyllopogon. Next base: position 44,226,391 of record BTCW01000002.1, on the reverse strand, counting down.
TAATGTAGTTTATATCTTATGGAAATCTATCAAATTGCTTGCAGCTTAAACCTGATGCCAGAGGTCCAGTGCTGTGTTTTGTGGGGCCACCTGGTGTTGGGAAGACATCTTTGGCTACCTCCATAGCAAAGGCCCTGAACAGGAAGTTCATAAGAATCTCTCTTGGTGGTGTAAAGGATGAAGCTGATATCAGGGGTCACCGAAGGACATACATTGGAAGCATGCCAGGGAGACTTATTGATGGTCTAAAGGTTCAATCCTGTTCTTCCCATTTCTGTAGTAGTTATACAGGCAGTACCACTGAGAGAACCCATTAGTGCTTGATTATGGTTATTAATGCCTGTTCTCTCTAAACTATATGCTCCTCTAATCTATTGTTTTTGATAGATAGTTTAACCTACCTTGTATAGTATATTAATAGTTCATCAGCCACTTCAAAAAGATTTGCTGTTAGGTCCCTCTTTTGCTCTATTAAATGATGGTTGGTGGTAGAGTTAGCACAGTATCAACTCGAAGCCTTGATATGACCCGGAATCTCTCAAGAAACTATTTGAATAAACATTTAATATAGGCAATTACATGCTCACATGCTATGGATTAAATAAAATGCAGAGAGTATCTGTCAGCAACCCAGTGATGCTTCTCGACGAAATTGACAAGACCGGTTCTGATGTACGTGGGGATCCAGCATCAGCACTACTAGAAGTTCTTGATCCAGAGCAGAACAAAACATTCAATGATCAGTATCCTTTCGTTTATCTTTATTATAAATGAAGCTATGATTTTTCTGTTCGCTGTTGAACATAAGTAGACACAGGTGTACCTCGAGATAATGTTTACAATTGGTATGTGTGGGTTATTCAAGCTCATCATTTGATTTCTCCATGTCAAGTAATGTGAGGGTTGCAGATTTAGTCAAAGAATTACAATTTGCCAGTTAGAGTTTATTTTGACTTTGATACTTGCTATAATTCTTTGAGATTGTGCTTAGTTGAACTGTGATTTTGTAGGCCAGTAGTTTATACAGTAAGAATTCCTTAACTATTCACCAGCTATTTGAATGTTCCGTTCGACCTATCAAAGGTTATATTCGTTGCAACTGCCAACAGGATGCAACCTATCCCCCCTCCACTGTTAGATAGGATGGAGGTAATTGAGCTACCAGGCTACACACCTGAAGAGAAGCTAAAAATAGCCATGAAACATCTCATACCAAGGGTATTGGAGCAGCATGGGTTGAGTTTGGCATATCTTCAGATTCCTGAGGTATGTCACAGCTGCAGTATCTGTTGCACCTTTCCTAGTCTGCACTCTCTGTACTGTGTTGATTTTGTGTGTGCTCACAAAAGTAATAAATGCCAAAATGCCTTCATTGCGAACATAATTATTCATGTTGCTCCATTTTTTTAATAACATAAAATATGTAGTGCTTTGATGGACACGATAAGGGTGTTTATGGACACTTGATAACGGCAACTGCAAATGCTAATTTGGCTTATATATGGAGGAGGCATGTATTCTATTCAACATTGAATGGTTTACAGCGCATTGATGCTGGAAAATTTTTCTGTATGCCTGTATCTTGAGATGTCTATTCATTACTGTTAGCTCATTTATCACAAATCGGAAATTGTGCTATGTTCTACCTTTTAGCCATGCTTGCAACAAATGAACTTCTTCAATCTTCACTAGGGGCAATGGTACTTTACAGCTATCATTACAATGGAATGTTCTACATGATCAATTTATGCGTGACATCTGCTTCTTATTGTTTAATTGGAATGCTTGATCTCATTCATCCCTGATTGCATCGTTCCCATCATGTGTACAGGCTATGGTCAAATTGATCATCGAGAGATACACTAGAGAAGCTGGTGTACGTAATCTTGAGCGGAACCTAGCTGCATTGGCCCGTGCAGCTGCTGTCAAGGTTGCAGAGCAAGTTAACACTCTTAGACTTGGTAAGGAAATACAACCAATTACTACAACTCTACTGGATTCAAGGCTTGCGGATGGTGGTGAAGTTGAAATGGAAGTTATTCCTATGGGCCATGATATATCAAATACTTACGAAAATCCATCTCCTATGATTGTTGATGAGGCTATGCTAGAAAAAGTGCTTGGGGTATGTTATTATCTTTGCACATCATAGTTTTAGTCTAATTTCATGGTTACAAAGTCCTATAATTCTTTTTGTGGTATATGAATTTGTACTTGATATTTGTGATACAGCCTCCCAGATTCGATGATAGAGAAGCTGCAGATCGTGTAGCAAGCCCAGGAGTTTCAGTTGGGCTTGTTTGGACTTCATTTGGTGGGGAAGTTCAATTTGTGGAGGCTACAGCCATGGTGGGTAAGGGTGACTTGCACTTGACTGGACAGCTTGGTGATGTTATTAAGGAGTCGGCACAGCTAGCTTTGACATGGGTATGGATCTTCTTATCACTTATTTGCATGGATGAAATCTTAAAGCTATTCTATGTTTGTTTATACTCTGTTAGCTGAATCTGCGGAATCTCGACATTATGTTCCTTTGCAAAATAATATTTGTGGGAAACATGACAAACTTCACGATTTTGTTATTAATTTTGTTTATTTTGGCATCTCAAACTCCATTTTTGTTTTGTAACTAAGAAATGACCTTGTCTTTTACAGGTGAGAGCAAGAGCTGCTGACCTGAACTTGTCACCTACTTCTGATATCAACTTACTGGAGAGCCGGGATATTCACATACATTTTCCTGCTGGTGCTGTGCCAAAGGATGGCCCTTCTGCAGGAGTGACATTGGTAACATCACTGGTATCACTTTTTAGTAACAGGAAAGTCAGAGCAGATACTGCTATGACCGGAGAGATGACTCTAAGGGGCCTTGTGTTGCCAGTTGGTGGTGTTAAAGATAAGGTAAGTGGCCATTAATATCACTTCATTAGTTTCTTGTTCACTTTAAAACTGTGGGAGTTTGTCATTTTTGTGTGCTACTCTTCTGATATATATTAAATTCCATTCTTTTTCTTGGAATTCAGGTACTTGCAGCACATCGGTATGGAATCAAGAGAGTAATTTTACCTGAAAGGAACTTGAAGGACTTGGCTGAGGTTCCATCACCGATTCTCTCTGGTTTGGAGGTACGTGGTAGCATTGTTGTTTGCTTGAGATTACTCAGGCCTGCTGTTCATTGTCGTTTTGACCCATGCTCTGAGGATTGGGGCTACTAACACTAACTTGTGTCAAAGCGAATTGTCTCACTAATAACATGTGTGTATGTTGTGTGAGGTGTGTTTGGGGTGGAAACAGGGTATAACCCCAAGCCACTCCTTTATAATTGATGTCCATTCTTTTTAATGAAAAGACATGACTGTGCTATGTGATAGAAAAAAAATACTACTACCTCGGTTCCAAATTACTATCATTACTGTGCTATGTAGTACAAAGCTTATTATTAAGATAGCTGTGGAAGAAGTTTATATATTCTGCAAACATTTGGTGCTGATTTATATTTATTTTATTGCTGGCAGATTCTGCTTGTGAAGCGCATCGAGGAAGTACTTGATCATGCTTTCGAAGGTGGATGCCTGTTGAGATCACGCTCCAAGTTATAGCACCTACTCGCATTTGATATGGGTATTTTCTTTGGTGAATCTCATCGTCACAGTACAGATATCACGGATGAGTCTGTGAGACAGCGAGGGTTTAGCTCTCTGGCCAGAGCAGGTCCTGGCACGCCCTTGTCGGTTAAGCTTCACATCTGGAATGTGTATACTGATCAGAATTCAGAGAGCACTAGGGAGATCTGCTGGCGTTTCTGCTGGGATTCCCTGTACGTTTATAGAGATACCAGCTATATCTCTATGCATAGCTGTGATACAAAGCTGGGAGGCCCGCTTGTCGGTTTCTCTGTTGTTAATTTGGGTGTATATGTAATCTATTCCAGGGGAAATAGAGCTAATACGAGGTTGTGGAATTACTTTGTCGAAGCCGAATAATGCGGGACGCATTTTCCTCAAGTACATATACCGATGAACTACTTCAAATGAATAAATAGTCTCCAACCTTTGCTTTTGCTATTTAATGACACTTCGTGGTGTCATGTACTAGCAACCAGGAATTTAATTATAAAAAGGGATAAAATAAGGGAAAAAGTCATAAATCTAAAGCACTCTGCACTAATGTTACTCTATTTGCTTCCCCTAAAATAAATATTCTATCTTGGTCCTCGAGATTATTTTCTCTATCTTAATTTCTCCTAAACCCATCTTTCATGTACTCTATACCGACTATGAGGGTTTTCTACTCTATATCAACTACCAGGGTTCTACTCCTACCAGGATGTGGGACTAATATTTTATTTTATTTTTCTATTTTGTCCCTCCTGTCGCTATCTCCCCCATCTCTCTCTCCTATCTTCCACCCAGCCCCTCCGCATCCTCCACACCCAGCCCACTCCCCTACCCGGCCCCGCGTTCGCCGCCCATGTGCCTCCTCCCGACTCCCCCCCCAGGCGTGCCCGCCGCTGCCCCTCCCCTCTCACCCACCGGCGCCCCACTTCCCTCTCCTCCGCCACCGCCGCCCCTCCCCTCTCCCGCACGGCAGCACCCTCTTTCTCCCGTCGATGTGTGCGCCCGGCGACCTCCTCCAATACGAGCGGAACGGCGACCTCCTCGCGGCGACGGTGGGCCCCCGTATCAGCGAGGTTGCTTATGGCGCGCGACGCCCCTCTTGTTGCTCGTGGTCGCGTGCTCCCGGGCGCGGCGGTGGCTCCTTGTCGGCTGATCCGGCTCTCCCGTGACAAATCCGCACAGAGGAAAGGAGGAGGACGACAACAAGGCGACGGCGAGGGGTGTGCGGCCCTACGCCACGTCGGTGCGTAGCATCGCTTTGCCATCCCGCTACAAATGGCGGAAAGCGGGGCCTCCGTTATTCCGTGGACTTTACCGGCCTCGGTACGGGAGTTCATTCCGATAAAACGGAGTTTTACCGTGGCCCAGTGCGGGCAGCCTAATAGGTAGAGGTTGATAGGTGCCCCACAAGGCAATGGGCACTGAAATTTTAGATTTTTTTCCCTTTAGAAATAACTATAATTTCAATAAAGCTTTTGTCAAAATTGCTATTAAAAATAAAATAAAGAGTCCTTTTACGGTGGTTGGGAGGTATTTCTAGGTACTTCTAGGTACCTCCAGGTACTTCCCCAAATTAAATTCATTAGACAATTTTAATCACTCAAGGGTAATATGGTCATTTGTCCAGCCAAAAACACCCTCCCCACCGGCCCACCCCCGGCCCGCGCCGGCAAACCACATGCGGCACGCATCGCATCTAGCACGCATCGCACCCTACGCTCGTCGTCTCCCTCGCCGTCGCCCTCGCCCTTGCACGTTGTCGACGGGCGACAGCCCTACAGTTGCCAGCCCCTGCCGCACTCCGCCGCCCGTAGCCTTTACGTGAGGGTGCCCTAGTCTGCGCAGCCGTGCTCCGCCGCCACCACCCACAACTTGCCGGTTGTGTTCCACGACCTCGTCGCGCCCTCGCGGCCGCGGCACCAGATTCAATTGAGCAGAAATTCATCAGGCCACAGGACGCAGGTTGGACTCCGCCGCTGTCTCAAATTTCAATTCTTGATATGCCGGTGTTCATCAGAAGGCAATTTGCGCTAGACAGTGACAAGATTGTTACGTGGATATCTAATTTGTGTAACACTCTTGATGGCTGCAGGAGTCCTTGATGGAGATGGCGGATTATGGGTCTTTGATGGAGTACAATCAAATTGTTACGACGACGTTCGCTAGTGAAGATGAAGGATTTCAGTTTTACAATGCATATGCTCTTGAGAAAGGCTTCAGTGTGAGGAAGGGCTATGTTGAGTGGGACGCTGGCCATAATCACGTGATCCTTAGGAAGTTATATTGCAATCGTGAGGGTTTTCGTGCAGAGAAGTACATGAACACGGAGGATATGCAACGCACGCCAAAAGATATAACTCGTGTTGGATGCCCTGCGAGAATTTGTATTGCACGAGATAAGAACACGAGGCAGTGGTTTGTGAATGATTTCATCGACGGACACAACCATCCTATGGTGCCAAGAGACCTTAGTTGTCTTCTGCCTTCACATCGCACAATCGGCAATGAGCAGAAAACAGAAATTCTCGAGATGGAGATTGCTGGTGTCCCTAAATGCACGATATTCGAAAATCAGGAAATGCAGTACGGTGGGTATGATAAAGTTGGCTACACACAACGGGACTTGTACAACTTCTTGCATCGTGATAAGGTGGAGTCAGTTGCTGCTGGTGATGCTCAAACTGTCCTCAGACACCTTAGGGAGCGTGAACGCAGAGACCCTAAATTTTTTTTCAGGAGCAAGACTGATGGGAAAGGACATCTGGTGGCAATGTTCTGGTGCGATACTCAGTGCCTGCTTGATTATGCAGCATTTGGTGATGTCGTTGTATTTGATAGCACCTACAAAACAAATTGGTACAACGTGCCCCTAGTTCCTTTTGCTGGGGTGAATCATCATTGAAGCACTGTTATTTTTGGGTGTTCAATAATTTCTCATGAGGATACAACCTCGTATGAATGGGTGCTGAGAACATTTGTGCAAGCTAATATTCAGAGGCATCCTATTTCCGTGATCACTGATGGAGACCTTGCTATGCAGAGAGCAATAAGGAATGTGTGGCCGAACTCAACGCATAGGCTTTGTGGATGGCATATTGAGCATAACATTGTGCGTAATATTCACAATGACAAAGTGAAGGATGTGTTCAGGGAGTTTCTGTATGACTCTTGCTCCGTAGAAGAGATTGAGAAGAAATGGCTGGCATTCCTGATAGAGCATGAGGTTACAACGGACTCCTGGATTTATGTGATGTATGAGCAGAGGAAAATATGGTGTGCTGCGTATCATGTGGGTAAGTGCTATTTAGGAATTAGGAGCAACCAACAGAGTGAGAGCCTCAACGCTAGGCTTCAGATGAAGCTGAATCCTAAAATGACACTGTTAAAAATGGTACAGAGCTATGAGAGATGCCTTGGTAGGACGCGCGTAAATGAGGCCGATAAAGATAAAAATGCCTTGTCATCTGAGCCATTCACAGCTCCAGATGCTCCAATTCTTGAGATAGATGCGAAGAAAAGGTTCACACCTGATGTTTTTAAGAAAGTGCGGTTCAACATACCAGCAGCAAACAAGTGTGATCTGGTTGAGATCCTAGATTTTGATGATACAGAAGAGTATATTGTCAGCAGGAAGGACAAAGGAGACATCTGTTACTATGTGAAATGTGAGTTGAGCGCAGAGGGCAATTTGGAGGGGATTTCTTGTTCTTGCCTAAAGTTGCAATCCCTTGGCCTCCCCTGCTCACACATGTTCTTTGTATTGGGCTATCGGGGCGAACGCAAGCTTCCAGACTGCTGTGTTTTGGATAGGTGGACAATGCGGGCGAAGAGTGCATTTCCTCCGACAAGGAAGAGCAGCATGTACGAGTATTCCGAAACCCTACAGAGGTTCCGTGAACTACGCAATTTGAGTCGCGCTGCATCATTCGCAACAGCTATTTCAACCGATGGATATGAGCGCTTCAAAGCCGTCCTTGCTCAGGAAGTTGCTGGGATCCAGCAAAATGTTGGTGCGAACCAAGGCAGACTGTATGGACCGGTGCTGCCACAAGCCCCGGAGTCTGATTGTGAAGACATCATACATATCTCGGATCCCATCCTAGTGACTGGCAGAGGAGCGCCGAAGAAAAGGCTCAAGACAGGTTTGAGTGAAAACAAATCGAAGTCTAGGTGTTCGCTTTGTAAGGAGGAGGGTCACAATCGGCGAACATGTCCCCAGAGAGACGAGGTATTTCTCAGTTCATCAAGTCTGACAACATGTCGTTCTGTGAGGCATGTGTAGTTATGACTAATATTCCTCTTCATTTGTAGGAAACAAAGCTCCCTGAAGATGTGCTCGATGACTGATTTGTAGGTAAGGTGGTGCATCATACAATTTTTAAACTCTTCTTCCCTCAGAAACTCCTCTATACGATGACCTAACAATTCTTTTTCTGCTTGAACAGAACAAGGCTGTTGATCTACATCTTCTTCGCGCACGATTTGCAATATCATGGGGTTCTAATCAAAGAGATGCATGGTTCAATGGTAGCAGTGGATATCAGTGGAGCTGGGTTTCATAACTCTTAACTCTCCTTTTGTTACCACATTCATTATACTCTGTTTACCATGGCTGTATGGCTGGACATCTTCATAGTGCATAGAATGACCATGAACTCCTGAATTATTTGTGAAACATATGATGCTGTGAAATGTGGGGATCGATCTGAGACATTGACAGCGATTATCGTGAGATGCATCGGTCCGACGGGTGGGACAACATTACCGTTTAGTTTACCTTTTACGTAAGATTCCGTTGGCATTGTGACGCCAACGTGAAAGTGCATCTAGGCACTTATATGTTTTGGTGATTTTGGATGACAACATGATTTGTATTTAACTTGTTTGTTTAAGAATATCAGCAGGGTTTTATTCTTATGGATATTCATGTAATATGTTTATTGAAGAATGAGAGCTCATTGTTGGTATATATATGATATGAAAACAAACAAGTGTTTATGATCCCATGCAACTAAGTAATACAATGACAAGTGAAGTGAAATGACAAATGAGACACGGTCTTATGCAAATTAGTTGGTCTCATCTATAGGATACTTGTCAAAGGTTTTTGGGACAAAATAATTGAAGAAATTGGGATTTCTTTGGGCTTGATCCATGGCAATGGTTATATTCAAAATGAGACATGATTCTATGGTTAGTATATGGTCTCAAGTGCATGGAAGCTCATGGATAAGTTATCTACCAAAGAAAACATACAAAACAATATTGAAGATATTTCAAGTTGATAGAAGACATGGATTTCAATGTGGTATTCATGATGATGCAATACAAAGTGGATCTCAATGTGGCTAGATATGGTGAAAGGGATTAAGCTAGATGGTCGTGTCCAGGTACCAAGCAAAGAGAAGGGCAAGTTGGTCTTGTTGCCGAGGGACTTTGCTAGGGTGAAGACTAGCATCATAGTTTGATCTCTATGCACTAATCAAGCCTTACCGAGTGAAGCTATGCAATGCATCTAATTCTCTATTGATCATATATTGAAATGGCTTATGAATTGGATATACTCGGAAATTCTAAGCCATTGGCTCAAGTTGGATTTGCTCTGCAATATAAAGATGTTGAAGCCCTCAAAGTTGAGAATGACCAAGTATGGCAACAATCAAGGCATTGAAGCTCAAGTGGAAGAATTTATTTATTTTAATCTTGAATTTAGGAATGTCGTACTATCAAGAGGGATGCAACATTAGTTGTTTGACAACACCAAAAGTGCTCATAGATCAACCCATGTGAGATAGCCTTGAGAGTGGAGTCTTTTGGGACTCAAGTGTGCTGAGTCGACCCAAACCGGTCTGACCGGTTTGGGAAACCGGTCTGACCGGTTTGGGGCTCTGACAGGTGTAACGGCTACTTTGGTTTAAAAACCGGTCTGACCGGTTTGGGGCTCTGACAGGTGTAACGGCTACTTTGGTTTAAAAACCGGTCTGACCGGTTTGGGAAACCGGTCTGACCGGTTTCCAACGGGTATAACGGCTAGTTTTTGGGATTGGGGTATTTATACCCCTTGGCCCTCTCCTTTGAGGGCTGCTGGTTCCATTGCCTTTGTGGCACGTCCCAAGCCTTTCCAAGCACCAGCAAGCTCTCCCCAAACCTCTCTATGTGAGAGTTGATTGATTTAGTTCATATCCTTGGATTTGGGTTGAGGGATGCCTTGTGTATGAGCTAGATAGCAAGAGAGAGCTAATTGCAACAGTGAGAGCATATCCATAGTCTTGAGCACTTCCGGTGAAGTCTAGCAACCAATTGAAGCATTTGTTACTCTTGGAGGTGATCCTCCTAGACGGCTAGGCGTCGCCGGTGAGCTATCGTGTTTGTGGTAAGCCGCGGATCGCTTGTATAGGCCGGCCTTGCCTCCTTCGTGGAAAAGGGCCAAAAGCTAGTGGAACCCGAGGAAAGTGGCTTGGAGTGGATAAGCCTGCCTTTCGTAGGCCCTCAACGGAGACTAGGATTCATCGTGTCTTTGTGACAGCCTCGGTGGCAGCGGTGAACTCCGAACTTCGGGAAAACAAATCTTTGTCTCTTGTTTTACTTCACAAGCTCATTTCTAGCATTTATATTCGCTTCCGCATCGTTCTACTTGGGTGTGCTCTACTTGTGTGCAGGTACTAAGTGAACCTGCTAGTTATCATCTACAGGAGCTCATCACCAAGTTTGGTTTGTGCTAGAACTCGTAGAGGGGGTTAATTTACATAGTTGGTTTTCTCTGTGGAAAACCGGTCTGACCGCTTTGGTAAAGCGGTCTGACCGGTTTCTGTACTAATTGTGTGAAAAAGTTTGTAATTTGCAGATTCACCTATTCACCCCCCTCTAGGTGACATCAAGGTCCTTTCACAACGCACTACTTGTGCCGTGTCCAAAAGAAAAACACACTACTAGTGCCGGTGAGCACACTGGCAGTCTCGTACAACGGAATTAAGTTACGATCCGGTGATCACCTTATTGCACCGGTGATCATCACCTGATATGATCACTTTACTGATCATCACCGGATATGATCATTGTATGGCACCTGTGATCACCGGATATGTTCACTTAATGGCTCACCGGATATGATCAATGTGGCCACCGGAAAGGATCACCGGATATCACTTGTTTAATACTCTGATACAGTCCCATGCATTCAACTCTAAATCGTGCGAGACTCACACGTGGAGTTGGCTGGTTCAAGAGATAGCCTTCCTTGGACGGAGGCTGGTTGCCGCCTCGGGTGTCAACGTGGCGCCCGACGGGCGTCTGGGCGTGCCACCTGTATCCCGGGAGGTCTACAGGGCAAGCCTAAGACCCCGGGGTCACTTTTTTTTTGGTGAGGAGACGGACCCCGGGGTCACCTGCAGACGACTGACGAAGCGCTAGGCGCCTTATGAGGCGGGGTCTTCTGGGCCTTTCGTTTGCGCGGGCCGATGGGGTCGGTGCCCGTATCGACGCGCTGCCACGGCCGCCTGCCGCATGCCTCTCCGTAATCATCATCATGTTCATTTACGGATGATATCACTGTGTCGTGTCAGGCGGCGGCATGATGAGCACATTTGACCGTGGCGCTCAAGGTGGGTTCGTTCACCTCAGAACAGAAGGATCACCCTATGTCCCCGCTGATCATCACCGGATATGTTCACTATATGGCACCTGAGATCACCGGATATGATGACTTAGTGGCACCGGGTGATCATCACCGGATAGGATCGCTGTATGCTCACCAGATATTTGTTGATTAATACTCGGATAGTCTAATGCACGCAAATCTAAATCGTGCGAGACTAACGCGTGGGGTTTTTATAGAGATATATAAGAGCAACCATCTGACTCTTGACACGATAATTAATCTTGTAGATGTATGAAAGCTAGCATCTGGCTTAACCATTGGAGAAGGCTGGTTCAAGAGATAGCGTTCCTTGGACGGAGGCTGCTTGCCGCCTCGGGTGTCGACGTGGCGACCGGCGGGCGTCTCGCGCCGCGCTGCCTGTGGGATCCGCGCGCCTTAAACGTCGTCGACATCTCGGGGTGCCACCTATATCCCGGGATGTCTCCGGGGCAGGCTAGGACCCCGTGGGCCGTGGCCACCTGCCCACGGCTGACGAAGCGTGAGGCGCCTGAGCGGGCCGATGGGATGGGTCGGGGCCCGTATCGAGGCGCTGCCGCGGCCGCCTGCCGCACGCCTCCTCCGTGCCAGCCGGTGTCATAATGAGCAGGGGCAGTCAAGGCAGATTCCTTCTCCTCGAAGGATACCAACCGCGCGCCTGGCACCTCGAAGGCGCCTGCAGTTGGGTCACTGACAGGTGGGCCTCCCTGTAATCAGGCCCACCTGTCAGCGAGTGAACTGCAGGAGTTCAATCGCAGAGGAGACTCATCCCGCGCGTGAGGGACCACGTCAATTTGGTCCAAAGTTGGACTGGTGGTGGGCCTCACTCGGTTTAATTGCCGCGGGCTCTTCGGAGATCGTGCGTGACGTGCCGGGCGTCGCTACCCATCGCCTTCCCTGCCTTCGTCCTCACTTTCCATCGCGTTCCTCGCCTTCGTCCTCACATTCCATCGCCTTCCTCGCCTTCGTCTTCCTCGCGATTGCAACCCCTCTCTGTCTCCCACCATGACGCGCAAAGTCCAACATAGCGGCCCCCGGGTCCTCGACTTCACCCCGTCCACCGTGACTGCAAAGGCGGCAGACAAAACAAGGTCCTTGGTCTCCCCCGGCACCGTGCTCCGCACCGGCACGACCTTCCCCGACTTCCAGAATTCGAGGGAGATCGTGGTCCTCGTCCCCTCCCTGATGGTGGGGCTCGTGCCCCCGTTCTCGCCCTTCTTCATGGCGGTGCTCGAGGCCTACAACATCAATCTGGTGCACCTGCAGCCCAACGCCTTTAAGATCCTGGCAATCTTCGCCTCAGGGGGGTTTCCTGTCTCGTCCGAGACCGGGTGTGCGGCGCGCCGCTGGTGCGCTACAGCCTTAACCTTAGGCTGGCGTTGCAGTAGGAGGACAACGAGGAGACTCGCCAGCGGCTGATCGCGAACACCTACAAGGCGGGCAACCTTGATGCGCGCTTCATCATGGGGATGAGGGCCGCGTTCCGACAGCATGATGGGGCTCTTCATCCCCCGCTGCACGACCTAGAACGGGCTGCCCGCGGAGGCCACAGGCCAGCGGCGTACATGCTCGCTATGTTCCTATGGCGAGCAAATCGTGGCACCGAGGACGACCGCCGGGCCAAGCAGCTCCTGGCCCAGGTGGCGGATGACGACACGGCCCTCACCGTATGGAGCGACCGCGGGGTTTGCGGTACAAGCGAGCACATCTTCGACTCGCTGTGGGCGGACATCTGGCCTCATGACTACCTTCCCTCCTTTGCCGTGCTTGGGGAGCCGGTGCCTCACGCCGTTCATCGGTGCGCGTCCCCGTACAGGGATCCGGACGGATGGCACCGGGGCCGGTGCGGAAAGCGAGTCGACCTTGATGGATGGTTCTGGTGGTCGTACTTCTACAGCGAGGAATGCAGGATCCGGCGCGTCTGCTGGTCCACCTTCTTCAGGATCGGGAATCGAATGTAGAACAGCTTCATCTTCGTCCATGCTGTCGCGGTGTTCACGGCGCGACCTTTAGTAGGGTACTAGGGTGGCTAGGGAACCATCGTTCTTTAGGACTCTAATTATGTTTTTCACATTATTTAACCTTCAGCTCATGATTTCATTGTTCTGCACTCAAAATTTGTATGCTTCATGTGCATTTTAACTACGATGGATGATGGTGGTGATAGATGGCCCGAATTGCATTATTTTCTTGGGCCTGTACAACCAACCAATCAGACCCACTATGAATTTGTTTCCTATTATTCGCATGCACCATTTCATCTGGTGGTAAACGCTAATGCCCACGGGACAATGTGTGAGGAAGCTATAAACATGCTTTTCTGAATTGAATGAACTAATGTTTGCGTGCACAGGCCAGTCCGGAGCGTCTATCCATGCGATCAACGTTGTCTCCATCCTAACTCAAAGTTTCCACGCTTCATATACCCTGGTAGCTACGTCATACGCTTGTAGATCATGATAGCTTTCCACCGGTGAGACTGTGAGAGTGTCATGTCCGTTAGGTGATACGCTACTACTACTGGGGCACTCGTCCTTAGGGTGGATTTTGTGTCGAGTGCTCACTGCTCAGTACTCCGTAACATGGACACCCAGCGTATTTATCAGCGGATGTGATCAATGTATGGTACCGGTGATCACAGGTGGTCGTCGTACAGTACCGGTGATCACTGCATACGATGACAGCGTGCACCACACTCGAACAGTGCTACCAGAACGGCGTATCCTCGACGTCAAGTTCTATGATTAAATGGCAATCGTCAAAGGCATCCTACAAAGGCGCCGTAATTCCTTGATTATTCTTGTTATTTAAGGGAACGAGGCATGGTAACAGGCCTAATCCCTTCGCTATGGTGCCCTTGCCCTCTTCCACCGCCATTCTCATCGACCTTCCCTACCAGCATCGGGGCTGGTGCGGCAAGCGAGCCGGCCTTGATGGATGGTGGTGGTGGTCGTACTTCTGCAACGAGGAATGCGGGATCCGGCGCCTGTGCGAGTCTACCTTCCGCATGATCGAGAATCGTTTTTAGGACAGCTTCATATGCGTCCATGCTGTCTCGGGGTTCACGGTGCGACCTTTAGTAGGGTGGCTAGGGAACCAGCGTCATTAGGACTCTCATAAAGTGTTTTGCACCATTTTACCTATTGTTCACAATATCATTTGTGTTGTACTCAAAGTTAGTATGCTTCATGTGCAATTTAACCGCGATGGATGATGGCAATAGATGGAGGACGACCTTTGAGACTCCACATATGCTGGAAAGCTCTCTCAAACGTTGTGCCGGTATACCGCACAAGATCGTCTCGATATAGGCATGCTCAGCCTGGTACTGTTGACCCGTGACTCGCTGGCAGCCGGGCGTGGATACGCATGCGTGTCTACCTTTCCCTGTGCAGTCAGGGAAAACAGCTTTTGACCGAGCATGAGCATGCTCGGTGCATCGTTATCACCACGTTGTTTAATCACGGGCGTTAGGCAGTGGCGGATGCAACTTGAGTTGCTAGGGGGCTCTTGTTCTCGTCCTCCTCTACATTGATCTCTTTTCCCTTTCTTTCTTCTTCTTCCCTTCTTCTCCTCCTCTTTCACCGGATGCCCTGGCTACAGGGGTGGTGGAGCACCCCAGCCCACGCTATAACCAGCGAGCCTCGGCTATGGTGGTACCGCTGAGACCCTAATTCCCTGCGTCCACCGATCCTACCGGTGTTGACACCGGTCCGACTTGTCAGTGTACTTGCATGCCCTTGGAAGATTGGGACCTTTTTTAACCGCTGCGCTGACCGGTGATCATAGCATATGTTCACCGGACAGTCTAGCGCAGTACGGATGTGAGCACAATCTAGCATGGCAAGCATGAACCCCCTTGTACTAGCGCTAGGGTTGAGCGGCGGCCGTGGATGGTAAACTCACCCATCTTGCGCGGGTGGTGGGCCGAGCGGGCTTGTGCAGGCTTCGAAATACGGACTTCCACACATGGGCCGAAATGCATTATTTTCTTTGCCCTGCGCACCAATATTCAATCAGACCCTCTATGGATGCGGGGAGCATGCACTCGTTCGACCGGTGATAAACGGTAATGCTCACCGGACAACGTTTGTGGACGCTTGAAACATGTTTTTTGAATATGATTATGTCAAACATTCAAAGGATAAATTACACTCGGCCATCGGCCGTTTAGAGATACAAAGACATGTACTGCCTGCTAGGCAGCTCTTGGACCACTTCAGTTAGGCAGTGAGACCACGATCACCGGGAGCAGTTTCCACAGCTGTCTCGCCGGTTTTCTTGTCGCATCCCACCAACTGAAGAACCTCATGGCTGCATTGCTAGAAGAGGGGGAGGACTAAACACCACCAACGGCGCCGAGACTTGACCCTGCAGGACGTCCTCGATAAGCTCCCTCGCGAAATCGGCCATCGATTCGGCATCATTTGCTAGCTTCCTAGCAAAATCGACGCCCATCTCGGCCTCCTCGCTCGGTTCCATCACGAGTAGGAACTCCATCTCACCGATGAGGAGCGCTATGTCCTGCTCCTTTCCCCCAGCATGTGCACCACCTTTCGCCGACTTTCTTATGGCATCAATGGCGCGCCCCATGGCATGTACTTTGAGCTACTTCACTCTCACTCACGAACTCATCTGGAGGACGAACTTTGAGACTCCACATGCTGGAAAGCTCTCTCAAACGTTGTGCTTGTATACCGCACAAGCTCGTCTATATGCAGTCGTGCTCAGCCGTGTACTGTTGACCCATGACTCGCTGGCAGCCAGGCGTGCTCAGCCGGGTACTGTTGACCCGTGACTCACTGGCAGCCGGGCGCGGATACGCATGCGTGTCTACCTTTCCCTGTGCAGTCAGAGGGAACAGCTTTTGTCCGAGCATGAGCATGCTCGGTTCATCGTTATCACCACACTGTTTACTCACGGGCGTTAGGCAGTGGCGGATGCAACTTGAGTTGCTAGGGGGCTCTTGTTCTCGTCCTCCTCTACATTGATCTCTTTTCCCTTTCTTTCTTCTTCCTCCCTTCTTCTCCTCCTCTTTACCGGATGCCCTGGCTACAGGGGTGTTGGAGCACCCCAGCCCACGCTAACCAGCGAGCCTCGGCTATGGTGGTACCGCTGAGTCCCTGATTCGCTGCGTCCACAAATCCTACCGGTGTTGACACCGGTCCGACTTGCCAGTGTACTTGCATGCGCTTGGTGGATTGGGACCCTTTTTTACCGCTGCGCTGACCGGTGATCATAGCATATGTTCATCGGACAGTCTAGCGCAGTACGAACGTGAGCACGAATCTATCATGGCAAGCATGAACCTCGTACTAGTGCTAGGGTTGAGCGGCGGCCGTGGATGGTAAACTCACCCATCTTGCGCGGGTGGTGGGCCGAGCGGGCTTGTGTAGGCTTCGAAATACGGACTTCCAAACATGGGCCGAAATGCATTATTTTCTTTGCCCTGCGCACCAATATTCAATCAGACCCCCTATGGATGCGGGGAGCATGCACTCGTTCGACCGATGATAAACGGTAGTGCTCACCGGACAATGTTTGTGGATGCTTGAAACATGGTTTTTGAATGAACTAGTGTTTGCGTGCATAGGCCGGATCGGAGCGGCTATCCGGTACGATCAACGGATTCTCCTTCCTATCTAACATGGAACCATCCTTAGGACTTTTGTACGCTTCATGTACCCGTTTAAGATGATAGCGTGGCTCCCATGTCTAAAGCATGATCTTGTAGCATGGTTAATACAATTCCCATGAATTCCCATCAATACCGGATGTGATCACTGTATGGCCACCGGATAGGATCACTGGATATCTCATCGTGTGAGACTGACGCATGTGGGGTTTTATAGAGATGGGAGCTAGCATCTGACTCTTGACATGATACTACTCTACTCTTCTAGATGCAGGGCGATAACACTGTACGCCCGTGAGGGAACAGGTAGCGAATATCTACTCCGTATGTGAGGAAGACAAAACATTGTGCGCCCGTGAGGGAACAAGTAAAGAATATCAACGAGGGAAAGCCGCTTCCATGCATGCCTGGTCAAAAGGACAATCAATATCTGCACAGAAAAAAAGACTATGTGCATGCGCATCCGCGTTGCATCTGTCAAGAATCACGAGCCAACAGTAACTATCCTCGCCGCGCATATAAATAACAACACTCTTCAAGCCACCAACATGTGGTGCCCGTCCTGTTCGCTTGGACTATCAGCCACCAGCCAGCAGTGTTTTTCTCTCAGCAAAAACCAGCGCCAGCCACCAGCCACCAGCCAAACCAACAGGGCAGGGGCTCGATGAGGGAGAAAAAGCAATGCGTAGGGGAGTGCAGTATTGATGCCAGAAGAAAGCTAGCGAGCGGCGATAAGGACGCTGGGCGAGAGGAGTGGAGGATAGACCTCAACGTCGCTGAGATGGGAGTCGACTTCGCTAGGAAGCTTGAATGTCGCCCTCTTCCATTCATGCAGCCGCACAAGGTTCTTCAGTTGGTGTGATGCCAGAAGAAAACTAGCGAGAGGTCTGTGCATACTATGCTGGTTTCTCTTGGGTTGAATACCTTACTGTTGTAGCCAAAGTACTGCCAAATAGGCAGTTTATGTCTTTGTATCTCTAAACGGCCCATGACCGACTGTAATTTACCATTGTAATTCCTTAGAGTTTGAATATGAATATGTTCACCGTTGCCAGGCGCCTGTATGTAAGCTATCACCTCAAAGGATCACCTTTTGTGCCCGCTAATCAACACCGGAATGTTCACCGGATATGTCAGTTAATGGCACCGGTGATCATCACCGGATATGACTGTTGACACGATACTTACTATTGTACTCCGTACATGATAAAAGCTAGTAGCTGGCTTAACCATTGGAGAAGGCTGGTTCAAGAGATAGCCTTCCTTGGACATAGGCTGGTTGCCGCCTCGGGTGACAACGTGGCGCCTCCTGCCCACGACCGACGAAGCGTCAGGCGCCTTATGAGGCGAGGTCTACTAGGCCTTTCGTTTGAGCTGGGCCGATGGGACGGGTCGGGGCCCGTATCGACGGAGTCACCGGACATTGTATCACCGGACGAATCTGAGGCTCTAACAGGTGGTCACAACGGTCTCACCGGACAGTGTATCACGGGACGGACCTGATGCTCTATCCGGTGATCTCACGGTGTCACCGTTGAATGCTAACATGAACTACTAGCGTGGCAGCAACTCAATTCTAGGAGTGCAGCAACAAGCACAGCAGCCGAGGCTAAGTAGAAGACACATTACAGTTCATACACTTACAATAACAAATTACAGTCGGCCATTAGCTGTATACAAGAACAAAGGTACAAAGGCAGTTTGGGGGTATCCACAGCATGGTACGCTACATGAACTGGTCGCAAGTTTTCTTGTACCATCATGCCAACTGAAGATTCTGAGGCGGATGAAGAGGAGGTGAGGGGCAGCATTCAGGTTACCCTCGGCGCCGACACTTGCCCGGTTCGCAATGATCGACCTCTGTCCTGCCATTGTTGATCTCAGTCCTGGCCTTCTGCCAAAAATCCTGATGCTGCTCTCGCGCTTCATCTACTTCGCCGCTCGCAAGGTTTCTTCTAGCATCAGTAGCACGTACCCTTGTGCTCTTCTCCCCATACGCTACTACTACTGGAGCAATCGTCAGGAGGCTGAAAGAATTTTGCGTGCTCATTATGATGAACATCGGCATGTGCACGATGGCCGGCAGCGGTCAGATCACTTTTTTCACGGACGTACTATTGGTCAACAGACATGTCAGTCCACTGACACAGGTTGTTGGATGCACCCGCATGCAGGTTCACAGATGTAGGATTTTTTCCGGGACTCATCTTCCGCGTTATCTCTCAGCAACATGGTTGATTACTTCTCTGAATCGAGTTGCACTGCTTGAGATGTCCATTTCCCTCCTGAGCCATCTGAAACTGCTTCTGCTCCTATCATTTCTTCCTCTTCATCTGCCAAACACCATCACGAAGATCACACAGCAAAATCCGCTTATACTGGGTGGCCTCACGATCAATCCACGCATATTAGCCGCAATCCCCGAGCTTCTGCACTAAAATTGAACAGCGAATCAGAACATCGATCGCAGAACGGACCAAATCCAAGGGAAAACCTAAAGAAAGGCTTACCAATCGTCAAGGGCATCTGAAGTACCTCCGGCCCGGGTCATCGTCGCTCCTTCGTGTCCAGGGAGGCGCCGTCCTATTGGACTTCACCGGCGGGGAGTAGTCATACTCGGTACGGCACCGGCGCCGTCAACATCTCAATCTCCCTGACTCCTCTTCCTTTCGACGACGATGCGGACCACCGTGGCGAGCGCGACCTTGATGACGCCATGGCGGCAGCCTCCCTCCCGCACGCCCCCTCGTTGGCAGGAACCCTAGGTCCGCCACGAACCCTAGGCCCGACCTTCCAATCCGATCAATGGGCTCGAACTATATTAGATCAACCATTTCAATCTAAACTATACTACAAAAACGTTATCCTAATCTTTGTTGATTGACTATTCTACCCTTGATGCAAAAACTTAATCCCGGAATGGCCATTAGCACGGCTGTACCACACCTTTTTTTGTGCGGGCCCCACCAAAAGAGAGGTACCAGGTACATACTGGCCCACCAAAAGAGAGGTACCGGGTACATACTAGGTACCTCTCTTTTGGGTACCTCTAGGTACTTCATCCGCTTACAGCCGTCGGATCGAGCGACGGGAGCCATCCAATTTTTCTTCAACTACCGTAAAACGATTCTAAAATAAAATGTGCGTGTCGTCCTTAACCTTGTATGGAGATGTTTCCTAAATCTGTGAGCTCTTAAAATATATTTTTCTCTCACTCAACTTGTCCTGTTGTATCCGGCGGGTATCTTTTAATTTTGTTCACCGGTACAATTGCAACATAAGTTATATGTTGGGTGCATTATTACTTTATTCATAGACTTCGTCTGAAGAGAAGTATATTGACTTCTAGTGTCAAAACCTTTCTTAAATTTGATAAAATTTGTAGCACCATAACGTATGAAAAATACTTCAAACTTTGTTAGGTACAAATGAAAATATATTTAGTAATAAATTTAATGGCATTTATTTGGTATAAAAATTATGGATTTTTTGTATAAGTTCGACTTAACAAAACTAGAATGACTTTTTTTTGGAATATTTCCTTAAAACCTATAGTCATTTATAATCTTTTATCACTAACAAATAAGGATTAACACAAAAAATGGTAGCATAAGATTGTTACATCGAGCCAAAAAAAATATAATGGTCTCCTCGCCAAATGAAGAAACAACAACATAGCGCCTCAAGAACATGGTTTTGCATGAACTCTCAGTCATTATTCGCGTAATAATTTTTTCTTAATAATTCGCATATACGGAGTATATATTTGTTGAAAAATAGCATTCAGAATGCGCTGTCCGTTCTGCTTATTTGCTTCCACATGGTTGGCTGAACTATCCCTCCCACGGATCGACCCTCGGAAAACCCCATCCCAGACGTCCAAAGCCCTCGCAATCTGACCGTCCATTTCCTCTCTCACGGATCGACGGGCCCACCACCTCTCCCCGTCGGCTCCACTTAAATACACCGCTTGGCATCTGAGCGGCATCAACATCACAACGCTCAAAGTTCTCGCGCCCAGACTCCCCAATTTTTTCCCCTCTCCAAAGCTCTCTCGAAGCGCGGAAGCAGCAGCCATGGACGCCACCGGAGCCGGCGGGAAGGCGAAGAAGGGAGCTGCCGGGCGCAAGGCGGGTGGCCCGAGGAAGAAGTCGGTGTCGCGGTCCGTGAAGGCCGGGCTGCAGTTCCCCGTCGGCCGCATCGGGCGCTACCTGAAGAAGGGCCGGTACGCGCAGCGCGTCGGCACCGGCGCCCCCGTCTACCTCGCCGCCGTCCTCGAGTACCTCGCCGCCGAGGTGCTCGAGCTTGCCGGCAACGCGGCGAGGGACAACAAGAAGACGCGCATCATCCCGCGCCACGTGCTCCTGGCGATCCGCAACGATGAGGAGCTCGGGAAGCTGCTGGCCGGCGTCACCATCGCCCACGGCGGCGTCCTGCCCAACATCAACCCGGTGCTGCTACCCAAGAAGGTGGCGGAGAAGGCGGCCAGCGGTGCCAAGGAGGCCAAGTCGCCCAAGAAGGGCGCCAAGTCCCCCAAGAAGGGCGCCAAGTCCCCCAAGAAGGCTTAGATAGACTCTCAAGTAGTGCCATTCTGTAAAATGTTCATGTTTGGTGGATCTGTAGATGGGATGGCTTTTGATGTACTGTTGTTGCTGTGGTTGGTATGTTCATTAAGTCTGTCGAAGAATTAAGAAATCTCACTATGTTCTTTGATGTTTGATTTATCGCCCAAATTTGCAAATGTTGCTGAGGCTTGAGAACCAAGTTTTTTCCCCTGAAACTGATGTCTGCAATTGAGCAATTCTTCTTGATCTAGACTAACAGGGCAAGTTAGTAAACCGTTGGGTCATGGTAAATTCTTGCCGTTCCAATTTTCTTCAATTCCTTATTTGCCTATGTCTCTGACATAAACAGGTCTTGCATCAGTGAGATCTCGATGGCAAATAGATTATTACAAATTGCAATGCCACAATTCACATACGGAGTGCTTGTTTCATTATCACTTTCTCGGCACATAAATAGCAAATAGGCAAGCAGAAAACAATGTATCAGAAGGCATGGATGCGCACAACACATAGACATAGCTAGAGAAATGATTCAGTGGAACTTCCAGTAACAAATCTATAGATTATATTTTTTTCATTTAAAGAATCTAGTGATATTTGCGTGCTCGCCATTGCATGGACAATAACATATAATCCCTATGTCCCATAAGGAGTCCCATGAAGATGTGATTCTGAGATTAAAAAAGTCACATAAAAGAGTGCAATTCTAGCCTTAACAAACTGTTTTATTTTATAAAATAGTTAATTATCTGTATACACGAACAACCTCCATGACTAAATTAGTGGGATTGAGATAGTTATTTAGGGTAACATGCTCTTTTGTCAATGATACAATTCCATGAGGTTGGAAACCCATTCCAATTTCTGGAATATAATGTTTTCTATGCACATCATGGACAAATTTTATTTTCGAAAAAAAATGCTATTTGATATTGCTATCTTTTGATTTTGTTAAACGGTACAATTGTAAGAGATGTAATCTGTTGGGTGCATTACTTTGTCCATGGACTTCATCTAAAGAGAAGAATATTGACTTCTAGCGTCATACTATTTAAATTTTAACTAACGACTACCTTTAAACTTTTAATTTAAGTAAAATAATAATATTTTTGGCTCCATTAAATCTACTCCCTACCAAAAAAAGTCCCTATAATTTTGTCTTAATTCAAAGTCTTTCTTAAATTTTGACAAAATTTGTAGCACCATAGCGTATGAAAAATATTTCAAACTTTGTTAGATACAAATGAAAAAAATATTTAGTAATAAACTTATGGAATTTATTTGGTATAAAAAATATGTTTTTTGTAAGTTTGACTTAACAAAACTAGAATGACTTATTTTTTAGAATATTTTCTTGAAACCTACAGTCATTTTAAATCTTTGATCACTAACACATAAAATGGTACCATTAGATTGTTACATCAAGCCAAAAAACATTATAATGGTCTCCTCGCCAGAAAAGGACTCACACAGAAATTGGTACCATTAGATTGTTACATCAAGCCAAAAAAAACATTATAATGGTCTCATCGGCCAGAAGAAGAAAATAAAGGTATAATTCTCAATATTAGTGTTAAAACAACAACAACAAAGCGCCTCAAGAACATGTTTTTGTATTAATTTACAATAGCAGTCAGAACGCGGTGTCCGTTCTGCTTATTTGCTATATTTTTTTGTTGATAATTCGCTTATATATATTTGTTGAAAAATAGCAGTCAGAACGCGGTGTCCGTTCTGCTTATTTGCTTGCACATGATTGGCTGAGCTATCAATCCCACGGATCGCCCCTGAGAAAACCCCATCCCAGACGTCCAAAGCCCTCCCGATCTGACCGTCCATTTCCTCTCTCGCGGATCGTCGGACCCACCACCTCTCCTCATCCGCGCCACTTAAATACACCACCGCTTGGCATTTGAGCGGCATCAGCCCAAATTTCTCGCGCCCAGACTCCCTATTTTTTCCCCCTCTCCAAAGCTCACTCGAAGAGCGGCAGCAGCAGCCATGGACGCCACCGGAGCCGGCGGGAAGGCGAAGAAGGGAGCTGCCGGGCGCAAGGCGGGTGGCCCGAGGAAGAAGTCGGTGTCGCGGTCCGTGAAGGCCGGGCTGCAATTCCCCGTCGGCCGCATCGGGCGCTACCTGAAGAAGGGCCGGTACGCGCAGCGCGTCGGCACCGGCGCCCCCGTCTACCTCGCCGCCGTCCTCGAGTACCTCGCCGCCGAGGTGCTCGAGCTTGCCGGCAACGCGGCGAGGGACAACAAGAAGACGCGCATCATCCCGCGCCACGTGCTCCTGGCGATCCGCAACGATGAGGAGCTCGGGAAGCTGCTGGCCGGCGTCACCATCGCTCACGGCGGCGTCCTGCCCAACATCAACCCGGT
The DNA here is from genome assembly GCA_033239725.1 of Echinochloa phyllopogon. NCBI lineage: Eukaryota > Viridiplantae > Streptophyta > Magnoliopsida > Poales > Poaceae > Echinochloa > Echinochloa phyllopogon. The sequence goes on along the minus strand of BTCW01000002.1, from coordinate 44,202,563 downwards.
GCTGCTGCCCAAGAAGGTGGCGGAGAAGGCGGCCAGCGGCGGCGCCAAGGAGGCCAAGTCGTCCAAGAAGGGCGCCAAGTCCCCCAAGAAAGCTTAGAGCAGAGACTCCATTAGCACTGTGCTGTATAACATCTCCGTGTTTAGATCTGTGGATGGGATGTGTTGTCTAATTTCGCCGTTTTGCCTTGTGATCTGTCCATTTTCGCCGACAAGATTTTCAGAAATCAGAGCAACTTACTACGTATTCACCATGTTCTCTTCTTCTCTAGATCTTCAATCTGGGTGGATACATTTGCCGTTCTGCTATTTTAGAGTACTACGGGATGTGCAGTGGCCAGAATTGTGCGTCAGAACAGGCTCAAGTGAAAAATAAATTCACTGGAGCAGGCAAATCACAAGTAGTAGGTTAATCTGCCCTCCAGCCTACCCAAAATTGTCTGGAACAAACCTCATAGCAGCAATGGATTATAAACGGGATCACGTTACAAATAACAGTCATGTCAGCTAAAGGCAAAGTCAAAAAATTCATTTGGAATAGCAGATACGATGCACAAGCCCTGCCCAACTAAGATATTTAAGGTTCTGAATTATTTATGCTGCCAATTCTACGTGTTCCTATGATTGGAAGCCCGACGAGCAGAAGGGGCAAAACTATCCTTTCACGATGAAAATACATGTAGTTTGATTAGAAAAGAGGGGAAATATATCTAATGATATGGAAAATAAGAGGACAACGTTTCAAGGCTCATTTTTACGAAGACGATGTTAGGAATGACAAAACTGTGAAGCGCAACATTTCAAGACTAAAATTGCAATTTTCTCAACTCACACATTGTACATGTACCCGCCCATAGGCAAAACCGCAAAAGGTTGTCATCTTGTCGCAAGCTCCCAGCTAACTTCTATGTTGCATTGCTCAACATTAGGATACAGTAAATCCAATGACAGCACAAATTTTCTTGGACATCTAGTTATTGGTCAAACCTGTGAGAAATTAAAATACGCAACCATTTGAGATTTGGATGTTATCTACAAAGATGATAAAGATGACCTGTTACTACAAAACATGATCAATTGTTTCATACATGGTTTTCTAGCTATGATATATTGATATACTACAACCATTTATGCATGTAACAAGAATACATAAGGTTCTACTGCTTTCCCTCAACAATACAGAGAGCCCATGAAAACACAAGAGTTTGAACTTTCAAAAGGAGCATTGTTGTAGTGGCTGATTAAGGCCATGCCCAACGTAGTGGCTTCAGGAGTTCAGGGGCCTGTCAAGGACTCAAGGGCTGTCAGAAAAAGATTTTCTGGAGCCACACATTGGAGGAGGAGGGCTGTAAACGATGAATTTTATTGCCACGGCTGGAATTTGGAGTATGCATGATTGTGGAGTTCGGGATGACCCATCTCCAAGAGACTCATTATATCTTTTCTAACTTGGGTGTGTTCTTCTCTTGCTGGCTTGCCTCGCCTGGCCTCGCTGGGCAAGGATAGCCTTGCTGGCAGAGGCGAGCCAAATTGGTTCGCTTGCTTGAGCAAGAGAAAATCTTGAAAACATAGACAACAAGGCAGCCAACAAAGGAACCAAACGTTGCAAGCCTTGCTCAGCCAGGCTAGGCAAGCACCGGCAAGGGTACCAAACAGACCCTTAAATAATAGAGATTTTGGTGAAAAAACACCCTCTACTAGCCTCTTCAATTGGATATTCAGATATAGATATCCTCTATTCTATTCTGGATTTCTCGCTAGCCAAAGATGGAGAGCGAGATGACTTTCTAGACTGCGCACAAGATATAAAAAAGCTGTTAGAAATTATAAAGATATAGAAAATAATTTTACTCAAATGACTATCTTTCAGATAGGCTCTTGGAGATGTTCTTACGGTGGAGCTGCAAATGTGTAATCATATAGATAAGAAACAAATAGCATAAAGTTATACACATGTTTTTTAGTCAATACTCCCCCCCTTCAGAAAGTATTGAATCGTAGAATGACAGTTGCAGGCAAGTGGGTAGTACAACATACATGGCCAAAGGGAAATTAGAACGGCATGCCATTAGCAGTCACATCTCTCATATGTTGTTACTGGCGCTGTCTTTCTACACGGCAATCCAAATCATTGTGTATGCTGGACATACCCTACAAGGCAATCTGATTTACCGGAGTCTTTTGATTGGGAAAAAGACAACTCCTATACCAGGGGCACCCAATTTTCGCTTGACATTTGGCACCGGCCTAAATGCATGACATTTTATTTAGGAAAAAGTCTATTTTACAACCTCCAACTATCACAACAGTCCGATTTTCAACATTGAACTACAAAACCAGATAATAATGGCCATCTAACTGTCAAAACTGTGCAAATTTAGCCCTTATGGTGGTTTCGCAGGTGGTTTTGTATTTTGTAAAAAAATTAAAAAAATCCAATTATATCAAAAAAATCAAAACTAATTTAAATCAGAAAAATATGAAACTAGTATCAAAAATTTCTAAAAATGTAACCTATCTATTATTGCTCTATTTGAATCTTAATTATTCAAACATAATAGGCATAACTATAAGCAATCAAATACTATGGACATAAAAAAATGGATCCGATTAACTGACAAATATAGTGACACTAGATAGGTTACATTTTTAGAAAACTTTTGATACCAATTTTGTATTTTTTTGACTTAAAATGAATTACTTATGAATTTTTTAGTTTAAATTTGAATATTTTTAATTTTAACAAAATAGAACCTTCGAAACTACCCTAAGGGCTAAATTTGCACGGTTTTGACAGTTGGATGGCCTTTATTATCCGGTTTCGTAGTTCAAGGTTGAAGGTCAGACTTTTGTGATAGTTGGAGGGTGTAAAATTGACTTTTCCCTTTTATTTAATGGTGCAATGTAATCATACAGTTCATTCCTGAAATCACTGTCCAATCCAGCATCAATCTGACTGCCAGCAAATGCAGCTGGTTCTGCACAGATTCGGCCAACTTCAAGGAAATGAATCCATATTAGAACATCCATGTTCAAACTTCAAACATCATGAAAAAAAAGGTGTACATGAGATAGTAACCCATGGTTCTTGATTTTACCAGTAGTTTGGATCGGTAGAAAGATGGTGTCAGTAATAATACATAAGATATGGGACTACAATTTGCATTCTCATTTTACTTTGACCATTGCACTATACGTATTTGAGTCCACTTGCAAATAGTTGACGGCTGCATTGAATTACAATTGCTCCATGAGTTATTTCCAAACAGGGAAAATACAATGCTAAACTCTCGTGTACATGTCGTATATAATCTTCCATTCCTTCACATCTGCACATTTCTGCAATTTGCAACTCTATGGTAAATTGGCCAGCCATACACATGGCTGCCCAGATATCCAATACGTCGCTTCATTTGCCATCCACATCATGAGTTAACTACCATCAGGATTCTTCTTGCGCCTCCCTGTCAATTGGTAATTCCTTGATTAGTTGCTGTGTCCAAAAAAATATAAGTTTGTGTCATTGGTAGATAAATCAAACATCTAACATATTAGTTTTCCTAATCACCCTTTTTCCTTTTACAATAATCATCATTCACTGAAGGCACCCATAGTCTCTGTCTTACCATTAGAGCCTTTATTCCATAGGACCTCAGAGTCAATTGTGCTGAGATGAGGATCATCAAGTCTCTTCCATGTCTTGATGGACTTCACTCCTCTCCATTCACCGTTGTCCGTCCTCTCAAGTTGCACAGACACCACCCTCGCTCTCCTTGACCACCCAGCCTTTCCGTAGGCATGGTAACCAAATCCTCCAGCATAGCATAGCTGAATACCACTGAGCTTTCCGCAGAAGTCATTAATGTGATCATGTCCAATAAAGGCAGCCTTCACATCTCCAGCCTCCACCATGGAGGCAAAGAACCCAGAGTTGATTGATGCTGAGCTAATACCCTCCTGTTTTATTCCTGTGAAATTGGCTGCGGTAAAGCTGCTGAACTCGGGCAGTGGAATATGGAAGAACACAAGGCCAGGCGCTGGCTCCTTCTGCTTTGGGTTTTCATTCATATACTTTCTCTGCATTTTTTATGAACATTCGTGATGTGTAGCATTGAACTTTGGACATAATGATCTTTCTGAACAGAAATTAGTCTATAAGCATAAAGTCCTGAAGATTTTATCTGATCATATTTAATGTGAACCGATCAGACATTTAAGAAATGAACAGTTTTGGGAACTATAGCATCACCAACTGTTTGTTTCACTTAGCAATTATTAATTTAAGACTTCAGAATGATTAAAGATAGCACTTTGCACAATTAAACATACAGGTCAGTATATATTTACTAATTCCATCTACCCATAAATTTTAGGAAGCCTGTAATATAAGGTATGATGTCCTTATCGAATTCATCATTTTTGCTCAGTCGATTCATTATAATTGGTTTCTAACATGTAAACAGATGGCTAAAAAAAATGAGCCAATTGATAATTTAGGAGCAATAGTCCTGATCTGCTCGAGTTATTGTACAAGGCAAAACAAAGAAGCTAGGAACAATGAGCTAAGATCGAATTTTTCTAAAGGAATATGACCAACTTACCTGTAGGCTTGAAGATGTTTGTTGGAACCAGACTTGCTGTGAGGCCTTGATCCAACCATAACCATTGATTGATGGTACAGTAGAATAGTCACCACTATCCAGGAAATACAGGTTGAGCACTGATTTTTCATCCAGTGATGTTCCTTCAACCCCGGAAACTTCCAGATTGTAATTGCCGTAGCCATCAATTTCAACTCCTTCAGGATTGAGTCCTGAAAGGCTGTTTTTCATGCCCACAAGGTGACGCATCACACCCTCACGCGACAGCGTACCCTCCTGGTCATGGTTCCCGATCACAGCAGCCCACGGAAGCTTCATGTCAATGGCTGGGGCAATCGCTGCATCCATAGACTTGGCTGCATCAGTTGAATCTGCACCGTAGATGTTATCACCTGCCAAAAGAAACTGTTCTAATCAACACTGTTATCTTAAAATGGTCTAGTTTCAGATCTATAAAAATTGGAGTGGGAATTTATCAGAGTGCAAGCACATGAACGATGGACCATCACTGCTCTGCACAGTTCAGCAAACTATTTTTATGACAATATAAAAGCTAGTTCTTCATTGCAATTTTGTTTTTTTTTTCCGTAAAAGGGCACTAAATCTGATCGGCCCCCAGGTTTGCAAAAGTTGCTGCTTTGGAAGGATCAACAACAATTGCCCGTGAAACAACACGACAAAACGTGACAGTAACTAGACCTAATAGCAAAGGCGGATACATTGTATTGTTCTCTGATGCCTTTAGGTCCATTTGGCGATCGCCGTCGTGGACACGCCCATCAGTTGCCGACCGTCGTCATCCTGGGCCACTCAACATGTGGTACCTCACTCACTGGGCATGCCATGGCGGCCCGGGACTTTCTATGATTCGGAATTGCTAAACCCAGTCTGAATCTGAAGAACACAAGCTCCACTTGCCCTGCCCCCACGTGCTGTCGCTTGTGGAACCCATGACATGCTTCTTGTACTTATCAAAGCCACTGCCCGCCCACTGCAGATGCACTTATTTAACTAACTCTTTTCAGAACGGGATCTCGACCACAGAATCCACAATAATTAACTTCGATACACTGAAGATCTCTCTCATCAGTCATCACAAGCGCGCGCTCGCACACATACTGACTGATTAATCGTTCCACTAATTCTATCCAACTAAACCACAGCGGCAACCCAACTACCAGCACTGGTTCGGATGAAAAGCGAGGCGAAGAAGAGGTCGAATCGATTGATTAGCCAATTAACAAGTAATAACAACAAAGAGCGGCGGGGCGTGTACCCACCGGTGAAGACGACGAGGTCGGGGTCCTCGGCGCGGAAGACGCGGTAGAGGAAGGCGGTGGTGTTGAGGTCGGAGCACCCGGCCACCTGCGACGGGAGCACGTCCTCGCAGGCGGTGCCCCGGCCGTCCGCGTAGTGCATGTCCGCCACCTGCACCACCTTGAACGTCCCGCTCTCCCGCCGGAACCGCAGCCTGGTGGTGCTGCTAGTGCTAGTCCTAGCGTGCGGCGGCCCCTTCGCCTTCCCCGCGGCGGCACCGGCCGCGGCAGCGAGGACCAGTAGCAGCGCCAGCGGCAGGCGGGCGCCGCGCCGCCGGAAGCCGAGGCCGCCCATGCTGGTGCGGCGGTGTAGTGATGGGAGTGAGATCGATTGCGAGAGGGAATCCGGGCGGGGGACTGAGAGATTGGGCGGGGCGGGGGCCGTTGGCTAGTTTATAGGAGGGGGGTTTGGACGGTTCCGATTTTCTTAAGGCAGGGAGGGGCAGTGTGTCAGTGTCGGCTTGTTCTTGGCGGGCTCGGCGGCCGCCCGCCGGCAGGTCTGAGGCGGAGGCGACGAGTGGTTTTGGGGGTGCGGGGACGCGAACCCTCGGCGAGATCGAGCAGACGGGCGCCTCACACGGAATGGTTGGTCCTCGCCGTGCACGTACGATGCGAGGCGCTGCCGAAGCTGACCGTACCGACAGGGCGGACCGGGAGAAAAATTGACTGGTGGCACACTCTTACGTTTCTTAGTCTATGAGACGATAATACTTTATTAGAGTTGGAGCAACTATGGTAAAAATGAATCAACTATCACTGTTAACAATTTTTGAGTGGCGGCATGTGTCCTCACTCGCTGTTACCTGGGTCCGCCCCTGCATACCGAGGGTGCTCGCCCATCCTTGGAGCACGCACATGGCATATAAGGCCGGTCTCAGTGCAGGGTTTCATCACACGGTTATTTAGACCAGAAACCAGATAACTGTGACAGATGAGTTTTATGGTGATGAAACTCTTCTACGTACCATGAAACTCTTCACTCTCTCCTCAACCAGGTTAGCACATTTAATGTTATGAAACTCATATCGTTGAAGAAAAAGTTCGTGAGGCGTGGGCATGTGTTGTTTTTTTAGGAAAATTCTGATGTGTTTCTAGACTGAAAGACTGACCTGACCAGTACGTAGTTCTGTTTCTGTAGCGGCGCCACCAGGAATACCCCCATTGGCATATTCGGCTATTCGTATCTCGTACCGTGTCTCGGGCTACGATAGTTGATTGAGCCTTTTTTTTAGCACAGATAGTTGATTGAGCATTTGAGCTTGGAGGCCAACGCATCGATCGACACCTAATTATCTTTGACCATGTCCATGTGAAAGGGCCGCACAGTCACGGTCGCCCTCGCACCCGCCGCGCCTGATGGTGAAGTATGAGAGCAGGCGCACAGTAGTAGTAGCCGGATGATATGTATCGCACCGCTCTTACTTTGGGCTTCAGCCGGAGAGTCGCACCGCGGGCCACCATTTCTCAGGGCCCAGTGCCACGGAGTTTGCTGGCCCAGCCGCAGCACAAACAATGCAAAAGCCCAACAACTTGTTCGCTCCGCCGGAGAGACTTGGAAAATGAAAACCGCGTGGCGTTCGCTACCGACGCCGGGACAGAAAGAGCAAGTAAGGTCAAATCAAGGGAAGGTCAAAGATGGTCGATATCGGTAGTCGTTATTTTTATTTTTTGAAAAAGAGTATAGTCGTTAATTACGAGCTGCGGGCTCAGCACGACCGAGCGCACTCGACTACCCGAAGCTTTCACGAAGAGCAACGTAATTCCTTTTTTTTTGAAACAAAGAAGAACAACGTAGTTCCGACCACCATATATACGCGCAACGACTCATGTCGCTGCATCCTGCAACGCACGAAGGCGGCTGGCGCGCCGCGCGCAGCACCAACGGCTCTCACGATCCATTTCGTGGATCGGCGCGCGCGTGCGTGTACGTTCGTCCTGGGCATTTCAAAATGCACCCCCGCGTTACAGCGGGCATGGATCTCGTTCAGTGATTCAGTCGGAAGGGAGAGGAAGAGGAGAATTGTCTCGCACTGTTCTCGTTCTCGTTCCCCCGTACAAGAGTGCCCGCTAGGCTAGCAGGAACCAACGGCTACTACCAACAGCCAAACCAGAAAGCATCAGAATCCCATCTGCCAACGAGCCCACGCTTTCTCCCTCAACATCCCCGCCGCCATCTGCTATCAAACTCTACAAGTGACCCGAATCCTACTATTCCTGGCAAGGCAAATCTATTTGACAGCGGGAACGCGAAAGCCAACGCGTGACATTCCCTTCCCTCCCTCCCTCCCTTCGATTCGACAATGGCCACGAGACCACCATCGCTGTGCCTGCTGTGCCACGTCCTCCTCCTCGCCGCCACCGCCGCCGCAGCGGCCGCCGCCGGTGACGACCGCAGCAGGATCGGCATCTGCCACGGCCGCGTGGGCGGCAACCTTCCGCCGCCGGCGGCCGCGGCGGCGCTGCTGCGGCAGAACGGGGTGTCCAAGGCGCGGCTCTTCCTCCCGGACCCGGCCGTGCTCCCGGCCTTCGCAGCGGCGGGGATCGACCTCATGGTGGGCGTCCCTAACGAGAACCTCACCTTCCTCGCCGCGTCGGGCCCCGAGGGCGCGGCGCGGTGGCTGCGCTCCGAGGTCCTGGCGCACGCCCCCGCCGAGCGCGTCCGCTACCTCGCCGTCGGCAACGAGGTGCTGTACAGCAACGGCTTCTACGCGCCGCACCTCGTGCCGGCCATGCGGAACCTCCACGCCGCGCTCGCTGGCATGGGGCTCGGCGGCGCGGTGAAGGTCTCCTCCGCGCACGCCTCCTCCGTGCTCGCCGCGTCGTACCCGCCCTCCGCGGGGGCGTTCGACGCCGCGTCCCTCCCGGTGCTCCGCCCCATGCTGCGGTTCCTCGCCGACACCGGCGCGCCCTTCATGGTCAATACCTACCCGTTCATCAGCTACGCCAGCGACCCGGACCACGTGCCGCTCGCCTACGCGCTCTCCGGCGCCGGCGCGGCGGCGGTGCGGGACGGCGCGCTGGAGTACACGAACCTGTTCGACGCCACGGTGGACGCGCTGGTGGCCGCGCTGGAGAAGGAGGGGTTCGGCGACGTGCCGGTCGCGGTGAGCGAGACCGGGTGGCCCACCGCGGGGCACCCGGCCGCGACGCCGGAGAATGCCGCGGCGTACAACGCCGAGGTCGTGGCGAGGGCGGCGCGCGGCGCCGGCACGCCCAGGAGGCCCGGCGTGCCCGTGGAGGTGTTCCTGTTCGACATGTACGACGAGGACGGCAAGCCAGGCGCCGAGTTCGAGCGCCACTTCGGCATCTTCAGGGCCGACGGCAGCAAGGCGTACGATATCAACTTCGCGTAGCGTAGAGTTAGTTGACTGACGGTGAAGGGCGCGCCGTTGATTTGTGAATCAACTGATGGAATTAGCCTGAAATCGGTGTACCTCTTTGTAACTTCCGTTTTAGTTGTCTCTTGACTCTTGAGTGAGGCAGTGTGTGTTGATGATCGCGAGGCCGACTCGATCAAGAGTCTCGACTTGGAAATAAAAAGCATCAATCAATCAAAAAGCAAACACGCCTAGGCTCCAGTGTTTTTGCGTGTGTTACTATGCAAATCGAATTTTTGCGTGTGTTCCTGTGCAAAATCGATCCACTGTATCAAGCATGGTGCTGTGTTTCCGGGTTCCTCTCGTGTGAATGTAGGATCGAATACGAAAATCGCAATACCTTGCATTACACATGCGTGCATTTATAACTGATTTTTAGCACGACATCATTGTCCTCAGCAGTCACGGGGGGATTTTATTGGATTGATTCGAGTATGGCGACAAGATCTTCCCAAGATCTGAGTATATATGTTACTAAAGCCCGGCTAGGCTGCTAATGAGTTCTCATGTTCAAGTGCTTACTTGAACCTCAAACACGAACTCTACTTTAGCTGGGTCAAAACCCTATTAAATCTTTCTGGAAATGACCTTAAGCCTTTGATTATAGGTTCGAGACAACACTATTCTCATGTTCGTGGTACATTGGAAGGATCATTCCTTGTTTCTTCGTCTAGCAGGGTGGAGACAGCAGACGGACCAAGTCGCTTCTGCAAGTTGCTGCAAGATGATAAAACTGAAAACTGGTGAGAAACGGCTATTATGTATTGCCCGGCCAGAAGAACAAATACCACTTTGCTAATACTACCAAATTTTAGCAAAGTCATGGAAAAATGAAGTAGTTGGCATTACCAAATCCTCTGCAGTCATTCGCATATTGTTAAGAAACGGGTTCAAATTTACAGATGCAGTCGTATATATTTCCGTTGAAAAGCTTTTCTGCCAATCTCTGATTCTTCACCATAGCAAGCTGCACATAAAACTCTTATAAGCTTTCGAATGATATAGCTGATCAAAAGATTTTGCTTGGTTTCCCTATCTTTGTTCAATTCAATAATTAGAGTTAAGCCACATTGACATTTAACCCCAGCTCAGCCAAAGCCTGCAGATGCAAAACCCTAATTACATCACTCTTTTTCCCTATCTTTGTTCAATTCAACAATTAGAGTTAAGCCACATTGACATTTAATCATTGGTTGCTTGTGAAACTCATCTACCGTATGTGCTCTACGACTAACGCTCATGATTATAATACAATTACATTTGCCATCTAACACCTATGACTGAAAATATAGTTGTGATCTAATTAATATATACCTACTAAATCTGATCTAACCAGCAAATGTTATGCGCACATCCTTTTCTCTCTATTGAATAAAACCTCTAGGGCTGTCTTTTTAAAAGATGAGGAAATTTCTAGCCCTCTGAATGATCAAGGTTGTAAGTTTGTAACAGTGCAGCAACTAGTAAGGTTTGCAGAAACAAGTACCTTTAGAGCATCACACTTAAAACGGGCATTGAGGTTGGTATGCAGTGCTCGCCCCATGCCCTCTAAAATTACCTGCATGATAACCAAACAATTATTACAATCACGGAACATTGCAAATGACTATTGCATGAGAAAATGCTAGAGCCTTCTTACCAGATCTGCATCCTTGGCAGCAGCAGCTAGTTCTGAGCTAACCTGCCGGAAATCAATGCATGGACTGCCACATCCGTTCTCAACAACCATTAGTGGCACTGACTCTGGTGCGTCCTTGAGATCATCTTGGATGCCAGCCATTGCGTCGACTAGCAATCCACCAGTTTCTGCAGCTCTCCGAAGGATACCACAGTGCTGTGATACATTATGAGTTTACGTGAACTTAGAGCTAACAACAATAGATAATATAACTAAATGGGTCAAGGAGCACAGATTGGTATTCACTTTATACCTTTGAGGCTTCAGCTATAATTTCTGGAAGTTCATTTGCAGTAACATCATTCAAAGCTGGCAATGAATTTGCAACAAGAACTACCTGTAGAATCCATATTTCATTACCAGATCACGTTAAATTTCTATATCAGTAGAAAATTCATGACAATAGGATATTCAGTAAGTAATCACAAAATAAGTCAAGATAAAAGGTCTGTTCCAGTTCCACGGTTATTCTGAACACAGGTCAGACAGCTAAAATCATCTCTCTCCCTCTCTCCTACCAGTCTCGGGTTGTCATAAATAATTTGTTTAGAAATTACCATTATCACAGTTCACAACATGTGCCAAAAAGATGATTTCCAATTTGCCGTCCGAATGAAGGCAAACATAAATATGATTTATACATTAGCATGCAATATATTGTGTGTTCCCTTGATTGAATCTCTTCAAATAACATCCTGGCTGCTCTTTCTATTTAAATTAAATGTGGGGCAAGCCTAATGATGGGCAAAGTTTTTTTTTGCTTTTCAGCATTGCGAGTTATACCTCTGTTCCATTGCGTAAAAGCTCCCGAGCTAAAGGAAGCATTCCAAGGACCACATCAGCACCTGAGTTATCAACAAAAAGCAGTGCTCTTTTGTATGGTTGGTCTTTCCTATCAGTAAGCATTCTCTTTTTGAACATGTCAAAGTCATCAATCTGCAAGAAAAGTACATACAGTTGATGATCTAGTTTGTGATAGCACAACTAACTCATAAAAAGCAAGGATAAGTCTCACAAGTCGCAATGAAACTTTAACATTTTAAAAGTTCAGACTTGGAATACTTACCCGCCAAGGACGTCGCATCTTCTTGCGACTCATGCGATAAATTTCTATTATAGTTCCCTTGTGATAAAGTTCCACACAAGCTCGAGATCCCCAATCAAATATGTTTGCAGCAAGGACACCTTCAATTAGCGCAAGCAGCCTAGCTTCCTGGATATCAAGCATGAAATGTAGTATACTCAGATGAATTTCTAGAATTGATGCTTAACTACACTGACAAAAGAAAATAAAAACAATGACAATTCTTAATTGTGATAATGACAAGTTTTGCCACCAACACATTAAGGTCTTGTTCGTTAATCCTGAATTGAGAGGGTTTGGAGGGGATTAGGGGGGGGATTAATTCCCTTACAATTCCCTCCAATCTACTTCAGAGGGGATTAACCGAAAAAGGCCTAAATGAAATTTTGTTAAACATGGACTTATGATTGTAGTATGAACTGAAATTTCTGGTCCTCTCTATCTATGGTCTCTGCCAATACAAAAATGGCATAATTGCAAGTATGATAACCATGCTATCATAAAAGTAAATGTTTTGATGACTTCTGTTAACTGCAGAATTAGGCAGAAAGAAGTCCTGCTGCCACATACCTCATTCATACTATCAAGTTCCATTAGAAGATCCGGTAAAACAGCCAACGAAGCTTCATTTTCCCTTCGCGCAGAAAATACCAGAATATTAGATCAATAGTAGCACCTTAGCGTGCATTTGCACAGATAGATAGAGGAGGCTAACCTTTGCTTGATGCTAATATATGCATCAACAAACTGAAATTCTCTCAGACATTCTTCTCTCAACTCCAACAGATTGGCCAAACCAAACTTTCCATAAGCGGCAGGCTCCTCCATCAATCTAAACTTAGACACAAGTTAGGTACAAAGAGATAGCATGCAATATTTGTCAAATAAAGAAACTAGCATTCTATCTAGGTTGGTAGTGTATCATGCCAATGCCCTTTCACAATCCAAGATCCAACTCAGCCCTTAATTATTCTTAGCTTACAAACATATAAAAATTTAACCTGCCCTTTTTGAGCCCGATCCTCGATATTTGTAGGCTAAATTTTAGGCCCTCCGCCAGGCCTAATCATATCCATGGCCAATAAACAAAGAAACAAAAGCCTGTGAACTAATACCATGCAATACCAATTTGTTACCTCGCCAGATGAGCAGAAAAGGCATGCGCAAATGCATCTCCCCGCCTTTTCGCATCATCAGTCCCACCTTCACTAGCAACTGCCTACAAATGATAAAATGCACAAATTAGTCAAAATATACTATTTAGGATTCCATTTACCTTCAAGCAGACAAGAAATGTATATCTAGGAGATGTAAAGTATCCTAATTAATAAATTGTTACGGAATTTGTGTTCTTGCCCCTACTTTGCAGTGTAATTGTGATTTTGCCCTTGTTATTCACAAGTCAACGCGATTTTACTCCTAGTCAACAGTCAAAACAGGGGTATATTGCAAAGACCATGGGCAAAATAAAGTTGACTTGTGAATAGTAAGGGCAGAATCAAAAGATTAAAAAATGAGGGAAAAATCAGAATTACACTGCAAAGTAGGGACAAGAACACAAATTTCTCTAGCTTGTTGGTACAAATGCAAAACCATACATATATTATCTCAGCCCAAAATTTGCAATCTCGGTAAATTTGATTGTGACAATAGTGAATGTACTTAATGTACAAGTGGAAATATTGCCTTAGTTACAGTCACGGAGCTAAGCTAACTATGATATGGGAATAACTACTAGTTACTTAAGGAAGCATCCACTGGTCACTTAACAGGTGAGTCTCTTTTTTTTGGAAAGCACTTGTGGGGGGTGGATTGTTGCTTATGTGGAAACCAATAGAGGTGGTACATATCAAATGCTGCAAACTAGTTACAAGTAGCTGGTAGTTTACAGCCTTACTTGTAGAGACCCAACAGTAAACAGATACATTTTTTTTAGAAAATGGATTTGGATAACATAAGATCAAAGGTGATACCAATTTCTGCTCCACATGAGATGTGGTTCTAGCCTTCTGCGCTTACAGACTTCCCTATTCTGACTGTAACAGGTATGTTATTCCATAGTCTCATTCGGAAATCGAGGGAGATATATCTGATTAAGTTGGCAAGAACTGGAAACACATGGCTTGATGATTGTATTGTGTGAGAGAAAAAGACATATAGACACTCAGAAACCTCTTGAACATCAGTCATGATTAAATAAAAAAGAACTAAGCGGATGTCTTTGCACGAATTAGGTAATACCTTGTCCACAAGGTCTGGCAAATGGTCTGACAAAATCTTGAACCAGTACCTAGCATGGTGATCTCAGATATCATCAAAGGACTCAATTGCTATTATGTATCTATAAATAAGAGAAATAGAAGAATACTTAAACTCATCCTGGTTGAGATCAATTGTGTTTGGTTCATACCTGCAAAACAGATAAAATATCACAATTTACAAGGTTGGATATATGCTAAAACTTCTATATTTGAGATAAAAAATATACGCATAAACTTTTTAATTACTTTTGGTAACATAGCTACAGGGAAATGCTCAATAGACTGTTTATTTTGATGTGGAAAAATCATTCACCACTAATTTCTGGAGCTTTTCAGAGAATAGAAGCTGAGCTCCAATTTATGTACTGATTTTACTACAGTAGTTTAATGTTACTTGTCTTTCCTTGGTTGAGAAATAGGATTAGACTATATAGGAAGAGTTCCCTTTTGATAATCTGAAGTTTTATCTAGTTTCAAACCAGAGAAACATACTAGAGATTAAGCACAGGAGCTAAATAGCTGTCTTACGTCTTTGGGTCTTCTAACAAAGGAAACACATCCAAAGTGGGTACAAGATGGAGAACACCGACATTTAGTGCTGCACTTGCATCTGACCGCAAAATATCACCCTTAGATGTAGGCCTTTCAAAGCCTCCCATACCCGTTGTAGCTGGAACTCCCATAGGTACAGGAGCTGTAATCTGAGTACCCTTCTGCACAAACTTTTCCATCCACGATATCTGTAAAATTTTAAAACAATCTTATGATCCAAGAGAACTAGATTTAATAAACAGATGCTGAATAAGAAGAAAATGTTAACTCTTTCCAGCACAAAGTAGTAGCAAAAAGATATCAAGTAATTCCAGCAGACTTTTCAATAGAATAAAACTTTTGGGTGATGAGTTGCTGCTTGAGCATGCCTGTCATGTAGTTAGACAGAGTGACATCCATATCAGGTTTTCAAATGTGTAATTTTTTCGAATATCAGAGTTAACAAAGGATGGCATACTGAGAAAAATAATCAAACCAACAAAACCACAAAATTAAACATGGTCAGAAGAAGATGCCCTTGCCTTCTCATTGAGATCTCCAAGAGGCGGCCCGTGAATCTTTCCACCAACATATGGAGCACCCATCGGGAAGCGTTCGACCAAATGATGTATCCTTAAGTCATCAAGACCATGCTTCTCATAACTCATAAATGCACCAAGAGCTCCTAGAAATCCCTCATGGCGCAAAAACATGGCTTGCGCCTCTCCTTTTGACCTTTACCATTGAAAGGAAAATGGGAAGGAAATTATTTTCAAAATTAGCATAACTAATGTAGTAAAGTGTAAAAAAAGGATAAATAGTTTTCAAACTTTACCAGAAATTTACTGCAAAAGAAATTGTGTCCATGGTGTAGGCGTGGCCACGGATGAAAAACCCACCAAAAAATATCCTCTTGAGTCCATAACGAAGTGCATTAAGATAGGAAATCTACAAAAAGAAAACAATATTAGACCTTCACCTACCAAAGAACATGTTTCAATACACTGTTTAGAACTGCCAACAAGTACTCTTGACCTACTAGCTCTAGGCCTCGTTAATTTTCAACTCCTCTAACACCTACAGTCAATGAGAAAAATCACTATGCATGCAAAAGGTTGAAATGGCACTCATTTCATTGTCCCTTCTTCAGAAAAGAATACAGCTAATTAATGTCCGGCAAGTTTCCTGGATAAATCAAGCGCACGTATGCCAAAAAAAAAGAGCTTATGTTCATATAAGCTTCTTCCAGTGTTTGGCTTATTTGTTCACATTTTCAAAATATTTTGAAAAAAACTTGTCAGGTGTACATATCTATAGAAAAGTTCTGATGAAGAGCACTAAAACCATTTGTTTTGAACAGTTATCTCATTAGTCATACAGTATTAAGTTCATCATAGCACATAATGACAATGTTGTCATACCTGGCCAATGTTATACGAAATCATCCGTAACAGAGAGAGTGATATATCCTCAGGTCTATAATCTGATAGCTCCTTGTTTTCTGAAATTGTCTTCCCAAAACTAGAGGCGATTGTAGATGCTGAAAGGCCAATCTTCCATACAGCAGAAGCATGCATAATTAATACACATAAGACAAGATGTTTAAGAGCAATTGGTCTAACATACTAGGCACACTGAATGTTATCCCAATAACAGGTCATACTAGCAGCTTTAAGCAATGCACACAATAACTTATGGGATTAAAATGTTTTAAGATTATTTACACATTTTATGCTAATAGTAACCTTGGAGTAGTCCAGGCCACCATAAATGTCTCCTACAAGCATGTCAATGGTGCTGTTGTCTCCACGCTGGCTCAACTCTAGCAACTCATCAAAACTGAAACAAACCGAGTTAAGGGGAAATCAAACATGTGTACAGAAATATCAAATATGTGACTGTGATGTCTGTGAGCAGAAAAAACAGCACCTCTTGCACTTTGTCAGTAGCCTCCCCAATCCCCAGTACGTACCACCACCAACATTTGTCCCACTTACTCGCTGAAACTTCCCATGTCCATCAACCTTTGAAAAAGAACGGTCAACGAGATCCAGTGACACTCAAACAAATAATAAAATAGACAGCCAACCTAAAGGTTACCTTGATTATACTAACACCAGATCCTACATTAACAAGAAGGAAGGGAAATAAATCATTCTGATCAATCTGAACATATTCCTTGACGCCATCCATGTGTGTAAAAGCTTCGTGACGTATAGCCTGCCAAGCACAGAAAAAGAGTGTTATTGACTTGCCTGTAATGTGTAGGTCAGATGAATGAATGTTATCACACATTAATGATCATTAACAACAAGTATTATCTTAATACATCTCCAATGATTCATTATAAGCATCACATACAAGATAGAGTTGCAAAGTAGAATATAGCCTAAATAGTGATAACACAATTCTAAAATTGGAACCTTAAGCAAAAAGTTTGCTCCAGCTACAAGACAATCCATTTCATCTTCCTTTTCAAGGCTGACTCCCAATCTTTCCTTGAAGAGATCCGCGTACTTGTATGCTCCACCACCTGTTGCCTTTCCACAAAATAATACTATCAGCAAGAAAATAATCCTAATGCCATAAATTAAATTAAAATAATCAAATGCATCAAGGATGGGACGGATCGACTTCTGGTGAAGGATGAGGAGATCAAGAACAGATGGCGAGAGTACTTCGATAAGTTATTTAATGAGGAGAATGGTTCGACGCTTGAGCTGGATGACTCATTTGACGACGCCAACAGACGTTTTGTGAGGAGAATTCATGAGGCAGAGATTGTGGAGGCTTTGAAGAGGATGAAGGGAGGTAAAGCGATGGGTCCTGATGGTATCCCCATTGAGGTGTGGAGATGCCTGGGTGACAGAGCAATAGTATGGCTGACTAAGCTTTTTAACCTCATTTTTAGGTCAAACAAGATGCCTGAAGAATGGAGAAGAAGTATATTAGTACCGATCTTCAAGAACAAGGGAGATGTTCAAAGTTGTACTAACTACCGTGGGATTAAGCTGATGAGCCATACGATGAAGCTTTGGGAGAGGGTTATCGAGCATCGCCTTAGGAGAGTGACAAGTGTGACCCAAAACCAGTTTGGGTTCACGCCTGGAAGGTCGACCATGGAGGCGATTTTTATAATACGACAACTCATGGAGAGACATAGGGAGCAAAAAAAGGACTTGCACATGGTCTTTATTGACCTCGAGAAGGCATATGATAAAGTACCAAGAAATGTCATGTGGTGGGCTTTGGAGAAGCACAAAGTCCCAACTAAGTACATTACCCTTATCAAGGATATGTACAAGGATGCGATGACGGTTGTCCGCACTTATGGTGGAGACAGTAGTGATTTTCCAAATAAAATAGGTCTGCATCAGGGGTCAGCATTGAGTCCTTATTTATTTGCTCTGGTGATGGATGAGGTCACAAGGGATATACAAAGTGATATCCCTTGGTGTATGCTCTTTGCTGATGATGTGGTGCTAGTTGATGAGAGTAGAGCAGGTGTTAATAGGAAGTTAGAGTTGTGGAGGCATACGTTAGAGTCCAAAGGTTTCAGACTTAGCAGGACTAAGACCGAGTACATGATGTGCGATTTCAGTGGGACTAGATATGAAGACGGAGATGTCAGGCTTGATGGGCAAGTGGTGGCCGAGAAAGATACCTTTAGGTATTTAGGATCGATGCTGCAAAAGGATGGTGACATTGATGAAGATGTTAGGCATAGAATTTCAGCTGGTTGGTTGAAATGGCGTCAAGCTTCTGGTGTCCTCTGTGACAAGAGGGTACCACAAAAGCTAAAAGGTAAGTTCTATAGGACGGCAATTCGCCCGGCGATGCTATACGGTGCTGAATATTGGCCTACTAAAAGGCGACATATACAACAACTGAGTGTAGCAGAGATGCGTATATTGCGTTGGTTTTGTGGTCACACAAGAAGGGATAGGATACGGAATGAAGATATTCGAGATAGAGTCGGAGTGGCACCAATTGAGGAGAAATTGACGCAACATCGGTTGAGATGGTTCGGACATGTCCAACGGAGGCCTCCTGAGGCGCCGGTGCGTAGTGGGGTTCTACAGCGGGCCAATAATGTTAAGAGAGGTAGAAGGCGACCCAAACTAACTTGGGACGAGTCGGTTATTAGAGACCTTAAAGAGTGGAATATCTCTAAGGATTTAGCTATGGATAGGAGCGCTTGGAGACTAGCAATTAATGTGCCTGAGCCGTGATCTTTGCTTTCTTTTCTGCTTTCCTCTAACTTTTTTTTTTGACTTTTTGGGTTTCACCTCTAGCCTACCCCAACTAGCTTGGGACAAAAGGCTATGTTGTTGTTGTTGTTGTTATTTGTTCATGTATAGATCTTAAGAAGGAAGAATAATTAATACAGCAACATACAGATACTTGACTTCTATAAAGAACGACTTATTGGTTGTACTCTGTTCTTTGGATGGGTGGGTGTGGGTGTGGGCAGGGGTGGATCTAGGAGGAGGACAAAAAGAGAAGAAAAGGGAGGAGATGGTATGGAGTTAAAGAAGGAACAATAAATGGTTTGTAAATTGCGCTTGTATTCACTATACAACTCTAATATATTCAATTGAATATAACTCTATATATATCATAAAACTGTGATAGCTCTAATTCGGCCAAACTACAGTTTGGCTCCACTACAAAATAAGAGGTGTGGATTTTTTTTTCTCTTTTCCTTTCAATCGATGAGAAAATATGTATGTCTTCCCAGTTTTTATGCGTTGTTCTTTTTTTTCTTATTTAAGGACTATTGACTATTGAGGTGCCTTGAATTCCACTGTTTAATTATAATTATATAGTCTTTTGGCATACCAATCATGCTGTCTCCTTAGTTCTTACCTTGATTACAATGTCATCAGGCTGAGCTCCTGAGCGCCACGAAGGTGAATCAACTCCTGCAGCATATATTTACTATTCAATGCTATGAAAATACTGGTGAACCATGATTTGTATGTGCACAGAAGCAATCGAAGAACCATAGAAAACTATATGACCAAGTGATGGAAACAAGGAAAATGATACAAGATTCTGATTGTTTCCTATCCGAACAGTTTTTGCATACCACCACGATGTAGTTGTTTGGAAGAAATGAAGTCCAGACATTCATTTAGCTTCTCAGTCTCAAACTTGACAAAGTGTAGCCTCCCTCCAAGAATTGGGTAGCTTCTCCTGACACCATTAAACATCCCAAGTCTTCTCTTTGTGGATATCTTACGCTTATCCTCAGTGGAGAGCTCAGCATGTCGCGAGAAGTATACCAGTTTTATAAGAGAACCTAGACAGAAAACATACAGTTCAAAGTACAAAATGTCAGTACAATTGAGTGGTTGACAATGAAGAAGATACTGTGGACGATTTCAGATTGACGATGAAACATATAACTTCTGAACCAAAATAGAAAACTGGCTGGTATCTTAACAGTTCAGAAACCAAGGAAGAAAGGGAATTACAGGCAAGATGTACAGTACCACCACAACAGCCTACTGAGTTATCACCATGACCAATTGGCAGGGTACACCAGTATAGTTCACATTTCACAATGATCAGCAATTCAGTGCTAAGTGACACAGTCGTCCTGAGATACAGTAGCAACCTAGCCAGAACGGATCAGTGTGGCACTAGCAAGGGAAGTGCCACCTTTTGATCATTGAACGACCAAATGGGTATCCGAGGTCACATGCTTAGTTGCTAATTATCTGGCATCATCTCATCCACTCTGACTAACCACCTGGACACACAAGCAAACTGCTACCGAGCAACAAACACTCTGCTGATGGCGTCAATGGTGAATCCAACAGTGAAGCAAAGGCGGGGAGACGCGCGCGGGGCACGCACGCACGCACGTACCGCCGATGTCAAGGGCGAGGTGGGAGATGTCGTCGGACTGGTTGGGCAGCAGGATCGTGGGGTTGCGGTCCTCCAGCGTCCCGTGGATCGCCGCGCCGCTGAGGTCCAGCTGCGGCCGCGAGCTCGACCGGGGCAGCATCGTCGTCGCGGTCGCCTGCGCCGCGGAGGAAGACGTCCCCTCCCCCTGCTGCTGCTGCTCCTCCTCCGCCGCCTTGTGCTTCACGCCCGCTCCTCCTCCCCCCAGCTCCTCCCGGATCGGGTCGCTATTATTGGCCGCCATTTGGATTGGACCAGGCAGTGGATAGCGTGGAGCCGCCACCAGCACTCCACCAACCAAAATCTTCCCGCGGCGCGCACGGCGCTGCCGTCGGCTGCCGCCTTGGGGAGATCGAAGGCACCAAACGCGCGAGACCGAAACGGAGAACGGCGAATCGACGATGGGCGCGGGTCGTTGGCCTCCCCGCTCGCCCACTGGGTGGGTGGAGATGAAGGCCGATGCGCGGATTTTTGTTGCTTGTGGCTTTCGGGAGTTTGGGAAATTTTTCCTGGGGGAGGAGGTGCTGCGGAAAGGTCAAAATCTGACTGATGTTTGGACTTTGGATTCCTCGGGGCCCACAATGCAGTCTCTGTTGGTGGGTCCAGCACACTGCACACTGATCAAAGCTTTTGGTCAGATTTTGCAACTTGAGCATAATGCACTGCACTGTGGTGCTTCTAGCTGATACTATGAAGATTTTGGTCTGCAAGTTTCATTGAGAATTGAGAATTCACTTGTAATTTTAGAGCCAAGATGTCCAATTAAATCTCTTTTACCTTATTCCAAAAAAAAACTCTTTTACCTTCTCTGAACGCTGACAAAATACCAATGAGTTGCACCACTACATATCCACATCCCATTGTTTGGCAAGTGGTGCTTCTATTATTATGGTCGTGATCGCTCTAGCTGATGTCATGGTCATTCAAATGTAGTATTATCAACATGCTTTTGCACTGTTGGCATGGTCCACTTTCTTTCCTCGTTGGCTAAGCCTACAACCACCGTTGTCTTGTTATTCCAATCTATTTTAATTTTTTTAAGAGGTAATGTGCTTTAGGCTTGATGATGTTAATATTTGATATGTATGTTTGTTTTGTTTATTTAACTATGTGAAAGTTTATGACTCAAGGAAATTGAGGCTTTTGAAACAAGGGGAAATAGTTATTTCATAAGATTAAGGGGGAATTACACAAACCCATTTAAAACATTTTTTACGGGTAATTGGAACAAATACTTTAATCCCCTAGAATCCCTATGAATTTCTTGGGGAATCCGTGTTCCGTAGCAATTTTCGAGTATTCCTAAAACGAGATATGACCTATAAAAAATCAGTGTATCTTCTCTCATCCTCATTTCAAAACCCAATCCCATCCAAGTCAAGATCAACGATAACGCCAGCATTTCACAAGTATGAGGATTTATCAGTATGTTGGAGTTGGACCAAAATGGTACTGAAGTTGCCTTTAATGAAGTGGTTTATATATGGAGAAGATTGAAGCCCAATTTGGTAGCACAAAACTGTGTCCTATCCTTCATCCCTCAAAACCAAAACCAAATGTATATCGGTCTTCCTAGCGCCCGGACGTCCGATGGTGGTTAAAATATCGGACGGTACTGTAGCATGCAAAATTCCCGCCGCAACATGTATGTAATGTTGCATGTAACATGTGAACTTTTTGCAACATACAAAAATAATATATGCAACATTATAGGACAATATCTGAAACATGAAAAGCCACTGGTTGCAACATTGGGGACACCTACAGAAACGGACGCCATCGGATATCATCCTGTTGCTACGGGAGTTGAGTAAAAATTCCCACCGCAACATCAGAGCATGTTTCATGAAACATCCCATTCATATAAAACATCCAATCGAATTTCATACGAAACATCCAATCAAACTCCGTGCAATATGAAGACAATGCTATTGCAACATCAAAATTATGCAGCTGCAACATTGAAAAAAATTATTGCAACCAATGCAACATTCCAGATCTTTTTACAACATTCACATCAATACAGTTGCAACATTCTTCTGGAATGTCCGAAACACGTGAAACATGCTGTTGCAACATGGAGCGAAACCCTAAAACATATCAGATCTACATTCACATCAATTAGTTGCAACATTTTTCTGAAATGTCCGAAACACGTGAAACATACTCTTACAACATGCAGCCAAACCTTAACTAAAAATAGAACTGGATGAGGAGGAGGATGGTGAGCGGGGAGCGTCGGCGGAGGAGATGGCCGGCGGCGCCCGCGGAGGAGCGGCGTGGCGGCGACACCCGCGGAGGAGCGGCACGACGGCGGTGCCGGAGCCCGCGAAACTCATCGATATGGGCGTCCATCTCAGGCTCCATCTATAACACGGGATCGTTGATGCTGGACTCAACACTCTCCAAAAATAGCAGATGCAGGGCACATGGGGAGAGGAAGCTAGGGCGGCGAGCCAGCAGGAGCGTGGGGCAGCGGCTGCGTGCCTGCGTGAGGCGGAGGGAGGAGGAGCTTGGGCTGCGAGCCAACAGCGGAGTGTCAAAGGATTTGACCGGACTACTGAGTATAAGAACCGGATGGAAAATAGTTGGAGAGGATAAGACCATGGCCGGTGGCAAATGCAACTGTTCGATTTTTTATTTGCTCCGAACGACCGTATACTAGCATTACCGAATGTATATTTTGCGGGCCATTTTCTTCTGCCAGCCTCCTATCAGAGTTTAAACTTTGAACCGTTGATTGTTTTTATCAGAAGGTCAATGCTGCCCTGGTAACAAGTTGACAACAGGCAAGACCCGGCGAGGAGGGCCCCCACGCTCGGGGGAACTCAGCGCCGCCGGTCTCGCCGTTCGCTCATCCAGTCATCCACCATCGTGGCCGCGCGGTGGCGGAGCAAGTGACGGCGGCGAGGGAAGGATTGTACGCCGCGGCGCTGCCCCCCTCCTCTCCGTTTTACCACCGCACTCCATGAACAGGCGACTAGGCGAGGGTTCCTGGAAACAGCGCACCAGCGGCAGGTACCCGCAGAACCCTCCCCCCTGCCCGCGCTGCCGCTTTCTCCCTTGCAATCCCGCGCACTGAAAAAAAAAGCATGATGCACTTCGCTTGCGTTTCCAATTGGAAGCGAAGGGGACCAAGCCGTAATCCGATGAAATCTGCACGGCACTATCCCCAACCCTAATCCGCCATCGCCATCAAAATGTGGGCGGCTTCAGTTTGCTGTTGCGTCCGTCTCCGTGTCAACCCCTCCGCGGGGGGGGGGGGGGGGGGGGGGGGGGGGGGCATCCGCGGGCCGCTTGACGGATGCTGGCTGCTGGGGAATGAGAATCCGTGGCTGTGAGGTCTTCTTCATGGTCTCCCCTCCCCCTGGCCATCCTGACCCAGTTTCGGCGTGCTCCCCTTTCGCTCTATCATGATATATCGACGTCTTGCTACTTGCTAGTCATCCCCTGCACACTTTCCCTTCACTGCAATTTGGCTGACCCATTTATGTCCTAAAATTCGACATGGATACCTTATATCGGTTTCACATCACTTCAACTGGGCGTTCTTAGGCTGTATGATAATCCTCCGATAAACTGGATGCCTGATATACTCCCAGCAGTCCTGCTGTGTTTTTGTGTTTATAAAGTATTTCCTCATATACTGTCTGAACTAGCTTGAAGTGCATGGAAGATGCAAGTCAAGCTTGCTCTTAAGTCTTGCCAATCATACTAATAATCTCTCGTACACAATTTAGCTTGTGTTGTCTGAGACTGAGTTGAGGTATCATGATCCTTCGGCAGTGTCACATTCTTCGTGATCTAATGTTGTGCCACACATGTCAACTTCCAGAACAAAGTCAAGAAGGTGTGAGAGGGAAGCAATTACTTGAGTTATGTTTCTGTTGGTATTACTATAGATTCATCATGAAAATTTAATTGAGCAAGCTAGATTGAATCATTGAGCTATTTCTGATAGAATCTGCTCCTGTCTTTCTGTCAAATACAATTTTACTAATCAACATTTTCTATCAGTCTAATCAAGTATTGTGGTTGAGCTTGTAGAGGGACGCCTTACTGAGGAAGATGCAAATAAGCTAAGGGAAGGGAATCAAAATTGGTATACTTCTAGGTAATCAAATATGCTCTCATTAGCAAATCCACATTGAGCTACACGTTTTCTAGCTGGAAGGTTGGTAATCCAGGTTGTTTTTCATTAGATTTAGCTCGTAGAATTGGTGATGGAAACTCCGGGCAATTACTTTCGTTCAAAATTTCTAATCTAGTGGTCTTTTCAAAAGGTAGTCATCTCCACAACATGGGCTGGAAACATTAGGTTTGATGTTAACTTTGAAACTTTAGAAAAATCGTTGCATAGCTATAAGACATAGCTATAAGACATCTCAATGTAATCTTGCACTTGTCAGTAAGGGAAGGAAGGATACTTAGCAATTGGTGTTATGAGATGTTTCCTATAATTTCCTAGCTCAGCCTTACCACTTTATCTAATATGAGTTTATGCTCAGATAACATCTTACAGCATTGGTTACATGATGCCACATGTGATCTAGTACAATTCTTGATAAGTGACCAATGAAATAAGCTAACATTATTGGTTGCTTATTTGCCAGTCTTAGATGTGGGGTTGCAGGGAATGAAACAGTAAACGTACATTTCTTGTCTTTGTCTTTGATCTTGTAGTACAAGTCCAACAGGATGGAATTGACCTACCACCAAGAGTAACCTCGTTTTTCAAGTGCCATCTGTACTGAAAATTTAAGTTACCTTTTTCATTTCATTTTTGTTAAGCTGCCCAACCCCCCAACCCCACCCCCAAAAACAGACACACAAATTGGTAACATCAGATGCAAAAATGTTAGCAAATCTTAAATTGCAAAGTTGAAAACATCATCAGACTTCCACCTTCTAATTACTGTCTGATTAGATAGCGTGCTCATGAACATTTGCGAATTTGCATTGTGATGCGGCTATGCTATTAGATGTTTAAAAGGCAATCTTGTTATTCACAATTTAGCCCTCTGTTTCTAGTGTTACCTTTAATTGCATCATTAACTAACTTCTTTCTCCATGCATGTACGCTTTAGAGACGATTTATTGAGAGTAAGATGGTCATTTTATCGACCTCCTTAGTTCTCATGACTAACTCTAAAAAAACAACTATTATGAATTGAAGGGAGTATAATTCATATGTTCTGAAAGTTCATAAATTTTAAAGGGGTGTCATGATTGATCGAAATTCCTCTGGCAGATAGACATACGCACGAATAAGCAACATAAATTTGGTTATGATTTGGCTCACAATATATCTATTGACAGATCTGTCGGCACTTCAAAAGCATCTCTGTTGCATTAGATAGACAGTATTGGTAAGGATGGCAGAGCCACTAACAAGGATATGGTGTTTTTTCAATAAAATAGTTCTGCATCCTAGTGTACTGTATTCTATTTTGCCTGCATCTTACACAAGATTACCAAGGTTTGTGATTCTCCAAGATAACATTTTAGGCTTTAGCTTCAGATTGGTCCAGAACTTGAATCTCGTCAGCTGACACAATCGTGCCAAGGATGTCTTGAGAGTGCCTTCTCATCTAAATTTTCAAAAGCACATAACACTGAGTTGACATTTTCTTTCTTGTTACAGAGCATAGCCATTTTGTTGACCTTGTCAGCAAAATGAGTCATACACCTGCAGAAGGCTTGAATTGTTTGCTGACCATGTTCTGACCAGAAGTGAGCTTTTCTGCACCTTCCCTCCGAAAATTAAGGTTGAGTCATTTAGGAATTATGAGTTTCTTTCTGTGGAAAATTGTTGATGAACTGCATTTGTTCTGGTTCATGGAGCTGCATGCTTCACCTTGTGAGTTGCAATCAATACTCTTGTGTTCGTCACAGACTTGCTGTAGACTTATGCCCTCCATCTCCATGGAACAGTAGTTTATCTGAAAAAAGTATTTACATTGTTCGATAAAATCTTCAAGCTACTGCTTCGCCTGAACCTATCCATTTTCTTGACAGATAAACATAGGCCTGCCCTTGGTTGGCTCACCGATTACAGGGTGTCAATTAGTTACTACAGGTCTGAGGAAGGTAATCGACAATGGGACTAGTATGTGACCTTGTCCTTTCATGGTTCCTGGCAGGCTGGCACCTTCCAGCTGGCATCGCCATCGTGTAAATATATATTTATGTAGAAGCTAGTAAAACATAGGCACAAAGCAGAAGTGCCGACCTACCACTATTTTAGACACATCACACCGGTCTCTGCCCTAGTTGACAAGACATGGACGCTGAAACCACTGAATCTGTCCAGAAGTGAGTTCCAGTCTCTTCTCTGTTCCCAAATCTTTGTTGGGGATTTTCTGGTACACTGATACTAACCGGGAATGAAAACAACTACAAGCTGGACTGTACTTGCGCATTGGTACTAAGCAGTAGCACGCAGTTGTGACCTTGTTAATTAGTGCTCAGTCCCGGACAATCAGTGCTTGAATATTTCTGGTTCAGTGAGTCGTCATCTTGTTCATCTTCCGATGGAACAGCATAGCTGACAATGAAAACTAAGAATAATTCCCTACAGCTTCCCGTATCTGATCTGATCGCCTAAGTTTTAACCACTGTTGTGCCGGATCTTACGTTGTTTCTGGACATTGACGCAGGAACAAAGGGGTGGTCGAGCTTGGCTGGTTGGCTTGCCTGTTACAGCAAGGCAATCGGTAACTACAGGTGGGAGAAGGCGACCGACAGGTATGGCTGCCATGAGACCCTGTCTAACTCATGTTTCCCCGCTGCTTCCTACGTCAGTCGTCACGTCGAGCAATGGCAAAGTTACGCCTAGAGACCAAGTGGCGGAGCTCCGGTGCCGACGTCGGGCCTAAAGGTTCAGTTCACTGGTGGTCGGCAGGCAGCCGAAGCCGAAGGTGAGCCCCGCCATGCACTGACGGAGTCGCCGCTGGCTCCTCGTCCCTGTAGACGATGGGTAAACGAGACGGCCGGCCGGGGGCCGAGCGGGGTTGAGCGCCTTGTGAGCAAGGTATGGCGGCGTCTGGGGCCGGGGCGTGCGATCGCGGGCGCGGGCGGGGGCTCGTGCCGTGTGTCCAGGGCGAGGTGGTTTTGCTGCCGGATGACGGAATCGTTGATGGAATCCTTGCGTAAGGATGCAACTGATGAGGCCGCTTCTGGGCTCTGTCCGGCAGCACTCCGTGGGAAAGGGGAGTGGCAAAACTAAAGCCTTGTGGTGTGTAGCACACCAAACTGTAGCTTTTGATCGTGCATGGTGGGGGCGGGCCGGGCGCCTACCTGATGCTACGCCCCTGCGGAAGCTTGCTGTCACAGCTTTAGTTACCCTGCGAAACAGGGCAACAAAGGTAAAGGCTTTGTTTGGAAAACGTCAATTTTACTGAACTTTCATACAGTAATGGGTCGATTCACATAAGATTTATATTCGGTGTTACTGAACTCGACTTCCATACATGTCACATACAACTAACAGTAGTTGCGCGGAGAGGTTCATATCAGAGGCTAAATAATTCAGGATGTGTTTTTTTTTGGTACCAACCCATACGTGAATTGGACGTACTGTTTCTTATGAATTAGTTGGTATACAACCAAAACAGGGCCCCCATAACTAACTAGTGTGTTTAAAGATTCTCCACATAGACACACAAGGATTTGATTTTGATAGGGATTCATTCAAAGCAGGCCCGGCCCCTACATAGAACTAGTGTGTGTTTAAAGAATCTCCACAGGCACACACAAGCACCATTTAAAAGTCTCAAAACAATTCATGACGTGCTTGGAAAACGTTCGCCAGCGCGCGTCTTTTAATGCTTGATCCAAAGGCCAAGTTATCATCCAATGCAAGGCCCCGGGCAAAGTTTGTTAGTATTACCTGTCCAGCGCAAGGGCAGGTAGGGAGCTGGCGAGAGAGAACTGAGAAGAAGCAAGTACTAACCCAAGGTCCCCCCTGTGGGTGTGGGGCACGGCCTGCCCCCCGGCCTCTTTCCCTTGTGCCGTCGTGCTCCGTCGCCGTCGCCGCGGGATAAAAAGGAAAAAGCTTCCGAGGAACTATAAAACCACCACCCGGGGCGCACGCACGCTCTCCCTCCCCAGTTGCAGTTGCCAGGCACCTGTCACTCGAGCCTTAGCTTTTTTCTTTGTTTGATGCTTGGGTAGCCCGTCGTCTACCACCTGGCCCTGCTGCTGCTGCCCCGGCCAGGCCGCGACCGCGATCGATCGACGAGCAAGGTTGCAAGGCTGGGTTGGTAGCCGGCCTCGCTCGCGCCCGCGCGCCGCGGCCTTTTTAACAGGAGCTTCGCCGTGAGCTCGCGGGCTAGCTGCTGCTCGCTCTCTTGCCTGGCCCGTGCGCGGCGGGGTCTGAGCTGAGCTCTGACGACGACGGGTAGCCGGCGGGCCGGCGGCGGCGTGGGAGGAGATAATTAATAATAGAGGTGGGTTTCGGGGATGGGGCGGCAGCCGTGCTGCGACAAGCTGGGGGTGAAGCGGGGGCCGTGGACGGCGGAGGAGGACCGGAAGCTCATCAACTTCATCCTGACCAACGGCCATTGCTGCTGGCGGGCGGTGCCGAAGCTGGCCGGGCTGCTGCGCTGCGGCAAGAGCTGCCGCCTGAGATGGACCAACTACCTCCGCCCCGACCTCAAGCGCGGCCTCCTCACCGACGCCGAGGAGCAGGTCGTCATCGACCTCCACGCCAAGCTCGGCAACAGGTGCGTGCGTCGTGCTGCATATATGCATACGTGCTGGTACTACGGTGCATCATCCATCATCCGTCCATCGTATCATCACGCCATGGCTGGCCCTGCAGCATGCATTCTCTCGTCTTTGGCGCGCTGTATGTGCGTGCAGTGTGTGCATGGTGTCATCGCTACGGAAGAACTTATTAACATTTCCCAGTACAGAATTTAGCCGTGCACCGTATTATGATAATCACGATAGGTATGAGAAACACGTAGAATATCTGTCTCGGTAGTAGTTCACTTCATTCCACATGTTTATATATATACGTACTTGATTTGTTGTATATAATATCTTATATATGCGGTCGATCGCAAACCACGGCAGATGACTGTGTTGACCAAAGGACGTGAGCAGAATAGGCACAGAATAAACTAGCTAGATGCGCGCGCATGACATGATCAGATGTCAGGTATACGTGCGTATTACTACGTACGTGTACATAGGTAAAACGCAGCTTTTTCACCACGTAAGACAGCCACCGCATGCGACCAACGCACGCAACGAGGTTAGATTTTGTGTCTGTGCATCGTTCGTCGATCGACGTCGATCACGACAAAGTAAACTAGATGGATTGTTGACCAAGGACCTGACCAGTACACATGTCACCTATCATTGCGAAGAAATAGCTGATGCCCTCGTGGACTCTTTGCACGTAACGTAAGTTGTTGCTTGTCAACACACCATATTAGCAGAAGTGCAATTGTCCACTGATTGGTAAAACCAGGAAATTTTCCAAACGTACTCCATCACAATCAAGGACAATTGCACGCTTGATGATATCGCTGTCAAAGCGTGAAACATATATAAGTGGTCTAGAAGAACTGTTTATTAATTTGGTCACGCTTTGACGAGACAAAAACATATACTCCATATGCATATATAGTTAGTAGCAAGACCAAGCGAGATTTTTCAACTTTACCGTACCTATGCTTCCTATAGTACATGAGCAATAAACAACTTTCATTTTGCTCCTGTGTATACATTTGATTTACCCTCAACTTCCGGTTTCTATACAATAATATAGCATGAAAGAAGAGTTGCATCCATATGTATGACCATGTATTAATATATTGTCACTGCTAACTACATGCTTTGAACTCGATCTCCACGGAACTGGTGATAACACTTTAGGCCCTTTGATTTGGAAGACGCGGATATGATTAACTATACTTTCGGAGTTTTGTTTTGCAGCACAACTTTACTGTACCTTTATCCTCGTACTCATTAGTCTACATATCTTCTCTCCCCATATATTATGTGCCAGCCTATATGTGCGTCCGGGTATCCCCTTTTATTTCTGTATAAATAAGCAACACTCTAGCCCGTGTGGCCGTGTGAGTGTTTCATCGATCTATGCTCACAATCAAGGACAATATAATATCAGTTTTCTAGGAGTCGAGAAATTGTTGGATTATTAATTGCAGACTTGTCAAATTATACATATATATGGTGCTCTGAAAAGTTTCATGTTTTTTTCTTAAAAAAAAAGAAATTCTCTACATAGAAATGACATGTTGGTGATCTATTGCCATCATACGAGGAAACATTAGACGTCAGATGACATTAGCATCCTGTAGAGATTAGCCAAGTGTGAACATGTTTCTTATTTGTGGTACTATGGTCATGTATGAAGTGTGTAGTTTTTTTAATTTTAGCAAAGGCGAATCAATGTCTTCAATCGCTATCGTGTACCAACTGATGTAGATATATCTCTTGAGAAGTCGTAGAGGCAGGAGTTGATGGGTGGTGCATGCAGGCAGAACATTAATGCACAGAAAGAACTCATATATTCAAAATATTGAATATTTTCTCCTTATAAAGTTGGTTCTATAGCCTATAAGGTGTATATATATATTTTTAAATGACTTGAACCTTAGAACAATTTAAATATTTTTTCATATTTAATTTTTACATTGGATTTGGAATTGTGGAAATGATAGTTTAAAATATTCAGTTCGTGATGGTGAATCCTCCAGTTAAAAGGTATTATTTCGTTTTTTGTGATGATTTCTTACACATAATTAGTTGGTACACTTTGTAAGGTACATCATTTCAAAGATTTCATATATCTTGCAGTTTTTTCAATCAAGTAAAAACTCTTGGTTTAGTGTAAATACAAAATCTTTAGTTATTCAGACAATTAACATGGTAATTAAATCATATATGTTAGATCTATGACCTACATTATTGCTACTAATGGAAAACCTTGTCGCATATTTACATTTGATAAGATAGTTTATAGTAGGCTTCATCATCTTTACACAAAGATCGATTAGTGTTTTATGAACTAAAGTGACACATTTTTAATATTCGATTTCTTATTAGTGCTTCACAATGATGTATAAATTGGAAAGTAATACAAATGAAGTATATATAATAATATAATATGGAGCCTAGGTGACTGTCCGATTGGCCGGCCCATATAGGTAGTCAATTCTCAGCTTGCTTATGGCTGTGCCATAGCCATTGGGAATTCACCAGTGACCATTATAGATTTCCTGAATCGCTTTCTTGATGTGTAACCTAGAGCACTGGCCACTATCTTGACTTGTGTGGCTAATAAACCCTACACGTTGGATTCCGAAATCGCAAAAGCATCGCACTTAGGTCCACTTGCCTCATTGGGAAAATGGAAAGAGCTAGAAGTTTTTTGTTTCTCTTGTAAAGGTCACTCTACACGCACCAACCACTTTGTTGTTTTATCATTCTGTAAAGGCTGCTTCCTCACACAGTCACATAGTAGCTTAAAGAAACCGATGAGATTGAAAGATCGATAGATTGCGACCTTTCATATTGCACTTCAAGTCAGAGAATAGTTTTTTTATAAAAACATAATCATTTATTTGTGTGTGCAAGTGATGATTCATCACGGCAATTTAATTTCCGTGGCCGTGTGTAAAGCATGCATATATAGGAAATATTAGGTAGAAAATCACGTGGAGGCAGGTCAATCTCACACACTGATATCTCCCTCTTCAGATTCCCACGATTGACAAATATATTCTTTGATCTTATTTTCAGAAAATGCTTGCAATAAAACTGCCACTAGCTAGATGATCTTTAGTTACTTTTGAATTTGCATGATTTCCCTTTTCATTTTAGCAGCATATTAGCTTATATACTTGATCGGTTCATTAATTCCCATTCTTATTAGGCATACATGCTTTGACTCACGGTGTATATATGTATCTTTAAGATTATTTTTTTCATACTTCATAGTACTAATTTTTTTGGTTCTATATATGTGCGTTCGTGCAGATGGTCGAAGATCGCTGCTAAGCTACCTGGCAGGACTGACAACGAGATCAAGAACCACTGGAACACCCACATCAAGAAGAAGCTGATCAAGATGGGCATCGACCCGGTCACGCACGAGCCCCTCGACCGGAAGACCACCAGCAGCCCGGCCACAGCCTCGCAGTCCGATTCAATCAACAAGTCCGACGAGGCGAGCAAACAGCAAAGCCTGGAGAGCGATGTGTTGGCCGGCGGCTCCAGCCCGATGGAATCGAGCACCAACACTGTCAGCACCACCGGCGGCGGAAGCAGCAGTAGCAGCAGCCACGACGAGGACCCGCTGGTGAAGTGGCTCCTGGAAGAGGACCCGCCCACCGGCGACGAGCCGTGGCTCAACAACTTCACTGGCAGTGTCGACGTGGATGAGTTCAGCAGCATTGCCGCCGCCGCCGGCCCGGAGTTGCCGTGGGACGGCGCAACAGACTGGCTGCTTGACTACCAAGACTTTGGATTGGGGGACTCGAGCTTGGTCGATGTCTACATGGTCAACGGCTCAAACGGAGCAAAGTTCTAGCTCTAGCTATACAGAAGGTGAAGATACAATGGTGCCATCAGCTTGTGTGCTGCTGTCAGTGTAGATAAGTAATAAAAGAACATGCATATCGACGCTGTGAAAGGTGTGGATGACCAGATCGTAGGGTGATCAAGAGTTCTTGCTCTTCCTTGATCACGATCGATCCAACCAACGGCTGGGATGCATTTGAGGGGGTAGTGGAGAGAGGTGTAGATTTAGCTATGGTTGCTTTATATCCCTTTGTGGGGTTCAGGGGTTTGTGTTTCTTGAAAGATGTGTTTCTTCTCAAAGAGAGGTGGTACGTACAACTTCTTGCTGTTGTGTATACATGCTTGCAATACCAAAAATCGATGGGTGAGTAGTAGGTGGTGTACGTAGTTATA
The DNA here is from genome assembly GCA_033239725.1 of Echinochloa phyllopogon. Taxonomy (NCBI): domain Eukaryota; kingdom Viridiplantae; phylum Streptophyta; class Magnoliopsida; order Poales; family Poaceae; genus Echinochloa; species Echinochloa phyllopogon. The sequence goes on along the minus strand of BTCW01000002.1, from coordinate 44,168,854 downwards.
CGTTGGTGTACATATATGTATGTATTGTTAAGTTGCACCTTGCTAGGCATTCTTGTGTGTGCAAATTGCATGAATTACTAATCAGAGCAAATATTTGTTCCTTCTCGAAGCAGAGCAGTTGAAATTTCCTAATCATTTATGTCGTGGATGATGTTGATAGCTTTAGTTTGGGGGCTATTGGTGGTGTACATTTTGTTATACATTGGTGTAGTTAAGTTGCATTTTGTAACTGTAAGGCATTCTATGTGCAAATTGCATGCACATGTGGTGTTTTACTTACACATTAGTGATCAAATATTCAAATGCACATGTGGTGTTTCTGTTTCTGTGCATATATATAGTTGGTGAGATTCTTGGTCCGTAGTTAGTCTATATGTTTTCTTAGGTTGAGATAGTGTTAAAGTGTGCTAACGGTTGAGTAGGTAGCTCTTCATAAGTTCAACGCTGCAGTTGAGTTGGTAACATAATTAAAGTTGCTTGTATAATGGCACTAGCTAGTTGATGAAGACGTTGTCTTTTACTCAAGAAGTCTTGCCAATCGAAAGGACGGCAAAATAAAGAAAGGGGATAAACGTACGAAAAGGAAAGAAAATGAATTGGCGAAGAACAGAAAGTGAAAAAGATTCGCTCCGACGTGAGATGTTAAAAGTCTCGGAGATGATGGATTTTTACCGGGACATCGAAGGTACTGAAAAGATAGGAGAGGAGGGAGACTCGTGACAATGAGATGAACCTCTAGAGTCTATATAGACTAGCTAGACCCACTTGTGCATATACCTACACAACCCAAGCTTCAACCCAAGCTTCAGCTCGATTATGGAATTTATGGACTAATCAAAGTCGCAGGTTTTGCTACGTACTATGTGCCAGTAATAATATATTAATATGGGTGTTTTTATTGGCCAACTCCAGAAAACTGCTAAGGTAGGGTGCTGATCATAACAATGAAGGTTAGCCCGCAGCATATGTCAATGGGCAGTGGCGGTAGAGCCAGAAATTCATACAAGCATTTGAGTTGATGGAAACAGTGACAGATTTTTTTTTCTTTGAGATTGGTCCACTATTTCGTCGCTATCAGGTATAATATATGCTAAAGCAACCACCAAACGAACCCCAGTGATTTCGAGTTAGCCGCTAGCTGTTCAAGTGATCCCATCTGATAAGCGCCTTAATTAACCTTCTTTTTAAGGAACAGATAATGAACAAATATATTTGTATAATTGAATGCTGCAAATGTTATTACCCATGTAGGCGCCAATACGTGCATATGCAGCAAATCGACGTGTTGTCTGGAACTGAACCAACTGAAGTTATGGAAGCCTTTGCATGCACGAAAAATGCATGCTGCACGTTCAGTGGTCAGCTAGCTAGCTAGCTAGTAGATCATGTCCTTCTTTATCATGGTTGCTGCTCTGTCTTAATATGTATATATGATACGTGGATTTCCAGTCATGGCAAGTAATTAGACGTGTGCAAATGATGCAAATTCCGTTTCTGCTACTCCGCCGCTACCATGATCATCCAATGAAAAGGATGAAATATTTACGCGATACAAGCGATGATTATTTTTAGTAGACAACAGAAGCAATTACTTGTTCTACTGATGATCGTAAGATGGTTCTCGAGAAAGAAACATCTTAATCACTGTCTTTCGTGAGTGCTGTGACTTCAAGCAACAAATCTTTAGCCCTACCATTTCTCGATTGTTATAATGAATGGAGTGTCTCAGTTAACTGGCAGGTATATATGGTATGTCACACTCAATTCAACAAAAATAATATAGTCGCAAAAATCAACAAAAATATGTTTATTTGATTTGAAGCAAAACAAAGAACTAGGAAGTGCAGAAACTTGTGAGCTCTGCCGTATCATTGCGATAGTAACAAATGCTAGAGCAAATAATAATAATAATAATGATAATAATAATAATAATAATAATAATAATAATAATAATAATAAATTGACTACATTGTCCATATCCATGAACTTTCTTTCTGAATCGAGTTCTTACTGAACACCGAAAAGAGGAAACCACATGAATATACTATTGCGGTGGTATGGAATAACTTAAGTTGGTTGGTCGCAAAAAAAACACCTAAGTTGGTTAGAATTACATTTTTCCTTATATTTAGTAGATGATAAGAGGAACAACAAGCACCTTGACCTATACACCAAATTGTTCACGTCTAGTCAATTTTCTAACCAAATAGCACTTTCGGCTGCTGAACATTCAGCGATCCTATGGCCTACTACGCTTTCGTGCATTTCCCTTCCGTGACAAAGATACAAAAGCTAGGCCGCACCATTCTTCTACCTCATCATCAGAGGACAAATAGCAACAGTCTCCCATATACCAACTTCGCAAGCGATACTTCTTTTATTTAACCTCTTATAATAGTTGAGTATCACTAATCAAACACATCACAAGCAATATGAGATGTTAATCTTCCCCGAGCTACCTACTTACCTTTATCTTTTACACAAGCCAATTAGCTAGCCGACGTATCTAGAGTACTCGCACTAAAAACGGGCACATCAGAATGCCGCCTGATTTAGGGCCTATATACTTTGGGATATACGAGTTCCATATCAAACTGTTTGACCCCGTTGAGTATGTGAAAAAATTCCAATGTTCTAACCGGCCGTAGCCTTTAGAGTAGAGTCGACCTTAGTTCCTGTCTGGATTCTAAACCATCAGCTTCGATGCTCTCTTTTTTTTCTTTTTAAAAAAAGGTGTGCCCTACTATAATGTGTTGTGGAAGAGTTCTAGAAGTTTCACTATCCAGCAGCGTATTTGCCCGGATTCTGTCGCCCCATCTGCGCCAACACACACGTCCATACGCGAGGCGCTAGCGTAAGAAGTCGCCAAGAAATCCGGCAACACGAGGGTGCACTTGGCTTGAAGCAGACAGCAAAGGGCGCAGCAGCTGGTGGCCCATGAGCTTTGGCTTGTAGACATCTCCCGAGTGATTGGACCAACGGGACACGGGTGACAGCAACTGAATCATTAACAATTCCGATGAGGCCTGTAGAGTGAGCAAGACGGGGAGGCAGTAGGATTACTGGCCTCCAACTCCAAGTAGTGGCCATGGACGAGTGCGAGCTAAATCTCCGTGCCTATCATTAGAGCGAAGAAGAGGTCAGTAGCTTGTCGAGATGTCATGGCCACCTGCAACTTGACATCCTTTGGAGGCCAAGGACTGGGTGCGTCACTGTCAGATTTGGTGGAACCAGGACAAGGGCCCTGGCGAAGGCTTGCTGAATAGATAAGGTGGGTTGGTTGGGTGATCCCAATCAGAGCTTTGTTTATTGGAGTCACTGATGGGGTCTCCGCGCGCCCCAAGATTTTCCTGATGGCCACCAGACAAAATAATGCGAAATGAGCATCATATATAATCATACATACCAGGGCTCATGAGTCATGACTGGTGGAAGCACTGCCGCTTTGCTCTGGAAAAGGGCACTGAATATTGGGCAGCAAAGCAAAAGAGGGGCACAAAAACAGTGACAGCATGTGTGATGCAGGGCTGTCATGAGGTGATATCACTCCGGAGGACAGTGGGAAGGGTCGCTGTCCGCGAGTGGTAATGCTCGAGTTCTTTTTGCTGGGAGAAGGTGACCAAAGTGACAGTGCCGTTTCATAACCTTGCAAAAAGGATGGAGGCACCAGTGATTGGTAGATCGCGTCGAATGGGGCTGAAGCTGCCGAACTGATGTAATGCATACTCAGGATGATGAAACCCTGCTCCAGTGCCGAGAAAGGTGCCTTTGTACAGAACAAGGATTTTTCATTATGCAAGACGGAGTAAAAATAAACACACGAAGGCTTCAATATTAAGGAAAATTTCAAAGCATCATGAACCTAGATTCAAAATGAAGCATCAAGACAGAACACATGAGCTGCTAATGCCACAAGATTTGAGAATGAATCTGTGGGCTGTAATTCAGTATGTTCTGATTAACACGATCAACTTGGACAGTGAGACCTGAATTGCTTAAAAATATCACAGTAAACAAAGTATCTCACACTCTTTGTCATTGTGTATTATTTTGCATCAAACATATGCATGTGCTGATGCAGTCGTTCTGCTCAAGTCTTATGTGGATCCAGGCATCCATTCCTGCTTTGATCCCAGGCTTCCATCTTATTCAGTACTGCAACAAAACAAAGGAGTACCAACACACCTAATTCAAATCCTTCAATAGAATTTCCAACAACTCATCTTGCAGGAGAATAGCTCGATGAGGTGATTAAAGTTGGCTTCTCTAAGAATTTGCACATAGAGGACAAGCGAAAGCACCAATTGGCATGATACAATAATTAATTGCGTGCCGCTATGCTGTCCCAATAAAACAAGTGGTGGACATAGAACGCAAGTACACAAGTAGTATGATTAAACATTACTTGCACAATGGGGTCAAAAGGCATAACTGTTTAGGGGGCCAGACCCAACCTTCCCACCCAATCAATAGAGATCGGCTCTAGTCCCCATCTATCCAAACAAGCCCTAAGTAAGAACCATAGTAATTTTACCCAGAAACATGCTCAAATGCCTTTTCCCCACTTCTTTTTTATGTCATGTATGTTTCATCTCAATATCAGCTGCCAACAGATGGCATGAAGCTTAAAACTCAAAAGTGGTATACATACACAATTTTGTATAGGGTCAACCACTCACAATGCTTTAAACACACAAGACGACTTAAAAAGAATTGATGGTAGGATAAAAGGTGTTACCAAAGTGTTTCCGAAGACCATGTTAAACAATCAGCCAATGGATAGGTGTCCAGAATTCTAAATGTTACTTATATTGCCTTTGTCTTCTCCAGGGCTGGCTTAACTTCAATCTGTTTCATCCATTCACACAATAAGGTATTTACTTCATCTGGAACTTCATCGTGTGGAGCATGGCCTGTTATATTCACCATGAAAAGAAAATTATAGTGAACCACAAGACTCTTTAAAAGGAAAGAGATTAGGATTGCATGGGGTTGGGCGCATTACCTGCACTCAACTCTCTGATTTGAACATTGCTGCAATGCTCCCGGAGCATGGTAACAAACGCCTCAGATTTTGTAAGTGGGTCTTTCATACCCTTTATTTCAGAGAAAGCAAATAAAAATAAATTTAACCTCCAACACATTAACAACCATCAAATTTGGCCATAGTGTAATAGATATGCCATTAGTGGATGGTTTTATATTGATGAATGAAGCCTATACATGTTATTAAGTACATACCTGGATAACTAATATTTTTCCTCCAAAAGAATCAAATAAAAAGTTAAGAGGAATCGAAAGATTGAAGTTGAATACACTCTCAAGAACTGTTGTAGCACCAGGATCATATGACTGAATTTACTTGTCAAGGAAACATTCTGCAGTCTGAATTGCACAGACTGAGAGTTAAGTGTATGCAAAATATACTGTGCAATATGAGGATACAGCTCTTATAATCTGGTCCACAAGTAGCTTGTCCACCCGTTCAGTTCTCTAAACATGAAAAGCATTATATAGGAATGGAAGGCACGGTTGCATTGAAAGAAAATATAAAAGTGACTCCATAATATACATACTGTAGGATAATATTCTTTAAGAATGCCTTCTACTCTTGACCTCAAGAAGAGCAAAAGAAGCTGTGCCTGCAATCTGGAAAGCCATGATGTTCGTCTTTCCTGCAGGTGTTTCCATTTACTAGCACTTAGTTTAATTTGCAACAAGAATAAATTCAGAGAAAGCATTCAGTGTCAGAAATTTTGTGTTTTCTACTACTTCCAATGATCATTTCTGAGAACTATTCTTTTAATGCAAGCGAGGCCTCACCAAGGTTCACTTCAGTGTTAAAAATGGTTTTACAGATCTGTATTCAACAAAATTTCACAGTAAAGGTTTTAACAGCTATGCAAGGTTGATGTGCTACATAAAAGCACATCAACACAGATCATTAATTTGCCAACCAACAAATTCAATTTGTAGGGTACATTTTTTTAAAAAAAAAAACTCATTTGTAGCCAACAGGAACATGAAAATGATGAAGGTTTCAACATGCTATGTAAGGTTTATGTGCAACTCAACATGGATAATTAATATTACCAGCCAACAAATTCAATTTGTAGGGCAAAGTTTTGGGGGCCAGAGACCTGGGTTCGAGTCCTGCATCCTTATTAACAAAATGCAGAGGGGCGATCTGCCCTCTTCCATCGAGTTTTCTTTTTGTAGGGCCAATTTTTTTTAACAAAAACTGGGCAAAGTTTAATTTACCAACCATTGACTTGATGTGTTACATAAAAGCACAATATTACCAACCATCAAGTTTAATTTGTCGGAACCATTTCAACAATCTCATTTGTAGTCAACAGGACCATAAAATGTATGAGACAGACGCATGCATAAATCTATTATCTCAGCAAATTATCATAAGATATTGATTATTGGTTTTGTAATAAAGCCATGGTATGACTTTGAACTTTCAATATCATAAAGCAGGGAAGACATAAAATAGAAAGTATGATTATAAATAGGATGCAGGAGATCGGCTGCCTTACTTCACTCAATGGTACGAAGGAGTAATTTGGAACAACCGAACCAGCTGAGTTTAAAAGAACCAGAGACTTTGCAAGAGAAGGCCATAAAGCAGAAGCAACAGCACAGATATAACCTGAGAATATTCAAGGAAGAGAATGACTTCATCAGGATTGTGTTATAACTTCATTAAGATTGTGCCGTGTAAGAAATGCTGTCCTATCGTCTGTATAGTAATTTAAAAATATAATTCATCTACCTCCAATAGAGTTGCCAACAAGATGTATAGGCTCCCTCACAACATCAATAATAAAGTCTCTCAGTAACTCTGACCAGAAAAGTTCTGAATAGTTCACATTTGGTTTCTCTGATTTCCCAAATCCAATAAGAGTTATTGCCCAAACTCGGTGACCCGTATCAGCGATGCTGTCTATATTGTCACGAAAATGCTCCAGGAAAGCTCCAAAACCATGAACAAGAAGAACAGCTGGACCTTCGTTGCCAACAAAGGTGTACTGCAGAAAAGGGTTGAAATAAGGAATTTGTGGTAACCGACATAAATAAAGTTGTGTGCATAGATAAATTTTAGACAAACAAACACAGAAAAGTATACTGTAAAGAATAGTCGACATAAGGAATTTGCTAACCAAATAAAGGTTTGTGCATAGATAAATTTAGATGCATAAGAACAGCAAAGTAAGAAGAAACCTGTACAAGATAACCCTTCCATCTCCAAATTCTTATAGGATAATTTCCCTCCACAGATACTTGGGATTTCAACGCCAAGAACCAATACCACTGCCATGAGAATAAACAGATTGTCATAGACAAAAGAAAGCGATGTCTGGTTTTCCTAACAATTGAGCCCATCAGAGGAGGAAAAGACATGGCATTGAAAACAAGATAGGAAAGATATAAAATAAAAATACCTCCATTGAACATATAGCATCTACTGCTGCTTTCACAGTAGGTGTTGAGTACCCAAATGGTGATAGAAAACCAGCATTGCGATCTTTCTCGTATTGAATAGTATCATTGTAAGCTTTCCTCCTGGATATGACTCCAAGCTGAATTGCAGGACCAAACAAGGTGTAGAATGAGGCACCATCTCTGGTTTCAGCTAAGCGCACTTTATCATGCAACCTGGATATAGAGTTAAATCAGATCAGCTATGAAAACTCACTAAGAATTTATATAATATCAAGGACTGCATTACATGAATTAAATAAAAAAAGTGGTATTCTTCCATTAGTGACACATACTCTTGCCAACTAGCATTTCCTGTGCCTTCCAGGTATTTTAGGTAAGCAGCCAATGCATCCAAAGTAATATCTGTTCCACCCCTGACTTCAAGTGAGCTTTCTGATGCAAACATTGAATTCATAATTCTCCTTCCTGTTGTACCAGAGTCCATGGTGATATCCTCAATGTTTTCGCCATTGCTGGTACTTAATGTAGTGTTACTTTTGATCTTTCTTTGACTAAGTGTCTTTTTGAGAATAGATCTTGCAGATGTGTTCTTGAGAGGAACCCAATTATCCTCTGCTCTTCTACTATCTTTCATGAAACCTTTTAATTCTTCCAGAGTGGGTATAAAACCTGAGTAGGAAATCGTTGTAGTAGCTGAATAGGGACACCATAATGTTCAAAGAACATACAAACCAGAACGAATAGAATTGAAATGCACCTGTGTCCAACTCCAAATTTAGAGCAGGCAAAGTTGTGGCAGCAAGAGGTGTGGCCATTGGTAGTTTTGCCTTTGAAAATTGGTCGTGTGATGTCGATACGTCTTTCAAATTCTAATATAATGATTGCTTCAGCTATCAGCAAGTGGTAGATATAAGTTATTATTAGAGGATAAAGGAAAGTCTGCGACTAAACTACCTTATAGTCATACAATGGGGCACTCCAAGCCACTATCTTGGGAGGACTTCCCCATGAGAATGACCCATTGGATAGAGATGATTCAACATTGGCCAGAACACTGCGCACTCTATATTCAACTTCCTCTTCTGTAAAAATAAGACCTGCTTGTACCTGTTATGCTCCACCGGTGCATGCAACCAGAAGATATGTTAGATATCTAAATGTGAACCTGCGTGCAAACACTTAAGCTCGATTCATAACATAAACCTTGCATAGCGACCTCATTCACAAGCTTCAGCATGACATCTTCAGCATTTCCCAAGACTATGAGCAGATCAGACTCTTGAGACTTCAATGCCATCTTAAGATCTTTAAGAGCAAACAGCAGCAGTTCCAGCATTTTATCTGAATAGCCTGCAAGTAACGGGGGGAATTAAATGCTTACTGTCATTGTGATTTACTAATTGGTAAGACTACTAATGTTAACAGTCCAGGAGCAGGTCTGGTGACCAATAAGTCACTAACAACCCCATCCTCATTCTGCCAACAGACAACATAAGTACATAACTATCTGGAAAGCAGCAAACAGACGAGGTTCAGACGCCCTACAAAAGCTGTACTCGGTTCCTGTGCAATCTGTAGTGTGACTGCAACTTATAAGCAATTGTCCAACCATCAACCAAAATCCGCACCCTCCCTGCCAAATCCTTGTACCAAGCCTACCCTAGCAGGAAATCTGGACCAATCATCGCTGAAACAAACAACAAGGTTGAATGCAGTCTTAAGTTGCAACTTAAGCTGGACAGTAACTTACGGTAAGCGCAATGCAGTCCAAGGCATAAATGGTTTCTACATTTAATAGCTTTTGATGCAAAGCAGCCACATGATGAATGCAGCTAAACTTCACAATTGGCGCCTTAGCGGCAACTAACGAGTTGTGAGTTGTGACTGCAAACAATCGAACTTACTATTTCGAATTAGCAGCAGACACTATGCTCGGTGTTCAACTTCATCTTTGGCATCAATGTGTCAAAAGCTAAGCGATCAAACCCCCAGGCCCCAGCTGCCACAACGCTTGACGCACGACAGAAAGTATAGGAGTAAGCACGAACGAGCAGTTGATCAAACTACCGCACGAACACGACGAACACGAAGGCATTGCATCGATCACGCCACGCGCACTATTCCCAAATCCCATTCCTCAACAAGCAACCGGATCGGACGGGTAGCGCCAACACCAGCAACGTACCAGCGAGGATGCGTCGGTCGAAGACGTAGAGCGGCACGACGGGGCGCCGCGGCTCCGCGACGGCGGCGGCGAGGCCCGGGTGGTCGTCGATGCGGAGATCATGCTTGAACCACACCACCGCGGGCGCGCCGCCTTCCCTCACGGGGGTGGCGGCATTGGAGGCCACGATCCGGCCGTGGCACCGGTTCCGCAGGATCCGGCGGCGGTGGCTTGGGGCTGGGAGAAGCGGCCCGAGACGGAGCGCGAGGAGAGCCATAGGAGGGGCGGTGCGGCGGCGTCAGCGTCGGCGGCAGCAGCAGCAGCAGTAGAAGCCATAGGCCGGGAACAGCGGGGATAAGAAGGGCGGGGCTAGGGCGCGCCCATGGCGAAGTTGTGGCGGAGGGCGGCTGCTCGGAGGCGTCGTGAATTTTCTGTGGCGGAGGGCCGCGGCCACTGTGGCCAGTAGCACTGTAGCAGTGGGGCTCCGCAGCCTGCACAACAACAACCAGCAGAGTGCGCAGGGGGGACTCGGGGACTCCGGGGAGGCGCACCAGAACAGCGGGGTCATGGTCGCTGGGCTGGCGCCGCGTGGAAGAATCGCGGCGAGAAAAAACAAAAACTCGTATCCGTGCCACTGAAATCACTGTCAAATTCAGGTGTTGGCCTTGGCCTGTTTGCCTGGAACCAACCGGGAATCTGAAGGAAACAGTTCTCCTTCAGATTTGGGGAAATTGCCCTGTTTCAAAGAGCTTGCTATGTTGCTACTTGCTAGAGCGCCAGAATAGCAGAGCAGAAAATCAGTACCATGCGTTTCATTCACAGGATTGAGACAAAATGAAATGCGAGAATCACCACGCACTCATTTGCAGGACGCAGGAGTCCGGGTGACGCAGCAAATCATATACTACGTAGAACCCATCCTTTTGTAGTTTAGCTTACTGGTAGTCTGCATTTCGGAGATTGAATTGAAGCATGGACGCATGGTTAATTTTTCTTTTAGAGTAATAGGGCATAGCCTCCGTCTTCTTTTATTCGAAGACAGAAACATCACGTTTACAGCATAGGGGTTACTGAGGCACAGCACCCAAATTCAGCCAGCTCAGGTTTTCACTTTCTGAAACGATACTCCAACTGCCGCAACTACTGATTAACCCACAAAAGAAAGAACTACTGAAACAAGGCTTCCCTTGCTTCTTCCTGTTTCAATCTTCGAGCTCAGGTCCACCCAGCCTTGCTCTTCCATGATTCATCTGATTTTGTCTGGCACTCGCACCTGCTCCCAATCATGTTGATTTTCCTCCAGAAACGTCATGACTTCAGCATTCATGCCTCTAGGCCAGGCGGCTATTTTCATTCTTGTGATGGTAAGCTCCAGCTGGGGTTTCTTCTTGTCGGGCACATGATCTTTCAGGCCTTCAGCAGTCCTGCAATCTTGTTCATCAAGACTCCCATATCCCACCATCTTCCATCCTGAAAGCAAATCTCATTTCTTAGTTTCCACAGCCCCAACAGAGCTGTAGATGCGACCGTATCAATGACTAGAAATCTCTTATTGCTTAACCAGAAACTACCAAGAGAATCAAAACTAGATCTAACGTCAGTATCACAAGTCTCAGAAACCTCACACCACATTTGTCTAGCAACAACACAATCAAATAGAAGATGTGCATTTGCATCCTCCCTGCAGAAAAGACAGGCGTGGCCATCCAATTTTTCAATTTGCCGACCACATTCCTAGTTAGAATTTTGTTCCTAGTCAACAGCCAAAGAAATAACTAAATTTTGGGAGGAACACATAACGACCACACAGCTGGCACAGGGGTTATCCCTCTAAAATTAACTTTATATAGGGATAGGGAAGCATATCTTCTTCCTCATTTAGCTCAATAGAAAGCACTAGATTAACAATCTCATACCACATATTCAATAGCCTAGCATTCACTGTTCTTCTAAAGGTGAACTTCAGGTCTATCTCATCCATAGCTCTACTATAGTAGCAGTTTGCTCATTTACTACCATGCATACCTCCTAGAATTGAATGGCTAGGCTGGAGTTTCCTAGCCAATGGTCTTCATAGAATCTCACACTCCTGCCATTGCCTACTCTCCACATTTACCCCATCTTAGCAGCCTCTGTACAATGCACTCTCTTCTGTGAGCCTGAGTTCCAAAGACAGTGAACAAGTGCAATAGGCTAACAAATCGGCAATTGGATGACTGGAAACAGAATATATGCATATTTTAGTTCTCACACCGGCTGCTTAGAAAAATTTCAATTAGAAAGGGAATCAGTAATGCATTGTTTTTTCAGTTTTCTTACCTATATGATCAAATAATATTAATGGTTTGAATATCTTGCACCTAGCTACTAAGCGACATGCTAATTTATTTCAGACAGTGACTCACTAACTTTGCTGCTTAATTTTTGTTTCCTACACATGTCTCTGAATTTGTCTTAATCGGATAAAAATAGAAGAAAGTTTGTTCCCTCAACAAGGTTTCAAATGACTGAATCAATGCGTACGATATTGTGCTCTATGGTTTCTAACATGCTTTTACACAACAAAAGGGCATTATCCATGTTGGTGCTCGATTCTCATGTGATTTCATAATGATTTCAGTGGATATTTCACAAGGACACTACATAAGGGCCGTGTTTCTTTGGGGGTGGAAAAATATTTCCACCCCCTTTGACCTATTAAGGGTATTAAATAAAGTCAGTTTACAAAATTACCTTCACAACATTGAACTATTTCGCGAGACCTATCTAATAAAGCCTTTGACCGCATGATTAGAGGATGGTTACTGTAGCATTACTGTAGCAAAACATGGATTGATTAGGCTCATTAGATTCGTCGCGCAAAGTTGCACTCGTCCCTAAAAGGGTTTTGCAAATAGACTTCATTTAGTACTCCATGCATACAAGATTCCCTTTGGAAATTTTTTTCCGGGTGGGAAAGAAACATGGCCAAGGCTTTATCCGTGCTATTATGATTCATTTATTGGTTTATCAGGAGATGGCATACCTTATTTGAAGTTAACCAGCAAGACTGACCAGATAATGCTCCCACTACTCCACATTTAAGCAAAAAAAAAAATGGTTGCGCTCTCCAGAGTTTGCAATATCTACTGCCATTTGTTGCAGCACTTTTTCGTTATATCCACCAGAAGAAGCTCAATGGTTTGTTTTGCACCTCTGTCATGTGACGTCATTTTGAGGTACTGCTAAAGATTGCGCTTGAGCCATACCGCCTTCCTGTCACCATCTGCAACAATACTTCTTCCATACAATCTTCGTCGTTACAAACACACCTGATCACTGAACTCCAGCTCTCAACATGTGGAATCACTCCAAGATCAAGCATCCAACTCATAATTTGTGCAGCCTCCTCTACTTTCCCAACTGCACAGCAACCCTTTATAACTGAATGGAACACAGAAAAATGTGGCACAAGCCCTTTGCCCACCATATCCACCAGGTACGCCTCTGCCTTTTCGTATAATCCGCTCACGCACAGCCCATTCACCAATGTCGCATACATTGCTGCATTCGGTGTGCATCCACTCTCAACCATATCACCAACAACCTTGCAGGCATCCAGTGGCCGCCCCTCACGGCACATCCCGACAATGACCGTGTTGTAATGCACAATGTCAGGGGGTACTCCACGGCCTCGCATGAGACAGAGCAGGCGGTATGCCTCTCGGAGCTGCTTCTTGCGGCAGAGGGCGTTCAGCACGGTGGTGTATGCCAGCGGATCGGCAGGGATGCCCCTGTGCAGCATTTCGTCGAGCAGTGTAGACGCAGTGCGGACCTGAGCCTTGCGACAGAGTGACTGGGTAAGGATGCGGTAGGTGTCGGCATCGGGGGATACATTGAGTGAGCGGAGACGGTGGAAGAGGGAGAGTGAAACGGCGACGTGGCCGGAGCGAGCGGCGGCCTCGATTAGCAGGTTGTGGGAGGCGAGGACGAGCGGCGCGGGGAGGGGCAGCCGCGAGGAGACGAGGCGGAGGAGGTGAAGCGCGGACGGGAAGTGGGAGCCGGTGGAGGAGAGGACGCCGAGGAGGCGGAGAAGGAGCTGGGGGTGGAGCGGCAGGGGGCTGGGCCCGGAGACGAAGAGGGAGTTGAAAGTGGAGAGAAAGAGTTGAGGCGGTCGGCGGTGGCGGAGCACCGCGAGGAGGACAGGGAGCAGGAGGCGCGGGGACGGCGGGGACGGGAGGCGGCGGAGGAGCGCTAGCGCGTGGGGTAGGTGGTCGCGGCGGCGGGCGAGGCGGAGCAGGAGGGAGTGGAGCGTGGCAGGGTGAGGCGTGGTAGTCGGGGAGGTAACGGTGACGAGCTCCAGCGCGAGGAGCGGATCCTGCTGCGAGGTCACCAGCTTGTGCAGCCGCGCCGGCGAGATCGCCGGCGGCACTGGGAGCATCGGCGTTGTGTTGGCGGCTTGCGCTGAGAACAGGCTACAGGCGAGATGAACGGAGGAAGACGACTAGGAACAGCGAGTGTAAACATTGGTTCGGGTAGTGGCATCATGGGCCGAGCTGAAAGATGTCTGTGGGCCTCTTTGTTTCAAGCGCTTGCGAAACAGGGCTTCGAACCCTCCTTGGGCTGCATTTGCTTCGTCTCACTTTTGTGCTGTGCTACAACTTTTTCCAGCGAAGCCTTCTTGTAACCTACGCCTACCACCTCGAAACTGTTAACTGTATGTGTACAGGAAAAATTCTGTTTATAGGCTAGATATATTTCTCGATTGGAACCGCCCAAAATTGTTACGAGTAATTCGCTTTGGCAACTGGTAAATAAATATTGAGGAAATCAAAGCTTCACAAGATGGAACCAATATCAGTTTCTTCCTATAGACCAATTAACCACTTTACACCATCTAGTTCTAAGTTTCTCCAGGCAAATTTGAAAGCCGATCCCTACATGCGTCGGATCGTATCTAGAAGAGTTCTCGCGGCACATCAGTCGGAGTTCAGAAAAGATGGCAAAGATGGCATCCGGTGACCGGTAAAGAGCCGAGGGCCTGCTGGCCAGCCTATAGTTGGCCAAACGGGCCACGCCCGCTGGCCCGGCACTAGCCCGGCCCTATTTAGCACGGCCCGAGCACGGCCTGGCCCGACAGGTTTAGTGTCAATGCCGTGTTAGTGCCTAACCTAGTGCAGTGTCTGGGCCGCAATCTCGGCCCACGGTACTAGCATGGGCACGGCTCAGGCCGGCACGGCCTCGGCACTAAGACGGTACAGGGAAAGCACGACGGATCTAGTGTAAGCTTTCTTTTCTTGCTTATTTCCATTCTTAAATCTTCCAATCTTGCTTATTTTCTTACTTATCATTTATGTAATGGGACATGTAATATTTTGGAGTTGATGTTGTGTTTGAATTATTGTTGATGAAATTATGTTAAGTTAGATAATGATTGTGTTTGTCATCTTAGTGCCAGTGCCGGCACGGGCACTATAGTGCCCTTTGGCACGACACGATACTAGCCATAGTCCCGTGCCTGAGCCTGAAGTTCGGCACGACGGCACTAGGTGGCACGGCACGGCTAATAAACAGTGTCACTTAGTACCATGACATTTAGTGCCGTGGCAAATAGTGCTAGTGCCGGCACGGCACGGCACGGCCGTTTGGCCATCCATAGGCCAGCCAAGTAGGCAACCACCATGCGGCGATGCTGCACGAGCCAAGGACCACCGATAGTGATATGCATGTCGGTTAGGCAACGTTTACTCCAGCCTCGGGAGGTGCGCCCGTCTGGTCGTAATAAATGCGCACCGTAGCATTTCGTTTGTATGTGCGAAAAATTGTTCAAAAATTTATTAATTAGGCTCAAAATATTCGTCTCGTAGAGTATAATAAAATTATATAATTAGTTTTTAATTTTATCTATATTAAGTACTCCATACATGCTATGACATTTTGATGTGATGAGAATTTTCTTTGTTGTACAGTGAATTTGGGAGTGAGAATTCTGGAACTGAACGAGACCTCGGAAACTATCTATCTGCCCCCCGGAGATATTTCCTCGCGATTGAGAGCACGAGCATCCATCCACCCACCCACGGCTACTGCAACTTGTCAACGAGCGCCCACCAGAGAACCGCGAAGATATTGAAAGATATTTCCGATCCTTGTCGCGTTGCGTATCCTCGGAGATATGGCGAGGTGTGGTGGAGCACTAGCCCCGTGAGCACCTGTAAAATACTTCGTCACACCTCCACGTCTCCGCCGAGGACGCGCGGGTGGCCAGCCAGCCGGCTGCCCGACGCGGCTGGGCCTCTCGTTTCGCTCTCCTTTTCCTCCCTCTGATCTGCGCGCTCGTATCACCTTTTTCTTTCTTTGTTTTTTCCCACTCTCCTCCGTTGAGAATGTTCCGTGCTCGCCCGGCACGAACGCGGCGCGCTGGAAAGCATGGGGCTCGGCTTGTAGTTTTCTACTGGTACGTTCTATTCTACCACGATGATGGCGACGGCCGGCGCGAGCCCGGCCACCAGCCCACCACACCACTCGACCGCCCCGTCCAGAAGCCTACGCCCCCTGTCCGCCTAAAAGCGCGGATCGGGGAAAAGATCTTGGCGTCCGTTCAGGGAAAATATCTACGTACTCCGTATGTCTCCGTGAGCGAGCGCGCCCACCACGCCACGCCCCCGCCTCGCCCCGGCGGCGCGGTGGTGCTCCAGTGCCGCCGGCCTGGCGCGCCACGGGTTGGTTGATGCATTGGTGGGCTTCCTGATTCGTCTCCTCGTTACCTCATCCACGGGGACGCCGCGAGATATTTCCCGTGGGTGGTAGCTGCGTCTCTCGGCCCGGGCCGTGGGCGCGCGTCCACCACCCGTCGTCGGCTGCGCCGCTGCGATCGTGTGTCGTGGGCGCACGGGCACGGCGGCGCGCATATGCTTGAGCCAGTGGTCCAGCCTCATCCACGGCATTTCCACGCAGACGCCAGGGGGTAAGGAAGGGATCGGCATTCCGAAGGCCGGAAGTGCTTGTTGTGCAAGTTGAAACTTGAGCGGCACTGGCGGGAGCTGAGATCTTGAACCTCTGGCCTACGTAGCCTTGCAGAAACCTGTGTTAGACTTGCCGCGCAGGAGAAACGAAAGTCGTTTCAGTTTGCTCGCACGTATGTCCATGGTCAATTCAGAGTACTGCAAATCAGAGCGACAACCGACAAAGTCCATGCCGAGCCACGTGAAGGCACACTAGGCGGTAGGCGGGCGCCCCTCCTTTCCGACTCCGACCGATCACTCGGCGAGACCTCAAATCAGTTAGGCTTAGTTCACGGAGAACTGGATTCCCACGCATGATAATATCCCGTCTCGCCCTGTTGCTGTTGCTGTTGGTCTGAATTCGCCGCAACTTGCAGCCCAAGCGAAAGCCAGTCGGGCACCGCCTCCGACTCACTAATGGAATATGGATCACGGGGAAGATATTGCTAGTGCGCCACGTCGGAGACCGCGATACCTTGGAGACCCAGAAACAGAGAGAAGAGGGGCTAGCGGCGACCAGCACCAGACGTACGAGGCGATGCCGAGCTGCTTTCGGATCGGGCCCCCACGGCGTTGTCTCCTCCGGGCCAGAATAATTGCGCCTCGGCCGCCCACTGGGCACTGGCCCGCCCCGACTGGCCGTGGATTGCCCGCCGCCTCCGCCCAATTGTCTCCGCCCGTCGGCGGCGTGCGGCCGTGCCGTGCCCCCGGGCGCGCCGAGGCAGGCGCGAAATATCTTTGCTTTTTGGGAGATATCAGGGTACTAAAAATATCTAGCTGCAGTGCGCGGTGAGGGTTTCCGCCAAGTGATTATGGGCGAGTGGATGTGGATTACAGCTGGTGGCATGACTTTGCTTGGATTGGATCTCGTGGTCATGGTCGTGGCGCGGGACTTGGGGTTGGGCCGTTGGGGGGTGGGATATCTCGTTTGTGGATGGTAGTGTTCTGGAAGCATTGTGCTCCGTTCGACCGAGCTCTGGGTTTCTTTTTTCCTTTTCGTACTGTGTGTTGGTGCGATGGCCGATGGGTAAATAATCTCCTCCATTCTTTTCAGGGACGGTATGTTCGCCCTTGGGCTGTACCACCCCTTTTTTTATTTTTTTGGCTGCTGTCGACATTTGATTAGTGCCATTTCACTTTATTCAAGAGAATGGAGATTTGACATTTTCTTCCCGAGGCATCTGTAAAATTGCCCGTAAAGTTGTCGTTTGTTTTTTTTTCGTGTTTACTCTTTGCCAAAATGCCGCTCGAGTGATAATTCAAGTGTGTGTTTTTTGCAACTTTCTAATTGCAAAGCTTATAATAATGATTCTGAGTCTTGAAAATTTGCAATTTTTTTTTGCAAAATTGTAACTGATTCTTTCTTCATTATTGGTCATTGTGAGTTTAGTCTTGGATTGACTCTATTCGCATCTCTTTGTACTGACACTATTAATCTTTTGGAAACCTACTTACCCTATAGTCAAAATGTGCTATATTGTTTTAGTTTTGTTGTAAGTTAAAATTTATATATTTGATTAGATTTAGAGAAAGATACAAAATATTTAGAATATCAAATTAGTTTTATTAAATTTATCATAAAATAGGTCGTGACAGCGCGTATAATGCTAATATATTTTTTCTATAAATTAAATTTAAATTCGAAAATTTTGGATTATCATAACAAAACTAAAATAACACATATTTTATATGATTAAATAATGTATAATATGAATTAGAGGAAACGAAACGAAGACATTGTAGCAAGCGTAGGCGCACGGTCTTCTACGCACATAACGCTATACTACTCTAGTAGGCTGGCTGGATGTACACTCATACTTACATTCATAAATTTTGCCGCGATCCTGCTCCATAAGCCTCGTGGTCGGCAAATTTTAAGTTGACAAAAAGCTCGCGGGAGAAAAAAAAGATCGTTCCCTTTCTAGAAAAAGATCGCAGGCGTTGAGTAAAACTGCAGCGATATGCGACGTTACATGCGACACACGCAAACAACAGAAAATCCATGAAAAAAAAAGCTATCGCCCCAGCCACTCAAAGGAGCCAAACAGATTAGCATCCGCCTCTACTAAAACCATTTTTATTTTATGAACTTGTTTTTTTATGAACTTGTTAGGCAGGCAAATCAACACCAACCACGAGTTCCTTCCTCGTCCCCCACAGGCGCAAGATATTATCGACGCCGAGACGAAACGCCAACCACCAGTGCATATTCCCACCAAAAGCCGGGGGCGCTCGCCTCTCTGCCCCGACCACAGCCGCACGATCCAACGAAGCGAGGGGCCACCCCATCCCCGACCACACGATCCCCGTTCCCGGCCTCTCGTCCCACCACGTGTCGCTGTCCCAGCCGTAGATCTGGTCCTTTAGCTCCGGGCCTACCACGTGTCCTTCCCGCGCTGGAAAATATCGGCCTCGCCGGGGGAAATATCCCAACCACTGACCAGGCTTCCGCCACGTCACCACGAAGCCCGCGTCTCGTGGGCCCGTGGGTCCAACCGCGTGGCTACAGATCGAGCGCCTGACGTGGCGGCCGCGCCCACCGGTCGAGTGGCCGCAGATATTTCACGGGCCCGCGGGAGCTCACGTGCCCACCTGCCACCGCCTCCCACGCCCGCTGACCATCCGGGCCCGTTATTTTGTGGCCCACTTGTCTGTGGTAGTTATCGGGTGTATGTATATAGCCCGCGGCGCTTCGGCTTTGTCGTTCTCTCTCACACTGGCATTTGATTTCGCAGCCCACCGATTCTGGTAGCTTCCAACTCCCAGGTTCCAAGTGGCGAGCGCGAGAAGGGAGAGATAGAGAAAGGGAGGGAGCTGGAGAAGTGGTTGTCGGACTCCACTCCGGCGAGGAGTGAGGAGGCGGAAATGGGAGGAGGAGCGGACGAAGCGGTGAAGGTGGTGGATTTGGAGGACGGGGAGGGCGAGGAGGAGGCGGCGGCGGCGGAGGGGTCGAGCAGGGAGGAGACGCGGATGCTGCCCAGGATGCCGGTGCGGGTGCTGCTCGCCGAGGGCGACGACTCCACGCGCCACGTCATCTCCGCGCTGCTCCGCAAGTGCGGCTATCGAGGTGCGGCGAACCGAATTGCTTGATTGCCTGTGCCGTTGGTAAATTTCCTAGGCTGTGCGTAGGGTTAATTAGGGGTTAAGAGCAGCTTAATTGCGGTAATCAGACGAGTACGACGATGAGCTGAGTCGTATGTGGAATGGAGTTGGTGGTGTTGGTTTGTTGGGACCGAATCGATGAGCTGTTTGGCCTGGGGTGGAAAAGTTGCCAATTTTGGGAAGTGCCCGTGTTTCTGGGCAGTAAATTTGGGAGGCCGCTTCTGATTTTACCACTCCTATATAGCAAGTCATGGCGGTATGGTAGGGTGCTTACTATTACTGCGGTGCCTGGTGTGATCACGCCTGCTTTCCGCGAGATAAAATTCTTGTCAGACAGTAATTGTGGTTTCTAATTGACAGCGATTTTGAAGATACTGGATTCCCTGCATCTTCTATTTTTTACTGCTGGCGTGCTGCAGTGGATGAATGTTAAAAAGAGCATGGCTCTCTTGCCATCCTATGATGTGATTTGGTGCAGTGCGGCCTGGCGCTTGCTATTTAGGACAATGCTTCAAGTTCACATGAGCCAAAGTATCAACTAGAACAATAATTAGAGCCACCTTGATGATTGAGGACATCTGCTGTTAAAATTGTACACTGAAAGTACAAATATTAAATCCTGAACTGCCACAGTTGCTTAACTGGTTAGAATGGACAACTTTTTTGTATTAGTTAACTTACCTTTTAAAGGTTACCTTAATGTTTGCACTGTTGAGTTTGTTCTGGTAACACCTTTTTTTGAAAAAAAAATAGAAATAGTATTTTTCATCAGCTTATGCATCATATTTATTCATGCAGTTGCTGTGGCCTCTGATGGTGTGAAGGCGTGGGACATACTAAAGGAAAAATCTTTTAACATAGACCTTGTGTTAACTGAAGTCGAACTGCCTTTGATGTCTGGGTTCCTCCTGTTATCCACGATCATGGAGCATGATGCATCCAAGAACATCCCCGTTATAAGTATGTTCCTAAAATCATGTCACTCAAGCCATCACCTGTTTTCTATCTTTTTTTTACCTCCACAACTAAGCCTAATGCTTTTTTTTTGTTTGCCATCCAGTGATGTCTTCACACGACTCAGTAAGCATGGTTTTCAAATGCATGCTAAAGGGTGCAGCAGATTTTCTTGTTAAGCCGTTAAGAAAGAATGAGTTAAGGAACTTGTGGCAGCATGTTTGGAGAAAACAACTGGTAAGATGACACATCTGTATCTTTTCAGCATCACTGCATTTTTTTCTTGCTTTATCCCTTCATACTTAGATTTGGTACTAGTCATGTGACTTATGTATCGCTAAATTTCTCTTTCCTTATTTGCAGGCAAACGGTGGGCCTGATGTGCAGCATACACAACAAGAAGAGAATCTTACAGAAAGAATTGAACAGAAGACTGGTGTGACAAAAGCTGATAATTTGAACAAAGATGGGGCCCACAAAATTAGAGAATGCAGCGAACAAGAAAGTGATGCTCAAGTAAGTTTCGAAATCAGTGAACATAATGTTGTTTGTATGCTGTTTGTTCCTACTAATGGTGCCTAGATTTTGCAACTGATTTGTAAAATGCTATTGTGAGTGAGCTATGGCATTTGCACTGGTTCATTTTACATTGCCCAGTCAGGATCGAACGATAACATTTCCATCACCTGATATTTGGTCCAAAGGCAGTTTCATTACCCACACAGTATACGACACTAGGTCATTTCGGAGACGCTGTTTAAACATTTAGATCTATGTTAATGTTAGGCAACTAATGTATAAATTTTCCGAGTCAGGTGGGTAATGGAACTGTTTCTTGAATGAGAGTAATGTTTCTTGTTGGCGAAGTATCACAGTTCGGTCCTTTTGGGCATGGTAAAATGAAGTGCATCTGCCAAAAATAAAAAATTAAGGTAAGTATCTTTTGGCTGCTTGCAGGATCAGAATCTGGTACGCAGGCATAGTTATTGTAGAACCTTTCAAAAGTAATGTTGATGTGACATTACTTTACTTTTGCAATATTTTTCGAGACATCAAACGACATAGTCCTTAATTTCCTGTAGTTAGTAGCAGGGACTCTCTTTCTGGTTACCAAATTTGGATATCTTTTTTCACTTGGTTCTTCATGGACTGAATTTCATACCCCTCACGCAGAGTTCTTGCACAAGGTCGGAGCTGGAGGCTGAAAGTAAGCAAACTAACAACATTTTGGAGTATAAGCAATTAACTGAAAGACATTTCTCTACTCCTGGCCACAAGAATGTTGAGCTAAATGGACAGACCAAAATTCAAAGTAATGTTTTTTTCCCCTTTTTTACATGTGATGCACGATATGTCTGCACTTTGCTGGCAGTTTATTAATTTCACTTGCTTGTGATTTGGCAGCAGCTAAGGATAATAACTTGATTCCAACAAGAGAAGATGATTTATCGCCAAAGAAAAGGACATGTTTGAATGATAATAATTCTGAGAAAACTTCGAGAGATATTGAGCTAGTCCATATTATTGACAATCAGCAGAAGCAAAACATGCAGAGGGAGGTGGATACTATGAGAACAACATGTGTAGGAAATGATGATAAGGGTTCCATCCCAGCACACCAGTTGGAACTATCTCTCAGAAGAACCGACTATGGTAAATTAGAGAATCCGGAGAAAAATGATAGAAGAACGCTGAACCATTCAACTTCGTCTGCTTTTTCCTTGTAAGTCCTTTGTTTGGCTTGTCATATTAGCGAGTGTCCTAAATTCTAAATACATCTGTCAAGTAGCTCAAGTCTAATTACAGGTCAGAACAGAACACAAGCCTTGCCGTTATTTTTCATGTCAGAACTATTTTTTCGTCCTAATGTAGGTATAGGCTAGCAGATTTTTTTTTCTGATCATTTCATCATTTCTTTTCCAAGCGTAGTTAAGGGAATTCTTGCCATGATATGATCTTGAAGCATAAAAGATCAAACTACTGTACTCATAACACAAATTTAGACATGGAACTTAAAGTGCCTGTATTACTGTAACTTGCTGCACAATTTACTTATTTTCCAGTTCTATAAGAGTTGATGTATGAGATCTTACAGTTGGAAGTATCTTGTTGACAGGTATAACTGTAGGACCACATGCACTTTAGGAAATGCTGGTGATGGTCAGTTATGCAGCACTTCAGAAACACAAGCGGACATGGAAAACAAAAATGGAGATTCAGCAGCTGCCTCACAAGACATCACTGAAACAAATCGTCCTCCTATTAGAGTTGTACAGTTTCCCGTCCCTGTTCAAGGTCTCACATTTGATGGGCAGCCATTCTGGAATGGTACACAGGTGGCATCCCTATTCTACTCACAGTCAGCTCCTCCCGTATGGAATAACAAAACATCCATGTGGCAAGAATCAACCCCACAATCAACTTCACTGCAGAAGTCACAACAGAATGAGCTAAATGAAATGGGATCTAAGCCAGTTGAAAACACAGAGGAACATTCTGCCGTAAGTCCTAATTCCACTGGGAAGCAGCTGCGTGTTGAAATTCCTAAAGATGAGGCACGTCATGTTTCTCCTATGACTGGTGAAAGTGGAACTAGTACTGTGCTTGACAGTGCCAGAAATACTCTTAGCGGCAGTGGTTGTGACAGCACTTCCAACAGGATCACTGCACCTATTGAATCATCCAACATGTTTAAGGGTGTTCCTGAAACCCCAAGTGCCGAAGGTTCACGTCACCTGAGCCAACGAGAGGCTGCACTGAACAAGTTCCGGCTAAAGAGGAAAGATAGGTGCTTTGAGAAGAAGGTAGGCAACTCATTGCACATATCATTTCAATCCAATTCTTGGTGTCACCTATATGGACCTGTGTTTTAAACCTTTACGTTCCTTTGCAGGTTCGTTACCAGAGCAGGAAATTACTCGCAGAGCAGCGTCCACGGGTCAAGGGCCAGTTCGTTCGCCAAGATCATAGCATCCAAGGAAGCTAGTGGTCCATTCACCATCGGTGACTATGGCATTGCGGGTATCCTGACCGTCAGTGTGATATTTTGCTGAAGACTTGGAAGCAATCACACGAGTACCGTTTGCTCTGTATATTTGGCTGTTTGCTAAAGCTTGTACAATATATGTATGTATAGGCTAACTCTGTTCTTTTCATAGGCTAGAGACACAGGAACTGGTAAGATTTAGGGTTTGTCACTAGGCGATAGAAAATACATTGGCATAGTACTTTGTTTCATGCCAAAGATGAGAGATATTTGTCTCTTCCGTAGCACGCGCGCGCGCGCTTCAGTAAAGCCTTGTAACTACCCATGTTGTTTGATGTTTGGGATAGACATTCACTTTCCGTAAATCTAACACGCGATGGGTCGCGCGGCCGCGCTGAGCGCGCGACCCAGGCGCGGCGCCCCGCCTCCCGCGCCGCCGCCGGCCGGGTTAGGGGCCCGAGGTTAGGTTCCCGGGGTTGCTGGGGGAGCTCCACCACCGGCGGACCTAGAAGGAGGTCGGGGCGGTGGCGGAGGACCGGCGGTGGGTATGGCTCGGCCGGCGGCGGAGGCGAGGCGGCGCTCCCGCGCCGCCGGCCGGGCAGGGTAGGACGGGCGGTGGGCGGTGACCCGGAGGCGGCGGGGGCGGAGGAGGCCAAGGGGTTAGCGTGGCGGCGGTCGCCGGGCGACGGCGGAGGCGGCCGAGGACGCCGGAGCCGGGCGGCGGAGGCTGCTGGCGGGGGAGGAAGGAAGAGGAGGAGGAAGACGGCGGCGGAAGGAAGAAGGGGTCGCGCCGTCGCCTAACGCGCGACCCGTCGCGCAATAGCGTGGTCCATTCACTTTCGTGTGTATCAGTGAATTGTGAGATGTCCAGAGATATTCCCGTTTCTGTGCAGCTTGTGACGGTGAACATTGTTGGCCAAGCAATCAAGTTTCTGCTAATGCTCTCTTGGTCCGAGTACCATCGTGACATGATCTAAATCAAAGTAAATATTACTCGGAAATTGAGTGATTGGTTTGTGAATAGATCCATGTCTCAAGAGCTGCCTGGTGACTGATCTGGCATCGTTTGCGCGGTTACGCCCCTGCCGTGCTTCTGTTTACCGGAGCCTCAGCAGTCAGCATCAGAGGCAAGTCCTCCGCACCGCACGCGCGGCGTCCACGACGGGCAAGCGCAGGCGCAGCCATCACGTTTTGCCTCCACCGCGGCCTGGTCGCGGCTTCGCCTGTTGATGAACACAAATGGTTTGCCTCCAGCCGGTCCAAGGTTTGCCTTTCTTTCCGGGACAGTGTGCCCAGGCCATCTCTTCATATTGGGCGCGCACAAATTCCACGCCGCTGCTTTGCTAACTTGGGCCCGTCGCCGGTTCGCCGCGAACACTTCACATACCGGCCCATTTTTCCTTTCCTTTATGTAGCCCAGTATAAAGCGAGCTGAGAGATTGGTTGCTTTTCGCTGGGCCAAACCTGATTGCTACATACACATCTTGTTCACCTTTTCTTTTCCATTTTTGTTTTTGTTTTCCAAATCTTTAAATAATCCTTTTTTCAAAAGACCAATATAGAAACATAAGTTTATATTTATGCACACTCATCTGTTGACACATTCGTTCGGAGGTGCTCAATAGATGTTGAGATTGATAAAGTTACCACGAGTGCCTCGCTATTTTTAGTTCAACCGCTGTTGAGAATGGGTCAACAAATCGTGCCACCGACACGCAAACCCTATAAGCACATCAAGAAAATGGACTAGTAGATCCAATCTTGAGAGTGGATCTTGAGATACACGAAGTCACCGTAGCTGTCTCATTGTTGAGACGGAGTGAACATAGCAGAGATAAAAAAAATGCTTGCTAGGCTCGTAATCCTAAATTGCAGATTTGTAGTATATCACCACCCTTTGTGGAAAAAAAAGGAATCAAGGGGGAACAAAGGCCTATTGTTTGAGTTTTTGGATAGTTTCTCAGCCTGTCTCCAATGCAAAATGCAATTACCTCCTATCAGCATAGAGCAGCAAAACTGAGAACAAGCCTTTTTGCAGATGCTGCTGTACCTTTTTCTGAATCCTATCAGGGAAGAGGTGAAAGTGGTTAGAGACCCTTCAAGCTTTTGGGGAAGCATCAGGGCTTACTGTCAATTAAGACATGGGGGTGTTTAGTTCCCTGAAAATGGGTGAAAATGGGAAAATGAAAATGTCACATCGGACACTGTAGCGCACTGTAGCATTTTTCGTTTGTTTGTGGTAAACATTGTTCTATCATAATCTAACTAGGCTCAAAAGATTCGTCTCGTCGTGTACATCAAAACCATGCAACTAGTTTTTTTTATTTACCCACGTTTAGTGCTCCATGCATGAGGAGAGAGGTTTGATGTGATTTGATGGGATAGGTGAATAGTGAAGTTTGGAGAGAGAATTTTTTCCCTTTTCAAGGGAACTAAATAGTGTATTATTTCCAATTCAATGTGAAGGGATCAATGTACAGCACTGGCTCCAGTGTCCAATCGCCGGGATACACACTGGATCGCCTTCGGATGCTCTTTGGAATTGGGCAGAGCGGATTTGAACCTGGTGGACAGCTAGCCGCAACCTTTGGAACGGGAGATGGAAGCTGCTCCCCGATTGCCTCCCCGGCCCCTGCAGGGAAGCCGCTGACCGCTGCCCAAGTGGCTGGGAAGGGCTTGAGAGTACTTTCTTATCATTGTCCCTGAATCCTACGAGAAAGAACATTTCTACAGGTATTACTGATTCTACTTGTGTTCTGTACTGAACCTCTCTTCTGGTTCACTTGATGCTAACTGGTTGCTGGGGTTGCACGATTCTGAAATTTGCGAGTACTATTCTGAAATAGAATGAACCGTTTATTACACGTCTCCTAGATGGCTAGATCATTAACAGAAGGCAAGCTGAAGTTCTCTCCTGTTCCCAGTTTCCACCCACGGCAGTTGCCAAAACTGCAGTTGCAGGTGTTCGTTCTCAAATCTCAAATTACAAAGGAATCTCCACTCGCCAGCCGACTCCTCCTATCTCCCGCTCTATCCATTCTTGCCGCTAATAGATAGTAAGCGAGATAGCGATCGCGAGCGCCAGCATGCAAAAGGAGGCATCCCTCAGCTCACAGCCTCAGCGTTAGATCCACGCCGCCGCCGCCGGCGGCGGTGCTCTGCGACGACACCTCGCTGCTCTCGCCCGTGTCCGTGGAAGCCGTGCCGCGACGGCCGGCGACGGCGAACAGGACTCCCCTGAACACGTGCCCGCCGATGGTGACGCTGGCGTGGTACGCGACCTCCGCGTCAGGCCCGGCCAGCCTCACGCGGCGGAACACCACGGCGTCCAAGCTCACCTCCCTCGCGAACCTCCCCGCCGGCGTCGCCGCCGCCACCTGATCAACTGCACGCACGCACCAGAGAGAGAAGAGAAGAGTTAGAAAGGTCAAAGACACAATGCGACTGACTACCTGCTGATCGAACATGTACCGGACGACGACGTGGCGGTGGCGACAGAGTGAAGAACCGCGCGGGGGCGCTTATGGGTGGGCGCGACGGCGGCGGTCGAGGCTGAGGCCGTGGGCATCTGCTGGCGCCGCTCGCTGCACTGGGACGCGGGGACGTGGGGGAGAGACGAGGGCTTCACGTGGGCGGGGCAGACGAAGCCGCGGCTGCGGCAGCAGTTGCGGCAGCGACGGTGCGCGCAGCAGTCCGCCTTGGCCAGGAGCCAGCAGTCCTGACATCTGATGATCCCGCCGCCACGGCCGCGTTCCCCGCCGGCCAGCGAGCCACGCGGCGGCGGCGGCGGCGACGACGCGGCTCCATCCGCAAGCTCCTGCCGTTGGTTGAAGCTCCCGTCCGCGCTGGTGGCGGAGAGGACGGAGGCGTCGTCGAAGGGGTGCATTGTCCGCAGTGGGCCGGGAGACGGCAGGGAGGGACGGCGCGGCGAGGGCAGCGCTAGGCGCTAGCATGCGACTATCAGACTATGCGAGGGAGTGGGAAATGTATACGGTGGAGTGAGCTTGGGGGGGAGCTCGTGCATCGCATAGCTAGGGTGAAGCTAGAGGCCAGGGTTCAGTGCTATACTATGACTGAGCATTGACCTGAGAGCTATGGATGCGACTTGTGAGTAAAGATGCATGCATGCCAATGATGTTTTATGGGTACGATGCCATTGCGCATCAGTCTCGTGGATACGGGATACCTACTTGTAGCCGTGTCAGGCCGCTCCTCTATTTTCCTCCCCTAAACAGAATATTCTATCTTGATCATCGAGATTCCTTCTATATTCCAATTTCTCCCGCACTCATCTCTTCTCTCTCATCTTCCTCTATCCCAACTACCACATATTTTATTCTTTTGTCTCTCCCTCTCTCACATCTCTCTCTTTTCTCTCACCTCTCTCCTTCTTGCCCCGGTGCCGCCCCTGCTCTCTCCCTCGAGTTCCTCTCCCTCCGCTGCCCCTCTCCTCCCTCCGGTGGAGCGCTTCGCCGCCGGCTCCCCTCGTCCTCCCTCCGGCACGCGCTCTCCTCCTCTCCCCCAGTCACCAGCGCGCAGTGGTGGGCCCACCGCGGGCGTAGCGGACCTCCCCCAACTCCTCTGGCTTTGGGGGAGGCGGGGGCCTCCGCTCCTGTAGGAGAGGATGTAGGGGACGCCGCTGCGGGCGTTGGCTCCCCTGAAGCTTCCTATGTGGCGTAGAGGAGGCCTTTAGGGAAGCCCAGTGCCAGCAGCCTCATTGCACGGGCATATATGAAGCACACAAATGCTTAAACCCTTAGGCAAGCTGTGCTTAGCAAACTAAAACTAGTATTTGATTATAAGATAGGTGTCTATTTAAGCAAGGAGGGCGTCGCTGCAATTGAGCAGATGGATCTTGGTGGTGTTTATACGTTGAAATTGGGAGGGTGAATTTGGAAATATGATGTCACTTCGTAATCATTATGTCACTGTAGCATTTCGTTTGTATTTATAAAAAATTGTCCAAAAATTGATTAATTAGACTCAAAATGTTCGTCTCGCAGAGCACAACAAAACTGTGCAAATAGTTTTTAATTTCATCTACATTTAGTACTTCATGCATGTTATGACATTTTAATATAATGAAGAATCTTTTTTTACATGGTAAATTTGTTAGTGCAATTTTGGAACTAAACAGGGCCCTTGTATACTTCTGTTCAAGTAGCAGGTAGGTACCAACTGCACGAAGGACTTGCATTGTGCATTCGACCATATACGTGTTGGAAGTTGGAAAAACCACCCCCCCTGATCCTGCTGCCTGTGACACGCGAAACTGTTGCATCCAAGTTCCGATGGTTGACGATGACGAGGGCAAATACGACACCCTCCCCTCGCATCCGTGTGGTTCGCCAAAATCAAACTGGTGCAGCCTGCTGGCGCTGACGGCTGAGCTCATCTCTGCTTCGAGCGATGATGCGCATCGGACGCATCAAGGAGACAACCCAGTGGACAATGGATGGCGGAACGGAGGACCTCTGCACGACTGCACTTCTATGCGATTCTTGGATCCTCGCCACTGTGCGCCCTCGGAAACGGAAACCGGAGGCTTAACGCTTTGGGACGAAGCGGCAGCTTGCATAGTCATGACGACACCGAACCCGGCGCTTTCCAGACCGATGGGACTGATGCCAATTGATGCACATGTACCGTCATGCCTCCCCCTTGCCATCTCATCTGTCGGTCTCGTCGTACCGCCAGTGGACTGCTCGCCTGCTTCCGAGGCTTTTTTTTCCCGTAGTCGGGGGTCAATTGCTGCACCTGACAATTGACGAGACGGAGCAGCAGAAAACGTAGGGGAAGCACGCATACGACGTACTCGTACGTAATAAGTGAGAGAGAATAGCTCCTACTCCTACTCCGGAGTATGTACGTAGGCCTCAGTACTGTGGAAGATTTACAGGATCCAACTCACCCATACCCTACGGTCTACGGTCCTGATGCCTACTCCTTACTGGCAAATTCAGGGCGCCAGGTAGGAGGCTCAAGCAGATGTAGGCCTCCTCGTTTGCTCTGGCAGTGAGCCAGTGAGATTGCTATATGCACCATGCACCTCGGACCAGGATGGTTGGACGGTACAGGCTGAAGGCGTGCCGGATGAGCTCGTGCAGGTAGTCGTGATTGGCTGCTTTTGCCGTTGATCCTGTATGAGCTAGTACAGGCTGAATGTTTGTTTAGATGCATGCACAAGTATCGAAGTAGTATGATTGACATATG
This sequence comes from Echinochloa phyllopogon, assembly GCA_033239725.1. NCBI lineage: Eukaryota > Viridiplantae > Streptophyta > Magnoliopsida > Poales > Poaceae > Echinochloa > Echinochloa phyllopogon. Next base: position 44,139,000 of record BTCW01000002.1, on the reverse strand, counting down.
GGCCAGCGCACCGTGCGTGCATCAAGCCATCCCGGCTCGCGAGAGAAGGCAGATTTTTGCGGACAATGGGATGCGGGATGGGAGAGGACAAATGAACGAGCGGGTGCAGGCATATGGTGCGAGTAGGCCTACCAATCAAGGCCAAAGTGCACGACTCGGTGCTGGATGGTCCCTAGGACCGCTCCCTTCGGGCTACCAATCACGCCCTTAGCGCGCAGCGGTAGGCTGGGGGCAGACCGTGGATGACAGCGATGAACCATGCATGAAGGTGTTTGCCTTTCCAGCATTTGGAAATGGCAATACAATTCTACCACAAATGAAAGCAGTGATATAAACTTCGCCTGCATTAATAATACTATAATAGAATTACCCTGTTTTGGATATACACTCTCTCTTGTATAATGACTCAAATTATAGTTGAATTAGAATTCAACACGGATATGTTAGTACTGCTAGCACTTAAGGATTGGATTCTATTAGAAATGCATGTAACAATGGCCTTGAACGAGACTATATAAATAAGTGTGTGGAGACTCTAAGAATAAAGCAAGCCAAATGCAAGCAATTCAAGAGCCAGCACAAGGGTTTCATCCAAGATTTGTAAGGAGTAATTAGGAGCGCTCAAGAATAATATGCTAGATAGTTCTACAACACTATATTCTTGTATAGAACAAGAATCATAGTATCCTAGAGAGTCAAGTAGAATTGTGATAGAGCTATAATCACTTGTCAAGAGTTGATTCAACGCATTAGGTTGGAAGCTGACCTGTGGCCCTATGGGTAATGGCAAGAGCCAAGCGTCTAGGTTGTTTTGTTAGCGAGTAATAACAGTAGGTGTATGGCTGCGACCAATGATGGTTTCTGCTAAGCAGGTGTTGACGTGAGTTTAAACTCCGTCGGAGTCTTGTACTAGGAACATTTGTTTTTTTCTTCTTAATATACAATGATATATAGCTCTTCTGTATATTGTAGAAAAAAGAAAAAAATGTAGTTGGCTTCGCTAAAATCTTATTATCTTGTTGCGGTTATTTTAACATCGTTATCTAGGATTTTCTACGAGATTCATCTACATTATTTTTTACAGTGTACACTCGTATCACATTCGCAATATTCTTTTTAGATCTAAAAGATGTTGTGCATAACGATGGGTATCAGATGATTCTAACCCTCTCTCTTAAAATAGGAATCACGCATTCACGCGACTGAATACCACACATTTAGAGAATCGTGAGAAGTTTGCCATGCTCCAGAGTCCGAAGTCCAAACCGTGTCTCGACATTCGTCGTATGGTGAAGATATAACTACTATTTATGTGTGGTTTTTTCCGGGGGTGCATTGGTATTGTTGACTTTATGGAAGATTTAAAACTAAAACATATGAATCCGTTAAAAAAACTCTTTACAAAATAATAGTAACCAGCCTTTTTTCCAAACGGTGATTTCTCATTCAGGCTTTTGTTGGGCCATGCGACCAGCCGCTCTTTCCGGCGTACACAAGTGGGCTAACTGGCCCTTGTCAAAAGTTGGGCCGTAAGCCAAAAGCTCCATTTGACGACATTCACCTACTCCGTACGTCCAAAACTACCAGAACCAGCACCCAAAAAAAAAAACAGAGATGGCGCGCGAACGACGCCTCCGCCCGCCGAAAGCAAAGCCGGAACGCATCCATCCATCCACAGCTCAACACCAGACTTCTGTCGTCTTCGACCTTGGACAGGGAGGAACCAACCAACCAACCCACCAAGGTGCATCTCCGCGGCGGCACACGCTCGCAAACAAAACACAGGCCAGAACTCCCTGGCTCCGTGCTCTCCTCTCCGGCCCACTGCTCGCTCGCACCGCATGCAACGGCACGTCCACCCCGTGATCCCGCTACAAAGAGATGTGTTCAGTTATGCCTGCGACCGGTGCTGTGCACGAAACACCAAAGCAAAGCAAAGGAAAAGCGCCGGCGATGACGACGGAAACGCCATAAAGGAAGCGCTGCTCTCCCCTCATCAGTCCACTGGCCGCACAAGCAAGCACCAGATCGACCAATGGTGCAGCCATGGAGGGCTCCAAGAACAAGCTATGCGACATGCACCGCTCGCGCCGCCGCGCCCGCATCCTCACCAGCGTCCTCATCTCCGCCGTCCTCACCGGCGCCATCGCGCTCATCATCTACGTCTCCTACCGCCCCGTGAAGCCGCAGGCCTCCGTGTCCCGCGCCGCCGTGTACCAGCTGGAGAGCGCCGGCGTCGGCATCAGCAACAACGCCTCGTCGTCGTCGGCGCCGCCCTACGCGCTCGCGGCGCGCATGCAGTTCACGGTGGTGCTGCACAACCCGAGCGACCGCGCCGCGCTGCGCTGCTCTACGACGGGCTCCTCGCCTACGTGCTGTACCGCGGGGAGGTGGTGGCGCCGCCCGTGGCGCTGCCCTCGGTGGCCCAGGAGCGCGGCGCGGCGCGTGCTGCTGAGGCTCGTCGTCCTGGGGCAGGTCAGGTTCAAGAGCGGGCCGTTCAAGACCGGGTGGCACGACCTGTTCGTGCGCTGCGACGTCAACGCCGGGCTCGGCCTGGACGCCGCGGCTGGCGGCGGCGCCGCCGCCGGGGGCGTGCCGCTACTCGAGTACCCCCAGTGTTTCGTGGACGCTTAACTTTGATGGGCGGCGCGATATGATGCATGCGCGCTCAGATAACCAAAGTTGTGATGGGGAATAAGGAATTTTGGAAATCATACTTCCGTCTTGTTATTTTCAAAAAAATACTTCCGTCTTGGAGTTGTTGACCATATGCATGCTGATTCACATACCATTTGTACGATCCGCTTAGTTTTTGTCCTCCGACTGCTCCAACATAGGCAAAATTGATCTGCTTAAAGCATGAACAAGTTTGTGTCTAAACGTGGCGATTCGACTATGCTCGACCTCAGGTAATCAGGTCGCAGGGTTCATAGTTTACAACACGCCTTTTGAGTTTGCGCATGCCCCTTTATTTTTGTTTTCCGAGAAGATAAACCAAACCTGAGCATTTTGGAGTGCCCTAGCACCCGGATTTTCCTTTTCTCCTCGTCAACCCATCTTCTCCATTTCCGTCGAGCTCCGATGAGGTTTTGGGGTTACGGTTTCGGGGGTTTAATTTGTGCTGGCGCAGGGAGTGGCTTAGAGGACAGAGGCCGCGAGATGAAAGCAAGGGAGATAAGGAAGAGAGATTAGCGACATGTCAGATTTAATAGCAGGAGACACCAAACGACGAAGAAGGGTAGGGGCGTGGGGCAGAGGCGACGCCATAAAAATGCTCGGTGATGTTGAAAAATATAATGTTGGTGGGTGTCAAATCTTAAAAAGCTCACGATTTTGGTGTCAACTTTTCAAATTTCTCGTTCTAGGTATGGGCATGTTGTCGCTGGCGATGTTGGTGAAGAAGCTATGGGCACTGGAAGGTCGACTTGCGGCGGCAAGTGTGGCATGAAAACGAAAATGATTTGGAGAAACTAGGTTATGATGAAGGTATGGGCCATCGGATCATACGGATGGATGGATCTCCCACCACACCCTTTAGCCATGACACCCAAAACAAACTCTAAAACCCCTCACCGCACCCTTATTCTCCCATCTTTCGCCGCTCCCGCTTTGCTCCCCACACCAATTATCCTCCGCCACCCCAGTCGATAGCATCTCACATTCTCACCAGGGCTAGCAGAAAAGTTTGAGGCTCATGAGCCTATTTCAGGGGCGAATCTAGCGGTGGGGCGGGTGGGGCTCGAGCCCCCTACCCTCTTGCAACCCATGGAGCCCCCCTACAATTTTCAACCATGGGTAAAGAGGAAGAAGGAAGAAAGAAGGAGGAGGAGGAAGAAGAAAAGGAGGAGGAAGAAGAAGGGGATTTCAGCCCCCCCGTCCCCCCCCCCCCCCCCCCCCCAATACCTTAAATCTTGGATTCGCCACTGGCCTATTTGGCTATTCATGAGTTCAGTTTTGATCAGCTCAACCTTTTAAATAAACTTAGCCAAGTTTCAGCTTGTTTCTTAATGATTTAGTTCATGAACTGTTCAATAGTTCATCATCATTACTACTACTACTAGACGTCCATGTTATTCCATTTTTTTGTTATTTGTTTTTCAATGTTGTGGTGAGCTAACTTTAGATATTAGTAGTTAATAATTAATATGCTTAAACTATTATATATTGGCTCGTGAGTCAAATGATTCGGATCAAGCTTTTAACAAATTTAGCCAAACTCAACTTTTAAATTCGTCAACTTAATTGAATCGAGGTGATGGCTGTCGAGTGGTCAACCAACGGGCCGGCCATTTTGATTAAAACATACTACCCGAAGCCTGTCCTGCATATATTTGGCCCACCCAAATACGTCCCACTTTCTTTGGAAGCCGGGAATTCAGCAGGCCCAGTAGTCTATTCTCCTAGACGACATTCTGTCAGAAAGTGTATTTTGCAAAATTCAGAGAAAAATGATTTTAGCTACAAACTTTTGTTGAAAATCCGTGCCTACAAACTTTAGGATCTATATGATCAGGAAATTTTGTTTTTTTCTAATAACATCTTTCAGTATTTTTTAAAAAAAAAAGGAATTACAAACAATAGGACGTTGATATAAAGAAAAAATCGTGCATGTGCATGGTCTTTCATATACATGTCGTCATGTCGATACCAGTTGGTAATTTCTTTTTGCGAATTCGATACCAGGAGGAGTTGAGTCCCACACGCACAAAAACAAAAACGTGAAACATCATTTGAATAGGATGTCGATTATTGGTGTATCGACTGCGATGGATTGATGGGTAAAGATTGTCGGATGCACTAGAAAACTATACGGAAATATCCTAACTAACAGAAACGCTGTATCACCTTCTTAAACCAGCTTAGTAGTCTACGCTCTTGTATGTCATGCCACCGACAATATATTACGATTTTATAGTCTCGGTTAGGTTTCATATAAAGTCAATTTTGGAGATAATTTTTTTATAAATTTATTAAAGAAACTAATAGTGCCATTATTCCAACGGTCGACAATGTTATTTGATGGCGACATATCTATGATCGCTCCATCAATTTGAAGATTTGCATATTTAATTCTTCTTAATGTGCCCATAAAGTTGGAATAAGCACGTAAACTGATCATATATTCATATTTTAGTTGGTAAAGCTCTTTTAGGTTGAACCTGCCCATTTTAGTGGTAAGGGACGTGACTATTGACAACTGAGACATATGTAGGGTTTTGTCAATCTCGACATCCACCAATTCAGTCTCTTGAAGGTGTAGGTTTGCGTGTATGTATTCAACGGGTGCATATGTGTGAGTGAGGTACTCATAGTTTTTGTGCGCGTATTTATAAGGGTAAGTGTGTACGTGTTGAGTATTTAAGTTTGTACTGATCTTTTAAAAAACAGAAACGAATGTGTTTCGCAGGGCGTGTACATTTGTGTAGTTTTTTTCTGAATGAAGAAGAAAACATTCCAACATACGGAGAGAAGGATTATCTCGTGGGGATTTGAGATAACACCGCTCTTTGGAGCACGTACGTGAAACCCGCGGAAACAAGATGCTAGCAGGGGATCCTGTCCGAGGTCGTTCAAAGGTCTCAGCATTATACACGGACATCATGGGAATTCTTCATGGCACCACTACCAGAAAATTCATCATCCGCCCCGCCTATAAACCTCGACGCATTTAAGAACCGGTACTAATGTTGGCACCGGATGTAAAGTTGGAGTACCCGGGGACCCTTTAGCACCGGTTGTTGTTACGATCCGGTGCTAAATGGTCCCCCTACTTTAGCACCGGGTGATGTTACGACTCGGTGCTAAAGGCCCTTTAGCACCGGTTCGTAAATACGACCCGGTGCTAATGTGGGTGTCACATGCTACTTCAAAAGGAGCGCATCTTTTATTCTATCACATGCACTGTGTAGGTGAGATGGTTAGGTGAGTGTATGCGCGCGAGCTAAGAGGTCTTGAGTTCGAATCCCGCAACACGCAAATATATATATATTTTTGGCTAGTGCCCCCACCTTTAGCACCGGGTGCGGAAGAGTAGCACCGGATTTTCCAACCGGTGCAGCCCCTAGGTTGAACCTGTTGCGCAGTTGCTGTTGTCCGTGCACCGCGTGGCGACGGCGAGCCTGTACTGGAAGAAGCATACCCGGCCGGCCTACACACGCGGACACGCCTGCCGCGTCGCTTGCCAAACACTACCGGGGACTCGGCACGTCGCACACAACGGGAGCGTCGTCTACCTGCGCGCGACGTGCGTGTCGCGCCGTACGTCCCTCTCGGCGAAGACGGGACGGCGTCGCCACCGTCGCGGCGGCTAGCTCGATCGGGTCGACCGGCAGCGTGCCGCGCGCGCCGCTGCTCACCGGACGTACGTACGTGGACCAACCTCTCTCACCCAAAAGACAAGAAAAATGGATGATCCCGAAAGGTACGGAACGGAGGCCACACGCCACGCTACGCTAAGGTGTGGACGTGCCTTGTAAGCATCGCGGACACGCAGGCCACAGGGGTCACGGGCTCGTGGGCTCCAGTCGCTCGGTCTCGCAAGGCACACAGCGCCACCGCCACCGCGTGGTCCGCGCGCGGCTTTGGATCCTACCGCGACGCCGGGCGGTCGCTACCGGCCGCGGGCGGCGGAATCGAGGGGATTTCGTGCTATCCCCAGCCGTGCGAAATTCGAGCAGAACGCGTGCTCTCCCCTGAGGTCTGAGGCTGGAGTCTCCTCCGAAGCAGAGCTCCGCGCTCAACACGTTTGCTAATTCCTCGGTCCGACTCATCTCGACCCGAAATGAGAGAGACAGGCATGTGCATGGTCCTCAACCCCCTCAGGCCTCATCAAAAAAACAAAGACGATCCATCCTTCTTTTATTTTCGCTGCATTCGATAAAAAAATCAGAGGAGATAAAGGCATATGTTTCTCCTTTAACGAACACGGAAATAGAGTGGATAAAAGCTCTGCAGCTCACCAAGCACAGCTGTACAGATCATATATCCACAGTACTGCTCGGATAATCATCGGTGGAGTAGTATTAGGCAAGCCACAAGCAGATAATCATGACGATTTTTTTTCCTTTCAGAAATGGATTTGTCTTCCCAGTTGCGCGCATGCGGTGGCCGGTTCATAATGGGGGTTAGTGCGATGAATGTTCCTTCTTGAGTCAGACATGGCAGCGAGAGATTCCACAGCATTGCTTGCAATCTTTACGAACTAGAAGAAGTGCACGCATCAAGCCAAGTGACGCTACCGACTGCCAGACGAAAACAGTGTACTGTATCTTCACACCATGTAACACCGGACCCGTGTATAGAACGTTATCTTTCCTGAAAAATATCTCGATCCTTTTAATTTGTCAACGCACTACTCGAACAAACCAATCAGAATCTGAGTGCGCATCGAATCCAAGTATCCAGGCTCTGGTTGCCTGTATAGTGTATCAGGTCTCGGATGACATCATGCCGTCAATTTAAGATTATTGCTTACACAAACTTCTGTATTACCTATGTTCCGAATTACTATTCCTTGTTGACTTTCTTTCTATAATCTTTGATCATTCGTCTTATTCAAAAAATTTATCCAAATATAGAGATCAATAAGTTATATAGGAAGTATATATGATAACAAAGTAAGTTACAGGCAAAATAAATGATACTTGTAAAATTTTTTGAATAAAATGAATGGTCAAACGTTAAACGAAAAAGTCAACGAAGAGTAATTTGAAATGAAGGTAGTATGAGTTTATTTTCATCGAAAAAATAACACAAACAATAATATCAAGTATAAAGAAACACAAAGAATATTAATTAATTTATTTCATACAAAAAGCTAATGCAACATACAAAATATTTTATGTTTTTATTAAAGGCTAGCACAAACGTTATCAATTCCATTATATATTACGAGTTTATTACAAAATTTAGCTGTCATTTTTATATGTAGAAAAACATAAATACAATTTGTAATGTCTACCGACAATCTCCTCTGTTCCACCAATAAAAATCGTAACTGCAAAAATAAAAATCACGAACAGTATTCTTTAAATAAAATAAACAATATTATGAGTTCCACCAATCAATACATAGGTCCCACATGAAACTTGTATGGGTCACATATAAACAACACCGTGGGCCCCATATGGATGTGTTGTGGGCCCACTGTTACAGTATAACTAATGTTTCTAAGGCCAGTCTCATTGGACAATTTTACTACACGGCTAACTAGACCAAAAATTAGGTAACTAAGCTAAAAATATTTATCATGCCACATCAATACGTTTAATGTCATGAAACCCTCGCTGAGATTGGTCTAATTGTGCCTTTTCGCGGCCAGCTCCTTCGTGAACTCTAAGTTATGGTCATGTTATGTTCCTCTTCTTCATCTCCACTAGTTTCCTTCATCGCTGTTCTTGGCTTCTAGCTTATCATGTTACGGTGTACCCTGTCATTGTATATCCTAAGAGCGTCTTTAAGAATGTCTAAAAGATAAAGTTTCAAATAACTACTTTTAGGACCTTACAACAAATTATTGGGAGAAAAAAATATGCTTCGACCAACACTTCTTAAAAAAAAGGTCCCAAAAAAACAATTGGTACCACATCATCTGTTTATGGGCCTAGCACATTATTTTTTATGGGTGTGAACCATAACTCGGGAGTTTTTTTTTTCTCTGCTAATGTTTCCGTCGGATCGAGAGCTTGGAAATAAGGGATAAATTTGGCTCGCGCCAAAATTTTGGAACCGGATTATACAGCTATTGAAGCAATGTTTTTAAAATTTCGTTCCCAGAACTAACTATTGGTAGTGTTTATTAGATACTCTTAGATATGGTCTAATCACTAGTGGCCTCTCCTTAGAGCATAAAACCCATATCCGAATGTTTAAATCCTTGACAAATTTGAAAAAAAATCTTAATAAAGGAAGTATTATTTTCGGACTCTTTAGCAATTAGGGATATGCGCAACCATATTAATCTTTTTTTTGAATCAGCAACCATATTAATCTTAATAAAGGAAAAAGTCCAAATCACTACCCTCATCTATGAGCAATATTTGGATAACCCCCTAAACAATTTTTGTGTTTACTTAACCCTTTTGTTTTCCCCGCATCTATGATGCCAGAATTCAAAACTTAGTAATGCGCCATATGTTCTAACCTAAAATAATTTGAGCGATTTCAATTCAATACTTCATCGGTCAAGGCCATTGTTTTTTTACGGCACTTGTCTACAGAGTAGGATTGATAAGCTCGTTTTCACATCACTTTACGAGGTGAGAGAGTGAAGCACGCAACTTAATGTACAGCTTACCGAAAGTGTTGTTCCATCATCCATCAGCTTGCGTTGGTATACATACGGTTTGACTAGAGATGGTACTCCAGCTAGGGCATCGCCGATGTTGATTGTACAGTTGTTTTAATCCGTCACGTGCCTGAGAAGTACTCCAAAAATATACTTCTTCCGTCCTAAAATAAATACACTTCTCGTTTTTAGGAGTCAAACACTTTTAACTTTGATCAAATTTTAAGTATAATATAAAATAAATATTATTAGATTTATTATATAATATATTTTCATAGAAAATTTATTTTAAAATCTGAATATTAATATTAGTTGTTATAAGTTCAGTAAAATTTGAATTTATTTGATCCATTTAAAAGTTAAAAGTGTACCACCTCCATTCCAAGATGTTTATTTTTTTCAGATTTTTGACCATTCGTCTTATAGGACAAAATTTTTGAAGACGAATGGTAAAATGTTAAACGGAAAAATTAATAACTAATAGTAATTTGAAACTCGGAGGGAGGGAGTATCCCCGATCGATAATCACCGTTACCTCGCCGCGGTTAATTTAAAGCAAGTGAAAGTTACCCGACGAGGCGACGACCACGCGGCTGTACCTTCATCATCGAGCACGCGACACCTGCAAAGCGGACGGGCAGCCACGCAAGCGTTCCGGCTCCGTCTCCCGCCTCCACGGGCGACTCCTACTCCGTATTTCTTCCCACTCCCACACGCATCGAATCGTCGCCGAGAACACAGGAAGCGCTGTGACAAAAGCTTGCCCGTCCGCGCACACAACCGCGACGTTTCCCGACCCCTCACTCCACCACCACCTGCTCGATCGGCCTGCACGGTGCACTCGCTGCAGTCGCGCCATTTTTCTCCGTCCCCTACCCGTCACTCACTCACTCACTCATATAACGACCGGGAAGCCAGCCGCGAGCTAGTATAATCAGGAATCGCGACCGCACCAGCTCTTGTACCAGACGCACACAACTTGCATACGTACCAGGCTTCTAAATCTGGTAACCACCAGGATCCAGCAGAGGCGTGCAGGATTCCTTCTTCGCCGGGGATCCGAGGATTAAATTAGCCGCCGGCCGAGCTCGATCCAGCTTCGCGAAGAGTCCGTAGCTTCTCTCCCCTGGTCCTGATTCGCCTTTTGCTGGAGTTCTGGTGCGCCGGATAGGAGCGAGGGCGAGAGCCGAGAGGGCAAACATGGCTGCGGCCACTTCCGCTTCCACCATGTCCCTGCTCCCGATCTCCCAGCTCAAGCAGCGGCTCGGCGCCGGCTCCGGCGCCGTGGTCGTGTTCCGGCGGCGGCCCCGGGACGCGCGGCGGAGGCGATACGTCGTGCCGGTACGTGATGATCTGCTCGATTCCGCGTCCCTCTCTGAGGAAATTTGCAATTTTGGGCGTCGTCCTTGAGCTGATGCGTCGGCAGGGGCTGCGTGCTCTGTCGTCTGTCTCTTGTGTGGCGTAGGCGGCGAGGCTGTTCGGGCCGGCGATCTTCGAGGCGTCGAAGCTGAAGGTGCTGTTCCTGGGCGTGGACGAGGAGAAACACCCGGGGGGGAAGCCGCCGGTGCTGCCGCGGACGTACACGCTGACGCACAGCGACGTGACGGCGAGCCTGACGCTGGCCGTGTCCCACACCATCAACCGCGCGCAGCTGCAGGGGTGGTACAACCGGCTGCAGCGGGACGAGGTGGTGGCGGAGTGGAAGAAGGTGCGCGGCCGCATGTCGCTGCACGTCCACTGCCACATCTCCGGCGGCCACGTCCTGCTCGACCTCATCGCCGGCCTCCGATACTACATCTTCCGCAAGGAGCTCCCCGTGGTACGTCCACCTGCCTGCCCACACACAGGGACCGGCCACATGTGTTGATTGAATACAGTTTGCAATTGGTTGGCTCGCCAATAATTCATTAATTCCAAACGCCTGGTGAGCGAGACCCCACGTCGATGTGTTTGTATTGCATCGATCTCGTCCTTGCTGTCCGTTGTTCGGCCACGAGCCACAATTGAAACATGCGCACTAGCTCAGTTCAGGCAGGAGTCACGATTGGAAAGATGCCATAACGGTGCACGGTTGCTAGATATTTGATTTCAACATGCCATTGGTCAGTCAGGGTGTTGATGTATTTGGGCAACTCTTTCGTTGCTGTGCTTGCAGGTTCTGAGTGCGTTCGTGCACGGCGACGGCGACCTGTTCAGCCGGCACCCGGAGCTGGAGGAGGCCACGGTGTGGGTCTACTTCCACTCCAACCTGCCGCGCTTCAACCGCGTCGAGTGCTGGGGCCCGCTCCGCGACGCCGCCGCGCCGGCCGCGGACGACGCCACCGCCGCCGCACCGGCCGCCGCGGCCTCGGAGGCGGGCCAGACGACGACGATGCCCGTCGGCGAGTGGCCGCACCGGTGCCCCCAGCAGTGCGACTGCTGCTTCCCGGCGCACAGCCTCATCCCCTGGCCCAACGAGCACGACATGGCCGCCGACGCCCCCGCCGCCGGCCAGGCCCAGCAGCAGTGACACGTACAGCAACCTGCCGCGGAAATGTAAGCCGTAGCTAGACTAGCGTGTTGTTGTTTGGTTGGGTATGCATGCAGGTCAGTCAGTGGCACCTTCATCAGAAAAGAAAAATGCTGCATGCCTTCGCTATTCTTTAATTGGTGGTAGCTAATTAGCTCAGCTCGATCTACTTCTGCAAGCACTTCGTCTTTAGAATTAGCTTGGTTGAGGTCAGGAGATGAACATGGTGGCCTTGTACATAGGTGATAGCTAGTAGTAGAAAGCTTGATCTGGATGGCAAACTTGCCAAGAATGTGAACAGTGCATGTTCCTGCAAGATGTCAAGTTCAAGGTTCAACAGGCAAGTTTCATATGTACACTCATCAGCTCTTGGACTGGAACTCCACTAGATTTGTGTAGCGAAATAAGCACATGTAAATGGAAACGATTAACTATTTATTTATTCGGCCGTACGATCTCGGCCATGCGTGTCTCTGTCAGGAGGTGTGAAGATGCGTCTGAAGTCTGGAATCGGGAGGAGAAGTCGTTGTGAGTTTGGTGATTCCTTGCGTGTACAGAAAATGTACATCGAGCATGTGTTAGGAGAGTCTGGTCTGAAGTTACCGGTAGCTTTCACGTTTGCGTGCCGACTCGATGAAACTGGCCGGCTCTGGAGTTTTCTCCCAAAACTGATGGATTTCCATGTTGCTAGGTCGTTTAGTGCAAAAGATCATCTTGGCTTTGCCTGATTGCGTCATTGCTGGAATCGGCAACTTTGTCGGCAGCCTTCGATTTTATTGCTTAGCGCGTACGTGTTCTGCATCGGAGCAAGGAGTCACTCAAAACTAAACAGACCATGCTCTTGCAGATGAAACAGAGAAGAGTATAGTGTAAGTGTGTAACTTGTATAGACTACCACGCGTACAATCCTTTTCCAGCACATGAGCTCATCAATTGTCAATGTTCCGCCAAGACTGTCATCTATTTCCCATCGGCTGTATGTGTTTTTCATGCCCAATTCTGACGATTAACGGATGGATGAAAACAAGACATGCGAATCCAGGACCTGTAATTAAACTCTTTATTTTAATGCAAATAGTTTGCATGATCTTCACTTTTGGGAGAAAGTATTGCATCAGGCATTAACCCCATTTTTTTGAGTTTTTAAGTGAAATTTCTGAAAAGTTGCTTTTAGGAGCGTCTGCATGTTTTAGTACTCTGCATCTGCATTCTGCAAAACGGGCCTCTCTGAAGGGGGCTCCTATCTCGCTTGCGGAAGCCAGATAGGAGAGCTGGCTTAGGGCCCAACAAGTGCCCATCAACGCCCCTGCCTTCTTCGTCTTCCTCCGTCCACCCGCCGCCCCAGCCTTCTTGCTCCGTGCGCCCGCCGCCGCCGCCCCCGCCGCCGCCTCCGCCGCCGAGGCCGGCGGCCGCCGCCGCCGCGCCTCTCGCCCACCGTCCGCCCCCGCCGCACCGACCCGCCCTTCCTAACCCGGTGGCCTCGCCGCCGCCGTCGTCGTCTCCTTCTTCCCCGACATGACCTCCACCCCCGCCGCCACCACCGTCGCCCCGGCCGGCGGCTGCCGCGCCGCCCGCCCACCATCCGCCCCCGCCGCTCCGCCCCGCCCTCCACTAACAGCTCGATGTGACGCCCCCGCTCGAGACCTGGCCCGACCGTCGGCGGCGGAGCGCCGCCTCGCCGCCCGCCCGCAGACCACAGCCCACCGCCGGTCGATCCCTTCCCCCGCCCTCTTTCTTCTCTAGGTCCGGCAGTCATTGGAGACCTCCCCACCCCAGCCCCAGAAACCCGAAACCCTAACGCCGCCGCCTCGACCACCACCGGCGGCCGGCGGCGCCCTCGCCGCCGGGACGCACCCACCCAACTCCCACCCCTCCGCCGACTCCTACATCTCCGGCCTTGTTCTCGTCGGTGCGGGCGAGGACGTCGCGAGCACGCCGGCGGCGGCGGCGGCTGCCGAGGCAGCACATGGAGCAGGGGAGAAGACAACGATCCGACGGTTGGAAACATGCGCACGAATCTCCAACAATGGAAGCCAACTAGTCTAAAAAACTTCCGGAGGCCATACAGAAGTCCTGCTCTCTGAACGTAGTAGCCACATGCTCAACTAGGGCCTAGAAGGGCGTCCATCGGCCTCTCTCAGCCCATCATGCACGCCAATTGGGCACTAAATAGGCTTTTAGTTTAGAAGCGTCGGTCACTGTAACACTCTAAAAAAAACTCCATCACAAATAAATCATAGCAACATGGTTAGATTTAATTTTTTTTCTAAGGACTTAATTAAAATTTTAAATTAATTTGAGCCTAAAAATATTTAAACATCATTTAAATAATTTTGGAGCAATAAGTGCTTGTGCATCATATTTAAATTGCATGTCTTTTGTTTGATTTGTGTGAGAATTTTAAAACCATGAAAAAGTCCAGAAACCGTCCCTAAACTCTTTTCCTCGGCCCAGCCCGCTCCCCTTCCTTTTTTTTCCTTTTCTGTTTTCTTCCGCGGCCCAAACTTCCTCTCCCCCCTCTCTCGCGTCGCTGGCATGTGGGCCCCGACCACCAGCTCCTTCTTCCACCTCCGACCGTGCCACCGCCCGACCGCATCGCTCGACCTCTCGGCGCCCCGCGTCGCTCCCTCTCCCTCGCCCTTCCCTCTCCTCCCTCACCGAGCTACTGTAACCGCCACTCTACCATCACTCCGCTCCCCCTTCCCGAAACGCTCTCCCACCGAACTCTCCCCACCATCGTGCGCCATTGATGGCCGGCCTCTCCCTTCCCCTCGGCACCGACCCATCCTTCCCCTCCCTCCGCTCTATAAAAACATCGACCGAGCCACCAAGAACCCCTCTTCGTTCGCTCGCCTCTCACACAGCCACGCCCCAACACCAATTCGCGCCGTCCGCCGCACCGGAGCTCCGCCGCTCCGTCGATCCGCCGCCCCGACGCTGCACCGTCCCTCCCGACCGCACCAATCGCTTCCCGAGGAGGTAACGAAGCTCCCTGTCCTCTTTTTGTTCTCTGTCTAGTTAGCTTAGGCGCTCGTCTGCTTTCGCCCGAGTGGCCCGCCGCGGTGTCTCGTCGCCCGCCGCCGCTACCGCGCCAAGCGCCGCCTAGAGCCCCTGATCGTGTTCGCCTAGCCGCTTTGTAACCGTAGGTGCCTAGATAGTAGCCTCCCGAGAACCCCAGCTAGCCCCTTGCCTCGGCACCGCCGCGTCCCGCCGCTGTTCGCCGTCGCCTGCCGCCCTTGGTGTGCAAACCTCGGCATGAACCCCCTAAACATGTTCGCTAGCCCACCAGCTACACCCAGCACCTTCCCGCACTCGAATCCGTAGCTGAGACCCCGAGTTCGAGTTGAATTCCGGCGAACTCACCGCCGTGCGCCGGCGTCCCGCCGCCGCCCGACTGCCCCCCTTCTCTGCCAGCCGTCCATCGCGAGATCAACGGCCCAAATTAAATCTGACCCGAGTCAATCCAGCCACGTACCGGTCAACCCTGGCCTTTTTGCAAAAGAGACCCTAAGCTTTTCCTTAATCAACCCGTCGTCCTGTCTATTTCAAAAATAATTAGATTTAGGTCCTGGTTTTCACAGAAAACCCCCTGAGTTTCTCTGTTTTTGTGTCCCGACGCCCAGCTCCTGCTTTTTACGCGTTAGCCCTCGGGTTTAATGCGTATTTGCGTTCTAGTCCCTGGTTTCTTTCAGTTTAGCCCCTGTAAGCTTAGTTTTCTTGCCAGCAAGTCCCTAAACCTTGTTTTAGCCATATCTTTTCCGTCTTAGCTCCGTTTTTAGCGTTCTTGGTGTCCAAGCGTTCGTCTTTTCGAGCTTGTTAGTTTTAGATGCTTGTTTTAGTCTGTTAGAGATGTTTGATGTACTGTTTTTCTTATTGTTGTATGTTTTAATCGTAGATCTCGTGCCAGTTGCAACCGAGCCGCCCGTCGACGCGGATTAAGAACAACTTTTTGAGGAAGAAGATCTTTTTGTAGACCAAGGCAAGTTGCCCTCCCCGCATATTCTTTTTATCCTAAACAATTGCATGACAACTAGAATTTACTTTAATTGCATTAATATGATGGGAATACCTTTTTAAGGATTTACCTAGTCTTTTACCATGATCACTTGTATCAACCCTGATTTAAAAAAATGTTTTGGGTTAGTTATGCTTAGCGTTGCTATACTATGGGAATGGTTAAAACTGAATCTTTATAGAATGTTGATCATGGCAACTCTGTTGGTGAAACGATGGTTAATACAAGAGAACTTTTCTTTAATCGGAACATGGAGTGACCACCCAAGAAAACAGCGCAACCATAGGGTTAATGGGCTTTGACCTTAGCCAATTAATTAGGCGTGTGATCGCACTGACGGCCCTATTCGACCACGAGGAGCAGAGGGGGATTCGGGTTGCAGGGGTCACAACCCGGTCCTCTTGGGGTAGCAGCCTTGGCTAAGGTGCTGACCATTAGGGAGGTTTGTGGACCGCCCTAGTCTGTAACTTTGCGGGTCGTTGGTCTTTTGCACACCTTTGTAAAGGCTTCGTAGTGGACCCCTAGCCACTCACCTCGGAAGTGTTTAAGGGTCTAGCTAACCCGGGCAACATGGGGAACACGAGCTATGGTGAAAGTGTGCAACCTCTGCAGAGTGTAAAACTGATATATCAGCCGTGCTCACGGTCAAGAGCGGCTTGGACCCTACCATGATAATTGAACTTAAAGATGGAATCTAAATCGTGGTTTTACTCGTGGGTTTTGGAATAAGATGTTTTTTTAAATGCTTAAGTGGGTTGGTATAAACTTACATCTAGTAAATAGGAAATTGCTAATAAAACTTTATCAACTCTAAAAAGCTCACTGCTGTGAACCATAGCCTATCCTTGTGGCCTTGCATTTTCACCCCGCTTGCTGAGTACCTAGTTAGGTGTACTCACGCTTGCCATTGCTGATTCAGAAGAAGGAAATGGAGAAGAATACTACAGCGACTACGACGAGTTCTGAGGCTTGCGCTTCTCCCAGTCAAGATGCCTGTGGAAGATGGAAGTTGAAGACACCCCGTTTAGCTATCGCTTGTTCTACGATAAAGACCTTCGTGTCTCTCGAGAGTGTAATATGAATATTATAATAAATCCCTTGTACTTTAGAATACTGTGTTTTGATATTACACTCTTTTGTCTATCATATGTGTGTAAACATGATCCTGGCGCACATATGAGATGCACTTGGTTTTCCCTCGAAAATCGGGTGTGACAGAGTGGTATCAGAGCTGTTTTGACTGTAGGACGCAGCCTTAAGTTAGAACTGGTCGGAAATTAAGGACCTAACATCTAGAAAGCCATGTCATCTTTCAAAATTACCCTATTTTCGCATAAAAATCTAATTTATATTGTTCTTTGTTAAAAGATCTCATCATTTTGATTTATTCTATATTGAGTCAAAACTTTTTGCCTTTGTCAGATGGTTCGTGAGTATCAGACCGCTCGTGCTGTCACCGGAGGTTCACGCCCAGCTGGACCGTCAGTTCCCCAGCACCCCGAGGAGGCACCGGCTGAGGAAGCCCCGGTACAGGTACAACCTGAGGCACAGGCAGAGGCACAGGAGGAGGAGCCACCTCAGCTCTTCGACGGCACTGTGCTTGAGGTGGACGCCGACAGAGACATGGTGATTCCACCAGCTGCTCCTGCTGCCGGCGACGCTGCACCTGACGCTACTGGTGGAGACCCAGACGACTCTGGGGACGACAGCGACGAGGAGGAGCCTAGTGACGGGGATGACACCGACGTGGAGGATGAGGACCAGGACAACGACAACAACGACAACAACGACGACGAGAAGGATCCAGGGGAGCCTCGCCAGCGTGGTCCGGAGTACCACCTACACGCCTCGTTGGGTGGGACCGGGCAGTTCTGCAGGCTGCTGGAGGAGTTACTGGGTTTTTTAGAGTTCACTCTAAAGCCTCAGTATGTGGTCGAGCACTTTGAGGAGCCTGGCCTGGAGGACTACTACACAGCTCAGGTACACATCCGGGTACCTCAGCCAGAGGCTTCCGGATGGAGGATCCGTTCAACGCACTACAGTTGTGTTCCCTTCTCCACCGAGGACGCCGCCATCAATGACGCTGCCAGGAGGGCACTTTACTCCTACAGCTACCGTTTCCGCGACCAGCTGCACTACTCCGACTTCCGCCACATACCCAGCCGACCTGTTGGTACCGAGGACACTGTGGTACCAACTTCTCAGACAGGAGACGACCGAGTGGACATCCTTGCTCGAGTCACGGCTGCGCTCAACACCGACCTGGAGGGAGCCACCTCCGAGATCGAGGGACTGCACGGGAAGCTCCAGGACGCTCAGGCCAAGATCGCGCAGCTTGAGGCGCAACTTGCGGGGCAGGCACCCCCGGAGGAGATGGCACAACACTGCACCACGTCGTCTCCACCGCGCAAGAAGCTTCGCTACGGCACCCCAGGAGCTACCACCAGTCTTGGCTAGGAGTCTTAGATGTCTACCTTTTTCTTTTGTTAATAATTCCGTTCCTGCAGGACGATGCGTTGTAATAATGGTTGATGGTTGAAAACATGTTTGGTTTTGTTTTTGTGATGAATGAATGCTTTTGTGGAGTGATGGCCACAACTGCATTAATAAAAATAATTATTTTAATTAATTAATCTTAGCCCCTTATGCTTTATCTCACTCATCTTAATCTATTCAGTCCTTATCTGAAAAAAAATCTTTCCCTAACAATCAGATGGTAAACACTAGGTCAGGAGGAGGCCAGGATATTCCACCAGTGATACGAGCCCACATCGCCAATCAGCAAAATCAAGCACCACCTCCCCCACCAAACCCACCAATGGATCCGGCTATGCAACAGTTTCTGGCTGTCCAAACTCAGCTGCTGCAGACTCTCACCGCAACAGTGCAGAACTTGCAAGCACAGCAAAATCAGCCACCACAACCAGCACCAGCACCACTACCACCCAGAGACAAGCACAAGGAGTTCATGAGCCACCGTCCGCCCACTTACTCTCACTCATCAGATCCTTTGGATGCTGATGACTGGCTAAAAGTTGTCACCAGGAAGCTGGAGATGACACAATGCACCGATCGTGAGATGGTGCTATACGCTGCAGGTAGACTTGAAGGACCAGCGGCTGACTGGTGGGATGCGTACACCGCTGCACATGCCGCACCACAGACCATCACCTGGCAAGAGTTCAGGGATAGCTTCAGAGCTTACCACATTCCCTCTGGAGTTATGAAGCTTAAACAGAAGGAGTTCCTCGCACTGAAGCAAGGAAACATGTCAGTCAGCGAGTACCTGGATAAATTCACCCAGTTGTCTCGCTATGCACCAGAAGAAGTCAACACTGATGCCAAGAGACAGGAGCGATTCCTAGATGGTCTCATAGGGCCACTCAATTATCAACTGCAAAGTCATATCTTTCCTGACTTTCAGATTCTTCTGAATAAGGCTATTGGCTTGGAAATCAAGCGCAAGGAGATTGGAGAACACAAACGCAAGTTCCAATCTCAGGGACAATCCAGCAGCAACACTCATACCCGCTACAACTCTCCGCAGGGTTCTCACTTCCGCTCAGGTGGACAGTATGGAGGTTACTCGCAGAACATGCAGCTGCAACGCTCGTTTCAGCAGCCACGACGCTTCAACCAGCAATCACCACGCACGCCGAATCAGCAACAGAATCGGCCAAGCAACAACACGGCTACTCACCGCCCAAGCAATGCCACAGGTGCTCCAGTGAGGAACAATGCTCCAGTGCCACCAAATGGTTGTTTCAAATGTGGAGAATTGGGACACTATGCTAACAGCTGTCCTCAGCGTGGAATACATACTCCACAGAGAGGCAACGAACAGAGAACTGAGAAACCTTCATCACAAGTTCGTCCAGGAAACTCAAGTGCACAAGGCAACAGGGCTCAGCAGAATTTTGTTCGTGGAAGAGTGAATCATGTGACCGCGGAACAGGCCCAAGAAGCCCCAGGAGTTGTACTTGGTACGTTCCTTGCCAATTCCATACCTGCAACAATTTTATTCGATTCTGGAGCAACGCATTCATTTATTACTGAACAATTTGTAGCAAAACATGGCATGACCATGAGAGCTATGAAAAAGCAATTACTAGTTAGTACTCCAGGCGGAGAGATGCAAGCCAATTTATTCTGTCCACAAGTAACTCTTAAAATCATGGGAGTAGATTTCCCAGCCGATTTGGTAGTATTGAAATCGTGGGCAATCGATATAATTCTGGGAATGGATTGGTTACACCAGTGGGATGGATCTATTCAGTGCCGTAAGAAGTCAGTACTCTTAACCAGCCCTCAGGGAGACAAAATTGAATATGTGGCAACTCCCTCACTGACAGAAGGTGGGACAATAAATTCTATGGAAGGCAAGACATTGGAAGATGTCAGAGTAGTGAATGAATATCCAGATGTATTTCCAGATGACTTACCAGGTATGCCACCTGACCGAGATATTGAATTCAGTATTGAACTTTTACCTGGTACTGCTCCTATATCTAAGAGGCCTTATAGAATGGATGTTAAAAATTTGGTTGAACTAAAGAAACAAATAGAAGAATTATTAAGTAAGGGATTTATCCGCCCTAGTTCGTCACCATGGGGAGCCCCTACTCTCTTCGCGGATAAGAAAGATGGTTCTCGGAGATTATGCATAGACTATCGATCAATTAACGATGTGACCATCAAGAACAAGTATCCGTTACCTAGGATTGATGATCTGTTTGATCAGATGATAGGTGCAAAAGTGTTCTCAAAGATAGATCTGCGATCAGGCTATCACCAGTTGAAGATCCGACCGGAGGATATTCCTAAGACAGCTTTCACTTCCAGATATGGACTGTATGAGTTCACAGTCATGCCATTCGGATTGACAAATGCACCAGCATACTTCATGTATTTGATGAACAAGGTGTTCATGGATTATTTGGACAAGTTCGTAGTGGTGTTCATTGACGACATTCTGATATTTTCTCAGAGTGAGGAAGAACACGAAGAGCATCTGAGGCTTGTGTTGCAGAGGCTTCAAGAGCATCTGTTGTATGCCAAGTTCAGCAAGTGTGACTTTTGGTTGAAGGAAGTTTCATTTCTTGGCCATATCGTCACCGATGGAGGAATAGCGGTAGATCCAAGCAAAGTTCAGGATGTGTTGAACTGGAACCCTCCAAAGAATGTGCCTGAGATCAGGAGTTTTCTCGGATTGGCAGGCTATTACCGCAGGTTTATCGAAGGCTTCTCAAAGATCGTGAAACCGCTTACAACCTTACTAGAAAAAGGAAAATAATTCAAATGGGATGATAAATGCCAAGCTAGTTTTGAAGAATTAAAGAAAAGGTTGACTACAGCCCCTGTATTGATAATGCCCGACATTCACAGAGGGTTTGACGTATATTGCGATGCTTCGCGTCAAGGTCTTGGGTGTGTTTTAATGCAAGAAGGAAAAGTAGTGGCTTATGCTTCCAGACAATTGAGAAAACATGAACAAAATTATCCCACACATGATCTAGAATTGGCTGCCGTTGTACACGCGCTGAAAATTTGGAGACACTACATGATTGGCAACAAGTGTCAGATCTTTACCGACCATAAGAGTTTGAAGTATATCTTCACCCAAAGAGATCTCAATCTTAGACAGCGCAGATGGCTAGAATTAATCAAAGATTATGATCTGGACATTCAGTACCATCCCGGAAAAGCTAATGTCGTAGTAGATGCTTTGAGCCGGAAGAGCCAGGAAAATATGCTCATAGCACGATTGAACCCACAAGAGTTGTGTTGGGAAATGGCACGGCTCAACTTAGGGATTGTTGCCCAGAATGAATCTATGACTTTAGAAGTCGAATCAACACTGGAACAAGAGATCAGGAAAGGGCAGTTGACAGACGAAAAGATTAAAGAGTTTGGAGAATTGATTGATTCAGGAAAGGATTCAGATTTTAGGAGGGATGATCAGGGAACCATATGGTTCAGGAACAGGATATGTGTGCCAGAAATTGATAGTCTTCGTGAGATCATATTAAAAGAAGCTCTTGATTCAGCATACTCTATACACCCTGGTAGCACCAAGATGTACCAAGATTTAAAACAGAATTACTGGTGGTACGGAATGAAAAGAGATGTCGCAACTCATGTCGCTTTGTGTGACATATGCCAAAGGGTAAAAGCAGAACATCAAAGACCCGCCGGATTGCTGCAACCACTGAAAGTACCTGAGTGGAAATGAGAAGAAATTGGTATGGATTTCATTGTAGGGCTACCTCGTACACGCGATGGTTATGATTCCATATGGGTTATCGTGGACAGGTTAACCAAAGTTGCTCATTTTATACCAGTTAAAACCACTTACTCAGGAGCGAGACTAGCAGAGTTGTACATGTCACGAATAATATGTTTGCATGGAGTTCCCAAAAGGATAGTGTCAGATCGAGGCACTCAGTTTACATCACATTTCTGGAAGAAATTACATGAGTCAATGGATACAGAGTTGAAATTCAGTTCAGCATATCATCCACAGACCGATGGACAGACGGAAAGGACAAATCAAATCCTGGAGGATATGTTAAGGGCTTGTGCTTTAAAGCATGGAGGTAGCTGGGATAAAAGTTTACCGTATGCAGAATTTGCCTACAACAACAGTTATCAGTCTAGTCTCAAGATGGCACCGTTTGAAGCCTTGTACGGAAGAAAATGCAGAACACCCTTGTATTGGAATCAAACGGGTGAAAGTCAACTCTTTGGACCAGAAATTATAAAAGAAGCTGAAAGACAAGTCGAGATAATTCGGGAGAATCTTAAAACCGCACAGTCACGCCAAAAGAGTTACGCTGATCCTAATAGAAGAGAAGTGGTATTCGAGGAAGGAGATTATGCTTATCTCAGAGTATCACCTATCAGAGGATTACGAAGGTTTAATGTCAGAGGGAAGCTATCACCTCGTTTTATCGGACCTTTTAAAATATTGGAAAGAAAAGGAGAAGTGACATACAGGTTGGAATTGCCAGCTCGATTATCGGGAGTTCATGATGTGTTCCATGTGTCACAGATGAAGAAGTGTTCAAATGAGATTAGGGTGGAGCACTTACCATTGGAGTATTTAGAAGTGAAGGATGACTTGACTTATAAGGAGTATCCTATCAAAATCCTAGACAAGTCACAGAGGGTCACACGGAGCAAGGTGATAAAAATGTGCAAAGTTCAGTGGAGTAATCACTCAGAAAATGTGGCTACTTGGGAAAGAGAAGAAGAACTGATAAAGGAATTTCCTCAGCTGCTCACCGAATCTTCCTGAATCTCAGGACGAGATTCTCTTTAAGGGGGTAGGATTTGGAACACCCTAAAAAAAACTCCATCACAAATAAATCATAGCAACATGGTTAGATTTATTTTTTTTTCTAAGGACTTAATTAAATTTTTAAATTAATTTGAGCCTAAAAATATTTAAACATCATTTAAATAATTTTGGAGCAATAAGTGCTTATGCATCATATTTAAATTGCATGTCTTTTGTTTGATTTGTGTGAGAATTTCAAAACCATGAAAAAGTCCAGAAACCAGTCGCTTCCCGAGGAGGTAACGAAGCTCCCTGTCCTCTTTTTGTTCTCTGTCTAGTTAGCTTAGGCGCTCGTCTGCTTTCGCCCGAGTGGCCCGCCGCGGTGTCTCGTCGCCCGCCGCCGCTACCGCGCCAAGCGCCGCCTAGAGCCCCTGATCGTGTTCGCCTAGCCGCTTTGTAACCGTAGGTGCCTAGATAGTAGCCTCCCGAGAACCCCAGCTAGCCCCTTGCCTCGGCACCGCCGCGTCCCGCCGCTGTTCGCCGTCGCCTGCCGCCCTTGGTGTGCAAACCTCGGCATGAACCCCCTAAACATGTTCGCTAGCCCACCAGCTACACCCAGCACCTTCCCGCACTCGAATCCGTAGCTGAGACCCCGAGTTCGAGTTGAATTCCGGCGAACTCACCGCCGTGCGCCGGCGTCCCGCCGCCGCCCGACTGCCCCCTTCTCTGCCAGCCGTCCATCGCGAGATCAACGGCCCAAATTAAATCTGACCCGAGTCAATCCAGCCACGTACCGGTCAACCCTGGCCTTTTTGCAAAAGAGACCCTAAGCTTTTCCTTAATCAACCCGCCGTCCTGTCTATTTCAAAAATAATTAGATTTAGGTCCTAGTTTTTACAGAAAACTCCCTGAGTTTCTCTGTTTTTGTGTCCCGAAGCCTAGCTCCTGCTTTTTACGCGTTAGCCCTCGGGTTTAATGCGTATTTGCGTTCTAGTCCCTGGTTTCTTTCAGTTTAGCCTCTGTAAGCTTAGTTTTCTTGCCAGCAAGTCCCTAAATCTTGTTTTAGCCATATCTTTTCCGTCTTAGCTTCGTTTTTTGCGTTCTTGGTGTCTAAGCGTTCGTCTTTTCGAGCTTGTATGCCCGTGGATTAGCATCGGGTGCTTTCCGTTAAGTTTCTGCCTTCCTCCCCTCGTCACACCACTCCCCACTCTCCAAGGAAGCGAAGCGTACGCGCGCCCTGCCCTCCGGCGAGGCCCCGCCCGCCGCCGGTGGATCGGACCGGATCCGGATCCGGGCTGGCATAGCCGCGCCGCCGATGCCGACCCCGAAGCAGCGGCTCCCCTACTCTACCGCCGGCGGGGGCGGAGGAGGGAGGCGCGCCGCCTCCGGCTCCGGCGTGCTGCCCCCCGTGGTGGTCCTCGTGTTCCTCTTCGTGGTCGCGCCCTCGCTCTTCTTCGTCGTGCGCAATGTTGGTCGCGGCCACGTCCACGTCGCCTCCGGTCCGATTCGCCTCCCTTCACTTAGCCCCTGATGTCTGATGCTGTTAATTGCTAATTCAGGGTTAATGTTGCGAGATGAGAACACCTA
The DNA here is from genome assembly GCA_033239725.1 of Echinochloa phyllopogon. Classification (NCBI taxonomy): domain Eukaryota; kingdom Viridiplantae; phylum Streptophyta; class Magnoliopsida; order Poales; family Poaceae; genus Echinochloa; species Echinochloa phyllopogon. The sequence continues at coordinate 44,114,324 of BTCW01000002.1, read as the reverse complement.
GATTGGGCGGAGGTCGGTTGAATTGGTGTATGTTGTGGGATTGATGCGCTGTCCAGCGGTAGTTCGAGCGGTTTAGTTGGAGAAGGCCATCATGCGTGTAGCTTTGAGGGATTTAGGGATTTGGTCATTTTAGTACCCGTTGTGCTGTTGTTTGCTCTGTCCGTTTCAGTGGATTTGTTGGTGGAGCATGATGCTCTGTGCAAAAGGACACTGTAACCCTAGCAGTTTTAGGAATTGTTATCCTCTAGCACTCTGATGTTACACTTTGCTGTTGCTAGGTTGGATGTACGATAAGAGGGTAACAGTAGGCTGCCATTGTAGAAATAACATGGCTATGCTCTAATAAAACCGTACACTTTGCATGCAAACAGAACTCTATAGTGAGTGGTTGTAAGCACGCTGGGTGCTACCATTGGCTGACATGGAGTATCGTTGATGTAAGAACATTATATATAATTCCACAACCCACATTATGACATTGTTAGCTGTGAGAATACTGTACTAGTTGAATTCACTGTTTTACTTTAGATAAGTGATGGCATCTTTTGTTTACCTGCAGATCCCAAGGTTAGGAATGCTGATCAGGTACTTATCAAACTGGAAAGGGTTTCAATTGTTTATCTGTCCTAATTTTTATGATTCATTTCACTTTATGAATTCTCATGCAGGAAGCAGTGGCAATGAAGAATCTGAAATCTATTTTGCCAAAGGAGGTCAGAATATCTCTCAACCTGTCCAATTTTTTTAATGATATTTCTATGGTGCTACACTTCTTCTTTTTCGTTTACATTGCACACGTGCTCCTTGGGTTGATTTGCCATGGATGTTGACTTCTCCATTCTCCCATGATAGTTAATACTAAGTCCATACTCCGTATGTCTCTCCTTTGGATGATGTGGATATAGCTTATGCACCAAACTATGTGTAGTGTCAATGGATGACGCATGTGAGAATGTTGTGAATAAACCATAGCTTTATATTCAGTTATCTTCTCTTTGTGTTATGTCATTCTCATCAATTACTTTTTATAGAAAATAATTTTCATGACCTGTTGTATTGGCTACTGAGTGTACTGTTGCAATCTATTTGTTGCATGTTTGTGGTAACTCATACTGCCATTCATCATATTGGCTGCATATGAAACAGCCAATTAGTCTTTTTATGTGTCCTCAATTTCTTTGTATTTGCACTTATTGGTGGGTCTTCAGGTTATTGATGCTATAGCTACTAGTCAACAAGAAGCAGGCACATTGAGTCTCGACTTTTTTAGGAATCGTGCATCTCCCTCGTGGAAAACTGATGATCTAGTCGATGACAAGGCTAAAGCTGAAAACAGTGTGGCAGAACATGATTTACCAACAAATAAATCACACAAAGATCCAGGTACAAAAATAAACATGAATTTCAGAAGCTATTCCCATCTTCTGATTAGGTACACCAGATACTAAGGTGTTTTGGTGTTTTTTTTTTGGTGCAGATGAACATCAAGTTGAGACAGCAGCAAAAATAGCTCGAAGGGTAACAGTGCTAGCCTTGTATACATATTGCCTTGTTCTGGTCTCCGTTGATATGCATTCCTTACAACTTTTTTGCTTGCCTGGATACTGCAGAAACTAAGGGAGAAAAGGCGTGAGAAGAGAGCAATGGATTTGATGCATAAAGATGATGAAGCGCGTGTTAAGCTGGAGAATGCCGCTATTGAGCGATCAAAGGCTGTTGATTCTGCTGTGCTCGGGAAATACAGCATATGGAGAAAAGAGAATGAAAATGAGAATTCAGACTCTACAGTTAGGTTGATGAGGGACCAAATTATTATGGCTCGTGTCTATTCTGCACTTGCTAAATCAAAGAACAAGAGTGGCCTATTTCAAGAGCTGCAGACCCGCATCAAGGAAAGCCAGCGGGCTGTTGGAGAGGCTGCTGCTGATTCTGACCTGCATCACAGGTGTGAATTTGTTTCACTTCTTTTTTATTGTCATAGAAAAATTTTGATTTCCTTCTTTGCTTTCTTGTAAAATACAAATCATCTACTTTGCAGTGCACCTGAGAAAGTCAGAGCAATGGGTCAAGTTTTATCAAAAGCTAGAGAAGAAGTGTATGATTGCAGGGCAATAACTCAGAGACTAAGGGCTATGCTTCAGTCAGCAGATGAACAGGTCAGGAGCTTGAAGAAGCAGAGTACATTTCTTAGCCAGTTGGCTGCAAAGACAATTCCAAACAGCATTCACTGCTTGTCTATGCGTTTGACAATTGATTACTATCTCCTCCCCCTGGAGAAACGGAAATTTCCAAGGAGTGAAAACTTAGAAAACCCTAGTCTCTACCATTATGCACTTTTCTCAGACAACGTCTTGGCAGCCTCTGTTGTTGTGAACTCAACCATCATGAATGCCAAGGTAATTTGCATGTCCTTTTAATCAGTTGCACACCTCCAATACACTTACTGTGGTGGCTTCTAACAGTGATGCTTGAAATGACTGTTTCAGGAACCAGAGAAACATGTTTTCCATCTTGTGACTGATAAGTTAAACTTTGGAGCCATGAACATGTGGTTTTTGCTGAACCCACCTGGCAATGCCACCATCCATGTTGAGAATGTGGATGAATTTAAGTGGCTAAACTCATCATACTGTCCTGTGTTGCGGCAACTTGAGTCTGCGGCCATGAAAGAGTACTATTTCAAAGCTGATCGTCCCACCACTCTCTCAGCAGGTTCTTCAAACCTGAAGTATCGGAACCCCAAGTACCTATCTATGCTGAACCATTTGAGGTTCTATCTCCCAGAGGTCTATCCAAAGTTGGATAAGATACTTTTCCTCGATGATGATATAGTTGTGCAGAAAGATTTGACAGGTTTGTGGGATGTTGATCTTAATGGAAAGGTCAATGGTGCTGTGGAGACCTGTGGAGAGAGTTTCCACCGTTTTGACAAGTATCTTAACTTTTCAAATCCACATATTGCTCGGAATTTTGATCCAAATGCATGCGGCTGGGCTTATGGGATGAACATCTTTGATCTGAAAGAGTGGAAGAAAAAAGATATTACTGGGATCTACCACAAATGGCAAAATATGGTGAGATTTCTACTCGTTACTGAATTGCGTTGATTTGCAAAAAAGAAGCTGATTATAAATCTGTATGTTCTTAGTTTACGCTGAACATATCTCACATAACCCTCTTGCTGTTCTGTTCTTATAGAATGAAGACAGAGTTCTTTGGAAGCTTGGGACACTTCCACCTGGCCTCTTGACCTTCTACAAGTTGACGCACCCGCTGGACAAGTCATGGCATGTTCTTGGATTAGGATACAACCCAAGCATAGACCGGTCTGAGATAGAGGGTGCTGCTGTTGTTCATTACAATGGGAACATGAAGCCATGGTTGGAGCTATCAATGACCAAGTACCGACCATATTGGACGAGGTATATCAAGTATGATCACCCATATATCCGTGGATGCAACTTGAGTGAGTAGATAGACGTAAAGAACTGATGGAGTGGACCCAGCTGGATAGATGAGGTGTTTCACTCCCAACAAAGCAGTATGACCTGGAGCTATATTGATTGCCTTCCTCCTACTCCTGAAACTTCGCTGATGGATGTTCTGACGAGCGGTGTATTATAGCTAGCAGTTCTTTTATTCGATTATTGTGCAGTTTGGTCTCACCATCAAAACTATCAGGAGAAAATCTGTTAAAGAATTGATCCTGGGGTTGGTGTTGCGTGCTTCTTAGAGGTGTGCCTAGAGTATTGAGCGCTGTCCAAAATTTTGCATTGCCTTATGTATCAGATGGTTTAAAGTACAAAGTCAAAGGCATGGATCAGATGGATTGCACGTTGCCCTGAGTCCTGACTAGTAAAACTCTCTCTACAGTCTTCTAAAAAGCTGGTATCTGCTGAGATGATATGAAGAAGCTGGTATCTGCTGATATGATTCCTGGAGCTGTACAAGCCATGTCGTTATGTGATTTCTTCGGTCATGCGTTGCCGCCGCTCCGACGGAGCAGCTGCGGCTACGGCCCTATCTGTTGCTCATAGCCCCAGGTGTTTCGCCAGTGGAGCGGTCCACGTGTGCTCAGCGTAACCGAAGATGCGGACGATCTCCCGCCCTCCACCGCGTGCCGGGCAATCAACTCGAGCCTTCTCCCCGCTCCGGCCAACCCTCTCGCCGTCGCTCTTCAGCCGCTCACGGTACAGCGGCAGGGCCACGATGCTCAGGATGGCCACGACCGACTCCCTCTCGACGCGCGCGCCCACCTCTCCGCCGCCGCCGCACGCGTCGGCCAGCGTCCTCGCGCCGCCCCTGCCGCGAGACGAGCCTTCCACCAGCACCTTCTCCCCGCTGCCCTCTATCCTCGCCACGCCTCGCTCGTCGATCCTGTGCGCGTAGAGCGAGCCGTCGCCCCCCTGCAGCAGCAGGTGGCCGCGCCGCACGGCGAGCGGCCCAGGCACGCGCCGCGGCAGGCGGCGCAGCTGCGCCCCGCACGCGCGGCCCCACGCGCCGTCCTCACCGAGGCGCCACACGTCGACGCCGTCGCTCGCCGCGGAGAACGGCTCGCCCGACGCCCGGTCGCGCCTCGCGCAGGTGACCACGCACGGCGCCGCGTCGGCGTCCATCAGCCGGCAGAAGAGCGGCCGCCTCCGGTGCCCGCCGTCGAGCGGCGGGAGCCCGACCGACGTGGTCTCCTCTTTGCTCAGATCGAACCGTATCAGCCTGGCCCGTGCCGACTTGTAATGCGTGAGCCAGTACGCCGCGCCGCCGCTGTACACGGCGCCGCCGGCGGGCATGCAGCACGCGGCGGCACCCTTCAGAGAGCGCACCGGCCTCCAGTACTTGTCCCCCACGCTGTGCACGTACACCACCCCGGTGGAAGCGGAAGAAGAGTTTGCGCTCTTGTAGTCGTGTGGGACGTGCACGATCTTGTAGCGCCCTGCGGCCGCGTCGAAGCCGAGGCAGTACGCGCGGGGGTCGCGCCGCGTGACCGTGCACGGCGGCGGCGGCAGGTCGAGCGACTCGCCGGTGAGGGGGTTGGAGATCCTGACGGTGCAGGTGCGGACGTCGAGGAGGCAGAGAAGGCCGCCGCACGCGCCGATCATGTCGACGGACGCGCCCGCCGTGAACTCGGCCGCGACGGCGCACTGCTCGTCGAGCACGAGGCCGCGGCCGGGGCGGGGCCTGGGGCCGCCCAGCACCGGGGGGAAGAACACGACCGTGTGCTTCGGCGCCGTCCGATCGTCTCGGCCCGGCGCGGGCGCGCGGTCCTCGCCATAGTCGCACGGGGTTGCCGACCGGCGGGTGGCGCCGAAAGGTCTGGGCGCAGGGACCTGCGGCATCACGAGTGGCGCGAGGCGTGCAGGGAGTCTGGGCGACTGGGCGTGGCCGTGTGCCGCGTTGGGATCGGAGGTGCACGTTTGTGTAGGCCTTTGGTTCTCCTACTGCGATCTCCGAACAAGGAGTGACATATACGCGGTGTAGTAGGAGAACAGTGGATCGTGATAAGGGCAGTGGTCGTAGCCGGCGTTGTACGACACGAGTTCGTACGAATCTTTTAAGATTAGTGTAGGCTGAGACGTCAGTCGTCACGGTTGATTCGTTAGGCAGCGTGTGGCTTTGAGCTTTCCCACACATGACCCAACCGTAGTGTCGACGCTGCTGATCGCATAACTTTTAGACAAACTTCAGTCGCACCGTTTTCTTTCCCATTAAACAACGCCGCCGGTCTATTTTGCTTACATCCAACCAAGATAGTGAGACCAAGGGTTGTGACGGTACGTGTGGGCTGGGTACTCTACGCTCTGAAATAACCATTGACTTTTTCTCAAATCTTGACCGATGATATTTATTCAATTAGTTAGTTGAGTAAAAGAAATGAGTATACTATGTTTTTCATTAAAAGTACTCTAAGCCTGCATTATATGTTTATTATCAAATTTACATGAATAGTCAAACGAATAAAACAGTCAATGCTGACCAATATTTCAGAAGACGTATGTCACTCTATTACGCCAAGACTAATGTATTTGAGAAATAAGCCATTACATGAAGAGAGTGAAGGTTATGCTCAAATATTTAAGTCATATCATGGTGACCTGGGCACCATGGCATAATTTCAACATGCAGTCCACTAGGTTAATTAAACAGGCTTTTGTGAAAAACTGTTGAAGGTTAAATGAACTATAATCTTGTCTAAAATAGAAAGCTAATATGATGGAAACTCTATTTTGGTGACTTGGGCACCATGGCATATTTGCATATGCAGTTCAAGAGGTTAAATAGGCTTTTTGTTAAAGTCATCAAAGGTTAAATGAACATGATCTTGTCAAAAACTACAAAGGTAATATGATGGAAACTCTATTTTGCATATACATCTTATTCTTCCCCAATCTCCTGAAAATCACTTTTTTTTAAAAAAAAAATTTGACGGTGTAGGCAAAGTTTTAACAATAGGAATAAATCCACAAACTGGCCAGAGGTGGAAGACTCGCAGAGAAAGAAGATGATGGATTTTCCTGATTGTGATCAAGTGTGGAAAGATTGAATATGGTAGCAATATGCTAGAAACCTTAATGACCTGTTGGTAATTACTCCATCCGTATAAGATTTAGATGTCGTTTTGGACAAGTTTTTATTCAAACATTGGGCATATAAATCACAAATAACTTTTAAGTCGTTGAGTTTAGAAATATGAAAACCATATGAATAGATTTGTCTAAAACATATTTTTATAAAAGTATATATATATATTATTGTAAATAAAAGAAGTCAAAGTTACATTTTGGAGACCGTGTCATTGTCCAAAACGATATTTAAATCATATACGGAGGGAGTATATCTTTATATATATCTAGATCTCCAATTATCTCTAACGGTACATATTTGTACTCCTGACTCTAAGGTTACGGATGTACTCGAGCAAATGCCGTTTTCAGTCTCATGGGCTTTTAGCATCACCCATATTTTTATGAATAATTAAATTGTGACAAGATGGTAAGATCCAGAAATCGTCTGCGGTTTTGTTGAGACCCTCTGTTTGCGCTTACCATGATTTCATTTCCACTAGGAAACGTTTTGACAATATTACTCATCGGCTCTGTTAGTCTCGCATTTTGTCAATTTCCATAGTGATCACGATCGTCTGCTCTGTATTTGACGATGGCGATGCAACCTAATGTGCATTCACTGCAACAAAAGATCTGGTTTCCTTAAATGCTAGCTTGTTTTCTGTTCTATGCGTTGTCTTCTCTTCTTGTTTAGTCATTGACTAGGATCATGCCCGTGCGTTGCTACGGGCAAAATATTTATACTGTGATACACAATTGATTCAAGAAGAAAATAATAATGTGAAAATATGTACAGATATGGAGTTTTCTAAAATATATATGCGCTGAAACAGTTTCAGTAGGAGGGCTCGAGAGCATACATTGTGTGGGTAATACCTGAACCTCAGCAAGCATTGCCTTTTGATTCATATCATCCATAATATTTACGTTTCAACAATGTTAAAATAGAATGTCAATGTGTTCTTCCGCAGAAGCCACCAAAATCTAGAAAAACTCACAATGCACAACCATAATTCTAGATATTGTCTGGTTGCACAGCCATATGTATCGAGTAGCATAACAGTGTGACTGACCAATCAGCTGGTAAGTAGCTTAATGCCCAGCACTTCGCCATGTGATCAGTAAAGTGCAGACAGGCTATGTCAATTGTCAAATTGAAGTACCGTAAATCTTGTCGTCCCAACTCAAAGGGTTCAATATGTTAATCAAGTTCAAATAATAATCAGAGTAAAGTACTGTCCAAACAAGATCATTCAAGCAATGTCATGGCTAACAATATTTTCTTTCCAAATATCATGTGCAACATCCTGCCACTTGGTTGTGATTTGGACTTGCTGTGGGTCAGCACTCAAGCTTGTTTCTATGAATGGTGTCAGCAGTTTTTAGTAGGCAGTGGCAAATACAAGATGGCGGCATGAATTATATTTTGGATTGATGACCATAGGAAATTCCTTGATAACTTTTGCAAAATCCAATATCAAGTGCATAGTTTTTTTTGAACGGAAATCAATGCTTAGTTTGATGAGCTTAAATTAAAGTTATGTACTACAGTATTACCAGCTATACTGGGTGCCTGGTATTCTGCAATTTGCCACACTCCTAGCTCATATTTGTTTGCTCCCTGGACAACGAACCAGATAAATCGAAACCTATAGTGCCTCGACCTGGAAATCATATATGTATAATGAAATTTAGGAACATACTGTATAGGAAAAGAAGAGCATCGATGGAAGAAGGAATATAACATACCTTGGTTGCCATATCACTTGAAAGAGTTTCAGAGGGCTCAATAAACACCACTGATTCTTTTTTTTTAATGCTTCAGGCTCCCAACAAGAATCGAGGATGACCGGTGAAGCCACTGAACTTGCACGCACACCAAGGTTCAGGACATATCAACTTTGGTCCTTGAGAAACCACTCGATGAATAATTACAAACAAACTTGATGCCATGTAATTCTCAGTATAGCTGCAGGAAAAGCTTTAAAAGAATGACAGTACATTCACCGGGTGGGTCAGGTGTAGAACCTGAAACCTTACCTAAAGTGTCCCGGCTTCCTTGGCCACAGCTGAAAAGAATAGATTTGACAGAATGAGCCAATGAAAATGAATTGATATATTGTTATCATATCATTTTCCCACAATGTTAAACTCAAAGCATATACTGAACACAGTACCACCCAAAAAAAGGAAACTTGGACAGTACACCAAAACTTGAAATGTGTAGATTCCAAGACTATCTCATATGATGCAACTTTGCGATTTCAACTGATATCTCAATACGGTAGTATTTGTCTTCTACTAAGTAATTGCATAGGTCCATTATTCAGTTAAAGAGCTATCGAGACATGATTGTTGACTATAGGATCACACTCTGCCTCCAATAACAAGGATAGAACACACAAGGCTATCTAAATTAACAAAGACTCTTTACATTAACACACAAGGCTGCATCCATGAGTCGAAATATTGTAAGCTGAGCCTGGTAGTGGTGCTTAACTGCTGATAATATAAAATTGAAATTCCACATGTACATCAACTGCAACAGTGCCAAAATGTTGGGGATAAAATGTTCTACGGGATGCTCACCTTTGGCACTTGTTGCCTGCTGCCGATGAGTTAGAACATGAACTTTAAACACCAGAACTTTAACACTGCCCTGTCGGGGATCCCTGCAGGCACCTGGCAGGATTTGCGCATCATGCTGGTGACCGGGCATAGGGTAGTGGCGGCAGATCATGTGCCTCGACATGGCCTCATGATGTGGAGGCCAGGAAAGAGGCGCCAGGCAGGCAGACGGCGGGCCGTCGTCTTCCGATCGACAGTGGCGGAGATCTGTTATTTCCGGTGATGTCGTCCTCCACTACCAATGCGATTTGCGTCAGGAGCGCGACGTGGAAGCAACATTGCGTCTATGACCTGTAGCAGGAGCCGCCGCCGCAGCGAGTTGTCCCGTCCGCCGTCGTAGGAAGCTGCAAGTGCAGCGAGGAGCGAGTTGTCCCGTCCGCCGACGGCAGCGAGGAGCCGTCGACGGCCGCCGCAACGTCGTCCGCCACTGCTGTTGGGGCCGTCCGCCGCCACCGGGACGGCGAAGGAGAGGGGGAGGACTTCGGTCGGAGGCCGCTGCCGCCGCCGCGGCGCCGGAGCCGCCGCTGCTCGGCCACCCGCCGTCGGCCCTGGGAGGCGCGCGGTCGGCACGGGGGAGAGGGATCAGCGTGGGGAGGGGGAGGCGCGGAGAAGAGGGGTCGGCGTGGGGGAAGTGGGCCGCGGGGGAAGAGGGGTCGTGGGCGGGGCGCGGAGAAGCAGGAGGGCGGACGGGGAGGGCGAGGGGCAGCAGACGTCGCCGCCGCCGCGGACGGGATGCGAGCGCGAGGCCGCGAGTCCGATTGTAAGAGTTTTTTTTTTATTACGGGGGAGTAGTGGGGGAGGTTTTTTTTTTTACGGGGAGTAGTGGGGGTCGTGGCCTCGTGGGAAGGATCAGACTTCGGACGGAGGAAAACGCATAAAAGAAAAAAAAAGCCTAACGAAGGCCCACCTGCCGGCGCCAAAACAATGAGAGGAGGCGGAACGATTTGGCGGACGGGAAAGGGGCGGACGGAAGGAGCGGACGAAAAAAAAATTAGCGACGCAATTCTCCTCTTTGGTTTTATTAAGGTGTAGAGATAGAGTGAGATCGCTCATGCAGCCTGATTGCCAAAACCTTGAGTTCAGATCTGTGCATTCTGCGTAGTGACAGTGTGACACTAGACTATGACCAGGAAGCAAACAAGCTGCCAAAATAAAACTGAACTTTGGCTCTGAACCTAACATCTGTGGCTCCCTCTGCACTCTGCATATGTGGTTCCTTTTCTTTTTCTGAAGGCCTCAAGTGGTTTATTGGCAGGTATTCTTTTCCATGGATTTCCAATAACCACCTCCAAGTGACATCCTCATACATGACTGATATGAAACCGGGCGGGTCCGTCGGCCGGCCAGGCAGGCCACGTTAGCGCAAACGTTTTCAGCCGTCCGATCACGATCCAACCGCTAGAAATGCAGCGGTGACCGTGATCTTTTTACGTTTACACCCTCGCGTTTTTAGGAAATAGAACCCGAGGTCCATTGTTTATCTGTCGGCTCGGTAGTGGCCAGAAACTTCCCGACGCCCTCCGTTCCTATCGCATCGCCCCGCGTTGCTCCCTCTGGCGCCGTCCTTCCCTCTCCCTCTCCCTCTCCCTCTCCTCCGTGCCGCTCCCCTCCGCCGGCGGGCACCCTCGCCGGCCTCCTCCACCAGTCCCAGCGCAACCCCTGCCGCTGCGTCGCGTCGCGCCGCTGGCGCCTCTCCGCCTCCCCCAAAGCGCTGTGGACGGCTCCCCTACCACTCCAGCGGCGCGCGGGCGGCTTCCGCTGCGGTGGCGGGCGCGGAAGGTGGGCGCGGCGCGCGGTGGTGGTGGCTGCGGAAGCCGCGCGCCGATGTGCGGGATTGAGTGGAGCACGAGATGCAGGTTGTCCTTCTTCAATCGCTTTCTTCTTCATTAATCTGTTGCTTGGGTGTGTATTCGATTTGGATTTCTGCAGCAGCGCTTCGCCCTACTGAATGCTTTCGGCGCCGATGCAGTGTACCACGATAGATTCAAGTGGGGCTACTGGATGACCCTCTCAGCGTGGACAGAGATAGAGAACCCAGCAGGGATGACTTGCTAGCTAGCGATGGAAAGTGCAAGTCATTTAGCCTTTCTTTTTCCTTCTTATTTAGTTATCTACAGAGTTTCAAAATTCTTCAAACTTGCCAGGTATGTTAGACGATGTGTATATGTTCTGTTTTGTGCATTTGGATAGTAGCAGATGCAGTAGTATTCAACTTATCTGATTCTGAAATGGGCTAAGCATCAATAGTAGACCTATGATTCCTTCGATGCAGTAGTATTACATGGTCGATTTGGATATACTTCGATGCAGTAGTATTCCGTCGGACCTATAATGGTTACTTCTGCGATTGCCTCCTTCATTTTCCATATCACCAATCCATGATAGATCAAATAGTAGATATTTAGTTCTTTTTTTGTGTGCCCCATTTGTTGTAGACCTGCTTTAGTTCTAGACCATTGCAGCATTGGTTTACTGTTCTGTCAAACTGATAAGCCTCTGTTCTTTCCGTTCCTTCATTAGTTCTTGTTCTGCCAAAATTATCAGTTCCATGCTTTTTATTCTCGGTTCTGAACTGATTAGATGGTGATGTGTACTATTGCAGCCTCGGCGCATTGTCCCTGTACAGTTACATTGACAGTCCCAGTTCTTGCCGATGCGATGATTGGTAAGCTCCCCATGTTATTTTTTTTGGTTGATCAAATTAGTATCCAACATAATGTTTAATGTGTGAATTCATATACTCTGTTATTTTAGGTGCCTTGTGAACTGCAGAAGTATATTTCAAATAAGATTTTTAGTTAACTACTTTCAGCTTATTGTTTGGCCATTTTATGCCAGGGTGATATCAAGCCGTATATATCTGTGTCTGGTTGTTTCCTGCCCCCATCACATTTTCCCCTATGTACAGGAGAAGGTACATACTAAATTCTGAGCTGCTTCCATTGGTTGCTGAGTTGGTTACTCAGCTAAATTAGTTTGTGTTGCATGTTTACGGTAATCATTATAATTTATAACGTAATTGTTGTACACTGTGGTTTGTCCATCTGCTGCTACTGCTTATTGATAGTGTGCGTATTTTGGTAAATTAGTTGCATTAAGTGGAATACCTATGGGAATATGGGGCATATGGGTTATGTTAAACACGTTAGCTTACTGAGCTGCTACCACTGTTTTCCATCAGCATTTCTTTTATATTCTGCTTTGACAATTAGTGTTTTCAAACATATTTACTGTACACTAAAATAAAAATGACAGTAGCCATCATTCGTCCTGAATCCAGCATTGCTCTGCATATACCATCGACATCTATACTTTGCCGGAACCTACTGTTGGCGGTCGTTACAACCCAAATCCGACCACTAATACTCGGGAATAAATGAGGTTTTATGCAACATTCCATGTACTTAGGTTTATATTCTAATAATGTTCCACGAGTTTTGGTGAGTATATGGTGTGCAGGTACACAATTCAGCAAACATGGACTAAGGGGGGGTAAAAGTGGCCATTTCGGCCAAACCACTTGGATCGGCTGATCCACCCCCCTTAGCCCATTCATATATGACACACTCAGAGGCCGCATGGATCGCTAACGTCGTCAATCCGGAGCAAAGAAGCACAAACCGACTAAACCCAGCCCATGGGAAGCAATCCTGGACGTCCACAACACATAATCGGTGCAGCAGAGGTCAACCGGGCACTGGGCCCAGTTCGTCCGAACTGGGTAACCGCCTCAAAACCGACCTCCAGAGCCAATCCAGGCCGTGGAGCACCAAGGCGGTGCATTTGGACGGTTCGGCCGAACTGGCCGAACCTATCCAGTTCGCCCGAACTGGCTGGGGCACCCCCCTCGGTGCCTTGGCCGGTGCTCTACCTCAACCGCCTCTCCCACCTATAAATAGAAGTGTTCTCCTCACTTGTAACACGCACCACTTGGGAGCAAGTCTCCATTCCCCTCTTCCAAAATGTAGAGTTAGGCTAATCTAGTTGGGAGTTAGAGTCAGAGTCGAGCTTCGCTTGGGGTTCCGGAGTCGTTTTCTGGAGTTCTGGTAAAGCTCTTGTATCTTTTCCTTTCCTTTATGCAAGACTCTGAGCATTGAATATATTTATCTTCTGCATTTACTTGAGTTATTTATTCTGCATTTATTTCGCGAGTAACTGTAGAATGTCTAGTCTTGGTTATATGCTGTTGTAGTCTGTCTCTATAAGTTCTCTCCTTAGTCCTTTATCTCAGCTGGTTCCTCGTCTCTGCTCAATGCTTGCGGTGAATTGTCACTGGGGTATTGACAGGGTTGCTTGCTCTTTCTAGTAGAGTAAGTAGTTGTTGACTAGTGTAGGAGTGGTTCCTAGATTAATCAATGACCTTGGAATGCTCCTGAGCTGGCACGGAGGTGGTAGCCGTTAGGTGGTGACAGCCCTATATGGCCTTCGTATCCCATCAAGCCTGGCTCGGCCCGTAGGCTCCCCGTAAGATGACGGATGTTGGTGGCACCCCTTCTCATCCCTTTCTGTGTGTCGCTGGCTCCGTTCCCGATGTTGAGATAATATAACTAGGAAAAGAACCACAGATGTCATTCTCCATGCTAGCTGTAACCTTTGCTAGAGATATCTCAAGGTCAGTGGAAGTATATAAGAATCCTTTCCTGACTCGTTGTCCTCCCACTAGCTAGACTGCTCTTCTATCTCTATCCTGGACTTCTCCTTGTGTGTGTCGCTTGCATATCACTCCTATCCTATCATTTACCCCCGCCTTGTTAGCCAGTACTTTAGTTAGTAGTTACATCCTTGTCAATAGTCAATACTCTTTATCCAATGCTTCCTTGTGGAAATAAATACGATACCTAGGAATACTCCCGGGTGAAATGCTACATCGGTATCCGTGCGCTTGCGGATTTATATCTGTATCGTAAGAATACCAATGAACACTCATTGCACCATTACCGGGATTCACAATCCTGATAGTGGACCGTAAGAAGTGTCAACAAGCATTTCTGGCGCCGTTGCCGGAGAAGAAATTGGCGAAAGATATTGATGATTGACATTGGTGTCTACTAATTTAATCTACTGCTGGCATTAGCGGATCACCCCTGTTTGCTTGAGTTTGTTTCAAACAGGAGGAAAGCAGAGAGCCCAGGGTGCCCGATCATGCAGGATTCATCAATTTTTGCCCCTGTCTACTGCGATGCACGTGCAAGTTTTAGAAGAAAAATCCTCACAGGTATGTGTTTAAAACACAAAAATATATACATTATCATCATGTGCAGCCTGGAGGAACGATCGTCGTCAAGGAAGAAAAGAAAATCAAATGTGACGGACGAATGACGCTGCATCACCGCAATTCTGTCTCAAATTGTTGGTAATGGCGAGAAAAATCAAGGTATGTGAGGTAGTCCAGCTCTTAGACTTTAAATTTTGAGCTTTATCCTTTAAATGTTTGCATTATCCACTGCATGTTTGCTTTGAATCACTTAATTTGGGAACTCATGCATTCCATCACCCCATTTTTTCCCAATCCACTGCATATTTCTCATTCTTGCATTCGCATTCATTCACCCCCCATCATCACTTTGCATAAAAAAAGAAATTAAAAAAACATAAAAAAATTCAAGCAACCGCTGGTTTTAGACCAAGGTGTGCGTTTGTCTGCAAGCTCTCAATTCGAGGCTGGTGGCCAAACTTCACCTGGCCTGGACAGCTTTCGCTCATCTTTGCGCTCTGCGCAAGAGAGGAGACGTACTCTACGCCTCCGCTCCTTTGCCGCTCCACTAGCTTGGTTTGGAACCCATTTTTGCAATACTGTCTACACCCAAGCTAGCTCCGCGGCATCCCACTAGTTGGCGTGTTTGAGAGCCGATCCCCTTTGCCACACCCACGACCGTGTATTTTTACACGACGACATCAACACAGAGGAAGACTCAGCCAACTACGTGCAGTCACGTCGGCGTAGTGCCATCACCGTTTGCATCAGTTCTGAAAGCCTTCATCATCAGATACCAACGGTAGGCACGCAAAGGTACGTGAAAAGGTTTTTGCTTTTTACCTAATAAATTAAAGCAAAGTCCATCGGTTTCCATATGCTAATCTTCATGTGGATATTTCTTGATGCTTTCATGCTCTCTCTATTTATTTTGGTTTGCTCTGGTTTGAATGTGATCTCGCGAATACATTCATAAGCTATTTGAATTAAGCATGGTGCTTAGGTTAATTAGCTTTCTTTAATCAAATTAGACATGGTGTCATGTTCGATTAATGAACCTTTAGAGCAATACTTTTATGGATATTGGTTGCATGTAAGGACTAACCCTTACAGAAAAAAAATCATCAAATTTGAATGGGAAGTCCCCAAACCTACTTCACATCGGAGATGAGCCACGACCGCTGATACATTTGAAGCCCAAGGTGGAATAATGTTCCCAGGTATGCATTTCTAGTACAATTACAAATAACCTGGAACAGGAAGTTGCATCGTCTGAGGCATTCTCTCCAGATCGGACGGTGACAAGAACAATTGAAGGAAGGGGAAGTCCCGCTCATGGAATTAAACAAGAGCTCTCACCGCGAGGCAAACCGGTATGTATCCCATATTTTCCTTTCCAAAATTTTAATTCCATCACTGCATTTGCATGTTTCCCTTTCCGAATGCGAATCACTCTTGCATTAGAATTAAGAGATAGCAAAAAGGAAAATTCTTGGGCAATGGTTGGCTCAGCTAATCTCTCTAGTTCGGCCGAGCCTACCCCTACGCCCACATGTGCACCAACCTGTAGGGATATGTTAAGGAAAACCCAGATGAGTATAGTCGGCCAGATACACCATTCACGTCCAAATCCTTTCTTCCTGTGCCAAATGCTCCATCTGCAACATCCTTTCACCCAGCACTCAACGCATCCATCCATCCAGAGCCAAATTTCGTGCAAACCCCATACTTGGTCAGATCGGCCGAGGGTCTCATCCTCGACCGATCCTAACCTGCACCTTCTACCATGAAATTTGCCCCAACCAGCACAAAAGCACGATCTCCACCACTCCACATGCCGGCACATTCATTCCATCACAATCATGGCAGCATGGGAGTGGTGTGATCATTTTGATCCTTTGGTCATGTTATCATGTCCACAAAAATCCACCAAAGTTCCCATGTCTTTGTGCTGGACGAGGCTCGTAAGAGGAGGCCAATAGGTTGAACATCATAGTGGTTCAGTCCAGTCATGGTGATTCAACCGAGTTCCTCCTCCTCTCACTCGCCTATGGGTGACACTCTGGATGCATGGAGAAAACGTGCTCCAATCAGGTTTGCACTTGTACATTCTTTGAGCACATCTCTCGCATTTCTTTGCAAAGATTGATTCACTTGCTTGATTAAAAACAGAAAAACAACAAAAACATTTCCTTTGTTCTGATCATTATGCTGCTTCATGAAAACGGTTTATGGAGGCTAAATCCATGTAAGAGTGACAAACCCCAAATAACTAAATGTTGAACCTTGATCCTATAGTCCCTCGGGTATTGTCGTTCTAACATTTTGCAGGCATCATCTCGTGGTCTCTATTCCTAAAGACGAGCAAGCACATTCGGTACATAAGCATTGGTGAGGCTAGGGACACTCCCCTACTTCGTCACATGTCTCGGCACCGATAAATGCCAACTCAGAGATCACTGACACCGATGTTCCAAGCCAAGCTTGGGGGAGGACCCTCACGAGGTAAGTCCCAATCGTATCATTATAAGCTGCATCTTTGATCTGGTTTTGCTTTCATTTTGGTTTGAATAATAATAATAAAAAATACCAAAAATATTTGCTTTCGAATAAATAACTCCCAACTATGCATGGAATGAATCATATGCCTCTCACTTTGGAAATGATGAATAGTTGCTCTGTCATTAATTTTGCAGGTACTTTGTTTCAACTAGTTGCTTATTTTGTGCTTGAATTAGTTGGCATGAGTAATAATGAACCTGAAAGCCTTGTCGGAGCACATGCTTTATTCCAAGTTTAAGTTGTTGTGGGGATTGATATAGTGAGAATTTGGTTAAGTTCTAATTCTGCTCTTAGTACGGGGAAAATCTCGGAGATTTATGCTTTCAAAATGAAACAAGTTCCTCATTGGTCAAACTACCTACTAGAGCCATATGATAAACTTAGTTGAAAATTTCTACTCATATGCTGCTTGTTATCTTAGTGAGCTTTGTCAAATTGTTGTGACCTTTGAGTGAAGCTTTCATACTCTTAGAGATCGAGATCCACGTACACACACCACTTCTCACTTGCAATTCCTACACTGGGAGTTAGCAAACATTTTCCATCATCCATCCACAAAAATAAAATGCTCCATGTTCTATGATTTTCCTCTCTAAATATTCTTGATAGAGACATGGGCTATGCAAAAAGAAAATCATGCCAAAGAAGCATGGCAAAAATAAGAGAAAAAGAAAAGCATGCCAAAGAGCATGGCAAAAAAAAGAAAGAAAGCATGCCAAGTGGCATGGCAAAAATATGAGAATAAAAGATAGCCCATGTTCTCGAAAATAAATCAAGGAGAGGGAAATCCATCCAAGGAGATCCACCATATTCCACCATATTCCATTCCACCATATCCCACTCCATATATTCCACACACATGCACTTCTCGATCTTAAGGTATGATTTGTTTCCTCAGAGATCCAGTCTTTGACTTAGCAAAATATAAGATGCATGCATGCCTTCATCCTTTGTCCCTGAACCACACAAAAAGCTAGATTAGATGTTAGGATGAAAAAGAAGGCACAAGCCTTTGGCGAGGATTCAAATACACTTGAGTGATTGAGTGTGCCATTGAGGAATAATTTGAAGTTTTCAAAACTTGTGAAAAACTCCGAGATGGGATCCTGAAAAGAGTAGAGTGGAATAAAACTGAATTCAATTTGTTCATCCTTTCAACCGCCCAAGATAAGGAGATTGCTATAAGCCCCATAGATAAAAAGGCGAATTAAAAACTTTGCCTATGATTCAATGTAACACCCTAAAAAAAACTCCATCACAAATAAATCATAGCAACATGGTTAGATTTAATTTTTTTTTCTAAGGACTTAATTAAAATTTTAAATTAATTTGAGCCTAAAAATATTTAAACATCATTTAAATAATTTTGGAGCAATAAGTGCTTGTGCATCATATTTAAATTGCATGTCTTTTGTTTGATTTGTGTGAGAATTTCAAAACCATGAAAAAGTTCAGAAACCGTCCCTAAACTCTTTTCCTCGGCCCAGCCCGCTCCCCTTCCTTTTTTTTTCCTTTTCTGTTTTCTTCCGCGGCCCAAACTTCCTCTCCCCCCTCTCTCGCGTCGCTGGCATGTGGGCCCCGACCACCAGCTCCTTCCACCTCCGACCGCGCCACCGCCCGACCGCATCGCTCGACCTCTCGGCGCCCCGCGTCGCTCCCTCTCCCTTCCCTCTTCTCTCTCACCAAGCTACTGTAACCGCCACTCCACCATCACTCCGCTCCCCCTTCCCGAAACGCTCTCCCACCAAACTCTCCCCACCGCCGTGCGCCATTGATGGCCGGCCTCTCCCTTCCCCTCGGCACCGACCCATCCTTCCCCTCCCTCCGCTCTATAAAAACATCGACCGAGCCACCAAGAACCCCTCTTCGTTCGCTCGCCTCTCACACAGCCACGCCCCTACACCAATTCGCGCCGTCCGCCGCACCGGAGCTCCGCCGCGCCGTCGATCCGCCACCCCGACGCCGCACCGTCCCTCCCGACCGCACCAGTCGCTTCCCGAGGAGGTAACGAAGCTCCCTGTCCTCTTTTTGTTCTCTATCTAGTTAGCTTAGGCGCTCGTCTGCTTTCGCCCGAGTGGCCCGCCGCGGTCTCTCGTCGCCCGCCGCCGCTACCGCGCCAAGCGCCGCCTAGAGCCCCTGATCGTGTTCGCCTAGCCGCTTTGTAACCGTAGGTGCCTAGACAGTAGCCTCCCGAGAACCCCAGCTAGCCCCTTGCCTCGCTCCGGCGACGGGCCGCCTCGGCACCGCCGCGTCCCGCCGCTGTTCGCCGTCGCCTGCCGCCCTTGGTGTGCAAACCTCGGCATGAACCCCCTAAACATGTTCGCTAGCCCACCAGCTACACCCAACACCTTCCCGCACTCGAATCCATAGCTGGGACCCCGAGTTCGAGTTGAACTCCGGCGAACTCACCGCCGCGCGCCGGCGTCCCGCCGCCGCCCGACTGCCCCCCTTCTCTGCCAGCCGTCCATCGCGAGATCAACGGCCCAAATTAAATCTGGCCCGAGTCAATCCAGCCACGTACCGGTCAACTCTAGCCTTTTTGCAAAAGAGACCCTAAGCTTTTCCTTAATCAACCCGCCGTCCTGTCTAGTTCAAAAATAATTAGATTTAGGTCCTGGTTTTTACAGAAAACCCCCTGAGTTTCTCTATTTTTGTGTCCCAAAGCCCAGCTCCTGCTTTTTACGCGTTAGCCCTCGGGTTTAATGCGTATTTGCGTTCTAGTCCCTGGTTTCTTTCAGTTTAGCCCCTGTAAGCTTAGTTTTCTTGCCAGCAAGTCCCTAAACCTTGTTTTAGCCATATCTTTTCCGTCTTAGCTCCGTTTTTTAGCGTTCTTGGTGTCCAAGCGTTCATCTTTTCGAGCTTGTTAGTTTTAGATGCTTGTTTTAGTCTGTTAGAGATGTTTGATGTACTGTTTTTCTTATTGTTGTATGTTTTAATCGTAGATCTCGTGCCAGTTGCAACCGAGCCGCCCGTCGACGCGGATCAAGAACAACTTTTTGAGGAAGAAGATCTTTTTGTAGACCAAGGCAAGTGGCCCTCCCCGCATATTCTTTTTATCCTAAACAATTGCATGACAACTAAAATTTACTTTAATTGCATTAATATGATGGGAATACCTTTTTAAGGATTTACCTAGTCTTTTACCATGATCCCTTGTATCAACCCTGATTTAAAAAAAATGTTTTGGGTTAGTTATGCTTAGCGTTGCTATACTATGGGAATGGTTAAAACTGAATCTTTATAGAATGTTGATCATGGCAACTCTGTTGGTGAAACGATGGTTAATACAAGAGAACTTTTCTTTAATCGGAACATGGAGTGACCACCCAAGAAAACAGCGCAACCATAGGGTTGATACAAGGGATCGAAGAACCAGCCAAGACAAAGAATTAAACAAGACTACAAGCACTAGAACTATAACTGACTATAGTCTAAACAAGATATATTTGCAACTAGGATAAAGTAGAAGCAAGATATAAATGACAAAGGCAAAGTGATAAAGATAACTATATTGATACTCAATGTCTTGCAAAAGGAAAAGGTAAAAGATACAAGAGCTTATACCAGAGCTTCTGAAGACGACTCCGGAACCTCCGAGGCAAAGCTCGACTCAACTCTAACTCCCAACTAAACTATCCTAACTCTACTAGAATGAAAATGGAAATGAGCTCCTTGGCTTGGTGTGTGTTACAAGAGGGGGTATGGGGTCCTACTTATAGTGCTCCAGGGTCGGTTGAGGTAGAGTAACGGCCAAGGGAGAGGGCAGAGGCGGTTGCCGGCCGTTTCGGCCGAGAGGGTCGGTTCGGCCGAACCCTGGCGTTCGGCCGAACGCCTGATCCACCGCCTTAGCCACCTACGGCCGAGATGCATCCCCTGGAGTCGGTTCTGGTGCTGGGGGCGGTTTGGCCGAAGGCCCCAGTTCGGCCGAACTGGGACTGGCCCGTGGCCGGCCTCCCCAGCACCGCCTCTGGTGCCTGGACCCCCCTGGGCTTCCTCCTGATGCATGACTTCGTGTTGATCTGGCCCAGAATGACGTGGCATGGCCCAGGATGAGTTGGCGGTCGCCCACGTGTCATGTGATGTGTTTGCTTGGTCATTGTTGACGTGGACGACTCCCGGTGGCCTGCTCGGCTAAGGGGGGTAACCGGCCGAACGGAGTCGTTCGGCCGATTTAGTCATTTCCGGCCCCAATAACACATATTTGTCGTAGTTGTACCTGCACAAGTGACACTCACCAAAACTCGTGGAACTTTATTAGAAATAAGACTTAAGTACATGGAATGTTGCATATAACCTCATTTATTCCCGAGTATTGGTGGTCGGATTTGGGCTGTAACGACCGCCAACAAGCTCCCACAAGCTTAGCTCTTTGCTCGTCCTCGAGCAAAGATATAAACTTAAGCTCGGTGGATCGGGAGTTGCTACAATGTCATTTCTTTTGCAGGTAACTTTATAAACAACTAGTCTTCAAAAAATACTTGAATCATAGGCAAAGTTTCAAATCACCTTTTTACCTATGGGGCTTATAGCAATCTCCTTATCTTGGGCGGTTGAAAGGACGAACAGTTTAAACTCAGTTTTATTCCACTCTACTCTTTTCAGGATCCCATCTCGGAGTTTTTTCATAAGTTTTGAAAACTACAAATTGTTCCTCATTGACACACTCAATCACTCAAGTGTATTTGAATCCTCACCAAAGGCGTGTACCTTCTTTTCATCCTAACATCTAATATGGCTTTTTGTGTGGCTCAGGGACAAAGGATGAAGGCATGCATGCATCTTATATTTTGCTAAGTCAAAGACCGGATCTCTGAGGAGACAAATCACATCTTAAGATCGAGACGTGCAAGTGTGTGGATATGAATGGAGTGGAATATGGTGGAATGGTGGAATGGAATATGGTGGAACTCCTTGGATGAATTTCCCTCTCCTTGATTTATTTTCGAGAACATGGGCTATCTTTTATTCTTATATTTTTTCCATGCCACTTGGCATGCTTTTCTTTTTCTCTTTCTCTTGCCATGCTCTTTAGCATGCTTTTCTTTTTCTCTTATTTTTGCCATGCTTCTTTGGCATGCTTTTCTTTTTGCATAGCCCATGTCTCTATCAAGAATATTTAGAGAGGGAAATCATAGAACATGGAGCATTTATTTTTGTGGATGGATGATGGAAAATGTTTGCTAACTCCCAGTGTAGGAATTGCAAGTGAGAAGTGGTGTGTGTACGTGGGTCTCGATCTTTAAGAATATGAAAGCTTCACTCAAAGGTCACAACAATTTGACAAAGCTCACTAAGATAACAAGCAGCATATGAGTAGAAATTTTCAACTAAGCTTATCATATGGCTCTGGTAGGTATTTTGACCAATGAGGAACTTGTTTCATTTTGAAAGCATAAATTTCTGAGATTTTCCCCGTACTAAAAGCAGAATAGGATTTAACCAAATTCTCACTATATCAATCCCCACAACAACTTAGACTTGGAATAAAGCATGTGCTCCCACAAGGTTTTCAGGATCATTTTACTCATGCCAAATAACTCAAGCACAATCTATCAACTAGTTGAAGCAAAGTTCTTGCAAAATTAATGACAGAGCAACTATTCATCATTTCCAAGGTGAGAGGCATATGATTCATTCCATGCATAGTTGGGAGTTATTTTATTCAAGGGAAATATTGTTTAAGGGAAATATTTTTGGTATTTTCATTTTTTAAATGCAAACTATCATGAAGGGAGATGAAAGGGAAATTAAATGATCAAAGTGTTGGATTAATCGGGACATACCTGGTGGGGGTCCTCCCCCAAGCTTGGACTTTCACTGGTAGGGGTTGAGCCTTGAAAGGTACTGGCTCAGCTGTTCCGCTTGTTCGTGGACGTCGTGCTGGATAGACGCCACCATCCCGCTATTCTCTTGATGGTACTAAGAATGGTGGGCTAGTGTGTCCTGGATTTCTCGGGTACGGTCGTCGATGAGCTCGACTCGGTCGGAGATGTAGGACAACTCCCGGCCGTAGTCGAAGCGTGCGGACTGTGAGTATCCGGGGTAGTATGGCTGGTGTTGGCACTCCTTACGGCCTACAGATAAATCCGCAAGCGGACGGATACCGATGTAGCTTTCACCCGGTAGTATTCCAAGGTATCGATTTCCACAGAGAACGAGAAGTGGACTGATTCTAAACTAAGTTGTCCTAGGTAGATGGAATGGAGTGAATGGTATGGATGAGGTGGATGAAAACAACAAAGAGAGAAGAGGAGTGATAGGAGGGTAGAGAGGGTACGAGTCTGGTAGAGGTATTCTACTCATTTATCGAGCAGATCAGAGGATACAGATAGATACTTGCTTCGGGACAAGGGAACCGGTGGACACACAGAAAGGGATGAGAAGGGGTGCCACTATTTCCCAACTGGGGAATCCTACGGACCGGAACTAACGTGATGGGCTACAAAGACCAGAAGGGCTGTCACCACCTTACGGCTACCACCTCCGTTGCGACGGGAATAAACTAAGTTAGTCTCAAGTATAGGCACCACGCCTACACTAGTCAACTAATACTTATCTCCTATAGAAAGATAAGCACCCAAGCTAAGCAACTAGTATACAGTTATACCAATCAACTAAGCATTGAACGAAGAACCAGAAAGCATATAAAAGTAAGAACTGAATGCTCAATTAATCAGAGAGAGATACAAGAGTTACCAGACACGACCCGGATGTTACTCGAAGTGAAGCCGCATCCGTAGAGGTACAGCGGGAAGAGGGGCCGACACTTCGGCTCCTCTCCGGGACGCTCACCTCTCCTCTCTCCCTATCTCTACTGATACAAGTGGAGAACTAACAGTGCTTCGCCTGCACTCTACTCTTGTGTTGTGTGTTTTGCAGGTGCAACCGGGCCTCTATTTATAGCAGGGAAGGACGATGGAGGCAGAGTAGCAACCAATTCAGCTGGGAGGCGGTGCTGGGCCGTTCGGGCGAAATCCCCGGTTCGGCTGAACTGCCCAGTTCGCTCGAACCGGTGGATCCACCGACTCAGCAGCCAAAGGCCAGGATTGCACCCTGGAGGCGGTTCCTGCCTTCGGCTGAACAGGCCACTTCGGCCGAAGTGGGCCCGGCCTAGTACTGCACCGCCTCTGCTTTGCACACGTGCTAGTCCAGCTCCTGAGGTCGGTTGGCAGGTCGGTTCGCGTCTTGGGCTGGCCTAGAGGGCCTCCGGTGGACTCGTGGGCTCCGTCGGGTTGGATATGGGCCACTGGTCTTCTGGATATGGGTTGAGCTGGCCCAGAGTGGCATGGTCGTGGTCCACAAGTCTTGCCCAGCTAGGGGGGCAACCGGCCGAATGGAGTCGTTCGGCCGAAACGGTCATTTCTGACCCTTATAGCACGTGTTTCTCCATTTTGTACCTGCACAGAGGACAATCACCAAAACTTGTGGAAATAGTCAGTGATAAGCCCTATAGCTATGGTGTGTGTCCCCATTGTGTTTGTTTTATACTCGGTTGGAGGTCGGAAATCGGTCTGTAACGACCGCCAACAAGCTCCCCCGAACTTAGATCTTTGCTCGTCCCGAGTAAAGAAATTAAAACATGAGCAAGACTAAAGTAAGGGTTCTTTTATAATCATGAATACTTGCATATTGAGTATTTCAAACCTTTCTCATACCTGTGAATTTGTAGTGGCTACTTCCCGGATTTTGAGCGGTTGATGAATGGAACGACTCTTATAACAAGGTCCTCTTGCTCATCCTGCATTCGGGGTTTTCTGGTTTTCGCAATTAAATGGCCCGTCTCCCTTCATCCCTGACACTCAGCTCTCTGGAGCTCTCTCCTTTCACTCATTCTCTTTTGTATTTCTCTTTGTCTCTCAGGTGGTGGCCTTGTCATGTCGAGTATTTTGGTCAAGCCAAAGATTGGCTCCTAGAGCTTCTCATCACTGCCCTTGGTCATGTTGGAAGTTAATGATAGAGAGTTCATGTTGTTCCTCAGCCTTTCTGACCCCTTTTTCATTTCTCTTCCCCTTTTGGGATTTTTTTCTTTTCTTTGGACTTTCATGAGTCCTTTATTTCTCTCTTTTTTTTTCAGGGTATCATCAAGGCATGAGGGCTTCCACTACACTCTAATGATAGATTTGCTTGCAACAGACCTCAGACAATGTGATCCATTCCAAGAACACAACTTTCAACAAGACTTCATACAGAATATGATAGGTTTCAGGAGTAAACTCTCAAGCATATGTGGTATTTGTGGATAGGATGAAGGGATAGAGCAGGATTTTCATCTTTTCATAAATTAAATTCTCCCAAATGTTGGTGTGAACAAGTGGTTCATTTTATCGAGTCATATCACAAACATCAACAACTTAGGTCAGGGGGGTCTTATCATGATGAATTTTTCACAAGTACTAGATACTGAGTTTGAAATAAACAACAGGCAGCAATCATGATATAAAAGAGAGACCGAGTTCGTTTCGTTTATGTGAGGCATGCATTTTCAATTTTTCGAAACGAGACAACACAGGAAAGTAAACAGGGGGGAAGAAGGTGCAAACCCACGTGCAGGTGCGCGAGAGGGGGCAGTCGGGCTGGTTCGGCCGAACCGGTCAGTTCGCCCGAACTGCCCAGTTCGCCCGAATTGCCTGGTTCGGCCGAACTGGCCCCCGGGGCTCGGTCCGTCGTGCCATGCGTTCCTGTGTCGTGCCTGTACTCGTGCAACTCTCTGTTAGACAAGGCATTCTCCGGTCGGCTCAAATGCACCGACCGGAGCGACAATTTTATCTTCTTTCTTGCAAACAATTCAAACTTTATTTATTCAACGAACTAAGATTGGAAACAAATATTTGGAAGGGAAATTTCAGAGCACCCTAAACATTGATCTAAACAAATAAATGAATCAAGCAACTAGCAAACCAAACTAAACTAACGGTGCTCTATCTAAAAACGGGACGACCGCGAGACACTATTCTAAAGGCGGTCCATAGAGATCTTCGTGTCCCATGGCCTTGAAGAGCCTCTTGAGCTTTGCACGGGGCCTTGCGGAGGAGTTCCATCTTGTCCTCCCATTCCATACGTGCGAGCTCGCCCTCCGCCACCTTCTCGTCTAGGTGGTTGATCTTCTGCTTTGCCAGTGCCAGTTCCTCCTTCAGGCTCTCCACGGTGGGCGGCTTCTCTTCCTCGTCTTCATTGTCCTCCTCATCGGAGAACTCCATGTCCCCGGGCAGCCCTTTGATGGATGGGGGCTGCCTGTGGCGCTGGACTCTAGGGTGGCGCCGTGGCGGAGAGGACTGGGATGAGTTTGCCAGTCCCAGCTCGTTCCGGTTGAGCGGCGGGACGAGGACTTTTCCGTACCCTCCTCCTGGGATGCGTTCTCCCTTGATGACGAAACGCGGTGGGCTTTCTGGCATGTAATCCGGCTCCTCTCCGGCCTTCTCCTTGGGTAGCAACAACGCCAAATCCGATACCCTCGAGGAGGATATTGACCGTGGGCGTAGCTGCCCTTCGATTGGCCTTGGTGATGGCGAACGAGGCGGTTTCTTGATCCCTTTTAGTGGGGCGAGGAGCTCGTTGAGTGCTGAGCGGTGAGGGGAGTTGCCGCGCCTGACCGGGCTACGTCCCGGCGTCCTCCCCCGGTGCACATCTCCCGCTGCGTCGACGTCGGAGATGCGGAAGGCGTGCTCCTGCCGGGAGGAGTTGTCGTTCCGGCTACTGCTGCTCGAGCCCTGAGCCGATGATGTGCCCTTGGAGGAAAAGGAGGCCATGGTGGCTGTGTTCTATGGGATGGAGTTGGCTTAGATGAGATGGGAAACGTCGACAGAGAGTCTCTGCTTTTATCGGGGATTTCAGATCGGAAAAACGGAGTTTCCCGACGATTCCCTCGCGACTCTCGGGATATCTTTAACTGTAGATGTATCTGGGCGAGCATATCCGTCCCTGGGGCCTGGGAGGCCAATTCGTCCGAACCAGCTGGTTCGGCCGAACTGGGCCTGTTCGCCCGAACAGGTCGCTGGGCCCCCAGGTGTGTGGCCCGTGTCGTGGTTCGAGGTTTTGGTCATGGGAGATTCGGGTCGAGGAGGTTTTCAAGGTTCAGGAGGTTTTGGCCCAGAAGGATTTGAAAATGACGGATTCGGGCCGGGGTTCCACGGACGGGGTTCAGAGTTCTATGAACTCGACGACATCTAATTCATCGAGTGTCGGAGGTTCTGGTTCTAGGAAAATCTTCAACCGCTGTCCGTTAACCTTGAAGGTGTTTCCGTCCTCGCTTTGCAAAGTGACGGCCCCATGAGATGCAGCATTGATTACTGTGAATGGGCCGTCCCACTTGCTCCTCAATTTCCCGTGACCGAAAAGTTTGACACGGGAGTTGAAGACGAGAACCTTGTCTCCCGGCTTGAACGTTTTGACCTTGATTCTCTTATCATGCCATCTCTTGGTCCGTTCTTTGTATAGCCGGGAGCTGTGGTATGCTCTCTCCCTCATCTCATCTAGCTCGGCCAGCTGGATCTTCCGTTTGAGGCCGGCAGCTGGAAGGTCCATACCCCACTTCCTAATGGCCCAGTGAGCTCTAAACTCCATTTCTACAGGTAAATGACAGGTTTTGCCATAGACTAGTTGATATGGGGTCATGCCTATGGGCGTCTTATAGGCCGTGCGGTAAGCCCAGAGTGCATTTGGAAGTTTATCCTTCCATTGCTTGCCCATCTCATTTACAGTCTTTTGCAGAATGTTTTTGATTTGCTTATTGGAAGTTTCTGCTTGACCGCTAGTTTGGGGGTGATAGGGTGTGGCTACGTTATGCTGCACCCCCAAACTTGAGAGATACTTACGGAAGGCTGAATCTATGAAGTGGGAGCCGCCATCACTAATGACTAATCTAGGAACGCCAAAACGGGGGAATATAACCTCATGAAACATTCGTCTCGCGTTCTTAGAGTCAGCAGCTAAGCAAGGCAAGGCTTCTACCCACTTAGAGACGTAGTCCACTGCTACTAGGATGAATTGACAACCCTCGGAGTTTGGGAAGGGACCCATGAAGTCTACCCCCTAGACATCGAAGATCTCTACTTGAAGATTGCTAGTGAGTGGCATTGCGTCTCTAGTATTGATGTTCCCGTGTTTCTGGCAGCGGGGGCACCGCATGACAAATGCTCTCGCATCTTCATACATGCTGGGCCAGTAAAAACCACACTGCCGGACTTTAGCATTGGTCTGGAATGCACCGTAGTGTCCTCCGTACGGGGCTACGTGGCATCTCTCCAGGATTTTATAAGCCTCATGTGCGGGTACGCATCTTCTGAGGAGTCCGTCGCTACAAATCCTAAAGAGGTACGGGTCGTCCCAAAGGTGAAGTCGGCTCTCATAGGCTAGCCGTTTCCTATTCTCTCCAGGGGAGACATAACCCGTTACCATGTAGTTTACTATGTTGGCATACCACGGATCACCAGTGGTGACCTTAAGGAGGGTGTCATCCCGTAAGTAGTCATCGATCGGGAGATCGGACGAGACTTGTATCCGGGACAAATGGTCAGCCACTAAGTTCTCTACTCCTTTCTTATCTTTTATCTCAATGTCAAATTCTTGGAGTAGAAGAATCCAGCGGATGAGTCTCGGTTTTGCATCCTTTTTGGTCAGAAGGTACTTCAGAGCAGCGTGATCTGAATAGACTATAACCTTGGCCCCGACTAGGTAGGACCGAAATTTGTCTATAGCAAATACGACTACTAAGAGCTCCTTCTCCGTGGTTGCGTAGTTGAGCTGGGGGCCAGTGAGCGTTTTGCTAGCATATGAGATAGCATAATGCTTCTTGTCCTTAGTTTGGCCCAACACAGCTCCTACAACATAGTCGCTCGCATCGCACATGATTTCGAATGGGATGCTCCAGTCGGGAGGCTGGATGATGGGAGCGGAGATGAGTGCCTTTTTGAGGGTGTGAAATGCAGCATAGCACTCCTCATCGAAAACGAAGGGGGCATCTTTGGCTATGAGATTGGTCAAGGGCCGAGATATCTGGGAGAAGTTTTTAATGAAACGCCTATAGAATCCGGCATGGCCAAGGAAGTTACGGATCCCCTTGACGTTTGTGGGAGGTGGAAGTTGCTCAATTACTTCTATCTTCGCTTTGTCTACCTCGATCCCACGTTCTGACACCCTATGTCCCAGGACAATCCCCTCTCGCACCATAAAATGGCACTTTTCCCAGTTCAAAACAAGGTGTTTCTCTTCACACCTATGGAGGACCTTGTCCAGATTTCTCAGACATTCGGTAAAGGTCTTTCCGTAAACTGAGAAATCGTCCATGAACACTTCCATAATCTCTTCAATCATATCGGAGAAGATGGACATCATGCAACGTTGAAAAGAGGCAGGTGCGTTACATAGCCCGAAAGACATTCGCCGGTAGGCGTACGTCCCATAGGGGCATGTGAACGTGGTTTTACTCTGGTCTTCTGGGTGGATTGGAATTTGGTGGTACCCAGAGTAATCGTCAAGGAAGCAGAAGAAAGAGTGTTTGGCTAACCGTTCAAGCATCTCGTCTATGAACGGAAGGGGGAAATGGTCTTTCTTGGTGGCCTTATTGAGTCGACGATAGTCGATGCACATACGCCAACCAGTAACGGTGCGCTGAGGGATGAGCTCATTTTTGTCATTACGCACTATCGTCATTCCTCCCTTCTTAGGAACGACTTGAACGGGACTAACCCATTCACTATTGGGGACAGGGTAGATGATCCCCGCGTGAAGGAGTTTGAGAACTTCCTTTTTCATGACCTCTCTCATGGCATTGTTTAACCGTCGTTGAGGTTCCTGAGACGGTGTTGCTTCAGAATCGATCGGGATGCGATGAGTGCAAAGATTTGGGCTAATCCCTTTCAGGTCTTGGAGAGAATATCCTAAGACCGATCGATTTTTCTCCAGGATAGTGATGAGTTGCTGGGTTTCTACCTCGGAGAGTTTATCACTAATCATCACTGGAGTTTGCTTATTCCCGAAGAGGAAAGCATACCTAAGTCCAGGCGGAAGAGGTTTGAGCTCGATAGGAGATGGTTTTGGAGTTTCGTTTGTATCAAGCTCAATCGGAGGATGAGTTTCCTCCTCCTCCGTAAAGAATGGAACATCCTCTTCTGGAATAGGTTGCTCGAGGTCTAGCAAAGAAGCTGACCTGACTTCCTCTAACGGGTCAGGATCGGGGTCTGCCTCTATTGGAGTATTCAAAGATTGGGCATAGGAGACAGGGATAAGTTCTTTACCGATCCTAAGCTCTACTAGCTGGTTTATTGGTGCTTTTTCCAGAATCTTCAAGATTGGCCTGCCTATGAAGATGGGATGTGTGGTAGTGCTAGGTAGGTCGAAGATGTGAAAATCCATGAAGAGTTCAGGATCGTTGACCTTAACAGGTGTGACCCGTAAGATCCCCAAACAGTCCAGGATTCTTCCTGAAGTAAACTTAAGTCGTTTTTGAGAAAACGACCATGAGTTATCAGGGAATTCGGTTCGCACCAAAGAGCTAGAGATTATGTTGATTCCGAGGCTTGGGTCGTACCCAATTTCTCGGTCAAGGCCCATGATCTCACAGAATATCCTTTTGGTTTTTCTGGGCATCTTGACCACCTCGGTCGAGGCTTCGGCCTCATCTAGCCACTCCCGACTCATGATAGCAGAGAGACGTCCCAGGTACTCCCGCTGGTATTCCAATTCTTCTTTGTCGGGGCCCGATCCTTTTGCTCTACACATCGTTCCCGTGGGAAACTTGTTGCACTCCCGATGTCTTCGAATAGATCATCGTTAAAATCATAAAGAGTGGTGTAGAGTGAATCATAATGGTCTGGGCTAGAATATGGTTGTGGTTCGAAATAAGCTTCAGGTTCTGATGGACTGGAAGAGCTAATGGATTTGGATTGGACTGGTATTGGCTCTTTAGGTTCAGGTTCAGGCTGCTTCTCTTTTTCATCGGGGAGTTCATCATAGATTCCAGTGTAGGGAGTGTTGTCTAGGATACGATCCAGGACTGTCCTCGCATCACTAGGAACCAAATGAAAGAACGACCCCCCAGAAGCAGAGTCCAAGAAAGTTGCGGCTACGGGACAGAGGCCAAGGCTGAAGTGTTGTAAAACAACAGGTTCTGGTAAGCTTAGGTCCGGTCCTGAGGCCAGTATTTGCTTGAAACGAGCCCAGGCAGCTCCTAACGATTCTCCCTTTAATTGCTTAAAGTTAATGATTTCCGCTCGGAGACTAGCTACCTTGGAGACTGGGAAGAAGTTTAGGCAGAATTTTTCCTTGAGAGCTTCCCAGCTCCCGTCCATAGTACTGACAGCCAAAGAGTACCATTTCTTTGCTCTCCCGCTAGTGAAAACGGGAATAGCTTCCATTTGAGTGTCTCTTGTGTCATGCCCGCAATGGTCAGGCATGAGCAGAGTTGCTCAAACTCGCGCAAATGCGCGTATGGACTCTCGGCCTTCGGTCCTGAGAACGATTGCTCACGAACCATGGCTATGAAGCCGGGACGTAGCTCATAGCCGGGTGTGGATATGGGATGTGATGATGGTGGTGTCTCCAAACAAGCGCCCTTTGGAGCCGAGTGTTGGCGTAAGGTAAGAGTGGGATCCATATGGATGGTGGATGGGATACACGGACAACTAGGGTTCGGAATCAGAACAGCTACCGCTCCCCGGCAACGGCGCCAGAAAGCTGGTTGGCACTCCTTACGGCCTACAGATAAATCCGCAAGCGGACGGATACCGATGTAGCTTTCACCCGGGAGTATTCCAAGGTATCGATTTCCACAGAGAACGAGAAGTGGACTGATTCTAAACTAAGTTGTCCTAGGTAGATGGAATGGAGTGAATGGTATGGATGAGGTGGATGACAACAACAAAGAGAGAAGAGGAGTGATAGGAGGGTAGAGAGGGTACGAGTCTGGTAGAGGTATTCTACTCATTTATCGAGCAGATCAGAGGATACAGATAGATACTTGCTTCGGGACAAGGGAACCGGTGGACACACAGAAAGGGATGAGAAGGGGTGCCACTATTTCCCAACTGGGGAATCCTACGGACCGGAACTAACGTGATGGGCTACAAAGACCGGAAGGGCTGTCACCACCTTACGGCTACCACCTCCGTTGCGACGGGAATAAACTAAGTTAGTCTCAAGTATAGGCACCACGCCTATACTAGTCAACTAATACTTATCTCCTATAGAAAGATAAGCACCCAAGCTAAGCAACCGGTATATAGTTATACCAATCAACTAGGCATTGAACGAAGAACCAGCAAGCATATAAAAGTAAGAACTGAATGCTCAATTAATCAGAGAGAGATACAAGAGTTACCAGACACGACCCGGATGTTACTCGAAGTGAAGCCGCATCCGTAGAGGTACAGCGGGAAGAGGGGCCGACACTTAGGCTCCTCTCCGGGACGCTCACCTCTCCTCTCTCCCTATCTATACTGATACAAGTGGAGAACTAACAGTGCTTCGCCTGCACTCTACTCTTGTGTTGTGTGTTTTGTAGGTGCAACCGGGCCTCTATTTATAGCAGGGAAGGACGGTGGAGGCAGAGTACCAGCCAAGGCAGCTGGGAGGTGGTGCCGGGCCGTTCGGGCGAAATCCCCGGTTCGGCCGAACTGCCCAGTTCGCCCGAACCGGTGGATCCACCGACTCAACAGCCAAAGGCCAGGATTGCACCCTGGAGGCGGTTCCTGCCTTCGGCCGAACAGGCCACTTCGGCCGAAGTTGGCCCGGCCCAGTACTGCACCGCCTCTGCTTTGCACACGTGCTAGTCCAGCTCCTGAGGTCGGTTGGCAGGTCGGTTCGCGTCTTGGGCTGGCCTGGAGGGCCTCCGGTGGACTCGTGGGCTCCGTCGGGTTGGATATGGGCCACCGGTCTTCTGGATATGGGTTGAGCCGGCCCAGAGTGGCGTGATCGTGGTCCACAAGTCTTGCCCAGCTAGGGGGGCAACTGGCCGAATGGAGTCGTTCAGCCGAAACGGTCATTTCTGACCCTTATAGCACGTGTTTCTCCATTTTGTACCTGCACAGAGGACAATCACCAAAACTTGTGGAAATAGTCAGTGATAAGCCCTATAGCTATGGTGTGTGTCCCCATTGTGTTTGTTTTATACTCGGTTGGAGGTCGGAAATCGGTCTGTAACGACCGCCAACAATTGGGAAGCACTGTCGTACCCCCCTCCATACCGGCTCCCGGACCACTCAGAGTCTGTATCCTGGCCGTAGTCCCAGCGTCCTGAGGTGAAGTAGTTCGGCTCCTGATGTTGTCCGGAGCCTCCTGCTCCGGACGTCCCAGCGCCGGTGTACATGTCGTAGGTGGCCTCAAAAGCGGAAGTGTGTCGGTGCGGCATTTGTAGTGCATCTTCTGGCTCCTATGAGGTGGCGAGCCCAGCATCACGCCTGGCTCGTCCCCTTGTGACGGGTCCGTCACCTGCAACGCTGTGCCGAGCGGGCTCTCTCCAAGGTGGAGAGTCGTCCGACTCGGTCCTCAACTGAAGAGTTAGTTTCGGCGTGGTATACAACCTTAGTGCTGCACAGGGCAAAGGCACTTCAGTTGTATAGCCACGGTAAATCATTGCCAGCGTTGCGTCGGGCGTCCGCCGTATCATGTGGGCTTGCACGAAGTGCTCGGCATCCACGACGGAACGCGCTGTCTCGATGTACGTGAGTCGGGTGCCTTGAAGGACGCCCAGGTGGTTAGCAAGGCGAGTGACTAGAGAAGTCATCGACATGCTACCCGTACGAGAAATATGAGACAGCCAGTGACCAACCATGTCTTTCACAGGTGAATAGGGAATCTGCTTGACCATGGCAAAAAGAACCCGCAACTCGATGGTGTTGACAGGGCGCAAATCTGCCCGGGGGAATACCGTCATAGACACCCAACGATGCATGAAACGCAGAGTGGGGTTATGAATGTTGTTCGTGCGTGGCGCATGACAGTTGATATCCCCCGAAATCTTTTTCCAAAATGCCACCCGGTCAAATCTTTTAAGCGCTTTGTTCGGGTCTAATGAACAACGGCTTGAAAATCCGAGACCCGAACTAAAATCCCTCCAAGAGCAGAACAACTCTTGGTTGAAGAACCGAAAACGAATACCCCCAGTTTCAGAAACCAAAGTCGAGAGGAATTCAAGGGTGAGCAGGTACGAACCTTCTTTGTTGATGTGCCAGAAATTCTCCCAGCCAATGGCCTGGAAAATTTCAGTGAACTCTACGTCCATCCCCGTGTCCCTGAGCAAATCTTGCTCAAACACATGGGTATGCTCGAACTCCTTCAGCCGAAGCTAGTTGAAGGTGTTCCGCTCCCTTTCTGTTCTAAGGTTGATGTCACTCTCGCTCAGGAGTTGCCTGGCTGGGGGCGTGGCATGGCCCCATCCCAAGCCGGCTGCTCCGTGCTCGTCCGTGTCCATCCGGCTCGAGCCTCGGGATGGAGCTGGGGAACTCCCAGCATCGTCCGATCGTCGGCCTAGCCGGGCGGAACGACGGAGCGAAGTGAAGAACTTCGACATGATTCCTGCAAAAAGTTAGTGCAACAACTACCCGAAGGACTGAATATATATATGGTTAGCACAAGAAAATCAAGTCAGTCGTTCAAGATACTTAGTCGTTCTTGCGGGGATGAAAACCTCCACAAAAGGTTAGTCGTTCTTGTGGGCGTCAGTGACCACCATAAACACGTCCAGAAATTCAGCACAAAGATCACAACAAGAGCAAAATATTTTTGGGATTTTCTAGTGATGCAAGTGAACCAAAACTTGAGCAAGAACTTGGGAAGAACTTGTCAAGAACTAGAGCAAGAAAATGAGAGAGACAGAGAGCTCCTACAGAATTTTTTCAGAGTGTAAGAGTGAATGGGAGCAAGCAAGCAATGCACCAGTATTTATAGGCCGAGGGGAGGCAGGTCCCTGGTTCGGCCGAACTGGGTGGTTCGGGCGAACCAGACCCTAGTGGCCAGTCCACTCCTCCCTGAGTGGAGCACCTCCCCTTGCTTTGATTCCACGAAATTTTGTGTGGCCAACAATCCCCCAGGTCATGTGAGTGGTTTTTAGTGGTAGGTAATATGCAAACTTGACATGACCAAAGTTGGTTTTAGTGTAGTCACCCCCATGCTGTCATGTTTGTGATAATTGGTGAGTGTGCAGCCATTTTAGTGGGGTAGACATGTTTGTTGCTGGTTGGTGGTGATGGTAGATAATTGGAGATGTTCTCGAAGGGATGAAAATGATAAAAGTTACAAATTACATCCACCCTAGGTAAAATTTCAGCATGTGTCCAATTATTTCTAACCAAACTTGCAAAATTTTCTACTCTCTCTCAAATTAATTACTCAAGTGGTTCATTTATTTTGAAAAGGGAAACATGCAAATGCAATTGGAAATTTAAAAATTGGAAGGGAAATATGGGATACATACCGGTTTTCCTCGCGGCGAGAGCTCAGCTTTTAAGTCCGCGAGCGGGACTTCTCCTGTCTTCAGTTGTTCTTGTCATCGTCCGGTCCCGGAGTGGATGACTCGGACGATGCAACCTTCTTCCGCCACATTTTCTTGTTCTTCTTCTTCGGTGTCGGTGGCGGTGGGATCGGTGTCTCTGGAGAATTCCAGAGGGCTTGTTCTTCCTCGTATTTCTTTACGAGGAAATCCATTTCTTATGCACCCGTCAGTTTTGTTGGCTCGTTCCATTTGAGCTGCTCACCACCGAGTATTTCCAGCTCTCCATTAATGAGAGCCTTAAGGAAACACTCGGCGCTCCTCTGTTCCGGTGTGAGTGGCTCTGTCTTCTTCTCTTCCCGGGGTTGAAACTTGAAGTAAGTCAACCTTCCATCGATACGGAACGAGATTTCTCTCGCATCCATATCGATCCTAGCCCGGGTGGTGTTCAAGAATGGTCAGCCCAACACAAGGGGAAACGAATGCTCGTTCCCCGTGTCGAGGACAACAAAGTCCACAGGGACATATCGTCCCCAGATCCGGACCGGTACATTCTCGATCACCCCCTCGGGGTAGCGGATGGTTGAGTCCGCAAGCTGTACCTGGGCAGTAGTAGGTGACAAAGTAGGGTAGCGTAATTTCTTAAATAATACCTTAGACATGATGTTGACGCTTGCCCCCAGATCACAAAGTGCATCATCAATGCGACGATTCCAGATCGTGCACTGAATGATGGGCACTCCGGGATCTTCCTTCCTGTCCGGAGAGGTCTTGATGATCGCCCTTTTTGCAGCTCTCGGCAGGTAGGTCCATCTTGGCGTCAGCACTTGGATGCGTGCGACCTTCCCTGCGTGGTTAGTTCGGAAGACACTACGAGGCATCTTACCATGCCTTGTAGTGACGGCTTTCACTGTTTCGATGGAAGGTTCGGGTTGCCCCGGAATCTTCCCCGACTCAGTGACAGGAACAGCAGCAGCTAACTGAACGACTTGAGTTTCTATCATTTCATTAAAGCTCAGTTGACTTTTCATAGCAGAAGAAAATGATTCCATCCTAGAGTCTATGCTTTCCAGTGTTTTATCATTAGCAGCAAGCTTTTTATTGATGTTTTCAGTTATTTTCATCTGGCCAAACACAAGATCTCTAAGAGACGGCTGATTATTGAAATTGCTGGAACTGAAATTGTTACCTTGTTGAGGCCTCTCAAAAGGGAGGTTTGGGCGCGGATTCCAGCCTTGGTTGTCGTAGTTGTTCGGTCGGTACCCGTTGTTGTTGGAGTTGTTGACGTAGTGGGCATCTTCTCGCGTTTCGGGGCAGTCATTCCCCGAATGGCCAGTGTTGCCACAGATTTCGCAGGTCATGCGAGCATCCATGGCTTGCACCGTTTCTTGAGCAGGGGCCTCCAGTTTCTTCATCAGGAGGTCCATCTTGGCAGCGAGCATGTCCAGAGCTTCAACTTGGTGAACTCCTCGGGTCTTTGGTTGAGTCCGGTCGTCGGACCAACCTTGGTTCTCGACCATCTTCTCTATGAGGGCCTTCGCACGACTCTCCTCAAGAGAGAAGAACGAGCCTCCAGCAGCAGCATCCAGGTACTCACGGGCAGAATTTCTCAGCCCGTGATAGAAAGTTTGGATTATGAACCAACTCTGCATACCATGGTGAGGACAAGCAGAAATATAGTCCTGGAGGCGATCCCATGCCCCCGGGACTGTTTCATCTTTTAGCTGCTGGAAACTAGCTATTTTGTTCCGGTGGGCGTTGGTTTTCCCAACCAGAAAGAATTTTAGCAAGAAAGCGCTAGTGCATTTATCCCAGGTATCTATTGCTTCGCGGTTAGCATAAAACCATTGTTTCGCCTTGCCTAATAATGAGAATGGGAATAAACGAAGGCGAATGGCATCGATACTTACTCCGCGGATGGTGAAGGTGTTGCAAATCTCCAGGAAATGCTGGAGATGAGCATTGGCATCTTCGTGTGGCTTGCCGCAGAATGGGCTAGCTTGTACCATGTTGATGAGGGCTGGCTTCAGCTCGAAGTTACCATCTCCGACTGGCGGAGCTGGTCCGACACGTACGTTCTCGCTTGATGGAGCGGAGAACTCACGGATCGTCTTGGTTGCCATCCTCGATGTAGCCTGGTCAACGACGGAAAGGACTGGGTTCGTCGGAAGGAGTTGCTTCTGAGGAGGTACAACACAGGGTCGTACTTTCCTCACAAATGACTCCGGATTTTCTTGGAAGTTTGACGGTAGTTGGAAACCAGTCATGCACTGCTCTGCTCCACAAGGACCAACGAACAGAGCAAGGATAAACCCGCTTGAGTAGCGGTACTCAACTAAGATAGCTCAAGATAAAAATTCAAAAGTAATCTAGCCAAAGACTTCCCCGGCAACGGCGCCAGAAATGCTTGTTGGCACTTCTTACGATCCAATATCAGAATTGGTATTGGATAGGAGTGGATATACCGGACACACAGCTCAAGGGAGGCTCAGGTAAGGGAGAGAAGAGATAGATAGTTGGGAGGACAACGAGAAGAGATAGAGGACTCATGGATACTTTATTTACCTATGTCACTCTGGCTTAGAGATACAGCGGCTACAGAGCCAGCACTAGGAGATCTGGGATAACTCTAATGTCTTAGCATCGAGACAAGGGAACCGGTGAACACACAGAAAGGGATGAGAAGGGGTGCCACTATTTCCCAACTGG
The DNA here is from genome assembly GCA_033239725.1 of Echinochloa phyllopogon. Classification (NCBI taxonomy): domain Eukaryota; kingdom Viridiplantae; phylum Streptophyta; class Magnoliopsida; order Poales; family Poaceae; genus Echinochloa; species Echinochloa phyllopogon. Next base: position 44,076,250 of record BTCW01000002.1, on the reverse strand, counting down.
GGAATCCTACGGACCGGAACTAACGTGATGGGCTACGAAGACCGAAAGGGCTGTCACCACCTCCCGGCTACCACCTCCGTTGCGACGGGAATAAACTAAGGCCACCGACTAGTCTAGGAACCACTCCTACACTAGGCAACGACTACTTACTCTGCTAGCAAGAGCAAGCAACCTTGTCAATACTCTTGGTGACAATTCACCTCCAGTATCAAGCAAGATAGAAGAACCAGCCAAGACAAAGAATTAAACAAGACTACAAGCACTAGAACTATAACTGACTATAGTCTAAACAAGATATATTTGCAACTAGGATAAAGTAGAAGCAAGATATAAATGACAAAGGCAAAGTGATAAAGATAACTATATTGATACTCAATGTCTTGCAAAAGGAAAAGGTAAAAGATACAAGAGCTTATACCAGAGCTTCTGAAGACGACTCCGGAACCTCCGAGGCAAAGCTCGACTCAACTCTAACTCCCAACTAAACTATCCTAACTCTACTAGAATGAAAGTGGAAATGAGCTCATTGGCTTGGTGTGTGTTACAAGAGGGGGTATGGGGTCCTATTTATAGTGCTCTAGGGTCGGTTGAGGTAGAGTAACGGCCAAGGGAGAGGGCAGAGGCGGCTGCCGGCCGTTTCGGCCGAGAAGGTCGGTTCGGCCGAACCCTGGCGTTCGGCCGAACGCCCGATCCACCGCCTTAGCCACCTACGGCCGAAATGCATACCCTGGAGTCGGTTCTGGTGCTGGGGGCGGTTCGGCTGAAGGCCCCAGTTCGGCCGAACTGGGCCTGGCCCGTGGCCGGCCTCCCCAGCACCGCCTCTGGTGCCTGGACCCCCCTGGGCTTCCTCCTGATGCATGACTTCGTGTTGATCTAGCCCAGAATGACGTGGCATGGCCCAGGATGAGTTGGCGGTCACCCACGTGTCGTGTGATGTGTTTGCTTGGTCATTGTTGACGTGGACGACTCCCGGTGGCCTGCTCGGCTAAGGGGGGTAACCGGCCGAACGGAGTCGTTCGGCCGATTTGGTCATTTCCGGCCCCAATAACACATATTTGTCGTAGTTGTACCTGCACAAGTGACACTCACCAAAACTCGTGGAACTTTATTAGAAATAAAACCTAAGTACATGGAATGTTGCATATAACCTCATTTATTCCCGAGTATTGGTGGTCGGATTTGGGCTGTAACGACCGCCAACAATGGGCTCTGACCTTAGCCAATTAATTAGGCGTGTGATCGCACTGACGGCCCTATCCGACCACGAGGAGCATAGGGGGATTGGGGTTGCAGGGGTCACAGCCCGGTCCTCTTGGGGTAGCAGCCTTGGCTAAGGTGCTGACCATTAGGGAGGTTTGTGGACCGCCCTAGTCTGTAACTTTGCGGGTCGTTGGTCTTTTGCACACCTTTGTAAAGGCTTCGTAGTGGACCCCTAGCCACTCACCTTGGAAGTGTTTAAGGGTCTAGCTAACCCAGGCAACATGGGGAACACGAGCTATGGTGAAAGTGTGCAACCTCTGCAGAGTGTAAAACTGATATATCAGTCGTGCTCACGGTCAAGAGCGGCTTGGACCCTACCATGATAATTGAACTTAAAGATGGAATCTAAATCGTGGTTTTACTCGTGGGTTTTGGAATAAGATGTTTTTTTAAATGCTTAAGTGGGTTGGTATAAACTTACATCTAGGAAATAGGAAATTGCTAATAAAACTTGATCAACTCTAAAAAGCTCACTGCTGTGAACCATAGCCTATCCTTGTGGCCTTGCATTTTCACCCCGCTTGCTGAGTACCTAGTTAGGTGTACTCACGCTTGCCATTGCTGATTCAGAAGAAGGAAATGGAGAAGAATACTACAGCGACTACGACGAGTTCTGAGGCTTGCGCTTCCCCCAGTCAAGATGCCTGTGGAAGATGGAAGTTGAAGACACCCCGTTTAGCTATCGCTTGTTCTACGATAAAGACCTTCGTGTCTCTCGAGAGTGTAATATGAATATTATAATAAATCCCTTGTACTTTAGAATACTGTGTTTTGATATTACACTCTTTTGTCTATCATATGTGTGTAAACATGATCCTGGCGCACATATGAGATGCACTTGGTTTTCCCTCGAAAATCGGGTGTGACATTCAAGTATTTTTGAGCACTAGTTGTTTATAAAGTTACTTGCAAAGTAAATGACATTGTAGCAACTCCTGATCCACCGAGCCTAAGTTTATATCTTTGCTCGAGGACGAGCAAAGAGCTAAGCTTGGGGGAGCTTGTTGGCGGTCGTTACAACCCAAATCCGACCACCAATACTCGGGAATAAATGAGATTTTATGCAACATTCCATGTACTTAGGTTTATATTCTAATAATGTTCCACGGGTTTTGGTGAGTATATGGTGTGCAGGTACACAATTCAGCAAACATGGACTAAGGGGGGTAAAAGTGGCCATTTCGGCCAAACCACTTGGATCAGCTGATCCACCCCCCTTAGCCCATTCATATATGACACACCACCACATGGGAAAACACACTCAGAGGCCGCACGGATCGCTGACGTCGTCAATCCGGAGCAAAGAAGCACAAACCGACTAAACCCAGCCCATGGGAAGCAATCCTGGACGTCCACAACACATAGTCGGTGCAGCAGAGGTCAACCGGGCACTGGGCCCAGTTCGCCCGAAGGGCCCAGTTCGCCCGAAGGGCCCAGTTCGTCCGAACTGGGTAACCGCCTCAAAACCGACCTCCAGAGCCAATCCAGGCCGTGGAGCACCAAGGCGGTGCATTTGGACGGTTCGACCGAACTGACCAGTTCGGCCGAACCTATCCAGTTCGCCCGAACTGGGCGGGGCACCCCCCTCGGTGCCTTGCCGGTGCTCTACCTCAACCGCCTCTCCCACCTATAAATAGAAGTGTTCTCGTCACTTGTAACACGCACCACTTGGGAGCAAGTCTCCATTCCCCTCTTCCAAGATGTAGAGTTAGGCTAGTCTAGTTGGGAGTTAGAGTCATAGTCGAGCTTCGCTCGGGGTTCCGGAGTCGTCTTCTAGAGTTCTGGTAAAGCTCTTGTATCGTTTCCTTTCCTTTATGCAAGACTCTGAGCATTTAATATATTTATCTTCTGCATTTACTTGAGTTATTTATTCTGCATTTATTTCGCGAGTAACTGTAGAATGTCTAGTCTTGGTTATATGCTGTTGTAGTCTGTCTCTATAAGTTCTCTCCTTAGTCCTTTATCTCAGCTGGTTCCTCGTCTCTGCTCAATGCTTGTGGTGAATTGTCACTGGGGTATTGACAGGGTTGCTTGCTCTTTCTAGTAGAGTAAGTAGTTATTGACTAGTGTAGGAGTGGTTCCTAGATTAATCAATGACCTTGGAATGCTCCTGAGCTGGCACGGAGGTGGTAGCCGTTAGGTGGTGACAGCCCTATATGGCCTTCATATCCCATCACGCATGGCTCGGCCCGTAGGCTCCCCGTAAGATGACGGATGTTGGTGGCACCCCTTCTCATCCCTTTCTGTGTGTCGCTGGCTCCATTCCCGATGTTGAGATAATATAACTAGGAAAAGAACCACAGATGTCATTCTCCATGCTAGCTGTAACCTTTGCTAGAGATATCTCAAGGTCAGTGGAAGTATATAAGAATCATTTCCTGACTCGTTGTCCTCCCACTAGCTAGACTGCTCTTCTATCTCTATCCTGGACTTCTCCTTGTGTGTGTCGCTTGCATATCACTCCTATCCTATCCTTTACCCCCGCCTTGTTAGCCGGTACTTTAGTTAGTAGTTACATCCTTGTCAATAGTCAATACTCTTTATCCAATGCTTCCCTGTGGAAATAAATACGATACCTAGGAATACTCCCGGGTGAAATGCTACATCGGTATCCGTGCGCTTGCGGATTTATATCTGTATCGTAAGAATACCAATGAACACTCCTTGCACCATTACCGGGATTCACAATCCTGATAGTGGACCGTAAGAAGTGTCAACACCTACCCAAAGAGTTCTTATTTCATTAGATGCAGACCCTATGTAGCGTCATGCTGTCTTCCTTTGTAAAACACCACAAAGACAGAGTATGGTTCTTCCATCCAATTTGGTATAGCAGCAGAACAACACTACATTTTCTGTTTCACCATCGTTACCTCAGCCCGTTACTTTTGCTAAAATTAATCTGTACTATGTCAGCAGCCTTTGGTGTGTAGAGAAACACATATACAACACCACTGCAACTAAATGACAATGTTCCAGTTTTGAAAAGCATCGACCATGGTAATGCTATTACACTTCCGACTCATGTTGTCTTTGTTTAATCCCTCACATGGCATCTAGCTTAAATAAACAAAGAACTTACATTTTCTCTTTATCTGCTCTGCTAGGCCACTCTACCAAGCCAAAAAAATCTGCTACATTGAAGTGACTGAATAATCGAAAAAAGAACACCGGCTTTATGAGGGGTTTGCCTGTCTCTATAGGAACTGAATCATATAATGAAGATCCAGTTAACTATAAGCACTCTGCTCCATGTCATCTACATTTTTACTATTGCAGAGTTAGCCTCATTTAGCTGTAACCATTTGCAATCTCAAACAACAAAGCTTCTTGAAGATCTAGATGTCGTGGCGGAGGCTTTTAAAGAGAGGATAAGAGGTAAATCTCAAACAAAAGAAAAAATCAGCATCATCCGTTTGAACCAGATATGTCTACATTTATTCAAATTCTAAATTTCTATTTTTTCTTCTGTTGTTTCATAGAACATGGCAGAAAACAACAGCAACGCTTACTCTGATTACACTTCTGACAGCACAGATGATCCCAATGTGGTTCTGCTACGCTATGCACATTGGTCTTACTGATTATTTATTTTTCTTTGTAGACTTATACCGTGAGCCAACAATCAGGATATGTGTAAGGGTATTTTCTAAATTCAGTCTATCATAAATTGTATACTGTCTGTTTCCTAATTGTGTATGCTAACACTTCATCTTACCATTGTTCTATTCCTTTTCCACATTCAGCCCATATGTCACAAGCCTGAAGACAACACAAGAAGCATTCTCTTATGAACGCTAGTAATTTTGAGGGATCCGAACACAGCTTAAGTAAAGATTGCTCTCTGAAACTATCGTTGATTGTGTCTTGTAAAATATGTATTTCCGTGTGAATCCATCTATCATCATACTTGAGTCATCAGGTTGTATCAAACAACATTATATGCATTATACATTAATGTATTCATTCATCTCTATCTTATGTTAATTATATACCATCACATAGGCGCGCGCTGGGCGCGCGCCAATCACTAGTAAACAAATAGAAGCGGCAGCAGTCACTAGCAGATTAGGTGTGATAAGTGGTTTAAATCCCTTTGTTTTTGTTCTGCTGCCTGCGCTAGATCGTTTCCCTTTGATCTGCTCTGGGAAAGAAGAGAACTGCCGGCTTATTCAAAAGCCAGGATATATATCAGACAAATGGACTGAGCCGCATGAAAAGGAACGAGAAAAATTCAGAAGCAGTCTGAACGGGCCCCTGTCGTGAACCATGACGTGGCTCTACTGCTCTGTCGAGTTCAACTGTCTGACTGACCTGGTCGCTAGCTCACAGAGGTCATGTGCCAATGTGCCATGCAATCCATTTGATATTCTGTTGAACATCGGTGGTCAAGTCTCAAGACATATGAATGGGTGGAGCTGCAAGATCTATACGCCACTAGCTAGTTTGAGGTTATAAGACTTGCCTCTTCTCTTCTGGCTTCTAGAGATCACACTTCACCACGCACGTCTTCACAGGAGGCCGGGCAGGTCGCTGTTATTAGAGAGTGAAGTCTCCAAGGAGAGGCAAACACGAGGAGGACAATTTTGTAGCCAGCGAGACAAACAACAGGCTAGACCTAACAAGCTAGCCGTGTCTTCATCTGGAAACATTCTTTTTCCTCTTCCAGCCTCGGTTTCTCACCTTCATACGCATCCGCGTCAAGATCCTCTCGTCTCCCAGTCGTCCTTTTGCAGCGATCGTGATCCGCCGGTCGGCCTGTGGAGATGATCAGGAGATGCTTCTGTTGCGTCGCCGGCGACGACGAGCCGGAGCCAGCCCCCGCACCAGCCGGCGGTCGTCGCAGGTACACATATATGCATCATGAAGCATGCGTGTCTAAGTTGTTGTTGATTCTTGATAAGTTGTTGTTTACTAGAAGTAGCATATATATGTACTCGTGCATATGCACACGAGTACACGATATTGTGATGGGTGTGATCAGTGGAGCTGATGGATCTTGATGTGACGCCGTCCCTGATCGGGTACACGGTGGAATTGAAGAACAAATCCGTCGAGGATGCCCAAGAGCAGGAGCATGGAGTATCCATGGGAGATCTACAGCCTCAAGGAGCTCCTGCAGGCGACCAACAACTTCAACGACAGCAACAAGCTCGGGGAGGGCGGGTTCGGCACCGTCTACTGGGGTCGCACCTCCAAGGGCGTCGAGGTGCATGCTCAATCCGAATCCCTCCATGGTGTTGTCAATTTTACATGTCGTAATCCGTTTGTTGCGCATCGTGAAAAATGTTCAAAAGCGTGTGATACATACGTGTCCAGATCGCGGTGAAGCGGCTGAAGGCGATGACGGCCAAGGCGGAGATGGAGTTCGCCATCGAGGTGGAGATCCTCGGCCGTGTCCGGCACAAGAACCTGCTCAGCCTCCGCGGTTTCTACGCCGGCGGCGACGAGCGCCTCATCGTCTACGACTACATGCCCAACCACAGCCTGCTGACCCACCTCCACCCGCACCGCGGCGCCCCCTCCTCCCAGCAGCATCAGCCCCTCGACTGGGCTCGCCGCGTCGCCATCGCCGTCGGCGCCGCCGAGGGCCTCGCGTGAGTCACCAAATATCACCATTAATTGGTTCCTGCCACACGTACGGTCACGATAATGCCATCTCATCGATCTTTGCTACGAATCAATGATCCGTACGTGTGCCGCAGGTACTTGCACCACGAGGCGAGCCCGCACATCATACACCGCGACATCAAGGCGAGCAACGTGCTGCTGGACGCGGACATGGTGCCCAAGGTCGCCGACTTCGGGTTCGCCAAGCTCATCCCGGACGGCGTGTCGCACCTGACGACGCGGGTGAAGGGCACGCTGGGGTACCTGGCGCCGGAGTACGCCATGTGGGGGAAGGTCTCCGAGAGCTGCGACGTCTACAGCTTCGGCGTGCTGCTGCTGGAGCTCGTCAGCGCGCGCCGCCCGCTCGAGAAGCTCCCCAGCGGCGTCAAGCGCGAGATCGTGCAGTGGGCGGCGCCGCTGGTGGAGCGCCGCAAGTGGGAGCGCATCGCGGACCCGCGCCTCGCCGGCCGGTTCGACGCGCAGCAGCTCCGCGCCGTGGTCGAGGCCGCCATGCTGTGCGCGCAGAGCAACGCCGAGAGCCGGCCGGCCATGGCCGAGGTGGTCGAGATGCTCAGGTTCAGCGGCGAGCGGCGGGTGACCAAGGAGATCGTCCCGGTTGCGGCCGCAAGCAGCGAGGAGGTTACAGACCTGGACGACGTCACAGGAAGCAGCGAGCCTCTGGACAGGCGGAGCTGGAAGCTGACCAAGCTAAGGTGATCGAGCGATCGTCCAGGGAATGCATTATTCATGCTCGTCATGCATGCCCCCCAAATCAAGGGATCAGGATTCAGGCATGTTGTTGTTATCACATGCGATTGAAAATTTGAGATGCAGATGATTAGCGTCATTTAGAATGCATAGTGTTAATTGATGAGGTTATGCAACTGTTGGTGACGCATGGTGTTTGGTGGAAGAAATCAAGAGTTGTTAATCATCTAGGCCTGCAAACTTTTGTTTGCTTGCGTCATTGGATTTGGTGCATTTGTTTCTTGTTTGATATGTGCAATACATTGGAGCTAGAAGATGTGTGCAGAAATGATTAAGGTAAGAATCAATCTTTTTTTGTTCTGTACATGCTCTGTAACTTCGGTTTATGCACAACCAGATGCCATTTGTAAATTGTTAGCAGTAGATCACAAAGAAATTAAAAGCTGATGAACAGATGAAGCCAACAGCAATGGATACTTGGGCAATACACTATGTGGTCTTCTGCAGTTATCAAATTAATGGTGCTATTCTCAAATAAGTAAGGCTGAAGCAATTGAACATATATCTGTCAGAAATATATAGGTGTTCAGATGTCCAAGTTGAAAGCAGTGATTCAAATGTCCAAGTTTTTGTAAATTTCTATTTTCTCTAGGATCTAGATACAATTGTTTTATATCTTCTTTATTCGTCATAGTTAACTTCCTGATAGGATAGATCAATGGAAACTTGCATTTTCTATGTTTTTTCCCTTCGCAATAGCCTTGTTTTAGTATGCCTTTTCTTTTGGCGAATTGTAGTAGGGTCAGGTGCATATAATAATTCAGAGTATGTACAACTCTGTGTACGTTGTGATCTGTTCCAGCGTAGCTTTCCTCATGACATGCATGTAGTACTTTTGTATTGTGAAGTTTTGGCGAATTATAGTCGTCACTTCCAACAGGGATCTCTCGATAACAAGTAGATTTGTTACGAAATGTCCAAATGGCAGCTCTACGTAGATGAGCAAATGCTTGTTTTTCTTTGGGGAGAGAAGAAAATTTTAATTTAGACTTTTTTTTTGACACGAAAATTTTAATTTAGACTTGTACACCTAGATTGAGCACCTTTTTGTGTCCACAGGCCACAACCACAAGACGGCTTCCACCTCCTCAATGAATAATAGGTGGGCCATGGGCCTTAGGCTTCTCCGATATCATTCATATTTATACTTGGTGAGGCCCGTTAACACCACCAACGGGCCCAACTCTATTCAATATGATTTCCATCCCCGGACCGAAGGGAAAAGGGCCCAAGCTTTACCAAAGCGCGTGTAGTACAAAACTCAGACATCCTGAAATGAGTACACCAGCATAAACACTGAGCTTAGTGCTATAGCTACCAACAAAAAGAGGAGCACTTGGCATTAAAAGAAGCTTGAAAAGGGCACTCAGGTTAGCGCCGGTCCTCCAATAACAAGATCGAGGCAGCTAGCTAGCGAGGCACAACAGCAGAGCGCGGTACTACGTGCGACAGGTTCCCGTCGTGATCACAACCAAAACTAAAGTAGAGCCCACAACGAGACACAGGCTATCATCATCATAGTCATCGAGACAAGCGACTAGTCGACTCCCGGCCGCGTCCATATGGTGCATATGATCTCGCTTTTGTGCACTTTCGGTGTCAACCGATGGAGAGATATCGATTCCTTCGTCGCGTCCCTGTCACATACTAGTACATGCATGTATGTCGTCTCTCGATTTCTCTCTCTTGATCTCCCATCCGTGACCTTCACCTTGACTATCGGGTGAAGAATTGCAGAAGAACAGGCGGTAGGCAGGATACGGCCGGGGCTGTGCAATATGCTCCAGACAAAAGCGCAGGTCGCACTTGGTCGGTCAAATGATCGGAAGATTTGGAGCAAAGGCTATAAACTGCTAAAGAAATCCCTCGGGGGATTTATTTACAGCCGATGAATCCAGTAGGTTTGGCACCTTGTAGCCTGTAGATAGGATATCGAAAGCATGCATTGTCAGCTGTCACGTACATGTAAGCATGTGGCTAACGTTTCCTTTTGTATCGCATGTAGCGTCAATCCTGCTGCACTTGGCGCCGACACACACGTACGTAATGTACCATCAATCTCTCTCGATCGTCTCCTTTTTTTTTAACCCTGGACGGCCATAAAAACTGAAACTGAAGTAAGAATTAATCTCGCAGCTGGGCAGGAGCAATGATCACGGCTACCACTTCTGTGGAAACAGGAGGGATGCATGCGCTTGGGGGATAGGAGAATGGAAACGGCGGAACAGGAGAATCAGTTGTAGGAGCGCCACTTTTCCGAGCTCAGCTCGTACGTGCCGCGGCCCGGCCTGCTCCAGGATTAACAGTGCCATTCCCCGATTCTCCGAGACAGCTCCGGCGACGACAGGGATGCCCGCTCCCGCGATGGCCCGATATGTGGTCGTACCGCCGGTACAATTGCTTTCTGCCGCTTTCATAAAAGGCGTAGCAACGCCGAACTGTTCACGGCACAGCTGCAAAAGCGCAAACAGGGGGTTTACTGCGATTGATTGGTGCACAGTGTGCGGAGTCAATGAGCCGCGGGGAAGTGCCCTTGTGCGAGTGTATCGTGTCGCCATTCTTCTGTGAGTAGAGTACTGGCGCAGAATTTCACCTGTAGTCAACAGTTTAGCACGTTTTGTGTGAGGCTTGTTACCGGCTTACCGCTACGTAATTGTACGTACCGGTAATTTTGTACCAAGTCGTAGGAGTACGTCCTAATCTAATCAGCCTGCAATGCACGCTGCGTGAGAAATGTTTGGGTATCCAAGTATCCAACACAGTGGCCTCCCGGCCGGCAGTCTCCGGGTCCGGTTGCATTGCAAAGGTCGCGCATGCAGTCGGAAGTCACAGAGTCACAGTGCGACGACAGCTTACCCCGCAAATCCAGCCACGCGTCCCGAGGGGCGCAGCCGCACGCCGCAGCCCGCCTCGCGGCCGTGTCTCCCGCCGCGCCCATCCCGATCCCGTCGCGTCGCATGCAGGCCTCACCAGGCGCGCAGCGCAGACCGCAGAGGCGCTTGTGCCCGCGTGCAAGTTGCGCTGCCGCCGCTGGCCATCAGTTCGTTACGCGTCGGGATCGGCGCGGCGCGCGCTGGGCCTGCTAGCTGGGCGGCTGGCTGGCTGGCTGGCCAACGGACGCGCGCGCGAGCGAGACACCGAGCCAGCGGAAAGGGGGTGTGCGTGCGATCCCATCGCCGCCCACTGTTCCCTCCGTGTCCGCGCGCGCGCGCATCCCGGCGGATGGGACGTGGGCGCGCGGCAACCAGCGGCGGGCGCAGGCAGCAGACGCAGGCGGCGCAGGCGCGCGGGCTTCCAGTCAGTCCAGCCTTCTCTCGTCACGCGGGGACGCGGGCGCGGGAGGGACCACGAGAAAGAGAGCGAGGGGCCCGGCCCGCGGGAGGCACGGCGGACGTGGCCGGCACTGTTAAAAAAAATCAAAAAAAAACAAGAGGAGAAGCCGGTGGCGTCGCGCGGGGTCAACTCGGATGGGGCGCGCGGGTAACAGCGAGTAACAGCGGCGCACGGCTCGAGGCGCGGGGCTGCTTGCCTACTTGCTGCGGCAGGCCGGGCCAGCCAGAAGCCTGCGCGCAGGGCCGGCCGGCCGGCCGCTTCCGGCTTCGCTTCATTATTGGGGCCCGGACTTTCTCAGCGCAGCAGGCACTGCAGCGCGGCGGCATTGGGATCCTGTTCCCAACTTTTTCCTCGCCCCCGCCGCCCGCCCCAGGCCTTTCCCTTTTATCGCTGCAGTACTTGTGGGGGCAGGCAGTAAAACCCCGCTGCGCCTGCGTGCCGGCCTGCCGCCGGTGGAGAGTTTTGCTTTGCCGAACAAGAGGCGGTCCCGGCCGCCTCCAGTAAATCCTGGTCGTGCCGCTACTGCTACTACTGTGGTGCACGGCGAGATGCCAATGACATGCCAACAGGAGGCAAGCAGCTGCCTGGAGCATCTTGGCCTTGCGGAGGCCCGATGTTACTACTCCTGGCCCTGGGGTGGGTTTGAAGTTACAACTTTTTTAGACGAACAAAATGCCCTGAAAGTTTAACGGAAGCACGTACATTTGTCGAACGAACTGGCACCAAAAGGTTTGCAATTGCTCCCAGTTGTGGAGATCACATGTTATGTTACTAGCGCTCCGTGTCATTTGCCACGGCCATTGATTGGTGCTGGCCGGCCCGGAGGGCTTCTAAAGCCGTCGTACGAGTGATATAACCATGGATGAAAAAGTTCACATGAGTGCATTGAAACGTGCCCCCCCCCCCCCCCCCCCCCCAGGCTCGGCACATGCCTGTCCGTTCAGAGCAAAGGCGTTTCGCAGCAGACGAGGCCGGGGGTGTACCGTGTACCGTACGTGCTCGAGCTGGCAGCTGCTTCGATCTCCTCGGTGCGCAACACGCCCGGCGAACCATCTCGGCATCTGCCGTACGCCGGCCGGCCAGCTTTAGCTCGTTTCTACAGGTTTCCTGACCTGAACCATCCATCACCGTCGATCGAGCGTCGAGATGGAAAGAGATCAGAATGCAGAAGTGCTGCGTGTGCATGCGTCCGCAACGGGCACCGCGCCGCGCGGACAAAGCCAAGCCCTGGTTCCACACAACACAAGCTCCAGGAGCCTGGAACCGGGTTGGCTTGTCCCTTGCGTTTGTTTTACCTGGCGCATGCAGTCGCAGTCGCAGGCCAGGCCAGGAACAAAGGGCGCTGTACGTACGCCGGTTCGCTCTGACTCGAGAATGAGGTGGACGACGATCTGATCGCGACCAGAGCTCCCAATAAATGGAGCCGCCCGTCCGGCCGTCCGGCCCAGTACGCGCCCCCCGGCCTTCAATGCGCGCAGCTTGTCGTTTCGATGCATGCGATGGCATTGGGTACGACACGGCCGGGCAGAGTAATTTCTTCGGCTGCTGCTGCTGCGGCTTCGAATTCCTTCCCCCACCACTACCGGCAACAACTGGGCACGCGATCGAGCCGAACAGAAGAGCGCCGCCGCGATCCGCGATCCGATCGGGCCGGCCTGCTGCCTGGCCTCCACGGACCCAAACAGTGCCGCAGATCGGGACCGGTAAGTACGTACAGTGGCCGGAATCGCGCGGGTACAGTGCACAACGTGGCCTCGGTGCAGATACACATCTCCTTTGGCGCAGGAAGGTTGCTGTAGTGGGGCATGGGCGCTTGGATTTGGATCCCCGGCCATCGGGCCATGCATCCTGCCTGCTGCCAACATCCCGGCCGGTTCCCGATCCCTACAACAGCAGCTAGCGCACCACGCCGGCCGCTTTTGGGTCGTGGACGCCATGCGTACTGCTCGTCCGATTCTATTCCGCCTGAAAAGAGCTCGCTCAAATTTGACGCTCGATCCAGCGCTTCGATTGGCCGAATGAAGCTTTTTTTTTTCTTCAGTAATTATTCCGCCACTGCTAGCACAAATCTGTGAGACCGCAAAGCCGCTGGGCTGGTTGGCTCGGCCTCCACAAATTCGCAAGTATGCAGATATAAGATGTTTATTATAGTAATATATAAGCTACTCCAGAGAATGTCAACCAGAGCATCTTCCAAAAGCAGAAGCAACAGGCCGGCCGGCACCGCAGAGAGACAGATGAAAGAACCTGCTTGCGGAATGGCACGCTAACAGTGACCAACAACAACAGCACATGTCTTCCCAGAAACGAAAAAAAGTCCACACGTCGATCCCGGTGGCCAGTGGCACATATCATCCCCCCTTTCCCTGCAAACCGGGGACTAACGGCTGACTGGACCACTGCCCCTCTGCTGTATCCACGGTCCACGGGCAATTATCTAGTCACGCGCGGGCGGCCAGCCGGGGACATGGATCCCGGCTACGTCACGCGTATCTCCGGCTAGATCACCGCGCGCGCACATACGAGTACCGCCACCCCCCGCCGTTTTATTCAACGCCCCGTCCGACGCTGACCCATGCCATGCCCCGGTGTCGTCGTGACAGGTGACCCCCGCGGGTGGGTTGTCGAGTAAACTAAGCACCGCAAGGCGACAGCGACGGCACCCGCGCTCGTAACGTGCCGGGCCGCGGCGAGAGACAGACTAGTTGCACTCTCGCGGCCAAGCTAGCAAGCGCGTCGCGTCGCGTGGATGGAGCGCGACCCGTCGTCCAACCCGTGAAGTGGACAGACACGAGGGGGTGGGGGGTCCGTGCGGATCGCGCATGTCTCGGGGCCGGGCCGTCGCCGTGTCCGACTCGGCGCCGCGAGTTTGAACGAGGGCGCCCGGCCCGACCCGACTAGAGGAAGGAGAAGCCCGATCGAAGCCGAATTGAAAGCGGCTGTCCGGGGCACGTAAAGACGGCAGCAAAAGCAGCTCCCGTGTCTCCCGGTCTTGACCCCGCGCGGCGGACCAGGGCAGGGCAGGGCGGCGGGGGGCGTGGGCGTGGGCGTGTGCGTGCATGCGCCGCCCGTGCCCCGTGCCACCACGATCAGACGGTGTCGGTGGGACGCGTCAGGCCAGGCCGCAAGCAAACAAACAAACAAAGCCTGCGCGGCGCGGGTCTTCTTGATTAAAACTGATGATATACTTCGTGCGTGCTGTGGACTGTGGATACACAACGAAGGCGGTGTTTAGATCCAGCACTGCCGATTCGGGTCCACAGCGGTCTGGCCGGCCCCGCGTCAGGCCGGCCACTGTAGCGTTTCGTTTGTATGTACGAAAAATTGTCCAAAAATTTATTAATTATGCTTAAAATGTTTGTCTCGCGGAGTACAACAAAACTGTGTAATTAGTTTTTGATTTTATCTATATTTAGTACTCCATGCATGTTATGACATTTTGATGTGATGAAAATCTTCTTTTTGCATAGTGAATTTGGGAGTGGGAATTCTGGAACTCAACGGGGCCGAATTTCTCGCTGGAATTTCTCTGTTCCTGTGGGAATGGATGCGGGCATTTGCGTACGTACTTGTAGATAGATGGCTCTAAAGCTTTGAATAATGCATTGACCAGGGAAGGAGGGAGAGAGAGATAGAGAGGCCGGGGGAAGGAAGAGTGAGAGGCAGATACAAACATGCATGCAGGGACTGAATTCTGGAGCACGCCACCATCATCATGCGGCAATCCTTGCGGGTACTCCACAGAAGAGTCGGAACCAGCACATTCCCCATTCCAGCTAGGCCATATTCAGGAGGCGGCACCGCACGGCAGGGGCAGGGGCCGGGCCATCCAACCCCCATATTCTATTGGGCGACTGTACCCTCTCCTCCTCGCACCTTTTCCATCTCTTCTCTCGCAACTCTCTCCCTCTCCCGCTATCTCTCTCCTGCTATCTCTCTAGTATCAGCAGCAGCCGCGTTGCCGTGTGGTGTGGTGCCTCTGTCTCTCTCGCGGCGCGGAAAGGAGATAGAGGGAGGGAGAGAGGGCAGGCAATAAATGGCAGTTTTGGTGCGGGCAGGCTGATGGCGGCGTGGCAGGTCCTCTCTGTCGCCTCACCGTCTTAACTCCGGCCGCGCACCACAAACCTCACCTCACCGCTGCGGGCTGCGGCTGCCTCCAAGCACGCAGATTTTAATCCGTGCCAGAGCGCATGAGCCCGCCGCCCACACCACAGACTACGACCACCAGCGGCCGCCCGTAGCGAGAGATCATCAGCTCTAGAGCTACCGAGGGGGAGCTTGGATCTCCTTCACCTAGCCGGGCACGGCGCACGGCACGGCGGCCTATGGATTTGGGCGCATGGCGGGGTTCCCTCTAGGCGGAGGAGGCCACAGCCACAGCCGCGACGCCCCGGCGCCGTCCGTCCCGCCGGCCGTGCACCCCTCCGACGCCGACGCCGCGTCCTTCCTCTACGCCGCGCGCGCGGGGGCCGGCCTGCAGCTATGGCAGCAGCACGAGCAGCAGCAGCAGCACCCGTTCTACGCGTCCAACATGATCCGCTTCTCCGATGACCCGCCCGGCGCCGCGCCCTCGCTCACGGGCGCCGCGTCCTCGTCCTCGTCGCGCGGCACCCGGGGCGGCGGCGGCGGCGGGGTCAGCTGCCAGGACTGCGGCAACCAGGCCAAGAAGGACTGCCAGCACCAGCGCTGCCGCACCTGCTGCAAGAGCCGGGGCTTCAGCTGCACCACCCACGTCAAGTCCACCTGGGTCCCCGCCGCCAAGCGCCGCGAGCGCCAGCAGACGCTCGCCGCGCTCGCCGCCTCCGCCGCCGCCGCCACCGCCGGCGCCGGCCCGTCCCGCGACCCCACCAAGCGCCCGCGCGCGCGCCTCTCCGTCGCCACCCCCACCACATCCTCGGGTACATACCAATCATGCACGTCAATTATCTATCTCGCCTAATCGTATCTATCTCGTGATCAAATTCTTGTCTTGTTTCCTGGTGCTTGCTCACAGGGGATCAGCAGATGGTCACCGTCGCGGAGAGGTTCCCACGGGAGGTGAGCTCGGAGGCGGTGTTCCGGTGCGTGCGGCTGGGGCCGGTCGACCAGGCGGAGGCGGAGGTCGCCTACCAGACCACCGTCAGCATCGGCGGCCACGTGTTCAAGGGCATCCTCCACGACGTCGGCCCCCACAGCCTGGGGACTCCGGGCGGCAGCGGCGGCGCCATCGAGTACCACTTCCGCCACACCGGGGATGGGTCGCCGCCGAGCACGGCCGCCGGTGGCGAAGTAGGAGGCGGTGGCGTGGCCAATGTCATCGTATCATCGGCTGTGGTGATGGACCCGTACCCAACGCCGGGGCCCTACGGCGCGTTTCCGGCCGGCGCGGCGTTCTTCCACGGCCACCCGAGGCAGTGACCGGCGGCCGGCGCGCTTGCCAGCCGCCTCGCTGCAGTAGTAACGACACCATGCATCCTCTCGCTCGCTCGCTCGCTCGATCTTGCTGTCAATTTCGTTAGCTTCCGTTAATTCTTAGCTTCTTATTGAGATGCATAAATTGATGTTTCTTCTAGAGCCTAGCTAGCT
Organism: Echinochloa phyllopogon; assembly: GCA_033239725.1. NCBI lineage: Eukaryota > Viridiplantae > Streptophyta > Magnoliopsida > Poales > Poaceae > Echinochloa > Echinochloa phyllopogon. The sequence goes on along the minus strand of BTCW01000002.1, from coordinate 44,059,714 downwards.
TAGGCGCGCCTTAGACTTGTTGCTTCTTGGGATCATTTGATGAGGTGAGTAGCAATATACTCGGTCGTCACTGCAAATGGTTGAAATCTGACAGTTAGGGACCTTGATGAGACATTTGAGATGATTTCTTGCACTGCTCTTGTTCTTGTATTTGTTCTTGCTGATGCTGTTGTTGGTAATTCTTGCCGTTGCTGTTATTTGCCCAGTATTATGACGCCAAGGTTTGTTTGCTCTTTCGCCGTGTAGCTTCTATGCATGTGTCATGTGTCTTCCATAAGGAGAGACGCCTTTGCTTTACTACTTGCACCTTTGCTCTTCAAAAGCTGAGCCCTAGAAACCTAGTTGGCTTTAATTGGTAGCTCGTGAATCCCTGATATGGTGTCGTTAAGTATTGCCTGTGGTTAGATGAGAGAGAAGGTCGAGTCATCATATGCTCATGGTAGAGAGACAAAATGATCCGATGATTGGAAGCTGTGGCCAATCGAGCCATGCGCCGATCCCTTGTTTGATTCAGGGAGTTTTTTTATGTTTCCGAGTATAGAAACTCTGAGGAGATCTGGAGACGAGGGCTCGCACATTCTCGTGTTCTTCGTCTCTGACATGATCTTGTTTCCTCGTCGATCCCATCACGTCAGGTTCAGAATACTTTAATATTTATTTTCATGGCCTTTTGTACAGCTGCATCCTGGATTCCTACTATTGTTACACAGGGGATTAGCCTGTTGAGCATAACTTTTCCTCACCTCTGCAATGCGCTTTGGCCTTCTCACAAGAAATTATATTATTTTACTTCTATCACACAAGAAATGATTGCTAGACTAACGGTGCAGTACGTTGCACTTAACCAAATAATTAGGGTTCAGTTGGTATGTGTGCCGTGTGCATTGTCAAACTCTTGTATAAAAGATGAGATATGCGACGCATACATGCAAATCTTTATTCGATATATAAGCATTGATGATTTGATGGTTTAGATCTTTTTCTTTGTACATGTGATGCAATTGGCATTATTGTTTTAGTAGATAAACTAAACTGGGTTGCATCCTAAATTAGATAAATCATATTTATTGATGCGTTGAATAATCACTAGGCGTCCTTTTGTTTCTTTGGGATCATGGGTGCCAATTTGGGGCTGTGAAGATTTAGTAGACATTAAATTCATCCGTTTCAAAAATATAAGATATCTTACTTTGTTTCGAGTGAAACTCTTCTAGCTTTGACAAGTTTATAAAAAATGCATTAACATCTATAACAGTAAGTTAGTTCCATTGAATCTACATGAAATATATGTATCGACAACGCATTTGTTTGGTATTTTATATATTAATATATTTTGCTCAAGGAAGATCTTACATTTTGAAGTAGAGGAGGTATTTCTTTTATTTATTGTCAATAAATACAATAGATTCTTCTGATCAATTATAAGACGTAATGGTAGAGCAAAAACACATGCAACCTCCTAGCTAGAACTTGTGCTATCTTGGTTAGTCTTAACTTTGCATTTTATCTGAGAAGTAGCCTTTATTGTGGATTCGATGTTGTCTCTTAAGTAGGAAAAGTATGTACCTCACGTCACATCTCAATTGCATGTTTTTAAAGAAAGTATATAAAACATGAGTATTTTTGAACATACAGACTACAACATCTACATATATCTGATGATTTCTGATAACATCTGTTTGTTTTGGTCTTTCCAAGACCCCATTCAGTGATAATATATATGCTGCTAATATTGTATTACGAATTTGTTGTCTTGTCAAGGTTGATACGCTGAAATTATGTGGGTTCTACTTGTATGTTCCATCATCCTGCTTGTGGTTAGTGTCCTTCCTTTTACCATGTGGTGTGCATTGGGCTTGTCATTCTGCTGGTCCTTCAGTCATTTCAATCCTGTCTCTTTTGGCATTTTTGAGGAATGTAAATGCATCCTTCTATTTCATTATTTGATATATGGGCCCCAAAGGTGGGCAAATCGAATACTCTGACTAATAAAACTTGTTTCTGTCGTAATAGTCCAAATGCCAAATCTATTGATAAAAGTAGGCGTGTCTTCTCAGCTGATTCTCCATTTACTGATCTCAGCTGATTCTGTCATTTATATTTCTTTTGAGGAAACCCCTTGATATTTTTGGAGTGAAACTGAACAAGTATATGCTAATTTTGCATGCCCGGTTATCGTAGATTTAGTAAATACTTCATGTGTTCTAAATTATAGATCATTTTAGTTTTTAAGGAGGAGCATGATGTCTGGCCAGATATATAGTTTAAACCAAAACACTGAGGAGAAAGTACTACTTTATACTTGCTAATGATCTGGTATTGATCCATGTGAAACGTGGGAACCTAGTGGATAGACTGTATCCCCAAGGTATCTAATACTCCTAGCATAATGAATATATTTCGCTTGGAGCAAATCCATTTACAGAATAGCTTTGCATCTTCCCCGCATCCCTTGGTCCCTTTCAATCTTTTTCCTTGCCCCTTTTCTGGCACAAAATGTGCTTCATCATTTTTTTCGTTCGCAAGTTTTTTTCTTGAGACCGGAAGGAGATTATCATTCCATAGACAACTTAGTTTTAGCCTGAAGCCTCGAAACAAAGGAACGTATTGGCGATCGTTTTACCTTGCGAGAATGAACAACGAGATCGACGAGATCTTGACCTCAAGGACCACTGGCGCTTATGGCCGGAATGCTGGCTGGTCGCTGCCATGCATAACTTGCGAGGAGATGGCACCAAAATGCGCGTGCCCTCAGCTTGCTGTGTGGCCGAGTCAATGTCTGCTGGCGCTGCCTAGTTGTGAGAGACGGATTAGTTGTTGAAGCTACACGTAGAGTTTGTTGCTTGCCTGTCTCGATCTACTCTCTAGGAGATGAGGATGCCACTGGAATCTGATAAAATACAGGTATATAGTATACTTTTTGGGAAAGTAAGCCATTCTATGTTAACAGTTAACTGATCAATATGCAGAAGCCGAGATCTCTGAAGATTTATTTGGTTCAAGCAAAACTAATTGGATCATGAACCCTGAACAACTATGTTCGTTTAGCTAAAATTTCAAACCGGATGGTGCTTGCCCATGTTTTAGCTGGATTGAGAAAGTAGCACGGATTATGACGTTGGCGGGCAACGGCTGCAGGCACGTCTCAGGGGACTGAAAGTGGGCTCGAGGACAAAGTGATCAGTGTGAGAAGACAAAAGAACAGGATGCTACTTTGCGTAGAGCCGTCCGGCACTTTTTATTTGCTTCTCTAGCGCGCCTCGCCTCGCCTCAAAGAAAGAGGGTGTGGATCGAATTCTCGAAAATGATTACACTCATTGTTTGTACTGCGGGGCTGGGAATAGGGGAAAACATGAGACGTGACAGATTCTAAAGCACAATATACGCAGTACCCACCTCTCGTGCCCTTTTCATCGCGCCACACACACTCAGCAGCTGCAGGACTGCAGTGTCTGCAGCAGTAACAGTTTAAGGGCGGGTGGTGCCTGCTTTTGTTTCTTCCTACCGCGCTTCATTGCCTGGGGAATAAAAATAACACCGCAGCTTAGGACTAACACCTTACCGCATGCATCATGCCCTTCCAAGATAGAAAATCATTGCCAACACATGGAGGATAGCACATGAGCCAACAGTGCACTACCCCCCTTTTTCTGCTCTAGGCATGGTGTGCACCACTGTTTCCATCCCCTTCTCTCTCTCTCCTCACTCCCTCTCACTCTCTCTCCTCTCCTGTTGTTCTTGCTCATGATCAGTGAGGATGGAAAAGGGGGTAAAATTGTCATGGATGCATGCAGGCTAAGACGTGTAGGGCTCTTCATTGGGAATCCTTAGGTTGTGTTAGAGTGGGGAGGAGATGAGAGGGGCATGGTCCCCTGAAGTACGTGCATCGAGTAGTTGTTGCTGGTGAGACGGGGGTCACGTGCCCCTCACCCCAAGCAAAATGCCAAATCCCACAGAAGCGTTAAGCCCCGGCATAAAAACTTCGAGCTATGTGTGTCACTGCTGAGTTCAGTGTCCAGACCGGGGATGATGCATGTGTGCTACTGTGCTCTAGGACTGAAACACTGTGCATTAGACCCTTCGGCACTGCAATGACATGTAATCTCAGAGCTCTTAATTTGATTCCTGCAACTTGCTCGATCTATATAGGTATTGTAAGACTATATGTCCTATAGGCCGGATTGCATATAATACCTATATAGTTGACTACTCAGAGTACACGTTTTGTTTTATACGAAGAATTCAAAATATATTTATGCGCAGTACAGTAATATGGGATCCGCCAAATACTCATGCAGATCTTCACACACACTTATCATAATTTCTACAGTAGAATAGTATTCTCCGATATTGAAACCCCGCCAGCTCTTTTTCAATGAGCCCTTCCATGACAAAACGCAGAAATCGATCTGCTGGTAGAAATGTGGAATCCTTTGTATATTTTTACAAAACAGTAGTACAGGGTTTGGTGAATCCACATGGCCAATATCAGCTAGCCGTAACTAACCAGGACATATGGCTGGGGCAAGCAAAAATCCCGGACAGCCTGGTCCAGCGCAGAGGAAGGCGCAAGGCCGCGAGCCAAGAGAGATGCATCGGCCGAGATCGATGCGCCGATGCGTGTACAATTATTGGCTCTCCGGCCTTGTCTCCCCGGTCGGTAGGCCGGCCGCCATGTCACACCCGTCACTGACAAAACAATTCGCCGCCGATCCATCAGCAGCATGCGGCAAGCAATTCAAGCAACGGCTCCACCAACCACCACACTAAATTCCTTTGCACGCACGGAAGTTAAAAACCCGGCCAATCCCCCACTGATCACGGATCATGATCCCAACGGGGCCAACCATCCGTGGGGTGTGGGTCAGGCAGAGAATGTGTGTGTTGGATCATCTGATCATCTACCTCTCTACTGATCCACCCGGACATCTGCTGCTAGCTCTCTGCAGGGATTCTGATGCATGCAATGTGTCCCGAGTGGCCATTGGGGCCGGCCGGTGATCTTTATGCAGCAGATGCAAGCATTGTTTGTGAGAGCTAGATGAGCTAGGGCATCATCCGCTTTCCGGTCACTCTCTCTCGGCCTCCCTGCGCAACCACTGCGAGATAGAGGGCGAGGAAAGGTTGGGTTAGGCCTTAGGGCCCCTTTAATTTTGTTCCGGCTTCCTTCCACGCAAAAGCCCCCCACGGGAACAAGCATACATGCATGCACGCACCATGGTTTAGCCCTCGCCCTGTGCAACTTTTCTTCCCATTTATATGCGACCCGGAGCTAGGCCCTCGATCGCCCGTATCTTTAGGCCTCAGGGGGGGCTCCATCTCCATGCTCATCGATCGCTTCGTTTTTCATCAGGAGAAAAGGCTCGCCTGCGCTTTCTTTACTGTTATAAACGCGCAGCCGATTCGGCCTAAGCCCGGGTATTTACGGGCCAGCGTGACATTAAGCCCAGGTCCAACGGAGCAACGACCAACAATGCTCAGGCCTAACTCAACCCAAAAGACTAGTCTGATAGGTGAGGACTGCCCTCGCCTTATATGTTGTGCTCTCCCATCATCAATTTCCGATGTGGGACTAAACCTAACAATCTCCCCCGTCACACATTCGGACCCAACTCTTCCATCAGAAGAGGTTATTTTATAGGCCCAGAGTTTTAAATCCTCCGGTTGCAGCACCTGGAGGCGTTCACGGGCTAAGCCCAGTGACGATAACGGGCTCCCCCGTCAAATGTGACCACTGAGATTTTACAGGTTCCTTAACCTTCGGCTCTGATACCACTTGTTAGCAAATAATGCGGAAAACAAGATCGAACACGAGACACGATTTAACGTGTAAAAACCCTTGCGGGAAAAAACCACGGAAGACAATCACTATTGAGGAGAGTTTACAAGTAGGGATGATACATGACTTATCTGTCTTGCCTTGTCTTGTCTTGTCTTACCGTCTACATAGGTTTACATATATATAGGCGGCTCACGTCTCTGTGCTTGGTTGCGTTGCCAAGGTGAGACTAAACTGTGCACTCCTGAGAGAAACCACAGCACAATGGGCCTCCGCTTCGCTCTGGCCCAAGCCTGGCCTATATCGTGGATGTGAATTTGGAACATATCCAACATTTACCGGGGGGTGACTTTGGCTTGACAGAAAGGAACAAAGGCGCGTCGTCTGAACATGCATCTACTGCTGCAACTTGCAATACGCGCAAGTAAAGCGGCTTCTGAATGGCCGCGTTCGTCGTTCTGAACTCGGCTTTACCCATGCACCCTGTAGCAGCTCGGCTCTCGGCAGCTTGGGGCCAGGCTCGCTTTTGTTCCGGGGCGTACACGCAGCTCTTTCCAGTCGACGTCACCTTTGCTTTTGTTTCCGCAGACCATCCATCCAGTTCACCCTGTCAATTGTCATGGCCAAAGAAGAGGATAAAAAGGTCTGCCTGTCCATGGCCACACAACTTCTGTCGAGACTACTGTATCTCTGAAGCCGACTCTACAGGCTACATCAGTGCAGCGAGTTCAGCAATCAGCACCGGAAAGGTAAAAACATCAAAGGAACGAGCCTCGACCACAGGCAAGGAGTTGACCTAAAACATTTAGGATGGATAGATGAGCATGACAATTGGGCTAGCCCTATGTGTTTGTTGGTAAACTTTTGATCTCTCCCCCTTTTCCCAGGCCAAATCGATCGTACGATAAGAATTTGTTCCAAACGCCCTTTGTTCTGCAGATATAAATAGCAGGATTCCCTCTGCCTTTTCCCCCCATGCACATCTCTTCTACGTAACACCTCTTCCTTCTGACAACCTAACCGCCTTGTTGTAGAGTACTAGCTCTATTTCCTTTTATAAACCACGAACGTATGTTATAAGATTGTAACATAAAAATCTTTGAGATATATTTGACCATGACTTTATGTTACCATTTTAAGTCTACTACAGTAGTAAGAGTATAGCTTTTTATTGGAGACCGCAACAAGTCAAAATCGAGCGTTATATTTCGAAGCAAATGCCGCCTTTCTTTCTCCAGACCACTTGGCTCCTTTATTTTACTAATCGGGCGCCGCACCTGTTGCTAGAAAGAGGATCCCAAGCAGGCGATGATTCATCGTCATCGCCATCTCCAAGAAATCATGGCCCCATGTTCTCTCGTTGGGTATGATCGACATGGCCGTCTCGTGACATCACGGATCATGACATGGTATGGAGCCGGCCGCTGCTCCCCTCTCAAATATGCCTCTCGCGAGTGAGTGCAAAAGCTTGGAGCTAAAGGAAAGGGCAAATACGCTACTCATTGTGTCGGCCCCACGATGTCAGCTTTTGCCCCCTCCCACTGCATCATTGCTTCACCACAGCTGACTAACAGTCGGCTATGTGCTTGTGCTCACTCATATTCCTTTCTTTTCGAGTCATCTGAACTGGGCTTTACAGCCCAACTTCTGGCGAGGCCTTATCATTGTCTTGCCAGCGGGCCGCAGAGAGAGCTGGAGAGAAAACGAAAGGGTGCGTCTGGCGTGAATGGCCCAACAATTGTATCTTAGAAAAAAAATATCTGCATAACCTTTTTTCAAAAAACAATTACGTCCTCAAACTTTCAACCGGAACTCAATTTACCCCCTCCAAAACCACTATCAAAACCGCTGAGGATGAAAAACAATCCGTTTTCAGAGTTGAGGGACCACAAACATCCAGTTTTAGAGATGATGGATGAAAGTCGTATTTAGACAATAGTTGAGAGACGGCACAAGGACTTTTTCCTTTTCGCAACGGGAGAAGCCTATTTTTATACTCAGTTATTTTGGCCCAGCAAAGGATGCGTCTAGATGTTTACCCCCCGCAGCCCATTCTTGAGGTTGGGCTTGCAATCCTTGCATGGGCCATATATAGTCTGAAAACAGCGGAAACCGGTCGGCATCTGTATTTGTATTTTATATATACTGTACCACCGTAAGAAGCATACGCGGATACGCCTGCAAAACCTGCACCGCATGGTCGGCCGGTTTCCAAAAATCCGAAGATAATCCTCCTCATATTCTCATATTTAGAAGTCGTTTTGGACAAGTTTTAGTTAAACATTGAGAATATAAATCATGAATAACTTTTAAATCGTTGAGTTTGGAAGTATGAAAACTATGAATAGATTTGTCTTAAAAATATTTTTATAAAAATATACGTATATTATTTTTTTAATAAATATTTTTATACAAATAAAAAGTCAAAGTTATATTTTGAAGATCGTGCCGTTGTCCAAAACGACTTCTAAATGTGATATGTAGGGAGTAGCTAGTAGAATTTGGGATCTAAACCTGCCCCGTACGGAGTAGTCGAGAAGAGTGACAGCACGCCAGCTGCATCAGCTACTGGGTGAGCTGGCCCTATGAACAATGGTGCAGCCGTGCAGCTTCCAAGATCTCACCCTTTGTTCTTGGAACCTGCAAGTAGTACTGTAGTAAGGATGCATGCAGACAGGTTTCACATGCCAGGGCAAAAAGAAGTGCAGCGGCAGTGGCGAGCAGCGGACTGTTGCTGCCGAAAATGCTTGTGTGACCGGGGCACTCGCGGGACACTCAGGCCTTGTTTAGATCCAAAATTTCACCCCCAAATTTACTATGTAAAAAGAAGATTCCCCGTCACATCAAAATGTCATAACATGTATGGAGTATTAAATGTAGATGAAATCAAAAACTAATTACACAGTTTTGTTGTACTCTGCGAGACGAACATTTTGAGCCTAATTAATAAATTTTTGGACAATTTTTCGCACGTGCAAACGAAACGCTACAGTGGCCGGCCTAACGCGCGTCAGGCCGGCCAGTCCCAATTCGGGGGTTCGTATTCTGGAAGTGAACACGGCCTCAATCCGGAACGCTTATCATGGTTCGTGCTCCGTGCTGTTTTATCCTATCTTATGTATTCGCAGCGTAATATGTTTTTTCTTTTTCTGCATTGAACCGTGGCTCAGAGAATCTATCTGACGTAAAACTGGTCATGCATGTTGGGAGTGGTGAAAGCCAGGGTACTGAATCGACATGATGAAGCTGTTCTTTTATGTACCGGATGGTGAATCTGTACTATATACATTATTTTATATATTATTTTATTTACAAACGATCATGGACCATTCATTTCCAACCACCCCACATATTTTTTTTAATAATACTATGTTCGGCATGATTGTTCGTCTCAACTAACCCGGTACCTTCTCTAACGGGTACCAGTACCTTCTCAAAATACAGTACCAATTCAGGTTTAGGGAAGAACATAATTTTTTTAGAGATAATTATATATCAGGTCATATTTGTACTTTGTGCAGATGACTATGTAACACCTTGTTAACATGGTACCTTAAGTACATTTGTGACTCATTTTAATTTTAGTCATTTCATGTCTTAAAATAGAGTTTGTTTTCTATTATTCCCAACCGACATATGTATATCCCTACCATTAAAAATTACACACAAAAGAAGCTGTACATGGATGTAGTCTTGAAGAAATTGAACTAGATTTATATATAAGTACCCAATCTGTAGGAATTAAAAAAAATCAACAAAAAGTGAGAACATTTAAATAATTGAAACGGAGCTGTGCCTTCTTATTTTACTTGGGATTTGGAAAATCTCAAGTAACCCATTGAACTGCAATGATGGAAAACAAAAACTAATCTCATTTATATGTAGGCATTCTGTGCAACTCGTTGTGTACACATCCAGAAAACAGATTTCGAGTGAGTAGCTGTAGCATCACAGGTATTACTCCTTCCATGTGCATCTTGATCCTTTTGCTACTCAAAAGAAAAATAAAACACTCTTATCCGCTCACCGACGATCTTATACCCAAGCATGCCCCACCTCCCGGACCACGTCCTCGTGCACCTCCCCGACCTCGAACTCCGTACCCTTCGACCTCCACGCCCTTGCGCTGGACCTCGGCTCGCACGCGCCGGTACTCCTCGTCTACCAGCGCCCGGTCCAGCACCCACAGCAGCCGAAGGAGAAGACGGAGAAGGGGACCCGAGCGCGGTGGCCGGCGGCGGGGCGGCGGTGGTTGAGGCCGAGCTCGGCGAGGTCGTAGCCGAGGAGCAGCGCGAGGACACCGCCCATGCTGTGGCCGGCGAGGGTGACGCTGACGTCCTTGTGCCCCGGGCACGACGCGTTGAGGCGGGTCACCTCGCCGAGCAGCTGCTCCCGGGAGCTGCTGGTGCTAGTGGTCACCGCCGACGCCGACGCCGCCACCGCCGAGGTGTAGAGGTTGAGGAAGCCGTACTCGACCTTGACGTCGGGGCGAGCATTGCCTCCGCCATGGCCCGCAACCGGGATCTCGATGTCGCGGTGGCGCGTGAAGCCTGCGAGCGTGCGGGCCACGTCCCCGTCGGCGGGGACCTCAAGCACGTGCGGCCGCATGGCCATCGCGGGGTCCGCGTCCCGCGTCACCACCGGCGGCGGCTTCGGCTTGTTCTTGAACCCGGCGGCCGCACCCGCCTCCGCTTCCCCGTCTGCACGCTCGCCCTATCACTGTCCCTCGAGCCCGACGCCGGCGGGCCGAGCGAGAGCGCAGCGGCGACGTCCTCGTCGCAGCAGTCGCGGTCCGGGGACTCGGAACCCGTCAGGCCGAGGCGGAGCGTGAGGCGCGGCGCCGGCGACGAGGAAGACGACGGCGAGGAGGTTCGCGTCGGCAGCGCCGCGGCGCCGGCGGAGAGGCTCGAGGGGCGGCGACCTCACACAACGGAGAGTGGCTGTCGGTGCCGTCATCGTCGTCGTCGCAGCTGACGCCGTCCTCGTAGATGTACCTCATCACCTCGTAACTCGCGGCGTCGCCGGAGACGACGCTGGCCCCCGACCATGTCGCCGCCCGCCACTGCCCCTGCGGGTACGACAGCCGCGGGTACGCGCCGCCGTTGTCATCGTCGGCGCCGCCGTCGATGCCGATGCCGCCGCCGTCGATGCCGGCGTGCTCCTCGAAGGCGGCGCGAAGGCGGTCACCGAAGCGTCGGATGCTGCTGGGGCGGCGGCTCGCCTCTCCCTCTCCATCTTCAACGGCCACCAAGGCGTCGGATGCAACGGTGGCCGGTTGCGGCCGGTGGCCGGCGGTGGCGACGGCCGGCGGCGGCGAGGAGAGATGTTGGGTGGAGAGAGAGAGTGGAGAGAGAGGAGAGAGAAGGGGAATGGTTCAAATAATTTTGAAATGAGGCCAGAGACGAGGATGTTGTTATTATATCCACCTTACCCAACGGTTACCTACAGTAGAATATACTATGTCAGACCCACTCGATTCAAAAACTTGGTACATAAATCGATGGACAGAATATAAAATGCAAATGTATTTCTAGCGCATACAGAATACGTCGGTATACGAAGTGACTTAATACGCTGACACTGATACGGATTCGGATCTCGAAATGTCAAACAGTGAGGTACAGGATAGAATCAATCTTTAATACTCTAGTACTGTAAATATTCGTTCCTGCCGTGCAGCAGATCGCAAAGAGGTCACGCTGTCGCATTGCCGCTTTCACTTCATGAGGAACGACGGTCACTATCTGCAACCCTCTGTCTTGGCGTGTAGCTCTTGTTTGTACTCATCCATTGGATCTGAGATGAACTACGGCAGGAAATAAATTACCACGCATTCTTCAGAGCCTTACCTCGCATGCTGTCAAGGGCATGGCATGAGTCATGACTCGGTGAGCACCGAGGCTGAAGAAGTAATCAGCTGGCACGACGATGGCGGGATCAGTGACCGCGGCCCTTCGATCGCTGAGAAAGGAGATCCTGGTAGGGTATCTCGGCAATCGTGCCAGCAGAACCAGAAGCGACGAAAGCGATCGTCTTGGGTGGCGAAAAAAGATTATGCTGGGTCACATGCATTTGTACGAGTAGATGCTACACTATCTTGGCGAAAATAGCACCGCACAGTATCCCTGGCTCCCTGCTGGCAAAGTAACGAACGTAGTACAGTAGCATGTATGCCAATCCTTCGGCACCTTCCTCGCCGCGCTGCTCGTGCTCCGCCAGCACGCCGCCGAGCTCCGCACGCCGAGCGCAGGCGCGACGCCGCCAAGCTCGCATCCGCCGCGCGCGCAGAGGCGGGTCGACAACAAAGAGCTCGAGCAGCTCGCCGCCGAGCTCCTCCGCTGGGTACACGCGTCCTCCTCCTTGCCCCTCGCGGCGTCCCGTCAGGCCCACGCCGGCCGCCGCCACGGCCGAGCTCCTCCGCCGGCTACGCGCGTCCTCCTCCTTGCCCCTCGTGGCGTCCGCCGCCACGCCCACGCCGGGTCGCTGCCCCGGCGCCGACCCCTGCCCCCCGCTTCGGCGGTGTCCGTGCTCCACAGGAGGACGCGCGGCCACAAGGAGGGAGTCACGCTACAGGAGGTTCACGCTCGCTCGCTGCCGTCGGGGACGCGCTCCGGCGCTTCGCGACGTCCGTGCTCGTGCCGGCCACGCTCGAGTCCGGCCACGCTGTCGATGAGCGAGAGGCGAGGGCGGCGCACAGCTCAGGAGGGAGGGGCGGCTGCGAGGAAGGAGGGTCGGCTAGGGAGGGGTGGTGGGGGAGGAGCGGCGGCGAGTGAGGGGCGACGAGGCAGGGGCGGCGGTGAGGAAGGGGCGGCGAGGGAGCGGCGGTGAAGGAGCGGCGGCGAGGGAGGAGCGGCGACGAGGGAGAGGCTGCGGCGGCGCGAGGCAGGAGGGCTGGAGCACTACGCGGGCAGCTCGCTTTCGACGAGGAAAATGAGGGTAGAAATGGCATTTTACTTCGCACGGTACAGAAGAAAAACCGGTTCAAAGTAAAAATTAAACGAATGGATTCTTTCGTTGATAGTCTAGGTGACTACGATTTTTTAACGGTATTTTCCGGAAGTGACCATCTTTCGACAAACCAATTTTCTCTTTTTCCGGACGGTCCAGGTGCGACTAGCATGCTTGGTTTGACTCGGAGAGTTGGAGAGCGTGGTCAGCCGGCAAAATGATGGCTCCAGAGTTAGGTGGTGTTTAGATGTTAGAATTGGGAGGTTGAATTTGGGAGTAAGGTGTCACTTCGTAATCATTGTGCTATTGTAGCATTTCGTTTGTATTTGTGAAAAATTATCCAAAAATTGATTAATTAGGCTCAAAATGTTCGTCTCGCAGAGTACAACAAAACTGTGCAATTAGTTTTTGATTTCATCTACATTTAATACTCCATACATATTATGACATTTTGATGTGATGGAGAATCTTTCTTTTTGCATAGTGTATTTGGGAGTGGAATTTTGGAACTAAACAAGCCCTTAAAATCGGCTGCGAGAAACGACCCGTTTGCCCTCGGGTTTGCCCGGACGCGCTATTGGGCCCACTCGACCACTTGTTTAGGTCAAGTGAGAGAGAAGTACCCAGGGGCCTGGCCACTGCCTGCCGTTCATGCAACCTTCAAAGTGTGCAGCGTCGCTTCTTGTTTCTCCTTTTGCTGGCTACAGGCACGGCACGTCCATAGCTTAAATCGCAGATTTTGCATGCTAACACATGCACAGCCGCCGCTGTTCTTGTTTGTGGCCCATTTATTTCCATCGTGCCATATATGCATCGTCGCATCGTCGAAACACAAGCTCCGGCTGAATCGCCGGTGACTCACGCGGGCATGCTCCCAAAGGCAGAGCGGACTGGTACGACGGTGGCGGCGGGGGAGACCGCCCGGCCGGAGGGAGAGACCGGGCCGCTGCCGTGCCTTGCGCCTGTCTCGCAGGCAGCCGCACCGCGCGGGCCCAAACGCGATCAGTCGACCAGATTTGACGGGTGTCTCGTACTCTCGTGGTCGGTTTTATCCGGCCGGGGAGCGTAGAGTGTTGTCGCAACTGGCCTGGAGAGCCGACCGCGCCGGGGAGCCACTGATCTGCACTGCCGCTCGCCCCGTTTAGCGACTCGGCTGCAGGTTCCACCGTCCACCGTGCGTGGGAGATTGGGAGGCGCTGATGCGTGCACGTTCCACATGAACAATCGAGATGATCAGCTGGTCAGCTCAGCTGTAGCGAGCCAGCCAGCAGCCCAGCACGCATTGACTACTGTAGCAAAAATTCAGACTTCGGTGACTAGCCGGTGTTCACTTCCCTTCAAATCCAAAACTTATCCCAAACTTTCTCTCTCTAAACTTCACTATTCACTATCACATCAAATCACTCTCCTCGTGCATAGAACATTAAATGTAGGTAAATAAAAAAACTAATTACATGGTTTTGATGTACACGACGAGACGAATCTTTCGAGACTAGTTAGGTTATGGTAGGACAATGTTTACCACAAACAAATAAAAAGTGCTACGCTATAGTGTTCGATGTGACATTTTCACTTAAATTCACGTTCCATTTTCACGTAAGTGAACACCGCCAAAAGTAAAGTTGCTGGCGCTAGGATCGTTCGCTTTCCAACACCTTTTTAGGAAGATTGCTTCAGCCCCTCCTTTCCACTGTGGGGGGTATACATTGGCCGTGTTTCTTTGACCAGGCAAAGAATTGCCAATCACTTTGACCAATAATTAAAGGTATTAAATAAAGTTAGTTTACAAAATTACTTTCACAACATTGGACTATTTCGCTAGACCTATCTAATAAGGCATTTGACCGCACGATTTGAGAATGATTACTGTAGCACTACTGTAGCAAAACATGGATTAATTAGGCTCATTAGATTCGTCGCGTAAAGTTGCACTCATCTCTAAATGAGTTTTGCAAATAGACTTCATTTAGTACTCCATGCAGATTCTTTTTGACAATTCTTTATGTGGGGCAAAGAAACACGGCCATTGAAAAGCGTAAACAGGTGATATAAATCCTACTACTCCTGTACCTCCAAGAAAGGTAAAGCTTCGGAAAGATGCAAATGATATGGCAGATACTCCAAAGAGGGGCAGAGAGATGGTGCAGCTGGAAACCCCCCTCCGGCCATCCTGCACGGCTGCACCTGAGGAACGAGCTTGCTCACGGCAACTTTTGTCAGGAAACTAGTAGCAGTGGGCGACTGGGCGTGGTTCACGGAATCACGGTTCACACCCAGGGGCCACGGTGACCCTGTCGGGCCTTGCCGCCTGCACAAAATGATGCACTGGACTTAAGGCACGCTCAAACCGTGGCATGCGGTGAATTAACTAGACGGGGCAATAGCGTTTCTATCCAGGTTTTGAGTTGTAAGGGTGATTTTACCCCTATTTTTTTAAGTTTGTGATTTTACCCCTGTTTTTTTAAACTGAAGATAGAGTTTACCCCTATTCTGTTAACAACAATTGACGGTGTAAAATCTGCTATAAAAATTTGTGAGGTTATCCCCACTTTATGAGTAATTTGTGAGTTTATCCCTAATTTAAGACAACGTATTACAATATTTTAATAGTATTTCAATGAGTAATTGTATTTCAATATTACAGCATATTTGCTTTAGTACATTTTTTTACAGTTATGAAGAAAAGCATAGATCTAAAGTTATAGGGAAAAATGTACTAAAGCATTCCGTATTATATGTTCACTGCAAGAACTACTAATTTGAAGTCCAACATAATTTGATTTTCTATTTTATGAGTTTTCTGTAATTTATTATAATTTTTCAAAATTGTTTCGGGGATGATTTATTGGTTTTAAAAAGTTTAGAGTGTAAAAAATCTATTTTTATAAGTTGGGATGATGTGTCTACCCCTCGTAGGTTGGAGTGGAGTAGATTTTTTCCCAATGCAACTGGCGGTCAAGGACGCTGCCGCTCGCGGTAGAACGAAACCCCTTCCCCGTCCCGTGGTCGCGCACTCGTTTCAGTTTTGACATGATGCTATTTGGTTTCTTCGCGGCAATGGGTCGGTGTTGCAATTGCAGTACTTGTGTGCACTAAAGATCTGTTAAAGTACGGAGCACTTTTCAAGTTACAGGCGACATTACAGATTCAACGCAAAAAAAAGGTACAGTTAGCGCATACCTCACGAAAACAAGCGCTTTTAGGGCATACTTAGTTGTATATCAATTTGTGCTAAGCTAAAATTATGGCCAGCCAAAACTAAGATAGGTTAAAGTTAGGATATAAGAAGTTTAGATATTCACTTGGTTTAGTGTCAAAATAGGACAGCAAATATATTTTTTTATTGTGAGCTTCAAAAAGTTTCTAGGACCTGTTCATACTGTGCCAGCTTTTAAGCATCCTCTTATTCTCAGCTCAAATGCAAACCTGGAACCTGTGGAGCAGCCGTAAACACCGTATCACTACTCGTGTCACTATCACTACTCGTGTCAGCTGCGAGCAGCCGTAGACCAGTAGTGTATCAGAGATTCAAAAGATTTGAACTGTCCATATACGCACGTCAAATCGGAGTAGTACAGCGAGAGTGTGAAAGCTGGTGCAGTATCCTCATGGTTATGCTTTCTGCGGCTCTAGTTCCTTCCCAATGCACGATACTCCTCCCTTCAATTCGTGATTGGCTTTGCCACAGCTCTCGAGAATATACCGTAATATAAAAGTTTTATCTTTAAATCCTAAACACATCAACAAATATCATTCCTGGATTAAAAGTTTTTATGTAGAACTACAATTATATGAAGCACTGCCTTCTCCTTCTCTGATTTCTACAAATGCTAGATGGCCAAACTGCCGCCTAGATGATTTCGCGCTCACCATGAGATAACACGCTCCTCCGAAATGCAAACAGATCCTCTTGGGTGTTGGGTGTTGGGTGTTTAGGTGTAAAAAGGTGGGTAAAATTTGATCGAAAAGTCGAAACTGTAGCGTACCGTAACATTTTTCTTTTTTTTTAACGAACAACACTCGCCGAGTGTGTTTCTATTGATATAGCAGAAAAATACAAGACTACTGCCCTGGAAGGCTATAGACAGGAAACATAAAAGAAAAAGAAAACAAACAACAACTCACCCGGTTGGATTGGGACATCAACACGGGTTACCGCTCGACTACACACACTGGCCGGTTGGACTGGGACCTCAACACGGCCACACACTACTCACGACGACGACAGAAAAGACAAAACACGACCGCAGCTCCCACCTACAATCGCACACTTGCGGTTATCGACACCTCTGAAGCGATCCAACGCCGATAAAGGAGCCGAAGGGCAGACTGCACCACACCTAGAGGGCCACCCCCATGCAGGACCCACCGCCGTCGTGCCGTTGCACCCCAAACCAACCACCCGACTACATGAAAACCACTGAGTCCGAAGCCACTCAACGCGCGGGGCCTCGCCACATCCGTCGTCTCTCGCGTGCGCGGGGACCTCCAACCCGCCACTCAGCACGCCTCCTCGTGCACGGGGGCCTCAACCCCGCCACACGGCTCCACGCTCTGGACTTGTTTCAAGAATTGCCATCAAGGTAGCAAGAAAATATGCCCCGCCCCCGGAAAACTGTCTCAGGCCTCCAGACCACCCCCGAGGTTCGAATCATCACGTTGCTTTTCCCCACGCACAAGACACTGCCATCGGATTATAAGACCGAACATGTCGCTCGCGCCGTCTTCCGACGTTGTACCGCACCAGGAGGGTTCAGCCGTGCTGAACACCCCACCGCGGTCTGCTGCAGGCCAAGTCGTCACCGGTTGTCGTTGCCACGAGCGCCGTCCTTCAACGATGTCCTGCACCGCATTGGAGGTTGCCAAGCAACTCCAGGCGCCGCGGAACGCTGCACGCAGCTGAACAACACTCGGGTGACGACCGTCGGCCACCAACCAGAGAGCAGGCGTCTTGGCATGAGGTAGGCAACCCCTTGTTTGCATGCCATCCGACAGATTTGTCCACGTCGGTCGGAGCAATCGCAAGTAGTAGGCCGACCGCCCCACCGATCGAACGTGTCTCTAGAGACGACGCCTCCAAGGAGGTCACGACGCCCACAGGCGCCGCCGTCGCTCGTCCAGGAGCTGGACCGGGTTTTCACCCAGAGACGTCGTGCAACAGGGTTGCAACTCCAAAATGACGCCCTCAACAGGGAGAGCGACGCCCGGAGGCGCCGCCACCATTTCACCAGAATGGCAAGGACTTTCGCCCGGAGTGTTGCGACCCCGCTGCACGCCGGCACCAATGCCGCGGCCGCGCCAAGGGGGACGTCACTGTAGACGCGCCACAAGCCTGCTGCCGAAGTCCCGTCTCCCCGCCGTCGTCCTCGCGCCCCAGGCAGCACCACACTGACCGCGCGCAGACGTCGGCCCCTCGCCGACCACGCTTGCCGCGCAGCGTTGACTGCACACCGAACCTCTATCGTGGCTTCTCCACCGTGGCCCATCCACGCGGCTCTTCCGCGCGTTCGCACCACCGCACGCAGGCGCCCTTGATGCGTCGCCCGCCGTGCGGTCGCTGGAACCCTCCTCGCGCCGACCGGCCGCTGTTGTCACGCGCTGCGGGACGCCGAGACGGGCCACCGGTGCCCTCGCCACCTGCAGCTTGACGAGGCCACGCCGGCGGCCCTTCCGCCCACGCCAGGGCCGCAGCCACTCCGCCCGGCGGCCGCACCTCCCGCGCCTGCCGTCTGTGCGCTCAGTCCGCCGGCCGCTGCAGGCGCGCCGCGAACAGCCGGCCCGCGCATTGAAGACACTGCCGCTTCCTCGTCGTCGCTCGCGACGTCTGCCGCCGCTTCCACCGGATCCACCCTCAAGAACTGTAGATCGGGCCCAGACCACACCGGATCCGGTCGCTATAGACGCGCCGCACACCGCCGGCCTCGCGCATCGAAGTCGCTGCCACTCGCCGCTTCCTCGTCGCCGCTCGCGACGTCTGCCGCCGCATCCACCGGATCTCCGCTGCCGTGCCGCATCGCCGCGACGGACGACCTCCCAGGCGGCGGCGCCGCCAGCCAGCCGTAGTCGCCGGAGTTCAGCCCGCCTCCACGGATGCCTCCCAGATCCGCTCCACTGGAGGCAGGGCGCAGTGAATCCACCCCGCCGCCGCCGTCCTAGCCAGGCCGCGGGCTTCCGAAGCCCTGCTCAGGCGGCGGCGAGGTGAGGGTGGGGGTGGGAAGGTCGGCGGCGGCTTGGGCCTCAGGTGTCGCCCGAGCCGCCCCGGGGAGGGAGGGCGACGCGGGCGTGACCCAGTGTTGTTGTGTAGACACTTTAACTATACCGTAACACTTTTCGTTTCTTTGTGGTAATCGTTCTCCTACCATGACCTAACTAGGCTCAAAGCATTCGTCTCGTCGTGTCCATTAAAACTCATGTACTTTGTTTTTTTATTACCTATATTTAATGCTCCATACATAATGAGAGAGATTTGATGTGGTTTGATGTGATAGGTGAATAGTAAAGTTTGGAGAGAAATTTTTAGAAAGTTTGAAGAGAGATGGCTGCATCCGCGAGTAAAATCTTTTGCAACATGCAAGCAACCTTGTTTAGATGCCGATGGTCACTCGACTCGGGACTGCCGGCTGACGCGCGTCAGCTGGGACTGTAGCATTTCGTTTGTATGTTTGAAAATTTGTTCAAAAATTTATTAATTAGACTCAAAATGTTCGTCTCGCAGAGTATAACAAAATTGTGTAATTAGTTTTTGATTTCATCTATATTTAATAGTCCATACATGTTAAGATAATTTGATCTGATGAAAAATATTCTTTTTATATAATAAATTTGAAATTAAGTTTTTGAAACTAAACATGGCCAAGGCCAATAATCCTCTGGCTGCGTCTGCGAGTAAAACCTTTTGCAACACGCAAGCAGCCACAGATTTTAAAATCAGTGGCAGAGCTCGAGCCGTTGAGCGTAGCAGCAGTCCACGCCCTAGTTGTACGTAGTACTCCCTCAAAATATAAGCTCCTGAAGTATTTAAACTCAAAAAAATAACAGGGAGAAGAAATGACTTCTATACCCATCATTTTACACTACCTATCAACTCTCCACCTACCCACCAACCCCAAATAGTTTTGTCCTATCCTTCTAGGACCTTATATTTTGGTATAAAATTTGAACCCTTCAGGACCTAATATAATGGGACGGAAGGAGTACTACCACTACTACCTGTTTTTTTTTAAAACAAACCACTACTGCTCTACTTGTTTAGTTCCCAAATTTACGCTCGCAAATTCACTATGCAAAAAGAAGATTTCCATCACATCAAAATGTCATAACATGCACGGAGTACTAAATGTAGATAAAATTAAAAATTAATTGCACAGTTTTGTTGTACTCTGCGAGACGAACATTTTGAGCCTAATTAAGTAATTTTTGGACAATTTTTTGCACGTACAAACGAAATGCTATAGTGGGCATTTAATGCGCACTGTGCAGGTACAGACCCGAATCGGGCGAGCCCATTCTGGTCTAAACGCGGCCGTAGTGTTATCCTGCTGATACATAGGTGGTGTTTAGATATTAGAATTGGGAGGTTGAATTTGGGAGTAAGATGTCATTTCGTAATCATTGCGCTACTGTAGCATTTTGTTTGTATTTATGAAAAATTATCTAAAATTGAATAATTAGGCTCAAAACGTTCGTCTCGCAGAGTACAACAAAACTATGCAATTAGTTTTTGATTTCATCTATATTTAATACTCCACGCATGTTATGACATTTTAATGTGATGGAGAATCTTCTTTTTGTATAGTATTTAGGAACGAGAAGTTTCTTTTTGGAACTAAACAGAGCCAGAGCAATTGCTCCATCCTTTACAACTAAATCTAGCCGCACCAGAACCGCCATGCTTCATCAGGCCATGTTTAGTTCCAGAATTCCCACACCTAAATTTACTATGAAAAAGAAGATTCTCATCACATCAAAATGTCATAGCATGCATGGAGTACTAAATATAGATAAAATCAAAAACTAATTACACAGTTTTGTTGTACTCTACGAGACGAACATTTTGAGCCTAATTAATAAATTTTTAAACAATTTTTCGCACGTACAAACGAAACGCTGCGCATTTATGGGACGTGTCCGACGGCCAGACCGGATTCGGGGTACCGAATCTGCATCTAAACGCGGCCCCGTTCGCGCTGAAGGAATCTTCCGACTGATGAGCAGCTTCTGCTTTCTGCCGCCCGCAACAGTCAGAGAAGACCTACGGCCCATGTCCTCGAGAATATGCACGCGAATCCGGTGCATTAATGAAGTGGATTTGTAATCATACGGGCCTATTGGTCTACGCCATTAGGCTGTCGTGCTCGGCTACGCCATTGTTGATTCGTGTTCCGGCCGTCTCGTCGCATTTGGCAGACGGGTATGCATTTGCACTGGCCGTGTTTATCTGGGCAAAATATTGCCAGCTTTGACCAATAATTAAGATATTAAATAAACTCAGTTTATAAAACTACCTCCACGACATTGTACTATTTCACGAGATCTATCTAACGAGATCTTTGACCGCACGATTAGAGGATGGTTACGGTAGCAGTACTGTAGCAAAACATGGATTAATTAGACTCATTAGATTCGTCGCGCAAAGTTACACTCATCCCTAAAAAGGTTTTAAAAATAAACTTCATTTAATCCTTCATGCATGCAAGATTTCCTTAGGAAATAAATTGTCGGATGTAAAGAAACCCGGGGTTTTTGTGTAGATTTTACTATATATACCAAAACAGATCGTCACACTGGTGTACATACTCATATTGTAGAAGCAACATCCAGTTTATACTGGATCATCCATGTAGATTTTACTATATATATCGGGGTATGCTTACGATATTACAATTGCTAGCTTCAATTTGCTGGCGCTAGCTGCTGCTAGTAGTAGTACCTCCTTTTTCTTCTTTTACTCAGCGTGTGTTTAGTTCTGAAAAAACGAAGAGAAAGTTTGGTGAAAATATCACATCGAACACTGCAACGTACTGTATCACTTTTCGTTTGTTTATGGTAAACATTGTCCTATCATGATCTAACTAGGCTCAAAAAAATCGTCTTGTACATCAAAACTATGTAATTAGTTTTTTTATTTATCTAAACTCCTAATTCTTGATTTTGACTTATTAATTTTTAACCTACAACCGAACGTGAATATTGTAAGCATACCCCGATACCCGGCCGTTTTATATTAGCCATTGTAAATTTGTAATATGTGATATATTGTACGACTTTAGAGATCAGTCAAAACCACGTCAAATGAAGAGAGTAGCATGATGCCACCCAAACTATTCCACTGGTGAACTGCATCTCATGTTACTGCTACAATTCCAAACCTGAGTAAAAGTACGGATTGAATATTTTCTACACTTGGAATACGGAGTATTTTCTAGTCTTGGAATACGGAGTGAGTTGTGATTCGCCCAATCCCCAAGAACGCCACGGACCACGGTGCCACGGTCCCGCGCTCCTCCCATGCTGCCCTATTTTCACTACCCAAGAAAAACTATCTACTGATGAGAAAAATCAACCAAAAAGACGTGTGATCATATACAAAATTTAAGAACGAATAAAATTCTGTGCGGGAAGAAACAAAGGCCCTGTTTAGTTCCAGAATTCCACTCCCAAATTTACTATGCAAAAAGAAGATTCTCCATCACATCGAAATGTCATAACATTTATGAAGTACTAAATATAGATGAAATCAAAAACTAATTGCACAGTTTTGTTGTGCTCTGCGAGACGAACATTTTAAGCCTAATTAATCAATTTTTGGACAATTTTTCACAAATACAAACGAAATGATACAGTGACGCAATGATTACGAAGTGACATCATACTCCTAAATTCACCCTCCCAAATTCAACATCTAAACATCACCACAAAAGTAAAAGAGAAACTCAGCATGTTCGTTGGGTCGGCACCTAAAGTATTGATATTTTTTTTGGAAAATAGAAGCATGAGGGTCTACGAAGGGGTGGGAGGACAGGACACAGGAGATGTTCTTCCCAATCCCCCAAACAAAAAAAAAAGCCCGGGCCTGCTGTCAGCGGCGCGCGTCCAGCGCCAGCGCCTTCTTTTCTTTCCTTTATAAATGCGTACGCTGCCTGCCCCTCCCTTCCCCGTCCCCCCTCCGTCCTCCCCGAGTCCCTGTCGTCCCAATCTCTCTCCCCCAGGCCCCAAGCCCCCAACTAGGCAAGCACAACCATGAATCCTTCGCCTCTGCAAGCTGAGGCCGAGCCCTACATCCCGCTCGCGACCTTCTCCGCCCGCCCGTCGTTCCCGCCGCCGCCGCCGACGAGCTTCTTCGCGCCGACGGCCCCGTTCGTGTACCTTGCTCCGCCTCCGCCTCCGCAGGCGGGCTTCCTGGGCGGCGTCCAGGGTTGCTGGGACACCCCGATGGCCCCCGGCGGCGTGGGGATGCAGGGCGCATTCCCGCACCACCCTGCCTGGCTGCCCCTCATGCCGGTGCCACACGGAGCGATTGCCATGCCGCCGGCGCCGCCCTGCATCACGGCGAGAGCGATGCCGCAGGGCAGCGGCAACGGCAAGCAGCCTTCCCGCTCCGAGCGCGCCGGGCGCTCTTCCCGTGCCCCGCCGCGTCCGCGCCTCGTCGTACCGCCACGGATGCAGCCAGCGGCGGGTGCAAGAGCCCCCGCGGCGGCGTGCCCCGGCGCGAAACCCGCTGACGCCGGCGGCGACGGGGCCGCTAAGGGGGAGCCAGCCAACGAGCCGTCCCCGAGGTCCGTGCTCGTTACCCAGAGCCCGCCGATATCTCCGACGACCTCCCTTCCGTCTAGTTTCCCGTTGCCGTGCCTGCTACCGGCGCCTGCAGCCCCCGCCCCGCCGGCGGAGCCTCCCCACGCCAGCGCCGAGCTCGGTACGGTGAGTCCGCCTGTCAGTGCACCAAAGAGGATGAAGCCGCCGAGGCCTCGCCGTCCTCAGCCGCGTAGGCCTCGCCGCGGCGTACCGAAGCCTCGGCGGCTGTTTGACCCGGCTTCCGACCACACCTCCCTCATGATTCGACATATACCGAATGATTTTACGTGAGTCTTCTATGTTTCCCCTCGTGTTAGTCGTACCTTTCCTACTTGATTTGCTTTGCGATTATTTTTTTGCTCCACTAATGAGTTGAAGCTCGATGGAAATCGACTATTCGATTACTTTTCCCGCAGGAAGGAGAGGCTGATGGCCATCATCGATCAGCATTGCTTTATCGAGAATGAGGAGATCGTCACGGGTGGAGTCAGATCGGAGTACGATTTCCTCTACTTGCCGATCGATTTCAGGTAGCATCTGCCACAGTTTCCCTTCGGCTGCGCCCTCCAAAGATTCTTCCCCCTGGTTCCTGACCTGTTGTTATTATTGCTGCAATTTGCTAAGCACCTTGGCCAACAAGGGCTACGCGTTCGTGAACATGACGTCGCCGGACGCGGCGCGCCGGCTTTGGGAGCACCTGCACGACCACCGCTGGGAGGTCAGGCGCTGCGGCAAGACCTGCGCCGTCGACGACGGAGCCATCCAGGTTCGTCGCCGCCCACTGCTGCCTTCGTCTTGGCTGGCCCCGCCGCTGCGGTTCGATCAGCTGACTCTTGCTCATCGATTTTGAACCTTGCAGGGGCTTGACAAGCTGGTGGATCATTTCTCCGGGTCGTTATTCCCCTGCGACACCGAGGAGTTCTTGCCGGCGCAGTTCGATCCTCCACGGGACGGCACCCGGCCGTTTGAGGGCGTCGTTCATGTCGTCGGCCGCCTGGCGCGCCGCTTGTGATTTGCAGCATCTTCTCCTCGCCGCACTCCGGCCGCCACTGTATGTAGTATCTTGCATTCTATCGTTTTATGGGAGGAATAGATAGAACGGGAGATACTATCCGCCCGGCCGCTTTGATTGCCTGCTTAGGAGTAGTATCTGCATGTGCTTAAGAGTATTTGGTGTCTTGAACTACCACTATTAGATGTCCTAGCCGTGTTAGGTTGTTAGTGTGTGTCTCTATTGTCTAAGCTTGATCTGATGTTGAGTGTGGCAAAGCCTGTACGAGTATCATTAGCGGAAAGAGGATGTTGAGTAGTAGTAGTAAGAGCTAGACTAGAAACCTGATGTTTCGTCTCCACATGGGATTAATTGAAAATCTTATAATGCCTTTGGATGATGATACCAGATTAATGTTGAATTAATCACATTATAAGTCTTGTTTCTTGTGGAAAATGATTCCGGTATTGGATGGTAAGTTCTTGAATTTTACAACAATGACAAAATAGTATCGATGAATGTTGTCACAAATATTCATTAGTAATTTACTTGTGATCGATCTTGTGATTTTATTCAGACTTTGGTTGCCGAGAAGGCAGCGTTTTGATCGTACTAGTAGTTCTCAATGGATGTTGTGGTCTGATCTAGAATTATTGGTCATCTGGGGATGATGATGGAGCAATTATTTCATTACAATTTCTAATTCTATCAGAAAATTCTGATTGTAATTTACCTCAATGATAACTTTGTGTTCTGTTGATCACCAGAATTACAATCAGGACACAATAGATGCTTGTGTTCAACTTTGTGTCCTGTGCATGTTCACAAAATTTTACAAATAGATACTCTGCTATCAACTTTGTGTGTTTGTTTTGGTGTTGTTTAAAACTGCACCTAAGAAGAAATATGTTCAGCCAGCAAAACAGTTTGTGACATTACCAAGTGCTGAATATCACCACTATTCAATGGGAATTTCAAACTTATGTGACCTGCGATAGTGCTATCTATATTCTGTTAGAATGTCTTTCATTTTTAGCGTTAGAACTTTTATCATGAGAACTAGTGTAAGATCTGATTGGCCATATGTACTCCCAAAGATTATGTAAATTTTGTTATGTTTCTGGCTTTGTACTTCTCACTGGCAAAATTACACTTGGATTTAAGCTTGTTTGGTTTGAGATGCCTTGGTTCAAGGTGTTGCCTAGAAGGGTGTTGGAAATTTGTTGATTTTTGTCTATAGTTAAGTGTTAGAAGCATACGCATCAGAAATCTCTTTCTCATCAAGAGAGAAAGATGGCTAACAAAATAGTGTAGGGTTTGTTTTTGCGAGGACTAAAATAGGTTTTCGATATGCAAAATATGTACCAAGTGACATTTAGCTAATAAGAAATTCCCTTGATTAAAACAGTCTAACCTCTTGGCGACTTTAGAAATTTTTGGAGAAAGCCGATGAGCCATTCCACACTTGAAATACCTTGAAAATCTTGTAACAAGACATGTGCGATTTTCTTTAGAATCCATAAATATTGAATCAAATTAATGTCAAGGGATGTGGATTGTCAGGACGCTAATTAAAGAGGAAAAGAAATTGGAAGATAGGTCCATCTCCATATTTACACGATATAATTGTAATAGCAGTACAGCACTATGAAGGGAAAACAGTCCAATAAATGAACAACAATCCTCTCTAATTATTTGTTTCCACTTGTATTTAAACGTAGAATGCTTCCAGCTTTGCTTCCCAGGCCGTCGTCTAGGTGAGCTTTTGGGCTTGGCCTCGGCGGGAGGTGCTTGACTGCCTGTACCTGGCAATAAACCGTGATCACGTATCTTCTAGGATAACTAGAACCCGGAAGTTGTCGGCCAGGAGAGGATCCAAATAAGACCGCATGCTTTCGTAATCGTTGAAAGACTTTTATGGGGTGAAATAGTGTAACATGATTTTTTTGGCACAATTTTTTAAATAAGGATAACATCCGGTCTCCACAAATTTTTTTTTAAATTAAGGATAACATCCGCTTCACAAGTGAAAGCTTACACCCGTCAGAACATACACCAGTACACCATCAGATATTAAAACACTTCAAAAAAAACATAGCACTAAAAATTCAAGTCTGATTTTGAAACACCATTCAAAATTACTTGAGATCTCCATGCTCGTGGCCTCCATCCATCGATTGTTCTTTTAATCTTCTTGTCTTCCTCTTTAGATAGAAGGGACTTTGTTCTTGTCCAAGAAATCCCCTAGAAATGACATGCAAGGAGTTAGAAACGGTTCTTCTAAAGATCATCTTATTTCTACTCAACCACATAGCCCAACAAAAAGGCGCAGCTTCCACTAGAACTATAGTTCTACTCAGTTTCATGGACAGCACAAGTAATTTTATGCCAATTTTACTACTCTCTCTGTCCCGATTTATTGGTCGTTAGTAATCCGTGCCTCCCTCTTATTTCTGGTTTGCTTCAGCCAGACACTCGGACATGTGGGTGCGAGACTGCGAGCGGCGAGCGAAACTATGTGGAGATTTCATTTTTATGTTTCTAAAAAAGCCACGTAAGCAACTGAACAATTAATTTATATATGAAATGGTACACTGCAATGTTTCATTTTGATGTTTCATAGACAATGCATGCAAAATACAGACTCGTTGGAAACCCGTTGGAAACTGTGTACACAGAGTTTCATCTAGATGAAACCCATTTCATCTATCTTCTCGTTAACTCTCTGCCACATTATCTAAAATGCTGATTTGACATCCTATTTAATGTGTATGAAACTCTATGAAACCTTGTAATAGGACTGGCCTTACACACACAAGAGTGGTTGGCACTTTTTTAGAACTAAACAAGACCATAGGGACGGAGGGAGTATGTTATAGTAAAAGCTACTGCAATTTGAGTTGTCCGTTTGTTACTCACTGCGAAGCTACACTTTGGATGGCGATAAACTGACCCCTCTAAGGACTGTTAAACTTTTGAGATTTATGTGCGCACGGACTGTTAAACTTTTGATACTCCAGGATTCAAATCATCAGCAGAGGATTGAATGTTAAACTTTTGATACTCCAGGATTCAAATCATCAGCAGAGGATTGAAGGATAGTGCGAGCACCACCAGTACGTAAGTCCCACAACCACAAAGCACCGTACCCACAACCATACCGGGCGAGCGATTGCCCTGCCCCCTTGTGCTCCGTGCGGTCTTGCCTGCTGCCGTGCCATCTCGTGTCGCCAACTCCCCTGTATGGCTGGTGCTGTGGCTGACGAGTGTGCCGGTGGTCGACGGGACGTGCTGTCCTGTTGCGGTGATGCGCTTGCCATTAATGGGATTTGAGCCCGGGAGAAGAAAAGCACATTTCCGTATCTTTTGTCCATCTACGGAGCACGTCTAGTCCAACGCCATTCCAATTCCTCGTCGTCTACCGCAGCGCTTCCTCTGAAATTATTAAACAAAATTGTGTACCCGTCCTGCAAATATGCACATGTTTTTTTTTGTGGCCGATGGTTTTCAGGGAGATGCCGGTCTTGACGCTTTGCCAGTTTATGGAGCTGTTTTTTTTTTCTTTTTTGGAATCAAGGTCCCGTTTAGTTCCTTTAAAAAGCAAAAAATCATCTCTCCAAACTTCACTATTCACCTATCACATCAAATCTCTCTACTCATGCATGGAACACTAAACGTGGATAGATAAAAAAAACTAACTACATGATTTTGATCCTAAGAAATTCCGTTCAAGAAAGAAGAAAATCCATTTTGGGTTGAACCAACAACCTGATTGTGTGGTTATTCCGAACGACGAGACGAATCTTTTAAGCCTAGTTAGGTCATGATAGGACAATGATTACCACAAACAAATGAAAAGTGTTACAGTGCGCTACAGTGTCCGATGTGACATTTTTACCAACCTTCGCATTCCCTTTTAGGAAACTAAACACACAGCCCAAAGGACCTGCGGTGCTTCGTAGCAACAACTTACACACGCTGTGTTTAGTTTTCAAAAATTTCCCAAAATTCTCTCTCCAAACTTCACTATTCGTCTAGTTAGATCATGGTAGGACAATATTTACCACAAACAAACGAAAAGTGTTACAGTGTCCGATGTGACTTTTTCACTAAGTTTCACCCCTTCTTTTTTGAACTAAACACACCCACAGTCCCACCGACGGTCGTGGAACACGCAGTCCCACTGTTCCACGACTGTGGGTGTGCGCCGCGGTGCGTGTGCTCGTTGCTCCGACGGACTCTAGCAGAGTAGCTGCTGTGCCCGCCTGCCCGGCATGGCAAGGCGCCGAGGTAAACAGCGAAACGCATTGGGAAACTGCGACGGCAGGACGGGGGTGTTAGGTTGATCTCCCGGCCCACACGGCCCAAAGGCCGTGGGCCTTGATCCGCGCCCTGATCGGGGGCGCCCAACCCAACCATTGGTTGGTGGGCCCCTGTCACCCTGCGCTATAAAGAGAGGTGGGGGCCGCCGGCTCGAAGTACGAGGTTGACCGTGAGCCGTCAGACCCACCGACACACCTATCCGATCTAGGGTTAGTGCGCAGTTCGTGACGGGAAGCTCCGCCGCCACGACGTCCTCCGACGCCGTTCCAGGCCAAAGCCGGTGGCGACCGGAGGGACGCCGCGACCTACGACCTACACTGCGCATCGCTGCCTTGCGCAGTTCGTCATCAACAGAACGTGACATGTCTTCCTCCATTGGAGGCGATGGTATGGATCTACTCGTCTTTTGTTCATCGTATTCGTTCTTCGTTCATCATGTTCTTGTTATGGTTTCGTTATTGTTCTTCAAGTTTTACTATCAAGATTCAAGTTAATACTTCTAGATCTGTGGCTAGTGATCCGTTAAAGTTAACAATGGTATCAGTCGCCAATCTAGCGCATAGATCTAGATTTTTCGGATTAAAATCAGAGAAACAAACGGATCCGAATCGGATCTGAAAGAAAAAAAAATACGAACTCGATCTCGATGGATCGAACAGATCAAAAGAAATCAACAAACAAAACAGAAAACAACAGAAATATAACAAATCTACCACTCGAAGGTGGCTACACACAGATCACCACCGCGAATCCCATCGACGGCGGCGCACGCACCAGAAAGTGCACGCGCACGTCGGCGATGGGACCCGCGGCGGCGCCAGATCAACTTTCCCGGCCGCCCTGATCTACTCCTTGGCCGTGAGGGCTATGGGGGAGAGGGGTGGAAGAGCTCTCGGCGCTGCTCAAGAGCGACTCGGAGACCAGAGGTCCCCGGCCGTGAGCACGGTGGCGAAGCGCCCCGGCTCAGCAGCGCGCGCGCGCGAGAGAAGCAGAGCAGAGCGGAGAGACGCTCTGCTCTGAGCTGCTCGAGAGAGAGAGCTGCGCGAGAGAGCGAGCTGCGCGAGAGAGAGGAGAGAAATGATTAGGGTTTCGGGGTCCGCTCGGCCGAAGGGGTTTTTATACCGCCGAACTCCGCGCTCCACCGTCCGATCTGATGGACGGCCGAGATCGACGCGGGCGAGGCGCGGCCGCGGTGCTGGGCCAGATTGGCGGCCCAGGCCCAGGTTGCGGCCCGCGCGTGAGAGCGGTCTGCCCAGCAGGCCAAAAACAGAGTTGGGCCGCGGCCGCGCGCTGCATTTTGGCCCAACAGAACAGTTCTGCACAGTAGCTTTTCGCATTTATTTGAATTGATTTCAGTAATTTTTGCTCAATTTGAATAGAAATTTGAATAGAATTTGCCCCTGTTTAAATTTGAACCAAAGTGATATTTTTCAGAGGGTAAATAGAGCATTTTGCTACTGTCCATGTGAATTTATTTAAAGTTTCCGCTGCTAGATATTTATTTTGACTTGCATTTAAATTTGAACCAAAGGGATAATTTAACTTCAAGTCACAGATAAAATTTCAGATTAATTGTGATATTGTTATTTTCTGACCAAAGTTGATAATAACAATATTATAATTTTATAGATGTTGATTATTGCATTATTACTTTTTCTGCCCAAAGGTGATGAAGTTTAATGTAATAAGGATATGTTATTATAATGTTCTCACTTAATATGATTTAATTTCAGCTACGAATTCCATGATGGTCTCCATCAAGGATATTCCGATTCTAAAAGGAGACAACTACAATGAATGGTACAAGAAGGTGGATTTCTTCTTTACCATGACAGAGCTGGATTGGGTTCTCACGGCACCAGTTCCGGCTGAGCCAGTGAAACCAGTCAGAGAGGCTGATATGACAGATGCTGTTTGGCAGCAGACAGAGCAGGCCTATACGGTCAGCAAACAGAAGTTTGATACAGATAATGCCAAATGGATCACTGCCAACAAGAAATGTTTGGCAGTGGTCAAGAACACCATAGAGCCTTCTGTTTTTGGGGCAATTAAAGATTGTCATAATGTCGTTGAGTACTTGGCGAAGTTAAAGAGTCAGTACACTGGCTCTTCAAAGACCTACGCCTCTCAGTTGATCAACGCCAAGTACACAGGCGGCATCAGAGAGCACATACATCGCTTAATCCACATAAACAATAAGCTCAAGCCAATGGATGAGGACTTGAAAGAGAGTACCATCATACATTTGGTTTTTGCTTCATTGCCAGATGAGTTTGAGAACTTCGTTGTTAACTACAATGTTAGTTCTGAGAAATGGGACATAGAAAAGACGATAGCGATGTTGGCTCAAGAGGAGGAAAGGATAAAGATAGCACGTGGTAACACTGTTAACCAAGTGCAAAAGAAGAAAAATAACAACAATGCGTCTAACAACGCAAAAGGAAATCCCTCCTCCTCTAAGGGAAAAGGAATTCAGCACTCCCAGCAGCACAGGCCTAAGGATGGGCAAACCACAGTGGAGAAAGATCAGTGTCTCTACTGCAAGGAGAAAGGGCACTACAAGAAAAATTGTGCCGCTTACTTAAAGATGATCATGGAAAGGAAAGGTGAGAATGTTATTTCATTTGTAAATGAATCTCTGTATATAGATTATTCCACTTCTACTTGGTGGATTGACTCAGGAGCAACAATTCATGTTGCAAACTCTTTACAGGGATTCCGTTCGACGAGAACTACTCAAAGAAACGAAAGGCGAATTAAAGTCGCAAATGGAGTCGAAGCAGAAGTGAAGGCGGTGGGCGACCTTCTCCTAGAGCTCGACACCGGATTTGATTTATTTCTTAGAGATGTTTTCTTTGTGCCTAGTTTACAGAGGAACTTAATAAGTGTATCTCGTCTAGATGATGATGGATATGGATGTCATTTTGGAAATGGCATGTGTGTAATAGATTTTAAAGATACAGTAACTACTATTGCTTTTAAGAAAAATGATCTTTATTTGTTATCACTACGTGAAAGTGTGAATTCCGTATGTGATGTGAATGCGCTTGTATCCCCACCTACAGCTCATAATAGAAAACGAAAGAGAACTCAAGACACGTCGTCGAAATTATGGCATTGTCGTTTAGGCCATATTTCGAGGGGGAGAATAGAAAGGCTGGTTAAGAATGACATTCTTCCTCCTCTAGAGTTCTCAGACTTAGATAAATGCGTTGATTGCATCAAAGGAAAATACATAAAGATTACAAAGAAAAATGCTGAACATACCGCAGGTATTTTAGAGTTAATTCACACAGACATCTGTGGTCCGTTTTCAGTTAAAAGTATAGATGGTTTTGACTCGTTCATTACTTTTACCGATGATTATTCCCGTTATGGATATATTTATCCAATAAAAGAAAAATCAGAAGCGTTGGATAAGTTTAAAATATTCAAGGCTGAAGTTGAAAATCAACATAATTTAAAGATAAAGATAGTCCGTTCCGACCGTGGAGGGGAATACTATGGTCGGCACACCCCATATGGCCAAGTTCCAGGACCTTTCGCGAGGTACCTAAGGGAACAAGGTATAGTTGCCCAGTACTCTATGCCGGGCGATCCTCAGCAGAATGGAGTCGCTGAAAGACGTAACCGTACCCTTATGGATATGGTGCGAAGCATGATCAGCTACTCTACACTACCAGTGAGTTTATGGATGGAGGCATTAAAAACCGCCATCTATATTCTCAACAGAGTTCCCAGTAAAGCGGTGCCAAAAACACCGTATGAGCTGTGGACAGGCAGAATACCCTCATTGAATCACCTACGGGTATGGGGGAGCCCTGCTGAGGCAAAGTTATTCAACCCGACCATTGGGAAGCTAGATCCCAAGACAGTGAGTTGCCATTTTATTGGCTATACAGAGAAATCAAAAGGATATCGTTTCTACTGTTCTGACAAGGTCACAAAGTTTGTGGAAACGAGACATGCTGCTTTTCTTGAAGAAGAAATGATACGGGGGAGCATGGAAGCTCGAAAGATTGATCTTGAGGAGAGGCGGGTGTGCGCACCCAATCCAATGATTCAGGAGCCATTTTTCGAACTACCTGTTGAGCCTACACCGACGGTGCCAGACACTGAGGCTCCAGCTCCTGTGATGGTTCCTCCTGTGGCAACACCGAATGCAAATGTGGAACCTGTCCCTCAGGATCCTATAGAAAATGTTGCTGCAGATCAGGGGGAGCATCAACAGCCTCCAATAGAAAATGTTCCAAATGTAGAGGCCCCTAGAAGGTCTCAAAGAGCAAGAAAGTCAGCAATTCCTGATGATTATGAAGTGTATAACACAGAAGAGTTTCGAATGGAGGATGATCCTATTTCATTCGAACAAGCCATGAGAAGCGAAAACTCATCCAAGTGGCTTGAGGCCATGGAAGATGAAATGAAATCGATGAGTACCAACCGTGTTTGGGACTTAGAAGAAATTCCTAAAGGAGCCAAAACAGTAGGCTGCAAATGGGTCTACAAGACGAAACGTGACTCCAAAGGGAATGTAGAAAGGTTTAAAGCGCGTCTTGTGGCAAAGGGTTTCACACAAAAGGAAGGAATAGATTACAATGAGACCTTTTCTCCGGTCTCATGTAAGGATTCCTTCAGAATTATAATGGCATTGGTGGCGCATTTCAATCTCGAATTGCACCAGATGGATGTAAAGACGGCATTCCTTAATGGGGATCTTGAAGAAAAAGTTTACATGGCTCAACCCAAAGGTTTTGTCGTGGAAGGAAAAGAACACATGGGATGTCATCTAAAGAAATCCATTTATGGGTTAAAACAAGCTTCGAGGCAGTGGTACTTGAAGTTCAACGAAACGATAAAGAAGTTTGGGTTTAATGAAAATGTTGAGGACAATTGCATTTATGCAAAATTCCAGAAAGGAAATTACATTTTCCTCATCCTTTATGTGGATGACATTCTACTGGCAAGTAGCAATGTCGACCTATTATTGGAAACGAAGAAGTTCCTGTCCTCGAACTTTGATATGAAAGACCTTGGTGAAGCCTCATTCGTTTTGGGAATCGAAATTCACCGAGATAGATCAGATGGGGTATTAGGATTATCTCAACAGACGTACCTGGAAAAGATTCTAGAAAAGTTCTGTATGCAGAGAAGTAAGCCTACTCCTGCGCCAATAGTCAAGGGCGATAGATTTGGGGATTTTCAGAGTCCTCAGAACAGTTATGAAAGGGAACAAATGAAGGCAGTTCCATATGCTTCAGCTGTCGGAAGCTTACAATATGCACAAGTGTGCACACGCCCTGACCTAGCATTTGTTACCAACATACTTGGCAGATATCAGAAAGATCCAGGCCTTGAGCACTGGAAATTAGCGAAGAAAGCTTTACGGTATGTGCAAGGCACAAAAGGCCTCATGCTAACGTATAAAAGAACAGATTCCCTAGAGATTGAAGGGTATTCATACTCAGACTTTGCGGGAGATGGAGATGATAGTAAATCCACGACAGGCTACATCTTCACTTTCGCAGGGGGAGCTATATCGTGGAGAAGCTCCAAGCAAACAGTGACAGCAACATCTACGATGTATGCAGAATTCATAGCATGTTACGAGGCATCCTGCCAAGTTGAATGGCTAAAGAAATTTGTACCAGGATTGAGAGTGGTAGACAGTATAGAAAGACCACTAAAGATGTACTGCGATAACCAGCCAGCAGTGTTCTATGCTCATAATAATAAGAAAAGTACGGCTACCAAGTCGATAAAGATAAGATTTTATTCTGTAAAAGATAGAATCCAGGATCACACCATAAGTCTCGAGCATATTAAAACGGAGAAGATGCTCGCGGATCCGCTAACGAAAGGCTTACCACCCAACGTGTTCAAGGAACACGTAGCCGGCATGGGACTAAGGTATTGCCTATGATCTCTGGATTAACAGGGCCCATAGATTAAAGAATCTATTTCTGAATAGGGGCGTGTACAGTAGCTATTGATTCTATCGACGATTGAGTCGGGACGATGAGATATGCTCTGTGCACAAATCTAGGATGGAATAAGGAAAATTGTAAAAGGTAAAAGAAAAGCGATTGTGAGATCAAAGGGGAGATTGTTAGGTTGATCTCCCGGCCCACACGGCCCAAAGGCCGTGGGCCTTGATCCGCGCCCTGATCGGGGGCGCCCAACCCAACCATTGGTTGGTGGGCCCCTGTCACCCTGCGCTATAAAGAGAGGTGGGGGCCGCCGGCTCGAAGTACGAGGTTGACCGTGAGCCGTCAGACCCACCGACACACCTATCCGATCTAGGGTTAGTGCGCAGTTCGTGACGGGAAGCTCCGCCGCCACGACGTCCTCCGACGCCGTTCCAGGCCAAAGCCGGTGGCGACCGGAGGGACGCCGCGACCTACGACCTACACTGCGCATCGCTGCCTTGCGCAGTTCGTCATCAACAGAACGTGACATGTCTTCCTCCATTGGAGGCGATGGTATGGATCTACTCGTCTTTTGTTCATCGTATTCGTTCTTCGTTCATCATGTTCTTGTTATGGTTTCGTTATTGTTCTTCAAGTTTTACTATCAAGATTCAAGTTAATACTTCTAGATCTGTGGCTAGTGATCCGTTAAAGTAAACAGGGGGAAGGTGGGTAGCTGCCGCCCCTGCGTGTGTGCCTGCATGGCGTTGCCTCGCTGTTTTTGCCGATTTTGTCCGCCTGCGACCCGGAGCTAGCGGAGAGGAGCACCTTGCTGTCCCGCTCCGCTCATCTCTTCTCTGCACTGCGTCGTGCCCCTTGCCGGCAGCGGATTCGGTTGGGTGCGCTCCGGCTCCCACACGATCTCTATTGCTAGCTGATCATCCACCAAAGCTTAATTGCATCTCTTAACTACTAAAATATTCAGTTTAGTCATCAATTTTCTTACATAACTTATTTTCATCCACCGTCCTATATATCACGCCAGGTCAGCATCCAGTCAGCTAGGTATCATTGTGTTAAACATTATGACGGTATGTCACTTTGAACCGGAAGCAATAAGTGAATATTTCTATATAAAAAAGATATGGTTGTATTCATGGTTGTACGATAACAAATAAATATTACAATATTAGTCATAGACCATAAGGATTACAATAGAAAAATGCAAATATATGCATCATCTTTTACAAATCCGAGTTGCATGAGTGCGGACTAAGCGTGCCAGCGTAATATGGTATATTGGACGAAAGATGAAAAAGAACCATATGAGAAAGTTTAATGACTGAATTGGTCATTTTAGTAGTTTAAAAATAAAATTGAGCTTTGATTACTAGTTTTCTTAATAAAAAGGGCGATTCCGCCATAGCTGGATCTCGCGGCCCCTGAACCTAATGCACGGGATACTATTGGCTGCCGTGATTTCCTTCCTGCGTGGATTCATCCGAAGGATATGGCCCTTGTTGAAGCCCCATTTCGGTATTGATTTACCATGAAAAAATGTACTACTCCCTCTAGCAAGTACAATCATTACCTTCATCCGAAGATCACCCGTCACGCTCTCACTCAGGTCAGGAAAGAAAGTCATCGGTAAATTAATTGAGTCTGACGAGAGGAAAAGCTGGTGCAGTATCCTCATGATCATACTCTCGATTATTTGGTTCCTTCCCAATGCATCAAGAAACAGCAAGGGCGAACGGAAGGCTCTGGGCATGTTTAGATGCAAAAAAAACAACTCCCAAATTTACTATACAAAAAGAAGATTCCACATCACATTAAAATCTCATAACATGCATGGAGTACTAAATATAGATGAAATCAAAAACCAATTGCACGGTTTTGTTGTGCTCTGCGAGATGAACATTTTGAGCCTAATTAATCAATTTTTGGACAATTTTTTACAAATACAAACGACATGCTACAGTGACATCATACTCCCAAATTCACCCTCCCAAATTCAACATCTAAACACCACCTCTATCATCTTGTAGCTCATAGCTGTGCGCAGGCAGTCACAAGTTTGAATGTTTGCCACATCTATTTAACATATTAGCATCGAATTGATGCTCCATCGTGATTACAATATGAATTTCCGTAAATAAAAGAAATGCGATGTCTTAGAAAACAAAGCAAAGACTTATCATCGGTTGAAGTTTATTAACTTTAAATTTTAATATCCATGCACGTTATAAAATTTTGATAAGAGTAGCAGGATTCACACTAAAGTGACATAAAAAAAACAATGCTCCCTCCTTTGCAAAGAAGAGTTATATTTCTGTGGAGGCATGGTATCTAAGCTCAACTTCGTTGAAATTTTCTCCTTTGCAAATAAGAGTAATAATATCTTACTTACGAAGGCTGCTTCCGTGAAGGTATGTGTTGTAACTAAAATACTAGCGTATAGTGAAACCACTTAAAACACAGTTGCATTATTAATTGTAAAAGCATGCGTAAGCAAGATAAGCTCAACTACATGGAATATCTCATTTATGAAGGCAATAGAACCACTTATTTTCTATTTTTCAAATCTCTCGATCATAAGCTATATTGGCATATCCATGTTGCTATTTTCTTATCAAGCGTTGTTTCTAACTTAGACCTTGTTTGAATCCATGCTAATTCATTAACTGACTAATATAAATAACTAAAAGAGAACTAACTAATTTAAATTGCTAAAACATAATCTATCCATCAGAGTTCGAGTTCTCAATCGACACGTGTGCGACTTCTTCGATCTCGACATTTACCGGTCTCATTGTAAGTATCTGCGTTTGAACCAGTATGTCGAAAAAATGCTAAAAAAATACTAACTAGTAAGCGTTACTAGTCTTTCGTAGAAAATTTGTTTAGATCCATAACCAATTGCTATTTGCAGAAAAAATATTGATTATGCATATCTGGGAGGTCTTTAGCTGGCTATATACCTTGGTGGTGTTCACTTCCCTTCAAATCCAAAACTTCCCCCAAACTTTCTCTCTCTAAACTTCACTATTCACTGTCACATCAAATCTCTCTCCTCATACATGGAGCATTAAATATAGGTAAATAAAAAAACTAAGTACATGGTTTTGATGTACACGACGAGACGAATCTTTTGAGCCTAGTTAGGTCATGGTAGGACAATGATTACCACAAACAAACGAAAAGTGTTACAGTGCGCTACAGTGTTCGATGTGATATTTTCACCCAAATTCACATTCTCTTTTCAGGGAAGTGAACACCACCCTTGAAAATAGAAATACAGCAGTGGGACTTCTACAGTTCTACTTGTAGTGTTATCCGGCTCATATACCAACAGTAACTGCTCCATGCTTGACTCCAGTACAGCGTGCTGGATTCAATTTTCAGTCAAATTTGGGAGGAATCTTCTACTCCTTGCTCCGGCACAGGCGTCGTACTCCGATCCGAGAGAGTCACGGATCAATGAAACATCGGAGGGAGCACCCAACGCAAATCTTGTGCATAAATGAAGCCGATATGCAATCATTCACGCCTGGTGTTCAAACCATACTTGTAAATTTCAGAGGTCATTCCATTTTTCTCTTGGAATGGAACATTCCGGTATCGGCCGATACCGATGTACCGTTCCGGACTTTATTATATTAAAAATATATGAATATACATATACATAAATATTCATATAAATATATACTTACGGCATAATTACGCTTCATCACACTGACATTTTTACCAAACTCACATATAATTCATTAAGTTCACCTGACCATAACCATATTTCATACTCCATAGCTCATACATGGAAAATAAAAACACAATCATTTGGTTTTAGCCCGGTACCGAAATGAGCGGAACAGGCATTTCGGCCGGTATTGGCCGGAATGGCCGGAATTGACCTGTATTGACCGGTATTTGACCCGGTACGGTATTTCAGCCCTTCTATGCCGGTTTAGTCACCGGAACGGGGCATTCTGGCCGTTCCGGCCGGTGCCGGAATGGAATTTACAACTATGGTTCAAACCCGTTTTTAATCCACGGGCCCGTTTAGATGCAAAAACAAACTCCCAAATTTACTATACAAAAAGAAGATTCTCTATCACATCAAAATGTCATAACATGTATGGAGTACTAAATATAGATGAAATTAAAAACTAATTGTACAGTTTTGTTGTGCTCTGCGAGACGAACATTTTGAGCCTAATTAATCAATTTTTGGACAATTTTTTACAAATACAAACGAAATGCTACAGTGACGTAATAATTACAAAGTGACAGCATTCTCTCAAATTCGCCCACCCAAATTCAACATGTGAGCACCGCCCACGTTCCATCTCCTCGGTCGAACGCATCGATACCCTAAAACCTGTACGCGATGCTACTCTCCTTTTATAACTAACCCGGCTGCCCGGACCTGCTCCCCCTCCGCACGCCCCCTTCCAAACTCTCCAAAAGCTCCCCCTCAACTCCCCGTAGCAATGGCACCCTCCCAGTCCCGCCTCCAGGTTTCGGCAGAGCCTTTCATCCCCACGACGTCGCAGCCCTTGCTCGTGACGTACACGGGGCCTCCTCCGGCCGCCCTGCCGCCGCCGGGCTTTTACCCGCCGTCCGTCTTGCCGCCGCCCCCGCCGCCGGGTTTCCTAGGTGCGTCCCTGGGCTGCTGGGGGTTCCCGCTCCCGCAGGGCCCCTGCGTGGGGATGCAGGGCTCGTTCATGCACCCTTGCTGGCCACAGCCCACGCCGATGGTCGCCGCGCCGCCGGCGATGGAGTGTGCGCCGCAGCAGCAGCCGCAGCCGCCGGCCATGGCGGCGGCCCCACAGGGCGGCCGACACCGACGTTCACACTCCGCGCGCGGCCGGACCGCTCCCGGAGCGAGGCCGCTGCCCCGCCTGGACCTGCCGCCTCGGATGCAGCTAGCTGCTTGTCGGGCGGCGGTGGCGAACGAGCCGTCGCCCCGCTCCGTGCTCGTGGGCACGAGCCCACCTGACTCGCCGTCGGTGTTACCGACCTCGTTCCCGTACCCGGAGCTGGGATCCGCTTCGCCGCTGGCGTCCGAGTCCGCGGTCCCGCCGTCGAGGAGGCGGTGCGAACGCGCGCCGCGTCGTTTCCGTCAGGTGGCCGGAGGCGCCACGCGCCGCAGCGAGCCCAAGCCTCGTCTCCGTTTCGACCCCTCTTCTAGCACCACCTCCTTGATGATCCGCAACATCCCCAACGACTTGAGGTGAGGCTTTTTTGGTTGAAGCTTTGATTTGCTGTTCTTTACTTCTCCATTGATCTTGTCTTAGAAGCTTGAAATCTGACGGTTAATGGTTTCGATCTTGTTCGCGTAGGAGGACGAGACTGATGGAGATGATTGATCATCACTGCCGTGTAGAGAACGATAAGATCACGTCGGCCGGTGTTAGATCGGAGTACGACTTCCTGTACCTCCCCATGGATTTCAGGTATTATCTCACCTCCTGCTGCTGTTTTTGCTTCTACCTGTTTAGGGTTTTTTGACGATTCATCCGCCATCCAGCATCCGTTACCTTGCTCGTTATTTGCACCCGTTACCTTGCTCGTTATTTGTCGCAGAACCGGTGCTAACAAGGGGTATGCCTTCGTTAATCTGACGACGCCGGAGGCGGCGCGGCGGCTCCGGGACTACCTGCACGACCGCCGCTGGAACGTGATGGGCTCTCGCAAAACATGCGAGGTCGACCACGCCTACATCGAGGTAAATCCAAGTCCACTGGCTCCGTCTCTTGGCATGCGCTCGTTTTGGCCGGCGATGAACTTGTGAATTTGATGCTGTTCGCCCCATGGGAACTGTAGGGACGGGAGAGTCTGGTGAAGAACTTCTCGGATTCGCGCTTCGACTGCGGCGACGAGGAGTTCCTGCCCGTCTGGTTCGAGCCGGCCCGCGACGGTACCCGGACGCCATCACCGCACCTCGTCGGCCGTATGCTACGCCTCTCTTGACGAGGCTCTTTCGCTGTCTCCTCGATTGCTGAACGCTGCCGGCCGGCCTTATCTTGCATTCTATCGGTTCAAGGATTCATTGGAGGATCGGATAGAATGGGAGATAGGATTTGCCTGGCTCGGTTGCCTACCTTCCTTTACTTGTGTGTGTTTTTCTTTTCAGTTGCATAGTGTGTTTCTATGTTGAGGCTGTGTTAGCTGACGGGACTAGTTGTGAGATCAGGTTGTGTTAATTCGCTGGCGGTACTAGTTGTGAGATCAGGTTGTGTTAATTAGAAGTGGATGTGTTTGAGTGTGTTGTAAGCTTGAACGGTAACATTAGCGCCACTAGACGCTGGCAAGTGCTGAATGAGTTAAACTTGCTAGCTAGTGTGCTTGGTCAGGGAAATTGGAAATAATTGGGAGAGGCTTCTATATGTACTGTGCTGGACATCCACAGTTTCGTGGTTAGATATAATGGCACGCGCATTTATTTGAGAATGCCCTTTTTAGGATTAGTAACATTGGTGAGCATTTTCAGCGTGTTTGAAGACAGCGCTTTATTTGACTGTACAGTCATGTGCAACGATATTATTTTGCTTTAATCATCGAAAGTATCTTATTTTGTTGAAGTAATGTAAACAATGCTGTAGATCATCAGACTGAATATTTTGTTGCGTTTTTTTGTGAACATTGCTTTCGTGTTCACTTGGATCTCTGTGCAAAGATTTGATACATATTGTATATGAAAATTACTATATGATACTAGTCAGGTAGCCATGATAATTGTTGATAAAGACTTAAGCTAGTATGGTCTATGGGGGTAAAGCAAATTTTGTTCTTGTATAGATAGAATGAAACTGGGCTTATCTCTGTAAGGCACCATTAGATAAATACAACTGCTGTTAACTCTGTAAGGCCCCATTAAAGCAAAGGAAAAACAATGAATCTTGGAGGATTCCAATTGTATAGAAAAATTTTGTATATATTTCTTTGGAATGAACTAGGGCTCCTTTGGATTCCAATCCAAAGGTAATGTGGGATGCATGAGTTCGTATGAAATTTACAAAACCCAACATCAGGTTTGAATCATCATGAAAACATTCAATTCTATCTGTTTATTTAAATTTCTTTTTTTTGTGTTGCATCTAAAGGCTATTTTAGCAACTTTTTTGCATTTTGAATTCATGTGATTATAATTGAGTTTCGTACGACTACAATTTGGAAAAGGGCATAACAATGATTTGCTTGCCTGAAATAATATAGTAATTCTTTGGGCGAAAATGGCACCGTATTAGGCCTTGAATAAATCATGGAGCTGACAGCCCCTGAATTAATCAGGCCTAGCTGCGTACAGTAATATTTAGGCCTTGTTTAGTTCTCAAATTTGGTAAATTTGAAGTTTGGGGTCTCTTCGTAATGATTACGCCACTGTAGCATTTCGTTTGTACGTGAGAAAAAATGTCCAAAAATTGATTAATTAGGCTCAAAATGTTTGTCTCGTAGACTACAGCAAAACTGTGCAATTAGTTTTTGATTTTATCTATACTTAATACTCCATACATGTTATGACATTTTGATGTGATGGAAAATCTTTTTTTTACGTAGTGAATTTAGGAGTTACTTTTTAGAACTAAACAGGCCTAAATTTGCTGGCTATCGCTCGCTTTCCAACACTTTTTAGGAAGATTGCTTCAACCCCTCCTTTTCATATCCATTGAAAAGCGCAAACAGGTGACATGGGTTGGGTTCACTTTCGAAACTTTCCCAAAAAATTTCTCTCTAAATTTTACTATTCATCCATCGTATCAAATCACATCAAATCTAATTACAAAGTTTTGATGTACACGACGAGACGGATTTTTTTAGCCTAGTTAGATCATGGTAGGACAATGTTTACCACAAATAAATGAAAAATGCTACAGCGCGCTACAGTATTCGATGTGATATTTTCACCAATCTTTATCTTTCTCTTTTTTAACTAAAAACAACCAGGTAAAGAGGAACTAATCACAACCAGGTTAAGCTTCTGAAAATGATGCAAATGATATGGCAGATACTCCAAAGAGGGGAGAGAGATGGTGCAGCTGGAAACCCCCCCTCCGGCACCTCCTCCACGGCTGCACAGGAGCGAGCTTCTTCACGGCAACTTTTGTCAGGAACAGTAGCAGTGGGCGACTGGGCGTGGTTCACGGTTC
This sequence comes from Echinochloa phyllopogon, assembly GCA_033239725.1. Lineage (NCBI taxonomy): Eukaryota > Viridiplantae > Streptophyta > Magnoliopsida > Poales > Poaceae > Echinochloa > Echinochloa phyllopogon. The sequence continues at coordinate 44,016,826 of BTCW01000002.1, read as the reverse complement.
ACACCCACGGGCCACGGTGACCCTGTCGGGCCTCGCCGCCTGGGGCACAAAATGATGACACTGGAGTTAAGGCACGCTCAAACCGTCAGCCCTGAATTAATCAAATCAGTGGCAACGTTGGGCACGGCCGGCCGGTGCAGCACGACGTGACTCGCTGCTGAGGTGATGATGCCTGCGCTTGCCATTAAGGGGATGTGAGGGCTGGCCCGGGCGAGACGACACTGATCATCTCTGCTCAGCCTCTTTGCTTGCCTCCATCTCTATCAATCAGTCCATCGCCATCTTCCCGCGCAGTCTCGCTCGCTCCCTCTCCCTCCCTCTGCAAATGCCCGTCTCTTCTATCCACGTCGCCCAATGTAGCGAGCGCAGAAGCCGCAGATGAGAGGAGAGGACAATGGCCTGCTTATTCGCGACGTGACTGTGCGTGTGCCTGTGCGGTGCGTGCCCAGTTCCTACCGAGCGCAACGCATGCTGGCTAGCAGGCTAGTGGCAACAAAGAACAGTTGAAGAAGTAGCATTGGGAAATCGCGAAGGTGCGTGCCTGGCGCGGCGCCCTGTGCCAGGCTCGCCCTCGCTGCAACCACTCGATTGCACCATGCCGCGCTATACATGGCGTGTGCCGTTCCGCAGTCGGGCACTGGGGTTTCCTTGCCCGGCCGCTCCTCCACCTGCTGCTGTTGTCTGGGGCCCTATATATACAGGCTGCTAGCTAGAGGCCAGTGCAGTGTCCAGTGGTCCCGGAGCAATTCAATGGCCGTACGGTTTGAACTTCGACGGAGTGGGTACGTACGATTGTATGAATAACAGTATGAAAAAGGAGCTACCAGTATACCGGTGTCTCATGTCATGTCCGGGGTCAATCTAGGGCCCGTTCCAAAAAGCAACTCTCAAATATGAAAAAAAAAAGATTCTCCATTACATTAAAATGTCATAACATGTATGAAGTATTAAATGTAGATGAAATCAAAAACTAATTGCACAGTTTTGTTGTACTCTGCGAAACGAACATTTTGAAATTTTTAGATAATTTTTCATAAATACAAACGAAATGGTACAGTAGCACAATGATTACGAAGTGACATCTTATTACTTCCGCCACCACGCTAGTGAGTGGTTGAGATCGAGAGGCCTTTAGCCGGCTGACGGAGTAGTACTTGTTCTGTACTGCTTGCCATACGGGTACAGTGGCGAGCGGATGGAGGACAGGAAGACATTCTACAGTTGCTATAGTACGATCACCTCATTGGGACGGGAGCACATGGCCAACACTGATGTCGTCAGCGGCTTCGATCTCCTCCTGCTGCTGCAGCTTCTTCTGCTTGGCCTTTGGGCAGCAGAGGAACGCCCATCAGTTTTGGAAATGAAGAAATTGCCAGAAATGCATAGCGATCGAGTAACCGAAAGCCAATCGATCACAGAAATCAGTTCTTTCTTTAGGAACTTTATTCATAGTGCACAGCTTGCTGGAGTACACATGAAATTTCGGTTGAATTGTTTTCGCTTCCTGGATGTAGAAAATAATAACTAAAACAATACTATGCGAAAATGATTAATGGATTGAATGTGTAATTAGTTATGGACAAATAATCACGTTGGTAAAGTATAAGGTAGTCTGATATATAAGTTTGCGGCTTCGTTGGTAAAGGTTCCCCCAAACTCGGGTGTTCATTTTTTATACGATCAAATTACATTTAGAAATATTGCATATGTAAACATGAGCATATATATGTGTTTAGTAGAAGTGTGTGACTAGGCAAACTGAGGGCACAACTCCGGTTTTAGAAGTGTTATATGGTGCATCCATGTGGGTGCATGTCAGTATTTGTATGATGGGACCCAGTGGATGCCTTACATTGTTCCTCCTCCCATTTCTGTAACAAAATTGGTTCCTAAAAACAAACTCAACATCGCACTTCCCAGCGTCTCATTACTCAGCATGTATGCACATATTTTTTGGTTAATTATCCTTTTAGCAATAATGCATTTTTCAATGGTTGATGTTTAACTAACTTATACAACATTTTTTTTCATATTTTAATAGAAGAGAAGAACTATCTCTTAATTTTGTCTCTTAGAGTGTTTAGAGCTAGCTCATGTCATTAGAAAAAGGTCTAAGTATGTTCAGTGGCGGAGCCAGGATTGAATTCAGGGGAGGGGGGGGGGGGAGGGGCAATTCCATCCTTATCTTAATACCTATGCAACATACTCCCTCCGTCCGTTTCTATTTGTAGGTCGTTTTGGCTTTTCTACGTGCATAGTTTTTTCTATGTATTTAGATATAGTATATGTCTAGATGCATAATAATATCTATGAACCTAGAAAAGCCAAAACGACCTACAAATAGGAACGGATGGAGTAAGTATTATTTTATTGAAGAGAAACTAATTAATTGCATTGAAAAGTATAAATACTATGATAAAGCAATCAAATGTGTTAAGGTTTCAAGAAAAATCTGTAAATGTTCAATCCAAATATTAAGAACAAATCTAACTTGTAAAGAAATCAATTGAAAGTATGTAAATGACTGAATGTGGACATGTATGTAGCCATGCAAACTTTGCTCTCAGCAGGCAACATTACAGGCATGCAGTGCAGCAGTTGCCCTCGGCTCTTGGCCTGCCTAAATTTTCTCAGGACCAAGGGGGGTTACGGCCCAGGTTGGCCTACATGTGGCTCCGCCAGTGAGTATGTTCATGGATAACAAGAAACCTTAGTTTTCGTGAATTGAGGACGTTAGCCATAAAATAAGTAGTTTAGGACAGCGATACGGTCTTCAAAGTATAACTTTAACTTCTTATTTTTATAAAAATATTTGTTAAAAACTGATATATGTATATTTATATGAAAGTATTATGCAAAAAATCTATTCACGTAGTTTTTACATTTTCAAACTCAACGACGGTGCAATGTCTTAGCATTTGTAACAGCACAACTGTAAAGCCAGCTTGGACGTTGGGCCGTTTGTGGGTTGGGCCGAGGCAGTCCAATCGGCCGACACAATGGACTAGTGCTGGGATCAAATCGATCGAGTGCAGCCTGCAGGCAGACCCCGAAGCTGATAAGCTGGCACGACCCCTCTGCGTTCTTCTACTGCAACTGCAAATCACCGTATCTGCGGCACACTGCATGTGGAGTCTGCGGGTGCTATCTATGGCGTCTGACTGGTTTGCTCATTTCTGGCAAAATTATCTGTACTGTTGCGGGACTGGGGGGTTTCGATCAGTGTAGTTCCAGCGTAATAAATGCCATGTGCAGATGTGCTCCAAGTCAAAAAAAAAAAAAAAAAAAACGTGGCGAGCACCGAGCAGGCAAGGTGAAGTTTTCATTGGTAATTTTCCCGTCACTCAGATCGATCGTCCGTTACAGCTTGTTTGGCACACGTCATTTCCTCGGTATTTCACATATTAAGCAGTTTTACATGTACCAAACAGTAGGATTCCGAAAATTTTCTAAACAACTGTTCTAATTTGGCACAGTAGAAGTGACAATCTCCTAGTGTTTACCACTCAACCAACTTGCATGTGTTTACCAAGAGACTTCATCAAACACAAAGTTCAAAAGTTAGTCCGTCCAAAAGTTCACCAAACATTTCTATTTTGTTTTTTTTGGCAAGGGACAACCGTAAGGAGCACTAGCATATACTCACTTGATGGAATATAGTTTTCCAACCATGGTAGTGGGTATTACCAATCTCACATCAAGAATATATGTGTTCTCAACAAACTTTATAGGCTACTTAGTGAGAATTGGGTTTGGCAACAATTGCTTCGAAACAAATACTTGGGTGTAAATCATTGACACAATTTAGACCTGTTCGCTTGGCTTATCAGCAATCAGCCAGCCGTACTTTTCTCTCAGCACAAATCAGCACCAGTCAACCAGCCAACAGTATTTTTCTCCCAGCACAAATCAGCACCAGCCAACCGAACATGTCTGAATTAGTGATGAATAAGCGAAATAATTGAATATGTTCTTTTACCAACTTTCTGGTGAGCATGTGGAGTTAACTTTCTAAACTGTATTTTTGTTGCAATGTCCATCAGCTTTCTGGTGTGCCATATCATACATAGGCGGAGAGTATTGCTTGATAGTATGGCAGGCTTATCATAGTGTATGAAATCATTTTCACATCATTGTCAGAAAGAAAAAGGTGGCTCATAAAAAGCATCAGTTCCCTTGGACCAGGCAACAAATCCTGCAATAGACATACTACTTGCATATGAAATGAAATGAATGCCTTTTTTTTCTAGAAAAACAAAGACGTGACATTACAACATTTGTTTTTACTGTATATTCGATTCAAACATTATCACTTACATGTTTCTCAACTAATGACTTCAAATCTTTACATTGTTACTCGCATTCTCTGTTTCATGTATTTCAATTTAAGCAACTTTTATGGAATTGCAACTGAAAAAACAATACTATGAGTGTATGTGAAGAATGCATGCATTGCATTAAAAGGACCACCATAAATTTAAATAAGTGTCTTAGCGCAGCTGATTTTTAATAGTATCCACTTAAATATAAAACACATGCATACATGATTGTTATCCGTTGCAACTCACGGAGGCAATGGATCTCGTAGTACAAGAATAATCGCCCAAGCTGGTTACTTCCGCTTCCCCGTATTGGAAGCGTAAAGCTTGGTACGTAGAGGCAGAAGCGGAACTTGAGCTCTATCTGCGAGTTCCATACCTGTGGAGCACAGCACACGTGCGCGCTCTCCAGTCTCCACCTCTCTCCCTCCCCTTCACCCCACGGCTCCACCCCCGCTTCCGTCTCCGGCCGGCGATGGCGACGGCCGCCGCCGCCGCCGCCTCCACGTCGCTCCGGCAGCTGAATCCATTCCCGCCTCGTTTCGCGGTTAGACTATTTAATATTTATCCTGTTTATCCCGATTTCTCAACCCAATGAAATCGTCGCTTTCTCGACCTCGGCGTCCTTTAAGTGTCCGAGCTAATGCTTACCAGAGTTTGTCCCGTCGGTGGTGTTGGGGGATTCCGGTGCAGTCCTCCGGGCTGAGTGCGCTCCATACGGGGCGCCGGATGCGGTTCGTGTTCTGTGCTTGATCTCTGCTTTTAGTTACATTTACTTGTACGCACATGGTTGCCTGGTTGGTGTTTCTGGGGTAGAGTGAAGGCGTTTTACCCAATTGTTCAGACTGGGAACAATGTATTTTCTCTGGTCATCTCCTTACCCTCGCTGGGCATTTTGCTTATTGCGGGATTGACATTTAATGATCTGGGAAAAAAATAACCGAACATTGAACACAAGATAAATATCACAATACAACTGTCATTGTATTATTTTTTTTAGTTTGCTCAGTGTTAAATTGTGATCCTGCCAGTGTAACTGGTCAATTAGCATGACTATTGTCCAGAGGTGATAAGTGATAACTCTGGGCTACTGATGCAAATTTGGGATTAGTGCTACTAGCCTACTACTACCACACTGTTATCAGGATCTACGATTTCAGTTTTCTATCTTGAAGTTCAATGTGTAATTCGTTAGCATGGCGGTTGAATGTTCTTAATTAAGAAGTTATGATTTCACTAAACAGGAGCACTTTGTTACGCGCTGCTGATAAAGCTCCTGAAGAATCCCTCAAGAAGACAATTGAAGTGGATAAGCTGATTGATATGCTAAGGGACGCAAATCCTAGAGAGGTAAATCATAAATATGATGTATATCTATCTGGCTGATCTGTGGCCATAATTAGATCGCATTAACATTTATTTCTGTACTACATTGCAATTACATCTTCACTCTATTGAATTCATCCAATTTACTAGTCTGCACTATGCTAAGTTTGGCCTTGCTTCCTCTATTACTTGTTCAAAATCTGCTGATGCCAACTGAGAAATGATTGATGAATCTATTGCTCATCAGTTTGATAAACTATTTTTGAACTATAGAAGCTAGGTGACAGTTGACCTATAAACTGTAGGGTTTCTTTTAGGCTTCTTACTGTCCTGTTCTACATGCTTGTACAATGTTTGAAGATTGCCTAAACATGTCATTATATTAGACTAATGTGTCTACAATATTTTTGAAATATTAAGTTAGTTCTCTGTTAAATCAACTGTGATAATCTTTTCTTGGTTTATTGTTTCTTTTCCCATAATGTCTTCATCTGATTAAATTACCCCCGTGCTTGTAAACAGCTTGATCAAATAGTGGTCGAAAATGTTCTGGCGTTCGATGCTGGTTTCTGGGTTCGGCTGGCTGCTAGGATTGACCTCTGCAAATCGGATGATGATAAAGCATGGTTTTACATATAAATACAGTTTGCCCTCCTATGGTTGTTATTATCTTCTATATCAATTAATCTAACTTTGCAATTGGTCTCTTGCTTTTGTCTTTTCAGAAAGACTATGAAGAGCTGGCTGAAAATGTCATGAACATTGTTGATCGACTTGTTCACAAGACTGATGTAAGAACCATGTTCCATCATGCATAAGTCATCATAGTACAACTGTATATGTCTTGATGTGAAGTGCGTAAACCTTTTGTATTTCTTTTTTGTTACAGATGTGTTGCATGCTGCTAATTTTCCCCCTTATGTTATGCAGCAAAAGATTGAGCAGTCAACTGATGTGCTGAAGGCAATAATTAGTCCTGTAATGCATGAAGGAGATGTGAAGTGGCCACCAAGAGATCCAGATACTCTCAAATTGATGGAGAAAGTAAGGTCACATGTCTTCCTATTTTTCTGCACATCTGTTGGTGGTGGTGTCGGCTTTTACATGCATTTTGTCATGGTCTCTGTATTTGCAGCGCCTGTAAAGTTTAACTTTGTTACACGGTCATCTGCATTAATTGACAGAATGTGTTGTGCAAATGTGATGGTCAGGGTAAAGATCCAAATACCTCATATAGTCTTATGAGACAATGTTATTCAGATTATGCTTTGCCCATGCCTGTTATTACCATTGTCTCTGCTTTTCAACCAACATTTCTTTGGGGCTTGAGAGATTTGTTGACCAATCTGTCACTTTGTGTACATTGAAATGCCAAATTGGCAAGTTTTTTCCCCCAGATTTTTTATGATTTTTTTTCTGTCCTGCTATTCCCAGGAAATATCACGCCGAGAACAAGAGGGACAGCTTGATGAGGGATTTCTGTCAGAAGTTAGTGCTCAGTTGAGGCAAGTAAGTATTATTTTCTGTTTTTATGCTAGCAAGTTGTGTATTGTTCGCAACATCGATCAAATTCTATTTTTCATTGGATTTGTAATATATTTACATGTGCCTAGGCTAAACAAGATGGAGACAAACCAGGGCTTCAGGCTATGCTGCAAAAGGTGTTGCAGTTATATGCGTCCATATCTCTCCAAAAGCGCAGTTATGCTTACAAAGGTAAGATTTCTTTATGCATTACTTTTCGGCTGCTCAGTTATAGATATTGGGGAAGGTCTTCAATTTCGTTTTGTCCCGAGTAACTTTCTTCTTTTTTCAGGGGGGCAAGTCGTAGTTCCGGAGAAGTTTCTTGAATCTGTAATACAGGGTCTGTATTGCTGCTCAGAGATTCATTTATCTTTCTTTTGCATCTACTAGTTCTCGTATCTGATAAATAGAGATTTGCAATGCAGCGCCTGCGAATGAGTGGAGCAAGGTGCTACTTGATGGACTTACAGTTGGAAAAGGAGATATTTCACCAGACGAACTTTATGCTGTTATTAATAAGAGAATTGAGAGAGTCTTAATTCGGACAGTAAGATTCAGAAACTTCTGAGTTCTTCAAAGAGCAGGGCCTTGTCATGTGCATCTTCTCAACCGTTCTCCCCGTTCTGTTTTTCTATTTTACAGGAAGGTGGTTCTTATGAGCAACGTATTCTTGTCGAGTTTCTAAAAGAGATACAAGCTAGAGCAGAGGAAGTTGTTAAAGTGCTTCAAGGACCAACTATCTAAGTTCTGATGGCCCCATTTACAGGATACATGTTTTCTTCTCTTTGAGCATAACCTGATGGGCCACCCGGCTGAAGATTCCTTGATACCATTTGACAGAGAATTGAAGCAGGTAGCCAGGTAAGCACCCCAATTCTTTCCATACAGAACCTGAAACACTGTATTCTGGGGTGCATGCTAACAGATTCTTTTCAGTTTCAGATACAAGCTGATGCTGGGTCCTGATCACAATGGATCACAGAAACTGAGCAGAAATGAGAGTCTACCCTCTCTCAAAAAGAACGATATAGAGTCAGGAGCATTGCATGATTACAGTGTATCGCGTGTGTGCTTATTCTGAGTCGCATTCTAATTTCAGTAGATACACCTCGACCGTCTTAGGTGGGTTTTCTGTCGGGATAACGAGATTTTCTGGGTTTTTGTCTATTGATGAAAACTTTTATACTACAAAGAACTTGTAATTTTTTGTCATATCGAGGGAGATGGCGACCCTCTCGTCTCCCCCACCCCCTCCCCTCCCCTCCCCTCCGCCAACTCCACCAGCCCCACGCCGGCCCTCACCCCGTCTCCCCCACCCCCTCCCCTCCCTCCACCAGCCCCACGCCGGCCCTCACCCCGTCTCCCCCACCCCCTCCCCTCCCCTCCGCCAACTCCACCAGCCCCACGCCGGCCCTCACCCCGAGCCCGGCGGCCACCTCCCCCTCCTCCCTACCGGCGTCAAGACCTCTGTCCGTTCCTGGGACTGGGCGCGGTAAGGCCCTGCGCTGGAGCCAGGATACGCCGCCCTCTGGTAAGTCTGGCAGCGGTGCCACGCCGGCGTCTTTCAAGGAGGTGCTTCTGGCGGCGATCTCCGCGGGCCCTGTAGGTTCTTCGACACCGCCGGCGAGTCCTCCTCGCGTCATTCCTCGTGTCGTGCTGCACGAGGCCGACTCCCGGCCGCTGCCGCCGCAGCGCGGCCTGGACGCCGAGGGCTGGCAGGAGGCCGAAAGCCGCCGCTCTCGCAAGGCTCGCCTACGGGTGGAGCGTGGACCTCGTCGCCGCGTTCCTGTGGATCTTCGTGGCTTGTGTTTCAACTGCTTCTCGCCGGACCACCGTGCTGCCTTCTGCAACAACCAGACCCGTTGCTTCAAGTGTCGTCGGCTTGGTCACCGGGCTTACTGGTGCCGCATCTCCGGCATGGTGGCTCGTCCGGCGTCGGCCTCCCATCCTCGAAATGCTATCTGGCATCGTAGGGAAGCTGGCCCTTCTGCTGTAGGTGGGAGTGATGGGAACAGTGGTGACACCGCCTTGTTTCCTCCTCCTGCTGGCGAGGTTGTGGCCAGTGGACCTCCGCTGGATGCTCCCGGCTCTGCCGGCGAGGGCGGAACCCAGGAAGCTGGTGGAAGGCGGCATCGACGGCGTGTCCGGCGGCGGCGGGCTGCGGGGCGCGAGGTGTACGATCACCGTATACCTGCGGGCTCGGACCCCCCTCCCGTGGCGGCTCCGGAGGATGCTGCCATGGCGGAGGATGGCGCCGGCGCGGGCATTCGGCCTAGGAGAATCATTGACCGTTCGGAAAGAATGGCTAGGGCTGAGGATGAGCTTCGTTGCGCTCTATCGGTGTTGGTGGTCGGTGAGCCCACAGCTGTTTCGGTTGATGGTCTGGCGGCTGAGCTTGCTCGCCGTTTTGATCTCCCGACCAACTCAATGGTGCTTCATCGCCTGCGCCCCAACGAGCTGCTGCTGGTGTTCTCGAATGAAGCTGATGCCCTCCGTGTCTATAATGACGAGCGGCCTATCCAGCTCTCTCAGATCACCCTCCATTGCCGGCGTTGGTCTCGGCTTCAAAATGCTACTGCGGTCTCCCTGCCTCACCTCGTCGACATTGAAGTTCGCGGAGTTCCGCCGCACGTCTGGGAGCTTGAGACAGCTGAACACCTTCTGGACGAGTGGTGTTGGATTCGTGCTCTGCATCCTGACACGATAGGTCGCCGGGACTACTCTGTTTTTCGGTGCTCTGCATGGTGTTCACGACCAGAGAAAATTCCGGCGGCCATGGAGCTGGTGGTGGTGGAACCGCCTGTTCCGGTCGCGGAAGTCCCTCCTCTGAAGCGTGCTATGTACTATGGTGTTGAAATATCCGTGGTGCCGGATGCTGGTCGATCGCCGGGATTTGGAGCGCCCCCGGCTCCACCTCCGGCCGGCCATGGAGGAGGACGTCGCCGGTGAAGGGACTCTCGATCTCCGGGTTCCCCTCCTTGAAGCCAGGGCGACGGATCCATGTCCCGAGGTGGTGCGCCTCGTTTACGGGGACAAGCGGGCCCGGTGCATGGGGGCGGCAACTCGGGAATCCAGCAAAAGATCGCCGGTGCTGCATGCTCGGGGTCCGAGGAGGCGGCGGCTGCAACGGCTTCCTCCCCCCCATGCAACTCGCCTATTACCGAGGAGGGCCTTGATGATAGGGCGGCCCTCGCCAATACTCCGGCCTTGGGCGTTGGGGACGTGATCCCTGGAGCTCCGGAGGGGGATTCATTGCTCTCCAACGAGCCTCTCTGGCAGCCGCTGGGGGATATTTTTGGGCTTAATGGGCTGGCACAAGTTGCTAATGAGGCCTTAATGCTGAGCTGCACTGATGATATATCACCGATGCACCATGTATCTCTTGATGAGCCTGTCCTGTCCACGATTGGGGTAACACCAGTAGCTCACAGCGCCCGGGATATACCGTCCCACACCCTCGAGCCTGTCCCTTGTGCTGCTCCCTCTGCTGTCAAGACCTACTCCCGTCGCAACAAAAATCTGTTCACTCCCAAACAATCAGAGGGCCGTCCAAACTGTGCTACCATGGATGTCGTTGAGCATGTTCAGTCTCCGCCGCTGGACATAGTTCAGACATGCGTCGAAGGCGCTAACATGTCTCCGCCCGCGGTAGAAGTTCTCGCCCCCACGAGTGTCGTAGAGGAACTCTTGGCTCCATCGCCAGCCCCTCCAACCCAGCCGGTGAATGTTGCAGCCATGGATGTCCCTCCGCTCGTGGACTCACAAATTGTGACAGCTGATATAGTTGTTCCCGCTGCCTCTCCAACCTCGGCATTCATCGCTAAGATTACCAAGCCGGTGGGGGTTGTGCTGCATTGCCCTCCACCTCCCAAGCTAAGAAAGAAAACACTGCCCAGGGACTTCGTACCTAGGAGGAGCAGAAGAATTGCTAACCTTCCGCCGAGCACTGATCACAAGTCAGCAGCCACTGTCTGCCGTCAGTTACAGTTCCTGAATAATGAGAATGGTGTTGCTAATGGTGAGGATCGTATCTCTGAGGAAGCTTTGGAGCAGTATGTCAGGAATTTTGAACAAGTGTTGGGTCATGATCATGTTAAGGCTCTCGCAGCCCTGTTTGGCTGGAATGCGCCCTCTTGTGATGAGGTGCGTTCTATGGCAAACATAGCAGTGTTTTAGGGGGATTGTTGTGCTCTAGGGAGTTCCCATCTCTTGAACAATGAATTCTTGCAATATCTTAATATGGAATGCTAGAGGTCTTAATGATAAAGCACGCCGAGATGCTGTTCACCAAACTGTGCAATCGTGTCAACCGGCTTTAGTTTGCTTGCAAGAGACAAAACTATCCCATATCACAGCTCATGATGTGCTGTCAATACTTGGGCAGGCCTTTCACTCCTTTGTGTACCTCCCTGCCCAGGAAACAAGGGGAGGAATTCTGGTTGCTTGGAGAAATGATGTATTCACAGCTGAGTGCCATCGTGTCCATCGTCATTCTGTCTCGGTCAAGTTGCGAATAGATGAACAACACGCTTGGTGGTTCTCCGGGGTTTATGGGCCTCATTTGGATGCAGAGAAACCAACCTTCCTTGAAGAATTAAGGGAGGTGAGAGGTTATTGTAGTGGACCATGGATGTTAGCAGGTGACTTCAATATGATCTACTGTGCTGAAGATAAAAACAATGACAATGTGAACAGAGCATTGATGGGGCGATTTCGCCGGTTTGTGAATGATATGGAACTCAAAGAAATTCCACTTATTGGTCGTAGGTATACTTGGTCCAATGAGAGGGCTTCTCCTACTCTGGTCAAGTTGGATAGGGTCCTTTGCACAGGGGATTGGGAGGATATTTATCCGGATTGTGTTTTACAAAGCCTCGCAACAGAGATGTCGGATCACTGCCCCCTTGTGCTCGGGCTTCAGGATGGAGTTAGAGGCAAGAGAAGATTCCACTTTGAAAGTTATTGGACACAACTGCCGGGGTTTATGGACACAGTCAGGATTTCTTGGGATGAACCGGTGAGACCTGCTGGCCCTCTTGAGCGCATCTCAATCAAGCTTAAACGGTTGACACGTGCCTTGCAATCTTGGAGTGCTAAGAAGGTGGGACATATAAAGTCACAGCTGGCCCTCGCTAGAGAAGTGCTGCATAGGCTTGAAATGGCACAAGATATGAGGCAGCTATCTGCACAAGAGGACTGGCTACGGAAGGAATTGAAGCGTCATTGCCTGCAACTAGCATCATTTGAAAGGACTATTGCAAGGCTACGGTCCCGAGTCAGATACCTTAAAGAGGGTGATGCAAACACTTCGTTCTTCCATAAGCAAGCAGCTTTTCGCAAGCGCAAGAACTTTATTCCTAAACTTATTAATGGTGATAGAGTGGCCACATCCCAGGAGGACAAGCAAGAGGTCATGTATGAATTTTATGAGAACCTGATTGGTAAAGCTGCTGATCGATCCCTCTCATTGGACCTTCAAACCTTTCATAGGCCGGGTTTGGATCTGTCCATGCTGGATAACCCAATCACGGAAGAAGAAGTCTGGGCAACCATTAAAGCTTTGCCATCAGATAGAGCCCCGGGACCAGACGGTTACACTGGCAGGTTTTACAAGGTGTGTTGGGAGGTGATCAAAGCAGATGTTATGGCTGCGATTATCACTTTGCAGCAAGGAAATGCTAGGGGACTGGGACTCCTGAATGCTGCTTACATAACCCTCATCCCCAAGAAGGAGGATGCCACGTTAGCCAAGGATTTTCGCCCAATCAGTTTAGTGCATAGCTTTGCGAAACTGGTAACTAAAATCCTTGCTAATCGGCTGGCACCACACCTAAATTCTATGGTTGCTACAAATCAGAGTGCATTCATTCAAGGGCGTTGTATTCATGATAATTTCATCCTTGTTCAGCAAACTGTGAAGGTACTTCATCGGCAAAAGGTATCAAGTATATTCCTGAAATTGGACATCTCTAAAGCCTTCGATTCGGTTTCATGGTCGTTTCTTCTGGAAGTGCTCTCGCACTTGGGTTTTGGCATGTCTTGGTGTAACCTGATTTCAAACCTGTTATCTACTTCCTCCACTCGTGTCATGCTAAATGGGGATCCAGGAGACGTTATCCAACATCAGTGTGGACTCCGCCAAGGCGACCCTTTATCCCCGATGCTTTTCATCCTTGTCATGGACGTACTTAATAGTCTCTTTGTGAAAGCTGTGGAGGAAGGGCTGCTGCAACCCCTGTCCCGAAGAATCTCTGGACAGCGAGTTTCCTTATATGCTGATGATGTTGCCCTCTTTATAAGGCCGGTTGAGAATGAGTTACAGGTCACAAAGGAAATTCTTAATGTCTTTGGTATAGCTTCTGGCCTGCAGACAAACCTTCACAAGAGTAGCATCATTCCCATCCATTGTGAAGAAGCTGCACTACTGCCTGTTAGGGACATTCTCCCTTGCGTTGTAGCTGAGTTCCCTTGCACTTATTTGGGGCTGCCACTGTCCAACAAGAAGCTGAGGAAAAATGATCTTATGCCTTGGATTGAGAAGGTAGCTGACAAGTTGCCAGGATGGAAAACGGTTTTAATGAATAGGGCTGGACGAATCACTATGGTCCGATTTGTTCTTTCAGCTATACCTATCTATCTACTGATCGCTATCAATGTTCCAAAGTGGTTCATCAAAGCAATTGATAAAATCCGAAGAGGGTTTCTTTGGAAAGGGTAGGAACAAGCAGATGGAGGCTGCTGCTTAGTAGCATGGGAGAAAGTCATGAGACCCCTGGACCTTGGTGGTTTAGGTATTATCAATTTAGAGGTCATGGCTTGGGCGTTGCAAGCAAGGTGGCAATGGCACAGGAAAATTCGAGCTGATCGACCCTGGAATGATCTAGAACTCCCCTCGCATCCTAACTCGATTGCCTTGGTTGCTATCGCTGTCAACACAGAGTTAGGAAATGGAAACAACACGCTCTTTTGGACAGATAAGTGGATACATGCGTGTTCAGTGGAGAATCTGGCACCTGCGGTATTTGAAAAGCTGTGAAAGTGCATCTAGGCATTTAATCTATTTTGGTGATTAATGGCAATAGAAATTTGGATATGATGCTTTGCATGAGTTGTGCAGGAATAAAATGAAATAAAAGGGAGAAAATACTAAAGGAAGGACCCCAACGCTTTTTCATATGGTGGATGACTCAATTGGTGGATTTAAATTTATTTTTCCGTTTGAAATTGAGTATAGGACCACCGTACTATCAAGGGGGACGTAGTTGATAAATTCTAGATGCTAAAAGTGCTTTACTTGAGATGACAAACTCTTGAGAGACACAAAAACACTTCACAAACACCTCTTTCTGCTCGGCCGAAACTTAGGCCGGAAGATCCGACCGGAAGTTCCGGGCGGCTCGGTCTCGAGTTTTTCCTGGCCGGAAGTTCCGGTTGTGGCATCGGAAGATGCATGACTTAGTCGTTTTTCGAGCTCCTGAGCGCCATGCGTACAAGTTACGACCCTAGGCCGGAAGATCCGACCGGATGTTCCGGCCGGCTCTATCTTGGCTTTCTCCGGGCCGGAAGTTCCGGGGTCCCCCGGAAGATCCGACACATGGTCGGAAGATCCGGCCCCTGGAACTTTTCTGGAGTTTTCCTAACACATATCTGTTGGTTGTCGGAATATCCGACTAAGTGTCGGAAGATCCGGTACCCCTTCACAGAGCACATAACGGTCATATTTTGGGGGGTTGGTATAAATACCCCTCACCCCCCCTCATTCATTTGCTGCTGCACACACGACCTAACACAAGACAAGAGCATTCACTCTCCTCCTCAAATCCCCTCCCAAGCTTGATTCTTGCCAAGATTCACCTAGGGTTTGAGTGAGAGAGAAGACTAGAAGTGAGAACTCCCCTTGTTCATCTCGTGAAGCACTTCGAGCAACTTGAGTTCATTGATTCACGTTTGTTACTCTTGGAGCTTGCTCCTAGACGGTTAGAGGTGCCGGTGAACTCCCATTCTCTTGTGGTTTGAGTCCCGGAAGTTTGTATTACCCTCTCTCTTCGTGGGAGCACATAGTAAGTAACTCAATCCTCCTTTGTGGTTGATTGGGAGAGACTTGGGGTTAGTGTGACAGCCCGGCTCTTTGTGAGCATCTCAACGGAGACGTAGCTCCTTTGTGGAGTGAACTTCGATAGAAAATCCTTTGTCTCCACATTTGCTCTTGTTCTTATTGTTTCTATAACTTGATTTGTCCTGATCTACTTATTTGTGGCTATACTCTGATATTGATCATATATAGAAGGTTCCTTACATCTTTTGAGAGTTTTGTATTCAAGTGGAATTGTCAAAAGGTCATTAGATTTCAAATCTCGAAGTACACTTGAATTGCCTGTCGGAAGATCCGGCTTATCATCGGATCTTCCGATATTCTGTCCCAGTCGGAAGATCCTGTACAGTGTCGGATCTTCCTGATCCGAGACTGTGTCGCATCATCCGACTTTCTGACAGTTTTCGGAGGATTTTTGCAGGAATTTTTAAACAGGCCTATTCACCCCCCCTCTAGGCCTAGTGTTGGTCCTTTCAATTGGTATCAGAGCCTAATCCCTTGTTTAGGCTAAACAGCTAAGGGAAAAACACTATGGCCGGTACGGGAGATGGATCCGAGATGGCTTCCGCTCACAAAGATAAA
Source organism: Echinochloa phyllopogon (assembly GCA_033239725.1). Classification (NCBI taxonomy): domain Eukaryota; kingdom Viridiplantae; phylum Streptophyta; class Magnoliopsida; order Poales; family Poaceae; genus Echinochloa; species Echinochloa phyllopogon. Next base: position 44,000,983 of record BTCW01000002.1, on the reverse strand, counting down.
CATCCGACGCCCATTGAGTCAATCTCAAGCGATGATGAATTCAACATTAGCGATGTTGATGAGAGCTTGGATGAACAAGAAAAGAAGAAGCAAAGAAGGGAGAAGATAAGGAAGAAGATTAAGGAGAAGGCCGAAAGAAAGGCGCAAAAGCTTCTCAAGAAGAAGATACGGGAAAGAGACGCTCTCGACGGACTTCACTCGGTGTCTTATCGATATGAGACATCTTCTTCTAACAAATCTTTCGACCCTTCTAGTCTTAATTTCTCATCCGTTCCAATGGGCAAAGTCCCCAAATTCAATGGGATTGACTATGCCCGGTGGAGCGATGATATGAAAGTTTACTTGCATGGTCTTCATCCATCTCTTTGGACTATTGTGAAAATAGGTGTTGACAAGAGTGCAACGCCAAGTTGAGAACAAGAGTACGACATCTTCCGCAACTCTCAAGCCGTGACCGTGCTTAGGAGTGCTCTAAGCTATGGGACACTCTTCAAATGGCACATGAAGGATCGGATGAGGTCAAGGAAGGCAAGGTAGATCTCTTACAAGGAGAACTAGAAGCTTTTGTCATGAAGAAGGATGAGTCTTTGCAAGAGATGTATGATCGATTGAAGCTTCTTGTCACCGAAATTAGAATGCTTGGAAGCAATGATTGGGGTGAGAGCAAGGTCACAAAGAAATTGCTTAGAGCATACGCACCCGAGAACCCAATGCTTGCCACAATAATTAGAGAAAGTGACAAGTTCAAGACAATGGTGCCCATGGAGCTATTCAACAAGTTGCAATATCATGAGATGAATAGCTTGGATGTGACAAGGTCAATCCAACAAACCGAAGTCAAGACCATAACTCTCAAGGCCGAACCAAGCAAGAAAGTTGAGTCAAATGAGAAGACCTCAACTTCCAAGAAGAATGAAGATTCAAACGACCATGAGAGCACCGATGAAGAAACCGCTATGATGGTTAGGAACTTCAAGAGATTCATGAAGACAAAAGGTGAAAAGAAGAGCTTCTCTCAACGAAGATGCTATGAGTGTGGGGAGAAAGGTCACTACATTGCCGATTGTCCCCGCAAGAAGAATGACAAGGATGACAAGAAGTCCAAGGACAAGACCAGTGACAAAGACAAGAAATACAAGGAAAAGAGTCGAGAGTACAAGAAAAAGTTTGGAAGTGCACACATCGGTGAAGGTTGGGATTCATCAAGTGATGACTCCGGTGATGAAGGAATGACCACTTGTGCCATCCAAGCTCCTACACCAACTCCACGACTCTTCAACAACATCAATGAGAGTGATGACGAGGCTCCCATGTGCCTCATGGCTCAAGGGACTAAGGTATTTGATACCACACCACCTCTCTCATCCACCCTCTTGTCATCTAGGAACATTGAAAATGATCTAGAAAATGAAGAAGCCGAACATGAGAAAAACATGATAAAGAAGTTCGGCAAAGATGGCTACAAATTTATTAAAAAACTAATAGAGAAAGTTGAGAAAAGAAAGGAGTCTCTTGATAGGCAAGAAGAATTGCTCATCCTTGAGAAGGAGAGAAACCTTGTCCTAGAAGAGGCTCTAGTTGAGGAGAAACTCAAGGTTGAGAAGTTGGCTTGTGAGTTATCTCATGCCAATGACTCATGGGAGAAGATGTCAAAGGAATTGTCTTTGACAAATGACTCTCTAACTAACCTAAAGAATGCTAAAAGTGAGCTTCAAGAAAGGCATTCAAGCCTAGAGATCAAATATAAAGATCTAGAAACCAACTTTAGCTCACTTTGGGAAAGTACCAAGAACAACTCTAAAACAACTCTTGACTCAAGTGTCTCTACTAGTGAAGGCTGCTCAAGATGTTATAAAATTGATTTAGATGCTTGTGCAACTAACATTTCTAAGCTAGAAGAGAAAGTCAAGGCTAAAGATGCCCAAATCCAAAAGTTGACCAATGTCATTGGCCAAGACCAAGGTAAGGGCAAGAGTGTATTCAAGACCCACCCGGCATATAAAGCCGGTAGATATGATACTATCAAGGATGGGCTTGGATACACTCGAGGTGGAAAGGCCAATGGGACAAAGAAGATAAGAGGTCGTGATGTGACATTGTTCACCAAGGGGACCAATCTAGGTGAACTAATGGATGCGGCTCATGGGGTGGTAATGTCCATGGAGCCCTTGCAAATGGCAAAAGCATCTAGTCAAGATGTCAAGATCAAGACCAAGAAGGAAGAGAAGGTCATTGAGCACAAGCCATCGCCAAACTACTCCATCGACTATATGGTCACTTGGGACCAAAATGGGAAGATGGTGGTAAAGTATATAGGTGCTCATACTAGGAAGATGATGAGAAGTGTGTGGGTGCCTAAAATGTCAAAAGCTAACACTCAAGGACCCAACCACTTTTGGGTACCTAAGTCCAAGGCTTAAACTTGTTTTGTAGGCATATTCCTCCGGTGGACCTTCGTGGTTGTTGGATAGTGGATGCTCAAATCATATGACCGGAGAAAGGAATATGTTCGCAAAGCTACAAGAGTATAACTCACCCGTTGAGAAGATCACATTTGGTGACAACAATCATGGTGATGTCATAGGTCAAGGTGAAATAGCTATCTCACAAGACTCATCTCTTTCCAATGTTTATCTTGTTGATTCTTTGGGATACAACTTGTTGTCGGTCTCACAACTTTGTGAGAAGGGTTACAATTGTCTCTTTACTAATGAGGGTGTGAGCGTCCTAAGAAGGGAGGATTCCTCTATTGCTTTTACGGGTCGACTCAAGGGAAAGCTTTACTTAGTTGATTTCACAACTAGTAAAGTGGAACCGGAGACTTGTTTAGTGGCAAAATCTAGCTTGGGTTGGCTTTGGCATCGCCGGCTAGCTCATGTTGGGATGAGGAACTTGGCCAAACTTCAAAAGGATGAACACATCCTAGGACTAACTAATGTTGTGTTTGAGAAAGATAGATTGTGTAGTGCTTGTCAAGCCGGGAAGCAAGTTGGTGCTCCACATCCACCCAAGAATATTTTGACTAGCTCAAGACCACTCAAGTTGCTTCACATGGATTTATTTGGACCGGTTGCATATGTTAGCATTGGCAGGAACAAGTATGGACTTGTCAGTGTAGATGACTTTTCTCGCTTCACCTGGGTTTTCTTTTTGCAAGACAAGAGTGAAACTCAAACAATAATCAAGAGATTCATTAAAAGAGCTCAAAATGAGTTTGAGTTGAAGATCAAGCATATAAGAAGTGACAATGGGACGGAGTTCAAGAACACCAATGTTGAAGAGTTTCTTGATGAAGAAGGAATCAAGCATGAGCTCTCCGCGCCATACACACCTCAACAAAATGACATTGTTGAGAGGAAGAACCGGACTTTGATTGAAATGGCACGGACCATGCTTGATGAGTACAAGACTCCGGATAACTTTTGGGCCGAGGCGGTTAGCACGGCTTTCCATGCCACTAACCGTCTCTATCTTCAAAAGTATTTGAACAAGACTCCATACGAGATACTAACCGGTAACAAACCAAAGGTGCACTACTTTCGAGTCTTTGGTTGCAAATGTTACATTCTTAACAAGAAAGCCAAAAGCTCAAACTTTGCACCTAAGGTTGATGAAGGCTTTCTACTTGGTTACGGTACTAACGAACACGCCTACCGTGTTTTCAACAAAACCACCGGTTGCGTTGAGATCACGGTAGACGTAAAATTTGATGAATCAAACGGCTCTCAAGTAGAGCAAGTTGTAAATGACCTTGTAGATGAAGTCCCACCAAGTCAAGCCATCAAGAACTTGAGTTTAGGGGAAGTGAAGCCTCAAGAGCCTCCAAATGAAGATGAAGAACAAGACCAAGATCCGGAAATCATGTTTAACATCGATCCATCACCATCAACAAGAGTTGAACCACCAAGCTCATCACAAGATCAAGTCCAAGATCTTGGTGACGATCATGACCATGGCAATGATCAAGGGGGAGCTCAAGGTGAAGATGCTCAAGATGTTGAGTCACATCATGAAGAAGATGATGATGGACCCATCCAACGTCAATCAACATTTTCACATCCAAGAGTTCACCAAAGTGTTCAACGGGATCATCCCGTTGACAACATTCTAGGGAGCATCCAAAGAGGGGTAACCACTCGTTCACGTTTAGCAAATTTTTGTGGATGTTACTCGGTTGTCTCCTCTTTGGAACCTCTCAAGGTAGAAGAAGCTCTTGGAGATGTGGATTGAGTTATTGCAATGCAAGAAGAGTTGAACAACTTCACAAGAAATGAAGTATGAGAATTGGTCCCAAGACCCAAGCAAAATGTGATTGGCACCAAGTGGGTTTTCCGGAACAAACAAGATGAAAATGGCATTGTCACAAGAAACAAAGCTAGATTGGTTGCTCAAGGCTTCACTCAAATTGAAGGGCTTGATTTTGGCGAGACATATGCTCCGGTGGCAAGACTTGAGTCAATTCGTATCCTTTTGGCCTATGCATCTCATCACAACTTCAAGTTGTATCAAATGGATGTGAAGAGTGCATTCTTGAATGGGCCTCTTGGGGAGCTAGTATATGTGGAGCAACCACCGGGATTTGAAGACCCCAAGCACCCCGACCACGTCTACAAACTCCATAAGGCGCTCTATGGGCTTAAGCAAGCACCTAGAGCATGGTATGAATGCCTCAAGGATTTTCTTCTCAAGAATGGCTTTGTAATGGGCAAATCTGATTCTACTCTCTTCACTAGGAAAATAGACAAAGATTTGTTTGTTTGTCAAATTTATGTTGATGATATAATCTTTGGTTCTACTAATGAAAAATTTTGTGAAGAGTATAGTAGGATAATGACCAAGAGATTTGAGATGTCAATGATGGGGGAATTGAAGTTCTTTCTCGGATTTCAAATCAAGCAATTGAAGCATGGCACGTTCATATGGCAAACCAAATATACAAGTGATATGCTCAAGAAATTTGACATGGCCAATGCTAAGCCCATCAAGACCCCTATGCCGGTGAATGGCCATCTTGATCTAAATGAGGAAGGCAAATCGGTCGATCAAAAGGTATATCGCTCCATGATTGGTTCATTGCTTTACCTTTGTGCATCTAGGCCGGATATTATGCTTAATGTGTGCAAGATTTCAAGCCAATCCTAAGGAATGTCATTTAATGGCTGTTAAGAGAATTTTTAGATATTTAGTGCATACTCCAAACCTTGGCTTGTGGTATCCCAAGGGCTCCACTTTTGATCTACTTGGCTACTCCGATTCGGATTATGCCGGTTGCAAAGTGGATCGGAAGAGTACAACGGGGACATGCCAATTTCTTGGTAGGTCTTTGGTGTCATGGAGCTCTAAGAAACAAAATTCCGTTGCGCTATCCACCGCCGAGGCCGAGTACGTTGCAGCCGGTGCTTGTTGTGCTCAACTACTTTGGATGAGGCAAATCTTGAGTGACTTTGGTTGTGAGTTCAAAAATATCCCACTCTTGTGTGACAATGAGAGTGCCATAAAACTAGCAAACAACCCCGTTCAACACTCAAGAACCAAGCACATAGACATTAGACATCACTTCCTTAGAGACCATGAAGCCAAAGGAGATATCGCCCTATGCCATGTTGGAACCGAAAAACAACTGGCCGATATCTTCACCAAGCCTCTTGATGAGCAAAGGTTTTGTTCCTTGAGGAGTGAGCTAAATATCTTGGATTCTCGTAACTTGGCTTGACTTGTTGCATACACAATTGATTGATGCCTAGACTAGAATAAAAAATGTTTTTATTCTATTTTTATGGTGTGAGTTTTTCAAAATTTTGATCTTATGATCGTTGGATCTTTTCTTGTTTCAAGTTGATCATGGTTATGTGATTGATTGTTTGTTGCTGGTCAACTTTGGGACAAGATCCTTATATGTTCATAAGCTAGTTCTCTCAAAATCGTCAATCAAACCCCGTCGTGGAAAATCATCTTCGGGACATATCTTCTCTGGGCCGGATCTTCCGACAGACCCCCGGAACTTACCCCTGGAAGTTCCGGGCGGCTCTGTCTCCCTTCGCTCTCTCTGAGAGTTTGCCGGATCTTCCGATCCGGCCAGATCATCCGACAACATGTCGGATCTTCCGGACCTGGGAGCTGGCGGAACTTCCGGTGCTGATCTCTGGTTCTGACTCTATCGGATCTTCCGACACTCTCTCGGAACTTCCGGCCTGTGCGCGAATATATATATCTGGGACGAACCGTTACCTCTCCCATTCTTTCTTTCTCCCTCCACCAACGCCTCTTCTCTCCCTCACTCCACCCCATACGGCGATTTGAAGATTGGACCGTGAATTTCTTCATCAAGTGACATCTTTTGATTCCCCAACACTCCAAGGCTCTATCCCCCTCGGATTCTTCAAAGTCCTCGTGGTAAAATCTCCAAGGTACTTGCCCCAATCTTCCCGTCGCCCGATCTCTCAATGTAGAAGGTTCTAGTGGATTTCCATTGGTGAATCATCTCATATACATGCCTAGAACACTTCTCTATGATCTCGTGTCGTTTGGTGGGCTAAATCTTCGGTTCCTTGGTTGTTAGGGTTAGGCCCGACTCTATCGGATCATCCGACTATGGGCCGGAAGATCCGGACCCCCGGATCTTCCGACTCATTGCCGGAAGATCCGACCGAGTCGAGCTCTGTCCTATCAATTCAGTTACCAATCTTTGATCCTTTCTCTAAATGTATCCTTGCATATCTTGTCAGATGGTTAAAGAGAAGGTCACACAGAAGAAGAGCACCTTTTTGACTGCGCGTCCAAGTACCGGTCACACCAAAAGCTCCTTTCACCCACCTAGTGGTTCGTCCTCTGAGTCGGACACCAACTCAGATGAGGGCATTAGAGAAGTTGGCAAGGGGAAGCGCTCAGAGAAACTGACAACTTCTCGCTCTGTTCGAGGAAGAGCCCAGCCAAGTGGGCAAGGGCGCAAAATTCCTCCTCGTCCCAGAGTCAAGAGAGCTGGCCAAGAAGAAGGACCTGGGACACAGTATAATGATGATATTGACATATCCTTTCTTGCTCAGAATTTCATAAGCACTGCCATTCCCTTCCGTCACTCACAAGATAGTCCCTTGGTCAATTTCAAGTTAGCCAAAAACAGCATGAAGCCTCTAAGGTTCAGTGAACATGAGGATCCAAGGAGCATCCGATACAAACTCTTCAAGGGTGATCCTCGGTTTTGGCTTCCACACCAGGCAGATTGGTATGAGTCTGTGATCCTGAAGATGACTCGGATTTGCACTCCAATGTATTGGGTTGACTGGAAATATCTGAGGAACTTCCCACCACCGCTCAAGCATGTTGTTGAGGATGTATACAAGCGATGTGTGGAGATGGATGTGGACCAGGTGATGGCATTTGAGTGTCCATACAATGAAGAAGTCATTGCCCAATTTTATGCTACTCTATGGGTTGATGAGGAAAGGTATGAGATGCACTGGACTTTGTGTGGGAAACGTCTTTCCATCACTTTGCATGATTTTTCCGGTTTGCTTGACCTTGCTGAGGAGACTGCTTATGCTCATACTAGCAATGATCATAGCAAGGTTGACCTTCATCTTGGGAGAATACTAGATGACACCAAGTTGGCATTCATGTATGATCATGCTTATGGAGAGGTGGTGTATGGGAAGTACAAGGGTCTCTCTCCGTTCTACAAGTTGCTAAATCAACTTTTTCGAGGGACCTTGTACTCTAGAGCAGGAGATGCCGACAACATCTCAAAGATGGCAAAGAACTTACTTTTTCAAATGGCCCCCGGGAAGCCCAAGTTCAAGGTGTTCAACTTCATTTGGAATGAAATCATCTACTGCTCTCATGATGCTTCTAGTGGCTGTCACTATGCTCCTTACATTTTTCATATGATCAAGTATGTGACTGGGATCAACATTTTGACTGACAAGCTTCATCCCCCATACAAATCTCCTCCGGGCAAGATCACGCAACTTCTAAAGATCAAGTCCAAGGCATATCAGGGTGCTCCAACCCCATCCTCTCAAGGTGCCTCATCTTCCCGAGCTCCTCCACCACATGCTCCAGCCTCATCGAGTGGCCCCTCTGTTACTCCCAAAGGCAAGATGAGTAAGATTGACTTTCTGCTCCAAGGCATGTTCTCTTGCTTTAACATGTGCAAATATGAAGTCAAGAGGTCTCATGAGCGTGAGCAACGCGCCGAGTATGATAGATACATGGCGGATAAGCGCCACAAAGAGCTTCTTGAAAAGTTAAATATGCCACATTCTCCTGTTCATCAACTCAGGGAAGTCACTCCTCCACCTCCCTTTGCAAATCCTTGGGAGGACTACTCATAGGAATATGTCTTTGGTGCCTCTCAACAACAAGGACAAGGTGAGGAGGAGATAGTGGAAGAAGAAGAAGAAGAAGGAGAAGGAGAAGAAGAGGAAGAAACTGAGCAGTAGGAGGAGTATCAAAGTGAGTCAGAGACGGATGACGATCGTCGCAAGGGCAAGGCAGCCGCAGCAGCTGATGATGATGATGACGATGACGATGACGATGATGATGATGGAGATGACGACGACGACGAGGACGAGTAGCTCCCTTTTTGGTCTTTGATGACAAAGGGGGAGTGAATTTGGCCACTCTTCATCTATCATTATCTATCTTTTATTCATGTTTTTAGCTTGTGAACTTGTGAGAACTTGAACTTGTGTTATGTGTGGTGTGCCAAGTGAGACTTTTATTTGTAAGACTTAATTTGGTTATTGCTAGTGTGATGTTCAATTCGTTATCTATTTCATTGTGAGATGCTTATGTTTGATGTGATGTTATTTCTCACTTTATTGTTGTGTATATCTTGTCATATGCATCACGTTGATTTTATCACACCAAGCTCTTGTAGGAAATATTTTTCTTTGGGAAGCTCTTGCAAAATATGTGCACAAGAATTTGAGGCTATTTAAGTTGAACATGCACATATTTAGGGGGAGCCTCTCCAAAATATATTGGATGCGAAACATGAATTTTATTCCCATCTTGTGAACCCAAATTTGTATTGTCATCAATCACCAAAAAGGGGGAGATTGAAAGTGCATCTAGGCATTTAATCTATTTTGGTGATTAATGGCAAAAGAAATTTGGATATGATGCTTTGCATGAGTTGTGCAGGAATAAAATGAAATAAAAGGGAGAAAATACTAAAGGAAGGACCCCAACGCTTTTTCATATGGTGGAGGACTCAATTGGTGGATTTAAATTTATTTTTCCGTTTGAAATTGAGTATAGGGCCACCATACTATCAAGGGGGACGTAGTTGATAAATTCTAGATGCTAAAAGTGCTTTACTTGAGATGACAAACTCTTGAGAGACACAAAAACACTTCACAAACACCTCTTTCTGCTCGGCCGGAACTTAGGCCGGAAGATCCGACCAGAAGTTCCGGGCGGCTCGGTCTCGAGTTTTTCCTGGCCGGAAGTTTCGGCCGTGGCATCGGAAGATGCATGACTTAGTCGTTTTTCGAGCTCCTGAGCGCCATGCGTACAACTTCCGACCCTAGGCCGGAAGATCCGACCGGATGTTCCGGCCGGCTCTGTCTTGGCTTTCTCCGGGCCGGAAGTTCCGGGGTCCCCCGGAAGATCCGACACATGGTCGGAAGATACGGCCCCTGGAACTTTTCTGGAGTTTTCCTAACACATATCTGTTGGTTGTCGGAAGATCCGACTAAGTGTCGGAAGATCCGGTACCCCTTCGCAGAGCACATAACGGTCATATTTTGGGGGGTTGGTATAAATACCCCTCACCCCCCCCCCCCTCATTCATTTGCTGCTGCACACACGACCTAACACAAGACAAGAGCATTCACTCTCCTCCTCAAATCCCCTCCCAAGCTTGATTCTTGCCAAGATTCACCTAGGGTTTGAGTGAGAGAGAAGACTAGAAGTGAGAACTCCCCTTGTTCATCTCGTGAAGCACTTCGAGCAACTTGAGTTCATTGATTCACGTTTGTTACTCTTGGAGCTTGCTCCTAGACGGTTAGAGGTGCCGGTGAACTCCCATTCTCTTGTGGTTTGAGTCCCGGAAGTTTGTATTACCCTCTCTCTTCGTGGGAGCACATAGTAAGTAACTCAATCCTCCTTTGTGGTTGATTGGGAGAGACTTGGGGTTAGTGTGACAGCCCGGCTCTTTGTGAGCATCTCAACGGAGACGTAGCTCCTTTGTGGAGTGAACTTCGATAGAAAATCCTTTGTCTCCACATTTGCTCTTGTTCTTATTGTTTCTATAACTTGATTTGTCCCGATCTACTTATTTGTGGCTATACTCTGATATTGATCATATATAGAAGGTTCCTTACATCTTTTGAGAGTTTTGTATTCAAGTGGAATTGTCAAAAGGTCATTAGATTTCAAATCTCGAAGTACACTTGAATTGCCTGTCGGAAGATCCGGCTTATCATCGGATCTTCCGATATTCTGTCCCAGTCGGAAGATCCTGTACAGTGTCGGATCTTCCTGGCCGGAAGATCCGAGACTGTGTCGGATCTTCCGACTTTCTGACAGTTTTCGGAGGATTTTTGCAGGAATTTTTAAACAGGCCTATTCACCCCCCCTCTAGTCCTAGTGTTGGTCCTTTCAAGGTGCCTCCTAGAATCCGAAAAAAACAAACAGTTGCGGAGGCGTTGGATAACAATAGGTGGGTATCCGTAATCAGAGGGGGCCTGTCATTGATTGGAATTATAGAATATTTGCAGCTCTGGGATTGCATTCAGGGCATTGAGTTAAATGAGCTTGAGGACCGACACACCTGGAATTTGGAACCTGGGGGTTGCTATTCCACCAAATCTGCCTACAAGGCTTACTTCCAAGGTTCTGTAACCTTTGAGCCTTGGAGAAGACTTTGGAAATCCTGGGCCCCAAACAAGTGCAAGGTTTTTCTTTGGCTGGCAATTCGTAATAGGTGCTGGACGGCAGATAGACTAGAAAAGAGAGGGCTGTCCCACCCAGATCAGTGCCCTTTGTGTGATCAGCAAGATGAGACAGTACAACATCTGCTGGTATCATGTGTGGTGGCAAGACAAGTTTGGTTCAATCTTCTAGCACCACTGAACCTTGGTGATTGCATTCCTAGGCAGCGGGATCGCAGCTTTGCTGAATGGTGGCGTAAATTGATGAAGAAAGTGAAAAAGGAACTAAAGAGAGGAATAAATTCCTTGATAATTTTGGGCGCTTGGATGATCTGGAAGCACAGGAATGCCTGTGTGTTTGAGGGGGTTACTCCCTCGGTTGACTCCATCATGAGGGACCTAAAGGATGAACATAGTTTGTGGTGCCTGGCCGGCGCTAAAAAGCTGCAAGGCCTAGGCTTAAGTGGCGCTATCTAGGCTGCTAGGTCAAGTGGTTGATCTTGTTTTCTGTTTCATAGGCTAGCTGTTGAGTTTTTAAACCTATCCCCCATATTTTGGGTCCCCGTATGAGGGAGGGAAGTTGTTTGGGGACTCTTTTCTCTCTCTAATACAAAGAAGCGCAGCTCTCCTGCGTTTTCGAAAAAAAAAGAACTTGTATGATCAAGTATGCTCAACGATGCAGAATTAAAAATCTACTGTTCTTTTCCCCGTTTGTGGGGAAAAGGTGGAAAAGATTGAATCCTGACACTGGAGACCTTGTTTAGGTGCTTAGTTTTTGATTTCATTCACATTTAATACTCCATACATGTACCGATATTTTGATGTGACGAGAATCTTTTTTTGCATAGTAAATTTTGGGATGGAATTTTGCATCTAAAACAAGGGCGAAGTTTCACTGCAACTCTTCGTGGCTCTCATTTTGAGCCTACGAGGATGGCGATGTATCCCATATAGCCCATTTCATATTCGTATTCCCGACTGGCTTCCCCGCTCCTGTTCCCAGAAAAGAAAGAAAGAAAAAATGGCTAGAGACCGTTCCGATCGTTTTCATCCTACTCTACTCATTATGAGCGTATGGCGCCACACCGGGCAATGCCGTAGCCTGTGCTCCGCAAGTTTTTTATCAATTTGACCACGAAAGTCTTGAGCTTCTCTAAAATGACCATCATACTTCGGGCTTCTCTAAATTGACCATGAATCTATTATTCCATACGCTAAAATGACCAAACTCAAGTTTCTCCGCTCGATCTGACCAAAATACCCCTCTCTTCTCCCTCTCTCTTCTTCTTCCTCTCTCCATCCTCTCCTCCCACCTCCTCTTCCTCTCCGGCCGAGCTTGCGCCCCAAAAAAACTCACCCGATCCAGATGGCCGGCGCCGGCGCTCCCGGCACGAAGGCCGCCTCCGACGCGGCGGAGCCCGGCCCCATCGCGGCGGCGCCTGCCCGCAGCACAGCGGCGCGGAGCCTCCTCCACCGCGACGGCCCGCTAGCGCTGCCGCCCGCTCGCGCCGCCTGGGTGGCCCCGTCGCCGCCCGCGCTGCCCGGCCACCCGCCCGCGCCACCGCCCACGCTGCCCGGCCGCCCGCCCGCGCCGTCGCCCGCCCGCGCGGCCAGGCTCGAGGGCGGCGGCGGGCGGAGGCGGACGACCGGCATGCGGCCGGGCTCGAGGGCGGCTAGCGGGGCGCAAGCTCAGCGGCGAACGGAGGAGGCGGCGACCGGCAGGGCGCAAGCTCGGCCGTGGGAGAGAATGGAGAGAGGAAGAAGAAGGGAGGGAGGATGAGGAAGAAGAGAGAGGGGTATTTTGGTCAGATCGAGTGGCGAAACTTGAGTTTGGTCATTCTAGCGTATGGAACAATGGATTCGTGGTCATTTTAGAGAAGCCACATGTATGGTGGTCATTTCAGAGAAGCCCAAAATTTTCGTGGTCAAAATGATAAAAATCTCGTTCTCCGCACTCGCACTGTTGCGTTGTGTGGCCGTCGAACACTCGAACTGGAATTCTGCATCATGTTGTTTCGTGAGTAGATTGTACATGCTATAATCGTTTGTTATCTGCCAGTTGTAGATTCGGCTTTGCCGATTAACTTCGATGAAATAAAGTCACACTGATCAAAATTCGACTCTTCTACCTTTTTTCTTTGAGGAAACTCTTTTACCCTGGGCAGAGAAAGGTGAACCAACAAACCAAACGCGAGGTGCCGTGTGTCAGTTCGTTCGTCCGCGCTGGCTTCTGGGAGTTGGACTCTGACCCACCCTCCGTCCAAACTCCCGACCCAATCACGCAGCCTCCTCCGCGTCCCCTTCCCCTTTCGACGCCCTCTCGCGGCTGTATGCTGGGCGCCGTCCTCCGCGTCCCGGCCCCGATCCCCGCGCCGACGCGCCCGCTCCTCGCCCTCCGCCGCTGCCGCAGCCACTGCCTCCCGCCTGGGACGCCGATGGCCTCGACCGGCCCCCGCGACGGCGGCGGCGCCACGAAGCCCGACGCCGCGCCATCGCAGTCGCCGGCGCCGGCACCAGCGCCCGCGCCGGTGCCGGAGCCGCCCGAGAAGCCGCTCCCGGGCGACTGCTGCGGGAGCGGCTGCGTGCGCTGCGTCTGGGACATCTACTTCGACGAGCTCGACGCGTACGACAAGGCCCTCGCCGCCCACGCGGCCGCCTCAGGCTCCGGTGGTGGCAAGGACTCCCACTCTGATACCAAGCCCAGCGACGAGGCCAAGCCCTGAAGCGGTTGTCAGGTGTATGCCTCTTCTATTCCCGATCGAATTAGATTACTGGCCGAGGCTGATATGCCCTCTGCCAATTCTTGACATTGTGCCTGCTGGCTGTGTAGTGTGTTCCTGGTGTTGTGTGTGCTAGATCGAGATGCTTTCTCACTGCACCCTCATTCTTCTGTAACAAGAGAAACTTATCATTGGCAATCAAAAGAAAGATTCGACTTCTCTTTGCATTTTATTCATTTATTCACTCAATCAGCAGTTGAATGCTAGTCAAGCAGGAACCCCAACCAATCACCAATGCCATTAGAATCAGGAGAAATTAGCGAGTTACAACTTGTCTGTTTCACCGTAACCGATGGTGAATGAAAGGCAACACACACAGACACTACCTTATGCATTGACATAGAACTTACTGATCATTGTCCGAACCACAAGAGGGATTCTCACCGTGTGAGCACCATCCTCCCATGTAAGGCTACCGAAGGTGTATCTCCCTTGCACCTTCAGTTTGGCCTGGAATGTCACCTTGAATGTCAACCTTTTCACAGTCGAGTTGAAGGTCAGGAGTGAGGGGCTCACGGTCACGTCCACCCCTGGGGGAGGTTCGACACGAGCTCTGTACTTCGACATGGCTGACCCAACATTGGTGACTGTTCTTGACACCGTAAGCTTGCCCCTTAGTTCCGGAATGGTGATGGATGGCAGATTCAGGTTCAGCTGTGTCTTCGATGTGAGCTGACATGTTGCATGCTGTTGAGTCATGGAGCTGATGGCCGAGCTGTTGTAGCCCATGGAGCAAAGGAAGCGCACATGATCGGATGTTCCCATTTCATACACAAGACCAGGGTGTGCAGCCCTGTTTGGATCCACATGACCGCCTCCGTAATCAAATGGGGTTGCCTGATTGTAGGGTGCCGCCTCAGATACAATTTCAAACCCATAATTGTCATGGACATCGGCTGCAAGATGTTGACTCGTTAGGGTCAAAAACATCTTTGATTAGAGATTTAGAGAAGCAGATGAGGCCTTTACCTGTTGTGACAAGTGCTGATTTTACTGCAGCAGGACTCCAATTAGGATGCATTGATTTGAGGAGAGCAACCACGCCTGAAATGTGTGGGCAGGACATTGAGGTTCCTGAATCAATCTTGAAGTTCACAGATCCAATGGCGGATGATATTGCGGCAGCAGGTGTCCATGCTGCCAAAATGTTGACACCTGGGGCAGCAATGTCTGGCTGCAAGAAGGTGCATAGGTTTTTCAACCAACTAGTACAAACACTAATGTAAGGTTGAAGTTTTTTTATCAACTGGAGGATATGTTTTACCTTCAGAACAGAGGGTGACAGAGAACTTTTTTTTTCTCGAACCACGCAGGAGAACTGCGCGTCATTTCATTAAGGTAGGGTGACAGAGAACTTGGACCCCGAGATGAGAAATATGCAACTTCTGGGCCTATCAGTTCTCCAACAATTGTTTTTGCTGAGCCAAACTGAACTGTTGGGTTTCTGTGTATAGAAAAGATTTTTTCAGGAATTTGCCGTCATAACAACTTATTGCTGGATTCTTACAACTGTTGAAACATAGTATAAGGCATAGTCTGCATACCTCATGCTAGTTGTGTATGCAAGTATAGCTGTTCCAACCTGATAGTCTACTTGAACACAGGGAATGTCGAATGAAGATGCAACATCCTTTGTTAAGAACTGGGCGAAGATGACTCCAACGCCACGAGCTTTCTTGACAGTCTCTACTGCCACTGATGGTGATCTCTGTGCTCGTGTTTGGAAGCAAAGCACAACATTTCCCTTCACTAGAGTAGAATTCAGAGATCCTGCAGTGCAGCTTCTGCAAAGACATCAGCCAATATGGAAGCTGAACTCAATGATTTATCAGAAGAGATTTGAGGACAACAAAGCTTACCTTGCATCTGTATCATCTGCATTATTAGACGCAATATCTTCAGCATATACTACACGCGTACTTTCGGCAGGATGCTTTCCAGAGTACAATGTTTGACCCTGCACCATCAGACATCAGAATGTGAGGCACAAAATTGGCATATCATGTGCTTGCATTACAACCTGGTGTCTGAACCAAGAAATTCATATGAGACTCTTACCACATAGGTGTTATTATTTCCAAGAGTGATCTTTGCAAGGAAAGTCCTATCAATTGTGCCAGCAGCAACAGTCACAATCCAGGGCGCCGAGTTGATCACCGTCTCTGAATAAGGCCCAGAGTTTCCGGCAGAGCAGACCACAACGATCCCTTTTGCGACAGCATGGAAGGATCCAATGGACAAGACATCATCAACATAAGCAGGGAGGGGTGGTGCTTGCCCCAGGGACACCGAAAGCACATCGACTCCGTCATGTATAGCGTCGTCGAAAGCAGCAAGTATATCTGCAGAAGTGCAATCGCCAGTGGCCCAGCACACTTTGTAAACGGCCAGCCTAGCCCTCGGTGCCCCTCCCCTTGCAACACCACTGGCAAGGCCCCTGAAGTTTGCATCAGCGACCAGAGCGCCAGCAGCAGTGGAAGCCGTGTGGGTGCCATGCCCAACGGCATCTCTAGCGGACATGAACTCATAGACGTCGGTTGTGTTCATCTTGCCATACTCAGCTTCGTACCCTTTGATGTACCATTTTGCACCTATTATTTTCCTATCCTATCATGAATTCAAAGTCACTACCAGGACAGCAAGTAGAATTCAAGCTGTGATACCATCTCTCACAGGCAAACAGTAAGGTGAAACTTTAGTGCAGGCCAACCTGTTTTTTGAAAGAAATACACCAAGGATTTGAACCCTGGGTGGGAGCCTCCTAGTCAGTGGCCTTTGCCACTGCACCATGAGCTCCTTGGCGCAGGCCAACCTGTTGCAGTTTGAAGCGTTGAATCTGTCTCCGGATACGCATCGCCCTTTCCACCGCCGTGGAACCTCGCCGATGCCGTCGTCTCTAAAACTGGCCGACTCCGGCCATATTCCTGTGAAATTGGAACCAAGAATTCCTCAATCTTACCATCGCAATGTCAGTCCCAATCCCAAATGCTACTCACACAATGAAGAGAGAGTCTCACCAGTATCTAGCACACCAATGATGGAATCCTCCCCAAATCTACTCTCGGGGAGGATTCCAGCCGCGGGCGACGGGTTCAGTCGCATGAAATCCCAGCTCCTGGTGGTGTGCAGGTCAAGAACACGATTCCGCACCACTCGAACAACTCCAGGCCAATCTTCGACACCGCAATTTTATTGTAGCCAAAATAAAAGACACAACAAAGCAGCAGGGGGGAATTCGTCAGTATCAGTGTATCACACGCGGAGCAGAACACGTGGTCAGCGAAATGCGAGCTCACCGGCGAGCCGCGCCGCGTGCCTGTCCGTGAGCACGGCGGCGAACCCGGAGAAGCCGTGGCGGTAGCTGTAGAGGATGGCGTCCTTGGCCGCCAGCTCGCTGCAAATAAACCTCGCCGCCATGAGTCGTCGGATGCGTCACAGCTAATCCATGGGCAAAAGCAAATCAATGGCGAGCTCACCTGCCAAGGACGGCGGCGAGCATGCCGTGGTGCGTGTCCCGGACCAGCTCCGGGTGCAGCTCGGGGTTCCTCTCCCCCATGTACACAATGTACACCTGCAGAGGCAAGAAACCGTGTCAGAGGCAAGAACAGCTCGTGAATCGGGAAGCTGAACCACGAAGAGGACTCCGTTCAGGGTCACTCTCACATTGCTGCAAGAAGAGGGGTCGAGCTGAAGCACCAACAGCAGCAGCAACAAGCCGAGCAGCGCGGCCATGGCCACCGCGTGCTCGCCGGCAAGACGAGGCTGACGCAGATGGGAACCGGAGTGGTTTGAAAGGGAGGCCGGGCCAGAGGAGGAGGAGCTTTAGGGGGGGTTGGTGTGTGGGTGTGGCCGTCTCCTTCCTCGCGCTACAGTCTACAGGAACAACAAGGAGGTTCCCTTTTTTCAGGTCTCGGCTGCTGCCTGCCTCTGGCTAGACCGGATTCAAATCCCATGCTTACTAAAAATACTGGCGCACTGTTGCGGCGCGGGTTAGGATTGGTTTGTTTACGCTTTTGTTCTCCCCGGCCTCCTCTGTTTCTTTAATGGAGATGCTCGCTCAGTGACTGACCGGTGTCCTGTCGTCCACCTCCCTCCGCCGCCCAGCCACAACCTGCGTGTGTGTTCTGCGTGCGCGCCCCCGGTGTGGCGTTCGGCCGAACGCGTCGTGCTCGTTGCCGGAACGACGAGTGCTCCCCATGCTCGCTTGGTGGTGCCGTGGTGGTGGTGGAGGTCTGGAGGCCATCCCTTCCCCCTTCTTCTCGTGTTGCTTTCCCCGCGTCTTCGTGATGGGTGGACGGGAAATTTGAAGAAAGGTTTGCGTTTGGGGTAGGCTCGCCGGCACGTTGTTAAGATGTTACTACGGTGCTTCGGTGCGTGTGGGGTTGAGTTGAGTGACTTGGTGATCTTGCTTTCAAGTTTAGTTTATGGGTGGGTGTTTTGGGGATCTTGCTTCCCGGCCGAAGACGGGACGGGATGTGCCCGACAAGTCCATGGAATCTCTCGACACATGGACGTGCTGTAGGATCGTTTGCTTCGTGGGCGTCGGACCACACGTGTGACCATTGTCTTGCCTGTTGCCTCCTCGGTTGGCACTTCTCCTCTATTTTTTTGCCTTGGAAGAAACACAAGCCTTCGAACAGCGGTCTTAAGAAGAATCCAGTGGATAATTAGAAGAAGCCGACGAACCAGGAGAGCTTGTGGATGGTCTTATGGAGAAGCAAATCCAAGAGAGAAGAGACCAACCAACATATCTCCAGGTAGATGTGCAGTTACACCATGTGGAAGTGGGGAGTTCACTTGGTGAAACACAAAAGGACTAGTTTATTACATTTTTTTATCTGAAAATCGCCCTAAAACTCTTGGATTCACAAAAAAAAATGTGATGGACGGTCGAGAAATAAACCCGGTTCTGCTATAACTCATTCATGCACGCAGCACGCACAAAAATACTGCTTGCATATGCACTAGCACAAACGATCAGGATCTGAATGAACCGAGGTTAAACTAAACATCCTCGGTTGTAGCCCACTGGCTCTAAGATACATTTTCAACAAGGAACATTCCAACGCACCACTCGGATCTTCACTCACACATTTGGTAACTCGGGATCAAGTAAAATAACAACAGGGACGCACTAAAGAGACAACCAAGTTGACCTAGCAGTGGACTTTGGCATCGCATGGGTGGGGAGCCTCTTTCATCTTTCCGTGCTACGACCAATGGGTGATTGATTTGCTTTCAAGTCCCTACCGGGCGGCTTTGAATATATATTTTCTTTCAGATGATGATCGGGGCCCTGCTTTGATGCTTTCTCCTTTTGAGCTTTACAGCAGTACACGTCGCTAGATCCTGCCCCCTTTCCAATGTTCAAACCGCATGCCTCTTTAATGGCGTCGGCGTCGTGAACTCGTGATGCCATGCCTTTGCTGCTGCGCGCTGATGGCCTTGGTGGTGGCAGCCCAGCCAGGACTCCAGGAGCGTGGGCCGGCACTCGGCAGTGCGCCGCCGGGAACCGCGGGGAGGGGATGAGATCACCGGCACCGGCCGCCTCACAATTTGGAAGACCGGCAGCTTTGCTTGCTTGGGGCCTGGCTGTGGCTGCAGCTTGTGTGAGTGCCGACTGACAAAGGCCAAATAATTCGCACCTTTTGAGCAAATCATTTGGAATATTTCCTCCTCTTTTTTGTGTTTGCAGCCTCAAGTACAGAGTGGCAGCGCCAAAATTCTAAGGATAATACGGGTGCATGGCCTGCTTCAGGTCAATGCTCGGAGTGATGATAGTGCCTGATGAGTGGCCGCTTTTCAGAGTAGCATGACACCAGCCAGCACCCCCAGCAGCAGTTCGTAGTAGTGTTCTACGCCAACAAAATCCAGAAAACTCAGCAGAACAGAAAGCCGAGCAGTGGCCGAGCCACCTCCGGAGGCCGGAGCACGGCGTTTGGGCCGTGACCGGAGGAGCGTGGAGGCAGGGAGGAGCGTGGTGGGGCGAGACTGCGAGAGGGCCTGTCACCTGTGGCAGAGGAGCGGAGGCCGGCCACTAGTAGGTGGAACATTTACTGGGCACGGGATCTTTCATGCGACTGATGTGACGTGAAGTCACCGTCCGGCGCCGTGCGCCCGTTGCCCCCGCCAAGTTTGAATCGCCCCGACCCGGACCAGACGACGACCACCACCACCACACGGGGCGCAGGCCGCACTGGTTGGCTGCAGCCGTAGCCGGTGCCGGTGGCCATGGCTGTGTTGAGTTCCCCGTCGAATCACTAAACTTCTCAAAATTCTCTCTCCAAACTTCACTATCCACCTATCACATCAAATCTCTCTCCTCGTGCATGGAACAATAAACGTGGGTAAATAAAAAAATTAATTACATGGTTTTGATATACACGACGAGACGAATCTTCTGAAACTAGTTAGGTCGACAATGTTTACCACAAACAAACGAAAAGTGTTACTGTAACATTTCGTTTGTGTTTGTAACATTTCGTTTGTGTTTGTAAAAAAAAAATCCAAAAATTGATTAATCAAGCTCAAAATGTCCGTCTCGCAGAGTACAACAAAAATGTGCAATTAGTTTTTGATTTCATCTACATTTAATACTCCATGCATGTTATGACATTTTGATGTGATGGGAAATCTTCTTTTTGCATAGTGTATTTAGGAGTAACTTTTTGGGAACTAAACAGGGCCTAAGTTTGTACACAACACCAGTATAGACAGAATCACAGAAGCACTGAACAACATAAGTATGAACACTATACCTTTTGCGACTCTGAAATGAGATGCGATTCTGAATGTGATTAAAAAGAGAACCGCTCAAGTGAACAAGAGCAGACATCATGGCCTTGTTTAACAATAGAAAAATGAGAAGAAAAAAGTTCCTGCCCATTGCGTTCCATTGTGACCAGTTGACATTATTTCATCAGTACACCAACCGAAATCGAATTTCGCTTCAACCAAGCAACAAGTTATTTGCATGTACACCATTGGGCCTGTATGTATTGGAGCCCTAAATTACAAAGTCATGCAAGTACAGCAAAACAATTTGGTAATCCGAGGAAGGCACCATTTCTTTTCTGAATGAAACTGAAGCTGCATCTTGCTGGGGCGGTAAATTATAAACTGTCAGGTAGGCCTTTTGTAATGCTTCCAGCATGAAGCATTTTCTCCAGCTTTCAACCTGAGCACAGATGACTCCTTAGCACCGCAACTATTTCGGTGGGCGGCGATCAGGGTAAAATATGTCCTGGATATTTTCCTTGATATAATTGGCCGTTTTGTTTAGATTCTTGACAACACCTGATGCAACTAGTCCGGAGCTCCTCTTAAACCTGCAACATCCATATTCGTCAGCAAGTCAACATAATAAAGAGGGGACCAAGCAGAGTGAGGTATGGAATGTAGCTTTCCTTTCCAAGAATTCCTGTCTCGCCAAGTGCGCGGGTCTCTGTTGTCCCTGCTGCGGCGAGCGGGCGGTAGCTGCTGCGAAAAGAAACATGAAGACAGTACTAGAATTAACTTCAATTTCTACAAATGATCAATGGCGGATATGTTTTGCTGATATCGAGAAAACAAGAGGGACAAATCTAAATCAAAACCTCTGAGATGACAGTTCAATTTGACTAAACACAATGAAATATGGCACAATGGTACAGCATGAATTCTACCAGCTCATGCCATCACTGTAGTTTATTTAAAAGAAAAGAAAGGATCATATATGTATGCATGTCAGTTTCCCAACAAATGTGCTTGGTGGATCACAATCAGTTCCATCTTTATCACAGGACTACCAGGGACGAAGTTAGATGACGACGGACCACTGGATATAACATAATATCAACAGAAAGCTTCACATACCATCCTTTGAAGCATGAGCTGGAGCTTGTTCAGCAGTAGACGGTTTTCTCTCGACCAATCTGCTGTCCACCAATAGCTGCAGGGACATTTCTCACTTATTGGACTATGTACAGAACTTCAACAACTAGAAAAATGTGCATGATCATAGCCTAATAACAAATCTTAAAAGTAGAACATATTAATGGGAGGCAGAAAGCTAATTCATTGCATTCACAGAGCACACCATACTCCAGAACAGAGTCTGACAAAGAAGTCTATGAACAAAAATACTTGCTACTGTTCATTCATATCTAAAGGAACTGAGCCACAAGAATTCACCAGAGTCAAGGGCTGATGCCCCTATCAATATCCGGGCCACGAATGTATATGCAAGAATCTTTTCAGGGTGACTGGGAATCAAAACAGTCAAATGGTATCATATTACAATTTCCAGTTAGATTCAATCGAATGGTCGTACAAAATGGTTAGCAGCGGCTGTAAAAAGGACAAGCAGCAATATACACTAGTACAATGGAATGAAATTTATCTCCTACTAGGTAGGTAAGGAAGATCCAATACTCCTTGTAGGGTTGTATGCATGTAGATAGCAACTCTAATGGCAACAGTAAGCCAAATCTAGCACATTTATGCATCGATGTGGTAAACTGCATGATGCAGTTAATGGGGAATTGGTGCTCTTCTATTTCAACATGAGATATATGCATTACTGATTTGTTGGGATATCGACAAATCTTGCATGAAGTTAGAAAAATACTAATTGTCTGGCCTGATGAGTATCTATACTACATCAAAGTATGAATGAACAATTTTATGACCCTTATGTTAATACTTTTTTTCGATATAACATGTTATGTTATACACTTATACACTACATATGCTGTGGTATGTTTCCTACACACGAAAATTAACAGAAAACAGATTACACATGCAGGCAGCTGCGTCAAACCACTGGCAGACTATAAACAGAGAGGAAAACCAACCTCGAGCCCCCGGCAATACGGCAACAACGTCTTGCCCTCGCTCTCGCCACCCTGGTCATCCCTGTTGTCCACGAACATGGAGTAACCTGCGCACCCGTACCTGAACTGCCTTAGATCATGCCCCTGCGACATCGCCTCCTCCTTGGGCTCATCCACCACGTAGTTCGGAACTATCGCACCAAATCATCAATGAAGTATCAAAAAAAATCATCAATAACCTCATGAGATCTTCGGATCAGGAGGACATAAGACACTTCTTTTTTAATCCAATAAACAAATTCGGATTCAAAAGGAGGCAACTTCGTGGATTGGGTAGCAAATATCGGTCGAATAGATTGAAGATTTGTGGCGCATCGGGTTAGGGTTTGTGACCTTGGGGGATGGAGCGGGGGATCCCGACGCAGATGGGATTGTAGCCGCGGGACTTGAGCACCGACGAGTAGTAGAGGCAGCCCTTGCAAGACTTCCCCTTCCGCGGCGGCGCCGGAGCAGCGGCGCCTCCGGCCGCCGCGCCGCCGGACTCCGGCGATGCTTCCCCCATCTCTCTTTTGATCTTTTCCCCTCCCTCCCTCTCCTAGCTCCGTGACGGCGAAATTAGCTGTCAAACGGGGCCATGTGGGGCCACCCGCCTTTCTACTTGGTTATTGCAATAGCGTTCAAAAAATAACTCTAGCCGACGGATCCGCATCCTAAGGCTGGCGTAGAGACGTAGGGCCCACCTGATGTATTTTTACGCTTAACCCCTTCGAAGGGATATTTCCTCTTCCGATCCCATCCATCTCCTTCCCTTCCCTCGCAAGCCACGACCAATTCCTTGCGCAATGTTAATTCTAGCAAAGTAGGCCCATTAGGATATCAAAGCCCATATAGCTAGGAATGAAAACGGACAGCAATGAGCAGAAAAATCCCTTAGGCCATGTTTGGCTGATTTGTAATTTTTCACACCTACAAATCGATGCCTAAGACTAACCTATTGTGGAAATTAAAGCTTCTTTTAAGATAATTTTTTTCGCTGATTGCTTAAGAAGGGAGTAACGCTTACTAAGTGTCGACGCTTTTTCTGGTCAACACACACGAGCGCCGTATCGCGCAAACGAAGAAACGATGAACTCGCCTCAGCACCACACAAACCGGTCAGACCGGTTTAGGGATCCGGTCAGACCGGTTTCCCTCGGGAGCTTCGGGATGAACCTAAGATCACCACCTCGGGAGGGACCCCGTCGGAGATGGTGCGCATAGGGTTGCTCTGAGATCGGTCAGGCCACTCAGAACCTCCTTGAACGCCGTCGAGACAAACAAGGAAAGCAAAGGAGTTGGAAAAGCTAGGGTTTGGAGATAAAAAGTAAAAGATAATGTTTGATCGATTGGATGATGACCCTCAACCGGCCACGGCCCTTTATATTTATAGGGTGGGGAGGTCTTGCCCCGCAAGGAATCCTTTTACAATTTGGAAACAACTAGGACTCCTAATTCTACTCCAACTCGGAGTGAAACCGGTCAGACCGCTTGGACAAACCGGTCAGACCGCTTTAGCTGTTGCCAGATTGGCTACAGGGAAACCGGTCTGACCGCTTCCTAGAACCGGTCTGACCGGTTGCCCTCGACCTGATAGGCAACTGTCAATTTTGGGTGCGAACATATGCCCCCCTGTTTTCTAGTAAATTTTATGCACTAGAAAATATGCTAAGGTCGATGTTACAGAATTCACCGGCCATTTTATCCTAAGGACGATTTTTAACCATAAATCGGCCATGTCCTATCAAGCACTTTGCCAAACACTTGGATAAAATTTCTTCAAGTATCTCCCATTGAGAGCTCTAGGCAGCTGCTGTCCTTGCAAGGTCTCTACCATGTAGGAATTTCCTGAACAAACCTTCACAATCTTGAAAGAACCCTCCCAACTTGGAGACCATTTGCCAAACTTGTTGCTTTTCAATCCAATAGGCAAAATTGTTTTCCAAACCAAATCACTCACTTGAAAGGATTTGAATTTAACTTTCTTGTTGTATGCTCTCGCCATTCGTCTCTTATCTTTTTCAATCTCTTCTAAAGCTTCCAATCGCTTGTCGGTCACTTCATCAATATTATCCATCATCAAAGCATAGTATGTATCAACATCAAGATTATTTTGCTTTGCAAGTCTATATGCGCCAAGATTCACCTCTACGGGCAAAACGGCTTCTTGACCATACACAAGCTCAAACGTAGTAACTTTAGTAGCACTATGTTTAGAAATACGATGAGCCCACAAAGCTTCAGATAATACCTCATGCCATCTTTTAGGATGATCTTCTACCTTCTTCTTAATGAGCTTTATCAAGGTCTTGTTGCTAGACTCGGCTTGACCATTGGCTTGAGCATAATATGGAGATGAATTGAGAAGTTTAATACCATAGGAATTAACAAATTCACGCACCTCTTTGGATATGAATGAAGTCCCTTGATCCGCAGTCAAAGTTTGCGGAATACCAAACCTATGTATAATATTTTCTTTAATAAACTCAATCACCTCTCTATGTGTCATATTCTTCAAAGGAACTGCTTCCGTCCATTTGATAAAATAATCAGTTGCCACAATCACAAAACAATGACCCTTCGTCGAAGGAGGACGAATCTTGCCAACAAAATCTAAACCCCATCCTCGAAAAGGCCAAGGCTTAATAATTGGATGCATCAGTGCTGCAGGTACCAACTGAATATCCCCATGTTTCTGACACTCCTCACATCCTTTGTAGTACCTAAAACAATCGGCTATCATATTGGGCCAATAGAAACAAGCTCGCCTAAGGAGCCACTTCATCTTGGGAGCCGATTGATGAGTACCACAAATTCCTTCATGAACTTCTGCCATAGCCAACCTAGCTTGGTCAGGACCCAAACATTTTAGAAGCAAACCATCAATAGTCCGACGATATAACTCATCACCATCCAAAACGAACTTGAGAGCCCATCGTCGAATTTTTCTGTCAACTGTACTGTTAAGATTTTGCAAATAATCAACCAAAGGTTTTCTCCAATCATCCACTTCGTCTTGATCGCAAACAACATCCGAAGTAGTATCTTCATCAGGCAACCGGTCAGACCGGTTCTGTAAAGCGGTCAGACCGGTTGAACCGGTCAGACCGGTTTGAGGAAGCGGTGCGACCAGTTCCTCCAGAACAGAACACTCGGCTTCTAAAAACATCGGTCTTTGTTCTTGAAAATTTCTTTTCTGAATGTTATAACTAGATGCTTGCTGAGCCAGAGCATTTGCCTTCGGATTTCTTTCTCGTGGTACATGACGAATCACAAACTCATCGAAGCAAGATATAATATCGAAGCACCTATCGAGATATGCATTTAAGAATCCATCTAAACATTGACATACCTTAGAAACTTGTTGTACCACCAGTAAAGAATCACCATAAGCTTCCACATGCTTTACTCCCATGTCATGCAAAATTCCCAATCCGAATAGAAGAGCTTCATACTCGACTTGGTTATTAGTACATTTATGATCTAATCGGTTAAGTGCTTCAAAAACAGCCCCATGTGGAGAAGTAATAACAATTCCAATACCACAACCACTTTTGCAAACCGATCCATCAAAATGCAACTTCCATGGAGTAAAAATAACATAACCGACATTTAAATCAAGTTGCTTATCTACTCTATGTCCAACAATAAAGTCGGCCACTATTTGACCTTTCATTGAAGTTAATGGCTCACAATGTAAATCATATTCAACTAAAGCATAAGCCCATTTGCCGACTCTACCACTCAAAATTGGTTTGTGCAACATGTATTTAATTATGTCGGTTTGACATGCTACTATACAAGTACTAGGTAAAAGATAATGCCTCAACTTGGTACAAGTATGATATAATGATAAACATAACTTTTCAATAAAAGTGTACCTTGTTTCGGCGTCTAACAATCTCCTACTCTCATATGCAACCACATGTTCCTTTCCTTCGGTCTCTTGAGTCAAAACACCTCCAATGACATTTTCTTCCGCCGCCACATACAACTTGAATGGAATCCCACTATTAGGCGCTTGAAGAACGGGTGGCGAAGATAAATATTGCTTGATCTCATCAAATGCCTCTTGTTGTTTTGCCCCCCAAGTAAAATTAATGTCATTCTTCAACCGAAGTAAAGGAGTAAAGGCATTCACCTTCCCGGACAAATTACAAATAAATCTCCTCAAGTAATTTACTTTGCCCAAGAACCTTTGCAAATCCTTCTTACAAGTAGAGGCCTTTACATTATTAATAGCTTCAATCTTTTTAGGATCTATCTCTATGCCCTTTTCATGCACAATAAATCCTAAGAACTTTCCAGCCGATACACCGAAAGCACATTTGAGTGGATTCATTTTCAATTTATATCGACGCATTCTTTCAAATGCAAGCCTTAAATCAGCCAAATGAGAATCTACTCCAGCCGATTTGACAACAATATCATCGATATAAACTTCTACTATAATGCCAAGCAAATCATGAAAAATCAAATTCATAGCCCTTTGATATGTGGCACCAGCATTCTTTAAACCAAAAGTCATCACTACCCACTCAAATAGACCAACAAAACCCGGACATAGAAAGGCCGTTTTGGCTATATCCTCTTCGGCCATAAATATTTGATTATAACCAGCATTACCATCAAGAAAGCTAAGAATTCTATGTCCAGATGCAGCATTAACAAGAAAATCGGCTATAGGCATAGGATATTCATCTTTAGGGGTAGCTCTATTAAGATCTCTAAAATCAATGCAAACACGAAGCTTTTTTGTTCCTTTCTTTTCAACAGGCACAATATTAGAGATCCAATTAGCATATCGACAAGGCCTAATAAATTTAGCATCTAGTAACCGATTGATTTCTTCTTTCACTCGGTCATGAATATCAGGATTAAAATTTCTACGAGATTGTTTAAAAGGCCTAAAACCAGGTTTAATGGGTAAACGATGTTCAACTAAATCACGACTTAAACCAGACATTTCATTGTAACTCCATGCAAAACAATCAACGTATTCTTTTAATAACTTTATTAATTCAGATTTAAACAAAGGATCAAGATTTTTGTTTACAAATGTCGGCCTAGGTATAGTACCATCACCAATATCTACCTCCTCTAGAGGATCAGCCGACGTAAACCCTTGTCCTAACTTGCTTAAATCATCAAAATCTTCAATGGCCTCACACATATCGTTCTTATGCGCCCGATAGTGCTCACGCCTCTGCTGTAACCACTCTAGATTCGGATCCATCAAATCATAAGAGATGGTATAGCCAGATCTCCGATCGGCCTCATAACAGCAGTAGCAAAGCCATCCTTGGTGCAACCAATGATCTCACAATCAGATAAATCTAAACCAGATAAACACTTAAGATTTTCATGATCATCCAAAGAATAACTATCGGCCACTGCAACACAAGCCGATGTATCTCCATGAACGACCTCTACTTCATCATCTATCCATTGAATTAAAAATTGATGCAAAGTAGAAGGCACACAATGGTTTGCATGAATCCAATCACGACCAAGGATTAAACTGTAGTTACCTTGTGTCTCAGCGACGAAGAACGCAGTAGCCAAAGTCTTGCTTCCAATAGTGAGCTCCATAGAAGCAACTCCCTTGGCGCCCATAGGTTCACCTCCTCCAACGCCGCTGATGGTCATGTTGGTCTTGATCAACTCTTCATCTGAACCTCCAGCTTTTTGAACAGAGAATACGGCATCAAATTAACTATCGCTCCTCCATCCACTAGCATGCGAGACATAGGCTTCCCATTGATATGACCCTTCATGTACAAAGCCTTCAGATGACTTTCAGTAGCTTTAGGCTTCTGGAAAATAGCTTCCTTTGGCCCAAAATCGAGTTGAGCGATGCTTTCCTCTGATAATATATAACCATCCATAGACATGTGAATTACATTAAGCTCAAAATTCATACGCTCAGGAGAAGAACCATAATCAACAAGCTCTTCATCGTCCTCTGAAGTGGTTACCGATGATAACTTGCCATCACAAACCAAAGGAGTAGGAGAAGAAAAACCGGGCGGCGCGTCGGGCAAAGCGGTCTGACCGCTTTCAGCAACCGGTCCGACCGGTTCAACCGGTCTGACCGACTCCCCAACCGGTCTGACCGGTTCTGCCAGGGAGCTGGTCTTGGCTCTCCACTCTTTTCCTTGTGGAATCATGGGTATGTACTTGTTGAATGCTTCGTCTCTCTACTTCTCTAGCTCTTTCTCCTTCATCTCCTGAAATCTCAAACGCTGAAGCTTCCTCCTTTGAGTACGAGATAAACCGGGAGGGCACCATCTTGGCAAAAAGTACTTAGAGTTAGAACCACTTCCACGGGCCTCATGATCATTATCAGAAACAGATCCCTTCTGAATAGGTGTCTCAACCTTATTATCTATGACAATCGGTCCTTTGCCACCGTCTCCAATGAGAACGTTCATCAACCCAATATGAATAACATCTTGATTTGTAGTCCTCTCTGGGTCAATATCCATCTTGTGTACCTCCTCACGCTGTTTTGGCTTGTAAACTTGCTTCATAGGAGATGTTGCCGATTTCCCAGGGAAACCGGTCTGACCGGTTTGTGAAACCGGTCTGACCGGTTGGGTCTGGCGACCCTGACCAGATTGGCAAGGTGCCAAACGGTCCTGTCTATGCCTCGAAATCCTGTCCAATGCCGGCCTTCGTGGTCCTTCCCATCCATGTTGGGAATGCTGCTGATACGGCACCCACATCACTCCATTATCGTCATAAATTGGACGAGGTGTATATGAACTTGATGCCTCCCATTGTGGCGCAAAATTTCTCTTTGGCTGAGAATATTCTTCTTGATGTGGAGACACTCTCATTCTCTTTTTTACCGGCCGATCACTTGTAACGGCCTTTTGCTTGGAGTACTTGTCAAATAGGATATCAAAGGTGACCTTTGGCCTAAGAGTACTCCCTTGATTCTTTGCAACATTGAGCTTCCAGTTTCCAATCTCCGGACAGCTTGGTTTAATCATCTTTGGACGACCCTAGGGGAAACCGGTCTGACCGCTTTCCCTAACCGGTCTGACCGGTTTGTCCTGTACAGGCTCAAACGGTCACTGCTTGGTGGAAACGGTTGACCCTTGCCCCCCATGTTCAGAGGCTCTTACAGTAACCTTGAAAGTCTCCCTGCCATCTGGAGTTGTCTCACATGCAACTTCTCGAATCAACTCTTTTCCCCTCAAATCAGATTTTGCTTCACCAATCACAACATTCTTTCCTTTGGTTGCTTCGGCTTGATGCGGCCGAACCAAGACCTTAGGCTGCTGCAAATCCATAGTATTGACAGGGAAAGGAGTTTTGTCTACTTGCATCTCATGAAATGTCAAACGACCTTCATTTATGGCCGATTGAACCTGTCGACGAAACACGTTGCAATCATTAGTGGCATGAGAATAAGTATTATGAAACTTGCAATATGCACGCCTTTTCAATTCTTCAAGTGGAGGCAATTTATGAGATAATTTGATATTTCCAGATTTAAGCAATTCATCAAAAATACGATCACACTTGGAAACATCAAATGTAAACTTAACCTCTTCTTGCCGACCTTTGTTAACCGGCTTAAGTGATGTACAAGAATAAGTTTTTTCTTTAGAGGGCCATACAAATTCGGCAGCAAGTACTTCTTTATCACTATCACTCGAATCATCAGACTCATAATCAATTATATGAACATTGGAACGACGTGATCTAGAAGTATCTCTTTCTTTTTCTTTATTCATTCGGTTTTCAACAATTGAAGCTCTAATTTGAACTTGTGCAACCGAAAGAAAATCAGAACCCTCTATTCTATCTCTTATGGACGACCTTAAACCTTTTAAGCAAATATCAGCAAGGTCCATATCAGTGATTGACAAATTGAAACAACGGTTTTTAGTTTCTTTAAATCTCTTAATGTAAGCAGAAACAGTTTCATCCCTACTTTGCCTAACCGATGTCAAATCTGTCAATTTCAATTGCAAACTCCCACTATAAAAGTGATCATGAAATTTACGCTCTAACATATCCCAAGATATAATAGAACCGGGAGCAAGTGAAGAAAACTAAGCAAAAGCGGTGCCAGTCAATGATAAAGAAAATAAACGCACTTTAAGAGCATTATAAGCACCCGCTTCCCCTAGTTGAGCTATGTATTGACTAATATGTTCCCACGTGGTTCGGTCATCATCTCCACTAAATTTAATCAAATCGGGCATACGCCAACCACGTGGAAGAGGAAAATTATCAAACTCAGCATCATATGGTTTTTGATACAAATTTGTGTTACCAATATCGACACCAAGTTTAGTTTTTACCACATTAGCCAAATCTTCTCTAAATTTATTAAATTCAGCCCAGTTAGGATTATTTGGCTGTTGTGGTTGCACATTCTTCAAATTCATCTTATTTAAGTAGGGAGCAATCTTAGCTTGAGCTAGCCTATAACTTTCAAACACATCATCAGGTATAACGTTTCTTTGAGCAGATGTGTTAATTGTTGTACTAAATTGAGGCTTAGCAGTACCCAAAGTATTAGTGTGAGTATAAACCATTGGATCAGGTAAAACAGAAAGTGGCAAAGGTTGCTCATGCACTAATTCAAGCGCATTGGTCAGACCGGTCTGACCGGTTCCTTGATCCGGTCTGACCGGTTTGGCCGTGTTCGGCCCGGTCGGTTGGAACGGCAGGGATTGACCAATGGCAAACTCAGGTGGCATACCATACATGTATTTTTCAGTATTAACATTAGGTATGGGTGACAAACTAGGAAAAACTCCCCCACTAGTATTATTTTTAGGGACAATACTACTAGTTTCATTATTGTTAAAGCAAGTAGTGGTCCTATCTTTCTCAAGATCCTCTAAACGTTCTAAACGAGCAATATATGAGGCAAGCAATTCATCACTTTCTACACTATTTTTGGGAACAGTAGTAGAAGAAGTGTTCTGTGATTTACTTACAGTGGGTATTACCTCAACTTGATTGTTGTTTAACTTGATCGCCGGTAGCTCAAATTCTTTCAATCTTGCCACCTTGCCATGACGATCTTTCTTGACGCCAGCCAAAAATTGTGTCTTCATGAATTCTTGTAGCGCCTCAAATTTCTTCTACTCCTCCGGAGTAAGATCTTCCAATGAAGCCGTGATGATGTTATCCATATCAAGATCACATCGAGATCCCATCTTGCCTGGAGCTTAGATTGAACGGTCTTTGAAAACCAGATCTTCTATAGTTCCCCAGCGGAGTTGCCAAAAGTATGGTTACGCTTTTTCTGGTCAACACACACGAGCGCCGTATCGCGCAAACGAAGAAACGATGAACTCGCCTCAGCACAACACAAACCGGTCAGACCGGTTTAGGGATCCGGTCAGACCGGTTTCCCTCGGGAGCTTCGGGATGAACCTAAGATCACCACCTCGGGAGGGACCCCGTCGGAGATGGCGCGCCTAGGGTTGCTCTGAGATCGGTCAGGCCACTCAGAACCTCCTTGAACGCCGTCGAGACAAACAAGGAAAGCAAAGGGGTTGGAAAAGCTAGGGTTTGGAGATAAAAAGTAAAAGATAATGTTTGATCGATTGGATGATGACCCTCAACCGGCCACGACCCTTTATATTTATAGGGTGGGGAGGTCTTGCCCCGCAAGGAATCCTTTTACAATTTGGAAACAAATAGGACTCCTAATTCTACTCCAACTCGGAGTGAAACCGGTCAGACCGCTTGGACAAACCGGTCAGACCGCTTTAGCTGTTGCCAGATTGGCTACAGGGAAACCGGTCTGACCGCTTCCTAGAACCGGTCTGACCGGTTGCCCTCGACCTGATAGGCAACTGTCAATTTTGGGTGCGAACACTAAGAATAATCTAATTAAAAGGAATTGGAAAGGAGACAAGGTTTCTGTGGTTGTAAAGAACTATAAAACATCTATTCTTTTAACTGTTTTATAGCTAGATTCATATGGAGAATAGTGGAAATAATTGTTGACTTGAAACCAACACGGAATACACATCATATGTATGGCATGTGGTTAAATGGTTTTGATAAGATGACATAAGAAAAATTTCTGGTAGCAACAGGCGCCATGTATTGGGTCATATGGTTAAGCTGAAATGATATAATCTTTGACAAATTATGTTTGTATTCTTCTTTACAGGTCCTTTTCAGGGGTACTCACTGGATATAGTCATGGTCTCTCCTCCAGAAGGAGGAAGAAAAAAGCACTATAAGAACGGCGTGTCGCCACTTGGAGGCCTTATCCATGGAAATCTTCAGCAGGCATGGTTGGAGGTTTATCAATAGATTTAGTTTTTAGAGCGGTTGTTTGCTTATTCTTCATTTGTTTATGCCAGCTTTCATGCTTGTGCCATGAGTGCTATGAGGAGACAAAGTCTCTGATATAGTAAGAACTTGTAATAATTTCAGGCCTTACGCATTGGATTCCAGCGACCGGAACACTTTCATTCACTTTATGAAAACTTCCATTTATCTAAACTTATTTTTTTTATGCACGACAATACGTTAATACCACTGGAAAACACTATCTGGGTAAGGGGAAAGAAATGAGAGTAGCGCTACTCAGGTGCAAGTAGCCACCTCCAATCACCTTCACAGAATCACAGCTATGTCATCATCATAATGGACCCTATTTTATTTACAATGGTTTTTTTTTTGAAGAATCAGGAGGGTTGCCCCTACTGATTATATATTTACAAGGTTATGAAATTGTCCAGAATGTTACTTAAATACTGTGCATTTTATGAAACAATATGAAATTCAACAACTCAATATAGGACGTCCTCAGTACCCATTATCTAGCACCGTACACGTGGCACATGAGAAAGCATCTACACCACACATGAAATCTACACCACTCAAACCGCTTCAGCTCATATCTCCAAACTCGAATCCCGGACCCAAACCGAGCGCGGCTAACGGGTCCACGTCGCCCGTTAGCCCGCCAGCCGTTGGATCAGGCGAGTCCAGCGACGGGAGCCGTCCGATGCGGATTATTGGTGCCTCGTACCCCCTTCATCGCGATTCGAACCGTCGCGAACCTTCACGCCCGGCGCTTCCTGCGCCCGCGAGTGCCAAGCACCCTTGCCCGTGTGGCGCCGGCTACCGCTCCCCTCCGTCTTGGCCCCCGCCTACCTACTCGCGGCCGCGGAGCTCGCTGGCCCGCCGAGCGCCCGCTCTAGGTGCGCGTGCTGCACCTCCGCCCGCGGGAGCCTGCCGCCCCGCGCTTGGGCCGCCGCAGACACACGCGCCGCCCGCAGGGAGCCCGGGCGGCGCCCACCGCCCTCCGCGTCGCCCTCGAGCAGCTGCTCTCTGCCGCGCCGCCGTCCGCGCATGGGTAAAGCGAGGGAGGGGAGGGGGCGGCAGAATCAACGGAGCCACGAGCCTCGGGCGTCAGACTGTCGGAGACCCGGAGCTCATGCGAAGGTGAGCTCGAGGAGCAGATCGCATGGCTGCGAGTCCACGCGACGGTGCCCCGAGCAGAAGCTCCAGGAACAGCCTCCTGCGCCTGCACCTGCGCCATCCCTCCAAGGCTGCAGTCGGTGGAGCAGATGTTGGCTCCACTGCCTGCGAGGTGCTCGGCAAAATGTCCAGCCTCTAACGCAACCTCGAATTCCTGGGCTCACAGCGAGTGGATTATCCGGCAATTCATCCTGCGGTTACTCCTCCTGAAGTACAGTACCTTCATGTTGTTTCCCTCCCGGCTCCCGCTGTCCATGTCCACCTGCTCCGGCCGCCTGGGCTCGAGCAGAGCACGAGCTTCTCTCACACTGTCCCCTGCGCCGGCGCGGATGGCACACGAATCAGTGATGACGGGCGAGGAGGTGGCGACGATGCTGGCGGGGATAAAGCAACAATTGTGGGGCATCACGTAATCCAGGTCGGGTCGTTGAAGGGGGCCTCTCAAATCAGCAGCGAGGTGTAGAGAACGAGGAAGCATCAGGCGCTTCCTTTTCCTCCCCATCTGACCAATTTCGTTGACGCTGGCCTTGCTCCTAAACTCCGCCGCCGCCACTGCCATGACGATCACAGACAAGTGCCGGCAAGCCCAAGGCAACGACGCGATCACCGTCCAAATGCCCGCAGGCCACACCGCTCAGCATGACAGGACCCCGATGACAAGTCCGGATCTCGCTGGACGTGGCCTCCTCCAGTTAAGTATTCATCCTTCTTATGCAAACTGAATCTATAAAGTTTAATGCACCTGCGCTGTACTTGACTGCATGTTCTTCGATCTGGTAACACAGGCTGGTGGTTCGGTGGTTCGGTTGGAGGAGCTAGCTGAATCTAGAGACATCAGTAGGGTGTTCCATGTAATGCCAACCCGATTATCGTATGATACGACCTGGAACATCCACAGGTTTGTATCAATTCAATGTTGCCTTAATTATTTTAGTAGGTCGGACATCTATCTGATTTTGGCCCTTGCGTAGCGATCAGCGTGATATCCCCCTTCTTTGCTTTTTAAATGCCAAACCGAAATTTTGGCCTCCAAGTATAAATTACTTCTTTTTTTCTTAGCAACTCATCTATCCTAAATAATATCCTCCCCTATTTCTGTAAATTGACACCAAAATAAGCTTGATAACTACCATTCTTCGCATGAGTAATGTCCAGCAGACAATACTGTAGCAGAAACAGGTCACTGTAAAAGAAATCACATCAATTTTGCAACTATGCACAATTGTAGATTTAGAAACCAAGCAACGTGGATGATATGTCAAACGCTTTTATGTACTAGGTAACTTTTAATCGACTGTTGAAATCCTTTTGGACACAAACATTGCTCTCATGGATTGCATTGGTTTCATTGCCATGTATGATAGCATTATGTGAATTCATGTATTTTATTCAGCTTCAAATTAATTCATTTGTCACTTGGCAGGGGCAAAGGCTGCAAAGTGCTTAATCAATGAGCTGCAGTCCCTCTGTGTTCGCCTTCTGCCTCAAACTGTTACCAACAAACATGTATGTTTAACTAAACTATCTACTAAATATTCACAATTGCACCTTATATTTTTCAATTATTTTTTGTTTCACTTTCAGGGAACCCCTGATATCTCAATGCTACAAAGTAGGTGGCAGATTACCTGGGCACTTTAGTGAGTGTTCACCGTTCAGCTCCCAACCATGAACAACATATAGGCTAATGCTTAAGAAGTTCTGGGTAAAGTCCTCTTTGAAATTAGTAATATATAGATATTTCCACAGTTACAAGTGAAACATTTTGTGTGCTGCTCATCAAGCTAAGATTTTACTTACTTAATTTCGTCATGTCCAATTTGTCTGCACAACTTCATCAACAAAAAGAAACATATTTTTCCCATTTAAATCAAGAAATTTTATCAACATACTAAATAAAGTGTGGTTGCATTCCTTCTAAATTGCATAGAAGTGCCGTATTTGCTTTATCATTCATCACCTTTAGTTAATTCGCATGACAAAACTCAGTTGTCACTTCCCCTACGGTTTTCACCTAAAAAAGTTCAGCTGGTCAAAGCTAGAAGCAGCATCCAAGAGCAGGTTTATGTTTTCATCTGATACATTGTAAGTTCATGGGCATAAAATTGTTAAATCGACTTCAATAAATAACAGTAGTGATTAATCTTAAATATATAAACTGAATGTGCAGGGATCCTGCAAGTCTGATTGGGCAATTCAAATGGATATCTACATCAAGCCGTCTAACACAGGCTCTCTTCATTGCGACAATAAGCATTCGCCCTCTAGGAGCATGTAAAGTACGGACTGGTTTACAAATTACAATGAGATTAAATTTAGGCATATAGAAAAATTATTTGTGTGGCATCACGGTAAGCTCTGCTTGGCCATATACGAGACCTGCCCATTAATCCAAAGCGCAGTGCATCTCAACTACCTGGCCTTTCTTTTACTTTTCTTGCAAGCTGGTCTTGTCTTGCCCATTTTGCTCTTAGAATGAGTTTCTTCAAATTTTATAGTAAAAAACAGCTACCTGAAGGAGTCTCGGAACTACCAGATCCACTCAAGCCTAGAGTTCATTTCTCTTCGCCTGTCAATACGCAATCATATATGCCGGTTCAGCGAGAAAACATTAAAAGTATATCAACTGATTAAAATAATATAGTCATATAGAGACCCTTGATATGTGTGCTGACCAAAAGATGTAGGCTCGGCAAAAGGGCGCGGCAAAGCCGCGCCTGTGGTTTCTAGTGTTGTTGAATTTCGATCCACGACACTTCAAAACAAAATGAAGAATTTTGAAGTTTGAACCACAACAGTTTCATAATACACAGAACACATGGAGTGATTGCCGGATTGGAGTTGGAGGCACATCGATTCCTACTGCAGTGCTGGCTGGGCGAGCGTCTTGCACCTGGGGACTAGGACAAGAGGAACCCGTCGCGGTGTCGTCAGCCCCGGCGCCTCGCCCATATCGAGGTCCACCGGGCGCATGCCGTCGGGGAGCTCCCAGTCGAAGTGGCGCAGGAGGCTGACGAGCGCGAGCTCCAAGACCGGCAGCGCGAAGTTGATGCCGGGGCAGATCCTGCGGCCGGCGCCGAACGGGATGAGCTGGTAGTCTGTCCCTCTGAAGTCCACCGGGGGCTTCCCGCCGACGACGAACCGCTCCGGACGGAACTCCTCCGGCGCGTCCCACGCCGCGGGGTCTCGCCCGATCGCCCACACGTTGATGAAGAGCGCGGTCTTGGCCGGGATCTCGTAGCCCTGCACGACCGCGGGCGTCGTCGATTCGTGCGGGACGAGGAGCGGCGCCGGCGCGTGGAGCCGGAGCACCTCTTTGAACACTGCCTTGAGGTATTCCATTCTGTTCAGGTCCGATTCCGCTATGGTTTGCTGATCGGCGGTGGCCACCCGCGCGATCTCGTCTCGGAGCTTGGCCATCACCCGCGGGTTGGCGACGAGCTCTGCCATGGCCCATTCCAGCGTTTGTGATGATGTTTCAGTTGCGGCGGCTATCAAGTCCTGCGGACGCAAGAACAGAACACGGATCATGAGCACGTGATTAGTAGAAAGTTCTTGAAAAAGTAAGACAGTTTCATTTTTTTGAAGATTACTTCGACGGTGGCTTTGATGCGATCGTCTGTGAGCTCGAGCCCGTGGGAGCCTTCTCTCCTCAGCCGAAGCAAGACGTCCAAGAAATCCTCGTCGTCCTCCCCTGCACCGTCGTCAGCCCCCTTCTCCTTGTGCGCCGCCACTATCTCGGACAGGAACTTGTCCCACACGTCGGCCATGTCGTCGATCTTCTTATCCATCCCCGTCGCCCATCGCACGAACCTCGCCGGCGCATCCGGCAGCACGTCCTCCGGCTGGAAGCCCGCCATCAGCGCCGCGGAGTTCCCCATCAGCTGCTTCAGCTTCTCGGCCGTCGCCCCGGCGGCGCCGGTAGCCGCGCGGGTGACCACCGCGTTGGTGTAGCCGTACAGGAACTCCCTCAGCTCCACGGCCTCCCCCGCCTCCGCGGCGCGGCGCGTCCGCGCGACGAGCGCGGCCACCTCGGCGGCGCGCACGGGCGCGAAGGACTCCACGCGGCGCGGGGAGAGGAGGTGGACCACGGCGATCTTCTTGCCGCGGCGCCAGTCGTCGCCGTACGGCGCGAACGTGATATTTTTGCAGCCGTACATGAGCCTCTCCCCTGCCACGCTGCGCGGGCGGGAGGCGAAGGCGAGGTCGTGGTTCCTGAACAGGTCCGCGGCAGCCGCGGCCGTGGACACGACCAGCGTTCGCCTGCGCCCGAGCTGCAGGAAGAGGAGGCCGCCGCCGCCGCCGTGGCGAAGCTGCAGGTCGTGGAGGGAGCGGTGCGCGAGGCGGCCGATGAGGTGGAGGTGGCCGATCAGCGGCATCGACGGGGGCGACGGCGGGAGCTTGCCGCGGCGACGGTTCTTGACGACGTAGAGGAAGACGATAAGCACGCCGGCGGCGGCCGCGGCCGCGGCAAGCAGGTAAGGAGACATCTTCCCCTGCTCGGCTGACTCCTTACTGATCAAGAAAAGATTGGATATTGCTCAGTTTACAGAGAGAGATCATTGCAAGGTTAAACATTGTGGGTAAGTCATACGTCATACGTGAGCTCTGAAGTGTTGAATATTTATCCGGCGCCTTGTGGCTGTGGTGACTGCGGAGCAACCACGGCAAGATTTTGCTTGTCTGCTATCGGTTCGGACGTGACTTCATTCGTTGGATTGATCAGAGAAGTCGCCTGCTAGTCAATGACGAAATTTCAACAGAGAAATCTCAAGCTCTTATTGGATGATCGGTTTGGTTCTAACTCTGAAATCTCCCTTTGCATGATCGGTCTGAAAAGTCTGAAATCCCCTCTTGATATCATGTCCGAGAGCCCTTCTTTTGTGTTCAGTCCCGAGAGCGAAGAACAGTGACGTTCTTGACCTGTGGAGTCAGGAATGACGGCTGAAGCAACACAAATTGCACTAGAAAAATTGTAGAAATTTCGAGTGCAAATGTCAGTGGCCCGACGACCACAAGGGTAGCAATTTCCGAGCGCGCTATCAATGAGGAGGCAAAACCTGCAGTAAAACAACAGCATAGC
This sequence comes from Echinochloa phyllopogon, assembly GCA_033239725.1. Classification (NCBI taxonomy): domain Eukaryota; kingdom Viridiplantae; phylum Streptophyta; class Magnoliopsida; order Poales; family Poaceae; genus Echinochloa; species Echinochloa phyllopogon. The sequence goes on along the minus strand of BTCW01000002.1, from coordinate 43,961,916 downwards.
ATTAGCAATTGAATCTGAATGGACAATGAGGCATAAACATGAAAGATGTTATGTTTGGCAATGTCCCAAATTGATGAGCAAAGCATAGGAGGCTAATAAACAGAGTCATATTCATATGGGTTCAACATTTGAGTTTATATAAATGCAGAAGTTCAAAAGCATGAGAAAAGTGTATACAAATATCCCCCAAACTCCATTTCATTGGTAACTGGTGAACCAAATTGGCATTTTTTTTATACTTACCAAATTGGCATTGATATCTGTCTCTGACAAGTTGCAGAGGCATTCTGTTCACGTTTATTAGTTTTCGGCCTACCAACTATAAGCATAATGTAATACAATATGCTAAAATTAAAATTGATTTGGAACTCATTTCGTGTTTATTGGAAGCTTTCCAATATGCTATGTATCTTAAGCTGACTGCAATAACAGGCAACCAATTTTCAAAATGTCCACTTTAAATCTCAGCCCTTATGCTGTAGTTTGACTTCTGTTGTCTTTGACTCTTTGAGCAGTACACCTTCCAAAACCGGTGAAGTTTGCATTCCGTCTTCCAATTTGTATAGCCTTTCAAATTTGTATACTTGGTCATTCCTGAAATTGTTTAGATAATGTGTATCCTTCTTTGAAATTGCATAACCGAACAGCTCAAGAACCTGTCGGTGAAAATATACTCGAAATGAAACATTAACATCATATAGTGCAGTCCTGACAAGTTTAATCAAATTTAGACGTCATTTACTGATTTAGTTAGAATGAAGAACTGAGGAAGTTTAGTGATGGGCTTAGTGTTGAGGATTTGAGCAGCCGGCAACATTCTCCTCTTAAAATTAGAAGCAGTTCGCAATTTCGGAATATTGTGATAGTCAAACACTCTTCCATATGAGTATCTTCAGAGCCTTTCATGTCAAAAACAAAAGTACATTTTTTGCTGATGGCTATACTAGTGCAGTGAAAAATGCCACTTGCATAAATCCACCCAAATTTAGTGCAAATCCAACAACAAAAAGCAAAACGAATATACAAGACAAACTCTTCTTATAGCATAAACTCCACTCCTATAAATATGTAATTCCATCTAAACACAATCCTACTTGCTTGTTTCACTTGCACCTGTTTATAACTCCGTCCCTCTTATATATATCTACATGCCGATGTACTGACATCTGAAGCTCAATGTTTGATATGGCCAGGGTTAGGGTTGTCAACAAGGAATGCTAACACTCCTACTAATGGAGCATTGATATAGGTGGTGGGTTCAGATTTTCTGAAATCTGCACGGTCGTCATCATAAGCATCATCCTCCCCTGGCCCTCCAACGACCGCTCCGATCAACGGGTTAGGGTTCGATCCAGACGAACTGTAATAAGGCGTGCCTTCTTTGCACGCAATGCGCTGCGGATGGTCCTTGATCGAAGGCAATGAGGATGCCCGGTGATGGATCCGCTGAGGGTATCGGTCACCGTACCCGATCATGTATGACATTTTCATGGGGTTATCTCCTAACAGATAATCAACCTGCAGCGTGCACAAGTTTGAATTTTGTTCAGAGGGTAATCTGTATGAATTGGCTGTCAGGGATACAAGTATAAGTCGTGAAGAATGTGTGAGATGTTAGTGTACCTGCTTTTTGGCTTGCTGCTGTAGGGTTACAGGGCCAACTGAAATGTCTCCACAGTTGACAGTGTGAGATGATTTGGAGAGGTACTTGGCATATGTCAGGAGAAGGAAGGAGATGGAGGTGACATGCTGCATGTTGCTACCTCCAGGCTTGTAGATCATGCCCCCAGGGGTGTACGTGATGTGTGGTGAAGAGGACTCCGGAATGAGTGTGCAAATGAAGCTGTCTGCGAACTCCTTGTAGGACTGCAAAGATAGCATCTCGCCTTCTATGAACTCCTGCAGAGCAATTATAGTCCTCATTTTCGTGTACCAATGAAGCTATGTGCTGTTAATTTGTCAGCATAATTTGCATTCAGAATTGAAGGAGATCGATGGAAGCAGCCCGACCTTGGAAACAAGAACATTGAGGCCGGCATGCTTGTTGTCCCACCCGAACTCGTTACTGCTGTCTTCTGCACCGAGGGTCTTGCCATTGTTCTGAATGTACTGGAGGAATGTGTCATCCTTGGAGGCTCTCCTTAACCATGCCGCCCCCCACAGTAGCTCATCCTGCCAAGAATTTTCATTACGTGCTTTAAGATACCAACCTGATCAAGTCTGAACTTCTGTTTTTCTGAATGTTTAAATTGTACAATCTGTGGAAGCAGTCTTCATTCTCTTCAGTTCCATATGAGCATATTCGACAGTGAAATAGTTTGCTTTTTGGCTGAGTTGCTACACTGAATCAGAAAATTTTGAAGTCTAGCAATGGAAACCCAAATGTTTTCTGCTCTGTTAGCACTTAGAAATGCTAGTCACTTATGATGTCCTACCATCTGGGCCAACACGTAATACACGAGCATTGAACAGTGTGCAGTGAGTGTCTGGACCCTGCAGGGTGATCTATCAAAATTGCTAAATGTCGGGAGTACTGCAAGTTCAGGAGTAGAAACTCCAGAGTTTGTTGTTATGTTGAAATGGCAGGCACTTGTGAATTGCAATTCTGGCACTATTTGCATTGGTGTTCTTATGGTACAGATGTCCACTAGTATCTACAATGATCTATGATGAGCTAAAAAAAGATATCTACTAGTATTCCTAGGGGTGAGTGTGCGTGCGTGTGATCGTTGCGTCTGTCTGTAGTGGTCTTTCTTAAAAAAAATAAAGAGCTATGATGCAAGGTAGCAAATTGGCAACGTTCTATCAACACGTAACGTAAGCTACAGATGTAATCTGATAGTAACCAGTTACATTGTTCCATTCTGTATTCATGCTATACGTATTTAAAACAGATGTGTCTACAGACAAATAGGATACTGTCTAGTGAACTATGAGCTATCAATTTCCAAAGTAACATTACTGCAACTGCAACACAGATTAAGCTGTTTTTGCTCTGTGTCTTCTTGTGGAGAGGCAGAGCCGCAGAGGTCATTTCGCCATCTGCTGACAGAGACGAGGAAACGAGACAAGCATCTGACCTGGTAGCCATTGAAGTCGCAGTAGAACGGGCAGCCCCCTGCCCTGAGGTCCGGGTCGTCGCTGTACGCGCCCTTGTACGTGTCCGCGAACTCGAACGCCTTCCTCGCGTGCGCCAGCAGCTTCTCGGCGTACTCCGGGTCGTCCTCGCGGAACACCATGGACGCCGCCGCCAATGCCGCCGCCGTCTCCCCCGCGACGTCCGAGCCCGGCCGCCCCGCGCTGACGTTGTACACCGTGCGCTCCGTGTCCATGTCCTCCGGCCTCTCCCAGCAGTCGTGATCCTTCCACGGATCGCCCACCTGCATTGCATTGCCCGTGCACGGCACCGTGTCAATTCAGCGTCGCCTCGGCGGCATGAACGAACGTGGACGGCGTTGCAAATCGCAATGCGGCGTGCTAGCTTGCCTGCAGGAAGATGACGCCGGGGTGGGCGAGGGTCTTGAGGAGGTAGTCGGTGGCCCAGCGCACGGCGGCGGCGGCGTGGCGGCGCTCGTCGCGCGGCATGGCGTCGCCGAACTCGACGACGCTCCAGGCCAGCATGGTGGTGGTGAACGCCATGGGGAAGCCGAACTTGACGTTGTCGCCGGCGTCGTAGTACCCGCCTTCCAGGTCGACCCCGGCCGCGGCGCCGTCCGACACGCCGGAGTCGCCGCGCCACGACGCGCGCTGCCCCGGCGGGAGCCGCCCCGAGCGCTGCCCCTCGAAGAAGAGGATGGACTTGGCCAGCGCGTCACGGTAGTCGTGCCGCTCGGCGAACGCGGGGAAGCCGGAGAACGAGGCCGAGCAGGGCGGCACGAGACGGTGCGCCGCCAGGAAGGACACTAGTAGGATGCGCACGCACAAGCGGTGGATGGGAGACGAACTGGAAGAAGTGCGAGGCGCCATTTCGAGCTTGCTAGCTGCTGCTCACACACTCACTGGAGCATGTCGTTGCTGTTTTGGCGCGTTTTTATAGGCAGCAGCAGGCCAGCAGCAACATGTCACAGTGCACATGCTCATACTGACGAAACTGGCACACACTGCTCTTTATCCATGGCACCGGACGCTGGTAACTTCAGTATGGGTGAGTTCTCTTTGGAAAGAAAATTTCAGTACTGTTGAGTTATATGTATACACGTATACGGAGTACTGTTTAGTGCTGAGTACATACTGACATGGTCCTGACCAGTATGTACTCCAGTATGTACTATGAGCATGGCTTCATTCACTCGGACACTTGGTATATTAAGTAGAAACCGCTGGTGATGAATGCCTGCAGGATGTGTATGTTCGGGCCTTCAGGGCCTGGGTTTTTCTTGGATTTCTGGTAGGGAATGTGCGCGATGTTAAAGGACAAAAGTTGGGTCACGGGAGTGGGTGGTAAGAAGAGGTGAGGCCAAAGGATTCTCTAGGGTTCTTGATGACCGGCACGGGCAACCAGCAGCTACTGGCCTTGGTGTGGTCACATGCAGCGGTTAAGCTAGCGGATGGAAGAGCCCATGTAGGACCATCCTGGTTAGATCCTAAAATTGGCACTGTTCGTGCATGGAGCAGTAGACATTGGGTTTATTTCATTCCATTGTTTTATGATAAGTTGTAATTATGTTCTCTTACGGATTTAACTTTTCAAGCGGGCTAACTTAGAGCCTGTTTAGAAGGGAAGCAGTTTCAGCCACAGATGTGTGGGCCACTGGAGTGCAGAGGCTACACGTCGGTAGTAGAATTGCATGTGTAGAATTTCTGGAATTTAGTTCAGATTTGTTTTAAACCTTTAGGGATTTGTATCCCAAAACACCCCTTTCAAATAGCCCCTGCACAATGTCCCAAATATTGTTAGGTCTATATACATGGGAGAGGTCTAATTTACACCCTCCAACCATCCTAAAAATCTGATTTTCAAGCCTCTACTATAAAATTGGACATCATAGGCCATCCAACTATCGAAACCATGCAAATTAGGACCTCTGGGTGGTTTTCGAAAACCATCTTTGAAACCACTCGAAGGTCCAAGTTTGCACGGTTTTAAAAGTTGTATGGATTATGATGCCTGGTTTTATAGTTGAATGTTGAAAATCAGACTTTTATGATAACTAGAGGTTGTAAAATGAACTTTTTCCTAAAGGGGAAGTGTATTTTCACCAAATCCCTGGAATATGTCTAGCGCACATTTTTTTTAGAAAAGGAAATATCTATTAATATTTCAGCCTCTGTATCGATCGATATATAGAGCTGTCCAAAGTCTCGAACCAACATTGGCACATGGCATACTTGTTTGAGCAAAAACATCAACGGTGCATATAGTATCTACGTTTTCTCCTTGTTATAGGGTTTACTTGAGTAGTTGTGTACACCACCTTTAGGAAAAGCTTAAATCTTATCAAGGTATCTACAATTAGGCGGGGCAAATATACATTAATATAGAAATAACAATTCAAATACATGATTGAGCATAAATAGTTAGATATATGCTCCAATATCAAGTGAAGGGAAGTCGTTGATTCTACTAGTAAATATGGATTCTGAGTCTACCATAATATTCATTATCTTCCTTTGAGATTGGTGAGCTCGCCTTAAATGCTGTATACTTGAATTGAACCAACTCACTCACTGGCGCAAAGAACTCAACAATTCCCATTACATTGTTTTTTTTTCTGCTGACTTCATCCCTTGCTTCTGTATCTCGCAAGATCAAGTCCAGCTGGGATTTTCATGCTTCCACTCAATCGAAGCAACGCCATCCTCATTGCAGCCTCCAATCAAACAAGCGGACAACTTTGAAATTTCTGCCGATCTGCGTGAAAACGTTAGTTCGTCCGAAAGAGGCGCGAGGGCATGTGTCTGTCTCGCTGGAGATACGGACGAATTTCGTAACTGGGCGTAACAACCGACCACATGGATACGGCAAATGTGCGACGTTTGCCGGAAAAGGGAGATGTTAAGGTTGTCGAATCGGGAGTCGGGAGGCCACGCCCCCCCCCGTCGGACGTGGCCGGATCCGGAACGGGATGCAGAGGAGCACCGGTGCCGATGGGGACCCTGGTCCATGCCGTCTAGGCCTTCAGGGATGCAGGCCTTCTTTGCACACGCAACGGACAAATAGTAGTAAGTGTTTTGAGTGCCGGAGTCCACAAATATACAGGCTCATGCTATTTTTTTTTTATAGCGGGGTTTCAGCTTCGAAATGACATTGTGGCCCAGGATGTTTTCCGTCACCGGCATGAAAGCGCCTCAAATCTCGAAAGATCAAAATCACGGTGCTTTTGTCTCTTGTTTTCGTCAGGTAAATGGACGCAGTTCAGCTACTCATGAAGCAGCACCTGGAACATTTACATGCAGGATTAAAGGTCGCAATCCTCGTAGATCGATCTTCCTTAAAAGAAAGGTCGGTAGATCGACGGATCGAAGCACTTTCTCACGGAAGCAGAAAAAGGGCACATCAGGCCTCGGTTTTACGAGACACCATGCGTGGCGCTCCAGTGCGACTTGCTCTGCTCTTTGCGTGCGCGAGTCCAAAGCCTAAGATCCTGACTCAGGATCGAGAGGAAAGCCGAGCCGAGAGCAGAGGAAGGAAGGCGATCGGTGCGAAACGCTGGCGTGTTAACGCTGTCACAGACGGCACAGTTTGCCACCGACAGAGACATCACGGGAGGGGAGTGGTGTTTTTTCTCGCAAGGGTTCGGCTTCGGCGCCGTGCTGGCAAACTGTTCGTGTCTGCGGAACTCAGAGCGCTCGTCTAGCGACTAGCGAGCGTCTAGCGGCGCGCCGAGGAGCACGGCCGGCGCCGCAAGAGACGGGCCAAATTCCCAACTGCCGCCGCTACCGGGGGACCGGAGGTGAGCCGCGCGCGCACCGCACCGCCCGGGAGAGAGGAGGGCGCGGGCGCGCGGCGCAGGGACGCGGCCCGGAGAGCTGCGGCCCATGCGTCACGTCACGGCGGAATGAATTAGTGGTCCGCGCCGTGGGGTGGCCGACCGTTAGGGATTTTGCGCTTGCGCCTGGCGGGCCGCGCGGTGCGTGCTCGCCGTGGGCTCGCGACCCCGGCCTCTTGGGCCGTTTCCGTGAAGTGGCATAGCCTTTTCGCGCTTCTCCTGGCCTCAAAGATTCCAATGTTTCACCACATGGCTAACGACTCGCGCGATTGATAATTTGCTGTAAGCCTGTAACGCGTTTAGCGACAGACCTGAAGCAAGAAACGTTTCCTGACAGCCTGACTATACAAGCTAGTACACGATTTTTCTAAACTATTTGTTCATTTCACCAGATTGTAGCGCGACAGCCACGATCCTGCTCTCAACCTACACGCCCACTTGCTAGGTTCACCGTATCTGAATCATCTTCGATAAAGATTTGTTCAGTGCTGTCAGCTCTGCCTACACGCGGACCTCCAAATGCAGCCATTGTCACGCGATTCCCGGACAGCTGAATCGAAGTACACACACTTGCAATAGCGAAGTACGCTGACCAGCTGATCCGGTCGCCCATAAAACTAGCACGACCATTGCTAAAAAAACACACGACCAGTACAACGCGAGACAGAACAGCTCTGGCTTCCGAGCTGAACCCGAGATCTTCCATTCCAGAGGCAACTCGTATCAAAATTTGGGAGGTGCAACGACCCTTGATTCATGTACATGTGACATACTACAGCCGAGACGACCAGAAAAGAACAAGGACAACGACAGCGTGACACAAGCATGAGCTGTAGTTGTTTGTTAGGAGTGATCCGTGTAGAGAGGAGCATCATCAGATGAGCTACTAAAATATTTGGATGGCAGGGAAGTCGACCGTATCCGGCTCATGTGAGGAGCAGCAAGCGGGAGGAGATCGTACGCTGAGGCGGCGTCAACTAACATTTATTCTCCACTAGTCATGTGCAGCAGTCTTTCTGTAGATGGAATCGTACTTGCATTGCCTTTGCCTCACTCAGGATTGCGTCATCGCCTTCGTCAGCTTGCTGGCCACTTGAGCTATGTGCAACAGTGCAAGTTCAGTTGGCACGATGCCTGCACGTTCTGAATCTGAAACCAAACAGGCTGCCAGTCAGTTTACTGCCGTAGAGGAAGGAAATGAAAGTCAAAAGTTATGAACGCAGCCGAAATGTTGAGCGGCAAAGAAGGGACTTCAGATTGTGTGCATGGCTTTGATGCCTGATCACAGGTGCTCAGATATGCAGCGCTGATTCTGTTCTGTGAGTATTTCTTAACATTGTCCTCTCACCTGCCGTTCTGATCTCGAAGCCGTGCGGCGCGGCATGCCCGTCACGCGTTCGAGCTCAGCCCTCTCGCCTCGCACGATCGCATCACCCGCATCCTCTTGCACGAGGACACAAACATCCTGCAAACCAATGCAAACACGCGCATTTGCCATCTGTTAGAACCTATCATCTTCATCCAAAACTCCAATGGCAATAACGGGAGTGCAATCGATTGATGGTGCGTGTGCTTACTCCCACGGCACGTCGCCGACGAGCATCCAGTCGCCGTCGCCGTCCTCGTACACCACCGCATGCTCCCACTCGCTGTACCCGTCCATGAGCCCTGCATCACGACGCAAAACAGAATGCGAAATTCTTCAGTTTTAACTTTTTTGCCCCCGTGGCTTATGCACTGTGTGGGATCCAGCAGCGAGAGAGAGCTTACCGATGGAGCAGCAGCAGAACATCTCGTTGAGCGCCTCCACGAGCTCGCCGTAGTCGTCGTACGCCGTCACGTCCACCTTCCTCAGGTACGGCGTCCCGTCCATGCTCACCTTCACGAACGCCTGCATCCTGCACGCGTTGTTTATTCTCGGCCGGTCAGACACACAGAACCAGTACGTGCCATGCCAAGGAAACGCGAACAGGAGACCGAGGCAAAGTTACGTACATTGACGATGACGACGACGGCTGCCCGTTCTTCCTCGCCCGCCTCGCCTTGCGCGCATTGACGCCCGGCGGCCCCAGCGTGAGCTCGGTGAGGTCGACGCCGTCGTTGCCGTAGCCCGCCATGCGCGCCAGCTTCGTCCGTCCCGGCCGATCAACCGCCACGGCACGGCCCGTGTGCCGATGAGACGATGACACGAGCGGAGATCGATGTCTGAGAGGACTCAGGAGTTGGGGTGTGAGCTCCTGATCGAGGCGTGAAGGTGGTGGGCTGAACGCTGATGGAGCTGCAGCTGCGGCTGCGGCCCCGTATATATACCGTTGGTGCGGCGCAGAGGATGTCTGGGCGCGCGATCCCCTGTGCCGGGAACTGAACTGGTAGCTAGGGGCAGGTAGCATCGTGCCAGCCGAGACGATACGATACGGCGGCGGCAGGCGGCACGGTGGCTGCGGTTGCAGAGGATCCGGCTTCCGGTGGGGTCGTTGGCGCCGGGGACAGCCGCAGGGAGGGCTGCGGAGTCTGGCGGGAGCGCCGGCGGTTGGGTTGGGCGCGGGCCGGCACCGCGGCCTGCCGGCGTCGACCCTGGCACGGTGTCCGCCGTGGGGCCGACCGGCGGCTGCCAGGTAGACGGCCTGGTCTCCCGCCTCACGCGGCGTGCCCTCGTGGCTGCACGGGACGGAATCGCGTGTGGCGTCGTTGCTGTAGCACGGTTGATGGGTCACGGCCGGCCAGCTTGTGACCGTATCAGGATTCTGACGCTCTGTACTGTTGAGGCTTATATATTCTTGAGTCTTGACGTGCACTATAAATTTCAGTGGCGAATCTAACGGGAGATTGCGGTGCCAAATTTCAGTACAACTTGGGGCATGAATATAGTAATCTGAAGTCTGAACAAATGAGGATTTAGGATCATCCCCTTGTATGCAGGGACAATTTGGTAGCATCTTCCAAGTACTAACGAGTAGAGCCAATGTACTCCGTATCTCTCTTTGGGCCTGTTTAGTTCCAAAATTCCACTCCCAAATTTACTATGTAAAAAGAAGATTCATCATCACATCAAAATGTCATAACATACATGGAGTACTAAATGTAGATGAAATCAAAAACTAATTACAAAGTTTTGTTGTGCTCTGCGAGACGAACATTTTGAGCCTAATTAATCAATTTTTGGACAATTTTTCACAAATACAAACGAAATGCTACAGTGACACAATGATTACGGAGTGACATCATACTCTCAAATTCAGCCTCCCAGATTCAATATCTAAACACCGCCTTCGACAGAGGAGGAACAACAGCAGAGAACCACAGTAGCCAGCAAGCCAGCCCAGGATGTGCTGTTGTGTTGGCACGGAAGCCGCCACAGTGGATCCGGATTCTGGCGAGGGGGTAGGGAACAGCCGCCCCGCAAGTGGGCGCGTGCGAGCCGGGTACGTGCATGTTCCTCCGCGACACGCTGAGGAATGAAGACCCGAGCCGCGCGTTTGTGCATGCACGCGGACGCAGCAGCCGGGGGCAACAACGTGCCCGCACCGCACGAAGCCAACTCGGCCTCCTCCTCTCCCCTGCTGCCTTCCCGTGCCTCGGTCCCGCGGTGCCGGGCCCTGGCTCGACAGCCCGGAGGCCTCGCAGCCGCCGTGCCGGGCAAAGGGGTTCACTGCTGACTGCTCGTCGCGGGGCACGGCCATCGTGCTCCGCGCGCGGGGCAGAGCAGGACCGGGCGGCGGAATTCGATGCGCCGGGCTGCCGGCCTACGTGACCGTGCCTGTCGCGCAGGCACGAGCCGCGCGCGACTCGGCTCGGGAGCGGACGGCGAGACGGGCCGTGGGGGGTGGATGGGGGCGCTCCCCCTCCCCCTTGTCCTGGCGCGCGCCCGGTGTCGTGCCCCTGCTGGGAGAGCAGCGGGTGCGTGTGGCGGCTGTCCATTTGTTTCTGCCCGCACCTCCCCGAGACTACACGCGCGGCGGTGTGCGATATTGTTCGCGGCCCCCGCTGCTGGCAGGGGATTAACCTCGTAGTTGGGGGTGGGAGCAGCATGGGTTGGATAAAAACTCCAGTTCTAGAAGACATCGAAGAGCCTTTTGATGCAAGTATGCAGCCTATGTTTTGACTGAATACTGTACTCCACTTGAAGACCAATGTTTGATCAGCGGTCCAGCTCGCTCACACGCGCCACGCGGACAAGCCCTTGGTAGCATTGAAACGTGTCGAATGGACGTCCTAAACATACAGTCCCAGCCTCACTTATGTGTTATTTTTGGTAAGGGCATTATCAAAAGTTCACCTGTTTTGCATCATTTACGTCAAATCAAAATTTGCTAAAATAAACAAAATGCAACGCTACCTAATTAATTTTGAGAAGAGAAATGAACTAAAATAGCATACCACGTGATTAATTAGTGACAAAAAAGTTACATGCCACACAATTAATTAGCGAATGAAAAAATCTTTCGTTATCCATTTGCGTTGTCCTTATCTGCTTTCGATGATATGTAGTCTCAGATAAAGACCACAAAGTTTACGTAGGCGCAGCGACGTGTCCGCAACCGACCGAATCGAACTGGACATATGCCATCACAGAAAAAAATGAGCTGTCCATTAATCTTTTGTACAGTTTTTTTCCCAATGGCATACAGCACTAAAACTCCAGAGCACCTGCACAGGTGACAGCCGCTGCGCTTCTATACAGAAGAGGCAATGTGGCAAGTGACATGAGTTCTGACAATCGCAACGAGAATAGACTTGACAATAAATAGTCTAGGGCACGTCCGGCACGACAAGCCGAATTGAGATGCAGTCGTTAGCTCCAACTCTGCCAGAATTGTACTACTAGCAATAGTAACTGAGAGACCAATGCTACACCCCATGTTCTGCCCCCCTAAGCTGCTATAGAGCAGCATATATAGCTGAAGAAATGTACATTCCGAATTTCCCATGTTTACTTGTTGGCGTCTCCTTTGTAATTACTTGTTGGCACCACCCCTGGAGTCATGGTTGTTCACGCTAAGATCCACCCCTTGAGTCTGGATTTGCCATTGATACAAGTGAGAACTGCAAGTGCCAATCAAAAAGTGCAGAATAGATATAGAAATACTTCAACAGCAGTGAGCATATGACCAACCTGGGAATTTGATCCTTGCCCGTTAGTACGAACTGGTCGCATATTAAGATCGATCATTTTCGAATTAATGTTACCCTGGTCATCGCAGTTTCCATCAGATGCTGGATCATCAGAGGCGTTATGGTGGTTTGCCATTTGCTCCTTTGTTACTGGATGAGGTGTCTTATTCTGATCTCTCTGGTTTTCAGGATCTTTGCTTTGCATAGCTTCATCATCCATATGGCCTAGTTTATCTCCTGGAAGCTATCACAGTTTCATACTTTGAGAACAAGAAAAATACAAAGAAATTGCAATCTAAATACACAGAATTTGCAATCCGAGGCTGGTTAAAGAATACAAACTTACTTCAACCCTTTGCCTTAGGAGCAGGTATCTTTCATGGGTTCGTTTGCCACCAACATGAACAGTCATGTCACAGCTCAGGCAAAGTGAGGCGCCATCTATCTCACAGTGGAAGAAAGCTATACCCAGGCAAATCAAGGTTTAGTGGACCAATTACTAAAAAGAAGGAAGGGGGGTGGGGGTGTTCATGAATCAGAAGCCATACCAGGAAAACTCTCACATATATCGCAACGGGCAAGTTTATTAGAGTTTGCAAGTCCAACTCTCACATGCCGACTAGCAAGCTTGTTACACATGTGTACCTGCAACGCAGCATGGAAGAGATCAGAAATAGTGAACATTAGGGTGATCTGTTTGACAATCAGGTGTCAGGAACTGAAGTGATGGTATGAGACGAGGTATTGATGTAGACACCAAATATGGTATACTGGAAAACACTATTTAATAATGCAGGATGAGCCCACATCTAAGACTAATTCCGAATTTCATCAGTTTAATACTGAATCAAAATAGGTACTTTTCCGTCTTTAGAAGGTTGGTAGTTTTTAGAGGCGGACTTCTGGTGATAAAAAACGAAATGCAATTATTGAGCCAAAGCTAACTTCTTGCATCGGATTAGTTAAAGCGACAAAATGATATCTATTTATAAATGTTCCCATACACTAATACGAGTGATAATTTGTCATCAGCATCTGAGAAACACCACACTGCATGTGTTTTTCTAAGGAGGACATGTACCTCAAATAGCACTGTCAAAAGGTTAATGGAAGATGGAAATTAAAGAAAAAATTAATTATAAGATGATAATAATACAGATGCACCCTGCCTTAGGGTGAGTATTTCACAACATAACATCAATATCAGACACTGAATCAGCCAAATTAGGGTTTCTTGATCATTCTCGAGGCTCATTTTGCAGCCCTGGAGGAGGTCCAATACACACTACTTGGCAGAAAAAAGCAAACCATTCTGAAACATGCACTAGAATGCAGAAGGATAAATACGTGTTCCCAAAATGAAATTTCTATTCTTGATGGTATACTTACAAGTTACAACTGCTACCATTCCAAGCGTATCAAATCCATAATTTTACCTAAATAAATATGTTTTGAGTAGGGGTAATAAAATGTTTTGAGTAGGGGTGGGGGATCTAAATATAATTTCAATAATCCTCCGTCCCACTAGACCTGATTGGAACTTGTAATATCATATGACTCTTTGGATAAACGAACTCAACCCTGTTGTGCAAAGCTAGATTAGAAATGTCCCCTGTGCACATTACATTTTGTATAAAGAAACTTATACAATTTTATAGGTAGTACATGGTCAAATGGAATAAGTACTAGCATTTTTTTCCTTCACCCTTGTGCATGTGTACCAGGGCACGTCAACATAGCTTCATCCCTGTTAGGATTGGCAGGCAAGTCAGTTCTTTTGCCCCCAATCCAAAGGACTACTCTGTTGATCTTCCTCTATGTCCGAAAAAGGCTTATAAGCTGGGATGTTGCAAAATCTTCTCTTCCTGTGGCATTGCCCATGTACTCATCTAAACTTACTGCACAATGAATGTTTTTTTAAATATTTCCCGAAAAAGTGAGCATAGTCTTCCATTCTCATGACATATCAGCAGTCAGTAGGATAAGCATTGGTGTAGCATACCAAACACGGAGCATAACAAACCACTGCTAAATTATTCTTTACACAATGATCAGATTCATAAAAGACGAATCCCCCCCCCCCCCTTGCTGTATGCATGTAATAAGCATATGGTAATTCTCAAAAATATATGTTACTGATAGACATAACTTAAACAGGTTTTGCGTATGACAACGGTGAAATTTAAAAATGGTAACAAGATGAAGATCACTGACACTGGATAAAAATGGTATTTCAAACATTCTTGAAAGGAAATTTATCCTTTAACAACTCACGGCAAATGGAAGTAAACACGGAATGGACAGGAAAGTGCTTGAAGGTCGAACAAAGATTTTGTAAGGACAGAAGAGAAAAAGGAAATTTATTTTCTAAGGGGTATCGATGAAACACGATTCATAATATAACACACGCTCAATTTGCATTTTCTAATTTTAAATGACACACGCTTAATTTGCATTTCTATTTTTTAATCAAATTATTACATAATGAGGTCTCTCAACTGCTTGTTGTCGGTATGAAACCAAGTCCAATCACATCGGCAGTCCCTCCTTAATAAATAATCATGGTTCTAAACCAGCAAACATAGACATATGATGTTGATAATTTAAGTAGCATCAGGCATGGTTGATAAATACCGCGCTACATGCGGCAAGCAGCACCAGAGGAAGAGGAACCAGGAGCCCAAACAATTGTGTTTGATAGAGATTTGCTCTCGAGATAAGTACAGTTTGTATTTGATAAGATTGGTTAGCATGGATTTGGCTTGTTAGTTTGAGGAAGTTTAGATCGAGTTATTGGAGTGAGTAAGAGATTGATGTAATCTTGGCAGGCTACATATGTGGCAGCCACAACCTTGTACTTGGCAAGGAAGAAGTAAATCTATTACTTTCATTCAGGGGCGAAGCTAGAGCACGAAGGACCCGAGTGCACACTTTCAAGGGCGGATACCGAGGAGCAAGGGACAGTGCAAAAGGCAGTGTAATTTCCACTAAAACATTGCAATTTGAAGCAAAATTTACTGGTGTTGGCTGTCTTGCATGGAGCAGAGAGTGCAATCGTGGACCACTGGGCCGGTCGGTGGTGCACACAGTGGAATTTAGGGAGTGCACAAGTTATGAAAATTCACTGCTAACCATTGTAATTTTATTTTTTCCCTGGTGCATGTGCACTCGGCAAGCGTAACGTGGCTTCGCCCCTGCTTTCATTCCCCTTTCTCTGTCTTCTCGCCTCCCTGCTGTTCAGCGCCCTCACAACCACCAACACCACTATAGACAGGAAACCAGCAGCCCAGTGGCCAGCGCCACCCACACCTACCCGATCAGGTCACTTCCTTACGGACATGGCAATGACATACTAGTGTATTCTGTTCCATATATGTATTCCTTTCAGCAACTGCACTTAATTGAACTTAACTGAGTAATATTCAAGCATAAGTTTAAAAGAATTATGAACAGCTTAACTACCAATACACACATGGTGGACAACCAGTCAAAAAGAAAAAAGGAACATGTAGCCAATAAGAGTAACTGTTACCACCGCCAAACACATGGCAAACTCATGTCCCCAAATAGCAATGCATGCTGGTGATGTCGACAACTCACCTTGTTCCAGAACCTCGAGATAGGGTAAAATTTCGTGTAGAAAACCCCTCATGCAGCAACTAAATAATTTGCAGATAATGCCTTGTCTCATACTCGTAAAAAGAAAAATGTAAACATGCTTTGCATTCCTATATAATAGGATAAAACTCGATCGTATGTGTGATTTAAGCCATCAGATGGGAATCCAATCCACCCCAAGCCCTATAGGTACACGCCTTTCTAAATTTCTGAAATAATCACCCAAACAACTACAGGATGTTTATCACTATCAATGCACACGGGCGTCCTGCTAGAATGTTCCATATTTTTTCTCGGTCAAAAACTTGGACTAGTACAAACCTCATGCCATGCCCAATGACTTCCACCTCTGCTACCGAAATCGACCCAAACAGAAGTAGGATCGACCCAAACAGAAGTAGGATCGTCAAAACTGGAGAAATTGGGACAAAATTCTGTAAACTAAGCTGCACAGCCCAGATAAACACCACGCGAGTTCGGAATCAGTAGTGAATCCCCGAGATCTCAGTGCGCGACTGATCGATTATACCAACCCTCGCGCTGTGTGCCACTCCAACGGAGCAGCGCTCTAGTCCGATCTGCAAGAGGGGCCGAGAGAGGCTCCGCGGAAGAGAGGGAACGGGGAGCGAACGGGGAGCGGAGATCACCTTCTCGTCGCAGGACCGGCAGAGCGCGGCCTCGTCGGCCGCGCAGAAGAGCACCGCCGGCGCGCTCTCGCACACATCGCAGATCGTCCGCATCCCAGCGCCGCGCCCGCTCCCGCCGCCAGCGTCATCGCCCCGCCGCCATCCGGGCGGCAAAACCGCGGCTCCCCCGCCTCGCCCGGCTGCCCGGTGATCCCTTCCCAGCGCTGCTGCCGCGGCGGACGACGGCGAAGTGAGATGTGGAACGAGGAGGCGGCAGCGCAACAGAGGCCACACAGGAGTTTGCACGAGAAGAGAGTCGAGGAGGAGAGATGTGGCAGCGACTAGCGAGGAGGACACGGCGGAAGCTATTATTTGATTTGGCCATTTAAAAAAATGATTTGGCCATTTGGATGTGGGCCCTGTTTAGTTCCCTTTAAAAGAAAAAATTTCTAATTCCAAACTTCACTATTCACCTATCCCATCAAATCACATCAAACCTCTCTCCTCATGTATATATAGAGCACTAAACGTGGATAAATAAAAAAACTAGTTGCATGATTTTGATGTACACGACTAGACGAATCTTTTGAGCCTAGTTAGGTTATGATAAGATAATGTTAACACAAACAAACGAAAAGTACTACGGTACGTTACAGTGTCCAATGTGACATATTTTCACGTTCCTTTTCATTGGTGGGGCGTCCGTCGAGGGGTGCTGGGCCCATGCTTCTCGAGCTGTCGTACTTCTCGTGTTCCCTAGGCGCGGTCTATGCACTAGCCGGCTGAGCCACCAGTAGGCGACAAGCGATTTATTTCGCTACGCCTATGAACCGGGTGCACGATACTTCGAAGTCGAGCGGGCCCAAATGCTATTTGATGCTCCAGGGCCGCTTCAGCTACAGAGGATGCCGTCGTGACCGTCACCGACAGGTGGGGTAGGACATAGTGGGGCCCGGAGATCGGTTGCTTGCGCCAGGAGTGGATGGGCTCGGTGGGAGTTACTTAGGTTTTGGATATGGGGATTTAGTAGGAGGTGGGCCCGCGAGAGGCGTCCGCCACAGAATGGAAAAGGAGCGGGATTTTGGGGTTGTGGCTCTGAGGAATCAATTGCTTGGCTGCTCTGCGGCCAATGGCCGCAGTCTTCCCTGCCTGCCTTTTCTTTCTTTCCACCTGCCTACCGGCGCGGCCAGTATCGCCCCTCCGTGCACCGAGTGCATGGGCTGCCAAGCCATCTTGATCGGCGGCGGCGGCGGTGTGACCCGTGTGCTTGGATGTGAGAGCAAGGTGGTGTTCAGTTCCGGTAAAGAAAAAATGAAGTTTGGTAAAAATATCACATCGGATACTGTAGCACATTGTAGCATTTTTCGTTTGTTTGTGGTAATTGTTGTCCTACCATGACCTAACTAGGCTCAAGAGATTCATCTCGTCGTGTATATCAAAACCATGTATTTAATTTTTTTATTTACCCGCATTTAGTGTTCCATACATGAGGAGAGAGATTTGATGTGATAGGTGAATAGTGAAGTTTGGAGAGAGAAATTTTGTCATTTGAAGGGAACTAAACAGCGCCCAACTCACGCACGTCAAACTCACAGGGGCGAGGGCGAGTGCCGTGCCTGGGTGAACCACGAGGGGTGTGTTGTTGCAGTCCAATCTGAACTTCACTGGATCAAGTTTGATGATCGATGTCGAGGGTTACTGGGGCCGGCTTAATCCATACTGTACATCGGATAGATGAATTTCACAGCAAACATATAAATTCCCTGATCCTACGCAAGGCTGGAAATTTTCGCACTCTGGGCCCTGTACTCTGATTCTCCAACCTCGCTTTTTTAGGGACCATTTGAAAGCTGTGGAAATTTGTACAAAATTGCAACAAACGTACCGTACGCTTTGGATTCATGCTTCTTGCCCCAGCCTGTTCGTTGTGTGTACTAGTACATCGACAGCTCAAGCCCGTGAGGACTAGTGTGAAATTTTGTTTATTTGTCTACCCATTAGACATGCTAACATTTGAGTTGCTGCTTTTCACTTCTCAGAACCAAATGGCCTATTGCACAATGCTAAACTCAGCTCAACAATGTGCTGTTCATTTTTACTGAAAAGGAAAGAGAAGCCAGCAGAGCCTGGTCTAATAGTGTCCCCGCACGAATTCAGCCCGAATTAACCAGTTCTTTTGTTTTCTGACGAGAAAAATGTCAAGTATAAGGTAGGCATCACCTTGTTTCTGGATCGTCTGCCATTGTGCAGGGTGTTGCGCATAACCTCCTCAGCTTGATGATATTACCCATTACCTTTAGTGATTGTACACAGCAAAAAAGGGTACCTCGGGCCTGTTTGCTTGCCCGTCACAGGTCGCCACGCCAAGAGTTGGCAGCCACAACACTTAAAGATTTCTGTTTGGATGACAGCTTTTCTCTTCACAGTTTTCGTTACAGTTGTGGCGGACAACTATTTCGCAAATAGTTGTGGCAGGTACAATGCACCTAGGGTGGATGTCGAGCCAGCTCGGCTCGTTTTGGCTCGGCTCGTTTTGGCTCGGCTCGTTCGAGCTCGTTAGCCAAACGAGCCAGTTCGGCTCGGCTCGTTAAGGAAACGAGCAAAAATCTTGGCTCGGCTCGGCTCATTAAACTCGTGAGCGGGCTCGTTAAGCTCACGAGTTAGAGTTAAATTTAAAATTGCCATAATAATATATATAATATAAAAAATAATAGTATTTATATGGTCTTAATACCTTCAAAATCTACTCTGTTATACTATAATAATAGAATGTAACCATAACATCATATAGAACTACGTATATAATACACATATATTATTATTAATTAGTAATTTGTTCATTAGTCTATTGGATCTTCTAACTCGTTTGACTCGCGAGCTGCTCGCGAGCCAGCTCGAACTCGCTCGTTATACTGACGAGCAAAAACTCTTGCTCGACTCGTTAGAAATATGTACCGAGCCGAGTCGAGTTGAGCCAAACCGGCTGCGATCCGAGCAAGCTAACGAGCTTCGAGCATTTTATCCGGCACCCGCACATTTCATGCAGGTCTACCGGTCTTAGTGCCATGGACGTCGGGAACATGGAAGAAAGCCCGGGTCTGCGTAGATGGTCCATGAGCTAGTTCCACCGAAGGCGCGCAAAGAGGCTTGGTTTTTTTATTGCCTGCGTGGTTGACGCCACGCCAAACTTATCAGAACGCGATCAGCATCAGTCGTGTACACGAACTCACCTGAACCACACGAGCACGGCACGGCGGGGCGCGTTCTTGTGGCGACGCTTGACGGCCTTGTCGTGGTTCGCTTGCTCCGGAGGGCGACGGCCGGCAGGGCGCCGATGCTCCACCGGTTGGCTGCACAAGATCCGATCATCCGAACGTTTCGTTTCAACAACCACGAAAGCGACGGTGACCGCTGTTCTCAAACGACACCCAGCCATTCGGATACCGGACGCAAATGATGGAGAGCCGTCGTGAATTCGTGATCGTGACTCGTGAGCTCTGTGCGGTGGGCGCAGCGGGGGAGCGGGGCACCAATCAGTAGCGGGCTTCTGTTGGGCTGAGAGGGGCTTTGCGGGCAGTTTAGGAACTATGAATGGGCTTTGGCACATTTGTCTTGGGCCCTTGCAACAACCCTGCTGCTCGCTTTCCACTCCTCTTCCTCGTCTCGCCTCCACGGTTCAAGCGGGCGATCCAAAGGCTGCGGCGGCGGCGGCGGCTTTGGGCACCGAGCTTTGCGGCATGGCGATGCGGTTGGCGGCGGCGGCGTTCATGCGGCGCCTGGCGCCAGCGCGCCCTCCCACCCCCGTCCCGGCGGTGGCTTCTGCGGCGGAGGCGGAGGCGGTGACGTGCGGGCGCGGGGACAAGAAGACCAAGCGCGGGAAGCGGTTCAAGGGCTCCTTCGGCAACGCGCGGCCCAAGCGGGAGAAGAAGATCGAGCGCATCAAGGACCGCGTCGAGGTGCCCCGCTCCACACCCTGGCCCCTCCCCTTCAAGCTCATCTGAGAGGGGGACTCCCCCCTCCCTTCCCCTCGGTTCGCGAGGGTACCTAGGGTTTACTGTAATAGTTACTGCTATTTCTCCGTTTCCAATTAGCTGCTCGCCTGCACGGGCGTGTGTTTTCCGTGCTTTTACTCGGTTGTTTCTCAAGTTACGTGTGTCAGATATGTACTGTCAAGCTGCTGTGATTCAACTTTGGCCAATGCAATCCTGTTCGTGTATTCTGATACCTGCATGCTGAAAATTGGAAAATGAATTGATTGTTTATTTATTTATTCATTCAGATGTACATGTGCTGTCTATAGAAATGTAGAAGGATATCAGCCTATATTGGATTTTTTCCACTCTTTGTTCTCGTGTCAGTTAGTTCAGTCACATGACTGACACTCAACTGAAGTGACAAAAACCGCCGAGTAACTGGTCTGGTATGTCTAAGATGACAAATCCAAATTATATGTGTTATCTTGAATTACAAAGTGTTCAATATGGGGTAACTATTAAAGAAAAATGTGTTCTTCCTCCCCATGTCTACTCTCCCCTTTCCTTTTTTCTGTTCTTCTTCATGACAGAAATTCTCTGATTTCTATCATTACCTATCATGCTGTGTCACAGAATTAATACAATCAAAGCTTGGACACAAAGGTTTGCTAAATATGCATACTTTCTTCCACTGAAGCATCCATTCTCTGCCCCTCAAGTAGTTAAGCTGTTTCTGAATAATATAGTGGAACTGCATGTAGTGCCCAAGCATTGTGCCTGGACTGAATTGTTCAAGTTCCTTGACACTAATCTGCAGCTCAGTACTGCTTACTATCCCAAGTTGATAGCCATACTGACTACTGAGCATGTCAATCAGTGAATCCTTGTGCGGCATGGGTGATTTGTCATGATTCACCCAAAAAAACAGATGAAGTGTATGGTTTTAGCTGAGTGTGCAACACTTCATTTAACTCTGCACTTGGGTGTTCACCGTTTAAGGCATCATATGGTGTTGACCTGCCATAAGGGGCTGTTCCTGTTTTGTCTGAAACTGCGCACAAATCAACTGCTGAAATGCTACTCGAAAGAAAGCAGTTTCCAGATTTGAAGGAACAGCTGATTGGGGATCAAAACAGGATAAAACCATATATGTTTTTTTTCTCGAACACGAAGGAGAGCTGCGTATCAATATATTAAGAAGATGAAAGGGTTTAGAAACCCAGAACAGACATACAGGTTTAGGGAACCTGTACAGACCCCTAAGAGATAAAACCATATATGTTGGTAAGAACAGGTCTGATCGTCACTTCCAAATTTGAGAGAGGGTTTATCTTAAGCAAGTCTTGTGCTCAATCTTTGGTTGGCCACCATCCATCCCCCCATTTCCCATTGTAGTACATGGTCCCCCTCGCCATCTTAGAATGCATTGGAGTATTGGACTGCGGCTTGCAAACTAGATTTATCTGACATGTGTCAGCCTCTCAGGCAGCGGTCTCTCACGTGTTTCTGATGAATACTTGAATTGAAGCACCTGTGTTTCCACTGGTCTTTGCTGATGTCCCTGTTGGATTGTCTGGTAGTCCACTGAGGGTATGCCCAAATGGTAGATTGTCCGGAGGGGAATCACCAGACCAAGAGCTTGATGGTAACACAGGTTCGGGCTACGTCCTTTTTGGGGGATTGTACCACGCCTTCTTTCGGGTGTAGATTGTTGTGGTTTCTGTTGGTTCTCCTAGGGATACCCCCTGCCCCCCTTATATACTCCGAAGGATATGTTTACATGGTAAGGCCCCTTGTTGGTTACAATTGGGGAAATCTGGTCGGATTACAATGCATGTGGGAAACCCCTAGTAGGACTCTATCTTCTGCCTTCCTTGTAGGTAACCCGGGGTTCTATCTCCATTAGTCCCTGCTGTACTAGAACTGGAGCAAGTTATTGTTTTCCTGAAGAAGAAAGGAAATCCAGTTACTGTGCAAATCCTGGTGAGATGGCAATCTGACATTGTGTTGAAGAAGGCTTTCCCAGTTTGCTTCCGCTTGGGGTCAAGCAGACGAGGGAGATCATGCTCTTGGAAGGAAAATGTGGATTGCATCGAGACGGCAGTGGCACTTTTCCAGAAGAAAACAGATTCCATGGAGAGAAACAATTTGGAGGTGACGAGGTGACTAGTTGAGGTACTCACGCATATTCATGAGATGTGTGAGTATGCCAGTGGACTGTGAGGTCCTATGTGTAAGGGGTTTAAATAAAAAAAATTGACCTGTTTTAATTTCTGCATAGTTTAGGGTGTAATCAGCCAATCAAACCGGATGGCTGTGTATTGTTCTAGTTGGGCCTCATCCTTTTGTTTCTTTAGTCATTTTCTCAGCCCAAAACCCCCCAGAGGCACAGAGCAAACCGACCAGTGCGCCTGCAGGTCTAGCCGCCCCAACTCATTCATCAACTCCCCACTCCACCCCGACTGATAGACTGAGTCCCAGTTCTACCAATTGGCACTCGCTGCCTCGCAATTCCCCTTTATTTTCTCCCCCAAGTCGCCAGATAGAAACCCTAGAGTACTAGACAAGGGTACACAGGGTGCTTGTGGCGACCACCGAGCGCTGGCAAGTAGTGGCACCAGTCCTGCTGGCAGGTTGCGCGCACAGCGGGCCAGCCAGCAAGGGCGCAAGGTAGGCGCGCGGCAAGCGGAACCAAGTTGGGATCGGACAAGCCCTACTGAAATCCGGAAGCCAGGAGGTGAGAAACAGATCAATCACCCTGTCATGAACTTTTCGTATAGTATGTTTGGATTGGATATTTCCTTTATTGGCTTGGGGATACTCAACTCCAAAATTCTGGATCCGCCACTTTGCACCTTGAAACCTGTGTAGCTTCTTTCACAACGAGGTTGGCTGGCAAAGATTCATGTTCAAAAGCAGCAAACTTGGCTTAGATTGCAATTTTGTTAATTTGCTAATAAAATATAAATTCCCAATCTGTTTCTTGAAATGTGATGTTCGCATTATATATCGCTACAAGATGGATTCACACAATTGAGATTTTTAAACCTTGAATGCTACGTGCAAACAAACTTCTGTATTTTGCAGTTGAAAATAATATCGATAGATCATATCCCATAAGATTGTCAAGTTAAAACACAACATATGATGTCCATACTTGTTGTATTTGGATACTAATAGCCAACAGAAAAAATCTATATGTTTGCTGTAGGTGGTACATGCTACTTATACAAATGAAAATTCCTTTTTAGGATTGTTAAACGGTGTTCTGGATGTTGGAATTTACCTTTTGTGCAGGCAGGATTTCTTTTGGTTATCTTTCATGATGCATTTGTATTAGTTAAGCAATATACTGCAGTACAAAGGATACATTATATATATTACTTACTTTGGATTAGCTCTTTACATGTTGATACTTTATAGAATTGTCCCCAACTCGGCTCATGATCAGTTCATTATTTCTCCATGTCTCGAAATCTGATCTTTTGTTTGTAGAGTGGGAGATATGAAGCAATCAAGCTGTCTTGGAACTGCTTATCAATCTTGTCAGAAGGTACCACTAAGTTTGTCTATGTATCAATCAAGAGTTCTTCCACAGGATTTGATAAATACACTACCAGAAGGTTGCATAGCTGAAATATTCAAACATTTGGAAGACCCAGAAGATCGGCAATCATGCGCCTCTGTATGTTGGAAATGGGCCGAGATATTGGTCTCTCAGAGACCAGACTTTTGGGGGCCCTTCAGTGTTCATCAAGCTGTTCACCATTGCTTGCACCTGTCTGATGTTGATGATGTCAAGCTCGTGGAAGCTGTTGTTGGCATGCACACTAGGGATGTGGTGACTGATCTTGATCTTTGGCAAGGGCGAACTCTGGATGAGCTCACTGATAGTGGTATTCATTTCGTAACTAGTGCATGCCGTAACCTGAAGTCGATTTGTCTTGTGAACTGCTTCTCTGTCACGAACGAAGCTTCATGGATCATTGCTTCAAACTGCCCTGGATTAGAAGATCTCGTGATATTAGAGACTTCAATCAGTGACGATGGTCTTTCACAGGTTGCTAAGCAATGCAGAAGCTTAAAGTCCCTCCGTATCGAAGGGAGCTTTGACATCACTGAGGTGTCACTAAGAGCCCTTGTGCAGGATGCCAAGAGACTTGAGTCTCTTACTCTGGGAAGGTGCCCTAAAATTGGAGGAGATGCCATCTTGTCCTTTCTAATGAACCAACCTTATCTAGACAAGCTTGAGCTCAAGGGCATGGTGTTTGGAGAGTTGCATTGCAGTGGTGCAAGACAATCATCAGGCCTCCATAGGCATTTTTGCTTATTTCGCCAGCTCTCTAGCCTCATCCTGGTGAATTGTCAGGGTTTACAGGATCTGCACTTGCTTCAGTTTGGTAGAATTCACTTTCAAATGCCACAACATTTGGTGATTGATGACTGCAGAGGAGTGACAGACCGTGGCCTGACGTGGCTGGTGGGTAATGCCATGAAGCCCATAAAGCTTAAAACAATTAAACTTGCCAGGTTCAACTTTCTTACATCTACAGCTGTAATGGAAGTGATGTCCTTGTTCTACAAAACAATTGAATCAATAATTCTGGATTCGTGTGATTATGGCATAATGACACCACTCCTCGGTGAAGCTGAGCTCCGGAAGTGTCCGGAGCTGAAGGTGATCAGAATGGAGCACTGTCGGAGAATTCTGCACCCCTTCTTGTCATGGGTCAAGATAGTGTGCTGTGGGCTTAAGGAGGTTAGGCTTATTGGAGGTTACGCTGAGTGCTATTGCATCACAACCCGCTTATGCAGCGTCCTGCATTACAATAGGATCACAAAGATTGAATTGAGGTTCTGCAATGTTACAGACGCACATGTTTGGGATATAGCTACATCCTGCCGGGAAGCTCTGCAGGAACTCATCTTGGATGCATGCACGGAGATCTTAGGCAACTTTGTGCCGACTCTCAGAGAGCGTTACCCCAATCTGATTAGGCTGTGCTTGAATTTTGCTCAAATCAAGGATGCCCATATCAGGAATCTTATGCTTGAAGGATTTGAGCACCTTGAGGAGTTAAGTCTAATGGGGCGCCCCTTGATCACCGGCATCGTTCTGATTATCTTTGCCACAACACCCTTGCCTAAGCTTAGGAAAGTGAATTTGTCAGGCTGCCCCAATATTACTGAGGAGACTATTGATGAGTATGTGCTTCTCTGGGAGATCGAGATCTAAGGGAGCAGGACCTCCGGAAGAAAAAATAAACTTGGGTGCTTGCTGCCGTCGTCAGCTTTTTTTCATACATCTTATCTGGTACCTGGTTCATGTGTGGGTCATCTCTTAAACTTCTATTTTGCTTTGGAAATTTTCTTGCCATGATGAATTGAAGCATGGAACCGTATTTGACAATGTTTGGTCCTGTTGCTGCATGTTTAGTTTAAACTCTTGTGAGGTTTGTGCTTCTCTTGTTTCCGGTATGTATTTCTGGAGTTGTGCAGTGCAGGGTTTTGTTTGTCATCACCAGATCAGATGCAAAGGTGGCTGTTGCTGGCAAAGGAAGCCAGGCGAAGGAAGCCAGATTTTGCGTCTGAATCTGTGTTGGAAAAGGTGCCCGACAACCTGGTTTCCTGTTGTGAGTTCTGAGTGGTACCCATCAATACCATCGATTTGTGCTTCTCTTGTTTTCGGTTTGTATTTCTGGAGTTGCGCAGTGCAGGTTTTGTTTGTCACAAGATGCAAAAGGTGATATCTGTCAATCTGTGACCGCAAAGGTGCCCGGCAGCCTGGTTTCTTGTTCTAAGGTAGTGTTTGGTTCAACCAATGGTAACACAAACGATAATGAAATCAGGTAACAGTGGAATCAGATACGGATCAGCAATTACACTCGTTGTTTGGTCTCTCGAATGTAACGGTATTGATTACAGAGCTTTCACTCCGCCTGGCATGCAAGTAGCAGGGGTGCAAGGAGGCCACATGTGCTCGCCCGCGCAACCAACGACGTACGCGCGGAATCAGGTACCGCGAAGCGATAACAGCGGAAAATGGACGGAAGCAGTTATGTACACGCCGATATTCGATTACACGGCATCTGATTACGTCGCAGGTCGAACCAAACTTATTTAACGGTATTGTTTACCGGCCGCGATCTGATTACGTTACGGAGGAGCGAACCAAATGCCATCTTGTTCTGGCTCTGGTTTCTTGTTCTAAGTTCTGATTTCTGACCGGCGATATCACCCGTTTGAGCGTCCCGTCGAGATGGAAACGCGTCGGACACCGTGAAATCCTCAGCTACCAGGTAAATGTGCAGGCAGAGTTTGGAAGGGGGCTTAACACCTTCCCGCCGCGGCTCGAGCTGACGGCCGCGCCCTCGCGGTATGATGCGGGGCGCCGCGCCGTGCGGATGGGCTCCGGCCCCCCGTGTATGTGCGCGCGAGGCTGACACACTACCCAACGTCCCAACCCAACTACGAACTACCAAACCCAGCCATGGGGGCGTGGCAGAGGACGGGCGTAGGGTGACTGGGTGAGCACCTTTCCTGTCCAGCGAAAAGGCATCGCGGCGCCGGATGTCCCAAGCACATGTTTGCTACCTGCTAGCGCTAGACTCACCTCAGCTGATTGGTCTTTGCCTGTGAGGCTTAGCCGGCTGTGCCCTGCGTCCCCGCCGCTCAGCTACAGCCTATAGGGGCAGGTCGCACAGGCCAGTCGCGCACACGCACATCCCGTTACCGGATCACACGATCATGCCTCCATTCACTGTACTCCTACTCCGGGATGCTCCGGTACTTCCTTCGCCCAGATCGATGGCCACCAACGGCCATGCGCTGTGCGGCCGATGGCCATGGCCCCGTGCCTCGCGCAGCATGTACGGAGTACTTCAGCTTTGGTCCGTGGCAAAGGTAACAACTTTGGGCTGTCCAAATCGTCTTTCTGGGCCTCGCATCGGCGCGTCGGCATCCATCTCATCACACAACATGCGAGTGCAAGAAGCAGGGAAGAGGAAGCGGAAACAAACAAAAGGTCTGGCTGATGGACAACTCTTAAAGCCCATGGGTCACTGCCCGTACGCACGTGCTGCCCAACTTGGCCTGTTTATGCCTCTGGTGTAGACGTTGAGCGTTACAGGCTTTACAGGCGTTCAGTCCAGTCACACTCCTCCCTCTTAACGCACTGATGGGAATTCTTCTCAAAATTCCTCCACGAAAAAGCTATTCCTTCGTCATCCGGACTGCGCTTCCCTCACCATAAACGGCGTCTTACCCTTGAATCCATATCTCTCTACGTGGTAGCCATCAGGTAATGGATCGCATGTCGATGCACAGTGCCTGATCATGACGAGTGAGCTACCATAAACACCTGGGGTTCGTACGAGCAGTGCTAGCTGCTACTTCCTCCTCATCTTTGTTCGTAGCTACCAAAGCAAAGAAAAGCTCCATGCTCATATGCCCATCAGAAATTTGGTGTCAATCCCTGAAATTTCTCCATCGTGACGCCACAGCCCACCGGTCTCGGCGAGTCACACATGCACAGATCCTAGGTTTTCAGGTCAGAGCGTTGGCCATGGAGGTTTCAGATCTCGCAGGTACAGCCAGCCAGCTGCCGTACAAGCGTCACAGTGATCTTTGTCGTTCACCATGATATATATCATCCTCTCTTTCTGGAGGCTAATTAACGTGTCCAGGAGAGGCGAGATGGTGGACGAGTCAACCACCGATCGGTTGTACGTCTCCGTCGATCCGGCTGTGCGGAGCGGAGCCCGCGTTGACTGTTGCTGTTCATCCCCGGGCTCTTGTCCTCGTCGAAGAAACCATCCGCGCCTGTCCGGGAGGATCACGACGCCCGTGTCTACCCCAAACAAAAACAAGCTGTTCCCCACGCAGCAGTTACGGTGTCCGTCATTTTTACTCATTTAGGGCTGGTTTGGGAGTCTCCTCCCCCGCCGGGATCCCGGCTCCTTCCGGGGAAATCCGCCCGACCTATGAAGGCCGGGCGCCCTTCTCGATGAAGGCTGCCTCGGGGATTGCGGATCCCAAACTAGCCCATAAGATTACCACATCGCCAATTCACCGCGTGCAATTCTCTCTGGCCGTATATGTATGGTGTACGTACGTACTATATAAGGTACAATTCAGTGAACAGGCCGGTCAGATCAGGCACCGGCCGGATGGATATTCACTAGCTATAGCTGCAGTGCTCCGACGGCGAACGGTATGGATATTCGCGATAGGAGGTGTAGCTAGCTAGCTACTCTCTCCGTCCCAAAATATAAGATCCTGAAGCGTTCAAACTCAAAAAATAACCGTAAAAGGAAATGTCATCTATACCTCTCATTTTACACTACCCACCTACCAACCTCGTTTAGTTTTGTCCTATCTTTTTCAGGACCTTATATTTTGATACAAAATTTAAACCCTTCAGGACCTCTATATTATGGGACGGAGGGAGTAGACAGGCAGCTAGATGCCGGCGGCGGCGTAGCGCAGCCTCACACGCAACTCCGGTAGCCAGCTGCTGATTTGCTGAACGCCCCCGATCACTGTAGCGGCTACATGCTCCCTTCCGGAGCAAATGGCCAGGCGCGGCGCGGCGCGGCATGGGGCGCGCGCGGCCAATCGGGGAGGAAAAGGTGGGTGGAGCGGATCGGAAGGGAGGCAGGCAGCGGGGCCGGCCTGGCCGGCCAGCGGAGGCCAAATCCGGGCACTGTTGACGCCGACAGGTGACTGGATCGAGATGCGTGTACGTGTGCGCACCGGTGGCCCTTCTTGTCGATTCCGCCCCGCCCCAGCGCCCGGCGTCGATCCAGACCACCAGGGGCCATGCCATGCCCGGTCGATCGATCGAGGCGCTGTAGCCGCGTTGCTGGCCGATTCCTCGCCTCTCGTCCGCCGCGCCAGCGCCAGCCCTTCCCAGCTTCCCTCCCATGCCGCGCGTGGTATCAGTATCACCGCACCAGCGTGCCCGATGGCGATCGGCGTTGCTGTTGCGCGGGGGAGGGAGGGAGGGTCCATGGACACCAACAGTTCCATACCACCACCGTGCGGGCATTAATGCCGGGTAGGTTCTTGTTCGCCCCGATCGGTTTTATTTGCTTCGCCCGATCGGAGACGAAGGCGGCAAAGACACGAAGCGATGGATTATTTGGATCGGCGGGAGCGCGATCACGTACAGCTCCTGTTCAGGCATAATTCGTCTTCATTACAATTAAGGACATGCTCAAACTTACACCGTTGGCTATATTTAGAACATACAAGCCGGGCATTAAAGGAGGTGTTCCAGCCTGAATGGCACGCAGCAGGAAAATCCAGACACGCCGCACCGCATGAACAGGAAAACTCAGAGTGCTGGTACCAAGTAGCTTAGCACATCCGATACGATCCGATCCGACGTTGCAGCCGAATGGAATTTTCTATGCGTCCAGTCCATCGCAAGAAAGGCGACGTGCTTTGTCGCCAGTCAACGATAGGTAACTTATCAAGACACGAAATTCCGAGACCTGATGATGATAAGATAGTAACAGGGAAGGCATCAACCAAGAAGAGACATCATCAGCCGTAGTTTAGGCGGGTTAGTGGACGCAAAAGGGCCAGCCGGGCGTGTGTGTCAAACTTTTCCACCGAGCGATCACACGGCCCAAACGGAGCTCGCCAGCGGCGCCGGGAAAAGGAGGACACCTGGGTGACATGTGCAGGAGGAGGCCGATAGCGTCGCTGGCTCCCGTCTCCGAATCCAGCCGAGCCATATATCTGCTCCCTAGCTACCCTTGGCCGCCTGTCAGCTTCCCCTCTCCGGCACAGGTGTCGAGGCTAACCAAAACATTTTGCCCGCGTCAGCATGCGTCCAAGATGGGGTACTGTGCGTACGTGGTTGTAGGCGCCACAGCGTACGGTGAGCAGCGTACCACGTATGTACTGTGCATGAAATGGTGATATATACGCGATGGTTGGTGATTCTATTAGAGCCGAGTCAAAAATGTACGCGGGTGATTATTGCTGCGAGGAAAGTTGGCAAGTTCGGTGACACTGTTTTGCACGTATGTATCCCCACAGCGATTAACTCCGTCCCGAGCAACGACCAAGCGAAAGACTTGTTTTGTTTGGCCTTGGGCGGAGAAACAGCAGCGAGCGCCCGCCGGATGGAGCGAGCCGCCGGGGTAAACCTGAAGTCGGCGCGGCGCCTCTGCGGTCGCGTGATCGAGCGCACCACGCGCACAGCATCACACGGCCGGGCCGGTGCCACTCCCGCGGCCGCCGGGCCCGGCCAAATCAAGCGCAACGGCACCACGGCGCGCTCCCACCCCGGCCGTGTTAACCGCCGCAGCCGCCATATGATATGCATGCCCCGCGCAGTCACACACGCCAGCCACCACCGGCCGCCGCCGCGCCAACACCACCCGAGGGGCTCGGCTCGGCGGCACGGCACGGCACGGCAGGTATAGTCTAGCTAGCTAGGCTGGCACGGCGACGCCGACGCCACTGCCCGCCCGACACGTCCCTCCCCCTAGCTAGGGAGCGCCCCTGCCCATTTTCCCAACCAACCAGCCACCCACGCGCACGCAAGCGGAGCGCAGAGACGCGACGCCACGCGGGCCAATTTCTTAACGTTATCCCGCGCCAATCGGGTCGGCTGGGCTCCCTCCTCTCCTCCCAAGTTCTCCTCGCGCCGCTGCCAAGGTGGCACGCGCGCGCCGCCGTAACAAGCTCTCTCCGCCACGCCACGCCACCCACTACTCGCTCGCGCCGCGCGGGGGTAAAAATCGCCGCCCGCCCGCGGGCGCCGATAAATACGTGGCCGGCGCCGGCTTCCAAGGTCTCTCCTCCTACCCCCCGCGCGCGCTGGCGCTGGCTCTGGCCTCTGGCTGTGAGAGAAGGAAGCAGGGAGATCGAGCCGGAGAGGCCGGGATAGTGATCGAGAGCGAATTCTCTGCCCCTGCCCGGCCCGCGACAGCGACGCGGGCCACAGCGGGGCTCGCGACCTACAGGGACGCGCGCGGGGGTGAGGGAGAGGGGCAGGCCGCGCGCGCACGCCACCGCGCTCCATTGGCCGCGCCGTTGCCATCACGCCCGATTAAACTAGCCGATCGCCCAGCTCGCCTGCTTGCTTCTCGCCTGTGATCCAGCTCTCCTCCTAGCTCTTCCCCCAGCACGGAAGGCAGCTAGCTGCTTCAATTCAGCCGTGCTCTAGCTGA
This sequence comes from Echinochloa phyllopogon, assembly GCA_033239725.1. Lineage (NCBI taxonomy): Eukaryota > Viridiplantae > Streptophyta > Magnoliopsida > Poales > Poaceae > Echinochloa > Echinochloa phyllopogon. The sequence goes on along the minus strand of BTCW01000002.1, from coordinate 43,930,468 downwards.
GAGGGAGTGAGGCCGTGATCGTCCGAGAGAGAGAGGACCAGCCCCCACCCTTGGTGATGGAGGGCGAGGATGACGGGCCGGAGTGGATGATGGAGGTGGGCGGCGGCGGGGGCAAGGGCAAGGGCGGCGGCGGGCTGGACAAGAACAAGAAGCGCTTCAGCGAGGAGCAGATCAAGTCGCTCGAGTCCATGTTCGCGACGCAGACCAAGCTGGAGCCCCGCCAGAAGCTGCAGCTGGCGCGGGAGCTCAACCTGCAGCCGCGCCAGGTCGCCATCTGGTTCCAGAACAAGCGCGCGCGCTGGAAGTCCAAGCAGCTCGAGCGCGAGTACTCGGCGCTCCGCGACGACTACGACAACCTCCTCTGCAGCTACGAGTCGCTCAAGAAGGAGAAGCACGCGCTCCTCAAGCAGGTTGGTTGGTACTCTTTATTTGGATATATACATATACATACATCTCTTCTCTCGCGCGCGCCGTCGCCGGCCGAGTACTTGATCACCGCACCAAGCTAGCGCTAAATATATATAAGTTTGTTGTTCATCCGATCCATCGTCGTCCATGCAATCCATTGCTCATAGTAACGATCGACCGGTTCACGCTTGCAGCTGGAGAAGCTAGCCGAGATGCTGCAGGAGCCGCGGGGCAAGTACGGCGGCAATGCCGGCGCCGGCGCCGGGGAAGACGTGCGCTCGGGCGTCGGCGGCATGAAGGAGGAGTTCGCGGACGCCGGGGCGGGGCTCTACTCGTCCGAGGGTGCCGACGGCGGCAAGTTCGCGCACTTCACGGAGGACGACGCCGGGGGGCTCTTCCGGTCGTCGCCGCAGCAGCCGGCCGCCGGGTTCACGTCGTCGGGGCCGCCGGAGCACCAGCCCTTCCAGTTCCACTCGAGCTGCTGGCCGTCGTCGACGGAGCAGACCTGCAGCAGCTCGCAATGGTGGGAATTCGTGTCCCTGAGTGAGTGATCGAGCACCTAGCTACTTGATCGTCAGATCATGCAACGATCACAAGCGGATCACTCGGATCGGAGCACCTAAGGTCGAAGAATACGACGAGTTCGTAGAGATGATGATCAATCAACCCACAGCGACGGTGTACATAGCTTCGTCAGTAGATCAAAAAGGTCCAGTTCTGTCCAGTCTGTTTCTTCTCCTCGTCTTCACCATCATGCAAACGAATTTTTCTCTCCCCTCGTCTTCTTCCCTGTTGTCGCTACCACCAGACCATGTAATCCAGGAACATGTAGAGAAAGATCAAAGCAACCTATAGAGAAGGTCACATGCGAGCTAGTTGATTCGCCATGCATGTTCAATGGCTGCTTTCTTTCTTTAATCATTCCGTTGTTTCTTTCTCCCAAAGATAGCCGATGAACAGCTAGTAGAGTAGAGAGAGAGAGAGAGCATGAACATGAAAGTACAGGCTGCGAAAAAGATGCCGACGTGGATCGAGATTCTTAATCGAGCAGGAGAGGGGAAGGGAATCGAACAGCAAGGCTCAGTACAGTACGGGAGGGTACAGGGTGGCACAGATCACACAGGTAACATGCATGCAGCAATTCTTTTATGCCGGATGATAAGGCGCGTTGTTTAGGTCAAGCCGAAATGGATATTGTAACGTTATCAATTCGATACGAGATCTCTAGTGTAGTTTAGTGAGTTTAGTCTGGATCGCACTCCGGCCAGTTAACGACTGCAAAACGAAGGTACTACTGGAAGGAACGATCAGAATGTAAGATAAATCGAGTTTGAATGGGCTTACTATCTAGTTGTTCTTCGAAAACTTAACAAATCATATTCATTTTAGGATGTTGCAGCTGCAGGCGAAGAGTATATGTGAAAATAATTTTAGCTTTGGCCGACGATATTATTTGCGGAAATGATACAGATGGGTTTGTCAGAAGAAATGCTCCGATAATATAAAAAAATTGAGTCGCTCCAAGTTAACTTCTCGGTCTTAGTTTATGTAATTTTTCGCTGAGCGGAATTCAGATCAGTTACCTATCTATTCCGAAGAAATGATCAACGGGGACATGCGCTCATCCTCGTACAACAATCTTCATGTGGGCTTGCGTGATTATACTTGAATAGGCTTATGATTCGAGGTCGTCACGTCGAGCGAGTGCAATGATGTTAAGTAAATCATGCATGCTGCTGGCTGATGCATGACTCTACCAGATTCATGTTGGATCATCAAACTACTTTTAGTACTGAAATCGCCCCGACGACATAGCAACAAATGAAGTCAAGACATGATGCTGGGGACCGAGACCTTAATTTGATCCTTGGCTTATCCTAGTTCTAGTTTCTATGAAGACTTATCCTAGGTAGAAGCGACTAGAGTTCCACTGCACCCTAGCTATTACCTGATCGACAGCGACCAACACAAACGTGGTAAAAAAAAGAGGCCTAAAAAACATGGTAAAAGTACACATTTTGTTTGTTACTAGTCCGCATTTACTGATTGTACCTTGTACGAGGCCCACCGCCCTTGAGAAATGCATTTACCCACTTACCCACAGTAATTAATACATAAGACCAAATCACCCACTGTTTGTTCGGATACATACGCAACCCGTCGGATTCAAGATGTTTTATTCGGCGAGGTCATTTTCTCTCGCCCTCAGCTGGCTGCCGCGCGGGCCCCACGCCATATAATGACATGTCACTGTACCACACTGTGATGATATAGAATCCTAGATACTATAAGGCGAGCTCCATTTTTGATAGCACTACCCAGGGCCTAGAAGAATTTCAGTCGGGGTCTAAAAGAAATTTCAGCTAGGGTCTATAAAAAATAAAAAAAATAGTTTTGGTGAGTGTGAGGCGATCGCCCAATGGCTCCAGAATATCACAGGTGCTTGTCGTGTTATCGTGAAGGTGGTTAGCGTTGCTTCCATCTAACCGATATGGGTTCCACTCAACGTGACAACTCATGACCCACGTATTATAAGCAACGCGTCCCTGTCAAAGCCAAAGACCCCATCGCGGAAGCGGAAGGCCACGCCAGGCCACAGAAATAATTTAATCCAGATTAGTGGTATCAAATTCCTAATCCGGCGACAAATGGAACCACTTGTACAGGCTGTTGATGGAGTGAAAGATTTCTGGCGTCAGCAGATGTACACGTGGCCGCCTTATCACTTACTCAGTGCCATGGTATTATACCTTGGTACAGCTACTATGCATAGAAGACGCATTATTGTTCAGATGGTGCTCAATACGTTCCCATCAAAGCCTTAACCACGCAATTAGTTTGACTCTCCCATGAAGAATCCATTGGCAATAGGTGTCGACGCCAAACAGGTTACTAAGCACACAAGAAAGGGAGCACATGGTATAACAATGTGGAAACTGTGTACAGCAATTCAGATATGTTTGCAATCCAGGTAGTATCACGCAAGCAATTTCGGCATCAAACAGTTGCTACAAATTTTCCCATTCAAAAGTGGAAACAGTTATCATCGACTTGATTAGTGATGCATCGTAAATTATTAACTTACTAAGTTTGGCATATGGCGCTACAATTTTATTGGCCAGGAAGCGTTCATCATTAATTAGATTAGATGCTCCAGCACCTTGGAGTTCGGAACAATCAAGTCCGAGTAGTAGGATGATCTTCAGAAGTTAAAAAACAGAGAAGATGATTTCAGCTATCCATATTCGGATGTAGTCTGAATATCTTTCAAAACAATACGAAGGGCTAGGTCATACGGTTGCTCACGAGTCATTCATACGTCTTAAAGATCATCTGCATCTTTGATAAGTTTATATATAGATTATATATATTCGGTGTAGATGTCAACATCAAGCTTACTTCATCAGCCAAGCAGAGTGACTATTAATAAATTTTGTGAGTGTTGGATCAGTCTCGTACTCACAATATCATATCCTTTTTCCCTCCCAAGTTTCTTAAGTCATTTAATGGCAGCTTACCATCATATCAGCTAGATTAAAATTTTATTTGGGTGATATGTTGAAGAGTGACAGAGATGATAAGTTATGAACAGAAGATACCTGTGCATCCTAAATGCGAAATAACTAATCATGATAGAGTATGCAAGGCAACTTGATAAAAAATAAATCTTCAAAAGGGAAATCAACCACCTATTTGAAGCATAGTGCCAACCATTTTTCAGTTATATTATTCAGAAGAGAGAGAAAATTCAAACAATCACCAAAAGGAAATTGACCCTATGTAGTATAGGGCACAGACTACACCATGGAATGAGTCTAGGGGCATCCGCCTACTGGATTAGCATGTGAATGGAGTACAAAGCACTACCCATAGGTCCATGAAGAGTTAATGAATCGAATATATTATTTGTCAATCACATTATATCGCTACCCTAAGAAAGTATGCAGCACAACCCAACCCTAATAGTCGGTGATTAAAAACCTTAAGAAAACCAAAATGGGGTAAAAACATAGCTACCGGCATGCACTGTCCTACTTCACATTTTCTTGAGCAAGCGGAGCACCTAATGAACTAGCTAGCCATGACGATGCAGCATCAGATAATTGATTTCAGTTATTGGGTGTGTTTAGTTTCCAATCACATCACCAAACTTCTAAAAATTCTCTCTCCAAATTTCACTATTCACCTATCACATCAAATCTCTCTCCTTGTGCATGGAGTATTAAACTAATTACACAGTTTTGATGTACACGACGAGACGAATCTTTTGAGCCTAGTTAGGTCATAGTAGGACAATTTTTATCACAAACAAACGAAAAGTGCTACAGTGCGCTACGGTGTCCGATATGACATTTTCACCAAACTTTTTCTCTCTCTTTTTTGAACTAAACACACCAATTGGTTAAGTTGAATATATTGTGCCACACATGTTATGATAATATGTACAGATTTACTGCTCAATCATATGAAGGATGAGTGCATAGAAAGACATGCATGTTTCTGGTTAACAAAGCCATCCCCAAACTAAACAGAGATAACAAACTTGCCCTTGCCCTCTGCAGTTGTATCCTTCTCTCAGTGCTCAGCTTTCACTTTGACATCTCCGTTAGGCAAAGTACTCTGGGACTGAGCCAACCGTTTTGCCTCCTGCATGAAAATGGGGAATTACAAAATTAACGCAGATACAAATGATGGCTTATTCTTACCGCCAAAACAATGATCCTAACAAGGAGCAGGATTTTATGAAACCTACATATTTCTCACAGAAACCAATCGTTTTTCACCTTCTTTTACATTACCAATTGCTAAATTAAAAAAATGCAAATGTAACAATCAGTTCCTGCTGTTTCATGAAAACAACTTGATACCACCTGCTCCAGCTGAGCTATAAGTTTATGAACATTTCAGGATAAAGAAAAAGATGTGCCTGGACAGGAACTGTGCACTACTAACCAGAACTAGCACAAGCAACTCCTTACGAATAAGATGCAAAGGAAATCAAGTCCATGATACACTGATACTAGATGATCTAATCTTAAAGGTGTACAGTTCCAATGTAATCATGTCATTTAGTTCTCTTGATTCTTGAATCTCTAATAACAGCGCCGTTCTAAAAGGTGGCAACGTCTATTTGCCATGCCTAGGCACTAGGAACCTGCTGCCTAGCCCGCCTAAGCAAATAACTAGCCCTGAATAAGCACAAGGCATCGCTTAGCCTAAAGCAATTCCATGATATCAAACATTCAAACTCATAGGGAACAAGAATGAATGTGAAAATTTACATATAGAGCTAAAAAACATACACAGCAAATTTTGGTGTCAGTTAAATTAAACCCTAAATACCAACAGCACAGTAGCTTATAAATAGGCAGCTTCTAGTTAAAGATGTATATATGGTTCATATTGTCCCCAAATTAAACTAGAAATGCCATTTGTTAACAACGGTCTAAAATCCTATTAGGCTCATAATGGCTTGGCTGCCATATGAATATCAGATAAGGTCAATCATGTTTTCACTTACAGCAGCAGAAGTAGCACGTATCTCCCTGTATTGTTCTACATCCTCAGGGAAAGCTTGTTCAAGCTCCTCAAGAAGATGCTTCCGTAGGCTCTGAAACAAACCAACTTACAATGAACAAATTCATATTTTTTAATAAGATGCAGTATTAATTGAATTGATCAAAGATAATGCAGACATGCAGTTTTATGATAAGTTTAATTACCAAAAATGATAAGTTTTATGATCAATTTGTAACTGTTTGTAACACTGATAACCATAAGGTTCCATAAGGTTAGAAGTGTTAAACAAACCAGGACTCTGTGGCCATATATCCCTTGCACGGACGATATGCTAAGTATTGCAGTATTGCATAAGAATTTCCATCTAACTGTACATCCGTACCAACTTCCAAATAGGCACTCGAAAATCTTAATCATCAACTTATAGAACAAGATAGCAAGGTGCTAGCTATCAGCATGGGCAGTACTGCACAAAACTTTGTTTCATGTTTCACCTAAATTTAATTAGAGAAGATTATAGGATGTTTTCAAAAAGGCTGGGCAAAACTGTAAAAAAATGATAAAAGTTTTTAACAACTGACAGGGTTTCTTCTTCTTTTCAAGGGAAGGCAGATAACAGACCATAAACTTAACAAATTTAAGCAGGGCAAAATAGGTGCCTGCGGCTCTAATGTCAATCCACAAATAGGATAAAGAAGTTCATGTGTTGCTTAAAACTAAGACAGGTACACATATCTGTATTCCCTTCAATTCACAACTGTATCCTCTTATATAAAAAAGCACCAGAAACAGGGGAAAACACACTGACAATTCTAGTGGTGTAACTTGGTATGAAATGATCTAATCTTCCTTGTCGTAAAATCAAGTTCTAACTTGTGACAAAACAACGCCAAAGGCACAGAATTGTCATCTTTTGAGAAAACCAGAGGGCGAGATAAGCCAATGTGTTTGTATAATTCCTAGTACACAACTGTTGCATGCCAATATGTATCTATCTCTGCAACTAGGGATGCAAGTGGGCACCCAATGGTGTCTCTTGGGTCGGCTACTTAATTTGTGGCATGCCATTTTAGTTTTAATTCATTTCTCTCCCCCTAAACTAATTAGACCCAATGACCCAAAACAAGTGGAACTTGCATCCCTATCTGCAACGGTTGAGGGGATACAATGCATCCATACCTTGAAAGCGTCAGTCTTGCCCTTGGTGATCTGGTTCTTGGCGATGCAGCTGTTGAGGACGTCCCTTGTAAACTCGTCGGGGTTCTTCCCATCGTCGATCAAACTAACAGAATACAAATCGGTGAGAATGACAACAGTCGAGAGCAAAATCGGGTCGGAAGGTGAGTGAAGATATGAAATCAAGGAACTCACTTGACGACCTCCATGGGCACCTGGATGTTGCACCCTTCCGCGAGCTTCTGCATCGTGTCGAGCTCCGCCACGAGCGCATTCCTGAGCCACGAAGCACACAACAGTCAGCAGCAACGCAAACCCTAAGAATTCCACCCCCACACGGAAGCGCGCGCCCAAAGCCACAAGAGGAAGGGGGAACCGGATAGGGTGTCCTCGGGCCAACTCACAGGCGCTGGAGCAGGGGGAGCTGGGAGGCGGAGTTGAAGGAGGAGACGGTGAGGTTGAGCTGGTGGAGCAGCCCCAGCGTCTTCTGGATCGAGCTCGTCACCTGCGCCAGGTTCTGCTTCGACGCGTCCTCGGGCCGCTCCCCGCCGGCCCCAGACGCTTGGACGCCGTTCCCTGCCGCAGCGGCGGCCGCGGAAGGGTTCGGGGCGGCGTTGTCCATGGCGCAGCCGGACGAACGGGAACGGTCGGTCGGGGTCTCGGCCTCTCGGGGAGGAGAGGCGGAGGGGAGGAGACGAGGCGGCCGTCGAAAGTTCTGGCCGAGAAGCACGGGCCGAGCCGCCTATGGCGACGAGTTACCTCATGGAGTCATGGGCTTACTCCTTCCAAGGTCTTCCAGCCCGTGAAGAAAGAAGGCAGAACATCATAAACACTAGGCCTTCAATATAAGTGGGCTGCAGCCCGGCCTTGCAAAGACTGGGTCCGGCCCATATCGGCCCCTGCGTTAGGCTTTTAGTCTCATTTCGGCCAACCTCCAAAAAGGCCCACCTACGATCATTATTCCATAAAAAAAAGATATCATTTTATTTTTTTAACGGAGAAAACATAACGATCATCCCGTAACTTTTGCTACCAGACACGATGAAGTGATGAACAGTGGGAAGCAGAGTTAGTGCTGTTTTTTTTTGAGTTTAGAGTTAGTGCTGGATGGCTGATCTTGAGCAACATACCCAGGTGAAGCCCATGCATGCACGCTCGCTGCCTCGCTACACCGCAACCGGCCGGCATGTGCCCGTGCCGTCCCCTTCGTGCTATCAACAAAGCAAGCGCTAGATGGATAACGAGAGCCCATTCATGATTCTTGATTCCACCGTGCGCGGCCTAATCAGAAAGAACGTCCATCACTCCCCATCCCTCGGCCTGATGGCCGCATCGGTCCGTTCGAAACTGGTCGTCGTCAGCAATCAGGTCACTGGTCACGTACCCATTTCGTACAGTCGTACAGGCTGTACCACAGGGAGTGGGCCGGGGCCGCGCGTCGCGTCGCGCCATCATCGGCAACCGGCCCAAACTAGGCGTGTCCATCCGACGCCGACTCGCAACCCTCTCTTTTTTGCCGCTTGCTGTGCCTGTCCATCGACGGTACAGCGTGATGGGGTGCGCGCTGGCCGTACGCGCGCGTGCCGACGAAACAGTACACACCTCCTCGTAGCTAAGCTAGCGTGGTCCGTTCGCCGTGGCATGGGCAGCTCGACGCCGGCCGGCCATGGGAGGCCCATGACAAAAGCATTCGTGCGCACGCTGCACGGATCCAGCTGCGGTGGTGTGTTGCACGGCGTCGGCCCGCACCTAACGACGACAGCGGCGACGACAAGCACGGCCGATTCGCGAGGATAGCTAGCTCCAAGGAGGAGATAGACGATGGACGAATCCGAAGAAAATAACGCCTCAAGGCGACGACGACGACGACGATATCCTTCCATTCTAATTTCTACCCCGGGATGGATAATCTCGTCCTCTGGCCAGGACGGCAGCGGGGATCGTCGTCGGGCTCGATCGCACTCGGCGGCGCCACCATTTTTCTACGCGGCCCAATCGACTTCTAAGGCAGGCAGCAAAGATCGCGCGTGCTGCAATGGTTTTACCCGGCCCATGGCCATCCATCGTGCCGCGCGGGTCACGTCGTCGATCGCCACCACCGGCACCGCGCGATATCGCGGAATCTTATTACAGCGGCCGCGTCGCCGTCGGCCCGGGCCACTTGGGCCACGTCCGCTTCCGCCGTGACCTCCTCCGGCCAGCCCGAGATGCTTGGCACTCGCGCTGCCGCTCCCTCACTCGTGGACGTCGCGCCGCTGCGTTAGTAGAAGTGAACGAACGACGACGGGAGGAGCCGATCGGTCACGGCGCGTGAACGAGAACGAGAGATCGGGGCGCTTGCCGGCGCGTGAGAGGACAAGGGGCGAGAGGTGAACGTCAGGGAGGCGACGTCAGACGCGACCACGGTTACTGGCCGGACTCGATTTATGCTGATGATCCGACAGATTACTGGTCGTCGTCGTCACGTTATATTGCACAACGCACGTCCGTTCCGCGTCTTGTTAAATCCTCACGCAGTCACGTGAGAGGGGGCCTACATGTCCCCGCTCGAAATGGATCGCAGATTCCCCATTTCACAAGTGGTAAAAAAGGAGACAGTAAACGATTGGCGCGGAGGGGACGACGTCGCTGGTGAAGATAAGTTCGGGATCGGCTTCGATGGAGAAATTACCGCAAGAGTCTAAGCTACAGCGGAAAAGGCCTCTCCGGCGTCGCCGTTCCGTTGGGTTCGGCGAATCGCCCGCCGTGTCGCGACGCGACGCGCACGCACGGCGGCGAGGTGCCGAGGAGTTTGTCCTGGCCATGTCGAAGGCCCATCAAGTTGTTGATGGGCGAGGGCGGGGCCAGGCCAGCGATTAGGAGTAGTTAAATAAGCTGTGCGGCACTGTCACGAGCTCAACGGACGTGACGCGAGCACTGGCCATCTGTCCAGTGTGTTGTCATCGTCCTCGCTGAGGCTGGACCACTCAGCTGTCTCCCGCGCGACGCCGGGCTGACGTCGGCCTAAACTCTGGTTCTCGTCCGATTTCTAGTTGTCCCGCTGGTTTTTATTCCCTACTATCCCCCAACCTCTATTCTTAGCATAGAAGCCTACATACGTTTTGTATAGTGGCTTTCTTAAATTTATCATGTTCATTCTCACGGTTGATCCTCGATTTTTTGTTAGACTTGACCACCATCATTAGCGAATAATATAAGTAGCGTGTCAATTTCTTGTGTGTCATTGTGTTGATAGAAAAAATACATGACGTTCACAAGCTGTGTGTAGGTTGTATGGGCAAAATAATCATTTGTTCCGCTGGTTTTTATTTCCTATCCTTGGCATATAGATCTCACTAGATTATTAACATTGAACATATGGTGGTTTGTATTATGTCTTTTGTAATCTTATCTTCTCCATCCTCATGGTTGATCCTTTCTATTTGTTAGGCTTGACCACATTATTAATAAGTAATATAAATAGTATATCAATTTCTTGTATGCCATCCTATTTATAAGGGAAAAAGAAACCACATCACGTTCACAAGTCTCATATAATGGTTGTATAGGCAGAATAGTCATTTAGAAGGATAGCGAAGTTTTGAATAATTTTCGTTTTGCTCTTTGAACCGACTTTATATATCTTTACAAGAACACCCTACATTTTTTTTTCAAAGAGCTAAATACTAAAAGAGGGAAATTTTGAGCATTTATATGGCACTCCATTAAGACCTTATAGCACTATTCTTTTTAGCCTTCTGTTATGAGATGTCAAGCTTTGTCCTAAAAAAAATCCAGTGTTACAGGAGACTCCAACACTTGGATATTTCAATTCATACCAGCAACATTTTTAGTTAAAAAAAGAAGGCCATCATAACTCCAACATAAACTAGCTATAGCATTAATACGAACTGACTATAACTAAAGTCTAAATAAAAACATAAAAAATTCTCTTACCTCATATACGCACCATCATTAAGCGTGAATCTTGACACACATCTGGGGCATAAAAATATTAACCGTTGAAAGGCCAAGAGACATTCGAGAGTGTTTTCAGATTTCCCTTAAAAAATTAAGGCCATTCCAAATTCTATCATGCTTTGATGATCCTGAATCTGAAACTTGTTTGCTGACATAAGAGTGCACAACTGCATAAGAGTAGAACACAACCACTCACAGCTTATTGGTGCAATAATACCGATCCATAGCTTAGAGCCTTATCTCATTTGTTTATGAGAGTAGTAGTAGTCTAGTAATAGACAAGTTTTCCAACAATAGAAGCAATCAGTTAAGCTGGCGTGATTTGGTCCTCCTCAAAAATACAAGAATAGAAAGTGCACATCTATGCCACAGAATCTTGAGTTGGTCACTACCTCTATTATACTAAAATAGATCTGTTCTTATCCATATGAAGTCTCGAAAGTTTTCTAGCTCAACCTGAAAGTACATCTAGCCCCTTGTGGGTTTTGGTGATTGAATGACACAAACAATTAAAGGACTAATGAGCTTGTTAAGTTTTGACAAGAATTTTATTGCAAATAACAAAGTCAAGCTCATATTATATGAAGCATGCAAAAGTAAAGAAATGACAAGCAAAGATGGAAATATAGAAAAGAGACAAGAGGCAAATGAATTATATGGCCTCATTGGTTGTTTGCTCATATAATCAAAGAAAGGTGAAAATTGCATGATGATTGATTCAAGATTATGGCATTGTAAAGAATGGTGGAAAAGAGACAAAGAGGCAAATGAATTATATGGTCTCATTGGTTGTTTGCTCATATAATCAAAGGAAGGTAAAAATTGCATGATGGCAATTGCATGATGATCAAGATTATGACATTGTGAAGAATGGTGATCAAGGACTTTATTTATTGTCCAAGAAGAAGTTCATATGGAAGCTTATTTGGTCACAACATCAATATGGAGAAAGATAGTGAAAGAAATATTACGATGAGGAAATAGAATGCATAAGTGCATGTTGATAAAATGAGATGAGTGACCAAGAGCAATGGGAATCAAAGGAATTTGGAATGGTAGGTTGCTTGGTCACATGGATAGTATTCTTAATCAAGAAGGAAGATAGTTGACCAAGTACTTGGTATTTCAAGGGAAATCAAGATAGAAAATTACTTGGTCATAATATTGGTATGAAAGAAAAGGCAAATATGCAAAGGAAAGATTATGGTATTAAAGAAAAAGGAATTAGTTGAGATGCTCATTTAGATGCAAGGCAAAGCTAAATTAACTTAAAGTTGGCAAGATAGGGTGAAGGGGTCAAGCTAGTACTAGTGACGAGGAACTAAGCAAGGAGAAGGGCAAGAATTGTCCTGTGACCGAAGGACTTTGCTAGGGTGAAGGAAGCTAGTACTTGGTTTGATTCCGAGGCACAAATCAAGCCTCACCAAGTGAAGCTATGCAATGCATCTAATCTTTGATGAATCATATATTGAAGTGACTTATAAATGGATATGAAGTTGAGTGTTCACCATATTGGTCGATGAATCCAAAGTCACTAGTTCTTGGATGGTATGCTCAAGAGACAAGAATGCTAGCAAACCCTCAAGGTGTCATATTGAAGAAAAGCAACATGATGAAGACATTGAAGCTCAAGGGTTGATATAGTTTTTATCTTTGATCTTGAGTATATAGGTAACGTCGTACTATCAAGGGGGATGCGTGTTGATCAAGCCATGGATGTTTTAATGCTCAAAGAAATCCAACCAAGTACCTGTGAGAGACACAAGTTTTTCTGGAGCAAGAGTATCCGGGACAGGGTCAGAACAATATTGTTCCGAGGACCCATTCGGGTTTGAGTGTTCTCGGAGTATCCAGGGTAGCCCTGGAGTATCCAGCCCAGATCTCGCAGACAGCACAACGGCTAGTTTTGGGGGGCTCGGGTTTATATACCCCTTGGCCCCCTCCTCACTTGGCTGCCGACCACACTTGCATAGAACACTCTCTTGAGCATCCCCTTCACTCCCTCAACTCCCTAGAGCCAATCCTTGCAAGATTTGAGAAGGGATTTGAGTGAGTTCTTGGATTTGTGTGTGGGTGAGCATCAACTCCAACTCTTGAGCATTTGAAGCATCCTCGGCCATCTACTCGCGTTTGTTACTCTTGGAGTTTTTGCTCCTAGACGGCTAGGCGTCTCCGGCAAGCGCTCAACTCGTGTGAGCTTGCCCCGGAAAGTTTGTAAAGCCAATCCCTTTGGGGATATCATAGTAAGTAACCCTAGCTTGGCTTTTGGGCCCTAGGGGGAGGGTAGAGTTGTGGCTCAACTCGGTCTCTTTGGACGCACCTCAACGGAGACTAGCTTCTTTTGGGAAGTGAACTTCTGTAAACAAATCACTATCGTGCACTAAATGATGTCACTATCAAGAATAAATACCCACTCCCTAGAATTGACGATCTCTTTGATCAGTTGAAAGGAGCCAAATACTTCTCCAAGATTGACTTAAGGACTGGGTATCACCAACTGAAGATTAAGGGGAGTGACACCTCAAAAACCGCATTTGTCACCCGATATGGGCAGTATGAGTTCACGGTGATGCCATTTGGACTCACCAATGCACCGGCTTACTTCATGAACCTTATGAACAAAGTATTTATGGATGAGTTGGACAAGTTTGTCGTAGTCTTTATTGACGACATACTCATCTACTCCAAGAGTGTCGAAGAACATGAACAGCACTTGCGGGTAGTATTGGAAAAGTTGAGAGCACACCAGCTCTATGCCAAATTCAGCAAGTGTGAATTCTGGTTGGAGAAAGTAGCCTTCCTTGGCCACATTTTGACCGCAGAAGGGGTAGCAGTAGACCCAGAGAAGGTAGAAGCAGTCTCGAACTGGCAACAACCAACCAATGTGAGTGAGATCAGAAGTTTTCTGGGTTTAGCAGGGTATTACCGGAGGTTTATTGAAGGATTTTCCAAGATAGCTAGACCCATGACAGATTTGCTTAAGAAAGAAAAGAAATTTGTTTGGACCGAGTCGTGCGAAAAGAGCTTTCAGGAGTTGAAGAAAAAGCTGACCGCTGCCCCAGTTTTAACCCTACCAGATATTCATAGGGATTTCGTCGTTTACTGTGACGCGTCCCGCCAAGGATTAGGGTGTGTCCTCATGCAAGGTGGAAAAGTTGTGGCATATGCCTCCCGACAACTTAGATCCCACGAGCAAAATTACCCAACACATGACTTAGAGTTTGCAGCTGTAGTGCACGCACTCAAGATCTGGAGACACTACCTAATGGGAAACAAGTGTGAGATCTACACGGATCACAAGAGTTTAAAGTACATTTTCACCCAACCGGATCTGAACCTCAGACAGAGAAGGTGGCTGGAATTGGTTAAAGATTATAACGTGGAAATTCATTACCACCCTGGCAAAGCTAATGTAGTGGCAGACGCCCTGAGCCGGAAATCCTACAAACCCAGGAGTGCCCACCTGCAAGAAGAAATGGCACGATTAAATGTGCACATTGTCCCCCAGAATACTAGCCACCAACTGACGATCCAGTCCACTCTGGAGGATCGGATTAGAGAAGCCCAGGGAACAGACGAGGATTTAGTGCAGATCCGCAAGCACACCGGAGAAAATAAGGCACCGGACTTTAGAGTCGACAGCAAAGGAACGCTGTGGTATAAAGATAGGATGTGTGTGCCTAAGAAAGGAGATTTTAGACAGATAATCATGGACGAGGCTCACAACTCGCCATATTCCATTCACCCGGGATCCACCAAAATGTATTTGGATTTAAAGCAGAACTATTGGTGGAAAGGAATGAAAGCTGACATAGCCCAATTTGTCGCTCAGTGTGATACCTGCCAAAGGATTAAAGCAGAACACCAGAAGCCGGCAGGATTATTACAACCTTTGCCTATCCCAGTTTGGAAATGGGATGAGATAGGAATGGACTTTGTGGTAGGACTACCCAGAACTCAGAAGGGACAAGACTCTATATGGGTAATAGTGGACCGACTCACTAAAGTCGCTCACTTTTTACCTGTACGGACCAATTATGGTGGAGAGAAACTAGCCAAGCTTTATGTAGAGAACATAGTAAAGCTGCATGGTGTGCCCAGTAGAATTGTTTCGGACCGAGGGACCCAGTTCACCTCGAGGTTTTGGAAAAGTTTGCATAAAGCTATGGGCACCAAGTTGGATTTTAGCTCCGCGTATCACCCTCAGACCGATGGCTAGACAGAAAGAGTAAATCAGATTATGGAGGATATGCTGAGGGCATGTGTCCTTACCTATGGTAAAGATTGGGAGCAAAGTTTACCCTATGCAGAGTTCTCCTACAACAATGGTTACTAGGCAAGTCTGGGTATGTCCCCGTTTGAAGCTCTCTACGGAAGAAAGTGCAGGACTCCTTTAATGTGGTCAGAGGTAGGAGAGCGTACACTAGTGGGGCCCGCACTCATAAAAGAAGCCGAAGAAAAAGTAGCTGAAATTAGAGAGAAATTGAAAGCAGCTCAGTCCAGACAGAAAAGCTACGCAGACAAGAAGAGACGAGAGCTGGAATTTAATCCAGGAGATTTTGTTTATCTCAAAGTTTCACCCATCCGGGGAACTCGTAGATTTCAAGTCCATGGAAAGTTAGCCCCCCGGTATATCAGACCATACCCGGTGCAAAAGAAAGTTGGAAAAGTGGCCTACCGATTGGAGTTACCCGAAGCAATGTCGGATATACACCCAGTATTCCACGTCTCACAGTTGAGAAAATGCCTGAGAGTACCGGAAGAGGAACACATACCAGAAGAAGAAATAGACCTACAGACGGATCTGCGTTATCAGGAGGTACCAGTCAAAATTTTGGACACAGTCACCAAGAGAACCAGAAACTCCGAAGTGCGAATATGCAGAGTACAGTGGAGCAGACACAGTGTAAAGGAAGCTACGTGGGAAAGAGAAGATGCCCTGAAAAAAGAGTTTCCCCACCTTTTTAGGAGCCAGCCGAATCTCGAGGACGAGATTTCCTTAAGTGGGGTAGGTTTGTAACGCCCGTGTTTAATCTCTGGGGAAATCACTATTGAAATCACCCGGTAAAAATCGTTTTAAACTTTTTCCGCCCGAGCTCCCGTTCCCGCCAAAACCTGTTCGCCTTGTTTCCCCCCCTCTTTTTCTTGTTCGCTTCGCATCACCACCTTTTTTCCCGTCCCATCCCGCGTCGCCCGCTCTCGGGTCGACCGCCGGGTCCGTCTCTCGCTGGCCGACCGTCGTCGACCACCGTCGGCTTTCCGCCGCGAATCCCGCCGGCCTCCCCCTACCTTTCCCCTCTCTTTTCCTTTTTCCCTCCTCTTTTTCTCTCTTCCTCCTTTTTTCTTTTCCCCCTCTTCCTCTTTCCTTCTCCCTCCTCTGTTTTTCCTCTGCCCCGAGCGCCACCACCCGCACGCCGCCGGCCCTACCCCCGCTCACCCTCGGCTCTGCTCGTCGCCGCCACCCCGCTCCCCGGCATCGCACCACACCTGCACGCCACCTCCGCTCCAACCGCCGTACGCAGCGCTCGCACGTGCACGCCACCACCATTACCGTGCCGCCCACCGCTGCTCTGCCACGACCGGACGCCATTGCCGTGCCGCCCACCACCGCGCTGCCACAGCCGTGCTACTCGCAAGCCACCACCATACCCGCCACCACCACACGGCTCAGCGCTGCTGTCGCCACACCGACCCCGCGAACGCCGTCGCCGCGACAGCCGACCGCCATACGCGCCGACCACGCCACCGACCACGCCGCGGTCACTCCAACGCGCCACCGCCCGCCACGCCGCTCGTCCCGTCGTGTCGCCACTCCCCACCAAACCGCTGAGCGCCACCAGCACGCGCACGTCGCGTCGCGCCACGCACATCGCCGCCGCCGCCTCGGTTCGCCGTCCGCCTGTAAGGCCGCTCTACTGCACCGCCTGAACGTACACTGGCCGCCTCATCACGTCGCTGGCCCCGCTTCCGCACCACAGGTGCTCTGGCCGAGCAGTCACACCGCCTTTACCCCGCTGTCGGCCGCCATTATCGCCGAACCCCCCCCCCTCACCGTCGGCCCGCCTCCTCGAGCTTCCTCAGCGCCTATAAAGAGGACCCCGAGCACCCTCTCCTTCACCACCAGCTCACCCGCCCTCCAATTTCACTCCTCCACCGCCACAACATCGCCGCCGCCGCACACAGCCACCGCCGCTCGCCGGCCACCGTGGGCAGACCAGTACACTCCATCCCCGCCCGAGGTAGAGCCATGGGTGAACTTGGCATGCGCCCCTCTCTCTTTTCCCCCGGTTTCCGTCCAACATCGTCACCCCTAACGCCGGCGAGCCCCTCGCCGACGGCCGCCGCCCCTCTCCTCTGTTCTGTTCGAACGGGGAAGAAGGACATTTTGTCCATAACCCCCTGGACTTTCCACTATTTAACCCGCGGTCCAACGACCACTATTCCCTCTCTCTCTGTTGATTTCGCCAGAAGCCCCTGAGCTTTTCCATAATTACAGAAAGGTCCTTTTCTTTTGAAACAGCCCCTAAACCTCCACCAAATTCGTCATTTCATGCGCCAAATTAATCCCGTTTGACCCCGAACTCCACCACAGTATTCACCAATATATTTCCGCCAAATCCACCCAGTCCATACCTGAAAATAATCATGTCATCATCTTTCGCTCTCGTTTTCCGTCCTTTCTTTCTGAGCTCAATAAAAGCTTTTTCTTTTATTTATTGGGTGTTTGTTTGCTTGTGCCGTAGACTCCGCTGTGAACGAGGAAGGACTCGAAGAGGAGCAGTGCTACGAGCAGGAGCTTGGAGACCAAGACCCCGGGCAGGAATCCCCCGAGGGTTGGGAGAACGGCAAGTGCAATCCCACCCTTTGATGCATACTAATGTCCCAGTTTTTATAAACACAACCCATGGCCGAATTTATAAAACTTGCATTATTTTGCTGCTAAACCCGGTTGGATAGCCATGCCTTGATTGCTATGACTATTTCCTTGACAACCCAGATTAATGTTTAAATATGACAATGCTCTGTTTGAATATTGGTCACTGCTAGAAATGCTTAGGAACTTTTTACCATTATACCCACATGACAAATACTTGGTGTTACAAAAACAACC
The DNA here is from genome assembly GCA_033239725.1 of Echinochloa phyllopogon. Classification (NCBI taxonomy): domain Eukaryota; kingdom Viridiplantae; phylum Streptophyta; class Magnoliopsida; order Poales; family Poaceae; genus Echinochloa; species Echinochloa phyllopogon. The sequence goes on along the minus strand of BTCW01000002.1, from coordinate 43,912,293 downwards.
GTGTGCGTACTTTGAAATAAAAGAGATGATTTGTGTGAAGTAAATGAGTACCCGTGTGGGATGAGACAGACGGTATTTCCGCGTGAAATACCGAGGTGAGCTCGAACCGGTGTGGTTGAGCATGGTGGGAGTTGTCTATCCTATCACAAGTTTTGGGATGATGTTGATGTGTCATCTAGCCTAACCCATTTTTCGGTACCACCACTCGACCGTTGTATGTGGCAACGGCCTAGCATAAATCCCACTAGTTAAGCTGCTGGTTATGTGGTGTGCTGGTGAGCAACAGAGGGCCATGGAGCCGGGGATACGGTCTATGTGAGGTATGCCCCTGGGTAGAACCTCGCTGGTAGGTTGCTTACCCCCTGGTCGCGTCTGTGATAACTTGTCAGTTTAGCTATGGTGGGTAATGGCTTTGATAGGAGCTACACTGGCACTAAGGTGTTTTTGTTGTGGTAGCCTACTTGTGGTTGTGTACACCTCTGCAGAGTTGAAACCTATCCGGGTAGCCGTGTCCACGGTATTGGGCGAGTTACGGCTTGGTCACTTCACTAGTCCCCTGTTTTGGTGTAAGAAAAGTTGGTATTTGTTCAAGCTAAGTAATGTTTTGGACTTGGGCTACGACAGATGGGAAATCTGGTAGCAACAAAATCTTGTACGAAAAGTATTATTCTTACTGTTCCTTTTAAAAGAAACATTTGTGAAAACCCATTGCGAAAACCAACCCCTTGCATGTACAATAAAATTTGCTTTGCTGCTAAATAAACCATAAGCCATCCTTGTTACAATCCCTGCATACTTCTGTTATATCCCTCCGTGATTGTGGTTGCGCTTGCTGAGTACGTATGTACTCACCCTTGCTTAACCTGTTGCAGAGGCAGACCCGGACTTTGTGCCTGAGGATATCGTCTAGTGGGGTTCGTTCTGCACCCAACCTTTGCCTGCGTGTTAGGGCCATCCGCTGGAAGCCGCATGCGTTGCCACTCTGATGAAGACCTCTATGTCATCAACCTTTTTATCTGGGGCTTAGTGTTAATTCTATTTGTGGTGGCCCTGCAATGCCACCGTCTCCCGTAATGTTACTTTTGTACTGAACTATCTGTTGTAATAAAGTGAGCCAGCATCCTGGGACTGACATTTGTATCACTTTAAGTTCTCTCTTTCGAGGGGACGCTTCAGATACATAACTCTATCTAAAATTTCTTATTATGGAGTTACAACATATATTTTGAACATGTTAAATTATAATATCATAAAAAATTCAGTGAACATCGAATTGTATTACTTATTGTGACCAATCTAAAACTTAATAACTTATAGTCGGTGAAAATCATAATTTCAACGATTAAATCGCAAGCCAACTGTCGACGATCTAGGACCAATAATAATATTTGTAGGATATTACCTTCAAGTTCGTGGTATCATAGTTGAATACACCTTTCGAAGACACGCAGACACGCAGTGCATATAGCAGGTTAAGGTCTTCGGAGGATAAAAAATCTACGTCTTGCGTTCTATTCTCTATTAATGTTTGTCGGAGTACAAGGATTTGGGAGTTTGCCCCAAGCAAGACCACTTGCTTGGCGACATCGGGATGAATTGTATTGATCCCGACAATCTTTCAGGCCCTTGTGTGATGTAGAACTAGGTGGTACCCCGCGCGATGCCGCGGGAATTTCTTAAATAATATTTGAAAAACACTAAATTGATTGCATAGCAATATTTTTTTTAAACGACATTATACATGATTTAAGATTAAATTTGAAAATAGAAACACTAAGGTAATTGCATGGATACTATTGGTAATAGAAGACCGGTGAATGACATCTACTGTGCGAATTTTGTAGCATTGCACTCGCAAAGACCATATATGATATTGGTCATAGAAGATCGATGGATGACATAAATGGATAGCTCTAGTGGATGGATGACGTAGCAAGCTTGCATGTTGAGAGAAATCTGTAGTGGAGAGCTAAAACATAGTTTTGTATGATGATTGATTTGCTCCCTTGTTGGTTGGTGCAGAAATGATTGTCCTTTCGGTTTGTATATACATATACGTGCGGGGACAAAAAAAGCTCCATGATTGATTCATTAGCAGAACAAATAAGGTTAACTAATCTGCCTGCTCGAATCATAATAAAATGACGCTTCCTACTCATCGAAAGAATAGTTGCAACTTGCAACGAACGGATAAAATTAAAACGGAATACAAAGATACAATACAAGTCTACAAGTAAAAAGAATTGCCATTTTATCGGGGGTAGCAAGCTAGCAACGGCAACGATGGCGACAGACTATTTCTGAAATTTTTGGTGTGACCGGAAGAGCGAGTTCTAGTAGTAGCACTTGATCTTGACGTACGTTTCACTATTGGAGTAGAGTAGACGACTGGAGCCGTCCAAGCCGTTCTGCAAGGTGCAAGCCGCCGGCCGGATCCAACGGCCGATCTCGCTTTGCCCAGATCGCCTTCAAAATCTTTTCCGCGCAGCCGCCGCCGGGCCGCGCGCCGTTTTTTCAGTCTCCCAGCGACCAGGAGCGGAGGAGCCGGAACAGCTAGCTGCAACACCAGCACAACGGCTAACGACCTCGCGAACCCATTTTTCAGCACACCTGGGAAGAGCAAAGACTTTGGCTTTGACTTGGGCTAGTTAAAACTGTTGGACTTTTACCAGGTGTACGTACGTCTTTGCTGCACCGGCGTGGTACATATAGTCATATATACACTTTGCATAGACAATCCGATCGATCGAGTAGTGTTTTTCAGGCAAAATCTATGATGAGCATGGCGTTTAAGTTTTACCTGAACTATTCAGTTTTGTGTGGCTGTGACGGGAGCAGGGACAGGGCGTTCGTCAGGTTACCATCGTCCTGTTATCGCCACAGGTTCGGTGACGCAAAATGCTAGGAAAAAGCTTGGCGGGGACGCTCGTTAGCTGTGACCCCACACCATGTTTCATCGTTTTTGCTTGTTCCTCGCCCGATGCAGCATGTACAGCAGCAGCATGTCATGTCAGGAATAGAGAAAAACACAGTCTGCCGGGTTGGTGCCTGGGCCGATAGATCACAGCTGACAGCCCCAACGAGAGTCGCCATCCAGTCGTCTGAACGCGAGCAGTAGTGTTGTCCTTGGCACCTGAACGCCTGATTACCTCAGAGACTCATCACCCTTACGCGATCGTGATCTCCAACACGAACTCAGGCGACGCCCTGGCACATCTTGAGGGAGCTGAGAGATGGACACATCTTTGATGGTGTTTGAGGCACGACATGACGTGTGCGTGCAGAGAGGAAGTTCTCCGGAAGCGCCGGGAATCTATCTATTATCTTATTACAATAGAAGCAAAAGAAGTCATCAGATTCACCGAGAGGGCCTAGAAAATCTCACGTTAATCTAAAAAAGAGAAGGATATATGTCGTCGGATTTTATGAAGATTTAACGGTTTATATTATTCCATTAATCTAAAAAATTGAAGAATATATGCCGTCGGATTTTATGAAGATCTAACGATCTATATTATTCCGTTAATTCAAAAAAGAAAAAAATATATATCATCGGATTTCACGAAGATCTAACGGTCTATATTATTTCGTCCGTCGTGCAGCCATTTGCCGCCGTATCAGGCCTCCACCGTCGCCGCGCGGCCATCTGCGTCCTCCGCGGGAGCCCTCCACCGTCGTCACGCTGTCGTCCGTGGCCGCCGCAGGAGTCCTCACCGTCGTCGCGCGACCGTCCGCGGCCGTTGCCATCGTGGAAGCCATCCGCGGACGCCGTATGAGGCCTCCAGCGTCGCCGCACGGCCATCCGCGTCCTCCGCGGGAGCCCTCCACCGTCGTCGTACTGTCGTCCGTGGCCGCCGCAAGAGTCCTCGCCGTCGCCGCGCGACCGTCCGCCGCCGTTGTGGGAGCCGCCCGCACGCCTACGGAGTTTAGGGTCCGGAAACTCCCCGCGCCGACTTCCGTTAATTCAAAAGGAGAAGAATATATACCATCAGATTTCATGAAGACCAAAAGGTCCATATTATTCCGTCTGTCACCGCCGCCGTGCAGCCATCCGTGGCAGTCGTATGAGGTCTCCACCGTCGCCGCGCGGCCGCCGCAGTAGCCCTCCAACGCTACCGCTACCGCGTGGACGTCCGTGGCCGCCGCGGGAATCCTCGCCGTCGCCGCGCGACCGTCTTCTGCCTTTGCCGCCGCGGGAGCCGCCTGCACACCTTCGGAGTTCGGGGTCCGGCCGCTCCGCGTGCCGCCGGGGGCAGATCAAAAGGTCCATATTATTCCGTCCGCCACTGCCGCCGTGCAGCCATCCGTGGCCGTCGTATGAGGCCTCCATCGTCGCCGCGCGGACGTCCGTGGCCGCCGCGGGAATCCTCGCCGTCGCCACGCGACCGTCCTCTGCCATTGCCGCCGCGGGAGCCGCCTGCACACCTTCGGAGTTCGGGGTCCGGCCGCTCCGCGTGCCGCCGGAGGCCGGCAGGGCTGAAGGCTACCGACCTTCCGTTAATTCAAAAGGAGAAGAATATATACCATCAGATTTTATGAAGATCTAAAGGTCTATATTATTCTGTCCGCCACCGCCGCCGTTCAGCCGTCCGTGGCCGTCGTATAAGCCCTCCACCGTCGCCGCGCGGCCGCCGTAGGAGCCCTACACCGCTGTCGCGCGGCCATCCATGGCCGGCGCGAGAATCCTCGCCGTCGCCGTGCGACCGTCCTCCGCCGTTGCCACCGCGGGAGCCGCCCGCACGCCTTCGTACTTCGGGGTCCGGCCGCTCCGCATGCCGTCGGAGGCCACCGGGGCTGAAGGCTTCCGGCCGGGGAGACCGGCACCCCTCGCCGCCGCTAGAGAGGGGGAAGATAGAGTGAGGGAAGTGGTGGCGTCGATGAAAGTAAAGAACGTGTTGGTAGTTTATATAGAATATGAGATATAGAGGATAACATGTGTAGAAGAAATTGATATAGATGGGAGAATCTCAATGACTGTGACCGAATATTTCTTTTAGAGGATGAAAATAGAGTACGACGAGTGTCTTTACCAAAGCAAGTGTAAGATTATAAAACGTATTAGCCGCGCTCAAACCAATATTATTCCATTAATTAAAAAGGAGAAAAATATATATCGTCGGATTTTATGACGATCTAACGGTCCACATCAACCCAATGAGTCGACCGAATATGAATTAATAATAGACAGAGAAAAATAAATAACATGATAACTCAGTGTCAACATTGAACCTGGTTACTTTGTACATAATTTGTTTACCTTGAAATAAAACTTCATCATTTGAACTCCAAACAACTCATATGAATTGTCAAACGGAATGAATTTGACGAGCTGTACGAGTTCGTGGTCTCTAATTGTCCAATTAACGAACATATTAAAAGGTCAAATTTTACATCTTACGGAGTATTTGGTCAACCTTCAATTCTACAATTTTTGTATCTATTATCTTAGTGTCATTGTCAAAATTTATATAAAATAAGCTAACACATTTGTCAAGATGTAATTAAAAAAAGATACATATGACGCTGTTGGATTTTATGATGATCTAACGATCTGATTATTAAAGAGTCGATATCTAAAACCAACAACTAAATCATATAATCATAACATAAGAGTATGTGTTTACACAAGAGTTGGGTTTCTAATTATCCACTCTTTCCTTTTATTAAAACCAAAATAAATAAATAGCATAGTAATAACATAGGTATGCCATCAAATAATCTAATTAGCAGCGGTATCACGTTATCAAAGAAAGTGAAAAACTAAGAGTTATTTTCGCTGCCGAGGCATCGACTCTAACTATCGCTATGTTGTGCACGTTTTAGATTCAAGAAAGAGAGCTGAGAGAAGATAGAGATGTAAGAGAGGAGCTTTGTGCCTGCGGTGAAGTGAATAGCTGCTGAAGTTGCTATATAATAAAGAAAAACATCCACAATTGACAATTCTACAATTTTTCTTCTCCAAATTGTAAGGATGTGTTGTATGCTCATCCATAAAATGGTTAGAAAATTTGTTGTGTATTTCTTTAAAAAAATAGTGAATGTTAGGATCGATTTAAAAAAAATATTGAGCATCAACCAAAAATATATGAAATTTATATTCAAATTTGGAGTTAACATTAATTTTGTTGTGAGGGGAAGATACATTTCACCGTCCACTATTATTTCACCATTGTGTGGGGAAGTAGGGATCAAGAACTTGGGAAAAAATGAGCGGTAGATTTAAGGGTATGTACAGTAGTTCTAATTATTTGTATACTGCCATAAGAAAACTCTACACTGGTGTAAAACATAAGAAATAATTTATCACCATATGTGAAACTTCGTGACATAAATTTATATAATAAGACAATACAAAGTTAATACTTTGAATAAATACCAAAAACTGTGTTGTATATGAGATGTTTTTTTATCATGGATTCCTGTTTCGCGCCACATAGTATGATGGTAAAAAAGAATTTGGGTCATATAGAAAAATAATATTAATGAAAAAACATTCAGATAAGTATATTATTATGTAAAAAACCATCAAATTGTTAGAAAAAAGGCTAGCTACCCGCGTTGTTTACGCGGGCCACCTAGTTGTTATTTTACCGGGGATGCAAATCTTGCCACTCGGACGAGACAGCGACGAAGAGTGCAAGTACGATAGATGCTCGCTTGACCAGGGTTTTTATACTAGACACACTCGGCATTATGCGTGAAGAGATTACTGACATAATGACCTCTTTGACAGTTGACAGGGATTATTTTGGGCCATCATCATGGTCTTATGGATGGACACTGGACACCTGAAGCTCCCTTGGAAGCCACAGGTTGCTTAACCCACTTGGTTTATTATAGATTGAAAACTCTATACAAGTATATATACAACTATATATTTTTTGAAACGTATATACAACTATACACGACATGTTCGAGAGGTTTGCTAGATTATGCATCCCTCCTTGTTCTTCGGACGTCACGGCATGCACACAGACGAAATTTGGACCGGAACACGTAGGACTTTCGTTTGCCTTCCAAAGTTCAGTTCTTTTTTATAGACAGTTGTCCTCTAAAGTTGGAGAAATCCTCTTGTTCGTATCCAATACTAACGGTGTATAGCTTCCAGCAATTGTTTTCGAAGTTTCCTAATGATTACTCTTGTAGAACGCAGTAGTGTCGCAGGGGTAGAGTTTTTGACCACCTTGAAGCTTCAAGATTGACCATGGTAGCGATCCAAAAATTTTCAGGAAGAAGAGCCGAGAGCGGATAGTCGGCGAGCAACATATAGCCCACATATAGACGCAGACCATGATCAGACGCTAGAGCAGCCGTAGCTCCGTAGGTCGTATAGCGCCGCCCACCCGCCCGCCACACGGATCCAGCACGAGGCGTCACACGACCGGTGTGCGCGCCCGCCCGACCTCCCGCGGCGCTACCCGCCCCGCCGTCGTCGCGGCGCCACGCGTGCCCACGGCGCCACGCGCGCGCCCTTGCCCGCGCCGCCGTAGCCAGTACGTGTCCCCGCGCCGCCGCGCCGCGCCGCGCCCCGCCCCGCCCCGGCCGTAGCCTCCTCCCCGTCCCGTTACGCGTGCCGGCGGCGGCGGCGGCGGCCGCGCCCGCGCCCCCGCGCGGTTTCATTGGAGAGCGTACGGCCACTAGTACAAATATCTCGACACTGCATTTAACCGCGCCCTTAATTCAGCCATAAAAAAACCGCCCACGGAGCTGCCGTTAAAACCCCGCGCCTATAAAACCCCGCGCTCGCCTCTCGCCCTTGACCCTCAAGCCGAGCGCCAGTCCCGAACCTCAGGCCTCAGCGAGAGAGACAGCGAGTGAGTGAGCGGGGGAGTGAAGCACGAGAGAAGCAAGTCATGGCGGTGGCGACTCACGATGACCGTGGCAGTTTGCTGCTGTACCTGTCGCTGGCCGCCAAATGCGGCGGCGACCACCCCTACCGCCTGGCCGGTTTCCTGGCGGTCTGCGCCGCCGCCTGCGCCGTCACCTGCCTCCTCCACTGGTGCTTCCCTGGAGGCCCCGCGTGGGGGCGGTGGTGGTGGACGCGGCGCGTCGGCGGCGGCGCCGTCGCGGCGGCCGTGCCGGGGCCGAGGGGCCTCCCGGTGATCGGGAGCATGTGGCTCATGACGGGGCTCGCGCACCGCAAGCTCGCGGCGGCGGCCCGGCGCCTCCGCGCCGGGCGGCTGATGGCGTTCTCCCTCGGCGAGACCCGGATGGTGGTGGCCGCGCACCCGGACGTGGCCCGGGAGATCCTCAACAGCCCGGCGTTCGCGGACCGGCCCGTCAAGGAGTCCGCGTACGGGCTCCTGTTCCACCGCGCCATCGGGTTCGCGCCCCACGGCGAGTACTGGCGCGCGCTCCGCCGCGTCGCGTCCACGCACCTCTTCTCCCCGTGGCAGGTCGCGGCCTCCGGCGCGCAGCGCGCGGCGATCGCGCGACAGATGGTCGGCGCCGTGTCCGCCGCCGCCGGGCGCGGCGACGTCGAGGTCCGCCGCGTGCTCCGGCGCGCGTCCCTGCACAACGTGATGTGGTCGGTGTTCGGCAGGCGGTACGACCTGGAGGAGCTGGACCCCGCCAGGGAGAGCCCCGAGACGCGGGAGCTGAGGACCCTCGTGGACGAAGGCTACGACCTGCTGGGCCAGCTCAACTGGTCCGACCACCTCCCCTGGCTCGCGCGCTTCGACCTGCAGGGCACCCGGGCCAGGTGCGGCCGCCTCGTCCCCCGAGTCAACCGCTTCGTCGGCGGCATCATCGACGAGCACCGCCGCCGCCGCTCCGCCCCGCCGGCCGTCGGGGACTTCACCGACGTCCTGCTCTCCCTCAAAGGCGACGACAGGCTCGCCGACTCCGACATGATCGCCGTCCTCTGGGTGCGTGCACGCGTAACGGAACCATAACCTCCTCCGGCATCTTCGCGCGCGCGTTTCGTTTCAGTTCCTGACACGCGAGAGTTACGTTTTTTTTTGTGCAGGAAATGGTGTTCCGCGGGACGGACACCGTGGCCGTGCTGATGGAGTGGGTGCTGGCCCGGCTGGTGCTGCACCCGGACGTGCAGGCCCGCGTGCACGGCGAGCTGGACCGCGTGGTGGGGCGCGGCCGGGCCGTGGCCGAGTCCGACTCGGCGTCGCTGCCCTACCTGCACGCCGTCATCAAGGAGGTGCTCAGGCTGCACCCGCCGGGCCCGCTGCTGTCGTGGGCGCGCCTCGCCACGTCGGACGTGCGCGTGGACGGCCACCTCATCCCCGCCGGCACCACGGCCATGGTGAACATGTGGGCCATCACGCACGACCCCGACGTGTGGGCCGAGCCGGCGGAGTTCAGGCCGGAGAGGTTCGTTGTTGGGTCCAACGAGTTTTCGATAATGGGTTCGGATCTCAGGCTCGCGCCGTTCGGGGCCGGCCGGCGCAGCTGCCCCGGGAAGAGCCTGGCCATGGCCACCGTGGCGTTCTGGCTCGCCACGCTGCTGCACGAGTTCGAGCTGCTGCCGTCGCCGGACCCGGCACGGGCCGTTGACCTGTCGGAGGTGCTCAAGCTGTCGTGCGAGATGGCGGCGCCGCTGGCGGTGGCGGCGAGGCCCCGGAGAGCAGCGGTGTGATGACGTGTGACGGGCTGACGGCTGTGACGACGGACCAGGGACCAGTAAGTCAGCCAGTGGGGATCTCGCTCTCAAGTCAGCATATGCTTACTGCTGGTACTGCACTGCTGCTAGTAGTGTGCATGTAAAAACACCTGCTGCCTTTGGGAGACGACGTCGGTACCGGTCAGCTGGCGGCAAGTTGCTACTACTCGATCGACTTGGGTATATGCTTTTCATGTTACTATCGATCTCTTGGCGATAGATGCATCGGCCAGGTGCCGAATGTGATATTTTGTCTTGTACCGTTAGCTTCTCTCTCTCTTTTTTTTTCTCGCTCACTATTTTCTTGCTTTTTTATGTGTGTATGTATGGGACAAGGTAGTAGTAAAATGTATATGCTTGTTTTGATGATTATGGATTGTAGTTCACATACTAGTATTATCTAGTATATGAGTCATTTTGTTCAATATACCTCCAATATTGATCATAATTTTGGATTATATTCCCAGTGACTTGTGTGAACATGTTTGTCCCCATCTATTATATTATAACAATAAGATTAAAAGGAGCCACCACGTTCGCCGAGAGAGCCAAGAAATTCCCACGTTAATCCAAAAAAGAGAATGATACGAACCGTCGGATTTTATGAAGATCTAACTGTCTAGAATAACGTAAAGATTCCATGTCAAATATGATTAATAACTATGTAAATTTGGAATAAACTAAAAAGAATAAGGGTTGAGAGATCTTTGTAGACCAATGATTTAACGGTTTAGATTCATCTTAGTAGAGATGGACATTTATACGTAACAAAAGGAAAGATAATTCCACAATAGCTTATATATTCATGGCCGTCACGAGGACGTCCAAGCCATTGAAAAATCTAAAATAAGAAATTAGCATCAGCAGGGAGTGCCATTACTGACAAAGGGAGAAGACGCGTCGGGGTGCATGAAGAAGAGGATCCAAGAAAGATAAAGGCCACGTAGATGGAAGCAATACAATGGATCAAACCAATCCAATGGCGGAGGCATCTATGGACAGCCTCCACATACACACCAGGTCTCCATGGAACCCAGACGAGATTGATCCTCTGGACAAATTGAAAATTACCTTGGCCATTGGCGGGCTTAGTTTTCATGGAGGAGGGAGAAGTGGAGCTGAAGAGGCCCTAACTACATTAGATGAAGGATCTATTACTTCCATCAGTTTAGGATTTGTTGGTTGCTCTTGGCTCAGCAAGTATTGGCAGCGAGTGACGCCGGAGGCGGCCGAGGCCGCCGAAGCCAGGGGGCGGGGGTTGCCGGCAAGAGAGGAGAAGACGCGACGGGTCACGCCCCATGAGAGAAACGTGATGCGCAGAACAAAGGGCTAGGACATCAGATTGGTTCACGGATTAATGTTAAGAATAAAAGCTTTATGGCATAGGTGATGACCGATGACACAAACACAAGAATACAAGATCCCTAAATCCCTCCAGTGCTGCCGCAGGAGTCTTCGCTGTCGCCGGGTGACCGTCCGTCGCCGTTGCCGCCGTGGGAGCCACCCGCGCATCTTCAGAGATATGGGGTCCGGCCGCTCCGCACGCCGCCAAAGGTTGAAAGGGCTGGAGGCTGCTGGCTGGGGAGACCGGCACCACTCGCCGCCGCCACCACCACCCCTCCATGGCCGTCGCAGGAACCCGCCGCCACCGCCACCGCGCAGTCGTACGTGTCGGCCGTACGAAGCTTCCACCATCGCCGCGCGACCATTCGCCGCTGGCAGGCCATCAGTCGTCGCCGTCGCCGCCACGCAGCCATCCGTGGCTGCCATAGAAGGCCTCCAAGGTCACCGCACAGCCGTCCGCGGCCGCCGCAGGAGCCCTCCGGCGCTGCTGCGTGGCCGTCTGTGGCTGCCGCGGGAGTCTTCGCTGTCGTCAAGTGACCGTCCGCCGCCATTGCCGCCGCGGGAGCCACCCGCGCATCTTCAGAGATATGGGGTCCGACCGTTCCGCACGCCGCCAGAGGACGAAAGGGCTGGAGGTTGCCGGCCGGGGAGACCGGCACCCCTCGCCGCCGCCGCCACCACCCCTCCACGGCCGTCGCAGGAACCCGCCGCCACCGCCACCGCGTAGTCGTACGTGTCGGCCGTATGAGGCTTCCACCGTCATCGCTTGACCATCCGCCGCTGGCAGGCCATCCGCCGCCGCCGTGGGAGCCATCCGCGGCCGCCATGGGAGCCGCTCGTGCACCTTCGAAGATCCGGGTCCGGCCGCTCCACGCACCGCCAGAGGCCGGTAGGGCTGGAGGCAGCCGGCCGGGGAGACCGGCACCCTTGCCGTCGCCGTCGCCGCCACCCCTCCATGGTCGCCGCAGGAGCCCTCCGCCGCCGTTGACGCGCAGTCGTACTGGCCGCCGTAGCAGGCCTCCACCATCGCCGCGCGATCGTCGGTGGCTGCCGCAACAGGTATTGGTGGAGTTAATCTTAATAATATAATGTCATTACCATAGTAATTGAAATAAAAATAATACACACTATTGGTTTTTTTGTAAGATCTAAGAATCAATATTAACCCTTAAAGTCCATTGATTGAAGTAAATAAATAGTTAAATTCTTCAGAGATCGTGGTTCGGCCGCTCCGCGCGCCGCCACAGGCTGGCAGGGCTGGAGGCTGCCGGCCGGGGAGACCGGCACTCCTCGCCGTCGCCGTCGCCACCACCCCTCCATGGCCGCCGCGGGAGACCTCCACCGTTGTCGATGCGCAGTCGTACTGCCTACCGTAGGAGGCCTCCACCGTCGCCACGGGGCCATCCACGGCCGCCGTGGGAGCCCTCCACCGCCGCCGCACGACCGTCGGTGGCTGCCACGGGAGGTATTGGTGGAGTTAATCTTAATAATGTAATACTCTTACCATAGTAATTGAAATAAAAATAATACACACTGTTGTTTTTTTGTAAGATCTAAGAATCTATTTTAACCCTTAAAGTCCATTGATTAAAGTAAATAAAATTAAATTCTAAAATTAAATAAATAAGGAAATTATAAATTGATCAAATAATCAATATCAAATATAATTAGGAAATATAAGCTTGCATCATTAATTCATTCCATGTGCCACATACATGATGATAAAAAATGATATGTTAGTTTGGGCACATTTGGATGAACCGTATTGACAGTGGAACAATGGATATTTAAATAAATTTCTATTTAATATTAAAAAATCTAAATATTAGTATAGAAAACTAGCTACCCGCGTAAATTTGCGCGGGCCACCTTGCTAGTTATTGCTGACAAAAAGCTTAGGAGAGGTTAGGGTATCTTGAGCCTCAAAGGACTCGAAGCCAGAACCATTTCCTTTTGTTCAATGTTTAAGTATTCTATAAGGTGAAACATTCCTCATGCCGGCAAACGAGCCGTTATTCCCTGCCCCAAATTTGAGCATGATTCCGTCAACAAACGATCCGAGACTCTCTTCGTTGTAGAGTTGTCCACAAGTGATGAGTTATATTTATTAGTAGTAGTACTCCATGGTCAAATGGCATGATTGAAGGGTTAGTCGTACTTCCCTAACCTAACAAAGCACGTCCAAAGCTTCAATTTCCATTTTGGAATACAAAAGTATCATTGTTCCACGTTTGAGCTGCTTCGTTAACGGGCCTGTATTTTCCTTTTGAAGTGGTAAATTGCATGGCCGATTTTTTAACTTACCCGACTACGTACCCCTATTAGCACCTTCGAAAGAATGAGCGGCCGTATGATCAGGAAACCTTATCAGCTGAGCTACCTCTGCGCAGTTCGTGATCCACGGTATCACTCTTGGGTGGTGCAAGCTTCCAAATACGCGTGCCAATACTACCTATTTATTCAAACAATCCTTGCACGACCGGTAAATGAGTTGTACAATACTACAAAGGATGAGCCGTGCACGTCGTACAGCGACTGTCCTGCGGAATGGGCGTGTTCCACACGGATGAGCAGTGATAATGCTGCGGAGTTGAATGGTGGTGTGCTACTTGACTGGACTAGTCCAGTCCAGGAGTCCAGCAAAGCAAAATACAGCGCACCAGGTTTCCTTCCATTCCTGGATCTTGTGCCGCATACTTGGTGTTGCTCTGCCTTCCATTTTTGTGCGGACGGCGTCAGCTACTCAGCTTTGGCGCCGAGTGCCGACAAGGAGGGAGAACTCCCGAATCCCTCCAGGCCCGGTCCACGCACGGGCAAGCTGAAAACAACAGGAGGGGTGATCCTGCCCAGGCGCGTGGCTTTCTTATCCCAGCCCGGGGCGAAAAGTTGCCGACCTGTGCGGTGATGTGATCACTTCCAACTTGGAAGTTCCAAGCTCAAGTTGAGCGCTAGGCTACAACCCCTAGAATCGGATCGATCTCGCCCGGGGCCCCATGGCCTTGGGTGATTTGCACTTGCGCAGAGAGGTTGCTGTTCCATGGTAAACCTGAAGAGTGATGTTTTGGTGAGTAGTTAGTAGCTCAGAATATCCTCTCCCTGCCAATAACTGACCTGCTCCACTGTGCCAAAAATGCTTGCTTTCCGTTCAATTCAGTAAAAGGAAAAAAAATGTGAGTGTTCATTAGCCACCTTGTCTGCGTTTGTGACAAGAACCCGATATTTACAAGGGTGATGTCGTGGTGTTACGGATAGATGCGGATCATGGCAATGACGTGGACGATATGATTCATCTGAAAGATTACTGCAGCCAAGTGACCAAGTGGTGGTACTGGATACTGTGTGCTCGGAGGTTTTAGCTTGCGTGTCCTGCTTAGGAAGCCTTGTAAAACCACGAGATGGAATCTATCAGTATGGGCTGACGCTGTTCTAGAGCAAACAGAATTTAGACTGGCCGTGATCTTTTACGTCTTGTCCAATCATCTTGCTGTTGCCGTCAGGTCTTCGCTGTCTGCGGCATGTGTCCGAGATTAAGACTGCAGCCAGGTGAGACCGACTGCAAGTTCAGAATTAGCAGGAAAAGCAAAATGCAGGGGAAATTATCAGATCATTATCCACAGTGACTCAGACGTACTAGGCCCCAAGAGCGCAACTCGATCATATCCTCATCAACAGATTTGACCGGCATTTATCGAAACGATTTCGTTTTCTTGCATGTACTCCTGGGAAGAGAATCGTTCTGCGTTCTACAAGGAACTAAACAGGGGAAGTTGGTCTGATCAAATATCGTAGAGAGAAGTTGAGAAAACCTCATAGTGAAACGTCCGGAGACACTGAAACCCCCAATAATCAGCATTTGTTTAAGAATAACATCAGTACTGTTGACCAGGACAAACAAAGGTAGCGGTAAGTACTTCCATGTGGTAAAAAGAAAGTGTTTGGATGCATGTGCTTCGACAAGAGAAAAGTTCTACTGCTGCAGAAAGCATTTGGGGAGAAAATGGTCCCGAAATGATCAGACTGATGGAACACCACTGCGGCAACTTGGAGAGATTATTGTACCTTGAACCCCCAGCATCCGCATCCGTGTCCCGGCCGGGTGTTCTTCCGTTCTGCTGCACCTGAGGTTCCTTTCTACCAAGCACACCTTGCTGGCTGTCATCTCAGAGCCGGTGAGGCTCATCCAGTGCACTTTCGGTCACTGATTTGTGCACTGCAAACCACCTCTTCCATACTAGCAAAGTAGCAAGAAGGACCTACCGTCGGCCAAGTACCAGTTGCAAGTTGCAACCATCTCATCACGATCGAAAGGATAATTGGACGATGATCTGGCGATCTGCAGGGATCCAATTCATGCACAAGGGCTCAAGATCTTATCTGCCATCATCAGCATTTTGGACACGGGCAATGAGACCTGGAACACCGGTGCCTCGGCAGCAGTCAGGTACTCTGAATGTTCCGGAATGCGAATCGAATTCGTACTGGCAGAAAACATTTGGATTGGAGGAGGCGGTTGATCGAGGAGTGGCTACCAGACTGATGGAACACCACCACACGACATGCATAACAACGCATCCAATGATCCAAACCCACTCAAAAGTTCGGCGCCTTTTCTCTGCGTCCCGTCTGAGGTTCTCGTCGAGCACGTACACTTGTCCGTCGACTCCACGTCTCCACCAACCTGGTGGGCGAGTGACGCTCATTGAGCGTCTCGCTCATTCACAGCACTTCTCTTCTCTCCACCTCCACGCATAGGGAGAAGGATCCATCTCATCGCAAAAGGATTGGATGACGGTCTGCAGCTAGCTGCAGGGATCCAATGCACAAGGGTTTGAGAATTGAGATATTAGCATCTGCCGCTGTCAGGAGTTAGGACAGGACATGGCTGCATTCCCAGTGTAAAGGTCTCATGTCCATGGCTTCTTTCCACAAGTGCCATCCAATTACCATGATCAAGCAGCTTACTCCCTTTGGATAGCATGAGACCGCGGTCACCACGGTGGTTTTGGTAGAGAAGATCAAGCTAGAGATAGATCTTTGGATAGCAGCTGGGGCTAAGAAACTAGGTCGTTTATTTTGCGAGTAATCCGTTCATGTACTGTGCGCTTGCGCTTTTGTAAACCAAACTCTTTCCTTCTTAATACAATGATACGCAACCCTCCCGTGTATTCGTGAAAAAATATCCATGTTGCATTGCGTGAGCTGAGCACGCCGGGAGAAATGCTCTCTGGCCGGCAGCCCGGCACGTTGCTTGTGCAGGCAGCATATGCTCTCTTGTGCGTGCCCGGGCAGTGGCATTATCAAGTTTTACTCCATTATTTGGATGACGGATTAGTACTGCCGCTGCTTCTGCTATTTTAGTGAAGATAAGTGTGAGCATCTGTAGACTGTTGGGGCTAGCTAGTGCTCGATCCACACGTGTGGTGAGCTGAGGTAACAGCGAGAGGTCAACTTCTCCATTGTTGCAGCCATGGCCAATGTACACCACAGAAGATAAAAACATATCTCTTACCACGGAGGTGTAAGTGACATGCATTACTACGGCTGTGAAAAGGATTTCCTACCAACTCCATCTCAAGATAAGACCAAATTACTCTGCAAATGGATCAACGGTGACAGTGAAATGCAATGCTGCTCCACTAGCAGCTAGCTCCATTAGCAGCTGGTTTAGTTCTTCATGTTCTTTACAATTCAGATATACATCGTTACATCGTCATGAATACCAAAATGGATATTGATGTAACTACTCATGGATCCTTTCTTACTTTCTTTTTAGCAAATGGGTTAATCTTTACTACTTAAAATGTCTTCAGGCGCGGGTGGAATGTAGACATATATACTAATAATACTCTCAAATTTTACTCAACGAGGATCAGTCTCTCCTAAGAAAGCGACGCCGAATATCTAAAGAGGTGTTTGATTTGAGGAACCAGACATAGAACGACCAAGAGATCTCACCCCAAATCTTGCTTGACCATTTCGCTGGACGAACGGAGCAAGATAATTTTCTACCACCTCCTTATGCCTCGGAGAAGAAACGTGAGATCATCCCACCGAGGTCTCCATGCGCAGACACTCGCTCGTGCGCCTCTTCTTTGTCCTCAAGCTGCATTATCAATACCGTATAGACACAGCCACTCTGCAAGTTGCAGCAAAGACCAACCGACCCGGCAAGTTGCCTACAGAAATTATCTGATCCACCCATCGTCCTCCCGTCATTCCGTCAATCATCTGATCTGACAGTCGCACGGAACAATCAGAGACCCATTTCCTGATCTCCGTCAGAGTCAGTTGCAGTTGCAGTACGCTCACTGATCGGGCCTCCCTGTCGTACAGTCCTGCTGCAGGGCGTCCGGGCGTGGCGCACGGCGTCTTGTCGGCTGGCTGTCTTGCCCTCTCGCGTCGCCTTCGTCCTGCCCCCACGACGCCGTCCCCTCCTCCAATGGCTCTCCCCTCTCCGTGTCTTGGGCTCGGGCGACGCTGGCAGAAACCTGGCAGGTGTGCAGCAGTGTAGGTGGTGTGGTGGCTCGGTGGCTGGGGCACTCGGATCTCCGCGCTTTGGAAAGATGGGGGATCCTGTCGCGTCGCTTGCTCCGTGCGTGGGGCACTTGTGCAGCGCTGCGCGCGGCAACTTTCTTGGATGATTGGGACGGTACGGGAGAGAGGCGATGAAATGCTGGAAGCAACCCATCCCACTGACAGAAATGAGGACACACACCACACACTAGCTCCGTTTTGGAAGCTGGAAGTTTCGATGTAGCTCCGTTTTGGAAGCTGGAAGTTTCGATGCCGATTCACACGAAGGATGGACTTGCAAGGGGGATAAACTTGCAAGGTGGCAAAAATAACCCCTTGATTTAGCTTGGGCAGTTCGATCTGTGACCAAACTCGTATGATTCATCGAAATGGCGTGATCTTTTGCGAGCTGGCGGAAGGAGGAGGATCCAAAGCTTTCCAAGCACGAATCCGACAACAGAGGCTACAACGCCCTAATAGCAACTTGTGGACGCCGCGGCCCCATTGTGCCAACTGCCTAGCCGTCCCGGGCAAGACGACATCAGAGTTTTGCTTCATCGTACGTACGTGCCGTTGATTGGATGTGTTGCTCGCCTTGTCATTCTGGGTAGAATCAACATCCGGCAACCGAAAAGCAGATCGAACAAAAGCGTGAAAAGCCCTCTTGGCAGTACTGGTAGACTAGGAACAAAATGAATCTATGCTCTTTTAGGTCTCTATAGAACTGAAAAGATGATTGGTTCTGAACAGCTTCCCTACCCACAAATATTGTGGTAGTTTTAATCCAATTTCGAATTTCGGCAAGGTTTTCCAGCCATTTGCCCGAGCACGATCAAGCTGGTGGCAAAAACTTGGCAGGGTCTGGTGGAGGTAAAATTCATCACCAGCCTAGCACACGAGAAAGCAAATTCTTACATTGAGAAACCATACAACAGCGCACATTTCTACTATTAACTTGAGCATGCATGCATTATGCATAAAATGGACGAAGGGCCATCCCAGGAAACTCTGTTTTTGCCTATAACAGGTTAAACAATGAATAGTTTACAGTGCCTCAGTAACACCAAACAGTATTTCAGCTTTTTTTCTCTGCAAGGACACTCGAGTCCTCGCTCTAAGTTACAACATTCTCTATACCTAGAAGTGGGTTCTGTGCCGGGAACAAATAGCAGATAATATAATACTTTCAGCAGGTGGTTAAGGTACCTCAAAACCTTTTGTTGAGGCCTACAGCTATTCCACCACGAGACCGGAGAACAGCACTTACCACCAGATCAGATTTTATCATGAAGGTTAACAACAAGGTCATGTGCATCGTCTAGCAGCCTCCAGACGTCTAGCTGCCCGGCCATGCTGTTGCACTCTCGCAGTATCTCGTCCATGCTGCTATACTTCTCGATTATTAGCTTCCTCCTCTGCAGGACACATGCGGCGATAGCGTAAAGCAACAGGTCGTCAGTTGGTGGAGCACGCAGCCTTATTCTTCCCCAGGTAGACCTCCCAATCCCAGCCCGTATGGCTGCCTGATCAGCCCACATAACTTCCCACAGACATACCGTCTGCTCAAAAGTGAGTTCTCTCCTGAAGAGAACCACTACCATTCTGTACACAAAGAAACAGTCCTCAGCCTGCAACTTCTGCAGATGCCTATACAGGTGTGAGTCTTTGCGCTTGATAATCTGAGAGACAATCTTCAACTGCCTTCTTATTCCAACCTCATCAAGCCTGAAGTTGTGCCTTGCTTTCCTCATGAAACCCACGAAGCACCAAAATGCTTCATCATCCTCTTCCATCACTGCAATGATAGGTGATAAGAGATCACTCATACCTTGGCAGTAGCCAATTTCTGGATCATAGACTGCATATGCTTCAAGCAGTCCAACTAATCTGGCAGCATGATAAATCATACTGGGCTCTAAGTGATCATAATCTTTCAAACCAACAGATGCCGCAGACTGCATTGCTCTCTCTTTGGAAACTTCAGCCTGGTTACGGGAGAACAAAATCCATTCACTGTTTGAACGGATAGCATCCAACCTTATGATGCGCTGCCATGTGGCAAAGTCCTCCGAGGTTCTGCTAGACTTAAAAAAATCCGCCTTGAACGAAGTGCTCCTGGTAAATTTAGGATCTGGATCACAATTCTCCTCACCAGACATAGACATCCTTCCAGGGTCATCCTCATCGGATGATTCAGAATCAGATGATTCTGACTCTGCTATGCATGGATATGCATAAGTTAGCTCATCTGTGTCTTCTTCCATACATTCTACAACGGCACAGTGCATGTTCTCTGGTTGCTCAGCCTCACTTTGTTCAGGTTTCAGCTCCTCGACTAAAACAGCATGGGCATCTTCAAAACAAGGCGATTCAGACCCTTCAGCAGTACCCTCTAAACTAGAACACTCCTCATTATTAACTTCCGTTATTGCCTTCAACCCATTTCCCTTGCAGCCATTCAGAATTTGCTGGCACTGCCGCCTCAGCTTTTCATATTCTTTCCTGTACCAAAAACAATGCCGATTCATAATTGCTAGAAGATCATATAAAAAGGAAAAAGAAACTAAAAAAAAGGACACAAATGGTGATGGGATATCCTAGTGCCATTCCTTTCAAAATTATAACAACATATTTTTCTGAAATTACAAGATTAACAAGTCATGATGTTGAAGTGCTACATGCCATTTGTTTTAGTCTTGCTTCATCGAAATACGGTACATTGAGCCCAATGAGTATTTTTAAAGCAAACCAGACATTCATATAGATCCATAAAGCAGAAGCAAGTTAAAAAAACAAAGAAAAAGCCTTTAGATACATGAATATCTTACCTTTTCTTGATTTTGACAGTGTTCCTTTCCTCTTCAGAGCTATTCAAATCATAGCTGCAAACAAGATCCGACAATGTCAGTTTCCAAGGATATGAAGTCACCAACATAAAATAAAAAGAACACAAATCTGAACAGGCTTGGCAAGGCAATGAGCTGAAAATAGTCATAGCGCGCTATGCAGATATTTATACCATTAAAGAAGCCAAAAATTGAGGCTATCTTGCAATCTCACGTTCTTACAAGATATACTAATTCAAGATAAGGCCACCGGAGCACACTAGTTATTCATTTCAGACTATCAGCTACTACAAAAGGAAAGGAAAAGGTCAATTACACCCCATGAGCATTCACATTGGTCTAATTTACTCACCGAACTACACAATCATCTGCTTTACAAACCTGAACTCTCAAAACCATTTACCAAACCCCCTAGCCCGGAATCAATCATGGTTTTCAATAAGCTAATGCTGGCTGCTGATGTGCTATCATCTTCATAGTTTTATTGTTGATTAAACATTTTTACTGCTGATTGCAACAGTTCTCGTGTTTAAAAGACACACTCATGTCAGCATCCACTTTGGTTTCAGGCTTCAGGTCTAGGGGTAGGAGGTAAAGTACATAGTTGCGAGAGTTCAGGATTTTAAAGAAGACAGTTTCATAATTCAGGGTGAAAATTAGACAAACGACAAAATTCAGGGGTGTAATTGTGCCATGATCCGATTGTACTAGTTTATTAAGCCATCTCCCTGATATAAAACTACAAAATGCCTAGCTTTTTGGATGATAAAGATACCACTCCGTAAAGTTGTTTTTAAAAGTAGTAAAGTACTGAATCTATGTTTCGAGAAAGAAAAAAAGTTGCTACACAAACAAGCACTAAATTCAAATTCCAAGATTGATCTAGCTATAAATAGATACCTACCACTCATATAGGTACTAATAACCTGTAATGTGCTTTCAATGCACTTCACGCAGTACTATCTCAAATGCCGTGCATAGATGTAATATTAGACTTGCACAAAGAAACAAGTGGTAATCAATTTACTCAATGGAAAAAGAAAATCAAGTGACTCACACTCCCAGTAGGAAGGGCCAAACTTCTGCCCGCAGGCCTGGCTCAATACCCTGGTACAATAAAAGAGGGGCATTTTATATCAGTAATTTAGTTATCTTATAAGATATAAACATTTATCTTCAGAAATAGCAGAGATATGTATATGACTGTATCTCTTAACTGAACACAATCAATAGACAGTTACCCACCCCCAATAAAAGAGCTATTATTGTTTGTTCTAAGTCAAACCATGTTAAGTTTGACCAAGTTTATACAAAAAAGTACCAATATTTATGATAACAAATGAGTATCATATAATTAGCTTCATAAAGAAACATATTTGCATAGTATTACCTATTTGGTGTCATAAATGTTGATACTCTTCTCTATAAAGTTGGCCAAACTTAAGATAATTTGATCAAGAACAAATCTAGGATTGCATTCTTTTTGGGATGGAGGAAGTAAGGTACAATATATATTTGGACGATATGCATAGAAAATGAACAAGTACTGTACTTACTCCACTGCGAACTTTCTTGAGAAACTTCTTTCCACCATCACGAAGCTTCCCATTTGCTGAAAATAGATTTCCCCACTGTTCACGAGAAAGTGCCCGTTTTCTTTTCCTTCGAGACCATGGAGATTTAATACCACCTCTGTAACATATACCACATATTTTCAGTAAATGGTACAGCCAGACTTTCGCAGACCAACAAAAATAATCTCAGCATAGTAACTGAGCAGCTAAACATACAGTAACATGTTGCCGTGCCATGATGCATTACTGAATCCGTTGATCTATCTAAAGTATTAGTCCCTTAATACTACCTTGAACAATATCTGAACAGATGAGACTACATGTATAAAAGAGAGAATCAATAAAATGAGCTATTTTGTTATAAAATAGACTTGGTATGTAAACAACTTCCCCCGGTTGCTTATTAAATAACTGGGGAGTGCTTGTGAATTGTGATGATCAGATTGTCCACGGAACAAACTAACTTAAAAACAGGTTAGTCATACACAACCAAATAGAACATGCAAGTTTAGCGTTATGAACTAACCCTTGAGGCAATCACAAAATTTGAAACTAACCACTAGAAGCATTACAAGTTCATGGCAGTGGCAGCTTATTGATGGCAAATTGGATTTCGCACATGCACAAAACTGTTGCCAAGCACAATCTGCGTACACCTCTACTCTAAGCTGCAATCTAAATCTTTACCGGATCAAAGCACACAGACCACCCTAATTTGAGTAGCTAAGCCGCCTTCAGACCACTAATCACATCACGGCAAGCTGGCGCAGAGTCTACAGAGGCAGATCAGGAAGCATCCAAATGAGCCTCGTGTAATACAATACGAACTAGAAATGGGACATTTTTACTCCTATAAGACGCCCGCCTCTCGCCAATCCGGAGAGAGAAACCCACCGATCCGAGTGTGGCGAAGACGACGCCGGCGAGGACGAAGACGAGGCGGCCGCCGCAGTCGACACCACGGCCAACGCGCTCCCCGCCGCGGCCGCCGAGGCGGATGACGAGGACGACGCGGCGGCGACGAGGAGCGACCGGATGTGGATCCACGACGAGGACGGCGGGGAGGACGCGGCCGTCGGCGAGGACGACGACGACGGCGAGGACGAGGTGCTGGATCGCCGCAGCGCCTTCATGTCCCTCTCACCCACCTACCCCGCTCCCACGGCCCGGAACCCTCGACGCCACCCACCCAACCGCTCTCCTGCCCGCCACACTAGCGCCACCGCTCCGCCGTCCCCCGCCTCCCCTCCGCCATCCCCCCGCCACCGCAGGATCTCGCCGCCGGCGTCCGTCCCCCACTCCCGCCCGCCGCTGCGTGGCCACAGTACTGTCCGATTTGGTTTTTTCTCTTTAAGCTTTTAGCAAAGGGACACAAGGGAGAAAGAGTAGGGGGAGAGCATGTGACGCCAATAAGACCCGGGGCCGAGCCACAAGGAAGGAGAGAGAGTGGGGGTGGGTGCCGTGCGCGTTTAAACGGGCCCTGTCCGGGCCTGCCATGTGGGGGCTTTCTCGGGGCGTGGCGCTGTGGGGCCCACCCGTCAGAGATGGGGGAATGGGGGAGCAATAGATGATGATAGACCTACCCCGGCCCTTGGGGCGGCCTTTGTATTGTAGGACACTCAACGCTCTCATCCATGCATTTAATACCTGCCTTCCTGAATTTGTAGAGGGCTTTCGAGGTCAACTTTTGGTGGAGTTTATCCGGTTGGAGAAGTTCATTTGTTTATCTTTTCGTTTTTTGGCAATTTACTACTGCCTTATTTTCCAGAAACGGATTTATTTGTCTTACAGATTGTAACTGATGCTAGTATTGAATTTCAGCTCCACAAAATTAATTCCTAGGAAATTCCTCCATCGATCAACCACGTCTTGACCCGTTATTTTTAAGAAGGGCTGTGTTTAGTTCCCAGAAAAAGATTGTGAAGTTTGGTGAAAATGGTACATCGAACGCTGTAGCGCACTGTAGCACTTTTCGTTTGTTTGTAGTAATCGTTGTCCATGACCTAACTAGGCTCAAAAGATTCGTCTCGTCGTGTATATAAAAACCATGTACTTGGTTTTTTTATTTACCTACATTTAGTGTTCCATGCATGAGGAGATAGATTTGATTTGATAGGTGAATATTGAAGTTTGGAGAGAGAATTTTTGGCTTTTTAAGGGAACTAAACATGGCCAAGGCATATTTTGACCACTTCTTCCAGGTATAAGTGTAGCACAAGACAAAGTGTGAGGTTACCGAAGGTATGGACGTAATCGAGACGTATTGACTTCCTAGCCGACACGTTTAGCTTGTGGAAAATCGCAACTTGGCAGCGCCTCATCAGTCCTGCTCCACCCACACAATCCGAAAATATTTTTTGCTTTTGAAAAAAAAGGCTTCTACTTGCCGTGGACCGACGCTTTGAACTGGTCGTTCGGGTCTTCAGGCAACACGAATACGGAGTACACTGAAACGACCAAAGAAACGTCCACAAAAGGCATAGTACATGCAAAAATAATTATAGGAATGATTTACAAATCTTGATAGAGAGAGCTGCAGAATTTCCACGGAATTCACCTACAGGCGATCCAAAGGTGACTTGGAATCGTCTCTTGCTACGCGCTCATAATGTGATTGATTTGCTTCAATTCAAGAGACTGCCGGGAATGTCCTACATGGATGATGGATTACCTTGAGCACTAAAGCAGGAACCAAAAGCACACAAGGCCCCTTTTTTTTTTAAAAAAAGAGAAACACTAGATCTAGAGGTATAGTATCTTAAACATGCCTATATTCATGTAAAAAAATATGCCTATATTCATGCAAAAAAAAAAAATCCTGGAGTTTGCGCATCCTACAGAAGCCTGGAAACCATCTCTCGCCATGCAGCGCATTGCGTGATTGATTTGTTCCAATCCTTCTTTTGCAGCAGTTTGCTTCAGACTTTCGCTTGAGAGCCAGTCAGCTGATAAACTGGAATGTACTCCTTTGGATTCCCTTGAGCACCAAAGCAGGCACCAAAAGCACAGGACCCTCATTAGAAAAAATAAAGAAGCACAAGGCCGTATGATGAAAAGCAAATATGACATGCCTTTTTGGTGATCATAACGACTCCATTTTCTGCCCTGGTCGCTTCTTTCACGAACACCTTTATTTGATCACCCTTCTCTTTTTCGCCATCGTCGGAGAAATAAATAAAACGCAAGAAAAACGGCCAGAATCTCTGGCCATGTTAAAGCTGCTAAGTGCTAATGTAATGTCCTTCCAAATCCAAGCACTCACAGCCCACACGGACTCGGCCTCATTTGCTGCAGACGAAGCCGGCAAATCTGAGAGATCCCAACAGCAGCAGCGACACGCAATGAGCGACGTGTCTCCTCCCCTGACGACCGGGCCATGCGGCCCGCAGTTTTATATGAACAAGCGGAAGAATCCCTGGGCACAGCATGATGCATGCTACAGATTGCTGTTTCTTTTTCGTCTCCGAAAATGTAAAGAAATGCCGATCTTGACGATGCTTCTGCAGCGCTGCTCGTTGCTGCTACTGAAATGGTTAGGTCTTAGGGCGAGGGCGAGTGCCCTACATTCTAGGCCATGTTCCTCTGGTCCATGCTCATGTGAGGCCTTGACAAGAGTCACATGAACCTGGGGCAGGTTAGGTGATCACTGATCAGGGCAGGTTCCTGCCTGCGGGGCAGACAGAGGCTAGCTGCGGCAATCAGGTTGCGTTTGGTTTGGCCTCATGCGCATTCCTGCTCTAGAGTTCAGAGATTGCTAGCTCATCGTTCGCCGCGGCCGCGTCGGCAGATGGATGGATGGCAACGACGCCGACGCACGAGGGGTGGAGGAGGACCATGGCTGCAGATGCAGTGGCCGGCCGAACTGGTCGGCGCGGCCGGCCGGCCAGGGCGTGGCGGCACGAGCGCATCCGTGTCCGGTCGGCGCCCGCGCATTGAATCCTGGACGCGCGCAGCATCGGTTGGGCCGCCAGATGATGCGCGGACGCGGGACGGCGGATCCGTGGCTTTTCT
This sequence comes from Echinochloa phyllopogon, assembly GCA_033239725.1. NCBI lineage: Eukaryota > Viridiplantae > Streptophyta > Magnoliopsida > Poales > Poaceae > Echinochloa > Echinochloa phyllopogon. The sequence continues at coordinate 43,886,389 of BTCW01000002.1, read as the reverse complement.
CAGGAGAAGAATGTGCGCGTTTGCATTGGCAGGTAGTCGACGGCGCGCGCTAAATTACGACGCGAAAATGGCATTTTGTCTTGGCTGATCGTGATGGGCGAGCGATTCTGAGGATTTATTAGCTGCGCAATGGCACGGCGCATGAAACGGTCAAGTGCCTGAGACAAGACCAGGCAGCAAAACACAAGTAACGCTTGGCTTATGTTTGAGGACTGTGTTTGCTAGTGATGTTTGTTGTAGTGTTGCGTTTCTTGCGTTGCTGCCTGAGAAAAATCTGTGTTCGTGCAGCAAAGCCAGCAATGCGAAGAAGACTGGGCTGCGCTGAAGTTCAAATCCTAGCAGAGCAACAAGTCTATGTTCATTCCCAGAGAGAGATGAGAAATCTTTCTATCGATTTCTTAATTTATTATTTATGCAATCATTCTATTGTAGTCATGGGCTCTATCTCAAAAGAAATAGGTATGGGCCTGTCCAACAGTCTCTGTGGGCTTGCGTGACGAACAAACACAACGGATCGATTATTCGGTACCACGTGGGCCTTTGAGCTCACACAATCGGAATCGTGGGTACGCGTGTTCTAGCCTTCTAGGATCAGACCTCTTCAGTCTTCACTCGACAGCGCGAGTGCGCAACAGCAGTGGCCATGCTAATGCCGTGGTTCGGGCCGGGTTGAGCAACGGCCGTCTTGGTTTGGGTTGAGCAAAGACCATCGTCAGATATCTGTCAGTGTTAAAAACTGATCGGCGTCAGTGGGTGAAGAGCATGAGGCCAGACAGTAATACAAGTAATCCATGGCTGATGTTGGGTACATCGATGGTGTTGGTAATCAATGCCCTCGCATCTGTTCTTGAGGTGTTGTCTGAGAAAAATCCGTGCTCTTGCAGCACGAAGTGCACGGACAGAAAATATATTTACATATATATATAAAAAAAATCTGACCACCAAATTTCAGGCATATCGCGGATAACTCATGCTCGACCGATCACGAAAGTCCCCTTCATTCTCATGGCAGGGTGTATATCAAGAAGAGCAGCACTCTTGCTTATAGTATGAACTAGTTCAGAATTCAAATGCTTTCTTTCTTCGCTGTAACTGATGCTATCCTCGCTCGATAGCATGCGAACTGTTGTTTCGTTACTCTCCTTCCTCTTGATCAGATGCTGGTTCAGCCACGTTCGCGAAAAAAAAAGAGTTAGTTCAAATGCAACAAACTATGCCCGTTGCCTTCATATGGAACCATGGATGGAGAGATATATGAAAGCAGAAACTAAATACTACTAACAGCTACAGGTTCCTGCTCCTGGCTGACAGCTGAATAGCTTGTGCAAATATTTTTAGCGCAATGCTCCTAAAAGAGGTTCTTTATTACTCAATCGAAAACTGTGAGTGTATGCAATGAATAATGAATGATACAGGGGTACTCCACCACAAGGGCTGGTTGCACCCTTTTTTTTTCTTTGCAAAAAAGTGCAGGCAGGGGAACTGCAATGATGCAGGAATATATCACTGGGAACACAGATCATCGAAAATCATAACGGGAATCTGGTACATGCCAGTAACAGAACAGCATAAGCATGGAAGAAAATGCAGCCAGATTGCCCAACAAATATTCATCAACCGAGAAAGGTTACAACTTACATGCACTAAACCAGCACTTGCTGAGCAATGTTTCAGAAACTGTTATTTACTAAGCTAGAACCAACAGAGTATCCGAAACACATTACTCTGAGCAATATGCTACATAAAGGGCTCAGGTTTTCCTTACATGAAATCCACGGAGGGACGAATGCAACTATGAACTATGCAGGCCTCTGGATATTTTATTTAAGATAAAAGGCTTCAGGCTACAGTTACCATGTGCTTCACTTGTTCTGCAACATGGACACTGCTGGCTTGTTAGTGAACCAAGTGAATTCTCCGTCTTGAAGCACAGCCATCTCAACAGGAAGCAGATCAGATGAAGTTTTCTTGTCTGACAGCGCTTTCTGCACTGCACCAGCTTTCCCAGCTCCAGTGACCACCATCGCAATATATGCAGATGAGTTGATTACTGGAAACGTAAATGTGATCCTCTCCGGTGGTGGCTTTGGAGAATCCTTGATGTAGGTGACCCACCTCTCTTTCTCATTAACAAGAGGGTGACCAGGGAAGAGAGAGGCAATATGGCCATCAGGTCCCATTCCAAGAAGCTGGAGATCAAACCTGGGAAACCCAGTTGCTGCCGACATGGCAATCACACCGTTCTTAACAAGCTGCTTCAAGCAAGCTTCATAGTCGTCCGCTGCTCCCTCAGCTGATAAGGCATCATTTATAGCATAAACTTGCCCAGGAGGAATCGGCACCTACAAAGTTGAAACACAGCACACAGTTAATGTTGCATACAAATTATATAAAACCTGAAAACTGCCGAGAATGGAATGGCTACAGATAAGAACACATCTTTCACATAACTCCCATAAATTTTATTATTCCATGGATCCATCCAAGCCTCCACAAACATCAAGTCATAGACAAGATCATATTGAGCTCAAGATATATTTGAGTATGAACAAATTTAAGCAGATTAAAAAGTCTATCATTGAATAAGATTTAAATCAGAAACCTGATTCTTCTGTAAAATGACTCACCTACTGTTCAGAATACACAAAGAAGATTCTTGAATTCACTATCTTAAAGAATGCAAATCTGAACCTATTTTTCAAATACCATTTTGAAAAAAAGGCACAGTAGATTCAAGCATCATACTGTGCTATATGTAAAAGAATTGCAACAAAATTAGATAAAAAATTGAATGGCTGGATCTAAAAGGCTACTAAAGAACACAAAAGTTCATGAACCAGACATGTGATTCTTATGCAAACCCATGGTACATTTGTATCATAAGTCCAGATTGAGTTCCAGCAAAGTCTTGATATATTTGCAGATGATTCCAAGACTGAACTTTAACACAGACAAGAAGGTGAGGTACACGTGCAACTGGTTTTGAGTATGATTGTAACTACCAGCTAATTCAACGAATGTATACATGGTGCAAATCACCATATCTGTGCACCTGTTGGCAATCTCAGATTTCACTAGATAAAAGAGCCTAAGTGTGTATTTCTATAATCTATTTAAGCACACCTGTTGCACAGGTTTCAAATGGAATCATTATCTAGAGTTTGTTTTGCTAACATTTTCCATAAGGCATTTAGACACCTTTAATTTTACTCAAAACATATCGCAGAGAAAGCTAAATAACCCATCCAAGTGTAAAGTGTTATGACTAACAACCACCTCCTGTCGTTATGCTCCTAAATGGTGAGTAACCAGAACGAGTTCAATATCCAGAGATAGAGTTTCTCGACACAATTCACATCCACTGAATCTACGAATTATTCGCTTTACCATGCACTATCCAAGAATAACCTCAATTCCATTGCTGCATAACTTCCCATCACTCCACACAACATGATTTCGTCTTCCAATTACCCAATCAGAGAACAGGAAAGTCCTTGAAGAAAGCACGAGAAATTGCAGAGAATACCTTGGAGAGAAACCCGTCGTAGGCGAGCTTGTAGTTGCTATCCTCATGGTCCTTGGGCACGACTCTCTCATCCACCCAGAAGACGTGCCACTTGCTCCAGGCCACCGATTCCAGATACGGCGGCTCCGTCAGCTTCCTGCGAAACCAACAGATCTCTGCATGATCCATGAAGCCCGGAGCAACCAAGAAAGGCGCGATCTGTGAGGGGTGGGGGAGACGTCAAAGAACCTGAGCGCGTCGATGAGAGATCCGCCGGAGAGCACGACGGTGAAGGCGCCCCTCTCCGCGGCGAACTTCTCCGACAGCTCCGCGGTGTACTTCGCCAGAGACACTGCGAGTTCTTCCTTGGTATCGAAGATGAGCAGCTTATTCTTGGACCCGGCGTCGGAGGCGGCGGGGGCGGCGCCGTCGGTGGCCATGGCTGCGGCGGGGAGAATGGGGGAAGGCGCAGAGGGGGAGAAGAGACGGCGATTTGAGTGAATTCTTCGACGGCTGATCCCTCTTACACGAGATGCCGGTGGCGACCGGCGGCCGGTTAGTACGGGAAGGAGCGCGGCAGCGGCGGCGGCGGAGACGGAGGTGGACATGGTGGTGTTAGTTTTTGTGTTTTAATAAGAGGGGTGTGATGTGGGGCTGGTGGTAAAAGTGACAGGTGGATGGAGAGGAGTGAAGTGTTTTCTACCGTTCAAATCGAGATAGACGGCTATTCTGCGGGCTGGTCATTTCACCATGCAGAGTAGATTTTGGTTCGAGTAAGCATGTGTAATAACAGTGTAAGTTGAATAAATGCCGTGCTTATACGGTTTCATTTCATTTCATAGCATAAATTTATATTTTATAATAAATAATATGAATATTTTGTTTTGGTGTGGTGTTCAAAAGCTATATTTGATCATTTTGCGCTCAAATTACTCCATTCACATCTGAAAAGTTAACGTGGTATGAGCATTTGAAATATATCTATGTAACGCCCGCGTTTTGATCTCTGGAAAATCACCTAAAGAAATCACCCGGTGAAAAAGTCTTCAAAATCTTTACCGCCCGAGCTCCCTCCTCCGCCAATCCTGTTCGCCTTGTTCCCCCCCCCCTCGTTTTCCTGTTTGCTTCGTCGGCGCCACCCTCTTTCCGTCCCATCCCGCGTCGCCGCTCTTGGGTCGACCGCTGGGCCGACCGTCTCTGGCCGACCGCCGTCGGCACCTGTCTTTCCCGCCGCGAATCCCGCCGTCCCCTCTCCTTTTTCCCCTCTCCCTCTTCCTCTTTCCCCTCCTTTTCTTTTTCCCTTTCTTCTTTTCTCCTTTTTCCCTTCTCTCCTTTCTTTTCCCTCCCTCCTCTGTCTTCCCCACCCGACACCCCTGCTCTGCTCCACACGCCGCCGGCCACCCCTCCCTCTCTACTCTGCTCGTCGCCGCCGCTCCACCTCCCTGCCTCGCACCGCGCCAACACGCCACCATGCCCACCACCGGGCCCGCCCACTGAGATGCCGTGCCGCCCACCCGAGCACTCGCACACGCCAGCGCCCCGGCCCCGAGCCCTTCGCCGCCCGGTCACCCGCCGACCGCCGACCACCTCCGCTCACCCCTCCTGCTCCCCATCCCGACGCCGTGCACGCCGCCGGCTGTTCCCTCGCCACCCCGGGCCCGTACTCGTCATCCTTGTGCCCACAGCCGGGCCGGCACACTGCCGTGCCGCCCACCGTCGACTGCCGTCGCTGCCCTGCTGCCGCAGCTCCACCCGCACGCCACCACCAGGCTCGGATGCGCGCGATCTGCTCCGCCCACCGCCGACAACCACCGCGCCACCCTCCCGCTGCACCACCCACGCACGCACCGCACGAACACGCCGGCCGCCACAGCACTTTCCCCGCGCGCGCGCACGCCATCGCCGGCCCCGCCGCTGTCCTGTCACCCCCACACCGCACGCACGCGACAAGAACAGCGCCGCACACCGCCGCACTGCTCCGCACTCGCCGCCGTACCAATCACCACGCCAATCCCGACCGCCATTAAGAACTCCACCCGCCGGACGCCAAGACCGCCGCCTACCCCCCTCTCTCGTCGGCCCGAACCTCCAGCACCCCTCCGCGCCTATAAAAGGGCCCTCGGGCACCATCTCCACCTCCAACAGCTCGCGCACCGCCCAATTCGCCCCCTCCGCAGCAGCACCACCGTCGCCGTGCTCCGCCACCACCACCGCCCCGAGCTCACGTGGGCAGCTCACCACGGGCCACTCCAAGCCAAGCCGACAGCACACAGAGCTTTCCCTCCACTCCCTGCAGCTCGACCACCCACCAATTGGCCCTTCCCGCCACCATAGCACCACCGCCCAGCTCGCCGTCGCCGCCGTTCCACCCCCTTCTGCAGTGACGCCGCTACGAGCCACCACTGCACGTGGTAAGCACCTCGGTGAGCTCGCCACAATCTCATCTCTCTGTTCCGCTAGCCCTAGTCCACCATCGTCGCCCTAGCGCCGGCGCCGCCGCCGCAAATGGCAGCCGCCCCCTTCCTCTGCTCCGTCGCGAGGAAGAAGAAAGGACTTTTGTCCATAACCCCCTGGCTTTTCTAAATATTCAACCCGCCGTCCTATGTACTATTCACCCCTTTCTCCGGTTGTTCACCCGGAGCCCCCTGAGCTTTATAGTGTTTACAGATAAGTCCTTTTCTCTTTAAAAACAGCCCTAAATCCCACTAAACTCGTCATTTCATGCGCCAAATTAATCCCGTTTGACCCCAAACTCCACCACAATTTTCACCAATATATTTTTGCCAAATCCAACCAGCCCATACTCAAAATAATCATATCATCACCGTCCGCTCACTTTTTCCGTTCTTCCTTTCGGAGCTCAATAAAAGTTTTTTCTTTTATTTATTGGGTGTTTGCTTGTGTGTGCCGTAGACTCCGCTGTGAACGAGGAAGGACTCAAGGAGGAGCAGTGCTACGAACAGGAGCTTGGAGACCATGACCCCGGGCAGGAATCCTCCGAGGGTTGGGAGAACGGCAAGTGCAATCCCACCCTTTGATGCATACTGTTGTTCCAGTTTTTATAAACACAACCCATGGCCTGTTTTATAAAACTTGCATGATTTTACTGCTAAACCCGGTTGGATAGCCACCCCTTGATTGCTATGACTAATTCCTTGACAACCTAGATTAATGTTTGAATATGACAATGCTCTGTTTAAATGTTAGTCACTGCTAGAAATGCTTAGGAATGTTTTACTGGTACACACCCCATTACAAATTCTTAGTGTTTACAAAAGCAACCGTGTGCGTGCTTTAAAATAAAAGAGATGATTTGTGTAAAATAAATGAGTACCGTGTGGGATGAGACAGACGGTATTTCCGTGTGAAATACCGAGGTGAGCTCGAACCGGTGTGGTTGAGCAGGGTGGGAGTTGTCTATCCTATCACAAGTTTTGGGATGATGTTGATGTGTCATCTAGCCTAACCCATTTTTACTGTACCACCACTCGACCGTTGTATGTGGCAACGGCCTAGCATAAACCCCACTAGTTGAGCTGCTGGTTATATGGTGTGCTGGTGAGCAACAGAGGGCCATGGAGCCGGGGATACGGTCTATGTGAGGTATGCCCCTGGGTAGAACCTCGTTGGTAGGTTGCTTACCCCCTGGTCGCGTCTGTGATAACTTGTCAGTCTAGCTATGGTGGGTAATGGCTTTGATAGGAGCTGCACTGGCACTAAGGTGTTCTTGTTGTGGTAACCTACTTGTGGTTGTGTACACCTCTGCAGAGTTAAAACCTATCCGGATAGCCGTGTCCACGGTATTGGGCGAGTTATGGCTTGGTCACTTCACTAGTCCCCTGTTTTGGTGTAAGAAAGTGTTGGTGTTTGGTTGAGCTGAGAAAAGTTTTGTCTCGAGCTACGCCAGATGGGAAGTCTGGTAGCATTTAAAATCGTGTGTGTAAAAGTATTACATTTACTGTACCTTTTAAAAGTAATATTTGTGAAAGCCCATTGCGAAAACCAACCCCTTGCATGTGTAATAAAATTTGCTTTGCTGCTAAATAAACCATAAGCCTTCCTTGTTACTATCCTATGCATACTTCTGTTACTCCCTCCGTGGTTGTGGTTGCGCTTGCTGAGTACGTATGTACTCACCCTTGCTTAATCTGTTGCAGAGGCAGACCCGGACTTTGTGCCTGAGGATATCGTCTAGTGGGGTTCGTTCTGCACCCAACCTTTGCCTGTGTGTTAGGGTCACCCGCTGGAAGCCGCATGCGTTGCCACTCTGATGAAGACCTCTATGTTATCAACCTTTTTATCTGGAGCTTAGTGTTAGTTCTGTTTGTTGTGGCCCTGCAATGCCACCGTCTCCCGTAAGGTTGTTGTTGTACTGAACTATCTGTTGTAATAATGTGAACCAGCATCCTGGGACTGGTATTTGTATCACATTAAGTTCTCTCTTTCGAGGGGACGCTTCAATCTAGTTGTGCAAAGTTTATTCATATTTAATGTACTTATAATTTGGCATCTTGTGTTTATGAACAGATGAAGTACCATTAGTGATATACGTATTAATATAAAAAATAATTTGCTTTTTGAGAGAACTCTGATAAGTGCTAATGCACACCACACCACTTTCTTCAACTTGAATTATCAATATATAAAAAAGTTATATAGGTTGACATTACATGATTGATGTTATTGATTTATCATGGGAAATACTTTAAAAGTATGACTATCTCTGTTTAAAGTATCACATTGGAATCAAGAGGAAGAGGTGTGGTACTTTAAACATTGGAAGCACTATAACTCTAAACTCCAAAGTATGACCAATCGTCCATGTAACCCCGTAGTACGAAATATTTGACACAATTACAACATTGATTGAGTCCATCAAGTCTTTTCTATCTTTAGCGAATGTTCCAGCATTGGTGCACTCCGAATATCTGACGATTTTTCACTTGATAGCGGAGACATAGAGGTCGCACCTCTTATAGTGGAAGCATGGTGTACTATAACACTAGTGTCAAAGTCTTATCTCAGACAGCACTAAACCACTAGATTCCAATGCTTAAAGTTATAGTGGCACCGATTGGCAGAGAGAAATCACATAGTGCTATGGGCTACCTAGTATTGTGCGAGGGAGATGGGTCACCCTGCAGTCTGTACGGTACTGCAAGGGAGCACATCAATCCCAATGAAGATATTCAGGGATAATTTCAAAAAAAAAAAGATATCCAGGGATGCATGCTCCTAGCTCCCATCGGGGATCTGCTCTCGTCATCGGTCCGATCAAGATCCAAGCACTCTGATCATAGTTCGGTGTAACATAATCTGCTGTAAGTCTGTAACCCTGTACAAGTTAAAAAGAGATCAACACCAAGCTCTACCGTACTGCTTGCTAATACAACGCAGTCCATGTAACCCACTAGTACAAAATATTGGACACAGATAGAACACTGAGCTCACTCTAGCGCCTAACTTTAGCCGTATCCATTGGAATCTTCAACACCAGGATCGGGCGTGCAGGAGCAAGCCCCAGTCTTTTCGATCTTTAGCAAGTGTTCACACATTGGTGCAGTCCGATGATTCTTCACCTGATGGCACAAGTGCACAAGCCTAGAAATAGCATTATAGCACCTCTTCACAATCTTTTTTAAAAAAGAGACCTCGTGTCGAAATCTTATCCCCGACAGCACTAAGTCACTGTAGATTCCCATTACTAATGTTACAGTGGCATCGATTAACATAGCCATCACGCGCGTGTCAACCCCTAGTGCTACGGCTACCTAGCATTCGTTGGAGGGAGATGGAGCAAGGAGCCAAGTTAGCACATCAATCACAATGAAGGCATTCAGTTCACGCTCCTTGCTCTCATCAGGGATCATCAGCTCAAGTCGTCCGATCAAGATCCAGATCAAGCTCGGTGATAAGTGATAACTGCGACGATAATCAGCTGCAGTAAGAGACGGCAGTGACACCACATCACCATACCCGCTGATGCAAAGCGGAAGCGACACTACCACCTCACCAGCCACCGACAGTGGCGGAGCGCACAAGCACATCGAATCAGATCGCTTTGCCCAAAGGCGCTGATCAGATTCAGGCCCCGGCATCATGCATGGGACCGGGACGCCGAACGCGAAGGCGCGTCGACGGGCACAGCGCACTGATGGGGCGCGGCACTGTTCCCCGCGATATGATAGCCGCGAGCCGGCGAGGACCTGTCTGCCTGTGCGGCTGTGCCTGCCGCTCCAACCCAACCCCCCGGCTCGTCCGCTTCCGCCCGTCGCGAGGCGCATCGGCGGCGACGACGACGACGAGGGGTTCACGCCCCCCGGCGCCCGCCTTTCCCCTCGCCATGATCAGGTGCCATGCCGCCGCGCCGCGCCGCGCCTCTCGCGCTGGCGCCATCGGGGGTCGAGGGGGACGTACCTGGCGTGTGCTGTGTCGCGGCAGCAGCTGCCGGCCGGCAGCGTGGTCAGGGGCACGGCTGGCCCGTCGAGGCACACGGCACGGGGCATCGACTCGACGGGACGCGGATGAACGGACGACCACACAGTTCGTTGCGGGCCGACATTGCATGGCCGCCTCCATGCGTTACAGGGCAGAGCAGTGATCATGCGAACGGATAAACAAGAGGGTTTATTACATGTTTTTTTTTGACACACCGCGACGCACGACGGGACAGTGCGGCGCAGACACCTTACAAGATCATAGACAATCCCAACAGTTGATTTACATGCGAATAAGGAAAGCGAGAGAATAATAGGAAAGCGGGATGCTAATCATGGTTCACTGGCGACGAGGCACAGGCAACATAAAAGGTACTCCAACGTGTCGACCTATCCATGGATGCTTCTCTCGGGCAAGGAATCTGAGTTATAGGGGATCCAATGAGACCTGCGAAAAGTAACGGCACAGAAATAGAATGCTTTGTTCAGAAAAAAACTCACAGCAACCGTAATTCGTATATATCAGTGGAATGTGAATCTCTGAATGTTGTCCGTTGCAAAATCTTAAAAAACTGAGCGAATATCAGGTGGAACTTGGGAGAATGCGACACCACTGCCTATGAATCCTATAGTCTGAATGTCTGATGACCACCAAAGATCCAAGAGCTTCAAGGCTACATAATTCTCCTTCAGAATTGGCTTCAAATTATTAGAAGTAAATACTATGCATTCTAAAATCAAGCATACACTTGCCGACACTTTATATGTGAAGCCATTGTTTTTCCGAAATGAAACGTGGGACCCATTGTAAACCACTGATTCTAGTAATACCATAATGCAAGGAATAGCCTATACTGTAATGATATATCGTGAGAGCGGTGCAGCGAGAGATCCAAGGAGAGTTGGCCCACAATATATAATACAGTGGGAAAGAAGTTGAACCTTGCCATTATTGGACCGAATCCATCAACTGGCCCGGTTGATATCTCAAGGAATAAATGGTCTCAGGACAGATTAACAGAACATGATTAGTTGCCTGTCTGCTAGCTTTTTCCAGGACACGCTTGTCGTGTTGCAGCTGCAATACTAGGTGCAGGCAATGGTACAATTCCATGTCCTTATTTTGCTTCTAAGGAAGCCAAGCGACATGGCAGAGGGGAATGCCTTATAGTTGGACCCCATGCTTTCTAGCTACACGCTACAAGTTCATCTCGGGTCACTCTTCCAACTACAGGAAGTTCCATGATAGGATTAGAGATACAAACATAAAAGAAACTGAATGATTCCTCAGCAATAAAATTTACATTATATTGATATTTTTTTTATTGCCATCAGTTTCATCATGAGACCCGGATGCACATGGAAAAGGGTAATTGTTGTGAAATAGATGAAAAGACAGGAGTGTAACAACTTTACACGAAAACAAAAGGAAGAGGGAGCATGCCAGATTTTGAATCATAGTGTGTGGCCCAAGCAGCAGTTAACTGACCTCTGAGCTCCCAATAAATGGAGGCAATAGGTGATACATTTTTCTTGGGTGCTGTGTTATATTTGGCGCAAGCAGCTACTAGACTGTCTTATGAGCTCCAAATAAATGGAGGCAGCAGGTGATAAAAAATTTCTTTTTCAGACTATCACATCTATTTATGGACATTAAGAGCAACTTGATATAGTAAACAACTTTTCTGCACTCTTCATTTCTTTTGTATGCACCTTAAGGGAGCTGACAAAAATCACATATTCCAGTCCTAATGAAATGTTACTGCACATTGCATGTTCAGTTTCTGAATTGCTTCTACTGTAGGATCTATTAACAAATCTAGATTTGGCAGTGTACGCCAAAATCTATTGTGAAAAATATATATTATAGTTTTGTTAGGAACCAAGGAATAAAAGCCAAGGAAAGATTGAAATAGTACAAAACACCTAGCATGTTGATTTGATAACCAGCTGATCCTTGAGCAGGACTCAACAATATATGTGATTCAAAACACAGTTGAAAGAAATTCCAGGAAGCAGATTACCAGATAGAGAAGCAAACTTGTCGGCAAGACTAAGTATATCATGCAGTAAGAGGGCCCTCTGCATTGTTACGCCCATTGAGATGCTCTGGGTGGATCTTCTTCCCCAACATCTTCCTCATGACCTACTTAGTTTCCAAAGGAGATCAAATGCCAACAGATGCATTGCAGGTTAGTGGTTGTTGAGTCAAAATAGGCTAGATAGATCATGCTTGCTTAGCTGGCCATCCAGTAAATACACTTGATCTGGATAAAGAAGCTAAGTGGTATGGAATTAACAAACTTGGACAACTTATAGGGTAGCAAGAGATGGTTAAATACGAAGCACCATATAGCCTTACTACTTACTAGTTTAGGACATATGGCGCAACTTATAAGGCTAATAACATATTCCTCTCATGAGCTTCTGTTCTTTTTGGACAATGGTTTTTAGGATGTAATCATATGAGGGTTATCATGTCAGATGAGCTTGCAGAACTTCAAATTTCTATCCGACGTGGATTAAGTCGGCAAGCATCAGAGCAAAAAGATTCATGTAGATGCTTCTAGGAAATACAGATAATTGCAACACGCATAAGACATGGGCAAAGAAAGCAAACCATACCCGACTTAATTTTCTCGTGGCTTTCAGTGGCTTTGCGGTTGGCTTCGTTGGTTTCTTTTGATGCATCTTTTCAGTGCACAATGTAGGCTTAGAAATGGATGCCCCAGCAACAATGACGATATCCTGGCAATTCTTCTCCACTGGAGCACTAGATGAGAATGCTTCTGCTGCAAACAAATCAGCAAGTGTAGTTCTTACTTTCTCCACCTTCTCTACCATCAGAAGTGGTCGTTCCTGGATATTAGCAGCACCCCTGTCTACCACCTCATGCATCATAATATCTTCCATTACAAAACATGTGAAATTGTCTTCTTTCATCGACGACGAATGCATCTTGGCAGGCTCAACAACAGGCACTACTGGTTCACTTAGTGCTGTTGCTAATGCAACGTCTTGTTTGACCTCATCATTCCTGGATTCCTCTTCATCTTTCTCTTCCTCAAGCACTTCCTCCTCATCCATGATGAGGAAATCATCTTCTTCAATGCAGGCCTCAGGACAAAGGGAGTCTACGTGATGTCCAAGTGTTCCGATTGCAAGTATACCGTTAAGAAGCACATCACGGAGCAGCAGCGCTTCAGTGTCTTTCTCAGCCACACTCTGACGAACAGAGTCTTCCTTATCTTCCATGGCTGTTGCATTATTCCAAAAAATAAAGTTAACAAAGTAAGAACAAAAAATAATTGTATATGATCACAATAAAAGAGATATCATAGGAACATGCTTACCCTTGTTCCCATGGATGGTGCAGTACTCGGTATTAGGATGCATCCTCCGATTCAGCCAATGGAACACCTGGTAGTGTCATGAGAACATGTAGATCAGTAACCTTATGAGCACTTAATACAAGAATAGCAACTTGAATCTCACGAGTCAGTGCGAGGGATGGAAACTGCAAAGACACTGCGCATCAAACACTGGCAGAGGGTGTATCATGAGAAGATTTGAATACCTTTAGGCCCATCTCTTCAGAACCAATCTAAAATCACAAAAAGCAGATAGTACCTTAGACGAGCCTCAAAGGCATAGCATGGTTTTATATGAAGATACTGGGCCCATAATTGAATGGTCCAGGAGACAAAAGAATGGAATTTTGGTTGCAACTGGCTTGGCCTCACTCAACTCAAGTAAATTCTTTCACTGAGGTTGATATGAGAATGGGAAATTCCCAGATACATTCTATTCAAAGTCAGCAAAGGACAGAGATTCACTAGTCACAGCAAGTGGAGAATGATTCAGAAGACTCCAGCCGACTCAGTCAGCCAACCATAATGTGGCACACTGCATGTGCATGTTGTGGCCCCATTGACATAATAGATCATGCCTACATGGTGAATGATACCATGCAAACTGCTAACAAACTAAACAAAGTAGTCATCTCAAAACATGGCATGGAATGAACAGGCTTATCACCCTATCAGGATTAGATTAAGAGATTAAGCACGCAAAAATATTCAGGAGTTAAAATTGAAGTTGATTAGTTCATCAGATACTTGACATACGCACAAATATGTTCATCATTCCAGCTTTCCAATATATGTACTGCAGCACCAACTTTTATCATTCAACAGTAAACTGCACGTGCTTTCATTTGTTGTTTATGTATGGTATGTTTGATGCACTGGCCACTTGAAAGGATGGCAATGACATAAGTAGCCGCTGCCTGTTGGCAGAAGCCTGTAAGTTAGCACTTGACAGAATGACAGCATACCACTGGCATCTAATGGCACAGAGAAGTGGTGACTACAGCTGCACATGAACAAGGCTGGCAGCAGCACTGGTAAGCAACTTGTAGGCTTAAGCTCATAAAGACAATAGTTTTCATTAGTAAAGCAGCTTCGAAAAATTCAGGGATCAGCCTTAGATCTTAAATAAAAAGAAGAAAACGCGCAAGTAGTTTTCATTAATTCCCTTATCTCTGAATAGCTTCCCAAATACAATGCTATCAAAGATGTACTTATGATAAATCTCATGCAACTGCTTCCTCCAAAACTAAGCAAACACAACGGGGATGAGCATTTGAGAAAAAACAGTGGGAATGAGCAGAAAAGAAAATACTATGTTGATCACGAATTCTTTATTCAAATAAGAATAAAAAGCACATATGAAAAGGTACCCTTGTCCAAGTGATGGTTCATGGGGCGCTTTCCCAGAACCATCCCCACCACAAATATTAAGCATGGAGATGAGACCTGTGTGTCTTCTTCACAAGGCCAGCAAGATCCTACAGGCCAGGTGCATCCATCACCATTGATGGATGAAGAATAAGAACCCTAGGTGCATGCTGCCAAGGCTCACAATAGTGAAAATATCTGTTCTGCATCCTTCTGACTACAGTAGCAACCATTCTGAGGGCCCATGTTTGTTATGCAATGATATGTCACAGGATCTATCTGGCTTGGCAATTTATGAAAGACTGAAAGAATACTGTATCATGTTACCGCACAGTTCAGGAACTATTTGC
The DNA here is from genome assembly GCA_033239725.1 of Echinochloa phyllopogon. Lineage (NCBI taxonomy): Eukaryota > Viridiplantae > Streptophyta > Magnoliopsida > Poales > Poaceae > Echinochloa > Echinochloa phyllopogon. The sequence continues at coordinate 43,871,358 of BTCW01000002.1, read as the reverse complement.
TTAGCAGCAATTGTGGAACATATTGAGAAGTAGTAGCAGACAATCCACCAAACAACAAGCATTAGCCGATGTAGATAACAGATAAACATACTGAATAAAGATACCATAGAGTGCTTCTTCTATGTGACTACATCGATTATAAGTGTAGATGGATGATTTAGTGACTTCTCTATGCAAAGGATGATGGCCGAGTGAAGGATAACTAAGGCTGCACAGCACTCCCATAAAGAACTGTGTTTTAACTCGATTGAAATGGGCATTCCAAGGCATTGGTCCAAGTGAATTTCCAAACTTTGGATGCTAACAAATGTTATAGGACAAACCCACAAAGGTAGTGAAATTCACGCTCACAATGTGATGAATCTAAGGTATCATTTGTACTGCATGTAAATCCAGATCAACCAATATAACTATTGATCTCACATATTCTTCACAGAAGCTACTATTTTCTGGTAGGAAAGGGACTCAAAAATCTCATCCTAAAACAGTAGTCTGATGCAAAAGCAGCAGGGAGAAATATGAAATGTTCTCAACCACACTAACTGCACCGAAGATATATTAAGGTATCAGTACTCAGCTCGAGGTTTCTAACAGATTGCAGCAGAGCAAGGCCTGCATACAGTATAATTCTGGTAAATAAATGAATATTCTCAGGATATTATCAGAAAAAGCTTTTGCAAACCACATTGCCTGGTTTTGCGTTTACATCTAATGAAAGAAAATGCAGCAGGAGCCTCAGTTTTTAGCTGGACGCCAGGACATTATCCAGTTTTTAGCATACCAACATGTGATTCCAAACAAAACACAATTTGCATAAACAACTGATGATGGAAGAAATAGTTGTGGAAATTTTGGACTTCATAGAAATATATGGGCAAACTAGATAGAACACCACCTGTAGAGGAAACTGCTGCAGTTTTTACAGATTTTAGTTTCTCATTATCTGAATACACCACTTGACACATCTCCAAGGCTTCTCTCAAGATTAGATGACAAGGAAGTCTAACTTCATCGATCATCTCTCTTGTGCATAGAGAATTACTACTGGGACTCTGCAATCTTGTTTATGCAATGCAGCATTGTAATCACAACTTCACAAGAATAAAAGAGACCATAAGAAGCATCAAGCAACAAACAAGTCATGTCTTTCCCAGCATGTTAAGAAGATACTTTGATGATGGCAGAACTGTATTGTCAAATATAATTGACGCCACAACCAATAATCATTCTTCCTTCAATATCATGGGTGCACATGATAAATGATACTTGTACTGTATGTTTGTTTAAGAGATAAGGTAAGCATCATTTGAAAATCAATTTACCAGACCCAACGACATGATTGCAATTAATTCTTTTATAAAGTTTTTAGAAATGAATCTCAAACTGGATGCACAATGTATGGTGATTCATGATGGAGAGCAAGCAGACAAGATGTACATTCCAAGATAGATATGAAAAAAAAATGATTGTCGGAAGGACATGTTGAACACTTGGACCCATGGACAGTTTAGTGGAAGGCAATAGATCATCTATCTCCATGTGGATCTTTGTTTTTTAATGCCATTTTTGGTGGTGTATGCATAGCCAGAGCTACCTGTATTAGCATGGATATATAACCTGCCTTAGCTGCCTAAATCACAAGCATAGATACACCTGACCTGCGCATGATCCTATTGTCTGGCTTTTTAAACTTCCTCGAAGACACTGGTACCACATTAGCTCAAACGCAACATCGGCACCCACCAAACTTGTAAAGTTGTAAGGACCACACTTTCTTAGTAACATCACATCGCACCAGAAGAACGTGGTGCCTGTTCATGCTATGTCGCTGTGGGGTCTGTGCAACAGTGCGTGGGAGGCTGGACGCAGGGGTACCCCGTACATGCAGGCCAGGTTGCTGTACAGTGAGCAATCCAGCCGTTATGGGCATCGCTCGCTGAGCAGGCAAAACATCGAACATGCTGGAGGCAGACAGCAAGCGCTTCGCGTCGGATAACGGCATACCTCGTCGCGCCGTTCCTCGAGGCGGCGGAGCGAACCTCCTCTCTGGCGAGGCGCGTGGCGGTCTCGTGGCACTCGATGTCGGTGAGCGCGATCCACGCGGCGCTCGCCCTCCTTGCGCACGCCCAGTTCTCCTCGCTCCGCATCATCTCGTCCGCCTTCTCACCACCGCCGAGCGCAGCTACTCCGCCGAGCCCCCCTCCACGGGTGCGCACGGCACACGGACGGCTCCATGGACGCGGTGGCGGCGGCGGCGCGCGGCGAGGGGAATCGCGGGAATGTGAGGGGACCCAACGGAGGGGCGTACGGTACGAGTGCGGGGGCTTGGGATGGAATGCGGAAGATGACGTTGAGGAGCTCGTCGCTACTGGCGACCAGTGGAGATTGAAGTGTCTGAATATCTGACATCAACGCTTCAGCAAAGACGTGGCGACGATCGATGGCGGTGTCGGCGTTCAGTATCAGCGATCCATCAGGGTGAGATCAAACGCCTGGTAGTGGATGATGCAACCAAGGGTTGAGCTTAGGAATGCACATCAATGAACATATCAGAATTTTCCAAGCACAAAAGTCAGCGGGTTAGTAATAACTGGCAGGATCATTCAGTATATAAGAAATAAACAAGAAAGCCACAACCACAACCATACCGATCTCTCTCAGTCAACTTACATGGCTACATGCATGCCTACAAGACTACGACATGCAAAATTACAGATTCGAATAAGCACGCAGTCATGTGAGGAAAACACACAGTGTAGATCGCTTCAAACCATATTAAGAATATAATTTAGCAGAAGTCACCGCATTGATAGTGTATCAGACAATTTGGTGATTAACTAACTGTTACCATTCAAACTGCTAATAAACTAGTCATCTCATAACCATGGCATGGAATATGCTGACCTATCAGGATTAGATTGAGAATAATGTTCAATAGCTGAACAGTAACAGACAACGCAGATGTAAAGAATGATCCGTTAAATACAAGTCGAATCAACTTGTTCTCTTCATGGTATAGCAAGACCAGAAAGCTTAACAACTTCAAAAGCCATATCCTCGCGTGATTCAGCACAGAGTATTGAGATTGCCAGATGGTTACCAAATACAGTAGCAACATGGTTTTCCTCTATGCGCCAATCCAAGATAGTTTTCTTTTAGCGATCACAATCCAAGATACTTAGGCAAAAGATTTTGACCTTGAGGACCAGTGAATAAGAAGATTCTATTGTTTGAAACAAGACTACAATGCCAAGATACTTTTTATCACCCACAGGACCCTTTTCTAACTCCACCAAGTACAGGTGAGTTCAAAGAGGATCAAGCTTTTTGAGTCTGCTGTACACTACCTTTGTCAAATAACTGTTGATCTCTTTGAGGGCCAAAGTGTTTCCATCATCCCACATATGATCAGACAAACTGGAAAGAAAGGAAGAACCAATTAAAATTTCAATAGCAATAGCAATGAAAAGAAAAGCATTAGCACACAACTAATTCTACATTCACATTGCGCTAGCAGAAAAACTTTTAGGAATTCAGGTAAGGGTGTCAGGCTCATCAAGAATAAAGAATGTTGAAGACTTTTGAAAAGAGCACAGTAACTACAAGAACTCCTTTCACATTTTGTTTTCCTCCAAGATTACTGATAGAATATGGAACTCACACACACGACAAAATCTTAACTGATAATACAGTTCTCAATTCGCTAAACCTGTTTTCCAACGTGATTTCAATGGGGCCAACAGAATACAGAACCCATCCAACTAAAGGATCCACAGTCAAATCACTACGACCAACTAGCAATCCACAATTGTTGCTCCCAATCTTCACCCCCATAGGGGCGAACTTACACCCACAGGAATCACGACCTGAAACACCACCACAAGCACCAAACCAAGAAGTCAGTACAAGGGATTCAGATCTTACAATGTCCGCAGAGTGTCCCAACCATCCACCGCCACCACCTGGTTCCCGCTTAAGTTGGATTTGCCCATGGCCTGCTGGCACTCCGCAAAACCCACAATACAGGGTAAAAAAAATGAAAAATAAACATAGGGTTAGGAAACACGATGCATGGCAACAGATTGCACACTGACATGAGTCCATGGCATGAATTTCAGTTTTTTTGCTCATCTGGTCGGGTTTGATACAAGATCCGGGTGAAGTTTGAGTCCTCGCTGCTCTCTTGTATTTGGTTCCTTACTAGTGAGCGAAGAGAGGTGACACCCAGAACAGGTCAGACTTGAGGTAGAGATAGATTCTGACCTGAATCGGTTGTGACCCAGAATGGGTCGGACTTTATGCATTACCCAGATAGGTCTTCTTTCACTCTTTGATTTATTACAGCATTCCAAATAGAAGTGCTGCAGCACCAACTCGCAAGAAATTGCACACTTTTTTAAAGTTTGGTATGTTTATGAAATTCATAAACTAGACTAGCCACTTGAAAGGAAAGCGACGACATATAAGCTGATCCAACTGCCATAAGGCTGCAAGTTGGCTCTCAACAGCATACTATTGTGGCATCCGCATGAGTGCATGACCAAGTAAAGGCTAACAGAGACTCAGAGAGGCGCCAGTATGTAATCCTTACTCTGTAAAGGTAACAGTTTCGGAAGAAAAACAGCTAACAAAATTTCAGGGATCAGCTTCGTAACAAAATGAATGATTATATTTTAAATAACAAGAAGAAAATGAGCAAGTAGTTTTTCATTAATTTTCTCATCACTGATTAGCATCCCACATACTCCGTACAATGTAGTCTAAGATAGATAGACCCAATGGGATTCCTTCCTCCAAACTAAGCAAATGCAGTGGGCCGAGCAGATAATACTATTTTGATCAGGAAACCATCGAAACAATAATTAAGAGCATAGGAGAAGGTAACCTTGTCTGGGTGATGCTCATGGTTCATGAGGCGCTTTCCCTGCACCACTAACCACTAAAATTAAGCAAGGAGATGAACCCTGTGTGTCTTCTTCACGAAGCACCATAGATGGATGTAGAATAAGCACCCCTAGGTGCATGCTGGCGACGCTGACTACAGTAATCAGAAAGGACCCATTTCTGTGATGCATGATATGTCACCTAGATTTGTCCGTATGAGCACTTTATGGAAGACTTTTAAAATACTTTCAGATTACGGCACAGTTCAGCAGCTAGTTGCTTCAAAGCAATTGTGATTTGTGAATGTATGGAAATGTACTAACAGACAAGCACAGTACAGCCAGAATTAATTAATGCGGATCGCAGATAAAACGCATACTGAACACAGGTATCATACAATGCCTCTTCTATATGAGTATATGACCACATCAAAATATTGAGACAATAGATGATACCAGGGTGTAGGGAATTCTGTTTTACATCAGGATGAAGATTATAAATATACAGCATTTCCTGCTTCAAACACTATAAGAAACAGGTATTATAAAGAGGCATTCCAGCATACATCCATCTATGCCGGTCATCATAAAGAGCAGGGCACTCAAGAAGGAAGCAAAATTCATGTTCACAACAAAGTTACGAGTTACCTATGTTGCATAATATCTTAGAAAGAAGATTAAGTAAAAAATATTGTTTGGTGGACTTGATGAGTGCAATGGGAAAATATTTTCTTCATGAATCTAAGATGTCATTTGCATTACATATGACCATAGGAGTAATCAATATTGTTATTGATCATACACATTCTTCACAGAAGCTATTGTTTTCTTGTAGGAAAAGGACTCAAAAATCTCATCTTAAAACAGTAGTCCAGTGCAACAGCAGCAGGCAGAAATATGAAAATGTTCTCGACCACACTAACTGCACCATCAAGAGCCACTGATATTAAGGTATCAGTACTCAGCTCGAGGGTTCTACCAGATCCCAGCAGAGCAAGGCCTGCAGACAGTTCAGTTCCAGTAAATTAATGAACATTCTCCGGAATATGTCAATGTCAAGAAAAGCTTTCAGAAACCATGTTGCCTGTTTATACCTCTAACAAAAGCAAATGCAGCAGGAGCCCCAGTTTTTAGTTGGATATTGTCCAGGTCTCTTCTAACAGCGTACCGGAATGTGACTCCAAACAAAGCACAACTTATGAAAACAACTGACGACTGAAGAAATAATTGTGGCAGATTTTGAACTTCATAGAAAGATATGGGCAAACTAGCCAGAACACCAACTATAGAGGAAACTGCAGCAGCTTTTACAGATTCTAGTCTCTCGCTATCTTCGTCAATATCACCACTTGACACATCTCCAAAGCTTCCTTCCTCAAGACTAGAAGTCAAAGAACGCTGAGCTTCATCAATCATTTCTCTTGCTTGAAGCAATTCCCGTTGGGATTCTTCAATCTTGTTTATGCAATGCAACAATGTAAACACGTTATTAAAAAGAATGAGACGAAGCATCAATAAACAAATAATTGATGACTCTCTCAGCATGTCAAGAAGATTTCGATGATCGTAGAACTTTATCATCATATAAAGTTGACATCATAACCAATAATCATTCTGCGGCCTTCAATGTCATGGGGCCACATGGAAAATGCTGCTGGTACTATATGTTTTCTCAAAAAATATAGTACAGAATCATTTTGATGTTAATTTAACTGATCAGACTATGTAAAAATCCAGTTTATGAATATCCATAGAAATGCCCCAAGGACATGTTGAACACTTGGACTCAAAAAGGATTGGACAGTTCAGCGGAAAGCAATATAATTATCTCTTTGGAGGTGTGCGGCATTTGCCAAACATCTAAGGGCCACACTAGCTTAGTGACATTGCCACGCCAGAACAATATGGTGCCCCTCCGAGCTACGTCTTGGCCGTGGGGTCAGGGCAGAAGTATGGGAAGCCTGGACGCAAGTGCATGCAGGACAAACCAGGTCGCTCTACTACGAGCGACCCACCCGTCATGCGCATGTTTCGCTGAGCAGGCAAAACGTCGAACAGCTAGACAGGCAAAACATCGAGCAGGCTGGAGCCAGCAAGCCCGTCGCGGTGAACGTGGATAACGCCATACCTCGTCGCGCCGCTTCTCTAACCGTCGGACCTCCTCGCGGGCGAGGCGCGCGGCGGCCTCCTGGCGCTCGATGTCGGCGAGCGCGGCGCGGGCGCGCTCCACGCGGCGCTCGGCGTCTTCGACGCCCTCGAGCAGGGCCCGGTTCTCCTCGCGCCGCAGAAGCTCGTCCACCTTCTCCCCCACCGCGGAGCTCAGCCACGACGCCGCGGCGCCGTCGCCATCGCCGCCTCCGGCTCCGGGCCCGCTTCCGCCCTCCCCGGTTGCGGACCCCACGCGAACGCCACCACGGAAGCAGCGTCGGCGCCGCGCGGCGAGGGGACTCGCGGGGAGGAGGGGGGACCCGACGAGCGGGCGGAGGAGCGCGGCGCGTTGCATTGCCGCCTGTGACCAGCGCGCGCGTGCGTTCGCGGCGGCCGCTTGCTCTGGTGGTTTGGATTGGGAAGAGGACGGTGAGGTGAGGAAGCTCTCGACTGGCGATTGGCGACTGGTGGAGTTTGACTCGCTGCACGTGGACCCCGCACCGGCCTCGCCGCACTGCGTCTGTCTCTGTACCCATGGAATATCGGGCCTGGCCACGTTTTTTTTTTGAATTAAATGGGCCTGGCCACGTATTCGGAGAACATATACGGTACTCCTATGGGTTTTTACTTTTATCAAGATGCTCTCGTATGAAGAAACCAATCAAATATTGCATGAAAAGAAACAATAAAAGTAAGAAATAAACATGAGAGCCGATGATCATTTTTCAATATGAAAAATTTATATATAGTCGTGACTGCTTTCCTATTAGATAATACAGATCTCTGTATCACTGCAAAGATACATCATGCAAAAATTTGGATTCTAAAAATTTTTCATGTCTTTTCACAAACGAGAAAAAAAGATGTTTATAAAGAGTTTTTGTCATTTTGACATTACTTTTCTGACCATGAAATTTTCTTTACCCGCCTCACATATCCACCAACCAAATAGTTTAAATTAACATCATAATAAAGGCACGCGTGCATCGTGTAGACATACTCTCTTTGTTCTAAAATACAAGGCATGTTCAGATACATAGCTTCTGCTGTGTATTTACAAAAGTCAGGATGCCACATGGCCCACTCGGTAGTGGCAGCCACCCCCTTCCGCACATGTTCACTCCACATATGTACCAATACAAGTAAGATCCATAGCAAAGAAATGGGAAAGCAAAATATCTAGGAAAAAGTCCGAATCACTACCATCAAGTATGGACAAAGTCCGGATAACCCCCTAAAGTATATTTTAGTCTGTTTTACACCATCAACTGTCTCAATCGGTCCAATCTACCCCTTTATAAGACATGCCTTTATTATTTCTCCATACGTAAAAGTGGTGTTTTAAATTAAAATTTTGTGGGATGATAGAGACCCACATATAGTATTTTTCAAAAATATAATATGAATTTCTAGTCATCATTTCTCATAAAATTTAGTTTGATATAGTTAATTTATTATTATATATCATAGCCTTTCAAAATAATAATGAAAAAATCATAAAATATTTTCTAAATATAATTTATGAACCGCTCTATTATATCACAAAACTTCAACTAAAAATAACATGTGTACATGGAGAAACAAAAAAGAGAAATATTATTAAGGGGTAAACTAGACCGATTGAGATAGTTTGTGGTGTAAAATGGACCAAAACATACTTTAAGGGGTTATCCGGACTTTGTCCATACTTGAGGATAGTGATTTGGAATTTTTTTCCAAATATCTATAGTAAAATCGCTCAGATGTAATGTTCGAAAAAAAAGTAAATTCGCTCAGATGTGGGGAGGGGAGAAGAATCAAACTGGGTAGAAGGCTAGGCTTTCAAGCCCAGGACAACGGTTCAAACTCCCGCGGTGGCACTCCCGTTAGGATTTTCGAGGATAGTCACCGACCGGATGTATCATAGAGAGAACCACGCGGGGTGCTAACCTAGCCTCTAGTAGCCCCTAATTAAAAGAAAATCGCTCATATGCGTGTTTTATTAAGCACTTTTATCCAACTTCTGTGAATAAGTGATCATGAGCTTACTTTTTCGGGAGAAATATCATGGACTAACATAATACCCCAACGGTCTTAGTTTATTTATTTTGGTGTGTTGTAGATTATGTTGAATGGAAAATATAAGAGTTTCGAGCACAGGGTTACAATAAATACCAACCAGGAACGGTTGAACTTGTCTGGTTGTTTGGTTCTATCAAATATAAATCTGTTTTAGCTAACCTCGTTTTATTCGGGTTTTTAGGAAAACCAGTTTTAGATTAGTTAGTTAGTTAGTATGTGTTTTATCAAAACTGTGTTTGGATTGAGGAAAGTAAAAAGGAGTTTTACAGGCCTGCTCCCTCGTCTCTCTTTACTCTCCCTGTTTCACGACTCTCGTTCTCTCCGATTATCATCGTCGACCAAGATCAAATAAAGAACGGCTCCGGCCTCTCATGTCAGGTCATGCGGCGCTTCTCCGATGCGGCAGTAATCCAGCTTCTATCACCTCTCCGTATCGAGTCTTCATATGCAGCTGATGACCCCATTCTTCGTATCAAGTCTTCATATGCAGCCGATGACCCATTCTTCGTTGTGTGTCCTGATGATTAAGCCATCCTTATAGCTAGGCATTGAACTGGAGTATTAATAGACTGATTTGAAGTGGCTCGGCATGGAGACTCGACAACCATCTAGCGGCCGGCCACTGACGGCCCCTTCCTTCGATCTCGATTGATTAATTATGGTATGAAACCTGGTTGTAGTGGCAGCAAGAGCTTCGAGGGAAGAACGGGCGATGGTGCAGCAGTCCAACAGCGAATTTATGCCGTGGTTCCGGAAATCGGTTTTAATAAAAACGACGATGAGCTGTTTTTACCAATCCACGTTTTTCTGGTTTTGTGGAGATCGGTTTTCTCTTGTACGCGAGTTAGTTGGGAGATCCAAACGCGATTTTAAGGGTAGTTACGATAAAATAGGTTTTGCGGAAACTAATTTTTGTAAAACTCCAGATCCAAACAACCCCTAAGGGACAGTAGGAGTAGAAAAGTATTCGAAACTCTACGTGTCAAACAAATTAGATCGGAAGAGAGCCCTGGTCCTTGGATCATGCAAAAATACTCTAAAAGGTCATTTGTGGCAGACATTATTCATGTTCATTCGGTATTAATAGTGGCACATGTTTTCTTCTTAATTACGATGAATCTAAAACATAACGTGAAAACACCCCCCTTATGTAACTCCATGACCATGACTCAAAGCTTCTTTTGATTATATATAGAATCACAATAAAGGACATGTCTGTATCATCACAAATTCACAACTCACTTTCAAAAAAAAATCACAAATTCACAATCGCTATATATACATTCTTCTGGAACGATCATTTGAAATTTGCAACAGACAACAGATATCGAAAAAACCAGATACCACAAGGCGATAGACACCAAACACACGGGATCGCGCCAACGAAGTCGCCGCTGTCTTGAAGCGAAACCGGTCAGACCGCCTTACGAAACCGGTCAGACCGCCTTACGAAACCGGTCAGACCCTTTTGATAGGGCGACGGTGAAAACCTAAAATCTCTAGCTCGGGAGGGACCCCGTCGGAGCTTGAGAATTAGGGTTGTTCTAGAGTCGGCAGGCCACCTAGAACGCCCTCAAACGTCGTCGAGACGAGAGAAGAACAGCAAGTATGAGGTTTGGAAGAGCTAGGGTTTGGAGATAAAAGTAATGCGAAACATAAAAGGATAAAGTATTTTTGATCGATTGGATGATTCTCAATCGGCCTTGGCCCTTTATATTTATAGGGTGGGATGGTCTTACCCCGTTGAGTCGGTTACAATATGGTATAAAACTCGGAGTCCTAAACCTACTCAAATTCAGATCCAAACCGGTCTAACCGGATTGGGAAACCGATCTGACCGGTTTTTCTAGGTGCAGAATCTTTCCGAAGCCATAACTCTCTCATTCGGAGTCCAAATTAGGCGTTCCACATATGCATCTTGATCGCCTCGACGAGAGCTACGCAATGGTGAAGTCCAATCTGTATTTTGACAATGTTTACTAAACCGGTCTGACCGGTTTGTGCATACAGACCGGTTTGCACACCCGTGCTAATTTTGGTCGTCAACATATGCCCCCCTGTTTTTTGGCAAAGCTTGCGTGCCAAAAAATAATCTTCAATGATCAGGTCATCTAATAATTGAAATCTTGATATGGCCATGACAACCAACTGTAGTTCCTTGGTACATCAGAAGCATAATATTGATAATTGTAAAAAGAAGACCAATGATTATACCAAAACCATGAATTGTAATTAGGTATACTTAGATACACATTCCATGGCACATGCATCGACGGAATAAATGTTGAAGAATAATGAGACGACCGTTGATGCTTCTTTGCTCTTGGTGATGATGAATACCAACTTTGATCCCCTAACCGATTGCTTTGCTTTTGCTCGGCTATCTTCTGATATTTATGTAACAATTCAGTAAAGTTTGGTTTTTTCTTCATCACTTTACTCTTTGGAGTAACGCTTGCAGTTCTACCAAAATTTTTGGTATGACCGGTCAGACTGGTTCCTTCAAAACCAGCAACTTTGAGATCATCTTGCCCCCCAGCCGAACATGATTGCTTCTCAGCTATATTATTTGTGACATGCTTATCATTGGAGACAATTTGATCAACATAACTAGCCGATGATTTTTCAATACAAGGCTTTTCTATGTCTAGTGTCAAATCTGAATTTTTATTTAATCTTCCATCTTTTTTGACACGATAGACTTGTTTAATCACCTTACATTTATTTTTCTGTGTGGACCGATTCTTTTGATTAAAACGGTCATTATGCATAGGTGATGGCTTACTAATTACCGGCTCCCTATAAGTAATATAATCTGAACACAAATGTCTAGGAATAGCCGGCATATATGAATTATAATACCAAGGAGAATAAGAATAAGGCATATTAAAACAAAACTCCCATGGCATCGGTCTAGGTGATCCATACGGTGGAAACGACATTGATTTGTGAGAATTATTCCATTGTCGATTCCGACTATGGAACTTCTCCCTAGGAGAAGATTTTGATTGTTTGGAATTTTTAGACCGACTAGCATCATTTGACAATCTTTTGTCTTTGAGACTTAGCCGGAAGTTTCTTGTTATACTTCGGCTTTTCTCTTTAATGCTTATGACGGCCTTTGGATTCAATGGTTTTCCAAACGCCAATCTCGGGTTTTTTAAGTTTAATCATCTTTGGTTTTAATTTATTTTACGAAACCCTAGATGAAGTGGTTAGACCGGTTACAATGCAACCGGCACCGTTGCCTTTGTTTTGTTGCCCCCCGAGCGTTGAAGTACTAGATACACTTTTTATGCTCATGCTAGGGGATTTTGGATCAACAATTTCGGCTAGAGACGACCGATTTGTTTCTTGATCAACAACATCATAATTTGGCAAGTTGCAAGGATCAATAATAGCATTAGTCGGCTTTTCAATAGCCAACTCTTGATCGACAGGAATTGAATCTACCTTATCCTCTTGAGTAATCAAAAATTTAACATAGGCAGATAAACGGGTAGATATAGTACCGGAAGATTGTATCTCCTTTAATATGGTGGTGGTCGATGGTGGCTGCCACTCTTTAATCTTGATGACTACTTGTCCTGTCTTACGGTAGCAAGACAAGAATAGACTTTGAACTGCTCTGTCATATTCTTGCTGATATTTCTCAAGTAGTTCTTCAAACGATGTCGTATCACTAGGGTTTGACAAATCGGCCATGATAACCTGATTTTCGTTCCCCAGCGGAGTCACCAAAAATATGTTGACACGGGATCGCGCCAACGAAGTCGTCGCTGCCTTGAAGCAAAACCGGCCAGACCGCCTTACGAAACCGGTCAAACCGCTTTTGATATGGCGACGGTGAAAACCTAAAATCTCTAGCTCGGGAGGGACCCTGTCGGAGCTTGAGAATTAGGGTTGTTCTAGAGTCGGCAGGCCACCTAGAACGCCCTCAAACGTCGTCGAGACGAGAGAAGAACAACAAGTATGAGGTTTGGAAGAGGTAGGGTTTGGAGATAAAAGTAATGCGAAACATAAAAGGATAAAGTATTTTTGATCGATTGGATGATTCTCAATCGGCCTTGGCCCTTTATATTTATAGGGTGGGATGGTCTTACCCCGTTGAGTCGGTTACAATATGGTATAAAACTCGGAGTCCTGAACCTACTCAAATTCAGATCCAAACCGGTCTAACCGGATTGGGAAACCGGTCTGACCGGTTTTCCTAGGTGCAGAATCTTTCCAAAGCTATAACTCTCTCATCCGGAGTCCAAATTAGGCGTTCCACGTATGCATCTTGATCGCCTCGACGAGAGCTACGCAATGGTGAAGTCCAATCTGTATTTTGACAATGTTTACTAAACTGGTCTGACCGGTTTGCACACCCGTGCCAATTTTGGTCGTCAACACATTGTCAGGTTTCTTTCAGCTAAACTTTGCAAAGTATATACCACCATGTAAATCCAATGCAATCACAGCCTATGCAGCAGACGATGACATAATTGCAGGACCAATGTCAGACTCGCACTTACTTTGTCGGACTTGCACAAGATCAATTTCAGAATTCTGCCTGCAAATAAAGCTTGCAATCATGCGTGCAGCACCAAGCTAGCGCAGCAAGGTTTAGATGCCATGAAGGCGGTGAGGTTGCAGGTGAGCCTCTCCTCCGGGATCATCTCGCCGGTGCCTTCCGCCTCCACGGTGTACGCGTCCAAGGTCATGTAAGGCCTACATTAAACAGCGCACCAAGGTTCACATCACATCACAGCAGACGAGAGCTCATTGATCGTCAGGGGAGGAACAACCAAGGATGAGTTGCCGGACCTTGCAACGTTGGCGATGGTCTCCGGCGGCAGGTCCGGGAGGAGCCCCTGCAGCATCTGGAGCATCTGCGCCCGGTAGTACTTGATGTCGCGGCTGTAGGGCTCCTCGCGCTCCCCGTTGGACGTGAACTGGATCTTCCCCTTGGAGACGCCGCCCAGCCAGCCGGCGTCGATGGCCACGCGCTCCGCGTACTGGCCGTACCAGCTGAGGCGCTGCAGCCTCGGCGCGCGCAGGGTGAAGGACTTGTACTCCAGGGTCCACTCGGCCGTGCCCTTGACCTCCAGCTCCTCCAGCTGCGGGGAGTCGACGGCGATGTCGCCGCTGCACGGGCCGTCGTCGTCGTCGCGATCGCCGGGCACGCTGACATCGACGTCGTCCATGTCGAGGCTCTTGAGCGCCGGCAGGCGGATGTCGACGCGGGCGTGCTCGACGTTGGTGGCGCGCATGTACAGGTCCTCGAGGAGCGGGTAGCAATCGGCCGGCGCGAACGGCCCCTTGACGTTGACGGTGCTGAGCGTGAGGGTGCGCAGGGACGGGAGGCGCGGCCACTGGCGGAGCTCCAGGTTCTCGAGGCAGAGCTCCCGCAGGGCGGCGTCGCCCGGGCCGGCGATGGCGGGCGCGACGTAGTCGTTCCAGTGGAGCTCCAGGTAGCGCGTGGAGGGCGGCACGTCCAGCGTCCAAGAGGCCGCCGTGGCGCGGCCGGGGCGGACGCCGAAGAAGGGGACGGAGAGGACGACGTCCGACGCGTCGGCGAGCGCGATGATGCGGGCGGCGTGGCGCCGCATGCGGGGGTCGCCGGCGCTGTAGCTGAGGCAGAGGACGTCGACGCTGGACCCCTCCCCCCTCGCGCGGCGGAGCAGGGCGTGGCGGACGCCGAGGAGCGCGTCGTCGTCGAGGAGGCCGGGCAGGGAGGTCCTGCCGTCGACGACGGAGCCGGCGAAGAAGAGGAAGTCGTCCAGGTCGAGGTCGACCACGGGCGTGTGGAGGTGGATGTGGCTCCACGGCCGGGAGAGCACGGCGAGCTGCGCCACCTGCGGGTAGGGGAGGAAGGAGGCGACGTGCGCGCGGAGCTCGAGCGGCAGCGCGGTGAGGCGGTCGGGGGCGGCGGCGGCGGCCTTGGGCTTCTTGGTCGCGCTCCTGCTGGATCCCGCCATCCTGTGTCCCTGATCTGACGATCTGATGAACGGGGGGAGAAGCCGGAGTCGAGTTTGCTTTGTCACCACAATTTTGGAGCGAAAACCTGAGCCCACTTGACATTGTTCGCGCCAAATTCTGGTACAGTGCTCGCAGTCACGCAGAACTGGCGCCACCGCGCCAGCACCACCATGCGTGGATGCCTTGCCTGGATTTTTTTTTTGAGAAAAACCGGGAAAATATTTCATATATATTTCTGATGGTTTACATCCCAACACTTACAAAGGCACCCTTGAAAAACATGAAAATTACAATCACACCCTTGCAAGTTTCTCCCGGCTGTTCTCGTCGCCGACGGCCGGAACAATGTCGTTGAAGCCGACCATCCTCCCAACGAAGAAACACAGTTTTTGAGCGGCACCCAGAGCAGCGCACCGGCAACACCGACGTACACTTTACTCGCTGAACAAACAGGCCTAAAAACATGGCCGAAGGCCATCACATCGCCGGAGAGCTGGATATCTAACGCCACAACAGATCGCCGAACGACGAAACACCCCAGAGGGGAAGGAAACCACCAGAGGTGGGAGTTGAAAATCAACCCGGTTCCTCAAGTTAGTAGAACATACCTCCCAATATTTTCGCCGGTAATCGGTGCTGACGCCGACGAAGACACAGGAGGGACACCAAACTCGCCAAGATCCAGAGCCTAAAGACCCCAGATCCGACAAGGATACCCTTTATTCTCCATGGATCGCCGCAGGAAGAAAAAGCTTCAGCCACGCCGGCTCCGTCGCTGGATCCGCCATCACCGCTCCTTCCAACGCCGATCCAGGTGAGCAAAAGAACCGGCGGCCATAGAACAAGCCTCACCGGTAACCCTAACCCTACTATATAGCTACTATATACAAGGGAGTCGATCCGCCGCCGATTCAACCAGGCATCCTCCTCCTCCGACGCCGACGAGGCCGCCGGAGGCGAGGACGCCGGCGAATCGGCAGAGGAAACACGAACTCGCCTCGGAGTCGCAGGTCTCTACTGTGGAGAAGGGAAAAGAAAGGTCGAGGGATGCCTTGCCTGGATGGGAATACCACGCGCGGCTTCAAGGCCGCGTGGGCTGTCGTTGGGCTGAGAACGAGCATTTGGGCCACCACGTCCTCTCCGCGCGCTCCCATACGGTCCGTCGTTTTTCCCGCTTTTTTTTCTCGCACACATCTTCTTCTTCCATTTTTTCCCCTTCACGTCGTTTTTTTCCGCACGTATTTTTTTTTGCCACACGTCGTTGGTAGTATTTGTTTGCGCTGGAGATGTTCTCAGTTAGGCCATCCGTATCCCAGCTCCAGGTGCTTTGAGAATGTTTCCGTGACTGTGCCTGCTTTTAAAATGAACTAAATGTCCTCTAAAGTTTAATTTTGATGACTTAGTGATTGGTTGCTTGATGAGAATAGAGCTGCGATGCACGTTGTCAAGGTCCTCTTTTTGTGTATTGATTGTTGAGATAGTCTGAAGCTGTAAAGCACTCAACAATTTGTTTGACAATAAAATTGCAGTGAAATTTGGCCTCAAAACAATAAAATTGCAGGAAGAATTGAATACCTCCCATGAGGCCATGAGGAACTTCAGAAGCAACAATGGATTAGGCTTTAGAGGTAGCTATATTGTCATGTGGGATTTTCACACAGATTCCTTGAAAACCTGCAGGATTGGGGTCCATCTTAATACACAAACTTTTTTTTTGCTCTACTGGATTGTTTCATGAGCAATGGATGCCACAATGCATCCATCCAGATGCTCCAGGCCAGTATCACCAATCTTCAGAGTCAGATGGCTGCAATGCAAGTTCATGAAATCAAATATCCATGTCCTAGGACAGGTATTCTTGAATTGTCTGAAGCAAAAAGAAGAAATCTCCTCTCCTTAAAACTCCATGGCTGTAATCTTTCTTAGATGATTACTACAAAAGCAGGGAACATGAGCCATTGATCGATTTTACTTGAGGGATACAGAATCAAACAAGCAACTTCTCTTCTGGTGACTGAGATGCAAAGATTTTTCAAACTCGCACCATCACATAACTTGAAGCCATTCATCACGCTGACCTTTCAAGTTATTTGGAATGTGCTAAAATTGCTTCCATGTTTCTTTGATGATATACCCATAAATTCTGTGATTGGATTTTCCAACATACTGTACTTTCTAATGACCTTTTAAGAGAACTGGAAATTAGAAAATTTATCATATTTGAAATGAGATAAGCTGGTGCATATCAAGTAGAACTAAATTGCTGTAGAAGTCAGCATAATGACCAAAAGTAGTGCCTAAGAAGTATGGAAGTACCGAAAGTACTGCCTAACAGGGGGGGAGTTGGCCATTGTTATTGGGGTCAGCTGGCCACGACGGGTTTCTGTAATCCCTTAACTAAATCACTATTCATTGATAACCTAAACAGGCTTGACCCCAGGGCCCTTTTAGGATGTCTTCTCCTTGCTGCCTAAGAAGTATGGAAAGTTTTTTCTCTAAAAAAAGTATGGAAGTAGGGCCTGATGATAAACATCCTTGAGAATATCAGGTAATGAGCTAAAATATTATGCCTTACTCGGATAACTATTTCTGCTAATTTGTGTTTGGTCATTCTAGATAACTATTTCAGTGGACTGAGATGGCAGGTTTTCTATAATATGGAATTATTGATGACTGGGGAACTTCTGCTGAACCACCTTCTTCCAAGTAAAATCACAGGCTGTTCCTTCATTGTTTCTTACGTAAAGATACCAGCTGCCATGACAAGATGAATCTAACAATGAAATTGAACTTGGGTGGGAAAGTAAGCCAACATACTAACACCTTAGCAATTTAAATATGGTTTCACATACCAATGAGCAAGTTTATGAATAGCTTGTTAGTTGAAGACACGTATTATAGGTATATAGCAGTACCAGTGAGAATAGGAGTATGTTTTAACATTTCAAATCTATTGCAATCTGTAGTAGCGCATGGAAATGCCGCCTCAATGGCATTAGATGCTATGAGATGAATGGATCAAATTATACCACAAGAAAGTGGTATGTTTCATCATTCATCAAAGCAATCAGCAAGTTTATAAATAGCTTGTTAGTTGAAGACACGTTTACTAATATATAAGCTTAAGAAAGTTACAGTGTTGTACTCATTAATAAGAATCAAAATAAGCTTAAGAAAGTTTCAAAGGGTGCATTTATGCATATATAAACCATATCTTCACTTCTTGGCAGGATGAAAATTATTTATTCTTATTCCCAAATTCAATAGGGGTATTCTCTATCCCAATAATAATTAAAAATTGAATGGTAACATGCCGTTCAAGTAGTCATTGTTGCAACAATATATTGTATGCAGAAATCAGAAAAGGCATGTCAAGGGTAAGCAATTGCAATCTCAGATCAAGCATACCATGATTTATTTCATGTCAACCTCAGAAGTTCTACAAAGCTCTGAGCCAATTTTCAGTCTTGCATCAACACAAGCTGGGGAAGACCCAGACTGAAGGTCCGATAGGTGAATTGTAGTTCAGAGGTGGTGCACCTGGATACTCAGCATAGCGAATATTGCATGTTCCATCAGTCAAGGAGTACTCATGCCATTCACCTAGGCGCAGCCCAGATGCATATAAGCAATCTCCTCGAATTCCTGGGAAATCAGGACCAAGGCAGGATGCAAATCCAAAGTAACCAACAAACAGTGTCCTCCCGCCCAAGTTCGTGACTGAACCCCACTTCCCCTCCTCAGACAACCACCGAAAAACATGGTAAACCACCGGCTCAATACCATCCTCACTGATGAGCAACACCTCGCCTCCACACTCTCCAAGCCGGAACCGACATCCCGCCGGCTTGCTCTCATCATCCACCTCCTCCCCAAGGAATGACAACTCCAGCGAACTTTCTGACAGCTCAACTTTGGCAAGCCGGAGATCAACCAGGGCGTAAAGGGTGCCATCAACGAAGAGCATATCCATCAACACGCCGTCGAGCTCATCGGCGGAGGCCACGCGCCAGATTGCGTCCCCTAGGTGGCAGTGCTGAACGATGGAAGTGAAGGGCATAAAGACAACGGCGGTGAGGTCTTCGGAGAGGATGAAGCGGTCGAACGGCGCGGGGGCCTTGGGGAGGCGGATCTGCTCCCCGGAGAAGAGGTGGAGGAGCAGAAGCCTCGGGGGCCTGCGGTTGGTGGTGGCCGTGACGAGGTAGCCGTGCGCGTAGAGGAGGGTGTGGCGGGAGGGGGACGGGTGATGGCTCCAGGGGAGGCGGAAGCGGTGGAGGCGGCGGAGCGAGGGGTGGAAGAGCGCCTCCGAGAAGGAGGGGAAGAGCGCGACTAGGAGGAGCGGGGACTGGGAGGCGAGGACACCGCGGGACGGCGGGAGTAGGGCGCGGTAGTCGCGGGAGGAGGCGCGCAGGGCGAAGAAATCCTCGAGGGAGGTCAGCCGGGAGGCGATGTCTGGGACGACGTCGGCCGGAGGGGAAGGCGAGGGCGACACGGTGGCTTCGGGATTCGAGGAGGACGTAGGCGAGGCGCCAGGCGTGGCGGCCGGCGGTGGGGAAGGCGAGGGCGACACGGTGGCTTCGGGATTCGAGGAGCACGTAGGCGTGGCGGCCGGCGGTGAGTGTCGGCGCCGGCGCTTCTCCGTCGCCATTTCTCTCCCCTTTATGTCTTCGCTTCAAAAAAAATATTTATGTCTTTTTTTTTCTCCTTCCTTTTCTTTTCGGTGTGGTTCTTTTAAGCGAAAAACCGCCTTAACCAAAGGCGGCGGCTGTGACAGAGACTAATCAACGGCCCGCGCTGACTAGTATCAAATTATTGACGGCCCATGGGCTACTGGATGGTCCAAGGCATGGCCAGTGATTGCCGGCCCATGGGCTACTGCATGTTCCAAGGCATGGTCAATGTGCCTCCCCTAGCGCAATTGCTATTTTGAGTAGTTAATAATAATTCTCTCATCTTCTCAATATCAGAACTCTAAAAATTATTAGGCATCAAAAGAATAGAAGGCACAAACAGGCTGCAACATCCAAAGGCCAGAACTATCTGGACTCAGAATTGTATAAACAGAAACCTGAATTCACACTTTTCATCTTCAGAAGTGTTATTCCGCCCTTCTTACACGTTACACATAGGTGCATCCGGTTACACGTTACACATAGGTGCATCCGGTTGTTGCACCTCTCAGAGAAAATGGACTCATGGAAAACAAATTGGTGCTTGCAAAATTGACATAGTACAGGTTATGACTTGGCTTCACTGCCAGTTGTGTCGGAGCTAACTGTGACGCATGGGAACCAATATCTACGCTTGCCGTCCCTGTGGCCATCGTCGATCATAGCAAGTCCCTCCTGGTGGTACACAGTAGTAACAGTCCAAGATTAAAATAAGCAGTACACATTTTTTTCATGTAGATACCAAGGAAATTCAAGTTTCATTCCAATCTTCCCTCAAACAGTGTCCACAGGCATGTGCTAATGCAATTACATATTTAAATGGATGGCGCCAACAAATTGCAAGATTGATTAAGCAAGGATTCATCAGTATGGTGACAGCATGCGTTGAAAATAACTATATGTTACCCTTTGGTACATGAAACAGTCCACTGTGAATGCTATTTTGAGGAAAAACTCGGGAAGCAAGTGGTACCTTAAGCAAAGTTTCAAGGGCATCAATCGCACGACCAGTAGACCATGAGAATTCCTTTTCAACTTGTTCTACTGTGACATAGCCTTCAGCCTGCATACCAATGATGTTATAGCCAGAGGAATATCGCATTTCCTATACAGTATAGTGTTAGTAGTCATTTAAAAGCTTCTAACCTAGTCCTGTCTACTAACATGCAAAATCCAGCTACTAGCATAGTT
This sequence comes from Echinochloa phyllopogon, assembly GCA_033239725.1. NCBI lineage: Eukaryota > Viridiplantae > Streptophyta > Magnoliopsida > Poales > Poaceae > Echinochloa > Echinochloa phyllopogon. Next base: position 43,850,441 of record BTCW01000002.1, on the reverse strand, counting down.
TTCCAAGGTATTACAGATAGGGCTTTATGGCTGCCAACATATGATCATCGGCATAGTTGTATAATGTAATGTGGCATTAAACATTACAATACTGAAAGCACAAACCTGTGCCAACCCAAGTATCCCACTGTGATCTTTATTTAATTCAGTAGGAACAGATCGCACAAGCTTTCTCCTCCCAACAGAAATTACTTCAAAGCCACTACCAAGGACCTGTAAATTCACAAAAGGGTCAGATGAGCTAAAAACTCCTACTGAGTATATCAACTTCCTTTGTATTGATAACCTATTAACTAAACTGCATTCTTTTAGAAATAATATACATTCAATTCCAAGTTCTAAAATATAAATCATAAATCGATCCCTGAACCTTACAAGTCTTACTTTTAGCTTACTTATAGCACGTAAACAGTCATCTTCAGATAATGATTCAAGAGTAGCTTTTCTCTTCTGACACAGCAGTTTGCGGAGATCTAGCAAGTCAATCAGGCCACCATTATGTGATCTGGTTGCAATGCATATGTCAACTATCTGAACTCCTGCCAGAAAGAACATGGATAGTAAGCAGAGCATTACAATTTTTGTTGCAAGACCATAAGAATTCACAAACAAGCTTAAAGTGAGTCTACCAACCAAGTTCATAGTAGAAGTCACCAATCCCTAGAAGTTCTGCCCAAACTCCTTTATTAGATGCCAGTGGATCTACTCCAACTTTTGCACACATCTCATGGAACTGCTGTCTAAATATTGGATTTTTACGAATGTCACTCTGCATTAGCATAATATGTATATAACATTACCAGAGGGAATAGGAGTATGCTTTAACATTTCAAATTTATTGCAATCTGTTGCAGCGCATGGGACTGCCGCCTCAATGGCATTACATGATATGAAACGAATGGAATCAAACTACAACAAGAAAGCGGTAGGTTTCATTCATCAAAGCAATGCAGGACACCAAATGACATAAATGGACATCATTGCTGCTTAGCTGACGAGAAAAACCAAGTCAAAGCTACACATTCCACCTGTTTCTGCTGTTCCTTTTGGGGGTGACTGCTGCTGTTTAGGTGGAAGTTTTCCTGTTAAAGTTCTGGACTGGGTTTGCTCTGGTTATCTCAGTCTTAAGCAGTTTTGTACTTTTGTGTTTTCCTGTACAAGCTGGAAAAGCCAGCAAATTGGATTGCTGTTGGTTGCCTTCCGCTCTAACATATTAAGCTCTGTAATAAATTCAGGGAAATACCAATGGCAAAAAACAAAATCATATTTGGTTACCCAAAGGATGTCATTACTGACCACCTGATTACTTGGTGTAAAGCACAATGTCACCATACAATGCATAAAAAATACATCAGACTACTTAACCAAGACTGCAGTGTTATGGACAATGATCTGATAAAGTCACATCAGAAGAACATTTCTAATGTCTGAGTTTATTCTTCCACCTTTACTCGAGATTAGATGATTATCAAGTGCATTATTATTATTTCACAGCTATCCCTAAAAAAGAAAACTACAAACATGTTTGTCCTTTCCCAATTACTGTGACCATTGCTTAGCTTTGGATATATGCCGGCTCCACACTTATAACCCTACTTTCAAAGTTTGATAGATGGCATTAATCCAAACAATAGAGTTATATTCTCTAAAAATGTCGATGGTAGAGGTTTTGCTTACTACTACTATACTATCATGTTTGCGGAAAATAGCCATTCCTCTTCTTTTTTTTTGAAAGAATTCAACACAGGCCACATTATGGGCACAAGCCCCTCCTCTTCTGAATTCAGCAACACAGCAAATCACCTTATGCTTGCGCGCAAATTCCTCGAGCTGAGACCGGAAAATCGCCAGTTGCTCCTTCATGACATCCGTCCTGACCTTGGCCACATTCTCCCCGACCAGCCGGAATTGGTCCTAAAAGTTTAGTTTCAGGAACACGTTCATCTAAAACTGCAAACTGGGTGGGTGGGGAGAAACCCAAAACAAGTTAACCAGGAAAAAAATTGCACATACGCGAGTAGCCGCCGCATTCTGCAAGCCCGCGATCCCCGGTCGCCGCCTCATGCTGCTCCGGCGCTGAACCACCGTGGGGCGAGAGAGTTCAGAGGAGCCTGTAGGTTGGAGGAGAGGGGCGCAGTTGACAACACAGGGCAGCAAACCTCGCAGACGGCGGTGCCCAGCAAGCAGGTGTGCTGGCCCCCGGATCTGAACAAAACCTAGGGCGCGTCCCTGGGGGCGGGCAGGGAGAGGGTGGAGGCTGACGGGAGAGGGGGAGGAGGCGCGTCCTTGGCGGCCGATTGCCGTCGCTGGTGGGCGGCGCAGGCTGCGGGGACAGGGACGGAAGGGCAGCGACGGCGCCACCTGTCGCGGTCTGCAGAGGCGCGGGGGGAACGGGTGTGGAGAAAGAACAGGCGCGGGGAGGGGGAACGACGGTCGACGGAGGTGGGGGTGGGGGAACAGAATGGAAACGGTACGTCTGTGTAACTAGTGGCAAAGGTGAGGGTAATTACCCCTAAACTTCACGACTACATTCATATTTGCCGGTTGAAGTTTTTTTTTATACTTGCCGGTTGAAGTTGGAAATGAGGTTACCTCTAAACGTTATTTCCACCGATCTTGATATTTATCGTCTCAATCTCTTACGCAAACACCTCTCAGAGATTGAGCCAACAAATATCAAAATCAACAAAGTTACCAAATACGCCTTACTAGCGTTTTAAACCATAATTTTCTATATTCTTACATCTATCGTAACCCACATATACTCATCTTATAAATAAGTACGCAAGCATCTTCAAGAGACACAGCCGATAAATATCAAGATTGTTGGAGTCACCACGGGCATCTCGTTAGTGCCTTAAATCCAAAATTAAGTCTAAGAAAATATGATACACGTGCTAAATCGAGAGCTCGAATTCGGATAGACAGGTTTCACCACAAATAACCTTACCAACTAATTTAACAACCTGTTTGCTATTCCTGCTTTAGTCACTATAAGAGATGAGAAAATTGCAATTTTAGTACTCGAAACGTTGTGCTTCGCAGTTTTGCAATTCCTAACATCGTCTTCATAAAAATAGGTCTCGAAACATTGTCCTCTTATTTTTCATGCCATTAGATGTATTTTCCCTCTTTTCTAATGAAAATAGGACAATTTTGCCCTCTGCTCTTTTTCTCATACGCATGACGCACCGTTCGCATCGGCCGGCCCTGGCGAGGCGGTTGGTGTCGTGGAGCCCCGTGCAGGTGACCTCGCCGGCGACATACATGCCCTTCACGTTCGTCTCCCCCTGCAGCCCTCTGTGCCGACGGTGGCGCTGCAGCGGGTCTTGTCGCCGGCTACGGCGATGCAGGCGGAACTGCTGCTCGCGCTGGCCCTGCCCCTGCGTGAACACGTTGGTGTGCAGCGTGTAGGGCTCGCCGGTGACGTTCCCCAGGAACTCGAAGTCGATCTCGTCGTGGGTGTTGCCCTGAGACGACAGCTACAGGCACACATTGCTCGATCAATAATCAGCCGGCCGGCCACTAAAAACAACGAGAAGCTAACACATATATGTGTATGATTATGAAATGAAGCGATGGATGCTCACGTAGTAGGCGGTGACGGTGCCGGCGGAGTTACCGGGGACGAGCTTGAGCTGCATGTCGATCTTGCCGAAGACCAACTCGTGCCGGTGGTGCCGGCGGCGCATTACATGTGCGGCGGCGTTCAGGCGGGGCTGCAGGGGGAGACGAACGTGAAGGACGTCGCCGGCGAGGTCGCGCTCCACGGCACCAACCGCCTCGCCAGGACCTCGCTGCTGGAGCTAGCGCCGGTCGATGCCAACGGTGCGTCATGCAGTGGCGTAGCCACGTTGGGGCAAGCCGGGGCAGCCGCCCCAGCTAAATCTGTGCTAGTTCGAATACATTCCTTCTTATCCGACGATATTTCTAAGGTTCGTCAGCACTTCTAAATGGCGTCATGGCTAGCAGGTTCTTATTACGTGCTAATGTGTGTCTTTATTCTTCAAATTTGAGGATACATCTTTAAACTTCACATAAAATTTATGTATTTGCAGTATATAGATGTGTGAACTGATGTGCGTTTTATTTTGGTTTGATACGTCGTTAGAGTCGTCGCCCCAGCTAATTTTTTTTCCTGGCTCCGCCACTGGCGTCATGTGCATGATAAAAAGAGCAGAGGGTAAAAGTGTCGTATTTTCATTAGAAAAGAAGATAAATACACCTAATGGCATGGAAAATAAGAGGACAACGTTTCAAAGCCTATTTTTACGAAGACGATGTTAGGAATGGCAAAACTACGAAGCACAATGTTTCAAGTACCAAAATTACAATTTTCTCGTAAAAAATATGTTACCTCTTCACCCAGTATTTTATTTGCACGTGTCAACATTTTGTTGGAAAATGGAAATGATTGAACTGTAGCAAGATCTAACCGAGAATTGTGTGATGATTTTTTTTTAAAAAAAAAGAAATCTCATGCTGATACGTAAAAGTTTGATACCTTTGACTAAAATTTAAAATTTTGGTTGCAACAGCGCTATTTCGAAGTCAAAGCTGCCCACAGAACCAAATTTTCAGCTTTGATTTGCATGTACGACATGTGCGTTCAACTCCCATGTGAAACATTTTGTCTCAAAAAAAAAACTCCCATGTGAAACAGTGGAAGACGCGAAAGTTGCTCAACGGCAAGCACGTGCCGGCAGACGCCACAACGGCACGGCCAGTCGGCGACACTGTCTCAAAAAACTGGAACGGATTCGTCCTATCTCATGTTATCTATGAACCAAACACATGCTCAGATACCAGCGGTGTTGTCAGAGAGGACGAGAACTTTGGTTGAATGAATGTGCACGACTACTACCAATATCAACTGGCTAAGGTGGTGTTTAGGGAAACAGTTTCAAATTCCACTCCCACATTTACTATAAAAAAGAAGATTTCCCATCACATCAAAATGTCATAACATGCATGGAGTACTAAATGTAGATGAAATCAAAAACTAATTATACAGTTTTGTTGTGCTCTGCGAGACGAACATTTTGAGCCTAATTAATCAATTTTTGGATAATTTTTCACAAATACAAACGAAATGCTACAGTGACGCAATGATTACGAAGTGACATCATACTACCAAATTCAACATCTAAACACCACCTAGATGTTAGAATTGGGAGGTTGAATTTGGGAATAAGATGTCACTTCGTAATCATTGCGCTACTGTAGCGTTTCGTTTGTATTTGTGAAAAATTATCCAAAAATTGATTAATTAGGCTCAAAATGTTCGTCTCGCAGAGTACAACAAAACCGTGTTATTAGTTTTTGATTTCATCTACATTTAATACTCCATGCATGTTATCACATTTTGATGTGGTGGAGAATCTTCTTTTTACATAGTGTATTCGGGAGTTGATTTTTGGAACTAAACGGGCCCTAAATGAATGTGCACTTGATTGATTTTTGTTTTTTATATTGTTTCTTGTTGTAGCACTAGGGCATATGGTGACATATATTCGTAGTGTATGTTTAAATATGGTTGGGTCCTTTGGTATTTGGAGGCCCAGAGCGATTGCATCAGAATACCAGATCACTACGCTATAGGGACGACTCTGAGAAAATATCGAGTCAAAATGACATAATTTAGTTGATGTGTATGAGAGTATGTCAGGTGAGCCCAACCTGCTGGGTTTGTGCCCGATCTTTCGATGAGAGGCGTGGGGATAATTCGATTGGAGGAGACGACGTTCACGACCCGACTACAGCCTTTCAAAGACTGCGCCTTAACGACCGATACACCACCTCCTATGGATGCCGCGATCTTGTGGGAGCGTGTCACCCGACCTGTCCTGCAGGCAATCGAAGAACTAGCAAGATCAAGTATGATACAAGTACTGAATTTACTAGATGGGAATTGAAGTGTCTCAATCTCAAACTCAATCACCAACAAAGTGGGGTTCCGTAGACTCGAAGACGGGCGGCTGGACCAGCACGCGCGCTTACAAGCAAGTAGCAATGACTAAACTTGATCTAAACAAAACTCAATCTGTTTGTGGCGGCTATGGGGGTATATGAGAGGGTGGAGGACGACCAGGATCTAGTGGGGATCGTGCTCCAACCCTAGGACGCACCTCTATTGGGCTCAACTTGATACACGGTCCATTGGCCCAAAATAAGGTGACGCAGCACCGTGGACAGAAAAGGTCTCTGTAGTAAATCGACGATTGCGGCCGCATCAGAAAAGATATGAAGGTGAGTCCGGATCCATATGAAAGTAGACTTGATAAGCTTTCTATCAAGTACTTAAACGCCCAAAACGGAGTATGGATGAAATTGTGGCGGCCGTCGCAAGTCAGCACTTTTCTGCAGTCTGAATTCAGACTTTCCAAAACGTGTTGGATTTGGTCTCTTTCCTTCCTTGGGCCAATGTGACGTGGTAGCCTGATGGGGGACGCGGGAATACTTAGAATTGGTCCCCAATCAACTTCTTTGGTCCTCCATGCCTTCCATATGTCTCTAGCACTCTTTTTAATCCATGTATGTATTTCTGAAAATGACAATGAACACACATCATGGCGCAACATCAATTCATCGAATGTACCAACAATAATTGTGATATAGGATTGATTCACCTTTGGTTTGCAAGCCATTAATATGGTCATATCTAAGCCGGTGATATCCTCGTCACCCAGTGTGGCTCTTGTGTGAGCGGCCTCGATAGCCACGGCCGATTTAGATAAACCATTCAATTATCGCAGTCGGTTCGCTTGGCTTATCAGCTAGCAATATTTTTCTCTCAGCAGAAATCAGCATCAGCCACCAACCAGCCAACAGTATTTTCTCTTAGCACAAATTAGCACCAGCCATCCGTCAAACGAACAAGCCGAGTAAACTAAATTCGAAGCTGGGCGATGAATGTTGTCTTTTGTACTATGGCCTTGTTTAGTTCCAAAAAACAACTCCCAAATACACTATGTAAAAAGAAGATTCTCCATGGCATCAAAATATCATAACATGCATGGAGTAATAAATGTAGATAAAATCAAAAACTAATTGTGCAGTTTTGTTGTACTCTGCAAGACGAACATTTTGAGCCTAATTAATCAATTTTTAGATATTTTTTCACAAATACAAACGAAATACTACAGTAACGCAATGATTACAAAGTGACATCTTACTTCCAATTCTAAAATCTAAACAAGGCCTAGATGTTATCTTTGACGTGATTCTATTCACACTCTCATATACTCACCTACAAATACTTACACAAGCATCTTTGAAAGGTTGAGCTGACAAATGTCAAGATTAATGAATTTATTATAGATGTCTCGCTAGTGCCGTTAAATCCTAAAACAAGTCTTAAAAATATATGTGCTAAATCGAGAACTCGAAATAACCTTATCAAATGATTTACGACTAGTTTGCTATTCCTGCTTTTAGTCACCAAAAAAGTATTTTATCTCTTCACTCAGTTTTTGTTTGTAGGTGACAATATTTTGTTGGAACCAAAATTTCAGCTTTGTTTTGCATGCACGACATGTGCGTTCAATTCCCATGTAGCCATGGTGATGTGAAACAATGGAAGACGCGAAAGTCGCTCAACGGCAAACACGGCAGACGCCACAACGGCACGGCCAGTTGGCCAGTCGGTCGACTCACACCCACACGCCGCCAAGCCGGAGCGGCAGGGCCAAGCACGGCAGCACCAGCACGTGACACGACACTCGCAGTCGCACGGTCACACTCCCCACGCGGCCGCGCACTCCCGGCCGCGCCGACCTCGCCACTCGGCATCGGCAATCGCAGATCCCCCCAAGGCCCCAACCCAAACCACCACCAAGCTCCACCGCCGCCGGCCGGCCGGCCTCGCTCGCCATGGCCGCCGCCGCTTCCCTCTCCCACCTCCCCCTCGCGGCCAAATCCAGAACCCATCCAAACCCCTCGCACCTTCCCACCCGGCCCATCACCACCACCCGGCTGCCCCGCCGCAGGCGCCCCGCCCCCGCGATCTCCGCCGCGGCATCCGAACTCCTCTCCCCCGCGCCCTCCCTCAAGTCCCGCCTCGCCGCCGGCGACACCCTCTACGGCCTCTTCCTCCTCTCCTTCTCCCCGACCCTCGCCGAGCTCGCCGCCCTCGCCGGCTACGACTACGTCGTCGTCGACATGGAGCACGGGCCGGGCGGGATCCCCGAGGCGCTCGCCTGCCTGCGCGCGCTCGACGCCGCGCGCACCCCCGCCGTGCTCCGCCTCCCGGAGGCCAGCGCCATCTGGGCCAAGAAGGCGCTCGACCTCGGCCCCGCGGGCCTCATGCTCCCCGCCGTCGAGTCCCCCGCCGCCGCCGCCGAGGCGGTCTCCCACTGCCGCTACCCGCCGCGCGGCGTCCGTGGCGCCGCGCACCCCATCGTCCGCGCCTCCGCCTACGGCCTCGACGACTCCTACCTCTCCCGCTGCGAGGACGACACGCTCGTCATCTGCCAAGTGGAGACCGCCGCGGGGATCGCGGAGGTCGACGCCATCGCCGCCGTCGACGGCGTGGACGTCGTGCAGATGGGCCCGCTCGACCTGTCGGCCAGCATGGGCTATCTCTGGGACCCCGGGAACAGGAAGGTGCGGGCAGCGCTGAGGGAGGCCGAGAGGAAGGTGCTGGATGCCAGGAAGAAGAAGGTGGCCTCGGCCTCGGATGGCAATGCTGCTTACTTGGGCGGGTTTGCGATGCAAAATGACCCAGCGGAGCAGCTCAAACTGAGGGGTTACCATATGGTGGCTGGCGCAGTGGACATTGCAATGTTCCGGAAGGCGGCACTGGATGATGTCAAGCGGTTCCGGGAGGCAGTGATGGAGATTGGCGAGGAGGGTGATGAGGAGGAGGAGAAGGAAGACAAGGAAAATGACGGGTACTGGAGTGAGTGAGTAGGGCAGAACATAGTCTGAAGCATGGCAGGAAACTGGTTATGCTGTTTCTGTCTGATGATGTTGTTTCTGTTCTGAATTGAAAGGGTCTAAGCGATCTTAAGGAGCCTTGGAATCTCTGGATTTTTCTGTACTATTTCTTTAGTTATTGATTTGATTTTCAGATGAACAGTCTGTTTGGTCATAGTATTCGCACCCGTAGGATGCAACTTGGTACTGGTGGCTACCAATAAAGAGCTGAATTCAGCAGAACTGCTGTTTCCTTTTCTTTATTTTTTTTCATATCCACAGAAAGCTGGATCTTTTTAGCCAAGTGATTGAAATCATATCATGGGATGAGAAACACAAGAGGTAAGTATTTTCCAGGTTGTTGGTGTGGTGGTGGGGTCAAGGCAAGCTACACGTCCAGAATTCAGATTGTCCATATCAGCACTTGCTCAACCTCCACCACAAGTTCAGATATGCAGCTACATCCAATCCAAAACCACTGGGAACTTTGGACATTTCTGCTTCCAAAAAAATATCTCCTTCCAGTAACGGGGTGCAGCCTTAGGAGTTCAGAGAGCTAAGCCTTCTTCTAATTCTTTCGAGTCCTCTAAAGTTTTGCCCCTTTTCTCTCATGATCACGATGCTCGCAGCTAGCTCTGTAGTGAACAGCAACCTTGCTTGCTCATCAGACTTCACATGTGGCCACTCATGGCGTCCCATAGAGGCTGTGAAATTCCCTCGGATGCGTGCTGTGAGTTCAATACGTATAAGTTGTGCTGCCACTAAGCCTGCGAAGACTCCTGGTACAGTAGTTATGATGTCCTGTTGTTTTGGTTGCTACGCAACATGATGTTACTCCCGTCCATTGCTTGATTGTTTTTCCATACAGCTGAAGAAGAATGGAAGGTTAAGCGGCAACTCCTAGCAGAAAAGCGGGTAACTTGCAGCACTCTACCATGTGTTTTATTTGTAAAGATTTGTAGAAGTTTGTTACAGAATACTTTAACATTTGCTTGCACGATTGAGGAGGGTTTGAACTACATGTGTGCAGTTTGAAAAATTATGCACTCTATGTGAAATAGGCCTGCCTTTTAATTATAGGAACATATCTACCTTAGTTCTGTTAATTCATTGATTCCTTCACTGTTGGCTCATGGTGAGCCTATTATGTTTGTCATTTTTCATTTATGCCAGATTGTTTATTTTTTCAGGTACGCACTGTTGATGTGAAGGAAGCACTGCGCCTTCAAAAGGAGAACAACTTTGTAATTCTTGATGTCAGACCAGAAGCAGAGTTTAAAGAGGTATCTTGAAGTTACTCTCTATTTTTCGGACCATGCTCCCGTGCAGTGGTTACTCTTTCTGAGCAACTTAAGCAGTGTCCTCATCTGAGCCTTTCAAAAGCTAATCAAAGGACAGGATGAGAGCTTTGTCCAGCCTCCTTTTCTCTCCTCTTTCTGCTGTCATCCGGTGCTTGCTTTTGGAGGGAAAAGACAGGGAACAGAGATGCCTTGGCGCCATTTTCTTTTCACTTCTCTTACTTCTGTCATGAAACTCCTGACAGCATGTGTTTTTGGTTGAAAGATGCACAGATAACACATAATACAATAGAAGCAATTAACGCATGATAGATCATAATCTCATTTAGCAATAATCACAACCTTGCATAAATTTTACCCTAAATTGAGAAGTCAATGGCTTCTATATTTACATTCACAAAAGAGCACATGCTTGACACAAAAGGAGCATATGCTAAACAGAGATCCATTTACACAGAAGAACAATGTTCTCTGTTTCTATTTTTCACATACAAAAGATTGCATTACCAAATAGAAGACTGTCTTGTCTTTACCACATGACCTGCAATAAAAAATAATTTAAAGATGATGATCTCGATATGATCCATTCAACTTGTGTAATTCACCTGTACTTCAAAGTTTTGCTAAAAATACCAGCCATCAATCCCTTCAAAGGAGGGGAGATTACTGACAGATTGATCATTTGACATCATTTGAACTCTGTAAAATGGAAGGTACACACACAGAGAGAGAAACATTTGAGAATAGTATTTTTTATGTAAAAAAACGAAGTGTCAAGTGTCAACATACCATAATAAGTTGGGTAAAACTAGCAAGTGATTCATAGCCTTGATATTCGCCTGAAGTAGGGCCTGTGTTTCTCTCATATGCTTGAGATTCTGGCACAGGACTCACTTTTTTCATGTTGTAAAGGTTTGCTTTTTTTTTGTTGCTTGCTTTGCCCTTCTTTTTCTTTCGAAATTTGTCAACCCAATTTTTCTTTCGTTTTGATCCACCATTTTTCCTTTCTTTCTTCTTTAAACCAGCCACATGCGCAAATTGTTCAGGTAAGGTGAACGGCCCTTGAACACTAGACTTTTCAGCATCTCTGTTCCCTGCCTTTTCCCTCCAAAAGTAAAGCACCTGGTGACAGCAGTAAGAGGAGAGAAAAGGAGCATCTCATCCTGTCCTTTGATTGGGTTTTGGAAGGCTGAGATGAGGACACTGCTTAAGTTGCAGTGGTAGTAACCACTGCACCGGAGCATGGTCCCTTTTAGGAACTTTGATGTGTATTAGAGATCACATGCTGGACAGTTCTGACTATATATTTCCTGCTAACATGACATTTGTTGCTGTATATTTGCTTTATGTCTTGGGTTTTATTACTCCAAGATTTATTCTTTTGTGGCAATTGCATAAAGTTTATGGATTTTCTTTGTATCCAGGCTCATCCACCTGGTGCCATCAATGTACAAATATACAGATTAATAAAGGAATGGACAGCATGGGATATTGCAAGGCGTGCAGCATTTGCATTCTTTGGCATATTTGCTGGAACAGAAGAAAACCCTGAGTTCATACAAAGTATGACAGCAAGCGGTGCTGCAGCTGTTTGATTACTCATAAATAATACAGTAATCAATAGCATATATTATCTTTGTGCAGGCGTTGATGCGAAGGTTGGGAAAGATGCCAAGATAATTGTGGCATGTTCTACAGGAGGGACACTGAAGCCAACACAAAATTTCCCTGATGGGAAGCAATCTCGGTATGTTATGTCATCTAACTAGCACTGCAAGCTTGACAAATTCATTAAGATATGTAATCGATCATTCTCGATATCTATATATCCTCTCAAGAAAACTGATTATCCTCCGGTAGAGCTGCACCATGATTAGTTAAGTTACTTAGACAATGAAAGTAAGAAACTATTGGACAATACTATTTATAGATCCTTAGTAGTCCGGCAACTGTAATCCTGAAGGAAAGAGAAGTAGTATACACAACTTGTTCCAGACTACCAATTTCAGAAGCTGTTGAGTTCACTTTCAAGCAAGATCAAGTATGTCCATAACTCCATATACATGATAAATTTCTTCCACCACCCATGTTTTTTTTTTTCTGAAAGTGACCGGTGGGAAATATTTTGCTGTTTTCTCAAGAGAGCATACAATCAGTGCTGGAGCTTATCCTCTATTGTGGCTGACTTCGGCAGGTCCCTGATAGCGGCATACCTGTTGGTTCTCAACGGCTACAAGAATGTGTACCATCTGGAAGGAGGGCTTTACACATGGTTCAAGGAAGGCCTACCATCTGTTGAAGGAGAAGAATGAGCAGAAGAGAGTCATTTCTTGTTACATGTCATTGCTCACATGCTGGAGTTGTGATAAGTTATAAAGGTGTGCTTCACAGGATCTCAATCGTTTCTCCCCATTGAGATGTCTTGTGTTCCTCCTGCCGATATGAAGATGTCTTAGGTTTCTTGTGTCACCTTTATTACCCAACGTGTCCTGAGTATGGTGCTTGGTATGACAGTATGATGACTGAGCTTTGATCAGTAAGGTTGAGCAGAAGCGTAGTTTTTTAGATCTCAATCTAGAACTATTTTCTTGTGGTGACGAAGGCTGCTGAAAGAGATTTTCTTTGGGTATTGTTTGTCGCTCCATCATGTTTGCCAGTTTGTTGAATCTTCTGTCAAGATCTCAGTGATCTGCTGACAGGATCTGGTTCTATGCTATCGATTTTATGTTTGTGATGATGACGCCATGTACATGTACCTTTGTTTATATGATGTAGTAGAGACATGGTGCTCCTTGGATACGTTCAGAGGGTGAGCATTTTTACAAGTGGTTGGATGAATTTGCACTCACCTACCAAATAGTTGTTTTTTTTTTTGAAAAAGTAGCACCAAATAGTTGTATGGTGGATGTAATTTACTCTTAATAGAATGTGAATATAACTGTGACTGTGAAAACAGGGTTTGATGGCACAAATCTGCCTGTTCTTTGAATCGAATATTCGAAACAAAACAATTGATCAATGTAAGATGGATCAGATACAACCAACGTCTCATACATACAAGCTTTACAAGGTAACACACCTAAACTATCAGATTTAATCATCTGTGAATGCGAAGCTCTTGAAAAAAAAATATTTCGAACGAACTGCTACATGTGCACCGAAAACGCCATCACGAGCAGCCGCACTGCGAGCTCCTCTTCATGGCGCTGGTCTCCATGATGGAGCCCACGTCCACCGCGGTCCCCTTGAGCGACAGCACCTCGCCGCCGCCGCCCTGGTCGCCGCGCATCCGGCGGGCCTCGTCGAGCTCCAGCGCCCTCCGCGACACGACGGCGAAGACCTCCTCGAGGAGCGTGAGGAAGGCGCGCTCGACGTTGTCCCCCGTGAGCGCGGACGCCTCGGAGAAGAAGAGCCCCTGCTCCTCGGCGAGGCGCGCGGCCTCGTCGGCGGGCACCTCGCGCCGCGCCGCGGGCATGTCGGCCTTGTTCCCGATGAGCGCCACCACGGTGGAGCCGTCGGCGTGCGCCCGGAGCTCCTCCACCCACCGCGACACGTGCTCGAACGTGGCGCGCCGGGTCACGTCGTACACCACCATGGCGCCCAGCGCGCCGCGGTAGTAGGCGCTCGTCACCGCCCTGTACCTGCACGCACCCACCATGGAGCGCACCCCGAATGCCAATCAAAACATTTGAAACTGGATGGAATTCGTGCAAAATTCGTAGGTTTATGGTTTTGAGCATGCGCTGGGTACAAGAGATTGAACAGGGGACAAGCATGTGGGAAAGGGTGACGTGGCAAACGCCTAATTCGGAATTAAGTCTTGATGTTCGCGTGACGTTATTTTGAAATTCATATGATGGTATGGCTAGTCTTTTTCAACAAATGAAATGGCGGGCCATTGACAGATCACTTTCAGCGTGGTCGGCATGTAATTTCTATGCTTAACTAGTGATCTGATGATTTATTTTAGAATGCATAACATGGAGTCATCAGTAATGGAATGCGAATTGCAAACATAGCTTTCAGTTGCTTTAAATTGTGCATTATTGTAACTCCGCCCACCAATGCGCATGATTATCTTTGTCACGATGCTCGTTAAAAACCTAATTTCTGGATAGAGATGGGCAGGTACTAGTAGGCATCATCCCCTTTTCTAGAATCAACTTAGCATCGCGTCAGGATTAAGAACTACTCCGAACTACTGCATTGCACTCGTTCCTATCTTGTTAATAGCTTTAGGTGTCGGCTTCTTACAGAGAAATACTCGCTGACATCATGTCATCATCTTCAAGACTTCACCTTCTGAAGCAGCTAATTCATAGGTTACTGTCTTAATCCGCTCTAAAAGTTAAGCAAATGTTAGATTGACGTTAGGCAGTATAGACTTGTCATACGCACAGCCTAGTGAAGTGAGAAAAAAAAGGAGCTCCGAAAAGTTACAAAAGCTAGCTAAAGCTTCGAGTGCACACATCACGTACCCGAACCGGAGTTCCGTAGAGTGCAATCCAAACGACGACACATGGTAAGGTGCCTATCTACTCTGTTCTCGTGACAAGGATAACCGTTTCCTCATCAGAATCAGACCCTGTTCGCGGTTTGATGTGGATTATCATCATGGGTTGTGAAGGATTGATTGATTGGTTAGGGAGAATTGACCCTACGCATGGCAGGCAGCAGAACACGGCCTCGTGCTGCTTACGCATGGCAAAATTGAACCGTGTTGCTTTGCGCTTGCACCGGCATGGCGGGTGCACGTACTAGCGCGACGTGTCTAAGTTGCACCGGTGCAGGACCGGCCGGCCGGCCGGCGGAGCATCGTCGGAGCATGTGTCTAAGTAGCAAGAAGGCAGGGTTAATCGATGAAGGTTAACGTGGACGTTACCTCTCCTGTCCGGCGGTGTCCCAGATCTGCGCCTTGACGCGCTTGCGGTGGAGCGTGAGGGTGCGGGTCTGGAACTCCACCCCGATGGTGGACTTGGAGTCGAGCGCGAACTCGTCCCGCGTGAAGCGCGCCAGCAGCTGCGTCTTCCCCACCGCCGAGTCCCCCACCACCACCACCTTGAACACGTAGTCGATCTCCGCCTCCCCTTCCCACCGCGCCTCCTCCTCCGATTCCTTCCCCCCGCGCGCCACCATCGTCGTCGCCTTCGATCACTCACACCACCCGACGATTATCACCTCCTGGGTGGGCTCTCCTGGCACTCTGGCAGCCTCGCTTCTGCTAGCTAGCTCCTCCGGCTCAGCCAGAGCCTTGTGCTTGTGCGTGCCCCTTCCTGATCCTCACCTATCTAGTGCTCTGCTGCTTCTTGATTGATTCTTGCAGTAGTCATGGGATGTCCACGACTGCGATGCCCACGAGCGAGAAGGAAGGAGAACAACTTGGCTCCACTGGGTTACTTGTGCGGGGCATGCAGGACTAGAGGGGGGATCCGGACCGGGCCGGGGGCCGGGGCGATATGCAGCGGGCAGCGCTTTTGAGGTTGAATTCTGCTGGTCAGCTGGTGTCGCGTCCGCCACCGCCCGCGTGTCGTGCTTTTTGCGAGAAAGGATTGCTGCGCAAAGGGCAGGCCGGCCGGCACCCATCATCCCGATTCCTGGCCCCCGTGCTGCAGCTGCAGCTACGCTCGCGGCCACGGCGCGCCTTGTCTCGGTGATCCTTTTCGTCTGTATGCTTTATTATTAGATGTCTATATGTGCATCGTCTTTTCCTTGCGGGGCTTCAAAAAGGCGTCGTTCCGACGCTGAGCACAAGTAAATGGGCGGCGTTGCTTTCTGCTCGAGAGAAAAAGCACTCTTCCAGTTTAGGGCTCGTACATACAGTGTCTATGAGCATTGTTACTTTTCTCTTGTAGAAGTCAGAACTGTGTTACTCGTGACGGAATGCCGGGAATCCTGAAGCTTGTATAGCATTGCGTTTGGTCTGTAGTACTGCAAATTGACCTTCCATCTATTCAACGGAAACATCAGCAGTTGTTGGACCAGTAGGCATCAGCGAATTACCGGTGGCTGAGGATTTAATTACCAGCACCGTACCATACCAACTCAGTCAATTTTGGTAGGCAAATTTGGGAGTACGATGTCTCTTCGTAATCATTGCGTCACTGTAGCATTTCGTTTGCACGTGCGAAAAATTGTTCAAAAAATGATTAATTAGGCTCAAAATGTTCGTCTCGCAGAGTACAACAAAACTGTGTAATTAGTTTTTTATTTTATCTACATTTAGTACTTCATACATGTTATGACATTTTGATACGATGGTGAATCTTCTTTTTGCATGGTAAATTTGGGGTGGAATTCTGGAACTAAACAAGCCTCTGGATCACGCATCAGGCCTCAAATCACACTGCCCGACCACACCAATGGATTCAGAGATTCGACTGCAAGCTCCAGAAGACCACGCCAGCGAAAGCAGGTTGACGAATCTTCAGGTGCTAAAATATCCCGGCAGGATTTGATCACGTGGCGACGAAACGGCCCCCGTTCTCAACCCTTGTTTGGACCCGACCAATCGCCGGTGGTCCGGCAAGAAGACCTGTGCCATCCAGAAGAAGGGGGCCAAGAAATATCAGGCCCAGGCTCCAGACACTGCGCTCGCGTAACGGATCAGGCCTCTCCCGGCAGGACAGGTCCCTGTCGTCGCGTTGCCTCCGCAGGCTACGCAATCACGTTATCACGTCGCCCATGATTAGACGATTGCAATTCATCCATGGCATGTGATGCTGTACTTGTGTATTTATTAAGAGAAAAGGATGAGGGGAGCGGCACCGGCCTACTAGCGTCCCATGCTAAGCAATCGCGATATCTGGCTTGAAGACGTATATTCTCATCATGATGGGAGAAAAAAGAGAGAAAGGCTTCAGAATTTCAACGCCACGCACACGAGGAAATTGGACGAGAGAAGAGCTCAGCCTCATACGCGCAAGACTTGCAAGTAATGCGAGTCATTGTTACGATCCCCTGATTCGCGGGCAAGAGTGTACACCAGCGGAACGTTACCGTCGTTTTATGGAAGGACTAATGCTAGCTAGGACTGATGGGAGTCAGAGCAGATGATCAGCGTGTATAAGCTCTCACAACCACGTACGCGCGCGCAGCTCGCTGGCCAACGAAACCAATTGAGCTAAGAGATTGTGGCATTGTGCGCGCTTCTGAGCAACCGGGTACTTTAAAATTGAAGTAAGCGTTGTCTTCATCTGCATCTGATGGCTAGGCACTGTCGTCCGGGTACGTCCTTGGACCTTGGAGATCATGCTGTGTTCTGTTGTGATCAACAGCAGCGATCACGTGTGCCCCGCAACGGCTTCTGCTGTATCGGCGCCAACCGTCTGTACTACGGCGACGCCTCGGTGCAAGCGTTTGCTTTGCCTCTCCGAATCTGAACTGTCCTCGCAGAGGCAGAGCAACGCTTGAATCATCGATCAACCACCGGTCATGTAGTACTACTACCCTTTTGGAGAGTTCGGTGCCCGGGGGCTACGCTTTTCCGTGGACGGTAGGTGGAGAGTGCAGTTGGCGGAGGCCGGAGGCAATGGCGCCGCCGCGACGGACCATCGTCAATTCGTCACCGCGCGGCGGCCGCTTCCTCGACCGAGGCCCACGGCCCCAATCAGGGGAGGTTGGAGTTCTGGGCGAAAAGTTGGCGTGTGGTCGCGCGATCTCCCCGTCGTTATCAGAGGAGGCTGCTGAACGCCAGCTTTAGTACCACCTCGGCTGTTTTACTGGAGGTAGAACAGCTTATAAACCCGAAGCTGAGACGTTGCAGCACGACCTTACTTGAACAGGATCTGTTCTATAGGCTCGTACCGCTGCATCCTTTACCACAAAGGAGGCAAGCACCAAAGTCTGGTTGATGCAACATGTGACCCTTGGGCCAGAGCGTGATTAACGGCTCGGATGCATCATGTTCGGTGTACTCCGCCGGCTGTAGAGGAATCGTTCCTAGGCCGGTTCTTCTGCTCTGGGGTGGCTGAAGGGGGTTGTCTGACAGGACCTTTTTTTCCCACTGTCGCTTGTTTTTGTTTGTGTTTTATTTCTTCCTCCAACACTTCCGTCACAATTTAACTTTCACTTCTTCAAATCAATTCCGTCACAATTTAACCTTTTTTTGTAAACGCGACACTTCCGTCACAATTTAACTTTCACTTCTTCAAATCAATTCCGTCACAATTTAACCTTTTTTTTGTAAACGCGTTCCCATGTTCTCTTGACTGAAAATTTTGTTTCAGATTTACAATCCCTCCGTATCGGGAAAACTGGTTCCTCGTGAAGACTCTATCACATTCATTATTTTTAGCCTGCTGCCTACTATGGTTGATTGCTTATACTGTATATAATGGAAAACTGCTGGTAAATTAAGAGAATTTGGTCAGAAAATGTGTTTAGGAGTTTAGGGCAACTGAAAGGATAAGTTTTTGTAGCCACAACGATATGGGGTTCTGGTGCAACGTGAAGTAACTGGCACTACTTGGCTTTGCATGTTCTGCATGAACAAGGTGCCTTCCATGTAAAAGTGATGCCACCATCCAATTCTCATGAATTCATTTACAGCAAAATGAGCCAAGCAACCATGCCAAACAATGAGTTACATAACCACGCTTGAACCAAGACACCTGCAAATTACGGCTAGCATCCGGCCAGATAGGATAATGGACTAGCTGGCAATACCAAGTAGACAGTGGACGACTGAAGAACATCAGAACCACCAAAAAGACAAATCATACAGCTAGAAGGCTCTTAGAGAGTCTGGATTCACTGTAACATACTTGACATTACAATGTGCCACAATAACTATAGCATATCATATAGCAAGGCAACCTTCAGCAGTTAAGTACTGATGTCAGTTCTAATATAGGTTCATCAGAATCTAAGGAATCTAAGGCAAAGCCTGAAACCCAGTCAAGTTTTCTCATGGGCTAACAGAAGCTAGATCAGCTTCCAGGTCAAGATATCAGGATGGCGCAGAACAAAACCAGACCCACACAATTTACTGCCTAGCAGTCTAGCACCCACCATGTGAGCCCATACGAGGAGAGTGAGAGAACTGCAGGTTCAAATTGCGTGAACGATGATCCTGCTCGTCAAACTTATAGCCTGCAAAAATAGTTTATTCAAAAATGCAGTCAAACAAGCATTGACCTCATGCTACAAAACTGGCCTGTTTCCAAATAGTAGATGATGCAAGTGTGCTAAAAACAGAAACTATGGCAGGGTATGCAACAACCACAGTAAATTATGCAATAAATCTGGAAGTGATTAATCAACTAGATATAAATACTATGCCATTAAATATTGATGTGGAAATGATGCAATATGTAAGCACTAGCAAATCAAGTATCAGAACTCAGAAGTTATTACTAGCAAATGCCTTGATAAAGAATGGTGCTAATTTTTCAACTTCATCTAAGGAACAATGTGTTTACTATAACTGCTGGCGATGAAGGCATGAAGAAGTGGGAACTATTGCGCAGTAATTTCAGGTTAGGTGTGCGAAAAAGAAGATACCAACAGTAGACACGGGAGTACTTAAGTAGAAATACAATGATTAGCTTTCCAGGGTTCAATCTGGTGGCACCAAAAAAGGGTTCCCCGGCTGGGCGCTGGCAATGATTTTTTAAACGGTAAACGGAGGCTAGTCGGTCGACCATCGTTTAGGGTTTAACGGGGTTTAAACGGCTATTGAAATGGGGTTTAAACGGATTAAACGGGTTTAAACGGCCTAAACGGCCGCCTACCGTCTAGCGTTTAAACCCGTCTAAACGGCCGTTTAGAACCGTTTAGGAAAACACTTTAAGGATACGCGCTGGCCTGTGGTAACGCCATAACGGTGCGGTCCTACAAGGGTAGTGGCAGTGGTCGCCGGTCTAGTAACGGTGCGGCCCTATAGGGGCCAAGGCCTTTTCTCGGTTGGTTGACTGGGAGAGTGGGAGCTTCTTCCTAGTGCAATACCGTGGGGCGGTCTTTCCCCACCAGTTAACTTTTAAGTTGAAAATTTGGTTAATACCATTCACAACCATCACTGAGTTGGAAAATACCATCCAAAAGTGTCACTACTCACTAACATGTGGACTCAACACCACATGCCATCTGACACTGAGTGATGTTTCTCAGTTTATACAGTTCTCCTATGGTACCAAGTTTTCTCCAAGCAACGGAAAATTTTGCTCAGTAACATCACAGATACAACTAAAGATAGAACATCATATATATGCAAATGCTGCTATATTCACCTTGAAGAGTTCTCATAGCGAGAAAAGCATGTGCAGGAGTGGCAAAATCAACAAAGCACATTACATGTCTATTAGACCCTTTGTTGATCAATCTCACTTCACGGAACCCCATGTATTGGCGAAAGATATCTGAGAAAAATAGTCAAAGGACCATCACCTTGATAATAAAGTATGAAACACCCAAAAAAGGACACATGGACTGACAACACCTTGGTAATAAAGTACAGTTCACCAGTGGAAAACGATTGACAAACAGCTCAGACTCATAATAATATTAGAAAGAGAAATCATCAGCACACAAGGATACGTGCAACTTCCCGTTTAGTACAGTCAGTAGGGAGACCTTCAACATAAAGGGTGCTTGTTGCATCTGTAGGAAGAGAGGGCATAGGCGCGCCAAAAGAAGGAAACTGTAAACATTAAGCAGGGAAATGTTAAAACACAGCACTTTAAAAATCAAGTAAAGAGCTGTTAATCTGAATTAAGAAACAAATATATACTACATTACCTCATTGTGTAAGTTAGGCCCATAAGATTGTCCCATTGCTGCATTGAATATTGCTGTTTCCTGCTGATGACCCGTCATATGCTGTCCATAAGGGTTGTTGTCTGCAAAATGTTTATAAAGAACACTAAGTTAGCCTCATGCACATACCACAAGGGGCGCATGAAATAGATAGCCTCAAGTAGGGCCGGAGCTTCGCCAAAAGAAATTAAAAAAGGGATATAAAGCAACAGAAACAAAAACATCTCTCATGAAAAGAACATATGAACAGAATCAGGGAAACCATCTTGGGGTTGTAAAAACTAAAAACTCCTAAAAATTGGCAGTCACATCAATACGATGTGGTAAAAGAGAGAAACTTTGTTTGCATATTTTAATAGCTGCAGGAAGTTACGGCACCACAATGTAGGGGAATGCAACACAGACAAACTTTATTTGTATATTTAATAACTGCAGGAAGTAACGGCACCAAACAATGTACTAGGGGAGTGCAATGCCTAAGCCAAATCAACTTGATCCATATAAATACTTTAACGTCACACGAACTAAGTGGGCAAACAACAGGACTACAGGAGAGTGCAAACCTCAAGCCAAATAAACCAGAACATGTAAACACTATTCACTGACAAATTCATGAATCTTGTTGATCATCAAAAAGGCATTCAAAAGTTCCTTTCAACAAAAACTGGAAACTTAAACTTGAAATCTGAAGTGAAAATGCAGATGTGCTACACTAACACTTATCTCCTAGCCCTTTCCAACAAACCCACAAGATTCAGTAAACTAATCTTGATACTTAAGAAGCTACAAGATCAGGCAGCACAAAAATCTCTTAGATCTTGTAACTACTTTCCCAAGATTAATTCAAAGCTTTAGCTGGAAACGTAGGCTTGAAGTTAGCTACTTGCTAGCTTATGACTTCTGTTCTCATCCTCTTGATTCATACAACAAACAAATCTAGTGTACACAAACTTGAAACAAATACTAGTCTACGATAGCACACTTATTATTGATATTGTAACCATTCAAACAGAACAATAATCAGGAATAACTGGAATGTTGATCACAAACCATATTGGTCAACACGCTGGCGTTTGCATGGTAGAGCAGCCAATTGTGGCTGTCCCATCATCATCATCTGGTTGCCCTGTGCCTGTGGATTCTGCTGCAGCATCACCGATGGAGGGCTGAATGGCAGAGGTGGCTGCACCATCATCATCGAGCCTCCCTGTGCAGGCTGTTGCTGCAGCATGGCGGGTGGGGGGCCTAGAGGCAGAGGGGGCTGTGCCATGATCGCTGGATCGGCCTGTGAAGGTTGCTGCTGCTGTTGCTGCTGCATCAATGGCGGAGGGCCAAGTGGCAGGGGTGGTGGTACCATCATGTGTCCTGCTTGAGCTTGCTGCATCTCCATCACGGGCAAAGACTGCGATGGTGCCATTCCTTGCGCGGGCTGGTACGCAGCCATGGCCTGCGCTTGGGCTTGCAGGGGCATCGAGGCCATCATCATGGCCATGGAAGCCGCTTGGACGGACATCTGCATACCTTGCTGGGAGCCGGAAACCAGCACAGGCGCGAAATGCTGCTGCTGCTGCTGAGCCATCACGGTCGCGCCCTGCGTCGGCGCCATCACGGGACCACCTTGCGGAGGCGCCGTCGCGCCCTGCTGAGGCGCCACCCAGAATCCGGGAGGGCCCTGCGGGGACCCGGGCGCCGCCACGTGCGCGAACCCCTGAGGCACCACCGCGAACCCGGGCGCGCCCTGCGGGGACGGCGGAGCCACCATTGCCGCGCCCTGCTTCGCGGGCGCGCCTCGCGGCGACCGCTGCGCGGTCACCGCAGCCTGCTGCTGGGCCGCGGAATAGGCCGCTGGGGCTGCAGCGAGCGTCTGGGTGTTCGGGGCGGCCATCTCTCCTCGGGGCCAGCGAGCGTCGCCTCTGATGGATCTACACGCCGGAGACGGCTAGGGTTTAGCGGGACGGTGAATGCGGGAGGGAGGCGCCGGCCAGCGCAGGGGCGCATTCTTATAGGAATGCCGTTGCCAGTTTTGGCTGCTGACCGCGGAGGGGTCGCCGTAGAAGGAAAGGAAAACAACGGCGAGGGGGGCGCTGGCACGGCGGGTGTGAGCGGGAGCGAGCAGTCGCCAGCCAGCCGGCGTGATGCCGCGCGTGAGCGAGGGAGCGGAACTGTGGGGTGGGGGTTTTGCTTGCTTGGTGGGCTTTATGGGTCGTCTGGGCTTGTAGTTGAGTATTTCAGTGATGAGGAACTGAGGAGGAGTCTGTGCTTTTCTTTTCTTTTTTTTGACACGGAGGCTGTGCATTTTTGGCTGACGGGCCACGAGAGTGATGCTTCGAGGTTAGCCCGCCATGAACTAGAATGTCGGTCCAGCCATGAGCCAATTTTTGGCAGGCGATGCACCCTAGTCCATGTTACAGTACTACGGAGATGTGTCTAGTGTCTTGGTGATAACAGTTGGTTCCTTTGTTTTTTTTCGGGTTAGTTGGATCCTTTCCCTGGGCACGAAAACATCTCCAGCTCGCTCGAACAGTCGAATCATATCTTACAAGCAGAACTCCTTCCGGGTTTTTTTTTCGGGTTAGTCTGGTCAACAAGATGCATCGATCAAACCGTTATGTTCTCATCATTGGCTGCGAACACCTTCCGTTGAAAATCAAAGTGCTATCACTTGTGGATCGGTGACACCACCATCCATGTCCCGCTTTTTTTTTTGACCTTTTTTACAACGGTAATGCTAGTCGTAGGGCGTCGGACGCGGAAGCAAAATATCAGACGCAGCATCCGCGACATGACGAGTTTTCTAAAAAAACGAACACCCCGTCCCATCCGCCTCCCAGGACCACATCCATTTAACAGACGCCGCAGACGCCGCGTCTCCTCGTGCAGCCCGCTGTTCCAATCCCCGCGCCGCCGCCGCCGCCGTCGCCCCTCCTCCTCCGCATCGCCGCCCTCCTCGGCGTCGAGCTCCGCCACCGCCCCTCCTCCTCCGCATCGCCGCCCTCCTCGGCGTCGAGCTCCGCCACCGCCCCTCCTCCGCGTCAAGTTCCTCCGCCTCGTCGAGCTTCTCCGCCGTGCCTCCGTGCCGAGAACAACCTCCCTTGTCTCCGCTTCGCCGTCGCCGCCGTCGAGCCCTCCTCCGCGGGCGCCGTCGCTGCCGCTGCGCCCTTCTCAGCAGCCGTCGCCCATCTCCTCTGCAAGGAGGAGGCGCGCGAAGCTGCTCCGCCGCCAGCGCGCTCCCCCCACGTCGAGAAAGACGAGCGAGCCGCGCCATACGCTGCTGCCTGCGGTGAAGAGGGGCGTACGGGCTGCACACGGCCGCTGCTCTCCAGTTGCCGGAGGTCAGGGGCGGATCTAAGGCTTGCCAGACCCCGACGAAATCCTGTAAATCCTATAGAAAATACTGTTCATCATTAGTTTTTAACGTTGTTTGCCTCGTCGTCCAATCGTGATGACCCCGGTGGCCGCGATTGTTGGATTCGCCCCTGCTGGAGGTGAGCCTGCACTGGTTGCTGCCTGTCGTGGGGCCTCCGGAGGAGATGCTCTGTGGGGTGCGGCAAGGACGATGAGGGGCAGGGGAGCCGCGCCGGCCCCGGTGGCCGCGATTGTTGGATTCGCCACCGCCGAAGGTGAGCCTGCGCTGGTTGCTGCCTGTCGTGGGGCCTCCGGAGGAGATGCTCCGTGGGGTGCGGCAAGGACGATGAGGGGCGGGGGAGCCGTGCCGGCCACCGCTTTGCCTGGCCAGGCGCTGCCCACTGCTCCGCCGCGGCGAGAAGAGGCCGGCAAGTCGGCCAGCCACCGCTTCCCTACGGCCAACGGAGACCTCATTTGGACATATGGTTTTTATCATTTGCATGTTGCGTCAAGTGATTTCGAATGTTACTGTAACCTCTTTTTGATGTTTCGACGTGTGAATTTGGATGTTAAATTAGCTTTTATTTTAATGTTTCGCCAGGTGATTTTAAATGTTGGGATTATCTTTTTTGTGTGTTGCAACCGATGAAGACTCTTCTTTTATGAATGTTAATTTCTTATTCACATGTTGCATCAGGTGATTTTCAATGCTTCTGTAACTTATTTTTGGTGTTTCGACATTTGAATTTGAGTGGTTACATTAAATTTTATTTAATGTTCCGGCAAGTGATTACAATAAATTTTATTTATTGTAGGAGAACATGTAAGTTGTTGCTGTTTAGATCAATTTTTTCACGTGAAACAACCATATGTTGCGATATGTTTTTTTGTTGTGTTCAAAATGTATGTATCAAAAACGACCGAAGTTTTTTATTTCTTAGATGTTGCATGCAACATTAGGCACTGTTGCGGTGGGAGAGAGTTTTTCCTATCTACTCCGACCGTCCCGGCGCTAGCACCTCCGTTTTTACAACCCCTAACTCCAGGCCCATCCATGGAGCTTTGGACGAGCCGACCGAACAAGCAAATGAAGTATAGCATCACTACGACACTACTGATCAGGTGACCGGCACGGCGGGAGCTCGTGCCACGGCGGCCCGGTTAGGTGCGCGACCGCAGTGGGTGGCCGGTCCTGTACATCTAGCCACCCAGTGTCCCAGTGCCCGTCCTACCAGGTTACCAGGCCCCGCCCGTCCCCGGACTCACGGCTCCGTCCTACCAACTCCTCCGTCGTCTTCTCACGTTCTCACGGCCCCGTTCGCCCGGCCCTTTACGCTCGGAGCCAGTTGCGGTGCCGCACGGTAGAAAGAAACCACGAGCGGTCCACGGCGACACGCGATCCGACGCTTCCTCCGCCCCGCCGCACCCGCTGCGACGTGCCGATCCCGATTCCGCGATTCCCCCCGCGGGCCTCCTCACCAACCTGGCCGAATCACCCACCCGGCATGTGTGTGACCCGTGACTTCGACGGGGAAATGCCTCTCGGGCTCTCGGCCCCGTTCCCCAACCCCACCCATTTTTCCCGTTCGTTTCCGCCTCGAGCCGGAGCACCATCCCAGCGACCGAGGGGCCTGACCGTCTCCCGCTCCCCCAACACCACGCCGACGCCTCGCCCCTCGCGGCGGGGCGGGGCCCCTGCTGCCCCACGGCCTCGGCTTCCATATATAGACCCCGCTCGCCCACCAGCAACCACTCTCCATGACTCCACCTCCCCCCTCCCGCTTGCCCGCTGCCATGGACGGGACGGGACAGTAGCAGAGCTGTAGAGGCGGCGCGGGAGCGAGCGGAGTGGCGGGCGGCGGCGGCGGGGATGGGGCTGCTATCGAACCGGGTGGAGCGGTCGGAGATCAGGCCCGGCGACCACATCTACACCTGGCGGGCCGTCTACGCCTACTCGCATCACGGTACGCTCCTCGAGCCCCCTCCGACGGCGATGCGGTCGATTTCCCGCGCTCTCGGAGTCCCAGTAGCGAATTGCCGGCGGCGGCGCGGATCCGATTGCCCCGCCGGCTCGGTGAATCGAGTCGTTCAGTGTTTGAGTGTGCAAGTGGAGTTGTTGACTTGACCGGAATTCTGGCCCGCGACGGCTCAATGTGGCTTCTTTTCGCCGGCGCCGGCGGTATTTCTTTCAGAGTTGTGCATTTGCTTCGTCCGGCGGTAGGATTAGTTGTGCATTTGCTTCGTCCGGCGGTAGGATTAGGCACCGCCTGACCCAGTGTATGTGATTATGTGAATACCTCTGCGCTTCAGTCTCAATATGTGGGAATTCAGTGAGGTTTTCTTCTATTTCGCTCTGCTTTCCGGTGCAGAATTTCTCGGCAAATCCCTCCGCTTCAAGCAACCGCCGCTTGCTTGCTACGAGATGTACGTCAACCAGTTCTTGTTCTCCGGTCCATTTTAATCTTTGGGAATTTCATTGCTTCAGCTTGGTGGCAGTGGATGACTGTAACTGATGGTAAAAGTTGGGGGACAGGACAGCGCTAGAAAAAGTTGAGGGACATGCATTCGATGCTATGTTTCTACTCCATCTCATCTCACTGCAGCTGGCTAGGCATGGAAATCAGGCTTCAGCTGAAGCTCCCATACCCTGTCCATAAAACCTTCCAGATGGCTAGGATGCCACATGCCCGTGTCCTTTGCTTTCCATGTAGAACAAATGGCACTTGTTGCTGCTCACCTACTGCTAACCAACATGTCTGTCTGTATCTGTGCTTTGTTGGCTTTAGTGCGGACTGAGGAGTAGCCTTCTTATTGTTAATCGATGTTGCTTGCAGGAAAGCAGCACTATATCATGTCAAAAAAAAACAGCACTATAAGGTTGACCCATGCTTTACTGAACCTGATAAGTGACTAGTTTAGATTTAGCTGCTGTGAAACCCTTATCACCAAAGTATCCTATGTTAAGTTGTTGAACTGTTCAGTCACTTGCTGAGGTATTGAGTTCAGGGCAAGTGGGTAAGTGGTAAACTCCTTTTACTTTGATCCTTTACCTACAGTCTCCGGATGCATTTACTATTTACTACAGTTCTTTTACTTTGCATCGCTTTACTTTCATATAACAGAGGTCTTTGATCTCCATTTGGGATGTATAGACAACACTTCTCCAGTGTCACAATGTGTAACGGGAGCAATGTGTCTCCATAATCAGCGCTTACTGTTGGCAGATGCAGTGTTCAATCTATTAAATTGGCCCTTTATGGTCCATTTGGTCATGCCCGTGTCTTGGGAGGACAAGATCTGGATTCTGCACTACCTGCATGAAAAGGCTTCAGTATTTGTGAAAAGGCCCTATTTCGCTCCTTGTCCTGCATCATATATGCTCTCTTGCTCTGGATTAATTTATTGAGGATTTTTTTTTCTGTTTTCAGCAAGTTAATTCATTTCATAGAGAATTCAGTATGTTATTCACAACAGGGCAATATTTTGAGCAATTGGATATCATTAGCCACCTTTCATTTTGAAATTTCTTCCCATTGCTTCTCAAGAAATTTTCTTGTGTCACGTCCAGGTATTTATGTTGGAGGAAGCAAAGTGGTCCATTTTACACGAAAGAAAGAAATTGAAAGTTCAGATTCATCAGACTCCACCTCCAGCTTGATCTCGGAGGTTCCATCAGAGTGCCAAACATTCCCTGATTGTGGATTTCAGCTGCCCAATAGTGGTGTTGTTCTCACTTGCTTGGACTGTTTCCTCCGCAATGGCTCCCTCTACTGCTTCGAGTATGGAGTGCCATCTGCAGTTTTCCTCGCAAAGCTTCGTGGGGGAACCTGCACCATCGCTGAATCAGACCCACCGGAGGTTGTCGTCCATCGAGCAATGTATTTGCTTCAAAATGGGTTTGGGAATTACGACATGTTCGAGAAGAACTGCGAGGACTTTGCACTCTACTGCAAGACTGGGCTTCTACCAGTCGTGGAACCTGGCATTGGTACTAGTGGGCAAGCTTCTTCTGCCATTGGTGTGCCACTGGCAGCCCTTCTGTCCACTCCGTTTAAGCTTCTGGCTGCCGGTCCGCTTGGAATGGCCACTGTCACAGCTGGGATGTACTGTGCTGGCAGGTACATCACTGACATAGGAGTAAGGAAGGATGTAGCAAAAGTTGAAGTGGAGAAATTGTCGTCACACCCTGGTTTCTGCCTTGTTGAAGATGAAGGGTCGGTGAACAATCGATCAGAAAAACCGAAGACCTTGCTCCCTATGAAGAGGAAACGTGAAAGGTGACTGCAAAACGCGGCTTGGGGCGGTAAACTTTTGTGCCCTTCAATTAGCGCAGAATTGTGGATAATGTGAGTTATATAGTATATGCTCCACTGTAATAAAACTGGTATAGATATGTACCTTCAGAATGTGCCCTAATTTTGATTAGGCGCACACCTTACATGATCAATTGAACTTTCTGAATTACTGAATCACTATATCATCTAGATTTTGTTCTGTCTTCTGCCGCAATTCTTTACTGGACTTTTTAAAAAAAATGTAAGAAAAGATGGTTTCCAGACTCGGGGGAGGCCACAATTTCTGGAGTTACTTGAAGGGGCAAGCTGTCGGCAATGCTGTTTTCAACAGGTCTCCCGTATGAGTAGATCTTTCGTCCATACCTGATGATTGCTGAATGACTGCTTGTTCAGATTGTACCAGATGTAAGTCACAGCGGAAACTTCAGCACCTTTTCTGCATGTGGAAGAAGCTCTGTAACAACAGGGCAAAGATGCTCATTGTTTCCTATGGTCCTTTGGAAATCACCTGCATCCACAACCTTACCTTTTACTACTTGCCTTTCTCTTTGTGCTCTGTCTTTAATCATTGATCCAGTAGACTCTCTACCCTTTGTTTTCTCACTGATCTGGATCAAAAGGCTGGCCACATTCTGTAGTGAGATCTGGGCGTGGTTTTGAACCAGATAAAAGTGCCGGTACCTGCCTGGACCATTGTTTCAAAGTACCATCTGCGATTGCGGTGTGCTTCCTTGACAGTTCCAGGAAGCACGTGAGGAGTGTTATGGAGTATATTATATGGCTGAGCTTGTGATTAGCAATACCCTAGAAGATTATGCCCCTTTCCCCAATGACTATATCTTTAAGGTATTTCAGGTAGGCGAAAGTTACTAGCACAAGATAACGATTTGTTAGCAGTTAGAATGAGTGCAGCATGTTCTTCATTCTGAACCATGCTTGGCGGTTGTGTTTTAGCTCAAAATTTTCAACACGAAAATTGTATGGAGTGGTAAATGGTGGTAGAAGTCAAATTTTGCAGGTCCCTGGTGGCTGATCTCTTCACTTCTTCAGTTTTCCTCCAAGTCCGGATCATATACTGTAGCCTACTGGGCTGTATGAATTCTGAATTTTAGATCACGGCCTATGTCGCTCGCTAGCACATCAGCAGCAAGCCTTCCGGTCTGCGCTGCTTGAATCGGCCCAAATGCTTTTGTTAATCCCTGCAAAAATGGCATCTGCCTGGAGTATCTTGCTCTCTTTTTTAATTTATAGAAGAAGCTTTCGGATTGCTTGGCCACTTTTGGTAGGGACAGAAGAATTCTCTTTTGTTTTTTTATTTGAAGAACTTCATTCTTCTTACTACCTATTCAAACCCTGAGATATTATATTTTTGGAATTTCAATTATTGTAGGAAAAGAGACTGGTACCTTGCACCATTTTGCAGCTCGTGTCGTACCCTTTATTCGGGAAGCCAGCCATAGAGGTAGTTCATCCGTGCAAGGAATGGAGAGATGGCAGGGACAAGAACGCCATGCCGGATAATGCCTGCCGTGTATGTTCCCAGCACTCCTCGCCATCTGCATGGGCATGAGTGCATGACCGGCTTCTGGTTCCAGGCCTCAAGGTTCCATTTGTTTTCTGATTCTCTTCCTAATGAAAACAATACCTGGATTTTACTTACTAGAGGAATGCAATAATCGAAATGTATCAGTTGCACGTCCAGTCCACATTCTTTGCTCTTCCTGATCTTAACCAAACATTATTTGCGCTGATGTCAAGCGGGCGCATGACTTTTGTGCTTTGTGTTTTGTTACATATCCGTGCACCCTTTTTATCCGGCTCAGGAAACTGCGTGCTCGTCCGGCGAGCAACAACGCGAGTTTCTGACCCCGCGCGAGTCGAAGATGACGAGAGAGCGCCCGCCGCCCACGGCAGTTGCTTGCCGAAAAAAGCAAGCTGCACGCCGCCGGATTCTCGCCTATCCCCCGCATCGTCTGGACTCTGGGATGGGATGGGATGGTGACGCCGATAGATCGATCGGGCGAGGAGTGGCGCAACGAGAAGCCTGCCGACCCGGGAGCGGATTCCCCTTGCCGCGAGCGCGACGCGCACGCGCCCGGCCCGTCAACCCTCATGTCGCCGTTCCACCCGACTGCCACGGACGCGAAGGCGAAGCCGTGGCGGCCGCCGCCGGGCTCGCGTCGTTGCTACCCGAAACGCACAGCACCTTGTCATCACAGAAGAAACGGGGGGAAAACAACCGACCGGGTCGCAGCGCGCCCCGAGAGCCAGCCAGCCGTGGTGGTGCACGCCAACGCGGCCCACGCACGAGTCCGCCCCCGCCCGATTCGAGCCCGCGAGCCTGTCACGTTGCGCCTGCAGCTGGCCTCCCTCGGCCCGTCACGGCACCGGACCCCACCCCGGTATATATCACGCCCGGCCCGGGGGGCCCCAGCTGGCAACCGCCGCCGCCGCCAGTGCAAGTACAACACACGCAGAAAGGGCCTCACGCCAAGCAGCGCGCAGCCGCGCACATAGAGAGCAAGTACAGATCGATCGGGCGGGCCAACCCATGGCGATCGGCGGGGCGGAGGCCGGCAACGGCGGCGGGGGCGGGGGAGGCGGCGGCGCGGCGGGCGGGACGAGGAGCGTGCTGGTGACGGGCGGCGCGGGGTTCATCGGCACGCACACGGCGCTGCGGCTGCTGGAGCAGGGCTACGGCGTCACCGTCGTCGACAACTTCCACAACTCCGTCCCCGAGGCGCTCGACCGCGTCCGCCTCATCGCCGGCCCCGCGCTCTCCGCCCGCCTCGACTTCGTCCTCGTATGTTTTTGGGTCCTCGCCCACCCCACCCCCGCGGCGCCCGCCCGATTCGCTTGAGCCGCCGCGATGCTTTGGCTGATTGATCTCTCCATCGGTGGGGTTTCAGGGGGATCTCAGGAGCGCCGATGACCTGGAGAAGGTGTTCGCGGCCAAGAGGTGGTAGATCGAAGGCCGGGCATGCCCTGCCTGCCTTTCTCTTCTCGATCAATTCCTCATTTCCTGCGCAAAACGTGCGAGCCACCCATGCGTTTGCTGCTGCTGGCCCTCCGTGTCCAGGTACGACGCCGTCGTCCACTTCGCCGGGCTCAAGGCCGTGGGGGAGAGCGTCACGCACCCGGAGATGTACTACGAGAACAACCTCGTCGGCACCATCAACCTGTACAAGGCCATGAAGAAGCACGGCTGCATGAAGGTACACCTACTACTACTGCTCGATCGGTCACGTTGCGCCGCGTTGTTGCTGCGCGCCGCCACGATCTGACCCCGCCCCCCGCGCGCACGTACGTGCAGATGGTGTTCTCGTCTTCGGCGACCGTGTACGGATGGCCGGAGGTGATCCCGTGCGTGGAGGACGCCAAGCTGCAGGCCGCCAACCCCTACGGCAGGACCAAGGTACCGTGAAATGAAATCGCCATGCCGGCCGGGCTAGCCTGAAACCGCCAGCCGCGTCGCGACGTCGCGCGTGGCTGTGGCTCGCGTTCGCTGACAGCGACGCGTAACGGCCTCGACTGCTCCCGTCGTTTGCAAAGCCCTGCTCACGGCATATCTCTGAATCTCTCTGATCGGGCTGCTGCTGATGCTGCAGCTTATCCTGGAGGATATGGCTCGTGACTACCACCGCGCGGACCAGGGGTGGAGCATCGTCCTGCTGCGCTACTTCAACCCCATCGGCGCGCACAGCTCCGGCGAGATCGGCGAGGACCCCAAGGGGATACCCAACAACCTTCTGCCCTACATCCAGCAGGTCGCCGTCGGCAGGCTCCCCGAGCTCAACGTCTATGGCCACGATTACCCCACCCGGGACGGCACCGCGGTGCGTGCCCTCGCCCTTTACGGAGTACTCCCTTTGCCTACAAAATCGGCACGGAACAGTCAAGAGACGCTGACAGATTTATCGCGTCGGCGTTTGATTCGCTTTGACGCCGAAATGTTTACAGCACATACCATTACTAGATCGTGAAATGCATTTGCGGTAATTTCGTTTGGTTGATTGGTGTTGCAGATCAGGGACTACATCCACGTCGTCGACCTGGCCGACGGGCACATCGCAGCGCTGAACAAGCTCTTCGACACTCCTGACATTGGTAGGAATACGATGCTGCCGAACCATTTTGGGCAGCACAGGTTTCAGCAATTGCCTGTACTTGACCATACTACCTCGTGTGTTCATCGCTTGATCTTTGCTGTTGGGTAGGTTGTGTGGCCTACAATCTGGGCACAGGGCGCGGCACATCCGTTCTCGAGATGGTGGCGGCGTTCAAGAAGGCCTCCGGCAAGGTTTTATCCGTGCATGGATCGTGCTCGTGCCTCTCTAATCCGTAGAAAGGGACCCCGAAACTGACGTTTCTGGCTGCAAAACTGCAGGAGATTCCCACCAAGTTCTGCCCCAGGAGACCGGGTGACGCGACGGAGGTTTACGCGTCCACGGAGAAGGCTGAAAGGGAGCTTGGATGGAGGTAACCTTTGTGAACAGTGACACGCCTAGACTTATCCGCATTCTTCAGAGCTTGGCAATGATTGATTATTGGCGCTCTAATTTCTTGTGTGGAGGGAAAACGCAAGCTGAGAGCTGATATTCTTGCTGCAGAGCCCAGTATGGAATCGAGGACATGTGCAGGGACCAGTGGAACTGGGCCAAGAAGAACCCGTACGGCTACTGCGGCGGTGCCGAAAAGAAGTTGTAGAGCGGATTCATCAAGAACTCCGGACTGAAGTGTCCATGGTTGTCTGAAACCACCTATCAGTGGAAGATGTAATAAGTACATAGACCACTCAATTGTGCCTACAAAAGTTTCATACGATGTCTCGTCTTATAAGGTCAGGTAGAGATTAGGGTTCATCGTATTTGGATAGTGCTAAATCATTAGCTTCTGGTCGTGAAAAAGCAATAGTGATACAGTACTTGTGACGTGTGGGGGGCGCTGATGAGTGACGTTACGCTTGCTACGGGGTGACTTTCAGATGCTTGGAACATGAGCTTGAGTTGTTCTTTCGCCCCAGAAGCTGCGCTTGATTAGTTTCCTTTGCACTTCATTTTGGTCATTCACGCCGCTGGGGCGCTGACCCCTGAATGCTTATAGAAAAAAAAAGACAGCAGCATCACTCGTCATACGTGCTGTATGCGTAGCTACGTGTAAATGCTAAGCGTGTGCCTGTTATCATTCGTAGTAGAAAGACAATTTTGCCACGGGTTAAGAAAACTAATGGATTATCATCGAATGCCTCTTACTTCCCGCTCCCGGCCACTAGCTCCTAAGCATCACCTTTGTCTCTAGCATTGGTTGTGCTACACAGGACAATTTCTAGGAGTGTTTTACGTGCCCACATAATTTGTTACATGTCGATGATGCCAACTACATATAACTCATGAGAAGATTAGTGCCCCGTTTGCAGGGACTAATTTTTAGTCGGCTTAAAAAATAGCTCTAACTAAACATTGGATAAATATAGGCTAAAAATCAGTTAATTTCTAACTAAACTTTAATTTCATTCACTCTCTAATCCAAGCTAAGGAGGACTAATTTCTTACCGCGAATGGAAATGACAGAAATACCCCCTTTAAACTTTATCCTCTACTCTCACGTAGTAGTCATGATATACAAGTGTATTTTATTAATAATCCAACTAAACATTAGCCCTCGGATCCAAGTAAAATAAGACTACTTTTGGTCAACTAAACTTACAGACGTCTAGTTTAGCTTTGTGAATAGCATAGACTTTGCACAGTACCAATTCGCATCTCTGGCTCTAGTCGATTTGGACGGGGAATATGGACACATTTTGAAGTGAAATTATGTTCCGTAATGGGACGGGGATCATGCTTCGCGCGCAGACAAAATACCGTGCAGTGCCGAGGAACGGCTGAAGCTAGTAGCCTAAACCCCTACCGTTGTAACCTGCTGTAATACTCTATAGGGGTGTAGGGAGCCGTTGGCGCATTCTTGGGTCGTTGTAAACTTTCACTTTCTTCTACCTTAATACAAAGATGTGCGATTCTCTTGCGTATTCGATAAAAAAAAGCTAGTAGCCTAAACTCTCGTTTTGGTGGTGTCTAGATGGTGTCGATTTATTACAAAAAAAGAGATGGTGTTGATTTTGCATTAATCCCACAAATCTAAAACTTGATGCAAGAAATGGCATAAAAAGTAGGACTACGCGTTTAATAAATCTAAATAGGATTGGTGTCATGCATACTTTTAAGGAAAAAATAATGACAATAAATAGGGCTTTTTTTAACTACTCTTAAAATGATTCCTTTGGTTTTATACACGAGGTATATGAAAATGGTCGACCACTTGTTCATTCTTCATTGTTTTCATGATCTCCAAACACGACTTCTGCTACCAAGATATTTTTTTCCTTTTTTGAAGTACAAGATAAACGGCTGTTATTTATTCACTCAATTGTAACCAAAACTTTGATTGCTTATAAATTGGAAGTCCTCTTTGTTTCCTTGCAAAAAAGAAACAAATCCTCCTTTTTTTAAAATTCCTTGATTTTAGAGGCAATCACAAGGAGAGGACTCTACCTCGGTCAGGAACCTTCTAATCCCCGCAGCCCACACCGCGTGCACCTTATCTCATCTCTCGTCTCCCCCACGACAAATCGCCTCCCCCAGTCCGCTCTCCCCCGGGAACCTTCTAATCCCCGCAGCCCACACCGCGTGCCCTATTTATTCGTCATCCGTATCAGAGAGAGAGCCTACACCTTATCTAATCTCTCGTCTCCCCACGGCAAATCGCCTCCCCCCTCCCCCTCTGCCCCGCCGCCGCCGCTAGCATTTCCCTTACTTCCATCGCTTCCACCTCCACCTCCACCTCCACCTCTCCTCTCGCTCCTCCCAGGCTCTACTCTCTTTTGAATGAGCTCTCGTGTCTCCGGGCCCCCCACCTTTTCCGGCTCAAGTGGTAGTAGTTTGGTTGAATCTGTTGCCCGGTGACTTCTCCTACCCTGATCCGGCCAAAGTGATTCATTTTGTTGCCTCCTCCCAACTTCTATCCTCCACCGCCGCGACGGGGCGGCATCTCTGCTATCTCTCCATTCCATCTACACACCGGCATCGGTAGGCTACCCGGCATCCCTTTAGATCCCGCAAGCGCAAAATCTTTCCCAACCCTAATTTTTCAAATCTAATCTGAATCCCAAATCTTAAGTGAATCGGAGCTCGTTGGAGTTAGATTTATGACTGGAAACAGATGTGGAGTGGTACCTGGAGTTAGAGGTCAGATCTTACCCATTTGATTTGTTATTTCTTTAATTTAATTGTTCCCTTGTTCTAATTTTAGCCTTTATTTTTTCAACACGCTCTTTCCTTATTTACCATTTATCTAAATGGAGAGTCCTCTACGTCTAGATTCTTTGGTTTTCTGACCGGATACATCTTTCCTAACGAAATGTTCTAATTTGAGTGTAAGGGTGCACGAACTCGAAAAGGAAAACACACAGAGAAAAAAATCCTATCCCACCCAGCATCCGTGGCCCGGCGGCCGACACGTGTCCCCTCCAGCCAGGCCCACCTCCGCGGCTACTTGAACCTTCGAGAAGGAATGGGCGTGAAAATGCCAGGGAACCTTCCGGCCTTCCGCCACTTCCCCCCGCCCACCATCCTGTTCCGCGCTACCCCCTCGGGCCCTCCTCCGCCGAGGCGCCGAGCACCATGTCCCGCCCTACCTCCGATCCCAGCCGCCCGTGCCACGCCAGAGCCGCATCCGACGGCCTGGCACAGCGCCGCAGCGAGATATCTAGCGGCTGGGCCCACCGCCCCTCTCGGTACGAGTGGTTTTTGTCGCAGCCCGGTTCACAAAGTGGGTCGGGTTTTTTCCTCGTGCAGCTGCTTCCCTTTCCCACCGTCTCTCTCTTCTCCCTCTCTCATTTCTGCCCTCCTCCCGTTGGAGTATAAAAAATTTCCTAATCCGCAATCGAAGCTTCCAGAAGGCTTCTTCTTCCGTACCTTCCACCCCACCCAACGCGAGCCGCTCTATCCCGCATCTGGAAGCTACGGTTTCCCCGGGCTCAGATCCGGCCGTGCTGCCGCGGTGGCTAGATGGCCGACCAGGGCGGCGCCTCCGGGGAGGCCTCCGGCGGCAGCGAGCCCCCTGCGCCCGCGCCCGCACCGGTGCCGGTCCCCGCGCCGGCTGCGGATGCGGCGGGGCAGAGGTCGCTGCCGACGCCGTTCCTGACCAAGACCTACCAGCTGGTGGACGACCCGGCGGTGGACGACGTGATCTCGTGGAACGAGGACGGCTCGACGTTCGTGGTGTGGCGGCCGGCGGAGTTCGCGCGCGACCTCCTCCCCAAGTATTTCAAGCACAACAACTTCTCCAGCTTCGTGCGCCAGCTCAACACCTACGTACGGTACCTGATGCTCGCTTGGCTTGTGATTCCTCAATCGGGGCTGGGGCTTGGCTTCCTTTGTTTTCTGGTTCGGCATGGAGCACCATGTCCCCGAGTGATGTGTTTGGATTTGCTTTGTTTGTGACGTAGGGATTTAGGAAGATCGTGCCGGACCGGTGGGAGTTCGCCAACGACTGCTTCCGGCGTGGGGAGAAGCGCCTGCTCTGCGACATACACCGCCGGAAGGTAGCGCCGGCAGCGGCGCTGGCGACTGCCGCCGCCGCCGCCGCGGCGTCCGGGGCGGTGACGGTGGCCGCGGCGCCGATCCCCATGGCCGTCCCGGTGACGCTGCCGGGGTCGCCGGCGATCTCCTCCGACGAGCAGGTCCTCTCCTCCAATTCCGGCTCCGCTGAGGACCATCAGCAGGCGGTGCCGTCCGGCTCCGGGCGCGCGTCCGCGTCGGGCGACACGGGCGAGGAGAACGAGCGCCTCCGCCGGGAGAACGCGCGGCTGACCCGCGAGCTCGGCCAGATGAAGAAGCTCTGCAACAACATCCTACTCCTCATGACCAAGTACGCCTCCTCCCAGCAGCTCGACGCCACCGCGGCGCTATCCTCCGTCGTCAACTGCTCCGGCGAGTCATCGGAGGCGCTGCCCCCGCCCCCGCCCCTGCCGCCGGCGATCCTCGATCTAATGCCCTCGTGCCCGGGCCTGGCCACCGCGGCCGCGGGCCTCGTCGCCGGCGCGGACCCCGACCAGGCCGCGAGGCTGTTCGGCGTCTCCATCGGGCAGAAGCGGACGCGGGTGGACGACGACACCGGCGAGGAACCGGCGGACCACGGCGGCGCCGGCGCGGAGGTGAAGACGGAGGCGTCGGATCCGCATCAACATCCAGGCAGCAGCAGCAAGGAGCCGTCGCCGGACCAGCACCCCTGGCCCATATACCGGCCCACGCCCGTGTACCACTCGATGCGGCCCTGCAACGGGCCAGACCAGGGTGCTGGGTCGGACCAAGACGGGTCCAATTCCAGGTGAGTGGGTCCGCCCCCAGCCTGTAGAAGCTTCTAGTACCAATTAATCAATCACCATATTATATGGGCAACTAATTGTCATTTAGAGACATATATAATAATAATACTAGATCTTTTTTTGTGGTTATTTTACTTTGTTAGTTGGGGATTGGGAAAGTCCTGTCCCTTGTAATCTGCACTCCTTTTCCCTGATGCTTTGTGTATAAAATCAGCGGTCAGAATCCATGAACATGAACAATCAGAGCGGCCCTGTTGTATTTATACCCGTCGATCGTGGAAATGAGAAGAGCATTTCCAGGATATATTGTTTGACCAGGGCTTATCTCTACTGTTCATTGCTCGTTTTCGTGGGTTTGAATGCCTGTAATTCTGTAGTAAATTGTAAATACGACCGCTGATTTGTATGGGGGTTCTTGGGACCGCGTGCTCACCAGATTTGTGATACTGAGTCAAAGGACACGTTTGTAGATTGCAAACCAATACTGGACTCTATGGTCGTCGACATTTCTTGTAAGTATGTTGTTTATTAGTCAATTCAGAGAGGGATTACTCAGCAATCAGCATTTGTGTGGGCCCAACCGGCGAACCCACAGACGTCATTGCCACCTAGAAGGCGCGCTTTGTTCTGGATTTTCTTGAAGTGAATAAGTGATGAGGTGTGGATGCTGCAGGGGATTAGATAGGGACGCGTTGTCCAGTCGTTGTAGGGTCAAGCGAAATGCTTTGGCATTTCTAGATTGTTCTCTGTTGCCTCTTTTTTTTTCTTTTTTTCTTCTGAATTCCACCAGAGTATGGGACGGTTGCATTTGCGTGGGCAGTGGTGGGCAGTGGGCAATGGCCACTAGGTTGGTGGTGGAGTTCTCTTTGGAATCTTCAAAAAGAGTTTCGCTTGTTTCTTCTCCAATTGAGGGGGGGAAAAACTCTTGGGATATTCGATCTCCATTTGATACGTCAGAATGGATCTTGCAGAGTGTTTTCCATGGACCATGGATAGACCCCCACCCTGTAGATGAGGCAGCATTTGAACTGATGTTTTAGCCAATCGAAAAAAGTCTATCCATACGAAATTCATCAGAATCCCGGAGAATCATTACAATCACCCCTGTAATAGAATCGCTCACAAGGTATCATTCGCTTGTTTCTTCTTCAATAGATAGAAAAAAAATACTCTTGGGACATTCGATCTCCATTTGATATGTCAGAACGGATCTTGCAGAGTGTGTCCATGGACCATGCATAGAAACCCCAGCCTATAGATGAGGCGGCATTTTGTCCATTCAAGTTACCGAAAAGTGAATGTGAAGTTTGGTGAAAATGACACATCGGACACTGTAGCGCACTGTAGTACTTTTCGTTTAGTTGTGGTAATCGTTGTCCTACCATGACCTAACTAGGCTCAAAAGATTCGTCTCGTTGTGTACATCAAAACCATGTACTTAGTTTTTTATTTACCCACGTTTAGTGTTTCATGCATGAGGAGAGAGATTTGATGTGATTTAATGTGATAGCTGAATAGTGAAGTTTGGAGAGAAATTTTGCCTTTTCAAGGGAACTAAACATGGCAACGGATGAGTTGATGTTTCAGCCAATCGAAAAAGCCTATAGTCTATCCATAGACCAGGAAATTCATTGGAACCCCGGAGAATGAATAGTGCTATTCATTCTATGGTCACAAATAGTGCTATCCGAGCACTATTCGTTCTATCACGCCCATAGTAGCAATTGCTCACAAGGTATCGTTACAATTAACCCTGAATGACGTGCCATATCATATACTCACAATGTACTCTAGACAACATAATAGCAATCGCTCACAAGGTAGGTTGAGTCGGAGAGAAAGAAGATAAGAAAGAAGAGAAGCGAGCCGCAAATTTACAGCATGCTTTTAGCTGGCTGCAACGTGAATTTCAAGAATATTAGTGAGAGAATATATAGGAGATGGACCATGTATTTATGATATACATAACCAATTCTCGATCTTAGATAAGCTCAAAATGATATGGCATAAGCATATACGAAATAATCAGTAGTTGGTTGGATTGCAACCATGCTCTAATGACAACGTAGCCGGTGTCAACTTGTCAAAACTAGATTAAACATTTGTTTTCCACTCCGTTGCAGGTTTTAAATTTAGATAAATGAACGTTCCGGTCAGCAGCGAGACATGTGTGGTGGCAACTGGCAACAAGGTGTTCATACCGGTATTTCGACAAAAAAAAAGTTAGAATCTAATGACGTCAGCTTTGTTCAACAACTTATTTTAACAAAATAAAATAAATCGTATAGCATCAAAACTAGATTAAATGTTTGTTTTCCACTCGTTGCGGGATTTAAATTGAAATGTAGGATGTTTTTATGCTGCTAAGCTGAGATCGACAAGCAAGTACACAGGCCGAAAAGGTCTCGAGACGAAGCGGGTCATGAGCAATGCAAGTATCGAGCTATCGAGTTTTTCCCATTAGTCGACGTATAAAAGGCCCGTAAAGCGAAACCTCTTCTTCTTTTGTACTACTCTCGTTCGAGAATGGTAGTCGTTCCGCAAAGAAATGTTGTATTGGAGATAGGCAAAATATGTTGGTCGAAACGTCATCTAAAAAGAAGAGGGAGAGTAATACTCCGCTCCATAATGATAATCCTTTCTCGGTATAGACATAACGCGTTGTAGGCTAACGTTTATAGTTCTTCAATTCGTAGCTTGGGTCTACTATTATACTACGTTTAACAACGTGGGTAACAATACATGCTGGTCTTATTTTATGATTTTTCGGTATCTAAAACGTGCACGTTCCACGCAATTTCGTGCACTTGGCTGGATATCTTCCATATAAATTCTGCCAAAATAATGCGACGACGACCGACACATTCTACTACACACACGCTTTATCCATTACCAGCATTGGATGCCACACCAAACGAGCTCCGCGGAAACTTCAATGGCCGTGCACTGTAGCATCGCCGCGGCAATTTTGCCACAGTACACGATGGCCGAGTAGGAATTCCGCACGCGCGCCTTTCCGTTTATAGCATCTGATTAATCGTTGTCTCGCACCACACCAAAACCCAAACGCCGTGGGGCGGAACGAACGAAGCTTCCATGATCGTGCATCGCAGCGGAAACTTTGAACGCGCAGCAACCAAACCGTAGCGGCCTCAATCTCCGACGACGCCTCCGCCCCTTGGCTTCTCCTCCTCCATATAAAGCACCCGCCGCGCACGGCTCGTGATCGTGCGCCACGTTCTTCTTCCATCGATCGAGTTCGAGTCGAAACGAGCCTAGCTAGCTAGTGCGCAGCGCACCCATCGGCCCTAGGTTTTTTTTTCCCGACGCCGATCGATCGACGCGGGGACATGGCGGCGCGCAAGGGTTCGACGACGACGATGCCGATGACGCTCGAGGTGACGGTCGTCTCCGGGGAGGGCGTGCGGGTGCCCTCGGGCCGCCCGCTCTGCCACGGCGCCTACGCCGTGGTGCACACCGCGGCGTCGTCCGCGCCCACCCGCGTCGACGACGACCCCGACTGCCACGGCTTCCCGTACTGGTCCGAGGCGGTGCGCGTCGCGCTCCCCGCGGGGGCGCCCGCGCTGGACGTGGAGATCTGCCGCGCGCGCGGCGGCGGCGGCGGGGCGAGGCGCACGGAGCCCGTGGCGGCGGCGCGCGTCCCCGTCGAGGACTTCACCGTCGGCCCGCCGGGGCACCTGCATTGCCTCAGCTACCGCCTGTTCGACTCCGGGTGCTGCGCGGGGATGCGCCGCCGCAACGGCATCGTCAACATCACCGTCAGGAGGATCGACGCCGCGCCGGCGGCCGTGGGGAAGGCGAAGGCGCCGGCGGCCGGGAAGGCCGTGGACGCGGCCGGCCCGAGCTGGAGTGGGGCTTCGTGCTCTGGCGCTGCGGCGGCTCAGGGGAAGCCGGCGGCTCCCGCTGGGGCGGCGATGGGTTACCCCGTCGGGTGCTAGGTGACTGGGGCATGTCAAAATCTCGCGCTATTCGCTAGCACTAGTTTTCAGGATCGTCTGAATTTGATTTACCGATTCCGTGATCTGAATAATGTATGAAAGAACAGGGTCATCAACTTCGTCTCTGTGTATATAGATCAACATTTTAATGTCGGTTTCAGGGTTGCAATCTTTGTCTGATCTGGTCTCTACTCATCAGTACTAGGATTGTCTGAATTTTTACAATGCATTTGATTGTTTGAAAGAATGTAAGAACAGCCTTTGTCAAACAATTTGCGACGTCGATCTCTATGTGCATTTGATACTTTCTATTACCTGATCACTACTGTTCAGTATGATCGGGTTTTTTTTTGTAATGCATTGGACGATTCGAAAGAATGTAAGAACATCCCTTGTCAGAAAATTTACTGCATTATTTTCTGAGATGTTCTTCAGGTTGTCTAGTTCTTGTTTGGAATTTTTTTTGAATTAATATTATTTAAATACGAAATTACAAATTAATTGTCCTGGATACCAAAATTACAGAAATATGCTACTATTGTTTAGTGAGTAGACGAAAATATTGATTTTGTCTATCCATCGGACGAAAATATTGATTTCGTCTATCCATCGGACGAAAACATATTTTCGTCTATTGGGTGGACAAAATCCACCATATTTCGTCTACCCATTAGACGAAATTTAATTCATCTTACCACCGGCTGACCATACATGACGAAAATAGATTGTGCATGACGAAATCTATTTTTATGAGATGAAAATAAATTTCGTCTTCTCACTAGACGAAATTTAGGTCCTTGGGTAAAAAAAATAAAGTCCACTCCCTGCCGGCGCCCAGGAGCTCGCCGGCCGCAGCTGCTCCCTCCCTCGTCCGCGGCCGGCCGTCCACTCCCTGCCGCACGCGAGCAACTCCGCCCGCGCCGCTGCAGCTGCTCGGTCCGCCGCCGGACGCGCACGCGAGCAGCTCCCTCCGCCGCCAGCCCCGCACGCGAGCAACTCTCTGCGTGCAGTGATCAATCATCAAATTAATACTAAGCCATCAACTAGTTGCAATGCATAAGGGAGCTGTACGCGAATGCTGGCGGAACTAGCAAGTCGATCGATAGATATATACGTATGCATATGTAGTATAAGTACTTGTTGCCCCATGCGGCCTGCATGCGGACGACGAGCTCCTGTTCGTCGGCCGTGAAGTTGCCGCGGCGCAGGTAGTTGAGCCACCGCAGCCGGCAGCTCTTGCGTGCCACCGCAGCCGTCGCGGCCGGAGAGAGCTGCTCGCGTGCGGGGTAGGCGGCGGACCGAGCAGCTGCAGCGGCGCGGGCGGAGTTGCTCGCGTGCGGCAGGGAGTGGACGGCCGGCCGCGGACGAGGGAGGGCGCAGCTGCGGCCGGCGAGCTCCTGGGCGCCGGCAGGGAGTGGACTTTATTTTTTTTACCTTTGG
Organism: Echinochloa phyllopogon; assembly: GCA_033239725.1. Taxonomy (NCBI): domain Eukaryota; kingdom Viridiplantae; phylum Streptophyta; class Magnoliopsida; order Poales; family Poaceae; genus Echinochloa; species Echinochloa phyllopogon. Next base: position 43,807,051 of record BTCW01000002.1, on the reverse strand, counting down.
ACCTAAATTTCGTCCGGTGAGAAGACGAAATTTATTTTTATCTCGTAAAAATAGATTTTGTCATACACAGCCTATTTTAGTCATTCATGGTCGTCTGCTGATAAGACAAATTAAATTTCGTCTAATGAGTAGACGAAATATGGTGAATTTTGTCCACCCAATAGACGAAAATATGTTTTCGTCTGATGGGTAGACGAAATCAGTATTTCCGTCTGCTGGGTAGACGAAATCTTTATTTTCGTCTACTCACTAGACGATAGTAGCACATTTCTGTAATTTCGGTATCCAGGGTAATTAATTTGTAATTTCGTATTTAAATAATATTAATTCAAAAAAAATTCTTCTTGTTTGATCACACCTTTCTGGTGCTACTCGTAATAGTACATGATAACGCGTAAGATTAGTACGTTTCTCAGTCGAGTATGGTCACACGGAAACTACCCTGTGCATCAGTACGTTTCCTGGGTTTGGGCCTGATAGGCTCGATGTGTTGGACCAAATTCGTTTATCATGCAGAAATTGGCCTGTGATTTCCCTGTTTCCCCTTGTTGGACTTGGACCGAGTTCGTGCGTTGACGCATTGGTCCTGGTCTCCTGGATAAAGAAACCTATCTTTTTGAACGACCTGTGGAATTTTGACGAATGCGTCCCCGAGTCAACTATGATAATTGCGAGAAATCTGCACGTTGCTGTTCCGGTTCAAGGTCAGCTGCTGTTATAGCAGAATGCAAAGTTTCTTTTCTTTTTCTGTTTTGGAACGAACGGCATACCAGAATACAGATTCTTGGGTTCACACATGGTCTTGGAATCAAAGTTAACGCTAACTACAATTTATCTTTTGACTGAGCTGTGGATTTATGTGGTGATGAATTTCATCTTGGTTCGGTGAATGTCAGATGCTCTGAAATCCATCCCTGAATTTTGCAGATCAGTACGTAGAGTTCGCGCGTCGTTGCCAATGGCAATTGCACAAGAGTTCCCGGATTCAGAAATCCATGTCATCGAAAAGCCCAAACGTAGGAGAGCTCCGGAACTCATGACGACTTGCTCTCTCACCTACAAAGGGCCCAAAAAGCAGGAGAGCTCGGGCTTCAGGGCTCCACTATCATGCTCCGCTACGTCTTGGTGAAATGGTGAGCACAACTGCACAAGAAGCAATCAGGTTAAGAGGAACCTACTATTCGTCATACACAAGGACCAACATTTATCTCGTCTTGTCTGAAGCTGCATTCTTGATGGGTTCGCCAGTTTCAGTTTCAACCACAAAACGTGACCCTGACGGCTCAAGCACTTTTGGCAACGACAGCCACCTTACCAGATCCTGTTCCTCATCCCCCTGAAGCTGTTCCCTTCGGTAACAAACTTGATCATTGCTGTTTTCAGTGGTAGATCACTGGGGTCAGTAGATAACCGGCCCAACGAGCGCGCCTGAAGATGGTAGAGTTCAGACTCAACTCAGAGTTCGTCTGACGGCGTGGTCCAACGCAATCAACGCTAGTCTTCACTTTTCAGTCGTCGTCTCTTGCTGAACTGAGGAGGGGGTCTCTTCTTCACTCTTGCTCAGCCTTCTTCGTCCCCCTTGAATGTCTTCTTGATGACGATGCTGAGCTCTGACTGCAACGAACTGCACGCTTTTGCTCCGTCTCGGCAGGGGCTTTAAACGGGTTCCCGCACCCCAAGACATGCAATCAATGGCTGCGGCTCTCCTGTGGCAGTCGAAAGCGCACATTCATGGTGGCAGCTGCTGCTGCTGCCGCCGGCTGATCGGTGATCAGTTACGCCATGAATACACCGCGCATGCACTCCACAGGCCTTGCTTTCAGCAGCATCAGTCAAGACTCAAGAGCCTCGTCGCTGAAATGCACACCAACGACGCACAGAACAGACAGCTCCATCCATGAAAGCCGCCCTATCAGTGGGGGATCATCATGGCATCGTATTTCTTACACCCTTGCAACTTGCAGACATCACTTCCAGTAATTCAGACCAGATAAGTTGCGACGGGAAGATCTAACTGGTAGCTCTGCACTCTGTTGGTTTAGTCTTTTCCTTGACACGGTCTGATCAACCACTCAAGAGGCGATGCGAGTAATAACTGTATTTATATGGGCCTATGGGGTACAGTATGTACGGGAAGATCTAACCGCTAGCTAGCTACTGCGAGGAAGACGAGCCGAGACGTACGCCGCCGCGCCGCCCTTTCCCATCCACCTTTATTGCGCAACCGTCTGCCGTCCTCGCCGGCGCCCTCTTACGCGCAGACGCCGCCACGTACGCCTTCGGCCTTCACCCCTTCGCGACGCCGACGACGACGCGTCGCCGTCGATCCGCAGGCCGGCCACGTCCCGCGCCTGGTAAGCAGGTAGCTAGCCGTCGCCGGGCCGATGACCCAAACACGCAGCCCGCCGTGCGCGTTGATTGCCAGCCAGCGCGCCTCCTTTGCCGTCGCGCGTGGTTGCGCCGAGGAAAGCAATGCAAGGCGCGCATGCAGGTGCAGGACAGCAGGAGCTCGGCTTGATCGGAGTATATCAAGACCGCCGGCCAAGTAGCAGCAGCATGCCCATACGCTAGTCAAACATGCATGCATGTTGGACTGTTCGTCTATCATCCATTATCTCAGAGTTTATGAATAATGAATAGTCCTCAAGTGGATATGATACAAGTCTAGCAGCTTGTCCATATCCAACCACTAAATGAAAAATGAATGAATTTCCTGGTTCCTGGAAGGGTGCAGAAAATGCATGAATGCGGTATCAGTGCCACTTAATGTCGGGGTAGATGTCTGTCAATGGGTTCTTGTCAAAGGCATCCGAGACTCTTCTTCCGAACTCTGAACGGAGCTCACTAGAGCTAGCTATTTTGGGGCTGCGCTATTATTCAAGGAGTTCACATCAGAGACCAGCGTACGTATACGGCACAATCTACGCTGCGTCGGTCAAACCGGATGAACCGTAATACACGTCCGATGCTAGGCTCGATCTGTAAGAGCTATCATTACATGAGGATTGGCTGTGGGCGCAAATGCGCTATGCAGTCGACCACATCCAGTACGTCCCTGATTATTTCAATCTTTTTTTCGTCATAGCTTGTGCGTATCATCATAATGATATGACGCGTGGCGTTATGACAACAGGCACATATTCTTGCATACCACACGACCGAGCGCCTGCTGGTTCCATCATGATGTTGTTGTCTAGCCACAATAATTGAACCAATGATCGTCATCAAGACCGACTATGGAGAAAGTGAAACGTGCATCGCGGAAAGGGAAGAGAGGAGACACGCTCACTGCTAGAGGAAAGTTAGCAATGATATATGTGCGAGAACGTCTAAATCTCGTAACCAAAAAGAGGACACGTAGAACAGCAAGTCTAGGCACGTACAGTACTAGGGTACACATCAAACCATGCCGAACATGTCAAGTGCAAGACCCCCAATACTTCGAACAAATTAAAGAAGAAAATATGCTGAAACCAGCCATGCATGGCGTGCCCTGCGATGTACAGTTTTAGACAGCATCCAACGCGAACCAGTTGGAAAACTTTGGGCAATAAACGCATTTCCATAACGGTGGCCACTACAGCTGGGAATGAATACCGAATCTGTAGCCGCGTGTTTTGGCATCCCTAATTAAGATTGTTCATTAATACCAGCGCATCCATATTCGTATCAGCATGTACCGATGTACGTATGAATAACTGATGAATCCTCCCTAGGTTGCCATCTTTTGAGTTTTGATACCCTCCCATTAATTCCGAGGTTGCCATGGAACACTGGAGCAGCAGCACGGTTTCTCCCGTAAAAGTCAATCGTGACACGCGCGGCCAGGAAGCGTACAGCACGCGGGCTCGTGTGCACCGGACCGGAACGGCACGGGGTCACCCGGCGCAACAGTACGTAACGTGACGGCATGCAGCACCCGGCGCCCAGGGCCAAAGCACTGGTTAGCAGCCGCGCCCCCGGCCCGCGCGCGCCGGCCACCTACATACGCCACGCTATGTCCCCACACCTCCCTCCACGGCGCGCTCCACCGCGGCGACGCCCGTGCCCGTGCGCCCACGCGGTGCCGCCACCTCTCCCTCTGCTAGCTGCGAGTACATGCACAGCTCGATCGGGTGCGCGGCGCTCAGGCTCAACAGCTCGGCACGGCGCACAGGCGCGTCGCGGCATTTACTCCGCGCCTCGTCGTGCCAGCCTAGCCCAGCGCCAGCGGAACGGAACCGAACCAAACCAAACGAGCCTGCCTGCCTGCCCGCCTCGCACCGGACCGGACGTCGCACCAGAAAAACCCCACCCCCACCCGCGCCGCCGCCGCGCCTCATTTACTCGAGCCAGCCCCGCCGCCGCCCCTGCCCCCGTCCGATCTGCCCCCCATCCGCCGAGCGCCGCGCCGCGCCGCGCCGGGGGCAGGCTCGCCATTTCTCGCGCCGTGCCCGGAGGACCCCCCACCCCACCCCGTACGGCGTCCCGGCCGCGCCCGATTGAATGAATGGCCGGCCGGCCCAGCCAGAGCCAGCCCAGCCACACCGCCCGTGAGAAGTCCCCGTCACGCTCGCCCTCCCTCCCTGGCTCCCTCCTTTCTGGCCTGCCTCCCCTCCTCTCCCTGCCGCCGCGCCGTGCCACCCGCTTTTTTTCCACGGCATTTTTTGCGCGCCTCCAATCCCTCGCCCGCGCGCGGCGCTACAGCACGGCTGACAGCGAACCGGGTCCCTTTTCCACCCCCTCTGCCCCCCCTCCCCCCGTCTCCATCTTTCGAGAGGCATAAAAATTGGTCGCTGTTGTACTTGGCGTCCATCCAATCGGGATAACCCACCTCGGCGGTGCGGTCCCCGCCCGGGCATTGCATTGAGCCCGCTAACCTCAGCTTCACCTCAGCCTCGCAACAACACAGCCATCGTTTCGTTTCGTCTCGTCAGTGGCCCATTGCCAGATCACCGAGAGTGTGAAAGTAAACAGACGAGCCGCGCGGCCTACGTTTACACCGGCTGCTGCTGCTGCACCGGTGGGGGTGGGGGGCCATTTGACTCTCGCGCTCGTTGCGTCCTCCGCCGTGTGCGAGTCAGCCCCACTTGATTTTTGTGCCCGCGGCCCGGCCCCCGGGGCTTGTTCGTTTCCTCCGCCTGGCCCCGAGACGAGACCCCCGGAAACGCTCCGAAAATACGTACACAGCTTTTCCGCCGTTTCACGCTGGTTTACACGGCGGCAGCGAGAGAGACGGTCGTCCGCGGTGGGGGCACCTCTTTTTATCTGCTGCCTGCCTCCCCGCGAGCGCGAGAGCGGCGGTCGCTGGCTCGTAGACTGGCTCCACGTCCACCGCTTTATCTAGCTCCCCTCCCTCTCTCTCTCTCTCTCTCTCTCTCTCTCTCTCTCCCTCGTAGCCATAGCCGACCCGACCAGACTCTCGAGTTCTCTCCTCTCGTTCCTCTTCGTCCCTTCACACTCCTCGTCGTCTGCCTGTTGCTCTCCTCTTCTCCTGTGGTGGAGCGGCAGGAGTAGCGGCGGGTTGTTCATCTGCTTGGCCGCCTGAGGCTTTCGGATTTAGCAGCTAGGGGTCGCCATCGCCGCCGTTGCGACGGCGGCGGCGGAATTTGGCGTCGAGCTCTTCCGAGTTCTATAACAGGTGGACGCGTCGATCCCGGTGTCTGTTCGTTCCTGGTGCCGAACTCGGGCTTCTTTCTTTCCATGTCAGGCCTCCCCATGATTCCCTTCCATATTTGCTCCTCCCGCGGCAGCTAGCGTGGCCGCGCTCCGGCGTTTTTAATGCATGCCGCCTCTCCCTCCTCTCGCCACATAAAAATTTATTAATTCCTTGGGATCTGAGGAGATCCTCCCTCCGCTCCCGGGGGTTGGTAGGATCGCGGCGCGGGCAGCAGGGATTTTCTTTTCTTAGCCAGGAGTGCGCGGAGAAGAAGAAGAAGAAGCAGTCTTTCTTTTCCTGTGTTGCTGCTGTTTTTGTTTCCAGTCGTCCGCTCCGCTGCTCTTGATGAGCTTCGGTGGCATGTTCGATGGCGCCGCCGGCTCCGGCGTCTTCTCCTACGACGCTGCCGGCGGCGCGGGCGCGGGCATGCACAACCCCGGCCGCCACATCCCCGCGCCGCCCCTCCCCAAGCCCGCCGGATTCGGCGCCCCTGGCCTCTCCCTCGGCCTGGTATGTACACACCCACCCGCTCCATGCGCTGCGGTTTTTCTGATTCTTTTTCTCCTAGTATGTCTGACTCGTTTTTCTTTGGGTTCGTCTAGCAAACGAACATGGACGGCGGGCAGCTGGGCGACATGAATCGCATGGGCCTGATGGGCAGCGGCGGGAGCGGGAGCGCCGGCGAAGGCGACTCGCTGGGCCGCGGCCGGGAGGACGAGAACGACAGCCGGTCCGGCAGCGACAACGTGGACGGCGCCTCCGGCGACGAGCTCGACCCGGACAACAGCAACCCGCGCAAGAAGAAGAAGCGATACCACCGCCACACCCCGCAGCAAATCCAAGAACTCGAAGCGTATGCCGTGCCGCCTTCTTGACTTCACAACCAAGAACGTACAGGAATTTTCTTCTGCCTGAGTTTTTAGACCTAACTAACACTCTTAAGCATGCGCGTCTGATGTGCAGTGTGTTCAAGGAGTGCCCCCACCCCGACGAGAAGCAAAGGATGGAGCTCAGCAAGCGGCTCAACCTAGAGAGCCGCCAGGTCAAGTTCTGGTTCCAGAACCGCCGCACGCAGATGAAGGTTCGGAGCACGCACAGATAGTAGATCAGTCGTCAATCGATCAATCCATGCTGCAGGACACGGCATGTGTCTATATATCGAGGTAGTCGTATCTGATGACAATTTCGTGTCTTTGCATCGATCGCCGGCGGGTGATATATGAATCGAGCAGACGCAGATCGAGCGGCACGAGAACGCGCTGCTGAGGCAGGAGAACGACAAGCTGCGGGCGGAGAACATGACGATCCGGGAGGCGATGCGCAACCCCATCTGCGCCAACTGCGGCGGCGCGGCCGTGCTCGGCGAGGTGTCCCTGGAGGAGCAGCACCTGCGCATCGAGAACGCGCGCCTCAAGGACGAGCTCGACCGCGTCTGCGCGCTCGCCGGCAAGTTCCTCGGCCGCCCGATCTCCTCCGGCGCCGGCAGACCCATGTCCCTGCAGGGCTGCTCCGGCCTCGAGCTCGGCGTCGGCACCAACGGCGGCTTCGGCCTCGGCCCCCTGGGCGCGTCGTCGGCGCTGCAGCCCCTCCCCGACCTGATGGGCGCCGTGGGCTCGGCGGCGGGCATGCGCCTACCCGCGGGCATTGGCGGCCTCGACGGCGCCATGCACGACGGCGTCGACCGCACCGTCCTCCTCGAGCTCGGGCTCGCCGCCATGGAGGAGCTCATGAAAGTGTCGCAGATGGACGAGCCGCTCTGGCTCCCGGCCGGCCCCGACGGCGGCGGCGGGCTCGAGACGCTCAACTTGGACGAGTACCACCGCGCGTTCGCCAGGGTGTTCGGGCCGAGCCCCGCCGGGTACGTCTCCGAGGCCACCCGCGAGGCCGGCATCGCCATCACCAGCAGCGTGGACCTCGTCGACAGCCTCATGGACGCGGTACGTCGTCGTATGCGTGCACTTCAGCAGTGCCATGCCCGGCCGTGTTAATGGCGTAGTAGTACGTGGTTTCATTGTTGCCGCGGGTAGATGCCAGTGACACGTACACGGCGATGACGACGGCGTTCGTGTTTCGTGCGTGCAGGGCCGGTGGTCGGAGATGTTCCCGTGCATCGTGGCGAGGGCGAGCACGACGGACATCATCTCCAGCGGCATGGGCGGCACGCGCAGCGGGTCAATCCAGCTGGTGAGTCATCGTTCTCCTATTCGCCCACGCCCCCTATTCCGTCACGCAATGCCATTGCCCATTGCGTGCCATCCTCTTGCACGCACACGCCAAGCCTACATACGCCGGCCATGTCACTGACGACCTCGATCACGACTGATGATGTACGCGTATGGAATGCATGCAGATGCACGCGGAGCTGCAGGTGCTTTCGCCGCTGGTGCCGATCCGGGAGGTGGTGTTCCTCCGGTTCTGCAAGCAGCACGCCGAGGGCCTGTGGGCCGTGGTCGACGTCTCGGTGGACGCCATCCTCCGCCCCGACGGCCACCACCACGCGCAGCAGAACGGCGGCGCCGCCGGGTACATGGGCTGCCGCCTCCTCCCCACCGGCTGCATCGTGCAGGACATGAACAACGGCTACTCCAAGGTAATGTAATGTGTAGTGTACGTGCCCCGTTATACATACCGGTGCGGTTGGCCGTGCTGGCTCCACCGGCCACCGCCGTCCGTCCCAACCGCCTTAAATCCGCACGGCGCAGCGGCATGTGCGCCGCTACAGTGCGCGAGTTACGCGCGCGGTCCAGTATTTTATGCTGCCCCGACGCGTGCGGCGTACGTGGGGGCGAGGCGACTGGCGAGCGAACGGATGAATAATCCAAGGCCGCGGCGCCACCGCCCGCGCGCGCACCAATCGAGACGATGCGCGCAGCGGCGGAGGTCAATGCTCCCGTGGCCGGCCGGGGGCGGGCGCGTGAGATCAGTTGGTTTCCGTGGCGTCAGCCGGCGGAGGGCCAGACGCAGTACGTCGCCCGGCCGGTAGTCTGGCGCGCAGGCGCGGCGAGCTTATTGACCTGTAGCATGGGCATATATCTAGGCTGGTAGGCTTGGGTATGGTATCACATGATTTTCTTACCCGATTTTGCAACATTTTCGACGCCTTCGCTACCGTATCCTCGCGGTCGTACGTGCGGCGGAATGCTCGCGCCGGCCGGTAGCGCGCGCTAGGTCGCCGAGATCCATTTTTTTAGGGTAGTATGTATGTACTATATCATGATGTTTGATGGTCAGTGACGAGCTTGTGCGCGCACGAATGCGACCTGCGATTAGAAAAATCCAAGCCTCCCATGACCCAAGAGCGCCGAGTCTTGGCTGTAGATCTTGTTTGTTTCCTGTGCGTTAACAGATCTCTTTCCGGCAGCGCTGCTGCTGCTTCGGTACGTAGCCTTATCTTAGCCGGGGCTTTTGCAGTGGTCAACCGGGTTTTCTTCGTTCAGAACCCTGACCGGAATCCCTGATGCCCACGCTCTTGTGCTCATGACGATGTTGATGAGCGCCGCAGCTGTTGCGGTGTACTGCCTCGCTTGTCCTTTTGCGCGGTGGCGTTTGCCCCCGATCGATCTCGTCGTGGCCATTTTCTGCGCGTCCTTTACCTTGCGTTCGCGGCCAGCGGCACGCCCCCCCCCCCCCCCCCCCCCCCCCCCCTCCCTCCTCACACCTGCCTCCGCCATTACTGCCCTGTCGCGGCGGCAAGTGGCCGTGGCCAGCGGGGAAGGGAAAGGAAAAGCCGTGACGACGCGGCGCGCATCATGGGAGCTCCCCGTGCTAACCGCTGCTTGCTTGCTTGCTTTTGTATGTACCGTGCGTGCAGGTCACGTGGGTGGTTCACGCGGAGTACGACGAGACGGCGGTGCACCAGCTCTACCGCCCGCTGCTCCGGTCCGGACAGGCCCTCGGCGCGCGCCGCTGGCTCGCCTCGCTCCAGCGCCAGTGCCAGTACCTCGCCATCCTCTGCTCCAACTCCCTCCCTGCCCGCGACCACGCCGGTGAGTAATAACTAACTTAATTACTGATCAGTGCTGCCTGCCTCGTCATATATTGCTCCGTGCGTGGAACATATGCGGTGGTTAATTAACCATGGCGACGGCGGTGGATGAACGTGGATAATGCATGCAGCGATAACGCCGGTGGGGCGGAGGAGCATGCTGAAGCTGGCGCAGCGGATGACGGACAACTTCTGCGCGGGGGTGTGCGCGTCGGCGGCGCAGAAGTGGCGGCGCCTGGACGAGTGGCGCGGCGGCGGAGACGGGGCAGGATCTGCCGGGACAGGCGCCGCCGCGGGCGAGGGGGAGGAGAAGGTGCGCATGATGGCGCGGCAGAGCGTGGGTGCGCCCGGGGAGCCTCCCGGCGTCGTGCTGAGCGCCACCACGTCCGTGCGGCTGCCCGCCACGCCGCCGCAGCGCGTGTTCGACTACCTCCGCGACGAGCAGCGCCGGGGCGAGTGGGACATCCTGGCCAACGGCGAGGCCATGCAGGAGATGGACCACATCGCCAAGGGCCAGCACCATGGCAACGCCGTCTCTCTCCTCCGTCCAAATGTAAGTTATCGATCTCACAGTTCACTCAGTGCTGCTTTTCAGTTTCATTCTTTTACTGTTTTTATCTTGTAATTAGTGAATGATCTCTTAGATTTGCGGTACTGTACCTAGTACCATCACTGAATGATCTCTTAGATTTTCTTACCATTGTGATTATTAGTGAATGATGGTGGCATACATTGCTTTTCACCATTGTAGCCTTAGCTCTCAAGTACCTAGTACAGTACCATGGCGCTGGATTTGTGGGTATATGCATGGGTTAGGGACATACTGACATAGAGAACAGGACAAACCGGAAAAGGATAAAAACTTGCAGATTACCAGAAAGGGGGGCAGGGTTGACATTTTTGAGAGAAAACTCCTAGCTGTTAACTTTTCTGTGAGTTTGGAAGCATACATAGCCGCCCTTTGTCCTTTGCTCACGAAAGCCTGTCTGACTGTCTGAGTGTCTGCCTTTATCTACCCTCTGTGAACTTATTCTTGATCTCCTTCATCTCCTTTCTCTTTTGAGGTGCATGGTAAATGGTATCCTGATTGATGAAACCGATCTGTGTATTCTGTGTTTCTATCAAGACAGTTACTCTTACTCCGGTTCATCATTCTGATACTGTCTCTCTACATTTTCTTTTTACCCAAATTGGTGTTAGTTTTACTGTTGCAGTAGTGGTAAAATCATAATCATGTTGCTATTTATCCTGCAAATCTACAATAGCGTTGCTAACAAAAGGAAATGCTCGAATCAATTCACCACACAATTTTTTGTGCACAATTTCATTGTAGTTAGCAGAGAGCTCTAGAGCATATATTGGTCCTCTTCGATCCGTTGCGATGCATTTTCACAACTCCCTTTTACTAAATATACCGTGATGTTGCAGGCAACAAGTGGTAACCAGAACAACATGCTGATCTTGCAAGAGACTTGCACCGACTCATCCGGGTCGCTGGTGGTGTATGCGCCGGTGGACGTGCAGTCCATGCACGTCGTCATGAACGGCGGCGACTCCGCGTATGTCTCCCTCCTCCCCTCTGGCTTTGCCATCCTCCCGGACGGCCACAGCCAGCCATCGAACACCGCACAGGGCTCACCGAATGGCCAATCCGCCGCTGCTACTAGCAACAGCAGCACGGGGTCCTTGGTCACCGTGGCGTTCCAGATCCTGGTGAACAACCTGCCCACGGCGAAGCTCACAGTGGAGTCCGTGGAGACTGTCAGCAACCTGCTCTCGTGCACCATCCAGAAGATCAAGTCGGCGCTCCAGGCTAGCATCGTCACGCCCTAGTGGGCATTTGTCATGGATTCCGGCCACCGATTCCCGCAAAAAGTTGGAGCCGGATGCCATGTCAAATGTTTAGCTTGAGGGTATATATGATGACGGATGCTACAAAAGGTTGGGCTAGCTACTCCCTTCGGAATGGCATGCATAACAAGGATTGTGCAAACTCGAGTATCGGTGGTTGAGAGGCAGTGAAAGAAAAAGAAAAGGAAAATAAATTATATAGTGTGGAGTATATTGCATAGAGCAATATATGGGGTGAGGAACACAGGGATTAAGTCAAGAACGAACCGTGCGCTAGGCTTTGTTTGCTTGAGCAAACATGTTTTTACTGTTGCTCAAGCTTGATATGCTCATGTGGTGGTTCGGGTATTGACTTAAGTCTCTGGCAAAAAAGTTGAAACCCCCCCAAGGCTTCTCCTATATGTATCTAGCAGCTTGTTTTAACCATTTTGTGAAGAGTTTTTTTCTTCTTCTTGTACTTCTAGTTCTCCAATATATGTGGGGAAATATATAGCGATGAGGTGACACTGATGAGAGAGATACCGTACCCCCAAGATGGCTTGTGCTTGTTCATTTTACTTTGCATAATGTTAATTATCCGTTTGAGTTGATATACATGTTTTGAAACGTGCATTCTCTATACATAGTGTGATCAATGTCACTCTTGGACACGGAGTACTTTTCAGTTGCTCGTTCATAGAAGACAGCACCGAAAAAATAGGGATTCCTGATACATACTGTCACCCCCTTGTCAGTTGTCACTATGCTCTTAATTCCTATGCTTCCAAAAGCTGCTGCTTTGTATGTGTTGCATTTGCATATATCCGTCCACATCCCCGTATTAATATCCGTGCATAGATGCTGTTAGTTGTAGTATATGGTAGTATGTTACTGAGCGCTGCAGACTGTAGCAGTGAGCAATTAGTATCGGATAATTAGTAAACCTCCTCTGCTGCTACAAATCTACCAGATCAGTTCAGCAATCTAATTAGGTGATCAGATTGCAGCAGCTTGTTGTTAGCAGATCAGTTAAAGGCTGCTGTACTCCTGCAAAACCACCAGTAGAGTGGACTGAGGGGTAGTATCGGTATTCGGTTAGCATGGGGTGCGCTGTGAATCGGTGGGAGGCAGCACCCGGCCCTCGCCTGCTCGGCTGCTCCTGCTCCACAGCGATCACAGTGCCGAAGAGGAGGGCTCACAGGATTCATTGCCTTGCCGGGGTTGCCTGCGCCTCGACCGGATTCCCTGCCGCCGTCTGGGCGCCTGGCCTCCGTCTCCGTCTCCGGCTCACGAGATCTCTCGGCCGGTTGCGACTTGCAGGCGCCGATCGCGCGCCCAAGGCTCCTTCCATGTCCATCAGTCCTTGTGCACCACGAGAAGCCGCTTAGCTTCGACCTCCCCGTCCCCGTACTAACCGAACAATCATGGACGGTGGCGCGCCCAAACCAGCGTCACTTTTCTCTCTGGTACCGCGGCTAGCTAGCTAGCTACGAGTAGCTACTTAATTCGCCAACGTGCTACACTCACCGAAAAAAGCTCGAATTCGGGTCGATCTGCACGGGCACAAAGTTTCCTCCGCGCACGAACGCGTCCCGCGGCTGGATCCGTGTGTGTACCGACGGTGGTGCCAAAGTGACGTTCGTGCTTATTGCCTTGCTGGCTGCTTGCGGTTGCGGCTTTAATTGCGTGAGCTTGCTTTTCGAGAGAGAGACGTGCCAATGCCAAGAGTTGCCGGCTGCCGGCCCCCGAGTCAGGAGCGTACGGCGGAGATTTCGTTGGCGCTCCGGATGCCGCGGCTGATCGACCCGATCATCGCCTGTGTGGGAGCGGCGGTACGGGCCGGGGCCGAGAGCCCGGGACCGGCACGGCCACGGACGACGGGCTCTGCTCGCCCAAGTCGCCGTTGGCGGCGACGCCAAGCCCCTGCCCTCGTGCCAGTGTAAGATGTAGCCCTCACGTACTGGCTCTTGTTGACTGGTGTGGAAACCTGTTCATATTGCCTACACGCAGCGCAGCCCACCACGTACCCATCGTCGTTGCAGCGGAAAGAGCTCTCTCAGTCTCTGCGCTAGCGTTCACTCGTCCAATATGCAATCAATCATGCTAGTACTGCCTTCCATCCATCAGGAGTCACTGTTCACGCACAGTGATTGTGTAGAGTTTACCCGCTAGAAAACTGTAGCTGTCGTTGTTCGGCCCAGCCGCAAGATCAACGCACGTCAGCACCGGCCCCCACTGGCGGCAGGTTGACGGCAGGCTGGCCGGCTAGCAGCAGTTTCGTCAAATCTTTCACATGCCGGGGAGAACAGAAAGGTAACGGTGCAGTCAAAAATAGAAGGAAAAAGTCCAATTTACTCCCTTCAAGTATGGCTTAGGTCCAAATAACCCCCTAATGTATTAAATGGTCTATTTAACCCCCTCCTTTTGCAAATCCGGAGCAAAACGCACCTTTTAGCACATTCCTAAACCGGTGGCTGGTTTTGAAACCGGTTTTGCTGACCGGGACTGCCACATTGGCAGGCCTACGTGGCACTCTTGATTAGGATCAAATCACCCCCTGGGTTCTCTCCTACCAATTTCACTTGAATCCCCCCACATGTATCTGTTCCGTCGATGCCCAGTTCGCCGTCGCCTGCTGCGAGCCCATCTTTCCTTGCTGCTGCACCCATCCGCGAGGCGGCCATGCCCTGCTCTGGCACCGCCGGCCTGCAAGGTGCCCGTGCCCCCAAGCAATTCGTGCTCCCGCGGTACCTGTCCATGCCCTGTCATCACCTATCGTATGTCCCATGGGCCCAGCACGCCAACAGCGCTGCGCAGAGCCCAGGCCGCCGCCCGTCGCGCCTTGTCGCGGAGTATGACCCTACCCATGGCAGAGCGTGGAGTAGGAGCAGGTTCAGTATTGAGCAGAGCTTGATTCACGGTGCCATGAGGTATGTATGGTTGGTCCATCCCATGCTCCATAGCTGTTTGATGAATTATCTCTAGTAAATATTTGTCTGACAGAATAATTTATACTAGCTGGAGATTGAGTTGGCTTGTAATTTTGGAGGTGGGAGTGCTGTTGGTACGTAGAGGTCTAAAGTATTGCGCCCTCCTTTGAAATTGAACCACACAAGTAAGCTTTTGAGATTTTTGTGTATAGTTTGCAGTAATCATTCATCGACCTGTCCATTTCAATTTTAAATCTTGAAACTAATTTTTGTTTTACATAGGTATGCTAGTGAATTCTAGAAGATGTTGTCCACTGGCTAAATCAATCAGAAGCATTGTCTCAAGTAAACGATGTTTACTGTAGTGCACTGAACCATTGCACTCTGCTCTGAAGGACCAGATTTGAAATGTGGTCGATTTTAGAGCAGTGCACACCGGAATGACGTCAAGAATGTGTTGATCAGGCCCAGATATGTGATGCTCCTATTATGCCTGGCTTTCGAGGCAATCAACAGGAATTCAGATAGGATAGTAAAGTCAATAGCTCGAGTGTGTGTGGGTGTAAGCTTCTGTAGTTTTCCTTTGCTTTGTAATGAGCAGAAATGAACTTACGGTGCTTGTTTTGGCACCGGAGAAGTGGTGAAATAAGAATGTGAATGCATTGTTGCAGTTTGCCCAACTGAATGGTCAAATGAACATGTTGTACCAAAAAAATTGTGGAAGAAGAAATAAATGGTGAAATAAACAAGCACAACTATCACTGAAATTCAAGTGATATGGACAGGAGTTGACTACCAGCATATATCATTGGGATTAAACTGATATATCCAGGACCTAGAATTCCACAAAATCTTTGTAACTTGTAATGAGGAAATAAATATTCATGAGTTGTCTACCAGCATAGCATTTCACCAATTTTACATAAAAACATGGGGAATTAACTATTAGCAATGGCCGGTAGATTATTTCTTTTTCTTGGCAGCAGCTAGTTTCTTCTTCTTGATAGAAGTAATCTTCAAGCTTCTCTGCGAAGGCATATTAGCTGCCTCGTCGTGAGTGCTACTTGGAGTTTCTGCATTATTTCTGGACTTTTTGTTTGACCTACTGCAGTCTAGTACCTGAAACAACAGTTTCAGTTAACAACACTTGAATATTGATTAGTTGAATAACAAAAAAATAAAAAATGTCACTTGCCTCTTTGCCTTTCTCCATAATGTTTCTCTTCTTTGATTTAGACTTTGGTCCACAAGTTCTACTGTTGTGACCTTTTTTGTGACACTTGCTGCATCTACCTATTGAGCCCACCTTAGACACTTTTGTCGCCTTTTTTGCTTCACCAGGTTCCCTTCTTCTCTCTTTTCTTGGCCTACCTGACATCTTCACATAGGCTGGAGGCTTAGGCTTACGATTGTCTCTTGGCCACTGATGCATTCCCTCCATTGGCATCATGCAATGGTCATATGTCTTATTGTAGTGCTCAACTGAATAGCAGTCAGCTAGGTAATCTTCAGGTGCTTTAGAGCTGAGAAAAAGTGCAGTGATGGCATGTGCACAAGGGATACCTGCCAACTGCCAGTACCTACAAGAACAAGTTCTTTTGTCTATATCAACGTTGTACCTCTTGTCCCACTCTTTGACCTCAAAACCATCCTTCCCATTCCAAATTGCAGAGCATTTTTGTGCAAGATTAATATACTTGTTGAGTTTCTTTAGAATATTTGGACAGATCCTTGAAGACCAACTGCCTGATTTAGTTCTATTTTGTTGTATCCTTACAAATACCTTTGTTCTGATGCCTTCTAGCATAGAAATAATGGGATGGGCTCTGACATCAACTATCCAGTTATTGAAGCTTTCACACATATTATTGTCGACACTGTCACAGTTCGATCCAAGGTTGAACCATGCTCTACTCCAATGCTTCGGGCTAGTGTTCATCATGTCCTTAGCACCCGCAGGAGTTAATTGTGCTAGCTTTGCTCTGCAAAAATTAAAGAATGGTACACTTGATGCCTTTGCACATTTCCAAAATGGCTTCTGGAATTCTTTTTTCCTGTAAGTTTTTCTCCAGTTGGCATATATATGTCTTGTACACATCCGATGCTCAATGTTAGGAAAAAGTTCTTCCACCGCATTAAGAAGACCCTACATGAAAAACACAATGCAATTAGTACACAAAATGGTAAAGTATCATAGACACATCATAAATTATCCAAGAACAAGGTCCTTTACCTTTTGCTGGTCAGATATTATAACCCAATTCCTACCACCTGCTGTAATTTGAAGATCCTTTTGTAGGAGCCCCAAGAACCATGACCAAGAATCTTCAGTTTCTTTCTCTACTACTGCCCAAGCTATGGGGTAAATCTGGTTGTTTGCGTCCCTACCTAAAGCACATATCAGCTCACCGTTACAAGCTCCCTTAAAGAAACACCCATCTACTCCAATCACTTTCCTGCATCCAGCTTGGAAGCCCTTTTTGCAAGCATCAAAACAAACATAAAACCTCTGGAAAACTGGGTCAATATACTCAGGATCCAAACACACTGCAATTGTGCTCCCTGGGTTGCTTCTAAGTATTTCTGCTTGGTACTCAAACATCTTGGCATACTCTCCTTTGCATGAATCATATATTCTTATCATCACAATAGCCTTTGCTCTCTTGACCTTGGATAGCGACACATCTACACCCATGTCAAGCAACACAGTGTCCTTGATATTTCGAAGCTTCCAGGTCGGGTTTGCCTTGATGATATGCTCATACTTGTCAGCTATTCTTAACCCAATGACAAATCTATTGTCCTTCCTTTTAGGGCAAATGTGTTCATCATTAAATGTCTTGACCTGAAACCTATCATTATTTGTCTTATTTGAGGCAAAGATGAACCAAGGGCAGCCCTTCCATGAACATTTGGCTCTAATCCTATCTTTCTCATCTTTTGGAAAACTCAAGTGTCTCTGAGTAGCAAGCCCATACTTGATCAAGGCCTGCTTAAACTGCATCCTGCCGCTGAAAGTCATGCCTACGCAGAAATTTGGAACAATGGCTTCATTGTCATACCTTATAAACCTACTCTTCCTTCTAATTCCTTCACCTTCATCATCATCCTCGTAGCTGGCTTCTTCACTTGAGTCCAACATTGGAGGATCATATTCATCAAAAGGATCATTTTCTTCATCAATTTCAGGGACTTCCTGAGATATTGGAACAATCATAGCTGGGTTCTTCCTCTGGTTTCTTGCATTCATCATGAATTCATTTGATTCTTCATCGTCTTCAGATGCATCCTCGTCACCTTGAAAATAATCGCTTTCTTCTGACTCGCTGTCATCTTCTTTATCAGTGCCATCGTTTTCTACACTTTCCTCATCAGAACTGTTATTGCCTGTATCTCTTGCTCTCACCGTCTGATCCTTAATTGGACTACCCAAAATAATAGTCTCATTTCCTGGTTCACATGTCCACATTGCTAGTTCATCGCCTACAGCCTTGTATATCTCGACATAAACTTCAGCTACTCCACCCAATGTGATAGAATTAGATATGTGAATGCAACTCTGATCATCTGCCAAGCTCTGTAAACCATTGTTCATATCAGCACCAGGGGGTAGCCAATGAAAATCAAGTACATCTTTAACTGTCAGATTGACATGGTCACAAAGAAAACCCCTCAATTCCGGAAGTGATATCTTGTCCCTCTCAATGTGTGATAATGCAATTCTGCCGCGCACATAGTTCAAATTGTAGCCATCAAAATCAAATTGGCCTCCAAAGTGAAATCTCACAGGCAAAACCTCCATAGGGTCCATATCCCCTGTTCACAATTGCAACTGCAAAGTATCAGTACAAAAATTCTAGACTTTATACCATTTCAGATTAGATCAAATTCTTAACATTGGTAGTTGTTCATCCGACAAATTACTGTATATCCAAATTTCTTTCATTTTGTCTGTTCCTTTTCCTGTGTTAAGGTTCCTAACCTATCGATTCTAATCAAGTGCATGGTTACCATGTTTTTTCTTTTCCCATTATGATGCTTATATGGCAAGGTACTAATTAGCATGGCCCTACTACTACAGATCTTCACGGTAGTAATTGAAGGGAATTGTGGGCTATATGGTCTACCCTCTATTCCTCTGCCTTTTCCGTGGTGCCGCTCACAATGCATAATGAGGCTAGAGGGTAGTGACCTATTTATAGACTCCACTTCCAGGCGCTAAAATTATTCCACCTGTGTTCCGGAAAATCCGTGTGACTCCTGAACTATGTCACCAACCACGATCAGACATGTCAGTTTTATGAGTCTAAAATATATTAGTCCCTAACACACATGTGTGAGTCATGTGCCATGACCAATTGTTTATATGAGATTAATTCCAATATGATCATGTGGGTTAACAGCCTGTAGAGCCGATCCTACAAAACAAACCCAGTTCTTCCGTTGTGCTGTACCCGGGTCAAACATGTGCGTACATAGTAAATATTCCAGTAGAGTTGATCTCAATAAATTCCTCTACTGTATTCCAGCACAAACGTCCTCGGCACCTCGAGTACAAATTCCTCGAGTTACATTCCGCAACAATAATTCTCTATCATTTGCATCAATACTTATTTCCACATTAAGGTGCATAAATAATGACCATAATATATATTATGTAAATGAATGTTGAAAGCCACACATAAAATTCCAACAGTAATTAACATCAGCTTGCGTTTGCTTTGTTTTCTAGTGTGAACAACAAGTGCACTTGTGGATGAGCAAGCCCACTGTCCTATAATAGAAGACTACAACACTACACGTGCTGATGATGGACTATATCTCATACACGAGAACAACAAATTTCTGTGTAATCAAATCCTATGAGCCAAGGTAACAGAGAACATTAAAATTAAACCACGGCAGATTGCCATGGAAACTCACCTGCTCGTCTTCCGTCAGGTCGCTCAACTCGCCTGCTCCGTGTTCAATCTCCTAATTGATTTTCCCGCCGGCGCTTAAACCCACTTCAACAGGAAGGGCCGCCGCCTCTCTTAACCTAGCGACGCACGGGAGGCAGAGGCGACGTACGTGAGGCAGGGGCGGCGCAGTACGTGAGGCAGGGGCGGCGCATTACGTGAGGCAAGGGGGCTTCTTGGACCAAAAATACTTTGCCACGTAGGCCTGCCAATGTGGCAGTCCCGGTCAGCAAAACCGGTTTCAAAACCAGCCACCGGTTTAGGAATGTGCTAAAAGGTACGTTTTGCTCCGGATTTGCAAAAGGAGGGGGTTAAATAGACCATTTAATACATTAGGGGGTTATTTGGACCTAAGCCATACTTGAAGAGAGTAAATTGGACTTTTTTCAAAATAGAAAAGGGGGTTGAAAAAGGAGACGCTGACAGTTATACCGACCCGTCGCGATCACGAGACCGGCTGGCTTGCCCGGCACAAGATCATGCCGGGCTGCTGCGTTCGTTTTTTTTTTTTTTTTTTTTGACAAAAGCTGCGTTTGATCTTGGCAGTGGTGAGCTCAGAGGCCATGCAGACACTTGAAGGGGAAACAGTTTTGCGAAATTGAGAGGGTGCCAGTGGTAGGCACAGTTTCGTGTAACGACGTACGTGTAGATGTATCCTGGTATCCATACCAGATTACCCCAGCATTAGTGCTGCGTGAAAAAAAAATTGTACATGTACACTGACGGCTAACGAACTGTACGTGACCTTAGTTCACTGACGGCCTGTTCCCAACCACCTGTGCAAGAACACCTACGCTGCGTTGTCACTGTACCGATAGCACACCAGACCGTTTCATCACGAGAGGTATCCATCCATGTATTGGCGCAACAGGCTACAGCACGAAGGTAGCATCAGCAAGCCAGCGTGCCCGGGACCGCGCGCAGTATCAGCGATTCAGCGGAAGCAAATGCAGCCTTGACCAGTTGCAGTCCAACGCTACTCGGACGCCTGGAATCCGATGGAGCACCACTGCACCAAACTGCTTGATCTGACGGCCGTGGGGCAGAGGGGATTACTCGCTGCCTGGGAACAGAAGCAGGTTGGGAAAAGTCATGGAGCCGTAGACGAGCTTGTCCGAGACTCCGAGTTCCATTTCTTCCCGGATAAACAAGCTGATTCAGCACAAGTTACATCAGATTTGATCGACACTGGTAACATCAGAAAACTGCAGGTTAGCATTTGCATGACAGGTGCATTGTTTATTATCAGAACATCAACACGCTAGCTTCTGATATCTGGACTAAGAAATTATCAGCAGGGCCAGGAATCCTCTAACGTTCACGCCTGTTTAGTTCCAAAATTCCACTCCCAAATTTACTATGTAAAAAAAAGATTCTCTGTCACATCAAAGGCGGTGTTCACTTCCCTTCAAATCCAAGATTTCCTCCAAACTTTCTCTCTCTAAACTTCACTATTCACTGTCACATCAAATCCCCCTCCTCATGCATGGAGCATTAAATGTAGGTAAATAAAAAAACTAAATACATGGTTTTGATGTACACGACGAGACGAATCTTTTGAGCCTAGTTAGGTCATGGTAAGACAATGATTACCACAAACAAACGAAAAGTGCTACAGTGCGCTGTAGTGTTCGATGTGATATTTTCACCCAAATTCACATTCCCTTTTCAGGGAAGTGAACACCGCCAAAATGTCATAACATGCATGGAGTGCTAAATGTAGATGAAATCCAAAACTAATTGCACAGTTTTGTTGTGCTTTGCGAGACGAATATTTTGAGCCTAATTAATCAATTTTTGGACAATTTTTCACAAATACAAATGAAATGCTACAGTGACATAATGATTACGAAGTGACATCATACCCCCAAATTCACCCTCCCAAATTCAACATCTAAACACCACCTCAGCTCTTCCTTACCGTTGGTTTGCTGTTTAAAAAAATTTCTGGAGATCTCAAGATCCTCTGGCTTTCCCCTGATGGCCGGCCTCCTTGACCTCCGAGCAAACCGTACGGCGGAGGCCGAGTCAGCTTCCTGATCCCTCCCAGATCGGAGCCTGCGCGTGGGCACATATTAATCCTTCATTTCACAGGAAACAGTAACCAAACGACTCAAGGTTGTTGAACAATAGCAGTCAGCGCAATAGAGGTCCAGCGATGCACCTAATGCCATTGAATCACCTCAAATGATGGGTAGGCTTGTGCCGCGCTAGCCGTGGATCAATCCAGGCCACCTAATTGTGGAGGCTCAACAGCGACAGCAGTTACTCTAAACCGCACCAAACAAGCTTTCAAAGTTACAAGCCTATCTAAAACGTCCATTAGCTCATAACTATGATCAGCACAGTTTGTATAGTAATTGAAAGCTAATGTGATGCCAACATACCTGTCGCTTGTCGCGCCAAAAGAATCCAGCTAGTATAGTTAACACATATGAATCTCCTCCGGATCTTATTGATGATCGTTGTGCACAACACATGGCACATCTCTTTGCGCCGAATCATCCCCGAAACGTGGTTAGCTCTGAGCTAGACACAATAGCAAGACACTGCATAATTGGTGTGGAAAAGTAAAGCTATATTTGAACATTTCCACATAAGAGGTAGTAATGGAACGAGGAAAAATAAAGGACAAAATAAAGATCCAAAACTGAAAACAAAGTTACATGTGTCATCTGGATAACACACAACGTGGCCTGTTCTGTGCATTTCAATCTTCTGCATTTACACATATTAAAACGAAGATTGAGCTCGATTGATGAACGAGACAATATCCTTCAGCCATTGCTGCCAACTATAAATTAAACGAGAATTAGACCATTAAGCAGTAGTATATAAAAATACTAGCAGATAGACAGGTTTTCAGAAGGAAAAAAGAGAGACAGTAGCTAGAGAGCAAACATCATTACAACAAGCAGAGCAAAGTTCCATCAAATGAGAAGGCCAAATGAGAAATGACAGGCACTATCTTGTGAAATACGACACAGGATTATTATTGCTATCTGCAGCAAGAGCTGACAATCTCAACTGCCAAACTGACGGCAAGTCAGTGTATCTCTAAGTACCTTCAAATCGGGTCCTATAATTATTCAGCCATTATGGAATGAATCTGTAAACCAAAACTTTGCAAACTAAAGCTTGTCATCTATGCCAAAAACCCCCTCGCAAAAAGAAATGCGTGCCAAAAATCCAAAAGTCAATATTTAGGAAAACACAGCATCTTCAGGGCAGTGATCAGAGTAAACCTTTTGGAAACCACAGCATTTTGAGGGCACATTATCTTCTCCATAAAATGTGAGGCATGATAACTGTTGGTGACATCATGTACCAACTATTGGCCTCCTAAAGGTTTTGTTTTTGTAGCTGCAGTTCAGAGCTTTGAAATGATAGTACCATAGAATTGACTACGTGCACATGTGCAGTGTATTCGGCAGAGGCACAACAGTGACAACATAGCCCACCCATGACCTATCAGCATGACATCCGGCTTCACAGCCAACACTTGATCAGCCAACACTTCACAGCCAACTGCAGTGCTACAAGAACCTTCATCATTCTGTTCTAAACTGAATGGACTAGTCATATACAGTTTGTACTCAGGTTTCATCATCACGTTCTGCTCTGTCTATTGATTATTCTTTCAGTTATGAAGAGCTCCATTTATTGCATCAACACCAAGCTTCTCCCAGACATTCAGATCAAAACATTTGTTGTTTTTCTATTTTTCTTTAGATTTAACACGAAAGTGAAAGAATCCCAGTTGATAATCAAGGGAAAGTAGATATTCAGGATAGGAGTAATGCCTGGAGGATCAAGACACCCGATTAGATTTGTATGTCTGGCGTGCAGCCACAGAATGTCTTGCTTTAGCAGGTTTCAGTCAGCTGTTTGGCAAGCATGATGCTACTAATCAGTTGATTTACAGTTACATATGTAGATAACAACAACCTCCTTTTACGGAGCATAGAGTATAGACGAAGCAAAAAACTGACTTGCATCATTTAGCTGATGAACTTTAGCAACCACGAGCCTTTCTTTTACGGCACCTCACAATCATGTTAGACTTGCTCAGTAGTCAAGACGCAAGACTACATACCTGATAGGGCAGATGGGAACCAATAGCCCAGTTTGAGGATGCTGTAGGTTATGGGATTTGAAACAGCTATTCCAATGGGCTTCAAACAAACAAACCAACTGAAATATGATGCATAACAACCCTCAGCGAACTAAGTGTCATGTATACCTACCAAGGACTGACCCAAATCCCGGCTCAATATGCAAACTCTGATTACATCCAAAAACTGTCATATGGCCAAACATATGGTTATTTGTCTATCTGGAAGGGATAGGGCAGATGGGAAACCAATATCCCAGTTTGAGGATGCTGTAGGTTATGGGACTGAAAAACTATTCCAATGGGCTTCAAACAAACAAATCAACTGAAATATGAGCATACACACTGCAAGTGAAATGCAACAACCCACCGCAAACTAAGTATCATGTATACAGACCAAGGACTGACCCAAATCCCGGCTCAATACACAAACTCTGATTACATCAGAAAACTGGCATAGGGCCAAACATATGGTTATTGGTCTATCAGGAAGGCAAAAATGCATCCAAAAGTTACCCCTAAAACTTTACATTGTTGTTTTAAGCTAATATTAGTATATTACTGCTCGATTAAAATCAACATATACGTATTTTTATAGTCCAATCATTGCACTTCTAAATATGTTATTCAGAAAAACAATTGCAGGCAATAATGTAATGTAAAACTGTTAGACAATCAGTGCAAATGTAGCATATATATGACAAAATTTAGTATTGAAGTAAAAGATCGCCTTTGTTTCAATGAATCAACAAACTCTGTCTGTCTCTCTTTCCAATAATTTATTTCACTCTGTTCATACTGAATGGATGCAGATAAAAACAGGTTTCCCTATTGGTGTTATTACCCATACCATTTTAATGGTTTGCAACATGGTGCAAGGAAAAATCAGGAAACCAAACACATAGCTAATGGTAACCCCTAAACATATACAGGTTTTTAGTGGGCCAAACGAAGAGCGTCCACTCCATGTGCCAGTACTCACAACACTTAACCAATTAAGCTTAGAAGCATAAGCTCGGAGTTCTGAAAGGTGTTGTCCTGCCCCTGAAATCTGTCTTCACAAGACGGAGCGGCTGAGTGCAAGAAGAGGAGGCCATCCAATCATTGTAGCACATAGGGTCTTTACTTCCCGCAGCTCAGTCATTCACATTTTACTCATGGTGCCATCAACTTTATCCTGAGACGCTGCTCCTTTTGGAGACTCCAAACGCATCAACCCAAATCACAGATATCGCCGTGATGATGCCAATTGCCAATGCATGAAGTTAACCCTCCCAATGGGGGTTCGGCATGACTGTTCCATTACAGTTTGATGCCAAAAACCACCACATAACTCTATTCCTCAGTCAATGTAGAGTGATTCAACACCCGAGTCCTCCCCACTATCTGCACCATCAGTATCAGCATGCTTTTTCCGCCCACCTCCATCCCCAAGAAACTCATCCCTCAATTCAACTCCACCGCGGCGACCACCACCAAGCTCATCCCATCCACGACCCATACTGGTGAACATCCGATCCAAATTTGCCTTCTGTGGGCTGATCATGAGCAGCTCCTCCAGCTTCCGTCTTGCCTCATGTATCTGATTTGGATCGAGAAGTTCTCCCTTGTAATACGCCTCCCTGAGGAACACTGTATGCAGCTTCCCTTGATTTCCCCTGGTGGATATGTAAAATATGCCTTGATACTTAAGCAAGAACTCCTTGATCTTCTTGGGCACACCAAGTGCCTCCCGGAATAGTGCAAGGCGCTCCAGTGTAGTGCGCTTCTCGACGGTGAGCGAGAGCAGCTCGTGGACGCCAGCAACCGCGCGCTTCTCCATGCGGCGTTGTGCCTCAAGTGAGCGCAGGTCATGGCCCGAGACGTCCGCGTAGGGTGACGCGTAGGGGAGGCGCTGCCATTTCCAGACAGCAATCCGGAAGTACTTGCCGATCTTAAACCCTGGCGGGAAGCGGATGGGGAACGCAAAACGCGCATCCTCCTCGCCCGAATCGGGGGCGCGGTGCTCCCGGTAGTGACGCTCCCGGGCGCGCTCGACCGCGGCGACGGTGAGGCCGGGCGGGTCTGTTGGGGAGGGCAGGAACTCCACGAAGCCATCGGTGGTGAGGCGGAAGAGGGAGGGATTGGACTGGATGACGGATTCAGCGAAATCGTCGGGGAGGCCGAGATCACGGCGGAGGAGGTGGATGTGCTCGAGGCGGAGGCGGTGGTGCGGGGGCGCGAGGAGGAGGAGCTTGCGGAGACGGAGGACAGAGGCGGAAGGGAGGGCGGCGGCGATAGCCTCGGCCTCGGCTTGGAGCGCCGCGGCGGCGCGCGGGGTGAGGCGGGCGTGGAGCATGCGGTGGACGGGGTGGAGGAAGAGGTGGAAGGCGTGCGCGTGGCGCAGGAGGAAGCGGCCGGCGTCGAGGGGCGCGAGGCGGAGCTGGCGGCGCGCGAGGGCGCCGAGGCGGGTGAAGGGGACGGACACGGCGCCGCTTCCGCCGCCGCGGGAGGGCGCAGTCGGGGCGGCGGCGTAGAGGAGCAGGGAATGGAGGGCGTGGAAGCGGCGGACGCGCTTCTGGACCTCCATGATGCCGTCGAAGGCGTGGTCGCGGACGCGCTGCTGCTTCTGAGGGATGGAGGTGGACTTGGAGGAATAGGGGGCCTCCGCCGCCACCAACCCCACCGGAGCGGCCGCACGAGGCGGCGGCGGCCGGAGTGCGGCGATGCGGCGGAGCATGGAGATTTGGGGGGAGGGGTTTTGCACGGCGGTCACTGACTTGGTGGGTGAGGGCGAGAAGGGTTGAACTCTATTGGGTTGGGTCAGGCCTTTAACTGGGCTGTAAGGTGGTACAATGTGCTTTGTTTTGGGCCGGTGTCTGTGAGTTGAAAGAAACAGAGCGGATAACGTCTCTCTTCTTTTCTTTGTCAGAGTTGAAGTAGAGCAGATAATGGACGGATACTGATACGAATGTGTATTTTTTCGGATGTCTGGCATAGTACGGAAATGAAATGGAATTTGATAAAAAAATGGATTTAAATAGCCGGATGACATATAATGTTCAATAATTAACAAAGTAAAGAGAACCAACAGCAACAGCAAACAGTACATACTACAGCTAGAAGCGGCATGTTACATACTCACATACCACAGCTTATCAGTGAACATGTAACAATAGCCAACGAGTTCTCAGTTCTTTTTTTTATCGAATACGCAAGAGAATTGCGCATCTTTGTATTAAGAGAGATAGCGAACAAAGTTTACAACGACGTACTAGACGCCAGGACCACCCTAACCTCTTTTCGATCCTATTACATGACAGAGCAACCGGGGGGGGGGGGGGGGTCAGATTTACAGTAGGCGATTACTAACAACTCAAGCCTTTGGCTCCGGCCAGCATCCATTGCTCTCCGTGCATTCTGATGATCGATAGAAGTTCGCGCGCTGGAGTTGCTGCACCACGGAACACACGGGCGTTCCGTTCCTTCCAAATCTCCCAAGTGACGTCGGAGATGCAGGCTACACCTTGTCGGGCTGCGATGAGCACTCCACCACGGGTATGGAACGCCGGGATGTAGGCGAAATTGGCGAATTGAACGCATGGCATAGATAGCATCAGCTCAGGGGTTACAGAGTCGAGTTTGGTTTCTTGCAGACACACTAGTCCTGGCATATATTCATCTACCATTGTGTGCACTGCATCGCGTCGGGCTCTCGTGTTGAGACCGCGCACATTCCATGAAAGTATGGAGACAACATCCATGAGTTACGATGACGACCTGCGGAGCACGCATGTCGATCAGGCCATCGCCATGGCTGATCGACGGCCCCGCGTACTGGAGCACGTGGCTGAGAACAGCACACGCACTGCTGCGGACTCCTTGGGCTCAAGGTTGGCTTCATACAATTTGTTGTACGCCTTCTTAGCATCAGGGATGGCTGGCTGAAGTTCTTCATGCGCCCCATCACGACGCTTCCGGAGCACTTCCCCTCTCTTGGACGCAGGGATGTGTGACAATGCTTGGCTGGCAATTCGCCTGCTTCTTGTAGGAAGCCTCGTCTCCTCATTCTCCTTGTATGGCGATGACTGTAACGCAGCTCTTGCTGGCGCGGTTGGGGCAAGCGGCGTGGGGACCTTGGTCTGCATGAGCGTCGTGAACTGAGCCAGCCGAAGGGCGGCTTCGCCGCTCGTGGCTTCTACCAGGGCAGGGGGGCCTACAGGTGGGGAGTACTTGCTGGGGGAGGAGTAGCAGGATGGTCTACTGCCACCCCGGTCTGCTGGGCCCTGGCGACCGGCGTGGGTGGTGTGGGACAGTCTTCTGTGGCGGCATCCAGCGACGCCGGAGCGGGCGCCTCGATTGGCATTTTGAATGCTTGGCCGTTGTTGGACGGCATCTCCTCCTGGACCCCCTCCACGTCCAGTGGCGCGCCCGCATCTGTCTCCACCGAGATCAGCTCAGTGACCGGTACGATCAGAGGAGACAGTTGGGCAATCTCTGACCCAAGCTTCTTTCCAGGGGCGGGACCCCCTCGTGATTGGCACTCGATCAACATCGGATCCCATGCCGAGTCCTGGGGGAAGGCCACGCGTCGAGCAACGACGCAGAGAGGTGCTTGGTCCTCCCGCAGCCCTGATTCCTTGGTCAGAGGTGGTTGCTGAGTTTTGTCTTCAGCTTATGCGGCCACCTTGTCTGCTTGCTTCGTTTGAACGGGGGGAGGGGGGCAGCCAACCTCAGCAGCTGAGGCAGGCTGAGCCAGGGCAACAGCTTTAGCTTTTACTTTCCCCTGCTGTTTTTCCAGAAAAGGGCCAACAGCGACATCGCTTCTGAAAAGCACCCTCACATGGTGGCCACCGGCGGCCGCCGGGCCGCCATTGCCGCCGCCGACAGGAGCATTGCCGCCATCACCAGCGCCATCCTCGCTAGCATAGCCGTCGCGCCGGCCTCTGACACATCTGTAGCCATGGATGCGAGGCCCCTGTCCCCCCAACCCTCCGTAGTCTCGGTCAGGGTTGCCATCGTGCCCGCTGTCCCCGTCGGACGATGGGGGCGACGGTGACGGCGACGGCGACCTTGGGGAGAAGTCGGCGACACTCTTCAGGTGGATGAGCACGGTGTACTGGAGGGTCTTCTTCAAGCGAAGATAAGGAGGCAGCTTGCCGAAGATCCTCTGCATGGCTGGGTCCTCGTGGATCACCTGAACTTCGTCCTCCGTGATGATCAATGGCACGTCGGTGGCGATGTCATTCGGCTGCGTTGTCCAGGCCGTGACCTTGAACTTGTCTAACGCCGTCTTCTCCAACGCCGTCGGGCAGGCCTGCTCCACCCAGCAATAAGGCGCCAGGATGGTGCGGGCCGTGCGCAGGCTCCACGCGTGCGGCGGAATCCCCTCGAGCTCCAGCACGACCTTGTACAGCAAATCGACGGACTCCGCGTGTGCAACGCGCGTCCATGGCCGGAAGGCCAGCATGGTGGTGCCGATCGGGATGGGGGAGTTGAGTATCGCATCCCTCGTAGCTTGCGTGGAGCAGAGGATGATGAAATTCTCGGGGAAGAATGGCGCGACGCGGAACTCGTTCGCCGGCACCCCTACGACGGCGACGATCGCCGCATGGGCCTCGTTGGCGGAGTGGGAGAAGGTGGCATTCCCCACCTGGGCCACCAAGGCAAGGCGCAGCCGCGCTTCCTCCCTGTTGATTTCCTCGTTGCGGTCGATGAAGCAAGGCCTGCCGCGCGGCCGGCGGCTTGGGTGTCCTGGTGGAAGGTCTTCGTCGAGGTCCATGGCCACCGGCGCCATCCCCCCGCCGGTACTGCCCTCCCGTGGCAGGGGAGGGGGAGGGGGAGTGTTCTCCCTCGAACCGGTCGGCGTGCCGGGGCTGCCCGGCTCCTGCTGCACCCTGATGATACGGCGGGGGCGATGACCGTCGGCGGCGTGCCCAGGGTGGCTGCCCGACGCCAAGTCCCGCCGAGCCCTGACCGACCGCCCGTCCCCGGAGACACCGTTGTTGACGCCCCCAGTAACGCGCCGATGCCGCTTGCAGTTGCGGGCCAGGTGGTTCAACCCGTGGCACCGGAGGCACCGCGTCGGTAGCCGGCAGTCAGCACGCCTGTGGGCAGTCGACAGACAGTTGAGACACATGTCTGTAAGATCCGGCAGAAGCTGCTTCGCGCGGGGCGGGGAAGACCGGGGAACAACGCGCTCGGGCGCCTGTGGGCGGCGTGCAAGCACCTCGCGGAAGCCATCCGAGTCCGGCGAGGAGAAGCGGCGCCTCCCGGCCGAGCGCGGCCCCAGATGGTGGTGGGGAGGTTGGCGCTCCCCCACCGAAGACCGACGAGAGGCCGTCCGGGGGTCGCGACGCGATGCCGCCGCCCTCGGTGGTGGAGAACAACGGCGCAAGGCTCGACCTTGGCCCGGTGGTGGAGAACAACGACGCAAGGTTCGACCTTGGCCAGACGCCCGCGCGTCAAGCGAACGACGACGCTCCAGGCGCCGAGCGCCGGGGAGGGGCGGCGGTGCTCGTTGCGCCGGGTCCGCGGGGCCGGCACAACGACGGAGCGGATCTGCGCCCTCGGCCGCTGCATGGGCGAACCAGTTGGATGGTCTGCAGTGCAGGCCGACGAAGACGGCCGCGGCGGTGACGTGCCCGAGGTGGAGCAGAGGGCGTTGCGGTAGGACTCCGGCCGGGGGGACACCACGTAGTCGCCGTCGGAGAGGAGGTCGTCCTCGTCGTCGCTCAGCTCGGCCCAGCGGAGGAGCTTGGAGCGGCCCGACGAAGGCTTCGACGGGTGGAAGGGGGTGGCGAGGGGGGAGAGGGAGGATTGGCCAGTCGCCAACTTACCGGAGGTGTTGGGGGTGACGAGGCGCGCCGGAGAGCTCGCGGCCTCCTCCGCGACTTCCAAGGCGCCAGCCGAGGCGGGGGACGGGTTGGGGGAGGTGGGCGCCGGCGCCGGAGCGGCCGCCGACGAGGGGGTTGGGGCCTGGGTGGTGGACGCCGGGGCCGGGGTGGCCAGCGGCGCGGGGTCTCTCTCCATCAACATCTTTTCAAAAAAATGTTTGGATCTCGAGTTCTCAGTTCTGAATTTATCACGCGAAAAGGGACCAATACAGAATATAAGTTCTCAACTAAACAAGGCTTTTATTGTGAGAAAAACTAAACATCATTATTTCTAGTTGTCTTTTAGGTGTTTAATCCAAAAATGTGTTTGCTGGGTTTGAGAGGAACTATCACATAAAATTTTGCATAATCCACATCCTTATCTATATACAGCAGGATTTGCAAAACTCATTTCCAAGTCCTGAAAATACAATTCGGGTCGGATCGGATAATGAAATTATCTATATCGCTTTCACCCTAGCCATTGCCGTGAAAACACGGAGTATGGCTATGCTATGAAGGACTGAAGAAGATAATGTCAAATAGCCTAAAATGTACAGGCTGGCCCATTCGACAACGAGGAATATTCCTATTAACATCCCCCAATCTCCACGTGATATATACAATCACAGCTCGATTTGAATTTCACGGAGGATTCCCTCTTGATGAAAAACGCGCTCACGGGGACCCTACGCAAGTGAAAGATATCCATCCGGATCCAGTAGTTTGTTCATGACCTTTAGTTTCACCAGCATGACAAGCGGCGTATGAGGGGTTCACTGGCACCTTTCTCGACTGCCAAGCTCTACCAGGACCTGACGCCATGGTTCCAAATGACCCTCTCGTTCACAGAGTTTGGAACAATTATGCCACTCCACAGGCCAAGCAATTCACACGGCTCGTTCATGGTGACAGACTACCGACGAAAGCCCTTCTCCTTCTCCACCACAGGAACATCATTGATTCATCAGCATGTGCTGCCTGAAGTTCACCTGAGGATCAACATCACCTGTTCATGGATTGCCCCAAAGCCCGGGCAGTGTGGCATCTGCTCTGCCCAACACATCACATGGCCAATATTCACTTCAGAGATCTATGGGATCATCCCCTGCTCCAAGGTATTGATCAACGAATGCAATCTACGGTCATCACTTCCATATATTGGAACATTTGGAAAGCCAGGAACGCCAAAGTATTCGAGGACAAGGACACCCCAACACGGGCTGTGGTCAGGGACGTGGCCAGTGACATTCACCTTTGGTCCTACCGCGCAAGAAACCGTGATAATGCTATCTGCCTCAGATCTTGGAGTGACCAATTGATGAGTGTAATAGGTTAATGGGGTTTGTCCTCTGCTACTCTACATTCACAAATCCTTGTATGCCAAACACTGCATATGAAACATACCGTTCAGGTAGACAATTGCCTGTCGTAGTTTTGCTAAAAAAAACAAGTGGCGGCTATGAGGACCTTTTACGCAAGTGAAAGATATACATTCTGCCGTTTATTCATGAACAAACACTAGCCGTTGAATTGAATCAAGGCGCGTCAAGAGCTTTGCTGTTCATTGAAGAAGTAGAGCGATGGACAAATGCTGGGAACTGCTATAATTTCAGAAGGTGAGAGCGCTGTTTCCTTGTGAAACAAAAGGATGCGAATAGTTTCACCCCATCCCTAATTCTATTTAGGTCATGTCAAATGAAACTATACTGATTCAAACGAATTATGGTTTTTTTTTGCGAAAAAACGAATTATGAAAAATGACAGCGGCTTCCATGAGCCATTACCCCAGTCGGTGAACGAGGAAGAAGGGATCCGGTGCGCGGGCAGCTCGCCATCACGAGCGCAGCGATGAGAGGGCCCAGGCCAGCTCGCCGCGTGGAAATGATTGAGGCGTTGGGACGTCGTCAGGGGCACAGCTTTCACCCGGCCCGGCAACGGTTTACAGAGGCTTTGATGAGTGGACGGACGGTCTGCACAAGCTGCCACTGCCATGTGGACGCGAGGTACACCACTCACTTCCACAAAGCGCGCAGGCTTGCCGATCGCCTGAGCACGAGCCGCTAGCTGGGCTATCTGACGAGGTGAAAGAAAATTGGCGGTGTTTAGTTCCCGGGAAAGTAAAGTTTGATAAAAATGTAACATCGGAAACTGTAGCGCATTATAATACTTTTCGTTTGTTTGTGGTAATCATTGTCCTATCGTGACCTAACTAGGCTCAAAAGATTCGTCTCGTCGTGTACATCAAGACCATGTACTTAGTTTTTTTATTTACCTACATTTAATGCTCCATGTACGAGGAGAGAGATTTGATGTGATCTTGAATAGTGAAGTTTAGAGAGAAAAAGTTTGAGAAAGTTATAGATTTAAAGAGAAGTGAACACCGCCGTGGACCAACGGCACGCAGGTCCCCCCACCAAAAAAGCTGGATCTCTCCACAGTTATAGCGCGGTCGGCCGCAAAACCGCGAAGCTCAGCGCAGAGCCGCAGACCCAGATCCGTCACGGTCACAGTGATACTGTGACAGCACCTGCCCTCAAGCCGACCAGCCCCATGGGGTAGGGCTAGTAGCACCGAGCCGTCAGCGAATACAAGTTGGATTATACGTACGAGGCAGTTTACCCGGTCCCGTGCCGTACCGGACCAGAGGAACCTCGCCTACGCAAGCCGACGGCGACGGCCGCGAGAGGTCTGATGGCCGGCCAGGCGCGTACGAACGCCAGGCCTGGCACGCCACCACCACCTGGCCCAGCGGCGACGCGCCACCTCAACGCGCTCTCGGCGCCCGCCCACTCATCGCTCGCGGTGCCGTGTCGTGTCCCGCCGCGGCCACCCCCCGTCCCGCCCGTCCTCCGCCTCCACACGCTTCGCGCCTCCTCCCGTCCTCCGTCACGTCACGCGCATGCACCCGCATCCCGCGCGGCCTATCCGCTCAGCGGCTTCGCCTGCCTGCCTCCCTCCGGCCTCACTTCACGGCGTCGCGGCTCCCTTCCTCACAAGCTGAGCAGTTCACCCCAGCCCAGCCACCCCACCCAAGTGAGACCCAACCGCTCCGCTGCGCTCAGGCCGCGGGCGACAGCAACGTCTCACCGCCCGGTGGTCCCACCCCCAGGGGGGCCCCGCGCGCCAGCCTGACGGCGCCCCACCCACCGCGCCCGCACCATTTCATTTCTCTCCCTCCTCCTCCACTCCTCCCGACTCCTCATCAGCTCTTCCCCTCGCTTCCAAGCGACACCCAAACCGGCAGCGGCAGCGGCAGGGAGCGGCAACAGACACCACTCGAGCTTCTTCTTCCCCTTGGCTTCCACTCCACTGAAGCGGGCCAAAAGGCGGGGGCAGGCGAGAGGAGAGGGTCAAAGAAAGAGAAGGCCGCCATGGCGAGCAACGGCGACGGCAAGGGCCGCGTGGCGGCGTCGGCGGCGGGGGCAGGGTACGGGTACGGGTACGGCGGGTACGAGGGCCCCGAGGAGCGCAAGTGGTGGCCGTGGCTCGTGCCCACCGTGATCGTCGCCTGCATCGCCGTCTTCGTCGTCGAGATGTACGAGAACAACTGCCCCAAGCACGGCAGCCAGCTCGGGGACTGCGTCGCCGGCTTCCTGCGCCGCTTCTCCTTCCAGCCGCTCCGCGAGAACCCGCTCCTCGGCCCGTCGTCCTCCACGTACGTTGTCGCTGCCCAAGCTTTTGCTCTTCTTCAGTTGTGCTGCCGCGCGCGCGTGCCAGACAGGACCCCAATTGGGGTGCTTTGGGTTGGGTACTTGGGTGTGCTCGAGGTGGAATTTTTAGGAGGAGATTCGCGAGTTCCCGGAGTTAATTCTGCTTTGGGGATCTTGCCGTTTCATAGGGATAACATAAAGTTGAGGTTTTACCATGTTCATGGTTGATTGTTTAGAAAAGTTTTCAATTTTGCGTGGTCCGAGGGTTTAAAGCTCGCATTCTGTTGGCAATTTTGTTGGTGCGGGGTCTAATTGGGAGGAAACGAAGCCTCTGCGCATCTCTGCGAATCAAGTCTGGACGCTGGAACTGTTGTTGCTTCTGAGCTTTAAATTCCTTTTCCTTGTGTCAAGTCCTTTTCACCGATGGTTTGGAGGTCTTCGAGAGGCAGGGGAGTTTTGATGTGACCGTGGCAGTTCAGATCTCCGTCGGGACTAGCTTGTACTGATGTAAAACTTTGCAATTTCGATTGTCTCCAATCAACTCGATAGTTTCAGTTCCCTTGCAAATGGCTTAGACGTTATCTAACCCGCAGTTCTTTAGCACCTATCGCAGAGGCCGTCAGCAATGGTGCTCATGATGGATATTGTTAAGTGTTTACACTCCCTGTCGGAATATAGGTGGTAGATGGGTGACAAAGTTATGTTGCAGGCGTAGGATCCTGTATTATAGTATTATTATCTTTCGTATTCTGTTCTAGATGGAATCATGTGAACTGCTTTGACTTGTGTAAGTGTGCCTTTTACCTCTGGCCTTTGCAGAACAAGATAAGATAATGGAACATTCTGGAGTTACCTGTTTGACTGTACTTGCATGCCTGCTTTTGTTTTAATTGCACATTACAGTATGTACTAGGATTGCTGCTCGGTGACCATAAACCTTGTGTGTTTGCGACCCTGAATTTCATCTGGATTATACTGCCCCTGTAAGATAGTTGCAGGATCTATGAGATTATTGTAGTAACACTAGTTTTTTTCTTCGTTTGCCAGTTTGGAAAAAATGGGGGCTCTTGACTGGAACAAAATTGTCCATCATCACCAAGGCTGGCGCCTTATTAGCTGCATCTGGCTCCATGCTGGTCTAATTCATCTGGTTGTGAACATGCTAAGTTTGCTGTTTATTGGAATCCGCCTTGAACAGCAATTTGGATTTGGTAAGCTTACGGCAGTTTTGAACCATTGCAATTGTAACTTCTATTATATGATTTCTAATCTGTTGACATTTTCAACCATAAAAAAATTTGTTGACATTTTGTTTGAAGGATTTTTTCCAGTTATATGTTTGAATTCAGTTTTCTATGGTTGTTTCTCATAACCAGCCATTGTAGACCTGACCATTCATTTTCAGTTCTATGTTTCAATTTTTGTTTTCTGTAGTTGTTACTCATAACTGATGCCTGTTTTTCTTGCCTGCAAGTTCGCATTGGTGCCATATACCTACTATCTGGTTTTGGTGGCAGCTTGCTATCTGCACTCTTCCTACGGAACAACTACATCTCTGTCGGTGCATCTGGAGCTTTGTTTGGCCTGCTTGGATCCATGCTTTCTGAGCTACTCATGAACTGGACTATTTATTCCAACAAGGTCAGTAAAAGAGATAGATAAACATACATTTTATTCTGTCCAGCTGCTTGATAGTTGTCTTATTCATCTACTTGATTTCTCTTTCAGGCAGCAGCCATAATAACTCTCCTGTTTATTGTTGCGCTCAACTTGGCTATTGGGATACTACCGCACGCTGATAACTTTGCTCATATTGGTGGATTTGCGACGGGTTTCCTCTTGGGTTTTGTTCTGTTGGCTAGGCCTCAATTTGGTTGGATGGAACGCCATGAATTGCCACAGACTAGCCAACCTCCCAAGTACAAAGCATACCAATATGTTTTGTGGGTTGTGTCACTCGTCGTACTGTTGGTCGGGTAAGTGAATCATCAGAATGTGGCTCAGTAATAACTTGGTGTTGCCATGGTCTTATTTGTCAAGCATATAAAAAATGTTGATGCAAAATATGAGAGATTCTCGAGTAATGCTGAACATGTTTTAGTCGAGCTACTAAGCCATCACTTGTTTTTATGAAAACTTGGAATGGAACTGATGTCGAGTTGGGTTGCAGGTTTGTGGTTGCACTGGTGATGCTTTTCCAAGGGAAGAATGGGAACGATGGCTGCCACTGGTGCCACTACCTGAACTGCGTGCCAACATCAAAGTGGAAGTGCAACACCTAGGCACCTCAGTTTTCAATCACACTTCCAGTGAAATATGTAGCGTTCAGATTCAGGAGACCATTTTTTTATGCTGTTTGGCTGTAGATATGAACAAGTTCGTTGTTCTTTACGGATTGGAGTTTCTTGGTTTCTGTAAACTACTTGGTTGAGCGTTGTATGTTTATAACTCGAGGGTGATACCTTTTCAAAAATGCTGTTCAGAACGCCAGTCGCGTGTCTTGCGAAGTGTACCAAATCGATGGAGTGTGGAGTTTAGTCTGTTAATTAAAGTAAATTAAACTTTAGTTCACAATTAAACATGTACAGCCGTCCTAGCTCAGTGGTAGAGCGCGTGGCTTTTAACCACGTGGTCGTGGGTTCGATCCCCACGGACGGCGGATTTTTACTTCTTTTTTCCTTTTTCTTTTTCCATTTTTGCAGCTTTGCTCAGTTTTACTTCAGCCTTATTCATTTTAAATGAAATTATGATTTAAGAAAATTTGATTCACAGATAGTTCAACGAAGCTTTGTACTCATTTGAGTGCAACAGGGGTTTGTGTTGCAACTAAACTGTAAAATGGTGGTAATATGTGACCATATTGTGATGGATTGATTGTGTTGCAATATACAATAGACAGAATGGTAGGACACCACCTATAGCAACCGAACAATTATAGTGGCAATAGAGGGACTCACCTGTTGTAACCAAATGTTTGGGGTGGCAATAAAGGGTCCCACCATAACGCAATAGAGGGGCTCACCTATAGCAACCACACAAAGAGCATGACAATAAAAGGTTCTACCTATTACCCAGCCTGTGATGTGTAGGCGTGTAGCAATATAGTCTATTGCAACACACATTTCCATTGCTAGTACTGATATTGCCTCGTTTTAAATATGTTGCAACTAGTATCTCTAGCAACGTAGGTGTCGTTGCAATAATTTTTATTGCCACCACAACCTAGATGCTTCTTAAACTACCATTCCAATGCTTCATTGTGTTGCAATAGGTAAAACTATTGCAACATCTCAAATAAATAGTAGTCCAAACTTTATAATCCGGTAGCATTTTTTATCATTGTTGACCAAATCGTCGTGGCTTTTTATAACTATCTATTATCTATTGCAACACATTTACGGTGTTGCTCCAGAAAAAATCTCATAGTGGATCCATGCGAAAATCCAAGATACAAGAAGATGGGTCATTTTTTGCTAATGTCATGCAAAGACCATCCCCCTCCCCCCTCCAAAAAAAAAAGAACGCACATGTTTTATACACAACAAAGGTAGATCCTTACAACAATACAACCATGAAACATGCAATGATTAAGCTTCGGTTAAGGAGATTAAAGGATATGTAGAAAAGTAATATGTGTCATCTTTTGATTTGTGGAGGTTGACGAGAGCTGGTCTAAGTTTCACCCCTTCTGTCATAACAAAACACACTGTAAAGGCACATAGATCTTGCTTTAGATATAAAGACCTCAATGAGAAAAATAAAAAATGCAGTTCAACACAATTTTCTAAAGATATATCTTAATAACATAAAATATTGTTTACATGAAAATAAATCTAAAATATGTTAATTTATATCAACAATCAAGCTCTCTATATGGAGGGTGAAATAAACATACATCGAATAATTGTTTTTGTCTATCTAGCGTTAAATATCTTTTAAAAAAGTTATATATGTATGATAGATCATATAATAGAAAAGAATATAATATAATTTTTGATTTATTTTTTACATAGAAGATATTGAGATTTGAACCCGAACGATCAAATATTTCACTACAACTATTACAATTTTATATTAAATAAATATTGCTTTATATAGCGGCATGATTCAAATCGGAACGATTAAATTACACTATTAATTTATTTTCTTAAAATAATAAGTTACATAGACGTGTCGGATTTGAAATCGGACAGACCGAATACTTCACTAAATCACTAGTACACTTTTTGCTGTTTCTGTTGCAGACTCGTGACAAGAACTGTTTGCATCTGAGATACCTTGGGATGGTTGTTCGAAGACTTCAGCAAACAAGTCATCGCTCGCAGCTTGATGGATCAGAATCAGAACAACCTCCTCTCTTGAGTTTGTTGCCGGCTCTCTCCTTCCCCCCCTCCCCTTCACACACCACCCCTCCTATCCTCTGTCCACCCTACTCCCTCGGCGCCGCGTCGCCTCCGGACCTTCTCGCCATGGCGAGGCCGCCGCAGGAGGCGATCGACACCTTCGTCAGCATCACGGGGGCGGACGAGGCCCTCGCCGTCCGCAAGCTCGAGGTACCGCCCAACGCTTCCTTCCATTTTCCCCTACCCATGTTCAATTCAGGCACCGGAATCTCAAGGAATCGGGCTAGGCTCGCGGCCGATTTGGTCGCGCCGGGGCTGGCGTTACGGTCTGGCGTTTAATTGCGTCTTCGGGCCGATTTGGTCGCGCCGGGTGCGGGCGTTAGGGTTTGGCGTTTAATTGCGTCTTCGGGTGGGTGGCGTGCGGGGCTGGAGTTCGGGTGTGATGAGATGCGATGTCATCAGGACGAGGTGCGCCCGACTTGTGTTTTGCCGACTTATTAACTTACATGTGCCTTTTTGAATCGTGGAGTTCGCTAGTGAGTGCTAGAATTATTCCCGCAATTATGGAATGGAATTACATTATAAATCCCTGTAGTTTTTCCTAACCCTTGCTATTTTTGGTCTTTATAATTCATCAAAGTTCACTTTTTCAGGGAATAAAAAAAAATCAAAGTTCAATTCATGCCTCGAGTTAAAAAGGGCCTAATTTAGTCAGAGAGCATTCAGTTTGATTAACACCTGGTTCAATTTGCTGTGCCCGTTTGAAATGGTTTACTTGGCTCATCCTGGCTTGTAGCATCTTCAGAATTCCAAGTGCTTGTTAAATATGTGTGTTCATAGTTAACATTTCCAACCATCCTGTTGTGTCCTTTACTACACTTGTTATATTGTTATATTCGCTAGTTGGTTGCACGTGTGTAAGAAAACACGGTGAATATTAACCCATGACACAACAAAAAAAGAGGTGATTTCTTAAAAGAAAAAGGCTTGTTCACACGTTCCACTAAATGTAATCAGTGATAGCTTTTATTTGTCCAACCTTTAGAGCTAATTAGGCTGCTCATTGTACTGACCCAACAGTTGTTTTTTATCAGCTATAAAAATAGCTTATGCAAAGAATATCAAAATATAGAGATTCTGGAAGTTTAATTACAAT
Source organism: Echinochloa phyllopogon (assembly GCA_033239725.1). Classification (NCBI taxonomy): domain Eukaryota; kingdom Viridiplantae; phylum Streptophyta; class Magnoliopsida; order Poales; family Poaceae; genus Echinochloa; species Echinochloa phyllopogon. Next base: position 43,767,590 of record BTCW01000002.1, on the reverse strand, counting down.
ACTCATTTTGATTAGTTGATCAATCCGACAAGTTAATTACTGAAAGTCCCCCACCAGATTTGATCAAAGGGCTATGGCCATATCGAGAACCATTTCAATGGGATTATTGCATGCATCATACTTCACTGAGAACTCAGATCATACACAAGCCATCCACACAGTTCAGTTCAGTTCATCTAAGTGTTAAAAATCAAATCATATATTTAGAATTCATGCCGAGGAGGAATATATCAAAAATTCAAGTTTGCTCAATGCAAGCTGAGTTCCTAATTGTACACCTCCTATCAAGAAATTTGGGAACCCCAAGATCACCAACCAAAGGAATCAAACTCCCCCAAATAACAAATCTTGATTGTACTAAAATATCAAGAGCTCCACTTCTCTATGAAATCCTATATTTTCCAATTCTGCTGCCATCACCGTTGTAATCGGAGCTATGAAATTGATAGAATGCCTTCTTAAAAAAACTCACTGCTTGTTATCGGAGCAAGAGCAACACTGGTAGAAATCTCAGAGCTTCTAAACACCACAAATTCAGCACCTGCAGACCCAATTGTCAAATTTTAGGAATTGATTGCTGTCAAATTGATGCACAAATTCCATATGCCCATCGATGGGGGCCAGGAATTGTATCTGAATGAGTTCTAAAAACCGTACCATTGGCAGTGCTCAAAATAAGGCCAGCAGAGGGTGTACTTTGATCACTCAATTTGTGAAGAAATTAAAGTATTGCACAATTTAATGAGCAACCAGTAACAGCTTGCATCCTTCACTCTAAGGTGCTTAGCACGAAAGTTGAGAGGTACAGGTCATGGCTTCCAAAAATTTCACCACCAGACCGTAGTTTTTCCTTTTCTCTTCATCAGTTAGAATCTCATATGCCGCAAAGGCACACCGATGCACCTTATATAAATCAGTAAAAAAAGGCACTGCTACTCTCACCTAGCATTAGCAGATAATCATGAAATGAAACTATGTCATTCAGAAACAATTATAGGACCGCTTTGGGCATTTAGGCCCTTAGGTCCCTGGTCAAGTTTTTTCCTTTTGTTTGTGGCGCGTCTTTTTTAATTTAGTGTGGGTGTGGTACTGTGTTGGTTCTTGCACTTTTTTCTCTCTACCTTAATGAAATGACACGCAGCTCTCCTGCGCAGTTCGAGAAAAAGACCCTGATAATTTAGTGTGAAAGATACAACATGTACTGTTACAATAAAAATTGCACATAAGCAAACCTATGAGGCAACATTGTGCTTTAAATGCACCTCGCGATAGAAAGATAAATGCACCTCATCAGCGGTGTGCGGCGGTTGGGGGAAGAGGAAGGAGAGAAGGAAAGGAAGATTTTCTGGCCAAGGAGAAGCGCGAGATTGACGGGCGGGATTGGGAGTGCGGGCAAAAGTGAGAAAAGTGCCTGGAACATCCAATTTTTTCTTGTTTCTCACAACTTTGGTCTCCTCTCCCCCAAGAAAACCTAGCAGGTGGGGTCCTCTGTGAGGGGTAGGTGTGAATTTTTTAGGTGGGAAGTGTTTTCAATTGTCTAGGATCCTTATAGCATAGATACAATCATCGGATGTGCTTGATACAATCTTAAAATGGGAACTCACACAGCAGTTTTACTACCTTGTCGTTCCTACGGTTTTCTTACTCAGAAGTCCAGATAACTCTTATCTTACAGATATCACCTATAAAGTGGTAGTTAAACTAAAAAAGGGCCCAAATTGGTCACAGACTCACGGGGCATCCATTTTGGTCACAACATAGTTTGCGTGATCTGGTTCAATTTGCTGTTCCTGTTTGAAATCATTTATTTGGATCATTCTTGCTTTGCAGCATCTGCAGAAATGTTTCATGCTTGTTTACATAGGAGAGTTCAGGGTTGGATTTCAAATAAGCCTGTTGAGTGCTGACTACACTTGTTTTCATACTATCATCCAATGTGATTGATTTAGGTGTAAGACGGAATGCCCATATCAATTTATCACCTTATCATTCTAATGCTTTTCTTTTTCAGAAGTCTAGCTAACTCTTATCGTATAGATATTACATCCAAATTGATAGCTAAATTGCAATATTATTTTGCCTGTGTGTTGTCATCTACCTATCATCTAGTCATAGTGGCTAATTGATTAATGTAACCCAGGAACATGGTGGTGACCTCAATCGGGCCATCAATTCACATTTCAATGAAGGCGACAGCACACTGTGAGTGTTTCAATTTTTCTCACTTTGGAAATCAGAGTTCACTCTTGGTAATCATGCTGTACAGATTTATAATATGTTTTTGCTTTACAGGAATGGGGCCAATACAAACACTGCATCTGCTAGTCATGATGATATAATGGACCTGGATGGGCCACGTGATAATACATTTCAAAGATCTTTGTTCCCAGACAATTTCCGTGACCCTTTTGCGCTGATGGATCCAAATTTTCAGCAACAATTTTTTGACAGAATTGGCTCCACTGATAGTGTCAGTCATGGTCCGCTGGTTTCACAACCTAGAGAGGTGAGAGAGATTCCAATCGAAGTTAAGGATAGTGATCCTCAAACAGGTCTGTCTGGTCAGGCCCCTGTTATTGAGGATGTTACTGGAAACGAGTCTTCACATGGCCCTGAAGTTCATGAAGCTATTATAATTGATGATGAGGATGACATATTGCCATCTGCACCATCTGCTCCGCGTGCTAATATCCCTAGCAATGCACCTTCTGTGCCAACTGCTCCTCCATTGGTTCATGTTAATGACTATGATGATGACATAGAAGAGGAAATGATTAGAGCAGCTATTGAAGCTTCAAAGAAGGATGCTGAAGAACTGGAAAATGTAAGCCGTTTATGTGTTTGCGTGTGGGCGCTCATATTTTTTTCTCTAGCATGAGGTGCGTGTGTGTCTGTGATGTGTGCTTGTGTATGCATGTGTGTGCCTGTGCGTGCGTGCGTGTGCACGTGCACTCATATTTTATCTCAAACATGCTTTCTTGATTCTTGCATTATGACGCCACTAATTTTTCAATAATTGTCAGATAGTAGAGCATGGAGGAGATCAACATCCAGAGGGAGTGAACTTAGGAGAGCATTCTTCTGATGCAGACATGGGAACTGCGGATGGAACAGATGAAAGGTGAATATTAACTTATACTACTAAGCTCCTTACTCAGGCTATCCTACTACTCACTTGATGCCTTATACGTGCAATTTCCTTTTGGAGGCAAGGACTAGCTTCAGAGAAGGCTGGAACATCTAGGCAACCAATAGATGAAGAGAGCTTCCAAGAGGAGACTGAAGATGTAGAAGAACAACCATTAGTTAGGCGTCGTTCTAGGCGTCTCCCTTCTGAAAACACTGACTTAGCACAAACTGTGCAACCAGGTCCTAGCCCTGTGGTGAACAATCGCCAGTCTAATGGAGATGATTTCCCATCCGAGGTAAGATTTCTCAATCTGAACTATGACATTAGATAAAGTTTGTTTCATTTCTGACATCCTTATTTAAAAAAAAGTGGGGTGGCATTTCTTCTGAGGAACATGATGAAGCTGTTATGCTTGAGGCTGCAATGTTTGGTGGAGTTCCTGAAGGACCAACATATCCTTTCTCCATGCCTTCTCACAGAAGCTCAACTTATTATCCCCCACTGGCACATTCTCCTTCACCGGCATTGACCGAACAACGGTTATTACGAGAGCAGCAGGTCTGAGGTCTAAGATTTATCCATTTATTGGTAATTGCCACTATATTTGATGAGGACTACTAAATTTTGATTTACAGGATGATGAGTACCTTGCATCTCTACAAGCTGACCAAGAAAAGGAATTGAAGGCCTTACAGGAGGCTGAGCTTCGCCGCCTAGAAGAAACTGCTGCGAGAGAAGCAGCTCTTGAAAAACAGAAGCAGGAGGAGGAGGAAAGGCGTAAAAAGCAACTTGAGGAAGAGGTACCTTTTTGTCACATGTGTCCTGGAGGTTGAAGGGTTGATAGGAAACAATCTTTGATATTTGAATGCTAGATAACTACAATATGAGTTCATCGGTGTGACCATAAACTAGTGCTCTTGTTATATTCCTTTTGGATATTGGTTTAGGTTAGTTATGGTGAGTTGCATATACTCATCAGATCAATATCCTGTGTTTAGTCAGGATTAGCGATGTAAAACTAGAAATCTGGCCTCCAGGAGATGGATACAAGCTAGCGACAGTTTCTTTACAGGAGACTTTATGACAACTAGCCACTTAATTTCACCATTTTCCCCTTGGCTTACTTTGTCTGTATTTTCATTCTTTATCGTATCTGTTTTTCTTAGATGGATATTTGATTCACTGTTTTCTCTTCTTTCTCTTGAATAACCACTGTTCTTCATGCTGTCCCTCATGTTTTTATGAATATAGGAGCTGGAGTCCAATCTCGCATCCAAGCAAGCAACATTACCATCGGAACCACCTCCGGACATAGAAGGTGCTGTGACAGTTGTAGTTCGCATGCCTGACGGTAGTCGACAAGGGCGTCGCTTTCTCAAAACTGATAAACTTCAGGTAAACGATTTTGAGCTGTTTGAATCCAGAAAGAAAAACATTAATTTGACTTGTTTCTTCTTGTTTTTTATTCCTTTTTTGCAGCAAGCGATTAATACTTGCTTCTTGGTTTGCTTGCAGTTCCTATTTGATTTCTTAGACATTGGGAGGACTTGCAAGCCAGGGACCTACAGGCTGGTAATTCTCTACCATTATTTTGAATATATACTAAAAAAAGAATGCGCCATTTTCCTGTTTTCTCAAGTAAAGCAGTTGGAGTTGCTTTATTCACAAGTCAAGACACTGACTTTTGAGCAATTGCTCATGCAAGCCTTTGTAGCATTAAACATAAGGTAATATGATTAAATCACATGGATTAAAGGAAAAGAATAGCTGTGTCATGTGCCAACTGAGTGCTTGATGGCCCTGTAATTTTCACCTTGGCAATTTTATGCTTCTGCCACTGAGGTGCTTTGAGTTACCACCAACAAATTCATCGTATCCTTTTTATGCTCACTGTGGAACACATTACATGGTAGTGTTTTTCATGATGCTGTGACATGGGGCATTGCCTTTGCACCACTTCATCCAGGGTTCATTCAAGCTGTACCGATCTAGCAATAGTTTTGTTCGAGACCCATTGCTTTACAAGGTCTAATCCACTAAGAAAATGTAAGAAGTGGCTAGCGCCGCTAGCCTGATGACCTGATCTCTTATCGTTGCACCTGAAAGGGCTTCTAGAAAAATAGTATAGACTATAGAGTGCCAAGTTAGTGGGCTATGCAGGGGGTGCATATTAAAAATCATTTCCAGTTTTCACTAAATGATTCCCTGTCTGGATATATGTTGAAACTGGTAGTTTTTCTGGGGGTATGCTGACAAAATAGTGTATATTTGGCTTGTTAGTGGTGTATCCTCTCTCTCTCTCTCTCTCTCTCTCCCTCCCTCCCTCCCTCTCTTCTGTTGTTTCGATAAATCATCTATGGTCATGTAAAATTATATCGCTATGAGTGGTAACCAGCCAACTATGGTTATTTCAGACCTGAAGCAGAGTTCAATCCTATTTAACTATGACTTGGGACGTGTAATCAGTTCTGAGTTTCTGGCTAGTTTTTACATGGTGCCTTTTCGTGGCTAAATTTGCACAATCTTATATCTGCGCCCTTCTGTATCATGCAGGTCAGGACATACCCAAGGCGCACCTTCACCACCAGTGAGGGTGACGTATCATTCAGTGATCTTGGTCTCACAAGCAAGCAGGAAGCCCTATTTCTAGAACAGATCACAGGATAGAATCAATAGAGATACCATCTTGAATCAGAGATTTTACATTTTATACTTGCGTAAAGATTCAGTCCATCGAATGGTTCGGTTGAAGAAAAGATAAATTCTTTTGTGGTACCGTGTCATGACATTTTGCACTCTACATGTTTTATGTCAGAAAAGGTTTATGTCAGAGTAAACCGTGAACGACATGGTGCCAGGATATGTATACAATATGACAGCTTATACCTATGCATGATCATTCGTTATGGTTATTTATGTGCTGTTGGTTTCTGTGTAACGATGGTGCATTGCCTCTCTTGAGCATCAGGATAGGACCCTGCCGGCTGCCTGCCTCACGAGCGGTCGTTATGACATGTGCTGCTTGCCTGTCTGGGAATTGGTGTTGGGGCCTTGAGGTCATTGTGTCAGCGTGCTGGCGTTCCACTGGGGTTGGGTGGTTTACCCCTGCCCAGACTGCAGAGCCGGCCGGTGCCAGATGAGAACATTCGCACTTTGAAAGACGTGAGGAACACTCGAGTTTTTCGAGTGCATGGATGGAGGTCGAAGAGTGCACGAGAGATATATCGAAGGGCGGTCAGAGTTTGCTTCAACGTTCACTGAGATCAACAGACGGGACAAGCTGAAGCCGTCAGAGCTTCAATAATAAAGGAGAAGAAAAGGTGAAGAAAAATGAAAAAACGGTCGACGACACTGATGCAAACAAGAGCACTACGCCGATAACAGATTAACAGCAGCTCGATCTAGATGACCGTCCACCAGAGACGATCTTTATTCCTCTTCTTCTTTGTTGTTGCCCTTGCGGCCTTCTCGCGAACTGGTTATCACTCTGCATCCACCGAGGGGAAAAAGCGAGAAAGAATTGTCAGGTCAGCACATGAAAAAAAATGTAGAACACGTGTGCAAAGTAATAAGGAGGGTCTTACGGCAGCTGACTGGCGGGAGGCCACACTTGGCCGGGAGGCTGTTGATGATGGCGAAGGTCCCGCAGGCGCAGTCCCGCGACACGGCGCCCAGCGCGGAGCAACACTCCTGCCCAGGCGCCGGCGGCGCATGCCCCGGCGCCGGCGGCACGCTGTAGCGCGCGCAGGGGGCCAGCCCGCTCAGCTGCCCCGCGCACGATGGCTGCTGCGCTTCGGCGCCGCCGCCCAGCAGGCCAAGCAGCAGGAGCAACAGCAGCGCCGCGACCGGGCCGCGCGGCGGCAGCTCGCCGGCCGTCATCGCCATTCCACGAGCACGTACGGGAGAGCACTGCTAGATAGCTGGGACGACGAGACGAGACGAATGGCTTGTCAATGGCGGTGTGCGTGTGTATGTGCGCTGATAACGGCGTGCTTTATAGGCGCGCGCGCGCGGCGGCGGCGGCGAGCCTCGCGTTGCTCACCTACTTGCGCGGCGGCCGGGCGTTTCGGTGGGCGGGAGCGAGCACGGGCAGCGCACCGGCGCATCGCAAGCGTGTGAGCCAACCGAACGCGCGCGGCATGCGAGTGCGACGGGCACCGGGTCTGGCCGTCTGTTGGTGGGTGGGTGGGTGGGTGGGTGGGGGGGGGGGGGGGGGGACAGCAAGGAGATGATGGGCCGTTGCAAAGCAGGGAGGGAGAAAAGGACGGGGTTTTCGGGCCACAGTGTGCTGCTGAAAACGCGGCCCGCTCTGCTTGACGCTGCTGCACAGACAATAGGCCCATGTTTCTGTGACCTGTGAGAGTGGGTCCCTAAGAAAAAACCCGTAATATGTTGCCGTAGCTGCTGCTGATTTCTTTCGTGTGGGCCTGTCACGAACCTTCATGGCCCAAACACATTCTCGATACATAATGAATAAATAAGTAAAATTGTTCTCCTAAAAAAAAAGTAAAATTGTTAGGAGAGCTCTGTCGTCATCATATAGGCTCCACTTTTCCCTTCGATGATAGCATTTGTTTTTTGTAATCGACCAACCCCTTCGATTATTCCGAACGACTGAATCGTGAATCGCGTTCGCCGACTTACCCGGAACTTATTCCACGCAGCTGTCATCCGCCATTGCAAATCACGACCGGCTTTGGACTTATCCATTACTGTCGCCAGCATAAGGTGAAGTCGAAAAGATGGTGAATAGAAACCTTCTTGCAAGAACAACAGCCACGCGACACAGGAGCAATCAAAAGGGCGTTCGTGTGCCACAGTTTGGTTACAGAATCTTGCGAGATCTATCACCTGGAAGCTACTGCCCGATTGGTACCCCCTCGGTTCTGCTCGTGGTCGTGAGTTGTGAGCCACTCTCTCTATGTGACGAAGACCTGCCACCGGTTTTGGTGCCCTTCAAGCTTAAACAATTCTCTCTGGCGCCACTTGTACCCTCGTGTGTAAACCTAGCACTAGCACATTGTTAAACAAAACACTGCAAGGTGACACGACCTGTTCATTTCATGGACAGCTAACAGTTCCCTGTCACAGTATCCTGTGGGTTAGTGTTTGTAAAAAAATCGAGTTTAGTTAACGAAAACGGTATGAAAAATGGAGTTGTTGCAGACACCGTTCCGACGAGCACAAGGTTACCAAAGATATAAACGAGAGAATAATGCAAGAGGAGAGGAAACAAAAAGAAGAGCTTTGAGTAATAAGTAGTCTCCATCACACTGACCTGTGAGCAACCACGGCTCACGTCGTCGGTTGCACAAAGCTTCTGGAGTAGCAGCAGTACTAGTACCTCACAGTTTGCCACGGATAGGGGGCAGAAAGCGAGAGGGAGGAGGAGGAGAGGGAGGAGGCGGCGGTGGGCGGTGGCGGCGCGCCATCGCTCTGCTCTGCTCCGCTGATCCGGAGGACGGAGGCGAGGTACGCACGGCTATCCCCTTCCGTTTCTTTCGAGAAGACGACGGTGGTTGGATGATGCGGCGCTCTTGATCTGGAGCAAAATTCTGTCTGTTCCTTGTTTGTCTCCTGTGTGATTGATTTCTTGGTCGGAGAGAGAGAGGTTCCCAAATTCTCTCTTTTTGTTTGGTCATGTGGCAATTGGACGGCAGAACCTCCACCGCGGACTTGCAATTCGGCAATCGTCAGTGATTTCGATAAATCATAGCTGTATTCGGCGTATTCCAATTCTGATTCATGCTAAGAGTAAAATTTAGTAGCACCGATCCATGATTTTTCTATGCGGCAAATTGCACTTCCTGCGATGGATATTAGTTCAGTCTGTGTGGAAGGACGTTAGACATTGCGGATATCCAACTTTCACTGTCATGAGCTCCAAGTCCAAACGTTAAATTCGGTTCAGAGTTCAGACAGCTCAAACAAGTTCAAATCTGTTTCATCTGTTTGATTGAGTCCCCGTTTTCGCCTCTTAATTTGTTGCAGGGAAGGTGCAAGCTTCATCAATGGCGACTCCCACAACCTATTCAGTCCGCGTCTCGTCGGAAACCCACAAGATCGAGGCCTGGCTGGCGTGTGACGAAGCTCTGGCCAGGCAGCTGCAGGAGGAGGAGGACACAGGCAACGCCGCTGCTGACCCCAGAGAATTCGCCGGTACAGCTCCACTCCCAGAATATTTCGTTTCGGTTGAGGTGATACCGTTAGCTACTTAGCTGTAGTCAACTAGTAACACAGTCACTAACCACATGCTCATCGTCCATTTCTTTTTTCAGGCGACGTGTCCTTGGAGCCATCGTCAGCGGCTGTTGAGTACAGGCCTGCACAGAATGCAGCTCAGGTTTGTTGCTTTAGCACTCTTCTGTTTGAACTTTGTGGTTAATTATTGGGAATTGGGATTGGTGTCTCTTACATGGAAAGGAACTCCATTTGTCTGAACTGAACTATTGACGATAATTTATGTGTGCATCCCCAGGTGGCACAGGAAGACAATGTTGACCCGGATAATATGTCGTATGAGGTATGTCAGTTTTTCTTTCATGCGCTGGAAAAGATGATGTGAAATTCTAATGTCATGTTGGGGCACAGAAGCAGCAATTACCTAAAAAGGATATAGTAGCTGCAAATCTATTTGTGGGGCTGAGGTTGAACAAATAGGTTTCTGAATACTTTCTGAAAAAATGGTGCGCTGTTTCTTATCAAGTTCAGGAGCAGTCTATGTTTTTAAAGTACTGTCTTAGGAATAGAATATTTAGGGTATACAGCATGTTTTGTTTTACTGGATTTCCTGCTGGGTGGGGTTCCCAATCACTGTTGATAATGTCCAGCAAATGTAGAGTGAATATCCATCATAGCAAACGCACATTGCTGACTTAGGTTCACAAGGTTTTAATTCAAGAGAGTACAACTATCATGTTTTTGGGCGTTTTGGCGATGTTATGATCTGTCTGCTCTCTGCCCTGGGCGTCTAGTTTGGTTACTTGGGTAACATTCACTTTCTCGGGAATTTGCAAGCATACCATGGGGTCAGACCCCAGTTTTCTATTTTAGCACTGGATGTCTCAATGACAGGTGGGGCCGGGACTCACTAGTATATTTGCAATTTTCTCGTTCTTTGTTTCAGGTGTAGTCCTTCAGGATTAGTGCTAGTTTTCTTCTCTGCTGGTTTTCAGTTTCTTCTCTCTTTGTTTCCTGCTCCTGGTCCTGATGATCTGTGTTTGGCTGATGTTTTGGACTCCCTTTTCTCTCAATGAAAGCGTGCAGTACACTTTCTCGAAAAAAAATGATGCAAAACTCCCCTTTTTTGCTAGTTTCTTTCTAGCTAGTGAATGTTCAGAGTGCTGAGCTGAAGCCACTTCATGATATATTTTGTCCATTCTTGTCCCGACTCCCTGTATTGTTACAATGAAAACAAGGTCAGGCTAGTGGATCCAAGTTCAGCGTTGACTTGGATTCATAAGCTTTCAAAAGAAAGAGAGTACATCTTCCTTGCTTTTATAGAAGGCCTTTATAGAATGTTGAAGCCCCCAAAGGGCATATTGTTTTGAATTACATAAGTGACCAGGACATGCAGCTGCATCTTTCAGGTTCAGAGTTGGCCATCATATCCTTATTTCATAAAAGAAAAATTCAACACTTAAACTGAAATCTGTCTCTTACGGTGAATCTCTTTGTAATCTCATTCCTTATGGGACTCTCATTGTAATTAAATTGTTGTAGCAACTACAAGCATTAGGGGAGGCTGTAGGAACTCAGTCCAGAGGGTTATCTGATGACCTGATATCTTATTTGGAGCCATTTAGGCACAAGTGCACCTTCTTCTCCAGGAAGAACAATGAGGAGTAAGTAGCTTCATAATTCTGCTTCGCCAGATTTGCTCACCCTTTTGAATTAGAGGTAGCAATTTGATTCTTTTAGGTTGCTGACAAATACACACCTGCATTGTCCCTTCCCTGCAGATGTGTGATCTGCAAAACAACCTATAAAAGTCGGCAGAAGATGATAAAACTGCCCTGCAGCCATTGTTATCATGCAAATTGCATAACTCGCTGGCTTAAGATCAACAAGGTACAGTTCAGTTCTGTCTTCATATAATGCCTCTGCACTACAAAAGGAGACGCTGTTGTCTTGTACAGATGCTAATGTATATGCTTCTGTTTGAACCTTTTCTTTTTGCTTTATCTGAATCTCTCTCATGAAAGCAACCCTCAGAATAGGCCATACGACACTATTGGACTATCACCTGACCTGACTGCCTTTTTGTTGATTCAGGCATGCCCAGTCTGCAACGAGGAGGTATTTGGATGAATTAAGAGGCTCCCGGCAAATACTGCAGCGTGATCGGTGCACACTTTGCGCTCATATGGCCCATGTTATGTGATTTAGTGATTATGTGAGCCTAGATGAGATCATGTGCTTATGAAGACTGTGTGTTGGTGTACAAGTACTGCTAACTGTACCTCGGTCTTGTTTGATGATGCGGCTATCCATCTTCAAAAATTGATAAATATGCGTGGGTACTGTGGTTGCCAGTTTTCTGTCTATGCAACCAAGCAAGATTCCTTTTTATTTTTTGGAAAAATTAAAGCAGGAGTAGTTCAATATAATTATATGTTTATATCTGTATTTCTCCATCTTCTACATGATTTCATTCTGAAAGGAAAACACTCTGTTCTATAATGAGCATGAGCTATTGCAGGGGCAAAACAGGGCTGCAACACACAGCAAAAATATCTTGGGTCTTGGACTTGTATTCTCAGTGTGATTGGTTATTTAAACAATGGCACTGATTGCCAACAAAACTAATTATCTAATGGTGCCTGATCCAATGCTGACTCAGATCCACACCATTAGGCCTAGATTCTTGTGCTTGATACATGTTCTTGGCAGCATCTCCTTTCTGTTGTCATATTGCTCTTTATGCCACTTCTATTATTCTCTAATTAGTTATCCAGTGCTGTAAAGTGTGGATGTAGACATGCAATAAACCAAAACATATGAACATTTTGTTGCTGTAGCTGAATGTTTCTTGTTTGAACAGGCAAGGGACCCTGCTTGCCTTTTTCGGTTGCATTTTTTAATGTATAAAGATGTGATCATATGGCTTTGGGTCCGTTTGATACTGAGGTGTTTTTCAAAGCCACTCATGTATTTTTTTTTTGTTTTTGTGAAATAAGCCACTCATGTATCTATTATCTCTCTTTTTTACAAGCACATTCTTTTACACTTTACTTATCAGTTAACAAAAATATATTTTCTCAGAAAGAACTTGCCTGAAAAGTGTTTTTGGAGAAGGGAAAAAAGTTTCATGTTTCCTGGTAGGACTGGGACCTTTCAGTTCCCCTTCAATTTCAGTCCAAATATCCAACAGTATATAAGATTTGGCTTTACTGACGCTCAATTAAAGTTTGGGTTTTTGCATCCTCTGCCTGAAACTACCCTTTTGTTCTTTGCACAGGAAATCCTCACTCCTACAACTGGACGCGTCAACATGTTTACATTACATTAATAGTTTCATAAAAAAACATGATTACACGAATACCTTTCCGTCCATTGGCATACAACTGGACGCGTCAACCACCAAAAATCTGTTGATGACCCAATCAGTTGCCACATCTCCAGCATGTAGGAACAGATAACTTTCACTACTGGTGCAGCCAGGTTCGTTCAGATCAGGAAATGCCAGTAGCACTGTAGCAGCAACTTATTCGTGTGTCGACTATTATTTTTATTTTTATTTTGTTTGGCTCATGTGAATCGTCTATCCGGCAAAAATGGATTGATGGAGCAAGCGGCCCGGACGGTTGGGGAAAAGGAAAAATAAAGCACCGGTTTAGAATGAATACTTGTTCAAATTCAATCATGCAGGTCGTCACTCGCCGGCAGGTTTATCTGATGTCTAATGCCGGCTTCAAACATGGTAGGCTTGGTGGCGGTTGTTAGTAGCAGGTCTTGTGGTCTCCATGCCATAGATCTTATCCACTGTCCGGAATCTATGCCAAATTGCCAACCTTAAGCTTACATTTTTGGGAAGCTGCTCATCGTCATCCACTTGATCATTCCTTCATGGTAAACCCAGGATAATGCCAGTCAACGAAACCAGCTCTGTCCTGTGGCTGTGGGCAGATATATAACGTGAGACTCTGCAGTTGGTAGCATGAAACAGGCAGCCGTATCTTATGCGTTGCTGCTCCTCATGCCCATGAACTGAATGAAGGTCAGAAACACCGAGTTGCTCTTTCCTTTCACGAGACCAACAATCACTGCAATGGCGAAATCCTCCGGTTCCATATACTGGTTTCTTCAAATTCATCAGTGCACATCGCTGTCGGATTACGATCGATCTGATCAGCGAGCGAGCACCTCTATCCAAATTCATGTACGTATATGTACCATGAAGGCAAGGCAAACGAAAAACGCCGCGCCTCTGACTTCAGTCGGAAAGCGATGTGTTTTTGCTTCATTCAGCTCCAACCTCTCTCGATCTGTATTTTGCATTGCATCTCTGACCTGAAGGCTGAAGGACCCCCGCTGATTGGAGCGAACGCGTGGTTGCTCTGCCTGGTCGACAGCTCGCGAGACTCTTCTCGAACTCTCTGAATTTTTCTTGGAAGGCTATGAGCAATGATTGGCGCCTCTGCAGATCATGGAGAGATCAAGTTAAACTATTGGATACTGTACTTAAACTATGTTGAGTATGCTGTTTGTGCCGATAGGAATAACTACCATTATCTTTTATGACTAGATAGACATGTTAGGATTTGTTTTCCCAAAGAAGACAACATCTTAGGAGTGCGTTGCGTTCGAGAGAAAACATCTTAGGACTGATTTGTCGCGTATACTTTCGGCGACGTCTCTTTCTGGATTTCTGCTCTTTTCTCTCAAAGTCTGTTCTTAGGAGTGGAGTATATTAACATATTTAGTGTCTGTTTGGATTGTAGTATTCATGTCTTTTAGCTAATGCTTTTTCATTTTTTGGAGTCTTAGCTAAAGTTTAGTACTAACCACTAGAACTCATGTTTAGATGGATGAGTACTAAAGTTTAGCACTTGTATACGTTACCACTTAGATTCTAACACTCCTGCTTTCAGCAAATAAATTCATCTGCTACACTGAACAACGCAGATTTCTTAATGATTATGACAAACATTTCAGCGAGAACTTAACTCCACCCCTCACATTCCTAGAACTGCTGCTGGTGTTGGACGCCAAACATCGCACCTAACCTGCAATTCAGAAAGATATTGTTCGCGTGAGCTGAACAGCATGAGTAGTACTCCAATAAACGGGGAAAAGAACTAGAACGCGACGAGGCGAGCGCAGGGAGGCTTGGACGTCTGCGCGCGGATGGCCGGCGCGGGCGTGGTTGCGCGGGGGCGGCCAGCGACAGGCGAGCGCTTGGCTCGGTCGGGATGCGGCGGCCGGGCGCGCGTCGCGGCCTGTGGCGTCCAGTGCCGAGGCGCGTTGTTATGCGCCTGGCGGCGGCCGACGTGGGCAGCGCGCGACGGCGAGGAGACAGCCCGGCGCGGTGCGGCGTGAAGGCCGTGGCCGCGAATGGCGCATGGGCGGCTAGCGAGGGCTGACCCTGGGAGGAGATTGCGGAGGTGGCGGCGACGGCCAGTGACAACGGCGTCTTCTGGATCTGACGTCGGCATGGCCTTCAATGGTGACTCCTCTCTGGCAGATGCGCCTTCGACCTTGGTGTTGGAAGGGATAGTACCGGACTTTACAACTACATCTGGTGATGACATCTTCACTTTCGCCTTTACTTTTCATATAGATCAAGAGACATGAGTCACCTTGGCTTCGTTCGCGGATTCTCTTACTCGAAGACGGATTTCATCTGTAATTTATTCCTGGTGGATTATGCACGGGTACCCAGTGGCTACTTTGCAGCATAGTATCTCAGGTTACGAATTCAGATGGTCTGCCGGATTTAAAGCAATCGTGGCCGTCTAAGTGGGTCAAGGCTGGTCTATATGAAAGCATTGGCCTGGTAAGAAGGGGGAAGCAATACGAGACTTGGTCGTGGTGGTAATGCTACTAATTCACCGGTCCGGGAAGAAATTCCTAGATCTGACCTTAATTGGTTGAGCCTGGCAGTGACCTTGTCGAAGGCATTGTTTGGATTAAGATGAATTACTCCCTCGTGAAAACATTTGATCTGGTCTTAATTGGTTGGGTCATTACAATGTCGGCACGTGCGCGTGTCGTTTCCTTGTTGGAGGCATTGTCTTGGGAGCCTACTTCAAAGTCCAAGAGTTGCTTTAGTTTGTGACACGGATGAAGATGAAGGCGCTTGTGGTAGTTTGCTAGGTCTTGGTGATCTCATTTTTTATTTCTTTTTTATTTTTCATGTGCTGTGTGTATCTTAGTTATGCAGAGGCCGGGTTGGATCTTATATAGTTGTATCACCTCGATGTAATTGTCTAAGATCAATAAAGCTTTCCTTCTAAAAAAAGAACAGTGGACTCTCGGTATATCTCGAACAGGATGGGCCTAGATGCTTGATCTTAGTCAAGATTATGAGAATTTTCCTTTCATTTTACAATATGAGGAATGGCGTCACAGTCGATGTCATTTTGCTGGCAGAATATAGGCCCTGTTTAGTTTTCAATCGCATCATCAAATAAAAATTTAGTGATGTGATTGGAAACTAAACAGGACCATTTTGCTGGCAGAATATAGGACAAGAAGACGTCAAGAAGTGGAACTATGGAATAATCGATCGATAAAAACCACTTTTCCATGGCGGAGACAGCACACGATGACCAGCGAGAGGGCGACGACGCGCCATCACCACACCTCGAAAAAACAGAGAGAAAAGCGGCGCTTTCCCCCCGGCAAAACCCACCTTTCCACCGCAGATTGCACACGCAGAGAATCCTATCGCCGCCGCCATCACGGCATCACCGCTCGTAGCAAGCTGTGGGCTCCTCCCAGTATCCCACGCTTCCACTCGTCTTCTTCCACGGCCTCCACGCCCTGCTGCTCCTCCCCCAATACCAGCCTAACCCGAGTAACCAACGCACGCAAAGCTGCAAGCACGAGCACACACCTCTATTTTTCGTGTCCCTCCTCTTCTCTTCTCCGTGGCGTCAGAGATCACGAAGGAGAAGAGGAAGGAATCCCTTTGTTTGATCAAGAACCGTCGAGGAGAACCCAGAAGGTGCAGCCTTTTACCAATTCGCTGCGATTCCATCAGCTGCAAGAACCGCGACGACGACGACGACGACGACGCGGAGAGGTCTCCCCATCTCCGACGGCACGGCGCCGCCAATGCGATGGGTTCTCTAGCGCTGAGGTGCAATCTGCCGCCGCCCTTCTCCAAGTCGCCGGGCTCCCTGCTGCTGCTCTCCAAGTCGCTCACCCTCTACTGCTGAGCGCCTGAGCAGTTGCCGTCGCTCGGCTCATGGGCGCCGTCGCCTCGTCGGCGAGAGGGGGGCGGGGTGGGGAGGGGACGGTGCTGGGGGACTTGCCGGAGAGCTGCGTCGCGGAGGTGCTGCTCAGGCTGGACCCGCCGGAGATCTGCCGGATGGCGCGGCTCAGCCGCACGTTCCGAGGGGCCGCGTCCGGGGACGGCGTCTGGGAGTCCAAGTTGCCGAAGAACTACGCTCGCCTCCTCGCCGTTGCCGCGGCCGGCGATGGAGGAGAGCGGCAGGCCGCCGCCGCGGCGCTTGAGGCGGAGTCGCTGCCCAAGAAGGAGGTGTACGCGCGGCTCTGCCGCCGGAACCGCTTCGATGGCGGCAAAAGGGTATGCGCCGGGTCATCGTTTTGCTTACCTAATTAATCATATTCTGTTTGAATAAATTGGATGGAATTTGTTGAATCAATTTGTGAGACGGCATTGTATTGTCCAAATTGTGCGTGGATTTTAATTTGGTTTTGGATAGAGGCAGCGTATTTGTGTTTGGACTTTGGAGTCTGATTAGCAGCTTGAAATTGAGTTGCTTTGTGTCTATGATTGTGTTGCAACTGCTTAGACATAAAATTTGTATGGCTGTTTGTGTAGGAGTTCTGGCTGGACAAGGGTGGTGGAGGTGTCTGCATGTCAATCTCATCGATGGCACTTTCAATAACGGGCATTGATGATAGGCGATATTGGAACTTTATTCCCAATGATGAATCAAGGTGCTTTCATCTACTACTAATCAAAATCTGGCTTGGCAATTTTTAGTGATCATATTTTATATTTTAATCAAGACAGCGATGTATGCATGAGTTGAGGTGATTTTTATATGTGGTTATGGATTTGCGTATGTTATTATTTGGCATTGTTGGAAATGTGGCCAAGAAATAGCAATTTTGTTCCGATTCCTGTTCATTCATCTTGTGCAGAGCCTCAGTTTTAAATATTGATTACCTGTACTCAGATGATGGATGGTACACGAACACATAAACACCATGCTTGCTTCAACCATTCTTAGTGTATGAGAGAGAATATCAGCCTAGTGATTGTGTTTGAGATAAATTTGGAACTTATCAATTTGTGTCTCAACTGGTGAGAGTTCATGGCAGAAAATGATGGGTCTTCACTTGCCCCTTCCCACTAACTAGGTGCTGTAACTCCATGGATAAGATGTATTTAAGATCACACCAAGTTTGCTGGAAAGATGGATTTTCCTTTTCCTATATCTGTATTGAATCCTACAATGTTTTGACGGTAAAACATAATTACATGTTCCCAGACAATATTATCATTGAATTCTGCTTCTTGTATGAGTTAGCACTAGTGGCCCACTTTAGTGCCTACCTAGTTAGCTTAAATTTGTTTCTAATGTGCGTCTTATTTTACTTGTCCCTTTTGGACCGCATGAATATATATAGCCACTGTTTCAATCTTGTTTGTGGCTGCCTTTGCAGATTTCACACAATTGCTTATCTCTCACAAATTTGGTGGTTCGAAGTCAGAGGGGAGGTTGAATTCTGCTTCCCAGAAGGTACATATAGCCTATTTTACCGTGTTCATCTAGGACGACCGTTCAGGCGGCTTGGACGACGGATTTATAGCTCAGAGCACATCCATGGCTGGGACATAAAGCCAGTGCGCTTCCAAATGTCAACTTCCGATGGACAGCAGGCTCAGTCCAAGTGCTATTTAACCGATCCTGGTGTCTGGATCAATCACCATGTCGGGGACTTTGTTGTAAAGGACTCCAACCAACCAATAAACATCCGGTTTGCAATGGTTCAGATAGATTGCACGCACACAAAAGGAGGCCTCTGTGTGGATTCAGTGGTGGTGAAACCGCAATACCTCACGCATAAAAAGGTGCCTCGGGGTTATGTGTAGATTTATCGAACAAAGTTGTGTTGATATACTTAGGGATATGCATATGCTCCATAGTTTTTATTCTTACAGAAGTGCGGTTACATTTACAAAGTACTATTTTCCAGTCCTGTAATGTAACTGAATGAAGGGGTAAGTGATTTTTAGTTCCTCTTGTCCCTCAAGGAACACGATACACCTATGTAAATTGTCCGTTTTGAACTTTGAAATGTATATCTGGTGTATTCTGCAGAGCACATTTTCCCTTGTGTACCAAGGTTTTTTTGTGGATCCAAAATTTTCAAATGCTTATGTGTATGCACCTACATCAATGTTGTTCCTTGGAAATTGATTGCATATGGAGTTGAGGATCTTAGCATTGTTGTGTGCTCTGCGGACAGTTGTAACGTGACGGATTTGTCAAAACTGTCGATCATATTGGCCGTTGCTCTGCAGAGGACGAGAGCCGTAGCATGCAACAAAATGTAAAGATGCTTCTGGAGCTCTGCCCCTGCTCAATTCAGGATTAACAGACTGCTGGCTTTCAGATTGGGCGTAC
Source organism: Echinochloa phyllopogon (assembly GCA_033239725.1). Taxonomy (NCBI): domain Eukaryota; kingdom Viridiplantae; phylum Streptophyta; class Magnoliopsida; order Poales; family Poaceae; genus Echinochloa; species Echinochloa phyllopogon. Next base: position 43,748,630 of record BTCW01000002.1, on the reverse strand, counting down.
CCAGTGCCGTAGGCTTCCCGCACCGTGCGGGGTCTGGGGAAGGGTTGTAATAGCGCTCAAACCTTACCCGCACAAATGTGCAGAGGCTGGGGCTTGAACCCGGGACCTTCCGGTTACAGACGGTAGGCTCTACCGCTGCACCAAGCCCGCCCTTCTGCTGGCTTTCAGATTGGTTTGCAGGAAATTAGAAAGCGATTGAAACCAAAGTGTTGCGCAAAACAAATTATTATATCCATGATTCATTTAGCAAAATTTGGTACTATTACAAAGCAGAGCTCAATCTAAATTGTGGACTAGGGCAACAAGAAGGTAACACACTGACTGCTCAGTGAGCATCATCCTACCGCCTGTAGGCATTATCATGCACCGTCGCCATTCCTTCGGTAGGGCATGTACCGATGATCTTTAGAAGCATTCTTCTTCCGTCGCCTCTCCATGAAGGCATCAAGCTTTCCTGCCTCCTGTGAATGATGAACACAAATTTGATGAATCAGGCAAACATCACATAAGTTGGGGGCAAAACTACCAGTAAACCTCGTGAGTTTTACCTTGAGCTCATTGTACTTATTCATCAGCTTCCTTTCCCGAAGATCAGCTGGTTAAAAAATGAAAGTAACACTCAGACTTGCATATAGAGAGATAGTGAGCAAAGAAAGGAGGGACTAGGATTGAGGAACAGACATCTCTTCAGATAATATGGTCGCTTTCCGGCCTTTGCTGCTTCCCTTTCTTTCTTAATATGTTCACGCAGGATCTCTGATTCAACGTTCTTTTGAGGATGCGACTTCAACTGCTTATCCTGTAGAAATTTCCATTTGAGGAATCAACTAAACCAATCACCGCAATGAAGCAAGTTGATCTGATTGCTCACACAAACATAAAAAGGACAAGTGCAAAATTAAGAAAGTACCCAAGCAGAAAAGTCCTCTTGTTGTCAACTCTATGTATAACAATAATACTATTAAATTATCAGTTGCTAATTCATTATTGGATGGCTGCAGCTAGTTTCTGACGAGGAGACATAATAGTCAACATCATCTTATCCTGACTCTATTCAAACCAAAACTTGCAAGAACATAGTCTAGTTTATGAAGCAACAGCAAATGATGATAACCACGTTATAAATCTAAATACGTTAAGTATAAACTAGTCATCAGTTTCCCAGATGGCAGATACTTCTTTCTAGCAATGCAGTATACCAGACAATGCCTTTGCCTACTGAATCGGATTCATTTTCACAGAGGAAGAGGTTGAACTACTGGAACAAACTGACTTTAGTCATATACCAGAGATATAATTGGGTTGGGGGGGGAGTCAAGCAAATTTTCTATAAATAAATGCCAAAATGGTCAAGATCAGGGCATCCAGGAAGTAAACTCACAAATTAAGCATCAAATATAGAAATTCCAAAACATACAGCTTTTCATGGATATTGATGGCAATAGCCAATATGTTAAGAAGTAATACATACAATCCATGTGACACGACTCTTCATTTCTTCAATGGCGTTTGGGTCCTTTGATTTCTTAATCGTTTTTTGAAGTCTCTGCAACCAGAAAATGCATGATGAAATTATTTTCGTTGAACATCTTCTAACCAATGCATCAATCCATTTGAATAGAAGATTGAGTGCACCTCTTTTTCAGCAGGGAAGTCTTCTTCAAATAAGAAATTGTATCTTTTCCTGAATCTGCATACCAAGAAAATCATAAGAGTCAAGAAACCGAGTGAGCAACTAAATAATCTTGCCATGGTGAGGAAAAGGAAAGAAAGCAATCAACTAGGTGAAATGAGTCAATGGTCTGAATTCACCCATTTCAATAGGAAGAAATTAAGATGTGCTCAAAGCCTTAAACTGACAACATAATCAAGAACTTCTAATGTTATATCGGGCTACAATAGCAAGGCAGAACTTGACAAATATAAAGTACTTTAAAATTTAAATGTGTGTGGAGACAAAAGAATAAGTAGATATACATCTGTGCATCAACTCTTACCCTTCTTTGTCAACAGATCCATATACAGGTTCGAATCTTGGATCCCTCACAACCTATGGAAAAGAGTAATTTCATATTGAGTTAATTACACGTTTGCATGTAAGAAAAAAAAAGTTAAGCATGTTGAGGGGAAGTTGGGAAAGTCAATATATAAAGTGCAAAGGTTTGTGACAGACTATTTCAACTTAAACAATACATGAATTACCACAGATATAATATAATTGAATAAAATCTAAACTGAACAGTAAATCGATTGGTTAAGATAGCATGGTTGCACTTCTCAAAACGTAATTGCTAGAAGAAAAAATAAGATGAAGCAAACAAGATTTTACATGTAATAACATTCAGAAACATCTTTGCTGCAGCAGCAAGGCATGCCCATTAGACTAGGTGATTTAAAATCCATTATGGCACAGGTAGAACAGGCAGAGAGAGATTGCCTGATCAACAACTTGCTGAAACACAACTAGCAGAATATATATGCTCTACCTCACATTCCAAATTGCTAAATACACGGAGCTTAATCAAACAAAAAAACCCAGTCTAAAAACAATACCTGATAAATTGAACTGAATTGGGAGCACAACTAACCTTCTTGGGAACCTGGATCACCTCCCTGAGCTTCGGTGGCCGCACTTTCGTGCTTATCTCCATCGGCCTGTTCAAAACACAGACAGACCCATCAGTACCAACAGCCACCGCGAACAGCAGAACCCCTGGACAGGCAGCAGCAGCTGGGCATCGCCGAACCTCTTCTTGCTAGCCCTGCGGGCCTTCTTCTCCGCGGCTGCTTTGGCCGCAGAGGCAGCCCGCGCGCCGAGGGACCCGTCGGCCCTCGCGCGCTGCAGCTCGCCGAAGGGCACGTCGGCCAGCGCGCGCTCCAGCTCCCGCTCCCGCTCCGCATCCTCGCCGTCGCTCACTGACTCGGACTCCGACCCCGATGACGAGGAGACCTCCTGCGGCGCCGACGAACTCCGGTAAGCGCCTCCGCGATTCGCGCGGCAAGGCAGGAAAAAGAGCAGAGCCCCGGCGTACCTCGTCGTCGCCCGACTCCTCGGAGGCGCTGGGAGAATCTTCCTCGGGGTCGCGCTTGCTGGACGTCGAGGCGATGGCGGCCGAAGTGGAGGCGCCCGTGCGGCGGCGGATGGGGCCTCTCATGGCGGCGGCGGCGGCGGCGGCGAGGCTTTGCTTCAGCGTCGTGTGTGACTGTGTGAGCAGGGTTACGAAACGGACCTCTTCGTGTAGGTGGGGTTAAGCTCGGCCCGGATTGTCCCGTGCTAAAAGCCCAATAACTGCCACCCCCTACTGGGCCAACGGAAGATCAGCCCACATGTGATTTGAATTTCCGGCCCAGTTGTGTGGTCTGTCTGTACTCTGTAAACGCCGCCGAACTGCCTATGTCTTCTCTTCTCCCTCGAGTCGCTGTCTCCCTAATATCTTTTTGGCAAACCGATATTCTTCACGATCTCTTGCTTGCGTCATCGTCAATTCCACGTAGAAGGATCCGTGCAGTGCAGGCCGTTGCTTTCCGGAGAGGCCAGTGAAAGTCGAGGTCTTCTGTAGTTCTGTTGGCTTCCGGCGAAGACGATCGGCGACGGTAACTGCTCATCAGAAACGAGATGCGACGGGCCAACACCCTGGCTCCCTGCAGAAGTCACGCCGTTTCTCTCCTCTCCGATCATTCAGATACTGCATGATCGATTCCATATTCAGAGATGACCTGCCGGGTTGTTTTCTTGTGACTTGTTCTTCTCCCCTCGGTATCTTGTTTCTCTGGCCGGCTGCTGCTGCTGCTTGCCAGCCATGCCCTTGAACAGGTCACAGTTGAAATGCAGCTCGCTGATTTTATTATGTGTCGCTTTCAGACACCGTTCTGATTTTGAATCAGCTGTGCGAATGCCATACAGCGAATTGTGGTGGTGATGGATGTGAGCAAACTGTGGACTCCAAGTCGTCCAACTGAATTTCGAGTAGCTTCGGGTACAGTGCAGAGCTTGCTGTCGAGAGGTTACGGTTTCTTCTACGATGAGAAATCCGTACGCCAGAAGCAATAAGCTTACCGACGGAAAGCAAGCCTCCGGTGCAAACCTCATGTTTGAAGCCCCATAAGTTCGGCCGTCGAAATCGGGGCGGTTTCGACAAGGAAAAGGAGAGAGGCACTCATCCATCACTCTGTGTGCTCCCCCCAACTGTTGCAGACTTCGTTCTTCCTGGACAGAAAATGATGTTTGGGAATTGGGACTGGACCCCTGCTGCTGGATGATGCTCTCATGGTGACCTACCACCAGAAGCATTGCTTGCAACACATGTCGGTTGCTTCACCCTTTCTCCATTTCATGGACACTATGCGGTACTGCTCCAGTCTGCTTCTCGGTCTCAAACGAAACTGCTAATAAACTGAAGATCTTATCGTGTTCTGCCGATGCCTGCACGTTGATCTGCGTAGAGGGAAAACGAGTGAAAGAGCAGTGTCACTCACGTACGCCACTGAACAACAACATGTCCAAATCAACGCTAATGGCGATGGGGGCAGACTTAATCGTCGCCGATCTGCTCTAATTCAATGTCGACAGCTATGACCTGTATGGCGTTGGCCTTGCTTAACAGTCTTTTATGGATGTGTTGTGCTTACCAACAAATGAACAGCGACAGGAGTACGGCAAAGGTTAGCTGTGGAGTTGTGGTGGTGAAGGGAGAGTACATTGATCATGCATCTTTTTCCTGTGCTATTGTTTCTGCAGTTAGTTGAGACTTGCAAGAATGGGGACTACTCTTTTTATTTCTTGTCACCGCTTTTTATCCTTTAAATGTGCGGGCACAATACTATTTGCTCGCTTTCCTGGGGCATACAGCTTCATAAAGTGTCCTGCAAGTGGCTTTAGTTTACCTCCTTTGTTGATTCTCTGATGGTCAGAAACTGACCGACAGATTTCGCTTTGTTAAATTAAGCTCTCAGGTCACTAAATAAACTAAACATATAGTGATGTGTAAATTATAGGCATGCTGAAGCTGGTAAAGCTGTTTTTTTTATGTTGCTCAGTTGAATTCAGAGAGTGGAGCTGATTTTCAAAAGAAAGGGTTCAGAAAGTAGACTGCAACCGACAGTCGACAGAGCAAAATAGTGCATTTCTCTTTCTGTTTTGTATGGTTCAGACTTGAGAGAGTGGTGTACCATTTCTTGAGGGGGGGAAAAAGGCATTAGAAGGACTAGCATAGTGAATATCAACGACCATGAAAAGGTGCGACGCATACTTGTACGCACACAGCAACTTCTGTTTACACTTGATTACTTGATCAAGAAGGGTACACGAGTACTGGCCCCGACTAGGTTCAAACACCAAACGTAACAGCGCATTCAGATTCTTGTTCTCCCACGTGAACCGGCTGCTCTACATCTACCACCATCCATCCCAGCGCAGCGCGATGGCCGCGAAAAAATTGCGACGTTTAGCAAGGACAGAGCACTGATTAGATGCTCTGAAAATCATATATTAATCTTCGCAAGAACCCCCCTCTTTTTTTCTCTGAGGCGAAGCTTCAGAAGAATCTGATGATGTTTTGGCACATACTAGATGCGCACATCTCGGGTCGATCGATCGATCCACCATGCTCGCAAAGTGCGGTTTGGGAATACATTATGGGGCGATGATAGACGGCATCCCAAAAACGAAAGCAAAGGCAGGCAGGCACAACATTATGGCGGGGGGAAAGAAGATATATCGTATTATTGCTGGCTAAAGAGGCTTAGCGTTATGATTGCCGCTAAAAAAGCCTACGAGATATTCTTGCTTCGTGGTTAGTCCTTGTACTTTTACAACTTTGTTGTTGGGTTGATGTCTCAATCTTGAGCGTGTATGAGTATGGTCACCGAGCAGAGATCGGGTCGCTCAAACATGGGTTGTGGATTCATCATAGAGATCTTGATCGGACAACTGCACAAGCAAGTTGGCAGTTTATACCGGGTAAAAGTGCAGAGCCCATTGACCTCCATGATTTAAGTGAAAAGAAAAAATCACACGATGATCGCATCCAAGTTTTATACATGGGTATGTCAGGAACCCTACTCGGCCCCATCTTTTTCTCTCTTGCGATGTACTGGTACGGTAGTAGTAGTACCCCCGCAGTTCCAGCTCGCCAAGAGTACAATGGCTACGATCGATTAAGTGCGAGCAGTACCAACAGTTAGAGTTGCGGCCGGTTTTATTAGCGCAACGACTGCATGATCCGGCGAGTACTGAACAAGCAGCAATCATCAAACTAACCACGATCATGAGCGCCGCTCGTACGTGCAGCTGCAGGCTAAGCACCAATCTTCCCTTTTTGACATGGTCCATTACCCTCGTCCTTGACGAGATCCATCACGAGGAGCGCTCGTACGCAGCTGAAGAAAACGGAGGGCGCAGCGTACGTGCAGATACGGGGCGGCTACGTACGAGATGGACGATGCTGATCCGTAGCTGCAGGAGAACAGATAAGCCTGCAGCAGACGAGTGCGGATTTGTCCGCGGGTGGGCGTGTTCGTCGCTCACCAAGATGAGATGACACGAGCTGAAAGCATCGGTTGTCACTTGTCAGTACATACGGGGCCGAAGCGGCTACGGCTGCTGCAGTGCAGTAGCGGTGCGGTCAGCTGACGACGCCGATGCCGATGGCGCAAGAGGCCGGGAGGTTGCGGACGACGCCATATGTGTGTCGAGCACGGAGCACTGCAGCCGCGAGCCTGCTGCAACCCCCAGTACAGACACCCGATCGGTAATTAACCAGTTGATGTGCCTTGCTGGGGTATGTACTACGACTACGAAGCGCGCGTGGCCATCGTCGCCGATTCATGGAATGGGGCCGGTTCTTCTGAACTCCCTGTCATCAGGACCCAAGAGGGAGGGGAGGGTATCCAAAGAGAGTAGCCAGGCGGCAGTGGCAACTCGCGGTGGCCTGGCCGCGCCAGTGCAGAGCTGAGGCAGCCGGGGCGGCCAAGTGGATGGGATGCGGCGTTGGCCGGGCGCGCGCTGCCATGATGGGGAGACGATCGAGTCAACATCCACCTGGCGAGCCGACACTGGCAGCTAGCTTCCCCCTGCTGCTGCCGTTCCCAGTTAACAATTGCCAATCCGCACGTGTGCAGCTGCATCGCAACCCCAACCCCCCATAAAATACAGTTTTTTACACGCCGCGGCGAGGCAGAGCAGAGGGGACCTGGTGGCGTTACCGTTGCGGCCGGCCGCGGCCCCGGGCGGAAGCCGGTGGCGCGTGGGCGTCGTCGCCTTCCTTTTTCCCCCCTCGCTTCTTCTTCCCCGTAGTAGGCGTCGGTCGCCGGGGGGGTTCGGACCAGGAGCCTGGCGACGCGGTCGCGGTCGAGGCCTCGTGGCCTCGTGGGTGGGGTGGGTGCCGGGTCGCCGGCGCGCGGGGCCCGCCGGCCGGCCCGTAGGTTATACGGTCGCTTTCCGATCACGTCGCCGGAGCCGTGGCGGGCGGCCCACGGGGAGGGGTTGCCGACGTGGGGGTTTCCGCTGTCCGCCGCGTGGACCCGCTGTCGGTGCTCGGGTGCGGCTCCTCTTGCCACCGACGGGTGGGGCCGGGCGGGTGGGGAGGAGTGGGGTGTCCGCCTGTGACAGGTGGGACGCCCTTGGCAGCCTTTGTGGGCCCGCGCACTCGGAACGGAACGGAACGCCCCGTTCGGTTGCTGCGCTGCAGCTGCGCGCTTTCTTTTGGCTGGATCACTGGATGGCACCGTTGGCCGGAGGTGGCGTGGGCCCGGCTCCTTTTGGCGGGCGTCTTTTCTTCGGTAACAAAAGTTTCTATGCATCATCTCGTGTGTGTACTCCGTATATACCAGGACCGTCGTCAGCGGAAGAAGTCTACTTAATCCCCCAAACTATTCGTCCTGGAACACTCCACTCCCAAACTATAAAACCGGATAACCAGTCCCCTGAAGTTTAGAAACCGGTGCACATAACCCTCTAGGGCGGTTTTCCTAGGCGGTTTTGGATATAATTTTACAGAAAACCCCCTAGAAGAATTAAACTCTCATAAATAGGCCCACGCAGGAGAAAGAGCAGGGGAGGGGAATGGGCTGCTTGCCACCGCCCGGCCGCTCATTGCCTCCCGGCCGCCGACGCCGCCTCCCACTGCGCTGTGCGCCGCCTTGCCGCTGTCGCCGCCCAGCGCAGGCTTGCCGTCGCCTCGCTGGCCGCCCCCACCGTGCCCATCCGCCGCCAACGAGGAGCGGCGCACAGCCGCCATGCGCAGCCGCACACCACCGCCGTCGCCGCGCTGGCCGCCCCCGCGCTGGCCTCTGCGCTGGCTGCGCGTCGCCCGCGGCTGGGGAGCCGCCACCCCGGCTGCCCGCTGGGCCGTTCGCGGCCGCGCTAGCTGCGCCGGCCGCCCTCCGCCCACGGCCGCCTGTGTGAAGCCACCGCCTGTCGGGCGCCGGCCCAGCCCATGGACGCGAGCGGCGTGCAGCTGATGACGCCCCTCCTGCTCCTCCTCCGACCCGGAGCCTTTCATCGACGAGCGCGTGGCACCGTCTTCTCCGCCGACCCGGCCTTCAACCACCTCCTCCTCGCCGTCGTCGGCGCCAACCCCTGCTCCAGATCTCTCGCTGCCGGTGGGAGCTCGAGGAGGGCGGCCTCCACGCCGCTCGTCCGCGCCGCACCGCCGGCCGGGGAGGGGCGGCGGAGGGAGGGAGGTGGAGAGGAAGAGGAAGCGGCCGCGCTCCCCATCGTGGCCACGCGGAGGGGGCGGGGAAGAAGATAGGAGAGAGAGAAAGAGGGGAGGAAGGACCTATTTGTAAGAGTTTAATTTTTCTAGGGGGTTTTCTATAAAATTGTATCTAAAACCGTCCAAGAATACCGCTTTAGGGGGTTATGTGCACCGATTTCTAAACTTTAGGGGGCTGGTTATCCGGTTTTGTAGTTTAGGGGGTGAAGTGTTCCAGGGCCAATAGTTTGGGGAGTGATGTAGACTTCTCCCCATCATCATCTTACCTATTTCCCAACGTGGTACTGTGAAAGTGAAGCAGTAGAATCGATGGATCTACGTACTAATCCAGAGCGATTTACCATTTGAGACCAGTCAGGAGTATTCTGTTTCCGTAGGAGTACGCTACAAGCAGCAAAGACTAGCTTTTACGCCGGCTCATCGCTGGCTCTCGAAGCGGCAATTACTAGGAAAGGAGCAACTCGAAGACACGCTGTCATCCGCCAGGCCTTCCGCGCCGCTTCGACTGATTTGGGAACCAGACATACGGCCGTCGCCCGCATACCTGATCCCCCCATCATCGCCAGCCATCATGCAGCTAGCTAGCATTGTTTATCCCCGATACACGGATATGGCCCAATGGGCAGTACAGCGAAACTACGGGCTAGTTCCAAAAAGTAACTTCCAAATACATTATGCAAAAAGAAGATTTCCAATCACATCAAAATATCATAACATGCATGGAGTATTAAATGTAGATGAAATCAAAAACTAATTGCACAGTTTTATTGTACTCTGTGAGACGAACATTTTGAGCCTAATTAATCAATTTTTGGATAATTTTTCACAAATACAAACGAAATGCTACAGTACCGCAATGATTACGAAGTGACATCTTACTCCCAAATTCAACCTCCCAATTCTAACATATCTAGGAACCACCTGCCACTTTTCATCATGCGCACGGCAACCAACCAGAACGTGAACACTGCCCGGAGACGATGGCCTTGTCTAGTTCCCAAATTTACGCCCCCAAATTCACTATGCAAATAGAAGATTCCCATCAAAATATCATAGCATTCATGGAGTACTAAATATAGATGAAATCAAAAATTAATTGCACAGTTTTGTTGTACTCTGCGAGACGAACATTTTGAGTCTAATTAATTAATTTTTGGACAATTTTTCGCACATACAAACGAAATGCTACAGTGTCGCATTTATTGCTTGTGAGGCCCAATTCGGCCCTCCCGTTTCGGGAACTAAACGCGGCCGATGATATCTTTTGGTAGTAGTGGCCGTGTTTCTTTTGGGTTGGCAAAAGATTGCCAGCCCCTTTGACCAATAATTAAGAATACTAAATAAAGTCAGTTTACAAAACTATTCTCATAGACTATTTCACGAGATCTATCTAATGAGGCCTTTGACCGCACGATTAGAAGATAGGTACTGTAGCATCACTGTAGCAAAATATGAAATAATTAGGCTCATTAGATTCGTCGCGCAAAGTTGCACCCATCCCTAAAAGAGTTTTGTAAATAAACTTCATTTGATCCTCCGTGCATGCAAGATTCCTTTAGGAAATAAATTGCCACCAATGAAAGAAACACGGCCAGTAGTAACTGGCAGTACGTCACGAAATTCTCCCGGTGATCCGCGCTGACACGTAGGGAATGATGGTACTCCCAGCATTTCTCGATTTCTACACATCACGTTTGACCGTTAGTCTTATTCAAAAAATTTATGAAAATATAAAAACAATTATGATATACTTAAAATATATATGATGATAAAACATGTCATAACAAAATAAATAATATTTTCATAATTTTTTTGAATAAGACGAACAGTCAAACGTGAACAGAAAAAATCAACAAATCCAATCAACAAATGCTTACATCGTGGGATGGAGGAGTAGCTACCAGCAGCAACAGCAGCAGCTGCTGCACGCTGACCTGACTTGCTGCCGGCGCCTTCCAATTATTACTCCGACGCCGGCAACCAACACTTGGCGGTAAAGGCACAGGCACCAACGAACCGGTAGCATTGCTCTTGTTGCAGTTGCTGTTGTTGCAGTCGCACGCAGACGTGCAGTGTGCGTGAAGCCCTTCTTCCTTTTCTGCTCCCCGTTGGCAAGTGAAAGCACCGGCACCGGCACAGGGGAGAAAGCGATCGTTCGAGGTGGGCAGGGCAAAGCAGCAGCAGCAGGTTGGTGCGCTGCCGATGCCCCCAATCGCGCGCGGCTATGTGGCACGTTCGGCGCCCGTGGCAGCAGTTGCTTGGCGGCTAAGGCCCCCGCCGGCCGGCCGGCAAGCCGTCGTCCCAAGCAATCCTGCCCACCCACGCCCCCCGCGCCCGCTTTCACCGCCGGTTGCCGCCGGCCGTCACCCTCCCCCGGATATTTAACTTTTTACCATTATAACGGATGGCGCCTCCTCAGATATCATCCTAACCAACGACGCTATACTTTTACCCCGTAACAGAGAAACGTGCTAAAAAACACCATATTTACACCCGTGGCAGGGCAAGTCAGCTGTCCACGCTGGATTTGGTGCATGCGGGGGTGTAAAATGTCCCTCATGCCCTTTTATCCCCTTCCTCTCCTCTCTCTCTACCATCGCTTACACGTGGGACCCACACGTCAGCTCATCTTCAACCTCCCCGTCTGTGCTCTGCTCGTCTGTGCGCCGCTGCCGCCGCCCCGACCCCACTGCCCCCGGCCCCCGCCGCCTCAGCTCTGACTCCGCCGCCCCAGCCTCGCCGCCGCAGCTCCGGGCGCCGCCGCCCCTGGCCCCGCCGCCGCCGGACATCATCCATCAAACCGGCCGCCGTCCTTCGTCGCTTCCACCGCCGCCACCCCTCCTCCTGCCCGTGCCTCCTCAGCTGCCTGCTCCTGTTCCCCAACCGCCGCTGCGGCCAGTTCCACTTCCTGCCCCTCTCTCCCCCCATCATCCGTCGTCGTCGTCCGCGGCGTCCCGTGGAGCTCGCCGTCGCGGACCTGGTGTCCCGCCGCTGCGTCTCCGTCCCGGCGCCGTCGGGTACGGGTGGAGACTCCTCGGAGTTCCGGGTGGTCTCCGTCTCGCGCAACGACGCATCGGGGGAGCTGCGGGTGCTGTTCCTATCCTCCGGCGAGCTCTCCTAGGCCGACGTTGCCGGCGTCGCATCCCTCGTCCTCTGCGCCACGCCGCCGGTCGCGTCCTTCGCCGTGTCGCTCTCCTGTTGCGCCATGGATCCCGTCACGTCCTCCGCTGCCTGCCTCGCGTACTCGGCGGTCGTCCGGATGGAGCACGCCGGCCAGGGTGATCCTGTCCGCTTGGCTGATGTTGATGGTGGCCGCCGACCTTGGGGTGCTCCCGCGCCCCTCCGCCACGCCCCCGCTCCCCCTCGCGCCAGCGGTGCTCGAGCTCATGCGCGCGTTCGCGCTACTGGTGTTCCCATCGATGCTCGAGGAGCCTGCCGCGTCTCCTCCTCCCTTCGCCGCTCCCGCGCCGGCGCCGCGGCCACGGTTGCATCTCTCGTCCATGTCCAGCCTCTTTCCTCTGTGCGGCGGCGAGCGGCGGCGGCGGTGGATGGTTGGGGTGGGAAAGGAAGAAGACGAGAGCCAAGGAGACGAGGGGGTCAGGGGCATGGGTGGTCATTTGGCGTGCACACTTGGCTCCGATCCGATGTGGAGTGCTGACTTGTCCTGCCATGGGTGCAAATATGGTGTTTTTGTAGCACGTTTCTTCGTTACGTGGTAAAAGTGTAGCGTCATTGGTTGGGATGATATCTGAGGAGGCGCCATCCGTTATAATGGTAAAAAGTTAAATACCCCCTCCCCCGCACGGTAAAAAACCGCACGCCACGGAACGAACCAGAATTGATGCCCCGATCAAGCAAGGAAGGGGACGAAAAGGCTCGGCGGCGCCATTGTTTGCTTTGCTGCCCCCCTCCTGTTTGTGTCTGTGCTCTCGCTCGCGCGCGCGCGCGCGTGCCGCGTTTTATCGGTATATAAATATTCTGCCGCCCTGGCCCTGAGTTGTACGCGCTGTTTTTTTCCCCTCTCCTCGTCCCTTTCCTGCTCCTGCCCTGGCTGCCAGCACCGGCAGCCTCTCTCTTTCTTCTCTTCCCCACCTCATCAGCCTCAGCTCCTAACCCCCCACCTACCTCTCTGCCCGCTGCCCCCGGCCCTGACCCTGATTTCCCCAATTGAGCCCCGGAGCTCCGAGGCACCTGCGGCTGCCAACCGTGTTCCCCGTCCCGCCCAGATCCGGCGCCGGCAAATTCCGCCGCCCCTTCTCGCGCCAGCCGCCAGGGGACCCCCGCCCGCGCCCGAGAGAGCTTTTTCGGGAGGGAGGGAGCGGAGCAGAGCGCGACTGCTTGGTTGCTGCTGCTGAGGTGAGTGCGGGAGCGGGCGGTTGAGCCGAGGCCGGCCTTCTCTGCACGCGCGCGCGGGGGGTGCGTGGGCGTACCATGAGAAGATGATGCGCGCCAGGCCCAGAGGTACATTCGCGGACGCCATGAAGGAGAGCGCTGCTGCTGTTGCTCCTCCTGCCGCCGCCGCCGCCGCTCCTCCGGGTTCGGCGGCGGTGAGGGAGGACGAGTGGGAGGTGCGGCCCGGCGGGATGCTGGTGCAGAAGCGGAGCCCCGACGCGGACGCCCCCGCCGGGGCGCCCGTGCCCACCATCCGCGTCAAGGTCAAGTTCAACGGCGTCTACCACGAGATCTACATCAACTCCCAGGCCTCCTTCGGTAAACACAACGCAATGCGCGCGATTCGGGCGAGTTTGCTTGCTCTGACGAGCTGCGGCGGCGTGCTGATTGAGATGGCGATGCTGCTGCCTCTGCCTCTGCAGGTGAGCTGAAGAAGATGCTGTCGGCCAAGACGGGGCTGCACCCGGAGGACCAGAAGCTGGTGTACAAGGACAAGGAGCGGGACTCCAAGGCGTTCCTCGACATGGCCGGCGTCAGGGACCGCTCCAAGATGGTGCTGCTCGAGGACCCCGCCGCGCAGGCCAAGCGCCTCCTCGAGCAGCGCCGCACCGACAAGGCCGAGCGCGCCGCCAAGTCCGTCTCCCGCATCAGCCTCGACGTCGACAAGCTCGCCACCAAGGTAACAATATGAGCAACGGGAGTTTAATTCATGGTTCCTTCAATTTTCGCGCGGTGACTCGGGTGTCGAATGAACTGGTGTTGAATTTGGGCGTTGGACTCGATTGGGCGCAGGTGTCGGCGCTAGGGACCATCGTGGGCAAGGGCGGGAAGGTGGTGGACGCCGACGTGGTGAAGCTCACCGAGGCGCTCATGAACGAGCTGGTCAAGCTGGACTCCATCGCCGCCGATGGCGACGTCAAGGTGCAGCGGCGAATGCAGGTCAGTGCTCACACGCCCACACCGATTTTATTTATCGCCCGCTTCTCTGACGGATTCGCGAGCGCCGCCGCCGAGAGCTCAATCCGCTGCCGTGACTCTGACGAGACATCGGATGACCTGACCCCCGTGCAGGAGAAGCGGGTGCAGAAGTACGTGGAGACGCTGGACGCCATCCGCGCCAAGAACGCGGCGGCGCCCAGGGCCAACTGCAACGGCGCCGCGCACGCGAACGCGAACGGCCACGCCAAGCAGCAGGCCCGCGCGCAGCACCTCCCGCCGCGCCCGCCGCCGGTGTCGCAGCGGCGGAACTTCCAGCAGCAGCCCGCGCCGGCCGCCGCGCCGCCGCCCACGCAGAGCTGGCAGACGTTCGACCTGCTGTCGTCGGTGCCGTCCACGTCCTCGGCCGCCGTGACCACCACCGTGGCGGCCGCGACCACCACCTCGCCGGCGGGCGCCACGGCCTCCCCGATCCCGCGGTTCGACTGGGAGCTCTTCTGAGGGGGGAAGGCGGGAGCCTCGATCCGTGCGTCCCTAGCTTCCGGTTGATCGATCAGACGGTACATCCCTTTGTCCATGGACCTCCTCTGCTCTGATCATTAGCGCCATTGTTTCTCGATCCTGTCGATTCTTTCCATTTCTTTTCCCCCTTTCTCTTCTTCTTCTTCTTCCATTTTCCTTCCGATTTGTATATCTATATCTACAAAAGAACAGAGACCTACCGACCCCCGGTGAGTGTGTTGAGTGAGCCAAGTCCGTCAGTTCACAGCTCCTCCTCCTACTCCTCATGAGGATCCCATCCATCCATGTCCATGCTTGTTGTTCAGACGCAGCAGATAAAGTGGTGGCCTTCTTATGACGACGACCGAAGAAGAGATTTTCGTGACAATATGTATACACACATAAATAGCATGTATATTTGGTTCACTCATACGCCCGTGTATGATTACGATGATTGCTTGATTTCCATTCCAGTGCCAGTGCTTGTGTAGCAGTCTGAGGACGGGGCGAGTGAGATTTGCTGTGCAGGGCGATTGATTGGGGCTGGGGGGCTTGTGTTTTGTGGGCGCCAGGGACAACTGGGCATCCCGCGTGCCTGCCAGGGCAGGGAGGGGATGGCGGGAGCTCAGTTGAGTCCAGGCGAGCGAGGCGCGGGGCCGCCGGCCGCCGGCCGGCCAGTAGGGGTGCGCTGCTCGACTGATCCGGTCCTGGGTGCTGTGGATCGCTCTCGTAAAACTGTGTGCGGTGTGCCGCGTTTGGTCGGCCGGGGTTCGGCGCTGCAGCACAGCAGCAGGGGCAGGGCCGTCAGGATTGATTGCGGTTGCTTGCTCGGATTTACTGGGCGTGCATTCTTTTTTTTTCTTTAGTTTGCAATTCGCCGGATCTCATTATGTGTCTTATAGAGACCTAACACTTGAATTTGTGCCAATATTTATGCATTATGATCTTTTTACAATATACTACCTATATGTCATAATATTTGTCACCGGCTAGTTCAACTTTGAGTTAGGCAGCGTCGAATAAAACGATCCGTTGGTAGTATGTGCTTTATAGTGAGTATATGAGATAGGAAAATTCATATGTACTAAGAACTTCAAACATCTTTATTTTGTCACCGCTCTTAGACTACATGTCTGCATGCGACTGAATTTTGAGATTTTAGGCAGCATCATCACATCAAATTTTTTAGGGAGGAATGTTTTCTTACATTGAATCCATGGCTGCCGATCATAGAAGGTGTTACATATTTATCCTCTCAATAACACCTCGCCTTCTGTTAGAACATTGTACATACTTAAATAAATTTAATCTAAAATCTTAAAATTAGATGGCGCAAAAATAAAGTGCGAGCTTCTAAAGTACTTAGGTGTTGTATAGACGCTTTCTGGTCGTGCACAGGGACTTAAATTAAGTTGCTTTGGAGACCGTAAAATGTATGATGAAGTAATAAGGAGTATATAGTGTCGGTGCCGGAATTGGTCGGCCAATCCCCGGCGCCTAGACAGAATGCGCTGTGTCCCGTCCCTTGGCGGTTGATGCAAGGGCTTAGTACAATGAGACGGTGTTTATCCTGGTTCCGACCGTGGGGGTCGTACGTCCAGCAGAATGCGCTCAAGGGCGCTGTACTATCTTGCACCGGAATGCTTGCAGAGGGGGGCTACAAGCAAGGCCGGAAAGGAGATTTCTCCAACTCCCTGAGAGCGAGTGTTGGGATGTAGTCGAATGTCTGTCCCCTGTGTCCTCATCTCCCCTTTTATAGACCAAGGAGAGAAAGGAGGGGGAGGCGTTTACAAGTACATGCGGGTGGTGTGCCACAGGGGGGGTGTACTGGAGAGCATGGCGTCGGGCCTGCCATCATCCTTGACCCTGGCAGGAGATTCATAGCGATCCCTGGCCTCTGCGGGCGTCGTGGCTGTCCCTGTGCTTGTCCTGGAGCGGCTCCGCGGGGTGCTGCTGTCATAGTCCATGTCCAGCTGCCCATCGCCGATTGATCTCGAGGGTGGGGCAGGTGGAGGAAGGACGAGAGTCGGCAGCACAGGGCCGGGATGGTCGTCGTCGTCGGCCACAGTGCGCGGCGTGCTTCGTTCGCCAGGGGATGGCCGAGAGTTGGCGGACTCGACCTGTCGCTTGCCATCACCTGACCGGGAGTTGGTGGAACAGGGGCGCGGATTGACCCCTGAGAGTCCGCATAGTGCTCTGTACCGCCGCGTGCGTTTTCACAGTGGCGGTGAGGGCGGATGGCGACCGGAGCAGGTGGAACAGTGGGCACTGTTGATGTCTGGCGCGGTATGGGGGGAGACTGCCTTTTGACTTCGGCGCTTGGCTGGTGGGGTGGGCATTAATCGCCTTCGTCGGGTGGCGCGCCGGAGTGTATCGAGCGGAGGCTGCCTTGCCCGCTCGAGGGGGTTCGCTACCCCCGAGCGAGGCGGGGCTTGCTTTGCCCGCTCGAGGGGGCTCGCGGCCCTCGAGCGAGGCGGAGTTCGTTTCGCCCGCTCGAGGGGGTTCGCTACCCTCGAGCGAGGCGGAATTCGTTTCGCCCGCTCGAGGGGGTTCGCTACCCTCGAGCGAGGCGGAGTTCGTTTCGCCCGCTCGAGGGGGCTCGCTTCCCTCGAGCGAGGCGGGACTTGAGTGATGACGCGGTTCTTTCGTGGTTAGTGCGTTTTTATGTTTCCATCAGGGTGATTACCCCGATGGTTGGGGGACCCCTTGGGTTTGTCCCCGACAGTAGCCCCCGAGCCTCTGGCGGACTGTGGTTCAGTCGGGCAGAGGCTGATGGTTTCGCAGGGTTGTTCCCGGGCATTCTGCGAGGATCACCCCTTCTCGGTTATGCACGTTCTTCCGTGGGGGCGCGCGAGCGCACCCGCGGGTGTAGCCCCCGAGCCTTTGGAGGAGTGAGTTCACTCGTGCAAGGGCTTTGACTTTCGAGGGTTGTGTCGGTCGCTCCTCTTTCGATGTGGCAGGGGCGAGACCGAGTTATACGAAATTCGGGGGGCGGACCCCGCACGGCTTTTGATGTTTTTCGCGCATAAGAGGAGGAGGAGATGCTTGCAAGGAGCCCCCGAGCTCCTGGCCCACGCGGAGGCGATCGGAGAGGCTTCTTGTCTTTGAATTGCGACCCTCGCTTCCCCTTCGCGGGGGAGAGGGGTGAGGCCATCCGTGCAACCCTCGAGTCGGGCAGCGTACACGGATGCCTCGGTGAGCTGTTAGCGGGTAGTTCAAGTGGACGTCCGTGCCCCGTTCGCTGGGGGTCGGCTCGTGGTCCGGAGACACGTCCATATAGCGCTTGCAAAGGTTTGCTAGGTGGGGCTCGGTCCCTTTCGTTTGGGACCGAGGGCGCGAAAGCTCTCCCTCGTTGGGATCCCCCCGACTAGCTGCCTTTGTCTGGCCTTGAACACGACAGGAGCGTCCCCAAACTTCGCGTTCGGAGTAAAGTCCGTTCGACACGCCCGAATCGTCCCTGACTCTGTTGATCTGGAGCGCCTGTCGAACCCTTTCGAGGGCCAGGCTTCGTACTCCTGATCAGTAGGGCCTAGCGTTTGATGCGGGTCGCTCCCGAGCGGCGGGCTCGAGGCTTGGCCGAGCGTTATCGGTGGCCTTCGTATTATTCGATCTGGGGCACCCTTTGAACCTTTCCGAGGTTCGGGCTTCGAATCCCAATTAGTCATGTTCGTGCCTCGGGAAGGAGGAGCGTTGCAGCTTTACCTGGGGGGAACCCAATGGTTGAGTCGTTTCGGCTCCGTGGGCCCGTGCACAACCGCTGGCGGGTGCGGACGTGGCTGACGTGTCGCGGAGTGGGCGAGATGGGCGTAGTGGGCGCGCCTTTTTAGGCGGACTCGGCGCACGCGCGGGAGAGGCGAGGCGACGTGTAGTTAATGCATCGCAGGCGCGCCGCTTCCGCTTACCGTGCCGCAGTAAATGCTGCCGCCCACGCGCGCCGGTTGTTGGTGATCGTCGCCGTGCGCCTGGCCCGGGTGTCAGTGACTCCACATGCCGCCGCGGTTAGCGCGCGGGCTCGGTGGCGGCACGCGCGGGCTGGCGTGGCGCGGCCGGGGAGAGCCTGTCCCTTATAAAAGGGGCGCAGCGGAAGGGGATTTTTTACCTTTGCCATCTCTCGCTTCAGCTTTCGCCCGTGCCTAGTGCTTGCCTCCAGCCTGCGCGTCGTGCTCCGCTCGCATCTCGCCACTTTCGCCCCGCGCCTAAGCTCCTCTTCTCGCCATGGTTGTCCTTGAGGGCGCCACGGAGTGGACTCCATCGACCGCCACCGAGCACCTCCTGGAGGGCTTGGTGAATGGCGGGCAACTGTCGCCCCGGGGCGATTCAGCGCGGCCGGCGTGGATTGTTCCGGCGCTGGCGGCCAGGGCGCCGAATCCGCCGGCGGGCTACGTGGTGAGCTTTATTCGCTTCCACGAGCGGGGCTTCAACGCGCCCGCAAGCCAGTTCATGCGGGGGCTCTGCCATTACTACGGCGTGGAGCTCCACAACTTCTCCCCCAACGCAATCTCGCAAGCGGCGGCGTTCGTCGGCGTCTGCGAGGCCGTCCTGGGGGTCGAGGCGCACTGGGACCTATGGGTCCACCTCTTCCGCGCCGAGCTCAGCACGTCCGGCGCGGGGAGGGGGGTGCGCCGTTCTTCGTGCGCGGGCGGCCTCACGCTTGCGCCGGTGGAGTCCAGGAAGCGCATCTACCCGGGCTGCAAGATGACAACCAACAACAGCGGGTGGGCCAAAGGGTGGTTCTACCTGCGCAACGACGGCCTGGGGCTGCCGGAGTACACCGGCAAGGTCCTGACGGAGAAGGCCGATTCCTGGGGCTACGGCGTCTCCGGCAACGCCCAGCGGCAGAGGCTTCGCCCGGTCGTCGACGTCCTCTGCTCCCTGGAAGGGTCAGGATTGACCGTGGCGCACGTGCTTGCGCACTTCCACCGCCGCCGCGTGGTCCCCCTCATGGAGAGGCCGCTCCCTCTGTTCAAGATGACGGAGGGAGCGGACCCGGCGGCACTGGCGGCGTCGCGCATGCTGGCGGAGCCGCTCCTCGAGGAGTACGTCGTCACGCGGGTGCCGACGGCGGTCCATCCTGATACCATGCCGAGCGACCTCCGGTCGTTCCGGTTACGCCCCGACGAGGGCCACATCCTGTCGGTGAGTCCTCCTTTCTCCTCTTTGTCGTCTCTTTTTTGGAACTTCTTTGTGATTTTGTCGTGATTTCAGGGGGTGGACTGCGGCCTCTACCGCTCCGTAGCGCCAACTCCGGAGGTGCGGGCCGCGAATCGCGCCCGCCGCGACCGTGAGAGGGAGGCGAAGGAGGCGAGAAGGGCCAGCAGTCGTAGGAGGCAGGCCCGGCGGGATGCGCACCAAGCGGCACTTCGCCGGTGGAGGAGGGACGGCGGGGAGATGCCGTCGACCCCCGAGGACTCTCCGAGCGGGGAGGAGGGCGAGGAGGAGAGCGAGGAGGAAATTGCCGGCGGTGGGGGGGACCCGCCGTCGAGGCAACAGAGGTGGCCGCGCCGCTGCCGGATGAGGCCGCGGCGGCTCCGGGCAACGTCGTGTTAGCGGCGGCGCGGGTGATGGTCGCGCCGGCTCAGCGCGCGGCGTCGCGTCCGAACGTCGAGGGCTCGGGGGGTTCGCAGCCCCCGAGTGATCCGAGGGGGGCCTCGAGTTCGAGGATGGCCCCTTCTCTAAGTGGCTCGAAGCGGAAGCTGCGAAGCTGCGTCCGGTGAGTTCTTCCTTGGATCTCTTTCGATTTCGTTTTTCCACACGATTTCTCTTTTTGACCTATGTTTCCCTCTTCTTGGTCCAGCGCTCGGGACGTCACCAAGGCTTCCCCTAATCTCGCGCCTAAGAAGGCGCTGAAGGTTGGGGGGACAGATTCCCCTCATGCCGAGGGGGTGCGCTCGCGCGGGGCTCCGCGTCCCGTAGCGGCGCTCGAGGTGACGCCAGCAGAACCGGCGCCGGGGCCACGAGGCTCCGGGTCGGCGGGGGAGGAGAGGGCGCCTCCAACGATGGAGCCGGGGCAAGGTGCCCCGGTTGTCGAGGCGGGGCCGAGGCGTGGCACCCCGGCGGAGGTAGGCGGTCGTGGAGGCCGTGCCGCCGCTTCGGTTCCTGCCGGTCGAGGGCAGGAGGCGGTTGCCCCGCCAACTCCAGGCGGCGGCCGGCGCGCTTCCCTCGTCGGGGACTCTGCTGCCGAGGTGTCGGCGGCGCGGTTCCTGTCTCAGGGGCCGCCGCAGATGCCCGCGGTCCGAGGGACGCCCGAGTGGGATGCTGCTGAGGCGGTGCAGCTCCAGGATCGGCGCATGCCGAGCGAGTGGCCGAGGGGGCCCGGCGTCCCCGCTCAGGTCTGGCGGAGCGCGGCCGAGGAAAACGAGATATGGGCCCAGGCCGAGCGGATCGGGACGGATCTGGAGCGGGCCATCTCGGCCGCCGCCGACCTCCACTCCAGGCAAGCGCTGGCGGTTTTCGAGGTATTCTCGCTTTCATCTTTAGTATTTTGAGATGTTTTCGGTTTCATGGCTTGATCTTGGTGACCTTTCGAGTAGGTCCTTCGGCAAGAGGCGGTGGACAAGACCGCATGTATTGCGGGCTTGCACACCGACCTCCGCCGGCTCCGTCAGGCGAACGCCGACTTGGGCACGGACGTGACCCAGCTCACCGTCCGAGCCAGGGAGGCGGAGGCGGCGGCCCGAGCGCACGAGGAGGCCAAAGTGCGCGCGGAGAGGGAGCGCGACGCCGCGACGGAGCGGGAGGCCCGGACCTCGTCCGCGGCGTTAGAGCGGTTTGAGCTCGAGCGCCGGGCTCGTGAGGCCGCGCAGTCCCAGCTCGCGGAGGCGTCGGCTCAGGCGGAGCAGAAGGCCCGGGAGGCCGAGCAGCTGAGCTGCGCGCTCCGCGAGAAGGAGGCCGCGCTCCGCGAGAAAGAGGCCGCGCTGGCGACCGCGGACGGCCTGCTCAACGAGGCGAGAGCCCTGGTGGACGGTAAGACTTCATGCTTCCTTCGGCCTTTCCCTGTGTCGAAAACTGCTTTCTGATATGCCCGAGCTTTTTGTCAGGGTTGCGGAGGACCGAGGCCCAGAAGGCGGAGGAGGTGACGGCTCTCCAGGTTGCCTACTCCGCGGCCCAGGGGGAGCTCGAGGCGCTGAAGGCTGCGGCCGACATGGCGTGCCGAGACGTCAACTGCGTCGACACGCCGTCGGGGTCGTCGCTGTCCAGCCGCCTGAGCTCCCTGAAGGGCTGCGTGCCGGAGCGTCTCGAACACGCGCTTCACCTCGGGGTGAAGAAGGCACTTGGGGTGGTGTCGACGCACTACGACATCGACCTCGCGGCGGTGGGGCGCGGGTATTTCATCGACGCTGACCTGGATGATGACGCCGCCCTCGCCGCCCTCGAGGAGGCTGATGACGGTGCCGAGAGCGCCGCAGCGGCCTTGACCCTCAAGTTCCGGTACGATCTTTTCCCCGAGGAGGAGGAAGATGTGCCTGCTGACGCCGAGCCAGAGACCGCGACCGCTGCTGAAGTCGAGGCCGACCCGGAGGCCGACGCCGTGGCGGCCCTCGAGAACGACATCGCTTCGGTGAGCGGCGAGGAGAGTAGTCCCGGGGCGCTTTCGTCTGTTCCCTCGACCCTTGCTGCCGAGTCCATCGTGCCCTCGCAGGGGGATGGAGCCTGAAAAACTCGGACTTCAAATGTATCTTGTACATATATATATATATAAACTAAATTTAAAAGCCGATTGCCTGTTTCGCACTTGTTTGGTTGTTCTGATGTGCTACTCTTAGCTTTTCGAAAGATTGTGGCCGGGTACTTCGAATTCGTGAGTAATTAAAGCGTGGGGTGGTGAGGGAGGCGTTGTAGCCTTTCGCGGGCATAAGCAGCCTCACGACTCGACCGGCTCCAGCTTTGACTAACTCACGCCCCGCCTCTCTCTAAGCGTTTCGAGTTTTAGCACAACTTTGGAAAAACCGGGACGATTGGGGGGGTTAACCCCCCTGCAGCCCCCGAGGGGGGCTTGGCTTTATTAAAAATAAAACCAAGGTCCCCTTAGTTATGTTGTTAGCAACAATGTTTCCGAATTTTATTTCGAAAACTTCTCGTTATTGTTAACTAAAAACATAAAGTATCTACGAGAAAAAACGGTAATAGATTTAGGGATAGGGATAACGTAGCTGTTTGCCGTTTCGGGTGCTAGCGACGGCCTCGCCCCTTTCGCTTGCCCGCTCGCAGACACCAGGCTCGGGGTCCTTGGTGATGATGAACGACCCCTCTCGTGGTGGTGCGGACGTTTCGCGCTGGTCCGGTCCAGGGGGCGTCTGTACCTGGGCTGCAGGGTGACCACTAACACGAATTGGTCGGGCCAAGAGGAGGTTTCGTTTGTTCGGCGTGCCGCGCTTTCCCCTTAGCTCGAGATCGGTTTCGGCAGATGGACACTAGTAACTTTGGCGCCGGGTGGTGAGGGGGATACCATAGCCCTTCGCGGGCGTAGGTGGTCCCACGACTCTCCCGCCTCTTGGCCGCAGTAGACTTGTGCCCTGCTTTCACCTTTCTTGATTTAAGGAGGAAAAGCTTGGCACCCTGTTCCCACTCCGTCGTACTGCTCTTGGCTTTAGAGAGATTCTGTCCGGGTATTCCGAGTTCGCGAGCAACTGACGCGTGGAGTGGAGAGGGAGATGCCGTATCCCTTCGCGGGCGTAGGCGGTCCCACGACTCTACCGGTTCCAGCCTTAATTGCCTCGCGCCCCGTATTTCTCTCGGATGCCTCGAGTTTCAGTGCAACGGAAGCGAAAAACAGGACGATTGGGGGGTGGGGGTAAGCCCCCGAGTGTCCCCCCGAGGGGTGTTTGGCTTCAAATACCCTCGATCAAGTTTTTAGCAATAATGTTTCCGAATTTTTTGGACTTTTCATTATTGTTGACTAAAAACATGAAGTATTTGCAAGAAACACCAAGAGTTTTAAGGGTAGAAGCGACGTAGCTGCTGAATGTTCCAGGCGTTGGTGAGGGGCTCGCCCTTCTCGTTTGCCAGCTTGTAGGTACCCGGCTTGAGGACCTTGGCGATGATGAACGGCCCTTCCCACGGAGGAGTGAGCTTGTGGCGCCCTCGGTTGTCCTGTCGCAGCCTTAGCACCAGGTCCCCCTCGTGGAGGTCTCGATGCCGAACCTTCCGAGCTTGGTGTCGCCGGAGCGATTGCTGGTAGCGTGCAGAGTGAAGTAGCGCTATGTCGCGAGCCTCGTCCACCTGGTCCAGCGAGTTCTCGCGGTCCCGTTGGTTTCGGTCTTCCTGGTAGGCCTTAAGCCTCGGAGACCCGTACTCCAAGTCTGTTGGGAGGACGGCTTCGGCGCCGTAGACAAGGAAGAACGGGCTGAAGCCTGTGGCCCTGCTTGGGGTTGTCCTGAGACTCCAGATCACCGATGGCAGCTCAGCAACCCACTTCCGGCCAAACTTGTTCAGCTTGTTGAAGATCCTTGGCTTCAGGCCTTGTAGTATCATGCCGTTGGCACGTTCTACTTGGCCGTTCGTTTGTGGATGTGCCACGGCCGACCAATCGACGCGAATGTGATGGTCGTCGCAGAACTCCAAGAATTTCTTGCCGGTGAACTGGGTGCCGTTGTCAGTGATGATCGAGTTGGGTACCCCGAATCGGTGGATGATGTCGGTGAAGAACATTACTGCCTGTTCGGACCTGATGCTGGTGATGGCCCGGACCTCGATCCACTTCGAGAACTTGTCGATGGCTACCAACAAGTGGGTGAAGCCCCCGGGCGCTGGGCGGAAGGGCCCCACGAGATCCAACCCCCAGACCGCGAAAGGCCATGTTACAGGGATGGTCTGCAGGGCGTGCGCCGGGAGATGCGTCTTTCGTGCGTAGAACTGGCACCCTTCGCAGGTGCGCACGACCTCGTTTGCGTCGGACACGGCGGTGGGCCAGTAAAAGCCTTGCCGGAACGCGTTACCCACGAGGGTACGCGGCGCTGCGTGGTGTCCGCACGCCCCGGCGTGGATGTCGCGGATCAACTGCCTTCCCTCGGGGATGGGGATGCATCGCTGCAAGATCCCTGAGGTACTGCGTTTGTACAGCTCGCCGCCGACCGAGACGAAGGTCTTGGCCCTTCTGGCGATGCGGCGTCCCTCGGTTCGGTCCGAGGGCAGCTCTCCGCGATCGATCCATGCGAGGTACGGATCACGCCAGTCTTGTGGTTGTGCGTCCGCGTCGATCTCCATGGCCTCGGCCAAAGAGATTCCAGCGTTGAGGGCTTCGAGCCCCTCTTTCGAGGGGTCCTCCTCCATGGGCTCGATTCCCGCAGCCCCCGAGGGTTTCCCGTGGGCTCCGGCCTTTGATTCGAAGCTGACAGAGGGGCGGTCGAGGTCGCGGGCGAAGACGTTCGGCGGAACGGTGATTCGCTCCGACGCGATCTTGGCTAGCTGATCCGCTTCCTCGTTGTATTTACGCACGATATGGTTCAGCTCGAGGCCATAGAATTTGTCCTCGAGACGACGAACCTCGTCGCAATACGCCTCCATCTTTTCGTCGCGGCAGCTTGCGTTCTTCATCACTTGGTCGATGACCAACTGAGAATCTCCCCGGACATCGAGGCGTTTGACGCCGAGGTCGATGGCGATGCGGAGCCCAGCGAGGAGGGCTTCGTACTCCGCCATGTTGTTCGATGCTGGGAAGTGCAAGCGAACCACGTACCGGATATGTTCTCCGAGGGGTGAGACGAAGAGGAGGCCCGCGCCTGCCCCGGTTTTCATCACCGACCCGTCGAAGTACATGGTCCAGCATTCGGTTTGAATCTATGGTGGCGGAAGTTGGACGTCGGTCCACTCAGCGACGAAATCCGCTAAAGTTTGCGATTTTATCGCCTTTCGCGGTGCGTAGGAGAGAGTTTCCCCTACGAGTTCCATAGACCATTTCGCTATTCTACCCGAGACGTCCGGGTTGCGGACTATCTCCCCCAAAGGGAAAGATGAGACCACGGTGACCGGGTGGGCCTCGAAGTAGTGTCGCAGCTTTCGACGCGCGAGCACTACGGCGTAGATTAGCTTCTGGATCTGTGGGTATCGTGTCTTGGTTTCGGTCAGCACTTCGCTGACATAGTACACCGGCCTCTGGACCGGCAGGGCGCGGCCCTCCTCTAGCTTTTCTACAACGATGACGGCGCTGACAACTTGCGTTGTCGCAGCCACATATAGGTAGAGAGGCTCACCGCCCCGCGGCGGCGTGAGGATGGGTGCGCGCGCGAGCGATGCCTTTAGCCCGTCGAGGGCTTTTTGGGCTTCAGGGGTCCAAGAAAAGCGTTCGTGCTTTTTTAGGAGTCGGTACAAAGGCAGGCCCTTTTCACCCAGTCAAGAGATGAAGCGGCTGAGGGCTGCCAGGCAGCCCAGTACCCTTTGTACCCCCTTCAGGTCCCGAATCGGCCCCATTCGCTCTAGGGCCGAGACTTTTTCGGGGTTGGGTTCGATGCCTCGCTGGGAGACGATGAAGCCCAATAGCATGCCTCGCGGCACCCCGAATACGCATTTCTCCGGATTCAACTTCACCCCGTTCGCCCGGAGGCAATCGAACGTGATTTGCAAATCGTTAACCAGATCGTTCGCCTTTCTGGTCTTAACAACGATATCGTCAACATATGCCTCAACGGTTCGCCCGATGTGGCTTCCGAAAACGTGTTGCATACATCGCTGGTATGTAGCTCCAGCATTTCGGAGGCCGAACGGCATAGTGACGTAGCAAAACATGCCAAACGGGGTGATGAAAGAAGTCGCGAGCTGGTCGGACTCTTTCATCTTGATTTGATGATAACCGGAATAAGCATCAAGAAAGCATAGCAATTCACACCCAGCGGTGGAGTCTACTATTTGATCTATTCTAGGCAGAGGAAATGGAACCTTAGGGCATGCTTTATTTAAACCGGTGTAGTCTACGCACATGCGCCATTTTCCATTTTTCTTTTTAACTAGAACAGGATTAGCAAGCCAGGTTGGGTGAAATACCTCTTTGATGAACCCAGCTTGCAGGAGCTTTTGCACCTCCTCCCCGATGGCGTGGCGCTTTTCCTCGTCGAACCGCCGCAGTCGCTGCACCACCGGCTTGGAGTGTGGCTTGATGTCGAGGCTGTGCTCGGTGACCTCCCTCGGGATCCCCGGCATGTCCGAGGGTCTCCACGCGAAAATGTCGGCGCAGGCGCGGAGAAAGTCAACGAGCACTGCTTCCTATTTGGGGTCGAGGGTGGTGCTGACCCTCAACGCCTTGCCCTCGGGGGCAGCGGGGTCGAGGGGCACTGCCTTGGCGTGTTCCGCAGCCTCGAAGGTGCCCGTGTGCCTTTTGGTGGAGTCGATGGCCTCGTTCGCCATCTTCTCCAAATCCGCCACCAGGGTCTCGCTGTAGGCGAGCGCTTCCGCACCCTCGACGCACTCAACGTCGCACGTATAGGCGTGCTCGTACGACGATCCCACAGTGATGACGCCCTTTGGCCCTGGCATCTTCATCTTGAGGTAGGCGTAGTTGGGGACCGCCATGAACTTGGCGTAGCACGGTCACCCGAAAATGGCGTGGTATGCCCCCGGGAACCCCACTACCTCAAAAGTGAGGGTCTCCCTCCGAAAGTTGTCAGGGGTGCCGAAGCAGACGGACAAGTCGATCTGCCCGAGGGGCTGGACCCGCTTTCCCGGCGCGATGCCGTGGAAAGGTGCCTTGCTCGGCCTCAGCTGGTTTACGCTAATGCCCATGAGCTCCAAGGTGTGGACGTAGAGGATGTTGAGGCTGCTGCCTCCGTCCATCAGTACCTTGGAGAACCGCGTGTTGCCGATGACGGGGTCGACGACAAGCGGATAGCGCCCTGGGTTTGGGACGTAATCTGGGTGATCCTCGCGGCTGAAAGAGATGGTCTCTTCCGACCAGGCGAGGTAAGCTGGCGTTGCGGGGTGAACGGAGAAGACCTCTCGGCGTTCATGCTTCTGTTCCCGGGGCGTTGCGTTCGCCGCGGGCCCCCCTATGATGAAGAAGATGTTCTCCACATGAGGGAACTCGTCGTTGCCGCCATCGCCCGTATCCTTCTTCGGGCCATCCTCCTTCGCGGAGGTGCGCCTGAAGTAGCCCTTGATCATCCCACACTGTTCGAGGGTGTGGGTGACAGGGCCCTTGTGGTACGGGCATGGCTTTTTCAGCATCTCGTCGAACAGGCCTCCCCCCTGAGGGGGGCCCCGAGGGCCTTTGCGGCCTCGCTCGACCACGAGGGCGTCGTCAGAGTCTTCGCCCTGCCGCTGCTGCTGCGCGGCTTGCCGGGGCCCCTTGCCTTTACTACCCCGTTTCTGCTTCTTCGTCTTGGCCTTGGGTTTGCTGCCCTCCGCGGGCAGCTCCTCCGCGAGCTTCCCCTTGGTCTTGCCGTCGAAGATCGCCCCGACAGCCTCCTCTCCAGAGGCGAAGTTGGTGGCGATATCGAACAGAGCGTTGACACTGGTGGGATGGTTTCGCCCCAGTTCGCGCACCAGCTCTCGACAGGTCGTGCCTTCGAGGAAGGCGTGGATGATTTCGGAGTCACCCACACCCGGGAGCTCGGTGCAGCGCTTGGAGAAACGGCGGATGAAGTCCCTCAGCGGTTCGCCGGCCGCCTGCCGGCACCCGCGCAGGTCCCAGGAGTTTCCAGGGCGTACGTATGTGCCCTGGAAGTTACCCACGAACATCTTGACCAGGTCGTCCCAGTCGTGGATTTGGTTCGCGGGTAGGTGTTCGAGCCACGTCCGCGCCGAGTCCGCGAGATGAAGCGGAAGGTTGCGGATGATCATGGCATCGTCGGTGGCCCCGCCCAGCTGGCAGGCCAGGCGATAGTCGTTGAGCCACGTCTCGGGTTTCGTCTCACCCGAATACTTGGTGATGGTGGTTGGCTGGCGAAAACGCGGCGGGATGGCGGCCGAACGGATCTTCCGGCTGAACACCGGGGTCCCCGGGGGTTCCGGCGTCGGGCTTCTGTCCTCCTCGCTGTCATAGCGACCTCCTCGTCGGGGGTGCCTGCTGCGGGGAGGCGCTGCGTCCTGCCTCTTCCTGTTCAGGATGTTGCGTGCGTCGCCATCGTCGACGGCGCCCCGCGTGTCTACAAGTCGGTCCTTCGCGGACCTCCTTGTTTCGCCACCGCCGGCCACGAGCGCTCTTCCGTCGTTCGTTGGACGGTGAGGCGTCCACGCGCCCCTGGGCGGGGTGTGGACGGATTGTTCCCTGTCCCACCTGCCGCTTCCGGCTTTCGGACTGTCCTGGTGGCGCATGCGGGAGGCGGAGCTTTCCGCTTGTTGAACGGCCGCTTCTTCGACAAGGGCCTGCACCTGGCGCCGCATGCTGCGCGCCTCTGGCGTTGACGGTTCGGGCATGGCCCGGATCAGGGTCGCCGCGGCGATGAGCTTTTGGCTGGCTCGTGGCGGCCTGGGCGGACCGGCGTCGTCGCCGTCACCCAGGATGCGCGCTTGAGCTATACGCCCGGCGGCTCGTGCGTGTTCGCCCCGCCTGGGCTGTTGGGCTTCCAAGGCTGCGCGCAGTTCTTGTACCTGCTGGCGCTCCTGTTGGAGCTTGGCTTCCAGCTCTTGTACTTGCGCGAGCTGCGCTTGTGTGAGAGCGGCCTCGTTCGCCGGCTCGGCGGGTGCCGGTTGCGGTTCGTCGCGTCCGGCTTCGTCGTGCGTCTCTTCGTCCTCTCCCACGGACTCTACTTCGCCGTCGAGGACGAAGCATTCCCGCGAGGGGTCGTATTCCCCGTCGCTGGAGTCGTCGGAGCAGGTGAGGCAGAAGTCCGCAACGGCCTGGAAGGCGATGAGGCTTTCGGGGTTGCGCAACTCGGTGTAATCCAGGTCCGGGTGTTCCTGGCCGCGCACATCTTTTTCGTCCGCAGACTCGGAGTGGAGCCCACCGGGCGAAAAAGCGCCGAGGTCACGGATTGGGGCCCGCCGAGGTATTGGCGAGTTTCCACGCGCGCCCAGGATGGTGCTGATCGCCGTGGAGTGGCTTGCGGCCGCGTTGCTCATCCCGAACGGGAGGCGTGCTAGCCTGGCCACATTTTCCCGGTGCGTTCCCTCCGCGGGAACTGCCGGTGGGAGTCCGCCCCCCTGCAATGCGGCCGTGGGCTGAAGCAGCAAGTGGGCGTCCCAATCGGGGAGGACGACGCGCGGAGCGACGCGCTGCTCCGTATTGATCTGAAGCTCGCGAAGTCTCCGCCGTCGCCTGAGCTGGACTGTCGTCGGCGATGTCGGGGTGTCGGGCGTCACGCTGGGTGGCCTGGAGGCGAGCCGCATGAGGAGGCCCTCACCGGTTGCTTCGAACTCCAGGCTCCCGAACGTGATCCGGTATCCGCGTGGAAGCGGACCGGGGGACCCCGTGGCGGATCGAAGTGGCATGGTCTCGTCGCGACTTGCCGTCAAGGGAACTTGTCGGGTGTGATCGATCACAGCGCGCCCCCCTATCTGGCGCGCCACTGTCGGTGCCGGAATTGGTCGGCCAATCCCCGGCGCCTAGACAGAATGCGCTGTGTCCCGTCCCTTGGCGGTTGATGCAAGGGCTTAGTACAATGAGACGGTGTTTATCCTGGTTCCGACCGTGGGGGTCGTACGTCCAGCAGAATGCGCTCAAGGGCGCTGTACTATCTTGCACCGGAATGCTTGCAGAGGGGGGCTACAAGCAAGGCGGGAGAGGAGATTTCTCCAAGTCCCTGAGAGCGAGTGTTGGGATGTAGTCGAATGTCTCCCTCTGGTGCTCCGCCCTCTTCCCCCTTTTATAGATCAAGGAGAGAAGGGAGGGAGGAGTTACAAATGCGATTGTGACGTGTGCTACAGGGGTGCGCTCTGGAGAGCATGGCGTCGGGCCTGCCATCGTCCTTGACCCTGGCAGGAGATTCATGGCGATCCCTGGCCTCTGCGGGCGTCGTGGCTGTCCCTGCTTGTCCTGGAGCGGCTCCGCGGGGTGCTGCTGTCATAGTCCATGTCCAGCTGCCCATCGCCGATTGATCTCGAGGGTGGGGCAGGTGGAGGAAGGACGAGAGTCGGCAGCACAGGGCCGGGATGGTCGTCGTCGTCGGCCACAGTGCGCGGCGTGCTTCGTTCGCCAGGGGATGGCCGAGAGTTGGCGGACTCGACCTGTCGCTTGCCATCACCTGACCGGGAGTTGGTGGAACAGGGCGTGGATTGACCCCTGAGAGTCCGCATAGTGCTCTGTACCGCCGCGTGCGTTTTCACAGTGGCGGTGAGGGCGGATGGCGACCGGAGCAGGTGGAACAGTGGGCACTGTTGACGTCTGGCGCGGTATGGGGGGAGACTGCCTTTTGACTTCGGCGCTTGGCTGGTGGGGCGGGCATTAATCGCCTTTGTCGGGTGGCGCGCCGGAGTGTATCGAGCGGAGGCTGCCTTGCCCGCTCGAGGGGGTTCGCTACCCCCGAGCGAGGCGGAGCTTGCTTTGCCCGCTCGAGGGGGCTCGCCCCCTCGAGCGAGGCGGAGTTCGTTTCGCCTGCTCGAGGGGGTTCGTTACCCTCGAGCGAGGCGGAGTTCGTTTCGTCGAGGCGGAGTTCGTTTCGCCCGCTCGAGGGGGTTCGCTACCCTCGAGCGAGGCGGGACTTGAGTGATGACGCGGTTCTTTCGTGGTTAGTGCGTTTTTATGTTTCCATCAGGGTGATTACCCCGATGGTTGGGGGACCCCTTGGGTTTGTCCCCGACATATAGCAAAAGGATTAACATTTCCAGCATTTTGAGCAAGCTCAATCCTAAGCTGACATTTTGCTTCTATTTCTAAGATTAATACTCTCTGTGAGATTTTTTTTCAAACGGCCATCATTATAGTTTTAATGGAATGGACGTTATATGAAAAGGACGAACCTTTCCAGCATTCTGCCAAGAGCAAGTTTTTTTTTCTGCCAAGAGCAAGCTCAATCATCATAAGCTGGCCTTTTGCTCCTGATGCTTCTAGTAGTAACTACAGTTCTCAAGCCTGTGACAATAGATTACACCTAGTTATGGGGACCTCCTGCATGTGACGTTGGTACTATAAAATACATGTCCCAGCTGATCAGTCGGTTTTGTTTCTAGCCCCAATGGTAGAAGTAACTCTAGGGATGACCACGCACGTACCACACTTCGAAGATCGACCAGAAGTCTAGAGCTAAAGGTCCAAAGCGGTTTCTGAAGCACACTTTCCAGGGCCCAATCGGTGGCCGTGCGCATGCTAAAACAAATGCCAACTGACCTGCAGCTAAGCTACAAGCCGTTACGAGCCATAGGTTTAATGCAAGTGGATCGCCACGGGCCAGGAACATACACAAAAAAAAAACTCATCGATCATCTGCCATTCGTTCGTTCGTTGCTTTGGCACACAGGCACACAGCATCCTCTCCATGCTCCATAGTCCTACACAGAGGGAGCCATTTCCCCCATTGGGCGTGCGTAGAATATCTGCAGAGAGAGAAAGAGACGACGACGAACGGGGTGTACGTGCGGGTCCCACGGAGGAGGCTGTGGGCACGGAAAGAGAGGAGGGAAGGGGAACGTCGATGAGTTGGCGGATGTGTGCAATGATGAGGTCGAAGTTGACTTTTGGAAGCTTCAGGCCCATGCACCGTGCGTGCCGCCCTCTTGCTTGCTCGGACCGGGCGAGCGAGCAGGAATTCCGGCCTATAATTCCGCGGCGTTTTAATTGGCTACCCCCATCGGCGGCCGGGTACAGTACAGACGAGGGACGGGTCGGTCGTCGTTGTCACCCGTCGAATTTTGTTACCGCCTGTAGCAGACAAAACCACGCATTCCATCCGTAGCTCGCTGGCTAGACAACGACAAGAACCCCTCTCAATTCTATACTAGTACTCACTACAGTTGGACTAGCGCGTGCAAATAACTTTCTCACCATGTCCATGTGGGCTGTGCCCGGCGCGTGCTCCGGCCTCCTCCCAGACAAGCCATGCATAACAATCGGGCACGTTTGGGATCACGTCTAGGTAGAGGATCGGAAGCCCGAAGCCGTCTCTTTTTCACCGTACCTGAACCCCACGTGCTGCCGCACTTGCTGCCAATATGCTGCGTTCGGCCTCATGGCGCGCGAGAGCTCGTGAGGCCGCATGCACCGCACGCGCGCGGTGAAGTGCGAGGCAGGGCCTCCGCGGATTCCACGCCGCGTCGCCACCGGCAGCCGGCAGGTCGCGCGCGCGCACCGACCGATGGGCTGACCGGGTCAGGCAAGGAATCGACGCCAGAGAGGATGCCGCCGGCTGCGCGCTCGGTGCTCCCACATGACCAGCAGCAACCTAAAGTGGCCGCGCTTGCCGCTCGCGCGCACATGCGTCACTACGGGAAACCGGGTATATGCCGAGTGTCCAACTCTTTGCCGAGTGCATTCTGTTGGGCACTCGGCAAAGAAAGACTTTGCCGAGTGAAGCGGACCTGATTTTTGCTGGAAACAATCCAAACGAATAGGACACCAACTCCCCTCTCCCCGGACCGACAGCCAAGCCAAGCTAGCCAAACCCACATCGATGCACGGCACATGACGCCGCCAAGCTCTCCGACTGGCACGGAGACCACCGCCACCTTCCCCGATCCGCGCATAAATCCGTAGGCGCTACGGCCTTGATGACCGCCGTCGCTGCGGCTACTCCCGCATATGCATCCATGCCTAGCTACGGGACCCTGCCACATTATTGCATAAGCAGATATCCTACAGGGTTGCGTGGGCGCAGGCATGCGTGCAAAATCTTGCGGGCTGCATGAGCATAGAAGGCGTTTGGTTGACCTGATATGCCTCAGCGATGCTCACGGACTCCGTCGGTTTGGTTACTGCATGCTAGCTTGGGCCCAGGGGCGGAGCTACAGGGTATGCCAGGTGGGCCGCGGCATACCCTGTAGTTTCCGGCCCAATAAGCCTATACAGGTCCATGCGACGAAAAAAATAACAGACAAGCGTTCCCTGCGTGGCTACGCGCATCCCATCTCGATTGGGTGCCTCCGGTCGTCCGTTGGCCTCCGCTGCCCAACTGCTCCGGTTGTCTAGCATCTCAGTGTCTGCACTTCAATCTCTGCTGTCTAGCCGAGACGAGAGCCCATGAGCCTAGACGCCCAGCAGCAGCGAGCAGCACGCACTGCCAGCCGCATTTTCACAGTCACAACGTATGCACACGCAGTACACACTTTGTCCTTGTTGTTGTTGTTGACGTCAATTTCGGGCCAACACACGAATCGCGCTTGAACGTGCGGCGCACGGAGGGGCTCCTTGCTGCTCCTCCACGCAGGTCGGTCAGATCGGTATTGATAGCCGGTCAGACCGGTCTCGTCGGCGGCGCCCGGCGAGAGACCAACGAACGCCCGCCCGGGAGGGACCCCGTCGGGGCAGGCGCACCTTGGTTTGCCCTAGGCTCGGCAGGCCAACTAGGGCGTCCTCAGACATCGCAGAGATGAAAGAAGAACATCATTGTAGGGTTGGACGAGAAGGGTAAAGAGATAAAGGTAAAGACAAAACGATAAAAGGTGGATTTGATAGATTCGATTGGGGATATCTCAATCGGCCTTTTAGCCTTTATATTTATAGGCCGGGGAAGTCTTACCCCTCATGAGTCGGTTACAATATGGGACAAAACTTGGAATCCTAAACCAACTCGAATTACAGCGTACAAACCGGACTGATCGGTTTTGAAACCGGTCTGACCTCTTTTCCCGGGTGCAGATCTTGTTGAAGTCATAACTCTCTCATCGGAGTCCAAATTAGGCGTTCCACATATGCATCCTGATCGTCTCGACGAGAGCTACGTAATGTTTAAGTCCAATTTACATTTTGACAAAGTTTTCTAAACCGGTCTGACCGGTTCGTGCATACCGGTCAGACCGGTTTGCACAGCCGTGCCAATTTTGGTTGTCAACACTTGTGTTCTTCTTCCATTCATGTTCTTACCATTCATAAATTGGTTCAAATTATATATAAAAAGTTGTTGTGCATACCCTTTACTAAAATTCTAGCTACGCCACTGCTTGGGCCTGGTTCGGCCGATGCAAATGGCACCATCTGGCCTGGCTCCTCAGAAACGAAAATCAGTTCCGTTTCTGGCGAGCCTGGCTGGCCTGATGCGGGCACGAGCTACTTTGGCGATCGTGCAGAGAGGGCAAAAAGCAGATGGGAGCAGATATACATGCATCCAATCACGGTCTCATGCGGGCTTGGCTGCGTAGAGACGAGAGCCGAACAATTGCAGCTGCATGTGAGAAGCCTGGCCCCGGCGGGCCTGCAGCGACTGGTACGAGTGCCTGTCTGTGTCGGATAGAGAACCAAACGCGCCCATAGCGACCTCGGGAGAAGACGGTCGGATAGAGAACCAAACGCGCCCATAGCGACCTCGGGAGAAGACGGGCGCTATACACACGCTATGCTCGTTGCTTGGCTCTCTAGCCGATCGGGAAGAAGACGGGACCGGACTGGACACTGCGTGTGTGTGTTTGTGTATTGGGAGGGAATTGCTCCAGTAGCTGTGTTCCACACTTGGGGCTGGTTTGGCAGCCGGAAGTCCGGGGCAGCCTCGCGAATTATTGGACGGGAGGGATTAGCTGGGCTGGACCGCAGTAGTTAGTGGGCTTATTAGGTGGTGAGCTCTCGGTACCTCTCTGTACAGTGCGGTCACAAAAAAAACATTATAGTTGATTTAGGAAATACTATGGTACATTTTCCGATCAACCGGGTGCCGTATCTGATAATTGAAATGATTGCGTTTTCGATGGTCTTCATCTCAATTTCGAGGGAATCGCGACCGTCAGGAGTCACGCACGAGCAGTAGTACGTGAGTGCACCTTTGCAAGTGCTGGGATCTGGAGCTGGAGGGAACGGTACACTGTGATTGTGTTGTACTACTACTGGCTCTCTCGAAGCGTCTTGATGCTCAGACATGCATGATTGTTGTAGGCTGCAGGGGTGGCCGATTGGGGCCTAGTAGTGCTGCTAGGACGACTCCTTTTATTTCCAACCTCATGCTCGCGCATCTGCTGCCCCCTGGTTGCAGCTTTTGGGGTCGAGCGATGAACTGTCCACTGTCCAGTGTCGACCTGGCCGTTGTTCCTTTCGCTGGGGACAGTTTGGGAGCACAGCAGCTGAGCAGGAGCGGACGAGCACAGTACTGTTTATCCTGTTAAAGTAAAGCCCATCCGACGATCGAAGCGGGCAACCTGCTATTCGTTTGGCGACAAGTAACATGTATCTGTATGAATAACATTGCTGAACTCCTGGAGGTCCCTGGACTTGATATGGACGATCCAAGCGAGCAACCTGCTATTCGTCCCTGGGCCCTGGGGATACAGATCTGGCTATGCTATTTGCTGAGCTCCTGCAAGTCCATGGACTTGATATGCACGATCCAAGCGGGCAACCTGTTATTCGTCCCTGGGGATACATATCTGGCTATGCTATTTGGTATTTGCTGAGCTCGTCGACCGTAGTTGTGTGGACTCCAGAAGTAATAGTTCGATCAGAGCTACAATCAGACAACCAGAGTTTAACGTTCTCTAGACAGTCAGAGACTGCAAGGGATATGTAGTAGGTGCATTTTCCCGTGACCAGCCTAAATATCCAAACATTAGGAACTCGTTTCCAAAAAAAACATTTGGGACAGGAGAAAAAAAAAGCAAGACATAAGACATTTTTTTAGCCAAAAAATAAAATTGCCCACTACCTGCATTTAGGCCTAAACGCCGAGTATGATTGTATGACAGCTTCTACTAGGCCTCCAAGCCCGGAAGGTGTGTTATCAGATTACCATTTTCCCACCGGGCCTTCGTTCGGCCTTGTAACGCGGCCCGCATCTACCTTGTGTACAGGCGGCGTGTCGAGCGCAAACGTACGGGCCGTGTGGCGCTGCCCGCCCGCTTCGTTGCCGTGCGGACCGAGGTGAGAGCCTGCCAATCAAAATTCGGGCCGGCGGCAAGGCACACACGATTAGCAGAGAAGGCCTGATCTGCTCACCTGCTGGGCCGCATCTATCTCATTTCCTCGCTCATCTCCTCCGCCGTGCTGCCCGCGCTTTCTTCGTAGTCTTTGCTTGCTTGATGCCTGACGGTCTGTCATCAGCTGCCTTTGTCGAGCTAGTACAGAAAAGCTCAGCATATTATCTTCCTGGACTCTCTCCCTCTCCAGTTTTTCCCTTCATGAATCAAGTGCGTGCTGCACGCAGCCCATGCATTGCTTCTGCCCAAAGTGTACGTACTACGCCAACACACGGACGTACCCGATCGATCAATCGATAGCAATCGATCTAGGTCCAGTGAACATCTCGTCTGACCTGTCCGTCGTCCAGCTACACCCCAGGACCCCTGCCTCACGAGAGGCGACATGTACGTAGCGAATCAGGGCGCCGGATCTGGGGCGCAGCTAGCGGAAAGATCGATCACCGATCCGGACACGCACGCGACGCGAGAAAGCAGCCTCAGCTCGCTCCTACCTGGCAGGGCTGGTACTTTTACTGTTCTCACTGTTGACCCAACGTGCGACATGTCTCTTCTCCCCGGGGACGTATGTTCGTGGTCGAAGAATTAGGTCGATGATCGATGTAGCCATGGCCTAGCCCTACTGGCCTAACATCATATCTCTCCCTGGGTTGCCGCCGGGGGACACGAGTTATTGACGCGCTGGGCCCGGCCGGGTGGTGAGAGTGTGATCATGGCGTGGCGTCGATCCGTCTTGGAAGGTTTCCATTCAATGCCGCCATGCTTATATTCCACTCCACATGCGCCGGCCGCTCTAGCTAGCCCGGCTCGCTCGTTCAGACTTTCTGGGACACGCTCACACTGTCACGCACGCGCGCGTACTCCCACCACACGGCATTTTCTTTCTGGCCCATGCCTCTATTGGACTTGCGCTCATATTTCCTGTCACGTCTTATCGAGCAGACATGCCTCCAGCACAGCGCGACATCTACCAAGTAACATGCAATACCAAGACTATTGGCCAAAATGGGCGCCGGCGGCCGGCCGGCTGGCATCTGGACGTACTGACTATACATACATTGTTGTAGCTGCTAGGACTAGTATTTCTTTAATTTCTCTTCCGCTTCAATCACGCAGTGGTCGATTGATCGGAGCGGGGAAGTACAGGGAAATGAAGGGCAAAAGTTTCCAGTTCAGTACCTTCCCCATGCATCTGATTTTGACCAGCTCACGCCGCCCCAATCAAACACACAGAGATACAACAGTACTGTACGTATGCCCAGAAGAACTAGGTACGATTCCCGCGCGTTGCCGCGGGATTTGATTTTTTTTTGATAAACAATAAATCATACTTATATTTGTATTACAATGTCAACTAACTATGCAAGTGAGGTAAAAATCAATTCACGTTTGAGAATTCAAGATGATGTGCACATGAGAGAAATATCAATTAATATATCTTAGTGGGTTTTTAGTGCATCTTAGTGGGAGGTGATGATGTGGCTTCATGAGAGATGAGAGAAATAGTTAGTGGGGAGCCAAAACTAAATTTTTTTTTTTGTATGATTTGGATCGCAGGCAATCGATCGCAGAACTGTATATGCGTGCTGTTTCGCCCATGAGGGCGGCACGCACACAGTATTACAGTAACCCTAGCTAGGGTTCAGTGGTTACACCAAACCACTAGGTAGCACTAGGACATGGATCTCACAATGTGGTTAGGCGCAAGCA
This sequence comes from Echinochloa phyllopogon, assembly GCA_033239725.1. Lineage (NCBI taxonomy): Eukaryota > Viridiplantae > Streptophyta > Magnoliopsida > Poales > Poaceae > Echinochloa > Echinochloa phyllopogon. Next base: position 43,710,465 of record BTCW01000002.1, on the reverse strand, counting down.
TGCAGCGGATGGTCAAGACATCGATCACCTCGCGCTTCCTGAAGAATCTTTGCCAGCCAGGAAACCCTTGGTGCCTTGCATATGCATATGGACCAAGTGATGGACGGACGGATGGGAAATCGCCTGTCAGATGCATGAGGAGACGATCTCTTGATGCAAACCCCCTTGATACGCATCAGGCTTCGAGCAATCCAACACCGCCACTGTTCGTCTTCATGCACCCCTTCATGTATGAACAGTGTAAGTGGAGCCCTCGGGTCTGGGCCGTACGTATCTTGTCGCGACGTGTCGCCACCGCATTCCTCGCCCCGGAGCTGGCCCCGGCCGCGGCTAGCCTCCATCGTCTAGTGTGTGTGCTGGAGCCCTTGGAGACTGGCCGGAGAGGTCGTCTGCTCAGGCTTGAGAAGATCTGTATGCATCTCTATCAGATATTTGTTGAGTACAAGCCAGTGCTAGCTGAAGATAGGCCTTTGTCGTATGATTATGTGGAACATGGATAGTAAAATTGACCAACGCAATCAGTTGTTGCGTCTGGGAATGGGTTGCAGATGTGCTAACCTTGACTTCCTCAATTGAGAAAGTCTACTGAGTTTAGGTCGGAAAAGTGTGAGTGATCTGACTGCACACGAGCTATTACTGCACTGGCGCAGCACAGAGGAGTAAAAGGGAGTGCATGCACTGTACATAGTGGGGAAAGTCTTTGACAAGTCGACGTAGCAAGTGTTCAAAGCGGCGGTGCCAGATTCTCCCCCGACTCACTGCAGAACGATGCTTAACTAAGTATACTGGCATAGCCCATGCATGACCATTTGTACCTGCAGATACACAATGGCTGGTTCAGATTTGTCCACGGCGCAGATGAGTTCATGAAAGCTACTAGGTTGGCACCATGCGCATATAGCCTATCGTGCTATCTAGCTGCTACATGACGTAGGGAAGATCCATGGCTCCATGCTCCCGGTCCCGGACACAGAGCTAGCTGGGCGTCGTTTGGACATGCGTGCTGTATCGTTCTGCTCCTCACACGGATGCATGGCCAGGGAAGCAAAACAACAATACCTATCCTTTCAGGCTTTCAGCGGTAAGCAGTAAGCACTCACAAGTCACAAGTGTGTATGGAATATGGATGATGGCATGCGAGCGTGTACGACGACAGGCCCCGGGAAAGCAGCAGCATGGCAGCATGGGCGAGCGCCGAAACGCCGACGCCGATCGGCTAGGTGTTTATCACGTTTGCCGCTAGCTAGCTTGGCCGGCGAGACCACGCCGAAACGTGTGCGATCCAAATCCCCGCGGCGGCGGCGGCGGCCAGCCGCAGTTATGGCCGGGGACAAAGATCGTGTCGTGGCGCAGCGGCCTCCAAGTCTCCGGACGCGGCAACAACCGGACGGATCGGAGCCGATCCGGCCGGCCTTCTGGCGTCTGCTCCCGATCGACCTCGATCGCAGCTGGCATTTCGCTGCCATGCATCCGTCCGGCTGCTGCGGCGGCGGCGCGGCACGCCAGTACAGTGCGCGCCCGGCCAAGATCCGAGTGGCACGGTCCATGCGGAGGCCGGGAGTGAATTGAATGAGTGAGGCGAACGATCGATGTGTGCGTCCTATCCGATTCTTAATTCCGAATGATTTTTTTTTGTCAGCTTTGGATATGTGTATAATGCACGGTCGCGCGCGGCGGCGGCGTCGCGGAAATTAAGTCTATCCTATTTCGCCGTGCCCGCGGCGCCCCCAGCAGCCAACGTGCCACTGTGTGGAACAAAGCACGCACTGATGCGCTGAGGAAATATTATCCCGGCCTGGGAACTAAATTTATGCGCCACTTGCTCGAGACGGTCGGTCGTTTCCTTGCTCCGTCCGGGTTCGCGGCGGGTACGTGCAGCGGCCCGGCCGGACACGGGCACGACGGGCACGAGCGCGACGTCAGATCGATCCGATCAGACAGGCACACGCACGTACACCTCGTATGGCGCCCGGTGCGCCTCGGCCAACCCTGTGCCTCATCGACCGGCCGCCTGGTGCGCGCGCTGCTCGTCGTCGTCGTCGTCAACCCGGCCACCAGCGAGCGAGAGGGGCGGCAGCTAGCGCCGTGCGCGGTGCGCCCATGCGTGGCCGGGGCGACGCGCCCACATGCCTGCACCTGGGCTGGCCCGGCCGGGAGCCTTTTCTATCCTCCCCGGCCGGCCCCCTTTCTCTCCGTGCCAAACCAAAGGTCGCACTGGCCGTGGCCGGCCGGCTGGTTGGCTCTCTGGGTGGGTCTCGTTTCTGACCCGATCCGATCTGATCTGAACGTACACCCCCATATGATTGTCTCGATTGTTCGATCGGCTCCCGCCGCGCGGGCGCGGCTAGTTACTGCGTGCAGCGACGGCAGCGGCAGGCAGGGCGATGGCCGAGCAGGACGGGCCGGGCCCGGCGGGGGGACGGAGGCCGGCCGGGCGGGGGCGGCACGGTGGCCGCAGATGTTGGCGTCACGGTGGTTGCGACGGGGTGGGCGTGGACCACCGCGCCCGGCCAGGGCCAGCGGGCTAGCTATAGTAGCTGCTAGGCTTTCGCTCTCGGCGCTGCCCTGTCGCTTTTGCCCGGCTCCCCCACAGCGTTTCCATGAACACTTGAGGAGACCAGCTAGCTAGCCTCTGGTCGCATGCATGCATGCCTGCGGCTTGTACTGTCTCACTTCAAGTGGGCTGCTGCGCCTGGGCACGACAGACGGATCCCTGGTCCTTGCCTTCCTGGGATGGATGCGCGCGCACATTTGACATTTCCTCCGATCGTCGCGTCGCCCCCGGCCCGGTCTATTCCCCGGCCTGCAGCTAGCTCTAGCGTCATGGAAAAAGATGGCCGGGCGGCGGGCGCGTAATAACTCTACTCCGTAGTAGGCACGCAGCACATGGGCATTATCGGGCATCATATCCATCCAACATATATGCCCAAGAATTAATGAGCTAAATGTTGATGTTCATCAATTCTTAGCTAGTCTTTACTGTCTTTGTGGATACCAAAATTCACTAAGCTTATAGAACCAAGCTCAAAAAAGATGCACACGTCATACGCAATCGGTAAAAAAATATACTGTGAAATATCTGTAGACGACTACTTTTGATAAACAAAATGTTTATGAAAACAAACTACCATGGTAGTACCATATTGTTTGCTGTTAGCAAAAACAAAATGCTTGGTGCTGTCATGTACTGCTACATGAGGAGATTGGCACAACAGTGTCGCCATGTTCCGCGGTAGGTTGGCAGGGCCGCCGGGCAAGGAGGCGGTGGGGGGATCCTATAGGCTATTCTACGCATGAATGTCCTGTGCCGCGTCGCCGATAGGCTGCACGAGCGCCATGATTGCCGTCATCGTGCCCCGGCTTTACAGAGGTCCTAATCGGGGCGTTAGGTCTGGATCGGGCGTGTAGGGCTGTGCTGAAGTGACAAGACCAAGGAGCGGAAATAATTCCACTACTAGCAACCTCGCAAAGCATATGCGTGTAAATCGTTGGGTTAGAGAGAGATAGGAGAAGGATGGAGGAGGTCGCAGGCTAGATCGTATTTGGGTTTGGCCCCTAGCTAGCTAGCTAACCATAGCTAGATGTGGTAGCCAGGCCTCATCCTACGCGATCGGACGGCGAAATTGAGCAGACGATCGAGCCGTGGGTGCCACAGAAACACGGCAGGAGGGGGGTAGATCTGAACATGCTGTTGACAGGAACGGTACCGGCAGTCGATGGATGTGCCACCAATCGCCAGTATTTCCTGCAGATAAGAAAAGGATCGCACCACCGGTAGTGGCACTGTTTCAGAAAGTTGGTGCAGTGATCGGCTAAAGTTCAGAAAACTTATGCCATATAGTGCCATACTATGATGCATGGTGGTGGTTTCACCGTTTCAGGATGTCGGAAATGCGTACCGGCGAACAGGCTCTTGCTCCAATAATGGGATTTAATTTGCTCAAAGCGCTGCGCTGCGTACTGCAGTGTCGGCAGTGCAGGCAGGTAGAAGAAAATAATCAACACGCGGCGCTTCATTCAGTGCTTGGCGTGCTGCGTCCTGCAAAGTTACAGGTGTGAAACGCCAATTGTCCGGCCCTCCAAGCTCCCGGGAGGCGAGCTGTCTCCTCGACCCTCATCCATTTCGTGGTTGTGGCGCAGCGCGCATGCACACACTGCACAGCAGACCCTTATCCAAGTCCCCTGATGAAGCCGGCTGTATACACACAGTCACACACACCCCCAAACCCTATCCTCTCTAGCTGCTTGCGTCAGTGCAGTGCCGCACCTCCCATACGACAAAGCTTCTTCTCCAGTAATCCGGCCAGGCGTCGTCCAGCCAGAAAGAATTCTGGATTTCGATCAGGATCGTGCATGCGATTCGACCCGCACAGGCACAGCACAACAGCTCAAGACCAGACCAGAGATATCTCTCTGTGCAGGCCGCAGCTATCTGCTTCCTGTTCCCACCCACTGGCCACTGTTAACGCGCATATATGCTTTGTCGCCGCATGGTCACTGGTACACACACATGTACTTGGGGCCTGTAACTCGTAAGCGACTGGGGTCTGGCAGGGACGGGAACATGCCAGTGCGAACGAGATGATGATGATGATTGCAAGGATCCGATCCCCATGTGTGCACAGTGCACCACACTGCTCTCGATCGGCCCCCGCCCGGGCCTGGCCTGGACCTGGGGAATTCATTCATTCGGGTACGTACAGTACCTGCTGCTTGGAAGCATTTGGCCAATCCGCCCCCATGTTCTGTGGGTGCCAGGCCTCCTGCACTCCTGACTACTCTACTCCTGAGTGAGTGACCTTGTCACAACTCACAAGCGGCCGGCCACCACCTGCATACATGCAGCCTGAGCTGCATGGCATATCCTTATCAACAACCGCTGCGCCGCTGTCCGGTTAAAAGGGGCCATGCGCGCGGATGCAGTTGCAGTGGCAGTCTCCATCCAATCTGGCCCTTCTCTTGGGTTAACTTAACATGCTCGCATGGCGGAGGCGAGAGAGGACAGAGGAGCCACCTGCCAAATCTGCATCCGCCCCGGCGGCCCCGGCCACGGGGGGGATCTCTTTCCCTAGCTCGCGATGAATGCCGCCATTCATGCCTCCTCCGACTCCGATCCCCTTGGCTCGTGGGTGGATCATCGTCATCATGGCCTCTGCACTTTTCGGGGCCGTCTGCCTGCCTGACTGGCGCCTTTTGCAGTTAATTGGTTGGCCGATGCAGTCTCGGATCGGAGCCTGTAATTGTCATGGAACATGCTCTCAGTGCTGGCTGCATCAGCATTCAGCAACACAGGTCGATCGCCGCGGAGGACGACGCGCTAACGTGGCGGGCTCCCAATTGCCGGCCTTGGGGCGCATGATAAACCGATGATGGAGCCTATGGCGCAACAGCGGACGCAACGCAAACAATTCAGCGAAATGTTTGTCCGATGTCGATCGGTTTGATGACCGAAATGAAATGAATACCTTTGCCCACGGGAACAGTACGTCGTCTCAACTTGACTTGGGGGGTCCTAGATGCGCTCTGCATACTCTGAACTTCGCCCAGCGCCTTCTGCGTCATAATTCTGCTCGATCAAATATGCTGCGAGACCTAATCAGTAGGGATAGGAAATGCCAAAGGATTGGTCTCTGCGCATGGAGATAACATATACAAACACGTCAACTCACGCAAGTGATCGATTCAATTGGCAAGGTGGTCCAGGTCATCTGGCTCATATAAACAAGCACTAACAATTCTATCAGCCAAATCCTTGTTACTGCGCGGCAGCTAGCGATCGAGATAGAACTCGATAGATTACATCAATTCATTCAAGGCGGTGGTGAAATTAAAAGAAACCTAAGCTAGGCTAAGCTAGGCAGTGACAGTGGTGGGAAGAGGACAAGCATGGCCTAACACTGTCACTTGAGCTAGCTTCTCCCACTGGGGTTACTTAGGATCAGAAAACTCGCAACTTTCACTCGGAGGCACGAGGCTATTGCAAATTGCAAAGCAGGATTTGACCCTTCAGCATCAGATCGTTCTCGATCTCCAGATATGTCTGTCAACCCGTTTTTTAAAAAAACGAAATATGCCTGTCAACTGAACCATTACTACTCAAGCATTTTTTTTAAAAAGAAAACAAAATCTCGTTGCGCAAACCAAGCAAGCATCGCTAGTACGAGGTCACGGCGCCGTGAATCAAGACCACCTGACCGTATCGCTTTGGCAATCTTCGTTCAGGTAGAATCACATGGCGACCTGGTCAAGGCCTTGCCATTTCCATGCTGTTCTAAGCAAAATGGCTGGCAAAACCATTTGACCAGAGAAGTATAATCTTCGGATGATCCGGGCCCTGGCGTTGACCTCCATTCTTGTTGTCTAAAACGTGCGTAGAAATGTGGGCTAAGTCAAAATCCCAAACAAAAAGACGGTGCTGTGGAGCTGTACAGGCATGCAGGCTGACTAGGACACTGTCAACGGCCGGTTGGTGGACGGGTACTTGCATTGGCATTTAAGGGAATCATAGTTTGCCAGAGCTCAATGGAGATCTTCTGTGATCTTGCCAGTTTATTAACAAATCTTCAGATTATCTACATTAAGAAACGAGGCATAAAACAATGGAGGTCAACAACCTTAACATGCTATAACGAGTAAACACCTAGAAGTGCTATTGCATCGAGTGAGTCCCCCGCGGGAGTTCGATGCCAGCAGGAGCCATTGGGAGCTGCAGCAAGCAGCCCTTCGTTCAGACGAAAAGATTTCAGAACCGAGATGCAATCTTCATCTCCAGAGAGGAACAGACCCTGCTGCAACTGCAATAATTCTATCTGAATATCCTACCAAGTCTGACTTTGGAGACTGGTGAGAGTATCAAAATCCGATAGAGACTAGTTATATATATATTAAAAACGGAATAGAGAATAGAATTTCAATTCTTGACAGAATCTCTTGCTATATCATGCTTTCAGGGCATTTTATATCAATATTAAAATCTGCGACCTCTCAGTCCCGTGGAAGGCCAAGAATACACGACAAATGTTGCATTCCGCGTTTTGACAATATAAAAAGGAGACGCATGGGTTTAATTATTGGCGGGAAAAGATCTGGAATATTCAGGCGCCGAAAAAATGCAGTCCACTTAATTTCTCCTTCCACTGGGATAACGGAGGCAACAGATAGTTGGATATATGCTTGCGTTGCGCCGCTGCGCCAACCTGCTTCGAGCAGTCAGTGTTCTTAGCAAGAGTTAAAGCGACCTCACCCCTATGAACTGTCGGGAGAGAGCATCTTGGATGGAATTAATTAGCACGTGCTTAAATCGATCAAGCTGAGAGGCAGCAGCTCACGTAGCGTGGGAAAGCTGCTGTCTGAAGAATGGCCTCTTCGGAGGGGAGTGAGGAGAAAGCTGTTCGGCATCAGTCCATCGCTACTCTGCTGAGGCTGAGGCCCTGTTTAGTTCCAAAATTCCACTCCCAAATTTACTATGCAAAAAAAGAAGATTCTCCATCACATCAAAATGTCATAACATGCATGGAGTATTAAATGTAGATGAAATCAAAAACTAATTACACAGTTTTGTTGTGCTCTGCGAGACGAACGTTTTGAGCCTAATTAATCAATTTTTGGACAATTTTTTACAAATACAAACGAAATGCTACGGTGACGCAATGATTACGAAGTGATATCATACTCCCAAATTCACCCTCCCAAATTCAACATCTAAACACCACCTGAGTCGCCGTCACCTGCCACCACGACTGCACCCAATGCAAATTGCAAAGTGACGAGATCACAAGTGGCTCTCGGGCGTCGTCACCGTGCTTTCACCTCCTCCATCTCGTGGATTGTCAAGCGATCACGGTTTCCCAGCACGTACCCTCGAGAAAGAGTTCCTGCCGAACTGCCAATTATACATGTGTCCTGCAAAGGTCGAGCACCCAAGCTGAACTGCATGTCTTTGAGTTTGAGGTTATCAACATGTATAATTGGCCATGCTAGCCATGAGACTCAAGGATACCAACATCGCTATATACTTTTTATTGTTTATTATCTTTTATACAAGGGGCTGAGATAGAGATGTGTCATGCACGCCGCGGGCTAGGCTAGTCCTGCCGTCCGGGGTGGCCACTCTACCCGTTTGATGCTTTGCACGTGAATTCAAATGTTACCCGAGCCAATGGTAGATATAAATATAACCATTTTGTATCCATCTGTTTCAAATTATAATTTATTTTACGTAAATTTAGGTCAAATTTCTTTAATTTTCAACAAAACTTGTATAAAAACGTCAACATCTACATTATCAAATTAGCTTTATAAATTCATCACGAAGTATGCTTTAATAGTGTATTAGCTTAGTATTGTATATTGTACTATTTTTTGCATAAGTTTGGTCAAAATTCAAGAAATTTGGTATAGAATAAAACTTAAATTAACTATAATATAAAATATAACAACTCAAGGTCCTAGGTTTAAATTAGTTAGATGCAAGCCCATCAATGCAACAAGTGATTTACATATATAATTTCTGCAAAATATTTGTCATGTTATCCTTGTATATATTTTAGTTTATGATTTGAATAATAAGTTTTCAAGCTACTTAATTTAACATTGTTGCTACTTTATATCAGTTATTTCTTTCCTTCCTCGTACCTGGCTTTCCCCCCCATCTCATTCCCCTCTTCTTTGATTTTTGCCTCCCCTCTTTTCGACTCTAGCACCCATTCTAATGAGGTTAGGCTCCTAGGTTGGGGGATCAAACCCAATGGAATTGTAGGGAAGACCACAACTAGACTGGCTCGGCACGAAACATGTGCGCGTCCACCCTCATCCCTAGCATAGTCATGTGAGGTGGAAGGTCCAAAATCTAAATCACTATCAATTGCATTGGGACGTCAGGGTGGTATGGCGGTAGGAGCACTGTTGTAGTACGGTGATTGTGGACGACCAATAGGTAAGATCGAGATGAGGCTCATGATGGTTGTAATAGAGGTGGGAGAGGTTTCGAGGAAGATGCCACCATAACCTACTTTGCTCGTGGTAGGAACATGACACGTGGGACAATGCCTACTAGGGAGCGGAGAAGAAGAAGACGCAACCGACTAGAGGAAGGATAAAGGAGGTGATGCATTGCATGCAGATTGCATGATTGAAAATTCATGTGGAAAGAAGAAAAAAACACCCATGTTATACGAAGTTAAATATGTTTATATATTGTCACGTTAACAATTCCCGCACAAACCTACATCTACATGGGAATACCGTTACATCATATTCAATTGGTGCTTTTACATCTTCTGCTATTTGGTTTTCTTTCCCACATGTAACCTAGTGCGGGAGCTTGGAGTGAGCAGTTTCCTTTTACTCAGCTAACTAGGGCACGATAGTTAATTGTACTCCTTTTGTTTTAAATTATAGTCTATCTTAGGGTGTGTTTGGATTTCTTGATGATGCTTGCCTTTGCCTAGCTTCACAAGAAGAGTAACATGTGGGCTGCATTCAGATGTATTATTGGTTACCTTGATGTCCCGTGAAAGCAAGAATTTTCCTCGCTTCTTGTGGCGAACCATATTGACTCTTCGGCGTTGGCAGACCTTACCTTGTTGGGCTAGGCGAGGCTAGCAAAGGTAGCAAGGGAATCAAACGTCTCTTTAGTTTTTGTTTTAAATCAAACTTATTTAACTTTGATCATGTTTATAAAAATACACTAATATTTACAACATCCAGTTAGTTCTATTGAATCCGCCATGAAATAATCCATTTGTTCTGAATTTTGTTTTTGTTTTTCTAGATATATAGCTTTTGTTATGCATATAGATATACACTATGTCTAGATACATAGCAAAATCTATATATCTAGAAATGCAAAAACGATCTACAATTTGGAACAATAGTGGTTTTGTTTTGGTACTACAAAAGTATATATTTCTAAAATTGTGTCAAATTGTATAACTTAGGGTAAACTAGAGTGGTTTATAATGGGGAATGGAGGGTGTAACCATGACTTGTTCCAATGGGCTGAACTTTAGCGTGTGACACCTAATGGTCAGCTAGCATGAGGTGCCCATTGTGAGCCTTTGGGACTTGGAGAGAGGTACATTGACAACAGTTTTTGTTGCTATCGTCACATATCTGTTATTTCCACGTGCGACGTGAAGTCGCCCTGAATTTGTTGAGATTATGCTTTGGCCGTATTGAAACGCTACAAATAAACCTCTTATTTTCACACGTTACTAGTGGCTACAAGTTCGGATTTGTCCTGTCCTTTTCGCATCATAGCTGTATCTCTCTGCCTTGTGGGCCAACCTGGATTTACAACGCAGCATTTTTTTTTCCGTTGGCCCATTGGAAAAATCCAACCTCAGCCGACTCGCATCTATATATACACTGCCCAGTGCCACCTCCTCTTCCCCGGCCAAGAAACAAGACACAGAACTGGCCCCTCTGCAGCAAACAAACCAGAGGCGGCCGCGGCAGGCACAAACACTTCACGCAGGCCGACCACTGCTACCATGGCGATGTGCCACTGCCCGGCGCCGGCGCAATGCCACCACCGGCCGCTCCTCTCGACGGCCGGCAGCTACCCTAAGCTGCAGGAACGCCCGAGGCCGAGCGTCCTCGCCGAGGTGGCCGGCATCCTCTGCCTCACCGGGCCAATGGTCGGCGCCGGGATCCTGTTCTACATGCGCTCCCTCGTGTCCATGGTGTTCCTCGGCCGCCTCGGCCAGCTGCCCCTCGCCGGCGGCTCCCTCGCGCTCGGCTTCGCCAACATCACCGGCTACTCCGTCCTCTCCGGCCTCGCCGGCGGGATGGACCCCGTCTGTGGCCAGGCGTTCGGCGCCGGGCGCACGGACCTCCTCCGCGCCGCGCTCCGCCGCACCATCCTGCTCCTCCTCGCCGCGTCCGTGCCCATCGGCGTGCTCTGGCTGGCCATGCGCCGCGTCCTCGTCTCCTCCGGCCAGGACCCCGACATCGCCGCCACGGCGTACGCCTACATCCTGTGCTGCCTCCCGGACCTCGCCGTGCAGTGCTTCCTCCACCCGATCCGCATCTACCTCCGCGCCCAGTCCGTGACGCTGCCGCTCACCTACGGCGCCGCCGCCGCGCTGCTCCTCCACGTGCCCATCAACTTCCTCCTCGTCAACGTCCTCGGCCTCGGCATCCGCGGCGTCGCGCTCGGCGGGGTCTGGACCAACCTCAACTTCCTGCTGTTCCTCGTGGCGTACGTCTACTTCCGCGGAATGTACGCCGCCGCCGACGAGGACGGCTCCAAGAAGAAGCAGGCCGACGACGAGGTGCTGCCGGTCGAGGAGTGGTGGAGCCTGGTGAGGCTGTGCGTGCACAGCTGCATGTCGGTCTGCCTGGAGTGGTGGTGGTACGAGATCATGGTACTCCTCTGCGGCGTGCTCATCGACCCCAAGGCGGCGGTGGCGGCCATGGGCGTGCTCATACAGACCACGTCGCTGATATACATCTTCCCGCACTCGCTCGGCTGCGCGGTGTCGACGCGCGTCGGGCACGAGCTGGGCGCCGGGAGGCCGGAGCGCGCGCGCCTCGTCGCGCGCGTCGGGCTCGGCCTGGGCGCCGCGCTCGGCGTCGTGGCCTGCGCGTTCGCGGTGTCCGTGCGCGGCGTCTGGGCGCGGATGTTCACCGCCGACGAGGCCATCCTCAGGCTGGCGGCCGCGGCGCTGCCGCTGCTCGGGTTGGCCGAGCTCGGCAACTGCCCGCAGACGGCCGGGTGCGGCGTGCTGCGCGGCAGCGCGCGGCCCGAGAAGGCGGCGCGGATCAACGTCGCGGCGTTCTACGGCGTCGGCATGCCCGTGGCGCTGGCGCTGGCGTTCTGGCCGGCGGGGCTGGACTTCCGCGGGATGTGGGGCGGCATGCTGGCCGCGCAGCTAGTCTGCGCCGCGCTGATGCTGCGCGCCGTGCTCGGCACCGACTGGACGGAGCAGACGGAGCGCGCCCGCCAGCTCACCGGCGGGCGCGGCGACGGCTTTGACGTCATCAGCATTGTCGTCGAGGAGAAAGCAAGCCATGCAGAACCGGCCAAAGGAGAGGTCGGGAACACATTGTTCTTCTTCATGGTGGAGGACTGCGTCTAGCGGACGATCCAATTCATGGATGAATTGCATCCTCGATTCATTAGCTATAGGTTTTCTTTCTTTTTTTCTCTGGTATTTTTACCCGACCTTTTTGGGGATTTGTAGCAATGGAAAGCTTCAAACTCCCTCCATTGTTAGCTTCTTTTTTCCTCTTTTGAAACGAGGGAGTGAAGACTGAAGACATAATTTTACAGTGAAGAAGAGGGAGTGCCCCGCTGTACAAATTAAAGCTAGCCAGTGTTTTCCATGAGAATCCAGAACAATGCCAAACAAAATTTTACTGTACTTTCTTGGCCTCAAAGTGATCAATGGACCATGGGACCTGAATGTTCTAACCCCTAATAGTGGAAATCGCCTTTCTTTAATCCTCGGATTTCATTATTAATGCTGCATGATTTAACTGTCATTATCTCTGCCATGTGCAAACAAGAATCTTTTGGCCGTAAGTGGGTGCTCTGCCTTGTCTCAGCTTATTTGTTTCTTTGGCGCTCAATGTGTCCCAAACAGATGAAACAAACTTACATTGATTCTTTATTTGTACTCTCTTTTCTAAGAACTTCTCTGTTTGTTTTTGGACGATGCTATTCCTTTTATTTGTTTTGAGAAAAGGTTCCTTTTATTTATGCACACACTGTTTACAGTGCTTCCTTGAAGTCGGTACCATATTCTCCTTCTGGTAAACATAATTCCAAATATGAATTCTGTCCACGCGCCCACGGATTACAATGAGAGGGATGGTAACTGGCAGTGCTAGTTTTCAGTGTGTGGTTTTCAGGAATTCTGGGAACCAGTAGCAGGATTATAATAGTAGAACCAATGGTTCTACACTGATCTGTAGTAACACTACAGAGGATCCTTGGAACTCATATGAATCGTTCGATCCCAGGTGAAGTACTAGTTGTCTTTAAATATAGACTGGAATCATTTATAGCTCCCTTAAAAATTTTGACAAGTTGCTAAGAAATGTTTAAATTTCAACTGAGATTTAGTGTATTTTTAGCACGGAGGTCGGATGGCGTATCCTTAGGAACCTGAGAACCTCTTACTAATGAACATGTTTGTTTGGCTTTGTGTTCCCTACTTGCCTTTCCGATATGATCCTAAAATTCCATGCCATCATTGTTTTTGTTTAATTTCTCTTTTGAATAACTTAATACTACGGAGTATATGTTGAGCAACTGCATGACTAGGTTTTGCAATACTGTTTATTAATTATACAGCTATCAAAGACTCCTCTCTGTTTTTTTTTTTGAAAAACTTACATGAATAGAGTTGGAACGTTAGTGTTAAGATTTTACTCGTGTGATTGAAAGCATCAGTCTTGACATTTGGTGGGCCTAGGGCGACACTGAAACACATGACTCTTTATTTTGGTCTGTCTTGTATTTGGAGGACACAGCATTTGCTAGAATACTACAAGATTTTCATAGATTTGTTTTCAGAAAATGGTTATTTTTTGTAGAAATAGAAGTGTTGTTTTCCAGCATTGTATGGAATATAATTCGTTTCGCTCTTTTGGCGCTAGTTTTTTTAGAATTCCATGTTTGCAACTAGAATAGACTATATTTCTTCCTCCAAATTAACTTAGGTATTTTTTTGGTGATTTTGGTATTTATTGATTTCCTTAGAAATCCTGTGAAACTCTAACTAAATTTTTGTGATCCTAAATTCCAGTGCACTATGAATTAGTAGCTCAATTGGTTAGATCTTTTGTGGCGCAACATATTTGATTTAAGTTTCTGACTCATCATGGTGCTCTCATTTTTGGTTACTTATTGTTTCAGTAGTAGGCACTATGGTTGTCTCCGCATTTGTTAGATGGCCATTATAGCTAAAGAACAAGCAAGTATACAAGAATATATTTATGGAAAATGACATGTTTATGGAGTACTACTTGAGTTTTAAAGTAGAACTTGTATTAAACTTTATAATCAATATATTCATAAGGTGCATGAAAAGCGGGGTCCATGCGCCTTGCTCGCCCTTCCCCAGAGCCGAGGCTGATGTTTGAAAACCATAGCTGTTACTGAGTTGTGCTATTAATATGTAGATTGACAAATTTTGCCATGAGTTTGTAGGCACAGGTTCTTGCCATATGTCATTTTCATTATAGTATGTAAGCTTTGCATGATCAGTGGCATACTGCTTTCTCCAGCTTTTGGAAGCAAATTTTGCATCGACCGTACATTCGAGTGGTTCGTACCAGGCATCTGCTTCGGCCAGCCAGGAGTACTCTGTTCTGCGTACGATACGAAGGAGAGGTCGTGTACAAGCAGACCGCCGTGTGGGGCAAAAGGCTGACACCCAGCTCGCACTCATTGTACCAGTCCGTCTCCTAACTTTGTCGGTGTCGAGCTCAATCGATCGATCGATCCCCTCGTCGCTCGCCCTCGCCGGACGCCGGCCGGCCCACATGCCCCGCACTCGCCGCGTGTGTCAGCTCAGCTCACCCCGCATCATCGCCTCCGCCGGCAAGTACACTGCAGCGCTGGGGCGCCGTTCCCGAGGTGAAAAAGCAACGTGTCCCCGTGCACTCTCTCACTCTCGCCAGCACTGAAAAGAATGAGAGAATTGCCGCGCCGATGAGCTTCAGTAGCTGGTGGGGTCGTGTGTGTGGCACTGACCACTGAACGCACTGTGGCTGCCACTCACTGCCAGGCTCGGCCCAGGGTCCACGTGCGCTCCCAGTACGCCCCGGATAACTTTCCCTTCCCATCATTGCCGATCCCGCACGTGCGCGCCAGGTCAGCCACACCGCGCCGGCAGCGGCACTTTCCCCCGCTCCGGCGACAGCTCGGCTGGCTGCCGCCACCGCACGTCTTGACGCTGACGCCGTCCGATCCGCCTCCGCCGCCGCGCCTCCGTCTGCCGAGAGCCGGAGCGAGCGTGACGTGATGCGCCAACCGAGCTCCATGCCATCTTTGTGGAAGTGGAACCCCGTTGGGTGGTGGTGGAGATCGAGGTGAGGCATCCTATTCTCTGCCTCCGGGCATGTCACGTTTCGGCGAACACCGAAAGGAACGCGACCGGCCGGCGCGCGCGGCACCCCATGTGGCCCGGCGCGCGGTACGCCTCGCATGCATGTGACAAGTACAACTCCTCCGCGTAGCAGGCAGGCAGGTGCAGCGGCCGGCGCACGTACTACTTGGCCGGCCGGGGCAACGCAACGGGCTTTGTTTGGGGTCGGGCGCGCGGCCGGGCGAATGATGATCATGCTGTGTGGTGATGCCTAATGGGGGGTTTTTGGCATGCGAAGTTGGTTAGTTATCACCAACAGTAGGAGTTGTACCCCCGTCAAGTCATGGGGATGATGAGATCGAGCGAGACTGATGGAAGGGCGCGGCGTCAATGCGGCACTGCTACTCCTGTTTCTGAGTCGCGAAGCAACCGTGAACCCCAATGCATGCAAAGATGTTTGTTAGATGGATTGTTAGGCGATGGCTGACGTACCACCAGTGGATCTGGTACTCGATTTGGTCGACAGCGCACTTAAGATCGAGGATAGATAGGCTGATATATGGAGCAGCATATTTATTGGGTGTTTAGCTTGAGGACAGATGCTTTCTAAATCGAGCGGATGATGATCCGATCGATCATGTGTTCTGTTCTCCTATGAATTCCGGTGAGGTGACATCTCATGCATATACTAATAGTATGTTTGGATCCGTAGTGCTAATAATTAGCTGGATAATAAACTAATAATATTACTACCTCAGCTCCATCTCAAATTGTATGTCATTTTGATATTTAGATACATAAATTTGGTTCTGAATGTAGACCTGATCGATGTATATGCATGTTTATAGTAAAAATTACGTATACAGATCTATAACTGACTAGCTGCTAACTTTTAGCAGGGACTTCATTAACATGTTAATATGTGGTTAGATGATAATTGGTTTTCAACTTATTAGCATTCCCTACCAAACTAATTGATAATAACCTGTTTGGATCTAGACCTTCCAATTTTAGCTGCTAACTTATACAGTAGACAATTGTATATTAAAACAGATCAACTCCAAACAGTGATAGAAACAATAGTACTTTCTTCTTGTGCATTTGATGAGGAGAGCGAGGTGGTGGTGATAGAAACACAGGAGCATGTTAATGCGGCAAACTTCCTCGATCAACTCTCGTGTTGGCATCGTATCGTATCACGAGTTCTCGTTCACGCACAATAGATCCAAACCATGCAAGGGTTACTATTTCGATCTGAACTTCACTTCTCACTGGCCAATGCATAAAAGGCTGCTGCTCGATTGCAGCATGACGCATCTGGCAACTCGAGCACGCCCTAACCAGGCTCCTTCTGCTGTTAATTACTCCACACGTACTGTACGTCGTAATCAGGTTCCGCTGTTTAATTACTACTCCCCACTTGTGCGTACTCCATTCGCCAGGTAACAGTTTTTAAAACCGTTACACGTACTTGTACGTCCGAGTATCTATCTGATGAAGCAGTCAAGCACCAGCCATGCATGCATCAGTGCACCCCAGCCCCATGATTAAATAAAAACATAGGAGCATCTGATTAGCTAGCTAGGTAGCCTCTTTGCAGCCACCACATGAGGCTAGCAGCGCAAGCGCATGCGCTGCCGGGCCCTTTCGAGTTTTTGGCAATGCCAAGGGCCGCCGTTTCAGTCCAACGCAGGAACCCCCTCCTGCATCTGCGATTTTATAAAAACCCCTGGATCGTACGGCGGTCCTTGGTCGATGGAGACGGAGAGAATTCAGGCGGCGCCACCCATTGGCTGTAAAGACCGAGGGAATAAAGCCTAGCTGGGGCGGATTGGTTATCTTTGCGATCTTTTAGTCGAGCCGAAACAAAAGCTCACATACACATGCATGAGCGGCCCGGCGAGCAGCAGGTTATTCTAATCCCGGCCACGTCGGCACCTTGATGAAGCCGTTAATTAATCCTATCGGGAATCACCTCTCAATGCCATGGAAACATTAACTTATGACTCTCCATGTCTCCACCATCGCTAGCTGTTCCTCGCACTCGATCCGGTGGTGCTCGATCGCGAGCCCTTTTGCCGACATTCATCAGCTACGCACAAGTCGGTGCTTGTGTGCGATCGAAGCGTCTAGCTTGCAGATAGATGCACTCCACTCACTCGCGCACACACACGCCGCTCGTGTACGTACCTGGGTTGGCTTTCCCGGCTGGCCGGTTAGTTAGTTAGTTGCTGCTGCTGTGCGCTGGATCCGGCAGGGAGGGATTAGCTAGCTAGCGCGCGCCATGATTAAGCAAGCAGCAGCTAGCAGGCCGGCCGGCCGCCTGCCCACGTACAGCGCACCTGATTTATTTCGTTAGCGCGCGCTAAGCTGGAACCCAACCCCAACTGTGGTGGTGGCGTCCGGGCGCGGGCTGTTTGCTAGCTGCCCCGTCCCTGTCGTACGTGAAGTGAAGGCGATCGCAGTGTGTGTGTGCCCGTGGCCGTCCCCCCGCGCGCGGGGCACGCTAGCTGCCGAGCCCCGAGTCGTCGGCTCATCGCCCTGCCGTATCCCGCAGTCAGCATGCATATGGATGGACCAGCCGTGCGGTCCGCGGCCGGCGCCGAAAGAAGCATTTGCAGCGCTACTCGATCCGTGTATACGGCACTTGGACCCGTGTGTGGTTGGGCACTTGGGCCGTGCCAGCACCGCGCAACCGTACGTACCCATCGCGCGCGGCCGAGAGCGGACGACGCCTGTTTGGCTCGCGCGCGCGCCTGCTGCGTGCGTGCTACCTGGCTGGTTGGCCTGGTCCGGCGGGCGGGCGCGCCTTGGACCTTGGCGTGGTACGTGGTGGCCGGCCTGGTGGGGGCGAGAGAACAGCTCAACTCAGAGGGACCTGTCGAGATTCGGCGAGCCAGGCCAGGGCAGGGGGATCCTCCTGCACATGCGCCCCAAAAGATTTCCCCAGCCTACTCCGCTCCGGCCCGAGAGCGATGCAGCATCTAACACATGCGACGCTGCTCGATCGTATTCTCGCTGGTGATCGATGTAGTGGTCTGCGGTCTCTCGACACCCTGGAAAATGCATGGTACGTACGGTGCTCGATCCATCGAGTCCAGTTCGCGTTGTTGGGCCGACTGGTGACACTGAGTAGTGACTACTGACTAGCTAGCTAGCTAGCTAGCCCAGTAGCCCCCCCTCAACTTGTTGCAGCAGCAGCGATACACACGTACTACGTACGGTCCAGGATTGGCTACGTCGTCTGCCCCCGGCATTATTGTCTCCCAGTGGGTACGGGTACTACTGCCCAAACAAACACCGGCCACTAATCCGTTCCTAATCCATCCCTCGACTACCGGAACGTGCACGCCGATCTGCCTGCGGTCCAGTCCTAGCTTTGCAGCACGAGAGGATAGATAGATCAGGCCGGCCGGCCGTGCGATGCGACGGGCCGACGGCATCAATGCGGCAGGTGCGCGCGCGCGCACGGGCACACGGGTACGTGTCGGCACCCGGCACCTTTTTTCATCGCCACCCGCACGAGCGCAGATCTATCCATCCTGCTTCGCTTCCCGGCCTCTGCGGGGTCGGTCGTCTGGGTCTGCGCCAGCCAACTCCACTGGCCACCAACCAGCAGCAGCGATCAAGTAGCAGAGCGAGGCCTTAACCTCCCCATCGTCGACCGGCTCCTCCAGCAGGCGGCTTTGCTTGTAGAGCTCGATATAACGGGACCATATATTGAGGCGGTGGTTGATTAAGGGGGCCCCGATTTGGAGTTAATGGCGGGTTAAGTGGGATGGGAACTGTTCAGTAAAGGCAATGCAAGCTACCCCATGCATGTCTCGCCGGCGAGGAACAGCGCCTGATTTGACCGGGAGCCGTGTCACCTGCCGCCCCGGCTGCATCAACCCTACCGGTACCGGACCGTCCTAAATTTGCAAAGGCCGCGACCGTCACATTTATTACTACGTACTACTAGTGCTATCTTCTACGGAGTACTGCAGTTTAACTCCTGCGCATGTACGGCGTACGTACACTATTTGATGTTTTGCCTCTACGTAGATTGAACAAGCTCTAGGCCCTTAAACGTTTACCGGCTAGCCGGTCATTATTAAGTTCAGGTGGATGCGTCGCCCTCGTCGCGCAACGTAAAAGTAATTTGAACAAAGGAAACTGCACAATGCTTTGATGTTTTTATTAGTACATGGAGTATGAATATTTCACTAGAGAAATTTTACAATGATTGAGATTAATTAGAGCCATCCGTTTCGAAAAATCGGACGGTGGAAACAAAGGAAGTACCCAAAGGTACCTAAATAGAGGTACCCAGATGTACCAAATTCACGGGACCAGGTACAAAAATGGTGGGACCCACTATTGATTTAATATTTTTTTCAAAATTTAAAAAAGGGCATAAGGGTAATTTCTCGTGGCGAAAAATGTGTTTTTTTCACCGTCTTTGCCTCTCCTTCGCCGGCGCTTGGTCTATGATTCCCCCCATGATTTTCGCCTATGAATCTTCCCACAAATAGTTCCCAATTAAGCAAGATTACCACAATGTTCTTTTCTATTTAATTTAATTTTTTAACTCAAAATATCAGGTACTTTCAGGTACCTCTGGGTACCTCTCCAATCATTATAAAACAGCTCATTTCACTAATGTGATCCTAAAAATGGGAGCTATATATATTCGTGTTCGGTTATCTAATCACTACTAGTCTACTGCTGCATGTTAACCCGTGTGCCTATATACGGGGCCAGCAATATATGTTTATTTAGAGAACACATTATATGACTAAGTGAGGTGCCTGTGATATGGATACATGTTCACTACATTTTTTTACTATAGCCGTGTCCTTGATATTAATCATATATATGCATATATGTGTAGCCACCCATGTCTAATAGTTTCCTTCTTTTTTTAAAAAAAATGACATTAGTAAGAAAAGAGTATGTGATGATGCTAAGGTAGGGAAAACCTAAATTATTGTTTAAGTGAAAAGAGTATGTGATGATGCTAAGGTAGTGGGTTTTGTTATATGGTCTATGTGGGTAATTTATAAATAAATACTAAGATTGCTTTGGATTACTAAGCAAGAATATTGCACATTCGACACGTCGTTTAATAGAAAATAAGATTGCATAACTGACGGTCAAAGAAATTAGAAAAGTCAACGTCCAAAGATCAAATCAGATTAGGAAGGTCATAAAGTGGGTAGGTATAGATGTGGATCCGCAAGGTGAGTAAGTTTTTAGCCGGAAAAAAACCTCTAAACGGTGCAAACTCTCTAATGTATTCCTTACCATGTACAGTATACAAATAGGCCCCATATATTTTTTTGGTTCAATCTCTCAATTGTTTTGAATCTTATTGCTTTGGGTTATTTTTTTAGCAATGTCAAACGCTTTAGAAATAATTTAAGTCCAATGGCTGTTGTTGCCAATTGTGATTGATCCCACCAAATCAATGGTTTGATGTTCTGTATTTTTTTGTGTAAAAATTTATAAGATTGATCTCTTTGCTAGTGCTTCACATGAAGATTAACATACAGCTCCAATTAATAATGGTATAAGCTTCACTAGGGAGCTAGATCGCGGTCCTCCTCCTTGCCAAATGCTTACTATAATATATTTTCAAACTGAACGTGGGGTGTCACAAAACGTAAGCATTGTCAACACTGTGCTCAACAAACGCCTACAATGCACAATTTTTAACCTTCATCATTAGGGCACCGAGATTTGACCCTTCGAGTACTCTAAACCCACTTACCCTAATCGTAATATAGCCCTTTGAGAGCGCTCGAGTAATACCCATCTCAACATCTTGACTCCTACGAATATACAACTGCAGGCTCTTGCACAGCGTTTATAGACCAACTTGCCCTTTCTAGTTCTTGATAAGTTGCATACTATACGTACTGCTACTACTACATTCGAAGCGTACATTATTGATGGGGCGCTAGTTGACCTAGCTAGGTAGGTACTTTGCCCACTAGTATACACATCTCCCGCGAATCGAAGCCACTGATCTCCTGCAATTTAGCATCTCCGCTTGACCTCTTCCCTCCGGCCGATTTGTATTCTGAAGAGACGATGATCTTGCTCCTGCCAATGAGCGCCTCGCGTCGCCGGCCATGATTGATCTTATGGATCCCCAGAAACTCCTGCTCCTGCCAATGAGCTCCTCGCGTCGCCGGCCATGATTGATCCCATGATCTCGTAAACAAGTGTGCGCGGCTTATTAGCAGAGAGCTAGCAACTCGTCCACGATCTTGTCATAAACAAGTGTGCCCCCTTGCGAGGGAAAAGCGCGCCGGGCTGTTCCGGAATCGGACACACTCTGAACTCAGGGTAATGCTGGATGGTGACTCCACCACACACGGCGGTGCGACGACTGCGACGGCGAATCGGGTGTCGACGCTTGCTGACCAGACAAAAGGCCGGGGGCCTCCGATCCGCGTATATGGTTTTGTAAGACAACTAGGCCGCTGCCCGATCTCCCTGTCATTCTTAATCGGCAGAGTCAGAGCCGGCGGGCTCCAGTGAAGTGCACGCAGCCTTGACACGATCCGCTCTCAGTTGGTTGAGCGAGGCTCCTTGCAAACGAGGCTATCTTTTTTTTTTGTTTCCAGTACTTTCCAGTGGTCGCCTACGGTTCTTCTTCAGTTCTTCGTGGTGGATGTTGTTGCGTAAAGCGGGTAGCTGTCTTGGTACCGCGGATTGACACCTCGCTGCCGGACAGGCACGATCTCGCAGGTCCTGCGTGATCTTGTAGGCTGGTCCAGGGGCACGGTGGTGACAGGCGTCAGGCGACGGCGACAGCGCCGTGGTATCAGTGTCGCCGTAGATTAATTCGTGCTCCGTCGTTGGAGCGCCGTGTACGCAGAGCGGCAGAGGCCCTGGAAAACGACGAGACAGTGCTAGTGCTAGTGCACTCTTGCGGTTTCGTAAAACTTTTTGCGAACTGGGCAGGCATTGCACGGTTGCACGCACACGGATACTATCGCGATTACGTCGCGGACATGGTTTGGACCATAGGTATCTGGGACCAAAATTCTATGCGGCGGTGCCGCATCAGGAGCGCCGTGCGGCACCGCCCAAAATGCTGACGTGTGTCCCTGGTGCGGACGGCAGCTCGCCCAGGCCGCAGGAGGAGAGCCGGGCGCCGCCAGGAGAGTCGAGCCGATCCGCAATCAAGCCGCCCAGGCAGCACAAGGAGAGCCGAGCCTTGGCCAATCAAGCCGGTGTTACTTCAATTGTTCCGCAGACTGAAGGCCTCCGTCAAAAAAGGATCGGCCGTCCTCGCGTGGAGAATTGCCGCCGCCGCCGGACACTCATGCCCTAATTTCCCACTGTGTTTATCATATGGTCGATGGAGAATTCTGCCCCACTGCATACGAGTGCAGTGCCATCAGGCCTTCCTCCGTGTAGTATTGCCGCCGCCAGACACTCTGATGCCCTAATTTTCAACTGTTTTGATCAGATGAACGATGAGAACTCTAGCCCACGGCGTACAAATGCATTGTCATCAATGGCCACGGACCACACGGACATCGGTGTGATTGCATCTACCGTCGCGGTCGAGGCAGAGGCAGCGGGTGGGATCGCCGTTCATAGTGTTTCGCCGTCGAGATCGTGCTCGGCTCCTGCTGTTGAACCAGACACCGGTGCATCCATGGTTTCAGTGGTGATGGAGATGCCACCGAATTCGAATTCGACCATATCAGCTTCAGGGGTGACCGAAGCCATGGCACATCAGGATCCGCCAGCTGATCAGGTAGTCCCAAGCTAAGAAAATAGTTGTTGATTTTTAATAATCATATCTTAATTCTTATCTCATTATACGTAGGTGGATAGTAATTATGGTCAAAATGTTATTGTACCTCACATTGGAATGTCTTTCAAATCTGAGGATGATGCATATGAGATGTATAACTCATATGCCAGGAGAATTGGTTTTAGTATAAGAAGGAGCACCACAAGGCATAGACCAGACAACACAGTATATCAAAAGCACATAGTTTGCAGCAGCCAAGGGCAACGAGGTAAGCATTCATCACATGAGACTTCAAAAGAAAATGCTACTACAAGGACGGGCTGTGATGCTCGTGTTCAGTTCAGTATAAGTCGAGATGGAATTTGGACGGTGCAAAAAGTTATAGTCGACCACAATCACTATCTTGCTAGCCCAAATAAGGTAAGCAAGTTAAGGTCCCAACGGCATATTACAGAGGCAGATAAACAACTAATTGGTAAGATACGAGAAGCCGGAATACAGCCAGCCAAAGTGTACGACTTTTTCAAGAGGTGGTATGGAGGAGTTGAGAATGTACCTTTCTCACAGATGGATTGCAATAATCTGATTGGTCGTGAGCGGAAGAAGTACCTACCATCTAATGACACACAAACACTACTAGAGTATTTGAAAAATAAACAATTAGAGGACCCTGCTTTTTTTTATGCCATACAAGTAGACGAGGATGATGGTCGTATTGCCAATTTCTTCTGGGCAGATGGTCAAGCTATTATGGATTATGCATGTTTTGGTGATGCGGTCTCTTTTGACACTACATTTCAGACTAACAAATTTGAGATGCCTTTTGCGCCAATTCTTGGAACCAACCATCACAAGCAGACTATTATATTTGGAGCTGCGTTGTTATATAATGAAACAATTGAATCATTTGTTTGGCTTTTTAACACATTTCTAACAGCTATGTCTGGCAAGCATCCTACCACAATTTTCACGGATCAATGTGCTGCCATGTCTGCTGCAATTAGAATTGTATTCCCTAACACAAGGCATCGACTTTGTTTGTGGCATATTTTCCAAAATGCTGCTAAACATCTTAGTCATGTAATTCAGGAACATCCTATGTTTCTTGCAGAATTTAAGAAATGTGTCTACCAAGAAAGTTCTGTAGCATACTTTGATGAGCTGTGGCATGAATTGTTAATTAACTATAAACTTGAGGAGAACTCGTGGCTGAATAATCTATATGCGCTGCGGGTGCATTGGGCTGCTGTCTTCCGTGACTCTTTTACTGCTGATATGACCTCAACCCAAAGGAGTGAAGGTATGAATAATGTTTTCAAGAAAAGGTTTCGAAGAAGACTCTGTCTCTCTCAGCTCATAGAAGAATGCGAGGAATGTGCTGATGGTCTCCGTGAGAATGAGTTGGATGCAGACTACAAGTCACGATCCACTGACCCAATTATTTATATGCCACATTTAGCAATGTTGAAGACTGCAGCTCAATCTTATACTAGGAAGCTTTATTCAGATTTTGAGGAGCAATTTAAAGAGCAATTTTCTTTCTCATGCAAACTGTTACAATCTAAGGGGCCAGTCAGTACCTATAAGGTTGTGCCTACCAAATTTCAAGATGAAGCAATAATTGTCTTTAACTCTGAGGATATGACCATCACATGTTCTTGTAGAAAGTATGAATGCATTGGTACGTATCACAATTCAAAGTAATACTACTTCATATTATATTTTACTAAAATCCTTGTACCTACCTTACAGGTATATTGTGCAAGCATGCTATCCGAGTCTTTACTATCAATGAAGTTTTTATCTTGCCAACTCAGTACATACTAAATAGATGGACAAAATATGCAAAAAGAGAATTTTATTGTGAGAAGAGACAAAGAAATGATAGTGAAACTTTGACAACACAAGCTGCACGTGTCTCACGGAAGGCAACATCTATCGCATTGAAGTGCTCAATTTCAAAAGAAGTTCTTGACGATTTGGAGAGAGCTATTGATAAACTAGACCTGGAAACGGATACTAAACTGAACCAAATACCTGCAAAATCATGTGCAGCTTCTCAAAGTTCTAATGAACATCTTACAGACATATTGAACGGAAAAGTATCCATTAGAGTTCCTGAGGTGATAAAAGGTCGAAAAAATAAAAGAGAAAATGTACTCGAAAAGAAGAAAGGGAAGAAAAAGAATAGTACCAAGAAAAAAGGTACCGCCACCAATTGAAGCATGCATTTTTTCCATCTAATTTTAAAGGTAGTAATATTTTATATATCTGTATGCTGCAGGAAAAAATCAAAAGAATGCAACAGACAACAGGGATGTTGCACAAGACCCAAAAGAATTGATTGTAAGACAGATGACCAAGTCTTACTAATGTCTTTGAATGATCCATTTACAAACATATGTTCTGAACAATTTTTTTTCTACACAGGGTACTTCTGATGCAAATAAATCTGTTAATACTGCACTACCAGTGTTTTCAACCAATACATTTGATGAATTTTCAACAATGGTTGCTCCTTCGATCCATAGAGGATATATGGTTCCTCCTTCAGTCCAGAGTGGATATATGGTTGCTCCTTCAGTTCATGGAGGATATATGGTTCCTCCTCCACTTCAGGGAGGATACATGGTTCGTCCTTCAGTTCAGGGAGGATACGTGGTACCTCCTCTTTCAGTTCAAGGAGGATATACAAGTCTTTTGGCTGGCCTTCATCAAGATGCATCGGCTGCACGAAAATTACATTTGGATGAAGTATCAAATCCTGCAACATTTGAGGACTAGTTAGACTTTGTTATTTTTTATGTGAACCATAGCAGGGCTATGCTATTCCAATCGCACTATTTCTGCGATTCTGAACTTTGTTTGGTACTGCTATTGCATTTGATACACATTACTTCTCAGTTTTCATGGACCAGTGTGCCCAATCATTGATTCTGAACCTTTTTGGTAGTGGTCTTTCATTTGTGATCCAATGTTTCATTAGCATTCGTCATCCTATATTCCAACAATATTTTTCAAAGTACTAGTGTCGTGCAATCATACATCCCTGCAGAAATCTTCAAAGCAATATGCTCTACGGAATACAGAAATACAGTCTTAATACATTGTCTCTTTTTGTTCCTGTTGGTCGATTCCTAGCTTGTTGGAGGCCATCAAGCATGCTGGTTTTGCTGAAGACTTACAGTTTGCATGAATGCCATGCCGCACAGCTCAACGACACACTGCCGCCGCTCGGTCAGACGATCTCTGCACCACACAGCTCAACGACCTGCTGAATCGCCTCTTAACCTCGCTGCCTGCGGTGGGCGGACGATCCGCAGCTCCGCCGCGGATGGATAGCCTCTCGTCCTCGCTGCCCGCGGTGTCGGACCCGCCGCTGCTGCCGATTCGCCTCTCAACCTCGCTACCTGCGGCGACCAGAGGAATTTACAACTTTTTTTTTGAAAAGGTGAATTTACAACCTCACAACGAACTAGCGAATCACGCTTGGGCAGGACTCTTCAGAGCTCGCCGTTGATGGCGAATCACACTTGGGCAGGAGAGGCAGAGGCAGAGCTCGCCACTAATGGCGGCACCGATGGCGCCAGTCAACAACGGCTTTAGCACGAAGAATGGGTGCGGCTCGATCTGTTTTCTCCGTGGAGCCGGCTGGATTATTTCCTTGTCATGGCTCAGCATCCCTTCGGCTCAACAGCCTGTGCGGGACTGTAGGCGCGAGTTGCCGCAATGAGATGGTTTTTGGGACACGTGGAGGCTATCCAGGCGGTGTCGCACAGGATGCTCGGTGCGGCACTGCCGCATAGAATTTTGGTCTAGGTATCTGTGCGTTCATTTCCAGGGATTTCGCCACATGATGATGATCAGTTGTCTCTAGCCGATGCCAACTCAGTTTTTGGAAAGACGAGAGAATTCATCGTTCCGGCAAAATCAGCAATCTAATTCCTATGGGCTGGACTTAAGGGGGAAAAGAAAAAACCTACTCTTAGGTCCTCTTTTGGGCTACTACAATCATGGATAAACTAGTAGGCCCAGGTAAGCCCATGCGATACTCGGTTCAGGTAAGGAAAACGTCCATTAGACGTCCCTCAACTATTGTCTATGTTCAATTCTCGTCCCTCATCTCAAAAACTGGATGTTTATGATCCTGAACTCTGAAAACCGGTTGTTTTTCGTCCTCGGCAGTTCTGAGAGTGGTTTCTTAGGGAGTAAATTGGAATCTAGTTGAGAGTTTGAGGACATAAAACGATCTTTTTGAAAAAAAGGTTTGCAAATATTTTTTCTTAGAAATCTAATAAAAAACCTAAAATTTGGTTTAATCTTAAAAATATAGCAAAAATTGTTTTAGATTAAAAATGAAAGTAGTTTCATATTTTATTTAAAATCATGTTTTTTATGACTACTTTGGAGCCATACTAGTTTCCAGGCATATCAGACCAATTATAATAAATAGTGGGAGCAACTACTTAATAAAAGTAACCAAAGTAAATTAATAGAAAATTAATAATAAAAACTATCAAAGTGAATTAATAAAAACTACTTTTATATTTTCCAATCTAAAATGAATTTTAAAGATTAAACTAGATATAGGGATTTTTATAATTTTTTAAGAAAAACATATTTGCAAACCATTTTTTCAGATGGACCATTTTACATCCTCGAATTGTCAATCAAATTCCAATTTACCTCCTCCAAAACCACCATGAAAACCATCAAGGATGAAAAATAACCGGTTTCCATAGTTCAGGGACGACAAACATCCGGGTTTGGAGATGGGGGATGGGAATCGGGCTTCACCAATAGTTGAGGGATGCCGAAAGGACTTTTTCCTTCAGGTAAATGGGAGCGGCCTGCTGCGGGCCTGCGGCCTGCACCATCGTCATCTGACTGAAGCAGGCCGGCCCTGTATTTATGGTTCTAAATTCTTGTTGATCTTTTCAACAAATAAAAAATCTTGTTGATCCAAGCAAGCAAGTGTCAGTGAGACGATGATGTGATCTGAGGGGGAGCATGCCGTCGTCGTTTTTTCCCTTCGACAGGGAAGGATTCAACATAGGGGGAGCATGGAGAGGAGAGCGAGCATTGGGAGGACGGCGCAATTTGGATTGATGGCAAAAGAATGATCTGTGGGGGAGGAACCATAGAGGATCACAACAAACTCAACTATATCTTGATCCTAATCCCGAGGAAATGATCGCGAACCAACGAGGATCACAACAAACTCTTGAGGTAAGGGGCCTTCAATGGTGTATACATGTATTATTAAAGATTGTTTAGCATTTTTTCAGACCCAAACTTAATAAAATATAGATAATTTTTCTGAGGATTCCTAAACATTTATTTTTTTGCTTTAATACTCATATATCAATTCAACAATATCAGTACAAGGATTATTTGGCATTAGTCGTAGTTAGGTTCGACTCTGCACGCTATAAATAGGTGTAGAGTGGAAGCGTGGTATAGAAGGATTGATAGATACCATTCGTAGACCTGCACATAAAGCAATTCTTGGGCCTAGTAGCTCGACACCACATGCTCACATGATGGTTACAAAAGTAATCCTCCAACTCGTTGTCTTTGTTTTAATGTTTACGGCACATCAAGTTTGGGGTGAGAAAGATTGTTATAAAGAAAAAGAAGTCGTCAAAATTCAATGCAAAGATTGACACCTTAAAGCTTGGGACCGACTACATCCCTCCAAGTGACCCGTGCTGCCACGTAGTGGGACAATCTGATATGGTTTGCATCTGTGGTATCCTCAGCGCTAAGGATGAACGTAAAGTAAGTATATATAAATTTCTTCAACTTGCAAGGGACTGCCACAGGCCAGTTCCCAGAGGAAACCCTTGCGGAAGTAAGTAACATTGCTATTTGTTATCTCTCCTTTATAAAAATGCCCGGTAGTGGTACGTCCATAACATATGCTACGACTTTTGAATTTTCAGGTTATCATCATCCACCAGCAACGGCATATCTATGAGAACTTGTGAAGTCAAGCTATAATCATGAAAGGATAAATATGTGCATGGGTGTCTTATGTCATGTATTTAGTCATGGCAAGTTAATGATAATCGAGAAATTAATGTCATAAATTATACAACCTAACTTGTCTATTGTGGATTATTTTTTTATCGTGGTTGGGGAGCAAAATCAGCTGGTCAGTACCAACAACTAGCTTCACTCGTTTGTTAAAAGAGATGTCTGGCTTATAAGAGCAACTCCAGCAATAACCTCCAAATCAGTGCCTCTAAATACTATATCTGATCCATTTTAAGAACCTCGTCGTGCTCTCCATTCTACCGAGTCCGACCACAGCATGTTCCGAACAACTAAGCAGGCCATGGCGCCTCTTCCTTGGTAAGGAGTAAGGACAGACAGCAGGGGCAGCACGTTGCCTGCGCAATATGCCAATATATACACTGTTCGAGCAAGCAAGCGTGCCACTCAACCATGAACGTGGACGAAGAAGAATCGCGGCCATCAGCTAGCTAGAAAATCCTCGAGGTCCAAGGACTCCGACTCCGACGACGTCGCGCTGAACGAGGGCGGCACGATCACAGAAGAGGACACCCTGAACGACCTCTCCTCCGCGCACAGCAGCTCGCCTGCGTCGACGTCGTCGGCGCCCCAGGGATCTCCGGCTCCCGGCGCCGCTGATGGCGGCGGCGGCGCCTCGGTCCGCCTCGGCACGACGAAGCTCGGCTGCACAGCGCGCTCGACGACATGCGCGGCGCCCTCGGCCTCCTGCGGCGCGGGCACGGCCCCCGCCGCCGGCTGCTGCCAGCGCCGGAACACCGCGGCGAGCGCGAACTGCTCGCCCACCCCGGCGCCGGCCGTGGCCCTGCCCGCGGCGGCCGCCCGCGCCATCACGTGCTGCAGGTTCTTGCTCAGCCTGGCCCTGGCCGCGCCGCCGACGCCGCATCGCCGGGCGGCGCGGTCCGCCGCGAAGTTGGTGCGCGTGTTCTCGCCACGCAGGGCGCGGGCAGCCTCGTCGTAGGCGCGCGCCGCCTCCTCGGAGGTGTCGAACGTGCCGAGCCACAGGCGGACGCGCTGCGCCGAGTCCTTGATCTCCGCCACCCACCGCCCCGACGGCCGCTGCCGGACGCCGACGAAGCGGCGCCCGCGGCACGCCGCCGTCACGGCGGTGCCAGCCGCTGCCCTGCCGCTCTCCTGTGCCGCCATGAACGCGCGTCCTCGTTGGATATATACCTCCTTGGGGTTGGATTGGAGCTATTAATTAGCTCGAGCTGCTAATTAGCTAGAGAACCTGGTCGAGTTCACACTCATAGCTAGCTTTTCCATCGGTATATATACACACCTGTAGGCTGTAGATCAACATGTGCCGGAGTCTACTGAAGAGTGGGAAGGCATCTGCAACTGAGCTAAATCTTCTTCAATCCCTTTGTCGTTTCCGCGATTGGTTTCCGTATGACGCCTTGCGGCGAGCAACTAGCTCCTGGTCGGACCGGGGTGACATGGACGTGCTGGCTCTCCCGATTAACTAGCTAACCGTATGCGATTATTTGGCCATTTGGATGCGAACAGGATGTTGTTTAGCGCCTGTAAATTACATTGTTTATCGTCCGAATGATTGCCCACTCGTGTGTCCGAGGCTTGTTTAAGCACTGAATGAAGTTGCTGATCGAGCTTGAGGATGAAGCGAAGCTTTGTCGTCTAGCAGAGCTAGATGCTCCGGGAGAACTAAAACCTTGACCGTTTTGTGTCAGATCGTCCTTATATAGAGTGATCCGTTAGGGGTTCGATCGTCATCCTCAGAATTCCTACGTGGTTGTTGCCATCTGATGCTTGCTGTCCAGCTGCCAAGTGTGCGGCGGGGCTGCGCTGGTATCGCGGCGGTCGACGTGGCAAATACGTACCATTGATATTATTATCGGAGCGCGAATAAGAAGAATATCATACCGGTTGTGGTGAGACCGTGGAGAATATACTTGTGATTGCTCCTGATTAATCGATTTTCTACTGCATACTGCTGGAGCTGCACGGATATAATATGATACCATTTGTCTTGTTTTCGCCATTAATCATTCCCAGCGATAAAGATGTCGTTTGGTGTTTTCCTTGAGGTCTCAATCATGGCTACTACTCCGTATTTGGGAGTTTGCTGGGAAGACCAATAATGGACACGGATAGATTTTGTAATGTTGTTAGACGAACCACAAGAAGAGCCAGTAAGCGAAAACAAGTGGGCTGAGTCTTTGGGAGATCTGGCATATGATCGAGATGCTCAACTGCTGAGTAGTATTTCCTCCGTTATAAATTGTAGCTTAACTCCACCTTTAACTAGGTGGTACCCCGCGCATTGCTGTGAAAATTTATACAAAATTTAAAGTTGCAATTTAAAAGTAGAAACACTAAAATGATTGCATTATAATATTTTTTTGTAAACAACAATGTAGAGGAAAACACATTTATTTTATTGAGAGAAAACTACTTAGAAATTTGTAGCATGGTACTAGCAAAGACTAACACAATGCATAACCGCAGAAAATCAGTAGAAGACATAAATTCATAATTCTAGTGGATGGTGATGTGGACAGCTTGCATGTTGAGAGAAGATCTAGTGGATGGTGACGTGAACATCTTACATGTGTAGAGAAATATGGGGGACTTTTAGTGGGTATCAATTATATAGTTGTTATAGATTTGTTGTAAGCCAAACCTCACAAACTTCAATTTCGGCACAACATGGCCAGGACGTGGAAATCACAGACCCCTACAATAATGCTAGGGCAAATGATGCGAAATGCAAACAAGCCAGAATGATAGGAATATACATGTTTATGGTTGCAGTAAACAAAAACATTGTACAGGGAAGGAAAACGGGGAAAATCTACTTTTGCATGCACACCCTGTGCTGTTGGGTGTGCAATTTATGCTTTTGTTGAAGCAGTAAATTCTGGTGAGTTGAATTTAATCCTTTTCATTTGAGTGAGGTGGGATAAATAATTTCTGCTTTGTTGTAGCAAGCCAGAATCAATGGGTTCATCAAGCACAAATGGTGCTAGGCTTCCTTTTCGAAACCTGTCAGATACACGAAAGTGAGGTAACATCACGACTCCGGATAGTGGTCAGTGCAGTGTGTGCACCGTCTAATTAATTAATTGCTCGTTCAATTTCATTCTAGGTCTACAAGATAGAGATCCTAAAGAGAGGATATTGGGTCCAAAGCAGCTTGCTTGCTCTTGTTGCTCGTCGGCAAGCCAGCAAGGATGCTGGTATGCCATTCCTAATTACTGCTCGATGGTCTTGTTTTTTATCTAATTTATTAAACAGAAGGAAGACTTTTATATTAAAGTCGTTAGCCCCAACAGTAATCATCCAAGGTGAATATAAGTTCTTTGATGGGTAGAACCTCATACAGCTTCTCTTGCTATAGTAATTGCCAGGATGATTGCTCGAAGGTTTTACACTTTTCTGCATCAGGATGATACATGTGGCTTCAGTATTTTTTTTTCTTTTGGATCTCATATAACTATCCTCTTTTAGAATTCAAATGGATCCAGTAATCCATAATGATGAGTTTTCTGCTCCTAATGGACTAATTTTTGTTATTGCTGCTAACATATTCGACAGTGTAGCCATATGATGAAAGTGCATGGAGCAGTAGCCTATGAATTGAGATAGACCTAGATAGAGTGATAAACAATAGGAACACTGCACACCAACATTCACATCAGCTTTTCATCAGGGCACATCGTTTTAGCAAAGAGAAATTTGTTTTTTGTTCAGGTGTCCTGTTTGTGGTTCTGAATTTTAGTAGAGAAGAAAATGCAGGTGGTACTTTTGTTTAACAGCTTGGTTCTGAAAATGCTGATAGCTACTGGTCATTCTGAATTTGTGCAGAATGACTGAATGCCTGAAGTTGGTTCTGCCTAAACTCATATATATCTGCCACGCAATGTGAATTATCATGTTTGGAAATTAGATTTCTGAATTTCCTGTTGGCCAAGTGGTCACAATAAGATGTTTCGAGCAGTCTTGGATAACCTGCACTGATGACATAATAATTTACTATGTTTATGCTTCCTCCTCACTGTTGTTAGTGCTAATGCTAGCATCTGCCAATGGAAAAAATACTTACTAGCAAAATCAAATAGCCGGCTTAATGTAGCTAAAATGACATTCAAAGATAGATAGCATTTTGCCCTGTTCTCATGTAGTTATATTAGTTGCCCTTCAACTTGAAAGGAGCTTACATACTTCAGGTAGCGCGAGGGTGCATAATGTGGTTGGGGATTCATGCAAATTAGCTAACACTTTTAAAACTTGCTTAGTATTATCATTAATTATGATATATTTCTTAACAGAAGTAACCTGTTTTATATCGCCAGCTCACTACTCACATTTCACTTGAGTGCCATGGCAGGGCTGATGTCCTTTGTGACGATCAAGTAGCCTATTTTCCTGAATTATGAGGTCCTTCACCAATAGACTATTGGTTTGCAATCATCCGTGAAGAATCAGAGGCAACTATCTACACTGGTGTAGCATCTTTTTCTGAATTAGGAGGTTCAATTTTGGAGATGTTTAGAGAGCATGCAATTGATTTTTGATCTCTGAAGAACTATCCATCTACAATTGATATATTCTATAGCAATACAACATAGTATTATAGTAGTTGAGAGCATGATGCCACTCTCCTTAGATAAAGATTTAATATTTCCTTTTTCACTTAATGCATTGAACAATAAGTTTCTGTAGAAATATGGAATTCATGGCATTGACGTTCCTTTTACAATTTGCAAAACTTTGTTCATTTCAATTATTAAATAAAGGAGCCACAAATGAGAGAACATGAAAATGTTTGATTTTGTTGTATGAATGAATGAGACCAAGAGCTAAACATGATTCTGGGGCGGGGATGGGGCGAAAGTGTCCCCCCGTGCCGGAGATGGGGAACGGGGAAAAAATAGTGTAACAGGGACGCGGCGGGAATGTCCCTGGTTGCTAATTCAATACTTTGCCGGAGATTACGTTGGTTGATTTGACTGTTTGATTGTTGTCAAGAGAATGCATTTTCTTGTATTGGAGGTTTTACTAAACCACGGTTTTGTAGCTCACCATTCATGCCTTTGCGAAAAACAAAAATACTAACTTTCATAGACTTTGGTGCGATGCTACAACCATCAAAATTAAATTTTCGTATGTCCGATTTATCTTTGCTCCATGTATTATACCCGTAGCAACGCACAGGCACTTACCTAGTAAAATATATATTTTTTCCCAACCCTCACACTCTCTCTCC
This sequence comes from Echinochloa phyllopogon, assembly GCA_033239725.1. Classification (NCBI taxonomy): domain Eukaryota; kingdom Viridiplantae; phylum Streptophyta; class Magnoliopsida; order Poales; family Poaceae; genus Echinochloa; species Echinochloa phyllopogon. Next base: position 43,676,399 of record BTCW01000002.1, on the reverse strand, counting down.
TCCATTTCTCTCTCTCTCACGGCGACTCCCCTCTTCTCCCTCTCCTCATCGCCGGCGTCCCTCCTCTCCCTCTCCTCCTCACCGCCGGCGGCCACCCGCGCCGCCCCTCCTCTCCCTCTTCTCCTCACCGCCGGCGTCCACGCCTCCCGCCCCGCACTGCCCCACCGCCGCTTCCCCTCCCCTCGCCGCCCCCTCCTCCGGTCGGGCTACAACCTTTCTTCACCGTCATCGTCGGCACCTTGGTCTGAAGCGCCTTCTTGGCATCGGCGACCGGCATAGGAAGGGTATCAACGTATTTGTGTGTGAAGTTAAAGTTGTTTTAATCCCTTCTAGTATCAGGATTCAAACAGTTATTTTAGTCTCTTAGTTTTAATCCATATTATCCAAACACAGACTTAAAATCCTACGGTAAATTTTGGTGTTTGATTGAATTCTTTTGGAAAACGGAAAGTTTCCACCGTGTACGGTGTACCACGGGCGGCGTTGGTTTCCACACCTGGTGAAATCTTGCTGCTTGATTTGCGGAGCAACGAGCTGCCTCGGAACTCGCTGCCTCATTTATGAGCAGACCGCTGCTACAGGAGTAGGAGTAGACCGCATGTAGGATGAGCAGGAGGAACAGGAGTAGAAGCATGGCCAGCTTAGTTTTCAAATTTCACTTCTAAAGTTTATTATGCAAAAAGATAATTCATATCATTTTAAAATATCGGTATATGAGGGAGTATATATGGAGTACTAAATGCTGATGAAATTAAAAACTAACTGAACAGTTTTGTTGTATACGAGAAGGATATTTTAAGCTTAATTAATTAATTTTTGGACAATTTTTCACAAATATAAACGAAATGCTACAGTATTGCAATGATTATGAAGTGATGCAAAACCGTCAAATTCCCGCCTCCTTATTTTACATCTAAACAAGACCTCTGTCCTCTTGGTTTTTTATGCTCACCGGTCACCACTAATGTACTATATCCATCGAGGAAACGAAAACATGCCGCTACAACCCGTCCTTGAAGCGCGCGCCACCGGCTGCTCGCGTCGCGCGGGGTGGTGGTGCTCGACGCCGACATAAAAGATGCCGCGGTGCCGTTCACGCACGTGCTGCACCTCGACGCTCTCAGGCCGGCGTGCGCTACGGGATGCAGGCGCCGCCGCAGATGTACGTGGCCTCCAACGTCGCCGGCCTCGTCCGGATCTTCGTTCTTCGAGGTTGCGACCAAGCGCGCCGACCCGCAGCCAGCGATCGTGTGGGTGTCGTCGTCGTACTCAGTGTATGGGCTCAACACCGAGACGCCCTTCTCTCTGCGAGATGGCGGCGATCGGGTTGATTGGCAGGCCGGCTTGGTAGGATGGCGAGGAGCACGGTGGTGCTGCGGCGTTTAACGGTGGTGCTAGCGTAGCAAATTGAAACAGTGAGCTGGGACTCTGGGAGGGGGTAAACACTTAAACAGTGCAACAGTGAACGGTGATGAATGAACAATGCAACAGTAGCTGCCGCCCGTACATCTACAAGCGTATTGATTTTATCTTGATATTTTCCAGCCTCCTTCCTCTCGCCTCGATCGATCCCAGCTCGACCAGAGCCACCACCCTAGACACTACTACTACCTAGGCCCTAGAGATGGACGCTTCACCCTAATCAAACCCGCAGCCCTCCTCACTCTCACGCTCACAGGCTTCCTTTCAAAAACAAAAACGCTCACGCGGACCCGCGGACAGCGCAGGGCACCCGGCCTTGACCGAGCCCAGCAGCGTTGACCAGCGGCGAACTCGCCGGTGTCGAGGTCCTCGATCCGGCGACCACGAGCACACGGCTTAACTCAGCACGCGACGGCGAACACGCTGGTGGGCAGCTGGACGCGGGGAGGTGGTCGGACGGCGGTACGCGGCGCCGACGGCGGCGGCGCACTACGGACGCGCGGTGGCGAAGCGACGCGTTTCCGCGGCAACGCTAGGGCTTAGCGTTTCGTCCACGCGCGCGGCGACCGACAAGCGGGTCTCTCGCTGCAACTACCCCTCTCTGTGTGTGTTCATGGGTGTGTGCGTGGTGGAAGGCTAGCCCCTTTCTCTCCGGCGGCGGAGCCAGGAATTTTGCTTAGGGGGGCCGTATAGACATGATCAACATATGATTAAAATTAGGTTGTCAACAAATTTAAGAATTTGAATATACTTTTCACTATATTTGCTATCTACATCTATACATGTATTAGTCTTTGTAAACGGTATAAATGGTAATTTTTTTATGCAAAAGCAAGTAGTATTATGTCAAAATATTTAGAACTTGCAAAGTTTTTTTCATTTTAGTCATACTTTGAGCACTTTAATTTTAACAAAGCTTCATTACAGAGAACGCACACTCCCTGTTGTAATTGAAAGTGTCCTCAACGCGTCAGACCATGCATGATCGTTGCTAAACAGTTAATTTCTAGTAAATAAACTAAGTATTTTAGCCTAATATTAAGGGCGTGTTTGGCAGGGCTCCAAACAACTCCAGATTCAAAGAAATAGCTCCACTCCAGTTTTTTTCTAGCCAAACACTCCAAACTCCAAAAACTCCAGATCCAAAAAAACATGAATCTACCTCCCAACTCCACCAAATCCATGGAGTCCCTCAGGGGGTACTCCGCAAACACAGATTTTGAAAGGACTCGTGGAGTTGGGTGGAAATTACCCACCAATGCCATCGGTTACACAGCATACCGATTCGTTTTTTTCCCTACGCCGAACCTCCGACGCCTCCTGTTCCGCGTCGTCTTTTTTTTTCCGTCGCAGGGCCGCCGACTCCTGTTCCCGAACGCCCCCGCCTCCTGTTCCCGATCGCCGCCGCCTCCTGTTCCTGATCGCCGCCGACTCCTGTTCCCGAACGCCGCCGCCTCCTGTTCCCGATCGCCGCCGCCTCCTGTTCCTGATCGCCGCCGACTCCTGTTCCCGAACGCCGCCGCCTCCTGTTCCCGATCGCCGGCGCCTCCTGTTCCTGATCGCCGCCGCCTCCTGTTCCCGATCGCCGCCGGAGAAAAGGATGACCCGTCCGCCGCCTCCTCCCCCGATTCCGCCGCCTCCCTCGCGCCGTGTGGGTCTTGGTCGCCCTCCCTCAGCAACCCTAGCCACCGCACAGGGCACGGGCGGCCAGGTCGATGGCGGCCATGGGGCGGCCCCGCAGCCGAGTTCGGCCGGCCAGGGGGCACCCAACAGCCATGGTGCGGCTGCCAGTGCCGCTGCCGGGTCGGGCAGTGTTGCGGCCGGCCTGAACGCGGCCGAACTTGGCGCGGCCGGTATGAACGCGTCTCAAGCTTCTGCTACGTCTAGAAGACATGTTGCGTCGACCAAAAGGGCTAGAGATGATGATCAGGTATAATTTGTTGTTGAATTTGCAGTTAAATCATTCTTTATATCTAGATATTTATATTGATTGGAATGATAATACATGCATAGGGGGATTATATTGATTGGAATGATCATCATACCACTGTTGTTTGCTGAACAAGTTAGAAAAGGAAATAGACCGAACACGCACTTGAATAATGTGGGCTATAACGAGGTGATTGAGAGGTTTTTCCAATGTACCGGTATCATGTTGAAAAAAAGTCAGCTTAAGAACAAATGGGACAAGTTGAAGAATGATTTGACTGTTTGGAGAAAGTTGATGAGGAAACAAACTGGTCTCGGTTGGAATTGGGACAGTGGAACTATCAACATGGATGCTGAGTGGTGGAAAAAAATAAAAAATGTGAGCATCTAATATTTGCTTTTCTTTCAACTTTTTTGTTATAATTCAATTGCTTACTTTATGACTATCTATGAAGGAGATACCTGGTGTTGGGAAATTTAAGAATAGGCCTCTCCAAAATGAAGATGATATGAAGGTGATGTTTGGGAGCATCATTAATGAAGAGACAGATCATTGGAATCCTATGTCTTCCAACCCGATCATACCACCTAGTGCATATCCCTCCCCTAATATTGATTTGGAGAACGGTGAGGAGAATGGTGGGGAGAATAATGGTGAAGAAATTGATGAAGAGATTATGGAAGTCTCTCCTACACCTATCAACAAACCTAAGACAAAGGCTCACGTTATTCTTGAAAAACCTAACAAAAAGCCTAAGACTAGCACTGGACTTGTTATACAGGAAAATATTTCAAAGATATCAGAGAGTGCTGAGGCCTTTGTTTCTTCTAGGCTAGGAGGGATCACAATTGAAGAAGTCATGGATCATGTCATTGCATGTGGGGCTGATCTTGGGAGTGATGAGCACTTTGTGGCAACTGAGTTGTTTGTGAAGAAAGAACACAGGCAAATGTTTATGACTATGCCCACCAAGGAGGCTAGGTTCAATTGGCTGAAGAGAAAGTTTGACGTGATGTTCGGAAAATGATCAGTCTAGTGTCATTTATCTATGTCATGTAGACAATTTATCTATGTGTGAGTCTTGTGGACAATTTATCTATGTGTGAGTCTTGTGGACAATTTATCTATGTGTGAGTCTTGTGGACAATTTATCTATGTGTGAGTCTTGTGGACAATTTATCTATGTCTTGTGTTGTCATTTTATTTATCTATGTCTTGCGGACAATTTATTTATCTATGTGTGTGTCTTGTTGACAAATTCTTGCAGATATGTAGCGATGATGATGATGATGATGAGATTGATGATTTTTTCAAAATGGTCTTAGGCGGTGCTATGATGGCACAAATATATGTTGACATGTATCTTACTAAAAACCCTCCAAGGACGTCTACAACAAGTGGAATGGGGTTTATGTTGGAGCTTTTCAACACTCCAGGAGAATGCCATAGACAACTTCGTATGAGCACAGAAATTTTCTTTGACCTCCATGGGTTATTGGTTGACAGGTACGGGCTGAAAGAATCACTACACATGTCAACTATTGAGAGTCTAGGTATTCTGTTATTCATTTGTGGAGGGAATGAGTCCATCAGTAGAGCTGTTAATCGATTCAAGCACTCGGGCGAAACTATTAGCAGAAAATTTGAAGATGTTTTGTTCGCTTTGATGGACATGGCAAAGGATTTCATTAGACCAAAAGATCCAAATTTTCATAACATCCATAAGAGGATTAGGGATGACAAGCGAGCATATCCATATTTTAAAGATTGCATTGGAGCACTTGATGGCACACATATCCGTGTCACACTTTCACCGGATGAGCAAGTGAGGTACATTGGGAAGACAGGGATACCCACCCAAAATGTGTTAGCAGTTTGTGATTTCGACATGCGATTCACATATGTGTCAACGGGCCAACCGGGATCTATGCACGACACAAGTGTGCTATACAATGCATTGAGTGTCGACAAGGACATATTTCCACATCCTCCACAAGGTAATTAATTTACTTGCATTGACCATACAATTATATTTTACGTATCATTTGTAGTATAATTATTTTTTGTATCATTTATAGGTAAATATTACGTTGTCGATGCGGGGTATCCTAATCGCCCCGGTTATCTAGCTCCGTACAAGGGTGAGAGGTATCATATGCCTGAGTGGCATAGAGGTATGGAACCTAGAACCCCGAAGGAAAAGTTCAATCGCAAACATTCATCTATTCGCAATGTGATTGAGAGATCATTTGGGTTACTGAAAATGAAGTGGGAAATTCTATACCGGATGAAGAAATACCCCATGTGGAAGCAAAAAATGATAGTTGTGGCTTGTATGGTCCTCCACAATTTCATTCGCGAGCACAACAGTGAGGATGCAGACTTTGCTCGGTTTGATCGTGATCCTAATTTTATGCCTACAATCCCGAATCGGTATAAACGGTTTGCCGTTCCGGCAAACACATCAAATACATCAACTACAGAAGCCGGGGAACATTGCATGGATACTTTTCGGGATGAACTTGCCACAACTCTCGCTATTGGTTGGAACTAGTTTGTTATCGAAATATGTAATTTTATATTTCTAAGCTTTTGAACAATTCTTGTGAGTTGTTTGGATGATGAACTATTCTTCTAAGAGTTTGAACAATTCTCATTTGATAGGATCGTTGTTTGATCAAATGCATGCTTGTCCGTTTCACTATTGCAAAAAGAAAAAAAAACCAACGCCATGCACCATCTAGCGTCCAGGCAGGGCGCACCAAAAAACAAAAAAAAACAACGACATGCATGTAGTCTGCAGCCACGGCAAAAAAAAAAAGAAAAAATAGACCAACACATTCTGTTTTGGAGGGCAAAAGAGGGCAATCCATTCAAATTCCTTGTTTCTGGAGCTGGAGCTGTTATCCCTGCCAAACACATTTCTCAGCTTCAAATTAAGAGTCCAGCTCCAGTCGTGGAGCTGCTCTGTGTTGGAGCAGCAGCTCCAGAGCTGGTTTGGCAGAGCAGGAGCCCTGCCAAACACGCCCTAAGGGGTAAAAAAAAAATTTGCTACTTTGTTGAGGGGCCGTGGCCACTGCCAGCCCCCCTGGCTCCGCCGTTGTTTCTCTCTCCGGTCTCCAGAGCTGCTACGTCTCCTCTGTTTGATACCTAATCTCTTTTTTTCATACAGTATATATATAAAAAAAGAACTGTAACCATCAATTAGTATTTAAAATCGTATGGTAAATCTTGGTGTTTGATCTTTTTGGAAAACGGAAAGCTTCCACCGTGGGCGGCGTTGGTTTCCACGTCTGGTGAAATCTTATGCCGCTTGATTTGCTGAGCAACGAGTTGCCTCGGAACTCGCTGCCTCATTCATGAGCAGACCGCTGCTACAGGAGTAGGAGTAGACCGCTGGTAGGATGAGTAGAGGAACAGGAGTAGGAGCATGGGCTCTGCTTTATCCTCGCTTCTCAAATTTCACCCAAATTCTATTATGTAAAAAAATTATTATCACATCAAAATAACGAAACATGTATGGAGTACTAAATGTAGATAAATTTCAAAATAATTGTATAGTTTTATTGTCCTTTGCGAGACGAATATTTTAAGCTTAATTAATCATTATTTAGATAATTATTTACGAATACAAATAAAATGCTACAACGCTGTATTTATAACAAAGTGTTAAGTTTAGGTTCCCCGAAATGAGATCTAAACAGGGGCTTGATCCAGTTTTTTCATCCTCACGGCTCACCACCACGGTACAAGTCCATAGGCACAAAATGCATCCATCAAGGAAATAAAAACATGCAGAATCTCTCTCGTGCCATAGGCCCTCTTTAGTTTCCGGTCACATAATCAAACTTCAAAAAATTCTCTCTTCAAACTTCACTATTCACCTATCACATCAAATCTCTCTCATTTCATAATTATTATGTCATTATAACATTTCGTTTGTATGTGTAAAAATTCAGATGCAAGATGTTCGTCTCCAGAGCTTTCCTTCGCAAGCGTCTTCTTCTGAGAGATTGTCGCGTCCTCTACACACCGCATTTTAAATACCAACAGAAAAAAGGCATATTTTGACATAAACCATGGAGGTAAAACTTTTAAACTCGATCGTTGCCTACCCCTATTTTTCTTCACCTCCAATTAGCAGGTAATCAGTAGTGGGCCATATTAAAAAAGAATCGTAACCTACCCCTTTTTTTTCTTCACCTCCAATTAGCAGGTAATCTGGGCCAATGCCAAATTGCCAATTGCGCACCTCCTTGAATTCCTCATCCTCTCCCCTTCGGCTCTTCCCTTCCGGCTTGGCTTTCCCTTTCTCTCCCGTTTCCTTCCCCTCGGCCGGCCCTCTTCCCTTCCGTCCCCTGAGCTTCTGCTGTCTCTTGGTGCTTAATTCCTTCCTCCTACCGCCGGCGGCGATCCAACCCAATCAATGCTTGAGATGATGTACGGGTACGGGTAGAGACACAGCCAGCCCCCTCCCCACCTCTTGCAGAGCCTCGCAGCAGCACGTTCCATCTGCTCCGGACGGCGGCGACCCCATGCTTCAGATGTACGGGTAGAGACGGCGAGCGCTCTCACCCTCCTCCTCCTGCGGGAGACTGGCAGCAACACGGAACAAGGTCGTCTTTCTTACACTGTGAGTAAACCCTAGCACCACTTCACTTCGGGTCTTGTGCTCTGCAGTTCGTTCGTCTTGCGTGGTTATTGGGTGCTAGGGAAGTCCAGCATCGCTGGTCTCTCGGCGCTCTCCGCCGCCATGGCATGCCACCCTTAGCTCTGACATTCGCCTTATTTTTCTTTCTCTGTCCACCAGTTGCCTGCCCAATATTTTGGGTGCTCAGGTGATCTGATTTGAATTTGGACCAATCGCATCCAAGAGATGTCTCCGAAGAAGAGGCAGCATAAACGAGAACAACAGAAGCAGCAGCAGGAACAGCAACAGAAGAAGCGCACCGACGATAATGTCTCCGAGGCGCAGCAGACAAAGGAGGCCTCTTTGGCTCCCAATGTGCCTGCTCAAAGGGCCGCCAACAAGAATGCGACCGAACAGCATCAGGCAAAGGATCCTGCAGAGGAAATGCCCACCTCATCATTGCCCCAGGGCCAGGGGCACACAGAGAAGAACAAGAACAACAGCACCAAGGGGAAGCCCACAGAGCCACACCTAGAGGTGACAGAGGCGCCCAAGCAGGACTTGCGCCCAGCCACATTACAAACCCCAAACCCATTTTCTGGATTCTCCTTTGGCGGAACAGAACCCATGGGCGAGATGCCCCCATCCATATTCGGCACCTCCTCCTTTGGCCTCCCAACCACCTGGTCCACCACAACCCCACTCTCCTTTGGAGCAACAGCCACTGCAGAAAAGAAGAACAGCAAGCCGGCTGGGACCAAGAGTCTCAAGAAGCAGCCGACTAAGCCTAAGCAGCCACAGATGGCCAATGAGAAGATTCTGGAGACGATTCAAGGAGCTCTCAGCACAATGCCAGCCATAAATATTGAACAGGCAACCGAAGAGGAGCAGAGGGACCTGGTGCACGTGCTCCGATCAGCTCTGAGCAACAAGAATCCCATATTGGTGCCGCCAACAACAAATAATCCCACAGAGGCAAAGAATCCCATAGAGGTGCCTACTGTGCCGCACTGTTCGCATTGCTGTGATGCTGATCAGTTGAGCAACATGGTCACAGCAATCTTGTCTTCTTCCAAGGGTGCTGGGGCTTGTGACATCTGCGCACAAAATGCAAAAATGGAAGTTGTGATGTGGATGTGCTTGCATTGTGCTAAGAATTTCTGTGCACCAGAAGAAGATGGCAAGCCACAAGGCCATGCTAGAAGACATGCCTCTGAAAGTGAGCATTGGATAGCTACAAGAATTCTGGACCCAAGAGCTGGCTTTTGCTTCTCATGTGAGAGGGATGTGTCAGTAGAGGGTAACAATGTGGTTGAGGTGGATGTGGTGGATAATAAGGTTAGCTAACACAATTTTTTATCATTTCTTATGCAATTGAATTGCAATGCTTATAGAGCCCCATTAGATTTTGATTTTGTGCTGAACACTATCTCATTTCATTTGAGCAGACTACCTCAGAAGTGGAGGAAGTGGTGGATCCCAAGGAATCCGGCAGACCTCCAGCAGATCAGATGGAGGATAATAAAGGATCTCCCATTGTTGCTGGGGTAAAGTCCACCCTCCTTTTTTACCTCCCCCCTTCCCCGCCACTCTCAACATACCCCAAAATTAATTACATTTCATTTAGCTGCTTTGTATCCTTCTAAAGTGTGACTTATGGGATCCATGAGACTGCCATTGGTTTCTACAGGTTCCAGTGGTGTCCACCCTTGCACAGCATTCTTCGGGAGGAGGTACCAAGGCACAGACAGAGGTGAAGACCCAAAGGTACGTGAGTTCGTATCTAAGGTTAATTTCAAAGGATGATTGGTTTCTGTTTGGATGTGTTATGTGCATGTGTATGATATGATGCCATTGGAAGGTCTGCTTAACATGTTATTTGATATGGAGACAGGGAGTGAAGTTTTTATGAAATTGAATTAATGTTTCACATTTGTCATTTGCATGCCTAGAAGATAAGATGTATTTTTGCTGTACTTATTCTTAGCATCATTTTCGAAGCATTTTTTAAGTGGAAGCAGTTTGTAGGGCCTGTTCTTGTTAAAATTTCAAGGTGTAGTTTTTTCAGGACACCTGCATGACTAGAAGAGGGAATGTAAATATGTAATTCCATTGGCAAGCCAAATTTGGACACCGATGTTAATTAATTTTATTATTTGTGGCAAAAAGAATCTCTGATTCTGTTAGCCAACATAACCTATTTTACATCTATCAAACCCTCAAGTGCTCTTGAATATGTGTTCTTTTTTCAAAGCAAGCACAATACTTGCATAGTTAGTTTGCCCTCACACGATACCAATATGTACCGATGGGTTGATTGTTATGTTAACTAGAATTTTTTTCTATATGCAAGAGGCCAAGAAGAAAAAGAACAGGAAGAAGAATCAGCTACTTTGAATTTTATTGGACCTCTTGATAAGGTTAGTTAGTTATATATTTTGTTTGCCTATAAACCTATGATGAAGTCACTTTTTTTTGCTTATATCCCTAATAATATTGACAGCTTATATCTCAATCAGGTGGCAAAATTCTTGAGTGGTGTAGCTATAGACCACTTCTTTAAAAAAAGCAAGAAAAAAATGCCAAACAAGTTTTAGGATATTTTTTTGTCAATATTGCTGAAAGTAGATTGATGTGTATATTAGTGTAATTATGAAATTTCACTCAATGACTAAACATGATTGACTTTTATAGGCAAAGTTAAGGGCTTCTCTTAAGTGCAGATGGCTAATAGTCAATTTGCAGTCCAGCCACATGGTAAGCTCAATCTTCTTGCCCAATTATAGTTCCTTCAACAAATTTCAAGTTTTTGACTTTGGTTTTTCCTAAAGCTTAACCCAAACATCTTGGGAGAGGAATTGCTGTCTAGTATAATTATGTCAAACTTTATTTTCTGGCAGGTTAGTCCCTTACCCAGCTGACTATCCGATTCCTATTTCTTATTACATGTTAGTACTCTATTATATAGTATACTTCTAATGCTGGTCTGTCTATGATTCTGTTTTAATGTGTTAAAATTAGGTTGATTATGAGACAGAGGAAGGGAGAAACGCATGCATGGAGTACAATCTGTCATCAAAGTTACTTCCTGCTTTTCTCTTGATTAACCCCTTCACTGGACAAGCAGTTAAACGATGGTACAAAGTTGTTGAGCGGGCTTTGTCTGAGGTATTTTGGTACCATTCTTTCTACTGGCATGTAAGGTTGCATGAAAACGTTTGTTACTGAACCATGTACTGCACATAGGATATACTGCCTTCTATCCTCGATGATGGAAGTCCTCAGCCTCCTCAAGGAACTTCAACATCAGTGCGCAAAGAAGGTACGGATTGTGTCAAATTTCAAAAATTGACGGTGCTCATATACTAAATAGGAAGACTTATTTATCAGAACTAATGCATGGACAATCGACCGTGCTCATATACTAAATAGGAAGCCTTATTTATACAGAACTAATGCGTGGACAATCATGTTATTTATCACCCTCATGTGTGCAGCGTTTTTTTGACGGCTCTTAGAGGCTTTGTTATTGTGATGATATGTGCTAAGTCCCTTAGATTCAGAAGAAACAAATGAATTAGATTTTACCAAATGAATATCCTCATTTTGACATAATTTGTATCTAAGAAATGGTGATACAAGTTTAAGCTTATTATAGCTATATGTTGCATGGGGTATGCTAATTTTTTTTTTCATTTGGTGAAGATGAAGTGCTCATAGTAGTCACACCTTTGGTGGGTGAGAGCGATAGGGATGACATGGGTAAACTTGAAGAAAATGAGCCTATCAATATTAAGCTGGGTTATCCTTCTCTCCCTGAGGAACCTCATGAACCTGATCCTGAACCTCCTGAAGGACCTCATAGCTGCAAGGTTGAAATCCGGTTGCCCAATGGTAGGAGGATATGGAGAAATTTTTGTCACACAGATCCAATTAAGGTTTGCACCACCAATCAATTTCTTCTAGCGTCATTTATTTAATTTAGTTTGTTCCTGATGCTGTCTTTGTGCCCCACAGCTCCTGTGGTCATTCTCGTACTCTGAGGTCAAGGACGGGGATAAGAGAGCTTTTCACTTCGTACAGATCGTTCCTGGGAAATGCAGGCACCTGAATTTTGAAAGTGACCTAACTTTCAAAGACGCCCATATTGCCAACTCAACACTCAACTTTTTATGGGACTAAAGCCACTAGCAACGAGGTGTTAGGGGTGCGTATTGCTGCCCGATCTCCACCCTATGACCTATTAGTTGTCAATGTTCCTCCATGGACCTAAACCCCTAAACCCAGATTCTGAGCTCTGGAATGCTTTTTTGTAAACATCCCCTAATAGGGCATAGCTCTATTCCATGCACCTATTCCGGCACTGTGTTCTGGTGGTTAGTTTCCTCCCAAAGTGAGACGAAACAAATGGGATTGCTACTTACGGTGGAGTAAATACGGTTAAAATTTTACATACGCGTCTGCATATATTTAACTTTTTATTATTATATACGGTCCAAGTTCCGAACCAGCTCAAAGTGTGGGGAACCTCAAAATACGGGGGAAGACTTGAGCACGAAGGATGCTAGGGCTCCCCAAGTACGTTAGAGGATCTCGTCCCCCCCGCGGGTAGACATCTCATTCAGAATAACGACGGCCGGTTTGTGTCAGCATTATTGGACAAGGGCTCTCTTCCTCCATGTTTGTGCGCTTTATTTTCTTGCGCGTCACATCTACAATTTCACGCACGCACAAAGTCTGCTGGAGAAGTCTTCAAAGATCCCAGGAGGAATCCTATACAACACCTTATATGTACAAATTATTCCAAATTAGAAACCATCCAATCATATTCACTCGGTTCGTTCACTAATTTGGTTTGGATCAGCAGATTTGATTTGGTTTGGTTTGATTTGTTTTCCTGCGAAGTGCTAGCTTTTCGTGAATACGTGGGCTGCCGTGAAAGGGTGTAATGGGTGGGAAGAAGCTTGACAGCCAGCCCACGTCTTTTCCATCTGAAACACACGGCCCATTATATACTGCTTCTGCCACCAGTAGAAGCGCGAGAAGCCCGTTTCAGGGAAACGGCCCAACAGGTCGGGTAGCAGGCACACGGCGCGCGCTAGGAATTCATTCCGCCGTGACGCGACGCATGTGTGATGTGTCGCAGCTCTGGGGCTCTCTAGGGTATGATTAATGGTTAATCTAAAAAAAGGTATGATTAATGGTTCAGAAACAGGCCTAGCCAGCCGCCCAGACCCCCGCGATCGGCGTGATGCAAGGTCAAAAAGAAGGCGTTGGTGTTGATGAGAAAATCCTTGTTTCTCTAGAGTCAGGCTCCGGTGGTGTGTGCTGATGAGCGTGCAACAGTAAAAAAAGAAAGCATTGGTGCTGCTTGGCTAGAAAACTCCCAACTAAACGTGATCTCTCGTTGGTCTGGTTGGTTGAATACAATAACCAATTATGTCGTTTCTGCAGCTGGTGAGCCTGGCCGCTGCGCCAGGCCCGGCTGGTGTGAGCTAGGCTATGGCGGGCAAAGTCCCTAGTCTCTCCGTGCGGTTCACCACAGGTTCACTTAGTAGTGGCGGTGGGGATTGAGATGTCTAACGTCAGGCTTCTTGACTGCACTCTGTAGTTAGCCCATCCTTGCAGTTCCGCAGGGATCTGACGATGGCAAGCTCCCACGCCCTTCAGCTCTCCACGCAACTGGGCCTCGGCTCAACAAGAGCACGGCCTGCCTCTGCACGTGCTCCCCTTCTTAGCGCGAAAAAGCTCCACTTTTTGGTGGCACAGCTCGCGATTTGGCTCTAGGGCGAGCGTACCTTAACCTGCATTCTCATCTCTTACTTTGTGCTCAGAGCCTCAGATTGCAAGGCGTTCTAGTCTAGTTGTCTTTCACCTCTTCCATTGGCTTGTGATTGAATTCATTGAAGAAACGAAATCTTCATAATTGAGATGGAAGAAAATAGGCGTGTTACTTTTTCTCCATAATATCAGATAGATTTTAGTTATTAAAGTTACCACGAAATCAACTTTTTTGTTATTGCAAAGAGGGCGTGCTGCCTAGTTTGTTACTCAAGTTGGAATGGAAGTTCACTACTATAGATGAGGCTTGGATGTTTTGGATTCGTAATTGAGGTAAAAAGGGATTTGAAATTAGAAAAAGGTACAAAAACAAAAGAAAGTCAGGTGGGAATATTAGGTCGTGCAGATATGTTTGTGCAAATGAGGGTTATAGCTAGATTGGATGACAAAAGAGATCATCTAACAAAATGTCCAAGAGCTTTTAGTTTTTGTGGTTGAAGTGTAAAGTTCAGCATGTCATGTACACTTCATATAGAACAAATAATATTTTGTGCACCCTCTGAAGTTGCAGAAATACCTTCTGCACGTTTCATTCAATACAATTTGCAGAGTTTTGCAATTCATTGTGTGCATTCCATTCTAGCACAATTTACATAGTTTTTTTTTTGCTTCCTGTGCAATCACAATTTACAGAACACAACACATAGCTTCCTATACACTCACAAATGTCACAATTTACAGAACACGCTGCTTGGAGTTTCCTGTAGGAGGCTCTTCCATTCAATCTCTTCAGAACATAATGGGCCTTTCAGACATTCAGTTCTGTCGGTTAAACACAGAACAAGTCTTCAGTAGCATCATTCAGGCACGAGGATGCCTTGGCGGTGGCGGCCGGGTCTGGAAGGAGGCGGCAGTGTCCGGGTCCACTGGTCCAGAAGGTGACGGCAACGGAGGTATCTGGCCTTGGCGAGGTCAAGTGGCTGCTCGTAGGGGTTGAATGCGGTTGGCGGTCGGATCTAGCGTCGGAGGAGGATTTGGGGGCATGGACATGCGGGAGGATTTGGAAGCTTGGGTCCTTGTTGAGCGACAGCTAGCAGTGTGGGAGGCAGAGCAGTGACAATGAGAAGGAAGGCAGCCAGAAAGACGACGGCGGAATGGATTCCAGCGGCGACGATGAGTAAGTGATGTCAATTGTCATGGGCTGCTTGACTGTAGTCTGGCAAGGAGCCGTAAGATCTCCATGGACGACTGAGATGTGCTGACTGGAGAGTGATGTCAAAAACAAAAAACCTAACGTTAGAGGATCTCTAGCAGGTTGGTTGGGGTTGGGTTTGGCTCGTGCGGTGCCGGGCTGCCGCGCGCGGCTTCTCGGGCGCGCCGCGAAAAGAGGCCTAGTTTTCCAACTTTGCTCCCACGTTCCACTATGCAAAAAAAAAAATCATCACAACTTTGCTCCCACGTTCCACTATGAAAAAAAAAATCATCACATTAAAATACCGGCAGATACATGGAGTACTAATAAAATAAAAAATTAATTCTCGTAAAAATGGTACCGTGACATATTAATAATAAAATGTTAACTTTAGCATGTCAAAATTAGAAACTAAACAAAACAAGTGTGTGGCGTTGCCGCGCTCAAACCATTGAGGTGGGCCTTTGCTTATGTGATTACTAGGTAAGTGACCGTGCGTTGCTACGGGTATGATACATGGAGCAAGATAAATAGACCATACGAAAAATTCAATTTTGACGACTGTAGGGTCGCACGGAAGTCACTCAAATTAGCAGGATTCATTATTGGAATCAATTTGATGAAGTAAATAATTGGAATACTCAGAAATTGTGCATAACACATTCCACATTTCTTTCACTGTTTGGACATTTCACTGCCGAATAGAATGATCCCAAGATGCTGAATATATCGTTTGCTGCTCAGGCCAGCTAACAGCACTAACACATTGTGTATGTCCCATAAGTGTTGAAGTGGCCGAACCCTGGAGAATTGTGAGATGAGTGAGACTTATCATGAATTCATGACTGGAAAAGGGGGAAAATTCTACTAACAGACATGAGTCATGTGTTTTTCATAAATGTATTTTACCAGAGGCAAATGTTTGAGGTGGTATTGTCAATTTCATACATAGCATATTTTTACAGAACAATTAATTTGGCCAGTCGAATAACCCCTGGTACTTTTCAAAGGAGTGATCAATCTAGCTCCAAGATCCCTCCAATCCAGCTGACGAGGGATCTTAACATGGAAACATGGTAGATTTATTGCAAATAAATTCTAACATGCCATCTGACTTGCACATAGAGACAAAGGCTGCTTACTACATTACCACAACGCGGTGGTACTTAGTCTTGTTGCTTTATTGGAGGATGCAACACAAGTATATAAACAAAGAACCTTTGTTCCATCATACGATGTTTATTTGTTTCACGACAGTTACCAAATAAAGAACACACAACACAAGTATATAAAGAAAGAACATTTGCTCGATCATACAATATTTATTTGTTAACACGTAAAAACAGATCCAGATTCCTCCTACCTAGGAGGCCCTGATGCATTTTAGCCATCTAGAACAAGCATCTCCCATTGATTACACATAAACCCATCTCTTTTATTAAAAAATATATAAGTTACCGTCTTATTTTGCCTTCCCAACCACAACAACATTATAGCTACCAAGGCCACCACTAACCGCCAACTACACATTTTGGATGCTAGTAAGCAACCCATTTAAATCGCACAATGTCACTAAATTCGTGGAACAAAGGCATCAACTTACTGTTAGGTAATCGGAGCAGCTTGCAGTGTGGCTCATCCTGCTGTCATTCAACCTTTCTAATAAGCAAACACAAATATGCAGTGTATTAGTTTATCATGCTAGTATAAAAAACATTTGTGTTGAAATCCACATACTTGGTGGATAGAAACATAGTAGTACCAATGCAAGACTAATAAAGCAAGCAAGAGTGAGCAAAACAAAGCACACAATTAAATTTTCTAATTGTCTTGTTTATCATGTAGATTTCAGTATCCTCTCAGCTACTGTCCTCACACTTTCATATATATTGCAGCAGCACACAATAATTTTTTCAAGCCATGCAATTTAATTTGCAGTAACAATTCTGAAGAAACATCTATAATCTATATCAGAAGTTCACGACAACAGCTACCTAGTTAGGTTTGTAGCTATATTCCTGAGATGGCCTTGTGCTTAGTTATCTTACAGCAAGGAGATAAACCTGGAAGTTTTCAGAACGTGAATCTCAATGGCATTGATGTATTGTCTCACAAAAAGGAAATGAACTTTACGGATTCACCACACAAAGAACTAAAATGAGCAATGCTTACCCAGTGGCACTGATCAATTTTTCAGGGTTCACCGAGATGGCGGCGTCGAGATGAATTTCAGTGCTGGCATCTTCACCAACGACTCTGCCATCATCAAGACCATACAAAAAGGGCAAGCTGATAATAACACAAAACTGATTAGGTTAGGTCAAACAAATCAGCATATCCTCATTCGTCTTCTCGGCATAATGGTGTCTGCATCAGACTACATCCATCATTTGTTTTTCACTAAAACTTTTGAACCGTCAACCATACATTGTCTAGATTGACCTAACTGGTTTTCACATCCATCATTTAGACAACAACAACAACAACAACAACATAGCCTTTTGTCCCAAGCTAGTTGGGGTAGGCTAGAGGTGAAACCCAAAAAGACAAAAAAAGAAAAACAGAAAAAGAGTTAGAGGAAAGCAGAAAAGAAAGCAAAGATCACGGCTCAGGCACATTAATTGCTAGTCTCCAAGCGCTCCTATCTATAGCTAAATCCTTAGAGATATTCCACTCTTTAAGGTCTCTAGTAACCGACTCGTCCCAAGTTAGTTTTGGTCGACCTCTACCTCTCTTAACATTATTGGCCCGCTGTAGAACCCCACTACGCACCGGCGCCTCAGGAGGCCTCCGTTGGACATGTCCGAACCATCTCAACCGATGTTGCGTCAATTTCTCCTCAATTGGTGCCACTCCGACTCTATCTCGAATATCTTCATTCCGTATCCTATCCCTTCTTGTGTGACCACAAAACCAACGCAACATACGCATCTCTGCTACACTCAGTTGTTGTATATGTCGCCTTTTAGTAGGCCAACATTCAGCACCGTATAACATCGCCGGGCGAATCGCCGTCCTATAGAACTTACCTTTTAGCTTTTGTGGTACCCTCTTGCCACAGAGGACACCAGAAGCTTGACGCCATTTCAACCAACCGGCTGAAATTCTATGCCTAACATCTTCATCAATGTCACCATCCTTTTGCAGCATCGATCCTAAATACCTATCTTTCTCGGCCACCACTTGCCCATCAAGCCTGACATCTCCATCTTCATATCTAGTCCCACTGAAATCGCACATCATGTACTCGGTCTTGGTCCTGCTAAGTCTGAAACCTTTGGACTCTAATGTATGCCTCCACAACTCTAACTTCCTATTAACACCTGCTCTACTCTCATCAACTAGCACCACATCATCAGCAAAGAGCATACACCAAGGGATATCACTTTGTATTTCTCGGCCACATCCATCATTTAGATTTCTGAAAAAAATTAATGATGCAAGCATTACCATGAACTAACCTCGTCTTGCTACCAGCCTCCACGAAGTGTTTTCAAAATACTGGAACATACAATGCAAAACTTTGGGCCATACTACCACATCTACATTTGGCTTGCAAGTACATTAACAGTCGAGTATCCTGCTGCATTTCTTAGACCATACCTGAGGGAAGCCGTAGCACCAGTTGCCTACCAACAAAGATTGCACAACGACACAACTTAGACATGTCCAAAATAACAATCAACTAAACTTAACAGCAAGGTCGAATGTACCTCTTCACATGGTAGTAGTAGAAATCTGCAGGGATGATTTTCTGCAAGATTTATTCACACAGGTGACCATTAACCATGCCCAAGAGCTGTCAACAGACGGTCACACATGTCGAAAACCTACATTAAAGAATTTGTTGCTTCCGATGAAAAGGGTTTGAATACCATTTGCCATAAGTACATTTCAGCAACGTGACACATTAGAGAATTGGAAATCTGAAGGCTTTTCATGGATATGGGCAACTACAATATTCATAAGATTGCGATTACTGGACTTGAAATCACTTCCTTACTCCCACCACCCAAAAACAAGAAATCTAATTACTGAACAAAAATAGACCTAACACTTTTACATAGCTAAAATAGCACAACTTAGTTCAAAATAGTGTTATGAGCATTATTATCTCAACAGTTGTCGACGGTTCACTGGAAAACAAAAGTACAAAGTAGTGTCTCACAGTGTACTCTTAACACAAAGAAATGTTGGTTGTGCTGCAAAGTAAACATTTTGAAAGGAGCTCATATTAAGAAAAAAGATAGATAAAAAATTATATAAATAAAAAAGTGGATAATGGATATAGTAAGCAAAATTAAATGCCACGACAAACAACCAATATATCCAAGATTGAAAAATAATTTATCGCTATCACAATTACGCCAACAAAGATTGTAGCTTTACATGCTGAAATAACAGTAAACGTGCACCTAGCAAGCACACATCTTGACAGGCACATGCTTAACTGATGGCTAGATTTCCATACCTGCCTCAACTAATGGCATTTGAAAATACTTATGCCTGGCATATTTGCTGCTATTGCACCAATATGTTTCTACATACACACCAACAATTTTATAGGCAATGCAAGCGAAGTTCAGTAATAAAAATGATAAAATTAGGAAGGATGCCTTGCACATACATGATTTGGACATTGGAAGACAAATAGAAGCAGGAATGTTACCTTGTCATTTATTCTCACATATACATGATGGGTCATGAGTCAGGACTAAGCTCCAACAGTGAATCCATGGCAAGCTCCAACATCCCTTTGCTCGTATGACAGGTGTACATTGCGAGAACTCATTGTAAGGCCATCAGGTTCTCGCACTACTTTTGAGCCAATTATCTCTACGCCAAAATCAAGATCACGAACCTGAAAGCAGAAAGAGCTTGTCTCAGTTCAGAAAGCGACTATTACTTCTCAGAGTAAAAATAGCTAAAACAACAGCAACGAGGATCACTACTTGAGCATAGTGCACCAGGCTGCCAGGTTGGCAAAAATAGAAGTAAACTGGAGGCAAAATCACCGTTCTGAATATTTACCACAAATCGATCTGGATCACAGGATGGCTTACTCTTTTTTCTAATAAAACTAACAAAGAACAAAGAAACTGGACTGTCTTTTCCTGCACATACTGCAAGGAATTCTTGGACAGCTGAACGCCTGAACCTGATACAAGCCAATGATAAACGGAACATGAAAACGCAGCAACACTTAGACAGGTCTTGGATGGGAGCCAGTGGAATATTATACTATACTGTACTCAACATTGCATTTTAATTTAAACCTTCCATTAATGTATACTGACAAAACACCATACAATCCACATTGCATCCATGTATACTGACAAAACACCATACAATCCACATTGCATTCATGTATACAATCCACCATACAACTCAGATGTATAAGTGAAAAGTACTTTTCCTGACAAGAGGCAAAGTGTTCAGACTCCGAATATATCACGTTGCATGAGATTTAGAGAGAACAAAAATTTCAGATTGGAGAGAAAACAGCATGTTGACTACCCATTGTATCCGATCTGATCTCGGAGGTGCGGCAGCCAGCGGCCCCGGCTAGCCACGGCGCGCCCATGGGCTAGGGTTAGGCGGACGATGGGCAAGGAGCTTTACCTGTGGTCTGTGTCGCCGTGGATCGTCCTCCGCTCGCCTAGGGTTTCACCGCGCCTCGCCGTGGATCGTCCTCCGCTCGCCTAGGGTTTCATCGCGCCTCACCATTGATCCGTGCCTCGCAGTCGTTGTGGGCGTCGCGGAAGTTGCGGCAGTGGGCGGCAGACGGGGGTGGTGGCGTTGCGGCGGTGGGCGTCGAGTGTGGGGGTGGAGGCGCGGGGGTGGGCGTCGGAGGTGGGAGGCGGCGGGCGGGGTTTGGGCGGGCGTCGAGTGTGGGGGTGGAGGCGCGGGGTGGGGGCGGCGAGGTTTGGGCGTGGGAAGTGCGGGGCGCGGGGCGGTTTGCGGGGTTGGGGGCGTCGGGTATAATCCTACCGTTGGACTCAGAGACATAGGGTCGTTGCTGGCCACTGGTTGCCACGCCGCAACCGTGGCGCCGCCTAGGCTTAGTCGTCGATTCTGGACGCCACAGGTGTGGTTGCGTAGCTTTATCTGAAACCAAACACCGGCCATACAAATTGTGGCGCGTGGTAAATGCTGTCGGAGAACCAAACATACCCATAGTCCTTCCTTTTCCGCGTTGTACCGCTGTTTCCCGTAGCACAAAAGGGTTCAGCAGTGTCACACACCGCTAGTGCTCGGCTCGAGTAGTCATTACGATTTGCACGTGACATAGTCATTGTCATATATATATGTACTGTATTACATAAGTGATATTTAGTGTTCTAAATTTTACTGAACCGAGCTTTCAAGTAGCAAAAGACAAAAAGAGAGACATGACAGACTATTGTCAATATGAATATGTTTCACATAGCAAATGATTGAAGCCAGCTTTAAAGCAAAAGAAAGCTGGAATTATGAACCACCAAAATGAGAGCTGCCACAAATTATTATGAATGTCTTCGACGTAGCAAAACAAAGCTGACATTGTCAGAGCAGATGCACAATATCTGAAAATCTAGAGAAGAAAAAAAGAGATAGCATTGATAGAACAATAGATGAACATAAGATTGTAGCATCCACTAAATCGCAGCACTAGTCAACCAGTCAACCGAACGGATCGATTGTCGAGGAAGGGGATTTGCAGATCACGGATGATCTTTTTCGATCTAGTTTGCGCATAGGTCGGATGTTTTTTTTTCGGGCTTCATTTTTATTTGGATCTGCGCGACATATACCTTGTTTGATAAAGCATTGAAACTTCTCTCATCGCCGGCGTCGGTGGCCTACCAGCGCGGCGTCTCGTGCTTTGGTTTCGCTAACAGGCTGTGACAGAGATGCGGAAGCAGATGGATTTTCGCGGCGCTACAGGAGCGGAGTGGATAAGTCATGGTTTTTCTCGAAAGTAGAAGTGTTTTGACGGTGCTGTGAGAAGCGAAAGGGAGAAAGATTTTTTATTGTTGATAATATATACGTACGTAGCAAGATAAAATTAAGTGTAAAAGTCTATCTTACAAAAAAAATTACAAATAGATTCGATAAGCAATCAACACTAAATTTAGGACAACTGATATTGGAACACTGGAGCGACTATACTTTGATCGTCAGAACTATTAGAAAATATATTCCAAGTATTTTTTTGAAATGAACCAGGTAGGAGAGCTACCGATTATATTAAAAAGAAGATGAAGCTCAGACTTGACGAAACAACCAAAGAAAAGAAACACCACACCGGCAAGTTTGATTGGATCGTCAACACACGCCGCACAACACCATCACACTCCACGCAACTCAACAACACATCGACGGGTTGGATTTGGTCATCAAAACAAGCCGAGCACAACTCATCTCAAATATAACAACTCCGTACAGTCGGATTGGGACATCAACACAAGCCGCTTAACCGCCAACACTCCATCGCAGCTCCTTTAACTTGCAACATGGCATTCGCTCTACCACCACAATCGGTCCACCATCACCACCAGACCAGACAAGCAGTGCTGACCACCTAACAAAGTCAAGGACACGCATGGTCACCACTTGCGCCATCTTGATCGACGATGTTCTGCACCGAGCTAACCACTGTCGTGCAGGGTTGGCTGCCACGAACCGCTGCAAGTCGTGTAGCCGTCGCTCCGTCGTAGTTGCTTGCGCCGTCTTTCGACGTTGTTCTGCACCGCATTAGCCTTGCCAAGCAAAACTAAATATTCCGAGTTCAATCATCAAGGTTTTAAACATCATTTTTTACTGTTAGAACCAGTAAAGAGACTTCCCTTGACTCATCGAAATCATCAGCTAGAACAATGATTACAATCTGTTATCACCGTGATATGAACCAGAACAATTTCCTCCAATTTCGAAACTCCCGAAAATAGCATCCAACAGGATGCACATATTAGTAGCCACCATAAAAGGTCCTGATTGCCATCGTACATGGCAGCCAAAATTCAACCTCTTAGGCTGACTCCAACAAGGGAAGGGAGAGCCATTTTTGCCTATCAAACGGCACTGTGCCTGCGGGAGAAGGCCTCCAACAGAAGAGGCAACCGGTGAGGCAAAATGCTTCGAAGGCATCTGCTGCAGCGCGCGGGGGAGAAGGAGGCCGCGCGCGGGAGAAGGACGAGGCGGCGGCGGCTCGGGAGAAGAAGGTCTGGCGGCGGCGCGCAGGAGAAGAAGGTCCGGCGGCGGCGCGCGGGGGAGGGAGAGGGACGGCCGCCGGAGAAGGAAGGGGAGAGGAGACGGCGGCCTCCATCCCCAGGGACCTCCGCCGGCTACCTCACCGGAGCAGGGGACGCCGCGGCGCATCCCGGTGCCGTGGTCCCGGTGGCGGCGCATCCGCGGAGCCGTGGTTGCCGCCGCCGACGGCCGGCCGGGCCCCCAGGACGCCGACCAAGAGAGCGTCCCCGACCCCGCCGCGCTCTTCCTCTTCCTCCATTGCCGCCGCCTGAAGCTCCGCCTCCGCCGCCGTTCTTCGTCGCCGGTGAGTCTCGCCGCCGTCCGAGCCCACCATCTCGTGTTCTAGCCATTCCTCCTCCTCCGCCGGCCTTCACCCCGACGTTTCCTTCGCCGTGTAGGTCCACCGTCGTTCGCCGCCGTTCTCATCCGCTGTCGCTCGTCGTCAACCACCGCGCCGCCATCAATCCTCGCCGCGAACTGCGCCGGTGAACTCGCCGTGCCCTGGAACGTGCCGCGCTCGCCTTCCCGCTGGCGCTCCGTCCTCGTCGTCGCCGGCGCAGCTCCGCCGTCGCCGCCCGTCGCGCGCGGGAGACGAGGAGGCCGGCCTCGTGCGGGCGGAGGAGGAGGCTGGCCGTGCGCGGGAGAGGAGACCGGCCGCGCGCGGGAGAGGAGGAGGCCGGCCGCTCGTAGGCGGAGGAGGAGGCCGGCCGCTCACAGGCGGAGGAGGAGGTCGGCCGCGCGCGGGAGAGGAGAAGGCCGGCCGCGCGCGGAGGAGGAGCGGCCGCCGGGGAGGTGGAGCAGAGGCCGAGCCGCCGACGGCGAGCTGCGTGTGGGGCGGGAGCGTGAGCGCCGGCGCCGGCGCCGGGTGCAGTGCGGAGGATGGGAGGAGTGCTGCGTCTTGGATTTTTTTGCTTTTGCCTCAGGCGTTGTTGGAGACGGCCAATTTTGCACGCGCGATGTATCCACTGTGTGCAATGCAAATGAACGAAATGCACTCCTATTTTGCCCATCGTTGTTGGAGTTAGCCTTACCTATTACCATGTTTTCAAGCTGCTGAGAAAACTACTTCTAGATGAAGTTAACACATTAATAGTCACCACTATTTTGCAATCACCAAGGCTTAAAAGGTAATTAATTAAAAGTCTAGTCTTTAGCAATTGTAAACTCAAATTTCATTCAGTTATGGCTAAACTGCAGTATGTTTTAACTGACACTCACAACACGGAGCCAATGATGCAATGCAGACTTCAGAGCCTTATCATCCTTGAACAATCCCTTTCTAACGTACAACACAGCAAAAATTTGTATCTTTAGTCCAACTAACCAATCTTAGAACAATTAGTAGACTAAAAAAATTAGAAATAGAATTTAATAATAATACAATTTTTGCAACTTTGGAATGGCAGTTTCATGATTCTCGATGCGCCGAACACCTGACCAAAGGCTAGACGCATGTTGCTATATGGGCTGCACAACAGCAACAATGTATTGGTGCCATGCGACCTAGGCATTGGGCAATCAACCATAGACAAGATTTGTCGAGTTGCACAAATACAGCATAGCATGGTTTACTTAGCATGATTTACTGGGAACTAATGAAGACATGGCAGCCATCCCAGCCACATCACGGCAGTATGCGTTGATTTTCTGTAAGCTAAGCTCAATTATTTTTCCATTGACTGCAACTCAAAGCACTGGATTATTTATGCATTACAATAGAAACAGAAGAGCAAGAGGAATCGAAGTTCAGAGTGTATTTACATCAACCTTTTTTCAATATTTGACTTAAGAAAAGATACCATCAAGATTATACAATACTCCCTCCGTTCTAAATTATTGGTCATTCTAACTTTCTTCGAATGCCAAAGCATCTTAAATATGATCAAATTTATACAGTAAAGTATTAAGTATTAACATCTATGATACCGCCACATCAAGACCGTTCTTGTTCCTGACCAAAATCGATAGTCCCTGCACAATAATCTGTAAGAACACCTCAGCGCCTCAGCGGCGCTGCCCGCACGAAGCCTCTGAGTTTTGCTGATTTCCGAAACCAACTGATGGGTTTTTCCCACCTTTGGGCTGAGATTCAGATGACTGTCCAAGTGTACTTGGAAGGCAATAAAAAAGACGATCAGGATCCATATGTTTGCTGAAATCAGTTCAAATGTTACACAACGCAAGGGTTGGATGAGTTAAGGTAGGGAAAATATAAATTTAGATTAAACGGAGACACGGACCTGCGCTAGGACAATTGATTCTGGAATTCTCCCTCCATCTTCACAAGGGCCTTAGAAAGGAGGGCGTTCACATGGTTAAGCATCCCATCACTAATGATGTAACTCCTATTTGAGGTAAAGAAACACTAAATACGTTCTCATGCGGTCCCTTACGGATTCCATGCTCTGCCTGTACATATAACAAGTCAGCCAAGGCCATAATCCCAAAAAGCAACTCGTCACAAAAAAAATCTCTTTTTCTCTAAAGGTTTGCTATCAATGATTTCAGGCTCCGATGCTCCATTGAAACAAAATAACATTCAATTGTCACTGTTACCAGACCTATAATAATCAATCGTTAACACAAAATCATAAAGCGTCACCAACGAAGATTGGTGCACGTTTCAGTAGAACTTTTTAAGACAAAAAAAACTTTTGCAATATTAAGGGCACATGAAAATACACTGAAGTAAACAAACTAAGCTAATATTAGGACGAAACTGACTATTAAGATATTATTTCAATCAACTTCCTTCATAATCATAAATCAAATTAAAACACTTAATATTGGCACAATCAGAAACAGAGAAATGAAAAAAAAGAGGACAAGAGAGGCTTGAATTTATAGGGGAGGTCTAACAAATTCAAGATCTGGGCATTTTCCAAGTATTTTTATAATGATTTGAGAGTTATACTACACTTCCAGCTCACTCAATATGATGTCCTGAACTCCTGACCATATTTAATCTATGTTTCTGTCTTCAACTCTAGCATGCATCCGACCTGCAACCTTTTAGCCAAGCAGGAGCAGAGTTCAGATGCATCAATCATGCTCTAACCAATCACGTCACAGTGTCCAGATAAAAACAGAGGGAAATTTTGATAGCTGATGTATCTTTTCAAGAGTTCCCATCATCAAATCCATGTGATCCTATAAATAGGTAACAAATAGGACGACGAATTGATTAATTGATAATAACAAATAGGCATGAGTCAACATCCAGAGTTGAATGATTTAGGAGAACAACCTAGACAGCTTCTTATGTGGGTATGATATCAATTTTGCATTAATAAAACAATTAAGCAGGTGTGCCCAAGGTAGGAAAATGGCAGGAAAAGACCTGACCAGTATAAAGCTGACTTAGTAGAAATAAATCTTTAAAACATGCAATGGATCAGAACAACACACAGGAATGACTTGGACAGGGAAGTGGCCGAAGTTAATGATAAGAATGAAATTTCACCATAATAATACTGTAGTTTTCCACACCATGAGTAGTCAATTGCATCACCTTGGTGCTGGTAACAGGACCTTGCAGTGTGCTTGAGAAAGCATGTTGCAGTACCTCATAGCAAAAGAAGTAATCATTAAATCATAGTGCCCAACCAATTACAGTTCTATACCTCCAAATTGAAGCTGCATCCATTTGTTAGCCTCAGACACTGTTAGTATAGCATCATTTAACAAATTCAGACAAAAATGGAGAAGGCATAAGCATTTCAAGTGAAGCCATCTTAACAATCTAAGAGGAAACAGATGTAATTGCATAATGTTGACATGATGTAACAGAAGCTGTAACAAGTGAGCAATGATTTTGTGCCAGACCCAATGCGCGATGCGGAAATTCAAAGCCGTTTGACACGAGTGAGATTTGCAAGAAAGAAGCACAGAGCTTGTGTGAGGCAAACCGTCGAACACGATTGGTGCAAAGGTTATCAGGCATGCCTTGGTGACCATACTGCACCCGCATGGTATCGACGATGGCCAATGGCCACACGTCCGCGCCATCTCATGCTGCAACACGACGTACTCGATCAGCAGGTCCACCGCCTCCTTCCAGACTTCCCCAACGAGCTGCAGCGAGGCTACATGGCGGAGAGGCTAATCTACAATCCCCTCATATCGTCCGAGGTCGCCGCGGGGCATCACCAACTTGTGTCCCGGCCCCTCTATGCCACGGCAGTAGAGTCTGTGTCAGGTGTAGGGGCAGTGGAGACAGTGAGCGCAGCAGCTGGGCCTGCGATGGTGGCGGAGCGCCAGAGCATCCATTGTGCGGGAGGAGCGGAGCTTCAAAGGAGGCTGAGCCGCTGATGTCGCCGCGTCAAGTGCAGAAGCGGAGGGCGGAGGGGACGTTAGGGCCGGAAGAGCTCGGCGCAGAGGTTGCATATTGCATTGGCGCTATGGGAGGAGGAACAGGAGGTGGCGGCGATCCTAGACGCCGCATGCAGATGCGGATGATGGGGAGGTCTGATACCCGGAACGCGATTATGGGCGGTTTCTGCGTGCCACGGGAGGAGTTGGGGACGGGAAGGTGCTTTCATTGCACGGCGGGAGGGCAAAAATCTGACGGTGAAAACCGATTGTCGCCGTAGGAAGCGCGCGGGCAGAGCCATCTCGCGCGGAGGGAATCTGCGGTTCGCCCACGGTAAATTCGGCAATGGCCGTCAGATGGTTGCGTCGAGCGCATCGGCAAAGTTAGCGAAGGCTTCCATGGCGTTGGGCGGCAAACACCACCCGTTGTCCGCCAGCGCCACCGTCCCGGGCGTCTTCTCTCTCTTTTTTTCTCCACCGACACCATCTCCAACCTCGCCGACCGGCCCCATCCGAAGTCCGTGGCCTCATACACGCCGTGCCTCGGGGAGGCCACCGACCGACATGGCGCTCCGGGAGCACCGAGAGCACCCTACCCAGCCAGGCAGCCACCCCTCCGCGCCCGCCAGCACGCCCCGCTCCATCTCCCGGATCGCGCGCCAAATCGCCGATGCCGCCGCAGCCACGCCGTCCACCGCGTCGCCCGAGAGGAGTTCCGCCGCGGCGGCCTCCACGAAGCAGGGGCACAGGCAGTTACCGAAGTACTCGGCCGGCAGCGGCGGCGCCAGCCTATGCCTGCACTCGGCGGAGAAGAGCATGTGGCAGCGCTGGGCGACCGGACGCCCGTAGATCCGGACTTGAGGAGGCACACCCACGCCAGCGACGACGCCGCCACGAAAGACGACGGCTTCGCATCTGACTTGGCCACCGCGGCTCGGCGGCTCGGTCTGGTGGCGCGGCAGTAGGAACGACGTCATCATCACCGTAGGCGCGGAGGCGCCTTCTCCTCCTGCTGTTGCTGCGGCCGAGGAGACGGAGGAGGCGCAAGGCGCGACATACCCTCGAGCGTCTTCCCGCGGAGGTCATGGGAGTCGGCGACGAGGGAGCGGTGGTTTTAAGTTTTAACACGGAGAGAGGGAGGCGTGGCCGGGGCTCCTACGTGGCTTCCATTCACTTTTTAACCAATCCGGGGACCACTGCCACCGAACCGTCCCCGAGGGCGACGCGGGCGGAAACGCCACCGCCGGCGGCTGCTGCGCCGCGCCGCCGTTTCGTCTCTGCCCCCCCTCTCCCTCGCCCCCGGCCTCCTAGGCGGGGGCAATGGGAGCGGAGGTCCGTCCTTCAGTAGATCGAGTCCTTATTCGAGTCTTTAGGTTTAGGGTTTGTTCGCCGTCAATGTTTGACGGTGGAATTAGGGTTTACCGAAGGAGCGTGGCTCCTTTGCGGCTTGTTTTTCCTAGTGGCGTCGGCGATGCGGAAGCGACGACGTTGCAGGGAAATAACTTCTCCCGGCTTCTTCCGTTCTCCGGTGGCGATCTTCTCCAACGCCAACAGAGAGGCCAGGGAGACCTGTTCAGGAGTCCGGGGCCGACACATCTTCGTCTTCTTCAGTGATGATGTTGCTGACCCTTTTAATCTAAAGGAAGATGGTCTCTAGTGGAAATCCGAGTTGTGCTCGGGTTGCCGACGGTGGAATCGAAGGCTACGTCGTGGGTGCCGGAGTTGGCCGATGTGCCTGGGAGGCAGCGTACTTGGCTGATTTGCCTAGCAGTAAGCCCTCCTATGCGGCCTCCATTTTGTGGAGATTGGCTCTTTGCGTCCGGCGATGATTGGGAAGTGGCTTCGGCGGCGGTGACGAACGGATCCCCAAGGTCGAGGAAGATGATTAGGAGTTTTAGACTTCTTTATAATTTTTCTTTTCTTTGAGATCCTGTTTGTAAAAGGGTCGGTGTACTGTGCTAAGATCAATACATTTTCCTTCTAAAAAAACCAACCTAGCTTAGGGTCTAATAAGGCCTATCTCCTCCATCTTCTTCCTCTGCCCGTCGTCGTCTTCTTCCTCCGCCCGCCGCTGCCTCCGCCGCCCAGGCCGGCGGCTCCCGCCCACCGTCCGCCCCAGCTGCGCCGACCCTGCCTCCGCCATCTTCTCCCTCGCGCGCCGCACGACCTCCGCCCCCGCCGCCTTCGTCCTCCGGCCTGGCCGGCGGGGCCCACGCCGCCCCGCCCTTCCTAACCCGTCGTCAGGCATGCAGGCACCACCAAGAAAAGCAGAACTGGTCAGTTAAAGCATTTGGACCACACCCCTCCCTCCCTTTCTCTCTCTGTGTTATCTGATGTCGAGCTGATACTTGGAGCTTGTCCATTTGATGTATTCTGTGGACATATTTTAGTTGCATGTCAGTTTTTGTCCCTATTGAAAGGAATATTTAATGTCCATCAGCTGGGGGCAGTTGAGGTCGCACTAGAATCTTTTTGGCACCTCCTCTGTCCAGTAACTCATGTGCCTCGACGAGCTTGGCCATATGAATCAGAGGTTATTACTCCTGAAGGGTGCATTTGTACTCTGAACTTCAACTTCTGTAAGATCCTCAGAAGCTGTTATTTCCATCCTACTTTATTTTGATCTGGTGCTCTTGATGCTCTGTTTTGCGTTTCCAACCAGATTGTCGACGCATAATACAAAATGGACAATATAAAGTTGAACTGATTCTTCTACTTAGTCCAGTTTCAGCTGTAAGATCTGTTTGTGCAAATGCGTGCTTGCTTTGTTTTTAGTTTAACAAGCCTCTGTGATACCTGAAACGTTTTAAATTTGGTTATGACAAATGGACCAGTTTGTGTGGCATCTTAGCATTAGGGTTTTTCTTTGAGAGGGTGCATTCTTAGCATTAGAGTTCAGTAAGGTATGGTATAGTAGGATGACCTATGTTTTTATGATCATGATTAAACTCCGGAAAGTTGGACTGTTGTGTCTAGCATTTTTTGGATGAAGCTCGGCAGGTTGAGGTTGTCCCCCTACTGTATCTATCATTTTCTATTTTCTTATGAACTAATGACATCACACATGTTGGAAACCAATCAGTTGATGTCTTCTGACAATCCGTTCAAAGTTTTGGAGTTTATTTGTGAATGTAAATAGGTTTTTATCCTCATGATTTTAGATGAATCCAATCGTCACGAATCATTATATTGAGATTTGTTGGTACCAAATTCATAAGGTGATACCGAACAGGTGAAAACTGTACTAATGAACTTATGGACAATTTGAGATTATATTGAGATTTGTTGGTACCAAATGTAAAAAGGTCGCTTGTTGTGAGAGAGCTGCGGCGAAAACCTTTGAAATTGCCTATGAACTTTTCCCTGGGGTCTTGCCATGAGCTTATGGACAAAGGCTTCAATAGTGAGTACCAGTTCAGTGCAGCTCCTTCACAGGCAATAACAAAAGACTTGGCCAAAACTACCTCGTCTCCTCCAGCTGATGTTATTGCCGCTTCGTAGCTCATCAAGAATTGCCTTGCGTCGGTTGTGCCATCAAACTTTGGTATCGCGACACTTCTATAGAAGGACAAAGTCCAAGGTAGCATTTGGAGAGCTGGTGACAAAGGGTCAAGCGTGTCAATGCTCCTGACAAGGTGACCGTGCCTGTGCGCGGTAGGCAAGGTGCCACTTGCGCTTGCATATTGGTTGGAGACTGGTGTTCTGATGAAAGGTCTGTTGTTGTATCGGATGGTGTATTCTTCTTCCTCTTCTTCATAAGGGTCCATTGCTTCGAGCTCTGCTTGAATCGCTTGGATTCTTGCACGTGCGTTAGCTAACTCTTGCTTGGCGTTAGCCGCTCGCTGTTTTGCCAGGGCGTCGGCTTTCTTTTTTCTCTTAGCTTTTCCAATTTTTGTAACTCGGCTCTTGCTTTCTCGAGCTCTTCTTGGTCTCTTTGCTCTTGCGAAGTCAGAACAACGTCTGGTCTCAAAGCCTCGAGCTTCTTTCTTTTTGCTGCGGCGGCTTCTAGCTCAGCTTTCCTCTTTTCCGCCTTGGCAGCCTCTTGTTTTGATGCTTCATTCTTGTCTGCTTCTGCTTCTTTACTTTTGCCTTTCTCAACGGTTGTGCCGCTTTTTGGGAGGTCGGCCTGAGGGATTTTATTGTTTTCTTCGTCCCCAACACCTCTTCCCGCGATGTCGCCTAAGGTCTTGGTTTTGGGAGCCATGTGGGCTTTCTTACGTACACACAAACGGTGGGCACCAAACTGTTGGTACCAAATTCATAAGGTGATACCGAACAGGTGAAAACTGTACTAATAGACAAGCTGGAAAACAAATGTAACTTCTCCCTCTTTCAAATGAAATACAAGGGCCGCTTTATATAGTGGCGTTTCGACTTCCATTTTACAATTGATACCCCTCACCTGCCCCGAACACGCATCACTCTATTAGACAACGGCCAAGGATATCGACGTAATTTTACATCAGAATACAAAGTCGATTTGTACACGGCATCTTGGACCTTGTCAAATAGCTGCTTCGCTTCCTGGTCCGTCACCTTTTGTCTCGCGGGGAGTGACGGGGCATCGCGAGCTCTGCACCTTTCCTTTTGGTGACGAACATCGCTCGGGCGGTCGAAGACTTCCAGCTTATGCTCGTGGTCGGCACGGGTTGCTCGACCTTGTATCGCTTGCCGCGGGACCTTTCCATTCGCCGAGGTCGCTCATCCTTCCCTTCTTCGGCTTGAGCTTTCTCCGAGCGAGCTAGGCCTCAGTCTCTGCCCGGTAGCTTTTTTCTTTGGGCGAACACGGGCTTCTTCGTACCTGTTTTCAAGTCATTGTCACAACAGCAAAGAAACAATGATTTGTTGATGCCGGGCAAGGTGCCGCGGGGCCTTTCTCTGAGAATGAGAAAAAAAGGTTAGCTTTTGTCTTAAACAGAAAAATACGACCCCCAACAAGATTGGAGATTGGAAATTGTACAAGTCATTTGACTGTTTTCTGCTGCTTGTGTACAATGCCTCTCATTTGGCCATGGAACCCATATCTCTTTTGGCCATGGAGCTGAGATTTCTTTGTTGGTTGCGCAATAAACACGTGTCATCTTTTGCTTTCCGGTGGTGGGCATCTTAGGAGGGCATGGAAATTTTAAGAGTCTGGAGAATCGCCAAGGTATGATTTTGTTCTTGAGATCTCGTTTACTGGTTTTGGACACTTCTTTGTAGGCAAGCAAGTGAAGGTTATTGAGATAAGGCATTGGAGAGGGTGGAGCCTAAGCTTTTTAGCAAAGATGATGAACCATGAGGTTAATTCTGTTTGAAGGTAGCTAATTTAGTTCCCTAGAAATTCTGATCACTTTAGCTAATGATCTGTCGACCTTCATGTTTTGCTAGTGTTGACACAAAAAACGCGCCAACACACTCGAGATCGATCGAACGCGCAGCACGGCCGTCACAACGGCCAACTCCTGACTTCCCCGGGCAAACCGGTCTGACCGGTTACAAGAACCGGTCTGACCGCTTCTGGTCGGGAGGTCGTGAAGACCTAGAAACCCAAGCTCGGGAGGGACCCCGTCGGAGCTCGAGCTGATCTAGGGTTGCTCTAGGGTCGGCAGGCCACCTAGAACGTCCTTGAACGCCGTAGAGACGAGCAAAGAACAGAATATGGGGGTTGGAAAAAGGATTAGGGTTTGAGAGATACAAAAATAGAAGATAAAATGTTTGATTCGATTGGGAATTCCCTCAATCGGCCGTCTAGCCTTTATATTTATAGGCCGGGGAAGTCTTACCCCTTTCGAATAGGTTACAATATGGAATTAAACTCGGAATCCTAATCCTACTCGAATTACAGAACGAAACCGGTCAGACCGGTTTGGCCTTTGGCCCAATTTGAGTGTCAACACATGCCCCCCTGCGTTTTTAGTGAACTTGAGAACTAAAAAGCAAGTAAATACAACTCAGAAGCTAAAAATTTATACTAAGGGCGATATTTAACAATATACCGGCCATTGATCTTCACGCATCTTGCCAAACACTTGGATAGAATTTCTTCATATATCTCCCGTTGATAGCTTTAGGCAAAGGATCTCCCTTCAGTGTCTCCAACATGTAAGAATTCCCAAAGATGACTTTGACAACTCTATAAGGCCCTTCCCAACTCGGTGACCATTTACCAAACTTGTTGCTTTTTGATCCAATAGGCAAGATCGTCTTCCAAACAAGCTCACCAACTTGAAAATATTTGCCTCGTACCTTCTTGTTGTAAGCTTTAGCAACCCGAAGCTTATCCCTCTCAATTTCCTTCAAAGCTCTCAATCGCTTGTCGGTTACCTCATCAATATTGTCCAACATCAAGTGGTGGTAATCAACAGCATCAAGGTCGTTCTGCTTAGCCAATCTATAAGCGTCCAGATTCACCTCAACAGGTAAAACGGCCTCTTGACCATAAACAAGCTCAAAAGGAGTAACCTTAGTAGCACCATGTCTAGATACACGATGAGCCCACAATGCTTCAGATAAAACCTCATGCCATCTCTTAGGATTTTCAGCTATCTTTTTCTTGATTAATTTGATCAAAGTTTTATTACTTGACTCGGCTTGCCCATTAGCCTGAGCGTAATATGGAGATGAATTGAGCAACTTAATTCTATAGGATTCGGTGAATTCACGTACCTCCTTAGACATAAAAGAAGTACCTTGATCCGTCGTCAAAGTTTGAGGAATACCAAATCTATGAATAATATTCTGTGTAACAAACTCAATTACCTCTCGATGTGTCATATTCTTCAAAGGAATCGCTTCGGTCCACTTAGTGAAATAATCAGTAGCAACTAACACGAAACGATGTCCTTTTGATGATGGAGGATTAATTTGTCCAATAAAATCCAATCCCCAACCTCGGAACGGCCATGGCTTAATGATAGGATGCATCAATGCAGCAGGAACAAGTTGCAAATTACCAAACTTCTGACATTCCTCACATCCTTTGTAATATTTAAAACAATCCGCCGTCATAGTAGGCCAATAGAAACCGGCTCGTCTAAGTAACCACTTCATCTTTGGAGCCGATTGATGTGTACCACAAATACCTTCATGGACCTCAGCCATAGCAACCTTGGCCTGATCCGAGTCAAGACATTTCAACAATAAATCTTCGGCGTTTCGACGATAGAGTTCATCGCCAAGTAAAATATACTTAAACGATACTCGCCGAATATTTTTCTCTGCACCACGACCAGGATCTCTCAAATAAGCAATAATGGGTACCCTCCAATCCTGATCTTTGACTTTGGATTGATTAGCATCATCCAAAGGATTTTTGCTTATGTCAGGGGACAAAGCGGTCTGACCGCTTTCAGAACCGGTCAGACCGGTTCTGGCAGTGCAACCGGTCTGACCGGTTTCTGAAACCGGTCAGACCGGTTCGTCCAGAACCAGAACCTCGGCTTTTGTTCGCATCGGTTTTTGGAGATAGAAATATTTCTTTGCAACCATATAACCAGATGCTTTCTGAGCCAGAGTATTCGCCTTACCATTATCTTCTCTCGGAATATGTTTTATAGTAAACTCATCAAAAGAAGCAATGATATCGAGACATTTATCAAGGTAAGCATTTAATGAACCATTATAGCATTGGCATACCTTCGATACTTGATGTACCACCAGGAGCGAATCACCAAAAGCCTCAACATGTTTTACTCCCATGTCTTGCAAAAATTCCAAGCCAAATAGAAGAGCTTCATATTCAACTTGATTATTGGTTCGCTTTTCTTCCAATCGGTTTGAAAACTCAAAAACGGCACCACTTGGAGAGATCAAAACAGCACCAATTCCTTGTCCATCATTACAAACCGATCCATCAAAGTATAGCTTCCATGGTGTACAAATAACATAGCCGACGTCGAACTCACAAGTATCATTAATCCGATGTTCAACAATAAAATCGGCTACAATTTGACCTCTCATTGATTTCAAAGGTTCACAAGTCAAATCATACTCAACCAAAGCATAAGCCCACTTGCCGACTCTTCCACTAGATATCAGCTTTTGCAATATATGTTTAATTACATTGGTTTGACACAACACGATGCAAGTACTAGATAGTAGATAATGCCGCAATTGAGTACAAGCATGATACAAGGATAAACATAACTTCTCAATGAAAGTATACCTTGTTTCTGCATCAATGAGTCGTCGGCTTACATAAGCAATCACATACTCCTTATTGCCGATTTCTTGAGTCAAAACAGCTCCAATAGTTCTATCTTCAGCCGCCACATAAAGTCTAAATGGAACTCCCCGCTTAGGCGCCCTAAGCACCGGTGGTGAAGACAAGTACTCTTTGATCCTCTCAAAAGCTTCTTGCTGTTTTGCCCCCCAAGTAAAATCGGCTTCATTTTTTAACCGAAGTAAAGGAGTAAAAGCATCAACCTTTCCAGACAAGTTAATTATAAATCTTCTCAAGAAATTTACCTTGCCTAGAAACTTTTGTAAGTCCTTCTTGCAAGTAGGAGCTTCGACTTTCTTCATAGCTTCAATTCTCTTGGGATCAACTTCTATGCCGTTCTCATGAATAACAAACCCAAGAAACTTTCCAGCCGAAACACCAAAAGCACATTTGAGTGGATTCATCTTCAAACCATACCGCCGCATCCTTTCAAGAGCAAGTCTTAAATCGGCTAAATGAGAATCTAAGCCATCCGATTTAACTACAATATCATCAATATATACTTCCACAATAACACCAAGTAAATCATGAAAGATTAAATTCATAGCTCTTTGATAAGTTGCACCGGCATTCTTTAATCCAAAGGTCATAACTACCCACTCAAATAAACCAATAAATCCTGGACATTGAAAAGCTGTTTTGTGCATATCCTCTTCGGCCATGAAGATTTGATTATATCCGGCATTACCATCAAGAAAACTAACAACACGGTGTCCAGAAGCTTCATTGATTAAGACATCGGCTATAGGCATGGGATATGAATCTTTTGGAGTGGCCTTATTAAGATCTCTAAAATCAATACAAACTCTAAGTTTTCCCGAATCTTTCTTTTCAACGGGAACAATATTAGAAATCCACTCCGCATAACGACAAGTCCGAATAAAACCAGCATCTAATAAACGATTAATCTCTTCTTTTATTCGGTCATAAATAGCGGGATTAAAACGTCTAGCCGATTGTTTAAAAGGTCTAAAACCGGCCTTTATTGGTAAACGATGCTCAACTAAATCACGACTTAAACCAGGCATCTCACGGTACTCCCAAGCAAAACAATCGACATACTTTTTCAACAAATTTATTAATTCGGCTTTAAACTCAGCCGATAAATTTTTGTTCACAAAAGTAGGCCTAGGAATAGTACCATCACCAATATCTATTTTTTCTAAAGGATCAGCTGATGTAAAACCCTGACCCAATTTGTCCATATCACCAAGATCTTCAATAGCTTCGAACATACCGGCCGAATGAGCTCGATGATGATCAATTCGGTCTTGAAGCCACTGTCCAGACGCAAACCGGTCTGACCGGTTCTCAGAAGCGGTCTGGCCGGTTTGGCTCGGTCGGCGCTGTTCAGACCCAAACCGGTCTGACCGGTTCCGGTTTGTCTCTGTTGATTTTGTTGCTCCATTAATTACAGCAAGTAATTCAACCGATTTTCCATCGGCTTTAATGTAGCAGGAACAAAACCATCCTTAGTGCAGCTGATCAACTCATAGTCGGTCAAATCCATGCCCGACAAACATTGGACCTTTTCATTTGCACTAAGAGAGTCGGAATCGGCCGTTGCAACAAAGGAAGAATTGTCACCATGGACAACTTCAACTTCATCGCCGATCCACTGAATAAGATATTGATGCAAGGTAGATGGAATACATTTATTTGCATGAATCCAATCTCGACCAAGGATTAAACTGAAGTTACCTTGCACCTCGGAGACGAAGAAAGCCGTAGCAATAGTCTTGCTCCCGACGGTCAACTCCATAGAAGCCACCCCCTTGGCACCAATGGGATCACCTCCACCAACTCCACTGACCGTCATATTTGTCTTGATCAGTTCTTCGTCTTTCCCGCCAATCTTCTTGTAAAGAGAGTATGGCATAAGATTCACAATAGCTCCACCATCAACCAACATACGAGAAATCGGCTTCCCGTTGATGTGCCCTCTCATATACAAAGCTTTGAGATGATTCTCTGATTCACTAGGCTTTTGAAACACAGCATCTCGCGGCCCAAGTTGAAGATGAGAAATTTCCTCCTCCGGCACCACACGATAATCAGAAGATAAATAGACAACATTAATTTCCATGTTGTCACGTTCTGGAGAAGGCTCAAAATCAACTAATTCTTCATCTTCAACCACTGGAGGAATTGGTGGAGTAGCATCAATGGTTGAAGTAATTTTAGCCCCTGCCTCTGTCGACAAACCGGTCTGACCGGTTCCAGAAACCGGTCTGACCGCTTCTGCAGCGGTGGGCTGATCAGAACCGGTCTGACCGGTTTCTGAAACCGGTCTGACCGGTTGTGCTGCTGGCTGCACAACTCGCCAGGTCTTAGTCTGAGGAATCATGGGTCTATACTTGTTGAAATGTTCATCCCTCAGCTTCTCGGCTTCCTGTTCCCTCTTTTCTTTATTCCGTAGGCGCTGTAGCTTCCGCTTTTGCGTGTGAGTCAAGCCGGAAGGACACCACCTTGGCTGAAAGATCTTCTTCACTCCCTTGCTACTGCTAGCCTCATGATCATTAACCATGATCGTCTTCTTGACTGGAACAGGAGCCGAATCTCCAATGACTATCGGCTTTTTACCCAAGTCTTGCATAGCCACTGGAATGTCACCAATTTTTATGAATTCATTGGCTTGGGCTTGCACATCCTCCTTTTTCTCCTTGATACGATATTCTTGCTTAGGAGGAACTTGAAAATGTGGCTCAGACCGAAACCGGTCTGACCGGTTCATAAAACCGGTCTGACCGCTTTGAAAAGCGGTCAAGCGACCTGATTGGCATGAGCTTAATCTGTTATGCACCGAATTTCCAGTAGCACCACCACGACGTTTATAATCTGTAGGACTGTTCCATCGCTGTGGTGACCTCTGTCTCTTTTTCGTCGGCCGATCAACTTGAACGGCCTTTGTGTACTTGTTCATGAGCTGCGAAAAAGTAGGTCCTTGCTTCAGAACCCTTCCTTGAATCTTTGGCTCATTGAATTTCCAAGTACCCACTTCCGGGCGCTTAGGCTTGAAAGTTCTTGGACGGTCTGGGGAGAAACCGATCTGACCGGTTTGGGAAACCGGTCTGACCGGTTTCGCCTGGCTAGCGAACCGATTCTCTTCCAAAGAACTTCCTTGCCCCCCGGGCCTTGATGTATTAATTGTAATTTTCAGAGACTCTTTTCCATCAAGAGTCCTCCCAATCATCACTGTTCTAGCCGGAACTTTGTCATTAACTATTTCCAGCCTCGGATCTCCAATCACCACGTTCTTCCCTTTAGCCCCATCGGCTTGTTCCGGCCGAATCAGCATCTTGGTGTTTACATCCAAGGTATGAACAGGGAAAGGAGCCTTGTCAACTTGCATTTCAGCTAGCACTAATCGACCTTCAT
The DNA here is from genome assembly GCA_033239725.1 of Echinochloa phyllopogon. NCBI lineage: Eukaryota > Viridiplantae > Streptophyta > Magnoliopsida > Poales > Poaceae > Echinochloa > Echinochloa phyllopogon. The sequence goes on along the minus strand of BTCW01000002.1, from coordinate 43,637,320 downwards.
TAAGGGCCGATTGTACCTGTCGACGAAAAACATTGCAATCGTTGGTCGCATGAGAAAAAGAATTATGCCACTTACAATATGCACGATTTTTCAATTGATCGGCTGGTGGAATTGCATGAGAAAGTTTAACAAAGCCATTCTTAAGCAATTCATCAAAAACACGATCACATTTGGCTACATCAAAAGTAAAATTTTCTTCTTGCCGATTTTTCTGAATCGGCTTCAATGAAGGACAAGAACCAGGTTTACTTTTTGATGACCAAACAAATTCAGCAGCATAAATTTCTTTATCATCGTCCGAACTATCAGAATCATTATCAATAATATGCACGTTCGAACGATGCGGTTTAGCAGATTCTTTTGCATTTTTAAATTTAAGTTCTAGACTCATGGCCTTCATTTGCAAGTGATTAATAGTGAGAAAATCAGAACCTTCTAATTTTTCTTTGTAATGAGACCGTAAGCCTACAAAAGCCAAATCTGCTAAATCCTTTTCAGAAACAGTTATATTGAAGCATCGGTTCTTAATATCTTTAAATCTTTTAAAATAATCAAGAACCGATTCCTCTCGGCTTTGCTTAACCGATGTTAAATCAGATAATTTAGCTTCGTTTTCTCCGCTAAAGAAATGATCATGAAATTTACGCTCCAATTGAGTCCAATTTTGAATAGAGTTAGGAGCAAGCGAAGAAAACCATGAAAAGGCAGTTCCAGTTAAAGATAATGAGAACAACCGTATACGCAATGCCTCATAAAATGATGCCTCTCCTAATTGTAATGTATATTGACTAATGTGTTCCCAAGGAGTTCTATTATCTTCACCACTGAATTTAATAAAATCAGGAACACGCCAACCATTAGGATAAGGAACTAAGTCAAATTCAGGCGGATACGGTTTCTGATATAAGCGTGAACTACCCAATTCAAGCCCGAGTCTTGTTCTAAGCGTATTTGCTATGTCTTCTTTGAACTTAGCCAACTCGGCTTGATAGTTCCCATCACCTCTGTTTTGTGGAATACGGGGAACATGGTACATTGCACTTTGGGAAGTACTCGGAATCGGCCCATGAGACGCGCCAGATCCGTGGGGTATACTTCCAACAACTGCTGGACGTGGAATAGTATAAACAGGACCAGAAGCAATCGTATTAGATAAAACCATCGCACCGGATGCTCCTGCACCCATAGAACCGGTCTGACCACCAGAGGGGGCCAAACCGGTCTGACCGGTTGTACAAACCGGTCTGACCGGTTCGTGGACCGAACTAGGGTAAGGTGTTTGTCCCGCATAAAAATTCATCGGCATGCCCAAATTAGGATCTGAAACATTTTCTGGCATGCCTGATGAGCTGGGAGTTGAGTTAGGCAATTCATTAAATTCTACATTATTTTTACCCTTATCAGAATTACCCGACATATTAGCAATCAACTCACTAGTAACAGTTTGTGCAGCAAGTAATTTATCATCCATCATGCGAGTAATTTGCTGCATCAAATCAGAGGATTCGACAGTTACCTTAGGAAGTTCTTCCACTTGATCGTTTGCCAGCTTGAAAGCCGGCATGACGAATTCCTCTACCCTCTTGACAAGGCCACCGCGATCTTTCTTGAAGCCCTTCAGGAATTGCGTCCTGAAGTGCTCCTCAGCGATCAGGTACCGCTTCCGCTCCTCGTCCGTGAGCTCTTCCATCGTCGCGGCGATGATGTTGTCCTTGTCGAGGTCGCACGTCGATCCAGACATATTCGGAGTAGATTGAATCGGTCTTGGCACCAGATTAATCTTCCCCAGCGGAGTCGCCAAAAAGTATGTTGACACAAAAAACGCGCCAACACACTCGAGATCGATCGAACGCGCAGCACGGCCGTCACAACGGCCAACTCCTGACTTCCCCGGGCAAACCGGTCTGACCGGTTACAAGAACCGGTCTGACCGCTTCTGGTCGGGAGGTCGTGAAGACCTAGAAACCCAAGCTCAGGAGGGACCCCGTCGGAACTCGAGCTGATCTAGGGTTGCTCTAGGGTCGGCAGGCCACCTAGAACGTCCTTGAACGCCGTAGAGACGAGCAAAGAACAGAATATGGGGGTTGGAAAAAGGATTAGGGTTTGAGAGATACAAAAATAGAAGATAAAATGTTTGATTCGATTGGGAATTCCCTCAATCGGCCGTCTAGCCTTTATATTTATAGGCCGGGGAAGTCTTACCCCTTTCGAATAGGTTACAATATGGAATTAAACTCGGAATCCTAATCCTACTCGAATTACAGAACGAAACCGGTCTGACCGGTTTGGCAAACCGGTCAGACCGGTTTGGCCTTTGGCCCAATTTGAGCGTCAACAGCTAGCTTGCTGGAATTTCAGTACTGTTCACAATCGTCTCAGAAGCTTTTACAATCACAAGGCTGAAATAGTGAGCTGAGAGGGGGACATGTGTACTGTGTACAGTTTGTTTCATGAAGGGCATTCTACTACTATGGGATGCATATACTATTGTTATCTGTTATCAGTTTGTTATGAGTATTGTATGCATTCTGGTTACCTGTTGCTAAATGAGTTTTCGTGTGTCATGCTTTGCAGTAGAGTAAACTTTGGTTACATTATTTGTTGTTTAACCTTCGAACCTATCTGCTCTTTGGAGAGAACTCTACATAATTTTTTAGTGTGAAAAATATAGTATTTTATAAGTGAGAACACTGCAGTATTTTAGCAGTGAGAACGCTATAGTACTAATAATCTTCGACGTTTTCGATGAGTGGATTTATTTTGTTGCCATCAGTGTCCAGTATCAGTCCAAACATAAAACATGGTTGTCCTATAGAGTTTGAATACATTTGGCAAAAATTCTATCAAACAGCAAGCATGTACAAGTATGAGACACTTGAATCCCAACTCCTGTTTGCACAGTTAGCTGGCAAGATTTTGTTCATAATATCCATGACTCTTTGCTTGATTTCGTTGCTGAACCTGAAAGAGAAGTTGGGTTTTCATTGTAATATCCTTCAACACGTAGATTGATGTTAGTTTTTGAAAGAATCAGGTAACGCATGAATGCTTTTTCTTCAGTTTGGAACTTCTCTTTCATTTCATTAAAAGGATGTGAGCTTGCTAAATTTCACATAATTTGGCAGCCCTGAAATTTCTCATATCATTTAACAATTGAAGTGTTGGTCATTTGCCCAGGCTGTCTCGAGCCCCTGCACTCGTCGACCACACCATCAGCTATCCACAGCAGGACGTCCCTAGCCGGTCGCCGCACTTATTACACACCAACACCACTGCCAAGCACGTAAGACTCTCCTTCCTCCCTCGACTTATCCCTAACGTCCAGCCCTAGTTCATCTCATGCTCTGGCTTTAGCCGTAGCCCTAAGTCATAACATATTAATTTCCATGCAGTCAGGCAGCCTTTGCGTCCAAATCAAGTGTTTCATGACATGGTTGATGTCCATATGTTTTTCTTTGAACAATTTGATTGACGTCAACAGCCTTGCCTCCAATTTGATTGACGCACACACCCTGTACAATAGAGGTTTAAGTTAGGTATGCTCTTGCACTTCATCTTTATTAGGAACATGTAGTATTACCCTTATTTTTGGCCATGCTCTGCTTGTCATGACAGCGTGCTCTTGCACTTCATCTTTATCAGGGATGCAACTGATTTATGTCCTTTTGAGATTGCAATGCAGCTGAATTATTTCCTTGGTTTGACATTAAGGTTTGGTAGGCAGCCTGAAATGAGTGTGAGTGCTCCATAGAAGTAATGTTTTGTGCCATTACGCTGACAAAGTTCAGAAATGGGTTTATTATGACTGGTGGGCGATGGAAATTTTTTGGCTTACGAATTTCATGCTGTAGTTGAGCAGTAGGGATCCTTGGCTGTTGTGATGGAAGGACTTTGGCTAGATCCCAGTACTATGCATGATATTTATTATGACAATAAAAAGGTTTTATGTTCTGAACTTGTGTTCAGTACATGATGTCATCAGAATCTATATTTGCTCATGTGTGTTCGCATTTCCATCAGTAACTCTGTTTCCAGAATTCCAAATCAGTGGTAGCTCATGCTCTTAATTCATTTTTAGTATTAGTAATTGACCTTAAAGTGAAGTGAAATTTAATTTGCTTCCAACGGTAATGTTCATGATGCATAACGATGTGGCTGTACATTTGAAGCTTGTAACTTGTAAGATTTTGTGAACCGCAAGTGAATCTGGATGCCCTTCTCCATTTCAGGATTTGCATGGGCCGGTGGAAAAATATTCAGAGAGAAATAATTTGTTTGACAGATCAGATGCTACCCACACTCCCCCTTCTTAAGCTCTCCAGGAGGAGTAGAGCACCAGTGAAGATAGTCAAAATAAGTTTGTCCACTTGATTTCACGCTATTGTTGTCTGTTGATATTATATATTGCACTATAAATAATTAGTACCTCATACACTCTATTTATCGTTCTTCGTCTATTGTACCCGCAGCAACGCACGGGCTTTTACACGTGCATACCGTGTAATAGGAATTCGTACGATGATGGAGAACGGATATGGTGGTGCCGCATCGTTCGGCGTAGTCAATTTTTATCGACCAGATTTGCACAACAGCAACATAGTGGGTGACTTGGATGGATGGAGTAGTATGGATCCAAGATGCAACATGCAGTTGATGGTTATGTGAAAAATCTCACGCACTTGATGGCTAATGACATGATTAGTTGTGAAAAATAATCTGATTTTTGGTTAGGCGCTTCTCAAACCTGAATGAGTACATGTACCAAGTGGTCGTATCGGTTTTATTTTATGACTATGATGCTAACCTTAATTTGTGTTTTATTTTTTTACCTTGAAAAATATTTGGTTGTTATCTTGAGCTAAACAATCTATGTTTGAATAATTTATTTAGATACATCATGTGTATGATGCAAAGTAAAATTATTATGAAATAGGTAAACATTATAATTTATTTTTTATACACGTGCGTGCCGCACGTGCACGCCACTAATAGAGTATTAAATGTAGATAAAATTAAAAACTAATTACACAGTTTTGTTATACTTTGCGAGACAAACATTTTAAGTCTAATTAATCAATATTTAACAATTATTATAAATACAAAAAAATGTAATAGTGACGTTATAGAAGTCCTAACTTTGAACACCCAAAGTTGGGAACTAAACACAAAGCCTGGGAGCACTGGCGGAGCTAAATATCGGCAAACCTGGGCCATGGCCCCACCTTGGTCCAATAAATTTTCCAGTGATTCAAGAGCCCTGTGAATTGGAGGCTCAAGTAATAAACGTGATAGCTCTGCTCGGTAAGGAGAACAAGCATCATCGTCATCTCAACATCAAATTGGTTCTATTAAATCACTGTGAAATATGTTTTTTTGGTGTAGTTGTTAATATATATTTATATATAAACTTGATCAAAATTAAACAAGTTTAACTTACGAGTTTGGACGAATCTAAAACATCTTACATTAGAATAAACCCTAGAGTAAATTGTATTCACCATACAACAACTTGTATGATTGTATCACTTTGATTCAACAAGTAGTAAAGCGTATAAATAGACGCACCAACTTATCAAGTATGTGCGTATACGGTCACATAGACGATAAGTAGACGTAGTTTGTCACTGTGACAGATAGTGTAGATAGTTTTATGCCTATTACGTTACGTCTATTTTTTTTCACGACCATGTCTTGGCACGTTTTTCATTAAGAGAAGAAGAGATTACAACATAGGCCGCTTCGTCAACAGAGAAGGTGACTAGCAGGAGCAAGCTAAACTTAGAGATTACATGATAGCAGGTTGGCGACCCGACTGAATTCCCAAAGCTATCGCAATTGAAGTGATCGTGGAGTAACCAGCTTGATCCCAAAGATTTATCTCCTCTCGAATTGCCTGAATCAGTTGGGTGTTTGTTCTAGACTGGCGGTTAAAGGTGCGCCCATTCCGTTCAAGCCATGACAACGTTACGTCTATTTTTGTCCCTCCTTGTTCATAATCTATCTAGTGACAAGGGAGCCACGACAGTGCACACCGTACGCGGTCGCCCAAGGCCCAACGGCCGGCCGGTGCGCGTCCCACCGGGCGAAGCTCGCACCAGTTTCCATTCATTCACAGCTTGGAGCTCCACATCGCTAGCTCTTTGGCTTTGCACCTCGGGTTGCTAGTTTGCTACGCTCTACAGTTTTGTTCATTGATGTTTTTTTTGAAGAAATTAAGATGCGCTACTTTCTCAACCCTGCTTTGCTTGATGACCTGGCTAGCCAGTGAATCGCGTGGCATTGATGTAGGATAGTAGGAGTGCACGAATGGTGTTCGACGAATTGTCTGTTTGAGAGTTGTACTGCTTCTCGATGGCCCATTAACAGCCAAACCAACGGTGTAATCACTGTAGCAAACCGGGGCCCCTTGGGTTCATTCCTAGCTCCGCCACTGCCTGGGAGGGGGCTAAACACTTAAACAGTGCAACATTGAACGGTGATGAATGAACAATGCAACAGTAGCTGCCGTCCGTACATCTACAAGCGTATTGATTTTATCTCGATACTCCCTCCATCCTAAAATAAATGCAATTCTAGGACCATGCACGCAAACCAAAACTAGACGTAAAATTACGAAAATATTCATTGTCTTTTGTGAGAATAATCTAGACATTGGCTTGTCTTTTGTACGAGAAACTTCTGGAGACTCTTGTCTTTTATAGTTGGTAGGTCAAAGTTGCATTTTTTGTGGGACAAATTTCGAATCCTAGAATTGCATTTATTTTAGGACGGAGGGAGTATTTTCCAGCCTACTTCCTCGCCTCGATCAATCCCAGCTCGACCAGAGCCACCACCCTTGACACTACTACTACCTAGGCCTTAGCTGCTGATATCCGGCGAGTCTGAGGGCACGCACAACGCGCCGTCACCATCCGTCGAAATGCATGTTATTTTCACAGAAACCCCCCGCGCGCGCGTCGCCGTGGCCTGGCCGTCGCCTCGCTAGCTCGTGCTCCAAGGCCCGAGCGACGGCTCGGCGTGCGCTGTAGCAGCCGTTGCGGGAAGACGACGGCACGGGGATCCCTTGTGCGCGGGCGGGAAGGATTGCTTTGCCGCCACCGGTTCGCGCCATCCCCTCCCAAATCGAGCGGCCGGAGCTCACTGCATAGAGTCGATGGAGAGGAAGGGGAAAAGAAAAAAAAAGAAAGAGAAGAAGGGGAGAAATCGTGGGAGCTCCACCGTGCCGGCCGAGATCCACCGCACCGGCCCGGATCCGCCGCGCCGGCCCAGATTCGCCGCGCCGGCCGTGCGCGAGCTCCACCGCGCAGCACGAGCTCCACCGTGCGTGGGAGCCCCGCCGGGCGCGGCTCGCCGCGGGGCTCCTCCGACCGCGCGCGAGAGCCCCGCCGGGCGCCGCTCGCCGCGGGGGTCGCCGACCGCGCGCCGCAGACCGCGCGCGGGAGCCTCGCCGCAGAGGCGTCGCCGGCCGCCGTTCGCCGGAGGTGGAGAGAGAGGAGGAGGAGGAGCCGAGGAGGAGGGGATGAGATGGGAGATGAGGTTCCCCACTTGTCAGCCACACATTTGTATGCGTTTTAATTCTCTGATGTATGCAACAAAAACAGCTAAAAAGATCAATTGTACACTAGATCACAATGAGTTCATGTGTCAAATGATGAATTAATTACCATACAGACAGCCAAACAGACAGCTCATTGTACAAGCTGTCTGCTCAGCTGTCTATTTGTATTAAAAAGACAACAGCTGTCTTCACCATTGTACTTGCCCTGAGAGATGTACGCTTCACCCTAATCAAACCCGCAGCCCTCCTCACTCTCACGCTCACAGGCTTCCTTTCAAAAAAAACGCTCACACGCGGACCCGCGGACAGCGCAGGGCACCCGGCCTTGACCAAGCCCAGCAGCGTTGACCAGCGGCGAACTAGCCGGTGTCGAGGTCCTCGATCCGCAAACCCGCAGCCCTCCTCACTCTCACGCTCACAGGCTTCCTTTCAAAAAAAACGCTCACAGGCGGACCCGCGGACAGCGCAGGGCACCCGGCCTTGACCGAGCCCAACAGCGTTGACCAGCGGCGAACTCGCCGGTGTCGAGGTCCTCGATCCGGCGACCACGAGCACACGGCTTAACTCAGCATGCGACGGCGAACACGCTGGTGGGCAGCTGGACGCGGGGAGGTGGTCGGACGGCGGTACGCGGCGCCGACGGCGGCGCCGCACTACGGACGCGCGGTGGTGAAGCGATGCGTTTCCGCCGCAACGCTAGGGCTTAGGGCATGTACAGCCCTTAGGCGGTACGTTGTTTGTAGAATCTCAAACTGCACATATAGACGGATGTACAGACAGCTCATACAGTACATAGACAGAGATGTCGTCTATAAGCTATTTAATGCTTTGTATGGAGCTTAAGATCAACTACGAATACGTTTGTGGATACTATTATGTGGCTTAATTTAGATCCTTTTGAGTTGCTTATGTAGTGATCCAAATTTGATAACTGAATTTCTAAGAAGTGCATGTCACTATTGATTCTCTCTATAGCTGTAGCACTGCTGTTTTCAGCAACCATATAGACGTGAACAAAAAATACAGAGTGTTGGAATCGATCTCGTCCACACAAATACAAAGCGGTGGCCGCCCCCCACGGCCTTGCGCGGCAGCAACAGCGGAGATGCCCGGACCCATGACGGCGGCGACGGCACCCCTCTGCGAGGTGGCGGCGGCGGTGCCCGGCCGGTCCGGCGGTGGCGCGCGCCAGCGCCCACCGCGCCCACCCGCGACGCGACGACGACACCCAACCGGGGCGGCGGCGGCATCCACATGGAAGGCGGATGCGATGCCGGCGAGGGCGGAGGCGAGGCGCACGGGGTCGGAGAGGTCTACGGCATGGTGGCGGACGAGGGGGAGGCGGCGGCAGGGACGAGGCATGTACAGCGCGTCGGTAAGAGGCTGTACATGCCTGCCGCCGCGGCCATGGAGGCCTCCTCGAGGCCGGATCCGGCGGCGGGGTCGAGGCCCGAGCGAGGAGGCGCAACGGACGGGGCCATGGTGGCCTCCTCCTCCCAGCTGCGGCCATGGAGGCCTCCTCCTCAGCGGCGGCGTGGTGTGGTGCGGAGGCAGAGGAGGGCTCGCCGGAGACGGAGCAGAGCTCCAGGGTGCAGCCCCAACGCCTGGCCTGAGTCCGGCGCTCGCCGGGACCGGCCGCCGCTCTCTCCCCGTGGCCGGCGTCCCATCACCGTGGCCGCTGCCGCTCGCCGCCGCGCTCGTCTCCCTGGCCGGCGGTCGCTCGGGGGCCGGCCATCGCTTCCTCGCCGGTCGTTGGGTAGGGGTCGGGCGCGTCCGGCGAGCGGAGCCAGCGCCGGGAGGGCGCCTCCAGGGAGCGAGGCCGGGTGGGCGCCGATCGGGCGCGTCCGGCGAGCGGAGCCGGCTCCTTGCGGGCGAGGCCTCCAGCGAGCAAGGCGGGGCGGGTCCACAGGAACTCGTAGCTGCCGCCAGTGAAGTCCACGGCGCCGGCCTCTCCCTTCCTTTCTTTGGCGCCGCCCTCTCCCTTCCTTCCTTTGGCGCGCCTCTTGAGGACGGCACCATACAACGGAGGCGGTCTCGTCGATTCCGCCTCGGGCAACGGGACGAGGGCGTCGCCTCGCGAGACGACGCAGGTGCCGTCGGTAGGCAAGCGGAGGGGTTTATTTACAGAAACTGCATCATATAGACGGGTCTTATAGGGCTGTACATGCCCTTAGGGCAAGTACAACAGTGCCGACGGCGGCTGTCTTTTTGATCCAAATAGACAGCTGAACATACAGCTTGTACAATGAGCTGTCTGTTTACCTGTCTGTAGGGTAATTAATTCATTCTTTGACATACAAACTTACGGTGATCTAGTGCATAATTGATCTTTGTAGCTATTTTATTGCATAGACGAGAGAATGCACTGTACATTCAAATAATTCGTATGAATCTTATATATAACATATTAAATCATAAAAGACATATAAATTAACAAAAATACATTTAAAAAGGCAGAAAATAAACACTTCTCAAGGGTAAAGGTTACAATTTTGAAATGTAAATATAAAAAGGAGACTAACAAATTTTGTTTCACATTTTGTTGGATCAATACATAATTTAATATGCATTTAAACACCCTAGTACAAATAAATATATAGATAAAAAGACAGGCCAATAGCAAGGGTATTTATATTTTTTAAATGTACATCATCACAAGAAAAATTCAACAAAACAAGTTTGGGATCATTTGAGCCTATATTTATTTTACTATGAATTTTACAAAATCATGAACACACAAGTATTACTAAGCATTGCTAGCTTGTACCGTTCATCTTCTCGGACGGAACCGAGCGCCGCCGCTCGTCGATCAGCGCCACCGTCGCCGATCCGGCCAAGCCACGGACACCACAAGCTTCCCCACGCCACGCTGAAGGCGTCGCGCCCTTTCCCGTCGCTGCTGGTCCGCCGGAGCAACCCGCCCACGGGAAGACCGAGCCGCCGCCGCCGGCCGTCGTCGTCGATACGCCGCCTGCTCGCCAGACAAATCCGTGGTCACCAGGAGCTTCGCGAGGGTGAGCCGAAGCCCTGACACTGCTCCTCGTCGCCATCCCGTCGCCGAAGGCCGCCGCCCACACAAAGACCTCGCCGTCTTGCTCTGGAATGGCCATGGCTTGAGCTCAACCTTCGCTGATGAGGAGGGCGTGAGCTTGGGCGCCAAACAAATCCCCGCGCAGCTGATCCTACGCCGCCGTCGTCTCCCTGCAACGCGCCGTACAACGTCCTTCTTCCTCGTCGCATCGCTTGGGAGCACGCGCGCGGGTCGTCAATGAACCAGACGACGACATTGCCTCGATTCGATTGCGAGGGGAGGTTTTTGCAAAATGTTCTCTGCATGTCGACGGCAAACTACGGCCGTTGTACGTGCCCTTAGCGTTTCGTCTAGGATAAGCACGACCGACAGCTACTACCCCTCCCTCGCCGTGTTTACAGGCTGCGTTTAGTTACATAAACTTCCCAAAAATCCTCTCTCCAAACTTCACTATTCACCTGTCACATAAAATCATATTAAATCTCTCTCCTCGTGCATGGATCACTAAACGTGGGTAAATAAAAAAACTAATTACATGGTTTTGATATACACGATGAGACGAATCTTTTGAGCCTAGTTAGGTCATGGTAGACAATATTACCACAAACAACGAAAAGTGCTACAGTGTCCGATGTGACATTTTCACCAAACTTTCTCTTCCTCTTTTGAACTAAACACCCAGTTTAAAAAATATAGTAAAATTTAACGAAAATGTCACATCGGACAATGTAGCCCACTGTAACACTTTTTGTTTGTGGTAATTATGTCATATCACGACCTAATTAGACTACAAAGATTCGTCTCGTCGTATACATCAAAACTATGTAACTAGTTTTTTATTTACTTATCGTCGTAACGTGTTTTTTGTTTGTTTAGTGCTTTATGCATGAAGAAGAGAGAGATTTGATGTGATAGGTGAACAGTGAAGTTTGGTGGAACTGTGTTCACGGGTGTGTGCGTGGTGGAAGGCTAGCCAGCTACGTCTCCTCTGTCTGATACCTAAGCTCTTTTTTTTCATATATAAAAAACCTGTAACTATCAATTAGTATTTAAAATCGTATGGTAAATCTTGGTTTTGATTGATTTTTTTTTTAAAACGGAAAGCTTCCACCGTGTGTACCACGGGCGGCGTTGGTTTCCACGTCTGGTGAAATCTTGCTGCTTCATCTGCGGAGCAACGAGTTGCCTCGGAACTCGCTGCCTCATTTATGAGGAGACCGCTGCTCCAGGAGTAGGAGTAGACCGCATGTAGGATGAATAGGAGGAACAGGAGTAGAAGCAGGGCCAGTTTAGTTTTCAAATTTCACTTCTAAAGTTTATTATTAAAAAGATAATTCCTATTATTTAAAAATATCGGTACATGAGGGAGTATATATGGAGTACTAAATGCTGATGAAATTAAAAACTAACTGAACAGCAGGAGTAGACCGCTGGTAGGATGAGTAGGAGGAACGGAAGTAGAAGCATGGCCTGTGTTTAGTTCCAAAAAGAAGGTGAAAAATTTTGGTCGAAAAGTCACATCGGACACTGTAGCGTAATGTAGCACTTTTCGTTTGTTTATGGTAATCGTTGTCCTACCATGACCTAACTAGGCTTAAAAGATTCGTCTCGTCATGTACATCAAAACCATACAACTAGTTTTTTATTTACCCACGTTTAGTGCTACATGCATGAGGAGAGAGATTTGATGTGATGGGTGAATAGTGAAGTTTGGAGAGAGAATTTTTGGAAGTTGTTGGGAACTAAACGCAGCCATGGACTCTTGGGTGGTGTTCACTTCCCTTCAAATCCAAAACTTCCCCTAAATTTTCTCTCTCCAAACTTCACTTCTCACCTATCACATCAAATCTCTCTCCTCATGTATGAAATACTAAACGTGTGTAAATTAAAAAACTAATTACATGGTTTTGATGTACACGACGAGACGAATCTTTTGAGCCTAGTTAGGTCATGGTAGGACAATGATTACCACAAACAAATGAAAAATGTTACAATGCGTTATTGTGTTCGATGCGACATTTTCACGCAAATTCACATTCCCTTTTCAGGGAAGTGAACACCGCCTTGATCCAGTTTTTCATCCTCACCGGTCACCACCACCGTACTGTCTAAAGTACATCGTGTATGGGGGTGTTTAGTTCCATGGAAAGAGGTGAAAAGTGGAGTGAAAAAGTCACATCGGACACTATAGCGTACTGTAGCATTTTTTGTTTGTTTGTGGTAAACATTGTCCTACCATGACCTAAATAGGCTCAAAAGATTCGTCTCGTCGTGTACATCAAAACCATGTAATTAGTTTTTTAATTTACACACGTTTAGTATTTCATACATGAGGAGAGAGATTTGATGTGATAGGTGAGAAGTGAAGTTTGGAGAGAGAATTTTTGAAAGTTTGGTGATGGGATTGGGAACTAAACAGGGCTATGTTTAGTTTCACTAAACTTTCTAAAATTTTCAAACTTTCTATCGTATCGGCATCACATCAAAACATTAAATATAACAATGACGCATGCATGAAGCATTAAATATAGATAAATAAAAAATTAATCGCATAGTTTTGATGTACACAACGAGACGAATCTTTTAAACCTAGTTAAATCATGGTAGGACAACAATTATTACAAACAAACGAAAATGCTACAATGTCCGATGTGATTTTTCGATCAACTTTTTCAAGGGATCTAAACACACCCCATCATGGAAAAAAACATGGGCTATTTGAACTATAAAGTGCACAACGAGTGATGAGAGTAGTATACTCGTACTAAGGCCGGTCTCAGTAAAGGTTTTATGGAAGTTTCATGACATCAAATGTGTTGACGTGACAGAAGATGGAGTGAAGAGTTTCATGAAATGTAAGAGGAGTTTCATCACCATGAAACTCATCTAACACAGTTTCTAGTCTAGCTAGTAACCGTACGATTATGTACTGCGACTGGCATAACGTAATCACATGCATGAAATAATAAAAGCACCGCGCGACCGCATGCATGAAATAAAGAGCACGCATCCTCAGTTTGGCAGAGGCAAATTAAACCCCGGTTTGAATTCAACTTAGCTCAAGTTGATTTTCGTTTACGGTCCGTGTCCGGTTGGGTTGCACAAGAATCATGGAACCCCTCCGTTCTCCTCTCCTAAATTTGCGGGTGAAGCAGGTGATGTGCGACGCCTCAATTAATGGACGGGACGGGGGCCAGCTTTTACACGGCCGCTTACTTCATGGCCTGGCTCGGGTGAAGCAGGTGATGTGCGTGGCCTATTCACGCAAACGGCAAATCGGAGGGGAGAGAAGTTTGAATGGACGGGTCCGCGGTGACGACCGGAGGGACGGGGAGCTGGGAGGGGCACAGTGCCGCGGCAGGCCTGCAATGGCCGGGCAGCGCATCCGTGACCCTTCTCGTCTTCTACACGCTACCCTTTCTCCATTACTTTCTATTTTTCTATATACATATACATGTACTGCTACTACTGCCATCCCATTGCTTTACACATGTACGCTGAGATCTTTCTACATGTTTAATAATACTTGTTAAGCTAGGAGCGCGTTTCGCCAAACCAAAAAGGAAAATAAAATAAGCATAAAAAAGGAAAAGAAAATATTTTCAACCCCTCCATGCATCCGGGACGATCTTCACAGCTGCCCCTGTCATGGAGTTCTTTTTTCTTCTTCTCATTTCTGTGTTTACTAGCACATAAGCAATTAGTACATGACACTCATCTCTGTTACAACGATTGACAAAACAACGTGACACTTTGTACTACAACTTGCGTACGTGCAACTGTATTTGGCTTATCTTTGTATTTGTAATTTTGTATGCTCCGAATGACAGAGTGATCTTGATACGCTTTTACCGTGACTTGCGTTTAGGAACCAATGCAACAACCCTATACCCGCTTTAATCGGCCTGTTCGCCTGGCTGGCGCTGATTTGCGCTGAGAGAAAAATACTTCTGACTGATGCTAATTTGTGCTGAGAGAAAATACTGCTACTGGTGATAAGCCAGACGAACAAGCCGAATATCACCGTTCTCTTTTTATCCTCACAGTACTCTCTTCAAACACCATCAAAACTCGGGGTGCGACGCAGGGTGCGCGCCCCCGCGCATCGTCGCCCGTGCGACATCGGACGTCCGTCCCCACGCGTCGGGCTCCCGCACGCTCGGTACGTGGCTCGGCTCGCACGGGAGCCTGACGCGCGGGGCATACGTCCGATGTCACACTAAACCCTAAATGCGTATGATTTTTTTCCAAAACTCTCGCTGTGAATTCTGGTCATGATAACAGCGAGCCAACAAAAAAAATCGTAACCCACCCTTATTTTCTCTCGGAGAGGGGGCGCGGGCTTTCCCCCTGAAGCGTCTTCTTCTAAGAGATTGTCGCGTCCTCTAAAGAAGCACCCGTTCTTTTACAGTTACACTGACTCTTCCACACTGCATTTTAAACACCAACAGAAAAAGAGGCATATTTTGACATAAACCATGGAAGTGAAACTTTTAAACTCGATCGTTGTCGTTGGTTCTTTGCCCAGAATCTTCCTCACAAAGTGAATCACTAGCGAGCCATAAAAAAATCGTAAGCCACCCTTATTTTCTCTTTCTTTCTAATTGTAACTTTTTTTCTTCACCTCCAATTAGCAGGTAATCTGGGCCCAATGCCAATTGCGCACTTACTTTAATTCCTCCTTCTCTCCCCTTCCCTTCCGGCTTTCCCTTTCTCTCCCGTTTCCTCCCCCTCCGCCGGCCCTCTTCAATTCCCTTCCGTCCCTTGAGCTTCTGCGTGCTTAATTCCTTCCTCCTACCGCCGGCGACCCAACCCAATCTTGAGATGATGTATGGGTACGGGTAGAGACACAGCCAGCCCCCTCCCCACTTCTTGCAGAGCCTCGCAGCAGCACGTTCCATCTGCTCCGGCCGACGGCGACCCCATGCTTCAGATGTACGGGTAGAGACGGCGAGCGCTCTCACCCTCCTCCTCCTGCGGGAGACTGGCAGCAACACGGAACAAGGTCGTCTTTCTTACACTGTGAGTAAACCCTAGCACCACTTCACTTCGGGTCTTGTGCTCTGCAGTTCGTTCGTCTTGCGTGGTTATTGGGTGCTAGGGAAGTCCAGCATCGCTGGTCTCTCGGCGCTCTCCGCCGCCATGGCATGCCACCCTTAGCTCTGACATTCGCCTTATTTTTCTTTCTCTGTCCACCAGTTGCCTGCCCAATATTTTGGGTGCTCAGGTGATCTGATTTGAATTTGGACCAATCGCATCCAAGAGATGGCTCCGAAGAAGAGGCAGCATAAACGAGAACAACAGAAGCAGCAGCAGGAACAGCAACGGAAGCAGGAACAGCAACAGAAGAAGCGCACCGACGATAATGTCTCCGAGGCGCAGCAGACAAAGGAGGCCTCTTTGGCTCCCAATGTGCCTGCTCAAAGGGCCGCCAACAAGAATGCGACCGAACAGCATCAGCCAAAGGATCCTGCAGAGGAAATGCCCACCTCATCATTGCTCCAGGGGCACACAGAGAAGAACAAGAACACCAGCACCAAGGGGAAGCCCACAGAGCCACACCTAGAGGTGACAGAGGCGCCCAAGCAGGACTTGCGCCCAGCCACATTACAAACCCCAAACCCATTTTCTGGATTCTCCTTTGGCGGAACAGAACCCATGGGCGAGATGCCCCCATCCATATTCGGCACCTCCTCCTTTGGCCTCCCAACCACCTGGTCCACCACAACCCCACTCTCCTTTGGAGCAACAGCCACTGCAGAAAAGAAGAACAGCAAGCCGGCTGGGACCAAGAGTCTCAAGAAGCAGCCGACTAAGCCTAAGCAGCCAACTAAGCCTAAGCAGCCACAGATGGCCAATGAGAAGATTCTGGAGACGATTCAAGGAGCTCTCAGCACAATGCCAGCCATAAATATTGAACAGGCAACCGAAGAGGAGCAGAGGGACCTGGTGCACGTGCTCCGATCAGCTCTGAGCAACAAGAATCCCATATTGGTGCCGCCAACAACAAATAATCCCACAGAGGCAAAGAATCCCATAGAGGTGCCTACTGTGCCGCACTGTTCGCATTGCTGTGATGCTGATCAGTTGAGCAACATGGTCACAGCAATCTTGTCTTCTTCCAAGGGTGCTGGGGCTTGTGACATCTGCGCACAAAATGCAAAAATGGAAGTTGTGATGTGGATGTGCTTGCATTGTGCTAAGAATTTCTGTGCACCAGAAGAAGATGGCAAGCCACAAGGCCATGCGAGAAGACATGCCTCTGAAAGTCACCATTGGATAGCTACAAGAATTCTGGATCCAAGAGCTGGCTTTTGCTTCTCATGTGAGAGGGATATATCAATGACAGTGGATGGCGAGGTTGAGGGTAAAAAGGTGATTGATACGAAGTTTAGCTTCCTTGTAAAAGGAATGAGAAGCCGCCGGAATTCCCCTTTCAATGCTCTGATACAAATCTTGCTTGGAATTCAGATTATTCGCAAGATCATGATGCGTCCAAGGACAAAAGGGGCTCTTTCTAGTCCTTTGAGAAATTTTTTTATGGAAACTAATAGCTGTGAGGAGGAAGGGGAAGAAAAGAAAGAGGAGGATCTACTTAGCACCGATGATCTGTTCTCAAATGTATGCTCTAAGTGGGGTGGCCAGCACATGGACATGAATAGTGAACAACTTCTTGTCAGAATTCTTGATGCTTTACACACAGAGGAAATCAAAGCATATAAATTAGCAGAGGATTCCTGTACCATCATTGGGGAAATCTTTAGTGGGGAGTTGTTGAATAGGAGCCGTTTCCGTGTCCTTTCATTGAAAGTTCCATCGCAACCTTCTGGTCATGTACTAGTTAAAGATTGCATGGATATTGTGGTGACGGAATGTAGTGGGGAAAAGCCTATAAGAAAGGCTCCATACATATTGGTGATTCACTTAAAGAACTGCACCTACTCATATGGGAATGCTGAGGAGGAGCTTGATATACAACCATTCATCCACTCAACAAGGTAATTAGTTTTCATGTTTTGTTCTTAATTTTCACGTTTTATTGTTCATCATTTTGAAACAAAGATTCAAAAATCATTGTGGGATGAGAATTCCTATAACAGCTAATTTTTGATAACAAACTGAAAGTTATGTGCCAAAATTCAATTGTGGCAAGAATAAATGCTCCCATGAATGTGATAACTATGAATTACTCCCTTTAGAGTTTTGATAAAATATAGTAGGTGCTTACATTGCATTCCTCTTTCATTGACAAGATTTGCATGTGATTTGCTTCTTGTTAATAATCTGCAGTCCTTCATATTTGCATGAAATGAGGGAGCTCATGTATGGTACGGAACATTCTACAAAAACCTCTTGTAGTGCTGGTAGCTGATTGACATTGCATTAACACTTGAAAGGCACCCCATTATAATTTGAAAGGCCTTACAACTAATCATAAAATTAACTGGTCATATGTTTTCTAAAGGACTTGTTCTTCATGATCATTTGAGACGGCAGAAAAGTTGTAGGGCAATTGATGGGTAGGTGGGAGCACTTAGCAAAATGAATCTAACTAAATGCAAGATTTATTTGATTAATATTTGGTGATAAAACTCAAAGCTTCATGGTTTTTTCATAAGCACCACAACTAGAAATAATTTCATGGAAAATTTGGACAATGCATACACATATTTTCATCGCACATGCATGGATAATCTGTGATCATTTTATCAAATATGAAGCAACAGATGCATGACAGTTTATATTTTCCACACAAATAAGCATTAATTATTTACAAAAGTATTTGGGATGTGGGAATTCTTTTGGAAGAATTCTTTATGGATTGAAAAGAGATGTTATGAATTGAATGTGTAGTCAAAAGAGCGTTCAAAAAAAATATATTCTTGTGTTTGTGGTTCATGCAATAATTATTTCATGTAATATGCAGGGAAAATGACACAAATACCATTTATAGCTTGGTTGGTGTCCTGTGCCACGAAGGAGAGAATTACATTGCATATGTGAGAGGTGGAAGCATCAGGCTCAAGACAACAATAAAACATTGTGATTGGGTTTATACAAGAGATAAGGAAGTAACAGAGGCTTCTTCCAAAACTATTAGAGATCGCCCTGAATTACTTTTTTATGAAAGAGTGGGTGATCCATTACACTTTGAGGACATGATTAGGATTAATAAGAAAGATGAGATTAAAGAGAAGAAAGAGGAGATTCAGTACAAGACCAAACTGATTCATTTTGTTTCTGGCTGTACTCGCATTGTCCTGGAAGATAATAATGCACCATTTCCTTTGCTCCCTGTTTGTAAGATAATAATGTCCCTTTTCCTTTACTTTATTGTATTAGTTTATGTTAAATGAAGAAACTTTCCTTATTAGGTACGCTTCTTACATTCCAAATCCAAACAAAACGGGTTTAAATAAACAAACAATCCGTTAGTGGTTATATGGATTAAAAAAAAGGAAGCTTTTTCGCATATTTTCTCATGGTAATTCTTACCTTCTCATGCAGATAATGTGCTTTTGCTCAGTGGTAAGCTGACTTTGCACTCAGATGAAGTGTCCAAGCATCACATTCTTAAACAGATCAAACAACTCCTTAAAGGCAAAACTTCCTTGGTATATAAGTGCTCTTGATTTATGATTGAATTTGAACAATGCCACTAACACTAATTCATGATCGTTTTCTTATCTTTTTTTTGTATGCAGATGGTGGATGTAAAGGCTGACCTCAATATGATGTTCTCAAGGTAGCTTCTGGTGCTTACAAGATTTAACTTTTATGAACTACCATTTTGGTTTGATGAATGCTGGTTTTTATGTTGTCCACAGGACTTATTTATTTGAGCCCACACCAGAAGTAAATCTTCTTGATTACCTTGAAGTCCCTATACATCATGGATGGGTGTTTAAGCCAGTGAGTCTACCGGTCAACCCATATCTAATATACATTATCATATCTTTGGGTGAAGGCTAATGCTAGATTTTGTGGATTTGGATTATTAGGACAGTAACTTAGCCTCCGTGTTACATGAACATTCATACAAAGGACTCATATCCATGGATGATAGCTCTCACAGTGAGTATTATTTTTAGTTACAAATTTAATTACCGGCGCAACAATTTATCACTCCTAATGTTCTACCCTCTTGATTTTAATGATTTTTAGATGAGATGATTCTTAAATTTCTGAAGGGTCCTCAAGTAACTGAATATGGGTAAACATCTATTTTACATATGTCAGAAGTGATATATTAGAAAATTTAAATTTTGATATATGATATTACAAAAATATGATGAAGTGCTTTTTAATGGTGCAGCTTGACATGCTTACATGCTGACATGGAAGAAAACACACCTGCACTCCTATTTTGTAACAATCATTTTAGCACTATTGTCAAGGTAGAATCAATAATCTCTGAAGCTCTAGTTTTAGTCTTCGTTGATTCTAGTCTTTGTAGGTTTTAAATTTGTAGTTATTGTGTAGGTTAATGGGACAGTATATATGTTAGCAACTGAAGCATGTGAGGCAGGTGCTGTATGGAAAAAGTTGGAGGTATGCTAATGCACGTTTTCATCATTATTTTATGCAATTGAAATGCAATGGTTACCATTCTTGTCATTGGTCATTAGGTAAATGGTGGTGGACAACCAATGGATGCAAACTTTGCCCCAATAAATTTGGAGGTGGAAGGGGTGGATGGTGGTGGACAACCAATAGAAACAAACTTTGCCCCTATAAATTTTGAGGTGGAGGGCAAGGAATCCAGCAGTTCGGACAACAATATTGTGATCTTTGAATGTGCTGGGGGATCTCACATGGTCGTTGGGCTCCCAAATCCTGGTAACAGATGCTTCTTAAATGTGGTGCTACAGATGCTTCTGGCACTTGATACTCTGCGCACAACAATATTAGATCCAAATGTTCAGAAAGAAGGGACGCTTCTTAATCTTCTGACCGGTCTTTTTTATGCCACAATTGCTTCAAATGCTCCGAGTCATGCTTTGAGGGACACATTGATTTATCAAAACAGCATCTTCTCTTCTATTTCATATTCTTCTAAGTTCTCCAAAGTTAATAAACATCACTGCAGCCTTGAGCTGTTTAATCATATATATAATCAAGCTATGGAAGAGAGTGGTTGGTCAGACACAATTCTAACCTTCATCTTTGAGGGAATATTTTCTGATACTGTCTCCTATACAAAATGCCCTCACCCTTCTACCCGGAAAGAAGCATTCCATTGTCTCATACTCAGTATTCCATCTAAGCGCACTGAAGGTATTGATGATGAGGTGGATAATCGCAACGGCCTGGTATCAGTTGAGAGCTGCTTAGCTTCGTACTTTGAGGAAGCACAAGTTGAGTCCATATGCGATGTGTGTCTTGCAAGTAAGGTGGATTCTACAGGTGGAACGAGAAGATATCTTATAGAAAAGGGTCCAACTGTTCTGGTTATTGCTTTGCAAAGAGGACTTTGGACTGGAGTGAAAAGAGAAGCAAATTGGAGTGGAGTGAATTGTAGAGTGAATGGGCACGTGAGATTTGATGAAGTGCTTGATATACATAAATTCATGGACCCATGGTAATATGTTTTCCAATTTTACTAAATATGACTTCCTTTTACCATTCAACCTGCATATTTTATTGGCAGCAAAGGTTCTTAAAGTTATTGTGATCATCACTATTTCTTGTTATGTGCAGCTCCAAGGACCTCAACAGAACCAAATACCGCCTCACTGGCGTTGTTCAGCATCACGGAATAACATTTGAACTAGGTCATTATACTGCTTATGTCAGATGTGGCCAGGATTGGGTTTTTACTAATGATAACTCAATCAGTGTCTGCACGCTAGATGATGCTCTTCAATGTGAAGCTTACTTATTGTTTTATGAAAGGGACGGAGATCTAGACCCGCCTCCTGCTTCACTCCTCATCTCACAAGGGTCTGAATGGAAAGTAGTTGGTGGTGATAAGAACGATAATAAAGAAAAGAAAGCAAAGAATAATCTGAATCTTCTCCCCCCACAAGAATACAAGCATACATATAAGAAGCCTTACTTGAAAGGAAGTGCAACATCAGAATCTGAGAAGCATGAGAAGGATATTCAAGGAATACCATGGATCCATCCAATTCCTGCTGCCACCACAGTAGAAGAGGTAAAGTTCACTCCTCCAGCCCACCACACGTTGCATTGTATTTATTTGCTTTATATCCTTCTAAAATGTGATTTTTGGGGTTTATAATTATATATGTTCCTGAAGGGGAAGAAATCCTTTCTTGAGGTGACCACCACTGACAAGGATGAGAAAGTGGAACAAGGATTCAAGATGTTCCTTAATACGTATGTGCATTCTTCTATTTGTCCCTAATGTTCATCCTTATTGTTTTTCGAAAGACCAATGCTTATAATCATTAAAAATGATTAGGTTTGTATGTCATGGAGAAAGCCAACCATATTATCATTGCCGCCTGAAAGGGATTCATAGCAGTGGTGCATCTTCCTATGTATTACATGTACCCTATTCACATATTCGAGAATTCTCACCACACCTTGCTATGACTGTGTGTAATGACTACAGCTGGTGACATTTTTTTGCTTCATTTCCATTAGCCCATTTATTCCATTGGATGCTCAAGATTTATTTCTGGTGCAACAGGCTAAAGAATAGCTTGAAGAGAGCTGCAAGATCATTCGCGAAGCAGTATTTACAAATGGACTTGGAGCCTAAGCTTACTTTGAAAATCCTTCAATATCCTGTGAAGTAAGTGCACAACACCAAACTTTGTGTTAGCTCCTGAAAGACAAACTGTAGGGATATGTATTGACAGATGCTGTTGTGGTTGCAGGCACCAATGGTTGAGAGAATATCTAAAAAAAATACGTTCTGTGGAAGTAATGGAAGTCTATGGCCACAAAAGAAGTACCATTTATAATCCTACTCCAGATTATACCTTGGTATTGCAGGGCATCATATGGTTTATCCTCATGAAACACAAGAGTGGTTTGTCTTGGAATGGCGGTTTCACTATTGATGATATCGAGGTAGTCAATGGGAACATTTTCATCATCAACAAACCTCCACAGAAGTTTACAGTTTCAGAAGAGTTGATAGAGGCCATGGAAAAAGATTTTCTCACATATGCAGAATTATTCCTAAATCAGCTTATCATCGTGGTTTTGTCCAGTGCTCATCTTAAGGCTCACCAGGTTAATGGTGAGTACCACGTTCCTTATCTGAGGGAATTCTGTGACCTGTTAAAACGTATGAGGAGCTATTCCAGATTTTGGTCAAATGATGACTTGGCAGAGAGGTTCCGTGATTTTATAAGGCATCATCCCTTCCTGAAACCTCCCCTGGTTATAGCAAATTTTTTATCAGGCATCTACAATGCGTGCCGCTCCCATGACGATGAAGATCCTGATGCATTCTTCAAGTCGATTGTAGAGAGAGAAGTGGCGGAATGGACGCCCCGCCTGGACTCAGGTAACTCAATGACTGAGTCTGTCTTCAAATTCAAAGAGAACAAGATGCTGGCAGAGTTAGAAGAGAAGAAGAGGCAAGGTATAATCCTTGAAAAAGAGGAACCTTGGCCCCAAAACCTTGGGTCTATGGTTGAGTTCATACGCCATCTATTCAGCCATGGATCAGATTACTCTAAAGATGTGGGGAACTTAAGGTTAGTTCAAGGCCAAGATTGTAAAACTGTACCTTATGGTGATAAGAATCCACGAAAACAACTAATGAGGACGTTGGAAGAAACTGAAGTTGCTGCTGCAGTTGCTGTTGCAGAGTTTGTTTGCAAACTTATGCTCGAATTGTTGGAAAGAAATTGCATTTCAGCAAAGTAAGTTGCCCATGCACTTCATATTATTTTCTTGTGGAAATGTATAGTTGCTTATTATTGTATTCTCTTTTATAGCTGGATCCTTCCTATGTGGAAAAATTATAAAAACTCCTTCTCCAGGTATATCTTTTTTCTCCAGAAGTGTTCCTGTTTGGTGTTATTATGGTGGCTGGGTTGTATTTAGGATAAATATGGATATATTAGAATGGCTAGGCCAAGATCATGGGCTGAGATCAGAGCTAGACTTCTTTTCTTGGTATAAGGATTCAACCAATACTAAATCCACAAGCATAGGGAGAGAGAGAACAGCTTGAGTAAACCTTTTACTGAAATTGCTTATTATAGGAATGATTGCGGTGTCCATATCTAATCAAAGACATTGTTCTTTCCCATGTCAATATTTTATCTCTTGCCCCACCACCAACACCACGTTTGATTTTTGTGGAACTATCATATATTGTCCAGTGTGTTATTGGACTTGTATTGAAGTGCTGCTGGTAAAGGAACATCAGCTTTCTTAATGGAGTGCAAATTTTTTTTCCATTATTGGTGAATGTTACAACATGGCTAAACTACCATTACAAGTACATCTAGATTTCATGGAAATGCTAATGGCCAGGGCCGTCCCTAGGCATGTGCGGGCTGTGCAATGGCACAGGGTCCCCACCTGCCAAGGGCCTCCAAAATCAGTTCACCACTAGTATGCGCAGCTGGGCCTCAAAGTTTCTATCTGCTATAGGAAAGGAACCCCTCAAATTAAGCAGTGCAAGTTTGTCTAAATAAAGGCAGCAGTGCCGTCGCCGGCAATGCTAGTCGCCGACGCACACACCTGCCCCCTGTGCAGCTCTGCCCTTGCTCCTTTGGCGGCCCTATCACATTTATATTTGGTTACTGAATATTGATCAGCGGATCATATATTATCAGGACCAATGGATTAATTTAGAAAACAATCATAAGGTCCTCCATATATATAATCAGGTAATTGATGTTAGTATTGCTACTGATCAGTGTTGGTGGTAAGATATGAGCGGAAATTTTTTGTTGAGGAAGCTTATATAGATACCTTATATGTCTGACAGTGCTAATCTTGTTTATATTATGTTGCTATATAATAATACATCATATACTAGTACGAATTATTTTTTTATTTTATCGGGTCTAAAGCTTGAATTTCGCACAGGGCCCCGGAATTCTCCGGGACGGCCTTCCTAATGGCCTATTTTGAAATTTGGAAACCTGTTAGGAATGCCTTCTACAGAATCTTAAATTTGCATATGAACTGCCTCCTATAATATTCTATCTCTCCTATTCCTTCATGGTGTGTTTGATTTGATGGATCAACCCATTCTAGATAGAGTCAATTCCCGTGTATGCCACTAAAATGTATAGTGTTTCCTTGTGTTCCATTCAAACTCGTTCCACTAGATAAAATTCTGCATCCCTTTTGGTGCCATTCCGTTAATTTTTCACCGCTAGATGCTATTGGTAGAATCACATTATATTAGCAATGCCATTGTACTGAAGAGTTGGGTCCATGTGATGCCCTTCCACGCGGAGGCAGATCAGTGGAGGTGATATCTGGCTGGACGTGGAGGAGATCGGGCGGCGTCCTTGACCTTGTTGACACGAGATAGCAGTTTGGTGAGGGCGTAGCTGGCCTTCCATGGCGCTGGTTTTCGGTGGCCTGGAGGCTGTACCTCTAGTCATAGATAGTGGGCAGCGAGGTGATGGACAGTGGCTAGCAGTGCCGCGAGTTGAGAGCAGCTTGGTGATCTCCATTTCCATTTTACCACAGGAGTACCATGTATGCCACCGCCGCTGTTGTGATGGTTGTTGTGGGAAACCTAGTAGTCTTGGTGGTGCAAGTTGTCGCGTTCGCGTTGAGTGCTGAATAGTCTAGTCGTCCACTCGTCAGCTTGCATAGAAGATGTGCTGCGAAGGAAGACCCTGAGATCTAGGAGGCAAGGAGGGGAGGGTAAAGTGGTCTTCTCCGGTCTCGGTTGATGGCCAATTGTCCATCCATTGAAAATGGCACGCAAGGGAGAGTAAAATTTATCCAGTGGCACACAAGGGGAAAACCAAATTTCTAATGGCACATCAAGGAAGTTTCTTCTGGTCCATCGTGAGTTCATCCCATTATTTTTGTGGGACTACATCTCTCATATTTGTATTAGTCATGCTTGCATGAAGAATAATGTGGCGATACATTGTTCCAGTCTGAACAATGTGTACATACATCAGAAAATTTATATTAGTTTTTGCTCTTGTGCATACATTAGAAAATATATTTTCTTTACATTGCAGGTGTTTTTTTCTGAAAGAAAACATAGGTTCAGTCTGGCTGAATTTAATCTTCATGCAACCTCAGTAACCTTCTAAGTTATTAGGTGCAGTACATATTCTAGATGCAATTGGGCACACATTAGTAGACTCCATCCACCTGGTGGCTGGTGGGTTGAGTCACACTTCGGCCAAGTTCAATATTCACATTTGCTATGACCAAACTGGTTCCACCGCATCAACTTAGTTATAAGTGCCTGCTGGCCATCGAGACAGTTTCATGGGTCGAAACATGGGGCTAGACTTGTCTGGTTGTTATTATTTTGTAATCTTGCTTTTTGTTGCAGTTCATCTCCCATTGATGAGAGGGCAATGGAACAATGGGATAAGTGGTGGCTGCAGCCTGATGAGGATGTAAGTTATTGTCATTCTATTTATAATCATTTTAGGATTCTTAGAAATTCATAGAATGACTTTTTTAGTACATCATATAAAATGTGATAAAGCATCAATGTAATGAATTAATAAAACAAGAGAGAATTCAAAATCATAACTTTTGAAACAACAAATAAAATTTTATAAAGAAATAAAAAGAGATTTTGTTATGATTAGTTAGCTCTGATTTTCCAAATTTTATTTTATTTGTGCATACTCATCAACTTGGACATAATATGATCGTATTATCTGTTCATTTACAGGACGAGGAATAGTGAACGGGATGGTGTTATAAGATTAGATTATCAGATTTTTCACTATTTTTACTTCTAAACTGCTGAAGTGTATTTTTTGTCCTGTCAACATATTGCTGCACAGCGTAATGAACTGTGTGCGACAGCGTAATGACTTGCGTGACATGTAATGTAACTTGCACCAACAAAAATATAGCATTGCTGCTCAGCATAACGTTATATGGTCGCACAGTAAAGCCTTGTTCATCATAGAGCTCCCTCTCTAATCTATTCGTTCTAGCTGAATCTTTTATTTAATTGTCATTAGTCACGTGCACGTAGCAGATGAAACTAGTGGATTTTCGCACGTGATCGTTGATAATTGACAGAAACATTATTTATGTTTTCTAAAACGATATCATGCAGCTGTGCACGTACCTGTATTACCAAATGACGCAAGTATATCATGTTGACCTT
Source organism: Echinochloa phyllopogon (assembly GCA_033239725.1). Lineage (NCBI taxonomy): Eukaryota > Viridiplantae > Streptophyta > Magnoliopsida > Poales > Poaceae > Echinochloa > Echinochloa phyllopogon. Next base: position 43,610,458 of record BTCW01000002.1, on the reverse strand, counting down.
TTATGGAATGCAAGCGAAACTACCATCAGGTGTTGGCATCACCTAGAGCTAGCGGCGAATTTTAGCTGTCAGAGGCTCAGAGCCAACCAGCCAACTCGGAGCGCACGTATGCACCTCTCGTTTGGCTGCTTTTCAATGCGGAGGGGTAAAATATCAAACAGATGGGACCCATGCTCCTTACATTTGGGTTGACGGTGCAATTAAACATTTGTATTGATGATTTTTGGCAAAATAGGTAAGTTCATCCCTGAACTTTATGTAAAGGGTCAAGTTAGTCCCTTAGTCCCTCAACTCTTGTTTTTAGGTCAAATATGTCCCTGAGTTGATTTGGCACTGCAGAGTAGCATGAGCTGAAAGTGAAATGTCCCTTTTACTCTTAGCTCTTGCATAATTATAGGTAGGACCCACATGTTAGGATTTTTATTTTTTTATACTCCTAGGAGCCAGAGCAGGAAGCTGGCGTGGCGGGCGACTTGCGTGGATGTGCGACCCGATGCGAGGAGTAAATAAAAGAAAAAGGAAATAAAAATCCTAACATGTGGGTCACATCTATCATTATGCAAGAACTAAGGGCAATAAAGATATTTCATCTTCATCTCATGCCACCCTGTAGCGCCGCATCAACGTAGGGATGTGCTTTACCTGAAAACAAGAGTTGAGGAACTAGATTGATCTTTTTAAAACTTCAAAGCCCAGAACAAAAAACCGAGACGGGTCGCTGGTTGAACTAGAAAAACCGTAAACCGGCAACCTTGGTGGCTCAGTTCACATAAAAGATCGATTATAGGAAAAAACCGGATCCCCACAACATATTCTACGCATGTTCGGCTGCATTCTAAAGGCCCAAAGGGTAAATGTGCGAAAATAGGAAGAGAATGTGGAGGATGGGGGTTCCGAACCAGCAGCTCTACCGGTTCAATGACCGGTCCGACTTTTCATTCTTGGGCTCAAAAAAAACTAACTTGACCCTTTGTGCAAAGTTCAATAATCAACTCGACTATTTTGCCATGATTTTTTTTGACGTGGAGCAAAATAGATAGCAGTTATCTAGGACCTCTGGAGACGACCTAATGGTGGAGCTTCTCAGTGCTTATGACCACAGAAATAACGATCACGTATATCAATTCACCTAGAAAATATAAAAAATCCTTAACTGATAAAGCAATTTCCCACGCACCATTAAGATCTTCTGCAATGAAATTTTAGACACTTCAGACAACCAATATGTACTAGTGATGGGAGCAAACAAGTTCAAGTTGACATAATTCTCGACTCTAATAAAGCAAACACAAGACAAGATGAAACATAATCCAAATAGCACACTGCAGTCTATACGTGACCCACACACCGTCATTTCGGAATCATAACAGACCACACAAATAGTGCCAATCCCAAGTGGGTTGTCACTTTAAAAACCGGCCACGGCCATGCCTTTCTCTGCACTTGCGGCTTGTTCCATTAACTTTACTAAGTTGAGATTGCATACCCTCCCTTCGAACCTCTTGCTTGCCAGCTTGCACAATTTCGTCCGTACTTGTTTCACCTCTGTACATGTTCATGTTAAGTAAATATATTAATTAACAGAACAGCTTAAATCTAAATGATAAGAGGTCTATAAGTTCAGAAATGGACCATAAAAGTTGCAGGCCCACAAATAAAACTCCATCAGCCAGCAGTTCTAAAGTACAGCTTAGATTAGATGATAAAATCTATCCTCTACGTTCCAAATTGTTAGTTGTTTATCAATATATGTGACATGGTGTATCTGTACTCAGAACAAGCTAAAACAACTTAAAATTTAGACAATATAGAACAAAAGTACTATCTAATATTTTCTGCAGAAATAATTTTAGTTCAAATAACAGAGACAAAGCAGATTATCCAATAACAAAGCAAGATCAACTAAAACATGTATGTGATAGTTTGCATATGTTTTGCATATGATGGGGGCAAATCTAAGGAAGGAATAGTAAGTTCACTTTGAAGATTATCTCTTGTCATCCCCAGAAAATCAGTTCATTTTAACTAATTCTCAGCTTAAACTAAACACCCTATATTTCAGGACTGATGCGGTAGCAACCAATGAAACAAAAATAGTACTATATTGTTGGTCAAACTTTAATACATCATTTCGATAATCACACAAAAAAGTTGTTGGGGGCGTTTTCCGAGCGTTCACCTCCGACAAGTTTTGAGACCAAGGCGAGAGAAATAAAGACATCCAAGGTGCGCAAGCAAAGCAAGCTTGCCTTTCAGCAGTACAACCCGAAGGGGATCCTTTGGAAGGAAAGGTAACCGGGTGAGTCAAGGAAAGTTCACCCATTTGTTTTCGCAGGGCTCAGCACACCTTATCGCCTCATCAAGACATGGTCAACATGGTGATCGGGCACCTCTACACGGGAAGGAAAGGCAGGTGCCTATCGCATGCAACATGATCTCAAGGGTTAGGTGGCTGTAAAAGGTGTGACACGGCATGTTCTGCGTGACCTGACACCAAAATCAATTAAGATTTGAGTTCTTGTGTAAACATACCTAAATGCCCCCATCAATGATGTGCAATGTAAATTGTACGATAGATTAGGTTTGTGTAGATATGAAGGGGAATTCTAGGTATCAATAGGAAACTATCACCGCTATAAATAGAGATCCATGTACACGAGGGAAGAGGAAAAAAGCGAGAGGATCTTCTAATATTACTGTTTGGCTTTGACCTGTGATTCATACGCCAACAATAGTACTGAAATGTACCATAATTTAAGGGATGGTTTGATCCGTTAGGAACAAAATCATAACATAAGAAAATATATTCAAATACAAATAAAAAAGTACAGTTTCTGTATAACAGAATTTATACAGTGTGATACTAATTGGTTGGCAAATGTTTGTGCTCACCATATAAAATGAAATAGAGTGTATTATGATTAACACAAGGATGGATGCATTTAAAACAGCATTTCCCTCAAGTACATGCTAGATTACCATAGTTTAGTTACCTACCTTAGCAGAGAAAACTAAGATCAAAACATACTCATTTTGATTAATGCAAAGGATGAGTGCATTTAAAACAGTATACATGCATAGCTCAGTTACCCACCTAAGCAACTGTTGGAAAAAAAATAAGATTAAAACATACTCATAAGTCATAACAATGTTTATACAGTACATAATTACCTGGCAGAGGACGTCCTACGCAGATGCTTGGAGATCCCACTTCCACAGTAGAAATTGTAAGCCAAGGGAATCCTTAGGACATAATCAGCTACACCTTTTAGAGTCTGCTTCCTCATATCAACAGCAATCACCAGTACATCTTTATCATTGTAACCGTGTCTGTCCATGATGTAAACAACACCAGCATCATGCAAGCTCAGAGCAGGAAAACCTGAGTAGATCTTCAAGGTTGGCTGCTCTTTGATTTCAGCCTCAAGGTCCACCGAAACTTTGATCACACGGTGCTTCTTCCACTTCTTCCAAGAATCTTTCCTCCTCCATTCGACCGCTTCCCAACTTCCGTCAAGTGACACACACATCTCAAAGTACTTGATGTAACCTTCGAGGGCAATGATGTCCCGACAAGAAACTCCATCAGAAAGCCAGAACGGCTTGGGAACTGCTGGCGACGGCAGCTGAATGTAGCGAAGCTCGTGGTTGTCCAGGAGGACGTCGCAGATGATGATGCCTCGCCAGAGATCGACCCAGCCCACTGAACCCAGCTCCCCACCGATTGTGATCACCTTGCCGGCGTACTTGTACGGCATCGATGATTTCTGTCGGGAATCAACGCACGTCATCAACTTGGTGCTCCATGTCCCCGTCTCGGAGCTGTAGAGGTGAAGATAGTACTTGTTCTGTGCCTCTTGGAGTGCCGCCCAAGTGAGTATAGCGACAAAGTACATGTCGCGAGCACGGCAGCGCAGGAGGCCAACCTGGAAGTCGCATAAATTGACGGGCGGGGGCGCGGGGACCAGATCCAGCGACGGCGCCTTGCCCTCGGTGCCGGCGTGATAGACGAAGTAGTCGTCGTCGTACAGGATTATTGGAACCTGGCATGGATCGTCGCAGGTAGGGACGCGGAGCAGTACGAGGTCGTCATCCGTGTTGATGAGCTTCGGCGCGCCGCCGAACGCGGCGGAGGGCTCCAGATCCGAGCAGTAGACGGTGAAGCAGGAGGCTCGCGGCGGGTGGGCCGCCCAGAAGGTCACCCTGATGCGCTTGTTGATCCTCGTGAAACCCTCGGCGGTGGTGGCGTTGGTGCGGTCGCTGATGTAGCCCAGCACTTCGAGGAGGATGGAACCCGGAGGGGGACCCAGATCGTCGTCGGGGTGGATAGGTGGAGGAGGGGTCGTGAGGAAGGATTCGTTCATGGTGTAGGGGAAGAGGGGGACCTGTGGAGAGGAGGTGTAGTCAGGAGATTTCTCCCGAGATCTGAGCTGTGGCGGCGGAAAAAGGGAGACCTAACGGGAGAGCTGTATTGGATGAAGGGATGAAAAGGAACCCTATTTCTTTCTTGGGTTGGGCCTTCGAAGCCCACTATAGCACCCTGTTGCAAGCTTACAAAGATACCTCGCACCCCGCGCGTTATTGCAGAATCTTTTGATAAAATTTGAAAATAATAATAATAAAGTGAAATTTGGAAGCAGAAACACTGAGATGATTTCTTCGTATTCTTATATGTTGAGAGAAATAGAAATCAATATTTTGTAGTGAGGTGCTCGTATATAATTTAATATAGATATATAGATTTTTTTAGATTGGACGGTGCAAAACAATTAAGATGATGTGGCTGCACCGCATGCGAGAAGTCTCTACCTTATTAATTACTAGAAAAAATGCTCATGCGATGCTACGGGATAAAAATATATGCTATAATGCTATGGTTTATATAAACTTGATATGTTATTATATGCTTATAGTGATGTTACTTACGAAAAAAAAGGGATAAGAGGTTAGAATAGGAGAATAGCCCATGTGTTACATGACGCTAAGCACGGACCATAACTCACTCCACGGACCATCTTCCACTCTAGCATAAATGCGATGCGAATATGGACTGCGGGCTCTAAAGCTAGAGCAGCTAGCTACTCAGACCTCCTCCCATTCCAACTTTAAGAACAATTACAATAGTATAATAATTATAGTCTTGCTTCTAAAATCGCATCAATATAAGAACCGCAAAAGAAAATGGAGCTATAATGTAGAACGTAGATGATATAAAATAAGCTGATAAAGATTGCAATAGTTCTCTAGTTTTACACGTGGGATTTATTCGCAATGACTTTTTTTTCATCTTTCTCTAGGTTTTTCTTCATATGAGACGATGACTTTTTTTATTACCATCATCACTCATCCTTCTTAATACTTCATTGGGCTGACATCTCTGGTCCATCTCGCGGATTTGACCCACTAAACCGCTGAACGGCCAAGATGCACTCGTGTAAAATGAATAGACGTCGCCGGGCACCGGCCGGCCCTATCTTTCCATCTCCGAGCTGCGACGCCATTCGTTCCTGTCTCTTTCTTATTTCGTTCACCGAGAAGCACAGCAGCTAGCTTCTTCCACCAATCTCTCTTTACTGTCATCCATTCAAGCAGCAGCTAGTGCCTACATGATTCCCCTCTCTCAAGCTTTCCTGTTCTGATCGAGCAACAAAATCAGCTCCAGCTCTCTCCACTCTGTAGTAATCCAATCCCACATGCTCTTTCTTCACCAAACAAGCGTCCGTAGCTGCAAGTCAAGTCCAGCGGAGCTCCATCTTAATTAACGAATGCAGTCGCCTTCAAGTTACACCACTATCAGCATTAGTAACAACTAACAAGATGGTGCACGCTGTAATATCCCCTCAATGAAAGCTGCCGTGTGCTCAGCGCAGTGACAAGCGGCCAGCAAGCTGGTGCTGGGGTGAGCGAGCGGTGCTGTGGCCGATCTCGGTGGCAGCTTGCTTGGTGACCAACCCAGCCATACAGTTCTTCGATGTATCCTTTTTTTAAGGAAGATGTATTCTTTTTTGTTGGTGTATGTACATATCTGTCTCGTTGGCCGATTTTTGGTCCAGATATGTCGAGACACGACGGCAGCTCCAGTGCTCATGAGCCCCGTGTTCATATGTATCCGTTCCCATGTATTGATCCCTAATCTTGAATCGAATAACCTCCAGGACTCTTTCTTTTTTAATAGAGACGTAGGAGTAGGGAGAAGTATACGTAACATCGTGACCGGTTTGTTTCCAGATGCTCGTTTCCGATGCGGAGCAGGAACGACGACGTACAAAAATTATAGACAAAGGCCTTTTTATTGCTTTACTATTGGAGAATAGAGAATAAATTATGGGAGTTTTCATAAAATTATGACGTTCCACAGAAGCAATCCGACGTACCGTAGAAGCAATCATTGCTTTAAAATTAGGTAGAGATAAAACAAAGATTATTTCTGCGGTACGTCATAATTTTGCATAAAATCCTCTGATATTTTATTAATTAACCCGCAGTACTTTTCTTTTAAAAAAAGATAGAGCCCGACCACCTCCAGCGGCGAGCGCCGTCCGCATCCCCGCGGCATCGCAGCACCCAGCCCCTTCCCTCCACCGCGGTGCCCCCCAAGAAACGGCGCTTTCCTCACCTCGGCTGAGCAGCAGGCCCCAAGATGTGGCGCTTTCCTTCCTCCCGAAGAAACAGCGGCGCCGCCACAAGGAAGCGCGAAGCTTTCGCGGAGCGGAAGCGGAACGCGCCTCGGACGGGAATGAATCCGCGACCGGAGAATCGAGGGCGGGGCAGCTGGTTGTAATAGAGCGGGGCAAGGCAGGGCAGAAGAGGCCAGCCCCGAGGGGACGCAGGCGTGGTGCTGGAGTGCTGGCCAGCGGCGGTTTCTTGAAGCCGGGAGCGATTGCGATGGTGGGCCGTGCGGCCGTGCCCCGTGCGGTGCAGGTGGGTACCAGAGGAAGAGGAAGAGATGGGCAGGCTAGGTGACATTAAAGTTTAAAAAAACTATGACATGAATACGGAGGGGCAGACCATCGGTCCTCTCATGACGTATCAAATAAAGTCCGGCCGGCCTCGTGGATGTGTGGCGTATGGTGGAATAGAAAGAAGGACGTTTGCTTTTTATTTTTGGACTCTGAAACAGGGTAATGCACACCTTGTGTACGCAATAATAAAATATCTCTAATAATATCGACAATCTCTTTGATAAGTACTTTTAGGAGCATTGCTAATGTTACGGTATACTCTCATTTGATTTGAGTACTGTATTTGACAACTCTCTTTCTCTGTTTAACCAATATTAGATTTCTTTTTCTGTCCCCAAAGAAATCTAGGGGACAAACAATAAATGACATGCGATGAAATTGATACGCAAATGAACATGACCCGTGAAGTTAATTATGTCTTTTAAGTTGAACTCTAGATGTCAATCCACCGCGTGGTAGGATCGCAGAATCATGGGCTTCGTGTTTGCCTTCCTCCTCCAGTCCTCTGTAACGTATGATTAGTGACTCACAGTGTTATGACACGTCACTAAATGTCTATGCCATGCCCTGCGTGCAAACATATCGGCGACGAGTCACTAATTCATTATGATACATCCATCTGGGACGGGTATCCTTATGCACGTCACTGAGATGGTTTGTTATCAGCGACGTGATTTTCATTAGGCATGTCACCTTGCGAAACGAGAAGTGATCAGTGATATAACGTGAAGTAAAATAAGCGACAACCTGTGCCTGGGCCGTAGCGGCCTTTGAGCCGGCCCAAATAGTATCGCACGCGGATAAAAGCGCTTGGATAGGGTTAAGCGCCGCGCTCTCGATCCCCGCGCCGTCGCCCCTCCCCCTCCCCCTCCTCCCCTCGTCGAAGCGCCGCCGGCCCAGATGCAGATCCCCTCTCCACCGCCGCAACCGCTCACGTTGGAAACCGGCGCCGGGTTCATCATCGCCGATCCGCCTCCCGTTGATGTACGGCGGTCCCTGCGTTGCGGGGTTCAGGGTCGCCGGGATCTGCGGCGCTGGGACCCTCGGCTCGAGGGCCATGGAGGCCGCGATCTGATCTACGGCGCTCTGGCCATGGGTGCTGAGATCTGATCCATGGTGTGCCGGCCATTGGTTCTGAGATCGAATCCATCCATGGCATGCAGGCTACAATGGCTGCTGGATCCAGGGCGTGAAGGGCTAGAAGTGGAGGACCTGGAGATGGACTTCTCGGAGGGGAACAAGATGTTGTGCATCGGCAACTAGCTGCTCCAGCCCTACTTCGAGCAGTGCGAGGCCATCCTCTGGTAATCCAGTAGCCCACATTCTCCATCTCTCCTCTCTTCATCATTATCGCGAGCTAGCTATCCCCAAACTCAGGACAATTTTGAGATTGATTAATAGTCAAATGTTTTTTTCTTAAGTTTTTGGATCTGTGGCTCCATTCACTGTACTTCGCAGAGTGATGCAGAACTTGTTATTGTGTGTAGTCATGTGTCATGCTTAATACAGAGCCATGAAATTACAGTGTTATCAAACAAACAAAAATAAATCACCAAAAAGAATTTAACCCCATTGGATTTGATCTGTGTGATAGTGAGTGCGAATAAGGATCATACTGCCTGATCAAATCGGTCCATGAAAAGTTGAGGGACAGCATTCTGTCAAATGTGTTTCAGGGCCCCATGCATTTTGTATGATGGATTATTGTTGTCGTGCTATGCTTGTGCTAATTAAGCAGTTACCTTGCCACAGCTTAAGTTTATGAGCTCATTCACCAGAGATTCTTTAGAATTTAAGGAGGGTAATGGAAGGGTATCTATCTGCAGGCACTGGGTACTTTGAATCTCTGATGGTACTACTACTTATTAGTGCTACTGCTAGCTTACTAGGTTAGGTTAGCTTAACTGCAGCGCCAACAGTTCCACCAACCAAGCTTACCATTTCTTGAGCTCCTAAACCTGGTCAATGGTTTTGAAGCATGTCACAAAATTAGTGCATGCTCCACATATATTGCTTTGTGCTGAATTACTGATTTCAAGAGTTACGATGCTTTTAATAGCACCTTTTAGCTTAGGAACTCCATGATCTGTAAGTCTAATCTATAGATAATTATTAAATACTTCAAAAATATATCTTCACTTGTCTTTGAATTGTACCTACATTTGTGAAGACTTCATGTGTCTGTGTTAAATATCATGTGTCTAATGCTAGCTTAGTAGTAATCAATTCTAATGATCTGCATTTGTTGTTATTTTCGACCACTATTACTATAGCACTATCAATTAATCGTACAGGCCAAGGGAAAATCAGCAAATTTCAGTGTGCCACCTGTTAATGTCACGGCTGCTCTTTCAGCGTGGTATAGGTAAGGCATTTCTTTTCTTTCCTTAACCATTTTTCTCTCTTCTGTATCCATGTTATTTGGTTTTGGCCATTTATTCATGCTTTATACTGTTCAGTAGATGGCAGTGATAATATTCTCAACCCCCCCCCAAAATGCTAGAATGATATGATATAAATGATTTGCCAGTTTGGGCTACAATCAGTTTTGCTGTCATTAGCAAAATCTACATTGTTTTCCTGTGATTTATGTTAAGTATCCTGTCTCTGTCAAACTGTTCTAGGTAGGATACATGAGGTTCTCTTTAGTGTTGCATCCAGAATTTGTAAATGACTTGAATATCATTTATCTCTGTCAAACTGTCTGATTGTGATCAACCCTCAGCCGATGGATCCAATAACTGGGCCTTCAAGTGGTTCCCTTTCCAAATCTGTCCAACCTCATGTCTTAATCTCCATAATTACTACGTGCAAGTTTGTGCAGAGAAGAAGGCCAATATAGTTGTAATTTACAAGCGCCCACACTTTTTGCGTTCTCTGGTATTCTACAGTGCAACCAGCAGCATAGTGGTATGACATGTGGGTTCTATGCAGCCTACCACATGAAGATAACGATCAGCAGAACGAATTTGGAAAACCTTAGGTTATCCCATTTAGATAATTTGATGGTTCCTCTGTCCTTGTGATTACCTGCATGTTCTGATTATTTTTGGGGATTATGTTATAATTATGCATAGTTGCTTCTGTATCTTCAAAATATTTTCTCCTGAGATTTTGTTCAGAAGAATTATAGTTGGGTTACATGCAATTTAGCACTTCTCAAATTTAGACAGGATGCTTAAGTCATGCATTGTGCTTATAAAATAATGGATCTAGAGCAGAAAATTTTGTAGTTAATTTGTTGTGAATTAACTGATATTTTGTCATCTTATATCATATTATTGCAGTTCAATTCTGTTTACTCTTAGCACTCAATTTGTTTTTTTGCAGCTACTGCACTTCAGCTTAGGTCATTCATTTGAGCTTGTGCCACTGCGTTGCATTTTTTTAGTCATGTGTATGCACTGTGTATGCTTGTATATTTACGTATGTTTGTTGTGTCATGGGACTGGGCATTTGTGGTTGAGCAGATATGGTTGCATTAGGTACCAGGCTTGCTTTTATTTGTTGTTGATGGGAACCAGTGCTGTCCTAATTTTTCTTTCCTAAGCAAAGTATCAGTATTTGTTGTTTTCTACCTCTCCGTGTACCATGTTTATGAAAAGTTGTTTTCAGCTGCTAATGGGTGCTTCTCTTACCCTAACACACAGGAATTTGAATTACCTGTGGATCCACTCGACAAAAGCGTGCTATTCAGCATACGGGAAGAGCTTGCCGGCTTCTTATTGTCCCAGGTCATCGACAAGAAGGGGGAGTTCCATTGTGTCAATACAACCACCATGACCTAAACAAGCTAGTGCACTAGTTGCCTATGAATATCTTGCTGTATGCACTACTTTAACAACCTGTATGGTTGTGAACCTGAATGCACCTTTTGCTGCAATTTAAACTAAACCTGCTGTAATGCACCCTGTTATGATCTATGCTGCTTTATTATTAACCTGTATGAACTAAAGCTGTTGTGCTGCTGTGTATGGTTTAACTTAAGCTGTGTATGCTGCGCTGCTGTGAATTGGTGATGCCAAAAACCACAATTGACTGCCAATTTGTGTCCCTGTCACCTGTCATTTCATAGTTGTCGTAGATTTTGGTGACGCTGATAGATATGGATGGGTGACCTTTCTACAACATTGGTGACGCGGTTAGATATGGATGGGTCACTAATATACGTTTATGAAGGACGGGACTCAACGTATGAGCGTCATAGGCGACGCGATCAGCGAGCGATTTGTGACGCGAAGTTTCTCCGTCTTTGGACCCGTCACTAATTACTGGTTCTGACATAGCGATGAGGATTTTGATCGGAATCCATGTGCGTGGCCGCAGAGGACTAGGTGAATTGAACCCTTCCGGCCATTCATATTTTAAGGGTTGCTTTCAGAATCCAGGGTAGGTAATCAGGCCATCCTTCTGTTTTAAAAAATCTCATCTGGTTCACCTTTGTCCCGAAGAGTTTGTTCATCGCATAGGACATTTTTACAACAAAAATGGACCGCACATGCTGCCTAGCTCATTCCACGGACAATGGTAAGTTTCTTTTTATATTAGGTGGTGTTTGGTTTGAGAAACGGTAACGTAAATGGAAATGTAATTAGATCACGGCGGTATCAGTTCCAGATATCAGATCACGTACTTTGTTTGGTTCCGATCTGTAACGGTAGAAATCAAAGATCAGAAAAGAAAAGCAGAGGTAGCTCGCCGGCCCGCGTGTCCCCGCGTCTGCCTGCCGCTGCTGCGCCGCCGCCGCAGATGTCGCCGTCGCGGGAGGTGCCGAGGTAGGGGCGGCCGTCGCTGGAGGTGTCGCGGTGGGGGAGGTCGTCTCGGGAGGATGGGCCGTGGTGGGGGCGCGAGCTCCTACGCCGGACGGCCGCGCGAGCTCCTCCGACAGCGTCGGGAAGCGCACGAGCTGCGGCGGCGAACGGCCGCGAGCTCCTCCTACGGGCGGCGGGCGGCGCACGAGCTGCGGCGGGCGGACGAGCTGCAGTGGGCGGCGGGCGGACGAGCGCATGAGCTGCAGTGGACGGCAGGGGGACGAGCGCACGGCAGGCAACGGGCGGATGGCGCACGTGCTGCGGCGAGCTGCTTCGTTGGGCGACGGGCGGCCGGGCCTTCAAGATTGGATAACGTCGGGTGGAGAGCTGTATCGAGTTTCTATACGACCGTATCGCTTCACGGTGCGATCCAACCAAACAATAGCAAACGGACCCGATAACTCTGTAAACGGGTCATGCCGCAAATTCCGCGAACCAAACACCTTAGTATGTTAACGGAAGGCACAAATATGATCTTGGAGTGTGGCATATTGTAAGTAGCAAATACAAAGTATAAACAATAGCACTGTAGTATACAAGTTTAAGCTCATCAAACTATGCATCGAGATACGGTTATCTGCAATTTTCTCATAATCCTATTGTCTTTTGTTGCTTGTAAGTTGTAACATGCACTGGTACTCATCATGCGGATCCATCGATTGGAAATGATAACGGATTCAAATCAATAATTCACCTAGCACGAAGGCCAAGCCTAGATAATTCTCTTCAAAGAAATCCTTACCCCCTCAAGCAACTTCCTGCGCACCACTAGATCATCTGCATCAAAATTTTAGCCACCTCACAGACAACCAAAGTGAACTGGTGATGGGAGCAAATGATTTCAGAGTTGATATAGTATTCTCGACTCTAATAAAACAAAGACAAGACAACGTTGGAACAGGAAATGAAGATGAAACAGAATAAAGAAAAAGGAACAGGCAGCGTTTCTCAGTATGCACGACTTCTGATTTTGGAATCACCTTTATCCATAACACACTTCGCTCTAGAGTCTAGACCACACACAAGCCCTAACCGTTAGGTTCTTCTTCCACGGCTTGTTACTTCAACTTAAAAACCCAGCTGCGATTCCACACCCTCTCCTACTTATTACGACGGCCACGTCTTCCTCTACACTTGTGGCCTGTTCCATCAACTTATAGAACTAATTTGAGATTGCACACCCTCCCCTAGAACTTTTTGTTTGCCAGCTTGCACAATTTCACTCTCACTTGCTTCAGCAACATTGCCTCTGTACATGTTCAGTAAATATGCGCACTTCAGTTACCAGAACTGGTCTAGTGGAAAAACAACTTAAATTTTGAATGATAAGAGGTCTGTATTCTATTAAGTTCAGAAATGAACCATAAAGTAACAGGCCAACAAATTAAACTCTATCAACCAATTAGTAGTTCTATAAGGAACAACTTAGATTAGATGATAAGATTGGGTGGTCAGCCAAAGTATCTCATATTTTCTGCTTAATTTGTGTTTGATGGAAACAATTTTAGTTCGAATAACAGAGAAAGCAGATTATCCAAATACAAGGTGCTACGATAGCAAAGCGAGATTATCTAGCTAAAATGTGCATGTGCCAGTATTGCATTATTAGTGAACATTTTGCATCCATATGAAAAGAAGATTATCCTACTACAATGTGCTGTAATAGCAAAGCAAAGATTATCTAATAATGTGTCTGTGCAAGTGTATTGCTTCATAAGTGCACATTTTGCATCAGTCTGTTGACACAGAAATTTTTTCAATAGGGGTAAGTTACAACACAGGAAATTTGTGGGTGGAAATCTGAAGAAAGAATAGTATGATCAATTTAAAGATTATGTAATGAATATAACAATAGCATTGAACTGTCGGCCAGACTTCAACACACAATTTTTGCAATAGTTATATACATACTCCCTATTACAGAATATAAGGATTGTTTGACTTGGTATGGTCTGGAAAATAACATTTTATACTCAAATGTTTGCAGGAACAAAATCATTAACAATAGAAAGTACATGTACATGCGAATCAAATCATATAACTTCCGTATAAAAAAAATTGTACCATGTTGGGTTAATCATTGGTCAGAAAAATAGTTTCTTAAGATGTATGCTCGCCATATAAAATGAAATGAAGAACGCCATAATCAACACAAGGATGGATGCATCTAAATAGCATTTCCCCCCCTCTCCGTACATGCTAGATTGCCATAGCTTAGTTACATACCTAGGCAATTGTAGGAAAGAAAAACTGATATCAAAACATACTCATTATGATTAACACAAAGGATGGGTGCATTTAAAACAGTATTTTCTTCTAAGTACATGCTTGATTACCATAGCTTAGTACCAAACAACTGTAGGATTAAAAGCAAGATCAAAACATACTCATAACAATGTTTATACAATACATAATTACCTGGCAGAGGATGTCCTACGCAGATGCTTGGAGATCCCACTTCCACAGTAGAAATTGTAAGACAAGGGAATCCTTAGGACATAATCAGCTACACCTTTTAGAGTCTGCTTCCTCATATCAACAGCAATCACCCGTGCCTCTTTGACCATGTAACTCTGTCTGTCAATGATAGTAAACAACACCGGCATCATGCAAGCTCAGAGCAGGAAAACCTGAGTAGACCTTCAAGGTTGGCTGCTCTTTGATTTCAGCCTCAAGGTCCACCGAGACTTTGATCACACGGTGCTTCTTCCACTTCTTCCAAGAATCTTTCCTCCTCCATTCGACCGCGCCTCCCAACCTCCGTCCAGTGACGCACACATCTCAAAGTACTTGATGTAACCTTCGAGGACAATCATGTCCCGACAAGCAACTCCATCACCTAGCCAGAACGGCGCGCTTGGGCACTCCCGGCGACGGCAGTTGAATGTAGAGAAGCTCGAGGTTGTCCAGGAGGACGTCGCAGATGATCATGCCTCGCCAGAGATCGACCCAGCCCACCGAACCGATCTCGCCACCGATGGTGATCACCTTGCCGGCGTACTTGTACAGCATCCATTTCTGTCGGGAATCAACGCACGCCATCAGCTTGGTGCTCCATGTCCCCGTCTCGGAGCTGTAGAGGTGAAGATGGTACTTGTTCTGTGCCTCTTGGAGCGCCGCCCAGGTGAGTATAGCGACGAAGTACATGTCGCGTGTTGAACCGTATTTTGGTTCAAATATTTAAAGCAGCTTAAATACTGTCGGTGCTGGGATTGGGCGGTTAATCCCCAGCGCCACACAGAATGCGCTGCGTCCCGTCCCTTGACGGTTGATGCAAGAGCTAGCACAACGAGACAAGGATTTATCCTGGTTCCGACCGTGCGGTCGTACGTACAGCAGGGGGCGCCGGGGCGCGCTGCGTCGAGTGGAGGGTTGGCCTCGAGCGAGACGGAGTCGACCCGCCCGCTCGAGGGGGTGTGCGGCCCTCGAGCGAGACGGAATCGGCTCGCCCGCTCGAGGAGTGCGCGGCCCTCGAGCGAGGCGGGGTTTGCGTTGTGCCTGCTAGTGGTGCGCGGCCCTCGAGCGAGGCGGACACGGGGGTAGCGACTCGGGCCCCCTCGACGGGCGTGCTTGGACGACCGTTCTTGGGCCGTGATAGGCTGTGACGGGCCACCAACACACGCGATTAATTATCTGGACTTTGAGCTGTAGAGACAAAGACAAGAGGCCTTATCTTGATTAGCAAGGAGAGGGATCAGCCGAGAATATCTCCCGATGCAACAGACTTCGGCGGCGCTCAAGGGACTCCTGGAGCCCTGTACCCTAGACGCGGGTGCCTATAAAAGGCCTCGACCCCTCACGCAGAAGGGGACTTTTTCATCGACACCACACAGAGAGGTCCTCTTTTTTCCATCGACACAAGCCGCCGCCAAGGAGAGCGCCTGCTCTTTGCGTCTGCCGCCGCCGCCCGAGTCTGCTTCAACCCAGCGACGCGCTCGTGACTACGGCAAACCGGCGACGTCCACCGCGGTTGTCTTCTCCAAGCCTAGCTCTCACCTCCATCACCGGTTGGGAGTCGGCGACTATGTCGGAACCGGGGCAAGCGCCATGAACCCCCCGTACACCGTCGGTGGCGCAGGTTGATGCTTCACTCCTTCTCTGTTTTACAGATCCCATCTATCATCTGCATGCACGACCACGTACACTGCTCGGAATGAACAAGGCTGCCGGAGACGGCGCCGAAGGCGACGAGACAACGGTGCTGAAGATGGCGCTGAAACACACAAGATCACGGCGGCCAGATGGTGACAGCCGAGAATGACGCGACGATCAAGAGGCTGTAGAGCCGCGCCGTCCGAACTGCGGCCGGTGATGCGCCCTATATGGCCAGTGATGCACACGCATGAGCGTGCGTCACGTATGCACATGCACGGGAAGGCGTGCATGCACTATGTGCGTGTCCCTTGCATGTATTGGAGCCCAATAAGGAAGCCAGGAGCTCATGAACGCACGTACGCATGCAATGCATGCACATTGCACATGCAAGACGGTGACCCCGTCGGCCTCGACGGCTCCCTCGACCTCGGCGACATTGACACCTCCCTCGCCGTCGATGCCCTCGACGGCTCCCTCGGTCTTGGCGGCCTCGACGGCTCCCTCGGCCTCAACGACTACCACGTCGTTCGACACCGACGAGGAGGACGACGTGGGAGGGCGAAGCTGATGTTCTAGCTGCCCTGCGCACTCCTACGGGCTGACAAGGCTCTTCTTCTATTTCTACCCCGACGAAGCTGTCGTGTTGTCTATCCGGTTCAGCTACGCGTCTTCACCCTGCATCTGCTACCCCTACAACAACCACTGCGCGCTGTTCGACACCGACGAGGCGGACGACGCGAGGGCGGGCGAAGCTGATGTCCCAGCTACGCTACACCGACATATGGACACCGACGAGGCCATGACGATGCTGACGCCCACATCTACACCACCATCATCAGCACATGCATGGAGAACGTGAAGCGAAGACCAAAGACGACGACCACTGCAGCTTAATCGGAGGTATTCTGTGGGCCCGACTCACGGATGTAATTAACTAGGAGCCTCCCGAGGCCCTGGGAACCAGAAGACCACATCGCCCAAGTCAAGACCGCCGTTAGCAGACCATGGAGCGCACCATATTAGGAACTTGTATATTTGTTGTCTGAAAAGATTAACGAAATACTTGTTCCCTCTCTTTTTTACTTTGTGTACTCTGTACACTGGCACGCCCGCGTTTTTTTATTTTCCCCCGCGTGTAGAGAAATCCCTTGGCGATTTTTCTGTCCAAACCAATTGGCACGCCCGGTGGGACCTGGTTCTCCTCCCATCTCTGCTGCGCAGTGGTTGTCGAATTCGTCTTGGCCGTTCTCCATCAACACAGCATGCTGCATGAAGGACTTCGGCAAGGAGCTATCCTGACAGGGAATCTCCTTCTTGCAGGAGGATCTCCCAACGCCGTCAAGACCCTGCCGCCGTCTCCGATCCAGTTCGGGACGTTCACCGCTGCGCTGATGTCCAAGCAAGGAGGGGCATCAGAAGCCACCAAGACCCGAGCTCCGGCCGCCGCGAAGCCCGTGAAGGTCCCTGCTGTGGTGACCGTCATCGCCGCCAACACTCAGGAGCCGTTACTGCTCAGCTTCGGACAGCTTCCGCGCGTGGCGGTCTTTGAGTACCGCAACAAGACCTACGTGCACGGGACGCAAGACCCGACGCAGTTCCAGAGAGCCCAGTCCAAGAAAGCTCAAAAGCGAGCTTCTGCTAAGGCGAAGAAGGAGCGTCGCAGTCTCATGCTGGAGGCCCGCGCGCTTCTGAAGAAGTCGGTGACGGCCGAGCTCAAGGGAGACATCCAGGCCGCACAGCAACTACGCGTCAAGGCGGCCAACAGGTGCGCGACGACTGCAACTCTCCACGTTCCTACCCCAGCGCCTGTTCAAGAGGTGGCTGCTCCAGATGTGGAGCGCACGGAGGTCAAGCTACTGGAGGCCTTGGAGGCTGTGTCTAGCAACTTGCGACGACACATGTCCTTCGCTCGCCATTCCTCAAGCCCGCATCCGCTACGCAACTACCGGAGGAAGTACCGCAAGGTGCAGCGGCTACACCAACAAGTGAGCTCTCGCGTCGCCCAGATCACAGTCCCAGAGGAGGACTAGTCCCTCGACACCGGCGTCCTCCTCGATAGGGTCTTCACCTACCCCAGCATCCTGGAACCGCCGTACGACGTGTTCCCCGACGAATGGGCGCACGAACCAGCCAAAGTCAAGAGCCTGGTGCACACGCGATCATGCGGGAGTACTGGAAGAGGAGACGCTCGAACAAGAGGCCACACCTCGCGGGGGCGACGATCGCCATCGACAACAACACCCCAATCCGTCCAACCGGATGGGTGCCCTGCTGTCACGTGACGACAACCGACGATCCTACTGCAGCTGACGCTAACAGGTTTGCAGCCCTGCAGCCCGAGGAGGCGGCACCCAGGGATGAAGGCATGCGACGGGAGTTGCGCCAACTCCAAGACCAAGTAGCTCAACTCGGGAGAAGGCTTCAAGATCGAGACGCGCCCGAGTCTTCATCGGCGCGAGCTGGAGGAAGGACGGAGCGATTCGCTAGCAACCGCCGTCCTCAACACGACCGCGAGACATTGGCACCGCGTCGGAGGTCTCCACCACCATTCACCACCTAGCGGAGGCAGTCTACTTTACCACCACGATGGAATCGGTGGTCATCGAGGCATGATGACCACGCCTCACGTCCCCAACAATGGCAGGCTCGTGATTCTTTACAGAGACGCGACCTCCCGAGGATGTCTTCCCCACCAAGGCGAGAAGTACGAGACCAAAGGCGGCGATCAGGGAACATGCCTACTATGGCTGCACGCCAGGGTGCGCCATCACCTCAAGTTCCTCAGCAAGTCCAGCCTGGACCTACCGAGAACCAGCGCAAGAGGGAGAGGCACCGGAGGAATCGCCAGGCATTATATCGGGAGCTCGAGGACTTAGTGTTGAAGCACACTCAGGTCCGTCTGCGACCCGATGGAGAAGTTCACCAAGAGAACAACCGGATCACATTCCGTGTGTCTCCTGACTTGGAAGCTGAAGAGAGGTACCACTACCTCCTTAACCGGCTAACTCCAAAGCCACGATGGAACCAAGCTGGCGATGGTGACGCGAAGAAGGAGGCTCCAACTACGGATCGCTCCCCGATCATCCTCAAGCGCGGTGAAGATCTACGACAAGCTACACCAAGCACGGTCTCCTCGTCAAGTGATGGAGAGCCGTCCCACACACCTACGCCCATGGAGGGAGTCGAGCAGTCATCGTTGATGCAAGACGGTGGTGCACGTCCCCAAGCTGCATCCCAAGGATCAAAGGAGGCGGTCGAAGTTTCTCCACCCAAGTTGGAAATGACGTCAGGAGAAAGCCGGAAGAATGTCGCTACGTGCAGCACATTGGCTGCACGCTCCAGAGGCGAAGCAGAGATGGAGTGGGTCCCTCCCGAGGTGACTCATGAATTCACCTACCCATCGGACGAGGAGATCGCGCCCAATCCGAATGCGGATTTCAGGAATACGTTCCTGCCCCGGCTAGGCCACGTGCGCTCGTGGTTCAGGAGTTCGGAGGACCCGGCGAACTCAAGTGCATCTACGACCCGGGAGCAAGCGAGGACTTCAGCGCCTTGCCTTCCCATCACTATGGGGAAAGACTCTCTGTCGGATGGTGACAAGGCGTTGGCACCAGATACATCCCCACGGCGCTACGTCGACATTGCAGATCGACTTCCGCAACACCCTGAAGACCTGCAACACATCACGGAACGGAGCGAAGCCAGCACGCGGCTCAAGTCCATCGCAACAGAGAAGATGAAAGGGCTATCAGTCGAGGACGAATGGGAGATAGGAGATCCCCGAGATGGCGAGACAGCAAGCGACACCGACTCATCCTCATCGCTGGAAAGGCATGCCCATTCACCTCGCTATGGCAACCTCGTCTCGTCCATTCCTTCAGATGGAGACGAGCACTTTGAAGACTTCAACTCCGCGCCAGCTCACATGGCAGTGGATGATCACCCCGAGAGTCGGCGCCAGGAGGTGCCAAAGGAACCTCGAGTCCTTACTATAGAGGAAAAGGTGCAGGAGCAAGGTCGTATGATGACCGAGCTCTCTGAGAAGTTTAATCACCTGGTCGAACTGGTCACGACATCGACCCAGAACGCTCCACTTGTTGGTGCGTACAAAGCTGCGGAAGATCCACAATTTGAAGGGCTAGATGGCACCGGAAGCGTTCGCCGTCAGCCGCTCCACTTTGGCAATGCCTCTGCCAACGTGGCACCGCTGCCGACGACGTTGAAGGACTACCACGACCTAGTTGAAGACATGGTGAACAAGAAGCTAAGGCGAATGACAAGCGAGCAGGCACCCCGGTCCGCGGAGAGCGAACTTGAGAAGCCGTACGAAGCTTGGCACGACCTTGTGCCCTTCCCGTCAGGGTGGCATCCACCCAAGTTCCGTCAGTTCGATGGGACTGGTGATGCGAGGGAGCACCTCGCGTACTTTGAAGCGGCGTGTGGTGACACCGCTAACAACTCGTCACTGCTGCTCCGTCAGTTCTCTGGGTCCTTAACCGGCGCAGCTTTCCATTGGTATAGCCGCCTGCCAGTAGGATCCATTGGTAGCTGGGGAGCCATGAAGGATGTCTTCAGGAAGCACTTTGTCGCCATGAAGAAGGACTTCTCTATCGTGGAGTTGTCCCAAGTGAAGCAAAAGCATGAGGAAGCCATCGACGACTATGTCATCCGCTTCCGCAACAGCTATGTGCGTTTCGCTAGAGAGATGCACCTTGAAGACGCGATCGAGATGTGCATTAACGGAATGCTGCAACATTGGTCGCTTGAAGTGTCCAGGCGGGAGCCCAAGACGTTCAGTGCTCTTAGCTCAGCAGTGGCTGCCACGAAGATCGAGTTCGACAAGTCCCCCCAAATCATGGAGCTCTACAAGAATGCAAGTGCCTTCGACCCAACCAAGCGTTTTGGTGCGACGGCAAAGCCAAGTAGCAGCGCGGGCAAAGGGAAGGCGACGGTGGAGGCGAATGCGGCAAGAGTCTTCTCCACCACCCCTCAAGGTCAAGTGCCCGTCGTAGGCGCGCGGAATGAACAAGGCGGAGGGAGGCCACGCTACAACATCCAAGAACTCCTCAAGAAGCAGTACGTCTTCAAGCGGGAGTTGGTGAAATGGATGTTCGAGCAGCTCATGGAACACAAAGCGCTCAACTTACCTGACCCACGGAGGCCCGATCAAGTAAACATGACCAACAATCCTTTGTACTGCCCGTACCACAGGTATGTTGGTCATGCCATCGAGGACTGCGTCGCCTTCAAGGAGTGGCTCCAAAGGGCCATCAACGAGACGAGGGTGAACCTGGACGCTGATGCCGTCAACCCCGACTACCATACAGTCAACGTGGTGACCGTGAGGACGCGTTCCCCATCAAGACAAGAAGGAGATGAGCATGAGGAATCGTGGGTTCCGCTTGCTCAAGTGGAACACAAGCTGGCAGCCATGATGGTCCCGACGGCTTCCCCAACTCCGGCAGAAGCGCCACGTGTTGACCAAGATCAAAGATGGACTGTGGTGCAGCGACGACCACGCCCGAGTGGACCACCTCCACGGCGTCCTCGTATGGCTGCGCCACCATGCGCTACACCAACAAGAAGGCCGTCGAACCTAAGTCAGAGACGCCCGCAACCTCGGTTCGTCCCCAAGTCAGAAGGAGATGCACCTTTTCCACGGAAAGGTCGCATATTGCCCACCTTGGAGGAGTTCTTGCCCAAGAACTGGGGGCAAACATCATCAAGAAAGAGCAAAGATACGCGGGAGAAAGCTGATACTACCCCGTCTTCGAATGTGGCGACATGCAACGCCATCCTCGTCGACGAAGAATCCTCAAACTCAGATCCCGATGAAGTGTTCACCGCCAAGGAGCGGGAAGCATTCTTCACTGACGAGGAGAAAGAGCAAGCACAAGCCAAAGTCAACATGAACCTGCGCGGAGGGAAGATGTTGCTGGACCTCCCAAAGCCTAAGCCTCCTAAAGGAGATAAGGCGATAGGAGTCACCCTACCAGAAGCGACCCCTGAGTCCTCCAAGAAGAAGGGCGACAAGTTCCAAAACATCAACTACAACATCATCGCCCACCTGAAGAGGATCCCTGCGTTGCTGAGCGTCTATGATGCTCTAATGCTTGTGCCGGATCTTTGGGAAGCGCTCGTGAAAGCGCTCCTAGAACCGGAACTCTACGAGGTGGACATGGCCAAGCACCGGCTCATCACCAACCCATTGTACGTGAATGAGATCACGTTCGACGAAGAAGACAAGGTCGTGGAGCACGGTGACCACAACCGTCCACTCTACATCGAGGGAAACATCGGGGATGCACACCTTCGTCGAATCCTCATCGACCCGGGGTCTGCTGTGAACATCCTACCCGTCCGGAGCTTGACTCGGGCCGGCTTCGCAGTAGATGACTTGGAGCCTACAGACGTCATCATCTGTGGCTTCGACAACACGGGGAAGACGACCTTGGGGGCAATCACCGTCAAAATCCAGATGTCCACGTTCAGCTTCAAGGTGCGCTTCTTCGTCATCGAAGCCAACACCTCCTACTCGGCGTTACTAGGAAGGCCGTGGATCCACAAGTACCGGGTGGTACCATCCACGCTACACCAATGCTTGAAGTTCCTTGACGGCTTCGGCACTCAGCAGCGCATCATCGACAACCTCACGCCTTACACCGTCCAGGAGGCGTACCACGCCGACACAAAGTATTACTTCCCGGTGGAGGAAAACAAGCTACAACTCGGCCGGGTTGTGCCTGCAGCAGACGTAATGTTGAAGCCCGGCGCGTCATCAGCATTAGAGGTGAGAAGCCTGTGTATGCCATACTCTCCCTCTTTGAAGAAGGCCGCTTCTCCAAGTTTCAAGAATGGAAGACGGGAGTATGCGTATCCAGCTACCCCGCACGACTCGAGGTCTTCATCACCGGGAGGATCGGGGATCTCCTTTGCCTCTACTTCACAAGAGGCGGGAAACACGTCTACATCAACATCCACCCCTCTATTGCTGAAGGCGAGGGTCGCCACATCTACGCCTATCACGCTGAGGTCTGCGGCGAAACCTCTGTTGACCCTTGTTCCCTCGCCTAGAGGGAACTCGGCGAGTATTGGGCATTCGAGACCCACTTGTCTAACACTTGGGAGCTCTGCAGGTGTCCAAGAAGGCGGCAACACGCTCAACCAGAGCGGTAATGCACCATCATCCACCACTCTACAGGCGCATTGGAGTCCTAGCAAGGAAGCCATGTCGGCGCCGGAAGGGGTCGTGAAGAAGAGAGTTGCTAAAATAGAGGAAGTCATGAAGGGTGCTCACTGCGTGCAGCCCCCATCCATGTATGTATCAGTAACCACTCCACTGGAAGTCTGGGTCATTCCAGATCCTTCTAGTACTACTCCTCAAACCATCTTTTATAAAGTACCGCAGGTGCAACACTGTGCTTCTATTATTGAATTACCAAGTCCTAACCCTGATGCAGAAGAGGTACTGACGACAATGAAGGCTGAGCCTCGGATGGCTCGCCTACTGAAGAAGGCTGGAATCACACTCCGGCGAAACAACAGGATGCCGCCACCACCGGCCATATGTGAGGAATGGTGGGGGCAGGCAAAGAGCTTCATCAAGAACAAGCGCAAGGTTCAGCCTAAGTTTGGACTTGGCTACCGCGATGTAGACGCTTCCGATAATGAAGATGACTACCCCTGAAAGTGCATCTAGGCATTTAATCTATTTTGGTGATTAATGGCAATAGAAATTCGGATATGATGTTGTGCTTGAGTTGTGCAGGAATAAAATGAAATAAAGAGAAAGATAGCACAAAAGGAAGTACCCCAATTATTTTTGATATGGTGGAAGACTCAATTGGCAATTTAAATTCTATTTTCCTTTTGAAATTGAGTATCGGACCACCGTACTATCAAGGGGGACGTAGTTGATGATTTCCAGTTGCTAAAAGTGCTTTGCTTGAGATGAAAAATTCTTTAGAGCCACAAAAACACTTCACTAACCCCTTTCCTGCGTGGCCGGATCTTAGGCCGGAAGATCCGACCAGGAGTTCCGGGGCGCTCGGCCTTGGGATTTTCCTGGTCGGAAGATCCGACCGGAAGTTCTGGGCCGCTCGGCCTTGGAATTTTTCCTGGCCGGAAGATCCGACCCTGGTCGGAACTTACATGACTTAGCCGTTTTTTCAGCCTCGGAAGTGTCCTGAGTACATGTTCCGGGACCTGGCCGGATGATCCGACTGCAAGTTCCGGCTGGCTCTGTCTTGAGATTTCTTTGGGCCGGAAGTTCCGGGGTCGCCCGGAAGATCCGACAACTGGTCGGAAGATCCGGCCCTCGGAACTTACCTGGAGTTTTTTTGTTACTCAGTTCTGTTGCTTATCGGAAGATCCGACCAAGTATCGGAAGATCCGGTACCCCTTCGCAGTGAACATAACGGTCATATTTTGGGGGGTCGGTATTTATACCCCTCACCCCCCTTCATTCACTGCTGGCTGCTCCATTGACCTAACTCGTGACAAACCTTCATTTGAGCATTCACTCCTCCTCTCCACTCCCTTCCAAGCTTGATTCTTCCAAGATTCAACTAGGGTTTGAGTGAGTGAGAAGCTTTGAAGTGTGAGACTTGTGTGCCTCTTCAACTAGTTCATCTCTCAAGCACTTGAAGCACTTGATTTCGTCGATCTATGTTTGTTACTCTTGGAGCTTGCTCCTAGACGGTTAGAGGTGCCGGTGAACTCCCATTCTCTTGTGGTTTGAGTCCCGAAAGTTTGTATTACCCTCTCTCTTCGTGGGAGCTCATAGTAAGTAACTCAATCCTCCTTTGTGGTTGATTGGGAGAGACTTGGGGCTAGAGTGACAGCCCGGCTCTTTGTGAGCATATCAACAGAGACGTAGCTCCTTTGTGGAGTGAACTTCGGAAGAAAATCCTTTGTCTCCACTTACTTGTGTTCATTTGTTCTTGGAACTTGTTTTATCCCGATCTACTTATTTGTTGCTATACTCTGATATTGATCATATTTAGAAGGTTCCTTACATCCTTAGTGAACTTTGTATTCAAGTGGAATCGTCAAAAAGTTGTTAGTTTTCAGATCTCGAAGTTCTATTGAATTGCTTGTCGGAAGATCCGGCCTATCCTCGGATCTTCCGGAAATTCTGTTGTTGTCGGAAGATCCTATACACTGTCGGATCTTCCTGTCGGAAGATCCGAGATTGTGTCGGATCATCCGACTGTCTAACAGTTTTTCTGAGAATTATTGCAGAAATTTTAAACAGGCCTATTCAACCCCCTCTAGGCCTAGTATTGGTCCTTTCAATTGGTATCAGAGCCTAATCCCTTGTTTAGGCTTAACCGCTAAGGGAAAACACTATGGCCGGAACGGGAGATAGATCCGAGATGGCTTCCGCACACAAGGACAGAGATCCGACGCCCGTGGAGTCAAGCTCAAGCGATGATGAATTCAACATTAGCGATGTTGATGAGAGCTTGGATGAGCAAGAAAAGAAGAAGCAAAGAAGAAAGAAGATAAGGAGGAAGATCAAGGAGAAGGCCGAAAAAGAGGCGCAAAAGCTTCTCAAGAAGAAGTTGCGAGAAAGAGACGCCCTCGACGGACTTCACTCCGTGTCTCATCGATATGAGACATCTTCCTCTAACAAATCTTTCGACCCCTCTAATCTTAATTTTTCATCCGTTCCAATGGGCAAAGTCCCCAAATTCAATGGGATTGACTATGCCCGATGGAGCGATGATATGAAAGTTTACTTGCATGGTCTTCACCCATCTCTTTGGACCATTGTCAATATAGGTGTCGACAAGAGTGCAACACCAAGCCGTGAACAAGAGTACGACATCTTCCGCAACTCTCAAGCCGTGACCGTACTTAGGAGTGCTCTAAGCTCCTACGAGTACAACAAGATTAGAGGAATTGATAACGCCAAGGAGTTATGGGACACCCTTCAAATGACACATGAAGGATCGGATGAAGTCAAAGAAGGCAAGGTGGATCTCCTACAAGGAGAACTAGAAGCATTCGTCATGAAGAAGGATGAGTCCTTACAAGAAATGTATGATCGATTGAAGCTTCTAGTCACCGAAATTAGAATGCTTGGAAGCAATGATTGGGGAGAAAACAAGGTCACAAAGAAATTGCTTAGAGCATATGCACCAAAGAACCCAATGCTTGCCACAATGATTAGAGAAAGTGACAAGTTCAAGACTATGGTGCCCATTGAGCTATTCAACAAATTGCAATATCATGAGATGAATAGCTTGGATGTGACAAGGTCAATCCAACAAACCGAAGTCAAGACAATAGCTCTCAAGGCCGAACCAAGCAAGAAAGTTGAGTCAAGTGAGAAGACCTCAACTTCCAAGAAAAATGAAGATTCAAACGACCATGAGAGCACCGATGAAGAAACCGCCATGTTGGTTAGAAACTTCAAAAGATTCATGAAGACAAGAGGTGAAAAGAAGAGTTTCTCCCAACGAAGATGCTATGGGTGTGGAGAGAAAGGTCACTTCATTGCCGATTGTCCTCGCAAGAAGGATGACAAAGATGACAAGAAGCTCAAGGACAAGGTTGGCGACAAAGACAAGAAGTACAAGGAGAAGAGTAGAGAGTACAAGAAAAGATTTGGAAGTGCACATGTTGGTGAAGGTTGGGATTCATCAAGTGATGACTCCGGTGATGAAGAAATGGCCACTTGTGCCATTCATGCTCCTACATCAACTCCAAGACTCTTCAACAACATTGATGAGAGTGATAATGAAGCTCCCATGTGCCTCATGGCTCAAGGGACCAAGGTACTTGACACCACACCACCTTCTCCATCCACTCTATCATCATCTAGTAACATTGAAAATGAGCTAGATAATGAAGAAGCCGAACATGAGAGAAACATGATAAAGAAGTTTGGCAAAGATGGTTATAAATTTATTAAAAAACTATTAGAGAAAATTGAGAAAAGAGAGGAGAGTCTCGAAAGGCAAGAAGAATTGCTCATCCTTGAGAAGGAGAGAAACCTTGTCCTAGAAGAGGCTTTAGTTGAGGAGAAACTCAAGATTGAGAAGTTGACTTGTGAGTTATCTCAAGTCAATGACTCACGAGTGAAGATGTCAAAGGACTTGTCTTTGACAAATGACTCTCTCACTAACCTAAAGAATGCTAAAAATGAGCTTCAAGAAAGGCATTCAAGCCTAGAGATTAAATATAAAGATCTAGAAGCCAATTTTAGCTCTCTTTGGGAAAGTACCTCGAACAACTCTAAAACTAATCTTGACTCAAGTGTCTCTACTAGTGAAGGTTGCTCAAGATGTTATAAAATTGATGTACATGCTTGTACCACTAACCTTTCTAAGTTAGAGGAGCAAATCAAGAATAAGGAGGCTCAAATCCAAAAGTTGACCAAAGCCATTGGCCAAGATCAAAATAAGGACAAGAGTGTATTCGAGAACCACCCGGCATATAAAGCCGGTAGATATGGTACTATCAAGGATGGGCTTGGATACACTCGAGGAGGAAAGGCAAATGGCACAAAAAAGGTAAATGATCGTGATGTGACATTGTTCACCAAGGGGACCTTTCTAGGTGAACTAATGGATGCGGCTCATGGGATGGTAAGCCCAACGGAGCCCTTGCCAAAGGTAAAGGCATCCACTCAAAATGTCAAGATCAAGACCAAGAAAGAATAGAAGGTCATTGAGCACAAGCCATCACCAAACTACTCCATCAATTACATGGTCACTTGGGACCAAAATGGGAAGATGGTGGTAAAGTATATAGGTGCTCACACTAGGAAAATGATGAGAAGTGTATGGGTGCCTAAAATATCTAGAGCTAACTCTCAAGGACCCAATCAATTTTGGGTACCTAAGTCCAAGGCTTAAAACTTGTTTTGTAGGCATATTCCTCCGGTGGACCTTTGTGGTTATTGGATAGTGGATGTTCAAATCATATGACCGGAGAAAGGAATATGTTTGCAAAGCTACAAGAATATGACTCACCCGTTGAGAAGATCACATTTGGTGACAACAATCATGGTGATGTCATAGGTCAAGGTGAAGTAGCTATCTCACAAGACTCATCTCTTTCAAATGTTTATCTTGTTAATTCTTTAGGATACAATTTGTTGTCGGTCTCACAACTTTGTGAGAAAGGCTACAATTGTCTCTTTACTAATGAGGGTGTGAGCATCCTAAGAAGGGAGGATTCCTCTATTGCTTTTACGGGTCGACTTAAGGGAAAGCTTTACTTAGTTGATTTCACAACTAGTAAAGTGGAACCGAAGACTTGTCTAGTGGCAAAATCTAGCTTGGGTTGGCTTTGGCATCGCCGGCTAGCTCATGTTGGGATGAGGAACTTGGCCAAACTTCAAAAGGATGAACACATCCTAGGACTAACAAATGTTGTATTTGAGAAAGATAGGTTGTGTAGTGCTTGTCAAGCCGGGAAGCAAGTCGGTGCTCCACATCCACCCAAGAATATTTTGACTAGCTCAAGACCACTCAAGTTGCTTCACATGGATTTATTTGGACCGGTTGCATATGTTAGCATTGGCGGGAACAAGTATGGACTTGTTATTGTAGATGATTTTTCCCGTTTCACATGGGTCTTCTTTTTGCAAGACAAGAGTGAAGCTCAAACAATCATCAAGAGATTCATTAGAAGAGATCAAAATGAATTTGAGTTGAAGATCAAGCATATAAGAAGTGACAACGGGACGGAGTTCAAGAATACAAATATTGAAGAGTTTCTTGATGAAGAAGGAATCAAGCATGAACTTTCCGCACCATATACACCTCAACAAAATGGCATTGTTGAGAGGAAGAATAAGACCTTGATTGAAATGGCCCGGACCATGCTTGATGAGTACAAGATTCCGGACAACTTTTGGGCCGAGGCGGTTAGCATGGCTTGCCATGCCATCAACCGTCTCTTTCTTCAAAAGTACTTGAACAAGACTCCATATGAAGTTCTAACCGATAACAAACCAAAGGTGCACTACTTTCGAGTCTTTGGTTGCAAATGTTACATTCTTAACAAGAAAGCCAAAAGCTCAAAGTTTGCACCTAAGGTTGATGAAGGTTTTCTACTTGGTTATGGTACTAATGAACATGCCTACCGTGTTTTCAACAAAACCACCGGTTGTGTTGAGATCACGGTAGATGTGAAATTTGATGAAACTAACGGCTCTCAAGTAGAGCAAGTTGTTAATGACCTTGTAGATGAAGTCCCTCCATGTCAAGCTATCAAGAACTTGAGTTTAGGAGAAGTAAGGCCACAAGAGCTTCCAAATGAAGATGAAGTACAAGACCAAGATTCGGAAATAATGTTTAACATTGATCCATCATCATCAACAAGAGTTGAACCACCAAGCTCATCACAAGATCAAGTTCAAGATCATGGTGACGATCATGATCAAGGCAATGATCAAGGGGGAGCTCAAGGTGAAGATGCTCAAGATGTTGAGCCACATCATGAAGAAGATGATGATGGACCTATCCAACGTCAATCAACATTCTCACATCCAAGGGTGCATCAAAGTGTTCAACGGGATCATCCCGTTGACAACATTTTAGGGAGCATCCAAAGAGGGGTAACCACTCGTTCTCGTTTAGCAAATTTTTGTGGATTTTACTCGTTTGTCTCCTCTTTGGAACCTCTTAAGGTAGAAGAAGCACTTGGAGATGCGGATTGGGTCATTGCAATGCAAGAAGAATTGAACAACTTCACAAGAAATGAAGTATGGGAATTGGTCCCAAGACCCAAGCAAAATGTGATTGGCACCAAGTGGGTTTTCCGGAACAAACAAGATGAGAATGGTATTGTCACAAGAAACAAGGCTAGATTGGTCGCTCAAGGCTTCACTCAAATTGAAGGACTTGATTTTGGTGAGACATATGCTCCGGTGGCAAGGCTCGAGTCAATTCGTATCCTTTTAGCCTATGCATCACATTACAACTTCAAGTTGTATCAAATGGATGTGAAGAGTGCATTCTTGAATGGGCCTCTTGGGGAGCTAGTGTATGTGGAGCAACCACCCGGATTTGAAGACCCCAAGAAACCCAACCATGTCTACAAACTCCATAAGGC
Source organism: Echinochloa phyllopogon (assembly GCA_033239725.1). Lineage (NCBI taxonomy): Eukaryota > Viridiplantae > Streptophyta > Magnoliopsida > Poales > Poaceae > Echinochloa > Echinochloa phyllopogon. The sequence goes on along the minus strand of BTCW01000002.1, from coordinate 43,580,517 downwards.
GCTCTATGGGCTTAAGCAAGCACCTAGGGCTTGGTATGAATGCCTTAAGGATTTTCTTCTCAAGAATGGCTTTGTAATGGGCAAAGCCGATTCTACTCTCTTCACTAGAAAAATAGACAAAGATTTATTTGTTTGTCAAATCTATGTTGATGATATAATCTTTGGTTCTACTAATGAAACTTTTTGTGAAGAGTATAGTAGGATAATGACCAAGAGATTTGAAATGTCAATGATGGGAGAATTGAAGTTCTTTCTAGGATTTCAAATCAAGCAATTGAAGCATGGCACATTCATATGTCAAACCAAATATACAAGTGATATGCTCAAGAAATTTGACATGGCCAATGCTAAGCCCATCAAGACCCCTATGCCGGTGAATGGTCATCTTGATCTAAATGAGGAAGGCAAATCCGTCGATCAAAAGGTATATCACTCCATGATTGGTTCATTTCTTTACCTTTGTGCATCTAGGCCGGATATTATGCTTAGTGTGTGCATGTGTGCAAGATTTCAAGCCAATCCTAAGGAATGTCATTTAATGGTTGTTAAGAGAATTCTTAGATATTTAGTGCATACTCCGAACCTTGGCTTGTGGTATCCCAAGGGCTCCACTTTTGATCTACTTGGCTACTCCAATTCGGATTATGCCGGTTGCAAAGTAGATCGGAAGAGTACAACGGGGACTTGCCAATTTCTTGGTAGGTCTTTGGTGTCTTGGAGCTCTAAGAAACAAAATTCCGTTGCGCTATCCACCGCCGAGGCCGAGTATGTTGCAGCCGGTGCTTGTTGTGCTCAACTACTTTGGATGAGGCAAACCTTGAGTGACTTTGGTTGTGAGTTCAAAAATATCCCACTCTTGTGTGACAATGAGAGTGCCATAAAACTAGCCAACAACCCCGTTCAACACTCAAGAACCAAGCACATTGACATTCGACACCACTTCCTTAGAGATCATGAAGCCAAAGGAGATATCGCCATATGCCATATTGGAACCGAAAAACAATTAGCCGATATCTTCACCAAGCCTCTTGATGAGCAAAGGTTTTGTTCCTTGAGGAGTGAGCTAAATATTTTGGATTCTCGTAACTTGGCTTGACTTGTTGCATACACAATTGTTTGATGCCTAGATTAGGAGAAAAATTGTTTTATCTTATATTTGTGTGAGTTTTTCAAAATATTTGATCTTGTGATCGTTGGATCATATCTTGTCTCAAGTTGATCATGGTTAATTGGTTGATTGTTTGCTGCTGATCAACTTTGGGACAAGTGTCTTACTTGTTCCTAAGCAAGCTCTCTCAAAATCTTCAATCAAATCTCATCATGCAAAATAATCTTTGAGACACTTCTCTTCTGCCCCGGATCTTCCGACATACCCCCGGAACTTGCCCCTGGAAGTTCTGGGTGGCTCTGTCTCTAATCGTTCTCTCTGAAAATTTTCGGATCTTCCGACCCTGTCGGATCTTCCGACGCTCTGTCGGATCTTCCGGACCTGGGAACTCTCGGAACTTCCGGTCTGGTCTCTCTGGTTCTGTCTCTGCCGGATCTTCCGGCCTGCTCATCGGATCTTCCGGCCTGTGCGCGATATATATATCTGGAACCGAACCGGTACCCCTTCCTTCCTCACTTTTCCACAACCAGCGCCTCCCCTCTCCTACTCTCTACCCCATACGGCGACTTGGAGATTGGACCGTGGATTTCTTCACCAAGTGACTCCCTTTGATTCCCCAACGCATCAAGACTTCATCTTTCTCGGAATCATCAAGTTTTTGTGAGCTTTTTCAAGGTACTTGCCCCAAAATCTTTCCATCGCCCGATCTATCAATGTAGGAGGTTCTAGCTGTTTTCCCTCGGTGAATCATCTCATATACATGTCTAGAATACTTCCCTATGATTTCACGAAGTTTAGTGGGCTTAATCTACTGTTTCTAGGTTGCTAGGGTTTGACCCGACTCTGTCGGATCATCCGACTGTGAGCCAGAAGATCCGGACCCCCGGATCTTCCGACTCATTGCCGGAAGATCCGACCGAGTCGAGTTCTGTCCTATCAATTTAGTTGCAAATCCTTGATCCTTTCTCTAAATATATTCTTTCATATCTTATCAGATGGTTAGAGAGAAGGTTACACAGAAGAAGACTACATCCCTAACTGTGCGCCCATCTTCCGGTCGCACCAAGAGTGCCTTTCACCCCAACAAAGGTTCAGCTTCAGAGTCAGACTCTTCATCAGATGGGGAGATTAGAGAGGTCAGCAAGGGCAAGAGATCATTGGAGCAATCTTCCTTGCCTCGCTCTGTCCGTGGAAGAGGGCAGTCCAATGTGCAGGGGCGCCAGATTCCCCCTCGCCCTAGAGTTAAGAGGGCTAATCAGCAAGAGGGACCGGGGACTCAATACAATGATGACATTGATATCTCCTTCCTTGCTCAGAATTTCATCAGCACTGCTATTCCATTCAGACATACACAAGACAGTGCAGTGGTCAACTTCAGGTTGGCACAAAATAGCATGAAGCCCCTAAGGTTTAGTGCACATGAGGATCCTAGGACTATTCAATACAAGCCATTCAGAGGTGATCCTAGGTTTTGGGTGGCACACCAAGCAGACTGGTATGAGTCTGTTATCTTGAAGATGACCCGAATATGCACTCCCATGTATTGGGTTGATTGGAAATATCTGAAGAGCTTCCCACCACCGCTCAAGCCAGTCATAGATGATGTGTATAAGAGGTGTGTGGAGATGGACCTGGACAAGATCATGGCCTTCGAGTGCTCATATAATGAAGAAGTCATTGCCTAGTTCTATGCCACACTTTGGGTAGATGAAGAAAGGTACGAGATGCATTGGACACTTTGTGGTAAACGCCTTTCTATTTCTCTGCATGATTTTGCTGGATTATTTGGGCTTGCTGAGGAGACTGCTTATGCACACACAAGCAATGATCGCAGCAAGATCGATCTTCATCATGGGAGAATTTTGGATGACACCAAGCTAGCCTTCATGTATGATCATGCTTATGGTGATGTTGTTTTTGAGAAGTACAAGGGTCTCTCTCCATTTTATAAGTTGCTGAATCAACTGTTTAGAGGGACTATGTATCCGAGAGCAGGAGATGCGGACAACATCTCAAAGAGGGCCAAGAACCTGCTATTTCAGATGGCCCCCGGGAAGCCCAAGTTCAAGGTTTTTAATTTCATTTGGAATGAAATTATTTATTGCTCACATGATGCTTCCAGTGGATGTCACTATGCCCCTTACATTTTTCACATGATTACTCATTTGACTGGGGTAAACATATTGACTGACAAGATCCATCCAGCTTATAAATCCCCTCAAGGCAAGATTTCTCAACTTTTGAAGATCAAGTCTAAGCCTTATCATGGTGCTCCAACTCCATCATCTCGAGGTGCTTCATCTTCCCAAGCTCCTCCATCTAGTGTTCCATCTAGTGTTCCAACTTCCTCTAGTGGCCCCTCATTTGCTCCCAAAGGAAAAATGAGCAAGTTGGATTTCCTTCTTCAAGGCATGTTCTCTTGCTTCAACATGTGCAAGCATGAAGTTAAGAGATCCCATGAGCAAGAGAAGCGGGCTGAGCATGATAGATATATGGCGGATAAGCGCCATAAGGAGCTTCTTGACAAGTTAAACATGCCACACTCTCCGGTTCATCAACTCCGGGAAGTTACTCCTCCACCCTCTTTTGAAAATCCATGGGAGGATTATTCTCAAGAGTTTGTCTTTGGTGCTTCTCACTCCCAAGGACAAGGTGAAGCGGATATTGTTGAGGAAGAGGAAGAGGAAGAAGAAGAGAAGGTTGATATTGAAGAATCTGAGGAAGAGGAAGAAGAATACATCAGTGAGCCCGAGACGGATGAGGAGCGTCGCAAGGGCAAGGCTCCCGCTATTGATGAGGATGAAGAAGAAGATGATGATGGTGATGATGATGGCAACGACGACGACGAGGACGAGTAGCTCCCTTTTTGGTCTTTGATGACAAAGGGGGAGTGAATTTGGGCCATATGCCATCTATCGTTTATCTATCTTTTATTTTATTCTTGTGAGCTTGTGAACTTGTAAGACTTTCAATTTGTGTTATGGATGGTGTGCCAAACAGAGAATTTTATTTGTAAGACTTTATTTCGATTATTACTAGTGTGATACTATTATTATGAAATGCTTATGGATGATGTGATGTTATTTCTCACTTTATTGTTGTGAATATCTTGTCATATGCATCACGATGATTTTATCACACCATGCACAAATTGAGGGGGAGCTACTACATGTATTTTATTCCTTTTATGCACCCAAATTTGTATTGTCATCAATCACCAAAAAGGGGGAGATTGAAAGTGCATCTAGGCATTTAATCTATTTTGGTGATTAATGGCAATAGAAATTCGGATATGATGTTGTGCTTGAGTTGTGCAGGAATAAAATGAAATAAAGAGAAAGATAGCACAAAAGGAAGTACCCCAATTCTTTTTGATATGGTGGAAGACTCAATTGGCAATTTAAATTCTATTTTCCTTTTGAAATTGAGTATAGGACCACCGTACTATCAAGGGGGACGTAGTTGATGATTTCCAGTTGCTAAAAGTGCTTTGCTTGAGATGAAAAATTCTTTAGAGCCACAAAAACACTTCACTAACCCCTTTCCTGCGTGGCCGGATCTTAGGCCGGAAGATCCGACCAGGAGTTCCGGGGCGCTCGGCCTTGGGATTTTCCTGGCCGGAAGATCTGACCGGAAGTTCCGGGCCGCTCGGCCTTGGAATTTTTCCTGGCCGGAAGATCCGACCCTGGTCGGAACTTACATGACTTAGCCGTTTTTTCAGCCTCGGAAGTGTCCTGAGTACATGTTCCGGCCCCTGGCCGGATGATCCGACTGCAAGTTCCGGCTGGCTCTGTCTTGAGATTTCTTTGGGCCGGAAGTTCCGGGGTCGCCCGGAAGATCCGACAACTGGTCGGAAGATCCGGCCCTCGGAACTTACCTGGAGTTTTTTTGTTACTCAGTTCTGTTGCTTATCGGAAGATCCGACCAAGTATCGGAAGATCCGGTACCCCTTCGCAGTGAACATAACGGTCATATTTTGGGGGGTCGGTATTTATACCCCTCACCCCCCTTCATTCACTGCTGGCTGCTCCATTGACCTAACTCGTGACAAACCTTCATTTGAGCATTCACTCCTCCTCTCCACTCCCTTCCAAGCTTGATTCTTCCAAGATTCAACTAGGGTTTGAGTGAGTGAGAAGCTTTGAAGTGTGAGACTTTTGTGCCTCTTCAACTAGTTCATCTCTCAAGCACTTGAAGCACTTGATTTCGTCGATCTACGATTGTTACTCTTGGAGCTTGCTCCTAGACGGTTAGAGGTGCCGGTGAACTCCCATTCTCTTGTGGTTTGAGTCCCGGAAGTTTGTATTACCCTCTCTCTTCGTGGGAGCTCATAGTAAGTAACTCAATCCTCCTTTGTGGTTGATTGGGAGAGACTTGGGGCTAGAGTGACAGCCCGGCTCTTTGTGAGCATCTCAACGGAGACGTAGCTCCTTTGTGGAGTGAACTTCGGAAGAAAATCCTTTGTCTCCACTTTTACTTGTGTTCATTTGTTCTTGGAACTTGTTTTATCCCGATCTACTTATTTGTTGCTATACTCTGATATGGATCATATTTAGAAGGTTCCTTACATCCTTAGTGAACTTTGTATTCAAGTGGAATCGTCAAAAAGTTGTTAGTTTTCAGATCTCGAAGTTCTATTGAATTGCTTGTCGGAAGATCCGGCCTATCCTCGGATCTTCCGGAAATTCTGTTGTTGTCGGAAGATCCTATACACTGTCGGATCTTCCTGTCGAAAGATCCGAGATTGTGTCGGATCATCTGACTGTCTAACAGTTTTTCTGAGAATTATTGCAGAAATTTTAAACATGCCTATTCACCCCCCCTCTAGGCCTAGTGTTGGTCCTTTCAACCCCGACATGAACTGGGCGCACTGCTTCACCATAGAAGCTACCGCCGGAGATGACGTTGGCTGCTCATACCACATTCGGCGCCAACAACCACCTTCGAAGGAAGGAGCTGGCGAGGTAGACGAGGAGTTGGAAGCTACATCGGCACCTCAAGAACTCGAAGATGGAAGACTACCCACCGTCGACGAGCTCGTGGAAATAAACCTCGGGACAGAAGATGATCCACGACCCATCTTCGTTAGCGCCACACTCACAGAAGACGAGCGAGAAGACTATAGGAACTTCCTAATGGATTACCGAGATTGCTTTGCCTGGAGCTACAAGGAAATGCCGGGGCTTGATCCTTGTGTCGCCACACACAAGCTGGCGATTGACCCACAGTTTCGTCCCGTCAAGCAACCACTGCCGCGCCTCCGGCCGGAGTTTGAAGATCAAGTTATCGCAGAGGTCGATAAGCTCATCAAGGTGGGCTTCATCAAGGAGATTCAATACCCTTTGTGGCTCGCCAACATCGTTCCGGTGGAGAAGAAGAACGGACAAGTTCGGGTCTGCGTTGACTTTCGTGACTTAAACCGAGCCTGTCCGAAAGACGACTTCCCGCTGCCAATCACGGAGTTGGTGGTGGACGCTACCACTGGATTTGCTGCCCTGTCCTTCATGGATGGGTCATCGGGTTACAACCAGATCAAGATGGACCCCGTCGACGCATTCGACACCGCGTTTAGGACGCCCAAGGGGAACTTCTACTACACGGTGATGCCGTTTGGGTTGAAGAACGCTGGTGCTACATATCAGCGCGCCATGACGTACATCCTCGACGATTTGATCCATCACTCGGTGGAGTGCTACGTCGACGACATGGTGGTAAAGACTAAAGACCGGAAGGACCATCAAGCGGACCTGCGAGTGGTCTTCGAACGCCTGCATCGACATCAACTCAAGATGAACCCCCTCAAGTGCGCCTTCGCCGTCTAGTCAGGCGTCTTCCTCGGGTTCGTCGTCCGGCATCGAGGGATCGAGATCGAGCCAAAGAAGATCAAGGCGATCATAAACATGCCGCCACCGAAGGAGTTGAAGGATTTGAAGTCCTTACAAGGAAAGCTGGCGTATATCCGGCGTTTCATCTCCAACCTCTCCGGGCGCGTCCAACCCTTCTCCAAGCTGATGAAGAAGGGTGCACCGTTTGTTTGGGACGAGGAATGCCAAGAAGGACTTGACAACATTAAGAGGTACCTTCTCAACCCTCCTGTCCTGGCAGCCCTTGTAAAAGGGCGCCCACTCATCCTCTACGTTGCAGTGCAACCCTCGTCGATAGGCGCTTTGCTTGCACAACACAATGATGAAGGCAAAGAGGTGGCGTGCTACTACTTAAGCCGCACCATGGTGGGCGCTGAATGCAACTACTCACCCATAGAGAAGTTGTGCCTGGCGCTAATCTTCGCGCTAAAAAAGTTGAGGCACTACATGCTGGCACACCAAGTTCAACTCGTTGCAAGAGCGGACCCTATAAGGTATGTGCTAAGCCAGCCTGTGCTCATGGGGTGGCTTGGAAAATGGGAACTACTTATGATGGAGTTCGACATCACCTTCGTCCCGCAGAAAGCAGTGAAGGGGCAAGCCTTGGCTGAGTTTCTGGCAGCACACCCAGTGCCTGACGACTCGCCGCTCATCGCCGACTTGCCGGATGAGGAAGTCTTCTCCACCGAGCTTGAAGCCCCTTGGGAGCTCTACTTCGATGGCTCTTCGCGTACGGATTCCAACCCCGACGGCACCCTCAAACGAAGAGCCGGAGCCGGACTGGTGTTTAAGACCCCGCAAGGGGGAGTGATGTACCACTCGTTCTCCCTGCTGAAGGAGGAGTGCTCCAACAATGAAGCGGAGTACGAGGCGCTCATCTTCGGGCTGCTCTTAGCTCTCTCTATGGAGGTATGTTCCCTTCGAGTTCACGGGGACTCCCAGCTCATTGTTCGACAGATCAATGGGATTTATGAAGTTCGTAAGCCGGAGCTGGTGCCTTATTGCCAAGCAGCCCGGAAGCTCATGGATAAGTTCAAGTATATTGAAGTCGTCCATGTACCTCGAAGCAGGAACGCGCCAGCTGACGCCCTGGCAAAGTTGGCTTCAGCGCTTGTCCTCCCTGAGGGCGAGCCTACACAAGTCACTATCGAAGAAAGGTGGCTCCTCCCTGTTGTTCTAGAGCTTGTACCAGAGGAGTATGAAGTCAACACCGTCACGACGAACGCCGTTGAAGAGGATGACTGGCTTAGACCCTTCCTCGACTACTTCAAGCACGGCAGCCTCCCCGACGACCCGGTCAAGAGGCGCCGACTGCAACGGCGGCTTCCCTCCTATGTCTATAAGGCGGGAGTACTATACAAGTGCTCCTATGGACAGGACGTCCTTCTTCGATGCATCAATCGACGTGAAGTTGGTCAAGTCCTGAAAGAGGTGCACCATGGAGTCTGCGGCGGTCACCAAAGTGGGCCAAAGATGTATCACAGTGTCCGCTTAGCTGGATACTATTGACCCGGCATCATGACAGACTGCCTCCAGGTGGCTAGGAGTTGCCACGGTTACCAAATTCATGGCAATTTCAAGCACCAACCCCCGGCGGTTCTACACCCGACGGTCCCTTCGTGGCCATTCGACGCCTGGGGCATCGACGTCATCGGCCCCATCGACCCTCCTTCATCATCAGGCCATCGCTTCATCCTTGCTGCAACGGACTACTTCTCCAAGTGGGCGGAAGCCGTGCCACTGCGCGAAGTGAAAAGCGACAACGCCATCAACTTCCTGGAGCGGCACATCATATACCGCTTCGGGATTCCGCACCGCATCACCTTCGACAATGCTAAAGCCTTCAAGTCGGGAAAGATGTACCGATTCGTGGAGAAATACAAGATCAAGTGGAACTATTCCACTGGGTACTACCCTCAAGCAAACAGAGCGATCGAGGCGTTCAACAAGACCCTCGGGAAGATACTCAAGAAGACGGTGCACAAGCATAGAAGGGATTGGCATGACCGTCTCTTTGAAGCTCTTTGGGCGTACCGCGTCACAGTCCGTACCCCAACTCAAGCCACCCCGTACTCTCTCGTGTGTGGGTGTGAAGCTGTCCTACCCTTGGAAGTCCAGCTGCCGTCATTACGGGTGGCTCTTCAAGAAAGACTCACCCAAGACGAGCAGATTCGTCTGCGATTCCAAGAGCTCGATGCCCTGGAGGAAGGATGACTTCAAGCGGTGCAAAACCTGGAGTTGTATCGCCAAAATATGGTGAGGGCCTACGACAAGCACATCAAGCAGCGGGTCTTCAGGAAAGGCGAACTGGTGCTCGTACTTCGGTGCCCCATCGTCATCACGCACAAGATGAAGGGAAAGTTTGAGCCCAAATGGGAAGGGCCGTACGTCATCGAGCAAGCCTACGACGGAGGAGCCTACCAGCTGGTCGATCAACAAGGAGCTCGACCAATGCCATCGATCAACGGCAGGTTCTTGAAAAAAATATTTTGCATAAAGTTTTTTTTCTTTAGGTGGTCAGGGTGCATTCACCGTTGCACTACTCGGCTGCCTTTTCCCTTTTCTTTTTACCAAAAATGGACCATCCGAGTCCTACAAAAATAGCTTTCCCCTCAAAATTGTTCAGCTGTAGTGAGGGATTTTGTTGCCTTGGGAGTCTGTCTGGAAGGAGTTGAGGTGTCGACAGCTGACGCCCCTTCATGCACTATACACGGCGCGTGCCAAGCGTGCTCTGCCGGGGGCAGTGGGAAGACGACTGGTGTTACTCCTAAGCAGCGAAGTGACCATATCCCTCGCGCTTCTTGATATGGGGCAACACCGTCCAGGGAAGACTATAGGAAGAAGAGCAAGGAAGGGCTACCTGGTGCAACACAAGTTTCATACAGTGTGAAGCCACTTGCCATCCCTGGAAGGTGACAACAAGGGACCAAAAGAAACATGCCTGCGAGGATTCATCTAGTTACACAAAGGCGGACAGCTGCCTCCCAAATTTCATGATGTGGAAAGATTCAAGATGCAAGCCTCAAGTCTCAACGGGTGTCCAAAGAAGACAGCCTGAGTCGAAAAAAAATCAAAGAAGAAAGTTATCAAGTCAAAGTCTCAACGGGTCCCCAAAGAAGATGACCCTGATTCAAGTTTCAAGCAAGCCCAACCTCAGTTGGAAGGTGGAGGGCAGCTGTTCACCATCCTCGACAAAAGTAATGGCAAAATTCCATAAGTCATTACCCCAGAACCCCTTTACCAACTCACCACACCTACGCTTCTATGCTAGGAAGGGCGAGTAGATTGTGGTGCTACTCAATGCGAAGGAGTCTCATCAAGTGATTATTTCCATCACCGTCCGGCAGAGTCGTGGAAGCATGTAGTCCATACTCACACACACCAAGGCGGCAAGGCTGGTCACTCATCATCGCCATGGTCATTCGGCGACACCTGATGACTTAGTCCCCTGGCAGCCCTATTCTAAATTGCTCTCATAGCTAACACTAGATGGGAAAGCCAACATTTTTTTCAAAAAAAAACCAACACAAAACTTTTTTTTCTTTCTTTGATGTTTTATTCATCCTCATTTGTTTGCTACGTTTTATGCTAACAAACACGTGCAAGCGGGACACTTGGTACTATCAGTGTTGCAGGATTTCACTTCAACGGGAGCAGTGCGACGCACCAACGCGGGATGGCGTCAAGCTGTGAAACCCTTCAACCCAGTTGGCTGGCACCTCCATAGGTCGCGACTGAGTTGATAAACACCTCTTTAACGGGAACAGTGCGGCTGAAAGTGCATCTAGGCACTTACATGTTTTGGTGATTTTGGATGACAACATGATTCGTATCTAACTTGTTTGCTTAAGTATTTGAGCAGGGTTTTATTAGTATGAACTTCCATATAAGATATTCATTGAAAGGTATATATGATCATTAGTAGTATGATTGTCAAGAAAGCAAACAAGTGGTAATAATCCCAAGCAATCAAAGTAGAATGTGACAAGTAATTGGAAATGACAATATGAGACAAGGACTTAAGAACATTAGTTGGTCTCATAAATTAGATACTTGTCAAAGGTTTTGGGATAAGTTATTTGAAGAAATTGGGATGTCTTTGGGATTGTTCCATGGCAATGTTTTTATACAAAGTGAGACATGACTCTATAGTTAGTATATGGTCTCAAGTGCATTAATGCTTATGGACAAGTTATCTACCAAAGAATACATACAAGAAGATATTCGAAGACATTTCAAATCAATTGAAGACAATGATATTCAATGTGGTATTCATAATGATGCAATGCAAAGCAAAGCCTAATTTGGCAAGAGAGGACGGAAGGGATCAAGCTAGATGGGAGTGACGTTCCTAACAAAGTGAAGGGCAAGTTGGTCTTGTAGCTGAGGGACTTTGTTGGTGGAAAGGTCTAGCATTATAGTTTGGTTTCTATACGTGGATCAAGTCATATCAAGTGAAGCAATGCGAAGCATCTAATCTTTATTGATCATATAATGAAATGGCTTATGAATTGTTCCATACAATGGAAATTCTAAGTCATTGGCTCAAGATGGATTTGCTCAAGGAATATAAAGGTGTTGAAGCCCTCAAAGTTCAAAATGACCAAGTATGGCAACAATCAAAGCATTGAAGCTCAAGTGGAAGAATTCATCTTTTATTTTATCTTGAGTTTAGGAATGCCGTACTATCAAGAGGGATGGAACATTAGTTGTCTTGATAACACCAAAAAAGTGCTCAATAGTTCAACTGAAAGGACCTTGATGTCACCTAGAGGGGGGTGAATAGGTGAATCTGCAATTTACAAACTTTTTCACACAAATCAGTACCTAAACCGGTCAGACCGGTTTGCAAAACCGGTCAGACCGCTTTCAGCCAGAAAGCGGTAAGACCGCTTTGCCAAAGCGGTCAGACCGATTTTCAACAGAGAAAACCGACTATGTGAATTAACCCCCTTTACGAGTTCTAGCACAAACCAAACTTGATGATGGGCTCTTGTAGATGATATCTAGAAGGTCCACTTAGTCCCTACACACAAGAAGAGCACACCCAAGTAGAACAATGCAGAAGCTAATATAAATTCTCGAAATGAACTTGTGAAGTAAAACAAGAGACAATGATTTGTTTTCCCGAAGTTCGGAGTTCACCACTGCCACTAAGGCTGTCACAAAGACATGATGAATCCTAGTCTCCGTTGAGGGCCTACGAAAGGCGGGCTTATCCACTCCAAGCCACTTTCCTCGATTCCACTAGCTTTTGACCCTTTTCCACGAAGGAGGCAAGGCCAGCCCTTACAACAAATCCATGGCTTACCACACACGAGGTAGCTCACCGGCGACGCCTAACCGTCTAGGAGGATCACCTCCAAGAGTAACAAATGCTCCAATGGTTGCTAGACTTCACCGGAAGTGCTCAAGACTATGTATATGCTCTCAATAGCTGAAATTGCTTTCACTTGCTATCTATTGCTCACAACAAATACATCCCTCAACCCAAATCCAAAGAAATGATCAAAAACAATCAACTCTCACAAAGAGAGGTTTGGGGAGAGCTTGCAAGTGCTTGGGAAGGCTTGGGACAAGCCACAAAGGCAGGGGAACCAGCACCCCTCACAAGAGAGGGGTATGGGGTATAAATACCCCACACAACACAAACTAGCCATTATAGCCGTTGGAAACCGGTCAGACCGGTTTCCCAAACCGGTCAGACCGGTTTACGAACTATACTAGCCGTTACACCTGTCAGAGCCCAAACCGGTCTGACCGGTTTCCCAAACCGGTCAGACCGGTTTGGGACGACTCAGCACACTCAAGTCCCAAAAGCGGTCAGACCGCTTACCAAAACCGGTCAGACCAGTTTTGGTCTTCTCAGCACACTAAGTCCCTAAAGGACTTCTCTCTTAAGGTTATCTCACATGGGTTGACCTATTGAGCACTTTTCGGTGTTATCAAGACAACTAATGTTGCATCCCTCTTGATAGTACGGCTTTCCTAAACTCAAGATAAAAAATATAAATGAATTCTTCCACTTGAGCTTCAATGCTTTGATTGTTGCCATACTTGGTCATTTTGAACATTGAGGGCTTCAACATCTTTATACTCCTTGGGCAAATCCATCTTGAGCCAATGACTTAGAATTTCCATTGTATGGAACAATTCATAAGTCATTTCATCATATGATCAATAAAGATTAGATGCTTCGCATTGCTTTACTTGATATGACTTGATCCACGTATAGAAACCAGACTATAATGGTAGACCTTTCCACCAACAAAGTCCCTCGGCTACAAGACCAACTTGCCCTTCACTTTGTTAGGAACGTCACTCCCATCTAGCTTGATCCCTTCCGTCTTTCTTGTCAAATTAAGTTTTGCTTTGCATTGCATCATCATGAATACCACATTGAATATCATTGTCTTCAATTGATTTGAAATGTCTTCGAATATCTTCTTGTATGTATTCTTTGACGGATAACTTGTCCATGAGCATTAATGTACTTGAGATCATATACTAACCATAGAGTCATGTCTCACTTTGTATAAAACCATTGCCATGGTACAATCCCAAAGACATCCCAATTTCTTCAAATAATTTATCCCAAAGCCTTTGACAAGTATCTAATTTATGAGACCAACTAATGTTCTTAAGTCCTTGTCTCATATTATCATTTCCAATTACTTGTCACTTTCTACTTTGATTGCATGGGATTATTACCACTTGTTTGCTTTCTTGACAATTATACTACTAATGAGCATATATTCCTTTCAATGAATATCTTGTATGAATGTTCATACTAATAAAACCCTGCTCAAATACTTAAGCAAACAAGTTAGATACAAATCATGTTGTCATCCGAATCACCAAAACATGTAAGTGCCTAGATGCACTTTCAATCTCCCCCTTTTTGGTGATTGATGACAACATGATTAAAGCTAACAAAAAGATATGACATTTAAGTTCAAGATAACTGAGATATATGGTGAGCTCCCCCTTAATATGTGCTTTGAATGAAATTCTCAAAAATTCGGCCTCAAATGCCAAATGCACATATAACCAATAAAATTTAGAGCTCCCCCTATATCTCAGCATCCAACATGTGCAACAAGTGTGTGTGACATAATAAAACAAAGTGCGATGCATATGACAAGTATAGCACTCAAAAATACAAAGGGAAGCTCAAGCCAGCTGTCTGGGCCAAACCGGTCAGACCGGTTTGGGAAACCGGTCAAACCGGTTCCACCCCGACAGACAGCCTGTCTGGGCCAAACCGGTCAGACCGGTTTGGGAAACCGGTCAGACCGGTTTCACCCAGACAGATAGCTTGTGAAATAACATTGCATCAACCAATACATGTATATCACACTATCAAATAATCACTTAGAATATATAAAAGAGTTCACACACATTAGCACTCATTACAATGTCTCAAGTCCACAAATGGATAAGATAAGTATTTATTAGAATCATCCAAAACATCCAAAGTGACATGACTACAAGATCAACTAGAAAAGCTTTAATCCGTTCTTCTCCCCCTTTGTCATCAAGCATCCATAAAAGGGCCTGGAGAAGCTTGTAGTCACGCTCCCTTCATGCATCAACTCCCTTCTGTCATCAAAAAGTGGGGCTAAGATCATCTGACAAAGAAGATGTAGTCCAATGAAAACCTTCACTCAAGTGAATGTGTATATGTGATAATATGGAGTGATTAAGATGTGCTAGTCATTGTCTAAGATAGAGATGTGTTAGACATACCATGACTAGGAGCGGAAGAGGGTCCAAAGATAGAAGCTGCTGCCTGTGAAGCGAAGTCTACGGGAGATGGAGATGGTGCACTAGAGAACTGAACTCCCGCCATGGAAGATGAAGAACCACCATAGGCATAAGATGAGGACGGGAGTGAAGCGGCTGCAAATGTCGGTCCTGAAGGTGCAAACCCGAACGAGGAACCAAACAGATCACCCTCTGAAGTATGCATGTATGGTATAACTCCTGAAGCATCAACTAACTGAGGAGGGGGTGGTGGAGGCTGTGTACTCGGTCCAGCTGATCCATATCCAAACAAATCACCATACTCCTCAAAGTACCCCGCACTCATGTGATCGGTCATGATGTCTCGAAGTGGGGGAATCTCAGGAAGCTCAAGTGGTGGAGAGATAGGTGATGGTGGATCATTGGGACTCAATGCTGTGTGTAATCTCTTAACTGCATCTCGAGTCCTCTTGGCCTCTAGCCTCTGCTGCCTGACACTGATCTGAACATCCCTTTGGCCTTTACAAATGCCTGTGAACATAGATATGAATTTTTTAATAGGAGATGTCCGACCTGCTGACTGGGTGCTGCTGCCAGGTCCAAACCGGTCAGACCGGTTTGGGGAACCGGTAAGACCGGTTTGCCCCGGCTGCTGCTGTCCTCGCTGCCGCTGCTGCTGTCCTCGCTGCTGCTGCTGCTGCTGCTGGGCACCTCCGGCTGCTGCCTCTGTGTCTGCTGGTGGAGGAGAAGGCACCCTGAACTTGTGAGGAACAGGAGGGTGAAGTGGCTTGTGTTGGGTGTCCTTTGTGATCTTGAGGCTCGTGACCTTCTCAATAAGAAGCATAATGAAAGGACTGTAGGCACAAATTTTCTGAGGGCTCTCAGAAATAGTCTTGATCTCATGCCAAATAAAGTCGGCAACACTGAATGGAGGAGTCTCCTCACCAATCCTCAGATAGTACATCAAGTTCCTCATGTAAAGCAAGATATCTGAGGTGTTGCCATCTCTAGGAGTGAGTGTCTTTCTTAGTAGTCTATAGAGAATCCCGTAGTAGGTATAAAGACCACTCACTTTTCCCCAACTGCCACACTGATCCCTGGGATACATGAAACTTATCTCAGATGGTTCCATAACACCTCTGTTATGTATCCTGGCCATGTCATCACTCTCATGTCCAACTCTGAGTATGTGAGAGAAATCAGTGAAGGTGACATGAAAGCGCTGTCCCTCTGTCATCCAATGCATGGCTCTCACTTGCCTGCCATCCTCCTCATGGGAACCGAAAAACACAGTAGCATAAAACTGAGCAATCACCTCCTTGTTCCAGCTGTGCCTGAAGCCCATGAGGTGTTTGATCCTCTTTTCTGAGCAGACTCTGATGATATCATTGAATACTGGGTTGTTCTGCTTGCTCATGTACTCCCAGTCAACATACTGTGCTTCTGATGTGATCTTGGTCTTCTTCATTATTGCTGTGGCATAGAAGTCCTGCTGAAAAAGAGTCCAAAATCTGTAGTCAGTGGCTGTCTTATCCACACCAAGTGGACTAGTCGTCCTCAACCTCCTGACAACATCAGTCATCCCACCGGCAAGATAATCTGTCACTCTCCTGCTAGCTAGACCGGTGGGTCGGCATATCTCAAGAACAAGCGGTTCATCCTCCACTTCCTCATCAACTGCTGCTTCTTCTTCCTCTAGATCATCCGCAGCCATCTCTTCATCATCATGCTCATTAGCATGGGCCTCTACCCTGTAGTTCTCATCCTCAACCTCATCTTCATCACTGGTGTTGGCAACCTCCTCAATTTCATCAACCGGCTGCTCAGCTGCCCTTTTCGGCCTTCTAGGCCTCAAGTCTCTGCCACTGGCTGTGCCCGAGCTACTGCCCCCGGGTGCATCAAATTTTCTCTTCTTAATTCTCTCGGCATGTGATCCCTTTGGCATCTTTTACTGTCTTTTCTGGGTCAAGAGAGATGTATAAACATGATATAAGTACTTAGAAAAAGATTGGTTCAAGAATTGAATAAATGGAGAGCACCAAACAAGTTTTGGGTCAGCTCAGAGCCAAACCGGTCAAACCAGTTTCAGAAACCAGTCAGACCGCTTTTGCCTGAGCTGAGCCAAAACAAGTTTGGATCCAATCTAGACAGATTTTGATCTGGATTTTGATAAGATATAGATATACAAGTTATCCCTAGTCCATGTGTGAGCTAATACTGTGCAGAACACGGACTTGTGCCCTCACTGCCCAAACCGGTCAGACCGGTTTCAGAAACCGGTCAGACCGCTTTGCGCAGTGAGGATGCAAATCCTTGTTGCGCAAAATATAGCCAACCAAATTGAATGATCTCTTAGGGATAGGTTCCTAGACATGCCAGAAGATGTTCTACCAAAGGGTTTTCAAAAATATGCATTGAGCTCATAGATCGGGCATAGGAAAGATTTGAATTCCTTGAGAGCTATGAACTCCGAGATAGAAGAGATTTTGAGTCCAAAACTTGATGGGAATCCAATCTCCAGCCTTGGTGCAATCCAATCCCAACAAGAAATCAACTTTTCCTTGGTTGATTCTTCAAATCGCCAAGGGGAGGCTCCTCTTCGGTGAAGAACAAGAGATAGAGGGCTGGGGGGATGAGTGAATAAGGGAGGAGAGAGGAAATCACGGGAAGGCATAAAAAACGAGTGGCCCACCTTCCTGGGCCAAACCGGTCAGACCGGTTTCACCCAGAAAAGTGGGTTGGCCAGGAACTTCGGATCTTCCTAGAATCTTTGTCGGATCTTCTGATGTGCTTAGGATCTTCCGGGAAAATGTCGGATCTTCCGATGAACTTCGGATCTTCCGGGCCAGAAACAACTCGAGACAGAGCTATCCGGAACTTCTTATCGGATCTTCCGACCAAATGTCGGAACTTGCTTCAGAACTGTTCCAAGACAAGCTTCCTTGATCCAAAAAGATATTGTGATACAATTTGTCTTTCAAAAGTTCAAGAATTTCCACGAAAAATCTCACTCAGCTGCTTGGGCTCAAACCGGTCAGACCGGTTTGGGAAACCGGTCAGACCGGTTTCACCCAGGCAGCTGAGGTAAATCCAAAAATGGTGGAAATGATCTCCAAAACTTGTTCACTTGATCTGAGAGTATTTTTGATAGGCATGGTCTTAAACATCTCAAGATTGTCCATAGAAAAGATAAGATTTCCAGTAAATCCATTTTCTTTCATTTCTTCCGAAAGATATGAGATAGGATGAGATGGATAAAGATTTTATGGACTTGAGAAAATCTCACTACTTGTGACTAGCCATCAATCAAGCAAAGTTAACTATAGTCACAAGTGGTTCGACAAAGGTCATAAGACCAAAAACTCAAAGATTTTCAAGAAATCACACTTCTATCATGCTAGATGAGTTTTTCAAAGTCTATCCTATCTCACCCAAAGACATGCACATATATTGAGCACTTAAAGACATTAACATATTTAGCTTACACCATTCACCAAGAGAGTGTTAGCCAAATATTTAATGACCGCACAAGAGCTTGACATATTTGCATGCAAATGCACACTTAGCATGACAAGGCCTAGATGCACAAGGTAAATACTAGTTTATAGAAAACATACCTTGGCCTTTAGAAGCATATATTGTGCAATGTTGTCAATTTTATCCATGTGCCTTCTCTCATGATATAATCAATTTGATAAACATAGAGCTCCCCGGATCATCTGGTCGGATCTTCCGGCCTTGGTGTCGGATCTTGTGTAGTATGTCCTGAAAATGATAACATTTTGCTCTATAGAAGATCCATTAGACATACCACATGGCATAGGCTTAAATCATTAATTTAAAACTTCATTTCTGATAAATGTGCTAAAGTTGCAATTGTCTGGGCCAAACCGGTCAGACCGGTTTGAAACCGGTCAGACCGGTTTGGCAAACCGGTCAGACCGGTTTTGCCAGACTCATACCAATGTGTGTGGATTTCCTATGTTTGATTCAAATCTCGTCGGAACTTGATCCACTGCAAATTTAGCACAATATTGCTCTACTAGAGAGCCATTAAAAGCATCACATGGCATATGTAAATTAATATAAAAACAAATATTTTCCATGTCACTATCAAGTATCAAAGGAGCTAAACATTTTAGAAGCACTTGATCCTACAAGAGGCACTAGTGACAAGGACTTAATCAATTGAGCACAAGGTTACCGAGATTCCATTGGGTATAGAGTATTGAGCGGAAGCAATTGTTTTTGACTTGCTAGTTGATCAATGAAGATTGTCATTCAAGCCAAGGCACCAATGCATCTCGTAGTCCCTACCATTTCATCAAGCACACTTTGGTACCCAACTCGTGTTGGGTCCGATGTTGTTAGTTCCAATATGCCTAGGAACCCAAATTTCTCTTGTGCCACCTTTTGGAGAACTAATCACCTTTGGGGCACAAGGGGCATTTGGAGAATCCCCAAGCTTTACATGCACAGAATGGACAATGTCGGGTTTAGTAGTTTTACCAACGGGACAATTTTTACCAAGATGTCCCTTCTCCCGACATGTGTAGCATGTCTTGTGCTTGATGTTGATTGCCTTCTTTAGTTTCTCAATAGCCAACTTTTCCTTGTATTTGGCTTTAGCTTTGAGAAAGCCTTTGTTGAGCTTCAATTGTGGCTTCTCTTCATGTAGTCCATCTTTGTTTGGACATGAAGCGACTTGATGCCCTTTATCATGGCAAACAAAGCACTTTCTCTTCTCCATATTTCTTTGCCTTTTGGAGAGAGTTGGCTTGACTTCTTTCTTTGTGAAACAATTGGTGTGAGCAAATTTTTCACTATTGCCTTGATCTTGGCTTGTGTTGGACTTGACTTGATGGATGCAAGAGCTTTGCACGGTTGATCCATTCTCAAGCTTTTTCACCATGGTACAATCCCAAAGACATCCCAATTTCTTCAAATAATTTATCCCAAAGCCTTTGACAAGTATCTAATTTATGAGACCAACTAATGTTCTTAAGTCCTTGTCTCATATTATCATTTCCAATTACTTGTCACTTTCTACTTTGATTGCATGGGATTATTACCACTTGTTTGCTTTCTTGACAATTATACTACTAATGAGCATATATTCCTTTCAATGAATATCTTGTATGAATGTTCATACTAATAAAACCCTGCTCAAATACTTAAGCAAACAAGTTAGATACAAATCATGTTGTCATCCAAAATCACCAAAACATGTAAGTGCCTAGACGCACTTTCATCAACCCATGTGAGATAACCTTGAGAGAGAAGTCCTTTAGGGACTTAGTGTGCTGAGAAGACCAAAACCGGTCTGACCGGTTTTGGTAAGCGGTCTGACCGCTTTTGGGACATGTGTGCACAGTCGTCCCAAACCGGTCTGACCGGTTTGGGAAACCGGTCTGACCAGTTTGGGATCTGACAGGTGCAACGGCTAGTATGGTTTGTAAACCGGTCTGACCGGTTTGGGAAACCGGTCTGACCGGTTTCCAACGGCTATAACGGCTAGTTTGTGTTGTGTGGGGTATTTATACCCCATACCCCTCTCTTGTGAGGGGTGCTGGTTCCCCTACCTTTGTGGCTCGTCCCAAGCCTTCCCAAGCACTTGCAAGCTCTCCCCAAACCTCTCTTTGTGAGAGTTGATTGATTTTGATCATATCTTTGGATTTGGGTTGAGGGATGTATGTGTTGTGAGCAATAGATAGCAAGTGAAAGTAATTTCAGCTATTGAGAGCATAACCATAGTCTTGAGCACTTCCGGTGAAGTCTAGCAACCATTGGAGCATTTGTTACTCTTGGAGGTGATCCTCCTAGACGGTTAGGCATCGCCGGTGAGCTACCTCGTGTGTGGTAAGCCACGGATTTGTTGTAAGGGCTGGCCTTGCCTCCTTCGTGGAAAAGGGTCAAAAGTTAGTGGAATCGAGGAAAGTGGCTTGGAGTGGATAAGCCCGCCTTTCGTAGGCCCTCAACGGAGACTAGGATTCATCGTGTCTTTGTGACAGCCTTAGTGGCAGCGGTGAAGTCCGAACTTCGGGAAAACAAATCATTGTCTCTTGTTTTACATCACAAGTTCATTTCTAGCATTTATATTCGCTTCCGCATTGTTCTACTTGGGTGTGCTCTATTTGTGTGCAGGGTCTAAGTGGACCTGTTAGATTTCATCTACAAGAGCCCATTATCAAGTTTGGTTTGTGCTAGAACTCGTAGAGGGGGTTAATTCACATAGTCGGTTTTCTCTGTTGAAAACCGGTCTGACCGCTTTGGCAAAGCGGTCTGACCGCTTTCTGGCTGAAAGCGGTCTGACCGGTTTTGCAAACTGGTCTGACCGGTTTAGGTACTGATTTGTGTGAAAAAGTTTGTAAATTGCAGATTCACCTATTCACCCCCCCTCTAGGTGACATCAAGGTCCTTTCAATTGGTATCAGAGCAAGGCCTCACATCCAAGCTTAACCGCCGTGAAGAAAGATGTCGACCACTTGTGAGGTAACATATGAGCCACTAGCTAGTGATGGCTCAAATTATTCAATTTGGTCCGCTCATGTACTTAATGATCTTAGGGCTATGAGTCCTACACTTGAGCGGGTTGTAGTTGAAGGCATTGATCGTCCTCGTGTTGATTGGAGTGTGTCCAATCCAACCGAAGATGAAATGAATTGCTTTCAACTCAACTCTCATGTCGCTAACTTTTTATTTGATGTTGTGAGTGATGAAGTTAGAGAAATGATTCTAGAAGATGAAGCTACTCTATTCGATGCTCATCTTATTTGGGCTCGAATTGAGAAGCTATACGCCAACATCAAGAGCGAAGAGCAAGACCAAAAAGAAGCCATGTCTCATGAGGAGTGCTCTACTTCAACAACCACATGCACCGAGCCTCATGAGACCACCACCGTGGAGCCCCAAAGTCAAGACGGCTCGGATTGCCGCTCCCTGCCAAAACCGGTCCAACCGGTTTGCCAAACCGGTCTGACCGGTTTGGGCAGGAAAGGCAAGACGTGCAGCAAGAAAGGGGGACGACGCCGCACAAGCAAAGTCTCAAGCTCAAAAGCATTGACATCCTCTCTTGTTGAGGTGCCTCAATGCTTAATTGTCAATGGCGACAAGAAGGACGAGGATGCAAAAGATGCGACTATCCAAGCTCTCACCGAAGAGCTTGAGAAAGTCAAACTCATCAACCTCTCCTTGGGTTGTAAGTATGATGCCATTGTCAATGATTATGCTCATGCTATAGATTCACTTGCATGTGTTGCTTCTCTTGAAAAAGAAAATCTATTGTATAAGCAACAATTAGAATTAATTGCTATCAAGCATGAAACGCTACAAGTGAAGCATGAAGAACTCTTGTGTTCCCATGAAGAACTTGTAGAATCATATGCTTCATTAGAAATTGCTCATGAGGTTATGATATCTTCAATAAAATCTATTGAACCTCAAACACACATTTGCACATGTTCACAAATTCAATATAATCTATTATGTGCTAACCCATGTTGCTCCCAAGCAAAACGATCTTGGTATGATGAAATGTGTGTAGAGTCCTGTGACAACCTCATTGCAAAAGAAAATGAATAACTCAAGCAAGAGGTGGAAAGACTCACCAAGAACTTGACAAGCCTCAAAGGGAAGAGCAATGCACAACCTTCTCAAGATAACCGTGAATTCATGGTGAAGAAGCTTGAGAAGGGATCAACCGTTCAAAGCTCTTGCAACCATCAAGTCAAGTCCAACACAAGCCAAGATCAAGGCAATGGTGAAAAATTGGGTCACACCAATTGTTTCACAAAGAAAGAAGTCAAGCCAACTCTCTCCAAAAGGCAAAGAAATATGGAGAAGAGAAAATGCTTTGCTTGCCTTGAGAAAGGGCATCAAGTTGCTTCATGTCCAAACAAATATGGACAACATAAAGAGAAGCCCCAATTGAAGCCCACCAAAGGTTTTCTCAAGGCCCAAGCAAAATACAAGGAAAAATTGGCTTTTGAGCAACTAAAGAAGACAACCAACATCAAGCACAAGACATGCTACACATGTCGGGAGAAGGGACATTTTGGTAAAGATTGTCCCCTTGGTAAAACTACTAAACCCGACATTGTCCATACTATGCATGAAAAGCTTGGGGATTCTCCAAATGCCCCTTGTGCCCCAAAGTTGATTAGTTCTCCAAAAGGTGGCACAAGAGAAATTTGGGTTCCTAGGCATATTGGGACTAACAACATCGGACCCAACACGAGTTGGGTACCAAAGTATGCTTGATGAAATGGTAGGGACTACGAGATGCATTGGTGCCTTGGCTTGAATGACAATCTTCGATGATCAACTAGCAAGCCAAGAATAATTGCTTCCGTTTCATACTCTATACCCAATGGAATCTCGGTAACCTTGTGCTCAAATGATTAAGTCCTTGTCACTAGTGCCTTTTGTAGGATCAAGTGATTCTAAATGTTTATCTCTTTTGACACTTGATAGTGACATGGACAATATTTGTTTTTATATTAATTTACATATGCCATGTGATGCTTTTAATGGCTCTCTAGTAGAGCAATATTGTGCTAAATTTGCAGTGGATCAAGTTCCGACGAGATTTGAATCAAACATAGGAAATCCACACACATTGGTATGAGTCTGGCAAAACCGGTCTGACCGGTTTGCCAAACCGGTCTGACCGGTTTGGCCCAGACAATTGCAACTTTAGCACATTAATCAGAAATGAAGTTTTTAATTAATGATTTAAGCCTATGCCATGTGGTATGTCTAATGGATCTTCTGTAGAGCAAAATTTTATCATTTTCAGGAGATACTACACAAGATCCGACACCAAGGCCGGAAGATCTGACCAGATGATCCGGGGGGCTCTGTGACGAGTTTTTTCTCGGCCGGATGATCAATCGGAAGATCCGAGCTGAAACCGGTCTGACCGGTTTCCCAAACCGGTTTGACCGGTTTGGCTCTGGAAAACTTCATGAAGGGCATACCACACAAGATCCGACACTGAGGTCGGAAGATCCGACCAGAAGATCCGGGTGGCTCTGTTGTGAACTTCAACCGGCTGGATGATCCATCGGAAGATCCGAGGCGAAACCGGTCTGACCGGTTTCCCAAACCGGTCTGACCGGTTTGGCTCAGGAAGTTGGGACTTGGCTTATTAAGTGGGAAATGAAGACACAAGTTTTTCATTTTATGAATTTCTCACTCTTGGTATATGCCATCCATAGAACTTCATGATGATATGATTACTTGGCATATTTAAATCATAAGCAAATTATTGTGCTACATGATCAAGTATTGAATTAATCCCCTCCATGTCATTTACAAGACTAAGTGCATATCTCATATTGTCTACATATGATGCACATATTTAGGGGGAGATTATTTCAATATTTGTGTCCTTGAGACTAACATTTCTTTTAGTGAACTTGTAGTCTCAACGATGAGAGAATGTTTTTCTCAATTGGAGTTGTCAACTCATCTTGTGATTCATGACGGTAACACTATAATTATTCTCATCATGAATCTTGATCTCAATTCTTGTTTTGACAACTCAACATAATATAGCATTAAATTCCTTAAAAAATTGATTTAATCTTTTAAAATAGTGCATTTAAGTTCTTTCTAACCATATCTTAACAAATGCACTAAAATAAGGAATTTGGTCTATATTGTGTATCTTCGTAATTAATGACCTATGTTTTCATGCTTTTATAAAAGTCATTAATTATGAAATCATATGTTGTGCACATTAATGTTTTCTCTCTATGTTTATCAAATTGATTATATCATGAGAGAAGGCACATGGATAAAATTGACAACATTGCACAATATATGCTTCTAGAGGCCAAGGTATATTTTCTATGAACTAGTATTTACCTTGTGCATCTAGGCCCTTGTCATGCTAGAGTGTGCATTTGCATGCAAATATATCAAGCTCCTATGCGTTCATTAAATATTTGGCTAACACTTTCTCGGTGAATGGTGTAAGCTAAATATGTTAATGTCGTTAAGTGCTCAATATATGTGCATGTCCTTGGGTGACATAGGATAGACTTTGAAAAACCCAACTAGCATGATAGAAGTGTGATTTTCTTGAAAACTTTTGAGTTTTGGTCTTATGACCTTTGTCGAACCACTTGTGACTATAGTTAACTTTGCTTGATTGATGGCTAGTCACAAATGGTGAGATGGTTCTCAAGTCTATAAATCTTTATCTATCTCATCCGATCACATTTCTTTCGGAAGAAACGAAAGAAAATAGATTTATTGGAAATCTTATCTTTTCATGGACAATCTTGAGAAGTTGAAGACCATACCTATCACATATACTCTCAGAATCAAGTGAACAAGTTTTGGAGATCATTTCCACCGTTTTGGATTTATCTCAGCTGCCTGGGTGAAACCGGTCTGACCGGTTTCCCAAACCGGTCTGACCGGTTTGGGCCCAAGCAGCTGAGTGAGCTTTTTCATGGAAATTCTTGGACTTTTGAAAGACAAATTCCATCATAATATCTTTTTGGATCAAGGGAGCAAGTCTTGGAACAGTTTTGAAGCAAGTTCCGACATTGGGTCGGAAGATCTGACAAGAAGTTCCGGATAGCTCTGTCTCGAGTTGTTTCTGGCCCGGAAGATCCGAAGTTCATCGGAAGATCCGACATATTCCCGGAAGATCCGAAGCACATCAGAAGATCCGACAAAGATTCTCGGAAGATCCGAAGTTTCTGGCCAACCCATCTCCCTGGGTGAAACCGGTCTGACCGGTTTCCCAAACCGGTCTGACCGGTTTGGCCCAGGAAGGTGGGTCACTCATTTTTATGGCTCCCCGTGATTCCCTCTCTCCTCCCTTATTCACTCATCCCACCAGCCCTCTCTCTCTTGTTCTACACCGAAGAGAAGACCCCCCATTGGCGATTTGAAGATTCAACCAAGGAAAAGTTGATTTCTTGTTGGGATTGGATTGCCCCAAGGCTGGAGATTGGATTCCCATCAAGTTTTGGATTCAAAACTTCATCTCTCTCGGAGTTCATAGCTCTCAAGGTATTGAAATCTTTCCATCGCCCGATCTATGAGCTCAATACATATCTTGCAAAACCCTTTGGTAGAACATCTTCTGGCATGTCTAGGAACCTATCCCTAAGAGATCATTCAATTTGGATGGCTAAATTTTGCGCAACAAGGATTTGCATCCTTACTGCGCAAAGCGGTCTGACCGGTTTGGGAAACCGGTCTGACCGGTTTGGGCAGTGAGGGCACAAGTCTCTGTTCTGCACAATACTAGCCCACACATGGACTAGGGATAGCTTGTATATCAATATCTTGTCGATATCCAGATCAAACTCTGTCTATATTGGATCCAAACTTGTTTTGGCTCAGCTCAGGCAAAAGCGGTCTGACCGGTTTCTGAAACCGGTCTGACCGGTTTGGCCCTGAGCTGACCCAAAACTTGTTTGGTGCTCTCCATTTATTCAATTCTTGAACCAATCTTTTTCTAGGAACTTATATCATGTTTATACATCTCTCTTGACCCAGAAAAGACAGTAAAAGATGCCAAAGGGATCACATGCCGAGAGAATTAAGAAGGGGAAATTTGATGCACTCGGGGGCAGTAGCTCGGGCACAGCTAGTGGCAGAGACTTGAGGCCTAGAAGGCCGAAGAGGGCAGCTGAGCAGCCGGTTGATGAAATTGAGGAGGTTGCCAACACCAGTGATGATGAGGTTGAGGATGAGAACTACAGGGTAGAGCCCCATGTTGATGAGCTTGATGATGAAGAGATGGCTGGGGATGATCTAGAGGGAGAAGAAGCAGCAGTTGATGAGGAAGCAGAGGATGAACCGCTTGTGCTTGAGATATGCCGACCCACCGGTCCCGCTAGCAGGAGAGTGACAGATTATCTTGCCGGTGGGATGACTGATGTTGTCAGGAGGTTGAGGAGGACTAGTCCACTTGGTGTGGATAGGACAGCCACTGACTACAGATTTTGGACCCTTTTTCAGCAGGACTTCTATGCCACAGCAATAATGAAGAAGACCAAGATCACATCAGAAGCACAGTATGTTGACTGGGAGTACATGAGCAAACAAGACAACCCAGTAGTCAATGAAATTATCAGAGTCTGCTCAGAAAAGAGGATCAAGCACCTCATGGGTTTCAGGCACAGCTGGAACAAGGAGGTTATTGCTCAGTTCTATGCTACTGTGTTTTTCGGTTACCATGAGGAGGATGGCAGGCAAGTGAGAGCCATGCATTGGATGACAGAGGGACAGCGCTTTCATGTCACCTTTACTGATTTCTCTCACATACTCAGAGTTGGACATGAGAGTGATGACATGATCAGGATACATGACAGAGGTGTTATGGAACCATCTGAGATCAATTTCATGTATCCCAGGGATCAGCGTGGCAGTTGGGGGAAAGTGAGTGGTCTTTATACCTACTACGGGATTCTCTATAGATTACTAAGAAAGACACTCACTCCTAGAGATGGCAACACCTCAGATATTTCACTCTACATGAGAAACCTGATGTACTATCTGAGGATTGGTGAGGAGACTCCTCCATTCAGTGTTGCCGACTTCATTTGGCATGAGATCAAGACTATTTCTGAGAGCCTTCAGAAGATTTGTGCCTACAGTCCTTTCATTATGCTTCTCATTGAGAAGGTCACGAGTTTCAAGATCACAAAGAACACCCAACACAAGCCACTTCACCCTCCTGTTCCTCAAAAGTTTAGAGTGCCTTCTCCTCCACCAGCAGACACAGAGGCAGCAGCCGGAGGTGACTAGGAGCAGCCACAGCAGCAGCAGCACGGACAGCAGCAGCCGGGGCAAACCGGTCTGACCGATTCCCCAAACCGGTCTGACCAGTTTGGACCTGGCAGCAGCACTCAGTCAGGAGGACGGACATCTCCCATTAAGAAGTTTATATCTATGTTCACTGGCATTTGTAAAGGCCAAAGGGATGTCCAGATTGGTGTTAGGCAGCAGAGGCTAGAGGCCAAGAGGACTCGAGATGCAGTTAAGAGACTACACACAGCATTGAGTCCTAATGATCCACCATCACCTATCTCTCCACCACTTGAGCTACCTGAGATTCCCCCACTTCGAGACATCGTGACCGATCACATGAGTGCGGGGTACTTTGAGGAGTATGGTGATTTGTGTGGATATGGATCAGCTGGACCGAGTACACAGCCTCCACCACCCCCTCCTCAGTCAGTTGATGCTTCAGGAGTTATACCATACATGCATACTTCAGAGGGTGATTTGTTTGGTTCCTCGTTCGGATTTACACCTCCAGGACCGACATATGCAGCTGCTTCACTCCCGTCCTCGTCTTATGCCTATGGTGGTACTTCATCTTCCATGGCGGGAGTTCAGTTTTCTAGTGCACCATCTCCATCTCCCGGAGATTTCGCTTCACAGGCAGCAGCTTCTATCTTTGGACCCTCTTCCGCTCCTAGTCATGGTATGTCTAACACATTTTTATCTTAGACAATGACTAGCTCATCTTAATCACTCCATATTATCACATATACACATTCACTTGAGTGAAGGTTTTCATTGGACTACATCTTCTTCGTCAGATGATCTTAGCCCCACTTTTTAATGACAGAAGGGAGTTGATGCATGAAGGGAGCGTGACTACAAGCTTCTCCAGGCCCTTTTATGGATGCTTGATGACAAAGGGGGAGAAGAATGGATTAAAGCTTTTTTAGTTGATCTTGTAGTCATGTCACTTTGGATGTTTTGGATGATTGTAATAAATACTTATCTTATCTATTTGTGGACTTGAGACATTGTAATGAGTGCTACTGTGTGTGTTGAACTCATTTATATATCCTAAGTGACCTTATGATAGTGTGATATACATGTATTGGTTGATGCAATGTTATTTTTCTTAGGCTCTGTCTGGGTGAAACCGGTCTGACCGGTTTCCCAAACCGGTCTGACCGGATTGGCCCAGACAGGGTGTCTGTCGGGGTGGAACCGGTCTGACCGGTTTCCCAAACCGGTCTGACCGGTTTGGCCCAGACAGCTAGCTTGAGCTTTTCTTTGTATTTTTGAGATCTATACATGTCATATGCATCACACTTTGTTTTATTTTGTCACACACACTTATTGCACATGTTGGATGCTGAGATATAGGGGGAGCTCTAAATTTCATTGGATATATGTGCATTTGGCATTTGAGGCCGAATTTTTGAGAATTTCATTCAAAGCACATATTAAGGGGGAGCTCACTATATATCTCAGTTATCTAGAACTTAATTGTCATATCTTTTTGTTAGCTTTAATCATGTTGTCATCAATCACCAAAAAGGGTAAGATTGAAAGTGCATCTAGGCACTTACATGTTTTGGTGATTTTGGATGACAACATGATTCGTATCTAACTTGTTTGCTTAAGTATTTGAGCAGGGTTTTATTAGTATGAACTTCCATATAAGATATTCATTGAAAGGAATATATGATCATTAGTAGTATGATTGTCAAGAAAGCAAACAAGTGGTAATAATCTCATGCAATCAAAGTAGAATGTGACAAGTAATTGGAAATGACAATATGAGACAAGGACTTAAGAACATTAGTTGGTCTCATAAATTAGATACTTGTCAAAGGTTTTGGGATAAGTTATTTGAAGAAATTGGGATGTCTTTGGGATTGTTCCATGGCAATGTTTTTATACAAAGTGAGACATGACTCTATGGTTAGTATATGGTCTCAAGTGCATTAATGCTTATGGACAAGTTATCTACCAAAGAATACATACAAGAAGATATTCGAAGACATTTCAAATCAATTGAAGACAATGATATTCAATGTGGTATTCATAATGATTCAATGCAAAGCAAAGCCTAATTTGGCAAGAGAGGACGGAAGGGATCAAGCTAGATGGGAGTGACGTTCCTAACAAAGTGAAGGGCAAGTTGGTCTTGTAGCTGAGGGACTTTGTTGGTGGAAAGGTCTAGCATTATAGTTTGGTTTCTATACGTGGATCAAGTCATATCAAGTGAAGAAATGCGAAGCATCTAATCTTTATTGATCATATAATGAAATGGCTTATGAATTGTTCCATACTTGGTCATTTTGAACATTGAGGGCTTCAACATCTTTATACTCCTTGGGCAAATCCATCTTGAGCCAATGACTTAGAATTTCCATTGTATGGAACAATTCATAAGTCATTTCATCATATGATCAATAAAGATTAGATGCTTCGCATTGCTTTACTTGATATGACTTGATCCACGTATAGAAACCAGACTATAATGCTAGACCTTTCCACCAACAAAGTCCCTCGGCTACAAGACCAACTTGCCCTTCACTTTGTTAGGAACGTCACTCCCATCTAGCTTGATCCATTCCGTCTTTCTTGTCAAATTAAGCTTTGCTTTGCATTGCATCATCATGAATACCACATTGAATATCATTGTCTTCAATTGATTTGAAATGTCTTCGAATATCTTCTTGTATGTATTCTTTGATGGATAACTTGTCCATGAGCATTAATGTACTTGAGACCATATACTAACCATAGAGTCATGTCTCACTTTGTATAAAACCATTGCCATGGTACAATCCCAAAGACATCCCAATTTCTTCAAATAATTTATCCCAAAGCCTTTGACAAGTATCTAATTTATGAGACCAACTAATGTTCTTAAGTCCTTGTCTCATATTATCATTTCCAATTACTTGTCACTTTCTACTTTGATTGCATGGGATTATTACCACTTGTTTGCTTTCTTGACAATTATACTACTAATGAGCATATATTCCTTTCAATGAATATCTTGTATGAATGTTCATACTAATAAAACCCTTCTCAAATACTTAAGCAAACAAGTTAGATACAAATCATGTTGTCATCAAAAATCACCAAAACATGTAAGTGCCTAGATGCACTTTCATCAACCCATGTGAGATAACCTTGAGAGAGAAGTCCTTTAGGGACTTAGTGTGCTGAGAAGACCAAAACCGGTCAGACCGGTTTTGGTAAGCGGTCTGACCGCTTTTGGGACATGTGTGCACAGTCGTCCCAAACCGGTCTGACCGGTTTGGGCTCTGACAGGTGCAACGGCTAGTATGGTTTGTAAACCGGTCTGACCGGTTTGGGAAACCGATCTGACCGGTTTCCAACGGCTATAACGGCTAGTTTGTGTTGTGTGGGGTATTTATACCCCATACCCCTCTCTTGTGAGGGGTGCTGGTTCCCCTGCCTTTGTGGCTCGTCCCAAGCCTTCCCAAGCACTTGCAAGCTCTCCCCAAACCTCTCTTTGTGAGAGTTGATTGATTTTGATCATATCTTTGGATTTGGGTTGAGGGATGTATGTGTTGTGAGAAATAGATAGCAAGTGAAAGTAATTTCAGCTATTGAGAGCATAACCATAGTCTTGAGCACTTCCGGTGAAGTCTAGCAACCATTGGAGCATTTGTTACTCTTGGAGGTGATCCTCCTAGACGGTTAGGCGTCGCCGGTGAGCTACCTCGTGTGTGGTAAGCCACGGATTTGTTGTAAGGTCTGGCCTTGCCTCCTTCGTGGAAAAGGGTCAAAAGTTAGTGGAATCGAGGAAAGTGGCTTGGAGTGGATAAGCCCGCCTTTCGTAGGCCCTCAACGGAGACTAGGATTCATCATGTCTTTGTGACAGCCTTAGTGGCAGCGGTGAACTCCGAACTTCGAGAAAACAAATCATTGTCTCTTGTTTTACATCACAAGTTCATTTCTAGCATTTATATTCGCTTCCGCATTGTTCTACTTGGGTGTGCTCTACTTGTGTGCAGGGTCTAAGTGGACCTGTTAGATTTCATCTACAAGAGCCCATTATCAAGTTTGGTTTGTGCAAGAACTCGTAGAGGGGGTTAATTCACATAGTCGGTTTTCTCTGTTGAAAACTGGTCTGACCGCTTTGGCAAAGCGGTCTGACCGCTTTCTGGCTAAAAGCGGTCTGACTGGTTTTGCAAACCGGTCTGACCGGTTTAGGTACTGATTTGTGTGAAAAAGTTTGTAAATTGCAGATTCACCTATTCACCCCCCCCCCTCTAGGTGACATCAAGGTCCTTTCAGCGGCGCACCAACGCGGGATGGCGTCAAGCTGTGAAACTCTTCAATCCAGTCGGCTGGCACCGCCATTGGTCGCGGTTGGGTTGATAAAAACTTCTCCGTCAAGTGGTGTGGCATATCCACCATGCATCGGCAGCAAGGATCTCAGTTGGCTAACTTCGTAGCAGCTAAGCGGCCCCAACATGTCCCTGCACTCTTCGAGAAGCCATCAGAAGCATCTGTTAAACTGTCCTGGTGGCCGAACTTCTCTTTTATCTAGTTTTTACTATTCCTTTTTTTGTTTTGTGCATTGAACCTGCGGAAACGTCAACAATGGAGCACAGCGGGGGCATGCTGCCAGCTGCCCCGCGTCCCTGATGGAGACATATGAGCAAGCTCGAGTCTCGACGTCGTAGGCCCGGCAAGCGCAGCGCCATTGCGGCTGCTCCAACAACTCAACAGCGTCTCCAAGCGAAGAGGTGACTCGGCGGCCTCACCAGCGCGAGCACGGCGGTCACGACATGTAGAATAGCATGTTGTGTATGTCAATAAGACATTGCATGCAACTGTGGTGATAAGCCACGCTGTGCCCTTGTACTGAAATAGATGTGTAAAAGGCGTACACTGTATTTTGGTTCAAACTAAGCCTAGCTAACAAAAGGAAAAGAGCAACACACGATTTGCTCACCAAACGCTGATTATTATGGGTGCAAACAGTGCCCCGTATCTAAACTAAGATGCTTCTCTTTCAAGACCGATCCACGTCAAGAAGCTCCTCGATTGGATATGCCAAGATAGCGGCGACGTCCCGGGGACCCTGGAGCTCCAGGCTTCTCTTCCTTTGCATCGCTTCTTCCACCTCGGCCTTAGCCTCGCCTCTGTACTTCTCCAGTTGGTCGACGCTAGCCTGTAGGGAGCCGAAGGATTTGTCAAAGGAGGCGATGTACTCAATAAACGCCTCCTCATGCTCCAGGAACTTTGCTGCTCGCTTCCTCTGCTCTACGGCTTGTTTTTCATATTCGGCCGCCTTAGTCTCCGCTTCTTGTATCTCAGAAGCGAACTTCAGGCGCCTGGAGTCCATGGTCTTACGTTCCTCCATCCCACGCTTCAGCTTGCCCTGCTCCTCCGTGAAAGAGGCGTCCAGCTTCTCCAGGAACAGGTGCACCTGCTTCTCGGCCGGGTCGGCAGCGGTTCCTTCAGCAGGAGTTCCACCCTCCAGGCGTCCCGCCAAGGCCTCCAGACGAGAGATCAAGCCGTCCAAACTGGCAGGGCGTGAAGTCTGGTACTCGCCTGCCCAATACTTTATGTCTTCTCGGATCTGGCGAGCAACAAGGGTGTTGACGTAAAATCCGCACCTCACGCCAAGCACACAGCAAGCCGAATTAGCTGGCTTCACACGTGGCCCGGGTTTTTTAATCCGGAAGCGTGCCAGTCAATTTCCCTGAAACTGACAAAGGGAGGAAAGATGTTTAGATAACACCTGGAACGTACCGGTGATACCAGTCAGTTCCATATTTGCGGCTACGGAGCTAGTTTCGGACGACATATAGCTACGGAGAAGCTATCTGTCGGCAGCTACAGCATCATTCGGCAATCGGCAAGGCACGCAGGGAGCGCACTGCCGAATGCGTGACGTAAGCATGACGAAAGATCGGCAGTTGACTGAATAAACCTCGTAAAGCATGCTCATAGCCGATTAACGAGGAACATAGCATGATAGATAAATAAAAGGGCGAAAACATGACCATAATTTCATAATAAACAAGAATGCATAGATCAAAAGCACTAGTCTACCGCATGTCTAGGTACTTTCCAACCCGTCGAGCATGAAACAAGCAAGTTAATCCACCGCATGATACGACTTGCTTTGAATCACACCACCAACCAAGAATAGTGCAATCCACCGCATGATACACCCTAAACGTGGAAGGCTAAAAGCATTCTTTATTTAAAACAAAACCGTGAACACGTTTTGCTCGTGACGATACTGCCGAATACAGCTATATTAGCCGAATCGGGTTCCATGAAGAAGGAACACGCTCCGCTGATGATGATAGATCTATCAGATCGAATCGAATTCTAATCCACCGGATGATTAGCTCTAAGACGACCCAAAAACCTGCATCCACCGCATGATACCTGGTTCTGTCAAGATCTACACAAGACCAACGAGCCTGAACCCGCAACACGTGGCAATCTAGATTGACTTCGAATTCGGCTATGGAAACGCAGTGCATTGTGAGCTGGAACCGAACCTAATCAATCTAGACTGGGCAAAAGAGTGTTGTAATGAATTAAACATAAAGGTAAAATCCAGAACAACACATGGTAACTTAATGAATCTATCAGATCTTGCCAAAATCCAATAGAGCCGATAACTTGTTCCAAGCTAAAACTTAGCCCACCGCATGGCTCATGATCTAGCAATGGAACCTTCCTGAACCAAAGCCTAAATCCACCGCATGATACTAGGCATGGTGCAGGGTTGCCGGTACTTACGGAGGTCGACGGATCGATGACTCCTCTCGAAGAACTCGACGACTCGACTAAAGGACTCGAAGTTGGCACGGGGCCGGTTTGTTGTATGATTGATTGAACGATCCTTTTTACAATTACCATGGGTTTATATTTATACCCAGGTTTCGACACGACTCCTAATCGATTACGATTACATTTATTTATTTCCTAAAAAGATAAACGTCGGTGCACCGTATCCGTCTTGCATTCCAAGTTAAACCGGCCTTTTCCTTATGCTTGATCCACGTCATCACGCGTTCCCGAATGCCTCCCGCGGAACAGTTCTCTTGCCGAATGACGATGTGTTCCCGACCGCAGAACGTCCTTGCCGAATGACGATGCGTTCCCGACCGCAGAACGTCCTTGCCGAATGCTCTTGGGAAAAAACTCCTTTGCCGAATGATACCTTTTCAACGAATCTGGCCCACATGTCAGCCTCTTCCTGGTGCCAATTTTTGGTGTCAACACATGCCCCTTCAATTTCGGGATAAGAGGTAATTTTATCTCGGAATTGA
Organism: Echinochloa phyllopogon; assembly: GCA_033239725.1. Classification (NCBI taxonomy): domain Eukaryota; kingdom Viridiplantae; phylum Streptophyta; class Magnoliopsida; order Poales; family Poaceae; genus Echinochloa; species Echinochloa phyllopogon. The sequence goes on along the minus strand of BTCW01000002.1, from coordinate 43,545,733 downwards.
CCAGAAGCACTCAACATTCCCAAGTTAGTTCTGCTCGGCACCCGCTTCTCCTTTAGAGCTCTCATCCGGATCCGAACCCTAGGTCATCGACTTCCAAGATCCAATCTTCAAATGGCGGACCAAGATCTTGCTCTCCAGGTAAACTTCAATCCCCTCAAGCACATTCGGTATTCCTTTTTCGATTTGCATCTTTAAATTTCTTCTCACCCCTTTCTATTCCTGATAGGCCCTAGCTGCCGAAATCCTCATTCCCGTTGAGGAAAAAGCTCCATCCTACTTCCTCGGCCCTGTAGGGGATTCAGATCCTTCCGAAATCATCGCGGCCGAATCTCAGAGGGTCCCTTTCAAGATTTCACTGACAAAACCCCATGAGTGGCAAGACGCCTTCAAGAACTGGCCTTTTCCCCCAATTGCTGGCTGGAGAAATTGGTACAAGAGGATATCTGATGACAAAAGCCCCCAAACACAGAACTGGGATCATCTGCGTATCTCTCATTGCCTGGAGCTGTCATTAGCCGAAACACCAAAGAACGAAAATCTTCTGATTGCAGCTTGCCACTTTTGGTCCAATGGTGCAAATGCTTTTCTCTTTGGTCATGGCCCAATGTCTCCCACTTTGGCCGATGTCTACATGATGACCGGCCTGAACGTCACAGGAACCATATATCCATATGTCCACAAAGGTTCCTCCAAGCAGACAGGAGTAAAAATAGGGGTTGGATACAAGAGATACATTCAGAACTATGTGTCTGATGGCCCTCTGACCGATGTTGAATACAGAGCCTTCCTGAACATATGGCTATGCAGATCAGTCTTTTGTGGTAAAGCCAATGAGCCAACCCTGAATCATATCGTGATGGCTGAAGAACTGGCTGCTGGAAAACTCATTCCACTCGGGAAATACCTCCTGGGAAGTGTCTATCATATGCTCAATCAAACCACCCACCTGATGCACACCAGCAAGAAAATCCCCTGTGTCAATGGTCCTTGGTGGTTTGTCCAAATGTGGCTACAGTTGTACATGCATCAAATCATTGCCATTGATCTCAACAACCGAGACTTTCCTTCAATTAATTACAAAGAAGGAGAAACCCGGAGAACCAAAGGTTGTCAAACCTATGGAGAGGCTGCCTCCACTGTATCTATCAACAAGAATATCGGTGAACTGTTTGAGCTCTTCTTCAGAGGCTTTGCTCATCCTCTTTGGTTCCCATATTTGGACAATGACAACCTCACTCTCCCCTGCGAATTCAGTTTTGAAACTGGATGCACTGATGTAGAATCTATAGCGATTTTCAATGCCTTCATTCAGCCCTGCATTTTGCCAGCCGAATTCTGTGGGGGAAGACTGGTTCAAAGCACTTATGAATACTATCAGCCAAACATGATGGCTAGACAGTTGGGATGTGGCCAAGTGCCCCCTAGGCTATTTCTTCACGAATTTCTCAAGCCTAGGGAGATTGTCAAGGATTCCACAGAGACAAGAAGGATTTTCACTTATAAATGCTGTGGAACTATCTATGCACCTGAGCCTTTTGTGCCAATAGTATCTGCCCATCCTTCTTTCACTCTCTAGTGGCAAGAACTCCATGATCATATCTTCAACATGCCAATCCATCCCTTCTGTCTCGAGTTAATGTCTGATTACCAGCCAACTTCAGAGGTAATATGCTCATCCCTCATTTGTCTCAATAATATTAACCCCAATTGATTCTGATTCTGTCATCTTGCAGGATATAACACCTGCCCCTCTTGCCAGGGCAATCTTGTACAAAGCTGCAGGTCCAATATCTGCTTTGGGGCACAAATCTCCTACCTTGGCTCAACTGATGGCTAGACAGGCTTCTCTAGATCCAACACTCACCAGACCATCAGTTGTCAAAAGAAAAAACTTCCCTTTAACTGCTCCCTCAGTTGTAAAGAAGAAAAGAACAAGCAGCAAAATCAAGGTCAGAGCCTTCTTTCTTTGACTATAATGCCTTTGGTATTTTGCTCAGCTTTATCTCTTCTTGATCTCAGGCCAGAGAACAGCAGCTAGCAATCAGTACAGATCTTGCCGATGCTTCATTGACTGGTAAAATTCTACCACTTTATTCTTCTAACTTCTTTTTCATCGGCACTCATTCTTTGTTAACTGTAGAACAATCCTCAATGGATCCAATCTTGGAGAGCTCTTCTTCTCATCATGACTCATTTTTAGCTTTGCAACTTCTTCCCCAATCAGAAGCATTATCTTCACCAAGAAATCTTCCAGCTTCTCCTCAGCAAGATACACAGAATCCTCCCATTGAGCCTGAAAGGCTTCCTTCCCCCATTCAGGAAGTCAGGAACGAGGTAAACATAATCATTCACTTTTTCCACTCTTTTATTCAGCAGATCATTACTAATTCGGCAAAACCTTCTTTCAGGAGAAACCCATTTCATCATCCAGCTATTCTTTCGCTGTGGATGACTTGGTTGCCGAACAAGGGGAAGAAACATCTTCTGGCCAAACTTTGTCAGAAGAAAATCAAACAAAGCTGAAAGATATCCTTGCTTTGCTGCATAAGAGCATCCAAGATCAAGTCAAAGATGCTGATCTCTTAAGGGATGTACTGGAATCCATTGACCAAGAGCTCCCTGATGATATCAAAACTTCTTTGGAACCAGTTTCTCATTTGGATCAACAATATGTTGCAGTAAAGCAGGCTCTGAAAAACCAATCTTCTCAACCAGTTCTAGCACAGAGGAGATCCACAGCCAAACAATCTGTGAAAGACCTGCATACTCAAGCTCAAAACAGCAAAGAATTACTGACCAAATTGGAATCTGAACTTGAAGAGAAGAAGGTCAGAAAAGCTGCACTTGAAGCCGAATTGAGAGATTTATCGGCCGAAATTGAAGCTGATGAGAAGAAGATAGCCGAGCTTCCCAAACTGACAGAGAAGATGCGAAGGGAAGCTTCAGCAGCTCTGAATGAAGAAAAACAACTCAAGGCAAAGCTTGCTGCTCTGGCTAGAACCCAAGAAGCTGACAAAAACTTGTTAGAGAGCATTAGCAATATGATATCAGATGCTAAAAATGTAATCTCAAAGTACTTGGGTTTGTAATTGTAACAAACAGTCGATAGCCGAATGCTTTATTAATCTTGCAATCTTGTCATTTCTTAACTCCTTTTTTTTATTGTGGATAACTCATTCGGCAAAGCTGGCTATAACAGTGTCAGACCCGAAAACGCTTTAAACATGACATAGCCGAATCTCATTCAGTCAAAACCGAATACGACTTGGCAAGAATCCCAAACGACATGGAAACCGATCAGTTGGAAAATCCTTTCCACCTTCCGAGCTTCTTGGGGTATGCACAACAATCCTCGGCCACGATCTCTTCGTTAGTTCCATAAATAAGAACCTCGAGCACTCCTAATCCTTCACCAAATCTTTCAACCCGAGCTCTCTGCTATCCTGAGTCTCTTCCTCTTCCAGCACAGTAACCTCCAAAAAACCCTGATGTCCAACAACAGAAGACGCCCGGCCGTTGACGAAGCCGAAGGGAGCCGCGCCGGCGCTCGTCGGAGGTAATGACTGTCTGCCTCTCCTTATCCTTTTCCTCCAGATTTTGCCTTATTCTCAATTTTCTCTGTATTTTTAGGCTCATCCAATGGAACCCCGCTACTGCCTTGACTGCGGTTCCGGCTGCAGCGGGTGATTCTTCTGAATCATCTAGCCGATCTCCCAGGCCCAACTGGGATCTCCCCTACTCAGACAGCGATGCCCGCCGATTCAAGCAGGAGCGCGACGACACTCGGCGTGAACTGGAGGTCATCTCCAAACAAGCCGGGATCGCAGATCTGGAGTGGCAACACTAGCGCAAACAGCTGCTCGAGACCATCGACGGTAATTCCTGCAGTTCGTTTTAATTTCAATCTGATTTTGGACTAAACCGCCGTTGCTTCGTAATTCTACAGCTCGCGACGCCGAACTCGATCAGCTGAAGACACTAGTCGAGTCTCTGGCAAACAAGGTGAATGCTCCTGGGGACACGCCAGAAGCTCGCCTCGGCGTAGTAGCAGGCCGCATCGATGAGGTGGCCTCACACGGCATTCGCCTGGGCACTGCCGCAGGCCTAGTCGCCATGTCGACGCGCACCGGCGCTGACTACTCCAGGCTAGCGCCCGGCTTTGCCAATGGCAATCCGGAGGAGATCGACGATATTGAGGCCTCCATAGATCGCCTTGATGCTCATGGCGCTGCCATTGCCGATTCCATCCATCCCCAGTCTGTTCTGAACAGGTTGTTCCATTAGTTTGTACTAGGGATTATGGAATTTCGGCAATAAAACTTATCTCTTGCAGTCCTTTTTGTGATAACTTGGTCAAACTCATCTTTTGTAATATATTTTCACTAAGGACAATACGCTCTGATATTGGCCATTTCTTCTTTTGTCAATATTTTGTTCTGAAGACGGTTCCTTCCCGAATACCGGCTGTTTCAATCATTCTGACATTAAATATTTCAATCAGCGATCAATCTCAATACTGGGATAATATTTCTTCAAGTATCTCCCATTGATAGCAGCAGTAAACTCCTCTCCTAGTAAAGTTTTCAGGATATATGCATTTCCAGGCACACATCTGACCACTCTGAAAGGACCTTCCCAGTTTGGAGACCACTTACCGAATGCACTGTACTTAGTTCCAATCGGCAATATTGCTTTCCAAACCAAATCTCCTTCTGCAAATTGCTTGACTTTCACCTTCTTGTTGTAATATTTAGCAACTCTCATTTTATTTTTCTCAACATTTTCCAAGGCCCTGAGACGAATCATATGCAAATCTTCTAATTCGTCCATCATCAAATCATTATAATCTTTAGAACTTAAATCCTTTTGCAACTTAATTCTCCTTGAGTCTGACTGCATCTCCCATGGCAAGATAGCATGATGTCCATATACCAATTCATAAGGAGACGTCTGTGTAGCTCCATGTGGAGCCATTCGGTAAGCCCACAAAGCCTCATTGAGTACCGAATGCCACTTTCTTGGCTTCTGATCAATCTTCTTCTGTATAATTTTAATCATAATCTTGTTAGAAGCCTCTGCCTGACCATTAGCTTGGGCATAATAAGGAGAAGAATTCAACAATTTGATGCCCATACTTTCAGCAAAATCTCTGAACTCTGAAGATGTAAACTGAGTTCCCTGATCTGTGGTAATCGTTTGAGGAATTCCAAATCTGTAAATGATATGTTCTTTAACAAATTCAACCATATTCTCTGATGTCACCTTCTTTAATGGAATCGCCTCAACCCACTTAGTAAAATAATCGGTTGCTAAAAGCACAAACTTATGCCCCTTGCTAGATGGAGGATTTACTTGGCCAATCAAATCTATTCCCCATCCTCTGAATGGCCATGGCTTGATAATAGGATTCAAGACCGACGCTGGAACCCTTTGAATGTTTCCAAATCTCTGGCAATCTTGGCATCCTTTGTAATATTCAAAGCAATCTTCTAGCATTGTGGGCCAATAGTACCCAGTCCTCTTGAGCTTTCTAGAAACTTTTCGGGATGGATTCTCCAGATAATCAACAATTTCTTTTCTCCAATCATCTTCTGCCAGATTACTCCCGAATGCATATACATCATTAGCAAAAACTTCTTGAAGCTCTTTATAACCCGAAGCACTTTGAGCTAATCTGTTTGCCTCTTCATTTTCTTTCCTAAGAATATGCCGTAGAATTACCGACTGAAACTCCTTTAAGATTTGCTTGCATTCTTCATAATAATTCCTTAAGACATCGCTTCTGCACTCATATTCGCCATTTAGTTGCTTTATGACTAATTCTGAATCTCCAAAGATTTCAACTGCAATGGCCTTTGCTTCTCTCAAGTATTGAAGTCCTCTGAGCAATGCTTCATACTCGGCTTGATTGTTAGTGACAGTAGGTTGAATAGGAATAGCAAATTCAAATACCTCTCCTCTTGGCGAAATTAACAAAATACCTACTCCACCACCTTTGTCACATGAAGATCCATCGAAGAATAATACCCAAGGAGTAATTTCGAGCAAATTAGCTGATGAATCGCGATGTTCAGTAATGAAGTCAGCAATAATCTGTCCTTTAACTGCTTTTGCCGATTCAAATTTTAACTCGAATTCAGACAAAGCTAAAATCCATTTGCCAATCCTTCCATTCAAAATTGGCATAGACAACATGTGCTTTATCACATCAAATTTCGAATGCACAACGCATTCGGCATGTAGTAAGTAGTGCCGAAATTTTGTACAGGAGTAGTAAACACATAAACAAAGTTTCTCGATAGCCGAATACCTTGTTTCGGGATCAAGCAATTTTCGGCTAAGGTATGCAACTACCCTTTCCTTTCCCTCAAATTCTTGTATGAGGGCCGATCCAATAGTTTGGGTATCGGCCGCCACGTACAACTTAAAAGGCTTGTTTAGCTGTGGAGGTACTAATACTGGTGGTTCCTTCATGTATTCCTTGATTTCATCAAAAGCCTTTTGTTGTTCGTCACCCCATACAAATTTCTGATCCTTCTTGACTTTCAGCAGTGAAGAGAAAGGTAACACCTTTTGTGATAAATTTGATATGAATCTTCTCACGAAATTAATCTTACCAAGTAATGATTGTAATTCCTTAAGATTAGTTGGAGGAGCAACTTCATCAATGGCTTTCATACTTTTCTTGCCAACTCCTATTCCTCCTTCGTGCACCAAAAATCCCAGAAATTCTCCTGCCGAAACTCCAAAAGCACATTTATTCGGGTTCATCTTGAGCCCATGTCTCCTAATGCACTCTAGAGTTTTCCTTATGTCGGCCAAATGTTCTTCATGATCCAATGACTTAATCACAACATCATCAATATATATTTCCACAATCTTGCCGATCAATTCATGAAAAATATAATTCATGGCTCTCTGATAAGTTGCACCAGCATTCTTCAAACCAAATGTCATGACAACCCATTCAAACAACCCTATATGTCCCGGACATCTAAAAGCTGTTTTCGCTATATCTTTCAATGCCATAAAGATTTGATTGTACCCTGCATTACCATCCATGAAACTAATCATTTTGTATCCAGCAGCAGCATCAACCAATGAGTCAGCAATAGGCATTGGATATCCATCCATGGGTGTAGCTCTGTTCAGATCTCTAAAGTCTATGCAAACTCTCATCTTCCCGTTTTTCTTGTACACAGGAACAATATTAGAGATCCATTCTGCATATCTGCATGGCCGAATAAAATTTGCTGTTATTAATCTTTCCACTTCTTTCTTTACATCGGCCAACACTTCATCTTTGTAGATTTTCCGGGGTGGTTGCTTATAAGGTTTATAACCAGGCTTGATCGGCAATCGATGCTCAACAATGGAACGATCTAAACCAGGCATCTCCGAATAATCCCAAGCAAAGCAATCTCTGAATTCTTTTAATAACTCAATCAACTTTTCTCTGAAAACTGAATCCAAGCTAGCACTGATAAATATCGGCCTTGGTTTATCACCATCTCCAATGTCTACTTCTTCTAATTTATCAGCCGACACAAATCCACGTCCTAGCTTCCCGTCAGTCCCATCGATTGGATTATCCATTAAAAATTACTAAAAGAGCCGACTGCTTTGATCGGCTGTTGATCACTGCTGACTGGTTCAACAGGACCTTCTCCCCAGTCCTTACCTGAGAAACAGTCTATGCCTTGATATTCCCAGAAGGCTGGTTCCACATTAGCCACACTAATTGAATCATCTGCTGGGACAATTTCCACTTCATCATCTATCCACTGAATAAGCTGCTGATGCATAGTAGATGGAATACAGCAATTTGCATGGATCCAATCTCTTCCAAGTAGCAAGCTGTATGCCCCTTTGCCTTCAATAACAAAGAAGGTTGTAAGCAGAATCTTAGATCCAATCATCAAGTCTACATGTACACATCCTTTGGTGTCCGAAGGATTTCCAGCAAAATCATTCAAAACTATGCTTGTTGGCGTTAAATCTCCAGGGCTCATGCCAAGTTTCCTGAATGTATTGTATGGCATAACATTAACGGCAGCTCCACCATCAACAAACATTTTCGTCAGTGGCTTTCCGTTGACATATCCTCTTAAGTACAGTGGCTTCATGTGCCGATTCTGGATTGGCTTCTCGAAAATAGCTTGCTTACTTAATACCAATTGTGCCATTAACCCACATTGCTCGGCTTCATCCACTTCTGACAATATCTCTTCCTGTACAATTTGATTAGCTGGAGCCATGAATTCATTCGGCAAGAAACATACCATGCATGTAGGAGCCGAATGACCCGATTCGTCAGGTTTGTCTTTTGGACGCCATATCGATCTCAACCTGGTTCCTGCTCGTTTCAACTCTTGATTCCTCAGGCGTTGGACTCTCCTCTTCTGGCTCCTTCTTAAACCAGGTGGACACCACTGTCCTTTTTGCCAGATATACTCACGATCTTCTTCTTCATGATCAGCATGTCTTTTCCTTGGTTGATCATCATTCTCATATATTTTTAGACGCCGATCATCACTAGGATGTATCCTTCCAATTCTTTCGTGGACGGATCGGCGACTGGCACCATTTTGCCTATATTCAATAAATCCATTATTGCATTCAGGACAGTTATTCCATGTAGGCAGCTTTAAACCCTCGTTCCAACAATGTCTGAAGAAGGCACAATCCCAATGTGCACGTTCTCGTTCTCGGACATATTCCTCTTGTTCTTCCTCATACCTTCTTTCTTCGCGCCTCTTCTTCTCCTCCTCGTACTCACGTCTCTGATAGCATTCTTTTTCTTGCTGACGTTGCCACTTATTGAGGAGAATGCGCGATGTGACTCTGGGTTTAGAAGATTTCCCAATTTCAAATCGGCTATTCGGGAAACGAGGTTTTTCCTGCCGAATCTGTTCGATCGTGATTTGCCGATTAGGATCGACTGAGCCATTTTGCTTCGCTTCCTTCGACGTTAGGACTCTCATTTTTCCTTTTTCTCCAGATTCGGCAATATTCACCATATTGATTGAGAACCCAATCATGTTCTGAGGAAACGGGTTATTGTCCAACTTCATCTTATTGTCGAATTTCAGATGCCCTTCTTGGATAGCCTTCTGAATCCTCACTCTGAAAACCCTGCATTCATTGATGGAATGAGAATTTCTATCATGGAATCCACAGTACCTCTTATCTTTCACTCCATCAGGCCGAAGCATAGAATGCCCTTCTGGTAACTTGATCCGGCCTTCTTTTACAAGATAGTCAAACAATTTATCTGCTTTAGTTACATCAAAATCATAGGTGCCCTTATTCTGTTTAATCCACCTCTGATTCACCATGACTGGTTCTTTGCCCCATACTATTTCTGTTGAAGCTATCTCCTCGCTATCTTCATACTCATCCTCTTGATCTGCTCTTTCAAGGAACTGGTTATAGATGTCAGCTACATCATTATGTTTAGCAAATCTGGCATCTTTCTTGAAACCATATGCCTGGTTACTCATTAAGGCCAATCTGTGTGACAACTGGCCCAGATCATCAAACTCCATCCCGAATAGCTTTTCCCGAATGGCAGGCAGCATACCAGCTACAGCCATACCAGCTAGCTGGTCATCAGGTATGTTCAGAGAAAAGCACATGCTCTTTGTTTCCCTAAATCTCCTGAGGAACTCCGTAGGTGTCTCATTATTCCTCTGCCTTAAGCTGGTCAAATCAACCAACCTTTTCTCGGTACTGCCGATGTAGTAATGAGCATGGAATTTTTGCTCCAGGTCTTTCCAAGTACAAATTGACTGAGCAGGCAAAGAAGCAAACCATGTAAAAGCTGGACCCGTTAGTGACAAAGGAAAGTATCTGATTCTGAAGGCCTCATCTGCTGAAGCTTCTCCAAGCTGCATTAGATATCGAGCTATATGTTCCACAGTGCTAGTATCATCTTGTCCTGAGAACTTAGTAAACTCTGTAGGCACCTTGACTCTATTCGGCAATGATACCCTTTGGTACCATTCTGGGAAAGGAGACGAGTACATGTACCCCTGATTTTTAGGCTTCAGACCGAATTGATTTTGCAATATATCGGTCATCTTTTGCACCATGAGGTCAATATTGGTATCTTGAATCCCTGATCTCCCAGCAGGCATCCCTGTAGTACCAACATACCCGGGATTCGGGAGAGCGTCGATAGCATTGTAATCCATGAACTCTGAATACCCGTTTCCATACATATCCCTTTGTAGCCTGTTGTTTAAAGGGGATATCTTGTAAGCAGAGGCAGGTGGATTTCCCGTGGTGCCGAATGCCATATCACCATATGTACGAGGTTTCGGCAATGCATGCTGAAGCTCTTGCTGAATCGGCTGTCCATTCGCGTCTTTGGTTCCAGAAACTTCAGTTTCTTCAATACCTTTACCATGACGTTTTGGGACCGCTGCTTGAACATTGAAATATGTTGGTCCACCAAGTTGTCCATGCGCTTGCTCAAAAGGTTTATCCACGTGTTGACCAAAGATGTTGATCAGTATGAGCCGAAAACTGTTCAGGAATGCAGCATTATGATTGGTCATTGTTTCTCCTAAAGCCTTGTACAACAAGCTAGAGAACTTCTCCCTTTCTTCATCTTCAGTAAGATCAGATTGTCCCGGCAAAAGAACTCTTGGCAGATCTGACTTGAGAAACGGTGCACCACTCCTGTTCTTAGCAAAAGACAGCAAGCATTTCTTGATGAACTGATCTGCAGCAGTCTTCACCATTTGCTGATGTTCATCAGACAATTCTTCAAAAGTAACATCCAGAATGTCTTTTACTTCAGGCATCTTCAAAGCTTGTGGTCCCACCAGGCGTGCCAAAAAGTGTGTTGACGTAAAATCCGCACCTCACGCCAAGCACACAGCAAGCCGAATTAGCTGGCTTCACACGTGGCCCGGGTTTTTGAATCCGGAAGCGTGCCAGTCAATTTCCCTGAAACTGACAAAGGGAGGAAAGATGTTTAGATAACACCTGGAACGTACCGGTGATACCAGTCAGTTCCATATTTGCGGCTACGGAGCCAGTTTCGGACGACATATAGCTACAGAGAAGCTATCTGTCGGCAGCTACAGCATCATTCGGCAATCGGCAAGGCACGCAGGGAGCGCACTGCCGAATGCGTGACGTAAGCATGACGAAAGATCGGCAGTTGACTGAATAAACCTCGTAAAGCATGCTCATAGCCGATTAACGAGGAACATAGCATGATAGATAAATAAAAGGGCGAAAACATGACCATAATTTCATAATAAACAAGAATGCATAGATCAAAAGCACTAGTCTACCGCATGTCTAGGTACTTTCCAACCCGTCGAGCATGAAACAAGCAAGTTAATCCACCGCATGATACGACTTGCTTTGAATCACACCACCAACCAAGAATAGAGCAATCCACCGCATGATACACCCTAAACGTGGAAGGCTAAAAGCATTCTTTATTTAAAACAAAACCGTGAACACGTTTCGCTCGTGACGATACTGCCGAATACAGCTATATTAGCCGAATCGGGTTCCATGAAGAAGGAACATGCTCTGCTGATGATGATAGATCTATCAGATCGAATCGAATTCTAATCCACCGGATGATTAGCTCTAAGATGACCCAAAAACCTGCATCCACCGCATGATACCTGGTTCTGTCAAGATCTACACAAGACCAACGAGCCTGAACCCGCAACACGTGGCAATCTAGATTGACTTCGAATTCGGCTATGGAAACGCAGTGCATTGTGAGCTGGAACCGAACCTAATCAATCTAGACTGGGCAAAAGAGTGTTGTAATGAATTAAACATAAAGGTAAAATCCAGAACAACACATGGTAACTTAATGAATCTATCAGATCTTGCCAAAATCCAATAGAGCCGATAACTTGTTCCAAGCTAAAACTTAGCCCACCGCATGGCTCATGATCTAGCAATGGAACCTTCCTGAACCAAAGCCTAAATCCACTGCATGATACTAGGCATGGTGCAGGGTTGCCGGTACTTACGGAGGTCGACGGATCGATGACTCCTCTCGAAGAACTCGACGACTCGACTAAAGGACTCGAAGTTGGCACGGGGCCGGTTTGTTGTATGATTGATTGAACGATCCTTTTTACAATTACCATGGGTTTATATTTATACCCAGGTTTCGACACGACTCCTAATCGATTACGATTACATTTATTTATTTCCTAAAAAGATAAACGTCGGTGCACCGTATCCGTCTTGCATTCCAAGTTAAACCGGCCTTTTCCTTATCCTTGATCCACGTCATCACGCGTTCCCGAATGCCTCCCGCGGAACAGTTCTCTTGCCGAATGACGATGCGTTCCCGACCGCAGAACGTCCTTGCCGAATGACGATGCGTTCCCGACCGCAGAACGTCCTTGCCGAATGCTCTTGGGAAAAAACTCCTTTGCCGAATGATACCTTTTCAACGAATCTGGCCCACATGTCAGCCTCTTCCTGGTGCCAATTTTTGGTGTCAACAAAGGGCCTTGTTGGTGGGGGCAGCCCGAAGCAGGCGTTGAATGTTTGCGAGGTCAGCGTAGACCCCCATAGCTTTCCCGCGTTCGGCATCCGAAGCCACCGGAAGATCCAGGGCTGGGTGGTTCTCAGGCCCATCCCGTGCATGAGCGAGATCTTCAACGTACTTGGATCCTTTGAGCTTCAGGCTTGACACGAGCTCTTCTGCCTTGTCTTTGGAGTCCTCCACTTGCTTGAGGATTTGGAGTGCCCGCGCGTGCTCCTGGGTTTGTCCTTCGATCTCTGAGAGGGAGGTCGGCCAGCTACCGGCACCTTTGCTAGCTGCGAGATCAATAAGGGATGTATGAGAAAATTATGTTCTTTTAACGCAAGAAAAACAAACACGGAGATGAAACGATAGGCCCAGGTGCTGACCTGCGTCGTGCTCGGCCGCACTACTTGGTGATGCGTCGGTCATCTTCTCAGCAGCCCCGTCCTTTAGGGGAGGCTGTTGCAGTGTTGGAGGCAAAGAATCTTGAGCTGGAGGCACCGGGGTGCTGCCCGCTACAGCTGCTGGCGTCACGATGACCGCCGGAGGTGGAGTCGAGGCCTTGAGCTGGGACGCCGCGCCGGCGGAGTGTCCGTCGCCTTGGACGTGTGAGTCTTCAACGTCCTGCCCCAGTAGGATATCGATATCATCCATCGAGAGGTTATTAAAATCTCTCCAAGCACTTTCTCCAGTTATGTTATTCGGCCACTTAAAGAAAACATATGGATATCAACGCTACATGTTGTGCCAAAAGAAAAGGAGAACAAGAAATACACTCACGTCAGGGTCGTAAGGGTTCTTAAGATCATCGAGCAAGTCATCTGGGATTGCCAGCCCACATATCTCCATCGACGGAACACCTTTCCCCTGAGTGAATGTGGTTAGTAGAAGAGGCAGATATGTACACACGCCTTTTTTTTGAAAAAAAGGGAAAGAAAGAAAAGGAGAGGATGGAAGGTGTGCTCGGCTCACCTTGAGAGTAGCAGCTGGAGCAGAGGCGGTTGCCTCAGGAATCATGATGGAGCAAGCACGTGGCTTCAAGTCGATGCCATGCGACTGACGGCCTCTGGTCGACGACTTCTCGCCCGGCTTGCCTTGCCGGGAGCTTTCGCCGCCCCGGTCCTTCTCTGTCTTCTTCTTCGTGAGAGTCTCCTCGGACTCGTCATCATCAAGGTTGGCATCATGGCGCCTCACCACAAAAGTTTCCGCGGGTGCCTTGCTGCTGCCTGTCTTGTTCCGCTTCCTCGCCTTCGGTGGCTCAGGCGAGCGCTCGGACGACGAGTCGCTGTCGTCGCTACTAAGCATCATGCGTAGGCTCCTCTTAGGAGGAGCCTCCGCGGCGCCACGACGCTTGGAAGATTCGCCGTCAGCTGTGCTGCCACGACCAATGCGCAACCCAGCATCACGATCGCGCTTGCCGGTGGAACCTCGTCCGTTGCGCTCTATACGGCCTCTCTCCGATCGAGCCCTCCTGGAGGGCCAATCGAAGTCCTGCCTGTTGGCGCCGTCGCGAGCCATCGCTGAAAACCTGCACACGGAAAAGGAGAAGTTGATCAAAAAAGAGAAGCTAACTGCTCGACCGGGACAGGCATGTACTAATCAGAGAAGCTTACTAGCTCGGCGAGATTCAGTCTGCCTCAGGAAACAGAAGGCTCCTGGTCGGCGTAGGCAGGAGGCTGGTAGGCAAGGAAAGTTGTTTGGGTAAAACAATTGACCTGGGGGCTGTATATATACACCCGGAGGTCGCAGTATCCTGGGCGTTTAAGATACGCTGGGATACGACGCAAAAGAGGTTTAGATAATTGTGGAGATCGATGGAGAGTCCGTCTGCAGTTCGTTAATGCACCATATCGTTTTTCACCAAGTTGAGTCCGGATCAGCTTCGCGTCCAACCTCAACTCGGTGAGGGGGCATTTGTTGAACCGTATTTTGGTTCAAATATTTAAAGCAGCTTGAATACTGTCGGTGCTGGGATTGGGCGGTTAATCCCCAGCGCCACACAGAATGTGCTGCGTCCCGTCACTTGACGGTTGATGCAAGAGCTAGCACAACGAGACAAGGATTTATCCTGGTTCCGACCGTGCGGTCGTACGTCCAGCAGGGGGCGCCGGGGCACGCTGCGTCGAGTGGAGGGTTGGCCTCGAGCGAGACGGAGTCGACCCGCCCGCTCGAGGGGGTGTGCGGCCCTCGAGCGAGATGGAGTCGGCTCGCCCACTCGAGGGGTGCGCGGCCCTCGAGCGAGGTGGGGTTTGCGTTGTGCCTGCTAGTGGTGCGCGGCCCTCGAGCGAGGCGGACACGGGGGTAGCGACTCGGGCCCCCTCGACGGGCGTGCTTGGACGACCGTTCTTGGGCCGTGATAGGCTGTGACGGGCCACCAACACACGCAATTAATTATCCGGACTTTGAGCTGTAGAGATAAAGACGAGAGGCCTTATCTTGATTAGCAAGGAGAGGGATCAGCCGGGAATATCTCCCGATGCAACAGACTTCGGCGGCGCTCAAGGGACTCCTGGAGCCCTGTACCCTAGACGCGGGTGCCTATAAAAGGCCTCGACCCCTCACGCAGAAGGGGACTTTTTCATCGACACCACACAGAGAGGTCCTCTTTTTTTCCATCGACACAAGCCGCCGCCAAGGAGAAAGCCTGCTCTTTGCGTCTGCCGCCACCGCCCGAGTCTGCTTCAACCCAGCGACGCGCTCGTGACTACGGCAAACCGGCGACGTCCACCGCGGTTGTCTTCTCCAAGCCTAGCTCTCACCTCCATCACCGGTTGGGAGTCGGCGACTACGTCGGAACCGGGGCAAGCGCCATGAACCCCCCGTACACCGTCGGTGGCGCAGGTTGATGCTTCACTCCTTCTCTGTTTTACAGATCCCATCTATCATCTGCATGCACGACCAGGTACACTGCCCGGAATGAACAAGGCTGCCGGAGACGGCGCCGAAGGAGATGAGACGACGGTGCTGAAGATGGCGCTGAAACACACAAGATCACGGCGGCCAGATGGTGACAGCCGAGAATGACGCGACGATCAAGAGGCTGTAGAGCCGCGCCGTCCGAACTGCGGCCGGTGATGCGCCCTATACGGCCAGTGATGCACACGCATGAGTGTGCGTCACGTACGCACATGCACGGGAAGGCGTGCATGCACTATGTGTGTGTCCCTTGCATGTATTGGAGCCCAATAAGGAAGCCAGGAGCTGATGAACGCACATACGCATGCAATGCATGCACATTGCACATGCAAGACAGTGACCCCCTCAGCCTCGACGACTCCCTCGACCTCGACGACATTGACACCTCCCTCGCCGTCGGTGCCCTCGACGGCTCCCTCGGTCTTGGCGGCCTCAACGGCTCCCTCGACCTCAACGACTACCACATCGTTCGACACCGACGAGGCGGACGACGTGGGAGGGCGAAGCTGATGTTCCAGCTGCCCTGCGCACTCCTACGGGCTGACGAGGCTCTTCTTCTATTTCTACCCCGACGAAGCTGTCGTGTTGTCTATCCGGTTCAGCTACGCGTCTTCACCCTGCATCTGCTACCCCTACAACAACCACTGCGCGTTGTTCGACACCGACGAGGCGGACGACGTGAGGGCAGGCGAAGCTGATGTCCCAGCTACGCTACACCGACATATGGACACCGACGAGGCCATGACGATGCTGACGCCCACATCTACACCACCATCATCAGCACATGCATGGAGAACGTGAAGCGAAGACCAAAGACGACGACCACTGCAGCTTAATCGGAGGTATTCTATGGGCCCGATTCACGGATGTAATTAACTAGGAGCCTCCCGAGGCCCTGGGAACCAGAAGACCACATCGACCAAGTCAAGACCGCCGTCAGCAGACCATGGAGCGCACCATATTAGGAACTTGTATATTTGTTGTCTGAAAAGATTAACGAAATACTTGTTCCCCCTCTTTTTTACTTTGTGTACTCTGTACACCGGCACGCCCGCGTTTTTTTTATTTTCCCCCGCGTGTAGAGAAATCCCTTGGCGATTTTTCTGTCCAAACCATCGCGAGCACGACAGGTAGGGACGCGGAGCAGTACGAGGTCGTCATCCGAGCTGATGAGCTTCAGCGCGCCGCCGAACGCGGCGGAGGGCTCCAGATCCGGGGCTGCATTCTAAAGGCCTAAAGGGTAAATGTGTGAAAATAGGAAGAGAATGTGGAGGATGGGGGTTCCGAACCGGTAAATGTGCGAAAATAGGAAGAGAATGTGGAGGATGGGGGTTGGTTCAATGACCGGTCCGACTTTTCGTTCTTGGGCTAAAAAAATAACTAACTTGACCCTTTGTGCAAAGTTCAAGAATCAACTCGACTATTTTGCCATGATTTTTTTTTATGTGGAGCAAAATAGATAGCAGTTATCTAGGACCTCTGGAGACGACCTAATGGTGGAGCGTCTCAGTGCCTATGACCACAGAAATAACGATCACGTATATCAATTCACCTAGAAAATATAAAAAATCCTTAACCGATCAAGTATCTTCCCACGCATGTAACACCCAAAAATGCTCAATTTTAAAAATTTTGGCATTTAATTAATTATATAGAGCTTGCTCCTATTTATTAAAGGCTAAATAATAATTTTCTAAAATTTAAAATCAAATATAAGAGATAGAAACATTTATTATTGCATTCATGCTGCTGCATTTATTTTTGTATTGCTTGTGATTCAAACCAGAATTTAAATTTATTTAAATTCAAATTTGAATCACTTTGTTTGGAGCTCTAGAAAAGTTGTTAAGCCCATAGTTCACTTCTGCTCCCTGGACTCTTTCCTTGGTCCACTTCTGCCCCCTCTATTTCTTCTCTGGTCCAGCCCAGCTTCTCGGCCCAGCAGTTTCGGCCCGACTCCCCTCTCTCCTCTTCCCCCTTCCGCTGGCCCAGCCGGACCCGAGCCGGCCCAGCAACTCCCTCCCGGCCCAGCAGCGCGCCCCGCCCCCGCGCGCGCCCCTCTCCCTCTCTCTCACTGGAAGCCCGGCCCCGCTCGTCATCACGCCGACGTCACGCCGACGTCACTTCCCTTCTTCCTCATCCCCCTTTCCTTCCCGGCGCCCGTTAATGGCGCGGTCAATCCGGCCGGCCCGCGCGCAGAGCCCGCCCGACCCCTCTGCCTACTTAATTAAGCCCTCCAGCACCGCCCCGCCCCTACAATCGCTCACACCCCCGCCCTAGCGCCGCCCCTGCCCTGATTCGCGCCGCTCCCGAGCCGCCGAGCTTCGAGCTCCGCCTCTCGCCGTCGTCATCACGCTCTGGTGCCGCTCCGCGCCACCCGAGCTTTGGACTGTCTTCACCGAGCCACGTGGAGCGCGCCGAGCTACTCCACGCCCTCCCTCACGCCCCGGAGCACCATCGCCGGCGAGCACCGACGCCACCGACCGCCGCTCGCCGTCGACTCGTCGCTCCACCACCTCTCCGGCCGATTCTTCGCACCAGGAGCATCCTTGGGAGGTAACACGGCTCCCCAGCCCTTCAATTTCGGCGTTAGAACACATTAGGAACCCCCCCCCCCCCCCCCCGCGATCACCGCCGTCGGCCGACCGCCGGTCATCGCCGTCCGGTTGATTCGCTGCCCAAACCTTCACTTGAGCCCCCTGGAAGTACTTGCCACACACCCCAGTTGCTTTAGCACCCTCGTTCTGGCACATTTGAACCCCTTAAGCACCCCCCCCCCCCGACGCTCACCGGCGTCCAACGCCGCCTGTCAGCGAGGGCAGCCGTCCACAGCCCCTAATCCCTGACTTGATCACCCTAATTGAACTCGTCGTGCCGCCCTGAAGCCATAGGACTAGATCTTGTTCAATTCCGAGCCTCCTAGCTCGAGATATCCATGATTCCGGTGAACTTCGCCGTCGGCCCGAGCGGCGCCGCCGCGCAGTCGTCTTCCCCGGCGAGCTCGCGATCTGAGCCGTCCGATCCGAGTTCAACGCACAGGATTAGATCGGCCGATACCCCTTCGCGTTTTAAATCCAGGACGACCGATCTCAGATCGACGACCAAGATTAGAACCTAGGATACCCCTTCGCGTTTTAAATCTCAGCCGCTAGATTCAGATCCAACGGCCCAGATCTGACCGCCCCCGAGTCAAATCCCGGGAAACCGGTCAGCGCTGGCGTTTTTGCTAAAGAACCCCTGGACTTTCTGGTAATTAACCCGCAGTCCATTCCAGTTCAAAAATAATTACAGATAGGTCATGTTTTATTTGTTTAAGCCCCTGATCTTTTTAAAATTGAACCCGCGGTCATGTGCGTGTAGTTTTGCGCGGTAGCCCCTGGTGGCTACTGTTAATTACGTATAGGTCCCTGGTTTTTCGCAGTTTAGCCCGTGGAAGTTCCAGAAACTGCCAGCAAGTCCCTGGAACTTAGAAATGCCATAACTTTCACGTTTTAGATCCGATTAGAGTGATTTTCGCGCTCATGTGTTCGTAGCGAAGCGTAGATTATTTCTAGCTCCTGTTTTTGTACTGATTTTACTGTTTGGTGTACTGTTTTAATAGTATTACTTTTGTATGCATGTAATGATTGCTATGGATGCGTGCGTGATGATCGTGTTCAGTCGGAGAGCCCGTAGCCTTGGACTTCGAGTACGTTGAGGACGTGCCGGAGCAGGACTCGCAGCTGCAGCCGTACTCCGAGGAAGGCAAGTTATAGCACGGACAATCCTTGCTACCTACTCACTCCTTTAATATACTGTTCATTACATACGCATGTGTCTAATACTGTTTACCATTAAGGTTGTACCTAGTATTTATTTCCTTGTCCTTGTTTTCCTATGGGTTTATGCATATGGGTAGTATTTTGCTAGGCGCAGCTACTATCACTATTATTTAACTATTAAACTTGTATTAATGGTCCACTTCAACTTAATGATAAAACTTGTCTTTTAGCAACATGGACTAGGGAGTTAGAGCATGTGCTGTGTGCTTTGCTCTAATGTCTCCCTATAAGGACCGGTTCTTAAAGCGGCAACCCAGGAGCCTATCGCCGCCGCCGGAACTATAATGGCTCTGGTCTTGGTTGAGTAGCTTGTACGTCTCTAGCTTGGCAGTGGTTACCGAGGGGCCAACGGCGTTGTGGGAGGTACGGTGCTGGGTGTTCTCCGATTCCACCGAGGATGGTAGCCCCGTCGGCTAGGTCCCGTTAGACCCAGTCCCGTGTCGGGAGTCTCAGAGATTGAGTGCTCCGCACGTTGCGCAGTATGGGTGTGATACCCGCGCTCTGGACGCCATCGACCCCCTCATGGTGAGACTCCGTGGGCGTACGTCGATCTCGGTGCCTAAGTTTTCACCGTCGTATAGTACTCCAGCGGCTACTGTTTTGTTAGGGTGTCTTGTGAAAGCCTCGTAGCGTCCCTATGCAGTCACACCTCGGAAGTATTGATGTGCGTGGTTGGGTGCAAAGTTCTTTTGAACTTTTACTCGACTGGTGGGTAAAGGGTGAAACCTCTGCAGAGTGTATGATCTATCATGATAGCCCGGCTCAGGGTCACGAGCGGCCTGGATCCTTTTTTATTAGAATATGGTATTTATTTCTGCTTAATGTCGCTTACACTTTATTAATTGGGTTGCAACCGGGTATTCATTCACATGTAGTAACTTGGACAATGTTAAAACGAACCAACTAAAAGTGCTAATGCAGTTAAGCCAGTGTCTAGCCTTTTTAGCCTTCATAACTCGTGCTATACTTGCTAAGTAACTCTGTTACTTACACTTGCTATTATTATTATTTTTTGGGCAAAATCCCGGACGGGTAACAGATTGGAGTCAGGCTAACTATGCTGTGGAGTTTCCCGAAGATTTGCCGTACTTCTGAGTTCGCGTTCTCCCAGTCAGAGTCCCTGTGGGATTGTGGCTACGCTTAGAGAGATGTATTAGTCTTCCGCTGTCCATGTATTTCATTTTTGAAGCACTCTGATGTAAACGCTGCTTTATGTTGAATAAATGAAGCATTGTACTCTGATTTTTACCATATTTGTTTGTTATATGTGTCTGTGGACTTCCTGGGCACACATATGGTCACATTTGGGTTTTGTGTAAATCCGGGTGTGATAATGCACCATTAAGATCTTCTGCAATGAAATTTTAGACACTTCAGACAACCAAGATGTACTAGTGATGGGAGCAGACAAGTTCAAGTTGACATAATTATCGACTCTAATAAAGCAAACACAAGACAAGATGAAACATAATCCAAATAGCACACTGCAGTCTATACGTGACCCACACACCGTCATTTCGGAATCATAACAGACCACACAAATAGTGCCAATCCCAAGTGGGTTGTCACTTTAAAAACCGGCCACGGCCATGCCTTTCTCTGCACTTGCGGCTTGTTCCATTAACTTTACTAAGTTGAGATTGCATGCCCTCCCTTCGAACCTCTTGCTTGCCAGCTTGCACAATTTCGTCCGTACTTGTTTCACCTCTGTACATGTTCATGTTAAGTAAATATATTAATTAACAGAACAGCTTAAATCTAAATGATAAGAGGTCTATAAGTTCAGAAATGGACCATAAAAGTTGCAGGCCCACAAATAAAACTCCATCAGCCAGCAGTTCTAAATTACAGCTTAGATTAGATGATAAAATCTATCCTCTACGTTCCAAATTGTTAGTTGTTTATCAATATATGTGACATGGTGTATCTGTACTCAGAACAAGCTAAAACAACTTAAAATTTAGACAATATAGAACAAAAGTACTATCTAATATTTTCTGCAGAAATAATTTTAGTTCAAATAACAGAGACAAAGCAGATTATCCAATAACAAAGCAAGATCAACTAAAACATGTATGTGTTAGTTTGCATATGTTTTGCATATGATGGGGGCAAATCTAAGGAAGGAATAGTAAGTTCACTTTGAAGATTATCTCTTGTCATCCCCAGAAAATCAGTTCATTTTAACTAATTCTCAGCTTAAACTAAACACCCTATATTTCAGGACTGATGCGGTAGCAACCAATGAAACAAAAATAGTACTATATTGTTGGTCAAACTTTAATACATCATTTCGATAATCACACAAAAAAGTTGTTGGGGGCGTTTTCCGAGCGTTCACCTCCGACAAGTTTTGAGACCAAGGCGAGAGAAATAAAGACATCCAAGGTGCGCAAGCAAAGCAAGCTTGCCTTTCAGCAGTACAACCCGAAGGGGATCCTTTGGAAGGAAAGGTAACCGGGTGAGTCAAGGAAAGTTCACCCATTTGTTTTCGCAGGGCTCAGCACACCTTATCGCCTCATCAAGACATGGTCAACATGGTGATCGGGCACCTCTACACGGGAAGGAAAGGCAGGTGCCTATCGCATGCAACATGATCTCAAGGGTTAGGTGGCTGTAAAAGGTGTGACACGGCATGTTCTGCGTGACCTGACACCAAAATCAATTAAGATTTGAGTTCTTGTGTAAACATACCTAAATGCCCCCATCAATGATGTGCAATGTAAATTGTACGATAGATTAGGTTTGTGTAGATATGAAGGGGAATTCTAGGTATCAATAGGAAACTATCACCGCTATAAATAGAGATCCATGTACACGAGGGAAGAGGAAAAAAGCGAGAGGATCTTCTAATATTACTGTTTGGCTTTGACCTGTGATTCATACGCCAACAATAGTACTGAAATGTACCATACTTTAAGGGATGGTTTGATCCGTTAGGAACAAAATCATAACATAAGAAAATATATTCAAATACAAATAAAAAAGTACAGTTTCTGTATAACAGAATTTATACAGTGTGATACTAATTGGTTGGCAAATGTTTGTGCTCACCATATAAAATGAAATAGAGTGTATTATGATTAACACAAGGATGGATGCATTTAAAACAGCATTTACCTCAAGTACATGCTAGATTACCATAGTTTAGTTACCTACCTTAGCAGAGAAAACTAAGATCAAAACATACTCATTTTGATTAATGCAAAGGATGAGTGCATTTAAAACAGTATACATGCATAGCTCAGTTACCCACCTAAGCAACTGTTGGAAAAAAAAAGATTAAAACATACTCATAAGTCATAACAATGTTTATACAGTACATAATTACCTGGCAGAGGACGTCCTACGCAGATGCTTGGAGATCCCACTTCCACAGTAGAAATTGTAAGCCAAGGGAATCCTTAGGACATAATCAGCTACACCTTTTAGAGTCTGCTTCCTCATATCAACAGCAATCACCAGTACATCTTTATCATTGTAACTGTGTCTGTCCATGATGTAAACAACACCAGCATCATGCAAGCTCAGAGCAGGAAAACCTGAGTAGATCTTCAAGGTTGGCTGCTCTTTGATTTCAGCCTCAAGGTCCACCGAAACTTTGATCACACGGTGCTTCTTCCACTTCTTCCAAGAATCTTTCCTCCTCCATTCGACCGCTTCCCAACTTCCGTCAAGTGACACACACATCTCAAAGTACTTGATGTAACCTTCGAGGACAATCATGTCCCGACAAGCAACTCCATCACCTAGCCAGAACGGCTTGGGCACTGCTGGCGACGGCAGCTGAATGTAGCGAAGCTCGTGGTTGTCCAGGAGGACGTCGCAGATGATGATGCCTCGCCAGAGATCGACCCAGCCCATTGAACCCAGCTCCCCACCGATTGTGATCACCTTGCCGGCGTACTTGTACGGCATCGATGATTTCTGTCGGGAATCAACGCACGTCATCAACTTGGTGCTCCATGTCCCCGTCTCGGAGCTGTAGAGGTGAAGATAGTACTTGTTCTGTGCCTCTTGGAGTGCCGCCCAAGTGAGTATAGCGACGAAGTACATGTCGCGAGCACGGCAGCGCAGGAGGCCAACCTGGAAGTCGCATAAATCGACGAGCGGGGGCGCGGGGACCAGATCCAGCGACGGCGCCTTGCCCTCGGTGCCGGCGTGATAGACGAAGTAGTCGTCGTCGTACAGGATTATTGGAACCTGGCATGGATCGTCGCAGGTAGGGACGCGGAGCAGTACGAGGTCGTCATCCGTGTTGATGAGCTTCGGCGCGCCGCCGAACACGGCGGAGGGCTCCAGATCCGAGCAGTAGACGGTGAAGCAGGAGGCTCGCGGCGGGTGGGCCGCCCAGAAGGTCACCCTGATGCGCTTGTTGATCCTCGTGAAACCCTCGGCGGTGGTGGCGTTGGTGCGGTCGCTGATGTAGCCCAGCACTTGGAGGAGGATGGAACCCGGAGGGGGACCCAGATCGTCGTCGGGGTGGATAGGTGGAGGGGTCGTGAGGAAGGATTCGTTCATGGCTGACGGATCACCGAGTTCAACGATTTTGTCTTCAATTCGGTGGAAATTGGAGGGGGTTTCGATTGAGGGAGGAGGTGGAGCCGTGGGAAGAGAAGAAGAAACCTAGCAGGATCGGACGGGAACGTCAAGGGAATTCCCGTCGTCCATGGTCGCGGCGGCAGGCACCATCCATCAGTAAACTGTAGTTGTTGCCGACGGCGGCGCGCGCAGCTGGAGCGTGAAGATGATTGGTGAGATCGACGGCGCGAACGCAGCCGCTGCATGTAGTAGTACGAAAGGCCCGGCCCAGCCCAGCTAATTTGGTGCCGCTCTTGTAGGTTTGGAGCTTGATCCAACTGAGTTCCAGCCCAATAATCTTGTGCTGGTCAGTCGTCACCGCGCCCCGCTGCTGACGGGGCCGCCTGCTCATAGTCCTACTCCGTAATCTACTATTTCTACGCCCGTGCCGCAATGATCTAATCACTGGGCGTAAGATCCGACGCATGCTCTGTTCCAGCCCGAAGCCATCACCGTTGACATCTAAAAAGGTCATCGCCGTTGACATCTAAAAAAGTCATCGCCGTTGACATCTGCATCCTATGGTGCATGTGCATCTCTCCTGAATGAAGCACCAACAGCAAGTCTGACCGAGAAAATCTTGACTTTTGGAGGAGGCAGATATTAATTCAGGTGTTGCACTGCAACTTGCGAGGCTGAGGTCAGCGAAATGCGTGCGCTGTTACGGGGCCACAAGTTGAGAGTCAACCAACCGATCAGAAGTTCAGAACCCATCTCCATGTTTAAACTTTAAACAAAACAGGGGCGGGCGGCCTTGCCCTTGCCCATGCTTCGTTGACAGTCAAATAGTTTGAAGTCTGAACCTTCATACTTGAGCAGCACTGGAGGGTACACACAACGCAACGGAACGCCCGCTACTGACCAAGTAAACTTGAAACGGACGAGCCGGGCGGCCCCGAAAAGTTGTTTTTTGTCCGGTTGCACGCAAGTTGGGAGCCGCAAGTGGCAAACGGCTGCATCCCCTTCCCGCCCGCGTTTTTCTCATACCCCGCGAGCGGTGGATTTGAGTTGAGTGGAGACTTGGTCCTGGTTTTGCGGCTCCGGCTCGCACCGTCACGTCGCCGTCGCCTCCTGGTCCTGGATGGGTCCACTGGATTTTGGGATCGAGTTGGTGTTGTGTTGGTGCCGTCCAAGACTCGTTCGGTGACTGGCCATCTGGATGGAACCCTGACTCGCTGAGCACCAGACAACAACAAAAATTGCAAACTGAAACAATTTCTTTTGCTTCCAAAAAAGAACATTTGTTAACCTTATCAGTAACCTAGCAAACCAAAGATGACATTTTTTTAATAAGAAACCACACATGACATTTCGCAAGGCCACAAACAGCTGCTGGTAATCGGAGACAGAGACCGGTAACGGGACCAAAAAGCAGTCTTGTGGTTGCAAGTTGCTAATTAAAAATGGAATCAGGTCACTCTCAAGGCCACCCTGTTGCCTGGGTGCAAGTTGCCTCCCCGGCCTTAGCCAGATGCATCGCCCTTGTGCCCCCCTTCTCCGCTTGTGGGTTGTGGCCCTTCCCGCGGTTTCTACTCTGCTCCAGCCAGCCACCACCTATAAATATGCGCGCGCAAAACCACCATTCGCATCCAAAACCACTCCAGTGTCCAGACACGATTCAAGCAGCAGCAAGGCAGATCAACAGTTCAACAACACCACGAAACGAAGAAATCAAAACCTGATAAGAAGAAGGAGAATATGTGCCAGATCAAGAAGGAGATGAGCGCCGAGTCCGGCTCGCCCTCCACCTCGTCGGAGCACCACCAGACGGTGTGGACGTCGCCGCCGAAGCGCCCCGCGGGGCGGACCAAGTTCCGGGAGACGCGGCACCCGGTGTTCCGCGGCGTGCGGCGCCGTGGCAACGCCGGGCGGTGGGTGTGCGAGGTGCGCGTGCCGGGGCGGCGCGGCTGCAGGCTCTGGCTCGGCACCTTCGACACCGCGGAGGGCGCCGCGCGCGCGCACGACGCCGCCATGCTCGCCGGCATCGCGGGCCCCGGCGCGTGCCTCAACTTCGCGGACTCGGCGTGGCTGCTCTCCGTGCCGGCCTCCTACGCCAGCCTCGCCGAGGTCCGCCACGCCGTCGCCGAGGCCGTCGAGGACTTCCTGCGCCGCGAGGCGCGGGCGGAGGACGACGAGCGCTCGGCCACGTGCTCGACGCCGTCCTCCCCGGCCACCGACGACGAAGCCGAGGAATCCTCTTCGGCCACAGAGACAGAGGACTCGCCGTTCGAACTGGACGTGTTCGGCGACATGAGCTGGGACCTGTACTATGCGAGCTTGGCGCAGGCGATGCTCATGGAGCCACCGTCCACAGTCACCGCGTTCTGCGACGACAGCGTCGCCGAAATTCCACTCTGGAGCTACTAGGACTAAGATTGTGCTTTAACTTTTTGCCTTTTCTTGCTCTTTGCGTCCGATGCCAAAATTTAGTATTGTAAAGGTTACTACTTCTGGTAATGAGACAGAGCAAATTTGGAAAACAGAGCATGCCCATTGAGTTTCTAAAGCTAGCAAAAAAAATTGTACTGAGCTTATAATAGTGGTTGACCCTGGGACTTCTCTACGCCTCGCATACGGTCTTAACTTTAAAAATCGTCAGTTTAGCGCTTATAATAGCGGTTGACCCTGCAGCTGTGAAGGTAACCGCTAACGGTATGCCTGAGAATTCATTCCTTGTTCAGACCACCATCCTGATTCCCATTGCCGTGGCGCCGCAGTCGCCAAACCAGCAAGCGCGAGGGCGAGGAAGGCGATCATTATTCGGTGGAAGGTGTGACGCATGTATCAGTGAATGACCATCACCTTTGACATTGGCATCCTGTGGTGCACCTCTCCAGCAACACCTAGGAGCGTCTTGGGAGGCAGACAAGTCTGACTTTGGACCTCAGCGGCCTGCATTTGATATCTGTAGAGTCTGGTTGGTCAAAACCCCCAAGGCATGCGTTTTAGTATAAGGCAACAAGCTAGGGTCAACTGAGAATCCGTCTGCCTGTTCAATTGATACTGGGGGTACCCTCAGCTTTGCCTGCCAAGGATTCTTTGACGCTTGACAGTCAATCTGAACACACATATGCTAGCGTTGATGTCGCATACAAAAGGCAACGGCACGTCAACTGTTCACACATGACGCAGCATACTGGTGATACTACAACCGAACATTTCTATTGAGGATCATTCACCAGTTTGTGCTGCAAATTCTTCAGCACCCTACCAATCAGTTTCCTCTGGAGGGGGAAAAAAGGAAACCTCCTCAGAATTCAGACGAGGAAATGGGATCGATCGACGCATACTCATTTTTGTGCGCAGCTGATGTGTAGAGTGACAATGACATCAAGCAAGCTCAATTGGCAGTATAGAATCACAAAGCCGAACAAACACAGCCGTACATCTCTTATTACATCTCAAGCTTGCGGTGATTCGTGATTGTCTGTCGCGGTTCCCAACTCTCAAGTGCACGATTTCGCAGTGATATTCCAGACCGTCAGAATGTGTCATCTGTTTATGAAGTACCAGTACTACTGTAAACGGGGGAAATGATGATGGGAGATCAGCTGGTGGCCTCTGACTCTGAGGACGCAAAATGAAGCAAAATATATATTAGCAACGGCACAATTGGTGTGATTAAAATTCTGGTGTTTACCAGTCGCATGACCAAGTGAGAAGCACTCAAATCTCGTAGCCAAATCAGAAACCGCGGAGCTTATACATTCCGTCTCGCATGTCGCACTTAAAAGCTTTATATTTTTTTTTGAAAACTTTGCACAAACAATAGTACCAAGTAGATGTGAATTATATTGGTATTATTGTGTGCGTAAAGTTTTAAATTTTTTTAAAACCTCTAGCTATGACATGCATAAGCCCCGCGGTCGCTTATACGTTCGGTTTTTTCGCTCCGTAGCCAAATAGCATAATAGTACTGGAGGTTCAATACAAACTTTATCATATAATTTACTAGTAATCCGTGGTTAACTAAATATAATGAGCTTGGACCCAAAGTCCATTCGATGGTTCAAAGAACCGAATAAAGAAAACCAAACTTTGCTTAATAAAGAAATATATAGGAGTACTAGGGTGGCTCCCCATTTTTAACCTTCCACTTGCATTAGCACCGGCAGCTTAAAAATCAGGGCTCAATCAAATCACACGCAAAGTATTCCTCCTTCCCGTCATCCAGGACCGTCAGCATCAGCAACTGGACCTGACTGGAATTCCGCAGCTCTGAACGGCAGCTTACGCCCATATTCAAATCGAGCAATCAGGCTCTAAAAACATCCCAAGGGACGGGGATCGCCACGGGCCGCGGGCCGATCCCAAAAGCGCGTGTAAAACTGTAAACGGATAGGCTTGGACCCACCCGTTCGCGTCGCTGCGGCGGCGCCGGCGCAGGCGCATGCGGCTCTCGCCGTCGCCATCGCCGCGCTTCGAGGCCGCGCATGTGCAGCGGAGTTGGATCGATCGGCCACAGGTCGTACGGGCGCACGGCCCAGCGCGGATGTGAGCGGAGGACGACGAGAGAGATGGCGTTTTCGTTTTAAAAACTCGCCTTTTCGCATTGAAGTTGAAGCCGGCCGCGACTTTTCTGGCTCCGAATCTCCGATGGCCGGTGGATGATTGGGGACTGGGGTTGGGGTCACCACTCACCACCGGTGACCGGTCACGAGCGCGACGGCGCGGAGGCCGGAGCCCGGAGGGAGGGAGGGGGGGAAGCACCTCCCACAAGTTGGGCAAGCTGGGCTGGTGGATCATTGATCTGAACACCCCAAAAGTGGAGTTTTGTCCGCTTGCGAGTGCAACTGGACGCCAGCAAGTTGGCCTGGCCGTTTTCATTCGACAGAAAGCGGCAAGTGGGCATCGGGAATTGACAGGGGCGACGCATTCGCCGCACGCGATTCAGGTGTGGAGCCACAGCTTCCCGCGGCCGCTGCTGCCGGTTTTGCCATACCGGGGGTCCGTGGGGCGCTCGCCTGGCTACGTGCCCGGGATGCTGGATCTGCGGCCCCTTTTGCTTCGGAGGGTCGCATCGCCATCGGGTTGGAATTGGATTGGGTTCGGAGTTGATTAGGGCTCAGACGCTCAGGCATCCGGCGTGGGTTCGGAGTTGTTGTGTCGAGTGTCACCGACGATCTCTCGTGAGTTGATTAGGACAAGGACCTGATTGAGTTATGCATGGCGTTTTTAGTTTGAAAAGGAATCACCTTATCTAGTACATAATGGTACATTGTCCTGATATGTGGTGGATGAGCCAGGAAGACGAAGATGATCGGGAGTGAAGTCCGCCGAAAGGGTGATCTGACCCTTAAGCTAAGGAAGATATTATTCTGTGTTGTCATGCCGTAAGCTAATATCAGGCCTCAATAGGGTCCTCTTGAGCAGCAGGTGGCTGCCTCTGTTCTAAACTGGACCGTTGTAGTGCGCACAATCAGGTGCTTTGTGTACCAGGGATGCACAATTTTGTCCTGACAGCCTTGCTAATGGACAGAGGTTTACTCCCTGGCATTCCAAAAAAAAGTTGATACAGAATATACCATAGAGGGATACAAGATTTCTCTGTTAGTACTCTGTACTTCCGTACTTGATAACTAGTCTCACACAACAAGCCCCAGCCACTCGCACCAAAATTCCAGGCTGCAAATCGAAGTATTACTATTTAAATTCATCATAAAAAAGGATATCCCTATTTCACAACAATCAGGTAACCGGACACACAAAATGGATAACGGAAGGGGGAAAAGGCTCTAGTGGCATCAAGAGCCAAAAGAGGTATCAAAGTCCCTCTCGGAGCCCCCACTGTGACCCAGTTGCCCTGCAAGTTGCAAACTCGCGACCCCGGCCTCACCCGGATGGTCAGATGCGTCCCCCTTTCCTCTTGCTTTCTCCTCCAGCCCTTCCCGCGCTTTTCACTCTGCTCCAGCCAGCTGCCAACCAGCCACCACCTATAAATACGCGCCCGCAAATCCACTGGAGGCACAACTCAAGCAGCGACAAGGAGACCAAAACAACCGAGAGCTAATCCAGCGCCAAGATGTGTCAGATCAAGAAGGAGATGACTGGGGAGTCCGCCTCGCCGTGCTCCTCTGCTTCGACCTCGCCGGAGCACCACCAGACGGTGTGGACATCGCCGCCGAAGCGGCCCGCGGGGCGGACCAAGTTCCGGGAGACGCGGCACCCGGTGTTCCGCGGCGTCCGGCGCCGGGGCAACGCCGGGCGGTGGGTGTGCGAGGTGCGCGTGCCGGGCCGCCGCGGCTGCAGGCTCTGGCACGGCACCTTCGACGCCGCCGAGTCGGCCGCGCGCTCATGACGCCGCCGTGCTCTTCCTTT
This sequence comes from Echinochloa phyllopogon, assembly GCA_033239725.1. Taxonomy (NCBI): domain Eukaryota; kingdom Viridiplantae; phylum Streptophyta; class Magnoliopsida; order Poales; family Poaceae; genus Echinochloa; species Echinochloa phyllopogon. Next base: position 43,515,574 of record BTCW01000002.1, on the reverse strand, counting down.
TCACTCATTTGCTCATTGGAAGTTCAAATCTTGCCCTTGGGCTATTGACGGAAGCCGTTCAGGCCAGCCCCTTCCTTGTGCGACGCACCCTGGCGCAGATTCTCTCAGGCAAGGTCAACGGCTCCTCCCATGCAAGCTCCGCAACACCAATCGCGTGGTTCAGGCAAGTCAGAATCCCAACCATAGGTACTTCAATTCTGCAGCCACACCACCGGTGGCCAGGCGGCCGAAAGGTGGTGAAGAAAAACAGACATGGCCTCTCGGTTGCGCCACAGCCACCTGCCTGCATCCAGTCCATGTCATCTGCAACTGTCGCAATCTTCATCTTGGCTGGCGACTGGCATACTCCTACCTGCATTCCACCATGACCAAGTAAAAATTGCATCATTGGATTTTTTTTTCTCGAAAGCGCGGGAGCATCATTATATTAAGAAGAAAGAAGGGGCTAGAGCCCTTACAACACACGCCACACTCCCCCTTAAAATTGGGTTACATTCGCGCCTGTCAAGACTTGGATCATTGGAATGAAAGGAGGCAAAATAGGCATTTGGGAGAAAACAAAGAAGAGGTCGCATGGGGCACCAAAGTGAACATAAAACAGAATGAAAGAATGGCTAGTGGTCAGATGAACAGTTAAGTGGAATAAGCGCATACTATTTCCAATGGCCAAATAACTGGGTAGCAGATGATGTTGAACTATGGAGTGATACTCTAGAATGTATATACTCCTTAGAGTCTCAATGGAAGCACCTTGTGGAAGTTAAAATGTGACTCCTACAAACAGAGTTAAGCTGGATATTTGGTGACCTCGGCCTGACTATGTCTTCCACGCTATCTTTTGACCAGAAGACAACTCCGTCATACTATGCAACTGTGTTGAGCTTGCAGTACTTTTAGAGCCTGGAACAACAATCATGATAATATAAATCATTCAAGAACGGTAATATATGTAACATTGCAGTAAGGATAATCTTAAATCAAAGATTTGGACAATTTACCCCCCCCCCCCCCCCCCCCCACCCACATGATTGTACACAGTACGTCTCCACGTGAGCAGTATTATTATTCAATCGGTTGCAGCATTCATCTAGGTGATTTAAAGAATTCAAATCTTCTCATGTTTGTGTTTGTCATTAATACATTCCACATTTTTTTGTCACTACACGAAATGTAGTAGTAACAGAGTTATAGTTTTGCTGGTCATATCAGGGGCAGAGCCTAGAGGAGACCAACCTGGGCTCCAGTCACTCCATGCTCCAATGTTCTCTTGCTGGTCTCAACAGCCGCACTTGTTGGCTGCTGCTACAACTACCAATCTACCATAGGAGAAGACAAAGAGGGTGTATCAGTCCATGCAGATGTTGAAGGGGTGTGATGAATGGACTAAGTGGGCCTTGTCTCTCATTCCCTTACCAGCAAGTGCACTCACATGGTGGCTCAACTAAAGGAACCAAAGAAGCCTGGTCACGTTCGCAAGCAACTTGGTGCCTCCATTCATCAACCTAAGTTCCAACTCCCCTTACATAGCTAACCATGGCACTGCAAGTGGCCATTGCCACCGCGGACAGTAACTCTGCCACTACCCTATGACCAGTAGACACTTGATTTGACGCCATGCTCGCCAGCGTGTCATGTCTGCTAGGGTAGATGTTCAGTATTTGAAATGTACCATACACTCGCCAAACTAAAATGCATGGAAAAAAATGGACATAAGTAGTATTCTGTAATCATAGCTATAGCTCTGGAAATGCATAAACAAAACAACTGTATGATGAATCACCAAAGATTATAGGAGAGATACAAAACAAACACGTGCACTTAGAAAGGTAGAGCTGCAATTATGCTGGAAGAGGAAGAAGAAAGCAGTAATTAATCAAAAGAAACTGAAGTAATTAATAAAGAACCATTTCGAAACTGCATTCTTTCATGTCATAAATTTCTTAATGAATACAGCCTAGAAGAACTGATGGCTTGAAGATACATCAAAACTTCTTTTACACAGCTCGATTTATTCTGAATAACTTTGAGCATCAATTTATCAGTTTATTTTTGTTGCATTGCAATGCGCTCAAAATTAAATGAGTTCTAGAATTTGAGCTATACAAATTCCTGTAGTATAAAGTCACTTGGGGAATCTAGCTAGATGCTACTAAAACAATATGGCAATGTACACAATTCTTCTGACTGAACATGCAATCACAATTCTATCAAATGACACTATTGTTGACGGATGAAACAGAAAATAACAAAAAAGACAGTGTTATTTACCGTAAAAGTTGGAAATGATGTATGGAGCAGTCTGTGTAAATAGTTTTAGTGAACTAATAATAGTCGGAAATGACATTCAGAGAATTCAGTGCAAACATCGTTTTCTTAAACCAATGCAGTGTGCTTTCATTAAATGTACAGAACACAGAAATTAAGAGCTACAGCTACAGAGAAAATGGATCCAAATAAGTTCTCAAATGTGATAATGACTTTTGTAAAGATATCAGATAATGGTTTGCGGTCAGGAAGTAATTTGGCAGACATAGCTAGTAGCGCAAATAGGGAGTAGAGTACAGTAAATTTGAATGTGGAGACATACCATCCATTGTCCACCATCTAGCCATACTTGCTTTTAAAGCTCCTGTGACGAATAAGAAGTGTCAAGTAATAAGAACCATCTGGGGGCAGAAAACCAAGAGCAAGTAGAACAGAAAGCCACAAGAATAAATTTGAATGGAACAGATTTTCAGCAAGAAAGCAACCAAATGGGCAATTACAATAAACTAAGCACTAGCCACTATGAACCACTTCATACTGTTTGTATCATAGCTAAAAGGAGAACTGCATCTGTTACCAATTAATTGTACCAGTTACTTGTAATGGAAGCAAAATATACCAAATTGTCCTTGGAAAGTATAAAAGCATGATGACCAAGTAAATATATGAAAAGATGGAACGATGGTTATAAAGAAGAACCTGGAAAGAGGCAGAAGGGTATGCCAGTTAGTTTACATCTTGGAGTTCAACACTGGGATCTATCATGGCATTAATAGCATGCCTTGTGGTAACTCTGGGATCTATCATCCTTACATGGATTTGATTTGTTTTAAGCAATGCCAGTCTAGTAGAAGCACTACAAGCATAACAAAGCAAAAGTATATAACAAAATAGGTCCCATTAGTTCAAGAACACATCAAAGAACAAACTGATGAATTACTACTTAATGGGCTACATATTACCCTGGTTAAGATGCAGCAAGAGACAGTTCTCCATGTGAGCACGGATATCAGTAAGCTGTCCTGCTTTTGGGAGCAATTAAAGACAGACGGCACTTTTAATTAAAGAACAAAAACTTGAGCATTATTTTAGGAGAGTAATGTATCCATACAAGTGGAAGCAAAGAGATAAAGCATAACATCAGCATAAAGCAGAACATACATAAACTCAGAAACAGTAACAATGGAATCACTCAGCACAAGGTTCAAAAGGAGGAATTCTGATCATGCAGATCTATACATGCAACAAGCACAGGTCACTCTCATGAATAGTTATCCTGACAATCCTATTCATTGAGAAACTATGGCACACATTACATTCTACATATTAAATCAAGATAAACAAGTTATTTTATACGACTAAGATAAGCATGCTTGCTCATGTAGTCATGCCAATCTATGAGTATAGTTGCACTGTAAAATATTTGCAAAATTGTATGTTGTGAGCTCAGCACTTACAGTCAACATGATTGTGCTTGTGTGACCATGGTAATGACATTTTTTGTAACTTCAAACACTTGCCAACTTGCCGTACACCCACTATATTCCATGCAGTCAATGGAAATAGGCAGCAAGTGCACTATTAAAACGTTGCTCCGTATAACCTATGCCTAACCAGGTCAATTTCAGAAAAAAAAAATAAAATAATCAAAATAAAAGAAGTGTCTTATAAGCATACCAACCATATCTCTCAGTATACTAAATGGGTTTGTGCAAGGTCAAACACTCTTGACCAAATAAATAATGATTGCGCAAAGACCCATAATACATACAAGAATCATAATTCATTGAAATTGAAGAGGAAGTTAATCTATTTTTCGTTTTTGCAGGTCCTTATGAGACATGTATAACAATAAAATAGAATCACCATAAGAAGAAGAGGATCGTAATATAAGAAAGCCTCATAAAGAAACATGTCATCTTATCCGTAAGCCCAAGAAGATAAACAAATAATAAGACAATAGGTCCTGACCTTGCAAGAACATAATCAAAGCACCATAGCCTATAGGAGAAAGAATATAGCCTGGAAAAACATAGATCAGTCGCAGTTTTGAGTACAATTAAAACATATATGTGGAATAAAAAAATGCATACTTTCAGTATAAAAACTCACTGGGATCCATTTAGACATGATGATTTGGAGCAAAGAATGTTTAAAGAAATAAAGCATTGATGTGAATTATATTGTAAATTCAGAAAGCATCATATGAGGCTGCGCATAGAAGTTGAAAGTTGAAACTAGAAAATGGCAATGCAAAAGGGCACTTGTATCATCCATTTTCCACAACACCTTTTTAAGGAAAATTCAACAGCATGATCATAGTGTATCAAGTAAAACGGCATGATTGGAAGTAGCAGTGAGTATAGCATGATATAGAAGTTTATTCACCAATGTGGTTTCTGGTTAATACAGCAATTCCTCCAGGAACCCAATACAGGCCTTTTAGTTCGAAATGGAGCGAGAGAGATATTAGTTGTGTAAGCCAAGTGCCAGGAAAGATTAGCTTGCATTGATGCTGGTAAACTTTCAACTCTCAACGCCATTCCTTTAGTTATTAGTGTCACTGCAATGTGTTCTGTGATTAACAAACCAAACTTCAGTGAGATTCATTCATTCCAATTGGAGCCTCGAGACATACTACCAATTCGGTCTCGGCCTATTCTTAAGGAGCATGTGCGTCCCCTTACAGGGGAGAACACAGCAGACCTATTCCCACACTTGGGACTGAACGATAATGGAATGTGCACTGAAACAGCTAAGTCATTACTGCTCATATCTTGAGCAATGAACACTAGAAATGTGAGTCAACATGAATGGGGTTGCACTTTACAACGCATCTCGTTCCACTTCACAAAGGGAAAGTGTTGAAAGGGTACGCTACCTTAAACCGCCAACGAGAGGCGAGGGCACGATCGCCACCGCGGCGGGGACGCTCCCTTCTTTCGTCTCTCCGGCAGCGCCGAGCCGGTGTAGACTAATAGTCCCCCAGAAATATCTGCGAAAAATATTGAAATCAGTACTCCACTGGCACCAATCACACAAATCAATCCGCAATGAACTAAACAGGGATTCGGTTCCGCCTCTATCCCTCACTACCAACTAGAGAAGAGACCGATCAATCCACAGCAGTCCTAGGAAAGGGAGGGGGTTCCCAAAAAAAAAGGAAAAGGAGGGGGTGAGGATGATGGCAACCGAGGAATGGGAGGAAGGAGGAGGACAAGCAAAGCTTGCGGCGCGAAGGACTGGACGATGGTCGCTGGAAAGAGAGGGGAGAGAAGGCGTAGCGGATGAGTGCGTGTTCGGTCTATGAAGACGTATTTTGTGCTAGTTTGAACTGTGAACTGAACGGGCCCTGACCCCTCAACCCAGTGTAAGAGCAAGTTTAATAAGTTTATCTATAAGACAAGGTATCTCGTGAATAAACAAAAACATAGACAAGTGCTATAATAAGCAATTCCTTTCCCTCTTTTTAAATATATTTTTTAACATGTGTGACCCACTTGCATTCAGAGAGGAGATAGTGGCTCTTACAACCCAACGCCTAGGCAAGCGTGCCTGGCTTGGCGCTGGATGTACCGACCAGCTGCCCTCTCTCTCTTCCTTTTTTTTCATCCACCTCACCTCTCCCGCTGATATGTCCGGCGTCATGAACAGTTGCTACACTTGATCTAACAAGTCGGCTTGTTAACCTGCCAGCATATCACTTTTTTTCCCTCATGAAAATCGACAAGAGAAATGATTCCCCTATTTCTGTTTATTACTTTATTCTCCATTGAACCTTTTCTCTTTAGAAAAAGTGTATTATTCATCCCTCAAATATTATTAAAGTGTGAGTTTCATCTTTAATGTTTTAATTAGTGCAAAACAACCCCTCAACTATGTAAATCGGTGCACTAATCATCTCCACCTCAGCTTAAGAATAGTTTAGTATAATTGCACATCGATTTATGCCACATAATTAGATAACTACCGTCTACTTAGCCATGTCACACACTAACTTTGTAGTTCTTTTGCCTTATAGTATAGCTGCAAATGTCTTCTTGTTTCCCTATTGAGATGTAACAGAATTGTACTAGAAATATTTTAAGATTAGCTGGTGGCGTTATTAAACCATCAAGGAAGGAACCCGCAAAAAAAACCATCAAGGAAGGAATTGATCTCTGCACCTAATATAACCATCCACACCAGAAGGTATAATATATATTGCATGCTCTGCCGCAAGAAAATTAATTGAAGGCTCGTGTTGTGGTGTTGTTGGTCTCGTGGAGTAGGACGTATCGGTGGAGGATGGGTCCTATGGCTAAGTAGGCACTAGTTAGTTGATTACGTGGTATAAACAGGTGTCCAATTACACTAAGCCATTAGTAAACCGAGGCGAGATTGGATAGTGTATCAGTTCAGATAGTTAGTTAAAGGGTTAGTTTACACCAATTAAAATATTAGAAATGAAACTTACACTTCTATAATACTTTAAGAATGAAAAATACACTTCTTCCTTTCTCTTTTCTTTGAGTAACTTGAGTAGTATAAGCATCGATTATATTCAGAGTATTTATTTAGTTTTATGGCGCCAAGGCCTCCCTACGCCTTTAATTTGGGACACATACATATTCCCAGGCTACCAGGCATCGAGCGGCTTGAGCGCCCGTTGCGGTGGCTTCACCTGACCACAGCAACGCACGGCGGTGTCCGATAGTCCGTCCAATTCGACGTCAATCGTGCCCTGTGCGAGAATCACGCGAATAGGCATTCAGGGCGTCCCCAGGGGGTGGGAGACGTTGCCGGCTTTCATCTGACGTGGTCCAAGATTGTAAGAGAGGGAACAAGTGAGATCTGATATTAAAAATGTGTACATTAATATTATTTTATTTCTCTCACGTCCAGCTCAAATGGTGAAGTCGCCAACGCCTCTAGGGGATCGGCTTACTCTCGATTTGAGGCCTTGAGGGACGTCCTCACTAGAAAGCGCACGACGCAAATACCGGTCTGCTCGGACGGTGCACGAGAATTGTTGCGACAAGACTTTAAGCCGTCGAGCATCTTGGAGATCAGCCTTGAGGGCAATCAGAGTGCCATCCGCGTATTCAAGGATGGGACAGCTGAGATCATCAATACAGTATATTAGTTTCGGATAGGTTCAGAGGTGTGGCTTAATTTAAACTTCTTTAAATCTACTCTTTGCTTGTGGTTAGATTTCACGCTATGCTTCCATAAATAGTGACTGCATTGGAATTTAAATCCCTTTGCGATTGCAAGCTATATGACATGTTAAATTATGTCACGTTACCGTTACAAACTACTCGGACAATAAGTACCTACGGCAAGTTACTATCTTCAAAGATTGGTAAGGGCTAAACTAGCATAATCGAACCAAAAAAGTTCGATCATTTCATGCCACATCAAACATGTCTGCGTTTGTTTACTCCGTACTCCGCCGTGAGTCGCCAGCAGAGCAGGCGGCCAGACGCCGCGCCTGCCGTCTCCATCAAACAGAAAATAAGGTAATAAGTTTCAAAAAACAATCCTAAAGTTCATTATGCAAAAAAAAATTCTCATCACATCAAAATGTCATAGCATGCATAGAGTACTAAACCTAGATGAAATCAAAAACTAAGTGCACAGTTTTGTTGTACTCTGCGAGACGAACATTTTGATCCTAATTAATCAATTTTTGAATACTTTTTCAAAAAACAAACGAAATACTATAGTGATACAACGATGACCCCTAATTTCCCACCCCTATTCACCATGCCTAAATGAAACGACGAGACGTAAGCTTGAGCGTAGCTCCTCTTGCTTTTTTTTTAAACAAGTAGCTCCTCTTGCTCTGCCCTGCGCGCGGCCTTCTGGGCACGGTGCACACGAACCTACGCGCTGCCCACGCTCCCTCCTAGTCCCTAGTCTCCCTCCACGTTGTCAGCGCGCCGCGCAGCACCTTTTGCATCCCCTGCTGTCAGCGGCATGGCATGGCCGGCGCGGCGGCACATGAATCGCCAGGAGCCCAGGACCAACCAGGAGAGGCTCTCCGTGTCCGTGATGTTGATCGCCAGCCGCCGCGGGCGCACCGCGGCGCGCGGACGCTTGATATTGGTGGGTAGAGAAAATTTAGTTGGTGGGTTCAAACAAAATATATAATTCGAACTTGCTGCCTACTTTTTTTCCGTTTTATTACAGTTGAACTTTCCTAATCGGATAAACTAGAAAAAAAATAAATGAAAGAGAGCCAGAGGTGAATTATGTTTGTTTTTTGAATTTTGGCCTCGGAATGTCTCACCGGCTCGCGCGACCATCCATCGACACCTGGCAAAACCACCCCCGTCCGCTTGCACTAGCTCCGCATCGGATCCAAATCCAACGGTCAGGGTTAAAGCCCAGGGCGCACTCGGCTGGCTGGGCACGGGAGTGGGTGGAGGGCCGGAGGCAGCTTTTGCAGACTGCCAGTTCCAGAAGAGAGAGGGGGGAGGCCATTCACGTTCTTGCTTCTTGGTGTTGGTCTCTTGGAGAAGGGGGCGGGGGAGCCGAGGAGGAACGATCAAGAAGAGGCGGCTTGCCGGCCGTGCGAGCGAGCGGGGGGACGGCGCCTCCGGGACTTCGCGGTGAGTTGAATTCTTCGACGCACGCACTCACGGTGAGGGATTTATTTTTGGCTCGGGTTGTCGTGGAATGCTGTTCCGAGAGGGTGATGGGGTTCGGCGGTGAGGGTTTTATTTTGGATCGGGTTGTCGTGGAATCCAGTTCCGAGAGGGTGATGGGGTTTGGTCGTGGAATCCAGTTCCGAGAGGGGGTTCGGTTTCATCGGTGTTCTCGCGAGCGTTGCGGTCGTCGTGGGGAGGGATTTTTCCTCTTCGTCCGTGTTTGTCTTTTTTTTTCCGTGTCCATCTGCGATTTGAGTCGTGGATTTCAGCGCGTGGGCGATGTGCGGATTGTTGGCATGTTTCTAGTGAATTCAATTTCGGTTTTGTGTATGCCGCTAAGTTATTTCTTGTTTATGTTTCAGTGCCACGTTCTGAGCTTCGCTGTGCAACCAGCCTGCTTCAGTAAGGAAGATTCAAGGTATAAGTTCAATGCTTATTTTGCAAGTCACTGCGATCATTAGAGCAAATCGCCTTTTCCTTCATAATCTCATCAAGTGCATTTTGATGGTTGCGGGCCTCAAAGAAACAGGTTGTTGCCTTCCTTGATCTGTCCCGTCAAATAGTAATTTAGTTCATAAATATTTCAAGAAAATACTAATCATGGATTGCTCTGGTTTTGTTACATTGTAATGATTCATTGAAAGGTTCTGTCTGAAGTGACATCTTGTTCCTCTGTGTGTGTTTTGTGCTATCTGATGAAATGGTGGCTGTGTTTGCTTTTTTTCGGCTCGTTTCATTAAGAGGTGGCAGTGGTTATTAGTTTGACCTTGGCAATGTGGTAGTAAGCGGTGTCATCTGGTCAGAAGTCTCTAGCCCGCTATCTACCTTTTATGTTCATACATTAACCGGTTCAATGGTTATGTTGGCTCGCATAAGAAGGTTTATAGATCTTGTTCACGGCGGAGATAGCCTTATACAATCAAAAGCTGATGAAACTAGAACTCCATCTGTTTGTTGATTCATATAGTTAGTAAATCACACACATAGTACCTGAGCCATGATGTGTCACAACTACTCAGTATCTTATTTCTTAGCTGTGTTTATGAATATATGTTTGCAGCAGTCTCTGAGCATGCATCTTATTACATCTAGTTATGTCTGACCATGTATATCACAATTGACTAAAATGATTTGCCCTATTTGTTGGTCTTCGTCCTGATGAAACTTGGCAGGTCGCATTTATTCTATATCAGGTGTAATGTTGGATATAGGCTAGTGGTTCCTGGAAACCCATTCTTGCGACTTCGTTGCATCCTTTGATTGTGCACATTCTGCAAATCGTGTACTGTGTACATGTATCAGTGCTTACTCTTGCAACTGTTTTGATTAAACGTAGTCACTGCAGCAATCATGACTTTTGAGCAGGAGCGCTTCTTTGGTATTTAGTGCTATGCTGCATGGTGTCCTGTTGAATTTGATTCCTGCCACATTTAGATAATGTGTTACTGCTCAAACACATAAAATGCATTAGTCTATCCAGTGCACCTAAATGTCTTTCAATAAATTGTTGAACGACTATGTTCATAGGTTTTTTATGCTCGCCTGACTGCAATGTGTAGTTTGCCTCTCTTTGTGCATGGTAGACACGGGTTGCATATTAACAGACTGGTAGACAATTGCATTTCAAATGAAAAAAATTGTTCGCACTAAACCCTAGCTGTACCAAGTCAGCTAGGTCCTGCTCTGGAAAACCTATCATGCCTGGGTCCTTTCAAGTCAACTTGCTCGTATTTTTATTGGAAGTTTTTTTTTTCTAAATATGTAGGAGAGCTGCATATCATTGCATTAAGAGAAGGAGAGTTAGGCCAAAATAGCCATACAGAGCACACACCCACACCCAAAGCACACACACCACTTACCCCCATTCAGCACCACATTCACGCCTAAAACAAGTAATAACAGACCAACCTAACTCTCTAACAGCTAGTCAGGGAGCCCCTGCAAGCATCCAGAGTTCAGCTTCCTCCTGTGCAAGTAGGAGGGCTCTATCAACACTGGGAGCTACCCCATTAAACGCCGCATCATTTCTTGCCTTCCAAATGGTCCATGCCCCTAGTGGGACCAAGGTGTTAAACCCTGCTGTGCACTAGTGCTCAATTTGTCGTTTGCTTGCTGCCACCATAAAAAGAAATCAGTATTGTCGGTGTCGGAAATGGCCGGCACTCCCTACACCGCACAGAAATGTGCTGTGTCTCGTCCCTTGATGGTCGATGCGGAAGCTAACACAAGGACACGGGTTTATCCTGGTTCCGGCCACGGGGCCGTACGTCCTGCAGGGGCGTGCTCGCGCACTCGTATTAGCTTTGCACCGGGGTGCTTGTAGAGGGGCGCTACAAGTGGATGCGGGAGAGGAGAGATGTTCTCCAAGTCCCTGGTTTGTGGTGAGAGTGATTGAGTCTGGTGCCGATATCGGGTGTGTATTGCTGTGTGTTCGTGTCTCAGCGTGAGCCAAGGCGTGCGAACTGTCCCCCCTTTCTACAGGGCTCCTGCCTCTCCCTTTTATAGTTCAAGGGGGAGAAGGATTACAGTCGTGGGTACAGCGCGTACTACAGTGCGAGCTACAGTGCGATCTGTACGATGTATCTTGCAGAGGGGCGTGCTTGCTTCAGGCGTATCCCTCCCCTGTAGTTTAGTTGAGAATGTCTTTAGGTCCTGTCCGTTGGTACGGCGCTTCTTTGCATCTGTCTTGTCAAAGCCTCGAGGGGTCGCTCGATGCTGCCTCGAGGCGGCAGGACTATCGCTTGGTCCCTCGCTCGAAGGGGGCTCCGTGCCACTTCGAGGGGTCGCTTGCCGAGGGCACGGAGGCTAGCGTGGTGTAGGCCGCAGCCGAGTGTCAGACACCTTTACCAGTTATGATGACCAGGAGAATATGGCCTGCTCCGTTGGGCCGATACGGCCGGCTTTTGCCCTGGCGACGGTGTCAGGCCGTATTCGTACGGGGCGGCCACCGCTCGGGTGGCCCGATAATCTTCTGTATTCGCCATGGGGGGCCCCTTCCGTTGAGGACGGGGGCAGGTGAAGTAGGTGTGCAGCCTACCGTTGCCACAGTGTACGCTCCGTCGCCCGGAGACGTGGTTGGCAAGGGTTAGGAGACCCTTTGCTTGCCTTGCCGGACCGGCAACGTCGTTTGACCAGGGCTCGCCCCCCGGTCATTGGTGGTTTCTTGTTGGTGGGGTCCCCTAGACCCGCTCGAGGGCGTTTCGGCGTGGGAGGCGACGGGGGGCCCCCGGTGAAGCTGTGCGGGAGTACGATTGGAGTCAGCGACACCAGGGGTACAGTGCCGCGCATGCCCCGCGCGGCTCTCGCCTGTCCGCGTTGCAGGGGACACAGTGCTCTCAGATCTTGTCAGAGGCGACGTGCAAGGAGGATTTCTCTTTTGACTTCGGCGCCCGGTGCGGGAGTTGGGATCGCCGGTCCCTGCGCCGCTGATGAGGTGCATACTCGAGGGGTCGAGATGAGCTCGAGCGAGGCGGAGCTGGGGTCTGTGGCTCGAGGGGGAGGCGTAGTACCCTCGAGCGAGGCGGAGTTTTGGGTGCGAATGCGTCGTACCCTCGCGGGCCATTGTCGGGCCTGGATGGCTGGTAGTGGGCCGCATGATTTTGTTGGCGTGGGTCCATGTGTTTGCGGGAGGTAGTCTTTGTTGTGCGTTTTTGAGGGTGGTTACCCTGATAATTAAGGGACCCCCTAATTTGGTCCCCGACAAGTATTGTTTGCCTTAGGCGTGATGTCTGGAAAACCAAAGGAAATAAATATCTGATGCCAAAATTGCCTGGCAAACACACAAGCTGAAGAAGATGGTTGATCGTCTTTTTATTGGAAGTTAAGACCATTCACTGGCTTTAGTTTGTAAAGTCTTGGATAGAAATTCACGGGATGCAATGACTCTTGAAGTTCAGTTTTGTGTATGCCACTGATATGTTTCTTGTTTATGTTTCAGTGCCAGGGTCTGATCTTCGCGTGCAAACTGCCTGTATTGCCAAAGCTCAGTGACACTTCAAGGTAAAAGTTCAATGCTTATTTTGCGAGTCACTGCAGTCATTAGAGCAAATTGCATATCTGTCTGAAGTGACATTTTGTTATGTGTTTGAGCAATGCTATAAAGAAGTAAGTAGCAGTGAGCTTATATTATGATTCCTTCAGTTTCCTGGCTTTGAGTGGATGTAGATATAGCATCTAATTATGTTCTTATAGTGATGTGGTGAATGTTCTTAGAGTTGTTAGAGTCTGTTTAGTGAGATATTCAATGGTCAAGCCCTCACCTCACTAGGCAACCTTAATTTGATCAAATATTCTTGGTGCTCTCTTTTCACTGTTTCTCTTCTTTACGCTCAAAGATTTTTTTTTCCACATTTGCAGGAGGTCAAGATGGTGCTCGTGACACCAATAGATGGTGATGTCTTTGATATGGATCCAGCATGGCTGCCTATGTTCTACAGTAAGAATCCTTTGCTGATTCGCATTCCCACCCAGGCTGCTGCCGAAGAGCTCCTGAAATATCTTCGTGAAGAAGAAAAGAAGAACAGAATGTTTAACAAGATCAGACGGTCCGCCAGGCTGGACGCTTTCAGCACAGGTTTACCATTTATGATCAGGCAAGCGAGGGTCGGGGAGGAGGAGCAGATTGGCGATCCTGGTCCAAGAAGTGAGATAGATATTGCTATGGAGAACGACTTTGCCACAGGATTCAAAGACTACGGGTTGCTGTATGATGTCGCACGCGTAAGTCACTGTGCCATTCGTTTGAAAAATAAGTCACTATGCCATCACATTATTCTATTACTCGTGATGTGTCTTTTTTATAATAATAAATATGTTTTCATCTCGATAGGGGGCCAGGCAGCTGCACATGACCACGCTCTACGAGGCCATCGTTGAGCACGAGGCCAACCGGCTGTATGCTAAAGGTTTCTTCGAGTCAGTAGAAGATGCAAAGGGTTATCTTTCCCTGGAGACGTTTACCTATCCGTGAAGTCGTTCTTCTGCTCTGTGATAAGGATAGGTGATCTCGTTCTTCTACTCCGTGTGATAAGGATGGCACCTGAACTCGATCTTGTACTCCAGTTTTAAACTCTGCACTGTTCTTTTTTCCCCTCCGTAGAGTCCGTAGCATTATTGTGTCAGCTGCTACACATGGAAGCTTAATGCTGGCATGCCTCTGTTTACAACTTTACATGTCATTCTGAGGGTGCACATTTTTTGGAACTGTGCTCGTGACTGAAGGCCAAGAAATTTTGAGTTCTGCCATCGCGGGCACATTGTTGTTTTTCGTTTCAATTTCCCCTGTTTTCCTTATTGATATTTTCTTTTGTATTTTCCCCTAATCTTTATCTGCTAGGACCGAATCGTACTGCATTGCCGCTAGGCTTTGTCTGTCTCCACCGCCCGCCTGCCGACCGGGACCGGCCGACCGGAACCGTCCTCCCGCTGGACGCTATCTTTGCTCGCTGGCAGCTGCCTCCGCTGTAGTACGCAGTGAGCGCGTTGCGGATGGCGCGTAGGAGACAGGATGGAGGCGGAACTGGCGGGCGGCGCCGCAGTGCCGGACAACGATTTGCTGAGGCAAAAACAAACACCGGGAGTCATTTTGGCTTGGAATCTTTCTCTGATTCTAGTGGTCCATTGTTTGCACGAAACCAGAAAGCGAGGTCTCCCTGCTCCATACTCCATACGTTGCAAAATATAGTTCGTTTTTTTACTCTAAATTTAATCGCTCGTCTTATTTAAATTTTTATGTAAATCATCATATTTTTTATAGTGGCTTGTTTATTTATAAAAAATCTTCAAAAATATCTCAAATTTGACTATATTTACACAAATTGTTTGAATAAGATGAGCAGTCAAACTTGTGTTAAAAAAGTCAAACGAACTATAATTTAAAACGGATGGAGTAGAGCACTAGAGCCCAAGTAGTTAGTAGAAACTATATTGCACATTAAATCTTCCATCCTTAGTATATCATATATCAAGTTTGCTCTTTCTAGTGACCTCCTGACACCTATATTCAAACAATCAAAACCCATGATAAAAATTGAACAAGTATAACATCTCAACCTTGAAAAATATTACCTTCTGCCTTTTGAATTCTTCCCAAACACAATACAGTTTATCTTTGAAACCCAGAATTTTCATCTATGGCTGTGTTTAGTTCCCAAACTTTCTCTCTCTAAACTTCACTATTCACCTAGCACATCAAATCTCACTCCTCGTGCATGAACACTAAACATGGATACATAAAAAAATAGTTCCATGGTTCTGATGTACACGGCGAGACGAATCTTTTGATCCTAGTTAGGTCATGGTAGGACAATATTTACCACAAACAAACGAAAAGTGCTACAATGCGCTACAGTGTCCGATGTGACTTTTTCACCCCTATATATTTCAAGGCCTTGAACATACCGTTGATTTTAGCTTTAACTTCTGTGTTTTTCATCACCACAGGAAGACATAGTATCAAACCATCTTTTCAATGTAAAATACAAAGCTGTTGCATCAAACCTCTCTCTATCTTCTACCCCTAAAAAAGCAAAGAGGAGAACTTTTCGTGGTATGTCAAAGAGTCTTTTACCTGTATGCTATTATAAAAGTTGATGGTTACCTGTGTGCCATAAAAAAGTTCGCAGACACCTGTATGTCATCATGCCAACTTTCTTTTACCTGTATACCATTTTGGACGGATAGAGGCTAACGGAGTTACAAATAGACTGTTTTGCCCTCATGTGGGGCCCACTTGTCATCCCTAACCTCCCTCCCTCTCCTCTCCCACGAGCACCACTCCCAAGCCGCGTGCCGGCGACCCCTTACCGTCGGGCCCTCTCGCGCCGACGCCCGCCCTCGCCTCACGCCTCCGCCGCCGTGTCGCGCCTCGCGTCGCGCGGCCCTGCCCTTGCGCAGCCGTCGCGGCCCCACTCGCGCCGCCGCCGCCGGTCCTTCTCGCGACGGCGGATGCCGCCTACTCGCCCTTGCGCAGCTGCTGCGGCCCCGCTCGCGCCGCCGCCGCCGGGTCCCGCGCCGCGCCGACCGCCCAGCCCGGCCGCCCCACCCGTCCGCCGCCCGGTCCGGCGGTCGCCTGCCCGCGTTGTCGCCCGCGTCGGGACCGCGCCAGGGAGGGAGAGAGGTTGAGGATGAGGGTTGTGAAGGAGGTGAAGGGAGGCGGCGTCGGCGATGGGAGAGCGTGGAGGTGAGGAGCTCCTCGGTGGCGGCGAAGTGGTCGGTGATGAGCTCGAACTCGGTCATCTGGTGGATGAGGCTGCGGATGTGCTCGCGGGCATCGGCCAAGAGCTCCGCCCACACGTCGCCGGAGAAGGTGGTGGAGTTGGCCAGCGGGAGGCGGCACACCGTGACGGCAACGGAGAAGACAGAAGAGGATAGTTGGGGCAGGGGTAAAACGTCATTTTATCAGGTGGGGCCCACATGTAAGAGCCAGTAATGTAACAGAACATGGACGGAATGGCGTGGAGGTAAAAGAAAGTTCGGTCGATGGCACACAGGTGTCTACAAACTTTTTCATGGCACACATGTAATCGGCGTCTTTGGTAAAATACTCTAAGTCAAAGGATGGTCGTCCTTTCGGCCCATCTGGACCGTCCGACTCCCCCAAGCGAGCGCAGGCCGTCCATCCCGCGCCGCACCTCCCCGCCCCCGCACCCGCACCTCCCCGCCTCCTCATCCCGCACACGCAGGGGCCCCGCGCCCGGAGCCGTCCGCCGGAGCCGCCGCCTCGCCCGCCCGCGGCGGCCCGCACCCGCACGCCGCATCTCCCGCGGCCCTCCTCCCGCACCCGCAGGGGGCCCGCGCCCGGAGTCGTTCGTGGCGGCGGCGACGCCTGCTGCCCCTCGCCCTGCTTCGCGAGATCCGCGCGCATCCGCCGCCGGCGATGACCTCCGCAGTGCTCGCCGGCCGGAATAAGGTCCACCATGCGCACCCGCACCACCTCACTGCGGCGGCGCCCGCGTAACCCTTATGCCCAAGCCATCGTCGAACCCTAAACCGCCACCGCCCGAGCCCGCCGAACCCCCCGCCGAACCCCGCCCCCGGCGGCGGCTCGCGCCGGAGCCGGATACATCTCCCTCGGCGCACATCAAGTTCAAGCCGTCGGAAATGACACCCGTCGAGTGCGGCAGCTCCGCGCGCGGCACACCGGCGGCCTCGGCCGTGTCTGTGCCCTCCTCTCCCGCATCGACTCGTGGCAGGACAGGCAGCGCCGCCGCCGCCACCCCTGGCCACGGAGGCCGACCCGGAGAAGCCGCAGCTGCACGCGAGCCGCGTGTTCCCGCCCCCGCCGCCCGCGCTGGTGGAGGCGATGCGGAAGCGGTGCGCGGAGATCCTGATGCGGCTGCGCAAGTCGAAGAACAGTGTGCGGTTCAACTCCCCCGTCGATGTCGAGGGCCTCAAGCTGCACAACTACCACGCCATAATCCAGAGCCCCGTGGATCTCGGCTCCGTCAAGCAGAACCTCGCCGCGGGCCGATACATGTCGCACGAGGCCTTCGCCGGCGACGTCCAGCTCACCTTCGGCAACGCGCTGCACTACAACCCGCTTGACCACCATGTGCACAGGTACACCGGCTTCTTCTCCTTGTGCCTTCCAGGGATGCTGGGAGGAAGGCCACCATGCCTCCGTTCAGGCAGGAGGAGAGGGTGCTCGACCCCAAGAGAGCACAGAACATCGCTATCCTGCTCCGTGCATTGAATGTTACGCGTGAGGTCTCTGATGCACTGTTGGATGGTGAGTGTCACTATGCTGCACCTTGGCCTATTGCAGTGCTGATTCTGCGTGTTTGGATAAATTCAGTGCCCAAGGTGTCTTATTGAAAGTACCTCTCCTGATTTGATACTCAAAACATCGAAACAACTTTAAATATCTAGGAGAAACAAGAGCTGTTTTTTCCCTTTATGTTCTAATTCACAAATTGGATTTGTTGTCATCAACTGTTATTGGCGATTTGGCATTCAGCATCCGGATGCCTTGGTAGGATGTTCTTTTCAGATATTAGTGACTCTTTGTTTTCCTTCCTATGATATTTTCCTTTGGAGCTTAATTGACAATTTGACATAGCTGTTGAATAAAACAGGTACTTAAGATGTGTTGAAACTAGCAGAAACCCTTGATTCTTGATAACGATATTTCAATAGATTTTTCGAAATGGATATTGCAACTGATTGCTAGGACTTTTTTTAGGATCAATATTACTATGCTGAATCTTACATATTATCAGTTTAATGATTACGCTGGTGTCTATTGCTGTGCTAGGACGATTAGCATGTAATATCTATACAATGGAGTTCGCTGGATTAATTTATCATTTCTATTGTATTATCTGTAATGCTGAATGCTTGGGGACTGAGCTTTTGGAGATTTTAGACAAGATGGCTCCTACTAAAGAGGAAGAACTCAAACTACGAGATTATAATGGTGACTTGTCGAAACTTGGTTCTGTGCTTGATATACCGTTTGCCTTGAAAATAGTTGATGCCATGCTATACCTGGCCAATTTTGAGACAGAAATAAATTACCTAAGGAAATCTTTTGAAACACTAGAGGTATGGTAAAATCCTAATCCATGCTGCATGAATCCTTCTATCACTGTATCATTTTGATTATTAACATTTCCACTGACTTGTGTGTCAATCCCTACTGCAGATGTTACTTATATAACTACCTAACATTTCTTCACTTGTTTTCAGGCAGCCTGTGAAGATCTTAGAGGCAGTAGGTTGTTCCTGAAACTCCTTGAAGCCGTGCTGAGAACCGGGAATCGGATGAATGTTGGCACAAACCGTGGTGAAGCAAAAGCATTCAAGCTTGACACTCTCCCAAAACTCGCTGATGTCAAGCCGTCAAGGGCACGGACAGTAAAACAGCGCTATTGCATTTTGTCGTCCACGAAATCATTCGATCAGAAGATGCAAAATCAGAAAAAGAAAGTGCCATGAATATTCATAGCTCTAAAGACGAGCAGTGAAATGTCAGGATATTCATGGTGGTGAGGGACTTCCTCTCGACATTGGATCATGTCTGCAAGGAGGTTGGCAAGGAGGTTGGCCGGATGCAGCAGGACAGAATGGTCATTGGTTCAGCCAGGTCATTCCGCATTTCGGCTACGAGCTCATTGCCAGTTCCAAGTCTGTATGGGCAACGAAGAGTGAAAAACTGTGATGACAGTTCATCGTCATAGAGCAGGGAGGTGTCGTCATAGAGCAGGGAGGTTCAGGAAGAAAGTCACAAACTGAATTTTGGTAGCTTTAGCAGCTGCAGCAGATGCTGAATTGACATTGACAACGAAGCACATACTTCGGAGCACCAAAGTTAGCGAAGACAGGATACGTTTGAATCCTGTGGAAATTTTTTGTACAAAAGAAAAATAATTATAGCATGTTCTTTCTCTCTTGTTGGGTAGTAACTTGCACAATCGAAGTTGAGGCTCAGTGAAGCTGCTCGCTTCCAGTACGTAGTAGTGCATTGCAGCTTTTGAGATATGGCTACACTCTGTTCTTATGTAATTATGCTCATCTAATATAACCTGGCAACATGTTATCACTCACCAAGATGTAAAAATCTTGCCGTCTCATACTAAATCATAATATAGTAACAGCATGGCAGTATTTTTTTTGTTCGAAAATTGCAAGCAACTCATGATTTTCTTCCCTCTGAACCAGTCTCTTCTGCGTGTATTACACCTGACCTGATGCTGAGCTATAGTTGTGGTGCGCTAAGGTTTTTGTTGGAGTTATGGTATGATTTGTCACCCATAACAACGCACCCGTCTTACCATCTTTATATAAAATAATTTTATTTTATTTTAAAATTGTATGCCTGTAGCATCGCACGGGCCTTTACCTAGTATAAAAAAAATACTATTATTGCCAGCACATAATAAACTATATTGTCATGGTAATGATTCTTAATACTGACGTGTGGCGCCTCTCCAATTTTCAAAAATGTTTGCGCAGCTACGCCATGTTGAAGATGTAATTATTATTATTATATTATTATATTATATTATACAAAACTATGTTTTAGCTCCCCACTACATATTTCTCTCAACATGCAAGCTTGTCATGTCATCCATCCACTAGGACTATCCATTTATGTCATCCATCAATCTTCTATGACCAATATCATCCATGGTCTTTGCGAGTGCAATGCTACAAAATTCATACAGTATATGCCAATCACCGGTCTTCTATTACCAATAGTATCCATGCAATTACCTTAATATTTCTATTTTCAAATTTAATCTTAAATTATGTATAATGTCGTTTGAAAAAAAATATCGTTATGCAGTCAGTTTAGTGTTTTCAAATATTATTTAAGAAATTCCCGCGGCATCGCGCGGGGTACGACCTAGTATGTAAAATGAGTGGTTTCAAAAGGGCCAAACTGGCTTTAACTGCTGACCGTAGCCCTCATCGTCAAGTTCTTCCTTGGAGGGTGCTAATCAAGTTTCTATGAATCAATCTGCTAGTATAAATTACTTTGAGAATTCTTCACAAAAGCAATCCATCGGTTTTGTCAAAGCTAAACAATTTTGATCTGCTGGAAAATTCAAATGTGGTGAATGATCATCACCAGACAAAGAACACGGTGAGGAACACTCATCAACGGGCTTTTCACTCCAATTTAACAAGGAGCGGGTTATCCCGCGACCGGTCGCGCGTTAGCGCACCGCGCGACCCCCTCCCCCGGTCGTCTTCCTCCTCCAGCCCCCGCCTCCTCCACCGCCCGCTTCGGCGGCACCCCACCGCCTCCGCCACCGCCCACCGCCGCGGCCAACACTAACCCGCTCATGTAATCAACAAACCGCTGTAATCAACAAATGCTAATACGCCCTGTAAGGGCATAACCTTTAACAATCCCCACCCAAAGTAATCAACAAACCACTCAAAAGTGAACTGCCTCTCTTTCGCCTACTGGTTCCTATGTGGCAGTCACGTTTTTTTGGATGAAACCGTGGCAGTCATGTTCCAGGTACTTTCGCAGTCGCATAAACGTGCATCATGCACAAATGCTAATACGCCCTGTAAGGGGTCACGTAGCTGCAACTTCATTTTTTTGGTTCCTTCCATGGTCACTGGTGGTTCAAATTCATGAAAGTCCGCTGCTCTCTCTGCAGGCACATCTGGACCAGGCCTTTTTAGTCTCATGGTTCAAATTCAAAAATTAGGCGGTCCTCTTTTTTCAATCGGGGCGATTGGGCCTCGAGTTTGAGACTTCGAGCTGGCCCGATCACTGCTTTTGGCCGAGTTCCTCTCAAATAGAAGAGAGAGTGCCCTCAAAAAGAGTTCCTCTCAAATAGGAGAGAGAGTGCCCTCAAAAAAAAAAGGAGAGAGAGAGAGGATGTAAAGGGAGAGAGAAAAAAAGAAGAAGAAAAAACCCGAGCATATCCCCTCTCGTTTCACTTTCCCCTTTTCGGATCCACTGCCGCCGCCCTTGGCGCAATCTCTAACCCTAACCGATCGAATTCCTCCAAATCCAGCCATGCCGGCGGCGGCGCAGGAGCCCTGGTCCATCCTGGCCGCAATCCCTGAGGTTGCGATGGACAAGGAGGCGGCAAAGCGCGTCTTATCGCCCGGCGCTTACGCCTCCGTCGCCTTCGACGATCCCCCGCGCCCTTCCGTCCTCACCGTGACGCCCCACGTCTCCCTCCCGGCCTGCCTCGGGTTCTACCCCTACGTCGCCGCCGCTGACCGCTCCGGCCTGCTCCTCCTCTGCGGCACGCACCCGGTGAGCCCCGACAGCCTCATGGTCACCCACCATGTCTGCGACGCGGTCACCGGCGAGGTCGTCACCCTCCCCGACCCTCCGCGCCCCATGGCCATCTGCAGCGCCAACATCGGTCTCATCGTCAAGTGCGACGCCGGCTGTATGGTCGCTGCGCTCCAGTCTGGACGATGCCACGGCGTCGACACCGGCGCGGCCATGCTGCTCAGCTACAAGGTGGGTGACTGCCGCAAGTGGCGCGAGAGGGAGGTCGCCGCCTGCTCGCCCCCGATCCCCTCGGACTGGTTCCCCGAGGGCGTGGTGTCCCACGGCGGGATGCTCTGGTGGGTCGATCTCTCCCACGGCCTCCTCGCCTGCGACCCCTTCGACGACGAGCCGGAGCTGCTCCACGTCCCGCTCCCGACGGTCGCCGACGAGCTCCCCGCCGACTCTCGGGTCAACGGCGGCTCCCGCGGCTGCGTGAAGGTGAGCGGGGGGAGGCTGAGGTATGTGCGGATCCATGGCGACCTTGACACTCCAGTGGTCAGCATGTGGATGCTCGTCGTGTCGACTTGGTGTCCTGGGAGGTGGGAGTGGATCCCCGAGCTCAGTGTGCCATTGGCCGAGGTCTGGATGGACGAGAGCTATGTGAACACCAAGCTGCCGTCGAGCATCCCTGCCATTGCGCTCATCCACCCCATGGATCCCGACAGGCTCTTCTTCTTCCTCGGATCCAGCATCTTTGCAGTCGACCTGCAGCTGAGGAAGGTGGTGGGGTTTAGTGTGTTTGAGATGCTTGACCCTCCTCGTGGACTTAGGCGGAAGCGCACCTCTCGCTTCGTCCATGCATGGCAGTATGATCCTTCAAGCGCTCGTATGTATCTGTCTCGTACATACAGTATCTCATATCTTGGTATCAATTTATTTTAACATACTTCTATAATGCCATATGCTTGCTTAATTTGCATGCTGTTTGGTACCAATAATCACATATTGCACAGTTCCAAATTTTCTAAGGGGTCAAGTACTGGTGTGCTTTGTAAACTGGCACACTAAACTGATAAAGGAGAGAGGGGTTGAATTTTAGTTGATAATGCCTTAAACAAGCCTTCATAGCTTGTGTCCTCAGATATTCCTGCCAATTGTATCTCAGCAGAATATATGCCCACTTCATAATACATGTAATCTTTTTGAAGCGTTAGTTTGCTCTCCTCATCTTTCATATAACCATCGTCATTTCTTGTCTTAAAGGGCCTGAATTTGTATCGGCATGCTTGAGGCAGGAGAAGGCTATTGCTGCTATGAGCAGGTGGCATCTTGGCTGAATTTTTGTTTGCATATCAACTTCAGCACCCAATGAGTATTTTTTTTAGGGTCTAATATTATCCTTTTTTTTCAGCTACTCTGGTATCTATTCCGCCAGGTTTAGAACTGGTGCGTACTCTATAATCTATGGAATTCTTCAATTACGATTGGATGGCATGTTTGTTTCATCTAGGCTGTATAAAGATGAACAAATTTGAACACCGGGTCTAGGTCTATATGTACACAAAGTTCATGTTTCCAGCTTTTGCCTTACCTAAAACTAGTCCATAACATAACAATTTTTTTGTCAAATTTACATATGGATCTGGACTTGGTGTTTTGTCAAATTTACTATGTAAAAATTGATCCAACATCAGTGTGTACTGTATTTGTAGCATCATGTTTATTTTGTTTCTTTCTTGGTTCCAGCGTTTTTGTACCCATAGGGCATGGGCTGATATTTTCTTCTGTGTTTTCAGGTAAAATGGTGAAGAGCGTTTGGGATTTAGTAACCAGGCAGGAGCAGGAGCAGGAGCAGAAGTTTCTGCTGCTGGAGCAGCAGTGCCGGCAGCGAGCTATGTGCCATAATTTTGAAAGGAGGTGTGGAATCTCGGAAGAAAGCAGAATCGAAAGCAGAATCAGCCTTCCTCGTCTAAACATGAATGACAGGGTAGAGTAGCGTATTTTGTACATGATTTGCTCCCTCAGTAACCAGGATTTATAAAAACAACCTGACGGATAGTATATGTGGATCTTATTTTGCATATTTTGGTATTTGGGCTTGCATAACTAGTAGCCTTTCTTTTTTGAAAGTAAAACTAGTAGCCTTTCCACTGGTCTGTTAATATTCTGCCTGCTACAAGTTTTGTTTCCTTGAGGTGTATATCAAGGACAAGGGTATGCGTCGTGATCCTTGGCTTTTGTAATGTTCCTCCAGAGTACTTGGCTCCATGAGACGTTACTGATAACTAGGTTGCGCCTCTCGGGGACGAAGTAGAAATCGAACTGGTGAGCAGGCAGTATAGTGTTCACATATAGATTAATATCCTCAAATGGCGGTAACGTAATTTCTGCACTGCTAGATTGTTGGTTTTGTTCGTGTTGGATTTGTTTACACTAGTCTCGTCGCTGAATCATACAGTACGCAAACTCATGCGGATTCCAAGCCTCTCAAGTTACTGTGTATAACCGCTGTTGACACGAAAGCGCGCCAACACACTCGAAGGTCGATCGAACGCGCAGCACGGCCAACACCCGGCCTCCCTCGGGCAAACCGGTCAGACCGGTTTATAGAACCGGTTAGACCGCTTCCTGTCGGGAAGTCGTGAAGACCTAGAAACTCGAGCTCGGGAGGGACCCCGTCGGAGCTCAAGCCAGCTAGAGCTAAAGCCAGCTAGGGTTGCTCTAGGGTCGGCAGGCCATCTTGAACGCCGTAGAGACGAGCAAAGAACAGAATATGGGGGTTGGAAAAGGTTAGGGTTTGAGAGGTAAAAAGTAAAGGATAAATGTGTTTGATTCGATTGGA
This sequence comes from Echinochloa phyllopogon, assembly GCA_033239725.1. Lineage (NCBI taxonomy): Eukaryota > Viridiplantae > Streptophyta > Magnoliopsida > Poales > Poaceae > Echinochloa > Echinochloa phyllopogon. The sequence goes on along the minus strand of BTCW01000002.1, from coordinate 43,491,141 downwards.
ATACCTCAATCGGCCTTCTAGCCTTTATATTTATAGGCCGGGGAAGTCTTACCCCTTTCGAATAGGTTACAATATGGGATTAAACTCGGAATCCTAATCCTACTCGAATTACAGAACCAAACCGGTCTGACCGGTTTGGCAAACCGGTCGGACCGGTTTGGCCGGGCCAAAGCCAATTTTGACTGTCAACACATGCCCCCCTGCGTTTTTAGTGAATCTTGAGAACTAAAAAGCAAGTAATTACAATTCAGGAGCTAAAATTTGTGCTAAGGGCGATATCAACAATATACCGGCCATTGGTCTTCATGCGTCTTGCCAAACACTTGGATAGAATTTCTTCAAGTATCTTCCGTTGATAGCTTTAGGCAAATGATCTCCCTTCAGCGTCTCCAGCATGTAAGAATTCCCAAAAATGATTTTGACAACTCTATATGGTCCTTCCCAACTTGGTGACCATTTACCAAACTTGTTGCTTTTCGTTCCAATAGGCAAGATCGTCTTCCAAACAAGCTCACCAATCTGAAAATATTTTCCTCGTACTTTCTTGTTGTAAGCTTTAGCAACCCGAAGCTTATCTTTCTCAATTTCCTTCAAAACCTTCAATCGCTTGTCGGTCACCTCATCAATATTGTCCAACATTAAATTATGGTAATCAACAGCATCAAGGTCAGTCTGTTTAGCCAATCTATAAGCGTCCAGATTCACCTCAACGGGTAAAACGGCCTCTTGACCATACACAAGCTCAAAAGGAGTAACTTTAGTAGCACCATGTCTAGATATACGATGAGCCCATAATGCTTCGGATAAAACTTCATGCCATCTCTTAGGACTTTCTTCTATCTTTTTCTTGATTAATTTGATCAAAGTTTTATTACTTGACTCGGCTTGTCCATTAGCCTGAGCGTAATATGGAGATGAATTGAGCAACTTAATTCTATAGGATTCGGCGAATTCACGTACCTCTTTAGACATAAACGAAGTACCTTGATCCGTTGTTAAAGTTTGGGGAATACCGAATCTATGAATAATATTTTGTGTAATAAACTCAATCACCTCTCGATGTGTCATATTTTTCAAGGGAATCGCTTCGGTCCACTTAGTGAAATAATCCGTAGCAACCAACGCAAAACGATGTCCTCTTGATGATGGAGGATTAATTTGTCCAATAAAATCCAATCCCCAACCTCGGAACGGTCATGGCTTAATAATAGGATGCATCAATGTAGCAGGAACAAGTTGTAAATTTCCAAACTTCTGACATTCCTCACATCCTTTGTAATATTTGAAACAATCCGCCATCATAGTAGGCCAATAGAAACCGGCTCGCCTAAGTAACCACTTCATCTTTGGAGCCGATTGATGTGTACCACAAATACTTTCATGGACTTCACCCATGGCAACTTTGGCCTGATCCGAATTAAGACATTTCAATAACAAATCTTCGGCATTTCGACGATAGAGTTCATTGTCAAGCAAAACGTATTTAAATGATATTCGCCGAATATTTCTTTCTGCACCACGACCAGGATCTCTCAAATAAGTAATAATAGGTAACCTCCAATCCTGATCTTCAACTTTGGATTGATTAGCATTATCCAAAGGATTTTTGCTTCTGTCAGGGGACGAAGCGGTCAGACCGGTTTCAGAACCGGTCAGACCAGTTCTGGTAGTCAGACCGGTAAGACCGGTTTCTGAAACCGGTGTGACCGGTTCGTCCAGAACCAGAACCTCAGCTTTCGTTTGCATCGGTTTTTGGAGATAGAAATATTTCTTTGCAACCATATAACCAGATGCTTTCTGAGCCAGAGTATTTGCCTTGCCATTCTCTTTTCTTGGAATATGTTTGATTGTAAATTCATCAAAAGAAGTTATAATATCAAGGCATCTATCAAGATATGCGTTTAATGAACCATTATAACACTGGCATACCTTTGACACTTGTCGTACCACCAGGAGCGAATCACCAAAAGCCTCAACATGCTTTACTCCCATGTCTTGCAAAAATTCCAAGCCAAATAGAAGAGCTTTATATTCAACTTGATTATTGGTTCGCTTTTCTTCTAATCGGTTTGAAAACTCAAAGACGGCACCACTTGGAGAAGTCAAAACAGCACCAATTCCTTGCCCATCATTGCAAACCGATCCATCAAAGTATAACTTCCATGGAGTACAAGTAATATATCCGACGTCGAAGTTGTTTGCATCATTTATTCGATGTTCAACAATAAAATTAGCTACAATTTGGCCTTTCATTGATTTTAAAGGTTCACAAGCCAAATCATACTCAACTAAAGCATAAGCCCATTTACCGACTCTTCCACTAGAAATCGGCTTTTGCAACATATGTTTAATTACATCGGTTTGACATAACACGATGCAAGTACTAGATAATAAATAATGCCTCAATTGAGTACAAGCATGGTACAAGGATAAACACAACTTCTCAATGAAAGTATACCTTGTTTCTGCATCGATGAGTCGTCGGCTTACATAAGCAATCACATACTCCTTGTTGCCGATTTCTTGAGTCAAAACAGCCCCAATAATCCTATCTTCAGCCGCCACATAAAGTCTGAATGGAACTCCTCTCTTAGGCGCCCTAAGCACCGGTGGTGAAGACAAGTACTCTTTGATCTTCTCAAAAGCTTCTTGCTGTTTTGCCCCCCAGGTAAAATCGGCTTCATCTTTCAACCGAAGTAAAGGAGTAAAAGCATCAACCTTTCCAGACAAGTTAATTATAAATATTCTCAAGAAATTTACCTTGCCTAGAAACTTTTGCAAATCTTTCTTGCAAGTAGGAGCTTCAACTTTCTTCATAGCTTCAATTCTCTTGGGATCAACTTCTATGCCTTTCTCATGAATAACAAACCCAAGAAACTTCCCAGCCGAAACACCAAAAGCACATTTGAGTGGATTCATCTTAAAACCATACCGTCGCATCCTTTCAAGAGCAAGTCTTAAATCGGCTAAATGAGAATCCAAACCATCCGATTTAACCACGATATCATCAATATACACTTCCACAATAACACCAAGTAAATCATGAAAGATTAAATTCATAGCCCTTTGATAAGTTGCACCGGCATTTTTTAATCCAAAAGTCATAACCACCCATTCAAATAAACCAATAAATCCCGGACATTGAAAGGCCGTTTTGTGCCTATCCTCTTGGGCCATAAAGATTTGATTATATCCAGCATTGCCATCAAGGAAACTAACAACACGATGCCCAGAAGCTTCATTGATTAAGACATCGGCTATAGGCATAGGATATGAATCTTTTGGAGTGGCTTTATTAAGATCTATAAAATCAATGCAAACTCTAAGTTTTCCCGAATCTTTCTTTTCAACAGGAACAATATTAGAAATCCACTCCGCATAACGACAAGTCCGAATAAAACCAGCATCTAGCAAATGATTAACTTCTTCTTTTATTCGGTCACAAATAGTGGGATTAAAACGTCTAGTCGATTGCTTAAAAGGTCTAAAACCGGCCTTTATTGATAAACAATGCTCAACTAGATCACGACTTAAACCCGGCATCTCACGGTACTCCCAAGCAAAAAAATCGACATACTCTTTCAACAAATTTATTAACTCGGCTTTAAACTCAACCGATAAATTTTTGTTTACAAAAGTCGGCCTAGGAATAGTACCATCACCAATATCTATTTTTTCTAAAGGGTCGGCTGACGTGAAACCCTGACCCAACTTATCCATATCACCAAGATCTTCAATAGCTTCGAACATACCGGCCGAATGTGCTCGATGATGATCAATTCGGTCTTGAAGCCACTGTCCAGACGTAAACCGGTCTGACCGGTTCCCAGAAGCGGTCTGACCGGTTTGCCTTGGCTGGCTGGTTTGTTTGCTCCATTAATTACAGTAAGTAATTCAACCGATTCTCCATCGGCTTTAATGTAGCAGCAACAAAACCATCCTTGGTGCAACTGATCAATTCATAGTCGGTCAAATCCATGCCCGACAAACATTGGACCTTCTCATTTGCACTAAGAGAATCGGAATCGGCCGTTGCAATGAAGGAAGAAGTATCACCATGTACAATTTCAACTTCATCACCGATCCACTGAATAAGATATTGATGCAAGGTAGAAGGTACGCATTGATTTGCATGAATCCAATCTCGACCAAGGATTAAACTGAAGTTACCTTGCACTTCGGCGACGAAGAAAGCCGTAGCAATAGTCTTGCTCCCGACGGTCAACTCCATAGAAGCCACCCCCTTGGCACCAATGGGATCACCTCCACCAACTCCACTTCCGTCATGTTCGTCTTGATTAATTCTTCATCTTTTCTGCCAATCTTCTTGTAGAGAGAGTATGGCATAAGATTTACAATAGCTCCACCATCAACCAACATACGAGAAATTGGCTTCCCGTTGATGTGCCCTCTCATATATAAAGCCCTGAGGTGATTCTCTGATTTACTAGGCTTCTGAAAAACAGCATCTTGAGGCCCAAGTTGAAGATGAGAGACCTCCTCATCCGGTATCACATAATAATCAGAAGATAAATATACAACATTAATTTCCATGTTGTCATGCTCTGGAGAAGGTTCAAAATCAACCAATTCTTCATCTTCAACCACTGGAGGAATTGGCGGAGTAGTATCGATGGTCGAAGTAGCTTCAACCTCTGCCTCTGTCGACAAACCGGTCTGACCGGTTCCAGAAACCGGTCTGACTGCTTCTGCAACGATGGGCTGATCCAAACCGGTCTGACCGGATTCAGAAACCGGTCTGACCGGTTGTGCTGCTGATTGCATAACTCGCCAGGTTTTATTCTGAGGAATCATAGGCCTGTAATCGTTTAAGTATTCATCCCTCAGCTTCTCAGCTTCCTGTTCCCTTTTTTCTTTGTTCCGTAGGCGTTGTAACTTCTGCTTCTGCGTATGAGTCAATCCAGAAGGACACCACCTTGGTTGGAAGACCTTTTTCACGCCCTTGCTACTGCTAGCCTCATGATCATTAGCTATGACTGACTTTTTGACTGGAACAGGAGCCGAATTTCCAATGACTATCGGCTTTCTACCCAAGTTTTGCAGAGCCACTGGAATATCACCAATTGTTATAAACCCACTGGTTCTAGCTTGCATGTCCTCCTTTTTCTCCTTGACACGGTATTCTTGCTTAGGAGGAGCTTGGAACCTCTGCTCAGACCGAAACCGGTCTGACCGGTTCATAAAACCGGTCTGACCGCTTTGGGGAGCAGCCTAGTGGGGGAAAACTAGGGCAAGGTCTTGATCCTAGGGGTTACGTCCTACGGCCAACCTATCAGCTCTGATACCACCTGAAGCGTCCCCTCGAAAGAGAGAACTTAATGAGATGCAAATACCAATCCCAGGATGCTGGTTCATATTATTACAACAGATAGTTCAGTACAACATTACAGGAGACGGTAGCACTGCAGGGCCACAACAAACAGAACTAAAACTAGGCTCCAGATGACAAGGTTGATAACATAGAGGTCTTCATCAGAGTGGCAACGCATGCGGCTTCCAGCGGGTGACCCTAACACACAGGCAAAGGTTGGGTGCAGAACGAACCCCTCTAAACGACGTCCTCAGGCACAAAGTCCGGGTCTGCCTCTGTAACAAGATAAGCAAGGGTGAGTACATACGTACTCAGCAAGCGCAATCACAACCACGGAGGGTACAACAGAAATATGCAAAGGATAGAAACAAGGGTGGCTCATGGTTTATTTAGCAGCAAAGCAAATTTTCGTACACATGCAGGGGTTGGTTTTCGCAATGGGTTTTCACAAATTTATCTTTTAATAGGAACAAAGGACGTGACAGATTTACATAAGATTTTAATGCTACCAGATTTCTCATCTGTCATAGCCCATATCAAAACTTTTCTCAGCTCAAAATTACACCACACACTTTGTTACACCAAAACCGGGGACTAGTGAAGTGACCAAGCCGTAACTCGCCCAATGCCGTGGACACGGCTATCCGGATAGGTTTTAACTCTGCAGAGGTGTACACAACCACAAGTAGGCTACCACAACAAGAACACCTTAGTGCCAGTGCAGCTCCTATCAAAGTCATTACCCACCATAGCTAAACTGACAAGTTATCACAGACGCGATCAAGGGTTAGCAACCTACCAACAATGTTCTAACCAGGGGCATACCTCACATAGATCGTATCCCCGGCTCCATGGCCTTCTGTTGCTCACCAGCACACCACATAACCAACAGCTTAACTAGTGGGATTTATGCTAGGCCGTTGCCACATACAACGGTCGAGTGGTGGTACGGTAAAATGGGTTAGGCTAGATGACACATCAACATCATCCAAAAGTTGTGCTAGGATAGACAACTCCCACCATGCTCAACCACACCGGTTCGAGCTCACCTCGGCATTCCGCACGGAAATACCGTTTGTCTCATCCCACACGGATACTCATTTTATTCACAAACTCCATTTCTTTTATTTTAAAGCACGCACACGGTTGCTTTTGTAAACACCATGTGATTGTGATGGAGTGTATAATAGTAAAATATTCCTAAGCATTTCTAGCAGTGACCAATATTCAAACAGAGCGTTGTCATATTTAAACATTAATCTGAGTTGTCAAGGAAGTAGTCATAGCAATCAAGGAATGACTATCCAACCGGGTTTAGCAGTAAAATCATGCACATTTTTACAAATCAGGCCATGGGTTGTGTTTATAAAAACTGGGACAAAAGTATGCATCAAAGGGTGGGATTGCACTTGCCGTTCTCCCAACCCTCGGGGGATTCCTGCCCGGGGTCCTGGTCTCCAAGCTCCTGCTCGTAAACCTGCTCCTCCTCGAGTCCTTCCTCGTTCACGGCGGAGTCTACGGCACACACAAACAAACATCCAATAAATAAAAGGAAAAGTTTTTACTGAGCTCCGAAAGAAGAACCGAAAGAGAGAGAGCGATGGTGGTGATATGATTATTCTTGAATATGGACTGAATGAATTGGCGGAAATATACTGGTAAATATTGTGGTGGAGTTTGGGGTCAAACGGGATTAATTTGGCGCATGAAATGACGAGTTTAGTGGGGTTTAGGGGCTGTTTATAAAGAATAAGGACCTTTCTGTAAATACTGGAAAGTCCGAGGGCCTCAGGTGAATTTAACAGAGAGAGGGGGAATAGTGCTATGGACTGCGGGTTAGAAACAGAGGAAGCGTAGGGGGTTATGCGCAAAACTGCCCTTCTTCTTCCGTTCGACGGAGCAGAGAGGGGGGGGATCGGCGGCGACGGCGGCCGAATCGCCGGCGACTGGAGCGGCGGTGGTGGACGGGAACAGGGGGAAAGGAGGGAGGGCGGTATGGCAAGCCCACCAAGGCTTTTACCTTGGGCGGAGGTGGAGTGAGGCGGCCGGCCCTCGAGAGCAGCGGCGGCGGCGGCACTGGAGGTGGTGGCGGCGACGCTACGGTGGCGGAGGGGGCGAGTTGGGTGGCGTGTGAGCTGGAGACGGTGGAGGAGAGGATGACCGTCCCTTTTATAGGGGCGGAGAGGCGGCGAGGAGGTGGGCCGACGAGAGGGGTCGGCGGCGGCAATGGCAGGTACGGCGGTTCGAATTGAAGGCGGTCGGTGGGCTGGTGGAACGGGCGGCCCTGTGGCGGTGTTGTGTTTGTCGTGGCGTTGCGTGCGCGCTCGCGTGGCTGCGGTCTCGTCGAGCGGCGTGGTGACAGGACTGCGGCGGGGCCGGCGGTGGCGTGGTCGGCGCGGGAGCTGCGTACGGCGGTCGGAGCGGCGGCCGGGGTGTGGCGTGCACGAAGGGTGGCTTGGCGACAGCGTGCTCGGATGGACTGTGGCGGGGTTGCGGTGATGGGTGGCACGGCTGCTGCGCGCGGCGGTCAGCTGCACGGCGGCGCTGGGTGATGGCGTGGTGCGGTGGGCCTGTGACGCGGCAGTGGCCGGCGCCGGGGCGGTACGACGGTGCTCGGGTGGCACGGCAGAGGGACGGCCGGTGGCGTTGCGTGGTCGGCGGTCGGCGCGAGCGCGGCTGAGAGCGCGGCGGCGTGCACGACGGGCGGATCAGAGCGCGCGCGACAGGGCCGGGCGGTGGCGTGCGGGTGGAGCTGAGGTGGCAGCGGGGCAGCGACGGCGAGCGTGACGAGCAGAGTGGATGGGCGGTGCAGCGGGAAGGCCGGCGGCGAGCCGAGAAGAGGGGTGGCCGGGGAAGGGGCGGTCGGCAGCGAGCGGAGCAGGGCGCTCGGGGCAGAGGAAGCAGAGGAAGGGAAAAAGGGAAAGAAAAGAAAGAAAGAAAGGAAAGAAAGAAAGAAAGAAAGAAAGAAAGAAAAAGAAAGAGGGAAAAAGAAAAGAGAAAAAGGGAAAAAGGGAGGGGAAAAGAGAGGGGAGAGCCGGCGGGATTCGCGGCGGAAGGGCGACGGGTGTCGACGGCGGTCGGCCAGCGACAGACGGGCCCGGCGGTCGACCCGAGAGCGGGCAACGCGGGATGGGACGGAAAAGGAGGGGGCGGTGACAGCGAGGCGAAAAGGGAAAAGAGGGGCGGAACAAGGCAGACAGGTTTTGACGGAAGAGGGAGCTCGGGCGGTAAAAGATTTTGAAAACTTTTTACCGGATGATTTATTTAGGTGGCTTTCCAGAGATTAAAACGCGGGCGTTACAAACCTACCCCACTTAAAAGGAATCTCGTCCTCGAGATTCGGCTGGCTCCTAAAAAGGTGGGAGAACTCTTTCTTCAAGGCATCTTCTCTTTCCCACGTAGCTTCCTTTACACTGTGTCTGCTCCACTGTACCCTGCATATTCGCACTTCGGAGTTTCTGGTTCTCTTGGTGACGGTGTCCAAAATTTTGATCGGTATTTCCTAATACCGTAGATCTGTCTGCAGGTCTATTTCCTCTTCTGGTATATGCTCTTCCTCAGGTACCCTCAGGCATTTTCGTAACTTTGAGATATGGAATACCGGGTGTATATCTGACATTGCTTCGGGTAACTCCAATCGGTAGGCCACCTTTCCAACTTTCTTTTGCACCGGGTATGGTCCGATGTACCGAGGGGCCAACTTTTCATGGACTTGAAATCTACGGGTTCCACGGATGGGTGAAACCTTAAGATAGACTAACTCTCCTGGATTAAACTCCAATTCTCATCTCTTCTTGTCTGCGTAGCTTTTCTACCTGGACTGAGCTGCTCTCAACTTCTCCCTAATTTCAGCCACTTTCTCTTCGGCTTCTTTTATGAGTGCGGGTCCTACTAGTTTACGCTCTCCTACTTCTGACCACATTAAAGGAGTTCTGCACTTTCTCCCGTTGAGGGCTTCAAACGGGGACATACCGATACTTGCCTAGTAACCATTGTTGTAGGAGAACTCCGCATAAGGTAAACTCTGTTCCCAATCTTTACCATAGGTAAGGACACATGCTCTCAGCATATCTTCCATAATTTGATTCACTCGCTCTGTCTGGCCATCGGTCTGAGGGTGATACGCGGAGCTAAAGTCCAACTTGGTGCCCATAGCTTTATGCAAACTTTTCCAAAATCTCGAGGTGAACTGGGTCCCTCGGTCCGAAACAATTCTATTGGGCACTCCATGCAACTTTACTATGTTTTCCACGTAGAGCTTGGCTAGTTTCTCTCCACCATAACTTGTTTGTACAGGTAAAAAGTGTGCAACTTTAGTGAGTCGGTCCACTATTACCCATATAGAGTCATGTCCCTTCTGTGTTCTGGGTAGACCTACCACAAAGTCCATTCCTATCTCATCACATTTCCAAATTGGGATAGGCAGGGGTTGTAATAATCCTGCCGGCTTCTGGTGTTCTGCCTTAATCCTTTGGCAGGTGTCACAATGGGCGACAAATTGAGCTATGTCAGCCTTCATTCCTTTCGACCAATAGTTCTGCTTTAAGTCCAAATACATTTTGGTGGATCCTGGGTGGATGGAATATGGCGAGTTGTGAGCCTCGTTCATGATTATCTGTCTAAAGTCTCCTTCCTTAGGCACACAAATCCTATCTTTGTGCCATAGCATTCCTTTGATGTCGACTCTGAAGTTTGGTGCCTTATTTTCTCCGGTGTGCTTGCAGATCTACACTAAATCCTTGTCCGTTCCCTGGGCTTCTCTGATCCGATCCTCCAGAGTGGACTGGATCGTCAGTTGGTGGCTATTATTCCGAGGGACGATGTGCACATTCAGTCGTGTCATTTCTTCTTGCAGGTGGGCACTCTTGGGTCTGTGGGATTTCCGGCTCAGGGCATCTGCCACTACATTAGCCTTGCCCGGGTGGTAATGAATTTCCACATTATAATCTTTAACCAATTCTAACCATCTTCTCTGTCTGAGGTTCAAATCTGGTTGGTTGAAAATATACTTTAAGCTCTTATGATCCGTGTATATTTCACACTTGTTCCCAATCAGGTAGTGTCTCCATATTTTGAGCGCGTGCACTACGACTGCAAACTCCAAGTCATGCGTTGGGTAATTCTGCTCATGGGATCTAAGTTGTCGGGAGGCATATGCTATAACCTTCCCATCCTGCATGAGGACACACCCTAATCCTTGGCGGGATGCGTCGCAGTAAACGACAAAATCCCTGTGAATATCTAGTAGGGTTAGAACTGGTGCAGCGGTCAGCCTTTTCTTCAATTCTTGAAAGCTCTTTTCACAAGACTCGGTCCAAACAAACTTCCTCTCTTTCTTGAGCAGTTCTGTCATGGGTCTAGCTATCTTGGAAAATCCTTCAATAAACCTCCGGTAATATCCAGCTAAACCGAGAAAACTCCTGATCTCACCCACATTGGTTGGTTGTTGCCAGTTGGAGACTGCTTCTACCTTCTCAGGGTCTACTGCTACCCCTTCTGCAGTCAAGATGTGACCAAGGAAAGCTACTTTTTCCAGCCAAAATTCGCACTTGCTAAATTTGGCATAAAGCTGGTGCGCTCTCAACTTTTCCAATACTACCCGCAGGTGTTGTTCATGCTCTTCGGCACTCTTGGAGTAGATGAGTATGTCGTCAATGAAGACTACGACAAACTTGTCTAACTCATCCATAAACACTTTGTTCATGAGATTCATGAAGTAAGCTGGTGCATTGGTGAGCCCAAATGGCATCACTGTGAACTCATACTGCCCGTAACGGGTGACAAATGCGGTCTTTGAGGTGTCATTCCCCTTAATCTTCAGTTGGTGATACCCGGTTCTTAAGTCAATCGTGGAAAAGTACTTGGCCCCTTTCAACTCATCAAAGAAATCATCAATCCTAGGGAGTGGGTATTTATTCTTGATAGTGACATCATTCAGAGCACGATAGTCGATGCATAACCTCATGCTCCCATCCTTCTTTCTTACAAAGAGTACTGGGGCTCCCCAAGGGGATGTGCTGGGCCTGATAAATCCCATCTGTTGCAACTCTTCTAGTTGCTTCTTTAATTCTGCCAATTCTGAGGCTGCCATCCTATAGGGTCTCTTGGCTATAGGAGAGGTTCTAGGGACCAGTTCAATAGAAAACTCTATGTCTCTATCTGGCGGCATTCCAGGTAGAATCTCAGGGAAAACATCAGGATATTCACTGACGACCGGAACTTCTTCTATGGTTTTTGTTTCCATACTAAAGATCATAGGGTCTGGTCCACTTCCTTTGGTGTGGCAGGTCACTTGCATTCCATCTAGGTTGGTTAGGTGTACTATCTTGTCAGCACAACGTATGAGACCATTGTGTTTGCCTAACCAATCCATTCCAAGGATCACATCTATTCCTTTGGACTCTAGTACTACTAGGTCCGCTAGAAACTCTACCCCACTTAAAAGGATCCGCACCCGTGAACAACCTAGTTGCATTTAATATCACCTCCAGGTGTTCGGGTTAGTAGGGGTGTCTTTAGTAGTACTGTAGGTATTTTGAGCTTTTCCACAAAACTCGACGATATGAAGGAATGCGATGCTCCAGAATCAAATAATACTGTTGCCAAAACTGAACTGACTAGGTACTCACCGAGTACTACTCCTTGTGCTCCTTGAGCTTCCTGTGCGTCGATGTGGTTGACGCGGGCTCGTCCATACGACTGCTGGGTGTTGGTGTTGTTGTTGCTGCCGGTGTTGGTGCTGCGGACGGGTACACGGTTGGTTCCAGACACTGGTGGCTTGGGTCCATTTACCGAGTGGGAGTAGACAGATATTGCAGACTTACTCATGTGGTACGGGCAATCAGCGATGTAGTGTCCGGTCTCACGGCAGTTGAAGCAGGCTCTTGCATTGCTGTTGCTGGCCGTGACTTGACTGGTTTTGCTCTGTGGTGGCTTCAAGGTGTTCTGGCCCTTGAACTGGTTGTTGGGAGCCTGGGAGCTCGTAGCCTGAAGTTGGGTCCTATACTGCATGGGGGCCTGGGGTCTAGGTGCAGCATAACCGGAGCTCCTGGGCTTCTGCGAGCGGTCCATCTGACGGTTCTTGCTCTCCAGGAACTTGCGCTTGTTCTCTTGCCTTGCATCCATTCTGGCCTTTTCGGTGACAATGGCCTTGTTCATTTGTGTATTGAAGTCGGGGAAACTGTGGGAGACTAGCAGTGCTCGGAGGTCAGGGTGTAACCCTTTGATGAAAGCGTCCTGTCTCTTTGCATCTGTCTTCACCTCATCTGGTGCATAACGGGCTAGCTCAGTGAACTCGTGGGTGTATTCTTCCACGGTCTTGTTTCCTTGCCTTAGTCCACGGAACTCATCTGCCTTACGCCTCATGGTGGCGTCGGTAATGTGGTAGCGACGAAACTCTTCTTCAAACTCCTTCCAGGTGATTGCAGTCTCGTCTGGGGAGGCTGCACAGTAAGCGTCCCACCACGCTAAGGCAGTTCCCGTGAGTTGGTGAGAGGTCAGGAGGACCTTGTCACGGTCTCCACATCCAAACGGTTCCAGCTTTCTCTTAATGGTTCTCAGCCAGTCATCTGCTTCCAAGGGGTTGTTGGACCCTCCAAAAGTGGGTGGTCTGGTTCTCAGGAAGTTGGTCAACTTGTCACCCGCATTGGGCCTACGGGCTGTCTCCTGACGGCGACTGGCATTCCACACATTTTGCATGAACTGGGTGTGGTGGTACAAAGCTTGTGCCAGGTTGAAATCTGGTGGAAGTGGGGGCACAACAAACGACCCTTCATTCTGGCTTCTGGGATGACTTGCTTCTGGTCCGCCTCTTACAGGCGCTTGTCCTTCGGGCTGGTTTTCTCCCATAGGATCCTGCTGATCCACTTCCTGGTTCTCAGGGTTCTCTCTCCTTCCTTCTGGTGGCTCTCCTCCAGCTGGGGGGCGCGTCTCTGAGAGGCGCTAGCACGCGTGTTCACCATCTGCAGGTTGAGTAAGGCCTTCGTGAGATTGAGTTAAGATGATGTTTGTATTGATTAGTTCGCATTTTTTAAAAAAAGGCAGAAACACTTCTGCCTAGGCACACACAGAACACAAGCTAACAAACAGGCACACAAGGTTCCATTCAACAGCTGAGGGGTTACAACACTGGGGGGGTACAACAAGGCTCGCACTCCGAGGCGGGGTACAAGACATGGTAGGGGAAAGCTACTGCTAGGGATACACGGGTTCTTCGGACCAAGCTGGCTTCATCCTCCTGTGAGCGCTCGACTCTGGGCCTACTCGCGGGGCGAGCTCTCCTCTGGGTTGGTGCGCTCTTCTGGCGGTGCAAGTCGTGCCTGCTCAGCCTCGGTCAAGGTCCCATTCTCCCGTGGCGGCTCAGACGGTCCTTCTTCAGCGGGCGATGATCGTACGCCATGCCTCAACGGGGTGGAGGTCACTCTTGGCGACCACTATGATGACCCTGCAGCGTTGTGTCCCATGGTGTTCATACTCCCTGCTGTAGTACCTCGGGCGTTCAGGTACACCGAGGCGTTCCAGCGCGGGGATCAACAGGCTAGCAAAGCCCGGTGTGACTGGGCAGACTCCCTGGGTCCATCCTTCTTCCGCCATCTGAAACCAGGGGAAAACAAAGGTTTGAACAGATGTAGGATAACAGGTGATCTTTATTGCATAACATGGTGGTGTACAAGGATCAAGGATACATCGATGCTAAGCTGGTAGTGTAACTGGATACAACAGACTCTTACTCTAGGAGAGGCTAGACTAGGTGCTAGTCTACTCTAGACAGACTCGACGCTTCCTCAGGGGGAGCTGATATTCTGGCACTTCTTCTTCAGTCTGGGTGCTTGCATCCATGTGGGTCATCTCAGGCTCTCCTTCCAATAACCAATTCTCCCTCCTGTAGGCTTCCAGCCTATCCATATACTCCGAATAAGCCTGACATCTGGCCTGTTGAGCGGCTAGGGAGCTGACCGCCTGAGTAGTTGTCACCTTCTGTATCTCTAGCTCCCTCTTCACTTCTTCTAGCTCTTTCTCCGCTTTCTCGGCCCTGCGGATCTGGTGCCTCAGCTGTCCCGATGTCTCTCGGTACAGCCTGTCCAAGCCAGTGAGGTAAATGGACAAGTGTGACACGGTGTCCTCCATATCCTCCTCTCTCCCAAGGCTCCTCATCTGGGTGATCCACTCCCGTCCTCCACTCTCCAGGGGTGGGGTAAAACCTAGTGCTGTTCCCACGAGGTATTGTCTGTACAGTACGCGGAGGCACATCAGGGCTCTTCTTGCGGCTTTGCGATAGGCATTGGGGCGGTCGTAGCCGGTGGCGTGGACAAACCAAGGTGCCACCTCCTTGTACATCCGGCACCGACGGGTACCATTGGTGGTGAACTCCCGGCAAAAGTACTCGGGGGTCACTGTGACTCCAACGTGCTCCAGGCTGAGCAGCAGCAACTTGGGGAGGCCAGGTTCTGCGGGGCAGACTCCTTCGCTCCAACCCTCGTCAGCCGGCTGGGCCATCTGGAACAAGTCAAAAAGCCGTCGGTAAGTACTTGGGTGGAGGAAAAGGTTTAGGCAGGAACAAACTAGTGGGGGAAAACTAGGGCAAGGTCTTGATCCTAGGGGTTACGTCCTACGACCAACCTATCGGCTCTGATACCACCTAAAGCATCCCCTCGAAAGAGAGAACTTAATGTGATGCAAATACCAGTCCCAGGATGCTGGTTCACATTATTACAACAGATAGTTCAGTACAACATTACGGGAGACGGTAGCACTGCAGGGCCACAACAAACAGAACTAAAACTAGGCTCAAGATGACAAGTTTGATAACATAGAGGTCTTCATCAGAGTGGCAACGCATGCGGCTTCCAGCGGGTGACCCTAACACACAGGCAAAGGTTGGGTGCAGAACGAACCCCTCTAAACGACGTCCTCAGGCACAAAGTCCGGGTCTGCCTCTGTAACAAGATAAGCAAGGGTGAGTACATACGTACTCAGCAAGCGCAATCACAACCACGGAGGGTACAACAGAAATATGCAAAGGATCGAAACAAGGGTGGCTCATGGTTTATTTAGCAGCAAAGCAAATTTTCGTACACATGCAGGGGTTGGTTTTCGCAATGGGTTTTCACAAATTTTTCTTTTAATAGGAACAAAGGACGTGACAGATTTACATAAGATTTTAATGCTACCAGATTTCTCATCTGTCGTAGCCCATATCAAAACTTTTCTCAGCTCAAAATTACACCACACACTTTCTTACACCAAAACCGGGGACTAGTGAAGTGACCAAGCCGTAACTCGCCCAATGCCGTGGACACGGCTATCCGGATAGGTTTTAACTCTGCAGAGGTGTACACAACCACAAGTAGGCTACCACAACAAGAACACCTTAGTGCCAGTGCAGCTCCTATCAAAGTCATTACCCACCATAGCTAAACTGACAAGTTATCACAGACGCGATCAAGGGTTAGCAACCTACCAACGATGTTCTAACCAGGGGCATACCTCACATAGATCGTATCCCCGGCTCCTTGGCCTTCTGTTGCTCACCAGCACACCACATAACCAACAGCTTAACTAGTGGGATTTATGCTAGGCCGTTGCCACATACAACGGTCGAGTGGTGGTACGGTAAAATGGGTTAGGCTAGATGACACATCAACATCATCCAAAAGTTGTGCTAGGATAGACAACTCCCACCATGCTAAACCACACCGGTTCAAGCTCACCTCGGCATTCCGCACGGAAATACCGTTTGTCTCATCCCACACGGATACTCATTTTATTCACAAACTCCATTTCTTTTATTTTAAAGCACGCACACGGTTGCTTTTGTAAACACCAAGTGATTGTGATGGAGTGTATAATAGTAAAATATTCCTAAGCATTTCTAGCAGTGACCAATATTCAAACAGAGCGTTGTCATATTTAAACATTAATCTGGGTTGTCAAGGAAGCAGTCATAGCAATCAAGGAATGACTATCCAACCGGGTTTAGCAGTAAAATCATGCACGTTTTTACAAATCAGGCCATGGGTTGTGTTTATAAAAACTGGGACAAAAGTATGCATCAAAGGGTGGGATTGCACTTGCCGTTCTCCCAACCCTCGGGGGATTCCTGCCCGGGGTCCTGGTCTCCAAGCTCCTGCTCGTAAACCTGCTCCTCCTCGAGTCCTTCCTCGTTCACGGCGGAGTCTACGACACACACACAAACAAACATCCAATAAATAGAAGGAAAAGTTTTTACTGAGCTCCGAAAGAAGAACCGAAAGAGAGAGAGCGATGGTGGTGATATGATTATTCTTGAATATGGACTGAATGAATTGGCGGAAATATACTGGTAAATATTGTGGTGGAGTTTGGGGACAAACGAGATTAATTTGGCGCATGAAATGACGAGTTTAGTGGGGTTTAGGGGCTGTTTATAAAGAATAAGGACCTTTCTGTAAATACTGGAAAGTCCGAGGGCCTCAGGTGAATTTAACAGAGAGAGGGGGAATAGTGCTATGGACTGCGGGTTAGAAACAGAGGAAGCGTAGGGGGTTATGCGCAAAACTGCCCTTCTTCTTCCGTTCGACAGAGCAGAGAGGGGGGGAATCGGCGGCGACGGCGGCCGAATCGCCGGCGACTGGAGCGGCGGTGGTGGACGGGAACAGGGGGAAAGGAGGGAGGGCGGTATGGCAAGCCCACCAAGGCTTTTACCTTGGGCGGAGGTGGAGTGAGGCGGCCGGCCCTCGAGAGCAGCGGCGGCGGCGGCACTTGAGGTGGTGGCGGCGGCGCTACGGTGGCGGAGGGGGCGAGTTGGGTGGCGCGTGAGCTGGAGACGGTGGAGGAGAGGATGATCGGCCCTTTTATAGGGGCGGAGAGGCGACGAGGAGGTGGGCCGACGAGAGGGGTCGGCGGCGCCAATGGCAGGTGCGGCGGTTCGAATTGAAGGCGGCCGGTGGGCTGGTGGAACGGGCGGCCCTGTGGCGGTGTTGTGTTTGTCGTGGCGTGGCGTGCGCGCTCGCGTGGCTGTGGTCTCGTCGAGCGGCGTGGTGACAGGACTGCGGCGGGGCCGGCGGTGTCGTGGTCGGCGCGGGAGCTGCGTACGGCGGTCGGAGCGGCGGCCGGGGTGTGGCGTGCACGAAGGGTGGCTTGGCGACAGCGTGCTCAAATGGACTGTGGCGGGGTCGCGGTGATGGGTGGCACGGCTGCTGCGCGCGGCGGTTGGCTGCACGGCGGCGCTGGGTGATGGCGTGGTGCGGTGGGCCTGTGACGCGGCAGTGGACGGCGCCGGGGCGGTACGACGGTGCTCGGGCGGCACGGCAGAGGGACGGCCGGTGGCGTTGCGTGGTCGACGGTCGGCGCGAGCGCGGCTGAGAACGCGGCGGCGTGCACGACGGGCGGAGCAGAGCGCGCGCGCCAGGGCCGGGCGGTGGCGTGCGGGTGGAGCTGAGGTGGCAGCGGGGCAGCGACGGCGAGCGTGACGAGCAGAGTGGATGGGCGGTGCAGCGGGAAGGCCGGCGGCGAGCCGAGCAGAGGGGTGGCCGGGGAAGGGGCGGTCGGCGGCGAGCGGAGCAGGGCGCTCAGGGCAGAGGAAGCAGAGGAAGGGAAAAAGGGAAAGAAAAGAAAGAAAGAAAGAAAGGAAAGAAAGAAAGAAAAAGAAAGAGGGAAAAAGAAAAGAGAAAAAGGGAAAAAGGAAGGTGAAAAGAGAGGGGAGAGCAGGCGGGATTCGCGGCGGAAGGGCGACGGGTGTCGACGGCGGTCGGCCAGCGACAGACGGGCCCGGCGGTCGACCCGAGAGCGGGCGACGCGGGATGGGACGGAAAAGGAGGGGGCGGTGACAGCGAGGCGAAAAGGGAAAAGAGGGGGGGAACAAGGCAGACAGGTTTTGACGGAAGAGGGAGCTCGGGCGGTAAAAGATTTTGAAAACTTTTTACCGGATGATTTATTTAGGTGGTTTTCCAGAGATTAAAACGCGGACGTTACACTTTGGCTCATTAAGCTTCCAAGTACCCACTTCCGGGCGCTTGGGCTTGAAAGTCCTTGTACGGTCTAGAGACAAACCGACCGATTTCGCCTGACTAGTGAACCAATTTTCTTCCAAGGAACTTCCTTGCCCCCCGGGCCTTGATGTGTTAATTGTAATCTTCAGAGACTCTTTACCATCAAGAGTATTCCCAATCATTACTGTTCTGACCGGAACTTTGTCATCAACTTTTTCCGGCCTTGGTTCTCCAATCACCACGTTCTTTCCCTTAGCTCCATCGGCTTGTTCCAGCCGAATCAACACTTTAGTATTCAAATCCAAGGTATGAACAGGGAAATGAGCCTTATCAACTTGCATTTCAGCTAGCACTAATCGACCTTCATTAAGGGCCGATTGTACGTGTCGTCGAAAAACATTGCAATCGTTGGTCGCATGAGAAAAAGAATTATGCCACTTACAATATGCACGATTTTTCAATTGATCGGCTGGTGGAATTGCACGAGAAAGTTTAACAAAATCATTCTTAAGCAATTCATCAAAAACACGATCACATTTTGCTACATCAAAAGTAAATTTTTCTTCTTGCCAATTTTTCTGAATCGGCTTCAATGAAGGACAAGAACCAGGTTTACTTTTTGATGACCAAACAAATTCAGCAGCATAAATTTCTTTATCATCGTCCGAACTATCAGAATCATTATCAACAAGGTGCACATTCGAACGATGAGGTTTAGCAGATTCTTTTGAATTTTTAAATTTAAGTTCTAGACTCATAGCCTTCATTTGCAAGTGATTAATAGTAAGAAAATCAGAACCTTCTAGTTTTTCCTTGAAATGAGACCGTAAGCCCGCAAAAGCTAAATCTGCTAAATCTTTTTCAGAAACAGTTATGTTAAAACATCGGTTCTTAACATCTTTAAATCTTTTGAAATAATCAAGAACCGATTCCTCTCGGCTTTGCCTAACCGATGTTAAATCAGACAATTTAGCTTCGTTTTCTCCGCTAAAGAAATGATCATGAAATTTACGCTCCAATTGAGTCCAATTTTGAATAGAATTAGGAGCAAGCGAAGAAAACCATGAAAAAGCAGTTCCAGTTAAAGATAATGAGAATAAGAGTATACGCAATTGTTCATAAAATGATGCTTCTCCTAATTGCAAGACATATTGACTAATATGTTCCCAAGGAGTTCTATTATCTTCGCCACTGAATTTAATAAAATCAGGAACACGCCAACCATTAGGATAAGCAACTAAATCAAATTCAGGCGGATACGGTTTTTGATATAAGCGTGAAGTACCTAATTCAAGCCCGAGTCTTGTTCTAAGTGTATTAGCTATATCTTCTTTAAACTTAGTTAACTCGGCTTGATAATTCCCATCACCTTTGTTTTGTGGAAAACGAGGAACATTATACGCCGCATTTTGAGAAGTATTCGGAATCGGCCCATGAGACGTGCCAGATCCGTGGGGTATACTTCCCACAACCGTAGTGCGTGGAGTAGCGTAAACAGGACCAGAAGCAGCCGTATTAGATAAAACCATTGCACCCGGCGCCCCTGCACCCATGGAACCAGTCTGACCGCCAGAGGGGGCCAAACCGGTCTGACCGGTTGTAAAAACCGGTCTGACCGGTTCGTGGACCGAACCAGGGTGAAGTGATTGTCCCGCATAGAAATTCATCGGCATGCCTAAATTAGGATCTAAAACATGTTCTGGCACGCCTGATGAGCTAGGAGTTGAGTTAGGCAATTCATTAAATTCTACGTTGTTTTTACCTTTATCAGAATTACCCGATATATTAGCAATCAACTCACTAGTAACAGTTTGTGCAGCAAGCAATTTATCATCCATCATGCGAGTAATTTGCTGCAACAAATCAGAGGATTCGCCAGTTACCTTCGGGAGTTCTTCAACTTGGTCGTTTGCCAACTTAAAAGCCGGCATGACGAATTCCTCCACTCTCTTGACAAGACCACCGCGATCTTTCTTGAATCCCTTCAAGAATTGCGCTCTGAAGTGCTCCTCAGCAATCAAGTACCGCTTCCGTTCCTCGTCCGTGAGCTCTTCCATCGTCGCGGTGATGATGTTGTCTTTGTCAAGGTCGCACGTTGATCCAGACATAATTGGAGTAGATTGAATCGGTCTTGAAACCAGATTAATCTTTCCCCAGCGGAGTCGCCAAAAAGTATGTTGACACGAAAGCGCGCCAACACACTCGAAGGTCGATCGAACGCGCAGCACGGCCGTCACAACGGCCAACACCTGGCCTCCCTCGGGAAAACCGGTCAGACCGATTTATAGAACCGGTCAGACCGCTTCCTGTCGGGAAGTCGTGAAGACCTAGAAACTCGAGCTCGGAAGGGACCCCGTCGGAGCTCAAGCCAGCTAGGGTTGCTCTAGGGTCGGCAGGCCACCTAGAACGCCCTTGAACGCCGTAGAGACGAGCAAAGAACAGAATATGGGGGTTGGAAAAGGTTAGGGTTTGAGAGGTAAAAAGTAAATGATAAATGTGTTTGATTCGATTGGAATACCTCAATCGGCCTTCTAGCCTTTATATTTATAGGCCGGGGAAGTCTTACCCCTTTCGAATAGGTTACAATATGGGATTAAACTCGGAATCCTAATCCTACTCGAATTACAGAACCAAACCGGTCTGACCGGTTTGGCAAACGGTCAGACCGGTTTGGCCGGGCCAAAGCCAATTTTGATTGTCAACACATGCCCCCCTGCGTTTTTAGTGAATCTTAAGAACTAAAAAGAAAGTAATTACAATTCAGGAGCTAAAATTTGTGCTAAGGGCGATATGAACAATATACCGGCCATTGGTCTTCATGCGTCTTGCCAAACACTTGGATAGAATTTCTTCAAGTATCTTCCGTTGATAGCTTTAGGCAAATGATCTCCCTTCAGCATCTCCAGCATGTAAGAATTCCCAAAAATGATTTTGACAACTCTATAGGGTCCTTCCCAACCTGGTGACCATTTACCAAACTTGTTGCTTTTCGTTCCAATAGGCAATATCGTCTTCCAAACAAGCTCACCAATCTGAAAATATTTTCCTCGTACTTTCTTGTTGTAAGCTTTAGCAACCCAAAGCTTATCTTTCTCAATTTCCTTCAAAGCCTTCAATCGCTTGTCGGTCACCTCATCAATATTGTCCAACATTAAATTATGGTAATCAACAACATCAAGGTCATTCTGTTTAGCCAATCTATAAGCGTCCAGATTCACCTCAACGGGTAAAACGGCCTCTTGACCATACGCAAGCTCAAAATGAGTAACTTTAGTAGCACCATGTCTAGATATACGATGAGCCCATAATGCTTCGGATAAAACTTCATGCCATCTCTTAGGACTTTCTTCTATCTTTTTCTTGATTAATTTGATCAAAGTTTTATTACTTGACTCGGCTTGTCCATTAGCCTGAGCGTAATATGGAGATGAATTGAGCAACTTAATTCTATAGGATTCGGCGAATTCACGTACCTCTTTAGACATAAACGAAGTACCTTGATCCGTTGTTAAAGTTTGGGGAATACCGAATCTATGAATAATATTTTGTGTAATAAACTCAATCACCTCTCGATGCGTCAAATTTGGCGAAAATGTCGCATCGGATATTGTAGCACAGTGTAGGACTATTCGTTTGTTTGTGGTAATTGTTGTCCTATCATGACCTAACTAAGCTCAAAAGATTCGTCTCGTCGTGTACATCAAAACCATGCAACTAGTTTTTTTATTTACCCCACGTTTAGTGCTCCATGCATGAGAGAGATTTGATGTGATAGGTGAATAGTGAAGTTTAGAGATAGAATTTTGGAAAGATCGGTGAGAATGAACACAACCGGTGCATGTTCTTTCATCGTGAGCAGTAAATGGATGAATATGCTGAGGCCACCCGCTACTTTCTTTTCGTGTGCACGATCCCTCATCCCACGATATAAGGATCGGAAGCATTCAAACTTAAGAAACAACAGTGAGATGAAATAACTTCTATACCCCTCATTTTACACTACCCACCAATTCTCCACCCACTCACCAACCCATTTAGTTTTGTATTATTCTTCCAGGTTCTTATATTTTGGTATAAAATTTGAACCTCCAGGATCTTATATGTTGGGACGGAGGTAGTAGATTCACGATTGGCAGATTTCTGGTCAAAAAATGTGTGATGGTGGGCCCACGGTAAAAAAATGAACGTCAATAGATTTTAAAATAGTCAGACAAAGCAATACTCAGAGATTCACGTACTCCGTATATACTAAGACCTGAAAGTAAATAAAAATGCCCTCAATCAATAACTCTCAGGCACGCGCAGCGCGGTAGCGACAGCGACCAGCATCTCGCGGGGTGCGGCCGGCCTGGCTGAGGATGTCACCACGTTCGTACCACCACTGGCGGGCGCGGGCGCACCGCACCAACCGCTTTCCCTAGGGCACGCCCGCCCTCGCCCTCCCCGATCGCATCCCCCCGTCCCACTCCCAAGTCCCAACCCGACCGCGGCGGCGCCGCGCCACAAAACCCCAAAGAGGGGGAAAACCCCAGCTCGCTCCGTCCTCGTCGCCGCCGCAAACACCGGCAGGTATGCGAGGCCTTGTCCCTCTCCATCCTTCACTTGGCACTTGCGATTGGTGCCCTGACCCCCCGCTTTCTCCCTGACCAGGTCGCACTCGGAGCCGGACCAGGGACCGGGAAAGAGGAGCCCACCGCCGAGACGCACCTCGCAAGAGCTTCCCGACGACTCCTCCTCTTCACCCATCCAGCTCCTCAGTGAGTACCCAACCTGCCCAGTCCGACTTTAGCTATGTGTGTGCGCACGCGGCGGATGCTCTGTTCACGCCGCGTCTTTTGCGAATTGTGCAGCTGTGCCGTGACTTAGTGTTACGAACCAACTTGATCGGTACTTGAGAGTCTAGAAGATTCTGGATTATTCTAGGGAAGGGAGAGGAAGAAGATAAACTTCAGCTGCCCGGCTGCCCCTGGACAGGTACATGACATCCTTTCAATTTGGCCTGTCCTCAAGCCAACTCGTAAACGATAAATCATCATGATCCCAAGGTACTTGGGATATCATAGATGCATACCTAGAGTCCACCATCTCCAATATGTAGCTCAGAGCACCAGCCTTGCGAAGTAATAACCCCAAGTAGCGCAGCTGAAGAACTCCTGAATTAAGCCTTGCTGCCCAAACTCAATATATACTGTGCACTTAAATGGTTGCCACAGTAGCAGCCCTAGGTCGTCTCCACTGCGCATTGTTTGATCTCTAGCAGATGATGGCGAAGGGATTTTGAGTGACTTGCAAAGCATTTTCAATTTTGCATAATAAGTTTCCTTCTCATCCAGTTCAAGCATACCCATCAGCTCTTTCTTCTCAAGGTATGAAATTTCTGTGAAAATACAAAGCAGGTGCAAAGCAACAACCTGGATGATGCAATTACTCCCTGCATAATATAGCTGAAGGGACATAAGTTCATAGCTCCTGTCTTGCATATTAATGAATCCAAATAGAGCTACTGATCTTAGAATGAGACCTTTCTGCACAAACTCACTCAATCTGACACACCATGAACTTGCAGCTTGTTTGCTCCTTCTGCACATGTGGTGGCCATGGTGTTTTTTGGCTTCTGAAACCGCTTTGTTGACTAAATTTGAAAGATGGCCAAGGTCTTAGCTCCAACTCTTCTCTCATGCTCTGGCAAGTAACAGGTCGTGGCCATAGTTCACACTGCACAAACTTAATTAGAACTGGACTTGAGAACAAATGGTAGTAGTACTGATAAGCATCTTCTCTGATATCTTGCTGCCGCCAGTGTAATTGAGAATCGGAGCCCAAGTTTGCTTGTGCCCTTCACCACACATGCTATAGATACCATCACAGTTTGCGTGCAAAGAATAGCTCAAGCACTTGAGTGACAAACCAACTCCTCCCGCCAATAAAAATTTATACAGTAACATCCATAATTTAAATGACAGCAGAGATCTATACTTTTGCCTCACTGAAATGGCAAACCTGGTGTAGACTTGTTTCACTTGGAGTAGATTATAGCAAAAGAGACCACAAATCACCAGTACACTGTAAATACCTGATTCTGTGTACAGTTTGCATGCTTTCCTCATATCCAGAATGTCAAACATGCACCAGGAACACCATGATAAAACTCCCAGATGTTCCTATGAATTACCATGAACAGTCTACTGACCAATCAACGTTAGCACGAGCTTCCTCTCAGTCTCAGGTTACATTCGGCGTGTGCAGCTGTGCTGCCGACAATTTTTTCTTGCTTTGCCCATGCAGCTAGTGAATTCTAGCAAGAGATTGCTTGAATAATAGAATTGACTAACTTGGCCATGTCTATTTCACTCTAATTGCAGGTCAGATGGAGG
Source organism: Echinochloa phyllopogon (assembly GCA_033239725.1). Lineage (NCBI taxonomy): Eukaryota > Viridiplantae > Streptophyta > Magnoliopsida > Poales > Poaceae > Echinochloa > Echinochloa phyllopogon. The sequence continues at coordinate 43,466,467 of BTCW01000002.1, read as the reverse complement.
TAATGATGCCAGTTGTGTTTCAGGATGATTCGAAACACAGTATGAGCCTTGATGATGTTATGCTTCTAAGACGCCACTTGGGTCCGTTCAATTTGTTTGACCTGCTGTCAGAGGATCACTTCAGGCAGTTTCAATCTTTTGTAAGGAGGCAAGAAGAAGAAGCAAAGCAGCTCATAGGTTCCGGATCCCTGCCTCCCCAGGAGATCTCTGAATGGAAGAGGGAATTCCTCCAGGAGATAAAGATAAACAGCTGGCCACTGCTAAATATGTGGATGCGTGTAAGCATCATTTCTTCAACTGTTCTTTTTATTACTTTCTTTCATATATATTTCTGTGCTATACCGTGACTTGACTGCTGTGTTCAGTTGGCGGAGGCGACCAGTCAAGATGAGCTGGTGAGGATTCTTCAAATCAGATCCGCGCAATTGGATGAGGAGGAGGGGGTGGTGGTGGAGGAGGGGGTGGAGGTGGTGGAGGAGGGGGTGGTGGAGGTGGAGGAGGGGGTGGAGGGTGACGGCAATGGCAGCAATGGAGACAATGGCGGTGGTGACGGTGGCCGTTTGAACTGGTGGGAAGGCGGTGACGACTGGTGGGATGATAATCATGGCTTTTAGGAGGATCTTGTGAAGAAGACTCAGATTAAGATTGTCTTGTATTAAGTTAATTACAGACTCTAGATTAAGATTATCTTTTAATAGTGCGAGAGAACATGTTCTGGATGAAAAGTTGACACTACGGCATATTATCATTGCCCACATTTACTATATATATATAGGTCGCTTTGAAATCGTTCAAAGGATTTCAGTTTGAATCCTTTTGGATTGGGGATGTATTTATTTATTTTTTTGCCATAGTTGCCACTTGTCAAATGTCAGTTTTAAAATTGCCCCTGCATATTTACCATATGAGAAAGATGATTTCTTATGTTTTTGCTATTTTCGCCGACGTGTCAGACATCCAGCGTGGCGCCGCGATGCAAAATGACTCAGTTTGTCCCTGTCTCTACCCTGTTGCGCCGTTCTGATTCTTCCCCGCCGCTACTCTTCCCGTGCCACTTCTACCACCGGCCACAGCTGCGGCCTGATCTTGCGACCTCTCCTCATGGTCGCCACCGCACTGTCCTAGGGCCCGCTTCTTCGTCGAGGCACGGCTCCTGCTAGCGGACTACCGGTGACGCTGCCTTCAGCGACCCTCACGCGCATGTCCGCACGAGCTCCTCGCAACCCGGCCTTCTTTCGTTGTGAGCCATTCGCTCTTGCGCAAGAACCGTGCGCCGTCGTCCAAGCTTGCCGCGAGTTTGGCCAGCGCACCTACGATCAACACCAACGCCTAACCTGCACACGCACGCACTAACTAACTAGCTAACTAACGCTAGACTGGAGACTGGACTAACCCCTACTTACATGGACACACGATATGTGCACAGATGGACGCCAAAGAGCAACGTGATGATGTGCACATCACGTTCCTATCTAGTCAAGATTAGTGCTAACAATGATGGCCGACGCTGCTTGGCTCTGCCGTTTTCATGGCCGCTGCTGCTGTGTATAGAAAGGAGCTGATCGCTGCTGCTCGTGCGAGGAAAGAAAGAAGGGATCTGGGGAGCAAGGAGAAGATGGCATGGGGAATTTAGGAGAAGTTGTAGCTGTTCAGGATTCGATTGAGGAGAAAAGAACTTGGAGGGATCCTCTATCCATGCTGGCGGTTTGAGTTGCATGTCACGGCGATGTAAGAATATATAAAAAAAGAATCAGCTCGCTCTCCTATAGCAAATATGTACGTAGGAGCAATCTTTCTTGTCACTCGTAAAGTATATCTTTAGATTGTGGTTCCAGCTTTCTCGAGTTAATACAGTCAACTTAAAGGCGCATGCGGCTCTCGCCGTCGCCGTCGCTGCACGCTGCGCTTCGAGGGGATCGATCGGTCGTACGGGCGCACGGCCCAGCGCGGATGTGAGCGGGCGATGAGGACGATGGACGAGGAGTCGACGAGAGAGGAGAGATGGCCTTTTCATTTTGAAAACTCTCCTTTTCGCGTTGAAGTTGAAGCCTGCCGCGACTTTTCCGGCTCCGATGGCCGATGGGTGATTGGGGTTGGGGTCACCACCGGTCACGAGCGCGGAGCCCGGAGGGAGGGGGAAGCACCTCCCACAGGTTGGGCAAGCGGGGCCGGTGGATCATTGGGCCTTCCACCGAAAACCCAAAAATTCTCTCTCCAAACTTCACTATTCACCTATCACATCAAATTACATTAAATCTCTCTCTTCGTGTATAGAACTTTCCAACTCTCCTTTTACAACTAAACGCACCCAGATCTGAACGCCCCAAAAGTGGAGTTTTGTCTGGTTGCGAGGCAACTGGACGCCAGCAAGTTGGCCTGGCCGTTTTCATTCGACAGAAAGCGGCAAGTGGGCATCGGGAATTGACAGGGGCGACGCATTCGCCGCACGCGATTCGCCACAGCTTCCCGCGGCCGCTGCTGCCGGTTTTGCCATACCGGGGGTCCGTGGGGCGCTCGCCTGGCTACGTGCCCGGGATGCTGGATCTGCGGCCCCTTTTGCTTCGGAGGGGTCAGCCACATCGCCATCGGGTTGGAATTGGGTCGCCAGGCATCCGGCGTGGGTTCGGAGTTGTTATGTCGAGTATCACCGACGACCGATACAAAAAAGTGTCACAGACGACTACCTCTCGTGAGTTGATTAGGATCTGATTGAGTTATGCATGGCGTGTTTAGTTTGAAAAGGAATCACCTTATCTAGTACGAGATGGTACATTGTCCTGATATGCGGTGGATGATAACGCTCTAGCGGCGATGAAGACGATGATGATCGGGACTGAAGTCCGCCGAGAGGGTGACCTGAGCCTTAAGCTAAGGAAGATATTATTCTGCGTCGTCATGCCATAAGCTAGTGTTAGGCCTCAGTAGTGCTCTTGAGCAGCAGGTGCCTGCCTCTGTTCTAAACTGGACCGTTGTAATGTAATGCGCACAATCAGGTGCTTTGTGTACTAGGGATGCAGAATTTTCTCCTGACAGCCTCGCTAATGGACTGAGGTTTACTCCGTGGCATTCCAAAAAAAGTTGATACGGAGTATATCAGAGAGGGATACAAGATTTCTCTGTTAGTACTCCGTACTTCCGTACTTGATAACTAGTCTCACGCAACAAGCCCCAGCCACTCGCACCAAAATTCCAGGCTGCAAATCGAAGTATTACTATTTAAATTCATCATAAAAAAGGATATCTCTATTTCACAACAATCAGGTAACCGGACACACAAAATGGATAACGGAAGGGGGAAAAGGCTCTAGTGGCATCAAGAGCCAAAAGAGGTATCAAAGTCCCTCTCGGAGCCCCCACTGTGACCCAGTTGCCCTGCAAGTTGCAAACTCGCGACCCCGGCCTCACCCGGATGCGTCCCCCTTTCCTCTTGCTTTCTCCTCCAGCCCTTCCCGCGCTTTTCACTCTGCTCCAGCCTCCAGCCAACCAGCCTCCAGCCGAGGCCGTCGAGGACTTCGAGCGCCGCGGGGCGCTCGTCGAGGAGGACGCGCAGTCGGCAACATCATCGTCGACGACGCCCAACGACGACGGCAGCACCACCGACGGCGAGGAGTCCTCTGCCGCCACCGAGGACTCGCCGTTCGAGTTCGACGTGTTCAACGACATGAGCGGGGACTTGTACTACGCGAGCTTGGCGCAGGGGATGCTCATGGAGCCGCCCTCCGCGGTCACCGCGCTCTGCGATGACGGCGTCGCTGATGTGCCACTATGGAGCTACTGGGACTGAGGCCGTTGTAATTAGTTTTGCTCTTTTTTCAGTTGGCTTCGATGCCAAAATTTTGGTCCTGTAACGGTTACTACTTCCGGTAATGAGATTGAGATGGAGAAGTTGTGAAAAAAGAGCATGTTCATGCATTGTCTCATTGACCTTCTAAAAGTAGCAGAAAGGAACTCGAAAATCTCCATCTCTTAATGATAATTGATAATGGTTGACCTGAACTACGCCTCACGTACAGCCTTCACATAAATTATTCAATCGTTTATGATAGCAGTTGACTCTGAACTTGTCTAAACTAAAAAGATCTTCTATTTGAAGTTTATATTATATTAGTTGACCCTGAACTTGTCTCCACTTAAAAAAAATCTTCAATTTAGAGCTTATGACAGTGGTTGACCTTTGAAATTGTCTACGCCCCACATACAGTCTTCACTTAGAAAATCGTCAGTTGGCACTTGGCAAACTAACCGCTAAAAGCAGTAGTATGAGGAATCAATTGTCAGAGGCAAGAAAACGGCGGATTCCATAACTGAAACAACGGTTCAATGTATGAATCCAGGAGCGCCCTACTCCGTACCAAGAAAATTTTGACTTTAAAGGAGGCAGCGAGCTACAAGTCAGCGCCCCAGCGGCCCCCGTTTTATATACCTGTGGCAAGGGTCAAGCGAGATGCCGTCTGCCTGTTCAATTGATGCAGGGGACGGCCCCCAGCTTTGCCTTGCCTGCCCGTGCTTCGTTGACAGTTAATCTGAGGACTCGTATGTCACCACTGATGGCACATACAAGCGGCAAAGGCACGTCAGCTGTTGACGGAGTAAAATTAGGAGACGTCACCATGAACATGTTGCAAGGGACGAACTTCTTTTCTTTTGACGGCTTTTCATCAATCTGGACTGGCAGGAGCACATAAAATCCCGGTTCAGATCTTTTTGATGCCGAAGTATTCCTCCGTCCTTCCCGTCGTCAGCAGGAGCTGGAACTGACCTGAATCCCAACCCTGAACGGCTCCCATATTTCTATTCTAATCAAAACCACACAAAGCAATGGGGTCCAAAAGTCCCCCACCCAAGAGATGAGATCACCGCGCTTTTGGGATCGGAGACGAACGGATAAGCCCAGACCGCCCCGTTTGCGGCGTCGCTGGCGGGGCGGACGCGCACTCTCACCGTCGCCGCTACGCCTCGCGCCCCCCTTGGCCGCCCCAAACGGCAAAACAGACAGCAGCAGGCAGCTGCCCGGCCGATCGTACGGGGGCGCACGGCCGGCGCGGGTGTGAGCCAACGCGCGCAGGACGACGTGAGAGATGAGCGATCTCATTTTCGTACTCCCTCCGTGCTGAAGTATAAGCATTTTTCGATTTCTGCGCATCATGTTTGACCATTCGTCTTATTCAAAAAAATTTGAAAATATAAAAACAATTACGATATACTTAAAATATATACGATGATAAAACATGTCATAACAAAATAAATAATATTTTTATAAATTTTTTAAATAAGACGAATGGTCAAACGTGATCAGCAGAAGTCAACAAATGCTTACATTTTGGGACAGAGGGAGTATTATAAACCCCACCTTTTCACGATGATTGACGCGACGGACGGGACGTGAAGCACCTGCACGGCTGCACCTCCCACAAGTCGGGCACGCCGGACTGATCCGGACGCCCAAACGCCTAAAAAGTTGAATTTTGTCCGCATCGCCTGCGGACTCGAGTGTCGACGGACGCAGCTGGCACTGGCAAGCTGTTTGCGCTGTTTAGTTCTCTCGAAAAGCTAAAAATTCTTTTCAAACTTTACTATTTATCTATCATATAAAATCATATTAAATCTCTTCCTTATCTTACTATTACTAATTAGAGACTCATTTTGGAGGCTCCACGTTAATTCTCACGAGACGCGCTAGAAAAATAGATAAATCCTCTAAATTCTCACAAAAAACAGAAACATCTGGCCATTAATTAGGTAGCCTTTAACCATGATTAAAAACGATAACCATTGGATCTATTTTGTTTTCTGTGAAAATTAACCACCTCTGTCATTATGAAAAATAGTATAAAATAACCCCCAAAAGTTGCTCCAGAATTACAGCATATGCCATGAAAAAATTAATCTGATCGAAAAAAGAGCAAAAATATTTTCACGCGATCTTAAAAAGACATGTACGTCTCACCTCATCTCACGTAACCAATTGACCTAAAGATTCCAAAAATTAACCCTTTGACCCATGAATGATCATCAGATACTTATCCATTGGGCATAACCTTGCTTAATCGGCCATAGCCCAAACCAGCGCTTTTCTTATGCACCAACAAAGCAACATGTTGCTCTAATCATGGACTGCGGGCGCATGCTGATGAATAATATCGTGGCCTAGCACCGCTTGTGGATAGATCGGGCCACAAGCTAAGAGACATACATGGTGTACCAGGGCGGCGGCGTCAGTCAAGGCACCAGCAAGGGGCTGCGAGAGAAGCCATGGAAGAGCATAGCACCAACCGCTACGGATGACACAACCAGGGAGTGTATGTAACTCTCTGATCCGCTTGATTTTATCAAAACACAAATTCGCCAAACACTACTGATTACTCATCAGACTCCTGAAAATTATTCTAACTCCCTGAAAATTATTGTAGCTTCCTCCATATTTACATTTTATGATTAGAACTGCATGGCAGCAATTGACATACTGATTGATTCTTAATTACATATAGACAATAATGAGGCAGATAATATTAAATAGTAACTGTTTGTTGCATTGGGTAATAGACGGATGATGCAATTGTAAATAAATAAGCATTACTGTATACATCAACAGGTCTTAAGAGGATTCATGTATGCATTCATCTAGGTGCCATACTCGATGGAAGAGTACGTGGGTTGGTGCACAATGAATTCTGATCATATGTGATAGGAGAATAGGGTATGGATTAGAATATAGCATCAACATTAGCTCACCATCTCAGCACTAATATATGTTGTTTCTCCTTAATACATTAACACAATTTTTCAGATAAATTCAAAAAAGAGAACAAGTTAGGGGAGCTAAATCTGGATAATTCAACAGAGAAGGGACAACGAGGTGTCAGGCTATAGCCTAAGATAAGCTTCTTATCAATTACGCACAAAGCAAGAAAATCATCCGGCCTCAAAAAAAGCAAGAAAATCATCCTTTCTTAGAACAAATTGCAGATATGAAATCTGGATGGTAAAAAAAAGTAAAAAAACAAGGCATCATACGGAGGGGCAACATGCTTAGGTGATTGTTAACTATGTTAAATGATTTGGGATCTTATAATACACCAATATTATGTGTAATGTGGTTAAAAGAAAAGAAATAAATGCGAGGTAGTAGAAAAAATACGACAGAAAGATACCAATGATGGGATAATTTCAAATTAGAAATGAACTCTAACCTTTGAAATGCAAAGGCTTAACACCACGGATACACATATAAAGCTTAACACTTTCGTCACATAATTATTTTTTTGATAAGAGTTATGTTCTACATGCACTATTTCCTTTTTGCAGATAATATAGTAGTGTCGTTCAAATAAGTACAATTTACTTTACAGATACAAGTGTTTGTTAGTGTATAAAGCAAATGGTTCATATTAAATGTTGTAATGGAGTGGTACTTAAAGATAGAGGAAAGGTGTTTCCTTTTTTATACTATATCTTGAGTGATTAGTATATTAAGTCATATACTATTGTTATTCATCTATATTTTAGATTACTAGCCCGTGCAAATGCACGGGTTGATAGACTAGTACATGGAACACTAAACGTGGATAAATAAAAAAACTAAATATATAGTTTCGATGTACACGACAAGACGAATCTTTTAAACCTAGTTAGGTCATAGTAGGACAACGATTACCACGTATAAACGAAAAGTGCTACAGTGTTCGATGTGATATTTTCGCCAAACTTTATGTTCCCTGTTCGGCAATCAAACACAGCGTTGACAGGACAGGAGCGGCAAGTGGTATCCGGAGATTCCGGACAGGACGCATTCGCCGCACCCGCACGCGGTCCAGGTGCGGGAGCTTCCCGGCTGCTACCGCCCGCGCCGCGCCCGCTTGCCGTGATTGTGATACCGGGGGTTGGTTTGCCTGGGATGCTGGATTTGGTGGTGGGTGGTCTCGGTTTCGCGCCTCGGTCACCTTGCTCGTGTCGCCATCAGGTTGGGGTGGGTCTCAGGTTCGCGAGGGGAGGCGTCCAGTGGATTTTTCCAGTGGTTTGTGTCAAGGTGGAATTCTTAGCCTGTTCGGCTGATGCACTTTTGGCTTCTGCTGGTGTTGAGCGCAACGGTCAGAAGCCACCAACAGCCAGCAGCCAGGCTGTTCATCCAGCAGCCAAGCCAGTCAACAGCAATTCAAATACTGTCAACCAATAGCACTACAGCCACATTTAAATTCAAAATTTTTGGCGCCAATGCACTTAAAAGAATCCGAGCAATCAACATGTAAATTATTACTGTTCTACTAACACTTCATTACAGATCAAAGGTCCATAAAAACCATTAAGTTTTTGCTATATTAATATCAGTACAGACATGAAAAATCTCTAAAAAAAGAATATTGCTATCTTATCCTCAAAATACATTTTGCCCAACAACTGATACACAGCATCCATGTCGAATTCCAAGAAAAGGAAGTGCTACTAGCAGGAGCAATGGTCAAGAGCCATTTGCTCAAACACCTTGTGTGCGATGGTCTCCCTTCGCTTGACATTTCAGCAAACACTGGATATCTGGGCATAAAGGAAAACTGAGAGGGTAGCACGGAGGAACGCTCACCTTGGAGAGCTCAGTGACGCCGGTCTGCTCCAAGATCTGGCATACCGGTTGACTGAGTGGGGTTGAGGGGGCCAACTTCGGCTTGGCGAAAATGGCAGAGGGGCTGCCGGCGACGGTGAAGCGGGGCGGGGTGGGCGAGGCGAGGACGGCGAACAGGGACCTCGCCTGCTCCCGCCTCTGCCCGGCGGTGGGGCCGAAGCGGCCGGATCCGGGAAGAAGCGACCCGACGGCGCCTCGATCTGGGACAGCAGCAGCCGGCGGCGACGGGGCCGGCCGGAACGGCGGCGACGGGGAGCGGCGACGGCGGCTTTCGCGAGACGAGGGAGATGAGGAGAGACGCAGCGGTGGCCGCAACCCTCGGCACGGGCCAGGGGACTTGTTTCTCTACTTGTCTGGCAGCCGAACGGCTGGGCTTAAAACAGCAGCTGAAATCAGCCCATTTGGCTGATAACTCATCAGCCGAACAGGCCCCTTGTCTTTCCACTTGCGACTTGCCAGTTGAGTTGATCGGGTCATCGGATTGCTACCTCGAGTGTACAGAATTTACAGGGCACTGCCTTTTGCCGATTTGTGTGGCCGCTGACGTAAACTTTACATGGATGCTGGAGTAAATTTGAGTACCGAGATACCATCGTCCCCTTCTACCATGCCACTGTGTCTTCCTAGCTCCCACTTCTATCATACCAGTTTGATGTCAATCGTAACGTTTCTCAGTTCTCATGAATAAGCTTGTGTTCCCGGTAGTAGGCAATAAGCCCAGCGCTTCCGAAGCACTTCACCAGTACTAGACTAAAGTACGAGTTACGAGATATGAAAGTTTTGCGTGATGCATTCGTTATGATGCAATTTTTATCATGGTTTTTGTGTATTTAGTTGGTTGAACCACAACCCACAACCATATATATTCAGCGTTTTTTGGCTCGTGTTTTGACCGTACTTTGATCAAGGTAGGACTTCAAGGCTCAAGTTGAAAGGAAAAACTAAAAGTCTGCACATCGTGCTCATGCCCTAAAGGTACTGTTACTGTACGGATACATCGAGTGCAACTAGCAGCATAATTCCAATTCCAATTCCTCTGTGAGAAATATAGGTTGCATCCTTTTCTTTCGTAGTCGTAGGAGATTTTTTTTTGAAGAACTTAGGAAACAGTATGCGAGGAGAAACAACTTTTCTTTGATTGCTGGCCAGTGGCCACTCAATGACACAAGTTCCCCGCCGCACACGTTGCACTAAAAATGGAAAGTGCAGCCATTTCTTTCCCCTATCATCAAACAAGAGTTGCATTCTTTTTTCTAGAAAAGAAAAGAAAATTTGTGAAGCGTGCCTACTGTACCTTATAAGGCCAAAAACATCTGCACATAACAGAGACGGAAACCGATAACGGAAGCAAAAGTAGTCTTGGGGTCGTACAGCAGCAATAATAAAGAAGAAAAATATCAGGTCACTCTCGAAGTCGCCCTGTTGGCTAGTTGCAAGCAGCAAGTTGCATCCCCGATCTTACCCAGATGCAACCCCCCTTGCTTTCTTCTCCAGCTGGGTCTGGCGAGCCGCCCACTGGCTCCCGTCCCGCGTTTTCTTTGTCTGTTCCAGCCCTCCAGGGGTCGTCCCTCCAGCCACCACCTATAAATATGCGCCCCCAAATCCGCCATTCCCATCTCAAAAACCACCCAACACAATTCAAGCAAGGCCACAAGCAGCGACAACATCCGAAGCTCAAGCAAGCTTGAAGTGATCAGAATTCGGAACAAGATGTGCCCAATCAAGAAGGAGATGATCGCCGAGTCGGGCTCCTCGTGCAGCTCAGCCACGACCTCGGTCTCCACATCGTCGGAGCACCACCAGACTGTATGGACGTTGCCGCCCAAGAAGCCGGCGGGGCGGACCAAGTTCCGGGAGACGCGGCACCCGGTGTTCCGCGGCGTCCGGCGCCGGGGCAACGCCGGGCGGTGGGTGTGCGAGGTGCGCGTGCCGGGGCGGCGCGGCTGCAGGCTCTGGCTCGGCACCTTCGACACCGCGGAGGGCGCCGCGCGCGCGCACGACGCCGCCATGCTCGCCGGCATCGCGGGCCCCGGCGCGTGCCTCAACTTCGCGGACTCGGCGTGGCTGCTCGCCGTGCCGGAATCGTACGCCAGCCTCGCCGAGGTCCGCCGCGCGGTCGCCGAGGCCGTGGGGGACTTCCTGCGCCGCGAGGCGGTCCCGGAGGACGACGACGCGCTCTCGGCCTCGTCCTCGACGCCGTCGTCCCCTGCCAGCGACGACGGCTGCGCCACCGATGGCGAGGAGTCCTCTGAATCCTCTCCGGCCGCCGAGGTCTCGGCGTTCGAACTGGACGTGTTCAACGACATGAGCTGGGACTTGTACTACGCGAGCTTGGCGCAGGGAATGCTCATGGAGCCGCCGTCCGCGGTCATGGAATTCGCCGACGCCAACATAGTCGATGTGCCACTCTGGAGCTACTAGAACGGATGGCATTGTGCTTGATTTTTCCTTTTCTTTCACTTGGCCTCAGACGCAATGTCCTTTTCCTGTAAGGTTACTTCTTTTGGCAATGAGACTCAGCATGTTAGGCAAACATGGCAAAACAGAGCATGCTGAGAAAACAGAGCATAGCCAACCGACTTTCTAAGATTACCCAAAAGAAAAAAACGAATTTAACGCTTATGTTTAGTGCTTGACCCTCAATTTGTCTACGCCTCACGTACGGTCTTATGCACTTGTTGAATTGCCAGGCTTTGTTTACTCAAAGCGACAAAATAATGCATTTTATGTATGCCACACGCTTCTTCTTTTTATAAAGGAAATTTTATTAATCTTAGACAGATGCATCAAGATGATAAAAATATGCTAAAACTATTCTCGGCCTATGCATAGCTAGGATGCACACAGCCAATAAAAAAATAGATATGGCAACATATATCTAGCGAAAAAGCAACACACGATTTAATCTTCTATTGCTTACACTATCATATCTAACTCCTGGCTACGAAAAATGCTCTCTACCCATGCTTCCTTATTCAATGGCAAGGGCGACTTTACCCATGCTTCATCGACACTCAGTCAGAACTCAGGACACTCGAATGTCAGCACGGATGTTACCAACATGCAGCTTGCAATGCTAGCACTTGACATTTATAAATACATGTGTGTTTTTGTTTTGAGAAAACATAGCAAAATCAATGTAAGTTCTCGAAATCACATATTGTTTATTTATTTAATTATTTCCATGACAATTAACAGTGATATATGAAGGCATGCTTAAGTTCATATAGTATAACAATCATAAAGTCGATCAACACTATTAACCTCCCGTATCACAGCATTGAGTTGATCCATTTCTTACGCAGTGGTCTAGTCTCTATGAGCAACATCTGATATTTTTTTAAAAAATAAAATTGATTGAAAAAACCATCAATCACACCATCGAAAATTCACTTGGTCATTCAAATAACCTAGTAAAAGAAATACAGGACAGTGGAGGGGGCAAAGGCCCCCACTAAAAAGCTTTTTTTTAAGACAAATGACACCATTTGGGTCATTAATCTAGATGTCTCTTGTTAAGACATGAAACAAGTTCTTATCTATAAAGAACGCTTAGGATCTGCCAATCTCGTCGGTGTTCTTTTGATCTTATTTCACGACTCGTAGCTGCCAACGAGCCGAGAATAAAACTATTTAGCCAGCGCGGGCCGTACCCCCCCCCCCAAAAAAAAAAGCCAAAAAATGTTTTTAATCCATATTAGCATGTCTATTGCTTGTTAAATTATATTTTATCTAAAAACAGATCAATACTATTTGTGTTGTTTATTTGATGTAATACATGGTCAACACTCATAAATTTAAAAATTACTACAATTATGGATGATATAAAATCTCTAGATTGCTACTCAAATGAAAAATAATAGTTTATTCTTACTTTTGAGTAACGCGGTAGTGATTTTTATAATTGTTTTTGAATTAAATGATATTTACTTGTATTATCGTATTTTTTTGAGATAATCATATTTAGTGTATAACAAGTATTTTGTGAAATATTTTTTAGAATTTATTTATTGACTATTTAATTATATTATAATGATATCAGACTGGCCTCTTGAGAAAAAATCGTGCTTCCGCCACTTGTGATAGGAGTATGTTCTGTCTTAGGAAAAATGGCAATTTCAACACACAAATGGATGCACCCTGAGTTATGTTATCCGTGAGAAGAATTTCCTGAAATTCTCCGTTTTTTCGGCTATGTTTAGTTTCCAAAATCCCACCCAAAATTTTACTATGCAAAAGTCCCATCACATCACATCACATCAAATCATTCTCATCATGCATAAAGTATTAAATGTAGGTAAATAAAAAAACTAATTACATAGTTTTGATGTACACGACGAGACGAATCTTTTGAGCCTAGTTAGGTAATGGTAGGACAACAATTACCACAAACAAATGAAAAGTACTACAGTGTGCTATATTGTCCAAACCCGATATGACTTTGCGACCATACTTTTTGTGGGAACTAAACACATGCATAAGCACCAACGATGTCCAGTGTGACAGATTGGCAGTGACATGAACGCTTTCTTCAAACTCATAGTGAATGCACTGCCTGTAGTTCCTAAACTTTATCTCTCCAAATTTTACTATTTACCTATTACATCAAATCACATCAAATCTCTCTTCTCATCCATGAAGCACTAAACGTGAATAAATAAAAAAATTAATTGCATAGTTTTGATGTACACGACGAGACAAATCTTTTAAGCATAGTTAGATCATGGTAGGACAATGTTTACCACAAACAAACGAAAAGTGTTACAATACGTTACAGTGTCCGATGTGACATTTTCACTAAACTTTCTATTTCTCTTTTTAAACTAAACACACCCAACATCTCCAACCACAGCTTATGCGTCTGGGGATTGTTTTGTCGCGTTCCCGGACATTGTTCGGTAACTGCACGTTTTCTTCGGCGGTGGTCTGGGCTCTATCAGCATCCGCTGATAAAATAAATAAATAAATAAAATAAAATAAAACAGAGTGGGCGGGTCCGCGGCCGCCCAGGCTGTCCACGTCGGTGGAAAAATTTTACCCCATTTGATTAGGAATCTACGGTGCTCTCTATTGGTGGTTGATTCGGCCGATGAAAAAAATATCGACGACGGAAGACTCCAGAGCCCGCTCGTCATCATCTCTCGGGCCCGCGGTAAAAAAATATCTAGACTCCAGAAGCGTCCCAAGCCTCCTCGTCCTCCACGTCCTCTCCCTCCGCCTCCCCTCGCGCTCCTCACGCTCCGCCTCCCCCCGCGCTCGCTTCCTCCCCGCCGCCCCTCTCCTCCGCCACGCGCCGCCGCTGCCCTCCGCGCCGCTCCCTCCCGTTTCCCCCGCCGCCCCCTCCCTTCCCCCTCCCCCATCGGCGGCGTCGCGGCGGCTGGGCCGGGTTGACGTAGGGGTGGTGGCCAGCGGCTGCGCGAGGGGCGACAGCGGTCGTGCGTCACCAGCGGCGACGGCAACCGTGGCCGTGGCTACAGCTGAGACGGAAGGCGGTTGTGGGTTGCCGCCGTGCGGGGGCCGCGGCGACGGCGACGGCGACGGCGACGGCAACGGTTGCGGCCATGTGGGCCGCAACAGGCCGGCGGCCATCGTTGCTGCCGCAGCAACGCTGCCAGCGCAGCAAGCAGCCGGCATGGGATCGTGGACGTCTGGGTGCGGGATGCAGGTCTCGGTCACGTGCGCCGGCGACCCGCGGCGGCCAGGGCCAGCGACGACGGCGGCGGCCGGCCTCCGGCACTGGACGGCCCTGCAGCCGGCGGTACGTACCGCCCCCGCCGCGTCCTCCCGCCGATGCCGCCCTTCTGTTCCCCTCCACCCCCTCCGCCCGCTGTCCCCGCTCGGTGAACCTCCTCGCCGCTGCCTTGGTTGCCGCCGCCGCCATGGACGCCGTCGCCGTCTTCGGGGCCGTGCAGTGCCGTCGCCGCCTTGGGGGCCTGGGCAGCCGTCGTCGCCGCACCTGCGGGCGGGAGCCGCGCCGCGCAGCCTGGCAGGCGCCGCCCAGGGTCCGCCGGGTCGCTCTCCCCGCCTGGTGGACCTCCTCGCCGCTGCCTTCATTGCCGCCGCCGCCATGGACGTCGCCGCCGTCTTCGGGCCTGCGGAGTGTGGTCGCCGCCTTGGGGGCCTCGGCGGCCGTCGTCGCCCTGCCCAGGCCTGCGGGCGCGCAGCAGCCGCGCCGCGCAGCCTAGCGGGCGCCGCCTTGAGCCGCCGCCCAAGGTCCGCCAACGGCCTCCGTGCATTGCGCCGCCTCCGTGGCCGACCAGCGCCGCCGCAGACGCGTCGACTTGGGTGCCTGCGTGGCCGCGCGTGGCTGCCTCGCAGGCCGGGACGCGGCCAGCCAGGGCGACGCGCGTCGGTGCGCTGCTGCCGGTGTCGGCCGCCCGCCGAAGCTTCCTGCCCATGGACCCCGCCCTCTCCGGCCACCCCATCGTCTACGCCTCCCAGGGACTCCCCGCGCTGACCGGCGCGCCGCGAGGTGCTGGGCCGTAGCGCGTGCCTCTTCCAGGGTGCCGCCGCCGCGGATGTGCGCGAGGCCATGCGCGCCCAGCGCGCGAACCAGGCCGCCCTCCTCAACTACCGCCCACAAGCTGTCCGCTTCCACTGGCTGTCCGCGCCCGTCGTCCGCTTCGCCGGCTGCACCGGCTGGTCCGGCGGCGTCTACACCTTCGGTCCCTTCGTCGACGGCCTGCTCCGTACCCGCCGCGGGGGCGTGTCGCTCGACTCCTGCGACTTCAACCTCGACGTCGACCTAGATCTGGCCCGGTACGACGTGCGCCGGCAGGAGCGCCACATCAATGGCTGGATCCGCCCCGCGCTGCGGCGGCAGGTCCGTGAGCTCCGGTTCCGGGTCTTCGTCACGCCCCGCCGGATCCCCTGCACGCTGGAGGACCGGGCCCTCGCGTTCGAGCACCTCACGCGGCTGCAGCTCGCCGGCGTTCAGGCCAACGCCTGCATCCTTGATTTCTCGTCCTGCCCGGCGCTGGAGGATCTCAGTATGGAGGATTCCGACGTGCGGTCCCTGGAGACGCACTCCCTGTCCTTGAAACACCTCAGGATCAGATACTGCCTCTTCAATCCAAACTACCGCACTAGCATGTCTTTCTCGAGCCTCGTCTCGTTGGAGTTGATCACAGATGCCGGGAGGGTTCCGATGCTTGAAAGCACGCCGTCGTTGCAGATCGTGAAAGTTCGATTCGATCACTTTTATGATGATCGGTGTAGCAAGGGTCGCTTGGATGATTGTGCAGGTGCTGACTGTCATGGTTGTTATTACTATTATGGTCCCGATGATTACAACTGCGTGTTTTTTGAAGGCTTGACGGAAGCTACAGACTTCAAATTGACCGCTCATTTTGATCTGGTATGCCTGCAACTGCCTCTCCTGTAATCGGTATTTTGGAATTGTTGTTCCTTTCAAATCATCATAGTTCAAACAGATGTCCCCTGTAGTGTGGTTTGTTTACTGCCTCCATGCTATTTCAGTACTAAAACTATTTGTTGTTCTGCAATTACTGATAATTGTTCAACTAAAAAATGAGACAGCCTTGTCAATTGTCATTGATGTTTGGTTTTAGTTTCGGAAAAATGGCTTATTCACCTTACCAAACATATGGATATTTTATTTTGGTTTCACAATGCACCTCTACAAAAGATATGAAGTGAAGACCAATTTTATCTGAATTGTGACAAGGATATGATTCAGGCTTGCACTTTAATTTCCCTTTTGTTATGTTTTCGTTAATTGACTTCAAGCCTTTGCGCTTTTCTTAGTATCTTTTGCACAGGGATTTGGAGTGGTGCCCTGCATTTAGAAAGTTAAAGACTCTGGTTCTTAGCAAATGGTTCGTGTCTGCTGACCTCAGCTCAGTACACTGATTTGGTTTCTCCATCATGCACCTGTTCTCAAGAAACTTACTCTAAAATGTTCAAAGGTACTGTTCATTTGATACATGCATATTCGATCAGGTAACAAACAAGGGGTGAAAAGAAGGGTATGATATGAATGTTCACCTTAAAGAGCTAAGGTGTGAAATGCTTCTTCATTTTTAGTCATGCAAAAGCAGGTACGATATGCATTATACGGTTCTGTTTATTGAAACGAGGCATTGGAATTGATTGGAACGGGGCATTGGAATTGATTGGATTTTATCGAAAGGGGATTATGTTGATTGTAAGATCCAAAAGGATTATTTTTTATCTTGGACAATGCTCCTCATTTTTACTCTGAAATACAGTTCTGACAGCACCTATGATCATGATGCCTATGGTGTAAAGGTACACACAACGCTACCGGCTTTCTTAAATTCAAGCTTCCGTTGTTGATATTTTTTTTTTTTTTCGAACCACGCAGGAGAACTGCGTGTCATTTCATTAAGGTAGAAGAAAAACAAAAAGTGGGACAGATCCCACTTATTACAAACGCACACACCCACTAACTATAAACAAGACCCCCATGTGCCACTCCAAGCAGCACCATGACCAAGGAATAGGTCCTAAAGACCCACCCTAAGCTACCCAGCCTCAGGTACTTGACCACAGCTCCTGGAGCTTACTTGCTCCAGCGTTGCACCAAAGACTGCCTTCATTCCTGACTGAGTCAATAACATCTTGAACTTTTGGCCTGGCATTATCAAATACACAGGCATTCCGGTGTTTCCAAATCTCCCAAGCTACCAGAATGATCAGAGAGTTGAGGCCTTTTCGCATATTCTTTGAGACAGCAGAAATTGCTGTCCACCACCATTTGGAGAAACGGCCAGTCATTGTGGTTGGCGCCAGGGCTAGGAGACCCACCTGATGGAGGATTCCAGTCCATACTTGCCGGGCAAAAACGCAGCCAACTAGCAGATGATGGATAGTTTCCTCATCCTGATCACAGAGAGGGCATGCCACGGGATGGGGCAGTCCCCTCTTGGCGAGGCGATCAGCAGTCCAACAACGATTGTGGAAGACCAGCCAAATAAAAAATTTACAGCGGGGGGGTGCCCAGCTTTTCCATATTCTTCTCCAGGGCCCAAATTTAATGGTGCCCATGAAGAAGGCACTATATGCCGATTTACTTGTGTAGAGGCCAGAAGAAGAAAATTTCCACACATATTGGTCAGGTTGCTCAGGCTGTAAGATTAGCCCATCTGTCATGTCCCAAACTTGTAGATATTCAAGGAGGACCTGGACCGTAAGCGCCCCTTTGATGTCATTTACCCATTTGCGGTGCTGAATTGCCTGAGCCACCGTCCTTCTCTTGGTAATGCGTTTGGGGATAGCCCTGAATAGGTTGGGTGCTAACTCAGACAAAGTGTGGCCATCCAACCATCTATCTGTCCAAAACAGAATCTGCTCACCATTCCCTACAATGGCATCCACCGCAATGTTAAATAGAGCTTGAGCATTGCGAGGGACTTGTACAGGAAGTCCTGCCCATAGTCTCGATGGGTCGGTTCTTTCAGCCCATAACCAACGAATTCTCAACGCACAGCCCAGGAGCTCCAGATTATGTATTCCAAGGCCCCCATATTCAAGAGGCCGCTGGACCCTGTCCCAAGAGACTAAACAATGGCCTCCCTTAGCCTGCTCCTGTCCTTTCCAAAGAAAACCTCTCCTTTTCTTATCAATAGCCTTCAATACCCATTTGGGCAGATCCATTGCAATCAGCAGATAGATGGGAGCAGCAGTCAGAACTACTCTAACCATCACCAATCTGCCGGCCATGCTCATCAGGGAGGCTTTCCATCCTGGCAGGTAATCAGCCACCTTATCAATCAGTGGCAGCAGGGTCTCCTTGGTGGGCTTCCCAATTGTGAGAGGGAGCCCAAGGTAAGTGCAAGGGAAATCCTTCACTGAGCAGGAGAGAATGTTTGCTGTCATATTCAGATCATCAATGGAGCAATGGATGGGGGAGATAGAACTTTTGGACAGATTGGTCTGGAGTCCAGAGGCATGTCCAAAAATGTCCAAAATCTGCTTGATTACCATTATGTCCTCTCTGATTGGCCTTAGAAAAATTACTGCATCATCAGCATAAAAAGAAACCCGGTGCTGCACCCGCTGGAAAGCTAATGGTTGCAGTAGCTGCTCTCTTGTTGCAAACTCCACCATTGAGTTGAGAACATTCATGACCACAATAAAAAGCATTGGCGACAGCGGGTCTCCCTGCCTTAAACCTCGTCGATAAAGGATAGTTCTCCCTGGCTCCCCATTGACCAGGACCTGAGTAGATGAAGTGGACAGCAACAGACACATGAGATCAATCCATCTCTGACCAAAACCAATGTGGCTCAACACTTCAAGTAGGAAGGACCAAGAAACCGAGTCAAAAGCTTTGGAGATGTCAAGCTTAAGTAGGATGTGAGGTTCTTTCTTCTTGTTCCTGTGCAGGGATTTGACCATCTGTTGCACAAACATAAAGTTATCATGGATCCTCCGTCCTTTCACAAAGGCGGTCTGGCTGCAGCTGACCAAGTCTGGAAGCACAGGTGCCAGTCGATTGGCCATAATTTTGGTGACTAGTTTAGCAAAACTATGCACCAGGCTGATGGGACGGAAATCCTTGACCTGGGTTGCGTCTTGTTTCTTAGGCAGAAGAGTAATAAACGCAGAATTCAGCAACCTGAATTTGAAGACATGACCTCGATAAATGGCATCCAGAGCCATAAGGATATCTCCCTTGATGATACTCCAACATGATTTGTAGAAGCGGCCAGTGAAACCATCAGGCCCTGGCGCCTTGTCCATTGGCATATCTTTTATGGTGGCCCACACTTCCTCTTCTGTAAAAGGAGCGTCCAGGTGAGAGAGCATATGTTGCTGTATACCAATCCCAGCGAGGTCAATGGTATAGTCCCTGGCTTCCGCAGTTCCTAGCAGATTTTCATAAAACTCAAGAACAGCCACCTGTTTATCCTCCTGAGAGATTGCCAGCTGGTCACCAACGTTCAGTTTGGGGATAAAGTTCTTCTTCTTCCTAGACCTAGCATGTTGATGGAAGAAGGTTGTGTTTGCGTCCCCCTCTTGGAGATATAGGATTCGAGAACGCAGCCGTGCAATGGTTCGCTCAAGAGAGGCTAGACCAAGGCAATGCAGCTTTAACTTCTTGCGCAGCCATTCTTCATTTGCATGAAGATCCCTTGAATCACGCTCAATTTCAAGGCGATGCAGAATTTCTTTGGCCATTTCTAACTGAACTTTAATGTTGCCCACCTTTCTCTGCCCCCAGCGCTGCAGCCCCTTGCTAAGCCTTTGAAGCTTCAGAAAAAGGCGCTCTACTGCACAATTCGATGAAACAGGAGCTGCCCAATTCTGTTGCACTGCATCGAGAAAGCCTGGCATCTTGACCCAAAAACTCTCAAAATGAAACCGTCGTTTGCCAACTGTTTTTACTTGGAGGCCAAGCACAAGCGGGCAGTGATCAGAGACTCCTGCTGCTGTACTTTGCAAAATTGAGTCAGGAAAGATGCTATCCCATTCCATGCAACAAAAGGCTCTATCTAACCTGACCAAGGTAGGGGATTGTCTCTCATTAGACCAAGTGTACTTCCGACCAAGCAATGGAATTTCCTTCACTTCCATGTCATCCAAGAATCTCCGGAATCTACCCATCATTGCTCTGTCCAGGTTTGCATTATTTTTGTCATCAGCCTGATAGATGAGGTTGAAGTCCCCTGCTACTAACCAGGGGCCATTACAGAGGGCACGGATGTCCCTTAGCTCCTGTAGGAAAAGAATTTTCTCATCATCTCCTTGTGGCCCATAAACACCAGTGAACCACCAGTTTCGACCATCTTGCTCAACAAATAGGACAGAGACTGAATAATTGTCCACCCTTGTAGCAATAGCCTGACATGAGGCTCCTTTCCAGGCAATCAAGACCCCTCCCCTTGTGCCAACAGCCGGTAAGGCAACAGATTTGTCGAAGGCTGACCCAAGGACAGAGAGGAGGAGATGCTGAGAGAAATCTGCAATCTTAGTTTCTTGGAGACAGACGATATCAGCCTTACTAGAAAGAACAGTATCTTTAACAGAGTTCTGGTGAGCCTTTTGATTCAAGCCCCGTGCATTCCATATCAAGATGGTAGAAGGATTCATTGATTAACCCACAGCAAATCGACCAAAGGAAAAAAAAAGGGGGAGCAATTACAATTCCCCGACAGAGCATAATTGCCCTTCATCCGGAGCTGCCCATCCATAAATAGCTGCCATGGCAACAATGTGAGGACTCGAGAGAGGCTTGAAAAGCTTACTGTATCTGTCTTGGGCCGCTGGGTCCAGTACTTCACGTTCCTCAAAACCAAGCTGCCGCATCACCCTCCTTTGTGCATCCGTGGTCAGCGGGCCTGGCGAGCAAGGCTTGGCCCCAGCCACACGACGGCTGCGCCGAGGCAGGGACCCAGGCTGCGGCGCCTTCTGTCTCCGCTTCGGAATCGCCGGCAGCGGGAGCAGCTTGTCGACCGGCTTACAGACCCTCATGAGCGGGCTTGGAGTGGACGGGCTTGCGTCCACCAGAGAGGCCGACGCCGGAGGGGCGGAGGCCGTCGTGCGGCGGCGTTGCCTGGAGTAGACTCGGAGGGGTGGAGCCGAAGGCTGAGCCAGGGAGACGGTGGCGCCCATGGCCGCGGCGCCAGCGCCAACATCGCCTGGGCACTCCTTATTCGTGGAGGAGGAGACCAAGCTTTCTAAGATGGGCTCATCGAGAACCGTGGATGGGCCGTCCGACTCGGATTGGAGGCAACGCCCAACTGGGCTTCCAGCTGGATCCCTCATCGCGGGCGCCACCGGCCCAAGAGAGGGGGCAGGCTCGCTCGACAGCCCCAGTGGGGCCGGAGGCAAGCATGCCGCCACCGTGTCCTCCGTCGCCTCGGCGGAAATCCCGCCAGAAAGATCATCAAGCCGCGAGGGAGTCGAGACGGCACCCTGGGGAGACGAACCAAGTCGCACGTCCCCGCCCGCATGCAGGTCAGACTCCGAGGCGCCCTCCTCATGCCGCAGAGCGTTGGAAGTGGCAGGCACCGCCGGAGTAAATGACGCTGGAGCAGGCGGATCGCCGCGGGATAGGGCGCCCGGAGCACGCGAATCGTCGCCCGAGGGGGCGCCCGAGCCCCGCGGAGTCCCGAGGCCTGGCCGCGGCCCCAAGCGCTCGTGCACCGAAGTTCGAGGAGTTCCCAGCGCCGCAGGAACTGCCGGAGGCGAGCGCGAGCGCCGCCGTCCATGCCGCCGCCGCCCACCATCAGCCGGAGGCGGGGAAGGAGGATCCGCCGGCCTCGACGGCTGGGCGGCCGGAGCAACAGATAGTTTGATCGGGTACACGAGAGTATGCTTCTCAAGGAGATTGCCTGCATCCTCCAATGGCGGCTCCACAATCACCAAGTCCAGCTCCGTCGGGATTTGGGAGGACGAACCCCAGGCCCTCACCTTGAACACATCCCGTCGATCAGCCACACCAGGATGAACGCCACCGATCCAGCAGTGGTCGCTGAGAAGAAGCTCCGCCGTTGTAAGGTCCCAGGCATGGGCAGGGATGCCACTGATGTCAACCTCGACAGGAGACCCGAGTGTCGACCCTCTGGCATCCAAGAGACGCGTCCAGCGCCTAACATGCAGCCGGAGAGGTGGAGACGTGGAGGTGAAAACCTGTCCGCCATCGTACACTCGTGTAGCCATCTCCACGCTTGGCAAGATCAAGAGGAACCTCAAGTCGCCAAACATCAGGAGGGACATGGAGGACACCTCGATCTCAAACCTTCGTGCGATGGTGGGCAGAACAGACTCAACGTTGCCACTGAGAATGGTGACGACCAAGGCCTTGGACAAACTGTCCTCCCGCTGCGAGATGGATTCCGAACGATCGAGGATCTTCCGAGGCCGGGGGAGGGCAGCGGCCGGCCGTTCATCCTCCCTGGACACAGCAGGAACCAACACAGCATCCTCATCACCGGAGTGGTCTTCAGGCTTCCCAGGACTAGCTTGACGCCTCCTCCTTGATCTGCGCCTCCTCTTGCGGCCGTGCGAGCCCGCCGGCACCACGTCTTGCTGAGCCGCAGCAGCAGAGGGAGCATCACCTCCGGCCAGCGACGGCTTCGGCTGCCACACCAGCCGCTGGGGTAGAAGCACCTCAGGGCGGCGACCAATGGATTGCCGGCGGCAGTCAGAGAGGCGATGCCCAAGGCCCCGGCAGCGGAAACATCGAGTCTTCAGCTTGCAGCTCGCCGCGCGATGTCCAGGCGAGAAGCAATTGAAGCATCTTCCACGGAGGTCCACCGGAACCGGCCGGCGCGGGCAAAGCTCCTGGCTTCTACACGCTTGACGCTGGCGGCGGCTCACAACTTGCGACCATCCGTCGGGACCAGGATTGTGCGCCGCCGCCTTGGGACTGCGCCCATCCTCCCGTAGGACAATGCGAGGCCCCACCCTCGCGGCGGCACCGCCGTCAGCGACCGAGGCCACTGGACGCCCAGCGCCCAAGGCCTGCGAGGTCGCCGGAGAAGGGGAGACAGGCGTCACAACCCACGGCTGTGTGCTCGAGAGCAGGACCTCCATGTACGTCGAAACGCCGCCACCCGATTTCCCAGAGGGCGGCGAGTCGCAGCTCCACCGCTGCGCCTTGGAACGCCCCACGGTGGCGAAGGCGGAGGCGGACGAGACCGGCGAGGCAAACGGGGTCCCTGGCGCAGGGGAGGTGGGGGCAGACGTCGAGCGGGAGGCCGCGTCCTTGGGGCTGGCCGCCGGGCCCGGGGTGGACGCCGGCGTGGGGCTGGTGGAGAGGGGCGCGCCGGGAGGGCACATAGTTTCCTTCCTGTCAAATTTCCGTTGTTGATATTTAACCATTGCTTCCGTTGTGGTGGTAACTAACCTGTCGGGTTTCTGTGCAAGGCGACAGAATCATGTCAATGACTGGACCAAATTTTTTTCATTTTTTCCATTTCATTCTTATTCATTGCAGAAGGCTTTTTTTTTGTTTCCTCTAATTATGTTTACTGTCCTATATGTCGCTGTGTCACAACCTATGCAGGTTTACCTTACGTTTACTTTGAATGATTTGTATATTACTATTTCTTTGGCGAAAATAGTTTTAGGTTGTTGCATGCTCACATGAAAGCCTCCTTGAATTGTATTCCTATTTATTTCTGTAGGCATGGCTGTTTAGTACCTCTGATCATTTTAGCTGACCCCTATCTGTTATCACTGGAACCTATACATTATACATTGACAACTCACATTTATTTGATTGATTCTTAATAGTACTATTTCTTTAGTCAAAGTAGCTTTTGTTCATAGCCTCATTGTTGTCTATTTACTGCAGGATCACATGAGAATGTCCTTGAATTCCAGTAACTGAAGTTGCATCTGTTGGTGATTCAACTGTTTGACATGCAGGTACTGTCATCTGCTGTTTCCACTTCCATTTATTCCTCTGATGCTGTCTTGTTACGATTCTTCAGGATAGACGAGGCCTGCTTTGCTTTCTTGCATTTTGGACCATTTGTTTTCCTTACCTAAGTTACCAACTGACTTATGCGATTATATGATATCAATACATAGTGAGAGTTTCCCTGCCTAGCTTCAGGAATTCTGTTTGATGAGGCTTACTTTTCCATCTTGTCATTTATGCGTTGCCCAACCAGCTTATGAGAGAAACAGATTGTTTATTTTGAACTGAATATAGTACGTGTTAGTTTAACGTGCAACTATATAGTTTTGTGTTTCCATTTGCTGTGCGTGTGAGCTATTTTCTATCTATAGGTAGTCAATGAAGGGAACATTTTTCGTAGTGCTGGGATTTTGTGATCGATTGTGATTAAAAAGTTCCCCAATTTTCTATGGTACACTGCTCGCTGTTAATGACGCCCATTTTAATTACATGAAATACCAGCTTATCAAGAGTTATATGCATTTTTGCTTCACCTTCTAGGATATGCTATATTTTAATTTTCAAACTAATTAAGGTCTTGAGTGGTTATAGTATATATAAACTGTCATTTTTATGCATGTTCATTCAAAGGCTGATGCGAACGTTAAGGTAACTATCACTTTGAAACTTGGGTCTTCTTCTGCTTACAGACTTTTACATGAGCTGTGCTTAATGTTTGAGTATAAGTTGCAAATATTTTTTTAGAAAAAAATGGACCCATTCATATGGTGGTACACTGTGACACGCTGTCAGCCAATCTTCTTACTAACATTTTCCATGGAAAAGTATAATCTGTTTCCATTGTCCTAAACAAAGGACCCAGATTACTCCAAAGCACCAACGAAACAGTCATTAATCTATACTCTTTCTATTGTCTGCAGAGTTGGACCAGAAGAAGCCATGTTGACCAGGCGGAGCAACCCTGAGCGGTAGATGTTCTCTCGCCAGAAAATCAAATAAATAAGGTTTGTTCCCACTGCCAATAGCATATTTATGTGAAAAGATACCATCGGATTCATCAAAGTCCAGCAGTAATTTGTTTTGGGTGAAAATGCATAGCATGCCATACTGGTTTCTGTTCTGTCTACAATTTTATCTCAAAATATTAGTTTCCAGGACACTGTTATATATCACAAAGTCTTCCTATTTGGCGAGCATGTATGTCAGAGTTGAAAATAATTCATTGCTCAGAAAATTGTGTCCTTTTATGATTTTAAATGTTTGACTGCATCTTGCTCGGTGTCAATTTATTTGAGAGTCATGCTATGTGTAGGGGGTGAATATTTCCCAATGAGCTGTAAAAAGAATTTGGTGATATGCCATTTATAATTCTTGATACACAAGGAGTTCCGAGAGTCCCATTTGTTCAGAGTGATCGTTTTTACTGTACAGGTGCAAGTGCTTTCAGTCAGTAGTACATAAAGCTGAACTTCTATAATTTTCATAGATGGAACCTTATTCATTAGAGGAATTTTTTTTCTCAACTATTTTCTTTGTACTACTTTCTCTATAACAGATTTGTAGGTAACTATTTGCTCCCTTGCTACATATTTGTAGCCCTTTGATGAAACCATGTTTTTTATTACTAAGCTCGCATATATATTGTTATGAAATAGGCAACCTCAGCTGATGGATACAACAGTGGTTACTTCATTCAAAATGCTCACTCTGTCAAGGTGAGGTAGGCCCGTAGGGACATTCTCATTGACCAGTACATGCTGTTGAATCCAATTGTTCTACAAAAAGGCGTCAGGTATATTGCTAAACTTTGTAGAAGAAAAATAGAAGCCTTCCTGATTCCAGAAGCAAGAGAAGAAGCATTTTTACCTTGAAGCATTCTGTTACTTTGTCTACTTGCTATGTAAAAAGTTTGGTTTGTATGCTAAGTGGAATTGGCTCTTGTTTTTTTAACTCAGTCTTGAAATGTTTTCATGCCAAATGAAACATATTATTGAGATATATTATGTTGCAATAACATATTTCTCCTTAGTAGAGTTTGTCAAGGCTCTACGCACGGATAATAATATCTTTTATGCTTCCAGAATTAGCAGTACCTCATATGCAGTGGTGGACCTAGGATTTGAACCTAGGGTAGGCCTAGTCAAAAGTTTCAATATGCAATACGGTACGCTATTCGGTAACACGGCTATAAAATTCTCTAATAATACGGTATACAAGTATAAAATAACTATAATTCACATGCCAATGGACTATGGAGACACCAATGTGTAGAATTAATCACTGAATCAATGAATATACCCTTCCAATTCGCAATTTGAAAGTAGAGTAGGTACATGACAATGGACTATGTACACACCAATAATCAATTAATCACTAAATCAGTGAACCTCATGCGCAGCAAACGAGACTGGGCTTGGCTGGTTTCTGGTGTGGAGCATCGCATGGCAGCACAGAAGTGCTTGTTGGGCCAATTCTTTGTTTGGGGCTACAAAAGCAAACTAATAATAGTTTCTTGGGCTGAAATTCATAGTAGTCCTGGGCCTACCTGGACTACCCATTGGATCCGCCACTGCTCATATGAGCTTCTTTCACGTTATAATATCTTTTATGCTTCCAGAATTAGCAGTAATTATCTTCCAGAATTAGCAGGAGACACCATTAGCTTTCCTTATCTTTATTGTTGTATTATGAACCCTCGTTTCTCATCTTGTAAGATATGTGATCTGTATGAAATTATGAATTCCTGTACTTCTATATCTATAGCCTGATGAACTTATATCTACTTTTATGTAGACTTTTATGATATCATGTCTGTAGCCTAATGAACAAGTTTATAGTAGAATGTTTTTATGCTGTAAATTCAGTATATAATATCACATCCTCGTCTGACGCGCGCCCGGAGAAAATATCAATCGCGCACCGCCGAAGGGCGAAAGATCACTCGGCCATTCAAAGCATGCAGTGAAAAGAAATATTTTCTATCCGCAAAAAATACGAGGCAGTGCCATGCTACCAGCCGTCCAGGACCGTCACCGTCCACAGCAGCAGCTGGAACTGACCCGGAATTCCACCGTTATCCACAGACCGACGCAGCAAGCGCGTGCGCGCGGATAAGCTCAGGGCCGCGCGCGTCGCTGCCGCTGCCTACGCAGCTCCCCTCCCCGCGACGTCGCCGACTCCTGAAAAAAAATTCGGAACTGAAAAAAAATCATCTTTCTTTATGTTCAATTTTTTTACTGTTTGAAGTTTTTTAGATGTCCTGAGTCCTGATCACTGTCCATCTAAACAATTCCACCCAACAAGTACCAGGGACGCTGAAAAAAGAAAAAAAATCGGAACTGAAAACTGCATCAACTTTCTCTCCGTTAAATAAGAGTGGCACGAACCAGAAGTAGATGAGTTACATTTGACAAGTCCAGAACCAGAAGTAGCTGCATGAGACTTGAGACGGAAGCCACTAACGGAACGGAAGCAAAAGCCGTCTTGTGGTCGTACTGCCCAATAAATAAATCAGAAATAACGAAAATATCAGGTCACTCTCGAAGTCACTACTGTTGCCTGCTGCTGGCTTGCAAGTTGCGTCCTCGGCCTTACCCATAGCAGATGCGTCCCCCCTTTTTGATCTTTCTTTCTCCAGCTGTGTGCTCGCCCACTGGGTGGTTTCCCTTCCCGCGTTTTATCCCCTGCAACGCCGGCCAGCCGCAGCCGGCCACCACCTATAAATATGCGCCCGCAAATCCGCCGTTCCCATCGCCAAACCACTCCAACACAATTCAAGCAGCAGCGAAGGCACTCACTCCAGAGCTAAGCAATCGCTCGACAGCCAATCCAGAACAGAACAAGATGTGTCCGATCAAGAAGGAGATGATCGCCGAGTCGTCGGGCTCGCCGTGCAGCTCGCCCTCGGCCTCCACTTCGCCGGAGCACCAGACCGTGTGGACAGCGCCGCCGAAGCGGCCCGCGGGGCGGACCAAGTTCCGGGAGACGCGGCACCCCGTGTTCCGCGGCGTGCGGCGCCGGGGCAACGCCGGGCGGTGGGTGTGCGAGGTGCGCGTGCCGGGCCGCCGCGGCTGCAGGCTCTGGCTCGGCACCTTCGACACCGCCGAGGCCGCGGCGCGCGCGCACGACGCCGCCATGCTCGCCATCGCCGGCGCGGGCGCCTGCCTCAACTTCGCCGACTCCGCGTGGCTCCTCGTCGTGCCGGCGTCGTACGCCAGCCTCGCCGAGGTCCGCCACGCCGTCGCCGAGGCCGTCGAGGAATTCCAGCGCCGTGGGGCGCTCTCTGATGACGCCGCGTCGTCGGCTCCGTCCTCCCCCGCCAGCGCCGAGGACGAGGCTTCTTCCACCGACGACGGGGAGGACTCATCGCCGGCCGCCGAGGACGCGCCGTTCGAGCTGGACGTGTTCAATGACATGAGCTGGGACCTTTACTACGCGAGCATGGCGCAGGCGATGCTCATGGAGCCGCCGTCCGCGGTTCCGGCGTTCGGCGACGAAGGCTACGGCCACGCCGGGGATGTGGCCCTGTGGAGCTACTAGAACTGAAGCCGTTTGTGCTAGCAATTTTGCCCCTTTTTTTCTTTCTCTTGGCTGCCGAAGCCACATTTTGGGACAATAGTGGTTAGTGGTTACTACTTCTGGTAATGAAACAGAGCAAGTTGGGAATGGAAAAACAGAGCACGCCCCTGACTCTCTCTCTCTTTTTTTTGAACTGAACGCCCTTGACTCTCTCTCTTTTTTTTTAACTGAACGTCCTTGGCTCTTGAGTTTCTAAAAACTAAGGGCGCGTTTGGTTCTCACGCTGCGCTTGCCTCGCCTTGCATTGCGCTGCTGGCACAGGCAACGAAGCGCTTGCCCAGGCAGGAGAGCCAATTTGGCTCTCTCATAAGAGCAAGCTAATTCTTGCCGGCTCAAGCCCCAAGATGTCAAAGCGAGGCAACCGAACGTCTGCGGTCACTGTTTATCCTCGCTCGGTAAGGCGACACAGTGCCAAGTAAAACAACCAAACACGCCCTTAACGGTTGACGCTGAACCGTAACGAGAAGCAGAAAACTGCCAGCCAATTCGCAATCTAACGACTAACGGTATGGGATGAAATCTTCGATGGGAACTGTGCCTTAGATGGTTGTGGAACGCTATTCATGCAAATTGTCCCCTGTTTACGAAATACTGTTTACCTAAGTATATTCAATAATATTCCACAAAGTGGAGTAAGCGACATCAAATTTCCCTTGCGTATGAACTACTCATATGTTGCGGAACAAATCATTCGAGGTTTGCTTCATAAAACTGATAGCGTCAGGATCACAAAACCATTCCCCAAAGTAGGTTTACGCTCCCCAACAAGCTTGACCAAACTGATGGTTTCTTGATCTGTTGGTAACTGTCTTGACCAACAGAACCAATACATTTCGACAGGTTTACGCTCCCCAAACCGGGTTCCCAAAAACGCTCGAACGTGAATTCCTTTTTTCCACAAGAGAAGTCCCGTTCAAAACTTGAAACTAAAGCAAAAGAGACGACGCTTTAACAAACACCTTTCAAATTCCCATTTCCCGCACGCTCACCCACACCACCACACCCTAGCAGAATTATTGATCCCCAAAATATCCCGTCCACACACCTCCGAGCCGGGCTCTCCGGGATGCACGGACGGATCCAGAGCCACCAATTTAACACCAACAGAAAAATACTCTCTCAACAAAAAAAAAATGTGTCGCCATCAAAGACGTCAACACAAACAGTTATCCTCCATGTCTATCCTTTACAGAGCAAGCCGAGCAAGCGCGCATAGCAGGCGCAGCGGTTAGCTGGAGCACGCTAGCTACCGCGCGACAGCTACAGCCAGCGGCCAAAATCCCCGTGCACGGAAGCTGCCCGTGCGTGCCTCCCCCGCCCCGCCCACAAAAAAAATCGGCCCCCGGAAGCCGCAAGGGGCGGCAGGCAGAACCCGCGGCGAAAGGAAAACGGCGGCCGCGGGCAATAGAAAAAACACAAGCGCGGGGCGGGCGGTGGGCTGCGCGACGGGAGAAAGAAAAATCAGGCGGCCCGCCGCGCCCAGGCAGGTAGATATTTCCGCGGCGTGGGGGGCTCACTCGCGTCGCCGTCCGTCCCCGCGTCGTCACCCCTCGTCAGCGGACGGGACGACGGGGGGAATCAGCGCGCGGGGTCGAGGAATCATTATCCACGGAAAAAATAGCGCGCTGTACCGCCGCTACCGTCAAATCAGAACCAACGCGAAGCTATCGTGCCTTTTCACGCTATTGGCGCTATAGCCGATATAGCGCGCTAAAGCGCCGCTATAGCTATTTAGCGGCATAGCGCGCTAAATCTGGCGCTATTTCTACTTTTCCCAAATATGGTGAATTCGGCCCAGATGGAGAAGATGACAATGATATTGATATGCTATCTGATTCTGAGGCTGAAGCTGAACCATACAATCCATACTAGATCATTGCTTTGCTCCTTAAGTCCTTAGTCCTTAGTCTTGGCTGCCAATGTGGAATTGACAAATTATAGCTCTTTTGCTTTGTTGTGAACTTGTGTTCGTGATGTGAATTGTGAACTTAAGTCCTTAGTCTTTTGTTTATGTTGGATTATTGCCAGTGCAATATTGAGTTATAATCACTTGATTATCAGTTATCACTTTATCAAATATTCTTATATTAAATTATAAATTTATGATCATGTTTTTTGGAAACAAATAGCGCGCTATAGCGGCGCTATAGCGTGAGCAGTGATCTGCCGCTATAGCGTGAAGCTGCCGCTATAGCGCGGCAATAGCGCCGCTATAACGGCCGCAATAGCGACATAGCGTCCAGAAAATGAGATACGTTAAATTCGATAGCGCGCCGTTTAAAACCTTGATCATTATTGAAAACCACCGGCCATCGCGTTCGCGTTCGCGTCGACGTCGTGGGTTGCAGCTGGTCCCCCGGAGGCAGGGAAGGGGAGGGGAGGGGAGGAAGGCGTGCGGAAATCGGAAACGGCTGCGGGCGCGGCCGCTGGCGGGCTGGATACGGCTGTCGCTGGTTTTTTTGTAACCCGGGGGCAGGGACTACTGACTAGAGAGTGCTCCTCCCGGCGTGGAGAAATTCGCTAATTCAGCATGTGCGCTGCGGCGTTGGCTTAGGCTCGCTGTATCCAGTATGTCTGGAACGGATTCGACTTCTTTGTGAAGCAAGTGGAACTGCATCGGTTACTAGTTTATTTCGGAGATTTTTGGTAGCCTTCGGAGTTCAGACATGCCTCCTCTGTGTGTCACGGTGACGCACGGTTACTGCTGGGAGAGTCGTTCCTGATCGTTCGACTTGAAATCCGGGGGCTGGGAAGTGTTGAGGTTAGCTGAAATGTTACTTAGTGTTGTGCTCCTGGAAATAGAAATGGTTTTGCACTTTTGCTTCTTTTAGATAATAAAAAATTTATTTTTAGCTTCAGTCATTCTCAACTGAGATGCATGAGAATGTATCAGTCTACGATTCTTACATAGGGATGTCATTCCAATAAAGAAAAGAACACGTCAAGAAAAGACATAGCGACAGGGGCGGATCTAGCCTTTTGTATCGAGCTGACCCGGATGGATTCTATAATTTCTTCATAAAAATATTGTTCATCACTAATTTAAATAGCATTTGACCCCATCATTTAATACTAATGACCCGATAACCTATTAGGCTGGATTTGCCCCTGGCGAAGATATTCTATGATCGGTACTAAGAAAACTCTAACAGACAGCTCATGTAGTCGTAGGTGAGTTGCAGGAGAATATGTGAGATCCGCTTTTTGCTCCTGCCCCCGCGTCGCCTCTCCCTGGCGGCACCTAGCCGCCGCCGCCGCCGCCCTCCCTCTACCTCCCGTCCTCCACCTCGCCGCCGTCGGAGGGCCTCGCCGGAAGTCCGGTGGACCTGGGGATGATGGCGGCGGGGCGATTCTCCGGCGGCTACGCGTGGATCCGGTGGCGGCGCGTCCTCGGCGAGTGCCCGGTGGCGGCAACGCGACGGCGGCGCATGGGGCGTCGTCGGCCGGACTTGCGGCAGGGACGGCGGGTCGCAGCTGGGCGTGGCCCAGTGCCGCGCGGCGAGGCGCGGGCGTGCGGCCGTGGCTGGTCGTGGCGTGCGGCGGCCGGGCACGGGCTAGCGGCGTGGCCGGCAGTCTTGCGCGTCGGGTGACGCCTGGAGCCCCTGTGCGGCGGCACGTCTTCGCCGCAGCGGGGATTTCTCCTTCCGATCCGGGTCGTCGTTGTGGCGGCGGGGGTCCGATTTGGGTCCAGCGAACCTAGATCCGGGCGTCCTCGGTCCCTCTGTCGTCAGTGCCTTCCTCCGTATGGTGGTGGTCGTTGAGGGCGGCCGGCGTGCTGGTCGTCGTGCGGTGGCGGCATCGGTTCGGATTTGGGCCCCTTGCCTTTGGAGCGAAGCTGTTGGTGTCCTTCCGGTGTAGGTGTCCTTCTCGTTTGCCGGACGCAGTGTTGACGAAGATTACGGCGGATTGGGTGAAGACCTTGCCTGGCGTGTTTTGTCGGGCCGGCAGCGGTGGAGTGTCTGTGACACCTACCTTGTTGAAGGCGCTGCTGAAGACGTCGGATAGTCCGTCTCCTACTGCGTCTATGAGTGTTCAAGAATTAGGTGAAAACCTAGCCTGGTTTCTCCAGACCGGCGGCGGCAGTGTAGGCGCGTCGTCGAAGTTCTTGATTCGCCAAGGCCGGACAGTTCTCCCGTGTGGTCACCCTCCTCAGTATTCAACTCAAGGCGGAGGTGGCGTTCGATGGCGTAATAGCTCGGATTTTGGTGGGCAGGCTGTATCTGTACCAAGCCTTTGTGCTGTTGCTTTGGAAGAAGCATTCAATCCTCAATGGTGGTCGGTGTCCAATATTCCTCCTTATTGCGTAGGACTACTAGAGCCCTTATTGGGGATGTAATATTCCCCGTCAGCTTTTTCTCTTTTATTTTGTTGTAATAATCTGGTCTGACTCTACCCACGGGTAGATGAAGCTGGATGTTTTCTTTGTGGCCGTAGCCATTCTTGGTCAAGGCTGGATTTAATCCATTATCTAAAAAAATGTAGTCGTAGGTATTCTGGTTTTGCACTTTTGCTATTGGTCCCTCTTATCTTGATTTTCGGATTAGTGGGTTGTCAGAGTACAAAATAACCCAAACACCGAAAAAAACATAAAATGAAACATAAGTGATCAGGTGTGAATTTTACAATAAAATGGTGTATAATTGCACATTTAGGTTTTTAATTGTTAAGTATATCAAATTCCAAGAGCCCATCACTCCCTGCATCTCAAATAAAGGTAAAAAAACTTTTTTCTGAATAATTTTTTATTACAAACCTTTTTTCCAAAACCATAAAAAGGAAGAGAACCTTGGTTATAGTCCCCATCAGGCATAGCCCATCACCATCTCCGTCAGTATCTGCCCTGCTTCGAGAGTTCGCCTAGCCTGGGTGCAGGTGGGTCCTGTCCTCCACTCCGAGCATCCGACACCACTATCAAGACTCAAGCAGCTCCGGTTTCCCCCAGCCCCCACACGCCTCCATCCCGGAAAAGAAATGGCAAAAGAAATGGGGGAAGCGTCCCCGCCAGCTGAAACATATTTTTATTTGCCGGAATCTGTTTCCAGTATTGGCACAGCTGTGATCCCCCATCTCCGTCCCGTCCGGACGGCCGTCACCATGTCTTCTCCGCGTGTGAACACCAGTGCATACCTATAAATACACCCCTCGCAAAGCCACACGCTCCCCACAGAACTCTCACTCAGTTCAAGCTCAAGCACACAAGACAAGCAACCAGCTCGCTCCACTCTCACTACCAAGCTCGATCAAGCAGCCACCTGAAGACAGCAGCAGCAGCTAGCCATGGACATGGGCCGCCTCGAGCGCTCGGTCTCCTCGTCCTCCACCTCGGCGTCGTCGTCCTCCTCGGACCAGAACAACAGGCAGGCGGTCTGGTCGCCGTCGTCCTCGTCCTCCCCGCGGCAGCCGCCCAAGAAGCGCCCCGCGGGGCGGACCAAGTTCCGCGAGACGCGCCACCCGGTGTTCCGCGGCGTGCGCCGCCGTGGCGCGGCGGGCCGGTGGGTGTGCGAGGTGCGCGTCCCGGGGAACCGCGGCGCGCGGCTGTGGCTCGGCACCTACGTCACCGCGGAGGCCGCGGCGCGCGCGCACGACGCCGCCATGCTCGCCCTGGGCCGCGGCCGCTCCGGGGAGGGCCTCAACTTTCCGGACTCCGCGTGGCTGCTCGCCGTGCCGCCGCCGCCCGCGCTCTCCGGGCTCGAGGACGCACGCCGCGCGGCCCTCGAGGCCGTCGCGGACTTCCAGCGCCGGTTCGAAACCACCGCCACCAGCGCCGCCGCCGCCGCCGTCGACGAGGTGACGTCGAGCGTGTCGGCTCCGCCGCCAATGCCGGAAATTCCCGGCTTGCCGGCGACGTCGTCGCTGGAGCACGTATCTGCGAAGGATGGTGAAACAATGGCACCGGACGGCGGCGCGTTCGAGACCGACTGGTTCGGCGACATGGACTTGGACACGTACTACGCCAGCCTCGCGGAGGGCCTGCTCATGGAGCCGCCACCGCCGGCGGCCGCCTGGGAACATGGCGACTTCGGCGACGGCGGAGCTGACGTCGCGCTCTGGAGTTACTAGCAAGTTGAAGAATAAGCTTGACGATCTCCCCAACTGTTTGTACTGTACACTCTGTTATGACTCTGTAACAAAATTCAAATTGATTCCCGGCCAATTAACTTCAACGGTTCAAAATTTCCGTCTCAATCTTTTCGACCCCTGTTCTTGTCTTTCCGAGCTCGAGGCACTCCCATTCCGATCCCATGCAGTTTTCAGACATAAAAGGGAACAGGAAAGCAACACATGCAACAAAGACGATGCTTCTATCAGTTCGTCCAAACTAATGACTGTCGATGGTTGCGACTGTAACTTGTGAATTTGTGATGGTCCGGTCCCAGTGACTGATCCAGAAGATGTGGCCGTTCCACTCCGGACCGGGTCTGGTCATGGGCCCTGCTGGCTGAAGCCACTCGTCTGAAGCCAGCTTTGAATCTTCTACCCCTTTCACCGGCCGTCAAAATCCTTCCAGTTGCGCGAGCTGTCGCTTCACTGGGCGGAAGGGAAGCAGCCGCGCTCTTTTCTCTCACAACGCGGTGAGGTGACAGCGGGCACTTCGCTTTCTCCCGTCGCCTCTTTCCTTAATCCTATCGGCAAAGACCCAAGACGCAAGCGCTGATGTGAGGCTGTGACTGCAATATCTGATAACATTATTGTTTTTTCTAATCTTTTTGGAATAAATGGATATCCGAGAGTATCAGGTGCAAAATTTTGCTTTGACTGTCTGTTCGCTGCTTGTTCTTTCTAGCTCGCATACAGATACAGCGAACAGTTTTAGTTTTTTTTTTGAAATTACAGTTTTAGTTTTACACGCAGGTTACAGATGAGCAAGAGAACTAGACAAAAAATTGATCAATTTTCGGGTCTCATGCTCCAAGACCAAAGTTGGTGCCCCTAAAAAAGTTTGGTGCATCCAATTTGAGCAAACATATAATGGGCACATCATTTTCAATTTTATTTTACATTATGTGTTTGCAAACATTGATCATGGTGACCATGGTATACGGACCCAATGCTAAATCTTCGGTTGACCTGAGGTTACCAGGCTAACGGATGGCCACGGAAAGACACTGCGTACTTTGGCATCACAGAAGATTTCTTTCTCAATCTGGAATACCAGCTTTGGGCGTTGACATCTAGATGGACAAAGGACAACACCGCCTTAGACCTTCATGATCTTCTCTAGTCAACCCAGAAACCAAAAACATGGTCGTAACTCAGCAAAGAGATTGATCTGGAACGTTGTCAACTGGCCTTGCCGCCCAAGCACAAGCCACCGCGAGCAATGCATCCAGGAGGTCAGCTTTGAAAAGTAAGCGGAGACCAGGATCACACGCCATGGAGCTGCTAGTGGCCAGTGGGAGAGTGACACTGACACCCCAAAGAGCAAGGGCCCCAAGGCAAAGTTGGCACTCACTGACCGTCGGGCCCCCACCACCGCGCCGCCGCAGTAGCTGACTCGGACCGCCACGCACGCCGCCCATCCACGCTGTCCCGTTTCCAGTGCCAGCTCACTCCCGCGGCACGGACGACCGGTCAGCAGCTTTACCACCGCAACCGAGTTGACCAGTTACCTATATATACTTCGGCCTCCTTCACCTTCCTACATCCAATCCCAACTTCCACTGCTCCATCGATCGCAGCTCCACCAGGGCCTCCACACTACTACGTAGTATCCTCATCGAGTCTGTCATGGACACGCCCTCGCCGCCGTCATCGTCCGCTGAGCACGAGGGGTACAGGACGGTGTGGTCGGCGCCGCCCAAGAAGCCGGCGGGGCGGACCAAGTTCCGGGAGACGCGGCACCCGGTGTTCCGCGGCGTGCGGCGGCGCGGCCAGGCGGGGGCGGGGCGGTGGGTGTGCGAGCTCCGCGTCCCGGGGCGGCGCGGATCGAGGCTCTGGCTCGGCACCTTCGCCACGCCCGAGCTGGCGGCGCGCGCGCACGACGCCGCCGCCATCGCGCTCTCCGGCCGCGCCGCCTGCCTCAACTTCGCCGACTCCGCGTGGCTGCTCCCGCCGCTGATGCCCGCGGCGCCGGCCGGCGCGCGCGAGGTCAGGGACGCGGTCGCCCAGGCCGTCGAGGCGTTCCGGCGGCGCTCGGTGTCGGCCCCGGCGCCGGCGCCGTCGTCGCCAGCGGCGGAGACGGCCGACGAGGACGAGGAGGACGCTGCCTCCCATGGCGCAGCGCCGGCGTCGGCACACGTCTTGTTTGAGTTCGACCTCGACGATGCCTTCGGGTTCGGCGGCATGGTCGATGCCAGATCGTATTACGCGAGCTTGGCGCAGGGGATGCTCGTGGACTCGCCGGCCGCCGCCGGATTGGGAGCGTGGTGGGAGGACGTCGAGCATGGCACAGCTGACATTGCGCTGTGGAGCTACTAGCGTGCTAGCAACTTGCTTCAATGCTTTGTGACAAATTTCAGAGCATCAGAGTGTCAGAGATTTTGCAACTTTAGAATCAGCACTGTACTAGTTCTGTTGTAGAGCTCAAGCTTCCTTTTCCTAGGGGAAGGTGATTTGTAAATTTACTTGTTTCACAAATGAGGAAGAATGGCTCTGTAGTATTTGAAAGTTCCGTGGTTGTTTGTTTGAACCTGCACATATTCGGGTGTGTGGTTTGGCGCTAACGTTGATTTCTATTTAAAAAATAAAAATAAAATAAAATTCACGTATTCTTTTATTTTAAATTTGAAGTCGATTGTAACTGCTACATCCGTGTTCATATTGATGTGCTGTTTGATAGATTGCCAGTTGAACCAAGAAATGACTTTGAATTATTGAATACATATCCTTGTAATCCAGTCTTTCTAATGTCTTTTTCAGTATTCATCCTGTTCCAACACTCAGTTTGTCATAAGTCATTCTCTAAATTTAACCTAGTTTATTAAAAACACACTAACATTTATAACATCAAATTATTTCACTAAATTCACCCTAAAATATTGATATGATAGATATTAATATATCTCTCTATAACTCTGTTCAAAGTTAGAGAAAAATGACTTGGGACAGAGCAAATGCCTTACGCTTGGAGCGGATAGTGTGGGTGTTAGAGGGTTTTCATTGATGAAAATCAATCACCTTAACATGGGAAGCATTCATATTGGTTGAAATATATTTTTTTCTCGAACAAATACATGCAGTTGAGTTCAAATTACCTGTGGTGTGTTAATGTATTGACCTCCAAATTGGCAAAGTTCTCCCAAACTATCAGTTTTAATTTATAAGTGGCCAGCACAGGTGGTACCTTCCACCCATGAGAAATTCTCATTTATATGATTATTTCTTTCGAAGTGATGCGCTCATCAATAACGAGACGGTCAATGTTTCCATCGGTTTCAAGATTTATCGACCTAGTCTTAGTCTTCTGTAAGCGTTTATAAGGCTTTAGTATGCCGAAGGCAAGTGCTGGGTATGGGCCATGAAAAGAAGTGATGCACTTTTAAGCTGACTTGGGTGATACTTGAACAAGCTTTCCGTTACTCCTGTTGAAACATGGCATATATAACAACTTAGCAGCAAAGGCAGGTCAAAATGGAGTAGCGTCAAACACTGAACATGTGCGTTTTGTATCCAGCTGAGTTGAATTGAACCCTTTCTTGGTGTGCCGTGTGTACTAGACCTTTGGCTTGACGAACTTCGTTCTCCTGAACTCCTCCTTTCGCTATCAAGCAGCACCGTCAGAAGCTTTGCTCGGCTGACTCGATCAGGTTCAGGCTCTCAGTTAATCCTGTTCAGACATGCTCCGATCCAAACAAAGTCAGCAGATACCCCAAAGCCAAGCCTATCAAAATTCCTTCGCCGCGCCCCCTTTGACTCTCTCACCTGTCGTGAACAAACAAAAGGCTGTATAGCACGTGGATGTATGACTTCGCATTTCAGTACCGCTCGTTTGTTAGCTTCAGAAGACGATGGCGATCGATGGCGTTGACGTTGAGGAATGCGGGGACCGAGATGCTGCGAGGCCCTGACCCCATCGCGTCGCGCTTGGCAGGGAGGAGCAAGCCCATCGCATCGGCCATCGCTGCCCGCGCGGCGAGAGCAAGCGGTTAGGGCAACGCGACGGGTACCAAGCACAACAACTCGCTGCCGGGTGCCGGCTTAGCTGCGCAACAGCGACCTGATGGACTCAGCTGGACAAGCTGATTTTTGTCGCGCGTTGCTTGCGCGTGGTCGACGTCGTCTTCCATCGCTGCCTGCCTTCCCCGGCCGGGGGCCGGGCCGAGCAACTTTTCCGATTTATTGCTGGACGGGGACACAGACCAACCACATCTAGCCTATCCAGCATCCGACTATCCGTCCCGGCACTATACAACGCGTGTGGAAATTAAAGGCTCGAGGACAGCTAACTCAGTCGTGCTGCTTGCGAGGTAGTAGTGTGGAAAAGGCTCGTTCGTCCTGTGCAGCTGCCGTGTTCATCAGTTCAGTTTCACGACGACAGGGTCACAAACTCACAAGGGTCGACCCAACTGGCCGGCCGCTGAAAAGGTGATATTTGTCGCCGCGCCTTTTGCAGTCCAGACTCCGCCGTACGTACGTACTTCTTCATGCTGCCTGTAG
Source organism: Echinochloa phyllopogon (assembly GCA_033239725.1). NCBI lineage: Eukaryota > Viridiplantae > Streptophyta > Magnoliopsida > Poales > Poaceae > Echinochloa > Echinochloa phyllopogon. The sequence goes on along the minus strand of BTCW01000002.1, from coordinate 43,427,321 downwards.
GAGGTCAGGTGAGAACGTGGCCGGCCTATAGATCAAGGGAGTATGTACGAACTCGATTGGCAACTTGCTGCCTCGCTGTTTATGAAAACGTGTCAGGGCGGGCAGTTAGTCTCCCGCGAAAAGGCAATTTCTGTCGCGCAGCGCCCTGTGCACACTCCGCCACTTGTCCCGATAGCTATCGGAGGGGTAACCTCGTACAACGTCACTTGCCACACAGCGGCACTTCCACGGACTTCCTAAACACTCTCCAAACTTCACTATTCACCTATCACATCAAATCTCTCTCTTCGTACATAGAGCATTAAATGTAGGTAAATAAAAAAACTAAGTACATGGTTCTGTGGTTCCGTTGTGCAAACTACCGCGTGCAGTGAGATGTAAGTTCCACATCGTTGAATCGTCTGCACAGCTCGCGCACCTCTTCGGAGTTCAGAGGCTGGAAACATGCCGCCAGTGCCAATCATCCTCCCTGTTTCTCTACTTCCTACGTGGCCGTGCAGTTGGCGACACTGTCAGTCCCCTTCAGGCTCCCCGTTCAACACACGAGCGACATCGGAACAGACCAATTCACATCGCCCTATTTGCTAGCAGTAGTATTTATTGTCTCTCTATCTACTAGGTTCAGACGAGCGAGGATCGATGACGACTTGGATACGATGGTCGTGTTGTGTTGTCATGAGATCGACTCTCATGTGGCCGAGGAAGCTCTCGCGTCGCCGTCGCGCTCGCGCTTCACAAGTTGCTCGGCTCCGATCCCCGTCGCCCCCAACGCGGCGCCGACGGAGTCGCAGCCGCTCTCTCTGCCTCTGTCTCTGTCTCCCCGGCCACTTGCCCGCCCGTCTGCTTGAACGCGCAACAGCGACCGGAAAGGTGTTTCTTGTCGCGCTCTCCGTGCGGCGTGCGCAGCCGTCGCCGTCGTAGTTCTTCACGGCAACGTGCTGCTCGAGAGAGCCCTCTTTCCACATCCATACGAACACAGGAGCAGGACGTACGCGCCAGGAAAATCTAGTCAGGCTGCTCGTACTGATCATGAGTGGGCTAGTGGCTCGACTGTGTGGATAGGATTTCTCGCGGCAAAGGACTGCTGAAAAGGCGATATTTGTCTTGGCCGTGTTTCACGAGAGGGAGGAAAATTTTTTTCCAAAAGGAATCTTTCACGCATGAAGTACTAAATGAAGACTATTTGTAAAACCTTTTTAGGGATGAGTGCAACTTTGCGCGACGAATCTAATGAGCCTATTTAATCCATGTTTTGCTACAGTAATGATACAGTAACCATTCTTTAATCGTGCGGTCAAAGGCCGCATTAGATAGATCTCGTGAAATAGTCCAACGTTGTGAAGGTAGTTTTGTAAACTGAGTTATTTAATACTCTTAATTATTGGTCAAAGGGTACCCCAAAGAAACCCGGAAAGGTTCACACCGGCGGGCCGGCCGGGTCTCCTGTCAACATGCACGTCGTACCGTAGAAGTACGGGCGAGATACTTCTACTTGCATTCGAGGCTTATCGTTTCAAGAAGGTTTCGGAGCATCACTTCACCGTATCTGCCGCATTGCGCTGAAGCTTTCATTCAGCAACAGCAAGAAAAAAAAAAGGTTGTCCGGCATGAAGGCACAGGCAGATCGAGTCTAGTTGCTGCAGACAACCCTTTTGTAGAGTGTGGCAGGTGAGTTCCAAAACACTAAGGCCGTGTTCTCTTCCCGAATCGGGAGGCTCGATTTGGGTCTGCCGTGCTGCAGTGCGTATTAAATGCGCACTGTAGCATTTCGTTTGTATGTGCGAAAAATTGTCCAAAAATTAATTAATTAGACTCAAAATGTTCGTCTCGCAGAGTACAACAAAACTGTGTAATTAGTTTTTGATTTTATCTACATTTAATACTTCATGCATGCTATGACATTTTGATGTGATGGAAATCTTCTTTTTGTATAGTGAATTTGGGAGTGTGAATTTAGGAACTAATCAGGCCAGCTATGATAGTAAAGTAGGGGCAAAGGAAAAAAAGAGAGAAGAAGAGTAAAACAGCGGAAACTTTTATCTTCAGAAAACTGGGTCCGAATGATCAATTCTGAACTAAAACCTGTTTCATTTCCTCGGACCAAGATGATGCTTGTTCCCTGTACAAAAAAGGGCCGCGAAATCTACAGGGGTCAATAGGTTAAAGGCATTCTCTAGATCATGTACAACAGTGGCGGCAAGACTACAATGCTGATCAAAGTCAGGCTAGTCTTGGTCAGTCGAAGAGGATGCGGCGTCGAACAGACTTTGGCAGGCTCTTGTTGAGGTCCCTGTCTGAGGCTCTTCTCGAGCCTTCCTTGGATGCTTGCCCTTCTCCAGCCGGCCTCTTCCCGGATTCGATGTTCAGCCCTTTCTTTGAGCGGTAGAACTCTGTGATGCTAAGCTGGACTCCGCTAGGCCTTGGACCTTTCGGTGTTTCCAACGAGCTACTTGCGCTTGATTTGGATTTCCGTGATCTTGATTTTGCTTCTTTAAGCCTCTGCACAGATTAAGCTCATGTGTTAGCTGCAGTAAAAAAAACATTGCATTGCACGTTTTCTTAGATATTCAGAAATAAATGTCATATGCTCAGTTATCAGCAAACATGACTGAAACAAAAATACCACAATTCAGGGCCTAACTTGCAATAACCTTAATAAAAGTGTGCTTAGATTTAGATCAGAAATGGTATGCTACAGAACATAAATTTAAGAAATCCACGCGATCTAAAATACGGAAGTTCTTTGGGGGTAAAGCATAAGACATCCACTAAATTAAATGCAAAAACATTTAACTGAAATTTGGGTGTATGTTTTAGGATAAACTAAATGAAGACCTCTTTGCAAGAAAATTATTGCTAGAATAGAAAGTCTTAAGATTGTCCTGTAAGTGTTATGCATATTTTCAATTATCACAGCGAAGGAAGAACCAATGCCCACCTGTTCTTCCTGAAACCTTGCCGTTTCTTTAGGAAATGCAGCACTGACAAGTTGAATGTCTTCATCAGTCAATAGAAAGCAGCAGCCATCATCAGTAAGCACTTGTGGAAGATCAGGCTCATCTAATAACTCAGGAGACTCACAAACAACGGTATCGTCCTCGTCATCTTCATCCAACACCACTACCTCACTGCTTGTCTCCCCCTCCATTACTGGCTTCTTGCTAGATGTATTATAATTCATACCCTGAGTAGCTCTCTTCCATTTCACCAAGTAATAAGGGTGACCATGTCTTATTTTAATCCGTTGAATTGAATCAAATTCATATTGGTCACAAAGAAGCAATGGTATAGATGGAGATGACGCCACCTCGCGTAAATATATGGTTGACAACATAGGAAGCATGCTCTGTCGAATATAAGATGGCTCCCAATTTTGTGTATAAGTTAAGAAGTCAACCAACGCTTCAACATCAGGCTTATTCCAATTTAGCAAGGGACCCTTTTCTGCAAACAGGACAAAATTTCAGTCGAAGGATACCAAGTAGGGCTAATTGTCATGAACACTGTTAAAAAAATGAGTCTTTGTTATCAACAAATGCTAAGTTCACAACCTTGACCAAAGAAAAAAACCAGCACATCATGCATGTAAACAAGCAGAATTTCAACTTCTAATGCTTTGAACCATACTTATTTTGTCGTACCTTCATCCAAATTGTCATCGCTTAGATACATTTTAATGATCTCCTCATTCGGAAAATTTGTCTCAGCAGCTATTCTTTTGCAGACCTTGATTTGCCAATTTTCATGTTTTCTCTGCTCCTTTTGGTTGCGTGCCTAACAGTCATAACATATGTACATTTAATATGGCAATATTTATCCGTCAAAAACCATAAGGGTAAAAGAGCAGGAGAAACATACTATAATGCATCAGAATCAACAATATCTGGACAACTAAATAAACACAATGCTTACCTTCTCACAACTAGGACATTCACATTTAAATCCAGATGGTTTTTCCACGCAATTCTCTAATGTATCCACCAAGCAATAATTGCACCCGACCTTGATATGATTTCTCTTACTGCCTGGGTGACCACAATGTGAGCAGTGTGGCGATTTCATAGTTGAGGTGTTCGTGGATGATGATGGGAGATCATCAACATGTGGATTGTCATATCCTTCTAGGAATGGATACACCCCTCTACCAATTTCATGTAACCTGGAGAGGTACAAATAAGACAACTACTTCAGTAATGCAGCATTGGGGATATTCTTCTGCCAGCAAAAATAAAAGAATGAAGTATGACACATACTTATCCAAAATTTCATCTTCATCAAATAACTGCACAAACCGAAGGGCAGTCTCAAGACCAAAACCAGGCACTCCATGCAAATCATGGTCACTACCAATAAGAAGCGCCATGGCTACCATTTGTTTCCTCTTCAATCCAAGACCAGACTCGATGTCTGCTATGTTGTAGCACTCAAAAGGTTCCTGCAGAAAAGTTTATGTCCATGATACCATTGTCGGTGTAAAATGAAACGCATCTTCTGCTATGGACGAAGATCTAGAGTAGAGTCCTTACCTTACAATTTGATTTGAGGACCTTAATTACAGTCTTCGCTCCAAAGAGGAAAGCATCACTGTCTGCAGTGATGCAAGCATCTACATGACCTTCATTATTCAACTGAGCGCAAAGGGCTTCAGCTTCACCTTTTGCCCGCAATACAGGCATTCCAAGGTATTCAAGCAGTTCCTAAAAATTACAGGAATTAACCAAAGTTACTGACAAGGCATATATTAATGCAAAGCTGTGTCATGTCCGTCTAATCCATAACCTATGAACAATATGAATTCCATTCAATCCAATGGCTCAAAGACAAGCATGGCCATGCTTATTACCGGCCAACTGGAAGATATTTGTGGTAAGATTTGAGATGCAATCTAGCAAGAAGGCACACATGTAGGGTAAGGAGGTTGTGGTGCTGGATTAGGAGGCTGCAATCGTTGCTGAGTCTCCTGAGCAGCTAGACAAGCCAGATGTTCCGCAAGACAATAAACCGTGGATTGAACAAAGGAGCACAGCACTACCAAAATACGGGAACTCACCACGCACTCCTCAACGCTTCGCGTGAAGGCAGCATTCCTCCCCTTGACCGGTGCCGCGGCTGCGCTGGACCCCGCCTCCACCTCCGTGCTCGGCAATGCGGCCAGGTCCATCCCGGAGCCTCGAAAGAAGCGCGCAGCCCTGGCCTGGGACTTGAGCGGCGACGGCTCGCCGTCCACTACGAACACGGGGAATGCGCCCATCTGCAGCATTTGGAGAGACAAACCGAAGGAAATGGGTGAATCCAACTCGCAGGATAGAGAACCCGACAGCAAAAAAAATCGAGGAACTATGCAAAGACAGTAATTAACTCCAGCAAGATTAAATCTTGGGAGGGCAAAATGCAGCAACTACTGCCGGTTCGTAAAAAAAAAATGCAGCCACTACAGAAAGGATAGGATACGGGGATAACAGGATACTACACACCGGAAGAGATCAAGCAACGAGAAATAAAAGGGAGAGACAAGAAGGAGAAGGGGGTGAGGGGAACGAGCGAAGTAGGCAGATGGAGGGGAAAGCGAGGGGAACTAGCCGAACCGGACCTTCGCGAAGAGGGAGAGGGTGCGGAAGAAGGTGTTCCGGAGGTGCGGCTTCCTGGCCCGCGGCGAGCGCGCCCGGATGGCGGTGCTGTGGGAGACGAGCCAGAAGGAGAGGTCGACGGCGACGCGGCGGCCGCGGAGGTACCCCGCGCCCTCGTGCCGCGCGTAGGGCTTCAGGAGGTCCCAGAAGCTGCCCCCCACGCCCATCCCTCCCTCTCACCCTCTCTCTCTCTCTCTCTCCCCCGCCGGCGCCGGGCTCGGCCGCGCCGGAGGCTGAATTCTCAGGGCGGGGTGGTCGCGCTCGCGCCGCGCCGGCCGCCGGCGTTCGTGCGTGGCCTTGGCAACTTGCGGAGAACTCGTGCGTGGCGGCTAACTGGGCCGCCTCATGCCGTTGTGGGTTATCTCTGGGGCTTTTTTTTCCTCCCGTTAGAGCGCGGGCCCGTCGTGCAGAGGCAGGTGGGCCTTGGCCGTTTTCTTCCCTCCCTTCCTCCCTTTTCCTTTTCTTTTTCTGTTTGCCTTTTTCTTTTGGAGGAGGCGTTGTTGTGTTCAGATGACGGCGATGAGATGGAGCGGCGCGTCTGAAGAACTGAAGCGATCGCGTTTGGCAAGAGCATCCATATCCAACGTGTTCGTCCATGGAACATTGGAAATTTGGAACTGGTCCCTTGCCTTCGTGTTCTGACTTCTGGAAATGAATTTCTTGCCAGGTTATGGGCTGATGGCCCTGAAATATTCAGGTCGTGCCAAACCGGATAATCTTCGGGAGCCAGCTTTTAATCGTTGAATGGACAGCCGACCCGGGGAGTCCACCTGGATTTCTCTGTTTTATTAGCTTGGACAGCATTGCCTGCATGACTTGCTCCTAAACTGAATATATACAGAGCACTGAATAAATAAGTCGCTGACTTTTGTTTTTCCTTGTAAAATGCTCTATTCTCTGAGGTCAACCCCAAAGGAATCCGGTGTGTGGATCAGAGATTAGCCATAGTTATCCACGTTTCTGTACTTTTACTCAAAAAAAACTGAAGATGCCTATATGCAATTCGTCCTACAGCTTCCTGATGCTTGAAATTGCACAATAGGCGGGGCAGGCAGTCAGGCACTATACCTTCGCTGCAATGAAGAGGGTTTGCCATCAATCTCTTAATGTACCTGTAAATTGATTAACTGTTGTTATTGCAATGAAGACGAAGAGCAGTACTTGATTGTTTTTAAATGTAATTTTATTTTTTGGGAGTGCTGTGTGTGAATCATGATATACTCAACTTTGATCTAATACAATTCTTCCTTTGACCTCAAAACATACGCACGAAGGGATTCAACTGATGTTCTTGAAGGAAATAAAGCTGAAGGTGTGTTTCTAGGATCTGTAGGCTGCTCTTGTTTTCTTTTGCTGCCAGGAACATGTACATTGAGTCATTGAGAAGAGTGAATTTCACCACAGGTCCATAAACTTTTTTCAAGATCTCATCTAGATCCGCAAACTAAAAAATGGTCATCTAGATCCATCAACTTTTGTGAGATCTCATCTAGGTCCGCAAACTAAATAAGTGGTCATCTATGTTCATGAACTTTTAAATAGCTGTCGTCTAGGTCCAAGGCGGTGGCGACGAGCCTGACCTTGACGACCACTCTTTAAAAGTTCATGGACCTAGATTACCACTTTTAAAAGTTCATGGACCTAGATGACCGCTTATTTAGTTTGCGGACCTAGATGAGGTCTCGGGAAAAGTTTACGGACCTAGATAACCGTTTTTTTAAGTTTGTGAACCTAGATGAGATCTCGAGAAAAGTTTATGGACCTACAGTGAAATTTACTCCATTGAGAATCCAGGACAAATATGGTCTTTCAAGTCTGAAGTGAATATCCATATATAGTATGATGCTCATATCTCTGGGCATTCCAGGTTCATATTTCTTGCATTTCTCCATAAAACAATAGGGCAAAAGTCAAACATGGATATGCACAATTTCCTTTTGTTTCTGAGAAAATAATCATTTTACGCCCAACTGTGCAGGTCGAGATTAATTCTCCATCTTGTTTCAACAAAGAATATGTACCGTTTATTTTATTTCAGGGATAAAATATAAATGATGTCAAACTGTGTTTATCAAGATTATTTTTTCGTCTTGTTCCAGCAGAGATAATTTCAACCCTGATAAACAACCTAATAAACTTCAACGCAGCAAAGCTATATAAGCCTGTTAGATGTTAGCACAAGGCCCATCCATTTTATAACCATCCTGGTGTTCAACACTCCCCATTCCCCAAGTTTCCAGGTGCTTCTTTCATTGTTCTCCACGCTTTCACAAGACATTCTTCTTTATGTGCCTCATATTGAAAATCGCCTAGTTCTGTTCATGATTGATATTTCATTGAACCATTCGTTAATATAAGCCTATGGCTGTCACTTTTGATCCTGATGTCTTTTGTTTGAAGAATTTGATCTTGATGCTTCATGTGTTTTTTTTCCATGTAGGTCATGCACCAGGAAGAAAAATGGTGAACTTCTCCAAGAAACTGACAACAGATCAAATTCCAGGATGGGGGGAGTATGGACACTAGCCTCACGTGTCTTGCTTTTACCGTTTTTTAATTTTATCGTGTGATCAAAATTAGACCTTGCTTTGCAATTCATGGAAATTGATATGCTCGTGGGAAAGTCAGAACCCAGAAGGATGTTCCTCTGTCTGTGGTCTAGCTGATTCATGATCCTAATTGTAAAGTGTTTAACTGTCAGCTCTTTTTTTCTGAAGAAAATGATGCCAACTTCATTTCCTGTTTGGTTCTAGGCATTACTTCAACTACAAGCTCTTGAAGGGCAGAGTAAACGAATACACAGAGCAGACAAAAGAAGGCAACCACGATCGCAGGCGTGTTTTGAAGGACTTCTCAAAGTTACTTGATGATGAGGTATATCACAGTCGGGCCAACAATTGTAAAGTCATTTGAGTCGATCTATAAAATACATTGCATGTCCATTTACGATGGTCTGATGGAGTACTTTGCTTTGTCAGATTGAAAAGATTGTGCTGTTCATGATAGAACAGCAAGGACTGATTGCAGCAAGGCTTGAAGATTTGGGGAAGAAAAAGGCAAGACTTCAAGATTTGCCACTTCTACAGGAGATATCTGAACTAAGAGAAGCCTACAGGGAAGTCGGCCTGGATCTTGTAAAGCTCCTAAAGTTTGTCGATATTAACGCCAATGCGGTCCGGAAGATACTGAAGAAATTCGACGAGCGCTTGGGTTATAAATTTACAGATTATTATGTTAGTAGCAGATCAAACCACCCTTATTCTCAGCTTCAGCAGGTTTTCAAGCATGTGGTGAGTTACTTTCCAATATCTGTCATGTTGATTTCAGTGTTATGCAGGTTGAGGTGTTGAACAAATGTTGCATTGTGAATTACTAGGGTATTGGAGCTGTTGTCGGAGCATTGTCTCGCAACCTTGGCGATCTTGAGGAGCGTGAAGGAAGCTATCTGAATATCTATGACCAGCATCCACTGGCCATTCCAAAGGTTTGATCTTGTGCTCCTATTGTCAGCACTCAATGCAATGAGTACTACTGCAGCTCTTATGCAGTTAATAGTGACATTTCCACCTGGTGTTATCTGCAGGACCCGATAATTGATCTGATAAAGGCTACAGCTGACAAGCTGACGAACTCGACGAACTTCCTGCGGTTCCTGGGGCAGCACGCGCTCATCGCGCAGGTGGACATCACAGGTTCAGAGGTCGAGCACATCGAGGAAGACAAGTACCATTTCATCTCCCTGGTGCTGAACCTGGTGAACACCTTCCTGTACATGGTCAACACCTACATCATCGTCCCCACCGCCGACGACTACGCCACCAGCCTCGGCGCCGCCGCCACGGTGTGCGGCGTCATCATCGGGTCCATGGCCGTCGCCCAGATCTTCTCCTCGGTCTACTTCAGCGCGTGGTCCAACAGGTCGTACTTCAGGCCGCTGCTGTTCAGCAGCGTCGTGCTGCTTCTCGGCAATGTGATGTACGCTCTGGCCTATGATCATAACTCCCTGGTGATCCTCCTCGTTGGCCGGCTTCTGTGTGGGTATGCAAGGATCAGCGCTAGCATTCCTAATCCTTTTCTGAGGACAGCATGTGCACAGATAAACAAATTATGGAATCTGATAAAATCTTACTGAAATTTGCAGTCTAGGATCTGCAAGAGCTGTGAACAGGAGGTACATCAGCGACTGTGTTCCTCCCAGGATCCGAATGCAGGCTTCAGCGGCATTCGTCAGTGCTAGTGCTCTTGGAATGGCCTGTGGCCCTGCACTTGCCGGCCTGCTTCAGACAAACTTCAAGGTGTATGGTTTCACCATCAACCAGGTCACCTTGCCTGGCTGGGTAATGGCGTTTGGCTGGCTGGTGTACCTGATCTGGCTGTGGATTTCGTTCAGAGAGCCGGCTCTTGATCCTGACGCGAAATATTTCCACGAGGGTTCCTCGACCGGCTCTAGTACAAGTAAGCTCTCACAGAATGAACTGCTGAGTGTGCATGCTGAGTTTTCCTGGTCATTTACATAAGCACTGCCCATTTTCCACAGGATATTTGGAGCAAGAAGAACTGGAGCAGGGCCTTGCCGAACAACTGCTGCCATCATACGAAGATGACCAGACCGGTCAGGGTGGAAGATTGTCTGCAACATCTACGCTTAGGCCAGCTTCTTCAGTTGTTTCGGCTTACAGATTACTCACACCGTCAGTAAAGGTTCGGCGCGCGAACATGCTTGACATTGCTCTGAATTATCACCAAGCATATGTCATTCGCGTTGCTGTTTCTGAATGAAGAACTGTTTGTTGGATTCTGCAGGTCCAGCTGCTGATTTACTTCATGCTGAAATACGCGATGGAGATTCTGCTGTCGGAGTCGAGCGTGGTCACCAGCAACTACTTCGGCTGGAACACCAGCACCATCGCCGTGTTCCTCGCCATCCTGGGGCTCACCGTCCTTCCCGTCAACGCCATCGTCGGCACCTACATCAGCAACATGTTCGAGGACAGGTACGCGATCGTTCGTTCGTCTTCTTCAATTCAGAGCTCCGTCCGTCCATGTCGGCGGTCGGTCGATCGATAGATCGATCTGACGTGCTGCTTGCTCCGATCCGATCCCGCAGGCAGATCCTGCTGGCGTCGGAGGTGGTGCTGCTGGCGGGCGTGGCGCTGAGCTTCCGCGTTGCGGGGACGACGTACACGGCGGCGCAGTACGTGTGCTCGGCGCTGCTGACGTTCGTGTCGGCGGAGGTGCTGGAGGGGGTGAACCTGTCGCTGCTGTCGCAGGTGATGTCGTCGCGGCTGTCGCGGGGCACCTACAACGGCGGGCTGCTGTCGACGGAGGCCGGGACGCTGGCGCGGGTGGCGGCGGACGCCACCATCACGCTCGCGGGGTTCCTCGGCCGGGGCGCGCTCCTCAACGCCACGCTGCTGCCGTCCCTGCTCATCTGCCTCGCATCCATCGCCGCCACCATGTCCACCTACAACTCCCTCTTCTACTAGTAGCTAGCGGCTAGCCGCCGGTGGTTGTCGTCGGAACGTGGGGTGTGACGTGTTGTGATTTGACGGAGCAGGATGACACGTTTGTAGAATTTTGATCCTGCTCCGGCGATTTTTTTTGTTCGGCTGATTCTTGATGAAACAGCCTGCTCTCCGTTGGTGCACCAACGCGTCGGCGTCGTTGTGCTGTTTTTTATCCCTGCCGTGTACCGTATGGGCCTCGGGAAATATTGAGTCGCCTACGCCAGTGAGTTAAAAAATCAAGTTTGCATCAGTTTATTCGAAAAACTCGAGACGACTCTTGGCTCTCGAGCTGAATGTGGTTTAATGTTAATTTTAATATTATAAAGATAAAATTAATAAATACACCAATTTTAAACATACTAATAACATCTAAGACTATAGATCATGATTGTATTACTAAAAGATGACATATAAATCAATAAATTAGATGACATAGATATTTGGAGTCTAAAGGTATACTTAACTAACTTGTATTACCTCTGCTTCAAAATGTAGGTCGTTTGATTTTTATTACCATAAATTTGACCGCTCGTTTTATTAAAAAACTTATGAAAATACAATCAAATTTAAGGCACTTTTAAAGTTTTTTATTAATATAAAGAAAGCCACCACAAAAAAATATGATAATGTGCACAAATTTTAAATAAGACGAGCGGCCAAACTTAGAGTCAAAAAGTCAAACAAACTATAATTTAAAACGGAGGGAGTACTAAATTTAAACTACAAGTTGAATGACAAATTTATTTTAATCAAATGATAATAATATTATTAAACTAATAAAAAATTAAAATTCTTATTTTTTGAGTCTAATGAGCCAAACAAATAGCTCACGAGCAACCTAAAAATTGAGACTTGGCTCAATTGGTTTAAAATTATAGAGTCGAGTTGAACTAAGATGAATTTACAAATTACCTAAATTGGCTTATGAATATCGAGCTCTATTGCTAACCCACTAGCATTTTGCTGCTGGAACTCAGATTTGAAAGTCGTGTGTCTGGTTTGAGAGAGATCCTCGTGGTCTCGTGGCAGCGGCCAGACATCCTTGACTCGTTTTATTCTTTACGCTGGCGCAACCGAGTTAGCTTGGTGACAAGAACCACGAAAGATAGAGGATGAGACTGGGAATGGTAAAAATGGTGGAGAAAGCTCATAAGAGAAGACTAAGGACGTGGCCGCTAACATCAAACGAGATGATAGTGGCGACGAATAGGCGACACGAGGAAGCCATGCTAAAGTGTGATAGGTTGTGTTGGAGACACGAGATCGATTTTTTAAGGGAAAAAAAGCAATTGTCAATTGCGTCTCGAATGGACCCAAGAGAAATCAGTATAAAAAGGCTCATACTTGGAAAGGAAGAAAGAATCTATATACTTTCATCTTTCCTAGACGGTAAGAAAAATCTTGAAACCATATGTAAACTTTCGATGTCAAAGATACTCGTGGTAAATTTGGATTAGAGTATAGTACAGAGAGGTGTTGATACAATAAACTCAGTATAGAGTACAACGTTTTTTTTTTCAGGACTACCAACCAGTAAATTCAGTGTGTAGAATACACTCAAGTCAAATTCTAAGTATTTGTTTCAAATGCAAAAACATAGCCTGTGTCACTTAAACCAAATTAAAAAAATGTGAGGATAACGAATATTGTCTGAAAACAGATATTCATGAGAATTTACCATGTTAGCCCAGACGAGGAGGAACCCGAGGTGAAAACTGAAAAGTGAGACGGTGAAATCGTCCAGAAGAGGAAAGGTATTTTTTCCACCTGGACAATTCCCGTACCTCCTCTGCCCACGCGCCACCGCCGTCCACCTCCTCCCCACTCCTCCCTCCCTCCCCCCCAGATCTCATCCTCCCCGCCTCACGCCCACCCCGATCACCCGCGGGGTATCGGAGCATGGCGTCCGCGGCGGTGGTCGACGCCGGCGACGCGCCGGAGCCCACGGTGCGGAACCTCCTCGACCAGGACACCCTCAAGTGGGTCTTCGTCGGCGGCAAGGGCGGCGTCGGCAAGACCACCTGCAGCTCCATCCTCTCCGTCCTCCTCGCCTCCGTCCGCCAGTCCGTGCTCGTCATCTCCACCGACCCCGCGCACAACCTCAGCGACGCCTTCCAGCAGCGCTTCACCAAATTCCCCACCCTCGTGCGCGGATTCACCAACCTCTACGCCATGGTTAGAAAATTGGATTTCCCCCGTTTTCCCCCCGTCTTACCGTCTCCAATCCACTCTTCTCGCGGGTTCGTCGTCACTTGACTTGGTTCCGCTCAATTCGGTGGGTTTATTTGGAGGATTGGATGGGCAGGCCGCGTGTCCTGGTGATTGGATGGGAAAGCAGCTCCACCGAATTTTGGGAGGGAGGCTGGTAGGATGGCATGGAAGAGCTGGAGGGCAGTGTGCGGATAGAGAATTCGCACTGCCCTGAAGTTTCTATGTATGGAGGAGCTAGACATTATACCTAGACCAGGCTATACGAACGGGGACGTTACCAATTTTGGGGTTGGCTTGGGTTTGTGCTGGTACTTTGTGGCATGTGGGTCACAGGATTGTTGATGAGTGATGGGACCTGCATGTCCATTAACCTTGCCAACTGGTCATTAGGCTTATGCTTGGATAATATGTGGCGATTTCCTCATTATTTGTTGCATTGATGATGGAAGTTGAAGATTAGGGAGCTGACTTGTAGAAAAGAAGTACTACCAGGTCTTTGTAATTTTCTTTTGTCTATGCAAAGCAGAGGTCAATAAGAAATTAGGTGGTTGGCCTGCGGAGAAAAAGAATACCCATTCTATTGCAATTTCATTTAAAATATGTTCCACTTGGGGAGTGAAAATTACATGTATGACTAGTAGGCACCAGATTTTAGATTTGTTTTCCGCTTTTTCTTAATTTCATCCATCTTGAGCATGATGCTGATAAAAGACCTTTCAATAAGATGCTTAGTCATTTCTTTTTAGTATTGTCATATGTTTTAGAATACATCTGCTATTTTCATTATTTTGACTCTTATATTTGAAAAGGTAGCTTTTCTCATTTTTATAAAACTGGTATGTTGGCTCAACAACCTCATTTTAGTGATTTATTTGCAGGAAATTGATCCAAAGGTAGAAAATGATGATTTATCCAATGAAGGAATGGAGGGATTTCTTTCAGAACTAACAAATGCAATTCCAGGAGTAGATGAAGCTATGAGTTTTGCTGAAATGCTAAAGTAAGGTTTTGCTCAATTCTTATGTTTGTTATTCTTACCAATATGACCAATTCCTTTCATTACCATACATTTAGTAGTTCAGTTACTACCTTTTTTTTTAATTTTCACCTTTTCAATGTCTCTCTGACATACCCAAGGAATTGGATTATGACTGTATCACTGTTATTCACAAAAGTGGTTTTTGACAATATATGGACTGCTACTATACTTATTAGCTTCTAACAACTATTTGACTATGATATTTTCTCCCTTACTGCAGATTAGTCCAAACAATGGATTACTCTGTTGTAGTTTTTGATACTGCTCCAACAGGGCACACCTTACGGCTGCTGCAATTCCCAGCAACCCTAGAGAAGGGTCTTGAGAAAATGATGGAGCTGAAAAATAGATTTGGCGGGCTGTTGAATCAGGTATTCTTTATACATTTCAAGATACTGGAAAACTATAGGCAAGTTGTAGGGCATGTGCTTTAGATTTCAAGTTTTTCGGCTAATGTTGTTTTAATTTCCTAGGAAATAGCATGTTACCTTATCAATAATCTAATTATAATTGTACTGTCTATAAATTAGAACAAAATAACAAATAGACAAAGCCTTTGTTCTGATCAATAGAATCTGAAACTTGAGCTTTGATATGCCAAGGAAATGTTGATGATTAATTTTTCAAAAATGATATTATTGATAAGTTCTAGTTTGCCAACCCACACCACCACGATCAGCGAAAAAGAAGAAGATGAAGAAGGTTGACTTGTAGACATGGTATTTCTATTCATTTGAGCTAAATGCATTTGTTCATGATGTCAATCTTACATGTACAAATTTTCTTTGAACCTACCTAGACGAAAGCCAACAAGTAGCTAGTACAATCATGAGTGCATCTTGCAGGCCAGTCGGTTGTTTGGTCTTGGTGATGAACTGAATGAGGATGCAATGCTTGGGAGACTCGAGGGTATGAAGGACGTGATCGAGCAAGTGAACAGGCAATTTAAAGATCCGGT
Organism: Echinochloa phyllopogon; assembly: GCA_033239725.1. Classification (NCBI taxonomy): domain Eukaryota; kingdom Viridiplantae; phylum Streptophyta; class Magnoliopsida; order Poales; family Poaceae; genus Echinochloa; species Echinochloa phyllopogon. Next base: position 43,411,979 of record BTCW01000002.1, on the reverse strand, counting down.
AAGGCTGAAAACCCTGTAGAAGAACAGATATGTTCCTTTAGGTACTAACAGAATTGATCATGTTGTCTGAAATGTCAAACAATTCTTATGAGTTAAAACATATATTGGGCACATGCCAAAGATGTAGTGCCAACACATGGCAAAGTCATGCTTGTGAAATTTGGAATTCATAATAATGCATTAGTGCTCTGAAGCTTTGATCAGATTGTTAAGAAGGGCACGATTTTGGAACTGATTCACAGTACATGCCCAGAATTCACAGTCAGTATGGTTACTATAGAGAGCACTTTTCAACAGCACACTAGCCACTTGTTGTGTAAGCCACTCTGGGTTGACTTAGTATTTACATCTTCAATTTAAGCACACAAGAGCACTACAGGTTAAACATACTGGATTTCTCGACCACAGGTTAAATACACTGGACTGTTCTGATCATTCTTGATTGTACATTGTTTACACATTTAGTGTCGAAGATGTTATACACCCTTCTGACTCCTCTCTCTCTTTTTTCCTCAGGACTTGACAACTTTTGTATGTGTTTGTATCCCTGAATTTCTTTCATTATATGAGACAGAGAGATTGGTGCAAGAATTGGCAAAGTTTGAGATTGACTCGCACAATATTATTATCAACCAAGTTATCTTTGATGAGGAACGTAAGTACAAAAAATCACCTTGTTTGTCAATTTTACTGGTCTGAAGCTTTCCTGAAAATTATATATGGCACTTTTAATTTAGAATTTCGTAAGGATCTATTCATGAGCATAGATGGCAGTCTGTCTGAAAGACCTACATATTTTGTATTTCAAAAGAAACTTGAATACAGAACAATATATTTTCAGTCTTTTCATTGTTTTGATGAACTCAATTTTATTGATTGCAGCTGTTGAGTCAAAACTGCTAAAAGCACGGGTAAAAATGCAACAGAAATATATTGATCAGTTCCATATGTTATATGACGACTTCAACATCACCAAGCTGCCCTTGCTTTCAGAAGAGGTAAGTAATCCTGTAGACCACATTGCTACGTTTTCCAGCTTACAATGTTTGTAACTGCTTGAAGATGCTTTTTCCAGGTTTGTGGTGTCCAAGCTCTACAAAACTTTTCCCAGCACTTCCTTACACCATACAAGTCTGCTCTGAAAAGGGGCACTGTTGAGGAGATAGAAGAGAGAATATCTATACTGAAATCAGCACTGCAAGAAGCTGAGTTGGAATTAGATAGGGTTAGGAAAGGGAAGCAGACAGCATGATCCTTTCTTTTTTACAGGTCAAGGTGTGTAAAACCTGACAGAAGCTATGAAGAAAACAGAGTTAAGAGAGAGACTCAAATTTTCGTGTCATTACACACTCTTGATTTCACTTTCATGTTTCTTTCATCGAAATGTTTAGATTTGTAATAGCTATCGGCAGAAAAGTGTATGATTAGCACGAGATATAGATACATTCTTTTCGCCGGTTATTCAGGCGTATGAGGATCTGTTCCAGAATTCACTCCCCTGATACTGTTTGATCAAGGGGTGTAATTTTCCCAGGAACTCTGTATTTAGCTGGTGATACTTTTACCCATTGCATAACGCAGTGCTTTGCGATTTGAGTTTTAGAGAAATGCTATGGTTTTGGAGAACTTGTAGCTTGAAAAATAGTATTGCTAATACTTTTTTTCCACCCGTGGCCTATTTTTCTTCAATATTGTGTTTTCCAAGCATTGGAGAAGAAACTAAATGGAAAAGGTCCAAATTACTCCCCTCAAGTATAGCCAAAGTTTGGATAACCCCCTAAAGTAATTCTTGGTTCAGTTTACCCCCTAAACTATGTCATTTGGTTCAATTTACCCCTTAACACAATTTGTCTTTTTTGTTTCTCCATGCATAAGTGGAATTTAAAGTTTAACTTTTGTAAAATTATAGCAGACAATATAAGACATGCTTAAAAATGTATCATAAATTTTTTATCACTGTTTTGATAGGGTAATATATTTAATAATAAAGTTATCCTTAAAATACAATATTATATAGAAAGTAGTGATGAAAAATTCGTAAAATATTTTCTAATATAGATTATGATGTTCACTGCCTCCCTGCAAAGTCTCAAATTAAAATTCATCTTGTGCATGGAGAAATAAAAAAGACAAATTATGTTAAGAGGTAAGTTGGACCAAATAACATAGTTTAGGGGGTAAATTAAACCAAAACATAGTTTAGGGGTTATCCGGACTTTCACTATACTTGAAGGGAGTAATTTGGACTTTTTCCAAACTAAATTGTGTGTCAGTAACAGTTTGCACGTTGGGTTTCTTGGCTGCTTGATTTTGGGTGAACCTGCTGGACCATATAACTTGTGCTGCATTGTTGCCCCCCCCAGTAACTTCTAAGAACTCTGAGCAGTGAATGAAAAAATATATAAAAAACTAGAAGAAACAGCAATGTCAGGACTGATTTCAATGGTCAGATAAATAAAATACAAAAACTAGATAATCTAGGAGAGCAGCTGCGGAGAATAAATTATTCCAGAAACACGCTAGGCTGGAAATTCTAACCATAAGCATATGAAAGTACAGAGCACGATGAGCAGTAAGGCAGGCGACCTAGGAGTTTATTGCACTCCACTAGTGGCCATTTGCGAAGCCGTTGCAGCACTTGGCTTTGCCACCGGCCGCTTCCGCTATGCCGTCTATGGGCTTCTGGTCATAGAACCTCCTGTACATGGAGTCGACCCGGGTGAGGTAAAAAGTGCCGGGCGGCAGCAGGCTCGTGTCCTTGTTTGTCTCGAAATCCTTTGCGCCATACCGGTGCTCCATCAGCTTCAGCGTGTCAACAAACTTCTCAGGCAATGTCTGTTTGCAGGAGGTAGGTGAGAATACGCCAGCATAGTGTCAAGATAAACACTGAAGGTGCATTGCTCTATAAGCAATGAACGAGAAGTATGAAAGGAAGGAAATACCTCATGTCTTGACTGAAGCTTCTCTGTGACACCAAGCACTGAAGCAATGTTTGATAGACTGAAGGGATGCTGGCCATTGTTTAGCCTCAACGAAAACATAGTGGATGTCAGGCCACTTCCGTAAGAGAACATCACAATTCTCTGACCATCCTGTAATAAAAGAAGTTGCCAATCATCAGCATTCAAGAATGGTGATTACAACTATACAATAAAGAATAAAAGATACAGGGCTCACCAGACTATCATGCTTGTTATATAGCACAGATGCCAACGCAGCATAGAGGGATGCAGTATACATGTTGCCAATTTGTTTAGGAAGCAGTGTCGACGGCTGAACTTTGATGTCATACAAATGCTTTGCAACTTGTTGTGAGGCCTTGAAATTTGGCAGAAAACTTCATCAGATACTAAATTTATTGCATCACAACATTTCTGAATGTAATGGTAAGACCTTTTCCAAGTCACGACTCTGGTAGCTCTCATCACCAGTCAGATTTGAAAACGGCTGGAGCTTCTCTTTAGCATCATCATCAATAGAGCTGGCAAAAGGTATAAAAAGGATCTTGTTCATGAAAATCATCTTGGACCAAGTGTCAAATAACAAGAGTAACCTGCATGTGAAATTTGAAAATTCTCCAGTACTGATTACTATATACTGTTTGTCCTAAGACCAATCCTAAAGGGGATCTCAACTTTTCTGAGAAAAGGGCAAAACTCGTGGGGAAATGCAAACCTGCAGTTGCGCATGAAGTCATTGTAGTAAAGTCGAGCAAAACTCTTCTGCACAAGCTGTAGAAAAAGAAGAGAATTAGGAAATCTTACAAGGCCATGAAAACATAAACAGAAAAAAAACTTTTGGAGCATCTTCATTAAACCCCTCATTTATTTGTATCTTACCTTGTTGTACGGAGAGTGGAACACAAAATATTCTGCATCAGAAATCGAGAATTGTTTCCCCACAATTTTCTCGTACCTAGTTTCAGAAATTACAGTGGGTCAGAAAAAACCTTGTTCAGTGAAAGAAAAATATGGTGGACACTAAGAGGAAAGGAACAAAGTTGCAGCAGCTCACTTGTTACAAAACTGTCTGTAGCATGAGTCTAGGGCCATCAAGTAGCATGTTTGGGATAGTTTACCATCAACAACCTGCAATGAATCTGCTGTTAAGATGGATAGTTTACCAATCAATAGCAAAGAAAGTACTCATATCATGTGAAGGGTATGTGCATGTATGAAAAACTACAAGTTAGATTGTGTAGAGATCCAAAAACTAACCGGATATTCACTTGCAAGATCAGGCTTGTAGAAATCATAAACATGAGCCATGTGAGAAGCTCTATATTTGCTCTCAAATGAAATAGGAGCATTAGGGCCAATGAGCATTGCAATAGCAGCAGCACCCCCTGTTGGACGAGCTGGCCCTTCCGCATAAACCTGAAATCACAGTAGCACAAGATGGCAAGTTGTGATTGTGCATTCCAACAGAAACTAAAAGGAACAACCAATCACAATAGGAATGCTTAAAGGCAAGGTTGGATGACAAACCGCGCTGTCTGTGCAAACAACAAGACCATAGCGCCCATCCCAGGAGTTACTTTCGACCCAATTCACGCAATTCAGCAGCGCCGCAGTTCCACCATAGCAAGCATTGCTGGAGTCAACTCCTTCAATGTCAGTATTACCACTTTCCTGCATTTTGTGAACAGATGCAAACAAAATTAAATTTTTGGGAAAACAAATGAGTAAGAGCAGTTGAGCATATTCTTACTAAAAAGAAAGATGTGGTTGAGCATTAGAATACATTAATTCTAGATATATGTGGATGCAACTTAGATGATTTTACAGAGTTGGGTGAGCAAACCTCAAAAATTTGCATGATCCAAGTCTTGATGGATTTACTTTTGTCTATAACCGTCTCGCTTCCAACTTCTAAGCGACCGATAAGCTTTGGATCGACATTGTACTTTTTCAGTAGGGAATTGACAACGGTCAAACTGCAAGCAAATAACTCTTTGCTGAGAATTCAAACCACAAACGGTAACCTGTATCTAAAATATAAACTGCATTCGACAAAGGGTACTGATGATTGAGCAACTATTTAGAAAACCAGGCATCAGAAAAGGAATCTCTGGGACATAGAAATATGTGACACCAGACGAATAGTCTTATTTGAGGCTAATAATATTTTTTTAAAAAGACATACCTCATTGAGATGACATCCTCCACCTCGCTGCAGAAGGCCATGCAATCCTGCCCAAGGCCAATGGTGTACTTCCCTTTGCTCGCGCCGTCATGGGCCTCAAGTGCCTCCTGCATTCAGGGCACCATCTATGAGACTGCTGGATCAAAACATGATGTGCAAATCCTGCTAAACACACCCAGCGCTACCCGGATCTTCTCCTGTGTAACTTCAATTCACATCCCTTTCCAGTTTTTACTTGGATCTTCCGAGAGCAGACTCTCCAGGTTGTCTGGAGTTCCACAGATTCGAAACAACCCTAAACAGCTGCATATCTAACTACTGGTTTGGCCCATCCTCTGACCAAATCAAGCAGCAGCATTGCAGACATGCAGTGCAATCATGACGAGAGGTTTAAGCTTCGCCAACAATTGGGGAGAATTGTACCCCTCTAGCTAAACACCGCCGTCAATTCCTAGGCGAGACGCAATCTTCACCGCAAAACCCCCGGTCATAGCCACACCGCAATGCGGGAAGGTCTCGGAGGCGCGGATCAGAGGCACCACCGCATCAGACCCGGCCCCCTTCCCGCGGCAACGGAAACAGTAGGGGAGAAGAAGAATTTCACCTGCTGCACGCAGGTGGGCGGGAAGTAGATGTCCATGGCGAGGATCCCGACATCCTTGCGCTCCATCTCCCCCACTCAGCCGAGCCGCCTCGATCCGCCCCCTTCACGTCCGGCGCTCGTGCGCTCCACCACCCAAACGGAGCGCGTCGCGGAGGAGGACTCTGTCTCCGTGGACTCTGGATGGCTCTGGCTGCGCGTCGGGGTGGGGGGATGGATCTGCGGGGTATATATTTCTCGAGAGCTCCCGCGGCGTCAGCGTGGTGAGCTGAGCTCTCTCCTCTCCTCGCGCTCGGCGGCGGGCGGCCTCGGTGGCACATGTGTTGGATCGATCGCTGGGACTGGGAGATTCCGGCACGGCACGTGAGGGGCCCGGACACGACAAACGGCTCGAGGCGTGGCGTGGCCCGGCACGAGGGGCCAGCTGGACTGGACTTGAAGGATGGGATCTGGGGGACGCCGCGTGGTGGGCTGCCGAGCTCTTCACCGTATGGGCTCGTCTGGGCCCGGTCAGCGCACCGGCCGCGATCGGGGGCGCGCGTTAGCGGGCTCAACACGCGCCCGCGGCCCCGACCACCAGGGTCATCTGCGTACGAAAATAATGGTGAGAAAGTGAGCCAGAGAAAAATTGATTTAGTTGCTGCATTGCCATATACTTTTTCTTTCGATATCATTCTTAGAATCGTAGATGTATCCTTAGCAGCAGGATATGAAATTGCCAGAGCTACCGCGCAAACTGAACCAATTTAGAGCAGAAGCAGAAACAGCTAGACATCCATGAAACTATTGTTGTGATTACTTGTCTGCAAACTAAGGGTACCTTAATCTTTTTCTTTATGAGTGGGATTACTGATGATTGCATCCCCGAGTAGGAAGGAGTATCATGTATTCATGCAGCACAAGTGATGGCATCATCAGTAAAAAATCCTCTGAATTTTTTATATCCCTATTTGGAATTTGGAATTAGCTAGGCATGTAATATATGATTGACTATGGTTTATACAGGTTAAGTTTAGAGTCCTCTTTAATAATGTCTTACTTGATTTCCACTTTATGTTCATGTGTTCTAAAACTATATATATCTCACCTATTGTCATTTTATTGTAATTCTAGCATGTAACCTTAGGTGTACAAGATTTTAGTTCGCACTCGGGTTTAAGTTAATTTTGTGAAAGGAAGCATGTACTATAATTAATACTGATACATATATACTATGTTCTTGAATAAATGACGTTGGTTTGATTATGTTGGCTCTTGTAGTATGAAGGATTTCATCAATTTGTCTTTCCTTTTTATTGCTAGCTACGATGCAAAAGCTTGGCTTTCCTTTTTGTATCTGGCTATGATCGAGGTTTATGTATGATCAATTTATAGCCCTTCAAAATCGCAAGTAGTATTTGTCCCTAGCAACGTACAATATCTTTATATCCGTAGCAACGTACGGGCACATTTGCTAGTAAATATAAACGAGGATAATGTAATTATTTCCTTCGTAGCAAATGATCAAGACGAACTCATATGACCATAATGGTAAGAAAAATGGGTAGTTTCTAGTAATTTGGAGGCGATAACATGGATGGGCTCTTGAAGGACCAAACTGACATACACTCACAGCTAATTCATTACTCATGTACACTTTATGGCTTTTTCTAGTACTGAAGTTAAGAACAACTAGTTGGGAAATATCAGGTTAATTTGGAGGTATATCCTAAATGATATGTACAATAGTATGCATAAAAACATATAACGAGAGCTACTTCTCCGGCCATTAAAATCTGAATAAGCATCCAAGAAAAAACCACGATAAAACATTACATGACCAACATTATTTGATATAATTGACTGACTTAAAAGACAAAATAGCTTCTCCAAGCTAAGCCAGTAAGGGGGCTACGGGGGGCTTTAGCCCCCCCTCCCCCCTCCCAGTCAGCCTCGACGTCAGCGTCGACCACGTGCAACAGCTTCTCACTGTGTACTCGTACGGATTGTTGTCTGTATTGGGTCTTGACTTGTACACTGCAGGAGCGTGTATAGCATTAATAGCGGAGCTAGAATCAAAATCGGTCTATGGCAAACCCACTTCTATGGTAGCTCAGTTCCACGCACACAACGGAATTCACCAAGATTGAAGAGGGGAAGGAGGAGACGCTTGCCGGCGGCAAGCATGGCGGTCGCTAGGGCTCGCTATACTGGCTCCGTCATTGCGTAGTATATTTCACTCTAAGAGCAATGAACAAAGTAAAATAAAAGCTGAAGGAGTGAAAGGGCGGCCCCGACCACCAGGGGAGAACGATCTGCGCGTCATCTGTGGTTGCCTCTCGACACGATCGCCATACCTCACAAAGGCGTGGTGAGAGGATATCAAGCCTAATGCCAGTGAGGTGATCAAGTTTGCTGCCGCCTGCCAGCAACGAGGAGCAGCCCTTCACTTTGAACTAGTACACCACGTTCATTTTGGGTCCTGAGAAGAAGAACGCTCACCTGCTACAGACAGTGCTTGTTCTTTTTTTTTTCCTTTTTTCCTTTTTTGCTCTTTTGGTCGAAGACAGAGGGGGTAGCTCCGTTTGCTACTGCGTAGGGTGATAACCTTTTAGTGCCATTTGCTCGAGCAATGTCTTCTGCCGTGCTGGGTAGGTTTCACAACACATTTTTGCTTGCTGTTCTGAATTCTGATGTTGGCTTGATTCTTCAAGGTTAAACGAGTGACTATTAGCACATTTTCATAATTTCAGTTCTGGTATATCTGAATTGAGTTTAATTTCAGTTCTGATGGCAGCTGTGAAGTTGTCACGTCACTCATTTGATTTGGGCCCAATCTTATAAATAAAACCAATGGTCGAACACTCAAACGGGAATAGTAATTTGGGACGGTCGTCATATACAAGTACGATAAACATTTCTTAGCATCATTTGAATAACATTTGCTTTAACGTTACCTTGGTTCAATTATTAAATGTAACAGTAAGACTCTAATTTTGCAGCAGACACGAGAAATTGGCGCGCCAGAGCAGACTAGTTCAGACTTCAGAATAACGTGGAGTACAGTATCTCTCTGGCTTGAAGTCTGGCAACCTAACCAATCCACTACATTACATGTTCAGATCGGAACTACGGCTTTGAATTATAGTTTGGATAGCCTCTAGCGTGCCCAAGAATTCACGATCTTTACCATCCGACGCTCCATACGGATCTGGGTCAGGAGCGGAGCTAGCCTAAACAGCCACACATTAGTGTCAGATATATGCATGAGCAGTTATATGTGTGTTTTCTCACTGAATTTACACAAAACCGTCGATGTCAGCTGACATCAACAAAAGGGCCCGGCTCCGCCCCTGATCTGGGTACGGTTCATGTTCAACCTTGACAAAGCATCCAAGAAAAACCACAATAAAACATTACATGGCCAACATTATCTGATATAATTGACTGACTTAAGATATAAAGTAGTTTCTCCAAGCTAAGCCAGCAATGGGTCCACCATGTCCTTCCCAACGACGGCGTCGTACGGATTGCTGGCTGTAATTTGTCCCGACTTGTAGTACTGCAGGAGCGTGTAGCATTAATAGCGAAGTTAGAACTAAAATCTACCTATGGAGAACCCACTGCTACGGTAGCCCAGCTCCGCACACACAATGGATTCAGGAAGACTTAAGAGGGGAAGGAGTAGACGCTTCTCGGCGGCTAGGGATGCAAGTATCTCTCTACTTTTGGGTCATTCATTGGGTGGAATTGGGAGCGGTCGAAAGATGGAACCAGGGGAGGAAGAACAACGACGACCGATGTTGCGCTGTCAACGGTGGCTGTCGCGAAGGAAGGAAAGGAACGAGGGAGGCCAGGAGGGTCGGAGACGGGACGCCGTGAGGACGTCAGGGTGTCTTTGCAAAAGTACCGGCGGGCGGTATTCTGCAAATGCGCGACAAATTCTGAATTTTCGTTTCTTCGTATTGAAATATTTTCGGGTATAGGGTCCTGAATGGAAGAAAAAACAAGTGTGTTTACTGTTCACGTAAGAATTACCTAGATCGTGGGTTGGTTCCAATAAATGAAAAGGGTGTTTTTGCAAAACTGTATGCACATGTGGGCATGTGGCGTTCGGAGACCGACATCCTATGCACGGTTAAGGGGTTGGTTGAATCACTAAAGTGGATCTTTTTTCCCCCGAACAGTGGGCAGTGGGCTACATGCCAGTTCTTCTAGCGGCCCCATGACAGTCTTACAATATCAAGGCTTATACATGGCTTTCATGCACAAGATAAGCAATACTATAGCTTAGGATCCAATAAAGCACAATAGTATATTACTACTAGCTTCGTGCATGAACGTAATTACGCCTATTTTTTTTCCATGTCTGTTCCGTTAACAACAATTGGATTCAATATTAAACTACTACTAGCCACATTTGGCTAAAAGAAGTTTCAATCAAACATTTCAAAAAGATCAGATTCAATATTTTCTAAATAATATATAATATTTCAAAATAGTAGATTCAAAAATTTCCAGAAATACATATCAACATTTTAAAAATACTATATTTAATATTTTTTGTTACCTATTTTAACACCCTATGAGAATAGATTCAACATCTAACAATATACATCAATAACTTTTTTAAAAAATAGTGTTCCTTCTTCTCCGGCAACGGCGGTCGGCCGTCGGAGGCCGCGGACGGAGCGGGGCGTCAGCAAAGGGCGGCAGAAGCGGGCAAGCGGCGCTCGTAGGGACCAACGATCGCGCGGGCCGCGGGCACAACGCAGGGCACCCGACGGCGTGAGAGGCGCTCACAGTAGCTTTCCTCAATCTGTATTTGGGCCGAATCATCCCGTTCCTCCACTCCCCCCGCAAGTTTGGGCCCGTTCGGCGGTGGCCCCGTAACCCTATCCTCCGGGACCCATCGTCCAGAGAGCCAAATAAAACGCCTCGCCAGGGCGAGCCCTCTGCCAAAAGACGGCGCCGCCAAATCAAAACAGAGCAGACGACCCACCGCGAAGAAGAAGCACAAGCCAAGGGGAGCCCAAGAGAGGCGCGGTTAGCCAATCCGATCTCTCATGGAGTCCCGGGCGACGGGCAGGGGCGAGGAGGACGCGGCGGCGCTCTACCTCGCGGCCCAGGCCGTCGGCAACGGGGCGGCGGCGGCGGCGGCCGTTGCGGTGGCGGTTGACGCGATGGGTTCGATCGAGGTCGAGGCGGACGGGTCCGGCGGTCTGCCCAAGCCGGAGCCCGTGCCGGTGGAGTTCCTGGGCAGCGGGCTCCAACTCGCCAACCCGCGTCCCGCGCCGCGGTACCGCGACCGGCACACCAAGGTGGAGGGCCGCGGGCGGCGCATCCGCATGGCGGCGCCGTGCGCGGCGAGGGTCGCCCGCCTCACGCGGGAACTAGGGCACAAGTCCGACGGCGAGACCATCCGCTGGCTCCTGCAGCAGTCGGAGCCGGCCATCTTCGCCGCCACGGGCACGGGCACGGTCCCCGCGATCGCCGTCGCGGGCTCCGACGGCGTGCTCCGCCTCCCCGCCGAGCCGGCCTCCGCGGGCGCCGACGGCGGCGAGCAGCAGGAGCCGCCAGCCACCAAGCGCCGCCGCAAGCTCCAGCCGACGCGCGCCGCGGCGGGGCCCTCGGCGCCGGCCCCCGCCGCGTACTACCCCGTCGTCGCCGACCCCCTCCTCCAAGCCAACGGCGGCGGCGCGATTTCGATGTCCAGCGGCCTCGCCCCGTCCTCCGCCCCCTCGGCGCCCGCAGGCGCCATTCCTTTCCTCGCCATACCGGCGCCTGGCCCCGGCGCGTCCGGCGACGGCAAGCAGATGATCCCGCCGGCGGCCGTGTGGATGGTTCCGCAGCAGGCCGGCGCCGCGGGCGCGGCCAACCAGCCGACTCACTATTGGGCGTTCCCAACCAATCCTGAACTCTTCACCAACTTCCAGCAGCAAGCGGTGTACGATGCGGAGCAGCTTGCCGGCAACGACGAGTCACAGGACCAGCAGGCCGGCGGCCACCATCTCGGGGAGGGGGAGGACGAAGAGATCGCCGTGACTGATTCCAGTTCAGATGAGTAGGAGCCCAACATTGTGAAGTCAACTCTCTAGATTCCAATCCGGACTAGTCAAGACTATCAGAGTCTAACTTTCTTCTCTTTTGTGGTAAAAAAACTAGTGGTAGGGGTATGTGATGCTACTTTTGAATTTGCTAATTGTGAGCGCGCATTGGAACCTTGATTGGAGAGTTTTGTTGGATCTATGGAGAATTTTGTAGTAACCATTTGATAAATCTCACGCGGTGAGATAAAGTTTCGATACAGATCGAGTGATGCAGGACGTGAAAGTGAAACGCGATATATTACTTTGGACATGTTTTTATATTGTTTCCACATTGGATATGATCGAATAACATAACAAAAATCACTCGCGTGAATAGTCAAAGTCAAATGGTATTTGAGGCGATGTTTGCAACTCCAATAAAATATGTACTGATTGCCATGATCCATCCCTCCAACTGCCGCGTGATGACTTGGAACGGCAAATATGGTGACCATACATGGTGGTTCTTACTTAGAACAAACAGAAAATAACCTAACATATTGAGCCAAATATCATGACTGGACCAATATGACAAGACCTGGATAACTGAAGCAACCCTGAAGAACACTAGCGAGCTCTCCACGCATTATTCAATCTTGATCTTTAAGCTTCATCACCTTCATGAAGAAGATTGCCTTGACTGCCCCCCTGAACAATTTCATGCAGCACATTCCCTAGTCTTTAAGCTTCATCACCTTAATGAAGAAGATTGCCTTGACTGCCTCCCGAACAATTTCATGCAGATGTAGCACATTCCCTATCATCTAGGTTTAAAACTGTGAAAAAAAATCCAGTTAAACAGCTTAAACAGGCAGCGATGTCAAGTTCAACTGTTACAAAGGAAAGATCTTCGCCCTGGCAAATATCCAAAGGCTGAACAAACTTCACCATAAACACTGCTGATTATGTATTTTTGTTTCTTCTCGTTTTTTCAAGTTACTCCAAAATGAATTGTATAGCCATGATATTAACCAAAACATGGTATAGTGTCTGAGCACCTACCTATAATCTTTTTTTGGATACCTTTGCTTAGCAATCATAATGGGTAACCAACAGACACATACAAAAGTACCTACCAATATAAACTGGAGATGCAATTGACTTTAAAATTAAGTCCATGATGATTGAATGCGGTTGATCAAATGTCACTAAACTGTTCATATGTGTTCCTACCTCAGCTCCATTATCTAGAAAGAAAGGAACGCCAGTCACATAGAGTATGCACATTGAAAAGATACAAAATTGCATACCTGGAGAAGTCTCTGGGTTGATATAATTGGAGACAGTACTAGGGCAATACATGGCAGGATCACCAAGTTGCCTTTCAGTGCCAAACTCAGCTGCGCCTAGCAGCTTTTTATTCCTCATGTCAAGAGCAAGAGCCCATGACTTGGGATGCACGAATTTGGCCCTGGCCATCAAGTAAACAACATCTTCATGAGCTGCATCATCAATGCCGGGAGTGGGATGGGAAACAAAGAGGTTCGATAAGACTCGCTCTCCTTTGACTGCGCTGTCTTGTGGTTTACACAGCAATCCAGAATGTAGCAACTGTGAATTGAGTTGGTCGTCGATTATTATATCAGAGGAGGTGACCCTGTAGTCCTGGTGCCAATCCTTCCAAGAAGTGATCATCTTGGTGTTGCTCCATGTTGTGAGAGCCCACTGATGCATTATGAAGCTGGGCAGCTCTGTTTCCTCATCTATACCAGAGAGCTCAATTATGCTGAGTTCCAAGTGAGCTAGTTTGAGGCAGGGAGTTCCATCCAATCTCTTTATGAAGGCAATGCCACGAAGGGCCTTTGGGCACCCTAGCTCATCCCCCTGCCCGTTGTTGCATGTCAGAAGCTCCAATGGCAGTATATCGCGAAGGTATAATGCAAGTAATATTGATAACTACCGCGAGTCCATGCAAGTTACGTATAATAAAGATTTGTTTTGTTTATAAAAAAATAAATAGACAGGAGATTTCCAAATTTTATTAGAAAGTAGAAGAGCCTAGATTGAGCAGTACAATTCGACTAAGACAATGCACATGCAACTTGACCACGGTTAACTCCACAATAACAGCATAAATGTTTGTGGTATCAATAAACAAACGTAAGCTATCGAAAGGCCCTAAGAAACAAAGAGACCAGATTTATCACAGATCATACTAGTCTTCCGGTTAAGTTTCGAAGAGGTCACGCACGCCAAACGTTGTACAGAGCTCGTCCTCATGAGAGGGGCAAGTGCTTGCTAGATGTTCCAAGTCATCCCCAACCAGAACTTCCTTGTAGTCGTCAGAGGACTTGAGGAACTTGTAACACGCCTCCTTGAGCCGATGGCACCCATGCTGCTCAGCGAGCACAAGTGTACTCACCGCTATGCTGCTGTCAAGAAACAAGCACAGATTAAACTCGCAAACCGACACTAGCCTCTCGATGTTATACCTATCCGCGGCCACGAGTAGATGCTGGAGCATCACTAGCTTGTTGCCACGGTCAATCTTCGGCAGAGAGTCGGTGTAGATGAAGTGGAGCATGGCCTCGAACACCCTCGGGTCGATGCCATCGATCCTAATTATAGAGTGGGCGTTGACGTTCTCCTTCATTGGGCCGCCGAAGAACTCCGCCTTGAACACCGACGACCGCGCGGCGAGTACGTCCTTGTGCGCGGCGGCAAACGTCTCGCCGCCGACATCGAATGTCACGTCCGCTCCAGCCCCGGTGGCGGTGGAGGTCATCCGATGGTGCCGACATCTGATGGGAAGCCACATGGAGGACCGTGACGTCACACCTGATGCAGACTTTGTTATGTACTGATTGGGGACGAGCACATCGTCTGAGGTTCATATTCGAATTATCCCCCTGCCGTTTCTTACTACATGTCCAATCGTATTCCAATCCGGACATACAACTATGTTTCTAGTAATCAAGCACATACAGTTCGGGTTTCGATAGCAAATTTTTAGTCTTTCTATATTCAGCATATGCCGCTGGGCGAGTGGCAGGTGCCGGTGGAATTGAGAAACGGCGCGGGGGCGGGGCGCGCCTTGGCCGCCCCTGACCCGGCTGACGGTCACGCTCGTCGCACGCACCTGATGGCACCGCCGGCCGGCGAGGGAAATGAGGGCGCCGATCCGGAATCCCCGGCGGCCGGCGCGAGGCGATCGACGTAGCCGTTGCGTCTCAGGTGGCACGGGCTGAGGAATCGTGGCTGGCTGCGTGCCGGGAGGGGGAGTCAGTTTTTCGTAACCTGGGGGTGGGGGTCGTGGTGGATTGGTTGGTGCAGGTCGGGCCGTGGGGCTGCGGAGACGGAGCGGGCAGCCGGATCCGTGCCGGCCGCAGTGGCCTGCTTGTGTATTCTCTGTTTTTTTTTCTCTCTACGCATCGGCGCAGCCGACTGACACTGTCACACGTATTAAAGCTGCTGCTGTTTGTACTCCAACAGTCTTTGCTGCTCAACCGGGCAAATGGCTAAGGAATTTCTTAGCCGCCTTAATCTCGGTCCCACCACACCAGATCACGGTAGGAATCTTTGCTGTTGCTCCCAAACACCGGACGATGGACGGTGTCCTGTGCGACGTGCGAAATCAGGCCCGTCAGCTGCCTGCCTCGGATGATCAGATCTCTTGCTTGGTTGGCCAATTGGCCTCACGGTTCAATGGCGCCCAGTGCCGTGACTGTACGCGTGACTAGACTGTGTACGCCATGATTCATGGGTGCAGCGTACGCAGCTTGACTTCTCGAGCCACTGGCCATCGGAGTCTATAGACTCTGGAGCAAGCAAGGCCTTTATTTAACCTTGCATTTTACTGCGACTGCCGTCCACCGGTACGTACGGGTAAGCGGTCATAACTCTTGACAACGTGCGTTGTCTTCCATCTGACCGTCTCCTCCTTCCCCTGTCGTCGGATGAGACGCCGGGCAACGAGACACCGTCGAGCAAGCGCACCTGCCGCACATTTACTAGCCGCTGCCGCTACTGCCGCTGCAGGGCGCAGCACACTTTACTCGACCACCAGACGCTATCATCGGACTAGTCCCGTCGACACACAATTCTGGTCCGGTACAGTAGTAAACCGCGGTACAGGTGTACAATGTACCCTGTTGGAGCCAAGCTGAAGCGCAAACTCAGCCATGCAAACGCAGGTGAGCCGGCCGGCCAGCTAGAATGCTAGCTGCTGTCGCCCCTCGGCTCGGCGCTGGCTGGCTGGACCCTTTGCACTTGTACACGGAGGCAGAAACTCGTACTAGTTTTTCATGGGGAAATATATCATAACCAAACACACTTCATCGATACAAAAACAATGCGACTGGTTATTACACTACTATTATCGATCGAAACACGAGTTCACATCACTACAGGAGAAAATAAACCCGACATGTGAAGTGTTTTCTTCATCGATCAACAACCATGACGGCTCCGTGGTTCTTCATCATCATCCGAGTCGCGCGCGATCGCGCTAGCTTATTACGTTTCTGTGACGGGGTACTTGTGGATGCAGTCCGCCCATGGCCCGAGCTCGCGCTCCCCGTCGCTCCCGGCGACGCGCTCCCACACCAGGCTGTTGGCCTTGAGCCCGCTGCCGATGCCGAGCTGCCACACCGTGTCGCCGGCGCGGACCCGCCCCTTGGCCTCGAGGTACGCCAGCTGGTACCACAGCGACGCCGCCGACTGGTTCCCGAACCGGTGGAACGTCATCAGCGCCGCCTCCATCTCCCGCTCCCCCAGCCCGAGCCCCTGCCCCAGCCGCCAGATCATCGGCCGCCCCGACGACGGCAGGCAGAAGTGCTCCGCCGCCGCCCGGAAGTCCGGCAGTGGCACGCCGGGCCGCCGGCTGCTTCCGCCGCCGGCGGCGGCGGCGGCGAGCTTGTTGCTGTCTCCCTGGCGCCGGCGGTACGATGCCAGGAGCAGCACGAGCGCGTAGCGGAGCTTCTCGCGCCAGGGGAGGATGGACAGGCCGAGCGTGACGAGGTGCGCGCGCAGCAGCTCGCTCACCATGCGCCCGACGCCCTGCCCCAGGGTGAAGCCGGTGACGCCCTCCTCGTCCTCCTCGCGGTACCCCGACCGGTAGCTCCGGTCGTTGGCGATCTGGTTCGTGCGCGTCAGGCTCGCCAGCCGGTACTTCACCGGCAGCGCGCCGCCGCGGCCGTTGGTGACGAGCGCGGCGGAGCAGCCCGTGCGGAAGTAGCAGTTGAGGAGCAGCTTGCCCTGGTCCCTGCCGCTGTACCACCCGACGGTGACGATCTCGGCGCTGACCACGACGGCGTAGGGCATGGCGGCGTGCGTGAGCAGGAGCCGCCTCGCGACGTCCACGCCCACGACGCCCGCGGCGCAGCCCATCCCGGAGAGGTTGAAGGTCTTGACGTCGGGGCGCATGCGGTAGCGGTTGGCGATGATGGCGGCGAGCGACGGCGCCGGGCAGAAGCCGCTGCAGTTGACGACGAGCGCGCCCACGGCCGACGGCGGGACGCCGGTCTTGGCGAAGAGGTCGTCGAGCGTGGGGAAGAAGAGCATGTGGGCCTCCTGGATGGCGTCGGCGTGGGTGGCCGCCGGCGGGATGTAGTGCAGCGACGGCGGGAAGTAGGTCTCGTTGCCCATGCCGCTGGCCTCGACGACCTTGGTCATGAACTCGACACTGCCGGCGTCGAAGCAGCCGATGAGGCTGAAGTGCTCCAGCAGCCCGGACACGGGGAGGCGCAGCCGGCGGGGCGGCTTGAGGCACGAGAAGTCGACGAGCCCGATCTCCGCCGCGGCGGCGCGGCGCCGGAGGCGGCAGAAGAGGACCACCACCACCGCGGGGACGAGGTGGAGCGCGGCGTGGCGCCTGAACGCGAAGACGGAGAGCTCCGCGGCGAGGCAGAGGAGGAGGGTGGCGGCGCCGAGGAGGCCGTGCAGCGCGGCGAGGAGGTGCTCTCGGTGAGCAATGTCCATGTCCATTGCTGGCGCTGGGCGCGGTGTCAGTGTGCACCCCCAACGACGCCGCGGGTGTGAGGTTTTATAGCATAGGGTCACGTTTCGATTCGACGATCAGAAGAGCAGCGGGGGGGGGGGGGGGGGGGGGGTGGGGTGGGGGGCACAGTGCTTCTTTCCAAGTTTTCCAAAAGGAATGTTACATGTATGGAGTAATAAATAAAGTCTATTTATAAAACCCATGTAGGGATAGGTCTAGCTTTGCGCGACGAATCTAATGAGCCTAGTTAATCCATGTTTTGCTACAGTAATGTTACAGTGACCATTCTCTAATCGTGTGGTCAAAGGCCTCATTAGATAGGTCTCGCGAAATAGTTCAATGCTGTGAAGATAATTTTGTAAACTGACTTTATTTAATACCCTTAATTATTAGTCAAAGAGGGTGGAAATATTTTTCCACCCCAAAGAAACACGGCCAGAGGAGATATCGTGCGGTTGGCAGGTACGGAGTACTGTAGAACGCGTAGCGATTTTGTGTGGGTTCAGTCCACACTTGGCTTTTACAGTGGCCATAGATCGGATCTAGCTCATCGGAACATGGCCAGCAATTCTTCTTCGACGTGTCATGTGCCAAGGAACAACGGGCCACCGGGACGTGCGTTTCGCTCGCGCAGCGACGAGTAACGAGGAACTCCAATAAATCGGGAGATGATCAATGCCGCCGAGGTGCCATGGGTATCCTTGGCGACCATGATCCGATGCCGGCCGCAAGACGCAGGGCAGATATTAGGAAGTGGAGTTCGCCGGAGTTGTCGAGCCGCTGCTTGCCGCCGTCAGGCCGGTGACATCCCAAATCAGTCTACCACCCTCGTAGACACGCCCGCCCGTTCATGGGCCTAATCAGCCTACCACCCTCGACGGCCCATTAAGACCGAGTGTCTACGAGCCCGGGGAGGACGTTTTCCTCTGACCTATAGCTCAACCAGGTTCAGACTTCAGAGGAAAAATAGCACTGGAACTTCTTCAGTTCTGGATCGCCTTCCTCTCTTCTTGCTGGTTCAGCTGATATCCGACAGCAGCGGCCATACAGGAAGGCAAGGCAACTTGCCAAGTTGCCGGTGCGAGTATAGGCGTACAGCACTATTCTGGGGTTGTAGTACAGAATATACTGGGGTTGTAGTAGAGATTAGAGAATATAGACGGATACAATGGACACGGACAGACAAGTTGAGAACGGGCCACATTACGAGTGGTGATAACAGTTTCAGCATAGTAGCCACCAACTGCATCAGTCACGGGACACACCATGACACTATGACAGAGGTCCCTCTGCATGAAGAAATCAATGGCCCTGTTTAGTTCCACCCAACTCCAAAAATTCCCTCAAACTTTCTCTCTCCAAACTTCACTATGAAGTTTAACATCAAATCTCTCTCCTCATGCATGGAGCACTAAACGTAGGTAAATAAAAAAACTAATTGCATAGTTTTGATGTACACGACGAGACGAATCTTTTGAGCCTAGTTAGGTCATGGTAGGACAATATTTAACACAAACAAACGAAAAGTGCTACAGTGCGCTACAATGTTTGATGTGGCATTTTCACCAAACTTTCACCCTCTCTTTTCATGAAGTGAACACCCCCAATGTAATTGACTGACGAATCTTTATGCCATTGGTCAATCTCTTTCGTAGTTCCCAACTTCCCATGAACTGGCCAGCGCTCTTAAAAATGGCTAGTGCTCACAAATGATGACAAATGCCATACTAATACGGGCATGTGAGATGACGACATGGCATGCCCACGGTCAAGCTCCATCAGTCTTACAAAACATGCAAAACATAAACAAGGATTCCTAGGACCTGGATTGCATTGTTGAGTTCCTGCCGTGTAATGCATTGCACAAAGGTGCAGAACAACACTATTCGCTAAGAAAGATGACCCTTCAGTTTCCAGGATAATAATTAGCAAAGCAAGCATAATGCCTTGCATTGTTGAGTTGCTGCCATGTTATGCATTGCACAAAAGTGCAGAACAACAACACTACTATTCACTAAGAAAGATGACCGTTCCAGGATAATTAGCAAAGCAAGAATAATGGATTCAGTTACACATAATATCCTGAACTAAACTGATTCTACTTGAAGAAGAAGAAGAAAATATTTCGACCATACCATGTGTTCCAGTAACTTATTCTGGTACAACAAATAGGCGGTGGCGGAAGAAAAATATCACGCTCTAAACAGGGCCTAGACAGTCATGGTTCATGGCAGATTCAATAGTTTTACAAATTACTTAGAATTTGATTGTGCGATAAATTTCCAGAACCTTTCAAGGTCTTCCTCTTCAGCATGGTTCTGTTCACATAAAGGGGAAGCCTCAGATTCCTTGCAGATTTTACTCTGTTGTTCATTGGCTCCTTTCAAGGTCTGTACCAGTTTGTTTTTTTATGTATGTTCACACCTGAACCTTAAATCTTCAATAATTTATTTCTTACAAACAAATTACTAATGTATCCCAGACAAGACTCTAACCACATATGTTGTATATGAGCAAAAGAACGGCGACGTTCATGCCATCATGACGTTGCATACTCTAATGTCTATTATGCTCTTACTGTGCTTCGATGTGCCCTATTATGTGGGGATGGCATAGCACAACTGCCGTCCTAATTCTGTTTGATCCTAATGAATATACTAACAGCTTGATGGCTATCATGTCCAATTGTACAAACTAACCAGCTAGAATTAAAAGGTGGAACTGCAAATAAATTAATGTTATAGTGAAGTCATTCGGCTCGTTGATTATTCACCAACCCATTAGGCCTATGTTATGTAAGCCTAACAAATGGTGGGAGTAACTACACGAGTAGCCTCATATTAAAAAAAAACTACACAAGAGTAGAGAAAACACACGTAGATGTATGTCTAACTGAAACTGTTTGAATAATGAAATTCTATACTCCCATCTGTCGTTTAGTACACATATATGAAAATGTCCAAATGGCCAGCTTTTGTTGGAAAAATAAGAAGACTTAGAAGATTCATGGGGTGATGTTTAATCTTAACAAACATAGGGGTGTTGAACATCATACAAAAGGATGGAACATGCTAACATTTTCCACAAATTGCAGCTAATTAAAACATTTAAAGAGTTCATCACCAGGGCCGGCCCTGAGTTTTCTAGGGCCCTGGGCAAAATCAAAATCAGAGGCCCTATTGGACATAAATATCATAAAAAGGTGTTACCACTAAACACTTATATACATCCAAAGATGATGTTCATAAGAGAAAACAGTGGTATACTGATAAATCAAAACTATAGCATACAAACAGCTAAGGATAACACTCTCTAAATATTATCTTACACAATTTCTTGTAACATTTCTCAATGCGAAGTCGAGTTGTAGAACTTGGCCTTGGTTTGTGGCAGCTGAGCAGCCTATGGACCTTAGCCTATATATTACTTTTTTCTTTTCTTTTTTTTTGCGAGTAAAGCCTATATATTACTTGTATACATGGTTTGGGTCCCCACAGATTTGGGGGGCCTGGCCGCCCGAGGTGACCACCCCAGGTAACTACACTACAGGGCTGGCCCTGTTGACCTGTTCATGACATGATTAACCTTCTTGAAGGAGCATCATTATGATAAGCTATATTGAGTCATAGGTGAGAGCAACTATTTCTAATTGCTTACGTGCTCAAAATACCATAACTAAAAGCTCATGACCATGCAGCTAGAAGAGCAGATACAAGACGTGCATACACAATAATTTAAGAAATGTGGACATAGGTTATGCATTTCCAAACATTACCTAAACATTTCCCATAATAACAATATGAAGACGCAATCCTAGCACAAACGGCTTAACATTGACGAACATGAAAAGAGTTTAACAGTTCATATTGCCTCATAGTAACAATAACAACAGGTGCAAATGGTTACTAAAATGTCATACAAGAGTTCAGAAACTAAAACTAGGACAACAAGTACAGGCTGCAACTTAACTCAAGTCGCAGTGCCTGCTCGGACTGGTGATATCTTTCATGTGCTGCTGGCCAGGCTCCTGCCAATAGTTAATTCTTGGAATTAAAAAACAGCTACCAACAAGTATATATTTCCATATCAATCTGAATTTTCTCCGATAAATATAAATTGTTCACATTGATAAGCATGTATTGCAACCTGATTTTAGATGTTTTATACTTGCACTTGAGTTCCTGCAGTTGCAGGAGCTCCCACTGGTTCTCCATTGGAAACAAGAGTGCTGTACATATAAAATTAAGATACTTGTTTCAGAAAATCGAAGCAAACTTTGCTTAAACCAAGAATAAAATGAAGACACGTTTATGCATATGGTAAGGCAGCCCTGATCCCATGAGTATGCAACATGCAATGAATCATTTTTTTTAAAGCATGACAGATTGACGACCAAAAATATTTCAAGTTTACCATTTTTTTAGTGAGAACAAGTAACAAGTGATGCTTGGAAATAGATTATTCTTTGAGTTCAAACCAGATGTTACCAGTTTTTGTTCTTAAGGACGTCATTTTGTAGATGCCATACAGTCCATGCTTTTAAGTGTCCATCATCACGATATGCTATTCCAACGAGATCACCACGTAGGTTGAACACTGGTGATCCTAAGTAACCATGTGAGGGCAATGGACAAGCTAGAATGAAATCTCTTTTATCTGTAAGTCTGTTCATTGAAAATGAGAAGATATTGTTAATGTTATTTAAACCAAGATATTACATAGTACTATAGAATGTGTGAGATCTTACAAGATGTAACCTCCGCAATAGCCAGTCGGCGTAATAAAGCTTTCTCGAGGGAACACAAATGCCTTAACTTGATCATCCTTGTTAATAGGCTGAGTCTCAAACTTAACTGGCTGTATATAGCCATCTTCACTTGGCCTAAGAGTAAATGTGCAGAAGTCTCTTCCATCAACCACCAAATCATAAGGCAGATCAAATCCATTTGCTTCGTAACCCGTGGCATTTGGAAAATTGACCACACATCTAAGTTTTTTCTTAAAAAGGGTAGAATGTGCTGCTATGGTAGCATTCCCATTGTCAACTGAGAGAATGACACCAGGAATAACCATAACCTCCTTGTCCTTCCAATCAAAACATATGCGCACTATTGACCTACGAACCTCCTGAATAACAGACTTACAACTATCAAAAAAATGGAAATAAAAATATGTACAGAGATGGAAAAACACATGAAAAAACAAGATGAACTGACCCGATCCATGACAAAGAGAACGAGGAACAAAGGAACTCGCCAGCAGCTAGTGTTGTCCTGTCGATCTGCAAAAGGAGAGCGAAGTGAGGATGGCACGGGTGCAAGCAGCAAGAAAGAGTGAAGAAATAGATCGGACTATAAACCAGAAACGAGAAGAGGTGAATCGAACTCACTGCTGGCCGGTGTAAGTTTCGACTGCGGAGCTTTCCTTATGACGGGTGCTAGGGATGGCGCCGGATAGGATTCCACGGAGATGAGCGGACAATGGGAGCAAGCCCTAATGCGAGCTGAATCACGATGGCATCATCAGGATGGATAAACTATTGCACGTTTGGGACTACTGCTGCTGCAGACAATATACACCAAGGAGAAGAACAATTTCACTCACGACGCGGGGCGCGGGAACGCGAGCACGCGACGCGGACGCGGGGAACCTGGCTCTCCGACGCGGACGCCCCCTCGCCGACGGTCGGTCGTCTGCCGAGGACGGATTGGGGGTTTGGGGGAGAACGGCAGGAAGGGTAAAAAGGTGCGAAAGAGAGAGGTGGCTCTGTTGTTGTCAGTGCATAGGGGTAAAATGGTAACTTTGAATTCATAGTATTATTTCTATCTCTTGCTGACATCTCGTCAAAATTCCAAAGCTAACGGATTGCGGCAACCAAGGAATAAAACTTTGGTTCTGGGTTTTTTAAAAAAATTCTATAATATTTTTAAATTTCTGTGACATTCAAAGAATTGGCTCTTTTAAAAGCCTTTAAATGATGGTTGAAATGTAGATGGTGCATGCAAATATCATGATTCTATAATATTTGGCACTTTAATTCATGATATTTGACTATTTGTATCTCCTGTAATTTTTCTAAAAATTCTATAATATTTTCGACAACCATGCAATGGCGCATGTAGATATCATGAATTCTTCTGAAATGCCATCGCCATTGTGTTCTGGATCGGAGTAATGCGCAAGAAGTGAAGTACATGAATATTTGAATAAATCTTGTGAACCCACAAAACAGGAGACGCGAGACTATCACGCTACCTGGACCAGTCCGTTTCCCCTTTATGATCGATGATCTTGCTTCCATTGTCAGTTACATCAATGGAAGTCTACTCAGCCGGATTGAATTGGGTGCAATCAAGCTACGATTCTCTGACGGGGAAGCGGTGGATGCAGTCAGCCCATATGTGTGAGCACGGGCGGAGCCAGGAACTACTTTGACCCCGGGCTAATCAAGTTAAGACGCCTGATATAATTAGTATTCCCTCCATATTAATATTTAGATGATGTTTTGCACAAGATTTTAGTCAAACATTAAAAATATAAATCATGAATGACTTTTAAGTCGTTGAGTTTAGAAATGTAAAAACCATATGAATAGGTTTGTTTTAAAAATATTCTTATAAAAGTATACATATATTATTTTTTTAATAAATATTATTGTAAAAAAATAAGTCAAAGATACATTTTAGAGACCGTGTTATTATCCTAACATCATGTAATACCAATATGAAGGAAGTATTTTTTAATCTTTCAGACTAATGTGCCACTGTATTTTTATCTCAGGATCTGGCTGTAGCACGGGACCTGACTCCGCTACTATGTGTGAGGTAATCATACTCCTCAAATACGGACAACTAATCACCTTCACAACACATTGCATCCACCCATGCCATTTCAAATTTAGACCACCAAGAGTCCAAGGCTCAACTCAGCTTGCATCCACGACTGCAGCCAACCACATTCTTCTTCTCAGAAATACGATTTCGCTTAGTCTGCCTCCACTCAGGATTTTTTTTTTGAAAAAAGGATGCTTTATTAATTTTCAGTTGAATACATCGAGACGATACATCCACCAGAAAACAAGTTCCCGGCCTCTACCGTTATAGCACACAGCCCAAACAAAAAGAAGAGACAAACCCAGACCATTACTAACAGCCAATCCTACGGCTAGACTGCCAACCAAACGTCCGGCCAAAAAAGCCTTGGCCACTTGAACCAAGAAGAGCGACGCCGCTGCAAGAGTGTCCCTCAATGATGGCGGTTGAAGGATAGTCCACGAGCGGAGCCAATGCGACGTTGTGAATATGACCTGCAAAAAATTTGGATTTTTATTATCAAAAACCGCTGCGTTTCGACATCGCCAGACCGCCCAACATAAGGCCGACGCGCCCACAAACACCAGAGGTTTATATTTTGGTGGAACTAGATTAAGCCATTCATTAAACATATTATTCACACTAAGTGGTTTAGGTAATCCCCAAGCTGCGTACACCGCAGCCCATACCATACTTGTGAATCTACAATCGAAAAACAGATGTTGTATGGTCTCATTCTCGTGACAGAAACAACATTTTTTACTACCATTCCAATTACGCCTGGCAAGGTTATCTTTAGTAAGTATAACTCCTCTTCGGAGAAACCACATAAAGATTTTGACTTTTAGTGGGATTTTTTATTTCCATAACCTAGTATTTGTTTTTGGGATGTTTTGATGGATTAGAGCCAGATAATGTGTTTTAACCGAGAAAACACCTGTCCGATCCAGATTCCATTGAAAATCATCACTATCATCTGTGAGTTCTACGTTCTCTAATCGTGTCACCGGGTTATTCCACATTACCAATTTAGGACCAATCAAGTCTCGACGCCAGGATATATCAGGAATCGTTGTGCTGAGCACGTCTGCCACCGTATCCTGTTTTTTGCGAGCTATGTTATACAGTTGTGGATATTGATCACGAAGAGGTCTGTTTCCCAGCCATCTGTCTTCCCATAATCTTATCTGAGACCCGTCTCTGATAATGAAGGATCCGAACTTTAAGAAATCGTTTTTAACCTTCATCAAGCTAGCCCAGAAGTGAGAATCCCCGCTTTTCCACTGGACCTGAACCAACGGCTTGGTCCCTAGATATTTGTTGCGTAAGATCTGTTGCCAGGTACCATCTGATGTCAGCAGACGATACAGTCATTTGCTGAGTAAAGCTGTGTTTTTGAGTTCTAAGTTGTGTATTCCTAATCCCCCTTGCTCCTTTGGTAAGCATAATATGTTCCAGCGAGCAAGTCGATACTTTCGTTTGTGATTGTCACTCTGCCAGAAAAATCTAGACCGGTAGTAATCCAACCTCTTACGAACCCCTACTAAGAACTGAATTGATTAAAGTCGGGCGCCCTCCATATGAAAGATTTTTTCCTTTCCAGCTGCTAAGGCGGCTCTCAAAGCGTTCTTAGACCCTCAACCAATCGTTATTAGACAGTTTCCGAAAGTGAATTGGAATGCCTAGATATCGGATTGGGAAAGTTCCATGATTGCAACCAAACAGTTCCTTATATTGTTCTTCAAAGGTTGTGGCTTCGCCAAAACAGAATATTTCACTCTTATGAAAGTTAATCTTTAGTCCTGATAGCTGCTCAAAAGCACAGAGGATATTCTTCATGTTCTGAGCTTGCTCCAGGTTGTGGTCTAGAAACAGAATAGTATCATCAGCATACTGTAGGATGGAGAGGCCTCCATCAATCAGATGGGGCACCACACCGCTTATCTGATTAACTGATTTTGCTCTGTTAATCAGAAGAGTGAGCATATCTGCGACAATGTTGAAGAGAATAGAGGATAATGGGTCTCCCTGTCTTAGTCCCTTTTTTGTCTGAAAAAACGGCCCTATTTCATCATTAACATTGATAGCGACACTTCCACATGAGATAAAGGATTTTATCCACTCGATCCATTTGGACGAGAATCCCTTTAACCGAAGCGTGTTAATCATGAAATCCCATTTAACCTTGTCGTATGCCTTTTCGAAGTCGATTTTAAATATTACCCCATTAAGGTTTTTTCTATGTATCTCATGAATAGTTTCATGCAGAGTTATAACTCCTTCCAAGATGTTTCGCCCTCGCATGAATGCTGTCTGAGTCGGGCTGATAATATGATCTGCCACTGAATTGATCCGGGTTGTTGCTACTTTTGTGAATATTTTGAAGCTCACATTGAGCAGGGCCGTCGATCAGCAGGGGCAGGGTGGGCGACCGCACAGGGCCCACCCTGCAAGGGGCCCCACCATCATGTGGTCATTAAACCTTAGA
Organism: Echinochloa phyllopogon; assembly: GCA_033239725.1. Lineage (NCBI taxonomy): Eukaryota > Viridiplantae > Streptophyta > Magnoliopsida > Poales > Poaceae > Echinochloa > Echinochloa phyllopogon. Next base: position 43,384,927 of record BTCW01000002.1, on the reverse strand, counting down.
TAATATGTAAATTAGTAAAGCAAACATAATACTAACATGTAATAGTTTATCTCAGTCTCACTCCTACCGTGAAAAGCTAAGAGTATGCTATCTCAGCCCCACCATCATCGTGTGAAGATTACATAAAATTATATTACTAAGCATGTTTTAGACTTTAAATGCAACCTCATCGCTGGTTCAAATTAATTATTAAAAATATGGTATATAGCCTAATTAAAATACAATTTGAGTCTTCCAATCAACAACTCATCTAAGTTTTCCCTCTAGATGCCATATTATACATCAGAGTATGGCACATCTTGTTAGAGTTCAAATCCTAGTACTTGCTAACTACACACAAATTTGGTTTCAGTTGTAGATAAATAGACAATTGTATTTGGTAAATACTCCCTCCGTTTCAAATTATAGGTCATTTGACTTTTTTACCACAAGTTTGATCGCTCGTCTTATTCAAAATTTTATATAAATTATCATATTTTTTGTGGTGGCTTGCTTTATTAATAAACATTCTTCAAAAATGACTTAAATTTAACTATATTTACATAATTTTTTGAATAAGACGAACAGTCAAACTTGTGGTAAAAAAAGTTAAACGACCTATAATTTGAAACAGAGGTAGTAAAGGATATCGTCATTTACATTGAGGACCTACTTTCAAATTTGCACAGGGCCCCCGTATTCAGCGGTACGGCCCTGACATTGAGTAAACAGATGGGTCGATACTGCTGAATTTTATTGGCATCTTTAATATTTGGTAGAACGTAATTACTCCAAAATTAAGGCTAAACAGCGGTAGACCCCCAGTGCGTAACTCCTGGAACGTATGTATCAAGTCTCCCTTAATTGTTTCCCAGAACTGTTGATAGAATTCGGCCGGGAATCCATCCACCACCACCACTCAGGATATATCATGCAACTCTACGAAATCCTATTCGGGCAAATAAACACACCCGTGAATAGCTATTGTGAACCCACAAAACAGGAGACGCGAGACTATCACGCTGCACGGACCAGTTGTTTCCCCTTTATGATCGATGATTTTGCTTCCATTCTGTCAGTTACATCAATGCAAGTCTACTCAGCCGGATTCAATTGTACTGAATCAACATCTATGCGTGCATCGGTAAAAATGCAGTATTCTTTTTTTTTCATCAATGTCAATCACGTTCTCGAATCATATTGAAATTCAGTCTTTTCCACGTAACCAAGATTCAGCAATGGCGATTGGGCAATACCGCTACGATTCTCTGACGGGGAAGCGGTGGATGCAGTCAGCCCAGGGGCCGTCGTCCGCGGCCGCGGGGTCCGTGTCTCCGCCGACGCGCTCCCACACCGCGCTGTTGGCCTTCGGTCCGCTCCCCATCCCGAGCTGCCACACCCGGTCGCCGCGCCGGACCCTCCCCTTGGCCTCGTGGTACGCGAGCTGGTACCACAGCGACGCCGCCGACTGGTTGCCGAACCGGTGGAACGTCATCAGCGCCGCCTCCGCCTCCCGCTCCCCGAGCCCGAGCCCCTCCGCCAGCCTCCGGATCATCGGCATCCCCGACGACGGCAGGCAGAAGTGGCTCGCCGCGGTTAAAAACTTTGGCCTCGGGCCGTCGGCGTCGCCGCCGCCGTCGTCGGGGAGTTTCTTGGAGCGCTTCTGCTGGCGCCGGAACAGCAGCGCCGCCGCGGCGTAGCGAAGCTTCTCGTGCCACGGGAGGATGGCGGGGCCGAGCTCGAGGAGGTGGGCGCGCAGGAGGTCCCGCGCCACGCCGCCGAGCCCGCGGCCGATGGAGAACCCGGTGATGCCCTCGCCGTCCTCCTCCCGCACCGCGGACAGGTAGCTGTGGTCGTCGGCCGTCCGGTTCGTCCGCACCAGCGCGACGAGCCGGTACTTGGCCGGCACGGAGACGGCACCGCCGGCGCCGGCGCTCGTCAGCAGCGCGGCGGCGCAGCCGGTGCGGAAGAAGCAGTTGAGGAGGAGCTTGCCGCGGTCCCGGCCGCCGTACCACCCGACGGTGACGATCTCGGCGCTGACGACGACGGCGCACCCCACGGTGTGCCCCGCCAGCACGGCCCGTGCGGCGTCCACCCCGGCGACGCCCGCCGCGCAGCCCATGCCGGAGAGGTTGATCGCCCTGAGGTCGCGGCGCATGCCGTAGTGCGCCGCGATCACGGCGGCGAGCGACGGCGCCGGGCAGAACCCGCTGCAGTTGACGACGAGCGCGCCGACGGCGGACGGCGGGACGCCCGTGCGGGCGAAGAGCGCGTCGAGGGCCGGCACGAACATGGCGCGCGCCTCGGCCAGGGCGTCGGCGTGCGCCGCCGACGGCGGGATGCGGTGCAGCGACGCCGGGAAGTAGGTCTCGTCCCCCATCCCGGAGGCCTCGACGACGCGGGACATGAAGGCGACGCTGGCGTCGTCGAAGCAGCCGATGAGGCGGAGGTGCTCGAGGAGCGCCGGGATCGGGATCCGCAGCCGCCGGGGCGGCCTCAGGCACGCGAAGTCCACCAGCTCGACGGCGCGCCTGCTGGAGCGCCACGGCAGCAGCAGCAGCATCGCGCAGGCCGGGACGAGGTGCAGCGCGGGGTGGCGCCCGAACGCGAACACGAGGAGCTCGGCGAGGAGGCAGAGCAGCAGGACCGCGGCGCCGAACGCGCGGCGCGCCGCGGCGAGGAGGTGATCCTTGTGCGCCACGTCCATGCTCACCCCCGGATGTCGCGCTCGCTGGTTAGTGAGCGGCGGCCGGCGGGGGCGGTGGGATTTATAGGGGGTTTTAGGCGGGGGGTCACTGGAAGCTGAAGGCGATCAAAGGTGCGCGGGCGCGGAGAGAGCATTGGCATTGGCACCGGCCGTTTGGCAAGGACGGGGCATCCATCAAGCACAAGAGGCCTACACGAAGTACACAGCAACTCTGGACGTACTGGCTAGGGGAGTTGAGTAATGGGGTGCATTGGTGATTTTGCTGCTTGGTTGGTGTAGGAGTTAAAGGCTTCGCCACTTTGTTCAGACGTCAGAGCTAGTTCAACCTGGGCTGTGTGTGTTTCTTTGGTAGAGGAAAAAAAATTGACACTTTGACCAATAATTAAGGGTATCTAATTAAGTCAGTTTACAAAACTACCTTCACAACCCCCGGTTAATTCGTGAGACCTATCTGATGAGGCATTTGACCGCACGATTAGGGAATAGTAACTGTAGCATTACTGTAGCAATCATGGGTTAATTAAGCTCATTAGATTCGTTGCGCAAAGTTGCACTCATCTTAAAATTTTTTTACAAATAGACTTTATTTAATACTTCATGCATACAAGATTTCGAAAAAAAAATTCGAAACCTAAAGAAAATTTCCCTGAGACGACGGGCCTGCAGCCAGGCCGGGGACTCGGTAATGCTGGACACTGCAAAGGCCACGGGGGCGCGGCGTCCGGCCGGCCGTTGGGTCGCGTCGAGATGGGTCCCGGCTTTCGCGTTTTTGTGCTCTCGAGCAGGAAGTGAGAGCACCGGGGTGTACACTGTACCCGCCGTGCAACCACATCAATTCTTTGCTTGCTCATTTTCGAGGAGCAACGGCGTCTGTAGCTTGCACAGTTTCAGAAAGGAGTACAGGCCGATGGGGATGGCCAATGGGCCATCAGGCTCACATTACTCGTCGTGCCCGGAGAGACGTCCATGGTCCATTGGCGCCATTGAAACTCACAGCTGCAACCTACCACTGGCGCCATTCTCGCATTTCAATGTCTTTGGGCGACACTCGCCCATTACAATTTCATGGCAAGCGCAGCTACACTATTGTCCCAAGACATATAGGATGCATCATGTAGACGGGAACCGAATTTGGCCCACATATACGTTGCCATATTGCAATCACGTTTCGTATACTTAACAACAACACAAGTTTGTACGTAATTTGAACCTAAATTTTAACCACATCGGTTGGTGGCCGGAAGGCACGAGAGATGGACAACAAGAGGAGGAGAGCATTGGCGCGTTGGTCCCTCCAGACAACCAAGGCCATCCCAACGCGAAGGCATAGTATGTACTTTTTTTTCGAGAAAAATATGTACTTAATTCCACGGGCCATGGCAGGACTGTACAAGGCCGAATATGTGCCGCTTCTAGAGTTGCAGGCCCGTTTACGTTTAGTAGCCCAAGTAGTACGTCCGGAACTGAATCCTTGGCGTTTGCAGTGAATTACTGAACTTGGACCAAAAAAGCCCTCCTTGGGTTTTAGAGAGTCTAAACTTAGGCGACGAAGAAAGCTGCAGGAGCAATTACCCTATGCCATCCGATTTCCTCTCTGGCAGATTCAGTTTAGGCTCCACCACTCGAGTTTACTGCAAGTGAGAAATCGATTTACCGGGTGGCAGAAAATCGCCCAGATGAATGGCCTCGACAGACACGGAGATACCGGACACCTAACTGTCCAAAACACGACTGTTGACAGAACCGTCGTCAAGCGCGTGCATTGCAGGAATACACACACAAAAATCTCACACGAAACAAAACTCGCCGGTTGCCCGGCGTAATTATTCCTCGATCAGTCGATCCCACGTCGTACCAGGGTGCTGGGCCGTCCACATCATCATGTAGGCCACGGACTATAAGCTTGTGATGCTCTCATCTCATTGTATCAAATGGTGTACCTTGTGATGCTCTCATCTCATGGTATCGGTCTATCACCCAAAGATGCAGGACCGGACTGTGCGCCCAGCGTTTGGCCACTCCCAGTTTTCAGTCGGGGAAACGGCGCGTGCAGACTCACACCACTGCAGGTGGGGCTCTCAGTTCTCAGGCCCAGGCCACGACAAAGCACTTAAGCGCGGCACGCGACCGAGACGATCTTTGGCGTTTGCTGGAAGCGTGCACGTGGTAAACCAAGCCAAATTCCTGCAACAACCGCGCGTGCAGCAGCAGGCAAAGGAACCCCGAAGAAAGGAACGGCAGGCGCATGCCTGGCGCGCCACGACACTACGAGAGCAGCATCGGATCGCCGGACACCACACCACCGGGGCAGCCCGGCCGCCGGTGACCGCGCGCCTACCTAAAGCGACGTTACGCTTACACTACACCCCGGCCTCGCGCTCGAGTCCGGGCCTGCAAGTGCGACCAACAGCGTCGTCCCAAACGTGGCGTTCTGCAAGTGCACGAACCGGCGCATCGATCGGTCTTGTTCCATATCTCGATGGACGCCAGGCTTCCCAACAACAACGGCGAGCGAGCCTCGTCAGGATGGGGACGAGGGAATCGAGCGAGAATGACGCGCGGCCTAATGAGAGGACCAGCCGTTCCCGTAACGAACAAACTCCGCACCATAATCCATCATCGTGATCACTGATCGCCGATCAATCACGCGAGCGGATCCTCCGGCCCGGCGCCGTCGGATCGGATGCACAGGCGCCGCGACCGGCAAGGCAAGGCCAAAGCGACAGGCATCACATGCGCCCGCCCGTGACCACCCCCACCTTGGGATCGTGCTCGTCCTACCCGCGCGGCACGTTCCCCATCGCCGGCCTCCCTAGCCTAGCGCCCAAACGCCATTCCCCAGCGCGCGCCAGCCAGTATATATCACCTGCGCTGCTGCGCGCCTGGTCACCGCAAGCAGAGCGGCGCCGACCGACACGATGGCACGTCCGCTTACGCTGTGCCTGCTCGCCGCCGTCGCGCTACTCGCCTCCCCGTCGTCCGAGGCGTCGTGGCGCCCGGCGACGCCGCCGCCGCTGCCGGTGCCGCCGATCCCGTCGGCGGCGCAGCTGCGGTGGCAGCGCCGCGAGGTGATCATGTTCTTCCACTTCGGCATGAACACGTTCACGGGCTCCGAGTGGGGCAACGGGACGGAGCCCGCGTCCCTGTTCCATCCCACCGCGCTCGACGCCGCGCAGTGGATGGACGCGGCGCGCGGCGCGGGGGCGTCGCTGGCGATCCTCGTCGCCAAGCACCACGACGGCTTCTGCCTCTGGCCGTCCGCGTACACGGCGCACTCCGTGCGCGCCAGCCCCTGGCGCGGCGGCCGCGGCGACGTGGTCGGGGAGTTCGCCCGCGCCGCCGGCGCCGGCGGCCTCGACGCCGGGATATACCTCTCGCCGTGGGACAGGCACGACGAGCGGTACGGGAAGGAGGCCGCGTACAACGAGTACTACGAGGCCCAGCTCCGCGAGCTCCTCACCGGGTAGGTTACTTCAGTGAGCCATGGCGAGCCATGCAGTGCGAGTAAACAATTCGAGCATGGCATGTTGCTGACATTGTTAAATTCTTATGTGATTCTGTGTGAAAATAAACGGTGAAGGTACGGGAGCGTGTCGGAGATCTGGTTCGACGGCGCCAAGGGCAAGAACGCCACCAACATGACGTACCACTTCCAGGAGTGGTTCCAGACGGTGAGGCAGCTGCAGAGGTCCATCAACATCTTCTCCGACGCCGGGCCCGACGTCCGGTGGGTCGGCGACGAGAAGGGCTTCGCCGGGACTACCTGCTGGTCCACCGTCAACCGCTCCATGATCACCATCGGCGAGGCCGGCATCGAGAAGTACGTGCTGGTGCATGCGTGCTCGACCAGAGCGTCGTCGTCCTCTGTCAATGTACTCCATTGCCGATTACTAGATCATCTCGCTCATGCATCCGCCATTGTTTCTGTGCCCCGTACGTGCAGGTATCTGAACGAGGGCGACCCGCGGGGGCGCGACTGGGTGCCGCCGGAGTGCGACGTGTCGATCCGCCCCGGCTGGTTCTGGCACAGCAACGAGACGGCCAAGCCGCTGAGCCAGCTGCTGGAGATCTACTACAACTCGGTGGGCCGGAACTGCGTGCTCCTGCTGAACGCGCCGCCCAACACCACGGGTCTGGTCGAGGACGCCGACGTCGCGCGCCTGCGCGAGTTCGGCGCCGCTGTGGCCACCATCTTCGGCACGGACCTCGCGGCCGGCAGCGCCGCCCGGGCCAGCAGCGAGCGCGGCGGCAGGGGAGGGGGCTTCGCCGCCCGCAACGTGCTCGACGGCCGGGACGACACGTACTGGGCGCCGACGGGAGAGGACGGGCGCCGGCACGGGTACTGGATCGAGCTGCGGCGGCCGGCGGCGGCGGCGACGGCGAGGCCGTTCAACGTGGTGCGGATCCAGGAGCACGTCGCGCTCGGGCAGCGCGTGGAGCGGCACGCCGTGTACGTGGACGGCGCGCCCGTGGCGAACGGCACCACGGTGGGGCACAAGCGGCTGCACCGGCTGCCCCGCGCCGTCGCGGGGCGGGTGGTGCGGGTCTGGATCACGGCGCGGCGGGGCCCGCCGCTGCTGTCGGCGGTGGGGCTCCACCACGACCCCTTCGCCGCGGCGGGCGGGGCGATGTGAGGTGGCGTGGCGATCGGCGCGGCGGGGGATGCAGCTAGTCGGCATGGTTGGTGCCGCGTGCGTGGCCAGTCGGCGTCGTGCTCGTCGTCGTCCGGACCTGGACCCAAATGGAAGCCGCGACACGCGTGCCGCCGCCACCACCAGTAGGCAGCAGCACCAGCGCCAACGGACGGCGCACCAGCGAGAAAGCGGCGGTGAGTTTGGACGGGAGCGATCGGTCGCTCCGGCGATGGGAGCCGCGTAAAAGCGGGCGCTTCTGTTTGGATGGATCGATGTGTTGTGTTCCCGTGATGATGAAGCTGCCATGCAGAATAATTCCTTGGGTCGGTGACAGCGCCAGTGCAGTGGCAGCTTTTCCCCGTGCCGTGCCGTGTTCTTGGTGCCGTTACACTTACACCTCTGCGTCTAAAACCCGAGACACGGGCGAAGCGATACATCTCGATCTCGTGCACCGCGTGTCAACGGCGGGCGCAAGCGGCTTCGTTTGGCTTGGGTTGCTCCGTGCTGGCGGCGTTCGGACCGACCCGATTGGAGACGTGAACCGAATCAGGACGAAATTCGCTCGGATCGTTTAGAATCAAAAACAAAATTGGCTCCGATCGGTTTCTCCTCGAGATGCAATCAGCACGTCGATTCGTCGTACGCAAAGATAGGTTTCTTTAGTGACATTCTCCGATTATTTCTGTGCTATTGTTATCTAATGATTATAGTAAAATGCAACTCGTGGCACTCGTTTACAATTTTTGCTTGTGCCACTAAAACGGCAAACTAGTATTTTTTTCATCCATCCTCAAAGAATGTAACTATTTCCTCCGTTCTAAATTGTAAGTCGTTTTGGCAAATCTAAATTCATAGTTAGTAGTATGTATCTACATATATACTTATGTCTGGATACATACTACTAAAAACTACTAATTAAGAATCTTGAAATGACAAAACGACCTACAGATTGGAACAGATGGAGTATTATATTCCAATAAGTCAAATAATTTAAAGTATGGTCAAATTTATAAAAGAATTACTAACATAGATTTAAATAAATATTATTTAATTTTTAGAATTGTTTGACTCGTCAAAATGTGAGAGTAGCATTTTTTTTGAAAGGGAAGGAGTACGCAGGAGAGCCACAAGTGCCATGCAAATTGTCGAGACGAGTAGCACTCTCCGAATCTCTAGATGGGTGCTCGTTCGAACTATTTGCTCGCGACTCAAAAGACAAAACTACGGACGAGCGCTCCGTTCTACAGATGGGTGCATTCCTCTGACAGTCAAACCATTCTAGATGGAAAAGTTCATTCCTCAATCCAGGTAGAGATACCGATTAGCCAATCATTACAGAAAGAAGATATGCACCAACACCACAAACGTTGCAAAACAAATACATATATCTTTACTCGTAAGCCATAATAACAGTTGATACTGGTACGGGGTTCAAGATCAAAATTGTACAATTGGCTATGCCAAAATTGATCATCATAATCTTAATCTTTGCGAAAAACACTAAGAAATAAATAAAAGCCGATACACTCGCAGCCAAAACTGTGACTATCCCCCCTCCCCTCTTCCGCAAATCTACGTCAAAAATGACATACTGCTTTCAAATGTTCATCAATCCGGCAACAAACCTAATTCCTCCTGTTAAATCTATTGCCACCGCCTCCCCTGCCACCGAACCTGCTGCCGCCTCCACCTCTGCCTCCGCCACCACCAAACCTGCTGCCGCCTCCACGGCCACCACCGCCGAACCTGTTGCCACCTCCACCACGGCCAAATCTTCCACCACCGGAGTTGCCCCTTGACTGTTCCCTCTCTTGCAACGGTGGCAGCTGCTTCACTTCATCGATCGTCACCTGGGCAGCACTCTCCGAAGCTGCAGATCATGATGCAGTGAGTTCAGAGCGGCATAGTTGTATGCAAACATATCATATTTGGATTTTTGGGGAAAAAACTGGTAGTTCAACTGCATCGATTTGAATAGAATAGCAGGAAAAGGAGGATATACAGGGATTTCATACCACAGCAGCAAAAATTTTCATGCATATACCGGCCATTCATCATTTTGCAATGAAGTGAAAAAGGTTACCTTGAATGTAGTCTTCAACATCGGCTGCAGGAACATCAAATACAACCCCTGTTCCATCAGAGGTTAAGGTGGCACCCTTTACATCAGAAAGCTTATCTTCTGGCATAAACCTCTTCAATATAGTAAAAGCAAACCTGCATGCAGAAACGGGTTTTCCAATCAACTTGAGATCATTGGATGATAATCAAAGACCCAGACATAGTAAATGTCGACTTATGATTGCCACTTACCCTGGTGACCACATAGGCCTGTCGATTTGGAGATGTAATGTAGTGTAATCCTCCATAGAAGAGAGCAAAGATCTTTTCTTGATGTCCGTGTATCCCTAAGGAAAAAATTCTTGTTAATTACAACTGGCAATATCATCTAGGAGAACAGAAAACTAGATTGCAAAATGAGAAACCAACTTACAACTGCCTTTGCCAGTGCTTTGGCAAGTAAGTCAGCTGCAGACAGACTAGAAGAGCTTAGAAGTTGCTCTGCTTGCTGCCGGAAAACAGGGATAACACTGCACAGAACAAACCCACACGGTTAATGACGCAAACCAATGAACAAAAGAAACATGTTTATCCCAAACTTGTCCTGGAAGTATCTTACCTGTCTGACACACTCGCAATAGCATCTGCAGCTTCAGTGCCAGCAGATTGCGCCACATCAGTAGGCTGTGGTGCAGAGATATGTTCAAACTTCACCCCTGAGTCCCTTTCTAACCTGCTCACACTGTGCTTATATCTGGGCTCATAAAGCATGACAGCAACACCAGTATTACCTGAAAATCAACATGCATTGAGTTAGCACTTAGCCATTATAAACAATAGGACACACATGAGCTTCCTAATGAACATACCTGCTCTCCCTGTCCGCCCTGACCGGTGTATATAAGCTTCAACATCGCGTGGAGGTTCACACTGAATGTTTTATATATGATCAGTGAGTGAGCCAAAACTTATTAAATAGAAAATTACTCTTGAGTGCAAAATAGGCCATATACCTGAATGATAAGTTGCACATCATTAATGTCCAGACCACGAGCTGCCACATTTGTAGCAACCAAAACTTGGAATTTCCCACTCCGAAATCCAGCAAGAATGATCTACGAAGTTATACACATGAATCAAATATCTGTGCATTGCAACTATTGCAGCATTATAAATGAATGGGTAGAAAACTAAAAGATGATTCACAAAGAAATTTCAAATTGACTATCACAGTTAATATAATATTAAAAGTAAAGAATGGGGTTCAGTTGTGTCAGGAGAAGAGTAACATTTCAACTTCAATATCATTTAGACCATTATTATGTCCCGAATAATAACTGAGATGGGAGTCGTGGGCTAGGAAATCGATGTCAGTAATAAATTATTACACATTTGTAACATGAATAAACACACAATATAGCAAGTTACATTCAGAAAAAGCATGTTATCCAGACAGTATTGCAGATATCACACATGGTACTGAGACCATTGGATGCAGTTAATTAGACACCAAATCAATCACTTACTTCGCGCTGAGCTTGTGCAACATCTCCATGCAAGGCACGAGATCCAGGGATCAAACCAGAAAGCTCTGATGCATTGTCCTTCGTCTCGGTGAAGATAATGGTTCGGCCTCCACTGGATTAAAGAGATGTTCAGCAAAGTTGATTAAAAAAACAATAGCAATAAAAAGAATACCATGTTCTGGAAGTACATACTGGCTATAGCATCGGATAACGTCTGGAATAACTTGAGACCTTGCTGCCTTGTTACAAGGAAGAGCAAGATGCTTGACCGATGCACTAGCCTTCAGTTTCTCATTGCCGACAAGATCAACTGTCTTCCTATCAACTTTCAGGAACCTCATGGAGAGCTACAATAATGCCAGAACAGATTATCAGTTTACATAAAGATTGATATGTCCTAAAAAACAGAGAAGTCCTATAAAGTGAATTTACCTTGTTAACCCAATCTGGCAGAGTAGCACTGAACAGAAGTGTCTGTACTTTGGTAACATCTTCAACCTTGCCTGTCCATATATTAGAGGTCCAGATTATGTTACAAGTTACATCAGCTAAAAATTAAGCATCTTTGTTAATTGTTCCAATTGGAAATTCAGAAAGAAGTTACTAGGAAAAAGCTATGAAGAGTACTGGCTTGACTGATATTATGAGATTGAGAAACTATGAATGAACATACCAAGAATGAGCTCTACGTCATCAACAAATCCCATGTTAAGCATCTCATCAGCTTCATCAAGAACACGGAATTTCAAACACTTCAAATTGAGAGTTCCTTTCAAAATAAAATCCTGAGCAAGGAAGTAATGCACCACACATAAGAGGAACAGAGCTCACAGTCCAATGGGCTGGAAATAGCAACAAAGACAACAATTAATTACCTTGACACGACCGGGAGTTCCAACAACAATGTCCACCCCCTTTCTCAATGCCATTTCTTGAGGACGATAAGGAGAACCCCCATACACACAACATGCAGAAAGTCCAAATGCCGCACCATAACATTCAAAGTCTGCATGCACCTGAAATTCAATGTGATGTTGTCAAAACTGCATAAAAAGCTATACTCTCTTGACAATCAGATACAGGGACAATTTTTACCTGATTGGCCAGCTCTCTGGTTGGTAGCAGAACCAAAACACTTGGAGTCCTGCCATAGTCAGATCTTCGGGACGCCTTGTGTGTCCCATTAACCAGAGACTCCAATATGGGCAGTACAAAAGCCAAAGTTTTGCCCTATAGTAAATAACACAATCAGTCGTACAAGTTTCCGGAGAAAATTAGTTACAAGAACAATGGAACTCCTCATGTGCATTAATCCAGTCCTATAAAAACGGGAATTTCCACAATCATAATCCTAAACCCAAGAGGTTAACTGACTGTCGGAAACAGCCATTCCCATCCAGTACTGCATAATCATAATCATATACTGAAGAAAAGGGTTAACTGGCTGTCATAAATAGCCATTCCAATCCAGTCCTACATATACCTTTGGGAAGGCTTTACTGACTTTCAGAAACATACACTTCCCTCCAAGCTAACATGTGACCTTATTCATGCTCAAGCAGCACACAGCAATGCACCAATCCATAGTTCCGTAGTTCCAATTCAACAGGTACAATGATTTTACTGGAATTCCTACCGGAACAGTTCCCATAGTGCTCCCCAGGCATTGATATCAAGTGCTAGCAATTAAAAGCCGTGGATGCTACGAAATAAGAACTACTCCCTGCAGCGCTACCAAATTAATAACAATATGGAAGGATGTCTCACCTGGCCAGTGCGCGCGCGGCCGACCAAGTCGCAGCCGTCGAGGACGAGGTCGAAGGTGGTGGCCTGGATGGGGAACAGCGCCTTGATCCCCTTGGACTTGAGCTTCTGCCTCAGCGGCTCCGATATCCGGAAGTTGGTCAGCGCGTTCGGGTCCGCGGGATCCTCGTCGCTGCTGGCCGTGATCTCGCCGTCGTCCTCCGAGGCCGAAGGCGAGGGCTCGGCATTCTTCTTCGTCTTCTCCTTCTTCGCCTTCTTCGCGACGGGGGCCGCCTCCTCCTCGGAGCTGGTGCTGCTCTTCTCCTCCTCGTCGGAGGAAGGGGACGGCTCCTTCGCCTTCCGCTTCTTCTCCTTCTTCTCCTTCTTCTTCGCCGACGCGGCCTCCGCAGCCTCCGCCTCCGCGGCGGCGGCGGCGGCGGCAGCCTTGAGCTGCTTGCGCTTGGCCTTCTTGGAGGCGGAGTCGTCGACGGCCATGGGCTCCGCGGCGGCGAGCGCGGGAGACATCGCGGACTGGGGGTAAGTGCTTGCGGCGGCGGCGGCGAGCGCGGGGGAGCGGTTGAGGGCTGGCGGCTGCGAGGGGAAGGCGCAGCCGAAAAAGAGGGAGAGAGCAGTCGGGGTTTGGAGTACTTGTAGGTATGCTGCGAAAACCCTAGCGCGTGACCGGACCGCCCGGTTCGCGTGCTGATGTGGCCGTTGATATTTTGGACAGGCGACGGGCTCACCTGCTGAGCTTTTAAAAAAAAAGGGTTTCGTGGCGGTAACGTTTTGGTCCACCGTGTAAAGAGTGGGCGACTGAACCCTCTTTGCGAGTGGGCCGGACCCTCTAGCTGCGGAGCAATTTCAGATGGATGCCCGATGGGAGTGGGCCGGACCGGCCTGGACCCATGGCCATGGCCTAAAAGCCCTCAAGAGCAATTTAAAGGCCACAATTCGGTCCAATCTAGCGATGGTGACTGTAGGTAGTCTCGGTAGTCAAGTTGGCCTCTGGCTATGCTTATCAAACATTTTTAGACACATACGAGATACAAGAGCAAAGATCATTACGAGCATAGTTGTACATTAACATAAAGAGTTCAACTTCCATGCATGGACGCCATTACAAAGTTATCGACAACAATCAATAGTTTATCTCCGTCATTACAAATCATTGTCAAAAATCAATAGTTTAACTCAAGTTTTTAAAGGAGCGTATAGGTAAAGACTTCAAGGGGTAGTGATCAGCCACAAATAACATTTAACTCCCATGTTTTTTTCACCAGACTTTGTTCCAATCACATGTTGCATGTTACTAAATCAAGGTGTTCTTCCTCTATAAGCACGCCTCATCAGCATCCTCCTCGCATGTGTGTCCAGTGCACTTGATTTGGTGAAGATTCAAAGAATAGTAGTAGAACACAAATAACGACTTCTGTACATGTGTATAGAGACAAGATGTATAGATACATACATGGTGGCCACAACTCAAGTGAAGACTTGTTACTCTAGTGGGTAATATAAGCGGTTAGCCACTTATATGGATGCAAACATAATGCACAATCGATATATGTATATGATAATTGTTTTTATTGGCAGTTTGGCATTCACCAATTGAGTCAAGAGGTAGATGAAGCAAGTAAAACTGCACTAGGATAAATGAACGGTAGCTGAAAGGACTCATTTTATAGATTCTACGGAATTTTGGTCATTGCCAAGCACACAGTAAGCTCATGCAAATGCATTTCAACAGAAAAATAGTTTATGTGCCAAGTTAATGTGTTTATAGAAAAGTTGGGTGCCATACAATAGAGGGGGTTGTGACGCGTCAAGTCGCATCCATAGTAGTTCGGTAGTTCCACGACTCCACGGCTCCTCTCTTCTCCTCCATGCGTGGATGGGATCGTGTGGAGCGGTTGGAGATTTTTTTGTCCAACCCTATCTTGCCTATTGGGTTAGTAGTCTCTGTCTTTACGGACCCTTTTATGATTTGAGATCGACCAATACCTCCCATTGGCCTTATTCTTGTGGGTGAGTCCAACTACCTAATGGGTTGGCCTAGGCCATTCCTATCTCTATATGATACCTTAGAAGTCGTGTCTATTACTACTCCTTTATTCGTTTTCAATCTTCCTGTTACATAAATGTCTAAGAGCAACTCTTGCACTTTCACTTTCCCTTTCTCCTTTTTTCCTTTAGTTTTTCTCAACCCCTTTATTACCACTCCCTCTCCCATTTAGAAAGTGGCTTCCCTCCTCTTTTCATCCCCATTACTCCTTTCCCCCTTGCGCCCTACCTTTTTGCGCATTCTTTTTCAACATAGACTCTGCTCTATCGTTGCATGGTTCACTCGTTGACAAGTGGCCCCACGTGTTACGGAAAAGGACAAAGGGCATACAAGGCACATTTTCCAATACCATCATATTGTGAAAAGAATTATCCTATGATAACTACACAAAGGTGGTGTTTAGATGTTAGAATTGGGAGGTTGAATTTGGGAGTAAGATGTCGCTTCGTAATCATTGCGCTACTGTAGCATTTCGTTTGTTTGTGTGAAAAATTGTCCAAAAATTGATTAATTAGGCTCAAAATGTTAGTCTCGCAGAGTACAACAAAACTGTGCAATTAGTTTTTTATTTCATCTACATTTAATACTCCATGCATGTTATGACATTTTGATGTGACGGAGAATCTTCTTTTTACATAGTGTATTTGAGAGTTCCTTTTTGGAACTAAACTGGCCCAAAAGAGAAAGGAGAAAGTGGGTTTGCCGAAGTTGCTCAAAATGTCTAATCTTGATTATCAATATTGTACAAAATATCTCAGTCTAATGATTAAAATACGTCTTTAAAATTTAGCCAATAAAAACATGTAATAGCCTGCATAAATCAATTAAATTACTTTGATAACTGAAATTCCATGTGTTATTTGGAGGAGTAGGGGCGGAGGACCTAGTATGGCAAGGTATTTCGCTTACCATACCTTAATTTTGCCGTGAATTCTCCTGCTGACTGCGCCTCTAATCCACCCGCCATGGATGTCCGAGCTGTGACTGTGAGTTTTTTTTTTTTTTTGAGAATTAGCTGTGACTGTGAGCTGAGGGAGAGCCATTAGGAAGGAGAAGAAAAGGGCCCGGCCTCGAAACGTCATCAGGCTGTGAGGTAGTGTGGGGCCGTTTAGTGCTTGTGCTGCGCTTATAAAGGCCCAATGCAAGAATACGCCAGCCCATAACGATGAACCCCTTTATTTTCCATTTTTCTTACAGTGCAAATTTGTACAAAAAAAAACTTGGCGTTTGTTTTCTGTCAACCTCGCCAGATTTTTTTTTCCAGTCCACCGCCACTGCAGCCTACAAAAGCGCGCTGCTCCAGTGCTCCGGCCCACGAGCGAGCAAAGCAACACCACACCTCCAAGGCTCCCACTCCCAGCCCTCGCAACAAAGCCCTAGGGCGCGGATCGAGGGGAGGGTCACCTGACCTGAGGGCTGAGGCTGATGGACGACGACGACTTCGACTGCGGCTGCGGCGAGTCCGTCGTCGTTTGCTGCTGCGCCGGCGGCTCCAGCTCCGGCTCGTCCGGCTCCGGCTCCGGCACCTCGTCGGCCGTCTCCTGCTGCTGCGCTCTCCTCTCGGTGCTCGCCCTCGCCGCGCTGCTCGTCGCCGCGTTCGCCTTCGTCGTCCCCGTCCGCGTCACCGTCGACGACGCCACCCTCGGCCGCCTCGCCCTCGCCGCGCCCGCTCCCGCCAGCGGCTCCATCAACGGCACCGGCAACGACACGGCGGCGGCGCTCTCCTACGACGTGTCCCTCGCCGTCGCCGTGCACAACCACAACTGGGCGATGGCCGTCTGGCGCCACGGCCCCCTCGACGCCGAGCTCCGCTTCCGCGGCGTCACGTTCGCGCGCGCCCGCCTGGCCGGCGGCGGCGCCCGGCGGGACAAGATCCGCGCGCTGAAGATGCTGGTCTACCGCATGGCCGCGGCGGGGGAGAGCGCGCTGCGGCGGCCGAGCTCGCCAGGGAGCGCGCGGCGGGCGCGTTCGAGCTGGAGCTCGCCGTCTTCGGGGAGGCCCAGTACGAGGCCCACCCCGGCCGCCGCGCCATCAAGGTCACCTGCCCGCTCAAGCTCTCGCTGTCCACCGCGACGGCGCCGGCGGCGTTCGCGAGGGTCAAGTGCGCGTAGCTAGCGGCCTGCATGCAACGCCACCATGACCAAGGGCGTCTGCGTCTACTAGTTTAGCTCTGAATTAGCGTGTATGACCAAAGGGCGTGTGGCTTAATTACTAGTTTCCCGTTGTGGAATGTTCATCGTGTGATGATCCGCTTTGCGTCACTGCAAGTGCTCGTTTGCATTGTGCGACAATATAGTTGCCATACATATAAAATATAGGCGTTACTTGATTTGTTGGACAATAATATCCCGAAAAAGTTTATGAAAACCAGCCACAACCATTAATTATTATTTCACTGTGGAAGTATTGGGATCACGTGGCATACACCGAATTATTAGGCCAAAGTAATTATAGTGTCTATATATATACGTCCTCATTTTTTTGAATGAAAAAGGAAACATCAGGAAGGAAAAACTGACACATATGAAACCATATAGTACACGGCTTATACGTTTGTGTGTAGTAACGTGTCCAAATTCAGAAATGGCGTAACAACAAAGAAAGACGTACACCTGCAGGGATCAAATATATACAGTCCCGGTATATTGATTTGCAGGCAAGCAACGCTCGAGAGCTGCCCACCGAATTGATGAACCACCTTGTCATCTTTGCGCAAGAAAACGGTGGACGGTGGCGCAAGATAAAAAGCAGTGCTTACCCGTTCAGGCAATGCTTGGGCCTGCTGCTTACTTGAAGATTCTTTCTTAGCACAAGGCCTTGCAAAACAGGACGAAATGTGATGGGTTTTCTCGCGCTCACATTGTAGGTAGAAAAAGGTATAGGCTTCATGCTTGTGTTGGGAAAATTACTCAATCTGAGAAAACACAAGTAATGGAATGATTAGACATGTACATTCGAGAACAACAAATCCCATGCATGGATTTTTAGAAACCAGGCGCACGTACGCTGATCATTCACACCTGCAGTGCTTGGTTCCTCTTGTTCTTTTTCTTGGTGATGCGGATGCCATGGGTCAGTATCAGGGAGTAGAGGGCACCGGCCTAGCTGGTCACTCTTTCTAACTCCACTAGAACGTAACGCGCGCATTGTGCGCCCTATCCTGAGCCAATTTAGTGTCTCAAACTCTCTAATCTTTCAGCTATTTAATATCAATTAGTTTTAAAAATTTTGGCAATCTGGAGAATAAAATAAGGCAATTTTTAATGGAGAAGACAAACATTTCATGCAAATAGACTATTTAGCAAAACATATAGTAACAAAGCGGATATTATGCTCCGGTAAAAATTGCCTTCTAATCATATAGTAACAAAGCGAAAACAGTCTAAACATTATGTCCTAAACATGAAGTACAAAAGCGGTCTCAGCATATCCAAAAAGACATCTAATTGATTAGTAGAGCATAAGTTTATTAAAGGCCCAAAATCAACGTCGACCGGCAAGCGATCACATGTAGACAGACAGATGGATGCAACTGGTTAAAGTCAAAATGAGGGCATCTCCTTCCTTCCGAGCATCCAAGCTTAAACTGCAATCATAACAATTCAGGACAAACTACAATCATAACAATCATAACTGCCATCAAACTTAGTAGGCATATCTCTAGCATAATATGTAAGGTGAAAAGCATGAATACGCGGATCAACCAGCACAAAAAGCATGATTATAGAACCTTGGACCAGCAGTGCTAAACGAAAGAAGCTTGGAACAAATATTAAGAAATAACTATGAGAATTTTGGTCTAAAGCTACCAAGCCGATGTCTTTAGTGTTTCTACTTAAGCCTTTATAACTCTTTCTTCAAACATAATTTTGACTCGAATAGAAAAGAACACAACATCCTGTGTGTAACACAGCATAGCACATGAAAAAGAAACATGATCACCTTGGTTCAGGCAATCGAAACCAGTAAAGAAACTGATCATTACATTTCATCATGTTTTAATGATATAGGTGTCCATTTAAGAGGGAAACTAAGCAGTTATACTCGGTTAGTAATGCCCTGTCCATTTACTACTTTTCCCTGCTGATGTAATATTAGTGAAGAACATATAAGTGGATAAACCCCCCTAATGAGATAAGAAAAGAAGCATATGCACCATCTACTGCTACCCAGGGCCTTCTGGTAAATATGTAAATCCAGCATATATCAAATTAAAACATAGAAGATTGTACCAAAGTAGCGAGAGTAAGCTCACCTTTGCAACTTGTAAGTCCTTGCAAAACACAGAAAGAAAAAGCACCAACAACTTCAAGCTTCAGCCAGTCGCGTTGTATCCTTGTTACTGCATCTGCAAATAATATGAAATTCAGCAATCTTACTTCTTAAATATACCCAAACTAGATGCATACAACCAGAGCAAAAGCAGAGGGGTGTACAAAGTTGTTAGACTGAACTCACTTTTGCAATGCTGTGCGTACATACAAGAGAAGTCAGCAACAACCTTAAGCTTCATGCAGCAGCAGACTGAAATTCTTCATCTTGCAACAGGAACAAAGAGAATTAGATAAGTGCAATAATTCAGTCAGAGCATATGCATTCATGCACTCTTACATGATTTTAGGATAGAGAGCTGAAATGACACACCACATATATCATATAAGAAAGAATAAAAGAGTCTCTGGATCCACCAAAGAAAATACAGGGTTAAACAAGCAGTACTATCACAATACCAGCCATCTCAAGTTAAACAACTCTCATATTCTAACCACAAAACTTGTCAAGTCCAAGCAAAGGAACCCGCCCTGCTCGTTCTGATGAACGAAATGAAAATGTATGCAAATCACAATGCTCTAAACTAAACACTTATGTTCTGGACAGCAGCTAAGATGACATTAAACAAATAAACCTAAGAGTTAAGACCATCAAACTGCAAACTCAGTGATGGAAAAAGTACTCAGTAAGGGATCGACTTTGCAAACTCAGTTGGCTGGACTTGTCTAAATTATTTTTTGTCTCTCCTAATCAGCTGCATCGGTAAACACAGGAAATAAAACATAGCCAGCCTCAATCGATGAAGGATTGGAGCAATTCGACAGAAAAAAAGAGCAAAGAACATGGGCACTGAAAAAGCTTAAATCCCACTGCTCCTGTTGACAACCCTCACTGCAGGCACATGGAAAAGCATAGGCAAGTCATTAGATACACAAGGCAAGAAAAGCAAACTTGTTTGTATCGCTGCCCCTCCATGGACTCAGGTCACCGGCTCCATCACTGGTGTAGCATGCCTACAGGCATAGCAAAAGGTCGCAGATCGATTAGGCCAAGGCAAAGTAGATAAAGTGTATGCAAATTCCAAGGTGACCTCACCTTGGTAGGCATGTCCTCGAGGGCTTCAATATTCCTCAACTGCGAGCGCGACCTGACGCCATCGCCTGCATCCATCACTCCAAAATTTCAGGGCAAAAATTGGAACATTCGGCCAAAAATTGCATCGTCATCTTTAAGAGTTTCCAACCAAAGGTGCTACCTTTAGCGGAATCAAACAGGGAAGAGTAGAACTCCCCCTCCCTCTGCAACAGATCCGCGCTTGCCATGGCTGAACCCTCGTACGACCTCGGTCTTGAACCGCGGCACCTGTGGATGCGGTCCATTGGCCAGACCCGCGGCTGCCGCAACCAAATCAGCGGGCACTGAGGTCGGATTTGGCCGGATCCGCTCGGTGGGCTTGCAGATCAAGGAGCGCGTGGCCAGAAGCATGGGGATGCAGCGGCGGCACTGGAAGAAAGAGAAAGGGGGGTGGGATGAGGCGCAGCGAGCAGCAAGAGGCGGCGGTGGAAGGGGAGAGTAGAGCAACGTGGGGACCTATGGGGCGTGTGGCCAACAGCAAGGGGATGCGGCGGCGCTGGAAGAAGGGGGGGGGGGGTATGAGGCACAGCGAGGGCGGGGGAGAGGAGAGGAACGCGGGGAGCTAGCGCTGCGGGTGGGAGCCGAGGGGGGCATGTGAAAAATACCTGAGGAGCGCGGCCGCACCGCCGGCCGCCGTCTCGCTGGCGCGCTCTTCTCCGGCGCCGTCGCTGCAGCGGACGGTCCCCTGCCACGGAGGTGAGGGCCCGATCCAGATCCGCGGAGGGGGACGGGGATGCGGGGGAGGGAGGAGGTGCCTCGGCGGCCGAGGCGGGGAGGACCGGCGGGCAGGCCAAGGTGCGGCGCGGCGGCGACAGCCGAGCGGGTGGGTGGGCGGCGAGGGGGAGGCGGAGGGAAGGGGTGGGTGAGGAGGGGGTCGGTGAACGCTGAGGGACAGAGGACCGCGGGTTGATTTCACCAAAGCTGAAGGGTTTTTTCGCAAAATTACCCGTGAAACGCGGGCGTGCGAGAACGCTCGTACGGCGTCGCTCTCGCGCGAGGAGGAGGGGTTGGCTTTTAAGGAACCCGATGGCGATCTCGTCCTCTCGCTGTGAGCAACAACCAACGGCCACGTACACCACCCTTTGCGCACCGCCTGCTACCATCAGTTGCTCAAAATAGGTAGCTGGGCCATCGCGTGGCCTCGGCCAGCCCAGCAAAGTTTTTTTTTGCTCCGGTGAGAAAAAGGCCTCGCATCGCATGTGAACTGTGAAGGCAGTGGCTTGACTTGACAGGGTCCGTTTGGCTGCGTGTATGATCCTGGCCTGGCTCGCATCCATGAACCAGGTTCCCGTGAGCCAGGCTAAGTGCATGCAAATCCTCGTGTTTAGTTGTGTGTACGTGTCCAGCCTTGTTGAGAAGAGATGATGTTTGGTTAGCTATATGTGTTGTGTCGCATTAGATAAGATTAGTAAAAATAAATAATTTTATAATGTTTAATTTATTGAGTTGCGTTTTAATGGTTTCAGAGGATCGTTCACGGGCCAAATTCATTGTTATACCCGAGGCGCCAAACTGACTTCGAATTCAGTTGGATCAGCGGTGCCTGACGCCGAATTCACAAACTAACTTCGAATTCAGTTAGTTGGATTCGGTTGTGCCTGACGCCGAATTCACTCAATTCTTTTTTTTTGTTACTAGTTTTCTCCACTCCTGCTTGCTAATTCAGACAATATTAGTTATTCTTCTTCACAAGAAGTACCTGCTAGGCTATTGCAGGCATAAAGATATAGGGTTCCTGCTTCTATAAGGACTCGGAGAAGAAACAAATCCAACTAATTTCTTCACTTGGTTTTATGTTAAAGATGAACGGATAATCAACGGTTTAATTCTCACCCTGCGCCGGCTATCCGTGATCAGCACAGGTGTTTGATTAGTGTTTTCCCTCCTCCATTACCAGCCGGCTATGTGACGTGAAGCGGCGGTGCCTTTGGCAGTTTGGCAGGTAAGCTCACAAGCTCTGGTTTTTTCCTTCTGTGTGTTCTCCACGCGTACGTCGACCAGTAAAAAGCTAAACACCACCTTCCTCCTCATTAAAGGATTCAAAGGAATAACATGTAAATTCATGAAAAACACACACGTACACATGACTTTAAGGCATGCATACAGTGGGCTCAAATTAAATCATATTTTATACTCTCTCAATCTTTTCATTCCAAATTACTATTCACCATCAACTTTTTTTTCCAAAACGTTTACATACAACAGTCTCTTTCTATTAGTAGTCATAATTCCTCATAATTTTTTGACCAGTTTCAGGCAATGGTTATTAGGCCTGCTGCTTCAAGACTCTCTAGGCCATGTGTACATGTTTATCTGACCTAGCGACGACCAGTGTCGTCATCACATCATGACCCCCGCTCACGTCTCGATCGCTTGCTCGAAATTGCCGGCCATGGCGTGTCCGCGTCCACCTGCCCACGCCTTTGCGAGGAATCGTCAGAGCTGACGCGATAAGGACTCGCCTCGCATGTGAAGCCGGCAGCGGGCAGCGGCAGGCGCAGTGCCCCCCTTTCTTTGTTCGTCGTCAGGCCGGCCAACTCGATCTCTTTCCTTCTTCGGGCATGCGTGCGTGGTGATGGGACTAGCTCGATCTCGATCGACACGGACTAGCAAACAGTTTCACTAAGGGGGTGTTTGGTTCCCCTGACTAAAGTTTTAGTCCCGTCACATCGAAGGGAAGAATGCTAATTAGAAGTATTAAATATAGATTAATTACAAAATGCATTACATAAGTCAGGACTAATTTACGATACGAATCTATTAAGCCTAATTAGTCCATGATTAGACAATATAATGCTACAGTAATAATTTGATAATTATGAGCTAATTATAGGTTAATTAGGCTTGTTAGGTTCCTCTCGTGGAGTAGATATGACTTATGTAATTAGTTTTATAATTAATTTATATTTAGTGCTACTAATTGTCACTTATTTGAGGGACTAAACTTTAGTCCCTAGGATCAAACACAGCCTAACACTGACTACTGCTCGCGATGCGAAGATAATCTGTAGTAGATGTTTTCTCAGGAATCAGATAATGCAGTACCGGTGTTCCACCAGTACGTTTCAATATCATCACAGAATCGAAAGTAATATATGGTTGCCGATTGGGGTTGCTTATTCTTTGCCAAACCCCATATCAGCTACTAAAACCATTCTGCATTGGTGTGCCAGCATTGTCTTTGTTCTTTGCACGTCGTTGTTATATCTCTATGGTTACTTTCTCCGTCATTCTAATTTATTTTATTTTTATTATGGTAGCATAAATTGAGCTTTGCTAACTATGACTAATTTTATAGGAAAAAATCGATAACAATGTTTATAACATTCAATTAGTTCCATTAATTGCACTCGATCCCGTGAAATATGTGTTATTGCATTTAGTTGATATATATAATATAGATGTTAATAATAGTGACCGGACAAACCCAGGGGGTCCCCTAACCATCGGGGTAATCACCCTCAAAAAACGATATGCCACGAAAGGCCAAATCACCGACAGCCCGGAAGGCCCGGACGGGCAGCTCGGCCCGTCACAGCCTATCGCGGCCCAAGAACAGCCGTGCGAGCTCACCCGTCAGGGGGACCCAAATCGCTACTCCCGTCTCCGCCTCGCTCGAGGGCCGCGCGCCCTCCAGCGGGCACGACACAAACCCCGCCTCGCTCGAGGGTCGCGCACCCCCTCGAGCAGGCGAGTCGACTCCGCCTCGCTCGAGGCCAACTCTCTACTTAACGCGGCGCACTCCGGCTCCCTGCCCGACAACGGCATTTAATGCCCGCCCCGTCAGGCGGGCGCCGAAGTCAAAAGGCAATCTCTCCCCCACGCCGCGCCGCTGACACCAACAGAGCACACTGCTCCACCCACTCCACCTGCTCCGGTCACTCAGCGTCCTCTCCAACACTGTGCGGGCGCACGCGGAACTGCGCGAGGTCCTGTGCTGACTGGCAGGCGTCATTCCAAGCCACTGTTGTACCCACTCCCGTCCTTCCCCCCGGCGGGGAGCCCTCGAATGGGTATGGAGGACCCTCGAACAAATATCTAGGCGACGACCGAGTACAGACTCCGGGCAGGCGTGGCCTGGTGATGACGAACGCCGGGTCAAATCCGCCAACTCTCGACCATCCCCTGGTGAACCGAGTACGCCGCGCACTGTGGTTGACGGCGGCCACCATACCGACCCCTGTACCGCCAACTTCGGTCCTTCCTCACCTGCCCCGCCCCCGAAGTCAACCAGCGAACGGGCAGCTGAACGCGGACTGCGGCAGCAACACCCCTCGAAGCCGCTCCAGGACAAGCATAAGGACGGCCGCGACACTCGCAGAAGCCGGGGCTCGCCATAAATCTCCTGCCAATGCATGCCCGGCGCCATGCTCTCCAGTACATAACGCTGTAGCACGTCACGCTTGTACTTGTAAATCCTTCCCCCGCCTTACTCTCCGTGATCTATAAAAGGAGGTAGGGGGAGGACAACGGAGGCTGAGGGAGACACGATATTGGCACTCGCCTCAATCACACTCGCTTTCAGGGACTTGGAGACTCCTCCTCCTCTCCCGCCTTGTTTGTAGCCCCCCTCTGCAAGCACTCCGGTGCAAGATAGTACAGCGCCCCGAGCGCACCCTGCTGGACGTACGACCTCACGGTCGGAACCAGGATAAACGCTTGTCTCATCGTGCTAGCTCTTGCATCAACCGTCAAGGGACGGGACACAGCGCATTCTGTTTGGCGCTGGGGATTGGTCGACCGATCCCAGCACCGACAAATAGTTTCTAACTTGATCAAAATTTAAATCAGTATGATCTATGATAAAACTAAAGTAAACTATAATTATGATCCTAACAAAAGATAATTTAGCTAGGCGACAATGACAAGGGGATAAGAAATGTTGTTTTTGCATTAAAAATGAATCAACTCAACATTTACTCTTTGATTGTCCTATGGCTAAATTTATCTGGAGAATTGTCTAATGTTTCTTGTAACTTAAGACCACCTACTAGTATCCATCATATGTTTAATAACTGGTTAGTGGGGGTAGACAAGAAGCTCAAATTTAAAATTCTGGTTGGGGCAAGCGCGTTGTGCTAGGCGATATGGCTTAGTCATAATGAGATACTTTTGACAAGGGCCCAGCTCCTTCATTTTTGCAGGTTATCTTTAGGGGAACGCATTGGACCAGATTTTGGTCCTTGCTTCAAAATGAGGAGGATCGGTCAGCAATGAAGGCAGCTTGTATGTAGATTGAAACAACTGCAATGGAGGTCTTCGCCAGATTTGGATGACGATTCAACAACATAATTTCTTATCAGTTTTCTTTTAGACAGTTCATAACAGTTTGCCAAAACTTTATCTTTGCTATTCCCTGGTGTGCACAACGTAAAGCCCACTGGGGGGAAGATAGCCGAGGATATGATCACAAGCCTCGCCTAGACAACTGCTGCGCCACAATCCTCTTCGCGTGCACGCTCGCCGTGCTGCTCGTCGGCCTGGTGTCTCTCTTCGTGATGCCGTCCAGCTCCGTCGTCGCCACCGTCCTGGTGATCACCGTCGACGACGCCTCCCTCGGTAACCTGTCACTCGCCGAGCCCGCGCCGGCCAATGGCACGCGTTTGTCGGCTACAACTTCTCGGTAGCGGTTGCCCTGAACACCCTCTACGAGGAGATCTGGTTCACCTTGCCGCTCGCTGCTGAGCTCCGCTTCCGAGGCCACGCCTTCACCCGCGCCCAGCTAGCGGGCTGGGACGAGCCCGGATCCACCCTTGCAGCAGGGTGGTCTACGTCATGGCGGGGGAGGCCCAGGGAGCGCGCCACAGGCTTGTTCGAGCTGGAGCTCGCCGTCTCCGGGGAGATCAAGTACAAGGTCCGCTCCGACAGGCACAACATCGGGGTGACCTGCCCGCTCAGGCTCTCGCCGTTGACGGCCACAACGGCGCCGACGGTGCTCATGCCGGCGGTGTTCGAGAGCGTCGAGTGCACGTAGGCTGCCAAACTAATAAAAATTAGGGGGCTCAAACTTGAGATAAATTGGCCAACTAATAAAAAAATGTCATATTCTTTGTCAAAACTTCTATTTCTCTGTTTATGGTGGCCAAAAATTAAAGAGGGGCTCCATGGTGTCCCGGATTGTAGGGGGGCTAGAGACCCCCTAGCCCCCTTTGTAGCTCCGCCACTGGCCTCACCGTATTGCGGTTGTTTGATCGATTTACTGGATAATCCCTTTCTGGCCTTTTCTTACTTTACTGCTTTGTGTGATCCTCACTTGTAGTGTTTGGGAAGGAAAAAGTTTGTGAAACCATCCGCAACCATTTGTTTCACTCTTTAGAGTATTTGGATTATTGTGGCATGCATGCACGGTGCATTTTCTTTGAATGCACTGAATTAGGCCAAAGTAATTGTAGCATCTCTACGTCCTCAATTTTAAGTTTTGCCAAAGAAAACGTCTAAAAGGAAAAAAAAATGACACATGAAACCATATAGTGTAGATGCTGGACGGATATTGTAGTACGTGCGATAAATTCAGAAATGATGGAAAAAAACACACCTGCAGGAATCAAAATGTATAGTCCGGCATATTGATTTGCAAGCAGCAAGCAACGCTCGAGCTGAGAGCTGCCCACCGAATTGATGAACCACCTTTGTCATCTTTGCACGAGATGGAATGGCGGTGCAAGATAAAAGGTGATGCTTATTACCAATTCAGGCAATGCTTGGGAGTTCTGCTACTGCTTGAAGATTCTTCCTTCACAAGGCTTTGCTAGGATGAAACGTGATGGTTTTCTTGCGTTCACATTGTTGGTTAGCAAAGGGCTAGGCTTCGCAAAGAACTCAGAAACACAGATAATCAAGCCGATCTGAAGAGTTTTTTCTAATGGTTTAGTTGCCTTGCTACATTTTATGGAATGACTAGCATGTACACTCGTGATTATTAACAAACAATCGGTGCTTGGATTTTAGAAATCAGACGCCCTTGCCCCCCCCATTTCTACTAGCAGACATCTGCATACACGTGGTCTCAAGTGACCAAAACAACGACCCCGCCGTCCAGAGACTGCAGCCATCCCTCTCCAGAGAAAACCTCTTCGGAGCTTATCAGGGATGCCATTGCAAAGTAGCTAGTCGGATATGTGAGATTTTCTTTCATCAGCGTTAAGTGACCTTCGCGGTTCAAAAGCCTTGCTTTAATTTCCCGGTAGGAAGTTTATCAGCGACCGAATCGACTAGGGATGGTAATCTGATTTACCTAGGTGTTTAATGTAGGCCCAAATATTTGATCATCAGGAAGTTCGTGATCTCACAAGAGAACCATTAATTGTTGAGCGACCTGCAAGTGAGTCTCTCACAACGGATTGGCGCATCAGGTGTCATTTTGCTAGATTTGTTGCATACGTCCCATTTCACGGAGAGAACTCCAGAGAAAGAAGAGAAATAAAACTACAAACATATATACGGAGTATAAACACAAAGTATTCGATCAGTTAGTGTTTAGCCGTTCAGGGCCGGGATTAGAGTGGCACACTATAAACCTTTAGTACCTTCTAATCATTGATGTGGTACAATATATGTGCAGTAATTTTTTTTTAGATAATGGAAATTAATCCAGCCTTGACCCGGGGGCTACGGCCATAGTTTACAAAAGCGCAGCACTTCTGTCCGCTCAAACACTCAATCACAAAAACAAAAAGAACACACCATAAAGTTTGAGAAATATTAGCCTACAATTCTATTACTAAATCTCCATCCATGGTGCGCGAAGATCCGCATTGCCAAAGCCTCCAGCGATTGACATGCCTCCGTTATTGCTTGTTTGTCTTGCTCAAGCCGTTGTAGCTGAGCCCAAAACCGGAGCCAATATGTTCCTCTGAACAATACCTGCAAGTAAGTTTTCATGGGAGATTTGTCAAACACTAAATCATTCCTACTGAGCCACAATGCCCAACACAAAGCAGCAACTCCGACCAACAATTGCCCTTTTAATTTTCTTCCCATCCCTACAAGCCATGCATTAAATAAATGGTTAAAGCTATAGGGAGTCTGTAAATTAAAAGCAAATTGTACGGCTCTCCATAGGAATTTGGCCATATGACGACAGTCAAAAAAGAGATGCTGAATTGTCTCTGGACTGGAACAGAAAGCACAAAGTTTACTACCATTCCAATTCCTTCTAGCAAGATTATCCTTAGTTAGTTAGGATCATATGTGCAGTAATTATTAAACGCAGAAGTAAAATGCTTCCAGCTTTCGGGAATCAGATGTACTATACTGCTATAATCAGTATTGCTTCATGCCAGTGGCAGTAGCAATCAGGTTGATATGGCTGGTCCAGCGAATTGAGTAATCTGTATTCTTTATTAGCGTTGCGCGTGAAATGGGCGCTGATGCTTATTACTGGTTTAGGAAACTAAACAGCGCACACTAGTAAGCCCTAGGCTGCGTGTATTCTCGCGGCCACATCGCATCACGCGGCGTCGCCCCTCTCGTCGTCCTCTCGCTCATGTCCCAGCAGCGCCCGGCTGTGTGTGGAGTGGAAGCTGATAATAAGGACTAGCATCGCATGTGAAGCCGGCCAGCGGCAGTGCCCCCATTTGGTCGTCAAGCCATGTGCTCAAAAAAAAAATGGTCGTCAAGCCAGCTCTCTGCTCGATCTATTTCCTTCTTCGTGCATGCTCAAATTAAGTTCAGGGCTAAGGAAGAAATTCTAGGCACGGGCTAGCACACAACTACTCGAGTACCACTCCATGCGATGATATATACTACCTCCGTTCTCAAATATTTGTCGTTTAGAACAACTTATTTAGTTCAAAAATGAACTAATTTACTTGTCCTAAAAGTCATGTATTTAAGAACGGAGGAAGTATATGGGAAATTGTTTTCCAGGAATCAGATACATATGGCACGCTACCAGTACATTTCAGCATCACGGAAAGTAATGATTGCCGATTAGTGTTGGTTATTCTTTTTTCAAACTACTAAAAACTACTATGCATTGATCCGTGTTATCGGTGATGACAGCGAAAAGTCGTATATCAACGGATGAGGCAGCGGTGGTTTAGGTCGGCACACCTTGATCGCGTCTTTAATAACTCTTCTTTTCCCCCTCTTACTGAAATAACATTATCAGGGTGTTCTTGGAAAAAGAAGAGCTCGGAACACCTAAAATTACTACGTCGTAAAAAAATTATACCGACAGCTGTCCAAACTTGCAACGATATAGAAAAAATAAAAGTGAGATGATATAGAACTATTACTTTGGATTATAGATTGATAGATATAGAAATACTAAATAAAAGTAAGATATATCGCCCTGTTCGTTTGGCTGGTGGCTGGCGCTGGTTTTTGCTGAGAGAAAAACACTGATGGCTGGTTGGTGGTTGGTGGCTGGTGCTGATTTCTACTGAGAGAAAAACACTGTTCGCTGACTGGAAATCATCCAGACGAATGGAGATTGCAAGCCAATTATATATAGCTCAACGGTTAGGACATTGTATTCTTTGTGGTGGAACTTTTCCATATGGATTTGATCGTATTTATGGTTAATAATTTATTTAGCGAGATGTTTGTGGTGACCTCGATATCAAGACATCTCGTCCTAATCTTTCATATCCTTCGAGGAGTAGGATATGTGTGTACATTGATAGGTGTGAGTGTACGTGTATATTGTGTGTACATAAAAGAGTACGGAGTGACACATCAAATAGAAAAGCATGACCGGCCTTATCGATTTTAATTCCTAATCTTTCCAAAGTGCTTATAGGGGTAGTATAATGTTTCTATGTAAGTTCAAAGATGAGCCTCCCCTTTGCCAAAGTTCTAGGTACAAGGAGAGATCGAGCAACCCCTGTATAACTAAAAATCTCCGATCCCTAATTCGGCGGCGGAGTTTTAATTGGCGACGGTGAGTTCCTTCATTTTCACCATTTCATTTTTCTTTTTACGGAATGGGCAACTAGGTGTCATCCTGAAAATGGTGTGAAGTCTAGACCAAATCCGAACCAAACCAACAATATTTATGTCCGTCGATAAAATCCCATCAAACCAATCCACATGCCTACAGAACCGACCCGATCCAACCCACCATCGTGCTCCAACCAAAACCTCATTGGATCCACGGTTCCACCCCTAATACTAATCACATGAGATTACTGGCTAATATACGTGGGAACCCAAGCCTCTAACGAGTACAATAGCTGCACCGCCAACCAGTACGTAAGAGGAACAAGAGGGGATGATGGAGACCTGCAATAAGAGAAAGGAAAGATCAAGATGGGAAGGACCTGAGGCATGCGAGATCCGTTTCACACAGCAAGAAGGGAACTCAAAGAGTGGGCATACCGGTGGGTTCTTGTCAGTCGTCGCCGGTGTGGAGTACACTACTTGTTGGTAGGGTAGAACCGTAGAAGACGACGATGCGAGGTGTGGATATCTTGCTGGAGATGTAAAAGGTGAGGAGCGCGACCTTGGGGCTTCTGGCGTCTCGTGGCAGCACCGGCTAGCCGTAGACCAGTAGATGCGCAACAACGAGCTTCAGGCCGCCACCGGCGGTGGGGATGCAGGATTCACTGAACCAACCTAAACCGATCCGTTGTTGAGAAAAAACCAAACCGGATCGAATTACAGGACACTTAGACCCATTTACCACCAAACTGACTGGCCCAAATAGCAAATCCAGACCATTGCAACCGGGCTGGACCTAGACCATTTCCAGGATGAGCTAGGTGGGATTGACCAACTAGATCATCATCTAATACTTGACCACTTTATATCATCAATTCCGGTGTATGTTTGGGTGTGTAAGTATTTGTGTTTCGCAAAATGACAAGTAGATAAATCTGACACATTATTCTTGTAACACTAAATAACATTGACATTCTAGTAACACATGATTCTAGCAACATTAACATGATCCTAGATAAATCTCAGCTGTGAACGATGAACTCCCTTCTCTCCCTCAGAACGAACCCGGCTAGTTCCTCGAAAAAACAGAACGAACCCAGCTGCGCATACATATCCTTCCCATCTCATCGATTTGCAAGTCCCAACCACCCAGTTTGCTGTTCTTAGTGTACCACTCCATTTCTCCATCTGCCCTGCTTCACCTGCGCGGCTGCGGATCATGGCCCAGGGCGAGGGGCGCGTGGCAGCCTGCTGCGCCGCCCTCGCCGCGCTCGCGCTCGCGCTCGGCGTGGCGCTCGTGGCGGCGTACGCCTTCGTCGTCCCCGTCCGGGTCACCGTCGACGACGCCTCCCTCGGCGGCCTGGCGCTCGCCGGGCCCTCCCCGGCCAACGGCACGGCGTCCATCGCCTACAACGTCTCGCTGGCGGTGTCGCTGCACAACCACAACTGGGCCATGTCCGTCTGGCTCACCGCGCCGCTCGTCGCCGAGCTCCGGTTCCGCGGCCACACGTTCCTGCGCTCCGAGTCGAGCGGGGACGACTGGGAGCGGATTCACGCGCTGTCGAAGGCGGTCTACGGCATGGAGGCGGCGGAGGAGAGCGCGCCCATGGCGCTCGGGCGCGGCGGGGCGGCCGAGTTCGCCAGGGAGCGCGCGGCGGGCGTGTTCGACCTGGAGCTCGCCGTCTTCGCCGAGGTCAAGTACGAGGCCCGCCGCCGGCGGCGCGCCATCAGGGTCACCTGCCCCCTCAGGCTCTCGCCGTCCGCGGAGCCTGCGCCGCCGGGGGCGTTCGCGAGGGTCGTGTGCACGTAGGCTGGCGTGCAAATGCGCATCGCTCAACTCGTCGCGCTCGCCATTTCCGGGTGAGAGGGCATAGACGTGTAGGTTTACTAATTAGTACGTAGTAGGTGCTGGAACATCGAACTAGCATGAGCCAGCTTCGTTTCATCCGTTCGACTACTTGTGATTTTCGATTATGTGCACAGTACATGGAGTGCTTAATAATTTCAACCCAACCTCTATATGCTGAAAGTTCGCAGTATGCATGATCAGTGAGAGTAATCCGCTTTAATTGTTCTTGCAGGTGGTTGTTAGCTCGTGTTCTTCTATATTTGTTCTATCTTGTAGCCAGCACCACTTCGTAGTCTTGGAAGAATTAATAGCAGCAACCGCACCAGTTTAACTGGGGAAATATAGTTGGATCAATGTTTTTTTTTGTCTTTCATTTGCTTTTCAAAACGACTGACTGGATTGCGTCAAAGGAACTGTAGCGTACGTACGTTCTCTTTTTACAAAGGGAACAGAGAACACCAAAAACAGTAACTCAGAAAAGCAGCGATGGTTTATTCTATGCGGTTATATAGATATATGAGTTAAATGCATCGTTAGTACATAAACTTGACGGATAGGTGCGTTTAGGTACATCATCTTTCTAATTGCTCGTTTAGGAGCAACAACTTGGCATGTATGTGCAAATAGGTCACAAAACAACACACGGGCAAAATGATGCCACGTAGGCAGATGATGTGTTAGCTGATTTTTTTTTTGGAAAAGACTTTACTCATTGGGCAATTTAATTGAGTTGATTAACATGATGTTTTGGGTTTTTTTAGGATGTTGTATCGAAAAAATATTATAAATGTTTCAAAATCATATATTTTATAAAAAATAATTATTTTTGGCTAGATTAAATAAAATAATAAAAAGCACGATATATTCATGTTTGTCTATATCTCATCAAATCTTTTCCGTTTCACTACTCACTTACTGTTTTGAAACTCATGCCGTGAAGTGATGAGTACCGGGAAGGACTACTGACGTGCGGCATGGAAAGACTGGCCGGGTGGCATTGGACATGGAAAATACCTGCCGACGGCATGCCGTAGAAAAATTGATCGGCCCAAAAACTTGATCTCCGTATAAACTTGTAGCCGTAAAAAACAGTCCTAACAAACAATAGAAAAATAAATGGGGGGTAATTTGCAATAGTTTTGCCCGTATGTCTGGTGACCTATTTGCACCCACATGTCAAGTTGGTGCTCATAAATGAGCAATCAGAGAGATGATGTACCTAAACGCACCCACTCACCAAGTTGTTGCTCATAAATGAGCAATCAGACAGATGATGTACCTAAACGCACCCACAAGCCAAGTTTACGTACTAATAATGCATTTAACTCTAGATATATACATGGAGGTATAGACTATAGTACTTTACTGTGTCTTGATAATAAACACGTGTAATTTCGCGAACAACACTCCACGAATTTCAGAAATAGGGCGCAATCATTTTTACTGGTCATACCAGCAGAGGGAGCTAGCCATGTGTGTATCAATGTATGCCTGCCCAGCTTGATCACTGGACACACGCGGTCACATGACCATCTCGGCCTCTTGTTCCGCTCGAGCTCTGATGCCGCCCAGCCCGTTGATGAAAGCGACAAGTAGTCGGATCAACCGAGGCAGTGGTTGTTGCTGGTCGATGAGCCTCAACTAATCTGATTCCTCCACTGTCCGTGCCTAGCTATTTCCATCACCCAGAACTTGAAGCAATGAAGCATATGCACGAAGAAGGGAAATAGAGAGCAGAGCTAGCTAGCTAGCTAGCCTGACGATCAAAGCCTCAAAGGGCGTCACTGTCACTGCCCGCTGGCCGGCTTCACATGCATGCGAGGGGCGAGTCCTCATCGGCTTCCGTTCCACGCAGAGCCGGGCAGATCGAGCAAGTGATCAAGGACGAGCATCAGAACATGGCGGGGCGGGGGGTGTTGTGTCCGCGCGCGTGTACCGGCGGCCGTGCCTTTTCCGCGTTTGATGCTTGCTTGCGCAGAGCGAGAGAGGACTAGCTAGGACGAGTTGGGCGACGCCTCGTCATGTGGTGCACTAGTAAGTACTCGCGTAACCCCTAGGCTGAAAGTTTGTCCTCGCGGCCATGTGTCATCATATCACGCTGCGCCGCCCATCTCGTCCTCTCCCTCCGCGCAAGCATGAAACGGGGAGAGCGCGCAGCGTCACTAGCACTACGCAACGCCCCATCCCACCCAACCCAACACAACACCCCCATGTTCTGATCTCTGATGCTCACGTCTCGATCACTTGCTCCAAATCGCCGGCCGGCCATCGCGTGGCCGTGTCCACCTGCCCGCCCGCCCGGCCCGTGCGAGGAACCGAAGCACTCGCATTCGCTTGTGATCGAAGCCGGCCAGCGGCAGTACGTGCTCGCGCTCCATCTGCTCTGTTTCCTTCTTCGTTCCATTCCGTATCCTCTACTGCGCTTGCGGGCGCAGACCATGGCCGAGGAGCAGGAGCTAGCCAGCCGGCTGCTGCGCAGTCCTCGTCGCGTTCGTGCTCGCGTAGTACTCTAATTAATTAGTGGAAGCTGGAACATCGAACTAGGGCTTCTTTCACAGCGCTCGGCTACTTCCATTCTATGCTTAATTTCAACAACTTGTACGTACATGTGTTGTTGAAAGCTGGCTTTGTATGATCAGTGAGTAACCCGGTTTAATTGCTCTTAACTTGCAAGCGTGGTTCATTGTGTTCTTCAATATTTTGTTCTACCACTAGTATATTGTAGCCATCACAGTTCGTAGTCTCGGTAGAATTAATATAATGGCACTGGTGATGATCTGAATGCTCCAAGCACCAAGGAAGATGATCAGCTCTGCAGCGTGGTGATGAAGAGGGAGAGCCTGCTTTATATTACAACAAAGACGCACACACACTGCCTCGAAGAAGCCAGCCCAAGTCCTCTTCGAGGGAGACAAAGCCAAGCCCAAAAGGAAGGCCCATTCAAGCTTCGCTGTGGAATAGTAGGAAGGCCTAAATGTCGGCCTGAGCTAGGGTATGGCCCTTCCGGCTCAAAAAAAAAAAAAAAAACTTCTTCCGCTGGAGGACAACGTAGTACATGCTGATGGGCATCTAAAAACGTAGGCAAGAAACATACTGATAGCAATTCATTAAACTTCTTTTTTTGCAAGTCTACTTACACCGTCCTTTGTCTGTACGAAAGAGAAAATAGAGATGTGATATGACTTTTAGAGTAGTTTTTGTTAACGAATGATTCGTGCGATAAGAGAAATGGTCCCTTTTAAGGCTGCACGGACAAAAAAGTTATAGGCAAGAAGGACGCTGCACTAGTAACACAATTAATAATTTGTTCGAAATATCAGCTATACATATCGACACAGTTACGAAGGTGCTCAGTCCAAAAAAAAGTTACGAAGGTGCTCGGTGTGTTTGGTTCTAGGGACTGCACTTTAGTCGGTTAGATGTAGATCAATTAGAACTATTAAATATAAATTAATTATAAAACTAACTGCATAAATCATGGTTAATTACAAACCCATTAAACCTAATTAATTTATAACTAATTCATCATTAGAACATATTTACCGTAGTAATCATGAACTAATCAAAATTAATAGATTCGTCTCGCAAATTGTCCTCATTTATACAATAGATTTTTAACTAACGTATATTTAATATTTATAATTATATTTTTATATCCGATGTGACGTGACTGAACTTTAAAAGGTGAGATCCAAACCCCCCAACTATGGATTCTCATATGAAAAAAATGATGGAGCAAAAGTACAAAATAATTACTACTATGTTAAAAAGATCATTTTCATTTCATCATAGCCTACAAACTATTTTTTCTTACAAATTTCTATTGATTTGGGAGATGCTTGATCGCACGTTTTTAGAAACGTCATACTTTTACAAACGGGAGAGCAGATAGATCCATTTTTCTTTTTTCAACCTTAGAACAATCTCATTGACTGATTCCTATTAGTAATAGAAAAAAAATTCCGCTTATCTGATGAGATCATCATGTTAGAAATTGCAAACACAAATTGGACATGTTTTACATTCGAACATTAATTAATATTCAGCACCTCAACGGAAGTTTTCCGTGCACTTGGTACACATCGACGACTACTCGTTACAGTACAGTGGACGACGGCGGATCTGTCCTAGAGGATTGAGAAGCAATAAACATTGGATTTGGGATTAAATTAGTCAGATGACACCAAATGAGAAGGTGCCATTCCCGTTGTATGATTCCCCAACCAATTTGTTCGATTCCGTAGCTCAGCAAATCTCTACTCCACTCCAGCAAATCACAAGCAGGCGGACACCTCTCTTCCCCCTCTCAGCTGCTGCTCCATTGCTCGCGGTCAAATGGCCCCCGCCGCCGTCCTGAGGCGGGTCCACCTCGCCGGCGTCCACTCGTTGACCGGCCGCCGGCATCTCGGGGTGGGCCGCGTCTCGATGCCTGCTCCGGCGACCCCGCCGCCGCGCGTTTCATGGCGTAGGTGCTCGCCTCTGATCCAAAAGCTCTCCGAGCTGTGTCGTACCTACTGTATGAATAAATGCCGGTTAGAGTTCTTTTGGTGTAGCAGTTTCAGAAACGTCTCGCTCGTTGGTTTGATTCATTTCGTCCCTTTTCCTAATTTATTGGCGACCTCGCCGTTGTCTCAAGAGAACAGAGCTTGGATTTTTGGGTTCGATAGTCAATATCTTATCTTTCAATCATAAGCTTTGCGATTCCTCAATTGAAAATTTGTGATGTAGTCTTTCTTTTTCTTCTATACAAACAGAGCAGAGATCTGGAGTGGCTGCTAGGAGGCGCCTCTGGGCGAGTGCGAGTGGTTCCTTCGAGCAAGATAACATTGGGGAGGACGTGGTATTGCCTCCTCAGGTGCCGTTCTGATGCAATTTCTTTATGCCTCAGCTAGTGGGCTTTTGTACTCTATCAGTGTTGGGTGGTCCATAAGTATTTGCTTTACACTTTGGATTGAATTTTACAGGTAGTGGAGGAGAGTAAAGTAGATTTGCTGAAGATCTTAAAGAGTGCCAATAGAGTGATTCCACATATAGTATTGGGGAGCACCATCCTGGCTCTGGTGTATCCACCTTCTTTTACATGGTTCACA
This sequence comes from Echinochloa phyllopogon, assembly GCA_033239725.1. Classification (NCBI taxonomy): domain Eukaryota; kingdom Viridiplantae; phylum Streptophyta; class Magnoliopsida; order Poales; family Poaceae; genus Echinochloa; species Echinochloa phyllopogon. The sequence continues at coordinate 43,347,985 of BTCW01000002.1, read as the reverse complement.
ACCAGGTCTGTCTTGCGATGTTTTTTCTGTTTAGTTCAAATTCAGCTATTAAACTATGTAGTATGAATATATGTTGTTGAATCAACTGTCAGTTGAACTTAATATTTCAGCTTCACTTTGAGCAGTATAGCTAATGGTACACATAGCCTCTAAGAACATTCGTTTACTGAAGTTTTCTGAGTTCTAAACTGTTCTTTCAGTCCCATAACTCCATAAGTAAGAAACTTAGGGAGCCTATCTTCTCAGAAATATGCTTATAATTGATTCATCAAAAGCCATTTAAATTTTGTGTTGAATCCTTGCTAATAACCATCTTTCCACTCTCTGGACTGTAGGAATCCTAATGGTTCATATTAACTGATAAAACCCAATATCCATTTTCTTATAATGATAAATCATGAAGGGCCTACGTCTCACTTATAGGCAGGCTTGTATTTACGCAATTAAATAGTTTCATGTTTGTGTCAGTAGCATAGGTTCTGTGCACTTGTTATTTACATTTCTAGTGTGTATCTGTGTCAATATTCTTGCAGGTATTATGCACCAGCTTTGGGATTCTTGATGTTTGCTGTTGGTGTGAACTCAAGTATCGAGGATTTTATTGAAGCAATAAAAAGGCCGGATGCTATTGCTGCTGGCTATATTGGACAATTCGTCATTAAGCCTCTGTTCGGATTCCTTTTTGGCACTCTTGCAGTTGCTATTCTTAATCTTCCAACTGCTTTAGGTAAGAAATTGAGTTCGTTCTTTTATATGCTTTAGAAGGAACATAGCAGATTTACCTGAGTATGTAGAGTTCTGAGATGAACTTCTTTCTAGGTGCTGGTATCATGTTGGTTTCATGTGTGAGCGGAGCACAACTTTCAAACTATGCAACTTTCCTGACGGATCCACATATGGCTCCTCTAAGCATTGTTATGACATCACTGTCAACAGCTACTGCAGTTTTTATCACCCCAACATTATCTTACTTTCTTATTGGCCAGAAATTACCTGTGGATGTAAAAGGGATGATGTCCAGCATTGTTCAAATAGTTGTTGCTCCAATTGCAGCTGGATTGCTTCTGAATAGGTATTCCCTTCATTGCTCTGAACTCTGAAGTACAGGGGATAGCTGTGCTATATTAAATGGTTCTCTTGCTATATTTCTGATTTTTTTTGTTCCCAATTTGATTTAAGTTCCATTTTCAGTGTCTAAATTCATGATTATTTATATTGTGCAGATTCCTTCCAAGGATCTGTGCAGCTATTCAGCCATTTCTCCCTCCGTTGTCAGTATTTGTCACTGCTTTGTGTGTTGGCTCACCACTGGCTATAAATATCAAGGCTGTTTTGTCCCCATTTGGATTAGCCATTGTGCTGCTCCTTTTTGCATTCCATACCTCATCTTTTGTAGCTGGTTATCATCTTGCTGGTACTTGGTTTCACAAATCAGCCGATGTGAAGGCACTACAACGAACAATATCTTTTGAGACAGGTGATGTGCTCTCCTGTTACATGATGATATGTTCTCTCTATTTTTATTTGTCTCACCAGTATCTCTTGCAGGAATGCAAAGTAGCCTTCTTGCTCTTGCTTTAGCAAACAAGTTCTTCCCGGATCCACTAGTGGGTGTGCCTCCAGCCATATCCGTATGTGAACTTTTCCCCATCCACTAGTAGTTGTGCCTCTTGCAGATTTATCTTTGACTCTTCCAAATGGCACTTCCCTGAGATTAATCAAGAGTATAGCTGTCAAGCTATGAATTTATCATATACAGTTCCACGGAATTAACATCTGACCAACAAATAAAAAACATATTACTTTGCCTCTAGACCTAGAAATCAACATAAACTATGTAACCACATTATTACTGCAATAGCATATGTGTTCAGCGTATCTTAAGCGCTTTGAAAGAAAGCATATTTTTGGTTTTGCTTTGCATATACGTTAATGAGGATTTAACCATTATTAACTTGATTCATATCTGCAGGTTGTGATGATGTCCTTAATGGGGTTTGCTCTCGTCATGGTATGGTCCAAGAAAACAGAAGCGTAGTAACCCATCTTGAATTGAATCAACTTAACCTTGTATTCAGACATTGCAAGAACACTTGTCAAAGTTTTAGCCAGGCTAACTGAATCCCCCATGTTTAGCAATCTAGCAATGTTCATCCACCTGTATCATACGGACAGCGTATGGCCCAACTACTGTTCAAACATTCAATTATCGTGTTCAAAACATGACCCAAATCCCAGTGACAGCGTATGGCCGACGCATACGGTTACAGCTCGCCACTCGTACTGTACTCGGCGACCGACCGTACACATACGCATACAGATACAACCTGTATCATACGGACGTGTACACGGACAAGCACGGGCGCACGGGGAGTGAGTAATCCTCAGCGACTCGCGGGCGTTCGGGTTGTGTGAACGCCAACGTCCCGCTCCCGCTCCCGCTCCCGCAGCCCCGCCGCGCCCCATGGCGTCCCTCCGGCTAGTGGCAGCGCTAGCGCCCTCGCTTCCTCCCCCGCCTCCGCGGCCACCTCGACGTGACCCGCGGAGGCCGCCGCCGTCCGCGACCCGCCTGACGGGCGGCGTGGCCCTGGCGGCGGCGGCGGCGGCTGCCGTTGCCGCGGCCGCCTCGCCACCGGCGCTCGCGGCGCTGTCCGAGCCGGCGAACGCGCTCTCGCTGCCCACCTGGGCCGTCCACGTCTCCAGCGTCGCCGAGTGGTACCGCCCCTGCCTCTGCTACCCCTGCCCGCTGGGTCACTCTGCCCAAGCGCCTGTAGCAGCACTGCGATAACTGAATCTGGGAGGGGGATTTGCGTTGCAGGGTGACGGCGATGTGGCTGGTTTGGGACTACGGGGAGAGGACGGGGATCAAGGGCTGGAAGGGCCTCTCTTGGGGGATGGTGAGTGTTCAATTTCGATCAAGATCCATTTGTTCCTCGCTAGGATAATTGTTTGCTGAAGAAAATCGTGGCGGTTTCAGTATCCATTTGTGTGTAGCATAACAAGATTCATATGCATCATGATTATGGGGGCTCAAAGTTTGCTTCAGCAGAAGAGACACGCGTTTGTTATGTTTGGAAACAGTCGTGTTCAAAGCTTTCCAATGTTTGTTGACTAACGAATTTTGGTTTCTGGTACAATAGGTTCCACTTCTTGGTGGAGCGATGTGCGCCTGCACATGGCATTTCTTCTACAATTCAGAGTCTCTCGAAGTAAGATATTTTTCCTGAAGCCGAAAGTATTGTTTCATGTATAGTTCCCATTTTTTGTAGTTGTTGTCAGTTTTGCAATGCCATTGCCTACCTGGCCTGACATGAAAGCTAGATTATTAGACACCAGGAAATATTTTCTGAAATCCTTGTGCCTTGCTAGTTTTGTTAACAGAACTATTAGATCTGGAGCCCTTTAGGCTTCGTTTGGAAGTAGATATTGAAGACCTTGGCATTGAATTGGTCTAGAATACCAATGCTGAAGCGAATTGGAAATGAACTCCAATACCAATACCATTGTTTGGATGTGCAAGTAGTTGACAGCTCGAATCAAAGGAAAAAACCAATTCCAATTCATGTTTGGATGTACAAACGTGGAATTATAGTGTGAGTTGTCTACAATGGTGTAAATACATTGCAAGATTATATATATTACTTTACGCAAAAAACATGATAATATTAAAAAATAATAGAAGAAACTGTAATAATATGATAAAAAAGAAAAAAATGATGACAGCAAGCATCAAGTTTTTTTGTGTAAATATAGCATCCTATTCCATATAACAACAAGCTTTACGCTCCAGACGACACCAACAACAGTAGTCAAATTGCTACTGACAACTACGGAGCAGCTAAACAGGCAGCACGCACAGCAACGTTCCAGGCGAAAGCACGAATCAGAGAGGCATTAGGCTATGAGGAACAGCCTGGGAATCGGAGACGAGGGAGGCGAAGGCGAGCTATGCCGACGCGGATCCGGTCGACGCGGAGTCTGGGCGCCCACCAGCGAAGGCGACCTCCCTGGGGAGAAGGGGGCGGCCGGCAGGGTGCAGCTCGAGGAGATGGGGGGCGGCCGGCGGGGAGAAGGGCGAGGCGGAGATGGAGGTGGAAGAGGAGTACCTGGCGGACAGGGAGCCGAGCGCGCAAGGGATGACGGGCGGCCGGCGGCGGAGGCGGCCTCCGTCCGTCGCGAGTCTCCCGCCCGCGGCGCCATTTTTTTTTCGCGACAAAAGCGAAGCGGTACCAGGAGGGTGCGATTCCAGCCAATACAGAGGGGATGGCTTCTGAATTGAGGGCGGGCTCGCGAGAGTATAGAGGAAAACCGTGTGGCATTCGACTCCGATTCCAAAAGTCAATACCCAAACCTTCCAAACAATGATATTGGAGGCTCATCAATACCAATTCACGATTCCAAGCCTCAATACCGACTTCCAAACGGGGGCTTAGCATTGTCTTGAAAATAGACAAAAGCATAATCCTCCCGATGTAGTATTCCAAACAGTTCTGTTCCTATTGTATGCCTTTGTGACTGAGGCAATGTTTTTGCTATTTGATCCACAGGTCCTTGTAGCTCTTCAAGGTGCTCTGACTGTGGTCGGTAACATAACAATGTGCATAGCTGCATATCGCATCTTCAAAGCGTCCCAGGAAGGTTCTAAAGCTTCATAGGCTTCAAGATTGTATCTTATAACTGGTTTCACAAGGTAAAGGAGTGGTATTCTTGTGTTTTTTTGCTGACAAACATGAGAATGGGGGATTATTTGGCCGCACCTTCTGAAAAATGATCGAGACCAAATTGAATGACATGGAAACACATCTATCCTGTAAGTGCCTATGAAAGTTACCCTGAAATTCAGTTTGGTTACTGACTTAGATAAGCTGATAAGCATCACTTAGTAAAAAGCAACGTCACTTAGTGTCCAACAGTTTCAAGCACTGAATGTTAGCATCATCTCCTCCAGTGCAAGTACTGTTGTCGCAAGCTTCATCCCCTCATGACCATCAACCAATCCGGCCAAAAAAGAATCAAAGTTCCTGTCCTTCAGCTCGAAGTGCCACCCCACCAGTGCAATCTCTGTTGCTGCAAGCTTCATCTGTTGTCACAACAGCTCCGAGCACCGAATGTTAGTACCATCTCCACCAGTGCAAGCTCCTTTTCTGCAAGCTTCATCCGGTCATGGCCATGAACCAACCCTGCCAGAAAAGCATCAAAGTACCTATCCTTCGTCTCGAGGTGCCCTTGGCATGTGCCCTCATAATGCTAACCCTGGACCAACATGACCGTCGCTGTTGCCCGACGAGGATCGCACGTGTATACATGTATGTGTATGTGTTCATGGATCATGACACATCTACCTAATATGATCCATTATTCACATGCACATAAGCACATTGGTGAACCAGGTCTATGAAGAGGCCAGCGTCAATGGTGAAAGTTGCAGCAATGATGGATGATGCCTCTGTCAATGCGTGCAGGCAGGGAGGTCAAGAGTCGGAATGAAACCTCCACCCAACGAAGATATGGACCGAATGAGTGGACGCAGGACCCGGATTCGGGGGCAAACGTCGTGCATCGAGAGCGTCTGGGACGGCATCGGACGGCGCAGATCAAGAGCACGGGTGCTGCTGATCTTGAGGTGTCGAGTGCAAATTCTTGTGTACCTTGTGTGGGTAATGAGTGCAACTTTTGGCCAAAGCTGGAGGGAGTGGCCCAAAGTGTCTTCCCGGCTCCAAGTTTTTTCTTGAGAGATTCTCGCCCCCATGATGATCTGTGACGGGCATGAATGAATGGCTGCTGCCCGGACTTGGTGTCCTGTGGTTTCCGTGAGTGAAAATGGCGTGCGATGAAGGGCACCTCTGATGGACTATGGAGACTTGCCCTTCCAAGTTGGCAGAAACTGTTGTGACTGATCGATCACTTTCAGGCCCGTGGTAGATCACTCACAATTGATCAAATGGAATTTTGAGCAGGCCGTGTTGTGTTGGAACAGTGCTGAAGAGAGTTCTGAATGCAGACGGCAAGTCGCAGATTTGCATAGAGGGGAGGTAAAAAAAAAGGTGTCGAGGCATCATTCTGGCGAAGAAACTGCACGAGCAAAAAGATTGAGATGCTCGAAAGCGAATTTGACCTCCTTTGTGCCTTGCTCTTGCACCATCGAGTACCGAGAAAAACTCTAAAGCTTCATCATGCAATGCAGTCACCCCGGCCCAAGGAATCAATAATGCACAGCCATTTGCCTTTGACGTACATGAAAGGTGTGTTTTTACCGATATATGAGTTCTTACAGAGCGAGCCCAAGTGTGTTCAAACGATTTTAAATCCGGGAGATCCCTGCTGAACTCAAGTGATTCCCTTTATTTGTAACCATGTGCCCTGCACTCCAACCTCCTCCTGTCAAAAAGATCGTTCTGTCTCATCGGCGATCGATACTCTCTCTTGAATTTCTCCACGCCCTTCGCCTTCTTTTTCCTGCGAAATACGCTAAATGATTAGCGCTCGGAAGATCCATTGGCCCATGCTCCATGATGGAGGAGCTGCCTCCATCTCTCTCTCGGCTCACATGCGTCATGTCAATGTGTGCATGCACCACCAAACAAAGACCTAAAGCTACCACCACCAAAGCCTTGAGACGAGGTGAGGTGAGATGAGATGAGATCCATCTTTATATATAGAGCCTGAAAGCTCTTGAAGCACTTCATCTCCAGGTCACTGAGCTCCACGGAATCTATCCATCTAGGAGCAAGCATCCAGCAACATGTGCTCCGGGTCCTGGAGCACCAAGAAGTGCCCATCTCTTGTCGTCTTCAACCTCGGACGGCAGCAGCAGAAGACGAAGGCTCATGTCTCAGTTGCTATCAGGAGGAGGTAATTAATGTGCTCTGCTCAAGCTTCTGAAGTTTCCTCTGCTCAATGTTCTAAAAACATAAAGGTTCCTCTGTTCAATCTGTAGCAACAGCTAGTCTTTTCGATGCGTTCTTAGAGCACGCATGTTGTTGCTGGCACACACGTGTGCAGGTTGAGGCTAAGGAGGTTGAGAGCCGGAGCAGAGGCCATGGAGATGGTGAACCTGAAGCTCTACCTGGAGAACCGGTGCATCATCGCGGAGAACGAGAGGCTCCGGGAGAGGGCCAGCGCGCTCCGCCGCGAGAACCTCGCCCTGCGCCAGAACCTGTCCAAGACGCCGACGGCCGACGGCCAGCTGCCGGCGGCGGGAGCGCGAGCTGGAGCTGCGTGAGGCTGCTTCCTCTGGCTGCTGAGCATGAAGTAGCTAGCTTGTGTTCTCCCACTTTGGTGCCTATCCTAGCTTGTGTAGAATCCTAAATATCTATCCCCCATGTCGTCTGTGCTCATAAACCACCGGGTTTTTGGAGCTCCCTTGGGTGCTCTGTGCCATGATGTTTGTACATTACAAGTGCAGGGATTAACTAGATTCTGTTTGCAACCTGCTCTTTTGGATGAACAGAGATGGGAAATAAGAAGCAGATTCGATCAAAGGGAGAACAGGGTCGAGTTAAACTTCCTTTTGCCGGAATAGAAACTGAGATGCAAAAATTGTTAATCACCTTTGATTTGCTAAGTTTACTCAGACACATCATAGTGTTGACCGGGAAGAAAATCTTTTCTGCCTTATCATCACTCTGATAAAAAGTTTACAGCATATCTTGGCAGGAGGACTACAAATCCTAGATCCTTTCTTCACTTATATCTAACACCTGTTTCGTTAACAAAAAGTTTAGGCAATGCATGATCCGATGACAAGTGTTTGCGACAGTATATGTGCAACAAGCATACACTTTTATCCAGAACTTGCACCAAACTCTCATTTGAATAGAAATTGAAACGCAGAAACTGAAGCCACAACTCAGCTCAACCCTGAATCAGAGCAAGGAACTACAAATAAACTGGCCCCAGGCTGAAACGCTGGGCAACAAGATCCATAGCAAGGTATGCTAAAACATCAAAACGATTATGATTTACGGATCCTGACCTGCTAATTGAGCAAATAAGAATATAAGTCGACAGGGTATGTTCGTCCCAAATATTGCCCCCCCAAAACCCATGTAGCACGCAGCACAAATGTACCTAAAAGGAATCTTAATAATTCTAGCACAAAGTTACAGAGACTGGCAGTTTGTACAACACAGAATCCACCCAGGCATTACAAACATCCAACCAATTAACTTTGCAAGAAACCACAAAAGATGGAATATCCAACCACTGTTGTCCTAGAACCTAAGCGAAACGATTATCAGGGAACATATGGTATCCCTTCATGAATCTGCAGTATGAATTTGACCTTCAAGAATGCCTTCTGTGAAATCGTCCTAATGGTTCCACTGTTTCTGCTGAGCCTTGAACTGCTCTGATCCCTGCTGCTGCTGCTGCTGAGCCTTCTGGGCCTCTGATGGCTGCTTCTGTTGTTTCAGCAGGTACTGTTCAAGAATCTGGCGGTTCATATGATGGTGCGAACCGTTCACTGCATGAGCATCAGTGGCCTCTCCAATAGCTTGTTTCAGGCGCAGCACTTCAGCACTCAGTGCCTGATTCAGAGCTGGATACAGAACAACGGTGTGGGAAAGATGAATCAGTAGTTGAATAAACCAAAGAAACAAACTGAAATGTAACATGACAAAACAAGATCCATTAAGCCCAATAAAAACCTGGCACATCCTACAGTAGGTAACTCAAGTTGTAGCACAAAACATCAATGTTCTAAATTATTTCGTCAGAACATTGATACTATGGATACAACTATTCGAATTAATAAACATCCTAATAAGTGACAAAATCTTTCAGTACAATAGTTGGTTACAAATCGATTCCTATTTTTTGACTCCTCTACATTCCTCCATCAACCAAAATTGTCAGAGTTGCAAAAACAAAATCAAATTTCATAGTTCAAGCCATCAGGGAAAAAACTTCAGGAATATCAATGCAAAATGATATTTTTCTTTGGAAAAAAAGAGGAATTAATATAACCAAGTGGTGGACATAAGACTATCTTCTGAAGACTATAAAATATGTTTCAGGGAAATGGTACAGGAATATAAGTCAGGTGCATTGCTGAACTTATCATATACATACTATCATTTTCTTAAGAAAATGACCGCATCATCTGATCATCAAGCAGGTATGATTGCAATTGCAATTTAGATTTGACACGTAGAGGAAAAACACATAAATACAGGAAAATGTAGCATCATTTTTCTTGAGCTTTCTAATGTGCCAAGTTGTGCATGCAAGTCCAAAATAAAACAACATGCTGTGATCAGGGGAAAGTATGATCAAACGCATGATCGATCTCTGCTCACATAAAATCCATCTCTATTGCCACACAGGAATTGTTTTTTGAGAATACACATGAGATCTGTTGCTATTGTATTAGAAGAAATCATAATTCTACATCCTTACAACTGTGATATGGTAAGAAAAATAAGAAAAAAAACAAGCACACTTTACAACAAAACAACAGAACAGGGGAATACTTGTTCAAGAAAGAAAAGAACATTAATTGAGAAATGCTGAAAGACAATGGAGCAAACGTACCATCTTTCAGTTGGCCTTGCTGCTCAATTGCTTGCAGCCTGATCATTATCTCTTTGTTCTCAGTTTTAAGTGCTTCGTTTTCCCTCTGCAAAGTGTACAGCAGTAATTAGGAGTGTCAAAACTTGGACCAAGCTATCAAAATGATCACAGCAGTCAGAGAACTAACCTGTGACAATGCCGCTTTTGATGATAATGTATTGGTCTCCATCTGCAGGACCATGACCCTACGCTCAAGCTCACCCATGTACTTCACCTTGCGCTCCTTTGACTTTGCAGCAGAGATCCGATTAGCTAGAATCCTGCAAAATTACAAGAAAATTTCTCAATTTCAGCAACCAAAATCACTCTGGACTCTGGACTCTGGAGGCACCACATAAACTTAAAAAATTCGAACCTTTTGACCCTCTTAGGATCAGACAGCACGATCCCAGCGAGGCGATCGTTGGCCATGATCTTCTTCATCTCAGACTCGCTGAATTCTCCATTAGCAAGCTCAGAAGTAGCGACTGCAGTGGCATTGCCAGAGGGCCCACTTGCACTGTGCGAGAGGCTGCCGCCGGCGCCTGACGGTAGCGGCACTGTCTGGGACTGGGACACTTTCCCAAGGTTACCAAAGTTGAGGCCCATCAAGCTGTCCACAGATAAGCTGCGGCAGTGCCGAGGATGGCTAGCGCTGCCACCTCCGCCGCGACCACTAACCCAGCTCTCGGCCTCGTTGTCGCTGCTACCAGCGGGGCTCCATGGCCGTTGGCCGCTCACTTGGTTGCCCAGGTGGCTGATCCTCTCACTGAGGCTACCACCGGAGGAGCCGAGCACGCCCAAAGTCCTCGGATCCCTGTACGAGCGGAAGAGCTCCTCGAGTGCGGCGGCGTCCGCAGGCGGCGCCGGCAAGGGCAGCTGGTTCTGGAGCGAGAACCCGATGAGGAAATCGCTCCGGGAGCGCCGGTGCCCCGCCCCACGCGGCGGCAGACCGGACGCGGACGTCCCCTGCAGCTCGGAGCCCAGCGACGGCGGGGAACGCGGGACCGCCGCGCCCGCGCCCGCGCCCGCACCCGCTGCCGGATCGGCGGAGTACGGGAGCCGAGCCAGCGAGTCCGTGGAGAAAAATGGCGCCTTTGGGAGCGACCGAGCGAGATGCGATCCGCCGGGCGCCGCCGCGGGAGCGGGCGTCGGCGGACCCTGGTAGTCGCTGAAGGCCGAGAAGCCGGAGCCGGGCGCCAGGCGCGGCCCCGTCGGCGGGAGGAAGAGCGACTGCGCGAAGCGGCGCTGGTACTGGGAGGAGAGGTCCATGGGGAGCGCGGGGGTGCGTGGGGTCTGGGGCTGCCCGCTCGGTGGCGAGAGGAGGCGGCCGCGGCGCGCGGGATCGGGGCTGCGGTCCTCGTCCATGGCGGCGGCGCGAGAGGAGACGGGACGGACGGAGCCGACGCTAGGGTTTTGTAGGAGGGTGTCGCGAGGGGAGGGGAACTGGGGATTGCCGGCGGCGAGGTTTTGTGGCGGCGAGGAGAATGCGAACGCGAGGCATCGAGCAAAACGTGAGCAAATCCTCGGGCGGCGTGAACGGGAAAGGAAAGAGCGTCGAATGAAAACGGCAAGTTTGCCTTCGGTTTTCCCCCACCAGAGTCGACGTTGGGCTTATGGGCTTTGCGTGCGCGAGGGCCCTGTTCGTGGTGAATGGTGGGCTGAAATGATAGGTGGGCTTCTAGGAACATCTCGGCCGTCGATCTCCTCTACTTTAACATCATACCGTCGATTGCTACACCGCTGCCACCGCCGTTAGGTTTAGGGTTTGGGTTGTTGGGGTTAGGTTGTTCTTGGTCAATGGTTAGTCATAGGTGGGGACGGGTTATGGAGAAATGAGGCGATGGGACGCCAACGGCTACAAGCAGTGGATGATATTTGCTGGGTAGTATGGCGTCAGCGGGCGACAATAGATCTGGAGGCAAGAGCCGCCGTAAAAAGAAGGAAACATAGGTTGTTACAAGTGGATAATGCAAGGATTTGTGGGCCGTTCTTGGGCTTCAAGTTTGCCTTCGGTTTTCCCTCACCAGATCGACATTGGGCTTATGGGCTTTGTGTGGGTGAGCGACTTGTTCGTGGTGCATCGCGGGCTGAAATGGTAGGTGGCCTTCCAAGAACGTCTCAACCGTCGATCTCCTCTACTTTAACATCCTGCCATCGATTACCACACGACTGCCACCGTCATTAGGTTTAGGGTTTGGTTGTCCGTTTTAGGTTGTTCTCAATCAACGGTTGGTCATAGACTCATAGGTGGTGACGGGTTACGGAAAGTGCAGCTAGGCAATAGGGCGTCAACGGGCTACAGGTGGTGGATGTCATTTGCTTGGTAGTAGAGGTGACATGAGCGTCACGACAAGCTCTATGGCAAAGTTAGGTTAGTATGGCAGCAGCGGGCAACAACGGACCGAAAGACAAGAGCCACCGCAAACGTGAAGGCGGACAATGGGGGGATTTCTAGGTTGTTCTTGGGCTTCGAGATAGAATCCATTATAGTTACCAAAGCAATGCATAGCATTGTCTGTGTGAATGATGCAATGGTGTGAGTTTTTGCATACAGGTTTTGTCCAAACAATAGTTTTTGCATACAGGTTTTGTCCAAACAATATAGTAAGCCTGCCAATAGACTATTTCGTTGGTTTTGGCCTATTTCCGAATAGGTGACAGTTCCTATTTTCATTTTAAAAAGATGCATTTCACCTCCTCAATAAATAACAAACTATGATTTTTCACCTTCAATCGAAAAACACAATTTTCATATTGTTTTAACTTTTAAAGCATATAATTTTCTCATAGACATTTTTAAGGCCATTTTAGGCTACTTGATGCTTCGCTAGCTCCTCATGTTGGTAAATAAGAGCTATGTTCTTAATTTGGGGGCTCAAATGGACTTTTTTTCTCTATCACAACATAAAATTTATCCAAATGTTTTTTCTAAAATATTTTTAAAAAAATATCCGAGTGTTCTTTTAAGTTTACGCCAAAATAAAAATAATAATACTAGAAAGCTCTATCTAAACTTTTCTGGGGTAGAACATGTAAAAACCGATGCTAAACGCGATAAGATTATATTCTTGTACAAGCATGGTTAGATGGATCCCCAAACCGCTTAAGGACCATAGCGTGCCCGCTCTGATTGGGTATCCCACCTCTCCCGCGATAATGCCAAGGAGGTCAGCGCAGACCTCAAAACCGTGAAGAGTCGCAGCGACTTCCTACTTCAGGTTTGTTTGGGAGGAGATAATTGAGGCCGAAGAAGTGGCAGCTCGGCAAGTGTAGAGGCAGCTGCCTCTGTCTTAGGCCTCCTCCAACAGTAGAGGCAGTTGCTATCTCATAGCACAGTTTTAAGATCTGCAACACACAATGAACCACAGTAGAAGAGCAGTGAGGGAAAGTGTATTGGAAGCGCTAGAGCTGGGTGCGCTGCGGCGCGCTAGCGCACACTGTGTGGCTAATGTTTATCAACTAAAAAAAATCAAGAGCTGGCTTTGAGACAGCCGTTGGAGGAGGCCTAATGGCACAACGGCTGAGGCCAGCTGGCACTCGTTTTTCTTCTTATTCTTACTTTTATGTAATTGTCATGGGAAAAACAATTAGATAAATTTTGCGTTGTGCCCTCCGAACTATCAGCATGATCCGATTTATCACTCCTCGGCTAATGGCACCATATAGGCTAAAACGGCTGTCAATACCAGCCAAGGAAAAATCGTACTGTTTCAAAAGTTAGATGGGAGTCTGATTTTTCGGTTGAAGGTGAAAAATCAAACTTCATTAATACTAAGTTGCTAGTTCAGATGGGCTCTTGTTTTTTTCCTTTTGGTAGTCTTTGTACAATGCCCAGTGGAGGGAATGAGGGATTCAGCTCAGAACCGTCAGTGTAGATTACCAACAGGAGTACTTCGTATATCACTTGGCGGCAGAGTAAAGATAATCGATCCGACGATGTCAGGTGTCAACAGCTAGTAGGCTTCTCCGGTTCGGCCACGGTATGGTTCCATTTATTATACTGTCACAATTTATTATCCTGTTGGTACAAAAATTATCAAGACAAATTTACCTATCAACAGATCCCACAAATGAATAATAAAAAAAAGAGGTTCCCTTATCCATTCTCTCAACCAAGTCCAAGTCCATTCTCCACCGAACAATATATCGCCCTATATCCATTTTTTCTGAAAGACCTATATCCAATTTTTTAACCTTCATGAATCGTCTCTAGTAGGAGTCAAATCATTCTCTCTCCTGGATGAAGAGAGCAGAGAGGGCTTAAGTAAATCCATCTCGGCCTCGGGCTCACGCACCCTCTTGTGAGCTCAAACCCATTCATTCGCTTCCAATCCATATGGAATGGAGTGAAAAAATAACTAAATTTACATATTATTCTCCTTTGAACCCATATTGTCACGTACGTTTGGGTTGGGAGTTGAGTTGTCGACTTGCGGCTTGATCCACGTGAGCACGCCCGGCGAGCAGCGTCCCCAGCGCCCGGCCGGCATGGGGAAGCGCGCCGGGATCCCTGTGGCGATCTCGTCGACAATGGACGCCGCGGCGTCGCGGAACGTGAGAGACACCCTCTCCAGCGATCGGCGCGGCGCGCCCCCAAGCAAGAGCTCCAGGACCCTGCATTCCTCAGGGTCCGCCCCCTTGAGCCCGTCGACGCTGACCTCCCGGAGGCCGTCGAGGCGAAGCCCCCCGTCGTGGCCCGATGTGCCGCTCGTTCACCGCTGCCCTCCTCGAGGCGGCGCCACCGCCTCTTTTCTTTCCTGTGAACAATAATGCAGGTCGAATGCATATTATATTAGAGCGAGGTTTTTCTCACTTCTCAATGCAAGTCTTTCGATCGATCGAGTGATGATGGCTGGCGTGAGATTAGTGAGAACCACCGCGAAGCAGTAGGGGCTCGCATCCACGTGAAGCTTCGTCGTTCTGGAGAGGAGGGAGGCCAGGCTCGGCCCGATGCCGCCGCCGACCCCCCACCTGATCTTAAGCCAGAGCACACTGACGCTAGGCAGCTGCGGGACGTGTCGGATCAAGTCCTCGCACGCGCCGCCCTGCTGCAGATTTAAAAGACTCCCCCGCCAGTTAATTAGTAATTTCGTGAAAGATTAATCAATCGTGCACGAACCACTAATGGACTGGGCACGTACCTCTGGGCCTAGCCAGTTGCGGAGCGTCATCTCGTCCGGCATCACGAGCTCCAGTTCGAGACGGTCGGCGAGGGGGCAGGCGTGCAGGAGCTGCATGGTGTTAGCAACAGCAGGTAGTAGGGATAGGATTGAAGAGTTGGAGCAGGGAATCAGGAGCAGAAATTGGGGATCGGAAGAACAGAGCAGCAACCAGAGAGCGGATGAAGTTTACTTGAAGAAGAAGTTGAACATTATGTCTGTTTACATGAATAATCGGTACCCTCTCCACTCTCTCTCAGCATATAAGTAGACTTCCCTATTACATTGGGCCAGGCCCAGCGAGACGGCCCAACACACCTAAACCCGATCAGCCCATGGGAGGCTGGGTCCTAACATTCCTCCCTTCTTAAAGAGCAGCTTGCCCTCAAGCTGCATAATCATATTTAGCACCATAGTGTTGAAGATGAGATAGAATTGCTATCACCAGGTTGAGACAGAAGACTCAAGGAGCTTCCAACTTGCAACAAGAATCTCATGGATCATCCACCACTTGATGGTAAAATTGAACCATACAGAGTGACAACCTCCGGTAGTTCATGATGTTGATGAGCTCTTGTGTGATCTTCATTTTAAAACCCAAACCAATAGATGTATCTTCATCAAAAGAACAAGTACCACCCCCTAGATCCCACAAGATCAGGTGCACAGTGGGGAAAGTGGCATACCAGAACGAAGCACTGATGAACACACTGACAACAGGAAGCAAGGAAATCGTGTGATCAGAAGATCTAGGGAAAAGCAGGCCATCCACAAGAGCAAAAACTGGGTGAAACTCCTGTATAAGAGTTGAAACCTCAGGAGAAAGGGCTTCAGGACACTGATCAGGAGATAACATGCTGCAGACTTGCACAACCAGCTCATCTGGAGGGGTTGGAAGAGTATCATAATGCTGCAGAGAAATGGTTTTGAAGTCTAAAGCAAAACAATAGCTGCCAATGGACCAAACTGCTTGAGAGAGAAAATATGAGCAATGCATCTGACCCCCATTGGCAACAATAACCTGTACTAACTGGCAGGAAATAACTGAAGACGAGCTGAATGGTTCCAGAAAACACAACCTGAGACAATACTTGTTTTGAAGTACATAAACATTGCCCATCAGACTGATACAAGATGACTCAAGCATGTGCCCCTGTAACAGCTCCATAGCAAACACATATTCTGATAGCATTGGCACCGTAAACAGCCACAGAAATATGTCGACCAAGCTTCTGCTACTCTGCTTATTTAGTACTTGGACCTGAGCGTCATGCCAATAGAAATATGGCCTTGGTACTGATTGAATTAATTCAGCACTACCACATGTAAACAGCACCACCGCAATAGCTGATATCAGACTGTTGGTCATCCATTTGACACCTACCAAACCGTATGATGCTCTAAAGATTGTCCCACACTTCTGTTGAACTTCAGGAAAAACTAATCTTGTCAAATGCAGTTGTCGTCCCTCAGAAATTGTTTCAACCAGAGTAGTGTGCCAAATAATCTTACCAACTCCCAACCACCACATATGATAGAATAAAATGATCGTTGCTACTAGCTTGTGCAGATCATCGTAGTACCAGCTTGTGTTCGCCAAGGAATATACAGGTATTGTGAATTGTAGTATTGGAGCAAACCAAACTTCGCTAGTGATGATAACATTAGGACACTTCCATTTCTGAATGACCACATGCCATGCGATTGTTGAATTACCAGTCCTGGTAAAAGCTTCTTGAGTAGAAAGAAATGCATCATTTAAGCTGAACAACTTCTTGGATATCCGCCTACTAGTGCCTGACTTATCCCCTGTGATCACTATCACCTCAACAATTGCATCTGCACTCCAACGCATCAATAAGGGCGGAAACCAAGGAATTTTCCATTGGCAATTCCTGAAAGACCACTGAATGAAACTTGCTATTAACCACTGGCAATCCCACTTGCATGCTGCTGATAAAATATCACTAGCATGTTTAACTGTCTGCCAACTGAAGTATGGCCAAGGCGATGGCCTCAACTGAACACTATCACTCAGCACTTTGAACCGCAAATCAACTTTGCTCTTCCCGAGATCAAACACATCACTAGCAGTAAATGGTGGCCAATGTGCTATGAACTTGAAGTTAATTTGACTGAACCATTTCAGAACTTCTGTGACAGGACCCACATAGACCATTGACAGGAGGTCAAGCCAATACATATCAACAGAATACTCTCAAGGTGAATATGTAAATATATTGTTGATCTCACTCCATTTGATTCCAATAACAGAACCATTGAATAACATTGACCAAAATTCCACCAAGTGCGCAACTGGATGAAAATCAAAAGAGGGCCAGGGTGTTGGTCTGAGTTGAACACCAACATATTGCATCTGTGGCTGCATGGGTGGTGGCCATGGGAGCTTTGGAGAGATGTCAACTAGCTCAAAATTCAGAAGATATTGCTCTAGACCCTTGTCAACATTCTGAGATTGCCTCAAGCACTTACTCACTAAATCATGAAACACCATTGGCACTAACACATTATGGGCACTAACAAGTCTGGGAACCAATGGTTGAACAACACCCATCAAGTATGCAGGTATGGAGTTTGTAATGTACCTGTGCTTCAGACCAGCCTGTACAAGAACCGATGGAGCAGTAGGCACGGACAACACACTGAGGAAGATAGTCGAACATCTGATGAGCCGCTTGGTGGGAACTGCGTCCTCTGCACACGGTGAATTGTTGTGCCATGGCACGCGGAGGACGCCGTCGGGGCCAGGACACGCACCGCGCGGACGTCGAGGACGAGGCGGGAGTGGTGGAGCTCGCCGCGGTCGCCGAAGCCGAGGCACTTGCAGACGACCTCGCCGCGGCCGTCGGGAGTGAGGCCAGCGCGGAGCAGCTCAACACGGCCGGCGAGGATGAGGTTGGCACGAAGGAGCTCGACACGGACGCGAAGCACCGAGGCCGCCGTCGATGAACTCGCCGCGCCTGCTGATGTTGGGGCTGGCGAGCTCGGTGGAGACGGTGTCGCTGAACGTCACCATGGTGGCTGCCGCGGTGGACACAGGCACCAGCTCGCGCACATCGGCACTGTGGCAAACTGTCGAACACCTTGAGGGCGAGTTGAACTCGACGGCCTCCTTTGCGCCACGAGCCACCGGATCGATGGGAGCGCTGGACGTGGTGGAGGCTGCTGAGGCGGAAGGTGAGGACGCTGCCGTTGTCGAGGTCGGAGGCGTGGAAGGAGCCGGCGCCACCGAGGTGGTGACCGCAGGCGTGGGTGCGGTCGCGGGAACGACCGAGGCGGCAGGTGCAGAGACGGACGGAGACGCGGCGAAGCGCCGATCCAATCGCTCGCCGAACGCGTCGAAGCGCTTGCCGAGGGCGGCGATGGCGTCGAGGATGAGCTGGGTGTCGAGAGACATGGCGGTGGAAGGTGGGGAATCCATGGAGCTAGGGTTCATGAATCCTCCCGAGAATCGGTGTCTATGATACCAATTGTTAGCAACAGCATGCAGTGGGGATAGGATTGAAGAGTTGGAGCAAGGAATCAGGAGCAGAAATTGGGGATCGGAAGAACAGAGCAGCAACCAGAGAGCAGATGAAGTTTACTTGAAGAAGAAGTTGAACAATATGTCTGTTTACATGAATAATCGATACCCTCTCCACTCTCTCTCAGCATATAAGTAGACTTCTCTATTACATTGGGCCAGGCCCAGCGAGACGGCCCAACACACCTAAACCCGATCAGCCCATGGGAGGCTGGGTCCTAACACATGGTGTAAGGGGCGTCGAACTGGTCGCGCCGCCCGAGCGCCGGCAGCTTCAGGGGCCCACCGAGCCAGCGGGCGCTCACCATGTCGGAGCGGAAGCTGAGCTGCTCCGGGTAGCTGCGGTACCATCGGACAGCCTCGAGCCTCGGCGCCGTGACCGCCACCACGCCGCCGCCGCTTGGGGACGGCCGGAAGCAGGAGCGCACGGTCAGGCACCGGAGGTTGGCTGCCGACACGTCCAGCATCGCCATGTCGTCGACGTTGCTGACGTCGAGCACCTCGAGGGCGTCCGTGTGGAGCGCCAGGCGGCGCACGGCCGGCCCCCACACGGAGCGCAGCCGCAGCGTCCTCAGCCGCGGGCAGCACGACGAGAGGAACTCGTCGAGCGGCCGCGCGCCGCCGCTCATCAGCTGCACCAGCGACAGGCTCAGCTCGGCCAGCCTCCCGAACGACGGCGGAAAGCCCGCCTCGGGGAGGGTCAGGGCGGTGCGCGGCGCGCTCACGGCCAGGGCCTCCGCCCGCGCGCAGGGAGGGAGCTCCAGCCCGCTCAGCGCCCGCAGCGACGTGACGCGCACGGAGCCGACGGCGCGCTCCATCGCCTGGCCGTACCATCCATCGACGATGCAGGCCTTGTGGTCGATCTCGACGGAGATGGAGGGGATGCCGGGCGTCGGGAACCGGCGGAGGGCCTCCCTGGCGAGAGCGCGGAACCGGGGTTGGGGGGGCCTGCCGCGCCGCACGCAGTCCCGGACGGATAGGTTCAGGGCGCCGACGTGTGCCCACACTCGCCTCCACCGCCGCGACAGCTGGGAGGTGAGCACGGCTTGCGGGGTGGGTAGGAAGCAGAGGATGCGCCCGATCAAGTCGTCGGGGAGGCTGCTGAGCCGATCGAGGCCGGCCCCGGACTCGGAGCACAGGCTCAGCGCGCCCTGGGCTTCCGTCCGCCTTGCGCTTCGTCATGGCCAGTCCCTGCGTGCAATCGTCTCGGACTCGATCTCTCGGTTAGTTTAGTTCGGTTGGACCAGGATTTATCTTTCGAGGACATACAGACATAGTACTGTGGGGCAGAGACGACGACGCGCCGGCACGACGGGCAGAGACGACGACGCGCCGGCACGACGGGCAGAGACGACGACGCGCCGGCACGACGGCGTGGTGGGAGTGGGACATCAATGACCCCTGCAGCATCTGCGGAGCGCGATCTCACACCGAGTACTTATGCGCCTACAACTACATGCACGGGTGCCTCAGCGCTCGTTCCTGCGCGGAGCGGTGCAGCCCGGGCCGGCACGCCATGGCGGCGGACTCCCTGCGCCGCTTCGTGCGCGTGACCAACGTGCCGGCGAGCCTGAGCGAGCGGGGGGTCCGCTGGCTATTCGAGCGGTTCGGGACGCTGCGGACGTGCGTCATCAAGAGGGTTGGGCCCGACGGCGGCGCGGGCTTCGGCTTCGTCACGTTCGACGACCGTGGCGACGCGGAGGCGGCCGTCGACGAGCTCAACGGCCATCGAGTCGGCGACCGTAGACTGCGAGTCGACTGGGCATACCCTCGTGCTGGAACCGTTTAGGACTTGGAGAATCTGCTAATTCCGTGACGTTTATTTGGGCTTTAATAAGGACAACTGAACAGCACATGCATATAACAAGCACAAAAGCGCTAATATATGATGATGATGACAGGTTATTCTGTTAATTTACTTTGTGGTATATGCATTTCTTCCTCTTCTGATGATGACAGGTTATTCTGTTAATTTTCTTTAAAAAAATCAACAATTTTCGTAGCTGTATGAGTTCATCCTTTTAACAGAAAATGCGTGAACTGTTACTCAGCCGTGCCACATTATCAAACACAGTCCAAATCAGCATGCCACGTGTGTTTGTCACAGCAGGTACGATGTCAGGGCAGCTCCAGCATGCGAATTTAGAGGGTGCTAAGAGGAAAGAGAAAATAATGATGGAGGTGCAATACACTGGAACGAATCTCGCGTGGGGTGCTAAGCTAGAACCGGATCTAAAATGGAGCACCGAAGCCAACAAATTAAAAAAATAGTTTGCTCCTCGGTAATAGCAGAGAGCTACCGAAGAAGATAAAAACCAGTGCAACAAATTGCTGTGGAATGAATATTTTATATGCCAGTGGGACCTCTTAAGAACTTTTATTGTAGCTAAGATACTGGAGCAAATTTCTAAACTTGGCACCTTGATGATGTGTTCCAGCTTGTCCTCTTTGAAGTGAAGAAACACTAAAATATTGTGGCAGAGCTCATAGAGCTTATTCTCAGGTGAATCTAGGAGGAACTCTACCAAATAGTTTTTAAGAGAGAAGTGATTCTCTGTTGATTCTGTGAAGTGATTCTCTGAAATGAATTAAGAGGTTGTGAGCTGGAAAAAGTAGCTTCTCCTGATTCTATGAAGTGATTCTCCATCCTGATTTTGATATGCTAGACAATAAAAGAGAATCACTTTCAACCATAAAATCACTTCTCTCAGAGAATTAGCTCCCATAGAGAATCCAAATCAGATGGAGCTCTAGCAAACAAACCCTAAAGTTGTCCTCATAAAATCGGCACGTATGCTTGGTGGCTGTTGGGGATGTGACATGGGCTGCCATGGCCCAAGACCCACCTTTGTGAGTAAAGGAGGCCCAATCATGGGTCTAAGGACTTAGTTGCAACATTCAGGGGGTCTCTTTGTAAACTTTAGGAATCTGTTTGTAAAATTTAATTCCTCCAATGGAATAAATATAAAAAGTCATCTCCTCCCCTATACATAGAGCCCTAGGGCTTGAGGAGAAGATTCTTGACCATTTACTCATTTGATCTCTTGTTCATTTGGTTCTCTTTTTTATTCAACATTTGTATCTCTCTTATCTGTTTGGACTTTCGCACCCCAACAGTGACAGACAGCTACTATTGGTTGTCCGGCAACAGACTTATAGTCTAGAAATTGTTTGTCGTGCGCGCGATATAAAGCGCACGGCAAAGACGTCTTTACCGTGCAAAGCTATGCCGTGCGCATGGGCAAAATGCGCACGACAATTTTTGGGGCTTTGCCGTGCGCCTGCTGGCTCCGGTAGTGGAACCTCCTGTACAGAGACATTTTGCTTGTTGTATTAAGGCTCTCCATCACCACACTGAATTGCTAATCATCTTCCTTGATGCTTGGAACATTCAGATCATCACTCGAGCCGGCATGGCACAGAACTCTATCTATGGCGTTCTGTTTGGTTGGGTGATTTCTACGATAACATAAAGGGTATCTGAAAACACCGGTAATGGAAACAAATTTAAGTGATTATTGAGATTGTTTGGTTCGGATTTGTAACGGAAGTAGACTACAGTACGTGGGCCAGTAGCGCATGCGCACGACATCAGATTGTCACAAGGTCAAAGATGCCGCGCTGCAGCCGTATCGGATAACACTCGGCCAGGAAGGGTATCTGGATTGTATAAGGTTGATAACGATACCGCGGTATCAATTTACAGTAGATTTATATCAAATAGAAACAAATTTAATAGATTAACGGATGTAATCGGATACCGTTACAACGAGGGATCCGAACACTATCAATCGTTGTGGTTGACCCCAAATACCAGCCTACTCTCCGTCCCTAAATAACTGTCGTCGTTGGTTTCCGTACCACGACTTTGACTCGATTTATAGAAAACATGTGCAATATTTTAATCTCCAAATAAATTTATTAAAAAACTAGATTTAAATATCTATCTAATGATATTTATTATATATCATAAATCTATCTATACTATAAGAATCCAGTAGAATTGAAACTTTTGTTACCTGGAAAAAACTCACCCACCAAACGAGCCATCTCGGCTCGGGTGGATATCGAGCCAGCTCGGCTCGTTCGAGCTCGTTAGCCAAACGAGCCAGCTCGGCTTGGCTTGTTAAGGAAACGAGCAAAAATCTTTGCTCGGCTCGGCTCATTAAGCTCGCGAGCTGGCTCGTTAAGCTCACGATCTAAAGTTAAATTTAAAATTACCATAATAATATATATATAATATAAAAAATTGTAGTATTTATATGGTCTTAATACCTTCAAAATCTACTTTGTCATACTATAATAATAAAATATAACCATAACATTATTTAAAACTAGCATATAATACACATATATTATTATTAATTAATAATTTGTTCATTAGTTTATTAGGTCTTCTAGCTCGTTTGGCTCGCGAGCAGCTCGCAAGCCAGCTCGAACTCGCTCATTATACTAACGAGCAAAAACTCTTGCTCGGCTCGTTAGAAATATGCAACGAGCCGAGCCGAGCCGGCTACGATCCAAGCGAGCTAGCGAGCTTCGAGCATTTTGTCTAGCCCTACCTGTCAGGCCTTTTCGTGGACCCAAAAATAGCATAACAAAAACAGAACAAAAAATTATATTGAGAAGGGGTGAGTCCACCTCCTCTAATTTTTTTTATCACCGTGACTAAGATTACCCAACCGTATACCCACCATACCCAAAATAAATCATATAGCAAAACCAGAATAAAGGCCCATTACGACCGACGGCGACTGCCCGCCAGGCGTGTTTGGTGTGGCGGCTATAGACGTTCCCGGCGTTGCCGGCGCCGGCGCCGCCGGTTGCCTCCGCAGCATGATGAAGGAAGTGATGCCGAGCGCCGTGGCGGCGAGGGCGAGCACGCCGGCGCCGGCGAAGACGCCGTGCTTGAGGTAGGGGCCTAGGGGCAATACGGCGCCGCTCCCACCCGCACCTCGTTGGCGTTCCACGCCGCGCCTTGTATGAGCAGCGCCCACGCGATCACCGCCGCTATCCTGCTCGCAAACGCGACCGTAATCCATTGTTTAATTTGTTGTTCGTGCGTAACGTAAGTAACGGGAGGTACCATGACCATGAGACGACCGCGCAGATGATGCCGATGATCCGCTTGGTCTCCGATGGGATGGAGTGGGACTTGCAGCAGCCGCCAGCCGTCGAGACGATCACCTGCGCCGCCAGCAGGAAGATGACGGCGCAAATCGCCAGCCCAAGCGCCGGGTTCTGCGGGTAGATGCAATCTTCGTCCAATACCAGTATGGTATATGGCTACATGCATGCATGAACCATGAATCATGAGTCAAGTTCAGTTAAGCAGGCAAGCGCGTGTATACAAATTAAGCTCACACAGGCGCACAGCTAGCTGAACAAGATCGTCATGCCCACAAAAAGAGAAGGAACACAATTAACTGGATATGGTGATGAAAGGGCATACGATGCTTATAATTATTGTATAGGTTGGCTTCAACACTTAAAAATAAGAAAACTGATGAGAGGATCGTGATGGAACCTGCACGATAGACCGTGTTCCTGTGGGCGGCGGTGTCGCCTAATCCCGCGCGCCACTGGTCGGTGGCGTCCAACCCGCCGTCGCCCGCGCACGCCAAGGTCAACTGCTCCGGCCGCTTCTGCATCCCCCGCGCCGCCCGGGAGCTCGCGCTGTGAGTTTTGTTTTCCCGCGTGTCGCAGGATGATCTCCTACACCGCGTACCTGGAGGTCGCCGGCGTCGTCCGGCTCTTCGACTGCAGGATCAACGCGAGGCGAGGTGAGGATTGTTCTGATGCTTCTTCGCGCGTTTGATTCAAGGATCAACTGCCTCGTCCTCCCCTCGTCTCATCTCTCGCGCCATCTCGTCATCCTCACTCGTCGCGTCATTCGCTAGCCTAGCGGCACCCACTTGCACCGGGGGACGGCATGGCCGGCGACGAAGGCAGTGGGCGCTCGGGCGGGGGAGTAGGCAACAGGAAAAACGAGGTCCAGATACAGATCGCAGGTCTGTCCTCCGCTTCGCCTCCCTCTGTTTCTGCTCCAACGTGCGGGTTGTTTTGGTTAACGTTGTCAAGTGACGACTAGCGAGAAGAGGCCAGGGATTAGATTCACGTCCGGGTGTGTCTGCGTCCCTCAGATTGAGATCTTCGTTTTGTTGGGTTTCCGGAGGTACGTCATTGCTCCGGGCTCATGCACGTCAGGTGTTCGACCCTGCTTGGGTTTGGATCGATGGATTTTAGTTGGCAGTTTATGCTGGGGTTTGAATCGTCTTTCTTTTCACTACGCGGGCTCATGATTGCCTTTCCATAGCTGCATGTTCTGATGATGTCGATGTGCCCACGTCTGCTTTCAGTTTAGTCGCAATACAGTGAGAGATACTGAAACGATTAGTGCGTGTGTTTAATTGGTTGTCTGTAGGAGTTGATTCAGATTATTTGGAACTCTCGATATTTGCCACATTCTACAAATAAGTGTTGCAAACCATACTGTGTGTTCTGTAATCACCCTGTTTTATTCTTTTCTTCTTTGAAAATATTTGTGCGTTTCTGGGTTCTAAATATTTCTTTCCTTGAGGATTAAGGGGTGCAACAAATTGAGGTGAGGTGAGGTGAGTGAGCGAGAACGTAATTATGATGTTTTTTCATGATACTATGAATGTTTTAAAAAAATTGTAACTTAAGAATGTAAAATTCAATCCAATTTATTAGGAAAATTCTTGAAACTATGTTTTTTTAATACACGCGCGGCACACTCTAATAGTATTAATATATGTTTTTATATATTCGACCAAAGATGTATCTCGGTAAGTAAAAACGACAGATATTTAGGGACTGAGGGAGTATGCCTTTGCGAAAGGCTGAAAGCATTTTTCACCCTTTTCTTCTCTTCTCCTTTTTGCTTTTGAATTTAGAGATCGATCATTGCGTCCTGACGAGTAGGACTGTAGGAAGGCTTTGACCGTTGAAGCTTGATAGCTGGTTGCCTGGTTCGTGCGCTAGTCTATCCGTCACCCAGGCACAGACACTATCCGTCGCCCTTTTAGTTCCCAAAAAGCAATCAAAGTTCACTATATATGCAAAAAAAAATTATCATATCAAAATGTTATAGCATGTATGAAGTAATAAACCTAGATAAAATAAAAAACTAAGTGCACAATTTTGTTGTACTCTGCGAGACAAACATCTTGAGCCTAATTAATCAATTTTTGAACAATTTTTCACACAAGCAAACGAAATGATACAGTGGTGCAATGATTGCGATGTGACCCCAAACCCCTATTTCCCCCTATTCGCCATCTAAACAAGGGCGAAGATGGAAAGAAGAGAACACAGAGCTAGCCTGACCGAGTCGTTGTGGCCCTGTTTAGTTCCCACCAACTTTCTAAAATTCTCTCTCCAAACTTTACTATTCAACTATCACATCAAATCTCTCTCCTCATGCATAGAGCATTAAATGTAGGTAAATAAAAAAACTAAATCCATGGTTTTGATGTACACGACGAGACGAATCTTTTGAGCCTAGTTAGGTCATGGTAGGACAACGATTACCACAAACAAACGAAAAGTGCTATAGTGTGCTACAGTGTCCGATGTGACTTTTCCATCAAATTTTACACCTCTTTTTACAACTAAACACACCCTGCACACCCACGCGAGCTTGCCTGACGTCCTGACCGAGGCGCAACCAGCAACCACTGCTTGCACTCTGGTCATATGCATCTGCCTCTTGGTTCATATGGTCATGTGCATCTGCCTCTTGGTTTATATGGTCATGTGCATCTGGCTGATCATCTACAATGTTGTCCATACCCTGTCCAGGTATGCATGAAGTGTGTCCATCAACATTGTTGCCTTCAAAAATCTCACATAGATAATCAATATAGTATGATGTGGCTGTCTTGAACTTCTTGCACTCCGGCTTCCCCTATACCATAAGAAACAAACAATAATCAAATAGAAATTCCTAATATAGAAATTAAATGACAGCAACTCAAGGGAAAATAGAATACAGCAACAGCAGAGTAGTACCTCTGTGTTATCTTTCTACCATTTAGCAGAGGCAAGAATCAACCCATCTTCTGTCTTTCCTAATCCTGTATCTTTCATGGCAGCATCATAAAAATTCCACAAAATCTTGCAACTTGTCATCCTATTTTTGAATTGCTTGACCTTGTGGTTGAGGTCTGTCCTCTGATAAAATTTCTGTGCTATTTTCTTGTACCCATCATTTTTCATAGTGCCTAATGGGCAATTCCCCGCACGCATTTTTTCAACATATAATTCACAGAATATAAATGTATTTCTCTCGGTCCAATTGGCCTTGTCAACAGCAATCTAATTCACATAATATTGAACAAATCAACATAACAATCATCATATATAACCAGAAACAATTGACATGCAACAACTACAATACATCACAGAGACAATTCAACAACAACGGAGGCAACTATTCATCATATATCATCAGAAACAATTGCCTAGAAACAACTACAATACATCACAGAGGCAATTCAACAACAACAGAGGCAGCTATTCATCATATATCATCAGAAACAATTCCCTAGCAACAACTACAATACATCACAGAGGCATTTCAACAAAAACAGACGCAACCACTACACTACATCACCATACATCATCACATAGGCAATTCACAAGCACATAATCAACTTCGTAGGGCTGGCAATGGCAAGTTCTTACCTCCGTGGTGCCATATTGCTCGTCATCGTCATCGTCATCGTCGCCGAGCAAATCCTTTGACGATGGCTGGCCAATGGGTCCACGGGCAGGCACTAGTGGATCCGCTGGCGGGCGTGAGCTAGGCCGACGACCCAAGCCCCGCCCAGGTGCAGAGGCCACGGCTGGATACGGCCCGGTTTCCCTTCGGGCGAGGAGGCTGGAACACGGCGGCGCCGGCCCTACCAATAGGAGGTAAGGCTCCTCCTCCTTGTTGCAGGTAGCCAGAGTACTCATCCAGGAAGGGGAAGCCGTCGGAGTTGAGGTCCAAACTCTCCAGATGTGCTCTTCCAGCCGATAGGGTGGGCACAGGCACATCTGGATCCGCCGGCGATTGTGACATCCAGTCAGCACGACCACCCGCCTGGCCTGAGGAGGAAGAAGCGCCGGGAGTTAGGAAGTCGCGGTAGGCGTGACCGCGGCCGACCATTGTGGGTGCGGACCGAGCGGATTTGAGGGCGGACCGGTGGTGCCGCGAGGGAGACGGTGAACGGGGAGCTAGAGACGGCATTGCGGGGAGGGTGGGTGAGCGAGGACTGGATCCGGCGGTGGTGGCTGCGTTGGCGGGGGAGGCGCCGTGGAACGGAGCTGCACAGGCGGCGGTGGCGGTGGCGGCGCGGGGAGGAGTAGGCGCTGCGGGAGGAGGAGGGCTGCGGGAGGACGAGGGGATAACGCGTCGGGTGCGGGACGGGTGGGCGTTTAATGAGAGTAGTGGGGAAAAAGTCAGTAGAAGTTCCAAGAAGTCACTAAAATGGAGCTTATGAACTTATGGGGTAGGGACTAGAGTTTAGTCCTTTTTAGTCATCATGTTTGGCATTTTTGGGACTAAAAGGGACTAAAGTTTAGGTGACTAAAAAAAGTCAGGGTAACCAGAGAGGGCCTCAGTTCAGTTGATCTGATTGACCTGTCGCTTTCACCACCGGCCGTGTTAACGTCAAAGGACTAGATGGCGAGCTGGGCATCACGCATCAGAGCTTGATTGCAGTTCGATAGGTAGCGCTTTTATTTCCCCGTTCCCTGCTTTAGGCATTGTTTACATCTTAAATTTGGGAGGTCAAATTTAAAAGTATGATGTCACTTTGTAATCATTGCGTCACTGTAGCATTTCATTTGTATTTGTGAGAAATCGTCCAAACATTGATTAATTAGGCTCAAAATGTTCGTCTCGCAAGTACAACAAAACCGTACAATTAATTTTTTATTTCATCTATATTTAGTACTTCATGTATGTCATGATATCTTGATGTAACGTGAATCTTATTTTTATGGAATTTAGAGGTGTAATTTGGGATCTGCCTTAGTTCCATGTATGATGTCTGTAACCGCTCGCGTGCCATAATCTATCACTGCTTGCTTTCCTATGTTACGGCTACTGTTTTTTTTAAAGTTGTTGAAACTAAGCACAGAATGGAAGTAGTCGAACGCGGTGAAAGGACTAGTTCGATGTTCCAGCTTCTACTGATTAATTATTAGTATAAACACGTCGATGCCCTCACCCGGAGATGGCGAGCGCGACACATCGACGCGATGCATACGCATGCCTTGCCAGCCTACGTGCACTTAGACCCTCGCGAACGCCGCCGGCGCCGCTGTTGCCGTGGACGGCGAGAGCCTGAGCGGGCATGTGACCCTGATGGCGCGCCGGCGCGGGCGGGCCGCGTACTTGACTTTCCCGAAGACGGCCCCACCTCCAGCTCCAGCTCGAGCACGCCCGCGGCCGCCGCGCCGGCGGCCCCGTCGTCGTTGGGCCCGAGCGACACCCCCGCCATGGCGTAGACCGCCGTGCCCAGCGCGTGTATCCGGTCCCCGCCCTCCAGCTGGGCGCGGGCGAACGCGTGGCCGTGGCCGCGGAAGCGGAGCTCGGCGTCGAACGGCGCGGCGAGCCAGACGGACATCCCCCAGTTGCGGTTGGTCAGGGCCACCGCCACCGAGACGTTGTAGCTGTAGCCGGCGGAGGACGACGAAGCCGAGGTGGCGTTGGCCGGGACGGCGGCGGGCGCGGTGCGTGGCACCCCTACCGCGAGGGAGGCAACCCGGACGGGGACGACGACGGCGTACGCCGCGGTGAGCACCACGGCGAGCGCGAACATGAACGCGACGAGGACCGCGCCATGATGATCATTTGGCAGCAATCCTGACCTCTGATGAACATTGGTAGATTGCTAAACATGGGGGATCCAATTAGCCTGGCTAAAACTTTGACAAGTGTTCTGCAATGTCTGAATACAAGGTTAAGTTGATTCAATTCAAGATGGGTTACTACGCTTCTGTTTCCCTGGACCATACCATGACAAGAGCAAACCCCGGACATCATCACAACCTGCAGATATGAATCAAGTTAATAATGGTTAAATCCTCATTAATGTACATGCAAAGCAAAACCAAAAATATACCTCCTTTCAAAGCGCTTAAGATACGCTGAACATGCTATTGCAGTAATAATGTGGTTACATAGTTTATGTTGATTTCTAGGTTCAGAGGCAAAGTATCATAAGGATTAGACAGGTCAAAGTAAGATGTTAATTCCGTGGAACTGTATATGACAAATTCATAGCTTGACGGCTATACTCTTGATTAATCTCAGGGAAGTGCCATTTGGTAAAGTCGAGATAAATCTGCAAGAGGCACAACTACTAGTGGATGGGGAAAAGTTCACATACCGATATGGCTGGAGGCACACCCACTAGTGGATCCGGGAAGAACTTGTTTGCTAAAGCAAGAGCAAGAAGGCTACTTTGCATTCCTGCAAGAGATACTGGCGAGACAAAAGAAAAAGAGAGAACATATCATCATGTACCAGCTACAAAAGATGAGGTATGGAATGCAAAAAGGAGCAGCAGAATGGCTAATCCAAATGGAGACAAAACAGCCTTAATATTTATAGCCAGTGGTGAGCCTTACACACAAAGCAGTGACAAATAATATAATATATATATATATATATATATATATATATATATATATATATATATAACCCTTGTGAAAGGGGGCGGCTCCGGCGGCCGCCGAGTCACGCTACGTCAGCAAAAAAAATTTACGCCGCTCGATTCACGTTTTACGGTAGAGATGGTATCTCGCCTCCAGAAGCATCGCACCTCGTCCCTCCGCTTTCCCTCGCCCTCGGCCTCCCGTGCCGCCTCCCCGCGCTCGCTTCCTCCCCCGCCGTCCCTCTCCTCCGTCGTGCGCTGGCCCCACCCTCCTCCGGCGGTCCAGCGTCCTTCGTTTTCAGCGCGGCGAAGCTGCACGCCTCCGCTGGTCCGGATTCTTTGGAAGAAGCTCAACTGTTGGACTGCTCCCTCTATCTCTCCGCCTCTCTTCCTCGAATCTGCCCCCGGCCCCTCCTCTTCCCCACCGCCACACGCCGCCGTCCCTCTGCTCCCCTGCCCCGGCCGCTGCCGCTCCTCCACGCCTTCCTGGCCCGCCGGCGCCTCCCCTCACGCTCTCCACCCTCCACCGCCCCTCCGCCTCGCGGCCGTTGCAGGCGGCGGACGCAAGGCGCAGCGGCGCGGGGGCGGCGGGCGGCGCGACAGTGGCACGGGCGGCGGGGCGACGCAGAGCGGGCGGTGCGACGGCGGCGAGCGGCGCGACGGCGGCACAGGCGACGGCGGCGCAGGCGGCGCGGACGGGGCGACGGCAACAAGAGAGTCGGGCGGCCTTCGGGGAGGAAGCGAGCGCAGTGGGGCGGCCTTCGGGCGGCGGTTGGCGGGGCGGCGTCGGCGGCGGCTCCATCTTCAAGGAGCTGCGGCAGCTCCGCATCGAACTTCCCTCGGGCGCAAGGGCGTCGGAGGACGACCGCGAGTGGCGACGGCGGGCCCCGGGCGCCACGCTTGCAGCCGCAGGCGGCAGAGGATGTGCGGCGCGTGGCCAGTGCGCGGGCGGCGTTGGCCTCTTTCTCTCCCTCTCCCTAATCTCTCCAACGGCGGCCGCGGATAGGGGCCCGACCTCCCCGGCCGGCGGCGCACCCCAGCCCGTCCCGGCCTCCCCTCAGCTTCCCCGTGCCGGCGCTCCTCCTTTTCTTTTGCGTGCTTTCTTTGCTTCCACATGTTCGTCTTTCTTGTGTGCAGATGATTCGAGAGCTCGTGCCAAGGATGGAGATGGCACCGCTCTTGTGCCGCCGCCCCAGCTTCGACAGCGCCACGGCGACGTCCCTACCTCTCTGCATCACACCTCCTCCGCCTCCCTCAGTTCTGCAGTTCGTAGCCCTCCTCTTCTCTCTTGCATCCATGGTACCTCACACTGTGGTGCCCGTCTCCATTTTCCGGACTTCCTACTTCTCCATCACCTGCAACATTAGAGGCTAAACATGTGCAGGTAAGTCTGTTTACTCTCCTGCTATCTTTTTGCCAAAAATAGGAAGCTATAGATATGATTTCAGTGTTGCTTTGTCTTTCCATTGCGACATTTCATTCAGGCCATTCCCTGCCCCATCCATCCATTCATTTACTATGCGGCTATGCCCACCTCTGCACTTGCCTTTTCAATTGCAGATTCGCAATCCTCGCATTGCACCTCTTCTGCTTGGAATGGGAACCTTGCGCCAACCAACATCCAAGGGCAGCGGTGTACTATGGAGATGCCGCTGAAAGCAGCAGCAAGGGCGTGTGAGCCAGCGGCTGTTCGGCACCAACCACTGGTGTGGGAGCAAGCAAGGCCAGCAGTTTGCATCCCCTCCAATTCCTTGCCCCGCTGCTCACAAGTGTGCCTCGGCCTGTTGTCTATGAAGATATACAACGTATGTTTAATGGTTTGCTTCTCTGACCTGTGACCTTGTCCATAGAGGATGCACACCATGTGTATGATGGTTTGCCTCTCAAACACTAACCAAATAATTATGCCCAGGTTTCTGCACAAATTCTATGAAAATAATTGGTTAAGTATGCACCTGACAGTTCACACGATTTCTGAGAAAGCTGCAACGAAAAACATGCAAAGCAAAACAAGTGCATTTGGTTATCTAAATAGGAATCAGCTAAGATAGCCTCCACGTTTGAAAGCTGCAATTCGCTAATTTGTTTATTTACCTATTCTTGTGAAAAAAACAGATGACAATATAATATTTTGATTCATGAGCGCATTGGTCTATTGGTAACACAGTTGTTACCAATTCTGTTTTTGATTGATTTTCTTTTGTGTGGTCTGTTTCTTCTCTTCTTTCATGGGATCAAAGTTTAGAACATCTGGCTTAAATCAAAGAATCAAATTTGACAATGAGGTCATGTTTAGGAACATATTTTAGTAGGGGGTACTCAATTAATTTTTTGTAAGATGCAATTAGATCTTGCTAGATCCCTTAATTGTCCATGGGCTTTTATTGTAATACCACTGCACAGTTCGTAATACTTGAGTAACAAAGAAATGCCAGCTTCTAGGCAGTGGCTAAATGTACAGCAACTCATTCACACTGTTTATCTAATTTGCTAGATATGCCCCATGTTGAGACCGTATCTTCAAAATAGTTGTTTAAAAAACCTGTTAATTTATATTATCCAGGTTGTTTCCCATGCCCTTAAAATATGATTGTTGCTGGCATCATGCTGTTGACTGCATTTTTGTGCAAGTATATATATCCTTTTGAGAGCTTAATTTCCTCTCTACAAATTTTGGTATATTCAATGAAACTGGGCAGTACCTGACCAAGAAGTGGAGGTATAGGAGAATTGAAATTTAGCTAAAAAGAAGGTAGGTATTCCAATCATATTTTATTTGTTCCATTAATTTCTAAAGCTAATTGACAGGAACAGGGATTTAAATAGCTACAACATTGATGATCTTACTATTGCCAAATCATGGCATTTGGTTAAGATAAGAAGCTCACTCACTTTTGCCCATGACTGTTAACGTTCTTTGGTATCTTGTTGGATTCATGGCACTACCAAAAATAAAAATTCTTGCAACCACAAGGTTCACAAATTAGCATTCTAGAAGTGCATTATTAGGCAAACTCTTCATATATAGTCTCTGTTCCTGTTCGATGACAGGGTTCCATTTTAAATTTGTAGCCGAATGCCTGATCGATATCTGTGCACTATGATCCGGCATTCTAAATCATCTGTGCACTTACATGTTGTTTTAAGAAAAATAAAAATGTCAACTTTACTAATGAGCATTGCATTCAAATGTAAGAAGGATAGATCTCTTTGTATGTTATAGTCCTAGATCACCTCTGTCATACTCTGTTAAACACACACCATAGTGAAGGATGGACTCTTCTTGGATATTACTATGTGAGATTTCTCAAGATAGATCTTTTCATGTATGGTTCAGATGTACATAGCAAAACCTGCCATGTTAGACCAGAGAGTGGATGCGCTAATACATGTTTTAAAAACTGTGATGTACCTCTCACTGTGCAATTATTCATAGTGTGCTAATATATGTCATTTGATTTTTATGGGTTTGCATTAATCATGAGATTACAGATGTGTTTCCTGTGTGCAGCTTGATATGTGCCTTAAATCCTAAAATAATTTTGCTAAATTTTTTTCATATCTAATTTTCTGTGTAACTTGAGCTGCTATGTTTCACCTCAAGCTTGGCTGGTGATATAATAACTTGCAAATGCTAGCTATTTCACTACCTTGCTATTATAGATGTGAACTAGATTTTTGTTGCTGTCAAATGTTACTGTATTTGGTTGTCACTCCTAAACCAATGTGATTCCAGAACCTAAACAAGGACTGATCAAAACATTTCAATACTAGGTCTGCCTATCGTGAATTCTGAACTTTTTTCAGTCTCCCGCTCATCCTTAATGATTTTTACTTTTGTTGTTGGTATGATAGCCTCTGCACATGGCTTTGTTATATTCAAGTAAAAACATAATGAATTTTTTTTCAGCATTTCTTAGGTCATATTTTCTAGCATCCGCTTCTTAATATTTGTTAGCCATATTTTAACTTAAAATTTGAGCCTCTACAGTTTGCACAACCGCTTTTACCTTTTGGTTTAGTCAGATCCTACTCTCATAATATTCTCATTCTTGTGGTACTGAGAAAAATTGATATATGTGATGATGAGGCCGTGGAGGCTTGTGGCAGCGGCTACTATAATTTCTTTTTAGGCCATATTGCCATCAGTCAAGATTGCTTCTCAATTACTTGGCTGTCTTCAATGCTGCAAGGTAAGTCATATGTCAAGACAAGATTAAAAAAAAATGTTTCATCTCAAACATTCTTATGATTTGATCTTTTATAATATAAGATAATTACAGAAGGATATGGATTCTCTGTTTCAGATTGAATACACAAACTTCCATAACAGATAATGTTTTATCTTGCTTTCTCAAATCTCTAGCATACATGTAGGTCGCCAGGAGTGGGTTTTTGGGCTCTATATATTAAGATTTCTCTCTGAATTTTGGGCTGACTAATCAAGAAGTGAACTGTAAGAGAATAGAATTTTACCCTAAAAGAATAGTGATATTCATAACAGATTATCATTTTTTTCTCAGTTACCATAAAGATAATTAAAATGAAGAACAAGAAAAAAAGTCCAGGGTCTTCTATGTGGCCATAAGATTGGTGACTTTACTATTTCTGTGATATTTGGTTATGAACCTTATTCTGTTTTACTTCTACACATTGCTATTGGGATTCCTTGAGAGTACCTAAAAACTTTACCTGATTCCATTCCATTCTGGAATAGTTTTTCTTTGCATTTTTAAATTGTTAATTTAAGTTAATTTATATGATACAATTTTTTGCTTATATATAATATGTGCTTTATATGCAGGTACCAGCTCTGTATGTTACTACAGTCCTCTGCGTACCAACGTTATTGGGTTGTCCCTGTTTTGTCGGTGCCTGATCTTGTTATGGTTAGTTCTTCAAACTCAATCTGTTATACTCTACTTCTGTTGTCTGTGGCCTGCATTTCATTGGTACAGCCAAGATGGTGACATTCCTGACTACTCCCATGGAAATTATATCTGCCATGACAATACCTCATATTGCTTTAAAAAGCATGCCCTGACACTGTTGCATGGCAATACCTCATTGCCTTTTTAGTAGTATCTACATGGAGTGATCAATCTTAACAACCTTCCTATATTATGCATAAAAAATATTTTAGTTTCAATGCAGCCGCGCGCCTGCGTGCGCTAATCACTAGCTCCTTATTCAATTGGGCGGCTGCGGCGGCCGTCCAGGCGGTACACGTCGGCGCAAATGTCTCCAGCCGTCCGATCGCGATCCAAACGTTAGGGATAGAGGGGTGGCCGTGGTCTTTTTGCGTTTACACCCTCGCGCTTTTAGGAAATTGAACCCGAGGTCCATGGCTTATCTGTCGGCCAGAAGCTTCCCGACGCCATCCCTGAGCGCCGAGCGCTGGTTCTTCGTCTCACGGAAAAAAAAACGCCGCCCGACGCCGCCCGCCGCTGACGCCTCGCCGCCTCCCCCGTCGCCACCTCGCCTCCACCCCGCACCGCCACTTCCCTCCGCGCCGCTCCCTCCCCTTCCCCCGGCGCCGCCCCCCTCCCATCCCTCTCTCCCATCGGCGGCGTCGCGGCGGCTGGGGCGGGCGGACGCAAGGTCGGTGGCCAGCGGCGCGGCTGCGGGGGCGGTGGCCAGCGGCGCGTCGGGCGGTGGCGGGCGGCCGCGAGGGACCAAGGAGTGCCTGCCGGAGATGGAGGCGTACAGGGCGTGGACGGAGCGGTGCGCGTGCAGACCGGCGGAGATTTGCCGAAACTTAACACAGAGCCTGATTGGTGGTGACGCCGGCTCCGGCTTCAAGTTGCTCCAGCGGCGGTGACTCTCTCTTACCCATCGAATCTATCTCCCAATCACTTTCTTCCCAAATTAGTTTTGCTCTATTTTCTGTGTTCTCAGCTTATTGGATTACCTTTTTTTTTTGTTCAGTCGAACTACACAGCATCATGCCATAGAGAGGCCATGGAAGGTGCAGATGAGTTTTGTGGCCATTCATCGTGTACTATGCTTCACAAGCTTTCTTGTGAGTAATGGAATTTTCGTTCTCGGCTTATTGGATTACCTATTTTTTTTTGTTCAGTCGAACTACACAGCATCATGCCATAGAGAGGCCATGGAAGGTGCAGATGAGTTTTGTGGCCATTCATCGTGTACTATGCTTCACAAGCTTTCTTGTGAGTAATGGAATTTTCTTTTTGTCGTGCTTTTTATATCAGTTTAGTATTCTGCTTACAAGTATTTATGTTTGAGCACAGGCTATTAAGTTTGATAACTTTGGTTATCTATGAACAGGTCTGATCTATGATTGCTGACTGTGCCCTTCTAGCTGTGTTCCTGTTTAATCTGGACTACAAGAAAAAAAAATAACTTCTCTAGAAGCTACGCAAGTGTCATAATTCACTAAAGCCTTCTTAGTGTAGGAATCACAAAGATTCACCAAAAGTCTTTTAAAATACAGGCTATCAATTCAATGGCTAAGTGCAGTGCATTTTGTGTTGTGTATAGATTACTACTTACTTAACCGAGATACAAGGTAAGCTGCTCTATAATTTTATTCTGTCATCTCACGCAGTCACACTTGGTTCATGACATGTCAGGGCGCAATTCTAATTATCTTGCTAACTTGCTGTGATGGCTATGGACTAAATTTTTTTTTCTTGGAACAAAATGGTAGCTGCTGCACAATTCACCCAAACCAGTTTAAAAAGACTTTGCTCGTATAACTACATGTTTATGTGATATTTGGGCAAGCCACAACCAATCATCAGATGCGAGTAATTACCAAGGCAAGGGCATGCTTACATTTGCCGGTAAGTATGCCAATGTACCTATAGCTCAAATTAGATGTTATATATTTATGAAATGTTCCCAAAGTTTTGTTGATTTGACTCAAAAGAACATTTGTGTGAACTTAGATTTTTATTCTGCATGGGTAACTCATTCCTCTTTTTGTTTTTGCAAATATGGATAATTCATTCCTAATTATTTTAATTGAATCTTTTGCTTTAGTAAGTTTTCGTTTGATGGTTTGAGTTAATCAGAAGCAGTACCATATACATGATAACTTCCGCTTGCCTTTAGTTAAGTAGTAGCTCTACTATTTGCTTATCTGAGGTGTTTCACAAGGAGACTGATTATTTTTCACTTTGCTGCATTATTGATTCAACTTCACGAGGCCATGTCTCAAGTCAGGAACCGAAATTCTTCTTGAGTAAGTTACATTCTTAAAGATTTCCTAGAGCAATATATATATGTCTATTCTGTCTGTCTGCTAGCTTGGTAATTAGTTCGTGCTCATGATATGGCCAATTTATTCCTGTAGCTTGCCCAATCAGCTTATGTGGTCGCATGATATTTCATGATTCTGAATTCCTGTGCAAGCACCTCACAAAATGGTCAGCTAGATTTTTCTTTTTTTTGCAGCCCGCTGTATGCTGATTAGTTGGCTACATGGTGGTGCGTCTCTTTAATCTCTCCAACTGTTCTGCTGGCTAATTGACAATTTGTGCATCTGAAGGAAATTCTACAGTCACTGCAACTCGATCATTTTTAAACATACTCTATTTTGACTGCCTAATACTATAAATTTCTCAGGCAATTGATTTGTTAGAAAGGGATCAACGAGTTGGTCTTCGCTAGCAATTGGTTGATCAGAATATAGAGAAACAAGTGATCATTGTTGAGACCTGAGTATGGATGTGAGATCTGATTTCATAGAGCTAATTCACAAAGTGCATTACGTATATATTCAGTTTGCTCCATCCCATGGATTGCATAATATGACACTGGCAAGATTTTATGGGAGTAATCTGATTCTGATGGACCTAATTCTGCATGAAATAGTGATCAGATGGCAGCTTCTCTATGTTTATATCTGTATATTCTCTTTGTTCCATGACTCCTAGCCGTTGTAGTCAGCTCTGGCGTCTGGTATAGACAGAAAAGCAATTGCCGTGTTCATATACCAGAGTTCGAGCACAATACTTAGAGTTGGTGAACATGTTTGCTTTTGTATGCTCGCTCGATCTTACATGTCTTTGTGCTTGCAGAACACTCTTAATGAAGATAGGAAGAAGAACAAGTATTCGATGCCCCATCCCAAGCGTGCTTTCTTGACTTCACCATGGATCCGGTTTGTGCCTCCTCACACTCTTGCTGCTCCTTTTCCTATATTTCTTTAGGATCCTGCAACTGTTTTGCTCTAATCTTATACTACAGAGGAAAAATGCATTGTACCAGAGAATAGCACATGTTTTTTTTTCTATTTAGTGGTTTAGTGACTGGCCATAAGATCCTGTATGTGTTGTTGCTGGTGAAGACGATCTCTCTCAGAATC
This sequence comes from Echinochloa phyllopogon, assembly GCA_033239725.1. NCBI lineage: Eukaryota > Viridiplantae > Streptophyta > Magnoliopsida > Poales > Poaceae > Echinochloa > Echinochloa phyllopogon. The sequence continues at coordinate 43,309,720 of BTCW01000002.1, read as the reverse complement.
ATGTCATAATATCTTGGTAAGTAATAAGATTTCTCTCTACCTCTCTTTTCTTATGTGTTTAGTTATATACCGTATGTATGCTATGATATTCTTTTCTAAGGCGTCTGGTAATATACTCTGATAGATGATGCATTATCCTTCTCGGGACATAGTGCAATTATTTTCTTCCATCTTTTGTTATTATTGGATTTTATGTAATATCTTTTTGTTGCAATATGATGTGAGACTGCACTGAGTTTTAACTAAGCATGCATATTTAATCGTTTATATCTTCCTTGGAATATATGTTGTACTTCTCAGAACACCACCATGCTTCAAGCAATTCTGTTATTGACTTCTCTTTACTACATTATACCTGGCTTTCCTCCATAGCTTTGTAAAGTATCTTTATCTTGGTCCTTTTCTTTCCATTGTGAAACCATACATGTTTTTGTATAGATAAGTTAGGTGACTTTTATTTTGCCCCATGCTACATGTACATGATATGTCATTCAGATGAAATACAAAAAAAGTTAAGAGCGCTTCTAATTGCAAATGCTCCTTATCTGCAGAGTCTTTTGATGTTAGAACATAGCACAGCTAGAGAAAAACAAGATTTATTCTTTAATTTGTGCAGCTATATTCTACCTTCTTCATTTGAAAGATTTGGCTTTGTAAGCAAAAGCCTTATCAGATTTGGCTTCTTCAGCAAAAAGGGATTAACAATTTTTATGTCCCTTGTCTAAGGACTACTCATGCCATCCTTTTGAAGACAGCTTCAAAAGAAGATAGCACCAACTACCTTTGCCTTATCAGTTGTAACGTTGTAGTACAGATCGCAAGCTTCAATTCATTTGCGTGCCACTTCGAACTTATGTATATAATTACAAAGCCTTCGAAAGAGCTAAATATGTATGTCATTTGTATTTGATGTCTTCGTCGTGTCACCATATGTCAATGTGCTATATGACTGTCTAATTGTATGGCTATTTGCGCGCGCTAATCACTAGTACTGACAACGGAGGGGGAAATGGCTGAATAGCTGCACAGAGCCTTGAAAGGAATCTGCACGATATAAATAATCATGAATTTAGACACTGAAAATAGAACTTACTCAAATTGGGAAACAAAAATCAGAAATATAGCAAGAGAACCATTTAATATAGCACAGCTATCCCCTGTACTTCAGAGTTCAGAACAATGAAGGGAATACCTATTCAGAAGCAATCCAGCTGCAATTAGAGCAACAACTATTTGAACAATGCTGGGCATCATCCCTTTGACATCTACAGGTAATTTCTGACCAAGAAGAAAGTAAGATAATGTTGGTGTGACAAAAACTGCAGTAGCTGTTGACAGTGATGTCATAACAATGCTTAGAGGAGACATATGTGGATCTGTCAGGAAAGTTGCATAGTTTGAAAGCTGTGCTCCGCTCACACATGAAACCAACATGATAGTATGATACCAGCACCTAGAGACAAGTTCATGTCAGAACTCACATGTTCTGGTCACTCTGCTATGTTCCTTCTAAAGCATATAAAAGGAAGGGACTCAATTTCTTACCTATAGCAGTTGGAAGATTAAGAAAAGCAACTACAAGAGTGCCAACAAGGAATCCGAACAGAGGCTTAATGACGAACTGTCCAATATAGCCAGCAGCAATAGCATCTGGCCTTTTTATTGCTTCAATAAAATCCTCGAGACTTGAGTTCACACCAGCAGCAAACATCAAGAATCCCAAAGCTGGTGCACAATACCTGCAAGAATATTGACACAGATACACACTAGAAATCTAAATAACAAATGCAAATGTAGAACCTATGCTACTGACTCAAACATGAAACTATTTAATTGCATAAATACAAACCTGCCTCTAAGTGAGAGGTAGGCCCTTCATGATTAATCATTATAAGAAAATGGATATTGGGTTTTATCAGTTAATATGAACCACTAGGATTCCTACAGTCCAGAGTAGGGGTGGACGCCGAGCCAGCTCGGCTCGTTCTGGCTTGTTAGTCAAACGAGCCAGCTCGGCTCGGCTCGTTAAGCTCGTGAGCTAGAGATAAATTAAAATTTGTCACAACAATATATATGAAATAAAAAATTATAGTAATTATATAGTTTTAATAATTTAAAATTTTATTTATTCATATTATAATAATAGAATATAATCATAATATCGTTTAGAACCACGCAAATAGTATATACATGTTATAATTATTTAATAATTTACTTACTAGTCTATTAAGCCTTCTAGCTCGTTTGGCTCGCAAGCAGCTCGCGAGCTGGCTCGAGCTAGCTCGTTAACGAAACGAGCAAAAACAGCTGCTCGGCTCGTTAAAAAATACATCGAGTCGAGCCGAGTCGAGCCGAGCTAGGACCGAGCCGAGCCGGCTCACGAGTTTCGAGTTTTTGGTCCAGTCCTAGTCCAGAGGCTGAATCAGCAAACATTCACCATGTAGAGAATGGAAAGATGGTGATTAGCAAGGATTTAACACATAATTTGAATGGCTTTCGAGGAATCAATTATTAGCAGAGAAGATAGGCTCCCTAAATTTCTTACTTGTGGGACTGAAAGAACAGTTTAGAACTCAGAAAACTTCAGTAAGCGAATGGTCTTAGAGGCTATGCTGCTCAAAGTGTAGCTCAAATATTAAGTTCAACTGACTGATTCAACAAAATATATTCATGCTACACAGTTTAATAGCTGAATTTGAACTAAACAGCAAAAACATCGCAAGACAGACCTGGTTGTGAACCATGTAAAAGAAGGCGGATACACCAGAGGCAGGATGGTGCTCCCCAATACTATATGTGGAATCACAGTGTTGGCACTCTTTAGGATCTTCAGCAAATCTACTTTCCTCTCCACTACCTGTAAAATTTAATCCAAAGTGTAAAGCAAATACTTCCACCCAAGACAGATAGAGTACAAAAGCTCACTAGCTGAGGCATAAAGAAATTGCATCAGAAGGGCACCTGACAAGGCAATACCGCGTCCTGTCCACTGTTATCCTGCTCGAAGGAACCACTCGCGCTCGCCCAGAGGTGCCTCCTAGCAACCATTCCAGATCCCTGCTCTGCTTGTATTGAAGAAGCAGAAAGACTACACTACGAATTTTCAATCGAGGCATCGCAAAGCTTATGATTGAAAGATAAGATATTGAATATTGAACCCCAAAAATCAAAGCTCTGTTTTCTTGAGACAGCAGCGAATATCGACAAAAAAATTAGGAAAAGAGACGAAACATGAATAAAACATCGAGCGAGACGTTTCTGAAACTGCTACACACAAAGAACTCATGCGCCATCAATTCATATTCAGTACGCACTACACAGCTCGGAGAGCTTTTAGATCAGAGTCGAGCACCTACGCCATGAAACGCGCGGCGGCGGGGTCCACGGAGCAGGCATCGAGACGTGGTTCACCCCCAGATGCCGGCGGCCGGTCAACGAGTGGACGCCGGCGAGGTGGCCCCGGCTCAGGACGGTGCCGGGGGCCATTTGACCGCGAGCGAGGGAGTGGGGGCAATGGAGCAGCAGCTGAGGGGGAAGAGAGGTATCAACAAATTGATTGGTTGGGATTACTGGCTAATTTAATCCCCAAATCCAATGTTTATTGATTCGCAATCTTCTAGGACAAATCCACCGGCGTCCACTGTACTGTAGCGGTCGACATAAATCTCATCAGACATCTCAACAACAAAACTAACCATCTGACAGTTATGTTCACTTTTCAACACATATCAAGCAGTATATAATCAAAGTTTGAAGTTTTCCACTTGCACGAAGCTTATCACTACACTAAAGCGCACTCAATAACTGCCGACAGATAAGCATACAGTACAACCCTTCGAAAGTAAGCACTGCAAAAGTGCAAATATACCACACGGCTGGGAATGAATGTACAAGATGGCTGGCACCAATTTCCAGTGCTGTTATACTGTCACCGTATCTGGACTTCGCAATAGCCTTGTTAGCTTGCCCTGAGAATCAGAGGTTTACTTGTGCCGCTGCCTCTTAGCAGCCTTGCCCTTGTCCTGACCTCTCGCTTTCTTGTTCTTCGTACATTTGGTATCACGTGTCAGACGGCATTGTATTTCTTCAGCTGTGGCCCTCTTGTTCTTAACATCTGCTTGAGCTTTCAGGTTCCTCATTCCATTATCCTCCTCTGCCATGAAGCTTCCATTCTTTCCATCTTCTTCTTCTGGATTCTTTTCTGCCTCTGTTCCTGCCTCGTTCTTCTCTTTCTCAGGTAACAGCAAGTACATATTTGTGATTTTGTCCAGCACTCCTACTCCTTGCAGTTCTAGACCATCTTTATGCACAATTGTGCACCTTCCAGCGCTGAAAGTGACCCTGTGCCCACTTAAATCTAGCCTTCCTACAGATATCAATTTATTTCTCAAATCTCTGCAATATAGCACATCCTTCAGAACTAACTTTCCCTCCTTGACCGACCCTTTGTGGGTCGATTGTATTGTTCCGGACGACGCTGCTTGGAAAGAAAGCTTCTGCGGCCTTGGATTTCTTAAGATACCAAGTTCAGGTACCATATGCATTTCGCAGCCCGTATCAATCATCCATTCCTATATAATGATCAAAGTATTAAGAGCCAAGACAAGCATATCATAATAGATGAGACCAAAGTTACTGAGAGCTGAGAGAAGTTATGAGAGAGTCACCTCTCCTTCCTGATCATTTTGATTCTCATCCTCTCGGCTATTATCAATCAATTTCTCATCATCACCTGGAACATCCCAGTTCATGGTTCGGAAGATATATTCAATATACTCTCTTTCATTGGCTTTGTCTTTTCGCTTCTGAAGAAAGCCTTCTCCCACCAACATAGCATCATTTACATCAGTGATAGTGAAATGTGAATCAACAATCTGTGTCAGAAGGCCCTGACTGGCTAACTGCCCGACCGAGACAACATTGAATGCCATGTTAGGTATGTAGCCAACTTGACTTAGTCTGAAATCTTTTATAACAACTGATCCCATGAATTCAGCTTTCAGTTCTCTACCACCACAGGAGTATAAAGTGATCTGATTATCCTTCTTCACATCCTTCATATTACGCATGATACTTTTATCATTGCACACATGGTGTGTTGCCCCTGAATCCAAAACGAACTCAGTCTTCTTGGAAGAAGAAGCAAAAACATATCCGTATCTTCTTTGAGGGGGCTGCACCACAACACCAGACATGTTAGCTAAATTTCAGATACAAGGACAATGCAATAGTTGTCACACTATATTGCAAATTAAGGCCACTGTACTATAAATTGATTTATATGATTGTTGCCATCTTCACCTCTGTGTTAGAAAAGCAATCATAGTCAGACTCGTTATCCACACTCATGCTGAAATTGCCATTGTCACATGGCTCAAGAATTTTTTTGACCTGCATAAAAGAACAAACTGTATGAAGCATCATATTTTATTAGAAAGGGGAAATAATGTCAAAGCACTTCTGTCTCATTCTCATTTTTTACCTTGAGAACTAACACAAGGTGTTTGCTACTGACATCATTCATTTCCATCTTCAAAGAGTTTTCATTCCATACATTTATGGTGTCGTAAGCACAAAACTTGAGGAAAGGAGATTGGTAGTCTATGGGCTGCAAACATGTGAAATAACCATGTTTAGCTGCTAGCAACAAATCAAATGCAACAAGAGAATTTATTTCCTTATTTGTTGTGAGCAAAGGAGAAGATTATCTCTATCAACAGCTCACAAGCATCAATATAGTCAAATAAATAGACAGAACAGAAGCTTTTACTCACGGTGATGTCTTCATTGTACTCCATCTTCATTATAATGGTTTGCTGAACACAAACAAATCGCAGCAACATATCAAAATACATTGCAAGTTTGTAAATAAATTACAGAATGTGAGAAAAAAAATACCTTATCTGGCATTGGGTCCAAGGTCCTCATAAGCGAAACCAGCCTTCTTATCATCTTACAGGCAGAGCTTCTGAAAGAAAATCATAGCCATATCAGGATATGACCATCATAGTTTGCAATAATAACATTTCCACCCAACAGGCATACTGGACAAACAACCAGAATACCATGAAATGATCTACAAATTGTATTTAGAACCAACCTACGAGGATGATTACCTCCACCTTCAATACAATGATTTTGTAACCCAAGGATAGTTTATGTAAAATTAAATAAGTATAAATCTATCATGTTTCTACGCATACTTTTATCATAACCAGAAGATAGTGTTTGAGAAAAAATAGCCAGCAGATAGATACTCAAATATATGTACCTAGCAATTTTCAGCATATTCTTAGACAACGAAATCATAGTACTTAATTGTTTCAAATATAATATTATGAATGAATCACTACTTTTTATATGAAGACTGCAAGGTCATGCAAGAAAATCGACATCCAGAATAAGAAAGTACCTCATCTGATGAGGGGTTACATCAGAAGCATTTGACTTAATAATGCAACCCTTGTTGCTCCCTGCATGACTCAGCCTCATAACTATCTCCTGGAGTAGCTAAACGAGACTAGGGAAGCAGTGACATATAATAAGCAAATATGTGATATATAATCCTCAATCCAACCTAATATGATACAAGTTAGCCAGAGTACACATGGCAAAACTTACAAGCGTACTCCTCCATCATCAAGCCATCCTCCTCATAGGTAGAAAAGAGAAGGGTCTTCAGATATTTCTTATGCAAAGCATCATAGACACCTAATAATTAGATTCCAAAGTTGATCAATCAGATAAACAAATTATAACAATATAGTTTCAGACATACCACCTCTATTACAAAATAGATATTTTCTAGAATACATCTCAGTACAATTTTCATCAAAGGTAAATTGGTATATTAAAATTGTTAATACAATTTTCCCATGTTAGCAAGAAAATAATGGTTAAGATGTGTGACAGAGATCACGGCGATATCCCAAACAAGTATAATATAACAAACACTTTTTTGGAAGTAAACGACACAGGTAATAATCATAAAAAAGTAAACTCATCGAATGAGCTCAGGACATGTTTCACCTTTCTCCATCCAATCAATCAGCTTTCTCGCCTCATCATCCATAGGCATCAGCATTTTGAACTTCATTTCTGCAGCAATAAAAGTGTTTAAAGAAAAAATTCACAGACATCAGCTGTAGATTTTTTTGTATATATATACTGAGTATGAAGTTGTTGCCAATTCTGACCTAATTCTGGGACTGACTCATCATTGAAATATTTCTCATGGAATACACCCCTGATATAGCTGATGTTGTATATTGCCATTGAAAGTAAACTCTTCATCTGTTTGATAAAAGTAACATAACTGGTATAAAAAAATGTTCATACAAAATGCATACTATGTATGATTTCTCATTCCAGATACACATAGAAAGAAGTAAGTCAGGGTTTAAGCAATTGAAGACCTATCAACTCATTAAAAAAATCAAGGTTACTGAATGTGAATGGAACACAATGCTCAGCAAAACAAAAGCCACATTACATACAAGCTGTCTTTCAACAGTGAAACACAGAATGAGCAATATACAAAGGTTTTTTTTCTCAAATAGACATACATACTATTAGAGAATTTTCAAGAACATCTGAAGGTGAACTAATGCACTGATTCGTGTAATATAAGTGGTGTTGATCTTCTGGAGTATTATGCAGCTTCAGCTAATAAAATCACAGATCCAACAACATAAAGGAAAATATTCCAAGCAAAATGCAACCATATATAAAAAAGTATAGGATAAGACAAACAAAAGAAATCTAATTGGAACAAACCACACGGGTTTTTCAAGTAAATGAGGCGCCATAACTCTATAACAAACAGGAATCATGCAAACTAGTGAGCTATTAATACCGCTATGGTTCTGCATGTCAGTCACGGTCAAACCCATATACTCTGTTGTGGTACATAGAATGAAATTGCTATTGCTATAACATGCTAGAAAAGGCTTATAAATACATATGATTCCCACAACACCATATACAATTTAAAGTCCCTGGAATGGTGCAAACCGCACAAGGCAAAAATTCATTATAAAATGTGGAGGAAATATCTATGAATCCAAACCTAATGCATGGTATGTACTGCTAGAAACATGGGCACTGGTACTATCAAACTCAAATTCAAGTAAATTTGTGCAATCCAAAGTATGTTCGGACACAAATGTCTATCCATTGTCCATTCCACATGCAAGCAGCATTAAGAAGGGGAGAAGGCTACTTACAAACCTGCACTAAAACTGAGAGAAATTAATCACGATGGAAGGTTAAATCTTTCAACAGAAACTGAGTGAGTAGTCAATTGACTGCTAAATTCTAGGGGCTCCTACAGAACTGGTTTGCTGCAACTATGAGTAATTTCCTCTGAAGCAGTTAAAACAACGAGAGACCATATATGCAAACTAATCTTACCGGGACCTGTATATACATTGTGGCCTGATGAAATCTAAATGCAATTAACTGGCCCATACTTCTCAACAACCAACCAAGACAATTTTTCCAAATTCCAATGCTGGGAATCACCTAATTCAATCAGCCAAGTAGATAAAAAGCATTGTGTGGATAGTTCAAGAGCTAGCAATATGTGAAACCACAGAAATTCAGAACATAGACCAGGAAAAGTTCCGCTGATTTTGGTCCAAAACCGGGCGCGAACCTAGTGGAGAAATCAATGAAGGAATTCAAACAAGCAAGCAGCGGGAATACCTAATCCATGTACAACAGCAAGCCATTCATCAAAACTTATCCACGAATTTCCTACTGTTTCACGGAGAGAACTAGGAACCAACTTAATTGAGGCATCCATAAGCTGCTGGTGCCTGCTTCTAACGACCCATCATCACAAATTAGCAATGACACCCAAAACCCCACCCGCTCAAGCAGCAAATGCGGCCGAATCCGCACACAGAACGGTTAAAAATGAGATTAGATTCATTAGACATCACCGAGAAAAACATCCCGCAAACGCGATGCGATGTGATCCGTTCGAGCCCTAGCAATTCGATAGTCAGCATAAGCAGGAACCAAAATTGAACCAACTCCTACATGATACTGGTTCGATTCGAACCAATTGGGAAGCAGAAACTCACAGACACCGAAATCCCCATCTCAAGCGCCAAATTACCCGAATCCGTTCGCAAAATGTGCAAACCTGAGTCGAAATCGAACGGAAAAAAAAAACCTCGAGACTGCAAATTCGATTCCTATCCCGGGATGTTTGAAACGACTCCGAAATAAGCAATTCGGATTGGTAGGGAACGCTCAAACGCACGGAAACCGAACAGATGGGCTGAGGAAGTGAGGAGACGTACGACTCCAACGGGATCGGCTCCCTCGCCCTCCTCCGTCATATCTGATTCCGTCCTCGCACGGGTCGCCTGCGGTGGAAGCGGAATGGAGCTCATCCGCTGGGCGCACGCGATCGCGAGCGAGGGAGAGGGAGGCGCAGAGAGAGAGGAGACGAGGAGTGCTAAAGCCGGTGGCGTGTTTGCCCGGACCTCCGGGTTCGGTCTCGGTGTTTCATTTGAATTTGGACCCCGCCGTCCTAGCATGTGAGAAACAACTCCGTAAGAACCACCAAACCTAGGCTAGGCTGGGCGTGGGCCTGGGCCGATTCATGTTAATACAGATCCCAACCGAGTGAATGATGCCCCGAGATTCTCGGTTAATACTCTCTGGATGGCAGTCGGACCCACGGGTGCGGGTGCCCGCGGGTTTCGCACCCATTGGGTGTGGGTGTGGATGTAAAATCTCACCCGTGAGTCTACACCCAACCCGATCCGTACTGAAACGGGTGCGGGTGCAGGTGTAGAATTTCACCCGCGGATGACCCATGGGCCCTAAAATAATAAGATTTTTTTAGTTTTCTTAAGAGGTATGTGACCTTATACATCACTAGTAGAGTGCACGTGCGACACGCACGTGTACGAAATTAGGTCACACAAGATTTGACGACTTTACAATTTTTAGGATATATGAGCTTTGTCCACTTAACATTAAAATACAGACATACAAGTTTGGCCCACTTGACAATAAACATGTGTTGTTACTAATATATAAATAATATGGGTCATTATGTGTGTTGGAGAATATATTACTACTCAAATAAGAGAAGTATTGTATCTGTCTGGTTTAACGCAATCAATATATTATATAGTAGAGTGCACGTGCGCACGTATTTTGAAAGAATTAAACATGAATATTTTTTAAATAATTAGTTATATATGATATTTCATTGTTTATTTACATCCCTATCAATAATATATCAATAATTAATATATCTACCCTAGAGCTGCATGTATCTAAACATACATGCATGCATGCATGTTCATCTATCTTATCTTATATTCCTATAGTTGCATAAATGTAACAGCTTCCAGAGCCCGAGCTAATAATAAGAACTCTCTTAACCAACCAATCCAAAACTTAATCAACCAACCTAAGTCCAAGCCACTACACCATATATATTTGTACTAAAATCTCAATCTAGCGGTACTTCAGGAGCACGAAAGAAAGCACATAGGAATCAGGAGGCAAGAGAGGTACTCATATTTTCATCGAAACCTTGCGGATCTGGGTTTTTGATGTAGATGGGTGCGTTGTAGTAGGCCCTCCTGCCATGCCTCTGCGCGTGCAGCCGAGAGAGCGCTGGCTAGGCTCGATTTGCTCCATCAGACCACCGGCACCAAGCTATCCGTTCTGATCCGAAAAAAAACATATACAAATCATATTAGACAGGATTAATCTTGGGTTTGGTTAGTGACCACCTGCAGCTAACCGCTCGCATCAGTACCTACGGATGGCCCGCATCTGCAAGTTGCCATGCGGCGATTTTGCTCTCGACCTCTCGTTGATGCGCGACATGGTCAGACTCATCCGAACGTGGAGACGCTGGGCATTCATGACGAGTCAACCCGGCCGATCGATGCCCTGACGACCGACCTGCATGCCCCTCCCCTGCAGCTCTGCCCGGGCTGACCTACTGCGGCTTGGCGCGCGGGCGGACGAGAGGCGTCACTGCCCCACCAATCTGGTCGCTGGGTTTTCGTTTCCGGTTGTGTTAAAAAGAAAGTTCGTTTTCCGGCCATGGGAATAAACTAACCGAAGAAGGCTGCCGTCGGAACACAAAAGGACTACACCGGGAAAGCGCGGATGCCCGAAACTAAAGATTCAGTAGTGCAATGCAAAGACTCTATTATTCCCGTTTCATAGATTTTTTCTTTCCATCCACGGTGCGCACGAAAACAAATAATAGATGAAAAGAAGGGTGGTATAGCCGGGTAGAAAAAAATAGATTTATTGGTGGGTATACGGTGGGTAAAGAAATTCTATAGTAAGAAAAGTAATGACCAAAACAGCAAAAACTCGCTAGAAACGTCGTTTTTTAAAAACTTTTCACGTCGTTTACACCTTTGGACCTGACATGTGGGTACTCCGTGAGGGGTGAGTAGGAATTTTTTTAAGGTAAGAAGTGTTTTCAAAAGTACTGGATCCTTATAATATATAGATAGATTAAATCAATCTGTCTCTCTAATTTACTATGGATGGGTGGCTGGAGACTGGATGACGGGCTGGAGCATGGATGAATGGATAGAACCTGCAACTTGATAGTTTTGTACTATGTTGATTGATGGCTGCTACATGTGTAGTTGCGTTGTTGATCTAAATGGATGTGTTCTTTGGTGGAATTGTAAGTCTGCAGCTCTAATTAATATAATGTGAATATCTTAAACTTATTTTACTTAATTATGTGGCGATATATGTTATTTTTGTTTGTCATGTAGAGAACCCAATGGGCACCCACCACCCCGCGGGTGCGGGTGCTGAAATTGACCCGTGGGTCTCATAGTGGGTGGGTGTGGCTAAATGTGACGAGTCTCCTAATGGGTTGGGTTTTGCTCCACCCGCACCCGACCCATTGCCATCCCTGTATCCATTCTTAAATATATAATATTTATATCGAATAAATTAGGTCGATTTTGAACTAAATAATGTATCCTAGATAATATATATATAGACAGCTACCTTAAATACACTAGCTATAGTGAGTTTTAAAACCTTGCCCTTTTGCGCGCAATTGCATCGCCGTTCTCCAAACACGCGTCGCCTCAAATTTAAAACATGGCAACAAATATAAGTTTACCACGGTCAGGCGCTAGGGTAAGCCCAGTCTACCCGCAAGCTACGGCCGTCTAAACTACAACAATTCAACATGTCGATGGCTTTCTCTGCATGCTCTCTGCGCTCGAAGACCAGACACGCGAACCCCTTGCACGCTCCGGGGCCATCCATGGCGACGTGCCACATCCGCAGCGGCCCGAACTCGGCGAACATCCCGGCGAGGTCAGCCGGACAGCAGCTCGCCGGCAGGTTGTTCGCGCGCACGAGGCGCCGCAGGAAGAAGCGGTGTTCGCACAGCGCGTTCCCGGCTTCCCTCCAGGCGGCAAGTCTCGCCCGGCAGGGCACGTACGAGGCAGGGGCGAGGTAATTGTAGGGGCACGTGAGCTCCGTGTGCTTCTCCTCCTCCCCGCAGATGCAGCAGGACTCGGCGTTCGGGTCCTTCCAGAAGTTGATGGCAGGGCTCGCCTTCACATCCATCGTTGTTGTCCGTCTGAAGCTGTACGACCGTTGCCCAATTCTTTTCAACTTTTTTTTTTGGGAAACCCAATTCTTTTCAACTAGGCCCAGGGCTTTATATGCAAAGTACAAAAGGGTGATGACGGGGCAATCCGTGGCGCAAGTCAGGAGAACTTCTTTGCCGTGTACCTTGGATGGAAACAAGGGAAGTTCTATTAGGAATATAACAGCAACTCGATGTGGGACTCTGATTTGACCTCTAATACTAGTAGACACCACAATGCATGATATTTCTCATCTCGTCATCCAATACGCGAATAACATCGCATAACAAATCTACGTGATCAGGATTTTGCGCACCTGATACAAATACCTTAGCAGCACCTTTCACCTCGATCCAGCTGCAGCCAGGAGACTTCTTGACGCCGTGCTCGGTCATTGCTCTTCTCACCCTCTCGGCCTCGTTCCATTGCCCACTGCCGCAGAGCAAGTTGGAAAGCATGACATAGCCTGCATCTCTTGCAGGCTCGGTCCTCACCATGTCTTTCACTACCTTCCTTGCAACCCCGGCGTTCAGGTGCTCCGACGAGCATGCGCTAAGCAGAGCTTCATGTATGTCGCTTTTATGTGTCTCAACCGTTTCTGAACAATGATCCAGCATCTCAATAGCCTTTGTGATGTTCCCTGATCTCGCATACATGTCAAGAATGCAAGACAGATGCTCCGGCTTTGGTTGAATACCATGAACAGACACCATCAACTCGAAGAAGATTTTCCCTTGCTCCAGGAGGCCAGAGTGGCTACAGGCTGTGAGCAAACCTGCGAATGTCACCTCATCAGGGCAGACTTCATGGGATTTCATGCTGGCGTACACCACCAGTGCCTCGTTGGCCCATCCATTTATCGCAAATCCGAAAAGCATTGTATTCCATGAGACCAGGTCCTTGCCAAAGATACCATTGAACACATTGCTTGCGCTCTCCACATCCCCGCACTTGGCATACATGTCCATCAAGCTATTGGCTACGTACAGGTAGGACGCAAACCCAGATTGGAACACTCTACCATGGACCATCCTTCCACTTGCAAGAGACACAGAAGTAGCACAAGCATGCAGCACAGCCCCAAATGTGAAGTCATCTGGATGAATATGCTCATGTGCCAACATTTCGACAAATAGTGGGAGGGCTTCATCAGCACACCCGTTCCTTGCAAGTCCTCCAATCATTGCAGTCCATGAGATGACATTGGTCTCAGGTGAATTTCGAAAGAGAGCAGCAGCTGGTTCCGTGTAGCCAAGCTTCATGTAAGCATCAATCAGTGAATTCCATGACACAATGGTCCGCACCTCCATCGACTCAAATATTTGCACAGCCTCGACCAGCATGCTGAACTTAGTGTACAAGGAAATCAGGGAGTTACTGACCTCGGCCACTGCATTCCATCCACTCTGCAAAATAATCTTGTGAACTGCAAAGCCGGTAGATGGGTGGGCCAGCTCAGCGCAAGCATCAACGAGAATGCAGAGTGTTGCATCATCACAGATCAGCCCCGCCATCCGCATCTTGTTGAAGAGAAGCAAGCACTGGCTGGCATTGCCACTGCGTGAATACCCCATAAGCAACGTGTTCCAGGCAACGTTGTTTCTGTTGGGCATTTCATCAAACAGCTCCTGTGCGAGCATCAAGTGGCCTGAGGCGACATACGCGTGCAGGAGCGAGCACCACGACAGCGCATTGCGGTCTTGCATCTCCCGGAAGGCGCGCGCGGCGTCGTGGGCGAGGGCGCACTTGGCGTACATGGCGACGAGCGCGTTGCCGACGGGGAGCGGCGCCCGCAGGCCGAGGCGGAGGAGGCGGGCGTGGAGCTGCGCGCCGGCGGCGGGGTACCGGAGGTCCGCGGCCGCGGCGAGCGCGGCGGTGAGCGAGAACGCGTCGTGCGCGGGCGCGCGGGCGAAGAGCTGGAGCGCGTCGCGGGGCCGGCCGGCGCGCGCGTACGCCGTGAGCATCGCGTTCCAGGCCACCGCGTCGCGCCGCGGCATGGCGTCGAACACGGCCCGCGCGGCGGCCGCGTCGCCCGCGCGGCCGAGGGAGGCGATCCGGGAGGTGGCGGCGGCGAGGCCGGCGAAGGGCCCCCGCCCCCCGCCGCCATACTCTGCTACCCGTGCAGCAGCGCGTCCAGCGGCATGTGGGCTGAGGCTCATCAGTCTGAGTAGGCCGAGTGAGAGAGGGGGTTGGCTGGCTTGCGTTAAGTGACGATGAGTTGAGGATTGGCGTGCAAAGTTGCTTTGCACAACAATTTCTCGGAATTTTGTACGTAGTATAGAAAACAGTTCCATTCGTGCAGAAATCAGATAAAATCATTTCAAACAGCAAAATATGATGTCAAAGGACCAGCTTCGATAGCCCAACTGAGTAATCGACCCTTGCGAACTGGTGCTACTCGCTACATCGGCAATACCAACTGCCTGGTGCAATGCAACGCAAGGTGCTTTCGGCGTAAGAAAGTGATTTTGCAAGGACATGGTTTGCATAGGGCAAGTGCAAATAAAGAATCGTACATTACATAACTTATGTTCCTCACAATTGCTACAGAATATGTACACGCAGAATATCAGCACAACTCGTACATAAACAATTTGGTGGAAATGGGCACAAATATTTCCACCATCGTATAGCTTAGCTTCATGTAAACTATGGTTGAGCAGTTGAGCACGAGATTGTTGAATATGCGATCTCATGCAGATATCAAGCCATCAGGAAGGGTGAGGCCCTGCTCTCCGTCTCCTGATAAAATATTACGGCAAGCATACGACACAGCCGAGTGGAACCCCGAAGGGTTGTCTATAAATACGAAGTGACCCCCCTGCAGAGTATAACCACCGAGGTTTAGTCCTTGAACTAGTATTATAAACCTGTCATTTGTAAATATATGCGATGTTGGCATGTTGCCAGCTGGGAAGATTTACCTGTGGGACTCTGATTATTTCACAAGGAACTTTCATGTCCTTCCGTGCTTGCTGCGCCCCTTGGTAGTTCATCCAATCTTGCTGCCCATATATGAAAGTAGTTGGCACTTTCCATTCAGATGCACTGTTGCAAGAACAGTAAAACATTATTATATATCACTAAGACTTCACTTACTCCAAAAGAAACAATGATTTCATTGACATTCAGAATGTTTTTTTGGGAAAACTTGATTTCCATATGAAAACCATGTTAAGACAGATAGCATGAAGGATAGCATATCTGCTCTTAGATATGATTTGCAAAATGAGCTAATTCCATGACTTTGAGAAACCAATTACTGTACTGTGCTTGATCAATATCAGAGAACAGTTAATCATAATAAGCAGACAAGTATAAGAAGCTAACCACTGCAGGAGAGGTTTCCTTGCAAATGCCCCAAAGGAAAATATGTACTTCAAGCATAGCTCTCCACTAGCTTTGGCAGCTAAGGTATGGTAAATATAATCTTCATACATGAGAAAACAACAATAAGGCATAGTTGCAAGTACTATAAAAAAAATGTAGTTACCACATTAGTTGACCAAAAAGAATACCTGTCATCAGTGCAGATTCTTGATCTGTTAGTAATTCACCAGTTGAATTTGTACCAAATCTGGCACTGGTATATATTTGTACTAGACCTGGACCCCACGGACCCAATCCTCTGTTCGAGGAAAACAGATAAAAAATTAGGACAAAAGGTAGGAGCACCTACAAAATATGAGAGGAGCATTGTCCGTTGCTTTTGCAGAACAAATTGCAACAAAGTGTCCTATACTCAAGACCCTCTAGTTTGATTTGAATGTTGAGGACCCTTCTACTCTACCACCACTAGCAACTCTTGTCATCTGCCCCTTTTCAACGTGGTCATTATTTGTAGCAGCCAGCAGGTCCAAACGTGACTGCCACATCAGAACATATGATGTCTTTGTACGTGGACTTACAAGGAATAAACATAAAATAAAATGTCAACTGATGATGCTTTCCTTATATTAAATTCTAAGAGGTTGCAACAATTGGTAGGCAGCTCACAGTTGTGACACGACAGAGCATGGATTTACCATCACTTCTAGTCTTCCTGAGAACCAGTTCCTCTATTACCCCTAAAAGAACATCAAACTACACTTCTCCGTGACCTTTTATTCAAATCTAAAAACTGTTTCTATTAAATTCGAGTAGAAGGTTTCTGTTGCAATTCGGCCCTGTTTCTAGAACAACAAATAGAGTTACATGAAAAATTTAAATTGTAATGCGTAATGTTTTGAAAAAAAGGCAATAAGCTTAGATTACCTAATAATTTTTTGAGGAGTAAAATTAGATTCCCAAAGATGATTGATTAGCATGCCTTTCCATGTTGCTCGAAACTTTGTTAACCACTCAGAGCTGTGCTCTGTTTCTGACGAGAAGCCAGCAGGACCAACCAAAATCAAGTGCTGAACATGTTCAGGGTGCTGAAATATAACTGAAGTTGTTAGGAATGATTGGCTTAAAAGGAGACACTTCACTTGGTAAATGTTTTAGGAACATACCTTTAGGGCATACTTTGCCGCAACATATCCTCCAAAAGAATGACCAAGCAATATAAAATTACTGAGGTTCTTGGCCTTGCGCCACTCCTCAAAAGAATCTATGAACCATGCCTCAGTTTCTGTTTACAAAAACACCCATAAGAAAGGCAAAAGAATATAACTTGTTTAACACAACTCATAACAAGCAAATGTTAAGAACTGAATCAATATATGAATTTGCTGGAACAAATCTACTAAGATTTATAGGCTTCTTTTAAATGATTGAAACCACTAAGATTTAATAGGAAAAAAAATACATCTGAACACCACCATAAAATTAGAGTACGTGGCATGTTATGTTAAACAATGGACAAAATTAAAAGCAGTAGTTGTGGGTCTGGGTAATGAGTAACATAATTAAAAAATAATCATTTTTGTAGTTGGTCTGATCAAAGTAGAAGTATCAACCTTCGGTACTTTTACAGGTGAAGTCAGGTCTGCTTGAACCACCCCAGCTGCAAAAGGAACAAGAAAAGTCAATGCTATAGTGCAAACAAATGCATCAGAGTAAGGACCGAATCGATCAAATGGAAATACAGTCATTATTTATCAATTCTGATTACTAGCACTGAACAAACACCTATAGTGGTCAATAGTACAAAAATACTAATATGTGTCACTTTTGTCAAAACTTACCCAAGCTGATCGATGGCAATCACCCTAAAACGGTTTGCAAGGGCATCAAAGTTTCGAAAAAAGAACCCTTGAGAAGCTCCGTAGCCATGGACCATAACAAGGGTGGGGGCGTTCTCCTTGCTATCAAATGTTACAGTATTGATGAACCTTGGTTCATCACTTGCTGACCTAAACCATCTTACTTTTGACCCAGGTGGAGCAGAGCCAATGTTGACTTGTTCCTGGACATACCCAGTTCTGTAAAGACAAAGAGAAAGGTGCATCATATATCAGAAAAATACAAAAAAGATACAGAAACATCTAGAATGAAATTATAAAGGCTTGAAACTTTTATAAACAAGATAGCAGCCCTATTATAAAATACAGAATTAAAATCCCCATGCCAACAATAATCAGAAAACCACATAATATATTCACATTGTATTAACAGGTGCCATAGGGACGGTGTGGTATTTTATAACTTTTACATAAACTGAAAATGCACCAATATATTATACTAAGCCATGTGTATATTTTTTACCTCACTCTTTCAGACACCTTGCAACGTTTCAGTTTAATCAGAAGCAACTGTGTGCTTATTACCACTAGGTCAAGATGAAAAACAGTTCTTTCTTACACTGAAAACGCAGTTCATGAGTATGCTGACACAGTTTAAATAAAAAGTCTCACTGGATAAAATCCAAGCAATGGGCTAGAGAGTTCTATTCATAGACAGCACAAGGCCAAACCATCCATTAGTAAATAACACCTCATCCAATACGCTAAAGAATCACTACAACAATTGATAATTTAATTGGATTTGCTCATTTGTCCCAGAACAAAGTCTAACATCATGTGACTATGATCTCAAACCACAAACTAAAATTTCATCCTCAGCGCAGGACAAAACCATCAAAGTCCACTTAAAATGACTAAAAATTTAGACCCAAGTGAGTCCCCAACATTGAGTTAGTAGAATTCATAAACTGTTAGCTCGATAACCTTTGCATTTAGATAGCAGTTACCTACAGAAGTATAGCAGTAACAGCTGGTCACTGTAAGACTGCAGCAATAGCCCAATCAGCCGTCATGAAACGGGATGCAATTGCACTACAGCCCCAAAATCTGAGCTTCGTGCTCAACATTCAAAACGACCTTGATCTCAGCCGAGCTCGACTGCAGATGAACTGGCCAAATTAGCACTGGTCCAAATGCAATGTAAACCCCAGGCCAAGTAACCAGCTGTTCCGGCCAAAAAGCCTGAAGCTTCTACCAAATTGACACGCAATCCGATAAATTTCCACATTCTTTGATCGATATAAACTACAATAAGTAACTAGCGGTACTGTACCAAAAAGCCCGAAGCATCAATGAATTCACGCGTGCTTTGGTAAATTGGATTGGGGGAACCAGAGTCGGGGGGCGAGGTCGTACTTGACTATGGAGAGGAGCCGCTTCTCGGCGGCGATGATGCGGTCGGTGGAGGTGGGGATCCACCGGAGCGCGGGCGGCCACACCCGCGCCCACCTGGACCCCGCCGGCGCCGCCGGCGCCTCCGCCGCCGCCGCCATCTCCTCGGCCGCCATCCTGGTCGTCGTCGCGACGGCGGCGCGGCTCATACGACGCGGGGCACACACGTCACGCGCGCGTTTTCCTCCGCCCGCCCGCGGCTGCGCTGGAGTCTGGCTGGCTGGACTCGCGGAGGCGTGTGCTCGGTGCTCTTGGTTTAGGTTCCGGTGCGGCGCCCGCCCGTGCCGTTCGTTAGCGTAACCGGGCAGGTATTGGTGTGTGCTTTTTATTGGTGGGGAACCCAACCCACGGGCGCGTTCGCGGGACGAGGCGGCGACCGCGCGTCGGCAGCGGCAAGGCTACGACGTCAGGGCGTGCGTGTGGTCTGGGATTGGTTGGAGCGCAAGCAAGAGAGTAGCGAGCCGGCGACGCCGGCCTTCTGACCTGCACCTGCCCCGGCTTCTGGGAAGGCAGCTTGGTTTTGGGGTCCGACTCCCTCCCGCTACGGTGGTTCGTCGGCTCCGGTCCGGGAGGGTGGTGCGGCGTGCGCGAGGGGTGACGAGCAATTGGGTCGATGGCCAGGCGAACTTTGGCACGGCCCGTTGGGTACTTGGGTACGGTGAATTAGGAAGCCCCGGCAGATCAAGGTCGTCAAAGGTGTCGATTTCCAATCCGATCAAAAGTCTTTTAAATAGGGCTAGATAGAATTATTTTGGATCTTTAAATGTGAAAAAACCATAGAATTATAGAGCTATATATATTCTCACGCTTTGTTCTAAATCAAATTTCTCTAAATATAAATACATCATCAATATATTTCATAGTAAATTTAATAAACTGATTTGATATTAGATACAATGATAATTTTCCTAAAAAATGAAAAATTACAAGAGTTTTATTTAAACTAATAATTTAAAACTGAGAGGTTTTCAATTAAGTAAGAATGTAAAGTTATAAAAACACACAACCGCAAAACTGATATTATGACAATTTGTGGATGCAATTTGTAGGTCGCATCTCGAAAAAATGAAATATTTGCGCGCCGTAATTTTAGTCTTCATGAATATTCAAGCGTGGGGCTAACATGGTTCCATCGACCAATTTAGAGTTTAAAATCTTTCATTACTTTTTTCATCTCCGAATTAGAGAAACTACACAGCCAAAAACTTTTATTTCTTTATCACTCTATACTAGTCTAGGAACTATTTTTTTACATACACTCACACATACACATACTTAACTCTATGAATACACACACATAAACCTTATTTATATAGCAATATGTGAAAGTTTGAGATGGTAGATGTTGATTTGACGAATTCTCCACATGCGCCTTGTTACCAATAGACATGACCACCTATCACCAAAAGAATATAGCGAAATAAACTCTAAAAAAATATAAACACCTATGCTAAGTTGAATACTCGAATCCGGATGGACAAGTTTCAGCACAGAAAACCTAATCAATGACAATAGATCAATTTATGACCATCAATCACTTTAAATTACATCTCCATCAATCTCCACTTACCCACTTTTGCTTTCGGAAAAGGGAACATCTTTGTTCATATACTCTCTCCATTCTAAATTATTATAATTTTTATTGACTTTTTCTCATAATTTTTGACCATCAATCCTATTTAAATATTTAATCTAAATATATCAAAAAATAAATTACGCTGAATGTATCTTAGTGATAAAATAAGTTATAAACAAAATAGATATGTTTCGTTTTAAATAAATAATTAATTAAATATTTAAAAATCAACCACCAATAGTAATTTAGAATGAAAATAGTCAGCGTTCGTATTGGGTCCAAGTGACAAAATGACCCTGTTTAGTTCCCAGTCACATCACCAAACTTCTTAAAATTCTCTCTCTAAACTTCACTATTCACCTATCACATCAAATCTCTCTTCTCATGTATGGAGCATTAAATGTAGGTAAATAAAAAACTAAGTACATGATTTTGATGTACACGACGAGACGAATCTTTTGAGCTCATGATAGGATAACGATTACCACAAACAAACGAAAAGTGTTACAATGTGCTATAGTGTCCGATGTGATATTTTCACCCAACTTTCTTTTTTTTTAAACTAAACACACCCGATATATTATGAAGGCCTGGCCTCAACGGGCTGAGAGATTTTGGTTTGGGTCGGGTCAAATCGATTCGAAGTTTAGAACAATCGAACCCAAGCAGGGGTATTTTAGACAAACCGAAACACAGGTGTGCGCGTGTCGGGGACACGTGTCTGCAATCGGCACGCCAGTGGGCCCTGGACGGCTGGACTCCGTCCACGGACGCACGCCCTCGAGTCCGGCCGGAGTCCCCCCATTCCTCAACCGCAGCCGGGCACACCACACCACACGACGCCGCCGCTCTCCCCACCCTCTACTCGCCGCGCTCTCCCCACTCCCCTGCCGCTGCGCCGCCACAGCTCCGCTCATCCCTCGATCCCGTGGCGGAGGATCCATCCGGACGCGGCTTTGTTTGCTCGGTTTCTCGGTATGTAATCTCGCTCTTCATTTCCCCCAATCAAGCCAAAACCGTTCTTCCTCCATGCGCATTAGCTTCTAGATTCAGGTCCGCGTGGTGTGTGGTGCCGCGCTGATCCAATCAGGGCATCCATGGCTCGATTAGGCTCGTCGTCTCCGTCTTTTCAGCGCGCTAGATACTAGACATTAGTGGCGCCACTGGGCCTTCTTGGAATCTATGTTGCCGGTTAAGGTGTGGCTGCTGTTTAGTTTCAAAAGACTTGGGATTCGTTCAACTGAACAACCGTTCCGCGCGCTGGAAGCGAATTTCCCGTTTGCCGACCAAGGGACATTTACTACTATTATTATTGCGTTGGGGACATGGGCGTAACAACACTGGCATTCTGCAAGACGATTGTGCTTTGTTGTGTTCTGCCTTGTATTATCCCAGAGCCTCAAACCTGCTGTCTAGCATTGAGGTATTGAGTATGTGCTTGCAGGGAGCTCAGAACGGCAGCGTTTAGGCAGACCTTTTTCAGTTCCGTTTGCGGATTATGCCATTAGTGAAGAGCTTAAATGCCGGTTGCATATCCGTGACCATGTTCAATGATGATATATCATATATGATGCTTTATGCAAGATGGCAGTGCTTTTTTTTGTTTCTTTTCTTGTATTTCCAGCATTCCAGAGCCTCAAATATAGTGTCTAGCATTGTTGTGCTTGCTTGCAGGGAGCTTAGATCCACAATGTTTCAGTTTGGTTTGCAGATTATGTTGCTAGTGAAGGGTTAAATTTGTGAATGTACTCCTCTCATGCCAGTTGCATATCCATGTGACCGAGTTTGATATATATGATGCTTTTGTAATTTTATTGGACGACTGCTACATTTGGCTCTGACTTTATGCAACTTGACTATACTGCAACGATGCTAACTGCTTCGTAGACAATGACCAGAACTCTGAACTTAGAGGTACAGGCAGATAGTTGGTTCTTGTTTACAGCATACCCTACCTAGTGGTCAGGGGTCAGGACTTGAACTCTGAACTTATGGGTTTCTGATAGCTCTATCTTCACAATTATAGTGTATAGCATACTTTTTTACCCAAGACAGAAAATGAAAAATAAATCCTAAGTTCAGAGTAGAAGCAGTTTTAAATTTATGTTAGAAGGAATTGACAAGAAAACTAGCTTTTCCCCCCAAATCAGGCTAAATCATTTCTCTCACCGACCATTTAGTTCTAGATTGTGCATGGTGCCTGCTGATCCAATCAAGGGTCCATAGTTTGACTAGGTTAGCCTTCTCTGTCTTTTCAACACGCTAGATAGTCATACATAGTATAGTAGTATTTAGTTGGCACCATTGGGCTTTTCGGAATCTTGGTACCGTCGTTAAGGTGCAATTCCTGTTTAATTTCAAGACTTGGCTTCAACTGAACACCCATTCCACTTGTTTGAAAAGCGAAATGGATTCGTGACCAACGAGCATTTCTAGTATTGCGTTCAGAACATGATCATAACAAGACTGACATTCTGCAAGATGATTGTGCTTTCTTTCTTTCCGCCTTGTATTCCAGAGCCTCAAATCTACTGTCTAGCTTTGGCGTGTATGTCTGCCGTGATCTCAGAATGACACATTGTTTAGGCATGCCCTTTTGAGTTTGGTTTTCAGATTTTGGGCCTGTTTGGATCTGTAGTGTAAAGAGTAAAATAAAGTGGTTTAAATATCTGTATTTAGTATAAACTATGAATATAATGATTCCTAAATGCTCCTGATGTACCTGCAGTTCCCGTTCCAGAATTTTTTGGGAGCTACCATTATCTAGCTCCAAGTGACCCAAAAACTTTTTTGAACTAGAGCTCTGGCCTATGTTACCAGTGAAGAACTAAACTTACTGAGTGTACTACACTCGTGCCAGTTGCATATCCATGTGACTATGGTCGATGATATATGCTGCTTCCTGCAAGATGGTAGTGCTTTCTTGTTTTCTGTCTTGTATTCTGAAGCCTCAAAGTCTACTGTCTAGCATTGTGGTATATGCTTGCAGCGAGCTCGGAACATTGTTTCAATTCGGTTCCTGATTATGTCAGTAGTGAAGAATTTAATTTTCTGAATGCATTCCTCTCATGTATTTTCCAAGTTTCATATCCATGTGGGCATGTGGCCAAGTTCGATGATATATGATGCTTTTATTGGAGTACTGCTACATTGGCTCTGACTGTATCCAAATTGATTATATACTGCAATCATGCTAACGGCTTCGTGAACAATGACTAGTTTATTGAACTTAGAGCTACAAGCAGATACTCGGTTCTTTATTTACACTTTACAACATACCCGACCTAGTGGTCGGGAGTCAGGACCTGAACTTTGAACTTATGGGTTTCTGATTGCTCTCTATCTTCACAGGTATAGACTATAGTGTATAGCTTACTTTTTGACCCAAGGCAGAAAATGAGAAACAAATCTTAAGTTCAGACTCCAGAGTAGAAGTAATTTTAATTTTTTTGTTGGAAGAAATTGACGAGAAAGCTCTTGATGCAGGGCTGAAGAATTGACAAACATGGCATCTAGTGGCATGAAAGATTTTTACCGGCAGAAAAAGAAAGGAGGTGTGACCAAAGCATCATCATCTTCAACAAAGAAAACACAGCAGTACACTGGAGGGGCCTCTGTTGGCGCCACAGATACTGCTCAGACATCTGCACTAGTTTCTCATGGCTCCTGGGATCTCAAAGGTACTTGCCACTCACCGAGGGATCCTAAGAATAATCTGCTGTAATTTCTGCGCTTCTCACTTCGTGGGAGAGCATAGAAGCACTTCTCGTCATATAATCATAATTTATAGACCTCTCTAGTTGTTTCCTTTTTTGATACCATAAGCTTTTGTTCATGATAATGTTGCTACAGGTGATTTTGGTGAGCAAGAGGAGCAGCTGCGACAATTTGACTTGGACATGAAATTTGGCCCATGTATTGGTGTTACTCGGCTTCAGCGCTGGGAGCGTGCTTCTGCCATGGGCCTCCAGCCACCAGCCCATCTCCGGGATCTGTTACTGCGCATTCCATCAACAAAAAATTGCAGTGATGGTGGTCCCTCTGTTGAGTGCCTCTGGGAGGGAAAAGTCTAGAAGTATCTTCTATAATAAGCACTGCCATGTTTATAGTAACTTAGTGTGACATGTTCCATTGCTTGTATCAACCTAAGCCCACCGCCCTTCGGCCCCCCAAGTCACCTCTCTACTGCTTCGTAGTTGCAATCTCTTGTTGATGTATGATGTCATACAGTAGCTTTGTTACTCTTGGGTATCCTCAGTTTGGCTGAATGTGCTCAACTTCTTGCCGTTGATTTATCCTCTCTAATGTTGTTCTTTCCTGTTGTGTGCCTTCTTATTTCTCCCATGAGTTCTTGACCTCACCTGCTTATATGCATCAGAGGGCTCCATACATGCACGTGAAACATTTCCTGTAAGGTGACCCGCATTGCGATCGAATGTTTAGCGTGCCGTGATTTTGAAGAACGGCCTCTGATTGAGTCATGGAAACGTAATGGGCCAAGCCCCAATGGAAGTTGGCAACCCTGGTGTTGGGAGAAGTAAATGGGCCACGATGATAGAAGTCCATTATTCAGGAAATTGTTGTTGACTAGAGTTTTTCATGATACAATTTCGATCCGTGATCGCCACCAGATGGCCGCACCCCCCAAAAAAAAAGGAAAAGAAAAAAAATCCGGTCACCCTTCAGCTCCAGATCGAGCTGGGCGTTTCTGTGCAGCACATGGCTTCCTCCATCCTACGCGTGTCAAGTCCAAACGTTGCAGTCAGTCCAGCCTCTTACAGTTTGAGCGGCGCCTAGCGCCTATCTAGTCGACGCCGCCACGGCAACAGCCCGATGGCGACGATGAGGACCAGCCAAGCCATGCGCCCATGCTCCTTCACCGTATAGTAGAGGCTAACGGTTCGCAGGAGAACAACCTGCTAGTGCCTCACATAGTTCGTGTCGGATGACGACGGGGCATGCGTCGTTGTTAGGCCTGCCGGCCGGGTTCCTGGGTGACAGACCGGCGCCGCAAAGAGTGACCCGGTGATTTCTTGCCGCGTGGGGAGTGCCATGTGTTCTTTACACTCTATAGTGAGTGATGCTCACAAGGTGGCAATGGCTACTGGTGGAGTCTGGAATCATGACTAAATGCACAATGTGGATTGACCCACATGCCGTAATAATGCACAATGACCTTACTGAATGAATCATGACTTTTCAGGTTCTTCCCCCATCGTTTCATATGGGAAAACCAAAGGACTTCTACCTACTATATACTCCCTCCGTTCCAAAATGTAGGTCGTTTGACTTTTTCAACCACAAGTTTGACCGCTCGTCTTATTCAAAATTTTTTTGTGAAAATATAGTCAAATTTAAGGTATTTTTGAAGATTTTATATCAATAAAGCAAGCCACCACAAAAAATATGATAATTTGCACAAAATTTTGAATAATACAAGCGAGTCAAACTTGTGGTTGAAAAAGTCAAACGACCTACATTTTGAAACGGAGGGAGTATATAAAAGTGTTTAGTTTCCATGATTGTACTCGGTGCCAGATTGACTATGGATAACTTAGTTAAAAAAATTGATAAGGATAACATAGTCAAAAGAAATTGGTAAGGTAGTGACAAACAATCCGGCATGAGTTTTCTTGATTATTAAATTGCTAAAGTTAGTTGAACCACTTTTACTATGGTGGGGAAAGGTGCGACTGCGTGAGAGCGTGCATGAATTATATGCATGTGCATACTCCCTCCATCCTGAAATACAATGTATCGTGGTTTTTCTACATGCAATGCAAAAGATGTCCTTGCTTTTAATGGAATTATATGCCGACAACCTAATAATTGTGTGTTCTCTTCAGTTACTAAAAAGGTCATGTTTATTAATATTTTTCAAAGTATATATTTTGTTAACATTTTAGAAAAAAAAGTCTACTTTACACCCTACAACTAGCACGATAGTCATATTTTCAACCGTAACCTAGAAAACCAGACACCAAAGGACATCCAATTGTTGAAATTGGACATATTTGATTCTTCGGTGGTTTCAAAGGTGGTTTTTTCCTTTCCTATTTTTTTAAAATTAATTTAATCTAGAAATTCATAACTAATTTATTTAAATAAAAAAAATCTGAAATTAGTACCAAAATTTTTATAAATCCAAAATATGATAGTCCTCTAATTGGGGTTATTCATATCACATACATGTATATATGCATGTGTACTAGTGTTATACTGCTTTAGTTATTCATGTTATTTTGTTGAAATAGTTATTTTTGCACTATAGTGGATAAGGTCAAATAACTCCAATTGGATCACTAATAGATAGGTATATTTTTAGAAAAAAAATTTGTATAAATTTCATATTTTTATCATTTATAAAATGAATTAGTTAAGGTTTTTAGATTAAATCAGATTTTTATTTTTTTTAAATGGAAAACCACCATTGAAACAACTCAAAGTGCTAAATTTGTCCGGTTTCAACAGTTAATGATTCTTTATATCCGGTTTTGTATTTAAGGTTAAAAATCGGAATATCATAAAGTTAGAGGGTGTGAATCGGATTTGTTTTCTAATATTTTATTGTGATATTCTATATGAGATGATGTAGCTAAAGTATAAAGTATATATCTTTCTGACACTATTTCTTAAGGCAAAATATTCTGGTATTGTGCACGCCTAGGCAATCCACTGTTATCCTTTCCCAGTCTCCACCCACAGACAATGATCCCTTTTCTCATCATCAACTTTGTAAGCTGCTGCGTCATTGTATTCCCGGTTCTCCAAGAACTCCATTTTTTTTCTATCTAGTAGGATTTTGACGCGTGCTCGTGCACTCCAAAAAGAGGGGATATGATCTCTCGCTCGTGTGTTGAATGAGATTTACTAGTAGGTTTAATTAGATTTTCAATGAAGATGACACTATCGGTCACTCCGGCAGCTGGCTCCGCCCATGACAAGGAGGACGGATGTTGGTTTCTCTAGTAGTGCTAAGTGCTATCTAGGATTCTGACGTGCTCGTGCCACTCCCAAAAGAGGGGCTATGATCTCTCTCACTCGTGTGTTGAATGAGCCTTGATGTGTAGTACCAAGGACGACAGCGGTGGTTCATCAAATCATCACTGTTTGGGCAGGGAGGATGCATGGAGGAGGGTCGTCGTGTGTTGAATGATAGATGCTCTGCCGCTGTCCCGCTGCCAATATAAATAGATATACGGAGGACCAGTACGTTTGTTTCCTTGCATTTGGAAATAGAATCCATGGCGTGCGTTGTTAGCATCGCGCGCGCACTTCCGGTGTTATGAGACACGAGACGCGAGTTGTTGAAAACGAAGCGGATCGGAACGCGCCGCCAACCCGCCGGGCCGTACGTATAGTACTTCCGGTGATCGACCACCGGCGGCGTGTGGCCTGCTGCGTAGTGCGTACGGCTGACATTGCCGTGCAGAGCTCGAGGGCGAGGCCGCCATGCCGCCGCCCATGCCTTTGCAATCAATGGCGCGGCCGGTCGGCCGTCTCCATATCCGGCGGCGGCGGCGGCGGTCTATCGAGCGCCGCACGCCGCGCACGCGCTGCGCGCCTGTGCAAGTACGTTCTAGTGAGACTGTACGTGCTGTGCAGCCGTGCAGGCTCACTGCACGCGCGTTGTCGTACGGCCGGGCCGGCCTATATCGACCTCCGTGCATACAAGTGCGTCCTGCGGGATGCGACGGACGCGATGTGACGCGCCGGCCGGTACGCTGCGTCGATCTCCCGGCCGCCGGGCGGGGTGTCGCTATAGCTTGCTCGTCGACCCGGCCGGCCTGTACGTACACGTACATACCGCTTGTCGTAGGAGAAGGACGTGGCGATATGATGGCATTCCGACTGACGTACACAAGATCGAGCTAGCGGCGGTGGCGTCGCCGTCGTCGTTGGAACGGATGGACCGCGCCGGCATGGTTCATGTGGCCGGCAGTGCGCTAATGGTACGGATTCCGGCGACGACGACTGTGTGTGTGTATATATTGTGTGACATGCCTAGTTGCTTTCATCAATTCATCAATTCTAATATATTATATATATTTACTATAAATTTAGACATAACTTGTAAATGTGTCCGTGTGTTGCTACGAGCCATAGACGCCACCGATTCCACATCCGATGTGAAGCACAACAAAGAAGAGATCCATAGCAGACAACTAGAAGCTACACCCGGGAATGACAGCGGGTCGACAACGGGGTGCGAGTGATGTGAGACGACGAATGGATGTGTGCGGTGGTGCGAGAAAACAAGAGGGGGTGATGTATATTGTAGGTAGTTAATACCAGTGTGTTGCTATGGGTGAAGGGGACTTCATAAGCGAGTGATGTGAGACGATAAAGGGGTGCGTGTGGTAGGCGAGACAACGAGAGGAGGTGAGGTATTATGGGTTGATTAATACCAGTGCGTTACTACAGGTGAAGATGACTTTGTAAGCGAAGGAAAGTGGGAGCCATGGATGCCGCTAATTCCGCATTGATAAGAGTACGATAAAGAGAGATACTCGGTAGACGTTACGTCTGTAAGTACGGCGAGTCAACACGACAGGGATGCAGGCGACGTGTGAAGATGAAGGGATTCGTGCAACAGTGCAGGACGGTGAGAAGAGATAAGGTACTGCAGGTAGATAAATGTCCATGCGTTGGTACAAGTGAAGGGGACTTCATGAGCGAAGGTGCACATAGTTATGGACCCCCCTAGATTCCGCATCCTATGAGGAGCGAGACAAATGAGAAATCATCGGTATACATTGTGCCTGGAAATAATGGGGGATGTGAGCGACGGAGAAGACGAATAAGAGCGTGCGACGGTGCGGGACGACGAGAGGAGATGATGCACTATGGGTAGACTAATGCCCATGTGTTGCTATGGGTAAAGGGGACTTCACAAGCCAAAACGGACAAGAGTAATGGACACCGCCGATTCGATCTGCATATTGTTAGGAACATGACAAAAAGAGATATTCTCGATAGACGTCGTGTCTGGGAACGATGACCGGACGACAACTGGAATGCGAGCGACGTGAGCAGATGAAGAGATGCGTGCAATGATGCGGGCGACGTGAGGAGATGAGGTACTACATGTTGGTAAATGAAACATCATGTGTTTTTTAAATACAACATACTGAAGGATGGTGGATTGATTTCTATAAGTGTTAGGACTTTTTTTTTTAAAATTATGACGTACTGTTAAATCAATCATTGCTTTAATATTAGATAGAGATGTACGATGCACATAACAAAATCTATAAATAATAAGCTAAAACCACGGGATTATATTTTTAGATTTTTATCCATCAATTGTTCTATATCACTGCATACTCCATTCATTCCAAACTATTTTACTTCACTTTCTTTTGTTGTAAGTCAAAGTTATCCAATTTTAATCAAGTAATTTATAAAAAAACATCAATATCTACTAGGTTTACTTGATATTGTGGTTGTTATTGTATTTTTTCACCATCAAATTCGTTTATTCGATATTTCACTGCGGGTGAGTAGGGGTGACTATATATGCTCTTAACTATCGGTTTCATCGCTCAAGGCAGCTATCGTTGCAGGCTTGCAGCTGAGCTGATATTTAGGGATGCAAGTACAATTAAGTGGTCACACTAATATGGATGCTGCTCACTACGACATGCATATGGTTCATCTGTCCTATATATCCACGGAAAAAACATGAACTAGCTAGCAAATTAAATAAGTGGAAGTGCATTTTAGCATTTTAGTTATTAGGTCAACAGGTTACGGGTATCATTTACTCTACATAAGGAACACATCGGCTCTAGTTTTGGGCAAAGGCTTGAGCGGAACGAAGATCACAAAGGAAATGGTAATTAATAACAAAGGTACAATGCACACTAGAAACAACCATCGTGCAGATTCTTGCCCCTTACGTGGACGGAGATTAGCAATATAGATTTTGGAGTAAATTACACCACCGGTCTTCAAACTTATAGCGTTGTGTCATCCCGGTCCCTAAACTTATAAAATGCATAATTAGATACTCAAACTTGCTAATTGTATCATATCAATCCAAATTTTTAATAAGTTAAGCTGCGTACGTGGCATGCTGATTGTACTTTAACATGGACCATATACGTGGAGCCTATGTGCTAGCTTCATCTCCTCTATCTCTCTCATCCCCTTAGCCACAGGGGCTCATGTGCCGCTCCATGCCGGGTGGAGCTCGATCGAGATGCCGCTGGCGTCGCTCTCTTGCTTCCCGCTCCTTTCTCGCATCTCGCGGCCGCCTTTCGATCGGGCCTACATCCGCGCGCCCGCTGCTGCATGCCTCTCACTGCGCCAGCTTCAGGCTTCAGTATGGGATTCATGCGGCACGACTAATGTGGTAATGGATCATGGCCCGTTTGTTTCTTCATAATCCAATTTGGCCCTAGTCAAATTTAGATAAAAAACTAGTACTTTTTTGACCCGGTCCTAATAGGGCCCGACCCTTAAAATTTCTAGTATAAAATGGAGGGCCCTTTACCACCCTAGGCATGACTAATAAAATCCTTGCAGGGTGGCGAGGTGGCGACCGAAGCATCGGGTGGTAAGGCTGCCGGAGAGAGACAGAGAGAGGTGGATTGTGCCGCCGCGGCACGAACGGCAGTCCAGGAGGACTGGAGCACACTCGCGTCGCAGCTCTCCTCGTCTCGTCTCGCGTTGTGCTTCGCCTACAGATCGACCGCCACTACCGGAATAACTTGGATTGGCACCGGTTGAAAAACCCCTTTAGCATCGGGCTTTCCAACCGGTGCTACTCTTCCGGGTCAAATAACCGGTGCTAAAGGTGGGACACTGGCCAAAAATATTTGGATATTTGTGTGTTGCGGGATTCAAACTCAAGACCTCTTGGCTCACGCGAGTGCACCCACCTAACCATCTCACCTACACAGCACATGTGATAGAATAAAAGATGCGCTCCTTTTGAAGTAGCATGTGACACCCACATTAGCACCGGGTCGTATTTACGAACCGGTGCTAAAAGGCCTTTAGCACCGGGTCGTAACCGGTGTTAGGGTCACCCTTTAACACCGGGTCGTAATACCACTCGGTGCTAAAGGAGGGGGACCCTTTAGCACCGGATCGTAACAACAACCGGTGCTAAAGGGGACTTTTAGCACCGGTTGATGTTACCAACCGGTGCTAAAGGGTCCCCGGGGGTACTCCAATTTTAGCACCGGTTCTTGAGTGCACCGAGGCATATAGACGGGGCGGATGATGATTTTTCTGGTAGTGCGCGCTGCCGTATTTCCCGGCCCGCACACAGGTCCTCTTCGAGCACACAGGAAGGCCGGAAGGGGGCTGATGTCTTGCTTCTTTGTTTCACACGGATATGAACGAAGGGACAGAAGTTCTGTTGTTGTTTGCTTCGGTCAAGAAGGAACAAAGGCAGAGGGAGATTGCTTGCTGGAGATCCATGGCTGGCCTGGCGGAGCTGCCTGCGTGGGGAAGGAGGAAATGCATCTGCAGACCCGCTAGCTGTCGCTTAATTGTTCGGTGGAAAAAGATAAAAGATGTTGCTAAATCTGGGTCCCACAAATTTATTCCATGTCAATTTCTAATCAGCAAGCCACGTAGGCGTTTTAACACAAGATATAAACAATTTGGATTTGCATGATACAATTAGTAAAGGACCGGGATGACACAGCCTTATAAGTTTGAGGACCGGTACACTTTACTCTAGATTTTGCTACTAATATCTTTTCATCCAAACAAATGGGTTGTTGTACATCTTCTCTTATTTTGTCAACACGGATATCTCTTTTTCATCCAAACAAATGAGAAGATGATGAATCCACCTTATTCTCACACTAGATATCTCTTTTTTTTTCATCGCATTCTGAGAGTTTGGAGACTGGGATGACACACTGAGACAAGTTCGTGGACTTGAAAATAATTTTTTAAATGTTAAGGACCTAGATGACATACTTAGACAAGTTCGGGGATCTGAAAATGCATTTTGAGAGTTTAAAGACGTAAATGACACTGTATAACAAGTTTAGATACCGTTGGTGGTGTATTTTACTTCTAAATCTATACTACAGGACTATATATTTATTGTGCACCCTGCGGTCATGTCTGATTCATCAAGAATAGTTACTTGAGATTGTTGGTCACAATTAGGGGTGGCAAAGGGCCCTCCATTTTGTACTAGAAATTTTAAATTTTAAAGGCCGGGCCCTATTAGGACCGGGCCAAGAAAGTACTAGTTTTTGACCTAAATTTGACTAGGGCCAAATTGGATTGTGAAGAAACAAACGGGCCATGATCCATTACCACCCCTAGTCACAATCAATTAATGTCCGCATTATATTGCATTGATTCATGTCTCTGACTCTTTGACATTCGTCTTTGTTACTTCGTTTTCATTTGGGTCGTCTCTCGTCTGTCGCTCTCTCTAGAATGTTTTTCAGGCAAACGTAAAGTTTGCGCTTTAGGTCAGTGTACCCATTTTATCCCTAGAACTCGAATATTTTATCTCCTAGTGCAATAAATCTCTGCGATCATCAGCACATTTTCAGAGATTCGGCAACCGGCACCTCAACGGCGAACCGTACGTGCAGTGACAACCACCTTCAAGCTAAACACAACTAGTGTGTGCGGTGGCAAAGGAGCGCTAACATTTACGGATTATATAGATTAGACGAGCATGCATGTGACTTGCGTGTTGTGCGATCTCTAGCTAGGTCGATCTCTTCATCATCAGAATTGAATGTAAAACCTCGTCGATGTTATGTGTGTGATCCTCCTGAATTGCATAAATGACCTGAGCTAGCCAGACTGCCAAAGGCCAGAGGAGACACTACTGAATACGCTGACGATCGACATAGCTAGGGGCTTGCAGCTAGCTACAGCCGGCCGATGGTGTTCTTCCTGAGCTCCCGTACGAGCTGCATGCCCCGGCCCCAATGCAAGATGATGCATTGCATGATCATATCGCTCGCCTCGATCATATGCACTCAGGTTTTGTCGTCTCGGATCGGAATCGTCGCACGAGCGCTTGGTGCACACAGTCCCGAGAGTTGATTGGACCGAGGAAAACTTCTCCTGCTGCCACACATGGCAGGCCTGCCAGTGTGCAGTGCATCTGCTGATCTGCAGAACGGGGCCAGCCTGCTTGGGGCGGGGGCGGCGTCACGGGGACGCTACGCGTGTCCATGGGCCTCCACAGGTGGGCTGTACAGTTGGAGAAATTTTATCGAAACACGGGGGAATTTTTGCGGGAAAATTTTCCCCCTCCCAATGTGGCAGATCTCGAGAGGCTGACCGACGACCCCACCTCTGTCGTCGTCTGTGTCCTCTCCCTCTCCCCATGACGTCCGTCCGATCCAGCATAGTATTTGCTGTCCTCGATCTGTGGCTCTGTCACCTGATTTGAGCCGCCTGGGTCCCAAGAGAACTGGAGACGTACGCATGTGTTGTTTCAGTGCTACGGTGTTTTTAAGGTTTAGGGTAAGGCCAACACACCAGGCCAGTCTCAATATGGGAGTTTCATAAATACCTTTATAGCACTATATTTGCTGGTGTTGTTGGCCCTCTCGATCGTTTAAGCACCTTACATGTGCATGCCCTGCTAATTAATCTCATAGTTCATCTATTTTACATGTTGTGTTTTAGTCATGGAAATTGTTTTTTATTTGTCATCATAGGATTTCAAGAAGAGAGAGAGAGAGAGAGTAGTTTTTTAGCTAGCTTAATGGCGCTCAGCTGGCATCAAGTTCCATCGGATGGGGATCTCCTGGAAGCTTTTGCTCAACTGGAGTTTGAAGGTATGGCATCTCCATCGGGTGCGTTAGCTGTACGACCTCGTCTTCACTCATGTCACGGACGACGCATGTCCTGTGAAAAGGACACCACGAGATAAAAAGGCGATTTTCTTTCAAAGAAAAAGAGACAAAAGACGATTTATATCGATTAGTAGTACATGCTCAGGACGCGGAATCATTCCATATGCAAATTTGCGCGCTTCCTATAGCATCAGTCAGCTACCTACCTCGTACTTTGGACCACCGGTAGTGTATTGTGCTGGTTATCTTCTATTAGCTGTTTTGTTCCTAGTTGCATATGTAATTATGTAATATACATATTATAGTGGACCAATACCTTTGATCTTATAGATATTCCATCCATCCTAAAAAATGAAGAATACAATTATAATTTTATCCTAAGTTAAACTAGTATTTAGGATAGTTTGACAACAAAAGTAGAGTTGCGAACAAACGTACCATGTTAATATCGTTGATATTCATACATTTTACTTTAAATTATCAATATATGAAACATCACATATAGCAGGCTTATAACCCCGGCCCACCCCCTCCCCAAAAATAAAAAAACTTGACCGGGGAAAAGATCGCACCACACTACTACAACTAAGAAGATATATCACCCCATGTCCACAATATGCTTATGGTACACTTCCTTATGTTAATTCAACGTGCTATGTTTGGAATGATAAGGATTATAAACTGGCGAAACCTATTTAGACTAGTAAGGTTGGACTAATTCCACAGAATGGACCAAGAAAATAATAGACCTAAACTGGAACACTAGTTGGTCGGGATATAGAATTTTTCGTCGATGCAACGACCATGCTATTCCCTCCACAGGCCGGCATACACGCACTCGTGCAGTGATATTATCGGCTTTAAATACCACAAGTAACACCAATTGTCCAAAAATCTGCATACACCCAACTCCTCATGTGGAACGAGCCTGCATATGCACAACATTTTTATTACACTTTCGTCCTCGCTTTATGTAAAAGAGTTAACCTGGAGGTGCTATGTTTGAGGGCAAGGATTTAAACTGGTCGGAACCTACTTAACTACAAAGCTAGAACTAATTCCACTAGAATAGAACACATGGTTAGGAACGGGCCAAAACCAGAACATTAATGGACCGGGGTATTACGGAAGAAACCTTAGTCAAACCAGCCAATTTCATCCTATAGAGCCCCACCGTAACCTGAGTTGACCATGATCCAGTTCCAAAACCACATCATTAGTACCCATTCCAAAACCACATCAATCCGAATTGTTGGTACCGCGCATCCGAGACAGACTAAACACGAAATATGCACGCGCACGAGATTCGAACCCAGAATTGCTTGCCACACGTGTAGCTTTCTTACCATCTGACCTACACAACACAAGTGTTTGAGCAACAGAGTCTTTCCTTTTGAATCAACTCCTGGAGACCTCTTTAATACCGCATCAAACGGTATTAATATTGGATGATGTTACCAACTGGGATTAAAACTATTTTGGCTTTAGTCCTGGGTGGTAAGAGTATGCGCACCTTCTATCCCCCACAAATATGTAGTTAGACTTGGACCCCGTATGAATACTATCGGATTCAGTTGTATCCGGTATATTATTTATGGTGGACCGATGTTGGGTTTTCCGGTAACGTGGACCATGTGGTGTTGCCCAATGTGCTTATCGGCTATCGCTACATTACAAGAGTGTTTAGACTTATAACAAAAGATTGATACTATTAGGTCTTCACAATAGAAATATTTCCAGAATACATAGCTCCTTTTTTAAAAAATAATAATGTATTAGTCTGTGTACACCATGTCACAATGGCTTTATATTTGGATATAATAAGGAAGCATGCATTTAGCTGAGATGACACCATAGACAAGACCGGTACCAACAAACCTCTTGAAACGATTGTTGTGATGAATGACTCGACGAGACGATTGACCTGATCTGACAGCCCATCAGCACTAAGGCTGTGCTTAGTTTCCGAGAGGGAATTGTTTAGTTCCTTGGAGGAGGGAACGTGAAGTTTGGTAAAAATGTCACATCGGACATTGTAGCGCACTGTAACACTTTTCGTTTGTTTGTGGTAATTGTTGTCCTACTATGACCTAACTGAGCTCAAAATATTCGTCTCGTCGTGTACATCAAAACCATGTACTTAGTTTTTTTATTTACCCACGTTTAGTGTTTCATGCATGAAGAGAGAGATTTGATATGATTTGATGTGATAGCTGAATAGTGAAGTTTGGTGAGAGAATTTTTGAGTTTTCAAGAAATATGCCGATCGATTGATCCTTTGCCACGGAGTCCGGAAAACATGTTTATAAACATCTACAACATCGCCTCTCGGTTTTGTGCACTTTCTGAGAGAAACCACAGCACAATGGGCCTCCGCTTCGCTCTGGCCCAAGCCTGGCCTATATCGTGGATGTGAATTTGGAACATATCCAACAAACTCCACCTTGAGACAAATTCCATCATGTAGACGAATAATTAACCTCCATATTCAAATCTTGAATATCAATGTCCATCGGACAAATAAGATCACTTAAGTATTCTTCCAACACTTGAGCAAATAACCAGTAGGTTCAAACACACACAGCTATCAACAAAGCAGACGAACAATCTGGCCCTTCAACAAATTCATAATCCCAGCAAAAATCTGAGTCTGTGCAATTGGCCTCGGAAAAATAAATGGCAATAATGCTCAATCATTAAACGACTTAAAGTCGCAATATCACCTGTGGTATTAAATAAATATCCAGTGAAGAACTCAATTACTGCTCCATTCAAACACGGTTCAGATGTAGGCATAAATGTGCAACCAACGGTATAAACTTCTGCAATAGACCTGAGCGGACGTCTCCACCTTGAACAACAAACGTACTGAATGCTAGTACAAAACGTTGTAGTATCTATGCAGTAACTTTGACTAAATCCCTCAACATGAGCAAAGACAACAATAAACGTACTGCTTCCGCAATACAAAACACTGTAGTATTTAGTCAAACAAAAAACTCCTCTGTTGCACTTGAAATCCTCCACCTCGAACTCAATTCAAAGCAAAACCTTCACATTCAATTAACCAACTCCATAGGAGTAAAAGGTACCACTAGGCTGACATGAACGATGTTGTCAAAACATCAAATGAATTAACTCAAAGTGATCAAATAGTAATCCCAATATCTCCTCAAAATCTCAATATCTCAGCAGTGGAAATCACATATCATAGAAGCCATATGAAAGAAATAACCAGAAGAAAATAATCTGCAGTAATAATCTAGGTATGTTACTGTGTGAACCTAGCAATAACCTGCAGCATTGTGTACAACTCCGTGTACGTTCAGCAAAGCTGAGAAAACCTTCTGGTAGCTTCTCGTAGATTGGTCTGCAGCATCTGGCAAATACGGAATCAGATTCCGTCTTAAACTCCACGTTGACGAGTCTTGCACGAGGTAGCCAATCGCAGATTGATCCGGCTGGCGGCGCGCGATAAACAGGGACGAAACCCAAATTAATTTTTTTTTCACGTGATCTCGTACCAAGCTCTGATACCACTTGTTAGCAAATAATGCGGAAAACAAGATCGAACACGAGACACGATTTAACGTGGAAAAAACCCTTGCGGGAAAAAACCACGGAAGACAATCACTATTGAGGAGAGTTTACAAGTAGGGATGATACATGGCTTATCTACCTTGCCTTGCCTTGTCTTGTCTTACCGTCTACATAGGCTTACATATATATAGGCAGATCACACGCCCGTACTTGGTTGTGTTACCAAGGTGGGACTAAACTGTGCACTTTTTGAGAGAAACCATAGCACAATGGGCCTCCGCTTCGCTCTGGCCCAAGCCTGGCCTATATCGTGGATGTGAATTTGGAACATATCCAACAACCATATCCTTCAATGAATAGTTGTGTTTCTTTAGACCATAACAGATAATTACTACCATCCGGGCAAAGCTCAAGATAATCTTTCTTTATAGGATCAGACATATCTACAAGATATAAATGAGACATATATGCACGTAAGTTTACTGCAAGTAAACATGTAGTAGAATGCAAAAAGTAGGTGGTGCAATCTGCTTTAGTTATTAACCAAAACTTCAGGGAGGTTATTATGTACAGCTGGCACTTCATATACAGATTATATTAAAAACCTAAATCTTCAGGGGTTTAAATGCAAAAGTTGGTACTGCATACAGAAATAATAGACTTCAGGTATTAGTAAGTCCCAAGCGTAGAGGTGTGCAAAGTGACACCGGGGTGCGGGCTCAGTTAGGACACTGATATAATAGCTGAACTAAAAAGCCATTTGTACTGAATTTTAATACCCAATAGCAGTTTGGTGCATGACGGAAAGTGTGTACGACTTCAGGCAGTACAACAAAAGAAAATAATCTCTATGCTGGGATAGCCGGTGCCATTAGTAAGTGATCCAATCTAGCGTGTATAACTAGTTAAAACGAAACCAATCTGCTGGGGTTCTAAACTGGTTATTTCTTTTTAAGTCACTTAATCTTGATTGAATCTCCTACATACGAAAAAGCACCATGCGTCTAGATGCAGTCTAGCACGCATCTAGTCTGCCAGAGGCAACTAGAGAATCTGCAGGATTTTAATGGTCACACGCTAGACAATCAGATCAAAAAGCTGCAGGCCTGATCAAAATAGATACATACTCCGTACTGATTAATGAGCATACTGATTAGCGTGCCACTGGCTATCGGTCATGAGCATCAGACGTGAGCTAGTTAATCTGAACTAGAGTCCAAACTGATTAATGATCTGTGATAACCCAAAAACAAATCAACAACTAGCATGGTTACGTGTATCCGATGCAAAAAGAATCATTCTTCAGGGATTATATTTATTTACATGATATATTTACCAGAAAGTGGATCTACTAAAGATTAGTAAGCTACTGCTTACGAGAGGAAACTTCAGGTTCTAGCAGAACATACGACAAATCTTCTAGCGGACCAGGATCATGCTAGTAAAATAAAACAATAAATTCCTCTGAACAGAAGAAAATTGTTTGTTCCATCATACCGATCGAATCCATCGAAGGGAGAATTTGATGAAAAAGAAAATGATAATCATACCTTAACTCAGTGGAGAGGTGCTGATAACGTGTTAAGAATTGGATCCCCGATTCGATATCCTAAGTCCCAATCCAAGAACAAGGCGTGAAAAAATTGTAGATAGACCCGTTTCTCTATATCTAATAGACAAGATCATCACAGGAGAAACACATGAGACAATTATCTGAGGGA
The DNA here is from genome assembly GCA_033239725.1 of Echinochloa phyllopogon. Taxonomy (NCBI): domain Eukaryota; kingdom Viridiplantae; phylum Streptophyta; class Magnoliopsida; order Poales; family Poaceae; genus Echinochloa; species Echinochloa phyllopogon. The sequence goes on along the minus strand of BTCW01000002.1, from coordinate 43,269,844 downwards.
GCCATCTCTCTTCTCATTCATCAATTTAGTATATCATATAGCTCATATATATATATATATAGATGTAGCCTTCAAGGCTCATCTAGTAACTTACAAAGCACTACAGGGTATTATGGTATGAGCCCACTAATTCTCATAGTGGAGGAATTTGTAACAATGCAAACGGTGGCAGCAGCAATTGAAGGACACCGGCCGGCCAACAAGCAATATATAGAGCATGTGCGCGTAACATATATAATAATAATAATAATAATAATCCTGGGCCGTAATATATAATTAATTAAGATCGAGTTACGTTGTTCGAATTCATCGCCCGTCTTAATCGATGTCGTACATGGATGCATCGATCAAGGGATTATTTTCCTCGCATAATACAGATCAGTACGTGTCTTCTCGATCCTGAGAGCAACCTATGATGGCGCACCGGGTGGCGCGCATACATATATATATATATATATATATATATATATATATATATATGGCGCCATCACGAATGGTCTGGTCTCGGACTCTCGGTCATGTTAAGAAACATATATGCATATGTGGCGCGCTTAGATTTTCAACAAAAAAGTACACGGTCCACTTATATTTTTCTAATTTCCGCAACGATCATACAGCCGGGTCAGGAATGTCTGCGTACGTACGTACAGTATATATGTACATGCACTCGTTGCTTTCACTTGTACACATACTGTCCCAATGCAAGCGCGTGCGGTAACAGCGACCGCTAGCTTACATTTAGTTTGGCCGGTAAATGCTCGTACATACGCTCAGCTCGGTATGTGCTTCTCGATCTACAGAGGCGCTGGAGACTTTGATCTTGAGTTCTTGACTGACTCAGCTAGTATAAAAACGCAGGTCAAAGAAATAGCTGGCAAGAAAGACTCTTGCATGCCTCCAGAACAAACAAACCACGGAGGATTCGGAATATATATGGTTGTATTGTATAGTGACCTTAGTTTTGTTTGGTCGTTTAACCATTTTGGCCAACTGTCTAGTATGTGTTCTGACCACTGCACGCTCCTGGTCTCTCGTATATACTGTACACTGTTTAATTCCCATTGGACAAGCAAGTGTCCCAACTCCCACCGTCCCAGGCTAATAATAGGAGGGCCCCGGTTCGCAACTACTCCGTACGTAGAGATTTAACGAAGGCCCCAAACGCAAATGCCTTGCCGGCCGGCTCTATAAAAGCACAGCCACAGAACGAAGCTACTACAGAGGCCGGCTACACATGACATGACCAAACCGCCTCTGACCTCTTGCCACTCCAGGTATTAGGTTTGGCAGCTAGCAGTGATCACCAGTGAGCTGAGCGAGTGCGCGCAATGGACATGGACGGCCTGCGGCTCTCCCCGTGCTCCTCCTTCTCCCCGCCCTTGCCACCGTCCTTCTCCCACGCCGGCCACCCGCGGGAGGTCATCGAGTTCGCCTCCTGTGAAGTCCCCGAGCAATGGCTGCTCGGCGACGTCGTCTTGGCCAAGAACGAGGGCTACGACGACGGGGACGACGGCCTGTGGCCCATGGGGAGCGCATCCCTCTCGCCACACTCTGAGATCTCCATGCAGCCTCTTCCTCCTCTTCAGCCGGCGCCGGCGCCGCCGCAGCAGCCGGAGCCGGGCGTTGCTTTGCCGGCGGCGCAGCGCCCGCCGGGGAAGCGGCGGGGCCGGAAGCCCGCCCCCCGCCCGGACGGCCCCACCGTCAGCCACGTGGAGGCCGAGCGGCAGCGCCGGGAGAAGCTGAACCGCCGGTTCTGCGAGCTCCGCTCCGCCGTGCCCACCGTGTCGCGCATGGACAAGGCCTCCCTCCTCGCCGACGCCGCCGCCTACATCGCCGAGCTCCGCGGCCGCGTCGCGCGGCTCGAGGCCGAGTCGAAGCGGGCCGCCGCCGCGAGGTGGGAGCCCGTCGTCGCCGCGGCCTCCCCCTCATCCCGCGGCGGCGACGAGGCGGTGGAGGTGCGGATGCTGGGGCCGGACGCGGTGGCGGTGCGCGCGACGAGCTCCGACCCGCACGCCGCCGCGCGGCTCATGGGCGCGCTTCGGTCGCTGGACCTGGACGTCCAGCACGCCTGCGTCACCCGCGTGCACGGCCTGACCGTGCAGGACGTCATAGTGGACGTGCCCGCCCCGCTTCAGGGCGACGACGACGGCCTCCGCGCCGCGCTGCTCCAGGTGCAACAGGACAGCGGGTACCCAAGCTCGTAAAGAGCTCTCCGTCGTCGATCCTGGTCTTCGGCCTTCCCGTCCATCCTTCCGTACCATAAAAGTTGTCGCGTCGGGTACAAGCAGTAGCCGCGTGCTAATGTGGTCGACACCTGCAAATGTTGATTAGTAATAACGTGAAACTTTCACGATGAAAATTATCAGAGTCGTGGTTAATCCATTCCTTCATGTGTGGATGTCGTCTATGCATGTCCATGGAATGAATGAAGTGCACGTACACTAGTTAGAGCCTAAAGCTATACTCCGTATATGATAAGGAGTTTGCTGGGTTGTGTTAAAGGCAAACCATGAACTCCAGAACATGCATGCCTTGGAATAGTTCTTCGTTCTTGGATCGTCGTCCAACACGATCTAGCTGACGATCCATCCGAATGAATGCTGGTGCCCAATAACGATGGATCAAGGTGCGCTGTACGTAGGTCGTCTCAACATTGCTGTGTGTGTAGTACTCTGCTTTATATGCATTGCTATATCACACCTGTGTTTTTTTTTGGCTTTTAAGCTATCCACTCCACTTAAATCTTCACCCTCCTCCAACTCTGTCAAAGATTGCACTCCCATTCTTCCAATTTTGGTTGTGATGAGATCAAGCCTCTCCGGTGGGTCAGGATTAGAGGATTGGTGGTTTCAGGGGTTAGGGTTGAGGATTGGAAATTGGGATTTGGAGCTTTAGGGCCTGTTTGGGAGAGCTCCACTCCACAAAAACCAGCTCTAGCTCCAGGAACTCCACATTTTTCAGCTCCACTCCGTCTACTTCAATTAATATGGAGCTGGCTCAACGTGTTTGACTACAAATGCAACTCCAGCTCTAGAAAATATAGGATTTGATGGGAAATATCTTTCTTACCCTTGCATTGATTTTGTTGGTACATTTTTTTCGGCAGTACGTGACAAAAAATGACGGGAAAAAGGAAAGGAAAAGGCTCAGCAGAAAAAAGCGCTGCTACAATACGGGGCAAAAAAAACGACGGAAAAAAAGAAAGAAAAAGGCTCGGCAGAAAAAATAAAGTTGCTACAGTACCAAAAAAATACGACAAAAAAAGGAAAAAGGCTGGGCGAAAAAAATGAAACAAAAACGACGCGTCGGGAGGGGGTTAGACGAAATAGATGAGTCGGTCTTTTCTTTTACGTGAAACCGTACTATAGATGGCAATGGTGGGTAATTTCACCCCAGCTCCATGAGAAGGTATGAAATTTTTGGGGTGCTCCATGTTTTACCTGGAGCTGGCCCCAACTCCATTTTTTTCTTGGAGCTGTGAAACTTGGAGTTGCACGTGTTTGGGTAAAAAAATTAAGAATGGAGTTGTAAAAGTTGGAGCGGAGCCGTGCCAAACAGCCCCTTAATTTAGAGAAAAGACTACTAGCTAGGAAGGAAGGTTGGCCTAACGATACGTGGAGGAGGTCGTCGTCGTCCCGAATATGCATTAATATGGTCCATCTAGTGCATATATATACCTGAATACTAGTGAACAACCGCGCCAAATACTACTACCCATAACTGAATTTAGGCCATTAGATCATCATCAAACATTTCTCCAAGATCTCTCCTTTATTTCTTCTATCCTAAGGCCAAGTACATTGATATCGTCTAATATATGGTCTCATGCAGTGATACGTAATCTTAGAGACGACTTATCTTACAACATGAACAATATGTTGTTATTTTAATTTTCTCATAGTAACAAAACATCCCTTAATTTATGGGTGAAAAAAATACTGTTAGTTCGATGGCGACAACAACCCATACAATGGTGGGGAAGTTGTCTCTCACCTCGCTCTCTCTCCTCCACAACAACAATCCAATATGACACTGTATGAGACGATCTATCAGACTGTTGACATATGTAGCAATGTACCTGCCCTAATCTTCTCTTTCCTCCAACCATGCGTACCTTCTTGTTCCTCCCCCCTTGGCCATGGCACGTACTCTACCAAGTAGGACAACAGGACACCCTTCGTCCATCTTGGTTCCTCACTGTCAGGACAAGTACATTGGTGTCACCGAATAAACAGTCTCATACATAAAGTGACACGTAATTTTGAGACTATTTATCAGACATGTACAATAGATTATTATTTTAGTTGTTTCGTAGTAATACAACATCTCTTAATTTATGGGTAAAAAATACTATTGGTTGCATGACAACAACAACTCATACAATGATGGGGAGTTGTCTAGCTAATATGTAGCATATGTATAGTATAAGTTGAAATTTTCACTAAGAGTTGCAATCTTGCAAAGAATTAAATTAAATCAGACTAAGCTAGAACGATGATAGCAAGACGTCAGGATTCAAGGATACGGGACAATGTCCTTTCAACCTTTGAGACGGGAGGACAATGTCCTTTCAACCTTTGAGACGGGAGGACACTGTCCTTTCAACCTTGGAGGTGACCAGATGAATGTTCACAGTAGGAGATTCAATGATGCCATTCGTCGCAAGAGGTTCAGTTGTATTGTATATAAAATAGAAGATGCTGACTAGTAGTCACTCTCAGGAAACTGAGCCGTTCAAAAAACCCTAAGGCAACTTTTCTTATCGGCCAGCCATCAAGCAAGTACACGTTTTTTCTTGGCTGTTTTGAGTTTGCCTGCCGTTTTCTTGGCGGTTTAGGGTACCCATAATGACACCGCGATTGCTACATACTAGTACGTCCTTTGTATGTAGTTTGCATTCCCCTCTTACAAAAATTCTCCACACATTCGCCACAATTGTGGATTATGGTAGCCACCAAACGTTCGCTGGTTGTGAACATGTTCCTTTTCTAGTACTATTTATTTGACATTTGCAGTGTTTGAGTAGAAAGTCACATTTTGGATGCATGACTGGAAATCATTATTGAGCGTTGCCCGCAAGAAAACTAAAAGATCTGGATACATGGTGGGTTTCGCTTGTTTCCCTTTACGCAAACGGGTATGTAGTTGAGTTGATTAGATGGTATTATTACCAGCACTTCTCAGGTCCTGGGTTTGACTTTTCGTGGGAGAAAAATTTTGGGCTAGAATTAAAAAAAAATCTTCTCACATGTCACCACGCCAAAATATAGGTCAAGATCTGGCCCAGATCGCAGCTATGGTTGTTTTGGACCCTACTACTCGTTTCACAAGGGTTACAGGTCACTATGTAAGGGTGGAACAAAATTTCAGAGATTTTCTGGATCTACATGAGAAGATCTTCTCTATACGTGGCATGCAAAAAAGATGTTTACAACTCATAGACCTGTATTCTTACAGAAATATGAGTATATGGATGTGTTTGACATTGATAATATGAGCGTAAATTTTGAAGATTTCATGAATGAAGTGATTGCCCCCCAAAGTCTTTCAGCTGCTGATTGCAGCAATGTCTTTTACTCTGATGTTTCATCTTCGAAAAAAGCTTGGGCCCCGGGGCCTGCGGCAGACCCAATAGGACCCGTGTGGTCGGCTGGGCATTGCAGCGTTGAGGAGCTCGATCGGGTACCTAATTGGCTCCCTCCTGTATGATATGACACACCAGTCTCCGATCCACACCTGTTCTTTTGGACTTAAGTACGTGTTTATAATTGTATCTACATTTTTTTAAAGAAATAGAGAAAGACCATGGATATGATGTTGTATTTTTTCCCATGGACAAATAATTAAACTGTGACTATCCCAACCCCTAATTAATGGTTTGGTTTCCAGCTATATAGGAGTATTTGTTTCAGCTAACATGACAGCGTACTGCACGAGCGACCACTGACAATCAAGAGGAATGCAGAAAATATGCATACAATGGCTGACGGATGTGACTGACATTTATGGATTTATTCCGTAGACGGCCGTATCATAGTGTGTAAACCTGATAAACTCGATCAAAGATCACAACACAGCGATGTGATACGGGCATAAGCAGGACGATTGTCGACGACCTGAGGGACCACAGGGAATGAGGGATTGTAGTACGAAATAAAGTCATTTGGCAGAAGATCTCTGTCCTTTTGCATAAGAAAGAAAACAATAATTAAACCGTTGCGTGTATCTGTCAAACGCACATAAATTGTACGTAGATACAACTAACAAAGTCATTGAGTGCTGAGATGACACGGAAGGTGAAAACCTGCAGGTACTTGTCAGGTAGGCATTTTATTTAAGGACGGAGCTTTGCCAAATTTTTATTAGAGAGGTAAAAAAGAGCCAAACGAATAAAAAGGAAAAACAAAAGCAAATAATTTAGGCACTAAAGAGCAGCCCAATTTACAAATTAAAACGGCAAATGAAAGAACCCATGCAAACAAAAAGAACAACTAAGAGTGTCGCTACTCAAACAAAGAGGCTGCCGGATCAACCCGTAATCCCGTATTGACGGAAAAGCAGATAGGCATTTGAGTTCGCAGAAATTCAGATGAACAACAGATGGGTGCTTGCCAGATGTCAGTACCTAGCAGCTCATAGCAGGCCACATACAACACAGGGGCTCAGGGAGTCGGGGACGAGAGCTGAAAGAGCTTGCTGATCTTAAGAAGAAAAGTTGAAAAAGCTTGCTAGGCCACCAGATGGTGGGAAGAGAAATAGAGAATAACCAGCCCAGCTGGAGCGAACCGTGAAGCCCATTTGTTCTGCACTCACTCACACACAATAAATAACCAGGCCAATTAGCCCACCAATGAAATTGAGCCAGTACGTCCATGGGCGTGTCTTCTTCTTTTTGCTTTCCCTTTTCACCAGCACGAGTTCATATAGCTATTCTTCCTTGCCATCAGCGAGAGGCTAAGATCAAATCCTGAATGAGGTTCGTGCCAAGTAAATTTTACCGACTCTCTCTCTCTCTCCATCCATCCCTCCCTCCCTCCTACCTGAATCTTTTTAGATAATAGAAAATAAATTATCCGGCCTTGACCAAAACGACAAAAAAACTAACATGAAAATTACATCCCCATCAAGGGGCTCTAGTAGTCCTACGCGACCAACAAGATCGTTATAACACGTTTGTCAGACCTTACAAAGAACTGAAAATGTTGGACATCGACCATCATTGATGCTTCTTCCAAGACAACAACACGAAGACTTGACACAGATAAAGCCTGTCAACCAATCATTCGAACTATTACGCCATTCAATGCCTCCTCCGTCCTGAGCTGAATACTGAACATGGTGTCCACACGGTAGACCTGTCCGGCCTTGGCGAACAAGAACTTCGATGACGCGCCTCCACTGCCGTTGCCGGTCTGGAGAAACCAGGCTAGGTTTGCACCCAGTTATTGATCACCCACAGGCGCAACAGGGGACGGTCTGACCAACGACTTCAGCGGCGCCTTCAACAAAGTGTGTGTCACGAACACTTCCGCCGCTGCCGGTCTAGCAAACATGCCAGGCAAGGATTTCACTCAAATCGCCGCCACAACCGTCACCACTGCGCCCGGCCAACGAAAGGGTCGCCTTCACCGGAAGGACACCAACATCTTCTCTCAGGACGTCGCCACCGCAAGACGAGACGCACGCCGGCCGCCGTCGACAAAACACCGCCACCCAGAGCAAGGTTCCGCCGTCAAAGGGCTGGCACCAACCCGTGAGAAGGCGGCGGCGCGGCTGCTAGCGAAGTCCGCCCAAGTTGCCCGCATTGGAGCGACGCAGAGTGACGGAGGCGTTGGATCTGTTACCACTCCGTAGCCTCCATGCCGCCAGGGATGGCAAGAGCCGCTATCGGAGAGGCCGCACGAGCCGAGGCAGCCGCACGACCCTGATGCCAACAGAGTTCCCAGATCCGGCTGCCACCAAGGCGCCGCGCCAAATGCGAGCCTCGGCCACCACGCCGGTGTTAGCGTGTGCCCACGCGCGAAGGCTGCCGCTCCCTGTTAGCCGGCCATGCAGAGGTCCAGGCCGGCCACCGCCAACGGTGCGCCGCCGGTCGGGCCGCGCAAGCCCCGCCTGATCCGCCGACGACCCGCGCGCCATGGATCCGGCCGTCACCGCGTCTGAGAGCGCCGCCGCCAGATCCATGCGAGACAGCCAGTGAGCCGCCCCCCGCCACCGCCATCCCTAGATCAGCCGGGCTTCCGGCGAGGTCGTCCGGCAGCGGCGAGGTGGAGGGAGAGGAGGGAGAGAACGAGCGGCAGCGCTGGGGCGTTGGCCTCCCGAGCCGCCCAGGGCAACGCGGGGGCTGCGGGAAAAAAGGATCTCCGTTATTCCTACCTGAATCTACCACTGTATCTACGAGAAGAGCTGAGTGATCTGCACATTTACATCCGCATATAGCTAGGTCCCCGGCAGCGGCCACCCGTCGGCGAGCATCTTTACCACATTCATCATGTACATATGCGATCGATCGACGTCAGCTCGTCTCGCGTCGATGATGATAGGACAGCGCCAAGCTTGGCCGCGAAGGCCTCGGAGCTCACACACAACACACGCGGTCGAAGTCGACCCCCTGTACGTGACCACACAACGTGACGGAAGCCGGGCGGACGTCGAAGTGTGAGAAGATCACATGATCCCAGGCAGCTAGGATACAGCCATACATGATCGTAGGGATTGCAGAAAATCTCAGGCAGCTAGGCTCGATCTTTGAACGTATCGAGCTAAATTTTATTTCAGCTCATTTTCTTAAGGAGTTAGCACATAAACTGCTCGTGAGCAGTTCGATAGCACATAAACTGCTCGTGAGCGGTTCGATAGGCTTATTAATCTCGAAGAATATAATAGCGACAAATTTAGTTGTTATTAATATAGTAGTATTTTTTATTATTTTGTTAAAATAAATTTTTATTCAGCATGCTAGCATTAAGAAAATCTATTTTGAGTCTTTAAACGTCTATTTTATTTTAATTTACTAGTTTTTGTTACTTATTTTCATAATATAATATAGTCCTATATTTTTAGATATTATTAACATGCTTAAATTATCATATGTTGGTTATTTACACTTACTATTACATTAATATTGAATGGTGTATGGCTGGTGAGCCAAACAACTCGGCTCGATCTTTAGAATAAACCGAGGCAAATTCGATTTTTAGCTCATTAATCTTAATGAGTCGAATCGATTTTTAGCCAAATTCGATTTTTAGCTCATTAATCTTAATGAGCCAAACAATTCGGAATTATTCCTGCCTCTGCCAAAGCACACATCATTCTGTTTTTTTTTTACAATTTCACAGATAAGCTACTTATTACACGGGAAAAGTGCACACAAGCATTAGGGAAATAAATTAAAAGCAAAGTCTATTATTGCTTCTCCATCCATTCTTGGCGAAAATATCCAAAGCAACGACCTCCAATGCCCTGCTCGCCGAATGGATGGTCTCCCTCGTATCCTCACGCTGCAACAATGCCCAGAAGCGCAACCAATACGTTCCCTCAAGATAGCCTGCAAAAAAGAAGCAAATGTTTTTTTCTCAAAGATTAGATCATTATGTGTGCACCAAATTGCCTATAATAAGGCTGCAGCCCCCACAAAAAGTAATCTTCGCTTTTTGTTTTCAATGCTCGTTAACCAATTACCAAGCATGTGATTAATAGATCTCGGTGGAATTAATCTAGTAACTATATGAACAATTCTCCATATGGTTTTAGCATGTTGGCAATCAAAAAACAAATGTCTAATTGTTTCATCAGAATTACAGAAACGACATTTTTTATTTCCAACTCAATTTCTTTTATCTAAGTTATTATTTGTTAATATAACTACCTGTTTTAGATATCAAAAGAATATCTTAATGTTCAAAGGTAGGTTCATGGGGTAGTTCGTTGTTAAACAAGCCATAACGAGCCGATCGAGTCTTCATGAGCAGGTTCTACCATAACAAACTTTATCAACTAATCTACGATCAATTCATTCTTTAGATCTATCTCATTCTGATAGATATAGATGCTTTTGTCAACCCTTTTATCCATCGATCGTGTCATGTTTGGGGACAGACGTGGTCGTGTACAATCAAGTTAGAGGCCGAAAGTGTTTGAAGTTTGTTGTATCAATAATGCTTCTGAAATTAATTAAGCTTTCTTGTTTGAAAAAAAAGGTTTAGAGCAGACACACGTCTATATGCATTTCTCTATAAACTTGACACCCACAGGTTTTTAGTGCTGAAAGAGAAGGCCACCAGTAGAGAAAGGACTTTCCACCCCCTATCTTTAGTCCTAGTTACGTTTTGAACTGAGACAATATGTCTTTAGTCCCGGTTCGTATTTTTCTAAACACCGACCGGGACTAAAGGGGGTGGGAGGTGCTCCACGGAATAATTTAAAAGAAAAGCACACGTGTATCACATGTGCTCTGTAGGTGAGATGATATGGGAGGCTAAAAGTCTCTTTTACTCGGAGCTGTAGTCCCGGTTGCAGCGCTCGAGACTAAAGGGTTTTGAGACCCGGGACTAACAGCGACTTCTCTACTAGTGGGCTGACAACCAACCTTTGCATGCAAATTCGCGCACACCTTCAATACCGTGATAGCAGCTCGTGGAAATAACGGAATATAATTAAGTGCTAGTAATGATCTACTAGTGTCGTACTCTAACTAGCTAGTCGAGCTAGCAGTACGGGTTAACTGTTCCTGGCTGCATTTGCGTACTACGCACTGGTCACAGTAGCTACATGACTCCTGAGGCGGCACCGTCGACAAGACCACTACCAACAAACCCCGGCCCTTAAAACGATTGGTTCGAACTTCTCCGAAATCGATCTTGCAGCAGCCACGGAGTCTGGACAGAACCCTAGCTCGCTGGTTCTTAGGATGGGATCTCCTGAGAAGTCGCCGGAGCAAGAGCTATCCAGTGATCTCCGACGACCCCATGCGTTCTCATTTCTCATTCTCTGCCAGACGGAGTACTTGGAATCAGACGATAGCTCGGACAATAACGGAGGCAGCTTGCTAGGCACGGTCGCGTCGCTATACCATCAACTTCAAGTACAGCTAACAGGAGTGAGAAAAACTAGTACGTAGTGATCTTTCCCTACGTACCCAGGACGAAAGTAGCACAACCGAATAGGCGATACTAGCCTAGTACCTAGGTAACAGTACCCTGGCACATGAAATGTTTTAGGGCCTTAGGGGGTTCTTCATCTGAACAATAAGGTAGATGTGGCACCTCGTTGAAAGATCATCGATCACCCACCTGTAAGCTAACTTATACATTTTGCGACCTCTAACACGTTGGCTCCAAAATAACCGGGAAAAAAACAACTAGCTAGAATGGAAAAGCATGCATTGGCCGGGAACTTAGCAGCTGGGATTAGGCTCTGGATCAAAACAACTCCTCCATTCGTTATGATCTTGGCATAGCCTATTTAGCCATCTATAGTTCTCACCCTGGTAAAATTATTCTATCTACTTTCATAATTCCCTTCTCCAAGAGGACCTAGCCATCGTATGATTTTTACACAAGAGAGACGATGTAGCTAACACCTATACAGTGTTTTTGGGCCATGTCACAAATCAATGCAAGACAAAAAGGCATACGATACGATGGCCCAAAAGCTAATAACCCAATCGAGTTCGCTCGTTGCCTCTGAACGATGCCGCCTCCGCCTGGCTGGTGGGGCTGTGCCGCTATGGTGGGCTGGTGCGATGGGATTGTTCCAACGCTGCCCCGGCCGCCTGGCTGGCTGACACGTACACGCTGGCCGGGATTTAACAACGGCGGCGATCGAGCAAAGGGGCAGGATCAGGGGTTGATGATACGATATATGACTGATGGTTACACAACTAAGCGTGTAATGGTGATCTGAGTTGTAAGAGATCGAGCTGTTAATGACCCGGTTAGCTAATCTCTAGATCAATCGGACATCAAGGTTTTTTATGATCCATGTACCTAGCTAGCTACATGTGCCGCCGGTAGGCCTAGCTAGTTCTCCTCGGTCTTGTCCTAAAAGCGACCTTATATAGGCATCATGGATATGCCTCAAGCTAGAGAATTTCTACCAGCTGGCTACAACCTTTGAACCCAAGCCTTCGCCCGTGTTGCGATCCAAGCGAAGGGAATCTTGATCCTCATCCGGGCTTCAACTATGCTCCGCTTATGGTTCTCGTCATACCCTTTGCTTTGGGGCGCTGCTTCGCTTTGCCTTTCCCCAACAGAGACAACACCGGCGAGCAGCGAGCGTGAAGATGGTGGTGTGCTAGATAATAATAATGTGTGATCTAGTCACCGTCTGTTGATGGATCCTGCCATCCCAAGGTTGAAACTCAGCTCTGAATACATATATAAGATAACTTGGTTTGTATTGTATCGTTGACCGGTGACATAGCTTGGTTTGCACTTTGTTAGCAAAACAAACGCTGCTGTAGTGACCAATTCATGTCACCTATCCTTTCGAAATAAAATCATGCCACCAATCACTGTGGACATTCCATATCTATACATTGTTTAATTGGCGGAGTGCTGTTCTAACTTCCAACTTCCAAACCTTGAAAGCAGGCACCTCTGCTCTGAAAAACCGGCTAGCTGGAGGTCCTCGCTGCAAATGTCTCCTTTTGCGCTGTAATATAAATGCAGAACCACACAGATTACTTGCAACATGACCAAACCGGGCTCTATCCATTTGCCACTTTGAGTAGTAAGTTAGTACTATAGTAACAGACTGGCATGGAGGAGCACCTCTCCCCGTGCTCCTTCTCACCGCCCTCGCCGCCGTCCTTCTTCTTCCACGCCAGCCACCAACCGGTCATCGAGTTCGCCTCCTGCGAGGTCCCCGAGCAATGGCTGCTCCACGACTTAGTCATGGCAAAGAACGAGGACGGCTACGACGACGTCGACGGTGAGGACCTGTGGCCCGTGGCGTGCTCCCTCTCGCCGGAATCAGAACTCTCCGCGCACCCGCCGCCTCCTCGACCCGTGCCGCCGCCGCCGCCGCAGCAGGAGCCGAGCATGGCAGCCCCGGCGCAGCGCCCCGGGAAGCGGCGGGGCCGGAAGCCCGGGCCCCCGCGCGCGGAGGGCCCCAACGTGAACCACGTGGAGGCCGAGCGGCAGCGCCGGGAGAAGCTGAACCGCCGGTTCTGCGAGCTCCGCGCCGCCGTGCCCACCGTGTCGCGCATGGACAAGGCCTCCCTCCTCGCCGACGCCGCCGCCTACATCGCCGAGCTCCGCGCCCGCGTCACGCGGCTCGAGACCGAGTCAAAGCGGGCCGCCGCAGGTGGGAGCCCGTACGTCGTGGTCTCGCCGTGCGGCGGCCCCCAGCTGGGACCGGGAGCCGCCGGGGAGACGGTGGAGGTGAGGATGCTGGGGCCGGACGCAGCCATGGTGCGCGTGACGAGCGCGGTCCCGCACGCCGCCGGCCGGCTGATGGGCGCGCTCCGGTCGCTGGAGCTGCACGTCCAGCACGCCTGCGTCACCCGCGTGCATGGCTTCACGGTGCAGGACGTCGTGGTCGACGTGCCGGCCCCGCTGCAGGAAGACGGCGGCGGCATCCGCGCCGGGCTGCTCCAGGTGCTGCAGGACAGCGGCTAGCCGGCTCGTAGAGCTCATCGATCTCATCATCCCGTCCAGGACCGGCCACCGTAACGGCGTACAGTTATCGCGTCACACGTGCATGCAGTGCAGGGCCAAAATGTCGCGAATCAGAGAGTAGGTAGATGCTAACGTTGATCAAGAGGGTAAAACGATATTATTCTAAAAAAAAGAGGGTAAAACAATGGATAATCGTGGCTAATATAATCCAACATGCCGTGGATGTCGTCTCGACTTGTCAACGGAATAAAGTGGCCGCTCGTGTGTTTCTTAGTAGTACTTAGTTGGTCCCAAAATAATTTTATGTCCAGTCTTGTTATTAAGTTAAATTATTTAAGATTTGACTGAACTTATAAAAATAGTACCTATCTTTATAATACCAAATTGTGTCTTTTTTTATAAATTATAAGCTCGAGTGTTGGTCAAACTTAAGTTTGTTTGACTTAGAAAGGAATCTAAAAATGAACTTTTTTTTAAGGAGCTGGAGTATTTGATTTGGTAGCATTTGCACCTACCACAGTTAAGTAGTAATTCCAGAGCTAAAGAGGTTACAAATCATCACCTTATTTCTCTTAAGACCTCTTACTGTATTGTCCGATGCATTGTCTGCAACCTTAGATTTTTCTTCTTTTGCCACAGCTTATGGTCCGTTTGGGGGTTTATGATTTATACTGGCTTTCATTCCACGACTCACATGCATATTGCAGAAACTGATGCACTATGCCATCTAGCTTTTCACGGGCCGATGCCAAAATGAACTAGAAGCTACGAGTTTTTTTTTTTTGCTTCACCAGCTTTGACTTATTAACGGGTGAAGACACATTTCAGTAAAATCCTTTGAAATGGCCCCCCTTAGTTTGCTGAAAATCGATAAGTATGGTATTCTTAGAAAAGTTGTACGTGAATTGGTGCCCACAATGTCATCACCAACCCTTTCAGTTTAATTAATAACGGATTTTCTAAAATATTAAAAAAATATTACTATTACAAACTAGATGTTAATCCCAAGGAGAGGTGATACAAAAAATATAAATTAGAAAATTTCACATAAATCAAAACCATTCAGCTATCAATCAGGTAGGCTCTAATCATAATGGAAAATAATAGCCACTGAATTTATTATTTTTGTAACTTATCACATCTCCCATTACAAAATACTATAAAATAACACATAAATCTATATCTAAATTACACACATCTTCCATTATAAAAAATAGCCTAAAGGAACACCTAATCTTCATCAAAATTAACCACGTGGGTGCATTATTTAAAATTACCTAAAGTAATCCATAAAGGTACAACTGAATTTCCTAAATTTATCATTATAAAAGAATATCTCAAAGTACATCAATGTATAATCCTAAATTACTTTTCGTCGTTGTTAATATAGATATACTAACTTAGGTATACATGCATGATGTGTGTCACCATATAGACCATGTATACATGTGTCCATGAAGTAATGAGAATATTGATTTCCATGATAAACACATAGCTTACAAAGGGTTCAATTAAGCACATATCGAACGTGTTTGGAGGTGCGATGCAAGGTGAAAAAAAAAGCATTGAATACATGTGTAGAGTAAATACTAACTAAAGTCAAAACATGATAAAGATAAGTGCATGTCTATATCAGGTTCTGTTAGAATACTTAACCAGTGAGAGAGGGAAAAAGCAAAACAAGAAATTTTGATTATTAGCTATGCGTTTTAATTTTTGCTCATTCATTTCTAGTGCTTACTTCAATACCGTGTAAAACAGTTTTTTATGTAGAAGATCTCAAATTAAGGGTCTTTTTGTCAAATTGATGTCCAAGAGGAAGCAAAGTCACATGCAAAATGGTTCAAAAGCAAGCCAACTTCAATTTGATTGGCTTGGATGAAGGCGCGGAGCCAAGAATTGAGTGTAGGGGCACAATGAATAAAGCAAAGTAGAAGCTGAAGGAGTGATGAGGCAAAAACCAAATAGAATGCAAGCGGCAATCGAGTAGGTCATCGAATGCGACGCTTCACATTCTTTGGAGCCACCAGAAAGGCATAAATAGATTGCTCCTAACTGAGTAATTGGGTCTCAACTCTCAAGTACAAGATGTTTATGCTGAACTAGGAGGAAGAAAACAACACGAAAGACATATATCAACTACACAATGTAGGAATATATAGGGGATTACTAGAACGTTTGGGGGGGGGGGGGGGGGGCTAGGCCCACCTCAGCTCCCCCTCCCTCTGGCCCTGCTTGGATGAATTTGTAGTTGTAGAGGATCAACCTATTCTCCCCTAAGGTCATTTAGTTAATGGTACTATATATAAGTTCAAATCTTTCACAAAGAGTCATAATCTTTCTCAAAGTATTAAGAAGGCTAGAATGAAAAAAAAATCAAGACATCAGACTCAAGGATACTCGAAGAGATATATGTTCATATGCAAATTCAACGACGCATTCTTGTTAAGAGGTTTAGGGCCTGGTTGGATCCACCAGCTAATTGCTAGCTAGCTAATTTTAGCTGTGGTTGATCCAAACAGGACCAGTTAATTCTTAGCTAATGCCCCTTTTATTAGCTAAATTGCAACTATCCAATTAGCTGGTCCACCTAGCTAATTCTATCTAATCAGCTAATTAATTAGTTATGTGGATCCAAACAGGGCCTTAGCGGTATTGTAGTTAAAATAGAAGGGATTGATCTTAGCCATATCAGGAAACTATTTTTTCGTGAGGGGTTCAAAACTACTAATTATAGTTTTCTCATCGGCCAACCATCAAGCAAACATGTTTTTCTTGATTATTTATTTTGATTTATTGCCAATCGTTTTCTTTGTGGTTTAGGAGTGCCTCCAATAAAATTTCTATTTCCTTTTGCAGTTTGTATTCCTCTTACGAAAACTCTCCATTGTCCCGACAATTCCAGATTGTGGAATGTTCACTGGTCGTGACTCATGAGCATGTTTCTTTTCAAGTAACATTAAGAGTGATGTTACAATGTTTTGTTAAAAGTATGATTCATTGAGGGAAAGCTTATACGGAGTACATTCATGTTAGAAGTTTAATTTTTTAAAAGCCAGAAGTCGATACAGAGATTGAAAGTTGGAGCCGAAGTAAAAAAAGTTCTGAATCGAAAGGAACATTATTAGTTATTTATTTGACGTATATGCAGGCATCTGCGTTTGTATGTGTTTCTAAGGACACACTAGTTAGCTAAACAAGTGAACACTCAAATGGGTCCCGGCCAGTTAAGTAGGGCTCCATAATGCCGGGTCCTGGCATGAAGCATAATTGAAAATCAATAGTTTGTACTGACCATCGTCCGGAAGAAAACTAAATGCTGAACACTGTCCCGAAGAAAACTGAAACGATCGATCTAAATATCGACGGTGGGTTTAACTTTTTCCCTTGGCATCACATGCCAAAGAATGATGATGGCAATTGGCAAGTGTATATGTCCATGTTAATAATAAGGACACAATGTTTTGATGTTGAAGTCTTTTACGTTATCCCATACTATACTACTTAGTGGTATATAATATAAAAAAGATCTAACCTTCCTATGTTAAGAGTAATTTAGTAATTTTTTCGGTTTTTTCGGCACAATAATACTATGAGTTTGTACTAGTGTCAGAAATATATTATACTAGATGTTTGATGTGCTCTTCCAATAGCGCTTCTCACAAGGCTGTGTAGCCTTACAGGAATGTGAGAGTACATACGGGATGCATTTAACATCGTTTGTCATTAGAACTTATGAGTGATACATTCGATAACTAGGAGTATTTTCAGCGTAAATGTTCAACATTTCACTGATTAAATGGTTGGCACCAAATCTTGCGGATCTGCAGACTGGCAGGTGGCACCAATGCCATTTTTCTGTGCTGCTATGCTTGGCTATCTTGCCCCTAGCGTATTCCTATCTATACCCTGACGACTGATGCTTGATATTATTGTTTACTGTCCATTCCCTCCAAATTAACAACGAGCTTCGTCAGGTCTCTTTGCGTTAGAGCGCACTGGTCCAGGACCAGGAGTAGCAGCAACCAATGCAATCCGGCCCTGTGTACACAAACAGCTTCTCGTCCGGCATATGCCAATGCTTGCGCATTGCTTGGCTTAGGTGGGCTTCTAGGGGACATCTCACCCTGGACGTTCTGGTAATTCGGGATTTTCGGGTCGGATAATTCGGGTAATCAGAAGGAACACCCGAACTCCTCCCGAACTACAGGAAACCCGAATTTTCGGGTACCCGATAATTCGGGTTCGGGTTCGGGTAATCCCGAACACCCGAGTTAGGGCGTGGACATCGTGGATGGCGTCGGCGATGGGGGCTGGCCGGCGGACTGGATCTTGACAGGGCGCGAGCAGCCAAGCACGAGCAGCGATGGGGAGCCGGTCAGTCGGAGAGGAGCAGACAGGAGACCGCCGCACCGGGCGACGGGGCGCTGGGCAGCGCAGGCGGCCAGGCGCAGCGAGCGAGCAGCGGCGCGGCGCCGCCTAGCCTAGTGGCACTGGCGCAGGGCCGCAGGCAGCACAGCGAGCAGGGACGCAGCGCGGGGGCGCGGGGCAGCGGCGCGGGCGAGGCGTCGGGCGTCGGGTGCGGCGCAGAGCGGGGAATGGTGCCCCACGACGTACGAAGAAAAAACAGAAACTTTACTTTTTATATATTGGGAGGAGAATAAATATATAGGGTTGATTTCTATAAATATTAGGGGGTTTTATATAAATTTACGACGTACCGCAGAATCAATCGTTTCCTAGGTACCGCGGAAGCAATCCTTGCTTTATAATTAGATAGAGATGGAGGGAGTCGGGAGTTGGGCGGCTGGTGCTCGCTGGGAACTAGGGTTCAAGTTGGGCCGAGATATGCTACTGGGCCTTTGGAGATTTAAGTGAATTTCGGGTATTTCGGGAATTCGGGTACCGGGGATAAGAACCCGAAATTCCCGAATTAATTTCGGGTTTCCTGACTACTAACCCGAGATAAGGTTTGGGTAATTCGGGTCCGGGTAATTCGGGATCGGGTCCGGGTAATTCGGGTTCGGGTTCGGGAAATTGTGCCCAGGGCGAGGGACATCGAACCGTAGCGTGGTTTGGGCGAAAAAAAACTATAAACCCGATAATCGTGTTTCTTGTTGGGTCCGGTTGTTTTCCTTACCGCCCAAATTTTTCGGCCTTTTTGAACTCGCGCCCAAACGAAAGCCAGGCCCGGCTGGCCGGCCCAAAACAAACCCCGTCTGGACCTCCTCCTAGCCCTAAACCTTATCCATTCACCATTAAGTTAAGTGGCTCATACCTGTATGTAGGGCTGGACAAAATGCTCGAAGCTCGTTAACTCGCTCGGATCGCAGCCGGCTCGGCTCGGCTCGGTGCATATACCTAACGAGCCGAGCAAGAGTTTTTGCTCGTTAGTATAACGAGCGAGTTCGAGCCGGCTCGCGGGCTGCTCGCGAGCCAAACGAGCTAGATGGTTTAATAGACTAATTAGTAAATTATTAATTAATAATAATATATGTATACAATATGTGTAGTTTAAATGGTGTTATGTCTATATTTTATTATTATAGAATAATAGAGTAGATTTTAGAGATATTAAGACCATATAAATACTATATTTTTTTATATGGACGAGTTTTATCTATAAGCGCGTGTATCTACACCCACCATCAGTATACCATTGTGCGTATGTCCGCATATTCATTTATCATTTTGAGTATGTTCATATACTATTTCTAAGATACTTCAAAGTAAATTACATGAAAAAATTTCAAAATCAACCCTATTTTTTAATATATTATGGTTATATCTTTATAGTACTATATAAAATAGTATGTCCGTGTACTTGATGTATGCTTACATACCCATGGTATATATCATTACAGATGGTCTAGTATCATCACATATTACGTGTATATACTCTTCGTTGGATCAGATTGGTCGTGTATCATGAGATACACATGTGGGTGTAGCTACAAGCGCGTGTAGAATGGAATTTTCCATAATATATATTATTGTGGCAATTTTAAATTTAACACTAGCTCGCGAGCTTAATGAGTCGAGCCGAGCCAAAAGTTTTGCTCGTTTTCTTAACGAGCCGAGCCGAGCTGGCTCGTTGAGCTAACGAGCTCGAACGAGTCGAGCCAAAACGAGCCGAGCTGGCTCGATATCGACCCCTACCTGTGTGCCACAAATTTTCCACCAGATACATGTGTGCCATGGAGTCTAAATTTTCTTACCTGTGTGCTATTCTGTTCACCATCTGTTAGAACTTAACAGAACCATAGCCCTGACACGTGGGACACACAAGATGAAATGACATTTTTACCCCTAACTACATCTCTTTCTCTCCGTTTCTCTCGTGCTCTGCCTGTCTATCCCGTACGCGGCCCGACCGGAGGGAGGATGAGGGGGTTGAAACCTAGCCCCGCCGCCAGCCGGGCCCTGCACCGCCACCGGCCGGGCCCTGCGCCGCCGCCCGCCGGGGCCCTGCGCCTGTGACGAACCGGATTCTCACCGACGAGAACCCGACTCCCTGTACCCTTGAGATAGTCCCAGGAATAGCAGCTATCTCGTACAGAACTCATCTCAGTCGAATATCACATCCATACAACGATAAAAGATTCATTACATGACTCATATAAAGACGAAGCGTCTGGTACAAGCCCTCTGGGCTAAATCGACAATAGGAAACATCTGCGCAGCGGTAGCTAGAACAACTGGGTCCACTCCTCCACAGGCATCCTTGAGCGTAGCGCACACCCTTCAGTCGTACCACCCGTCCTGGTTGAACTCGTGGTCGGGGTCTTCACCTGAGAACCCAAAGTCTGTCCCCAAGGAAATGGGACAGGTCCACGTCACCAACCATAATATGATGCAAGCTTTAAAGGTGGCCTATTCTAAGGATAAAGAAATAAACAAGGTTTGAGCCAGGGTTTCTTATGCAAGCTGCAGCAATAACCCAAATTCATCTCATCACCAACTCCTGCTCACACACATACATCAAACACTTCCCAAAACCGACCATCAGCCTCACATTTCCCCATCGGGCTCGTCCTACCACGGCAGGTTCCCGCAAATCAATATCCACCAACACCTTTCACTCACTAGTCGACTCGGTGAGCTCCCTCCCCACCTCGTCTCAACAGCCTCAGCTGGACCAATCTCTCATAACCCGAATCAAGGATGAGGTAAGGAAGCAGTTTCCCATGCTAGCCGGGGCTTCTCAGAAATGGGTCGTCCGTAACCGTGGACACGGCTATACGTATAGTTTACACTCTGCAGAGGTGGCACTCCAGGAATCCATCCGGGCTGCAAGGCTAGTCCGCAACCAACCTGAGACACAGCCCACAGCAAAGACCCTAAACAGTAACGGCGCCAATCCTGTCTCCCTGGGCTCGGGAAACATCCGATCTAACATCTGCCCCAGGGTCGTGAAACCTTCCCACCGGGGCCAGTCGGGGGCCGTGGTAAATCAGGGAGATTACGCCGCAACGAATCCCCCCTACACATATCAAACTCGATTCTCCTACAGTCTCGGCGCCGTACTAGAGTAGGCTTGCTGGAACCCTCCCCATACTGGGTAGATGGTGAGCACGGTAATTCCCAAGTCCAAAGTGGGGGCACGACTCGGTCCTTAATTGTTCGGTAAAGCGAGTATCTGCATCACAAGCGATCCGCCGCAACGGTCCGCAATCGGCACCCATAACAGGTATTGCCGCCCAAACTCCTCAGGTACTCACCGAGTACCAACCCCAAGTAACCAGTAACCATGTACCCGCAACAGGTACCCCATAGGGACTGCCCGAGTGCAGCCCCTCAGCACCTCGATCAACGATCGAGTTGTTATTTACTCGCTTACACCGCCTAGCTGCACTACTCCTCCCAAACCACCCACAACTCACGCCAAGAGGATCAATCACAACCATCCCAACACATGCATAGCATAGCATATTTATATAGTGAGTAGTAGGTAGCAAGGTAACAGGATAATAACAAAGGCAGTGCAAGTTTATCATGCGAGTAAAGTAAAGCGCTAGCATACTAGTTTGCATGTCTAGTAGGTATTTCAGAGATGGTCGGGCGTGAACCTGGGCAAAGGTCTTCGTCCTCGTCAAAGCAGTTGTTGTAGTAGTCCGGCTCCTCCTGACTCTCCGGAGCTCCTAGGGTTGCGCGAAAAGAAAATAAGACGCAACTACTAGCAAAGAAACACTAAAACAACGACGAAAGAAGACTCAAATAACACCAAACTCTATACTATCGCGTAGGTCATGATTTTAGAAAAATATAGAAACTGGTTTCATATTTTTCTGAGCTACGGTTGATTTATTATTAATTTTCGAAGTTTAAATCATTTTCTGAAAATATTAAATAATTTCCGAAAAAGAAAACAGACAGAAATTAGCCTGCTGACGTCAGCATGACGTCATGCTAACGTCAGCAGTGGGGTCCGCCTAGGATGACGTCAGCAGTGGGCCCTGCTGACGTCAGCGTTGACCGGTCAACGGTCAACGGGGTCAACGGTCAACGGGGTCAACGGGTCAACTCTGGTCAGTGGGCCCCATGTGTCAGTGACTCGCAGAGTATGACAGGTGGGTCCCATACGTCAGCGCTGTTAAAGAAAAGGAAAAAGAATAAATGATGGCTGGGCTGGAATTGGGCCGAAAGCGATTGGGCCGGAAGAGTTCAAGGGGGTTGAACAGACTTAAACGCGAGCATTCGGCCCACGAAGGGGTGGCTGCTGGATCTGGCCTGGTGGACTGAGTCCACCGTGAACCGTGTGATGGGTTCACGTGAGCCGGGTGCATGGGATCTAGGTGTGGCCGAACTGGGATCGTCTGTGCACGGCTGTGTGGCGACTTGGTGTGGTCTTGCGTGTGGCATGGCCACGGCGCGACGCGTCGCGCGCGCGGCGCGCACTGGAACGCGCCGGCGGCGAAGCTCGACGGCGGATCTCGCCGGAAAAGGTTCGGCTAGGCTCAAGATCGACCGGAAAAGCTCGGCTAGGTTCCGGGGGTTCGATTTGGTAGGTTAAAGGCGATCGATTTGGTGGCTAGGGGTGCTCCCGACGCGAGCAGTGGCGACACGGCCATGAACGCCGGCGAGCACGACGGCGGCTCGGGTTTTTGCACGCAACGGTGCTTGGTTTGGGTTGGCTTGCGCGCTCGTGGTCTCCAGCGACTGCTGGGGCACGGCTAGGTGCACACACGCGGGCACGTGGTCGCCCACGGCCGTGCGTGGCCTCGGCGTTCGCGCGCACGGCGAGCAAGGCTCGGCGGCGGCGGGCCTCGGCTGCGGGTAGATGCGACGGCGGTTTGCGGGTGCGACAGCGGCGTTGGGTTCCTGCAGAAGACACGCACAGCTCGAAGGCTGGCTCACAGGGGCTTGGCTTCGCACGGCGAGCACGAGCGGCGGCGCTCCGCCGGAAACATAGAAGAAGGGGGCGAACGCGGTTAGCTCACCTAGGGTCTCGTCGAGGTACGCTGCAGCTCGGGGAAGGCTCGACGCAGTTCCGGCGGTCCTCGTGCGCCTGCTCCCGTCCCGGGTCCGGCTCCTCGTCGGCGAGTCCACGGACGGCGGCGCTCCGGTGCTCGGTGTCGACGCGGGGAAGGCGAGCGGCTTCACTTCTTCCCTCGGTTTCCCCTCCACTGGCTCCCTCGCAACCCTCTCCCACTCTTTCCCCCCTCGAATTGGATCTAGAGACCCCCACGGGGCTGCGGCGGCTTGAACAGGGAGTGCGGCCGGCGGGGCGTTTTATAGGGGATAGGCGCTAGGGTTTCGCTGGGCACGGACGGCGAGATAGGGGTGCTCGAGCGGCTGCGGACACGCGGCGCAATCGCGTCGGGCCGCACGGAGCTCGGGCAGTTGGGTCACGGGTGGCGCGCGGAAGAGAGAGAGCGGCGCGCGGGAGGAAGACGATGACGCGGGGGAGACGAAAAGGCTGACAGGTGGGGTCCCGGCGTCAGCGAGAGAGAAGGCGGCGACGCGGAGTCGACGCGGCGGGGAGTTGGCTGGGCCGCAGCTGGGCCGAAAGACCGAGCAGGCCGATTGGGTTGCTGGCTCGGGAAAAGAGTTCAGGGGCGAAAGATGGACTTTAGCTGCGGGAATTCGGCCCACGAACAGTTAGAAGGATAGGAAATTAGTTTAGTCAATTAGAGTTTGAATTCAAATCTAGAATTTGAATTCAAACCAACCAAAAATCCAAATAAATCCAAATCACACTATTTCATCCTTAGCACTTCAATTTGATTTTAAATTTGAATTTAAATTGCCTAAGAATTTAGGGAGCAAAAAGAAGACAGTCTTATATGTGTGTTTGCATGCACTCAATTCACCAAAATTTTTTAAATTCGAATTTTTGCACTCAACAAATCCTATAGGAAATTTAGGGTTGTTACAGTCTCCCCCCCTCACAAGAATCTCGTCCTCGAGATTTGTGATTACCTATGGTTTAAACAAGTGGGGGTATTTCTCCTTCAGCACTGACTCCTTTTCCCAAGTGGCTTCCCTCT
Organism: Echinochloa phyllopogon; assembly: GCA_033239725.1. NCBI lineage: Eukaryota > Viridiplantae > Streptophyta > Magnoliopsida > Poales > Poaceae > Echinochloa > Echinochloa phyllopogon. The sequence continues at coordinate 43,245,729 of BTCW01000002.1, read as the reverse complement.
CTGAGTGATTGCTCCACTGCACTTTGCAAAACGGGATAGCTGTGCTTCTGGTCTCTTTGACTGCTCTGTCTAGTATCCTCTCCGGGTACTCCAGGTACTCTAAGGTGTCTTGTAGGTCTAAAGCCTCCGTCTTGATCTCATGTTCTGGTACTCTCAAACACTTTCTCAGCTGAGATACATGGAACACTGGGTGTACTCCCGCTAGTTCCTCTGGTAGGTCTAGCTTGTAGGCTAGCTTTCCTACTCTCTCCAGTATCTGGTATGGTCCAACAAAACGGGGTGCTAGCTTTCCTTTCACTTGGAATCTCTTATGCCCTCTGAGGGGTGACACTTTCAGGTAGACGAAGTCTCCTACTTCGAACTCCAGTTCTCGTCTCCTTTTATCCGCATAGCTCTTTTGTCGGCTCTGAGCTGCCTTCAGGTGCTCTCGGATCTTGGCCACATTTTCTTCTGCCTCTACAATCATGTCAAGTCCAAAGAATGTTCGTTCTCCCACCTCTGACCACATTAGAGGTGTTCTGCATTTTCTGCCATAAAGTGCCTCAAAGGGTGACATCTGCAGGCTGGCCTGGTAACTGTTGTTATAGGAGAATTCTGCATAAGATAGACTCTTCTCCCAGTCTGTACTGTAAGCTAGAACACATGCTCTCAACAAATCTTCAAGAACCTGGTTCACTCTTTCGGTCTGCCCATCTGTTTGGGGGTGGTAAGCTGTGCTATACTCCAAGGTTGTCCCGATGGCTTGATGTAGGCTTTGCCAGAATTAAGCTGTGAATTGGGGTCCTCTGTCTGACACAATACTTTTCGGTGCCCCATGCAGCTTAAGAATGTTGTCTATGTATAGCTCTGCTAGTTTGCTTACTGAGTGTGTGCTTTTGACTGGTATGAAGTGAGCTACCTTTGTCAGTCGGTCAACTACGACCCAAATGGCATCATTTCCTTTCTGAGTGCGAGGTAGGCCAACCACAAAGTCCATGCTGATATCTTCCCACTTCCACATTGGAATTTCCAGTGGTTTTAGCAGTCCTGCTGGTCTTTGATGTTCTGCTTTGATTCTTCGACAAGAGTCGCACTTGGCCACATATTCTGCTATGTCCTCTCTCATTTTCTTCCACCAGAATTTATCCTTCAGATCCTGATACATCTTGGTGCATCCTGGGTGTATCGAGTACTTGGACTCGTGAGCTTCTGAGAGAATTGTTCTCCTGATTTCCTCGTCCTGTGGTACACAGATACGGTCTTTCAGCCATACTGTCCCTGCTTCATCTATCCGGAAGTCAGGTGCTACTCCTCGTTCGATATCCTCTTTTACTTCTTGGATTTCTGGACACTTTCCTTGTGCTTCTTTGATACGGTCTCCTAGGTTGTACTCCACCCTCATTTCTTGGGGTTTTCCTTCTTCTACTAGCTCGAGTTTCAGCATGTACAACTCTTTCGCTAGTTCTGGCTGACTTTCTTCTATCATCAAGTTGTTGCAATAACTCTTTCGACTTAGGGCATCTGCCACGACATTAGCTTTGCCAGGATGGTAGTGTATCTCCAAATCATAATCTTTGATCAGTTCTAACCATCTTCTTTGCCTCATGTTCAGTTCAGATTGGGTGAAGAAATACTTCAAACTCTTGTGATCTGTGTAGATATCGCACTTGTTGCCAATCAGATAGTGCCTCCAGATCTTCAATGCATGTACCACTGCTGCCAGTTCCAAGTCGTGCGTGGGATAGTTTTCCTCATGTTTCCTCAGCTGCCTCGATGCATAGGCAACAACCTTGCCCTCTTGCATCAGAACACATCCCAAACCTTGTCTTGAAGCATCGCAGTAGACTACGAAATCTTTGCGAATTTCTGGCAGGGTCAATACTGGAGTTGTAGTGAGTTTGTGCTTGAGTTCTTGGAAACTCCTTTCACATTTGTCCGTCCACTCGAATGGGACATTGTTCTTGAGTAGTTCGGTCATTGGCTTGGCAATCTTGGAGAAGTTCTCAATGAATCTTCTATAGTATCCTGCCAATCCCAGAAAGCTCCGGATCTCCGTAACACTCTTCGGCTGCTTCCATTCTGCTACTGCCTCAATCTTTTCTGGGTCGACTGCTACGCCCTCAGCTGTCAACACGTGACCCAAAAAGGCTACTTCCTCCAGCCAAAATTCACATTTGCTGAACTTTCCGTAAAGTTGATGCTGCCTTAGCCTCTCTAGTACAATCCTCAGATGCTTCTCATGTTCTTCGGCTGTTTCTGAGTAAACTAGTATGTCGTCAATGAACACCACTACGAACTTGTCCAGTTCCTCCATAAATACCTTGTTCATCATGTTCATGAAGTAAGCAGGTGCGTTGGTCAATCCAAAGGACACAACGGTGAACTCGTACTGCCCGTACCGAGTCACAAAGGCTGTCTTGGGAATGTCACCTTCCCTGATCTTCATTTGGTGGTATCCCGATCTCAGGTCAATCTTACTGAAGTATTTGGCTTTCTTCAACTGATCTAGCAAATCATCAATTCGAGGTAATGGGTACTTGTTCTTGATCGTCACTGCGTTCAAGGATCGATAGTCTACGCACATGCGCATTGATCCATCTTTCTTCTTCACAAACAACACTGGCGATCCCCAGGGGGATGCACTTGGTCGAATCACACCGCTTTCAAGCATCTCTTTCAGCTGCTTTTTGAGTTCTTCCAACTCTTCCACTGACATTCTGTACGGCCTCTTGGCAATAGGCCCTGTGCATGGTTGTAGTTCGATTATGAACTCTACGTCTCGGTCCGGTGGTAGTCCTGGTAGATCCTCGGGAAACACATCAGGATATTCACACACAACAGGTACTTCTTCGATCGTCATTTTCTCGATAGAGTATACCAACTGCCTTAGAATACATGTTCTGGATCTCTTCCTTGTTCTTCTTTGTGGCTCTGCTGTTACCTTGACTCCGCTAGGGTGTGTCAACTCAACTGTTCTGGGTGAGCAACTGATTATTCCTTTGTGCTCTGTAAGCCAATCCATTCCTAGTATCACGTCAATTCCATCCGATTTTTTGACTGTCAAGTTTCCTTCGAACTCCTGGCCTCCTATCATCAGTCTAACTGCGGGGCACTCTAAAGTGCACCTAAGCTCTCCTAAGGGAGAAGTAGTGACTATAGGTCTAGCTTTAGGTATTGTCGGGGGTGACTGCTCTCTCACAAACTTTGTCGAGATATAAGATCCAGTTGCTCCAGAGTCAAACAATATCAAAGCTGGAATGCCATTTACTAAAAACTCACCGAGCACAACGTCGGGAGCGTCCTCGGCTTCTTCCTCTGTCAAGTGGTTGAGGCGTCCTCTCTGTGCTGTTGCTGGCTGCCTGTCCTGTCCTCCAAGTGCCGGTGCCTTGGCTGGGGTTTGTTTGTTCTTCTTCTCCGGACAGTCAAAGGACTTGTGACCGGGCTTCCCACAAGCAAAACAGACCACTGTGGTCCCTCCACCAATTCTGGGTGTGTTGTTCGGCTTCCAGTTGGGGTTTCCCTGACTTGAGTAGCTGTTGTTTCTGTTACCAAAGCTGTTGTAGTTGTTACCTCTGCTGCCAAAACTGTTGCTGTTACTGCCTCGGTTACCCTGGTAACTGTTTCTGCTGAACCCTGAGCTTCCTTGGTTGTTGTTCTGCTGAAAGCTTCTCCTGAGCATGTTGCTCTGGCCACTTCTCGGCCTCTGACTTAGTCTGTGGTTGTGCAACTGTTCAGCCTTTCTTTTCTTCTCTCGCCAGGTATCTTCAAGTCCCACTCTTTCCTTCTCAACTGCGATAGCCCTGTCAATCAGCTCTCTTAGTGACCTGTGTGAACTCGCTGCGAGTGCTGTCCTCAAACCTCTGTGTAAACCACGCTGGAACCAAAACTGCTTCTTCTTCTCAGTGTTGACGTCTTCAGGAGCGTACCTTGACATCTTAGCAAAGTGTCGAGCGTACTCAGCTACAGACAAACTTCCTTGGGTCATTGTCCTGAATTCCATTGCTTTATGCACCATGACTTGTTCTGGTATGTGGTACTCCTTGAAAGCTTCACAAAACTCTTGCCAGGTGATCTGAGCTGGGTTTGCGTGAGAGTCACAGTAGCTCTCCCACCACGCTTTTGCTGCTCCTTCAAGTTGGTGCGCCGCAAGGGCCACACATTCCTCTTCAGTGTAGTCTGTCAGGTCCAGCTTCGTCTCGATGGTACGTAACCAGTCGTGTGCATCGAGTGGTTCGTCCGAGTAGTCGAAGGTGGGTGCTTTCAGCCTGATGAATCTTTCAATCTTCCTTTGTAGGTCTTCCTCACGGTGTCCCTGACGGTTCTGGTTCTGGTTTCCCTGCATCTGTTGCATAGCTTGCATCATCTGTGTGTTGGCCTGTGCCATCTGTTGCATCAGCTATGTCTGAGTAGTCATCACTTCTGCCAGGTTAGGCGGTGGCGGTGGTTGCTGGTTGTTCTGCTGATTCTGCTGAGGTTCCACTGCTGGTTCTTCCATTTCCACTTCCTGTTCTTCTCCTGGTGCGTTGTTCTCGGGCTGGAGCACGCCAGCTGCGCGTCCACGACCCCTGCCTCTAACTGCAACTGCTGCTCTTCCGCGACCACGACCTCTGACACGTCCTCTGCCTCTAACTGCCATTGCTGCCTCTTCTTGCTCAGCTTCCTCAAAACGTGCTAGCAGTCGGTTGGATCTTCGGATCGACATCTTGCTGTATTTTTCATAAAGCAGATTTAGTGGCGGTCGGTAAGGGTTAGGTTAGCGTAACTAAAGTAGGAGCTGCACACATGAAATAGACTCAACACTAAAGTACACTCAGGATGAACAACAATAAAACTGCAAGAACAGCCAAAAAGATCGATCAATCATTACAGCATTACACCCTAGACATGAGTACTATCCCGAGGCCAGCTCCTGGAACCTTGAGGATTAGTACATCTAAGCGTATGCTACATCGTGGCTGAGCCAAAAGGTGGTCATGATCTACTAAGTCTAAACATCTACTCATGAAGATAGATACAAGTCTCATCATCTGCTGACATCTGCTGATACTGTCTACTGCATCTGTCTCAAACTGCTGAAAGTGCCTGCGAGGCGCGCTACCAACCTCACAGCCTCAGTCTATGTCTGCTGCTTGATCACTGCCTGTTGTCTCGGTGGGTGTCCGTGAGGCGCGCTGCCAACCTCACTATGTCCGTCTCAGGTTCTGTCAACTGCTTCTCCCAGTGTGACAGTTCTTGTCTCAGTCTTGTCATCTCGGGAGTAAAGGTTCGAGCCTCAGGTGATGGTATCGGCTCAACTCGGCTTGGTGAAACTCTGTAGTTCTCTGTTCTGGGTTCAACTCTGCGTTCTTCTGGTAGTCCTTGGTTTACTGCGATCATTTCTGCTACCCTTTTCCTGTCTGATCTTACCCAACTACTAAGGGTCCTTCGAGCTTCATCCTTTGCCATAATCTGTTGAAGACTCAGGTACTTCATCAGCTGGTAGTTTCGTCCACTCTTCTCTTTGTAGCTATCCACCTCTTCTTGAAGTTCTGAGTTGAGACTGTCCAACCAGTATACTTCTTCCTTCAGACCTTCTATCTCTTCTTCCTTGGCTGCTAGTTCCTTGTCTTTTTCTGTGAGTTGATCTTCCAGGCGGACATCTCGAGCATGGTGAGTTGCTCGGATCAGTCCTGCCAACTGCCTGTTGTTTCGAGCTTCGTACTCCAAGTTCCTGACTTCCCTTGTTTTAGCTCTGAGTTGTTCCTCAAGTAAGGCGATCCTATTGTCCTTCTCCATCAGTTGGAGGTCTTGCTTCCATACCCTCTCTTTCAGCTTGGCAACTTTCTCTTCTAGGCCAATGTTCAAGTATTCCTGCTCAATCATGCACTGAACTGAGGTCCGCAGAGTCACGTTCCGCTCTCGGTCTGCTGCGTGAGCCTGCAAGCTGACTGCGTCTCTGTCCGTCGGATCTTCAAGAGCTCGCGGTAGGTACCGAAAACGAGTGTGGCTGAGCTGACTCTGGTACACAAGTGTGGCAAGTCGGAGTATCCTCATGGCTATAGTCTGCACTGCCCGACTGAAAGTGCTCTCGCTGGTAGCTGCTCGTGGCATCAGTGACCTTGGTCGTCCAGGGATATTGGGTACAACCATCTGCAACCGGGTGTGTACTCCTTCACCAGGTCCGTAGGTCCATCCCTCGTAGAAGACGTTGTCCACGTCTATCCCCACTGTACGCAGCACTTCCCTCAGTAGCACTGCCAAACCTCCACAGTCTGCTCCTGTGGTCCTGATCTCTCGTCGTTCATCTGCTGATCTTCCTTCCATCTGCCAGACAGTTAGTGGGTTGTTAGTAAGTTAGCAAGTTAGTAAGGTAAGGTAAGGGTAAAAGTTTTGTAAGCAGATGAGATGTACTTATACATAGTTTTCAAATAGTCCAAGGGGTTTCATATAGAATAGAGGACTCAGTTAGAGCTTCTGTCCTAAGTTTCCGTTCTAAGGGTTACGCGCTACGGTCAAGTATGGCTCTGATACCAACTGTGACGAACCGGATTCTCACCGACGAGAACCCGACTCCCTGTACCCTTGAGATAGTCCCAGGAATAGCAGCTATCTCGTACAGAACTCATCTCAGTCGAATATCACATCCATACAACGATAAAAGATTCATTACATGACTCATATAAAGACAAAGCGTCTGGTACAAGCCCTCTGGGCTAAATCGACAATAGGAAACATCTGCGCAGCGGTAGCTAGAACAACTGGGTCCACTCCTCCACAGGCATCCTTGAGCGTAGCGCACACCCTTCAGTCGTACCACCCGTCCTGGTTGAACTCGTGGTCGGGGTCTTCACCTGAGAACCCAAAGTCTGTCCCCAAGGAAATGGGACAGGTCCACGTCACCAACCATAATATGATGCAAGCTTTAAAGGTGGCCTATTCTAAGGATAAAGAAATAAACAAGGTTTGAGCCAGGGTTTCTTATGCAAGCTGCAGCAATAACCCAAATTCATCTCATCACCAACTCCTGCTCACACACATACATCAAACACTTCCCAAAACCGACCATCAGCCTCACATTTCCCCATCGGGCTCGTCCTACCACGGCAGGTTCCCGCAAATCAATATCCACCAACACCTTTCACTCACTAGTCGACTCGGTGAGCTCCCTCCCCACCTCGTCTCAACAGCCTCAGCTGGACCAATCTCTCATAACCCGAATCAAGGATGAGGTAAGGAAGCAGTTTCCCATGCTAGCCGGGGCTTCTCAGAAATGGGTCGTCCGTAACCGTGGACACGGCTATACGTATAGTTTACACTCTGCAGAGGTGGCACTCCAGGAATCCATCCGGGCTGCAAGGCTAGTCCGCAACCAACCTGAGACACAGCCCACAGCAAAGACCCTAAACAGTAACGGCGCCAATCCTGTCTCCCTGGGCTCGGGAAACATCCGATCTAACATCTGCCCCAGGGTCGTGAAACCTTCCCACCGGGGCCAGTCGGGGGCCGTGGTAAATCAGGGAGATTACGCCGCAACGAATCCCCCCTACACATATCAAACTCGATTCTCCTACAGTCTCGGCGCCGTACTAGAGTAGGCTTGCTGGAACCCTCCCCATACTGGGTAGATGGTGAGCACGGTAATTCCCAAGTCCAAAGTGGGGGCACGACTCGGTCCTTAATTGTTCGGTAAAGCGAGTATCTGCATCACAAGCGATCCGCCGCAACGGTCCGCAATCGGCACCCATAACAGGTATTGCCGCCCAAACTCCTCAGGTACTCACCGAGTACCAACCCCAAGTAACCAGTAACCATGTACCCGCAACAGGTACCCCATAGGGACTGCCCGAGTGCAGCCCCTCAGCACCTCGATCAACGATCGAGTTGTTATTTACTCGCTTACACCGCCTAGCTGCACTACTCCTCCCAAACCACCCACAACTCACGCCAAGAGGATCAATCACAACCATCCCAACACATGCATAGCATAGCATATTTATATAGTGAGTAGTAGGTAGCAAGGTAACAGGATAATAACAAAGGCAGTGCAAGTTTATCATGCGAGTAAAGTAAAGCGCTAGCATACTAGTTTGCATGTCTAGTAGGTATTTCAGAGATGGTCGGGCGTGAACCTGGGCAAAGGTCTTCGTCCTCGTCAAAGCAGTTGTTGTAGTAGTCCGGCTCCTCCTGACTCTCCGGAGCTCCTAGGGTTGCGCGAAAAGAAAATAAGACGCAACTACTAGCAAAGAAACACTAAAACAACGACGAAAGAAGACTCAAATAACACCAAACTCTATACTATCGCGTAGGTCATGATTTTAGAAAAATATAGAAACTGGTTTCATATTTTTCTGAGCTACGGTTGATTTATTATTAATTTTCGAAGTTTAAATCATTTTCTGAAAATATTAAATAATTTCCGAAAAAGACAACAGACAGAAATTAGCCTGCTGACGTCAGCATGACGTCATGCTGACGTCAGCAGTGGGGTCCGCCTAGGATGACGTCAGCAGTGGGCCCTGCTGACGTCAGCGTTGACCGGTCAACGGTCAACGGGGTCAACGGTCAACGGGGTCAACGGGTCAACTCTGGTCAGTGGGCCCCATGTGTCAGTGACTTGCAGAGTATGACAGGTGGGTCCCATACGTCAGCGCTGTTAAAGAAAAGGAAAAAGAATAAATGATGGCTGGGCTGGAATTGGGCCGAAAGCGATTGGGCCGGAAGAGTTCAAGGGGGTTGAACAGACTTAAACGCGAGCATTCGGCCCACGAAGGGGTGGCTGCTGGATCTGGCCTGGTGGACTGAGTCCACCGTGAACCGTGTGATGGGTTCACGTGAGCCGGGTGCATGGGATCTAGGTGTGGCCGAACTGGGATCGTCTGTGCACGGCTGTGTGGCGACTTGGTGTGGTCTTGCGTGTGGCATGGCCACGGCGCGACGCGTCGCGCGCGCGGCGCGCACTGGAACGCGCCGGCGGCGAAGCTCGACGGCGGATCTCGCCGGAAAAGGTTCGGCTAGGCTCAAGATCGACCGGAAAAGCTCGGCTAGGTTCCGGGGGTTCGATTTGGTAGGTTAAAGGCGATCGATTTGGTGGCTAGGGGTGCTCCCGACGCGAGCAGTGGCGACACGGCCATGAACGCCGGCGAGCACGACGGCGGCTCGGGTTTTTGCACGCAACGGTGCTTGGTTTGGGTTGGCTTGCGCGCTCGTGGTCTCCAGCGACTGCTGGGGCATGGCTAGGTGCAGACACGCGGGCACGTGGTCGCCCACGGCCGCGCGTGGCCTCGGCGTTCGCGCGCACGGCGAGCAAGGCTCGGCGGCGGCGGGCCTCGGCTGTGGGTAGATGCGACGGCGGTTTGCGGGTGCGACAGCGGCGTTGGGTTCCTGCAGAAGACACGCACAGCTCGAAGGCTGGCTCACAGGGGCTTGGCTTCGCACGGCGAGCACGAGCGGCGGCGCTCCGCCGGAAACAGAGAAGAAGGGGGCGAACGCGGTTAGCTCACCTAGGGTCTCGTCGAGGTACGCTGCAGCTCGGGGAAGGCTCGACGCAGTTCCGGCGGTCCTCGTGCGCCTGCTCCCGTCCCGGGTCCGGCTCCTCGTCGGCGAGTCCACGGACGGCGGCGCTCCGGTGCTCGGTGTCGACGCGGGGAAGGCGAGCGGCTTCACTTCTTCCCTCGGTTTCCCCTCCACTGGCTCCCTCGCAACCCTCTCCCACTCTTTCCCCCCTCGAATTGGATCTAGAGACCCCCACGGGGCTGCGGCGGCTTGAACAGGGAGTGCGGCCGGCGGGCGTTATAGGGGATAGGCGCTATGGTTTCGCTGGGCACGGACGGCGAGATAGGGGTGCTCGAGCGGCTGCGGACACGCGGCGCAATCGCGTCGGGCCGCACGGAGCTCGGGCAGTTGGGTCACGGGTGGCGCGCGGAAGAGAGAGAGCGGCGCGCGGGAGGAAGACGATGACGCGGGGGAGACGAAAAGGCTGACATGTGGGGTCCCGGCGTCAGCGAGAGAGAAGGCGGCGACGCGGAGTCGACGCGGCGGGGAGTTGGCTGGGCCGCAGCTGGGCCGAAAGACCGAGCAGGCCGATTGGGTTGCTGGCTCGGGAAAAGAGTTCAGGGGCGAAAGATGGACTTTAGCTGCGGGAATTCGGCCCACGAACAGTTAGAAGGATAGGAAATTAGTTTAGTTAATTAGAGTTTGAATTCAAATCTAGAATTTGAATTCAAACCAACCAAAAATCCAAATAAATCCAAATCACACTATTTCATCCTTAGCACTTCAATTTGATTTTAAATTTGAATTTAAATTGCCTAAGAATTTAGGGAGCAAAAAGAAGACAGTCTTATATGTGTGTTTGCATGCACTCAATTCACCAAAATTTTTTAAATTCGAATTTTTGCACTCAACAAATCCTATAGGAAATTTAGGGTTGTTACAGTCTCCCCCCCTCACAAGAATCTCGTCCTCGAGATTTGTGATTACCTATGGTTTAAACAAGTGGGGGTATTTCTCCTTCAGCACTGACTCCTTTTCCCAAGTGGCTTCCCTCTCTGAGTGATTGCTCCACTGCACTTTGCAAAACGGGATAGCTGTGCTTCTGGTCTCTTTGACTGCTCTGTCTAGTATCCTCTCCGGGTACTCCAGGTACTCTAAGGTGTCTTGTAGGTCTAAAGCCTCCGTCTTGATCTCATGTTCTGGTACTCTCAAACACTTTCTCAGCTGAGATACATGGAACACTGGGTGTACTCCCGCTAGTTCCTCTGGTAGGTCTAGCTTGTAGGCTAGCTTTCCTACTCTCTCCAGTATCTGGTATGGTCCAACAAAACGGGGTGCTAGCTTTCCTTTCACTTGGAATCTCTTATGCCCTCTGAGGGGTGACACTTTCAGGTAGACGAAGTCTCCTACTTCGAACTCCAGTTCTCGTCTCCTTTTATCCGCATAGCTCTTTTGTCGGCTCTGAGCTGCCTTCAGGTGCTCTCGGATCTTGGCCACATTTTCTTCTGCCTCTACAATCATGTCAGGTCCAAAGAATGTTCGTTCTCCCACCTCTGACCACATTAGAGGTGTTCTGCATTTTCTGCCATAAAGTGCCTCAAAGGGTGACATCTGCAGGCTGGCCTGGTAACTGTTGTTATAGGAGAATTCTGCATAAGATAGACTCTTCTCCCAGTCTGTACTGTAAGCTAGAACACATGCTCTCAACAAATCTTCAAGAACCTGGTTCACTCTTTCGGTCTGCCCATCTGTTTGGGGGTGGTAAGCTGTGCTATACTCCAAGGTTGTCCCGATGGCTTGATGTAGGCTTTGCCAGAATTAAGCTGTGAATTGGGGTCCTCTGTCTGACACAATACTTTTCGGTGCCCCATGCAGCTTAAGAATGTTGTCTATGTATAGCTCTGCTAGTTTGCTTACTGAGTGTGTGCTTTTGACTGGTATGAAGTGAGCTACCTTTGTCAGTCGGTCAACTACGACCCAAATGGCATCATTTCCTTTCTGAGTGCGAGGTAGGCCAACCACAAAGTCCATGCTGATATCTTCCCACTTCCACATTGGAATTTCCAGTGGTTTTAGCAGTCCTGCTGGTCTTTGATGTTCTGCTTTGATTCTTCGACAAGAGTCGCACTTGGCCACATATTCTGCTATGTCCTCTCTCATTTTCTTCCACCAGAATTTATCCTTCAGATCCTGATACATCTTGGTGCATCCTGGGTGTATCGAGTACTTGGACTCGTGAGCTTCTGAGAGAATTGTTCTCCTGATTTCCTCGTCCTGTGGTACACAGATACGGTCTTTCAGCCATACTGTCCCTGCTTCATCTATCCGGAAGTCAGGTGCTACTCCTCGTTCGATATCCTCTTTTACTTCTTGGATTTCTGGACACTTTCCTTGTGCTTCTTTGATACGGTCTCCTAGGTTGTACTCCACCCTCATTTCTTGGGGTTTTCCTTCTTCTACTAACTCGAGTTTCAGCATGTACAACTCTTTCGCTAGTTCTGGCTGACTTTCTTCTATCATCAAGTTGTTGCAATAACTCTTTCGACTTAGGGCATCTGCCACGACATTAGCTTTGCCAGGATGGTAGTGTATCTCCAAATCATAATCTTTGATCAGTTCTAACCATCTTCTTTGCCTCATGTTCAGTTCAGATTGGGTGAAGAAATACTTCAAACTCTTGTGATCTGTGTAGATATCGCACTTGTTGCCAATCAGATAGTGCCTCCAGATCTTCAATGCATGTACCACTGCTGCCAGTTCCAAGTCGTGCGTGGGATAGTTTTCCTCATGTTTCCTCAGCTGCCTCGATGCATAGGCAACAACCTTGCCCTCTTGCATCAGAACACATCCCAAACCTTGTCTTGAAGCATCGCAGTAGACTACGAAATCTTTGCGAATTTCTGGCAGGGTCAATACTGGAGTTGTAGTGAGTTTGTGCTTGAGTTCTTGGAAACTCCTTTCACATTTGTCCGTCCACTCGAATGGGACATTGTTCTTGAGTAGTTCGGTCATTGGCTTGGCAATCTTGGAGAAGTTCTCAATGAATCTTCTATAGTATCCTGCCAATCCCAGAAAGCTCCGGATCTCCGTAACACTCTTCGGCTGCTTCCATTCTGCTACTGCCTCAATCTTTTCTGGGTCGACTGCTACGCCCTCAGCTGTCAACACGTGACCCAAAAAGGCTACTTCCTCCAGCCAAAATTCACATTTGCTGAACTTTCCGTAAAGTTGATGCTGCCTTAGCCTCTCTAGTACAATCCTCAGATGCTTCTCATGTTCTTCGGCTGTTTCTGAGTAAACTAGTATGTCGTCAATGAACACCACTACGAACTTGTCCAGTTCCTCCATAAATACCTTGTTCATCATGTTCATGAAGTAAGCAGGTGCGTTGGTCAATCCAAAGGACACAACGGTGAACTCGTACTGCCCGTACCGAGTCACAAAGGCTGTCTTGGGAATGTCACCTTCCCTGATCTTCATTTGGTGGTATCCCGATCTCAGGTCAATCTTACTGAAGTATTTGGCTTTCTTCAACTGATCTAGCAAATCATCAATTCGAGGTAATGGGTACTTGTTCTTGATCGTCACTGCGTTCAAGGATCGATAGTCTACGCACATGCGCATTGATCCATCTTTCTTCTTCACAAACAACACTGGCGATCCCCAGGGGGATGCACTTGGTCGAATCACACCGCTTTCAAGCATCTCTTTCAGCTGCTTTTTGAGTTCTTCCAACTCTTCCACTGACATTCTGTACGGCCTCTTGGCAATAGGCCCTGTGCATGGTTGTAGTTCGATTATGAACTCTACGTCTCGGTCCGGTGGTAGTCCTGGTAGATCCTCGGGAAACACATCAGGATATTCACACACAACAGGTACTTCTTCGATCGTCATTTTCTCGATAGAGTATACCAACTGCCTTAGAATACATGTTCTGGATCTCTTCCTTGTTCTTCTTTGTGGCTCTGCTGTTACCTTGACTCCGCTAGGGTGTGTCAACTCAACTGTTCTGGGTGAGCAACTGATTATTCCTTTGTGCTCTGTAAGCCAATCCATTCCTAGTATCACGTCAATTCCATCCGATTTTTTGACTGTCAAGTTTCCTTCGAACTCCTGGCCTCCTATCATCAGTCTAACTGCGGGGCACTCTAAAGTGCACCTAAGCTCTCCTAAGGGAGAAGTAGTGACTATAGGTCTAGCTTTAGGTATTGTCGGGGGTGACTGCTCTCTCACAAACTTTGTCGAGATATAAGATCCAGTTGCTCCAGAGTCAAACAATATCAAAGCTGGAATGCCATTTACTAAAAACTCACCGAGCACAACGTCGGGAGCGTCCTCGGCTTCTTCCTCTGTCAAGTGGTTGAGGCGTCCTCTCTGTGCTGTTGCTGGCTGCCTGTCCTGTCCTCCAAGTGCCGGTGCCTTGGCTGGGGTTTGTTTGTTCTTCTTCTCCGGACAGTCAAAGGACTTGTGACCGGGCTTCCCACAAGCAAAACAGACCACTGTGGTCCCTCCACCAATTCTGGGTGTGTTGTTCGGCTTCCAGTTGGGGTTTCCCTGACTTGAGTAGCTGTTGTTTCTGTTACCAAAGCTGTTGTAGTTGTTACCTCTGCTGCCAAAACTGTTGCTGTTACTGCCTCGGTTACCCTGGTAACTGTTTCTGCTGAACCCTGAGCTTCCTTGGTTGTTGTTCTGCTGAAAGCTTCTCCTGAGCATGTTGCTCTGGCCACTTCTCGGCCTCTGACTTAGTCTGTGGTTGTGCAACTGTTCAGCCTTTCTTTTCTTCTCTCGCCAGGTATCTTCAAGTCCCACTCTTTCCTTCTCAACTGCGATAGCCCTGTCAATCAGCTCTCTTAGTGACCTGTGTGAACTCGCTGCGAGTGCTGTCCTCAAACCTCTGTGTAAACCACGCTGGAACCAAAACTGCTTCTTCTTCTCAGTGTTGACGTCTTCAGGAGCGTACCTTGACATCTTAGCAAAGTGTCGAGCGTACTCAGCTATAGACAAACTTCCTTGGGTCATTGTCCTGAATTCCATTGCTTTATGCACCATGACTTGTTCTGGTATGTGGTACTCCTTGAAAGCTTCACAAAACTCTTGCCAGGTGATCTGAGCTGGGTTTGCGTGAGAGTCACAGTAGCTCTCCCACCACGCTTTTGCTGCTCCTTCAAGTTGGTGCGCCGCAAGGGCCACACATTCCTCTTCAGTGTAGTCTGTCAGGTCCAGCTTCGTCTCGATGGTACGTAACCAGTCGTGTGCATCGAGTGGTTCGTCCGAGTAGTCGAAGGTGGGTGCTTTCAGCCTGATGAATCTTTCAATCTTCCTTTGTAGGTCTTCCTCACGGTGTCCCTGACGGTTCTGGTTCTGGTTTCCCTGCATCTGTTGCATAGCTTGCATCATCTGTGTGTTGGCCTGTGCCATCTGTTGCATCAGCTATGTCTGAGTAGTCATCACTTCTGCCAGGTTAGGCGGTGGCGGTGGTTGCTGGTTGTTCTGCTGATTCTGCTGAGGTTCCACTGCTGGTTCTTCCATTTCCACTTCCTGTTCTTCTCCTGGTGCGTTGTTCTCGGGCTGGAGCACGCCAGCTGCGCGTCCACGACCCCTGCCTCTAACTGCAACTGCTGCTCTTCCGCGACCACGACCTCTGACACGTCCTCTGCCTCTAACTGCCATTGCTGCCTCTTCTTGCTCAGCTTCCTCAAAACGTGCTAGCAGTCGGTTGGATCTTCGGATCGACATCTTGCTGTATTTTTCATAAAGCAGATTTAGTGGCGGTCGGTAAGGGTTAGGTTAGCGTAACTAAAGTAGGAGCTGCACACATGAAATAGACTCAACACTAAAGTACACTCAGGATGAACAACAATAAAACTGCAAGAACAGCCAAAAAGATCGATCAATCATTACAGCATTACACCCTAGACATGAGTACTATCCCGAGGCCAGCTCCTGGAACCTTGAGGATTAGTACATCTAAGCGTATGCTACATCGTGGCTGAGCCAAAAGGTGGTCATGATCTACTAAGTCTAAACATCTACTCATGAAGATAGATACAAGTCTCATCATCTGCTGACATCTGCTGATACTGTCTACTGCATCTGTCTCAAACTGCTGAAAGTGCCTGCGAGGCGCGCTACCAACCTCACAGCCTCAGTCTATGTCTGCTGCTTGATCACTGCCTGTTGTCTCGGTGGGTGTCCGTGAGGCGCGCTGCCAACCTCACTATGTCCGTCTCAGGTTCTGTCAACTGCTTCTCCCAGTGTGACAGTTCTTGTCTCAGTCTTGTCATCTCGGGAGTAAAGGTTCGAGCCTCAGGTGATGGTATCGGCTCAACTCGGCTTGGTGAAACTCTGTAGTTCTCTGTTCTGGGTTCAACTCTGCGTTCTTCTGGTAGTCCTTGGTTTACTGCGATCATTTCTGCTACCCTTTTCCTGTCTGATCTTACCCAACTACTAAGGGTCCTTCGAGCTTCATCCTTTGCCATAATCTGTTGAAGACTCAGGTACTTCATCAGCTGGTAGTTTCGTCCACTCTTCTCTTTGTAGCTATCCACCTCTTCTTGAAGTTCTGAGTTGAGACTGTCCAACCAGTATACTTCTTCCTTCAGACCTTCTATCTCTTCTTCCTTGGCTGCTAGTTCCTTGTCTTTTTCTGTGAGTTGATCTTCCAGGCGGACATCTCGAGCATGGTGAGTTGCTCGGATCAGTCCTGCCAACTGCCTGTTGTTTCGAGCTTCGTACTCCAAGTTCCTGACTTCCCTTGTTTTAGCTCTGAGTTGTTCCTCAAGTAAGGCGATCCTATTGTCCTTCTCCATCAGTTGGAGGTCTTGCTTCCATACCCTCTCTTTCAGCTTGGCAACTTTCTCTTCTAGGCCAATGTTCAAGTATTCCTGCTCAATCATGCACTGAACTGAGGTCCGCAGAGTCACGTTCCGCTCTCGGTCTGCTGCGTGAGCCTGCAAGCTGACTGCGTCTCTGTCCGTCGGATCTTCAAGAGCTCGCGGTAGGTACCGAAAACGAGTGTGGCTGAGCTGACTCTGGTACACAAGTGTGGCAAGTCGGAGTATCCTCATGGCTATAGTCTGCACTGCCCGACTGAAAGTGCTCTCGCTGGTAGCTGCTCGTGGCATCAGTGACCTTGGTCGTCCAGGGATATTGGGTACAACCATCTGCAACCGGGTGTGTACTCCTTCACCAGGTCCGTAGGTCCATCCCTCGTAGAAGACGTTGTCCACGTCTATCCCCACTGTACGCAGCACTTCCCTCAGTAGCACTGCCAAACCTCCACAGTCTGCTCCTGTGGTCCTGATCTCTCGTCGTTCATCTGCTGATCTTCCTTCCATCTGCCAGACAGTTAGTGGGTTGTTAGTAAGTTAGCAAGTTAGTAAGGTAAGGTAAGGGTAAAAGTTTTGTAAGCAGATGAGATGTACTTATACATAGTTTTCAAATAGTCCAAGGGGTTTCATATAGAATAGAGGACTCAGTTAGAGCTTCTGTCCTAAGTTTCCGTTCTAAGGGTTACGCGCTACGGTCAAGTATGGCTCTGATACCAACTGTGACGAACCGGATTCTCACCGACGAGAACCCGACTCCCTGTACCCTTGAGATAGTCCCAGGAATAGCAGCTATCTCGTACAGAACTCATCTCAGTCGAATATCACATCCATACAACGATAAAAGATTCATTACATGACTCATATAAAGACAAAGCGTCTGGTACAAGCCCTCTGGGCTAAATCGACAATAGGAAACATCTGCGCAGCGGTAGCTAGAACAACTGGGTCCACTCCTCCACAGGCATTCTTGAGCGTAGCGCACACCCTTCAGTCGTACCACCCGTCCTGGTTGAACTCGTGGTCGGGGTCTTCATCTGAGAACCCAAAGTCTGTCCCCAAGGAAATGGGACAGGTCCACGTCACCAACCATAATATGATGCAAGCTTTAAAGGTGGCCTATTCTAAGGATAAAGAAATAAACAAGGTTTGAGCCAGGGTTTCTTATGCAAGCTGCAGCAATAACCCAAATTCATCTCATCACCAACTCCTGCTCACACACATACATCAAACACTTCCCAAAACCGACCATCAGCCTCACATTTCCCCATCGGGCTCGTCCTACCACGGCAGGTTCCCGCAAATCAATATCCACCAACACCTTTCACTCACTAGTCGACTCGGTGAGCTCCCTCCCCACCTCGTCTCAACAGCCTCAGCTGGACCAATCTCTCATAACCCGAATCAAGGATGAGGTAAGGAAGCAGTTTCCCATGCTAGCCGGGGCTTCTCAGAAATGGGTCGTCCGTAACCGTGGACACGGCTATACGTATAGTTTACACTCTGCAGAGGTGGCACTCCAGGAATCCATCCGGGCTGCAAGGCTAGTCCGCAACCAACCTGAGACACAGCCCACAGCAAAGACCCTAAACAGTAACGGCGTCAATCCTGTCTCCCTGGGCTCGGGAAACATCCGATCTAACATCTGCCCCAGGGTCGTGAAACCTTCCCACCGGGGCCAGTCGGGGGCCGTGGTAAATCAGGGAGATTACGCCGCAACGAATCCCCCCTACACATATCAAACTCGATTCTCCTACAGTCTCGGCGCCGTACTAGAGTAGGCTTGCTGGAACCCTCCCCATACTGGGTAGATGGTGAGCACGGTAATTCCCAAGTCCAAAGTGGGGGCACGACTCGGTCCTTAATTGTTCGGTAAAGCGAGTATCTGCATCACAAGCGATCCGCCGCAACGGTCCGCAATCGGCACCCATAACAGGTATTGCCGCCCAAACTCCTCAGGTACTCACCGAGTACCAACCCCAAGTAACCAGTAACCATGTACCCGCAACAGGTACCCCATAGGGACTGCCCGAGTGCAGCCCCTCAGCACCTCGATCAACGATCGAGTTGTTATTTACTCGCTTACACCGCCTAGCTGCACTACTCCTCCCAAACCACCCACAACTCACGCCAAGAGGATCAATCACAACCATCCCAACACATGCATAGCATAGCATATTTATATAGTGAGTAGTAGGTAGCAAGGTAACAGGATAATAACAAAGGCAGTGCAAGTTTATCATGCGAGTAAAGTAAAGCGCTAGCATACTAGTTTGCATGTCTAGTAGGTATTTCAGAGATGGTCGGGCGTGAACCTGGGCAAAGGTCTTCGTCCTCGTCAAAGCAGTTGTTGTAGTAGTCCGGCTCCTCCTGACTCTCCGGAGCTCCTAGGGTTGCGCGAAAAGAAAATAAGACGCAACTACTAGCAAAGAAACACTAAAACAACGACGAAAGAAGACTCAAATAACACCAAACTCTATACTATCGCGTAGGTCATGATTTTAGAAAAATATAGAAACTGGTTTCATATTTTTCTGAGCTACGGTTGATTTATTATTAATTTTCGAAGTTTAAATCATTTTCTGAAAATATTAAATAATTTCCAAAAAAGAAAACAGACAGAAATTAGCCTGCTGACGTCAGCATGACGTCATGCTGACGTCAGCAGTGGGGTCCGCCTAGGATGACGTCAGCAGTGGGCCCTGCTGACGTCAGCGTTGACCGGTCAACGGTCAACGGGGTCAACGGTCAACGGGGTCAACTCTGGTCAGTGGGCCCCATGTGTCAGTGACTCGCAGAGTATGACAGGTGGGTCCCATACGTCAGCGCTGTTAAAGAAAAGGAAAAAGAATAAATGATGGCTGGGCTGGAATTGGGCCGAAAGCGATTGGGCCGGAAGAGTTCAAGGGGGTTGAACAGACTTAAACGCGAGCATTCGGCCCACGAAGGGGTGGCTGCTGGATCTGGCCTGGTGGACTGAGTCCACCGTGAACCGTGAGATGGGTTCACGTGAGCCGGGTGCATGGGATCTAGGTGTGGCCGAACTGGGATCGTCTGTGCACGGCTGTGTGGCGACTTGGTGTGGTCTTGCGTGTGGCATGGCCACGGCGCGACGCGTCGCGCGCGCGGCGCGCACTGGAACACGCCGGCGGCGAAGCTCGACGGCGGATCTCGCCGGAAAAGGTTCGGCTAGGCTCAAGATCGACCGGAAAAGCTCGGCTAGGTTCCGGGGGTTCGATTTGGTAGGTTAAAGGCGATCGATTTGGTGGCTAGGGGTGCTCCCGACGCGAGCAATGGCGACACGGCCATGAACGCCGGCGAGCACGACGGCGGCTCGGGTTTTTGCACGCAACGGTGCTTGGTTTGGGTTGGCTTGCGCGCTCGTGGTCTCCAGCGACTGCTGGGGCACGGCTAGGTGCACACACGCGGGCACGTGGTCGCCCACGGCCGCGCGTGGCCTCGGCGTTCGCGCGCACGGCGAGCAAGGCTCGGCGGCGGCGGGCCTCGGCTGCGGGTAGATGCGACGGCGGTTTGCGGGTGCGACAGCGGCGTTGGGTTCCTGCAGAAGACACGCACAGCTCGAAGGCTGGCTCACAGGGGCTTGGCTTGGCACGGCGAGCACGAGCGGCGGCGCTCCGCCGGAAACAGAGAAGAAGGGGGCGAACGCGGTTAGCTCACCTAGGGTCTCGTCGAGGTACGCTGCAGCTCGGGGAAGGCTCGACGCAGTTCCGGCGGTCCTCGTGCGCCTGCTCCCGTCCCGGGTCCGGCTCCTCGTCGGCGAGTCCACGGACGGCGGCGCTCCGGTGCTCGGTGTCGACGCGGGGAAGGCGAGCGGCTTCACTTCTTCCCTCGGTTTCCCCTCCACTGGCTCCCTCGCAACCCTCTCCCACTCTTTCCCCCCTCGAATTGGATCTAGAGACCCCCACGGGGCTGCGGCGGCTTGAACAGGGAGTGCGGCCGGCGGGGCGTTTTATAGGGGATAGGCGCTAGGGTTTCGCTGGGCACGGACGGCGAGATAGGGGTGCTCGAGCGGCTGCGGACACGCGGCGCAATCGCGTCGGGCCGCACGGAGCTCGGGCAGTTGGGTCACGGGCGGCGCGCGGAAGAGAGAGAGCGGCGCGCGGGAGGAAGACGATGACGCGGGGGAGACGAAAAGGCTGACAGGTGGGGTCCCGGCGTCAGCGAGAGAGAAGGCGGCGACGCGGAGTCGACGCGGCGGGGAGTTGGCTGGGCCGCAGCTGGGCCGAAAGGCCGAGCAGGCCGATTGGGTTGCTGGCTCGGGAAAAGAGTTCAGGGGCGAAAGATGGACTTTAGCTGCGGGAATTCGGCCCACGAACAGTTAGAAGGATAGGAAATTAGTTTAGTCAATTAGAGTTTGAATTCAAATCTAGAATTTGAATTCAAACCAACCAAAAATCCAAATAAATCCAAATCACACTATTTCATCCTTAGCACTTCAATTTGATTTTAAATTTGAATTTAAATTGCCTAAGAATTTAGGGAGCAAAAAGAAGACAGTCTTATATGTGTGTTTGCATGCACTCAATTCACCAAAAATTTTTAAATTCGAATTTTTGCACTCAACAAATCCTATAGGAAATTTAGGGTTGTTACAGCGCCGCTCCCTCCCGGGCGTCGCCCCGCCGTCGCCCGAGGCCAGCCCCCCCGCCAGGGTCCTGCGGCGCCGCCACCAAGGGCCTGCCCCGCCGCAGATCCAGGTCCCGCGCCTCCGGTTCGGCCCGCTGCAAGTTGCTGCGCTCGATCCGCCCTTGTTGTGTGGAGAAACTATCTTTTGATGTAATGGTGATGTAATTATGTGAACTAAGTGTGAACTTATGTGATGGTGATGTCTTGTGACATTTGTGGTTTATGTGAACTCAGTGTGATGAAATGCAATGAACTTATTTGCTTGAATGTGGGTGATATGAACAAGTTTATGAACTAGTTAATTGTTGGTATGCAATAGTCATAAACATGTGTTTTCTTAATTTTGTCAACCTTGTACCTATTTTTTCTGATTTTTTTCCAATTATCTACAAATTTCTATGCTTTTTAAAAATTATTACAATTTTTCTGATTTTTTCCAATTATCTACAAATTTCTATGCTTTTTAAAAATTATTACAATTTTTCTGATTTTTTATCGTATTTTTAAATTTTTCTAAAAGTTTACTGAATTGTTTACGATTTTTATAATTTATTTTCAATTTTTTTGATTTTTTACTGATTTTTAAAACTTTCTACACGTTTTCTGATTTTTTCTATTTTTTAAATTTTATTTACAAATTATCTAATTATTTTGCAAGTTATTAGAGGAGAAGGGTAAAAACGACATTTGACAGCTCCTAGTTCACACCGTTACCCACCATCCATTCAATATGACACACGAGTAACAAAATTTAGACTCCATGGCACACAGGTATCTGATGGAAAATTTACGACACACAGTTACGAGCCACTTAACTTAATGGCACAGGGGTAAAAGTCTCCCCCATCTACCCAGTCCTTCCCCACCAGGCAGTCAGCACCCGACGCCGGCGACACCATGGCGACGGCGGCGGCCTCCGCGGTGCTTCCGGACCGCTGACGTCGCGAATCACGTCCGCCTCCTCCTCCTCGCCGCCGCCCCCACGGCCCCACCTGCTGCTAGCTGCTGCCGGCCTGCCGCCGCCGTCGCTCGCCAGCAGGTCGGCGTGCCCGGCGCCGACATCCTCTTGTCCGTCAGGGCCAGGCCCTGCAACCGTTACAGCCTTGCTCCGGAGTGCGCCAGTTCACGGGACGGGACACAGGTAGACTGTGAGCAGCTCTTGGATTCTATTCGATTTCAGGCTCTCTGTGTTTATTTGGAAGCCGGTGTTGTGGTTCCAGCTTTGCAGGACGTGCACCTCCCTGTGATGGCGATGGAGGGCGAAATGTGGTGTGCAATCTCAAAGGCAAGGGTGTTGCCGGTGCATCGTCTAGTGGCGCCAATGGTAGGACGACGACAAGCACTGGTGGTGAGGTGGAGGTGTTTGCTAGAAATGGTAAGTTGGCAAACTGTTTTTTTTAGAATAGGTTGGCAAACTGTTGTGTCAGTCATTTACATTAAGTGATGATTTTGTTATCTTTTTAGATCCATTTTAAGCACATATGGAACCTCACAAGTCATAGGCAGTTAGGCACCTGATGTTAGTTCAGATCCAGCTATGTTCAGAGAAATTTTACAACTAATGAATTATTATGTTTGGTGGTGTTGTGCTGCAGGGAGACATGTGAAATTAACAGGGCCCATTGAATATGTAAGAAGCCATGGTGAGCCCTATCGTGTGAATGGCTTTAAGTGCTATTATTGTCAAATGACTATCAAGAGTGGAGGTGCGACCCGTCTAAGGGAGCACTTAGCTGGAATAACACAGAATGTAGTCTCTTGCAAGGATGTGCCACATAATGTTAAGGCACTGATGAAAGATCAAGTGGCATGTCATCAGAGAGCAAGGAAGAAGGATTATACTATGGACTTTCGTCACCTTCCTGAGAGGAGGGAGGTTCTGTTAGCAATCAGAGCAACAAGGAAGAAGATGTACTGATGGAGGTAATCTAATAGGCAATTCAGCACTGATGTTCATAGTTTTGGATTCTTATGTCTATGTTATTGACAGATCATAATATAGTTCTTGCTCTCTAGAGACCCAAAATTGACTTATGCATTCATTGTTGCTGAATTCTCGTTTGTTGGGAATTGCAGTTAACAGATCATCAGGGAGTACGAGTGTATGACTGATTGTGCGACCATATTTTGAAGATGCATGACCATGTTTGGGTTCATGTGTCTAATTACTTGTAGTATTTTGGACAATGTACTTATGTTAACCGGGTTCGAGCATATGTGGCTGTGTTTTGGATCATGTGCTGTAATATTTAGAACTAATGAACTATGGACTGATTCAATTAGCATATGTTGGAGCAATGGATGGAAACTGTAATATTTGAAACTGAGCACCATTGTGTGCATTATTTGGAACTGGATGTTGAATGGACTGGGTGTGAGTGTGAAAGTAATTTTTTTTTTTGCATTTCTATGCATTGTTATGTCTTGTTTTTTATGTTAGGTTGTTTGCAAATAATCTAGGTTATTTTCTGTACAAACTGAGTGTTTTTCATAAATTTTGTCCGAAAGAAAAGCGTCAAATCCGATAAATTTCCGAAAAATCCGATAAACGTGTTTCTCGTTCACCACCGGTTTTTTTCACTTACCGGTAAGGAAAACCTTGGCGTTGCGTCGTGTCTCCGGTGCCAGACCACAAAGTGTGCATGTTTTCTTCTAGCTCCAGATGTTTTGCAAACTTCTTGCTGCGTGTGGGGAGGGCGTTCCAGCAAAGCTTCCAGACAAAGACGTTCACTTTCGGCGGCACTCTGCCCTTCCATACATTGTTCCATAGTTTCCTTTCCGGCTTTCCCCATCTAGTGATGCGCTCGAAGCAGTACACGTATTCAAGTTCTGCAACTTCAGAGCTACTTCCGTGAAAATTCCTATTTTTTCTAGAGGCAACTTCCATACTATTTACTTGCTTTTTCGTGCGAAAGGAATATTCAACAAATAGTCAGTACGTATTTGGACCCCATATAACTGCGTGAAAGCATATGCTGAATATAGAAAGACTAAAAATTTGCTATCGAAACCCGAACTGTATGTGCTTGATTACTAGAAACATAGTTGTATGTCCGGATTGGAATACGATTGGACATGTAGTAAGAAACGGCAGGGGGATAATTCGAATATGAACCTCAGACGATGTGCTCGTCCCCAATCAGTACATATATGTGTTGTCCGGCGCTCGATGTCTAGTACGTGTTCCTCGATCTAATTGCTGAAAACAGTCATACCGGCCGTCCGGCGACAACGCATGGACCACGATACCCTGTCGCGTTCTCCGGCGTGTGCCAGCCACTGCATTGGCAGCGCATCGACCGCCTCCGCCGAGACGGTGACTGTGTTGCACGTGCTCAGGATCGAGGACTACTCCCAGACCAAGGGGCACACGGTGCCGCCAGAGCCAGACACATCAAATCTAGTTTCGTCGCAGGAGGAGGCCACAGCTGGTCCATCTCGTTCTTCTCCGATGGAGGCTGCTACGACAATACTGAATGGATATGCTCCGGGCTCCGTCAGGAACATCGTGGCATGGAAGGCGATGTCATGGTACGGATCAATTACAGATTCCTCGACGAGGTCGGAGAGCCCATACCATCTTCCACGAGAACAAGCGACAGCTTATGCACCTTCAGAAGGACAGGTGGTCAATCATGGGCCGAATCACGGCTCATCAAGAGGGAGGACATGGAGTCATCCTGCTTTCTCAGAGATAACAAAGTCTGCATCAGGTGTGACGTTACGGTCATTGAGCTGACCTCAATGTCAGCGGTGGTGCCGCCACCGGACCTCCACCGGGACCTCGCCGGCCTCCTAGCCACAGGGGTCGGAGCGAACGTGAAGTTCAAGGTCAAGAACACGATGACGGTGACCGGGTGGCACGTGTTCAAGGTCGAGGCCTACTCCCAAATGAAGGGGATCGGCGCCGCCAGGCGCATCAAATCACGAAGTTTCCTCGCCGGAGGCCACAGCTGGTGCATCACGTTCTTCCCTGATGGCTCCAGCCAGGAAACCTCTGAATGGATATGCTTCGGGCTCCGTCTCGAAAATCGTGGCACGGACGGCAGCGATGTACTTGTACGGGCAAAGTACAGCTTTCTCGACCAAGTCGGAGAACCCATACCATCTTCCACAAGAACGACAGACAGCTTGCGCTTATTATGGCCCTTCGAAAGGACAGGTCAATCATGGACCTTCTCCGTCAAGAGGGAGGACATGGAGTCATCGTATGTCAGGGACGACAAGTTCTGCATCAGGTGTGACGTCACGGTCATCCATGTGGCCTCCCATCAGATGTCGGCACCATCAGATGACCTCCACCGCCACCTCCTAGCCACCGGGGCTGGAGCGGACGTGACATTCGATGTCGGCGGCGAGACGTTTGCCGCCGCGCACAAGGACGTACTCGCCGCGCGGTCGTCGGTGTTCAAGGCGGAGTTCTTCGGCGGCCCAATGAAGGAGAACGTCAACGCCCACTCTATAATTAGGATCGATGGCATCGACCCGAGGGTGTTCGAGGCCATGCTCCACTTCATCTACACCGACTCTCTGCCGAAGATTGACCGTGGCAACAAGCTAGCTTAGTGATGCTCCAGCATCTACTCGTGGCCGCGGATAGGTATAACATCGAGAGGCTAGTGTCGGTTTGCGAGTTTAATCTGTGCTTGTTTCTTGACAGCAGCATAGCGGTGAGTACACTTGTGCTCGCTGAGCAGCATGGGTGCCATCGGCTCAAGGAGGCGTGTTACAAGTTCCTCAAGTCCTCTGACGACTACAAGGAAGTTCTGGTTGGAGATGACTTGGAACATCTAGCAAGCACTTGCCCCTCTCATGAGGACGAGCTCTGTACAACGTTTGGCGTGTGTGACCTCTTCGAAACTTAACCGGAAGACTAGTATGATCTGTGATAAATCTGGTCTCTTTGTTTCTTAGGGCCTTTCGATAACGACTAGTACAGGGCTGGACTCCATCTCTGCGTAGCTTACGTTTGTTTACTGATACCACAAACATTTATGCTGTTATTGTGGAGTTAACCGTGGTCGAGTTGCATGTGCATTGTCTTAGTCGAATTGTACGCTCAATCTAGGCTCTTCTACTTTTCTAATAATTAATAAAATTAGGAAATCTCCTGTCTATTTATTTTTTTAAATAAAACAAATCTTTATTATACGTAACTTGCATGGACTCGCGGTAGTTATCAATATTACTTGCATTATATATCGCGAACTTAACATCGGCGGCTACCCGTATACGTTCTTTGGGCTGGGGTCCATGGTCACACAAAACACCCCTCGGCAGGTTTACTCCGTCGTCAACGGCAGCACCATGTTGCCGGCGGCCAGTGGCGGAGCCAGCTTTCGCTCAAGACTAGGGCCAAATTCAACCGTCAAAATAGCTATGTGTGTGAAGAAATCCTGCTCTGCGATGTGCTCCGTGACAAGCCAACGCTCCGTGTGGCGTGCCTCTGCCGCTGCCATTGGAGCTTCTGACATGCAACAATGGGCAGGGGGATGAGCTAGGGTGCCCAAAGGCCCTTCGTGGCATTGCCTTCATAAAGAGATTGGATGGAACTCCTTGCCTCAAACTAGCTCACTTGGAACTCAGCATAATTGAGCTCTCTGGTATAAATGAGGAAACAGAGCTGCCCAGCTTCATAATGCATCAGTGGGCTCTCACAACATGGAGCAACACCAAGATGATCACTTCTTGGAAGGATTGGCACCAGGACTACAGGGTCACCTCCTCTGATGTAATAATCGACGACCAACTCAATTCACAGTTGCTGCATTCTGGATTGCTGTGTAAACCACAAGACAGCGCAGTCAAAGGAGAGCGAGTCTTATCGAACCTCTTTGTTTCCCATCCCACTTCCGGCATTGATGATGCAGCTCATGAAGATGTTGTTTACTTGATGGCCAGGGCCAAATTCGTGCATCCCAAGTCATGGGCTCTTGCTCTTGACATGAGGAATAAAAAGCTGCTAGGCGCAGCTGAGTTTGGCACTGAAAGGCAACTTGGTGATCCTGCCATGAATTTGTTAGATATCTAGGCATTTTTCGGTACATTTTAATTCCAGAAATTATTAACAAATTCATGACTATTGTGAGTGATCCAGTGAGAGCAAGGCATGTGCTAGTGTTCAGGTTAAATCTCAAAAAAAACATGAACAACAAGCATAACCAGAGAAGGTTTAGTTTGTACCCAGAGACGGAACCGGAACCGGAGGCACCGGAATCGCCGTTACCAGTCATTGTGACTAGCCTGCTTGAAGTAGTCGATCAAATTCGAAGCAGTGGTGAGGCGATGCAATGAAGTCCCTCGAACGGCCTCCGGGATGTAGTCGTTCGTGTGAGGGAGAGGACGTAGTCGTACAGCTTGTGGTCGCCGGGTTGGTGGAGATGGCCGTCGGGAAGTAGACGAAGTAGTCGTTCACAGCAGCGAGCAGGCACGTACGAGTACGCTCCCAAAAACCTTATCGCCTGCCTATCCCGAGCAGGATCTCAGGGCAGACGGGGTTCGGAGGCAACTGCTCACGCAAGCAGAGTGCGCGCAAAGCTTGCATTGGGAATGCAATGCGAGAGAGCAGCAGCAAACAACAGGGAGAAGAGAGTGGTCTCCTGAAAGGAGTACCAGAGAAGAGAGAGCTTTCGGGTGTGTCTTGCCTGGGAAGAGACACCTCCTCTTATAGTTGCTCAGGAGAAGAAGGAGGATGAACCTGGACGCTATTGTCCAACCATAATTCCATTAAGCGTCAGCGTCAGTTACAGAATTCATGATAGTAACGGTCGTCAGTTACTCTCCTTATGAAGACTACAACATCTCTGGCTTTAGTGTCTTTAACAGCAAAAAACGTGGCTCTCGGCTCGGCCACGGCCATGGCCTCGGCGAGGCGAGCGAGCGCGCGCGCGTGTCACGCCCTTCTCCTTTTACCAACTTCACAAGCGGTCCACATTTGGTCCACCATTTAAGTTAGTTAGGATTCCTGTTGACTCTCAATTCGAGATTTAGACCCTTAGCATTTATTAGTGGACCTTTAATTTCTTTAGATTAATTGAGACTAAAATGGGTCATTGGCCCAATTAATCCAACAATCCCCACCAAGAATTTCAAGGTTCACAACAAATGCCCTCGACTCAAATGTTGTTTTGATATACCGGCTTCATGGTGGAGACTGTTAAGTTGAACATCCACCTGAGGCAAAAGCTACACTCATTCACAACTGACCAATAGACTATGCCTTGAATTGACAGTTTCGTGCAAACAAGCTTGACTAGAACCCCTTGCCAGTACCAGGCTGCTGTAAGCATCCCCTCAGGTTGGAGCGTATAAGTCATACTCCGTGCCTTTCATGGGTATCTAGAGATCACCCTATCTCATAGATTGTGACTAGCAATCGAACCCATATAGGTGTAACCCTTTAAGATGTCCTGTAGGCCAACATCTTTGCTCCTCATGAGCCATTCGGATCACATTAAGGTTTTCACCAACCTGCCATACAAATTTAGAAGAGAAATGCACCTCTACTGGAATGAGCCTTTTACAAAGGTTCTCTTCTCTCAGTTAAACAGTAGCTTGTTTCACCATCCTAATTCACGGGATCTCTGATCACATAGGACAGGTTACCACTACTGAGTAACACTGATGGGTCTCAAGCCCAATTCCCTGGATGCATTGTCTATCACATTGTGTGAAAGACCATTTGTGAATTGATTTGCCAGATTCTTAGCCGTTTGGATGTAGTCCAAGGCTATCACTCCGGAGTTTCTCATTTTCCTGACAGATTTCAGCCGCCTCTTTACATGCCTAGATGACTTCATGTTATCCTTTGAACTGTTCACCTTGACAATCATTGTTTGATTATCGCAGTTCATGAGGATAGCCGGTATCGGTTTTTCAAGTACCGGCAGGTCCATAAGGAGTTCACGAAGCCATTCGGCCTCAACAGTGGCGGTGTCTAATGCAGTGAGTTCTGCCTCCATAGTAGACCTTGTTAAGATGGTCTGCTTGCAAGACTTCCAGGAGACAGCGCCACCTCCAAGTGTAAACACATATCCACTTGTGGCTTTAATCTCATCTGCATCAGATATCCAATTTGAATCACTGTAACCCTCTAGTACCCTAGGGTACCCGGTATAGTGAATCCCGTAGTCCACAGTACCTTTCAGGAAACGCATCACCCGTTCGAGAGCTTCCCAGTGAGCCTCTCCTGGGTTAGACACAAACCGACTCAGTTTTCTCATAGCATACGCGATGTCGGGTCTAGTAGCGCTGGCTAGGTACATCAGTGAACCAATGATCTGGGAGTATCTCAGCTGATCTCTCATTATTCTCTTGTTTTTCTGCAACACTTTACTAGCATCATAAGGTGTTGGAGCTGGCTTGCAGTCATTATAACCGAAACGACTCAAGATCTTCTCCACATAGTGGGATTGTGTAAGGACAACCCCACCATCACCTTCTCTCACAAGTTTAATGTTCAGAATCACATCAGCCTCTGCCAAATCCTTCATCTCAAAGTTTTGGGACAAGAATTCTTTGACTTCCTTAATCGCATTAAGGCTTGTCCCAAATATCAGTATGTCATCCACATACAGACAGAGGATCACTCCTTTGCCCCCACCATAGCGATAGTACACACATTTGTCAGCTTCGTTCACAACAAAGCCAACTGATGTTAAAGTTCTATCGAACTTTTCATGCCATTGCTTAGGAGCTTGCTTAAGGCCATACAAAGACTTGACTAACCTACACACCATTTCTTCTTGACCTTCTACTACAAATCCGTCTGGCTGATCCATATGGATCTCCTCCTCCAACTCTCCATTTAGGAAAGCTGTCTTAACGTCCCTCTGGTGAACAATAAGACCATGATAAGCTGTCAAGGAAAGTAGTACTCGAATAATAGTCAATCGGGCAACCGGTGAGTAGGTGTCAGAGAAGTCTTCCCCTTCTTTCTGAGTATAGCCTTTAACCACTAGCCTTGCCTTGTACTTTTCAATTGTACCATCAGGCCTAATCTTTTTCTTGAACACCCACTTGCATCCAACAGGTTTGCACCCATAAGGACGCTCCACAACCTCTCAAGTACCATTAGACATAATTGAGTCCATCTCACTCCGAACTGCTTCCTTCTAATAGTCAGCATCCGGAGAGGAATATGCCTCTTCAATGGTTCTAGGAGTGTCATCCATGAGGTACACAATGAAGTCATCACCAAAGGACTTTGCAATCCTCTGTCTCTTGCTCTTTCTGAGAGCTGCTTTATTGTCATCCTCCTCAGGATTCTCCACATGTGGTTGTTCATTGTGTTCTATCACAGTAGTGGGTTCTTTAGGTTCATTGTTAACCGACAATTCATGACTAGATGTGCTAACTACCTCTTTCATAGGAAAAATATCCTCAAAAAATGTAGCGTCTCTGGACTCCATGATAGTGCCAACATGCATGTCAGGTACTCCAGACTTCACTATTAAAAATCTATAACCCACACTGTGGAAAGCATAACCAAGAAAGACACAATCTACAGTTTTAGGTCCTAATTTACGTTTCTTGGTTATAGGCACATTCACTCTGGCCAAACATCCCCAAGTCCGTAAATATGAAAGGGTTAGCCTTTTCTTTTCCCACTCCTCGAATGGTGTTATCTCTTTGTTCTTCATGGGAACACGATTCAGGACATGACATGCAGTCAATATAGCCTCACCCCACCATTCCTTAGAAAGTCCCGCTGTGTCTAACATGGCATTAACCAAATTAGTTAGAGTGCGGTTCTTTCTTTCGGCTACCCCGTTTGACTGAGGTGAATAGGGAGGCGTCCTCTCATGAATTATTCCATGTCCCTCACAGAACGCAGTGAAAACATTAGAAAAATACTCTCCACCACGATCAGACCTTACTCTTTTGATCTTTCTCTCAAGTTGGTTTTCTACCTCAGCTTTATAGACTTTAAAATATTGCAACGCTTCATCTTTAGACTTAAATATAGCAAAATCTAGTGCAATCATCTATTAGAGTCATGAAATACTTTTTACCACCTTTCGTCAACACGCCATTCATTTCGCACAGATCAGAATGAATTAATTCTAGAGGTGCCAAGTCTCTCGCCTCAGCCGCAAAGTGAGGCTTGCGAGGTTGTTTTGATTCAACGCACACATGGCACTTGGAATTTTTGACTAAGGTAAATTTCGGAATTAAACTCAAGTTTGCAAGACGCATCATACAACCAAAATTAACATGAAAAAGTCGCGAATGCCAAACATTAGACTCATCATTAACATTTGAAACATGGTTCACAACTTTATTACAATCATCTGACAAAGAAAAGCGGAACAAGCCTCCGCTATCATAGCCCTTTCCAATAAAACTTCCAAACATAGAAATTACACATTTATTGAATTCAAATACTAACTTAAAACCTTCTCTACACAGAAGAGACCCGCTGACTAAATTCTTCTTGATGGTGAGGACATGCTGCACGTTCTTCAGTCGAACGGTATTTCCCGAAGTAAGCTTCAGATCGACCGAACCGGCACCAAGAACACGCGCATGCGATCCGTTCCCCATCAACAAGGAGGAAGTCCCGCCTGCCTGGTAAGAAGAAAACAAAGAAATATCAGCACAAACATGAATATTAGCATCAGTGTCAATCCACCAATCAGGTGAATGACATACTGAAAGAACTGTAGGTAAAAGATTACCGTACCCCGACGTTCCACCAGTCTCACTAACAACCATGTTGGCACTGTTGCCATCTTTCTTATCCTTGCGATCCGAACACTTTGCAGTAAAGTGTTCGGTGCTACCACAGCAGTAGCACTTCCCAGTTGGCGGCTTCCTCGGCTTGAACTGAGTCGTCTATTTAGCCTTTGTTCGGTTCTGATGTGGCTTGTTCTTCCTTTTGTTGGACGCATTGTGGTTCTTTTTCTGCACCAAATTGGCACTAGAAGTCCCAACAATCTCTTTACCACATTGGTCCTTTGCCCTCGCCTTCTCTTCAACATCAAGAGTGCCGATAAGATCGACAACAGTAAACTCCTGTCTCTTGTGTCTCAGAGAGGTTGCAAAGTCCTTCCAAAAAGGTGGTAACTTGGAGATAATACCTCCAGCCACAAACTTGTCAGGCAACTTACATGGTGCAACCTCGCTATAGTTCTCAAGATCTCTAGCCAGCGCCTGAATCTCATGGGCCAGCTCTACCACAGGACGGTCTTCAACCATCTTGTAGTCATAGAGCTATTCCATGACATACAGCTCACCACCAGCATCAGAGACCCCAAACTTAGCCTCAAGCGCATCCCAAACTTCTTTGCCACTTGGCAGTAAGAGGTACGTGTCCACAAGGTTTTCAGCGAGAACACTCACGATGGCGCCAAGAAACAGGTTATCGGACGCCTCAAAAGCCCTCTCCTCCTCTGGAGAGAGCTGTTCGGGCTTCCCATGTGCGACATGCATGATATTCATCGCTGTCAACCACAGCGTAACTCTCTGCCGCCAGCTGTCGGTGCTGAGATCAGTCGACCAATCCCCAGCGCCAAACAGAATGCGCTGTATCCCGTCCCTCGACGGTTGATGCAAGAGCTAGCACGATGAGACGAGCGATTATCCTGGTTCCGACCGTGAGGTCGTACGTCCAGCAGGGTGCGCTCGGAGCGCTGTACTATCTTGCACCGGGGTGCTTGCAGAGGGGGGCTACAAGCAAGGCGGGAGAGGTGGAAGAGTCTCCAAGTCCCTGAAAGCGAATGTGATTGAGGCGAGTGCCAATATCGTGTGTGGCGGTGTGTCTCTCCTTCCCCTTCTTCTCCTCTTACCTCCTTTTATAGGCCAAGGAGAGATAGGCGGGGGTAGGGTTTACAAGTACAAGCGTGACGTGCTACAGGGACATGTACCGGAGAGCAGGGCGTCGAGCGTGCATCGTCCTTGACCCTGGCGGGGGATTTATGGCGAGCCCCGACTTCTGCGAGCGTCGTGGCCGTCCCTGTGCTTGTCCTGGAGCGGCTTCGAGGGGTGTCGTTGCCGCAGTCCGCGTCCAGCCGCCCGTTCGCTGGTTAACTTCGAGGGCGGGGTAGGTGAGGAAGGACCGGAGTTGGCGGTACAGGGGTCGGTATGGTGGTTGCCGTCAACCACAGTGCGCGGCGTGCCTGGTTCACCAGGAGATGGTCGAGAGTTGGCGGATTTGACCCGGCGTTCGTCATCACCATGCCACGCCTGACCGGATTCTGTACTCGGTTGCTGTTTAGATATTCTTTCGAGGGTTCCCCATGCTCATTCGAGGGGCGTCCCGGGGGGAAAAGACGGTAGCAGGTGGAACAGTGGTGAAGAATGGCGCCAGCCAGTCCGCACAGGGTCTTGCGCAGTGCCGCGTGCGTCCGCACAGCACTAGTGAGGACGCACAGTGACTGGAGTAGGTGGAACAGCGAGCTCTGCGGTGTCAGCAGCGCGGCGTGGGGAAAAGATTGCCTTTTGACTTCGGCGCCCGCCTGATGGGGCGGGCATTAAATGCCGTTGTCGGGCAGGGTGCCGGAGTGCGCCGCGTTGAGTAGAGAGTTGGCCTCGAGCGAGGCGGAGTCGGCTCGCCCGCTCGAGGGAGTGCGCGACCCTCGAGCAAGGCGGGGTTTGCGTCGTGCTTGCTCGAGGGTGCGTGGCCCTCGAGCGAGGCGGAGACGGGGGTAGCGACTTGGGTCCCCCCGACAGGCGAGCTCGGACGGCCATTCTTGGGCCGCGATAGGCTGTGACGGGACGAGCTGCCTGGGCGGGCCTTCCGGGCTGTCGGTGATTCGGCCTTTCGTGGAATATCGTTTTTTGAGGGTGATTACCCCGATGATTAGGGGACCCCCTGGGTTTGTCCCCGACAGTAGCCCCCGAGCCTCTGCCGGACTAAGGACTAGTCGGGCAGAGGCTGATGGTTCGCGGGACCGTTCCCGGGCATTCTGCGGGGATCACAACTTCTCGGTTATGCACGTTCTTCCGTGGGGGCGCGCGAGCGCACCCGCGGGTGTAGCCCCCGAGCCCTTGGAGGAGTGAGTTCACTCGTGCAAGGGCTTTGACTTTCGAGGGTTGTGTCAGTCGCTCCCCTTTCGATGTGGCGGGGGTGAGACCGAGTTATACGGAATTCGGGGGGCGGACCCTGGACGGCTTTGATGTTTTTCGCGCATAAGAGGAGGAGGAGATGCTGCAAGGAGCCCCTGAGCTCCTGGCCCGCGCGGAGGCGATCGGAGGGGCTTCTTGTCTTTGAGTTGCGACCCTCGCCTCCCCTTCGCGGGGGAGAGGGGTGAGGTCATTCGTGCAACCCTCGAATCGGGCAGCGTACACGGATGCCTCGGTGAGCTGTTAGCGGGTAGTTCAAGTGGACGTCCGTGCCCCGTTCGCTGGGGGTCGGCTCGTGGTCCGGAGACACGTCCATGTAGCGCTTGCAAAGGTTTGCTAGGTGGGGCTCAGTCCCTTTCGCAGGGACCGAGGGCGCGAAAGCTCTCCCTCGTTGGGATCCCCCCACTAGCTGCCTCTGTCCGGCCTTGAACACAATTGGGGCGTCCCCAAACTTCGCGTTCGGGGTAAAGTCCGTTGGACACGCCCGGATCGTCTCTGACTCCGTTGATCTGGAGCGCCTGTCGAACCCTTTCGAGGGCCAAGCTTCGTACTCCTGATCAGTAGGGCCTTGCGAAAGGTGCAGGTCGCCCTCGAGCAGCGGGCTCGAGGGTCGGTCGAGCGTGATCGGCTGCCTTCGCATCGCTTAATCTGGGGCGCCCGTCGAACCTTTTCGAGGCCCGGGTTTCGAGTCCCTGATCAGTAGCGCCGTGCGCCTCGAGGCGGAGGGGGGTCGTTGTCTTACCTGGGAAGGAATCCAACGGTTAGGTCGTTCGGGCCCGCGCACGATCGCTGGCGGGCGTGGTCGTGGCTGACGTGGCGCGGAGTGGGCGAGATGGAAGTAGTGGGCGCGCCTTTTTAGGCGGAGTTGGCGTGCGCCGGGGAGAGGCAAGGCGACGGGCGGTCAGGCGCCGCTGTTGCGTCGTTTCGTTTTGCCGTGCCGCAGTAAATGCCACCGCCCACGCGTGTCGTTCCGCGGGAAAAAAAAGGGGAGGGGGGTCCCCGGTTGTCAGCGACGTGCCACGCGTGGGTTTGGCCCGTTGCCAGTGGGTTGGCGTGTCGCGGCAGGGACGAGCTCGCTCCCTTATAAAAGGAAAGCAGGGGAGGAAGGGGATTTCTTACCTTCGCCATTCCCCGCACCAGCTCTCGCCTCTGCTTTTCGCTTGCTTGCGAGCCCGCTAGCCGCACTCTGTTCGTCCTCCACGCCTTTGTCGCCTCTGCTCTGCGCTCCCTGCTCCGCCGTCCGCCATGGTGATCATCGAAGGCGTCACGGAGTGGACTCCGTCCACCGCTACCGAGCACCTCCTGGAGGGCTTGGTGAACGGTGGTCAGCTTTCGCCCAGGGGTGACTCGGCGCGGCCGGCGTGGATTGTCCCGGCGCTGGCGGCCAGGGCGCCGAACCCACCGGCGGGGTACGTGGTGAGCTTCATCCGCTTTCACGAGCGGGGCTTCAACGCGCCCGCCAGCCAGTTCATGCGGGGCCTCTGCCACTACTACGGCGTGGAGCTCCACAACTTCTCCCCCAACGCCGTCTCGTAGGCGGCGGCCTTCGTCGGCGTCTGCGAGGCTGTGCTGGGGATCGAGGCGCACTGGGACCTGTGGGTCCACCTCTTCCGCGCCGAGCTCAGCACGTCCGGCGCGGGGAGGGGGGTGCGCCGTTCTTCGTGCGCCGGTGGTCTCACGCTCGCGCCGGTCGAGTCCAGGAAGCACTTGTACCCGGCCTGCAGGATGACCACCAACAACAGCGGCTGGGCCAAGGGGTGGTTTTACCTGCGCAACGACAGCCTGGGGTTGCCGGAGTACACCGGCAAGGTCTTGACGGACAAGGCCGACTCCTGGAGCTACGACGT
Organism: Echinochloa phyllopogon; assembly: GCA_033239725.1. Classification (NCBI taxonomy): domain Eukaryota; kingdom Viridiplantae; phylum Streptophyta; class Magnoliopsida; order Poales; family Poaceae; genus Echinochloa; species Echinochloa phyllopogon. The sequence goes on along the minus strand of BTCW01000002.1, from coordinate 43,209,893 downwards.
TTCCGGCGAAGCTCAGCGGAAGAGGCTCCGCCCCGTCGTCGACGCCCTTCGTGCCTTGGAGGGGTCGGGCCTGACCGTGGCGCACGTGCTCGCGCACTGTCATCGCCGCCGGGTGGTTCCCCATATGGAGAGGCGGCTCCCTCTGTTTCGGATGACGGAGGGTGCCGACCCGGCGGCACTGGAGGCTTCGCGCATGTTGTCGGAGCCGCTGCTTGAAGAGAACGTCGTTACGAGGGTGCGAACGGCGGTGCACCCTGACACCATGCCGAGCGACCTCCGGTCGTTCCGGCTGCGCCCCGACGAGGGCCATGTTTTGTCGGTGAGTTGTCATTCTCCCTCTCCGGGCTGTTGGATTGTTTAATTTAGAATTCCCTTCCTCAATTCATCGTGATTTCAGGATGTGAACTGCAGCCTCTACCGCTCCCTCGCGCCGACTCCGGAGGTGCGCGCTTCGAACTGCGCTCGCCGTGACCTTGAGAGGGACGCGAAGGAGGCGAAGAGAGCCAGCAACCGGAGGAGGCAAGCCCGGCGGGACGCGCACCAGGCGGCACTCCGCCGGTGGAGGAGGGACGGCGGGGCGCAGCAGTCGTCCCCCGAGGACTCCCCGGACCCTCCCAGCGAGGGGGAGGATGAGGAGGAGATCGATGCCGGCGGGGTTCCGCCCGCCGGTGAGGAGGAGGAGATGGCCGCGCCGCTGCCCGAGGAGAGCGTGGTGGCCCCGGGCGACGTTGCGTCGGTGGCGGCGCGGACGGTGGTCGCGCCTGCTTGATCCGCGGCGCCGCGGGCGCGAGCAATTTTCTCCTCCGCTGCGGGCGCGCCGCGCCGCAGCGGAGCGAGTGTCGAGGGCTCGAGGGGTTCGCAGCCCCCGAGCGATTTGAGGGGGTCCTCGAGTTCGAGGAGGGCTCCCTCAACGGGCGGCTCGAAGCGGAAGCTGCAGGCGCTGCAGGATTGCATCCGGTAAGTTCTGCCTCGAACTTTTTCATAGCTTTCCATCCTTGTTCGGTTTTTTGTTTCGTGATTTCCGTTCTTTCTTTTTGATTTAGCACGCGGGGTAGCGCCAAGGCCGCCCCTATCCTCGCGCCCAAGAAGGCGTTGAAGGTTGGGGGGTCGGATTCCCCTCACGCCGGAGGATCGCGTTTGCGCGGGACTCCGCGTCCCGCAGCGATGTCCGCAGCGACGCCGGTGGATCCGGCGCCGGGGGTGCGAGACTCCGGATCGGCGGAGGAGGAGCGGGAGAGGACGCCCCTGGTGGCGGAGCCGAGGCAGGACGCCCCGGTGGTTGAGGTAGAGCTGGGGCACGGCGCCCCAGTGACGGAAGTGGGCGAGCAGGAGGGCCATGCCACTGCCGCGGCCCCTACTGGAAGGAGGCAGGAGGCGGTCGTGCCGGTCGGCGGCACGGTCATCCTGCCGGCTTTGAGTCGCGCACAAGTCGCGGCCCAGGGTGGCGATGGCGGGCACGTTCCCCCCGCTGGGGTGTCTGCGGCCGAGGCGTCGGCGGCGCGCTTCTTGTCTCAGGGGTCGCCGCAGATGCCCGTGGCCGGGGGAGCGGCCGAGTGGGATGCGGCCGAGGTGGCGCTGCTCCAGGGTCGTCGCGGCCCGAGCGCGTGGCCGGAGGAGCCTGGCGTCTCCGCCCGGGTCTGGCAGAGCATGGCGGAGGAGAACGAGTTGTGGGCTCAGGCCGAACGGGTCGGGACGGACCTGGAGCGGGCCATCTCAGCCGCCGCCGATCTCCATTCCAGGCAGGCGCTGGAGCTCTTCGAGGTATCCCCGCGCTCGTCCCAGCACTTCGAGTTTGTTTTTAGTCTATGTCTTATTTCTGATGGCTCTTCGTGCAGCTTCTGCGGCAAGAGGCGGTAGACAAGACCGCGTGCATCGCGGGCTTGTACGCCGATCTTCGCCGGTTCTGCCAGGCGAACGCGGACCTGGGCACGGAAGTGACCCAGCTCACCGTCCGGGTGAGGGAAGCAGAAACGGCCGCCCGCGCACACGAAGAAGCCAAGGCTCGCGCGGAGCGGGAGCGCGACGCTGAGAGAGGCGCGGCGGAGCGGGAGGCCCGAACCTTGGCCGCAGCGTTGGAGCGGCTCGAGCTTGAGCACAAGGCGCGCGAGGCCGCGCAGTCCCAGCTCGCGGAGGCGGTGGCCCGGGCAGGGCAAAAGGCCCAGGAGGCCGAGCAGCTCGGCCGCGCGCTTCGAGAGAAGGAGGGTGCGCTGGCGATCGCGGAGGGCTTGCTCCAGCAAGAGCGCACAGCGCTTACCGAGGCCAGGGCCTTGGTGGACGGTATGTCCTTACGCTTTCCTGGATTTCTGTGTTGGAGTTCGTCTTGACGTGCTTGACCTTTGTCAGGGCTGCGGAGGGCCGAGGCGGAGAAGGCGGATGAGGTGATGGCTGTTCAGGCCGCCTACTCCGAGGCCCAGGGGGAGCTCGAGGCGCTGAAGGTCGCCGCCGATGCGGCGTGCCGGGACGTCCAGTGCGTCGACGTGCAGTCGGGGTCGTCGTTGCCCAGCCGCCTGAGGTCTCTGAAGAGCTGCGTGGCGGAGCGCCTCGAGCACGCGCTTCACCTTGGGGTGAAGAAGGCGCTCGGCGTGGTGTCGACGCATTACGTCATTGACCTCGCGGCGGTGGCACGCGGTTACTTCATCGACGCAGACCTGGACGACGACGCCGCCCTTGCTGCCCTCGACGAGGCCGATGACGGCGCCGAGGATGCCGCCACGGCACTTGCCGCCAAGTTCGGGCGCGATCTTTTCCCCGAGGAGGATGAAGATGCGCGCGCCGACGTTGGGCCTGAGGCTGCGACCGCCACCGAAGCCGAGGTTGATCCTGAGGCCGACGCCGTGGCGTCCCTTGAGGAGGACATCGCCTCGGTGTGCCGCGATGACGATGGTCCTGGGGCGCTTGCATCGGTTCCCTCGACCGTTGCCGCCGAGGCCACCGCGCCCCCGCAGGAAGGTGGAGCCTGAAGGGTTCAGGCTTAGTATCTAGATGTATCTTAGTTTTTAGGAGACTAGCTCTGTAAACAAACTAAGATTGAAAGTCGATTGTGCGTTTCAAACTTGTTCGATTGTTCTATTGTGCTACTCTTGATTTGGAGAGATTTTAGCCGGGTATTTCGAATCCGGAAGCGATTAAAGCGTGGAGTGGAGAGGGAGATGCCGTGTCCCTTCGCGGGCATAGGCGGTCTCACGGCTCAACTAGCTCCAGCTTTAGCTGGCTCGCGCCCCGCATCTTCTCTAAGCGCCTTGAGTTTTAGCACAATTTTCGAAAATTGGGACGATTAGGGGGGGTAAACCCCCCTGCAGCCCCCGAGGGGGCTTGGCTTTATTTGAAAATAGAACCAAGTCTCCCTTGTTTGTGTTGTTAGCAACAATGTTTTCATGTTTTTCGCAAACTTTTTATTATTGTTAACTAAAAACATGAAGTATTTACAAGAAATACTGAGAGTTTCAAGGATAGAAGCGACGTAGCTGTTGGATGTTCCAGGCGTTGGTGAAGACCTCGCCCTTCTCGTTCGCCAGCTTGTAAGTGCCAGGTTTGAGGACCTTGGCGATGATGAACGGTCCTTCCCATGGCGGAGTGAGCTTGTGGCGCTCTCGATTGTCCTGGCGCAGCCTTAGCACCAGGTCCCCTTCGTGGAGGTCTCGACGCCGCACCTTCTGAGCTTGGTATCGCCGGAGCGATTGTTGGTAGCGTGCTGAGTGAAGCAACGCTACGTCGCGAGCCTCGTCCACCTGGTCCAGCGAATTCTCGCGGTCCCGTTGGTTTTGGTCTTCCTGGTAGGCCTTGAGCCTCGGAGACCCGTACTCCAAGTCTGTTGGGAGGACGGCTTCGGCGCCATAGACGAGGAAGAACGGGCTGAAGCCTGTGGCCCTGCTTGGGGTTGTCCTGAGACTCCAGATCACCGATGGCAACTCAGCAACCCACTTCCGGCCAAACTTGTTCAGCTTGTTGAAGATTCTTGGCCTCAGGCCTTGTAGTATCATGCCGTTGGCACGTTCTACTTGGCCGTTCGTTTGTGGATGTGCCACGGCCGACCAATCAACGTGAATGTGATGGTCGTCGCAGAACTCCAAGAACTTCTTGCCGGTGAATTGGGTGCCGTTGTCAGTGATGATCGAGTTGGGTACCCCGAATCGGTGGATGATGTCGGTGAAGAACAACACGGCCTGCTCAGATCTGATGCTGGTGATGGCCCGGACCTCGATCCACTTCGAGAACTTGTCGATGGCTACCAACAAGTGGGTGAATCCCCCGGGCGCTGGGCGGAAGGGCCCCACGAGATCCAACCCCCAGACCGCGAAAGGCCATGTTACAGGGATGGTCTGCAGGGCGTGCGCCGGGAGGTGCGTCTTTCGTGCGTAGAATTGGCACCCTTCGCAGGGGCGCACGACCTCGTCCGCGTCGGACACGGCGGTGGGCCAGTAAAAGCCTTGCCTGAATGCGTTACCCACGAGGGTACGCGGCGCTGCGTGGTGTCCGCACGCCCGGCGTGGATGTCGCGGATCAACTGTCTTCCCTCGGGGATGGGGATGCATCGCTGCAAGATCCCTGAGGCGCTGCGCTTGTACAGCTCGCCGCCGACCGAGACAAAGGTCTTGGCCCTTCTGGTGATGCAGCGCCCCTCGGTTCGGTCCGAGGGCAGCTCCCCGCGGTTGATCCACGCGAGGTACGGATCACGCCAGTCTTGTGGTCGCGTGTCTACGTCGATTTCCATGGCCTCGGCCGAAGAAATTTCAGCGTCGAGGGCTTCGAGCCCCTCTTTCGAGGGGTCCTCCTCCATGGGTTCGACCCCCGCAGCCCCCGCAGCCCCGGCCCTTCGCTCGAAGTTGACGGAGGGTTGATCGAGGTCGCGGGCGAAGACGTTCGGAGGAACGGTGATTCGCTCTGACGCAATCTTAGCCAGCTGATCCGCTTCCTCGTTGTATTTGCGTACGACGTGATTCAGCTTGAGGCCATGGAATTTGTCCTCGAGACGACGAACCTCGTTGCAATACGCCTCCATCTTTTCATCGCGGCAGCTTGCGTTCTTCATCACTTGGTCGATGACCAACTGAGAATCCCCCCGGACGTCGAGACGCTTGATGTCGAGGTCGATGGCGATGCGGAGCCCAGCGAGGAGGGCTTCGTACTCCGCCATGTTGTTCGACGCTGGAAAGTGCAAGCGAACCACGTATCGGATATGTTCTCCGAGGGGTGAGACGAAAAGGAGGCCCGCACCTGCCCCGGTTTTCATCACCGACCCATCGAAGTACATGGTCCAGCATTCGGCCTGGATCTGCGGCGGCGGAAGTTGGACGTCGGTCCACTCAGCGACGAAATCCGTTAAGATTTGCGATTTTATCGCCTTACGCTGTGCGTAGCAGAGAGTCTCCCCTACGAGTTCCATAGACCACTTCGCTAATCTACCCGAGACGTCCGGGTTGCGGACTATCTCCCCCAAAGGGAAAGATGAGACCACGGTGACCGGGTGGGCCTCGAAGTAGTGTTGCAACTTTCGACGCGCGAGCACTACAGCGTAGATTAGCTTCTGAATCTGTGGATACCGCATCTTGGTTTTGGTCAGCACCTCGCTAACATACTACACCGGCCTCTGGACCGGCAGAGCGTGGCCCTCCTCTATCCTTTCCACAATGATGACAGCGCTGACAACTTGCGTCGTCGCAGCCACATATAGGTAGAGAGGCTCACCGTTTTGCGGCGGCGTGAGGATGGGTGCGCGTGCGAGCGACGCTTTTAGCCCGTCGAGGGCTTTTTGTGCTTCGGGGGTCCATGAAAAGCGTTCGTGCTTTTTTAGGAGCCGGTACAAAGGTAAGCCCTTCTCGCCAAGTCGAGAGATGAAGCGGCTGAGAGCTGCGAGGCAGCCCAGTACTCTTTGCACCCCCTTGAGGTCCCTAATTGGCCCCATTCGTTCCAGGGCCGAGACTTTTTCGGGGTTGGGCTCGATGCCTCGTTGGGAGACGATGAAACCCAATAGCATGCCTCGCGGCACCCCGAATACGCATTTTTCCGGATTCAACTTTACCCCGTTCGCCCGGAGGCAACCGAATGCGATTTGCAAATCGTTGACCAGATCGTTCACCTTTCTGGTTTTTACAACGATATCGTCAACATATGCCTCAACGGTCCGCCCGATGTGGCTTCCGAAAACGTGTTGCATACATCGCTGGTATGTAGCTCCAGCGTTTCGGAGGCCGAACGGCATAGTGACGTAGCAAAACATGCCAAACGGGGTGATGAAAGAAGTCGCGAGCTGGTCGGACTCTTTCATCTTGATTTGATGATAACCGGAATAAGCATCAAGAAAGCATAGCAATTCACATCCAGCGGTGGAGTCTATTATCTGATCTATTCTAGGCAGAGGAAATGGAACCTTAGGGCATGCTGTGTTTAAACCGGTATAATCTACGCACATGCGCCATTTTCTGTTTTTCTTCTTAACTAGAACAGGATTAGCAAGCCAGGTCAGGTGAAATACCTCTTTGATGAACCCGGCTTGCAGGAGCTTGTGCACCTCCTCCCCGATGGCGCGGCGCTTTTCCTCGTCGAACCGCCGCAATCGCTGTACCACCGGCTTGGAGTGAGGCTTGAGGTCGAGGCTGTGCTCGGCGACCTCCCTCGGAATCCCCGGCATGTCCGAGGGTCTCCACGCGAAGATGTCGGCGTTGGCGCGGAGAAAGTCGACGAGCACTGCTTCCTATTTGGGGTCGAGGGCGGTGCTGACCCTCAACGCCTTGCCCTCGGGGGCAGTGGGGTCGAGGGGCACCGCTTTGGTGTGTTCAGCAGCCTCGAAGGTGCCCGCGTGCCTTTTGGTGGAGTCGACGGCCTCGTTCGCCATCTTCTCCAAATCCGCCACCAGGGTTTCGCTGTAGGCGAGCGCTTCCGCGCCCTCGACGCACTCGACGTCGCACGCATAGGCGTGCTCGTACGACGATCCCATGGGGATGACGCCCTTTGGCCCTGGCATCTTCATCTTGAGGTAGGCGTAGTTGGGGACCGTCATGAACTTGGCGTAGCACGGTCGCCCGAAAATAGCGTGGTACGCTCCTGGGAATCCCACCACCTCGAAGGTGAGGGTCTCCCTCCGAAAGTTCTCGGGAGTACCGAAGCAAATGGGCAGGTCGATCTGCCCGAGGGGTTGGACCCGTTTTCCCGGCGCGATGCCGTGGAACGGCGCCTTGCTTGGCCTCAGCTGGTTCGTGCCGATGCCCATGAGCTCTAAGGTGTGGACGTAGAGGATGTTGAGGCTGTTGCCCCCGTCCATCAGCACCTTGAAGAATCGCGTGTTGCCGATGACGGGGTCGACGACAAGCGGATAGCGCCCCGGATTCGGGACATAGTCCGGATGGTCCTCGCGGCCGAAGGAGATGGTCTCGTCCGACCAGGCGAGGTAAGTTGGCGTCGCGGGGTGAACGGAGAAGACCTCTCGGCGTTCATGTCTCTGCTCCCGGGACGTCGCGTTCACGGTGGGCCCCCCCACGATGAAGAATACATTCTCCACATGGGGGAACTCGTCGTTGCCGCCATCGCCCGTATCCTTCTTCGGGCCATCCTCCTTCGCGGAGGTGCGCCTGAAGTAACCCTTGATCATCCCACACTGTTCGAGGGTGTGGGTGATAGGGCCCTTGTGGTACGGGCATGGCTTCTTCAGCATCTCGTCGAACAAGCCTCCCCCCTGAGGGGGGCCTCGAGGGCCCTTGCGGCCTCGCTCGACAACGAGGGCGTCGTCAGAGTCTTCGCCCTGCTGCTGCTGCTGCGCGGCTTGCCGAGGCTTCTTGCCTCTACTGCCCCGTTTCTGCTTTTTTGTCCTGGCCTTGGGTTTGCTGCCCTCCGCGGGCAGCTCCTCCGCGCGCTTCCCCTTGGTCTTGCCGTCGAAGATTGCCCCGACAGCCTCCTCTCCAGAGGCGAAGTTGGTGGCGATGTCGAACAGAGCGTTGACGCTGGTGGGATGGTTTCGTCCCAGCTCGCGCACCAGCTCTCGACAGGTCGTGCCTTCGAGGAAGGCGTGGATGATTTCGGAGTCACCCACGCTCGGGAGCTCGGTGCAGCGCTTGGAGAAACGGCGGATGAAGTCCCTTAGCGGCTCGTCGACCGCCTGCCGGCACCCGCGCAGGTCCCAGGAGTTTCCGGGGTGCACGTATGTGCCCTGAAAGTTACCCACGAACATCTTGACCAGGTCGTCCCAGTCGTGGATTTGGTTCGCGGGTAGGTGTTCGAGCCACGTCCGCGCCGAGTCTGCGAGATGAAGCGGAAGGTTGCGGATGATCATGGCATCGTCGGTGGCCCCGCCCAACTGGTAGGCCAGGCGATAGTCGTTGAGCCACGTCTCGGGTTTTGTCTCACCCGAATACTTGGTGATGGTGGTTGGCTGGCGAAAACGCGGCGGGATGGCGGCCGAACGGATCTTCCGGCTGAACACCGGGTTCCCGGGGGTTCCGGCGTCGGGCTTCTGTCCTCCTCGCTATCATAGCGACCTCCCCGTCGGGGGTGCCTGCTGCGGGGAGGCGCCGCGTCCTGCCTCTTTTTGTTCAGGACGTTGCGCGCATCGCCATCGTCGACGGCGCCCCGCGTGTCCACGAGTCGGTCCTTCGCGGACCTCCTCGTTTCGCGGTCGCCGGTCACGAGCGCCCTTCCGTCGTTCGTTGGACGGTGAGGCGTCCACGCGCCCCTGGGTGGGGTGTGGATGGATTGCTCCTTATCCCACTTGCCGCCTCCGGCTCTCGAACTGTCCTGGTGGCGCATGCGGGAGGCGGAACTTTCCGCTTGTTGAACGGCCGCTTCTTCGACAAGGGCCTGCACCTGGCGCCGCATGCTGCGTGCTTCTGGTGTCGATGGTTCGGGCATGGCCCGAATCAGGGTTGCTGCGGCGACGAGCTTCTGGCTTGCTCGTGGCGGCATAGCAGGACCGGCGTCGTCGCCGTCACCCATGATGCGCGCTTGAGCAATACGCCCGGCAGCTCGTGCGCGTTCGCCGCGTTTGGGCTGCCGGGCTTCCAGGGCTGCGCGCAGCTCCTGTACCTGTTGGCGCTCCTGTTGGAGCTTGGCTTCCAGCTCTTGCACCTGCGCAAGCTGTGCCTGCGCGAGTGCGGCTTCACTCGCTGGCTCGGCGGGCGCCAGTGGCGGTTCGTCGTGTCCGGCCCCGTCGCGCGTCTCTTCATCATCTCCCACGGACTCTACTTCGCCGTCGAGGACGAAGCATTCCCGCGTGGGGTCGTATTCCCCCTCGCTGGAGTTGTCGGAGCAGGTAAGACAGAAGTCAGCGACGGCCTGGAAGGAGATAAGGCCTTCGCGGTCGCGCAACCCGGAGTAGTCCAAGTTCGGGTGCTCCTGCCCGTGCGCACTCTCTCCGTCACCCGACTCGGACTGGGGTCCGCCGGGTGAGGAAATGTTGAGGCCGCGGATCGAACCCAGCTGGTGACCCGGCGAATCCTCGTGCGCGTTCGGCTGATTGCCGCAGAGTAGCTTGCGGCCGCGTTGTTCATCCCGTGGGGGAGCTGCGCCGGCCCGACCACATTTTCCCAGCGCGCTCCCTCCGAGGGAGCCGCCGGCGGGGGTCCGCCCCCCTGTAATGTGGCAGCGGGCTGGAGCAGCAGGTGTGCGTCCCAGTCAGGGAGGACGATACGCGGGGCAACGCGCCGCTCCGCGCGGATCTGCAGCTCGCGCAGTCTTCGTCGTCTCCTGAGCTGGGCCGGTGTCGGCGGTGTCGGGGTAACGGGCATCATGTTGGGCGGCCTGGAGGCGAGTCGCATGAGGAGGCCCTCACCGGTCGCTTCGAACTCCAGGCTCCCAAACGTGATCCGGTACCCACGCGGAAGCGGACCGGGGGACCCCGTGGCGGATCGTGGTGGCATGGTCTTGGCGTGGCCTGCCGTCAAGGGAACCGATCGGGTGTGATTGTCCACAGTGCAGCCCCCTACCTGGCGCGCCACTGTCGGTGCTAAGATCAGTCGACCAATCCCCAGCGCCAAACAGAATGCGCTGTGTCCCGTCCCTCGACGGTTGATGCAAGAGCTAGCACGATGAGATGAGCGATTATCCTGGTTCCGACCGTGAGGTCGTACGTCCAGCAGGGTGCGCTCGGAGCGCTGTACTATCTTGCACCGGGGTGCTTGCAGAGGGGGGCTACAAGCAAGGCGGGAGAGGAGGAAGAGTCTCCAAGTCCCTGAAAGCGAATGTGATTGAGGCGAGTGTGTCTCTCCTTCCCCTTCTTCTCCTCTTACCTCCTTTTATAAGCCAAGGAGAGATAGGCGGGGGTAGGGTTTACAAGTACAAGCGTGACGTGCTACAGGGACATGTACCGGAGAGCAGGGCGTCGGGCGTGCATCGTCCTTGACCCTGGCGGGGGATTTATGGCGAGCCCCGACTTCTGCGAGCGTCGTGGCCGTCCCTGTGCTTGTCCTGGAGCGGCTTCGAGGGGTGTCGTTGCCGCAGTCCGCGTCCAGCCGCCCGTTCGCTGGTTGACTTCGAGGGCGGGGCAGGTGAGGAAGGACCGGAGTTGGCGGTACAGGGGTCGGTATGGTGGTTGCCGTCAACCACAGTGCGCGGCGTGCCTGGTTCACCAGGAGATGGTCGAGAGTTGGCGGATTTGACCCGGCGTTCGTCATCACCAGGCCACGCCTGACCGGAGTCTGTACTCGGTTGCTGTTTAGATATTCTTTCGAGGGTTCCCCATGCTCATTCGAGGGGCGTCCCGGGGGGAAAAGACGGTAGCAGGTGAAACAGTGGTGAAGAATGGCGCCTGCCAGTCCGCACAGGGTCTTGCGCAGTGTCGCGTGCGTCCGCACAGCGTTAGTGAGGACGCACAGTGACTGGAGTAGGTGGAACAGCGAGCTCTGCGGTGTCAGCGGCGCGGCGTGGGGAAAAGATTGCCTTTTGACTTCGGCGCCCGCCTGATGGGGCGGGCATTAAATTTCGTTGTCGGGCAGGGTGCCGGAGTGCGCCGCGTTGAGTAGAGAGTTGGCCTCGAGCGAGGCGGAGTCGGCTCGCCCGCTCGAGGGAGTGCGCGACCCTCGAGCGAGGCGGGGTTTGCGTCGTGCCTGCTCGAGGGTGCGCGGCCCTCGAGCGAGGCGGAGACGGGGGTAGCGACTTGGGTCCCCCCGACAGACGAGCTCGGACGGCCGTTCTTGGGCCGCGATAGGCTGTGACGGGACAAGCTACCTGGGCGGGCCTTCCGGGCTGTCGGTGATTCGGCCTTTCGTGGCATATCGTTTTTTGAGGGTGATTACCCCAATGATTAGGGGACCCCCTGGGTTTGTCCCCGACACCAGCGTTTGTAATTCGAGCCATCAAATATATTTGGTTTGATTGATGCAGTAAAACCAGTTACCGAAAGCCTATTAATAAATAAGGTTTTTGGATTCTTAGATATCTAGGTATTTTTCGGTACATTTTAATTCTAGAAATTATTAACAAATTCATGACTATTGTGAGTGATCCAGTGAGAGCAAGGCATGTGCTAGTGTTCAGGTTAAATCTCAAAAGAAACATGAACAACAAGCATAACCAGAGAAGGTTTAGTTTGTACCCAGGGACGGAACCGGAACCGGAGGCACTGGAATCGCCGTTACCAGTCATTGTGACTAGCCTACTTGAAGTAGTCGCTCAAATTCGAAGCAGTATGCGAGGCGATGCAGTGAAGTCCCTCGAACGGCCTCCGGGATGTGCTAGTGTTCTGGTTAAATCTCAAAAGAAATATGAACAGCAAGCATAGCCAGAGAAGGTTTAGTTTGTACCCAGGGACGGAACCGGAACCAGAGGCACCGGAATCGTCGTTACCAGTCATTGTGACTAGCCTGCTTGAAGTAGTCGATCAAATTCGAAGCAGTGTGCGAGGCGATGCAGTGAAGTCCCTCGAATGGCCTCCGGTATGTAGTCGTTCGCGTGATGGAGAGGACATAGTCGTACAGCTTGTGGTCGCCGGGTTGGTGGAGATGGCCGCCGGGAAGTAGACGAAGTAGTCGTTCACAGCAGCGAGCAGGCGCGTACGAGTACGCTCCTCAAAAACCTTATCGCCTGCCTATCCCGAGCAGGATCTCAGGGCAGACGGGGTTCGGAGGCAACTGCTCACGCAAGCAGAGTGCGTGCAAAGCTTGCGTTGGGAATGCAATGCGAGAGAGTAGTAGCAAACAACAGGGAGAAGAGAGTGGTCTCCTGAAAGGAGTACCAGAGAAGAGAGAGCTTTCGGGTGTGTCTTTCCTGGGAGGAGACGCCTCCTCTTATAGGCGCTCGGGAGGAGGAGGATGAACCTGGACACTATTACCTAGCCATAATGCCATTAAGCGTCAGCGTCAGTTACAGAATTCGTGATAGTAACTGTCGTCAGTTACTCTCCTCATGAAGACTACAACGTCTCTGGCTTTAGTGTCTTTAACAGCAAAAACGTTCACCCGCACACGCCGAGCGGCTCGGCCACGGCGAGGCGAGGCGAGCAAGCGCGCGCGTGCGTGTGGCACGCCCTTCTCCTTTTACCAACTTCACAAGCGGTCCACATTTGGTCCACTATTTAAGTTAGTTAGGATTCCCGTTGACTCTCAATCCGGGATTTAGACCCTTAGCATTTATTAGTGGACCTTTAATTTCTTTAGATTAATTGAGACTAAAATGGGCCATCGGCCCAATTAATCCAACAGTATTGCCCTAGTACTGTCTCCAATTATATCAACCCAGAGACTTCTCCAGGTATGCAATTTTGTAGCTTTTCAATGTGCATACTCTATGTGACTAGCGTTCCTTTCTTTCTAGATAATGGAGCAGAGGTAGGAACACATATGAACAGTTTAGTGACATTTGATCAACCGCATTCAATCATCATGGACTTAATTTTAAAGTAAATTGCATCTCCAGTTTATATTGGTAGGTACTTTTGTATGTGTCTGTTGGTTACCTAAGCAAAGGTATCCAACAAAAGGTTATAGGTAGGTGCTCAGACACTATACCATGTATTGGTTAATATCATGGCTTTACAATTCATTTTGGAGTAACTTGAAAAAAACGAGAAGAAACAAAAATACATAATCAGCACAGTGTTTATGGTGAAGTTTGTTCAGCCTTTGGATATTTGCCAGGGCGAAGATCTTTCCTTTGTAACAGTTGAACTTGATATTGCTTCCTGTTTAAGCTGTTTAACTGGATTTTTTTTCACAGTTTTAAACCTAGATGCTAGGGAATGTGCTACATCTGCATGAAATTGTTCGGGTGGCAGTCAAGGCAATCTTCTTCATTAAGGTGATGAAGCTTAAAGACTAGGGAATGTGCTGCATGAAATTGTTCAGGGGGGCAGTCAAGGCAATCTTCTTCAGGAAGGTGATGAAGCTTAAAATCAAGACTGAATAATAATGCGTGGAGAGCTCGCTAGTGTTCTTCAGGGTTGCTTCAGTTATCCAGGTCGTCATATTGGTCCAGTCATGATATATATTTGGCTCAATATGTTGGGTTATTTTCTGTTTGTTCTAAGTAAGAACCACCAGCTGGTCGCGCGTGGCGCCGCCCGAGCCGGCGGCGAGGAGGCTGAGCGCGACGTGGAGGGAGAGCATGGAGAAGACGGTGTTGCTGTTGTTGGAGGGGGGAGACGAGGGGGAGGGGAAGAGCGCCACTACTACAGATACTATTTTTTTCGACGCCACTTTCAGTGCCGGTTTAAACCGGCACTAAAAGGTTATCAGTGCCGGGTCCAAAGTGGGTGGCCGTAGTAGCCGTTGGAGCCGACACTGAAAATGGGTTGCCGGTTTGTAATACAAACCGGCACTGATAGTGGACCCCCATCATCAGTGATGGTTTGTAATACAAACAGGCACTGATAGGTTATTTTCAGTGCCGGGTTGTGTTAAAACCCGTCACTGATTCTAACCCGGCACTGAAAAGAACTATCAGTGCCGGGTTGTGTTAAAACCCGTCACTGATTCTAACCCGGCACTGAAAAGAACTGATGTGCCTAGCAGTATAAAACCCCCATCCCCTTCTTCTCCAACCCGACGGCCACCATTTGTATCACCACCTTGTCGCCATTTTTCACCCTAAAGCTCGTGGAAACTCGGGGGTTTTGAGGTTTACACTTCAAGAATGTGTTTTGAGGTTAGTAACTCGCAATTCTTTCATTCCCAACTTGTTTATTTGGCTTGATTTTGTATGTTTGGCTTCAATTTAATGGAGAGGGCATTGTTCATTGTAGAGGCTATTTGTCACAATTTTCTCCATGGTTGAGCTCGAATTTTGATGGTTGCACAACAATAGCTTCATTCAAGGTTGGTGTCTACACACTCTTCTTATTGCTAGCTAGTTTTCTTGGTGATTGCTACAAATTTGATTCAAAATTAGTGGAGTATAGGGCATTCTTCATTGTAGAGGCTATGTGTCACCATTTTCACCATGGTTGAGCTCAAATTTTGATGGTTGCACAACACTAGCTTCATATATTCATGGTTGGTGTCTACACACTCTTGGGATCGCTAGCTAGTTTTCTTGGAAATTGATACAAATTTGATTCAAAATTAATAGAGTAGAGGCTCTTTTTTCCATTTTGAGGAAACTTTCCCGTGAATTTTACTATGGATGCTCGGCAATTTTGAAGTTTTAACATCACTAGCTAGTACTCTGTTTATAGTGCATTTTCTTGAAGAGGTAGACAATATTTTTCACAAATAGCTATGTTGTAATTTACAGATGGATCACAGATGGATGTATGATACGAATAGTAGAGGTGAAAATTTTGTTGAAGGCGTAAAATAATTTGTAAAGGCTGCAGTGGCATTCAGGAACAGGAATCCCAAGAAAGATGAACCTATATATTGCCCATGTGTTGATTGCAAGAATCAGAAACAATTCCGAAACATCGAGCAAATACGTTGTCATTTGGTAACAAGGGGTTTCAAGCGAAATTACAAGATTTGGAATAAGCATGGGGAGCTAGGTGAGAATGAAGCAGAGGGCTCATCACAGGATTCCGTACTCAGAAAGAGGAAATCTGAAGCAATCAGACAGGAAAGAGTCCACGTAACAGTGCAGGAAATAGTTCAGGAACCAATGGAGGAAAATGTCAGTGAAACCTTGCGGGAGACATTAGCCTGTGATTCTGTGTTAGATGGTATAGACCGGATGATTGCAGATGGGGAGGCAGAGTTCCTTGATTCAAAAAATCTAGAAAAGTTGGAGCAGATGAGAAAGGATGCAAGTACACCTTTGTACGAAGGTTGTACCATGTCTAAATTGGAAGCTGACCTAAGGCTATTGGAGATGAAGTCAAGTAATGGGTTGTCAGATAAAGGTTTCAATAATTTGTTAAGTCTTTTGCAGACGATGCTTCCAACACCAAATGGATTGCCTAAGAACACATACCAGGCAAAACAGATGATCTGCCCATTGGGCCTCAAAGTCCAAAAAATCCATGCATGCCCCAATGATTGCATCTTGTACCGTGGAAAGTATGTAGAGTTAGATGAGTGTCTTGTGTGCGAAGCTTCAAGGTATAAGTGTCCATCTGCCAAAGGAATGAAATGCGACCGGAATAAAAGACCGCTTGCGAAGGTTTGTTGGTATTTCCCAATAATTCCGCGTCTGAAGCGTCTGTTTGCGAATGCCAAGACAGCGAAGCTTATGAGGTGGCATGCTGAAGATCGTCTCCATGATGGGAATCTCAGACACCCTGCTGATGGTTCACAGTGGAGGGCTATCGATTTCAAGTATAAGAAAAAATGGGCAAAGGAGATAATGAATGTAAGGTTTGGGTTGAGTACGGATGGGATGTGTCCTTTTAACATGGTGAGCAGCAAACATAGCACTTGGCCCGTGACCCTATGCATATACAACCTCCCGCCGTGGTTGTGCATGAAGCGGACATACATTATGATGCCGATATTGATCCAAGGGCCCAAACAACCTGGCAATGATATAGATGTGTATCTGGAACCATTATTGGATGATCTCATGACATTGTGGACAAAGGGTGTCAAAGTGTGGGATGAGTACAAGCGAGAACACTTCAATTTGAGAGCATTGTTGTTCGTAACAATCACTGATAATAGTGAGGGATAACGTTCCCATCACGTACCATAAATGGATCTCAAAGGATAAAACCTTGGCAGTTCCAGCATCGCTCAAGGAAATATGTTGGGGCAAGTTAAAAGAGAAATTCAGCTTCCCTGATGAACAGTCTGCGTCACTCGCGAAGCACCAAGCACTTATTCTGATGGGCAGGTCATTGAAAAAATTAAGGTGTCGCCTCTACAAGAATTATGTGTTGAAGGAAATTGAGCCCGATTGGAAAGATTATACATTGCAGAAGCAATATTGGCCAGAATTTGTTAAGTGGAGGCTAACGGACGAGGCACAGGCAACTAGCTCAAAAAACACGGAAAATTCTAAGAAAAACTTGGACCCCCATCACACGGGTTCTCGTGGGTACATAAGGAAAATACCCGAGTGGGAGGCGATGGCTGAGCAACTAGTTCAAAATGGTGTTACGCTCGAGACAGATGGTTGGGATGACCGTACTGTGAGGTACCTTCTGGGTAGGGGGGCTTACTACAAGGCCGATGGCTCTCTTGGTTATCGCACACGTGAGGCAGAGGATCTATCAAGGAAGATCAAGGAAGCCATGGCAGAAGTTGAGCAGGGAGTGTTTGTTCCTGACAGGGAGAATGATGTGCTTACAAGGGCTTTGGGGAACAAAGAGCACCTGGGGCGCACTAGAGGGACCGGATCGGTTCCTTGGGGCCTAGGCTTCTTGGACGATGTTGGCACGTACAGAAGCCGGGAAAGAGCCAAGGTAGCAAGAGATTGTCATTTGCAAGCTATTATACAAGCTGTCCGTGAGGAAGTGGCCGAACAGCACAAGGTCGATCTTCGTCAACAGGTTGAGGCAATACCGAGCTCACGTTCTGAGACAATGAATCAGACAGGCGATATCCTCACCAGCCCAGTGTTGAATAATCGTAGTAGTTGTGGAAGCTCCATGCTACCTGAAGAAGATGCATTAGCTAGTTTTCCAGTAGATGAGATCACGAATCCAACACCTTGCAGCCTGTACATTCCGTGCCCATTCTAGAAGACCAAGGTGGCCGTAGGGCAAGCATGGCCTACTGGTAAAGGGGTTATGTTGCATTGTGCTCCATTGCCGGCTAGATATGCTAAGGTCACCATTGATGCCGTGGTTGATAAGAAGTTCCGTAAAGTGGAGATGGATATCGCCGGACAAGATGGTAAGAAGTGTCTTAAGGACAACATTAGTTGCTTTGTGGCATGGCGTAAGCGCTATATATCCTTTGGCAATGACTCCGAAGAATCATCGGATGATGAGTCAGATGCTCCTGCATCATCAGATGGATACAACAAATGCCCTCCTTCTCCACTCCCGGCTAGGTCGCCTAACCCACGTCCGAAGAAGCGATCTGCTAATATGAAGCCATCTCAAAAGCAGGCATCTAAAGATCCAGCATCCATGACCGCTGAGGAGAGTGGCCCTTCTAGCCATGTCGCCACCAAAAAACATGTGAATGCCAGCATAACAAGTCTCATGGAAGACAAGACTACAAAGAAGACAACCCCCCTTGAGGTTGTACTTCATTTCTACAAGATGGCAATGGTTCCACAAATAGGAAGTGCCGCACCTCCTCGATCAGACTATCAGCGAACTCTCAACAAACGATCAGTGCGGGAAGAAAGTGAGGTCAACTTCTTGACCAATTTCAATGCAAGGGCAGAGTTTCTAAAGGCAAACAACCTTACAGAGGAAGAACTTTTGAAAATGGAGTGGGATGGTAAGCTTGAACCGCTGCCGATTCAATGGGAGTTTGAGCCAGGCAAGGATCTTGTGGCACCGTGGGAAATGCAGAACCTAACCACGCGAATGCGGCAATTGCATGATTGGTACAAAAATCAGTCAAGTGAGATGTTTGGAGTGAGATATAGTAGAGAACATTTTCACAAGCCACCTTCCAAGGTAGAATCAGTGGTGTGGATTTATTTCGATATGCTACATGCGTTCTATCAACGAGACTCCATTGATGAGGCAATTATGTCCTTGTTTACTTTGTAAGTGTCCTAACACTTAGTTTTCTTACATCTTATACCCTTTATTACCATATTTGACCCTTTATTTTGTAGAATGATGGCATACAAATTGAAGAATGAGGGTAATAACAAAATAGGCTTCTTGGACCCTCAAAGTGTAAGTGAAAAAGAAGTGGATAAAAGTTGTTGCCTAGAGTACTTGGTCTATGCTTTTGCCGACATGCAAGACAAGGACTCCATACTTCTCTCATACAACTGCTCGTAAGTATTTGTGTAAATTACAACTTTCGTTCATTAAACTTAGAAATTGGATGTTTATGACTCATTGCATCTTAAATGCAGACGTCATCATGTACTCATTCATATTGATCTTGGTGAGAGTAAATTGGATGTTTATGACTCAAAACGGAGGCCTCGGTCTTTCATCCAACCCCTCATTGATGTCCTCAACAAGTAAGTGGATTCATGTATGTTCATCCCCTCATTTCTGTACATTAAGAATGTCTCACATCTAATCTTATCCTTTATTCGAAATGCAACTTACAGGGCCTTAACCAAATACATTAAGAAAAAAGGAACCTATAAATATAGACCTTTTCAGAAAGAATTCATTGTCAATGACCTTCAATACATCAGACGACAGCCAGCTGGCAACAATCTATGTGGTTTCTATGTTATGGATTGGATGTACACCTACTCCAAAGACTATTATTGTTTTACCAATCAGGTTTGATCTTCCATTCATATGTACCATGCATTGCAATATCGTTTTGGATCATCTTATTGAATTTGTTAATGTTAAATTGTGGGGCAGATTCCTGGGAAGGACACTTCGGAGCTGATGTTATCCGAGATCAGGGCATATCAAGAAGAACTGGCTGGTTTCATTTTGGACCAAGTTGTGGCACCGGATGGAGAGTTTTCAATTATTTGAAGAATTTATTGCTATGTAATGTAATGTATGGAGGGCATAACATAATGCAATGTATTGTGGTTGTGAGATATTGCTATATCTATTTATTATGGTTATGAGACATTATCGTGGTATATTACTGTGCTGAAGTAATAGCATTGCAACTATATATCTGTTTTAATGTTAAAACACATATAAGTGCTGGTTTAACCCTGCTTAACCCGGCGCTGAAAACATAGTATCAGTGCCAGTTTAACCCGGCTTAACCCGGCGCTGAAAACATACTATCAGTGCCGGGTCTAGCCACAAACTGTCACTGATGCGCTAGTTTCAGTGCCGGGTTGAACCGTCACTGAAAAGCCCATTTTCAGTGCTGGGTTCAAAAACCGGCGCTGAAACTCATATTATCAGTGCCGACCTTTCAGCAACGCCCCCCAAACCCGGCACTGATGGGGGTTTAAAAACCGGCACTGATGAGCATGCTGTAGTAGTGCGCGGCGGCGAGGCAGAGTGCGAAACGGGTCTGGTGCGCGACGGAGAGGCGCATGACGGCGACGGCGCCGACGGCAGCCATGGTCGGTCCGGTGGGAGTGGCGATCCCTTAATTTTTTTTCTTTTCTTTTATAAATTCAATTCATCAGTTAATTGGCCATTAGAGGCATAGTCAGGGTGTTTTCAGTTACTTCTGCAGGTCACCAAGACGCGTACAGTCTCTGGGAGGCAGGGAATGCTTAGCTGCTAAGCAGCACGCGCAAGAAGTATCCTTTCAATTGAGACAGTTAGGTTCATCATCCGGATGCATGCATATCACTATTTTTTGTGCATCAAGAAGCACTTGACCTGTCTTCTCATCTCGAAAGCACTTAAGCTGAACCATATAGAGTATGCATGGACTGGATTATTATAGCATCCCACAAGGCCACAACGGCACAACCTTGCATGCATTGATCAAGACTTTCATTTACTTGGACAAAATATATATATGCCAAGACCTACTCACCTACACACAAGGACCAAATGTCACAACCCTGGTTCGCACAGAGCAGATGGAATCAAACCAAGGTAGCGTTTTAGAACAAACACATTATGGAGCAAGTAGAGGATTGACCACATGACCAACGAACAGCACCACACCAGTCGTGTCCTCTCGAATCACAAACAGGAAAGGGTGATCTGCAATGAAATCCATAGTCATCCTATGACCAACTGAGGTCAATTCTAATACTATAGCAGTTGCGGCAGCGGCCTCTGTGCCTTCCTCATTAACTTCGACAACCGACTTGTGAAAAATTGACGAAACAAACAATCTCTGTCGCATATGTGAATCAAAAAACTCTGAGAGATCTGCTCCTCCGCTAAATGGCAGCTCGAGCCCCAAACCTTTTAATAACTTGGATGCTTCGAATCCATAAGATATGTTGAACTTTGGGATTTTGATCTGCCCAACTGGAACCTTCCACACTGGGATATGCTTGTCCAGGAACTCAGGTTCAGACCTCAACTTTTCAGCCAAGCTCCAAAGGCCATCTTGTGCTTTTGGAAGAAGTATGTACATGGAGAATTGCTTCTTGTCACCACCTTGCTGATACTGAAGCCTAATCACCTTCAAGTTGTCGTAAGATGCCATATATTGGTCGTCTTTGCTGGACATGAAAGGTGCTTGAACTGAACTCCCGTCAAGAAGGTGGAACTCACTGTCTCTTGTTTTAGATGCATCAAACTTCTTAGTCCAGGCTCCTTTGAAATAGAGTGCATTGCCAAGAACCAGTCTGGTGGCTTGATTAACAGATCCTGGTGGCAGAATCTGTTTGATTAAACCCGAGGTGACTTTCTCTACCCATGAGTTCACTTGATCAGAAACTTCTGCTGCCTGAAAAAAAGCGAACACATATGGATCATTTGCGCAAATAAATCATAATAAAAAAATCCAAGAGTGTAACTTCCAAATTGATTGGAAATGAATTTGTATGCAAATAAATGGTCAGCATACAACATAGAAGTATATATACAATAGTCCACACTCGACAGTGAAACTGTACTGGACAAACCGGCGTGATACACTCGAACGTGGGCGCGCAAATGTTATACACAGTGTTATGATTCAAAAGAGTGAATTTATAAATTATTGCCAGGCTCCTATATATGGCTTTAGAATAGCAAGGTTTCACTTCACAATATGTGAAGTTCTGAACCGCTAATCCTAAAAATCTCGAAGGTTGCACACAACCGTGCAAATCCTAAGAAAGGCACTAAATAATAATGTGTTGTGCAAGATGTGCTCACAATAACAACGGATTTAGAAACCTTTGCATTGTACTGATTATCAACACATGTCAACTAATGAGTCCAAATGCGAAATCCTAAAGCAAGATTGAGACGAAAAAGTAAATACAAACAAACAACTTCCAGTATAATTTGACGAGAGAAAATGTACACTAAAAATCACCACTTAGCACCAAACGAATGTACATAATTGTCATTGTTGTCCAAATACACGCCAAAGCCTAAATGGGATGCCCAAGAGAATAAAGTACCAGACGGTAGTAGCAAAGAATAAGTTATTGCAGAGTTAGCAGTATTTTTTTTAATCTTTCAGCAAACATGCAACAATTGCTACTACCATAGGGATCGAGACCAACCTTTTCCCGGAAGTCGACGGAATGGGTCTCGGCATTGTACTTCCCCACGGCGATCTCCTCGAACGCCGGGTTCAGCTTGAGCGACTTGTCGAAGTAGACGGCGTCGGCGAATTCGATCCGCGGGCCGCCCGCCTCGGACCCGTCTGCCATCACGACGTGCGCCACCTGCTCCGCGAGCGCGTGCAGGCTCTCGGCCCCCGCTGGCCCGTCGCCGAGCACGGCGAGCAGCTGGTCCCGGGTGGCGCCCCCGGCGCCGGCGGCGAGGAGGCTGAGCGCGACGTGGAGGGAGAGCGGGGAGAAGGCGGCGTTGGTGGCGGCGGCGTCGGCGGCGGAAGGGGAGGAGATCGCGGCGGCGAGGCGGAGCGCGAAGCGGGTCTGGTGCGAGATGGAGAGGCGGATGTCGTCGGCGGTGCCCATGGTCGGCTGTCGGGGGGTCTGCCTCGCCGGAGAGGAAAGTGGGAGGTCTGATCGGGGTGGTGTGATTTCCAAGTCTTGCGGGGTGTTTCGTGTTATTTTGCTGGACAGCACGGGTGAGTGCACGACGAAGAGCCGCATGGCGGCGGCAGCGAGGCCGAGCACGGCAGCGAGGCAGAGCGCGAAGCGTGTCTGCTGCCGTGCGACGGAGAGCTGCTTAGCGGCGGCGGCCATGGTCGATCTCGATCCGGTGGGAGGCGATCCGTTGGGAGTCTTGGGACTTCTCCCTTCTTTTTATAGACTCATCAGTTCCTTCCATAGACCCGTGCGGCCGTGCCACGGTGGTTTCAGTAGTTACTCCTGTTTTGCTAGACAGGACAGGTCACCAAGACGCGTACGTAGACGGGGAATGCTTAGACTGTAAGCATCACGCGCAGGAAGTAGTTAACTCCACTCATCTTCTTCTTTCCTTCTTCGTCTTCCTCCAACACCTCAGCTAGCTCCTTCAACAACGGGGTCGCAGCAGGTTGGAGGGCCCGCGAATACTCAAGCAGTCAAGCTCACTACACCCTCCGGTGGATCCTCATACTTGAGACACCGTCTAGGAGCGGCAATGGTTATTACAAATCTTCAGTGATCTATCTATCTATCTACCCTTATGAAAGCTGCGCGTGGGGGTGGAGTACCCACGCGGGCCACGTCAGCGAATTTTTTTTTACCGTTTGATTAGCAACTAACGGCTCCTCTTTTAGCGTCCCATTCTCCGTCTCATGCAGCAGATTGGCCCACCAATCAGTCAGCCATAGGGACGCCACGGCGCTTATCCCCGACGTGGTGAAAAAACATGGCGAATTGGCGACTAGGCGGAAGCGGAACGCTCTGGAAGCACCCCGACTGCCTGTGCACTCCGGTAAGATTTTCCCCCCTCCGTCTTCGCCTCCATCTCAGTCGTTGGCCCTTTTTCCCCGGAGTCCGGACGCGGGCACGACCGGCGGCCAGGCGGTCGGCCTCCACACCCGGCACGGTACGGCTTAGCGAGGCGGCGGCAGACGGCAGGCCGCGCGGAGGCGACTGGAGAAAGCGGCGTGTGTCGCGGTGGCCTGAGGTGAGGTGGTGTTCTGGGAGCTGGCCGGGATCTAGGTGCGGCCGTGGTCGCGGCGCCGGGCGCCCGAGGCAAGGAGGTGGTTTGGAGGCTGGTGGTGGCCCGCCGCTTCCCCTTTCTCAGCCCATCCTCGCCGCTCCTGCTTCCCTGTCTCATCTCTCGTTCGAGTTCCTCTGACCAGTCTGTCCTATTGTCGCCGCCGCCGCCGCTGTCGGTTACCGCAGCCCTGTCTGGCCTGTCTTTTCCTCTTCGCAGCCGCCTGCAGTATTCTGGTAACTCCCCTGCATTTACGCGGCACGATGGTGATGGCTGTGGTGCGGCACGCGGACAGGCGGCAGGTACGGTCGCATGGGCAGGTGGACGCGCCGCCGCGAGCACTGGGCGGAGTCGCGGAGATGCAGGTGGCCTTCTTCTGGTGGGCCTCAACGTTGCAGGTAACCTTCCCCTCCCATCACCATAGGACCTCAACTTGCTCGTCTCCTCGCATCTCCGCGTGAAGATAGGTGTGTTCTCAATTGAATCTGAGATACACTGAATCGAACTTGCTCTAAGCCAATCGAGTCCCTTGCCATCAAAATGAGCGTTTCTTAGTTGCCTTTTACACTCTCTTATGCATCGAATATATATTCCAACTCTATTCTTCCCCCAAATTATTGTTGCTATGCTTGACCTATTTTTCTTCTGGCGATGAGGTGACCGGCGGGAGCTTCTGCGAGTGCATTGCACAAGCTTTGGAGCTCCAAGTAGAAAAAGCAGTGCCACATGCAACCACATATACCAGAGGCCACACACATCAGAGGCAGCCTAGCGGCGGCACCAGCACTCAGATGTACGCAGGAGGCAGATGGGCAGCCAGCAAGGTAATTTTTCTTTTTTTTTGTTTGGTTCATATTTATGTTTATGTATATGGATTTTTTTACAGATAAAGATAACATTTTCCTTTCAGCTTTTTTCATATTCTGCTAGCTAGGAAATCCAATTTATCACAATTCGCTACCTGCGTGAAGATCGATTCCTTTAATCTCTTTGTTTCATGATTGTAGAGGCACACTACACCACAACACCAAATTAGTGTCAGACGTTTGACGGTAAGACTAGATAATTATAAGCGTACAATCTGTTGGTAAAGATGTCTTACAGAGAATCTGTCGGTACTTCAAGTTATGGCAAGTGTATGATTGTCGGTATAAGTATTTTGATTTACCATGTAACCATCTGTCGGTATTCTTAGTATTTACTTCAAACTATTTGTCAGCATAACACTGATCAGTATAACGCCACGTGACGGTCCCTCCTTGTGTTTAATATTTTTATAGGGTAGTTATAGGGTATTCCGGTATTGCCTAATTTTTAGTAAAAGCAGTTCAACCTCTGATTTTCAATACACTAATTGCTTGTGATATCAGTAATAGCACAACTAGCTATTGGCCAACTTATTATGTGGGTCTCTACATTTGCAGGTTTGCTCTCATGATTTACTGCCACAGATGAGGTTAGTTAGCAGTTAACTTTCCTGATTATGTGAAGGCATTGTAGATGTCATGAATCATCGTGGTCCAAAATATATTTTTGTCCATTGCCCTGCATGTTAATTGATAGATGCCATACACGAGATTTGTTTTTCTCCTTTTACCACTGAATTGATCTCTAAAGTATGTCAGTTGGGTATGGTAATGTCCCCTGTCTCACTAGTAGAAATGTTAATATCTATGACGATTTGATAGTGACGTTTCATTTGTTCGTCATGGAAGTGGTCTGTACCATGACGAATTTTGTAAATTCGTCACAGATAACGAGTGGCGGTGCCAAGCCACTCAAAATAATGACGAAACTGAGAGGATGGTCACGGAACAACGAACCTGTTCGTCACAAATGAATCAATCCAGTTCTACACGTGAGGAACCAATGACGAAAACAACAAATCGTCACAGAACAACAGAATTATCGTCGCTACACAACTTGGAAAAGAAAACAAGGCTCTGGTCCCACATTGTGTGTCTTAGTGTGGAAACTAAGATGGCTTGAAATGTCCATATTTTTCATTATGCTGAGGTGGCTTGAGTCTAGAGTGTTTTCGAAATAGTTTGCAACTTTCACTGTGCCCTGCTTGTGCTCTTTACTGATTTTCCAGTTATTTTAACTTTTAGTACTTGGAATGAATTTTTGTGATTTCTAGGAATTGGCTTTCAGCTGAAATGGCAAATCGTTGGAATTAGATGTTGCATGATTATTTTAGCTAGTCAAGTGATGAAAGTATGCGACTCTTTCACTTTTTCTAACATGATGAAAGTATTGTGTCTCTAATGCTACATACATTGAAGTAGCCAAATAAGATGAATAAAAATGTCTCTTAAGTCAAGATTCTAAAATTTACCAAGTTTAACTAGGTTGTTGACAACTCTTTGGATTATGGCAGGCTAACATGGAAGCTTTGAAGCATCAGCCTCCTGCTGAAGGCAGTGCACTATCAAGTGCACAGGTTGTCTCCAACGTGCTCCCCAAGAATAGTAGTAGCATCTTCTTAAAGAATGTTGGTCTGTAGCCGACAAGCCCAACAAAACCACCAACGGCACAAGAAAGGGCCCTGCAGGAACAACTCGTGGCTGAAAAACAAGCTTCTGCTGTTCTCCAAGGTGAAGTGAATCTGCTGAAGCAGAATGCTCAGAACAAAGAGAAAGCCCTTGAGAGGACCCAAATGGAGCTGCAAGAGAACAAGAAGGCGCTGGAGGAGAACAAGAAGGCGCTGGAGGAGAACAATTTGCTGCTTAAGCGTTTTCTGCAGATCAATTGTGGTGGTAGCCTATCTGGTCCTTCATCTTGATCAGATGAACTGCTTAAGCGTGCTGCTGCTGCTGTCTTTTGCTTGAACTGTCTACTCTACTGTGCTGCTGCTGTCTTTGTCTGTGATGTGATGATGAACTTGTGGTCTGTGATGGATGATGAACTTGTGTCTGTAATGCATGATGAACTTGTGGTCTGTGATGTCATGATGAACCGCTTATGAAGTTTTCTAAGTTATGAGCTTGTGTCTGTGTTTGTGCATTGTAACTGTGAATTGTGTTCTTGGCGTCATGTGGTGTATTCACAAGTGACCACGTGGACCAGTAAGATTGCGACACGTGGACCAATCAGATTGCGGCACGTGGACCAATCAGATTGCGGCATGTGGACCAATCAGATTGCGGCACGTGGACCAATCAGATTGCGGCACGTGGACCAATAAGATTGCGACACGTTATCCTCCGGTAACATCGCCACGTCAGCGGCCACCGTGGCACCGAGACACGTCAGCTGCCAACATGGCATCGCCACGTCAGCTGCCAGCGTGGCACCACCATGTCAGCTGCCAGCATGGCACCGCCACGTCAACTGCCGGCATGCATGGCGCCACATGGCAGTCACTTTATGACGAAATTAGTGACCATGTTCTCTGGTCATAGAAGACGAGCTGTTACATGACGGAAATAGTGAAGATCACAGAAAATGATCAGTTCTGTGACCAAATTGCGTGATTCGTCACGGTGCGTCAAATGTGACGCTCGTTCTGTGACGATCTTAGAAACGTCATAAAGTCGTCACAGAAGATTTTCAATGACGAATTTAGCATGTACTGTGACGAATGATGTTTGTCATTGATGTGAACTTATGTACTAGTATCTTTGGTGCATGCCACATGTATATCATTGAATTTGCATTTACAATCTCTACATTCTAATGCTGAATAGAAGAACATTTTTTTACAATCACAAGTCATGCTTTCAAACATGCTGCTACCATGTGTCTATGATTGTTCACAAATTGATGGTGATCGAATTGCAGTTAATTATGTGAATTTTTTCTTAGTTTAAGTGCAAGGGACGAGAGAGAGATTAACAACAAACAACCAATTAAAGTAGTTTATGTATGTTTTCTTCTACCTTGATGTTAGCTCATTCACAGAGGTTTCTCACAAAGCAAGGAACAAAGAACTCTTTACTGCTTTGCCTTTTCTATTAACTCTTATTATTTTCTTCCCCTGCTGGTTCATAGTTAGGCGGCCCACTTAATCCTTCTGCGGTGAGACAAGATGGGTTTGCATATAACATTAGAAATTGTAGTTGAGATCATAATGGTTGATACCAGATGTTTTTTTATACTTGAAACCATATGGTTTTCCATTAGTTGCTTTAGTACATTAGAGATACTGTAATAGTTGATACTATGACTCTAATGTTTGTATGGCAAATGAGACAACTTGTATATTACTGAGGAATGGTGGGACTTGATCATGAATGAATGTGGTTTGTGTGGCTAATGTGCTTGTTGTAGAGAACTTTTAAACTGAATTGCAATTAAATGAGATTTTATTTTTTTTATTTGTACAAATGATAGCGTTTGATCATCAGTTGGTAAAAACAGATGTTACCATCAATCTATCTGTGGGCAAAAGTTGTTAGGCACTGTTTGTTGGTATACATAGGTCTGTCGGTATATCTTCATGTTGCGTGAGACTGTCTGTCGTTATAAGTGTAGTCTATCGGTATAACTTTTTACCGACAACACTTGCACCGACAGCAAGTATATGTCGGTGTAACATTATACCGACAGATCCTCAATTGCTAAAACGGCTTATACCAACAGATCAGCTATCGCTGTTCTGGGGCTGTGGTGTAGTGGCAATAGTGCAACATTTAGTGATGCTTTTAACTTTGTTCCTATGTTATAAGGATAGTGTACCAATCACACATGTTTCATGTAATTAGATTCAGTAACTATTATCTCAACAACTACGATCTCTCTGATATCTGTGCGAAAAGATTGTTCCTAGATGTTCCCTATCAATGAGTTAAAATCACCAAGACTCTAAAATCCCCACATTATCCATTTTCTTGTGAGATTTAAAAATTCTTTCCCATTCTCTTGCAGGAACACATAGTTCATGTTGACACATACTATCAAATCTGATGCATCTACAAAGTTTAGAATGTTCAAATATTTTTATGGTTGAGGTAAGCCATACTTTCCTCTACAGAATAATTTTCCCTGTCGCTCAGAGCATGCTCACCATGTTGTATTCCGGCTCTTTTGTTAGCTATTTGCCGATCAACATACATAGATTGTCTATAGAATTAATTCTTAGTGTTGGTTTTAGCAAAAATATCATTGCATTACGCCTCAACTATTTATTGAGCATTTCTTTGGGTAAAACTATGTGCAGGTACTATCTTAGTGATGATATGATCAAGTTCAATTTGGACTGGTGGTGGTAATCAAGCTGTTGTGCTTTATGTACAAGCGACACAATCATGTTGATGACTACATATCTTCAGTATTTGGTTCGTGCTCGTTCCTTTTTATATCTGTCTGTTTTTACTTTGGTAGTCGAATTCATTCCACAAGGCTTTTTTTTCTTTAATTCACTCTAATTATGTTCATTGCCCTATGTGTTGCAACATATACCGGGTTACCTCAACATTACTTTCATTGTTCTATTTTTCTGCACACTCACATGACAAGCTCCGAATTGTATTCTTATTGTTTCCCGTAGTGTAAAGTTTAGCATCTGGATCCAAACACAGCCTAAGTGTTCATTTTGTACAAGGCAGAGTTTTGACTTTTGACAACAGTGTGAAGACGTGAGTTCTAAAAAAAGGACAGACCTATTCCATCAGTAACCATTTTCCCCCTGTTTTGTTTGAAAAACCTCCACATCTGACAGGAGATCTTGCCAGCTTGTGTACCTGGCACGAAAAGAAGTTGGCAGAGAGATACAAAACGAAACAGATGGTAATAGACCGGATGATAATAAGGTGGTTAAAGTGTTCATAATTTCAAAAGGCGCTACATTGTTCATGATCAAAACAATACTCCTAGACACAGGGATATATGGTAATCATGGTCTAGAATTAATCATCCCGCAACGTTGCGTGCATTGATCATTCAGACAAAACATATGCCAGACCTATATACATGGATCAAATGTCACAACCCTACACTCGCACCGGACGGATGGAATCACACCAAGGTGGCATTTCAGAACAAACGCATTATGGAGCAAGTAGAGGGTTGACCACATGACCGACGAACAGCACCACACCAGTTGTGTCTTCTCGGATCAGGAACAGGAAAGGGTGATCTGCGATGAAATCTGTGGTCACCGTATGTCCAAGTGCAGACCCACGCATTAATATAACAGATGCGGCAGCAGCCTCTGTTCCTCCCTCGTTAACTTCAACAAACGACTTGTGAAAAATGGACGAAACAGACAACATCTGCTGCACAGGCGAATCAAAAAACTCTGACAGATCTGCTTCTGAGCTAAATGGCAGCTCGAGCCCCAAACCTTTCAGCAACTTGGATGCGTCGAATCCATAAGAAATCTTGAACTTGGGGACTTTGATCCGCCCAACTGGAATCTTCCTCACTGGGATATGATTGTCTAGGAACTCAGGTTCAGACCTCAACTTTTCAGCCAAGCTCCAAAGGCCATCTTGTGCTTTCGGAAGAAGTATGTACATGGAGAACTGCCTCTTGTCACCACCTTGCTGGTACGGAAGCTTAAGCACCTTCAAGTTGTCGTAAGATGCCATGTATTGGTCGTCTTTGCTGGACATGAAAGGTGCTTGAACTGAACTCCCGTCAAGAAGGTGGAACACACCGTCTCTTGTTTTAGATGCATCAAACTTTTTAGTCCATGATCCTTTGAAATAGAGTGCATTGCCAAGAACCAATCTGGTGTCTTGATCAACAGATCCTGATGGCAGAATCTCTTTGATTAAACCTGAGGTGACTTTCTCTACCCACGAGTTCACTTGACCAGAAACTTCTGCTGCCTGACAAAAAAGTGAACACATATGGGTCATCTGTGAAAATGTCATAATACAAAATCAAAAAGCGTGGTTTTCAAATTGATAGGAGCAGTAAATGGATAAGATTATGTAAAAGAAATGGCTTATATTTTAATATGCAACCAAACTTACATGTATCGGGAACTATTTTTTATAAAATATTCTTTAGATGGTCACAATGGCACCCCTTTTGCAAAGCATTCAATTCATTTGGGAATGAATTTATATGCAACTAAATGGTCATCATACAACATAGAAGTATTATACAAGAGTCCACAGTGAAATGATACCGGACAAAAGGGGTGATACACTGAGTTGTGCACCCACAAATATTACACACAACGCCCTGTTCGTCTGGATGGTTTCCAGCCAGCCAGCAGTGTTTTTCTCTCAGCAGAAACCAGCATCAGCCACCAACCAGCCAGCAGTGTTTTTCTCTCAGCAAAAACCAGCACCAGCCACCAGCCAAACGAACAGGGCGAATGTTATGATCCAAAAGAGCGTGAATTTATAAATTATTGCCAGACTCCCAGACTTTAAAATACCAAGATTTCACACCATGTGAATTTGTGAACCGCTAGTCCAAAAAGTTTATAGGTTGCACATAATCGCAAATCCTAAGGTACTAACCAAGCTTAAGAACCGTTCGAGGGTACAAACATTGTAAGGCAAGAAGTTAAACTATAAACACGATACAACTATGTGTAGAATATAATTGCAACCTTGTGACGTAGTTTTTCAATACAGAGACATGAAAAATTATACTCCCTATGGTTTACGTTGCATTATCTGTTCAACCAGTTCTGGGCATAATTATCATTTTTGTCCAAATTCACGCCAAAACGGATGCCCAAGAAAATAAAGTAGACGGTAGTAGCAAAGATGAAGTCATTGCAGAGTTAGCAGTATGTTACGTATTGCTTAATCTTTCAACAAACATACGTTGGCTGTATCTAGTTCCACCAAAAATCCAAAAATTCTCTCTTCAAACTTCACTATCCACCTATCACATCAAATCACAATCAAATCTCCCTCTTTATGCATAGAACACTAAACGTGGGTAAATAAAAAAACCAAGTACATAGTTTTGATATACACGACGAGACGAATCTTTTGAGCCTAGTTAGATCATGATACGACAATGTTTACCACAAAGAAACGAAAAGTGCTACAGTGCGCTACAGTGTCCGATGTGATATTTTCACCAAACTTTCTCTTCTACTTTTTTGAACTAAACACACCCAACAATCGCTACTAACCATACATGCCAGTACTTGTTTGCAAGCAAGGGGGTCAAGAATTGAAGATCAACCTTTCTCTGGAAGTCGACGGAATGGGATCTCCTGGAAGGCCGGCTTCAGCTTCAGCGACTTGTCGACGAAGACAGCGTTGGCGAATTCGATCCGTGGGCCGCCCGCCTCGGACCCATCTGCCATCACGAGGTGCGCCACCTGCTCCGCGAGAGCGTGCAGGCTCTCGGCTGCGGCCTGAGCCGGCTCGCCATCGCCTAAGCCGCCGAGCGCGGTGAGCAGATGGTCGCGCGTGGCGCCGCCCGAGCCGGCGGCGAGGAGGCTGAGCGCGACGTGGATGGACAGCGGGGAGAAGAGGGTGTTGCTGTTGTCGGAAGGGGGAGAGGAGAGGGAGGAGGAGAGCGCGGCGGCGAGGCAGAGCGCGAAGCGGGTCTGGTGCGCGATCGAGAGCCGCATGGCGGCGGCGGCCATGGTCGATCGGTGCTGTGGGAGTGGCGATCCCATGGACTTCTTTCTTTCTTTATAGATTTCCTTGGCCATAGACCCATAGTCAATAGCTGTGGCAGCCTGGTGCTGTGGGTGTTTCCAGTTACTGCTCTGCTATTTTGCTAGACAGACAGGTCACCAAAGACGCGTACGTAGACTCCGTTTTGGAGAAGGAAAAAACGCGTAGTACCGGGGAGACGGGGAATACTTAGCTGCTAAGCAGCACGCGCGAGAGGAAAGAAATATCCAGACTTCAGTAACATTGTGACAATGCAAGATTCATGAATTGGGCACTCAAAAAAGAGGTACGATTATCTGAATTGGGCAGGTCACCAAGGACTTTGTACAGGTGAAAACCGAAGAACTGCAGGTTCAAACGGCGGCACCGTTTTGGCATTGCTTTTCTCCTGAAACGTCGTTTTGGAGTCCTTGGATGACGGTACCAGTTCAGCTTGGAGGGCCGGTGGTGTGCATGCTAAAGATTGACTAGGTGCAGTTTCGATGCGGCAAGAGATTATAAGCTAACATGTGGCCGTCGAGCAGGATCATCCTAACATATAAAGTTTCTAAGAAGATTAGAGACGGGAGGGATTTGTTTGCTGCACAAGGTCGAAAGGATGAAGCAAGAGTTTCGAAGAAGTTTAGAGCTTAGTCTTTCTAGTTTTTTTTAGTCTCTTTCTTTCTTGTTTCTTGGTTCCTCATTTTGAGGCGTGGAGTTTAAGTACTCTTGGACCTTGAGGTTGTTGGCCGGTTTTGTGATTGTAGACATTGTACGTGAATGTTAAAGACCGGATATTTTTCTTAATTAAAAAAAATCTGAATTGGGTTTAATAAAAGAATATCAACCATGTGTAATGCAATCGTCCCAGTCGTCCCCTCCCCCCGGCCCCGCGTCGTCCCCGTCGGGGCGACTCGGGCGGCTACCTCCGCCGCCGCCCTCCCCTCCCCTTCCCACCACCTCGCCACCGCCTGAATGGCCTGCGGGAAGACCGCGCAGCCGTGAGGAAGGCGGTGGCGGGGCCTCATCCCTCCCCGGCTCGCAGATGGCGCGGCGGCGGGAGCAGCTCTCCCCGCTGGCGGGCAGCAGGCATCGGCCCCCCGCGGCCGGATCTGCGGGGCCGGTGGCCGGATCCGGAGAGCCCCTGGCCGGATTTGCTGTGCTGGTGGTCGAAGCCGTTGGGATGGCCGCGGTTCGACGACGGGCCGGCGATGGAGCAGAAGCACGACTCAGGGGCGGATCCGGCGCCCTCAAGGCCGGATTCGCGCGGTGCCCCGGCAGCCGGTGCGCTAGCAGTGGGCCGAGCGGGGTTGCCACGGAGGAGGGTTGGTGGAGCCGCTGCGGCAGGTGGTGGAGGCTGCAGGAGAGCCGGTGGCGTACCGCCATGAGTCTATGACCCTGGCCTTTCTCCAGCATGGCACCGGTGGCTGACAGTGAAGGGTGGTTCTCGACAAGGCTTCGGCGGCGGCAGCCGGCGACCACCATGGTTGCAGTGTGACCCTAGGATGGTTGTCTATGGCAGATTCTAGTGGGAGCGTGCACAGCCTCGGTCATTGGTGTTGACAGATTCCTTGGGCGGCAACGGTGG
This sequence comes from Echinochloa phyllopogon, assembly GCA_033239725.1. Lineage (NCBI taxonomy): Eukaryota > Viridiplantae > Streptophyta > Magnoliopsida > Poales > Poaceae > Echinochloa > Echinochloa phyllopogon. The sequence continues at coordinate 43,176,679 of BTCW01000002.1, read as the reverse complement.
TGTTCCGCCTCACTTCTTGAAGGCGTCGTTCGAAGGATCATGTCATCTTCTTCTCTGGGTGAAAGCCTTTGGATCACTAGAGTGGTTTCGAGCGGCGACGGCGGCATGGACGTCGTGTTCTCCCCTGGGGGCGCCGCCATGGAGTTGAAGAGCCGACGGTGCCGTGGTCGAGTTCGAGTATACCGAAGCAGTAACCTTTTCATCATCAATTGTCTCTAAGTGGATGAGAGAGGGGAAGGTTGCCGCGGTGCGTGGATGATACAAGTTTGGGGCAAGACGTAGAATAAGATCGAAACTTAGTCTTTGTTTCTTACTTAGTCTTTAGCTTCCACTCTTGTTTTTTAAGTTTCTCTATGTAGAGAGTGGAGTCTAATTACTCATATTTGTAATGTTGGCTATATACATTCTCACTCTGTGGATGTAGTAGGCCGGATTGTATCCTTCATCTAAAAAAATGTGCAATGCAGTTACCCAACTAGCTAATCGAGCTGATGAGCGCGCTGCCATGGCACACGTATCTGACCGTCGATCCACGGTTGAGGCCCAGCAGCTGCTTCTGCCCGATCGTCAAGAAAAAAAAAACAAGAATAAGAACATCCAAACGACGAACACATTCGGTTACGCCTGTGAAGCAGTGCAGGTAGCAAAAGACGAATTTTCTCAGCAAAAGACAGTACGTGGCGCGGCGCGAGACGCCGAGGACACACCTCCAGGCTGCGCGAATGCGTTGGCGTGCTCGTCGCCGTCGCCGCAGCGGCGGCCACCGCCGCAGTCGGAGCACAAGCGCAGCAGGCAAGACTCGGAGCATCCGGAGACCATGAGGTACCTAGGGGCCCTCCGCCACGGGCGCGTCTAGCTATCACCTGCGTGATGCGTCCGCATCTGTTGCCCGAAGGCCCTGTTCGTGGGCCATGTTGTCTGTTTCTACAGCAGGCCTATTTATTTTATTTGTTTTGGACTGTTTTTCTACGCAGAGCAAGCGATACAACGAGGGATCCGTGCATGCATGCATGAGAAGACAAAATAGATGACATCACCCACGTACTTACATATTTGAAACTAAAAAAACTTATAAATCCTAAATGAAGTATCTAAATTAAAATCCGATTGCACTATAATGTTTTTTGCGACAAGATCTTCAAAACAAAACCCCACTTAACTATATTTGGAAAATTTTATTATGAATATTTTTTATCAAGTTAAAGATTTTTTTATGGGACACTTATAAAACAAATTTACGAGCTTGTAGAACAAAAATATTGAAGTACCAAACAAATTATACTAAATCACATAACATAATACATCCAGAGATGCTATATATGACTGCGAGTTGAAGCCTCATGAAGGATACACTAGACTGTATAGCGAACAAATAATTTAAACATCACGAACAAATTGATCAAACACCGCGAACAAATTATTACACATTGAGAAAAAAACATCCACGCCACGAACAAAATGTTATTACAGTCAAACAATTTATTCTATAACGAACAAATAATTTAAATATCGCGAACAAATTGATCAAACACCGTGAACAAATCATTACACATTGAGAACAAAAACATCCACGTCACGAACAAAATGTTATTACAGTTAAATAGTTTTTTGTTAAAGCGAACAAATAATTCAAACATCACGAACAAATTGATCAAACACCGCGAACAAATTATTACACATTGAGAACAAAAAACATCCACATCAAGAACAAAATGTTATTATAGTTAGACAATATTCTACAACGAACAAATAATTTAAATATCGCGAACAAATTGATCAAACACCGTGAACAAATCATTACACATTGAGAAAAAAAACATCCACGTCACGAACAAAATGTTATTACAGTTAAATAATTTTTTGTTAAAGCGAACAAATAATTCAAACATCACGAACAAATAATTCTATGTGAAGAACAAATATTTGTATATCATGAACAAATATAAACGCATGGCGAATAAATATATGCGCTACTGAGTAAATAAGTGTAAAAAAGAAAGACAAATAATAAATAATAATAATAAAACAAATAAAAAGAAAAAACAAATCATAAAGAAAAAACAAGTAAGTATACTACAAAAGAAAAGAGAAAAAGAAAAATATATAAATCGATTAAAGTGATATAATAAATAAATAAAAACCAAATACTAGAATAAAAAGGAAAAAAGACAATGTATCAATTGGTATTGGGCTGGCCAAATAGATAGTCAACATATTGGGCTGATCAAATAGACAATTATCTCTTGTGTGGGCCAAAATAGTAGGTAAATATCTCCCTTACGCAGACCGAAAATCTCTAATGGGCCGAACTCTGCCCACTCAACCGCGCGCGCGACAGATAGTCGCGGCGCTCCGCCACCGCGCACAGACAGCCGAGTCCGCTCCCCATAGCAGGGCAGCCGTCAGAGATAATACTACCGTATCCAGTAGAGTGACGAATTGAATACGACCGTTGGGCGTTGGCCTAAGCATTTTTGACGCCATTTCTTATAAAAAAACTTTAAATTAGTGATAATTTTCTCCCACTCATATTGTTTTCAATGGCAAGAACAATTGTGAATCGTCACACGTATAGAGTTTCTATGACAATTTAATCATCACAGCTTCTATTTTATTAGTGACGACTTTTGTATGGTCACCTAGAGACTAAAATATCAGTGACCAAAGTTTCGGCATTTATGCTCCCCCACCAGTTTAATAGATTTTAAGTAAAAATATTCATCAAACACCTATATCATTGACCATTTCACATGGTCATTGGCCACCTCACACAAGAAACGATACCACTTCGTAAGGATAGGGTGAGGGTTTGGGGGTTTTCTCGACTTGCTAAAGAGTATTCTCTTGGCAAAATGTTCAGAGACATGTCTTACCCCGCAGTCGAGTTTTGTTTTCATTCGGATAATTTTTTTCTTATGTCTTATGTTATTGGTTGAGAATACTTGATGTGCCATCTTTTCTGATGACCAGCAGTGTTTCTGTTGGTTGGAAATGTGGGTGATAGCTTATTGAAAAATCACCCGGATGTTACCTTTAGAAAATCCGTCTCCCAACAAAGCATGGTGGGAAACGAAGATGGGCCGGGCCGTAAAAAGAATCAAGTTGGTTTAGAGGAGGTACCCGGTACCAAGGCCCATAGAGCAAGGCCTAATAAGTGCGCCATGCAATGTTCTGACTTTTTGTTAGAAGCGGCATGTTCTTATTTTTTAAGGAAAAAAAAGCCAAATTACTACCCTCAAATATGAATAAAGTCCGGATAACCACATAGAGTATGATTTGATCCATTTTACACTACTATCTCAATTGGTCCCGTTTATCGCTTCATAAGATTTATTTTTTTATTTATCTATGCACAAAATGTTATTTTGAGTTAAAATTTAATGGTATAATAGAGGGGATCATAAATTATATTAAAAATATATTATAATTTTTTCATTACTATTTTAAAAGGCTATGATATGTAATACTCCCTCCGTATCGAAATATTTGTCTCCGTTGACTTTTTTCTACAACTTTGACCATTCGTCTTATTCAAAATATTATGCAAGTACCATCTATTTTGTTTGTCACATGCTTTACTATTGTAGGTATTTTAAGGTTGACTTACCCTTTTGCATATTTGCGATAATTTTTTGAATAAGACGAATGGTCAAAGTTGTAAGAAAAAATCAACGGCGACAAATATTTCGATACGGATGGAATAATAGATTAACCATATCAAACATAATTTTATGTGAAATAATAATAAAAAGTTTGTTTTATATTTTTTTAAACACCACTTATGCATGGAGAAACAAAATAAACGAATATTATAAAGAGATATATTTTGACCTATTGAGATAGTTGTGAATGTAAAATGAATCAGAACATAGTTTAGGAGATTATATCCAGACTTTGTTCATACTTAAGGGTTTCCAGATTTTGTTCATTCCTGTCGTTGTAATTGGGACTTTTTCATTGACTTGATTGCCATATTAGTAAATTTTGTGCACGGCGTATGTATGTGGTCTTTTCTTCTGGGGAAAGAAATATTTCATTTATTGCAAGGTATTCTGGGACGAGATTAGGAAGGGTGCAGTTTTTTTGCAATACAGTAGCCCTCCTCGCTCACAAATAAATGGAGATACTATCAAGTCTGCCCCCAGTCCCCCACCGCACCAATGCATCATTTGACACGGGAAAGGGACGAGCGGAGCCAGTGCCGCGCCTCCCTTCCGGCGGCCGGCAAGCAAACCCAACCCAACCCCCGGGACCCCGGCAAACCACAGCGACCGGCGCCTGCGCCATCCATGCTGCATCGCTGCCCATCGGTCGGTCAGGCGACTCGCGGCGACGGCGACCACTAACCATCCCCGAGCTTGCAGGTTCGGTGTGCGCTTGCTGCTACGATTTCTTCCCCCTCTCTCTCACGGCCGAGAGCGAAAGGTCGTGGCGTCACGGTTGTTGAGAACCTATATTAATTAAGAACAAAGGTTGAGCACTAGGAGCAATTGAGACTGTAGCATGTTGGGAAAGCTTGCTGCTTGTGCTCACGGTGTTCTGCTCCGTCATCATCTCTACGTGCTGAGAAGGCGAGGAAATCGACGTGCTGTGAGGCAAGCAGGGACTTGGTCTAAAACGTACTGCACTTCTGCAGCTCGAATTCAACGGCGAAATCGGGGCACGCACCGGCCCCCTACGAAACGTTCAGCTCTTGTGTGCGCGTGCGCGCCGGGGAATCATCCTATGATTTTTAGACTCGCACAAGCTGCCCTGCGTCTCGGGCTTTCACGGCTTCAGTAGACAGAGCGTAGAGCTCCCAAAGCCCCTCACAGTATCTGTGCCGCGTGGTTGAGGAACATGCTCCCAAGTCCATGGCAGGGAGACCACACACACTGACACCACTGATATCTGAACATCTTGGCTGCACAACATACCTCTACCACTAACCTTTCATGCACACATAAGGCCCTGTTTAGTTCCAAAATTCCACTCCCAAATTTACTATGTAAAAAGAAGATTTCCCATCACATCAAAATGTCATAACATGCATGGAGTACTAAATGTAGATGAAATCAAAAACTAATTGCACAGTTTTGTTGTACTCTGTGAGACGAACATTTTGAGTCTAATTAATAATTTTTTGGATAATTTTTCGCACATACAAACGAAACACGCTACAGTGACCGGTGTCAGACCGGCCAGCGCCGCAGTCCCGAATCCGGCGCCGGATTCTGGAACTAAACACGGCGAAAAAATCTTCAGAGCTTCCGGGAACCTGAACGCAGCAGCAGCAGCTGCTGCTCCTAACAGCCATCAGATTCGCCACCCAAAATTCACCAACCGGAACAATCAATCACCCCTTACCAGCATCTCAAGTTATCTCTTTGAGTCTTTTCCAATCCCAACAACAAAAAGTTTCTCCTTTCCTAATAACCCAATTCATCTTTTAATATGATGGCTTGTTTTCTCTCTTCCCTCCAACCAAAGTGCCGGAATATTAAACTGAACTGTAGCCAACGGCCGCTGCTAGCCGCTGCAGCGCTCGCTCCCTATCTCATCTGGAAATATAAATACAGGGCCGAAAACCTAATCCTTGAATAAAAATCTAAACCGGCGAATAAAGGAGAGACCGATAATAAGCTACGGAGTAGCTGCCTGTTGTCAAGGCTCCAGAAAGAGCCGCGAACGGAGACAAAGGAAGAGGCGAGGCGAGGCGACTCCTTTGTGGCGTGACCATGAAGCCACGCCCGCCGGCGGGGGCGTCCTCCGCTTCCCCCGCGCCGGCCAGGCTCCGGCCGCACCTCGCGCGGCTCACCTCCTTCCTCATCGTCTTCGCCGTCGGCTACTCCCTCGGCCTCCTGTCGTCCTCCACCCGGCCGTCCCCGAGGCCGCCGGCCCAGACGACGCTCGTGCGCCCGCACGCCGCGCACCTCACCGACGACGCCTCGGCGTCGAACGCGGCGTCCGCGTCGGCGGCGAGCTACCCGCGGTCGCCGCCGCACGACCTGTTCCGGTTCAGGGAGGAGTGCGCGGAGCCGTTGCCGAGCGGCGCCGTCGTGCCGACGCTGCTCGAGAAGCTGTTCGACGGCGAGAGCCCCTACGCGGGGTTCCCGGCGCCGCACACCGCGGCGCTGCTGCACCCGGCGGCGGCGCGCCCGCGCGGGTGGGGCTCGACGGGCGCCGTGTTCGCGGAGCTCATCGAGGCGGTGCGCCCGGAGGTGATCGTGGAGCTGGGCGCCTTCCTGGGCGCGTCGGCGCTGCACATGGCGGCCGTGTCCCGGAACCTCTCCCTCTCCCCGGCGATCCTCTGCGTCGACGACTTCCGCGGGTGGCCGGCGTTCCGAGACCGGTTCCGCCGCGACGTCCCGCCGCCGCGGCACGGGGACGCGCTGCTGCTGCCGCAGTTCATGGCCAACGTCGTGGCCGCGGCGGCGCCGGGGCGGGTGCTGCCGCTGCCCTTCTCGACGGCGTCGGCGCTGACGGCGCTGTGCGAGTGGGGCGTGTACGCGGACCTCATCGAGGTGGACGCCGGCCACGACTTCCACTCGGCGTGGGCGGACATCAACCTGGCCTGGGCCGTGCTCCGGCCCGGCGGCGTCATGTTCGGCCACGACTACTTCACCTCCGCCGACGACCGCGGCGTGCGCCGCGCGGTGACGCTCTTCGCAAGGGTCAAGGGGCTCACCGTCCGGCCGCACGGCCAGCACTGGGTGCTCTCGCCGAAGCCGCACGGGCACGGCAGCGCCCGGTGACGGTGAGGACGCGTGTGTTAGCACAGATAACTGGAATTGGATCGAATGGGAGAATCAGGAAGAACAACGAAGAGGAGAAGAGGAAGGAATCAGAGAGGAGAGGGCAGCTTCTTGCGCTGGAAGACAAACAGTAATCCTTCTGTTACACGATACCTCTCCCCCTCACAGCATACAAGACCAAAGAAGCCCAACTCGCGCTACAGTGACAATGTATGGGCCGCATAGTGCTTGCATGCACAGATCGGGGCGAGTAAGCCCATGTATCGAATACTCATGCGGGTGAGCTGAGGGGGAGAGGTATCGTGTAACAGAAGGATTACTGTTTGTCTTCCAGCGCAAGAAGCTGCCCTCTCCTCTCTGATTCCTTCCTCTTCTCCTCTTCGTTGTTCTTCCTAATTCTCCCATTCGATCCAATTCCAGTTATCTGTGCTAACAGCGTGCTCGTCGCCGTCGCCGTCGGGAGGGGCCACGCACTCGCCATCATCCTTCGGCGCAGAAGCTGACGTGTCCCGTTGCACCAGCCCGCTTCGTACCCGTGCGTGTTCGTACTTGCAGGTGCCCCCACCACCTCGATCAAAAGCCGCCGAGAAAAAGCTGCATGCGTTGTTGCCACTGTTCTGTGAAGTGCTCCTCTCAACCGCCACCAATTTTTTTCCCAGTCAATCTCTAATTAACCCGGATACGATAAATATACATAAGAATGCATTTGTTCTTACATGCATGAGATAATGTATTCGAGTAGCACACAGGACAATGGAAATTTATGTAGATATGGACACGACAGTTGCAAGTATGTCGCGGAGCAAAGCTAGATGGATGGAATGTTGCTGTTGATGGCTTTATTTCTTTTTGTTTCTTCTTGCCTATTTGTATTCGATCGGAGAGACGCGGATATATATATACATCTTTCATGGTTGCGAAAAAGTAGGATTCGTTTTCATCTTTTGTATGGGATAGTGAAGTCCATGTGTGTGGGCTAGACTCCAAGATGCGCCGGTGCCGGCGGCGATTCGGTGATGATGGCGAGGTGACGTTCCGTAGTGGAGAATGACGTGGTATGCGTGCGGGCCGGAGGAGGAAGGTACAGTTGTGTTGTGTCAGCTAAGCTCTGAAGTCCATGGAGTTGGATGGATGAGCAATTGGCCAATTGGGGATGGTAGAATGAATCATGGCAAAAAAGATGCATGGTCTGGTTATCATGCATCATTATAGAGTAGTTTACGCTAGGCGATTAACAATATACTGATGGAGTATGGATTAAGTTACTTCGATTCTAGGAATTGTAGGCCAGTGGTTTGTTCATCAGTGGTGTCAACCAGGGATTTCTGACGTAACAGAAGTGCCAAGTGGTATCAGCGCTGTTTGACTTTGATCACACACCCAAATAGTACGTACGTAGCGTGTGATAGCAACAGCTTAACAGTACCGCATCTTGAATGAAGATCAAGCAAGAAAGCAAAGCAGCCCATAGCATGCTGAAAATAGTCAAATAGCGATGATGCCACCGATCGTACATACGTAGATCCCTCATTTCAGATGATCTGATCCAAAACTAGCAGATCTCATCCCACAGACCTATAAAAGAGTCAAAAGAAAATAAACATATCTGAAACTAGCCGTCCAGCTTGCATATGAAAGCAAACAACAAGAATTATTTCGGCAAATAAAGAAAAGGAGTTATTGCCAGAGAATCAGAAAGTGACAAGTCAACCTTGTTTAGATGTTAGAATTGGGAGGTTGAATTTGGAAGTAAGATGTTACTTCGTAATCATTGCGCTACTGTAGCATTTCGTTTGGATTTGTAAAAAATATCCAAAAATTGATTAATTAGGCTCAAAATGTTTGTCTCGCAGAGTACAACAAAACTGTGCAATTAGTTTTTGATTTCATCTATATTTAGTACTCCATGCATGTTATGACATTTTGATGTGATGGTGAATCTTCTTTTTACATAGTGTATTTGAGAGTTGCTTTTTAAACAAGGCCTAGTCTGCCGATGAATCAGGATTGTGCAGTGATCCACAGTAACCTGCAGGTGGAGGGCCGCAAAGAACTGGGAAGTCTCTAGGGCGTGAGGACCAAGCTTTGGAAGAACCGCACCCTTATCCGCGTCAGGAACGATGTTTAGCGTTTTTGGCCAACCGGTACAACATCTGATCGAAGCCGAGTACTAGTTCAGATTGTGATTGTGAGAATAATCTTTTTCTTTAGGATAAATAGTTTGAGAAACAAACGTTGGATCGAGTATTCAGAAACTAGTTAAAACTAACACTGGGCATGAAGAACCAAATACGAGGCTAACACCAAAGCTCCTACTGTACATTTTGTTTACTGAAAATGTGCACCGTTTTGAACGGGAAGGACGAAGAGAGGACGGGGCGGCGTCAGGGTCGCTGGGAGCAGGAACGGCGATTATTATCAGTTGAGACGTCGCCGGTCGCTTGCGCCGGTGAAGTCCAGTTTCACTTTGCGGCACCCGGACGCCTGGAGTCGGCGCGAAAAGCACGAAGCCGCTTTACTGGGATCGCTGCCGGTCAAATCATGGCTACATCAGTTTAGATTCAATTCAATCGAGGAGACGAGTGGACTGAAATCGTTCAGCGTACAGCAAGGAAATAGACTGAAATATCCGGTGGGGATTTTGATATACTGATAGTATGTGTATGATATTATCTGCTTACCTATGAACCGGCGAAGAGGTGCCTTTTCTATTGACTTATCAATATTGCATGAAAATACAGGAATATTAGCTCACCCAGTTCCTGAATTGTGAAGATAAATAAAAAAAAGGAAATCGCACATAAAGTAAGTTCTGTAGAGTCTTTTGGCTCCAAAACTTTGCAAAACATGCAGTGAATTATCTCAGCCGAAATTCAGGCTCGGCAGTTATTTGTGCAGCATACACAGCACACAGCTCAGGAGAGATCTTTATTTTAAGGAGCCCACAAGCCAAGCCCTCAGACCAAGATATGAAGTGGCTAGCTATAAGGGTCCACAAATTCAGTTCATTGTACAGGAAAAACAAGACAACGCAACAGGTCACGACACCTGAACAGACGGGGTATGATGGAACAACTTCTCCAGCAAGACAAAACGTTGCACATCAGCAACTGGATCCGCCACTCAGCTCATCAAGTGGAACAACTCGTGTGCTCTGATTCGAGTTCCAGCCTTCTATAACAAACAAAATGCGGACCTACTACATTATGAAAGGAAACAACTACTTTTTACCCAGAAGATGTGTGGCCAACATTGAGATGCGCCTCTCATCAATTGAAGCTATTCATGCTGAGTTACACCCCTATCAAAATAGAACGCAGACAAACTACATTATGACATCGTTACACCTCAAATCACAAGAATGACTACAAACCAAAACTGGACGAGGACATTGCGGGCACACAGCTAGTATCCCTTGTTCCCACGTATCCGAGCTCGCATGTCAACCTGTTGGATGATCAACAGAGTTAGACAGTTGTAATTTCACTTAACTGCGTGAGCAATTCAGTTCAAGCTGGCAAAAAGAAAACACAGAAGGTGAACAATGACAATCATGGAAGAACATGAAAACTATATGCAGGCATGATACTGAAAGATGTTAGCACCAAATGATTGATACAGAAACGACTTTAACATCAGATGCAATAATACCGGGTCAATGCAATCCACAATATTCCTAAGCTAGGTTGTGTCACTTTCGAAACCATACTATCTACTATCTAGCTTTCACAGATAAGGTGTAAGATTATGTTTCCATTGAAAGAAACAAAATGAGCTGTCCATCAGTACTACTGTGATTACATAATACACACATGGGTTGCACACAAGTTTGTAACTTAATATATCAGAAATGACTACCAGGGTTTCAGCCTTTAAGATTGGTGTTTTTTGTTCTTTGTTGATGCTACCCAAAAGGGCATATAAAAAATTAGCACATTGCATTACAGGTATTGTATGAAACAAATCCATGAGATAAATCAGAGGTGTATAGTAATTGAAGGTATGTGTCCATAAGCTGCAATGGCACTAGAAAAGCAGATAATATTGGCCATTGCTCTTGTACTCACCTTTTACAATACAAAGATCCTTTCCCAGCTCGATGTACTTCCTATGGGTAGAATTAATTGGACTCGTTGTTTAGAACAAAGGGGGTAGTTACAGATAGATGCTAATTCTGATCACACTATAAGATTAGCTTTTTTCAGGTCGTTGAATCAAAAACAAAGGGAAAGTTAGCATACATTCACTCTACAGTTACTTTTCCATTTCACTAGATTGAAATTTATTTCTAGCACCAATTTTTCCACATACGCCATTCCTCAGATTCTTAAAAGCTGCAACACCCACAGAAATTAAGAAACTGATAAGATACATCTAGAAAGATAAACACTGTGAAGTAACTAAAACCAACAAAACCAAGAAGCTCCATATTCAGGACACAAAAGGAACTGAGCAGCCAAATTTGTCAAACTGGAAACACTGATTTTATGCTTTTTCAAGTAGGCAAACAAACCGATACTGAGAAAGTGAGAATGCAAACTGCACACATATTAACATGCAACATTCACTATAGTTCTATTAACAGTTTTATCATACATCAGTTAACATTCACTAACAGATGAAAACCTAGCCTATCACCTGTCACATAATTCTGTATTGGCATGTATCATCCATAGACACAAAGTAATTCACTGTGATGAACATAGCACCAATTTATTTAGGCTGAGGCACAAGCATTCATGTCATGTTCAAAGAATGTATGGATGCTAATTTTTCGGCTCTAATTGCTAACTATTCAGCACCTCCATTCCATAAAAACCTAACACCATGGCCAACTGAAACTGAAGAATCAAGGAACCTAACAATCTGGTATGGTGGCACTGACTTGGAATCCGGGAGGATCCCAACATATGGAAAACGAATTTCTCTAATGAATCACAATACAATCTATCAACACGAAGCTGGAGATAACTAATAATTTGAAGCAAACAGGGTGTACCTGGCCCCTCTTGCAGTTGAAGTAGGTCTCACGCAGTCCGACGCACTCACTTGTGATGTTGGGCACCTTCTCCCCGGCACACTCCTTGTACGGCCTCTTCTGCGCCTGCACACAACCGCATCAGGAAACTAGAAATATGCCGGGCCACAATCATCTCGACTTCTCCAGCAACATCGCAAACTCCGGAGCCTAATCAGCATCACCCCTTTCCCGATTCCCTCCGGCCCGCACTAGCTTTCACCTAATCGGATCGAAACAGGCAGCGGCAAGCTGCGGCGCGGGTGGACGGGTAGAAAGGGGAGGAAGGAGGAGGAAGGAGCCGGCCAACCTTGACGCAGTCAGTCTCGCTGAGGCACTTGACGAGCTCCATGGCCAACCCCTTGCACGACTTCGCCATCTCTCCGCCGCCTCCCTCGTCGTGTTCCCCCCACGGCTGCGGCGGCTTGCGGGAGGGGAAAGGCGGAGGCGAGCCGAGCGAGCGACGACGAGGCGGCGAGGCCGACTTGACGGGCTGGGCCGGCGTCCGTTCTGATCTGGCCTTCTAACTATGTTTTTGTCCGTTGACCAAATGACTGGGTTCGGCCTGCGTATATAAAAGTAAAAAGGAAACTTGATCGGCCTCAAATGCTACCGGCCAATTCCTTCACGTTTTCGCACGGCCCAGCCCAACCTTTCCTACTGGGTTTTAAGAAAGAGCTGAATAGAGATTCCTCGTGAAACCGGAGATTTTAACTTTTTCTTTTTTTTTCGAAAACCGGAGGGTTTAACTGAATTCATCTTGAAAACGTGTTGCAGAATTAACCCGAACTAGGCCCTGTTTGGATCCACCCAATTAAAGTTTAGCCAGCTAATTTATAGTGGTTTATTTTAGCTAGCTAAAGAGTATCTAACTAAACTTTAGCTGGGAGTGTTTGGATCCATCAGCTAATTAAATTAATTGGACTATCCTAACCTTCATTAATTATGGACATAATCATGTGACAGTGGGAAAATTCCATAAATATGTTGGGGTATTTTGGTCTTTAAACTCGTTTAGCTGCGTTTAGCCAGGCTCAATCAGCTAAAGGAATCGTGTACCTTTTGGCATGTAACTAAAGTTTAGCTGAATTTTAGCTGTCCCGTTTGGATCCGTAGCAGCTAAACTGAAGTTTTCCGTAGCAGCTGGTGGATCCAAACAGGGCCCTAATAATATTCGTTTTCCGGTAAAAAATATAAAGAAGAACTGAAGTTTTTTCCCGAACTGTCTGAAGATGCTGTAAAAATTCGGAAATGGGGTCTCGACTCGAGTGATTTGAAATTACAGGGATGAACAAAAATACCCTGTGATGGTTGTAAATAATTCTTATGCAGACGCAAACATCATCTATTTGTCTCCATATTAGATTGTACCTGATTTGTTTCCTTAAAAAATAGGTTCGATGGCACCTGCTCCAGAGTCCAGATAATCTCTGAGGATAATGTATGGTTCAGAACTCGTGCTAACGACATGTACTAACTGCTGACGGCTAACTCTGCATCATCTGATTAAGGTACACGCACGAACAGTGGTCGCATGCAGGCTCGTGGAAGCTGCAGCTGTAAAGCCACACATGTTGACCGCTACTCCTACCAAATACCGGCTGATCATGGCAAAGTGCATGTGTGAAACGCCTTTGTTTCAGTTTATTCAGTTTTTTAATTTGTCAGTTGGTTGTCATGGAGCTACAAAGCGCACAAAACTGCTGAGAGCATGACAGCCTGACGTGCGTGACGATCCAATTGCATATAGAGAAGATGCGGTCGTAGAGATCTCTATGGCAGTCAGAATACAAAATTCTCAAAGCCGCCGGACGGCCAGACATGCTCAATGCCTCAATCAGTGTGGTTAACTCTAACTGCAAATCTTCAGGCTCTCTGACATCCCGTTCTGGCTCTGCATTTGTTATAAGAAGCCTTTGCAATTCCAACCTCATTCCTCCCTCGCAGTGACTCAGTGACAACCAGCAAGAAGCCACCCATCGATCTTGTGCTTAGAGCCTCAGACCAACAAAGTTTCCAGCTCGTTCTGTCGCTTTACCGGTGGTGCAGAGATCGTTGCGAGATGAGGATGGAGGGGCTCATCCCTTTCGTCTTCGGCGCGATCAAGAAGCGGAGAGCGACGAGAAGGACGACGCACTACGACCTCCTCTCCACCCCCGGCGCCTCTCCTCCTCCCCCGACGCGGGGGCAGCCGGCGGAGCGGTTGACCGGCGCCGGCGCCTACCACGCTCAGAGCCAGAGTCAGAGCTGCCGCTTCGTCGTGCCGCGTTCGCTGGCCGACGAGCTCCGGCTCCTGGGCGACGATGACGACGACCGCGGCCCGGCGGAGGGTCTTCCGCGCGCCGGCCGGCGACGGGCGCGGGCTGTCCAGGTCCCGCAGGTTCAGCAGCATGCGTGTGTTTGGACGCGTCAGTGGCGTGCAGGAGACTGTAATTTTCTAGCTGTGCGTGAGGCTTAGCATGTGTCCATGTGATCGAGCGCGTCACGAGCATATCTTGTCCGTGCATGTTACGAACATTATTCAGGAAATAGTGCAATTTGTTGTTGCTTTTTTTTTCTTTTGTTGACAGGAATCGAAAACATTTCCTCCTAGATAATAATGAGTACCATTTTGCCCTGAAAAAGAAAAAGATCAATACCATTTTTTCTATATTGGCCCAAATAATGTCTAGCTGCCGGCGGCTTGCAACATGTTCGTCTGCCTGGTGGCTGATGCTGATTTGTTAGTACTGCTGGCCGGTGGTTGATAAGCTAGAAGAACATGTTACAAGGGTACGACGCTGCACGATCAGCTATTTATCAACCCGTTTTGAAGGTCGCTTGGGCTGGACTCGGCCTACATTTTTTTGGTGAAGAAATTTTTGGTGAGTCGCCGAAGTAAACCGGCGATGAGGGGTAATGGAACGGCGAGCCGGGAGGAGAGGTAGGGATCGGACGCATGGGACTATATCGGCGTGGCTGTAGGGCAACGGCAAGGGTTCTGCGTAAAAGGACGGTGGACGGGGACGTCCGGTTGCGCGGAGGTGGGATGGTAGGACGGCTGCTGCAACTGCAAAGCCTGCGTCATTGATCGGACGTCGGCCTTGACGAGCATGTAGAGCTCGATCGGGTGGGGTGAGCAAGCGGCGCTCGCGCCTCCTCTCGGGAGGCGGCGGGTGGACGACGGTGCCAGGGTACTCCATGTCTCCGTGTCGATGGCGAAGAAGGGGTACCTCCGATGAGGTCCACCTAGCTTCGCCTTGTTGCGGAAGTATTATTTTTACCCCTTTAAATGTCTCATTCAGGAGGTCTTTAATCCGGGATAGACTGATATAATGGCACAACCTAGTGACCTCGTTGCTAAATGTCAATCTCCACGAAAGGAGAGATGTTTTCTTTTGATGTTACACAAAAACGACAGTTTTATAGTGAGCTTGATGTATAAGCACTTGGTCAATAGCGGTGTAAGGGTTTTCCTGGCTTACTAAATTACCTCTAAAGATTAAGATTTTTATATGGTATTTAAAAAAATTTACTTTAACCAAGGATAATCTAGCGAGGAGGAATTCGAACGTAGCAAATACTGCAGCCGTAGTTCTGTGAAAACCATAAACCATCTATTCTTTCGGTGTGCTTTTGATAAATTTCTATGGAGAGTTGTACACTTAGTATTTGGAATTGCACCTCCATCATACTCAAGTGATTTATTTGACGGCTCGGCGAGACAAGGAGAACAAAAACCAAATCTGTTTTTATTGCCGGGAGCATTAACTTTACGTTGGGCAATATGGACTAGTAGGAATGAAGTAATTTTTTATAAATGACGACCAAAATCCTTTTTGCAGATCTTATTCAGGGGAACGTATTGGTTGCGGCATTGGGCCATGTTACAACAAAGTGAGACAAACTGAAAACTCGTCATTGTGACATGTCGTTCAGTAGAGATGTCACCTCTCCGATTCTTTTCCCTACATGGATGGTCTGTTAGTCTTTGGTTAGGCATTTGAGATCATGGTGTCCATTAGAACTTTATGTGCTTTTAAGTTTTAAATTTGTTGTAATAATTGGGGTCTGATCCATCCTCCTCTATAGAGGATGGTGAAGCCGGAATATTTTTTTCATTATCTAAAAAAGTTCCGCCTCGTTGCTGCTAGTATGCTACAATAAGACGCTCCAATCAACGCCAAGCCGCGAGGTTCCACATGGAAATCTACTGGCTGAAGTTGGAAGCTTATCTAAAAAAGTTCTGCCTCGTTGCTGCTAGTCTGCTACAATTAGACGCTCCAATCAACGCCAAGCCGCGGGGTTCCACATGGAAATCTACTGGCCAAAGTTGGAAGCTTATCTGAAGGATATGCGAAGAGGGTGGCAGTGGCCAACAGATGTTACAGATCTATTCAGAAAACTGGAATGTAAATTTTGTAACACCTCACAGGAACTGCAAAGCTGGACAGCCAAGAGCCCAAGACAATGGGAAGTGTAAGGTTACTGGCCAAAGAACTCATCCTGAAGTTTGACTAGGCGCAAGAGCGTCGAGAAGTTGAGTCCTCTCAGACGAGGAAGTAGAGTTCTGCAAACAGCTTAAGTTGCTCTATCTTAGGCCATGTTTGGAACAGCGATGGTGAAAAACGCTTCTTAAACAAGCTGTATAAATATGAAAATAACGCTTATTTGAGAAGCAGGACTGAACAACTTCCGCATTTTAGTACATATGAGGGCAGTAGGATAAGCGTGGTCAAAAAAATCTGCAAAAAGGTGTGTTGTTTGGCTTCTAATTTTAGCTTAGTTTGGCTATAAGCTGAAGTTAAGCTGTTCCAAACAGGGCCTTAATTAGCTTGACGTCGCTTGAGCGACAATGGCCCGGCAACATTCCAGATTCCTACAGATCAAGGAGGGAGATGCCAACATGAGGTTTTTTCACTTGCACGCCAACTACAGAAGATGGAAAAATCACATTGACTGCTTGCAAAGCGAGGATGGGCAAGGCAACTATGCGCTTTGATTTCTTTCAGGATCTGTTGGGAAAGGAAACTGCACAGAGGAAGAAGTTTGGAATGCGAAGGAAATGCCCACAGACAAGGCGCCTGGCCCCGATTGCTTCCGATAGCTTTACAGGAGCATTCTACAAGTCTGCTTGGTATGTGGCCAAGGGAGATGTGAGATGTGGGCAATCCAAGCTTTCGATAATGTCGACATGCGATAAGTCCATTGTGTGAACATTGCTCTCTGCTCTCTCTGATCCCAAAGAAGGCAGATGCCAAGCAACCTAAAGATTACCGGCCGATAAGCCTAACCCACAGTTTCCCGAAGTTGGTTTCCAAACTGCTCGCAAAAATCATCTGATAGCTAGACTTGGTGCATTGGTTGACTGCAATAAGAGGGCATTCATTAAAGGATAGACAATTTCAAATATGTCTAGGGGGCAGCAATCCATCTTAAGAAAAAGAAAGGTGAATAGTTTCTTCTGAAACTAGACATATCAAAGGCTATTGAGTTTTGACATTGTGGCCTGGCCGTTCCTACTTTAAGTGCTACAGGCATGGATTGACCTCGACGGCCTCAACAAGAGTTATGCTCAATGCCCAGCTAGGTGATTCACAGGCCAACTGTCGTGGACGTAGACAAGGAGACCCACTTTCTCCAATGTTGTTCGTACTTGTCATGGACTCATGGATGTGTTGAACGTACTCTTCACTTAGGCCAGCAATGAGGGGATCTTGCAACCGTTTAGACATAGATGAATAAAGTATCATTGCAGTCTGCAGGCTGATGATGCAATTCTCTTTGCATCGCCCACAGTTGAGGAGGCAGAAGCATCTGCTGCAATTCTGTACTCATACAGCTTGGCATCAGGATTGCGTACCAACTTTGAGAAATGTTCAATTACGTACCTCAATCTTCCACTGTGAAGGAAGCTAGGCTGCAGCCCATCCAGCAGATAACTGAGTTCCCCATCAAATACCTTGGTATACCTCTGTCGACGAAAGCTGTGCTTATCTCAATAATACAGGCCACTGGTAGAGAGATAGCTGGTAAGATACCCACCAGGAAAGGGCCACTAATTAATGACAAAATCTGGCAGGCTAACTCTTGTGAAATCGGCCATAAAATCAATGCCTATCTACTTGATTATGGCCGACAATCTACCAGCCTGGACAATCAAGGAAATCGAATCAACTCAAAGGAAATTCCTATGGGCTGGGAAGGATACTTCTATGAGGGGCAAATGCACTGTTGCTTGGGCAATTGTACCCATCTGATAATTTACGGTGGCTTTGGTGTGAGTAATTTACGGCGGCTTTGGTGTGAGAGGACTTTTACGGTACCCTATACCACTAATTTAAAGGACTAGAGCTTTGCTTGGCCAGCATCACACTAAAACGAACAGACACAGATAGAGTCTGGTCTGTCATGGAGCTGAAGATTGAGCCGGCCGTTCTTGCGCTATTTCAAGCGTCAGATACAATCAAGGTTTAAAATGGCGGGCTAAGCCTCTTAACTCTTTGGTTCTCCAACAGCTAATAGCAGCTATAGCTACGCCTAAAGCTAAACCATTTAGCGGATTTTGCAAATATTGAAAAGAATTCAGAGAAAATACATAGATTCGGTGATTAATCACTAGTTCTTAAAAAATAACAGACTATAAGACATAAAACCCATCACCATCAGTTCATCATATCACAGTAGTTCAGGGCTACACCATACATCACACTTAACATAAACTAAGCATAGACAGAGGAAACTTGGCATAACAACAACTTGAAGTTCAGGGCAGTCACATAAATCATAATAGTTCAAGTGCTCAACAAAGGATGACAAGTTGACAACAGGTGGACAATAACAACCGGAGGGAAATAGCAATAATAGGAGTGCATTCTACTCATCATCAGAATTAGAGACACAGAGAGACCTCTTAGATTCAGAAGAATGCATTACAGTGTGCCATCTCCATCTTCTTTTTTAGAAAAGGGAATATATTGATATTCCAGCCTCTGCATCGAAAAGATACATACAACTATCATTATTACAAAAGAAAAGGCTCTATTCGTAATAGCACACAGGCCTAGGAAAAAAGAGCAGAAAAAAAGAGCTATCACCATCATTAGCTCCAAACTACCAACACCAAAAAGACCTGTCCAAACCATACGTATTGACACATCTTCTACGACCAAAAGCACATAGTCAACGGTGGTGTTTCATACACCTAACCTGAATCTACTCAGAGCTGCCACCAACAAGGCCGTCGTCTTCATCTTGCTCCAATTAACCAGTTTTAAGTATCGCTGGCACAATCAACCGGTGTAGAACTGGATCATAGATGAATAAGATCAAGCCTGGTGTCTTGCTGAACGAACACCACCGTGTCCAGTATGCTAATCGCTGTGTAACCTTGACAAGAATGGACCCCGTGGACTCGCCATCCCTTCCTCGCCACAGTGCTTGCAGTCGCCGCAGCTTAACAGAGCATCAAATTCCACAACGACGCCTCCAAGGAGGGAAGCGACGCTGATTGCGCCGCCGTCGCCTGACCTGAAGACCAAGGCTTTACACCCAAGAACGTATGCAGAGAAGCCGCCGCTGCTATCGTCGCCCATCAATCCGTGCGAGGTGAAGAAACACCCCCTGCGCGACGAGCGCAACACTTTCGTTGCACGGAATCCGGTGAACGGAGGGGATCCCCCACTCACCGCCGCCAGCCAAGAAGCCCCCGAGGGTGGCTGCACGGCGACGCCGCGGAACCGGGGACGGCCGGCAGATGGCCAGCGGCCCCAACGGCGCGGGGAAGTCGACGGTGGCGGCGGAGGGCGACGGGAGAAGAGGACCAAAGCGACCGGTGAGGAACGTCGCACGGCGCCGGTGATGAACGACCACGGAAAAATCAGATCTAGGGTTGGTGGTGGTGCTGCAGGTGGAGGAGCGACCGAAGGGATGGAAGAGAAAGGGGAAGGAGGGGGCCGCCGCCGCCACGAACCGGCGGCGGCGGCCGGCGCAGATCAGAGAGAAAGCCTGGCGGCGGCGGGCGTGTCCCCCTCGTGTCGCCTGGGGGCGACGCGAGGGTCGCGGGAGCGCTTTTGTCATCTCCATCTTCTGAGTCGGATGACGAAGCTACAGGTTGCATAGAAACATCACGCATCAAATATTGCAGGTTCCTAAGCTTCTTCTTTCTAGGGCGGATATGTCTCTTCCTTTTTGCTTGTGCCTGTGATATTGTTGCGTGTGCTTGTAATGGCGACTCTCCCTGTGATGCTCCATGTTGCAGACATTGTTCAACAGCTTCACTTAAGAAAGGCACAATACCAGTGATAAACTCATTGTCATCATCTGCGACAACATCTTCAACTTCCTTCTCTAAATTGAAGGATCTCGACCCTTCATCTCTTTCTTGTTCCTTAATTTGGAGTTAAACTTCACAAAAACAAGATCTCTCATCCTTCCCTGAAGTAGCCTATTCCGCTTCTTCGTATGAACCTATGAGTGAAAACAACTCAATCACTGGATTTTTTATGAACTCATGAACATGATTAACAAACATAGCAAACTTTGGTTCAGTGAGCAAATGAAATTTACAATCTAAGATCATACTAACAAGAAAACGAACCATTCAGTGAGGAAAAATTCATTTTTACCGGCTCAAAAACTGATCAATGCCTCCCACAAGTTGAGGAGCTGCCTGTTGGCTTGAGAATATAATCTTTGATGCCAATATCCTCAAATTTGGCGTACTTGTGCTATGCATGGTTCAGCCACCACTTTGCTGCATAAACAAGACTTTAGGAGCTAAAAAATTGTGACAGCAAAATAAAGGATGGTATTTTTTCCACTAATTCAGTTATTTACCTGGATTGAAATTCTTGTTTCCCCTCTGCCTTACAGCAATTTCATACCCAAATGTCCCTTGTTGATCCTGATAGTGTTGAGTTCCTCAATTATATTCTTGGGTTGCTTCATCATCAACCATCTTTGTAATACATGCAATCATCTGTGGCTTATCTGTCCAAGCTGTGGGTAGCTGCAGGGGCTCGTCATCTAGGTTGTTTGGTAAATAAGTAATAGTACCATGTTGCACAGCCTTTCTCCTTTAGATGTAACCCCCTCCTGTAATATACAAGTAGCCAGAGGCAGCATGAGCGCTGAGCTCCAAAGTTGTGTAAAATCTTCTTATCCATTTAATACAAAAATATGCAGTCCTCATGCGTATTAAAATTGGGAGGTTGAATTTGGGAGTAAGATGTCACTTCGTAATCATTGCGCTACTGTAGCATTTCTTTTGTATTTGTGAAAATTTATCCAAAAATTGATTAATTAGGCTCAAAATGTTCGTGTCGCAGAGTACAACAAAACTGTATAATTAGTTTTTGATTTCATCTACATTTAGTACTCCATGCATGTTATGACATTTTGACGTGACAGGGAATCTTCTTTTTGCATAGTGTATTTGGGAGTTGCTTTTTAGAACTAAACAAGGCGAATTTACAAAAGGATGCAGATCGATATTCTTGCACACAACCTTGAATCATAACACTACTGCCACAAATATGCGACACTTTTTATTAAAATCTCAAACTTTAAAATTTTGACCATCACTGTAACTTTCAAAAAAAATAGAAGCATAGAAATCATATATGTGTGTAGACTTGTGTTGAAAGTATTTTTCATAATTTTGTACATATCATATATTCATAAATTACAAATATTTTCCAATAAGAAAAATAGCAGATCGATGAAGTTAAAAACTCAAAGAGCATGAAGACAGTGGCATCAAGTGTTTATCACCATATGATACTATATATATATAGTCGAGTACTTGAATATCTTTTTCATCTGTGCCTGATGACAAATTAAAGGTAATATATGAACTTATGAACAGATCAAGACACTAAAGAAATGCATATAACTATGTTAGATAAAGCACCAAAGCAGCAGTTAAATTGCATTGCACGATTTATTTTTGCTTTCTACAAGTGCGCAGACAATCTATAAATAGCATATTTGGAAAAGGGAGCGTGAACACATGTTATCAACAAAAGTGGAAACACAGATGTGTAGCTAGCTAGTGACATAACACAGAGGATATATTAAACCATGAAGATTTAATTATCTTGGTATCAAATATTTGGCACTTCCAATGTTTTCGGAACATCAAATAAAGCATGAAAGGTGTAGAAAAGAAAATTTGTTGTGCGGTCAATAATTTGTGCATGGAGGACATTAAAGTATTAGTTTACTGTCTAATTTGGTTATTCCAAAATGACAACAATCTAGGGTCCAATATCATTTTCCTAATCGGAAAGCAGAATAGCATATATTTAAGACTAAATATGATCATGGTGAGATTATCCATCAAAATGCAATGTGTATCGTTGTTTTCAAACACCATATAATAAATACGAATTTAGAAGAGTATTCAGATGCCCAAACAACCACCACTGCTGTTATCAGTAGATAGGATGCTTTGGTCTGATGAAATGTCAACATGTTTCCTTGCTTATTTAAGAAGCCGATAGGCGAAGCTACCTGTGAATTGGACCTGGTGCACTGCTTAGAGAACTTCAATTTTTTCGTACTAATACATGGTGGATTTGGGTTTACTTAGTGGTAATATTTTATTTACCTTGGTGCCATGGCACCATGGTAGGTGAACATGGCCTCGTCTATAGATGTGTGAGAAAAGCTTTGAAATGGCATGAGTTTTGAAGAAAATAAAAGGTACCCGGCCTTTTCACAGAAAGATCATAGATACATAATATTATACAATGGCCTATTGCATTCAGATCTATCTATCATCAAATTGTTCTCTTCTATGTCATTCAAGTCAAATAAGCATAAAAACCAAAGTGATACAATACGATGTACATATTATTGACCAATAATATGTTTGCGAGCTCAGCTAATTCGTAACATGGAAAACTCAATATAAGAAGATTATAGCCTATACGTTTATAAACTAATCGAGAAAACAGGTAAATTTTAGAGGCTCATATGGCAAGTAAAGATGATGTGTCCTTAAAAACAGTGGCGAAACCACGTTGAGCTAGCATGGTGACATGCCACTAGGGTAAAATAAATATTAGCAATAACTAGACCCAAATCCATCATGTATTTCTACAAAAAATTTCTATGTTACTTAAACAGTGCACGAGGATCAAACTTACAGCTACCTTCGCCTCTGCTTAAAAAGGACCAATGTCAGGAGCTTTAGAGAAGCAATGATAATCAGCCAACCGTGATTAGTGCAAAAACTCAGAACTACGAGATCAATAAGCAGTTCCATTAACTTTGAATTACAGCTGCTAGATGATAGCGCAGAAAGGGAAATAGGAAGTTCCATTACTTCAAGGTAACAAGTCTACTAACTCTGTTAATACGGTGTACTAGTTAAAGAACGGAACAAGTAAATCTGTAAGCTAGTTGATGAACTGTCAAAAAAAGGAAAAAAGTTGTGTGCGCGCGGTGCGCACGGCGCCTGGCGTGCGCGCCCCTCCGCATCTCCCTCCGTGCGCAATCCAACGTCAGGACGTCAGGGGGGCAGGGGGTCAGGGGGTCACGGGGCAGGGGGGGTCAGGGGAGGCATGAATTCACGGGGAGACGGCTGCTGGTCCACCGGTCAGCCGCAGCCAGGCAGGGGTGCGCACGGCAAGCGCGGTGCGCAGCGCGCTCACCCTATTTTTTTCCCAAAAAAAAGATGTTTAGAAGCAGATAATTTCAGGAACACAAGACTAACACTACTACAGAAATGAACATCACAAACGGTCAACATTGTGATATCCCTCATCACAAATGGTTTTGTTAAAATAAATTTTTTCCCTATTGTTTTCGTATTTTTTTGGGATTTGTTTCGGACGCAGGAAATCACAAACGGTTCGTAGCACGAACCGTCTGTGATGGGGGTATCACAAACGGTTCCCCGAGCATCACAAACGATTCTCAAAACCGTTTGTGATGGCCTTTGGGAACCGTTTGTGATGACGTTTCCTGGAGTAGTGTAAAGCAGCTCAAAATTTTGTCAATACCATGGGCAATTGACAGATTTTCTTTACAATGAAGCATATCTATGTGTCACTATGCATTAAGCAACCATAAATGCAAATAAAGCTGAATCCGATCCTAACGAATGAAGAGATTGGTTTAATTAGGTTCTCCTATCAAAATCAATTAAGGCCTAATATAAACCAGTGGCCAATTTGAGATGTAATTAAACTGGAAAGTGGTTGACTGGTTACACATTAGTGATATGCAGTTTGCATTGCCAACCTAATAATGGAAAATGAATTGTAAGGGTGACTTACCTAGTTCCTTAGGGCGCTTTACACCAAATTAACAAAGGTTGGGGGTAGGTAAAGACAGGAGCAGCAATCTGTTAAATCTCCCAAATTGAAATTGTGTTCCTCCTTTCACTTTCACCTGCTGCAGACTCATCCCAGCCAACCCGGCCTGCCAACACATTAAACCTGTGAATCAGATATAAACATAAAATATATAAGAATATATACCATTAATGGTGTGTCTTTTGGCAATCAAACCTGTAAGTTGCATCACTGGGAGTTCTGGCGTACAGGATCCAGATTACTTAACCCAGTTACTCTGGCCATATGTACCGGAAAAACATTGAATAATTTAATTAGCAATATACAGTAGACGGCAAAAACATGAATATCCATATGTTTTGCTAGGACAAAGAAATTAGACATAAATTGAATGCTCAATAACTTGCAAAGTAGAGTATATATATAGGTGAAAAGAGTTATTGTACTGTCTCATTCATCTCATTCATGATTCTCAGTCTCGTAAATCTCATTCATGATTCACAGTCTCGTACACCATCCAAAATTGCATTCCTAAAGATATCAGGTTATCATTCAGTGCCTTTTGGTATCTGGCAACGGGCCGGGTACCAAATTCAGTAGGGCTTGTTCTGAAAGTTCACATTTCAGAAAAATCAGACTGAAAGTGACTTACATAAAAAGGCTATTTAGAGCTATCATGGTGGGGAAAACACAGTGTATAGCTATCAATCTATATGGAACTGACACGTACTTTAGCTATAGTTTATCCTTCAAATGAATTCCGTCACCATATAAAGTTAGTTAAGATCATATATCTCTAAGGAAAAGGTCAGTGCTGACTCCTGATGAAGTTCACACAACAACTCTACATGATTCAGGCGTCCCAAACCCTTGGTGATGGTTTTTTTTTGTGTGTGTGTGTATAAATTCAAACCTTACATGTGCATTGAACAAAAGAGTGCTGATCTCATGCTTATAGAAGATGATACTAAAACTGCAACAACCTATAATTATTTGGGAAAAGATTCATATCATTGCATGCTCGTAAGTTAAAAGCAAAATGGCAGTTGTTTACCAGTGTCAGTAAACTTCTACTAAAATTGCAACAACTCCCTGAAGGTTGGGATCCAAATATTTTAGATTTGTTTGTGTCATCTAACGATGCAAATTAAAAATCCCAACCATTTAACTGCATTAATAGCAAAAACTTAGCTTATGGAAATACAAAATTCTGAAGGGCGGGCTTGGTGCAGCGGTAGAGCCTACCGTCTGTAACCGGAAGGTCCCGGGTTTAAGCCCCAGCCTCTGCATATTTATGCGGGTAAGGTTTGGGCGCTATTACAACCCTTCCCCAGACCCCGCACGGTGCGGGAAGCCTACGGCACTGGGTACGCCCCTTTTTTTTATGGAAATACAAAATTATATAAGCATCCAATTTCACATAAGATCTGCAGCATTTAGGCATGGATTGGCATGGAAAATTGACTTTTTTCCAGGTACCAATCCTATCCTTATCTTGTAATCTTGGAGAGAAAAAACTAACTCTGAAAATCGATAGCACATGATTGAATCTTGTAGTCGAACCCACCCGTACACACATTGTAGCAACACTTTCCACCTAAGCAGCAATGCTACTTTTACATTTTACCATGTACGCACGTTGACAGAGCCCTTGAGAGAGTAAGAGAGTATGTGCGGTGTGCATCGTACCGTATCTGATCAATGGTGAGGCAATATAACATCTTGCTCGCCCGCAATTGCTCGTTGTAGCTTGTGTTGATCTGCCACAGGAGCGGGTTGGCTGTGATCATTGGGTCAGGTGGGCAGCCGTGTCTCATATATGACTTTCCCTCCCTACCCGCCACCTTTGCGGAGGGCACTGCAGCGCCCTTTCCCATGGTGATGTGGCCACCCTATGCTCCCTCTAGGGGCACCTAGTGCAGTGGAAGGTTCATGTGTCGGGATGGAAGTCCTCCAACGACTAGTTGGTGTCTCCCTCTATTCCTTCGCTAGGCAATGCCATCACCAAAGCGGCTTTTCATGTATCTAATAGAGAGGTGCATGAGGCACAGATAAAATGGGAGGGGGCGGCAAAATATAAGGCTAGGCGTGGGACCTATGTGTGTGGAGGTAGCAAGGCTTCTCATGCCTTATGTGCCACGTGTCCCCACGCGAAGGGCACCACGAGTCCGCGAAAAGTGGAGAGGCGTTGAAGACAAGAGTAATGTTTAATTTCCTCGATTAAATTAAACCGCAAATAGGAAACTTATAAACATGATATATCCACATGCATGCAGGGTTTTCAAAAAGAAAGTTACATGCTCAGTCAGTGGCTTCTGCATATATATTAGCATCAAGAAAAGCAAATCTAGCTAACAGAAAGCAGTTAGCCTGCTTAAGACACAGTGACATACATGCTCGCAATAATCTACACCGAATAGACATGCATGCGTTCGTAATGCCAAACAAGATGTTGCAATTCATGTACGTCGGAGGTGGTGTGTCAAGCTAGGCACGAAGGCAGCTTACGAAATGGTTTGAGTTTGGTTAACAATAATAGTTAACCTTCCATTACTCACTAGAAATCAGTATCTCCACCTCCTGTGTTTTGCAACAAAGAAAACATATGAATATAGTTCTAGCTAGCTAGCTACTTCTGCTGCTCAAAGAAATCCATACAAACACATATGATATGTGTGCAGCACACGCCTTCAAACACTAGATTTCAGTAGCTGATACATATAGCATGCGCAAAAATATGACAATTCGCAAACCAAGTAAACTAGCCTTGTTGCAGTCCAGAATAAAAAACATATATGTTTATAGTTCAGATACAAGCTTACTGAGTTGGTTATCTCAAACTCACATAGTCACATCACAGGCAGAATAGAAATTAAAACGGCATACATCACAAATTGCACGGCGAAAATCTCAGAATGCATGATCAACTGAACCTACATGTAATTGAGATATATGAAGCTTTGCTCGGCAACGGCAATACGGCACAGAGTGAACCTGCAGCGCCAGCAGCAAGCGGGATCGATCATTGACCAGAGATCAGCTTCTGACGCCGGCGGGGATATGGGGGCTCACGGGAAGGAGGCGGCAGCGGAGACGGCGGCGGCCTCACAGCAGCAATCTTCCAGTCGCGTCGAGCAGCAGTAGCAGTACTCCGGTGATGCTGGCATTCCAACGGCGTACTCCGGAAATGCGTCCTCATCCCACTCAGCGCTGTTGAACCCTGCTGGAGCATAACCTGGCGCGGTGGGGGTGTAGGAGCTGTGGTCATGGACAGGCAAGGCGGAGGGGTATGTCAGCGACACTGGGGAGTAGGGTGGCGTCACTGGGGAGTAGCCCGGCGACATGGGGGAGTAGGGCGGCGTCACTGGGGAGTAGGGCGGCGTCACGGGGGAGTAGCCCGGCGACATGGGGTAGTATGCCGGCGACATGGGAGGGTAGGCCGGGGAGTAGTAGGGCGTCGGCGTCACCGGGGAGTAGCCCGACTCCCACCACGCAGATGTATGAGCGCAGCCGCCGAATTCTCCAGGGCAATAGCAACCTGGCACGGCTAAGCGGTTGTCATAGATCGGCAAGGTGGGGGCGGTGGGGTGGAGATAGGACGGCGGCGAGCCCCGCGCCGGAGATTCATGCTCCCCGACGCTGAATAATCCTCTTGGGCCATAGTTGGACGGGGCTATCGGGGGAAAGGCCATCGAGTAGGGGCGGTCATCTGGAGGTGAGGTGGGGGAATTGTAGATCGGCGACGGCGACGGGGTATAGTTCGGCGATATTGATAGGTCGTCGTCGGCGGGGACATAATCGGCCCACGCCGTCGCCGGCAAATTGGAATTGATTGGGGTGGTGAGGGAGTAATACGGCGATGGTGGTGAGGACGGCGTGATCGGCGCGTCCAGCGTCGATTTAGGGGAGGAGTAGGGCCCCGGCCACCACAGAGGCGGCTCCGGCCATGGCGACCCCGGCGGGGTGACGGGGCTGTAGTAAGGAGAAGGCGGCGGGCTGCTGACCGGGTGAGTGGTGGGGCTGAAGGCGGCGGCGGCGACGGAGCCGACGGCGGCGGCGAAGCTGCTCGGTGAAAGCGGGGACGGGGAGGACGGGGAGCCATGCGGCGATCCGTTGGGCAGCGACGCCATGGGCAGTGGGAGGCGCGGCGAGGGCGAGCAGATCTCGGCCGCGAGCGGGCGGGCGGAAAGGAGATGGGGACGACGGCGCGATGCGCTGGTGTGAGTGTGTGTCTCGCTCGCTGTTGCTTTTGCCCTAAGAAGAGGCGGTGTGGAATGGTTATAGTGCCGTGTCCTTATGCGGCGGTCGGCGGATCGCCCGGGTAGGTAGGTGGGGGGTGCTCGTTGGAATTAGCCGGCGTGCAAGGAAAGCACTGGGCTGCGGGATATCGTTGTTGTTCTGCCCCGGCCCAACCTATTCTTGCTTGTTATATGGGCCCACATAAAAAACAGACTTCAAGTATGCAAGATAGTATGTCAGTGGTCATGCCATTTGTGTGTCTGTGTGTGGGATCCACTTAGAAAAATTGTCTGCTCTCTCACTCCGCTGGCACAACTGAAAAACTCCTTGGTTTCCATCCCATCTTACAGGGAAAACGTGCTCAGGGCTCACGGTTAATCATCTTCCCCGCAGTCTCACTTACTCCGCGTTCCCGAAGCCTAGTTATTTGAACCGGACCAGACCGACCGGTTCGACTGGTTGAACCGGAGCCCTTATTGGTTCCGCTCAATTTAAAAGACCTCTCGTGCAATTGAACCGGGAATATTCTGGTCGAACTGGATATAAAACCAGCCATCGAATCACTACAGACCGGCGCCTGGTAGAAAAATAGACGTGAACCGGGATTATTCCGATTGAACCGTGGTTTTTGCTAAACCGGACATAAAACCGACCATCGAACCACTGCAGACCAGCGCCTGGTAGAAAAATAGACGTGAACCGGGAATATTCCGGTCGAACCGCGGTTTTTCACTAAAACCGGACATCGAACCACTGCAGACCAAACTGGAGCCCTTACTGGTTTGACTCAATTGAAAGACCGCATGTGCAATAGAACAGGGAATATTCCAGTCGAATCGCGATTTTTTGCTAAAACCGGACACAAAACCAGCCATCGAACCACTGCAAACTAGCGCCTAGTGGAAAAATAGACGTGAACCGGGAATATTCCAGTCGAACCGCGATTTTTTTGGTAAAACCGGCCATCGAACCACTGCAGACCGGCGCCTAGTGGAAAAATAGACGACCAAAGATCGCCTGTGCAATTGAACCGGGAATATTCCGGTTAAACCGTGGTTTTTTGCTAAAACCGGACATAAAACAAGCCATCGAACCACTACAGACCGGCTCCTGGTGGAAAAATAGGCGTGAACCGGGAATATTCCGGTTGAACCGCGGTTTTTACTAAAACCGGCCATCGAACCACTGCAGACCGGCACAAATAGACGTGCGCGACCATCGAACCCACGTCTGCGGGCTCCCAACTCAGCTAAGCTACCATCAGACCGTGTGTGATGTTGGTGAAATATAAAAGATCTATATTCTAATTGAACCGTGTTAGACCGGCAATCTGACGGGTTGGACCAATCAAACCGTGAACCGAGGAGTTCACCGGTTCGATAACCGGTCCGGTTCAAATAACTAGGTCCCCAAGGCCCGTGCGGCAACATGCTATATTTAACTCTCAGCAAAGAATTAAGTTTTTTTTCATTTTTTTAGCCTCAAAATATTTTCTACTATCCACATACAACATGTGTTACTCCATGTTAAAATCTGGTATATTTTTATATTTGTTTTCTATAATTAATTAATTATATTTTAAACAATTTTTTGAATTAGGTCAAATTTAAAACGCAAGTGATTCAAATAAGGAGAAATATTATATTCATGTTATTTGTCGAGTGCCAAAAAAACACTTAGCAAAGAGCACTTGCCAAACAAGCTCTTTGTCGAGTGTATTTGCTTTGACACTCGGTAAAGATGTGAGTTTGCCGAGTGTTTTTTACACTTGGTAAAGATTTAATTTTTTTCCTCTTTTGACCTCAGAACTTATCTACTCTCCACATACAACATGTATTGCTCCATGTTAAAATTTTGTACACTTTTATATTTGTTTGCTATAATTAATTAATTAATTACATTTCAAGATATTTTTTGAATAAAGACAAATTTGAACTGCAAGTGATTCAAATAATAGAATACAATGAGTAAAAAATTATATTCATATTATTTAGTCCAGTTTGAGTCCTTATCCATAAAATGAAAAAAAATCAAATATCTTAAGTCAAGAAATATGATCACTAACATGTGTCTGAATAATTTTTAAATTCTAAAAAAAGAAAATTAAGTCTGAAAATTATGAGATTTATCTTGATGTGATGGTATCACATATAGAGACTATGATAAAAGGTTGAGAATATTTCGCACATTTTGTCATAACGATATTTACAAAATCGAAACAACTCACAAGAGGTATATGTGTAATTGTATTGTATGTGAGAGAGTTAGTAATTTATTTTTTGAATACAAACTTTTTATATGATATCGTATGAAAAGACTTTATACAAAAGTCATACAACTCGACGAAATACAAAACTTTGTAGTTGACAACTTTTATATTTGAGATTATTTAATAACTCAAAATGTTATTATAAGTTATCTGGTTTGAAATTTGAAATGTTCACATGATCTCGAATGTTAATAAGTTGTATAATAAAGTTGTACATATCCACGAAATATAAAACTTTGTAGTTGATAACTTTTTAATTTAAGATTGTTTAATACTTTAAAATATTCTTATAATATATCTAATTTGAAATCTTTAATTTTAAAATTTTTCAAATGACCTTGGATGTAAATGTGTTCTATATCAAAGTTTTAGGTCTCTAAGAGATGTAAAAGTTATTAGTATACAACTTTTTCATTTGAAATTGTTTAGCCTATCCAAAATTTCGTTATGAACGCATAGAGGAAACACAACTTGCCACGTCATCGATCCAACCCTTCAAAATGGTAAGCTCCTATTGATCCATACATGACTACATGAGCACATGAATCACCCCTCCAACATACAAATAAAATATCTCTCCCACCTCTCCCTCTCTCTCATCTCTCTCCCCCTCTCATGGCCTCTCTCATCTCTCTCCCTCTCACCAGGACACCAGGCGGAGGCACGGCGCGGCGCGGCCGGACGGGGCCTACAGGCTGCATTGGATTGGCGGCGGTCGGCGGCGGCTTGCAACCAGCGGGCGCATTTCTTTTATTATTATTTTCAACCATTGTTTGTCGAGTGTCAAAACATGGCACTCGGCAAAGTTTTCTTTGTCGTCACCTTGTTTGCCGAGTGGTCTACGTCGAGGGCGGCACTTGGCAAATCCTTTGCCGAGTGTTATACGCCCTTTGCCGAGTGTCTCGGACACTCGGCAACTGTACTGTCTCCCGTAGTGATGCTAGGTTTGGATATAAGGTATCCAGACAATGATTATAGGTAAATAATAGTTTTTGCGAAGCCCAAACGCTCACACACACATGCATAGATACTTGCTCCTATAAATATAAGCATGGATATATACCTTTTCCCAATAACTGTGAGTACCTTCGAGAAATCAGGCTAACCTATCTTGAAATTAGGCATACTATAGACGCCTAGCAACCTATGGGTACATCACCTGCCATTGAAAGAATAATGGAATAGATCCAGAAAAATACGAGTACCCCTAAGTTGGAGGATTTCAACCTAGGTGGATAAGTTCAAGCACAATGAAACTAGCTGAATCGCTCAGTTTATGCACATACATATTGCTATTTTTGTATATAAATGCATGCCATTGTAGAATGCATAATATTAACTCTCTTTGACTTTGTCTGTTGATTTAAGGAAAACTATTTTGATTGATCATCTATCTATATACTACAAAGGTCAAAGGAGGGTTTTTATGTCGTCTTTTACCCAAGTAAAACAACTTATATTTTTCATGATGGCCCCACTTGCTAGGAAATCGGTGTAAAAGTTTCTTGTAGAATTACCTATTCTAAATATTTCTACCATTTCTTTTTTTAATCATTAATCATAACCGTTGTGCCCTTTTATTCACGCGCATATCTAAACCCATGCATACCTCAATCACGTTGATCAACCCTCCTTCCTTTCTTTGCATGTAGTTTCCATGATTGTAATTCCTTCCTCACCAAGATCCCAGAAGGCCCTCTCCTGCAATAATGTGAGTCTTTCTTGTCTTGCCTTCTATTTCTTTCCTTATTGAGATCACACATGGCTCTCTATACGGGGTTTGCTAATTTTTACGGCCGCACGCCAGGGCCTTCTGTATGGTCAATTTTTGGACATACCATTTTTAGAGAGTGATCTGCACATGGTTCCTTTCACTTTCCCTTGAAGATCCTTTTCGCAATTCATGTTTCTTTTTACATCATTGTTGTCCTAGCAGCCTAAAAACAAAACATAAAACTTTGGGAGCAAAATTTTGGAACCAAAGTTGAAAACAAATATTATGCACAAAATTTAGAATCACTTGGGAACATTTATTTTTGGAAAGAACTAAAAAAATATGAAACAAAAAATGTATAACACAAAACTTTGAAAGTGCAATTGTTGTTGAATAAAAACTCAAAAATTAAAGTTATACAAAAATTTTGGAAACATTCAGGAAAAAACTGAAAAAATTTAGCGGAACATCAGAAAAAAAGCAAAATACAAAACATTCAAAGAAAAATTTTGGAATAAAACGTTGAGCACAAAATTTAGGAACATGTTTCTTAAAATAAAAAAATATTGAGAAAAATCCAAACAGAATTCTTAACCCAAAAAAATTGGAACAAAAATAAAAATAGAAATGCTATACATAAAATTTTAGACAAAAAAGAAAAGGAAACAAAATTCGCAAGGTAGTTAAAAAATGTAAAACGCTACCACCACAACACTCATCCCTCGGTCCGCTACTCACATCGTAGTGCCCTCTTGCAAGATTTGCACAGAGGGATTGATTTGCACTAGATATGTTTCCATTAGCATATGCCATTGCCCGTGCGGCCTCTCGTAGTCCTGCGGCCCCACTCACACTTCCCTTCACACCCTCCAGGTTGCTCGGCCACCCCTCATGCATCCCACTTCTAGATATAGAAGGAAGAATAGAGGAGAAAGGAAGATAAATAGGAGGAGAGATGAAATAATTATGGATGGCGCACAAGATAACGACAAGACAGCAGGGCCCACCGAGTAGGTTATGGGGGAGAAATGGAATCGTCAAATCGATCACTAGGAATAAAACTCACACGCAACTGTAAAACTGAATTTCTATTATGTAGTCTCCTTGCAATTACCGCTCTTCATCTCTTTGCAATTGTTATGATGTTTCCTTTTTTTATATTGCCTTTTATTTGCTTTTTTTCTTTTTTGCGCATGTGATTAATTATTGCTTACTTCATTCATTTCTTTTACTCAGTTGATGTTTAATCAGGAAAGTTGAGGTCCAACACCTCGCTAATGTGAACGTGATTGCTTCGTGTGGCTGGCCGCACCGTCTCCTCCGTCCGCGTTGCTTCTCCCTCTTTGCAATGAGAGCATCCTAATGCTCTGTATCGCCCATCATCGAAGCCACTGCACGAATCGTTGTTTTCATAGTGTTTATTTTTCTATACACAAATTAAATGATTACAGAGTTTATGCTTTAGAACATATTACAGAATTATTGTTTGTCAAGTCGGCTAAACATTACACGTGAATGCACACGATTGTAGTCGATCAATAAGACGACATCAAGCAACAACCGATTGAAAACTCTAATACGCTGGATTGGAACGGGATGGTTTTATTCTACACGAATGAAGTACGTTGTGATGGTAACCATACCTCCATGTTAGATGCAGAAACTCAGATTGGCACCATGTAGAGGAACGATTTCAGAAAAAATTAAGTTGTTGGAAAAGTAAAATGTTATCGAGTGGGGACAGGCTAGTTTTAATTAATTCAGTCCTTAGTAGTTTACCTCTGTTTATGCTCTCTTTTTTCGAGATACCTAGAGGTGTACTTAAGAAGATTGAGTACTTTCGATCTAGATTCTTCTGGCAGTGTGAGGAGCATAAAAAAAAGTATCGGCTAACTAAGTGGAGTGTTGTGTGCACCCCAAAAGAGCTGGGAGAACTAGGGATATTAAATCTAGATGCCCACAATAAATGCCTTCTCAGTAAGTGGTTGTTTAGGCTAATAAATGAGGATGGCGTTTGGCAAGAGCTTCTGAGAAGAAAATATTTAAAATATAAGACCATTACCCAAGTTGAACACATGCCGGGTGATTCTCAATTTTGGGCTGGGTTATTGGGCGTGAAAAAGGATCTCTTGAGGCTAGGAAGCTTTAGGTTGGGAGACGGTTCACAAATAAGATTTTGGGAGATGCATGGATTACAAATCGCCCCCTTATGGATTTATATCCTAGTGTTTACAATATAGTTCGCAAGAAAAGTGCAACTGTCAGCAAGGTCCTATCCATAAGCCCCCTAAACATGGCGTTCAGGAGATCTTTGGTAGGAGCAAACTTAGTAGCTTGGCACAATATTGTAGCCATGGTTATGAACATTCAATTACTAGATCAAAAAGATGTGTTTGTATGGGGCTTCAACAGAATGGAAACTTTTCTGTGAGGTCAATGTATAGGGCGCTTTTGGTAGAACCGGCCCTGCCTGTTAATACGAAAATTTGGAAGCTCAAATTACCTTTGAAAATAAAAGTTTTTATGTGGTATCTATACAAAGGAGTAACTCTAACCAAAGATAACTTAGCTAGACGACGATGGCAAGGGAGTTTACAATGTTGCTTTTGTAGTCTAAATGAGTCGATTCAACATTTATTTTTTGATTGCCATCTAGCAAGATTTATATGGAGAATTTTGTATGTCTGTACGGGTATTCCTCCTCCACTAAACGTCCATCATATGTTGCCGGGCTGGTTAGAAGGAATTAATAGGAAGCTAAGTTCGCTCATTTTGGTTGGAGCATGTGTTATATGCTGGGCCATTTGGTTGTGCCGAAATGTTGTGACTTTTGTTAAGTCTCCGATACCTTCTTATATGCAGGTGATATTCAGGGCTACTCATTGGACACGGTTCTGGTCTCTGCTTCAGAAGGAGGAGAATCGTCCTCCGATGAAGGATGGTTGCCGCAAGCTTGAGAACACAACCTGGAAGATCTTCGCCCAAAATGGTTGGAGATTTAGCAATAGAATTGCACTTTGAGTTCTTGGCAAGTCGAGAGTTCGTAATAATGTTGCTCCAAATTTTAGTGTTTGAGATACCTCGGTGGTGGTTGTTTGATTTTGTTATCAAACTTGTAATAAGAAACGGCTTCATGCATTGGTCGATGCAGCGGCTGGGATATTAATTAATATATTTCCTTTTCTAAAAAAAATGTTAGATGCACCTGCTCCACATAATCTCAGTTGGTTGAGCACTTGGAACGGCAACGGGCATGCATAATTTAATGTCTGAATGATTTCTTGTATGGCAGTTGACTCTGCACCTGAATAGATCGGATGAGGCGTATGTACGAACAGAATAGAACCGTGGTGTAGGGAGACGTGGACGGTTCAGCTGCAATCAGTTTGGGGCAAGTCATGTTGACCAGTACCCAAGATCGTTGCGATCAGTTCACTTTCTTCTTCCTCTCGGTTAATTGTCAGGAAGCAACATTATAAAACTGGATCATGACCTGCAGCATGATGGATTCACGCAGATCCAATAGCTGAGCTGAAGTCATATCTCTACCGTACCGCACTCAGCCAAGTATTATAAAATCTCAAAGATAACACAGTTACAGTCTGAATTAGTCGCTAGTAGCTTTTAAAAAACAGTGGCTAATAGGAGGTCTATGCAAACTCTGACATCATGCATGATCTGGTTCTGTGCTATAAGAATCGCTGCAATGCCGCTCCATTTCCTGTTCGTGTTCATAGCATAGCAAGGAAGCTAGAGACCGGTCTTCTCTGCCTCGATCAATCAAGAAAATCTCCTGCTCGATGTCTGTCGCTTCAAGAGAATCTCTGTTATAGCAGTTGTGATGTTGGTATCTCGCCCTTATCTGCAGTGGTTTGGTTTGTTCTGGTCGTGTTAGGATTGAAGTGTTAATGTTGTTGTTTTGTGTTTTCCTCCCTTCTCCCGTCTAATAAAAATTATGACAACGCTCCTACCGTTCCTTCAAAATGAAAAAAAATCTCTGTTGTCAATCGATCATCCGCGCTGCTTTTTTGTATCAATGCACGCTGTCGCGTAACGATGGTGAAGGGTCTCATCCTTTTGTTCGTTTGACTTATGCTGATTCACTGTGAGAGAAAAATACTGTTAGCTAATGGCTCATACTGATTCGTTGTAAGGAAAAAATATTGTTTACTAATAAGCATAGGTAAGTCAAAAGAACAGGGCCGAGGTCTGCGACACGATCGAGAAGCGCAACGCGGCAGGGTCTCCCGGAGAACGAGCCGTTCCCGCCGGCTGGCGACGGGCGCCGCCTGTCCAGGTCCCGGAGGTTCAGTAGCATAGCATGCGGCTGTTTGGATGCGGCGGAGGCGTAGAAAATCCGTATGGTGCGTGTGTGCATGTGCCTGCTTGTACAGGAGGAGAGAGAACCGAGAAAATCGGTGATGTTTACTTGGCACGAACAGGATGCGTATTTGATCTTAGCCTCTTGCTAAGGGCAAGATATGGAAGAAACTGATGGCTGACAGATGTCTTAACATGTCTATGCATGCAGGGACGAAGATATTTGCAGGCAATCTGATGGCTGACCGATGTCTTAACATGTAGTTATACATCGGAACAAAACCATAAACCAGTGAATTGCTCTCCATTGGATAGAAGTCAAATCTATCCAAGAAAGAAGAAATACTAAATCTTTGCCCTTTTTAATTTAGCCAGTTTTCATCCACTTTTTACAAACGATTTTCTCCGTGTTTGTATAATTTTTTTGGAATAACTGAATTAAAAAGAACTCAATACTTTGCAGGTATATAAATACAGGAAAATTTTGAAGATGCATGTGGATGAGGACATAATGGCCTTTACAGTTCACGCAAATGAACGATTGAACGAATACGGTCATTCATATTGCAGATGCAGATGTTGCTTCCCCTCCAGGCCCCATGTTAGATGCAGTTGGTCCAGGTAAATTCAGGCTGGTTCGAGGGGTAATGGAAGGTTCAGCAGCTGTAATCAGTTGGAGTTGGCCGTTGGGCAAAGTCATGTTGATCACTACCGACCGAGATCATTGCAAGAGCATGTGAAGTCTCTGTTTCAGACCTTTTTTCCTTTTCTCAATTAGCTGTCGTGGACGAAACATACAAACTTGACACTTCACATGCATGCAGATGCAGTCATATCTCCTATAGTCCTATGAGTATATGGCCATATCTCAATTCTCAATGGCAGTCAGCCAGGCATTATAAAAAATCTTAGAGATGCCAAGTGACATGCTCAATCAGCGGCAAAACGGGAAGTCAATGCAAACTCTGACATCACGCGTGATCTGGTGCCAGTTTCCTATAAGAGTCCTCGCAATGCCACTTCATTTTGTTACCACATCAAGCCAGCAAGAAATTGAGCCGTCTACGGAATCTCATGTTCCTTCTTCTTCTTCTTCAAAAGAAGAACGGGAGATCTCTCATCTTGCTGCTCTGCTTCTCCAGGAAATTCGATCTCCATTCTCCAATCTCTGCTACTGCGGTTCCGCGCAGATCGTTGCAGCAGGAGCATGGAGGGGATCATCCCGGCCGTCTGCGGCGCGATCAAGAGGCGGAAGAGGGCGAACAAGGCGGTGGAGTACGAGCGGCTCTCCTCCGCCGGCGCTCCTCCGACGTGGGGGCAGGAGCGCGCCGGCGCCGGCGCCGGCGCCTACCGTTCTCGGAGTCAGAGCTGCCGGTTCGCCGCGCGTTCGCCGGCCGACGAGCTCGGTTTCTCCCGCGGCGAGGGTGACCGCGCACTGCCTCTGCCTGAGGGCCTCCCGGACGAGCCGTTCCCGCCGCCGGCCGGCGACGGGTGGCGCGGCCTGTCAAGGTCCCGGAGGTTCAGTAGCATGCGCCTGTTTGCGTGCGTCAGTGCCGCGTAGGATCGGCAGGGGCGACGTCGTGCTGTGTGTGTGTGCGCGTGTGCCGCGAGCACATCCTGTACAGAAAAGATCGATCGGCCGAGTCAATCGATTGCGATGTAGTTGCTGCGAAGCAAACTGATCATTTTGAGTACTAAACATGGCTGAATGCATTTTGAGTTTTTGACATATCGCTGAACTTAATTGTTGCATTACCACGGCACAAACCTATGAACTTTTCTACTGGGCAGAGAAGTAGAGAACAGTTTCACTATTCAACAGAAGGAAGAAAAAGATACAATCTTTTTTTCTGAAGGCAACGGATCTGATCCCAAAGTTGAGCTACCCTGTTTCTTTTTATTTTGTTGCAGAGAAAAGGAGAATAATAACAGGTGTGTTCTCACTTCTGACCTGCTGCGCTTCGCCGCACATCTGTTCGCCTTCGCCCCGCCAGGTGCCATCCATGCACCCGTGGGCCCCACCCATGGCTACTGGCACCTGGGCCCACTGCTCAGGACCTTCCCCTTTCCCATGGCCGGCGGCTCCAGGCCCAGTCAGTCCCCCCAAAGTGCCAGCCAGCGCCGATCAGAAAGAAACCAAGCCCGGCCGTTGGCATCTCCCTCCACGAAGCCATGGCCATGGGGCGGCCCGTGCGGCTTGTGCTGGATGCCTCCCTCCTCCTCGAGCCCTCCGCCGCCGGGAAGGCGGCGCTGCGACCCGGGGCGGAGGCGCTGCTGCGTCGGCTGCGCTATTCCAACCTGAGCGTGGTACGCGTGACTTGAGTCTTGATCTATGGATGCGATTCGCCATTGTTTTTGTTTACCTGTGCCGTGTTGTTTGAGAAGCCGCTCTCGCTGATTTATTGCCCCAGGAAGTTGGCTAAAGGCTTCCATTTTCCTGTTCGTTGATGTCATATACTCATATGCTTGAATGTTACGGAGTACTTACAGTCTATTAGTTTCCCTTGGTATCTGGGTATCATTTAGGGGGAATAACGTCTTGTGGTTGATGGGATGGTTGTTTACTGTGTTCAAGTTTTAGCCCAACTGTTCAAATGCTTCATGTTGGTGGATCATTAGAGTTTAGAAGAGTTCATAAACTGAGCAAGCGATGGGCAATAGTGCAGACTAGTTTTACAGCTAAACTTAGCAACTTTGACACTGTTCCTTGAGATAAATGAGTCCACATTGATTGCGCATAAGTATATTTCTTTTTTGTCTCTTGATTGTATCTTTGTAATGTGATCTCGGTACGTTATCAACATGTGGAATGAATAGACAGCTGATCAGATCATCGTCATATTTTTTCAGGCAATCTGCTATGAGGAGGGCTTGTTGACTACTGAGGTGCTCTATTATATCCCTTTGTTGTCTCCTCATAAGTTCACTCTGATAGTATTTGCTTACTCTTGCACTACTTCTTAATGCCATCTATGGGGCACTCTAGGTTATCATACTGTGCTTCGTGCTTCGAAGGCACTGATAAAAATGAGAAATCAGTAACTTCTTATGGAAACATTGTTTATTACTGCTGATCTTCAGCAAATTCCTGTTTTTCTGATGACTGATATATAGTTCAATAAGCTTTACACATGGCCTGATGTCTAGCATGTCCTTATAAAACCAAGTGCATGGTAAATCATGTCAAGTTCTTTTTCAAATACCCAGATAGAATTGAATCTTCAGTTATCCTGTATAATTATCATTCTTCATATTGGAAGCGATGTGTATTCTTTGGACATTGCCTTTGAAATTTGAACAGTTAAGACATGCATTGGCTAGTTGCTTCAGTAGAAAGATTTCATAACTGTCAAAAATTCCTCGCCAACAAGACCTGACCCTATGAAACAGATATGAAAATACCAATGTTCTGATATATATAGCAATTGTGATTTTCTTAAAATGCCATGATAGCTTCAAAGGAAATTATGCTTACATATTCCCCCTATTTCCTTCTATTAGTCAGGCTTTCTTGAAAAGGTCGCAGGCTCACACTCCTTTGGATATATACCACTTCTTTCAAAAAGTGGAAATTGTTCTCCAAATGAATTAATGTTAGAATGGAGTCGAACAAGTTCTTGTTTTTATGTGACTTCAAGAGTTGACAAAGATTTAACTTCTGAACTTCAGAATCACAACTGGAGAGTTGTTTCTGTTGGTAAGCATACGCTGGAACTGAAAACCAAGTTTATTTTCATGTTGTTTTGTTTTAGTCATTTTGTATTAGGATTTTGCTCAGGATATAAATGCGGTATATATTGGAATGATTTGTCCTAGTGAGGGTTGACGGGTGCTAGTATTCTTCTCTGGTCCAGGTAATGAATGCAGCATAGAGGTTCCTGGGGTTTTAAATGTTGGAAGGCTTCAAGAGTTGCTTCTCACTTTGGCTACTTCAATAAAAAGGGTAAATTTGTCCTTGCCATCTATTACACATTTTCTGCAATTACAGTGCATTTAATTTGAAATGTATCCATTTCTTTGATTTAGGAAATATGTGGCTCATCTGTTCTGGTGATTGGATATGTGATGAAACAATCCCGCGAGGATGACTTTGCAAGGGCAAGTTTCCTTCAGTTTGTTACTGCATATTAACAACTAAGTGTTGGATATCAACTAGAACATCATGCTCTTTTCATCTTCCTTACAGAGAGGAGCATTTCCCATATATCCTAGTAAGGATGGCCTTATCTTTATTCCTCTCTCATTCGAACTTCCTTTAAGTTCACAACTGCCAGAAGTTGATATGGTCCTCCACAAAATAACGGATGAGATTGTCAAGATTGATCCAAACTGCTCCAACGATTTTCCGAAAGGCATTTCATTCTCTGCAGGAATGTCTGAAATTATAAGGTAAATCACTAAGCCATACTTAGATTCGAAGTAATTTCGTGGGTGTTCATGTGAATATTTTATAATGCTTACCCTAGTAATGATGTTATTTCAATGGCTGTTTGGAACAGTGCGTCATTGCTGTTGATCTGTATTATTTTTACATAATTTCTGGCGATCTATCTAACTATCTTTAGCCTACCAACTTCATGTAATCGACTGATTGATATTTGACTATCACAAAAAGTCACTTTCCAAAAAAAAAATCTAGAACAATGTTAAATTCCAACACATCAGAGTGCTGTAAAGAAGCTTGACTCTTTAGCCCAACTGTTTGTGCATAATCTGGTGGGGAGATTACCTTTGCCTTTCTAATAACTTGCTACGGTTTCCAAACATGTAGGGAGAAAAATGTGAGGAGGCAAAGTTTTAACTCTGAACAGACCTGTGCTATGCTAATTATGTACATGAGCTTAGAAAGTGGAAATTTGTGCACTAATATTTGCAGCTATGAAGAATATTCTTAACCTGCTTTGTTCGACTTCATTATTCTTTTTCACATTTCCTTTTGTGTTAAGCAGATTTGTGGAAGAGCGCCCTGATTTTTGCATCATCGAC
Organism: Echinochloa phyllopogon; assembly: GCA_033239725.1. Lineage (NCBI taxonomy): Eukaryota > Viridiplantae > Streptophyta > Magnoliopsida > Poales > Poaceae > Echinochloa > Echinochloa phyllopogon. Next base: position 43,135,116 of record BTCW01000002.1, on the reverse strand, counting down.
CCATTTAAAAATATTTATCCACTGCTTGATCGTCTCCAAATCCAAAAAATCTTAGTCCAATTGCAAGAGCTCGGCGGTGAAGGAAAGCCAAAACTTCGAGCACCATATTCTTTGAAGGTCATTTTAATATGGTTACTTTTTTGGGTTATTGGCCCCTGTTTTGAGTGTTCAGCGGTACCATTTGCCTGATTAGCTATTTTGTAAAACAGGTCGATAACTTTCATGATGGTCAATTAGATAAGCATCTAGCAGAAGCTAATTTATCATTCCCACTCATTGTGAAACCACAAGTAGCTTGCGGAGTTGCTGATGCCCACAATATGGTTTGCTTTTTTCATTGCATTTATATTCTTTTATGTGTTGTACGATATGTTAAGTGGGTTTTTTGAATCAACACCCTTTATCACCATTTCCATCCTTCTAAATTCACAGTTTTTGCTGTGTGCAGGCATTAGTTTTTCAAATTGAAGAATTTAGCAACCTTGATGTGCCTCTTCCAGCTGTACTACAGGTATAAAAACAACTTTGCTCCTTTTCTTGAATTCCCTTCCTTCTGGTTAAGGCTTTCTTTTGTGATGCAGCTTTCAGTAACTGACCTGCTCAAGAACATTTTCAGGAATATGTTGATCACGGATCCAAGATTTTCAAGTTTTATGTAATTGGAGACAAAGTTTTCCACGCTGTTAGGAATTCTATGCCTAATGCAAGTTTTCTGAAGCCATCACCAGGAGGAGAACCTCTAACATTTAATAGGTACCCTTTAAACATTACACATACAAGTGCTGGATTGCTTCATTATCAGTAGACTGTTTTGAGTCTGACACTATAACACTGAACTACATTTCGATTTGGCTTCTGCCAGTTTGAAGACTCTTCCGGTGGCTACTAAGGAGCAACAACTGCAAGCGAGGGTGCAAGAAAGCAAATCTTTGGATACTGATTTAGTAGAAGAGGCTGCAAAATATCTGAAGGAATTGCTTGGGCTTACGATTTTTGGATTTGATGTTGTTGTAAGTATCATCTGGCCCTTTATATGTATGATGCTTCTGGTGTTCTGTACAGCTACAAGCCATTACGTTTCCTGTGTTACTCTAACTAGGATATGTATGTAAATTTTTTTTCGAAAACGCAGGAGAGCTGCGTTTCATTGTATTAGAGAGAGAAAAAAAGACCCCATACAAATCCCCTCCCTCATATGGGGCCAATATGAGGGATAAGCTCAACACACACAAACTCTAGCCTACAGAACACAAAAGACAAGACCAGAACCCTTGACCAAGCAGCCTAAATTGAGCCAATTAGGCCCAGACCGTGCAGCCTTTTAGCGCCGGCCAGGCACCACAAGTTGTGCTCTTCCTTAAGATCCCTCATGATGGAATCGACCGAGGGCGATATGTATGTAAAATTGGATATCAGAAAGCTGCATTGTGTCAAGATATCTGTTAAGTGAGTGTTCTTTGGTTATGCAGGTTCAAGAGGGCACTGGAGACCATGTCATAGTGGATCTGAACTATCTCCCATCCTTCAAAGAAGTTCCTGATTCTGAGGCAGTGCCTGCGTTCTGGGACGCAATCAGGCAGGTGTACGAGTCGAAGAGAGGGAAGGCACAAACTTAGTGCAAGGCTTCCCAATTAATCAATGAACCTGACAGTCTAGCAAAACCTGCTTGTCTCTTGGAGATAGGTTGCAGGAGAGTTTGCAGATTCACTGTTGCAGGCAGAGACGTTTACTGAATGTAATGGTTCTGTAGCAAACACGAAGTAATGTTGAGCCCCCCAGTTGTGGGAAAGTGGGAATAAGTGAAGATGGGTAGCGTAATAATGAACAAACCATGCTGTGTTTTAGCTGTTAATCTCATGCTTTCTGTGTACTTCGTATCATCTGGATGTCAATCTGAGCGACCTTGTGGGAGGAATACCTGGGGTCCCTGGGCGTGTGTGAACAGAGGCAGCACAGTCGCATCAGGGCGTCGAGCTTCCTGACGGCTTTGTAGAGCTGAAGAACAGGCGCACCCTCGGCTCAGAGCTGATGGTCAACCCGGACCTAGAAGGAAGGCGTCAAGGCGAGAAGAGAATCAGAGGTGAAAAACCTTCTAGGTTCCAGCTCCTGTGCAATTCATGCCATGGTTCTGATTTCTGATCTGACGCCACATGCCCTCTACCAAAACGCCATATGGAAACCGCTAGAGATGGATGGCCTGCAGGGCTAGAGCCAAAACTGAAGACAACACATTTGTGCCATATGGAGGCCAAGGAGAAAGGAACACGCGCCATATGAATCATCGACGCTGATAATATGCCCATTCGGTCACACATTCCTGTCCCTTTCACCAACACATCTCTTACATTTGTTCGCATCGTGTGGAGCTCCAAGGATGGTTTCAGCAGATGGTGATATATGAGCCTGCTCTCCCAGCGTCCCAGAGCCTTTGGGGATTGTTGTTCAGGCCTTGTGATTGACGACCTGTTCCCTGAAGATGGACCGCGTGAAGAGATTCACTGGCATGGCAAAGGGCGCGCCTGCGATCCCAGCTCGGAGAAATGAAGATGAGAGCTTGGTTCTGTTTGGGGAGCTGTACAAGCATGAGAAAGAGAGGGATATGAACCTCCTTGAACCGATGTTCTCAGTGGAGTTTGAAGCTGTTCAAGGTGAGGGTTTGCATTTTTATAGTCATTTATGGATTCACCTGATTATGCCGGTACTAAATGACAGCCATTTTTCCTGAAGATGTTGACGCATTATCATGTACTAAACAAGAATTTTGATTGACTGTTTTGGAATTTCCTTAAAAACATCAAGAAAATATGCAAATGATTAGCTTTTTCCAGAACAGATCATCTGATGAGGGTGTGTTGCTTCTTTGGCTGAATATAGGAGATGGTCGCATGTATAAGCTTCCTTCAGGAAAGAGGGATTACCTCCTGCCAGATGGCGAAAAGCATGATTACGATTGGTACATACATAGAGATCCCTAATTTTAACAGTATCCAAATGCATCCATTGTTTCAATTTTGTTGTCAAACATAGCAGTTCATTTCAGGCTCAAGACTCCTCCAGCGACACCACTATTTCCATCCCTTGAGATGGAAGCCAATTCCTCCCAGATGATTTTTCAGAAGGAGCTGCCTGTCCTTCAGCCAGTGAGAACTTCAAGGGTATGATGAATGTTGCACTTTTACCTCTCCCTTTACATGTAAATGACAAAGTAGTTCAACTGTCACTAAGCTGAAATACTTTATCAGGAATCCAAAACATTCCACTAATTTATCGCCCAAGCTTTTGAGAAGTGGATGTACTAACATGTTGAGCAAATATGTACCATGTTTTCTCCGATTGTATCCAAGCCATCAGGGACATTCTTTTATAAAAAAATAAAAGGAAAAATGTCGAGTTCTTTTTTCATTGATCTTACTGTGATATTGTGAAACTTGTACAGTTCTCAAGCAAACCTGACGTTGCAAGTTTATCGACAACGTCTGAGTCACCTACCTCCAGCTCCACTAACTCCGCAAGTCCGACAGCAAGGCCCAGCTCTTCATCATCAAAGAAAAACCTCAACAAAGGATCTGTTGCTCCATCTAAAGAGCAGGATTCAGCCTACAGAATAGATAAGAGGTCCAGCTATACACCTCTGACGAATAGGCAGCACAATCCAATTCCTGTAGCTCCAACAACAGCTAATACAGCCACCAAGGCATCCAAGAAAGCTTCAGGCAACAAATCCCAGCCATCAAATGCAGTCAAGAATGTAGCCAGACCGGACAAGGCACTGAAGAGCGTTAAAGCAAGCGTGACGAAATCCCAGTCGAAAGATTCTTCAGTTGGTGCAAAGGATGAGAAGGTTAATGCTGGCACCTCCAGGAGGCTGTCGTGTCCACCTGCTGCAAAAACGGACAACGTGCAGGTTACAACAGCAATGAAAGGGAGGAGCAGAGCTGCCACCGGTGTTGTGCCTGCTGCCCGTAATGATGCCGGCGCCGCCAATTCGGTACTGAAGGAAAGGAGGAGAGCGGGAGAGAAGGAGCAGAGGCCAAGGCTTGGAAACCTTGCAAAGAAGTGAGGACAGTGGTTTCAGATGACGAGAGTAGATGGGGGCCATTTTTAATTCAGGAATGATGCAGAGAGATTAACATCCACTTCGTCCCATATGCAACTACACTTATTGAATGAACCTGCAGTTAGTAGCCTTATTTAGTTACTATGAAAAGTATGTAACTCAAAAGTTCTTTGCAGTTAGCGATATAGACTTTTTGACAGTTGGTTGACATCCCTGTGGTTTCAAAGATTTTTCACCATGTTTTGAATGCGCGATCACAAGTGGAGAACCATATATATTGTGACACAAAATATTTCGTCAGTGAAGAAATTAATTCGTTCACCCGTTCAGTAAGTACAACTCCTAATCCGGAGTTCAAATAGTATAAGCAGTCCACGGAATAGACCCTTGCACTTTAATTGAAAAAGAAGATAGCAACTTGTGCACCACTCTCTTACCACACGCAAATTCTTCCAGTTGTCAACTTCTGGTTTCGTCTGCATCTTCACCAGGACTTCACTTTTCCATAGAAGTTTCTGAATTTCAGCCCTGTTAGTATCTCATGTAACAGTACAGTACCACGAAGATTGATTGACTACTAACTACCGGGCACAACACCGGAGACACTACAGTCACACAACACGAGTCAGCAGCGTTGAACCATGGAATTGACCGACACAGCGAGACGTACGTGAATCCAATTTTCTCCACAAAACGCTATTCCCTGTTCTTCGTGATCATCAAGCTGGCGCCTGTCGTTTTGCAGCAAGCGGAATCGTCTGCCGACTTCTAACTGAATGATTGCTGGGGCTGAAGTGATCAGGTCCAATCGCCAATTCGACAAGTCATCCTCTGCGTGCGCAGTGTTCAGTCGCTCTACGTAACTACGGCAGGTCAAACAGCCAGGTGAGCTTCAGGCATCTGGAGTTCTGGACTTGTGGAGTGCCGCCGAGGACACGGCGGTTAATCGGCTGGAAACGCAAGAACTGACACCATTCAAAAATATCTGCTTGTTTTTCCAGGGAAAGAGCGGCAATTTCCAACGATTTTAGGGTCATATCTTATCCCGGAAATAACAGCTTCATAGGCATTCACATTTGATTTGACAGAGCGGCTGCAAATGCCGCATAATCACGACGGTCAACAAAGTTAAAAACAATCAGCATATTGGCTGTCCCAGTTTTCTCCGGTCCAAGTCCAAAAGGTCATTTGTGATCATTGTTTTTGGCCTAAGTTTACTCCAGTCTCATATTAAAGCATACGAGCACCCATGACCACAGAACTTTTGACATAAGAGCAACTTATTCCATACTATTCTACTATACAGATACAAATTCATGGTTCTCATTGCCATCCACAATGCTTATATAAGCATATATAAGAGAAACATCTAAACATCTTGCCTGGCAAATACTCATATTTTGCCTACAAAAAGTGCTACTCCTATCACCTGGAATTCACCCCTCTGCCCGTGGAAGGAGGCTTCAGACTGCAGTTACATACAGGTGCCATGCGCTAGGCCTAAACATAGTTCGAGTCAATCCCACTTAATGCCATGGAGTGGTTTCAGGCAAATGGGTTCATATATACAGGACTCGATGGCACACATGGTCGGTATCCTAAAGGGCATACATCTTCTTATATTCGCTGTTCATCAGCTCTGTTTCTGAGTCAATTGATACGGACCATGACTGGCTTGTGGAGGTCCTCCTGATCTTCCTCATGTTCTTCTCTTCCATCCTGTGAGCAACAATGCAATAACACATGGAACCAAGAGTGGCCACCATGGTGACAGTACCGATTGCCATCGTACACCAAGCCAACCACTCGTCATCTCGCCCCACGACAACATAGGTCAGGGCTATGAAGGCTACCGAGATGCACAGGCATGCGAGCCACATCAACTTGTTTATCACAAAGACCATCTTCTTCTTTGCCTTCTGCTCAACGACAATTAGAGAGGTCTGGACGACGACGACAGCAAGTGAGATGAAGAGAGCCAAGGCATCAAAGACCAAGAAGATTATAAAGGCTGGGTTGCTGGCTATCAATGCTTGCCCCAAGGTCATGCCCGGATCAGGTGCTTGATCCATTTCCTCCAGAAAATTACCAGGGAGTTGGAATATGGCTGCAAAGGCAACGGTGGCAATAAGCACTGCAACTACAGTATTGGAGTTGATGGCATTGTTTAGCCCACCAATGTGGAGCTTTTGAATTCTCTTCTTTATTTTTTGGAATTGCATCTTGGTCTGGCGTGTTTGCTTGATCTGTGATTGAACATCATGCCTGATATCGCTGACTGTCTGCTTAAGCTGCTTTGCTGGATTAGGAGGATTTACTTGCTCTTTTGCAATTACTCCACCAACCTCTCTCAGGATGTTAACGAGCTCTTCATTACCTTGTTTCTCCGCAATAGCAAAAGCAGTCTCTCCAGCCCTATTGACCGCATTGATTTCAATCCCTTCAACTGATATTAGAGTCTGAACCATCTGTAAGGAACAGACAAATTTCAGATATAATACAAGTTAGTAATTGGTTCCTTGAAATATTAATTGCATGCTATTATTAAGAATTAAGATCGAGCAATATTCAAAATAAAGCCGCTTAGAAATTCTTTCTTTTATAAGTTCCAAGGAAGAAAGTATTCCCCTTTTTTTAGTAACCTGAGCTTAACTTTTTTAATTCCTGCAAAATATGCAAATTCTTCTTAGAATTTGCATAAAAAAAACGTTGGACATTATAATTATTAAGCAAACAATATCCCACAAATGCTAGTAAATAATTAATTTTAGTGCTAGTCCTGAGCAACATAACTTCAACCATAAATAGGAAAAACATCAGATTATTAAGATGTAAAGGGGTAGACCGAAACAGGGGCAGAAATCAGAAGATTTTCTGAGATAAGATCAGAGCACTTACAAGGGTGTTTCCCTTCCGAGTTGCAACATGCAATGGTCTGTTCCCCTTGCTGTCTTCCACATGGATAACTGAGACATCAGGCTTCAACAACTCAAGCAGCATTTCTGCATTTTGAGCTTTTGAAGCCATATGTAGTGCTGTCTGTCCCTTCTTATCTGTTCTGAAACCAATCCCTGGATCCTTATTCAACAGTGCAGTGACCACCTCCACATGGCCCATTCTTGCCGCTGAATGCAAAACTGTCTTGCCATTATTTCTCGCAATCCTAGCAAGGCTTGCATCTGTTTCTAGCAGAAGATTAACAATATCAATGTGGCCCTGAGTTGCAGCAGTGTCCAAAGCTGTGGCATTTACAGAACTTGTTGTCATAGCTAATGCGGGGAAGGCTTGCAACAGCTCCTTCAAGACATCTGCAAGACCCACAAAGTGAACTGATTTGAGTCTGATTTTCTGAAAGAAGAAATTAATAGAAATGTTTTGGAAAAATTAGATTAAATAAAGCACTCTATTAATTGGTTATGAGTTGATGGTACTTTTCTCTTCACGACAGCATACCAACTCAAATATTTGAAATTACACAGCCTGATTGGTTTGGTGAAGGTTCCTAGATGAGCAAACAAGAACTTAATAGGGAGCACTATCTCATCGCTAGAATAGGGAGCAGAGCACTATCTCATCGCTAGATTTAAGTCCACGTAAATCATATCTCATGCCGAAAAGGATTGCCATATCTTTGTTTTAGACATATCAACAATACTTTAAGCAAGATTGTAGAAGATTTCAACTCATCATAAATCAACAATTTGTCTCTAAAACTAAGACAGACCCTGGTAGGTTGGAACCTAGAACAAATTAGCCAAGTAAATTTATCAGCCATTTTGTTGCAGAAGGTAGTTAGCATGCAAATGATTTAGTACTCCATGTTCTTGAGAAATAAATTAGGTAAAAAGGTCCCTTAGTGATCATAGAGATTTGCAGAAGCCAACGAGATACAAGTCAATTTTTATAAACATACCAACTGCAAGCACTAATAAACCAATATGAAAGGTCAGATAGAACTGCCAGTATAAGCCAGTGAATCCACATATTAATGATGAAGGGAAGAAAACGAACCCAGATGGCCCTGCTTTGCTGCAACATGGAATGCATCTAAGCCGTTGCTGGCCTTGATCCCTGCTGACTGCAGATCACAAGCCTTCAAAATCTCACACACGACCTCAACATGCCCCTTTTCAGCAGACACATACAGCGCGGTCTCACCGTCCTGATTCACATGGGCAGCTAACTCCACCACAAGCTCTGGATCACATTCCGCAAGGATCTTCTGGACATGGGCAACACTGCCAGCCCTCGCCGCAAGGTGGAGTGCAGTGTCACCCCGCTTCCCAGGGCTGTCCTTGTTCCTTTTGAAGCTTTGCTGCTTCTCCATGGACAAGAACTTGAAGCTTCTCTGCTTCTCTATCCCCCGGAAGCTCTTCAGTTTTTCTAGCGGGCCATGCCGGGTGCTGGATTGCTTCTCCATGTCCGATTCCACACAGAAGGGTCCAATCAAGGGATTGGGATGAATGGCTCTTTGCTTGTTCACTTTGATAGTATTGGGATGAATCCCAAAATTGTGAGGCCTTGTCTTGCTTAATCCAATAAATATCAGGACATGTCCTTGCAGAATCCAACAAGCCCCCTCTACTGTCTCCTCACCAACTACTGTATCTCTGGCTCACAAGAACACCACTTTGGCTGCTTGACAGATAGACTAGGGATCGTCCCCAATTTCGTCCATGCAGGCCTCCAAAAGAGCGGCTACCAGGCCAATATGCACAAGATGCTTGCAGATTTTGGAATCGAGACCTCTTCAAAGGCACCAAAGGGTGAGTCACATATCACCTCAAACTGCATAAAGGATCAGCAGAATTAGCACATATAAAGTCTTCGACGCATGATGATCCTAACGAAGAACAGCAAATCGAACGAACATTAAAACAAAATTCTAAGGAAAATGGGGGTCGAACACACTTATTCCCCCAAGAAGGAAGATGGAGAGTTCCTCACCCACGAGAGAACAGCCACACGACGAGTAGCCAAAATCAAGAAGCCAAGGGGCGCCCGCAGCGTAAGAATCAGAAGAACAAGTGGTCCCAGAACCAAAAAAATCGCATCTTTCGAGCACCAGGCCACTTAGCCAAGGGGAAAAGAACGCGGTGGGAGGCTAGTGGGTATCTTGGAAGTTGGGCGCCTCCAAAGTTTCCCTCCGGCGGTCCCTCTCCTCGACCTGGAAGCTCACTTATTAGGTTGGAGTACTCCACCACCCCCTGCTTATCATCGAGGACGACGACTGCGAGAGGAAGTGAGCACACGTTCGGTAGTCTTCGCCTTCGGCTGTTGATTTTTCTATTTTCACCCGTGGGGGAATAATTGTGCGACTTTGCTGCCATCTTTCTTTCCGTTAAAAAATTCATCCATTTTTTTATCGTTTCCCTTCAAAACCACGAGGCCCATTTACAAGATAAGGAAAAGTGAGAAAATTAATATATATGGCTAAAATTCTACGCGGACTCCTTTTTCACGCCGTTTGAAAATATAAATACAGATAGTATTGTGTTATCATCATCAAATATATATTTATAAGGTATAATAATCATATGGTTATGAATGTAATTTTCAATAAAAAATTGTGGATGTTTGCTTTATGTTTTCAACCTAAATGTTTAAAAGTTATTGATAGTTTCCAAAGTTCATTTGATATTATCCAGAAATGGTAACTATTATTCTCGACGCATAAGAGTAGGTAAAAGTTGCTTAATCCTATGCCTTCTTCCTTTATACAGTGAACCGAGTATGGTCTTTTACAGCTTTTAGGCGAAAATGGTAAGACAATTTATCTCGTTAGAAATGGTAGGACTTAGCTTTCAGATGGCCTTTATTAGGATAAAAGAGATTTATGACTCACCATCCAATCTCAGCGAACTTTCTACTTCCTGAGTACAGTTGATTTTCTACTATGCTAAAGGAGAGCCCTTGACATTTCGATCAATGTCTTGCATATGTATAGTCAATCAATCTTTTCAAAACTTTGAATGACAAAATGTAGTTTAAATATCTATTTCTAATATATTTTAAATGTTTAATTTATGGATATTGTATCTTGAAAAACATTTATATAGTCTTAAGAAAATTATTCTATCAGAAGATAACAGCAAGAGGCGGTTAAAAAAAACGAAAGTGGTATTTTTGACAGTGCGGTATCTGCCTTGCTTGAAGCACTCACCTATGCAACTTTAGGTTAGAAGCAAAGCGAGGTACTTATCAATGTCCCTCTCCCGTGTCAGGGAATTTTGGATGGAGTGGTTTAAGTTATTATTGTTTTTCCAGTTTTGATGATTTTTTTAACCTATATCCGTCTGGTGGCGACATAACATATGCGTGAGACGCAGTCGCACATGCAAGTGGCTCTCCCTGTTTGCTCCCTCCTTTTGTCTGGTGGCCGGGCAGGTCACGAAGATGGTTGGCGGCCGTGGCTCTCAACGTCACTGGTGTGAGCAAGCAAAAAAGCAACGGCATGCATATCATGAACCCCACACGTTAAATTCTGACACCGATGTTTTGGTTCCAAAATATCAAGGGCCCACACGTGATCGTAGCTTATTGCGACAAACACGACTAACTGTGGACTTAGTGGAGGAGACGATGAATGAGTATATATATTGTATAGTGGCCTCATGCTACACAAGGTCACAAGTTACCCCTCGAATCACATAACTATATATCATATATCCGCAAAAAAGGACCTAATAATTCAGCTGATGTATTGAAGATGCATGGAATCTTGCAAAATCATCGTTATTTTTGAAATGTTTTTTTTCTTTCCAAAACACAATACAAACGTCGATGGCCGCATATTCTTTGACATGGCCACGTGGGTGATTTAATCGGACAGTGCCCTCTTGTAACATCTGGCTGTAGAGTTTTTGCATGTTCCAAGAATATTCTAGCAACGTGGCAACCACTCTGTTCCTAACCTCCTGTTATACTAACTCTGTACGGGTTGCACTTGCACGGGCTCTTGGATGGTCTTAGCGCTGTACATCACCTTTTGCTCTGCACTGTGTGCTCGTATGAAAAAGGGAAGTGTTGACGACCAAAATTGGCCCGACGGTGCAAACCGGTATGCACAAACCGGTCAGACCGGTTTAGGTAATATTGTCAAAATATGAATTGGACTTTACCATTGCGTAGCTCTCGTCGAGACGATCAAGATGCATATGTGGAACGCCTAATTTGGACTCCGGATGAGAGAGTTATGACTTCGGCGAGATCTGCACTCGGGAAAAGAGGTCAGACCGGTTTCGAAACCGATCAGACCGGTTTTTACGCTGTAATTCGAGTAGGTTTAGAATTCCGAGTTTTGTCCCATATTGTAACCGACTCATGAGGGGTAAGACTTCCCCGGCCTATGAATATAAAGGCTAAAAGGCCGATTGAGATATCCCCAATCGAATCTATCAAATCTACCTTTTATCGTTTTGTCTTTACCTTTATCTCTTTACCCTTCTCGTCCAACCCTACAATGTTGTTCTTCTTTCATCTCCGCGATGTCTGAGGACGCCCTAGCTGGCCTGCCGAGCCTAGGGCAAACCAAGGTGCGCTTGCCCCGACGGGGTCCCTCCCGGGCGGGCGTTCGTTAGTCTCTCACCGGGCGCCGCCGCCGAGACCGGTCTGACCGGCTATCAATACCGGTCTGACCGACCTGCGTGGAGGAGCAGCAAGGAGCCCCTCCGTGCGCCGCACGTTCAAGGGCGATTCGTGTGTTGGCCCGAATTTGACGTCAACAGGAAGGATTATTATTTGTCCTCGACCCGCAATCCAAGTTCGTTTGGGCCACTGGGTGAGCAAGAAGTGCAAAAGGGGCGGAGAATGCCACGCCGATGCTTCCAAAGGTTGCAGCCAGCCAATACAGAGCGCATGTTGAGCTTAATTAAAAGCCGCTTTGCGATCGATCACACTCACACCTCACGAAAACGAATGGTATCTTTTTCACGCGCCAATCGCCGAGGAACAGAGTCGCGATTGTCTTTTCTTTTCTGCAGGAATCTTTGTCGATCGTAAAAGATGTAAACCTAGTCCAACCACAGGTGCACACATCCATCGATCCATCCGCCCACTTCCTCTGTGCTCCACCACCCACTTACTGCAAAGAGAAGCGCAGAAAGGAGGTTTGGACTCGCGCGCGGGCAGTTGGGCTGGGTTCTGGTCACAGCGTCCACACTTAAACTGACTGCACCAGAGTCACAGACGACCCCCACACGCGGGGTCAATTCATCAGCACGATTAAGAAGTGATTACCACGCGCGCGTTCACTCGGCCGTTAATTAATCTGATCGGTTTTGTGGTGGAGTGCGCTGCTGGCCCTGCGTGAGCGTGACGGGGTGCTGCTGATCCCTGCTCTGCTCGTGCTTACAAGGCAGCAGAGCAATGAAGCCGTGAAGTTAAAAGCTCAGGGCTTCAGGTCCCCGTCCCCAACCTACCCGGTACCCACCCAGCACAGCAACATAACTCTGAAGCCAAGACCAAGACTCACCATGCCTGTCTTGCTTTACTACTGCACCCATCCATTCTAATCTCCTCCTGTAATTACCTCAACTTACTGCGCTGCGCAGTCCTATTTCAGGGACGCGAGTGGGTTTTCTTTTTGGGTCTCACATCAGCTGGAGGAGAAGAGAGCCATGCAAGAGATTCTCTCACTTTCAGAGCTCTCCGTTTCAGCATCCGACGTGGGTTTTGGCTCCCCTTGACCACAAATCCGGCGTTTCGCTCGCTGATCGGTCAAAGGGCCTCTAGAAGACTGCTGCTTGCGGTTGCAGGTTTCGGTTCTCGGTCAAGCTCCGGCTGCGAGGTGGACCCGCGCCCCAAACCAACAACTTTCGTCCGCTCAATCAATTTTAATCGCTTTGGGTTGCATAACGGAACGCATGATGATGCAGAAAATATCAGGTCATATTTTTTCCTTTTTTCAGCATGATGCATGAAATAGAATCAGATCATGTAATCAGAGGGTGGTTGGTACTGATACCACGCGGGCTTTAATTATAAATAGAAAAATTAAAATGACAAAATGGAAAAGAAATGGCATCGTCGACTCCTCTAATCCGGGCCCAATTTCGAACACGGCATCCGATTGTGCGGCCCTCACCGGCACGGCTCGGCCCACTAACAGATCTGCGCACTTGCGCCGTGGAGCGTGCCAGCACCGGCCCGCCTTCCCTAAAATAAAAGAAACACCGGCCCACCTGCCCTGCCGCCTTGGAGAATGTCGCGCTCGTGCCCGGGCGGTGGTGCTGCACCGATCCAGGCGCCAGCTCATCTTCTCCTCACTTTCTTTCTGCTGATCGACTACTCCCTCCTCCCTCCCTCCGGCTCGCGGTTTTGCCTTCCTTTTCCTCGCGCCCCCCCGCGCTGTCGCGCCCACCCCCACCGCCGCGCTCCACCTGTGCTCCCCGCTTCGCAGCAAACCAGGCGGCGGCCGCGTCCAGATCTCCGCGAGCAGCTCCGCCGGATCTCCGCCTCGCGCGCAGGTACCCCGACCCGCCTCGTCTCCCACTCGCTCCATCCAGATCCAGCTCGCCTCCCCGTCGCTCATTGGAGGCGCGCGCTGGCCGCTGGCGCTGCCCTGTAGTGGTGGGCGCGAGCGCGGCCGGGTGGAGGTGCCGCGGTGGGCTCGCTGCTTCGGCGTCCGTCGCTTAACCTCGGGCGCGTGCGTGCGTGCGTGCCTGCTGCGTGGGTCTGGAATGGAGCGCTGAATGGTGTTTGAATTGGGCAGTAGGGGTTTGCATGTCCTAGTCAGCGAGGGTGCGGGATTAGTTTGGCATTGTGTGTTTCCTCTCGTTTTGGCTCGATTGTTGCGCAGTACGGTAGTGTCGTGCTGCTCTGCCAGCAAATTTGGCTGGATCGAGTGTTTACGGGGAGCTGTGATCCCAGCAATGCCAGTTCCCGAGTTATTCATGTTAAATGTCGGAAGTTAAGATTTGTATTTGCTTGTGCTCAACTTGTCAGCCTGAAATCCATAAGGATTACCTCACTTTCTGTACATATGACATGATCATCTACTGCATGGTAATAAAAAAAAGTGAATCTCAACTCACATAATCAAATGCATTTCCACTAGATTGTCATTTTTCTTTTACACAAATGTGGTACTTCATCAACAGTGCAACTTATTTTTGTAACTGCTTGTTGCAGATCTTCTGTTATTATGAGTATGTGGTTGGTTGTTTGATGTAATAGTAGATAATGTTGTTTTTTTCCCCAGTGCAGCTATGCTGGTTACTAGCAATTGATAACACTTCGATAAGGGTTTTAAAAGTCGGATTGCTGTGTCCCCAGCTTACAATATGGACGAGTAAGTATTGCTACAGAATAAGCATCTTTCATTTGAAAATGTTACATTCAGTTGCAAAATGACCGTTATGTTTCAACTTAACCAGAGAAAATGTTGTTGAGCTGCTTCAACGTTATCGCCGTGACCGCCAAGTCTTACTCAACTATATTCTTTCTGGCAACTTGATCAAGAAAGTTGTAATGCCACCTGGTGCAATCTCTTTGGATGATGTAGACATAGATCAAGTCAGTGTTGATTATGTCCTCAATTGTGCTAAGAAAGGTGAAATATAGATTTACCAGAGGCCCTTTTTTTGTTTTGTCCTGTTATCTGGTCTGAGGGTGCTTCGTCAATGTAGGTGAACCTCTTGATCTTGGAGACGCCATCCGCCTTTTTCATGATAGCCTTGACTATCCATATGTGGTGAGTTGATTTATATTTTGTTTTCTTACAAATCTTTTGGACTTGCTGAAAGTTCACTTGCACATGCACTTCAAAAATAGATTTTCATTTGAGTTACTTCCATTTTACTTCATCTCATCTGAACATTTGGATGTTTCTGTATCCCCAATTTTGATGTAGAAAAATCCCATGCATACATGTTATCAGTTATGACATCCATATGTCTAATTATCTATTTTTGTTTGGCCAGAATAATACGGGAGCTGTAGACGAGTTTTATTTGCTTACAAAACCAGAATATTCAGGACCAGCACCAACTAGAGAACCACCCCCTGTCCCTGCCACCGCACCATCCCCAGTTATGATACCACCACCAGTTGTGGAATCAGAACCAGTTACCGTGTCATCACCAGTTGCAGCTACTAACTTAACAAAGTCACAATCATTTGATTCTCCAAGCGAGAAGGAATTGACCATTGATGATATTGAAGACTTTGAGGATGATGAGGATGAATTTGATAGCCGAAGGGCTTCTAGAAGACATCAAACTGATGCTAGTGATTTATCACTGCGGTTACCACTATTTGAAACAGGTAATAATCGTGAATGGATGAACAAATGTCATGATTTTACACGTTCGATAGCAGATGCAGATAAAGCGCTACATCGTTTCTTCATTCAGAATTTAGATGACCTTCATGCTGTTGGAATAATACACTCTGATGATCTTCCATCCTCTCTATTTGCATTTGGGTATTTTTGTAATAGCATGCTAGTCATGTGCTATTTCTTACTTCAAATTTTTTTTTCTTTTGAATTGCTTGATTGAGTTCACTTTGGTGATTGGATGGCTAGGCACCTAGGCCATTATTTGCCAATTAGTTATTTTCCTTGTCCAACTTTGAGCTAGAATGTTATTGAAAGCTATGCTACCTTTTCAGGTATCACGGATGATGATCTTCGTGAGACAGCATATGAGATCCTTGTTGCTGCTGCTGGTGCTTCAGGGTAGGCCTGTGCATCTCTCTATATCCACATAGTTTATTGGTTAAAGCATCTCAAGCCTTCCTGGAGTATGATAGAACCTAGTCAATTTTTGGTCCATGTAGGGGGCTTATTGTTCCTCAGAAAGAAAAGAAGAAAGAGAAAAGGCACAAATTAATGAGGAAACTAGGTCGTAGTAAGAGTGAAAGTGTTGATACCCACACTCAGCGGCAACCTGGTTTAGTTGGTTTGCTCGAAACCATGCGAGCCCAACTTGAGGTATGTTGTCCTAACTTTCTGTTCCTTATGAGTAGATTAATTAGGAGGCCACATTTCATTTTAACCCTTGGGTCCTCTGATATTCTAAAGTCTAAACTAATTAAGCCACCCATTAAAATTATATCTCCGCATCATCTGTACCATCAAAACTTACTTTTGAGCTTTGCACAAGATTTATGAAGGGCTCCCCAAAATCGCACACTTTTGTAGCATTGCACACCAGCACATTCTTGTTGTATCTCACCACAGTTTAAGACAATGACTACATTGGTTTTAATAACACAAACACACACGATTTGCTGCAATTCAGCCACATGACTCAGTCAAAACACTCATGCAGCTAGCTCCACTAACAGACATGCATGGAAGATCACCTCCGCTAATTCTTGCATGCATGCATGGTGACCCTTTCCACCTTGCTGGCTCTAATTAGCATACAGCCACCACTGCTGTTTGCCAACCCGTCAACTATGCGCACACTCTGCGCTTCACTGACAATATGATCAACTATACACACCATCTTACACCACTGGCTTTCACCTCTTACTTACAGCACGTGACAGCCGTAGTGGCTTGCTCATGAAGTCTCTAGACTTGACTTACAGACTAAAACAAAGAATTGACTTGCACCTAATAAAAGAATTAACCCACACTAACATGCAACAAGGATTACACAAACAGTCTGATCAATATTATTCGAAGTGTAGTTTGGTCAAAGTTTGTCCATTTTTTATTTCTTTTATTTTGTCTATAAATCTTGATGAAGAAAATATTTTCCTCTTTAGTCAAAGAAGACAAGCACATGTTTCCTGAATAGGCTACCAGAACATTTTTTAAGGAAAATTGCTGAATATATTGGAATTGTTAATTTTGTCTGATCCAATCTAAAGCCTGATTTGCTATGCAAAATTTTAAGTGAATAGCTATCTTCTGGTAGTTGGCACTTGGCACTTGAAAGTTTATAAAGTATAACTTGTTAAGTTTTAGGCTACAGTTCCCTATGTTATATCTAGGTGAGTCCAGCTTCTTAAAGCTTTTGAACATGCTAATTTTACATCTTCTGACTCCATTCTCCCCCTATTTATTTTGGATAGATAACAGAGTCCATGGATATTCGAACTAGACAAGGATTACTCAATTCTATGGCTGGCAAAGTTGGAAAACGGATGGACAATCTTTTGATTCCATTGGAACTATTGTGCTGCATATCGAGAGCTGAATTTTCTGACATGAAAGCATACCTTCGTTGGCAGAAGAGACAGGTTAGCCATTCTGTTGTGCAGTTGTTTCTAAATGACCTTGAGCTATATCTGCATTACGTAACATTATATGCTTCATTTGTTCTGTAGTTAAACATGCTGGAGGAAGGCCTTATAAATCATCCAGTTGTTGGATTTGGGGAGTTAGGTCAAAAAGTCAACGAGCTAAGGAATCTTTTCAGAAAGATTGAAGAATCTGAGGTTTTAATCCTATTCAATGGAAGTTTTATGATTGGCATTTTATAACCCTTTCATGGACTCACCATTAAATGAAATTCCCCTGATGTATTTTTGCTAGTCCCTGCCTCCATCTGCTGCGGAGGTTCAACGTACAGAATGCCTAAGATCACTGAGGGAAGTTGCCACTTCTCTATCTGAAAGGCCTGCTAGGGGTGATCTTACTGGTGAGGTTTGTCACTGGGCTGATGGATACCATCTGAATGTAGCATTATATGAGAAGATGCTCGGCAGTGTTTTCGACATATTGGACGAGGGAAAACTTACAGAGGTCACTACTTCAAATCCATGTTTGCAGTTTCCACTGAATAATTTCACCATTAGCCATGAAATTTCTCATACTGTTTTGCTTTAATCCACCAGGAAGTGGAAGAAATCCTTGAGCTCTTGAAGTCAACGTGGCGGATACTAGGAATCACAGAGACTGTTCATGATACATGCTATGCATGGGTATTATTTCGACAGGTGAATTATGATGAAGATGTCTCAATTAAGTCTATATTTGTGGAAATTCTGTTTTTTTGTCCTCTACATGGCCCTAAATATCTTTGAAGGGCAGTCAGCTGTTTATGTATTGCTGATTAATGACCATGAGCTGGTCACTGAGTTCAGCCTATTTTAGCGTCTTGTGCCTTTTCTTTCTTTATATTTTCTCGAATACGCAGGGGTGTTGCATATCATTTCATTAAAGAAGAAGAAACCAGTTAGAAAACTAGTTCAAACAGAGCTTGAGCTCATTAACTCTGGCTGTAAACCACAGAGCAGCCTCATCTGCTATCGACCTTAGAACTACACTAACACTGGATGAGTCTCCATCGAGCACACAACCATTGTAGTGTTTCCAAACCTCCCAAGCAACAAGGATTATGTGAGAGTTGAAGCCCTTTTTGTGCTGCTAATCGACCATCTTCAGTGCATGGTACGGCACTTTCCAGCCTGTTTAAGGACAATAAATCACACTTGCCAAGTGAAACACATGCTAAAACGCAATGGTTTCATCAGATTGATCACAGATAGGCCAAAACGCTGGGTGTGGAAGTCCTCTCTTGGCCAATCTATCTGCCTTCCAACACCCGGTTCAGAACAACTAATGCTGTAATGCCCATGTTTTCCAGAACCTCGCGCCTTTTATCGAAATATCCACATCAGCCTGATTCAGGAAGGAGGTTGTTCAGGATAGGAATTCAAGTTTTCTGGGTTGGCAAAAGTATCTGATAATCATCCCTTCGTACAAAATCCCAATGAAGTAGGATAAGCCATAAGTGTACAGCCAAATCTAAAACCCTTAGGTCTTGTTCAGTTTGATGTGGATTATCATGGAGGGACTGGCAGGGAATTGAACTATATTCCATGCCAATATCTGCCAACCCCTCTTGAGACTAATATACTCTTTCGTAAACAATATTGTGGAGAATATATTTCCTGCAAAGTCCTGTTCTATACTGTGCTACTGGTTTAGCTCTTGAAAATTGAAATAGGCTGGCCCCATAAGAGTGATAACTAATGTATGTTCTACAATACAGTTTGTTTTTACAGGAGAGCAAGGACTTTTGAAAGTTGTGATTGACCATTTAAGGAAGATACCTCTGAAAGAGCAGCGTGGTCCGCAGGAAAGGTTGCACTTGAAAAGCCTGCGTAGTTCTGTTGATGCTGAGGGTAGCTATCAAGACTTCACATTTTTCCAGTCTTTCCTGTCTCCAATTCAGAAATGGGTGGACAAGAAACTAAATGATTATCATCTACACTTCTCAGAGGTTTGTTTTCTGACCTGGTTTGATCTTGTGCTACACTACATGCATGGGCAGTTATGCTATGGAAATATATCTTTACTCTTTGGAAGCTAATCATTTAGTTGCTATGACGTTTTGAGTTTGCTAATTTGTTAGATGTAGCAAATATTTACTATGCCGCTGTTTGCTGAAGATTTTTTTTTTTTGGGGTAACATGTCCCACTTCCTGTAGTCTTTTGTTCATTTGTTATTTGCTGCTGAATGTGCAATGCACAGGTGCATTAGTGTTGTTCATTGTCATTGCTGATAGCTAAATTAAATATGAATGCATTACCTTTATATGATTTCAAATATGTTGATTTCATAGTCTAACAGTAAATCCCACGTCTTATAGTTCTGTCATGTCTCTCATTAAACTTGCCATCTTCATTTCTTTTCATCTTGGTCTGGTTATTTTTCATATTTTTCACCTCCCATGCATAAGTTTTACCACATGCTTTTCTTTTAATATACTATTTTATCCATGTATGCATGATGCTAATCTTTATCCAGACTTTAGCATGTGGCGTACGCTAATCCGCTTGCGACGATATATCATTATTTCCCCACATTAAGACTTTCTTTATATTTACAGGGTCCCAGCTTAATGGCCGATGTTGTGTCAGTGGCAATGCTTACGAGGCGGATCCTTGGTGAAGAAAATGACAAGGTGCTTATACTTTACCTTTGTTTCTAATCGCAGCTATTGCCTTCTCACTTTTGGCAATATATATAGTAACAATCTCTTCTTCTATGTGAATATATTCACTGTATAGAGAGCAGAACCGTCTTCACTATTTGCACATGATTGAATTCGTATTTTGTGAACCCGTTTGCTTTTGTGCGTCAGGCACTGGAGTCTCCCGACAGAGATCAGATCGATCGTTACATCACTTCTTCAGTCAAAAGTGCTTTCTTGAAGGTGACCTTTGTTTGCTGCTGCCATTATTACATCAGTAGTGTAGTTAAATTTTCATTTATTTTCCTACCTGCGATGATTATAGATCACTTTCACACTTCTCATATGTGAAACCTTTAATCTTTATCAATTGCCACTGCCCCTATACATTGCTTTTGATATTTTGTTGCTATCCGTTTTACCACCTTGACTCTTAGGGAAGCATAATACTAAATTATTTCCAATGTGGGCAATATTCTTCACAGCTGGAGATGTTAGACTGGTCAATGAAACATTCTACTATTTTCTTCTTTCGTATGAGTAACATGTTACCATTACATTGGTCATTGAAACATTCTACTATTTTTCTCAGATGGCACATTCTGTGGAATTTAAAGCGGACACAACACATGAACCTGTTTTAGCGTCTCTAGCCGAGGAGACAAAGAAGCTTCTGAAGAAAGATACAACCATTTTTACACCTATTTTTTCGAAATGGCATCCACAGGCAGCAGTTGTTTCTGCTTCCCTGATCCATAAACTTTATGGAAATAAATTGGTAGGTTATATCTGGCATATCTTATAAATGACTGAGGGTCTGTAACTTTGTGATTCTGGATACTTACATAGAAGTGTTTTGCCAGAGACCATTCCTTGAGCATGCTGAGCATCTTACAGAGGATGTGGTTTCTGTATTTCCCGCGGCTGATGCGTTGGAGCAATACATAATGTCTGTGATAGCTTCTGTTGCTGGAGATGATGGTTTGGATAGCATATGCAGACAAAAGATAGCTCCATATCAGGTTAGCTCAACCTTCCTCAAGTACCAAAACCTGGAATAGTGCAAAGCAATCCACGTGTTTGCCTTGACATGAGAGTATAAGATATTGTTTTCATTCGTTGCCATTGTATCAATCAATTGTGCTGTGTAGAACGTTTCTTATGTCATGGTTGGTGTGGTGTTGTTTATCCTAATTCTCCCCTTTTGTTTTTTTAGATTGAAAGTAAATCTGGAACACTAGTTTTGCGCTGGGTGAACGGGCAACTTGAGAGAATTGAAACTTGGGTCAAAAGGGCTGCTGACCAAGAGGTAACACATTTTTTTATATAATTTTCTTCTTGTAACTCTGACTTCTTGCTAGTACAACCATTCACCATTTGATTTGAAATACCTGAGTTGTTTATATCCTTAGAAGTGTCTTTCAACTTTCGACCTATTTGTTAGTTTAGTTCTAGCTGTAGCTCTACAAAGTAAAACATATCTGCTCAGTGACAAGTTTCATACACTTGAGCTTTATGCTTTAAATAGTGACTATGTTATATAATATTTATAATAGTTAGCTGCTAAGATTGTAAGGTGTATATTGAAATATTAAATACACTAGTGCTTCTGCACATGCAGATAGTTCTTCAGTTGAACTGCATGTTTGTGTTTTGTTTCTGGGTTCTGTATTCCTGCCTCAAGACATGGCCATTCAACTTATGAAAAGGTTCAGAGAGTCCAGAATTCAAGGATTTCTGGAATCTACAGAACTCGTACTTGGTCTAGTTCTGTTTTCTAACATATATGATTATACTTTTCTGTCTGTTAGTTTATTTAAGGATCTGATAACTATTTTGACCACTGCTTGCATTTCCTTCTCCATTCATCTCTGCTGCATTGTATTTGCTTTGCAACATTATTGAGTACTTGTAAAGTACAATTGTTGCTTTCTGTGTTCCTATCATCTTCTAACTTTCATGCACTACAGGTTTGGGACCCTATATCCCCTCAACAACGCCATAGCAGTTCTATTGTAGAAGTTTATAGAATCATAGAAGAGGTGATTCTTTTAATTTCTTATGAAGCTTCACTTTTATGCCATAATCTCATAATTATTTTATTTGCACTTCGTGGTTTTTTTCCCTGAGATTTTGTTTGCAATGCTGTGTTGTAAAAAATGTTGATTCAGATAAAGGAATGTATTTGTTGAATTTTAGCTTAACTATTAATGCATTAATAATAAGCTGTCTGGGTATATTCCCATGCCATTATGTTTGGAGCGTAGGTGAAATATGTGAAAGGATATATTCCCATGCTGAGGGCATCGTAAAGTTTTCTTGCATCATGCACAAGTTACTAGTAATGTTCTCTGTCATGACTGGCTTTGTCTGGCATGGCTCTGTAGCTTGGGCCATTACTGCAGCAACAGTGTCTGGTCCCCTATTTATAGAGCCAATCATACCCTGTCAAGAGGATATAACAAATCTGTCCCAGATAAATAATCTTACTCGAGGGATAAGCAACTGTAATTTCTAAACTATATAGAGAGGGCTGCTGTCTATAATATAGTCAAGGTGCTAGTGCCATTGCAACCCAAAGCATGATCATTCATCCTAAAAAATAAGTAAAGTGATGTTGAACTTAAATATACAGCTTTTCACTGCCTGAAAATTTGTATTCTAATGACATAATACCATGTGAGTCATTAGATGATGATATGTGGTTAAAAAATGTGGCTGAAAAAAAAGCAAAAATTTTAGTTACATGTATATTAGATCTTCTAAATATATGAGAAATGAAAATTTTGGTTTGATGTCTATACAAGAAGATACACTTGTGTGTTGAAATTATTTGAAATAATCTTTTTTTATCAACATTCTACATTTATCTTTTTTTTAAAAAAAAGTTTTTACTACTTACTTTCTACTGATTTTACATCTGGTCATGGCACATCTCTTATGTAAAAGTTTATGGGTTAAAATCATCTTTGTTTATCAACATTCTACATCGGAATTTATCAGTTTTTCCTGATGATTGAGCTGTTTATAAACGGCTTTCCACCCTTCTCTAAAGAGCAAAACACTGATTCCTCACAAACTGTTGCAGACTACAGATCAGTTTTTTGCATTTAAGGTGCCCATGCGAGATGGAGAATTAAATAGTCTCTGCCGTGGTCTTGACAAGGCATTCCAAGTTTATACACAGTTTGTTACTGCACCCCTAGGTTTGCACTACCATGTTCTTTCTCTAGATAAATTCTTTTTTGTTAACATGTTCACACTGCTATTTGTAATTTCTTTTCTTCCGTTATAGTGTTTCTTGTTGTCTAAGGCAGATATTGTCCTTTGTACGTCTGCTCAATAATGTATACTTCCGTTATAGACATGCACATTTCAGCATGAATAGAGAAATATCATCTCATTTTTGCTGACCTTTTCTGATTCCATACCACTTCATTTCTCTAGGCATTGAGTGACAATGGCTTTGTCTGCTTGCAGTTGATAAAGAAGATTTAGCTCCACCTGTTCCTGTTCTTACTCGATATAAAAAGGAGCTTGGAATCAAGGCTTTTGTAAAGAAAGAGGTCCACGAAGTTAAAACAGTTGATGAGAGGAAAGCAGCTGAAATTACTCAGCTTACAATGCCGAAGCTTTGTGTACGGCTTAACAGTCTATATGTGAGTTTCTTATTTACCATAGCTTAGTTTCTTTTGCCACAGCTCATGATTATTTGGAACAGTCTATATGTGACTTTCTTATTTGCCATACCTCAGTTTCTTATTTACCATAGTAGTGGAGAAGCATTTCTGTAATATAGTCAATAATTATGGTCTTCTATTGTATTTACGTTAAATATGCATTTTTAGTCAGTTGTATATTCCATGGTTCCTAGTCTGGTGTTATTTCCCATTTAAGTCTAGCTAAGCTAACATGTTGCAGTACCAGTAATATCCTGGTTTAATATCAGTAGACAATGCTGTTCACAACCGAGCAAGTGTTCTGATACCATGCACTCCATCATGGTGTCAGCAATGCTTATGCTTTTGCCAGGATTTACATCAATGGACCATGCCGCATCCTTTCTCTTCCCTTGCTTATTGTGTAATAAGTTTAATCTTGCTCAGAGCTCTGACCAGAGTACATATGCAGTATGCTATCAGCCAATTGAGTAAGTTGGAGGACAGCATTAATGAGAGGTGGGCTCGGAAGAAAACTGAAAACATTAATATCAGTAAGTCTTTTCTTCTCTTCTGTAGTAGTTTCATACAATTTATCTCTTGATAATTGTACCACTTTCTGAATGGCTTGTTCTTCCAGTCCAGTCCTTGTACATTAAAGCCATTCCTATATGCTTAATTTATTTGTCAGGACGATCAACAAGTGAAAAATCAAAGAGTGCTGTCCCCAGTCAGAAAAATCAATTTGATGGGAGTAGAAGAGAAATCAATAGTGCTATCGATCGTTTGTGTGAATTTACTGGTAAGGAAATATGTAAAAGCAGTGTTTTTCTGGAAGCTGCTATTTGGTATTAATACGTGAAGATTTTCTTTTCTTCATAGGAACGAAGGTTATATTCTGGGACCTGCAGCAGCCATTTATTGAAAATCTATACAAAAACAATATTCAGCAAACTCGATTGGAGACCATAACTGAAGTGCTTGATTTGGTATGTTGACAAACTTTCATATACATGAAATTGGGAAAAGAAGAACCTATGAATCATTCAAGAGCTGCCTATGCCTCACTTTTATCTGTTCAATTATTTTTATCGGCTGACTAGATTTTTACGGAATTCACTCTCCCTGGTATATTTTTATGTTCCTTCCAAACTGGTAAGCATGCAAAATATCATGTCTAACTGTTGACATGCTATGTTTAACTAGAACAATTTATAGGCGTTTGATATGTGAATGCAATCCAAGCATGCTTAACATCATGTTTGACTGGACATGCAATGATGTGTCCATATTTATCTGTTGGGTATTCTGTTATAAAGAGGAAAATAATAACAAATCTGCTTCTTTGTTAGTAGGTTTCTCTTGAACTATGGTGCTCCATTTTTATGCTACGACTTAATTTCAGGTCCTTAATCAACTGTGTGATGTCATTGTGGAGCAACTGAGGGATCGTGTGGTAACTGGACTTTTGCAAGCATCCCTGGTAATCCCTTCAGCTACAGTTTGAGGATGGGGTTTCATAACAAGTTACAGAGTACATTTCTCAAAGTTCTCTTGATTTGCAGGATGGCCTGCTTCGTGTGATACTGGATGGGGGTTCTACGCGCGTGTTCTCTCCAAGTGATGCACATCTTTTGGAGGAAGATCTTGAAACTCTGAAGGTTATATCACTTGCAAAGTTTATATTAAGGGTGTCAGAACAGCGGCACCATTTTATGCCTGATGGTTTTTTATTGTGCCTGCACATGATTGAACACTATTTTTGCTGTCTTTGTTGGCTAAACAATAAACTGTACAGTCATCGACTTGCTGTAGGAATTTTTCATATCCGGTGGAGATGGACTGCCTCGGGGAACTGTTGAGAACTTGGTCTCACGTGTACGGCCTGTAATAAACTTGATCAAGCAAGAGGTAAAGTTTTGATTATGTTCTCATGACACTTGTAGAAATAGTGAATGCAATGTAGGCTGGGTGCTAGAGCCTTGGCACCTTCCTCTGGCGGGCCCATCTTTCGGGGTGCAGTATGCTCATTCAAGCTTTTTTTGGGGGGAGGGAGGCGGGGACGGGGGTTCAAAATAATTACAAGTTTGATTTCATTTTCATCAGAAACTGCCAGTAATTCCATAAAACAACGCTGTGTGTACATATTTAAATATTATCTATATGCCATTAAGCACGTTCTTTCGCATATTTTTGCAGACACGTGTGCTCATCGATGACCTACGAGAAGTTACTCAGGGGGGCAAAAGCAAATTTGGAACCGACTCCAAAACTCTGCTTAGGGTCCTGTGTCATAGAAATGATTCAGAGGCCTCACATTATGTAAAGAAGCAATTCAAGATACCAAGTTCAGCTCCAAGCACCTGACTGCAAATTGTTTGCGAAAATCCTGGACATTGCACCAGAGGTACATATCCAACAGGACAGTGTAGCCTTGCTTGCAACATGGAAACGTGTTCCACTGCCCGATTGTAAGTCCCTGTAACAGTTGTGCATTAGTAACACTAGGATTTAGGGTGGACGCTAATCGCAGTAGTAAAAAAGTACAGTAGTTCTAATACATTTGCCTTGTATTGATGGATAGCTTTGGCCCATTGGAGCTTTAGTTCTCCATTTAGATTCTTTGGTGGACCGAAGGCATTCCTGATCGGAATGCCAGGGAGAAATGTATGTTCATGATTCTGTAGCATGTTTTTCTGACACCACTATGAATCTGATGGTTTGTGTGCACCGTGCGCCATGTGATGCAAAATTGATGTTGGTGAACTTTACTATTTTACATTTTGTAATTTTTTTTACTATTTTACATCTGGTTTCTCCAAAATTAACAGGGGCGTTATAAATGTGGCAACGAACAATTTATTTAGTTGATCTCTCGAGACAAATTATTAAGCCAAGGTTGAGGAAATGACAAATTAAGTACTAAATGGCCATAGCAGACATCACAGCCATGACGATAAAGAAAGTTCATGTCCATATGTTTATGTTCTTCCACAATCACTTCAACCGGATTTTGCTGAGGAACTCGACAATGTTGCTGTCCGAGCTTCCACCTTCACTCATGGCCTTTTTTGCCTTCTCGCTCAAACCTCTAGCATTCTTCCTGTATTCCTCGCTACTTTCTCCTTCCATCACCTGCCTCACACACCTCTCCACCTCCTCCTTCCTCACAACACCTTCCTCGTCAGGTCGCAGCTTCACGCCGACTCGCCAAACATCCTCAATGTACTTGGCGTTTGTTGGCTGATCCGACCACTGTGGCATCGCAACCATCGGCACCCCAATCCCCAGTGCCTCCATGGTCGAGTTCCACCCGCAGTGCGTCACGAAGCACCCGACCGCAGGGTGCGCTAGGACCTCCAACTGCGGGCTCCATGTAACGAGGAGGCCCCTCCCCTTCACCTTGTCAGCGAAACCTTCGGGTATCTTGGAAGCCTCCGAGGCCCTGACAACCCACAGGAAATCCTTGCCGCTGCCGTGGAGCCCCTCCGCCACCTCGGCCATCTGGCCTGCGCCCGGCGCCGCGAGGCTGCCGAAGGAGACGTACACGACGGAGTGCGCGGACCTCGCGTCGAGCCAGGCCGCTCTCCTCCGTCATCGGAGTGTAGAGGTGGAACCCGTAGGACACGTCGTCCGGGAGGCGGTTGTCGAGGTACGCCGACGGGAAATAATGGCGCAGCGCGGAAAATTAATTACCTTGGGCTCGAGCTCATAGAACGAGTTGACGAGGACATGGTCCGCCGCGTCGAAGCCCTGGCACTGCTGCAGCACCAGGTCAAGGTAGGCGCGGCAGCCGCCGTCCGGCTCCGTCAGGAACGTCGGGAAGTCGGCCGGCGCGAGCGCCGCCGACAGGCCGGGCAGCTGCGGCGGCGCCGCCTTGCCGTTGCCGGCCGCCACCGGGAGCTCCATCCGGCCGGCCCAGGCGTGGGCGAACGCCACGTTCACCGCGCACATCTGCGTGAAGAAGGCCGCGCTCGCCGCGCCGTGCCGGCGCGCCACGCGCGGCGCCCACAGCAGGAACGAGTCGTACACGACGGCGCGCACGGCCGGCCCCGCGCGGACTCGGCGCGGAGGAGCTCGTTCAGCGACGCCGACCCGGCCGACTCGAGCTGCGCGAGGTACGCCTCCTCGTCCGTGTGACGATCCTAAGACCGACACGGATAACTAGAGGGTTTTGCCGGCGAATTGCGCACGGCGACGAGAATGGCGGCGCCGCCTCAGCAGGGTGTCGGGAGGAGGAAGAACAGTTGTTTAGGGTTTTAGTTGGTTGATGGCTCTCCCAGTTGTTCACCAGTGCATACATATTCCCGTTATGGGCTGGATACACGGGCTCTTGGCCCAGCTAGGCACGCAGGCCCATAATAGACTATGAATGGCCTTGGGCCCAATGTAGTATGTGACATCTCCCCCTCCTTAACAAGCAGCTTGTCCTCAAGGTGCTGATGCTGATGCCGACTTCCACTCCTTGATGATGTTCATATTCTCCCATTGAGACCAGGAAGAAGGCCAGGCCTGCCATTGAACCAGAGCATGTGGGGTAACAGAACTTCCTACCTTGCGGAGACGTACCTCCAACACCTGAGCAGCAGATGGTGATAACTCCATGGTCATGCAGTGCAGACTTTCATCAGATGCAACCGCAGTATCAGGCGGTAGAGCTTTTTTCAATTGCGACACATGGATGACAGGATGTATTTGAGCAGATGCCGGTAGCTAAAGCTTGTAGGCCACCTTGCCTATTCTTTGCAGAATCAGATATGGGCCAAAGTACCTGAAGCTGAGTTTATGATTGGACCTTCGATGAACAGACTGCTGAATATGGGGTTGTAGCTTGAGATCAACCCAATCTCCCACCTGGAACTCACGTTCTTGTCTCTTTTTGTCAGCCTGTGCTTTCATGCGTTGCTGGCTCGTAGCAAGTGCTGCTGTATGGCTTGAGTCATTGCTGAGTGAGCATCCAGCCATTCGTGAAGATCACTTACTGTTGTGGCATCTGCTGGTACAATGCCAAAGTGGCGTGGAGCATGGCCATAGAGGACCTCAAAGGGTGACTTACCCAAAGCAGAGTGGTAAGTGGTGTTGTACCAGAATTCCGCCAGGGAGAGCCACTGAGACCATTTAGTAGGGCAGGCTTGTACTAGGCATCGCATATATGTTTCAAGGCACTGGTTGAGTCTTTCGGTTTGGCCGTCTGTTTGTGGTTGGTAGGCAGAGCTCATGTTCAGGGTTGTCTCGGATAGCTTGAAAAGCTCCTGCCACACGGTGCTTGTGAACACTCGGTCTCTATCTGTTATGATCATCTTGGGCAGACCGTGTAATTTGTAGACATTGTTGAGGTAGAGTTGTGCTACAGAAAGGGCTGTATAGGGGTGTGATAGTGGAATGAAGTAGGCATATTTGGAAAATTTGTCTATGACCACTAAGATGGTGTCAAAGGTTTTGGATTTTGGGAGGCCCTCTATGAAATCAAGACTAACTGTGTGCTAGGATTCAGAGGGAACAGGTAGGGGTTGCAGTAAACCAGGAAGTTTGCAATGTTCAGACTTGGCCTGGCTACATACCTGACAGGCTTCAATGAAGTTCTTGATGTCCTGCTTAATTGTTTGGCCAAGAGAAAATGGATTTGATCTTCTGATAAGTGGCAGTGATTCCACTGTGACCCCCTAGTCCACTTGCATGTAGGGCCAGCAAGATGGCCTGATGAGCTTGCCCATGATTCCCCAACCAGATTCGGCCTTTGTGCCGAATGATGCCATCCACTAACTGATACCCTTTGTCATTTGTGCCAGATATTCTTAACTCAGCCAACAACTGCTTAGCTTGAGGATCTTTGTGATAGCCTTCCACTATAATCTCCAACCATTTTGGGGTACTGACAGATATTGCAGTGAGATGTTCCACATGTTGCTGTCTGGACAGGGCATCAGCTGCCTTGTTCTCAAGCCCTTTTTTGTACATGATTTTGTATTGTAGGCCCAATAGCTTCAAGAAGGCTTTCTGTTGCATAGGTTGCTGTATCTTCTGCTCATCTAAATGCAGCAAACTTTTGTGATCAGTAAGAATGGTGAATTCTTTATGCTGAAGGTATGGCTTCCACTTGTTTACTGCCATGATGAGTGCCAAGCATTCCTTTTCATAGGTGGACATGGCTTGCGCTTTGGGGCCCAGAGACTTGCTCAGATAGGCTATTGGGTGCTTGTTTTGCATAAGAACTGCTCCTATTCCTGTGGCTGAAGCATCTGTTTCAACTAGGAAGCTTTGAGAGAAGTCAGGATGAGCAAGTACTGGAGCTGAACTCAATGCTTGTTTCAAGGTGTCAAAGCATTCTTGGTGTTGAGGTGTCCAGACAAATACATTGTCCTTTTTCAGTAGGTCAGTGAGTGGTCTACTAATAAGCCCATAGTTCTTGATGAATTTGCGGTAATACCCTGATAAACCAAGGAATCCCCTGAGTTCTTTCAATGTTGATGGTACTGCCCAATCTCTGACAGCTTGTACCTTTGCTGGATCAGTAGCAACCCCAGCAGCACTGATGACGTGGCCCAAGTATTCAAGTGACTGCTGAGCAAAGGAGCACTTGGATTGTTTCAAAAGAAATTTCTGCTGCTGTAGAATTTGGAACACATACTGCAGGTGTTCTTCATGCTCATGTAGTGTCTTGTTGTACACTAGTATATCGTCTACAAAGACCAATACAAATTTCCTCAAGGCAGGTGCTAGCATTGTGTTCATGATCTCTTGAAATGTGGCAGGAGCATTTGTTAAGCCAAAAGGCATAACTTTGAATTCCCAATGGCCATTGTGTGTTCTGAAAGCTGTTTTATGGACATCTGCAAGATCCACTCTAACTTGATGGTAGCCCGACCTCATGTCCAATTTTGTGAACCAAGCAGCCCCATGAAGTTCATCCAGGAGCTCATCTACAATGGGTAGGGGATATTTGTTTTTCACCGTGATGGAATTCAGCTGGCGATAGTCAATGCAGAACCGCCACGATCCATCCTTCTTTTTGACTAATAGGACTGGTGAGGCGAAAGGGCTGGTACTAGGTTGTATCACACCATTGAGGAGCATCTCCTTCACTTGACGCTCTATCTCATCTTTCTGTGATGGGGAGTACCTATAGGGCTTAATATTGACAGGTTTGACTCCGGGGAGCAATGGGATATGATGGTCAAGGGAGCGCTCTGGTGGTAATTCTGTTGGTGACTGAAAGAGGTTACTGTTTTGTTGCACCAATTGCTGAATATTGTCAGGCACCAGCTGAGGCTGAGGGTCTATTGAGATTGCTGCTAGCTGAACTAGTTGAGCAATGCCCCCTCTGCGCAGTAGCCCTTTGAGCTTCCTAGGCTTCAACTTTGGACATTTGGATGTGCAATCTTTGATGCCAGCTAGCTGTATTTTCTGCCCTTTGTAAGAGAATCTCATTTTTTTCTTGCGCCAGTCGACCCACATTGGACTGAATTGCTCCAGCCAATCCATACCCAGTATCATATCATAATACTTAAGATCAAGCACTCTGGCTGCTGTGGTGAAGGTGTGCCCTTGTGTCCACCAACAGACATTTGGTATGATCTGATTGCTGAGCATTTTGTGACCATTGGCTGCAGTAACATGCACTTGAGGAGCTTCTTCTGGTGTGAGTTGCAACTTGGGTACTGCTGCAGTATTGATGAAGGTGTTGGAACTTCCAGAGTCCACCAGAATGAGGATTTCTTGATTGCCAATCAGACCTTGGAGTTTGACAGTTCTTTTGCCCTGAACTCCTTCAGTAGCAGAGAGGGATAGTGACAGCACCTCCTCCTCACTTGATTCACTGTCCTTGTCCCCTTCAAAACAATGATCTTCCTCAATGTTTACTACCTCCAGCAACTCTTCCAGAACATGTAATGGCACCTGACGCGGACACCTGTGGTTTCTGGCCCATTTGTCACCACACTTCATACATAAACCTTGAGCCCTTCTTTGTGCCCGGAGTGCTGCCAGCTTGTCCTCCCACTTGGGTTTAGTATCCCCAGATGTTGTGGTCTTGTTTTCTTGCGGTGCTGTATTGAGAATGCCACCAGCACCAGCAGAAGAAGACGGTCTTGATGAGGACCGAGATGCTTCTCTGGTGGATCTTGCATAGTAGCGCTTGCTTGATGCCTCCAACAATTCCTCCTGCATAAGGGCCAGAGACAAAGCGCCATCAACCGTTCTTGGTTTGTGTAAGGTTATGGCACTGCTGATGTTATGCCTCAGACCAGATAGAAAGGTTTGGACAAGGAACACTTCATCTAGGTGATTGTTGTGGACCAGAACACGATGTTTGGCTTGGTCGAATCTGTTGGCATATTCAAGGACATCTGAGGTTTGTTTAATGGATAGCAAGTCTCTCATGTAGTTTTGGTAGAGATCTCTACCGAACTTCTGCTCAACTGCAACACACAACTCAGGCCAACTATCGAGTGGGTGTTGAGCTTCATAAGTGAGGTGCCAAAGGGAGGCATTACCAGTGAAATTGATTGTGGCAAAGGGTACCCAGAGATGAGGGGGTAGGTTGTACATGGTGAAGTACTTCTCACAACGCTCTTTCCAGACTCTGGGGTGCTCACCATCGAATTTGGGGAAATCTAGTTTGGGTACTTTGAAATCTCTGGGTTCTGTGTATGGGTTTGGGCGATGGCTGGTCTCAGGGATATCAGCAACCTTGTAATTGACTTGAGGTGTGAGCTGCTTACCCTTGACCAGGGCGAAAAGTGGGAGTTGAGTCCCAACAATCTCACCCTGGTGACTAGTTTCGACGCCGTGGCCCTTGGCCCGCCACTCTTCCTCGCACGACGGGGCCGGTGGCGGATCAGCCGATGTGGCGATCTCCAACGCCTGTATGCGCGACTTAAGATCTTATAGCTCGGCCTTCATGTCGACGGAGAACTTGTCCGCCTCCTTGGTCCAACTGCCGAGGGCATCGACAGCCGACGCGATCTTGACTTGGCCTAGCTGAAGATTCTTCACTTCCTTGACCAGCAACTCGAGTTTGTCTTCGGCGAACGTCATCCTCGTGGTTAAGGTAAGGGTGGGTGGTTTTCTTCCTCGTTTTTGTGGTGGTGGTGGCGGTGGTGGTGGGGGGCTTGGGCTGGGTGATTTGGCGGAGGATGTGGATGGGGAAGCCAGGATTTCGCTCAAGAGTAGCGCAACACAGATCCACACCGGCGAGTTGGAGATTCGATAGCAAACGGACGAAGCAAATCGTCGATCTGCTCCCAAATCACAAATCGGCCTGGTGGAGCTCGAGCAACTACTGCGAGAGAAAAAATTGGCTGGGGTAACTCGGCTCTGATACCAGATGTGACGATCCTAAGACCGACACGGATAGCTAGAGGGTTTTGCCGGCGAATTGCGCACGGCGACGAGAACGGCGGCGCCGCCTCAGCAGGGTGTCGGGAGGAGGAGGAACAGTTGTTTAGGGTTTTAGTTGGTTGATGGCTCTCCCAGTTGTTCACCAGTGCATACATATTCCCGTTATGGGCTGGATACACGGGCTCTTTGCCCAGCTAGGCACGCAGGCCCATAATAGACTATGAATGGCCTTGGGCCCAATGTAGTATGTGACAGTCCGCGGCCTCGTGGAAGCCGCCGGCGTCGCAGCCGTCGGAGTAGGCGGCGACGTGGACGGCGCCGGTCTGCGGCTTGCTGTTCTGGCCGAGGACGAACCGGGTCGCGGCGAGGGTGCAACGCACGCCGTGGTGGGCGGCGAGGCGCTTGCCGAACTGGAGGAGCGGGTTGATGTGGCCCTGGGTCGGGTAGGAGAGGATGAGCACGTGGATGCTGCTGTTGTCTGAGCTCGCCATTGCCCACGTACTGGCTGTCTGAGGGATATTGCTTACTGCGCTCACATCAGGGCTGCCTTTGCCTCTATTTATAGCTGGCAGTCGGTAGTAGTCGGTCGTTTAGCTGATTAACTCTAACCTAGGCTTTTTTAGAGAAACTAGTAAGAACGCACGTGCGGCACGCACGTTTATTAATGACATATATGTACTAAAACAATATCACTTCACTTTAGTGTACAACGTTTTTAAAAATACTTTATATTCGCTCTCTCATGTATAGAGAGCTTTAGGTATTCTCAAAACTCATGATAGTTGGCATTTATTTATATGGAGAAAAACTCTCCAACTTATTGTCTATTAGCAATACGGGATAATTTTGTATAGACGTGGGTACAAATGTGGGTATATTTAGGTGGACCCTTTTTTTGGTGAAAAAAGTTTTGGGTTTCGAGGGGGAAATCACTTTACAACGTCGACAAAATGGGTCTCCCCCTCCTTTTCGTAGTACTTTTTTCGTGACAGGTGGGTCCTTTGTGAGGTGGGTGGTGGTCATAATCAATCTAATTCTCTTTATAGTATAGATAGATGATTAGAGTTATGTATGTACTACCGATTATTAGAGAAATGATGTACCGATACATTGCCACTTGCCAATTTGTATCTGCATGAGCAATTAGAGATATGGTGCACCAAAATTCACCGATTTGCAAAGTTTGTGAGCAATCATGCGTTTAACTTTTTTTTCGCGGAATTGCTTCTTTACGTACGGAGTACGCATTATATGACGTCTTTGTCTGCAAACCTTAATCCCTGTCAGATTAACGGGGAGATCCATCTGGTTCATTGATGTTTTTCTTTTCTTCGAGAAATGTGTGATTCATTGAGTTGAGGCACATGTGCCAAGTGTTTGGTTGTCATGCACGCACTGAAGCCTACAGAGTAGTCATGCAGACTGGCTCTTAAAAAGCAAGGGCATGTACATCAGTACATGGTAGCTACGGCTGTTCAACCGCGGTTGGCCGTTGAAACCATACCAAAGCAACACCACCTATTTGAATCGAGAGTGAACTGTAACATGAAAGGTTACTATTCATTTGCATTAGGCCAGTAGATACCTGGCTCTGGTTTGGCTGGTTTCAGGTTTGAAACTGGGATGAGCACCCCTGGTATCTATATGTTAGTGATATTATATTTTGTCTTGTCCAATGCCATGTAACATTTCAATGACAGAGAGAAGAGAGAAAAATATATCGTTATTATGCGAAGCAACTATCGGATTATAAGCTAAATTTTAGAACTATGGACTCAATAACGAGTCACCCGGTATGGCTCACCGCCATATCTCAAATAGGGTTGTGATTTTCCGTGCGCCTTCACTAGATTTTCCATGCGCCTTCACTATTGATCAAAGCACCCAACTTTCACAGTAAAGTGTACACGCCCATTTGTGTTTAATTAAGTGGAGTATTGATGTTTTATATTGCGAAGATAGATTGTGTACAATAATTTGAGTAGTGGTGATCAATATATATGCATTAAAACGGGGGCAGAAACCGAGCAGTGATAGGCTTTTGACCGCTCTACTTACCATAGGTAATTTTGACAAAAAGCATTTTGACATAGCATGATAGTTTTATTTTATCATGTAGGGAATTTATCGTTTCAACAAAATGTTTAATTTGGGTATCTTGAAAGTCTCCCGAGCAACCCTATGGGCACATGCTTCGTTACGCAGCATGCATATCATTTGGGGCACTCGATTGCATTCATTTGCACTGAATATCCTTGATTGGAGCTGTTGGTGTGAAGTCTTCGGTTGGTTCGATGCGTATATCATTGAGAAATCATTTGGATGGTCCAATGCAAACATCTAATTAAGTACGATTAGTTTGAGCCTTATATTAGGTATGCATGTTAAATGTTATGTCACCACCACCACTATGCTCTAATATGTATGCATTCCCCATTTCTGGAGATAGACTCGAAATAGCTGCTGGCTGGTTATGTGTTTTCAGTGGAGTAGAATTATTTGTATATGTTTATAATATGAGAAATAACAATGTGCAACTGGAGAGAGCTGAAAGATCCGAGGACACTTTTTTCTCCAATTTTCACTAGGGTCTCAATTAATAATATAATATGCACGTGGTTCATGACACAAGGAAGGGACGGAGGGTTCTTTGTGATTAATGATAAGGTTGCGACAATGAAAGCTATCGGTAGGCAACTACCAGCAACTGATAGTGTGTCAAATAATAAAAGGATGACTCCTGGATGTCTCAAGTTTAGTTGTAGTTTTGTGGTGCTTGTTACGCGTTGATGTTTGCTCACTACACTTCGATGGTGATCGATGATAATGCTACTCCATATTTTTTTCCCCCGTTGTCACCATCTTAAGATCGTTTTCATCAAATAAATCGGATTGTGTACGAATGTGATCCCTCGTATTTCTACAAGACATCCATTGATGTATATATATAACGAAAAACGCTACACATTGTATGCTGAGCAAATTGAAAAGGATAAGGGCGCGGCGCACGAGTTTTTTCTCTAGTATATAATAAATTAAATACGTCTCTCTAGTATATAGTTTCCCACACGTATATACTAGAGAAAAAGACGTGTCCAATTTTGTATTCAATTATTACCGGAGACTTACGTATTTGCTCTGCATTTGACATCTACGTACATGATCTGGCAGTCCGGCTGCTATCGGCCCTCCTATTCCGTACGTGCACTATGCGGCAAAGCCTCACAGGCCACACAGCTAGCTCAGTTTAGTTCAAGCAACGAGTGGTCGCAAAGCCTCACAGGCCATTGTTGGCCCCTGTGTATATGCGGATCCCGAACAATCATGGTTTTTGGATGTAGAAGACAAATAAGATCAAAATTATGAGATTTACACTTTGTTGTCTGGTTTTACACTTCAAAGTTAGAAACCAGATTACCAGTGGCGGAGGACAGATTAATGTTGAGGTATGGTGGCAGTGCTTCAAAGCCTCAATTTATGGAGGCAGCACAGAGAAAACACTGAAGAAAAAACAGCATGCTAGTGGAGACGGGTTACTCCTGGTAAAACAAGGTATGGCGATGGCCATACCTTGCCATACCGAGAGCTCTGCCACTGCAGATTACTCTGCAGTCGAAGGGCGTAATCTCGTTCTTACTGCTAGTTTGAGCAACAGGCCGGGAATAAAGGATAAGAACGAGAGCAATGGGCATGTTTAAACCAAGAACAGCTGAAAGATCAATAGTGGTGACTAGGGATGGGAATGGATCATATCTCTTATGTCTTCTTCACGTACAATTCGAGTTGACCCTAATTAATTTTAGCTTAAAAAACTAGTGGTGTTTTGATTGGATCCTAATTAAGCTCGATTCTTAAAATTTTTAGTACAAATTTAATTTAGGTCCTTTACCACCCCTTGCGACATCTTATCCACTTACCATTGGCTATGCGGTCTTATCACAGAGAGCAAGGGAAAGACGAAAAAGGCTAGCTCTTCCAGATTAAGTAACAAGATCGTGACATATGCTACATGAGGAGGCCCTTTTAGTAGTGCGTCAATTAGAAGGATGCTGATGTATACTCGCATGCGTAAAAGATTTGGACCACATGATCGAGAAGAACACTGAAAGACGATGCTGGACCAGCATTGCTGGTCCTCGGGAGGGCTTTCGCTACACAACATTCTAGCTAGACACTCTCCGTCATGCCCACATCGAGACACAACGAAGCAGAGGGAGGCGCTGTGCGTTTTCCAAATGTTGATTGAGACAGTGAGCGTGACGTGGGCCAAACTACATGCGTAGTCGTCGGCTGCCACTGTGGTAGCCGCACCAATCCAAACGACGGCGGCCATCGTCAACGGTCCGGCTACAGTGTACTCCGTGGCTTGGGCCTCTTTGTGAAGAGACAAGACAATGCGTGGCTAGCGCGCCATTACGGACCACGCCATGGGCCAAGTTGTACCCTGCCATGGATCGGGCCAGCAACCACACGGGCCCAAGTTGTATCCGGGCAGGGCTCCCCGCGCACAACGGCCCCGGGAATCCTATATAGCTTCCACAAGTTTTTTGGACCGCCTAGCCTCCAATGTTTGAGATTCGTGCTGCCATCCCGAGCCGTCCGATCCCTTCTTCTTCCCTCCTTCCTTGCCGCCGTCCACAAGTCTTCTTCCTCCTCGAGCGCGCGCCACGGGCGGAGGGGCGGGAGGTGGGCGGGGGCAGACGGCGGCGAGGGCGCCGCCGGCCGCGGGCGGTGGGCGAGGCTGACGGCGGCGGTGGCGATGCGGCGTTATGGTTCGGGGTTGCCGGCGGCGTTGGAGCTCGGGAGGTGCTCCAATAGCCTCCGACCATAGAAAAGAAGAAGGTGGGAGCGGAGGGAAGGTCCGGCGGTGGCGGCGGCTCGGCCGGCGGCAGAGGCGAGGCGGCACGGGAGCGCCGCCGGCCGGCCGGGGCCGAACAAACGGTGGGCGGGGACCGCCGGCGTGGGGGCGGCGAGCCCACCGGGTTAGGAAGGGTGGGGGCGTGCGGCAGGGGTAGATGGCGGGCGGACGGCGTGGCAACCGCCGTCGGCCGGGGCTGGAGACGAAGGGGCGGGGGCGGCGGACGAGGGGCGCGTCGATGGGCCAGAAGCTAGATGCTTATCTAGCTTCCGTGCCCTGCATAGGCGCCCCCTGCGGCCCTGCGGGTATGCGCGATGTCTCGTATGACGTACTTGCATGTCACATTGCCTGTTTTTTTTGCCCCTAGTAGTACTAGACATCATTTTCGCGTACCCCTTTTCTTGCAGGAAGGAAAAACTTTCACTGTCGCAATTGACTTGGACTACATTATTGCAACGAATACCATCGCATATTTTTCCACAACACGAGCTGGGTCTACAAAAGAGAACAATGATAAACGAAAAATGGCACCAAATCAATGAAAATCATCTGCCTTGCTCGCTCATTTACCTTTTAGTCCAAGTTTACCGAGGAACTCTAGGATGTTATCATCGGAGCTACCACCTTCACTCATGGCCCTCTTGGCCTTCTCCTTCCAATCGGTAGCATTTCGCCTGTACTCCACGCTCCTCTCCCCTTCCATCACCTCCCTCACGCACCTCTCCACCTCCTCCTTCCTCACCACGCCTTTCTCATCCGGGCACGCTCGCACACCAACTCGCCACACGTCCTCGATGTACTTGGCGTTCATGGTTTGTTCTGACCACTGGGACATTGCAACCATCGGCACACCCGCACCTATCCCCTCCATTGTCGAGTTCCACCCGCAGTGCGTCATGAAGCACCCGACAGCCGGGTGCGCCAGCACCTCAGCTCGAGCTGAGGACTCCATGTCACGATGAGACCCCTCCCCTTCGCCATGTCGGCGAAATTTTCAGGTACCTTTGACATCTCCGAGGCCCTGACGACCCATATGAAGTCCTTGCCGCTGTTGTACAACCCCTCCGCCATCTCGGCCATCTGGACCAGGTCTGGTTTCGCGAGGCTGCCGAAGGACACGTACACGACCGAGCGCGCCGGCCTCGCGTCCAGCCATGCCTTGGTCACCGCCGTCAGAGGGGTGTAGAGGTGGAAGCCGTAAGACGTGTCCTCCGGCAACCGGTTGTCGAGGTACGCCGACGGTACGGCTGGGCCCACCGTCTTGGCTCCCCAAGCAGACGCCATGTACTCCGACTCCTGAGGCTGCAGCTCGTGGAACGAGTTGAAGAGGACGTGGTCGGCCGTGTCCAGGCCGATGAACTGGTTCACGAGCAGGTCAAGGTATACGCGGTCGCTCGGATCGGTCAGGAACGTCGGCAGATCGCCGAGCCGGAGCCCGGCCGGCAGCCCGGGGAGCTCGAGCTCATCGAGCGGCTGCTGCTTGTCGCCGCCGGCGAGCGGCGCCAGCAGCCCGGCCCACGCGTGGCCGTACGCCACGTCCACGGCGCACGGCTGCGTGAAGAAGGCCGCGCACGCCGCGCCGTGCCGCCGCGCCACCGGCTGCGCCCACGGCAGGAACGCGTCGTACACCACCGCGTGCACGGGGCGGCCCCGCGCCGCCTCGGACCGGAGGAGCGCGCCCACGGTCTCGGACCCGGCCGCCTCCAGCCGGGCCGTGTACGCCTCGATCCCGCCGGCCTCGTCGAAGCCGCCGCGGTCGCAGCCGTCGGAGACGGCGGCGACGTGGACGGCGCCCACGGGAGACGGCTGCTGCTGCTGGCCGCCGCCGCCGCCGCTCTGGGCGAGCACGAACCGGGTCACGGCGAGCGTGCAGCGGACGCCGCGGTGCGCGGCGAGGCGCTTGCCGAACTGGAGGATCGGGTTGATGTGGCCCTGGCTCGGGTTCGGGAGCAAGAGGATGTGGATGCTGTGCTCTGGCTCTGCCATGGTTGGGTCACTCAGCTGCGTGCGCTGCGGGCAGTGCATTTAAATTAGTACTACTGGGTTTGTGTGCAGAAAGTCTTATCGTTACGATGACCTGGAGTATACAAATGTTGCTAGCTGACGTATTGCAAATGGACTTTGGTCAGTGAAATGAGATTGCAATACTGTTAGTGATGGGGATATATAGAGAACGACGTATTGTCTGGTTGTATATATATTCTCATCATCTTGTAATAAAACAACCTGACTGCCTGCAGGAATCGCGTACATCGCGACATGCATAAACTGCCTGGAGCAGGCGCATTATGAACAAGATCACGCGTGGTTTATTCGACATTGCACAATTATATTAGTGTTTGCGTAGTGGGTAATTTCAAGATTCTTTATGGCCTAGTGTCCGGGGCGGCTAAGCAAGCAGCCAGTCACGATCCCTCTCAGTGTCAAAAGTATCCATTTCTGTCGTTCGAGCTCACCATGCGTCAATCATTGTGGCAAAGAACGTTTAATTTTCCGAACAAAAGTGTGTGAAGGAGAACTTCTCAGGATGAAAACTGTAGCTTGGAGAAAAGCAAAGTATGTATAACGCAAGCAGTATGCCCATATGGACTGAAAACAGAAATGCAAACCCAGTTATACAAGGACCGTAGAGCTGGTAAAATCTCTCTAATTAGTTACTTTTTCTCTCAGGTACCGCTCAAGGGGCCCGGCTGCATGCATCGAAGAGGTTTCATATTCAGAGAAATCGGCCTGGCGAGCGTGGCGGAGCAAAATTCGCCTGTCATCCAATATATTTATTTCCAAACAATGTGAGCTGTGTTTGCATAAGTTGATTGTTGAACATTAGTCAAAGTGACAATGCATGAGAAAGCATCAGTACCTGTTTATCTTTGTCGGCCAGCCATCATCACAGATAATGTGCCTAGGAACGGTAGATACTCTGTCATCCAAATAATTTTTAGAAAATATAAGTTCAAAGAACTATAATGCTTGCCC
Organism: Echinochloa phyllopogon; assembly: GCA_033239725.1. Lineage (NCBI taxonomy): Eukaryota > Viridiplantae > Streptophyta > Magnoliopsida > Poales > Poaceae > Echinochloa > Echinochloa phyllopogon. Next base: position 43,094,348 of record BTCW01000002.1, on the reverse strand, counting down.
AGTTAGCATCGACACACAGCCGAAAAAGAAATACCGTTGTGATTGCGTTAGGACAAGCACTCCATTTAAAACGTGGGCAATGAGTTCTTTGGTAGGAAAACTCTCATCATAGGGCCTCCAATCCCAGCCTAGTATAAATCTATACTAAAATGATCCTAGAGAATTGAAAACACCTCCCACCAAAAAACCCACCCCCACCCTCTCACAGAGGACCCACATGTCGGGCTTTGGTGGGAGGGAAAAACTTGAAAGCATCAAAATTTTTGCATGGTCCATGCTCTTTTAGTTGTTTCCTCGCTCAACTTTTTTCACCCAAAAAAGGACCCACCTAAATATATCCACATTTGTACCCACATCTATACACAATTATCTCGTATTACTGATAGACAATAAATCGGAGAGTTTTTCTTCATATAAATAAACGTGCGTGGTACATGAGTTGAGACAAATGTATAGAAGAGAGTTTAGCACGCGCGTGCCGAACGGGTATTGCAACTATATTTTATATGTTATATTTGATTTCTTTTATACATGTGTGTGTGCACATGTGCCTTTGCTAGTAAAGGAAAATAGAAATCCAAATTTTACTGGAAAACTTGTACTTAATATAGTACGGCAGGCGCATTATATTGAAGAGGATAACTCAGATTCTGATGCAACTATAGCTACCATGTACAAAAACAGCAAGAGAAATTCACCACATACCTTATTGGTTTCACAAGTGAACACCCTAAGTTCTTTGCAATCGACTCTGGGAAATTCCTCAATTCCTTATGCTCCTCCTTGTTCCTCCTCCTCCACCGCCAGAGTAAAAATAGTACGAATATTATCTGTTCGTATCCGAGTATAAGAGTTTGTCCGTCCGAATTCGAGTTTGGATACTTATGGGTTTGCTGGATGGATCGGTCTTGGATGATCCAAACTTACGTCCGAGCCTACGCTGGCGTTTGGTTTTAGTCACTGGACGATATCGTATATCATCATGCCGTTCTATGCGAGCAGTAACCGCAGACAAACACGCAGGAAGAACTGGATCCCCAAAAAAATGCCGGACGACCTGATCCTTTTGAATGCAGGACCAACCCGTGCCGGATGGGGCCACTCCCTAAACCAAACACACTATTAGTATCTGACACTGTACCCGAATTCAAATACCTAAAATATGATATTTTGATATTAGGATATTGATTCCTACCTTATCCGATACACGAAGACTCTATGCGTATCAGATACGAAAAAAATATTTGTATCTGTAACTGTCACCGTCCGATCCGTTTACATGCTCAGGGCGTCCGCAATAGGCGGGTCTAGGCCGGTTGCATACATTCAATGCACGTATAGAACCTGGTCTTTTACACTGTGGAGCTGATTCTATATAGGACCTGGTTTTTTCTATAGGACCTGGTTCCATAAGAGAGAGGGGGAGAGAGAAAGAGAGAAGAGGTTTGTAGGTCCCGTTTATAGATTCATCCCAGTTATATACATTGCAGGTACTATAACATACGAGGTCAAATCATTATGGGGCTAATATATAGAACCGGGGGTAGTTCTATTATACATTAGAGATGCCCTCGTTCGCCGCCGCCGCGGCCATATTCTTCGTTAGATAGATCCAACAGGACTACTCTACAATTCTTCCTGGAGTCCTGGACCCGACCGTAGCTTGCCATTAATTCCTTGCGCCATGGCCCCTGCTACTGCTTGCGTCCTGCTCGACCGCACCGTTACCTTCCGCGACCATCCCCTAGAGCCAGACCCGCCCGTAGGAGGACGAGCCGCAGCAGCGGCGGCGGCAGCGGAGGGCGTGGCCGGCCGCACTACCGCGGCACCATCAGATCCTCTACGCCTGAAGAAAAGATTGGGCAGTATCTGCGGGCCGTGAAGCCGGATCTCCGGGTCTTCGACGCCCCGGGGGTAAGCCGCCTCACCTTGGTGCGCCCACTCTCATCCAATCCGATCACACCAAATTACGGGCGGCACCTGGTCTCCGGCTCCGTCGCCGCCGCCGACGACGACCTGGTCGTCCTCTACGCCGGCGACTACCGCCCAGCCGCCTCGTACCATGAATGGTACCTGCTCGTGGACGCCGCATCTTGCTCGCTCTCCACGATCCCCGGCATCCCCTACGTGGAGTGCTCCTCCTACACGTGCGGCGGCTACGGGACCGTCGTCATGGCAGTGGCACGCCAAGGCGGCGGCGGCGGCGGTGCCTTCGTCCTCGCCGAGCTGCTCTTCCGCTTCCGCCGCGGGGTGCCTACGGGGGCCTTGCTCTGCCTCTGGCGGTCGTCGTCGTCGTCATCCGAGCAGAGGAGCGAATGGGTCTACAAGGAAGGCAACCTCCCCGCCCAGGTGTGCTCCCCGTGGACGGTGCACCAGTCCTTCTCCGTTCAAAGCAGGAACCTCCTCTGCTGGGCCGATCTTGTCCACGGGTTGCTACTCTGCGATCTGGGACGCCATTGTTGCGATTGCGAGGTCGACTCGTCGGACTTGGGCATGTCTTTTGTTCCCCTGCCTTGCTCCATGAGCAAAAAATGGCGGTGGAACCCACGTGACATCCGCACCATGGCCTGCGTCGACGGCACCATCAAGTTTCTCACCATTGACGGCATCAGGGAGGGCCGCCCAATCTCGCTCATAACCTATACCCTTGACCTGGACGGGCCATCATCCCCTACCTGGACACAGGACACGGTGCTGCGTCTGGATGATCTCTGGGAAGATGAAACGTTCATCTCCCTGGGCTTGCCAAAGATTACGCCAGTTTTCCCTAGCCTGAGCACGCAGGAGCATGACGTCATCTACCTTTGCATTCCGGGTGGTGTGGATCTAATGGAAGGCTTCAAGGTTAGGAGTGTGAAGGCCATGATCTCTGTTGACACAAGAAAAACCAGGGTCATCTCCGCTGACCAGGAAAACTGCCCAAAAATATTGTTGAGGTCACGTTTCCTCATTGCCTTCAATGCCTCCCACCAGGGCTCAAAGTATCACCAGGTACATACTGCTACCGCAACATAGAACACATACTTAGTTTGATACAATCCAATTGCATTGTTTTTATACTTTTGAGTAGCTGGCTAGCTAATACTAACGATTGAATGTGAATTCCTGTTTGTTTACATCCAGTTAGAGTAAAAATTTACTGACTTATTAGGCCCACAATGCTCCGTATGCTGACAAATGTTATCCATCAGCTGAGTAAAAATTTACATGATCGACAGGCATATGTGTCTATCAGCAATTATGTTTTGTCTTAGCAAATGTCATCTCTCCGGCAGCTTGCTCCTGTGGTTCTCTAGTGTTCAACCTAATCACATCACATGAGGTTGCTCCCGTGGTTCTAGTGTTCAACCTAACCACATCACATGAGAAAAAAGATTTCTGTTTGCGTTTCTTTTGTTTGGTGGAGAATTTTGTGTCATTTACTTTTCATTTCTTAAAAATATTAGACGACTGTTCCTTACATGAATAGTGCAAGCGTCTCCAGTAAATAGATTCTGAATTCAAATTGGTAGGAGCCTATCTCGTGTACCACATGGGAGGAGCATAACTTCCCAAGTAAAATTTAACATTGAATTCAAAGCTTTGAGAAGTGCAAGTGTTAATTAGCATATGCTCCTATTTCAGTAGGCTATCTTCATGAAATGCCTCGGAGATGGCCATAACGCGATGTCGTTATGTCGGTATTCCTAATTAATCTTAGAAAATACTACACACTGTTGATATGCGCTAGCGTTAAACTTTGATATCCATAATTGTTGTCGACACCCTGTCTCTGACTCGCTTCCAAAGTTGTTCCAGTTTTTATTTTTTAATCAAAGAGCCATTTTATTTTGTGCTGCAACTTAGGTTATTTTGTGCTGCAGCCTATATTTGTGAGAACACCCTTCAAGTAGGTACAGAGCTGTTTGTATTTTGACAAATATATATGTCTGTTTCTGCTAGAGAGCCGTGGAGGCAATTGGGATGGGGGGAAGTGGCCGAAAAAGGATTAAGTTTGAATGACGACCTCAGCAACAAAATCATGTCAAGTTGACGAAGCTATGGACAATTTATCTCTTCATTATGTCATGTACGTACGTGCAATCAGCATCATCACATCATGGTCTTTCTTAGCTGCTGGGGAGAGCATGGCTTAATGTGTTCTGTTTTAACTAGGACACTTGATCAATATTATTATTGCTATGTTATGAACTTATGATCGGATGTTAGTAGCAGTGTTGAATGGCTAGCGGTATGTAATATTTACCGGTTGTTTGATCTGTGGCACTCTGATTCTTGTGCTTGTGGGGATTATATATCTATATATGAACCATGTACTAACACAGGTGGCATTATCCTTCCTATGCCATTTTTTGTTTTATAATTTTTATTAGGGAAAAGTCCATTTCATCCTTCAACTATCACAAAAGTTCGATTTTTAACCTTGAACTACAAAGGCAATCCAACTGTCAAAATCGTGCAAATTTAGCCCTTTGGGTGGTTTCGAAGGTGGTTTTTTATTTTGTAAAAAAATTAAAAATCCAATTAGATCTAAAAAATCAAAACTAATTCATCTTAAATCAGAAAAATATGAAACCAGTATCAAAAAATTTCTAAAAATGTAACCTGTATCTATTATTGCTCTATTTGAATCTTAATTATTCAAAAATAATAGGCATAACTATAAGCAACCAAATACTATGAACATGAAAAAATAGATCCGATTAACTGACAAATAGAGCAATAATAGATAGGTTAAATTTTTAGAAAACTTTTGATACTGGTTTCATATTTTTCTGATTTAAGATGAATTAGTTTTAATTTTTTAGATCCAATTGGATTTTTTAATTTTTTTTACACAATATAAAACCACCTTCGAAACCACCCTAAGGGCTAAATTTACACGGTTTTGACAGTTGGATGACCTCTGTTATCCAGTTTTGTAGTTTAAGGTTGAAAATCAGACTTTTGTGATACTTAAAGGTTGTAAAATGTACCTTTCCCTTTTTATTACTGCTCATTCATCTTCCGGTATCCACCTAATGTTCGATCCACATTTTGTTTCCGTGTTATCATTTCGTTCTATGTTGCTCATATTGACAGTTAAATGAAGAAAGTGAGACAACACGACCAGATATATATCTGTCACAACTTTTTTTAGAAGTCGCTCCAGACATGCTCCAAGGAAAAACTGGTTGGATGACTAAGGATACCATTTTCAAGCGAGTAAATTACCAAAGCGCTCTTGATGATATAGGCAAGACTTCACGGCATCAATTTCCATTCATTATTCCATTCAAATGACACACGTTGTGAACAATAGAGAAAGACTAGCTAGGGAAAGACGACAGAGCAAAATAAACCAGAAGATCGAATGGAAATTTCTACCCGGCTCATTATTCAAACTTTCAATCCCAAGTCGAAAGAAACTCTAGGATGTTATTATGGGAGCTACCACCTTCACTCACGGCTCTTTTCGCCTTCTCCTTCCATCTAGCAGCATTCAGCTGATACTCCATGCTCCTCTCGCCATCCATCACCTCTCCTACACATCTCTCAATCTCCTCCTGCCTGACTACACCCTCCTTGTCAAGCCGCACCCGCACGCCCACTTGCCACACATCTTCAATGTACTTCGCATTCATGGGTTGATCAGACCACTGCGGCGCCGCCACCATCGGCACGCCGGCACTAAGCGCCTCTGTCGTCGAGTTCCATCCGCAATGTGTCACAAAGCATCCTACGGCCGGATGCACTAGCACCTCGAGCTGTGGGCACCATGTCACGATGAGTCCCCTCTCCTTCGCCTTGTCAGCGAAGTTCTCAGGGATCTTCTCAGTCTCCGATGCTCTGACCACCCACAGGAATGCCTTGCCGGAGTTGTACAGGCCCTCCGCCACCTCGGCCATCTGGACCCGGTCCGGGGCAGAGACACTGCCGAAGGAGGCGTAGACCACGGAGCGCGGGGGCCTGCCGTCGAGCCAGGCTTTCGTCGTGGCCGTCAGCGGCGTGTAGAGGTGGAAGCCGTAGGCCGTGTCGTCCGGCAGGCTCTTGTCGAGGAAGGCTGACGGCACGGTTGGACCCACCATCTTGGCTCTCCACGTAGACGCCATGTAATCCGATTCCTTGCAAGATGACAGACGATGATCCATTGATCACCTTATATATATCCAGAATTTCTTAGCGAGATCGAGTAACTGATGATGATGATAGGTATAGGGTGACATATACCTGTGGCTGCAACTCGTGGAAGGAGTTGACAAGGACGTGGTCGGCCGTGTCGAGGCCGTTGAACTGGCCCACCAGCAGGTCCAGGTACGCGGGGCTGTCGCTGGGCTCGACCAGAAACGACGGCATATCGCGCCGCCGGAGCCCGGCCGGCAGCCCGGGCAGCTCCGCCAGCTCCCGCTCGTCGGCGAGCGGCGGCCTGATCCGCCCGGCGAAGGCGTGCGCGTACGCCACGTCCACCGCGCACGGCTGCGTGAAGAGCACCGCACTCGCCGCGCCGTGCCGCCGCGCCACGCGCGGCGCCCACGGCAGGAACGCGTCGCACACCACCACGTGCACGGGGCGGCCCCGCTCCGCCTCGGACCGGAGGAGCCGCGCCACGGTCTCGGAGCCGGCCGCCTCCAGCCGGCGCAGGTAGGCCTCGACCCCGCCGGCCTCACTGAGGCCGCCGCGGTCGCAGCCGTCGGAGATGGCGGCGACGCGGACGGCGGCGCCCGGGGACGGCGGGTGGCCCTGGCTGAGCACGAACCGCGTCGCGGCGAGCGTGCACCGGACGCCGCGGTGCGCGGCGAGGCGCTTGCCGAACTGGAGGATCGGGTTGATGTGGCCCTGGCTCGGGTACGGGAGGAGGAGGACGTGGATGCCGTGCTCTGATCCGTCGGCCATTATGGTTTGGTCGCTCGCTCGCTCACGTCGTACTTAGCTGATATATAGCAGGTTAGCTGGATTATGTTGAGCGATCGAGTGACTGTGAAGTGAGATAGACCGCGCAAACTTACCTTTTATACAATGTTTGTGTGTAAGAAATCGATTGGTGCGTACTAGATCGAGCACGTGATTTTATTTCTGGACTAATGTTCTTGCGCGTCACGTAACCTGATTAGGGGTGGTAAAGGGCCCTCCATTTTGTACTAGAAATTTTAAGGGCCGGGCTCTATTAGGGCCGGGCCAAAAAAGTACTAGTTTTTGACCTAAATTTGATTAGGGCCAAATTGGATTGTGAAGAAACAAACGGGCCACGATCCATTACCACCCCTAAACCTGATAGCATATAGTAGTGCTCGTCAGACAGGTGCCAAAATTCAGCAGCGATAATATATTGTACTTGCAGGTTGGTTGGTGTACGTCCACGATGGACATTGCCAAAAAGAAGCAGTTTCCAATTGTAAGTTGCCAACAAGTAATAATAACAACACCAACACCTGCGCAACAGGAGCTACTCGTACTCGTACTACGCGACATGCTGTGTGGTTAGCTGGTTACTAGAGTGCAGCCACAGCATGGACAAGATGACGTAAGGTATGACGTTGCATGCACAACTCGTATGCGTAGCAGTCAAGTAGTAATAAGCGGCTATCAGGACAGGACGACACTCTGAGTCCGATCCATCACGTGGTCGATCGGGTACGATCGGATCAAATTATTGTTGGGCCCGGCCGCTGGCTCACCGGCCGGGCGGCGGGTCGCGGCCCATCGGCGGACGGATCGTCGTCGTCGTCACCGATGACATCTGATACTGCGGCTAGCCGGCTACATACTGTCTGTTGCTGAGGCCGCCTAGCTGCTGTATCCTCGGCTACCGCCATATGGCCCACTTGGCCGCGAAATCCATCGCCGCCGGCCCGCCGCTACCTGGGATTAATCTGTCGTGCCCTGTAACGGCCGGGGCGGGGCTAGCTGCAGACCAGTGAACGGCGGCGGCCACCGTATCGTAGTGATGAATCGTCATGCATTGTCTAATTCTAGTTGTGAGACAAAGGTATATTATACTCGATCCCTCCGTCCCAGAATATAGCTCCGTTTATCTTTTTGCAAAGTCCAATTTTTTAAACTTTAACCAATAATATCCTAAAAAACAAAATATTTCAAAAAGAAAAGATTATATATTATAATATTTGATTTCACGATAAATCTATTGACATAATTTTTTATGTTATTAGTCTTCATAATAATTTTTTCTATTTATAGTTAAAATTTAAAATATTTAGCATTAAAAAAATCTAAACATTGTTATATTTTGGGGCGGGGGAATAGACACCAAGCAAATAACTCTAACCGCTTGGACGAGAAGAGTTTGGCAAAACAAGGCTCTCTCTCTGGAAAAACATTCACATTAAACCACTCTCGAAAACTATGAAACAAAAACTCTATGCACTTCGAACATAGTTAGTAGTATATGAATTCTTGGACAATTAGTTTAGGCCAAACACTGGATGAGCTGAATTTTACTCAACCTGGGAAGTAAAATGAAAGTAGAAATATAGAACTATTTAATAGGCATGTATATATCCAGCCTCCAAATGGACCCAAAACAAACCAAGGTATATTTTGTGCCTAGTAATTAGATACAAGGAAAGAGGTGGTTGGAGGTCGTCACAGAAAAATCCGAGGATATGTGCCAAACTCTAAGATTATTCTCAGCGCATTGCATTGCACTATTATCAAGACGGAGAATTTGCTAATTTTGTCTGATATTTATTAGGGATGAAACTCCCCTCTCGTCTGAGGCTAATCCTAACCCAGACATTACTTGATAGCTTCTACTTCCTATACATGTCCATATCATATGGACACCCAGTGGTGGAGCCAGCTTTTGCTCACGAGTAGGGTTAAATTCAATCTATTGAATGGAGATGCTGGAAGATTAGAGAGCAGATCGCTGAATGATGAATATCTGCTGATTGGGCGCCGGCGGCGATGAGGTGTGGACGCGGGCACTCAGCGTCTCGGCGGTCAGCTGAGTGGGCGGCGGCGGCAGGATCCCCGTGGCCGTGGGCCGATGCGTGCCGAGGAAGAGCACCGCCGCTCGAAGACCTTGGCGGGACTACAGGAGCGCCACGCGGTAGAGCTCTGATCTCCGGGTTGAGCGCGGCGACGCAGGAAGCGTCGCGCGTCGCCGCGTCGAGGCACCGCACGCGTCGTGCAGGAGCCGCAGGAGCGGCGGTGTGCGGACTGGTGCTTCAGGTCTCGTGTAGTCCATCTTTGGCTCTTTGCCCTAGTGGTTTTGGGGCCAAAAACTATTAGGGGTATGTGGGCTTTCATGGGCCACAACTAGGGCCTCGGCCTGGGCGGCCCTAGTCGCAGCTCTGCCTCTGTGGACACCACTCTAAGACACTAGGGCTCCCAGCACATGATGTCTATCATTATCCCAACTCCCTAGTAATTAATATTCCTCAATTATCTCTCTCCTCTACACCAATCATTTCTTTTTTTTGAACGGATGACGAAAGCTTACGTTTTTTTCAAATTTTTATTAGAAGAAGAGAGTTGGCCCTGTTTATAAGGAAAATCGGGCCCGAAAACTATACAACTTCGATCTGAAGACCGTACAACTAGAGAGGTATCATACCATCTCACATAACTCCGGTCCATCGACTGCGCAACTCAAGGGGTAAGGAACCCCGAACAACTCTACAACTCCGGTGGGTTGGATTGGGACATCAACCAGCACCGCACAACTCAACTGAAAACAACCCGGTGGCCTGGATTGGGGCATCAGCACACACCGCTCTAAGCAACTCAAACAACTCCGCTCGGTCGTAATGGGACATCGACACGAGCCAACTCTACACCAATCATTTCTTCATCTACCATAAAGACACTACTCTCTCTCTCTCAATGCAAATCATGATGATGTTAGTGTATTGGTTTTCATGCTGAAACTGAGTTTTGCACGAGACAAAATAATTTCTTCCTTTCCACATTCTCTTATATTTAATATAGTGCCACATAAACAAAATTTGTTAATGTTATGGAAGCTATCTTATATGGAGTGTTAATTAGGACTGCCCTGATAAAATTCTCTCCTTCTCTCCTCGTAATCACTTTGCCACTAGGCATAAAATTTAATGCTATAAAACCCATGAGACTGTCCTGAAGGGGCCTAATAAACTTAAATATCAAAATCAACATTAATTTGCTATCTATCGCATATTCTTTTCAGGCAAACATGTATGGCAAAAACAATTGTGGTAAGATCAACTTCAGCGAACGTGACAAAGTGTGGGAGCGATCCTGGGAAGGCAACGGAAACTGAGGATAATGCCAGATGCCAGGTTCTAGAGCTAGGAATTAAATTGAAACTCTAGTACTATTTAGGTGGCAATATATGCAGCGGCTAGAATAAGTTTTTTTTTAAAAAAAATCAGGAGATTACCGAAATTATATGGATCGGACTATCGGAGTGCACTTCAATTCTCCAAAGATGCTTACGTAACAAAATGCAGGTCACTGCTGACAGCAGATTCATGCATTCGACCAAGCTTAAGTCATGGATGACGTGTGGTGTAAAGAAAACTGCCAAGCAAACTGACTACTTTCCGAAACCTGTGTACAGATAATTGAGAAATTGACAAATAAGGTAGTGCGTCCTGTGATCCTGTCGTTTCCTCCAACTTCCCCTCGTCCGTTGCCGATCCAAGAGTTTTTTTTTTTCGCCGAGATTTCAATAGAAACACTTGGCCACTTGGGCTTTGCTTCAGCATCTGATCATGTTGCAGAAGCCTCAGGACGCCTATATATATAGCGAGAGAGAGAGAACGGCACTCACGTACTTCAATTCTGAAGAACATCGCCATTGCCGTTCAGACAACATTATCGCATTCATACAGCCATGGGGAGCTCAGGCGAAAGAAACATCCACGTCCTCCTCCTCCCATTCCCTGTCCAGGGCCACATCAACCCGCTCCTCCAGTTCGGCAAGCGCCTCGCCAGCCACAGCGGCGTCCGGTGCACCCTGGCGGCGACCCGTTTCGTCGTCAGCTCCACCAAGCCGACCCCGAGCTCGGTGCACGTCGCCGTCTTCTCCGACGGCTGCGACGGCGGCGGGCCCGACGAGCTGGGCGGGGTGGGCGCCGCCTACTTCGAGCGGCTCGAGTCGGCGGGCTCCGAGACGCTGGACGCGCTCCTCCGGTCGGAGTCGGAGCTGGGGCGGCCCGTGGACGTGGTGGTGTACGACGCGTTCGCGCCGTGGGCGCAGCGCGTGGCGCGGCGGCGCGGCGCGGCGTGCGCGGCGTTCCTGACGCAGCCGTGCGCCGTGAACATCCTGTACGCGCACGCGTGGGCCGGCCGGGTGCCGCCGCCGCCGCTGCGGCCGGAGGATGTCCGGCGCCTGGACGCGCTGCCGTGCCAGCTCGAGATGAGCGACATGCCCACGTTCCTGTCCGACACGAGCTACCCGCCGTGCTTCCGTGAGCTGCTGGTGAACCAGTTCATGGGGATGGACACCGCGGAACACGTGCTCGTCAACTCGTTCTACGACTTGGAGCCCCAGGTGAGCACTGATCCCAATTCCCAAATGTGTTCTGCATCTGCATTCATGGTACCATGCATGTGTTCTGACTTTGTGAATTGAGTTGTGCTCCCGTTCATCGACAGGAAGCGGACTACATGGCATCGAGATGGAGAGCCAAGATGATAGGCCCAACGGTGCCGTCGGCGTTCCTGGACAAGCGCCTCCCGGACGACGTGTCCTACGGCATCCACCTCCACACCCCAATGACAGCGGAGAGCAAGGCGTGGCTGGACGCGCAGCAGCCGCGCTCCGTCCTGTACGTCTCCTTCGGCAGCATGGCCTCCCTGGGCCCCGGCCAGATGGGCGAGATCGCCGAGGGCCTCTACGGCAGCGGCAAGCCCTTCCTGTGGGTGGTCCGGGCCACGGAGACCGGCAAGCTGCCCGAGGGCTTCGCCGGCGGCAAGGCCAAGGGCAGCAGGGGGCTCATCGTGCCGTGGTGCCCGCAGCTGGAGGTCCTGGCGCACCCGTCCGTGGGGTGCTTCATGACGCACTGCGGGTGGAACTCGACGGTGGAGGCGCTCAGCGCCGGCGTGCCCATGGTGGCGATGCCCAACTGGTCGGACCAGACGACCAACGCCAAGTACATCCAGGACGTGTGGCGCGTCGGCGTGCGGGTGCGGCCGGATGATGACGGGGGAGTGGTGAGGAGCGCGGAGGTGGAGAGGTGCGTGAGGGAGGTGATGGAAGGGGAGATGTGCGAGGAGTTCAGGACCAAGGCTTTGGAGTGGAGTGGCAAGGCGAGGAAGTCCATGAGCGAAGGTGGAGCCTCGGATGTCAATATCTCGGATTTCTTATCAAGTTTTGGACACACCAACTAGCAACTCGTCCGGACTGATCTGTGGTGGCTCGACACAATGGATTACCTACAACATTTCCCTTCTTGAAAGAGATGCATCCGCAGGTCTCTCTCGTATATTATGGAAATAGAAAAACGTACAGTATCGCCCACTCCAAATAATGATCTGATTTTGAGGGCAAAAAAAGTTACACCCAAGATTTGTGGATGAACACTGTAATTTATTGTCTAGTCTTTCGGGTGAATAATTTGTTATTTGTAGGCCGGGGTGCAGCTAGACGAATTAAGATGGAGATATGAGGTTCCACTATAGCTGTAGCTGTAGCATCGATCACCTGGCCTCAGGTCCCCTCCAACTACAACCTCCAACCAACCCCTCACTGTCCACTCTCTCGTCTCTACCTTATTACTAGTACCCGGCCATCGAAACCGACCCCGCCGTGCCCATCTGATCCGCCACGCCAGCACACCGGCCACCACAATGCAATGCATGCATATCCTTCTTCTTCGCCGGTGATCGTGGTTGTTAGCGACCGTTCACGTGCACGTGCTGTCCGATCCGGTGCACGTCGACAACAAATTAAACGGGCCGGGTGATCGAGCATCTTCCGTGCATCGTCGTCGTCACCAGTGACGACATGGCAAAAGCAAGCAAGCGTGTCGGCATGCTGGTGCTGGAGAGAAGGTAACCAAGGCCGGCACTGCTTCCACTTCCAGCTAGCTGATGTCGAGTCGTAGCTACTACTGGGGCCGGCCAGGCGACTGCCTACTAGCGGCTATCATCGCAATCTCAAGGTAGCTGCTAGCTGCCGCGCAAGCAATGGTGCGGCGCCCGTCGCCGGAACGGAGAAAGAGACGCTGCGCATGCACTGTGTCTCCACTGTACAAGCCGTGGCGTACAGCTGGCTGAGGGCAACAGCGCCCCGTGGGCGAGATGCGCGGGCAGGTTCAAATTATTAGGCCCAACAATGAGATGAGGAAGGAAGGAGAGGGAACGCGCGCGGCCGCGGCGAGCGGTCCGGCGGATTGGGTCGTACGTGCCGACGGTTGGTTGGGGCATCATCCATGAGGAGAGAGAGAGAGAGAGAGAGCTGCCGAATTGAATGTGATCAAATGCAAAGGTGGCGTGCAGTGCGCGGCTACGAGCAGCTGATCACGAGTGCCGGCCACTAGGGTTCCGCGTCGCCTAGCTACCACCTTGCCGGAAATGGCAACTCTAATCACTCCTCTCCTCACCGGCCACCGCTCGCTTTGCTCTTTAGCGCCCTCCGCTTCTCACTCTCTTCCTCGGCTGCTCTTTCCTCTTCCACTTTTTGCCTTCACTTCCATTGTCCCCATCGCTGGAGGAGCTAGCGAGCAGCTCTGGCCATGGGGAGGGACGGTGTGGAGCTGAAACGGGTCTAGAACAAGATCCATATCGGCAGGTGACCTTCGGCAAGCGCTGCAACAACCTGCTCAAGAAGATCTGCATCGCCCAGAGGTATGGCAAGCTACGTACACCGGCCTACACGCACGCGTGCACGCAGCACATACTTGTGTTCGAGCTAGCAGTGGCGGCACTGGCAGGATCTTTGGTCTAGAGTACCTTCCCGGATCTGACCTCGGAGAAGCGCCGCCGGGTTGCGTTCATCTCGAGACATCGCTTAATTTCGCGACGTACTCTTGTGTTGTTTAGGCCTTAGGGGCGTCGTTTCGCTGGGATTTGGGTGACCCCGGCTGGATCTGTTAGAGGAGAAGCTCGGGGTTTGATCCGGCAGTGATGTGTGATGCGTTTCTGTGGTTTCAGACTAGCAGAATTAAAGGTGGTGGATTTCTCGCGTGATTTTGGGTTGGCCAAAGGCTTGTGTGCGCCCTTTGTAGATCTGGTCTCTTGCTTTGTTATGATCTATAACTCTGTATCATGTTTGAATGTTTCCAACCTGAAAAGAGCATTAACTCATAGTTTCTGCCTTGTTAAAAGGATCCAACAAAGAATGAAAATGACCCAACTAGCGCTAATTTTCTAAGATCAATTAAGTCAGCGCACAAATGAATTTGAGTTAGGATCCAGTTTTAGAAAACATTTTGCTAATCTTCTCTGCTGTTGACTCCAAATTACACGTGTACAAAAGGAATACAAAGTGAACACCTTTTATAATTTTGAAGACAGAAAGTATGCACGTCTCTGTTACTGGCTCCAAAATCTACGATTCTGTTTATCTGACTAGTAGCTGAGGACCATAGCAGTTGTTGCCAAAGATGAAAAATCGTGGATCTTACGTCTTGTATTTAATTCGTTGTTTACATCACAAATATAACAATTGCGTGCCAATTGCCAAGTCATGTTTTAGATTCCTGCAGAATATGAATTTGCATCTCTATTATCCTCTTCTGCAATTTGCTCGATCAAAAGACACTTACAACTAGCTACAGTGTACTTGTTTTCTTGGTGATGTTTGTACTCAGTACCTCTTATATATCTTTTCACTTGGTGCAGAACAGTCGCTGTGAGTCTGTGACGACCTAAATCTTAAAGCTAGGGTACGGTGGAGAACGGCCAGCAGCAACTCCAAGGCAAGTTTAGTTCTATTGTTGATTTTTTTTCCCAGTGATGAAGTGACCTCTATCAAATTACTATGCGTACTGGAGAATTTTTGTGAAAAGTGCTACGTATATAACATGGTTGTTTTAAGAATGCATATATAACTCCTAAAGATAGACATCAATTTACAAAGGCTAAATTAATGATTCCAGAAGTAAATAAATTAATATAAAGAAGCTAATAAAAGATGGTTTAATGTGCAATAATTGATTGAGCACATAGAATTGCTTACCGATTTTTTTTATTTTGAGTTACAGAAATTTGCTCGCCGCCGTCAGTTGCTAAAAGGGAAAGCTAGCTGCTTTCCCATCCCATCCCATGGAACGAGCTGCCACCGCCGGTGGTTCTTCTTCTTCTTCACGTGGTACGTGCATCTTTGTTCCAGCCTCGTACGACGAAACTGACCTGTTGTTTTGGCCCAACTGAGAGCTACCTTAAATATATAGTTTATTACAATTAGCACTGATCGCAGTGATGTTTTGTTTTGTTTAAAAAAAAGAAGTGATATTTTGTTCCATCATCTGTAGGTTTCGTAGTAGACGGCTTGACAGTACAGGACCATAAACAACTGGTCGAATCAACAATTCCATGGGAGGGAAGTGTGGTGAGGATCATCCTAGTGTCGAAGAAGAATGTCCTTGAAACCGGCACAGCCTTCCTCGTGTTCAGAGGCGAAAAGAGAAGCCTGTTTCTCACCTGTGATCACAAATTTCTGAAAAAGAAAATGGGTGAGGTGATCAGGTTTTGTAACGGGGACAGGGATTACCCAGTTGAGAAGATCCATTACCGAGATGTTGCACGTGATCTCCTGTTGTTTTCAGTGAAGGGTGATGTGCCGGAAAGCCCATGTGTGGAGTTCTCTACTGACAAAATAGAGCAACATGACAAGGTCGCAATACTTGGACACACTACCCCAACCCTACCTGACAAGAATGGAGAATTGGTCCAGTTATTGGTCACTAAGCCGGGACTTTACACAGGAAGAATTTGGTACGTATATAGAAGTCGTTTATAATTGTCAGTTTACTTGCTTAGTTCCTCAAAAAAAGTTTATACTTGCTTCACGTATGGTTCTTGCATGAAACACTACGGGAAACCCGACGCATGCCGAGTGTCCAGCCCTTTGCCGAGTGTATTCTGTCGGGCACTCGGCAAAGAAAGCCTTTGCCGAGTGCCCTTGGCAAGGCACTCGGCGTACACGGGACACTCGGCAAAGAGGTGTTTTGCCGAGTGTCAGGCCAGCGACACTCGGCAAAGAGGTGTTTTGCCGAGTGTCAGGCCGGAGACACTCGGCAAAGAAGGCGCACGTGCTCGTCAGCCCCCCACGCACGCCACCGGCCGTCCGTAGCCGTTTGAATCGTCACAGTTTTGCCGAGTGTCCTCCAGCCGACACTCGGCAAAGAGGTGGCAAAAAAATTGAAAATTTGAAAAAATTTGAAAATTTGAAAATATTCTTAAAAAACTTGGAATTCAAACATAAAAGTTTGAAAATTTAAAAATATTTTTGTAAAACTTGGTGGGTTTGCCGAGTGTTTACCAAGCAACACTCGGCGAAGCTAGCCTTTGCCGAGTGTTCACCACTCGACACTCGGCGAAGCTATCCTTTGCCGAGTGTTTCTTGATAAACACTCGGTAAACTCAGGACCTTAGTTTTTAAACTTATGTTTTTGGGGTCCAAACTTTATTTTTTTTCTAGTGATACTTGTCAAAGGCTCTTTATATCTTATGTGGAGTCTGTGGGAAAAGGTTGAGATGATTTCGAAAAGTTTATATATACGACCCTTTCCAATCGGAGCATATCCCCATAGAAGTTTCGGAGAGTTGAGAAGGAGACAGCTGGATTTCGAAACGAAGTGAAGTTGAATTAGAGTTTGAGTTCATAACTTTTTCTATAGGCAATAGATGACATAGATTGCTTCATTTGAAGTTATCATATTTTTCCGGACCCATTTGATATTTTTTAAATTATTTCTACGCCCTTCTCCGCATGAAATAATGAAAGTTATGAAGAAATTATGAGCTATATAGGCATGAAATAATGAAAACATTTCATTGAAGCATAGAATGTGCATTGTTGAATGTATTTGACAAGATATTTTGATATGTATTTGATCAAATTTGAAAAATTTGGTACGGCGCAAATGTTCTGGGAAATGTTTGCCGAGTGCTACACTCGGCAAAAAGGACCTTTGCCGAGTGTCAGGGAAGAGACACTCGGCAAATATGCCACGTGGGCTGGCCGGCCCGCGGCCACGCGGGCCACGTCACGCGCCCACGCGCCCCCGGCGCACCCCCCTCTTTGCCGAGTGTCGTAGATCTGACACTCGGCAAAGAGGGGGGGGTGCGCCGGGGGACTTAACCGCCCACGCGCCCCCCGGCTCGCGCGCGCACACACACACGCACTCCCTTACGCCCGCCGCCACCGCCGCACGACCCGGCCGCCGCCTCCGCCCGCGCCCCGGCCGCCGCCGCCGGCCCCGCCTCCGCCCGCGCCCCGGCCGGCCCCGCCCCGGCCGCCGCCTCCGCCCGCGCCCCGGCCGGCCCCGCCTCCGCCCGCGCCCCGGCCGCCGCCGCCGGCCCCGCCTCCGCCCGCGCCCCGGCCGGCCCCGCCCCGACCCCGCCCCGGCCGGCCACGCCCCGGCCGGCCCCGCCCGCGCCGCGCCCCGGCCGGCCCCGCCCCGGCCGCCGCCTCCGCCCGCGCCCCGGCCGGCCCCGCCTCCACACGCGCCCCGGCCGGCCCCGCCCCGACCACGCCCCGGCCGGCCACGCCCCGGCCGGCCCCGCCCGCGCCGCGCCCCGGCCGGCCCCGCCCCGGCCGCCGCCTCCGCCCGCGCCCCGCTCCGGCCGGCCCCGCCCCGGCCGGCCGTCCCCGCCCACCCCGGCCGCCGCCTATTACACCCGGCCCGCCCGCGCCGCGCCCCGGCCGTCCCCACCCCGGCCCCGCCCCGGCCCTGGCCGCCGGCTCATCCTCCTGTCCCCGCCGCCTCTCCGCCAACGGCCGTCGGTGCCCCTCCACCCATCCTGCCCCGGCGGTCGCGCAGGCGCGCCTCTCTGCCCCGGCCGTCGGCGCTCTCCGCCCGTCCTGCCCCGGCCTCCGACGCCTCTCCGGCCCCGACGAGCGACGCCGACGCCGCCCCGTTCATCTTCTATTGGTGAGTGCGCTGCTCCTCTTCCTTGATCTATCTCCAATGCAAATCGATGATTGTTTCCATACAGACATTTTCAATTTCTTGAATCCAACATAAATAAATGCAAATTGTTATAGGAATGGACGATTTCTAGTTGTGAATGTGTATGTGGTACGTGATTGTGAATGCGGATTGTGAACATGGGACCAACAATATTTAATGTTTGAATTATTCGAAATATTGAACAATGTGGATGTATATGTCGGCCTTCGTGCCATGGTTATCTTTGTATATGTCGTTGTCGGCCTTCGTGCCGTGTTTTTTTGCAGGACGTGTGGTTTCAGAAACCTCCCCGTGTAGGGGAGGTGCTGCCGAATATTTTATTTGACAAAATTTTGATTGCTAGATTAGGTTGATGGTAATATGAAATTTATGTCAAATCAAAATGCCAAATTTGATTGATAGGTTGGGTTGATGCTAATATCAAATGCATGTCAATACCAAATTTTACAACAAACATTTCGGTTTTTTAGGGAGAGGCCCTTTGCACCGTCCTCAGCAAGCTTGTACGTAGCCCGTCCTCGGCTTGTAGCCCGTAGCCGTTCCCCGCCGTCTGCTCCGACACGAGCGTCACCGACTCGCCCGACGTCGAGCCCGTAGGTGAGCACATGCAAAACCATACCCCTCAGCATTTAATTCGTAGATTCATATTTAAGTTGTGTACCTTCTTCGTCTCTTGTATTTATCTTTACCGTGTGGCTTCTTTGCCATGTTCTTGCGTTTCCTACAGTAAATAAGACATCTTATTTACTGTAGGATACGCAAAGACATGACAAAGAATTCATACCGTACAGTTAAATACAGCAGGCCAAGATTGTGCACAACTGCGTCACGTAACCTATTTTGTTTTTTCGGGAGAAACGCCCTGCGCTGCTGCGCGGCGTCGACGGGCATCGGAGTCGCCCACACTGTGCACGAGGCATTGGTCCTCGACGACTTCGCCATGGAAGAGCTCCGATTCTACGAGGAAGGGGACTACTACAACCAAGGCATCAAGCTCCATGACGACGAGAGCTACCTGAAGCTACTTTCAGGTAGCTCTCGTCCTCATGGAGCTTGAGGCCTTGGTTGTAGTAGTCCCCTTCCTCGTAGAATCGGAGCTCTTCCATGGCGAAGTCGTCGAGGACCAATGCCTCGTGCACCGTGTGGGCGACTCCGATGCCCGTCGACGCCGGGCAGCAGCGCAGGGCGTTTCTGCTGCCATGGCCTAAATTTTTGCCGAGTGCCAGGACAGACACTCGGCAAACAAGTGTCGGCCCCAACCACCTTTGCCGAGTGCAACACTCGGCAAAACTTGGAGTCTTTGCCGAGTGTGGCACTCGGCAAAGGCCCCGTGAGCACTGACGGACGGCCCGCGAACGTCGCCGTGCCGTTCGCGGCCGTCCGTTAGTGCTTTATTTTGCCGAGTGTCGGCTTTTGCACTCGGCAAAACCTTTGCCGAGTGCCCGACAAAAGACACTCGGCAAAGGACCTGTTTGCCGACACGAGCTATGCCGTAATCCCTTTGCCGAGTGTAACACTCGGCAAAGGCTTTGCCGAGTGCATGACTGCCTTTGCCGAGTGCCCCTGGCACTCGGCAAACGTGGGGTTTCCCGTAGTGAAAACACCTCTGTTTCTTTTGTTTTTGTCACGCACAGTTGCGACGCATATAGAAGGGATGACATCCAAGAGTACTATGAGAAGATCATCTATAGCTTTCCTGTCGCCTGCTCAGGAGGGTCTCCTTTGTTTAGAAATGGTAAAGTTATTGGACTCCATCTAGCCTGTGATGGTAGGTGGAGGGATGGTGTTTCTGCTAGGACAGTGTTGCAAGTGCTGAAAGAATGGCTTGGAGTTGGAAAAGTAAGTTAGCATATTTATTTTGTTTCTAATTGTGATCGTGAATTTTGTAGATCTAATTAAGTGTCAATACTTCTGTACATTCTTCAAAACTCCTTTTTGGCATTGCAAAATGTGAAAAGATACATGCCACAAAACGTGACCCCTTTTGAGCTGTAGGCAAATGTGTACATGGTCAAACGCTTAAAATATTTTTTTTGTTACAAGTGTTTTTGCAAAATGTGAAAAGATACATGATCCTGTTTTTCAATTTTTTTTGTTACAAGTTTTTTCTTTCAATAATCCAGTAATCCTGCTTTTCAATTTTTCAGGATAACCAGGCTACCATTAAGGAGTTGCTTCAAATGGTCTATGATAAAATCGAGCCCTATGTGCCTGATGGTATGTTAAAGTTAACCATCTGTCATCAAAATTGATATGTTCATCTTATCTTTTTTGTCTTGCACCCGATCATCCAATTTTTTTTTTCCACAGAAGAAGCTGAGAGTCAAGTGAAAGCAAACAAGAAGAGGGCTACCAAGAAGAAGAGGTTTGATTGAAGGGGGCTACATACCAACAAAACGAGACTTAGCGGGGCTACCAAGAAAAATAGACATGGCTTGGTTGAAAGCGGTTTGTTGTCATTCCGTGTTATGCGTAATGATCGAGCTAGCGGGTAGATGAGGTTAGGATGTGTCATGAGACGTTGATGAACTTTTAGTAGCCATGATGTTGAATCTTAAGTTATGCTTTTGGTGTTAATTATCGTACTAAACCTTTTATTATTATCCTATGTGTGTAGGCCAAAATGCATGTGAAATTTTTATTTTTTATTTTTAACATTTGGGACTGAGCTTCCCCCCCTCCCCCCGAAAAAGCGGATCTCAGCTCCCACCCTCCCCCACGCGCGCCGCCAACCCTTCCTCTCCCCGCCTCGCCGCCACCGGAGCTAGCCACCGGAAGTCCGTGTGGCAGCTATGAGGGTGGCGGCAGGGCTAAACGTGTAACGCCCGCGTTTTGAATCTCTGAGTAAATCACCTAAATTAACTCACCCGGTAAAAATCTTTCAAAACTTTTTTTTCGCCGAGCTCCCCTTTCCGCCAAATCCCCTCCCGCCTTGTTATCACCGCCCCTTTTTCCTGTTCCCCTCGCTACCACTGCCATCTTTTCCATCCCATCCCGCGTCGCCCGCTCTCGGGTCGACCGCCGGGCCACCCGTCCTTGGCCGACCGTTGTCGACCGCCCGCCGCGAATCCCGCCGACCCCTCCCCTTTTCCTCTCTCTCTTTTCTTTTTCTCTTTCTTCTTTTCCCCCTCTCTTTTCTTTCTCCCTTTTCCTCCTTTTTCCTTCTCCCCTCTCTTTCCCTCCCTCCCCTGGTTCCTCTGCTCCTCCTCCCCGACACCGCCGCGGCCGCTCTGCTCTGCCCCACTCCGCCGTCGCCGACCACCCGTACCCGGCCGGCCCATCTCCCCTCCGCTCGCCGTCGCAGCTCGGCCACCACCACCGCTCCACCGCACGCCACTGCCGACCCTGTCGCGCGCGCTCTGGCCGTCCCGCCGCACCCAGCGCCGCACGCAAGCCGCGCGACCATCGTCGCCGCCACCCCGCTCCGACCACCGTACACCACCGCCGTGCCGCCCGCCACTGCGGCCCCGCACTCGTCATCCTCGTGCCCACAGCCGAGCCGACACATTGCCGTGCCGCCCACCGCCGAACCGCCGCTCCGACCGCCGCAGCACGCCCTCCGCGCACGAGCACGCCACCGCCGGCCCCGCTGCTGTCCTTTCACCACCAGGCCGCGCGCACGCCGCATCGCGACGAGCACAGCACCCTACGCCGCTGCTGGCCCATCCCCAAACCGTCCCGTCCGTCGCAAACCACGCCGGCACCATTAACTCCACCGCCGGCCGCTCCTACCGCTCGCCGAGCGCCCCTTCCCCGTCCGCTCGTCGGCCCCACCTCTCCAACCCCCTCCGCGCCTATAAAAGGGCCCTCGGGCACCATTTCCATCTCCATCCGCTCGCACACCGCCCAATTCGCCTCTCCGCAGCAACACCACCGCCGCCGTGCTCCATTGCCACCACCGCCCCGGGCTCACGTGGGCAGCTCACCACGGGCCACTCCAAGCCAAGCCGACTACACGCGGAGCTTCCCCTCCACTCCCTGCAGCTCGACCACCAGCCAATTGGCCCTTCCCGCCACCATAGCACCGCCGCCCACGCTCGCCATTGCCGCCGCCGCCACTGCTCTCGTGGGCAGCTCTCCCCACTGCACCTCCGGCCGTGGTAAGCCCACTGTTGGACTTGTCGTGCACCCCTCTCTCTTCCCCCCTGTTCCCGTCCACCACCGCCGCTCCCGTCGCCGGCAATCCGGCCGCCATCGCCGCCGATCCCCCCCCTCCCCTCTCTCTCTGTCTGTCGAACGAAAGAGAAGGGCATTTTGCCCATACCCCCCTGAACTCTACCCTATTCAACCCGCCGTCCAAAACTTTAAGCCCCTCTCCCTCTGGTACAATTACACATGACCCCCTGGGCTTTAAACAAATCAACCCGCGGTCCTCTGACACTATTCCCCCTCTCTCTATTTATTTCACCAGAAGCCCCTGGGCTTTTCCATATTTACAGAAAGGCCCTTGTTCTTTATAAACAGCCCCTAAACCCCACTAAACTCGTCATTTCATGCGCCAAATTAATCCCGTTTGATCCCAAACTCCACCACAATATTCACCAACATATTTCCGCCAGATCCAACCAGTCCATACTAAAAAATAATCATGTCATCATCATTCGCTCTCGTTTTCCGTTCCTTCTTTCTGAGCTCAATAAAAACTGTTTCTTTTATTTATTGGATGTTTGTTGTGTGCGCCGTAGACTCCGCCGTGAACGAGGAAGGACTCGATGAGGAGCAGTGCTACGAGTAGGAGCTTGGAGACCAAGACCCCGGGCAGGAATCCCCCGAGGGTTGGGAGAACGGCAAGTGCAATCCCACCCTTTGATGCATGTTTTTGTCCCAGTTTTTATAAACACAACCCATGGCCTGTTTTATAAAACCTGCATGATTTTACTGCTGAACCCAGTTGGATAGCCACCCCCTTGATTGCTATGACTATTTCCTTGACAACCTAGATTAATGTTTGAATATGACAATGCTCTGTTTAAATGTTAGTCACTGCTAGAAATGCTTAGGAATGTTTTACTGGTACACACCCCATTACAAATTCTTGGTGTTTACAAAAGCAACCGTGTGTGTGCTTTAAAATAAAAGAGATGATTTGTGTAAATAAAATGAGTACCCGTGTGGGATGAGACAGACGGTATGTCCGTGTGAAATACCGAGGTGAGCTCGAACCGGTGTGGTTGAGCATGGTGGGAGTTGTCTATCCTGTCACAAGTTTTGGGATGATGTTGATGTGTCATCTAGCCTAACCCATTTTTCTGTACCACCACTCGACCGTTGTATGTGGCAACGGCCTAGCATAAATCCCACTAGTTGAGCTGCTGGTTATGTGGTGTGCTGGTGAGCAACAGAGGGTCATGGAGCCGGGGATACGGTCTATGTGAGGTATGCCCCTGGTTAGAACCTCGTTGGTAGGTTGCTAACCCCTGGTCGCGTTTGTGATAATTTGTCAGTTTAGCTATGGTGGGTAATGGCTTGGATAGGAGCTGCACTGACACTAAGGTGTTCTTGTTGTGGTAGCCTACTTGTGGTTGTGTACAACTCTGCAGAGTTAAAACCTATCCGGATAGCCGTGTCCACGGTATTGGGCGAGTTACGGCTTGGTCACTTCACTAG
This sequence comes from Echinochloa phyllopogon, assembly GCA_033239725.1. NCBI lineage: Eukaryota > Viridiplantae > Streptophyta > Magnoliopsida > Poales > Poaceae > Echinochloa > Echinochloa phyllopogon. The sequence goes on along the minus strand of BTCW01000002.1, from coordinate 43,070,673 downwards.
TCCCCTATTTTGGTGTAAGAAAGTGTTGGTATTTGTTTGAGCTGAGAAATGTTTTGGGCATAGGCTACGACAGATGGGAAATCTGGTAGCAACAAAATCTTGTACGAAAAAGTATTTACATCTACTATTCCTTTTAAAAGTAATAGTTGTGAAAACCCATTGCGAAAACCAACCCCTTGCATGTGTAATAAAATTTGCTTTGCTGCTAAATGAACCATGAGCCTTCCTTGATACAATACTTGCATACTTCTGTTATACCCCTCCGTGGTTGTGGTTGCGCTTGCTGAGTACGCATGTACTCACCCTTGCTTAATCTGTTGCAGAGGCAGACCCGGACTTTGTGTCTGAGGATATCGTCTAGTGGGGTTCGTTCTGCACCCAACCTTTGCCTGTGTGTTAGGGCCACCCGCTGGAAGCCGCATGCGTTGCCACTCTGATGAAGATCTCTATGTTATCAACCTCTTTATCTGGAGCTTAGTGTTAGTTCTGTTTGTCGTGGCCCTGCAATGCCACCGTCTCCCGTAATGTTGTCTTTGTACTGAACTATCTGTTGTAATAATGTGAACCAGCATCCTGGGACTGGTATTTGCATCACATTAAGTTCTCTCTTTCGAGGGGACGCTTCAGGTGGTATCAGAGCCGATAGGTTGGCCGTAGGACGTACCCCTAGGATCTTGACCCTACCTAGTCTTCTCTCACCAGTTTGTTCTTGCCTAATCCTTTCCCCCACACAAGTACTCACCGACGGCTTTTTGACTTGTTCCAGATGGCCCAGTCGGCTGACGAGGGTTGGGGCGAAGGAGTCTGCCCCGCAGAACCTGGCCTCCCCAAGTTGCTGCTACTCAGCCTGGAGCACGTTGGAGTTACAGAGACCCCCGAGTACTTTTACCGGGAGTGCACCACCAATGGTACCCGTCGGTGCCGGATGTTCATTTTTGTGGAGAGAAGCTCGCTGTACAAGGAAGTGGCACCTTGGTTTGTCCACGCCACCAGCTACGACCGTCCTAATGCCTACCGCAAAGCCGCAAGAAGAGCCTTGTTGTGCCTCCGCGAGCTCTACAGGCAGTACCTCGTGGGAACAGCGCTAGGATTGGCCCCACCCCTGGAAAGTGGAGGACGCGAATGGATTGCTCAGATGAGGAACCTTGGGAGAGATGAGGATATGGAGGACACTGTATCCCACATGTCCATTTACCTCACTGGCTTGGACAGGCTGTACCGAGAGACATCGGGACAGCTGAGGCACCAGATCCGTAGAGCCGAGAAAGCAGAGAAGGAGCTAGAAGAGGTAAAGAGAGAGCTAGGAGAAACGAAGGAAGAACTGGAGGTACAGAAGGCGACGGCCACACAGGCAGTCAGTTCCCTAGCCACTCACCAGGCTAGATGCCAGGCCTACCATGAGTATATGGATAGTCTGGAAGCCTACAGGAGGGAAAGTGAATTCTCGGAAGATGACCCAGAAATGACTCATGTGCACGCAGGCACTCAGACCGAAGAAGAAGTGCCAGAATACCAGCTTCCCCTGAAGAAACGTCGTGTCTGTCTAGAGTAGAGCCCTCAGAGTGGACCAGCACCTAGTCTAGCTCCTCCTTGAGTAGTGTCTGTTGTATCCAGTTAGCACTACCAGCTTAGCTTCGATGTATCCATGATCCTTGTACCCCACCATGTTATGCAATAAAGATCATCTTTTATCCTGCACCTGTTCAGTTTTGCTTTCCCCTGATTTCAGATGGCAGAACAAGGATGGACCCAGGGAGTTTGCCCAGTCACACCAGGCTTCACTAGCCTGTTGATCCCCGCGCTGGAACGCCTCGGTGTACCAGAACGCCCGAGGTACTACAGTAGGGAGTATGAGCACCATGGGACCCAACGCTGCAGAGTGGTCATAGTGGTCGCCAAGAGTGACCTCCACCCTGTCGAGGCATGGCGTACGACCGCCACAGGATTCAGGCACCAGGACACCTACCCCTTGGCTCTCAGGAAAGCCCTCCGCTTCATGTGCGGAATCTTTGAAAGGCACCTGGTCCCCACCCCAATGAGATACTTTCCGCCGATTGTCAGAAGTGCAGTCTGGCGAGCCCGCATAAGGAACTTGGAGCAGCGCCGTCAGGAGGAGCCCCTGTTGCACCAAGTGGTCACCTACCTCAGTTCCTTGGACCAACTCTTTGACGAGCAGGCCGAACGCCTGAGAGAACAGACCGCCCGGGCCGAACAAGCAGAATTCTCGGTCCGCATGCACCAGATCCAGGTGGCCCAAGCGGAAGCAAGAGCCGCTACTGCCATCAGCAATGAGGCAGTCGCCCAAGAAAGCCTTCGGCAGGCTCGGGACCTGCGTATCCAGGACTGGACCAGAAGTGGAACGCCTGTTCCGGCAATTGGAGAACCCCATGTCCTACTTGGGACACCGATCATGACATGGGGAGAAATTGTGGGAAACCCACTGGCACTGTCGAGAACTCCGGCAGGATCGCCGCCCGCGGAAGAAGGACCATCTGAGCCGCCTCGGGAGAATGGGACCCTGACCGAGGCTAAGCAGGCTCGATTTGCACCGCCAGAGGAGAGCTCGCCCCGCGAGTAGGCACAGAGTCATGCGCTCAAATGGGAATGAAGCCAGCTTGGTCCAGAGAACCATTGTATCCCTAGCAGTAGCTTCCCTGCCATGTTCTGTACCCCGCCCTGCAGTGCGAGCCTTGTTGTACCCCCCAAGTGTTGTAACCCTCAGCTGTTGGAATGGAACCTTGTGTGTTTGTTTGTTAGCTTGTGTGTTGTTCTGCCTTTTTAAAATGCGAACTAATCAACTTAAACATCAGTTAACCTAATCTCACGAAGGCCTTGCCCAACCTGCAGATGGTGAACACTCGTGCTAGCGCCTCTCAGAGACGCGTCCCTCCCGCTGGGGGAGATCAACCAGAAGGAAGAAGAGAGAATCCTGAGAACCAGGAAGTGGATCAGCAGGACCCTATGGGAGAGAACCAGCCTGAAGGACAAGCGCCTGTAAGAGGCGGACCAGAAGCAGGTCATCCCGGAAGTCAGAATGAGGGATCTTTTGTTATGCCTCCACTCCCACCAGATTTTAACTTGGCACAAGCTTTGTACCACCACACTTTGTTCATGCAAAATGTGTGGAATGCCAGCCGCCGTCAGGAGACAGCCCGTAGGCCCAATGCGGGTGATAAGTTGACCAACTTTCTGAGAACCAGACCACCCACCTTTGGAGGGTCCAGCAACCCCTTGGAAGCAGATGACTGGCTGAGAACTATCAAGAGAAAGCTGGAACCATTTGGATGTGGAGACCGTGACAAAGTTCTCCTCACCTCCCACCAACTCACTGGAACTGCCTCGGCATGGTGGGATGCTTACTGTGCAGCCTCCCCGAACGAGTCTGCGATCACCTGGAAGGAGTTCGAAGAAGAGTTCCGTCGCTACCACATCCCTGACGCCACCATGAGGCGCAAGGCAGATGAGTTCCATGCACTAAAGCAAGGGAACAAGACCGTGGAGGAGTACACCCACGAGTTCACTGAGCTAGCCCGTTACGCACCCGATGAAATGAAAACAGATGCAAAGAGACAGGACGCGTTCATCCGAGGGTTGCACCCAGATCTTCGAGCCCTGATAGTCACCCACAGTTTCCCTGACTTCAATACACTGATGAACAAGGCCATTGTCACAGAAAAGGCCAGAATGGAGGCAAGGCAAGAGAACAAGCGCAAGTTCTTGGAAAGCAAGAACCGTCAGATGGACCGCTCACAGAAACCCAGGAGCTCCGGCTATGCTGCACCTAGACCCCAGGCTCCCGTGCAGTATAGGACCCAGTTCCAGGCTACGAGCTCCCAGGCTCCCAACAACCAGTTCAAGAGCCAGACCGCTTCGAAGCCACCACAAAGCAAGGTCAGTCAGGCCACAGCCAGCAACAACAATGTGAGAGCCTGCTTCAACTGCCGTGAGACCGGGCACTACATCGCCGATTGCCCGTATCCTAGGAGCAAGCCTGCGATATCAGTCTACTCCAACTCGGTGAATGGACCCAAGCCACCAGTGTCTGGAGCCAACCGTGTACCCGTCCGCAGCACTAACACCGGCAGCAACAACAACAACCCCCAGCAGTCGTACGGACGAGCCCGCGTCAACCACATCGACGCGCAGGAAGCTCAAGGAGCCCAAGGAGTAGTACTCGGTGAGTACCTAGTCAGTTCAGTTTTGGCAACAATACTATTTGATTCTGGGGCATCGCATTCTTTCATATCATCAAGTTTTGTGGAAAAGCACAAAATACCTACAGTACTACTAAAGACACCCCTACTAACCCGAACACCTGGAGGTGATATTAAGTGCCAATTAGGTTGTTCGCGGGTACGGATCCTTTTAAGTGGGGTAGAGTTTCTAGCAGACCTAGTAGTACTAGAATCCAAAGGAATAGATGTGATCCTTGGGATGGATTGGTTAGGCAAACACAATGGTCTCATAGGTTGTGCTGACAAGGTAGTGCACCTAACCAACCCAGACGGAATACAGGTAGCCTGTCACACCAAAGGAAATGGACCAGATCCTATGATCTTTAGTATGGAAACCACGACCATAGAAGAAGTCCCAGTAATCAGAGAATATCTTGATGTTTTCCCTGAAGTGTTACCCGGAATGCCACCGGATAGGGACATAGAGTTTGCCATTGAACTCGTCCCTGGAACCTCTCCTATAGCCAAGAGACCCTATAGGATGGCAGCCTCAGAGTTAGCAGAGTTAAAGAAACAACTGGAAGAATTGCAGCAAATGGGATTCATCAGACCCAGCACATCCCCTTGGGGAGCCCCGGTACTCTTTGTAAGAAAGAAAGATGGGAGCATGAGATTGTGCATCGACTATCGTGCACTAAATGATGTCACTATCAAGAATAAATACCCACTCCCCAGAATTGATGATCTCTTTGATCAGCTGAAAGGAGCCAAGTACTTCTCTAAGATTGACTTGAGAACTGGGTATCACCAACTGAAAATTAAGGGGAGTGACACCTCAAAGACCGCATTTGTCACCCGATATGGGCAGTATGAGTTCACAGTGATGCCATTTGGACTCACCAATGCACCGGCCTACTTCATGAATCTTATGAACAAAGTATTTATGGATGAGTTAGACAAGTTTGTCGTAGTCTTTATTGACGACATACTCATCTACTCCAAGAGTGCCGAAGAGCATGAACAGCACCTGCGGGTAGTGTTGGAAAAATTGAGAGCACACCAGCTCTATGCCAAATTCAGCAAGTGTGAGTTTTGGCTGGAAAAAGTAGCTTTCCTTGGTCACATTTTGACCGCAGAAGGGGTAGCAGTAGACCTAGAAAAGGTAGAAGCAGTCTCGGACTGGCAACAACCAACCAATGTGAGTGAGATCAGAAGTTTTCTGGGTTTAGCTGGGTATTACCGGAGATTTATTGAGGGATTCTCTAAGATAGCTAAACCCATGACAGAATTGCTTAAGAAAGAAAAGAAATTTGTTTGGACCGAGTCGTGTGAAAAGAGCTTCCAAGAGTTGAAGAAAAGATTGACTGCAGCCCCAGTTCTAACCCTACCGGATATCCACAGAGATTTTGTCGTTTACTGCGACGCATCCCGCCAAGGACTAGGGTGTGTCCTCATGCAAGATGGAAAGGTTGTGGCATATGCCTCCCGACAACTTAGACCTCATGAGCAGAATTACCCAACGCATGACTTAGAATTTGCAGCTGTAGTGCACGCACTCAAGATCTGGAGACACTACCTAATTGGGAACAAGTGTGAAATATACACGGATCATAAGAGCTTGAAGTATATTTTCACCCAACCGGACCTGAACCTCAGACAGAGAAGGTGGTTAGAATTGGTTAAGGATTATAATGTGGAAATTCATTACCACCCCGGCAAGGCCAACGTAGTGGCAGATGCCCTAAGCCGAAAATCTTACAGACCCAAGAGTGGCCACCTGCAAGAAGAAATGGCACGATTAAATGTGCACATTGTTCCCCAGAATGCTAACCACCAACTGACGATCCAGCCCACTCTGGAGGATCGAATCAGAGAAGCCCAAGGAACAGACAAGGATTTAGTGCAGATCTGCAAGCATACCGGAGAAAATAAGGCACCAGACTTTAGAGTCGACAGTAAGGGAACACTGTGGTATAAAGATAGGATTTGTGTGCCTAAGGAAGGAGACGTTAGACAGATAATCATGGACGAGGCTCACAACTCGCCATATTCCATTCACCCGGGATCCACCTAAATGTATTTGGATTTAAAGCAGAACTATTGGTGGAAAGGAATGAAAGCTGACATAGCCCAATTTGTCGCCCAGTGTGATACCTGCCAGCGGATTGGAATGGACTATTACAACCCTTGCCTATCCCAGTTTGGAAATGGGATGAGATTGGAATGGACTTTGTGGTAGGACTACCCAGAACGCAGAAGGGACATGACTCTATATGGGTAATAGTGGACCGACTCACTAAAGTCGCTCACTTTTTACCTGTACGGACCAATTATGGTGGAGAGAAACTAGCCAAGCTCTACATGGAAAACATAGTAAAGTTGCATGGAATACCCAGTAGAATTGTTTTAGACCGAGGGACCCAGTTCACCTCGAGATTTTGGAAAAGTTTGCATAAAGCTATGGGCACCAAGTTGGATTTCAGCTCCGCATACCACCCACAGACCGATGGCCAGACAGAAAGAGTAAATCAGATCATGCAGGATATGCTGAGAGCATGTGTCCTTACCTATGGTAAAGATTGGGAACAGAGCTTACCCTATGCAGAATTTTCTTACAACAATGGTTACCAGGCAAGTTTAGGCATGTCCCCGTTTGAAGCCCTCTACGGGAGGAAGTGCAGGACTCCTTTAATGTGGTCAGAGGTAGGAGAGCGTACATTAGTGGGACCCGCACTCATAAAAGAAGCCGAAGAGAAAGTAGTTGAAATTAGAGAGAAATTGAAAGCAACTCAGTCCAGACAGAAAAGCTACGCAGACAAGAAGAGACGAGAACTGGAATTTAATCCAGGAGATTTTGTTTATCTCAAAGTTTCACCCATCCGGGGAACCCGCAGATTTCAAGTCCATGGGAAGTTAGCCCCTCGGTATATCGGACCATACCCGGTGCAAAAGAGAGTTGGGAAGGTGGCCTACCGATTGGAGTTACCCAAAGCAATGTCAGATATACACCCAGTATTCCATGTCTCACAGTTGAGAAAATGCCTTAGAGTACCTGAGGAAGAACACATACCGGAAAAAGAAATAGACCTACAGACGGATCTGCGATATCAAGAAGTACCGGTCAAAATTTTGGACACCGTCACCAAGAGAACCAGAAACTCCGAAGTACGGATATGCAGAGTACAGTGGAGCCGACACAGTGTAAAGGAAGCAACGTGGGAAAGAGAAGATGCCCTGAAGAAAGAGTTCCCCCACCTTTTCAGGAGCCAGCCGAATCTCGAGGACGAGATTCCTTTAAGTGGGGTAGGTTTGTAACGCCCGCGTTTTGAATCTCTGAGTAAATCACCTAAATTAACTCACCCGGTAAAAATCTTTCAAAACTTTTTTTTCGCCGAGCTCCCCTTTCCGCCAAATCCCCTCCCGCCTTGTTATCACCGCCCCTTTTTCCTGTTCCCCTCGCTACCACTGCCATCTTTTCCATCCCATCCCGCGTCGCCCGCTCTCGGGTCGACCGCCGGGCCACCCGTCCTTGGCCGACCGTTGTCGACCGCCCGCCGCGAATCCCGCCGACCCCTCCCCTTTTCCTCTCTCTCTTTTCTTTTTCTCTTTCTTCTTTTCCCCCTCTCTTTTCTTTCTCCCTTTTCCTCCTTTTTCCTTCTCCCCTCTCTTTCCCTCCCTCCCCTGGTTCCTCTGCTCCTCCTCCCCGACACCGCCGCGGCCGCTCTGCTCTGCCCCACTCCGCCGTCGCCGACCACCCGTACCCGGCCGGCCCATCTCCCCTCCGCTCGCCGTCGCAGCTCGGCCACCACCACCGCTCCACCGCACGCCACTGCCGACCCTGTCGCGCGCGCTCTGGCCGTCCCGCCGCACCCAGCGCCGCACGCAAGCCGCGCGACCATCGTCGCCGCCACCCCGCTCCGACCACCGTACACCACCGCCGTGCCGCCCGCCACTGCGGCCCCGCACTCGTCATCCTCGTGCCCACAGCCGAGCCGACACATTGCCGTGCCGCCCACCGCCGAACCGCCGCTCCGACCGCCGCAGCACGCCCTCCGCGCACGAGCACGCCACCGCCGGCCCCGCTGCTGTCCTTTCACCACCAGGCCGCGCGCACGCCGCATCGCGACGAGCACAGCACCCTACGCCGCTGCTGGCCCATCCCCAAACCGTCCCGTCCGTCGCAAACCACGCCGGCACCATTAACTCCACCGCCGGCCGCTCCTACCGCTCGCCGAGCGCCCCTTCCCCGTCCGCTCGTCGGCCCACCTCTCCAACCCCCTCCGCGCCTATAAAAGGGCCCTCGGGCACCATTTCCATCTCCATCCGCTCGCACACCGCCCAATTCGCCTCTCCGCAGCAACACCACCGCCGCCGTGCTCCATTGCCACCACCGCCCCGGGCTCACGTGGGCAGCTCACCACGGGCCACTCCAAGCCAAGCCGACTACACGCGGAGCTTCCCCTCCACTCCCTGCAGCTCGACCACCAGCCAATTGGCCCTTCCCGCCACCATAGCACCGCCGCCCACGCTCGCCATTGCCGCCGCCGCCACTGCTCTCGTGGGCAGCTCTCCCCACTGCACCTCCGGCCGTGGTAAGCCCACTGTTGGACTTGTCGTGCACCCCTCTCTCTTCCCCCCTGTTCCCGTCCACCACCGCCGCTCCCGTCGCCGGCAATCCGGCCGCCATCGCCGCCGATCCCCCCCCTCCCCTCTCTCTCTGTCTGTCGAACGAAAGAGAAGGGCATTTTGCCCATACCCCCCTGAACTCTACCCTATTCAACCCGCCGTCCAAAACTTTAAGCCCCTCTCCCTCTGGTACAATTACACATGACCCCCTGGGCTTTAAACAAATCAACCCGCGGTCCTCTGACACTATTCCCCCTCTCTCTATTTATTTCACCAGAAGCCCCTGAGCTTTTCCATATTTACAGAAAGGCCCTTGTTCTTTATAAACAGCCCCTAAACCCCACTAAACTCGTCATTTCATGCGCCAAATTAATCCCGTTTGACCCCAAACTCCACCATAATATTCACCAACATATTTCCGCCAGATCCAACCAGTCCATACTCAAAAATAATCATGTCATCATCATTCGCTCTCGTTTTCCGTTCCTTCTTTCTGAGCTCAATAAAAACTGTTTCTTTTATTTATTGGATGTTTGTTGTGTGCGCCGTAGACTCCGCCGTGAACAAGGAAGGACTCGAGGAGGAGCAGTGCTACGAGCAGGAGCTTGGAGACCAAGACCCCGGGGCAGGAATCCCCCGAGGGTTGGGAGAACGGCAAGTGCAATCCCACCCTTTGATGCATGTTTTTGTCCCAGTTTTTATAAACACAACCCATGGCCTGTTTTATAAAACCTGCATGATTTTACTGCTGAACCCAGTTGGATAGCCACCCCCTTGATTGCTATGACTATTTCCTTGACAACCTAGATTAATGTTTGAATATGACAATGCTCTGTTTAAATGTTAGTCACTGCTAGAAATGCTTAGGAATGTTTTACTGGTACACACCCCATTACAAATTCTTGGTGTTTACAAAAGCAACCGTGTGTGTGCTTTAAAATAAAAGAGATGATTTGTGTAAATAAAATGAGTACCCGTGTGGGATGAGACAGACGGTATGTCCGTGTGAAATACCGAGGTGAGCTCGAACCGGTGTGGTTGAGCATGGTGGGAGTTGTCTATCCTGTCACAAGTTTTGGGATGATGTTGATGTGTCATCTAGCCTAACCCATTTTTCTGTACCACCACTCGACCGTTGTATGTGGCAACGGCCTAGCATAAATCCCACTAGTTGAGCTGCTGGTTATGTGGTGTGCTGGTGAGCAACAGAGGGTCATGGAGCCGGGGATACGGTCTATGTGAGGTATGCCCCTGGTTAGAACCTCGTTGGTAGGTTGCTAACCCCTGGTCGCGTCTGTGATAATTTGTCAGTTTAGCTATGGTGGGTAATGGCTTGGATAGGAGCTGCACTGACACTAAGGTGTTCTTGTTGTGGTAGCCTACTTGTGGTTGTGTACACCTCTGCAGAGTTAAAACCTATCCGGATAGCCGTGTCCACGGTATTGGGCGAGTTACGGCTTGGTCACTTCACTAGTCCCCTGTTTTGGTGTAAGAAAGTGTTGGTATTTGTTTGAGCTGAGAAATGTTTTGGGCATAGGCTACGACAGATGGGAAATCTGGTAGCAACAAAATCTTGTACGAAAAAGTATTTACATCTACTATTCCTTTTAAAAGTAATAGTTGTGAAAACCCATTGCGAAAACCAACCCCTTGCATGTGTAATAAAATTTGCTTTGCTGCTAAATGAACCATGAGCCTTCCTTGATACAATACTTGCATACTTCTGTTATACCCCTCCGTGGTTGTGGTTGCGCTTGCTGAGTACGCATGTACTCACCCTTGCTTAATCTGTTGCAGAGGCAGACCCGGACTTTGTGTCTGAGGATATCGTCTAGTGGGGTTCGTTCTGCACCCAACCTTTGCCTGTGTGTTAGGGCCACCCGCTGGAAGCCGCATGCGTTGCCACTCTGATGAAGATCTCTATGTTATCAACCTCTTTTTCTGGAGCTTAGTGTTAGTTCTGTTTGTCGTGGCCCTGCAATGCCACCGTCTCCCGTAATGTTGTCTTTGTACTGAACTATCTGTTGTAATAATGTGAACCAGCATCCTGGGACTGGTATTTGCATCACATTAAGTTCTCTCTTTCGAGGGGACGCTTCAAAACGGTGGCCGGCGGTGGCGCTGCGCGAGGTCGTAGGGTCGGACGCTGCGCGAGGAAGACCGGCAGCGGCCGCGCGAGGAGGAGATGGTGGCCAGCGGTGGTCACGCACGGGGCCGCGAGGGCCGGGCGCAGCCGCGCAAGGACGCCGACGCTTGTGCATGGCGGCCGTGCGTGGAGGAGATGGAGGCCGGCGGAGCCGGATGGGACGGATGGCGGCGACGCGGCAAGCGCGGGGCGGCGGGTCGGCGGCGCGTGCATCGGCGTCGCGCCGGCTGGCGGCGGGGCCTGGTGGTTCTCTGGTGCTGGTGGCTCTGTCCGGCGGCGCCAGGGCCATCTCTGGCCTCTCCGAGTTTTTTCCATGGAAGGAGCAAGCGGTGGTCAGGCTGCTCGGATCTACGGAGCCGTAGCCTGCTCGGGGTGGGTGGCGGTTTTCGGGGCTTACCTTGCCAAGACTAAGTTCTGGGGAAGGATTTGAGCACCGGTGATCGTTCCCGGAGGGAGTTCGGAGCTGGCCCGAGGGAGACGGTGGCTTCGACCGTGTCGCGTTCCAGCGTGCGGATGTTTTCTGAGGCCTAAGTGCAGCAGAGGTCTGCCGGCGGACAGTGCGGTGGCGGTGGCGGCCGGCAACTGCTACGGGTTGCTTTCATCCTCGACGTCCCCGTGTGAAGAGGAGGGCCTCACCAGCCTGTACCGGTGCGTCGGTGAGATGAGCAGGGTGTCACGACTCTCGTGTCGTTCGTCGACGGACAGGTTGAGGGGTGCCTAAGTGCTCGTCCTTCATGATACCGGCGACGGCGGCCAGAGTTGTGGTCCATTGTGTTCTTCGTCGTCGGGCCGCCATTGGGCGGAGCTTCGGGCGAAAGTCTATTTCGGCAATGGTGTCGGGGTCAGCAACGGCGGCGTCTTCGGATGTCGTGAACCTCCTTGGAGGCGTTGTTTGAGAGGCTCCTTGCTTGGTCTTTGATTTTCCAGGTGAAAGCCTTTCTCCGGCTGACCGGAGGGGCGACAACGGCGGTTTTGACGTCGTATACTTCTCGGAGGCGTAGTGATCGGCTTCGACTGTGGAGGAATGGTTGGGTTAGCGGTTGAAGGTTTGATTGAAACATGGATGGAGAAGAAGATTGAAGCTTAGTCTTTCTTTTTCTTTTGTTAGGGTGTTTTTTCTTGTTGTTTCTTGGTTTACCTCGGTGTGAGGTTTAGAGTCTAAGTGCTCTGGTGTCGTGTAACCTTTGGCCGTATATATCCACCTGTGGATATAGAGGCTGGGATTTTATTCCTTAATCTAAAAAAATGTGAAATTTCTCATTTAATTTAGGGTCATGTTTTTCGATTCCATGCAACTCGATCTTGTGGTGTCATGGAATTGAAAATGAGAAATTAAATTGGATTCGCCTCTAGCGTGAAAACTAACCCCCGTACTACACGAGAGATAAGGTGATTACGGCAGAGACACAGAATGGATAGAATGTCTTGTCCTCTCTTCTTAAACAGGGTGTTTACTGTTTTTTTATAGCCGCTATCCCTCCCCAAACCACCCAAATGAAAGGTTCTCGCCGACGGTACGTGTAGCATTGAGAGCTTGGCTAAGCCACATACATGAGGGAATGATATAACTCAATGCGGAGATGGAGCTGGAGTTCCATTGTGGGCGTGATAACTGATGATCGATATATATCACCCTCCCTTCTGATCCATTTTCCTACGCCGCTGCAAGCGGGGGTTCTATCTGGCCGATTAGTGCTTTTCCATCTTTTTCCACACCTTGCCCCCCCCCCCCCCCCCCAACACCTTCACCGCCTAGGCCGGCGGCTGCCGCCACCGCACCCACTGCACCGACCGTCGTCCTTCCTAATCCGATGGTCATCGCCGTCCCCGCCGCTGGTCACTGCTCACCGGCCCTCCGGCCACGTCCGGCCGGCAACGCTCCCACGCCGCCGGCCGAGCCGCCACCACCGCCGGTCCTCTGTGGGCCCCACCTGATGAGGACATGACACGCATGCATATGTACATGAATGGTGCATGGGGTGGAGAAGAAGGAGACGAACAAGGTTTTACAAGTCAACAAGAAGGCACAAAATTAATCCGATTCGAGTCCCCAAGATGGAGGCCCAAAGAAACTCAAGTTCGAGTCCACCTCGGAGTCCAGGAGAATCCCACACTAAATCGGTCGCCCAGGACGCATACGGGCTCGGTTTTGGACGTTCTATATATGGAAAGTTAAGGAGCTACGCTTTCCAATGACATTGGTCTCACCTCAAAATTCGTCCGGAGTCATCGGGAATCGACGAAACAAGTTGACGTCTAGAATCTGTCTCGGTGCTGCGTCGCCGTATTTTGGCTTTTGGGCCGTGTATCGTGTGTAAGGCCATAGGGGGGCGCCCCTCCAACCCTAGCACGCCCCTTTAGGTTATATAAACTCAGTAGCCGTCATCGTTTAGACTCGGGTTTTGCTTAGATTAATCTGTTGAAAACAGTTTCGCCGTCATCGGTTTGTAGAACCCCAACTATCGTGCTCAATCATTTATCTGCAGTGTCACTTCATATTGAGAGCTGCGTTCTTTCGAGTTCTTGCCTGTGTTCTTCGTTTCGCAGGCAGCGATTAGCCTTCTTGGCGAGGTCAATCGGGTTGTGACACAGTTGATGACCAGAGGAGTCGTGGTGCTAAGATTGCGGGGTTCGAGTTTGCTGACTTGAAGCCGGATCGGTGTGTTGCACTCCGCCCAAAACGAGTTATCTTTCACCTGACGGAAGATCGGGCACCCTAATTCCCATCAAGTGGTATTCGGAGACAGGTTTACCGTCAGGTTCGCATTAGTTGTATCCCTTTATTGTTCAGTTTGTTCCTTTGTCCTACAACTCCAGAAAATTGCCCCACAAAAAAAATATTTGTTCATCGTGTTTCCGCTATCCTATAACCCCTTTGTGCCTTGCAATTTTTCTGTTTAGATTGCTTTTCTGAATTTTGGTCCCTCGTTGTGTCGTTGTGTTCATCGTGCTAGGTCTTGCTTTGGTCTAGTGTCGAGTCCTTCTACCTTTGTCGGCCAGCCTATATCAGATTTATTTCCAAATATTATCTGTGTTGGATCCACCAGTATTGTTTTGGCTCCGGTGTTTGCGCGAGAAAGAAGAGTATAAAAGGTAGCAGTTCGGATTTAGCAGACAATTATTTTTCCCTAAGTATTTTGCTGCGCAAAACAACAGGAAAGAGCAGACAGGCTCGGATTATTTCTTTCCTAGACGTGTGTACCAAAATTATTTACTTCTGGCCGAACCTACAAAAGAAAGAAGCCCATACGATCATTTTTGGGGCAGCTAAGGATTAAATACAAGTCCTGGTCAATTATAGGAGAGAGGCCCATCCTTTCCTGTAATCTTCTTGCGGCACGTTCTGGTATAAAAAGAAAGTATAAGGCAAAAGGTGCAAAAAAAAGGAAGAAAAGAAAAGGCCGCACCATAAAAAGAGAAAAAAAAGAAAGAAGCAAGAAAAAAATTTTCAGAAGTGCTTGCATCCATTGTGTCCCTGTTAACCCTGTTAATAGTTGTATTGTTACTTGCTTGAACTAGGTCCAAGACGAGTTTAGGCCGGCGACGTAGACTAGCTTGGGACTAATTTTCAGTTTTGCAATTTCTGAATTGAATTATTGCTAATCCTTGCTACCATATATTTGCCTCCCAAGCTCCACATACATACTTCAGGTCAGTACAGCGAAGGATCTTGCAATCTTGGTACTACTTTCTCAAAGGTATCACGAACCAGCCACCGGTTGTACCATCAATTGCTTGCTTTGGTAAGGACACTTGTAAGAGCTTGGTAAGACGTTTGAAAGTGTGTGACTCTATTTCTTGTCATATCCTAGTAGCTAATAGGACAATATACACTTGTGTTTTTTTCTTGTTTTGTGGCTAATACGACAGGTTTCGACAGTCATGATTTTGAACAAGCTTGTGATAAAATAATAGCAAAATTGGTGGCGTCCATATCCTTATATGAAAATTCAGCACCTACATCTTCCCATGCACCTACTGCTCCTGCTGAAATTGACGGCCAAGGTAATTCTCATGGTGCTACACTTTTGGAAGGTGAGGTTTCTCTTGACGTACTGAATTTTTCTACTACTCCTATTACAATAGAGCAACCACTAGTGAAATCTTCTTTTGATTTATCTTTGTCACATGCTGATTTGGTGGATGCTCCTTGTGATAAAAATGATCTAAATGATAATTCTTTTGTTGTTCCAATATACCCGTTAATGAATGAACATGCTGCTGATGTTTTGGAATCGATCACTTGTGCTGAAAATAGACATGTTTTTTTATATTGATAGTGAAACAGATGAGCGAAGATTGTTGTCTTCTTTGAATACTTTGGGTTACATTGAATTTGATAATTTGTGTGATATGAGTTATTTGGAAGACAACATTTTTGGTCATGCCGATTTGCCATGGTTTTCTAAGCATATATATCATGTTATTGGTAAATATAATAATAAAGGAGAGTATATGGTGCATCGAGTCTATATCTGTGCAAATCTGAAATGTCCTTTTGATGTACAAGATTGTGATCAACTAGATTGTCCCTCTAGTTTTACTATAACAAATTGGGTTCACTCTCAAGAAGGGGAGCATTGTTGGCTACTACCTATGTGTGCTAGTGCTGATTTTTCTTGCATTGAACAGATAATAGAGGTTATGCAACCATCTATGCACGCATTGTGTTTTGTTAGTGCTAATCTTTTGCAGAATAGTAATGAAAAAGATCACGTCCGTTTCGGTCAAGGAGCCGACGTATTTGCCGACAACTCTATAGGAGAAGATACTTTGGGAGATTGGAAGTATGGTCATGTCATTCCCCACAATATTTTCAGTTCCCATATTTTTCGCAACCTCGTGTTTCTTCGTGTTGTGCAGGGCCATCTTAGAGCACAAACAACGTCGAGGACGGCTTTTCGTCAAATACGTGTTTCACCTGACGGAATATCAGGCACCCTAGTTCCCATCACCACCCCTTTCTTCTCTAAGGCCGGCGGCCATTGGAGCCCCACCCGGAGAATCCCGAAGCCCTAACTCTAACCGCCACTATCGCCGGCGGAGGCCTCGCCCACCACCCGCGGCCGGCGGCACCCTCGCTGTCGAGTCGTCCCCGCCCCTCCGGCGGCTCCCACTACTCCACGCTCGCCGGTGCATGGCGGCCAGAGCAGAGGAAGACGATGGAGATCGTGCGGCCCACGCCGGCCGCACGAATCTCCAACACCAGAAGCCATGTAGCTTTCGGGGCTTCTAGAAGCCAGATAGGTTTTCCGCCTACAAGCCCACCAACACCAACATTCGTTTTTTCTAAAAAAAATTGGGTGCAGCCCTTCTGCAAACCCCCTCCGGTACAGGCGTCGTCTTTCGCTTTCGTCATCGTCGATTCTATCTCCAACAAATTCACAAATTTTCAGCATATATAAAAATCTACTTAATTGTTCCAAAATATCATGAAGAAATTATGAGTCTCTGTCTCAGCCCTCAGAAATCAATTAAAGTTACGAAAACATTGTTGGTGCAGGGGATTATTATATTGTTCTGTCTTCAATCACTGAACAGCTTTATTTGCAGCATAAAAAATTGCGTGTGCATTGAGAAACAAATTGTGATGAGAAAGAGAAACACCTGCACATCGAAACTTTTTGAGAAATTCTCGTTGTTTATTTAAATATAAGAGATCCTCATTCCTTTTTCTGATGGGTTTTTAAAGATTAAGATAAAATACACGCGATCCTTTTTTCTGATTTCTGGAGAGAGAATCGCGCGGTGGTGGGCGCGCGATATATAGCCACAGGGTCCATTTCTGTCAAATCTGTAAATGAGAGCCCATTTTAGTAATATTAATAAAAGAAATTCATCTCTAATTAATTTGAATCATTTTAAAATTGCTCATATTTAAAAGGAAAACGCAGCTGAGCTATCTATCTATTCATCGAGGTTTCGTGCAAAAAAATTTCCATGGGACGGTCCCCAATCCCCATACAGAGCTCTGTGATGACCCGTCCCCACTCCCCCAACGAACACTGCGTGGCCATGGAAATGATCCGATGCATGCCCGCCTGTTTGATTCATGGGGCTCAGGCTCGTCTGAACCCTGTGACTTGGCTCGACGCAATCACTTCACTCGCAGCCTCGCAGGCGTCCCCCTCGTCTGTGGCAGGATAGGTAGGACCTTGACGGCGACAATTGGCTGCGCCGACGCCACATGTGGCCGAGAGGTCGGTCCCGAAATGAAGGCCCGGCCGCGCGCATCGGTTCGTCGCGTCGATGTCACCGTGGCTGGGGGGATCGATAAGGCGTACGACCGGGACGATTGTACGCTCTGTTTCCCATTGGTATAAGAGAGACGGATTCGAGATCGATTCGATCGGCGTACGTCTGGTGTTGCCAATGTAGGAGTAGTTGGGTTTTCCTTTTCAGAGAAGTCCATCGCCCTAGCCCCGGGACTCAACGCAACGTGCAGGCGTCCATCGTATCGCCACAGACAACAGCGGAAAGAGCTGAAAATTAGGGTGAAAAAGTCGCATCAGAAGCGCACTGTAGCATTTTAAATATTGTCCTATCATGCTCTAACTAGGCTCAAAAGATTCGTCTCGTCGTGTATAACAAAACCATGCAATTAGTTTTTTTATTTACCCACGTTTAGTACTCCATACATTAGGAGAGAGATTTGACGTGATATGTGAAAACTGAAGTTTGGAGAGAGAATTTTTGAAAGTTTGGTGATGGGATTGGAAACTAAACAGGCCCAGGAGAACCAGCTAGACATCGATCGTACAGGGCCCAAAATTAAAGATACACGTTCAGGACAACGTAACCATCGCCAACCACGCAACCATCCGCCACTCGTTCGGGAACCTGGCTCTTGCCGTGCCTGACGGTTGGTCACCTGAGCCACACGTTCCCGGCCCCAGGAAATATCAGGTGTATACTATTCCGTTGCTATACCTACCACTGTCAGCGGCCTGTGTGTTTCGGCCATATTGTCTGTTGCATGATTGTTTGAAGGTGTGAATTCATCGATATGGTGCTTGCTTAATTTCTTTAGTACTGCGCGCAGATACGATGCTTGAGGCAAAGTAATCGAAGAGATCAAAATAACTCATAACCAGGCACTATAAAGAGTATAGATGGAGTAACATCTCCCTCCCTGCGCTAAGACTAATTCTCCGTCCTTGAAGGCCACCGTCTTGCTCCGATCCGAAAGGTGAAGTCTCATGGCAAAGATGTGATACTAGTAATGGGTGATAATCTGCTTCGGCTCTCCTGGTGTTTTGGTTTCTCCTGCTTCGTCTCCTCTCGTGATGGATCTCCCGGACAATCTCGTCTCCAAGCTTGATTTCGCTCATGGGAAGAAGTTCCAAAGAGAGGTGTTAGACCTCTTTGGAGCTTCGGTTCACCATCCTAGTTCTTGTCCGGATGGCGCTTTCATCATGCTCGCTACGTTTCGACGTTTCACCTTTCGTCTTTCAGAGGCTTCCGTCAGCTTTGCTCTGGCTTCCTACTTGGGTGGCTCGCCACCAGGTTTTCATGTGGAGTTTTTGAGTAATCGTCATTTCAAGTTTACAGTCTCTAGCAAGCAAGTGGGTTTCTATGTTTACAAGCTTCGTCGTTTCATTGGGAATTCTTTCGATGTTTACTTCCATCTCTGGAACAATGGTGTTCCTCGTTGGGAAAGAGAGAAACGTCAGTGGGAACTTGAGCAATAAAAGGAATGGATCAAATGCATGTCAGAAAGACAGAAACGCCAAGAAAAGCAGAAGCAATCTGATGCTCGGCAGAAGCGTGTGCGTTTTGCTGAGAAGCTAATCCAAAGTCCGCCTTTGGCAAAAAATCCTCCTTCATGCTCTATTCGTTTTGGTGATTTTGAAGTCCAAATTCCTTCTGTCTCTCAAAGTTTTTCTAGACTCTCTTTTGGTAATCTAGCTCGAAGTGCTGCTGTCCACGAAATTACAGTTTCTTCAATGTTTCGAAATCTGAAGCGGGATTTTCTTAAAGTAGATGAAGCGTTGATCTCTCGGGCTGCTAGAAACACAGGGTTTACACCCGAGATCCCGGAGGTGCTCAAGAACCAGTGCACAGTTAATGCAAATCCACAATATCCTGCCTACGGGCCGTTTTTGCCGTGTGGGAAATGTTTGGCTCCGGGTCATCGGGCTGCTGTCTGTCATTTACCCTTTCGCTGCAAACGATGTTTCAATTATGGCCACAAGGCCCGACAATGCTTTACTAGGTCCAAGCCCAAGATACGCTGGGCCCCCAAGAATACAAAGAGTTGGACCCAGGCGTGTGAATACAAAGAGACTTCCCCAGCCTTCTCTGACTCCTCGCTCCCCAACACGCCAAAGAAAGCTATAGAAGCATCAAACACTTCACATTCTTCGCAGTCCTCGCCCTCTTCTCAGGCAGAGGACTCATCGGAAAGTGATAGCGAGATGGCAAACTTCCCGTGCAACCCGATGCTTCATGTCCCGGCTGGGCATCACGTGGAGCATGGTTGGATTCGTCTAGCAAGATCTCGCGTTGCTCTCGGAGGGGAGCCATTGCGTCGACACGAGCAGTATGCAATCATCGAGCTGGAACCTGAGCCCCTG
This sequence comes from Echinochloa phyllopogon, assembly GCA_033239725.1. Taxonomy (NCBI): domain Eukaryota; kingdom Viridiplantae; phylum Streptophyta; class Magnoliopsida; order Poales; family Poaceae; genus Echinochloa; species Echinochloa phyllopogon. Next base: position 43,051,150 of record BTCW01000002.1, on the reverse strand, counting down.
CAAGATCAAGTCATCGACATGCTGCATGATGTTTCAGAACATCTTGAGGATCTCTTCCCGGTGAGAGTTGTTTCAGCTTTTCCGTCCCCTCTTGGCCTGGGTTTGTTTCAGTTCGAGAATCCCGTGCAGCGAAACAATCTGATAGTAGCTTCGCCCATTCAGTTTGGTCATGGTTCACTTAGAGTTCGTAAGCATGATGAGGCCCTCAATTTGTGTAGTTGTGTCTACACTAGAGATTGTTGGATTATGTTTCTAGCTTTCCCCTTAGATTATTAGACAGTTGATTTTATCCGAGCAGCTGTTGCACCATTTGGGAGACTCATTCAGTGGTTTGAAGGACCAAACAAGTCTCGGGTGCTCACACGATGTTTGGTATTAACCCCAGCAAGGATCCCCAGGAGTGTAGTTGTGTCGCAAGGAACCATGCTTGGTGGAAATGGGAGATCATGGTCTGTTCCAGTTTTCATTTTGGGGGGTAATTTTCCTGATGCTTTCCCTGGTGAAGAGGACCATGTGCCGGCAGATGGAAATCCCCATCCTATCCATGGCAATGTGAATCATGGGAATCTCAATGCTCCACCTCACTGGCTCCATGATGTGGCTGGGGCTGACCAAGCAGTTCAAGCAGAGGTAGGGCAGAATGCAGGACTGATACAGCAGGAAGGGGAAGAAATACAAGAACCAAAACAGAACAATGTAGAAGGAGAGCAAGGCTGGCCTGAATGGCCACCAAAGGTCAACATGGCTAAAAATGTCCCCCAGGAGCAAGTGATCCCCCAGCACCCAGAAGTCCCTCAAGATACAATTTCTTTTGATTCTTCAGGCTCCACTGCTCAGTATTTTAGGACTCATGGGGCAGATTTTGTTCTGAACATTGAGGAAGTATTGCACAAGAAGACACAGTCAAATTCGACAGTAAGCAGTGATGACTCCTCCACTGAAAGTGATGCCCAGAGTAAGATGCCAGTTTGTCTCCAGATGATAGAGTTGCATGCTTTCAAGATTCTCACAAGGGAGAATATCAGAGCAACACTAATCCCTGCAATGACACATGAAAAAGTTAATTTCAGCGCCTACAAGACTATTCTGGTGGACAAGACAGTTTTCTCTCAGGAGCTTTATCAGATGAATGATAGCAATCCCTCTGATGAGATTTTGGCCACGATACCATACAAACCTTCACTTCATACCATCATGATCAAGGTTTGGGCTGACGCACAGTCTTCCAAGGATTCGCTACATTCAGATCTTTCACAGGAAGATAGTGGGATGGAGATCTCTACTAACAGTCAGGTGTTTTCACCTGAAGAAAGAAGGTTTGTCAGGCTACCTACTATTACATCGATTGCCAATCCTTTTGTCCCCTTGGAGGAATCTTCTGTCCGTAGAAGCAACAGATTGAACCATGATAAAGATGGCTTCCAGCACTACCAACTAGAAGATAATCCCCGTAAAAAGCAGAAGGTGTGGGCTGAGATTCCCATCAGGAAGAAAGATGGTCCAAAGCTGCTCTCCAACCCTCCAAAACCAAGTGATGGAGTAGTCCCAGCAAAGATCCCAGTAGAAATCCTGCAAGGATGGGGAATTGACTGCAATGTCTCTCCTGAGGAGCTGACAGAAGAGGCTCTGTCCAAGACCCGCCCCAAGAAGAAGAAGAATTAATGATTTTCACAACTATCAGTGATCTGGGAGGGGTGGCAAGTCTGGAGGATCATGGTGATCCTTGTAATAGCTGCCTTTCTCCTACCAATTCTTTATCTCCGTTTTTAGTGAACTCTGTTATAATGCTGGCTGTGATCCATGCTCTTTCCAAACTAGACTATTTAAGGTCATGGGTGCCTATTGTGCTGTGGATCTCCATTAGCATTTTGGATTTCGGGTGGATAATGAGATTCTGTCACTCTTTTGCTATTGCTCTTTATGGTGGTTGCCTTGTTCTGATCCTGCAATATTTGGTGTCGAAAAACTTTTCTGGGCTGATGATGATACCTCTTTGTCTGTTATTCCCCACTGTACTAGTTATAGTGGCTGCTGCACCCTCCAATCTTTGTTTTAATGAATAGATCCTGGAACATTTTGTGTTGGAATATCAGGGGCATCAACAGTGAAGGGAAATGGGATGCTTTGAGAGATAAAATTGAGGAAAGTGCTTGCTCTGTGATCTGTTTGTAGGAAACTAAGAGAGAAAGTTTTGACTCTAGTTATATCAGAAAGTTCGCCCCAAAAAGGTTTGACAAATTTGAATACATACCTTCTTGCGGGGCTTCAGGAGGAATTATAGTAATTTGGAACAGTAGTCTTTTTGATGGTGTTGCACGGGAAAAGCATAGTTTTGCTATTACAATGGAATTCACCTCCACTTGTAACAAGAGCAGTTGGAAGATGACTGGGGTCTATGGTCCATGCCAAGAACTAGCCCGATCTGTTTTTATACAATGGTTCAGAGAACAACACATCCAATCGACAGAGAGTTGGATTTTCATGGGAGACTTTAATTTTTATAGATCCTTGGAGGATCGAAATAGACCTGGAGGAAATATAAATGATACTTTCATTTTCAATGATGCCATTGGACAGTTGGGCTTAATAGAGTTACCAATCAAAGGGAGAGCTTTTACCTGGAGTAATATGCAGCAAGACCCACTTTTAGAACAGCTTGATTGGTTCTTCACATCAGTTCATTGGACCTATCAATTTCCAAACTCCATGGTGCTGCCTTTAGTTAAACCTATCTCTGATCATACACCCTGCAAGGTCTCAATCAGTACTACCATTCCCAAATCCAATATCTTTAGATTTGAAAATTTCTGGCCTGACGTCAATGGTTTTTTGGAAGTGGTAAAGTCCTCATGGGAAGGAAATTATAGACCCAGACATAGCTCTCCATCCATGCTAGCAGCCAAATTGAAAAAACTAAGACAAAATCTTAAGGCATGGAGCAAAAAACTGTCTAATCTGCAAGGGCTCATAGATCTTTCCAACATGGTCATCTTTTTCTTGGACTGTCTTGAGGAGTGTAGACCATTATATGATGTGGAGTGGAATTTCAGGGAAATTATGAAGGATCACTTGCTGAGTTTATTGAAATACAAGAACATATATTGGAGGAAGAGGTACACAGCTACTAAAATAAAATATGGGGATGAATGTACCAAGTTTTTCCATGCCATGGCTACAATATCCAACAGAAGAAATATGATATCACAGCTCAAAGATGACTTGGGTCAGGAAATTTCTGACCATGAAGGGAAAGCTGCTCTGATCTATGCTTCTTTCAGAAATAGAATGGGTATGTCTGAGCAACCAACCATGACATTTAATCTACAAGAACTCTTTCAGCAAGAAATAGACCTCAGTGCACTTGTTCAGCCGTTCACAAAAGACGAAATAGACAGAATTATTCAATCTATGCCATTGGACAATGCGTCAGGACCGGATGGTTTCAATGGCAAGTTCATGAAAAGATGTTGGGACATTATTAAGGACGATTTCTACAAGCTATGCCAAGATTTCTATGATGGAAACATTGATCTTGAGGCCATTAACAACTCATTCATAACTCTGATTCCAAAGGTGAACAACCCCGAAACGATCAATGATTTTAGGCCCATCTCGCTGCTCAATTGCAGCATCAAAATTTTAACTAAAATCCTTGCCGAGAGATTACAGTTGATCATTCTTCAGCTCCTTCATGTCAATCAATATGGTTTTCTACGGTCCAGGTCAATCCAAGACTGTCTTGCGTGGTGTTATGAGTATATCCACCAGTGCCACCAGTCCAAAAGGGAGATTATCATTCTGAAACTTGATTTTGCTAAAGCTTTTGACATAATTGAACACTGTGCTATGCTAGATATTATGAGGCATATGGGTTTTCCAGATAGATGGTTACAATGGATAAACATGTTGTTCTCTTCAGCACAGTCTTCAGTCCTACTCAATGGAGTGCTTGGGAAACAATTTAAATGTAAAAGAGGAGTTCGTCAAGGAGATCCGCTATCCCCTCTTCTTTTTGTGTTGGCAGCTGAATTGTTGCAAGTAGTGATCAACAAAGCTTATCACGAAGGACTAATGCTTGAACCCTTACCTAAAGGTAATAGTGATTTTCCTATAGTATAGTATGCCGATGATACGATCTTAATCATGCAAGCTAGTCAGCCACAACTACAGCATCTCAAAAACATCTTGCAAGAATTCTCAGCGTCCACAGGATTGAGAATCAATTATCATAAATCATCCATGATTCCTATCAATGTCTCTGAGGACAATGTAGCAAATTTGGCTCAAAGTTTTGGTTGTCTAGTAGGCTCAATGCCTTTCACATACTTGGGCCTGCCGATGGGTACAACGAAGCCCCGTATAGAAGATTTCACCCCCTTAATGGACAGAATTGAAAGACGTCTCACATCATGTTCCTCACTCCTATCATATTCAGGTCGTCTGCAATTAATCAACTCAGTGATCACCCCTACTTGTGTGTATGCTATGTGTACACTCAAACTGCATAAAGGAGTAATAGATAACATTGATCGTGCAAGGAAACAGTGCCTTTGGAGAGGGAATGATTTCTCAAAAAAAAGGAGGGAATTTAGCAGCTTGGTCTATGGTGGCTCCGCAAAAAATGAAAGGTGGCCTAGGTGCCCTGAATTTAAGGCTACAGAATGAAAGGTGGCCTTGGGGCAATGCTAGCTACAGTTCAGGCAGATTCTATAACTATGTACTCTCAGGAATCCCAGCAGAGCAGACCTTCGGCTGGATATGGAAAACAGAATGTATTCCTAGAGTTCAATTTTTCGCTTGGCTATTATTGGTGGATCGTCTAAACACAAAGGAGATTATGCGAAGAAGGCACATGCAAATTCAGACAGGTCCAAATTGTGCATTATGTCAAGCAAATGTTGAAGAAAATAGAGATCATTTGTTTTTCGACTGTCCTTTTGCCATCAGTTGTTGGAACAAGTTACATATTTACTGGAATTTGTCGCTGGACATTCACGAAAGAATTAATGTGGCACGTCAGGCAGCTCCACATGAATTTTTCATGGTTATATTCATCATTGCCACGTGGGAGATCTGGAAGATGCGAAACATGACCATTTTTGATGGTGCTCGTCCCTCCATCCAACAATGGTGTTCAAACTTTAAAGATCAAGTACTTCTATAGCTACCATCACCACCTGGCTGGATCTTTTATAATTTCTGTTTGTTTCGTTCTGCTTTTGTATAGTCTCTTGCCTGGCTTTTAGTTTTTTCCCTGATCTTGTCGCCCCTTCTGTACATTCTCTGTAAGTTGATTCATTTCTCCTTTTTAATACATTGTTGTGGGGAACTTCCCTACAGTTTCAGTTAAAAAAAAAGATACGATGCTTGATGTACCCCGAAATTAATCCACTTTCCGCGACAGGCAGCGATGCCCATCACTTTCGAGTTGCTCGCATCACATTAACTGATTTGCGGGTACATTTACGTCATGTTACGTCATGTTAGGTCTTATGCATTAACACGTGTCTTAAGATTATTTAACATGAAGCCTATAATTCATATATACTTAACAAAGAAAAATTGTATGTTGATCTTTCAAAAAAAATTGTATGTTGGATGAAAAATTATATACTTAACACGTGTCCTAAATTTTATCTTGCCAAACAGTAACTCATTTCTCTCACATCTCTCTCCTCTATATTTTTATGAAAAAAAAGAACATAGTAGCCCATGAGACAGATCGACTAATATACCTGCCTTAACCGAAGAAGATACTAGACGGTTTAAAGTTAATCCTCACTATTACCATACCATCAGCTTGCCAATCATCTGCAAAATCGTTGTCGAGCTTTACGTGTAACAAATAAAAAGATGGCTCCCAAACTAAAGAAGATGCTCGCTCTCCTTGAATGAATATGCGCTCTCGACCAATCATCGGTCTTCTAGAATCAATAGTGCTCGCTACTGAAGAGTACACGTAATCGGTTGCATCAGACAAATACATCAGCAATGACACGTACGCATGCTATCATTTGCGCCAGCATCTTATTATTTTAAGGGAGTACGTGGTTAAGTATATATGAGTGCATGCAAAAGAAGGCTTTCAATGAGATCTTGATCTCGTTGATGGCAATGAGTGACTATGACGGTCTTCGAAATCATGTGTGATGAGTGTTTGTAGATGCCCATTTCCCTCATTGCTCCGAAGTAAGAAAACAACTAGAAATATCTTTGGTGCAATTTTTTTTCTTAGGGATCGCTTTGTGCCATCTTGTGCTTCTCTAGTGATATCAGATATGACTATATGAGATACTTTGTTGTATTTCCAAACAAAAGCAGAAGAACAGGTCGGCCATAATAATATGCTGTCAGGATATATATGGTATCAAAGTTTAGGGCATGTGCAGTAATATAAGACTGAGAACTGATGCCTATAATATGGCTTCATCATTTGTAGCAATGGTGGAGCTTGAATGGACAATGAGTCAAATGACACGGAGCCAAGTCTAATGTGAGGGAAAAGAGAGGGGGCAGATAAACAATTATTTCCTTCACACTTTAAACGGTTGAATTAACTGTTCATTCAACAAATTTTGTAGCTCCGTCCCTTTACTCATAGATGATATAATAGATAAGCCATCAGCCTAATATAAAAAGCATCCAAGTTGAATGTTATATTGGTCATAATAAATAGCATACGGCATCTCATAATTGGAAAAATGTGACGTATAAGAGTTTTCTCTTATGCTTCATTGTTAATTTTTCTTCAGCCAAAAACAATAGTGCAATTCTTTTTTTACTTAGCTAATGACCAAATTTATATAAATAACATTTGTGGTACGGTACCAAATAATTATAATTAGAGTTACCATGAAATATTTTTATAATATACCTATTTGGAGTCATAAAAGTTAATAATATTTTTTTATAAATTTAGTCAAACTTATAAAATTTTGACTCATTCCAAATTTAAAATTGTATTTTTTTTGGGACAGATGCAGTAGATGGTAACTTTCTTTTTTTCCTCTCTTCCTCTTTTTTCTCCATGTAGACACCCTTGCAATTTCTCTGAGAGTTGACACTAGGCATCTTCTAGCCACACACTCACAACATGTGATCTGTCAGAAACAAACGAATGTCTTGACCAGCCGAGAACAACACACACACACATACACACACACACACACACACACACACATATATATATATATATATCAGATTCAGCCGAGAACAACACATATACGGATGGAGATGGCGTACGTGTGTACGGACACAATACAATAGCAATAATAAGTTGCGGCTACATCAGCTAATTTCCGTTTAATTTGCTTGATCAACAGATTAATACGTCACGTCACTGTACTCTATTGCTTGTTCCTCTCAAAGAAACACGTGCACAGGCTTCAGGCACATTCTCGAAGAAAAAGACGCTAGCCATATCAGCCACGCATCTAGTAAAACACATGTGATGGCCATAACTCATAAACAACATACAGCCGAATGTGGACGTGTGCATTAGACAGGACGGGAGTTGCTTTAGAGAAGTTGTGGATTGCAGCTTCTTCAGCTTAGTTTTCGAGAAACAAATTTCAGCTTAAATTTGCTCCATCAGAAGAATATGTCATCAACTTAGTTTGCTCCATCAGCAGAATATGTCACGCGCCGCAACAGCTAGGACGTCTATATATATCCAGGACCTGGCTCTCTCTCTCTCTCTCTCTCTCTCTCTGTACACAAATCATCGGCCTAGCATTTCTCATCACGTACGCATTCACGCTCATATAGTAGCCATGGTGAACTACTCCGATCACCGCATCCACATCCTCATCCTGCCATACCCGTCGCAGGGCCACATCAACCCGCTCTTCCATTTCGCCAGGCGCCTCGCCGCCCACAGCGGCGTCCGGTGCACCCTCGCCGTGACCCCGCTTCGTCGCCAGCTCGGCCAGGCCGGCCACCGGCGGCTCCGTCCACGTCGCCGTCTTCTCGGACGGCTGCGACGCCGCCGGCCCCGACGGGGTAGGCGGCCACCGCCGCCCCTACTTCGAGCGGCTCGGCTCCGCCGGGCCCGAGTCGGTGGACCGGCTCCTCCGGTCGGAGGCGGAGCTGGGCCGGCCGGTGCACGCGGTGGTGTACGACGCGTTCATGCCGTGGGCGCAGGGCGTGGCGCGGCGGCGCGGCGCGGCGTGCGCGGCGTTCCTCACGCAGACGTGCGCCGTGGACGTGCTGTACACGCACCTGCGGGCCGGCAGGATCCCGCCGCCGCCGGTGCTGGAGGAGGAGCTGCCGGAGCTGGCCGGGCTGCCGTCGCGGCTCGAGCTGAACGACCTGCCGACGTTCATGGTTGACAAGAACCGGCCCCCGGGGCTCCTGGAGCTGCTGATGAACCAGTTCGTGGGGTTGGACACCGTGGACCAGGTGCTCGTCAACTCGTTCTATGACTTGGAGCCACAGGTGAGGCTGAGACTATGTACAAACATGACATGCCACTGACTGCACTCTGCCTCAGTAGTCAGTAGTCACTGCATGGTGCATGCTAAGTTGCTACATTTTCAGTACTGAGTATTTGCTGACCCTCTCGAGAAAACAGCATTGAAAATGTAAGACTATTTAACTTGACCAAATTTATACAAAAAATGACAACTAAAAACTGTTCAGATGATTTTTTATGATGGATTTAATGAAATCAACTTGATGTTGCAAGTGTTGGTACATTTTTTCGATAAGCTTAAGTTAAAGTAGATTGACTTATGACAAAACCAGATGGTCTTACCTCTTGAAAACTGAAGATAAAGCATATGACGTAACTATTATTATTTGATTTTGAAATTTTGGGTCACTGTCACGTTCATAGGAAGCAGATTACTTGGCTTCTACATGGGGTGCCAAGACGGTTGGTCCAAACATGCCATCAATGTACCTTGACAACGACTCATCCTACGGCATCCACCTCCACACCCCGAAGACATCTGAAAGCAAGGCATGGCTTGATGCCCACCCCACGCTCTCCGTTGTGTATGTCTCCTTCGGCAGCATTGCTTCCCTGACCTCCGAACAGATGGCCGAAATAGCTGAAGGCCTCCACAGCAGCGGCAAGCCATTCCTGTGGGTTGTTCGGGCCAGGGGGACTTCGAAGCTACCTGCAAACATCGCTGACAAGGCAAAAGGGAAGGGTCTCATTGTGCCATGGTGCTCACAGTTTGGAGGTTCTAGCGCACCCGTCTGTTGGATGCTTTGTGACACATTGTGGATGGAACTCGACGTTGGAGGCGGTCAGTTCTGGTGTGCCCATAGTGGCGATGCCGCATTGGTCAGACCAGCCAACGAACGCCAAGTATGTTCAAGATGTTTGGCGTGTCGGTGTAAGGGTACTTCCAGACTCTGAAGGAGTGATGAGAAGGGAGGAGGTTGAGAGGTGTGTTCGGCATGTGATGGAAGGAGAAATGTGCCAGGAGTTCAGAACGAGAGCTTTGGAGTGGAGCAAAAAGGCAAAGAAGGCTGTGAGTAAAGGTGGCAGCTCAGACATCAACATCCTAGATTTCCTCTCCAAGTTTGGGTACCACAAATAAATGATATCAAGTCTGCTCCGGTAATGCGATATGCCACACGTGTGTTTCCTTCAAAATGAATGTGACTTATAACAACCTCGAGAGCTTCATAATACATTTTATCTGTTTGTTGTAAAGTGATTCGATTCTGTTAGGGTATGTTTGCTTTGGACTCTGAAGATTGTGTGTTGTGGAAAGATTGAAAGCTATAAAAGCCAAGGCTGTTTGACATCCTAGATCTCCATGTATAGGTTGGATCCACAATTTTTATTTGTAATGTCTATAATAACTGTTCCGAGTGCATAAATATTCTTTTACCCTCTACTATCACTATTTTACATTGCTAGCTTTGTTGCTGTCTGAAAATTAGAGAGGAACACATCATTCATACAAACGTACTTTTATCACCTACGGAGTATAAAAATATACTCGTATAGACAATCTACTCGTACTCCTCGAAAACAAATCATTGTTAAAATTGTCACAAAAGATAGGTTACGTAGAGAGTGACATGGCTCAGACCTCAAATACTACCATGGTTATAGCTATAAGCAATAAGCTAATAATAGTATACTATGTTGCGCAGTACGGGGATACGGATACGGGGATACGGCGATACGGTATTTTCAAAAAACAGCAATACGGGGATACGACAAACAAAAAATTTCATAGTCATAGAATAGATAAATATAATAAATAGTTGATAGTGAATAGTAAATAATTTAAATAAAATAGACACTTGTACACTAATCTGTAACTAGTAACTAATAGCTAATCTAATCTGTAATCACAAAATTAAGAGGATGATCAGAAATTAATCTGTAATTAGCAGATGATCAGAAATTAATCTGTAATCACATGCACTCCAGCGAAAAGTTGCACGCGCGTTCCTAGCTCTGAATTTGATCTCGACGAGAAGCCGAAACCCTTCTTTGCTTCCGCTGTTCCTAGCTGCTGCTGCGCGCGGCTTTGATCCTTTCAGCTAGATAGCGTTAGCTTCATCACATCGATCCCTCGCTCCCGCCGAGCCGCCGATGCCTCCTGCCGTCGTCCAAGAGAGTAAGAGACATGAGCGCCGCCACCAGCACCAAGAAGCACAGCCTCCTCGCGCCAAAGGCCACCATGGACATGTCTCGCCTTCACCAGGCCTACGACCGCGGCTAGCTCAGCTCGCCCCCGTCTTCATCCTCCACTTTCTTCAATTCGTCTCTTCAATTCCTTGCGCGCCTTTTGTGTCTCGTGTGCTCGATTAATTTGTACCTAGCTAGTTGAGACTAGAGAGAGCCAGCAACAATGAAGGAAGGGGGCGAGAAGAAGAACATCCTGGCCAAGACGCTGCAGCGGTGCCGGACCTCGCTGGGGATACGTGGGGACACGCCTATCCCAGCCGTATCTCGCGTGTCCCCGTGTCCCCGGCGTACTGTACGTGGATACGGCAGTTATCGGTGCAACATATTAGTATATACTATAGCTATATGAGACAACATTAAGGTTCTGTTGACACGAAAACGCGCCAACAAACTCGAAGATCGATTGAACGCGCAGCACGGCCGTCACAACGGCCAACTCCTTAGCTCCTCGGGCAAACCGGTCAGACCGGTTTCTGAAACCGGTCAGACCGCTTTCAGGCGGGAACTCGTGAAAACCTAGAAACTCGAGCTCGGGAGGGACCCCGTCGGAGCTCAAGCAAGCTAGGGTTGCTCTAGGGTCGGCAGGCCACCTAGAACGCCCTTGAACGCCGTAGAGACGAGAAAAGAACAGAATATAGGGGTTGGAAAAGATTAAGGTTTGAGAGATAAAAAGTAAAGGATAAACGTGTTTGATTCGATTGGAATACCTCAATCGGCCTTCTAGCCTTTATATTTATAGGCCGGGGAAGTCTTACCCCTTTCGAATAGGTTACAATATGAGATTAAACTCGGAATCCTAATACTACTCGAATTACAGAACCAAACCGGTCTGACCGGTTTGGCAAACCGGTCAGACCGGTTTGGCCGGGCCAAAGCCAATTTTGACTGTTGCGTAGGTGAGATGGTTAGGTGGGCACACGCGAGCCAAGAAGTCCTGAGTTTGAATCCACATAGCAACACATATATTTTTTTGGCGAATAGGCACTTTTAGCACCAGTTATTTGACCCGGTGCTACAGGTGCCACCCTTTAGCCTCGAAAAGGTAGCACCGGTTGGGAAACCCGGTGCTAAAGGGGCTTCCCAGCCGGTGCAGATACATGTTTCTCCGGTAGTGATTGGTGCAGCAAAAGGGACAAACACCACATGGTTTTCAGCTTTGACAAAAAGTTTGCAGCCATGAAATGTTCTCTGTTTCCTTCTTTTGGGTGTGATTAGATCCCTGGAAAAGTTGGTCGAAAAGTAACATCGGACACTGTAGCGTATTGTAGCACTTTTCGTTTGTTTGTGGTAATTGTTGTTCTATCATGACATAACTAGGTTCAAAAGATTCGTCTCGTCGTGTACATCAAAACTGTGATTAATTTTTTATTTACCTACATTTAATCCTCTATGCATACGTCATTTACTATATTTAATGTTTCGATGTGATGTCCATGTGACGAAAAGTTTGAGAAGTTTAGTGGCCCTTTGCTCAAGACTGAACAACCAACCCCATCACTTCATTTATAGTTTCAAGTTTCATTCATAGTCCAACCCTCGCTCATTTCACTGTGCACCACCTTGTTGGTTACAGGCTTGAGCACTAGAACTCTGCATACTATCCAAGGTGCCTTTCACTATCTTAACCATGGGTTTTTTTTCTATGCTTCTTCGGGCTAGTATTGTACGTTGCTAAAGGCACTTCCTGTGATTGATGTTTTCCTCGTCGCCTACATGTAGCAATCCTGCTTGCTCGTCGGACGCATTTTTCTTTTTTTCATTTCCTCCCTCTCCTTCGCCAGGAACGCAAGAAGAAGAATCATCCACTGAACTCTGATCAAACATCCGGTTCTCTGAGATTTTCAGGTGGACGGTTCCGATGCTTTCTCCATTCTGCATGTCCCTGAAAAAAAAGAAAATATGAGGGTAAATTGGCTTTTATACAAATAAATGGAATAAGTGCAGTATAAATTACATGTGCAAACCTTTGTGTTTACTTTCGACCAGGTGTACGACGGATGCATCTATTGTTTCTTCAGGACTATGGCATCCAAGTCCGGTACGCTTTATTAATGTACATCTAGAAGTCGTGCAAGCCCTTTTAGTGCATCCCATCGTTTTTCAAATTGCGTCCTTGAGTGTTTCCTCCCTGTCCTAGGGAAGAGCTTCTCACTTCTCAGCGCCATGTTCTTGTAGGCTTTGTGAGTCAGATTTTCGAGGGGCATGTTCCAGCCTCTATTTCCTCCACAAAAATTTCACATAGCAGTATAGCAATCTACTGTGAAAGGAACCCCTATACTTTTTTTTTATCGAAAGCAGAGTCGTCGAAATTTTTTTCCCACAGTAATAACAAATATTTATGATACTAGTCCTTTGCATATATAGCGATAGTATGAACTGCAGAGACAAATGAAAGCATTGCATAGTAAGAACGCACTTTGCTAGTTCAGTTCCATTTACAATGTTAGCTACTCTGTTTTGTACGTTCTGACTTCTGAGATGCAATAGTAATCTAAAAAGAAGTTTGCTACCTCGTGAATCCATTCATGATACACCATAAAAGCATCAAATATACAGATTTTGTATGCATCGCAAACCCATCATGTCTCGTGCAAACAATTTTTTTGCACATATGCAATCACATGCAGCTCTGCTCTGACCGATCACTTGGTGGAGTTGGAGGAGTACTTGGCCACGAACTCGGCGATGTTCCTGTCCGAGCTGCCGCCCTCCCTGCTTGCCGCCCTCGCCTTCTCCCTCCACGCGTCGGCGTTGCTCCTGAACTCGCCGCCCATCATTACCTCCTCGATGCCCCTGGCCACCTCGCCGCTCCGCACGAGCCCGTCCGCCGCGGCCGGCCGCACCCGCACGCCGACGCGCCACACGGCCTCCACGTACGCGGCGTTCATGGGCTGGTCCGTCCACTGCGGCACGGCCACCATCGGCACGCCGGCGACCAGCGCCTCGGCGGTGGAGTTCCACCCGCAGTGCGTCAGGAAGCACCCCACGGCGCCGTGCGCCAGCACCTCCAGCTGTGGCAGCCACGGCACCACCAGCCCGCGCCCGCCGCCGCGGCCGCAGGCCTCGTCGTAGCCGGCGGGCAGCTTGTGGGCCTCCGACGCGCGCACGACCCAGAGGAACGGGCGGCCGGCGTCGAGGAGGCCGCGCGCCACCTCCGCCATCTCCAGCGGGTGGAGGTCGGAGAGGCTGCCGAAGGAGGCGTACACGACGGAGCGCGGCGGGTGCGTGTCCAGCCAGGCGAGGCACGGCGCGGTGGTCAGCTCGAAGAGGTGGAGCCCGTACTTGGTGTCGGACGGGAGGCGGCCGTCGCCGAGGTAGGACGCCGGCACCGTCGGCCCGATCGTCTTGGCGCGCCACGCCGACGCCATGTACTCCGCCTCCTGCAAATGGCCGGCATGCGCTGCGTCAGTGCAAAATTCAATGTCGACATGCGAGCTAGCTGTCACGAAGGCCAACTTGACAATCTATTTCGCATGATCTCCGAGAACTTTGGATTCCCAAGGATATGGATGATGCATGATTTTTTTTGGTACATACGTATACACAAACAAATTGAAAATTGATTCGTACGATTGCGACGATAGATATGATGCAAGTGTTGCGTGCAAGTTGACGAGAAAAGCCCAAAAATTTTTTTTATCCTGATGGATTTTGCCAAAACTACCACTGAGATGGATCTGAAAGACTGAAAACGATACGTTTGGAATTTGGAAGCACGTACACTGTATGTACAGATGCTTAGGATGTATTGACAAATAAATTGAAAAACAATTTGTGCAATTATTCTGACGATAAGATGCAAGTGTGGACGTGTGGTGTGCCACTTGACGCAAAAAAAAAACAGACATCCTGACGGAATTTTTTTCAGATACGTGCACAGTGCACTGAATGTTTGAGATGGGTACAACACCACGACCGCTAAAAGATATGCATCTGAAAACGATGCGCGTGTTTGGAACTTGGGAGCATCGTCTACGACTGTGCTTTCGATGTAGGGAAGCGACAGGGACGAACAAGGATGCGGCCACACACAGCTCACTCACCTCAGGCTCCAGCTCGTAGACCGAGTTGACGAGCACGTCATCTGCTTCCTCCAGCCCCTGGAACTGGCGCATCACCAGCTCGAAGTATGCCGGGTACGGGCCGGGCCCGACCCTGATGAACCACGGCAGGCCGTCCGGCTCGAGCGCCGGCAGCCCGGGCAGGCGGACTGTCCCGTCCACCGGCACGGCCAGCCGGCGGGACCAGACGTGGCCGTAGGTGACGTTGACGGCGCACGGCTGCGTGAAGAAGGCCGCGGCGGCGGCGCCGTGGCGCTGGGCCACGGCCCGCGCCCACGGCAGGAACGCGTCGTAGACGACGGCCCGGACGGGGCGGCCCCGCGCGGCCTCGTCCCGGAGGAGCTCCGCCAGCGTGGCCGACCCGGCGGCCTCGAGGCGGGACAGGTAGGCGGTGACGTCGCCGCACTCGCCGAAGCCGCCGCGGTCGAAGCCGTCGGAGACGGCGGCGAGGCGGAGCGCGCCGCCGCCCTGCAGGGCCGCGGCGTCGGGCGCGCAGGTGTCGAGGATGAAGCGGGTGACGGCCAGCGTGGGGCGCAGGCCGTGGAGCGCCAGGCGCTTGCCGAACTGGAGCATCGGGTGGACGTGGCCCTGGCTCGGGTACGGCAGGAGGAGCACGTGGCTCCCGCCGCCGGCCTTCGGCTCGCTGTCGTCGCCGCCGGCGGCGTAGGAACCCATGGCCGCGTCGCCTTTGCTAGCTGGCTAGATGGCGGATGGCCTGCTTGTGTGGTACAAGTACAATAGCTAGCGCTGCCGTGTAGAAGAGCCCCATCGAGTAGATATACTAGGGACTGCTGGACTGGTAACTGGTTGCGCGGCACAGTAGTTAACAAAGGTGACCAATATAGATGGCGAAGGGATAGTGCCAAGCGAGCTCACATCACCACCTCAACGCCACCTCAATTATCGAATATATCTCTGATAAAAATTTGGATTCCAGAACCGTCTAAATAAGGATTTCCTTATCTATATGTCTTCTATTATCTCTTCTCTTACGGTACGTCATAATTTTGCGAAACACCCCCTCATATTTTTGAAAATTAATTAGCGGTCCTTCCACCATGTATACAAAATAACCCTTAATATATGTATAAATCAACTCGTGCTCCTAATCCAAGCACCCTCCCGGACGAGCTGTTGTGCACCACGTCAGGTCGTTCGTGCGGGCGTGGGAGGTGGTGCGCACCTGCGTGCTCTCGCGACGCTAACGCCACCTCTGGGCCTCCGCGCGCTGTGTCGACCTCCGCCGCCCGGTCGACGTCGTTGTGGCTCCTCCCTGGCTGCTGCTCCCCCATGCAGTTCAAGCGCGACGAAGGCTCCCGCCGGGATCTGACCACAAGCCCCGGGCCGCGGAACCTATCCCTAGTCCAGAACGACACCGGCCTGCTCCGCCGCGGCGAGCACCTGGTGGTGCACCTTGAGGTCACGTACGACGGGCCATGCGACAACGTCGAGCTGTGCGTGCTCTACTCCGGCCTCGGCGGCGGTGGCTGGGACCTGAAGCGGCTGCCAAACGTGCACCACGACGAGGAGGCTGGAGGCACCGGGACATCGACGCGGCCGTGCGCGTCGGCGGCCGGTTCATGTGCTGGGTCAAATACCTCGCCGACCTCCTGGCTCCTGCTCTGCGACATGGAGGAGAACGAGAACCCCAGGCAATGGCTACAGTACATGCCGCTACCGGAGAGGACGAGCCACTTCAACAACGACCGGTCTCGCATGCAGTACTGCCGGCGCCGGCGTGGTGAGGTTCATCAGCGTCGCTCCACGTTGCTGCTGCGGTGGCGCTGGCAGGAGCTCGTGCGAGCACTCCGCTTCGCCTTCAACGTGACCGCTTGGACGATAAGCTTGAGGCCGGACGAAGGGGCCCATGGCGTGGATGAGGACGGCGTGCTCGACGGAAGCTTGCAGCTTATGCTGCTTCAATGGCCAGCACCGTGGGGATCCGGCGGCGTCAGCAAAGTCAGCACCTCCCTGCTCCTCTTCCGTAGGTAGAAGCAGCTGACAGGTGACAGGCACCGACAACAAATCCCCATCGAGCAACCAAATTCTCTGACCCCCTCTGTGCACATCGTCACAGAAACGTACGTGCAGGCCATGTGCTTCAGCCTTCTGCCCGGTCGTTGGCAACGCCGCAACGGGCCGTTGCGTAGAAGCCGTGGTTGCACGATGGACACGCGGCCGCGAGCGGCAGAACGGACGCGGAGTGCGTAGTATGCACCGTAGTGGCTCCGTAGATTACCGCTTGTGACGGCAAATCATATAGTTAGTGATGTGATATTAGTGTTTTGATTGCTTAGCCCATCATAAATTTATCTTTAATCGCAAAATTAGGATTTGATTAATTCTCCTTACATTCTGTAGTACGTGGTTGTTACTATTTTTGTCACTTTCTTCATCAATAAACAAATATGAGGGCAAGAACAAAAAATATATGAGTTTCAGAAAAAATAATATATTTAGTATTTTCTCGATTAGGTACTCTATCATAGTTTATAGTTTATATTACAATATTTTTATAAAATTGTATTTAGCATAATAGTACGATTTAATATGTATATATAGTCTTTGTCCGTAGCAACGCACGGGCACTTTGCTAGTCTATTTCTAAAACGAGAACCAATTATGCGGTAGTTTCGCTTTTGGTCCGTCGTGCGACAACGACGAGTGGACCCTCGTATAAAAAACACCTGGATAAGACCAGGATTCGTCGTGCGACAACGACGAGTGGACCCCTTTCAACATGATTCTTGACGTGCAAGCAACATCGAGACTCTATCAAATAAGTACCTGATCCTAAGTTCTCCTGTCTCGCGCTCGTGCTCATCCCGTAGAATCGCACGAACATATTTGCTAGTTACTGTATATATAAAAAGGAAGTCACGTATGTTATTTGTCACCCATACACATATTTGTCACCCTTTAATTTTTAGCCACCACAAACAAAAATATGAGTTTTGATAAAGAATATAACTACTCCCATAGATTTTATACCTACTCTCAATCCCCTTCCTTAGAGATCTCATATGCAAATCATCTAAACCATCTATTTATGGAGGCCCACCACGATAATAGATGCAAGATCTGTGTTTACGCATGATCTCACTCATACATTTTATACCTACTTTTAATCCCCTCTCCCTTAGATGTCATATATGCAAATCATCTAAACAATCTATTTATAGAGCCTCACCACAATAACAGATGTAGGACTTATGTTTACGCATGCTTTTCACGTGATTTCTTCTCTTTTTCAGCCGTTTTCTTCTCTCTCTTTTTACTACGCTCGAGGATACACCCATACCTTGTTCTGCTTACACATCCTGAGATCGGACCCCAGCACCCCCACCTCTCGCCGTTGCTGCTCTCATCGCAAAACTCACTCTCGCTCTCAACAAAAAACCAGCGCCCTCCCTGCTTCCGTGCATAATTTGGCTGGTGCCTCTCATATGACCATCCAAAGCACAACATGAGTATGAATGTTTAGACCTTACAATTAATCCTAGGTCCCTTTAGCAGAGCTCCTAGAGCTGATTCTCGGATGAGCTCTACCAAACAGTTTTTCAGAGAAAAGTGATTCTCTATCGATTCTGTGAATTGATTATCTGAAATGACTCCAGGGGGAGCGATCGGCGTCGGACGATTCCCCTGCGATTTGGGCCTTGTTTAGTTAAAAAAGTTACTCCCAAATTCACTGCAAGATTCTCTATCACATCAAAATGTCATAACATGTATGAAGTATTGAATGTAGATGAAATAAAAAACTAATGGAAAAAGTCCAAATTACTCCCCTCAAGTATAGCGAAAGTCCGGATAACCCCCTAAACTATGTTTTGGTTTAATTTACCCCCTAAACTATGTTATTTGGTCCAACTTACCCCTTAACATAATTTGTCTTTTTGTTTCTCCATGCACAAGATGAATTCTAATTTGAGACTTTGCAGCGAGGTAGTGAACATCATAATCTATATTAGAAAATATTTTATGAATTTTTCATCGCCACTTTCTATATAATATTATATTTTAAGGATATCTTTGTTATTAAATATATTACTCTATCAAAACTGTGATAAAAAATTTATGATATAATTTTTTAACGTGTCTTATATTGTCTGCTATAATTTTGCAAAATTTAAACTTTAAATTCCACCTGTGCATGGAGAAACAAAAAGACAAATTATGTTAAGGGGTAAATTGAACCAAATGACATGGTTTAGGGGTAATCTGAACCAAGAATTACTTTAGGGGGTTATCCAAACTTTGGCTATATTTGAGGGGAGTAATTTAGACTTTTTCTAAAACTAATTTACAGTTAGACGAATATTTTGAGCCTAATTAATAAAATTTTAAATAATTTTTCACACATATAAATAAAATGATATAGTGACCGACCTGAACGTCGGCCAGTCCGGATTCGAGCGTTCAAACAAGGCCAGGTTTTCCACACCGCCGTTGCACACAGCAGGCAGCCTGCCAGTGAGACGAGACGAGTGCTCAGTCTGATGGAGATAAATGATAAAATAATTGGTCCGGCCTCGTGCCGATTCAAGGTGAAATCGACAATACGGATAACGGAAATGGCACCATCTTGTTGGATTTGGTTCCTTTGACTTTGACAAGCTTGTTGCATCTGTAGGATTTATTTCCCTTTCCTTTTCTAGACAAATGCATCTACAGTGCCCTATCACGACATAAGTATTGCTTCATTTTTTAAAACAAGTTTCTTGCTTCTTCACGGGATAATGTTTTGTATACTTCTGCTGAGAATTGTGATAGGACCGGGCTATCGCGCGACGGGTCGCGCGTTAGGGAATCGCGCGACCCGCCGCCGTGGCCGCCGCAGCCCCCGCCGCCGCCCACCTCCACGGCCCAACGCTAACCCGTCGTTCGTGTTCGCCGGCACCCTCTCCGCCCCCCGCCGCCTGCACCTCCCCCGGTTCCGGCCGCCTCCGCCGCCGCCGACCGCCGCGGCCGACGCTAACCTCGCCGGCCGCCGTTTCTCCTCCGTCCCCTCCGCCCCCGCCGCCGGCACCGCCCACCGGAGATCTCCCACCGCCCGGCCGGCGGCGTCATCGCCGCCCGGCCCTCCGCCCGGCGCCCCCGCCGGGCCGGCCGCCGCCCCCGACCCCCTTTCTAGGTCCGGCGGCGGTGGATCTCCCCCCAGCAACCTCGCCCCCTAACCCCGGGCACTAACCTGATGGTGCCGGCGCCGGAGAAGACAGCGTTGGCGCCGCGGCGGCGATGCGAGCGGCCGTGGGCCGTGGGCCGCGCGGGTCGCGCGACCCCGCGCGCGTTAGACTTAGCGATTGTGATAGCGCCGTCTGCGGCTGAGCGCTTCTGCTGAGAAGATGAGTGTAATTCTTCTTCCTTCAACCAGGCTCCCAGCCCAACCGCCTCTTTCGTCTGCCAACCCTACTCATGGGCCGTGTATTAGGCCCTTTCAACCTCGTGGAATGGGGTACATATTAGCCTTCTTAACCCTATGGGCCCATTTTCTTCCGCACCCCGCCCCTGTGACGCACACGCGCAACCGCCACCCGCCAGCAGCCCACCACCACCCGCCCAGCGATCTCTGATTCTGACCGCAGTCAAGGCGACGCCGCGAGGAAGCCGTGGGCCACCGGCCCCTCTTCTACCCCGCATCCCTCCCACATGGCCGGAGGAGGAGGGCGCCCCGCATCCGCGGCCAAGTAACCACCACCCATGACGACGCGCCTGACAGCGACGTCGCTGATCTCCAGAACCCTCCGCCGCGGCGCCACCTCGCGAATCCCCCCGAGAACCTTCGCCACCCTCGGCCTCGAACCATCCGCGGGAATCCCCCGTTCCCCGTCGAGACGCGCCTGCTCCTCCTACTCGACCGCCTCGGGAGATCCGGGCCAGGAACCGCCGCCGGCGATGGACTCCCCGATCAAGGTGGTCTCCCATTTCGGAGGCGGAGGAGGGGGGTCGAGGGAGGGGGGAGGGGCGGCGATCGACGCGGGGAAGTCGGCGCGGAGGCCGCTCAGCCTGTGGCCCGGGATGTACCACTCGCCCGTGACCAACGCGCTGTGGGAGGCGCGCTCCAGCATCTTCGAGCGGATGATGGACGCCGGGAACGGCGGCGGCGCCGCCGCGGCCGACGAGGAGGAGCAGCGCGCGCAGACGGAGCTGCTCGTCAGGACGCCCGCGCAGAGCCGGACCACCATCGTGTACAAGTTCGCCACCGACGACATCCTCCGGGAGCAGTACCGGGACGCGTGGAACGAGGTGCGCATCGGCAAGCTGCTCGAGGACCTCGATGCCCTCGCCGGCACCATCGCCGTCAAGGTAATGCGATGCCCATTTCGATCTCATTTTCTTCTATTATACAGCTGTGGAGATCAGTGAGAGAGGCCCTGAAGTTTCATCGTTTTCCAATTTTTTATCGTCTCCTTATAATTTCAGTGTCTTTACTTGACAACATCATATGAATGTGATCCTAGTCTTAAATTTGTAGGTGGATGCGATGCAATTCCACAGTGTCCATGTAATTGTCCTTCTGAGATTAGTTGGGTTAACACTGCATAAATGGTAGAATTTATCTTTCTTAACTATGAAAATTAAGCTGGTTACAGTTTATCGACTAAACAACATGACCGGCATCCTGTATAACTTATAACCTTGGTGAGCTGCAGCCTTATTTTTTTGGAATTTGTGATGGTCTTGGTGTTCATGGAATTCTTGCTTCAAAATGGATAGGATATTAATGAATCTTGCCAACTGTTTTGTTACTAGCTACTAACAACCACCAGCCACCAAAGTTGTGAGATGTGGCTCCTGCGAATGCGATCTGTTGGTCCCACCAAAACATTTCATTGTATTAGGAAGTTATGGTAGTGAATCAGTGTTGCCAGTATGGTAGTGAAAGCAGCAGATGATGCACTATTGAAATGCTCATTTTCCTTAGCTAGCTCACTGATGCCAATTAGTCTAGTGCTTAAGTTCCCTATTACCATTTGTTTCAGGCTTCTAGTGATTGAATATGATACATAGCACATCCTACATACTGATAACTCCGTGTGGTAGACGCACAATTCTGTATTCCTTTTACTTTCTGTTGTTCATGCTTTTTGGTAGCCTTTTTGACAAAAGTTGATCAATATGCAGCACTGTTCTGATGATGATAGCACAACAAGACCCCTCTTGGTTGTGACTGCTTCTGTTGATAAAATGGAGCTAAAAAAGCCAATTCGTGTGGACACTGATTTGAAGATAGCTGGAGCTGTTACTTATGTTGGTCGCTCATCAATTGATATACAGATTGAAGTGACTCAGGTTGATCAAGGTATTATTGGTTGAAAATTATTATTCTGTAGAAGGTTGATCTGGCTGCATTGATTGTGTTAGTGGAACAATGATGCGTACGATTGATTTTCATTTTTTGTGTTTTAACTGAATTAGTTGAAACGTGATTGTCTTGCAACAGATGGTGATAGTCAGTCTGATCCAACTGCATTGACTGCTAACTTCACATTTGTTGCACGTGATTCTAAGACTGGAAAATCTGCTCCGGTGAACCGCCTTTCACCTGAAACTGAAAGAGAGAAGCAACTATTTAGTGAGAGAGAAGCTCGTGATAAGATGAGAAAAAGGAAGAGGGAAGAACAGAAGGGAGGCCATGAGAATGGGATACATAACCTCCGTGCTGAGGCTGAGAGGCTGAATGCGTTACTCGCAGAGGGTCGTGTTTTCTCTGATCTGCCTGCTTTAGCTGATAGAGATAGCATCTTGATGAAGGATACCCGCTTGGAGAACTCTCTTGTCTGCCAACCTCAGCAGCGAAATTTGCATGGAAGGATATTCGGAGGTTTCTTGATGCACCGAGCATTTGAGCTTGCCTTCTCAACTGCATATGCCTTTGTTGGACAGCGGCCTTGTTTTCTTGAAGTTGATCACGTTGACTTCTTAAAACCAGTAAGTGTCTACATTCTTTTTGGGCAGTTCTCAGTTATTCAAATCTACTAGTATCAACTGGGTCATCAGTTCTTTAGTTAAAGAAGTATTTTACCCTTTTGTCATACCTGATTGGTGTTAACCTCAAACTCCATTCTAGATGTTCCTGAAAGAGAAAAGGCTAATGATGCTTCTTGTTGTCGTATATTCAAGTCCATTTGAAAATTGACATTACATTTTCCTAGGAACCATCGGTAATCGTTTTATCATTCTTACTCAGGTGGATGTGGGAGACTTTCTCCGATTCAAATCATGTGTTTTGTATACCCAGCTTGACAATCCAGAGCAGCCCCTGGTCAACGTTGAAGTTGTTGCTCATGTAACAAGGCCTGAGCTCCGTAAAAGTGAGGTAATCCCAGAATTCCACTCAATTTACATGAAGTAATGACTATTTGTCTTGCATCAGCTTTACGGCAAAATCCTTTTTTCCTCTCGGATGCTTGCTGGTTTGCTGACAATGTTGTCCAATGGACAGGTCTCCAACACATTTCACTTCACCTTCACCGTCTGTAGCGACACGTTGAAAAACGGATTGAAGATTCGCAATGTTGTTCCCTCAACCGAAGAAGAGGCACGGCGCATACTAGAGCGCATGGAGGCGGAGGGTTTATTTAACTAGTCCTTCTGCCGAGCCACATGTTTCAGACATTTGTTACTTGATATATCTCACTCGTACCAGCTAACGGGGGATTTGGCGACGATTTGAGCAGCAGCTATCAGCAGATAAGTAACACGCCGGCAATAGAACGGCATGGCTGTAGGTTGTATCTCCATGATACCGTTTCCTGTTTTTTTAAGAGACCATACGTTATCTATAATAACATATTCCTCGAGACTCAAAATGTTCTTTTGAGAAAGCACTATCATGTTATTTGTTTATTATTTGCCCCCTTGAAACGGTAGTAATGGCCGTTCCCATGCGTTTCCTTTTTCAATTGCCTTTTGCACCATCACTTTGTCAAACGTTCTTGTCGGTAGAGCACTTTGTGACGATCAATTGGTTTTATGCATCTTTTGTGGTCAATTCAGCCAGTGCGTTCATTTCCGCATGCAGCAAAGTTTAGTTGCTCAGAAAGCATGAACAGAAAATTAAACGATGTGAAAAGACGGGAGCAAGGTTAAGGACGCATCTTGTCAGATGTGGGACCGTCAAAAGCAGATTAGGGCACGTTTGGTAGCCAGCCACAAGTTGCCAAGCCTAAGCTGCGGCGGCGCCGAAGATGCGGCGGCAAAATCTTACGCCTCAGGTGTGGCGAGAAAAGCTGCAGCGAGTAACTAGAAAATGTGTGGCGTGCCGCAGCTTATTAACCAGCCAAGCAGCAGGCTTGTTTTACGTGGCAGCCACACATTTGGCGTGGTAAACCTTGGCGTGCAACCAAACAGACCCTAAACTTGCCCAGTGCTTTAGGCAGCTGTACCAAGACCTAGCAACACTTTTATCGTGGGACTGAGCTTTACCATCAGTTCCTCAAAAGCGCTCATCCAACAGTGATTATCAGCATGCAGAATCATGTACAATGCCACATTGCCACTTTCGCCTTTGGTAGGCCATTGGCAGCGATGATGTTCATCATGCTGAATCATGCAGTGCATATAGGCTTCACTCAAATCACTCTACATTTTATCTTCTCCAGGTAGTACAAAATATTTATAGTATGGTCCTAAATCTGAGCCTGCATTGCTGTTCTTCTAGACAACAAGATGCAGATAACATTCTTGCTCGGACTGCTAGTGCTATCAATTGCTGCATCCCAACGACTACGGCGATGAGCTCGAGCTCTCATCCTCCGAGCTTGTGGACTGCACCGTGTTAAACCTGGGAGGAACAGGCGCGTTCTCCACCCGCGGCGACGAGCCGCCGGCCGCCGCCGCCCGCTCGTTCATCTTCCCAACGTCCTTGCAGACGTGATCGAGGGCCGCAAGGAAGTCACGCACCACCATGAAGATCCTCAGCGGGTGGCCCTCCTCCTTGGCCGAGTCGCCGTGGAAGAACTCGGTCGTCTCCCTGACGAGGGCGAGGGCACGGCCCTCCTGACCCTGCACGGCGGCGATCTCGGCCTCAGCCTTCCGCAGGAACTCGCCAATGGAGGCACGGAACCGCCTGCAGCCACCATCTTCGGTGCCGAGCTGCTGCTGCTGGTTCAGGTGCAGGACCTCGCTGATCTTGCGGACGCCAGAGGAGAGCTTGGCGACGCAGCTGGCCAGCGCATCGGAGTCCATCGCCGCCGCCTTCTTGACGCTGTTGAGCTCACCGCCGAGGCTGGCCACGATCTTCAGGCCCACCTTCTTGCATTGCAGGTCATCTGCAAGGGCACTCGCCTGGTCGGTTTGCTGGCCGGTGGATAGAATGTTGGCTCCTTCAGACTTGATGATTTCTTCGACAACAAAGTGCAGGAGCGATGTCTTGCCATCAGCGCCCTTTACGTCAGCCAGCTTGAGGAGTGCGTCGAGCTTGAAGGCGTGTGCGTTCCCACGGTTCGTGCCTGTGTTCATGCGGTTGCCAGTCTTCAGGACTGCGTCTAAGATCTTGTGGAACAACCTGCTGCCCCTTAGCTCTTCGCATGCTGCCTGAAATGATAATGAGTATTAACAATTTGTTCATACTACTTAGTTTCAAAATGAACAGGGTAATGGGCTGAGTTTTGATCAGGCATCTCTCGTTGTATGCGAATGGGATTTTTATTTTGGTGTGAAATTCCTAAGTAGATAATTTTTTCATAAATTGTTCATTTTGCCCATCAGGACAAACCATAGGTCCATACGGCCATGACTATATGTAGGATAGCAGATGCTCTGAAAGAGTGCCTTACACAAATGAACAGCAGTCCTAAAATTCGATTCAGAACCATTATTATGGGTTTATGGCAGTCTAGTGTTTGTACTGTTATTTATTCAAAGCTGTATGTAAATGGAACTTGGCAGGAGAAGATAGGACACTATCCGTATCAGTACCTCAAGAGCCTTGAAGGAGGTCTTAAGGTAGTCAACCTCTGAATCAAAGTTGGTGATGTAGAGCATTGCTTCCACTCTCTTGAAAGCAAATGGTATCGTGAGCACTGCCTTGAGGAAGCTCTCAGCAGGGCCAAGCTTACACAGAGCATCCTCCCTGAATTCTTTCAGCTTGATCTCCTCCTCTCTGGTAGGCGCCATCTTCAGCAGCATCTCCAAGAGCTCAGTTCCAAGGCTCTCTGCCTGCCCTGCTTCCAACAATGGCAGTACAAGCAAATGTTCATGAAGCTGAATGATAAGAAAGAGTTCTATGGACGCTTTTGTTTACAGAGTGAGAGGTGTATTAGAACAATCTCATCTCAGTGTACCCACCATCCAAGAGAGCCTTGCAAACTTCTTCCTTCGTAGCATTCAGCGCTCTTAGTATTATCGCAATGTTCTGCGATTTCTTCGGGTCGAGGACCTTGTTCTCCTGGCTGCACAAACTGGGATTCGGCCCCTTGGCTCCACTCTTGGATGATCTCCTTGTTGAATTTGAGACAAACAATGTCTCAATCATCTCTTCGTTCACTCTATTGTTTTCATAAGGAGTTGTTAAACACATTAAGTTTCAAGTTACAGAGGTGAGTTATCATGGAAGCAACTCAACTCCTCAAGTGGAAGCAATGGCAATACGCAAAGGACAACTGGGCCTCACCGGAAAGAGCTCGCCTTCAGCTGGTCCCACACCGTCGGCCGGCCAGAGCTCGCGCGCACCTTGTCCCAGTGCAACGGCTTCAGCTTCGGCGGGGCAGCCGCGTCAGAGTCCGCGTCTTTCTCTGACGGCGCACGGCCCGGAGACTCTTCCGGGTGAACTGCGCCCGCCGAGGCCCTGATCACCGTGGTCACAGGGCGCTCGGTGAGCCGCCGGGGCAGCCAGCCGCTGCCGTTGCCGGCCCGCGGCAGTGGCGGGGGCGGCGCCGGGGGAGCAGCTGCCGCTTGGGCGCCGCCGTTGTCCTTCACCGGCGGCATTGGCGGCCGCGGCGGGGGAGGAGGTGGTGGCGGCGGCGCCGGCGGCGGTGGAGCACCCTGTGGCGCTCGCTTGCCCCCTGTTGCTGAGTCAAGAATGGCTTTTGAACTTGACGGCAGGTTCATCCGTGTCTGCTGGAACTGCGTCGGTAGAGGCGGCATCGGCCTGAGCTCCGGCGAGCTGGTGCTGGAGACGGTGGCCGTCGACCCCCGGCCGTGCTGGTCGGCGCCATCGTAGAGCCCGGGGTTGGCCGGCGGAATCGACAAGGGCTTCGCGTACGCCGCAGGCTCCTCCTTCCGAGAGGGACGGCGCCGGCGGCGGGCGAGGATGTACACGAGGGCGGCGGCGAGCACCGCCGCGGCGACGGCGGCGACCGTGACGACGACGGTGAGGAGGCGGTGGGAGGAGAGGAAGGACCGGAGCGGCGAGGGGTGGGGGACGGGCAGCGCCGCCAGGGACGAAATGTTGGCCGGCGCCGTCGGGTGCGGCGACGAGGAGGCCGACGCGTCGCCTGCGCCGGCGTCGGCCGGGGTGGAGGCGGAGCCAGCCTCCGGCGTGAGCGTCGGCGCCGGGGGCGCCGCGGCGCCCGGCAAGAACGGGAAGAACGGCGCGGGCGGAGGTGGCGGCAGCGCGGGAGTGCTCTCCAGAGGGAACAGCGGCTCGTGCAGCGCCCTCCTGCTGCTCCGGTGGTGGCCGGCCGCGGCCGCGGACGCGGCGGGGAGGAAGAGGAGGAGGTGCACGAGCAGCACCCGCGCCAGCATTGCCGTTAGCGTGCCCGGGAACGGCAACGGCTATCCCTGCCTGCCTCGGTGAGCTAGCTCCTCACGAGCTTGGGTAGAAGTGAGCTCCTGCTAGCTGTGAGTGAGGTGGGAGAGGAAAGGAGGAGAGGAGTGAAGAGTGAACGCGCTTGTGAACGCTGAGGCGACTGAACTGGACAGGTGTGACAGTGACCGCAGCGAGGGAAAGGAGGAGGGGCATGGGAAGTGGTGCAACCCTGCCATGGAGTGGTGTACTGGTGTGGTGTGATGGGAATGTGTGCTTTGGATTCTTGTTTGCCTCTTTGTGTGTCATCCGAAGAAATGATGGGCGGCACTGCATTGGCTCGGCTCGGTGCTGCTGCTGCTGCCCTTTCGAGCTGGCTCCCATGGAGGGTGACCAATGTAGGAGATACTGTTTGTTTAGTGTCATTTCGTCACAGTGATGAGTTTTTGTCACTGAAAAGTGAACAAGCTCGCAGTGATCAAAATCACTGCCCATCGGTTTTTAAAACTTGATTTTTTTTGTTATAAATATGTTATTTTAGGTGTAAAACGGATATAGTGTGAGAACATTTTGAAATATGAATCAAATAATAAGATTTCTATAGCCTATACATTGTTGCGTGTTTCTTTTTGATAAGGAGCATGAGTGGCGAAGGGAGAGCAGGTCTGAGGGGGTGCATTTGCCTTTCAGTTGTATGGATTTAAGCTGGAGTATTTTACATGGTGAAAAATTGCTGTTTTTTATTGGTTTTGTATTTTGCTATGGGTGCATGTGCGCCTCTAAATACTGTGTAGCTTTTCCACTGGAGTATTGCTACAAGTTGAGCAAGCATTTGACAAATCATGGATAGAAAAGAAGCTTTTATATGAAATACGTACATCACATGTCTTTTGGATGGCACCTAGATTGTTTTCACTGCCAATGCCAAGGACAGCGTCGCTTAAAGGTCACTTAACCGCTAAACGCCGACCAAAAGATCAACCAACCAAACCTACGGAGATAGTAAACCGAAACGCGGCTTGGTCGAGCCAGATTAGCAGGTGTCCAAGGCTGATGTCTGCCGACCGCGACGCCGAGCCAGAAGCACGGCACGGCAGCGTGTCTGCAAGCGCAAGTGTGCTACTCGCCTCTCCCCCGTCAGCGTCAGATTCCTCGTGCTCCATGCACGCCCTGCGGCGCCCCCACGCACGCGTCGTCGCGTACACACTACACACGAGGACGGTGTCTTCAAAAAAATAACAGCCGGCCAGGCCATTAACCCCAGTGCTGAACCTGACGGTAATGGCACAGGTAATCGCCGATTAAGCAGTGTGAAATGGGGATGCGAGAGGAGAAAGAGCAGGAAGAGAGTGTGTGATTACTGCTGGCCTGGGAGGCTGGGAGCAGCAGCGGAGAGAGAGCAAGGGCATGCCATCTTTGACCAACGTTCGGCTGAAGCGCAGGCACAGGCCCGTTTAGTTTCAAAAATCAACTCCCAAGTACATTATGCAAAAACAAGATTCTCTATCACATTAAAATGTCATAACATGCATATAGTATTAAATGTTGATGAAATCAAAAACTAATTGCACGGTTTTGTTGTACTCTACGAGACGAACATTTTGAGCCTAATTAATCAATTTTTGGATAATTTTTTACAAATACAAACGAAATGCTACAATAGCGCAATAATTACGAAGTGACATCTTACTCCCAAATTCAACCTCCCAATTCTAACATCTACTCCCTCCGTCCCCAAATGTATGTCGTTTTCGCTTCCCGAGAAACATCTTTGATCGAATATATAAAAATATATATTAATATTTATGGTACATAATAAATATTATTAGATAAATATTTGAATCTAGTTTTTTAATAAATTTATTTGGAGATTAAAATGTTGCACGTATTTTCTACAAATCGAATCTAAGTTGTGGCACGGAAAACAACGGCGACCTATATTTGGGGACAGAGGGAGTAAACACCACCACAGTGTGATCATTTCGCTGGGCCCCGGCGCACCTCTGCCGGCTGCCGCACAAGCCGAACGGGCTTTGGCGCTTTTCGCTTCTTAATCCGGCGGGCAGCGGCCAGCGCGCAGCGGGCTCAGCTTTAATAAGTGAAGGATCGAAGTGGCGACCAGAGAGGAGGAGTGAATGGAGCCGATAAAATTTTTTCTCGAAACTCGGTCTATGTCTCAAAGTCACTCGTCAAAAATTCCTCACAGGCTTGTCAAGGTAGCGTAGTCACAGCGGACCTACCAACCCTAGGAACAAGCTAGAACAAATTAACAAGCGGAAGCACAACTCAAAAACCAAAACGATTCGCAATCTGCCTGGGTGAGCTCGGACCGTCCGCACAGGGGTCGCGGACTGTCCGTGGTCGCAGCGGACCGTCCGTCTAGACAAGGCGGACCGTCCGTAAAATCACCTCAAATCTCCAGTAGCTCCAGGCGCTTTCGCGGACTGTCTGAGCTCCTACCGCGGACCGTCCGCCAGTGTCGCGGAATGTCCGAGGAGGTCACGCGGACCGTCCGTGAAAACACTTAGCCAAATCCAAGACAACACCGTCGAACTCTTCTGCACGGACCGTCCGCCAATCACATGCGTACCGTCCGACAACCTTGCGGACCGTCCGCCAACCCCGCGCGGACCGTCCGAGAAACACGACGGACGAACAGAACGAACAGAACGAACAGCTACAGTAACCCGCGGATCTCTCCTCCCAAATCCATCACCGGATCTCCCAAACGGCTAGAGCTCTTGAGACGAAACTTTGGGGAGATGATTAGCATCCTAAGGGAAAGCTATGCCCCAAAAATCTCGGCCTCTAACTCCCTACAACTCGAGAAATCGCGGATCACACGAAAGAACACCTTCTCACGAGTTCATCCCAAAAACTACGAATCGAGACCGATTCTCGGCGTTTGAGAGGGCAAGATCACACACAAAGAGGCGCAAGGCACTCACCCATGATCCCCTCAAACAAATCCGGAGCCAAACGGTCTAGAAACGAAGAATCGAGCCAAGAACGAAAATAGCACAAAAAAAACTCGAGGAGAAACAAAGAGATTCAACTAGCACTTGATTTCATTCCAACAAACAAAGGTTAGATTCTATACAAGGCTAGCAACCTCCCAAACATCCTCCCGCTAAGATCGACATAAAGCACGGGCTAGCCTAGAGAAGCAAGAAAGAAATGAACTAGGGTTTTTTTCCAAAAGCTGACTTGCCATCCCCTCCACCTCCTATTTATATTAAGTGTCCTGGTGAAGGGAAGTGACCATACTACCACTACAACTTAACTCTACGATACACACCCTCAAGGGCAAAACGGTAAAGTTGCAGATAACTCCTCCGACTGGGCACGCCGTCCATCCGGCCTTGCTTCCCTCCTACGCAAGCTCCCGGATCCTGCCACGAGTCCACCGCTTCGAAGCTTCCCGAACGCGCCCGGATCACCGTCTCCGTCACGTTGGGCCTTCGGGCTCGGTTTTGAGGCCCAAACCGAGAAACCCTCCTCCGATGGTTTTGTGGCCCAACCATCAAACCCCGCGTACAAGCTTCGGTCGTTAGCCGCCACCTTGCACCGGCTCCAAGTCCACGACCTCGTCTTGCTCTTCTTGCACCATGTTGACTGCACTTGATCCCGTCTGGCCATCGGGTCCCTCGAACCAAGCCTACTTGTCTCTCCACACCTCGGAGGCCACTCTCTGGCTAAGACCTTTCGCGCTTGTTCTTCACCTGCACCAACGCAAACCAAGTCGCACCAACACCTGCAGTACTAGGCCAAGAGTCAGTCCACACACCGTTGTCAATCACTCATCACACTGAGAAGCGACCATCCACCGGTCCTCGGATACACATGGTCCTCAATCTCCCCCTTGATGAGTGCATTGACAACACACACATAATTCAGGATATGAAAAAGGAAAACAGAAAAAGAAAAGAAAAGAAGACTCAATCAAGTGACCAAAGTGAAGAACAAGCCGAAAACAAAGTCACTCGAAAGAGAAAGTCTCGGTCCCCTAAGACAAGGGCAATGACTCAACACAACCGAGACAACGAGCTCCGAATGCCGACCCCTCAAGAAGAGGCAGAAAGGGCTCAACACCATCGGCAAAAATCAGGAACACAAAGAGCTTCCCCTGCAGAAATGCATACAAACTCAAGTTCTCCCCCTGAACTGAGTATCCCTCTTAATGCAAAGTAATGCATATATACTGAATTGGAACAAATTCTCCCCCTTGTTGCCAATGCATGAATCAAGGCACAAATGTAAAAGATTCAACCTAGAGCTTCTCAAATATACAGTGAACAATATAAAATGCTACACATGGTCAAATGAGCAAGTAAGATATTCCTAAGTGTTGTATAAGCATTGCCAACAAAATTTCATGATTGTATAAGCATATGGCCAAGTAGTTTCCAATTTAACCAAGTGTTTCAAAAATTCACCACCTCATGAGAAAAAGTCATTTTCAAGCCAAAAAGAGCTATATAATGCAAAAGTTGTCCCCGGTTACCTATTCTTAGCAAGAGATCATTGCAAACACCCACAATCTAGTTCATGTCATGTTAAAGCTACTGAGCCATGTGTCTACTTCCAACAAGAGACTTCTCTTTGGTAGACACATGCAACGGTTTAGCACCCAATTTTCACATTTAAACACAAATGACATGATCAACCAATTAGAGAGCATATATTTGAATTTTTAACACTCCTTTTTCAGATTTTAAACATGGTACATGAAATGCCTTTGCGGCAAAAAGAAGCTTATGCCTCTCCACAACATACACAATGGGTTAAACATTTGCAATGATAAAATGATCTTTGACCCAAATGGCAAGAAATAGATACCCAAGCACAACCTAAGCATGAAAAAGCATTTAGGCTTGAACTCAAACATTTAACCAATTTGCTCATGGGTGAGATCAAGTTTAGCATTTTAAAAAATCATTAGCAAGCACATTATGGATATACAAAGAATCAATCAAGTGCTTAGCTATCCAACACGACAAGACTATCCACAAGTTCATTAGCTTAAATGTAGCAAGTTATATTGGTCACTCCATATAAGAGAAGCTCATCCTATCATGCTTCAAAAAAATGTGTACAAGAAACAAGCTCTAAGTATACAAGAAACAATGCATCCTATATGACAAATGCAAGACATATGATACACATGCAACAAAAAAAACATGATATACAAATTATACAAGAAGGCTATACATATGCTACAA
This sequence comes from Echinochloa phyllopogon, assembly GCA_033239725.1. Lineage (NCBI taxonomy): Eukaryota > Viridiplantae > Streptophyta > Magnoliopsida > Poales > Poaceae > Echinochloa > Echinochloa phyllopogon. Next base: position 43,018,516 of record BTCW01000002.1, on the reverse strand, counting down.
AGTGAGCTCCAAAACCAACTCAGAAGGGAAAACACACCCCAAGCTCCCCTCGCAAACGGGCAAAAGTAGCTTGGTCAAGCGGTTTGGTAAAAATATCGGCTAGTTGGTTTTGGGTGGAGACATGAGATAACTCAATATGTCCTTTCTCAACATTGTCTCTCAAGAAATGGTATCTCACGTCTATGTGCTTGGTTTTTGAGTGAAGCACCGGGTTTTTGGCTACACTTATGGCACTGGTGCTATCACATAGAAGCGGAACATGGGTATAACTCAAACCAAAGTCACTCAAGGTAGAAATCATCCAAAGAAGCTGAGAGCAACAACTGGCTGCGGCTACATATTCGGCTTCGGTTGTAGACTGAGCAACACTTGACTGTTTGCGAGAGGACCAAGAAACCAAAGACGAACCCAGAAACTGACAAGTCCCAGAAGTGGACTTGCGATCCATCCTACACCCAGCAAAATCCGCATCGGAATATCCGCGGAGTGTGAGTGTGGAGGAGGCAGAGTACCACAAACCAAGCTCAGGAGTGAAACGAAGGTACCTCATGATTCTCTTCACAGCCTGGCGATGTGACGTCCTTGGCGAAGCTTGAAAACGAGCGCACAGACACACGGCGAAGTGTATGTCCGGCCTCGTCGCCGTCAGGTACAAGAGTGAGCCAATCATGCTCCGGTATATCTTCTGGTCCACCGGTTCTCCATCTTTATCCGCATCCAAAGCTGTTGTCGTCGACATGGGAGTGGACAACGGCTTTGCATCTGCCATCTCGAACTTCTTCAACAAATCTTTCGTGTACTTGGCTTGATGGACAAACGTCCCGTCCTTGACTTGCTTAATCTGTAGCCCGAGGAAGTATTGTAGTTCTCCCATCATCGACATCTCAAATTCCCTGCTCATATCTTCAGAAAACTTGGCAACAAGCACATTAGAAGAGCCACCAAAGATTATATCATCCACGTAAATCTGAACGATCAAGATATCTTTGCCAACACGAAGCAGGAACAGGGTCTTATCAACAATGCCCATCACAAACCCCTTACTCAGCAAGAACCCTCTCAGCCTTCCATACCACGCTCTAGGTGCTTGCTTGAGGCTATATAGTGCTCGGTGGAGTTTGTACACTCGGTGGGGATATCTCTCACTCTCGAACCCAGGTGGTTGCCTCACATACACTTCTTCCTCTATCACCCCATTCAAAAAGGCACTCTTCACATCCATTTGGTGCAACTTGAACCCTTTAGCAACAGCAAATGCTAGAAGGATTCGAATTGCCTCCAAACGGGCAACAGGAGCAAATGTTTCCTCATAATCAATTCCCTCTTTTTGTGAAAAGCCCTGGGCAACCAACCTCGCTTTGTTTCTCACAACCTCACCACTTTCACCTTGTTTGTTCTTCCAAACCCACTTTGTTCCAATAGGGTGGCAATTTGGTTGAGGCTCGACAAGTTCCCACACCTCATTCCTCTCAAAGTTCTCAAGCTCTTCGTGCATGGCATTGACCCAATTCGCATCAGATAAAGCATGTCCAATATCTTTGGGCTCAAAGGAGGCAACAAATGCAGAATGAGCAAAGTTAGAATAGCTCCTTGACCTTGACCGTGTAGTACGTTCATCGATGTCTCCAATCATTCCTGAGGGTGGATGGCGAGCTTGAATGTGTCTTGGTGCCTCACGTGTTGAAATCGCCTCCCCCTCAACCGCTGCTTCCACTTGATCTCCATGTACTTGTGTTGATGTCAAAGTGGTGCATGGACCATCATCAACCGTAGTCGTCGTAGTGGAAGTAGTAGGTACAATCGCCATCGGAGGATCACCATCTCCATCGTCATCTTCATCATCCCCATCCTTGTCTTCAAAGATCGTCTGTCCCATCTCTTCATCACCTGCACACTCAAAGACAGACGAGATACATGGAATTGTCTCGTCGAATGTTACTTCACAAGTCTCCATGATTTGGTTAGTGGCAAGACTGAGCACACGATATGCTCTAGAATGATTAGCATAACCAAAGAAGATACCATCATGAGACCAAGACTCGAACTTATCTAGATTACCCTTCTTGAGAATGAAGCAATTGCAACCGAAAACTCGAAAGTGACTCACCTTGGGGGTTCTCCCATGAAAGAGTTCAAAGCAAGTCTTCTTCTTGAACGCACGAAGGAAAATCCGATTAGACACATAGCACGCGGTGCTCACCGCCTCGGCCCAATACTTCCTAGGAGTCCTATGCTCATCGAGCATCGTCCTGGCCATAGTACAAATGGTCCGATTCTTTCTCTCCACAACACCATTCTGACAAGCGACATAAGACGAAGAAAACTGATGCTCAATACCTAGATCACGTCAGAAGGTTTCAAATCGAGCGTTCTTAAACTCCGTGCCATTGTCACTGCGTATAGCTCGTATGGCATCACCATTTCGCTCATTTTTCAACCTCAAGATCAGATCTCGAACAAAACCAAACGTTTCATCCTTAGCCGCCAAGAAATACACCCAGGTATAGTCAGAATAGTCGTCCACAATCACAAGGACATACCACTTCCCACCGACTGAGCGAACGCGAGCTGGACCAACCAAGTCCATATGTAAAAGCTCCCCAGGACGCTCAGTCATCACATCGGTCAAAGATGGGTGGGAAGTAGCGACCATCTTGTCATGCCTACAAGGTGCACAAACCAAATCTTTCTCAAACCGAAGCTTGGGCAATCCTCGGATGTTGACGTAAAATCCGCACCTCACGCCAAGCACACAGCAAGCCGAATTAGCTAGCTTCACACGTGGCCCGGGCTTTTGAATCCGGAAGCGTGCCAGTCAGTTTGCCTGAAAACTAACAAAGGGACAAAACGTTTAGATCAAAACCTGGAACGTGCCGGGTTAGACCAGACAGTTCCACATTTGCGGCTATGGAGCCAATTTCGAACGACAAATAGCTACAGAGAAGCTATCTGTCGGCAGTTAAAGCCTCATTCGGCAATCGGTAAGGCACACAAGGAACGCACTGCCGAATGCGTGACGTAAGCATGACGAAGGATCGGCTTTCAACCGAATGAACATTGTAACACATACTCATAGCCGATTAACAAGAAACAGAACATGATAGATAAATAAAAGGGTGAAACATGATCATAAATTCGTAGTAAACAAGGAATGCATAGGCCGAAAGCAGCACCCGTCAAGCATGATAACAAAACAAGTTAATCCACCGCATGATACGACTTGTTTGAGACCACACCACTAATCAGATTAGACCAATCCACCGCATGATACAATCTAACCATGAAAAGCTAAAAGCATTCAATGTTTAAATACGAACCCACAACACAGTCACGAATTTACATTGAAACAAGAATGCATAGGCCGAAAGCAGCACCCGTCAAGCGCGGCAACAAACGAATTAATCCACCGCATGATACAACTCGTTTGAGGTCACACCACCAATCAAATTAGATCAATCCACCGCATGATACAATCTAATCGTGAAAGGCTAAAAGCATTCATTGTCCAATGCAAACCCACGAACACACGTTCACTCGTGAGAGCACTGCCGAATACGGCTATTTAGCCGAATCGGGGTCCATGGCGAAGGAACAAGCCTAATCGGTAAAGATAGATCTATCAGATCGAATCGAATTCTAATCCACCGGATGATTAGCTCTAAGACGACCCAAAAACCTGCATCTACCGCATGATACCTGGTTCTGTCAAGACCGACACGATACCGACAAGTTCGAACCCGCGACACGTGGCAACCTAGATCGGTTTCGGATTCGGCTATGAGGGGATGAGTCGTCGCACCGTAAAGCAGAGCCGATTCTAGCCGATCTAGATTGGGCAAAGGTGTGTTGCATGAATTAAACACAGAGTAAAAACGAAGCAACACGGGGTAACTTAATGAATCTGTTAGATCTTGTCGAAATCTAACAGAGCCGATAACTTGGTCCATACTAGATCTTAGCCCACCGCATGGCTCATGACCTAACAGAGGAACCTTCTTGAGACCACAACTTAAATCCACCGGATGATACTAAGCATGGTAACAAGACTACTTGCATCAAAGCTTAAATCCACCGCATGATACTAAGCATGATACAAGGTTGCCGGTACTTACGGAGGTCGACGGATCGATGACTCCTCTCGAAGAACTCGACGACTCGACTAAAGGACTCGATGTTGGCACGGGGCCGGTTTGTTGTATGATTGATTGTGTTTTTTTACAGATGCCATGGGTTTATATTTATACCCAGGTCTTGATACAACTCCTAGTCGGACACGACTATAATACTTGTTTCTAAAAATAAATGACGAATCTTCGTGCCCATATTGCATTCCTTGCTCGAACCGGCCTTTTCCTTATGTTTTTCCACGTCATCGCGCCTTCCCGAATGCTACCGTTTTTACCTGCGGAACCATGCCTCTGCCGAATGACGACGCATTCCCGACCGCAGAACGTCTTTGCCGAATGCCTCTGGGGAAAAACTCCTTTGCCGAATGATATCTTCTCAACGACTCCGGCCCACATGTCAGCCTCTTCCTGGTGCCAATTTTTGGTGTTAACACATGCCCCTTCAATTTCGGGATAAGAGGTAACTTTTATCTCGGAATTGACCAGAAGCACTTGACATTTCCAAGTTAGTTCTGCTCGGCACCCACTTCTCCTTTTGAATCTTCAGAGCTCTCATCCGGATCCGAACCCTAAGTCATCGACTTCCAAGATCCAACCTTCAAATGGCGGACCAAGATCTTGCTCTCCAGGTAAACTTCAATCCCCTCAAGCATGTTCGGCATTCTTTCTTTCGATTTGTATTTTAAATTTCTTCTTATCCCCTTTCATTCTTGATAGGCCCTTGCTACCGAAATCCTCATCCCCGTTGAGGAAAAATCTCCAACCTACTTCCTCGGTCCCGTAGGAGATTCAGATCCTTCTGAAATCATCGCGGCCGAATCTCAGCGGATTCCTTTTAAGATTTCACTGACAAAACCTCATGAGTGGCAAGACGCCTTCAAGAACTGGCCCTTGCCCCCAATTGCCGGATGGAGAAATTGGTACAAAAGGATTTCCGACGATAAAAGTCCCCAGACGCAGAATTGGGACAGTCTTCGTATTTCTCATTGCTTGGAGCTATCTCTAGCCGAAACACCAAAGAATGAGAACCTTCTGATCGCAGCTTGCCACTTCTGGTCCAATGGTGCAAATGCTTTTCTTTTCGGCCATGGCCCAATGTCCCCTACCTTAGCCGATGTCTACATGATGACCGGCCTGAATGTTACAGGAACTGTGTATCCATATGACCATAAAGGTTCCTCCAAGCAGACAGGAGTAAGAACAGGGGTTGGATACAAGAGATATATCCAGAATCATATGTCTGATGGTCCTCTGACTGATGTCGAATACAGAGCTTTCCTGAACATGTGGCTATGCAGATCAGTCTTTTGTGGCAAAGCCAATGAGCCAACCTTGAATCATATCGTGATGGCCGAAGAGCTGGCTGCTGGAAAAGTCATCCCACTTGGGAAATACCTCCTGGGAAGTGTTTACCATATGCTCAACCAAACCACCCACCTGATGCACACTAGCAAGAAGATCCCTTGTGTCAATGGTCCCTGGTGGTTTGTCCAAATGTGGCTGCAATTATATATGCACCAAATCGTTGCTATTGATCTCAACAGCCGAGACTTCCCTTCAATCAATTATAAAGAAGGAGAAACCCGAAAAACCAAAGGTTGTCAAACCTATGGAGAAGCTGCCTCCACTGTACCTATCAACAAGAACATTGGTGAACTGTTTGAGCTCTTCTTCAGAGGTTTTGCCAATCCTCTTTGGTTCCCATATTCGGACAATGACAATCTTACTCTCCCTTGCGAATTCAGCTTTGAGACTGGATGCACTGATGTACAATCTGTAGCAATTTTTAATGCTTTCATCCAGCCCTGCATCCTGCCAGCCGAATTCTGTGGAGGGAGGCTAGTCCAAAGCACTTATGAATATTATCAGCCAAACATGATGGCTAGACAGTTGGGATGTGGCCAAGTGCCCCCTAGGCTATTTCTCCATGAATTCCTCAGGCCTAGAGAGATAGTCAAGGATCCCATAGAAACAAGAAGGATTTTCACTTATAAATGCTGTGGAACTATTTATGCACCTGATCCTTTTGTGCCAACAATATCTGCCCATCCTTCCTTCACTCTCTGGTGGCAAGAATTCCATGACCATATCTTCAATATGCCAATCTATCCCTTCTGCCTTGAGTTAATGCCTGATTATCAGCCAACTGCAGAGGTAATATGCTTATTCCTTTATCTGTCTCCATAACATTAACTTCAATCGATTCTGACTCTATTATTTTGCAGGACATAACACCTGCCCCCCTTGCCAGAGTAATCTTACACAAAACCGCAGGCCCAATATCTGCTTTGGGGCATCAATCTCCTACCTTGGCTCGGCTGATGGCTAGACAAGCTTCTTCAGACCCAATACTCACTAGACCATCATCTGTCAAGAGGAAAACCCTCCTTATAGCTGCTCCCTCAGTTGCAAAGAAGAAAAGAACAAGTAGCAAAATCAAGGTCAGAGTCTTTTTTCTTTGACTATAATGCTTTTGGTGTTTTGCTCAGCTTTATTTCTTTTTGATTTCAGGCCAGAGAACAGCAGCCAGCAATCAGTACAGGTCCTGCCGATGCTCCAATGATTGGTAAAATTTCTCACTATTTTGTCTTTAAAGTTCCTTTCCATCGGCATTGATTCCTTTTCAGTTTCAGAGCAAATCTCAATAGACCCAATCTTGGAGAGTCCTCCTTCTCATCAAGAACTAGCTTCAGCTTCACCTGATGTTTTTCAACCAGAAGCCTCTTCTCCACCAAAAGACCTTCCAAGCTCTCCTCAGTATGACATACAAGAATCTTTGCCTGAGCTCGAGCTGCCTTCTCTCTCCATCCAAGAGATCAGAAATGAGGTAGAGATAATTACCCAGTCTTCCAGTTCTTTATTCAATGGATAATCATTAATTCGGCAGAATCTTCTTTCAGGAGAAAACCACTTCTTCACCCAGCTATTCATTTGCTGTGGATGATCTAGTTGCCGAACAAGGAGAAGAAACCTCTTCTGGTCAAACTTTATCAGAGGAGAACCAAGCAAAATTGAAGGAAATCCTCTCTTTCCTGCATAAGGACACTCGAGAACAAGTTACCAATGCTGATCTTTTAAGAGATTTGCTTGAATCATTTGACCAAGATCTTCCTGCCGATATCAAAACTTCTTTAGATCCAATTTCCAGATTGGATGATCATTTTATCGCAGTGAAGCAAGCTCTGAAGAATCAATCTGCTCAACCAGCCTTGGAGCAAAGGAGAACTTTGGTCAAGCAATCTGTAAAAGACCTGCATACTCAAGTCCAGAATGACAAGGAATCATTGACCAAACTGGAATCTGAACTTGAAATGAAGGAGATCAGAAAAGCTGCACTTGAAGCCGAATTGAAAAATCTATCGGCTGAAATTGAAGCTGACAAGAAGAAGATAGTCGAGCTTCCCAAATTAACAGAGAGGAGGCGAAAGGAAGCCTTAGCAGCTCTAAACGAAGACAAACAACTCAAGGCGAAGCTTGCTGCCCTGACCAGAACCCAAGAAGCTGATAAAAACTTACTAGAGAACATTAGCAGCATGATATCAAATGCCAAAAATGTAATCTCAAAGTTCTTGGGTGTGTGAATTGTGTCAAATAGTTTGATAGCCGAATGTTTTATCAACCCTGTAATCTTGTCATCTCTTAACTCTGCTTCTTCTCCATTGTGGATAACTCATTCGGCAAAGCTGGCCATAATAGCATTAGACCCGAAAACACTTCAACTACGAAATAGCCGAATCTCATCCAGTCAAAGCCGAATATGACTCGATAAGAATCCCAAACGACATGGGAACCGATCGGCTGGAAAATCCCTTCCACCTTCCGAACTCTTCGGAATACGCGCCACGATCTTTGGCCACGATTTTCTCTGCGGGTTCTATAAATAAACACCCAAGCGTCCCACAGTTTTTTCACCAAGTTCTTCGTCTTCCAAGTTCTTGCCGGCCCAAGCCATTCTTTTCCCCATCCACAGTAACTCCGAGGAACTTCCAATGGCCGACAACAACAGGAGGCGCCCGGCCGCCGATGAGGCCGAAGGAAGTCGTGCCGGCGCTCGCCGCAGGTGATTGGCTGCTTACTTTTCTCTGTTCTTCTCGAGATTTCCTTCCTCCTTCTTGACGAATCTCTTTGTTCTTTCAGGGTAATCCAATGGATAGCCGGCGCTGGTGCGCCAGTTGCAGCTCCAGCCGCTGCTCCTGCGGCATCTTCGAGTTCGTCCAATCGATCTCTCGAATCGGACGACTATCGCTACACGGACGGCGATGCCCGCCGATTCAAAGCGGAGCGTGACGATACTCGCCGCGAGTTGGAGGCTATCTCCAAGCAAGCTGGGATTGCTGACCTCGAATGGCAGCACGAGCGCAAGCAGCTGCTCGAAGTCATTGATGGTGAGTCCTGTAATCTGCTCAATCTCAATCTTGTCCCCCAACTGATATTATTCTGCTGCCCCTTTTGTAACCTTGCAGCGCGTGATGCTGAACTTGATCGACTGAAGGCGCTGGTGGATGAGCTGGCGAACAAGGTGAATGCTCCTGGGGACACACCAGAAGCTCGCCTCGGTGCGGTGGCGGGCCGCATCGATGAGGTGGCCTCGCACGGCATCCGTCTGGGCACTGCCGCAGGCCTAGTCGCCATGTCGACGCACACCAATACCGACTACTCCAGGCTACCGACCGGCTTCGCTAATGCTAACCCGGAGGAGATCGACGACATCGAGGCCTCCATAGATCGCCTTGATGCTCATGGCGCCGCCATTGCCGATTCCATTCATCCCCAGTCCGTTTTGAACAAGCTATTCCATTAGTTTGTACTAGGGATTTATGGAATTTCGGCAATAAAACTCTTTTGTGTGAACTCTTGATGTAACATATTTTGTGCTAAGGGCAATACATTTAGTACTGGCCATTTTCCTTTTTTGTCAACATTTGTTCTGAAGGCGATTTCTTCCCGAATATCGGCTGTTCGGCAATGTGATATATCAATCATCGATCGATTTCAATACTGGGATAATACCTCTTCAAATATCTTCCATTTATAGCAGAAGCAAATTCTTCTCCCAATAATGTCTTCAAAATATATGCATTTCCAAGCACGCATCTAACCACTCTGAAAGGACCTTCCCAATTTGGAGACCATTTGCCGAATGCTGCATATTTGGTTCCAATCGGCAATATCGCTTTCCAAACTAGATCGCCTTCTGCAAATTGCTTAACCTTCACCTTCTTGTTGTAATACTTAGCAACTCGCATTTTGTTCTTCTCAATATTCTCCAATGCCCTGAGACGAATCATATGCAAATCTTCTAATTCGTCCATCATTAAATCATTATAATCTTTAGAACTTAAATCCTTTTGCAACTTTATTCTCCTTGAGTCTAATTGTATTTCCCATGGCAAGATAGCATGATGCCCATACACCAACTCATAAGGAGATGTCTGCGTAGCCCCATGTGGAGCCATTCGGTAAGCCCACAAAGCCTCATTGAGTACCGAATGCCACCTTCTTGGCTTCTGATCAATCTTCTTCTGTATAATCTTAATCATAATCTTGTTAGAAGCTTCTGCCTGACCATTAGCTTGGGCATAATAAGGAGAAGAATTTAACAATTTGATGCCCATACTTTCAGCAAAATCTTTGAACTCTGAAGATGTAAATTGAGCCCCTTGATCTGTGGTGATTGTTTGAGGAATCCCAAATCTGTAAATGATATGTTCTTTAACAAATTCAACCATATTCTCCGACGTCACCTTCTTTAATGGAATTGCCTCAACCCACTTGGTAAAATAATCGGTTGCCAAAAGCACAAACTTATGCCCCTTGCTAGATGGAGGATTTATTTGGCCAATCAAATCTATTCCCCATCCTCTGAATGGCCACGGCTTGATAATGGGATTCAAAGCCGATGCTGGAACCCTCTGAATGTTTCCAAATCTCTGACAGTCTTGACATCCCTTATAATATTCAAAACAATCTTCCAACATTGTCGGCCAGTAATATCCAGTTCTTCTAATAATCCACTTCATTCGATAGGCCGATTGATGTGCTCCACACAATCCATCATGTACTTCACTCATCAGCCTTTTTGCTTTTTCATGATTTAAGCAATGTAACAGCACCCCATCCAAGGATTTATAATACAAATTATCATCAAGAAGAACAAACTTTAAAGCTTTATACCTGAGCTTTCTAGAAACCTTTCGGGATGGATTCTCCAGATAATCGGCAATCTCTTTTCTCCAATCATCCTCTGCCAGATTATTCCCGAATGCATATACATCATTAGCAAAAACTTCTCGAAGCTCTTTATAACCTGATGCACTTTGGGCCAATCTATTTGCCTCTCCATTATCCCCCCTAGGAATGTGTTGTAGAATTACTGACCGAAAGCTCTTCAATATTTCTTTGCATTCTTCATAGTAATTCCTCAAGGTATCACTTTTGCACTCATATTCACCATTCAATTGTTTTATGACCAATTCTGAATCCCCAAAAATTTCAACTGCAATGGCCTTTGCTTCTTTTAAATATTGGAGCCCTTTGAGCAATGCCTCATACTCAGCTTGATTGTTAGTAACAGCAGATTGAATGGGAACAGCAAACTCAAATGTTTCTCCTTTGGGTGAAATTAATAAGATACCTGCTCCACCACCTTTGTTGCATGAAGATCCATCGAAGAATAATACCCAAGGAACAATGTTAAGCAAATTTATCGATGTATCATGATGTTCAGTAATGAAGTCGGCAATAATCTGTCCCTTAACAGCCTTTGCCGATTCAAACCTTAACTCAAATTCAGACAAAGCTAAAATCCATTTGCCAATCCTTCCGTTCAAAATTGGCATAGACAACATGTGTTTTATCACATCAAACTTTGAATATACAATGCATTCGGCATGTAGTAAATAGTGCCGAAATTTTGTACAGGAGTAGTAAACACATAAGCAAAGCCTCTCTATAGCTGAATACCTTGTCTCTGGATCTAGTAACTTTCGGCTAAGGTATGCAACTACTCTTTCTTTCCCTTCAAATTCTTGAATGAGGGCCGATCCAATAGTTTGGGCATCGGCCGCCACGTACAACTTGAAAGGCTTATTCAATTGCGGAGGTACCAATACTGGTGGCTTCTTCATGTACTCCTTTATTTCATCAAAAGCCTTCTGTTGTTCGTCACCCCATACAAACTTTTGATCTTTTTTTATTTTCAACAGTGAGGAAAAGGGCAACACCTTTTGTGACAAGTTTGATATGAATCTTCTCACAAAATTTATCTTGCCAAGCAATGATTGTAACTCTTTAAGATTAGTTGGAGGAACAATTTCATCAATTGCCTTCATGCTTTTCTTACCGACTCCTATTCCTCCTTCATGTATTAAAAATCCCAGAAACTCTCCAGCCGAAACTCCAAAAGCACACTTGTTCGGGTTCATCTTAAGCCCATGTTTCCTGGTGCATTCTAGAGTTTTCCTTATGTCGGCCAAATGAGATTCATGATCCAATGACTTGATCACCACATCATCAATATATATTTCCACAATCTTGCCGATCAACTCATGAAAAATATAATTCATAGCCCTTTGATAAGTTGCACCAGCATTTTTCAATCCAAAGGTCATGACAACCCACTCAAACAATCCTATGTGTCCAGGACACCTGAAAGCCGTCTTTACTATATCTTCCAATGCCATAAAAATCTGATTGTATCCTGCATTACCATCCATAAAACTGAGCACTTTGTATCCAGCAGCAGCATCAACCAACGAATCAGCAATAGGCATTGGATATCCATCCATGGGTGTAGCTTTGTTTAGATCTCTAAAATCTATGCAAACCCTCATTTTTCCATTTTTCTTATAGACAGGAACGATATTAGAGATCCAATCCGCGTATTTACATGGCCGAATGAAATTTGCATCTAGTAATCTTTCAATCTCTTTTTTCACATCGGCCAACACTTCTTCCTTGTAGATTTTTCGGGGTGGTTGCTTGTAAGGCCTGTAACCAGGTTTGATTGGCAACCGATGCTCAACAATAGAACGGTCTAGACCGGGCATCTCCGAATAATCCCAAGCAAAGCAGTCCTTGTATTCTTTTAACAATGTCACCAACTTTTCTTTGAAAACCGAATCCAAGTTAGCACTGATAAATGTCGGCCTTGGCTTGTCACCATCTCCAATGTCCACTTCTTCCAATTTATCGGTCGACACAAATCCACGTCCTAATTTTCCATCAGTTCCATCAATTGGATTTTCCATCAAAAATTACTATGAGAGCCGACTGCTTCGATCGGCTGCTGATCACTGCTGGCTGGTGCCACAGGACCTTCTCCCCAGTCTTTGCCTGAGAAACAATCTATGCCTTGATACTCCCAGAAAGCTGGTTCCATATTTGCCACGCTTATTGAATCATCTGCTTGGACAATCTCCACCTCATCATCTATCCACTGAATAAGCTGTTGATGCATAGTAGATGGAATACAACAATTTGCATGAATCCAATCTCTTCCAAGCAGCAAGCTATATGCCCCTTTGCCCTCAATGACAAAGAAAGTCGTAAGCAGAGTCTTGGACCCAATCATCAGATCAACGTGCACGCATCCCTTGGTGTCCGAAGGATTTCCAGCAAAATCATTTAGAATTATGCTCGTTGGTGTCAAATCTCTAGGGCCCATACCAAGCTTCCTGAATGTGGTATATGGCATCACATTGACAGCAGCTCCTCCATCGACAAACATCTTGGTCAATGGTTTGCCATTAACATATCCCTTCAAGTACAGTGGCTTCATGTGCCGATTCTGGGTTGGCTTCTCAAAAACAGCTTGTTTGTTCAACATCAATTGTGCCATTAACCCAAATTGTTCGGCATCATCTATATCGGGCAATATTTCTTCCTGTACAATTTGGTTAGCTGGAGCCATGAATTCATTCGGCAGAAAACATACCATACATGTAGGAGCCGAATGACTATGTTCGTCAGGCCTGTCTTTTGGGAGCCATATTGATTTCACCTTGACCTTTGCTTGCTTCAATTCCCGATTCCTCAGGCGCTGTACTCTTCTCTTCTGGCTCTTCCTCAAACCAGGTGGGCACCATTGCCCTTCTTGCCAAACATAAGCATGATCTTTTTCTTCTTCACGATCAACCCACTTGTAATCAGCATGTCTCTTCCTTGGTTGATCATTAAAACGCCGATCATCACTAGGATGCACCCTGCCAATTCTTTCATGGACAGATCGGCGATTGACAGTTCCCTGCCTATATTCATCATACCTATTATTGCATTCAGGACAATTATTCCATGTGGGAAGTTTCAAACCTTCGTTCCAACAGTGTCTGAAGAATGCACATCCCCAATGCGCACGTTCCTGCTCTCGAGCATACTCTTCTTGTTCTTCCTCAAACCTTTCTTCTTCGCGCCTTCTTTTCTCCTCCTCGTATTCATGCCTTTGAAAACGCTCTTTTTCTTGCTGACGCTGCCATTTGTTGAGGAGAATACGTGTGGTAACTCTAGGTTTAAAGGATTCTCCCACTTCAAATCGGCTATTCGGGAACCGAAGATCTTTCTGGCGAATCTGTTCAATTGTGATCTGTCGAGTGGGATCAACTGAACCATCCTGTCTTGCCTTCTTTGAGGTTAAAACTTTCAATCTTCCCTTTTCTCCAGATGAAACAACATTCACCATATTAACCGAGAAACCGATCATATTCTGAGGGAAAGGGTTACTGTCCAGTTTCATCTTGTTGTCGAATTTCAGATGTCCTTCCTGGATAGCTTTCTGAATTCTCATCCTAAAAACTCTGCATTCATTAATGGAATGAGAATTTCTATCATGAAACCCACAGTATCTCTTATCTTTCACTCCATCGGGCCGAAGCATAGAATGTCCCTCTGGCAATTTGATTCGGCCTTCTTTCACCAGGAACTCAAACAATTTGTCCGCCTTAGTCACATCAAAATCATATGTTCCCTTCATCTGTTTGATCCATCTTTGAGTCATTGTAACTGGTTCTTTGCTCCACACTATCTCTGCTGCCGCTATCTCCTCGCTATCTTCATACTCATCTTCTTGATCTGCTCTTTCAAGGAATTGGTTATAGATGTCAGCTACATCATTATTTTTAGCAAATCTGGCATCTTTCTTGAAACCATATGCCTGGTTACTCATCAAGGCCAATCTGTGCGACAACTGGCCCAGATCATCAAACTCCATCCCGAATAGCTTCTCCCGAATGGCAGGCAGCATGCCAGCTACAGCCATACCAGCCAGCTGGTCATCAGGTATGTTCAGAGAAAAGCACATGCTTTTCGTTTCCCTAAATCTCCTGAGGAATTCCGTAGGTGTTTCATTATTCCTCTGCCTTAAGCTGGTCAAATCAACCAACTTCTTCTCGGTACTGCCAATGTAGTAATGAGCATGGAATTTCTGCTCCAGGTCTTTCCAAGTACAAATCGACTGAGCAGGCAAAGAAGCAAACCATGTAAAAGCTGGACCCGTCAGTGACAAAGGAAAGTATCTGATTCTGAAAGCCTCATCTGCCGAAGCTTCTCCAAGCTGCATCAGATATCGAGCTATATGTTCCACAGTGCTAGTATCATCTTGTCCTGAGAATTTAGTAAACTCTGTAGGCACCTTGACTCTATTCGGCAATGATACCCTTTGGTACCATTCTGGGAAAGGAGACGAGTACATGTACCCCTGATTTTTAGGTTTCAGACCGAATTGGTTCTGCAATACATCGGTCATTTTTTGCACCATGAGGTCAACACTGGTATCTTGATTCCCTGGTCTCCCAGTAAGCATGCCTGCAGTACCAACATACCCAGGGTTCGGGAGAGCGTCGATAGCATTGTAATCCATAAACTCTGAATATCCGTTTCCATATAAATCCCTCTGCAGTCTGTTGTTCAAGGGAGATATCTTGTAAGCAGAAGCAGGCGGATTCCCTGTGGTGCCGAATGCCATCTCACCGTATGTGCGAGTTTTCGGCAGTGCAGGCTGAGGATCTTGCCGAATCGGTTGTCCATTTGTATCTTTAGTACCAGAACCTCCAGTTTCATCAGCATTTCCTTTACCATGTGGTTTCTGAACTGGTGCTTGAACATTGAAGTATGTCGGGCCACCCAATTGCCCGTGTATCTGCTCGAAGGGTTTATCCACATGTTGCCCAAAAATGCTTACCATTATATGCCGAAAGCTGTTCAAGAACGCAGCATTGTGATTGGTCATTGCTTCCCCCAAAGCTTTGTATAACAAGCCCGAGAATCTCTCCCTCTCTTCTTCTTCAGTAAAATCAGACTGCCCAGGAAGGAGAACTCTTGGCAAATCGGACTTGAGAAACGGTGCACCACTCCTGTTCTTGGCGAAAGACAGTAAACATTTGTTAATGAATTGGTCAGCAGCAGCCTTTACCATCTTTTGATGCTCTTCAGACAATTCTTCCAAAGTAACGTCCATGATGTCGCTCAACTCAGGCATCTTGAAAACTTGTGTGTCCCACCGGGCGTGCCAAAAAGTGTGTTGACGTAAAATCCGCACCTCACGCCAAGCACACAGCAAGCCGAATTAGCTAGCTTCACACGTGGCCCGGGCTTTTGAATCCGGAAGCGTGCCAGTCAGTTTGCCTGAAAACTAACAAAGGGACAAAACGTTTAGATCAAAACCTGGAACGTGCCGGGTTAGACCAGACAGTTCCACATTTGCGGCTATGGAGCCAATTTCGAACGACAAATAGCTACAGAGAAGCTATCTGTCGGCAGTTAAAGCCTCATTCGGCAATCGGTAAGGCACACAAGGAACGCACTGCCGAATGCGTGACGTAAGCATGACGAAGGATCGGCTTTCAACCGAATGAACATTGTAACACATACTCATAGCCGATTAACAAGAAACAGAACATGATAGATAAATAAAAGGGTGAAACATGATCATAAATTCGTAGTAAACAAGGAATGCATAGGCCGAAAGCAGCACCCGTCAAGCATGATAACAAAACAAGTTAATCCACCGCATGATACGACTTGTTTGAGACCACACCACTAATCAGATTAGACCAATCCACCGCATGATACAATCTAACCATGAAAAGCTAAAAGCATTCAATGTTTAAATACGAACCCACAACACAGTCACGAATTTACATTGAAACAAGAATGCATAGGCCGAAAGCAGCACCCGTCAAGCGCGGCAACAAACGAATTAATCCACCGCATGATACAACTCGTTTGAGGTCACACCACCAATCAAATTAGATCAATCCACCGCATGATACAATCTAATCGTGAAAGGCTAAAAGCATTCATTGTCCAATGCAAACCCACGAACACACGTTCACTCGTGAGAGCACTGCCGAATACGGCTATTTAGCCGAATCGGGGTCCATGGCGAAGGAACAAGCCTAATCGGTAAAGATAGATCTATCAGATCGAATCGAATTCTAATCCACCGGATGATTAGCTCTAAGACGACCCAAAAACCTGCATCTACCGCATGATACCTGGTTCTGTCAAGACCGACACGATACCGACAAGTTCGAACCCGCGACACGTGGCAACCTAGATCGGTTTCGGATTCGGCTATGAGGGGATGAGTCGTCGCACCGTAAAGCAGAGCCGATTCTAGCCGATCTAGATTGGGCAAAGGTGTGTTGCATGAATTAAACACAGAGTAAAAACGAAGCAACACGGGGTAACTTAATGAATCTGTTAGATCTTGCCGAAATCTAACAGAGCCGATAACTTGGTCCATACTAGATCTTAGCCCACCGCATGGCTCATGACCTAACAGAGGAACCTTCTTGAGACCACAACTTAAATCCACCGGATGATACTAAGCATGGTAACAAGACTACTTGCATCAAAGCTTAAATCCACCGCATGATACTAAGCATGATACAAGGTTGCCGGTACTTACGGAGGTCGACGGATCGATGACTCCTCTCGAAGAACTCGACGACTCGACTAAAGGACTCGATGTTGGCACGGGGCCGGTTTGTTGTATGATTGATTGTGTTTTTTTACAGATGCCATGGGTTTATATTTATACCCAGGTCTTGATACAACTCCTAGTCGGACACGACTATAATACTTGTTTCTAAAAATAAATGACGAATCTTCGTGCCCATATTGCATTCCTTGCTCGAACCGGCCTTTTCCTTATGTTTTTCCACGTCATCGCGCCTTCCCGAATGCTACCGTTTTTACCTGCGGAACCATGCCTCTGCCGAATGACGACGCATTCCCGACCGCAGAACGTCTTTGCCGAATGCCTCTGGGGAAAAACTCATTTGCCGAATGATATCTTCTCAACGACTCCGGCCCACATGTCAGCCTCTTCCTGGTGCCAATTTTTGGTGTTAACATCGGATAAGGTCAAGAATGCTCAAACGAGAGAACAAGTCGAAGCTCAAGTGACCCAACCTCCTATGCCACTTCCAAAGCTCGGAAGAGGAACCAGCAACGAGACAACGAGCAACACCAAAAGACCTCGAGAAATCAGCAACGAAAACTTGACTCTCGGGAATGATCATGCAAACAAGGTCACCTCGAGAATCAAGAATCCGAGAAGCACCACTAACAAACCGAACCTCAAAGCCCTCATCAAGCAGCTGAGAGACCGAAAGCAAATTAAAGCCAAGCGACTTGACAAGAGCAACACGCTTCAACACAAACTTCTCGCTCACCTGAATATCACCTTCTGAGAGCACTCTACCCTTACCATTATCCCCAAAAGTGATATACTCCCTTGTCATCACTGGGGTGAGGCTTGAGAACCACCTTTGATCTCCGGTCATGTGTTGAGAGCAACCGGAGTCAATCAACCACAAGCTCCTCAAGCCTCCCACCTGCAAAATCAAAAACGAGATCGAGAATGAGCAAACGACTCAACACTGGGGTTAGAACAGAAGGAGTCAAACCAGTGCTGAGCCATCTGCTCAAAAGAAGGGTTAGCAAAATCCACTCTACCAAACCTATCAAACTGTGGAAACCTCTCACGCCTAACCGGAGGAACACCACGCAGGGGAAAACGCAGTCCAGGCTCCCTCCGGTAACCAAAACCACGGTCGTCTCTCCTGAACTCGTACTGACCACGAGGAGGAGGACGCTTGGCAAAACCACCACGTCTCTGAGGAACTCTCCCACGAGGAGCAAAGCCACGAGCATCCTCTCTAGGAATCGAACGAACAAAACCATCACCCCTAGGCAAAGGTGCACGAGGCTCAGGTACGCTATGAGAAGAGCGGTACCTGTCCCGGTTACCCATTTCCTTATCACGCCTCATCTCTCTCTTTTTCCTGAAGCAGAACTCCTCTTAGTGACCATCCTTACCACAAAACCCACAGTGGTAACAGACTGGTTTTGGCTTTGGATCTCGTTTTGGTCCTGGCTTCTCACTAGGTTTGAGACCACTCAACTCTCCCACAAATATCACTCGCTTTTGGAAGTTGTTGGCTGGTGTGATAGAAGCTGGTGGATCAAGAATAATATCGAGTTTGTTTCTCAGGTGGTTGGGTTTATGATCAAAGGTGTTTTTGGCTGGGCTCTTTTGTGGAGGAAATGGCACACCCTCACAAATCATTTCCTCATTCTTAACCACCGTCTCCCAGCCAAGCCCACGAGAATCACCTCTTCTGAGCTCAGCCATCATCATTTTCAACTGAGGCTCTCGACTTGACATCCAACCCAAGCAATGTCTCAACTCATCATTTTCTTTTTGCACACGATTCATTGCATCCTCAATTTCACTGTTCTTCAAAGCATTTTTATCACACACAGCACATGCAGGTGATTTAGCAGAACATTCGAGACATTTGATTTTAGCAAGAGCATCATCAAGTTTTGCATGCAAGACAGGGCAAGAAGTACAAGCTCCTAGCAAAGCAGATCTAGATTTCAATTCTTCAAGATTTGACTTAAGCAAGTCACATTCTTCAATTTTAGACATATGCTTATTTTTAAGCTCAACCAATTCATTCATCACAACATCACAATCATTGCAAGTATGTTCATCAGAGACAACAGGAGCAATTTTCAAAGCATCAATTTCAGATTGAGATTTAGCAAGTGATATTTCAAGTTGAGCAATTTGATCTTTAGAGGCAACAAGCAAAGACTCAAGTTCAACAACTTTCTCCTTAGACTCACCAAGCAACGATCTAAACTCCCTCTTCTCCTTGTTGGTCTTACGAAGCACATCATCACGATTATCAAGCAATTCATTCAACCTAGCATTCTCCTTTAATAAGAAGTTGGGATCTCGATTTACCTCATCCTCAGACTCTGACTCGGAGTCTTCTTTTGCACTCTTCTTGTTGTCGGAGTTGTGCGCCATGGTACAGAAGCCTCGGGACGCCATGCACGCCAAGCCGTCGAAGTTCTCGTTCCTCCGGCGTCGACCTTGATCTTCATCCTCGCTGCTTGAGCTTGACGAAGAGTTGCTTGAACTTGTGTCGACGTCGCTCGCCCCGGCCACCATGGCTCGTTGCTTGCGCTTGTGCTTGCGGTCACCATGCTTCTTCTTGTCCTTGTCCTTGTCCTTGTACTTGTACTTGTGGTTCTTGTGATCATCTCTCGAGCGATGCTTGTGCTTGCGGTCCGGCTCTGCTGGCTCCGGACACTCGGCGATGAAGTGTCCCATCTTGCCGCACCTGTAGCACGTACTCCCAAAGCGTCTTGTACTCTTGCGGTTCTCGTACATGCGCCCGAACCTCTTGGTGAGCAACGCGAGATCCTCCTCGCTCAGCACCTCGAACTCCTCATCTGTCAAAGACACAAGCAAAGACAAGGCAGACTGCCGTGAAGAGTTAGCACCAGATCTAGAACTAGAACCACTCATAAGAGCCAGACTATAGGAATCAGTCGGGTTCTCAAGCTTGGCTCTAGCTATCCTATCAACCTCTGAGGACTTGAGCTTTGAGAACAACCCATCGACTGTGAGTGTCAGATAGCTAGCCGACTCCATAATCGCCTCAACCTTAGTGCCCCATACAGACATATCCAAGCAGTGTAAGAGCTTCAAAGCCATATCATGGTCTGTATACGGGAGGTTGTTAATGTTAGCTCTCATGTTGTTCACTATCACGGTGAACCTCGGGAACATGTCATCAATTGACTCACCGGGCAAATGAGAGAAATTCTCATATTCCCTCCGGTAAGTCGAAAAGAGCCGAGCCTTAACCCCACTATCACCTCCATGGGCGATCTCCAACTTTTGCCAAATCTTCCACGCAAGATGCTCTTCGATCACACGATTGAATTCATGCTCGTCAAGCGCTTTAAACAAGAAATCAACAGCTTTTGCATTTGCCTCAAACTTGTCCTTAGCAATTTGTGTCTCTCTCGAAGCAGGGGTGATATAGGTCGTATCAAGAGTAATATCCCATATCAACTGTCCCTTGCTTCGGAGGAAAGCTCCCATGTGAACCGACCACATCCGGTAATTCTTCCCATCGAAGATAGGAGGACCCAAACCCTTTCCGGCGTACGCCATCCTTGGATCTTAAGACTGGTTAGAATCACGAAGATCCGTAACCGGCTCTGATACCAACTGAAGGATCGAAGTGGCGACCAGAGAGGGGGGAGTGAATGGGAGCCGATAAAATTTCTTCTCGAAACTCGGCCTATGTCCCAAAGTCACTCGCCAAAAATTCCTCACAGGCTTGTCAAGGTAGCGTAGTCACAGCGGACCTACCAACCCTAGGAACAAGCTAGAACAAATTAACAAGCGGAAGCACAACTCAAAAACCAAAACGATTCGCAATCTGCCTGGGTCAGCTCGGACCGTCCGCACAGGGGCCGCGGACTGTCCGTGGTCGCGGCGGACCGTCCATAAAATCACCTCAAATCTCCAGTAGCTCCAGGCCCTTTCGCGGACTGTCTGAGCTCCTACCGCGGACCGTCCGCCAGTGTCGCAGACTGTCCGAGGAGGTCACGCGGACCGTCCGTGAAAACACTTAGCCAAATCCAAGACAACACCGTCGAACTCTTCTGCACGTACCGTCCGCCAATCACATGCGGACCGTCCGACAACCTTGCGGACCGTCCGCCAACCCCGTGCGGACCGTCCGAGAAACACGACGGACGAACAGAATGAACAGCTACAGTAACCCGCGGATCTCTCCTCCCAAATCCATCACCGGATCTCCCAAACGGCTAGAGCTCTTGAGACAAAACTTTGGGGAGATGATTAGCACCCTAAGGGAAAGCTATGCCCCAAAAATCTCGGCCTCTAACTCCCTACAACTCGAGAAATCGCGGATCACATGAAAGAACACCTTCTCACGAGTTCATCCCAAAAACTACGAATCGAGACCGATTCCCGGCGTTTGAGAGGGCAAGATCACACACAAAGAGGCGCAAGGCACTCACCCATGATCCCCTCAAACAAATCCGGAGCCAAGCGGTCTAGAAACGAAGAATCGAGCCAAGAACGAAAATAGCACAAAAAGAAACTCGAGGAGAAACAAAGAGATTCAACTAGCACTTGATTTCATTCCAACAAACAAAGGTTAGATTCTATACAAGGCTAGCAACCTCCCAAACATCCTCCCACTAAGATCGACATGAAGCACGGGCTAGCCTAGAGAAGCAAGAAAGAAATGAACTAGGGTTTTTTTCCAAAAGCTGACTTGCCATCCCCTCCACCTCCTATTTATATTAAGTGTCCTGGTGAAGGGAAGTGACCATACTACCACTACAACTTAACTCTACGATACAAGCCCTCAAGGGCAAAACGGTAAAGTTGCAGATAACTCCGCCGGCTGGGCACGCCGTCCATCCGGCCATGCTTCCCTCCTACGCAAGCTCCCGGATCCCGCCATGAGTCCACCGCTTCGAAGCTTCCCGAACGCGCCCGGATCACCGTCTCTGTCACGTTGGGCCTTCGGGCTCGGTTTTGAGGCCCAAACCGAGAAACCCTCCTCCGATGGTTTTGTGGCCCAACCATCAAACCCCGCGTACAAGCTTCGGTCGTTAGCCGCCACCTTGCACCGGCTCCAAGTCCACGACCTCGTCTTGCAATTCTTGCACCATGTTGACTGCACTTGATCCCGTCTGGCCACCGGGTCCCTCGAACCAAGCCTACTTGTCTCTCTACACCTCGGAGGCCACTCTCTGGCTAAGACCTTTCGCGCTTGTTCTTCACCTGCACCAGCGCAAACCAAGTCGCACCAACACCTGCAGTACTAGGCCAAGAGTCAGTCCACACACCGTTGTCAATCACTCATCACACTGAGAAGAGACCATCCACCGGTCCTCGGATACACATGGTCCTCAATAAGTGTGCTGCCGCCAGGAAACACGCGGACATGCATGCCGTGCGTGACGCTTTGACTAGCCCGTTGTGCGCTGGGGCCCAGTCCAGTGCTTGGTTGAGGGAGATAGGAACCTCCATCTCTCGTGTTGTCTCTACTCCGTACTTCAGTTTCAATTATTAAATTTTTTTAAAAGAGAAGTTTTATTGATCTTAGACAATTGCATCGAGATGATACAATTATATACTCCCTCCGTATCGAAATATTTGTCACCATTGACTTTTTCTTACAACTTTAACCATTCGTCTTATTCAAAAAATTATCGCAAATATGCAAATGGTAAGTCAAACTTAAAATACTTACAATAGTAAAGCATGTGACAAACAAAATGGATGGTACTTGCATAATATTTTGAATAAGACGAATGGTCAAAGTTGTAGAAAAAAGTCAACGGCAACAAATATTTCGATACGGAGGGAGTAAGATTGAACCCGGCCTCTGCATAACTAAGATACATACAGCCCATAAAAAAAAGAAAATGAAAGCATCATGACCAAAATATCACGTCGCAGCAAGCTATCACAATCGACTTCAGCTTCATCCGCTTCACAAACCAAAGCAGCTCTTGGACTATGACGTAGGCTCCCGAGACAACGCCTCGAACGAGAAAACGGCACACGAACGTGCCGAAATTGCAGTGACCCAATCAATTAAGAACAGATCAAAAGTTTTCACCCGAGAAAGTAATTCATCTTATTTCAAACAATGCCTTCAACAAGGTCACTGTCAGGTACAACCAATTAAGGTCAGACCTAGGAATTTCTTCCCGGAACCGGTGAATTAGTAATAATTACCACCACGACATAGTCACATCGTGTTGCTTCCCCCTTCTTACCAAGCCAATGCTTTCATATAGACCAGACCTGACCCACTTCAAACGGCCACGAACTCCAAATCTGGCAGACCATCTGAAATCGTAACCTGAGATACCATGCTGCAAAGTAGCCACTGGATACCCGTGCATAATCCACCGGAATAAATTGTAAATGAAATCCGTCTTTGAGTATGGGAATTCGCGAATGAAGCCAAGGTGACTCATGTCTCCTGGTCTATATGAAAATAAAGACGAAATTGAAGATGTCATCACCAGATGTAGTTGCAAAGTCTGAACCAGGGGCCGCCGCCGACTGCCTTGGGGATCCGACCCCACGCAGCCGCCGGCCATGGCACCCACACAGGCCACCTGCCGCCGCGAGCCACCCGTGCCTGGCCGCACGCAGGTCTGGCCGCCGGCCGCAGGTCAACCGCCCCCGCCGGCAAGCTGCCCCCCCACCGTCGAACGCAAAGACACCTTTCCACCGCCAATGCGCAACCTCCTGACGCGGATCCACCACCGGAGTCTCCGGATCCGGCCCCACCGGCGCCGGACCTGCTGCCGGAGCCACGGCATCTCCATGGATCCCGGTGAGCTGTAGGCAGGGGAAGGTTGAGAGGCCTCGCCGCCGCCTTCCTCGCGGCCGCGCGAGCTTCTGGGCGGCGCGCTCCGGCAGCGGCAAGACAGAGAGAGGGACACCGGAGGTGAGGTTGCCGCCGGGATGGGGGTTCCTCCCTTGTCGCCCGTGGGGGGCGACGCGGATCCGGACCAATGGACTTGGAGCATCCGTGTTTCATTCGCCCGCGTTTCTCTGCTCCCGCAAAAAAAAATTCAAAGAGAATCTTATATGCATGGAGTATTAAATGAAGTATATTTGCAAAACCTTTTTTGAGATGAGTGCAACTTTGCGTGATGAATCTAATGAGCCTAATTAGTTCATGATTTACTACAGTAATGCTACAATAACCATCTGCGATCAAAGGCCTCATTAGATAAGTTTCGCAAATTAACCGGAGGTTGTGAAAATAGTTTTGTAAATTGACTTTATTTGATACCCTTAATTATTGGTCAAACATGACTGGAAATTTTTTGCCATCCAAAGAAACACAGCCTTTAGATTTTTGAATTTTTTTCCAATAGAATCCTGCATTGAATGGAGTATTAAATAAAATATATTTATAATTTTTTTAAGGATGAGTGTAACTTTACGCGAGAATCTAATGAACCTAATTAACACATGATTTATTACAGTAATGCTACAGTATCCATCCTCTAATCGTTCGGCCAAAGGCCTCATTAGATAGGTCCCGCGAATTAACCGGGGATGTGAAGGTAGTTTTGTAAACTAACTTTATTTGATACCATTAATTAGTGGTCAAATGTAGGGGTAAAAAATTTCCACCCCAAAGAAACACTTCGGATGGAGGCTCGGTTTCGTCCTTAAATTATTAAAATGATCATTCTAGTCCTCGAACTTTTATATATGGCTCGTTTTTATCCTTTTTCCTAGATGGCATGTCACATTGACACGCCATATCATCATCTAGTCAACTAGGGTTCACCGGGCTTGAAATAACTCTTTTCATCGCTCTCTTCTTTTTCCATTAGACTAAGGATGAGAGCCACATCTCATTTCTCCCTCCCATAGACCCGCTATTTTACACAATAAAAAACACAAGTAAAATATAATAAGTCATCTATATCTTTTTTTAGTCAATATAGTATAAAAATAATGTCTTACAAACCTCAAGTGGATGTAGATGTCAGATAGACACGGACATATGCAGTAGAAAGCGTATTTAATAAATCCTAGTTGTTTGAATGCTGACGAGGCACACCAACATGGAATGACAAGTAGGACAAAGAACGAAATTGAGCCACATGAGAAAGTTCGAGAACTGGAATGACCATTTTAGTAGTTCATGGATGAAATTAAGCCTTGGTTGATAGTTTGAGGACTAAAATGGCTATTCCTCCTTATTAAATCATGCTTCCTCGCCCGTGTGGAACATTTGTGATCATTACTACATTTCTTCAACAAGTAATCCAATCAGAGCAAGTGTTATATTAGGATTTGAAGATCAAAGAGTATCCTATATCTCTCCATTCCTCTTAAGCTACTTATTTATTCCAAATTAAAGAAAAGAGTGTCTTTCCTCCTCCTCAAATAGTCTACCATCTTACACTATCAATCCACTCCTCTCAGCATGTTCGTGTTCGGAATGCCTTCATGGTTATCTCCGCCTCCACCACTACAACGTTGACCGACAACACGCACCGTCCCTCCATTGGATATGCTTGTGTTTTACTAATACAAGGGGCGAAGGTATATAGTATTTATGGGCGCAAATGCACCCACAAGAAATAAAAAATTAGTGATTTGGATCAAAATTTTACTATATTAGAGCTGTAATAAAAAGGTTTTCGATTGGTACATTCATCTATTATTCATCTTCCATTGTGCTCTCTAGCCCGGACTCCTTGAGACGCTGCGAGTTCTGCTAAGCTGCAGCTGCTCGCTTGATCGGCCGCATGAATAAGGAGCGCGCATGACCTGCCTGAGGAAGGCACCTACACGGGTCGTCGGACACTCGGACTCGAGGGCCATCGTCGACGCGGTAAACTACTGTAAGTTCCTCTAGGCAAATATCCTACTACCTCCGCCTCCACCACTACAAGGTTGCCCAACTGTACGCACCGTCCCTCCACTGGATATGCTTGTCTTTTAGTAATATAGGGGCGAAGGTATGTAGAGGGGTGCAAATGCACCCACAAGAAAATGAAAAACTAGTGATTTGGATCAAAAATTTCATCATATATGCATCCTTTGCAGCTCAAGTTTATGCACCCACAAGGCAAATATATTATCCTCTAATTGCTCTAGTTTCGCCACTCAATATAAAAAAAATCTGAAATTAAACAGAATTGTGAAATTTTGATATTGGTAGTTCCCATGTGGTTTATGCATTACCCAAACGATCTACGAGCATGGATGGGGCAACGAGCGGCACATGATCGACACGTGACACAACACATTACTTGATATGTGAACGCGTTTCCACACAGAATTAGTTACAGATACGGAAAATATTGGCAGACCGGTAATAAAGAGGTTCGGCAATTGGTATTCACTGGTTATTCATCTTCCATTGTGCTCTCCGGCCTGAGCTCCTTGTGACGCTGTGACTTCTGCTAAGCTGCATTTGCTCGCTTGATTGGCCACCGGCGTGGGCAATGAAGGGGAGTGGCGGAGGCCGACACGTCATCAATGAAGAAGGAGCGTGCACGACCTGCCTGAGGGAGGCACCTACGGCGAGCTATCGGACTCGAGAGAAAGGAGCCTAGGGGTTAGCATAGGCGGATCCAGCGTGGCGGCAGGGGGGCACAAGCCCCCTACCCCCATAGAGTCTGTGGCCGGGATCGGCGAGATTAGCAGCTGCTGCGGTGGGAGGAGGCAGTGGTAAGATTCATCCATGCTAGATTTTCGTTAGACTCAGATCCTTAAAATGCTTGTCCAAATATGGTTTGCGCCATTGTACTAAAATCATGCCCTTGCGTTAGTGCCAGCTATGGTATTTTCTACTATGCATTTTGTAGATTTCATTTTTGAGCAGTAAACTTTGCAGTCCTCAGTTTTCTGAGTTAGATCACCACCACAAGTTTACTGAATTTCAATAAGCTGGCCTATTTTCTAGGTGGTGCTTGCAAAGGCCGAAGGCTCTTGTTTATAAAGAAAATCAGAAAAAACATTTGACCCTCCGGAAAATTTCAGTAAGCTTATGTGTTTTCTGGGTGGTGCTTAACTTCAATATATGTTGCAGCATTAATACTTATTTTTGGAGGTAGTCCGTGACCGTGAGAGGAGTTGAATTATAATCAAAGTTTGATCTATCTCTTCTAAGTAGGCAGGCGGCACTCTTTGTTCAACCAAAAGGGTTTTACATTTTTTTATGAGCTTCTTCCTTTTCTTTTCAGAGATTATTTTGGTTCCATATCGAACTGTAATTGTTAAGATTTCCAATAATGAAGAAAAGATTTGGCCAGTTATGAATCACAACTATGTTTCTTCTCAACAGAGTTAGTTCTTTACCCTTCTACCTGTCCACTTTTTGTTGTGCCTGAAAGTGATCATCAATTATGAACTAAGCTTTGAGATTCTACTGATTTCGAAGAGGTAAATTTAAGACTTACAAATATCGGGTAATGGCAATAGGAGTTATTGAGAATTGAAATGTAATAATCAAATATTCAGTTGTTTTGTACTGTCACTGATATTTAATTCTTTTCTGAAATATCGAGCAACAAAAGAATTATGTAGAGCAAACTCAATTTCCTTTTAGTGAGAATTTGAATTTATTATGCCACTGGAAAACGGTTGTGTGTCAAGTCCATCTCCAAGAGAGACATGGTGGCAATCAAATATTCAGTTGTTTTGTGAATTGCATAGAGACATTGATGTATCGATTATATATATACTCTTCTGTCATATTTGGTTTTGTTTGAATATGGTGCTATTGCACATGCTTCACCAATTATACCTATACTATCTCGTTCTACCTTTCGAATCCCGTTGCAACCCACAGGCATATTTCCTAGTATTAACTAAAAATTAGAAGCCATTGTCCACTTGTAAAGAAACTTTTGCCATTTTTGGGCCTTGTACTGAATCTAGTCTATCCTTTTGGCAATGGTTGGTTACATCTATGTTTTTATTCTTTGTCCAGATTACCTTCTCAAATTTGAATTTCTTATTTGAAAATTTTGGGTACAAAATTGCAGGTAACGGTCACACCAGGTTTAATTATTATAGCAAATCACATTATCTAAAAAAATCATTATAGCAAATCAAATAGGTAGATGAAACCCTGTTCCACCAATTTACCTTGACGCTTCTGCATCGTCATTAAAAACAAAAGTTGACGCACTTGTATTTAATCGTAGACTATATATCACCCTATCGATTGCTTAATCTCTTCGAAGAAAGGGTTTTAGTTTCCTCACAGAAGAAGCTGAATCCCGTCAATAAGAGTGCAGGATCTGTGGAGCTCCACCTCGCACCTCGGTTTTCTTCGAAATTCAGTAGTCATGCATCCCATGACCTGGCCGGTTATACCTACCGTAAGTTTCAACTTCATCACGTATCACTCGCCAATCACCATTTCCATGTATAGTTAAGATCTCCAAGACAAGGTCAAACATGGTTGATCGGCCGGTAACGTGCATGCATGTAACAGCCAAAGTAATGTAAGCAAAGCAACCTCTTCCACTTTATTCATTGGTGCAAACCATTGTTAACCAAGAGTTTTGGATCCTTGCTGACGAAAACGGAATCTGGTGATTGTACAAGCATGTAGGTGTCCTCTAAAAAACGGAGCAAGGATCCAATCGAGCGCATTAGCAGCGTCAATTTGCAAGATAAACTAGCTAGGTCAATGTACGTGATCCGGTGATTGGTCCAGTAGCATGCAAGTGCCTATCAAAGTTATATAAGCGAGAAATTGCCCCTGTTTGTGCCATTGGTGCGGACCATTAACAACTAAGAGTTTCGGATCCCTGTATAACAAAATCGGCATCAGGCTGGAAATGCAGCCTTGCAATAATAATCTCATCTCTAAAATGGAAGAAAAGTCCAATTCGTGCACCATTCAGTTCTGCAAGTTAAGACAAGCAGCTAGGTCAACACGCCACTGCTCTGGAAACGTTCATGTATAAGAACACCCTAAACCTCTCGCATGTAATGTTCCATCGATATATATCGGTACTACAAAGTACAAACCAGTGAAACTACTGACAGCGCGGAAGAGAGGGACTGATCAGAGAGATGGAAGCGACGGCCCTGAGCTTGGCGAGGTCCGTGCTGGACGGCGCCATAAGCAGCGCCGGTTCGGCCGTCGCCGACGAGGTCGCACGCCTCATCGGGGTCCCGAAGGAGGTGGACTTCATCCGGAACGAGCTGGAGATGATGCAGGCCTTCCTCAAGGTGTCCTCCACGCACCCCGAGGCCGCCGACGCCGTCAGGCAGACGTGGGTGAAGCAGGTGCGCGACCTCGCGTACGACGTCGAGGACTGCCTCCTAGACTTCGCGCTCTACGCGGCCAGGACCCTCCTCGTCGCGGGCGGGCTCCTGGCTCCCCGGCGCCGTCGCCGAGCGCCGCCGGATCGCCGCGCGGATCCGGGACCTCAAGGTCAGCGTCGTGGAGCTGAACCAGCGCAACCGGCGGTACCGCATCGTCCTCGTCGACGACAGCCCCGCGGCGGCGGCGGCGGCGGCCCGCGTCGTCGAAGAACAGTCGTCGCCCGTGCTCCCCTACCACGACGCGCACTCGGCCGAGCTCGCGTTCCAGGTGTCGGACGTCATCGGCCGGCAACGCGAGAAGAAGGAGCTGATCGACCTGATCTCAGCTGGCGCTACTGCCAGTGCCGGCAACAACGCCGGCCTGAGGGTGGTGTCGGTGTGGGGGATGGGCGGCATGGGCAAGTCCTCGCTGGTGCGCATGGTGCACAACGACGCGGCGCTCCTCGACGAGTTCGACTACGGCGCGTGGGTCACCGTGCCGCACCCACTCGACAACCCCGACGTGTTCATGCGGCGGCTGAGGAAGGAGCTCGGCGTCGCCGGCGACCAGAGCGTCGGGGATTACCTGCGGGAGAAACGGTACCGGGTCATCGTGGACGACCTGCTTGACCCGGAGGAGTGGGAGCACATATGGAAAGTTCTTCAGTTCGGCAACAAGGAGGGAAGCCTTATCATCGTGACGACGCGCCGGGAGGACGTCGCTCGGCTGTGCGCGGGGAATGCGGCTGAGGGGCATGGCCATGTCTACGAGCTGAAGCCTCTGGGGGATGTAGAATCCATGAAGCTCCTCAGTCTCAAGGTGCGTCTTACTTGGCAACCTTCTCGTATATTGCAGTGTGTATATATAACTTTTAAACGACTGAAACCATTATTTACTTCAAGTCAAACTATTAGACTATTACCAACATCAAGAAACTCACATATAGTACTGCAATTTTGAAATACGTAGTTGTAGCTTTAGGTGTGTATGCATTATTCGACATTTTAGAAGGGTTGATTAAAAATATAATTCAATAATTGGAAAGGCATATTCAAGTTTCCAAAATCTAATTCAACAACATATGAATAGTTATTCAACAATTTAATTTGCAACTAATTTAATAATTTGGGAAACCTAACCCAACAATTTGTGAAGGTTGATTGGACCTCTATTATCTTATTAACTAGTTAAAAAACAAGGTTTTGACTTTCAATTGGCTTTCGAGCTCGATGTAATTGTCTAAAATTAATAAAGTTTCCCTTTTCGAAAAAAGTATGTTAACAAAAAAATGAAAACAAAGAAAATTAACCACTTCCATTAAAGAAAACATTAACCCATGATTAAGCGTAGCTCAGTTGGTAAGGTTCTTGTGATGGGACATGTCCACCCGAGTCTGTGTACCGTTGACAATGATGTATCTGTGATAACTTCATAAATAGAGTGTCTGCATATGTTTATAAATCATGGACCACTACATTACACAGGAAAATAATCCAAAGTAAACAATTCTATCCCTATTTATAAGTGCAGTTGTTTGCATGCAATGTGGAAACAATAGTGATAACACATGAAACAATTATGGGACTCATTGGAAAAAATACACACATAGAAAAGAAAACAAGAAAATTCATCTTGTCACTTCCTTCTCCAGTATACTCAAAGTAGATCATAGCAATCATGTTTTTGTAGGACAAGAGCTGGACATTCACATTGTCACATCCTTCTCTGTTTGTCACTAACCCATTCTGTTTTCCAAGGCACTTATTTATCTTGTTCTATTTTTCTGACATTTTTAGGTCTACAAAAGGATTGAGTACACGTTGCAGGATGACATGAAGGAGCAAGCCCTCTATATCTTAAGCCAATGCCATGGGCTGCCCCTTGCCATATCGACTATAGGAGGTCTCCTAGCCAACAGACCGAAAACAAGTATAGAATGGCGGAACCTGCATGAACACCTTGGGGCAGAGCTGGGGTCTGGCCTCAGCAACATCACTAAGGTTATCAATTCAAGTTATGATGGCTTGCGGTATGACCTGAAATCGGTCTTCTTGTACCTCAGTATCTTTCCGGAGAACCATGAGATCAGACGCACCCG
Source organism: Echinochloa phyllopogon (assembly GCA_033239725.1). Lineage (NCBI taxonomy): Eukaryota > Viridiplantae > Streptophyta > Magnoliopsida > Poales > Poaceae > Echinochloa > Echinochloa phyllopogon. The sequence continues at coordinate 42,987,119 of BTCW01000002.1, read as the reverse complement.
CTTACTGAGGCGGTGGATGGCAGAAGGCCACATAACAAAGAACTGTGACATGCCTGTGGAGGATGTAGGAGAACGTTTTTATACTGAGCTTATCAACAGAAGCATGATTCAACCCTCCAAGGTTAGCCTTGGATTAGTAAAAGCTGATCGTTGCCGGGTCCATAGCATGGTACTGAAAATCATACTAGCCAAGTCTATTGAGGAGAACCAGCTATTCCTCATTGAGAAGCACTCCAATGAGGTTCCACAAAGTAAGATACGACATCTGGTAGTGTCCAGATGGAAGACAAGGGGCAAGAAATTGGAAAACATAAACTTATCATATATCCGATCATTGACAATCTTTGGGGAGTGCCCTGCATCTCTCATCTCTCCAAAAATGCAGCTCTTGCGAGTGCTGGACTTGGAGGACACAGAAAATCTGAAGAATTGTGACCTCAAGCACATAGGAGAGCTACATCACCTGAGGTATCTGTGCCTGCGAGGAACAATTATTTCCAAACTTCCGTCTTCCTTGCAGAATCTTCGATACTTGGAGACATTAGATATCCAAGATACACATGTGAGACAACTCCCTGGAGGCATCAGCAAACTTAAGAAGCTACGCTATCTTCTTGCTGGCATCAACTTCACCAAAGAGTTGCTGCAGAAGATGGGGGAGTCTGGGAGGAACAACCATAATGCCAGCATATTTGGAATGGAGTGTTGTAAGGTTTTCAAATCGGACGGGTTCACTGTAAGAGCCCCCAAAGGAATTGAGAAGCTAGAGAATTTGCGCGTGTTGGGCGGTATCAATGTTGGCAGGGGCCATGGTGTGGCAGGAAGGATCAAGAAGCTGACGAACTTGATGAATTTGCAAAGGTTAGGTGTAACGGGGCTTAATGAGGAAGGAGGACGGGAACTGTGCAAGTCGATAAGAGAACTCTCTAGATTGCAACGGCTAGAAGTGTGCTCTGACTCACTAAACTTTCTTGACTCAATGGATGAATCAGGAATACCAAAACATCTAGTTTCACTGAGGCTTTGTGGTAAACTCACCTACCTGCCTGTATGGGTCAGTTCACTCAACAATTTGGCAAAGGTGAAGCTAATGGGGACACAGCTGAAGCAGAATGATATTCTGCACCTTCAAAACTTGCGTAACCTGGCTTTCCTAGGCCTGTGGGAGAACTCCTACATAGAGGAGTCGTTGGTTTTCTGTACTGCTACGTTCCTAAAACTCAAGTTTCTTCACATTGACAGGTTACAGAGGGCTCAAAGAGTGACAATCGAGCAAGGGGCGATGCCTCAGCTTGAGCAACTTTGGCTGGACAAATGCCCATCGCTGCAAGACAACGAGGATGGCTTGTCTGGAGTGCCACACTTGTTGAGCCTTAAGGAGCTTCTTCTTAAGAATTGTGGTGAGAAGGAGAACCTGATTAACACACTACAGGGACAAGTCAATGAGCATCCCAAACGTCCTAAATTCCTCATTGGAAAGTCGAAGATGCCCACAAGAACGACATCCGAGTAGTGAAGATGGCGGCTGGAGGAATGTGTTATGAATGCATTTTTTTTTGTACAACAGTGTGTCCCTTTTTGATCTGTTATAACTTATAAGCATATTGTTGACGCTCAAATGATTCTTCGCATGCAAATTAAATTTCTCCGCACGGTGAAAAGCACTCAAACTATGGAGACGGCAGAACCTCGGAAATTTGGCGCTCCGGCTTGCAATTGCAAACAAAACACTTCTCCTGGACGCCGCAAAAGAGCAAAGGGCTCTGACACGAGAGGGCTCACCTATTAGACTAGTCTTTTGGGTTGAGTTAGGCATGAACCTTGGTTGCTGCTCCGTTGGACTTAGGATTGTTATGGGAGAGATTGTTAGGTTAGACCCAGAGCTAGACTTCTGCATGTATCTCGGTACCCGAAACCAGATGACCCCGGTCCCACACACACGGTCCTCAGACCGACCTGGGCCATCTCTTGACCAGTGCTTTGGCACACGGGACCGACAAGGGGATTTTTTTTTATTTTTCCATAAATTGTGCAGCACCTAGGGATTGAACCCTGGGTGGGAGCTCCCCAGCCGGTGGCCTTTGCCACTACACTGTGAGCTCCTTTGCACATATATCATCAAATAACCCATCTTTTTAATTCATACCTCAGTTTAAATGGCCCAAACCTAACTTGTTCCTTTCTTTTCCATAGAATCAAATGTATACTTCTTATTAATGGTTTTCTCTATTTATTTATAATATTTATGCAACATATAACCAATAAAAATAATTTATGTGCTCTAGTATTCATCAAGGTTTTCTATAATATGTGTATTCTTTAATGGGCACGGACGACCCGTGGGTACCCATAAACCCGATGGGCATGGATTTGGACAAAATATCAAATCCGTGATGGGTCATGAATTTTTTTAATGGGTGCGCGAGTTTAATTTTCGTGAGCATGGGTTTGAGATGGCAAAACCCGGAGGCTTTGAACCCGTTTCCATCTCGCAATGGTTCAAAAATCTAGAGCGCGACATCAGGCGATGCGTGTACTCGTCTCTTCATGTTGCATGCCAACAACAGGAGGAAACTACTCATCCCAGCCCTAACCATCGGTAATGGAACTACCATGACAAACCATGAGCAGAAAGAAGAAGCTGTGTTCGAGCATTTTGCAAACTTGATGGGTAAACCCCAGGAGAGATCGATCTCTGAGTTTAAATTGGGGCAACCTCGGCTATCGGCAAACATGACCTGAGTGAACTAGAACATCCTTTCGAGAACCGCTTTCTCCTGAAGGCGAAGATTGGCGAGGCCTTGGACCAATGGACTCAACGGGCTGCGCTGCGCTGTGTGGCCGCAGCTGCGGAAGAAGGTGCGGGAGCTGCATGTTCCACCGGCAATTGGGACGGTGACCCAAGCGTTGTTCATTACACGAGCTAGGCTGCGTCCCGCTTTGATCCCGTCCCTCGTCGTTCTGAGATAAAGTTGAGCAACATATTTGACTGTTTTGCCTTTGCATACTCCACCGCGTTTTTCCAACTTCAACTGCCGGTCGCCAACAAGTAAATTGACTGGTAAAACATCAAAGTGGACCAATTTTTTTTTTACTAAACTTGACATCGACGGTTTCTGGTTTTATCAACAAAACTAAAATCAAGCTTGTGTCTAGTCTTTTTCTTGGATGCGACCGGAGGTGCGGACCAGCGGACCCCTATTGACTCGTACAGTATATGTATATGGTCTGCATATATATGGAATACTGTATCACTTTCTTCCACCTTAAAAGCACGCGAATGGCCTCTGAAATTCCACCTCATTTTTCTTGGAAAGTTGACTAGTCTACCTACCGGTACCCGGCCGTACGTCCCCACACCGCACGTTACAAAACTTGTGTGCTTCCTGTGAAGCTTCTATATATCAGAAAACTTCAAATCACGATGACCGTAAGAGGTAAGACCTTGCAAGTCGTCGTCCTCTTCCTAAGCTGAAGCAGCAAACTCGAATTCGAGCACCAAGGGAGGCGCCAATTCGCAGGACACACTAGCTGCTAGGTCAGTACGTTTTGGTCTGTCGACGCACGTGTTCTGCCCAGTGGCCACCAAATTCCTACATATGCAGTCATGCAGAGCGATCCCCGCTTAGTGCATTGGGGGGCAAACCACTAATTAGCAGCTGCTAGCCTAGCCTGACAGAGAGATGGAGGCAACGGCGGTGAGCTTGGCGAGGACCGTGCTGGACGGCGTCCTGAGCAGGGCCGGCACCGCCGTCGCCGATCAGGTGGCGCGCCTGCTCGGCGTGCGCGAGGAGGTGGACTTCATCCGCAACGAGCTGGAGATGATGCAGGCGTTCCTCAAGTTGAACTCGACCCATCCCGAGGCCACCATGCGCAACGACACCGGCAAGACGTGGGTGAAGCAGGTGCGCGACCTCGCGTACGACGTCGAGGACTGCCTCCTCGACTTCGCGCTCTACGCGGCCAGGACCTCCTCGTCGCGGGCGGGCTCCTGGCTCCCCGGCGCCGTCGCCGAGCGCCACCGCATCGCGGCGCGGATCCGTTGCCTCAAGGCCGGCTTCGAGGAGCTGAACCAGCGCAAGCTGCGGTACCACATCGCCACCAACCCGGCCGGCGCGAAGGAGCAGGCGCAGCTGGCGTCGTCGTCCATGCTGCCCGACAGCGGCGGCGTGCACTCGCCCGAGCTGGCGTTCAAGGAGTCCGACATCATCGGCCGGGGCGACGAGAAGGCTAACCTGAAGCTGCTGATCTCCGGGGCGGGGGAGGCAGAAGTTATCCACGAGGAGGATCAAGCAGCAGCAACACCACGTACTAGTACTACATCATTATTAATCCATGAGGAGGATCAAGCAGCAGCAGCAGAAACACCACCTACTAGTACCAGTACATCATTATTAAGGGGGCTAATAGATTTTTTCTATAGTTATTATTACATAGCGCCAACGACGACAAGGAGGAGTCCACTTAACAACGGAGGGGCTAGTACTAGTAGGTCCCTCTCTGTGGTCCCACGCCCACCACCTTCCGGCGCGGTGCGCGTGGTGTCGGTGTGTGGGATGGACGGCATGGGCAAGTCCTCGCTGGTGCGCATGGTGCACAACGACCCGGAGCTCCTGAGCGAGTTCGAGTGCGGCGCGTGGGTCACCGTGCCGCACCCGCTCGACAACCCCGACGTGTTCAGGCGGCGGCTGGCGAAGGAGCTCGACGTGTTCACCGTGCCGCAGCACCCGCTCGACCGCGGCGGCCAAGTGGTCCGCCGCCGGCGCCGGCGCCGGCGGCTGGGGAATAAGCCGGAGCTCGGCGGCCTGGCACACGAGCAGGAGAAGATCGAGGAGCTCCTGCGGGAGAAGAGGTACATGGTCGTCGTGGACGACGTGCGCACCGTGGAGGAGTGGGATAATGTGTGGCAGGTGTTTCAGTTCGACAACAACATGGGCAGCCGCATCATCGTGACGACGCCGCTGGACGACGTCGCTCGGTACTGCGCGGGGGCGGGGAATGTGGCGGAGGGACCTAAGCTTATCTACAAGCTGAAGCCGTTGGGGGATGAGGCGTCCAAGGACCTCCTATTTCGGAAGGTGCGTGCTCCGTATCTTACTTCGATCTCCTCAGTCGACGATGAAAGCTGGGTTAAGCTCGATCAGCGCAACTGATCAATCTTTACTGACAGTATATTATCTCTTATGAAATATATATTAATTATTGATTATTTATTATGGTAGGTCTTAATCTATCTTTATATACACTAGTACAAAAAGAGAGGCATTAGTTCCGGTTGGGAGGGGCATTTAGTCCCGGGACTTGAAGGGGTCATCCTCTTAGTGCGCCTGGGACTTGGTCGGTAACACGGGAGGGCCACGTGAATTTTCACCCGTAAATACGTAGGTGTGGTTCGTGGGATTTAAACCCAGGACATCTGCCTCGCATGTAGCCTCGTTTACCATCTTACCTACAGAGCACATGTTACATGTGGTACATTCTTGGGTGCTTTCCTTTAAAATTATCCCGTAGAGGACCTTTAGTCCCGGGAGGGAACACCAATTGAGTAGTATAGTTCACTGTGAGTCGGGGAATAGTCAGTCAATAGAACTCCAGTCAACCAACGACCTGGTGTTCCTAATAGTTGTGAATTTTTTTAACAAAAACTTTTGGTTTCTTGGCTAGAGGATACCGATCGGTGCAAGTTGAACCTGTTGCACCCTATGTTAGCTTAAATTTTCAATATTTTAAGAAACTAGCAAGACCACACGTGCGTGTCGCACGTTTAATAGAAACACACGTTTAGTAGAAAATAAGATTAATGATAGTTGGCAAGAGATCATATTGGTTATGAACTCGACGATTTTCACGTAAGCGCGTGTCTTTTTTTTACCGCAACGAGGCGTAACGTTTTATGATTTCTTCAAAAGTGTGACTAAAGAGTCCGACGAAAATCGTGAGTTTGAAAAAATTCTACTATGGCTGATTTGTGGGCCCGTCAGCTTGAAAGTTTTGGATCTTTATAGTATAGATATTGCTTCAAATTTCAGGTTTACTCCAAAATAATCAAATTGCTTTAAATTTACTAAGAAGAAAATTCAAAATCCATGAAAAGAAATCGAGACAGCTACTGAGGCACGGACCGGGGGGAGGAGGGTCGCCCTCCTCTCGAGGGCGACGCGGGCGGAACCCGCGCCACCGCCACTTCTTCAGCCTCCCCCCGCGCGCTTCCTGCCCCGCCGCCGCCCGAGCAGTCCTCCACCGCGCGGCCGTGAAGACGGGGCGGCGCCACCCCTCTCCTCCCCCTCTTCTCTCCGCTCCTCCCCGATGGATTCCCCATGGCCAGCTCCTGCTTTCGGGCGTGTCCCCTCCGTCGCCGGCGTGAGGCTCCCTCCGGCGCGGGCCGCAGTGGTGGCGGGTTCTGGGACCGGCCCGCTTCGCCGGGGACGGCCGGTTCTGGGACTGGCCCCAGATCTGGGCCTCGCCTCGTGGCCGGCCGTCTGTGCGGTCCCTGGGCCCGGCGTGGCTCCGGGAGGCGCGGGTCGCCTCGCGGTGACCCCAGCTCCGGCGAGGGTGGCCGGATCTGGTGGGGCGGCTCCCCTCCCCTCGAATCCGGACCGCCGGCTTTGGCCTTGCCAGTCCCGGTTCCCGCGGCGGCCTGGCCTCCTGGCCGCGCGTGTGGGCGGGGCTGGCCTGCTCGGCGGGTGGCCCGGGGCCCGCGCGGGCTCGGGCTTCAGCGCCAGCGTGGCCTGCAACTCTAGACCTTCGGCGGTGGGGGGATTAGCTTCATGGTGGCTCCCTTGTCTCGGTGGGAGGTGCGATGCATGTGACTTCATCTTGGCGGACGGGTCCGCCTCCGGTCCTTGCATCGCCGACGAAGCTGTCCCTGTAGCGCCGTCAAGTCACCGCCGCTGGGTTCATGATCTCCAGCTCACTCTGTGAGGCACGGTGCCGTTCTGTCGAGAGAACGACAGAAGATTTGGGACCAATCGAGGGTTCCAAACCTTCCCGAAGGTCGGGTGTTGCCGTGCGAGTGCATATGGAACCTAGTGGTGAGCTTCGGCGACTGCGAAGGTGGGCGATGGATGGAAGCGAGTGGGAGCGGTATTGGTGCTCTCGGCCCGTTGGGCGGTGATCCTCAAGCAAAAGCTTCAACTCGGGTGCTGGGTTGGGCAACGGCGTTCTGCTCCTCCCTCATGAGGGCGTTGTCTGCAGGGTTTCGTTCGACGGCGGTTCGTGGAAGCTCTCCGTGGTGAAAACTAAACGTTGGCGCCACTGCGCCATTGCCTTCCTGAAGGCGTTGTTTGGAGCTCTTCCTGTAGCTGTTGGTGATGGAGTTTTAGGCTTCACAGTTGGTCAGCTCCAATAGATGGTGTTTTGGTCTCTTGACCCTTTAGTTTGGTTGTATAGAGTAGTCTTAACCTATCTCTGGCGAGAGACCTAGAGGGTCCTTTTTAGGATCTATTGGATGCTGCTCGTCTTGCGGCGTGCGCTTTATTATAAACTGGTAATCTCAGTTTTTTCCTTAAGCTTTATTTATAAAGCTAGCTTCGGTCTTTGGAGAAAATCCATAAAAATAGGTAAAATGATTCTATATTTTTCTCCAGACCAAAGAGTTAAAACCCTGCTGACATCTAGAGAAAGCGTAGAGATTAATGTTTTTTTTGAAAAAAAAGAGATTAATGTTTGGCCGTGAACCAAATGTCCGTTTTATATGTTTGGCAATGCCTTGACGGCTCGTTTGGTTGGAGGTAATTAGAAGAAGGGAACGTGAGTTGAGAATTGAGAGATTAAACTTCTATTGTTTGTTTCATGTCCATGGGAGTTTTAGTGGGATGAGGAAGAGGAATTTAGAGGAGCAATTCCCACTGATCTCTTTCCAGAGGGTGGGGTGGTAATTGGGAGGGAATTTGTTTTGAGTGCAAGATGGATACATCTCCACCGTTAATTATGACTTAAAATATAATTCTCAATCTCTAGACCCCATACCAAACAAAGGATATCAAGTCTCGCTTAAACTCTCACTCCCAATTCTCTCCGCAAGCCAAATAAAAGAATGGGACTAAAAATCAATTTCCCAAGTGAATTCCCTCTATCAACTCCCACCACTAATTCCCACGCCTCTTCCCCGTCAGTTGCCAAACGCACCCTGAGATTACTTTCTATTCTTGCCTTGAGATTTCCCCTTTCTGCTGGCCTTCTCATGCGCCGCCTCGTCCCCCACCCTTTGCCCCTTTCACATAATCACATTTCATCCACAAGACCACAACCCCAGCTACCCCACGGCGGCACGGCAGTACGGCGCCGCCTCCGCCGCGCGCGCGCCGGGGCCGGGGGGTGCAGAAAGCATGAACAGAGGGAGGGTAGAACGTAGAGAGACTGGTCGCTGCGTTGTCATGTGTGACCTGATCTCCCGAGGGGTACGCGGCCGCAGCACTAGTGGTCTACTGAAGCCACGACGGTTATGCGAGCAGGCTGGGACAACAGGAGGGAGGGCGCACCTAGGCCAATTCAGACCGGCGTGTGCATATTGCTCTCGGTAACCTCCATTTGCTCCTCGCGGGACTGCATGTGTCCACGCCTTCAACATGTTCGACGAAATGCATACATGTCACATGCCACTATTCGTTCACGGAGCACCAACGTAATATATCCTTAGAAGCTTACTTTTGTTGCTGCGTAAGGGCAAGGTGGATAAGCTTATAACTAGTACAAACAGATGAATTTGTACAGTCTGCAATATATAGCTTGCATAAGGGATGAGCTTGTGCCTAGCAATTGCAAGGATCAAAATCTCCATGACACACAGTCTACTATATTTCTCACTGATCCATTTCATTGTTAAGGATAACTATTTATCCGTTACATTCCATTGTTTGTAGGTGTATAAAGGATCTGATTATCCTTTGCCACCACTGGACATGAAGGAGGAAGCCAGCCATATCTTGAGGAGGTGCCGAGGGCTTCCACTTGCAATTTCTACAATAGGAGGTCTCCTCGCCAATAGGCCTAAAACGAGCATAGAATGGAGGAAACTACACGAACACCTTGGAGCAGAGCTGGAGACTGACCTCTGCAAGATCCCCAAAGCGATTGTCTCAAGTTATGATGACTTGCCGTATCACGTGAAATCGATGTTTTTGTACCTCGGTATCTTTCCCGAGAACCATGACATCAGACGCACACGCTTGCTCAGGCGGTGGATGGCAGAAGGCTACATAACAAAGAACCGTGGCATGCCTGCAGAAGAAGCTGGAGACCGTTCCTACAGTGATCTCATCAACAGAAGCATGATTCAGCCTACCAAGGCCAGCCTTGGAGTTAAAGCTGATAGATGCCGGGTTCATAGCATTTTGCTGGAGATCATACTGCCCATGTCCATTGAGGAGAACCAACTATTCCTTGTCGACAAGCAATCCAATGAGGTTCCACAGAGTAAGATACGCCACTTGGTAGTATCCAGATGGAAGAAGAAAGATGAGAAGCTGCGAAACATAGACGCATCATACATAAGATCTTTGACAATCTTTGGGGAGTGCCCTGCGTCTCTCATCTCTCCAAAAATGAGGCTGTTGCGAGTGTTGGACCTGGAGGACACAAGCAATCTGAAAAATGATAACCTCAAGCACCTAGGGGAGCTACAGCACCTAAGATATCTCTGCCTTCGAGGAACGGGCATTTCCAAACTTCCGTCTTCCTTGAAGAACCTTCGATATCTGGAGACATTAGATATCCAGGACACAGATGTGAGAGAACTTCCTGATGGCATTGCCAAACTTGAGAAGCTCTGTTATCTTCTAGCTGGTGTCAACTTTTCAAAAAGTTTGCTGCGAAAGATGGAGTCAGGAAAGGAAAACCATAAAGTCAGCCTTCTTTCCTGTTTATGCTGCAACCGTAGTGAGTTCTGCAAGGATTTCAACTTGAGTGTAAGAGCTCCCGACGGAATCGAGAAGTTACAGAACTTGCGCATGTTGGGGGTGATCAATGTTGGCAACGGCAATGATGTGACAGGGAGGCTGAAGAAGCTGACGAACTTGACAAATTTAAGAAGGTTAGGGGTCGAAGGACTTACCGAGAAAGAAGGGCAAAATTTGTGCCAATCAATAGGTGAGCTCAGGCTACTGCAACGTCTTGAAGTGCGATCTGATTCACTTACATTTCTTGCGCAAACCCCACCAACAAGAATACCGAGATATCTTGTTTCGTTGAGGCTGTGTGGTAATCTCAGCAGTCTGCCTGAATGGATCTGTTCACTCAATGATCTAGCTAAGGTGAAGCTGTTGAGGACACAACTGAAGCAGGAAGATATTCAGCATCTTCAGAAGTTGCGCAACCTGACTCTGTTAGGCCTATGGGAGAAGTCCTACATAGGGGACTCCTTACATTTCAGTGCTGCTATATTCCCAAAGCTCAAGTTCCTTGACATTGATGGGCTAGATGAAACTGAAACAGTTACAATCGAGAAAGGAGTCATGCCTGAGCTTAAGAAACTCTGGGTGAACAACTGCCAATCACTGCACGACAACGAATCTGGCTTGTCTGCAGTGCCATACCTCCCGAACCTGAATGAGGTTCTTTTTAAGAAATGCGGTAACAAAGAGAACCTGACGAAGATACTGCAAAGGCAGGTCAGTGATCACAAAAAACGTCCTAAGCTCCTCGTTGGAAGTACAATCGTACGACGTACCTACTCATCCACCCACACGGTGACTGCTGATTAACTAACGAAGATGATGCCATGGCAAATTATTTCGTATATATGCATATATTTGCTATAATTTGTGTATGTTCCTCTTTATATTCAAATGTAAACAAATGTGGTGGCACTAGGACAATAAAGTGTTCTGGATTAATATGCTATATTAATGCCAGATAATACTACCGTATTAGATGCAGTTACGGATCGAACTAGATGTCGGGATCCGTACAGCTGAATTCACATGAAACATAGCATGAGCAGCAACAACAAAGTTGATTCGTGCATACCTTACATTGCATATGAATGTTTAATCTTCGAGACTGTACTCAAAAGGTGAAGAATTCTATACCTTTGTGAGTAACAATGCTCCAGCCAAAATGAGGCTGCTGGTTCTAGTCTTTTTTTTTTCGCGAATACGCAGGAGGGCTGTGTTGGTTCAGTCTTCAGTTATCCACCGGCTGGCCTTTCTATCTAAGCTTGGCCTCGATTTCCCCACGGCCTCCTTCCTTTGCTATACATCGGGGTTGCTGGAATGCTGGCAGAGGTTGTCTCCTGAAAGCAGCAGAAGAAATGTCAAGGCCTTAGCATTGTACCAGCAACAGCAGCGATCATGGGCATGGAACACAGGAATGCCCTATAGCATGCAGCACGCAATGCATCGAAGACTTGTAGCTGAACGGAAACATTCAGAAGGGAAATGACTTCAATGTGTGCTTTTGTATATCCCTCTGTTTCTTATTCGCAGAAGCTGAATCACATAAAAAGAGTACCGAAATGGACCTACGAATTACGAAACTTCACCTCATTTTTCTTCGAAGATAGTTGTACACTACCTAGCAGCACCCGGCCGGTTACACCTACAGTACGTCGTGCACTCACGCGCTAACAGCCAATCATCAATCTGCGTGAAATACGTAAGAACTTTCCTCGATCTTTCAAAAGCTCCGAGTCAAGATAAATGGCCGTACAACCTTTTTAAGTCTTCGATCTCTTTCTTAAATGAAGAAAGAAAATCCAAATTGAGCACCGTTGAAAGCGAAGTTAATTTGTACAAACTTGCTAGGTCAACGCGGTTGCACTTGCCAGGGAACGTGCATGCTTCACGCTTGTGCACCAATAATTCGACGAACGAAGTTATTCCTACACATAGCCAAATCAACCTCCAGAACGCGTAATCCATTGGCGCAAACCATTGGCAACTTCAGAGAGAAAGAGGGGAGCAGCAGGTAGAAGCAGGAGAAGAGAGATGGAGGCTACGGCCGTGAGCTTGGCGAGGTCGGTGCTGGACGGCGTCCTGAGCAGCGCCGGCACCGCCGTCGCCGACGAGGTGGCGCGCCTGGTCGGCGTGCCCAGGGAGGTGGAGTTCATCCGCAACGAGCTGGAGATGATGCAGGCCTTCCTCAAGGTGGCTTCCGCCCACCCCGAGGCCACCGGGCGCAGCGACACGGTGAGGACGTGGGTGAAGCAGGTGCGCGACCTCGCGTACGACGTCGATGACTGCCTGCTCGACTTCGCGCTCTACGCGGCCAGGACGTCGTCGTCGCGGGCGGGCTCCTGGCTGCCCGGCGCCGTCGCAGAGCGCCACCGCTTCGCCGAGCGGATCCGGGACCTCAAGGCCAGCGTCGAGGAGCTGAACCAGCGGAACTTACGGTATCACATCGTTGTTGACCTCCCCGCGGCGCGCGCGGAGGAGCATGCTTCCATGGTTGCCAGCCATGACGACGTGAGCTCAGCTGAGATCGCGTTCAAAGAGTCCGACATCATCGGCCGCCTCGACGAGAAGGCCGAGCTCACCAAGCTGATCTCGCGGGTGGAGCCAGAAATTATGCATGAGGATGAGGATCAAGTAGCAGCAACACGCACTGTATCATCATTCAGACGCCTGATACCTGATTTTTTCTATATATCATTCAAGCGCGTGATACCAAATTTTTTCTATAGTTACATAGCGCCAGCCGCAAGGAGTCCTCCGCCAAGCATAGGGAGCGGCGCTAGGCCCCGCCTCCCAGTCGTCCCACTCCCACCTACCTGCCTCAACCACGCGCTGCGCGTGGTGGCGGTGTGGGGGATGGGCGGCATGGGGAAGTCGTCGCTGGCGCGCATGGTGCACAACGACCCCAACCTCCTGGACGAGTTCGACTGCGACGCGTGGGTCACCGTGCCAAACCCGCTCGACAGCACGGAAGCGTTCATGAAGCGGCTGAGCAAGGGGCTCGGCCTAGGGCGCGGTCAGGACATCCGAGCGCATCTGAAGGACAAGCGGTACCTGATCATAGTGGACGACCTGCATGACCCGGAGGAATGGGACCATATATGGAAGGTGGTCCCGTTCGACAACGGCAAGGACAGCCGTATCATTGTGACGACGCGGCGAGAGGACGTCGCCAAGCACTGCACGGCGGACCCTGGGCATGTCTACGAGCTGAAGCCACTTGGGGACGCGGAGGCCAAGGATCTCCTCTGTCAGAAGGTGTGTCTTAACTGTGCTACTCTCTCAATCAATTTGCATATCCAAGTTCCAAGCGAGGCAAGCTTAACCTAACAGGTTGTGTTCAAGACACAAACTTAGTAGTTTATTAGACGATGCACCGTGTCATCCCGGGGGCACAAATTTATATTTATATATTTCCCACAATTCCCCCTGCTACATCTCATATTATACTATATAAGGATTCAATTCTTTTAAAAACACTTCTCGCTTAAATAGTTTCTACCCACCTCTCACAGATGACACTGTAATCCACATGTCATAGATGGAATAGACGTGGAAAGTTTTCACAAATAATAAAGAAAACGATGTTTACTTTTTGTGGTTTTGGTGAGAAAAGTACATAAGGTAGATTGGACGAAGCAAAAAGGATAAACCTGATGAAGGGGTAGATTAGACCGATTGAGATACTTGTGGGTGTAAAAAATAAACCAAAACATACTTCAGGGGCTATCTAGACTTTGTCCATACTTGAGGATAGTAATTTGGACCTTTTTCTTTATTAAATCCAGCCTCTGTCCTACTAACATTAGCTTGCTTGTCCAATGGCTAAGTTTTTTTTTTCTGAAACCTTTCTTCTATCAGCACCCAATCTCTATTAGATATTATGTGGTTGCTCATGGGGATACCCAAATATTTAAAAGGATGGTACCCTTCCATGCACCCGAACAGTTCTACAAATTCATTTGTTTTTCTCTTAGCTTCTTCAAAATAGAACAACTCTAATTAATCTTGAAGCCTCAAAACTTTTCGAAAGCATAGTACCAATTTCGAGTTTGTTTAAATTATTGCATCCCACACTCCAAGGAATCAAAAAACAAAGTTTTGGCCCATAATAAAAGGGAAAAAACACAAAGGTCACACTTAAAGAGCAAGCCTATTAATGAAACACATGTCATGCCTAGCGAAGACCACCATAGTTGTAGCCTCAATCCGCCTACATCCCTCCTTCATCACTTGGCGATCCTCCATTTTTTGGAACAAGGACCAGAATCTGGTCCACGCGTCCCCCTGAAGATAACATGTAGAAATGAAGGTGCTAATTCTTTGTCAAAAATCATCCCATTATGGTACAACCATATTGCCCAGCATATTGCACTAGCCCCAAGTGAGGGCCTGTTTGGCACAGCTCCAACTCTAAACTCCAAATTATATTTGCACTTTCTATGATAAATTATAATACCTTAAATATTAATATTTAGTACAAATTATAAACAATGGTTCATCTAAATAGTCTCTATGTACCCCTAGCTCCAACTCTAGGATTTCTTAGAGCTTCTAATACCCAGCTCCAAGAAAACTCCACAGATTTTCTGGAGTTAGAGCTGTGCCAAATAGAGCCTAATATCTAAGATTTCGGTTTCATGTTCACCCCTTCCAACCAGCCGTTAAATAAGTCATGAACACTAATTGGAGGTTGAACATTAAATGAATCTTGAACAATTCTCCAAACAAATCTAGCTAACGTACAGTCAAATAATAAGTGTTGGATTGTTTCATTCCTAGAACAAAAGCAACATCTCCCATCCCCCTGCCACTGACGTCTGGCTAAATTATCTTTAGACAAAATGGCCCCTTTATAAGATACCACATGAACACTTTGATTTTAAGAGGGATCTTAATCTTCCATATGAAATTGTTGTTGAAGGGCAATGCTTGGGCTGTTAACAAAGCACGATACATGGATTTCACTATAAAAACACCATTGTGATGCAACCCCCGGACAAACCTATCTCTCCGATCAGTTAATTGCATACCCATTGTCATAGCAACAATTTGATGTCATGCCTGCAAATTGGCTCCTACAAGAGATCTTCTGAACGTCACATTTAATGGCTGGGTTGACATCACCGAATTGATTGTGGTGCTCTACTTTATCTTCTGAACGTCACATTTAATGGCTGGGTTGACATCACCGAATTGATTGTGGCGCTCTTCTTTTTCGTTATATTATAAATCGTTCGAAAAATATCCTTGAGTGGCCAGCAATGCACCCATGCATCCTCCCAAAAACGCACCTGCGCACCATCTCCCAAGGAGAAATTTCCCATCCTTAAAAATGCTTCCTTCACTTTCATTAATCCTGCCCAAAAGTGTGAATCTCCCGGCATATGTTGCACTTGCATTAATGTTTTGTTATTTAGATATTTTCTCTTCAATATTCCTTGCCACATCCCATCGCCATTAATTAATTCAAACAACCATTTACTCAGCAAACATCTGTTGTGCACATCCAAGTTGAGCACACCGAGCCCCCTTGTTCTTTTGGGATGCAAATGACACTCCACTCTAGTTAACCTATATTTATTTTTATGCTCCTCACTTTGCCAAAAGAACCTAGACCGATAATAGTCTAGTCGTTTTAGCACTCCTCGGGAGATCTCATAAAATGATAGCATAAACATAGGTAGACTACTGAGCACCGAGTTTAATAGCACAAGGCGCCCCTCCCCCCCCCCCCCTCTCCCCGACAGCAGTTTGCCCTTCCAACAGCTAAGTCTCTTTTGAAATCGCTCTTCGCTTCCAATCACTATTCTTTAAGGTTTTATGATGCATTGGGATCCCTAAGTACCGAAAAGGCAAAGTTCCTATATCGCATCCAAAGATTACGTGGTGATAATCATTTTCATTTCTTGGGAGCTAGGATTGGCAGAGCACTTTGCACACAACCGGTCAGTCCTAGTAGCGCTCCTAGGCAACCAAACAACCTGATGATACACCCCCCATGATCCTGGCCAATCCATATGGGAAAACCAAACTTGCTCATAACTATTGTTGTGCTCACACTATGGAGTACCAATCCTTTGTGAGACCATCTCTGACCATTTTCACTACTTATGTGTTTGACGCAAGCGAGTAGCACACCTCAATTTTGTTCTCAACACCATGCAGGCCTACATTTTAGATGTAGAACTATGAATCCAAACGGAGAAAGTGTTTCAATTGCACTCTAGAACATGAGCGCGACTAGTTTATTTCAGGGTTTGGGACTTTTGTTGGCATATCTAAAATTTTAGAGCCTAGTATTTTGGTAAAAAAAATGCATAGATTGTTCTACTTCTTTTCCATGCTATAAAGTGGAAGGATCGATGGCCCAAGAGATTAGTGAATTAGGACTTCTCCAAAATTATAGAATGATAAAAGTCTTAGTCTATTTCTATAGTGTTGTCCAAACCTACAATTTCTTTATCAAGTGGAATGCTAAGAAAACCAATCTACCAGCACATTGACAAGTAAAGCACATTTGCATGAACATCATGCTAAGAAATAAATTTGCAAGAAACTAATGCTTGAAGTAAATTGCTCAAAGTAAGATAAGGGGATCTGTTTTCTGCCCTTGTTCTTTATGTGGGTGGTGATCAGATTTGGTGGTGACTTCCCCATTGTCCAATATGCAAATGGCACATTGGTACTACCTGCTAACCTGCTCAATAAGCAAAACTGAGAGACATCCTAAATAATTTTGCTAGCTGCTTCCACTGACCTTAAAGTAATCTTCAATAAATCCTTCCTAACGCCTATAAATGTTGAGGAATCAAAGACTGTTCATCTTGCTTCAGTCCTGGATTGCCAAGTAATATATATGCCCTTACTTCACCTAACTAGGCATGCCTTTGGGCACCACAAGACCTTCAGTGAGTGAGTTCTTTCCCATTCTCAGTAGAATGGAGAGACATATATATAATTGGCATCGGACTTCTATCATACTCAGGGAGACTGGTACTTGTTAATTCCATTCACTCTACCATGCCAACTTTCTACTTCTATGCCATGAAAGTACCTATTGAAATTCTGAACCAGATGGACAGGTACAAAAAAACATTGTCTCTAGAATGGAGGGATTTGACAAAGAAAGGGGTTTGCTCGGTAAGATCCATTCTTACCGAACAACTAAAACCGATCACTCTTAGATCTAAACCAGTGATCGGAGAGAAGCTTAAAATTTGCATTAGTAACGTATAGTGATATCCCTCTCCCCTCTCTTTTTCTTCTGACCTAGATAGTGCCATGTAACCATGCTTGTCTATAACACTCGTTCACATTAATAGAAAATAAGGATCCAGTAAAATTGAAAATAATTTCCACCAAAAAATTTTCTATTCACCCCTCATAAAGGACCCACATGTTGAATCTATGGGGGAAAGTGTGTTAATGAATTTGCGACGTCAAACCGAAAAAGTGCACTTTCTAGAGGGTTCCCACTCTTTGGAGGCTAATTTTTTTACAGTTCAAAAAACTATCTAATCTGATTTGATCTTTGGACGTTGATCTTCCTATTACTCTGACCGTCTGTTATGCAGTCTTATTTTGTATTCACCATGCATATCCCATCGCGTGTTCTTGCTAGTTAATAGAAAAATAGAAGTAGGGGACTGCCCTGACGGTTTTTGTCAAAAAAAAAACAATAAGCATGTCCTTAATCTTGAAATGATTAAATTGCAAAGCTGCAATCTCATTTCCTTGGCTCTTGAACTCTCACAAGGTGTCTATTCAGAGTGATAATGTCCTTAAACGTCTTGCCCAAAGATCGCACCGCTTTCACTAACATCCTCCAGCTCTGCTCCCATGCGCGAGAAACACCCTCAACCTGTTCGACAAAATGCGTACCTTGGTATGTAAGACGCCACTGGGCATACTATTCCTCCTAGAAGCACCAGGGTGAGATCTAAAAGCTTCTTCGTTGTGGTATCTAGTGATGCACTGCCATGCCTTTCCTCCTGGATAGGGCAGTGAAGAATAACTGCATCAGATAAGTGGAACGGTACTTAAAATGAAAAACAGGATGAATTTACATCTTACCAGTGTGCCCGATGGAGTGGGCCTTGCAGCTTGGTCTATCCTTTTAGATAAAGGGAGTTCTCTTTCATCAAGCAATGAAAGTATCCTGGCCTCTGCAATCAAGTTTGCATCTGACCAAATTATTATAAAGTTTTCTAACTCAGAGACTCTATCTCCTTGTAGTATAGTACACTCCAGACTCACAAGAAACACATGCATAAAAGAGTAAAACAGCAAAAGACCTAAATGCCCAATCTCTACTAAACCTCTACCCATGCATTGCAAAGATTTCCATAGACATTATCTCCAGATGGCGGCACACCGTTCTTATGGGTCTACTTAGATAAGCACATACAAAAATCTAGACTCCTGAATATGTGATTGTAACTGGGTGCACAAGACAAATTCCTAACCTTTCATTTATTCCTTTATTCAAAGAACTTTATATCATGTTCAGTTTCGGCACTTTTGAAATAAGATGGAACCTTCATATAAAAGCACGGCGTGCACAAAATAATTCACAATTGGACACTAGTGCTTACTAATTCCTGTTCTTCTTTATGATAGGCTACCAGAATCATCATGACATTGCCTGCTCTACATACTCATTAACCATTATATTTCCCGAGGACACTCCATCTCATTGATTTTTTTTTATCATGTGTAGGTCTTCAAAAAAACTGATTATTCTTTGCTGGAGGAAGTGAAGGAGCAAGCCAGTGATATATTAAGGAGATGCCGGGGGTTTCCCCTTGCTATATCTACAATAGGAGGTCTCCTAGCCAACAGGCCTAAAACAAGGAAAGAATGGATAAAACTGCAGGACACCTTGGGGCAGAGCTGGGGTCTGACCTCCGCAACATCACAAAGGTGATTGTCTCAAGTTATGATAGCTTGCCATATCACCTGAAATCGATATTCCTGTACCTCAGCATTTTCCCTGAGAACCATGAGATTAGATGCACACGCTTGTTGAGGCGCTGGATGGCAGAAGGCTACATAGCAAAAGACCGTGACATGCCTGTGGAATATGTAGGGGAGCGTTCCTACAATGATCTCATTAGCAGGAGCATGATTCAACCTGCCAAGAAAAAGGTCAGCCCTGGAGATAGAGTTCGCTGCAGAGTTCATAGCATGGTGTTCCAGATCATCCTATCCAAGTCCATTGAGGAGAACCAACTATTCGTCATAGAGAAGCACTGTAATGAGGTTCCACAAAGTAAGATACGACACCTCGTGATATCCAGATGGAAGAGAAGGGACGAGAAGTTGGAAAACATTAATTTGTCATATGTCCGATCATTGACGATCTTTGGAGAGTGCCCCATATCTCTCATCTCTCCAAAGCTGCATCTGTTACGAGTACTGGACCTGGAGGACACAGAAAATCTGAGCAATGATGACATCAAGCACATAGGGAAGCTGTACCACCTAAGGTACCTTTGCCTTCGTGGAACAGATGTCTCTAAACTTCCCTCTTCTTTGCTGAACCTTCGATACCTTGAGACATTAGACATCCAAGACACAAAGGTAACACAACTCCCCAGCGGCATTGCCAAACTAGAGAAGCTACATTACCTTCTTGCTGGCAGTGTAAACGTAAACGGTAAACGGAGGCTAGTCGGTGACCCATCGTTTAATGTTTAATGGGGTTTAAACGGCTGTTTAAACGGGGATTAAACGGATTAAACGGGTTTAAACGGCCTAAACGGCCTAAACGGCCGCCTACCGTCTAGCGTTTAAACCCGTCTAAACGGCCGTTTAGAACCGTTTAGGAAAACAATGCTTGCTGGTGTCAAGTTCACAAAAGATTTGCTGCACAAGATGGTGCAGTCGGGGACAGATAACCATGAGGCTAACCTTTCAGGAAGCATAGATGCCTGTCTAAGCTGTAACAGCAATGAATGGTGTAAGGTTTTCAATTTGGACCAGTTCAGTGCAAGGGCTCCCGAAGGAATTGAGAAGCTAAGGAACTTGCACATGTTGGGTGTGATCAATTTTGGCCAAGGCAGAGGAGTGGCAGGCCGGCTCAAGAAGCTGAATAATTTAACGAACTTGCAAAGGTTAGGGGTCACAGGACTCACCGAGGAAGAAGGACAGGTTCTATGCAAGTCAATTGGCGAGCTCCGTCGGTTGCAAAGGCTCGAAGTGCGCTCTGGTTCACTTAAATTTCTTGCTACAATAATGGATGCATCAGCAATGCCAAGACATTTAGATTCATTGAGGTTGTGTGGTAATCTAGGTAAGCTTCCTGATTGGGTGAGTTCACTCAAAGATCTAGCAAAGGTGAAGCTGCTGGGGACACGACTGAAGCAGGCTGACATTGCGCGCCTTGAGAACTTGCGCGACCTGGCCTTGCTAGGCCTATGGGAGGACTCCTACATAGGGGAGTCGTTGCGTTTCCGCACTGGTACATTCCCTAAACTCAAAGTTCTTGACATTGATGGTTTACAGAAGATTGAATCAGTGACGATCGAGGAAGGCACGATGCCTGAGCTTGAGCAACTCTGGGTGACCAAGTGTGAATCGTTGCACGATAACAGTTCTGGGTTGTCTGGAGTGCCACACCTGCAGAACCTGAACGAGCTTGTTCTGAAGAAATGTGGTGACAAAAAGAACCTGATTGACATATTGCAGGGAGAAGTCAATAGACACAATAGACGCCCTAAATTCCTCATTGGCAAGTCGTATCTACTTTCTACCAACCCGTCTGAAGCTGTCCAGCAGCATGGCAACTGAGTAGTGGGGCTGGAGGTTGGAGGGTTGTTTCATGTTGCATATTTTCAGAATGATGAGCCTTGTTTTTGTGTTTAGCTTGTTCAGGAATGTTACCACGTCCATAAGACATTTGCTTTCCACGCTTTTAAGTTTTAACTACTGAACAGAAACGTACTTGAAACGAAAATTTTAGCAGCATACCAGATCATTGTCAACTGTATCCATCAATTAAGAGGAGAATTCTACCGCTTAGTAATTTTAATTCTCCAGACAGAGTAATGCTATATAGGTAGTTTTCACTTATCGGCTGGTTTATCATTCTTCCTCTCTGAGGACCATGTGTATCCAAGGACCGGTGGATGGTCGCTTCTCAGTGTGATGAGTGATTGACAACGGTGTGTGGACTGACTCTTGGCCTAGTACTGCAGGTGTTGGTGCGACTTGGTTTGCGTTGGTGCAGGTGAAGAACAAGCGTGAAAGGTCTTAGCCAGAGAGTGGCCTCCGAGGTGTGGAGAGACAAGTAGGCTTGGTTCGAGGGACCCGGTGGCCAGACGGGATCAAGTGCAGTCAACATGGTGCAAGAAGAGCAAGACGAGGTCGTGGACTTGGAGCCGGTGCAAGGTGGCGGCTAACAATCGAAGCTTGTACGCGGGGTTTGATGGTTGGGCCACAAAACCATCAGAGGAGGGTTTCTCGGTTTGGGCCTCAAAACCGAGCCCGAAGGCCCAACGTGACGGAGACGGTGATCCGGGCGCGTTCGGGAAGCTTCGAAGCGGTGGACGCGTGGCGGGATCCGGGAGCTTGCGTCGGAGGGAAGCAAGGCCGGATGGACGGCATGCCCAGCCGGAGGAGTTATCTGCAATTTTACCGTTTTGCCCTTGAGGGCGTGTATCGTAGAGTTAAGTTGTAGGGGTAGTATGGTCACTTCCCTTCACCAGGACACTTAATATAAATAGGAGGTGGAGGGGATGGCAAGTTATCTCTCTGGAACCCTAGTTCATTTCTTTCTTACTTCTCTAGGCTAGCCCGTGCTTCATGTCGATCTTAGCGGGAGGATGTTTGGGAGGTTGCTAGCCTTGTATAGAATCTGACCTTTGTTTGTTGGAATGAAATCAAGTGCTAGTTGAATCTCTTTGTTTCTCCTCGAGTTCCTTTTTGTGTTATTTTCGTTCTTGGCTCGATTCTTCGTTTCTAGACTGTTTGGCTCCGGATTTGTTTGAGGAGATCATAGGTGAGTGCCTTGCGCCTCTTTGTGTGTGATCTTACCCCCTCAAACGCCAGGAATCGGTCTCGATTCGTAGTTTTTGGGATGAACTCGTGAGAAGGTGTTCTTCCGTGTGATCCGCGATTTCTCGAGTTGTAGGGAGTTAGAGGCCGAGATTTTTGGGGAATAGCTTTCCCTTAGGGTGCTAATCATCTCCCCAAAGTTTCGTCTTAAGAGCTCTAGCCGTTTGGGAGATCCGGTGATGGATTTGGAAGGAGAGATCCGCGGGTTACTGTAGCTGTTCATTTTGTTCGTCCGTCGTGTTTCTCGGACGGTCCGCGCGGAGTTGGCGGACAGTCCGCGAGGTTGCCGGACGGTCCGCATGTGATTGGCGGACGGTCCGTGCAGAAGAGTTCGACGGTGTTGTCTTGGATTTGGCTAAGCGTTTTCACGGACGGTCCGCGTGACCACCTCGGACAGTCCGCGACACTGGCGGACGGTCCGCGGTAGGAGCTCGGACAGTCCGCGAAAGGGCCTGGAGCTACTGGAGATTTGAGGTGATTTTACGGACGGTCCGCCTTGTCTGGACGGACGGTCCGCTGAGACCACGGACAGTCTGCGACCCCTATGCGGACGGTCCAAGCTAACCCAAGCAGATTGCGAATCGTTTTGATTCTTGAGTTGTGCTTCCGCTTGTTAATTTGTTCTAGCTTGTTCCTAGGGTTGGTAGGTCCGCTGTGACTACGCTACCTTGACTAGCTTGTGAGGAATCTTTGGCGAGTGACTTTGGGACATAGACCGAGTTTCGAGAAGAAATTTTATCGGCTCTCATTCACTCCCCCCTCTCTGGTCGCCGCTTCGATCCTACACTCTCTCAGACGCCGGTGGCCGAGGCCGTCACTTAGAAGCAGCAGAAATAAGGCCACACAGCACACAGAAACGCCTCAAAACAGGCAGAGCAATGCATCGAAGCTGTAATATACTGAGAGCTCTTTTACGGTGCCTTATACCACTAACCGGTGGTATATAGTATAGAGAATGAGTAATATAGTAATTCGTTGCTAAGTATATTAACTTATTGGGAGGGAGTTATTAATGGTGCCGGCCGGCCGGCGCATCGAAGAAGCTCCGGTCCTGTGGTATAGCTGATGAGCCGATGCAACTAATTAATCATCATGCATGCAAGCAAGACGCCGGTGGCGGCGTCGTGCGGTGGACGGCGGAGGATCGGAAGTCCATGCCCGGACGGATCGGCAATAGAATCAATGCAATAGAATTTGATTTGCTGGCAATTAGAAACACATCTCGCGCATTCCATTTGATCGCTCCTTTAGATTTGATTTTGGGTTTTCGTAATCTCGCAAGGGAGATTAGTTCCGCCGCTGCCATCTCCATACTGCGTGAGCACGGCCGCGGCGTCATACCGTGGGTCATCTTTGTTACGAGTACATTTGAATTACATTGATTTCACTTTTTTTCCAATAATACACATATACTACATATACTACTTATCCTATACTACGTATACCACTAGTCAAGGTTACAGTGGTATACAATTATTCTCAACCGTCCGATGTTCATATACCAGTCCTTTTAATCGGTGGTATAATGTACCGTAAAAGAGCTCTATATTGAAGGGGCACACAGAAATCCCTGAATGTATAAGAAGGTAAAGAACTTGCACATTAGCAAGGTTAATGATGTGGCAGGGAGACTAAAAAATCTGACGAATTTGCCAAGGTTAGGGGTGATAGGACTTTTCGAGAAAGAAGGGCAGGAGTTGTGTCAATCTATTGATTTTTTCCGAAAAGTCTAGTAAGGAATTTCCCGTGAAATTTTATTGGAAGGAAAAAGAAAAAGAATAGAGTACAAGAGGAAGTGAGAAACAACCGTTCCAGGTTCAGGGCTCACTGTGGATCAATAGGTGACGCTCAGGCCATTGCAACGGTTTGAAGTGAGTTCTGGTTCACTGAGGCTGATTTCACTGAGGCTGTGTGGTGGTCTAAGAATCACCAAGCCCATCCAGAGTGCGAAGGGATGTAATTTCACTGAGGCTGTGTGGTACTGTGGTGATCCAAGCAGTATACCTAGATAGATCAGTTCGCTTAATGATCTAGCAAAGGTGAAGCTGCTGGGGACGAAACTCAGGGTACAATCACAGCAATAAAGTGAAGACGAAGGTTGGAGGTTTTTTTTCTCTCTCGAATCTTGCTATTACTAATTAGAGGCTCCTTTTGGAGCCTCCACGTTAATTCTCACGAGATGCGCTAGAAAAAAAGATAAATCTTAGAAAATCTCACAAAAATCAGAAACATCCGGCCATCAAATCGATAGACTCTAAACATCATTAATAATAATAGCCATTAGATCTGATATATTTTCTAAAAAAATACCCACCTCTGCTATTATAAAAATAGTTTAAAGTAACCTCCTAAATTTGTGTTTAAATTACCCACCTCTGTCATTAAAATAATTTAACCGTCATCTCTATCTATCTTATTATTGTTACTTTTAGTCCCGCAATAAAGACCAAGACAAATCTTTAACATCTCACAATCCACGAAGGCCTCCTCATTTACCGATCCACTCATCCTTCTCACGAAATCTTTGTTCATACCTGATCTCAAAAATCTGCTTCGCGTTTCCTCTCCGTTTATCGCCCGAACTCATCTAACCAAGCGGTGAAATCCCAACGCGTCGCCGCTGACATCTCTACTGTTCCTGTCCCCGGCCCCTGTTCTAATTCCAAGTGGTGATGCGCCCTAGGAGATCACGATGGCTACACTAATAACGTGGTGTGTTGTGGATGCTGCGGGAGAAACCTGAGAATTGTATCCATCTTGCCGCTAGATCGAGTTTTCCATGCTGATGGAGAGATCCGCCATACGGGAGGCCAACGCCAGACATCATGGATATCACAGGGCCAACGGGGGACGTGTGGCCGGTGATCTTGCATCCATCTGTTGATGCGTACACTTCGACTACGTGGTGGCATCTCAGGTGCATTCAGTTGCCTTGCATTACAACTTTCAGTGACATGCATATCTTGATTTGCATGTTGGCCTAGACAAGCAAGAACCAGATGAGGTCACAGTCCTTCGTGCAAGCAACTTTTTTTCCGTATATATCTCTGACCAAACCTATTACCTTGCCTAACTTATTAATATGCTTGATATCAAGGTTTCGTCTTCATAAGCAAGAGAATTTATTTATATATTAGAACAAGAAAAATCCAATCGGATGTGTGAGAAATAAGGAACATGCATGGCCAAACTCTCTGGTGGCCTCTTTATATGCAAGATATATATTATTAAATAGTAAATATACTCCATGATGAACTTATGACTATTTTTATTATCCAGGTAACATGTACTGTCGACCTATAGGAAGACACGAGAACTGCATGAATGTAGGCAGTGCTGAAGAGCTTGAACATTATGCTTGCCCTACAATGATGGCTCTGAGAGCCCTATTATAAAGGTAAAAGTTCCGTGTCTACTTAAACATTGTTGCTAAATATTATTTTCCCACTTACTTACTTATATATGGGGTAGAAGCAAAAGTATGTGACGACGAGTCATTATTCATCATAAGCTATAATAACTTAAATAGCATGGGAAGAAACCCCTTTCCCTGTTGCCATATCAACAATCGGGTCAGTGGTGGAAAGAAAAAAATACATATGTAATTGATTTTACTTCAGAATGTTTTTATTATATCCAACGCTAACATATTAAATGGGGAAAAAAAGGAAGACATACAAAGATCAAATCAATATTTCATTAAGTTCAAACTACAACAATTTGACTTCCAGAAATTCCACAGGAAGTATGATTTTGTCACACTATTTGCTACGAGATTATGAATTTGTGTTGCATAAGATGGATCACCACTTTTTATATAATAGAACACGTATTAGTATATTGCAAATTCACTGTACAAGTAAAAGAATGTCAGACCGTTTAAAAAAAGAGAGAATATCAAAACATGTCCAATGATGGTATATTACTATATGTACGTTAGTTGGTCAAAAATATAGTCAAGGTTACAAAACTATTAACGGTCAATGTTATATGTTTATAAAATGGTAGAGTATATATATTTATACCACAATTCTGATCAACCCAAGTGCATGTAAGGAAATCCTATGATATTGGAGTTTTCATGCCTGAACAACATGTCCATTAAATGTAAGTCAACATTTAGTTTTCCATTTAGATCAATCATGTGTTCACTTATGTGGTTTGTACAAACATGTATAATGTGAGAATAAAGCAATTTAAAAATGGTTCATTGTGTGGAAGAATTTGGTTATTTGATTTTAATTATTAAATACAATAATTTTCTTAGTATTGATGGTGTCTTATTAAGATTGCTATACTTTTACCATATAATAAAAAGGTATGCTGAATCTATTCATTCTTTGCAAATTTGTGAGCACTCTGACACGCACTTGGATATTCCAATTGTATAATTTCCACACTTAATCACTTCATTTGAAATTATAGTCCAAAATATATTCTTAAACTCTTCTTTGTAGATGGCATATTAATCAAGGATTATATAACGACAAACTAAAACCAATAGCCCGTGCTGGTGCACGGGTTGATAGACTAGTATTAAGGAATTGAAATGTACAAACAAAGCATGCCAACCGCACAGGCTCCTTGGAGCTACTGCTCTTAACTTAATCTACAGATAGATGCCTCAACCTGGACCAAAGCTAGAGCTCTTTTACGGTGCGCCATACTAGCAGGTGCTAGTATGTAATATAAACTATATATTAGCGGGAGTATTATGGTAACATAAAAAAATTCCACATGGATAAAGTGACGAACGCCTGTGACTGAAATGAAATGAAAGGATACAAATGAAAATAAAGTAGGAGAGACGGAAACAATGAAATGAAAAACTAAAGATATGTCATAATTACATATCTGCCATTCCAAACTTAAAGATATGTCAAAATTATAAATCTGCCATTTTATTTTTTTCCCATAGTACCCTTATACTACCTATACTACTTAGTTCATACTACCTATACTACTAAACAGGATTACAGTAGTATATAATTAATCTGAACCGTCCGATCTTTACATATTAGTCCTTCGATCTTTACATACTAGTCCTTTTTAAGGCTAGTATGGCGTACCTTAAAAGAACTCCAAAGCTAAGCCTACAGCATGCTACACTAGCAGATGTTTTGTGAAATGGGTGTAACTAGCATAATATGTTTTCCTTTTCCGGTTGAATTTGTCAATTGTAGCTGTATCCATACAATATTGTCAATCCTTGCATCTATCAACGAATAGAATTGTACTTTTGAGATGATAAACTAATAGTAGCACACCATATAAGATTCAATTATTGAACTGGATCCATACAGTTGAGGTTCACATGAAAAAAAAAGAGCGTGGATAACAGCAATGAAGCTGGTACTCATATATACTTACACTGCAGCAGCATTTTTTTGGTCAACTGTACATATAAACTGAAGAATTCCATTATTCAGTAAGTCGCGACTCTCCAACCAAAAGGCTACCTGTTCTGCTCTTCGATCACTTATCGACAGGCTTTCCTTTCTCCCTCAACTTGGCCACAGCTTCCTTCATGGCCTCCTTCCTCCTCTTGCTGGCAAGCACTTTAGCCAGTACGCCGCTGACGTTCGGGTCTTTCTTCTCCTCCGTCGGCGCCGGCGGTGGAGCCCGTCTCTTTGAAGCAGCAGAAGCAATGTCAGGGCCCAGCATTGCGCCAGCACCAGCAGCAATCAAGCCACATACAAGTGCCCTGTAACAACACATCGAAATTTTGTAAGGGAAAAAGAAACGAACACATTCATAAGAGAAAACTGACTGAATATACTTCACTGACCTCCTGGTGTCGCATTTGGCTCCCAGAGAAAGATTGCTGCTGTTCTTCAGAATAGGGGGTTTCGGAGCGATCTTCAGAATGTCGACTGTGTTTTGCGCTGTTGAAAGGGGAGGCATGGTATGCGCCATTGCTGCCTTGGCGCCGTACAGCAACTGCGGCGTGTGCTGTGAGCTATGGCCATTAGCAGTGGCGTTGCAAATGCAACCAAGAGGAGATAGAAATGGCCCCACAGACGTGCCCATGTCAAGTTCCCATTGGCTGCACGGTTTGAGACCGGATAAGGCACTAAGAACATATACCATCAGCAATTCAGCATATGCCAAGGAGCTATTATATGTCCCTTTCTCGGTTTTAGCTGAATCCGTAGTAGTTTGTTTGATTCGTACACGTGTACAATAACAAAGAAGTTTCTTTTGTTGGGGGGGGGGATAACAAAGAAGTTTCTTTTCTGCAGGTATCAGAGAAATATCGCCCAAAGATGTAGTTGTAAGGGCAGAAGTGCTCCATGTGGTCGTCGTCTCCGCAGATGTAGCAAATATTTTCCTCTGGAGACTTTGGGCAGGCCATAATACTAAACCGAATCATGCCAAGTTGCCACACTGTAAAGAAAATTAATTACCATGTAATTAGAATGTGAAGGAGAACAATCAAAGGGTTTTTTGCAACTATATGCATCTAGTAATTTTTCGGTTTTTGCTCGTCTTTCAAACTTTTGTTCACTGGAATTTAATTTTAGGCTTTGCATAACCAGATTGCTTCGAACTAAAACCCTCTGTTGCTGTTGCTTACAGTATGTATTTGGTGTTGCTTACAGTATGTATCTACCAAATCAGGACATGCTTTCGGAAGGGTTCACAATGAACACTGAAATAACTAAACTAACGGAACAAAAATTAAGTGGGTTTACTTCGAAGACGCATACATAAATTAAACAACCAAAATTAAAAAACAAACTAGATTTAAAAAACTAAACGGCAGATGCTAACTTGTAATAATGAGAGATAATACTGCCAAAAAATGCATAGATTGCAATTGCAACATGTTACTGCACGTTCCTTTCATTTGATAAATAGAGCACTGCACACGGAAGAGGGATATTGGTACAAGGAAAACCAAAATCAAGTGGTGAAGATGGGTAATTGGGTAACTATAGAAGTACAGATCCATGAAAATTTGAAGCAGACGATTCAACAGAAGAACGCAGCACCTTCCTGTGTAGACCGCTTCGTCGAAGTCTTCCTCATCCTCGTTTTTGTAGAATTGGACTTGCTGATGCGCTTCTCCATCCGTATCCTGGAGGGAGGCATCCTCACTGATCCAGCCCTCCCGCTGCGGCGCTCGCGGCCGTAACAAAACAGGAGATCGAGGAAAGATCGGAGGCAAGGGCGGGGCGCGGCCCGGCGTCACCGGTGGAATCCCTAATGCTCCAGAAAAGAAAATCGAGGATTCAACTTCTTTTCATTTTTTTTAGCACAATTCAACTTCTTTTCATGGCTCACGGAGAACAAATAAAGAGAAGGAAACCTTGGTGGGCCGCCAGACCATATGAATTCTATAATGGTCCGGCCCGCGGAGCCTTCTTTTCCAACGCCCAGCTGTAGAGGCCCAAGCCCAGTTTTTGAATTTCGTACAATGTTGAGTGGGTCGATTCCTTCGATGCCATGTAAATTATCATGGTTTTCTTCGGAGCCATAATTTTTTTTGGAATTTCTCTCAATGCCACAGCTTCAAAATTTTATCCCTCGAGTGCCAATTCCGTTAGGTATCTGTTAGGTTTTAACAGAACACCCCTAAATAGAGCTGTAGCGTGAGAAGGAATATAATTTGTACCCTTTTCACTAACCAGAAGGGCCCAGTACCTTATCTCCTCCATCCTTGTTTATATGGGTTGGGTTTCTATTTCTTGTTTAGATGGGTTGGTGAAAGAGCATCTATGCCCCTAGTGGGTTTTGGTGAGTTGAATGACACCACGATTAAAGATCTAATGGCTTGTTGAGTTTATGAGCGGGTACAACTTTATTGACGAAGCATTAATATATCATATTTAATGAGGTATATATTGTTAAGAGCTCATAAGACAAGAAGAACGAGTGTTGAACTCTATATAGGTGTATATATCATAACACTTGATGGGAAAAGCAAGATTCATTGATGATACATATTAGAATTATAATGTATTGCATATTTGATGGTCTCATATTAAGAAGATTGCTTGTGGTGAAGAAGATAATATTTCATGGAGATTTCAAGAATGAAATGGGAAATAAATTCAAGTAAAGAAATGGATTTCATTGAAGGTTATTCAAGTAAAGAAATGGATTTCATTGAAGGTTTATCATGATGCATTCTTAAGTGTGAAGCTCAAAGTGACTAGAAGCGAAGTGGTTGATCTAAAGCATTGTTTTGAGGTACTAAGCAAGGAGAAGGACAAGAGTCGTCTTGTGGCTGAGGTACTTTGCTAGGGTGAAGAAACTAGTACTTGATTAATCCCAAGGAATCTAGGTCATGGAGAGCTTGGCATTGGAAAGCATCAATCTTTCTAGATCTATTGAGAAGAAGAGTGACTTGTGAACTAGAAGTGGAGTTCATTCCTATAGATTGAATATTGGTTCAAGTCACTAGCTCAAGGTTGAAGTGCTCAATATGAGAGAGACAAAGATGATGCAGCCCTCATGAATAGATATTGACTATGTATGGCAAGAATACAAGAAGAGAAGCTCAAGTGGATGATTTAGTATTTATTATTGATCTTGAGTTTAGGTATGTCGTACTATTAAGAGGGATGCATCACATGATACTTTGATTAAAGTCTCGGTGCTCAAGTAACCTATGTGAGTTGTTGAGAGACACATGCACATCACTTTACACTTAGCTTTCAGCTAACTTGGGTGCCGAAACTTCCGACAAGGGGTCGGAGCTTCCTGGTACAGAAACTGTGTGTGCCTCTTTGTACCCCGGAGTATCTGACATAGGGTCGGAACATTGATGTTCCGGGTACCGCTCCGGTGTGGGGTCTGCCGGAAATTCCGGGTGTGTCCCGGAGTCTCCGACCCTGTCCTGTCTTGCCTGTAACGACTAGTTTATTTAAAAACCGGAAGTTCCGGTTTTGGAAAACCGAAAGTTCTGGTTTTTCACTGACCTCTAACGGCTAGTTTTGGGGAGCTGAGTATTTATACTCTCCCCTCCCCTCCAAAGCTTGCTGCTGTTGATGGGGTTGCTTGTGAGCCTTGTGGTCGTTTAGAGCTGTGCTAGAGCAATATTTGAGCTCTCCCCAACCCCTCTTTGTGAGGTTGTGTGATCCTTGCTAGATCTAGTGAGTTGGGTGTGAGAGAGGAGTTGTTTGAGAGCATTGAAACCCTTGAGCACTGCTGAGCTTCGTCAAGTCATTGTGTTGCATTTGTTACTCGCCTCCTAGACGGCTAGGCGTCGCTCAAGAGCTCCCAAATCGTGTGGCGAGCCTTGTGAAGTTTGTGCAGGTCGTGCTTCGCCTCCGCAAGGGAAGAAGCTAACTAGTGGAGCGAGGGAAGTGGCTTGGTTCGTATAAGCCCGCCTATTAGTAGGCCCTCAACGGAGATGTAGGATTTGCTTTGGTGAATCTGAACTTCGGGAAAACAAATCCTTGTGTCTCCTCGCTGGTTTGCTTGCAACACCATTTAAATTGCTATACTTGTGAATTTGGTGAATCTCTTGGGTATTCGTGTTTGTGAGTGCAGGAGTTTGGAATACTTGTGGAAACATCCCCAAAGCCTGCACTACAACTTGGTTTGTCTGGAAACTCATTTAGAGGGGTTTAGCATTTAGTTTGCCTCGGCTCAGAGAAAAACCGGAAGTTCTAGTTTTGCAAAACCGGAAGTTCCGGTTTTGGTCTGAGGCGTGTTTTTAATCCGCTGCATTTAGTGCTAATTTCAGGTTACGCCTATTCACCCCCCCTCTAGGCAACATCAAGGTCCTTTCAGTTGGGTTTCTTTTTATCATAAAAAGAAAAGAAACAGAAACCAAACAAGGAAATGGCAATAGTATCTTTAACCTTTGAATCACGGGCTCATCGCGGGCGGATATCGGGCAATTTCAGCGAGCCACGTCGCCCGTTAGCCCGATAGCCCTCGGATCTGGCGAGGAAGCAATATCAACCGTTCGATCCGGGTCGCCGGGTGCTTTACGTTCGTTAACCCGCGAACCCCCGCTCGCGTGCCGCTGTCGCCCTGCACGCCGCCATGCAGCCGCCGTCGCCTCGCCGCCCGCGCGCCGCCGTCGCCCCGCCGCCGCAACCGCCTACGGGTCGCCGCCGTCTCCCGCACGTTACGGCGCACCGACCCCTGCGCATTGTTGGCGGTCGTTACAACTCAAATCCGACCACCAATACTCGGGAATAAATGAGGTTTTATGCAACATTCCATGTACTTAGGTTTTATTTCTAATAAAGTTCCACGAGTTTTGGTGAGTGTCACTTGTGCAGGTACAACTACGACAAATACGTGCTATTGGGGCCGAAATTGACCGAATCGGCTGAACGACACCGTTCGGCCGGTTACCCCCCTTAGTCGTACAAGTCACCGGGAGCCGTCCACGCCAACCATGACCGAGCAACCACATCGCACACCACGTGGACGATCGTCAACTCATTCCGAAGGACCGACACGTCATCCTGGGCCCACACAACACGAAGTCCATCACCAGAGGCCGGCCCAGGGGGGTCCAAGACCGAAGGCGGTGCTCGGGAGGCCGGGCACGGGCCAGGTCCAGTTCGGCCGAACCGCCCTAACACCTGAAACCGACCCCAGGAGAGCATCCAAGCCATCCAGCACTCAAGGCGGTGGATCAGAGGGTTCGGCCGAACCAGGCAGTTCGGCCGAACTGATCCGTTCGCCCGAATCCCCTGGATTCGGCCGAACCGACCTCCTGCCGCCTCAAGCTCCCTTGCATGCTACTCCAACTCCACTGACTTGCTTCAACTATAAATATAGGGGTCACTCACTTGTATGAACACACACCAAGCCAAGGAGCTCATTTCCACTTTCATTCTAGTAGAGTTAGGATAGTTTAGTTGGGAGTTAGAGTTGAGTCGAGCTGTGCCTCGGAGGTTTCGGAGTCGTCTTCAGAAGCTCTGGTATAAGCTCTTGTATCTTTTACTTTTCTTTTTGCAAGACTTTGAGTTATCAATATAGTTATCTTTATCTTCTTGCCTTTGTCATTTATATCTTGCTTCTACTTTATTCTAGTTGCATCTATATCTTGTTTAGACTATAGTCAGTTATAGTTCTAGTGCTTGTAGTCTTGTTTAAGTCTTTGTCTTGGCTGGTTCTTCGATCTTGCTTGATACTGGAGTATTGACAAGGTTGCTTGCTCTTGCTAGCAGAGTAAGTAGTTGTTGACTAGTGTAGGAGTGGTTCCTAGACTAGCCAGTGGCCTTAGTTTATTCCCGTCGCAACGGAGGTGGTAGCCGTGAGGTGGTGACATCCCTTTCGGTCTTCGTAGCCCATCACGTTAGTTCCGGTCTGTAGGATTCCTCAGTTGGGAAATAGTGGCACCCCTTCTCATCCCTTTCTGCGTGTCACCGGTTCCCTTGTCCCGAGGCTAAGACAATAGAGTTAACCCAGATCTCCTAGTGCTGGCTCTGTAGCCGCTATATCTCTAAGCTAAAGTGACATAGGTAGATAAAGTATTCAGGAGTCCTCTATCTTTTCTCGTTGTCCTCCCAGCTATCTATCTCTTCTCTCCCTTACCAGAGTATCCCTTGAGCTGTGTGTCCGGTATATCCACTACTGTTATCCCCTGTCTTGTCTAGTCGTGTGCCCTTCTCTGATAGTCTCGAATATCTGTTCACTAGTATTCTTGCCAAAGCTTCCCTGCGGAAATATAAATTACGATACCTCGGGATACTCCCAGCTGAAGTGATACAACGGTGATTCTGTGCGCTTGCAGAATATTTATATATTTTACTAAGCCATCAGAAAAACCACTGAAACACTCCTTACACCACACCACGCTACCAGGATTCTCAATTCTGATATTGATATCGGATCCTAAGCGCCAACACGCATCGCGCCACCGTCGTGGTGAGGGAGACCGCCGCGGGAGAGCCTGCCGTTGCCCCGCTGCCCACCCGCCACATGTGCGCCGTCGCCGTCCGCGGTGGGGGAGGCCGCCCGCTTGCTCGCACCGCTCGCCGGGTCGCCTTCCTGCTCGACGGCCGCGGTGCTGCCTTCCTGCGCCGGTGGCTCGGGCGCTCACCAGGCCGGTCGACCGCCCCCGCCGCCCTCCTGCGCCGGCGGCCCGAGCGCTCGCCAGGCCAATCGGCCGCCCCCGCCGCCCTGCTACGCTGGATTACGCGGAGGATGAGCCCTCTGCCGGCCAAGCCACTTGCGCCAGCAACAGCTCGCCGTCCCCCGCGCCGGCAACAGCTCCGCGGCTGCCTATCCTCGGCCGCGCTAGCTGCTACTCCGCTGCCTGAGCCGCACGCGCCGGCCACGGCAACGAGTCAACGACCGGGTGGCTACAGCAGCTATGAAGGCCTGGGAGGCACGGAAGCGCAGGTGAGGAGGGAGCTTGCGGTCTTTCAGATGAGATTGGATTGTTGATAAACTAACTTTGCCGTCCGCTATCATGCAGATAACTTGCCAATCGAAACTTCCGTGAGACCCACTGGGTTCCCTACTTCCCTGATGCGTACGCAGCAGTGAAGCAGATTTAGTACTGGGTGGTGCTTAATCTGACGCATCTTCAAAGTTCTGTTGCTCTATCCCTCGCTCAGAGAGTTATATCCATGCATAGGATATCTAGCTTCTGTAAAAGATGAACCAGCACTCATCAAGCAGTCAACCTAGCGTTACTGAAG
Organism: Echinochloa phyllopogon; assembly: GCA_033239725.1. NCBI lineage: Eukaryota > Viridiplantae > Streptophyta > Magnoliopsida > Poales > Poaceae > Echinochloa > Echinochloa phyllopogon. The sequence goes on along the minus strand of BTCW01000002.1, from coordinate 42,952,546 downwards.
CTGAGCAATCTGATAGTACCGGTAGATGCACTAAAACCAAAAAAGCTGCATTCAACAATATTCAAATGAGGTACACAAAAATACACTCGATCAATGACCAAACTGAACACACATACGGAATGACAAACAGAAAGATAGTAGAACCATGAAGAATTACGAATGAACCTGAATTGTTAACCACCTGGGATCATTGAGCTTTCTGTCGTAGCTAGATCTTCCTGCACTTTTGAAGCGATGGTTAATTTGTTATCCTTTCATCTGATCTTGCTTGGTTTAGTGTCCACCTCTGTTTCTTTCTGATTGCTGTTGTTAGTGTTACCACAGTGATATGATTGTTCTTTTGTGAAACAGTAGGAAGATCAAATAATAGGATGTTTGGTCACTGAGTTTTTACTGATCATGTTTACTGGACCCATTCATTAGCCTGATGGACCGATGAGCAAGAATGGATAGTTATCAAATGATGGACTAGCAAAATTCTTTTTTGTTCCTATCAAGTAATGCATTGCTCTTTAGTATTCACTGGGGATAAATAAAACTCTGCTTTGAGCTCTCCCAGTAATGGCAATGTATCATATGCCACATTTTTTATTCAGTTTTAGTTCTAAGTGGAACACATATATCTTCAATTTTATTATGCAGGTTCTGCCAATTATTCTGTCAAAATTGACAAATGAAGCATCTAAATGTTGTGTGTCAGCGATTAGTTTTCATCCCTTTCTCGAAGCTAATTGTGTAGCATTGATCATCCCCCCCCCCCCCCCCCCCCATGTCCCTCAGGTTGCTAGACATGGCAAATATAGCAACAGTCTGAGTTGACTACGTTGACCTACCTCAGGTGTCGCCATGTTCGAGCAAAACTGCAGAGCATTTCTGCATTGACATCCTCAAGATCATCGACAACAAGCTCATCATGCCGCAGCTGAACTGGTGGTACAACCTTGGCTCAAACCTGGAGTGTAGGTCAACAATCCCTACCTCACTTATTTTTCTATTTCATTGATTGGATCATCATCGAATACAGCTCAAGCATATAGACTTCTGCTCTGCTTTGAATGCAGAAGTATGTGGCTTCTACTCATTGAATTTGATTCCTTGCTGTTCCCGATGTTATTTTCAGGTCCTCCACGCTACGTGGTTGTTACAATGCCACAATTTCAGCTCAAGCATGTAGACTTCATTTCATTTGTGGAATGCTGAAATGAATTTTCTTTGGACAAATACATATAAAAGTTAGATCCAAGTAAGAAAAAAGATAAGGACTGAGGCATAGTATATGCCAATTTTAACATTACATTACCCAAAGCATGCTCCAGTCACCTGATTGAGTTGTGAAGTACATAGAACAAAATTGATGAAAAATTATGATTAATTACTTTGATATCGTGAATTGTTCATATCTGCGTTCAAAACTGTAAAAAGTCTACATTATCTAATACTTTGTATATTGAAAGTTTACTTTACTTATCTGTGGCATTTAAGAACACCATTGTGCAATATAAAAATATAATGTTGGGAGCATGCCGGGTTAAAGGCAAAAACTTCTCACACATGTATTGGCTCATCATCATAGACATTGTAAATGAATACTGATGGATATTTTGAACACTACTGCGAGTGACTTCATCTTGCATCATAAGGTAAAAAACCTACTGTGGTGATACTTATGTAAAATAATATGCATCATTATACCTTCATGAAGAACACTGTCAGTTTCATTACAATTCTTTCAATAGGAGAAAAACATCAAATTATATACTGGCCTACAAATCCAATGTATACGCGGCAACGCCGCACCCAGTTTCTAGTCACTAACCTAAACCCACCAATTCATAATCCGCCCTTGTACCCAAATCACAATCCACCTAGCATCCAAGCATAACCATGTTTTAATCCATTCTATAAGATAGGCAAATGTCTTTTAAATTACTAGTACCTAACAGCAGCATAGCGTTTCATAGATAGAAGTGGCACTGAGGGTATAAAAGTTTAAGGCTGTGGCATCGAGGGAAATTTCAAATAATTTATGACACTAAAGGAAGAAAGTTATGTTAATGTTTGTAGTATTGAGAGGATTGGCTCCCTAGTGGGCTTTTACTCTGGCTGGGCTTGGCTTGGGTTACCCACAAAACGTGCCCGAGGTCGTTTTGTGCGCGGAAGTGAAATTTTCAGAATCTGCAGGCGCTATCCCGAAGAAGTTAACCAAGGAAGTTTCCCAGAAAAAACACCTTCGACTTTGACGGGCCCGTCGCTGTACTGTAACCTCGGCACGGTCAATCTCCCCGGCCGACCGGCGCCGGCGGCGTCGTGGGCCCATCCGACCAGCGTCACAGCCCGTCCTCCCCCTACCGCGTCGCGATCCGCGACACGCCCAGGTCAAGCCGTACCAGCCGTCCGATCCCCACTGGACACTCTCCGCTACATGGGCCCCACCCCCCGCGCGCCCGCCCCGACCGCTCCCACCTTCTCCGCCTCGTCGTCCCCCCCGCATAACCACCACCTCCTCCCATTCCTTCCCCGCCCGGTCGCCCGCCCCCACCCATGGCCCCCGCGCGCGCCCTCCTCCCGCTCCCGAAACCCTAGGGCGCGCCACGCACCCTCTGCTCTTGGGCGCGGGGCGGCATGGCGCCGCAGGCCGCGGGGTCGTCCCCCGCGGTGGCGGCGCTCGGGTTCCTCCTCCCGACCTGCTGGGAGATCGAGGTCACCTGCGCCGCCGCGATGATCCTCGTCGCGCTCTACGCCGCCTACGAGCTCCTCAACCCGCGCCCCTCGCTGGCGGCCGCGGGGGGCGACGCCGCCGACGGGCTCCTCGTGGGGGAGCTCGAGGGCGCCGACAAGGTAAGCGGCTCGGCTCTGCTTCTGTTTGGGTTCTCGGAGAATTTTGGGCGGCGTGGTGCTGGTGATCACGGGTGCTGATGTCGCGATCGTTTGATTTGCCGCGTGCGGATTGGTTTGGGGGCAGTTCAAGGGAGGCTCGAGCGGTCCCTCTGCGTACGTGGTGAAGGTAATCAGTGATCAGCTTTTTCGTCTTGATTTTTCTGATTAGCTGTGCTGCCTGCAGTTTCGTCTGAATGGTTTTCTGACTTGGATTGGATGCGTCTGTTCAGCTAGAGTTGTTGGCCGCGAAGAATTTGATGGCGGCCAACTTAAATGGGACGTCTGACCCATATGCATTGATCACTTGTGGCCCAGAGAAGCGTTTCAGGTGATCACACTGATTCAATACTTAGGTGTACATCCTTTACTTCTAGTTCATCAATTTCAGAGCCTTTTTTTTTGGATTATTTGGTTCCTGTCAAATTCTTATTAACTGTATATAGCTGTTGAAGTTCCATTTCTAGCTCATTTCTTATAAACTACAAAAAATGTGTCAGCCTGCAGTTCATTTAGCCTTAGCTCAAGAAAATCATGTTTTGGGCCAAAGTGTGAACCAGGTGCCATGTTCTTTTAATTGAATCTAAGCTTGGAAAAGTGGGGGAAAACCTCATTGTCTTTGTAAAGCTGTACACTAGTGTGTGCAAAATTGTGTAAGCTAGGTTCAAGGGGAAGCAATATGAATGAAATGTTCTTCTCTAGTTTTTATATAAGCTCATGGTTTGGTTGAGACAGTTTCCGCAAATTAGCATTATGTGGGGTTCATTAATGATAGTACCATGGCAAGCTGACTTTGGATCTAGCAGTGGCTGCAATGCCAATCATAGGCAGAAATATTAATGAAGCAAGGGGTGAATGCCCACATGATTGTGTCAATTTAGGTCTTGTGAAATTGGTGAGAGATGTAGGGAATTAGATGAAAGTGATAGGCTAGTTTGTAAATTATTGACACACATGCTGTCCTGAATCGGTTCTGTGGGAAAAGCAATGATGGTAGGTAGACCAGGAACACAACTTCAAATGACCATCTTTTGAAGATAATGTAAAATTAGTTTGTTTGATAAACCCATAGATGTATGCGATGCAGCTAATGCTCAACTAGTCTAATCATCTTTTGTCACACCTTACAGCTCCATGGTTCCTGGCTCAAGAAACCCAATGTGGGGAGAAGAATTCAACTTTTTTGTTGATAGTCTTCCTGTAAAGGTTATTTCCAGTTCCTTTTCCCCTAATTAGTTTGATCTCCTGTATAGGATACTGTGTTTGTTCTTGGTACTGGAAAATGTTGCAAATTTGCTAGTCATATTACTATTTTACCACTCTTATCTAAAAGAATTTGTGGCTGCACTGTTCTACAATATCGTTACATATCTCTTATGGGTTTTGCAACTTTACATTTTGCTTCTCACTGTGACACAAATTGTTGCAATTCACAAGTTTATAGAGTTTAATCCGAAGATGATTTTCCATCGTCTTGATCCATTGGTACCCTTGATCAATTGGTCATTGAATGCAGGTGGATATGTTTGTTTCATTTCCCTTGTTCTCATGCATTTGTTCTCTACAATTCCATAGATAAATGTCACAATATATGACTGGGACATTGTTTGGAAAAGCACAATCCTTGGTTCTGTTACTGTTCCAGTCGAGTCTGAGGGACATGGTGGACCAGTTTGGTATACACTTGACAGCACATCAGGCCAGGTGAATGATTTCTGCAGAACCGCTTGGTTTCTGAGGTTAGATATAAATTTTCAGTTATCTTACTGTACTTTTCTTTCTTTTCTTTTTGGTATTGCCAGGTCTGTCTTCATATCAAGGCAATCAAGGTTCATGAGAGTTCCTCAAGGTTAAAATCTCACTCTATTTCTTTAACTGTAAAAGTGTTGGCTTTCTGGCGTCCTTATCTTATTATCTGTTCACCTGAGAGCACTTTTTTTTTCTTTGTTAAGATAGCAGGTTTGAACCGCTTTGGCATGTATGCATGTTTTTGCCATTTTGCTTCATTATTTTGCTTTGTAGGTCTGGACAATATAAAATCTATAGCTGGGCGTTATGATCAGTTCATCATGCTATATATGCTGCCTGCAGTGCTGTTCCTTATGTGGTCCAAATTCATTTGTTTTTTTAGTCCTAGGATAAAATCAACATGAGGTATCAATTTCTCTGACGATTCAAACATTTTTCCCATTTTAGGGCTCTAAATAACTCAGCAGAGGCTGGTGCTCGTAGAAGGATATCTTTGGATAAGCAAGGTCCCACTGTAGTTCATCAAAAGCCTGGTCCTTTGCAGACAATTTTTGAACTACCTCCAGATGAGGTGGGTAACAGCTACAACTTTTCACTCAAATTCATTTATGTATCTGATACCAATGGTTCCAACTTGCAAGAGTTGTTTCCTTGTCTTAATCCTTTCAGGTTGTTGACCACAGTTATTCATGTGCACTTGAAAGGTCATTCCTGTATCACGGTCGCATGTATGTCTCTTCATGGCACATTTGCTTTCATTCAAACGTCTTTTCTAAGCAGATTAAGGTTAGCTCACACAGAAGTTCTCAATTGCCATCCATTGATTGATTCTTTTTACTATATATTCTTTGTGTAGAGCTCACCTTCCATTTCGTGTTTTTATGATAAATTATTCAAGTTTTTAATGCCCCATTGATTTTAAATCTAAAATGTCTGTTATGTGGCGAGTTACTGTTCACGTGAACAGTACCCGTGGACAGGGGTTGATTTGTGGAGAATTAGGGTTGAGGGGCGCGGGGCTGCTGCCCACGGCCGGGCAAGAGGAAGAGTTTTCCTTCTAATTCTTGCTTGCTTAGATTGATAGATCTCTCCTTATATAGAGAGGTTTAGACCAACTAACCCTAATTAACCCTAATGGGCTAAGGCCCAATAGGCCCTTGACTCTCCTAACAATGCGATCCATTAAGTTATTCAAATTCGTGCATATTCCATCTAAACAGACACTTTGATGATCATAGATTGTGACAGATTCTGATATATGTTTCTAGTTTCTGCTGAAGAGCCAGAGCGTCACTAGGACCTAGCTTTTCTTTATCAAATTAAATCTAAAATGTATGTGTCACCTCCCAGTTAGCAGCATATAGCAGAGTAAATGGGGGAAACACTAACTTGGTAGTTTTGTGGGGACAGTACACATTCCAGTTTTGTTGATGGGTGTTCAAGGGATATTCCTTTACAGTTTTGTTATTCAATGGTGATGCAGATAAAATAAAGATTATGTGACCTTGTGCTCTTGATAGAGATACTATGAATCAAAAACTAAAGGAGCTGTGTGTTGAAATGGGTCATTGAAAATTGTACAAAAATCATAATGGTTATTGCTCACCAGTATTTCCGTCATCCGTGAACTAATGGTTGTTCTGTATGTGTTAGCAACCATTTGAGAAACTAGTGCTTGCAACTTAGGAATATATCCTGCTGAATCCAGGTTTCTGGCAAATTACTTTCCAGTTTTCCATGCACGCTGCCATGCTCCATTTCTCTTCCTAATTTTTTTAGCATCAATCTTGTTACTAGAGAGCTGTGCACAGGTTCAGCTAGTGTCTAGGTTCATTCCTATTAGGGCTAGCTAGATTTCAGCATGTAGTTAATGAGAATAATGGGCAGATCAAAGGAGGCATTCAGTGCATGAATTGGGAAGATATCATGGAAGGGTGTATAGCCCTGTATTAGCTATCTATAAATGAGAAAAAAGATGAGGGCTAGTGTGTCTGCATCGACCAGAGACTATTTGTGTTTCTTGTGCTTGTGCATGTCCACTAAAGAGAAAAGCTAGTGTGTTTGTGATAAATGCAATGAAGCTACTAATCCTGGTTGACAGCAGTATATTTTTTTCAGTTTATACTCTTAAGCCATGCGGATCGATGTTTTTCCCATTGGATAGTGCTTGCAACATAGGAATGTATTCTGCGGAATTCCAGCTTTACAGCAAATTACTTTCCAGACAAGCTGCCGTGCACCAGTTTTCTACCTGTGTTTAATCAATGAAGCTACTAATCCTGGTTAACAACAGGATTCTTCTGTTTATACTCTTAAGTCATGTGGATTGATATTTTTTCCATCGGATTGATTATGTGGGCTTAATGAAGTTGCTCCTTTTTTTCATTTGAAATAAAATAATGTACATGTCTAATCATTGGTTTGTGCATAAATTTGTTTGATTTATTTGTGTGACTAAAAACATATTTTTTCCCTACATGAAGGTTGTGATTCCTTTGAGAGATATCGATGAGGTAATTCTTATTTGCTGCTGTTCTGTTATGTTCCATTCCAAATTATAGTTGTTTTGACTTTTCTAGATACATAGTTTTTGTTATGTGTCTAGACATAGCGGATATCTAGGTGGATAGCAAGAGTTACGTATCTAGAAAAGCCAAATGAACTGTAATTTGGGATGGAGGGAGTACATAATTTTTGCGCTACACATGTGAGGTGCCATCTGTTTCTTTTATTACCAACGCTGCAGATAAGGAGAAGCCAGCATGCCGTCATTAATCCAGCTATTACAATATTTCTTCGAATGGGAGCTGGAGGATTTGGTGTTCCTCCATTAGGATGTCCAGATGGTAATATCTTCTTAACACTTGGCATAGTTTTTAAGACGATGGAACTCTGGATGTTCTTTATAGTGCACTATACATGAAAAATTGTGTTAACTCAAAACCCCTTCACTATCTTCATAAAAAACAGCAGGAGAGGACCCTAATGAAACAATAATACAAGTGCAAAAGGTCTTCAACACTAAAAAAAAAGAGCAAAAAATTACTGGGTCTATTGGACCAAGTGAAAGTCTAAAACATGTAAGTGAAACAGAATTGCTCTGAATCTGGTTGAGAAGGAACAGCTGGAATTTATGGATGGTCTTCTTTTAGAAGACACATATATTACCTAAGCTTTGTTTTCCATCTACCTCTTTTAGGGTGGTTGGTGACTTTATCAAAGATGCACCTAATAACCGGATGTTAACACCCCATATTGATCAAAGCACTTTCTCTTATTATAGAATCATGAGTAGGCTAGCAAACCTATTTCCTGGCATTATCAAATCATGCATGATCTTTGTAGCATAAAAATCATACAGTTGATGTAGTCTGCAAAAAGGACTTCTAATGGTAATTTGATAAGGCAGGGGTTTGGTTGGTACATAGCATGTTTTCTTATATATATATTTTTTTCTGTAGGAAGAGTCAGGTACAAATTTGCATCGTTTTGGAACAGAAACCATACATTTAGAGCATTGCAGCGAGCTGTGAAGAACTACCAAATTATGATTGAGGCTGAGAAACAGGTACGGAACTTGCATATGTGTGCAGTGCACTATAGGCCTTTGCTTGTATGTTATAGGGTGCATTTGCGTATCTGCAGGCCTTTGCTTGTATGTTATAGGATGCATTTGCATATCTGCAGCCATACTGTTGGTGCACTAGTTTTGAAGGGTTTTTTTTTGTGATAGTTAGAAGTTCAATAAATTTGATCTGCATAATCATTCTTCAGATTTGATAACTTTGTTTAACTTTTGGGTTCCAGGAACGTGCTCAGTCTGCACTACGTGCACACAGTAGCTCAAGAAAAAGTAGCAAGAAGGAGATCAATGTTCCAGAAGATTGTGCTTCATTAACAGGGCAATTACAACCTTTTGTCAAAGAAGAAGTTCTAGTCCCTGTATTCAATGTAATAATAGCTCATGGTATCTTAGCTTCATGATTCTTTTTGGACGATGTTTCTTTATGATTGATAGCTAATCCATAACTGTTTATGATTTCAGGGAACTTTTCCATGTACTGCTGAGCAGTTTTTTAGTATTCTTTTAAGTGATGACTCAAGTTACATAACAGAGTACCGGACAGATCGGAAGGATAAAGATATTAATGTAAGTATCCAGTACAATGCCAGTGTTTTGCACATGTAGTACTTTCTGTATGGCCAACTTATTCCCAGTTCATTGTTTGTGCATAAGGCTCCGTTTGGAAGTTGATATTGAAGGCCTTGGCATTGAATTGGGTTCAATGCCAAATCAGCCTAGGTATTGAAATTGGTTCAATGACAAAGCAGATTGTTTGGATGTAAATAAAATTGCTAGATGGAATTCAAGTGAGGGGCAAATGTCAATTCCGTGTTTGGATATGTATATCATGACATTGGAAATTAAGCATCGTCTCCTTCTCTCCCCTGCTCCTCCACACATAACGGCGCGGCAGAGGAGTCTTGGTGGAGGAGGGAGCGACGCGAGGAGGGAGCGGCACGGCACGGGAAGGGAATGGCGGCGCGATGGAGGGAGCGGCGCGGGGACCGAGTGGGGCACCACGGTGGAGGGAGCGGCGCAGGGAGGGAACGGCGGTGCGATGGAGGAAGCGGGTGGAGGCGGCGCGGTGGAGGAAGCAGGTGGGGGCAGCGCGGGGAGGGAACGGCGGCGGTGGAGGAAGCTGGTGGAGGGAGCGGGCGGTGGAGCGAGTGGCGCAGTGGAGGAGGGCCGGCGCCGCGGAGAGGCAGGGGGGCTCGCCGGCAGAGGGAGGGGGCGCCAGCTCGACGCGCGGAGGAAGGGCGCCGGCCACCGCCGCGAGGAGGAAGGGGAGGGGGCGCCGGCTCGACGTGCGGAGGAAGGGCGCCGGCCGCCGCCGCGAGGAGGAAGGCAAGGGGTTCCGGCTCGACGCGCGGAGGAAGGGCGCCGGCCGCCGCCGCGAGGAGGAAGGGGAGGGGGCGGCCGCCGGACGCGCGGAGGAAGGAGAGGGGCGGCCGCCGGACGCGGGGAGGAAGAAGAGGGGGCGACCGGACACGGGGAAGACGGAGGGTGCGGACGGGCAGGCGGAGTCGCGAGGAAGGGGGTGCGCGAATGCAGTGCAATTCGGAGGGGTGGAGCTCGGTATTGAGGGGGAGGGGCTGATAGTGTTGTGAATACCTGGTTGGTATTGAAGTTCAATGCCAATGCCAATTCCGTATACATCCAAACACTAGAATTCAAGGTCTCCCAATGCCAATTCCCAATTCTGGGTCTGAATACCAACATCCAAACGCTACCTAAGAGAATTTGCACAAAGTTGTTTGATAGAAATTGGTAGATGGTCATAGTATGTCAATTGGAGTAGATAGCCATACTAAATGTTCAAACTAATTGGATGGAATGGAGGAGGTACCTTCTCAGAGCAAATCCCCGTTCAATTTGGGTGGAGGGGCTGGATCTACAGGGGGAGGAGGGGCCCCCATGGGAGGGCTTGAGCTCGGGCTCGGCTCCAGAGGAGGAAGAAAGAGGGGAGGGAGGAGAGGGAGAAGGGCCAGCCACTGCCACACCCCTGTATACAGGGGGGCCATGCCAAATGCCTGTGCGTGACTGCATAATAGACACATCCACCTCTGTGCCTTGCGTCGGGACTTGGGGGCAAGTCATGCCAAATTGGTGGGCATGACAAAATGGGGTATTCTTGGAAATTTAGTTTCACATGTGCTGTAATTATTAGTGTTGGCTAAAAAACGTCCTCTGCTGTTAGCCATTGCCCCATACCCTGGCCACTCAGCCATCACCACACACCAACTGGCTAGCTCATTTATCCACCTTGCTGGCCTTTGAAGTTATCTTCATGGCAAGGCTGTGATGGGCGGAAGATATGCCTAGTAGGGAGTACTGCAGAAAGTTTGTCATCCTCACCGGATCTGGTCACAGCCTTCCTCTATCTAGATGCAGGAAGTTGTCTCCTTCCCCACTCTTATCAGATCTGGTCATGGCCTTCCTCCATCCAAAGCAGCATATCTACTGTTCATCCTCCACACGTATTTTTATTATGGGTAACCTTCCACCTCGTATGCTAATATATGGTAATATGCCAGACTTGAATCTACTAGCAGGGTAACAAAGAACCAGTTATGTTGCTCCTTTATGTTATCAGCAAACTGAATTGCTTTTGTTTTCTTTTACTCAAATTTTCTGCTTTAAAATGTTACTTTTTGCAGCTGGGCCAATGGCACATCGCAGATGAGTATGATGGGCAGGTGAGAGAACTTAATTGTAAATCAATATGCCGTAGTCCAATGTGCCCTCCTTATTCAGCAATGACAGAGTGGCAGCATATGGTTCTTTCAGCCGACAAAATGGATCTGGTATGTTTCTAAACAACTGAAAGTTCCAGTGTGGCAGATAATATATGCTGCATTACTGTAACTCCAAGTAATTGACTTTAAATTATTTTGGATCATTTTTTTTGCGGAAAATTATTTTGGATCATAAGTAATATTGATTGTCTACTGTTCTTTGTAGGTGTTTGAAACTGTACAGCAAGTACATGATGTTCCATTTGGTTCATTCTTTGAGGTAATCACAAAAAAACATTGAATACAGTACTTCCTTTCCTCTATTCCATTCTTGTAAATCTGATAATATCTTAAAATCACTACAATAACTGCTGCGCCACATTGCCACCTTTCAGGTACACTGTAGGTGGTCTGTGAAAACCATCAGTTCTGACTCTTGCAGTCTTAACATAAGTGCTGGTTGGTGATTTCTTCATATCCTTCTGTCTAGCTTGTGTGTCCTTTTATTTCTTTGCTGTGATGCCTATGTTCTTCTCTACTTAAGCTGCAAATTAATTTAGTGATTTTATGAATGCAATATTCATGCTTCTTTTTCAGGTGCACATTTCAAGAAATGGTGCATAATGCAATCTAAAATAAAGAGTGGTGCTGTGGATGAGGTATACACTTAACGGTAGTTTTTTTTTGGTTGCCTTTTTTGTCTGTTGGTGGGATTTAAAGCAAGTTGGCTACAACCTTAATATACTTGTGAATGTTGGTGATGAAATTACATTTTTAACAGTTAATCTGTAGAATTGATGTAGCTAAGACTAACGACTGGATTTAAATACATTCCAATTAGACATGATCGCATACAGATATGATCATCTAAAAAAATGGATCTATCTTCTTATCAAAGCTACAGTGCACATCTTTTTTTTATTCACTTGAAATTCTTGAATACCTTCGTTGGTCTCTGGGATTGTTTACTAGGACAGAATGAGCAAGCATGTTTATCCTGGAAATGTACCATTCAATGGAAAACCTGTCTTCCACATTATTCTTTCATGTGCAATATAAAACCTCAATAAATTATGCAGCCCTTGTTGAGCATAGCATAGGTGATTGGCTGACAAATTATGTTAGTCTTTTCTGGCTTGCTAAGTATACAATATATGTTGCAGCTCGTAAGTATTGCGAATAAGAATGCAAAATATGAGTTTCTGGAATACTGTACTTCTTTAGTTTCTGCATGCCACAACTTCCAGAAAGTACATAAAACACATAATTCTCAGCGTTATCCTCATTTGTTTTTGAATTCATGCAGTTGAAGAAGGAAGTCAAGGAAATGTTAGAATTTGCAGAGGCTTATATGCTCAAAGTTAGGACTCCTAACCAAGAGAACAGTGATCTGACCCAACAAGAGAACATGGCGCCGGACGCAGTGCCTGGTGATCAATAATTATTTCATGCTGTGCCTCCTGACGTAGGATGACAATGGACGTCCCATGACACAATGAAATATGTTATACACACAGGACAGGTTGACTTGTAGCTGGTCCACGTCTAACATGACAAGCTGCCTTTCAAAAGAATGTATAGATCGTGTAAACTTCTTTTTCTGTCATTTCTCTACCCATTCTGGCAGTTTGGCTGATGTATATGTGTAAAACGTGAAATATAGTGCTGGCTGTGGGCAGGTCAGTTTGTGTTGTTGAAGATAAACAAAGAAAGAAACAAAACAGAAATATGTGCGTGTGCCCTAGAACAATCAGAACCTGTGCAGTATACATTTCTGTAATTACAAAAGGCTTATGTTGAAATAAAAGTTCCATTAATAAAAACAACTTTGCAAACGTTTCACATGATAGATTCCTATCTAATTCGGTGATACTTTGACAGTATGCTGTATGCTACGAGAAACGGAAGACTTCGACATCCGTACGCGCAGCTGCATGCATATCAGTAGCAGAGCTGAGCATCTCATGCGGCCTTTTTAGTTCCAAAATTGCAGAGCTGAGCATCTCATGCGGCCTTTTTAGTTTCAAAATTCTACTATGCAGAAGATTTTCATCAGCACATGCATAGAGTATTAAATATAGATGAAATTAAAAATTAATTATACAGTTTTGTTATACTTTGTGAGACGAACGTTTTAAACCTAAGTAATCAATATTTGGATAATGATTCACAAATATAAACGAAACACTACAATGTCGCATTTACGACACTTGGCATTCCAAAGTTTAGAACTAAACAAGGTCTAGACATCCTTGAGAAACTTTTGCTCTCAGTGCTTATCTCCGCCTGCATGAGCGACCTCATGCTAGATCAAGATGTCATGTTGATTCTTTTTTTTCTTTTTTGGGGGGCACGATTCACCGGGCAATTGGGGAAGCGCTAAACGGAAACGGAATCAAGCTGTTCCGCGCGCTTGCGCTTTGGGCCGAAATGCCTGAGTCGTAAGAAACGGGCCCACTTGCAGTGTCCCTCGCCCAGCAGCCCAACATTAACCCCCCATACCAGCAGCTAGGGTTTCTCCCTGCCCGTATAAATAGACTCTCCCTCTTTGCGCGCCGCCGCCACGGCATCCCCAGACGCTCCGCCGCCGCGCCTACCAATCCTCGAGGAAAGATGGTGAGCTCAGTACCTTCGTTCTCGTTTCGATTTTGCTAGCCCATCGATTGGTTATTCGTCGATTCGTGCTGTACGAAAGGATCTGTGCTTTGTGATGTAGGAGTGGCTCAAATACTGCCTCTTTCGACTGATCAGTTACTTGTATGTGGGGATTTGTATCTGGACATTGTATCGCTAGGTTCTTGTTTGTTTGGGAATGGACTTGGAATGCTGCAATACTCATCGTTCTTTGCTTCTGCCAATGGGATGGGGATTGTTGGGCGGATTGCACTGGTGCATTCAATTTTGCGCGTTTCGTATCGACCCGGTCGTGTTAGTCTTAGTTGGCAAGAGAGATGCTAAAGTATCTTAGGTGCAGTCGTGCCATTTCGTATGCAGGCGAACATAGTTTCTCAGGAACAATGCTAAGGTTATGGGGACTGTAGATATCTGTTCATGTTCGATTGATGTAGTTTCAGCTTTCCTTTTCGTAGATGGCTTGTGATTGGTGTATGATATGTTCTAAATTAGGACAATGGTATTGGTGCAATCTAATACGTATGGGCTTGGTTAACTAAAAATTTGAATCATAATTGCTTAAGCTAAGGTGACTGAGTAAACTGTAGCTTTGCTTGGCGAAGTGGAATTTTGAATGAACTGTTTATTCACCAACACATATTCTGAATTTTGCGCCACATAGATGCTGTACTGCATGAGCACATTGAGTTCTCCAAGACTAAGTCGACCAGATGTCATGTTTGATTTATGTTTATGATTTGAATTAATTGTGATGTACATGGAATATAATCACCTGTAGTGAATGTTTATCACTTGATAACGGATAGGTAGACTAGTAGAGCAAGTATTTGTGCAAACTTCTCGTAATTATAAAGGTATCACTATAATTTTAGTTTCAACTTCTTTTCATGTCTTTGCCTTCATTACAACGGTGAAATCGTGTTTTTGCTTTGAAATGCAATCAGATATTGAATGCATTATTGTCTTTCAGTATGCTATTACTGTCATTTATTATTGTAGATCGTAGGCATTATATCAGATGTTAGCCTGTGCTCAGTTGAGCTTATTTACTTACGCTCTGCTGTCTGAATGGTTACAAGTATGTGCCCTCCTCTGATCCTACTATTGCTTGTTACTGCAGCCGAAGCAGATCCATGAGATCAAGGACTTCCTCCTTACCGCTAGAAGGAAGGATGCTCGCTCTGTGAAAATCAAGAGGACCAAAGATGTCGTGAAGTTCAAGGTGCGCTGCTCCAAGTACTTGTACACCCTCTGTGTCTTTGACGCGGAGAAGGCGAACAAGTTGAAGCAATCCCTCCCTCCAGGTTAGCACAGCATTATTCATGCAACCTGACCTCTATTGTGTATGTTGGGATGTTGCCCACTGATTGAATGCCCATAGCTCACAAAATTGTTCTGGTGGCTTTGTAAATTGGCTCTCTCAATTGCATCCTTTTCTGTTGAATCCCTTTTGCCCCAATGAATATGATTAACCTTAGTTAGCTGCAGTGGTAATGGCTAATGGAATCTGAAATGTGACTGGGTTTCTTATAAAAAATGTTCCTTAGTTTTGGAGAACATGAAGGGGGAAAAATATGCTATGTACCCAGTTCTCCCCTTTTGCATGAGTGTCTAGTTTATTTTTTTGCTTCTGTCTATTAAGCATGTTCTCGATGCAAGTCCCCTAATTAATATTTCCGTTAATTCTGCAGGTTTGAGTGTCCAAGAAGTCTGAAGATTCAAGCGAGATTGTGGTGTAGTAGCGTGGAAGCTTTTCTTGCCATCGTCAGAAGTGTTCTGAATTATCTTGAAAAAACTTTTGGCCTGTGAACAATGTAGACTTTGCCATGGATTATATATTATCGCCAGTTTTGTGTGCGGGGCAGTCCCGTACTCCCGTCCCACTCGGATGACGTTTCTACTGATTTGGTATATGCGAATCGTGATATGCTTATCTTTTAAGGCTGAATATGTTTTCAACAGTTGGGCCTGTGGTGCTTGTTATTGGTGGGGAAACAGAAAAAAATCTGGTAAAGGTTGATCCAGAATCGTGAATTCGGTCCCCTTGTCTGTGCCTCCTGACAAGTGTTCGTTACGTCTTACGTGCGTCAGCTCCACATTGGTATCTGAAGGATTGCATTCGTGTTCGCGTTACACGCAGGCGGCAACGCCAGGCGAACCCAGCTAGGCGAGATGGGATGCGCGGCCCAATCTGCCCGCTGCGGCCTGTTGTAAACATGAGACCCCCTGGCGCGGCGGCATTGAAGAAGCCTCCCCGCGCGTGCAGCAGCCGGAGCGCCCGGGGCGCCGCTCCCCTGGTCGCGTGCGCCGACGCCGGCAGCGGCAGGCCGCACAGGTGCACAGCACCCCACCTCCATGTGCCCGACGCCACCGGGACGTGTGGCCCAGGGCGCCGCGCGCTCGGCCATTCCGGCCAGGTTCAGACTGTCTCTCCGTCTCTCGTGCTGGGCCAGCCGAGTCAATGCAAAGCACGCATCGTTCAGTCGTCGGCTGTCCCTTGTTCAGACAAGAGGATGCATACATACGGAGTACATCGCTTCGAGTTCGAGCTGCTCCTTTCGGTAGCTGTACGCGCGGTGGGCGGCATTGAACGTCAACGTACACATGTACAGTGTGTGTTTTTGCCTCACTGGTCACACTGGCCGTTAGCGGTACAGGGCGTGACCTGAAGACCGGCGCCACCGCCGAGTTTGGATTCGTTTCGTACTCGCGTCGTCGACCGGCGCCAGTGATGATACAGTAGCACGACGTGTACGTCTGGCCAGCAGGTTGGACCATAGCAACAGGAAACGGGTCGATGGCAAGTTCCACGACCCGGGAACGTCGTCCCAATTCGTGGGTCGGGGTCACCATGGGTCATCGTCCCAATTTTCGCTGGATCATCGTCCCCACCCCGTAGGGTCATAAACTCTGGTCAAGGTCTTGGAGATCGCCATGGATAAGCTCCAACATGAGGCAGGCGTGATGTTGCAGTATAGATTGGGCAATGAATATGCGCGAGGGCTTTGGGACAGCTCATCTAGCTCTTTTCTTTTATCCTTTTCTCCATTTCCTTTGTTTTTCTTGACTCTTTATACCACGTTCCGGGATCATCGACCCGATACTCATTGAATCACGTACCATGTTGTGAATTTTCGTCTCAAAGAGGTATACCCCTCCGTACCACAATTTCATAAAGCATCGACCCTCGATCCTCGATCCCCGACCCAATCGACCCGGAAACTTTGTGACCATGGGTTGGACCATGGACTACTACTCCGTATGTAGCAATGCCGATACTTTGGGGTCCAGTGGCTTTGTGCCGAAACCAGGACTGGGTCGAGAAGATATAAGATCCACGCCAACACATTGGTAACCATTCCAAACCCAACCGCTGGCCTCGTCTCGGGCTCTCGGCCCGGGCCTCTCTCTCTTTCGGGCGTCGCGTGTCCCTCTCTGCTGCTGGGCGCGGGGCCGGCGGCCGGTGAGATGGGATGGCGTGGCGCTTTCGCCTGGGGCGCGCGTCGCGGCCCACGGCAACGCCACGCCACGCGCATGTGGGGGCCGGGCGGGCAAAGCCGTAGCAGTAGCAGTGCCCGGTGACCGCAGCTAGCCATGGTCCACTGGCCGGCCGAAATGCAAAGGCCGCCGCGCCGTCTCCCTCCGACGACGACTCCGCCGGCCAAGCCCGGTCAGTCACTCCCTCTCGCGCTGCAAGGCACTCGGCACGGCACCGACGCCAGGCGGCGGCGGCGGCCACGACAACCACATGCGCGCGCGCGCGGAATTCACGAGCGGGTCCGGGTTTGCCGTTGAACTGACGGTGCAGGTCTACAGGAAGTGAAATCGACGGGGAGGGGAGACGTGGCTATATAGCCCTTCACTCGCGCCATCCGGTCGCTGTCCCTCCTCGGTCTCGGGTGCAGGACTGCAGGAGTTTCACTTTCACCCACGCCGGCTCGACACATATCCACATCCAGACTCCAGAGGAAGAAAGACATTGCGTATTAGAGAGCACATGTCAATTGGTGATCAACGAATAGTACCAATGGATCATTCTTAAAGCTGTACGCATCGGACTATCGGAGGTTTTACACTTTTACGTGGATCTGCTAGCACCGTAGCAAGAAACGCCTGCGGCGGCCGCGGGCTCTCTCTGATCATGTTTTTCTCTTTCCTTTTTTGTTAGGAACCCGATCTATCACACCCGATCGGAGGTAGGAGAAGAAGAAGAACAGATGAAGGCTAGCATACGGAGGTCATCTCTTTAGTTGGAAGAATATTGTTCATACAAATTGGTTACCCTTCTTGCTGTCTCTCGCTGGCTAAATAACTCAGCAACAACCAAGCGGCTCGCAGGCCGACGACTCACACACGCAACGCACACGCACCTTGTGGGCTACATCCATTCTGGGCCGGATGTCCTTGTACTTGGAATGATGGGCCGAGACGACCTTCGAGGCCCAGCTTCATCTCTTGTTGACTGCTCTTTAGTAGCTTCAGTAACATTCCTCCCCCCTAGACAACCTGCTTGTCCCCAAGCAGGCGCATGGGGAAACTGTTGTTTGAGGGGTTCAAGGTCTTCCCAGGTTGCCAAAGATTCCGGACATCTAGACCACTTGATCAGCACTTGCTGTACTGGATGCACACCTCTATTGACCATCTTCTTGGACAAGACCTTCTCAGGAACTTGGAAAGCAGAGGAAATGTCAGGGATAGCTGGAGATACCTGATGGTCAGGGGGAACAACCTTCTTCAGTTGTGATACATGAAAAACAGGGTGAATAGCAGATGATGGAGGCAATTCCAGTTTATAAGCCATCGGACCAATCTTGGCAACAATCTTGAATGGACCAAAAAACTTGAAGGACAGCTTCTGGTTAGCTCGTGGAGCTAAAGATGATTGAATATATGGCTGCAACTTAAGGAAAACCGAATCTCCAACTTGAAACTGTCGCTCAGAACGTCCCTTATCTGCTTGCCTCTTCATTCGTTGCTGAGCACGGTGAAGATGTTGTTGGAGCAGTTCAGACATCAATCTCTTGTCTTGAATCCACTGAGAGAGATCAGGAGATTTACAAACAGCAGGAATGGACAGACCAGCAGTCTTGGGGGTGTAGCCATATAGAGCTTCAAACGGAGAACAACCAATGGCTGAGTGAGCAGCAGTATTATACCAAAATTCAGCTGAGCTTAACCACTCCATCCACTTGGTAGGACAAGCATGCACAAAACAGCGCAAGAAGGTCTCTAGGCATTGATTAACCCTCTCTGTCTGGCCATCTGTTTGGGGTGGTAACTATAGCTCATACTCAAAGAAACCTTCACCAACTTGAAGAGTTCCTGCCAGAAATTACTTGTGAAGATTTTGTCTCTATCAGAAATTATGGAATCAGGCAGCCCATGAAATTTATAGATATTGTCAAAGAACAACTTGGCAACAGACTGTGCTGAAAAAGGGTGAGACAATGTCAAGAAGTGGCTATACTTAGTGAACTTGTCCACTACTACCATGATACAGTCTTTGTGAAGAGACCTGGGCAATCCTTCAACAAAGTCCATTGAGATGATTTGCCATGCAGAAGTTGGAATAGGGAGGGGCTGTAATAGACCCGGGTATTTTGATCTGTCAGGTTTAGCCTGCTGGCAGATTTGACACTGAGACACAAATGACTTATCTGCAGTTTTCATGCCTTTCCAAGCAAAAAGTTGTTTCATGCGTCTATAGGTTACTGGAAAACCAGAGTGACCTCCTGCTGGAGAATCATGCAAGGCAGAGAGAATTTGCAGCTGCAAAGAAGTGTTGGAGCCAATCCACAGTCTGTTCTTGAACCTGATAACGCCATCATGAAGAGAGTAATGTGGAATTGCCTCCGGAGCTGCAGCCAATCTGGTCAACAGATCTTGAGCATCTTGATCCTGCAAATAACCTTGGATAATAGCAGCTGTCCAAGCAGGGGCACACGAAGAAATAGCCGACAGTTCAACCATGTCATGTGGGCGACGAGACAAGGCGTCTGCTACCCTATTGGGTGTGCCTGGCTTATAGACAATCTTGTATTGGAGCCCCAAAAGCTTGGTGAACACCTTTTGCTGCCAAGGAGTGTTCAAGCGCTGATCAGATAGATGGATTAAACTCCGCTGGTCAGTATATATCACAAATTCAGCATGTTGAAGGTAAGAGCGCCGCTGCTCTACAGCTAGAAGGATGGCCAAATATTCCTTTTCGTAGGTAGACAGACCAGCAGACTTGGGCCCCAATGGTTTGCTGGTAAATGCCAGAGGATGGCCAGACTGCAAAAGTACGGCACCGACAACATTAGCGCAAGCATCTGTCTCAATACAGAAAGACTTGGTGAAGTCAGGAGCAGCCAAAACTGGTGCTGAACTCAGTGCAGCTTTGAGAGCAGAAAAGGAAGCCTCATGGTCCATAGTCCACACAAACAATGAATTTTTCTTGAGAAGTTCAGTCAAAGGCTTGGCGATGATCGCAAAATGACGAACGAACTTCCTATAGTAGCCAACCAACCCCAAGAAACTACGAAGTTCTTTGACATTAGAAGGACTAGGCCATTCTGTGATAGCAGCAATTTTTGTCTGATCAGTGGAGACTCCTTCGGCACTGATGATATGGCCGAGGTAAGCTATTTGTCGCTGAGCAAACAAACACTTTGACAACTTGACTTGCCACTGATCTTGCTGCAGCAATTGAAGCACGGACTGGAGATGCAGCAAGTGATCTTCAAAAGATTTGCTATACACAAGGATGTCATCGAAGAAGACTAGAACACACTTGCGTAGCAGAGGTTTGAGGGTACTGTTCATTGCACCTTGGAAAGAGGCTAGGGCACCACACAAGCCGAAGGACATAACTTTGAACTCAAAATGGCCAAAGTGAGTTTGGAAAGCAGTTTTGTGTTCCTCTCCGGGCTTCATCCTGATCTGGTGAAATCCAGAATTCAAATCCAAAGAAGAGAACCATGTAGCTCCCGACAATTCATCAACTAGCTTATCAAAAATTGGAATAGGAAATTTTCCACGAATAGTCAGTGCATTGAGGTAACGATAATCCACACAAGGCCTCCAAGACCCATACTTCTTGCGCACCAACAGCAAAGGAGATGAAAAAGGGCTGCTGCTGGCTTGAATTAGTCCCTTGTCCAACATGTCTTGGATCTGTTTTTCAATTTCATCTTTTAGAGCTGGAGGATATCTGTATGGGCGAATATAGACAGGTTTGGCACCAGGTACTAATGTGATGGAGTGGTCACAAGCCCGGGGTGGAGGAAGGCCTGAAACAGGTGCAAAAACTGACTCAAACTGAGACAACAAAGTTTTGACCTCAGAAGGAATGTCCATGTCTTCCACAGGTGGATGAGCTAAACTGTCCAGACTACAGACTTGAACAAGAAGTTCTTCTGGTTGAGCTGGTTGTATCCCTTGCAAAATCACAGTAGTACCCAAGTAAGGAATAGCCATCCACTTCAATTTCCAGTGGATCTTCACGGGGCTGAATGATTCCAACCAGTCCATGCCTAAAATGAAATCATAGTGATGCAGAGGTATAACTCTCAGATCAGATGAAAAACTGTAATGTTGAATCTTCCAATTGCATTGTGGAACAAAAGAGGAACATTGCAGAATACCCCCATTGGCCACTTGCACTTTCACATCCCAGGAACAGACTGAACACCCTGCAATTGCTCAGCTAACCGTTGACTCACAAAAGTATGGGTACTACCAGAGTCCACAAGGATGATAACAGCGTGACCTTGAACAGAACCCTGGAGCTTCATTGTTCTTGGACCTTCTGAACCAGAAACAGCCTCCTTGGAAATGGCTAAGAACAGGTGATCAGTAGAAGGTTCAGAACACTGATTACTGTGAGGATCTGCCATAGTAACCTCGTCTTCCTGCAAGAATACTTCAAATAATTCTTGAAGAGCATGCAATTGGACTGTGGTAGCACATTGGTGGCCAGGATGCCATTTCTCTGCACATTTGTCACACAGACCACGAGCTCGCCTATATTGGCGCAGAGCCACAAACCTGTCCCCAGGGAATTTACTGACCTCATGAGATTTCTTGTCAGTAGGAGCAGGTACAGCTGTTGAGATTGGCTTGTCAATTCTTGGTGGTGGGGGAAGAGGCAAAGGTCCCCGAGGAGGATTCCGAAATCCATGGACACCATTAGAGCGCCTGAAATCACGGTCGCCAGCCTCCTCCTATAGCATAGCAAGAGAACAAGCAGTATCTATTGTAGAAGGGCGGTGCATGAGCACTACTGAGCGAATATCATCACGAAGGCCATCGACAAATCGCATGGTGAAGAACCTAGGATCAGTGTGGCCATAAGCGACCAATTGGTCCACCAATTCAGAAAACTTGCTCACATATTTAGACACCGTACCGGACTGTCTGATGTTAAAGAGGTGCCTAATCAAAATATCCCGCTGATCCTTCCCAAACCGTTCCAACAACAATTCACTGAACTGAGACCATGTAGCCGATTTCAGGCGACTAGACACGGACTGCAACCAGAGGGAGGCAGGTGGTTTGAAGTGCATCGTAGCAATTTTAACCCAAACAGAAGGATCAGTGCGACATATCGCAAAATAATCATTGGAACGAGATAGCCACAGCTTAGGATTGTCACCCTCAAACCACTGAAACTGGAGTTTAGGAATGTTGCCAGGAAAGTGGGAACCATCACTACCAACAGAAGGGCGAAACTGGTGGGACTGTCCTAAACCACTGAAAGGACCAACACTAGGCCTAGAGGGGGGGGTGAATAGGCCTGTTTAAAAAATCCTGCAAAAATCCTCCGAAAACTGTCAGAAAGTCGGATGATCCGACACAGCTCGGATCTTCCGGCCAGGAAGATCCGACACTGTACAGGATCTTCCGACTGGGACAGAATACCGGAAGATCCGATGATAAGCCGGATCTTCCGACAGGCAATTCAAGTGTACTTCGAGATTTGAAATCTAATGACCTTTTGACAATTTCACTTGAATACAAAGCTCACAAATGATGTAAGGAACCTTCTATATATGATCAATATCAGAGTATAGCCACAAATAAGTAGATCGGGACAAATCAAGTTATAGAAACAATAAGAACGAGAACAAATGTGGAGACAAAGGATTTTCTACCGAAGTTCACTCCACAAAGGAGCTACGTCTTCGTTGAGATGCTCACAAAGAGCCGGGCTGTCACACTAACCCCAAGTCTCTCCCAATCAACCACAAAGGAGGATTGAGTTACTTACTATGTGCTCCCACGAAGAGAGAGAGGGTAATACAAACTTCCGGGACTCAAACCACAAGAGAATGGGAGTTCACCGGCACCTCTAACCGTCTAGGAGCAAGCTCCAAGAGTAACAAACGTGAATCAATGAACTCAAGTTGCTCGAAGTGCTTCACGAGATGAACAAGGGGAGTTCTCACTTCTAGTCTTCTCTCTCACTCAAACCCTAGGTGAATCTTGGCAAGAATCAAGCTTGGGAGGGGATTTGAGGAGGAGAGTGAATGCTCTTGTCTTGTGTTAGGTCGTGTGTGCAGCAGCAAATGAATGAGGGGGTGTGAGGGGTATTTATACCTACCCCCCAAAATATGACCGTTATGTGCTCTGCGAAGGGGTACCGGATCTTCCGACACTTCGTCGGATCTTCCGACAACCAACAGGTATGTGTTAGGAAAACTCCAGAAAAGTTCCAGGGGCCGGATCTTCCGACTGTATGTCGGATCTTCCGGGGGACCCCGGAACTTCCGGCCCGGAGAAAGCCAAGACAGAGCCGGCCGGAACATCCGGTCGGATCTTCCGGCCTAGGGTCGGAACTTGTACGCATGGTGCTCAGGAGCTCGAAAAACGACTAAGTCATGCATCTTCCGATGCCACGGCCGGAACTTTTGGCCAGGAAAAGCTCGAGACCGAGCCGCCCGGAACTTCGGGTCGGATCTTCCGGCCTAAGTTCCGGCCGAGCCGAAAAAGGTGTTTGTGAAGTGTTTTTGTGTCTCTCAAGAGTTTGTCATCTCAAGTAAAGCACTTTTAGCATCTAGAATTTATCAACTACGTCTCCCTTGATAGTACGGTGATCCTATACTCAATTTCAAACGGAAAATTAAATTTAAAACCACCAATTGAGTCCTCCACCATATGAATAAGCGTTGGGGTCCTCCCTTTAGCATTTTCTCCTTTTTATTTCATTTTATTCCTGCACAACTCATGCAAAGCATCATATCCAAATTTCTATTGCCATTAATCACCAAAATAGATTAAATGCCTAGATGCACTTTCAATCTCCCCCTTTTTGGTGATTGATGACAATACAAATTTGGGTTCACAAGATGGGAATAAAATTCATGTTTTGCATCCAATATATTTTGAAGAGGCTCCCCCTAAATATGTGCATGTTCAACTTAAATAGCCTCAAATGCTTGTGCACATATTTTGCAAGAACTACCAAAAAATATTGCATACAAGTGCTTGGTGTGACAAAATCAACGTGATGCATATGACAAGTTATACACAACAATAAGGTGAGAAATAACATCACATCATCCATAAGCAACTCACAATAAAATAGATAACGAGATCCACATCACACTAGCAATTACCATAATTAAGTCTTACAAATAAAAGTCTCACTTGGCACACCATACATAACACAAGTTCACAAGCTAAAACATGAATAAAAGATAGATAGGTGATGAGTTTCCAATGGCCACATTCACTCCCCCTTTGTCATCAAGGACCAAAAAAGGAGCTACTCGTCCTCCTCGTCGTCGTCGTCATCACCACCCTCGTCATCGTCATCATCATCGTCGTCCTCATCGTCATCATCAACTGCTGCGGCTGCCTTGCCCTTGCGACGATCCTCATCCGTCTCTGACTCACTAAGATACTCCTCCTCCTGCTCAGTTTCTTCCACTTCTTCTCCTTCTTCTTCTTCTTCTTCTTCTTCTTCTTCTTCCACTATCTCCTCCTCACCTTGTCCTTGTTGTTGAGAGGCACCAAAGACATATTCCTGTGAGTAGTCCTCCCAAGGATTTGCAAAGGGAGGTGGAGGAGTGACTTCCCTGAGTTGATGAACAGGAGAATGTGGCATATTTAACTTTTCAAGAAGCTCTTTGTGGCGCTTATCCGCCATGTATCTATCATGCTCGGCGTGTTGCTCACGCTCATGAGACCTCTTGACTTGATACTTGCACATGTTGAAGCAAGAGAACATGCCTTGGAGCAGAAAGTCAATCTTACTCATCTTGCCTTTGGGAGTAAAAGAGGGGCCACTAGATGAAACTGGAGCATGTGATGGAGGAGCTCGGGAAGATGAGGCACCGTGAGAGGATGGGGTTGGAGCACCCTGATATGCCTTGGACTTGATCTTTAGAAGCTGCGTAATCTTGCCCGGAGGAGATTTGTATGGAGGATGAAGCTTGTCAGTCAAAATGTTGATCCCAGTCACATACTTGATCATATGAAAAATGTAAGGAGCATAGTGACAGCCACTAGAAGCATCATGAGAGCAGTAGATGATTTCATTCCAAATGAAGTTGAACACCTTGAACTTGGGCTTCTCGGGGGCCATTTGAAAAAGTAAGTTCTTTGCCCTCTTTGAGATGTTGTCGGCATCTCCTGCTCTAGGGTACAAGGTCCCTCGAAAAAGTTGATTTAGCAACTTGTAGAACGGAGAGAGACCCTTGTACTTCCCATACACCACCTTTCCATAAGCACGATCATACATGAATGCCAACTTGGTGTCATCTAGTATTCTCCCAAGATGAAGGTCAACCTTGCTACGATCATTGCTAGTATGAGCATAAGCAGTCTCCTCAGCAAGATCAAACAAACCGGCAAAATCATGCAAAGAGATGGAAAGACGTTTCCCACACAAAGTCCAGTGCATCTCATATCTTTCCTCATCAACCCATAGAGTAGCATAAAATTGGGCAATGACTTCTTCATTGTATGGACACTCAAATGTCATCACCTTGTCCACATCCATCTCCACACATCGCTTGTATACATCATCAACAACAGGCTTGAGCGGTGGTGGGAAGTTCCTCAGATATTTCCAGTCAACCCAATACATTGGAGTGCAAATCCGAGTCATCTTCAGGATCACAGACTCATACCAATCTGCCTGGTGTGGAAGCCAAAACCGAGGGTCACCCTTGAAGAGTTTGTATCGGATGCTCCTTGGATCCTCATGTTCACTGAACCTTAGAGGCTTCATGCTGTTTTTGGCTAACTTGAAATTGACCAAGGGACTATCTTGTGAGTGACGGAAAGGAATGGCAGTGCTTATGAAATTCTGAGCAAGAAAGGATATGTCAATATCATCATTATACTGTGTCCCAGGTCCTTCTTCTTGGCCAGCTCTCTTGACTCTGGGACGAGGAGGAATTTTGCGTCCTTGCCCACTTGGCTGGGCTCTTCCTCGAACAGAGCGAGAAGTTGTCAGTTTCTCTGAACGCTTCCCCTTGCCAACTTCTCTAATGCCCTCATCTGAATTGGTGTCCGACTCAGAGGACGAACCACTGGGTGGGTGAAAGGAGCTCTAGGTGCGACCGGTACTTGGATGCGCAGTCAAAAAGGTGCTCTTCTTCTGTGTGACCTTCTCTTTAACCATCTGATAAGATATGCAAGGATACATTTAGAGAAAGGATCAAAGATTGGTAACTGAATTGATAGGACAGAGCTCGACTCGGTCGGATCTTCCGGCAATGAGTCGGAAGATCCGGGGGTCCGGATCTTCCGGCCCATAGTCGGATGATCCGGCAGAGTCGGGCCTAACCCTAACAACTAAGAAACCGAAGATTTAGCCCACCAAATGACACGAGATCATAGAGAAGTGTTCTAGGCATGTATATGAGATGATTCACCAAGGGAAAACCACTAGAACTTCCTACATTGATAGATCGGGCGATGGGGATTTTGAAACAATACCGTTGAGATTTCCCGCGAAAACTCCGGAAGATCCGATGGAGATCGAGTCTTGAAGCCTTGGGGAATCAAAAGAAGTACAAAGATCTACAATCCCACGGATGCACCTTGAAATCGCCGCACGGGGTGAAGGGAGAGAGAGAGACGGCATCGGTGTGGGGAAAGAAAGAACTGAGGAGGGTAACGGTTAAGTCCTGGTATATATAGTTCCCGCACAGGCCGGAAGATCCGATATGTTGTCGGAAGATCCGGTAGAGACAGAACCAGGGAGATCAACACCGGAAGTTCCGCCAGCTCCCAGGTCCGGAAGATCCGATATGTTGTCAGAAGATCCGGCCGGATCGGAAGATCCGGCAAACTCTCAGAGAGAGCGAAGGGAGACAGAGCCGCCCGGAACTTCCAGGGGTAAGTTCCGGGGGTCTATCGGAAGATCCGGCCCAGAGAAGATATGTCCCGAAGATGATTTTCCACGACGAGATTTGATTGACGATTTTGAGAGAACTAGCTTATGAACATGTAAGGAACTTGTCCCAAAGTTGATCAGCAACAAACAATCAACACATAACCATGATCAACTTGAAACAAGAAAAGATCCAACGATCATGAAATCAAAATTTTTGAAAAACTCACACCATAAAAATAGAATAAAATCATTTTTTCTTCTAGTCTAGGCATCAATCAATTGTGTATGCAACAAGTCAAGCCAAGTTACGAGAATCCAAGATATTTAGCTCACTCCTCAAGGAACAAAACCTTTGCTCATCAAGAGGCTTGGTGAAGATATCAGCCAATTGTTTTTCGGTTCCAACATGGCATAGGGCGATATCTCCTTTGGCTTCATGGTCTCTAAGGAAGTGATGTCTAATGTCTATGTGCTTGGTTCTAGAGTGTTGAACGGGGTTGTTTGCTAGTTTTATGGCACTCTCATTGTCACACAAGAGTGGGATATTTTTGAACTCACAACCAAAGTCACTCAAGGTTTGCCTCATCCATAGTAGTTGAGCGCAACAAGCACCGGCTGCAACATACTCGGCCTCGGCGGTGGATAGCGCAACGGAATTTTGTTTCTTAGAGCTCCATGACACCAAGGACCTACCAAGAAATTGGCATGTCCCCGTTGTACTCTTCCGATCCACTTTGCAACCGGCATAATCCGAATCGGAGTAGCCAAGTAGATCAAAAGTGGAGCCCTTGGGATACCACAAGCCAAGGTTTGGAGTATGCACTAAATATCTAAAAATTCTCTTAACAACCATTAAATGACATTCCTTAGGATTGGCTTGAAATCTTGCACACATGCACACACTAAGCATAATATCTGGCCTAGATGCACAAAGGTAAAGCAAGGAACCAATCATGGAGCGATATACCTTTTGATCGACCGATTTGCCTTCCTCATTTAGATCAAGATGGCCATTCACCGGCATACGGGTCTTGATGGGCTTAGCATTGGCCATGTCAAACTTATTGAGCATATCACTTGTATATTTGGTTTGACATATGAACGTGCCATGCTTCAATTGCTTGATTTGAAATCCGAGAAAGAACTTCAATTCCCCCATCATTGACATCTCAAATCTCTTGGTCATTATCCTACTATACTCTTCACAAAATTTTTCATTAGTAGAACCAAAGATTATATCATCAACATAGATTTGACAAACAAACAAATCTTTGTCTATTTTCCTAGTGAAGAGAGTAGAATCGGCTTTGCCCATTACAAAGCCATTCTTGAGAAGAAAATCCTTGAGGCATTCATACCATGCTCTAGGTGCTTGCTTAAGCCCATAGAGCGCCTTATGGAGTTTGTAGACGTGGTCGGGGTGCTTGGGGTCTTCAAATCCCGGTGGTTGCTCCACATATACTAGCTCCCCAAGAGGCCCATTCAAGAATGCACTCTTCACATCCATTTGATACAACTTGAAGTTGTGATGAGATGCATAGGCCAAAAGGATACGAATTGACTCAAGCCTGGCCACCGGAGCATATGTCTCACCAAAATCAAGCCCTTCAATTTGAGTGAAGCCTTGAGCAACCAATCTAGCTTTATTTCTTGTGACAATGCCATTTTCATCTTGTTTGTTCCGGAAAACCCACTTGGTGCCAATCACATTTTGCTTGGGTCTTGGGACCAATTCACATACTTCATTTCTTGTGAAGTTGTTCAACTCTTCTTGCATTGCAATAACCCAATCCACATCTCCAAGAGCTTCTTCTACCTTGAGAGGTTCCAAAGAGGAGACAAACGAGTAACATCCACAAAAATTTGCTAAACGTGAACGAGTGGTTACCCCTCTTTGGATGCTCCCTAGAATGTTGTCAACAGGATGATCCCGTTGAACACTTTGGTGAACTCTTGGATGTGAAAATGTTGATTGACGTTGGATGGGTCCATCATCATCTTCTTCATGATGTGACTCAACATCTTGAGCATCTTCACCTTGAGCTCCCCCTTGATCATTGCCATGGTCATGATCGTCACCATGATCTTGGACTTGATCTTGTGATGAGCTTGGTGGTTCAACTCTTGTTGATGGTGATGGATCGATGTTGAACATGATTTCCGGATCTTGGTCTTGTTCTTCATCTTCATTTGGAGGCTCTTGAGGCTTCACTTCCCCTAAACTCAAGTTCTTGATGGCTTGACTTGGCGGGACTTCATCTACAAGGTCATTTACAACTTGCTCTACTTGAGAGCCGTTTGATTCATCAAATTTTACGTCTACCGTGATCTCAACGCAACCGGTGGTTTTATTGAAAATACGGTAGGCGTGTTCGTTAGTACCATAACCAAGTAGAAAGCCTTCATCAACCTTAGGTGCAAACTTTGAGCTTTTGGTTTTCTTGTTAAGAATGTAACATTTGCAACCAAAGACTCGAAAGTAGTGCACCTTTGGTTTGTTACCGGTTAGTATCTCGTATGGAGTCTTGTTCAAATACTTTTGAAGATAGAGACGGTTAGTGGCATGGCAAGCCGTGCTAACCGCCTCGGCCCAAAAGTTATCCGGAGTCTTGTACTCATCAAGCATGGTCCGTGCCATTTCAATCAAAGTTCGGTTCTTCCTCTCAACAATGTCATTTTGTTGAGGTGTGTATGGCGCGGAGAGCTCATGCTTGATTCCTTCTTCATCAAGAAACTCTTCAACATTGGTGTTCTTGAACTCCGTCCCATTGTCACTTCTTATATACTTGATCTTCAACTCAAACTCATTTTGAGCTCTTTTAATGAATCTCTTGATGATTGTTTGAGCTTCACTCTTGTCTTGCAAAAAGAAAACCCATATGAAGCGAGAAAAGTCATCTACAATGACAAGTCCATACTTGTTCCCGCCAATGCTAACATATGCAACCGGTCCAAATAAATCCATGTGAAGCAACTTGAGTGGTCTTGAGCTAGTCAAAATATTCTTGGGTGGATGTGGAGCACCAACTTGCTTCCCGGCTTAACAAGCACTACACAATCTATCTTTCTCAAACACAACATTTGTTAGTCCTAGAATGTGTTCATCCTTTTGAAGTTTGACCAAGTTCCTCATCCCAACATGAGCTAGCCGGCGATGCCAAAGCCAACCCAAGCTAGATTTTGCCACTAAACAAGTCTTCGGTTCCACTTTACTAGTTGTGAAATCAACTAAGTAAAGCTTTCCCTTGAGTCGACCCGTAAAAGCAATAGAGGAATCCTCCCTTCTTAGGATGCTCACACCCTCATTAGTAAAGAGACAATTGTAGCCCTTCTCACAGAGTTGTGAGACCGACAACAAGTTGTATCCCAAAGAATCAACAAGATAAACATTGGAAAAAGATAAGTCTTGTGAGATGGCTATTTCACCTTGACCTATGACATCACCATGATTGTTGTCACCAAATGTGATCTTCTCAACGGGTGAGTTATACTCTTGTAGCTTTGCAAACATATTCCTTTCTCCGGTCATATGATTTGAACATCCACTATCCAACAACCACGAAGGTCCACCGGAGGAATATGCCTACAAAACAAGTTTAAGCCTTGGACTTAGGTACCCAAAAGTGGTTGGGTCCTTGAGTGTTAGCTTTTGACATTTTATGCACCCACACACTTCTCATCATCTTCCTAGTATGAGCACCTATATACTTTACCACCATCTTCCCATTTTGGTCCCAAGTGACCATATAGTCGATGGAGTAGTTTGGCGATGGCTTGTGCTCAATGACCTTCTCTTCCTTCTTGGTCTTGATCTTGACATCTTGACTAGATGCTTTTGCCATTGGCAAGGGCTACATGGACCTTACCACCCCATGAGCCGCATCCATTAGTTCACCTAGATTGGTCCCCTTGGTGAACAATGTCACATCACGACCTTTTATCTTCTTTGTCCCATTGGCCTTTCCACCTCGAGTGTATCTGAAAGTGCATCTAGGCATTTAATCTATTTTGGTGATTAATGGCAACAGAAATTCGGATATGATGTTGTGCTTGAGTTGTGCAGGGATAAAATGAAATAAAGAGAAAGATAGCACAAAAGGAAGTACCCCAATTCTTTTTGATATGGTGGAAGACTCAATTGGCAATTTAAATTCTATTTTCCTTTTTGAAATTGAGTATAGGACCACCGTACTATCAAGGGGGACGTAGTTGATGAATTCTAGTTGCTCAAAGTGCTTTGCTTGAGATGACAAATTCTTTAAAGCCACAAAAACACTTCACAAACTCCTTTCCTGCTCTGCCGGAACTTAGGCCGGAAGATCCGACCGGAAGTTCCGGGCCGCTCGGCCTTGGAATTTTTCCTGGCCGGAAGATCCGACCCTGGTCGGAACTTACATGACTTAGTCGTTTTTCAGCCTCTGAAGAGTCCTGCGTACATGTTCCGGGCCCTGGCCGGATGATCCGACAGCAAGTTCCGGTTGGCTCTGTCTTGAGTTTCCTTCGGGCCGGATGTTCCGGGGTTGCCCGAAAGATCCGACAATTTGTCAGAAGATCCGGCCCCCGGAACTTACCTGGAGTTTTTGTTACTCGGTTCTGTTACTTATCGGAAGATCCGACCTATTGTCGGAAGATCCGGTACCCCTTCGCAGTGAACATAACGGTCATATTTTGGGGGGTTGGTATATATACCCCTCACCCCCTTTCATTCACTGCGGCTGTTCACTCTGACCTAACACGAGACAAACACTCCTTTGAGCATTAACTCCACCTCTCTACTCCCTTCCAAGGCTTGATTCTTCCAAGATTCACCTAGGGTTTGAGTGAGAGAGAGAAGATTTGAGGTGTGAGACTTGTGCAAACTTGAGCCCTTCAACTAGTTCATCTCTCAAGCACTTGAAGCACTTGGATTCATCGATTCTCGTTTGTTACTCTTGGAGCTTGCTCCTAGACGGTTAGAGGTGCCGGTGAACTCTCATTCTCTTGTGGTTTGAGTCCCGGAAGTTTGTATTACCCTCTCTCTTCGTGGGAGCACATAGTAAGTAACTCAATCCTCCTTTGTGGTTGATTGGGAGAGACTTGGGGTTAGTGTGACAGCTCGGCTCTTTGTGAGCATCTCAACGGAGACGTAGCTCCTTTGTGGAGTGAACTTCGGTAGAAAATCCTTTGTCTCCACTTTCATTCTTGTTCACATTGTTTCTATATCTTGATTTGTCCCGATCTACTTATTTGTGGCTATACTCTGATATTGATCATATATAGAAGGTTCCATACATCATTTGTGAGCTTTGTATTCAAGTGGAATTGTAAAAGGGTCATTAGTTTTCAAATCTCGAAGTATACGTGAATTGCCTGTCGGAAGATCCGGCTTTCCATCGGATCTTCCGGTTTTCTGTCCCTGTCGGAAGATCCTGTACAGTGTCGGATCTTCCTGGCCGGAAGATCCGAGACTGTGTCGGATCATCCGACTTTCTGACAGTTTTCGGAGGATTTTTGCAGGAATTTTTAAACAGGCCTATTCACCCCCCCTCTAGGCCTAGTGTTGGTCCTTTCAGTATCCAAGCCCATCCTTGATAGTATCATATCTACCGGCTTTATATGCCGGGTGGGTCTCGAATACACTCTTGCCCTTACCTTGGTCTTGGCCAATGGCATTGGTCAACTTTTGGATTTGGGCATCTTTAGCCTTGACTTTCTCCTCTAGCTTAGAAATGTTAGTTGCACAAGCATCTACATCAATTTTATAACATCTTGAGCAACCTTCACTAGTAGAGACACTTGAGTCAAGAGTTGTTTTAGAGTTGTTCTTGGTACTTTCCCAAAGTGAGCTAAAATTGGCTTCTAGATCTTTATATTTGATCTCTAGGCTTGAGTGCCTTTCTTGAAGCTCACTTTTAGCATTCTTTAGGTTAGTTAGAGAGTCATTTGTCAAAGACAATTCCTTTGACATCTTCTCTCGTGAGTCATTGGCATGAGATAACTCACAAGCCAACTTCTCAACCTTGAGTTTCTCCTCAACTAGAGCTTCTTCTAGGACAAGGTTTCTCTCCTTCTCAAGGATGAGCAATTCTTCTTGCCTATCAAGAGACTCCTCTCTTTTCTCAACTTTCTCTATTAGTTCTTTAATAAATTTGTAGCCATCTTTGCCGAACTTCTTTATCATGTTTTTCTCATGTTCGACTTCTTCATTATCTAGATCATTTTCAATGTTCCTATATGACAAGAGAGTGGATGAGAGAGGTGGTGTGGTGTCAAATACCTTAGTCCCTTGGGCCATGAGGCACATGGGAGCTTCGTCATCACTCTCATCGATGTTGTTGAAGAGTCGTGGAGTTGGTGTAGGAGCTTGAATGGCACAAGTGGCCATTCCTTCATCACCAGAGTCATCACTTGATGAGTCCCAACCTTCACCGACATGGGCGCTTCCAAACTTTTTCTTGTACTCTCGACTCTTCTCCTTGTATTTCTTGTCTTTGTCACCGGTCTTGTCCTTGGACTTCTTGTCATCCTTGTCATTCTTCTTGCGAGGACAATCGGCAATGTAGTGACCTTTCTCCCCACACTCATAGCATCTTCGTTGAGAGAAGCTCTTCTTTTCACCTTTTGTCTTCATGAATCTCTTGAAGTTCCTAACCATCATAGCGGTTTCTTCATCGGTGCTCTCATGGTCGTTTGAATCTTCATTCTTCTTGGAAGTTGAGGTCTTCTCATTTGACTCAATTTTCTTGCTTAGTTCGGCCTTGAGAGCTATGGTCTTGACTTCGGTTTGTTGGATTGATCTTGTCACATCCAAGCTATTCATCTCATGATATTGCAACTTGTTGAATAGCTCCATGGGCACCATTGTCTTGAACTTGTCACTTTCTCTAATCATTGTGGCAAGCATTGGGTTCTTGGGTGCGTATGCTCTAAGCAATTTCTTTGTGACCTTGCTCTCGCCCCAATCATTGCTTCCAAGCATTCTAATTTCGGTGACAAGAAGCTTCAATCGATCATATATCTCTTGCAAGGACTCATCCTTCTTCATGACAAAAGCTTCTAGTTCTCCTTGTAAGAGATCTACCTTGCCTTCCTTGACCTCATCCGATCCTTCATGCGCCATTTGAAGAGTGTCCCATAGCTCCTTGGCACTATCAATTCCTCTAATCTTGTTGTACTCATAGGAGCTAAGAGCACTCCGAAGCACGGTCACGGCTTGAGAGTTACGAAAGATGTCGTACTCTTGTTCTCGACTTGGCGTTGCACTCTTGTCGACACCTATTTTCACAATAGTCCAAAGAGATGGATGAAGACCATGCAAGTAAACTTTCATGTCATCGCTCCACCGGGCATAGTCGATCCCATTGAATTTGGGGACTTTGCCCATTGGAACGGATGATTAATTAAGACTAGAAGGGTCGAAAGATTTGTTAGAAGAAGATGTCTCATATCGATAAGACACCGAGTGAAGTCCGTCGAGAGCGTCTCTTTCTCATATCTTCTTCTTGAGAAGCTTTTGCGCCTTTCTTTCGGCCTTCTCCTTAATCTTCTTCCTTATCTTCTCCCTTCTTTGCTTTTTCTTTTCTTGTTCATCCAAGCTCTCATCAACATCGCTAATGTTGAGTTCATCATCGCTTGAGCTTGACTCGACGTGCGTCGAATGTTTATCTTTGTGAGCAGAAGCCATCACGGATCCATCTCCCATACCGGCCATAGTGTTTTTCCCTTAGCGGTTAAGCCTAAACAAGGGATTAGGCTCTGATACCAATTGAAAGGACCAACACTAGGCCTAGAGGGGGGGTGAATAGGCCTGTTTAAAAAATCCTGCAAAAATCCTCCGAAAACTGTCAGAAAGTTGGATGATCCGACACAGTCTCGGATCTTCCGGCCAGGAAGATCCGACACTGTACAGGATCTTCCGACTGGGACAGAATACCGGAAGATCCGATGATAAGCCGGATCTTCCGACAGGCAATTCAAGTGTACTTCGAGATTTGAAATCTAATGACCTTTTGACAATTTCACTTGAATACAAAGCTCACAAATGATGTAAGGAACCTTCTATATATGATCAATATCAGAGTATAGCCACAAATAAGTAGATCGAGACAAATCAAGTTATAGAAACAATAAGAACGAGAACAAATGTGGAGACAAAGGATTTTCTACCGAAGTTCACTCCACAAAGGAGCTACGTCTTCGTTGAGATGCTCACAAAGAGCCGGGCTGTCACACTAACCCCAAGTCTCTCCCAATCAACCACAAAGGAGGATTGAGTTACTTACTATGTGCTCCCACGAAGAGAGAGGGTAATACAAACTTCCGGGACTCAAACCACAAGAGAATGGGAGTTCACCGGCACCTCTAACCGTCTAGGAGCAAGCTCCAAGAGTAACAAACGTGAATCAATGAACTCAAGTTGCTCGAAGTGCTTCACGAGATGAACAAGGGGAGTTCTCACTTCTAGTCTTCTCTCTCACTCAAACCCTAGGTGAATCTTGGCAAGAATCAAGCTTGGGAGGGGATTTGAGGAGGAGAGTGAATGCTCTTGTCTTGTGTTAGGTCGTGTGTGCAGCAGCAAATGAATGAGGGGGTGTGAGGGGTATTTATACCTACCCCCCAAAATATGACCGTTATGTGCTCTGCGAAGGGGTACCGGATCTTCCGACACTTCGTCGGATCTTCCGACAACCAACAGGTATGTGTTAGGAAAACTCCAGAAAAGTTCCAGGGGCCGGATCTTCCGACTGTATGTCGGATCTTCCGGGGGACCTCGGAACTTCCGGCCCGGAGAAAGCCAAGACAGAGCCGGCCGGAATATCCGGTCGGATCTTCCGGCCTAGGGTCGGAACTTGTACGCATGGTGCTCAGGAGCTCGAAAAACGACTAAGTCATGCATCTTCCGATGCCACGGCCGGAACTTCCAGCCAGGAAAAGCTCGAGACCGAGCCGCCCGGAACTTCGGGTCGGATCTTCCGGCCTAAGTTCCGGCCGAGCCGAAAAAGGTGTTTGTGAAGTGTTTTTGTGTCTCTCAAGAGTTTGTCATCTCAAGTAAAGCACTTTTAGCATCTAGAATTTATCAACTACGTCCCCCTTGATAGTACGGTGATCCTATACTCAATTTCAAACGGAAAATTAAATTTAAAACCACCAATTGAGTCCTCCACCATATGAATAAGCGTTGGGGTCCTCCCTTTAGCATTTTCTCCTTTTTATTTCATTTTATTCCTGCACAACTCATGCAAAGCATCATATCCAAATTTCTATTGCCATTAATCACCAAAATAGATTAAATGCCTAGATGCACTTTCAACCACCATCGGAACGGAAGTGGCGATGAATGTCCTTGTTTGGTTTTGGTAATTGAGTGACAACTTAGGTGGACTAATACGTGTTTAAGTGAAATACACAGGTAATTAGTCCACAGGTAAATGTTATGAAGGAGCTCATTGCATATGGGACATGACATGGAGTCATGTGACTAAGTGGAGAAGATCAAGACAAGACTTGGTTTGATGGACCGGTTGCAAGTGTGAAGGGCAAGTCAGAGGCTAAGCGTTGGACCGCGTGGCGGGATGCTTGAGCAATGACTTGGCGCCGATGGACCGTTGCAACGGTGAAGAGCAAGTGGAGTCAAGATCAATGGACCATTAAGTCGCATGATGATATGAAGTAGATCATATTATTTGTGACGATGTTGGTGTATGTGTTGCATCAACATAGGAGAAGATGGAATGAAATGCGCAAGGAAAAGGTATAACCAATAGGCATTTCATTTAACCGGTCATAGGTGAGTAGAGAAGTTTATGACCGGATTTAGGATAGATGGCCGTACTATCAAGAGGGGCAAACTTGTTTGCATATCGGTCATCTAGTGCCACTTGAGAGATCTAACTTTGCGATGTTGCTAGGATCGAGTGGCGTGGTGAAGAGAGTGAAAAACCCTTTGAGAAATGGTTGTGAAAGTGCTAACTCACTCACACATAAGGTGGTACACTTATGGGGTTGGCACATTTGCAAAGGGGTTCAAGAATTAGATGTCGGTTATGACTTGGTGTGATCTTGGTTTGCAATTCTGCTTTGATCCAAAGTGTTTTGGGTCAAGTATTCAGCTGGGTTGGATAGCCCTCTGAATGAGCTTTCCATAGAGTCCAAGATCACCTAATTTGGACATCGGAGCTAAAAGTTATGGCCGTTTAACCGAGCTTCGGTTGTGCTGAAAAAATAGTGGCGGAAAAGTTCGCCTCTATAGGGTGGCGGACCGTCCGGGGGGTCCAGACAGTCCGCGGCCTGGAGGGCGGACAGTCCGCAATTGATTTTGAACGCGAAGAAGTTTGTGAGACAGACTGTCCGGGCCCATGTGGCGGACAGTCCGCAGGCAAATTTTTGTGAGGCGGACCGTTTTCGCGGACTGTTTACACATAGACGTTTCTGAGCGTTCTAGAGCACTTTTGTGAGGTGGATAGTCCGCGGTAGATGTTGGAGCTCGGAAAAAGAGTGTAACGGCTAGTTTTTTGTATGGCGGACAGTCTGGCCCATTGGGGCGGACAGTCCGCGGTAGCCGTTGGAGCTCGGGAAAAGGAGTACAACGGCTAGTTTTTCATCCCTCTCTATAAATAGGAGGGTGCCCGGGGGTTGGAAGCTAAGGAGCACCTTGGAAATGTGTTTCCCATGGTTGTGCTTGCCTTGGGAGTCCACTAACTCACTTGTTCATGCGAGATTGTGAATCTATTGCGAGCGAGTGCGAATCTAGTGCATTGCTTTGAGAGATTGCATCGAGTGGCACTAGGTGTTCGTGTTGCATGCCGATTTGCTTGTTACTCTTGGAGGTTGCCACCTCCTAGACGGCTTGGTGGATTGAGGCTCCGTTGAAGCACGCAAGGAGATTGTGCGGTGCTCCGGAGAAGGATTTCTGAGGGGGATTGTGCTCACCCCGTGGGGATCACGAAGAGCAACTCTAGTGGAGTGTGTCATTGAGTTACCTCACTTGCGAGTGGTGTCTTGGTGTGCCCGAAGTGGCCAGCGGCTTGCGAGCTTTGCCCAAGAACCATCAAGGTGTTGGTCGACACAACGAGGACTAGCTTGGTGGCAAACAAGTGAACCTCGGGATAAAAATCACCGTGTCAATATTGTCTACTCTTCTCGGTGGTTTGCACTTCTTGATCACAAGCATTGTATTTACATCATTACATATCTTGTGCTTGTGTGATTGCTCTTATAATTAGTTGGCTTGTGTAGCTTGCTAATTGTCTTCTTGCTTGTGTAGCTAGAAGTTGTGATCTTGTGACTATTTGGCTTGTGTTGCTTAGTTAGTCTCTTTGCTTAGTTTGTGTAGCTAAGTAAATTGAGCCTTTGGATTAGACTTGTGTAGTCTTGTCCATTGAGCATTGCTAGTGAGCTTAGGAGCTTTGTGCTTTTGCCTACTAGTTGTGTAGGAGCTCCCCGGTGTGTGAAGTACTAGTGGCATAGGTTTGTGTGACCTTGCTCCTAGAATTGATTAGGTGAGCTCGTGCTAGCTTAGCACCTTTTTGCTTGTTTAGAATCTTTTATAAGGTGCTAGTGAACATATATAGAGGGGTGAAGTCTTGGCTAGACCGATAGTTTTAATTCCGCTGTTGTTTCGGTTAGACGGTAAGTTAAGTTTTTAAAAAGGACTATTCACCCCCCTCTAGTCCGCCATCTCAACCCTACAGGCGAGGGGAAGGGGGAGCAGAGTGGTTGTCCGTACCCTTGACCGGGTGATGGGTTTGGATAATCACCGATCCAAAGCCACCATCCCGGTGATTTGCAGCTTCACGGTGCCCAGCGGGGCCGTCGGCGTGGAAATCCGTAGCAGATGGGCGCTCGGACGCCGACTGGTCGGAGGAGGCGGGGATAGGGATGATGCCCGGCGCGGTGGAGGAGTTCTCACGCACAGATCGATCCCAGGCGCGCGACAACTTGCGGATCTCCAAGCGTGCGTCCTCAACCGAAGCTTCGATCTGGGGCTGCCACTTCTTGAAGGACGCCGCCGCCTCTTCCAGGCGATCCACGCGCTCGCCCCGTCGCTTGTCGATCTCCGCGATGCGGAGCTCCCAATTGGTGTTGCTCTCGGAGACTTGTCGGTTCAGCTCATGGAGTTCGTCGAGGATGAGCTTGAGATTGGGATCCATGGCGCTGGCACGGCGTTGGAACCTAGTGTAGTGGTGGTGGGATGGCTCCAGGATCTAGAATCTGATACCAAGATGTTAGGAACCCGATCTATCACACCGGATCGGAGGTAGGAGAAGGAGAAGAAGAGCAGAGGAAGGCTAGCATACAGAGGTCATCTCTTTAGTTGGAAGAATATTGTTCATACAAATTGGTTACCCTTCTTGCTGTCTCTCGCTGGCTAAATAACTCAGCAACAACCAAGCGGCTCGCAGGCTGACGACTCACACACGCAACGCACGCGCACCTTGTGGGCTACATCCATTCTGGGCCGGACGTCCTTGTACTTGGAATGATGGGCCGAGACGACCTTCAAGGCCCAGCTTCATCTCTTGTTGACTGCTCTTTAGTAGCTTCAGTAACACTTTTCTTCGATTACTACGCGAGGCCCGTCGAACGGAACAAGTGGCGCCGGGACTTGGCTGCCCGAGACTAGCAGCTCATCAA
Source organism: Echinochloa phyllopogon (assembly GCA_033239725.1). Classification (NCBI taxonomy): domain Eukaryota; kingdom Viridiplantae; phylum Streptophyta; class Magnoliopsida; order Poales; family Poaceae; genus Echinochloa; species Echinochloa phyllopogon. Next base: position 42,913,047 of record BTCW01000002.1, on the reverse strand, counting down.
CTCCCTGGAGCACATGGCCGCACCCACCGTTGGAGTAGCAATGGTTGGTATCGGTATACAACGGGAGGGAAGGAAAAAAAAGGGAAATGGCAGGGTGGGCCGGCTCCAGCGCACGATGACGGCAGGTGGAGCGCAGCACTGTTGCCCGCGTGTCGATTACTGGTAGCCGTACCGGCTGACTGATTACTACGTATAATCCACCGGGCCGGCGCGGCGTTACGATACGACGCGCGGGGTGGGTTCGGGGTGCCAATCACCCGCCGGCTTGGTTCGTCGCCGTCCTCATCATCGGCTTCATCACGCGTCAGCGTCGCTAATCAATTCAACTGGTGGCACCGCCGGCCGTTGGCAATGCTCCGGTCCGGGTACTATTCGGTGATCCCCTCCATGTAAATTCGGCGAATCGAGCGCTGAGTATGGTGTCAAACTTATCTTTCAAAAGAAAAGGATTTGTGCAAACTCAAATCGTAGGCAGGGTAACAAAGGTGGTGTTTAGATGTTAGAATTGGGAGGTTGAATTTGAGAGTAAGATGTCACTTCGTAATCATTGCGCTATTGTAGCATTTTGTTTGTATTTACGAAAAATTATCCAAAAATTGATTAATTAGGCTCAAAATGTTCGTCTCACAGAGTACAACAAAACTGTGTAATTAGTTTTTGATTTCATCTATATTTAATACTTCATATATGTTATGACATTTTGATGTGACGAGGAATCTTCTTTTTAGATAGTGTATTTAAAAGTTACTTTTTGAAAATGTCTCTTTGTTGTACCTTTCTTTTCCGAGCGGATAACAAAAGGGGAGCTCTCTCTTGGTGGTGGTGAATAAAAGAAATGGAGGGAGACTCCCGTCCCGTCTCCCCAGCTGGGTTGCGCCCCTTGGCCCGAGGAAAGCAACGGCTCACCGCAACAGTTGCCTGCCACCACCCCACCCACTACCGCCCCTCTCTCCAGTCCCTGCTGCTCCTGCACTGCACACACCACGCACACGACGGGTGGGGTGACTGCCTTGCTTGCTGTTCTGCGCGCGCCGCACGGTGGACGCGCCCGCCGGTTGGCTCGGCTCGCGTTGCGTGTGTCAGCTCGCTACGGTTACTATAGCTGGCCCCGCACCCCCTCGCCGCCGCTCTGCAATCTCCCCAGTCTCCCACTCCATCCCAGGCTCCCAGCCAAGAAGAGAGAGAGAGAGAGAGAGATTCGTCCCGCGCTCGCTCTCGAGCGCAAGCAAGCAGGCGCGGCCAACGCAGCGGTCCAGGGCCAGGCCGGAGCAAGCCAAAGGCAAGCGAGAAGAATCGGGCGGGAGTGGAGACCGGAGCTCCGGAGCCGGAGAGAATCCTTGACTTGTTTGCTCTTGGATGTGAGTGACGCGGAGCAGCCGCTCCCCACTCCCTCCCCTCCACTGACCGGGCGCGGCGTCGCGTCGTGCCCGCGCTCCAGCTCCTGCAAGGGCGGCTGCTGCTGCTGCGCTTTCCCGGGGTCGCGGCCCGGCAGCGAAGCAGCACCTCACTGGTCACTGGGATTTCCCCAGCCTTTCCTCCTTCAGCGCAGCGCGCCCACAGAGAGACGAGAGGTTCGCTTTCTCCGATTCCTCTTACTCCGAATCAGTGGTTCCCGGTCTCCTCCCATGTACCAACATTTTCCCCTTCCTTTTCCTCTTCGAGCGCTTGCCAGGGCCTGACCGAATTCCTGGCGACGATTTCGCTTTGCTTTGTGTTTGCAGCAGTTTGCACCCAAACACACTTTTCTCCATATATTTGGCATTGCTTGCCGCGTCCTCCCACCAGGAGAAACATTTCCTTAAGGACAACCCCCATGGTTGGTCTAGTTGGAGCTTGAAGTGGACGATTGATTTGATTGCGAAGTGTCTGCTCCCTCCTTGTTGTTATCTCCGGCTAATTGCTTTGCTTCGAATTCAGCGGTTGTTTAAGGTTGCGGGAATTGATAGCGCAACCAGTTAGTACTAGTACTTTGTGCGCAAGATTTGGTTGGTGATGTTCTTCCTCTTTCTCACTGCTCTCTCCCTTTTCAAGATTTTCTTGTCGCGAGAAAAAGCTGGTTTGGGGACGACAGGACCACCGCCGCGCGCATTGAATTTGATGCCATGATGACTTCTGCTATATCTCTTGGTGTTTGTTGAGCATGTTACAGTTTGGACCAAATTCAATTTGATCCCTTACAAGCAAAGACACATATTCCCCAGACGTTTACTCCCTCCATAACTTGCATTTCTAGCGGCAGCATTTCATTGCATTGTCACCGGTGCGCCAGTTTCAGGACGATTCTGGGAGCTTCGGTTGCTTCCGTTGGATTGGTTTGCTCGATTTTATCCTTTCTGAAGTTACTGCTTGCCGCCGTGCATTTGCTTGCTCGGTTTTCTTCGTATGATTTCTGAAATTATTGTTTGCCGCCGTGCATTCTTAAGATTCCATCCCGTACTCGCATCGCACTGTGATTCTTGGTATGAGTAAATGCAGTGCCCAGTTTACTTGTGAGCCAGGTTTCTGCACATTACATTACGAAAAAGTTGCAACCTTTATTGCATTCAGCGGTGTTGGGTTTCACTTTTGTTAGGAATAGCCAGGCTGCCTGCAATTTAACCTTTTAGTTCCAGTGATAATGATGGATTTGTTGGACTGTGCAGAGTAATGCGCTTAAGGAGTTCCGGCAATGGCTTCATTGGTGCCTGGTGTCCTTGTGAAGCTCCTGCAGCATATGAACACTGATGTTAAAGTCGCCGGTGAGCATCGGTCATCACTCCTTCAGGTTGTCAGTATTGTTCCAGCGCTCGCAGGGAGCGATCTTTTTACCAACCAAGGGTTCTACCTAAAGGTGTCGGATTCATCCCATGCGACCTATGTTTCCCTTCCGGAGGAGCAGCATGATCTCATCTTGAGCGACAAGATTCAGCTGGGCCAGTTCATCCATGTGGACCGTCTAGAGGCAGCCACTCCAGTTCCCATCCTCAGAGGAGTCCGGCCAGTTCCTGGCCGCCATGCTTGTGTTGGCACCCCGGAGGATCTTGTGGTAACCAGCTCCTCGAATTTCCATGGTAGCAAGAAGGCACAACCAGCAAATGGATTGAAGGATGCCAGCAGCTTGTCTCTAGAAAAGGAAACGAGCAAATTGGAGAAAATAAATGCATCACGCAAGCCTACCGGGGCAGAAAATAAGAAGCCGATGCTCACCAAATCAAACTCTTCACTGTCAAAACAAGCTTTGAATGGGATTGGTGGGAAGAAGGAATCGGTTAAATCAAAGGTGAAACCATCTATTTCTAGGTCAACACCTTCATCTCCAACCAGTGTCTATTCTCTACCTGCATCATTCGACAGATTCTCTAATGATCTGAAACAGAGAAATAAAGTAAAAGGAGCTGATAAAGCATCATCTTCTAAACTTTCCTTGTTAGAAAAGGCTGCTTCCGTTTTGAAGGTTACTAGTGCTGGGAGGAAGTCCTCTGCCAGTAATTTAATCAGTAGCTCTGTGTTGAGTATTGGATCAGGGCCAAAGGCCTTGAGAAGAAGCTGGGAAGGAAATGTGGATATTAAAGGAAAAGGCAGTTCAGAATCAAAGACAGCCAAAGCTGAAAGGAAGTCTGATAACAAGATCCCAGTGGTATGTAATATGTTGACTCTCTCAATCAGTTATATAGATAAATTTAGTGATCAGTGATCACCATAATCTCTAATTTCCAGTGACAATAGATAACAGAATCTGTATCTCATCATATCTGTTTATTAGTGTCTCATTCATGACAAGGAAATGTGATGGCGTTCGTATCTTCCCCATTTTCATGAACCACTTATTTTACTCAAATATGTACATTCTTAATATGCAGACTCCCAGACGAAAATCTCCAGTGGATGAGAAGGTATCGAATTCGAAGGTGACCCACAAAGATGATAGTGTGATTCAGAAAGCTGCTAGGAAGAGCACCACAAGTGCTCCTTCAGATGATGCTGACAAAGCAGTTAAGAAGCATACTCCTATTGTAAAGAGAACTTCTGGGGTTTTAGGCAACTCAAATGTTACAAATTTAGTCAAGATTCCTCCCAACAGCAAAAAGCTAACAGATGCAAGCACTTCATGGACATCACTCCCTCCATCTCTCGCCAAACTAGGAAAGGTATGGTTGAAGTTGACTGACACAATTGATTTCGTTTCAAACTTTTGCTTGCACTAGTTTGAAAGACCCATCCTTGCTGAGTGTTTTAATTTTAAATTGGCTTACCGTGTCATCTCTGTTACAGGAGCTTCTGAAGTACAGGGAATCAGCACAAATGGCTGCTGTTGAAGCCATGCAAGAAGCTTCTGCTGCAGAGAGCTTGCTCAGATGTTTGAGGTACATTTTTCTTCTGGATATGACAAGTTTTATATGTTTTCTAACTTCTCGGTACATTTTGTTATTGGTAGTCTGCGACATACCGTTTGATATATTCCCCATGACTCTGAGTTGTTTGGCTGTTATCCCTATCTTGTAGCTCCTAATGCTTGCGTTCTTTTCAAACTGCGACTTTATGATGTACTTAATTTGGGCAAAGCATTCTAGCTTATAGATAATTATTGCATGTTTCATGTTTGACACTTAAATGCCATCACATGCTTGATGTTCTGTCTATTAAAATATAGAAGAGAATCTTGTGATTTGATTGGGAAATCTGGCATATTTTACTAGCTTCTATCCAGTTATGCAAAGATATGGCACCTAGTGGTGTCAGTGCACTCTGCCTCCAGTTAATTCAAGAAAAAAATCTCGGCATGAATCAACATTTTATTGAATTTCCAAGTTGGATTTACACTTCTGCATTCTCAAGCTACATCATTGTAGTTCAAATGCTGCATGTTCTGCTGTTCCAGTATTCTGGAAATCCTTTGATAGGAATGAGTCAACCATGCATCAAGGGCAAAGTCTTACGGAGCCGTCAAGGGTTTCACATGCATCTGGCCGTAGACAGCTTTGATTGCCTGTTCCCGTGCTGACGAACATGCTAGATACAGGACATGGTGATCCGATGCCAGGACAGGTAGTATCAACTGTGCTTTTAGCAAAGCGTGCTGTTCATGGTCACATGGTTGGTTTGTGCGTGCACCTCACCTGGGGCAAGATCATGAATAACCCGTTGGTCTTATGGTCCAAATGTCCCAGTTCGAGCTGTCCAGCATGTTGCAATAATGCTATCAACCAGCTCGGTTGCTCCCTTTTGGAGCTCGAGGCCCATTCTGAGGTGGTCCCTGCTTTCCATCATCTTTTTTCTGATCTGAGGGCAGCTGGGCAGGTATTAGCTGTGAATGTTTTTGCACATGTAGATTAACTTGCGTAAATTAACCTAGCTTCGGCTTTACCAGAAGATCTAAAGTTTGAAGCATAATAAGCATTCTGAGTTACTACCACCTGTTAACATTTAAGTTTGAAGCATAATAAGCATTCTGAGTTACTACCACCTGTTAACATTTGTGAAGCCCCGCGCCCTGTTCGTTTGGCTTATCAGCCACCAGCCATCAGTGTTTTTTCTCAGTAAAAACCAACACCAGCCAGTAGTGTTTTTCTCTCAGCAAAAACCAGCACCAGCCACCGGTCAGTTGAACGGGCCGCCAATTTGGACATGCTAGGAAGTACAAGCTTGCAGAAGCTTGCTTTGGAGTATTGCGGTATACAGGTTCGCACAGAGTTCTGGCCTTGGCCTATGGCCTGTACCGTGTGTTAGTTTTGCTTGTTGGCGCCTACATGGTCCAGCACATGGATCGACATGTTTGTGAACTGTCTCCAATGAACCATGCTATTGCACTGTATAATGATGCTTACAGTTGTTGCACTGGGGACAAACAGGAAGTTTCTCCTGCTGTACTTTGGAGCTGAGTGCTGTTGTCTTCTACTATAAAAGCTCCTGTTACATTGCTACCTCCAGTATATTCTCACGTTAATCATATGATTGCTACTTTGCTAGTGTTGAATTCTCTGTAAAATGCCTAGAATTAAACTTGACTCTGAAAATTGACTGTCTCGGGTCACAAATGTGTCGCGAAGTTTACAGCAAGAGCTGACATTTTTAGCTGTGTTTTTCTTTTCTTGTATAATTTTGATTCTAGTAACTCACCATGTCTGCCTTTGCTGGAGCAGCTCGTACGCCGAGGTGAGCTCCACGGCGGAGGAACAGAACCCGCAGCCGGCCGTGGAGCAGTTTCTCACCCTCCACGCCGCGCTTTCGCGGGCAACAGTGATCGCCGACACCCTCCCCAAGCCTGCCACCTCTACGGCCTCGCCGGACCGATCGACGGCGAGCGACGCCGGAACGGTGTCCTCCGCCACCGACGAGGAGGCCGCGGCAGTCGTGGCCGAGCGCCGCAAACGAGCAACGTCATGGGTGAGCGCCGCTCTGGCCACTGACCTGTCCGGCTTCGGGCTCTACAACCTCAAACCGGTGCCCGCCACGGTCTCCTCGCCGCTGGCCGTGGTGGTCGTCGACGAGTCCTCGAAGCCGGCCGCGGCGGCGGCCGCGGCTACGAAGTCGTCGCCGTCGCCGAAGTCGCGGGTGTCCCCCACGAAGGGGAAGGCGAGGACGGCCCCCGGCGCTACGGCGGCCGCAGCGGCGCTGACGACGACGGCGCCCGCGCCGCCGGAGTGGGAGAGGGGAGGAGGCGCGGAGGAGAGGGGCGAGCTGGCGAGGCGGCTCGGGGAGGAGTCGAGGGGCTGGTTCCTCAGCTTCGTGGAGCGGTTCCTGGACGCGGACGTGGCGGCGGCCGCGCCGTGGGACCGCGAGCGCGCGGCCAAGATGCTCCCGCAGCTGAAGCGCGTCAACGACTGGCTCGGCGAGATCGGGAAGCGCGGGGAGGCGCCTCCGCCGCCGCTGCCGGACGCGGACGGTGAGGCGACAGCTGCGAGCACCGCCCCCGTCGCCGCGAACGGCGGCTGCGGCGTTCCCGAGGAGACGATCGAGCGGCTAAGGAAGAAGATCTATGAGTACCTCCTCACTAACGTCGACTCCGCCGCCGCAATGCTCGGCGGCGGCAGCGGCGGCGGGCCGACCGCGCCGGCGAACGGGAAGAAGGGGTGACGCGTTGATGGGGGTAGGCCCTAATTGGGCCGTTAGCAGTGTGAAATTTGATTGGGCCAGAAATGGGCTTTGGCTAGCTAATGTAGGTTTCCTATTGTTTCTTTATTACTGGGCTTTTGTGATTTTCTCTTGCTTCTGTTTCTTTCTTTCTTCGAGGGGTTACAGAGAAAAAGAAAAGGGGATGGGAAATTGACTTGTATTTATCACTGACATCGACTGAGTGACTCTGAATTAATTATATTGCTCGATTGGTTTCTGATTTTTAGAGGGTTTGAAAGTGATTCTTTGCCTAAAGAGCATGACTGTTCACGATTTGCAGTCCACTCAATCCACCATTCGGAAAAGTAATAAACCTCTTTGACCTTCGGAGCAATCGAGGAACATCTCTTGCGCTGTCTCGTGCTGATCTGCGTAGTCAAAGTGTCAACCACTCGCACGGAACATCTCAGTTAATAACTCTCCGTCCCGTTGATAAACGAAGGCCAACGAAGTATTCAACGAGGTCAAGCTCGGCACTTGTGTTTGTGTAACGGTACATACACTTTTATAGTACCACAGTAGAGGTCATCTGTCATTTATTTTTATATACCAACAAAGCGCAAAGAAATCTGTGTGTATGGTATGGAGCCATGAGGCACCACGGGCACATCCAAAGACAAAAAAAAAACGAATTCACCAGAGACCTCCACACAGAAAATTCAACGAGAATGGCCGCAAATTCGTGTGGAAATCCTTGGTTTGGTCGCAAGCGCGATGCGGCCCAGACCAGACAGACGCACGGAATTTCCCCGGCCGAAAAAGTGTGGCACGCGCCGGCCGTGCACCGCGCCTTTGGACGGAGAGAGCACGCGGCTCCGTCCAACCGACCAACTGTCCAACCCGAGGCGCGATCACGAGCGCCCGTCGTGGGCCCCACGCCACGCACCGCTTCGCGCGCCGCGTCGGCAGCCGTCCATCCCCCGACGGGCCGTTCGGATCAGCGAGGGGAGACACGCCCCCGAGCCGAGGGCCCGTGCGTCCGTGCCGTGTGGGCCCGGCGCCATCACAGCCGGCCAACCCCTCCGCCTCCTTTCCCACTACTACTCGCTCGCCTCGCCGTGCCGTCCTCCTCCCCTTCTCTCTCCTCCTCCTCGCTGTCCACGCCACGCATCGCCTCGTCTCCCCGGAAGGCGGCAGCGCCCGCGAGCACGGGGAAGGGAGGGAGCGGGGATGAGGATGCTGTCGAAGGCGTGCTCGATCGTGGCCTCCTCCCTCCCGCGCTGCTCCTCCTCCGCCGCCCCCACGGTCGCCTCTCTCTCTCTCCCTCTTCCTTTTCCCGCGGTGGTTCTCGGCGGGGGTTTGGATCTGGGGTTGGGGGTTTCCGTCGGTGCGCGAATCGCCGCGGACTGAACCTGCCTCCGTTCCAGCCAACGGAACTGGCGGTCTCGCGTACCGGCCTCTGGCTTCCCGCGTAATTGCGGAGATGTCCAGTTGTCTATCGGTTTCTGTACTTGTTCCATTGACTCTAGCTAGTTTATGTGTGAATTTGCGCGGTATCGAGATGGGAATTGCTGCGTCACTAGTTCTCTTCGAATTCTTAGTTGTGACTTATGGGAGATTTTGGTCTGGTTATGTTGTTCTGCAGATGAGGGGGCAGCCGTCCTTGCTGCCTAGCGTGCGGAAGCAATGGCTCGGGAAGCCGCTGCTGTACGGGATCGGCTCCCTGTTGATCATGCCACTGAGGACGCTTCACGGAGTAGGGCGTGTGTTTGGTGCAGGGCGGTTCCTCTGCAACATGACTAGCGTCTCGTCGTCCCTGCAAATTGAGCTTGTAAGTGCTCCTAGCTAACCAACGAGCCGTTATTCTGAGTTAATGTTGTTGATGTTTGCTTAACACCTATCAATGTAATTGGCTCGTTGCTGTATGCGTTGATACAGGAGTGCTCTATAGGAGAGAAATCAGCAATTAAAAACAGTTACTTGTATTACTATTTCGTGGAGAGGCTTTTCAAACTAGTTGTGAATTGTGATGAGTTTCTTAGAATTGGATGGCATTACTTTGTAGCGAGAAACACAAAAGGCCATAGGACCATTTTTATCATGAAAAAAAGTCTCTTATTCTTCTTCCATCCCATCATTTATTCCTTTACTCATGCTTGGCTTTCCATCTATCCTCTACCTACAATGATATGGACTGGGCACCGTAGACTGTATATGTAGGACCGACATTGTCAAGCATACATTGATGGGCCACATAATTTCCAAATCATTTTTTCATAGTTCCTTCCACATATACTGGCTATCCTTCATAAGATGGAAGCATAAATATAAATTGCAGGTATTGTCACAAGTAGGAAAACTAGAAAAGATGATTCATTTACCCGATTTACCAAAAGACCTTTTATATAAGTTTTTGGCAGAATCTTGTTGCTTTTTTACATATTATTAGTCTAACCTCCTGCCTGTAGATTTCTTGTCATTCAATCATATTACTGAGCATCCCTAAGTAGTCATCAGCAACTATTGTCGTTTTTGTGCAGGTACCATGCCTTCGAGATAACTATGCATATATCCTGCATGATGTTGATACTGGAACAGTTGGAGTGGTGGACCCTTCTGAAGCTACACCTATTATAAATGCATTGGAAAAGAGAAATCAGAACTTGACCTATATACTGAACACCCATCATCACTATGACCATACTGGTGGAAACTTGGAACTGAAGGCAAAATATGGTGCAAAGGTATATATTTGGGCTCTTTTCTTTTCTTCCATTTGTTTAGCAACTCTGAGACAGTGCATGATACAACCAAAATGTGTATTGTTATGAGCATTGAGCTGAACTGAAGCCTGCAGGCCTTTACTCAGGGATGAATTTACCGTGAACATTTCATATCGCCATCCATTATACTTACCAGTAATACACCGAAAAACAGATTTTCCTCATCAGTAATACAATGAAAAATAGGTTTGCCACTGTAAGAAGAAGTGACACACAAGCTTACTTGAGGAATAACCATTATTATCTGCTGGATTTTAAACTTCATCTACCTTGAAATTTATTAATCAGCTAGAATTTAACAGATTTGTCATTATCTTTCTGCTGTATGCTCTACCACTTGAACTTCCTAAATGTCAAGTGTTGATCGATGAAATTTATGTTCTCTGCTTTCATCTTCTAACAATCATATGCATTTTTCTTAGGTTATTGGTTCTGAAAAGGATAGGGATAGAATACCTGGCATTGACATCACTCTTAAGGAAGGTGACACATGGATGTTTGCTGGTCACCAAGTTCTTGTACTGGAAACTCCTGGGCATACATCAGGTCTTTAATTGGAAATTTCTTCTAACTCATCTTATGTTCGCATTGTGTTCATTTTGAATACTGTAAGTATAATTCGTGCTATGTACACAAAGGTTTCCCATTACATGATCAACAACAAAGCCTTTTAGTCCCCAGAAAGTTGGGTTAAAATAAAGGTGATACTCATATAAGCCACCGGCAAAAAAGGAAAAAATAATAATGGAATATGAAAAAGGAAACACAAAAGGTTTCTCATTACACGGGAGATATTTTTTTTTGCTTAACACTAGGAGAATGATATGGTTCTATTCGTGGAAGCTGTGGGATGCTCCACACACCCCTCTCTTTTTTTTTACATTAGGAGTGCACAGAAAGTTCTCACTACCATTGCATACCAGATTTTTCCTTGTCACGCCCGTGTGACTATTTTCTCCTGATTTTGTCTAGCTGTTTGTTTAAAATACATAAGTTGTGCCAAACACTGCTTTTCTCTTGCTGCTATGTTAAAATATGTAAGTTGTGGCAGACTGGCAGTGCTTTATACGAAACATATTCAAAGCAATCAAGGCTCCTCATATTTCTTAGAAAAAGCAAACAGAGAATATACATCTTACGTATCTTTTTTTTGGCAATAAGGTACTAATGCAACTTCGTTTAGTCACTTCTGACTTTTCATTTATTTCTATTAGGACATGTCTGCTATTATTTTGCTGGTTCTGGGACCATATTTACTGGTGACACGTTGTTCAGTCTATCGTGTGGAAAGCTTTTTGAAGGGACTCCACAGCAGGTTTGGTTTTACTAGCTTGCAAATGCTTCCATAATCCATATTCATTTATATTGTAATAATATAGTTAAAATTCTTGTATGCCTGGTTCATGTTTTCTTCTGGACTTTTGTAACAAGCTAGTTCCTTATAGTGCTTTTACTTAAGAAAAGAAGTCCTGTAATTGTGATTAATATGCATATTGCTAGAGCTTCTGATTTTTTAGAATAATTGAAATTATTTCTTAACTGCAACTATTATAACTTGTAAATAATGAGTAAGCAAAATACATTATATGACGTCAGAAGGTTAAAAAGATATATGAACTTGAATCACTGAGTTCTTTGCACATTATATTCCGTATTGTACTTACATTAATTTGAACATGAAATGGGGATAGTTGTGATCAAATTCAACTACAGACACATTGGATTTCAACCATATAAGAAGGTTGTGAACTCTCGGTAGTTTTATTGATCATTAATGGCTCAGTGCATTTTCCTTTTTCATGGAAGGTATGAAAAATAGTATCTGTGTATCTTTGAGATTTATTTGACCATTTTATCCTTATCTTACCGCAGATGTATTCCTCCCTCCAGAAAATTATAGCTCTGCCTGATGAAACGAAAGTATACTGTGGACATGAATATACTTTGGTAAGTACCTTTTTTTTCATTTCAGGTCAAATTTTTTCCTGCGTTCACCAGCTATTTAATGCTTGATGTTCCTCCCTTCAGAGCAATTCAAAATTTGCCTTGAGCGTTGAACCAGGAAATAAAGAATTACAGGAATATGCTGCAAATGCAGCCGAGTTGCGCAATAAGAATATACCCACGGTAATATGATTCCCAGGCTTCATGTGATAAGCTAATGCTTCTGAAACGATATTATGCATTTCTTGCCTTATTTACTTTACAAGTCATTGATTCTGTTCTTTCCTGTGAACATTTCTGAATGCATGATGCTTACATATTCCACTGATGGGATTACTCACAGTACTTAAGTGGACCTAATTTCCACCTGTTCTCTGACTTTAATGGAAGTTTTATGTTTACCAGGTGCCAACAACAATTGGGAGAGAGAAGCAGTGCAATCCTTTCTTGAGGACCTCAAACCCAGAAATTAAGAGAACCCTGTCCATTCCAGATCATTTCGATGAGGACCGTGTGCTTGAAGTTGTCCGTCGAGCAAAGGATAACTTCTAACTAACAAAAGGAAATTCTCGTGACATGACCATCTTGTTAAAGTTTGGACAAAACCCCTAAGACAAGAAACGTAGGAAACAAAGGTATATAAGTTTTGGCTAGATTTTGAAGTGCTTCGGCAAAATTGTGTCGAGTGTATGTAGCTTGGGCAGCATCCAGTGATTCTTTTGTCTCCTAAAAATAAACATGTTCGGCTATCATCTACTTTGTAAAAAAATGCGAACTAGCTGTTTGATAATTAATCTCAGTTCTTGCAGTTCAATACGGTATTTTTGTTGTTTGTGTTGACTGGATGGTCCGTTTGGCAATGAAGAATACTTGCCGAATGTATTGACGCTGAAGCCGCGTGAGTCCGGGATGAACACTGCAAGTCTGCAAGGTGAAATGTACTTCAAGGGCTACTTTGGCAGCTCACCCCGGCGGCAACTTTCCAGGGAAAGCCGTCCGACCTGCCTTGGTCGGGCGCGCTTCCCCGGGTAGAATCGTCCATCCCCGCGGGGAACTCCGGCTGCCAAAGTAGCCGCAAGGGTAGTACTTCTGAAAGGTGCTACAAAGGGTTCTTTGCTTGATGGCATGATCGCCAAGCTTGGATTTTATGTCACGTTTTGGAAAAGTGCCGTTCAATCATAAACATTCTCGATGTGATGCGTCACCGAAAGAGTAAGCATTAGCACGAACTGTCATGATTCTTCCAGCTTGGATAATACTGAAAGCGATTTGGCTGGTTGTTCTTTGGGTTGTCAAAAGAAAGCTTGGATTACATGAGGCAATAAATCGAATGTGGCACTGTGTCTATCACACTGAATTTGTAGCAGTATAACAACCAGCATGCTCGAGACATGTATTGTGCTCTGACAACACGGCGATAAGGAAAACAAAATACCTAATTTAAATCCTATAATACTTCGTACATGCAGTGCCACTTTACCCAATCCCAACACTAAAACAATGCAGCATACATAATCTACCTGGATCCAGATTATAGTACGACGTTTGGATTTTTAAATTCGGCCATATTGAACTTATACAAATCTGGAGGTCCTATTTTAAATGCTGCAGGTCCTATTTTATTTTACTTATATGCGGCATTAGATCCAACAACCCTCCATCATTGAGATTCGAGGGTCAGAAATCAAATTCTTGTTCTTGGTAGACGGTAGTCTGGCATAGTTGAGGTTGAGGCCCCGGGGTGGTAAAACCGTAAAAGGACTTTTACCTAGGGCTTCCTACCGTTGCTCATGTCCCCAATCTCTTCCCCAGTCTGCTGAGAGACCGCCGACCGCCGCGGGACAGCGCCCGGGTGGATATGAAGGGAACTCTGGAGGCCGGAGGCAGCAGCGGGTCCCGACGTCGGCAAGAGTAGGCTTGCGGCACGCCGAGCGAAACTTACAGCGGAGAGCAGTGAGTTCGATTAACCTATTCTCTGGTTTAGGCCGATCTATTTTTTTCCCTCTTCGCTCCTTGCGCCAGTGCCATCCTCACTTCCGCTCTCATTTTGCAGATCGAAGGGGGCAACACTAGCTAGCGGCCGGCTACTTCCTTTCTGTTCCTCGTTCTCTTCTGTCCCATCATGCATAAGGTCAGTATCTGGTTGTTTTATGTGTTTTCCATCTCTCTCTACATAGTTTTTATTTCAGGTTTTTGATAGTTGTAAGGCTGTTATTCAGGAGGTTCGTAAGTCAATCGTGCGGATATGTTTTGATTGGAAGGACAACGGGGTTATGGTCATTCCCGGTGTCATTCTCTCGGTTGACGATGGGGGTGCTACCATAGCAGCAAACTCCACCTTTTTCAAGATGAAATGTAAATGTGTGGTCAATTTTCCAAATGCCACGGGATATGAAGAAGCATTGGATCTTCCTTATGATTTGGTGGTTGATGGAGAAGACTTCTGCACATTTACTCTTAGGCCAATTGAAGATGGTTATATACAGCCAGTTAAGTTTGAAACTCAGCCTGTTAACCAGACTGATAGAGTTAATGCATTTGTGTTCCCTAGAGAAAGCTTTATTACACCGACTGCCTACTGCGGAGGTTCCATCATGTAAGATCTCAGATCTCACACATACTATAATACTATGTGACATATTGGTTTAAATAGCATTAACAATATCTTCGCATTTCAATGAACAGACATGCAAGTACAAGAGTTCTGATTCATGGTTGTCCACTGCACTCATATGGTTACTTAGGATCACCATTGTTCAATCTACGTGGTGATCTCGTTGGAATAGCATATGATAATGGGCGAGCATGGACTGTGTGCCATCTACAGTATGATGTCCTTGAGAATAGAAACTGGTAACATCTAGTTTGAACTCAAATAATAATCTATTTTGAATCATCACGTGTTACTTTTCTTGCTAACGAAAATGCTAAACTTCAAATATTTATGGCTGACATGCTTTAAGAAATTATCATTACATCTTACATATATACCATATGCATAGACTCATAGAGAGTCTGTTACATTAGTTTTATTCTTGGTTTAAGCAAAGTTTCCTTCGATTTTCTGAAGCAATTATCTTAATTTTACACGCGCAGCACTCTTGTTTCCAATGGAGAACCAGTAGGAGCTCCTCCAATTGCAAAAGCTCAGGTGGAAGAATAAAACATTACAAATCAGATTGTAAGTACATGACTATCAATGTGAATAATTTGTATCATTGGAGAAAATTCAGTTTGTTACATAAATATATACTTATTTGTAGCTGTTTTTTAATCCCAATAGTTGACTATCGGCGGGAGCCTGAGCAGTGGCACATGAAAGATATCGCCAGTCTGAGCAGGCACTGCAACTTTGGAGTTAAGTTGTAGCCTGTACTTGTTGTTCTAGTTTTAATTTTTGGACTGTTGTTTGACATTTTAGTAACCATTTGCACTTATTGACTTGTTGATTACTGTAAGGCATTGTGAACTATTAAACTCTTTTCATGTTCGTCAATGTTAAGCCGTTTCTACCAGGATTGTGTCATTGTATTGTTGTGGGAAATGTTTAGGTAATGTTTCGTAATGCATAACCATATGTTCACATTTCTTAAACTGTTATGTATACACATCTTGTGTGCTCTTCTAGCCGTATGGTCATAACCAATTAGAAATTGTGTGATACCTACGATTCGATATATTTTAGCCTAATAATGTTCCTTCAAGAAGGTTAATCATGTGATGAACATGGCTGGCCCTGTAGTGTAGTCACTCAGGGGCGTTGGCTCGGGTGTTGGGTGCCCGAAACCATGTATATAAGTAATATACATAGTCTGCTTGGCTGCCACAAACCAAGCCCAAGTGCTACAACTTGACTTCGCATTAACAAATTGTTTAAAATAATATTTATTGTTACCCTTAGTAGTTTGTATGCTGTAATTTTGATTTTCCGGTATAGCACTGATGAACGCCATCTTTGGATGTATACAAGTGTTTAGCAGTAACGCAATTTCATGATATCTATGTTCAATGGGGCATTCGAACTCAGGGCTGGGCCTGGTACGGTGATGAACTCTTTATTTTTTTTAATTAGCTGCAATTTGTGGAAATAAGTAGCATTTTTCATCCTTTTGTATGATGCTCAACACCCCTATGTTTGTTAAGATTAAACAGCACCCCATGAATCTTCTTATTTTTCCAGCAAATGCTGGCCATTTGGACATTGTCATATACGTGTACTAAACAACAGATATGAGTATAGAATTTTCATTATTTAAATAGTTTCAGTTAGCCATGCATATACATGTGTTTTTGTACTCGTGCGTAGTTTTTTTTTTTTGCTAAGGGTACTCATGCTAGGCTTACAAAGCATAGGCCTAGTGGGTTAGCGAATAATCAACGAGCCGGATGGATAAATTAGAATATTAATTTATTTGCAGTATCACTGCTAAACTCTAGCTGGTTGGTTTGGACAATTGGACATAACAACCATCAAGCTGTTAGTATAATCATCCGGTTCAAACAGAACTAGGGCGACAGGAGTGCTACGCCACCCCTACATAATAGAGCACATGGAAGCAAAGAACATAATAGACATTAGAGTCAACAGCGACATGATGGCATGAACATTGCAGTTCTTTTGTGCATATACAACATGTGGTTAGAGCCTTGTAAACTTGAACAATTATCTGGGATACATTAGTAATTTGTTTAGAAGAAATAAATTGTTAAGGATTTAAGGTACAGGTGTGAACATACATGAAAAAAAAATCCGGTACAGACTCTCAAAGCAGAACTTTACTTTGCTTAGACTCCTGGTCAGGAGTCAATGAACTGAAATATGCAAGGCATCTGAGGCTTCCCCTTTATGTGAGCTATGCTGAAGAGGAAGACCTTGAAAGGTTCTGGAAATTTGTGACACAAACTAGATGAATATGGTTGCATGAGTCTGTCTTAATGGAACTGGTGGTCACTGATTACCTTTCATTAAAATGCAGAAATTCACAGATATTCATATTGTACAATGCAGAATGTAGAACTCAGAGGCAACACAAAGATCAATTAGAAAAAATATACATATTTTAAAAGCAAGATTGTCCAGAAGAAATGGATTAGCACCTATTTAGTAAGATCATCTTAGATACCGTAACTACCTCAAAGAAGAAAGAAAGCATTTCTAGTCTAGCTTCTGCCTATTTGGTGTGGAAGACCATAAAAGTTCGAAACCTTTTGATCAAGGCTCTGGCAAAACAAACACGACAGGTTTGTGAAATGTTGATCTCCCAGTAAATTAATGGGGTACTTTATGAAGCACATCAGTGAAGCATTCGGTTAGTTGCTTGCATATCAAAGAGCTATAGACTACATCAAATTACCTGCTTGTACTTCCTATAGCAAGCCAAGAAAATTGGAATATTGACATGCAGGCATAAAGATATACAAATAGCAAGTTAGGTTATAGGGAGCAACTAAATATGTTTAAGGAAATGCCTATAGAAGGAAAATCATATTGAAGATGAAAAATCAGACACATCACCTTTTTTCTTAGAGAACTTTGGCATCCAGTTTATGCTATTATCCTAGCTTCTCTATAATTCAAACTTACTCAGCCAATCAATGGCATGTCAAGGATTTAGTTAAATATGTTGTTTGACTTGAACAGCCCTAGAAAAGAGTATTCCTGACTGACTGCAGCTTCAAGGGGAAAAGAGTAAACTTTATGAAGAACCACATCATCTGCTACATACAGATATGCTGCTGCTAAACGAACCGCTTGTACTAAAGCAATTTTGTTTCCAGTAACTGTTCACGTTCACTTTCAGATAAGGCAAGTCAAGTTCTTCTTTCACCCTGGCTGACATAGAATACCAAACAAATGGCAATTTGAAACAAAGTCAAATCTCAGGGAGACTATTAAATTTGAAATAAAAATGAATTAAACCTTTATTGAATTTTATTTCCTTGAAGCATCTACTGTAGAACCCAGTAGCTCTGCTGCCACTCCATATGATGATATGGGTGCTGCAACAGGGATGGGCCTCCTAGCAAACCAAAGCTGGCAGTGCCATTCTTTTTTTTTGTGTGTGTGCCTGGTGGACAGACCTTGATGAGATCTTCCATTGCTGGATGCTTCTTTGAATCCCTCGGCCAAAGTATAATCTCATCATTCAGTTCCACATCCAAGTCATTAACATTTATAACCCCTGATTTGCCTCACCTTGGTTAAACTGCTGGCTGTCATATGTTGCATTGCTTCATATTTGAATTGGCTGCTGAAGGTTTAAACTTTAAAGCTTGAATCAGGTACATGGAACTTGCATTTGTTTCTGTCCGATACTTGCTGTTGTATCTTTCGCTAGCATGGCAACCATATTCATCTTGTCAGGTACATGAACTTGTACCGCTGCTCTAATCCCCGGTTTCAGGCCTCAGATAAACTGAGAACACAAACATATCATCATACCCACTATTGTGCATAGATACTTGAAATTGTAAGTCTTCAAATGCATCAGCATACTCTTCTACAGATCCAATCTGCTGCAATTCCGGCAAGTCACCAATGGCCTGTCTATAAATCTATAATCAAATGCCCCGAAGTTGTCCTCAACATCCCACAAACTTGTGCCGAATTTCCATTTCATTTAGGAGGTCTTTCGAAACAGTAAGTGGGCACTTTGAGCAAGTCTTGTATGATGCTGGGGAGGCACTAGATGAGATGATACGACGATATGTTATTAGCTTTGATGTTTGTGTTGTTTTGTTTGCCTATGGAGGATCGCGGAATGTACCGATGCTGTGACATTGCATGAATCCAATTGCATGAATCCAATGTACTACCTCCATTGTTTTATTTGACGCTGCCTAGCTCAAAGCTGAACTAGCCAGCGACAAATATTATGGCATGGAGGTAGTATATTTTTGGAAGCCGCGTGAATCCGGTATCACTTGTAATGCTTGGTAATGTAGTTCGAGGCGGCTTTATGGGGAAGGTACATGCGATGTGGTGATGTGTCATCTTGCTTGATGGCATGAATGGCAAGCTTGGATTTTACGTCACATTTTAGTGGACGGGTGTTCAATCATCAACAATGCTCGATGTGATGCGTCGCGGAAAGACAAGTGTAACACGAAGTGTTGTGATCCTGGCAATCTGTAACGGCTTTGAGATGTTCCCCGTCATGCTCATTGCTGGCCCGTAGTATATATAAGCTGTTCGCCGTGTCTAGTTGACAGTTCATCCCCTAACCAGCCAAAAGCTACTGTAGCTATTTGTTTTCGCTGAAAGCATGAGGCAGACTGTTCTTTGGTTGTCGAAAGAAAGCTTGATTCCATGGCATGAGCTGTTCAGTTAAGCACGAATCCAAGCCCCAGCAGGGATGGGATCGAGCCTGATGTGCATGTAAGCAGGCATAGAAGGAGCCGAATGCTCCAGTTTTCAGTGGCAAACTGGCAAATCTATAGGCTGTAGGCAAATACGGAGTAAAACTAATTTTCAAGTGAAAAAACAAGGATTTCTTTTTCCAAAAACAAAAACAAAATCAGCTGCCCGAAAAGATTTATGAACGCAAACCCTTTTGTGCCTTTCCCCATTTCGCCTTGCCCCCCACCTCCGTCCCACTCTCCCACCCCACCCGCGATGGCGACCGCCGACCCCAGCCCGGCCCCGGGCAAGCTCGCCTGCGCCGTCACCTTCGGCCGCTCCACCCTCCTCGGCCGCCACCTCGCCGCCGCGCTCGCCGCCTCGGGCCGTTGGTCGGCCGTCGCCGTCCTCGACCCTTCCCCTCCCCCGCCGTCCCCGCCGCCGGCCTCCCCGCTCGTTCGCCACCACGCCGTCGACCTCTCCGACCCCGCGCGCCTCGCCTCCGCGCTCGCCGGCGCCGCGGCCGTCTTCCACGTGGACGCCACCGCCGCCTCCGGGAGCGACGGGTCCTTCCTCTCCCTCCACCGCCTCGCCGCCGGGGGCACGAGGCGGCTCCTCGCGGCCTGCCGCGCCGCCGGCGTGGGGAGGCTGGTGTACACCGGCTCGGCCGACGTGGTGGACGCCGGCCCCCGGGATGTGGTCAATGCCGACGAGGACTCCGCGGCCTACCCTGACAAGGTGCGGTGACTCGCGACATTGTATTTCCTCAGCGTGATCTGCTCGTCTTTGGTATCCTTGGGCTTGGAGATAGTGCGGTGGAGTGATGGTTGCTTGTTTTTTGCTTGTTGGCGCAGTTTGGTAATGCGGTGAGCGAGCTCCGGGCGCAGGTGGAGATGATGGTGCTCGGCGCGGACGGGGTGGACGGGATGCGAACTTGCGTGCTGCGCCCGAGCAATCTGTTCGGGCCTGGGGATTCAAGCTTGGTGAGGTTTGTTGCTGGATATGCAAGGTCTCCCTTGGGCAAGGTATTCCAAACTGAAATTCACTGGTTTATGTTCTATCTGTCTCCACAATTCAGATGTTGGCAACTCAATTTCTTATGTGGAAGATCTACATATAGTTGAAAACGATTAAGAGTCTGTTAACATGATTAGTGAACTGAGTGGAGCTAAGGGTACATGGATGCAACACTTATTATTTATTGCATGGAGTTTTATGTGCCATAAAATGGTGATTTGGTGAATATCCATAGAGCTTTGCTGTAGACATATAGATTTTCCATTTAAATATGTGATTAAGAATTATGTTACAATTCATCTTGCATTTCTGTGGTTGCCAGAGTATTTTAGAAAGCGTGTACAGAGTTACAACCTAGTTGGGTGATCAGCACTTCAGCAGTGATTCCAGATAAAAGATTCTTGGTCACCATTTGACTCAACATTATTCTCCCAGTTGGTTGTGACTAATATTTCTTAGTGAATGGGCCAATTTACATTAAGAAGATGATATCCGTAGTTGTAATATTTCACGATTGTAACTGTACTTAGTCTCTGATTCTGTCTGGGAGATGCAATATGGATTTATATTTATTTTTCCTTTACAATTATTAGGCTCCTTTTAGCCAACCCAGTTGCTGCCTCTGCATCTTCTAAAGAGAAATTTGCATATTTGCCGCTTCCTTGACCCTAATATGGGACTTGCCATCAGAAAAACATAAACTGCAAACTGTCCCCAATCCTCTTCGAATTATGAAATGCTGGTTTTTTTATGCTGTTCTTTTCAGTTTGTAATAGGTGGTGGCGGTAACATGTCTGACTTTACCTATGTGGAGAATGTGGCCCATGCCAATATTTGTGCTGAGGAAGCCTTGTGTTCAAATGCAGCTTCTGTTGCTGGGAAGGTACAATTTTACACATATAAAAGGGCTATATTTCAGCAACATTACTTAGGGTTAATTCTGTGCATTGAATTTCGACAGCCATTTTTCATTACCAATGGCGAACCTATGGAAACATGGGAGTTTATGAATTGCATGATGGAAGCTATGGGTTGTCAGAGGTATTTGTCCCTCCCTCTTTGCCCCTCTCTATTCTTTGAAGGTAACTCGTGAAATTAACATGTGCTGTGGTTTCTCATCCGTTTAGGCCCAGGATTAATCTTCCTGCCAAGGTGTTATTATATGCTGCATTGTTCTCCAATATGATTCACCACAGGCTTGGTTTTCAAATGTTTTCTACTCCTCTTCTACATACGGATACAATATACTTCTTGTCATGCACAAGAACGTTTAGCACTTCAAAAGCTAGAAGATTACTTGGGTACTACCCAATTGTGTCATTGGAGGTGAGCTTGTTTTCTACCAGGCAAAATAGCCGAATTCGTCCTTGAACTATCATCCACTGCTCAATTTCGTCCCTCAACTATCAAAATGTCCAATTTAATCCCTGAACTATTCAAATCGGCACAACTTTGTCCTTTCGCTGATGTGGAGCGCCATATTGGCGAGCCACGTCACCATCCATTAGGCTTAGGATGCGTCATAATCAAAATATGCAATGCCATCTCCACTTTTATTGGGTTCAACAATACGTTTACGTCACTTCCTCTAGGAACATCCAAAGAAATTGGGTTGTCTAATAGAATATCTCCTCTCGCAGCCGATATAAACTGTTTATATTTATTTCTTATCTCCCTTACTTTATCATCTTTATCATTTGTAAATTATGTGGCATCAAAATCACTTCCTGATTCTTCTTCCTCCTTATTTTTACACCCAAAAGTTGACTGGACTGTGACGTGGCTTGCCAACATGGCAGTCCACATCAGTGAAAGGACGAAGTTGAGCCGATTTGGATAGTTCAGGGACTGAATTGGACTTTTTGATAGTTGAGGGACGAAATTGAGCCATGCACGATAGTTCAGGGACCAATTCGGCTATTTTGCCTTTCTACCACGCTGGATTGCAATCACATATGTTCCTTTGATCATTTGTTTGATACTTCCCATCTGTATTGCTTGATATATTTCTCATAAAGGCACATGTGTCCTCTAGAAGACTTTCTGCTTCTTGTATTGCAGATGTTGATAGCTAATAAGTTATAATGTTTAACATGAATCAGGATGGAATGACGAGAACTGTTGGGTCATTTTCAGAACTATCAGATAATTTGGGTTTCTCAAGGAAACAAGGTTGTGCCTTTGGATCATCGAAAGCAGATAAGCTGCTAGGAAGTGGAACAGGTGACACAACCCTCGTTCTTTAGAAAAATAGCTTTTTGGTATTTGCTGCTTGCCCCAAATTGAATGAACAAGAGCCTTTGGATGCCAATTTTTTCTGATACAGTTGTGTAGAATGATTTTCATTGTTCTTTACTTACTGATCACTCCATTGTGATTTATATATGTTTTTCCCTCTTGACATGTTACATTTCTACTGCAGCTGCTGATATTCTTCTTTGGAGGGATGAAAAGAGAACCTTTTCATTTGTGACATTATTGTTTCTGCTTTTCTACTGGTTCCTGCTTTCAGACAGAACTTTTGTTTCATCGGCTGCCAAATTCCTTCTAGTCGTCTCCCTTGCTCTTTTCATCCATGGTGTGCTGCCTTCACAAGTGTACGTGTTTTCATTGTTCAGCAATCTTTTGAGTAGACTAATCTGATGCAGGTGTTACACCCAGTTCACGCAGAAGAAAAATTCTGTGGTGTATTATGTTTGAGTACTGAGGTAGTGAGGTTGAACTTTTATTGCAGGTTTGGTTTTACTGTTGAGAAGGTCACTTCTGATCATTTTGAAGTATCACCCTTAGCATTGAGAAATTCACTTATGTGCCTGGCTTCTGCATGGAATGGGAGCATTCATAAACTGAGGGTTCTAGCAGAAGGAGAAGACTGGAGTACCCTTTTAAAGGTTGGTGTTCAGCTTAAGTTCTTTAGAATACCCAGTGTGATGTTTCATTTTCCATTCGGTGCTGTCTATTCAGTTTTAGGATCCTTAAGCCCACATATGACATTTACATTTCATCTACTTTGGTGATTGCTAGTAGTGTTCTATCTCTAGCATACCCATAAACCATCTTTTCTTTTCTGGCAGTTCTATGATTAGGTTTAGCTGTTTTGAACAAAGTATATTGCATGGACACCTTTTACTATTCGAGATGTTTCAGCAGTTTGTCTAAAAAAAGATGTTTGTGCAAAGTTATTTAAGCCTTTAGTTAGCTTGATATACTTTTGGCGTTAGTTGAGCTAGAAATATATTTTTTCCCGAATGACGCTGGAGAGCTGCGTGCCATTTCATTAAGATAGAAAAGAGAGTACGACGAGTTCAGTTAAGGACCAAAACCCGAATATGAACCCACACACACACACAACAAAATGATGAATACAAACGTACCACAAAAACAAACAGGACCTCGACCAAGAACAACATTGCCTAGCTAGCTGTGTTTAATGACCTGGCTAGGAATTCCTGGAGTTTGGTTGCTCCAGCCGTCCCAAAGAGTGTTTTCATCTGTCACTGCCCGAAGAGCTAGAAATAACTTATATGGAGTAATGCCTTCCTGCGTCTAGAATACATCATTTCTTTCATCATGTTTGGTTGATGTTTGCAAGATACTTTAATGATTGTTAGAAGCAATCATTCATTTCTTCTCAATTAGTCAATAATTAGCTACAAGTTTTCATTCGACCAAAAGATAGACTTTAAGTTGAAATTCCCTGCAAATCAATAATGAATCCATGTTCCAGGGAAAACCTAGCTATTTTTGTAAGAATGGTACAATTGTGACAAGTGTATTATAAATGATTGATCCATAGTTTCTTCACTATGTTGCAGGTGTTTGCATTTTTGTACAGCATCAAGCTGTTGTTGAACTTTCAACTCAGACTGCTGATGGGTCTTGGTAAGGGATTAATTTTTGCCACTTCTCAGTTGTGCTGAACTGCACATTTACTGTCATAAAACAAATTCATCGTCTGATTCTCTTCTCCTATATGCAGTATTGGCGTCCTTGTTCATTGTCTTCATTGTCTATGAACAATGTGAGGAAGAAATTGACAGTTTGCTGGCAATTGCTTCTGTCAAAATCAAGTGGCTAATGGACAGAGTAGTTGGAAATCTGCCGGCTTCTTTGAAGGCATATATATCCTAGAGCAGGCATCCATGATCATAAACATATTTCACATACTTTGAAAGCACTGTTGTCATGGCATCATGGCATTTCTTTCTGTAAAAAAGGCCTTAGTTCTTTTAAGCTAACATGTTCTGTACAATTTTACTCGAATTTGCTTACTGCTATTTAGAATTTGAGAGTTGACATACAGCGAGATGCTATGTAAAACGCTGTTCCATTTGGTATGTGAGATTTCAGAATGCTGTCTAGCTGCCTGTGTTTTATGGTCCCTCATGGTGTACCCGTACCAAACGATCAAACATGTATATTCCATACTGAACAAGTTTGGGCTTTCACATTGGTTCAGGATTGCGGTGCAAAGATTGGGATGTGTTAATGGTGCTATCTGTATATATCGCAGAAATACGCAAGTCTTGCTTTATCATCCTCTCACGGTCTCACCTGTGTTGTCCACCTTTCATCTACCTGTAGCGTGGCCCTCCTTGTGTCCACGCTCTGCCCTGGGAAGCTAGGACAAACCTTTATCTATCATCGCCTCGCAGCCTGCGCAGTCAGCTCTCCACTTAGAGCATCTCCAAGAGTGTCTAAAAAATAGAAACCCAAAATACTGGGTTTGGTAGCTTGCCAAAAATTATTGAGAGTAAAAATAAGCTCATTCTCCAACAGTTCCCAAATATACTACAATAGTCCATGGCCCACCTATTTTTTTCTACGTGAAAAAACAACTACCGTGGCCTCATCGGCCTTTTTTTCTCCGAAAAAAATCCTCTCCTTTTTTCTCTTGGTAGCAGAAGAAAAAAAATAACCGTATGGGAGTATTGGGAGTGTGGAAACTGGGGCTATATTTGACTCAAAATAGCTCTGTTTTTGGGCATGCTAAAATATTAGGCACAGATTTAGACACTTGTTGGAGCACTATTTTCTATTTCCATTGTCAAAATTAGTTATTGGGTAGATTTATTGGGCACTCTTGGAGATGCTCACAGTTGCCACCGCAGCACTCTCTGCATTGCGAGAGCATTGCTGCTGTCACTTTTTTTTTCGTTTCACTTTGATAGATTCTCATGTTTGAGGGTCCCTTTTCTGTTTTGATTAGTTCGTTTCAATACACGTGATCCTAGAAGTGTGAATTAACAATATCGAACAATCGGAGATTCGGAGATAGGAGTCGATTCTGAACCATAAATTAGAAGAGCGGTTTTCTCGCTTGTATTCTTTTATTCGAAACGAGATAGCTTGAAATGGACTTGGTTTTTCTCGCTCTGTATTCTTTTATTCGAAACGAGATATAGCTTGAAATGGACTTGGGTTTTATCTGTATTTAAAAGTTAAAAAAATATTATGTCATTTTCAACCAAACGACATGCAGCCCCTCGTATAGTCGTATGAGATTGGCGCATAGAAACACACTGAGAGTTTCATAAAAAAGCACACTGAGAGTCACATAGCATAGACAAACGCAGATCAAGGCCTTGTTTAGGGCATGTTTAGTTCCAAAAAGTTACTCCCAAATTTACTATGTAAAAAGAAGATTCTCCATCACGTCAAAATGTCATAACATGCATGGAGTACTAAATGTAGATAAAAATCAAAAACTAATTGCACAGTTTTGTTGTACTCTGTGAGACGAACATTTTGAGCCTAATTAATAATTTTTTAGACAATTTTTCGCACATACAAACGAAATGCTACAGTGCACATTTATTGCGACGCAGACATGCGCAGTCCCGAATCGGTAGCACCGTATGTGACCCCATCCATAAGTAGCCGAGAGTCCCGGACCCGGAGGCCCGTCTCGCTCGAACCCCAAATTCCCCATCCTCTGCTAGGGTTCCAGCGATCTCCCTCCATATCTCCCCGCCGCGCCGGCGATGTCGTCGGAGCCGCCGCCCGTGGAGTCCCCCGATGGGCCCGCCTCCGCCTCCGCCTCCCCTCCGAAGGACGCCGCCGCCAGCGTGGGCGCCGCCGCCGCCGGGGTCCCGGAGACGAACACGCTCTGGGTGGGCAACCTGCCCTCGTATGTGAGCGAGGGCGACTTGATGGCGCTGTTCGCGCCGCACGGCGCGCTCGATTGCGCCCTCGCGCGAGCTGGCTCCCGCAGCTACGCGTTCGTCCTCTTCCGCTCCCCCGCCGAGGCTCGCGCAGCCGTCGAGGCCACCCGGGGCGAGAAGGTCAAGGGCGCCGCCATGCGCACCGAGTTCGCGCGGCCGGTAATTCCTCTCTTGCTCCGCCCCACGCTGGGATCTGCTCCTCCAGCCCTAGGTTTTGATTTGCTGCGATTTGTGTTGCCGCCATGTGATTTCTGTGCTAGGAAAGGTCCGCCTATTAATGTGACGGTGTTGATTGATCTGTAATCGGGAGCTGCTGATGTATGCTATGCAGGCAGTGTTGGTCCAGGATACTGGCTGATGCTATGTTGATGGATTCACAGTCGGGTTGATTGGGTCCTTATCCTGTATTAGATGATCCTTAAAGCATACGGTGCTTCTTACATACACAGTATTCCTGTTCTGTGCGATGATTTATGCACGAATGCATGTTGATGCAGTTTTATGCTAATCAGCTGACAGCTGCTAACTTGCTTTGAAGATTCAATGCATAGCCTATATGACATGGTTAATGTTAGGTCATGGGACTTCTAGGCATCTAGCTATTTCATGAAAATGCAGGATTGGATGAGACCATGTGTTTCCATTGTTTCCTGGAACTGGAAAGACTACCAAACTTATGGATTTTGTTTGCTGCTTTGGTTTTTGCAGGCAAGAGCTGTTAGGAATCTGTGGGTTGGTGGCATTAGCCTGTCGGTTTCAAAGGAGGAGCTAGAGGAGGAGTTCCAAAAGTTTGGAAAGGTTGAAGGTGTTGCATTCTCCCAAGATCAGACTTCGGCATATGTCGATTTCGAGAAGCTTGAAGACGCAATTTCTGCTCACAGATCTTTGAATGGAAAAATGTTAGGTGGCAAAGAATTGTGTGTTGATTTCCAGAGATCCAAGGGAAGAGCGGTGTGTATCCATCATTGACTGGCTTTGCATTTCCTCTATTAAAAGTTTAATGACAGGATTTTTCTTATGAGAACTTGTTTCTACTTATTTGTGTAGGAATGGTCAGAAGCGAGCAGCTTCAGTGGTAGAGTATCTGGGACACCAGGTGACAAGAGAGGCACTGGCCCTCCAAAGGTATGCCCTATTTAGATATATAATTGTTCTTGTCTCTTCTGATGCTGGTTGTTGTTCTCTTTTATCTGCATTGGTAGCTTATTATCATGGTCTGTTTGCCTGCCAGGGTTCTGCTGGAATACGGATGAGAGAAGCGCAACCTACAAATGTTCTGTGGGTTGGTTTTCCTGGTTCATATAAAGTTATAGATGAAGAGGCGCTTAAGCAAGCTATGTCAGCATTTGGTGTCATTACTAAGATAAAAAGTTTCCAGACAAGGCAGTATGCTTTTGTTGAGTTTGCAAGCGTCGCAGAAGCTTATAATGCTAAGACGAATCTAGATGGCCATCTTTTCGATGATCCCAGGATTCAGATTCTTTTCTCGAACAGTGAGCTTGCACCAAATAAATTGGATAACCCCACATCACTTGCTGGATTTCCTAGGTCTGAAACATATTCTAGTGATGGTCGTCATGGCCCTAGTCTTGGCAGTGGTACTTTGCAAGGGTATGATCCGCCAAGAGGAGGAAGAGCAAGACATCTTGATTATGGTGGTTTGTCTACTCCAAGTGGAATCCTTCCACAACCTGAAACATTTGATCCAAGAGAAGCAAAAAGAATGAGGCTCGATGCTGGTGCTGACCCTTATGATGTAAGGGCAGGCAGCACAGGTCTTTATTCTTCCGGGTTCCGTCATCGGGACAGCTCTGTGCATGCTGAGGGGAGTTCAAGTCCAGCTATTCGAGTCCGGGGCACAGCGCATCGAACATCGTACCTAGAGCATTTCTGGCGTGGCAGTATTGCCAAAGGTGGATCTCCTGTTTGCCGTGCTCGTTGCTTGCCTATAACAAAGGGCAGTGACATACCTCTGTAAGTTGGAGGATCACTGCACAATTTTATTGTTTTGTCAAGCTGATTGTGCATTACTAATCTTAATCTGCTAATTTTTAATTTTGCAGACCGGACATTATTAATTGTTCAGCTAGGACAGGGCTGGATTTGCTGGCAAAGCACTATGCGGATGCTACTGGATTTGATGTTGTCTTTTTCTTACCTGATAGTGAAGATGACTTTGTTTCTTATACTGAGTTCTTGCGCTATCTGGGCTCAAAAAGCCGGGCAGGGGTTGTAAAGGTTGAAGGAGGGACTACATTGTTTTTGGTACCGCCATCTGATTTCCTGACAAATGTGTTGCAAGTTGACGGTCCAGAGCGCCTTTATGGTGTGGTATTGCATATTCCGCAAATGTCTACTGCCGCTGCACTGAGGCCACAACTAACTGGGCCAGAACTCCAACCTTACTATGATGAAAGGGAAACTCTGCCTACTTCACAAAGAAAGTATATTAGTACTATTTCTCCCAATGACAATGGGCGTCCTGATGCTGATTATCGTGGATCTTTGCGTGAGGAGTCAATGCATCATTTTGGGCAAATATCTGGAAGGTCTCGGGTGGATGAAGGCCAAGCAGTTCAGCCAGCTCTCACAGGTTTTCCTACAAATCAAACAGCTGCGACGCAAGTTCAACCTTCACTCAAGCCTGATATTATGGCTACTTTAGCAAAGCTTATGCCAAGTGTGCAATCATCATCCCTGTTGAGTGGTCAGATGCCTATGAACTCCACAGACAGGCCATCACAGATGCACGATCCATCCATGCTTTCTAAAGTATGGAATCCTGAAACTCAACCCACAGCTTCAAATTTATCCTTTGGACAGGTCAATAATGTTCAGCAGCCAGGACAGCAGTTCAGCAGGCAAGCTTCAGCAGCTCATTTGACAAACTATGGGGGCATGGTGGGTGCTCAGGAGCACTCAACACAACATACTGCTTACAACCCTGAAGTTGCTTTGAACTTGCCACCACCTCCTCCAATTCCTACACCAACACACAGTTCGGCCATGTTGCCATCTCATGGTGGACACAGTTTGCCCACACAGGCGAACCAGCAACTGTATCAGCCAGAGCAGTATTATGTTCCCCAAAGCAACTATGGTCCATTAGGTAGCCATTCTAGCCTTCAAGTCAGCAATGCTAACAACCCTGCTCCTCCCCTTCCGCAAGGAAACCCCGGGCCTCCAGCAAATAATCAAATGGGAAATTTGGCCCAGATCCAGCCCTCTTCTCATGGGCAACAAAAATTTGGTTCTGGTACTGCACAAGCTCCTGAGGAGGCAGATAAAAGCAAGAAGTACCAGGCGACCCTCCAATTAGCTCAAAACCTACTGCTTCAGATACAGCGTCAATCTGGAAATCAGTCCTGAGACCTACTTATTGCTTCAGGTAAGTCCACCGCTCCATCTAATTATTTATGTTATTTGTTATCCTGTTTGCTATGTGCAAGGTTCAGTGAATCATTGTTTACTTAATCCTAACACAAGTAACATGCATTTTTAAGTTAAAAATATGAAGTTATGCAAAATAGTTATTTTTTATAAACAATATTAACAACAGAACAATTACTAGAAAATGACAACTGTTTGGCATCTCAAGATGGTGTTAAGTTGGCTTATTAGGCACAAGGCACATCTAACACACAGAAACATGTTTATACCTAATATCAGCAGCTTTTGGATGCAATAACACATGTCTTTGTTATAATTTGTTCCATTTATGCACATGTGCTTTTATAGTATTTGCTTGCATAGCAGTTTTTTTAGGATGCTTGCACAAATGTTGATATCTGCATAATCTTTTTTTGTTGAGTGTTTTAGCATTACAGTAAAACAGTATGACAGAGGCATATGCTAAAACACTGCATACTTGAGGCAACAGTAGCTCTTTAATTGATAAATGTATATGGACATATTTAATGTAATGGTTTGTGCTATATATATATACTTTGAGAAGCTTGGGGGTACACTGAAACAAAACAAATCTAAAAAGCGTTCTTCAACGGCTTGAACACCATTTGTGGTCCTCACCATACAGTGGGAATACACATTTCTCATGACACGATGAGAAACCATACAGCAGCACTTCATCTCCCTCCGCTAGCCCTGCTGTCGTTTGCGGGACTCAGTCTAGCTCACATCTGCCATGTAGGATCCACCATCTGACCCTTGCTAACCTTAAAGACAATCAATATACCCAACAGCGTGCCTGATCTTATGATAAAGCTCTCGTAGGATATCTCTTCACATTCGGAGCGTCTCATTTATATGTTTAGGTATTGAGTTTCTTGTTACACTCACAAACCAAAGCAAACAGTGGACAGTGAGTTTGACATTGACCAAACTTACTTTGAAAGTAGGGGGTGGACGGTGTCGATCCATTTAGCCAGGTTGAAAATGCTAGCGATCCATTGATCCATTTAGCTGTCAATGTTTTGCATCATCCATCGGTTTAGGTTAGTTTGGGAGGTTTAAAAGGTAGGCCGAGGTATTGCACACGGTGCGGTAGGTAGTTGGCTTAGTCTATTTGAACTTCACGGGTCCAACCCCAACATTGATGCTCATATAGGACGAAGCAAGGGTGTGTTATTTGCGCAACCGCGATGCGTCACACTTTAACCTTCAAGTAGGATCCGTTCTGTTCAAGCTGTATAAACAAGCGAATGCAGCGTATTGCTCACACCCATCGAAAGTTCAAAACTCTACCGCGATAGCTGCCAAACGAAACAAAATCAACGAACACTAGTCTGTTTTCTTTTAACTCGAGAAGTTTGGGAGGTCATGTGGTGCCCCTGTTTCGTTTTCGCTCGTTCCGGAGATATCCGTCAGTGCGCCGATCGGTACAGTGTTTCAACTGTTGCGTTCCTAATCGTAGAACTATGTGGCAATACTCTACGTATAATCTTCTGCTGGGGGAGGTTCAATTCAGTGCGAGTATTTTTCGCAGAGCTTCCCGGTTAAACAATTCGGTACGCGCGGGGGCTCCCTCCCTCTCTTTTCGTTCTGCACGCGGCAGTCGTACGTGCAAAGCTCTCCGTTCGCTGACACGTCGTTTTATCCGACGCGCCTCGTGTGAGTCACGTCGAGATGATATTTCGTACGTTGTTTCATGGCTGGACGTGACTTTCTTTTGAGTCGGTAGTTTTTACTCGCGATCCCTTTTACTGAGGGTAAATTGGTAAAATCTTGCCAGAAAATCTTACTTACCGTCGATGATTCTCTTTCGTCTTCGCTTAAAGCTGATGATGCAAGTCGCAAGGGCCAAGGGTATGCGTATGCCCGGTCGTGCTCGTGCTGCTGGTCCCTGCGGTCGAAAGTCAAGCTGGGCTGAATCATACGGCACTTGACCATGTTCTGTGTGTGGTTTGGCCATTGGCCAAGTACAGGGCTTACCTGACCCTACTCCAACTGGTTTGGCTTAGCTCCAACCTCTTCTGTCCAGGCGAATAACTATTGCGCTAAGTTCTCGTTCTACGCTTATGATTCAACTGGCTTTGAATTTGAGAAGTAAAAAATGGCTGACAAGTTGCATTAGTCTGGTGCTTGTGATTTTTCTTTAATGCGTTAGCTGCAATCGAGTACGTTCGTCATTAACAAATACTATGCGTTGAATAGTCGTTTCTCTCTATCAAGTCTGATACTCTGATTCTTCAGCATTAATGCCTGACAGCAGCGTACGTTTGTGTGTAGGTAACCCTCGAATCTCACTCAACTCGGCTAGTCTCAAACAGACGGAAAAAAGAAAAGAAGTTCATTCCAACTTGACGGAATGACGGCTTCATGTCCTCTCCTTCAGCGCGCACAACGGAAGCGGCCCGTGGCTACTCGTTGCCTTCCCGATATGGATGTAGTTGATACCTGCCACCGGACAGAGACAGAATAAGCGTAGTTATCCTCAGTCCTGCTTTTTTCTAAAGACAGGCTTTACTTGAAACAGTTTCTTTTCCTCCTTTTTATAATTTTCATGTACTGTTTTGATATAAATATTTCAGCTTGGATTTTGTAGTCTTATATATGTTTGCAAGGCCTCGTGTTGGCCTGGTGTTATATACCTTTTTTGACGTCATATTGTACAGCTAGTACTGTGCTTTGCATTTTTGTTGTTCCATTTGTTTTCTTTCTCCATCCGATATGAAGTTTGCTGACAGCAAATAATCACGATAATGCATCCCACCTCGAAAAACTGCTAAAATTGGCATGTTTTTGTACGATGAATTGCCTCAAAACTGTTGTTACTGTAGAGTAATCCGAACGGACTCGTCGTTTTACAGCCACACTGCAGCCTAGAGTTAGAAAAATAGAATTGAATTACAAATAAAGAAGAAATTCCTTTTCCAAAAAAAATAAAGAAGAAATTGATTATTCCATGACGAGGGAAGGTTTTCTGAATGGCAAAACTTAATAGTGCCTCCAGTTATTCGTTTTTTGTGGTTTCTAATATTTTAAATTCAAGCCGACAAATTGATCTTGTCATGTGCACTTTATTTTTTTCGAAAAATACATGTGCACTTTATTTTGTTTTCGCTCCATTGTTCAGCTCGTTCTGTACCAACTCCTACTCTCTCCATGGTTATAAGCCATCTATCAATATTTAGACTAAAAATTCAACTTATTCATAGAGAAAAAAGAACACAAGATCTTGTTGGGGGTAGATTGGACCAACTAAAATAGTCCGTGAGAGTAAAATGAGCTTAATTTTTTGTTTAGAGGTTAAGTAGACAAAATAGATATATAAGTATACTTAAAGTAGCTTTTGCGTCTAGTAAAATAACTTAAAATTTTGAATTGGAGATAATAGAGGTTATGAAGGACTAACCGGATCGGATGGTGGCATGCCGGCATCTTAAAACGGGAAATCAACTGTCGTGATACAGCAGAATGGGAAATTTCATCTGAAACCCTCAATTCCAACCTTTGTTAACCCTTAATAAACTCACATAGAGATAGTACAAACAAAATCCCTGTAGTTAACTTCAGCCGCCGGAGAACAAACAAAACAACCAAAACAGTCGTTAATTCGTTTAGGTATTGAGTTTCTTGTTTCACTCACAAACGGCAAGGCAAACAGTGGACATCGACTTTGAAAGCTGGATGAGTTTCTATAACGAAAGCGGCCCATGGTGTCAGTGGCCACTCCTTACCTTCCCGATATCAATGTGGTACTAGTTGATACCTGCCTACCGGACAGGGTCACAGGGACTGAGGGACGGGATAAGCATAGCTATCCTCGCTGGACTTTTCTAAACAGTTCCTTGTTCTGCTAATTATTTTTCATGTGCTATTTTATACAGAGATTCCCGCCTGGATTTTCTTTTTCTTTCTTTTGTTTTTTGAAAGATAGCCTGGATTTTCCAGTCTTTTGTTTGCATGTCCCCTTGTTGGCCTAGTGTTATTTTGTTTCTTTTGAAATGGTATGTTATATTATTACTACTATTCTGTGATCGCGACGGAAGGAAACCTTTGTTCGTAGTTGAATCTATCGAAGGAACACTTGCATCGCTCCATAGGGTCGTTTGAGTCGAGAACCACAGTGATATAGAGGCCATGTTTCTTTGGGTGGAAAATTTTTTCACCCCGTTTGACCAATAACTAAAGGTATAAATCTAATGAGGTCTTTGACTACATAAATTTTTTTTAGGAAAGAAAGAAATAAGACTCAAACTTTTTATTTAAAAAAAATAGAAGACTCAAACTGACATTGTCTGCATGGACAGAGGGGCGTGACAAGGCAGCTTGTCTCTTCACCACGTTTAGTGCTCTATGTATGAGAAGAGAAATTTAATATGATTTGATGTGATAGATAAAAAGTGAAATTTAGAGAGAGAAAGTTTGAAAACTACACACAGCCTGAAAACTATGCTCCTTCTATCCTCTTGCTTATACGTACATCAGGCTCGATCCCATCCCTGCTGGAGCTTGGATTCGTGCTTAACTGAACAGCTCATGGAATCAAGCTTTCTTTCGACAACCAAAGAACAGTCTGCCTCGTGCTTTCAGCGAAAAAAAATAGCTACAATAGCATTGTTTTGATGTACACGACAAGACGAATTTTCTGAGCCTAGTTAGGTCATGATAGGACAATGGTTACCACAAACAAACGAAAAGTGCTACAGTGCGCTGCAGTGTATGATGTAACTAACGGTCGCAAAATTTCTTTCTCCAAACTTCACTATTTACCTATCACATCAAATCTCTCTCCTCATGTATGGAGCACTAAACGTGGGTAAATAAAAAATTAATTACATAGTTTTGATGTACACGACGAGACGAATCTTTTGAGCCTAGTTAGATCATGATAAGACAACAATTACCACAAACAAACAAAAAGTATGTTACAATACGCTATAGTGTCCGGTGTGACTTTTCGACCACCTTTTCACGGAAACCAACACACCCAATATTCCCCGGATCCCAGTCCCCACCTTTTTATTTTTGGCTGAGTATTTAGAAGAGAACCACAGCAGCGTTGCCCACTTTTTTTAAAAAAAAATTCTGTCTGACAATTCAACATTAGCAACTTGTATCTGATTCCGTTACAGGAACTCAGGAAGTATGAAACGGACTCATCCATCAATCTACAGCCATGCTGTAGCCTTTGGTTGTTTGTTGAACTATAAATAGTTAAGAAATTGATGAACATTTATAATAATGAATTTTGAAAATCAAAACCTGACGGCACCAGTAACTACTCCCTCCGTATCGAAATATCTGTCACTGTTGACTTTTTTCTACAACTTTGACCATTCGTCTTATTCAAAATATTACGCAAGTATCATCCATTTTGTTTGGCACATGTTTTACTATTGCAGATATTTTAAGCTTGACTTACTCTTTTGCGTATTTGCGATAATTTTTTGAATAAGACGAATGGTCAAAGTTGTAGAAAAAAGTCAACGGCGACAAATATTTCGATACAAAGGGAGTACTTGGTTTCTTTTATTCTTTTCCTAACGTTAAAAACAAGTTGAATTCACATAGACAAATTCATGTCTTGTTCAGTCCACACTGTGCTCTCTCACATTCTGTTCGTTTACATTGCATCTCAACCTTGCCTGCAATCTTGCACCATCGTATCTGAACCCTCTATGTCTTACAATCATCAACACACGCACCATTTTCTATGATGCTTTTAACACTATAATTAAAATTACCTGGCCATTTTAAACTCGAATATCAACCACCCATCGACATTACCTATTGGAATCATATTGTTGTGTTGCTATAGGCCTTAAAGCTTATATCGTTTTATTGTCGCGCTTGTTACTTCGCTCTTCATTTGATTTAACACTGAAACCATGATAAAGCGTGTTTACCGTATTTATTGCTGAAGCCACGTGGAAATGCTACTATCATTATGATCAATGTAGCGGTCAAACTCAAATAAAAAAATGAATGTTGGATCGATATACTAGCAACTGTACAAAAATGTCTAAAATAAAAAATAACATACGGAGTATATTTGGCGCGTTTGTAATTATGAACCCATGCCACTCAATAAAATTCAACGGCTCAAGGCTCCTGCGGTCGCCTACAATTTTTGTTACAATTATGGCATATTCTTTTTGAACCAAACAGAAATCGGCGTATCCTCATTCACACGAAATAAATGACCCAAATCTTTTCCCATTTTATCCCTTTTCTCAGAAGAAAACACGCTATGAACTCTCCTTTCTTGTCTAGAGTTCTTCGCTTGTTGCATTCCAGCATTCCATTGTCCATCGAGATACCTCACGCGAAAAAATGACGAAGGAATAGACTGACAGAGCAGCGGAGCAGTCGAGCAGATCAAAGAGGTAAGCAGAGCTCAAATCTCAGGCAAACGAGACCAGAGACCTTCCTTTCCGCTCCTCTACCATTTCCTCTCGCTTCTGCTCCGTTTCGTGCTCGGTAGATCTTTATTCCTGGACGGGAATTTCTTCTCAAGCTCTCCGGATTTCGTTCTCGGGCGCCGCTTAGCAATTCAGCCCCGGAATTCTTTTGCGGCGCAATCTTGACTCCTCGAATCTTGGGTTGTAGCCAAGAAGATGAGCAAGGACAAGGCTCCGATGCCGGGGGACGGCGGCTCCGGCGACGGCTTGCCGCCGCAGGCCGCGCGCCGTGCCAGGACGCCGCCCTCGTCGTCGACCCCACCGCCGGAGTACGACATCAGCCGCATGCCGGACTTCCCCACCCGGAACGCCGGCCACCGGCGCGCGCACTCCGAGATCCTGAGCCTGCCCGACGACCTCGACCTCAGCGCCCCCGGGGGCGGCGACGGGCCGTCGCTGTCGGACGAGAACGACGAGGACCTCTTCTCCATGTTCCTGGATGTGGACAAGCTCAACTCCTCGTGCGCGGCGTCGTCGGAGGCCGAGGCCGAGTCGTCGTCTGCCGCTGGTGGCGGCGGTGAGGGGGCTGAGCTGGGCCACGCCCCTAGGCCAAGGCATCAGCACAGCCAGTCCATGGACGAGTCCATGTCGATCAAGGCGGAGCAGCTGGTGGGGGCGCCGGGGACGGAGGGGATGTCGTCTGCAGAGGCCAAGAAGGCAGTGTCTGCGGCGAAGCTGGCTGAACTTGCTCTTGTTGACCCAAAGAGGGCAAAAAGGTGCATTTCTCACAGAATTGTATGCTTGTTCTTGTGAAATTTCATGCCATGTAAGCTTGTTACATGCTACTTAGTTCGGTTTGCCAGGTTTATTTTTGAAACATGATTGACTAGATTTATTTGGAATTGGCTGCATTATTTGTTGATCATTTCTTATCACATAATTGCATCTGTAAATTTCCCATTGGGAGATTCTTAGCTAAAGGGAGGTTTAGTACATGGGGCAGTATTAAGGCAATGGTGTAGTTGATCTAGATTTGGTTCATGGAGTAGGTCGTGTGAGAGGCAAGCTAGGCAATGGTGTAGTTGATCTAGATGAAGCGAATTTTATGTCATGAATAAGCATGCTTATGCTGATTTATTGTTGGTTCTATTGTTTGACAGGATTTGGGCTAATAGACAATCTGCTGCAAGATCGAAGGAAAGGAAGATGCGCTATATTGCTGAACTTGAGCGCAAGGTTCAAACTCTGCAAACAGAAGCCACAACATTGTCAGCTCAGCTGGCATTGCTGCAGGTAGGCACTATTTCCTTGGAGCTCCTTATGGATTTTTCTGGTTAATAGTTAGAACAATCTGCATGGCATATATATCTTAATTCTTAAACCAGCTATTGGGGCTCTTCCTGAGATTGCCAAGGTTTAGGAACTGAGAGACTTTATGTATATTGATGAAGCATGGTTATGAAGAACTAAAATGGTCACTTAGCCGCTCACACTCACAGTTTTGTGCTCGGACCGGCAGTTTGGTAGTTGAGTTGTTGTTCTAATTATGTTAGATGCCTTTATAGATTTCCATGCAATGCAGCCTGTTTCCTGGCTCCCTACTGCTGTGTGAGCGGGAACCCACGATTCATGTTCCTCACATCAGCATATGTTTTTTGGGGACTTTTGACTGCAGTCCACATTAATGGCTTTTAATCCATACTATGTAGTCTTGCCACATGCATGAAAAGCATAGTTTGGGCATGACACATAGTTGTTTGACAGCAAAATACATTAAT
Source organism: Echinochloa phyllopogon (assembly GCA_033239725.1). Taxonomy (NCBI): domain Eukaryota; kingdom Viridiplantae; phylum Streptophyta; class Magnoliopsida; order Poales; family Poaceae; genus Echinochloa; species Echinochloa phyllopogon. The sequence continues at coordinate 42,875,184 of BTCW01000002.1, read as the reverse complement.
GCTATTTAATCCAAGGTGAAATTTTACCCTTTTCCTTGTCATAACCACAATTAGTGTTTCCTGGGTGTCAACTTGGTGGTTTTGAGAGGTCGAGGGACTCGTATCGCTCTGATGGCTTTTTGCCTGATTTATAATAAATAAAATTCGTATTGGACAGTTTTCTTTCTTCCTTATTTACATGTCATACCAGCTTCCATTTACATTTTGCTCTCTTGTCTGTTTCGAAAGGTGTGCTTGGGTAGAACCATTTGTTTAGTGCCATTTTGTCTTTCCGAACTATTGTATCATGTTTTTTGCAGATGCTATTTCTTGTTTAATATCAAAGTAGTATTGAGTGAATTTTCTTTCTTTATGAATGGAATGATGTTCCAGCAATGAAAGATGCAGTATTTATGTCCTTGCACTGCAGAAAACAATATCACATTCATATGTTTTAATACAATATAGTAACACATGATGATATATTGATATATGACTTGGAAGGATCATATCACAAGTTGCAATATCTTCTATCCCTGTGGTGTGAAACTGTTGGTCAAATTCAATCATAATTCTATGCCATACTAGTTTTGGAATGGCTTGATAGTATTATGCAGGATGTTACTTTCCTTGCTGCTGCGAGTGAGACACAGCCTTTTCCACTACTTACTTATTTGGTCTTTATACTATTCACATAGTTACCCAAGTAATAGAAGTGTTGTTTGGTGTTACCTAGGTGAATATAATGTTCAGACGAAAATACTGTTAGAGGGGATATCTTACATATTTTCTTATGTCACAGAGTGATCTGTTTACATCTTCATCATATCATCCTGAATGATTGACCAGAGCTATGCTGTGTATACAAAAGTATGCCAGGATACAAAAGTTGGCAGTTAAAGTTTAGTCCCAATTTAATAACTTCTCATTTTCTATGGAGCATCATTCCTTTCTGGAGCTAACAATCGATATGCAAAATACTTGTGGAAGGCACCTTGACACTTGTGTTTCACTGTGCTCATGTGATTATTCTGCTCATTTACCTTGCTTTTGCTTCAGATAACTATTGTTATTTTTCTTATCATGTTGCTATATCAGAGAGATACAACTGGGCTAACAACTGAGAATGGTGAGCTGAAGATACGTCTGCAGACCATGGAACAGCAAGTCCACTTACAAGATGGTAATATTCTTTTGACCCCTATGATTGATGGATTTTGCCCTGTCCAACATTTTGTTACTAAGTTTACTGATTAACAGTAAAATTTTGCATGCTATTACCTTTTCTTATGCATAATGCTGTTACTGTGTGCATGCGAAATATAAGTATTGTTCACTAGTGTTTGCTGTCCTTGGTGCAGCGTTGAATGACACATTGAAAGCGGAGGTCCAGCGTCTGAAGGTGGCAACAGGACAGGTGGGCAATGGTGGTGGAGGTATGATGATGAACTTTGGTGCCATGCAACGCCAATTTGGAGGCAACCAGCAGATGTTCCACACCAGCCAAGCGATGCAATCCATGCTGGCCACTCAGCAGCTGCAGCAGCTCCAGCTCCACTCCCAGCCTCAGCAGCAATCACTGCACCCTCAGCATCAGCAGCAGCCACTGCACCCGCTACAGGCACAACAGCTCCAGCAGGCGGCGAGAGACCTCAAGATGAAAGGGCATCTGGGCTCCCAGGGCCAGTGGGGTGACGGGAAGTCCGGGAGCAGCGGCAGTTGAGGTGCTACTTCTGTGTAAGTGGTGGTTAGGAGTGAAGATGGCTCTTTTGCGGATGATGCTGTGCAAGTGTAGCTATCGTTAACTCAGTTGTCTATCTATAGGCTCAGTTCAGCTTCAGTTTATATGGTTATAAATTGGTTATCTATAGGCGCACTTCTGCTGCAAGCCTGCAACTTCAGATAGTCGGATGGTCAGAGATGTATATCTGCTGGATGTTGTTTGTTTCTTTGTTAATCAAAGGGTTGAAAATTGTTGGAATTTAAGGTTTTTATAGATGAAATCTCCCGTTTAAGTCAGTTAAGTACTCAGGTAATGCATTTTGTTGGTGTCGTTTTAGAATGTCGTTCACTTTAGGATCTCACCGTGCATTAGCAGCTGCTGTGTACGTAGAAGTGTATTAGCAGCAAGCACCGAAGCAAAGGGCTATTTTGTAAGTTTTATTTTAAGAGGAACCAGATGACAATTTCCATTTTGGTCAAGTAATCAGGTAGGACATCACTGGGACCCCGGACACCGATACTCCGTGTCAGGTCGCCCAAACCTGAACACACGTAACATCGCTGCCGAGATGCCGACCAAACTGAACCAACCGTGGCGGAAAGTAAGGGCCCAAGAATATCCTGGCGCGGGTTGGTGTGCAGCCGGCCGGTGCACCCATCGGGACCAAACAATCCCTTGTTTACCGTTTCTGGTTCAACCACTAGTCCTTTCACTAGTCCGTTTCTGGTGCCACGCACACCATTTAACCGCGGCGCGCTCATGCTCATGTAGTACTCCCCTGGCTCCACTCGTGCACCACCCGCGCCTACTGGCTTCACACTACCTCTCGATGCCGGCTGCGGCGGCGGCGCGGGCGTACGTGCCGCTGGGCGCGGCGGAGCGGCAGCGGCGGGCGCTGTTCCTGCAGAGCTACCGGTTCTCGGTGGACGGCGGCCGGCGGCACGCCGGGGCGGAGGAGGAGGGGCTGCGCGGGCGGCTGCTCCGGAGGCTGCGGGAGGCGGGCGGGGCCGTGGCGCGGGCGGCCGGGCGTGCGCGGGGCGCGGCGCGGTGGTGGGCGGGCGCCGGGCTCGCCAGGGCGTGGCGCGGGTGGAGGCCGCGCGCCGACCATTCCCTGCTCGGCTGCTTCGGCGGCACCGGCCACCACCACCACAAGTACTACCTCCACGGCTACGCGTGATGGATGCGTGCTACGACCATTGCGTGAACCTACGAGCGAACGCGTGCTGTATATACGATGTGTGGGCACATGATGGTGCCACGATATGTTATGGTGTAAGAGAGCATGCCTTCAGTGTTTATGGGATGGTGTATATGGCATTTTCTCTCTAGATTTAAACGTGGTATATATATATATATATATATATATATATATATGCATGCAGTCATGCGGGCATGGTTCTTTTGGTACTGGTACATGTTTATTCTTGGTGTTCCACTGCACACTGGTTGGCTAATCTCTTCTGCTGCTGCTGCGCAGTGCCCCCTTTCTGAACTGCTGCTTGCGCTAAGGACATTGCCGACTGTTGACTAAGATGGTCTACTAGCTCCCGTCACATCAAAATCATATAGTACTAACCCCTTGTTTAGTTCCAAAGTTTGGACACTCAAACTTTGGCTGTGTCTAGTTTCTAAACTTTCTCTCTTCAAACTTTACTATTCACCTATCACATCAACTCAATCAAATCTCTCTCCTCATGCCTGGAGCACTAAACATGAGTAAATAAAAAAACTAGTTGCATGGTTTTGATGCACACGACGAGACGAATCTTTTGAGCCTAGTTAGGCATGGTAGGACAATGTTTACCACAGATAAAACGAAAAGTGCTACAGTGACTTTTCACTCTCCCTTTTCACCATCTTTTCAGGAACTAAACAACATTTGGAAAACGCCGTAAATGCGACAATGTATCATTTCGTTTGTATTTGTGAATAATTGTCCAAACATTGGTTAATTAGGCTCAAAATATTCGTCTCATAAAGTACAATAAAACTGTACAATTAGTTTTTGATTTCATCTATATTTAGTACTTCATGCATGTGTCAATATTTTAATGTGATGAGAATCTTATTTTTTATAGTAAAATTTGGGGTGGAATTTGGAAACTAAACAAGGCCTACTACAGAGTCGAACTCGTTGTACCAATTCATTTTTGCACAGTCACACCCGTCCAGTCAACCAAATCAAATGTCACGTACACGGTTAACACGGCACCCATTTTGCCACAATACCACGCCTACACGAGACTGGAGAGGCGAAGAGACGATCTCAGTTCAGAGCATATCAAGCGGAGCGCACCATCGATTTACTGAAGCAAATTGAGCGATCTGTAATACAAAATAACTGTAAATCTGTAATGCACCCTTTGGCACGTTGCTCTGCATCCATGATCGAGTCTGGCTGACGGATCGATAGGTCTCCTAGCTCCTCGTACCAGAGAACAGCGCTACACTGAACACACGGACACCATAATACTAAGTAAAAAGTCCAAATTACTCCCCTCAAGTATAGTCAAAGTTTAGATAACCCCCTAAAGTAATTCTTGGTCCAGTTTACCCCCTAAACTATGTCATTTGGTTCAATTTACTCCTTAACACAATTTGTCTTTTTTGTTTCTCCATGCACAAGTGGAATTTAAAGTTTAGCTTTTGCAAAATTATAGCAGACAATATAAGACATGTTCAAAAAATATATCATAAACTTTTTGTCACTGTTTTGATAGGGTAATGTATTTAATAATAAAGTTATTCTTAAAATATAATATTATATAGAAAGTAGTGATAAAAAATTCATAAAATATTTTCTAATATAGATTATGATGTTCACTACCTCCCTGCAAAGTCTCAAATTAAAATTCATCTCGTGCATGGAGAAACGAAAAAGACAAATTATGTTAAGGGGTAAGTTGGACCAAATAACATAGTTTAGGGGGTAAATTAAACCAAAACATAATTTAGGGGGTTATCCGGACTTTCGCTATACTTGAGGGGAGTAATTTGGACTTTTTCCTAATACTAACCTCAGTTTCAAATTACTATTTGTTGTTGACTTTTTCGCTTAACATTTCACCATTCATCCTATTCAAAAAATTTCACAAGTATCATTTATTTTGTATGTGACTTACTTTATCATCGTATATACTTTAAATATAACCTATTGGTTTGTATATTTGGACAAATATTTTGAATAACACGAATGATCAAAGATCATGAAAAAAAGTCAACAACGAATAGTAATTTGAAACGGAGGTAGTACCATATAAGGTTCATGACCAGGAAGGGAAACAAGAAAACCAGCACGGCCAGTTAGGGCATCAGAATGTTACTGTAGCTCTTAGCGCGTCGCAGCTCTATCCTTCGAGCTAGGGGTGGATATCGAGCTGGCTTGGCTCGGCTCGGTTCAGCTCGAGCTGGCTCGTTAACATAACGAGCCAGCTCGGCTCGGCTCGTTAACGAAGCGAGCCAAAGAAGCAGCTCGGCTCGGCTCGTTTGCTAGCTCGAGCTGGCTCGATTAGCTCGCGAGCCAGCTCGTTTATCATCAGCACACACGTATTTTTCATACAAAAAATATTTATGGCACACTAAAATAAAAAAACAACTATTCTTCACATATTTCAAGCTCAAAAATAAGATAGAAGCAATAGTAGTTCACAACATGATATCACGACAGTATAAATTATTCATGTCCACCACCATTCACCATTCAGATATAAGTAAATCATAAAAACAAAATACACGTTGAGCTATAGACTCTGGCTTGTTATAGCTCGTGAGCGGCTTGCGAGCTAGCTCGAGCTGGCTCATTAACACACCGAGCTAAAACCTTGGCTCAGCTCGTGAACAATTTAAAACGAGCCGAGCCGAGCCACTAATGACCTGAGTCGAGCGAGCTATCGAGCCACGAGTATTTTGTCCAGCCCTACTTCGAGCGATCTTGACTCGTAGCTCGCCAAACTTAGGCACACACAGATGCGTGCATACAGTCTCGCAGTGCACGTACACAAAGAACCACCGCAAACCTTGGCTTGCCAACGCACTAGCTGCTCACGTGCCGCGCGCTTGATGCACTCTGCAACTCATAATCCGCGCGATCATGGAGCTGTGCCGTATTCGTGTGCAGCAGAGCTTGGCCAATGCTTTTGCCTCAGAGTGTTTGGATACTTTGCCAGGTACTATACAGGCAAAGATACACAGGACGGCCATGCGTTTGGATAGTGGGGTGGACAGGAGTCAGGCCGACGCCTAGGGTCAGTAAAGGGCCGATTCTAGCTGCTGGACTTGGCCTTCAGTGCTACAGTAGCTACAAAATGAAAAAAATCGGCCCACGCCTAGGGCCATGGCCCTAGTTGCCTGAGCCTTCTATCCGCCCCTGATAGTGGGCAATGTTGCATCGGGGCTTGTGCTGTCAAGGTTTTAGCTTGCTGGAGCAGGAGGGCAATGGGCGGTTTGAAAATCTTGCTGTGGCTTGCTTTGCCGGGCTGGACAAGGGAAAACACGTTTGCTTTCCTTGTTGCACGCTCGCTAAATCGGCTCTCCGCAGCAAGCAAGGCAAACCTGACCTGTCAAAGAGAGCTAGGGGAGGCTAGCTTAGCTCGGCAACCGAACGCGCCCTAAATTTCCCTCTTCTGGCCGAGCAAGGACTCGCTTGCCTTGCTTGGCAAGGCTAGGCAAGCTAGCAAGAGAACCGAATGTCCCCAACGCCACCGTCGCCGCTGCCCGTCACCGTCGGGCCGCGGCTCCATCTCGAAACATCGTTACTAAATGAGCAGCGATCTGTTGAAACCACATCCTATTCTTGTGTCTAGAACTCTCAAGTCTTAGATTACTAGTTGGTTTTCATCATAGAGGTCTGTCCAATCGGCTATGTTTGCGTTGCTTGTAGTTTGGAGCTTCTGCTAATGCTGGTGTGCTGTTGTTTCTGTTCCTCCAAAGAACCATGCCAAAGAATGTGTTAACTGAACAAGCCGCTAACACTGGAGTTCAAGACCCGTAGAAGAAGAAGAAGAAGAAGAAGAAGAAGAAGAAGAAGAAGAAGAAGTAGAAGAAGAAGACGAAGAAGAAGACGAAGAAGAAGAGGAAGGAGAAGAAGAATAAGGAGAAGAAGGGGGGAGAAGGAGGAGGAGGAGGAGGAGGAGAAGGAGGAGAAGGAGAAGGAGAAGGAGGAGAAGAAGAAGAAGAGAAGAAGCAGGAGCAGAAGGAGAAGGAGGAGGAGGAGAAGAAGAATAGTTCCACGCATGTGTCTTAGGAATGTAATACGGATAGTTTGCGATCAAATACCTAGAGTACCACCGATAACTAGTACGAAGTAATTTGCATGAACAAACCGACTGCTAACACCCTACATCCATGTGCGGGGAAAACCTCGAACCACGATCTTCAGCATCTCCAGCAGTAACAACAAGTCCTCAGCATCAGCAGCGCCTGCCCCGAAAATGTAATCCTGAAAATGCACAAAGGTTAGGCACACACTTGGAATGATTGGGAAATTATACTATATGTATCGTGCAGGAACGAACCTGAGGGTCGACATCCTGCACAAAAAGAAAGTCATAGCGCATCAGAAGGTCCCTTGTCTTCTTGGGATCGACAGCTGGCTCGCCGGAGGAGAGAACCTGGTCAAAGTCCAACAAGATCTCATACAGATGCACAACAGCTAAAGCGTGATTCTCCACCATCCTTTGTATCATGGGTGGGAACGACCTGCATCTAACAACAATATACAATACATCACATATAATCCATCACATTTTTCTTTAACTGATTGTTGCAAAAATTAGCTAGAGAAACCGAAAGTTCAATGTTAAGAAGTAGCACCTCTTGAAGCAGGCAAGATCGATGTTGGTACAGAACTCAGCTATGGAGCCTGCCAACTGAAAAATTATAAATGGATTATACTCCGTAGCAACTAAAGGTAGTGTTCATATGTTTCATACAAATTATAGTGACCATAGTGAGTTAGTTTTAGCTATACCATGTTCAGGAATAAGGGGAACATGTCATACAGAAGATGATCTCTAATAGCAGCCCGCCATGTCTCGTTGTGCATAACAGAATATTGTATCTCTATGTGCAATAGAGATAAATCAAATGCCACATCTTGGCTCCACATCCTCTAGCAGTTTGCACAATATGAAGAGCAAAGAAACATACCATAAGTGTAGTGATGCTCTGGATGATGGCTGAATCTTTCTTAACTATCCACTCGAACCCATCCTCGTTCTTGGGTGTCACAACGATCAGCTTCTTGTACAAATCAGCACCAAGAATATCCCCAAAGCGACTCTGGCAACGATGGACCACCGAGTGGTACACGGGTGCTGCAGCGTTGATATCACCAATTTTTTTTGAGGGTAAGGGGGGGGGGGGGTTCCCCACCTGAATTTCATTTTAGGGCCTTCGGCAGGCCAAAGCCATTACATCTTACAGTTTGAGCAATGGTGGGAAACAGGGGATGAAAGAATACAAACACCATCCGCATACATCCACATGCAAGCACACACGAGCATGGAGAAAATATAGAACTTCAAGTCCACGACATAGACTCCCGCGGTAGAGGCATGCCATTGATTATTGGATATTGCCATCACCATGTGACTGAATTCCGTCAGTCTCCAATCCATAGGCGACTGTAAAGCTTTGTAACACCCTAATTTTCACCTTTTGCAATAATTTAAAATCTTGTTAGAAACCTACTAGTTGCAGCTAGAGAAATATTTATATTCACATAGATAGAGCAAATATTTTATAAATTAAACTAAAACAATCATAGGTTATACAATTGGTTGAATGCATTCATGCCTTTGTATATGGTTTAATTGCTTGAAAAATGAATTTCAACTTGTTTGCAAAAAATCGTTTAGACGTTGTACGAACTAAGGACAATAATATTTCTGGAGTAATATAATTAGTGGGCAAATAATTATAGGGCCAAGCCCAAGTTTCTCTTCTTCTTCTTCTCTTTCTCTATCTGTCGGGCATGGTGGACCATTCCCTCGCTGGCAAATCTCATCAACAAATCACTCTAGACCAGCCCACAAACCCCCTAAGCCCAGCCCACCTCTAACCCTAGGCGCCCAGCCCCTCTCCCTCTCTGTTTCACGTGGAAAACCAGGAACCAGCGCGTCCCCCCTTCCTCTCACGGTGGATGAACCGCGCGCACTGCACTTTCTTCCGGATGGACGCCCCTCCCCCCTTGTCCTCGACAATTCCCTCCCCCTCTAGCGCCTCCTCCCCTCCACTGCGCCCCCACTTATTTCCCATGAAAGACAGAGAGAAACTGCAGTCATCATATTGTTTTATTCCCCCCCTTCATTGCCTTTCAATCCTGCCCTTAATCCACCCATTCATAGCCCCACAATTGAGTTCTCCTATGAAATGGAACCAGCAGCCCCTAAGCAATCCCTTTGCTCATTTGTTGCCCAGCTCCTGCCAAGCCTTTCCCCTCTGTTCTTGCACCCAACCGCTGATTCACTGCGCCCCTGGAAGCTGCGCCAGCCCTGTTTGTTGCTGTTGGTAAGGAAACGACCGCTGCACATTTTCCTCTCCATCGAATCCTTACTCATCTCTTGCTCTCTTTCGACGAAGCCCAGGTGCAGCAAGACAGGAGGACGACTAGTGCCGAGGGCGTGGAGACAAACTGCTGATCATGATCCCCTAGAACGTCGCAAGAACGACTACATCGAGTCATCGCAGCACATAACGTGATCTTCGTGGTGAGCAGCGCTGCGGCCTCCCTGTCCTTGTAGAATATTTCAGCAGCACTTAGTTTCTCTTGTTCCATGGATGCCCAGGTCAATAAGAGGAAAAATTCAGACCCAATCCGCACCGCTGCTGAAAACTTTTCGCTCTCGCTTGCTGAACATTGATAGCTAGAAAGTTACGTATGTATATGCCCGTACTAGTATAAAATCTATCAAGTATTTGTGTAAATTCTTATATGTTCAAACATTCTGTATATGAATCTTTGTTATTTTAGCCAAAGTTTTGGAGAATACATGGCTGTCGTATATTCATCCTTGAATAATTGATAAAATGCACGCACCTATCTGTTTATACAATCAGTGCCTTGTTAATTTATGTAAAAGTTGTCATTAAATATTCTATTGTTATTCTGAATTATGAACACTTTGCCACTGTTGAGCAGCAAAATATTTATTTAAAGTTTTATGTGCTGCTATAAAATTCCAGAATTTAGCACTTGTTTGGTTTAAGCGATCGCTAGTAAAACGTGTGTATCTTTTTACTCGTAACTCCGATTTTAGTGATTCTTGCGCTCATGTGTTCGTAGCAGCGAGCTCTATGTTTTGAAATGGTTTTCTTTGTGTTTGTTTCATGCCTGATGTACTGTTCTTATTTTATTCTTGCATGCTTGTATGTTTGTTGTGAGTAGACAACACGCCGTTCAAGAATCTGCAGGACCTTAAGTTTGACGAGTTTGAACAGCAGAGAAAAGACAAGTGTCCTTGAACATCTTGCTGTTTTATGCCTTTCTTTACAACTAAATATCACTTTTATATTTATGCTTTTACATTGCTAGATGTCAATGTGCTGGGACCTATGACAGGAATTTAGTAGAAATTTTATTATCATTCCTTGATAACCACAGTTGTGAACCGTGTCCGGGTAGATGATGCTTAGTTGGCTTAACCCGGGCTGGTTGAGTTCTGTAAATTAATTTCACTAATGAACTATGCAACTTGTGGTTTCGGGTAATCTTTTAGCAACATGGAACTTTAGGCGGTTCAGGCATGGGTATGCTGCTTGGCTTTTAAGGAATGAATGTTGGATTGCCTGAACCAAAGTTTTAAGGTTGGATCTATGGAGCGATCACCCAAGACAAACCGTACAACCATGAGAACTAGATGGGCTATGGTATTGGCCGAGCAAGTTGGGTAATCCAGGGGTATGTGTTGAGCGGGTAGGAGCCGACTAGGGCAGAGTCCCAGAAGTCGTTGCACGACACGGTAATGGGTAGAGCCTTGAGTGGGTCAATGCTCCCTAGAGAACCAATGGAAGGCCTCGCAGCGTTCCCATGCAACCATACCTCGAAAGTGTGGTGTATGTGCCTGATCAGCACTGCGTGACGAGATACGCGGCTCATGGTGAAAGTGTACAACCTCTGCAGAGCTTTTTAAATCTGGTATACTAGCCGTGCTCACGGACAAGAGCATCTTGGGCCCTCACATGGTTAGAAGGGATGGATGGTATGGTTGGGCAAGTCATCCTATTGTAGGTTGGATTGGGAAGCTTTTACACTTAAACTCTAGGTGCTAAATAAAACTTGACCAACTAAAATTTGATGCTTGCAGTCTACTCAAAAATAGCCAACCTTGTTATAGCCTTGCATGTCATATTTTCTCCCACTTGCGGAGTACACGCCTCTAGATGTACTCATCATTTTCCCTTTCAACCTCTGCTGTGTTTCTACAAATGCTGCTGAACAGAGGGCTGGACTGAGTTCGTGGAGTACGCCAACGATGAGCCGGAGTTCTAGGATGCACGTCTTTGGTTGATGCCTGTGGTTATGGAGCTTCGCTTCCATGAAGAATAAATTTATTATTATTATCATACATTTTCTTTCGGACCTATGGATCATTTTGTAATAAAGTTAAACATGATATTGTGCTGTGATGTAACTTTTGATACTTTATGTATGAATAATTGGTCCTGACATATATAAAGTTGGCAACTTTTAAGGGTCTCGTGCGCCGCCGCGGCAGCCAACTCCTCCATGGACGCGACCGTCCCACAAGCCGCTGCAATGTTGCCGACTCCGCTCGCTACCAATTCTGCCGTGGACGCGGCTGTCCCGCGCGCCGTGGACGCGGTCGTCCTGCGCGTCGCCGCCGTGGACTCTGCTGCCGCTGCCCTACTCCCGCGGTGCTGCCGTCCCCCACTCCCCGCGCTGCCGCTACCCCTTCCTGCACTGCCGCTGCAGCCGTCTCCCTCACTCCCACGCTGCTGCTGCCGCTTCATGGCTGCCGCACTGGAGCTCGCTACACGTCATCCTCTTCCTCCTCCTCTGTACACTTGTGTAGTTCCTCTTTTGCTAGGTTTTGATATACTACTATGTTGTAAGTATATGTTTTACTTGTTTTAGATGTTTTGGAAAAATGTTGCAACTGTTTATATGAATATTATAAAAAATAGATCTGGATATTGCGATGTTGTATATATTTCACACGCATGTTGCAAGTGTTTTATCCGAATGTTGTATTTTTATCGAGAGGTATTGACTGCAGCCGGCGCGTGGTTGAGACTTGGGAACGCGCCATTTTTGGTGTTGCAAACGCTGACTATTCATGTTGCGGATACTATTGTTTGATATTACATATGTTATTTTTGGATGTTGCATATGCTATTCTTGAATGTTGCATAAATTTTACATGTCATATCCATGTTGTAGCGGGGTTTTTTTTCTGCTACAGTACCTTGCTACATTACCGTCCGACGTCGGACGTCAGGACGCTAGCAGGACCCTTGAAGAAAGGTAAGTTTTCATGCAAATAACAAGCTGAAACGGGCTCTTAAATAGATGTGGGCCACATAAAATAGGGTGTGAGAGTGAATAGAAAATAATAAGTAATAAATAGTAAAAAATAGTAATATGTAGACATGTAATAAACTACTAGCAAGAACGCATATCACACGTTCAATAAAAAATAAGATTGCATACCATTGAGTTGGCCGGAGACCGTATTCGTTAGAACTTGACGATTCCATACTATAGAGACTGAACGAGGGAAGCAGAGGGTTTGACGAAAAAAGCATGACAGGTTGGGTCGCTAGGAGGAGTAGTGTTTTAATGATTCATGAGTCCGTCGGTTGTCAAAAATTTGACGAAAAAAGGCCTGACAGCTGAGGTCACTAGGAGGATAATGTTTTAATGACTAGTTGGTGTGTCAGTTTGGATCTCTATAATATATATAGATAGGTTATTGTATAATTTGACTATTATGTCTTGACTAATAGCCAATCACTTGTCTCTATTACGAACCTTGTTCTCAATGTATAATTTCATTGCACACTTAGTAGACTATAAACTAGGTAATCGTGCCAAATGAGTTTTATGGAGATTAAACTCCTCTCACATACCATAAAACTCTCGCTTCTCTCTCTTCTGTTATATCAATAAATTTAATATCATGAAACTCTCGCCAAACCCCACTAAGACTGGCCTACCAATTAGTCGAAACTTGATACTATCAAATTTCCTAACTAGAGGACAAAAATCACGCACCATATTCTATTATCGTAAACTCGGTTGCAGACAAACGCTGAAAACCATATTCCATTCGTGTCAAACCAAATCACGCGCATTGTGCGTCGGACTCCTACCTAGGATCTCCTCCCTCATGCATACCTTTTATACCAAAACAAATCAAGCCGAACCCGTATGCGATCTGGGCGATGATTATAGTCAGGGCCGTCGATGGCCAGGATCGAGGTGCCCAACCGATCCGGGCCCCCAAAAGCGAAGGGCCCCCAAATTAGTCACCCAAGGCCCATTAATCCATATGTTCCGATCTGAGCCAGCCACGACAAATGAATTGCCCAGCACCTGCGCTAGCGCTACCCATCCAGTTCCTCTGTCCCTTCCGTTCCACTGTTGCGTCGTCCCGGCTTCTCCATCGGACGAGGCGGATTCAATCCATCGTTGTCTCACTGATTGCACGGCATCTGCGGCAAGATACTAGGAGCCCAGCGCTAAGCACTCTGCATTGCTAACGCCAAGAGCAGGAGCAAGGAGCCCCAGCCCCCGGGACCAATCAATTGCCCCCAAGATCCAATTCCAAATTCCCAACGTGAGGTGAGTAATAAGTTCATGTTTGTGAATCTCATTCCTCCAATCCTCTTGGTTTCTTTTATTTATCCTTATCTTTAATACTTAGTTGAATTTTATCCATCTATCCAACCCTAGCCCAAACCAACAGTACATTTTCTTTTGTAGAAGTTGTTTCCACAACAATTATGTCTACAAGAAATAGGAACTATGATTCTGGTTCTAAAAAAACACAAAAACAAAACTCCCAATCATCCAAAATACAACTCAAGATTGATTATGAAGGCATAATTGAAGGTTTTATTTAAAAAAATTCTAGATAGATGATACTTTTTAGTTGAGTACTATAGTTACTTTTCTAGCATTAAATATATCACATATTTCTAAATAATTTTAAAAAACACATATTGAAGTTATAATTATGTGAGAGAGTGTGTCTTGATTATATTGAATATATAATTTTTTTTAAAAAAATTAGGTCTTATTTTATATTTCGCACCCGGGCCCCCAAATCCTGGAGACGGCCCTGATTATAGTGCGTGTTGCTCGTGAACTCTAAAGTGGACTCAAACTTGATTTGTTTTGAGCCTCCACCTTGGCGTCTCGAACCGAATAAACTTCGGACCTCCTTTTCTGCTTGGACACCCTTGCTGGTCTCCTCCAACTCAATGCCGGGTTGAGGTGTGTCCACGGCAGCGGCGGGGGTTGGCAGGTGCGAGGGACAATGGAGAGGATGAGAGCCGCTTACGTGGGCTGTGCAGATATGACGACAATTGGGCGGCGTTCAATTTCAGCAATCTTGCGTATTCAATTAGTCAGCCCCACTAGGGATATGTACTAAGTAATAACGGTTTATTTTAAATTATTCTTCTACTAGACGGGTAAGAACAAAAGGGCAACAACAGAAATAAGCCGATCGGAGACCCATTATATACTCCAATGGCATGAGCATCATCAAATATCTAAGTGAGCTTATAAATTGCAGCAGTAAGTCACATAGAAATCCCTACAGCAACTCCAGTAAAACTTACATATGTTCTAGACAGATCTGTCCATTAATTTCTAGATAATCAGGTTAACAATAATACATATCCGTGTTAGAGATCGCTGCACACTCCAACATCATCAGACGGCTAATTGAGACATCTTCCAGGAAGATTGGAGGGTACATGATTCCTATCCACATCAAGGGCATCATGATACCAATATGGCTTTGGCACAGGCCACCTGTCATCCAATGTAAATTTCTCCATTGTAAGTCAGTTGTTGAATAAAATAGTCTAAGCTATAAGAAACAAGTGGCCATGAGGAAAGAGAATTAATACCTGCTTTCCTTTGCCCCCCCAACATCTATGGGTACAGGAGGGTCATATTCACTGTCATCCAACATATATTTTTAATGTAAGTTTCGCATGATAAAGTATGAATATCGGTTAGCATGAGATACAAACCTTTTTTCTTAATGTATATTGATAGAATAATGCCAGCCTAGTTAGCAGACATAAAAGGGAAAAAATACCTTTCTGATGGCAGCGGGAGATTAATCACTCCTCTTAAAACTTGGGCAATCTTACACTTTGGCAAGAAAGGGGTTACTCCACTTCCATCATAAAAGTTCATGCCAACAAAACTCCCATCATCAAAATTAATAAGAGGGCCCCCAATCCCAGCCTTGATGAAAAGAGAAAGGCCAATATTGTATCATGATTACAACTAAGATTCCAGTGCAACTAACTATATGGGCTACCATGCAGTAAAATAGTAAGACAAGTTCACCACAATACCTTCTTGATTTTACAAGTGGACACCTGATGACCTCTGCAAACAACTTTGCTGCCCTTGTTGCTACGCTTCACTTCACCAATTGTGGCCATCAATGGTCCAAACATAGCATCACGCCCTATAGCTACTACCTTTTCAGATGGCTTTTGCACTATTTCACTGAAAATGTCTTCTGTGCGAACAACATTAAAATTCTTCTTGACACTAATGATAGCAACATTATAAT
This sequence comes from Echinochloa phyllopogon, assembly GCA_033239725.1. Taxonomy (NCBI): domain Eukaryota; kingdom Viridiplantae; phylum Streptophyta; class Magnoliopsida; order Poales; family Poaceae; genus Echinochloa; species Echinochloa phyllopogon. Next base: position 42,859,695 of record BTCW01000002.1, on the reverse strand, counting down.
TTAAATTATAGAATTCCAATGTCCCACTGTCACGTTGATTCGGTGGGAGAAACACCTCAATCTGCAATGACAACATGAGCTCAGCTATCCATCATATAAAATTTAAAAGACCAAGATAAATGATTGGGAGCACCAACCGTCAAGGTTTTATCAATGTCATCCAAGGTTTTGTGAATGTCATCTTCGTTAGTTCTAACCAAACTAGCTGAAGTCAGTATGACAGTGCGCGTAGCTATACTTCCATGCCACTTTATAAGCAATCCTGTACATGCAAAATACCTCACGTACCCTGAACATTATAACTTTAATCATTAGTCGGTGATGATAATATACTAGCACAGAAAAATATCGAGCTGTAAAAATCACACCTTTGAATGAAGCAAGTGAGAAAACACATCGAGATATATTTTTCACAACATTTTTTGGAAGTCGCTCCCAGACACACTCTGAAGAAAAACTTGCTAGCTGACCATAAGGATACCCATTCCAAGCAAGTAAATCACCAAAGCGTTCTTCAAATCGGTTAAGCAATTGCCCATTGACTGCTTAGAGAAGCAAGGTCAGAAATTAACTATAAAGAGCAAAAGGGTGATGACAACAATATTAAAAGCAGTGGCTTACATTCGAGCACAAGTGGTGGTGGCATGGGATAATCAAAGGATTTTAGCCGGTAAATAGTTTTCATAAACCCTGATGCAATAAGGAGATCATTACTAGTACTCCGATATGTATTATTCACATAATATTTTGTGCACAATGATCAAATAGGTAACATTTAGAATGATGGTTGAGTTCACACCTGAAGAGATAACACTTGATACACCTTCAGGCAACGAAAACTTACTGAAGTCAAGTTGTTTAGGACTGCAATAGAAGACTAACTTGTTATGAAAATAAATTAATTAATAAACACAGGAACTAACCAATAGCAAAACCAGTAAGGATTTGGAAATCAGGATTGTAAATATTCAACAGAAGACATGAGAGGACTGAGCAAATTCAAATGTCACTAAATATAGGTTGCACTGTCCATGCTGCCAGAAATAATTACTAAAGTTTAAACTTTTCGTCATTTCAACAAATACAATAAGCATGGAACTAGTAACAGGAGACGTGGTACTGACGCTGGTAACCATAAGGTAGGAGTAGCAAGAACCAAATTGTTTTCAAAATTCAAAACAGATTACTGTGTGAAAACTCTGAAGGCTGTCCTGCTAAAAACATTTACTGTGTGAAACGGCCAAAGCCCCAATGCTGCTAGTATAAAAAACGCCTGACCTTAAATGAAAGTATTATAGGAGAACAGGTTTCCAAGAAATATAAAAAAACTGGGGAAGATAAAGGTCAAATACTGGAAGTTTGTAATACATACTTGAGTATCCCAAAAAGGTTCAAGCGTTCACAAAGTAATTCCAGTGGTAGGAAGCTGCATCTCATAATCCCATCACCATGATCATAAATATCATAGATCATCCCAAGAAATCTTGCATCCTTTAGTAGAAGTGGGCCTCCAAACACAGCCTATAGTAAAAGCAGAGTGGTAGGATTTATAAAGGAAAATTGCATTTTTAACTTGGTGCAAATTGTGATACCTTTAAAGACCACCAATACGATATGATAACACAATTATTTATGGGCCCTGCTACGGTACTCCCATTACTCCCTAGGAGGTAAGATCTTAAACAAATCTGGTCCATTGATTTTTAGAAAAAATAAAACCCCTTAATAATTAAAATATTTAGAAAAACCAAAAAAGAATCCTGGCAATCTCCTATTCTCCCGGGAGAATCCTCCACGACTCAGACGGTTTCTCACGGAAGAAAATGGTTGACGGTTCCTCTGATCCTCTCCTAAGTCCTATCCTCTGCACCGGAGCATGCACACAGAACATATACACATGCATGTCTAAGCTATTTCTTTTTAACTCACATATGGTATGTCTAGCCAAATATCTTGCAGTGTCTAAAAAATAATCATATACATGCTTCCATACATTCCAAAGAAATTGCTTAGACATGGCAAAATAGAACAAATGTCACATTCATTCTTTTTTTATCAGATCCATGTCCATGTCACGTTCTTCTATTTTTTTTTTCTTGTGAGAAACGGAACAGCTCGACATAATCACGTGAGGGAAAAAAATGAAACAACTAGCAGTAGTAGAAGGGGAAAAGGAAACATTAGATCTAATTGCATGGAAGTTAGATCTATTAGAAGATATTTTCCCCATTTTTAGATTTAAAATATATATAATAAATATTAAATCTATTACCTTATAGGAGGTAATATGTTCATTTGGGAGTACCTTAGCAAAACCCATTATTTATTCCAAGCTGTCCACCATGCCAAGAAGTAACAAACAGATCAACAACATACCTTAGACATTTGTTGACTATCAGGAACCCAGGTGTTGTTGCATACCCTACATCGAGACCCATGCATGGCCATCAAATTGCCTGACATGTAGGCACGCCCAGCAGCTAGTAGACTATCATCAGGAGAGACAAATGCTGCTGGTGTTGCCTTAAAATCAAGATCTATAGGACGAACTTTTAGGAGCTCCAAACACGTGACAATAGCAATATCATCGTCATATAGTCCCAAGAACCCATCAGTAATACTACTATCAGGAAGGGTCACTGAAACCTATAAGGATAAAAGCTAATTAACCTGAATAAACAAAGCAAAATGGAGGACGACACAATGAAGCCTAAATAGACAGCAAAATGGGGGACACTATGATTAGCAGCACCAACCCTCAGTTTGTCATCTCTGTTTCTATATTTCTTGAACTCTCTAACTAAATGTGCTGAAATCACAAATCTTGTTAGGTGCAGTCTAGTTTTCGCACGTGGTAGAGGTATGCCGGAGCATGCAAATAACTTCATATCTCCTGGACAAAATCATTAATTCAATAATTATAATTAATAAGTGATAACAAAATACATAAATGCATAAGCATCAGCACAATTACCATCAAACAAAGCAAGTGCGACAACAATGGAAGACAAATCTCTAACAACGTTAGCACTGGTTATATAAGTTAATTGACCAGGTTCCACAGTATAACCAAATGGTTCCTCTTCAAAAGCAGAAACTTCTCCCTCATAAAGAACTTCGCCAAATCGCTCCTCCTCAATAGCACGTAGATTCTTCTCACAATTAGCCACCGCCACTCGACTCGCTTGATCTGGTTAACGAGCATGATACACCACAACTGTGAGTGTTCTATTAGAGCAATATATGCCACAACGGGAAAAGCCAGAACATTCAAAATCAATGACTCACATTTTCTCATCTCCGCTTCAAAGGGGCTCAAGCGTTTCTTTCTATCAATCAAACGATTTGGACCATCACCCACCCTTTGAAGCAATGAGGACTCTTTGTTCCTTCTATTGATTGCTCTCTGCTCCCTACTCACACCTCTTGTGCAATCAATCCGCCCCTTGTCTCTCAGAGTCTTTGCAGTCCTGAAGCAAAAAATTAAGGCAAATGCTTAGTAGAGCAACGGCCTTGTTGTAAGGTTCCATCATATTACGCCAACGCCAATTGGAAAACAAAAACTGTAGAGTACCTTCAAAACCTTTTTATTCTCACGTTCACTGATAATACCAAAAGTCATAATGATACAAAACAGCATGTGCTCTAAATCAGTATTAAATGGATTTGATTCACGTTCTCTGTTGAATTGGCCAATTACCTAATAGAAGTTGGCAGAATGAAACGGGGAAGAAGGCCTAATTTATGTATCGGTGTTACCATAAAAATGTTATCACAGATTGATATAGAGCCCCATCCAAAAACCAATAAGTAACTTATCTGCTGTTACATGTTCTAGCCAAAAATGCAAAACACAACTCAACTTGGACGCAGAGCAGAAATTCAATTCGAACTGTTCATAAGTTAGCAATACCACTTGAAAAGTAAGCAAACGAGTAGATAGACACTTACATCGCGCAACCTGTCCCCGATGAAACAGTCGAATGGGGGTGGATTTCGGGATCTAGGGGTTGAAGGGAATCACGTACTAGGCGTGAAGTGAAACGCATCCCAGACCATCCCCGCCCACCAAACAATGTGCCGCCGCCGCTGGTTCGTACGGGCCGGTGTAGCCGGCAACCGTGATGCCTCTCACCGGTGAGAAGCGTTGCTGCCGCCGGTCTGCGTGATAGTGTGATACCGAGATGGTTTCGTGTTGTTTGTGCGGCACGCCGTCACCGACGGCGTAGTTGGGAAAGTTTTTTCTCTAGGGTTGTCATAAAGAGAGAAGAGTCGCGGCTGGGCAATGACGTACGGAGTACGTTCTGCTGTTTTTCACAACTATATACGTATATATCTTTACCCCTTAATCTAAAGCAAGGAACTAATCTTTGTTTTTTCTGCCCTTTAGTTTAGCAACCGTATGCTTCCGATCAAAATTAGATTGCTCTCTGAGTGTTTCCAAATCATGTAGTACGTTTCTACATTTCCTGTCTCCTTTCCTCTGCCGTGCCTCTTCGATACGAACTCGCCCATGAGGGGCTAATAAAAAGCCGATCATCAGGCCGATCAGAGAAAAAAAAAGCAAGCATACGAGGACGCCTCTCTTCAGCAATGAGCAGGCATAATTGAAGTCGCCGAGGCTGCATATGGGACGCGGAGGATATGCGCGAACTCACATGGTGGTTCTGCGAAAAAGACGCAGAAAATCCCGGCGGGGCGAAGAGCGTGAGCACAGTCCAGTCGGAGATAGTCGCCCAAAGAGGCCTGCGATCGAATCGGGCCATCGGCGTGGGGCCATGGAGCACGCCCAAGGAAGCTCAGCTTGCCCTTCTTCGTGGCCAGCAATCGTCGTCGTTGACGGTGGGCAATGGTGCCAATGCCCGCCGCTCGACCTCGCGCATGAATAGCATCAGCAAGAGCAACTGAGCAAGGCCATGGCCGCGCGCGATGGAGATTGGAGAGGTCGTGCTCGATAGTAAGCTGCTGCTGCTGCGTGACGCCCTGCTCCGTGATGATATCACGCAGCTCGCGGTAGAGGCCGTCTACGTACCATGCTTGTGGCTCCTCTCTCTCGTGCCCTTAAGCTCCCGCTCCGGGCGCGGCCGCCGGCTGCTGGCCGCACGAGCCCGCCGTAGCTGGCGGCCGGATCCACCGCGGGACCGCACCGTCACCCACCTCGCAGCATAGGCCCCGCCACTTTGATGCTGCTGTGTTGCGTAGATGGCCGACGTGACCTCATCATCACTTGCTTGCCGGATTGCCGCGGAGCTGTGCTCGATGTGTCCCACGTACATGATGGACCGATGGGTACGGGAGGATGAGGATACGAGCCAAGGAGCTCACGGTGCAGTGGCAAAGGCCACTAGCTACGAGGCTCTCACCTAGGGTTTAAATCTTGGATGGGGCACATTAAACTTCAGAGGTTTTTTTTAGGGTATTTCTTTCAAAAAAAGATGAGGATATGAGGGATAGGAGAGATCATAAGATCAGGATGCATGGCCTGGATTAAACCATGGATCCCATGTTTAGTAAGAGAGCTAGAGAGGCAAAATGTCATACCTATTTAGATATGCAAATGTTAATTGATTTGCTCTCGAATCTATTTATTATCTATTCTCACATTTTTATAATAATTCATGATTATGAATTTTTGTGTTACTTCTGTCCTAATTCCAAGTGTTTTTTTTCTTTAATACTTCCATTTCATATTCTTTTTCCAAACCAGCCCTTAAATAACATAATTAGGATCGCCATACTTACTATATACTTCAGTATAAAAGGATGAAGTGTTTCTATCGCGTGCATTTTCTTCTTTACTCACTTGATAAGAAAAAAAATGGCCATTACCAAGGATATAGGAGTGTGACATTTATAATGGATGATGATGGTAAAAAAAGCCCCAGAAGAGTCTAGACACGATGTCCCAACAAGGTAGAAACTAATAAGTAGCCACCGCGTGAGTATGCACACCCATGTTCCCTAGCCATGGCGCTTGCCCAGAGGCACAATAGAAGAAGTTGAAGTACCCAACTTAACTATCCAACATGCACGGTGGGTGTGCTGACGCGGGCACATCAGTGGCATGGTCTCCTAGATTTTTTTTTGGGACCATGAAGAGGCCATGCTTATTGGGCCAAGGAAGTACAATGAATTTACTTTTCTCCTGTTGAGACACACCGGTATATTCGCTGAATTTATTTTTTTTCTCGTTGCAACACCTACAAGGGAAGCCGCCAAAATTCATTTTTTTCGAATGAAGAAGTGACTAAGATTCGGCGAGCAAGAAAACCAGTCCAAATGAAAGTTATATGATTTTTCTAGGAACTTTGAGTGAAATGAAAAGAAAAATGACCAAAACTTAAAAGAGTAAATTTCCTATTCGACAATAAAATAAAAATTGGTTCCTTTTTTGGCCCTAAAAAAATTTTCATTCCCTATTTGACACTGACCTTTAACTTCATTCCTTATTTGATATTTTTGTCACTTTTAAAAGTTAAGTCGGACGAAACGTTTTCCAAATCACCTCCAAAATTCATCAAATTTTTTTCTAACAATATAAAAAATAGATATGAAAACATGTTATTCAAAACAATACATGCACCTTTATAGTTTTAGGCTCAAAATTAATCAAACTAGATAGTTTTTAAAATTAATTTGAATTTTATTGCACTAAAATACTTTCAAAAATAAAGAAAAAATAACTAATATTTTTCACATCTGATACAGTAGTGTTTAAAATTATTTTGCATCATAAGTTAAATAGATAATTATGAGTTCCATCTAAAATTTATAAAATACCATGTTCTTCCTAATTCTGTATGTAACTTATAATGGAAAATAATTTTATAAACTACCATATTACATATGGTGAATAATATTTATTTTTTCCATAATTTTGTGAAAGTATGTTTGTGCCACACAATTGATATTTGTTTTAAAGATAGTCTAATTTAGTGAATTTTAATTTTAAAACTATAAAGACACATGTGTCCTTTTAAATAAAATACGTTCATATCCATATATATATTATTAGAAAAGTTTTGACGGCTACTTGGACGAAAATGTCAATTAAGAAATGAAGTTTAGAAGTTAGTGTCAAATAGAGAAGAAAAAACTTTACAGGGCCAAACAAGAATCAGCATTTGTTTTGATGTCAAATAAGGAATGTCCTCAACTTAATATGGATAATATCCTATATGCATGTTTTTTTTAGCGAATTCGAGAAGAAATTTCGAACCCTGTTTTGTTGTGGGTGGCGTGCCTTTTACGAGAGAGTTTATCTGTGTAAGCTTAGAATATACAAGTGCAGTGCAACCTTAGCAGAAGTAAAGCATTTTAATCGAATCTTTAGGCCATTCCCGATCGATCCGTGACCGTTCCCGGAACTTTCGGTACTTGTTCTTGCTCCGTCAGTCGATGCTAAAAACGATTCGGTCGTTCGTTCGTAGCTAGCTAACTAGATCCGGCCAGGCGGCCACTTTACAATCGGAGTCGCGCGCGCCGCCGAGGGGAAGAAACGAATCACGGACATGCGAAACCACGTCGCCGAACGCAGCGTGTGACGAGGCGATCACACCAACTTTCTCGTCTCCAGGCGTGTCTTTCCAGGGGAATATAATCCGGAAAGTAACCAAGCGCGGACGTACACGTACGTACGAACGAAACTGAAAACCTTCGTGCGCGCGCGTATATATACGCCACCGCACCGGCCGGCCGACCGACTCTTTCGAATTCATGACAACCGTAACACCACACGAATTCGACAGCTCGGCGACCATTGTTGGACGTGTGGAAACCGGGAAAACGACGAGCACGTACTGTATCTGGTGGCGAGTCCAAGCTGCGCGCTAGCGCCCCTGCCAGCCTCTCACCACCAATTGTTTGTTGTTCTTGACTGGAGCACCGAATTACACCGCCGCGCGCCCGTGTCGATCATGCATTTTATTCCCTTTCCGTGGTCAACACAATCACGCCACTTGCGTACGAAGCAGCTGCGTAACTCCACGCGACGAGATCGACATTTATTCCTCGATCTCGTAGACGAATATATAGCGTCCGTGCCGTCGTCCACGCGCTCACACGGCACGGCTAGCTGCCCCCCTTTCCACCGGGGCACCAACCCAACCGTCCCACTCCCTCTAGCTGCGCGGTGTAGCAGTAGACTAGCACAGCGCGTGCATCAGCAAACGCGTCAGGATCCAACCGACCCCGCCACGAACCGAACGGCCTCTATATATATACTCACTCGCGTACAACCCCCACAAGAGCACACGCGCATCCACCTACACCTGCTGGGCTCTTGCTTGACTCCTGATCGAGGCGCGGTCGCGGCAGCTTGGGCTTGCTTGGCTACTGGGATCGATCGATCCGCCGGCCTCATCTCCGCTGATGGCTTCGTCGTCGTCGAGGCGGCTGCTCGTCGTTGTGTTCGCCGTGCTCGCGGTCTTTCTCCTCGCGGGCGCGGGCGCGGCGAGGCCGGCGCCGGCGAGTGGCGGTGAAGAGGGGGCCGCAGCGGCGGCGGCGTACCTGAAGGCGGTGGTGGAGAAGGCGAGGGAGACGGTGGAGATGCTCATGGCGAGGCTGCCGGCGGGGCCAAGCCCCAGGGGGCCCGGTCACTAGCGCGTGGATTACTGGATTCGGCATCATGCGCATATAGATCGAAGAACATGTATATATAGTCATATAGATTATTGTTTGCTGTTGGTGATGATCGATGATACTAAATTGTATATAGTCAGTAGAGGCATGCCCTTAGTTAATTACTCCATTCCTTTTTATGCCTCTCGATCTTGTTTTCCTTAGTTACTAGCACATTATTAGGTTTAGCAGAACATTTCCATTATACTTCTACTCTTGTTTCACGAGATTATAAAAGGTGAAATTCTTACGAGTGCTGGGTCCTTCAATATTCTCCACTCTGTTGTTTCTCAACAAGATCTACCTGCTGACCTCATCAACCGAAGATGTCTCTTTCAATTCTTCGTCGGCTTGTATATTATTAGTGTAATGTAGTAGTATAGCATAGTTTGCGTACTCAATGACCGAAAGCTGACCACGAGGTTGATGGATCATTATATGGATGGTAAGAAAGGGACTTGCATAAACAGTTGGTCAGTGAAATCGGCCAGGCACTAACACGGCACACCTCACAAGCGCTTAAGCATGTGCTCTGGTTAATACATCCATGTGGACGCTGGGCGCGTTGCCTCCACTTTCCTGCCGTCTCTTCTGGGCGTCAAATCCATGTGCCCAGTTGGGCAACTTTAAAATGACACTCAGCACGTACTACCTCTCCGAAAATGTGCATGAACTTAAATTAATCTTAGCTTATGGTCAGCAACAGCTGAACGCAGAATTCAACACACACCAACCAGTGACGACGAAATGTGCCTTGCCCCTCTCTCATTGTTATATACATGCAAGCCAAAATCCTTTGCTTGCGCGGCGCTTCCCGTCAGTGTCACTTCACACTCGCTGTCAGAAATCACGTACATAAAGAAATATAGGTAAAAACACTGCAGAAATATCGTCTTGCACGGGTGAATAGATAGCTGTGCTCGCTCGTGCAGGCTGGCTACATGTCCAAATAATAAGCCAGCCACGGATCAGAAAGCCACCATATGCCTTCCTACCGCCTGCAGGTACCACGCAAGCAGCTAGCGCACTGTCACCTTCCCCTGTTCGGACGTGCTTCTTTGATCTTTCCTGATCCGCAAACTAAGCTTATCTTAAGCTGACATGGAGGGAAGAAAAACGAGCTTAATTATCTGAAATGAACAACCCTCAATCACGTCGAAATTAAACCCATCACCTGGTACTGATTGCAGTGCAGCTACTGCTGGCCGGCCGGAGATGAGCATCACACACACACAGCAAACAACATTTCCATCCATGTCCTTGCAGTGCACACGTGTGATGCTCGTACAGCAGCAACGTTTCAACCAAACGCACGTACGCGTGCTTTCTATAAATGGCAAGCTACTCGTCGCCACCCAAGCAGCAAGTCGTGGCCGCTGGCTCATCGGCGGCCGGCAGCCGTGTGCCGAGGATCGCCGCCGATGGGCTTGCCGAGGAGTTGGCCCCTTCGTTTCGTGCTGGCTCTGGTTCTCGTCGTCGCCACAGCTGCGGGCATGATGAGCCGTGTCGTCGGCGCGGCGCCCTGCGACGGGGGCGCCTGCTTGGCGGCGCCGCCGGCGGTGAAGGCGAGGGAGGAGGCGGTGGCCGTGCTCCTGGCGAGGCTGCCGGCCGGGTCGAGCCCCCGTGGCGAGGGGCACTGATGTGCCAACTGCTTTGCGATTCGCATGCGTATGCACCATTATTATTGATCGACCGTGTTCCGGTGCTGAACACATAAGCGGGGATGATTCAGCATGCTTCAGCTGTGTTATTGATTCATTAGTTGTACAATAAAATCGAACATTTCGTCGTGTCGTGTTTATGGACTGTGATTTCAATACACGCATGCCTCTGTCCATAAGACAGCAATACGGGTGGTGGAGGCGGCCACATGATCAAGGGAGGTTCAGGTGTCTCCATTACACGGTTGCAGATCGAGGTCTTGCGTATAGTACTAGCACACCTCACACCATTCGAGGGTTTTTGCATCATCCTATTATTTTTGCACGGGGAAAGGTCCACATCTAACTGACAGATTAATAGCTGTGTACGGTTCTGATTTCAACTTCCAAATCGTCGCGGGAGGTAGATGGACTGCTGCATCAAAGCAAGTTTCTTTTCCTGGCTCGAATGCTTCTCTCCGTAGCCTTGCTCAACTTTCGGATCCTTGGATGCAGTCAGGCACCTCCTGTAAGATTATTGTTTGCTCCAACAAGTAAAGTAGGCCTTGTGGAAATGAATGTCATCAATGTTTGAGTTTTTTTTTGTTTTGTTTTTGTTTTGCGGCGATCCATGTTTGAGTAGTAATATGTAACTAGCGAGGTGGCCCGCGTAAATTTACGCGGGTAGCTAGTTATTTACACTAATTTTTAGTTTCTTAAACTTAAATACAATTTTATTTAAATATCCGTTGTTATATTGTCAATACGGTTTATTCAAGTGTGCCCAAACTAACGTATCATTTTTTATCATCATGTATGTGCCACGTGATATGAAACAATATTTGACATTAATTCTTTGATCAACTTATAATTTCCTTATTTATTTAATTTAGAATTTAACTATTTATTTACTCTAACCAATGGACTTTAAGGGTTAATATAGATTGTTAGATCTTACCCAAAAAACAGTTTGTATTATTTTTATTTCAATTAATATGTAATAAGATTATATTATTAAGATTAACTTCACCGGTACCTCTCAAAACAGACTCTCCAAATATTAAAAATATTAAAATTAGGTATGGACTTCCCCTGCTGACTTCGGAAAAAAAAATCCAGACTCTCCAAATACTAAATGGAGGCTACCTTTATTTTTTAAGGGCCACAAAAATGCTATAACTCTAGCAATAGCCCTCATAAATATAGGGCTTTCTATAGACCTGGAAGCCTCCCAAAGGGGGTCCAAGTAGAGGCCTGCTGGAGTTTAACTTTTTTCTGGACCCTCTAAACTCGGGATAGGGGCTTGTTGGGTCTGCTGGAGTGCATTTTTTTGGACCCTCTAAACTTGGGACAGACGCTTGTTGGGTTTGCTAGAGTACAACTTTTTTTAGACCCTCTAAACTTTAGATAGGGACTTGTTTGGTCTGATGAAGCTGCTCTAAGATAATGGATTGCGTGATCTAACATCGAGGTAGTGATCGTGGGTAAGTGAATAAAGTAATTCATATAACATTACATATACAAAATGTTACTCGCTGACATGAGATACTCCCTTCCTCAACGGATATGCGAACTACCTTGATGAACTTGCAATAGCGTAACACGGTATGATTGGATTAAAGTACAAACCTTCCACAAAACATAATGTTGTTTGGATCGACTCCCTCTACAAATCAGCGGTATGATTGGTAGCCTAGTTTGCTGCAAAATCAAATATATAGGGTAATTAATCACACCAGAAAAATATTATCCGAGAAAATATTATGAGAAAAATAATGCTATTTTGCTAGTTATGCAATAAGAACTTAGGCTTCAGTAACCAATGGGTGCCTATCACGGTTATGGATTAATATTTTGCCTTTCTCCTCCTCCGGTAAAAGATGGAGTAATATATAGAGATGGTTGATGCCCGATCTAGTGAATGATCGACAATAGTTTACAGTTGCATGACTATATCGGACATTAAGAGAAACATTTCTTTGCCTAGCCTGTTGTTACTTAACTTCCATGTCAACACATGTGCATGGCAAGCGCGTCCATCATCAAAGTTGTACGACACCTGAGTTTCTTCACTTTGTTTTTCCTGAATCTCCTCCTTCTTACACTAACTCGTTAACGAAGACCATCAAACGGGTTTGAGTGTGGGCAAATAATTTGATGATCTTCTACTTGCGTTAGCAAAGACACTGAGTGCCGAGTGTGGCCATGGTGCTCAATCCCGACAACGATTCGCTTATTTCGGACAGAGAGAATTGTTCTCTCCTGTTGTGCTCACAACCTTGTTGAACGCCCTAAATCCGAGCACCTCTCATCAGGTACACGTGCAGATCGACCGTGTTGTCCTCCGCTCATTGTTGAACGTTGCCTCTTATATATAGCGGAACGTGGTAGGGCACATAGGGTTTTAGTCTGTCCCCACTCGTCGTACTCTATTATCATCCTCTAAAATAAATATTCTTGTCTAGTCATTGAGATTCTCCCCTCTATATCAATTTCTTGTGCACCCGTTATTCTATATATCTCATAGTCTATACCAACTACCAACACTTGAGCCCTCCCATCTCTTTTATCCTTTTCTTTCACTAGCGCCATCAGTCCCCCCACCACTCTATCTTTCTCCCTTTATCTCCCCCCTTTCTCTAGTGGTGGTGGCGGCAGCGAGAGGTGCAAGTCTCCTCGCCCGGCAGCCTTCATCCTCGAAGATCTCTTGCTACTCGCGCAGCGGACAAACGCCGAACTCCGAAGGTACGCGAGCGGCTCCTGCGGCGGCGACGGGGATGGAAGATCACGCGGCGACTGCTAGGACTCCCACAGCGACTGCGAGGACTCCCGCGGCGACCACGGACGGCCGCACGGTGGCGGTGGAGAGCTCTCGCGGCGGGCGGCGGCGACGGCGACGGACAATCACGCGGCGACTGCGAGGACTCCCGTGACGGCCACGGACGGACGCGCGACAACCTCGGACGGCCGAACGACGGCGGCGGTGGAGGTCTCTCGTGGCGGCCTCGGACGGCCGCACGGCGGCGGCGGAGGCCTCCCGCGGCGGTTACGCTGAAGGCCTTTAGCTATGCGTGGAGCGGACGGACCCCGAACTCCGAAGGCGCGCGAGCATCTCCTGCGGCGGCGACGGCGGCGGACGATTGCTCGATGACCGCGAGGACTCCCGCGGCGACCACGAACGGTCGCGCGGTGGCAGTGGAGGGCTCCCACGGCGGCGACGATGGCTGGGGATCATGCGGCGACTGTGAGGACTCCTAAGGCGACCACGGACAGCCGCACGACAGCCTTGGATGGCCGCACGACGGCGGCGATGGAGGTCTCCCGCAGCAGCCTCTGACGGCCGCACGACGGCAGTGGAAGGCTCCCACGGCTGCCGCGCTGAAGGCCTTTGGCTATGCGCAGAGCGGATTGACCCCGAACTTCAAACGCGCGCGAGCGCCTCCTGCAGCCGCGACGACGGCAGACGATCACGTGGTGACTGCGAGGAGTACAGCTACGGCCACGGACAGTCGCACGACGGCGGTGGAGGGCTCTTGCGGCGGACGATCACGCGGCGGCTGCGAGGACTCCCGCGGCGGCCACGAATGGCCGGGCTGCGGCAGTGGAGGGCTCCGGCGGCGTCCTCGAACGGCCGCACAACGGCGGCAGTGATGGTCTCCCACGGCGGCCTCGGACGGCCGCATGACGACGACGGAGGGCTCCCGCGACGGCTGCGCTGAAGGCCTTTTGCTGCGCGCGGAGCAGACGGACCCGGAAGTCGAAGACGCGCGAGCGGCTCCCGTGGCGGCGACGGCGGCGGACGATCGCGTGCGCTCTGCGAGGACTCCCGCAGCGCCCACGGACGGCCGCGCGACGGCGGTGGAGGTCTCCCGCGGAGGCTGCACGGCGGCGGCGGAGGACTCCCGCACGGAGGGGTGGCTGCGAAATAATATATCTCATGTTATTTATTTTTATTTATATATTTATTAATCATATTTGTTCTAGATTTATTGGATTAATGTGGATCGTTAGATCTTCATAAAATCTGACGGTATATATTCTTTCTTTTAATTAACGGAATAACATGGACCGTTAGATGTTCATAAAATCCGACGGCATATATTCTTCTCTTTTTTAGATTAACGTGGGATTTTCTAGGCCGATTTATTGGATTAATGTGGATCGTTAGATCTTCATAAAATCCGACGGTATATATTCTTTTCCTTTTTTGAATTAACGGAATAACATGGACCGTTAGATGTTCATAAAATCCGACGGCATATATTCTTCTCTTTTTTAGATTAACGTGGGATTTTCTAGGCCCTCTCGGCGAATCTGGTGGCTCCTTTTGCTTCTATTGTAATAAGATAATAATAGATAGATCCCGTGCGAAATAGCCAAAGTTTCGAGCATATGGTTAAGTGTATATATCACAACAAGAAGAATCAGATCTTTCTCCGAGTGTCTCCGACGAGTGGCCGACGGGACTAAGATTCGTTACAAAATTACGAATCAAATGGCCGATGGGATTAAAGGATGTATCGAAATATTTATCGTCGTTGACTTTTTTCTACAACTTTGACCATTCGTCTTATTCAAAAAATTATCGCAAATATGCAAAACGATAGGTCAAGCTTAAAATACCTACAATAGTAAAGCATGTGACAAACAAAATGGATGGTACTTGCATAATATTTTGAATAAGACGAATGATAAAAGTTGTAGAAAATAGTCAACGACGATAAATATTTCGATACGGAGGGAGTAATATGTATCGTTGCCGAGAGTAATGATGATTCTGTGACAAGCAGTTACCGACGAGGAATCACCGACCAAATATTGTGTACTGGCTCACTGTTTCCTGTCAAACGTCGGCCACCTGTTGCAAACAACGCTCGGGAAAAGATGCGATTCTAGTTGTGAAATTTTCCGCATGCTTTCCATTCCTAGAAAAAAGGAAACTCTTCACGGCGTTCTTGAAAATAAAATGTCTACAATTGTTTAGTGAAACTACCGGAACTACCGGCTTACGGACCTTTCATCTTTACGGACCTCTTTACATATCATCATACAAAATTATATCTGTGCTCTCCACTAAAAATTTGTTTGAACCCTCAGCCTATCCACGTCAGCTCCCACCCATACACCACGCGCCGCGCCGGTCGCGCGAGTGCGCTGCAGCCGCCCCAATTCCCTGCGTCATCAATTTCCCCGGGCCTTCTCCACCCGCACCGACGCGGCCCCCTCGCCTCCGCGCCGCCCACCGCGCCCCGGCCTCCCGCCAGCCCACCACCGCACCTCGCCTCCCCACCGCGCGACCCCCTCGCCTTCTCCACCCGCCGGCCTCCCCACCACGCCACCCCCTCACCTCCCACCCACCAGCCGGCCACCCGCCGCCTCCTCCCACCGCGCCACCCCCTCGCCTACCTTGCCTGCCTCCATAAACGGGCACGGGACGCATCCACATCGCGGGCCGACGGCGCTAGGACGGCCGACGTTGCAAGCGAGGAGACGACGACCCGGACCTCATGGGCATGCGCGACAGCCTCGGCGCGGGCCACCGGCGGCGGATCCCCCGGCCGGCCACGCCCCGACCGTGGCGCGGGCGAGCTCCGCTAGCAATGGTGCCGGAGAGCTCCGCCATCTCGCCTTTCGCCCTGGCCGCGGCGCCTCACCCCGCCGGAGCCCGCGTGAGGGAGCGTCCTGCCAGAGTTCGCGCGCGGGAGGGCTCTTCCTCTACTTTCGCCGCCGCGCCATCCTGCTGCTCCTCATCGAGCGCCGCCGTGCCGAGCGAGCGGACGCCGAGCCTCTTCTTGGCCCATGCCGCCGTGCCGAGCGAGCGGATGTTGAGCCTCTTCATGGTGACGACGGGAGGCACTACACGCAGGGAGGGAGGAGCAAGGAGACCACACCGCCGGCAGCCACGGCGACGTAGTACAGGCCGTGGCCCAGGTACGAGAAGGGTACACGAGCGCCTTGCAGGCCCCGACGGCGGCGGCGCAGAGGGCCGACGCGCAGAACCAGACGAGCACCACGACGAGGAGGACCGCCGCGACGCCGAGCACGAACGGGAGCGCGACGGCGGCGGCGCCGCTAGGGCTCCACTAGCTTCTGCGGGAGCTCGTGGGCCGCACCGGCAAGAGCGGCGAGGATGCGGGGGAAGAGGCCCGCGCCGAGATTCCATAGGCCGTCGGTGCCGGAGCTGATGGCGCCCGCGGCGTCGGCGGCGGCGGTGGCCGTGAAGTACTCGGCGCCGGCGCTCTGGTACCGCCCGCCGGAGCTCCTGCTCGGCGCCACCGCGTACGAGCCCTTCGTCAACCTCTGGAGTGCCGGCTGCGTCATCGTCGAGATGCACGCGCGCCGCCCCGTCCTGCAGGGCCGCACGGAGGTGGAGCAGATCCACTCTGCAGCGCGCCACCCGACGGCTTCTGGCGCGATCATCAGTAAGCTCTCTTCCTATCCGTGAGCTAAGCATGTGCACAAGCCCACTAATTCACCTCCGTATCTATTAATTTGAGATTGAAGGTTAATTTGCTCGATTTACGGTAGGAAAATTATCTGATCTGGTTTGTTTCATTCGCGTTCGATTCCTGTTAGATAATCATCCATTCAGCTCCTTGGAGTACTCTTCCGTCTCCTGTGCCTGCTCACTTCTATTGCTCGGAGATGACACTCTGAAATTTCAGTACCGCAGTAGCATGCCCCTGCGATGTAGTGTCTGATTTGATTTGCTCTTACAGTGGTAGGAGACAATGCATATGTATATGGTAAATAGTTTCAGTATCCCGCACCAACGCGCGGGGTATCAGTATCACCCGGTACGTATATAAAACTAGTGCTCTACTGTAGACGTTAGAAGGGCAAGGGGTTGTGCTGCTGGCTTGCTGCCACCAGAGAAAATGAAGTTATCACACCGGGACTCGATAAAATCCTGAGCTTTTTTTTTTGTCTGTAATAACTTGAGTACATCCAGAATCATGAACGTGTACTCTTTCGGTTTCAACTTTGAATTCCCCACTCTTGCGTGCATACAAACAAAACCAAAATTAGCGTAAAAAGCAACATCAACCCACAATCATGCATGCCGCACTTTGTACTTAAGTCTCTTACTCTTAGCTGAAATAACAATGCTTGTTTTTGTTTCATTAGGACAACCATTTTAAAAAATATGTTACTACTATATTAATGATTTTTTGGACACAAAATTGTAATCGTATTAAACAAAACTATCTGAAAAATATAACTGAAATACTCACTCCGTCCCGGAATATAGCTTCGTATAGTTTTCTACAAAATCAAACTTTCTAAACTTTGACCAATAATATCTCTAAAAATAATCCCTTCAAAAAAACATCTCTAAAATAAATTATTTTAAAATAAAAATTATATATTATTATGGTTGGTTTCACAATAAATCTGCGTACATACTTTTTATGTTATTAGTCTTTATAATTAGTTTACAATTATAGTCAAAATTAAAATTGTTTGACTTTAAAAAAGCCTAAAAGTTGCTATATTTTGGGACATAGGGAGTATATATTAATGGAATAACTATTGATTAGAGACCATGGAGGAACATAAAAAGCAAAGTGATTATTAACAAGTTGATTGTAGGCTGCATCAGTAACTATCGGGGACGGCCATAAGGGGTCCCCTAATCATCGGGGTAACCACCTTCGCAAACGCAAAAGCAAAGACATCATCAAAACCACTCATGGGCCAAACAACCGCCCGAGCGCACACACCACCACGGCCCGCCGCGGCCTAGTGCGGCCCAACAACCGTCCGGGCTCACCTGTCGAGGGCTCTCCAATCGCACACCACCTCTCCGCCTCGCTCGAGAGTCGCTCACCCTCTCGAGCGGGTACTGTGCAAACTCCGCCTCGCTCGATGGTCCCCGCCCCCCTCGAGCGAACCCCGCGGCGTCTCCGCCTCGCTTGAGGCCTCGCCTCAACCGCTCCGCCCTGACAACGGCATTTAATGTCGCGCTCTGCCACCGGGCACCAAAGTCAAAAGGTAAATATCCACCCACGCCGCGCCGCCGACACAATCAGACCTACTATGCCGCCAACCCCTTTACTGTGCGGACATGCTGCCACTGTTTAAGGCATGCGAAGCCCTGTACGGACGGGCGAAGGTCACTCCGAGGCACTGTGCTACCTGCCTCCGTCATTCCCCCACGCCGACACCCTCGAACGGGTATGGGAGGACCCTCGAACGGGTGTACGGGCGGCGACCGGGCGCGAACCCTGGACAACACGGCCATGCGGATGATGCGAGCCGAGTCTAGTCTGCCAACTCCTCGTCATTCCCCGTAATGGGCGGGCACGCGCGGCGCTGTGCAAATAGAGAACGCCATGCCGACGCCTGTGCTGCCAACTCCTGTCCTTCCCCCATGACGAGACCCTCGAGTCGGGTATGGACATACCCTCGAGCCAAGGCGCGGACAATAACCAGGTCAAAGTGATAGTCGGGCTGCCCCTCGAAGCCGGATCAAGACAAGCACAGGAGCCGCCACGCCGTCGGTCAAAGCTGGAACACGGCCACGATCTGCGCCAGAAGCAAGGATTCACAAGGACGGATGCACGCTCGGCGCACGATCGCCCGTACGCCATAGCTGTAGCGATCTACTGTACCCACGCCTGTAACCGCCTCCCCTTGGCCTATAAAAGGAGGAGGCGGACGCCCCCCAAGGGAACGGGTTCTCAGAGAACACGTGCACGATCACCATCACCTAAGATATTGGCACTCTGCCTTAATCAAACCCATCCAGGTACTTGGAGATCTCTTCTCCTCTCCCAACCTGCTTGTAGCCCCCCTCTGCAAGCACCCCTGGTGCAAGATAATACAGTGCGCTAGCGCAACTTGTTGGACGTATGGCCCCGTGGCCGGAACCAGGATAAACCCATATCTTGTGTTAGCTCTTGCACCAACCATCGAGAGATAGGCCGCAGCGCAAATCACTAGTTAGTGTCGGGACTAATCCGAACACCGACAGTAACCTTCTTCCCGTTTGCTGCATGTCAGCACCAGCACCGCGTCACTCTCCTCTCGGAGGTTCAGCGAGCAAACAAATTTCTGCCGAGCTGTTTTATAACAATTGGAGAGGTACCCATCGGTGCTTAAAAGTACATAGTATAAATCATAGTTGGTCCCACTATTTTTGGTACATGATCCACGAATTTGGTACCTCTGGACACCTCTATTTAGGTACCTCTGGGTAATACTTTTGTTTCCACGGTCCGATTTCACGAAACAGATGGTTTTAATTAATTTCAATTATTTTAAAATTTCACCTATCTGCCACCTCATGTATTCGCGTCATCCATCCATCGACAAAGCCCGCTCAAGACTACTGCATTGTTCAGTCGAACCTTGCTCGGTATTTTTTCTAGCTAGATGAAGGAACCTTGTTCCATCTGCTCTTCCCTTCTTCCCTCTTTTGGTTATTTGGGCTGACGTTTCACTCTCATTTTTATTACTTGGATCTCAAAACCTTTCATCATTGTGGTTATTCTTTACAATGTGATAGTCTTTGCCGAACTAGACGTAGGGCAAAGATCTGATCCCATCAGAATAGATTGGACGGGTCTGCATCGCCAAAAAAGGTGGGTATCTACAAGTAGATCCTTCTTGGCCCCATTGGCCGCTGGTCAAGGTTCAAGCGCATTGAAGCATCATGGCTGTGTTTAGTTCCTGCGAAAAGTGTGGTCGAAAAGTCACATCGGGTCAAATCGGAGACTGTAGCACACTGTAACACCTTTCGTTTGTTTGTGGTAATTGTTGTCCTACCATGACCTAACTAGGCTCAAAAGATTCGTCTCGTCGTGTACATCAAAACTATATAATTAGTTTTTTTATTTACTTACATTTAATGCTCACATTTAATGCTTCATGCATGAGGAGAGAGATTTGATATGATGTAACGAGATTTTTTGCATAGTGAAATTTTTAGAAACTGAACACAGCCCATATCCTTTGGCAGCCCGAGAGTAGTCGTTTGACCTTATCTTCATCTTGAACAAGAGTTACTTGGTCCAGTCGGTACGTGCAACTACGATGCATTGGTGTTTAGATCTGTATGGGACTGTTTGCAGCCAAAAAAACAAGTGGACGAGAATAGGCTTGTCTTCAGCGAATTGAGACATACGATTCTCAGATGAATTCCTCAGATGCCTCCCATTCCGAAAAGCAAAATCTGAAATGTATTCCGTGCTGTTCTATGTAACACAGAAGGCAGAATATTAGAACAGACAATATATCATTGGAGTTTATATGTACTAGTTGAGTGTGCCGCACGTGTTTAAAAAACATATTAAATAAGAACTTTATATTCAAAAAATAAAAACATATTTTGCACGGCTGTATTCAATAACAAAAAACCTGAATACTTAATTCATACCATAATTTTTTTATCAACATCAGATTTTAAATAAAACATAGATGACAACAATTTTCTAGTCATAAATAAAAAAAATTGTTTCAACCAAAGTAATTAGCATAACCACACAATGAGTTTGAACAAATTCTCAAGGTAAAGTTCTATAGCTTAATTCCACTTGATCCAAATAATACCACCATGTAAGCTTCTAAATTAGGACCCCATAAAATTTTCATACTTTCTCCAGATGATTTGTTTTGTCCTGTCTTGTATTGGTTACAATGGCAAGAGTGACCAGCAGTTGCAGCACCACCTCAATGTACTTCACCACTACGCCAATCATCCACTGAAATACTGAAATTAAATTTTCTTTGATCTGCACACATCTTCACCTGTAATTAAATTTAAAAGATAATACATTCAAATGTCCATCCCTAACATCAAGTATAATATATAATTATAATGTAATTTAGTTTATCATTCATGAGACAACTCATGATAGCTGAAATATAAATGATCAATTGTTTCGTACGATGTATGATGAACCTGAAGAAATAACTCAGATGAGAGAAGAACCAGACCACTCTGTTGCAGTGATTACAGTAGATTCTTTGATCCTTGATATACCCATCAACCTTTCTCTGCATCATTTTCTCTGCATCATGCAATGCAAATTACAAACCAAAGAAAACACAAGGTGAATTGAAGAAGATCAAGAGATAGCCTTGGCCTAACAACCTGTCCATCAACATAGTAAGCTACTTCTGTGCCATCAAGCAAAATAGTAAAGACCAATTTGTGCAGTCCATTATCCTTGAAGAAAGTACCAAACAAATGCCAATGAGATCGTGCACACATATTGAAGGTCAGATAACACACTTATAGTGTACCAACTTGTTTGTTACTTTGCCAGCACTTTCCTCCTTCTTGCTTGATGATATATTATTTAGCAAAGCCTCCATGGAAATTGGAGTCAGACTACAGCCCAAATAAAGCAGGTAAGAAACTAAGATCGAAACTCAAGAACCTAAAGATGATTTAAGAAACAAACAAAAGTTTACGATTAGAACAACCAGAGGTAAGAGTTTCTCAGCATCTAACCATGTCAAGAAGATATCTCTTGGAAAAATTAGTTATCTATAGGCCATATTTATTTACTGAATCTGCTTACCTGGAATTGCTCTCACATGGATATGATGGGGTAGGAGGATCTATAGGCCATAATGCACAAAATTAGTTATCTATAGGCCATATTTATTTACTGAATCTACTTACCTGGAATTGCTCTTACATGGATATGATGGGGTAGGAGGATCTATAGGCCATAATGCACTAAATTATAAATCAGATCAAAACAATCCAAAGAGAGGCCACCCAACGAATTCCATGTATCCTTCTTCCTTTCCATTCCAGGGATCTCATTGCTCACATCCATCAGATCTGTCATTTCAACTTTCATATTATAAGAAATTGCAGGAATGCTTTAAAAAAGAAATTGCAGGGATAAGTACATATAATTCCAATTACCGAAAACAACAGACAAAGAAAAAATTAAACCAGCAAATATTAAAGGCATCCCGTCATGCATTCAACGCCATCTGGGTGATCTTGCAGGCTTGGATAACTTCTATCGTATCATATATGCTCTGCCTTTGATCCAGGAAATAGGCTACAAAATGGTGATAAACAATCCAGTAAAACTATATGCTCTGCCTTTGATCAATAGAAGATGTGAACAGAAAACCAAAGATAGAAGAGTCCTAGAGCTTGTGGTAATTTATTCAATTATATCTGATCGAGATCAAACAACTTTTACGACACAACCTTCTCCTCTAATACTATGGAGGGAACCAGTGGTTTGCAAGTTTGCATGGTTAAAATATATAATGAGTTTTTAGAACCTATAGTAATAACCAGATTTATTAGTAGTCCCTATAAAGAAAATCATCGAATTTATTACCTGCCTATCATTGTCTCAGAACTCTCTGTAAGGTGAACACTACAGAGCTTAGAATATAGCTCCAATCAGAAAATTTCCTCATAGGATACCTCCAGACAACAGTAATCATTTTTTTTGTTCATTTTGCCTTGCAGGACACCAACTACAACACAATAATCATTTATGGTTCAAGTAATCACCCTACTTAAACAAAAACATGAAATATCTTTGAACAGAAAAGTATATATTGCTTGTCCATCAAGTGCAGGTTGCATGCCTACTGAGATCACTGGTGCCTTAACAGCAACACACAAGTGCATCATCAGAGTCTGTCGCTTCTTTCAAAAGAAAGACAGAAGCCCAGCCAAATTGTATAAGTGCTCGTCTGAACCTAATAATTTAAATGAGCAAGGCATATCATATAGTAAGTAAAATTCTCTCGTCGTATATTTAAGTCTTTTAAAAACAGTAGCTCCACAAAAAAAATACATTTTCCAGACCTTTTAGTAACTGAATGCATCACAAAGAATATTTGCTTTTCTAGGTACCCTTTCTTCTTCTCAACCTTGGTAAGAATTTTGCCGTGTACTCTTTTCATTTTCTAAGCATTTACAAGAAAAATGTATATCTCACCATGAATAGATTGACCTAACCAGCTTCTTGGCAAGGTTTGCATCAAATTTACAATTAAACAGAAAATGTTGGTAGAGAGTACAACCATAAATTTGTGCCACAACAACCTATAGTGATAGAAGAAAATCTAACATGCATATACTAAATCAAACCTGGAGGTATGGAGCCCAAATCTGAATATTTTGGTGGGAAAAGAAGTAAACACCAATATATCATACTGTGCAGGGATCTTAAATGCTCAGCATTGATCATCTAATGCTTTCCAAGAGTCATTGCCAGGAAGCAGCTTAAGCTTTCCCTCTAAACACAAAGACACAGACAAAATAGGTGTAATGTTACCGGTAACAAAAATTGAAACAAGCACCAAATAAAGAAAAATACACACCCCAAAATATGTAGGCACCAGGAACTTACATTTTCCAACTGAATTATATAATTGCATAACAATCCGGGATAAGTACCGTGGATATCAGAGGGAGGAGGGCCAAGTACTGGAGCAGGACAACAAGCAGCGCCTCCACCTTCGTCTCCTTTGAATACACAATTGTCAACACCAGCCTCAAATGACAATCAAGAAATATCCCATCGAGGAAATGTTGTGGGTATCAGATACGATCCTCCCTTCGTTATCCTGCACCTGTATGTGACAACTTCTCACACACATTAAATCGAACACCATACATGCAGTGAAAAGCACGACCAAGAACACCATACATGCAGTCAGAAGCACCACACAAAGCAATTGAACTCACCATCAATCGGATGATAATATGATGAATTGATACTTGTTGCTCACATCGCAGTAATCCATGCTCGCCCCGTCGACCTCGCCGGTTCCGCTCCCACCGCCCGCCTCTGATGCCGAGCAGACAACCACAAACAGCAGTGGTAAGGCGTCGGCTCACGTCGAGCTCATGGGAGCAGGAGCACCGACGAGAATCATCTCATGGCCGCACGGAGGTACGGAGCAGCTGTAGGCCGGCGAGATGGGTAGGGCAGGCCACGGCGGTGACGGTGTTGGCCGGCGGCGGAACAGCAGCGGCGGTGTGGGCGAACATCGAGGGAGAGGGCGGACAGCGAGGCAGCGGCGAGAGCTGATAGGCGACTGCACGCCGCTGGAAAGACCGCCCGCCGCCGGAGGACCGTGTGGTGGCGCAGGCGGACGGCGAGGGCGAATCGGGGGCAATGCCTCCAGCTGCGCGGCCGCCTGCACGCACCTCGATGATCATGCTGCCGAAGAGCTTGGCCACGACCTGCACCTCGATCTCTTGCTCCACCAGGTCGAAAATGAGCTCGTCCACCATGGGCTCGAAGGTGTCGTCGAAGGAGCCATTGCTGGTGGTCTTGGTCGATGAAGATGCGGAGGAGGGGCGAATCGCAATGGTGACGCCAAAATACGCAGGGCCTGAGGTCGCTTCCTGGGTCGCCGCCGCCGCCGCGGTTCCTCCTGTCTACCTCCTCCCGAGATCCGGTTGCCTCACTGTATTGAAGAGACGGCCATGCAGATGGAGGAGCGATGAGGCAGGCCCTCCTCTTCTCTTCTGCGTTCAATTGGATTTGGAGTACCATCGGTGGAGTAAAAGGCAATAGAGATCAGAAAGAAACAAAGAAATTATAGACCCCGAAATTTATTGATGGAAAGTTTACAAATTAATTTTGGGGAGTAATAAAAGGAAGTTTACACCGGCTAATTTTGGGGATTTCATGGAACCGGGGTCTGACCAGGAGGTAACAGAAGGAAAGTTTCAGGGTGGGCCATGGGTAGAAAAGATGGTGAAAAAAGTTCTGGGTTTTGAGATGAAAATCTCTTTTGAAGGGCGACAAAATGTCCCTCCCCCTCCACTATTAAGCTTTTTTTTGACAGGTGGGTCCTTTGTGAGATGGAGTGGGCCTCATCTTGGTGAGAATTGTTTTCAATTCTAATTCTCTTTATAGTATAGATAAAGTGCTATAGTGTGAAATAGACCGTATACTTCTTATTCAATGGGGCCGCACCGGCAGCCATTCAGCGGTTACACGTAAGTGAAATCAATTTTTACCGTAGGATTCGTGATTAACGGCAGATAGCGATTGGCTGGGCAGCTCCTCTCATCTGCGAAAAATATCTTGTGAATCCAATAGTCCACCGCCACGCGTTGGGTATTTACTGGTTGGAAGACTCCCGATTCATCTCCATCTCATCAGAAGTTCCATTTCTTTTGGCTTTCACCATCGTTCCTCTCTCTGCCTTTTCGTTGTTGCAGAGTCGTCGAGGCCTTCGGCAGCGCATCCTGCTGCAGCTGTATCCATTTGAGGTGGTCGTATTTGGCTGGCGGGCGTGCGGCCACAGCACGCGGTTTGGCGGGTGACGGTCGCGGGCATGGCGCGCAGGCCGAACAGCAGCTGCATCGGACGGACGGCGGCCCCAGCCGGTGCGGACGGCAAGCGCAGACCGCGGTGTCGAAGGACGACGGTATTGTGCAGCTCTCCGGACTACGACGGCGGCATCATACAGCTATCCGGACTACAAAAATGCGAACAGTCATCTTCCCACTCAAGCAGGTTAGTTTCTCCACCGTTACCAAGCTCCATGTACATCAAAGGTTGGCCGACAGCACCCAGATGCACGCGGGAGGCAGATGAGCAACATCGGCAAGGTAATTTGATTTCTGCGCAAACAGGACCAGATGCGGCTGCTATGTGGCGTGATGCAGAAAAGGATTAGCAGTGGTGCCGCGCGAGGAGGGGAGTTGGGTGACCACGACACCGAATTAGCGCGTTGCTGATGGAGATGGAGGTCCAGCCCTACATAGGACAGCCACGATGTCCGTGGCGTTAGCATCTCTACGGCCTTGCGCTGCTGCTGAGCCTGCACCTATACAGGGGTACATGGAGTCGTGCAATGGGGGCCACCACTGTCGCGGCTTGACGGACGCTCCGATGGTGTTCGACGAAATGCTTGTTTGAAGAATTACAGTTAGAAGATGTCCCAGGTAGATTGCTGCTGCCCTCTTGCATTCCCACCGTACCTCAACCAAGATTAAACAACCAATTTGCCAATTTGAGTTTCTTGAATCGTTGGAGGCTGTACATCCACAGTGCTTTTTCCAAATTTACTTATGTTTCACCTGTCATGCTTTACTTTCCGTGTTTCACTCTGATTGACCCCAATTTTGATTATGCATTACTAAGTAATTGATTGCATCTCCTCTTTACTTTTACAGGACCTCAAGCATTTGTTTTATTTTGTACGAACAAATGGTAATATTTGTCACCGAAAATCACTGAATTGGTTCCAATGTGTCCTTCCTGGTACCACATAAACCACTAAATTGTGATTATATGGCACAAATTTCTTCGAGAAGAACTTTCACTTCCCATATGATAGTTAGGCGTAGCCTTAAAAATATAAATGGTGGTCAATTTTCCAAATTGTATCACTTTAAGCCACTTATGTATAAACAAAAACCTATGTGTGCTCTTTCCGTGTAAAAGTGAAACCTTTAAGTACCACCGCATATTCGAGTTCTTATATATGAATGGTATGTCCTAGCTAATTAATTACCCAGCTAATATCTGTTTTTAGAATCTTAGATCAAGCATAGCTTCCTGTTTTTCCCTTTCATGCTAACTATTTTTTTATTTAGCTACTGCTATATGAATGTTCTTTTCCAGCTTTTGAATTTTCCTTCCAGTTTGAAGGTGCACTGATGGTAGCAGTAAGTCTTTGTGCTATTCTGTTGACAGTGCTAGGTAGGTCCATTCTTTTACTGTGTAACTTCCAGGTAATCCTACAGAATTCGCTTTCTATATATGTCCTTTACATTATGTCAACTTTCCACAGACGAAAATTAGATAAGTTTTTTTACATCCAAGTTAGATTTTATTATCCTCTCATAATAGATTATGCATATGTGTTAGAATGTAGTTACAGTTTTAAGATGGAGCAATGCATCACCACATGCTATTTAACCAAGCAAAAGATAGGAAACCAAAACCATCTACTTTCAAATGCAGTATCTACTTTCAAATGCAGCCATTATGATATTTACATAAACAATTTACTGATTGATCAACATAAGGTTTTATATTTGTATGTAGTTTTGTTTGATTCCATACACATTTGATTTCATCTACTTATTCAGATTCATGACATGCTCTGCCTATCATGTCCCAAAGTTTGTGAAATCTCTCTTTTCTTTTTACTTCTAAGTCGAAGCAGGAACTAATTCTCAACATAGTGACAATGTGCAGGTCTGCAGCTACAACGGCCTGGTAAGTTATAACATGCTCCTATCCCCTATTATCGTGTACTTCCTCTTAATATGTGTGAGACTAAGACTCCCTTTTAGTGCTTTCTAGCAATAATCTCAGTTCGTTTGGGTCTAAGCCTGCATCTGAATTCCTTCAATATGTAAGTTTCCCCTTCTCATAAGTATCTTGCTACAGCTGTGGCCAGATTGACCATGAACTTTCCTGTTTTAGGTATCAGAAGATGCAGTAGTAGCAATGTTCAGATTTATCTTGTTTGTGGATGTGCAATTTTATTATTATTTAGTTGGGTTAGTAGATAGCAAATAATGTTGACACCATTGTGCGTCTTGTTATATGCAGTTCAGGAACCACAACACCACTGTAGAGTGGCTAACCATCGGTACCAAAGGTATTAATCCATCTATGTTACCTCTCAAAGTAGATTATGATTAGTATTCTTCTCAGATCACTATTCTTCTTTTAAGTTGTGTAAATCTCAGAGTAGGCATTATGGGGAAAAAAAATAGTATCTCAGCCATTGCCAAAGTCATAGTAAGGGTCTTTCCCACAACAGTGACAAATTGTAAATGTTTATCTCTATGCTCTCTGGTGTTTTGTTTGTAGATTTAAATGAAATATATCAGAAGTAGAGAAAATAGCCCAAAGCTGTCTTGTTCCTTCAGTAAGTGCAATCCAGTAGTATTTACCAAATTCTTGATTGGTTTCATTAGTGATATAATTCTGTTATGTATTGTTAGGTTTGCATGATGAAGCCTACGTAATTCTTTGTTTCTTACACATTTAGCAATAGTAATGGATCTTTATTTTATCAATTTGTCTACCTCTACTACAGCCCAAACATGTGAATATTAGTATTAGCATATTTTTAGTGTTGCTACTATAAAGTTAATGGTGCCCCCCTTGAGTAGCGATGTTCTTAGGCAAGGTCAACACCACTAGCCTTTAATTTACCAAGGACAATTCATCACATCCTTGCAACATGCCAGTGCAGTCGACAATAATAGCATTGCGCCTATTGCTCCCCTTGGCACCAGAATACTGAAATGCTCATCTCTCTCAATTCCTACTGATATAGGTAGTGTTTGGTTGGTTGGATGAAGATGAATGGGATAGACCATCCTGGATGGATTGACGATGGATGGAATGTTCAGGATGATATGGTACACATTGTCTGTTTGGTTGGCTAGATAGGATCATACATGATTTTTGTTTGGTTGGCTGAATGGGATGGGATGAGTTAGTACAGGCACTATGTTTGGTTGGATGTATGTTCCATCTAAAATTTTTCATTTATGACATATATGTACACAAATTATTTTTTACAATAATCTATAAACATGAATGCAGCAACTAATAAGCGAATAAAATTATGGATAACAGTTGACCATCGACATATATATATTATATTATAAGGTCCCGCTGAAATCAGTCCATAGTGTCATAAAGATCCAAACACTACACAGTAGTAATACCACACATAGCTAATATACATATCTCTAGATTCCATAGAGGCACACTTATATTACCAAACCATAAGACCACATATAGGTTTTGTTCATCCACCGTGATCAGACCAAAATACCACACCATCAGTACCTACATTAGTCTACTCTAAACATGACTCTGATGTACCTAGCCACCACCAAAATACCACACCATCAGAGTCAGAGATACAGAATACCAACATTAGTTCAGACAGGTTTTGTTCAGCCACCGTGATCAGACCAAAATACAACACCATCAGTACCTACATTAGTCCAAATATGACTCTGATGTACCTAGCCACCACCAAAATACCACACCATCAGAGTCAGAGATACAGAATACCAACATTAGTTCAGACAGGTTTTGTTCAGCCACCGTGATCAGACCAAAATACAACACCATTAGTACCTACATTAGTCCAAATATGACTCTGATGTACCTAGCCACCACCAAAATACCACACCATCAGAGTCAGAGATACAGAATACCTACATTAGTTCAGATAGGTGATTCTTGATGTATCTAGCCACCCATATCATTTTGCTAGAAAGGTTAGACAATGCATAAAACGCTCTTGCCAAGGGAGGATTATCACATAGATAAGCATAGTAGTGATCAAGATGTGCCTCATCGAACCCTGGGATGCTCTTAAGCTCTGTGTAGAGTCCCTTCGGAACAGCAAGATCAGGTTCAGCAAGTTGTTTTATAGAAGACGAAAGATCTACAAGTCTCTGACTGATCATCACAACCAAATCATCATCAGCAGCTATCCTGTGCTTCTTTGATGGTGGTGGCTTAGTACCCGAGGACTCTGCACCATTGTTGCCTGAGTGTGTTCCATCATCAGCACCGATTTGTTCACTTGGCTCTGTACAGGTGGCTTTTGGTGCATTATCTGTTTCTGTCACTTCACTAGCAAGTGGGTCGTTTGATCCTTTAGCATATGCACCGGTTGCTAGACTGTTGCCAAATATAGTGGCCATCTCATGATAGTGCTCAATCGGAACATTCAAGTAGTTGGCATCTTCACGGTGGTCCTGCAAGTCAAAACCCATATCAAGGTAGGAGTAATATATACTGCACCTAAAATTCCAATAACAAAATTGTAAAGAACTGATAATTACTTGCCTAAATATGATTATTGTAATGCTCCGCATCCAGACTGATTATGCAATTTTGTTCATCCCAAATTGCTCCACTCAAGCTCTTCAATTTCTCAACCTTTGCATAAATTGTTCTCCACTTCCTAAGATGATTACCGACCTGGGCCCCAGTGCGCTGAACACCCAAGTTCTCATACAAAGCTCTAGCACAGCTGTTAAGATGGACTTGCTTGAAACCTGTGGAGGTTTTAGTGCCACTTGCAACCAGGTCAGCCAAGAATTTGAGTACAAAGCTAGACATTGCGTTGGACCAATGGACTTGTCCAGCTCCTGCATGGGCTGCCAGGTTGTCCCCATGCTGCTCCAGGTCCATCTGCTGTGAAGTTGTAATATGTCGCAAAGAGAATCAACACTAAATAGGAAAAAAACATGCAAGTATGTAATAAATAGGAGAAAAGCACAGCAATTTAATTAATACAAAACCCAAAGTTCGCTGACTGCAAGTGATAGTATACAGAAAATATATTCACAACATCAGGACTACATCACATTGACAAAACAGACAGCACATGGTTCATGTAGATAATAACTACTTGTTCACTATTACAAAGAAAGCATATTAGTTGGCATGATAGTTTAGACGATCTGCCCACATTCTCTCAGCAATCATTTGCCTCCTTTCTACCATTAACCTATGGTCATTTGCTTGTTCTTGTGCTGTCCTTCTTGGGTTCGGTGTCCAATTGTTCTCCGGTACAATAAAACGGTCACTCCCTTGAGAAAGAACCCAATTGTGAAGTATGCAGCAAGTAGCACAATATCAACTTGAGTTGGAAAAGGGAAGAACGGGGTTGCATCATCAAGGATTTTGAACCTCCTCTTCAATGATCCAAAGGCGCGCTCCACTGTAACACGTAGAGAAGAATGTCTAAGATTGAACAATTCCCTCTCATTTTGCATAGGATTGCTACCCCACTCATTTAAATGGTACCGGACACCACGAAATGGAGGCATGAACCCAGGCTTCGCTCCATATCCGGCATCGACTAGGTAGAATTTTCCTAAGATAATACCATAATGTGATTAAATTGTTTTGAATATATTATTAGCAAGTGTGTTAACAACTAAAATAGTTTTGTTACCTTCTGGTACTCGCAGACCATTGACTCGCTCTAATGCATCTGACAATACCACAGCATCATGTGCGGTTCCTTCCCACCCGGCTAGAACATATGTAAATTTCAAATCAAAATCTACAGCTGCCATCACATTTTGTGTTGCAAATGACTTCCTACCACGAAATGCTGCCTCCATAGACTTACTAACAGATGCTCTTATATGTGTCCCATCAATGGCTCCAATACAATCCTATATGGTCATTATATTAAAACAATTAGTAACCTGAAATTTTGGGCCAAATATGCCTCACAAACAATTTGGATTGTCATACCTTAAAGTATGGATCCCATCTCGGGTTGCCTGCAATTTTGGCCGGGGTATCCATAGAAGGTGGCTGAATAAGCTCATTTCTAAGCTCCCCTATGGCATGCAGGACTAGGTTGAAATATCTGCTAACCGTTTCACCTGACCTAATGAAGTTAGTCCCAACTAGCTTATTTCTTAAATTGTGTCCAACAGTGTTCAAGAACATGGCAACTTGTTCCTCAATGCATACATGTATAGTATCTTGGAGCAAAGAGCGTTCCCTTAAAACTCGACACAACTGAAAGAAGGGACCTCTCTTTAGCCTTAACATTTTGGTGCAGGTTGTATCGTCCTTGTAAATTCTTGAGTTTAGATAGTCAATCCTTTTCTTATCCCTTTCTTCCATTGGAGCATATGTAATACGTTGCCTCTCTTTTCTCAGTCTAGACCGAATAAACAAAACCACCATACATGCAGCTAGATACGTAGCAGCACTGATGAGTACAAATTTTTTCCGTCTAAACTCCCGGTCATCCATCTACATTACCCAAGGGAAGACGAATATTATATAAGATATGATTTAAAAATAGATTATATTCCCATGAGTCAGCACACGTGCTATCACGTGAAGATTGTATCACAGAACAACATATCAGTATGGAATAAAAAAAACGCCAGGCCCTAATCGCATATATACTGAGCAAACGGATAAAAAGCAAGAAGAAAACCCGAAACCTATAATGCAATGAATCATCGAACTACATATCGATTATCCCCTAGCACGAATCAGATTTAAACAATGAAACCCCTCCGTGGCCTTTGATTCAATCCAATCAAGCACCAGACCATGTAACCCTAGCAAGCAGGGAGAGGGACAAGGGGGGAAGGGCCAGTTTACCTGGGGAGTTCGCGAAGGAGCCGCCGGGAGAGATCGCCCGGGCACCAGCAGCGGCAGTTCGTGCTGCTCAGGTGGCTTGCGAGAGGAGTCGCCGAGAGAGGAGAAGCGACGGGGGCAAGCAGATGCGAGCGAGACTTCCGTCCTGGATGGCGTCGTTCAGCGTTTTTTTCCGCACGGGGGCAAGCAGATGCGAGCGAGACTTCCGTCCTGGATGGCGTCGTTCAGCGTTTTTTTCCGCACGGGGGGATACATCATCTAAATAGAATATTCGATCTCTCTGGATCGTTCGGTCCTGGACGAGTTGGTTCGGTCCAGTAACCAAACAATTGGACGGGTGGGCCCCAGGTAGCCATCCAGGATGGATCCGTTCACGTACGATTTTGTCCTGGCAACCAAACACTGCCATAGTTTTTTTTGGGGTAAAGCAATTCCTACTGATATAGTCGATACAGTTGATCTGTTGATTTTGACATAGATATCATTGCCGTACTCTTGAATTCATTAACTAACACCTTTCCTTTTAATTGGTGGCAGCCATCAGGCTGTCGTACTATTTGTTCAAGGCAACAACAACATGTCAAAGCATGAAGTTTCTGCACTTCTACATTCACTTACTGCCCATTACTTTTCTTTCCATATGTTTTTTCACATCATTCCTACTAAATTTCGTAGGCTTATTTTAATTAAGTCTTCTGATTTAGCTATTTCCATGAATTGCTATAGAATAATAGAATGCTATACAGGTAGTGCTAACCAATGTGTACTGCTTCTTAGAGAAAAAAAATAGCTTCTTACCACTGATGCTATTTCGCATTGGGACAAAAGGAGTACATTGATTTTTTGGATTTATAATCTTCCATAATCGAGTTTTCTTTCATAATTAAATACGCCAATAAGGTTGCGGTTAGCGCCTTCTTATATTTCTATTTTTTTAGAACCTGCCCAATAAGATACAAAGAGAACACTGATGGTGATGGTACACAATTAACTTCAAATCAACGCAGGTACACAGTTCATAGTTCATGCATTCTCTATTATATTTCAGTTCTGGCTGTTTATGTCGCTTCAGGATACGGTTGATGCTCTTTTATCCTTGCTTCAACGTCTGGCTTTTTTTTACCACAGATAAAGGGTCGGTATCACGTTGTATGCATATACAGCATGGAAACATGCGGCTGTACGCCAATATCCTCCTGTCCTCCACACTATCAGTACTGCTGTTTCAATAAAAAAAACCTGAAGACTCAAGATTGGCCTCTTAGTTAATTATTCTGTGAACTACCTTACATCGAACTTATTGAAACATATTGAGCCTCCATACTATGTGTACATGATCGTACTCACTTACCATCAGACTTAATGTTTTTATGTTATATATTATATAATATATATTTTCTGTTAGTTCATTATCCATTTCTGTTAAGACATCTCGGCCGCGCATGGGCGCGCGCCAATCACTAGTATATAATACCGACGAAGGCGATGTTAGGGCACCCACAGTGTGATAAAAAACATGTAGTAAGCAATAAATACTGCTCCCTTGGTCCATTCCAAACATTCAAACTAAAGAAATAAAAAACTTCTATACTCCTTATTTTACACTACCCATCAATTCCTCACTTATCCCACCAACCCATTTAATTTTATCCTATCTCTAAAAATACTTATATTTTGATACAAAATTTGAATCCTGAAAATACATTGTGAAGGTACTGGATAGTAACTACAATCTTGTAGTAGGCTTGTTACCCGGCGACAAGAAATAAAATATTACAAAAATTACTACATGCTGCATGCAGGCTCCTGCACTTCCACCACCATCCTGATTGGACAATGGGGCCTAACTTAGTACTCCCTCCGTCCCAAAATATAAGGTCTTGGAGCATTCAAACTCAAAAAATAACAGAGAGGAGAAATGACCTCTATACCCCTCATTTTACACTACCCACCAACTCTCCACCTACCCACCAACCCCAAATAGTTTTGTCCTATCCCTCCAGGACCTTATATTTTGGTACAAAATTTAAACCCTCCAGGTCCTTTATATTATGGGACGGAGGGAGTACCTGCTTTTACTATTTTATATTGATTGTGTTTATTTCCTAAACTTTTTTCTCTCCAAACTTCACTATTCATCTATCACATCAAATTACATCAAATCTCTCTTCTTATGCATGTAGCACTAAACGTGGATAAATAAAAAACTAATTGTATGATTTTGATGTACACGACGAGACGAATCTTTTGAGCCTAGTTAGATCATGGTAGGACGATGTTTACCATAAACAAATGAAAAATGCTACAATATGTTATAGTGTCCGATGTAACTTTTTACCCCCTTTTCGTCCTGTTTTTATGAACTAAACACAGCCGACTTCAACGACAACAAATTTCTTATCGGTTGGGCAGTATGGTGGTGTTTAGATGTTAGAATTGGGAGGTTGAATTTGGGAGTAAAATGTCACTTCGTAATCATTGCGCTACTGTAGCATTTCGTTTGTATTTGTGAAAAATTATCTAAAAATTGATTAATTAGGCTCAAAACGTTCATCTCGCAGAGTACAACAAAACTGTGCAATTAGTTTTTGATTTCATCTATATTTAATACTCCATGTATGTTATCACATTTTGATATGATGGTGAATCTTTTTTTCACGGTGTATTTGGGAGTTTCCACTGCACGGCAGCGTGAAAGGTGAGGTCGAAATCAATGCCATGCTCAGAAGTGAGTGCACACGACAACTGACGAGGACACGAGCAGTTCCACGGTGGGTTCCATTTGTCTCAGGCATATCGACAGTTCTGGTATGATTTGGCATGCTTCATCTAATCAACTGTATTAATTCATTCAACATATAAATCGAACATATCTTCATGTTTAGGGCGTCTCCAGCAATCCGATCAAATCGCCGGTCGACGTGGAACTAAAAATGAATAAAAAAGAAAAAAAATCTGCAACGCTCTGTTTAAAGCTCAGGAGAAGAGTGACTATGCCCTTGTTTAGATCCAAATTTGGGGTGTTAAATTTGGCATTCCTTCATAAATGCGCACTGTAGCCTTTCGTTTGTATTTGTAAATAATTATTCAAACATTGATTAATTAGGCTTAAAATGTTCGTCTCGTAAAATACAATAAAATTATGCAATTAGTTTTTGATTTCATTTATATTTAGTACTCCATGCATGTATCGATAATTTGATGTAATGAATTTTTTTACATAATAGAATTTGGGGATGAAATTTGAAAACTAACAAGGCGTATGGCCGTTGGGAAGCCTGCCTGCGAGCTTACTGCTTGCCTGCGCGCTAGTGAGCACCTTTTTTTTCCATCATCTTTCCTCGACGTCGGTCACAAGCTAGCGACTTCGTCGACCGATGATCACGCCCTTATGAACTGTGATGGAGGTGGCCTGTGATCAGGGAAGGTTCAGGTGTCTCCTCACAGTTTGCATAGTCCCCTGTTCTGCACAGCATTTAAGGATCCTTGGATGCAGCTAGGTCTCTCAAGTGTTACTACTACAAAATAAATAATTATCCCTCACCCTCAGTCTCCAATTACTACTCCGTTTTAAAACATAGGTCGTTTGACTTTTTTGAATCTAAGTTTGACCGCTCGTCTTATTCAAATTTTTGTGCAAATTATCATATTTTTTGTGGTGGCTTGCTTTATTAATAAAAAATATTTAAAAATACCTTAAATTTTACTATATTTTCACAAATTTTTTAAATAAGACGAGCGATCAAACTTGTGGTAAAAAAAATTAAACGGCCTATATTTTGGAACAGAGGTGGTATAACTTATAAATTATTTTAATTTATCTTAAATCAAACTCATCTAACTTTAACAAATTTATAGAAAATATATTAGTATTTTCAACATCCGAAACACAACCAATATATATCACATGATTATCTAATGAAATTACTTAGATGTAGTAGATATTTGTGTATTTTTTAAACTTGATCACATCTAAAGAAGTTTGATTTATAACTATGATAGAATGAAAAAAATGGAGAAAGTGCTACATTTAGAATCACAATGATTCAATGAATACTCTAGTGGCAAAGTAGACTACGAGGAAATAGAATGTGATCCATGCGAGGAGGGGAGGGACCAGTAGTAGAGCTAGGATAAAATTGTACTTATGGCGAACTTATAGTCGAGGCCTCACGTGCGCTGCTCTCCGTCCGTCGTCAACACATACATAAGAAGAAATTCGCTGGCAGCAGGCATGGCGGCCGCCATGCTCGCCAGATTGGTGGCTACACCACTGGGAGGGACTGAGGCACTACATAAGGCCTCCTCCCCAAGAATCGGCGAAATCGCCAGATGACATGGACACCAAAGGTGATATGGAGGTGATAGAACACGTGTGGGACCCACATAAATTATTTTTAGAGTACTGTGCATCTCTTCTTCCTCCTATGCGCCATCTCTCTCCATCCTTATCCTCTTCAATCCCCCCCCCCCCCCCGAAATGGTGTAGAACCCTTTTCTTTTTCTTTACTGACAATAGTCATTATTATTCAACACAGGCTTATCTGTTTTCCGCTTCTTCTTAATTGACAGTATATAATTCATCTCTGATAGTTGTTTTAAGATCGATAAAGGGTAAAATCTGATATTTTGATCCCAATGGTTTGATCAAGATTCCAGACTATTCCCGAGCAGAGAACACTAGCTACCTAGCACCCATAATATGGGTAACATTTGCGAGGATCCATATATGAACTCTACTATCAGACAACAGCAGACAAAGAGATGCTGCTGGTTTCTGAATTTTTTTTGGAAACGACCATAAAATAGTGCTGCTGGTTTTCGAATGATGTATTTCTATTGTGATCCGCAATATACATCCGTACGCAAGAGACGTTTACCGGAGACTCCAAAGACCCAAAAGCAACGGCGCACCTCCGCAGCAGGCTCAGAAATTGGGTGCGCACGCGCCGCCCCGTGCACCCCCCTACCGGGCGTCCCTGCCCTGTTGGTCGGTTCACGCGCATAGATCACGGGAAGGGCAGCGCATAGATCATGGAGAGGCGAGCGCACATGTAGCGGCAGCGGCACGCCACACGGGGTGCGCGCCACGCGCACCCTATTTTTTTTCCCAGCAATTACTACAGGAGGCTTTGAGGTCGGTGAAGGACGTGGCCTGGTGTAGTGGTGTCGATCGGCCGGTGCTGCGTGTGCAGCACTGCTTCATATATAGATCTTTGTTCCTCCTGCGTGAACCAAAACGCTTGTCTGCCACATATCGGTGTTTCGTCGCTCGCCATGATCGGCTACCATGTAGACGCCCACAAACTGCAAATGGTAGCGACACTCAACGTCGTTAGTAACCTGTAATCACGTGCAAAATAGCTGAAGTTTTCGAGCATATGCTTAAGTGTATCACCCTTCTCATGATTTTTTCCACGTCTTCCATTCCCAGAAAAAAAAAGTTCTTTACTATTTTCTTGAAAAATCTACAAGTATATAGTTGGACTATATATGGACTGGAATTGTTTCATCTCTACAGACTTCTTTACATATCTCATATCTGTCATGCCATACACACTCGTATAGAGAGCAAGTGCTCTAGATGTTCAGCGGGGCAAGGGGTTGTGTAGTTTGTCTGCTGCCACCAGACAAATGGAGCCATTACACTGGGATTCGATTCGATGGAATCCTCAGCCATTAACAAACTTGTGGAGTACATTCACGTTTATTGGAATCTTGAGCAAGTGCTCTAGATGTTTCAGTGCCCGCTCTTGCATACATAGATAGTACAAACAAATCCAGAATTGGTGCAAAAAGCAATAACCAACCCGTAGTATTATGGATTTACCGCATTTTGTACTTAAAGTCTCTTATTCAGTTACTCTTTCCATCTGAAATAATACGGCTCATTTTGTTTCATTTTTTTGACCGAAGTCATTCCAAACCCAATTATTCGCTCCTACAGGGGATCGAACTTGGGTCCGCTGGGTGCTACTCAGGTTCTCTAACCACTAGGCTAGAGGCACTTTCACCATTTTGTTTCATTTTAACAGGCATTTGTTAAACATATATATGGAGCCAATAATACTACTTAATGTTTTTTCTGTGACATAGAATTGAATTTATTACTCGTGTATTCATATTAAAGAAACTTATTTATGATCATAATTTTTTATCGTGTGGAATACCTGTTGACCAGAGACCATGGAGGAACATGAAAAACAGAGTGATTATTAACAAGTTGATTGCAGCAGTAATCTGCAGGCCGCTTGCACTTTGCTGCGTGTCAGCAACAGCGCTGCGTCACGCTGCTATTGGAGGATCAGCTAACAAACAGATTTTGGATGGTGTATATCAGTATTTGCGATCTCGCGGCTCACGCTGCCATGGTGTATATGACGTAACACGCATCATCTAAACAGCGTGGCAGCTTAGTTGGGATGGAATCCATAATGATCCGTACATTGGCTGTGGGCTGGTCCGACGGCGCTAGGGGTTGTGAGTTTGTGACAGCCGAGTTGCCGATGTGGATAGAGAATTTTGGATCGGCGCGGTGTGCACGTACACATGCTGAGGTTACTGCTGCAGAGTATCCTTTTTTCCAGCTGCAAGAACCACACCGTGGCTTCCCTATCAGTGCTTGGTCGCCGGCCATCGCCAACTTCCATGTAGATGCGCACAAACTGCAAACGGAGGTGTTAGGAACCTGTAATCACTTACCAAATAGTAATAGCAAGTTTCGAGCATGCACATGGTTAGGGTATCACCCTTCTCATTAACTTTTCCGCGTGTGCCTTCTATTCCCAAGGATGAAAAAGAACTCTTCACAACGTTCTTAAAAAAATCTACTATTGTCTAGTGAGGCGAAGGACTGGAATTGTTTCATCTCAACGGACCTCTTTACAATATGTCACTCCATAATTAACCAATTACACATAGTCATATATAGAGTCAGTGCTCTAGACGTTGGCATTGGTGGTGCTGTGGACAAGTAAACCAGCCCAGCTACAAGTAACTGAGTAGGAGTACAAAAGTGAAGTTATTACAATGGGATTCGAATCCCGGACCATTAATTTTTTCCCTGCAATAATTAACATATATATGGAGTGTAACTATGTTGATTATACTGGCTCTTGAACAAGGTACTCTAACGCCTTGAAAAAAAAGAGGGAATAAAACAAACATATCAATCACTACATGGACATGTGTCCATGAGAAACATAAGGAACAGAGTGATTATTAGCACGCTGATAGCACAGTAGTAACCTGCAGTAGGTCGCGTGCTAGCTGCATATCAGCACCAGGCCACCATCACTGCGTCACGCGCCCACGCTGCACTTGGATGTTCAGCGAGCAAATTAAAAAGATTTTGGATGGTATCTGCAGCCTCACAGCTTACGCTGCCATGCTAAAATGATGAACACGCATCGATCTGACAATCTAAACGATGTAGCTGCTTAGTGTGGGAATTGGAATCCATAATGCAAGCACAGTGCCTCGCTGCTCGATCGCGTCTCATGGCAGTGCCGGGTGCGTTGGTTGGGCGCTGGGTTGTGAGCGCAGCGTTGCCGAGGTGGATAGAACTGGTCGGTACTCGGCAGTGCACTCGGCCATCCATTGGCAAACCCCGGAAGACTACTGCATTTTTCAGTCGAACCTTGTTCCATATTTTTTCTTGATGAAGGACAGAACCTGCTTGTTCCATCTGTTCTCCCCTTTGCTTATTTGGATTGATGTTTAATTTTCAGGGAAAATTGATACTTTGGTCTCAAAACCCTGCATTTTTTTTCTTTTGGAGGGCACAAAACCCTGCATCTTTGGAGTACACGTGAGTTAGTCTTTGCCGAACAAGTACCACATGCATGTGTGGCAATGATCTGATCTGATCCCACGAGAATGGAATGAGCACGCCTTTGCATCCACAAATTGGATGGTACAGCTCTGCATCCTGATTCTTGGACCTGCTACTGAGGGGTCATGCACATCTCTAGAATTTACAACTCTACGGGTTTAACTAGGCATGCAGTGTGATTTCCATGACCCAAATTTCCCAGATGACCGTATCCTGTCCGTCGAACTCGACTGACTGGAGGATGACGATACACGTAAGTGTTCCTGCGGTATGTATGTTGGTGTTAGATCTCTATGGGACTCTGTTTTCAGTGAAAAACATGTGGGATACATCTATCTGCAAATGAATTGGCACATACCGTTCTCAGATGAATTCCTCAGATGCCTCCCGTTCCAAAGAACAAAACTCGAAATACATTTGACCTGTTCCGAATCAGACTCCTCATGATTCCGCTCATGCTCTGGGTCTAACGAAGAAGGCAGAGTATAAGAGGTGATATCTTATTGGAGTTTAGTGTTAAAGTGTGAAAAAGACCGATACCAAAGAACCTCGCATTGGAGATTTTGAGTTTAGTGATGAACTATATAGGCGGAGACGAAATGAATGGCACATGCTTCAGTCGGGAGCGAGTGCACATGACGTGGACAGGTGCAGTTACGCGGGGGATTCCATGTCTCAGTTTCGGGATCAAATCTGATATTTGATCCTGAAGCCTTGAACGAGAGCAGACTATTGCCAAGCAAAGATCACTACTCTGCACTCTTGTGGGTAACATTCACAAGGAACTATATAATTGAAGAACTATACTATCAGACAAGCAGACGAAGAGCAGCTATGTAAGAAACGTTCCCCGTGGACTCCACACGCCCGAAACAAAATCTCGACCATGATGAAAAACTCCCACCGGGTTTTATCTTAAGAAAACGTGTGCTTCGAATCTAGATCGGGACAGAAGCCCTTCAACCACCAAAATAGTTCAATGCTCTCACCGGTCTACCGCAAGAAGATCGGCAACTGCACACACCCAAAACAAACGGCGCACCTCCGCAGCAGTGGCCAGCAACTGCAGGAAGCTTTGAGGTCCGCGAAGGATAAGGCGTCTGTCGATCGGCACGGTGCTGGACAGGGCGCGGTTTGCAGCGCTGCTTCATAGATCTCCGTTGCTCCTGCAAGAACCACAACCTGGCTTCCGTATCAGTGTTTGGTCGCTGGATCTCACCGGTGTCCATGTAGATGGCCACAAGCTGCAAGTGGTGGTGTCACTTGACGTCGTTAGTAAATCACGTGCAAATTAAAATAGCGAAAGATTCGAGCATATGTATGGTTAAGTGTATCACCCGTCTCATGAAATTTTCCGCATGCCTTACATTCCGGAAAAAGGAAAACTCTTCATGACTTTCTTGAAAAATCTACGACTCACTATCAACAAGAATTGTTTCATCTCTACAGACCTCTTGATAAATCTGTCGGACCATAGGTACTCATATATAGCCACTGCCCAGTGCTCTAGACGTTCAGCAGGGAAGAGGTTGTTGCTGTGGTCGTGGACAGCGAATAAACCTGCCCTGCCTACTTTTCTTTTTGAACGAACCGCACGAGACGGTGCGTGTTTCATTGATATAACAGAAAACATACAAGCCTACGACCATAGGAGGCCATAGACACCGGTTGGATTGGGACATCAACGCGGAGTACCACTCACCAACCGGCCGCATTCCAACGTAGCGGAGAGAAACCAAAACGCAGCTCCACCCACATGCCGCACCCATGCAGTCATCAAAACTCCGACGCGATCCGGCGCTGATAGAGGAACAAAGGAGGCAGACACCTTCGCGTTGGACGTTACAACAATGCAGGAACTATCCTACGGGATGAAAAACACCCGGTCCAAGCAAAACAACGCGAGTATATGTAGTAGGTGAGGCCGGTATATATATTGAGGAATCGGAATAGTAATTAGTCGCTGCCTGATAAGTGAATTCTCTGCCGAACAAGTACCGGCATGCATGTGTAGTGGGAAATGATCTGATCTGATTCCACCAGAATGGAATGGGCACGCCTTTGCATCCACAAATATGGCTCTGCATCCTGATTCTTTGACTTGCTGCTTAAGGGTCATTCGCATCTTTTATAATTTACAACTCAACGGATTTGACTAGACATGCAGTAGGATTTCAATGACCAATCGATCGTTCTCGCATGAATCCTGCCTGTCGGACTCGACTAACTTGACGATGCCGATACACGTAAGTGTTCCTGCAGCATGTATGCTGGGTGTTAGATCTCCATATGGGACTCTGTTTTCAGTGAAAAACAAGTGCACGAAAATAAATCTGCCTGCAATGAATTGGCATATACATATATACCGTTCTCAGATGTGTTGCTCAGATGCCTCCCGTTCCAAATAACCAAAAACTGAAATACCATTTGAGCATGTTCCGAATCATACTCCTCATGGTTCCGCTCATATGCTCTCTGTCTAACGAAGAAGGGAGTTTAGTGCAGAAGTATGAAAAAGACAATGTATATGTAATACCAAGGAAGACGCGCTAGATATCGCATTGGAATTTAGTGTCGAAGTAGGTGGAGACGAAATGAATGACATGGTTCAGTCAGAAGCGAGTGCACATGATGTGGACACGACACAAAC
This sequence comes from Echinochloa phyllopogon, assembly GCA_033239725.1. Lineage (NCBI taxonomy): Eukaryota > Viridiplantae > Streptophyta > Magnoliopsida > Poales > Poaceae > Echinochloa > Echinochloa phyllopogon. Next base: position 42,816,858 of record BTCW01000002.1, on the reverse strand, counting down.
ACGAGCAGTTAGTTACTCGGAGGATTTCATATCTCACCAGGTTGATTCCGACTTGGATACTGAGCGAGTTCCGGCGCCGCGTGCCTGATTCTCCGGCAACCTTATTTTGCGGTCGATCGCACGGAAGCTTTCATGCGGTCACCGCCTACCTCCCGCCCCCGCCCGCCTCCCCCGCCGCCCGCGGCCCACGGCGAGCGCCGCCGGCCGTCCGCCCACCTCCCGCCCGCCGCCCCGCTCGCCTGTCTCCCCTCGCCCGCGCCCAGCCTCCTCCTCCCCCGCCACCTCCGCCGCCGCTCGCGGCCCGCGGCGTCCGCCGCCGGCCGTCCTCCCTCCTCCCACCCATCGCCGGCGACCCCGCCTTTCCGAATCTCTTGGACCGGCCGACGTGCCCCGCTTCCTCCTCCCCCGCCTCCTCCCCCACCGCCCGCCGGCCCCGCCCTTCCTAACCTCTCCGGTCGTCTTCCTCCCTGCCGGCCGTCGCCCCCGCCGCCGGCCCTGCCCACCGGATGTCCTCCGCCGCCCGGTCGGCGGCGTCCCCGCCGACTCTCCACCGCCCGCCACCACCGCCGGTCCTCCGGCCGCCCCCGACCCCCTCCTTCTACAGCCGAAGCACTCCCCCAACCCCGGCAACCCCCGGCCCCGAACCCTAACCTTCTTCCTCCTCTCCTCTTCTTCTTCCTCCCCTCTCCTCTTCTTCTCCTCCCGGTAGGCGTCGACCGCACGGGAGCTTCCGTGCGCTCGAGCTGAAAAACAACATTGCGCTGATTCTCTGGGCAAATTCCCCCCGCCGATTGCGTCGCATCGCCGACCAATAATACACAACGCAGCCGGCATGGCTACATGGTTTGAGCCGTGGTTTACGTGAGCTGAGGGGATCATGCTAGGGTATTTTAATTTGCTGTTCTGCCTGGGCTGTTCATTCGAAGGGCCAACCTCTTCGGCCAAGAAAACATGATTTGCTGGTTTCGGCTTCGCGGGGCAGGCTTTGTACACGAATGCTAGGTCTTCGTGTACAATATCCCTTTGTTGGTTTGAGAGAAACATCGTTCGCTCTATCCTCAACTCTTGGTTTTAGAAATTGGTAGCTTGACATCAACGTCTCAAAGCTCCCCGTGCCTTCCATGCCTACAACTTATAGTGTTAGTTGTGCCTTTCTTGATCTTCTCCCCCCATCTCACATTCTCACCTTTCTTGGTTTTGTCCGACCTCACTCTCAACTACACAAAATGAAAAGCGCGCTAGCTAGGTCGCTTGAGTTTTTCTTTTCCTTTTAAGATAATAACGGGGTAATATCTTGCCTCCGCAAAGCTAGGTTGCACGAGAGTTAATAAGCATTCAACTATGTGACCACGATGGAAACGAGCAAGAAGAGGTCATGTATATATATATATATATATATATATATATATATATATATATATATATATATATATATATATATAGATAGATTATTAGGCAAGCAAGTTTACTAAGTACAAGTAGACTAGTAGATGTTTGCTGTGGACAAGTAAATAAACCAATCCTAGTTACTATAGGAGTACTCTACGTAGTAGGTGGACCTGTCCGCCTGGCTGGTGGCTGGTCGCTGGTGCTGATTTGTGCTGAGAGAAAAATACTGCTGGCTAGATGGTGGCTGGTGCTGATTTGTGCTGAGACAAAAATATTGCTGGCTGGCTACTGATAAGTCAAGCGAACAGGTCAAATTGCTTAAGGACAAATGAAGTTATTGTACTGGGATTTGAATCCTTGGCCATTAATTTTTCTGTTTTTTAGAAAAGGGAAGTTTTTATTAATTTCAAAAACGTTACATTTAAGAAGTTTGTTTGTTTTGAAATATTATTATATTTATGCATATCTATAAACGCCAACTAGTTGCTACCGCTCCAACTAAAACCACCACTACTATAAAATGTACCATCGTTTTCAAAGTATTATTACTGTCGGGATAACAACCGTCGGTACGAAAATGACGGTACAAATAGACTTTTTTACCGACGGAGCACTTCCGACGGTACTAATCTTTTATCGGCATAGACCATATTATAAATAGAGTTCTACCGTCGCACAATTCACCGACCGTACAACCATTTCGAAGACTGACGGTAAAAATGGATAGCAACCAGGAAACAAATGTATTATCTGAGAGGCAAGTAAGTAAATACATAAATATTTTAGTGTGGAGTACATACAAAAAACGCATGTACAACCATCACATACACCCTTCTGCCATACCGATCAAGCTTATTTAGGAAAAAACCCTTTGGTTGAAATCAACTGAAAAAAGGAAGTATGTTGTACGTTTTGTCTTTCACATACACCACCTGCTAGCTAGCTAGCCTGTGATCCTGATTCTTTTTAAAACAGAATCCACATGACGCGACAAATCCAACATAAAGTGCCTACATGCAGTGCATCCTGCAAATGAATTGAAGGCCAGGGGCACATTATACTGAGCTATCCGAGGCACATGTAAATCATTGCAGATGTAGATTGGAACACAACGTGAGCAAATAAGAAGTACAGATCGATTACCTTTAGACCAAGATTACCTTTAGACCAAACATTACAGGTAAATAACGTGTTCATAACACATAGACATTGGTTTGCCAAGTGCTTTTTGTGTCCATTAGATGATCGGGACAACCTCACTACTACCACACCATTATGCCATAAAATACATCTCCACAAGCACGTATGTATGGCTATATCATTGTATCTCTATACGTTCTTTGAAATTGTACCCATATATATAGATGTGCAAAAAATTAATAAGGTTGTAGCCAAAATGTTTGGAACGGGCATGGTTGTGTCCTGGCATGCATAATATACAGTATTATGGGAACAGGGGTGCCCGATCTTCCGTCAGGTGAAGGATAACTCGTTTTGAACGGAGCGCAACACACCGATCCGGCTTCAAGTCAGCAACTCGAACCCCGCAATCTTAGCACCACGACCCCTCTGGTTATCAACCGTGTCACAACCCGGTTGACCTCGCCGAGAAGGCTAATCCCTGCCTACGAAACGAAGAACACAAGCAAGAACTCGAAAGAACGCAGCTCAATATGAAGTGACTCTGCAGATGTATGATTAAGATCGAAAGTTGGGGTTCTACAAACCGATAGACAACGAAACTGTTCTCGGCAGAATAATCTAAGCAAAACCCAAGTCTAAACGACAGCGGCTACTGAATTTAATGTCATAGGGGCGAGCTAGGGTTTGGGGAGCCGCGCCCACGGCATGGGCCGAAGGCCCAACACGATACAAAGCCTGAAAAGGCCCAAAAACAGGTGTCGCAACACCTTTTCGTGGTCACACAGCATGATCCACGAATGTTCTGGAGCTAGGACCAGAACCAAAAAAAGCGTCTCGTCGTCACGGTTTCAACGCATCCAAGAACTCCTCGATTGGACGTCGTATGAAGGAGATATCGCAGTTTGACCACAAGCGTGTCGGCTGAAATCGTGGCGACGACTTGTAGCTTGGAGATGAGTCCGGCTCGTGTACGTCCATCATGGTGATGTCCTCATCACAGTAGCTGAGGTGGAATGAGCTACAGTAGGCCTGGATAGTAGCAACACATAACAACAATGAGATTCGTATCTTTGGCATTATTACATACATAGACTTGAATATTGTGCATAGTGATCACCTATACACATGCTTGTAAAGAAAATGACTCTCTAGACCATTGTTTCTTCAATTAATTGTTATAAAGTTGGATATGCTTAAATCTCGTCAAACCACAACTATTTAAATTGGATCATGTGTTTTATGTTTATATGATCATATCCATACATTGTCGATGCTCCCACCGACTGTTGCGTACGTCGAAATTCATCTCATGGTAGGCTGGCCTGGCACTGCAGCTACTGGTGGCCAGCATAATATTCACATAGCATAGCATCTCGATCCATGACATTGCAGTGCACACGTGTGCGTGTGATGTGCGCTGGTACGGCAGGAGTCAAGATGGCAACGGGCAAAATCCGCGCGGATAGAAGTGCTGGATATCCATGCCCGCGAGTAAAAAACCATGCCCGCATCCGCGCCCGTCACCCGAGATGGACAGAGAACCATGCCCGCGCCCGCAATCCGCGGATATCTCGTGCCCGCGGGCACGCCCGTTTGCATCAACAAGTAAACTTTATACCTCAGAAAGTAAAGAACCATCTCAGTAGATGTTACAATGCATATGCAGTTGTTAAAACAGATTAGAAGAACAGATAAAAAAAATTCCATGCGTGGCGTCCCGGGCTCCTGGCGGTGCGGCTCCCTGGCAACCTAGCTTGCGGCCTGCCCTTGGCCCCTTGCGACGCTGCTCCCTGGGGGGGCCTGCCGCCTGCGGACTGGAGGAGGGGCGGTGCCTCGCGGCGCGGCCGCGCGGGCTCGCGGTCCGCGGGATGCGGGAGCGCGACGGGAGATTGGAAATAAATATCCATTGGATTTCATCTCGCACCCGCGCCCGTGCCCGCGGGCATAGACATGAATCCGCATCCGCATCCATCGGGTTTTATATCCGCGGGTACGCGGATATTCCGTGCCCGTTGCCATCTTGAGGCAGGAGGGTTTCAACCAAACGCACGTTTGTGTGGCTGTGTGCTTCTATAACATAACATGGCACTTTTTCTTGCTAATCTAAAATAAACCCGACATCCTTTCAGAAATTCGACTACCTGAGATGCAGAAGTCCCCTTTGCGAATTGCGACGGACAAGGGAAGCGGATCATCGGGAGAACAAAGCCACAGAGTTTATTGTTATTGCAGCAGCAGCAGAAGAAGAAGAATTAATCAGCAGCACCGTGTGTACCATATTCACGGTACAGTTCGACTGACTCCTTTCAGAGGTCGTCTTGACTCATGAGTGTCAGGAAATGAATACCACGGGGAGCTTGAGTTTGAGGAGAATGCAAACTATATACATGCCATGCGCACTCGCGTTTTTGTCACCGCACTTTCATGCAACCAGGAATGAAGCTGCAAATGGTGGTGTTAGTGTACTACGTTATGGACACGACATAACCACCAATGCGGTGGTAAGTGTATCACCATGCTCCCATTTCTGCCTGCCTTCCGTTCCCATATAATCTAATTAATAAACTCCACGTGTTCTTGAAAAATCTACAATTGCCCAGTGAAACCATCGACCGAAACTGTTTCATCCGTAGTAGACAACTGAACATATGTCTCTGCTGACATTGTAATATATAGAGTTAGTGGTCTGGAGGGCAAGAGGTATAGCCGTGGACAACATGTAAATTAAGCAGTCGTATGTGCAGTAGGTGAGGCATATAATGAGTTAATTGGAGTATATATACTCCGCAGGTAGAGAAATTTTCTTGATGCCTCTTCCTAGTGACCCTGCGCGGTGATCGCAAAAAGACGAGCGGTTAAACTTATGGTGAAAAAAAAATTAAACGACATATATTTTAGAACGGACGGAGTAATACGGTGGGAAGCTCCCGTCAGTTTCCACCATCGCCTTCCCTTCACACTGATCCCTAATTAACGCGCGTCTGCTTTGATACCGGCCGGGGCAAGAAAGCGAGCTTAATTGATTAGCTGCAAAGCATCCTCCATCATCACCGACAGGTCCATCGCCTACTCGTGGCGATCACAGTCGTGCTTGCCATGGTCGTCGTTGCCGTCCACGCGGCGAGGGTGGCACCCTGCGGCGGCGCCTGCTCGGCGCCGGCGGGGAGGGCGAGGGACGCGGTGGCCATGCTCGTGGCGAGGCTCCCCGCCGGGCCAAGCCGCCGTGGCCCGGGGCACTGAGATAAACATATAAAATGGTTGGGATTTTTCTGCACACCACGACACGGTGGATGCAGCGTCTGGGGACTCTGTACAGTCATAAGTGCGAAAGATTTTGTTTGCTTACATTGTGTACAAATGAGAACATATCGTCATGCTTATGAATTAATAAGACATGAGAAATATGAGAACATGCACATGCTCCCGTGCTATGCTTATAAATAAGAACGTATCTAACCAGACATAGATATGATATCTTGCCTAATTTTGCTTCACCTGGAAGCATTTCTTCACAACTATCAATAAGGTTGTAATGGTGAAGGAGGGTGGTAATCAGGGGCGCTAAATTGAGGTGTCTCCTTGCGGTCGCAGAGGTCATCCATCCCTAGGTGGCACTACCCTTGATGCATCAGCTTATTGTAAATGAACTGTGGCGTCAAAGCATAATTCTTTTCCCGGTTCAAATGCTGCTTCAAGCTCTTCGTAGCTTTGCTGAACTTTCAGGTTCTTCGATGCAGTCAGGCCCTCCTGTAAAGACATTTGACCAAAATTGTGGTGACCGGGCATATGATCGTATAAATATCAAAATGCTGTAGCTTGGTGTTTAATAAAAGGCCAATCTGTAATAAATTTTCCCCCAAGGATCCATCCAATGTAAGATTGCTGGCTCTAACAAGCTGTTACAGAAACTGTTAAAAAAATAAAACAGTAATAAAGATTAAAGAATGGCTACATGAAGATCAGAAGTGCCTACAAAAATAATAGGGATAATGAGATGATATTGAGGTGTTCGTTAATCTCCCAAAAAAATCGACAACAGATACTTACTTTGAGTAACACTACATAATACTGAACCTCGTATAAAATATCATCAAGGAAGCATAACCAACCATTTCAAATTTAAATTCAGAGAGTTATGAAATAATATATACCTTTTGAACATATTCAGCAACGGTGCAATTTATAATTTTCTTGATGGTTTCTTTCTTCACTTTTGATGGCCCAATTAAGTGTAGAGCGACTTCTTTAGGTATCTTCAGCACCGCGGAGTAATTAGCAAGTTAGAACAATTTCTGCCTATTTGCAAATGGGTTCAGGCAGATATAAACTGGAAGCATAACTTTTGAATGGGAACTTACATCTGGAGTTTTCCCTGGATGATTCAGGTAGCACCATATGGAAGACAATGTCAAGGTAGTACACAGTGTTAGCTCCATATGGCAAATTTAAACAACGGAAAGTATAATATACAAATAACCAGACATTAACATTCTTTTATGCAGTTTAACCTATATGGCACATGAGGTGAATCCAGAATTTGCAAGGTGTGAGTACAAATCACACGAGCACAGTTGCAGCCTTGCAGGCAAAACTATACGAAATTGCCTAACGATGGACAGAAATCAGGGTTTTTACTAGTTATGAGTATACCTCCTTTCATACGTCGGAAGCCGGGAAGGGGTTGTGCAGCAGCAACACTCTTTTTGAAAACTTTCTCAAAGATAGAATCTGTCATTGTTCCTGATACTTTTACTTGTATCTGCATTTTATCAGAAATATAATGGAAACATAAAATCAAGAAGAGATCAGTCAAAATAGTTTAGGATTCATTGACACCTTCCACACATTACTGACAACGAAATGCTAGCTAACCTTTATCAGACCATCCTCTTCAGTATACACTGATACACAGAAGTCTTTGAAAGATACTGACGACTGCATCAAGTTCTCTGTACCTGATAGTTAAAAGAATGACTGGTTAAGGATTTTGGTATAGACATTGTTAAAATTTAATTATGTACGGAAATATGTGCGGAAGGTGTAAACACCCCAGGATTTTCAAAATATACAATTTCAAGGAATTGATAAAGAGGAATAGCCATACATTGTACTGAAGATGCTGCCCGAAGCGAACCACAATCTTTCCGGTTGAATCTGCAGAGAAATTATATAAGAACCACAAAGTACTCATTAGCATTATGGGCAAGATATCACCTCTGTAATACAATGTAGCATAAGAGATAGATTAGGCCAACTGTCACTGATTTGCTCATTGATAGGGCATCCCTAACTACAGTTTTAAGCAAAAAGAACTGTATATGGCAATACAAAAGATAGTAAGGCACCAAAAACAACCTACCTTTGTGAAGGTTGTGTGTTTAGCACCATTGAAGAAGCTACAGATCGGAATCGATGAGAAAACTGACACTGAAATCTCATTCCCCTGGCACATACATGATTGGTTATCTGCAGGACAACCCACATATTCAGATTGTAATTCCAAAAGATGAGCCGAAGTAGGAAAAATCAGTACTGGGACATGAATATATAGGTGGTGCAAGACTGAATTATCCCTTCCTTCAGTAATCTTCTCAAGCAAAGTGCCATACATAATTAATTTGCAATGATGTTGGCCTCTCTGAAATCTAACGTGTTTTAGGCTTGTAAGCCTTCATTGGTTGCCAACAAAAGTACAAAACGATGAATGTCTCAAAAAAGTCAGAATTCAGCTAAACTCCTTGAATTCTAGTGCACACGCTTCCACAAGCAAAATAATCACTGAAGACTGAAACCTAGTTTTCTTCCCAAGTCCGAGGATAGACAAGAAACGAAGTGCCTAGCCCAAAACTAAAGCTGGCCTGTAGAGCAAACCAAGATATGCGCAAAAATATCTTAGCCTAATCTGAACCATTTCAGCATAATTGCCTAGAATGTGTTACTACAACCAATATTATCCTTGCAAACCGCAGAGTAGAGTAAGCTCCGGCCTGAAGAGCCAGCATCAGATTGAGGGCGTCGCTCACCTTGCGGTTGGGGCTGACGAGGGCCATGGCCGCCGGCGTAGCAAGGGAGCTCCCGATGGGAGTGGATAACTCCATTGCCCCTCCTTGGAGGTCGCAGGTTCCCAAGAATCCAACTCCGGAACTTCCCCTTCTGACTTTCTGAGGCGATCCGTACGATTGGGGATCGGACGGTTGATATAGAGCCAAGACGGGAGATGTCTGGCTCCTAGTTCCATCCCAGCCGTTGGTTCCATACAGGACGGAGGAAATGGCTCCGTGAGCGCCTTCAGTTTCCGCGGCGGCGATGGCGGCGGCGGCGGGGGCGGGGGCGTACGAGGAGATGCTGCAGGTGGTGGAGGCGTGCGCGGTGCGCATCAGGTGGCGCCTCCGCCCCTGCTCCAAGCGCCGCCTCCTCAACGGTCAGTTCTCACTCACGCGCTCTGTGTTCATCTCTGTATTATTTGGGCTTTGCTGTTGACGAGAGTCCCATTTCTTAATTCGTCAGTTCCATGCTGCCTTGGTAGTCTGCTGCTAAAGTTGTATTTTTGATTGGTGAGATTTTAACCTCGCCCGATTTCAGAAGCCAATTCATCCACTAGACCATTACATGATCCACCTTGGTTGAAGGCTTTGAACTGACCTTCTGTTTGTACCACTGTAGTTGCAGGTCATTTGGTCAGTAGTTGCAACAGGTTTAAATGTTTGATGAAAATATGCTGGTTGTTAATTCACAGACTATTAAGTGAGGAGAGTGGAAGGCGCCATATCAGATTATATTGCTAGTATATTGATGAACAAACTAAACTTGCCAGATATCCTCTTTCTCTGCACCGGGTTGCGGCCTGTGGTACTGGTAGACTATGGTGGCATAATGCCTCAGTTACAAGAGAATCTTTGCAGCCTGCTGCATCATGCCCGACAGGTAATCTCATGACCTCTATGTATTAAGTATTTAAATTTTCTGTACTAGTTTAATACATAGAATCAGGTATTCCATATAAAACAGTTTATCTGCTAATTGTCATCACCTCACTGATGATGAACGATTGCTGGAGATAATAATGCCATTTGTAGTGTCATTTTCTTGCAAGCATATTAGCATATTTTGTTTCCACCCACTGTAGCTTGAAGTTTCAGGCATATGCGCATTTGATGTGGCTTTTACCTTGAGCCACCACCCACCAGCCAAGCCCTTGTTCCATGGAAGGCTGTATCCTTGTGCCAACAGATGCTCTATTGATCTCAACAGTGACTAGAAGTTTTTATATTGCTCTGGCATCCAACAGTTACATTTAGGACAAAAAATGTCTTGAATGATGGTCTTTAATTTCTTTTCCTTAAACACTCTCTATCTTTTAATATGATTTTATGGTGTAGCTTTGACCTGTGTTATGGTATGGTTCCCAACTGCTGTCAGGACTAATCTACTATCTGTACTAGAGGTCATTTGGGTTACATCTGTATATTCGTCTGCATCAGTTCAGCCTCTGTTTTAAAAAGCGGCGCCTGGATCGCCTAGCACCTAGGAATTTTTGTGGCTAGAGTGGTTTAGGACTTGACCCAAGTATGAAACTGAAATAAATTAGACGTGTATGAAGATGAATTATGATCATAGAACTCATGGGTGCATGAGAATGCCAAATTTGTTGTTTTAATATGATATATTCCTTTTGTTTAACAAGGCACTACTCCAACTGAGCAGAAAAAATACGACCGCCTGCCTAGTGCTTTTTGTAAATTTCAGCCATGTTAATATTATCCTTGACTTGCAGGAAACGAGCATATTGAATCCACTTCGAGTAATGGTTATAAATGATATGCTTTACTTGATCCATGTTAAAGGACTTGCTGAATATGCATCGCCAAAAGCAAGGTCACAGCACCAGCTAGCTTTCGTGGATCTAGAGAACAACTGTTCCAGAGTATTTACCTTGGATCGTACTTTTCTGTTTTTGTCTACTGTGGTGAATCTATCAAGTTTCTTCTTACTGAAAACTTGTTTGTATGCAGCTGCTTACAAACATAGAAGCGAATGAGACTGTACTGGAGCTTGTATCTATCCAAGACCGATTTTCAGCCAAATACCCTGTTGAAGCAGCTGTAGATAGGCCTGTCATTCGACCTGGAATAACAAAGCAAATGTCAGGACTTCCAGATAGAACTATTGATGTGGAATGCACTGACAATCACATTGACAACAGGACCTTACTGGTAGTTGATATGAGTGCCTTCCTTGAGACCGCCCAAATTGCCTTGCCCTCTCTGAATGGGTAATTACTGGTTCTGTGTGTCATCAAAACTCTAACCATGGAATTCACAGTCCAATAATATTTGAACACTTTGAAAACAAACATTTGCATGGCGTCTCTATAAAAACATGGCACCTTTATTTGTTTTGCTAGTTCTGTTAACACCGAAAGAAGTGTCTTCCATTCTTATGATTGCTATATTGGTGAAATTTGGCATTTGATTTGCTCTCTCCCAGTGACATGTTTTGTGTTTCAATGTCTGCAGGTGGCTTTTGGGTTACCCAGTAACTTATTTGTTCCGCAATGGAAGTGCTGAGGCGGCTGTACAGAATCTCTCCAAGCACTCTCTGCATATCTACCGAGTATATGTGTGTGGAAGTTGTCAGTCAGGTGCCAAACAATCAGAAGAGGAACTGATGAGGTAAGATGCATTGTAAACTTTTGCTACTCTCACATGCTTATGTTTACACCTTTCTTACTGCATGAGGTAAGACAAAAGCTTCTGTAACCTGAAATTTTCATAAGTATGTGCTAATGTGATATCATTATATATATGTGTGTTTACTGTTTCTTCCCTAATGCTTGCGGGTACCCTTTAGTGCAGCCATGCCTGGCAGGTGGAAGCACCTCTTTTGGTCCTTCGCTGTGGAATTTTACATTGGATCTTATAAACTAACTGGTGTATGGTTGCCAGTTTTTCAGTTCCTTGTTGCGTGAGTATGAAGCGTGATGAAGAGCCATGGGCCGAATCATTTAAAGTTCGCATGAGTGAGAAACTCAGGCAATGCAACCAAGTCTGGGCATCCATGAGACTTGAGGTCGAGGTTTTCCAGAGCCAATCGCAGGTCGTTGTTTTATAGTTTGTCATGACTCAGGATGCACTTTTACAGCATGAACTCTACTATGCGGATCAGCGACTTATTAGAAGCTTCGCCACCTGAGTCATGAGCCCAAGAAATGAAGGGCCTTGATCAGTTGCTGGCCTGCTGCAGCTCCCGGATACACAACTCCATGAAATGAAGGCCGGAGGTCATCCTCCATTATCTAATAAACATCCATGACAGTTGCATCGTGCTTGAGTTTTTGTTTCGAAATTGCAATCCGCATGGAAAATAAGTGGCAGAAATGTGAAAATATTCGATGTACTATAAGTTCCTCTATTTATCCATTGGTGTTGAGTGTTGACATTATATACTGTCCGTTGAAGATAGTACTTGAATCTCCTAACTGAACTCTCTTCTTTTACATGGAAAAGAGTTTCCATTTAACCTGAAGCCAAATTGGCATTTCGTTCAAAAAAAAGAAGCCAAACTGGCATTGGTCATGGTACTGATTACTGAATTACATGAGCGGCGGCAATATTGATTTTTTTTTCTTTTTTACATCATCAAAATTCTTTTTTTACATCAACAAAATTCATGGATATTGAAACTTCATCTGCCCGATTGACAGTTGCGATGCATATATCGCGCAATCCTCAAATTGGTGTCAAGTTCCACTCGTCTCATGCCCTCTTGACGCCTTGACGGGTTGGTTGAGAACTTGAGATGCATATCAGCATCTGTGAGAGCCTGTAAGCAAAGCTTCGGCTTCCGCAAGCATACTACTTTAGTTACATCAGTTGGCGAGCGCTTATTCCGGATTTTGGTGGACAGCGTTCTCCGAGTACGGCACGGCACGCCTTGGTGCACGGCGCTCTGATTATATAGCGTAGCCTTTTATTCAGTGTATGATCTGCATGTATGTATGCTTGTAATCGTGTTGTATACTCGCCTATATATAGTCTGTTGCAATCAGTAATCACCGCATAAATCTAAGGGGAAATTACAACTTCCATGGTATCTCAGCTTCAGGTTCTGATCCCAATTGTTTAATTTAGCCCACCCTTCTCTTTGGTCACCATGAGTGACACTACAGCGTCGTCAGTTCCGCCATCGCCGGCAGTTCTACGTCGTTTTCCATGTCTGGCGCCACCAGCGGAAGCACCACCTCTGCTTCCTTGGTTGCCGTTGTTTCACCTTTCTCCCAGACGATCTATAGACTATAGTGTCAAGTACCATAAGTGGCGCAACTCTTCCTCCTCAGTCCTCATCCTCGATCGGGCACTTCAATCTGCGCGTTCATGTTGAGAATCGCGATCAACAGCATGATGCATGATCCCAAGGGGGTCAAGGAGAATATGCAACATTCTCATATAGATCTACACCACCATCTATGAAGATCTTACGGACATGGTTATGTCCGTCAACAAGAACCCCCCACTGCCGAGGCCGTCTGGGACAAGCTTGGTACCTACTTCTACGCCAACAAGCCTAGCCGTGCTGTGCATTTTGAGGCCGAGTTCCACGGCAAGCAAGACGATCTCTCCATCAGCATGTACTGCCACAAATCAAAGCCCTCTCCAACACTCAGAGAAAGTCTTGATTTGTGGCAGTAAGTGTTGATGCAGAGATCACTTGCTCGAGGCCATGGAACTTAGCCTCAACATGCATAGCACGGCTGAACTTGTTGGCGTAGAAGTTGGTGCGAAGCTTATTTCAGACGGTGTAGTCGGTGAGATTCTTATGGTAGGACATAATCATGTTCATAAGGTCTTCGGAGATGGAGATGGTGGCGTAGATTCACATGAAAACCTGCATATTCTCCTTGACCAACTCGAGATCAGCGTGATGGGGATCGTGATTCTCAACACGGTTGTGCAGGTTGAAGTGGCCGATGATTAGCAAGAAAAGGTTATGCCACTTACGGTAGTTGTTAGATTCCATGGCAATGTTGACGTTGTGGATCGCTCCGAAGAAAGGCGAAACAACAGCAACCGAAGAAGCTGATCGAGATGGTGCTTCCGCTAGGCCACGATGGTACGTACTTGTTACTCAAGGAGACGAAGGGGAAGGGTGGGTGGGCTTAGATTTATGCAGTGATTACAACAGCCTATATATAGGCCACGGTTCCAAGCATGCATACATGCAGATCATATGCTGCATGAAAAAAGCTACGCAATACGATCGGAGCGCCGTGCCACTAGCCTTCTCAGCCTATTTCGCATCAAACTATATGGGCCCAAAAGGAAACTTAACCGTGGAGCCCATGTTTGGCCCAAATAAAATTAGCAGCTTTAGGCCCAGTTTAAGATCTCTCGGGGTCGGGTACGAAGGCAACTCCGGCCCGGTCTCGCGGCTCCCCCCCTCTCTAGTTCTCTTCGTCTTCGGCTTCAAGAAAGAAAAATAAAGGCAAAGCGGAAGGCACTGTCTCTTATAGCGGCGGCGACAGGTGAGGACACCGAAGACGTAGATCACCGTCGCGGATCGAAGAAGAGGAGGAGCGACATGGCGGTAAGCATCTCCTTCAACGGTTTCGATTCGTGTTCGCCTACTGGTGCTTGACGCATCGTTGTGGGGCTTCCGCAGTGGCAGCAGGCGATGGGATCTCACGCGGCGGGCGGGAGCCAGGCGCCGGCGCCGCCGGCGGCCGCGGCGGGAGGAGGCGAGACGCAGCGGACACTGTGAGTTTCTCGATTTATGTTTCGGTGCTTGGTTCAGATCGCGACTTGCGTTAGTTTGCCCCTTCTTCGTGTGAAGAGGGGGGAAAGCTTTTTTTTTTTGCGGTGAGACTGTGGTGAGGGTGATCTGGGAACAGAAGGGGAATTTGATCTTAAGCCATCGCTCCGGGATGACTTTTTGGTGTCTTCCCCTGGAGAATCCTGTTGGGGGGAAAACTAGGGTTTTGTCTATAGGAGCACTGTGGAATTTTGCGGATTAGGGTTAGTGATTCGTGGTGCTGTTGTAACTCGGCGTTGAGATGTCTGCAGTTATCAGCATGGATGTTTATGAATCTCTCCAAACTGCTTGGATGTGGCCTCTACAGGCTACCATAGTAGGCATTGTCGAGTATGCTTGTCATTTTGCATGTAGTTGAGCAGTACTATTTAACAATTCTTACAAGATATATAAGTAGGAATATCAGAGGATTTGTTAGCATGTGGTTCATTTGTTTTCTTTTCTTATGTCCAATCTAACTTAATTGGCAAATAAGGGTTCTTGTTTATAATTGGCAAATAAGGGTTCTTGTTTATGAAATCGCAGCATCATTTAGAATATGTTCCTTATTGGGGAAAATGGAACCTACTTTACTTGGTATGTATGCTTTTGCTAAAGTGTGAAACAATATTCTTACAGTATGCTATGTCTTCATCAGCCACTGCTCCTGATTAGCCATGCCATGGCTTCTCTGTTAGGGCAATATGGCTTGCATTAATTGTTTGCCTGTTATTTTCATAATGCCTCCACTTTCCAAGCTTCCTTGCAATATGGCATTTCTATTCAACTCTTATATGATTCTATTGTGGTGTTTGCTTGTTCTAAGTTTATCAATTCATGTAATTTACTCCTGCCATTGTTTCACATCAATAGGTATCCGTATGTGACTGGTACTTCAGTCATTGCATTGAAATACAAGGATGGTGTGATCATGGCTTGTGATACTGGAGGTTAGTCCCAGTTCTTCTGTACAGGAAAATACCATATTACAATAGGGAACTTAGTTTTATCTTCAATTGCAGCCTCCTATGGGTCAACTTTGAGGTACAAGAGTGTGGAACGCATCAAGGCAGTTGGCAAGCATAGCCTCATTGGAGCTAGCGGAGAGTTCAGTGATTTCCAGGAGATTTTGCGCTACCTGGATGAACTAACGTAAGTTCCATCACTAATGGGTGGATATGGGACTTCATAGTGATTATATGGTGAATTCATGTTTTTGTTCATACATAATGCTATGGAAATCTGAATCTCTTCATTCACCCTTTCTTTTCAGTTTGTCTGATCATATGTGGGATGATGGGAACTCTTTGGGCCCCAAGGAGATCCACAGTTATTTGACAAGAGTAATGTACAACAGACGCAACAAGTTTGATCCTCTCTGGAACTCACTTGTACTTGGTGGAGTTAAAAAGGGTCCAAAGGGTGATGAGAAATATCTTGGAATGGTATGTTCTTTTTCAAAATGAATATTATCTTATTGTTTCAATTTGTCAACATCTTATGCCAAATTATTGGCATGTGCAGGTTAACATGATTGGTACCCACTTTGAGGAAAATCATGTTGCTACTGGATTTGGAAATCATCTGGCGATTCCGATACTTCGTGCTGAATGGCGTGAGGATATGGCTTTTGAAGAGGCTGTTAAGCTGGTTGAGAAGTGCTTGTTGGTCTTGCTGTACCGTGATAGGTCATCTATCAACAAATTCCAGGTATGAACCCAAATCTTTGTTAATGTATCTAGTTTGTTGAACCAGTAAAGCATTTTGCAGAGGCATGATTACAGGTTGCTCTAACATGTACTTGAATGACAGATTGCCAAGATCACAACTGAAGGATCAACCATCTACCCGCCATACTCCTTGAAGACCTATTGGGGCTTCTCTCACTTTGAAAACCCAGCCCAGGGTGCTGTAGGGTCATGGTAGATTTATGCTCCTCGCACGCTGCATATCAGGCCATGAACTTAGGGGGGAGCCATCTCTGCCTTCAGCAATGCTTTCAGCCCTTGTGCATGTTTGTTCTGAACATCACAGAAACTTCGCATTTCCTTTGTATGACATGACGGTTATGATTCAGCGAGTTTAATTCCTGTGAACGTTAAATGTGGTTGATATGGATGTGGTTTCTCGTGCCAATTACTCAGTTGCTGAAATGGGCGTGTAGGGTTCCCTTGTTTTCGAATCTCGGTTTCTGGTGCCGCTTCTGTTTTGATTGTGCGGGCCGCTACTATTTCTGGTTGCTTGCATATGCTGGAACTTGAAGGTCTATGCTATGCTACGTGAGCGCACGTCTTGGCAAGTGATGAACACTAATAACTTATTATTTCCTGTGAGGCTATATTACTGTGCCAATGCTCTGCGATCCTACAGAACAGGCTATATTAATTGTAGGATACCCTATATATATATATATATATATATATATATATATATATATATTACTTCATCTATCGACAAATGTCTGCGTAACCTATTTCACCAAAGGCTTTTTCGCTTAGTCACAGAAGAGTCAGGTCGCCGGCCAGGCAGCGCTACTTGATGCCATCGCCAGGCTTCTCTTCTGTTACGGCTTAACGCCTACTCGTAGTTTCAGTAACCTTCCAGAACGAAAATGTCTAAACAACAAGCGAGTTTCAATGTATCTCACGACCCAGGCAATAAAGCGTACACATCTGCTGAACAAAGTTAACGCACGGAAAACAGTCAAGCTGAGCTTGTACCAATACTGAGAAATGTAAATGACAACATGGTAAATCTACACAAAGGTGCACTTGCTACATTCATTGCAAAATTGTGTCACCGACACTTGAGAGTTACAGGGCATGGAACCGGGATAGCTACCAAGATGATCCACTATTTTTTTCGTTACAAAGAGAATGTACACATGGAAAACAAGAATCTTATTACGCACCGGAGTTAAAAATTGTCGCTGTCCTCAACAAATGTCAACAAATATCTAACAACTAACCGCCTATGATCTTCATTGCTTTCTTTACTCGTCAACTCTATCGCGCCTTTCATTATCCGGGAATACAGCCTCTCAAGCTGCGGCACACCATAGCCTGCCGTGAGCTCCATGAAGCGTTGCTTTAGGGCATCTAGCTGTCCAAGCAAGTCATCACCTGTGGCCACGGCAGTGGCAACTTCACTGTTGTCAGTCTCCATGGGTTCAGGACGGGCAGGTACTTCTGGTGCTTCAGCTGGTGAATTGCCGGTTTCTTTCAGTGTGCCATTTGAATCTGGTTCTTTTGGAGCTTCTTCTGGGGAAGTCGGCTTTGACAAATCTATATCTTCTGGAGTCCTTTCATCTCTTGCAGACACATCTTTAGTCATGCCTGAAACAAACAACCGTGCAGGGTTTTCCACAGTTATTGCTATCACATCTTGACAAACAAATACATTGGTTATAATCAAGATCATGAGAACTAACCCTGTTCATTTTCAGCGCTTTTCTTCTGACGCTTTAGCACTTCATAACTTTGTGACAGGTTTACTTCTGGCTGTACATTGCGAAGCCTTGCACTTATTCTAGTACCAGAAACCAGCTGAGCAACAGGCGCCGCTTGAAGAATATAGCTATCTTCATCATCCACAACCTGTGGTCCCCCCTGTGAAGCAATTTTATCACAGAAGGACACCAAAGATGGGTCCATCTGTGACAACATACCTTGCACCTGACCAAAAAGGGGTTCATTAGCCACTTCAAAGATAATTAGTATAGTGTCACAGTTAACAACCCAATGTATTCAAAAGTAGAAGAAATAAGATACCACATCTCGGAGTTCACATGCTCTACTGACGATCCTGGATCCGCTGTAGTCCTCCCCATTATAAGTCTGTAAAGGTCATAAACTCATTAGCAACAGTAGTGAAGTTTGGCAATTATTTAAGCTGCTATCCTCAAAACGCTCATCACTGAGTCGTAATGTACTTAAGCAATGTAGGGCCAGAACATATGCAGCATTAATAAAAAAAATCTAAATTCTCCAAAAGATCTACCTTCGCATTCGAGACAATAAGATCAATATCCTTCATGAATGCTGCCCTGGTAAGGTATTGTCCAGAGTCCACCCTCTGCAAGACAGTAGCCATATCCATGGGCTTGTGAATTACTGATCGATAGTCAGGTACCTCCTCTTCTGATACTGGGAAGTGAAACACATTGAACCTTTTGTTGTATAAAATTCTGAAAAGATGAGCAGTCACACCATTAGTTATATCAGGTTTCAAAAACCAAATGAACAATATCGTGATAAGATACTAACATACTAGTGCAATATTGCTTATGCAATAGAGGATGAAAAATGAGTGGACTACCAGAAACATTGAATATTCAAGGCAAGAAGTGAAGGAAAATATTTTAAAACACCCTCTCAAGTAACATAATTGATGTGTTTTGACCTAAACCTTAGAAGATAGGTTTTATGATTTTGAAATATCAGAAAAAAAAATTAACTGCCTGTATAGTTATTAACTGGTGGCGATAATATTAAGCTGAATAAAGGAGGAAACTGCAGACCGGTTACAAATATCTCGGAGACACATCCTCATTCGACGAACAGCATGCTGCTCAGCTTCTGCCTTAGCCTTTAGCTCTGAAACCTTAGGTCCCTCAACTTCCTTTGGAGCTTTGGGAAGATCAATAGCAGATTTCTGTTTCTTTGACTTGTTTCTTGATTCCTCCGTTTGGAAAGAGAGCAATGACTCAAACAATATACTGAAGTATTGCAATCTATCATCGTAACTTGGTTGATCCACTTGGTACCTATCAAACATTTTTATTTCTTGGTGAAAGATAAGACAAAGGAGGAAATGCAGCGAATTTCGTGTGAACCAGGTGATATTGAATCATAAATATCATGTTATACAAAGAACTAAAGTGTGCAAGTCAATGAAAAAGGAAACATAATTTATCCTCAATTATGTTCCTAGCATTACAACATATCTAATGCCTAAGGTCAAGCAAAATGCTTCCATGATTTTTGGTGAACAAGAAAGGATGGAATAGTAGATGACATATACAAAGCACTTACAGATATCTAGGGTCAAGGGTACAGTAATTTATAATAAAAACTGAGCAACAAATATATAGTAAATGAACTAACAGTCTAAGCAACAGGTACGCAACCGTCACTTTCTATCTACCTAACATCAGCAAGAAAAGCCAAGTAGCCAGCACAACCCAGGAAAAGTAGGAAAAAAAATAAGGCAAGCAATTTACATATTGCGAGAAGAGAATATGGAAGCACACTCTTCTTCGAGGTCAGTGAAGGCCACTGATGATGTTCCTAGCAACAAAACTGGAAGGTTGGATGGCAACTCATTCAACAGAGTCAATAACACGGCCCTGAGCTGTTCGTGTGCCTGTAGCATAAAAAAAAATAAGTACTTAAGTGAATAATCATTATTCAACACTTGTCAAAGTCATGCCAAAGCAACAGTCATTGAATAACTAAAACAGCGTGTCTACTAACCGTATCCCACCAAAGATGGAACTGAGGCAGGTAGAGAATGGATGGGGTTGTTCTCTTGGCTTCCCCAAAAATATGCACAAGAGCTTCTTCAGGTGTCTTTGCACTTGGATCAGAGAGAAGAGAAGGCAGCCCCAAAGAGTGAACAGAAAACTTCTCAAGCTCATGCAAAACAGCTGGTCCCACATGATCCTGCTAAGCCAAAAACATATTAGCAAGCGAAAGAAAGGCACGTAGTATGATGTTGTCTATTTATAGAAAGGAACAGCCCTACCAGTCCAACACTTTCACCACCGCATATCAAAAGGCGAGGTCTATAAACAAGGGGGATGGAAGAGCCGTAGGAAAGGGCAGAGAACTTGCTAAAATCTACAGATGAAAGAAAAGGGAAAATATCGGAAATCCGTTCCATTATTTTCTCAAGATGCCTCTTCAGACAGGGAGCGATAACTGATGAAAGTGGCCTTGAATGCACAATGGATCCCCTATGCGCAGCTGGAGTTATTGTAGACATAGCTTCCAGAAAGTGGTACTTCTCAACACTGACCGAATCAACATCAATGACAAACTTGTCATCACTAGTGTACACCTGAGGATACTTCTCCCTAAATGCTCTAATAGCTGCTTCGGTACACAATGCTTTCAAATCAGCTCCACAATATCCCACACAGCTAGCAGCAAGCTCCATCTTTAGTTCCTTCGGTGGAGGATCCTTCCATTTCCTTGTATGAATATCCAGTATTTCAGCTCGAGCCTCATAGCCAGGTAAAGGAAAAAAGAACTCACGATCGAATCGGCCAGGTCTACGCAATGCTCCATCAATGGCATCAATTCTGTTAGTTGCTCCAATCAAAACAACTTGCCCACGTGAATCAAGACCATCCATCAAAGCAAGCAAAGTTGAGACAATTGAATTGTGAATCTGCTCTTGCTTGCTAGACCTCACAGGTGCCAGGCCATCTATTTCATCAAAAAATATAATGGACGGTTGATTCTTTTGAGCTTCCTCAAAAAGTAACTTGAGCTGTCTTTCAGCCTCTCCCACCCATTTACTAAGAACATCAGCCCCTTTGCGCATATAAAAACTGACCTTCTGGCCAGCTTTAGATGCAGCACAAGCCAAGGCACGGGCAATCAACGTTTTCCCTGTACCCGGCGGGCCACAGAGCAGAACTCCTCTAGGAGGAGTAATGTGGTAGTTTGCGAAAAAATCTGGATACAGCAAAGGGAAGAAAACCATTTCCTTTAAAGCATCAATGTACTCCGATAGTCCACCAATATCTTTAAAACTCACACTCTCGTCAACCTGCAGCGGCTGAATATCAGCTCCTCCCTTGGAACTTGGTCCGGCAGTTTGGACTCCGGGCATGAGTGAAGTAGAATTGTCACCCTGGTGACCCCATCCAGATGCTCCAACATTCAGACCCCATGCTGCTGGACTATGCATGTCCAATCCACCCATCAACCACGGCATACCTCCCCTCCCACTACGCATCCATGGCATGGATGGACCTTCATCCGGTTCATCCACAAGGAGGGAATCATCTGAATCGTCTGGCAAAGAGAAACGAGGGCGCTTATGCATGCGTGATCCACCTTTCTTCAAATACTTGCTGTTCTTTGGACCAACTCCATGAACTAGCACTCTACGAGGAGACTGTGGTCTGTGCTTCCCTTCCTTACGAGGAGATGGTCTACGAACCTCAGAACGATCCCTTAAATCATATCTCCTCCTTCCTTCTTGCTCTTCCTCGCCATCTTCATCATCTCCATCTGCTTCAGCTTCATCACCTCCATCAACCTCATCATCATCACCAACATCCTCTTCAATGTCATTGCCATTTTCTCTTTGATCTTCTGCGCCCTGTTCTTCAGAGCTTTCCTGTTCATCTTCAGATTCTTGGTATGGATGCAGTCTCTGTCCCCGCAAAGATCTTCTAGGCCGTAAACCTTCACGGCGGGGCATGGAGTTAGATAACTTCTGTCGCTTTGGCCGAGCTGACACTTCATCATGTCCAGCATTGTTTTCCCCTTTACCCTTTGAAGAGCGATATCTGGGTCTCTGAAACATTCAAGGGAAAGGTGAGATGATTCAATAATGACGGGTAAATTTTTTGCCAGTTGAGGCTGTGGTACTTGTGTAAATAACTTCTTTTGAGGAACTGCAGAAACTCACCATAAGATCATCATCTTCCATACTTGAACTATCTGTGTCATAGCCCTCCAGATTTACAGATATCCTTCGCTTTCGCGTTGAACGGCGCAAGTTTGCTGCAATAGACTATAAAGGAAACTACCATAAGTCAACTGAGCGGAAACAATGAAGTCCTTACAGACAGAAGGCGGTCATTCATAATATGCAGTTACACAGGAATTATATTTTAATAAACGTGCAGATGAACAATTGGTTAATGTTTAAAACCCAAGCAATAAAAGCCTAATGACAGTCTAGTGTTTTTTGGGGTCCACAGCCACTGTAAACATGAACACAAGTTAGTGCAACAATGCAGCCTTCGTAAAAACAAAGACATTCCTTGTAACAAAAACTACTACATGGGCCATGGGAATTGTCGATGATAATTCTAAACTAAAAAACTGGATAAATCATGTTAACTAAGACATAGTAGACCAGATGATCACTGATGCTGAACTTGATTAGCAACAAT
The DNA here is from genome assembly GCA_033239725.1 of Echinochloa phyllopogon. Classification (NCBI taxonomy): domain Eukaryota; kingdom Viridiplantae; phylum Streptophyta; class Magnoliopsida; order Poales; family Poaceae; genus Echinochloa; species Echinochloa phyllopogon. The sequence continues at coordinate 42,794,402 of BTCW01000002.1, read as the reverse complement.
TTGATAAGTAATAGTCTTTTTTAGTGAGCACCAAATTTAGAAAGAGAAGGAATACAAAGCCATCTTCAAAACTCTGTTTTAACCCTTTTTTTCCTAGAAGATTAATGAGATGGAAAAACAGAGACATTATCTAGATTGAAACCCCACTACAGAAGAAATACATATACACTAGCTACATGACTTATTGCGATCAGATACAGCACAAACTATATATGTTATATGTACAGAAATGAAACAGAGATGGCAGGCATTCAACACATGGTTCAAAATGACACAGACACACATGACCTCCAAGTTACTGAATATCCAATAGGCCAACACAAGAACAGTAAACTTATCAGACATGCCTGCCTACAAACAATAGTTCTGATGTATCTTCGCTGGCTGTTAATTGGGAAGCTATTTAATTTACACCTACAACTGACAGCGAGATCAAGTGAATCCAGTATTACTCGATCAATCCTATTAAGATATAACTCCATCAAGCGGGCCCATGAAGGCTACAAAATTAACAGCTGTGTGCACAAACTTTACAGACCCAAGATGATGCATAATTAGCATGTGTCCAAAACATGCACAAATTGCCAATCTCACACATGCAGTTACCTGTATAAACATATCACCACAAAAGAACAGTGAAATCAGTCTCATTAAATCTCGGTAGACAAATTAGCTTACATCTGCAGGTGGTGGCCGTGCAGCAGGTTTGCGAAGCAGTTTCTTAGCAATCTGTGATGCAGCTGTTCGCTTCTTAGACTTGACCTTCTTCCGCATGGCTGGCTTGTAATACATATAGCCACGAGCGTAGTATTTCGGCCGCTGCCGGAGCCGGTCACTGGTCCTCACTGGCGTCGCTGACGCATCCCCCTTCCCCTCCATAGCCACCGTTCCTCCGCCCTCCTCAGGTCCACTTCCAAACCATGCAGCCCATTGCTCCTTAAATTAGGCCAAACGGTCCCACGATTTCAGCCAATCCCCAAACCCTAGCCTCCAATCCACCAACCTACATACACAAACAAAATATCAAATAATGGCGTATTTTCTGCTAGTGCATTCCAAAATGGAACCAGACGTTGATTTCCCGCACTGGAAACTGCGGAAACTGGCCCCCAAAAAACAAAAAATCAAACCTATGAACAATAATACGAATCCGTCCCGCTAAACTCTAATCACCCAACCACAAATCATCCAAAATTCATACAATCTAACAAAACAACGCCCCAAGCCAGAACCCTGAGATAAACCCCCAAAATGAGCCCGAAAACAGCACGAAAAATCCGGGGAGAAATTACAGAGTCAGGCGCCGCGGGGAGCTAACCTTCGGGATCCGATCCGCAGGGGGCCGGCGCCGCGCGAATCCGGGCGGATTCGAGGCGGCGGCGGGCGGCAGTGGGGGGCGGGGTGAGGCGACTCGCGAGGGTTTCCTCGCTTCCTTCGCGTCGGGGGTTTCGAAGCGAAGGGCGTGCCGAGACGACGCGAGGGTTTCGGGTTTCTTTCCTCTCCTCCGCCCGCACGCGCGAGGCACGTGAGCGGGAGGCCGCCCCGGTCGCGGCGTTCACATGGGGCTAGACCGGGTACGGCTTCTGACAGGTGGGCGTGAAGGTCTTCCGGGCCCGGTAGCAGTGGGAGGAGAGGAAGTCTGATTTGGGATTGGAATTTTGTGGGAATCAGTTGGTTGGATTTTCCAGGACGTTGAAAGGAGATCCGACGGTGGGAAAGCTTTTTCCAGGTTTATGGGGAGGTATGTGTTGAACGAACTCGTGTACCGTTGGAGAGAACACATTTTAAAGTAGGAGTGGGGTGCCTAGTGCCTACTTGTGTCTTTTGTCCCCCTCTGCCCTAGGATCGTCTAAAGCCATAATTGAAATGGTATTTTGAAAACCCACTCTTAAAAGTACTAGAAAAGTTATAGTAAAAATAAAGAATAAGATAAGAAAATTAAAACGCGATATGGATGCCCTAGGATGTGTGTTCTTATATAATGAAAAATGCATATGTTCTAGTCCAAAAGGAGGCTTAGGTCTTCCTTACCTGCCATATTAATTGACCTTGAGCGTATTTCTCTTATCAATTATAGAGTCACTAATCTTTAAATACAATTTATTTGGCAAATAATATTTCAGCGTAGTTGTGGCACAAAAATGACAAGGAATTTCGGCTCGCTACATGGACTTAAATGCAATGAGGCTCATTATGATGTTTCATCATAAAAAAATATGTCTTTTGGTAAAAATTCTAAGTGTCCGATATTTTTCCCCATAAGGAGTAATATAACCGTTCTTCCCTTATTGCTTGGACTATGATTACAATTTTCATGTTTTACTCTATTCGTTTGTAGATTTACACGGCATGTTAAAGTTGTTAGATTGATGGATCTAGTGTAATGAGCTAATTGTAACAATGAACAACTTTGAAGCGAATAATGTTTGGTATTAGTTTCCGACAATTTGTAATGGTATTAATAAGTTATAGAATATATATTTAGAGAAGAGGAGATAGTATATCTGAAGTATAGGAAATCTGGCTCTTGAAGTAACACAGGAGAAAAAAAGAGGCACCGTTGTTCTGTAGATCTGATTTTGTGCGTCGATGACACATGGTTCCATAGCCGGCCGTAAAGAGCTCGTGACAAGAAATCGTGCGTAGTTTATGTCGTGGTCAAGTCACAACAAGACAGTACGACATACTCCCTCCGTCCCGTAAAGAATGCAATCCTCACTTTCCGAGAAGTCAAACCATTTCAACTTTGACCAAGTTTATACAAAATAGTACTAATATTTATGTCTTCAAATCGATTTAGTATGAAAATATAATCTGTGATTAATCTAATAATACTTATTTTGTATCATAAATGTTAGTAACTTTTTATATAAATTCAGTCAAACTTGAAATGGTTTGACTTCTCAGAAAGTGAGGATTGCATTCTTTACGGGACGGAGGGAAGTTTTCGCTGAGCTCAGGCAACCACCAAACGGCGGTTTGTTGTACTTGCTCCCTCCAAAGACGGCAACAGTGCCCAGACCTTTTCGCCTTTTGGAAGCTTCCTTGCTAGCCTGTGACTAGACAGATCTGAACCGAGAACACCCATCATCGACGGCTCATCTCGATTCGGGCACGGCTCATCTCGATTCGGGCAAAAAACCGTGTACAAGTTGCACGTGGTCGCGCGCTATAGGCCTGTACAATCATAACACTCCCTCTGCTGCTTGGGTAGGGGCAATCAGACCATGGAAGTAACAGGAGATGCAACATTTGGATAAAATTTCTACCAGTATAATATATTATCAAACCCTTTTACAATGTCTGGATAACCTGAATGTCAGTAAAAGAGGGGATAATAAATGACAGATCAGTTGCAGGTTTGGCATAAACTTAGACAAGGATGATATTGATCCCCAAAATTGACATGTAAAGATTTGTCATTTAGCGGAACAGCTAGCTATACATGCGTAACTTTGGCGATCCCACAAAAACCGTAAGATCAATTGGCTTCAGGTGGTTATTCGAGGGTGAGCAGGCGACACGTTGAGCAACAGCAACTTTCCTTAATCACGAGTCACATGCAAGCGTTCAGGTGCAATTGAGTACATGCCACTTTGTACATCAGCTGATCAATCGGCATTGTTGTCATCACCTGCCTCATGATGATTGTCTCCATAGTCTACCCATGGGAGCAGTGATTCCAGGAAGACCAGAGCAGGATTACGCCCAGCGACGTCACGAGGGGCACGGAGCCTCTCAGGCCCAGCAGCTTCTTGTTCTATGGGAGGCATCTCATGCACCATTCCTGGACCGATCATAAATGGCCGCAGTTCTTCCGGTGGGAGAGACGGTGTTGTGTCCGAGAAGTCTGAAACAAGCAAATGAGAGTACCTGCAAGACTTAGGGCAACTTTTCTCAGGACATCATACTTCTAACTCAGAATAATAGTGTGGGCTAACTTCTGAAAACAATATAGTCCCATTAATAAGCAATTAAGAGAGTATTGCCTAAACCATCTTCTCATGTATGCAGAAAAGATATAAGTACCGTAATTTGCTAAACACCACAGACGCCACAATACAGATAAGCTGTGAAAGTGTAACTATGATAAACCCTAACCCTATGTTTTCCATATAACCTTTCATTTCATATTGCTAGGAAAGAATCACACAGCAATGCCAAGTTATGAGAACAAGGACGTAGTTAATGATGAATAGTGGACCCTGACTGCATGTTCAAGAAAAAATGAATTGACTGTGTCTGAGAAAAAAAAAGTGAACTCTAACTTTGCACAGATTCGGAGGAACTTACTCATTCTTCTCTGAAGAGAATGCCTCTTTTCTAACACATGCCCAGTCCTGGGCTTCTCTGTTATCCTGCTTCAGTGATTCAATCACCGAAAGAGCAGCCTCTTTCAGTAAGTTCTGCAGTTCTGGGAATCTCCACATGATATAATGACGTTCCACATATATGTTGATCATATGCTCAAGTGAAGGGCTTCCCGGTTTTGCTGATCCAAAGAACACATTTCTGAGAATTTGGGTCCATGATGAGTCTTTCAGAGGAGCCTTGTCAACTATCTTGTGAAGCACTAAAGGATGAAGCATCAGAGCTTGCTTCATGAGGTCAACAGATGTTGACTTGTCAGCATGATTGGAACCTTCTGATGCTGCATCACGCTCAAGGTAAAACCGCGCAATAGCTAGAGAAAATGAGAAATTTGGGAATAACCAAAGAGAGCTATCACACTGGTACTCTTCCGCGAATTGCTCCAGCCATTTGTACTGCTGAGATCTTAGAGCAAAGTAATCAATGCAAAACAGTGCACCCTTTGGATCATCAGAATCCAGCGACAGCAGAAACTTGCAGACCTCTAAAGCTGACCGGTGACAGCCACGCCTATCCAGATTTTTCATGTGACTAAAGAGTGATGTAAAAAATGGCTTATTTGTGTCATGGCTGTATTTCAACTGGTAGTTACCCTGCAGTGGGCTAAATAAAGGATGCCAAGCACACTCCAATGCAAATAGACACTTCTCCACTGCATCTGCTGATGATTGATGCTCTCCAGAATATTTGAAAAGTTCAGCAAAAGTTAACAGTGATTCTGGATGATATGGATATTTTCCTAATATAGCGGCAATAGCGTTGAGGTCATTTGCTGCTTTGGCAGCTTCAAATAATTCCTGCACATGGCTGACAGAAGGATCAAATGCATACCTGCAAACAATTAAGAGCTTTGGTTATTAAGAAGGTTCACTAATGGAACTAGAAAGTAAAGACTCTTCTAGATTCACAGAGGACTTCAGAATCTCATCCCATCTTTAATCTTTTATAATTTTTTTTCCGATAAGAGTATCCAGAGCTGTGGAGAGTAGGTTGGTAAACCTCATATTAATACAAATCAACATGGTAATAACCAATCAAATTAGCGATGCGCAGAAAAGAGATTTTACCCAGAAAATTACAAAAACATACTACAGAATACATCAAATTTAAGACACCAAATCCAGTTCAAGTCAGCAGGCAAAGATACAAGAGAACTTATGATATGTAATAAACCTTCATGTTACCATGAAATTTAACATAGAGCGTTAGTGCAAAACCTCTGAACAATAAATCACCCACACATTAAAAAACTGAACTGACCACACATCAATCAAAGAATAGTTTCTTCACCAAGAGCCTCACTACAAGAGTATCTAGTACCATGAATCCATGATATTCCATATGCAAGTATGGTGGCATATAATATTATATACAGAAAATACATAAGTTATATCCTCACCTGAAGTAATTCAAACCATTCTTTGTCTCAAGAAGATCCATTGATATTGACTTATCCCATGGTGGCCAGTAGCTAGGTGGAGATACAAGAAGAGTTTTTCTTGGATTATGGGCAACACGCCTGACACCACGAACTTGCCTTGAACTGCTTGGCATGTTCCGTTGATTTTCAAATGAATCCACTACCTTCGATCCAAAAATGCGTCTCATCTCATTTTCACCCTTCAGATGTTTGGGATCAATTGCGAGAACTGAGGTCGCCCCATGAGCAGCATCATTTGTCTCAATTTCTTTTCCAGCTGCTCTGTCACTTTGATGAACTTTCTGTTGCATTGGCTTCTTTTCAATAGATAGATCTTCCAGGATTGAATCCAGTGACTGTTCATCCTTTGACTTCATTGATGGTGGCTCTCCCTTGCTCTTTTTCTTCTTTTTCTTTGATTTTTTGTTTGTTTCAGGAACAGCATTTGTAGGCTTCTTTTGCACAGAGGGTTTCTGTTCTGGGTAACCCAGAGGTTGACTTCTTTCTGCTTCATCTTCCTGCATCCGAACAAGTAAATAAGATTACATCAAGCCCTCAATTTTGAATACAAGGTCCCTGGCAAAGGCGCTCCCATGAAAAACAAAAACAGAGCTTTACTATGGCACGTCGAGGCAAGGCTGGGTCTTCAAAGATTTCACGAACATTGTTATTTCTGTTTCTAATAACACATTATAGGTGCCCTAACAACTTGATGAATTCAAGCAAGCCAAACCCTAATACTTCTACATATGAAATAGACATCCATAATTTAACCGATAACTTATCTTTGTATGCATATCTTATCAGAGAGAAAAGAGTATCTTCTGCTTCTATGGAAAGCATTGATAGTTCACAGGGAGGGCTAGGAACATATCAGCTTAACCAGGCATGTATGTTTTGCATTTATTTTAGTCAGTTCACCGCTTGCAGTGCAGCACAATACAGCACATAATCAACTCTAAAGCAAAGCTAATAGGAAAAAGCTCAGATTCCATCCAAAACCTGCTAGGTACTAAAAGGTGGACAAGTAGAAGTTCCGATTGAAATAGAAATGCAAAGACAGTAACTGCTGATGATTCTAAATTAGCACAGTGCAGATTTAAGCATTTAACTTTCCCTGATCCTTTTTAGGAGCTAGGAGATACATCCTCGAATCAACCACACACACATAATTGGAACTTGTTTTTCTTGCCTCCAGTAAGAATCACATCGTAAAATTCCCATAGGAGATATCTTCTCTGTTTGCCCCTAACAATTTTCTATTGACGTAAGATGACAACGGATACTGCAAGGTACGAGCTCAGCACGATAGGGCGATTAGGAGAAGTACTCCTAATACAACCTCACAACGATAGAACCCAAGCAAGGTGATCATCAGGCCCCGGGAGGCACGCACCTTGTCTTCTTCGTCGTCTTCGCCGCCGTCGAGGAGATCGAAGAGATTCCGCGCGGCGGCGCGCGGAGAGGCGTCCTCCTCCTCTGGATGCTCGTCTTCGGCGACGGCAGGGTCCTGCGGGGCAGCCTCCCGCTCCTGGAGGACTCGCCGGAGCAACCTGGCGGACATGCCGATGGCGAGCTGGGGCGAGGGTTAGGGTTTGGGCTGGAGCTTGGACTGCCAGGCAAGAGAATTTTGAGATGGAGATTGCAGAAGAGAGTTTTGCCTGTTCCGGATTCCTCCGGTTCCGGACCCAAACAGGCAAAACGGGGCTTAATTGTACATATCGCAAGATCGAGGGGGTTAATATAGTCCACAAGGTAATTCGTTGAGAACATGTAGTAGAAAAAAAACGTTGGGATAGACATATATAGGTCTTAATCTGAGCAGATTACATTTCGGTCATATTACGCGTCGATGGTCTGAAATTCTACGAACACAATCCGATTTCGAAACCTACATTTTTTCTAAAGTAATCTATACTCGAGGTTAGATAAGTTAGTTTTAACACATCGTTACAACAATAGTGGCACGTTAATATTGTGGTGGTAACTAATATTATCCCCTCATTTCATTTGCATAACATTCTTGTTAGGTCGTTCCAATCACCAAATATTAAAAGTTTTGTCACTCTTATAATCAAATGCCCCTATGGCTCAGTGGTAGAGCGTCAGTCTTGTAAACTGAAGGTCCGTAGTTCGATCCTGCGTGGGGGCAGTTTTTAAATTTTTTATCTTTCAGCATCAATTTAAAAATTCGTCCATTTCCAATTTTATTTTCAAGACACAAGCCACTTTCAGCATTTTCTATAAAGCTTATCATTTTCAACTCGCAGCCCCTTACAACATTTCTGCAGCCCTCAGTTTTTTTTAAAAAAAAATCATCCATTTCCAGTCGCCGCACCCTTACAGCATTTTTTTTTATAAAAAACATCAATTTTCAAGTCGCTGCCCACTTTCAGCATTTTAAAAATAAAATCATCCAGCAAACTACATCTAATAAACAGAGCTCAAGCAACTCTTTTCCAAGTCGTAGACTCGTGGCGCTCTTACAGCACTTCTTTTAATTCATCCAGCAAACTACCCTATCGCAAATAGAAAGTGCTCAACACTCTGGAAGATAATACACACTGCAACTGGATTGTTACATTGCACTCAACACCGCTGAAATATCAGGCACAGATGTCGCCGGTCCATAATTTCTGTAAAAGTATCGTTTATCACTGATATATGAAAGCTTGACAGTACATCAACTGTAACAAATGCTGAAAACAGAAGGGGAAAACAATGTCTGGCAGCGCAAAGCTCCCAAACCAAGCTACTCAGTTGCTAGGAAAAAAGAATTAACTAGAATAGACAAGTTTGGAATCTAGCTTGTTAAACAACTGTATTCTATCCCTCCAGGCTGTAGTATCACCAATCTGACTAAGCCGGTAGTGAAGCTACCCTCACAATAGGTCTCGTCTGTATCATTTAGAGTGGTTACTGCACGTCAAGAAAACAAAATACATTAGTGTAAACTCGTGAATATGTCAATTTATTTACAATGCGCTACTACTGCAGAACATATAAGCCAAAATATAATTGCAAATGTCACAGACAAGGGCCAGGCCCGGGCTTCTATGTTGGCAGGACATTCTGAGGTCCATGGGTGGAGGATCAGCATTCAGCACTACAAAATTAGCTACTCCAGTGAGACAGGCATCAACTAACATGAACCAGAAGGCAATAGCCTCTTCTCCTCCCTCATTCTGCCTACCACCAATTCTGATTCTCTAGTCTCAGCTCCATGCTTCTTCCCAATCTTTTTTCAAAAAAAGTGATTCTTCCAAATTTAATTGCTCTAATTCCAGTTCTCCCATATTGTATTCTCAACACTTGTATTCAGTAGTGAATTTAGATGTTATCTCTTGTGGTTTGGAGTTGATTTGTGGATTGGTTGATCAGGTATGTTACAGCATGGTCCAGCACACAATTTTACGTGCTTAATCATAGCATGGGTTCATACTTTACAGTATGGATGATTAATTGATTATAGTCGATGAAAACATACACAAACCTTAGGAACAAGCCTTGCTGATCGTCTTGGTAGTGTAGAAGGCTTAATCTTTTTAGCAGAAGCACTTCGTAAGCTAAGTTGTATATTTCTGGGAGGTTCACTATAGGCTGCCGGTGTCATACTCCCTAACTCCTCGAGCTCCTTTGCACGGCGCTCTTTATTTTTGTCAGTAGAACCATGACTTTGTGCTGACCTACAGAAGAAAGGTCCTTTAAGTATGTAATAACTAGTTGCTGAAACAGAAGTATGAACAGTGCTAATAGAGAAACATACTCTGCACCACACTTTGAAGTCAGGGAATTAATAGCATTGTCCTGCAGAAGGAAGATAGAAATACTTAATAATTTGCTCCAGGGACACCAAGTTCTATATTGTATGTTAGCAAGCACAATCAACCAAAACACCATAAATTATGCACAACAAAGCATTCCGATAATAAAACACCTCCCATCAAGCACAGAGAGCATCACAACATCATGTATAGAACAGGGTGTTACATAGATGGAATAGCATTTCATAACAAACAAATATTTTTTTTCAAACAAACATAGTCAGTACAAGACAATGTAATAAAATGAAAATCTGCACTGGAGTTCATAAATTTTACTCTTTTAATTTGTTCATTGCTTTCGCAATGTATGATGTGCAGTAAGCTGCCAGTCAGAGTACACAAAGGCATTGGTAATTAATACCAAAAATGCCAGCTAAGGAGGTCAGCGGAATATCAATTACCAAATAAGCAGGTTTGCAGTTGCAGAGCTAAAAGTGGAATATGTAGACTTTGCCATGGGCCAAAAATATATATTTACCACCTTCCCTTCTCTTCCCCTTTTACTACAAAGTGCAAACCAGTAAAATCAGTCAGTCACGCATTTACTGTCTCCTTGAGGGAGATGACACTAAAACTAGTTGAAAGTGACCCTTGTGTCAATGACTACAGATAGTAGACAAAAACATCTTAGATTTAGTTTAATATTGGAAAGCAAGCATAAAGTGACCTATATGTTTCTAAAAGGTATGGGTAAAAGTTATATTTAGCTAAACTAGAGAAACTGACCACTTCAAGGAGTGCTTGAAGGACACATATAGGCAAAGCCAAGGCTTACTGCTTAAAATAAGGGTGCATGCAAGCCCAATGTCATATAAGGATATATCAAATTATCAATCTTGGGAGTTCCATTATTTTACATAATTCAAGTTCATCCATTCAATTTTCGAGTTCATATTTTATTTAGAAATTGTACATTCACACCTATAATCCCAAATATAAGTTCATTAGAAACATTGGTGCGCACTCCAATATGGCACTTTGGCCAATAATATCCACAAAATTATATTATTTCAAACAGCAAAGATTTATATATTATGAAGGTTTTTTCATGATGAATCAAGTAACATCAACCTTTTTGTTGTCAATCCATATGATTTTTTTGCTATTGATGATCAAATTTAACAAGGTTCGACTTAGGACAAACCTAAATGAACTTACGTTATGGGGTCAGAGGTAGCATGTAACAAATTCCACCAGTCTACCACCTATATATAAGTAGAGCTCAGAGTTGGGTATCATGCAAGACTAACATGGCACTCAATTAACCGGCAATTTAGAAGTTGGTTAGCTTAAATGCTTTGATTAAGTCCATCAGCATTTCATCATAATAGTGGTTCAATTAATTCACAGATTAAGTCCATCAAAATTCCATCAGGGTTTTGGGTGGGTGGTGAGTGTATCGCTTTGTTGGCCTTTTTCCTATGTTAATGCAATGATACGCAGCTCTCCAACGTATTCAAGAAAGAAAAAATTGAAGTCACAGACCACAACTATCAGAGCAGCATAGGGAACTCAGAGATGAGTTTGGAACTGCTTGAGCTCTTCTGGCCCAGAGAAATAATGCATAGAAAATGCATTAACGTTCAGGTATCAACAAGGAAATGATTTAGCTGAGCTGGACAAACACACACAAAAAGGAATGATTTCTTGCTTTCTTGGTCATACAAGCGTTATGTCTTTGTACCAGAAAAACAAAAATACGTCACAAGAAACAGAGAGAAAGAATCCAAGATGACAGAGATGGGACCATGCAAGACTTAACACAAAAAAATGTCACATTATGGATCCCATGTTATTTTGGTACTTTGAGCTTATCAAGACCGCGTTTCATGTAATGTTATACATTGTTTTGAAATCCTGGCTGGTTGTTCTTCCTCATTCTTCTCTGCTCCTCGTGAATCAGCCCATCTCCCTGCTGCAACTAAATGGATAACAGAGAATAAAGCCAACATCTCCTGCAATCAACCTAGGCCTGCATGTGCTGTAGGGCAGTGGTGCCCCCTTCCCTTCTTCATTCACGCGGTGTTTTAGATGATTTGAGGTAGATTTGGAAATTAGAGGCAAGGAAGTCTAGGTTTGTTCCGGAAAGATCCTTTCAATAAAGTTCATCTATGGGTAACTAGTGAAAAGTCAAAAGTGACATGAAAATTTGCCAACTTGACCACATGATGGGTGCCAGTAGGAACGACTTGCAGGTATACATTAAAAAACTTGTGAAGATAAAAAACACAGAAACCAAGCTCATGTGATACATGCATAAAGAATTTCTAAGCAGGATAGTACGAAATACATACGGCATGCAAAAGTAGGTTCCAATCCAATCATCTGCCATATATAAAAACTCGACCGGGGGGGGGGGGGGGTTGGTTGGTTGCTAAGACAGCCCCCGGGCATTTTTGCCAAGAGAAGACCTTCGAGAAAACCCCGAACCCCACCCTTACACAGCAACACTGTTGCCCGTGTGAAACGACCTGATCTGCTGCGATATATAATAAAACGGGTTTTCAAATATTGATCCTATCTAGGGCAGAAGACAACTGTATCATCATGTCATAAACCTTACGACATGTGATCATAATGCGCTCCCAAAATACCATGACAAGAAACAAAAAGATGGCTAGTTAACACACAGCATATCATTTTCTTAGCATCTTCAATACTAAAACATTTTCCATATGCAGTATTAATGCATATCAAATTATTTAATTAATATCAAGTACAACGAAATTACCGAAGCAGCAGATGATGATGATGGATGTGCAAGGTCGAAACTCCCAGCCACACAATGATCTGCAGAGCTAGCATGTGACTGGGCATCTGTAACTGGCAGTTTTTCTACTGTCTGACTGGCTAGTTGACAAGAAATGGACAAACTGTCACCACAACCTACATCTTCTTCCGCTGCCTCTGCCTCCACTGGTTCATTTTGCATTAGGGTTCCATGGATGTCATCATTATGAGAAAGCTGGACTCTTGCAGGAATGTCTGCAGTTTGCTTTCCTGGAGATTTTGGATGGGAATCTTCATTGGAGACACTTTTAACCACACCCCCTGAGGAAAATGTAGATAAATTGTCGGTATCAGCAACTGAAACGTTTTGAGCGCAACTAATCTTGCCAGGAGCTTTGGTTTTAACGGGACTCTTCGTGACTTTATTACCAGTTGGTTGCATAGAAGCATCATCCAATGGTGCAGTGATCCTTTCAGGAGGCATAGGAGCACCAACGGATTCTGGAGGAAGTATCTCATTATCCAAAGCACCAGTCATCATATCTGACGTCAAATTGTTCTGAACATCAGCTGTTAAACATGAAGAAGATACCACTGGAGCACCCTCCTGATACCCAGAAAGTTCAAGTGGAGTACCAACCAATGCAGATGTGGATGACACTGAGTTCATAGTATTTGTATCAGCAGGATAGGGCACTGAACGAGAGTTCTCGCCAACATCTGAAGCAAGCGATGAGTTAGCGGAAGGAATGATATTCTCAGCTCCCTTGCTCTGAATGTCAACAATAACATTCCCAGATGGCGAGGCTGTACTATGATCATCCTTACTTGCCAAGGTGCTAATAAAGCTGGAGAAATTCCCTGGTTCAGGAGGGGTAATGCACATTTCTGCCATGAAGTTATTAGCCCAACTAGCTGGAGTGGAGCCCAGAACAACAAAAAGATCAATGCCCTCATCTGACATTACAGAAAACTGAACAGCAGGGGCATTTACTGACACCTTATCAGATCGCCCACAACCCTTGTATGTGGTATCTTCTGTATTGCTGAAAGGAGTGGGAGCCTGATCATTACCATTTGCGGGATGTTTTTGAATAATAGGGGGGCAAATTTGATCAATTATGTTAGCGGGTGAATGATGATGTTTGCTAACAAGTTCTGGATTTGTTGACTTAGTTGTGATACCCACGTCACTTTGAGACTGCAAATTATGATCAGTCGGTTCAGAAGATGAATGACCATGACAGTCTGATCTTCCATGGTCGATAGAAACTGGAGAAATACCAATACCAGTGTCAATCCCCTGCTACAGGAAAGAGAAGAAGAATTAAAACAAAATCCATTAACAAAATACACTTGCAAATATGCAAAGCATTTCATAGATACACGGTGAAACAGACTTGCATTTCAAGTGAAAATAAACCAGAAAATTTTATACTGTGCCAAAAAGGGAAACACAAACATAATATTAACAATTACGTGGCACAAAATAGAGTTCAGATAGAATAAGAGAAGCTGAGCATAAATTCCTATCCACGAATAAATAAACAACTCAGGAGGAAATCTCTTCTCCAGAATCAATGTTAAATCTCCTCAAAACATAAAAAGCACTACAAAAGATGTGCCGCTCTCATATTTTAGGATGGTCAGTTATTAAAAGTGCAGCTCAGGTTAGCAGGAAGCGTGCAATGCAAATCGATCCTAAATAGACCTGGGAAGCTTGCATAAAATTTGAAAGGATACCCTGCAAAATTATCAAAATAAATTCCTATGCACGAATAAATAAACAATTCAGGAACAAATCTCTTTCTCCAGATATCAATGTTACATCTCTTCACAAGCATAAAAGACACTACACAAGAAGTGCCATTCTCATATTCAGGACGGTCAATTGTTAAAAGTGCAACTCAGATTAGCAGGATACGCATAAACCAATCCTTAATAGAGCCGGGCAGTTTGCATAAAATTATATGAAAGGATACCCCCACAAAATTATCAAAACTAGAATTCTAGTGTTCTACTAGGAAGAAATCATTTTTTCCCTTCCTTTTATTTTTGGTTTGGAGGAAAGGGCATTTTTTATACTTCTCTCAACCCCTAAGTCAAAGTGACATGATATTCTGATTAGCCAGGCGGCTTGTGTGAAAAAAAAAGGAAATTGATTATGTGAAACAATAGCTGCAGGGATCAAGCGCAAAAGTTATGGAGAATGGATGAACCCGTTATTATACAACAACAGCACAGCCTTTTGGAGTAGGCTAGAGCTGAAACCCAACATGTGCCACCAGCCCACCACCAAAATGAGAAAAAGAAAGAGAAAAGGACTATATGTATATATTAGGGGATATAAAACTGTTCATGGTTCAGGTATGTGGAAAACAATTATTACAGATACAGTAGCTTCTTACCCCTTTAGATGATTCATCAACAGGTGTTTGAGATCCTTTTTGATGCTTCACATGTGCAAGTGCTCTATCTTCACCTCTGCCATCGTATGGGCCTCTTTTGTTGTTAACATGGTTGCCTGCAGTGTGCAGTTAATTACGCTGTCAATTATTCATACAGTATCATCTTTCAGAGCAATCCATTGGATAAATATAAGCAATCCACTAAGTTTAATATAAAAAGTTTCTGTACGTACATGTGGAAGTTTCTCTCACAATTGCTAATGGGACAGGAGAGGAAGCAGGAGATGAAGATGCCTGTGTAGAAGAAAACAAAAACTTCCTTTCAGACTCTGAATTTAAATGAACAATGAAACTAGTTCATACATAGAGGCAAACTCTGAAGTAAAACTAATAAATTTCAAATACAACACATATGCTTACCTCAAGCAGCGAGGCAAGCAAGCTTGCTAACTGAGGGTGGGTCTTCTTAGCAGGAAGGTTATACCTTTTGCACAAACATTGGAGCTCTTGGTAACTGAGGCTGAGGAGATGATTTTTGCTCTCCTCATACCCCATTGGACTGTCTATCGACAGGAAAAAGAGACGTAACAGCATGAGCCCACTTCATTTTCATCCATACATATCACAAACATACTTATTACAACAGGAAAGCAGCAGAAAACCAGATCTAAGCCAGCGGGGAAACCCACTCGAGGGCACGCAAGTATCCAACACAGCTCCCGGAAACAACCAGGCAGCTAAACGGCAGAACGCACAAGAGACAGCAGCCCGAGCGTGTGTCTCGCTTACCACGGCTTCCATCCTGCCATCCCGCCCGCCGACGAGAGAGGCCAAGGGTGGGGGACGCCGGGAGAGCCGAGCTGGGCGAGCGAGCGGCGGGGACATCGCGGCGGCGGCGGCGGCGAATTCAAACGAGAGAACACGCGAGAAAGCGAAAGAGGAGGGGCGGCGGCGGGGGTACTCACGTCGGAGGCGGACGACGAGCGGCGGGCGGCGCCGGAGGAAGGAGGTCCCGGTCAGGGTTTGGAATTCGGTCGTTGGATTGGGAGAACGGAGGCGGTCAGGGTCAGCTGGGTGTGGGGATCGGGACAGCGCTCCCACGCGGCTGCCGACCCACCTGACCGCCTGCCTGCAGCCCGCCCGCGCCCGTGCCCGTGCCCGAAGGAGCGACCGACCGAGCAGGCGCGTGTGGGTTTCCTCCGTGAGCGCGGGTGCGCGGGCGGCGCTGGGCCGGGTGAGTCTGGACCTCTGGACCGCTGTGAGGGATTCATGTAGGGGTGTGTTTGTAAAAAGATCGATAAAATTTGGTCGAAAAGTTATATCGAACATTGTAGTGCATTATAGCACTTTTCTTTTATTTGTGATAATCGATGTCCTACCATGATCTAACTAGGCTCAAAAGTATCGTCGTGTACATCAAAATCATGTACTTAGTTTTTTTATTTACCTACATTTAATGCTCCATGCATGAGGTGATAGATTTGAGGCGATTTGATGTGATAGGTGAATAATGAAGTTTGGAGAGATAATTTTAGGGTGTTTGAAGGAAGTAAACAGGGCCTACGTAGCTGCCGAAGGTTCTTGGGATCAGTTAACTTTCAATGTTCGAGATTCGTGCGGTTAATATGGGCCGTACGATCTCTATTTTCTTTCTCGGGCTGCCGACGAGCGTGGAGGAGTATGGGCCAGCGAATGGACGGGCGTCAGGCTCGGCGGCGAGGACGCGGCCGCGGGTGGTGGGCGAGGGGCGGCGACGGTGATTAGGGTTAGGGCTTCGGGGTTGTCGGAGTGGGGGCTCCAATGGCCGCCGGTCTTAGAGAAGAATTGGGGTGGGGGCGATGGTGGCGGCCAGACGGGGACGGACGGGCGGTGAGCCGGCGAGGGCCACCGGGTTAGGAAGGGCGGATCAGCGTGGCGAGGGGTGGAGGTCGACGGGGAAGAAGATGAGGTGGGTGCTAATGGGTCTTGTTAGGCCCTAAGCTCGCACCCTATCCGGCTCATGTTAGCCAGATAGAAGCCCCTGTTGCGGTGTGCCGTTTACCACAGCCACACAGCTCGGGCTTTCGCCTCTAAAAAAACTGACTTTTGACTGGAATTTCAAATTCCGATGGTGATCTCTCCGCTAGCTTTCGAGATTTTGGATGGATTCTATAAGCCATTAAGAGGTGTTTGGATTCAAGAGACTAAATGTTGTATAGATGGTAATTTAAATATTAAATATAAGCTAATATAAAATCTCCATGCAAGCGAAATTTTAGTCCGTGAGATCTAATCACCCTCTAACATTAACAAGGGATATTTCTGAAAAAAGTCAGCATGACCTCAACAAAATAGAACTACTAATTTGACTATTCAGGAGGGGCACTACAAAGTTATTGTTAGCTGGTACTCCCTCCGGTTTGGTAAAAGAAATCGTTTTGGACAAAGTTTGAGTTAAAATTGAGAATATAAATCATGAATAACATTTAAGTCGTTGAGTTTGGAAATGTAAAAATTATATAAATAGATTGGTCTTGAAAATTACTTACATAAAAGTATACATATATAACTTTTTAAGAAATATTTTTGTAGAAAAGAGAAGTCAAAATTGTGCTTTGTTGACCGTATTGACCGTATCGCTATTCTAAACGACTTTTTTTACCAAACCGGATTGAGTGTCTTTTATTGTATCTCTTGGGCTACATGATTTGCATTGTAATATATGCTCGAGTAAAATAGAGGAGAGTGAATTCATCATGTCGCCGCACATAAACTTTTGGTGCACGCTACCTCGTGAAGCAAAGAATGATTAAAAAATGGTGACATGAGATGTGATAGCTTTTTGTAGCCGTTTGATGCACCTTTGAGTTTATGTCAAGTGAAGTTTATGACGTGGTATTATATATGTGCCCACAAATAACATGATGTCGTAGTTTTAAGATTGTTAATTTTCCTATCACTTTTTAGGAGGGGGCCTACTATGATTATCTTTGTACCGTAATTTTTGCTTTCTCTAAGCGAAGCAAAATATTAGGCCTTAGCTGTCTTTAAAAAACGTGTTGTAACTAGGATAGTGTCTTTAGAGCTAAAAGATAAAAAATGTTTCAATTGACATGAATTTCTGTCAAATCATTTTTACTATCGAAAAAATACAAATAGTGGAGCATCATCGTAACACTATCTCATTGCCGTCTTGAGAACCAATATTTTTTTTAGATATTGGAAATAATCCGGCCTCTACGTCCACGTATGGATGTATACAGCCAAAAGTTACACGAGTTCTTAGACTCAATACCTCCAAATCGAGGAAAAAAAGACAAGAAAAAAGCTAAAGGACTAAAAAAGCTAGAAAGACTAAATTTCACAACTTCTTCTAAGTCCTTGCTTTAAACTTGATTTGCCTTCTTCTAACAGCTCATCTTCACATTACTAGTCTACCTAGAAACTTTTAATGTCCGAATGAGCTGCTCTCTCACACGTAGCTTCCACGCTTAGTCGATCGCACCCACGACATGATATACTGTCAAACCAGTACCGCCGATCCAAGAATTCCAAGGCGACGCCCCCAAGAAGGAAACGACATCGCCGCCGCCTGAACCAACAATCAGCTCTTCGGTTTTCACCGGATATATCTCTGGACGGTGAGGTCCATACGACGACGCCTTCATCAAGGAAAACGATGCAACAGCACCGCCGTCATCGGCAGATCAAAGATCCCGCAGGGTTTTCACCCGAGTACCTGCACAAGCGGTTTTACAAGAAGCAGACAGAAACATGAACATAGCCACCATCTCTGCATCATCGGCCACCTATGGCAGCGAGTCGAAGAACAGAGGAAGGGGCGGTGGGCGCTCGGAGCTCCATCAGGAAGGCTGCGCGCCGCTAGCCGCTGACCCCACGCTCCAACATAGGCGAGAAATAGTATAAAGCCTCATCTCTCCTCTCACAAAAGAAAAAAAAGATTCATATTAGATAACGTCTGCATGCTACTAGATTGACAGTGTTAAAACATAGAAATGATTGCTTGTGTTATCTTGTGTTGTATTATACATAAACAGTCAACGTGATCAATATTTATCGTAGTATATTTTATTATTTTTATTAGTAAATGTTTCCGTACGTTGCTACTGGTGAAGAAGATTTCATTAACGAAGGCAAGTGAAAGCCATAGAGTCGATGATTCCGTATCCGATAAGAAGCACGACAACGTAGATATCCTCTATAGACACTGCGCACAAGAAAGACAGTAGGTCGCGACGTGTGGATGCAAGTGATGCGAGACAATGAAGATGTGTATGTGGTGGTGCGAGACAGCAAGAAGAGGTGAGGTATTGTGAGTTGATTAATACCAGTGGACTTTATAGCGAAGGCAAGTGGGAGCCATAGATGCCGTCAATTCCGCATCGATAAGGAACATGACAAAGAGAGCTTCGATAGACGTTACGTCCGAAAGGACGACGAGTCAACACGATAAGGACGCGAACGACGTGAGAAGATGAAGGGGTGTGTGCGATGGTGTAGGACGACGAGAGGCGATGAGGTACTACGGGTAAATAAATGTCCATGCTTTAGTATGGTTGAAGAGGAGAGGCGATGAGGTACTACGGGTAAATAAATGTCCATGCTTTAGTATGGTTGAAGAGGAGTTCGTAAGCGAAAGTACGTAAGAGTCATGGACACCCCCCGAATTACGCATCTAATGAGGAGCAATACAAATAAGAAATTCTCGGTATACACCGCGCCGGGAAACAATGGTGGTGATGCGAGCGACGTAAGAAGACGAGGGGGTGTGTGCGGTAGCGTGGGACGATAAGAGAAGATGATGCACTATGGATAGATTAATGTCCGTGCGTTGCTACGAGTATAGGGGACTTCGTAAACGAAAACGTACGTATCCAATTCTGCATCTTATTAGGAGTATGATAAAAGAAGATATCCTCGATAGACGTCATGTTCGAAATAGCAACGGGACGACGACGGGGATTCAGATGGCATAAAAGGATGAAAGATGTGTGCAATGATACGGGACGATGAGAGAATGTGAGATACCACGTATTGGTAGATGATACATTATGTAAAGGATAATGTATTGATTTCTATAAATATTATAGTATTTTTTATAAAATTATAAGGTAAAGCTGAATCAATATTTGCTTTCTCTACTCTACGCGACGATCGCTCTGCTGGTCGAGTTCTCCTGCTCTGCATTGTGCATTGCCCACCAAAAAAAGAGTTCTCCTGCGCTGCAGCAGTGGGCGCCACAGCTACCGAAATGCCGAAGCAAGACAGGTACAGACAGCTGGGCCCATCCTCAGACCTCCAAGGGCCCACTGCTCAGCGACCCACCACCCCTCCCGCAGGCCCCAGTCCCTGTCTGGCTCTCCCTCCACCCCTTCCCAGTCGCAGACTCCCAGTCTCCATCGACCCCTCCCCAGATCTCCCACCCGAACCCTACCCAAGCAGCAGCCATGGCGATCGCGGCGCGGGCCCTGCGCCGCCTCCCGCTCCGCCTCTCCCCCCCTCTCTCCCGCTCCTTCTGTGCCGCCTCCCCGGCCGCCGCCTCGGCCGCCCCGGCCCCCGCCGCCGCATCCGCCAAGGTCGCCGACCGCATCGTGCGCGTCCTCGCCATCGACCCCGACGGCGGGCGCCGCGAGGTGGTCGGCCTCACCGGGCAGACCCTCCTCCGCGCGCTCTCCAACGGTGGGCTCATCGAGCCGGCCTCCCACCGCCTCGAGGAGATCGACGCGTGCTCCGCCGAGTGCGAGGTCCACATCGCGCAGGAGTGGCTCGACAAGCTGCCACCGCCGTCCTACGAGGAGCGGTACGTGCTCACCCGCGCGTCCAGGAACCGGGAGCTCAACAAGCACGCGCGCCTGGGCTGCCAGGTCGTCCTCGCGCCCGAGCTGCAGGGGATGGTCGTCGCCGTCCCCGAGCCCAAGCCGTGGGATATCCCGTAATGGCGTGCCGCGACGAAAGGCGAGGCAGAGAGGTGCGGCTTTTGACGCTGTGAGCCTTCCTTCATTCCCCTGGCTCGGTGCAGCTGTGCTGTGCCATCCCCTTTTATGTTACGGATTTGATGAAGAATAATGATTTGATGAGCAAAACTTGGTGCTGTTGGTTAACTTTTTTCGTTCCTTCGAATGTGGAATATATGAATGATGTAATGTGGAATCCCCTTGCAATTACCGCAGTTTAATTTTTCATTGTTTGAGGTTTTGCACATTGTGATGAATGGTTTGATCTGGCAGCTTGGCCTGCGCATTTACATTTTGATAATCACTGTTTATACCCCTATAACTACATTGAAGAGATAGCCAATCTTCAGAAAGAAACGTTGAACAGTAGTAGAATACCAGAACTGGTCTAAATGAATATGTCTATTCTTTCAGAGTTCTTGATATACCTGCAAGATACTATTTGAAGTACATGATGTTCATAGTTCTGAAACTGTAAGATCATTTGGTGTCCTTCATGCTGGTGCACCTGTGATCTTTACTCTATTCATATATTGATAGTTGATGAAATGCATCGGTAATATTTGTCAACAGACACTGTAGGTGATGCGACTACCATATGTAAGTTAATTAATTATCAGTATGTTTGGTCTACAATACCCAGCATATTGGTCAGATTTAACAGGATCGCACAAGCACTGCGTTTAGCATATGATGTAATGCACTACTTGGGGCAGCTTAAATTAATAAATCGCAGTACAGCAACTAGAAAAAAAAAGTAACCATTGGCCCATTGCTTGCCTGTGAGACTGAATGACTCGGAAACGCAAATAATGCAGGCTGTAATGTTGTCATACTAATTTGATTGAACCATGCCTGAAAGAACTTGCTTGATTAAACCATGGCTTGCTTGTGGCAATTGATCATGGTCGATTGGACATTCAAGGTTTGGCTGTTGTTTACTATTATATTCAGGATCTCACTTTGGCCATCATTCCTTCTCTGCAATGCCATCTTGTCATACAGATTTGGTAAGGGAGGTCATATTTGCTGGATAATACTTTCAGATCTTTTATTTACCGCATGGTCTATGTTCTGATTGCCGCAGGACTAACTCAAAACATGAATCTTTGTTCGTCCTAAGTAGGCTTTCAGAGCTTCAGAGGTTGTAATTGTGACACCCTAATGTTGTCCACAGAAGTTCAAATGGTTGGCGCTGATTGTATTTTGCTCCCTACCTCAATTCAAATTAGTTAGATAGCTATGTTTTTTCTATGCCGAAACATCGTCATCTGAAACAAGGTCATTGAGTACCTTGAGGTTGAAGGTGACAAATAAAATGCCAGGTTTTTGAGTGCATAGTTTCCTTAAGAGCAGCGGCTGATCTTTGTACCTTTTTGACTCCTCGTCACATTTGTTAGTACTTTCATGCTTTTTAACTCTTGGTCAATTACATAAACAGTTGGACAGGGGCACACCGCACACAGGATCGGTGGCAGTCTAAAATCGACTTTGGCCATCAGAGTCTCGGACGACGAAACCCCACCTGCCTGAACAAGACACCGGACGAGATGATGCGTTATTGCTTATCTTCAGAAAGCCCTCTCTTGGTTCTACTCGCTTATTTTGCTGCTTCTCTCTTTCTCCCTGGCGAACACGTTCCAAATTTCGGCTAGGTACAGATTCATTCAATTAGCTAGAGCAGCAGCAGCAGCTTCCGCGCAACCTCTGTAGCGGATGACAACTCTGCCAGTTTGCTTCTCATCTCATCCTCCATATCCAGCAGCAGCCGTACCAGTTTGATATCTTCCCTAAGAACTAAGAAGAGACGGACATTTTTTTTTGGATAATGTATGGTCATCTAGTTATTCGACACTCGAGGTTATCTCTAACGTTCAGTTAAATCCGAAATTTGACAATCTGGACAATGGCAGGTTGACATACCACAGCCATAAACAACAAAGTACTTTTCTTGGCACTGATACCTGGCAGGTTAGCGTACTCATTACGGAGGATGAACATGAGCCAGCCAAAAAGAACAATGGCCGGACAACGATAACAAGTGAAACCAGGAACGGCGAGCAAAAGAACACAGATTCAGTATCACGTTCACGGATACATGACCGCAGAACTGAACCACGCCTTCTAGTTGTTAGTAAACACCATCTGCCAACCGAAACTAAGTTTACAAACATTTTTTGTTTACTTAACGCGCTGCAGCTAGTAATGGTAACCAGAAATTTAAAACAAACACAGCGCCAAACACCAGTAACCTCTGGAGGTTACAACAGCAAAACAACATAACAAGACGATACTTCCCCCAGGATGTTTCAGTTCTGGGCTGTGATGGCTGTTATTTCCAGCCCACCTGCTCGCTTCCTTATTTCAGAAGTTGCAACCAGGTAACCTGCATCATCAGCGAGTGGTGCTAAGACCTGCTGCTCTTCTAGTTTTCCTTTGCCTTCTTCTGAAGCTTGCAAAGCATGTTGGACGCTGCAGAGTCCCGCGCCTCATGAGGGGTGATCTTCCTATTACCATCAGCAGTCAAGTTGAAATCTGGGCCCCTAAGGTAGACACTGGCCTGGTACATATCTGTGAAATAGGAATACAGAATGTAAAAAGTGCTCAAACAACATGTAGGAACTAGGAGCTGGGAAAGGGTGCCGTTGGAGCAAAAATAGATTCCAGTTATAGCTACCAGTGGAATTTCAACTAACCCAAATTATGATACGGATGCCTAGATTCTAAGATCATGCGTATAGTATGGTATAAAGATAACTTGGGTAAGCACTGATCAAATCCTGACTCTAAACAGAACTAATCTGGGTTTGTACATTATTATTGGGAGCACAGTATGTATCAGCTTTACTATGCAACAGAAGGACACTCCACAAGTCTAAATCTGATTGTGTTATACTGGTATATTCTGATCCCTATATGGTACAAGGACTTCATACTAAGCCATGCAGGAACTTGAAAAGACAGTGATTATCATCCACGTACCACCTGTAACTGAAGGAAGTACTCTATATCTTGGAAGAATCCAGTTGCTCTCACGGCATATGTCATCCAGTTCCTGCAAGGCCTCCTGTCAGAGGATTGGAGAGGCGGTCTTAGAATAATTTACTCCATAATATGAGGTTTCTTGCCTGGCATTTGTTGCGCAGAAGGATGGCCTCTTTCAGTTTCTTCCTCTTTATATTCATGGTTTGGCATCCTTTTCCAGAGCAGGTTGGATTGGCAGCTTCCATCATGTTCCAGCTATTCTCATATTTCTTTAGGATTGACGTCACTTTAGATGTCATATCCACTTCTGCACATGGTTTGAAAATGGTAAGTACTGGGTCTGATAGAATTCGAAGCTAAAAAGATTGAAGTCGATAAGCAATAATCACAGCCTAGGA
The DNA here is from genome assembly GCA_033239725.1 of Echinochloa phyllopogon. Classification (NCBI taxonomy): domain Eukaryota; kingdom Viridiplantae; phylum Streptophyta; class Magnoliopsida; order Poales; family Poaceae; genus Echinochloa; species Echinochloa phyllopogon. The sequence continues at coordinate 42,770,312 of BTCW01000002.1, read as the reverse complement.
AAATAAATTGATAGATATAGGTCAATTATTCCAGGGGAACTGAAATTATGCTTGTAGTTGTCCTTGGGAGGTTAAATAGTGTTAATGCATTAATACGCTGCAGCCTTGCTTGTATAGATGGGATGGTGACCCAATTACCACCAATAAAGGCCTAAAAGTACGAGTGCTACATTTTAGTTGCCTTGTGGAAAGAAAGTTGTTTGCCACAAGAACATATTTTACACTGTTACTGTCCATTTTAGCTAGATTTAGTCGTGGAAAGGTAGATTACCTGTCAAGATTGTTTGGATTTCCATTTCATACTGAGCACTTCGATCTCCAAGCATGCAATGCTCACGGAGCTGAAACATAGATAGATTAAGACAAATACACATTGTAACAGCTTATCGAGGAACAGAAGAACTATAATCAACAAGAACCATTGTAACTTCCCAAATGGAATATTATAACGTGTAACATACAGTATCATCCCGCATCTTCTGAAGTAACTGCAGTGTTGCATACTTCTGAACATTCATGCAACCTGTGATGCCACCTTGATTGCAGTTTGAAGTATACATGTTAAAATTTGGGAGCACTAATGTGTAAGTAATCAATACTAGGAAAAACAAGTTTTTGTCTTGGATAGGATTGTCCTTACCAGACTTTTCTGTGTCTTTCTCCTTTTGGCTTTCCGAAGCATGACTCTTAATTACAGGATCAGCATCCGGTGCATGAAAAGGATAATTAGTTCTTTAAGTTGAAGAACGGAAATTTAACACATAAAACATATATACTAGAAATACCACGCCTTATTTCAGAAAATGCAACTTCGTCTCAGCTCATATAGTCAAACTGTAATTTAACTTATCTTTACCGGAAAGATATCTTGGGGCATATTTCTACTCTTAGAGTGCTTCTCTGTTCTGTCCTTGTCCATTTGGACTCCTGAAAGTGATATCATTATATGAGGAGAAACAACGAGGATCAGTAAAATCGAAGTACTTTGATAGACTTACTGGCTTGTAAGTCTACAGACCCTCCATTTGTCGACATTGTGTGTTTCACACTCATGAATTTTAAACTTTCCACATCTGGAGCAGTAAGTGAGTAAGTTTCTTTTGTAGGGCTCTCACCATCCCCATGCTCCGGGTAGGTAGGAAGTGTAGGCCCGAAGGTTTCAGATTTCCTTTTGCTGTTCATGTTGCTGTTTTTGTTGTTTTTGCTGGTGCTGCACTTGTTGGTGCCACTATCACTAACAGCTTTTACTACCTGCTTATTTTTCTTTGGAGTTGAAACATCAGAGGCCATTTTTTTAATTTTAGACTTGCTATTAGCTTCTTGTTCCTTCAAACTTTCATCTATTTCAGAATAGGATGAAGGGTTTCCATTTTGAAATAATCGTTCTTTTGGAGCACTCAGTGAGGAATCCAAAGGCCATTTCCTGCAACATGTCAAGAGTAATATTTAGTCATTAACCAAAACAGTTGTAACATGATACATTGTGATATTACCACTTTCATGCGTAATTAACTGAGATAAATCTTATCTATACCTGTTCAAGACATTTAACATAATCTCCTTATATGGCAGTAAATGATAGCACTCAACAACATTTGTTGTTTCAAGACATGGATCACTTCTAAATATAGGACCACTCATCCTGTCAAAGTAAACAAAGGAGAGAGACAACAGAGAAAACATTTATAAGTTATTATCATTGAAAAGTAGCATATTAACATTAAGCAAAGCAGCTCATTTGGGAGGGACAAACATCAAGCATTATATCATATACACATAAAACAGAGAATCTTCAAAAGGGGATTGATCTAACTATAGATACACTATTTTTTAGGGTACCTGAAATACACAATACACAGTAGTTATTTGATAAATTTATTCGTGTTTTGATTAGGGCTGCAACATTGGATGGTACAAATTAGATGGGGGCACGGGAGCAAACCTATTGATCAGAACTTCCAAAGGCATTTCCTTAAGCTTGCTATTGACAGTTTGCTCATACTGCAGAACAAATAACATCGTAGCTGTCCCTTTTTTACTCAGTGAGTACACCCGATGTTCTTCGAGAAAACGCAAGTTTGGTTGCTTGATACCTATTGAGACAAAGTGTGTAAGACATAACTATTAAAGACATATGTATGTATGGCATACCTATTAAAGACGTAAGTGCGTAAAACATACTTATTGTGACATAAGTGTGAGATAAAAGATATGTGCATAAACATAAAATTTGCAGTCAAAATCAAGTACATAATTCCACTTCCGACACAACTTATGTATCGAGCACACACATAGGATAAATTTCAAAGTGAACATTGATTGCCATCAGCTCAGAATCTAAGTTACTTTATTGTGCCAGCCAGTGGCGGATGCAGGATGGGACACAAGGGGGGGGGGGGGGGGGCTGAAACAAAGGAGATGTTGATTTTCATCAAGATTTAATGGTGATTTGAAGCTTTTGCTACAGTAATTAGTTAAGAAACCAAGGTCATTAGGGGGGGCTGGAGCCCCCCCAGCCCCCCCCCCCTGTGGCTCCGCCACTGGTGCCAGCCACCTCCTGATCATATCAAATCACGTTCCTATAGCGAACAGCTTCTATAAAACCAAACCAAATGAGAGGAGTCAAGCCACAGCAGATAGTAAAACTCTGTAAAGTGACCATATTTGTGCAGCTGTGCTTGTTGGTGAACTACGGATGCGTTTGGTTAGTAGGACGAGCTGGAATGAAGCGGCTCCGTCCTAATTTATGTGGCATTTGGTTCGTAGACATGAGGGACGAGGGCATCCCAAGCAGAGAATATTCTCCCAATATGCTGCATCGGCTCGTCCTCGTTTTTGAGTGGAATGCAGCTATCCATTTGCTCCGGCGTCAAGCATCGTTTCATTAAAGCGCGTGCTCTGTCTCTTTCTCTCTCATTTCTCTGTCGCATGCACACGAACAGTATGACTGACACATGGGTCCCTAGTAACGGTGGTAACAGATCAATAGGGTCATTCCATACCCATCCTTCCAACCAAACAAAAAATAGGACCGCTCTATCCCTCTAACCAAATATAAACATAGAACCATTCCATCCCAAAAATCCGGAACAGAACCGTTCCATTCAATCTCGCTCTGCAACCAAACACAACCTACAATTCTACAAATTAAGGCATGGACCTGTATCCACAAGGTTGCATCTAAGGGTGTATATCCATGCATGCATGCAACACATTGCTAGTTCAAGAATCAAGAAAGTAACTCTTGTACAATAATAAACAGTAAAAGTGAATAGAAACGACCTGTTTTGAGCTCCACCTCTGAATATGCAATCTGCTGAAGCACATATGGCTCAGAAGGAAGTGCTACGGACTTATTACTCGACTCCTGCACTGACACATCACGGCCACCCGAGCCACCTAACGCTGTCTTGATATCTTTCTCCAAGATCGACAAGACGCCCTTGGTTGGAGATCCATGCTCGACCAAGCAATTCTTCTTTGTCCGATCGAGAAGCAGAACGGCGACCTTGGAGATGGGCCACATGATCATCTCGGGGGAGTCCTTCGTGGCGTCGAGTGCCTCGGCAATGTCACAGGCGTCCACGACTGCCTTGTCAGTGACAGAGAGCCCGCCCTCCGTGCCGTGGTCATGGACCTGTTGCAGGTACACGAGCAGAGCGTCCCCGGCAGTGAGGGAGGCGGTCATGCAGAACCGCTCGGGGTCGGCGAATGCAAGCTCTGGAAACTGTTTCCGGTGGTAATAATTGTACAGGAGAACCGTCGCATGGATCTGCGCAACCACAAAAATTGCAGCTAAGCGATTAGTGCGCGTGATCAACAATTCAACACAAAGCGGAGCAATGAGTGTGTGATAAACACAAAGCGGAACAACGGATCAAATGTACAAGCCACTAATTCCGGAAGCCCCAAGCACGCGGCATTGCAAGCGACCCCAAATCCACCCAAAAACGAATCGCACGGGAAGAAAAGGCAAGCTCCATGCTCTGTTCTCCCCAACCCCGCCCCTCCCACAAAAACCCCACCGCAACAGTGTCGCAACCCACAAACGCCAGTAATCAAGCACAAACAACTACCAAAATCATCCTCACCTGACGCGCCACCGTCTCCTGGTTCTCCGGCGCCAGGGCCTCCTCGCGCTGGAGCGTGCCGCGCGGCAGCGCCGGCATCACGAGGTGCTCCACCAGCAGCTTCACCGCGTCCTCCAGCTCCACCACCTCCGCGCCGCCGCGGCCTTCTTCCTCCATCACGGAACCCGAGCCGTGCCGCTTGCGCCGCCTCTAGGGTTTTGTGCCGCGGGTCTGGGATGGGGGTGGCGGCCGCCGATTCCGGCGAGAACAACTGGAATGCCAGGAAATGGAAGGAAAGGCGCGATGGCACAGACGGTGTGCCGCGGGGGTGGAAATGGAATGGAAGGGGTGGTGGGTGGGCGGAGAGCCCGGGCCGGGGGCGAGATCCACCATCCGATGGCAGGCCGGTGGATCGGGGCCGTCCGAGGCGGCGTCACGAGGAGCTGTCCGCGGGGAAAGGCTGGCTGGCTGGCTGTGCTTGCAACCGTTACGACTTACGAGGGTGCTGACTGGATTGGACTGCGAACAGACTCTCGAGTTGTCGCAGGTCATTATTACATGGCCGGTCAGCCGGATAGAATGGGATGCGACGCAACGCAATGCAAATGATGGCCTTTCCGCAATTTGGCGTCAAATGCTTACTGTATGGCGGTGTTGTAAAAATGTCACATCGAACAATGTAGCGCACTGTAGCACTTTTCGTTTGTTTGTGGTAATCATTGTCCTACCATGACCTAACTAGGCTCAAAAGATTCGTCTCGTCGTGTACATCAAAATCATGTACTTAGTTTTTTTATTTACCTACATTTAATTCTTCATGCATGAGGAGAGAGATTTGATGCGATAGTGAATAGTGAAGTTTAGAGAGAGAAAGTTTGGGGGAAGTTTTGGATTTGAAGGGAAGTGAACACTGCCTACGTGTGATTTTTTTTCTTTGAGACTTCTATGGCGGTGTTCACTTCCAAAAATCTCCCCAAACTTTCTCTCTCCAGACTTCACTATTCACTATCACATCAAATCTCTCTCATCATGCATGGAGTACTAAACGTAGGTAAATAAAAAAACTAATTGCATAGTTTTGATGTACACGACGAGACGAATCTTTTGAGCCTAGTTAGGTCATGGTAGGATAATATTTACCACAAACAAACAAAAAGTGCTACAGTGCGCTACAGTGTCCGATGTGACATTTTTACCAAACTTTCACCCCCTTTTCAAGGAAGTGAACACCCCCTATAAAAAAAGTCCTGACAGCCTAGGCGGATCTATCTATACACTATAAAAATTCAGTTTTTCTAAAACATTTATCATTTAAATAAAATAATTTCAACCTCTCAGAGAACCAATAATTCAGTTTAACGGTGAAGACAATATGGAAAGTTTTCACAAACAAGAGAAAAGATGTTTGTCTAGAGTTTATACTATTTTGCATTACTTTTTTCACCATAGAATTTCTATCCAAACACGTACCCACCAACCAAATAGTCTAAAATAACCTCTATAAAAAAACGATGGATCAGTAAATCAAAGTAGCGCAAGATCGATAGACTTACTGGCTTGTAAGTCTGCAGACCCTCTATTTGTCGAATTTGTGGGTATGGCACTCGCGAATTTTGGACTTTCCACATCTAGAGCAGCAAGTGAGTCAATTTCTTTTGTGGGGCTCTCGCCATTCCCATGCTCCGGGTAAGAAAGAAGTGGAGCGTTGAAGGTTTCTGATTTCCTTTTTCTATTCGTGTTGATGTTTTTTTTGGTTTTTGCTTGAGCTGCCATTGTTGGTGCCACTACCACCAACTGCCTTTACTGCTTGTTTATTCTTCTTTGGAGTGGAAATATTTGTGGCTACCTTTTGAATTTTAGACTTGCTATTAGCTTCAAGTTCCTTCAAACTTTCATCTATTTCGAATGAAGGGTTTTCATTTAGAAATAATTGTTCCTTTGGAGAACTCAGTGAAGAATCGAAATGCAATTCCCTGCAACATGTCAAGAGTAATCTTTAGTCATTAACAAAAAACATTTGTAACATGACACATTGTGATATTACCACTTTCATGCATAATTAGCTGAAATAAATCTTATATATACCTGTTTAGGATGTTTAACATAACCTCCTTGTATGGCAATAAATGATAGCACTCAACAACATATGTTATTTAAAGACATGGATCACTTCTAAATGTAGGACCACCCATCCTGTCAAAAGGAAAGAAGGGATGAGAAAACAGGAAAAACATTTCCAAGTTACTGTTATTGAAAAACAGCTAATTAACATTAAGTAAAGGATCTAATTTGACGTATATCTAATAAAATTTTTAGTGAATAAAAGACCCGCACTTTGTTCGAGAAAAAAAAAGACCTGTACTTACGGTGGCCATCGATCAAACTCATAACATGGAATACACAATACACTACACATAGTAGTTATTTGATAAATTAATTCATGTTTGAATAGGGCTGCAATGTGGGATGTACAAAATAAACACACATCGGTTATTTGATAGATCAATTCATATTTTGATTAGGGCTGTAATGTTGGATGGTACAATTAAACGGTGGGTGGCGAGAGCAAATCTGTTGATCCGAACTTCCAAAAGCATTTCCTTATGATTGCTGTTGACAGTCTCATACTGTAGCACAAACACCATCGTAGCTGTCCTATTTTCACTCAGTGAGTACACCCGATGTTCTTCGAGAAAACGCAAGTTTAGGCGCTTAATACCTATTGAGAACAAATGTGTAAGATAAAACTATTAAAAACACAAATAATGTGCAAGGCATACATATTAAACACATTAGTATCTAAGACATACCTGTTAAAGGCATAAGTGTGTGAGATAATAGGTAGGTGCATAAACATGAAATTTGCATAGGGTCAATAAAATCAAGAACACAATTTCATTTCCTCCACAACTTGTGCATCAATCACACAAATAGGAACAGTTTCAAAAGAAACATTGATTGCTATCAGCTCGGAATCTAAGTTACTTCACTATGCCACACGACACATGATCATATTAAATTTCGTTCTAGTAGCAAACAGCTCTGTGCAACGAAACAAATGAGAGGAGCCAAGCCACACCAGTTAGTATAGCTAAGCAAAGTGACCATATTTGTGCAACAGTGCTAGTTGGTGAACTACAATTCCACAAACTAGGCATGGGACCTGTAACCGCAAGGTTGCGCATCTAATTTATCTAGGAAGAAAAGAACAAACTAAGGGTGGTGCATGCATGCAACATATTGTAATTAACAAGGAACTAAGAAAGTAACTCTTGTATATATAATAAATGGTAAAAGCAAATAGTAACTACGTGTTTTGAGCTCCACCTCTGAATATGCAATTTAATGGAATGCATATGGCTCAGAAGCAAGTGCCACAGATTTATTATCCTTCACTGACACATCAGTGCCACATGAGCCACCTAATGCCGTCTTGATATCCTTTTCCAAGATCGACAAGGCTCCCTTGGTTTGAGATCCATGCTCGACCAAACACTTCTTCTTTGCCCGATCGAGAAGCAGAACTGTGACCTTGGAGATGGGCCATGTGATCATGCCAGGAGAGTCCTTTGTGGCGTCAAGTGCCTCGGCGATGTCGCATGCGTTGATGACTGCCTTCTCGGTGACTGAGATCCCGTCTACCGCGCTGTGGTCGTGGACCTGTCGCAGGTACATGAGCAGAGTGTCGTCCTTGGTAATGAGGGAAGCGATCATGCAGAACCGCTTGGGTTCTACGAATTCAAGTTGAGGGAACTGCTTCCGGTGGTAATAGTTGTATAGGAGAACCGTCACATGCATTTACGTAACCACAAAAATACCACAGGTAAGTTGCAGCTAAACGATTGTAAAGAAAAGTGTGTAGTTAACATAAGGGGAAACAAAAATTATGTGATTAACACGACACAGAACAGAAAATCAACACGTAGAAGCTGTGAATTTCAAAACAGGGAAGCAACACGTAGAAACTGAGAATTCCAAATGCCCCAAGCACACAACACCCCACGCGACCTAAATCCATCCCAAAACGAGAATTGCACAGAGAAGTTGTGAGCTCCATGACTGTGTAGTTAGGTAAGTCAAAGCTAAGCAACTAGGAAAAAAGTACGCTATTGACAATAAAGTGGAACAATGGATCATAAAGTTAATTGAAATACACCGGAATCCAGGAACTTATACTGAGGTCACACGATTCAATACGATCCATGATCATGACCCAGCTGACTAGGGTACGTGGCGCTCCCCCGACCGCTCAGGGGACCCAGCCGACTAAGGCATGTGGCACTCCCTGAACCGCTCGGGGGACCCAACCGACTAAGGCACGTGGCGCCCCCTGACCGCTCGGGGGACTGGGCCAAACCACGTAGCCAGCCCTCACCACAAGCCAGGCATCCGGGGGCACTACTCCGTATCTTCGGCTGTACTCTCAACTGGGGCCTAGAGACATTGTGGTGACGGTCACGCTCAAGCTGACCGCATCAAGACTGAGGCACAGCTTGGATGGATAGTTACAAGCACAAGCGGAACAGGGCCAGCAGCAGGGGCCCTCTCAGGCCAACCACATGGCTTGCCCCCGACCTCACGAACAAGGTCGGGGGAGGGGCCAGACAGCAGCGCTGTTGGATGGAGGCCACACCCCTCCAACAACTTCGCCACAGTCAAGGGTATGGTACGACACCTCCAACAACTCTCGAACAGTAAGCACGGCGGTAGGCATGGTGAAAAGACGGCGGTACAACACAACGTTGTGCCCACGAACCTACCATAAATGGGCGGGCCACAAGTGTACGTTACAGGCCAAAGAACTCCGACCGAGGCCAAACAAAGGTTGACGAGGTCGAGGGATGGCGGCAACCACAGTGTAGAGCAAGACCAAGGGCCCACAAGGCCTTCTTCTCTTTTTGCTTCCTTTCCCACCATGTAGCCTACTCCGCAATGTATATAAGGGGATATGTGCCCTAGGGAGGGGCACGATCAACTCAACACGAATCCGCACACACTCACACACTTCCACCGATTCACACCTGCTTACAAGCACCCCCGTTGTAAGCTAGAAGCACCCACTGCAAGGAACACGAACGACCGAGACTGGACATATGGCCTTTGCCTGAATTAGTATAATTCCTCTGTGTGCTTGGGTGCTTACCATCGAGTTTGTGAGGTAGCAATGCATAAGTAAACCGCCGGTGTCCGAACACCTACAGGTACATGATCCATTTAGTGATCCATGAGTGACGCATGCACATGTTTAGCACGCATTGCTAATTTAGTAAGGTTGGAACTAACTCATAAGTTTTTTTCTCCAGCCGCAACAATTTTTGGATCAACCATTTTACACGAAGCGAGAATGAAAGTGTAAATTATGTGCTATGCGTATGTGGGGTCATCCCTTGGAAGGGCTGGGCATTACGACTATGGAGAATTTGTGTTACAAGTATCTTTATCTTTAGAATACATACTACATACAGTTTTGTTCGTGCAGATCATGTGTTATGCACGATGACACAAGTTGTCATGTTTTCTCAGAGCCAGAGTGTGTCCTTATCTTAAAAACGTGCTGGTCTAAGAAATTGATCATGGTTTTTAGATATTCAAGGTTGGGTTGTTGTTTACTGTTATATTCAGGATTACACTTGCCCCCATTTACTTCACTTTAATTACATGTTAGATTTGAATATTCGGTTAGGGAGGTCAGATTTGCAGGATTATACGTGTAGATCTTTTCTTTGTCTTAGTGTTTGTTTCTACAGGGCCTGCCTTGTTGTGATTGTCACAAGCATAACTAAAAGATCGATCTTCCATTTGTACTAAGTAGAGTTCAGAGCTTGAGAGGTTAGAATTTGTGATCCCCTGGTGTTGTTCGGCCTACCATATATGATCCTCCCCAATTCTCATGCCCATAGTCCATGGCAGTTTGCACTTTGCACACAACTAGATGGCCACCAACTTGTGTTACAGCCAAATCATCTCTCCATCAGAGTCTTGTAAAAGTAAACCCCGCCGAATACTTATTCTCTTATTTTGCTCCTTTCCTTTTCTCCATGGCAAACATGCAGCTGAATATGAAATTTGATAATCCTTTCAAAACTTGAGACTCCGGAGTCCTGACAATCACGGCTTAAAAAACAAAGGACCTTAACTGGCATTGATGAGTAGCATGCTACCATACACCTTGCAGAGGATGAAAAGGAGGCAGCCAAAAAGAACCATGGCCGGGCCAAGATAACATGTGAAACCAGCATCGTCCAGCAAAAAAACACAGCTTCAGTATCACAGCTACATGAGGAATGAACAACGCCTGCTAGATGTAACCTGTAAGCAATGGCCATCTTCCAACCAGAACCAAGTTAAGTTTACAATCATTTTTTTTGTTTACTCAATGCTCTGCAGCTAGTAGTAGAGAAATTTAAAACAAACACAGTAACGAACACCAGAAACCTCTGGAGGTTACAACAGCAAAACAACATAACAAGACGATTCTTCTTCAAGGATGTTTCAGATCTGAGCTGTGATGGCTGTTCTTTTCAGCCACCTTCTCGCTTCCTTACTTCTAAAAATGGAACAAGGTAATGCTGCATCATCAGGGGGTGCTGTGAAGACCTGCTGCTCTTCTAGTTTTCCTTTGCCTCCTGCTGAAGCTGGTACAGCATGTTGGAAGCTGCAGAGTCCCGCGCCTCATGAGGGGTGATCTTCCTATCACCATCGGCACTCAAGCTGAAATCTGGGCCCGTAAGGGAGACGCTAGCCTGGTACATATCTGTGAAAAATAGGAATACAGAATGTAGAAGATGCTCAAACAACATATAGGAACTAATAGCTATGGCAAAGATTGCCCCAGCTGGAGCAGAACGAGGTTCTGGTAATTGTTACCAGTGGGAACTCAACTAATTCAGATAATGATTCGGATGTCTAGGTTCTAAGACCATGCATATACTATGGTATATGAAGACGACTTAGGTAAGCACTGATAGAATCATCAAAGCGTGGCTCCAAACTAAAGGTCAAACAGAATTAATCTGGGTTTGTGCATGATAATTGGGAGCACAGTGTATGTGTGTCAGCTTCATTGCAACAAGAGCAGACTCCACAAGCGTAAATCTGAGTGCGTTATATTCTATGGTCAAAGGAGTTCATACTAAGCCATGCAGGAACTTGGAAAGACAGAGGTTATCATCCACGTACCACCTGTAACTGAAGGAAGTACTAGGTATCTTGGAAGAATCCAGTTGCTCTCACGGCATATGTCATCCAGTTCCTGCAAGGCCTCCTGTCAGACAGAGGATTCGAGAGGTGGCCATAGCCTAATTTACTCCATAAGACGAGGTTTCTTGCCTGGCACTCGTTGCGTAGAAGGATGGCCTCTTTCAGTTTCTTCCTCTTTATGTTCATGGTTTGGCATCCTTTTCTAGAGCAGGTTGGATCGGTAGCTTCCATCATGTTCCAGTTATCCTCATACTTCTTAAGGATTGGCATCACTTTAGGTGTCATATCCCCTTCTGCACATGGTTTGAAAGTGATAAGTGTTGGGTCTGATAGAATTCAAAGCTAAAAAGATTGAAGCTAATAAGCAATAATCACACCCAAGGAAAATTCATTGATAGATATACGCAGCCTTGTATGGACGGGATGGTGATGTCCAGCTCCATCCATGGGGACCAGTGGCGGAGCCACGACCCAGGCTGCCCGTGCTGCAGCCCTGGTTGGCAGCCTAAAGTTCTATGGACACTTGCTCGAATGTACATATTTAGTTGCTAAAGATTTTAGGCATATTTGAAGCTTAGCATTGAGTTTAGCATGGGGCCTAACTCATTTCTGGCCCCGCCCCTGATGGGGACTAAGGCCCACATAGACAGGTTAATTTGAATTTTTGTTTTTAGATAACGAGGCAGGTTTGAAATACCACCAATAAAAGCCTAAAAGTACAGAGGGCGGTATTTTAGTTGCCTTCTGGAAAGTCAAGTTTTATGTCACAAGAGGTTTTACACTGTTACTCTCCATTTTAGCTACATTTAATTGTGAAAGGGTAGAATACCTGTCAAGATTGTTTGAATTTCCATCTCCAACTGAGCACCTTGATCTCCAAGCATGCGATGCTGATGGAGCTGAAACATAAACAGATGAACACAAATGCACATCAGGTTTATCGAGGAAAACAAGAGTTATAATCCACAAGCATCATTGTAACTTTTCAAAAGAAATATAATATGTAACATACAATGTCACCCCGCATCTTCTGAAGTAACTGCAGTGTCGCATACTTCTGAACATTCATGTTACCTATGAGGCCACCTTGAGTGCAGTTTGAAGTATACAGATTAAGATTTGGGCACACCAATATATATATGGAAGTAATCAATAATAGGACAAACGACTTTTTGTCTTGGATAGGATTGTCCTTACCAGACTTTTCTGTGTCTTTCTCCTTCTGGGTTTCCAAAGCATGAGTCTTGATTACAGGATCAACATCGGCTGCCTGCAAAGAATAGTTAGTTCTTTAAGTTGAACAGCAGTAAATGTATATCACATAACACACACATATATATAAATTATTTAACTAGAAACATCATGTATTGTTTCAGAATGGGGGGCAGGCCAAACAAATACCTCTGAGCCACAAACAAGTATACTTAAACCTTAGATCCCCCCGCCGCCGCCGCTCCCCTCCCTCCCCTTCCTCCCACCTCGCCGCCGCCGGAGGGGTCGCCCGGAAGCCCGGTGGACCTCGGGGATGGTGGCGGCGGGGAGGTTCGCCGCAGATCGGGGCGGCGTCGCGCGGATCTCAGCGGCGGCGGCGTCTGTCGGGAGCGTGGCCGGCGGAGGAAACTTCACCGGCGGCCGGCGCTAGCCTGCGATGGCCGGGAGCGGGCGGCAGCCGGGCGTCCGGGCGGCTGTCGGCCGGATGACGAGGTGCGGCGTCCTGGGCGCTCGAGCCTTCGACGGCCGGCGCGGGCGCGTCTGGCGGTGGCTTGCTCTGGTCCCCGCGCGGTGGCGCGGGCGTGCGGGCGACCGGACGCGGGGGTGGCGTGGCCGGAGGCTGTCGTGCGCGGAGATCGGGCCGAGGTGGTGGCCTGGCGTGCGTGCTTGCGGCGGCCTGCGGCCGGTCATGTGGGCAGCGGCCAGCGAGGGCTGACCCCGGGAGGAGATTGCGGAGGTGGCGGCGACGGCCAGTGACAACGGCGTCTTCTGGATCTGACGTCGGCTTGGCCTCCAATGGTGACTCCTCTCCGGCAGATGCGCCGGACTTTACAACTACATCTGGTGATGACATCTTCACTTTCGCCTTTACTTTTCATATAGATCAAGAGGCATGAGTCACCTTGGCTTCGTTTGCGGATTCTCTTACTCGAAGATGGATTTCATCTGTAATTTATTCCTGGTGGATTATGCACGGGTGCCCAGTGGCTACTTTGTAGCATAGTATCTCAGGTTACGAATTCAGATGGTCTGCCGGATTTGAAGTAATCGTGGCCGTTTAAAGTGGGTCAGGGCTGGGCTATATGGAAGCATTGGCCTGGTAAGAAGGGGGAAGCAACACGAGTGACTTGGTCGTGGTGGTAATTGCTACTAATTCACTGGTCCGGGAAGAAATTCCTAGGTCTGACCTTAATTGGTTGAACCTGGCAGTGACCTTGTTGAAGGCATTGTTTGGATTAAGATGAATTACTCCCTCGTGAAAACATTTGATCTGGTCTTAGTTGGTTGGGTCATTACAATGTCGGCACGTGCGCGTGCCGTTTCCTCGTTGGAGGCGTTGTGTTGGGAGCCTACTTCAAAGTCCAAGAGTTGCTTTGGTTTGTGAAGCGGATGAAGATGAAGGCGCTTGTGGTAGTTGGTTAGGTCATGGTGCTCTCATTTTTATTTCTTTTTTATTTTTCATGGGTTGTGTGCATCTTAGTTATGCAGAGGCCGGGTTGGATCTTATATAATTGTATCATCTCGATGTAATTGTCTAAGATCAATAAAGCTTCCCTTTTCCAAAAAAAAAAATTGTTTCAGAATGCAATTTCGTCTCAAGCTCATATACTCAAACTGTAATTTTAGCTTATATTTACCAGAAAGATATCTTGGGGCATATCTCTACTCTTAGAGTGCTTCTCTGCTCTGTCGTCCTTGTCCATCTGGACTCCTGAAATTGAGTGTTTTTATATTTAGACGTCGATGAGAGAAACAACGATGGATCAGTAAATCAATGTACCATAAGATGGATAGACTTACTGGCTTGTAAGTCTGCAGACCCTCCATTTGTCGAATTTGTGGGTTTTGCACTCACGAATTTTGAACTTTCCACGTCTAAAGTAGTAAGTGAGTCAGTTTCTTTTGTGGGGCTCTCTCCATTCCCATGCTCTCTCCATTTCCTTTTGCTATTTGTGTTGCTGTTTTTTTGGTTTTTGATGAAGCTGCCATTGTTGGTGCCACCTTCACCAACTTCCTTTACTACCTGTTTATTTTTTTTTGGAGTGGAAATATTGGTGGCTACCTTTTGAATTTTAGACTTGCTATTAGCTTTGAATTCCTTGAAACTTTCATCTATTTCAGAGTGGGATGAAGGGTTTGCATTTAGAAATAATCGTTCTTTTGGAGCACACAGTGAAGAATCCAAAGTCAATTCCCTGCAACATGTCAAGAGTAATCTTTAGTCATTTACACAAAAACATTTGTAACATGACACATTGTTATATTACCACTTTCATGCACAATTAACTGAAATAGATCTTATGTATACCTGTTCAGGATGTTTAACATAACCTTCTTGTATGGCAATAAATGATAGCACTCAACAACATCTGTTGTTTCTATACATGGATCACTTCTAAATATAGGACCACTCATCCTGTCAAAGGAAAGAAGGGACGGGAAAACAAAGTTATTGTTATTGAAAAATAGCAGATTAACATTAAGTAAAGGAGGCCATTTGATGTATTATCTAATAAAAATGTTAATGACTAAAAGATCTGCACTTATGGTGGGCATTGATCTAACTCATAACATGGAATACAAAAGACACTGCCCATAGCAGTTATTTGATAAATTAACTTGTGTCAACGTGAGATATACAAATTAGACATGCATTAGTTGTTTGATAAATCAATTCGTGTTTTGATTAGGGCTGCAATGTTGGATGGTCCAATTAGACAGGGGTGGGGTGGGGGAGCAAACCTGTCAATGAGAACTTCCAAAGGCATTTCCTTAAGATTGTTGTTGACAGTTTTCTCATACTGTAGGACGAACAACATCGTAGCGGTCCTTTTTTCACTCAGTGAGTATACCCGATGTTCTTCGAGAAAACGCAGGTCTGGGCGCTTAATACCTATTGAGAAAAAGTGTGTAAGATAAAACTATTTAAAACACAAATAATGTGCAAAGCATACATATTAAAGACATTACTGTGTAAGAAATACCTATTAAATATATAAGTGTGTGAGATAATAGCTGCATAAACATAAAATTTTCATAGTCAATAAAATCAAGAACATAATTCCATTTCCAACACAACTTGTGCATCGAACACACAAATAGGAACAATTTCAAAAGGAGCCATCAGCTCAGAATTTAAGTTACTCCACTATATCAGCCAAGGCATGATAATATTAAATCACATATTCCAGTAGAAAATAGCTTCTATGCAACCAAACCAAATGAGAGGAGCCAAGCCACATAAGCTACTATACCTATGCAAAGTGACCATATTTGTGCAGATGTGCTGGTTGGTGGAATATAATTCTACAATCTAAGGCATGGACCTGTAACCACAATGTGTCAATGTTGCATATATTTTTTCTAGAAGAAAATAACAAACTAAGGGTGCATGCATGCAACACATTGTAAGTTCAAGATACTAAGAAAGTAACTGTTGTATAATAAACAGTAAAAGCAAATAGTAACTACCTGTTTTGAGCTCCACCTCTGAATATGCAATTTGCTGAAGCACGTATGGTTCAGAAGCAAGTGCCATGGATTTATTACTTGCCTCCTTCACTGACAGATCATTGCCATGTGTCCCACCTAATGCCGTCTTGATATCCTTTTCCAAGATCGACAAGACACCCTTGGTTTGAGATCCATGCTCAATCAAGCACTTCTTCTTTGCCCGATCGAGAAGCAGAACTGCAACCTTGGAGATGGGCCATGTGGTCATCTCGGGGGAGTCCTTCGTGGCATCAAGGGCCTTGGCAACGTCGCAGGCATCAGCAACAGCTTTCTCAGTGACCGAGAGCTCACCTTCCGCACCATGGCCGTGGACCTGTCGCAGGTACACGAGCAGAGCGCCGTCCCTGGTGGTGAGGGAAGCGGTCATGCAGAACCGCTTGGGGTCGGCGAATTCAAGCTGTGGGAACTGCTTTCGGTGGTAATAGTTGTACAAGAGAACCGTCGCATGCATCTGCGCAACCACAATAATACCACAGGTAAGTCGCAGCTAAGTGATTGCAAAAAGCAAGTGTATAATTATAATTAATATAAGCGGGAACAAAACTTATGTGATCAACACAAAGCAGAACAGGAGATCAGCACTAGAAGCTGCGAATTTCGAATGACCCTAGCACGCAGCACCCAACGTGACCTAGATCCACCGCGAAACGAATTGCACAGAGAAGTTGTGAGCTTCATGGTTGTGTAGTTAGGTAAGTCTAAGCTAAGCATTGAAAAAAAATATGTTATCAACAACAAAGCGGAACAGTGGATCATAATGTAATAGAAACACGATGGAAAGAAATACTATCCATGATCATGACTCACAACCCATACATTTATACACGCCACACCACTTACTGGTAAGCATCCTATATAAGCTGCACATGTACAACACATTTTTTTTGGAACCAGAAAGGCCTATGCAACACATACAACTAGCCTATACATATACTAAATTGAGGATATCAAGATCGATTGTCCAGCGCACACTATCGCAAGTTATATGTGGTCCTCCGCTCAAACAACCGGTATCATGAGTCACTGCAGCCTGCGCACGTACAAACGAAAATGCTCAAACAACGCCACAGCCAGAGCAATACAGTCAGCAAGCTAGGTGTGTGGCCTCTTGCGCTAGAGTTAGGGAGGGATGGGGGACTGCTTGACTAGAGGTACTGGACCTATCCCGTCCGGATAAAAAGGGGGCAAGTATGGGTTTAAACCGGCCAAAAAAGAACCTGCCAATAAGGGCAGGATACATCCTTTTTTCCATTTCCGGTCACTAGTTCTGATTATGGGCCACCTTACCCGAGAAACCTCATCCAACCCGCCCGGAGAAGGCCTGACCCATTCAAATATGTCAGATCTACTTAGAAATTAGAAATTTTTAATATCAAAATGGTAGTGTGCCACAAAACAGTAATCTATTTTCTAAAAAGATCCTGTTGTGTAGTAACCACACTGAGTCAACATCAACCGTAACTTCGAACAACCACAACGACACACGGCTGACCGACAAGGAAACAAGGAAACCATATGCTACCAGAGACAACGACGCCTCTAAAAAGCCACGACATTGTGGCCTGTACGTGAATACGTAGTGCCAAAAGTCAAATATTCTAATAGCGGCCTTCGCATCTATTATTTCCGGTTACAAATGGCTTGCCCGAGATCGAAAACCTTGTGCTAAACCTCACCGCAACGGTACCAAGCATCACAAACATATATATAGATAGATATATATATAGACGTAAACATTCAAGCAGCACTGCACAAACAGTACCAAGTTCTCCTCACCTGACGCGCCACCGTCTCCTGGTTCGCCGGCGCCAGGGCTTCCTCCCGCTGCAGCGTGCCGCACGGCAGCGCCGGCGTCACGAGGTGATCCACCAGCACCTTCACCGCGGCCTCCAGCTCCACCGCCTCCACGCCGCCGCGCCCGTCTTCCTCCATCGCGGAGCCCGAGTGGCGTCGTCCCATGCCGCCGCCTCTAGCCAGCTAGGGTTTGTGCCGCGCGCTGGTTTGGGCTTTGCTCGGAAGGGTGTGGTGGCGGCCGCCGTTCAGAGTTCAGACGAGAGAACAAACTAGTTGGCTATGCGAGGAAACAGAAGGGCCAGGCGCGAGTGCACAGGTGCCGGGGGGTGGAAATGGAATTATAGAAGAGGGTTGGTGGGCGGAGAGCCTGGGGGCGGCCCTGATCCTCCGTCCGATTTGGTCATGAGGGCTCCAGTGAATCGATCAGGAACTTCGTGCGAGGGAGCGTCACCAGCAGGATCTGTCCTACCGCGGAGAAAGCTGGCTGGCTGGTTTTTGTCTCGAGCTTGCATCAGTTATTCAGTTACGAGTCGAGTTGTGAGGGTGCTGGATGGGAGTGTGCCCAACTTTGTCTGAGTTGTCGTTGCTAATCATTGTATGCTCTGTCAGCAATTTGGCGTCAGACTTTCTGTTTCTTCTTTTTGTGGTATGATATATGATAGCGTTATGTTTGGTTTAAACAATGGTAATATGAGGGTACAAGGAATCAGATCACAGGTTGTTAGCACTCAAACGGGTGATTGCGTACATGATTTGTTTTGAAATATTTAACTATTTGCTATATTTATCATGACCCTCCTTCAAAACCATGTTTAAAATAGTTTCTAGCAGATTTGCCACCTATCTGTTCACAAATCAACACATACCAAATTTGTCGATATGGTGAGGTAGCTCGCCCAGCCACGTGGATTAGGACGCGAAAAGTCGACCAAGCTACCCCCATCTTATCCCTTTAGTTTTCTAGCCGGCTCGACCCTAGCCACAAGCCTACATGACATCTTGTCTTATCTGGCAGTTGGAGGACTTGGAACGGTCGGAGGAGCCGCACATGCGGAGGTAGCAACCCACATGGCCTACACCACTGCTCCGACACGTTGCAGCTCTGCTGCTGCCCGCCGGTCGGCGAAAGCCCAACACTCGGACCGGTGGTTCCCTAAGGCCCCAGTACCTGATCTCAACATGTCTGCCTTGCACTGCCGCCGACGCCCTCCACTAGATTGATTTTTGCCACCATATCTGTCAACGCTGGGAGCTCATTTTATGGTTGTTTTTTTTGTTTTCTCTCCCTTTTTATTTCTAATCCTCGTTTTATATTATTTCTTTAGGATTTCTATTTTTCTCTTTTATTTTTTGCTTATTTATTTTTCTTTATCCTATGTTTTATTACTTTTTTAATAATTTTTATATTGTTTAAATTTTTTAAGATGTTCAATGAGCTTCATCCGCTCCTATTGTATAGTATTTTATTCGTTTTCTAGAACATTTGTTCACATGTGCACTATTTTATTCACTTTGAAGACTAATTTGTCCATAATGCTAAATTAGTTATTTACTTTGTAGACTGAATTGTTTGACCATACGGACTCATTTATTCATGATCTTAAGTGTTTATTTTTTTGTGATAAAAATAAAATATCCCTAATGTTTAATTTATTGTTTGTAACATAGTGTCACCACTTGTGCGTCATGTTTGATTCTTTTGTGTTAGCACATACATACTTTTTTTAACAAAATCTTGTGACAAATAACACAATCATTTTTCTATCACTAGGATGTTACTTATCAGCTAGTTTCATATCCCATAATTTAATATAACCGGATGTTACTTAAATACTGATGGGCCTATTGGGGGCTTTTTGTCACTAGGACCGTTGGACTTCTACGTAAATCTACTAAATCCAAATCCAAATAGGATCCGACTGTTAGGATCAAATCAGTGGAAAATTAGCTTTTAACATATCACATATTACCAGAGCAATTTCCTTTTCTAGCCAAAAAAAGCGAAGCCAAAGACGTAAATCTACTGTAAAAACGCTCTCATGTAAGCTTGCATGGTAATTGTAATGCATTCAAGCTGAAATATATGAAACGACGTTTGTTGCAGAAATGGTTATTTGGAACAATAGCGTTTACAAATTCTGCAAGCAAAATCCAGTACAAATGTTTGCTGTCAGATCAGTATCCGGTTTGGTTGGCATTACAGATCAGTATCAGTATCACGCAGATCCAGTGAAACCATCTTTTAACACAAGGCACCTAAATCATGCCTACCTCACAGAGTAGGGTCCAACGAGGATAACAAGCGGTGAGCCCATGTAATGTCAGGAGATCTAGGAAGAAAGAGTGGTCTTGTACCAAGACCAATAATTTACCCGGAGGGGATCACATCTCTGCAGGATACAGCAAACAGCTGTCGCAAGATCAGCATCTGCCATTTCCGGATCGGAGTTCCTTATTGGTTCAAGAGTGGCTTTAAGCTCATCGGTAGGCTGCAAACCCGAGCGAAGAAGATCAAGCAACAAGCTCAAAGCAAATACACAACTCCAATCATTCTTCAAGACCTTGAGACAAACATCAGAGATGCGCTCATCGGCTACTAGCAAGTTACTCTCGCCCTTGTATAGACCCTTGAGGTATCTCCAAGGGCTTTCATTCTGAGGGTTTGCTAGGATAGCTTCAATTGTGTAATCTACCTCTGAATCACGCATCGCTGTAAGGCCACCAAGAAGTGGTGATCTTGTTATTACAAGATATCTCTGTTGCAAAACAAATTCAACATACTTCAGTGCAAGCTAAATAAGGGATCTCAATTAATCAGCAGAAAAAAAAGGCATCAGAGAGGCAGGACATTCAGACATGACAGAATGTAACAGGCCATGGAAAGTCAAGAATAATCACATGATCAATTTGTATGCCATGGCAGTATGCTGTTGTCCACTTTGTCCAGTTTTGACCACTAACTAAATAAAGCTACCTCTGCTGGCCATATGAACATGGTACCCATTATTATGAAAATACTCCCAACACCGCAGTTTTATAATATTTTTATATACAATTAGTAAAAATAACAATGAAAAGGTTTACATAGGCAATCACAATTTTTTTTATAATGTCATACATTTATAAACAGAGTAAGCAAATCAGCAAAAGCATACAGTTCTCCGGACTCATAGGATGAAATCAACATGAAATTATCTATGAAGCTCAAATGATGAAGATAACCTGGGGGTGAAATTGCATACAAAACTAAAAAGGTTTTCAGAGGCAAAGAAGCAGAGAGCAGGACCTGATTCCAAGCTGAATTATTGAAGACATCTTCCTCAAGTAGCTGGTTGCAGTACTGCAGTTCACTCTCCCATCCACCCAACGCTTGAAGAACCCACTGCAACAGTTGATATAAAGCAAAACTGTTTGTAGAACAAAGCTTTTATTGATGCGCATAGCTTAGCTTATTACAGTACCAAAAAAATGTGGAATACTTATCATACTGTAATAAAATAGGATGTGCATACCTGTCTATGAGACCACGCATGGTAATTTTTGGCATCAATAGAAAGTATCTTCATTGTGAATTCATGCTCTTTATTGGCAACATCAGGCCCTAATTTCTCAGCAAGCCATCTCTTATGATGCCTGAAAATTATAACGAGACAGCAATGAAAGATGGATAAAGTTAAAATTATGAAAGTCGAGAAATTGCCAACTGTTTACACAGCCACCAAATAGGAGATTAGTTTTTGACTTTTGTGCTATAAGATTTTTATAATGGAACTCACCAGATTTGGTAATTTTTTGAATTACATTCAGCAATCTTTTCAACAAAATTCTTCTCTTCCAGTAAATCAGAATCCAGTGCCTCCAGTATGAGGCGCCTGAAATGCCAGACCTATAAAGTAAACAATTAATTCTGTAAATTCGAAAAGGTATCTACCAAAAAGATTGATTGATATCCAAATGAAATACATGACAAAAACTTAAAAAAACATGGTAGCAATAGTAATAGCACAAACAGCAATTCGCTGATAGTACACAACAACATTGCTGTTCAAGAATAACATGGCATACAGCATTAAGAAACATAGCGCAGGGAGAAAATTATGGCCAGGCAGTATGCTGTGGCCTTCTACAGACATCATGGGCAATGAAAAAGCATGATGTATTAATGATAGTCAGTGTCAATATCAAAGTGCAAACTATCTAAAGCTGCAAACCAGTATCTGTTTGGCCAGTTTAAGTGGAAAATTCCAGCTTACTAAAGTTCGCTTCATCTCATTGCTTGTCTCAACGTTCTGTAGCGTTGTTGCATACTCATAACTCGACCACAATACAATAGTAATGGTTCAGAAATAGTATACTTTGTAACCAGTGAAGCTCATGACCACAGTGCTTGGTTCAGCCCCTAATTTTCCAATACGAGGAGAGCAGAGTTCTCACGGTGTAGTTGCCGGGGTTGAGCTCGATGGCCTCGGCGGTGAGGCGGAGGGCGCGGGGGCTGCGCTCGCCAGCGAAGTAGAGGGCGCGGAAGTAGTCCATGACCTCGCGGAAGTCGTCGCGGTAGGCGATGGGGACCACGGGGCTGGGCCCATCGTCCTGCGGCACTGGCACCACGTCGGCCAGCTCCGGCCAACTGCTAGGGCCGGACTTAGCGTCCGCCATCGAAGTCGCGCGCTGGAGAAGAGGACGAACCTGCTCGAGCAACGGAGGATGGATTAGAAAAAGCAACGCCACCACGAACCACGCCGAGCAATCCGTCAATCCGAACAGGTTAGGGTTCCCTTACCGACAGAGGAGATCGATCCCAATTTGGCAATTTCCCGGGTAGATCTCAATCAACTCCACGCCAATCCGATACCGGCCGGTAGCAGGGTAAGGGAGGACACCGCCGCCGTTGGCCGCTGATGAGCCCACTAAAACCGCTCGCCACCAGCCTCTAGGCTAGGAAGGCGAGCACCGGAGCTTCGGTTCAGAGCAGAGGCGGCGCCCGGGAGCAGACGGGAACAGACAGACGACGGCCCGCTGTGCTCTGCTCCTGGAAGAGCTGGGATCAGTGGTCCCCAAATGTCAGCGAACAGAACCTATGTCCTGCTCAAAGCTTTCTAGATTTCGATCAAAGTGTGGCCTTTAAAATACTTTTTGTTTGCAAACATATAAATCATGTCCAGATTTTTCTTCAGAACTTTGGTAATATCAAAGTTTATTGAATTCTATAAATAAATCTAAATTATTCTGAAGAATTATAATTTCTTTCAAAAATGTACAGTGAGGACAGTTAAGAAAAAAAAAACATTTTCTGTTGTTACTCAATATCCTTCGGAGACTCATCAAATCTGAGTGCAAATGTGCAATCAACACTCAACAAGATGCATGCGACAGTAAATCGCAATGGAATTATCAACACCATTTGAGTCAGCTATCACGCGTGTATTTGACGGATTCAAGCGCCGTACACTCAACACAATTAACAGCAAACTCCAGAAAAGAAAATGAAAGAGAAGGTCGAAAGAAATACAGAAAATCGTCAGAAACTGATCTGGAACTGTTAATATTTACAAAACTGGAGTTCCATGCAGCTTCTGCGATTTGAGCAGCAGCATTTAACTTTTCTCTGTTCTCCGCGACAAGCCATGTTGAGCACTTGAGCAGTTGAGCTATTTGAAGAAGAATTTCCAGATCTCTCTCTCCGGGGGCTCAGAGACAAGGTGCACACCAAATGTGCCTTCTTCGTCAACCAATGCTCGCAGCTGCCGCACGGCGCTGCTTGAACCAATGTAGTTCTTCCTGGCAGCAAGATAAAGCACTCCATATGGTGGCCGAAGGCACTGCGAGAACAAGAAAAGAGGGATGCATGGTGAGGCTAAGCAGTGATTTCAGGATAATGCATTCGATGCTCAGATATATGAAAAAGTGCAAGATGCTAGGGACAAAAAACTGCAGTACAGCTAGATCAGTTCTCATTCCTCAAGTCTACAATCAGCATAATAGCAAGATTGCCTACCAATCCCCGATGTGTTAATGCAGAGCAACCTCAGCAAAGGAATACCACATTTACTAAGTGCTAATTCTTTTTATGCATTTTCATTGGAGAAATTCATATAGCCTTTTGGGATAAAAGTGCTTATTGCTGCTATAGTCTGTCATTAAAAATAAAGTCAAGCAAAAACATAACACAGCTTTCAGGCAATATGATGTATAATTTTCTGGCTGGCTGTCTACGGTTTTTGTTTTTGTGCCTGGGTTTGATGTCCCATGGAAAGAATTTCCTTAATATATACAACATATAGAATTTTATGATCTAACCTTTTTTATGAGCGCATAGAGGTTTTGCAGAGAGCTTGCAGAATAAGGGATCTCATTGACTAACACTATGTCATATCCACCATCTCCAGTGCTAGTCTCATTTCCCCTCTCCCATGCACGACTGCTTGATAGTTTTCTGGATCGCCTTGACGAAGTTTCATTGCAAATGTTATTCCCATCCTGGCTGTTGTAGCCATCCAAAAGCTCATCTTCACAGAACCCTAGTCCTACACCTGATGACGCATCCACCTCATCCTCCTGAATTGTTGATAAAACTGTGTGAAGCTCATCCCACTCCCCAGCATAGAAATGGATATCTTGAGGTAGTTGTTGCCGGGACGGAGTAAGGGGGCTTCCTTGATGGTGATTCTGCTTGTCTTGAGCCTGTTCAAGGTTAGCAAGCACATTTGGTATTGTTTTGCACCTTACTGTCTCAGCACTAGGATCCTGAAAATGCACTGTTGAAGCTCCCTAAGATGTTAAAAAGGAAGATGTTGGTTAGTATACCATGATTGATAGTTAAGTACTTTGGAAATTTGTTGATAGAACAAAGAATATCATATTAATAAAGTAAAAATAGAACTATGGACAAATGTGTACCTTCAGGCATGCAAAAATACCAGGAAGCCCATATCCACAGCCAAGCTGCAACAGGAAAAGAACTCTCTCATTTTTCAAGCCAACAACAGATCCTTGGAAGAAACATGTGTGCATTGTTGCAGCACAGTTCATTTAAGATTTCGTAGCATGTGAGTGGAAAGCTTATTTTACATGTATAACCATAGTCCTATCCTATGCCCAAGGGACTAAATGTAGCAAGGATGGTGGTTACCGAAGATAAATAAGGGGAAAACATTGTACAAATGGATTCGAAAAATGCCTATGGCACCATGTTCTTTATTGGACAAATTCACATCCATTTCATTTTTAGTTTACTTACTTTTTATGGATCACAAAATTTTCAGTGCTGCATAACTAAATCAAATTTAGCTAGAAGTACATTATGTAACAAATGCATGATTATTTTTTTGTATAGGTAGCTTCACCAAATATGAACTGTGTACATTGATGTGTATAAGCATCAACTTAAGGAAGGAATTTTAACAAATATTTTTTTTTCTTGAACAGGCAGGAGAGCTGCCTGTCATCATTATATAAAGAGGAAATATAGGATCAAGTCACATTCAAGAAAAACAAAACAAGGACCTCGGTCCCTGGCCAAAAGAACTACCACGCCACAGATTAAATGGATAACCACAACCAGACATTTTTAACAAATAATGAACACCAAATGCTAAGAAATGAATAGATCTGATGTAAAACGAATACATAAAGCAGCAATGGAGTTGTACCTCTAAAACCCGTTTGCTTCTGAATGTCAACAGACCATCACGGATCTCATCTTTAAGCACATTTACTAGATCAATTGAACTCTCCCAGCATTTCACAGGCCCTAGGGTAGATAATAATTACTTGCAGATCTTAGCTGTATCATGCATTAAAGTGATAGAAGTAGTGAGGGTACTACATTACCTTCACCTTTTGATGTTACAATATCTGATTTCGAGAGTCCAACAATATCAACAACACTGATCTTTCCCTGAAACCAGTTAAACACAAGATCAATCAAAATTAGTGAGGCAGGAAGACTGAGACATGGAGCAGTTTAAGCATACAGAGTGGGACAAAGATTTTTTTTTCTGTAATTGCCTGTGAGCAGCTCCCGTATAAACAGTCAACATACACTACCAGAATCCTTCACATCCGCCCGCCTCCTCCGCCTCGGCCATTTTTGGACCCGGTGCTGATGGGGCTTCAGCACCGGGTCTAACGGCTAGGAGCGGGGGCGGCGCTGCGGGGTGTCATGGCGGACACATTAGCACCGGGTCGTGGCAAGACCCGGTGCTAATGCGCCCCCTTTAGCACCGGGTGCAGCCAGCAACCGGTGCTAATGTGCCGAGGCCATTTCGCACCGGTTGCTGGCTGCACCCGGTGCTAAAGTGTGCACATTAGCACCGGGTCTTGCCACGGCCCGGTGCTAATGTCTCCCCCGGCCGAGCCAGCTGAACACTTAGGCGCTGTGTTCATGCTGCTCGGCCGTCACCGGGCGCACACGAGCCACGTCACTGGATGAACAAGAACAATTTTTCTTTTTAATCTCTGTATAAAAGTTGTAACTAGTCGTTCTCCCTCGTACAAACTTCAAAAAAGATCATTTTTCTTCCTAAAAATTCCTAAAATCATACTCTATCAAGTTATGAAACTTATTAATGTTATTATTTTGAAAAATCTTCTCGTGTTTGAACAATCCAAATTTTGAATTAAAAATGAGAACTACAACCAAGGTTTTTTTCACACTAGGTGATGTCAAATGAAAAAGTGATGAATACCAAAGTTTCATATTTCATCATGATCTACAATCTTTATTTAGGTCATTTTGTCATTTTCAAAATGGGTCATAACATGTAGTACACATTTGACAAGTCTCTAACAAAGTTTTAGAAACTATGTGAGTGAATCTAGGATTAATGAACAATGTATACTACCACTTTCTCATATGCAAAAATGACTTAAATAAAGATTGTAGATCTTGATGAGATATGAAATTTTACTATTCATGACTTTTTCATCTGAGACCATTTAATGTTCCAAAATCTTTGATTTAGTTATCAATTTTTGTAATTTATAAGATTTTCTAGTAATTTATAAGATTTTCTAATAAGTTATAAGATTGCTAGTAAGTTATAAGATTTTCTATTAATTTATAAGATTTTCTAGTAATTTATAAGATTTTCTATTAATTTATAAGATTTTCTAGTAAGTTATAAGATTTTCTAGTAAGTTATAAGATTTTCTAGTAATTTATAAGATTTTCTTATTTAATATATATTTTTAATAGGTATTAATAACTGAATTAAAACAAGTATTAATAACTATATATTAAAAACTATATTTATAAGATTCCCAAATAGTAGCCACCGGTGCTAAAGGCCGGTTTGGAAACTGGCGCCAAACGAAAATTTGGGGCCTTTAGCACCGGGTTGATCTAAAATCCGGTGCTAAAGGCCCCCAATTTTCATTTGGCGCCAGTTACGGCCTTTTAGCACCGGGTGTGCCAGACCCGGTGCTAAAGGGCCTTTAGCACCGGGTGGTGGGAAGGCCCGGTGCAAAAGGGGGGCCTTTAGCACCGGGTCGTGGCTGCACCCGGTGCTAAATGCCCCGACTCTATATAGCCTCGCGCCGGCCCGCGCTCCCGCAGCACTTCGTCTTCCCCCAAACCGCCGGCCCTCCTCCTCGCCTCGCCCCCTTCTCTTCTTTTCTTCTCCCTTCCTCTTCTCACTTCGTTTCTTGGTTCCCCTGCAGGCACGCAAGAAGGCAGGCTGGTTGGCGCGCTGGCTGCTGGGCGGCGCAAGAAGCCGCGCTCGTGCTGGTGGGTCTTGTGCTCGTGGTTGAAATTGAAATGCTGAGTGTTGAATCTTGAGTCTTGTAATGAAGGTGCTCGTGGTTGAAATTGAAATGCTGAGTGTTGAATCTTGAGTCTTGTAATGAAGGTGCTCGTGGTTGAAATTGAAATGCTGAGTGTTGAATCTTGAGTCTTGTAATTAAATTTCTCTGTTGGATCTCTAACGTTGTAATCCAATCCCTATTAGATCTTGGATATTGTAATATAATTTGAGCTATCTACTCATCTCTTTCTTTCTCCTCTTATTTATCGGTCATCATCTTCTTTCCTTTTCTGTTCTTGAAGAACAAGAACAAAAACAAAAGTACATTCATGGCGTCTGAAAAAAAATAAAAAAAATCTAAGCCCTTTAGCACCGGGTGCAGCCACGACCCGGTGCTAAAGGCCCTGCTACCGGCGCTGCGGGGCAGGCCCTTTAGCACCGGGTCGTGGCTGCACCCGGTGCTAAAGGGCCCCTTTAGCACCGGTTATTCAACCCGGTGCTAAAGGGGTACCCCTTTAGCCTCGGATTAGTTGCACCGGGTGGGAAACCCGGTGCTAAAGGGCTTTCCCACCCGGTGCAGATGTCGATCATTCTGGTAGTGATAAATAACATAAATCATATACCCTCCACTCATACACTATAAGTTGGAAAGTCACTGAGAAAACTAATAAGATGGAGTAAACAGGCAACTGTGGGAAAAAAAGAAGCACCTTGAATATATTCATGCCATGCAATTCAATATTCTCGCCTGCATACTTGTATGGATGAACATTCTGCAAACCGATGTAAAGAAAGTCAGTGCCGTCGCGCCCGCGTGGCTCCGTTGGCGCCGCCATGGCTACTTTGCCTGAGCTCTTTCGCCATCCTCTTCATCCTTCTCCTCCGCGCCATCTGTGCAGTTCTCCTCTTTTGCTAGGGTTTGCTGCATGTTGCAAGTATATGGTTCACGTGTTTCAGATGTTTCGGAAAAATATTGCAAGCGTTTAATGTGAATGTTGCAAAAATAGATCTAGATATTGCGATGTTGTATATGTTTCACACGAATGTTGCAAGTGTTTTATCCACATGTTTCATTTTTATTGAGAAATTTTGATTGCGGTCGTGTATGACTGAGTTGGAAGCGCGTCATTTTTAGCGTTACAAACGATGACCATTCATGTTGCATATACTTTTTTTTATGTTGCATATAGTGTTTTTGGATGTTGCAAAAATTTTACATGTTACACGCAACATTATATCTATGTTGCGGCAGGATTTTTTTTCCGCTATAGTACCGTCCGATATTTTTGTTCCTATCGGACGTCCGAGCGCTAGGAGTACCGTTTGCATATACGTATCATCTGCGAGCCGGGATGCAGACTTGATCTGTTCAAAACTCGCGATCGTCCTGGGACATTGTGTAGATAGACCTGGCTGCTACAAATCGAATGCGCGAACGCCTGCATGCCGGCCGAACGCATGACACGACATGCGAATGCGACGGCAGTGATCGGTCGGTCAACCATAAGGTGTCAGAAACTCACACGCTACTCTGCTGCAAAACGCTGACCGCTAACCTTGAAGAAACTGCAGGTTCATTTTGACCGCGTCACGTCTCTAGCTGTACCGGCTGATAGATAAACTGATAGACGCGGTCTTGGCTGGCAGCAGCAGCAGCACGTCTTTGTTCCTACATAAACGGCACCACGTCCGGCCCGTGCCTTTCACCAGCATCAGCAGGTAACCTGAGCGACAGAGCGAGGGATACTGATAGCAGCAGGACCTAGCTACTAATAATAATCAAGTAATCAACCATGGAAAGTGAAAGCGTTCGCGTTCCGGCCACCGTCGTCCGCGAGATGCGGCGCCCGCCGCGCGCCGACGGCCCCGCGGCCGTGCTCGCCATCGGCACCGCCAACCCGGCGAACTGCGTGCCCCAGGACGAGTTCCCCGACTTCTACTTCCGCGCCACCAAGAGCGAGCACCTCGTCGCCCTCAAGGACAAGTTCAAGAGAGTTTGTAATAAGCATCATCATTTTCATTTCATTCATTTCAAGCGTATATATTAATTATGGTCCATTCTTTCTCTTATTATTATTATTACTATGTTTTCCTAATAATAACATGACTTGCAGTGTCATATAATATATATGTAGTATTTTTTGCATTATTATTGCCTATATGTGATGAAGGATAATAATATTTGTACACCTCATCAGGTCAGAAGCTAGGCGTGCAGAGGCGCTACCTGCACCACACCGAGGAGCTGCTGGACGCGCACCCGGAGTTCCTGGACCACGCCACGCCGTCGCTGGACGCGCGGCTGGACATCGTCAAGACCGCCGTGCCGGAGCTCGCGGCGGCGGCCTCCAGGAAGGCCATCGCCGAGTGGGGCCGCCCGGCCGCCGACATCACCCACCTCGTCGTCACCACCAACTCCGGCGCGCACATCCCGGGCGTCGACTTCCGGCTGGTCCCGCTCCTGGGCCTCCGCCCCACCGTGCGCCGCACCATGCTCTACCTCAGCGGCTGCTCCGCCGGCGCCGCCGCGCTGCGCGTCGCCAAGGACCTCGCCGAGAACGCCCGCGGCGCGCGCGTGCTCGTCGTCTGCGCCGAGCTCACCGTCCTGCTCTTCGCCAGGCCCGAGGAAGGGTGCTTCCAGACGCTCATCAACCAGGGCCTGTTCGGCGATGGCGCCGGAGCCGTCGTCGTCGGCGCCGACCCCATGACGCCGGGCGAGCGGCCGCTGTTCGAGCTCGCGGCCGCCGCGCAGGCCATCGTGCCGGGGTCCGAGGGCGCCATCGAGATGCACCTCATGGAGGGCGGCTACGGCGGCAACATCTCCGCCAGGGAGGTCCCCGTGCTCATCGGCGGCAGCATCGAGCGCTGCCTCCTGGACGCGCTCGAGCCGCTCGGCGCCGGCGCCGGCGCCGGATGGAACGACATGTTCTGGGACGTGCACCCGGGCTCGTCGGCGATCCTGGACCGGGTCGAGGCCGTGCTCCGCCTCGAGCCCGACAAGTTGGCGGCGAGCAGGCGTGTGCTGAGCGAGTACGGGAACATGTTCGGGGTCACGGTGATCTTCGTGCTCGACGAGCTGCGGCGGCAGATGGACATGGCCGGAGAGGAGGGGGCGGCACCTGAGTGGGGGGTCATGGTGGCGTTCGGGCCCGGGCTCACCGTTGAGACGCTGGTGCTGCGCCGTTGCCGGGCGCAGGGCACAGGAGCCCCGGCCGAGGTGAAAGTGGCTGTGGCTTGAGAAGGTGGGGGTGGCCAAGACAGATTTGCGTTGTGGATCAAGCTTGCTTTACATGCATGTTGCTTGGTCAACATGTCGTTCATGCCTTGTATAATATTGTGCAAAGACTTTGCTTTGCTTGTGTAATAAAAAATCAGAGTTGTGCAATGGATAATCTTGTCAGACGCCTCTTCCATTTCTTCTTGTAGCCTTGGTCATCATGGATCCTGACAGAGGTTAGCCATTTTGTCGTCTGCATTGTTGGATGTAGTTCTTCCTCCACGCCATCCCTGGCAGATGGCCTAATTGGTCCAAAATTTTCACTGAAACTTCGGTCAAGACTCAAGAATCCTCAAGCTCAAACAGGTGACTGCCGTGCGGCCGTGCCCAGTCGCTCAAGTTTCAGGAGAAGAGGACGGAGATCTTCTGCACGGCAATAATGCAGATTGAAGAAGTCACCATTGCGTCCAGAAAATTGTTGCCTCTTATCGCTCACAGATCATGAGACTTGGAATTTCTACATTTGCTCATTGTTTTAAGTAAAAATAGCAGTACTCGAACATTGAAACATTGTATCTTTCTGTGTCCCAGACACCACCTGTACTGGCATGATTCATCACTTACTCATGGCGTTGCCAAGATGTGATATCGTAGTATTCCTACAAGTATGGCCAAAGGAGGCACTCGAAAAAATGAAGTAAAAAGGCCAATCATGGATGTTCGGCTCCTATAGAAAAATTACAGAGTATATTTTTAGAACTCAGCCAATTATAGGAAATCCTGAAATTTAACTAGGTTCAACCTCTTCTTTTGTTAGTGTGTCTAAATTTGACACATACTTTCTGTTATCGTGTTTCATATTCTCGTGTTTCTGTGCACCTAACATGATGAATGCAAACACCAACATAATCTCAACTCTGTGATTAGGACCTGTGAGAGATCTATGCCTAGATGGCTAGATAGGTCCAGCATTGTGGTGCATGACTTGTCTCTAAATTTGCTGGGATTGTCTTAAAAAACAATTTCATGGATGGGACAGTATCCACATGGACATGGGATCTACAACTGTGGTACATGGAAAAAAGACCACAACAATATCATATCCTATGCACAGAAACTGCAGTTATATTAATAGCTTACTTACATTCAGTATATAATTCCGTCAAAATACAGAAGGGCAATAACTCAGTTGCTACATATATTGCCATCAGATACCCTTTTTTCTCACATAATCATTCTTTAGCTACTTACACCTGGGATCCACCCCCAAAATGCTTTTACCTCTTTTCCCTTTTGAAAGGAAAGGGATAGTCGAACAATAACTCATACCGAGGACTGAAAATAATAAGAGAGGATCAGATAACCAGAATAAAAGGAAAAAAAAGTCGTCGTTGATCCTGTCATGTAGAAGAGGATTTCCATAACCCCTTGCAAAAATTGAGGGCAGACCCAGCAGTAAAGGTCCACATAACAGCAGCAAGTATAACCAGTACAGAGATGAACATCAATCTGCCACCTCTGGTAACCTGAATCCTTGGGGTGCTTGGTTCTTCACTTGCAACTTCCTGTGACCTGAAGCTAGAGATGCGCTGAAGTGTTCTGTTGATAACAGTGTTTTCTTCACCTCCAGCTTGATGTGATCTGAAGCTAGAGATGCGCTGGAGTGTTTTGTTGATAACAGTGTTTTCAATTTCAGCAGCAAATGCTGGACTACTAGGTACAGAGTCCAACAGGGTTGATAGAGCAGCATTGAACCATGATTGTGAAGTAGTTGAGCTCCTGTTAGGTGGCTCATTCGCCACATGAAGATTCAGAGTGCCTACTCAGGCGTTACGGAAAAAAAATCAGATATCAGAAAAGGTTGTGTGATCACACAAAAGAAGTTCAGAACTAAACAAAATAATTAAGCACCTGATGTATGTGAGGATAAGACAACATGGTTGTGCTTCATATGGCTCCGCACATTAAGAGCAGCATGATTATGTGTCCTTACTTCCGTTGTATCATATCCCTGGTTCTGAATTCCACTGTTACCAAAATTTAAAAATTGATTTTCAGCTACTACTCCAGCTGTGTCAAATGGACCAGGTAGAAACGTAGGAGCATCAGAGTATTCCAAATTGTCAAACATCCCATTTCCTGCAGATATCAAGTGCTCAGTTGCTGTACAATTTGCACTCTGTTCTACATCCTCCAGATCAAAGAAATCATTGATTTCAAGGAACTCCTCATCAGCATCCTGGCTGTTGTAACTCATCAAACCTGACACAGAATGCAGCACACTTGTCCCTTCAGAAGAATTTGTTTCTCCGCTCAATAGCACATTGGTTATATTAGACTGTGGAATTTGACTTCTCAGCTCAGTTTGTGGATCAAATGTACTTTCTTGAGCTACACAAGAAAGATTACCAGCTGGAGCACCATGAGGTTCATGGAAATCCCCAATGCCAACCTACACAAGTCAATAAGATATCTTATGAATAGGAGACATTGAGTAGAAAGCTTCATGCATATTACAAGATGTAGTTGGCTAGTTGCATCATGCAAGATCGGAAACATATTATGGCATATGCACAAGACACCAGAATTTCGTGTGCGTCTTTTAAAGTTCTAAACCGAAGCAATTGTACAGCAATTAATAATCACACTGCAACATGATTTCTAACCATCTAAAGGACAGAGGCCGATACAATGAATAGCAAGACAAACCTGATTGAAGTTATGATGTGGAAGTGCAGACAGATCTGATAGTGGTTCAACCATGTCCTGGTCATTGTCTATTTGCAGCAGAAGCCCTTCAAGGTCCCCAAGTGGAAGCCCTGTGTCAGTACATTCTGCTGTTACCACAGCACCGCTGCTGGCGGTAGGATCCGCAGCACAAACTTCCTGCCCCCTGTGGGCATCAAGCCAAACCTGATGATCATCACACTGAAGCTGCAGTTGTGGGACTGGTGTTGAGAAATCTGAGAACAATTCGGCATTTTGCTGATCATCAGACATTTGCATCAGAAGCTGCTCAATATCCCCAAGAGGAAGATCAGTGGCCGTATCCTCTGCCACCTCCACAGCACCACTACTAACGGAAGCATCCACAGCCCCAGCCTTGTCACCCCCATCACTGAACCAACCCTGACCTTGACCCTGGGATGTAGCAGGTGTCGAGAAATCTAACTGTGCTTCACTAAACTCCTGATCATTTCCAATTTGTGACAGGAGCTTATCAAGATCCTCAATTGGGAATTCACGGTCAGCAATTGCCTGCTCCTCCACTGTAGCAGGGCAATTATTGGTGTTAGGAACAGAATTAGCGGCAGCATCCGCAGGCACTCCCTCCTCATCGTCGTCCAACCAATCCTCCTCCCGAAAGGGCGCGCCGTACTGCTCGCCGTTCTTGGGCCCGGCCCCGCTCTTCTGGAACAGCTTGTACAGCGCGTAGGACTCCCTCCCCTGCGCGGCCGGCGGGAGCGCGTCGGCGAGCAGGGTGTACTCGTGCATGACCCAGTCCGTGCGCTCCCCGCGCAGGGCCCGGCCGTGGTGGTACACGAGCGTCTTCTTGTTCCCCGCAGCCCGGCCCCCGCCGCAGATGAAGCGGTCCTTCCCCGTGGCCTTCCAGTAGCCGTCGCCGGTGGTGCGGCTGGCGCGCGAGCCGTTGGGGTACTTGCGGTCCATCCGGCTGAAGAAGAACCACTGCCTGTCCCCCGTCTGCAGCGCCGACCTATCTGCAGTGGCAGCACCGGAGAATCCAGGTCAAGAGACCGCCGGAGGGGTTGCAACAAGCGGCGCGATCGATTGGGGGTGATGGGGAGGAGGGCGCGTACCGGGGAGGTGGGAGGGGTGGGACTTGTAGACGTCGACGTCGGCGACGTAGGGGGAGGGGCGGCCGGAGACGATCCGGCGCTTGAGGAAGTAGAGGACGAGCTCCTCGTCGGTGGGGCTGAAGCGGAAGCCCGGCGGCCACCGGCGCGGCGGCGGGGTCTCCATCTCGCCGGATGGTTTGGTGGCGTGCAGCCGCCGTGTCGTCTGCCGAGTCAACACGATGCTCAGGCTAATTAAAGCCATCTCTGTGGGCCCCGCTATCCTACGCGGCTTCCTGGCAACTTCGCGCTTCTTTTTTTGCAGGGCCCAAGGCCCAAGAGGCCGAACGACGAGCCCACGCTCACTTGGTTGGTCCCACTGTTCAGTGACAAAACTCAGATGGATGATCTAGCGACACTTCAAAAATGTCCTTGGAATGCAGAAAAATTACGGAAAAACAGCACGTCTTTGAAATTCAAGCCTTTAATCATTACCAAGAAACTATCAATTAGCATGGAGTCCATCTCATCTCAGGGGAAAAACAGAGAAAGAAAAGAAACATCAGGGCAGTATGACACTGTGATCAGACATTCAGACGCCCCAGTCATCAGAGATTCAGAGTTGCAGAAGGCAGGAGATGATCGATTGTAACGAGACATGCTGTTATTTTCACAGATGGGCCATATGCTAAAACAATTATGCACCCATAGACACATGAAACAAAGGGGAGGTGATAGTTCATGTACAACAGTGGCTGACCTGTTGCTGCCTCAAACACACAACAGCAGCACAAGCCTGCCTGCAGCCCTATACACAACACAAGGCTGGCGTCGTTGCATGCTTGATTGATTACACAACTGAAGAAAAGAAGAAAAAGAAAAGATGCAATGGATACCAAGCTGATGCCTCACTCTAAAGCTACTAATGTTACAATAGAATACAAATGACGGCCATGCCATCATCTACTACACAAGCAATATTGTACAAAATGACGACCCACACAAAATGGAGCTGCTGCACTCCAAGCAGTCATGGAATGGGATCCCTCTGTGCACCTGGCGGTGCGGTAGGCATTGGGAAGAAATAATCGCCGAATTGAGGGGCCTCCACGTATGGACTCTGAACAGAAAAGTTATTCATTATTTTGATTGACAGCAAAGTAACATGACAAAAAAGTGTTTATCGTATAAGCATCTTTAATCATATAAAACAAAAAATGGACCTGCCAGAACTCTGTTTTCTGTTTTTGTTAGTTAAGCACAATGTTGTACAGGGAGTTTGGGATTGTGTCTGCTCTTGGAGCAGGTACAACAAATGAAATGACCAATTGTGTCTCTTCATTTTGTACCCTCTTTTCATTGATCGAACTGATGTTATGCCATGTCAGTCTAGAGTTGGGCTTGACCACATCGAGCACATGCATAAGCGAGCAGATTGGTTGTCCAATATAAGATGTACAAAGTTCTTTGCAAAGCTCACAGGTTAGATCTGTTACTGGGGAAAACAATGAAGGGCGCTTGTATGAAACTGCAAGTGGAAAATTGGTTAAACTTGACGCAGCTGGACCCCAATTAGTCACCATAAGGTGTGCTGGATAGCAGCTTGTTTCGTGGTGTTACACACAAGAGATCGCAAACTTCTCTGCACACAGTAGCCAGCGGAACCCTTGTTCCTCGGTCAGGGACTAGCGTTGAATAAAGTTTGTGACAGCCCAAGAATAAACAGCAAAAAAGGAATAGAAGTAACGCGCTAATTAATATTTTGGTCCAACATGTTGAGATTTAGCTAATCAGCAGTGACCTATTCAAGGGACAAGGGGAAGTTGAAGGTGAATATGGAGGCATACAACCGCTACGACAAGGAGGAACTAGTTAAAACTTAAAAGGTCATATTGATGACCTCATTTTATCGCTATGCTTGTCTGAGTATGCTATAACATACTCCGTAGTATTCATTTACAGTACTAACTCAGGTCAGCAAAGCTGGACGTTTCAGACAAGCAAAATCAACAGCAAACAAGTTCTTCACCTTGTCTGAAGTGTTAACTTTTCTTGACTAGAGGTAGTATTTTCTATTAAGCACCTGAAACATTATATACATTGAAACTACCACATATATAGCTTTTAAACAAAACAAGCATGGCCAACTTCTGATACTTCTTCAGATAACACATTAACACCATTTACCCCCGCTCCAGTACCATTATACTAACTACCCCTAATACATGTAGCAATTAGCATTGGCCGCATCTGGCACTGGCCACTGTCTACAGTTGAGCTGACTTTTAAACACTTCTAAGTAAGGCTGATGTTGCACTGCAGTTCAATGACACTCTTGAGTGATACGAATAAAAAACCGCCTTTTGTTTTTTTTTTAAAAAAGTTGCGCTGGATAGCTTAATAGAAACAGTATAATCTAAAACCTTGCATGTGTCAGGTTTAGTCCATGTTCCTAACGCATCAGGGAGTAAATAAGACTTGTAGCTCCCACAGATGTGAGGGATAAAAATAATCATAGGCCCTTAGGTTGTAGCAAATAAGTACCTGGGCATAAGGTGGGTTTGCATGGAACATTTGATCGCTAGGAGACTTTGGTGATGAATCCGGAGAACTACCATCATTGTCATCTGAGTTATTTATCGTATTCTTCATTGCTGCTGGCTCTCCCTCGGTAGCGAGCTTAACATGCTGCAGAATAAAAGCCCTTAGCCCAAGGAATAACACTACATAACTTACACATAAAAATGCATAGAAAAATATATGAATAATGTACCTGGAATATTTTGCCTAAAGTTTTCAATCCTTTAGCTCGAACTCGCAGTTCCTCTTTCCTGATGCTGCTGTCTTGAAGAACCTGATATTGGTCAAATATTTAAAACCAGTGTCACAAATTACATGACAGTGAAATTTGAGATGGATATAAAAACATCTCTAAAAAAACTTGGAAAGGTACAAGACATGAAAACATACCATTTGACACACATGTGACAGGGTTGCCTCTATATCAGCAACATTAAGCTTCCACAAGGAATCTACCATAACACTTTTGTGAGTCTGCATGTAAGCCTCAAGTTCCTCTTCGGTATAGTGACACTCAGCACTGAGATGCTTCTTCAAGTCTTCCTGCAGCTGCATAAGAGCTATCGCACCTGCAGATACATTAAAAAAAGACAAATCTCATAAGCAAATTATGGATCCATGCTAGCACCAATAATACACAGCCTATTCATCTCAAGTGTGAAATAGTTTAACAAAATAATTTTTACCTGTCGCAGCTGTTACTTGGGATTTAATAAAATGTCCTTTGTTTCTGAACCATTCAGCTATAAAAGGAACACCCAGATATAAAGCTTTCTTTCCAAGCTCCTTTGCTGCTTGTCTTGAGTACACGTAGCCAATAGTACTCAGCATGTCAACTCCATATGCTGCGCATAAGTAAAATGGGACAGAAGAAGAACCCTGATTTAATACTTAATTGTACTCAGGCTATGATCTTAAAAACAAAAAGAACAGCTTTGGATACACAGTGAGAGAAGGGCGAGGGAAAAAAAAAGGCTTCGAGCTACCAGGTTGGGCTAAAAGGAGAAAATGCATCCAAAGCTGTTGAGTTATTCCATGGACATACAACTTATCAAGTGATAAAAGGTTTATCACGAATATTTCGGTGAGGTGCCCAGGGTTATCATAAACATATACCTGCATTAGAGAGTCTAGTCACCTCAGCCTCTGCATGCTGGATAAATTCCTCTTTGTTTCCTTGAACATAAAGGTGCAATCTATTTTTCAGTGCCTCTGCGAGCTTCTCCTCCCTTTCCTTCTGTACAACCTACAGTCATAATTAAATCCTAAATAAGTACAACAGCAGAAACTAGGGGGGAAAATAAGGCATAAAACACCAAAAACCAAATTTATAAACTAAATTTTGTAAGCACTAACAAGGTTTTTTGTAAAATATTCAAAGAACTAGTCAAGGACAGAAATTTGGGTAGCATTTTCATACAGCTACGAGAAATCACATCAAGTGTGATTAAAGTCAATGCTGATGTTGATGAATCCATCAGCCCCTAGTTTTGCCCATTTGACATAAGAAGGGTTAAATTGGAACGCCATTATAAGATATAAGTACTGAACAGGTCCAAAAGCATGAAGACTGATATAAGCATGAGAAATGCCATGCGGAAAGAATTCAGTGTGTCTATTATGTAATGCTGGAGTTTCTCAATTTCATTGTCCCTAAGGCTTCTCATGGTTTGCAGCAAATGAAAGTTGTCAAAGTGTTGAAAAGGCCAAGTTTGTAGACCGTGAAGTGTAACATACAAGTAAAGCATTAGCTGCAAGAGGTAATGTCACATTTTTAAATTAAATTTCCTTTACTTTGAAGAGTAAGTAACTGAAGGCTACCACAGATTGAAGATTTCTCATTCCAACAAGATTTAACAAAGAATTAGGAGAAATCAGTGTGTCAAAGTTTAGTGTGTGGGGACCATGTTTGCATAACCTGAAGTGTAGCATGTTAGAAAGGTAGTAAGTTTAATGAAGCAAAATACAAAACATTCCAAAATATGTTCTCTGGTTTCGGGCTTCAATTGTCCGGAGATCTCTTTCCCTGAACAATAGTTTCGGTTTCACTACGAAATTCTTGAAGTAATGGTTAAAGTATGTAACAACAAACCACCATGAAACTAATGAGAAGGCTAAAAATAATTCATAGTTTTATAGAAACAAGCAGTGATGAATTTCCAATCACAATGGATATGTCAAATATAAAGGAATGCCCATAAAATCATTCTGGGAAAGAGCCATACTCGCATTTGCTCTTGCAGCTTCCTTTCATCAATTTCTTCCTCTTCACTGAAAACATCAAATGAAGCCATGGACGCCATTGCCAGTTGACCAATGTAATCCTCAAAAAGCTCGCTACCAAACAGCATTGCAAAAATTGCTGCAGGATCAATTATGGCTTCCCTATAGGGTGTTGACAAAATACATTAGTAATCATCTCACAAAATTTGACAGCATATGAAAAAGCGGTACAGCTGGGTAAAGAAGAAAACAATTCATTGCGTCTCTAAGCAGTCAGCTACACAGATTTTTTTTTCCCTAGACCTCTCCAGTTCCTTAAATATGACTTCAACAACATAGTGGGAAGTATTTTCGATACGTACTTTGAAATACCAGATTTCCCATGTAAGTCATAGGCTTGACGCTGTGCGGGGTCACTGAGTACTTGGTATGCCTCCCCCAATTCCTGCAGTTGCAATGAAGATGTGATTCCCTTTTTAGACAGCACAAATGCACAATGTTTGTAACGACAATGAATAGTATCTCGAAGTAACAAGATGTTCAGGAAAGGTGGCATACTTCATGATTGCATCCATGTTCAGCATATTTCAATCAACAATGAATATTTGTAACGATAATGAGCTAAATGCTCTTGCATGAGGCCAGTACAATATGGCACCATTTC
The DNA here is from genome assembly GCA_033239725.1 of Echinochloa phyllopogon. Classification (NCBI taxonomy): domain Eukaryota; kingdom Viridiplantae; phylum Streptophyta; class Magnoliopsida; order Poales; family Poaceae; genus Echinochloa; species Echinochloa phyllopogon. The sequence continues at coordinate 42,730,302 of BTCW01000002.1, read as the reverse complement.
TACCCTTAACAATGAATATTTGTAGGCTACATGCCACAAGGGTAGCACGGATCGTTCACCCATTTAAAGGTTCGCCAGATCCTGAACCGCGAAAAATGCTAGTACATTTTGAAAAACGATTGGAGCAGACAGCCAGATGGACAAGCGTGATCGCCATATTCCAACATCTAAGAATGAGGTTACATATTGTTCTAGACAAGTTCCAGCTCAGTGGCAGCGGCATGGTAATCACAGAATGAGCAATAGGATCACGCCGCTGCGGTTAAGAGCTGAACAAGCCAGTGCAGTAGTAAGAGTACAGAGCCGGGCGGAAACTTGCCTGGAACTTCTCCGCCGCGAGCGGATCATTGGGGTTCTTGTCCGGGTGTACCTGCCTCGCCTGCAACACCAGCAGCAACCACCGAAATGAGGTCAAAAATCACCTCCCGATCAACGGGCAAAAAGCTCAAGCCGAGGGAGAAGCGCGCGCGGCACCTTGATGTAGTACGCCTTCTTGATCTCCGCCTCGGTGGCCTTCGGGGTCACTCCCAGCACGTCGTAGTACCCCGTCTCCCTTACCATCGAAGCTCCTCCGCTCTCCCTCCTCCTCCTCCCTTCCTCGCGCCGCCTCGGCTCGATCGGAGCGCCCGAGATCTCCGCCCGCCGTTCGCTCGCCCTTCCCTCCCTCCCTCCCCTCCGAGCGGGTGGTGCGAGCCAGCGAGAGGGGGGCGAGGTGGCCGGCGCTGCTGCTGCAACTGCAATGCTCTGGCGGCTGCCTGCCTGCTGGGGGAATCCTCCGACAATAAAGCGCCTCGAATAATTCGCGTGCTTTTTTCCCCTCTCCGCCACCGTACTATAATGCGGGGATGAGTCACATTGACATGGAATTCCCGGCTCCCGCTGGTCAAAATCGGGTTCCCCCTCGGTAAAACCCCCTCGTCCCCCGTGACGAGCTCGAGGTTGTACTCGCTGATCCCGCGGGTTGGCGAGGGAGGGATTATCGCCGCTGATGACGTGGCGTGTGGTGGAGCGGGTGGGCTGGAGCTGGACCACATGGCCGGTGCGGTGGGGGAGGAAGCCGGCGATGGCGCTGGCACTGACCCCAGAGAGAGAGAGAGTCAAGAGAGCGATGAAGCAACGAAGGTCCACCGGGCAGGGACTGGGTTTGGCGGCCTGTTTTTGGGTCCCACACACTGCCGATTGCTGGGCCGGACAAGGCCCACTTGCTATTCGTCCAGTCAGGGATTTTTACCTTTTTGTGTTCCGCTTTTGGGGATGTACCGAAACTCAACTTTTTGAGAAGCATCCAGTGATTGATTGTTCGGGTCTCAACTCTCAAGTGGAAGCATGCGTTCGTGCAAATAGAATTCGACAGGAATTTTTCATGGATTGGGTTTTACTACTTTGACAACACAGCATTATCGTCTACGGAGTACTCCTGCATGTAGCTTTTCTCTGAAAAAGGAACGGTTTCCGCCGCACGCCGCATACGAGTCCCTGCGGATGTCCTGCCGGGTCATTTGGAAATGGAAGGAAAGCTATTTCCAGCCAGCCCACTTCCACGACGCGTCACGAGGCGGAAAGCTATTTGGAAATGGAAGGAATGCGTGACGCATGGTGGTGGATGACTTGATCTACTCCTGTCCGAAAGAGAAAAAAAGGGAGTTCGGAATGGGCGGTGGAGGCGCGCTTAATTGTACGTGGAAAGCCACCGGTCCGACGCCCCTACAGCTCCGAAAGCCGCCTAATCACGCACGGCCCCATCTGACCCGCGCATGGGCAACGTGCTTTGGTCTTTGGAGCACCGTCACTCAGCTGCTGCTGCTTCCACAAGTCTACGGTAGCCTGCAGCAATGGCTATCCCTTCCTAGGAGTGGGAGTGTAGCACGAACATTCTGGAGGCTGCCGAAATGGGCCGGGCGGCGGGTGGTCGACGGCGAGACGACCCTTCATCGCTAAGGCAAGAGTGCAAGACACAGTTCATCGGCGTGTTTTGTGGAAATTGGAAAACTCTCTTTTATATATTTTTTCAATTTATTTCGATTTTTTGGATTGGATTGGATGACTCGGAGTGGCTAGTTGCTGTAGCTTTGTGTTCCAACAGTGACCTTGCAGAGACCGGAAGCGATACATTGGAAGTGTTTTTTTGGGTGGAAAAATATTTCCATCATGTTTAGATATTAATTAAAGGTATCTCAGTTTACAAAACTACCTTCACAATCCCGGGTTCATTCGCGAGACCTAACTAATGAGGCCTTTGACCTTACAATTGAAAGATGGTTACTGTTGTAGTAAATTATGGACTAATTAGGCTCATTAGATTCGTGGCGTAAAGTTACACCATCCCTAAAAGGATTTTACAAATAGATTTTATTTGATCCTCCATGCATGCAAAATTCCTTTAAAAAATACATTTTTCGTGGGCAAAGAACCCGTGATCGGCACATTGTGCTTGCTTGGTTCCCCGCCACAGGCTGCCACGGCACTGTGCAGCTCGCCATAGCCCGCGGTGCGCGTTTCGCCCGCCACGGAAAACACTATTCCGTGGCGGAGGGGCGCATGGCGTGGCGCGCGTTGGCTGCAAGCCAAACATCCCCCATTGTTTTAATTAACCGTAACAAGATTTGAGCAGCCTGGATGGTTGGGCGCCTGGAGCTCTGGACCCACAAGCTCCGTGACTCTGTGTGCTGCTGATGCTGATGCGCCCCTCCCCCAGGGGCCCAGATCCTTGCAAACCAGCATGGCGCGAGCACCAGATGAACCAGCGATCTGGTTGTTGGGGCCATGATAATCCCTGGCAAGCACCATCGCCCACCTAATATCGGTTTTATTATTCACGTGACAAGCGATCTGTCTTCGAGCTGTGAGATTGTCGCTTTCAGAAATGGACACGGGAATGATTCCAAGTGTCTATAATAACCTTCCTTTCCTTTTGATGAGAGGATCTTATTACTCCGGTGTTGATTTCCCATATCGTACTATTCCTTTCTCGTATACGGATGATTCATATCAAATTCATAAACATGGTTATCAGTAACTCTTCAAATATTATCTCACTTTGAAAACATAAAAACTTAATTTGCGTTAAAACAGTCTCGTGGATTCCTTTTTATCTTTAAAAATATTAATAAAATACAGCATCGTAATGTACTATATTACATCCAAAACATCAAGCATTTTTAATGAATAAGTTCTACTCCATCCCTTACAAATTATAGATTGTTTTAGCTTTCTAAAATAAATACATTTTGTTATGTATCACATAGTGTATATCTGCATGGTGTATATCTAGTTGTATAGCAAAATAGATATCTCTTTTATTCTTTTAAATTTTCTAAGAACATAGTTTGTTCTCTCTAGAAGATACTAAAACAAACCCTAAAATATATAGCACTAGCAACTAGATCACCGTTGTATCATATGTTTTATCTATTATTTTCAGCATCAGTTATGAACAATGTTGTAAATGGTCTAAGAAAGAAATTAGATGCAGAGATGTAAGAGAATAACTAGTATTTTTCGTACCGCTCACTGAAATCGAATACAACTCTCAAATTTAACTACAACCAAATATTAAACTTCAATCGAGTAATAATGGATGGTTTTTATTTAGAGGGAAACCGTAGACAAGAAAAACATTTTTGCAAAAACAGCGGCAGACATTCTAGAGCAGTAGTACACCGAAAAACCCATCCTGCGTTGCTGCCTGCCCGGGCGCTTCTTCCCCCTTGACGGCCTCCCGCCACCGACACCCACCACTCCCCCGTCGGCACATGTGTAGTTGCCACTTCGCTTTCCCCCCTCCCTTACCTCACACTCCTTGCCACCGATTAATCTCCTCCCCTTCAACCACCGCGGCGCGAGATCTCCAGCTACCGCGGCCCCTCCAGCTGCATCGCGCGCGCATTCGCCAGATCCAGAATAAGATCCCGCTAGCTCTCCGGCAAGCTCCCGAGCGAGCAGCGGGGATCGGAGAGTGAGGGAAGGATGAAGCGGAAGACGCGGAACAAGATCATCCTGTGGGCGGTGGCCCTGACGGCGGTGGCGGTGCTGGTCGGCGGCACCATTGCGCTGGTGCTGACGGCGGGGACGTGGAAGGCCCAGATCAAGAAGTCGCAGGAGAAGATCTGCAACAAGGGGTGGGAGTGCTCCGGGAGCAAGTACTGCTGCAACGACACCATCACCGACTTCTTCAAGGTCTACCAGTTCGAGAACCTCTTCGCCAAGCGCAACACCCCCGTCGCGCACGCCGTCGGCTTCTGGGACTACCAGGCCTTCATCACCGCCGCCGCGCTCTTCGAGCCGCAGGGCTTCTGCACCACCGGCGGCAAGCAGATGCAGATGATGGAGCTATGCGCCTTCCTCGGCCACGTCGGCGCCAAGACCTCCTGTAAGCAAAGATTCTCCTCTGCTTGGGTTGCTCGCTCAGCTTCGATTTGGTTCGAGGAGTCGATTGACCAGCGGCGAAATTGCAGGTGGGTATGGCGTGGCGACCGGAGGGCCGACGGCGTGGGGGCTGTGTTACAACCACGAAATGAGCCCCGACCAGACCTACTGTGACAAGACCTACACCCAGTACCCCTGCGTCGAAGGCGCTGAGTACTACGGCCGCGGCGCCATCCCCGTCTACTGGTAATGCTGTCCCTGTTGCTGCAGGATTGAGCTTCCAGTTAACCATTCATGTTTTCTCGTTGTCCATGGCTCGATCAGTTTAGAGCCGGAGAGCAGTAGAAAGCAGCAGTCATGCTATGTATTTTTGGTGGTCTGATGTGGTTGGTTGCCTCTGTCAGGAACTACAACTATGGCGCAGCGGGCGACGGGATCAAGGCGGACCTGCTCCACCACCCTGAGTACTTGGAGCAGAACGCGACGCTGGCATTCATGGCGGCAATGTGGCGGTGGATGACTCCGATCAAGAAGAGTCAGCCATCAGCGCACGAAGCGTTTGTGGGCACCTGGAAGCCCACCAAGAATGATACGCTCAGCAAGCGCCTGCCTGGATTCGGCGCCACCATGAACATACTCTATGGCGAATCAATCTGTGGCAGGGGATTCATCGACTCCATGAACGTCATCATCTCGCACTACCAGTACTACCTCGACCTCATGGGGGTCGGCCGTGAGCACTCTGGTGACAATCGCGACTGCGCTGAGCAGGCCCCGTTCAATCCCTCCAGCAGCTCAGATGACAAGCAGCAGCAGCAGCAGCAGCCACAGCCATCAGGAAGCTAGAACAAGCCCATTGCCGTGACCACGTGTTGTGCACCTGTTCTTGCCATTGCCATTGCTCAAGCTTCCCGTGCTACAGTGAGCTACTGATTCTTCAGAAATGTGTGGAGCTGCTTTGGTTTGATGTTGTTTTTGAGTGGCTGATCAGAAGACTGTATGTGCTGTCTATGGGAATTGAGAGATTTGTAGTCACTGTACCATGGTGTCCATAGATAGTATGTTTTCGTTTCTTTGATTTTTTTTTTGTCAGATACAGCATACATGTGTTAAAAGAGGATGGTTCAGACTGAACATACCAAGGTTCTTTTCCGAACTTCTGTATGTCTGCAACGAAACACGTTTAAAGTGGATTCAATTGAACATAGCCCGACTTTTTATTAGCTTTCCGCATGTTTGATGTTATTGTTACACGAACTGAATTTGAGTCGCTGCTAGAACATTGTTGGCATTTGGACTAGAGCATTATCATGACATTTCTCGACAGAATTGTCTCATTATGTTTATGTTAATTCACAATAACCAACAAAGGCGCAGCAATTGCCTTGGAACCAAAAGAAAAGAAAATGCGTGCCGTATTTCTACGTGATCGTTATGTGCACGCTTTACAGAGACAAGGATCACATCGCCAAATCAGAAACATGCTTAGAAGAATGCAATAGCAGTGGCATAGACATTTCGCCACCACTGCTACTGGTCCATCTAACAAAGAACAGGACATTAAATCCAACGTACAGCAGAACTGGCCACTAAGACAGTTTATCTTACAGAAAGAAGGTCGTGAAACACTAATCTTACATAAGCAGGTTCTCCTAGCTAGTAATAAACATACTTATCCGCAGGAGTTCCATACGGCACTCAACTCTGATACAAACATTTCGTTAAGCTGCTGCCCCAAAGTGTCGGATTTTGGGTCTGCCAGCTTCTGGTGTTACTACATGTAAGGCTAGTGTGACCTCACAAAATTGAGAAGCTGACTCCCAAGTATAATGAAAAGCGAATAGAGGATCAACCATGGAAGGGGGAAGTTGGCATTACGACGTCCTCCACTAATACTTTTCAGGTAGACGTGTCTCCGTTCTGAGTATCCTCCAACTTCGGTTTTGGTTCATCAGAGAGATGGTTTGACTCTCCTGACAAAGAGCTTCCGGCTTTTCTCTTCCGGGTTAGCTCTACTTCTTCTGATCCAAGTGTATCATCGGCGCGAGAAGCTTCTTCGCTGGCATCGCCCTCATGTGATGTAGGAACCGCCCAGGATATGGGGCTCACTGAAACAAAAAATTCAAATGTGGAATCAGAAAAGTATAGTGAGTCTAGCCACATACTACAACAAACAGCACCACTTAGCTAATCAGGTTTATTATTAAAATGTGGATAAGAACTTGCTGCATAAGTTAACACTTAACATAAGTAGCCATTAATCCATAATAAGCAATGGTTTGAGGTGCACAATGTAGGCCTCCTAGCATCTACAATAGAGATCCTAGGACATCACAGGGCAATTTGCAGTAAACACATAGCCAACATATGGTAGTTAGCAAGACCTGTTTGGATAGTTTTTTTAGGGGTGGAAACAGTTTGCCCAACAAATCCCCAATAGGCCCGCAAAAAATTCATTGTGAATTCTTATTTACCACAACATCGTCTCGACAAGATAAATAAATTAATTATTCACAAATATAATCAGGGATTCAATCTGATCTGGTCTGCACACCCCCCCCCCCCACCCCCACCCCCTAATCCGTATGTTTTTAGCCATATATTATTAATGATTTAAAATGGTGAACTTTAACTAAGAATTAATAGTCATGCATTACATTGGCAAGTTATTATTAGTTTGTCCATACACAATTACGAACCTTCTTCTGGTTGAAAAGACTTGGATGTAATTGTACTTGCTTCATCACTTGGATTTACCAACTTCGGTTTCTTTTTGACATAGTCCTGCCGCAAAGGTCTAGGTATCTGGAACGAAAACTGAGCCAAAGTTACACCCTGTGCAACATACTCCGGATTCTCTTGGAGGAACCTGCCAAAGTAAGACATGTAGACTTTTAAGAGAGACATGTTGAGCCATATGTAGACAATTCAGAAATACTAAAGAATATCATTTCATTTTGAATATCTACTCATAAAAACTATAAAAAGCAAACAGTATTTGTTCTGTAGGCTCTGCATCAAGAATTCAAGATGTTGCAATTTTTCACAATGCAATTTTAGGAAAAAAAAATATAAAGGTCAGTAGATAAAGAATGGCATCCAAGGAAGTTTTGAAGAAATTAAAATTGCATACCTATCAATTTCAACTAGAGACCTTAGTTTCCTTCCAGTAGGAGAGGTATAGTACCTGAAAGCAAATTGAAGAGGGTGGCACAAACATATTTAGTTCAGAAAATGCAGTGAGAAATGTACACCTTTGTATATCACACAGTAACTAATTGTACCAACAGTACTGCAGGAGTGGATGCCAGATTTTTTCCCATATCCATGATATTTTGGAGAAAATTTTGGAAAATTCATAATGCCCCAAGCAAAATGCAAGTGCAAGCTCATATAGGGCCTGTTTGGAACCGCGGTTGGGAAAAGCGCTTCTCAGATAAGCTGTATAAATATGATGATAGCGCTTATTTGAGAAGCGGGTTTGAACCAGCTTCTGCGTTTTAGTATAAATGGGAGCGGTGGGGAGAAGCGTGGCCAAAAAAAGCTGCAAAAAAGCGTACCGTTTGGCTTCTAGTTTTAGCTTATTTTGGCCATAAGCTGAAGATAAGTTCTTCCAAACAGGGCCATAAGCACCTATGTTTTAGCCTTGTAGGTTATTTTCTATATCACTAATGATGATTTGAAAGGAAAGGCAGCAGCTCTATAAGTGGAACCAAGTTGCCTTGCAAAAGAGAATAAGATCAGAGCAAATACAACACTGAGAAAAATGCATTACTTACACATCAGCAAATTTGGTGCCCCCTTCACCTCTTATCCTAATCTGCCTTTCCCATCCACGAGGGGGTTGTGCAATATTGGGTTTGTCAATAGCCCAAAGCCTGCTGCCATCCTGAGATATATCTTCTGGGTCATTGCATGTTACATTGGGTCTCCACTCACGAGCTCGTTTGCACACAAAAGGTTCCTGTATAATACGTTCACGGATTTCTTCATACTTCTCTTTTGTTGGAATAAGTCTCCATTTGAAACATTTAGCACATTGGACCGTGAATGCCCCAATAGATGGTGATATCCCCCTTGTTATGACTGATTTCTGCAAGCGATTTTCTCCCAGTTCGTCTTGCTCTTTATCTCCTGCTTCAGGGTTGAAAATGACCATTTGATTTGACGCACTTTCAGAAGAAAAATCATCATTGTCAAATCGAGGTACATTAGTATCAGAAGGCACAACAACCCGACTCTTCTTTGACGATTGAGGAGATTTAGAACTTTCCATAGGTTTTGTAGAAATTATTAGAGCCTGGGTACCTGCAGTTGGTAAATGTTAGAATTTTGTGCTTCGAATAGAAGAGTGGTTCCATGTGAAATATGCGAACGTTATGCAAACAACATCGGATGCCCAATTCACTTATGAATCTGAATAGAAAACTGTAACACAGAAGAAACAAGAATAAACAGCTGAGTGCAAGACATAAAAAGAAAAAAAAATCTGAACATAAATAAAGATGACTGAGAAAGCATTCTCTATTATTCTTTCACAAGTGATGCAAACGACAGTCAATTCATTTAGATGATAATGCCCTTTACATTTTCTTCCCTTATTGCTCCACAAAATCAGTAGTAGCTCCAGAAAGATTTTTTGAAGTGCTTTGGAGTCAGAATATCTATTGAGTAAACCTAATCTGATGGTCTAAAGCGAGAGACATATTGGGTAGATACTAGCTGTGGGGCGGATACTAACACAAAAACCTGAAATGTAAGGTTATGTATGTAATACATGAGGAGTTATTTATCTATTTTCCTTTTTGTTGGCTTGAATTATAATAGGAGTATCACATCTAGGACTCATGAAGTTCAAATATTGCATGGACAATATATAACATGAAGCATGATAACCTCGTCCGCATAAGCAAACCAACCCAATTGGTAAAATGCGGCAATAAAGGCTCATGCTATCTCATGGGAACAAATAGCTAGAACAATCTTTCATACCAAATTACAACTGTTGTATGACACAAAATCAAGAAGCATCCCTGAATTCAGATGAAGGAGCTTTAAAGCTCACTGCTACAGTTGTAATGGCTTGTTTTTATGCTTCAATGAACAAGAGATTTATTTTTATAGCATAATGCACACAAGATGGGCAGAATATTTCTCGTTAAACACTCTGCTCGACGGATTCTCAATTGTTGATCCAATCCAACAAGCAGATCTCAGCATCAGCAACACATCTCAATGTCAGCCAAGCCTAACACAAACCATTAGACCAAAGAACATAAGGAAACTTGAACATTAATCCTACCCACCCACAAATTATTCCATGGGAGTGTCAAGATGAAATTAAAGACGACATAGGTGTCTGCAAAGAACACTATGCACAGGGCCGGGGTTAATGCAGGCATGGCAATTTAGAAAATGAACAGCACTTGCGCCTAGGGTAGATCGATCTTGGGCGCTGAAGAGCCTACTCGAACCATGCGCGGATGGATTAGACTGCCACGCAGCAAGCAAATCGCACCCGGCTGAATAGAGAGAGAATGGATGATTTGGATTGTAATTGCTCTCCCTCACCGCGAAGTGGTGGTTTCCGTAGAACAAAGTGAGCTTGCCTAGGTCACTCACCAGCGAACGAAGAAATCGATTCTCGCCCGGGCGGATCTCCTCCCGGCGCCGTCCCAGTGTCTCCTCCCGGTGCCGCCCCAGTGTCTAGGATGCGAGCATGCGGGCGGTCCCGAACGGTGGCCTTGGACGAGATCGAGTTCCGGAGAAGGGGACGGGGGCTGAGGCCGGGGCCGGGGTGCTCCGGCGAGGAACGGCGGGGTTTACGGCGGAGGGGGAGGGGTTGGGGGGGGGGGGGGGGGGGTGGGGGTGGGGTGGTGGTGGAGGATTGGGGGGCTTCACTCGCGTTCTCCGCCCGGGTGCCCCCCGATCGGGTCTCGGTCCGAATGGGAAGCCGTCGTGCGAGTGTGTGCCCGCGGCCTGGTCCGCGGACACGAGAGAGGAGCAAGTGCTGCTGCTACGGCAGTGGCCTCTTCGTTACCGTCCGATCACGGTAGGACGACCGCTTTCTTCACCGCCGTCCGATGAATGGAGATTTTTGTGTTTTTTTGAAACGTCCGATGAGTGAAGATTGAGGAGTTTTGTTCGGTCCAAATTTATTCGCTAGTATCTTTTTTTGGAAGCAAAACAATATGTTGCAGCTGTCACTGCGGTCCTTTTTACATGAAGATCCGTGCTGCTTATTGAAATTTCTTGATGAGTAAAATACGCGAGCGGTACGTCAACTTGGCAAGCGGTGTCATCCGGGTCCCTAAACTCTGAAAATGCACATTCAAATCCATAAATTTGCTAATTGATTCACGTAAGGTCCAAACCTCCGTAATCCATATTAAACCGCATACGTGGCATGCTGACTGTATGATGACATGGACATGCATATGTGGGACCCACATTGTCGGTGCTGGGATTGGTCGGCCAATCCCCAGCGCCAAACAGAATGCGCTGTGTCCCGTCCCTTGACGGTTGATGCAAGAGCTAGCACAATGAGACAAGCGTTTATCCTGGTTCCGACCGTAAGGTCGTACGTCCAGCAGGGTGCGCTCGGGGCGCTGTACTATCTTGCACCGGAGTGCTTGCAGAGGGGGGCTACAAGCAAGGCGGGAGAGGAGGTGGAGTCTCCAAGTCCCTGAAAGCGAGTGTGATTGAGGCGAGTGCCAATATGGCGTGCGGCGGCGTGTGCGATTCTTTTTTTTTCCCTTCTTTCTCCTCCTACCTCCTTTTATAGGTCAAGGAGAGAAAGGTGGGGGGTAGGGTTTACAAGTACAAGCGTGACATGTGCTACAGGGATGTGTACTGGAGAGCATGGTGTCGGGCGTGCCATCGTCCTTACCCCTGGCGGAGGATTTATGGCGAGCTACGGCTTCTGCGGGCGTCATGGCCGTCCCTGTGCTTGTCCTGGAGCGGTTTCGAGGGGTGTCGTTGCCATAGTCCGTGTTCTGCTGCCCGTCGCTGGTTGACTTCGAGGGCGGGGCAGGTGAAGAAGGACGGGAGTTGGCAGCAAGGGTCGGCATGGTGGTTGCTGTTGACCACAGTGCGCGATGTGCCCGGTTTACCAGGGGATGGCCGAGAGTTGGTGGATTTGACCCGGCGTTCGTCATCGCCAGGTCGCACCTGATCGGAGTCTGTACTCGGCTGCTATTCATATATTCGTTCGAGGGTTCCCCATGCCCATTCGAGGGGTGTCCCTGGGGGGAAAGGACGGGAGTGAGTGGAATAGTGGTGCGGAATGACGCCTGCCGGCCTGCACAGGGCCTTGCGCAGTGCCCCGTGTGTCCGCACAGCGCCGGTGAGGACGCACAGTGAACAGAGCAGGTGGAATAGCGAGCTCTGTTGGTGTCAGCGGCGCGGCGTGGGGAAAGCTCGCCTTTTGACTTTGGCGCCCGCCTGATGGGGCGGGCATTAAATGTCGTTGTCGGGCGGGGCGCCGAAGTGCGCTGCGTTGAGTAGAGAGTTGGCCTCGAGCGAGGCGGAGTCGGCTTGCCCGCTCGAGGGGGTGCGCGGCCCTCGAGCGAGGCGGGGTTTGCGTCGTGCCTGCTCGAGGGTGCGCGGCCCTCGAGCAAGGCGGAGACGGGGGTAGCGACTCGGGTCCCCTCGACAGGCGAGCTCGGACGGCCGTTCTTGGGCCGCGATAGGCTGTGACGGGCCGAGCTGCCTTGGCGGCCCCTCCTGGCTGTCGGTGATTTGGTCTTTCGTGGCATATCGTTTTTTGAGGGCGATTACCCCGATGATTAGGGGACCCCCTGGGTTTGTCCCCGACACACATGTAAGTCAACCTTCATTCTCTCTCCTTCCCCTTTCTCTCTCCCTACAGTACAGAACTTGCCCGGCCGGCGGCCATGCCCGAGGGAGGGGGAGGAGCGGACGGCCCACGCGGGAGGGTTGGCAGCGGCGGCACCTGGGTACGGGAGGGACAACAGCGGCGGCGCCTGGGCGCGGGAGGAGCCGGCGGCGGTGTCAGCTTGGCTTGGGAGAGGGAGGACCGGAGGAGCAAACGGCCCTGCGGAGGTGGTTCAAACGACAGCGAGCCCGAGTGGGAGGGATGATGGCGACTGTCGGGCGGCGGCGGCCTGGCTCAGGCGTACGACGGCCTTCCACAGTCGTCCGCCCAGGCCAATCGAACCACCAATGCCGCCCCGCCGCCCGCCATGGCCAGAGCTTGAGCTCCAAGCCGCGCCACCAACCCAATCGCCGATTCCCCTCGCCTACACCGCCGCCACCTCGCCCTGTCCCTCCCCAACTGCTCCCAGCCATCCACCGACCTCGCCAAGCCGGCACTGTCGTCCCGCCGCCCGCCATGACCGCCGACGCCGGAGCTGCGCGACGGGAGCTCCTGGAGGCCGGGGACACGGCTGGCCGCGCCCTGCCCGCCCGCCGAGGGTGACGCCGCCGCCATTCAGCTGCAGCCTCCGCTCCCCGCACCGCTCCCTGGCGGCGTCCGCCTCCTCGCCTCTGGCCGCGGCCTCCGCCGCATGCCGCTCCGCCTCCGCCCGAGCGTCACGCAGCCGCGCGTCCTGGCGAGGTTGGACTTGGCGCGGAGCTCGGAGAAGAGCGCCTCCACCTCGGCCTGCAGGTCGTCTGGCTCCTTGCTCACCTCGACCTGGCAAGAGCAGGTCGGGAAGAAGGAGCGGGACATGGGGCGGCGCTAGGAGGCTAGAGGCTCGGCATGGACGGGGCGAACTCTGGCCTGGCACAGTGGGGAATCGGGGACGGGGCCAGAGGAAGGAGGAAGGAGAAGGTTGACTATGTGGGACCCACGTATGCATGTCCATGTCATCATACAGTCAGCGTGCCACGTATGCGGTTTAATATGGATTACAGAGGTTTGGACCTCACGTGAACCGATTAGCAAGTTTAGGAACTTGGATGTGCATTTTCAGAGTTTAGGGACCTGGATGACACTGATTGCCAAGTTGATGTACCGGTTGTGCATTTTACTCTTTCTTGATTGATTGGCTCAGCACATTTATCTTCCAATTGCAACTGAAAAGTCAACGTTTATATGTTCCGATTATCTGGTGTGATCAAAGGAACAGCACGATCAAACGAATAGCCAATATTTTCGCTTTGGTGCTCATACCTCCTTGAGCACCGCTAATTTGCTATGTTTATGTTGATAAATTACTTTTACAAAACTAATAAATCTGAAAGGGTATTTTTCCAAAATAAATAAATAAATTTGCGATAGGTCCAGGCGTCCAGCTACCTAGATCTCTTCGCCAAATAGGGTGATAGGTCCAGCTCTAGTATGCTCATTTAAGGATAGGATTGATGGTTTTTGTGGGATTATAGTTTAGAGTTAATCATCTTTAATTGTAGAAAGATATCGATGGAGGTCCGCTGGTTGCGTGAAGTTGTCATGGTTGCAGCATGCAATGATCCGACAATGATGGCACCAGCATGTTCGCTTGGCTTATCAGCCGTCAGTCAGCAGTACTTTTCTCTCAGCATAAATCAGCACCAGTCAGCCAGCTAGCAGTATTTTTTTTAGCATAAATCAGCACCAGCCACCATCAACCAGCCATCCGAACATGTCAATGAAAGTACGTAGAACTAGTTGTGTGACTATCTGAACAGATCTGTACTCCCGACATGACTTTATAAAAACTATGGCGCTCTATAATTTTCTTATTTAGTAAGGAGAATTTTATTTTTATTAACTTGTTCAATTATATAAGGCTAGAATGTCACATTATTCATCCAAAGTGCTTATCGACAATGATAGTACTTGATCTTCACTCTACACAAGGAATTTAAGAGGGTAATTTAGTCATTTCAACTTAAACAATTTACACCTTTAAAATGTCAATGGAAAGAGTATTATACTTGATTATTTGATTGAATTGCACATTGCACCACTTCAATCTTTCTCTCTCCCTCGTTGAAGTTAACACTAGCCTTCGCCGTATCAAACCTGTGGTTTGCATTTTTGTTTTTCCTTTAGTCTTTCACATCTTTTTGACAACATTTTTCCTCATCTTTCTCTTTTCCAACATGCCTTTGCCCCCCAATAGAAACAACTTTTTCTAGCTCGTCACAATGCATATTTTGATTGCATATAATACATTTAAAGTACTCCAACGGTTCCACTGCATAAGTCATGTATCCTCTTTTCTGATTAGCAAACATAGATCAGTTGTAATAGCAACGAGACAATTCAGCTTTTAGAGGAACATATAGCTTTCCTTTTCTCTATGTAATATCAACTCAGGATGTTCTTCGTAATAGTATTTCTAGTTCCTATGTTAAACAAGGGTTGCAATGCACTAACAATTTTGTATAAACTTTACTGGTGCACAATGGACAAAGATGCAGTGTAATCACGGTATAAAGCGATTTTATAATTACATATTCATTAAAAAAACATAGTTTCCAACAATTATTGTACTCTTCTTAGTGGACGCAATTTCAAATTTATTTGTACATTGTTCTTGGGATTCTTTTTATAGATACATATTTCGTATGGTACATTGATGGTCCGTACCTTTTTGGCAAATTTTGTTACAAGATGCTTCGATTTCATAGTATATGCCATTGCACACTAGAAAGAAAAAGTAGTTGTAGGACACTAGATGATATCTTGCAGCAAAGAATCTAATTTCACGTCTTTGCTGTAGGACACCACTTAATGTACTACAACATTTTTTTTCCATTTTCATTGTAGAATAACCGATTTCATAAAATCACAATGTGTTGTAGCCAATTTTTCCTTTATTGTTGCATCCGAAAGTTTTCTTCCATAATGGTTCAATTCACCTTGAAAACACCGCACACTCTTGTGAAGTCTTTCCATGTATACAAAAAAAGTGATTTTTTTCTCTATGCAAGGAACGATAGTGTGTTATACTAGCAATCCGGGATAATTGTGTATAGACGTGGGTACAAATGTGGGTATATTTAGGTGGGCTCTTTTTTGGGTGAAAAAAGTTTTGGGTTTATAGGGGAAAATCAACATAGGAATGTCTCTCTCCCCCTCTTTTTTGACCATTCATCAACCAATTTTCCCGACAGGTGGGTCCTATGTGAGGTGGGTGTGGGTTTTTTTTGTTGGTGAGAAGTGTTTTCAAATCTAATTCTGTTTATAGTATAGATGCAAGGAACGAGAGTGTGTTATACTAGCAATCCTGTTTTTGTCTTTCACGTCATCAACTTCATCATCAATTAGTATGACTTATTAACAGGGGCAATCCCTTTAAGAGAGTATCTGCAGGACTTTCTTATGTTGGATGCTACTGATAGTGAAAGAAATTGACTGTCAACTAAATATCACTAGCAGTTATTGATCATCCAAAGTTCTTGATTTAATCACAAAGGTTTTGTTTTAAAAATCTCAAAACTAGTAAGGAGAAGCCATGGCCACATATTTTCAAAAAGAGGTCGTGTGGGAACTTTTGCTTACTCCAAAAGAAAACAGAGCCATGTTGTTTACTAAAATCACATGCAGCTTAACAACCACGATATTCAATTTGGTCAATCCAAATATCAAATTGTTTTTTTGTAAGAGAAACTAACCAGTTTTTGGGTGAAGAGGTCAATGGAGAAGCCCCTGTCTCTAGAACGGCAACGACACGCCGCTCAGCCTGTAGAACGTGTAGCCAAGCACCGCATCCAGGAGCAGGGACGGATTCATCTTAACATATAACATAAGGATTCATTCAACAGTATACATATCCAGAGCGCGCACGTGTGTGTGTACTGAATGGCATGCTGGTCGTTGTCAAAGTGGAGCTGGTCGGGGTTGTCCAGCATCGGGCGGAAGAAGCCGGCAACCTCGCCCGTGAGCATGGCGTGCCTCTCCTTGGACTCACGCGAGAACATCTCCTGCATGGCGAAGAAGTTATGCTCCGCGAGCCACCGTCGCCGAGCCGATACAGAGGACGTTCGGGCGGACCCTCCTGGGACGAGAAGCAGCCGGGACCGGAACTCAACGCGGGTGCTGGTGCGGCGGTGGTGAAAGCCGTCTCGAGGCGCTGTAAGTGCAACACCAGGGACGCCACCATGTTCGACATGCACCGAGACGTGCAGAGCAGACGGTGGAGCGCACGCGTTCGGGTATAAGGAACCTGCGATTGTGCCTGCGTCTGCGGGTATTGGATTCCGAAACCTACACGGAGTGCAGTGAGATGGCGTTGGTGCATCAGAGTCAGAGTTGTGTCTCCGAATCGAACCCAACATACGAGTTCCTTCCGTATTTGGTATGACTATTTATTTACGAGAAGTATGGTCTCGCTAACGCGATGCATCCATCCATCGTTTCGTTTCCAGGAAAGTGCATTGGTTGACCGTTTGTGTGCAGAGCAGAGTTGTCCTCTTCTAGTCTTCTCCTTCAGGGTTCGCCATCGGGCCATCATCGCCCATAGCCCAACCAACATGGAACCAAACCAATATATAAAATAGAAGCCCACTAGAAAATTCCATGCCAACGCCCCAATATCTGCAGAGCAGCCCAAAAGCTCAGCCTCCTCGTTGGAGTGTGCAGAGCTGTAGAACGACCCAAATAATAGGCAAGTGCCCTTTTTTTTTTTGAAAATTAGCAGGAGCACTGCCGATTCATTTAAGGGGATAGAAGTTGCAGGTTACATTTGGTTTGATATTACATAAATGATCAAACTTAGACTCCACCAGAAACAAAGGTAACATCAATATACAAATGACTCTCTAGCCCAGAGTTGGGCTCCCACACGCCTGCTTGTATGTGCATATATCCTGCTGAATAAGAGAGAACAACTGATGTGGCCTCAAGGTCTTTGCCTCAAAAACTCGCCTTTTTTGCTCCTTCCAAATTAATGTGCCATGATTATATATAAGGATAGCAGACGTTGATCCCTGCTGCTTCTTTGATAGCGGTTGTAGATTGATGTTTCCATATCAGTGTCTTCAATGTCTAGAGTAAGTATATGATAGCCTGACCAGTTCTTCATGAAGAACTAAACCTCCCTTGCAAAATTATAGTGTAAACACATGTGCACTGCAGTTTCTGAAGCTTGATCACAAAGGACACACTGCTTACTGCAAGGCCAGTTCTGCGCTAGTAACTTGTCTGCAGTTTTGCAAGGGAGTTCTACGCTAGTAAATCTTGCTCTGAATTAACAACCAAGCAAAGAACTTCAACTTCTCTTCTGCATCGGCACGCCAAATTGTTGCAGCGTCATAGGTACCAAGCGTGCCTTGCAATTGTGCATCATAAGCTGACTTAGAGGTGTATGATCCATGCATAGTCCACTTCCAGGCAATCTAATCTTGCTGATCATTAAACTACACATCTTGCACTAGATCCCGCCCATAGAGTTACGAATTCTGCCATTTCCTCAACCGTGGTCATGCGCCAAAGACCATGAGTCTAGTTATGATCAATGAGATCATCTATCATCGTCTTATTTTTCCTCCAAGCTAGCTTGTACAACTTAGGTGCGATGTAGATGTCCATAGGCGCCTTGGCACTAATCCATGAGCACTGCCAGAACTTGGCATGATTTCCATTTCCAACTTTTGCCACGATACTAGCCTTGAACAATTGGCGATCCACAGCATCACATGGTGGGCTGGTTCCAACCCATGGCCTTTCGGGCTCTGTCCACTGATACCACAACCATCTCAAGCATAGTGCTTGGCTGAAGGCTTGTAGGTCCAGAATCCCCAGGCCTCCCAACTCCTTTGGCAAAATGACTTTCTTCCATTTTACCAAGCAGTGTCCTCTACGTGCTTCTTGTGAGCCCCTCTACAGGAAGTTTCCTTCTAATTCTATGAATTCGTTTCACTGCCCATTTGTGTAATGCAAACACTGTAAGGAAATAGATCGGCATGGACATCAGTACTGATCTAACTAGTATCAGCCTCCCAGCTTTGTCTAACAATTTTCCTTTCCATGCTGGTAGTCTAGCTGCAATCTTGTCAATCAGAGGTTGAACCTCTATTCTCTTCATTTTCATAAGCTGAGTGGTAATCCCAAGTATTTGCATGGGAAGCTCAACCATTCCAAAATGTCTTCCAAATTTACCCCTCACATCTAATTGGACAGGCTGCACTTTTATCAATATTTATGTGTAGTCTTGAAGCTCTCCCAAAAACATCAAATATGTCTCTGATTGCCTGAATTTCCTCCTTCACTGGGTTAACAAACACACCTGCATCATCAATGTACAAGCTTACTCTAATTTTTGCTGCATTGTTTTGTAATGGTGAGAGTAGTGCTTCTGTTTCAGCAACAGCAAACAGCCTTTGCCGAGGTTCCAAGGCAAAGTGCTGCATGAGCTGTAGTCCCGCTGAGGATGGTCATCCGGGTGCGGCGGAGGTGGCGGCAGCTTCGCCTACCTGGCCGGTGCCGCCACTCTGGAGAATTAGAGGCGGCCGCAACGCTGCCTGTCTAGTGTTCTCGCCATGGAGTATAGCAGTTGGCGGCGGCGCCTGCCTAGTTCTGCTGCAGTATAGAATAAGAGGTGCCAGCGCTGCGCTTCTTAAGGAGCGGTCCACTGCCACCGTGGCCGGGACAAGTGGATGGCGCCTATTCCTCTAGGTCCCTTCCCTGCAGTCATGGTCCCGAGCTCCATGGGCATTGGTAAGTGTCTCCTCGTGAGCATTGTTCTTCCTTATCCTAAATACGAACACGTATACTTAAGAGGCCGCTTCATGCTTAGCACTGCTTGCCTGGTCGACGGGAGGAGGAGCATCTAGTCAGCAATGAAAGGAGGAATAGCGATGCATGGGAGGCTTTGAAGGCCATGATTACCAACATGCTTCTCGCCCCTGATGCATAACCTGGCTGAAATCCAATCCCTTCACCGTGTCGAGGATTACAAGTTGGGCATGCTCTTGGGTAACGTTATGTGTTACCTATCAACCCCATGTGTATCTATTGAAATTTACTTATATTTTGCTGCTGCTTGTGCGTATGTAGGCGCTGTTCTTGGCTGTGCCGGGTGTTAATTACCAGCTATGGACGGAAGCTCCTTTTGTATTCATTGACGTTATCCTTGCATATGTGTTCTACAGACTTAGCGTTGCTTCCTCAGAAGTGCGTAGGCAGGGAAAATGCAATGACTTGTGTTTACCCATCTGAAATTTGGCAAGTATCTTTTACTCTAACGACACAGGGTATTTTACTTGGGTATACACAATATTGCATCTCCCTTTTCCAAATAATTTCAAGGCTACTTTCATTACCCACGGGTGTAATTTGTTGAATAGAACCAACATGTAAATTAGCAAATCCCAATTATTCACAAATATAATGAAAAAGAACTTTTTGCAATTGGTATATTCCATGCGCCAAGCTTCGCGGTGGGCCTATTAGAGCTTTGAACTCTAAAAGTCGTTGACACTCCTGTCCCAAATCGGGATAAAGGCACACCTTATCTTACAACAAAGTCTTGGGGGGAGTCTCCCCCAATGGTCGAGTTTTTTTATATATTCCTTGCTATGTAACATGAGAAATGTTATCACTTTACGGGGGAATGTAACAGCCATTTGAGTTTTAACATCTACAAAATATGTCTACCTATCATGAGTGTTTTTTCAATCTATACAGGGACAATGTTCATGAAAAAATAGATATTTTGTAGGTGGTAAAAACCAAAGGTACAAAAATGATACATCTCCACACTAGTATTAGATGCTTTATAGATGATCTTAATGTGCCTGGGTGCAAGAGATCTTAGAACCGAAAACATAAATTTAACTAATAAAGTGCCATATCTATGAGGCCTTTTGTTGTATGATACTTCAATTCATTTTCGTTCTTTCGAGCTTATCTCCTTCGTGATGCTCTTCTAAATTTAAATGACTGCCCTCACATGCTGCAAATGATTTCTGGAGCGACAAAAGCAGTATATGATTTGACAAACTCTACAACAAATACTCACTTAACTGAATAACTACAATCTGGAATGGGCAGCAGCTGTTTGTTGCAAAGAAGAGACAGTGATGTGTTTATTTCTTAAAGAAATTCCATATGTGATTTCTCTGTATGGTCTTTAAACCCAAACCATGACATTTATGATGCTCTTTTCCTCAATCAACTCCTTCTCATGTTAATCTTTTATTCTATATTGTGGCCTCAGCAACCAATATAATCATTCCATTTAGTCCTAGACAAAAAAAAACATTCTGTTCAGTCTTTTTTCTCTTGAATACGCAGAAGAGCTGCACATCTTTGTATTAAGAGACGAAAAAGCCCCAGTTACAAAGCAATATCACCCCACTTTGGGCAAGAGTGGGGGATATCCGGTTTCACCTAAACTGACTCTTAGAAAGGAAAAAAAATTATAAGACCTGACCAAGAGTTGAGAGTCCTTTGGCTCCAGCCATCTGCCAAAGGTGGGATTCGTGTTCTTGAAATCCTGCAAGGCTATTTGGACATTAGGAGCAGATCCTTCGAAAACACATACATTGTGGTGTTTCCATAAGATCCATGCATGCACCAAGTTTCACCAGAACATTTCTTCCCTGACTTGCCACCACTCCGCAAAGGAGCTGAGCCGGCTGCTAGGAACCAGACTAGACAGGTTTAAAAAGGCTACAAGATGTTAAACCAAATCTGCCGTGCAAATACACGCAAGTTGTGAGAATGTGCTTGATTGTTTCATTTTCTTGATCACAAAGAGGACATTGTGATGGGCGGGGGAGTCCTCTTTTCTATAGGCGGTCAGTTGTCCAGCAACGGTTTCTAATGGCGAGCCAAATGAACATCCTGCATTTACCGAGAGCCCTTATTTTCCAAATTTTCTTCCAATGTTCCGATTTTTTTTCTCGTATATCCGATTTAAGTGATTCTTATGGTCATGCTCGTAACGATGATATCTTTTAAAGTCATGGACATATTATTTTCTAACCGTTTATTTTATTTTTCTTATATTGGTGTTTTTACACAACAACATAAAAATAATATATTAAATAGTTTGTGGCATCGAATTAAATACTCAAAAAGAAAAGTGTGTGTCATCGAACTATCTATACTACAATGTCAGATAAACTGCAAAGAGTGTGCACAGATTTTGGTAATAATCTTCTTGACTGCCACACGTAGTTACCGGCCACAGGCTAGATGGTACAATTCCATATATATAGTGGCCACCATTAGCCATTCTTTGGTCTGAATTAGTTCATGCACATTGGTCTATAATCTATTACTAAAGGAAACTTGGAATGGACAGGTAGTGCAAAGGAAACACTGTCTTTCAAGTTTCAACAATATGGACGCTGACATCTAGTTTCTTATGTGGAGAGCACATACATATATACTGAAGCATGGCTGCTTAGCTAAGTAGCTTGGTGGAAAATACGTACAAGCTAGTGCAAGCTCTGGTAGACTCGATATATACATCTTAAAATATCTGGAGGTTTGAATTATAATGGGAATCCGGGCTATAAAATAATATCAACCAACAGGGTATATCCATCATGCATTGCCTTCCGCAAGCAGCAGTGTTTATAGATATGCTGACATAAGCATCCACGCTATAATCTAGGTATGCATTTCTTGATTAAAAGAGAATAAAGAATACCACATTTTGTAAGCTGAACTGGGTAATCTAAATAGAGCTCTTTTACGGTGTGCCATACTAGTACCTACTAGTATGGTAAAAGAGCTCTCTAAATAAGAGCATACAATGGCAGGGGTCCATGCACACTTAATTTGCTAAACTGATGCCATTATTTCACGCACCAACTCACAATAATTGTTTGCACTAGGAAGCGGAAAACCAAGTTATCTAACAGAGTTGAGTCCAATAGAGTGCAAACAAGAATAGGAAATAAGAGAGTTTTTAGCTCCCATTGATAACATACCAGCTAACTTAAATAACCAAAGTACAATAATCCTTGAATACTAGCAGTACCCCACAATTAATTATAATAACATAGAGCCGACACATAAATGATGTCACACCTAGGCCGGTGAAAGTACTAGTGACGGCTTCTTCCTCACGCTTTACTCATTACTTGAACGTCATCAAGATGCAAACCAACGCATTACAAACTCTCTCAACTCTTCCTGCTTTTGGGCAGAATCTGATAACAAATGCCAATTATACACAAATGAGAGAGAGAGAGAGAGAGAGAGAGAGAGTTTAAGTTGGATGCTTACCTTGGGTTGTAACTGGCACAATAATAGCTCTAGGAGCTTGATATCGAAGGGCCTCCTGCTGGGCATAACCTGACAACAGATACCAATTAAACAAAAATGTGAGAGAGAGAGAGAGAGAGAGAGAGAGAGAGTTTAAGTTGGATGCTTACCTTGGGTTGTAGATGGCACAATAGCTCTAGGAGCTTCGTTTCGAATGGCCTGCTGCTGGGCAGAACCTGAGCAAAAATACCAATGAAACACAAACGATAGAGAAGGAGAGAGAGGGGCCCGAGAGAGAGAGAGAGAGAGAGAGAGAGAGAGAGTTTAAGTTGTATGCTTACCTTGGATTGTAGTTGGCACAATAGCTCTAGGATCTTGGTTTCGAATGGCCTGTTGCTGGGCATAACCTGAGCAACAAATGGCAATTAAACACAAATGAGATAGAGAGACAGAGAGAGTTTAAGTTGGATGCTTACCCTGGATTGTAGCTAGCTCAATAGCTCTACGAGCTTGGTTTTGAATGGCCTGCTGCAGGGCAGAACCTGAGCAACAAATACCAATTAAACACAAATGAGAGAGAGAGAGAGAGTTTAAGTTTGATGCTGACCCTGGATTGTAGCTGGCACAATAGGTCTAGTAGGAGCTTGGATTCGAATGGCCTGCTGCTGGGCAGAACCTGAGCAACAAATACCAATTAAACACAAATGAGATTGAGAGAGAGAGAATTTAAGTTGGGTGCTTACCATGGATTGTAGCTGGCACAATAGGTCTAGGAGCTTCGTTTCGAATGGCCTGCTGCTGGGCAGAACCTGAGCAACAAATACCAATTAATAAACACAAATGAGAGAGAGAGGCAAGGAGGGAGGGAGGGAGAGGGAGAGTTTAAGTTGGATGCTTACCTTGGATTGTAGTTGGCACATGTATAGGAGTTTGATTTGGAATATAGTTAGGCAAGTAAGCAGGGCAACCAATTATCATTCTACCTGTACCCAGAATATTGCTTGGCATCTGCTGTTGGCCCGGGTTGTAATCATTAAAGTTGATGAGGCCACCGCCGTCGCCGCTGCTTCCTGGCATCACATGATAGGGTGTCCCACCTCTCATCACTGTGCCGCATGGCATCCTGATGTTCACATCTTGTCTCTGTTGTTGGTTCATGTTGACAAGGGCACCGCTCCCAGTTTGGTGTGGCGGCCAAGCTGCAAAACCATTATTACTTGAACGGTGAGGTATCGAATTATTTAACAACACTGTTTGCTGGGATGGGTCGATGACGGGGGCACTTCTCCAATTGCTAGGCCCTGAAAGATATTCTTGGCCACATCTTGCCGTAACAGGAACCACTGTATTAGACGGCATGTCTCCTGACTGGGCAACAATCTGGTTTCTTCTCTGATTGGATGTAAGGTGGGTCCTGGAGGTTGATGGGCCTTGATATATGACTTTACCAAAAAGCATAATACGGCCAGGTTGATTAGCAGGCTGGCGGGTGGTTTCAGTTATGGTAGTTGACTGAACATGGGTCACATCATTTGCAGCTTCACCGTCAGCACCTAAATCACTGGTTGCCCTTTCAGTTATGGTAGTTGACTGAACATGGGTCACATCATTTGCAGCTTCACCGTCAGCACCTAAATCACTGGTTGCCCTTGCTCTGATGCCAGATTCATGCTCCATAGCTTCAGCAGCATCTGCCTTCTCGCGGGGTTCAGTGAGATCCAATGCTACTGAAGTCACGTCTTCTGGATCCACATTCAGTGGTACATTCAGATCTATATCCTTCACTTTAACATGAGAATAATCCTCTAGTGGCTGCACATGTTGATGATGATCACTTAATTCAGCACCATTAGTAGCAATGCAGGGGGGTTTGTCGCTTCTAGGATTTTCCTTGTCAGATGGGGCCTTGCTGTCAACGTTATTAATATTTGAGTTAGTCTCCTGAGCAGCATCATTACATTCCTTTGATTCATCACAGAGCTCAGGATTTTCCTCGCTACTGCTGATATGTTTATCTTCAATAATGGCACCATTGGCTAGCTTATGACCACAACTCTCAGTTAACTTCTCCAAAGACATTCTTTCTGGAGAACCCCGTGCACTTGACCCACCAACCAGATAAATTTCTCCACCATGATCTGCATTCATAACAGATTGCGATTCCTCCACCTTAGAGTTTGACTGGGATATGCAAATTGCAGAATCTATATTTGAGACAGATTTGTCAAGATTAAAGTCGGTTTTACACTTGATGAGATGATCTTTGCATTGTTCAACTGATTTCGTACCATCATAAACTGACATACATGTGAAGTCCTTACCATGATTTTCTGTAGCTTGAATAAGACGGCATCTTTCCTTGTCAGTCCATATTTCTTGTCCTTCTGTTACGATTTCCTCATTGGGAGAGTTGTCCTCATTCAAATTCTTCAACTCATCCAAGCGGACAGCTTGACCAGAGTTAGTGATAGGAGAGCTCTTTCCCAGTGGGGATGGATCATGCATTTCACCTATTAACACATTTCCAGTTACAACTTCAGTTTCGTCCATTGATGATTCACCATGGTGCCCCTTATCTGGAAGGATATGAGATTGCAAATGAGCCATCGATTCATGGCATATTTGGTCATCCACAGGTTTCTTTATTATATCTTCTGCCACTGTTTTCATCCTTGTGTAACTTTTAGTAGCTGTAGCTGTTGCAATACCAGACATAAAAGGTGCATCACCGTTGTCATTAGTGTGCTCCTCTTGTGATTGCTTCATAGTATGCAGATATTTCTTTGCTTTCTCAGAGCACTCCGATTTATAATGTTTAGAATAATACTCAATGCAATCTGCCATCGTTTTGTGCCTAAGAAAAGATGAGATCTTTTTGAAGTCCATGTTAAATGCTGTAATCTTCTCTGAAAAAATATCCTTCTCTTCCTGTGACCATGCCTTATCAAGCGTTGACCCCTTAAGCTCATAACTTTGTGGCTCTTCAAACAAAATATTCTTCTTCGGAGACTTTATTGTCCTAGGCTTCTGTAACTTTTTAAGAATTATATCTGGCATTCTGGCTTGCTTCTGAATCTTATTGCTCTGTTGTGAAATCAATATGTGTGGAATATCTTGAACCTTTGCCGACTTAGCGTTGCTGCCATCTGCATTTGAAAATAAAATAGGATATCAGGAAAGGTAAATTTAGACAAAAACTAGTTATAGCTGTACTTGAGATGCCAGGCCAGCATGGATAAATAGAAAATGAAAATAGCTGAAACAATGATGATTATAAGAGAGTTGCACAAAAATATCGAAAGATTAAGAAACTAATTAATCACTTATTTACTTTCACATGTAAAGAGACATGCCTTTCTTTTTCGTTTATTAAATCAAGACGAGAGAACATAATAAACCGGTATTGAAAGACTATCGTATATATTAACAACTTGGTAAGCATAAATTTACTTAAAAGTATAACAATACAATAAGAAAATATATCAAAATGGCGTCAATTAAATCCGGTAGTGATCTATCCAAACTAAATATATCGATGGAGTACTTTGGGAATGATATATATGCCAAAACTATATGATCTTATCCATTTAACTCAAATATCTCTAAATGGTATGATACTGGCATATCATTTGCAAGTTGGGCAAGATTGATTATGAGAGATCAATTTGTGAAGAACATAAGGGTATATGCAACAGATCTCATCATCACTATTCACTAGTGAAAGTAATATTGAGATTGGAAATAATGTTGGAGTGAAAAGCACAAGCAATTATGACCTGAAACAGGAGGAAGCCCATATAAATATGAAGGTTTGATTAATTAATATAGGTATAAATTCCAAAATTTTAAAAAATAAAAAAAGATCAATCAAACAAAATCAGTGTTATAGTTTATGTGGTGCAATTAATACAGGTATAACATCAGCTACTTAGTTCATGAATCTTAAACACATGATCATTGTCAAAAATTCAGACCATGGTATGACAATTATGGATGTCCAAATAGAACTAGCAAACTTGATCATCAAATAAACATGTCTGGCCAGATGCTATACTGCTTGCAAGTTGAAATTTGTCACCTGGTGGTAGATTACATTCGTCTGAACAAGCAAGCACATTCTCTGATTTTACCACTGTTGCAGTAGTCAAGCTTATTGTGCTGCTATTTCCATGAGCACTGTTGTCTCCTACAGCAGGAAATCACAGAAATTTGATAGTCACACATAAACATGTCTAACCTAGGCGTTATATGTGAAATAGTGAGTGTTCATGTGCTTACCTGGCGGTGGACTGTATTCGCAAGAGGGAGGCGGCACATCTGCTCGGTGAGCAACTGTTTCAGTCAAGCTCGGGCTGTTATTGCCATGATCACCATTATTGTCTCCTGTACAAATGGAAATCACAGAGATTTGATAACAACATAAATAAATCTACAGGCAGATGCTATACTTGAAAGTTTGCATGTGTGCACCGTAGCTATATAATTCAAATAATATCTAAATGGTATAAGCTTTGAATTTCATTGACAAGTTTGATAGAAGTAGGTCGTTGTTTTCTACTCACAGTCTTCAGTTAGTCAAGCATGTAGATTTCTGAAGGGATATATTCCTCAAGAAGAAAAGGGTTTATCAATATCTCATCATCATCAGTCAAAGTAATATTGTCATATTGATGATGGAAATAAGCATATGGAGTCAAAAGAGCATATGCATACAACTCGATCCTAAGGCACATAAGTACAACAAAATAATACTATTCACCTCCAGAAACATGCATGTATATTGCAGAAAATAGTAAAACATAAAACATGAGCAAGCGTGTGCAAAAGTTGAACGCTGTCATATATATAGTCGAGGCATGGTATGAATATGAGATGTGCATATATACATATCAAAACTAATTGATCATGACATCATATATCTGGCCTATATGTTGAGAGCTGACGTGCGCACCTGATGGAAGACTATATCCATGAGAGGAAGCTGGGCATGCCATTGCTTCTTCGTTCATGCTCATGCTGCTATTGTATAGATGACTATTGCCTGCTACAGCTGTAAAAATACAAAAGAAATGGTAATAATCACAGAAACATGTCTGGGCTATATATAGTGGGTAGTGGCGATTGTAAACATGTGTGTGGTTACCTGGCAGTGGAGTAGTATGTATGTGAGAGAAAGCAGGCACAGCTCGGGAAATAACGTTTTCAGTCAAGCTGGTGCTCCTTTTTCCTAGACCACTTCTGTCTCCTGCAGCTGGAAAGTTATATAAATTTGGTAATAAGCACATAGGAGTAGATCGAGATGTATAATGTATTGCAGGCATAGGCCCGGTCTTATATATATACTGGGCTACTGGCAAGTTTACATACGTCCACCTTTTCTATTAAATTCAGAATATCTCTAAATGGCATACTAATCTATGCATATCATTGACAAGGCTGACAGATTATATTGTCATTTTTTCTTCTAAGAGTTTAACTAATCAATGCAATATATTTCCAAACAGGCCAATTCAATTCCTCAACGACAATAATATTGACCTGCTAGAACGCGTTGCAGAAAAATAGCAAAAGACATCAAACTGGAGGAAGCACGCCGGCCCAAATTCAAATGTATATATATTAATAATTTTATAACTATCCACATCGAATCTAAAAAAATAAAAGAGTAAGTCGAATCTGATGTGTTATATATAATATCTAAACAGTCTGTGCATCGTCACTGTCACAATTGCATGGTAGAATATGATTGGGAAAACACTACAGAACTAGCAAAACTGGTCATCAAAACACATAGCATATCTTTGGCGTGTTATACTGGCAAGAGTCAACGTCCAGTTACCTGGTGGTGGATCGAGTCCTTGAGAGGAAGCAAGCTCAGTTTCAGTCACGATGCTTGAGCTGCTATCGCGAGGATCATAGCTGCCTCCTACAGCTAGAAAATCACAAAAAATGATAATTGCATAAACATATATGGTCTAGGTAATACGAATTAATTACTGGCTAGTGTACAAATCCTGTCAACTCTGGAAGGAGGGTTACCTTTGCCAGATAAAGCAGGCACTTCAACAGGGAAAATAAATGTTTCGGTCAAGCTCGTGCTGATGTTCCCATGATCATCAGCGTCTCCTACAGGTTAAAAACAGAGATTTGATAAACTCATAAACATATCTGGCAGGTATATATATGAGTTTAAATTGGCAAGTTTAGATGAGTTCACCTGATGGCAGACTACGTCCATGAGATGAAGCAAGATCAGTAGCTGTGCAAACTACTGTTTCAGTCATGCTAGAGCTGCTATTGCATGGATTACTGTTGTCTCCAACACCTGGAAAATCACAGAAAAAAATGATAATCACAATCCAAAGAACATATATCCGGTCTAGGTATGTCATATGGGAAGAGTACACATCGATCTGGTTATATTACCTGGTGGCGGGCTATGTTTGCGAGAGAAATCAGGCACTTCATCAGCAGGGTGAATAACTATTTCAGTCAAGCTCGTGCTTCTATTTCCTCGATAACCGATGTCTCCTACAAGTAGGAATTTACAGAAAGTTAATTAACTAAACATTTCTGGCCAGCGTAGGTATTATTATAACAGTAGCAAGTTTTACATGCGGTCACACACACCTGTTGATGGACTACACCCCTGGGAGGATGCAGGCGGCGCAACACCTTGAGTAACCATCATTTCTGTCATGCCCGTGCTGTTATCATGAAGATCAACGTTGTTTCCTACATATGGAAAACCAAAAAAGATTTAGTACACATGCATGGTTTCATTTAATTATGCAGGCATAATGCGTAGGTTTCATACTATAGGTACACATGCATGGTTTCACCTGGTGGCGGGCTAGATCCGTCAGAGGAAGCAGGTACATTAGATGTGCAAACTACAACCTCATCGTCCTTGATGGTGCTGCTACTCCCAGGTTCAACATTGTCCCCATCAGCTACAAGTTCATGTGGATTTTTCTCTCTCAGCCGCTTCTCATACTTTGCTAGTCCTTGGCCCCAGCCAAGGCGAGTCTTCTTCCTAGCCTTAACCTCCTCCCCAACATCTGCCAACGAAATCTTTGAAAGAAACCTTTTCTTTTTTATATAACCACCCAGGCCCAACACATCACCTTGGTCAGTCTTCTGCGTCACGCTCACATCGACATCAGAAATTTTCAAGGGTGGATCTGACACTGCAGCCGTCACATGGAAGCCTAACCCTATCTCTGTAGACGACGATACGGGTGGTGGATTGGGTGTGTCTTCTTGTGGATCTAGAGGGCTTTTTGCAGGCGGATCACTGGAATTGCTATCATCAGACCCATTCCCTAGCGTAGAATTGCTATCTATCTGTGGTGATTTGAATTTCGCCCTTTTCTTTGGAGGTAGAACTGGCGTATTCACACGCTTGATTGAAGAGCCACCGGGCCCCAGCACTCCCTTACCATCATGCCGCTGGACCAATAATCCACGGCCTCTCTTCTGTCCTGATGAGTTCGAGCTCTTATTCTGACCCCTCCCTAGAGAAACTCTTCCTCCTTGTGGCTTGGGAGGCCTTGGCGGCCAAGGACCTACATACAAAAGGATTTGAAAAGATTGGCAAAAGTCGCAAGACAGGGTTAGGGATGCTCATCCTGACACACGCACGTGCAATATCTAAACAGAAATAGATGACCTAACGATACATCATGTAATAAGCTAGATTCGAAGAAAATATGCGATATCTAAACACAAATACTGCATAGGATCCATGTCTCTTTGAAAACTTGAAACAAAAGGCAAGTAGAGATGACCTAGCGGATGTACGGAGTTGGAGGATGATTTGTGCAGCTAGCATACGGCCTAACGATACATCTATCTTGTAATATTCGAAAAAATATGCAATATTCAAACAGAAACACTGCATAGTATGTAGGACCCATTTCTCTGTGAAAACTTCAAACAAAGGTAAATAGAAATGACCTGGAGGACGTATGGAGTTGGAGGACGATTGCTGCATTGAGCTGCTCCTTCCCACGTTGCCGAGATTTGTTCCTTGATTATTCCAGTACGGAGGATGACCTGGATCACAGCCCTTCCGCCATGGATGACCTGGATCCATTGAGATCGATCTGTCGCGTGATAGATCACACAAGCGGCCGGGGAGCAACAGAAATTATAGGTCAGGAAGCAAGCTAACCTTTGATTTCTATCAGCAAACACTCGGAGAGATCGAGCTAGGACGCTCTGCTGGAGAATTTGATGGATTCGAGGCCTCCAGAGGAACGAACACAGTGAAATGTGGACGGGGTTCAG
The DNA here is from genome assembly GCA_033239725.1 of Echinochloa phyllopogon. Lineage (NCBI taxonomy): Eukaryota > Viridiplantae > Streptophyta > Magnoliopsida > Poales > Poaceae > Echinochloa > Echinochloa phyllopogon. The sequence goes on along the minus strand of BTCW01000002.1, from coordinate 42,699,530 downwards.
TCACTCGGAGAGGCCGGGGGATGGAATGGTTGGAGATGTCCAAGAGGCTGTCCTTATGTAAGCCCCTCTTGATTTGGTCGGCTTTAATATCTTTTTGCCATTTAATGAGGAATCTGTATGCAGAGATATCATACATCCTTAAGGAAGTGCTACTATTAATTTATTGTTTTTTTATTGTCACTATATATATCTACACCCTTGTATTCCGGCTCCTTTTCAAATCTTTTTGCTGGTGGACGTCAGAACATTTGTTCGCTACTAAAAAAGATAACGAAAGCTGCAGTGCGGTGCAAATACCAGCTTTGGGATGGATGGATACCCCTCTACCAGCGCCTTTAATCTTTGGAGGGTAGCAAATAGGGCTGCAAGAGCCACTGTCAGTTACTACATGAGAAGAAAAGTCTGACCAAACCAGCCGGGAAATATGGGACTGTTACCCCAGAAAAAATGGTACTACCATAGTATACATGATTACCTTTAACAGCCGTCGAAAGCTTAGCAAGTGTTCACCTAATCACCTGTACGTTTTGAGACGACCCTCTGTACTCCATAGGTGGTACTCCAGCACCTATCCATTTGGCTCGACCACCGCGATGAGAATGCTAGTTTGCTTGTGTAGTTTACCTTAATAATTAAAAAAATTATTCACTAAAAATAGCCAGAAGATGGGATATTCATCCTACATACGTGCTTTATTTTTTTATCACAATATGTTAGGTTTTGGTTGCCTATGACGAGTTGACGACTATGTGTACGTGGTGTGTACTGTATTCATATCCTCCACGATCAGTGTGTATGAAACTATGAATAGATAGATCAACTCATCTCACCCTGCTTTGTCCATGAGTAGCATCACTGGACCAAGCAATAGGTAGGCTACACTCTTGCATAATTAGAATAAAAGTTATGTGACCAACCCTCGAGGATTATATATTCTCTATATGGCCAATTTCATTATTTTTTGTAGCCAAGCGCGGAGAACTGCATTTTGCAGGATACCTAATTTTCTTTAGTCGAAATTTTGGGGATACATTTAGTTTACATTAGTCCATTTGACTGCATCCCTTGTCAGTAGTCTATTGTTCTCAAGCACCTTGGGCCCATTGATCATGGAAAGAGTATGTCTGTTTGCCGTCCTTGTAATAAGACCACCTTCATGCCTACTAGCTCATAGGCTGACAATGGACAAAGACATCTATATAGGATTTAGAAAGACCATCTCCCGCCAAATTTGTCTAGGGCCAACAAGCATTAATTTTCACCTGAAACTTCTATGGCATGCAAATAGGTAACATAACATAATGTGCCGCGGATGTGCACTAGAAGAGCCAGTTTCACACCGTTTCGGGACAGTGCACTATTTCTCATGACATGAGCTCACCACTTTATAACACTTTTTCTCATTTCATCGATTTTTCTAGGTGCACCATCTATCCCATCCGAAAAAAATCAGTTTGGGACCCAGCACTCGTGGAAGATTTAGTCATATCCACAAACTATACCGAGATATGTGCCCATTTGTCTCTTCATCGTGTGTATTATAGGTGTATTTCATTTTTTTCAGGGAATCATCTGCTATAGTCGATTTAACATAAAGCTATTTTGGGGAGAGAAAACACGTGTTGCTACCCTCAGTTTTAAATTATGAATTACTATTTCGGTTGTGAGCAATATTTTATTAGCTATGTTGGTTTAGAATGCTAAAGAGACACGAGTTAGAAAAAATAATAAAGATAAAAATATTGACTACAACCAATCCTTTTGACAATTTAAATCAGATTCATTCTTTGACACTTAAAAATGTTCAGTTACACAACCATACTAAGTACATTAAACTGATGTATATGTCTTTTATTTTTAAATATATGTTTTACTATATTATTAAATCAATATTTAAGGAAAATTAGATATATTTGGTTTATTCCACATTTATCTTATTACTTTCTAAGACACATATTTTTATGTACTCAAAAGGTGATCCTGTACAATATTTACTAGCTTGTCATTGGTATTTTTCCATCATCGAGTTTAGGGTTTATTATTTTAAAGTTTAGGGTTTACGGATTTGAGGTTTAGGATTTTTTGTTTTATGATTTAGGGTATAAGGTTTTAGAGAAGGATAGAGAGATTCAACGAGTGGAGCCTATGTACCTCTTATCTCGTAGTCACCGTACGTATCAGTACCTACTCGAAACAGGTACTTGTATGAACTTGGGTTTGGCATAAAATAAGTACACGCAATTTTTCTCGTAGTCACCATATCAGTATCTATCTAGAACAGGAACAAGAACCGGTACCAACTCGGGTTTAGGATAAAATAAGACCATGTAATTTTTCTCGTAATCATCATATCAGTACCTACTCGGAATGGATACATGTACCAACTTGGGTTTGGGATAAAATAAGTACAGGTATTTTTTTCTTGGAGATGATTATGTACAATGATCAAATCTCTCTAGTCCTACAATTATCACAATACATTGAACATATATGCACAACTAGTATAACCCCTAATTCAAATTGCACGCCACGACGCTTAGTATAGATTCTAACATGCCCACTGGACAAATTGCACAAAAGCAACATAAACATATCTTTCAGCAAGATTTTTTTTAAGAGAAAAGTTCTCGACATATATGAACAAATTTAACAAAAAAGGATAGTTATAGTTAAGATATTATGTGTCTTTTCATGCTTTTTCTCTGAAATTATACATGACCATGGTGCCAACAAAAATAAAGACATGTCGCGTTGAATCTCCCTTGCAAAAAAATATTGACAATTGTTCAGATATTCTTCTTCCTGCTCACCGGTCTGATTCTAAAAAGAGAAAGGGCATGTTTTCCTGTTAGAAGAGCAAGTAGAACAAATAAGGAAGTAGGAACTCATGTGTGCGTCAGAGGGAAATAAAATTCTGTAGATTGTGTATATAGTCGGCTCCCAAAATTCGATGGTACATGGACATGTTTGCTCAATTAAATAGAAATTGAATTACAGAAATAAACTTGACTACATTCTACTACATGCACACATGTTTTATTCAGGAAACAAGTCCATCTGATAAAACAAAGCCAAGCAATAAGTGGATTTCATCCAACTGCCGTCAGATATAGGATTTCAGCAATATTCCCTGTTAGATGCGCTAGATTTTAACCTGTGATAGGTATATATCTCCCAGACTGCTAGTACAAAGAAAGAAAGAACAGATAATCATCAAACAATAGAAAGAAACAAGAAATACGACCTAAGGTACCAGACCTACTCCTTTATAGTTTTAAATCCTCTTCTTGAATTACAAAAGGAATTGATTGCACCCAGACCACCATATGAGATCCACAGCCCATGGAAACACAATCTTGTGTCATCAAAATCACATTGGCGGAGTGCAATTGTGCAACCAACCTGTGCTCAGTGAGCTCAAACTGTCACAGAATGTTGTGACGGAACCTATGCTATCATGAAGCTCCATGCCCACAGTGGTGCCCCCTCGTAGTCCTCGGCCATGGCATGTGCAGCCGAGCAGTGGCATGTCCGACCTTGCTGTTGGCGTCCAAATCCGTCATACAAAGTGGTACAGCACAGCCAACTCAATATTGTGTTACATTGAGGTCAAAGCTTCACTGAACTGACAAACAATAATTTATGAAGAGAGCACATTAGTAGTATCTAGTTAACAAAACAACATTTATGGATTCCCTTGTTTTACTTGCATAAAAAATACTCTGGAATAAATAAATAAAGGCAGAAGTGAAATTCAATGTGGCACATAATCAGTTCCTACCTTTGGAATGAAATTTAGAAGAGAAAACATAGGAAATGTAGCACACAGAAATCATGGATCCATGCATGATGTACCAAAATTTCATTAACAAATCGGAGAAGGGCATGTGATGATACATCAAGTTCCGTTCCTGTAGGTCTCTGCTCTTCAGCAAAGCATAGCAAAAGGCAGCTCCATCTCCTCTTTCTCAAATATTTTTGAAAGGTGGTGAGAGACGAGGGGTTGCTGTTTTACTATTTGAATCCAACACTCGGTGTATTATATATGGTCGATGCAGTGTGTGGAACGAAATCCAACGAGTACATTTCAGGGAGGTCATATCGTATAGCATTAGAAGAGTCTATCATGATACTTTAGTACTCTATGAATCTTCGTTCCATTCCATCGCCTCATTTGTCTGGGAAATCATTAACATGAAATCGGTGAAAAGACAACTTTCCAAAAAAAGGAATCGTCGTGAAGCTCTCGGATAATGAACAGGTCCTTGCGTCTGCATGCCATAATTAGCACCATCCATATTCAACATGGTAGCCCTACTACAGCCATTTTTTGGTGTCAGATCAAATTCCCTAGCAGCAAGCGTTTGAGTAGAACCCAAGAGAAGGATGTCAAACATAGTTGCATGATCTGTTCTCTGCATTTATCATCAAAGACACAGGTGGTGAGAAATTGCTCACAAAATTTCTATGCATCTTTCATCTTACAACTCAAGTAGGTGAGAAATTTTATGAAATACTATTTTAAAAGAGTGGCAGTTCTGAGCATGCCACTCCATAAGGGTTTTTTTTGGGGGAATGCCATGCAAAAACATTGTTGCTTTGTGAAAGACATTTGTCCCTCTTTTAGTTCATTCTTTCCGCCTTAAACCCATTGTGATATGGCCCTTTTGCCCCCCTGCACAACTATGAAGCTTATATATGTGTCATTTACAGGTTTGATATTTCAATTATTCCAGCAAAATAATTTCTTACGGCCAGAAAGTTTAAGCATGGTATTAAAAACAAAATGAACATATAGGAATAAAACAATTCAAAATAGGTTCAATAATTTACCTACCGTTTCAACTGACAAGGCAAGAGATTAGTGTTCCAAGTTACAAACCTATGTAACAACTTTATTTTTGTAAACGTCAATAGAACAAGTTGTGTGATGTACTGAAAAGTACAAGTCAGATGATAAGTTACACATCAGGATCTGCCAAAAACTTTAAATGGCCCTGCTACAAGTGAGTGAAAAAAAGCTGTCTCATATACTGAGGTTTTGGGGAAAAAACATTCAAATGTTATATAAGAGTGGATAATAGAATTTCGTGAAGCAATCATCTCTTTGGAGTGGTATTTCCTTAACGCAAACCCTGGAAATGGCGTTCTCAAAATTAGCACTCTTTGGAGTAGTATTCCATGAACGAAATTGTAGGTGGGTCTCAGAGATCAAACTGAAAGCCTTATTTATATCTAACTTGATGAATAACTAGATGGCTCATCCCCATCAAAACAAACCTCAATCCTCGCAGGTGCTCATATTTTCAGTTCGGCCGAAATTGGTATGTATGAATTTAGGTACGAGAGTGTGAGAAGTTTGACCATTTTGAGTGCCGGTGTGCCACACATATGGTCTAGTGAGTGATGAGGACATCCCTACCATCAAAACCATTGTTATAATGAAAATATATAATGAATAAGGGTGCAACCAATATTGTGGGTCCAATTACATGAAAGAGGGCTAAACGGCTAGAAATGGAATCACATTCTCTGGTGAACTCTAACCTTGTCTTATATATTTCTGATTATTCCAACTTCCCAATTATTCTTGCGTAAATGTTCTAAGGAACGAAGGTTCACATGAAAGCTCGTGGGATGATGATGATTTTTCTCTTCGAAAAGTGCTACTCTCATCACCCGCAAAATCTAGGTGCATGAAGGATATTAATTGGAATGTTAAATCCCCCCATAAATACGCAAAGGCGAAAGCTATCCATAATTTACCAACATATGTATCTTTATCAATGACTATTACGTTTTTTCTGGTAAGTTTCAGATTTTCTCACCTAGTACATGGCCACGTACATGTGAGAGGGTGGGAGATGAATAGCTGAACAATGACGTCCAAAGTGTTGTTTCACATGTTAAGCTGCATGCAAATGAGTCCAACAATCCAAAGTGCTCCACTAGGCTGCAAATGCACATATATTGCTTCAGCTGCCAACTATCTATTTTTATTTATGTTGTGACATGAACACAAAGACTCTCCCTGGCATATGTATCCATGTACTAGAATGCAGAGGGGACTCTTTCTTGTTGGCTGCCATTTTCAGAACAACATATATTTGAGTTAATCTCATGTGGGTCCTAAGAGGCTAACAAACTTGCTCTTGCGATTCCTAAGGGAGTTGTAGAACACCGAATTGTGGTTTACCCAGTTTGTGCGTTCATGCCCACACCACACACTAGCATGATTGTGTGGACTGGCTATGTCAGTACATGGAAGGGCGACTGTCTCAGTTGTTCATCGCATGTGCACAAGGACTCATGGTGTGCAGCCTATTGTCAGGGAGTTTCAAGGATCATTCAAGAAGATCAGGCCACAACAGCTACTGCTGTGTAATCCATGCGTGGCCACATCAGTAAGGCTTTGGAGTCATTCAGCATGCTGCAGTCACCTTACTGTTTCCATAATAATGGGAGCATCCAGTTCATAAGAAAAGAGTAGAAAAATATACATGACATGGGATTCTTTGATTCGTCATGGATCAGGCACAATCCTAATGTCTTATGCACGATGGTGCATTAATTCCCTATAATGTGGGAGCATCTCTGCTGAATTTATCAGCACCAAAGACCCGGTCGCAGACATTCTAACAAAGGCATCAGGGCAGCTAAGAACACAAGGATTACTACAACATTCAATTATATTTGAGTACGTATAGCTAGTAACTTTCCTTAGCTAGTAAGCTGGTCCAATCAAGTTAAGCACTTTTGTTAGGATGCAAATAAGTAAGGTCTACTTTGGTCTTTGCCTTAGGAACGAATCTCTTGTCTTGTAGAGCATATTTCAAATATAAATAAGAGACAAAAGTCATCTATTGCAACTCGATCAAATCGAAGTCCCAAAATCAGCCCTCAGCTTATCTTCTAGTTATTGTGCAGTGTGTTAATTTTTTTTAACATAGTTAAACAAGAATTAAAATTTTAGAATGATTAAGTATTATTCTAGGGCCACTGTCTATGTAACAACCTATGGAAAAGCTCTCTGATAGTCCATCTGTCCCTGCCGCCGACAAGAGAACCCGGGGCAGGCACTGGTGAACACCATATATAGCCGGGGAGGGAGGCGGATGGGCAACCAAACTAATCTGCTACAGCGAGTGGTTTAAAGAGATCACTGGGAGGTTGCAGCCGCTAAAAACCCCACTACCAGTGACAGCCACCGCAAAGTTGGAATGGGCTAACTACTCTATCTTTGCCAGTATGTGCATTGTAGTAGAAAGGAAAACTGGTAAGTACCAGGCCCAAAACCTCTCTTTTAAAGAAGGACACTCTAAACGTTGGCTAGTGGAGCCTGACATTTTTTGTGTTTATGGATGGCTAGTGGAGCTTGAAATTTTTTATGTTTATGGATTAATTAAGAATTTAAGAGTGTGATTAGAATTAAATAATAAAAAAGGTTTGATTAGAATCATGTTTGAACATCTCGTGAACACTGTGAAGGGCCCTGTGGCACAATGCCCTGTACGTATACGAGTCCAGATCATTATAAGTTTGGACCGATCAAAAAAACTTAACAAAGTGAAGTAGAATTACTTTTCACTTAATTGATCTGGGAGGAAATGATTTACAAAGGTATGTTACCGTGATTAATCAGTTGATACAGTATCACACTCCAAAATTTTTATTTTGGGTTGTGAATAAAAAACTAAATAAAATAAATGATTATATATTTATATAAAATTTTCAACATTTAAATTGTTAAATTTAGATAGTGAAATATTTTTTCTAGCTTTTAAATCAATTCATTCTGCTTGTTGCATTCACGCTGCTTTGCACGGTGTTCTGTTTGAAAAATGAATTTAATTTTAAAATGTGAGTGGATTTTGCTTTAGCCTCAATCAAACTCTTATTTCAATCTAAGATAGATCTTTGTTCATCCAATATTTATCCATCTCATATGATTTTTCCAACCCATTCCTTTTTCTTCTTATTCTATTCCTTTTGGCCTCATTATCTTTTCACGTTGATTTGAATCACATGCTGATGGGGACTAGGGTGCCCGATCTTCCGTCAGGTGAAAGATAACTCGTTTTGGGCGGAGCGCAACACACCGATCCGACTTCAAGTCAGCAAACTCGAACCCCGCAATCTTAGCACCACGACTCCTCTGGTTATCAACCGTGTCACAACCCGGTTGACCTCGCCAAGAAGGCTAATCCCTGCCTGCGAAACGAAGAACACAAGCAAGAACTCGAAAGAACGCAGCTCTCAATATGAAGTGACACTGCAGATGAATGATTAAGCACGATAGTTGGGGTTCTACAAACCGATGACGGCGAAACTGTTTTCAACAGATTAATCTAAGCAAAACCCGAGTCTAAACGATGGCGGCTACTAAGTTTATATAACCTAAAGGGCGTGCTGGGGTTGGAGGGGCGCCCCCCTATGGGCTTCCACACGATACACGGCCCAAAGGCCAAAATACGGCGACGCAGCACCGAGACATTGAGGTGAGACTGGTGCCATTGGAAAGCTTATCTCCTTAGCTTTCCATGCATACATAGAACGTCCAAAACCGAGCCCGTATGCGACCTGGGCTTCCGATTTAGCGTGGGCTGCTCCTGGACTCCGAGGTGGACTCGAACTTGAGTTTCTTTGGGCCTCCATCTTGGGGACTCGAATCGGATTAATCTTGGGCCTTCTTGTTGACTTGTAAAACCTTGTTGGTCTCCTTCTTCTCCACCCCATGCACCATTCATGTACATATGCATGCGTGTCATGTCCTCATATTCCTCCCCTTCTTGACGAAAAGCCGTCCTCGGCGTTGTTTGTGCTCTAAGATGGCACTGCACAACACGAAGAAACACGAGGTTGCGAAAAATATGGGAACTGAAAATATTGTGGGGAGTGACATGACCATACTTCCAATCTCCCAAAGTATCTTCTCCTATGGAGTTGTTGGCAAATACGTCAGCTCCTTGACCGAAACGCACATGATCTTTTTCATCACTATCCTGCAAAAGATTAGCACTAACAAAACACAATGCATGCATAGATGGTTGCATAACCTCTATTATCTGTTCAATGCAAGAAAAATCAGCACCAGCACACATAGGTAGTAGCCAACAATGCTCCCCTTCTTGAGAGTGAACCCGATTTGTTATAGTAAAACTAGAGGGACAATCTAGTTGATCACAATCTTATACATTAAAATGAGATTTCAGATTTGCACAGATATAGACTCGATGCACCATATACTCTCCTTTATTATTATATTTGCCAATAACATGATATATATGCTTAGAAAACCATGGCAAAGCAGCATGACCAAAAATGTTCTCTTCCAAATAACTCGTATCACACAAATTATCAAATTCAATGTAAGCCAAAGTATTCAAAGAAGACAACAATCTTTGCTCATCTTTTTCACTATCAATATAAAAAACATGTCTATTTTCAGCACAAGTGATCGATTCCAAAACATCGGCAGCATGTTCATTCATTAACGGGTATATTGGAACAACAAAAGAATTATCATTTAGATCATTTTTATCACAAGGAGCATCCACCAAATCAGCATGTGGCAAAGATAAATCAAAAGAAGATTTCACTAGTGGTTGCTCTATTGTAATAGGAGTAGTAGAAAAATTCAGTACGTCAAGAGAAACCTCACCTTCCAAAAGTGTACCACCATGAGAATTACCTTGGCTGTCAATTTCAGCAGGAGCAGTAGGTGCATGGGAAGATGTAGGTGCTGAATTTTCATATGCGGATATGGACGCCACCAATTTTGCTATTATTTTATCCCAAGCTTGTTCAAAATCATGACTGTCGAAACCTGTCATATTAGCCACAAAACAAGAAAAACACACAAGTGTATATTGTCCTATTAGCTACTAGGATATGACAAGAAATAGAGTCACACACTCTCAAACGTCTTACCAAGCTCTTACAAGTGTCCTTACCAAAACAAGCAGTGGATGGTACAACCAGTGGCTGGTTCGTGATACCTTTGAGAAAGTAATACCAAGATTGCAAGATCCTTCGCTATACTGACCTGAAGTATGTATGTGGAGCTTGGGAGGCAAATATATGGTAGCAAGGATTAGCAATAATTCAATTCAGAAATTGCAAAACTGAAAATTAGTCCCAAACTAGTCTATGTCGCCGGCCTAAACTCGTCTTGGACCTAGTTCAAGCAAGTAACAATACAACTACGCTCAGGGACAAAATGGATGCAATGCAAGCACTTCTGATTTTTTTTCTTTTATATTTCTTTTTTCTTCTTTCCTGTTTTTTTTTTCTTTTTTTTGGTGCGGCTCTTTCTTTTCTTTTTTTCCAGCACCTTTGCCTTTTACTTTTGTTATACCAGAAAGTGCCGCACTGCATTTACAACTTGTGCAAAGAAACGGTGCTAAGTTTAGGCTTACAGGAAAGCACCGCGCAGCATGCAACTAACGACACAAGAATAGGTCGTACTAGGCTTTCCAAAAGCCGCACACAAGAATTACTTACTTTACAGCTGTCGGATGGCAATATGCAGTAAAAGCTCCTCCAAGGAAAAAAATATCGAGCCTGATTTACGATCTAACAAGAAATACGCAAAGCTTCCTATTCTTGTCCTTGCCGAGTACACAGCAAAATAATCTGCCGCAGCAAAACGACAACTCCAAATCAATATACAAGATCTGCTCGGCTGATAGTGGATCACCAAAAATAAATAGCAGCACGTGATGCAAAAATATGAGATTGGAGAAACAAATCTTTGCACCACCGGCTATAGACCTTGACTCGATTAAACCAGCGAACACAACGACACGGCGAGGGACTAAAATTTAGAAAAGCAATCTAAAAAGAAAATTGCGAGGCACAAAGGGTTTATAGGACAGCGGAAACACGATAAACAAATATTTTTGAGGGCCAATTTTCTGGAGTTTTAGGACGATGGAACAAACTAGACAAAAGATGGGGATACAAATTGATGCGAACCTGACGGTAAACCTGTCTCTGAATACCACTTGATGGGGACTAGGGTGCCCGATCTTCCGTCAGGTGAAAGATAACTCGTTTTGGGCGGAGCGCAACACACCGATCCGGCTTCAAGTCAGCAAACTCGAACTCCGCAATCTTAGCACCACGACTCCTCTGGTTATCAACCGTGTCACAACCCGGTTGACCTCGCCAAGAAGGCTAATCCCTGCCTGCGAAACGAAGAACACAAGCAAGAACTCGAAAGAACGCAGCTCTCAATATGAAGTGACACTGCAGATGAATGATTAAGCACGATAGTTGGGGTTCTACAAACCGATGACGGCGAAACTGTTTTCAACAGATTAATCTAAGCAAAACCCGAGTCTAAACGATGGCGGCTACTAAGTTTATATAACCTAAAGGGCGTGCTGGGGTTGGAGGGGCGCCCCCCTATGGGCTTCCACACGATACACGGCCCAAAGGCCAAAATACGGCGACGCAGCACCGAGACATTGAGGTGAGACTGGTGCCATTGGAAAGCTTATCTCCTTAGCTTTCCATGCATACATAGAACGTCCAAAACCGAGCCCGTATGCGACCTGGGCTTCCGATTTAGCGTGGGCTGCTCCTGGACTCCGAGGTGGACTCGAACTTGAGTTTCTTTGGGCCTCCATCTTGGGGACTCGAATCGGATTAATCTTGGGCCTTCTTGTTGACTTGTAAAACCTTGTTGGTCTCCTTCTTCTCCACCCCATGCACCATTCATGTACATATGCATGCGTGTCATGTCCTCATATTCCTCCCCTTCTTGACGAAAAGCCGTCCTCGGCGTTGTTTGTGCTCTAAGATGGCACTGCACAACACGAAGAAACACGAGGTTGCGAAAAATATGGGAACTGAAAATATTGTGGGGAGTGACATGACCATACTTCCAATCTCCCAAAGTATCTTCTCCTATGGAGTTGTTGGCAAATACGTCAGCTCCTTGACCGAAACGCACATGATCTTTTTCATCACTATCCTGCAAAAGATTAGCACTAACAAAACACAATGCATGCATAGATGGTTGCATAACCTCTATTATCTGTTCAATGCAAGAAAAATCAGCACCAGCACACATAGGTAGTAGCCAACAATGCTCCCCTTCTTGAGAGTGAACCCGATTTGTTATAGTAAAACTAGAGGGACAATCTAGTTGATCACAATCTTATACATTAAAATGAGATTTCAGATTTGCACAGATATAGACTCGATGCACCATATACTCTCCTTTATTATTATATTTGCCAATAACATGATATATATGCTTAGAAAACCATGGCAAAGCAGCATGACCAAAAATGTTCTCTTCCAAATAACTCGTATCACACAAATTATCAAATTCAATGTAAGCCAAAGTATTCAAAGAAGACAACAATCTTTGCTCATCTTTTTCACTATCAATATAAAAAACATGTCTATTTTCAGCACAAGTGATCGATTCCAAAACATCGGCAGCATGTTCATTCATTAACGGGTATATTGGAACAACAAAAGAATTATCATTTAGATCATTTTTATCACAAGGAGCATCCACCAAATCAGCATGTGGCAAAGATAAATCAAAAGAAGATTTCACTAGTGGTTGCTCTATTGTAATAGGAGTAGTAGAAAAATTCAGTACGTCAAGAGAAACCTCACCTTCCAAAAGTGTAGCACCATGAGAATTACCTTGGCTGTCAATTTCAGCAGGAGCAGTAGGTGCATGGGAAGATGTAGGTGCTGAATTTTCATATGCGGATATGGACGCCACCAATTTTGCTATTATTTTATCCCAAGCTTGTTCAAAATCATGACTGTCGAAACCTGTCATATTAGCCACAAAACAAGAAAAACACACAAGTGTATATTGTCCTATTAGCTACTAGGATATGACAAGAAATAGAGTCACACACTCTCAAACGTCTTACCAAGCTCTTACAAGTGTCCTTACCAAAACAAGCAGTGGATGGTACAACCGGTGGCTGGTTCGTGATACCTTTGAGAAAGTAATACCAAGATTGCAAGATCCTTCGCTATACTGACCTGAAGTATGTATGTGGAGCTTGGGAGGCAAATATATGGTAGCAAGGATTAGCAATAATTCAATTCAGAAATTACAAAACTGAAAATTAGTCCCAAACTAGTCTATGTCGCCGGCCTAAACTCGTCTTGGACCTAGTTCAAGCAAGTAACAATACAACTACGCTCAGGGACAAAATGGATGCAATGCAAGCACTTCTGATTTTTTTTCTTTTATATTTCTTTTTTCTTCTTTCCTGTTTTTTTTCTTTTTTTTGGTGCGGCTCTTTCTTTTCTTTTTTTCCAGCACCTTTGCCTTTTACTTTTGTTATACCAGAAAGTGCCGCACTGCATTTACAACTTGTGCAAAGAAACGGTGCTAAGTTTAGGCTTACAGGAAAGCACCGCGCAGCATGCAACTAACGGCACAAGAATAGGTCGTACTAGGCTTTCCAAAAGCCGCACACAAGAATTACTTACTTTCCAGCTGTCGGATGGCAATATGCAGTAAAAGCTCCTCCAAGGAAAAAAATATCGAGCCTGATTTACGATCTAACAAGAAATACGCAAAGCTTCCTATTCTTGTCCTTGCCGAGTACACAGCAAAATAATCTGCCGCAGCAAAACGACAACTCCAAATCAATATACAAGATCTGCTCGGCTGATAGTGGATCACCAAAAATAAATAGCAGCACGTGATGCAAAAATATGAGATTGGAGAAACAAATCTTTGCACCACCGGCTATAGACCTTGACTCGATTAAACCAGCGAACACAACGACACGGCGAGGGACTAAAATTTAGAAAAGCAATCTAAAAAGAAAATTGTGAGGCACAAAGGGTTTATAGGACAGCGGAAACACGATAAACAAATATTTTTGAGGGCCAATTTTCCGGAGTTTTAGGACGATGGAACAAACTAGACAAAAGATGGGGATACAAATTGATGCGAACCTGACGGTAAACCTGTCTCTGAATACCACTTGATGGGGACTAGGGTGCCCGATCTTCCGTCAGGTGAAAGATAACTCGTTTTGGGCGGAGCGCAACATACCGATCCGGCTTCAAGTCAGCAAACTCGAACCCCGCAATCTTAGCACCACGACTCCTCTGGTTATCAACCGTGTCACAACCCGGTTGACCTCGCCAAGAAGGCTAATCCCTGCCTGCGAAACGAAGAACACAAGCAAGAACTCGAAAGAACGCAGCTCTCAATATGAAGTGACACTGCAGATGAATGATTAAGCACGATAGTTGGGGTTCTACAAACCGATGACGGCGAAACTGTTTTCAACAGATTAATCTAAGCAAAACCCGGGTCTAAACGACGGCGGCTACTGAGTTTATATAACCTAAAGGGCGTGCTAGGGTTGGAGGGGCGTCCCCCTATGGGCTTCCACAAGATACACGGCCCAAAGGCCAAAATACGGCGACGCAGCACCGAGACAGATTCTGGACGTCAACTTGTTTCGTCGATTCCCGCCGACTCCGGACGAATTTTGAGGTGAGACTGGTGCCATTGGAAAGCTTATCTCCTTAGCTTTCCATGCATATGTAGAACGTCCAAAACCGAGCCCGTATGCGACCTGGGCTTCCGATTTAGTGTGGGCTGCTCCTGGACTCCGAGGTGGACTCGAACTTGAGTTTCTTTGGGCCTCCATCTTGGGGACTCGAATCGGATTAATCTTGGGCCTTCTTGTTGACTTGTAAAACCTTGTTGGTCTCCTTCTTCTCCACCCCATGCACCATTCATGTACATATGCATGCGTGTCATGTCCCCATCACATGCAAGCATGCAAGGGCAATGAGGCATTCACGCCACCTCCTTCATTCACGCTTGAGAGGCTATAGCATGTCGGCCCAATGGTAAATCCAGTCCAAAGCTAGCAACCACGTCCTTTCACGTCCAAACTAATTCTAGTTTCTCATTAGCCATGATATCTTATAGTCTCATCTCATATTTTTTAGTACAATTCGTTGTAATGAGTAATGACCCTCTTTTCTCCCCCTTCTACACCACCACAGACTCCAGGGAAGAGTGCATTGAAAATTGCAATTTCGAACTGGATATTTTGTTCTAGGCTGGTGTATCATGGTCAACTGGTTGTGGAGATTGAGGCCGATTTCATTCAAGAGATTTCAACATGTCTATGTAATTTTCAAACCATCAGATTATTTTATATTTATGCATATCAATTGTGTAATAATACTGGTATTGATTGACTAACAAAGTATGAATTATCCAACTGTTTCTTAGGAATCAACAAGTGCCGGCTATTTTGCTAATGGGCAGCCTTGAAAAGGACGGCTCTGCGACGGATCGATCGACCCCTCACAACAACGCGGCTAGGTCGAACTTAAATCGGGTGATTCCGCATCAGCACATCCGGCATACCAAACCCGACGTATGTGTCAATAGCCACATCTTTGGTATGAATTCACAAATGCTCATACTCGTAGAGTTCGAAGCCTCCCAACCAAAATCACACGCGGGTTGGTGTTTCGGGCAGAGGAGCAGCATGCCAGCATGGATCCATGCGATTTTTTTTTCTACAGAATTTAAAAACGGAGGAATATTTGGTATCAATTCAGAAATTACGCACAGTTTTTTTCTTTCTTTGGTAGCTACCTCACTTCTGCTGGGAACTCCCCCTTCGTTCATCTTTTAGCCACTCGTATCCTTTGTGCACGAGACAAGTAATGTTGTACGATACAGAGACCATACAGGTACCGTACGAGCAAAGATATGCGGCAATGCAAACATATATTCATTCCAGTATTCTACCAATCAACTGCAAGTTCACATATAGAGACCTCAAACTTTTCTTTTTTGAAACGTAGAGACCTCAAACTTGAAAGGAAGCATCAGTTCATCAGTTGGCTTGACGTAAAAGATGCAAATAACATACAGTAGATGATCCAAGGGGCCGTTCCCTTCATCGATCCCAGCAAGCACACACATCCCACAAACACACATCATCGTCTCGTGCGAAAACCGGGTGGTATCATCATCACCCCAAAATCACCTCCTCTGCTTGGTAGCTCACGCTTTTCCCTTCACAACCCAAAAACTCAAGCAGAGCGACAGGAACGTACAGGGAGATCCTAATCACTAGTCACAACCACGTCCCTTCCTGCTCTGTTTCGCGCCATTCACCACGACCACGTGACCGGGCTCTGCTGGTAGGTCACGGCCAGGAGCTGCAGCTGCTGCTGCGGCGCGATGCAGTGATGCGGCGGCCACTGCTGGTGGTGCTTCTGGAACGCCTCCCCCTACAGCGACACGCCAGTTGGCGTCGCAGGCCGGGAGCTGCAGAGAGCTTGTTGCACAAAAGTATACATGAAATCTTATCCATGGAAGTAGCACACGGCCAATTTAAAGTTTCAATCGAACTGTAGCAAGAAGTAAACGTTCAATAGTGCCTGGTGTTGATAAACAAGCTCAGACCTCAACTTCCTTGCATCATTCCAGTATATTTCCGTGTATGTGCCAGCACGCATGACGAATTGATCTCTGGCCTTCTCATCAGTTAGCCACTTTTGCAGATTTTCCTGCGATACACCAATGCGCAATATCAAGATATTAAGCAATCAAACATGGAAATCTATTTTTTTTCTTAAAATGTAGCTGCAAGGCAAAAGACTTACACCAGGAGTGTATGGCTTAATTTCAGGAGGCATCCATTCATCGGGAACTTTCATACACCTCTCGAAGTCATCAAATATGTTAACTACAAACACGTGAGACTTGTCGAATTTGTAGCCATTGAATATTTTCCTAGCAAGTTGAGCTTCCTGAAATGCCAAGACATAGACACACAAATATAACTCAGTTGCATATTAGACATTTAAGACAACATTTACCCTTTTTCAATTCATCTACCATGGGCAGTAATAATTTGATGGGGCTCAATAAAGAGGTACCTACACCCATGATGATGGCAAAAAGAAAATGTGGGTTGAACTATGCAGAATATTTCTGTAAATGTTCAATTGTATGGATATCAAAAGCGCATGCAGCAAACTTTAAAAATGCAGGCAGAACAACGGTGTATGTAAATACAGCATGAGAAGACAACCCACACTAATAAGGTGTGATTCAAATTATAGTAATGCAAATTTGGGTACATGCCCCAGGGATAACTTCTTAGGCAATAGAATCAGTCAAGTGACAGCATCATTCAAGAATGCAGATAAGAAACAAATGTGACTGATAAAAGCAAACTACCTGTGGGGTATTGTACTCAATGAAACAGTAGCCATAGGTTGTATTTGTATCAGCATTTACAGGCATCCAAAAGCCACCTTCTTTGATCGCACCAGCACCGCTGAAGATCTTGCGTATTACGTTCCCAAGTTTCTCAAACGGAGCGCGAGCCTCACTCGCAGAGCAAACGGGCTCGCCCACATGCCGAGCAGCTTCAGCTCATCTCCTCCGGCCATTGTCTAGTTTGTGTCTTGCTCTTCCGATCCGATCTTCAGTATATAATTTGCCCTGCTCTGGATTGGAGGAGAAGAATATACTTCTGATGATTATTGGGTCGGTATGTGGTTCCGTCAATGCATCATCCGTGACGCATGCAACGCATTTGCTGATAAAGTATTCCACGATCACTTCAATAATTTGGTAGCTGTATGGATCACATGCCGTGAACAGAATAAGTAGTGGAGGACATAATCAGTAACTGGCCCTGTTTAGGACGGCGATGGGCGGCGCCCATCATCTCCGGCCGGCTGCTCCTGCCCGTCGTCCTCCCCCAGGCCGCCGCAGCACCGGCCGTGATTAGTTCTGCGCCCCCAAGTTGTTTTCGACGAGGGCCATCTTTCCACGGCAACCAGCATCGGCGAAAACAAAATGATTTAGGCGCTCTGCCCTCGGTTCTCAGTAAGTTTCTCTCATGGAGTTGGATCTCTCTCCTTTTGATCAGCAGCATGGCCTTTTCTCCCACAAGGTTTGCTCTCGCTTTGGTGTTCCGATTACCTCTCGGTCTCCGGATGGACATTCCAGCTTTTGGCTAGTTGTTGCTTTCAGTCGTGCAAGGTTTCGTCTCTCTGTTGATTCGGTGGGCTGTGTCCTTCATGCTGTTCTGGGCGGTTCTCCAGAGGAATTTGCTGTGGTTGAACTTGAGCCGAGGATGTTTAAGTTCTCTGTTTCTTCTAAAGATGTGGGGCTTTCAGTGTACAATTTGAAATCCTTCCCTTGTAAAGATTTCAAGTTGTTCTTCCATCTGTGGAATGTTTCTGGTATCTCAGCAGCTAGAGCTTCGTCTCTGTCTGATAGTGGTCCGATTTACCAATGGACTGTTAAAACTTCGAAGAAGTACCGAAGAGATCAATCTCCAGCTGTTCTTCAGACTGATCGTTCAAAGCCTTCATCGGTTTTCTCCCAATTGGATTTTCGCAATGTTCCTGATTCAAGATTGAAGAAAGTAGCAAATTTTACGCGCCCAGACATTAATGGCTCTCATGATCAATTTTCAAATCATCGCGCATCATACGCGGAGGTAGTTAAGATGCCTCCCATAATGGGGGCCAATTCAGTGCCAATTGGAATTTCAAAAGGGAGCACGGTGAATGGTAACTCTGTCCCGCCCTCTCGGCCCATCTCCAGGACGTCTGGTATGTTTAACTTCCTGGGCCGAAATCAATGCTCCCGGTGCTTGGCCTTTGATCACAAAAGGCCCATGTGCTCTAGGAAAATCCGGTGTGTTTCCTGTTTTCGCCCTGGGCATATCTCCACGGCTTGCAGGTTTTGGCCTCGGTTCCTGGGCCTGGTAAAGGTAGGAAACTTTCTGCCGATTCGGTTCCATGAGAGGTGGCAGCGGTTCCATTTTTCCCAATGGTTCCCAAATCTGCAGCAACTGACGCCGGGGACCGCAAGGGGTAGGCCACGAGTTTACAACTCTTTTGGGCAACTGGCACAGTTTATTTTGGGTATCTCTCAGTCTCCTTCCACAATCACCGTCCCCTGGCCGACGGAGCCTCCACCGCAACCCGCCTCGCCGGCGACATTGCTCGCGGAGCACTCACCTTTCCAGCATACACCTTCAGCCGATTGTAGCACTCCACCCTGGGGCTCCCAGCAATCCCCTTCCTCGCCGTTGGTTGTTGCTCCAACGATCTTCTCTGGCGGCGTGCCACCCGAGGCAGCGAAAACCCCAAGTGCTACAGTACAGAAGGGGGAAGAAATGGCGTACAGATTTGTTGATCCGACGCCCTTCATCCCGCGCGGTTTCCAGCGTGTGATGGTAGAGAACAGAAGGCCCATGTCCAGAGTGCTTCTTGCCTGTGCTCAGAGACGCAATGAAGACCTTGCCATTGCCACAATCCATCCACTGCAACAGTTCCAGGTATCATTTGCAGCAATTCGTAATCTGATTGAAGATTTTCTCAGGGATGAGCAGCGGGTGCAGTTTAGATCAATACAACCATGTCCCTATGGTCAAGCATACGTTCGTTTCAATCTGTTGTATGACAGGGATCGCTTAATACATAGTAGCCCACATGTTTTTGGGGATTACAGTATCTCTTTTGTTGAACATAACAAGGGGTGGAATAATCGAGCAGTCACTATGAATCATGAGGTCTGGCTTTTGTTGATTGGTTTCAATGTAGACTATTGGACACAGAAACATGTTGATAAAGCCCTTGCTGACTTTGGGGAAGTGATTTCCTGGGAAGAGGATCCTGCCCATTTAGCTAGAATTACAGTTAAAGCCAGAGTCACTACTTTAGAAGAAATTCCTTGGTTCATGGTATGCTCAGAAGGAGATGATTTCAATAGTGAATCGTGGTCTGCTCAATGTGAGATTATACAGTCCCGAATGCTAGGTGCTGCACTTGAGGATGAAGATCTGCCACCCTATGGCCCTGATGATGTGCACCCCCAGATTTTTGACTTCTTTGGTTTTGGCCAACATGGTAATGGTCCTGCGCAACCTCCTCCTGATCCTCATTGGGGAGATCATGGTGACTGGGCCCTCTGGCCAGTGGGACCTGATGGTGGTGCACACAATGGCAACATGCAGCAAAATTTAAATTTTCCACCCCTGCCGGTACAGCCACAACCTGTTATCATGCCAGCAGGCCCTGACAATGTACAGCTCGTTTTGGCTCTGCCTGCCTTTGATGGCAATGATGATGGGGATCTCATGCAGGCTGATGGTATTGATCAAATGGATGTTGAGCCAGCAGCAGCAGATGTACAGGTGATTGAAGGCAGCTCTGAATCTGATGAAGAGCCTGTTCTGCCTGACCTGAATGAACCCTTAGAGGTTGATGTCTTCATTCCAATGGAAAATGGTGCACCTCTTCAATTGATGCCAGAGGAGATTCAAGAGGCTGATCTGATGGATCAAGATGAGCACCAAGAGCATCAGGATGCAGAGCAGTTACTTCAGGATGTACAAGAGCATCAGCACCTGGGCTTCGTTCTTTTAGACAGCTCACCCGAGAAGGATCCTGTATTCTCTGAATTTTCTACCAGAAAGTCACCCTTTGTTTCCCCAGCAGCAACAGAAGCCACCAGACACTGGGCCAAACACTTCTCTCCAATTTTGGGGTCTGATACCGTTGACATTCCATCTTGTTGGGCCAGCTTCTTCACATCAATGCTTATGAACCCAGCCCATTTCTCCTGGGCCAAACAATTTTTGTCCTCTGCTGCTCTTGCAATCCTTAGAGCTGAAAGCACTGGCCATGTTCCTTTTGTGCTGCCAAGCAAATGTCCCACAACCACACCACTCCCTTGCATGATGGGGCCCATTTCCTTTGAACACCTCGAGCAGACAAAAGATTTAGACACTGAAAGGCAATCTGAGGTCTGTCACAAAGGGAAGGCAACTTTAATAGAACCAGCTCCTGATTCTCCAGTTACTCCTCAGCATGACAGTGGTATCAGCAAACAGGATTCTACCTCTACACCAAGGATTTCCCCCAGTACTGGCCCGTGGTCCAAATCCCTTCTAGCAAAGGCAGGCAAGATCCCCATCTGTGAAGATGATTTGTCTTTGAGAAGAAGTGTGCGTATGAAGGACATAAAAAATGGTTTTAAGGACTCCCCGTGTACTAATCTTGGTTGCATTGGGTGCAAGGCTGAAGTGCCTTCTATCTCCCCCTCAGTTATTAAAAACCTGGGCACAACTTTCTGCAATATTGAACCAGAGAAGCTGACATTTGAAGCCTTGGTGAAAAAGAAGATCAAGACCTCTATCCCTGGCGGAAAGAAGGAGATCAGTAAGAAAAAGCCAACTGACAAGAATGATGCAAAAAAGCCATCCTCTAAGAAACCCAAGAAGTGAGAGTGCCTCAAGTGTCTGGCTCCTGGTCTATCTCGTTTGCTTCTTATTTTGTGTGAACAGCTTGTTTAAGAACAATATTTGGATTGGTACTTTAAGATTGTACTTCAGTTACTCTTTGGCTGTCATGTACCCTGTTTCATTTTGGGGGTATATTTGGGGCTTTCTGTTCTTGATGTTTCTGAGATGCTTAGTATGCATGGTGTCCATGACATACTTAAATCCTTTTGGCATAGTTTTCCCATGGCTAACAACATAAGCAACAAAGAGTGGCATGTTATGTGTTGGAATGTTAGGGGTCTGAACTCAGATAGAAAATGGAACTCAATTAGAGACAAAATTGTGGAAGGCAAATGTGATATTGTTTGTCTGCAGGAAACTAAGAGGGCATCCTTTGATATCTCATTCATTCGTAATTTTTTCCCAATTGGCTTTGACCAATTTGCCTTCCTCCCTTCTCAAGGGGCCTCTGGTGGAATAATTACTTTATGGAAATCCACAACTTTTGAAGGGGAGATGATCTTTGCTAACAACTTTGCACTATCTGTAAGGCTTGAATCTAAGCACAATGGGGCTGAATTTATATTGACAAATGTTTATGGTCCTTGTTCTGACACTGGGAAAAGAGAATTTGTGAATTGGCTAAGGAATATAGAGATGCCAGAAAACTTTGACTGGCTAGTCTTGGGCGACTTTAATCTTATCAGATGACCCGAAAATAGAAGTAGGCCAGGGGGGAATTTCTCAGAGATGTTTATGTTCAATGAAGCCATCAATAATCTTGGCTTGGTAGAAATTCCACTGCATGGACGGGCTTACACATGGACAAACAAACAATTTCAACCCCTTTTGGAGCGTTTAGACTGGTTCTTTACATCTGCATCATGGACAGTGAAATACCCCAACACAAAAGCTTATCCCCTGGTACGCGAAACTTCAGATCATGCTCCTTGTATCATTTCAATTGGCACAGATATCCCAAAAGCATCTTTATTTTGGTTTGAGAATTACTGAATGGATCATCCCAACTTTATGAGTATAGTCCAGCATGGATGGAATGTACTAGTCTCAGAAACCGATAAGGCCAAAGTTTGAACCCAGAAATTCAAAAACTTGAGAAGAGTCTTGAAAGCTTGGAAGTCACAGCAAGTTGGCCTTCATAAAAATATTTCCAATGTTAAGATCGTCTTGCATTTCTTGGAAGTACCGGAGGAAATGAGGGACTTAACCTTGCAAGAATGGAATTTCAAGGACATCCTGGAGGACAAACTAAGAAATCTGCTCAAGCAACAGAGGACCTATTGGAAGCAGAGAGGCACAATTAAATGGGCCAAATTTGGGGATGCAGGAACCAAACTTTTTCATGCATCAGCAACAATAAGACATAGAGAAAACTACATTCCGGTCTTAGATGATTCTAACGGGACAGCACGCTACAGTCATCTAGCTAAGGCACATATCCTATGGGAAGCTTACAAGGAGAGACTTGGGATCAGTGAATATCAGAATTCACCCACAAATCTACAACTTTTGATTGAACCTGTAATGGATCTACACCTGTTAGAACAACCTTTCACCATAGAAGAAATTGATAATGTGGTCAAGCACCTTCCAGCTGACAAATCTCCAGGACCTGATGGATTTAATACAAACTTTGTGAAGAGATGTTGGTCAGTAATAAAAGAAGATTTCTATGAACTGATCTAGGCTTTCCAAGAGGGAAACATTTGCCTTCAGAGTATAAATGGTTCCTACATTACGTTGATCCCAAAGATAGAAGGCCCCAGAAAACCATCAGACTACAGACCAATCTCACTGCTTAACATCTCTGTCAAAATTATAACTAAGTTGCTGGCAAATAGATTACAAAAGGTCATTACAACTCTGGTTCACCAGAACCAATATGGCTTCATCAAGAATAGATCTATTCAAGATTGTTTGGCATGGTCACTAGAATATCTTCACATATGTCATAAATCAACCAAGGAAATTGTCATTCTCAAATTAGATTTCGATAAAGCTTTTGACAAGGTGGAGCATGAAGCAATGATCAAAATCATGCAGGCAAAGGGGTTTGGGGATGTATGGCTAAGATGGATGAGACTCATCGTTTCATCATTCACCTCAGCAGTGCTTTTGAACAATGTTCCAGGGAAAACCTTTCACTGTAGAAGGGAGTTAGACAAGGAGATCCTCTGTCCCCACTATTATTTGTGCTAGCTGCTGATCTGTTACAGTCCATGGTCAATCAGGCTGTAAGTCAGGGTCTGCTCTCTCTGCCCATCCCACTTAATTACACCCAAGACTTCCCCATACTCCAGTATGCTGATGACACACTCGTAATTATGGAAGGATGCCTGAATCAGTTACAAAGTCTGAAAGACATTCTCTCCAGCTTTGAGCTCATTACTGGACTAAAGGTTAATTTATCTAAAACTATGATGGTTCCTGTTAATGTCCATGAGGAGAGAGTATCGGTTTTGGCTGTCAATTGGGATCATTGCCCTTCACAAATTTAGGATTACCCCTTGGGTTATCAAAACCAAATGTTGCAGATTTTTGGCCTATGGTGTCCAGATGTGAAAAAAGGTTGGGCATGACTTCTCCTTTTTCTCTCCCAGGCTGGCAGACTGGAGCTCACGAATTCAGTTTTCTCGGCTTTGCCTACTTTCTACATGTGCACATACAAGCTTCACAAAATAGTAATTAAGCAAGTAGACAAATACCGAAAGCATTGTCTTTGGAGAGGTGCAGAAGCCAATTTCAGAAAGCCATCAAAAGCAGCATGGGAATTAGTTAGCAAACCTAAAGAGGAGGGAGGCTTGGGGGTCATCAATCTCAAGACCCATAATGAGGCACTATTACTGAAGCACCTACATAAGTTCTTCAACAGAGTTGATTTACCATGGGTTCAGCTGATATGGGAAAAGTACTACAGTGATGGAAGTTTGCCTGGGGTAAGAAAATTGGGATCCTTCTGGTGGAGGGACATTGTTAGTCTTTTAGACGCTTTCAAAGGACTAGCATCAGTTACAGTTAGAGATGGTTCAACCTGTTTTCTTTGGGCTGACCTTTGGAATGGCCATCTGCCAAATTTACAATGGCCTCAGTTAGCATCTTTCACCACACAACCGCAAATAACAGTTGCTCGAACACTTCAGGTGACAGATTTGGATCAATTATTTCAACTGCCAATTTCTGCACAGACCAATGAACAGTTAATGGAATTGCTGCAGTGCCTGGATGACATTGCCCTAAGGCCAGAGCATGATATTTGGGGATATATTTGGGGATCTCCAATATTTGCACCTGCAAAAGCATATAAGCATTTGACGGGTCACGCACAAACCCATGCTATTTTCAAAAAGATGTGGAAATCAAGTTGCCAGCCCAAGCACAAAGTCTTCTTTTGGCTTCTGTTATGGGACAAGCTCAGCACGAGAGAAAGATTACAAAGGAGAAACATCATCCTTCAGTCTTATAACTGCGTTCTCTGTGCTCCAGATTGTGTAGAAACAGTTGCACACCTTTTCTTCTCCTGTGATTTTTCACATAACTTTTGGTCGTCGGTAGGTGTTGATGCCCAGCTTAACTTGGACTGGTGGGACATGCTCCTAGCAGTGAAAGACCAACTTTTGGTTTTATGTTCAATGGAGTTGCTAATATGCATATGTTGGTCTTTATGGATGGTGAGAAATGATCAGATTTTCAGAGGGATTCCGCCAACTATTCAAAACTGCAAACACCATCTCAGGAAGGAAATTGCAATGGTTATCCATCGTGCAAGGCCAGAAATAAATCTGTCTTTAACTTTATGGTTAGAAGCATGGCTGTAATTTTGCTTATCTTTTTTGTTTCTTTCTTTGTCTCGTGAGATATGCTGTTGGACCTTTAACCTGTAACCTTTTTAATATATAACCAGTAGGGGCAACCCTCCTGTTTCTTAAAAAAAAAGTTTCTCAAACTTTTCTGGATGAACAACTGGCAGATTGTCCACCACAAGAGTGTTAGCAAAGCCCATTTCAACCTCTATAGAGTCCTCATTCTGAAGTAGCTCATCATCATCACTGCAAATTATAATTAATTAGCAACATAGAACTATAGAAGACTAAGTTAAACGACATGACAGAACCGCACATTTCAGAGTGCTTCAGATTTAGTTTGATCAAGTGTTACCAAATAAAGAAAGTATGTGAGCAAGATAAGTTGTGAACTGACCATACTCCCATGATCCCTATCATAATTCAGAACCATGTTTGAAACGGTATTAAATTCTTTTAGCCATACTTATTAACATACCAACAAATAGATAGATTAACACTGAAATCAACCTAACAACAGAAATTGCAAATAATATGAAAACATACCAGAAACTTAATTTCATAATTAAGTCCGTTCGGAAATTTCGATCTACAAACAGATCAATATTGCATGAAACCTAGAATTGTATCACAGACCATCGCATCTGGACGAAACTAACATAGGTGTTTGCAACGGATCGGGAGTCCAAGTGAAAAGCACGGATGGCTACCTGGGGATACCGAAGTCCTCGCCGGTGGGCAGGGTGATGGCGTCGAGATCGACGGAGGACAGGTCGATCCCGAGCTCCCGCGCACGCGCTTGGAGGCCGTCCATCAGCAGGGGTGGCTGGTGGTAGAAGCCAAGCTCGGCCTCCACCATACTGCCTCCGTTTCGCGAACTCTGCGCAGAAGGATCAGTTCAGGTGAACCCTAAGAATCTGAGACAACGATTTGTATCGGGATGCACACACAAATCGCAATTTCATGCGGAAGATCGGAGCGAAACCGAAATTTGAACAATCGTATCAGATTGCACACGAAGCCTTACCAACTGCAGAAGAAATTGGGGCGATTTCTGGTGGATTGCGCCTCAAACACCAGAAGAGCGATGGAGGAGGGCGACGAGTGCGATAGAAGAAGGATTCGGAGGAGGTATAGGGGTTTGCAGGAAAAAACCGGGCTGGGTCCGGGCGGTGGTGCCTAGTTGTGTGGGTTAGGCTTGGCCCACCCCGCACGGGCACGTTGGGCTCCGCCGTAGTCAGTTGGGGTTCCGTCACTTGACAGTTACTTCGATCAATTTTACTGCTCAGGCGGGTGATTAATTGAGAAGGTGATCGATGAGAAGGTGATGCCAAAGCGCACCACAAAATATATGTTTGGATGAGTCTAACATCGAAAACTTTTTGGTAGAAAATGCAAATGGATGAGCATTTGGTTCATCACGTTCAATAGTAATTAAATAGCCCATCTTTGACAAACAAGAACCATACGAAAATTATATCTCTCTTTTACGCCTCCATACGGGAAAAATATTGTGTTGACTATATCTATTCTATGTATATTTCGTAAATTCAGTTCTATGTAGTTTTGATTATAGCTGGATGCAAAACTCCTTACTTATTCAAGTACATGTTTGATAGTAACACATTAAGATGAAAATATGAAAACAACTATTGAATTATGAATTCTTACACGAATAAAGAAACCTAGTCACTAAAAATTAAAAAAAAAACTATGCACATAGACTATCATCATTAGAAAAGCGAGATAGTGTGTAGGAAGAGTGCCGAGAACAAAAAATAAATATTATATATGTTTCATTGAATGTCGTTTTTAATGATGGCAAAGTTCTTCATCTGTTGTTGCGGAAGAGATAGACGGAAGACAAGAGGGATCTATAGAAGGATTGACGGATGGTTTTGCGACAATTGTTGATATGACATACATATACAAGCTAGTGTGGCGTTAGAATTTGGTAGTGTCATGTCGTTAGAGACAAGAGGAATCAGGTGGAAGGCGTGGGGCACAGGCACCCCGGGCTAATCCATTGATAGGTGCTAAACTAGCTAAATTAGGATCTAATTTTAGTACTTTTGATTAACAAACTATATAGATTTGTTTGAGGTGTGCAGGGCTAGACCCATGCTGTAGCACACCCAGCACGGGTCTTGGCTCCGTCCCTGGTGGGGCGTCACGGTGAGCTTAACCAATTCAAGCGAGCGAGAACAAAGGCTCAAAGAAGAACATAAGCGAGAGATATACCAGTTAATATTGACGGAAGATGTCACTAGAACCACCATGAACACTTTGTGTTGTGTCCGTGAAAGATGAGGATATTTCGTCAGATTCAAACGGACTTTAAGAAGAAATAAAAATAGGACAACTTATGCCACCGGCGGTGAACGTGCCATGGCCAATAGACAAAATGAACGCACTGGTTACAGAAATGGACTTCCAGGACGAAAACATTGCGTAAATTGTTTTCTACTGGAAACCCATATTTGTTCAATCTAGCTTTCCTAGGTTTACAAGAACCCGCTTTAGCATATCTTTCCTATCATCGTTTTAGTGGTTGTTGGGTTAAATCGAATGAAATCTGGATTTCTCTTTCACTAAACATGAGATCTAAACGATGAGGAAGTGAAAAGAAAAGAAAAACTCATGTTGGCTTTGCCTCCTATCAAGGCCTAATATGTTTGCACTATTTTCATGATACACTTCATGCATTAGTGAATGAAGTATTCCCACAGTTTTAAAATGAAGGTAGTTTTTGTTTTGTCCTAAGTCAATTTGTTTCTAACTTTGATCAAGTTTTTTTTAAACAAATACACTAATATCTATAAAATAAAATTATTTAATTAAATACAACTTCAAATATGTCTTAAGGTGCATTTATTTGGTATTGTATTGTAGATATGGTTAATATATTATTTTATAAATTTAGTGAAAGATAGAGAAGTTTAACTTGTGATAAAACTAAATTTGAAAACAAAGAACGAAATGAGTAGTATATTATATCTTTCAAGGCCTAATAGATGTATGAGTGCACATAGTTAGAGAAGGAAAAACTAAATTATTAGATGTACAAGCATCTTGGTTAACTTCCTACATGTACAAGAATCACGGTGCATCAATCATCACCGTCCATGCGAAAATAATTTCAAAATTCAGACCGTGAATACACACTTGCCCATGGGATATAGAACATCAGTCATCATAGTCGATGCCAAAATCAATTTCAGACAATGTGTCAAGTCACTCCCATCTTCCTTGTGTGGTTTTGAATGAGTCGAAGAGCATCGGGAGTATATACCTCCCATATTTCTTCAGGCCTCTTACCTCAAAACCAACTGAGGAAAAACAGATGCCAAAAAGTGCAAACCTATGTCATACAAGAAAAGTGAGGTTCGCAATTGAAGGCATCCCTACGTACGCACGCACGCGAGAAAATATGTCAAACTTCATAAAATCCAACCAGAAGATAAACAAACTTTTATTCATATTTAGTATATAGAAGTTACATCAACATATTTACACTTCACAAAATAATCAATTAATACATAATTATTATGTATTAATTGATTATACATTATTAAAAAGAAATTAATGGTTAAATACACTTCTAAAGACATTTCATGACTTAATACACCATGTGAAAAGAAACGTGGTTAGTTGATATTATCAGGGGAATCAAACACATTTAATTTGAAAAACATGTTATTAACACTGACTAACAAGAACTAAAAATTAATGAACCGCCAACGTTTTGAGCTAATAATCACAGACCCATCAACTATTGTGCATATTTTTAAAAAAAGCCACCAATGTCAAAGCGAACAGTGTTTTTCTCTCAACAAAAACCAGCACCAGCGAACATTGTTTTTCTCTCAGCAAAAACCAGCACCAGCCATCAACCAGTGTTTTTCTCTCAACAAAAACCAGCACCAGCCGCCAGCTGAACACATCATCCTGGTCGCTTATCCACGCCACCTTAGACAGACCCACAAACTCCTAATAAAAATGGTGAGGCTGACATGTGAGCCCGTACGAGCAAAGATACTACGCAGCAATGCAAACATATATTCATTCCAGTATTCCACCAATCAACTGCAAGTTCACATATAGAGGCCTCAAACTTTTCTTTTTTGAAACGTAGAGACCTCAAACTTGAAGGAAGCACCAGTTCATCAGTACATGATCCAAGGGGCCGTTCCCTTCATCGATCCCAGCAAGCACACACATCCCACAAACACACATCATCGTGTCGTGCGAAAACCGGGTGGTATCATCATCACCCCAAAATCACCTCCTCTGCTTGGTAGCTCACGCTTTTCACTTCACAAACCAAAAACTCAAGCAGAGCGACAGGAACGTACAGGGAGATCCTAATCACTACTCCTAGTCGCTATTCACTACCATGTCCCTTCCTGCTCTGTTTCGCGCCGTTCACCACGACCACGTGACCGGGCTCTGCTGGTAGCTCACGGCTGGGAGCTGCAGCTGCTGCGGCGCCGCGCAGTGCTGCAGAGGCCACTGCTGGTGGTGCTGATGGAACGCCTCCCCCTGCAGCGCAACGCCAGCTGGGGGCGCCGGCCGGCCCTCCACGTCGTGCTCGACCTCCATGGACGCGCCGTCGCCGTCCTGATCAGCGTCCATCATCTCCGCGGCCGCCGCTGTGGAGCCGCACGCGGCGTGGGCGTGGGCGTGGGAAGGCGCCCAGGGGATCATGGCCAGGTTGAGGTTCTCGTCCCCGGCGGCCAGCTCCTCGAACAGAGCCCTGTGGTTGCTCGCCTCCTGAAGCATGGTGCCTGCGGGATCAGATTCGAATCCGCTTAGCCTCAGGATTTCATCATAACTGAACAGAAATTTGCTCAGATTAATTTGGGGGAAAAGGAGCAGGCGAACAGGGGAAGAGGAGCACGTACTCCTGAGCCCGTGGATCCAGTCGGGGCTGACGCGGAGAGAAGGCCCCGGGCGGAGCGGGCCTTGCAGGAGGCTGCGCGCGGCCTCGGCGGGCTGGTACACCACGATCGCCCGCTCGTCGTTCACCGCCGGCGCAGCCACGGCAACCGCCGCGGCCGGCGGCGCGACGCCGCCGCTCAGCCGCACCTCCTCCGCCACGAAAGGCTGCGGCGGCGCGCCCACGGCGGGCGGCAC
The DNA here is from genome assembly GCA_033239725.1 of Echinochloa phyllopogon. Taxonomy (NCBI): domain Eukaryota; kingdom Viridiplantae; phylum Streptophyta; class Magnoliopsida; order Poales; family Poaceae; genus Echinochloa; species Echinochloa phyllopogon. The sequence continues at coordinate 42,669,277 of BTCW01000002.1, read as the reverse complement.
CTCGGCGTCCTGTGCAGGCAACAAACGCACGCGTTAGCAACCTCGCCGGACGGAACGAAGGAGAGCGCGAGCGGGGGCTGGAGGCGCGTACGAGTCGGCGGATCTTCGTGGCGGGTGCAGGGACCCCGTCGACGTCGAGCCACGGCTGCGGCCCCGCCGCGCCCTTCCTCTTCAGCAGCGGCGCGGCGTCCACGCCCCGCGCCGCCACGTCGCCGGTCACCCGCACCTCCCCGACCCCGAGAGCTTGTTCCACCGGTGGCAGCACGCCCCCTCCAGGCCCGGCAAGTGGCGCGCCCACGCCGGACACGACGGGCGGCACCTCCGCGTCCTGCGCAACCCCAACAAAAACCCAGTACGCACGCGTTATTAGCAATCTCGCCCACCGGAAGCAAGGACGAAGATGAGAGAGAGCGAGCGGGCTGGAGGCGCGTACGAGTCGGCGGATTTTGGTGGCGGGGACGGGTACCCCGTCGACGTCGACCCACGGCTCCGGCGCCTCCCGCTTCAGCACCGGCGGCGCGGCGTCGTCCATGGCCGTCTCCTCCGCACGCCGGGCCGGCGGCTCCGCTCCTCCTCTCGCTCGGCGTTGGTCTCGGCTGATCGAACTGCGGAATCAGTCGGATTGCAATGGCGGCGGCGGTGGGGTTTCCGGGCGGAATTGCGGGTGACGCGGCGGTTGCGCCGGGGAATTAAAATGGAGGGAGGGCGAGAGTTGGAGAAGTTCAGTTCGTGGCCCCTCGCGAGGGCTCTAGAAGATTTCCGGGGGTCGGTCCCCTTCTTCGTTGGGTCAGGTGCGGCGCTGTGGGTGTCAACCTGGACCTGCGGCGTGTGCGTACGGCACCGGTGTCTGGTGGTGCCCAACGTGACTGGCTCGGCTGGGAGAGGGCCAGACCGCACACGTGGCCCCCACGGAGAAGATCTTTTTATCCACTCCCAAGCTCTAATCCACGGATGTTGGAACGGGCCCAATACACGATGATCCGCTAGACACAGAAACCAGCCCACTCAGATAGTCAGATCTGACTTCTTAGTTGGATACTAGCCCTGTGGCTTGTGGGCTTGTGGCCCAAGATCAGCACAACCTGGACGGGAGTTCAAGTCTAGCCCACTTATTTCTGTGAGTAACCTCAAAAAAAAAAACTTATTTCTGTGAGAAACCGACTATCACGCGCGTTCCTTTTCTGTGAGAGGGTGGCCTCGATGCTTCTCCTCAATTCATCGCCACTTATTTCTTAAAAAATATCACCATCTGTTGCGAATTGCGATAATATCTCTTCTCTCTATCTTATTGTTGCAATTTCCATTCCTATATTTGCACGAAAAAGGTGAGTAATTCAGTGAATTATGAGTTTTAGCCTCTATTTGCCATTACACGGGACAATTTCTCGATGTAATCTTGTTAGGTTTGGGATGGACGGCACATTGTTGGCAGTGACATGGATGGGAAGTTTGTTGGCATGAACTTTTATGATCCGAAAGTTGGCACCTAGTCCTGATATCTGATGGTATTGTCGATATTCTGGATTGTTTTAAGAAAGGTTGTGCCTAGATTTTCCTTTGTGTTATTTAATACGTTGCTCCTGCTGCCTCGAGATGTTTGTCCTTTCAACCTTTGCTAAAAGATACTATGTCGGAAAGTTCTTCGACGTTGAAATTTATTACTGTCCGCGATCGATATTACTGGTTCGAGATGTTTTACCTTTGGGGGTGTTTAGTTCTCGAAAAGAGAGTGAAAAGAGAGATGAAAAAGTCACATTGGACACTGTAGCATACTGTAGTATTTTTCGTTTGTTTGTGGTAAACATTGTCCTACCATGACCTGATTAGGTTCAAAAGATTCGTCTCGTCGTGTACATCAAAACCATGCAACTAGTTTTTTTATTTACCCACGTTTAGTACTCCATGCATAAGGAGAGAGATTTGATGTGATATGATGTGATAGGTGAATAGTGAAGTTTGGAGAGAGAATTTTTTTTTTGAATGGAACTAAACAGGGCCTTGTGTCTTTTCTAAAAGGAATGTTCTGAAGTACTTTTGCAGTGCAATTTACTGCATGTAGTTCATATATATGGTAGACCCAGAGATATAACCTCTCGTACGAGTAGTTTGATGTACGTCTAGCAGATGTGATTAAGATTAATTTACAGTTTATATTTTTTAGAATAATAAATGCAGGACCACGGAACTAGCTCTATATACTCCTTTTTTTTCGCTTTGGGAGATTTTGGATTTGATCTTCCCGTGTGCTACGTGTCAAGCAGTGACTAGCTAGGAGCAGTAGTACTGCATCACCGTTTCCTCTGTTCTACTACTCCTGTCCACAAACCACCGGTTCAATCATTCATGTGCCTGTTGATGCTGTGATTTCCCCAGCCAGGGAGCAAGTAAGTAAGCATTACTTGTATATTGAGATGCAGGGAGAGCGCATCCTCAAAATTAAAGACGAGTTGAGAAGGAAATTTAAAAAGGGTTGAAACGAAAGCAGTGGTCCGTGAAGTAAACTAGTGGTGTTATTAGCACCGGCCAGTAACAAAGAGCAAAATCTTATCGCCAGATTTATTTTTCCCACCGAAAATAAAGCGGAAGCACTTGGCCCTGCTGATCAGCAAATCATACAAAACTATGTTTGTGCTCCCCACTATGAAATTCTTTAAACCCTCAAGCTATCCACGTCAGCTCCGGCCCCACCACTCAATCCCCCCCTCCCCGGTCGTGCTCGGATCCCCACCCGCACCACCCCCTCGCCTTCGCCTCCCACCCACCCGCCGCCACCCCCTCGCCTTCTCCACCCGCCGCCTCCCCACCACGCCACCACCTAGTCCGCCGTCGCCGCCCCACCTCCTCCCGCCTCTATAAATCGCCCGTCGGCGGAGAGCGAGGCCGCCACACTTCGCGCCGAGCTCGAGCGCCTCCAGAGGAGATGGAGCCGCGGGAGCCTTGCGCCGCCGCCGAGCCCAGTCGACCCCGATTCGCCGCCATCGAGCCAACGCCAGCACGAACTTCTCGGGGGAGCTCCGCGGGCCACATCGCACCGCCCCGGCCGCCGCGCGGGGGAGCTTCGCGGGCCGCCGCGCCGTGCCCCGGCCGACGCGCACCGCGACCCCCGCCCCGGCCGCCGCGCGGGGGAGCCTCGCGGGCTGCCGCGCCCCACCCCTCTCTCCTCTAGGTACACCACCCCGTCTCGGCCACTGTTGCTGCCTAATTGAAGTGGTAGAAGTGCGGTTACCTTTGTTACATGAATAACTATTGACGGGGACACCAAATCGATATAATGCAAAGTCGTCGTTACTTTTGTTAGTTCCTGTACAAATTTCTGCGAGCAATATGAATTTGACATACTGATCTGAAACAATTGGGTAAACAGTTTGATTCTGTCGGGGACAGACCCAGGGGGTCCCCTAACCATCGGGGTAATCACCCTCAAAAAACGTTAACCACAGAAGGACTGAATCACTAGCAGCCCGGAAGGCAGCGCGGCCCGTCACAGCTTATCACGGCCCAAAAACAGCCGTCAGAGCTCGCATGACAAGGGGACCCAAGTAGCGACCCCCGTCTCCGCCTCGCTCGAGGGACCCGGACCCCCCCGGATCAGGCGCAACGCAAACTCCGCCTCGCTCGAGGGCCGCGCACCCCCTCGAGCAGGTGAGCCAACTCCGTCTCGCTCGAGGGCCGCGCACCCCCTCAAGCAGGCGAGCCAACTCCGCCTCGCTCGAGGCCACCCCTCTACTCGACGCGGCGCGCCCCGGCGCCCCGCCCGACAGCGGCATTTAATGCCCGCCCCGTCGGGCGGGCGCCGAAGTCAAAAGGCGATCTCTCCCCACGCCGCGCCGCTGACACCGTAGAGCTCGCTGTTCTACCTAATCCGGTCACTATGCGTCCTCACCGCCACTGTGCGGACGCATGCGGCGCTGCGCAAGGCCCTGTGCAGACTTGCAGGCGTCATTCCGTACCACTATTCCACCCACTCCCGTCCTTTCCCCCCCGGTGTAGCCCTCGAACGGGCGTGAAGAACCCTCGAACGAATATATGAGCAGCACAGACTCCGGTCAGGCGCGGCCCGGTGATGACGAACACCGGGTCAGATCCACCAACTCTCGGCCATTCCCTGATAAACCAGGCACGCCGCGCACTGTGGTCAACAGCAACCGCCATGCCGACCCCTGTGTCGCCAATTCTCGTCCTTCCCCACCTGCCACACCCCCGAACCAACCAGCGGCGGGCGGCTGGGCGCGGATTACGGCGGCGCCACCCCTCGAAACCACTCCAGTACAAGCACAGGGACGGCCATGACACCCGCAGAAGCCGGAGCTCGCCATAAATCCCCTGCCGGGGTCAAGGACGACCGCACGCCCGGCGCCATGCTATCTAGTGCGCGCCCCTGTAGCACACACTGTACTTGTACTTGTAAGCCCCTCCTCCCCTCTCTCATTGGCCTATAAAAGGAGGAAGGGAGCGAGAGAGAAGGGAGAAGACACACACGATCACCGCCTCACACGATATTGGCACTCGCCTCAATCGCTTTCACACTCATTTTCAGGGACTTGGAGACTCCTTCTCCTCTCCCACCTCGCTTGTAGCCCCCCACTGCAAGCACTCCGGTGCAAGATAGTACAACGCCACGAGCGCACTCTGCTGGACGTACGACCTTACGGTCGGAACCAGGATAAACCCTTGTCTCACCGTGCTAGCTCTTGCATCAACCGTCAGGGGACGGGACACAGCGCATTCTGTGTGGCGCTGAGGATTGGGCGGCCAATCTCAGCACCGACAGTGGCACGCCAGGTAGGGGGCTGCGCTGTGATCAACCCACTTCACCCGATCAGTTCCCTTGACGGCAAGCCATGCCAAGGCCATGTCGCCACGATCCGCCACGGGGTCCCCCGGCCCGCTTCCGCACGGGTACCGGATCGTGTTTGGGAGCCTGGAGTTCGAAGCGACCGGTGAGGGCCTCCTCATGCGGCTCGCCTCCAGGACGCCCGACATGATGGCCATTACCCCGGCGCCGCCAACGCCGTCCCAGCTCAGGAGACGTCGAAAACTGCACGAGCTGCAGATTCGCGTGGAGCGGCGTGTTGTCCCACGCGTCGTCCTCCCTGATTGGGACGCACACCTGTTGCTCTGGCCCGCTGCCGCATTACAGGGGGGCGCACCCCCACCAGCGGCTCCCGCGGAGGTAGCACGCTGGGAAAATGCGGCCGGGCCGGCACAACTCCCGCACGGAATGAACAACGCGGCCGCAAGCTACTCCGCGGCAATCAGCGCCAACCTAAACGCGCAAGAGGGTTCGCCGGGTCACCAGCTGGGTTCGATCCGCGACCTCAACATTTCCTCTCCCGGTGGGTCCCAGCCCGAGTCGGACGACGAGGAAAGTCTACGCGGTCAGGAGCACCCAGGCCTGGACTACTCCGGGCTACGCGACCTCGAAGGTCTCACCTCCTTCCAGGCCGTTGCGAACTTCTGCCTCACCTGTTCTGACGATTCCAGCGAAGGGGAATACGACCCCACGTGGGAGTGCTTCGTCCTCGACAGCGGTGGGAGAGGATGAAGAAACGCGCGACGGGGCCGGGCACGACGAACCGCCACCAGCGCCCGCCGAGCCATCGGGCGAAGCCGCACTCGCACAGGCACAACTCGCGCAGGTACAAGAACTGGAAGCCAGGTTACGACAGGAGCGCCAGCAGGTACAGGAGCTGCGCGCAGCTCTGGAAGCCCGGCAGCCCGAGCGCGGCGAACGTGCGTGAGCCGCCGGGCGCATCGCTCAAGCGCGCATCAAGAATGATGGCAACGACGCCAGCCCTGCCATGCCGCCGCGGGCAAGCCAAAAGCTCGTCACCTCAGTAACTCTGATTCGGGCCATGCCCGAACCATAGACACCAGAGGCGCGCGACATGTGGCGCCAGGTGCAGGCCCTTGTCGAAGAAGCGTCCGTTCAACAAGCAGAAAGTTCCGCCTCCCGCATGCGCCACCAGGCCAGTTCAAGAGCCGGAGGAAGCAGGCGGGATAAGGAACAGTCCATCCATACCCCGCCTAGGGGCGCATGGACGCCTCACCGACCAACGAACGACGGGAAGGCGCTCATGACCGGCGACCGCGAAACGAGGAGGCCCGCGAAGGACCGACTCGTAGACACACAAGGCGCCATCAACGACGGTGATGCGCGCAACGTCCTGAACAAGAAGAGGCAGGACGCGGCACCTCCCCGCAGTAGGCACCCCCGACGAGGTGGTCGCTACGACAGCGAGGAGGACAAAAGCCCGACGCCGGAACCCCCGGGAACCCCTGTGTTCAGCCGGAAAATCCGTTCGGCCGCCATCCCGCCGCGCTTTTGTCAGCCGACCACCATTACCAAGTATTCGGGCGAGACGAAACCCGAGACGTGGCTCAACGACTACCGCCTGGCTTGCTAGTTGGGCGGGGCCACCGACGATGCTATGATCATCCGCAACCTTCCGCTTCATCTCGCGGACTCGGCGCGGACATGGCTCGAACACCTACCCGCGAACCAGATCCACGACTGGGACGACCTAGTCAGGATGTTCGTGGGTAACTTCCAGGGCACGTACGTGCGCCCCGGAAACTCCTGGGACCTGCGCGGGTGCCGGCAGGCGGCCGACGAACCGCTGAGAGACTTCATCCGCCGCTTCTCCAAGCGCTGCACCGAGCTACCGAGCGTCGGTGACTCCGAAATCATCCACGCCTTCCTCGAAGGCACGACTTGTCGGGAGCTGGTGCGCGAGCTGGGGCGAAACCATCCCACCAGCGTCAACACGCTGTTCGACATCGCTACCAACTTCGGCTCTGGAGAGGAGGCTGTTGGGGAAATTTTCGACGGCAAGACCAAGGGGAAGCGCGCGGAGGAGCTGCCCGCGGAGGGCAGCAAGTCCAAGGGAAAGGCTAAAAAGCAGAAACGAGGTGGCAAGGGCAAGAAGCCTCGGCAAGCCGCGCAGCAGCAGCAGCAGGGCGAGGACTCTGATGAGGCCCTCCTCAGGGGCGAGGCCTGTTCGATGAGATGCTGAAGAAGCCATGCCCGTACCATAATGGGCCTGTCAGCCACACCCTCGAACAGTGCGAGATGATCAAGGGTTACTACAGGCGCACCTCCGCAAAGGAGGATGACCCGAAGAAGGGTACGGGTGATGGCGGCAACGACGAGTTCCCCCATGTGGAGAATGTCTTCTTCATCGTAGGGGGGCCCACAATGAACGCGACGTCCCGGGAGCAAAGACGTGAACGCCGAGAGGTCTTCTCCATTCACCCCGCGACGCCGACTTACCTCGCCTGGTCAGACGAGACCATCTCCTTCGGCCGCGAGGACCATCCGGACTATGTCCCGAATCCGGGGCGCTATCCACTTGTCGTCGACCCCGTCATCAGCAACACACGATTCTCCAAGGTGCTGATGGACGGGGGCAGCAGCCTCAACATCCTCTACGTCCGCAGCTTAGAGCTCATGGGCATCGGCACGAACCAGCTGAGGCCAAGCAAGGCGCCGTTCCACGGCATCGCACCGGGAAAACGGGTCCAACCCCTCGGGCAGATCGACCTACCCGTTTGCTTCGGCACTCCCGACAACTTTCGGAGGGAGACCCTCACCTTCGAGGTGGTGGGATTCCCAGGAGCGTACCACGCCATTCTCGGGCGTCCGTGCTACGCCAAGTTCATGGCGGTTCCCAACTACGCCTACCTCAAGATGAAGATGCCGGGGCCAAAGGGCGTCATCACCGTGGGATCGTCGTACGAGCATGCTTACGTGTGTGACATCGAGTGCGACGAGGGCGCGGAAGCGCTCGCCTACAGCGAGACCCTGGTGGCGGACTTGGATAAGATGGCGAACGAGGCCGTCGACTCCGCCAAAAGGCACGCGGGCACCTTCGAGGCTGCAGAGCACACCAAGGCGGTGCCCCTCGACCCCAATGCCCCCGAGGGCAAGGCGTTGAGGGTCAGCACCACCCTCGACCCCAAATAGGAAGCAGTGCTCATTGACTTTCTCCGCGCCAACGCCGACATCTTTGCGTGGAGACCCTCGGACATGCCGGGTATTCCGAGGGAGGTCGCCGAGCACAGCCTCGACATCCAGCCTCACTCCAAGCCGGTGGTACAGCGACTGTGGCGGTTCGACGAGGAAAAGCGCCGCGCCATCGGGGAGGAGGTGCACAAGCTCCTGCAGGCCGGGTTCATCAAAGAGGTATTTCACCCGACCTGGCTTGTTAATCCTGTTCTAGTTAGGAAGAAAAACGGAAAATGACGTATGTGCGTAGATTATACCGGTTTAAACAAAGCATGCCCTAAGGTTTCGTTCCCTTTGCCTCGAATAGATTAGATAGTAGACTCCACTGCTGGGTGTGAATTGCTATGCTTTCTTGATGCTTATTCCGGTTATCATCAGATTAAGATGAAAGAGTCCGACCAGCTCGCGACTTCTTTCATCACCCCGTTTGGCATGTTTTGCTACGTCACTATGCCGTTCGGCCTCCGAAACGCTGGAGCTACATACCAGCGATGTATGCAACACGTTTTCGGAAGCCACATCAGGCGGACCGTTGAGGCATATGTAGATGATATCATTGTGAAAACCAGAAAGGCGGACGATCTGGTAAACGATTTGCAAATCGCATTCGGTTGCCTCCGGGCAAACGGGGTAAAACTAAATCCGGAGAAATGCGAGTTCGAGGTGCCGTGGGGCATGCTGTTGGGTTTCATCGTCTCCCAACGAGGCATCGAACCCAACCCCGAAAAAGTCTCGGCCCTGGAACGGATGGGGCCAATTCGGGACCTCAAGGGGGTGCAAAGGGTACTGGGCTGCCTCGCGGCTCTCAGCCGTTTCATCTCTCGACTTGGTGAAAAGGGCTTACCTTTGTACCAGCTCCTAAAAAAGTACGAACGCTTTTCATGGATCCCCGAAGCCCAAAAAGCCCTCGATGGGCTAAAAGCGTCGCTCGTACGCGCACCAATCCTCATGCCGCCGCAGAACGGCGAGCCCCTCTACCTATACGTGGCTGCGACAATGCAAGTTGTCATCGCCGTCATCGTCGTGGAAAGGACAGAGGAGGGTCACGCTCTGCCGGTCCAGAGGCCGGTGTACTACGTCAGTGAGGTGCTGACCGAGACCATGGCGCGGTACCCACAGATTCAGAACCTAATCTACGCTGTAGTGCTCGCGCGACGAAAGCTGCGACACTACTTCGAGGCCCACACAGTCACCGTGGTCTCATCTTTCCCTTTGGGGGAGATAGTCCGCAACCCGGACGTCTCGGGTAGGATAGCGAAGTGGTCGATGGAGCTTGTGGGAGAAACTCTCTCCTACGCGCCGCGAAAAGCAATAAAATCGCAAACCTTAGCGGATTTCGTCGCTGAGTGGACCGACGTCCAACTTCCACTGCCACAGATCCAAGCCGAGTGCTGGACCATGTACTTCGACGCGTCAGTGATGAAAACTGGGGCAGGCGCAGGCCTCCTCTTCGTTTCGCCCCTCGGGGAGCACATCCGATACGTGGTTCGCTTGCACGTTCCGGCGTCGAACAACATGGCGGAGTATGAAGCCCTCCTCGCTGGGCTCCGCATCGCCATTGACCTCGGCGTCAAATGCCTCGACGTCCGGGGAGATTCTACGTTGGTCGTCGACCAAGTGATGAAGAACGCAAGCTGCCGCGACGAAAGGATGGAGGCGTACTGCAACGAGGTTCGCCGCCTCGAGGACAAATTCTATGGCCTCGAGCTGAACCATATCGTGCGCAAATACAACGAGGAAGCGGATCAGCTGGCCAAAATCGCGTCAGAGCGAGTCACCGTTCCTCCGAACGTCTTCGCCTGCGACCTCGACCAACCCTCTGTCAACTTCGAGCAAAGGGTCGGAGCCCTCAAGACGCCCTCGGGGGCTGAGGGGGTCGAGCCCATGGAAGAGGACCCCTCGAAAGAGGGGCTCGAAGCCCTCGACGTTGGAAATTCCTCGGCCGAGGCCATGGAAATCGACATGGACACACGACCGCAAGACTGGCGCAGCCCATACCTCGCATGGATCGACCGCGGGGAGCTGCCCTCGGACCGGACCGAGGGGCGCCGCATCACCAGAAGGGCCAAGACCTTTGTCTCGGTCGGCGGCGAACTGTATAAACGCAGTGCCTCGGGAATTCTACAGCGATGCATCCCCATCCCCGAGAGAAAGCAGTTGATCCGCGACATCCACGCCGGGGTGTGCGGACACCACGCGGCGCCGCGTACCCTCGTGGGTAACGCGTTCCGGCAAGGCTTTTACTGGCCTACCGCCATAGCCGACGCGAACGAAGACGTGCGCACCTGCGAAGGGTGCCAATTTTACGCACGAAAGACGCATCTCCCGGCGCACACCCTACAGACCATCCCTGTAACATGGCCTTTCGCGGTCTGGGGGTTGGATCTCGTGGGGCCTTTCCGCCCAGCGCCCGGGGGCTTCACCCACTTGTTGGTGGCCATCGACAAGTTCTCGAAGTGGATCGAGGTCCGGGCCATCACCAGCATCAGATCTGAGCAGGCCGTGTTATTTTTCACCGACATCATCCACCGATTCGGGATACCCAACTCGATCATCACCGACAACGGCACCCAGTTCACCGGCAAGAAATTCTTGGAGTTCTGCGACGACCATCACATTCGCGTAGATTGGTCGGCCGTAGCGCACCCACAAATGAACGGCCAAGTAGAACGTGCCAACGGCATGATACTACAAGGCCTGAAGCCAAGAATATTAAAAGCTAAACAAGTTCGGCCGGAAATGGGTAGCTGAGCTGCCATCGGTGATTTGGAGTCTCAGGACACCCCCAAGCAGGGCCACAGGCTTCAGCCCGTTCTTCCTCGTCTACGGCGCCGAGTCCGTCCTCCCAACAGACTTGGAGTACGGGTCTCCGAGGCTCAAGGCCTACCAAGAAGAACAAAACCAGTGGAACCGCGAGAATTCGATGAGGCTCGAGACGTAGCGTTGCTTCACTCGGCACGCTACCAGCAATCACTCCGGCGGTATCAAGCTCAGAAGGTGCGGCGTCGAGACCTTCACGAAGGGGACCTGGTGCTATGGTTGCGTCAGGACAATCGAGAGCGCCACAAGCTCACTCCACCATGGGAAGGACCATTCATCATCGCCAAAGTCCTCAAGCCTGGCACTTACAAGCTGGCAAACGAGAAGGGCGAGATCTTCACCAATGCCTGGAACATCCAACAGCTACGTCGCTTCTATCCTTAAAACTCTCAGCATTCCTTGTAAATACTTCATGTTCTTAGCCAACAACGATGAAAAGTTTGCGAAAAACATGGAAACATTGTTACTAACAGCATGAACAAGGGAGACTTGGTCCTATTCTCGACCTAGTCTCGATAGAGCCAAGCCCCCCTCGGGGGCTGCAGGGGGGTTTACCCCCCCCCCCCTTAATCGTCCCAATTTTAAAAATTATGCTAAAACTCAAGACGCTTAGAAAGATGCGGGGCGCGAGCTAACTAAAGCTGGAGCCGGCTGAGCCGTGAGACCAACTACGCCCTCGAAGGGATACGGCATCTCCCTCTCCACTCCACGCCTTAATTACTCGCGGATTCGAAATACCCGACCAAAATCTCTCCAAGCCAAGATTAGCACAATAGAACAATTAAACAAGTTCGAAGCGCACAATCGAAATTCAAACTTAGTTTATGTACAGAGCTAGTCTCCTAAAAACTAAGATACATCTAGACCTCTAAGCCTGAACCTTTCAGGCTTCACCTTCCTGCGGGGGCGCGGCGGCCTCGGCGGCGGCAGTCGAAGGAACCGACGCGAGGGCCCCAGGACCATCGTCGTCACGGCGCACCGAGGCGATGGCCTCCTCAAGGGACGCCACGGCGTCGGCTTCAGGATCAGCCTCGGCTTCGGGGGCAGCCACGGCCTCGGGCCCGATGTCGGCGCGCGCATCTTCATCCTCGCCAGGAAAAAGCTCACGCCCGAACTTGGCGGCAAGCGCTGTGGCGGCGTCCTCAGTACTGTCATCGGCCTCGTCGAGAGCAGCTAGGGCGGTGTCGTCATCCAGGTCTGCGTCGATGAAGTAGCCACGCGCCACCGCCGCAAGGTCGATGTCGTAGTGGGTCGACACCACGCCGAGTGCCTTCTTCACACCAAAGTGAAGAGCATTCTCGAGGCGCTCTGCTACGCAGCCTCTCAAAGACCTCAGGCGGCTGGGCAATGACGACCCCGATTGCAACCCCGACGGGATGTCGACGCACTAGATGTCCCGGCACGCGGCGTCGGCGGCAGCCCTCAGAGTCTCGAGCTCCCCCTGAGCCTCGGAGTAGGCGGCTTGAACAGCCACCACCTCGTCCGCCTTCTCGGCCTCGGCCTTCCGCAGCCCTGACAAGGATCGAGCACGTCAAAACAAACTCCAACACAAAAATAGCCAAGGAAGCTAAGAAAACATAGAACCATACCATCTACCAAGGCCCTGGCCTCGGTAAGCGCCGTGCGCTCCTGCTGGAGCAGGCCCTCCGCGGTGGCCAGCGCACCCTCCTTCTCCCGAAGCGAGCGGCCCAGCTGTTCGGCCTCCTGGGCCTTCTGCTCTGCCCGGGCCGTCGCCTCCGCGAGCTGAGACTGCGCGGCCTCGCGTGCCTTGCGCTCCTGCTCGAGCCGCGTCCGCTCCGCCGTGAGCGCCTCGCGCTCCCGGTGGAGCTGGCCCTGTGCCTCCAGCAGCCTGGTCCCGGCCTCCTCACGCGTCTTGCGCTCGAGCTCGAGCCGCTCCAACGCCGCGGCCAATGCCCAGGCCCCCCGCTCCGCCGCGCCTCTCTCGGCGTCGCGTTCCTGCTCCGTGCGAGCCTTGGCGCCCTCGTGTGCGCGGGCGGCCGTCTCCGTCTCCCTCACCCGGGCGGTGAGTTGGGTCACCTCCGTGCCCAGGTCCAGGTTCGCCTGACGGTACCGACGATGATCGGCGTACAAGTCCACGATGCACGCGGTCTTGTCTGCCGCCTCCTGCCGCAGAAGCTGCACGAAGAACCATCAAGGATAAGGCACGAAACAAAAACGGTGACGAATCACCAAGCAGTATGGATAAGCACAGGGTTACCTCGAAGAGTTCCAGCGCCTGCCTGGAATGAAGATCGGCGGCAGCAGAGATGGCCCGCTCCAGGTCCGTCCCGACCCATTCGGCTCGAGCACACAGCTCGTTCTCTTCCGCCATGCCCCGCCAGACTCGGGCAGAGACGCCGGGCTCCTCCAGCCATGCGCTTGGGCCGCGCCAACCCTGAAGCAGCGCCGCCTCGGCCGTATCCCACTCCGCCGCTCCCCCAGCCGCTGGCGCCTGCGGCGGCCCTCGGGCCAAGAAAAGCGCCGACGGCACCTCAGCCGCAGCCACCCCCGCAGGGGAGCACGCCCGCCATTGTCATCTTGGGCCACGCCTTGTGCGCAACCCAAAGCCGGCAGGATGACCGTGCTGCCGATCGGCGCGACCGCCTTCCGCCTGCTTCCAGTAGGGGCCGCGGCGGTGGCACGGGCCCCCTGCTCGTCCACCTCTATCACCGGGGCGCCGTGCCCCGGCTCCACCTCTATCACCGGGGCGTCGTGCCCCAGCTCCACGTCCACCACCGGGGCGTCTTGCCCTGGCTCCATAACCACCATCAGGGGCGTCCCCTCCCGCTCCATCTCCATCAGCCGGGAATCTCGTACCCCCGGTGCCGGCTCCTCCGGCATCACTGCGGGCGTCGCTGCTAGACGCGGAGTCCCGCGCGAACGCGATCCCCCGGCGTGAGGGGAATCCAACGCCCCGACCTTCAACGCCTTCTTAGGCGCGAGGCTGGGGTTAGCCTTGGCAGCACCCCGAGCGCTGAATCAGAAAGGAAAAACGGAAATTACGAAACAAAAAACTAAACGGGGATGGAAAACCACGAGAATAGCTCAAAGCGGGACTTACCGGACGCAGTCCTGCAAGGCCTGCAATTTCCGCTTCGAGCCGCCCGTCGAGGGAGCCCTCCTCGAACTCGAGGTCCCCCTCAACCCGCTCGGGGGCTGCGAACCCCTCGAGCCCTCAGTATCCGATCTGCTGCGGCGCGACTTGCCCGCAGCAGGGGTAGAAGTCACATGCGCCCGCGGCGCCGCGGGTCGGGCAGGCGCGACCGCCGTCCGCGCCACCACCGGCGCGACATCGCCAAGGCTCGCCGCGCCCGCCCCCGGCGGCGGCACGGCCGTCTCCTCCTCCTCAACGGCGGGCAGAGCCCCGCCGGCATCGATCTCCTCCTCCTCCTCCTCGCTGGGAGGGTCCGGGGAGTCCTCTGGGGACGCCGGCGGCGTCCCGCCGTCCCTCCATCGGCGAAGCGCCGCCAAGTGCGCGTCCCGCCGGTCCTGCCTGCTCTGGCTGCTGGCCTTCCTCGCCGCCTTCGCGTCCCTCTCGCAGTCACGACGGGCGCGGTTCGAAGCGCGCACCTCCGGAGTCGGCGCGAGGGAGCGGTAGAGGCTGCAGTTCACCTCCTGAAACCACAATGAATCGAGGAAGGAAGTTCTAAGTTACCAATCCGACAGCTCGGGAGGGAAAATGGCGACTTACCGACAAAATGTGGCCCTCATCGGGGCGCAGCCGGAACAACCACAGATCGCTCGACATAGTGTCGGGATGCACCGCCGTTTGCACCCTCGTGACGACGTACTCCTCAAGGAGTGGCTCCGGCAACATACGCGAAGCCGCCAATGCCGCCGGGTCGGCGCCCTCTGTCATCCGGAACAGAGGGAGCTGTCTCTCCATGAGGGGAACCACCCCGGCGACGGTGGCAGTGCGCAAGCACGTGTGCCACGGTCAAACCCGACCCCTCCAGAGTACGAAGGGCGTCGATGACGGGGCGGAGCCTCTTCCGCTGACCGTCGCCAGAAACGACGTAGCTCCAGGAGTCGGCCTTCTCCGTCAAGACCTTGCCGGTGTACTCCGGCAACCCCAGGCCGTCGTTGCGCAGATAAAACCACCCCTTGGCCCAGCCGCTGTTGTTGGTGGTCATCCTACTGGTCGGGTACAGGTGCTTCCGGGGCTCGAACGGCGCGAGCGTAAGACCGCCGGCGCACGAAGAACGGCGCACCCCCTCCCCGCGCCGGATGTGCTGAGCTCAGCGCGGAAGAGGTGGACCCACAGGTCCCAATGCGCCTCGATCCCCAGCACGCCCTCACAGACGCCGACGAAGGCCGCCGCCTGAGAGACGGCGTTGGGGGCGAAGTTGTGGAGCTCCACGCCGTAGTAGTGGCAAAGGCCCCGAATGACCTGGCTGGCGGGCGCGTTGAAGCCCCGCTCGTGCAAGCGGATGAAGCTCACCACGTACCCCGCCGGCTGATTCAGCACCCTGGCCGCCAGCGGCGAGACAATCCACGCCGGCCGCGCCGGATCGCCCCGGGGCGAGAGCTGCCCGCCGGTCACCAGGCCCTCCAGGAGGTGACCGGTAGCAGTGGACGGAGTCCACTCGGTGACGCCCTCAATGACCACCATGGCAGACGGCGGAGTGGGGAGCGAAGGCGACGAAGGCGGGAAGGACGAGCAGAGAGCAGCTAGCGGGCTCGGAAGCGAGAAAAAAGCGGAGGCGCGAGCTGGTGCGGGGAATGGCGAAGGTAAGTAATCCCCCCCCCCCCCCCGCTTTCCTTTTATAAAGGAGCGAATTCATCCCCTCCGCGGCACGCAAAACCATCGGCGACAGGCCCAGCGCGTGAGGCACACCGATGTCAGTCAGGGGCCCCTCCCCTTTTCCCGAGGAACGGCACGTGAGAGCAGCGGCATTTACTGCGGCACAGTAAAATGAAACAACACGGCAGCGGCGCCTGACCGCCCGTCGCCTCGCATCGCCTCTCCCCGGCGCACGCCAACTCCGCCTAAAAAGGTGCGCCCACTACGCCCACCTCGCCCACTCCGCACCACGTCAGCCATGACCACGCCCGCCAACGGTCGCGCGTAGGCCCGCAAACCGAGACGTCAACAACCGAACGGAAGGGCTCCTTCCAAGGTAAGACAACAACGCCCTCCCCCCCCCCCCGAGGCGCAGGGTGCTACTAATCAGGGGCTCGAAGCCCAGGCCTCGAAAGGGTTCGATGGGCGCCCTAGATTAAGCGATGCGAAGGCTACCGATCACGCTCGACCAACCCTCGAGCCCGCTGCTCAAGGGCAACCTGCACCTTTCGCAAGGCCCCACTGATCAGGAGTACGAAGCCTGGCCCGCGAAAGGGTTCGACAGGCGCTCCGGATCAACAGAGTCAGGGACGATTCGGGCCTGCTCAACGGACTTTACCCCGAACGCAAAGTTTGGGGACGCCCCTGTTGTGTTCAAGGCCAGACATTGGCAGCTAGACGAGGGATCCCATCGAGGGAGAGCTTCCGCGCCCTCGGCCCCCATCGAAGGGGGCCGAGCCCTACATAGCAAACCTTTGCAAGTTATGGACGAGTCTCCGGACCACGAGCCGACCCCTTGCAAACGGGGCACGGGCGTCCACTTGAACTACCCGCTAGCAGCTCAGCGAGGCATCCCTGTACGCGGCCCAATTCGAGGGTTACACGATGACCTCACCCCTCTCCCCCGCGAAGGGGAAGCGAGGGTCGCAAATCAAAGACAAAAAGCCCCTCTGACTGCCCCCGCTCGGGCCAGGGGCTCGGGGGCTCCTTGCAGCATATCCTCCTCCTATACGCGAAACACGTCGAAGCCGTGCAGGACCCTCCCCCCGGGTTCCGTGTAAATCGGTATCATCCCCGCAACCCACCACGTCGAATGGGGAGCGACTAACACAACCCTCGGGAGTCAAAGCCTTTGCACGAGTGAACTCACTCCTCCAAGGGCTCGGGGGCTACACCCGCAGGAGCGCTCGCGCGCCCCCACGGAAGAACATGCGTAATCAAGAAGGAGTAATCCTCGCAGAATGCCCGGGAGCGATCCCGCGAACCGTCAGCCTCTGCCCGACTGACCCTTAGTCCGGCAGAGACTCGGGGACTACTGTCGGGGACAGACCCAGGGGGTCCCCTAACCATCGGGGTAATCACCTTCAAAAAACGTTAACCACAGAAGGACCGAATCACCAGCAACACGGAAGGGCCACCAAGGCAGCGCGGCCCGTCACAGCTTATCACGACCCAAAACACAGCCGTCAGAGCTCGCCTGACGAGGGGACCCAAGTAGCGACCCCCATCTCTGCCTCGCTCGAGGGACCCGGACCCCCCGGATCAGGCGCAACGCAAACTCCGCCTCGCTCGAGGGCCGCGCACCCCCTCGAGCAGGCGAGCCAACTCCGTCTCGCTCGAGGGCCATGCACCCCCTCAAGCAGGCAAGCCAACTCCGCCTCGCTCGAGGCCACCCCTCTACTCGACGCGGCGCGCCCCGGCGCCCCGCCCGACAGCGGCATTTAATGCACGCCCTATCGGGCGGGCGCCGAAGTCAAAAGGCGATCTCTCCCCACGCCGCGCCGCTGACACCGTAGAGCTCGCTGTTCTACCTAATCCGGTCACTATGCGTCCTCACCGCCACTGTGCGGACGCATGCGGCGCTGCGCAAGGCCCTGTGCGGACTTGCAGGCTTCATTCCGCACCACTATTCCACCCACTCCCGTCCTCCCCCCCCCCCCGGTGTAGCCCTCGAAAGGGCGTGAAGAACCCTCGAACGAATATATGAGCAGCATGGACTCCGGTCAGGCGCGGCCCGGTGATGACGAACGCCGGGTAAGATCCACCAACTCTCGGCCATTCCCCGGTAAACCGGGCACGCCGCGCACTGTGGTCAACAGCAACCGCCATGCCGACCCCTGTGTCGCCAACTCTCGTCCTTCCCCACCTGCCACACCCCCGAACCAACCAGCGGCGGGCGGCTGGGCGCGGATTACGGCGGCGCCACCCCTCGAAACCACTCCAGGACAAGCACAGGGACGACCATGACACCCGCAGAAGCCGGAGCTCGCCATAAATCCCCTGCCGGGGTCAAGGACGACCGCACGCCCGGCGCCATGCTCTCCAGTGCGCGCCCCTGTAGCACACACTGTACTTGTACTTGTAAGCCCCTCCTCCCCTCTCTCCTTGGCCTATAAAAGGAGGAAAGGAGCGAGAGAGAAGGGAGAAGACACACACGATCACCGCCTCACACGATATTGGCACTCGCCTCAATCACGTTCACACTCATTTTCAGGGACTTGGAGACTCCTTCTCCTCTCCCACCTCGCTTGTAGCCCCCCACTGCAAGCAATCCGGTGCAAGATAGTACAGCGCCACGAGCGCACTCTGCTGGACGTACGACCTCATGGTCGGAACCAGGATAAACCCTTGTCTCACCGTGCTAGCTCTTGCATCAACCGTCAGGGGACGGGACACAGCGCATTCTGTGTGGCGCTGAGGATTGGGCGGCCAATCTCAGCACCGACAGTTTTGTACCAAGAAATGTGAATCATGTTTAACTGCATGGAAGAACCATGATTCTTGCTTTACTGAATCTGAGAAGCAACTACAAGCACCTGATTGACAAGAAGATAAAATGATTCGAGGAATTACCTGCGGAGGAAAATATGGGTTCCATGCATGTAGATGCACTACAATTCTACAGGCAACCATCTTCTGTATTGTTTCAGTGAACTTTCAACCATCTCTTTCATCCATAGTCTTTCAAACAGTCTACTGGGTGGCGCGGCGGTGGGGAGGTGAGGCGGAGGATCAGGTTTGACATCAAGAAGAAACCCTTCCAAGTCACTTCTGTGAATTAACCTTTCTGAGTGCAATCAAGAAAAGTAATGACAGTGTTAATAGGCTTTTAGTACTATTGCAGGGTCTTCTGGGTTGGATTTCTGAGCGGGAGGACAATTTGCAGAATCATGAGTTCGGACATCCTGCTTCATAGTATGTAGCATGTGACTCATTTCTGTTTTTTTTAATTTACTGTTTACCATGTATGAAGTGGCATTCACATACAGTGCAGCACTAAATGTTTTTTTCCTTGGACTTAACTTTCTGTATCAGTTGGACTGGTGAAAGGACTGTGAAAGAAGTCCAGCGGGCTGGTATTGATCCAATGTACTTCCCGGTATTGCAAGAATGTGCAACAAAGGTGCTTCTTGCTTCAAAAATATTTTTTGTGTGCCTGTAGAACATCCAAGTTTTCAACTTATATACTGATATCTCCTTGCTTCAGGAAGTTAAAGCTGCTTCAGATACCGAATCAGATGGGTCACACTTAAGTGGTGGTCGTGCCATGACACTAGAGGGTAAGTAGTAGGCTGGCAACTACATATTTTATTGATCTTGAGTGCACTTAATAACCCAGTGATGTTGTCCAATCTTTTCATTATTTTGCAGGTCTATTCTCTTCATTGAGTTACTTTTTTGCTAATAATGGGCGTAATTTGTGTGATTATCAACTTGCTTTGCAGCGTTTACACAGATTTGAATATGAGAAGGTCCTTTCAGTCTGCCATACTCCCATTCAAACCTGATGTGGTCTTATTTCTTGGTGATCACTATTGTGCAGGCCCGTATATGCCGGATGAACAAAACTATCTTGGAGTGTATTGAATATCTGGGTAAGAAAGTGAAGGAGCAGAGCTGCAAGAAGGGAAAGAACATGTTTGATTTAGGTAATCCAGTATACATTGTGTATGTATCAAGTAATGAGTGATTTTTGTTGCAACTTATAAATTTATGTAAAATATCCCGCAGTTTTGCAATCATCTTAATTTTCTACTTTGAAAGTTCATCTTAAAGTACTGGTTATAAATTCCCGCAGCAACGCGCGGGGTATCACCTGGTGATATATAAAGCGGCTGCCTGCCTAGTCGACACTGCACACCAGCTGCTAGGCAGGAGTTGGTGAGTGAGGGGGCCGTGGCCATGCGTGCATGATGCTCCCATGCACGAAGGCGGGGTTGAACCCGGACGACACCCCGGCCAGGTTCACTCATCGGGTGTACTCGGGCACTCGGCTAAGCTATCTCGAGTGGGTGCGCGCTGACATTTCATTTCTATTAGGTCGCCTTTTCTCCTGGCCGGATTCTGTCCATGAGTGGTGTTTTTAGTTTTAGTATCACTTCCTCCATTTCGCTTTGCAATAAGAGGTCGTGATAATCTCATAATTATTTACTTCGTGTGATTGTGAAGCCAGTTCGTTGCTTTCGGTTTTTGGAGCCTTTTGTTTGAGCTACTAGTCTTTTTTTCTTTCTATCTTTTTCGAAAGCTTTGCTACTAGTACTTGGTACTGCTAACCGTTACGAGAAAGCCAAAACCAAGATCGAAGAATAAGTTGCGTGAAACTGAATGCGATGTATTTCTTTCTTAACTTTTTGTTTTGCGAGATGTTAAATTAAACTCAACTTTGGTTGAGGTTCCTCTCTTCATCTTAGCTCGTTAGGAGAACCGTACCCCAAACGAGGTTTCGGTATTGACATATCATGTCAATCTTAACTGACAGGAGAGACAAGATAATAGCTAGATTGCCGAAAAACTATGTACGGATTTACAAGCAGATTACACCGCTCTCGTCTTTAGTACCGACGATAACGTTTTTTGGTAAGCTACAAGATCCCGTAAAAGCAAAACTGGGTCTAAGCTTGCTTTCACCACACGTATGACGCGTAGCTTTCGCGTACCAGAATACTGAGGATAACAGGCATGCTATATGGGCTGCGATCGATCGAGAGCTTCCACCGGCAATTGGCAGCCAACGCAGACATGCACAAAACCGGGCGTCCGGCCCGGGTCAAGCGCTCACATTCACATCGCGTAAGCCATCGATCGACTTCTCCAGAATCTCCGCAGATGCAGGGTAGGGTGTACTAGGTTCCCGGCTAGGCTTGCTCGACGAACATGAATGATGGTGATCCACAGACCACATGCGCTCCTGGTTAGTGACGACTGACGAGTGAGGCAGCTAGCAGCTGATCGAGTGATCCATGGGTGAACACCGTGGCGTGGAGCCTTCGTCGATATCGATCAAAGTAGGAAGGCGACGAGGACCCCAACCAGCGGCGACCGTACTAGTGGCAAAAGGCGGCACTCATGTTAATTTCTAATATCACATATATGCCTAGTAGAGATATAATAATTGATTGGTGCCCAATGATATCGTTTTCAGTCATCTGATTAATTACATGATACATCATTTTGTTTTATACAGTATATCTTTTCTAAATTAATGAAGTGGCATACTATTTTACTTCATCTTAACAAACTTTGGGTCCACTCAACGCCGTGCCCCAGAACACAAGTGCAACTTGCACTCCTGTGCACAACGATATAGACTAGCAATTTTTTTGGTCTTTTCATTTTATGCGATTTTCCCCGTTGGACTAGTTAGGCGACGATTATAATATTCTCCTCCTATTGAGCCCTAATATTTGGTTCAGCAACAAATCATTAAGAAATGGCAGATTAATTCCCTCTCTGTTCAAAGCACCCTCCACCCAATGCCAGACTGTGCGTCTGCGCCGAACGGCCTGTGTGATCTCAGGCGAAACATCTTTGTCATCACGCGCATTCGCCAAACCAAACCAACAAACATGGTGCGGCGATTCGGTTACGAGCGAGGTCGCGACACCGGCGTCACCAAACCGCCTCTCGATCGGCCCGGCTTCCCCTGCGCGAAGCAACGGCGACGCCTGCCCTGCACGCACGACGGCACGAGCTCGAACAAAACTATCCCATTCGTCCATCCACAATCACAAGAGTTTCTTCTCTTTTAAAATTGTTCACAAATGTTAAGAGTTTCTTATTTTAAAATTTGCCCATAAATATAAGAAGTTCTGGCAAGAAAGCAACTCCACCCTTATCCTAAATTTAGAGTGCCAAATGAAAAAGTTAGATTCTCTACTTGGCTCTCTATTTTGGAGAAGCCTCTAAATCTGCCCATATCCACTCTCTATTCCTGAGAGTCTACACGGCTATTGCTGGTGTTGTAACAAATTTTGTGGCTCGGCAGCCCCGGTTTAGCATTTTGAAGAGTAAATCATTGGTGTCCTACTTGTGTCGTCGTTTGAAAATTTAATTAACACCTACTCCCTCCGTCCCGTGAAGAGTACGTGCAATCTTGATATTCAAAAAAAATCCCACAAAAGAATGCAATTCTAGCTGTAACCACCTGTTTTATTCTAAAAATAGACAATTATTTGCATACAGTAACCATCTCTATGCCAAAATTAGTGAGATTGAGACGGTTACCGAGGGTAGCATGGTCATTTACCAACGTCATTAATCTGTCTGGAAAAAGCTGAAATTGCACTCTTCACGGGACGGAGGGAGTACCTGTATTTGCATCTATGTAAAAGGCAGGCACTAATTAATTGCATCTTTGTAATCTTGATGGATGATTGAGGAACACAAGTCATTCCCTTCCTACTTAGTTTGTTTTAAAAATGTCAGAAATACTTATTTAATCGAAGAGTACCTACTTATCCGGCGAGCGAGATTGCACTTATTATTCGGCGGGCGAAATATTCTACTGGTTAGTACTGATCTGGTCTTAGCTTTGCCCGGCTTTCGTGTTGCTACTTTTAGCTGTTGATCGATCACGACTAAAGATCGTGGCCTTTGTGTAAGATGCCACTATATCTCTCTCCCTCTCTGGAACCCGGCCGTTGCTCCTCTATATATAGCTGGCGCCCGCACACAGACAGCTCCGGCAGACTCCTGATAGGAAAGCAACGTCTCCCAACCAATCAGACGCGTCGTTACAAGTCAGAGCCAAGCATCCTACTGCCACATACATATAGCTAGGCTTGCTCGAGTAGCTTGGTAGAGAAATTAAACTACTGAACTGAGGCGGCGCGCATAACAACCTCTTGAGTACGTAGCTTTGCTTGTGCAGCTAGCGTGATCCCCCCCTGGTTTCGTGTCGCGTCGTCGATCATGGAGTGGAGGGACAGCTTCTTGGACCTGGCGCTTATCCCGCTGAGCCTGCTCCTCCCCATGGCGTACCACGCCTGGCTGTGGCGCGAGGTCCGGCTCCGGCCGCTGCGCACCGCCGCCGGCATCAACGCCGCCACGCGCCGCCTCTGGGCCATCGGCATGATGAAGGTACGCACGCACACTGCATTGTTTATTCGTGGCGCGTCGCCGACAGGTCGGCCGTGTTTGGCGGCGCCGCGCCGCGCCGCGCCGCCGCACGCACCGTACCGGCCGGCGGTGATCGACGACGGGTGACGACCATGCCACACGACTAATTAAGCTACATACTGATGCTACGTGCGTGCGTACGTGCAGGACAACGCGAAGAACGCGGTGACGGTGGTGCAGTCGGTGCGGAACGTGATCATGGGGTCGACGCTGATGGCGACGACGGCGATCCTCTTCTGCACGGGCATCGCGGCGGTGCTGAGCAGCACCTACACCATCAAGAAGCCGCTGAGCGACACCGTCTTCGGGGCGCACGGCGAGTACATGATGGCGCTCAAGTACGTGGCGCTGCTGCTCATCTTCCTCTTCGCCTTCCTCTGCCACTCCCTCGCCATCTGCTTCCTCAACCAGGCCAGCTTCCTCGTCAACACCTCGGGCTGCATCATCTCCTCCTCCTCCGACGACGACGACAACGCCGACTCATCCGGCGGCGGCGGCGTCGTCGCCCTGCCGTCCGCCAGGGACTACATCCGCGAGGTCCTGGAGCGCGGCTTCACCCTCAACCTCGTCGGCAACAGGCTCTTCTTCTCCGGGGTGCCCCTCCTGCTCTGGATCTTCGGCCCGCTCCTCGCCTTCCTCTCCTCCATGGTCATGATCCCCATCCTCTACAACCTCGACGTCGTCGACCTCAAAGGCCGCCACAGCGGCTGCGTCGTCAACACCAAATCCGCGGAGACCAAGGGGAGCGACTGCGCGCACGCCGTCTGAACCTGAAGTGCTGAACTGATCGAGCAGGCAGTCATCGAAGTTATAGGAAGCTGAACTTGTTCTGAACTGAACAAACCATATGTGTGACGAACTGAACAAACCATATCTGTGATATCTGTATATGTGATTCATTTCAATGGGATGCTTTTCATAACGGGTGTGTGAGGGCTTTCTTGTCAGGAGACAGCAACTAGTGTTGATGATAGATGTTGCTGGTGACGATGATCCATGTCGGCAGGCAGCCTAGCCGTCTTAGCTGATTGATTGATAGATGTACTAGGAAAACTCTTGCGATCCGTTGCGTCGATGACATGGAACCCATGCTTTCAGTTGCTGCCGGTTTCTCCGCTAGTGCTGTGCTGGTGCTTGGAAAGTTTAGATTAATGTGTGCCACTACAAGGCCTGCATACACTCCGATCCTAGTTGTGCCTTTCTATCTTCATGCCCCTTTGTCTTGTTTATCTTGACGTTCTTTTTTTCCTTGGCGGTCGAAGCAGCAAGAGGGCAGCATAAAGTTGGTGCCTTGGTGGGTGTTAGCACGCACTGTGTAGGATTGCGCAGAGGGAGTGCAGACAAGACAACCATATCAGCACATATTGTCGTCCAATACCCATGCCCAAACAACAGATATTGTTGTTGGTGAGGCAAGTACAGCGAAGCCGGCGTCGATGGCTTGTGGAGACAAAAGAGGTGTGGAGGATCGCATATATTTCCTCTGTTGTGAAATATATATAGATTTTTTTATCTTTCTAGATACATAGATTTTATTATAAATCTAGACATACTATATGTCCAGATGCATCAAAAAACTATGTCTGTAAAAGCTAAAACAACCTTATATTTTAGGTCAGTTGGAGTATATACGCACGTCACTTTCGAAAGTCGCGATGTGTCGAGGTTGGAGCACGTACACGTATTCCAAGCAAACCGGCTGTAAGAAACAGGCCCCCGCGTCGTCTCGTTAGGCGGCACGGGCGGCACCCCGACATGGCCGCCGCAGCCCTCCTCCTCCCTATCCACTACCTCGCCGCCGCCGGAGCGAGCTGCTGGAAGCCCACGCAGCCGTGAGGAAGGCGGCGGCGGGGCCTTCTACCTCCAAGCTCGTCCTCCTATGGCGCGGAGAAGAGTCTCGGCGGCGGCGGTTCGTCTTCGGCGAGCTCAGATTTTGGTGCTCCACGGCCGAATTTGCGCGGCCCCTGGCCGGATCTGCGCGGCCCATAGCCGGATCCGGCGAGTCACCACACGCATGGTGCTCCTCGGCAGCGGGGGACGGCGGCGTGCGCGGCGGCTCGCCATGTGCCCGGCGGCAAGGAGCGCGGCGGCGAGGCAGGTGGCCGGCCGGCTTCGCGGTGAGCTGGCGCGGAGCTGTCTCTGCAGCCGGAGGCCGGGGTGCGCCAGCCGGGGGATGGACGGCGAGGCAGCGGGCGGCCGGGCCATGACGGTCGGCGCGGGCGCTGCTGCCGGCGACGCAAGGATGCGCGGCGGCCGCCGGCGTGAGGCTGCGGGCGCGAGCAGCGGTGAGGCCCCGAGGCTGGGGCGGAGGCAAGGTGCGCGCGAGGCAGAGGCCTTCCCGGCGGCGGCAAGGGAAATCTGGGCTCCCTCGACCGGAGCTGAGGCAGTCGGGGGAGACCTGGCGGTGAGGTCAGCTGCGGACGGCGAGCAGCGGAAGGTGCGGCGGCGACGGCCGGGTCCGGTGGAGGCCGGGAGCTCGCCGGCATGTTGGGGGGGGGGGGGGGGGCGCGGAGCAGGAGAGGAGATGTGGCATGACATGCGGGATTGAGGCGGAGGCGTCACTCGGGTGGGGTGGTTGCGGTGGTGATGCCGATCTTGCTACACCGCGCGCGTGCACGGCGGGTTGGATGCTCTGGGCGAAAGCCCTTGCTAGCTTCATGCTGGCGGATGGCGGCGGCGGCCTTGGACGTCGCTTTCCCTCTTGAGGGCGTCATCGTGGAGCTACAATCCCGCTGCACAAGGTCTCTGGGTGAAAATCCTGTCCAGCTTCTGGACGAGCGACGGTGGCGACATTGGCGTCATTCCCTCCTTGGAGGCGTCGACTCTAGAGATCCTGGCGGTTGGTAGCACGAGCGGTTCACTTTCGTTGGCAACCCCGACCGGTGTCGTGTGGCTTGCAGAAGGGTGTTGGTCCCCTCCTGTCGAGGCGTCTATTTTCTTGTTGGTGGCCAAGGGTCGTCGCTTGGTTGCCGTTCGACTGCTCGCAGCGGACCACGGCGGCTGACATTGCCTAGCAATCGTTAGTGCGGTGTGGGACTGCGTCGAAAGACGACGCTTGCGGCAACGGCAATGGGAAACGACTTGGCCTGTAGCGGATCGCGGCGGTTTTGTTCGGCATGGCTGAACCTACCCGGTGTGGTACAACGTTGGAAGATGGCACATGCGACAACCTTGGTTTATTGATTTGAAGATAGCAGCTTCGTGCGGCGGGAAGCAACGTGGTGATGTTGAGCCACGACGACGGTTTGATTGTTTTAGTGAGGTTCTTTGGTGGTGGGGAAGCCATGCTAGCTATCTTGACGGCCACACAAGAAACGAGTTCGGAGACTGGAGTTGGTGGCGGATGTGGCGAGGCCCCCGCCCACGAGAGGAGGTGTCCAACGGCGGACGAGGCGAGGCCCCCGCGCGTTGCTCAGACTCGGTGTTTTTCATTCCGTCGGATGGTTTGCTTTGTTGCAGCAGCACTACGGCGAAGGGTCCTGCATAGCGGTGGCCTTCTTGGTGTGGTGGTGTCTACTCCCATGGTTTCTCTACCGGCGTCGGATTACGTCGGAGGTTCGATAATTGCAAGGGTGCGGAACATGGGCGGAAGCTGTGGTGTCATGTTTGTTGGTGGGTGTTGCGTTTGTCGGGATGGAGTTGAGTTGAGTTCCGTGTCGATGTCCCAATCCGACCGGATAGAGGTTCGCGTCGACGTCCCAATCCGACCGCCCTGCGTTGAGTTATATTTTGTAGTTTTTTTTCTTTTTATTATATTGTCCAGTCTGGACTTCATCTTCTTTTTAATATAATCGGCAGCTCTCCAGCCTGGTTCGTTTCAAAAAAAAGCAAACCGGCTGTTAAAACGGTCGACGACGAATGGTGACGCCCATTAACAACCGTTTCAGGAAGTGGTAAAAGAGCAAAAGCAGCACAGATTCAGAGCAGGGTGTGGAGAGAACATATTCATTCGAGGGAGTATATAGTTTTTATTAGACCTAGTGCATATCCAAATTATATAGCAAAACTTATATACTAGTAAGAAAAATCAAAATGAAATAATACACATTTTTTTTGTCGACCAGCGTCATCCTGACTCCTAAAAGGCTGATCCGTTTGATACTACCGTCCGGATCATGTGCGTGTGTACGTTGAAAGCGTTCGAGGTTTGCTTCCCACCGGTTCTAACCTGTTCCTGTCAGTGACGCTAGCTGACCAGAAATGCAGGACCAAAATTACCGTCTCGCCGTGTTCGTTTGGATTGTTTTCAGCGAGAGCCAACAGTGTTTTTCTCTCAGCGAAAACCAGCGTCAGCCACCAGCCACCAACCAGCCAGTAGTATTTTTCTCCCAGCAAAAATCAGCGTCAGCCACCAGCCACGAGCCAAACGAACAGGGCTACTGACCAGAAATGTAGGACCACATCTTCAAGAGGGAGATTTTGCAGGGCGGACAAATTAACAGATCTGACGAGACGTGCTGACAGGATCAAAGGAGCCGCCTGACAAACGTGAAACAGAAAAAAGGAGGAAATAAGCAAGCTGCCTGTTACCCGCGCTGCCACGTGTGAAGCCAGCCGCCCAGACGCGCACCGTTGCTCATTCCCCATTTCTGTATCACTATCACACATTCAGCATTTCAGTCAATTGATCGGTACGACTTACCATGGCCGCTTTCAGGCGCAGGCGCGCAGCCGCAGAGCCCTTGGCGCCGCGCCGGACCCCATCTTCAGGTTCGCGCGCCGCCTCGTGGCTGGGAGACCGCGAGCGTCCTCTGCTGCAGGTACGTTCCCGGATACGCCACGGTCGTCTCTCGTCAGCGTTGTGGGCACGGACGCCAGGCACACGCCCTGGCCCCTGGGACAGGACGCCGCCATGGTCGAGGGTCACCGCACCTCTGGTTACGCCGGTTTCTTCTGGTTTTTCAACCCAGCCCGGAATGAGCGGTTTAGACTGGGCTGGTCCGGTTCCACGGTTAACACAGAACTGATACTAATGGGCTGGGCTGGTCCGGTGTTACGGTTTAGACGGTGTCGAACCACAGAGAACAAGCGGAATCACCTGCCTCTTCCCCTACCTCCCGGACGCCGAGGCCGTGGCGTACCTCGACGCCGCCGATGCCGACCCCCTCGCCGCCGCGCTCCTCGTCATCGACCGCCGCAGTCTACGGCGCTTCGGCTTCTGCTCCGTCGCCACCGTCTCTGCCGTCGAGGCCGCGCTCGGGTGCGCCGCCGCCGCCGCCAAGCACCCCCGACCCGTGGCGCTTCGTGCAACGGTGGAAGCTGCTGTCACACGGCCTCAGCAACAAGTCCATTGCCGGCATGAAGCCCATCCACATCCACTCCGTAGTGCTCAACGTGCTCCACGCAATGCAGGAGACACCGGCTCCAGATCTTCAGCTGAAGGAACCATGGGAGCTCGCCGGAGCGCGGCTCGAGCTCGACGGCAATAATCCAATAGGAAAAGAGCTCCCTGCTGTCCGGGCAGCCGCGAAGCGCAAGCTCCTGGCGACGATCCATGGACTCTACCAGCAGGCGCTGGCGAGGCTGCCGGCGGCGGAGCTGAGGAGCTGGCACCACCGCGGCGTGCTCGAGGTCAGCCACTGCTACGGCCCGCTGGACTCGTCTCCAACATCATCATCACTAGTACTAGTAGAACCTGGAGCGGGTTAAGATGGTTTGTCCGGTTTAAAACCGTGTAGAAATTTCAGCCCGTTCAAGTCACACGGTTTCAACCCGTAAACTATGTAAACCGCTCAAATTTGCTTCTTACGGTTTGGTCTGGGCTGGGTTAGCGGGCTAGCTGGTTTCAGCCCAACCCGTGAACAGGGTGAACCGCACCGTGGGCCGTGGCGCCGATGGCATCCAGTGCAGCAGCGCGCGCCATCCCGCAAGCTAAAAGGTCTTGTGGCCGTTGAAGCCGTATGATGAGGACATCACTGGCTTAGATACGACCATATTAATGGCTTGCAAACCAAAGGTGAATCAATCCTATATCTCAATTATTGTTGGTACATTCGATGAATTGATGCTGCGCCATGATGTGTGTTCATTGTCATTTTCAGAAATACATACATGGATTAAAAAGAGTGCTAGCCACATATGGAAGTCATGGAGGACGAAAGAAGTTGATTGGGGACCAATTCTAAGTATTTCCATGTTCCCCATCAGGCTACCACGTCACATTGGCCCAAGGAAGGAAAGAGACCAAATCCAACACGTTTTGGAAAGTCTCGATTCGGACTGCAGCAAAGTTCTGACTTGCGACGGCCGCCACGATTTCATCCAGACTCCGTTTTGGGCGTTTAAGTACTTGATGGAAAGCTTATCAAGTCTACTTTCAGATGGATCCAGACTCACCTTCATATCTTTTCGTATGCGGCCGCAATTGTCGATTTACTACCAAAACCTTTTCTGCTCACGGTGCTGCGTCACCTTATTTTGGGCCAATGGCCATGTATCAAGTTGGGTCCATTAGGGGCGCGTCCTAGGGTTGTAGGACGACCCAAACCTTGTCCTGGTCGTCCTTCAGCCTCTTTTATAACTCGATAGCCGCCACAAACAGATTGAATTTTGTTTAGATCAAGTTTAGCCATTGCTACTTGCTTGTAAGCGCGCGTGCTGGTCCAGCCGCCCGTTTTCGAGTCTTCGGAACCACACTTCGTTGGTGATCGAGTTTGAGATTGAGACACTTCAATTCCCATCTAGTAAATTCAGTACTTGTATCATACTTGTTCTTGCTAGTTCTTCGATTGCTTGCAGGACAGGTCGGGTGACGCGTTCCCACAAGATCGCGGCATCCATAGGAGGTGGTGTATCGGTCGCTAGGGCGCAGTCTTTGAAAGGTTGTAGTCGGGCCGTGAACGTCGTCTCCTCTAATCGAGTTATCCCCCACGCCTCTCATCGAAAGATCGGGCACAAACCCCAGCGGGTTCCCATCACCGTAGCACGCGCACGTCGAGGGCGCGCGGCTGGCTGGAGCCTGGAGGCGCCCTCGATCTAGTACTCTCGCCCATGAGGCCATGACGCGCCGGAACGACGCCCACGGCCCTCGATGACGACGGCAGGCAGTTTTAGCCTTTTAGGAGAAAGCCGGCCGCTCCCTGCTATCACGTATTCACGTTTGGGTTTGGCCCTGTGATGGGCAATTGGGCACACCCAAAGATGAAGCCCTGAACCTGGCATCCTCTGAACGGAAAATTCGGACTAGACCCGAAGGCCGGCGGCGCAGCCCAGAACCGCGCGCGGGCACAATCGAAGCGGATGCGCGCCTGGGTGCTTTTCTTATCTTCGAAGGATTGCGGAGAGGAAGGATCACGTAGCACGGTGCACACGACACGCGGGAGGAGCAAGCAAATCGCAAGGTGTCGAGGTCGCTGCACGTACGTACTGCCAGTGTAACGGGCTGGGCTGAGACTCCTGCGAGCGTTTCGGTGCGAAGGCTGGAACTCACACGCTCGTGTCGCGTTCGTGTGTTGGGATCGGCTCGTTCCGCCTTGGCCGCCACGGACATGACATGAGCACGCTGGCTCTCGACGCTGCCCGGTGGGCCCTTACACGCACACCTCCCTTTCCCATCGTTGCCTGGCGCGGCACAACCAATCTGGACCGCCGACGTCGTTGGCGCGTCCCGGCCATTCCGTTTCTTGTTCGGCTGCAGCGTCGCACGCGTGCCACGCAGAGACGATCGAGGCACGCCGCTTCTCTCTCGGCGGCGATACGACGTACTACTGCAACGGTTGAGTGCTTCCGGTCGTTGTAACCCGAGCGAGGAGAATCCGTGGGATGGAGGAGCGTCGGGCCTGACAGGATCGACGATGGATGTTGCTGCATTTCGGAGCTGAATGCCAACTGAATACTACAGATACCATGCCGCTATTCACTTGGTTATAAAAGAACCTCAAAAAACACAGGCAGATCCAACGCTGTTGCTTTGCTCTACCACCGTGTGCCTGTAGCCCAAACTTAACCAGGCATGTTGCTAACAAAAGTAAGAGTTCACTATGGAGAGCCAGAACCAGACAGATTATAGTGTTCTAGCCGCAACATTTCATCATCGAGCAAATGTATGCTCAAATGGTAGAGGCTATTATCCAAAGCCAAGGCATTAACCTCACAATACTAACACGACAGATCTCAGCAGAATAACAGTACTAGCTATCTTAAGCCTTTCACTCAATGATCCAGATCGAATGCAACTACTTCTGTGACGCCCACAACCTCCTAAACCTCAATCTCCTTGGCTTCGTACTCTTCCTCCTCATCGCTGGCCTCCCCATCTCTGAGCTCCATCCTAAGCGCACGTTCCTCCTCGTGCAGCTGCTTCCACTTGGCAACCCATACGGTCCACTCTTCCTCGAGCTGTTTCCGCTTCATCTGCTCCTGCTCAGTCATCTTGTTAGATGTGTCCTGGTCCTTGTTGGGAATATGCCCAAGAGATAACTGAATTCGATCCACTAATCTTAATGGGCCACAAATGTTGTGAAGCCCATTACCAGGGGAAGTGGTACAATATTTATTAGTCCCATATTGCTAATGGAATATGGTGTGGAGAATTTCATCCAAATAAATAGAGACCAAACCCCTCCTGAGAAAGACATGACTTCCGAGCAATAGTTGCTTTTCTCCCATCGTGCTCGCGGACCTAGCAGTCCGGTGCGCGACGTTTCAATCCTCGTACGTGTGGATACCTCGGAGGTGCTGCGCTTGGAGCACAAGGACGAACCGCACGTGCAGGACCAGACGGACGTAAGCAACTGCACTGCACTGCCACTTCGACGCGTTCGTCTACATCAAGACGGCTTCCGCTGCAACTGCGCATCTAGTGGTAACAATCTGTGATCTATAACTGCTGCTGTTCCTATTTTGGGTGAACGAGTTTTTATGTGTGCTAGTGTAGCCCTCCTCGTTACCCTACAGTGGTATCAGAGCCGTAGCTGTTTCGTTATAGATTCGGATGTTTGAATATGGAGATATGCTTGGATGTAGATTAGTCTCTGATCGGTTCGTGATCTCCACTATGATGGTAGTGTAACGAATTACTCCTACCGGTCGGAATTCCGCCATCGGAGTTAAGTGATACACGTAAACCCAGGCATGGTGAGATATAGATCAATTGGATTGATCGAATCGAACTTAAATCAATGACCGCGTCGCATGTCGATACACGACGGTGTTGATTGGATTCACTATGATGGTAGTGTAACGAATTACTCCTACCGGTCAGAATTCCGCCATTGGAGTTAAGTGATACACGTATACCCAGTCATGGTGAGATATAGATCAATGTGATTGGTCGGATCGAATTTAGGTTAATTGCCGGTAGCCAGAACGGCGGACGGTTCGCGAGAAAACGGCGGACGGTCCGTAAATTCGGTCAAGAATCTTACAGAGACATTATCTAGCGTTCCAGAGGGTCGGACGGTCCGCAAGAGCCGGTCGGACAGTCCGCGGAGCGGATCGGACAGTCCGTGGGAAACGGCGGACGGTCCGCGCAAGAACGGCGGACGGTCCGCAAGAGAGCGGCGGACGGTCCGTAAATTCGGTCGGAATTTTGACAGAAGCGTTTTCCAGCGTTCCAGAGGGTCGGACGGTCCGCCAGAGCAGGTCGGACAGTCCGCAAGGAAACAGCAGACGGTCCGCAGGAAAAATCCGTTAAAATTGTTTAATGTATTTTACTCTGTCATAGATATGTTGTCTTAGTATTTTGCATTATTTTCTGTTGTAGATCAATGGCACCTAGCACACCGTTTTCTTTGCGTTCGATCCTTGAGAAGGATAAGTTGAATGGAACAAATTATGCGGATTGGATCCGAAACCTTAGAATTGTTCTCAGGGCTGAGAAAAAGAAAAATATTCTAGACACCCCATTACCAGATGAGCCTGATGATAACGCAACTGTTGCTGAGAAACTTGCTTACAAGAAGGCATGTGATGGTAATCTTGAAGTAAGTTGTCTTATGCTTGCTTGCATGGAACCCGAGCTGCAGATGCAGTTTGAGTCAAACCATGAGGCGCATGATATGATCGAGGCGCTCAAGGATATGTTCCAAACTCAGGCCAGGACTGAAAGGTTCAATGTCTCAAAGGCCTTTGTGGAAACAAAGCAAGAAGAAGGCGCAGCAGTAGGGCCGCATGTGATCAAGATGGTTGGTTACTCCCAAAGGTTGGAGAAGCTAGGTGTGACGAACCGGATTCTCACCAACGAGAACCCGACTCCCTGTACCCTTGAGATAGTCCCAGGAATAGCAGCTATCTCGTACAGAACTCATCTCAGTCGAATATCACATCCATACAACGATACAAGATTCATTACATGACTCATATAAAGACAAAGCGACAGGATACAAGCCCTCTGGGCTAAAACGACAATAAGAAACATCTGCGCAGCGGTAGCTAGAACAACTAGGTCCACTCCTCCACAGGCATCCTTGAGCGTAGCGCACACCCTTCAGTCGTACCACCCGTCCTGGTTGAACTCGTGGTCGGGGTCTTCACCTGAGAACCCAAAGTCTGTCCCCAAGGAAATGGGACAGGTCCACGTCACCAACCATAATATGATGCAAGCTTTAAAGGTGGCCTATTCTAAGGATAAAGAATTAATCAAGGTTTAAGCCAGGGTTTTCTTATGCAAGCAGCAGCAATAACCCAATTTCATCTCGACACCAACTCCTGCTCACACACATACACCTCCACTCCCCAAAACCAACCATCAGCCTCACATATTCCCATCGGGCTCGTCCTGCCACGGCAGGTTCCCGCAAAACATTATCCACCAACGCCTTTCACTCACTAGTCGACTCGGTGAGCTCCCTCCCCACCTCGTCTCAACAGCCTCAGCTGGACCAATCTCTCATAACCCGAATCAAGGATGAGGTAAGAAAGCAGTTTCCCATGCTAGCCGGGGCTTCTCAGAAATGGGTCGTCCGTAACCGTGGACACGGCTATACGTATAGTTTACACTCTGCAGAGGTGGCACTCCAGGAATCCATCCGGGCTGCAAGGCTAGTCCGCAACCAACCTGAGACACAGCCCACAGCAAAGACCCTAAACAGTAACGCCGCCAATCCTGTCTCCCTGGGCTCGGGAAACATCT
Source organism: Echinochloa phyllopogon (assembly GCA_033239725.1). NCBI lineage: Eukaryota > Viridiplantae > Streptophyta > Magnoliopsida > Poales > Poaceae > Echinochloa > Echinochloa phyllopogon. Next base: position 42,635,197 of record BTCW01000002.1, on the reverse strand, counting down.
GATCTAACATCTGCCCCAGGGTCGTGAAACCTTCCCACCGGGGCCAGTCGGGGGCCGTGGTAAATCAGGGAGATTACGCCGCAACGAATCCCCCCTACACATATCAAACTCGATTCTCCTACAGTCTCGGCGCCGCACTAGAGTAGGCTTGCTGGAACCCTCCCCATACTGGGTAGATGGTGAGCACGGTAATTCCCAAGTCCGAAGTGGGGGCACGACTCGGTCCTTAATTGTTCGGTAAAGCGAGTATCTGCATCACAAGCGATCCGCCGCAACGGTCCGCAATCGGCACCCATAACAGGTATTGCCGCCCAAACTCCTCAGGTACTCACCGAGTACCAACCCCAAGTAACCAGTAACCATGTACCCGCAACAGGTACCCCATAGGGACTGCCCGAGTGCAGCCCCTCAGCACCTCGATCAACGATCGAGTTGTTATTTACTCGCTTACACCGCCTAGCTGCACTACTCCTCCCAAACCACCCACAACTCACGCCAAGAGGATCAATCACAACCATCCCAACACATGCATAGCATAGCATATTTATAAAGTGAGTAGTAGGTAGCAAGGTAACAGGATAATAACAAAGGCAGTGCAGGTTTATCATGCGAGTAAAGTAAAGCGCTAGCATACTAGTTTGCATGTCTAATAGGTATTTCAGAGATGGTCGGGCGTGAACCTGGGCAAAGGTCTTCGTCCTCGTCAAAGCAGTTGTTGTAGTAGTCCGGCTCCTCCTGACTCTCCGGAGCTCCTAGGGGCGCGGAAAGAAAATAAGACGCGGCTACTAGCAAAGAAACACTAAAACAGCGACGAATGAAGACTCAAATAACACCAAACTCTATACTAACGCGTAGATCATGATTTTAGAAAAATATAGAAACTGGTTTCATATTTTTCTGAGCTACGGTTGATTTATTATTAATTTTCGAAGTTTAAATCATTTTCTGAAAATATTAAATAATTTCCGAAAAAGAAAACAGACAGAAATTAGCCTGCTGACGTCAGCATGACGTCATGCTGACGTCAGCAGTGGGGTCCGCCTAGGATGACGTCAGCAGTGGGCCCTGCTGACGTCAGCGTTGACCGGTCAACGGTCAACGGGGTCAACGGTCAACGGTCAGCGGGTCAGCTCTGGTCAGTGGGCCCCATGTGTCAGTGACTCGCCGAGTATGACAGGTGGGTCCCATACGTCAGCGCTGTTAAAAGAAAAAGGAAAAAGAAAAGAATAAACGATGGCTGGGCTGGAATTGGGCCGAAAGCGAATGGGCCGGAAGAGTTCAAGGTGGTTAAACGGACTTAAACGCGAGATTCGGCCCACGAAGGGGCGGCTGCTGGATCTGGCCTGGTGGACTGGGTCCACGGTGCACCGTGAGAGTGGTTCACGAGAGCCGGGTGCACGGGATCAATTTGTGGCTGGCAGGGATCTTCTGTGCGCGGCTGAGAGGGACTTGGTGTGGTCCACGGTGTGGCACGGCCACGGCGCGACGCGACGCGCGCGCGGCGCGCACTGGAACGCGCCGGCGGCGACGGTCGGCGGTGGACCTCGCCGGAAAAGGCTCGGCTGGGCTCAAGATCGGTCGGAAAAGCTTCACCACGGTTAGGCGGTCACGGACTGGGTGAAAAGGGGCTCGGTTAGGGTTTGGCTTGGGCTTCCCGACGCGGACGGCGGCGACGCGACCATGGCGCGACGACGGCTGGCGACGCGCGGGCGGAAACGGCTTGGGTTTGATTTGGTTTGGCTGGGTTTCGCACGCGCGACACCAACGCGAGTAGATGCGCGGCGTCACGGGCGTAGCAGGGGTGCGCGTGCGCGGGTCCACGGCTGCCCGTGGCCGCGACACGGCCTCGGCGTTCGCGCGCGGGGCGAGCAAGGCTCGGCCGCGGTGGGCCTCGGCTGCGGGGAACAAGCGTCGGCGGGATGCGCACGGTTAGCGGCTCGGGATCCTGCACAAGACACTGCACAGCACGAAGGCTGGCTCACAGAGGAAGGTTGGCTTGCGCGGCGGCGGAACTCGCCGGAGACAGAGAAGAAAGGGGGCGAAACGCGGTGGCTCACCTAGGGGTCTCGTCGTCGTACGCTGCAGCTCGGGGTAGGCTCGGCGCAGTCTGGCGGTGCTCGTGCGCTTCCTCTCGTCCCTGGTCCGGCTCCCCTTCAGCGGCTCCACGAGCGGCGGCGATGGCTTCGGCGGCGGCGATGCGGGGAAGGCGCTCCGGCTCTCCTCCTCTTGCTCCGACTGCTCCAGGACCTTCCTCACCCCTCACCTACTCCTCCCCTCCCACGAACTGGATCTGGATGGAACCCCGAAGGGCGGCGCGGCTTGGGGAAGAAGAAGGCCGGCGGCGGGTTAAATAGGCGCTAGGGCTAGGGTTTCGCGGCACGGACGGCGAGATTGGGATGGCCAGGCGGCTGCGGACACGCGGCGCGCATCGGACGGGCCGCACAGGGAGCGATGGGGCCGGCCGGGTGGTTGGGTTCACGGGCGGCGCGCTCGGGAGAGAGGGAGCGGCGTCGCGAGGAAGGAGATGACGCGGGGGAGAAGAAAGCTGACAGGTGGGGTCCGGCGGTCAGCGAGAGAGAAGGCGACGCGGCGGGGACGCGGTGAACGGCTGGGCCGAGCTGGGCCGAAAGGCCGAGCGGGCCGATTGGTTCGCTGGCTCGGGTAGAAGAGTTTAGGGTGGAAAGATGGACTTTGGCTTCGGGAAAACGGCCCACGAACAGGAATGAGATTTTGAAATTAGTTTAGTCAATTAGAGTTTGAATTCAAATCTAGAATTTGAATTCAAACCAACCAAAAATCCAAATAAATCCAAATAACTCCAAATCACACTATTTCATCCTTAGCACTTCAAATTGATTTTAAATTGAATTTAAATTGCCTAAGAATTTAGGGAGCAAATAGAAGACACTCTTATATGTTTGTTTGCATGCACACAATTCCACCAAAATTTTTAAATTCGAATTTTTGCACTCAACAAAGCCTATAGGAATTTTAGGGTTGTTACAGTCTCCCCCCCTCACAAGAATCTCGTCCTCGAGATTTGTGATTACCTATGGTTTAAACAAGTGGGGGTATTTCTCCTTCAGCACTGACTCCTCTTCCCAAGTGGCTTCCCTTTCTGAGTGATTGCTCCACTGTACTTTGCAAAACGGGATAGCTGTGCTCCTGGTCTCTTTGACTGCTCTGTCTAGTATCCTCTCCGGGTACTCCAGGTACTCCAATGTGTCCTGTAGGTCTAATGCCTCTGTTTTGACCTCATGTTCTGGTACTCTCAGACACTTTCTCAGCTGAGATACATGGAACACTGGGTGTACTCCCGCTAGTTCCTCTGGTAGGTCTAGCTTGTAGGCTAGCTTTCCTACTCTCTCCAGTATCTGGTATGGTCCAACAAAACGGGGTGCTAGTTTTCCTTTCACTTGGAATCTCTTGTGCCCTCTGAGGGGTGACTCTTTCAGATAGACGAAGTCTCCTGCTTCGAATTCTAGGTCTCTTCTCCTTTTATCTGCATAGCTCTTTTGTCTGCTCTGAGCTGCCTTCAGGTGCTCTCGGATCTTGGCCACATTTTCCTCTGCCTCTACAATCATGTCAGGCCCAAAGAATGTTCGTTCTCCCACCTCTGACCACATTAGAGGTGTCCTGCATTTTCTGCCATATAATGCCTCAAAGGGTGACATCTGTAGGCTGGCCTGGTAACTGTTGTTATAGGAGAATTCTGCATAAGATAGACTCTTCTCCCAGTCTGTGCTGTAAGCTAGAACACATGCTCTCAACAAATCTTCAAGAACCTGGTTCACTCTTTCAGTCTGCCCATCTGTCTGAGGGTGGTAGGCTGTGCTATACTCCAAGGTTGTCCCGATGGCTTGATGTAGGCTTTGCCAGAATTGAGCTGTGAATTGGGGTCCTCTGTCTGACACAATACTTCTTGGTGCCCCATGCAGCTTAAGAATGTTGTCTATGTATAGCTCTGCTAGTTTGCTTACTGAGTGTGTGCTTTTGACGGGTATAAAGTGGGCTACCTTCGTCAATCGATCAACTATGACCCATATGGCATCATTTCCTTTCTGAGTGCGGGGTAGGCCAACTATGAAGTCCATGCTGATATCTTCCCATTTCCACATTGGAATTTCCAGTGGTTTCAGCAGTCCTGCTGGTCTTTGATGCTCTGCTTTGATTCTTCGACAAGAGTCGCACTTGGCTACATACTCTGCTATGTCCTCCCTCATTTTCTTCCACCAGAATTTATCCTTCAGATCCTGATACATCTTAGTGCATCCTGGGTGGATTGAGTACTTGGACTCGTGAGCTTCTGAGAGAATTGTTCTCCTGATTTCCTCGTCCTGTGGTACACAGATACGGTCTTTCAGCCATACTGTCCCTGCTTCATCAATCCGGTAGTCAGGTGCTACTCCTCGTTGGATATCCTCTCTTACTTCTTGGATTTCTGAACACTTCCCTTGAGCTTCTTTGATTCGGTCTTCTAGGTTATACTTCACTCTCATTTCCTGGGGTTTTCCTTCTTCTACTAGCTCGAGTTTCAACATGTACAATTCCTTTGCTAGTTCTGGTTGACTTTCTTCTATCATCAAGTTGTTGCAATAACTCTTTCGACTTAGGGCATCTGCCACGACATTAGCTTTGCCAGGATGGTAGTGTATCTCCAAATCATAATCTTTGATCAGTTCTAACCATCTTCTTTGTCTCATGTTCAGTTCAGATTGGGTGAAGAAATACTTCAAACTTTTGTGATCTGTGTAGATATCGCACTTGTTGCCAATCAGATAGTGCCTCCAGATCTTCAATGCATGTACCACTGCTGCCAGTTCCAAGTCGTGCGTGGGGTAGTTTTCCTCATGTTTCCTCAGCTGCCTTGATGCATAGGCAACAACCTTGCCCTCTTGCATCAGAACACATCCCAAACCTTGTCTTGAAGCATCACAGTAGACTACGAAATCTTTGCGAATATCTGGTAGGGTCAATACTGGAGTTGTAGTGAGTTTGTGCTTGAGTTCTTGGAAACTCCTTTCACATTTGTCCGTCCACTCGAATGGGACATTGTTCTTGAGTAGTTCGGTCATTGGCTTGGCAATCTTGGAGAAGTTCTCAATGAATCTTCTATAGTATCCTGCCAATCCCAGAAAGCTTCGGATTTCCGTGACACTCTTCGGCTGCTTCCATTCTGCCACTGCCTCAATCTTTTCTGGGTCGACTGCTACGCCCTCAGCTGTCAACACGTGACCCAAAAAGGCTACTTTCTCTAACCAAAATTCACACTTGCTGAACTTTCCGTAGAGTTGATGCTGTCTCAGCCTCTCTAGTACAATCCTCAGATGCTTCTCATGCTCTTCGGCTGCTTCTGAGTAAACTAGTATGTCATCAATGAACACCACTACGAACTTGTCTAGTTCCTCCATGAATACCTTGTTCATCATGTTCATGAAGTAAGCAGGTGCGTTGGTCAATCCAAAAGACACAACGGTAAACTCGTACTGTCCGTACCGAGTCACAAAAGCTGTCTTGGGAATGTCACCTTCTCTAATCTTCATCTGGTGGTATCCCGATCTCAGATCAATCTTACTGAAGTATTTGGCTTTCTTCAACTGATCTAGCAAGTCATCAATCCGTGGTAACGGGTACTTGTTCTTGATCGTTACTGCGTTCAGGGATCGATAGTCCACGCACATGCGCATTGACCCGTCTTTCTTCTTCACAAACAACACTGGTGATCCCCAGGGGGATGCACTTGGTCGAATCACACCGCTTTCAAGCATCTCTTTCAGCTGCTTTTTGAGCTCTTCCAGTTCTTCCACTGACATTCTGTACGGCCTCTTAGCAATAGGCCCCGTGCCTGGTTGCAGTTCGATTATGAACTCTACGTCTCGGTCTGGTGGCAATCCTGGTAGTTCCTCGGGAAACACGTCCGGGTACTCACATACTACAGGTACTTCTTCGATCGTCTGTTTCTCAATGGAGTATACCAACTGTCTCAGAATACATGTTCTGGATCTCTTCCCTGTTCTTCTTTGTGGCTCTGCTGTTACTTTGACTCCGCTAGGGTGTGTCAACTCAACTGTTCTGGGTGAGCAACTGATTATTCCTTTGTGCTCTGTAAGCCAATCCATTCCTAGTATCACGTCAATTCCATCCGATTCCAGGACTGTCAAGTTTCCTTCGAACTCCTGGCCTCCTATCATCAGTCTAACTGCGGGGCACTCTAAAGTGCACCTAAGCTCTCCTAAGGGAGAAGTAGTGACTATAGGTCTAGCTTTAGGTATTGTCGGGGGTGACTGCTCTCTCACAAACTTTGTCGAGATATAAGATCCAGTTGCTCCAGAGTCAAACAATATCAAAGCTGGAATGCCATTTACTAAAAACTCACCGAGCACAACGTCGGGAGCGTCCTCGGCTTCTTCCTCTGTCAAGTGGTTGAGGCGTCCTCTCTGCGCTGTTGCTGGCTGCCTGTCCTGTCCTCTAGGTGCCGGTGCCTTGGCTGGGGTTTGTTTGTTCTTCTTCTCTGGACAGTCAAAGGACTTGTGACCGGGCTTCCCACAAGCAAAACAGACCACTGTGGTCCCTCCACCAATTCTGGGTGTGTTGTTCGGCTTCCAGTTGGGGTTTCCCTGACTTGAGTAGCTGTTGTTTCTGTTACCAAAGCTGTTGTAGTTGTTACCTCTGCTGCCAAAACTGTTGCTGTTACTACCTCGGTTACCCTGGTAGCTGTTTCTGTTAAACCCTGAGCTTCATTGGCTGTTGCTCTGCTGAAAGCTTTTCCTGAGCATGTTGCTCTGGCCACTCCTTGGCCTCTGACTTAGCCGGTGGTTGTGCAACTGTTCAGCCTTTCTTTTCTTCTCTCGCCAGGTATCTTCAAGTCCCACTCTTTCCTTCTCAACTGCGATAGCCCTGTCAATCAGCTCTCTGAGTGACCTGTGTGAACTCGCTGCGAGTGCTGTCCTCAGACCTCTGTGTAAACCACGCTGGAACCAAAACTGCTTCTTCTTCTCAGTGTTGACGTCTTCAGGAGCGTATCTTGACATCTTAGCAAAGTGCCGAGCGTACTCAGCTACAGACAAACTTCCTTGGGTCATTGTCCTGAATTCCATTGCTTTATGCACCATGACTTGTTCTGGTATGTGGTACTCCTTGAAAGCTTCACAAAACTCTTGCCAGGTGATCTGAGCTGGGTTTGCGTGAGAGTCACAGTAGCTCTCCCACCACGCTTTCGCTGCTCCTTCAAGTTGGTGTGCCGCAAGGGCCACACATTCCTCTTCAGTGTAGTCTGTCAGGTCCAGCTTCGTCTCGATGGTACGCAACCAGTCGTGTGCATCGAGTGGTTCGTCCGAGTAGTCGAAGGTGGGTGCTTTCAGCCTGATGAACCGTTCAATCTTCCTTTGTAGGTCTTCCTCACGGTGTCCCTGACGGTTCTGGTTCTGGTTTCCCTGCATCTGTTGCATAGCTTGCATCATCTGAGTATTGGCCTGTGCCATCTGTTGCATCAGCTGTGTCTGAGTAGTCATCACTTCTGCCAAGTTAGGCGGTGGCGGTGGTTGCTGTACGTTCTGCTGGTTCTGCTGAGGTTCCACTGCTGGTTCTTCCATTTCCACTTCTTGTTCTTCTCCTGGTGCGTTGTCCTCGGGCTGGAGCACGCCTGCTGCGCGTCCACGGCCTCTGCCTCTAACTGCAACTGCTGCTCTTCCACGACCTCGACCTCTGACACGTCCTCTGCCTCTAGCTGCCATTGCTGCCTCTTCTTGCTCAGCTTCCTCAAAACGTGCAAGCAGTCGGTTGGATCTTCGGATCGACATCTTGCTGTATTTTTCATAAAGCAGATTTAGTGGCGGTCGGTAATGGTTAGGTTAGCGCATCTAGAGTAGGAGCTGCACACATGAAATAGACTCAACACTAAAGTACACTCAAGACGAACAACAATAAAACTGCAAGAACAGCCAATAAGATCGAACAATCATTACAGCATTACACCCTAGACATGTGTACTATCCCGAGGCCAGCTCCTGAAACCTTGAGGATTAGTACATCTAAGCGAATGCTACATCGTGGCTGAGCCAAAAGGTGGTCATGATTGACTAAGTCTAAACATCTACCCTTGAAGATAGATACAACTCTCATCAACTGCTGACATCTGCTGATACTGCCTACTGCATCTGTCTCATACTGCTGAATGTGCTTGTGAGGCGCGCTGCCAACCTCACAGCCTCAGTCTCTGTCTGCTGCTTGATCACTGCCTGTTGTCCTGGTGGGTGTCCGTGAGGCGCGCTGCCAACCTCACTATGTCCATCTCAGGTTCTGTCAACTGCTTCTCTAAGTGTGCCAGTTCTTGTCTCAGTCTTGTCATCTCGGGAGTAAAGGTTCGAGCCTCAGGTGGCGGTATCGGCTCAACTCGGCTTGGTGAGACTCTGTAGTTCTCTGTCCTGGGTTCAACTCTGCGTTCTTCTGGTAGTCCTTGGTTCACTGTGATCATTTCTGCCACTCTCTTCCTGTCTGATCTTACCCAACTACTAAGGGTCCTTCGAGCTTCATCCTTTGCCATAATCTGTTGAAGACTCAGGTACTTCATCAGCTGGTAGTTTCGTCCACTCTTCTCCTTGTAGCTATCCACCTCTTCCTGGATTTCTGAGTTGAGACTGTCCAACCAGTATACTTCTTCCTTCAGACCTTCTATCTCTTCTTCCTTGGCTGCTAGTTCCTTGTCTTTTTCTGCGAGCTGATCTTCCAGGCGAACATCTCGAGCATGGTGAGTTGCTCGGATCAGTCCTGCCAACTGCCTGTTGTTTCGAGCTTCGTGGTTCAAGATTCTGACTTCCCTTGTTTTAGCTCTGAGTTGTTCCTCAAGTAAGGCGATCCTGTTGTCCTTCTCCATCAGCTGGAGGTCTTGCTTCCATACCCTCTCTTTCAGCTTGGCAACTTTCTCTTCTAAGCCAATGTTCAAGTATTCTTGCTCTATCATGCACTGAACTGAGGTCCGCAGAGTCACGTTCCGCTCTCGGTCTGCTGCGTGAGCCTGCAAGCTGACTGCGTCTCTGTCCGTCGGATCTTCAAGAGCTCGGGGTAGGTACCGGAAACGAGTGTGGCTGAGCTGACTCTGGTACACAAGTGTGGCAAGTCGGAGTATCCTCATAGCTATAGTCTGCACTGCCCGACTGAAAGTGCTCTCGCTGGTAGCTGCTCGTAGCATCAGTGACCTTGGTCGTCCAGGGATGTTGGGTACTACCATCTGCAACCGGGTGTGTACTCCCTCACCAGGTCCGTAGGTCCATCCCTCGTAGAAAACGCTGTCCACATCTATCCCCACTGTACGCAGCACCTCCCTCAGTAGCACTGCCAAACCTCCACAGTCTGCTCCGGTGGTCCTGATCTCTCGTCGTTCATCTGCTGATCTTCCTTCCATCTGCCAGACAGTTAGTGGGTTGTTAGTAAGTTAGCAAGTTAGTAAGGTAAGGTAAGGGTAAAAGTTTTGCAAATAGATGAGATGTACTTATATAGTTTTCAAATAGTCCAAGGGGTTTCATATAGAATAGAGGACTCAGTTAGAGCTTCTGTCCTAGGTTTCCGTTCTATGGGTTACGCGCTACGGTCAAGTATGGCTCTGATACCAACTGTGACGAACCGGATTCTCACCAACGAGAACCCGACTCCCTGTACCCTTGAGATAGTCCCAGGAATAGCAGCTATCTCGTACAGAACTCATCTCAGTCGAATATCACATCCATACAACGATACAAGATTCATTACATGACTCATATAAAGACAAAGCGACAGGATACAAGCCCTCTGGGCTAAAACGACAATAAGAAACATCTGCGCAGCGGTAGCTAGAACAACTGGGTCCACTCCTCCACAGGCATCCTTGAGCGTAGCGCACACCCTTCAGTCGTACCACCCGTCCTGGTTGAACTCGTGGTCGGGGTCTTCACCTGAGAACCCAAAGTCTGTCCCCAAGGAAATGGGACAGGTCCACGTCACCAACCATAATATGATGCAAGCTTTAAAGGTGGCCTATTCTAAGGATAAAGAATTAATCAAGGTTTAAGCCAGGGTTTTCTTATGCAAGCAGCAGCAATAACCCAATTTCATCTCGACACCAACTCCTGCTCACACACATACACCTCCACTCCCCAAAACCAACCATCAGCCTCACATATTCCCATCGGGCTCGTCCTGCCACGGCAGGTTCCCGCAAAACATTATCCACCAACGCCTTTCACTCACTAGTCGACTCGGTGAGCTCCCTCCCCACCTCGTCTCAACAGCCTCAGCTGGACCAATCTCTCATAACCCGAATCAAGGATGAGGTAAGAAAGCAGTTTCCCATGCTAGCCGGGGCTTCTCAGAAATGGGTCGTCCGTAACCGTGGACACGGCTATACGTATAGTTTACACTCTGCAGAGGTGGCACTCCAGGAATCCATCCGGGCTGCAAGGCTAGTCCGCAACCAACCTGAGACACAGCCCACAGCAAAGACACTAAACAGTAACGCCGCCAATCCTGTCTCCCTGGGCTCGGGAAACATCTGATCTAACATCTGCCCCAGGGTCGTGAAACCTTCCCACCGGGGCCAGTCGGGGGCCGTGGTAAATCAGGGAGATTACGCCGCAACGAATCCCCCCTACACATATCAAACTCGATTCTCCTACAGTCTCGGCGCCGCACTAGAGTAGGCTTGCTGGAACCCTCCCCATACTGGGTAGATGGTGAGCACGGTAATTCCCAAGTCCGAAGTGGGGGCACGACTCGGTCCTTAATTGTTCGGTAAAGCGAGTATCTGCATCACAAGCGATCCGCCGCAACGGTCCGCAATCGGCACCCATAACAGGTATTGCCGCCCAAACTCCTCAGGTACTCACCGAGTACCAACCCCAAGTAACCAGTAACCATGTACCCGCAACAGGTACCCCATAGGGACTGCCCGAGTGCAGCCCCTCAGCACCTCGATCAACGATCGAGTTGTTATTTACTCGCTTACACCGCCTAGCTGCACTACTCCTCCCAAACCACCCACAACTCACGCCAAGAGGATCAATCACAACCATCCCAACACATGCATAGCATAGCATATTTATAAAGTGAGTAGTAGGTAGCAAGGTAACAGGATAATAACAAAGGCAGTGCAGGTTTATCATGCGAGTAAAGTAAAGCGCTAGCATACTAGTTTGCATGTCTAATAGGTATTTCAGAGATGGTCGGGCGTGAACCTGGGCAAAGGTCTTCGTCCTCGTCAAAGCAGTTGTTGTAGTAGTCCGGCTCCTCCTGACTCTCCGGAGCTCCTAGGGGCGCGGAAAGAAAATAAGACGCGGCTACTAGCAAAGAAACACTAAAACAGCGACGAATGAAGACTCAAATAACACCAAACTCTATACTAACGCGTAGATCATGATTTTAGAAAAATATAGAAACTGGTTTCATATTTTTCTGAGCTACGGTTGATTTATTATTAATTTTCGAAGTTTAAATCATTTTCTGAAAATATTAAATAATTTCTGAAAAAGAAAACAGACAGAAATTAGCCTGCTGACGTCAGCATGACGTCATGCTGACGTCAGCAGTGGGGTCCGCCTAGGATGACGTCAGCAGTGGGCCCTGCTGACGTCAGCGTTGACCGGTCAACGGTCAACGGTCAGCGGGTCAGCTCTGGTCAGTGGGCCCCATGTGTCAGTGACTCGCCGAGTATGACAGGTGGGTCCCATACGTCAGCGCTGTTAAAAGAAAAAGGAAAAAGAAAAGAATAAACGATGGCTGGGCTGGAATTGGGCCGAAAGCGAATGGGCCGGAAGAGTTCAAGGTGGTTAAACGGACTTAAACGCGAGATTCGGCCCACGAAGGGGCGGCTGCTGGATCTGGCCTGGTGGACTGGGTCCACGGTGCACCGTGAGAGTGGTTCACGAGAGCCGGGTGCACGGGATCAATTTGTGGCTGGCAGGGATCTTCTGTGCGCGGCTGAGAGGGACTTGGTGTGGTCCACGGTGTGGCACGGCCACGGCGCGACGCGACGCGCGCGCGGCGCGCACTGGAACGCGCCGGCGGCGACGGTCGGCGGTGGACCTCGCCGGAAAAGGCTCGGCTGGGCTCAAGATCGGTCGGAAAAGCTTCACCAGGGTTAGGCGGTCACGGACTGGGTGAAAAGGGGCTCGGTTAGGGTTTGGCTTGGGCTTCCCGACGCGGACGGCGGCGACGCGACCATGGCGCGACGACGGCCGGCGACGCGCGGGCGGAAACGGCTTGGGTTTGATTTGGTTTGGCTGGGTTTCGCACGCGCGACACCAACGCGAGTAGATGCGCGGCGTCACGGGCGTAGCAGGGGTGCGCGTGCGCGGGTCCACGGCTGCCCGTGGCCGCGACACGGCCTCGGCGTTCGCGCGCGGGGCGAGCAAGGCTCGGCCGCGGCGGGCCTCGGCTGCGGGGAACAAGCGTCGGCGGGATGCGCACGGTTAGCGGCTCGGGATCCTGCACAAGACACTGCACAGCACGAAGGCTGGCTCACAGAGGAAGGTTGGCTTGCGCGGCGGCGGAACTCGCCGGAGACAGAGAAGAAAGGGGGCGAAACGCGGTGGCTCACCTAGGGGTCTCGTCGTCGTACGCTGCAGCTCGGGGTAGGCTCGGCGCAGTCTGGCGGTGCTCGTGCGCTTCCTCTCGTCCCTGGTCCGGCTCCCCTTCAGCGGCTCCACGAGCGGCGGCGATGGCTTCGGCGGCGGCGATGCGGGGAAGGCGCTCCGGCTCTCCTCCTCTTGCTCCGACTGCTCCAGGACCTTCCTCACCCCTCACCTACTCCTCCCCTCCCACGAACTGGATCTGGATGGAACCCCGAAGGGCGGCGCGGCTTGGGGAAGAAGAAGGCCGGCGGCGGGTTAAATAGGCGCTAGGGCTAGGGTTTCGCGGCACGGACGGCGAGATTGGGATGGCCAGGCGGCTGCGGACACGCGGCGCGCATCGGACGGGCCGCACAGGGAGCGATGGGGCCGGCCGGGTGGTTGGGTTCAAGGGCGGCGCGCTCGGGAGAGAGGGAGCGGCGTCGCGAGGAAGGAGATGACGCGGGGGAGAAGAAAGCTGACAGGTGGGGTCCGGCGGTCAGCGAGAGAGAAGGCGACGCGGCGGGGACGCGGTGAACGGCTGGGCCGAGCTGGGCCGAAAGGCCGAGCGGGCCGATTGGTTCGCTGGCTCGGGTAGAAGAGTTTAGGGTGGAAAGATGGACTTTGGCTTCGGGAAAACGGCCCACGAACAGGAATGAGATTTTGAAATTAGTTTAGTCAATTAGAGTTTGAATTCAAATCTAGAATTTGAATTCAAACCAACCAAAAATCCAAATAAATCCAAATAACTCCAAATCACACTATTTCATCCTTAGCACTTCAAATTGATTTTAAATTGAATTTAAATTGCCTAAGAATTTAGGGAGCAAATAGAAGACACTCTTATATGTTTGTTTGCATGCACACAATTCCACCAAAATTTTTAAATTCGAATTTTTGCACTCAACAAAGCCTATAGGAATTTTAGGGTTGTTACACTAGGCTTCCCACTTGGCCCAGAGTTAGCCACCGATTTTATTTTAGCATCACTTCCGCCTAGCTTTGGGAACTTCATTTCGAACTACCATATGCATGGGGCGGAGAAGGGATTGAATGAGTTGTATGGCATGCTCAAGACAGCAGAGGCTGACATCAAGAAAAGCGCTAGCAGCAGCCATGTGATGGCCATCCAAAACAGGCCTAACTTCAAAAAGAAGGGCAAATCTTGGAAGAAGAAGGGCAAGGCTAAAGATATGATCTCTCAGCCAAGCTCAACGCCCCAGACTGAGTCTGCACCAGCTGCAGAAAAGGAGGAGTGCTTTTATTGTAAGGAACTTGGTCACTGGAAAAGGAATTGCAAGAAGTACCTGGCTTCTCTAAAGAAAGGCGGTAGTAAGAGTACTTCCGCATCAGGTACACTTGACATTAATATTACAGAAATTTTTCTCGCTGAATCTTCTATTAATTCCTGGGTATTTGATACCGGATCGGTTGCTCATATTTGCAATTCGATGCAGGGATTAGTAAGAAGTAGAAGCGTGGGAAGAGGCGAAGTTGATTTCCGAGTGGGCAATAATGCAAGAGTTGCTGCTTTGACCGTCGGGACGATGCAACTCCACCTTCCGTTAAGATTTATCATGGAATTGAATAATTGTTATTTTGTTCCTAGTTTGAGTAGAAACATTGTATCTCCCTCATGTTTGATGAAGGATGGTTATACATTCGCGAGTAAAGACAATGGTTGTGTGATCTCAAAGAATGGCATGTTTGTGGCTCTTGCATCCATTGTGAATGGGTTGTTCATTTTAAATCTTGATGATTCACCTATATGTAATATAATTGCTAAAAGGACTCGGCTAGATGATTTGAATCCTACCTATATGTGGCATTGTCGTTTGGGTCATATAAGTTAGAAGCGCATGAAGAAGCTCCATTCTGATGGACTTTTAACTTCGTTTGATTTTGAATCATACGAGACGTGCGAAGCTTGTTTGCTAGGCAAGATGACCAAGGCACCTTTCACAGGTTTTCCTGAGAGGGCGCAAGACTTGTTGGAACTCATACATACTGATGTATGTGGACCAATGAGCACGACAGCTCGAGGTTGATTTCAGTACTTCATAACTTTCACTGATGATTTTAGTAGATATGACTATGTCTACTTAATGAAGCACAAGTCAGAGACTTTTGAAAAGTTCAAAGAGTTTCAGAATGAAGTTGAAAATCAGCGTGGTAAGAAAATTAAAGCCTTGCGATCAGATCGTGGAGGCGAGTATTTGAGCCACGAGTTTAGCACTCATCTAAAGAGTTGCGGAATTGTTCCACAGCTAACGCCACCTGGAACACCTCAGAGGAACGTGTTGACACCAAAAATTGGCACCAGGAAGAGGCTGACATGTGGGCCCGATTCGTTGAAAGGATATCATTCGGCAAAGGAGTTTTTCCCCAGAGCATTCGGTAAAGACGTTCTGCGGTCGGGAACGCATTGTCATTCGGCAAGAAAACTGTTCCGCAGGAGGCATTCGGGAGTGCGTGATGACGTGGATCAAGTGTAAGGAAAAGGCTGGTTTAACTTGGAATGCAAGACGGATACGGTGCCCCGGCGTTTATCTTTTTTAGGAAATAAATAATGTAATCGTAATCGATTAGGAGTCGTGTCGAAACCTGGGTATAAATATAAACCCATGGTAATTGTAAATCGAACAATCAATCAATCATACAACAAACCGGCCCCGTGCCAACTTCGAGTCCTTTAGTCGAGTCGTCGAGTTCTTCGAGAGGAATCATCGATCCGTCGACCTCCGTAAGTACCGGCAACCCTGCACCATGCCTAGTATCATGCGGTGGATTTAGGCTTTGGTTCAGGAAGGTTCCATTGTTAGATCATGAGCCATGCGGTGGGCTAAGTTTTAGCTTGGAACAAGTTATCGGTTCTATTGGATTTTGGCAAGATCTGATAGATCCATTAAGTTACCATGTGTTGCTCTGGATTTTACCTTTGTGTTTAATTCGTTACAACACTCTTTTGCCCAGTCTAGGTTGATTAGATTCGGTTCCAGCTCACAATGCACTGCGTTTCCATAGCCGAATTCGAAGTCAATCTAGATTGCCACGTGTTGCGGGTCCAAGCTCGTTGGTCTTGTGTAGATCTTGACAGAACCGGGTATCATGCGGTGGATGCAGGTTTTTGGGTCGTCTTAGAGCTAATCATCCGGTGGATTAGAATTCGATTCGATCTGATGGACCTATCATCACCAACGAAGCATGTTCCTTCTTCATGGAACCCGATTCGGCTATATAGCTGTATTCGGCAGTATCGCCACGAGCGAAACATGTTCAAGGTTTTGTTTTAAATAAAGAATGCTTTTAGCCTTCCACGTTTATAGTATATCATGCGGTGGATTGATCTATTCTTGGTTGGTGGTGTGATTCCAAGCAAGTCGTATCATGCGGTGGATTAACTTGCTTGTTTCATACTCGACGGGTTGAAAAGTACCTAGACATGCGGTAGACTAGTGCTTTTGGTCTATGCATTCTTGTTTATTATGAAATTATGGTCATGTTTTCGCCCTTTTATTTATTTATCATGCTCTGTTCCCCGTTAATCGGTTATGAATATACGTTACAATGTTTATTCAGTCAACCACCGATCTTTCGTCATGCTTACGTCACGCATTCGGCAGTGCGCTTCCTGCGTGCTTTGCCGATTGCCGAATGATGCTTTAACTGCTGACAGATAGCTTCTCTGTAGCTATATGTCGTTCGAAACTGGCTCCGTAGCCACAAATATGGAACTGACTGGTATCACCCGGTACGTTCCAGGTGTTATTTGAGCATCTTTTCTCCCTTTGTCAGTTTCAGGAAAATTGACTGGCACGCTTTCGGATTCAAACGCTCGGGCCACGTGTAAAGCCAGCTAATTCGGCTTGCTGTGTGCTTGGCGTGAGGTGCGGATTTTACGTCAACAGAACGGTGTGTCCGAGCGACGTAATCGAACCTTGTTAGACATGGTGCGATCAATGATGAGCCAGTCAGACCTACCGTTATCATTTTGGGGTTACGCTCTAGAAACAACAGCTTTCACACTAAATAGGGTACCACCTAAGTCCGTGGAGAAGACACCATATGAGATATGGACTGGCAAGACTCCCAGTTTGTCTTTTCTGAAAATTTGGGGTTGTGAGGCATATGTCAAGCGACTTCAGTCGGACAAGCTTACACCAAAATCGGACAAGTGCATATTCGTGGGATATCCAAAGGAAACAATTGGATATTATTTCTACAACCGATCAGAGGGCAAAGTGTTTGTCGCTAGGAACGGTGTTTTCTTGGAGAAAGAGTTTCTCAAAAGCGAGAAAAGTAGACAGAAGGTGTATCTTGAAGAAATTCGAGATGAGCCTATGAGGCAAGACTTTACGAGTGATGCTAATGTAGCAGAACGAGTTGAGGCACCTGTGGTAAGAGAAGAACCGCCACAACCATGAAGGTCGGAAAGGCCACGTCGCGCTACACAGAAAATGAATCTCCTAGTTATGGGAGAGCGCGACATATTGTTGATGGACAACGATGAGCCTAGGACCTATGCGGAAGCTATGATGGACCCAGATTCCGAGAAATGGCAAAGTGCCATGAGATCCGAGACAGATTCCATGGGGCAAAATCAAGTTTGGAACTTAGTTGACCCGCCTGATGGTGTGAGACCCATCGAGTGCAAATGGATCTTTAAGAGAAAGAGAGATGTAGACGGAAATGTTAACGTCTACAAAGCACAACTTGTTGCAAATGGTTTTCGACAAGTTCAAGGAGTTGACTACGACGAGACATTCTCTCCAGTAGCGATGCTTAAATCTATCCGGATCATTCTAGCAATAGCTGCGTATTTCGATTATGAGATATGACAAATGGATGTCAAAACAGCTTTCCTCAATGGGAACCTAGAGGAGGATGTATACATGATACAACCCGAAGGTTTTGTCGATCCAACTAATGCTGGAAAAAATATGCAAGCTTCAGAAACCAATCTATGGATTAAAGCAAGCATCTCGGAGTTGGAACCTTCGTTTTGATGAGGTAGTCAAAGGGTTTGACTTCCGGCAGAATGAAGAAGAGGCTTGTGTTTACAAGAAGGAAAGTGGGAGCTCTGTTGTATTTCTAATCTTGTATGTGGATGACATATTGTTGATTGGGAATGATATTCCTATGCTAGAATCCGCTAAGACTTCACTGAAAAATAGTTTTTCTATGAAGGACTTAGGGGAAGCTGCATACATTCTGGGCATAAGGATCTATAGGGATAGATCAAGGAGGCTTATAGGATTAAGTCAAGATACTTATATTGACAAGGTGCTGAATCGGTTCAGCATGGAACAGTCCAAGAAAGGGTTCTTGCCTATGTCACATGGCGTACACCTCAGCAAGACTCAGTGTTCTACGACGACTGATGAGCGGGAGCGCATGAGTAAGGTCCCTTATGCTTCAGCAATTGGATCCATCATGTACGCCATGATAAGTACTCGTCCAGATGTCTCATATGCTCTAAGTGTTACGAGCAGACACCAGTCTAATCCAGGTGAAAGTCACTGGACAGCGGTGAAAAACATTCTTAAGTACTTTAGAAGGACTAAAGATGTGTTCCTAGTCTTTGGAGGTGAGGAATAGCTCATTGTAAAGGGTTACACTGATGCTAGTTTCCAAACTGATCCAGACGATTCGAAGTCGCAATCAGGATTTGTGTTCACAATAAATGGTGGTGTTGTAAGCTGGAAAAGTTCTAAGCAAGATACTGTGGCTGATTCTACAACGGAAGCAGAGTACATCGCAGCTTCGGAAGCGGCAAAGGAAGGTGTTTGGATGAGGAAGTTTCTCATTGAGCTTGGTGTGTTTCCCAATGCATCTAGCCCATTGGAACTCTACTGTGACAACAATGGGGCAATTGCACAGGCTAAGGAGCCGAGGAATCACCAGAAAAACAAACATGTACTGCGGAAGTTTCACCTCATTCGAGAGTTCGTTAGACGTGGTGAGATAAAGATATGCAAAATACATACGGATTTGAATATTGCTGATCCTTTGACAAAGGCTCTTCCACGGCCTAAACATGAATCACACACGAGAGCTATGGGTATTAGATATCATTTAGATTAGCTCTAGTGTGAGTGGACAATGTTTTGTATCTATGACATATTGTTTATTTATTGAATATCCATGAAAGGCAACTTGTATATGATTAGCAATTATGTTAATTGTTTGTGAAACTCAATACTTGTATGGTTATTCAAAAAGTTGTCCCTAATTTGATTAGCACATGTATTAGTTGATGACTATGTTTCACAAGTCATGGACATGGAGATGTCAAACTAATAATGTGGGCACATGTATGACATGGGGCTGGACTGACCCAGTTTGAGACTTGTTTATCTCTTCTTCAAAACGCGTATGCTTTGTCCTTAGACTTGAGATTGTCGCATGTACTCAAGATGTGAATTGACCTACTTAGGGACTACCAAACGCTGCTCCGTAACTGGGTAGTTATAAAGGTGGTTTTCGGGTTTGTCAGGAAGCATGCTGTGAGGCATGGTCAATCAAGATGGGATTTGCCCCTCTCTATACGAGAGAGATATCTCTGGGCCCCTCGAGTGATCGGATCAAGAAATGCATGGCCGTGCTAGGTTAAGTGTTAACCTCTTGAAGGATCCGACTCACAGATTCGAGAAAGGGAGGTCTTACTTGGAGTTAGACCAAATATCGTGAGGCAAAGGGAATAGCTTGTACGTGATGTTGTGGTGGTTCGTCTGATATGATCTTTACGCATTCATGGGAGTTGACACGTCTTGCTAGAGGCCGCTATCAACTATTGGAACGAGTAGGAGTACTCGAACCATGTCTATGTGTACGTGAACCCATAGGGTCACACACTTAAGAGGTTTGGAACACTGAAAACTTGCTTATGAGATTGTCTCTAGTGCAAGTGGGAGATTGTTGGGAATATGCCCAAGAGACAACTGGATTCGATCCACTAGTCTTAATGGGCCACAAATGTTGTGAAGCCCATTACCAGGGGAAGGGGTACAATATTTATTAGTCCCATATTGCTAATGGAATATGGTGTGGAGAATTTCATCCAAATAAATAGAGACCAAACCCCTCCTGAGAAAGACATGACTTCCGAGCAATAGTTGCTTTTCTCCCCATCGTGCTCGCAGACCTAGCAGTCCGGTGCGCGACGTTTCAATCCTCGTACGTGTGGATACCTCGGAGGTGCTGCGCTTGGAGCACAAGGACGAACCGCACGTGCAGGACCAGACGGACGTAAGCAACTGCACTGCACTGCCACTTCGACGCGTTCGTCTACATCAAGACGGCTTCCGCTGCAACTGCGCATCTAGTGGTAACAATCTGTGATCTATAACTGCTGCTGTTCCTATTTTGGGTGAACGAGTTTTTATGTGTGCTAGCGTAGCCCTCCTCGTTACCCTACAGTCCTCTTGTTCATACTTCTTGCTGTACTTCTTCAGGTTCCTCGAGATCTCCTCTTCCTTCTCAGGAGTCAGTAGTGCTGGTGGTCTTGGGCGCCAGATGAACTGTTCACACCATTCAGTTTATGTAAAAGGCACAACATTACAACAAAAAATAACTATACAGAGCTACCGACTTCCAAGAACATGAGGTAGAACCTCTACCTGATACAAATTATCCTTTGACAGATTATAAAGCATCTTGCCTTTAAACGACCATATTCGAAAACCATTATCCATTTGATGGACTGCTGCAGCCACAGTTGCAACATATCTGAACACAAAGAACTCTAAAACCATCAGTTCCATACTTCCATTAGATTAATGGTATCTAAAACACACAGAAAACACTCCATTATCAAAATTGCTTGTGAGGATTTTAAGAATTTGGAATTTCAACTATATGATTTGCAGGCACATGCTCAAAAAAAACAAGAAGACATGCTTTAGAGCTGACAAAAATTTAAAAACTTTTCTCGTTCAAGCCGTGGAGTTGAAGACTCAAATTTTGACAATAAGATACTAAACAGTAGCACATCATTAAGCCAGACTGACAAACTTCTAATCCAGCAATTAGCTCACCTCCCAGTGGGATCCCACTTGATGTCAGTAGCCATAAAATGATCTCCTGTTTCCATGGTCTCAAGTTCATCGACGTTGTAAAACTCCAGCTTGCCACTTAAGCCCTTCAGCCCGGCAATGAGAATGAAATGCCCAGTAGGACACCAATACAATGAATTAGCTTCCTTGGACTTGAGAGTAGTAAGCTTCGAAACACGGCTAGTGTAGTTGGACGTTTGCATTGAGTAGAAGCTAATATCAGGCTTAGGACCATCACCATGAATGACAGCAAAGCGATGGCCTTTGGGCTCCCATGCAAAGGCAATGATCTTGTCATTTTTGTTGTCCAGTTCAAGGACCTCAATTGGGATATCCCTTTCTTTAATTCTAAAAAGCTCAAACCCTGTGTATGTGCTCTTCTTTGTTTTTGTGTACCTATCAACCTGGACAGCAAGATATTCTCCATTGCTCTGCCAGTACATCTTGCAATCACTGACACTGAAAAGGTTTTTCTGTCGCAGCTCCTCCTTTCCAGGAATTTGCACGAGACTCACCTTTAAGTAACAAAGCATAGAATATATCATTTATCATTAAATATCAAACGAACATCTTGCAAGAGGTTCAGAGCAAATATTTGCTTACCCTTGCAGGCTGGTTTCCACCGCCTGATTCAGGCACAAACAAGGCTATCATAGGATCAGCGGGTGACCAGCAGATGTCAACAACATTTTCTACCTTCAAGGATTTCTTATCAATAAGGGAGAATGTATCAGTTTCATAAACAGATATGATATTCTTCCCAAGCCTCGCAAAATACTTGTCATCCTTCCCGCCACCCCACCTTGGAAAACATAAAATTTACAGTAAGAATCCAAGTGGTTGCGAATTCATTCATAAACAAATGCAGGTTTTTATGCTTTTACCTGAAAATAGGCCATGAAACACCAGAAAAACCAATATTCCCAGCAGTTGTAAATTCATCAGCACTCCCCTTAAAGTCTCGCATTAATTTCCCAGTTCTTACATCAAAAATATTTAGGACAACTTTCTACAGATTAAGAATACAAGTCAGAAAGGAAAACTAAGAGCACAGAAATGAACTTATGACAGTCTCTTACATGTCTGTCACTAGGGTTACTGGGTTTGTGGCTGCTGTATGTGACCAAAAACCTCTCACCAGGAGAGAAGTCGATCAGTTCCACCTGTTACAAACCACTGTCAGCTACAATGACTACTATTGGATAGAATTTAAAGAGTAATGCTAACCAAACCAGTACCTGTGGATGATCAAAGCGCATTAAACGCCCAAACTTATCTTCGCCGCCCCACACCTGTGATCCTTGCCTATGGACCGTCGCCAAGTATGTTCCAAGAGGGGACCATTGAATGAAACTATCCGTCCAGAACTGGCGAAAAAATGAGGTAAAAGAACAAGAGTACACATGAAATCCTATACATGGAAGTAGCACACGGCCAATTTGAAGTTTCAATCTAACTGTAGCAAGAAGTAAACGTTCAATAGTACCTGGTGTTGATAAACAAGCTCAGACGTCAACTTCCTTGCGTCATTCCAGTAAATTTCCGTGCATGTGCCAGCACGCATGACGAATTGATCTCGGGCCTTCTCATCAGTTAGCCACTTTTGCAGATTTTTCTGCAATACACCAATGCAATATCAAGATATTAAGCAATCAAACATGGAAATCTATTATATTTTCTAAAAAATGTAGCTGCAAGGCAAAAGACTTACACCAGCAGTGTATGGCTTAATTTCAGGAGGCATCCATTCATCAGGCACTTTCATATACCTCTCGAAGTCATCAAATATGTTAACTACCAACACGTGAGACTTGTCAAGTCCGCAGCCATTGCCTATTTTCCTAGCAAGTTGAGCTTCCTGAAATGCCAAAACATAGATGCACAAATATAACTCAGTTGCATATTAGTTGTTTAAGACAACATTTACCCTTTTTCAGTTCATCTACTATGGGCAATAATAATTTGATGGGGCTCAATAAAGAGGTACCTACACCCATGATGGTGGCAAAAAGAAAAGGTGGGTTGAACTATTCAGAATATTTCTGGAAATGTCCAATTGTATGGATATCAAAAGCTCATGCAGCAAACTTTAAAAATGCAGGCAGAACAATGGTGTTTGTAAATATAGCATGAGAAGACAACCCCCATAAATAAGGTGTGATTCAATTACAGTAACACAAATTTGGGTGCATGCCCCAGGGATAACTTGTTAGGCAATAGAATCAATCAAGCCCCCAGGGATAACTTGTTAGGCAATAGAATCAGTCAAGTGACAGCATCATTCAAGAATGAAGATAAGAAACAAATGTGACTGACAAAAGCAAACTACCTGTGGGGTATTGTACTCAATGAAACAGTAGCCATAGGTTGTATTTGTATCAGAATTTACAGGCATCCAAAAGCCACCTTCTTTGATCGCACCAGCACGGCTGAAGATCTTGCGTATTACGTTCTCAAGTTTCTCAAACTTTTCTGGATGAACAACTGGCAGATTGTCCACCACAATAGTGTTAGCAAAGCCCATTTCAACCTCTGTAGGGTCCTCATTCTGAATTAGCTCCTCATCATCACTGCAAATTATAATTAATTAGCAACATAGAAGAGTAAGTTAAACGATGTGACAGAACTGCACATTTCACAGTGCTTCAGATTTAGTTTGATCAAGTGTTACCAAATAAATAAAGAATGTGAGCAATATAAGTAGTTACAGTCATCCACTCATGCTTTGGTACACCCAAATATTTGTGAACTGACTATACTCCCATGATTCCTTTCATAATTCCGAACCATGTTTGAAATGGTATTAAATTCTTTTAGCCATACTTATTAACATACCAACAAATAGATAGAATAACACTGAAATCAACCTAACAACAGAAATTGTAACTAAATATGAAAACATACCCGAAACTTAATGTGCTAATTACCTCCGTTCGGCAATTTCGATCCAAGCCCTACCCGCTACAAACAGATCAATATTGCACGAAACCTAGAATTGCATCACAGACCATCGCAGCTGGACGAAACTAACATAGGCGTTTGCAACGGATCGGGGGTCCGAGTGAGAAGCACGGATGGCTACCTGGGGATACCGAAGTCCTCGCCGGCGGGCAGGGTGATGGCGTCGAGATCGACGGAGGAGAGGTCGATCCCGAGCTCCCGCGCACGCGCTTCGAGGCCGTCTGTTGACGCTTTTCTGGTCAACACACACGAGCGCCAGATCGCGCAGCACCAGAAACTTGCACTCGCCGCAGCCTCGGCCCAAACCGGTCAGACCGGTTTAGGGATCCGGTCAAACCGGATTTGCTAAGGCTTCGGTGAAAACCTAGAATCACCACCTCGGGAGGGACCCCGTCGGAGATGGCGTGTCTAGGGTTGCTCTGAGATCGGTCAGGCCACTCAGAACCTCCTTGAACGCCGTCGAGACAAACAAGGAGAGCAAAGGGGTTGGAAAAACTAGGGTTTGAAGATAAAAAGTAGAAAAATAATATTTGATCGATTGGATGATAGCCCTCAATCGGCCACGGCCCTTTATATTTATAGGGTGGGGAGGTCTTGCCCCGCAAGGAATCCTTTTACAATTTGGAAACGACTAGGACTCCTAATTCTACTCCAACTCAGAGTAAACCGGTCAGACCGGATAGAGAAACCGGTCAGACCGGTTTCGGACATTGCCAGATCGGCTACAGTGAAACCGGTCTGACCGCTTTCCAGAACCGGTCTGACCGGTTGCCCCCGACCTGATAGGCGACTGCCAATTTTGGGTGCGAACATATGCCCCCCTGTTTTCTAGTAAATTTTATGCACTAGAAAATATGCTAAGGTCGATATCACAGAATTCACCGGCCATTTTATTCTAAGGGCGATTTTCAACTATAAATTGGTCATATCCTTATCAAGCACTTTGCCAAACACTTGGACAAAATTTCTTCAAGTATCTTCCATTGAGAGCTCTAGGCAGCTGTTGTCCTTGCAAGGTCCCTACCATATAGGAATTTCCTGAACAAATCTTCACAATCTTGAAAGGACCTTCCCAACTTGGAGACCACTTGCCAAACTTGTTGCTTTTCAATCAAATTGGCAAGATCGTTTTCCAAACCAAATCACCTACCCGAAAAGATTTGAATTTTACTTTCTTGTTGTATTCTCTCGCCACTCGCCTCTTATCTTTTTCAATCTCTTCCAAAGCTTCCAAACGCTTGTCGATCACCTCATCAATATTATCCATCATCAAAGCATAGTATGTATCAACATCAAGATTGTTTTGCTTTGCAAGTCTATATGTGCCAAGATTCACCTCTACAGGTAAAACGGCCTCTTGACCATACATAAGCTCAAACCGAGTAACTTTAGTAGCACCATGTTTAGAAATACGATGAGCCCATAAAGCTTCAGATAATACCTCATGCCATCTTTTAGGATGATCTGAAGTAACAAATTCACGCACCTCTTTGGATATGAATGAAGTCCCTTGATCCGTAGTCAAAGTTTGTCGAATATCAAACTTATGTATAATATGTTCTCTAATAAACTCAATTACCTCTCTATGCGTCATATTCTTCAAAGGAACTGCTTCCGTTCATTTGGTAAAATAATCAGTTGCTACAATCACAAAACAATGACCCTTCGACGAAGGAGGATGAATCTTGCCAACAAAATCTAAACCCCATCCTCGAAAAGGCCAAGGCTTAATAATTGGATGCATTAATGCCGCAGGTACCAACTGAATATCCCCATGTTTCTGACACTCCTCACATCCTTTGTAGTATTTAAAACAATCGGCTATCATATTGGGCCAATAGAAACAAGCTCGCCTAAGGAGTCACTTCATCTTGGGGGCCGATTGATGAGTACCACAAATTCCCTCATGAACCTCTGCCATAGCCAACCTAGCTTGATCAGGACCCAAACATTTTAGAAGCAAACCATCAATAGTCCGACGATATAATTCATCACCATCAAGAATAAATTTAAGAGCCCACCATCGGATTTTTCTGTCAACTGAATTGCTAGGATTTTGCAAATAATCCGCCAAAGGCTTCCTCCAATCATCTACTTCGTCTCTATTAAAAACAGCGGCCGAAATAGACCCGGTCTCGGGATACCGGTCAGACCGGTTCTCCGAAGCGGTCAGACCGGAAAAACCGGTCAGACCGGTCTGAGGAAGCGGTGCGACCGGTTCCTCCAGAACAGAACACTCGGCTTCTAAAAACATCGGTCTTCGTTCTTGAAAATTCCTTTTCTGAACGTTATAACCAGATGCTTGCTGAGCCAGAGCATTCGCCTTTGGATTTCTTTCTCGTGGTACATGACGAATTACAAACTCATGTAAACAAGATATAATATCGAAGCACCTATCAAGATAGGCATTCAAAAATCCATCTAAGCATTGACATACCTTAGAGACTTGCTGTACCACCAGTAAAGAATCACCATAAGCTTCTACATGCTTTACTCCCATGTCATGCAAAATTTCCAATCCGAATAGAAGAGCCTCATACTCGACTTGGTTATTAGTACATTCATGATTTAATCGGTTAAGTGCTTCAAAAACAGCCCCATGTGGAGAAGTAATAACAATTCCAATACCACAACCACATTTGCAAACCGATCCATCAAAATGCAATTTCCATGGAGTAAAAGTAACATAACCGACACTTAAATCAAGTTGCTTATCTACTCTATGTTCAACAATAAAGTCGGCTACTACTTGACCTTCCATTGAAGTTAATGGCTCACAATGCAAATCATATTCAACTAAAACATAAGCCCATTTGCCGACTCTACCACTTAAAATTGGTTTGTGCAACATGTATTTGATTATGTCGGTTTGACATGCTACTACACAAGTACTTGGCAAAAGATAATGCCTCAACTTAGTACAAATATGATATAATGATAAACATAGTTTTTCGATAAAGGTGTACCTTGTTTCGGCATATAATAATCTTCTACTCTCATATGCAACCACATGTTCCTTTCCTTCGGTTTCTTGAGTCAAAACACCTCCAATGACATCTTTCTCAGCCGCCACGTACAACTTGAATGGAACCCCAATCTTGGGCGCTTGAAGGACGGGTGGCGAAGATAAATATTGCTTGATCTCATCAAATGCCTCTTGTTGTTTTGCCCCCCAAGTGAAATCAATGTCATTCTTCAACCGAAGTAAAGGAGTAAAGGCATTCACCTTCCCGGACAAATTACAAATGAATCTTCTCAAGTAATTTACTTTGCCCAAAAACTTTTGCAAATCTTTCTTGCAAGTAGGAGCCTTCACATTGTTAATAGCTTCAATCTTTGTAGGATCTATCTCTATGCCCTTTTCATGCACAATAAATCCCAAGAACTTTCCAGCCGATACACCAAAAGCACATTTGAGTGGATTCATCTTCAAATTATATCGACGCATTCTTTCAAATGCAAGCCTTAAATGAGCCAAATGAGAATCTACTCCGGCCGATTTGACAACAATATCATCGATATAAACCTCAACTATAATGCCAAGCAAGTCATGAAAAATCAAATTCATAGCCCTTTGATATGTGGCACTGGCATTCTTCAAACCAAAAGTCATCACTACCCGCTCAAATAGACCAACAAAACCCGGACATAGAAAGACCGTTTTGGCTATGTCCTCTTCGGCCATAAATATTTGATTATAACCAGCATTACCATCAAGAAAGCTAAGAATTCTATGTCCAGATGCAGCATTCACAAGAAAATCGGCTATAGGCATAGGATATTCATCTTTAGGAGTAGCTCTATTGAGATCTCTAAAATCAATGCAAACACGAATCTTTTTTGTTCCTTTCTTTTCAACAGGCACAATATTAGAGATCCAATTAGCATATCGACAAGGCCTAATAAATTTAGCATATAGCAACCGATTGATTTCATCTTTCACTCAGTCATAAATATCAGGATTAAAGTTTCTGCGAGATTGTTTAAAAGGCCTAAAACCAGGTTTAATGGGTAAACGATGTTTAACTAAATCACGACTTAAACCAGGCATTTCATTGTAGATCCATGCAAAACAATCAACATACTCCTTTAATAACTTTATTAACTCGGATTTAAACAAAGGATCAAGATTCTTGTTTACAAATGTCGGCCTAGGTATAGTACCATCACCGATATCTACCTCCTCTAGAGGATCAGCCGATGTAAACCCTTGTCCTAACTTGCTTAAATCATCAAAATCTTCAATGGCCTCACACATATCGTTCTTATGCGCCCGATAGTGCTCACGCCTCTGCTGTAACCACTCTAGATTCGGATCCATCAAATCATAAGAGATGGTATAGCCAGATCTCCGATCGGCTTCATAACAGCAGTAGCAAAGCCATCTTTGGTGCAACCAATGATCTCATAATCAGATAAGTCTAAACCAGATAAGCATTTAAGATTCTCATGACCATCCATAGTAGAACTATCGGCCACTGCAACACAAGCCGACATATCTCCATGAACGACCTCTACTTCATTATCTATCCATTGAATTAAAAATTGATGCAAAGTAGAAGGCAAACACTAGTTTGCATGAATCCAATCACGACCAAGGATTAAACTATAGTTACCTTGTGTCTCAGCGACGAAGAATGCAGTAGCCAAAGTCTTGCTTCCAATAGTGAGCTCCATAGAAGCAACTCCATTGGCGCCCATAGGTTCACCTCCCCCAACGCCACTGACGGTCATGTCGGTCTTGATCAATTCCTCATCTGAACCTCCCAGCTTCTTGAACAGAGAATATGGCATCAAATTAACTATCACCCCTCCATCCACTAGCATACGAGAGATAGGCTTTCCATTGATATGTCCCTTCATGTATAAAGCCTTCAGATGACTTTCAGTAGCTTTAGGCTTCTGGAAAATAGCTTCCTTTGGCCCAAAATCAAGATGAGCAATGTCTTCCTCTGATAACACATAACCATCCATAGACATATGAATTACATTAAGCTCAAGATTCATGCGCTCAGGAGAAGAACCATAATCAACAAGCTCTTCATCATCCTCTGGAGCAGATACCAATGATAACTTGCTTTCACAAATCATAGGAGTGGGAGAAGAAAAACCAGGCGGCGCATCGGGCAAAGCGGTCTGACCGCTTTCGGCAACCGGTCTGACCGGTTCAACCGGTCTGACCGACTTCCCAACCGGTCTGACCGGTTCTGTCTGGGAGCTGATCTTGGCTCTCCACTCTTTCCCTTGTGGAATCATAGGCATGTACTTGTTGAATGCTTCGTCTCTCTGCTTCTCTAGCTCTTTCTCTTTCATCTCCCGAAACCTCAAGCGCTGAAGCTTCCTTCTTTGAGTACGAGATAAACCGGGAGGACACCACCTTGGCAAAAAGTACTTGGAATTAGAACTACTTCCACTGGCCTCATGATCATTAGCAGAAACAGATCCCTTCTGAATAGGTGTCTCAACCTTATTGTCTATGACAATCGGTCCTTTGCCACCGTCTCCAAGGGGAACGTTCATCAACCCAATCTGAATAACATATTGATTTGTAGTTCTCTCTGGGTCAATATCCATCTTATGCACCTCCTCCCTCTGCTTTGGCTTGTAAACTTGCTTCGTAGGAGATGTTGCCGATTTCCCAGGGAAACCGGTCTGACCGGTTTGTGAAACCGGTCTGACCGGTTGGGTCTGGTGACCCCGACCAGATTGGCGAAGTGCCAAACGGTCCTGTCCAGGCCTTGAGATTCTCTCCAATACCGGCCTTCGCGATCCTCCCCATCCATGTTGGAAAGGTTGCTCATACGGCACCCACATCACTCCATTATTATCATAAATTGGACGAGGTGAATATGAATTTGACGCCTCCCATCGCGGAGCAAAATTCTTCTTTGGATGAGAACATTCTTCTTGGTGTGGAGGCACTGTCATTCTCTTTTTTACTGGCCGATCACTCGTAACGGCCTTTCGCTTGGAGTACTTGTCAAATAGCATATCAAAGGTGACATTTGGCCTAAGAGTACTCCCCTGATTCTTTGCAACATTGAGCTTCCAGTTTCCAATCTCCGGACGACTTGGTTTAATCATCTTTGGACGGCCCTGGGGAAAACCGGTCGGACCGCTTTCCCCAACCGGTCTGACCGGTTTGTCCTGCACAGGCTTAAACGGTCTTTGCTCGGTGGGAACGGACGACCCTTGCCCCCCATGTCCAGAGGCTCTCACAGTAACTTTGAATGTTTCCCTGCCATCTGGAGTTGTCTCACATGCAACTTCTCGAATCAACTCTTTTCCCCTCAAATCAGGTTTTATTTCACCAATCACAACATTCTTCCCTTTGGTTGCTTCGGCTTGATGCGGCCGAACCAAGACCTTAGGCTGCTGCAAATCCATAGTATTGACAGGGAAAGGAGTTTTGTCCACTTGCATCTCATGATATGTCAAACGACCTTCATTTATGGCCGATTGAACCTGTCGACGAAACACATTGCAATCATTAGTGGCATGAGAATAAGTATTATGAAACTTGCAATATGCATGCCTTTTCAATTCGTCAAGTGAAGGTAATTTATGAGATAATTTAATATTTCCAGATTTAAGCAATTCATCAAAGATACGATCGCACTTGAAAACATCAAATGTAAACTTAACTTCTTCTTGCCGACCTTTGCTAGCCGGCTTAAGTGATGTACAAGAATAAGTTTTTTTCTTTAGAGGGCCATACAAATTCAGCAGCAAGTACTTCTTTATCACTATCACTTGAATTATCAGACTCATAATCAATCATATGAACATTGGAACGACGTGATCTAGAAGTCTCTCTTTCCTTTTCCTTATTCATTCAGTTTTCAACAACTAAAGCTCTAATTTGCACTTGTGCAACCGAAAGAAAATAAGAACCCTCTATTCTATCTCTTATGGACGACCTTAAACCCTTTAAGCAAATATCAGCAAGGTCCATATCAGTGATTGACAAATTGAAACAACGGTTCTTCGTTTTTTTAAATCTCTTAATGTAAGCAGAAACAGTTTATCTCTACTTTGCCTAACCGATGTCAAGTCTGTCAATTTCAATTGCAAGCTCCCACTATAAAAGTGATCATGAAATTTACGCTCTAACATATCCCAAGATATAATAGAACCAGGAGCAAGTGAGGAAAACCAAGCAAAAGCGGTACCAGTTAAAGATAAAGAAAATAAACGCATTTTAAGAGCATTATATGTACCCGCTTCTCCCAGTTGAGCAATGTATTGACTAATATGTTCCCACGTGGTTCGGTCATCATCTCCACTAAATTTAATTAAATCAGGCATACGCCAACCGCGTGGAAGAGGAAAATTATCAAACTCAGCATCATATGGTTTTTGATACAAATTTGTGTTACCAATATCAACACCAAGTTTAGTTTTTACCACATTAGCCAAATCTTCTCTAAATTTGTTAAATTCAGCCCAGTTAGGATTATTTGGCTGTTGTGGTAGCACACTCTCCAAGTTCATCTTATTTAAGTAGGGAGCAATCTTAGATTGAGCTAGCCTATAACTCTCAAACACATCATCAGGTATAATATTTCTTTGAGCGGATGTCTTAACTGTTGTACCAAATTGAGGCTTAGCAGTACCCAAAGTATTAGTATGAGCATAAACCATTGAATCAGGCAAAACATAAAGTGGCATAGGTTGCTCATGCACTAATTCAAGCGCATTGGTCAGACCGGTCTGACCGGTTCCCTAATGCGGTCTGACCGGTTTGGCCACGTTTGGCCCAGTCGGTTGGAACGGCAGTGATTGACCAATGGTAAATTCAGGTGGCATACCATATATATATTTTTCAGTGTTAGCATTGGGCATGGGTGACGATCTAGGAAAAACTACCCCACTAGCATTAATTTTAGGAACGCTACTACTAGTTTCATTATTGTTAAAGCAAGCAGTGGTCCTATGTTTCTTAAGATCCTCTAATCGTTCTAAACGAGCAATATATGAGGCAAGCAATTCATCACTTTCTACACTATTTTTAGGAACTGCAGTAGAAGGAGTTTTTTGTGATTTACTTACCGTGGGTATTACCTCAACTTGATTGTCGTTCAATTTGATCGCCGGTAGCTCAAATTCTTTCAATCTTGCCACCTTGCCATGACGATCTTTCTTGACGCCAGCCAAAAATTGTGTCTTCATGTAATCTTGTAGCACCTCAAATTTCTTCTGCTCCTCCGGAGTAAGATCTTCCAATGAAGCCGTGATGATGTTATCCATATCAAGATCACATCGAGATCCCATCTTGACTGGAGCTTAGATTGAACGGTCTTTGAAAACCAAATCTTCTAAAAGTCCCCAGCGGAGTTGCCAAAAGTATGTTGACACATTTCTGGTCAACACACACGAGCGTCGGATCGCGCAGCACCAGAAACTTGCACTCGCAGCAGCCTCGGCCCAAACCGGTCAGACCGGTTTAGGGATCCGGTCAGACCGGATTTGCTAAGGCTTCAGTGAAAACCTAGAATCACCACCTCGGGAGGGACCCCGTCGGAGATGGAGTGTCTAGGGTTGCTCTGAGATCGGTCAGGCCACTCAGAACCTCCTTGAACGCCGTCGAGACAAACAAGGAGAGCAAAGGGGTTGGAAAAACTAGGGTTTGAAGATAAAAAGTAGAAAAATAATATTTGATCGATTGGATGATAGCCCTCAATCGGCCACGTCCCTTTATATTTATAGGGTGGGGAGGCCTTGCCCCGCAAGGAATCCTTTTACAATTTGGAAACGACTAGGACTCCTAATTCTACTCCAACTCGGAGAAAACCGGTCAGACTGGATAGAGAAACTAGTCAGACCGGTTTCGGCCATTGCCAGATCGGCTACAGTGAAACCGGTCTCACCGCTTTCCAGAACCGGTCTGACCGGTTGCCCCCGACCTGATAGGCAACTGCCAATTTTGGGTGCGAACACCGTCCATCAGCAGGGGCGGCTGGAGGTAGAAGCCAAGCTGGGCATCCACCATACTGCCTCCGTTTCGCGAACTCTGTGCACAGAAACAGGAAGCGGAAGGATCAGTTCAGGTGAACCCTAAGGATCTGAGACAACGATTCGTATCAGGATGCACACACAAATCGCAATTTCATGCGGAAGATCAGAGCGAAGCGGAAATGTGAACGATCGTATCAGATTGCACACGAATCCTTACAAACTGCAGAAGAAATTGGGGTGATTTCTGGTGGATTGCGCTTCAAGCACCAGAAGAGCAGTGGAGGAGGGCGACGAGTGCGAGAGAAGAAGTCGTTCGAGGTGGAGCCGTGGCGGGGCACGGCGGAAGCAGGCCGGAGGTGCGTCTGGCCGGAGGACTGGAGGAGGGCGGTGGAGGCGGCGCCACGGTGGACTCGGAGGAGGTATATATAGGGGTTTGCGGGAAAGAACTTTTTTTTTAGGACACTTGCGGGAAAGAACCGGGCTGGGTCCGGGCGGATCGGGCTAGTGCAGTGGACGGTGGTGCGGTGGTGCCTAGTTGTGTGGGTTGGGCTTGGGCCACCCCCCACGGGGACGTTGGGCTCCGCCGTCAGGTCAGTTTGGGTTCCGTCAGTGACAGTTAGTTCGATCAATTTTACCGCTCAGGCGGGTGATTAATTGATTATATATGGAGTATATCTCTTATGTTTGATGAGAAGGTGGTGCAAAAGCGCACCACAAAATATATGTTTGAATGAGTCTAACATCGAATATGTTTTGGTAGAAAATTTAAGTGGATGAGCATTCGATTCATCACGTTCAATAGAAGTATGCAATGTGAAAACACTGGTCAAAAGTCTCGAGATTAAACAGTCAATAACATTTATAAAGAGAAAAAAATACAAAGATATTTACAAAGACAAAATATGAGAAAGAACATTTACGGGGAGAAAAATATACTTGCCAATGCAATACAAGTCTACACCACTAGCATAAAAAATTGATACCCCAATTGCTTTGTCCTTAAAGATAAACATGGCTGAAGAAACATGTGCAGTGTTCAGAAACAAACAAACATGGCTGAAGAAAAAAATGTAGTGTTGGCTACATTTCCCTTAAAAATTGATTGGAGCAGCCATGAAGCTAAAACATCACAGTCCTCATTTTTAGCATCATGAGTAAATCGGTGTTAAATCATTAGTAAGTCATAGGGAATTTATCAACAACATGCAAGCTTTCTAGGCCCAATACCTCCGGGTGTAAATATTATATTAGTTTCATATCCTGAACAATATCTCGGAAACAATCTCTAATGTTGTTCATAAAGGTTATAAATATTTTTTAAAAGAAAAAGGTCCAGAGAACAACTACAAAAGTTGTGAATAATACATCTGGATGCTGCCCTCAAAATTTTAAATAAAACATCTGGATGCTTATACGATCTTGTTCATGATCGTGAGGCGTGAGCGGCATAGCAAAAGTTGGAAAATCGGTACTTGTGGTGCTTCGAATGTGCATATATAGTGACACACTAATTTCTGCAATGTAATGTTGGTCTATTCATGATCGTCAGATTGGAGCCTAGTTATTTGAACCGGACCGGAGATCGAACCGCCGAGGTGCTCGGTTCATTGGTTCTAATCGGTTGGACCGTCGGTTTAAACGGTTCAATTAGATTTAATATTTGTTATAAAATACAAACCATCAAAGGGCTCTGGTGGCCAGTCACGTCGGCCGGAAGACTCAGGAACCCCAGCTGCCGCGCTATTTTTGCTTAATTTCTCCCTCTGCGTGCCCCTTCCCAGGTCTGGTCGCGTGTGACGCTCGCCCCGAGCAGTCCAACCGCGGTTCGGAGGGCCGGTTAAATAGCGGTTTTTACTAGAAACCGGCCGGTTCAAACGAAACAGTTCATAGCGGTTCAGTTCATTGGCTGGTCTTTTACGTGGACCGGACCGGTAGGGCCACTGGTTCCCGGTTTTTCCGGACGAACCGCTGGTCCGGTCCGGTTTAAATAACTGGGGATTGGAGTGGATGAAGCTCGCAACTGGACTCCTAGCTTGTCTTGAAGCATCTCGACGGATTTAGGCTAACTCCAACAGATAAGGCAAATGCACTTTTGCTTCGCGGCTCCTATGCGTGTCATTCCTCGCCTCCAACAGAGAAGGCATCCGGGAAGGCAAACTGTCTATGGAGGAGAGAGGGGATGCAAAAGTCCACTCCCTCTCTTCTCAAAGGCAAATGGCAAGCGCGCTGGGCGAGCGACGCGTGGTGGAGGGGCGGCGGCGCGGGGCGAGCGCGGCGGAGGAGGCCGCGCCGTGGCTGCGTCATCACAGGTCGCGCCGTTCCGCCTTCCATTGTCGTCGCGCAGACCTGACAGTCCAGATTCTGTGCGCTCTGCTGTCGATCAAAGAGCCAACGCCAGCCGCCGTGCTCGGGCCAAGGGTGGTATACGCCACCGGCACGAAGCCGAGCACTGCTGCTCCTCCGTATCGTGGCCCACACAGAAGCAAGTATCGTCGTGGCACGCCACCGAAGCAAGTACCGCGGACGCTAGAGGAGGAGCTGGCCGGCCCGGTGCCACAGCGTGCACGTATCGATCGACGAGTCGCGTACGCGAACGAACCCACGTCGAGCAGGTTAAGGTGTGCCGTACGACCCAAACATCCACCTCTGGCACAAAGAGCACCGCGTCGAGCAGGGGCGTGTCCTGGGTCTGGCTCGACGAACTCGATCTCGCATGCTGCGCCGGTGCGCGCGTCGCGGGACACGAACGCCACCGACTAGCGAACAACTCGTGCCAAACGCGATGCCACGGCGTGCACGGCTCCAGGTACAGAAAACTCAGCCCGCGCCATGGTCCAGTCAGGCCGCGCGCTGTTGCGTTCCGTCTCGCAGCCGCAGAAGCCATCTGCGGATCGATCTGCCTCCTTTCCGACTCCCGAGCGGATCGATGCGCGGCGAAACGATCGGTAGCTGCTGCGTTCAAGCTCTACCGCTCCGACGACACGCCACGACGGCCGGTCCAAAGCCGGGCCCCACCGCCCCCGTTTGTCTCTGTGGTTTGTGCATTGCGGCCAGGGAGCCAAAACCGCCACGCTCTAGCCGGGGTGACAACACCACCCCGAAGCCGAGTGCGGGTGGTGAAGCAGCGTCGCCGCCACCCCGTCTAGTCTAGCGCACGCAATCCACAACCACGACAACCAAGGTGTTGACACGAAAACGCGCCAACAAACTTGAAGATCGATCGAACGCACAGAACGGCCGTCACCACGGCCAACACCCGGCCTCCTTCGGGCAAACCGGTCTGACCGGTCTGTAGAACCGGTCTGACCGCTTTGCGTCAGGAAGACGTGAAGACCTAGAAACTCGAGCTCGGGAGGGACCCCGACGGAGCTCAAGCAAGCTAGGGTTGCTCTAGGGTCGGCAGGCCACCTAGAACGCCTTTGAACGCCGTAGAGACGAGCAAAGAACAGAATATGGGGGTTGGAAAAGATTAGGGTTTGAGAGATAAAAAAGTAAAGGATAATTGTGTTTGATTCGATTGGGAATACCTCAATCGGCCTTCTAGCCTTTATATTTACAGGCCGGGGAAGTCTTACCCCTTTCGAATAGGTTACAATATGGGATTAAACTCCGAATCCTAATCCTACTCGAATTACAGAACCAAACCGGTCAGACCGGTTTGGCCGGGCCAGAGCCAATTTTGACTGTCAACACATGCCCCCATGCGTTTTTAGTGAACTTGAGAACTAAAAAGCAAGTAATTACAATTCAGGAGCTAAAATTTATGTTAAGGGCGATATCAACAATATATCGGCCATTGGTCTTCATGCCTCTTGCCAAACACTTGGATAGAATTTCTTCAAATATCTTCCATTGATAGCTTTAGGCAAATGATCTCCCTTCAGCGTCTCTAGCATGTAAGAATTCCCAAAAATGACTTTGACAACTTTATAGGGTCCTTCCCAACTTGGTGACCATTTACCAAACTTGTTGCTTTTCATCCTAATAGGCAAGATCGTCTTCCAAACAAGTTCACCAATCTGAAAATATTTTCCTCGTACTTTCTTGTTGTACGCTATAGCAACACGAAGCTTATCTTTCTCAATCTCCTTCAAAGCTTTCAATCGTTTGTCGGTTACCTCATCAATATTGTCCAACATCAAATCATGGTAATCAACAGCATCAAGGTCATTTTGTTTAGCCAATCTATAAGCGTCCAGATTTACCTCAACAGGTAAAACGGCCTCTTGACCATACACAAGCTCAAAAGGAGTAACTTTAGTAGCACCATGTCTAGATATACGATGAGCCCACAATGCTTCAGATAAAACTTCATGCCATCTCTTAGGATTGTCTTCTATCTTTTTCTTGATTAATTTGATCAAAATTTTGTTACTTGACTCGGCTTGTCCATTAGCCTGAGCGTAATATGGAGATGAATTGAGCAACTTAATTCTATAGGATTCGGCGAATTCACGTACCTCTTTAGACATAAACGAAGTACCTTGATCCGTTGTTAAAGTTTGAGGAATACCGAATCTATGAATAATATTTTGTGTAACAAACTCAATTACCTCTCGATGCGTCATATTCTTCAAAGGAATCGCTTCGGTCCACTTAGTGAAATAATCTGTAGAAACTAACACAAAACGATGTCCTTTTGATGATGGAGGATTAATTTGTCCAACAAAATCCAATCCCCAACCTCGGAACGGCCATGGCTTAATAATAGGATGCATCAATGCAGGAGGAACAAGTTGCAAATTTCCAAAC
This sequence comes from Echinochloa phyllopogon, assembly GCA_033239725.1. NCBI lineage: Eukaryota > Viridiplantae > Streptophyta > Magnoliopsida > Poales > Poaceae > Echinochloa > Echinochloa phyllopogon. Next base: position 42,597,897 of record BTCW01000002.1, on the reverse strand, counting down.
TTCTGACATTCCTCACATCCTTTGTAATATTTGAAACAATCTTCCATAATAGTAGGCCAATAGAAACAGGCTCGTCTAAGTAACCACTTCATCTTTGGAGCCGATTGATGTGTACCACAAATACCTTCATGGACCTCACCCATGGCAACTTTGGCCTGATCCGAATTAAGACATTTTAACAACAAATCTTCGGCGTTTCGACGATATAGTTCATCGTCAATCAAAACGTATTTAAATGATATTCGCCGAATATTTCTTTCTGCACCACGACCAGGATCTCTCAAATAAGTAATAATAGGTACCCTCCAATCCTGATCTTGGACTTTGGATTGATTAGAATCATCCAAAAGATTTTTGCTTCTGTCAGGGGTCGAAGCGGTCAGACCGGTTTCAGAACAGGTCAGACCGGTTTCAGAACAGTCAGACCGGTCTGACCGGTTTCTGAAACCGGTGTGACCGGTTCGTCCAGAACCAGAACCTCGGCTTTCGTTTGCATCGGTTTTTGGAGATAGAAATATTTCTTTGCAACCATATAATCAGATGCTTTCTGAGCCAAAGTATTTGCCTTATCATTCTTTTCTCTTGGAATATGTTTGATAGTAAATTCATCAAAAGAAGCAATGATATCAAGACATCTATCAAGATATGCATTTAATGAACCATTATAACATTGGCATACCTTTGACACTTGTTGTACCACTAGGAGCGAATCACCAAAAGCCTCAACATGCTTTACTCCCATGTCTTGCAAAAATTCCAAGCCAAATAGAAGAGCTTCATATTCAACTTGATTATTGGTTCGCTTTTCTTCTAATCGGTTTGAGAACTCAAAAACGGCACCACTTGGAGAGATCAAAACAGCACCAATTCCGTGCCCATCATTGCAAACCGATCCATCAAAGTATAGCTTCCATGGTGTACAAGCAACATAGCCGACGTCGAAGTTGTTTGTATCATTTATTCGATGTTCAACTATGAAATCAGCTACAATTTGGCCTTTCATTGATTTTAAAGGTTCACAAGCCAAATCATACTCAACCAAAGCATAAGCCCATTTACCGACTCTTCCACTAGAAATCGGCTTTTGCAACATATGTTTAATCACATCGGTTTGACACAACACGATGCAAGTGCTAGATAATAAATAATGCCTCAATTGAGTACAAGCATGGTACAAGGATAAACATAGCTTTTCAATGAAAGTATACCTTGTTTCTGCATCGATGAACCGTCGGCTTACATAAGCAATCACATACTCCTTGTTGCCGATTTCTTGAGTCAAAACAGCCCCAATAGTTCTATCTTTAGCCGCCACATAAAGTCTGAATGGAACCCCTCTCTTAGGCGCCCTAAGTACCGGTGGTGAAGACAAGTATTCTTTGATCTTCTCAAAAGCTTCTTGCTGTTTTGCCCCCCAGTTAAAATCGGCTTCATCTTTCAACCGAAGTAAAGGAGTAAAAGCATCAACCTTTCCAGACAAGTTAATTATAAATCTTCTCAAGAAATTTACCTTGCCTAGAAACCTTTACAAATCTTTCTTGCAAGTAGGAGCTTCGACTTTCTTCATAGCTTCAATTCTCTTGGGATCAACTTCTATGCCGTTCTCATGAATAACAAACCCAAGAAACTTCCCAGCCGAAACACCAAAAGCGCATTTGAGTGGATTCATCTTCAAACCATACCGTCGCATCCTTTCAAGAGCAAGTTTTAAATCGGCTAAATGAGAATCCAAGCCATCCGATTTAACTACGATATCATCAATATATACTTCCACAATAACACCAAGTAAATCATGATAGATTAAATTCATAGCTCTTTGATAAGTTGCACCGGCATTCTTTAATCCAAAAGTCATAACCACCCACTCAAATAAACCAATAAATTCCGGACATTGAAAGGCCGTTTTGTGCATATCTTCTTCGGCCATAAAGATTTGATTATATCCGGCATTACCATCAAGAAAACTAACAATACGATGTCCAGAGGCTTCATTGATTAAAACATCGGCTATAGGCATAGGATATGAATCTTTTGGAGTGGCTTTATTAAGATCTCTAAAATCAATGCAAACTCTAAGTTTTCCCGAATCTTTCTTTTCAACGGGAACAATATTAGAAATCCACTCCGCATAACGACAAGTCCGAATAAAACCAGCATCTAACAAACGATTAACTTCTTCTTTTATTCGGTCATAAATAGCGGGATTAAAACGTCTAGTCGATTGTTTAAAAGGTCTAAAACCGGCTTTTATCGGTAAACGATGCTCAACCAAATCACGACTTAAACCCGGCATCTCACGGTACTCCCAAGCAAAACAATCGACATACTCTTTCAACAAATTTATTAATTCAGCTTTAAACTTAGCCGATAAATTCTTGTTTACAAAAGTCGGCCTAGGAATAGTACCATCACCAATATCTATTTTTTCTAAGGGTCGGCTGACGTGAAACCCTGACCCAACTTATCCATATCACCAAGATCTTCAATAGCTTCGAACATACCGGCCGAATGTGTTCGATGATGATCAATTCGGTCTTGAAGCCACTGTTCCGACGTAAATCGGTCTGACCGGTTTCCAGAAGCGGTCTGACCGGTTTGGCTTGGCTGGCGCTGTTCAGGTCTAAACCGGTCTGACCGGTTTCCAGAAACGGTCTGACCGGTTTGTCTCTGTTGATTTGTTTGCTCCATTAATTACAGCAAGTAATTCAACCGATTTTCCATCGGCTTTAATGTAGCAGCAACAAAACCATCCTTGGTGCAACTGATCAGTTCATAGTCGGTCAAATCCATGCCCGACAGACATTTGACTTTCCCATTTGCACTAAGAGAATCGGAATCGGCCGTTGCAATGAAGGAAGAAGTATCACCATGTACAACTTCAACTTCATCGCCGATCCACTGAATAAGATATTGATGCAAGGTAGAAGTAATACATTTATTTGCATGAATCCAATCTCGACCAAGGATTAAACTGAAGTTACCTTGCACCTCGGAGACGAAGAAAGCCGTAGCAATAGTCTTGCTCCTGACGGTCAACTCCATAGAAGCTACCCCCTTGGCACCAATGGGATCACCTCCACCAACTCCACTGACCGTCATGTTCGTCTTGATCAATTCTTCGTCTTTTCCGCCAATCTTCTTGTAGAGAGAATACGGCATAAGATTTACAATAGCTCCACCATCAACCAACATACGAGAAATTGGCTTCCCGTTGATGTGTCCTCTCATATATAAAGCCTTGAGATGATTCTCTGATTCACTAGGCTTCTGAAAAACAGCATCTCGAGGTCCAAGTTGAAGATGAGAGACTTCCTCCTCCGGCACCACATAATAATCAGAACATAAATACGCAACATTAACTTCCATGTTGTCACGTTCTGGAGAAGGCTCAAAATCAACCAATTCTTCATCTTCAACCACTGGAGGAATTGGCGGAGTAGTATCGATGGTTGAAGTGACCTCAGCTCCCGCTTCTGTCGTCAAACCGGTCTGACCGGTTCCAGAAACCGGTCTGACCGCTTCTGCAGCGGTGGGCTGATCCAAACCGGTCTGACCGGATTCAGAAACCGGTCTGACCGGTTGTGCTGCTGATTGCACAACGGGCTTAGCTTGCCAAATCTTGGTCTAAGGAATCATAGGCCTGTAACTGTTGAAGTATTCATCCCTCAGCTTCTCAGCTTCCTGTTCCCATTTTTCTTTGTTCTGCAAGCGCTGTAATTTTCTCTTTTGTGTATGAGTTAATCCAGAAGGACACCACCTTGGTTGGAAGACCTTCTTTACGCCCTTGCTACTACTAGCCTCATGATCATTAGCTATGACCGGCCTTTTGACTGGAACAGGAGTCGAATCTCCAATGACTATCGGCTTTCTACCCAAGTCTTGCATAGCCACTGGAATATCGCCAATTCTTACAAACCCACTGTTTTTGGCTTGCACGTCCTCCTTCTCCTTGACACGGTATTCTTGCTTAGGAGGAGCTTGGAACCTCTGCTCAGACCGAAACCGGTCTGACCGGTTTACAAAACCGGTCTGACCGCTTTTGTGAGCAGCCGAAGGACCTGATTGGTATGAGCCCAACCGGTCATGTACCGAAGTCCCAGTAACATCGCCACGACGCTTATAAGCTATAGGATTGATCCAACGCAGCGGTGACCTCTGTCTCTTTTTTGTTGGCCGATCAACTTGAACGGCCTTTGTGTACTTGTTCATGAGCTGAGAGAAAGTAGGTCCTTGCTTCAGAACCCTTTCTTGAACCTTTGGCTCATTAAACTTCCAAGTACCCACTTCCGGGCGCTTGGGCTTGAAAGTCCTTGGACGGTCTGGAGACAAACCGGTCTGACCGGCTTGGGAAACCGGTCTGACCGGTTTCGCCTGACTAGCGAACCGATTTTCTTCCAAGGAACTTCCTTGCCCCCCCCCCCCCCCGGGGGCCTTGATGTGTTAATTGTAATCTTCAGAGACTCTTTTCCATCTAGAATCTTCCCAATCATCACTGTTCTGACCGGAACTTTGTCATCAACTTTTTCCGCCCTTGGGTCTCCAATCACCACGTTCTTTCCCTTAGCTCCATCGGCTTGTGACGGCCGAATCAACACTTTAGTATTCAAATCCAAGGTATGAACAGGGAAAGGAGTCTTATCAACTTGCATTTCAGCTAGCACTAATCGACCTTCATTAAGGGCCGATTGTACCTGTCGTCGAAAAACATTGCAATCGTTGGTCGCATGAGAAAAAGAATTATGCCACTTACAATATGCACGATTTTTCAATTGATCGGCTGGTGGAATTGCATGAGAAAGTTTAACAAAGCCATTCTTAAGCAATTCATCAAAAACACGATCACATTTGGCTACATCAAAAGTAAACTTAATTTCTTCTTTCCGATTTTTCTGAATCGGCTTTAATGAAGGACAAGAACCAGGTTTACTCTTTGATGACCAAACAAATTCAGCAGCATAAATTTCTTTATCATCGTCCGAACTATCGGAATCATTATCAACAATATGCACATTCGAACGATGAGGTTTAGCAGATTCTTTTGAATTTTTAAACTTAAGATCTAAACTCATAGCCTTCATTTGCAAGTGGTTAATAGTAAGGAAATCAGAACCTTCTAGTTTTTCCTTGAAATGAGACCGTAAGCCCGCTAAAGCTAAATCCGCTAAATCCTTCTCAGAAACAGTTACGTTAAAACATCGGTTCTTAACATCTTTAAATCTTTTGAAGTAATCAAGAACCGATTCTTCTCGGCTTTGCTTAACCAATGTTAAATCAGACAATTTAGCTTCGTTTTCTACGCTAAAGAAATGATCATGAAATTTACGCTCCAATTGAGTCCAATTTTGAATAGAATTAGGAGCAAGCGAAGAAAACCATAAAAAAGCAGTTCCAGTTAAAGATAATAAGAACAACCGTATATGCAATGCTTCATAAAATGATGCCTCTCCTAATTGCAAGATATATTGACTAATATGTTCCCAAGGAGTTATATTATCTTCACCGCTGAATTTAATAAAATCAGGAACACACCAACCATTAGGATAAGGAACCAAATCAAATTCAGCCGGATACGGTTTTCGATATAAGTGTGAAGTACCCAATTCAAGTCCGAGTCTTGTTCTAAGTGTATTAGCTATATCTTCTTTAAACTTAGCTAACTCAGCTTGATAGTTCCCATCACCTCTATTTTGTGGAAAACGGGGAACATTATTCATCGTATTTTGAGAAGTATTCGGAATCGGCCCGTGAGACGCGCCAGATCCGTGGGGTATACTTCCCATACCCGTACTGCGTGGAACATTGTAAACAGGACCAGGAGCAACCGTATTAGATAAAACCATCGCACCCGGTGCCCCTGCACTCATGGAACCGGTCTGACCGCCAGAAGGGGCCAAACCGGTCTGACCGGTTGTGAAAACCTGTCTGACCGGTTCGTGGACCGAACCAAGGTGAGGTGATTGTCCCGCATAAAAATTCATCGGCATGCCTAAATTAGGATCTAAAACATGTTCTGGCACGCCTGATGAGCTAGGAGTTGAGTTAGGTAATTCATTAGATTCTGCATTACTTTTACCCTTATCAGAATTACCCGACATATTAGCAATCAACTCACTAGTAACAGTTTGTGCAGCAAGCAATTTATCATCCATCATGCGAGTAATTTGCTGCATTAAATCAGAGGATTCGCCAGTTACCTTTGGAAGTTCTTCAACTTGGTCGTTTGCCAGCTTGAAAGCCGGCATGACTAATTCCTCCACTCTCTTGACAAGACAATCGCGATCCTTTTTGAAGCCCTTCAAGAATTGCGCCTTGAAGTGCTCCTCAGCAATCAGGTACCGCTTCCGCTCCTCGTCCGTGAGCTCTTCCATCGTCGCGGCGATGATGTTGTCTTTGTCAAGGTCGCACGTTGATCCAGACATGATTGGAGTAGATTGAATCGGTCTTGAAACCAGATTAATCTTCCCCAGCCGAGTCGCCAAAAAGTATGTTGACACGAAAACGCGCCAACAAACTTAAAGATCGATCGAACGTGCAGAACGGCCGTCACCACGGCCAACACCCGGCCTCCTTCGGGCAAACCGGTCTGACCGGTCTGTAGAACCGGTCTGACCGCTTTGCGTCGGGAAGACGTGAAGACCTAGAAACTCGAGCTCGGGAGGGACCCCGACGGAGCTCAAGCAAGCTAGGGTTGCTCTAGGGTCGGCAGGCCACCTAGAACGCCTTTGAACGCCGTAGAGACGAGCAAAGAACAGAATATGGGGGTTGGAAAAGATTAGGGTTTGAGAGATAAAAAAGTAAAGGATAATTGTGTTTGATTCGATTGGGAATACCTCAATCGGCCTTCTAGCCTTTATATTTATAGGCCGGGGAAGTCTTACCCCTTTCGAATAGGTTACAATATGGGATTAAACACCGAATCCTAATCCTACTCGAATTACAGAACCAAACCATCTGACCGGTTTGGCAAACCGGTCAGACCGGTTTGGCCGGGCCAGAGCCAATTTTGACTGTCAACACAAGGCGAGGGTGTGGCGCGTCGTGGCGTCGCGCCGAGGTGACCGGCATGGAGGCTGGCTATTTAGGTCGGCGAGCGGCAATGACCGGCGCCGCTTCCGGGCCGGGGTAACCTCTCTCGGCCTCTCCCTCTCGCTGGGTGATATGGGGCACTAAGGCCCGCGATGGCCGGCGGCGATCGAGCTCCACGTCGATGCGAGATGCTTGGCGTGTCCAAAGTTGGGGATCGGCGCGGGGGCCGGCCGGCCTCGTATGCCGTAGAGCTCAGAATCGTAGGGAGGCCCGTGCAGTGCCAGGCAGTGGTGCCCTGCAGGGAGAGGGAGGTGTGCGTGCTTCCGGGGAGCAGCCGCCGACGTTGCCATTGCCAAAGTTAGGAGTCACTTCGCGGTTGACACTTCACTCTGACTCTGCGCGGACTCAACGCCACAATTTCAAATGTCGTTACCGTTCGATTAATATAATAAGCAGAACGGCAAAGGGATAACGGACGGATCGAGATTCTAACGGGCCTGCACCGAAACTTACGAAACAAAGCTTTGGGCCGCAATCCGCCCACGGCCCACAGTATCGGAGTGGGTACAAAAGACGGGAGCCTCCGACTGGGCCGAGTGGAACACGTGCCGAGCCCAGAAACCTATAGTGTTCCCCCTTGCGCTCTGCACCGCCGTGCACCCGAACGGCGATCGCCGACGGCATGGCCACCGCCGGCGTCTTCTCGTCGGTGCCGGGGGCGGGAGGTCGCGTAGCGCTCTTCGCCGTGAAGCGCCCGCTCTTCTCATACCCCTCCGCCGCGTCTCCTCGTAAGCGATTTTGATCCGGTTGGGGATTTCTCTCTCGGCTTGAATCCCATTGGTAATGACGCGAACCTGCAGGCTTCGCTTCGCTCCCGGCGTCGGGTGGGATGGCGGCTGCGGTACCGGTGGTGGGCGGACGCGCTATTCTCCTCGCTTCGCGCGCAAGGTCTCTGACTTGTACAATAGTTGATGGCTTTGTGACTGTTAGCATCGCGCGCAAGCTGGTGGAAGAAGTAAAGAGAAACACACTTACCTTGTTCCTTCTGTTTGTTGCGCTTGGGATTGGGAGCCTCGCTTCCAACAGATACACTTGCTCGGATTATGCAATCATGCTTGTGAACGTCTGTGAGAAGGCGGAGAAATTCCACAACAGATCCCATTTCCCATGTATCCATGTAAACTTCATGACAAGGTCCAGGACTCTTTAATAGCAATTCACAGTTAAGAGAGAATAAAGGCTAGTTGATAGTTGATATTGTCAGGGGAACCAAACACATTTACACAAGGAATATACTAGCAAGAACTAAAAATTAATGAACCGCCAACGTTTTGAGCTAATAATCACAAACCCATCAACTATTGTGCATATTTTTAAAAATACACCAATGTTCATGGTTGCTGTCACATAGACCCACATTATATGTTTGTGTACAAAGCCCACGTATCAGCCTTGTTGCTTATCCATGCCACCTTAGACAGACCCACAAATTCCTAATAAAAATGGTGAGGCTGACATGTGAGCCCAAGGTCAGCATAAATAATAGGCCTGGGAGATAATAATCTTGGGTCTTGGTAGGTCTCTGACTTGTACAATAGTCGATGGTTTTGTGACTGTTAGCATCGAATGTTTGTGGATATGAAACTTAAACTAAGATATGCTATTCATAGAATTCCTTCTTTTAAAACTGAGATTGTTATGACCATATATAAAATTCCCACCCGCACTTTTGGAATTTTAAATATTTCTCCAACTAAGTTCCTTCGAATACACTCTGATAGTTGCTGGCATGCTTTCGCTAGTCAAATAGATAAGAATATTCCTAAAAATATTTAGATTTCCACAAATGAAAAATAAATTATAGATTGGAGTATACCATGAATAGTTAGGAGGAAAAAAAGAAAAGAGTGCATGTCGTAATTTTGGGGGACTAGGTAACATCAAGAGTAATGCTAAAAGAGTAAAATACACGAGTGGTTTCTGAACTTGTCTCGTGGCGTCGTCTAGGTCTCCGAACTCTCAAAATGCATATTTGAGTCCATAAATTTGCTAAACTGTGCCATCCAAGTCTAAAGTTCCAAAAATACCTCCATGCATGAAGGCATGGCCGCAAATTGAGCATGATTTTTTACATCATTTCTCTCATCAAATCAGTTATTTTTATCACAATAATTAGAAAACTTTATTTGATTGTACCATAACATAATTATAGATTAAGACAGTACAGTGTATCTCAACAACATAGGGTCGCCGATAGAGGAACCGCAGTCACTTGTTATCAAAATGCACAACAGTAGACGAGCTAATTTCAGAAACCACCTGCCACATTGCTTGCCTACCTGGTACCGGAGCTTCAGATGCAAGCAGAGAATGCAAGAATTTTCAACCGCTACGAGCTCCGGCAACATCGCTCTGCAACAAGATCAAGAAGAGGCAGGAGCTTTGACGCTAGCCGGTGACAGGCTGGCAGCCTCCGCGGAGCTCTCTTCTCCCGAGAGTTAAGTTTCACACTTTTTTTGTCCCTTAGCCAAAAGAGCTCTTGTAAAACTATAGCCTCCCAGAGCCATGTACTCTCTTTTATATATATATATATATATATATATATATATGCAAAATGAGAACTAGTAGTCTAGCTAGTACAATTTCATGTCAGTTTCGTCCGATCCAAAGACAGTATTATATCTGAACATTTCTCATAAGAATCTTTGTAGACCTAAGAATGGCACAAGAGCACACGCTAAAAATGAAAAGAAAAAACTTTCTAGTACAAGTTTCCTCATCCATCGGTCAATTGTCATCGTCGATGGCAAAATCTATCTCAGACAAAGTGTCAGGGCAACTCTGTTTTCCTTCAGGGATCTTGATCGGGTCGAAGATGCTTGGGAGTAAATATTTCCCGTATTTCTTCAAGCCTTTTACCTCAAATCTGACTGAGAAAAAATACATTGCGAAAAGTACAAACCTGTGGCACATGAGGAGAACAACCATGTCATATATGGAAGACCAAAGAAAAAATTAGGCAAATCATGCAACAAAAAACATGGGTTTTGATCACCAAATTCAAAGTCTCGAGAATTTGAGACTGCACATGAAGCAATTCCTGAATACTTTACATTTTGTAAACATTGTAGGCTCTGTGTCCCAACCTCAGACCTATCAGTAGTTTTTTTTTTAAGCAACAGCAGGATATGAGGTTGCATGGGAACAATTAGTAGAATATTCCTTTATATATTGGATCCATGCCACTATAATTGTCATGCTTCATAGATATGCCACTACAATTCACATATTAGGAAAGATGCCATTACAGTCCGAGTGTAGTACATGCATATAACTCAAATCTAGGATAACTCAAATAGTAATGGTATGACTCATGATACCATTCAAATTGTACGACATATTTCAAACAAGACTGGAATTATAATGTCATGGGATCCCAAAAATCATATAGTAATTGTGTTTTCATAATTATGACATGTTTCCACATATTATTTTTGCAAATATGACACAATTTAGTGTTATGTTACTAGTAGGGATAGTATTATTTCAGGAGTAGTAATGATGATAAAAGTACCTGAATAGCGATAGTATTATTTGACAAAGAATTGAGGAACTAAAGATGTAAATTAAACAATAGTATTAGTAGCACATGAAAAAAGCCAAAGTTAAGTCACTCTGCACAAACCTGGCTACCCAGTTATGGAAGGCAACCTGATCGATAAGGCCCTTAGCAAGTATAGCCATCGTAACAACTAATGCATATAAAATTGTAGATTCAGTAATCGTTTTGCATTACGCTATATGGATCTCTACCTAGTAAAAATTATTACTGAATGACGAGAGATACGGACTGACATAGTTTAATCCGGATGATCATGTCGGGCGCAAACCCCCACCTCCTGACATCTGCCGCTATAATACAGAGCCTGTAGAAAGCGTAGCTCAACACGAAATCGATGAATGCCGAAGGCGCTGCCTTACAAAGACGGTGCAGCGCCACACACGCCATGAGAGCACCTGCATATGCATAGTTAGATCGTTTATTTTGGGAGTAATTCGCTATACTTTTCTCTTCATAATGCAATGATACGCAGGAGCTCTCCTACTTATTTGAGGAAAAAAAATGCACAGCAGACGAACAAAGACAAGCAACCGTTAGCACGTTGCATGCACGTTCGACGTTCTCGCGGATGTTTGTTGTCACTTCATACTTACCAACGGACAAGCCGATGTGGAACTCTTCGACGTCGTAGGCGGTTTTGAGCCTGCGCACGTCGTCGAAGAGCTCCCGGAGCGGGCGGAAGAGTGGGCCGGCGGCGGCGCCCTTCACGGCGGCCGCGGCTTCCTTGGACTCGCGCACGAACCGTTCATGGATGGCCTCCGGGCCGAAGTCCGTGTTCTCGAACTCGATGAGTTCCTCGATGGTCGGCACCCACGAGGGCAGGCCCGCGAGGACGTCCTCGGTCACGCCGTCGAGGCCGGTGGTGTGGTTGACTGACGGAGCGCACCGCAGCGCCGTCGTTGGACGGGCTGCCGATCGGAGACGGACGGCGCGCGCCGGGACGGCGGCGGCGGATCGGAGACGGACGCGCGATGGGGCACGACGCCGTGCGGGTCACCGGCGGCGCGCCGCCCGCCCCGGGAAACAGCATGCCGGCAGCTGCCATTGCTTGCACAACGGACCGTCTCGTGCACTATCAACTCGCGACGTGAAGGGAAAGTTCTGGCCGCTGGTGGGCTCGATCGACCAGCGGACGTGATCTGTTGGTGTTGTGAAGTTGGCGGCGCCGTCCGGTTAGCACTGATATATTTGACGATATTACTCGTAGGTGTTGGGATCGGAAAGGAACAAATCAATTTGTTGCATGCTTCCGAATTCGTCTCTCGTATATATATAGTAGGGAAAGAAAAAACGAACTCGTTTTCCGTGGGGATTTTCCTTGCACTGAAACTAGCATATCAGTCCTGAATACTACTGGCACACACGCACGGTCAACATCAACGACCAAGGAAGTACAGTAGACGGTAGCGTATGTCATCATCAGTTCAGAAAATGTCGGAACGCACATGTATTATTGCACATTTGCACACTAGAACAACGCACGCATGCCCGTGCCAGCCACGCGTTGCATTGAGCGACGCCGCAGCGGCTCCAGAGTGGACACCACCGGTCATCAGGCCGCTGTACGTTTCGTCTCCCGTCCCGCGGCCCTCCTCCCAGAAGCTGTGGTGAAGCAGCTTGGCCGGGTCTAGCGCGTGCAAGCCACCACCGGTTCGTTCGCAGTTCGCATCCCAAGTTCTGGGAGGCATCGCCGCGCTGGGCCTGGCGCACGACACCGGCCGCCAACTGCGAGCGTCTCCACACTCCACAGCCTGGTCAAGGGCTTCGTCTTCCGCTGCCTCCCTCGCGGCGCACATATTCATTAGCCTCGCCGGAAGAACCTGACGCGGCTTCCCGTGAACGAACGAACGGAGGTGTTCAAAAGACGGCCCACGGAGTAGAGGTTCAAAAGACATCATCACCCTACGGATGGGCTGTTTGGAACACGTGCCTAGCCCAAAACACACTTGTTCCCATAGAGAAACGGCAAAGGAATCTAACGGGCCTCCTGCATCGAGACGATTTTTGGGCCGCGGTTATCGTAGACGGCCCACGAAGTAGGGGTTCAAAAGACGGCAGCCACCGGCTGGGCCGATCGGAACACGTGCCTAGCCCAAAACACTCTTGTTCCCCCTTCCGCTCCGCACCGCCGCGCACGCGAACGGCGATCGCCGACGCCCGGCGGCATGGCCTCCGCCGGCGTTTTCTCGTCGGTGCCGGGGGCGGGAGGACGCGCGGCACTCTTCGTCGCCTCCACCGCGCCAGCTGGTAAGCGATTTCGAATTTGGTTGGGATTGGGATTTCTCTCGCTCGCTTGAATCCTACTGGTGTCGACGCGAATCTGCAGGCTACGTCGCCGCCGCCGTCTTCGCTCCGCTCCCGGCGACGGGACGGTTCGCGGCTCCGGCACCGGGGATGGTACGGGGCGCCGCTCTCCTGCCGATGCGCTCCATCGTGCTGCATTCCTCCATGGGTAAGCATCGGGTGGGGGTTTGGAGTTTCGCGTCGTTGTTCGGGTACCGAGTCGCTATTCCGTGCAGGGACCGCGCGTCATGGGGAGGTTTCCGCCGGCGCCTTCGGTCCCTACTCTGCGGTGCGAGGATTCGCAGCGAGCTCACGCGCCACCCGCTCAGTATCCCTGCGCTTCGCCGCCGCCGCCGCTACTCGGGGTAAGCAGTAGTGCCGTGGGGGTTTTGATTCTCACTCGTATCGCGTAAGTTCGACGGCGATTTTGGTTGTGCTGTTTCGCCAATGGCACTGAGATGCAGAGCTCGTGCTGCAGAGAGCGAGGGGCCGCCGCCGCCGCAACAACCAGGCTTCTTGACTAGAGTCGCGGAGCTTTTTTTTTTTTTAGATAATGGAAATATTTCCGGCCTCTGCAATGAATGCACACAGCCAAATTCTTACAAAGTCTTCAGCTCAATAGCTGAGAAAAAGAGAAACAATACATAGGAAGAGAAAATAATCATAAGCAATGTCTAATATTGCCTATCCATCCATTCTTGGAGAAGATATCCAAAGCTTCTATTGCTTGGCTCGTCGAATAGACGGTCTTCCTAGTGTCTTCACGCTGCATTGATAAATCATAGCCAATATGTTCCCTCAAAAGGTAGCTTTCAAAGCAATGTAGAAGATCGCCCACGAACATCCGAGCACGAACAATGAATGCTGAAGCACCATATGGATCTCCACGACGACGTCTTCAAGAAGAACATGACGCCAATGGCGCCATCGTCATCGGCCCGAGATAGGGCTTGGTTTTCACCGAAGAATCAAAACATGGCCATATATTCAGGGAAGTATACACGAAGTCGCCTCCAAGGAGGAAGTGGCACCCGCAGGCGTCACCGACTAGGCTTTCGCCCCAACCTCCACCACGCCATGACAGCAACCGTTTGAGCTAGAATATGCCTCACCGAGCTGCTGATGGTGCCTAGCATGCCGCGATTGTTGATAACCAACTGTTGGCAACTCGATTCATGCCTACCGCTGCAAACACAACTACTGTTGTGTCGTGTGCTCGTCCATTGTCCACTGCCGGCCACTGTTATTGGGCCAGGGAAGACGACAGGAAGGCTCCCCTGACGGATCCGGACTGGGGACGACATCAGGATGTCCACCCCTGACGGTGTCGGCCCGGGGAAGTCGACGGGAGGGTCAGCAGGGCGCACATCCGCATTGCCAGACCGCACCAGGCCCCGCATGGCCGCCATCGAATACCGTGATCGCCGGCGGCGGCCACGGCCAAATCCTGCGATGGAGGATGGCGGCGCCGGCAGGACCTCCAGATCCAACAGGAGGGGGCAGGGGTGTCGATAGCTGTGGACCGAGCTTAAGGCAAATGGCAAGCGTAACGCATTCACAGTACTCGTTCTCATCTTCGCCACTGGTATCGCCACACTTGCCTGCGTGAAGCACCCTAGATCAGATCATGCGTTGCTGATAGTCAACATCTGCGACAAGGCTGAGAAGATATACAAGTTTGTTTCACACATTTTTCCAATCATCTTCCGTTAAACGGTATGCTAATCTCCCGGTCTCTTTCAGTTGTTCAATATATGTGATTAGTCATGTGAATTCAATGCATTATACATGCTTAAGATGTTATCTAGTACAAACTAGATGTTACGGATGTGAGTACTACATGGATGAGTAAGTAGAATGATGTGGAAATGTAATGCTGAAGCTTAAAAATTTCTTATGGCTACCTTTACAATCCGTATTCAATCTGGAATTCAACTCAAGAAGAGGCAATAGAAATTATGGAAAGTCTGTTTGTTGGATATGTGCACAATCCTTTTTGGAAACAACTGATCACCTCCTTTTTGGATGGTCGTCAGCACAATCTTTTTAGGCTTCTCTAAATTCAATTAATGGTTTCTGCAACATGACTTCCTCTAAAGTCCAAAAGCTACAGTACAACTTGAGGTTATACTATTGTTTATAGAAGTTATAATTTGTGGTTATATTGTTCACTAAGTACAACTTTTACTAGTTGGAGAATAGCAACTGGAAAAATACATCCCTTCTTTTGCTCAAGCAATGTGGAAAATTCATTTTCTTAATGCATAAATTATGTCTTATTCCACAGATGTGACGAGGTCCAAACTGGATGGGTGTCTCGAAGTTAAAGATTTTCCTTTCAGCTTTTGAAGTCATCACAAGAACCATTCATATAGGATGCATATTGATCTATGTAGTTCTCATTATGGCATACATTGTGTGTCTATGCAGCGACGTGTATCTACAACTTGTGGCCCAAACTGGATGGGTATGTATCTCAAAGTTTAAGGTTGCCTTTCAGCTTTCAAAGTTACAAGAACTTCATAGGATGCGCATTGATCGATGTAGTTCTTATTATGCCGTACATTGTGCATGTAACTGCGCCTCGGACAACCAAGTAATGCAGTGACGTGTATCTACAACTTGTGTACTGCTGGGAGCGTACATGTGCCTTTGTTCTCCACAATTTTCATCTCGCTCTGTTATAATAGATTGGCAACATCGTCTTTCTATATTTTGAAATCGAGAAGCAACTTCTCTAAAACACATTCATTTATGTTTCAATTTTGATTGTGTTGCTATGGTAAATCTTTACACGACACAGCTGAAATGGAGTGGTAGAGTATGATTCTGACACAAAGGATGTAGTGCTGAAACCTGAAATGTGTGAAACATTTGTCGGGACTGTGTGCCCTTCCGTTGGAAGAGGCCAAACCTTTTCTTTTCTAATAATTATACAAAGAAACACAAACTACAGCCAGCACGTGAGGGATAACTTTTTTGTGAAAGCTATATCACACTTCTTTTCATGATACCAAATCTTTCAAGAT
Organism: Echinochloa phyllopogon; assembly: GCA_033239725.1. Classification (NCBI taxonomy): domain Eukaryota; kingdom Viridiplantae; phylum Streptophyta; class Magnoliopsida; order Poales; family Poaceae; genus Echinochloa; species Echinochloa phyllopogon. The sequence continues at coordinate 42,581,937 of BTCW01000002.1, read as the reverse complement.
GCAATACAAGCACGAGTGCATACATGTAAACAAATGGCCGGAATCGATCTTCATCATGGTTCACCATCAGTCGTCTTCATCGATGCCAAAATTGATCTCAGATATAGTGTCGCACCACTCACGTCTTCCTTGCGGCGTCTTAAAAGAGTCGAAGAGCATTGGGAGCATATATCTCCCGTATTTCTTTAGGCCTTTAACCTCCCAGCTGACTGAGAAAAAATAGATGGAGAAAAGTGCAAACCTGTATCACACGTGGAAAATAACGTTTAGCCAATGAAGGATGCATGGAAGCACAGCATGAGAAAGATCGAAAACAAATAAAAGGAAAATTGAGATATTTTTTCTTAGTTGTATCCTTGTTTTGGGTGACATTTCTTAGTTCTATTCTAGTGACCCAACCTTTGGCCAATATTCTTTTCTAATTTTATTCTAAGTGAAAATACTTCATCAATCAAAACATATAATGCAAGAAAAGTTTGACCGCAAATATTTATTTCCTATATGTATTCAAACAAAATTGGGAATATCTTGTGTGCATGTTGCATATGGAGTTCCCTTGTACCATGTGTACTTCATGAGAAGAGCTTCCTCTATTCTTTTTTAGGTGTCATATTTGGTTTATAGTTCATAGATTTATATTTATCCATAAAGTTGGTTAAAGTTGGATAACATTAATTTAGGACAAACCACGAATCTCAATGATAATACCAATGAGCAAGAAAAAGAAAGATTCTAAATAAATATAGTTGAATAGTATTTAATAATAAAGTTGGTTAAAGTTGTATAATAATCAGATAGAGGTACGATATATCTCTAAATAATAGTCTAAATTATCCATGAATCTCAATGGCCAAGAAAAGAATTGGTTATTAGTGTGGAAAAGAGACTAGAATACCAGGGATCCAAAAGAAAGATTCTTCTTTTCTGAATTATTCATTCAATTTATTTCAAATAAGACATATTTTGTTCAAGCCAATAAATAGAGCTGGGTTATAGTTAAGGCAGCAAGTAGAAAACCAAAATAACTAGTTATAATAAGCATGAATGGGTTAAATTCTATTTATTTTTTACTGCAATACATATGTTGGTAAAGCACTTACCTAAGTTACAGAAATTTCATAATGTGGCGTGTAAGAAAACAGAGGGGGTATGTCCAATAATCTTTAAAAGCTACTAAAGTCTAGTTGAAGTTACCATGGAAATCAAACACAATTAAATTTGAAATCATTCTTAGTGAAATATAGTACATACAATGATGCTCACATACATGTATACAACAACAACATACGCACTCAATCCTGTAAATAGACACATGCACACCCTACTTACTTCCTTAGAACCTATGAGTGACTAAACCAACGGATAGGACTTGATCTTGAAGCACATCGTCAACCACAGGAAAAGTAGTGTTATTTATTCCTAGAAGTAAATCCAGCCAAATGCAATCAACATGTCATGCTAAGGTTGGACAAGTTCCACAAAAAAAAAACTAACCAGATGGATAAGTTCACAATTTCAAAAACATACTATTCTCAAGTACCAAGGAATATAGTGTATTATAAAGTATTATTTTCAAAACGATTTCCCATTTTGCACATCCTATAAATGTTACTTGATTAAATATGGAAATGTTATGTTATTTGTATTTTAGAATCTTCAATATCTCTGCAATCGCCAGTCAAACAGATAAGACCGCTCCTAAGAATATTTAAATTTGTAGAGATGTAAAATAAGCTTCTACAATGAACGGAATGCCATGAATCGCTTAGGAGAAAAAGAAAAGAAAAGAGAGTTGTCTTTAAGGAATTTTTACTAGCAGCGACAACTTCAAACACCGTGACCAAATAATAGTAATTAACAAAGAATTGGGCAACTAGAAAACATCACGAGCAATGATGAAACACAAATTAAATAATGGCATGATGAAACATAAATTAAATAAGTCGCTCTGTACGAACCTGAGTACATAATCATAGAAGGCAACCTGATCGATGATGCCCTTGAGAAGCATAACCACGGTAATAACTGCATACAATTGTAAATTTAACTTAATCATTGAAGAAATAATTATAATCTGTTTTGTACCGCATAGATCCTATTGCTAACCATAATTTACCAAGAGGGGTGGAGAAAAATGGACTGACATAGTTTAAGCCGAATGATCAGGTCGGTGGCGAAACCCCGCCTCCTGACATCAGCCGCCATGATGCATAGCCTATAGAAAGTGTAGTGCAGCGCGAAATTGATGAACGCCGATGGTGCAGCCTTCCAAAGATGGTATACCGCCACACACCCCATGAGAGCACCTCCATATTACACAACAGACGAGTTAGCATGTATGTTCCATGTTGTCGCTGACGTATATCCTATCCGTTTCAAATTATAGTTTGTTTGACAATTTTGTCTCTAAGTCTGACCACTCTTCTTGTTCAAAATTGTGTGCAAATTATCGTGTTTTTGTGGTGACTTGCTTTATTAGCGTAAATTCTTCAAAAATGACTTAAATTTGACTATGTTTGCACAGATTTTTTTAAATAAGACGAACGGTCAAATTTGTATAAAAAAGTTAAACGAGCTATAATTTAGAACGGAGGGAGTATTACGGCGAGTTAGCATGTACGTTCAATGTGGTCGCGCTGACGTTTGCGATCGCTATGTTTGTATTTGTATATACGTACCGACGGGCATGCCGATTTGGAACTCTTCAACGTCATAGACGCTCTTGAGCTTGCGCACGTCCTGGAAGAGCTCCCGGAGCGGGCGGAGAAACACGCCGGCGACGGCGCCCTTCACGGCGGCTGTGGCCTCCTTGGACTCACGCACGAACCGTTCATGGATGGCATCCGGGCTGAAGTCCGTGTTCCCGTACTCGATGAGTTCCTCGATGCTCGGCCCCCACGAGGGCAGGCCCGCGACGTCGTCCTCGGTCACGCCGTCGAGGCCGGTGGTGGTGTTAGCGCACCGCAGCCGCGCGCACGCCGTCGGGCGGGGGGCAGAGCGGAGACAACGTACGACGCGCGCCGGGGCGGCGGGGAGACGAACGCGTGATGGGGTGGCCGCCAGGCGCGGCGGGCACGACGCCGGGCGGGGCACCAGCGCGCCCACGCCGGGAAACAGCAAGCCGGCAGCCGCCATTGGCTCGACCAGGGAACGTGATTTGTATAGGGAACGTGATTTGTATGTTGGATGTGTGGTCCTGTGGATCGGCCGGTTGGCACTGTTATATTGACTTGAGGATACTCGTACGTGTTCGGCTCGGAAAGGAACAAAACTGAACTAATCCGGCTGGCTGTTGCTTCCGGACTCGTTTCGTAGAGTTCTCGACTGGCTGTTGCTTCCGGACTCGTTTCGTAGAGTTCTCGAGGAAACAAAAAAAAATAGGGTCGTTTTTCTTTGGATATTCTCTGCTGATGTTTCTACTGATACACACGGCCAACATTAACGAACCATGGAACATGAGAGGCCCGTCTGAAATATTGGAACGCAGAATTGAGACGGCCGCTACAGACAGAATTGAGACGGTGCACGAAAATGTTGTGCCATTCAAACGGGCCCTGAACAAAATAACACCAGTCTCGTCGTCATTAGGAACGATGGAGAAACATGGTCGGGCAGGACAAACATACCATCCTGAAGATTTATCCATAATAACAGTGATATATCATAGATATCATCCTACATGTATGACTCCAATCAGTCAATTACAGACGAGGTTAGCTAGTTAGCTAATCTTTGGCCTGGAACAGAAAGGGACCGAACTGTGAAACCTCAACCCGGAGATTCAACTCCAATCGAAGCCATCATCATATGGGGAAACATAGCCAGGATACCACACAATCCGGAATATTTCTTTTATCCCACCCTTAGTTCTCAGCAGATTGATGAAGGATATGAGAGTTTGCCTTCCGTACTTCTTCAGTCCTGCTACATCAAACATGAATGTACCAAGGTACAAGAAATACAGTGGCACCCTGTATCATGGAACATAATTTAGTTAGTTACAGAACAGTGCATTTCCAAATAAAACGGTCGCAATATGAGGAAAAGCAGTAAGCAAAAACATTGTGTAACACAGTTTGCTCAAATGCTGTGATGCCACCTTGGCCTTGTGCCCATGCATAATTTTAACATCGACTGGAGGGATCATTCAGCAGATAGGGGACTTGGGGGTGCAAATTACTTTGCGAAGAAAAACTTCAGTAGCACATGTCATCAACAACCAACAGATACTAATTAGCCTTTTAAGTGAGGTGGCTCAGGGCCAACCATGGCAGTTTCGAGTTGCTGTAAATGATCTTATACAGATTTAGTGACTACTGACAGCAGCTGAAGTATCACATCTAAAACAGTGACTTCCATGCTACCAATCTCAAAGCCAAAGTCAGGGTTCTATGGATGGCCAAGGTACTGGTGAAACGTAAATCCGTTGTTCAGTTCTGAAAGGTAGGATCGGCGGGTTAAGACGGCTATGTTCAGCATTCCCTTCTACATTGCAACAATGTCATTATGTTATTAACACACAGACAGCCTCTATATGGTCCGATCGGCAGATTAAGACGGGTATGTTCAGCATTCCCTTCTACATTGCAACAATGTCATTATTATGCTATTAACACAGAGACGGCCTCTACATGGTACTGTTATCCTGCTTTAACTGTACCACTGTAAATATAACCTATAACTATACCTCTAAATACAACTGCATGCCATAGCACTAATACCACTTTTAAGCTTGGAAAGTGGCAGTCTAAAGATATAATAGTAGAAAAGAAAAACGGTCCCAAGTACAAAATAGCTTCGATGTATAAACGATTGGACGCCTAGCTAGTTATTAGCACATAGTAACATTTGCAGTTCACGATCAGACAGCAGATGTTTTAAAAGGACACACAACAATATGCAGAAAACTTCTTGGCTGATAAATAAATACTGTTACATTCATTGAGTACTGACCTGATAACATCAAGAAGTACATACTTATTTCCGCGTTCCTTAAGAGTAATGAAAAGTATGATCCCTGCATTCAAAATTAAATAATAAACATCAAACGACAAGAAAAGGTAGATTGATCCATGGAAAACGAGGAAAAAAACCATGGGATCAGAAAAACAGAACAGCCGTAAGAATCGATATAGGTACAGTTAAGTTCATGACCTCATGTTCCCTATGATATTAAAGTTTCTAGATAAGTCATGAAGAAGAATCAGTGGATTTAATTCTTACACTCATATTCACCGGTCACCAGCAAAACACTTCATAGCAATTCAAAATCACAATTAAGAATTAGCCATTACATATGAAGATCTTTATGTTTTCTCCAGAAGGCCTCGTGGCAATAGTTTGGCACATAACAGTAATGGACGTACTCCAGTCAAGGATAGGATAAATTTAAAATCCTGGCATTCTGAACCAACTTGAAGCCTATGTCTTAAGTTACAGAGCATGGATGCTCATGAGCATGGAATCTAGCTTCATACAAGAACAGAAGTTGTGCATGTCTTAGACTGATTGTGTATATACTCCATGGATATAGTTCACAGCAAATTTTAACAAAAAATGTTTGCCTTCGATCAAAAGTTCACTGTAGTGTCCATGATGTTAGCACTAGCATTATGCAGTTTGGAATAAACAATGAATTGTCCCAGCACTCAAAACAAGTGACTTAATATCAACTAATAAAGTTACTTGATACTTGGCAGGAAATATCCACTGTTGCCTCATTATGAGCCAAAATTGAGTGATAATTTTAGCAAAATTACAGCTTCTTTCTTGAAGAAATATTTTATCATATTAAGTAGTATATTATGCATAAGAATGGCAGAATCTAATTGCATAAAAGTACATTCTGGATGTAGTACGATGTTACGTTGTATGCACTGTCATAGGCTCAATAATGGTATTACTATAGAAAATTACTCTCCAACACAAATGAGATGCCTAGAATTCCCAACTATAGTAACCTTAAGTCAGCGTGTGTAGAACAAGTTAGTCCCTTTAAATGTACTTTGACCCATTGATATCAGATCCTTATTCCTTGTTTCTGCTAGCACTCAGTATTGTAATGTGAAGGCTGAGTTACAAGTGAAGTGAGTGGATACCGAATAGCAGTCGGGTAACCAAGCTGTTGGACTTGCACTGTTGATCCAGCTTCGAGGACACGACACTAAGCTTGTAAATCATGAATCCAATGGCAGCATCAAGGAAGATAGCAGGAGCCGCCTTCCACAGCTTGTAACATCCAACAAGTAAAAGCACCACGCCTATGAGCATACACCCAGTTAGTACCAAAAGGAGTTCAATAACCAACTCGATGAAATGCAACAGGATTGTTCCTGGGAACAACTGTAGAAAGATCACATTACCGGAGAGCATGCCCATCTGGTAGTCCTTAAGGTCGTAGACTGTGGCCATCCCCGTTCCGAACCGCCATTATTCTCAGCGACGCCGGGAAGGCGGCGCCGCCTCCACGGCAGCGTAAAGCCGCCATGGGCTCCTCTTGATGACGGTGGCGACGAGGTGGTAGTGGCCGTGATCGGGCGACGCCGCCGCCTCGATCACTAGTACGAATTGCGCCGGAATTGGGAAGGATTCCTCCCTTATTTTCGAGGGAGGCAAAGGTTTGGACTTGGAGGTAGGTAGGTTTGGGAATTGGGGAGAGGCAGGCGAAAAGAATAACATTCTGCGGCTGGGACTGCTATAGTGAAACGCTTGGGCGACAAATCTGCCGTGGGTCAGACCTCAGGTTGCTCGGCCCATCTCAGCCCAAGGCCATGAAACCGAAACAGGTAGGACTTTTTTCGAAAAAAAGATTAGTCACCCCTCCAAACTACGTACGAAGAGAAGATTTGGTTTTGAGGATAATTTTTTTTTCCGCAAAAGATAGCAGATGTTCACACGGAAGCACACTCATTTCTCATCTCTATATAAAAGATCGTACGCAAATCCTACTGTTGTCTCCTCAAAGTCCAGACTTATGTGTTCATCTTAGCTTTATTGTGGTAAGTTTATGCTGTCACCTTCGTTTGATTTGATGAGAACAGTAATAGGCAAGCTTTCACCGAGTAATATCAAAAATCAACAACAGGCAACGATTGGAATTTAAATTCGATTCTCACTCTACCATCAAACTTCAAAAAAAAAGCATTTGATGAGTCCATAGAGGAGCAAGCGGGCAAACATGTCTGCTCCCAACGCAGGTAGTTCAGGTCCAGCATCGCACGAGACCTCGATCCGGCACGCAGGTAGCAGTTGCAGGTTGTAATGGCACGGGTAGTGCAGTTTCTTACTGTCCAAATTTCAGAATGCATATGTTTACCAAATTTACTGATATCAAAGCAGTACTAAAATAGTACAGCTGCAAGGAAGAATTTCTATTCTGCAGGCAAATCGGTATTACTACTCCAGATTCCATTAGAGAGCGGTATCCGTCTGAAGAAACAAGCACAGTTTCGGATGTCACCGCTGTTGTGGTCAAAGCTTGTGCTGCTAATTCCATGAGCACTGTTGACTCCTACAGCTGGAGGAATCATAGAAATTTGATAGTCACATATACATTTCCTAGGCAGTATTCAAGTGTTCAAGTGCGTGGTGGACTACATCCGTGAGAGGGAGGTGGCATATCTGCTGGATGAGCAACTGTTTCAGCCAAGCTCATACTGTTATTGCCATGACCATGATCACAAATCACTTTGAAAACATCTCTAAATGGCATACACTTTGAATTTCATTGACAAGTTTAACAGAACTAAGCCGTTGTTTTCTACTGATTTTTCAGTTAGTCAGCATATAAATTTCTAAAGGGATAGAACCCTCCAGAACAAAAGGATTTATCAATACATCACCAGTCAAAGTAAAAAACAAAAGAAATGGTAATCACAGAAACATGCCTGGCCTATGTGTCATGAGTAGTGGCAAGTGTAAACATGTGGTTACCTAGATGTGGAGTACATGTGAGAGAGCAGGCACAGGTCGGGACTTTCCCAATATCAACCCCCAACTACACGCCAGCCATCATTCATCTACTCCCATTCATGTTGATACTACTAACATAGCAGGAGCCAGCAGATTATCATGAGATGCAGCAGTATTCATACCTCAAATTATCCAATGATTTTGAGAAAACGGCTCTTGCAACTCATTTGCAAAAGCAGTGATCACAGCTGCATGTAGGACATGATATGTTATAGATGTACATTATAGTTACCTAAAATAGTTGAAGGTATATAGGCTGTCTAAATCAGCGTCTCTTTTGAATATGTAGTCCCAAACAAAAAATGTTGTCCACTGGCCACACAGAGGGCCTAGCGCCCTACCAGGCTACCACACATAGCATTAGCCTGACCTAAAAAACATAGCTTAAGGCTTAAGCCTTGTGCTCTTGCTGCACATTCCCATAAATCCAGAGCAAGAATTATTTGGAAGAACACAAAAGGTCAGAACCCAAATCTCACCTGACCCAGACCCTGATCTACGCGTCAACTCATCTGGAAGAACCACAAATACTTCATTTCAAATGGCCACAAATTTGTACTAACCACTAAATTTGCAGCTTTAACAAAACAATAGTTAAGTTCTCAAATTTTCAGACAGATAATGCGCCAGTATGGATGCACTCGGAACCCAATTATACTGATAGTAGATGTAATAGATCCAGGAATATCCAGGTTTATCTTTGGGACCGCAAAGTGTGCAACAACCCAAAGAAAGTATACCAGTTTGGATCCAGGTATGGAATGATGCAATTGGAGTAGTTACCTGATAGGAGAACATCAAGAGATAGAAACTTCACTAGGACAAAACACATTTTCCGGTTGCCACTTGCCACATGCAATCAGAGCTGAAGGCCAAGATACACATTTCATTCAGTCCTATTTTTTTATGTTAGATTGCCAACAAATTTATTGGAGATGGAACAACCAGAGAAGCTTCTGCCAAGCAGATATTCAAAACAGTAAGAAATAAGCATGGTGGCGAGACATGTTACTAAAATAATCGCAATTTCATGCGGAAGATCAGAGCGAAGCGGAAATGTGAACGATCGTATCAGATTGCACACGAATCCTTACCAACTGCAAAAGAAATTGGGGTGATTTCTGGTGGATTGCGCTTCAAGCACCAGAAGAGCGGTGGAGGAGGGCGACGAGTGCGAGAGAAGAAGTCGTTCGAGGTGGAGCCGTGGCGGGGCACGGCGGAAGCAGGCCGGAGGTGCGTCCGGCCGGAGGACTGGAGGAGGGCGGTGGAGGCGGCGCCGCGGTGGACTCGGAGGAGGTATATATAGGGGTTTGCGGGAAAGAACTTTTTTTTTTAGGACACTTGCGGGAAAGAACCGGGCTGGGTCCGGGCGGATCGGGCTAGTGCAGTGGACGGTGGTGCGGTGGTGCCTAGTTGTGTGGGTTGGGCTTGGGCCACCCCCCACGGGGACGTTGGGCTCCGCCGTCAGGTCAGTTTGGGTTCCTGACAGTTAGTTCGATCAATTTTACCGCTCAAGCGGGTGATTAATTGATTATATATGGAGTATATCTCTTATGTTTGATGAGAAGGTGGTGCAAAAGCGCACCACAAAATATATGTTTGAATGAGTCTAACATCGAATATGTTTTGGTAGAAAATTTAAGTGGATGAGCATTCGATTCATCACGTTCAATAGAAGTATGCAATGTGAAAACACTGGTCAAAAGTCTCAAGATTAAACAGTCAATAACATTTATAAAGAGAAAAAAATACAAAGATATTTACAAAGACAAAATATGAGAAAGAACATTTACGGGGAGAAAAATATACTTGCCAATGCAATACAAGTCTACACCACTAGCATAAAAAATTGATACCCCAATTGCTTTGTCCTTAAAGATAAACATGGCTGAAGAAACATGTGCAGTGTTCAGAAACAAACAAACATGGCTGAAGAAAAAAATGTAGTGTTGGCTACATTTCCCTTAAAAATTGATTGGAGCAGCCATGAAGCTAAAACATCACAGTCCTCATTTTTAGCATCATGAGTAAATCGGTGTTAAATCATTAGTAAGTCATAGGGAATTTATCAACAACATGCAAGCTTTCTACCCCCAATACCTCCGGGTGTAAATATTATATTAGTTTCATATCCTGAACAATATCTCGGAAACAATCTCTAATGTTGTTCATAAAGGTTATAAATATTTTTTAAAAGAAAAAGGTCCAGAGAACAACTACAAAAGTTGTGAATAATACATCTGGATGCTGCCCTCAAAATTTTAAATAAAACATCTGGATGCTTATACGATCTTGTTCATGATCGTGAGGCTTGAGCGGCATAGCAAAAGTTGGAAAATCGGTACTTGTGGTGCTTGGAATGTGCATATATAGTGACACACTAATTTCTGCAATGTAATGTTGGTCTCTTCATGATCGTCAGATTGGAGCCTAGTTATTTGAACCGGACCGGAGATCGAACCGCCGAGGTGCTCGGTTCATTGGTTCACTGGTTCTAATCGGTTGGACCGTCGGTTTAAACGGTTCAATTAGATTTAATATTTGTTATAAAATACAAACCATCAAAGGGCTCTGGTGGCTAGTCCCGTCGGCTGGAAGACTCAGGAACCCCAGCTGCCGCGCTATTTTTGCTTAATTTCTCCCTCCGCGTGCCCCTTCCCAGGTCTGGTCGCGTGTGACGCTCGCCCCGAGCGGTCCAACCGCGGTTCGGGGGGCCGGTTAAATAGCGGTTTTTACTAGAAACCGGCCGGTTCAAACGAAACGGTTTATAGCGGTTCAGTTGCATGGCCGGTCTTTTACGTGGACCGGACCGGCAGGGCCACTGGTTCCCGGTTTTTCCGTACGAACCGCCAGTCCGGTCCGGTCCGGTTTAAATAACTGGGGATTGGAGATTTCTGCTATGCATTCTTCACCTGCCGGCGGCCATTCTAGATTCCCTGTCACCTACCGGCGTATCAAACAACTTTTTGCTTGAAAGGGTATGAAACTAGCAGTGAAGAAGTTTGTCGCTAACTGTCAGATCTGTGAGCAAGCTAAGCCTGATAGAGGATGTGTTTAGTTCTTAAAATCTCACCCAAAATTACACTATACAAAAAGTCTCATCACATCACATCACATCAGATCTTCCTCGATCTGATTTGTACGTGAAACACAAACGAGACCGCGTCCATGCATCCGCGCGCGGACTCAGACGTGCAGACCGGGCGTGTTCTGTCGGACGCCCTCATGGCTAGCTTCAATTCATGAGGCATGACGCGCGGAAAGGGACGTGTCAGGCACGTATAGATCGATTGACCAGCCAGCTGGGTATGTTTGCATTGCACCGACCGACCGTCATGTACGTAGAGGTAGAGCCACACGACACGAGCAAGGATGTGGACTGGTGGAGCCGCGCGCGGCGGAGCAACCGAGCAAGGCCGATTCGTGTGCCCAACGCCAGTTTTTGCGCGCTTGGCGGGGAGATGACCACCGATCAATCCGATCCCCCCGCGCTCACTCTCCCAGAGCCAGAGGGCGGAGGCGCACGTGCTGGGCCGAAACGAACGGGGAGGCGGAAGCGGGAACCCGCAGTCGATTGCGCGCGCATTCGCGACGCGAGGAGCCCAGGACGGGCGGCGCCGGGTGCTTTTGCTGCTACTGGGGGTCTCTTCTTCAGTTCAGCCAGGCAGCGGAACCAACGAAATGCGTGGCAAAGTCTCCAACTTTCTTTCTTTCTTTCACTCGAGTGATACCTAATGAACAGATCAGACATCCGAGGAAAGGCAGCAAATTGTAGAGTACCTGCTTGATGGTTGAGTGATCGATACAATCAGAGTTGACACGGCCTAGTCATTATGTATAAGCAGTGAGAGCTATAAACGGAAATGAACGGATAGTAGAACGTATATATACAGTATGTTACAGAGATACATATGTATACATTACGTTCCCAAGTATTGGCAAACGAGCAAACAAAACGTCAAAAGCATGACGTCAATACTTACTTGCCGCGCGCGCCCCCTGTATCTCATCTCTTGGTTGACAAATTAAAAGTCGCTCCAAGCTCGACCTGCTTCGTCGGCACGCGGGCAAGTCGCTCTACAGCTGTTCGATAGTACTACCATATCTTGAGAGCCAACTGCATCTACATACATACTGTCAGATCACGATTTGATTAATCCCAGAATCTCAACATATTAATGCGCAGATATCTTTCTTATTCCAAAAGGAGAAAAAAAGAGAGCAAACCGTAAGATCCATCACGCCCAGCCAGTAGTAAAATTAGCAGGGTACAGTACATTTTAGCTTACCCACATGACACATTGTCCACGAGAGAGACAGCACAAAAATCACAGCCGTAACTGGTAACCAACCAACTGGCCTCTGTCATCAGAATAACAAAATCCGCAGCGAAATCCTCCGCTCCCCTCCACCCCCGGCCTCGCCACGGCGGGATTCCCGCCGGCCAGTCCGCCACCAACCAAGCCAACCCAAAGCGCGGGTACATACAAGAGCCAAGAGGGGGGCAGCTTTTACTAGCGCCGAAGCCGGCAGTGACCCGCGCGTCGCGTGCGGACCCGGACCGTGCTTGCCTCGCGCTGTCGCCGTCTCACGCTCCCTGTGCTCCCCCTTCCCTGTCGGTGGTCGCCCGCTTCTTTTCCTCGCTCCCTCCATCCCCCGTTTCCACTTCACTCCCCTCCCCTCCTGTCTTCTCCACTTCTCCTCTCCTCCCCCTCGGCCCGGCGCGGCGCGGCCGGTGGAAGCAATGGCGGTCGACCCGCGGCAGGTGGTGGCGGGGTTCCTCACCCTCTCCATGTTCGTCATGCTCGGCAACATGATCAAGCATGACCACTTCTCCTCCGCCGGCACCGAGGTCCGTTCCTCTTCCTCCAAGGATCCCTCTACCTTCCTCCCCCCTCTCTCGATTTCCTCTCCTAAGGTTCGATGGCAGCTTGCCCGGTTCTTGATTTGGCGGTGCCTAGCAATTTCGCTGTGGGTGAGAATTGTTTCGTCTACTAATCTGTGTTGTCTGCGCGAGGGGTGAAAAAAATGGGGCGATTGGTTCCGGTTGCTGGTCTGTGTGTAGAGTGCGGCGCGTGATTAGGATTTCCATTTCTGTTTAGTACTTCTTGCGAATCTGAATTCTGGAGTGTTTGGGGATCCAGTGGTGAAGGGGATCTTCACTGTTCAGTGACCTTGACTTCTGGGGCTTAGCTAGGGTTTATATTATTCAATTCCACTCCATTAGCACGTTGCCGGGAGGTTATTAGGTGCATAGTCAAAGGAATCAGAACCTCGGTATCTGTGGACAATACATTATTATTATGAGTTTATCCGGAAAAGAAAAGTCCCGATGATGGGCCACGTCCTTGAGAAGAAAACACCAGTTGGGATATATAAAGCGAAAGGGGCAAGTCGCTATTCTTAAATCTCTTTACAAACAGTCACTATCCTACACCACGCTCTTTTAAAATTCAAGATAGTTCCATCAGTCTCTCTCCATCAGGGTTCAGGGAAAAGCAAAAGGGTGTCTTCAACTAACCGGCTGCATCTAGTTTGCCAAGCCGCTGAATTATTTGCATAGTTTCACAAAGGGAGCTGATATCAGGGTTATTGGAATTTTTTTTCCAACTGAATAAGACATGCTGTAACCGAAATCCATGTTTGCAACCAGCTGGGATTGGAGTCAAATGGTGTGGAGTTTAACACAATGAAGCTTGACGATAATGCTGAAAGGAACAATATCAATACGGTTGGAGTGGAGGACCTAATGGATGAGGAGGAGGTTAAACCTTGCTGGACCAAACCAAGTCCGAGTAAGCAATTCTGGATTCTTAAATTTTAAAGTCATTCAGATCTGAACCTTTCCCTGAAAAATGTGGTACTGATCCTAATAATTTCTGCAGAACCTCAACCATCTAATGGTTTCGTGACATTCTCCTTGACTATGGGCCCAGAATATCATATCTCACAGGTGAGCCTAACTCTTTTTGCATAATTTATCATATATAAGCAAAAACAAGCCATGCGTCTGCATAGTCTGTTTGACTGTTCCTGGAACACCATCTCACAATTTTCTTCTGCAGATCACAGATGCTGTGGTTGTTGCAAGGTATTTAGGTGCAACCCTTGTGCTCCCAGATATCAGAGGAAATGAATTAGGAAATAAGAGGTATGCTTCTTTGACCAGATAATTTTCCATTTCCTTTAAATCCCATTGCAGATACATGAATGCTGCAACTTTTTGTGGATAGTATGAGCTTTTAACCTTTATAGGAGTACACAACTGTTTTCATAACTGTGACAATTGTTGTCCATAACTAACGAATATGTTTTATATTTATAAACAGGAAATTCCAAGACATGTACAATGTTGACAAATTCATGAGGAACCTGGATGGTGTTGTCGAAGTAATAGAAGAACTACCTGATGAAGTGAGTGCTAAGAAGCCCGCAGTTATTAGAGTACCAAATCGGGTGACTGAAGGCTTCATCACAGACACCATCCAGCCCATCTTCCAAACAAACAACTACTTAAGACTTGCGGTCGTTTTCTCTTCAGTGAGTTTGAGACCAAAGGAGACGAATAACAAGGACTTGGATGCAACTGCTTGCCTTGCAATGTTCAGTGGCCTCGAACTGAAACATGAATACTCTGAAGTGGCCAGAAAAATGTCAGATAAGCTTAAAGAAATAAGCAAGAAACCAGATGGAAAGGTCTTGGCAATTGATTTGCGGACCGACTTGCTAGAAAAGAAGGCTTGCAAAACAACCAGAGGCGCTAGAAGAAAGGGCTGCTATAACGCCGATGAGGTTCTGGGTTTCCTGAGGAATGTGGGCTTCTCTGCTAATACAACCATCTACTTGACAGAGACGCGGTGGCACGAAGACCTGAATGATCTGAAGGAAGAATTTCCAAACACCTATACCAAGGCAAGGAACTTACTACACATCTCTTAATGTCAATTATTTCTGCTTTCTTTTTCTCCCAAGCATTTCTTCCTATATGCTGAACAGTGAAACTGACATAGTCTCATGTTGCATAGTCAAACAAAAACATACAGTTTAAAGGACCCACCCAATTTGTGCATCACCTTTCGTTTTGGACTTCATGTACACAACCATGCTTTGTTGGCGAACTGAATGTGACAACCTTTTGCGTTTCTACAGGATGACATAATACCAGCTGAGAACAAAGGCCTATTCCTGAAATCCAGCAATGCGGACCTGGCAAGGGCTCTGGACCTCGAGGTCTGCTCGCAGAGCGACGTGTTCATCCCAGCTATCGCCGGTCTGTTCTATGGTCATGTAACCGGCAAGAGGATTGCGTCGGGCCATACCCAGATCCTCGTGCCCTCGCAGTCCAGCGCCTCAACCCAGGCTTCGGACTTCATCTCCACTTACATCTCCAACAAGAACCACCTCGCCTACAAATGCTACTGCTAGCGTGGCCTTTTCTACTGTCACTAATAAGATCAGCTGAGGTGAGCCGCTGCGCAGTGCTCTGGGGTGCATATACAAGTACCTTCTCTTGACATGGTGTACACTAGTTAAGGTTTTGCTGTGAGGAATGTTTAATTAGCGTATGTTGTATGTTGGTTACCTGTCTGGACGTTGAAATCTGCTGGCACAACAGCAAGGAGCAAAGAATTGCAAGTATGCTGTGAAATGAACATGAGTTTAGGCATGTCAACAGGGTGTGCTTCATCTACCCAGTAACGCTCATCGCCTTCTGTCGGCTCACCTGTTAATGTAGAAATCGCTAGGAAAATCTCCGTGGGAATTTTTACAGTGTGCATACTGCTGGTGTCTGGTGATCTGCCGTGTGGATCGCAGCAACTCCGTTGGCGTCGTCGAGGAGGGCGACGGTGACGGCAAAGGCATCGCGGCTTCATGGCACTAAGCACTGCCCATCACCTTCTGTCACTGTCAGGTTACCAGTTGCGAGATCTGCACAGAAATTGTGCATAATAATGTCCGTGAGCTCAGCTGATCGTGGCGGCAGGTTCATGTCGCGATCACGCCGACGGCGAGGCATCGCGTTTTGTGGGCGGGCCGCGGGAACATTTGAGATTTGAGCCAGAGAGGGGCAGGGAGCTCCGCGCCCACGAGCCCGTGCTCCCGGAGGCGTCGTGGCATGGGCCGTGGGGCCTTTGGGCCCCGGGGGAACGACGCCGCGGCTGGCCCGAGCGCTGCAGATCGGGGACGGGGGGAGGCCGCGGTCCCGCCGTTGACCAAGTCAACGATGGAGAGGCGGAGGGATGTTTTGCAGTTCAGACCCTGCCTCGTTGCACATTTATCCCGGGATCAGGATCGCGAATATTATCGAGTTCGAGTCCAGTAGAATCAAGCACAATTAAAGGGGATAACAAGTGTTAGCTACTGGTGTTGTCATCAGAAATAATGGAGGAGGGTGTCTAGCGGCGTCACAGAGCTATCTAGACCATGTAGTTGATGCACCCATGGCGGAAGCACACGCGCTGAAGGAAGGTATGATGTTAGTCCAACATATTGGCTGCAATCGATTTATCATTCAGACAGACTGTATGCAAGTGGTGGAAACAATGCGTGAAGGAGGATTCTAAGCAACTTCTGCAGGTGCTATCTATGAAGAATTCCACTTTTTGCGGAGTGGATTTGCTGATGTCTCCATTGATCATTGTAATGGGGAAGCAAACCAAGTGGCGCACCATCTAGCTAGGGAAAGTTTTAATTCTAAACAAACTTGTATTTGGGCCGATGAGCCTCCTAGCTTCATCCTAAGCTATCTGATGAATGATGTAACTGTATTCTCAAGTCAATAAAGATAGTCGGATGGCATTCCCTCAAAAAAAAAAAGGGGGGGGGGGGGGGGGGGGTAACAAGTGCAGTTCACAACAAAACTATATATCTAACCAAAAAGCCATTGTCAATTGTCATCTTCATCTTGCAGTTCAGCATGATGGAAACTTATGGGCAATGTAGAATTGCAGATTCAGTTTCAACAAATCTGCCAAGAAGGAAAAGGGTAGTAGCACGGCAATATTCTGTGGCGCACACCAAGATAAGTCAGATCTCTCTTTATTTCTCTCTGGACGCCGTTGCGCATATCTGTAGGGAATACTCGCCATGGCTGTTACTACTACAGCCGAAGCTTCTTCAGAAAATGCTGTGCAGACAAAATGCCATGGAGATGCGTTTTTCCTAGACGCCGTTCAGCTGCACTTGTTGGCGTCTCCTCAAAAAAAAAAAAGCTGCACTTGTTGGCATCCCTGCTAAACCTCAGCTCTTGCCGCCTTGCTCTTCATCTGCAACACCCAAAGCAAGCAATAATGCACATAGGGACTAGTGTAAGCTTGCTCAATGCGTTGCAGATAATCAATGGGAAATGATTATGGGTTTAGACATGCGCTCGTGAATTACCTTGGTGTGGTCTTCTACCACAAGAACGCTTGAAGTAGCTTTGGAAAGGCCTGACAGGCACGGGGACGAATTTCCCAAGATAGGCGAGAGGCCAGCTGGATTCAAAATGGGCACAGATCAGCTACGATAGATGGAAATGAGCTGAGGATGATTGGGTTTTCATTTTGTCATTGAATCGGATTCAGTGCTTGATTCAAATTGGATAAGTTGATTCTAGGCAACAGTTCAGTATACTCGACTTGTTGACTGACATAGCAGAGAACATAACTGCAGGGTCTATATACTTTGGTAGTTTGGTTGATGCAAATGTGATAACGCTGAACATCTTTGTAGGTTATATAAATGCTTCGAGGTTAGCATTACAAATTGTTTGAAATTCATGTCTTCTGTCTGCATCAAATTACCAATCCTTTTGACATTAGCAATGACAGAACCAACCACAAATAATACTTGGGTATAAGGAACACTAGGCCAGGCTATAGGCATCGAGTGAGACCAAAAGTAGCATGCTTGCATACCTCACTGCATATAGGCATATAAACTTGCATACCTCACTGCACCAATGGCAACTGACAGCAGCCATAGCCTCCAATTAAGTCTAGCAGTATCGAAGAACTTCCCGAGGAACTCGATTATCAATACCTGCCAGAAAATATTAATACTTAATACCCACCCTTCCTCAAAACGTGTAAAATCAATCAAATAGCATGTTATACCTGAAGCACAGTAGTTGCACCCACTATGCCCATGAAAAGGTGGTTGTTTGTAACTCCCTTGAAGACATTCTGATCTTCAGGCTTGCGAGCATTAAACTCATTGAAGATCTGCCACAAATCGCACAGCAGGTATGGGAAAACAACTCTATCGTTTACTATGTGTTAAAAATATGTACTGCGGTACTACTATATACAATATATGACTTGCCAAGCTGCTAATTAGCTGTAGAGTACAGATTATTTTCTGTTTAAGTTTACAATAGTATACATCAAAATAACAAAGTGGATATATAGGTAGTATATATGTTGAAGCCACACGAGGATAGCTTAAAAATTGAAAACAATCTTGTTACTGAAATTTTAAGTTGGAGAGCAACCAACTTACTTGGCAGAACACAAATGCATTAAAGATGAAGGTGTTTTTCATTTTATCAGCATGCTCCCTACTTCCATTCTGTAAATGCAGAATCCTTTTGCCATCAAAATTGAAGATGAGAAGAACTGCTATCTGGTAAAGAGCCTGAAATTATATGAACATATAAAAATGAATTGAGCTATTCACTTTAATTCATATAAGGTGAGTAGACAGATAGGGACCTGGATAAAAAGATTTCTCCACATAACATTTGTCACAAGAGGTTCCCTGCAGAAGTAAATTAGTACATCATGCTGCTTTTGCACGACACCTAAATACAAAATAGAACACAGTGCACAAAATAGAAGTGTTCATAGCTATGTAGGTTGTGACATGCCTTCGACCGACAGGGTGCCTCTTCATTAGGTTGTCTGTTGGTGGTTCGGTTGCTAATGCAAGAGCTCCCAGTGTATCCATGATAAGATTCACCCAAAGAAGCTGCCAAGGGGGGTCAGTAAATAAATGAAAACAAACAAACTGGACACCATTTTTGAATGAAATGTACCAAATAAGATTCTAAGAAAGCCTACATTAACTGTGTTTTCTTATATGATTTTTTAAATAACAATTTAAAGCAAAAACATGGATTTTAAATGTTCTATATACACAGCAAAGACTTTCATTACTCTCTTCACGCACATGGCAGGCCAAACTACTCAAAAATAGAATAGTTATATGGAAACTGATTCAAAAGCTCAAACACCAATAGTCGTGTGTTTTTGTATCAGTAAAAGGAAAGAACGGTCACCATAGACTGTGCTGAGAGGCCATTAGGAAAACAAATACTAAAACTGAAAGAGAACGAAGATTAATTTGAGGTAAGGTTTAGCCTAGATTCTTGTTGCACAGGTCAAGACTCAAGAGGAAAATCCGAACCTCAACAGCATTCAGAGGAACATCCCCTGAGGACACGGCAGCAACCACATTTATCACTAGGGCAGCAACATTAACAGTAAGCTGGAACTGGATGAATTTCTGAATATTTGCATAAACAGACCGGCCCCAACGAACAACCTGCAAAAGAGAATTTTAAACATTCATACTGAGTCTAGACAAAAGTTTTAGAAATAACAGTTAAAATCAACTAGAATCTCTTGGGGGGTATGGGCCTTTACAGTAACTATAAAGCTTTAATATATTCTATTCTATTAAATGCATACGCATATGCTAACTAACATCAAAGTCACAACAGATATGACCAAGTGATTTTGTAACATGCCCCATCGACAAGCTGTGACATTATGCATCTTGATGGAGACATAATACATTCTATTGATGATAGCAATACCGAGACAAGTTGTTAGAATGCCTTATATGCTTTGAAGTTAGAGGAGACAACCTTGACTACAGAGGTGAAGTCATCATCCAAGATTATAATGTCTGAGCTTTCTTTAGCAACTTCTGTTCCTGAGATGCCCATTGAAAGGCCTATATCAGCCTATATGTCAAAAAGAGTTCAGGATCAGGAGAAAGTTACTTTAGGCTGACACTACTAAAGAATGACAAAATTGCAGACTAGCCTCGTGCAATGCAGGAGCATCATTGGTGCCATCACCAGTAACAGCTACAACATGACCTTTTCTTTTCAAACATTGAACAAGCAAAAGTTTGTCGTTTGGAGAAGACCTTCCCATTACCTGAAACAGAGAGTTGGTTGACTGACTGATATTTAGAACATTCAAAGGTACCCACGGGTTTTATATTATGTCAACAAATCACCTAGTTTTTTATTATGCCCAACTAATGAATGTGTATTATCAGTAAAATAAAATCATCACAGAGATTCACTAGCTGCATTATAAATAAAGGAGAACTATCAATGGCCAGCAAAAAAAAAATCATTATAGTTCAGTCACTTCCAGTTTGATTTGAGCCTTGTTTGCAATAGACAACAGTACCCCCAAATTTGCCACAGATCACATATACATAGTATCTTGATAAGTAGACATGGTCTCAATTCTATCAATCCTTTAATACATCTTCATGGATACAATGCTGTGTTGTATAAAAATCCCCACTAATAGTATATACTTGAAAAATGCATATTATTAAGTATATTATTGTATTTAACATATGATTTATTCTGGCATATACAAACCATAAAATCTAACGCACTGTGTGTGAGAGAGATTTTATTGAAGATTACTGTGATTTTCTCGGCGATTTCTTCTCGTATAGCTTCAGACATCTCACGGAACACTTTTCCCT
This sequence comes from Echinochloa phyllopogon, assembly GCA_033239725.1. Lineage (NCBI taxonomy): Eukaryota > Viridiplantae > Streptophyta > Magnoliopsida > Poales > Poaceae > Echinochloa > Echinochloa phyllopogon. The sequence goes on along the minus strand of BTCW01000002.1, from coordinate 42,561,246 downwards.
CTATTACGCTAGGTTCTGATGCAGCATCTTTTGTATCTAATATTCCACACTCCAAAGCTATAGCCTTTGCTGTTTCAACATTATCTCCTGTGACCATGCGTACCTAAATAAGAACAAAATACAAGAGAACATCATTAAAAATAAATGTTTAAAAGTTATGAGAAACAATTATTTTTTCTCGAATCCATGAGAAACAATTATTACATTTGCACATTGTAAGTACTATTCTATTCAAAGCGTAATATGAGCCAAAGAGTTAAGTCCACATCATGACTATTAATCTAGAATGAACATTAAATACAGAAGATGCATGGCACATAAAAAGGTACAGTGTGGAACATAAATGACTAAGTGAGTACAGATGACAACAAACCTTTACGCCAGCAATACTGCATAATTGTACAGCATTCCTCACTCCTGGTCGACAGGGATCCTACAGTAGAAGAAACTCTTAATAGAATGGTGAATATTGAATTCAATCACTACGAAGTTATCGTTTATGGACAAATATATATGAGTAGAATGTGTGCCTACACAAGCTAAAAAACAAAAGAAGAGTTACTTTACGAATAATCTAAACACAGAGCGGGCTTTTAAAAAAACACGCAACATCAAGAACAAATTTCAGCATCGTTATACTCTTAATAGCTAGCGACATGGAACTGAGCATTTCATTGCTAGTTGAAGTTGTTTATGTAAGGGGTATAGATTGCTGAATTTGAACAGTGGAAGAATTAAAACAAAAAGAGTACAGATGTAATATCGAAGTCGAACTATTCAAGTACTCAGGAGAGGCATAAATAGATATAGGCTAAGAAGAAACTACCTTTATCCCGACGACCCCAATAAGAATGAGATCATCCTCAGGCAACTTCCACTTATCTAAAGATTCAGTTGGGACCATTTTGTGCTCCCAAGTGCAATATGCAAAAGCGACACAACGCAGTGAACTCATTGCCATATCATCAATCGATTTCTTGAATTCACTATGCTGAAAAAGAATACTTTGAAATTAATAATACTTAAGTAACGATAATGAACTAAAAGAGCTAGTTGGCCTCATATTACCTTGCCAGAACTCATTGGCTGAACTGAACCATCAGTAGAAAGCCAGCTTGTGCAAGATGTTAATAGTAGTTCAGCTGCCCCTTTCCAATAGATGTAAACCTCAGTACCTGACTGCAGATAGGTGCACAAACAAAGAAACAATGAGGTAAGGCAATCTAAAAGGAACTAGGAAAGATTATCACGAGAGAAATATTGTCATCATGGCAAGCATTCATCTTATAGAACTTCAGTGTATATGCATCTTTACATCTAAAGAAAACCCAAACAAAGAAGAGAAACACCAATCTTGTCAGGGTCAGATGAAAATGTGACAGATTATCCAACAAACACATGGATAATATTTTTATCAGCATAAGAATCATAACGAGATCTAGAAATCAAGCCAAGCACTATACAAAATCTGAAAGTTTCAAATGTGCAATAAGCCAAATATTTAGTTAATTGACTTTATTAGTTCCACTAGAAACAAACAAGATCAAGCATGACTATTGCTTGTTCAATAAGAGATTATCAGAAGAAGCTTACCACCTGCACTGCAACACCACCACGCTTCTTCTCCGAATTAAATGGAAGAACATGAAGAATTGAAGATTTTGATCTCACATCCTTGAAATCCATCCCAATCTACACAAGTAAACTGACAAATCAACAAAATAACTTTAAGGAAACAACTCTAAAGAAATGAGCATATACACAGTACCATAAGTCCCCAAGAAAGAATTGCTTTTTCGGTTGGTGAACCAGTAACTTCAGCGGCTCCTCCATCCTAAAGATAGGGAAATCATACTAACATGGATTCAATTGTTTGCCATGCTATGGAAACAGCATAGGATCAATGTTGCGTGATTCATATCAATAAAAATTTACTGGTAGATGTTAATGTAACATATATCAACTAAATTATGCAAACAGTACAGAGGAAATTTTATGGGATTATTACCTCTGGCAGAAACACAGTCCCCGTTGTGTTTTGTGCAATTCCTTCAATAAGTAGAGCTGTCACACTGGTACACACCATGCCAGCATTATCACAAGGATCCAATTTTGTTCCACCCAAATATGCTTCGACAACTGCCATCTAGAAGATCAATACAAATAATGTACCAAAAGAAATCTATGAATTTAAGGGGTCACTAAATTATCCTGTAGAATATGCTCTACAGTTATAGGCACAAGTACAAGAACACATGCACTTGAAACTCGTAGCAATTCATGTTTTCTAGGATTTAATTGAAAATAAACATAAAGTAGCATCATCCTATACAGCACATTATTCTCAAGCGGTAAGGGAATAATATATGGCATTTTGAGATGGGTGCATATTGACGTCACAAACCTTATTCATGGTAAGAGTTCCAGTTTTGTCACTGCAAATAGTGGTTGCTGATCCCATTGTTTCACAAGATGAGAGTCGTCTCACCTTAATAAAAAATCGTAAATAATCCATAATGATACAGAATGATATATACTGCCTTATCTGAAGGTTTTACCAGAGCCTTGTCTCTCATCATCTTCCTCATTGAATATGCAAGGCTGAAACCAAATAAAGAGACACCAGTGTAAAGTACCTGAAAATTCTAATTAACTTGTATAAGTATAAAGAATCCATACGTCAACGTTACTGCTAAAGGAAGTCCTTCAGGCACAGCAACCACGACGATAGTCACCTATCAATAAAGAAAGGTGAAATCATGAAAGCTGACAGTCTTGACAACATCAACCCAAAAAACTAACAAACAATGCATACAGCAATCGTTAAAATTCTAATTGCCCCCATAAATGCTTGTTTTACACCAGTAGTTCCAGCCACAAATTGAGTAGTCCCATCCAGATTCTTGGTATGTCCGGTAAAATATCTGCAGTTTAGAGGGGGAAAATGTCCTTGTTAGAATCATATCTTGGAACTTCTGCATAACTATGTAAAATATACCATATCGCCATAGCAACTAAGTCTTAAACAAACCTTATCCAAAGCACAACTAAAACAGCACCAGCAACCGACAAACCCACAATACCAATAAGAGTAGCGACACCATTCAAACGCACCTATACCAGTGCAAATGGGAGAATGGATATCAAATTGAGTCAATAAAGATTCATACAACAGTTGCAATCCATAACATAATAAATCAACATGTCTTTTCAAAAGGCAACTTAAGAAACTAACCTGTAATGGGGTTTCTTCACAAATATCCTCTGAAAGGTTAGCCATCAGCATACCCCATTCAGTATTGGTACCCACACCAGTTACCTTCATGTTTGACAGAAATTGCAGAAAATTGTGTTAGAGGTAACCGGTAAGTATAAAGTGTCAGAACGAATGAGATAGTAGCAACCAATACGTATACTCATCATCTACACTTCGAAAGACTCAACTAATTTATACTCAGAAAGCCCACGAAAAAAAATATAGTGATATTCACCAGCATAGAGCCATAACCATCTGCAACCTTGCAACCAGACATCAAGAAAGGGGCCCTTTGGTCCTTATGTACCTGATCATGATGTATCATAGTGAATTAAGGAAAGTTATTGGGAAAAAAATAAATGTTTCATTTTTTTTTATCAACACTTACAATTTTTGATTCCCCAGTCATACTCGATTCATCAATTGCAAGAGAATGACCAGATATCAGTATACCATCTGCAGGAACCTAAAGATGAATGCACATAACCACGTCAATTTTGATGGGTGAAAGGAAGAAGGAACTAAGATGTAGACAGAAATGCATATATGAGGTATTACCTGGTCACCAATTTTAAGGGGAACCACGTCACCGACAACAAGGTCAAAAATCGAAGCTCCTGTTCTTTTGCCACCTCTGATGACCTAATCATAGGCCACGATAAGTCAGATGTACTGCCATAGAATGATAGTCCATATCCAGACCTAATATCCAAAATGATTGCACACGTACCTCAACTTGTATGTTCTGTTTCTCCTCGTTCAGATGTTGAAACTGAAGAGATTGTCTATAATCACTGGTTGCTAAGAAAGTTGTGAAGAAATAAATTATCAGAACATGATAACTCAAGTTACTGTGAAAAGACAGAAAACAGTTCGAACACGACCATGTAGTATGATTGTTCTCCTATGAGCAGATTGATGGTCGTCACCAAATACCTTGAGACATTTGGTGAAACAGCTAAACATTCAAATTTTCTTTTTTTTTTCTGAAACACGCATGAGAACTGGACGTCCTTGTATGAAGAAGAGTGAAAATAGTGTTCCAATCACAGCACCATTGCACGGCAAGGGTAGGCGTACTCATACATTTACAGAGTAGGAGGCCCTGACCCCTGAGGTTGAAACCCAGCAGGATCAAGTGTTTTGGTCTTTTGGGCTTTGGGCTGCAAGAGCTCAGCTGGCCTATCCATGAACTAGTTTGTGAATGAGACTCAATAACAGTCAAATAAGGGAGGGATCAAACTATAGAACACATTTTTTTTACCTGTAACGAATATCACAAGAAAAACAGCAAAAAATATGCTTCCACCATCATACCATCCGTCTTCTACACCCTAAATCATGGAAATAGCAATAATCATGAATCCAAAACAGCTTAAGTATTATTTGATCAAAATTATTTCTCAAAGGGACAGTAAGACAAAGAGGAGAAAAGATCATCAGAGTGTCATAAAGTACCTCTGTTGCCATGCCCAGTGATAATGATATAGCAGCAGCTACCATTAGAATAACAAGAGTTAAATCCTGGCAAGCTTCAAATATAAAACGCTGCAAATAAGAAAATAATAAACATCAAATTTGAGGACACAAGCTTCTTACATTTCAAGAAATGAAGTGCCAGTGAAGAATAAATATCACTTGATGTTTATCTGTGTTATAAATTTTCATTATGCAAATACCACATGTAAATTTAGAATTATTAAATCCCTGTTTGTTCCACAAACATAATTGATATCCTATCAAAGGAACATAGGAAAACAAGACAGCTCTGTAGGACAACTGAACTTGGATCGGTTATTTCAAAACAGAGGTAGCAACCAGAACTCAAAATAGGACATAGTTTAAGAAACTGTATACCCATATGCTTCTTCTTTTCTGGCGTGGATATGTGTTTTCTCCAAAAATATCTCTTCTCCGCAATAATCCATCCTCATCTGGACTAACTCCTTTTTCTAAGTTACTCTTTAGTAAATCTGAAAGCCCCTTAACCTAAATGGGATAATTCTGTGAGCAACATGTCATCGAATCACAGAATGACAAGTAGAAATAAGATATAGATCCAAGTAAATTTTCAATTCAACCCACCCCTCCAACCTCCTGGAAAACAATGGCGTCATGGTCTTTGTTCAGCATCGTGAGTTTTTCCAGATCAACTGGAAATCTTTGAGAGAGTGTCTCAAGTTTTGTGATAGAGTAAGATTCTGCTTAGATAAAAATATTAAAAACATCAACATTGTATCAATAAAAATTCATTCAAAAAAGAACCAAAACAAGAGAGAATATATATTCCGATAAGAGTAACCTTATATGGTAATAAATGTGATAGTTCAAGGTAACCTATGTTATGAGAAAGTAAATACTAGCACATGAATAAATATGGCATAGAAGGCCATATAATCAGAAATATGTGCAAGAGGTAGGAAGCTGAGGGTAACTAAGATGAATGAGCCTATCCAGTGTTGAGTTATATACCAAGACATAACAAGCAGTACCAAATGGAACAGATAAAATTCATAAAATGTTGAGTTATATTGTGGTCCCCTATCCAGTGTTGTGGCACCATTTACATGGAATTATCATTTATTACATGACCATTTTTAAGGATGGCAGGATCTTCCATTAAGTTAAGAAGTAGGATTGTTGAAAGTAGTACCTCCAAGATTCTTCTGACTAGCCTCCTTGAAAAGAAACACTGCCTGAAGAATTCAGACTTGGAATGAACAACACATTTACTTCATAAAGAAAATGTTCTTTCAACTAGCCAATGAGATATTACTCGTATCACTTGTGCATGAGCTCGTATCATTCTTTTTAAGTTCTCTTTCTCTTCCTCCCTTTCCAGGTCTACGGTATATCTAAAACGACGCGAAGCATTGAGGACCAGAGCAGCTTGCTGAAATAAAGAGAGGAACCTCTGTAAATTAACTTTTTTTATTTCTTCAAAATATTCAGTAGGGGCTTGCCCCTCCTGTTCTCTCAAAAAAAAAAGAGAGGAACTCAGAAAATACAAGCTCATTCCAAGTGACACGCATCAACTGTCCATAAAAGCATGCAGTCATAAGTACCGTATTCTATCAATAGATTTAACAAACTTTAACAATTTTTTTCCTTAAAATTAGTATTAAGATTCAGAAATATGTCACTATATTCAAGGAAAATTGTATAGCCAACAGACTTTCCTGCTATTGACCATGGCTGTACATACAGGAGTATCTAGACTGCAGTATACCATCGTTTTACTTAATACAAGATTGCACATAAGTTTCACGTGATGTCTCTAACTTAACCTCGAGGTGGTTACCCAAATACTTGTAAGTTGTAACATGAACTGATACTTTCATCAGTACCCAGCAAACCACCACAAGCAGAGGATAAATCAACCGCAAAAAGGTGGCTTTTGCGATCAAACCAGAAGTCCACGAAAGAAAGGACTGGGCAGAGAAGGAACAAAGTGAAAGATAATACGATGTGATAAACTCGTGACACAAGGATGAACTAACCGGTGGTTTTGAAAGATCTCATCTATCATCAATCCATCATCTACCTTGGCATTAACCAACTACAGCCCGTTTGGCGGTGTGGACGTGGACCGCAGAGGCCTCCGTTCAAGCGTACGGCAGTGTCATCCCCAACCCCAACTCAAGATAAAAAAACAGCTCCCTCCAACACCTCAAAGCGTATTCTCGAAAAGCAATTTCATCCCCCAAATCAAAATAAAGCAGAATTTGAATCAAGCCGTACCCTCCACCGTCGCAGGCGATCGTGCGACGCGTTCTTACTGGGTATATCGAACGCGTCCTCTGCTCCCTCCACCACCTGCTCCCGCCCCTCCACCGCCGCCAACGCCACTGAAACGCCGATCTCCGGCGGCGACGAGCTCCCCGTCTCCGAGGCCATCGGCGATCGCCTCGCCTCGGATTTCGCGTGCGCCCCAACCGATTCTCCTTCGCCTCCGATTACGTCTCCAGGCACTCTCTTCCGGCTGGTGAGTGAGCGAGTGTCACTCTGCGTGCGCGCGGGTTTTCTGCTAATTTATCGGGGAACCGTCGCGACCAAAGAGCGCTTGGAAGTTTCGAGGAAGGTGCTGGCGCGGTTCGATCGTGACTGATACGTGGGGACGGAGCTCTTTCTTGGCCCACAGGTCGGGCTGTGGCAGTGGCAGTGGCTGACAGATCGGGGCCCAACTGGATGGCCCACGGGTAAGTGTTTGATTTCGCCCATTGGAATGGCCGGGTGCCTGATTGTAAGTGGCATTTCCGCATTTGTGCCGAAATATTCAAATTAATGTTACCTCCAATTGGAGCCAATTCGGTCCTTAAAGTAAGCGTAAAAATAAGAATGGAACATGGACAATACTGAGAAATCTTAAATTTGAGTTGGGATACGTCGAAAGCATTTAAAGTAAATCATTTTGTTTACAATTTAGACTAAATTTTAATATTTAAACTACTTTATTTTAATACACAAACTGCGGGTGAATCTCAGAGTTGTAGATGTCCAAACAAACCCTAACTAAGGTGTACTAGAAGAACTTTTACCTTTTTGATGCAAAAAGTCAAAAATTCATTCATTGTAAGTATTTGAAAAGGGGTTGTATGCATTGACTCGTGTGTCCCCATTTTTGTTTGTTGTTCTGTTCCTCATGAAGAATGCAGTAACTAATTGGTCAGTAGTCCTTGCTCCTAGGTTCCAAATGTCAAATGGTGGATTGCACATTTGCACTCATTTTTTCTTCGGTCATTGTGTACTCCAACAGAATCCTGATTGAGAGCCAAGAAACATAACACTTACACCTAAACAACTTAAATGCATTTCCAATTTCCACGTTACTCAGCACTTTTTGCTCATAGAAATTTGCAATTAGCTAACCACGAGGTTGAAAAATGTATTGAATTTTGTTTGTTTCAATTTCCTCCTAGCACAATCTCACTTAATAAAAAAATATAATGGAGGTAGCATCCGGCCTCTACAACAAAGCACATAATGTAGTATTTGTGATGTTACAAGAAGTCATGCAATACTCATGAATCTATGCGGGCAACAGAGACTGGGCATTTTCAGGAAGGTGGTTGCTTCTAAACAAAGGAAGCAATTGCTTGCAGTAGGTCTTCCTAGTCAATGAACTTGTGAGAAAATGATAGTGCAGCGCCAGCATTCCGATCCGATCCAAATGGAAAAGACAGGTGAATTTGCTCATTTAAAGGGCGTTCCGTATCTTTCTCCAAATGCTACATCCTTCGCTGCGTCACGTCGTTCCTTATCCGGCTACAAGCCACAAGTGGTAGCCAACAACTATGCAGATGCTATACGAGTGCAGTTCACCTAAAACCTGTGACGACTTCGTCCGTTGACAACCTTGTCCAAACTACTCCAAAGCACAATGCACGCATGGGAATATGTCGTGGGAGATGGACAACCAAAAGCATATATGAGCAAGATGCTACAAAATGTCAGGCTTGCAATTGCCTGGAACTTCCTCGGGAAGACCTACAGGTCGTTTTGGGGCAAGGCCCAGCGTCATGCAGGTTGGATGTTATGCCCTGTTGGGACGCTGGTCTCTCTCGTGCCTTACTGGAGAGGATCTGTGGATTTTTTTTTAATATACTAGGATCTGTGGAGTTGTTGCTCATCCATGGCTGAAGGCTCAAGGCAGCGTGCACCTTTGCTTGGATCAATGCATATTCCAAATTCCCCTGCTCTACGTCCGAGATTTCCAAGTGTCAGGCTGTACAAATTGGCTGGCTAATTGCTGGTGTCATCACTTACTCTCGGGTTTGACTGTATCTCATCCAGCCATCCGGTCTTGTCTACTCGACCACCATTCGAGTTCAATGGCAATTAGATTCCATTTGAACTGGCACATCCTGCAGTCATGCTTGTACGTAGGGAGGAGGAAAACTAATGCCCTGTTCCCTAATAACTCAATAATGTGAATCTCAAGTTGTTGACTCTAGTGGTCTTTGATCAGGCAAGTCAAGTCATGCCAGCACAAAGAAGCGGTTGCAGTTGCAACCCCAGCCCACAGATATTGCCTGGAAATTGCGCATCTGTCATACAGGGACGTCCCAAATACTAAGAGATGAACGATGGTCATGAAAAAACTCTCCACTACACTACCAATCAATACATAAGTTGCCTAACTTGACATGGGCACAGAGAGGCGCAGCCAGCCTGCCGCAACCAAAAACACAAGTTTACAGCAATGTACATCGGTGGAGAAATTTTACAATGATTACCTGCACCCATCCCGGTAGCAAGATTTAGCATCGAATCGTATCTGTACAAAGGCATTCCTGGGCCTAGCCGGCTGGGCTCTTGCCACTTGGCTCTTGCACAGGCGCACTGCTGGCCTGCTGGTGCTGGGCCTCTAAGGCTCTAACCGATGTTGGGCCCCCTCGGCTCTGGCCCAACTGGACATGGCATGGCTCAGTAGCTGGACCTCGCCTCGCAAATAAATCGATCCCACCGGGCCGGGCCTCGCCTCCTCCGCTTCCTCTCGATCGTCATCTTCATCGTTTCTTCCGACGACGTCCGGTCCTCCCCACGGCCTCGCCCCAAGCCCAGATCCCCATACCTCGGTGTCGATGGGCGGCCCGAGCACCGAGCTGGCCAATGGCCAAGCATCAGGTCGTCGTCGCCGTGGTCTTGCACTGCTCGCTGGCATGTCCTCGGTCGCCGGTCGATATCCCCTCCACCCTAACGCTCCTTTGGGAACCTCCTCCCCCGTCAGGATCCACTCTTCTTTCCGGGGAAATCTGCCCGACGTAGGCAGGTGGGTCCCAAACCAGCCCTAAGCAATGTTACGGCCTGCTGCTGCGCTGATGATCCGAGTGTTCTATCCGAGTGTTAAGTGCTCACATAGTTTTCTGTATTTCGGCCTCAAATCTTAATGTTCTATACATTGTTAGAGTTGTTCTTTGGAAAACCATAAACAGGGTGGCATTGCAATTGTCAGGACTGAAAAGGATGCCGATCGTGCACATACACAAATTAAGCGCTTGCTGATAGGCTTGACAGCTACAGGAGGGGTTCTGCATTGTAGCATAGTGAACTCTAGACGGTTATATTACTCAAACTATGCCAACCGACAACTGAGAGCAACTGAGGAAGTGAGGCTTCTTTTGCATACAAGTGATAGCTTATCTATTTTTGTAGCTCATGTGGAAGGGATATATAAGAAAATAGTTCTACCACATCTCAATGTACACTTTTAAGATTACTGGGCAATATACAGTATTTTTGTCCATGTCTTCATCTTTATGTAGCATGTACCTTATGTAGTGTATACATCCAGATAAAATGATCCTAGAAAAAAAATCACAATGAGTCACGGACAATGCGTCGGTTGCCGTCTGATTCTCGGCCAATAGGCCATTATTCGGATCGGGAAATGGGGTCGCCAGGTATATGGTTTTCCCAAGAGCGCAATCAGTGAATGTGTTCGAGGAAACTAAAAGACCCCAGAGGGAGAAACTTTTGCACGCTCACTGCACTGAAAAGTGATCCAGGAGATGTAAACGGCAGACGTGACATCCTCCGAAAGATGTGAAAGCAGTTAGAGCTGTCGACCACAACCACGAGACAAGAGGAATCCGGTGCGGTGGACCATTCAAGGAGGAAGCGACCGTTGTGCAAATTGATCAAGTGCCTTCTGATGTGCTGCTGTCTCCGGTGCCGCCCAGCAAACCCCGTGGACCAACGACAACGCCAACCCCTCCGGCACCAATGGAGCAAGCCGTCGTTCACCCTCCGGCTCACTCACCAACCACACAAGATGATGAAGCGAGCGACGCGGCTGCAGCCCAAAGACTGGCCCAGTTCACGGCACTGGTGCAGACCAAGATCTCGACGCCGTTGGTCCCGACAGCGCCAGCACGCCCAGCTGTTCACACGCCGCAAGGCAATCCCGATGCTGAAGCCATGCTACCAACGCGCAACCGTCGACTGGCCAGCCAGGCCCTGTCACACATCCCTGCATCCAAGAGAGGGGAGGTCCTCAGGATGCGCCGGTACGGCGTCTTGGAGGAACAAGCACCTGTGAACACGAGCGCCAAGCAGGCCTACGATGAGCTCTACGGCAACAAGCTGGCGCCCAAAAAATCTGCGGCGGTAAGGGTATTGTTCTCATCCGCGCGCTCGCCTCCCGCGCCGCGCGGTCGAAGGGGGATCACGGCCGCGGCCTGACCAGACCCGGGCTCCGAATGGTTGTCACGCCGCATGGATAATTGTTCAAGCCTTTCGTGGAACGTGCGCACCTTGATCCTGGACGGTGCGCGTGATTTGGGTTGTATAGGTTGCGAGTAATCACCCTAGTAGCACAAGGTGCCCCTCCTTAGATTGCTCATTCTTGTAATAGAAAGAAAAATGGTTTAGGGGGTGTACTAGGTTCAGGCGCAACACAAGCGTCATTATAAGCTTCATCTATCTTTCTTAATTCAAAGATGCGATCCTCTTGCGTATTCAATAAAAAAAGCAGTTAGAGTAGGGGTTGTTAGTTGAGCGGAGCATGATACACGTACCCCACAATCATATCGCACGATCAATTCCAGTGCGCAAAATGTACAAACCATGGCAGAACATACACACTACCTATAACGCTGTAAGTTAGAATTGCCATTGCCATGATCTCTCAAATCCAGAAGTGGTGGTCGAGTCAACTCATCACTTCACACATACTCCTGGCAGTACATTATTTCTAGTACGTTATAATCCTACTATGTACCATTGCAAATCACACCTGATTCTTCTATCAAGTTTTTACAAAAGTATATATAACCTCCCTCCATATTCCAACTTCCATATGCTCAGTCTATCTCCAACTAACCGTCAACATCTAAGTTAATCGACTACTGTGTGCAAGTGGAACAACGTACAACTGACGACTCCCTGGGCCTGCGCGCCTGTCCTTAGTACTGGTGATCCTGCCACACCGATTAAAACGTCAAATCACAGACTAAACCCAACTGACATTATTTGGGAAGTAAAAATGCAGTCATTGGAGGAAATTAATTCATAAACATTTTTTACCTTATTTGTTTTGAGAAGATCGAAGAGCGCACCGTACCGCTTCATCTCTGCTCGTTGTCTGCTGCTAAACCTGCGCGCTGTCACCAATAACGCGAACGATAAGAGAGGAATTCAGCCAAACAACCACCCATGTGACTGTACGTAGTTCGCAAGTAAAAATACAATAATCATGCATGTAAGTATTCTCGAACATGTACCTTATTTTTCTTTTTCAGAAGAAGAGCAGACTTCATCGCGCTGAAAAATGGCCACGACGACGTCTCATCCCCAGCTTTCTTCTTTTCCCTTTCTGTCCGATAAAGTTTCTGTTAGGGTAGAGGAAGAGGAATCGAAGGAATGAGATAGAATTGGAAGAACATAGAGGCAGGGAAGGGGGATGAGCGACGGCAGCAGGATGCTGGCCGCGAGATTTAGTTCATAGCTATTCTGTTACCACCCCTTTCTCTCTCTTGCATACAATTAATACTCCACACGCCACAGACAACTCACACACAGCTAACGGCCCATTACTTGGCCCATGCGCCATCTTGATACTTGCTGTTGGGCCTTCGGTCTCTGGCACCATGACGAGGCCCAACAGGCTCTCCTGCTTCATCAGCACTGCTGACACCCCCTCCCCCAAAAGAACCAGCTTGCCCCCAAGCAGGTGCACGCGGGAAACAACGTTTGAGGTCCTCCAAATTTTCCCATGTTGCTAAAGAGCGAGGCATACCAGACCATTGAATCAGCACTTCAGAGACTGCACCCTGGGCATCAAGTCGACGTTGAAGCATCCGCAAAGGAACCTGAAGGTCATTGAAGTCTGGAATAGAAGGAGTGACTTGCTGATCAGAGGGAACAACTTGCTTGAGTTGCGAAACGTGGAAGACTGGATGGATTGCAGCAGACTCAGGCAACAACAACTTGTAGGCAACAGCACCAATCTTGGCGATCACTTGGAAAGGCCCAAAGAACTTGAACACCAGCTTCTGATTGGCACGGGGAGCTAGCGAAGATTGGACATACGACTGCAATTTAAGAAAAACCCAATCACCCACACTGAACTGCCGCTCAGAACACTTCTTGTCAGCCTGCCGTTTCATACGCTCCTGGGCACGAGCCAAATGTTGTTTGACAAGATCTTGCATCAGATTACGCTCTTGCAACCACTCAGCCAGATCTGGCTCAGCACAAGCGTCGGCCGCTTCAATGCCCAAAGCACGAGGGGAATGGACATACAACACTTCAAAAGGAGAGCGATTTAAGGCTGAATGCCAACTGGAATTGTACCAGAATTCTGCCAAATGCACCCAGTCAAACCACTGCTGAGGGCAAGCATGAACGAAGCACCGTATAAATGTCTCCATACACTGATTCACACGCTCTGTTTGCCCATCCGTTTGAGGATGATAGGCAGAGCTCAACTTCAGAGTGACACCAGCCATAGAAAACAGTGCTTGCCAGAACTGACTGGTGAAAATACGATCTCTATCTGAAATAATAGCTTGAGGAAGACCATGGAGCTTGTAAATGTTGGTCATGTAAAGCTTAGCCACAGACTGGGCAGTGAAGGGGTGAGACAGAGGCACAAAATGACTATACTTCGAGAACTTGTCCACTACCACCAGAATAGCATTCATACGCTTAGATGTAGGCAAACCTTCAATGAAATCCAGGGAGACCACCTGCCAGGCACCATCAGGAATTGGAAGAGGCTGGAGAAGGCCTGGATAATTGGCACGATCTGGCTTAGCCTGCTGGCACACTAGACAGGAAGAAACAAATTTGTGAACAGCCTGCTTCATGCCTTTTCAAGAAAAATACTGACGCAGGCGTCGAAGTGTGACCGGCACTCCTGAATGGCCACCCACTGGAGTTATATGAAGGGCAGAAATAATCTGCAGCTGAAGGTCAGCATCATTACCAACCCAGATCTTGTTCTTGTAACGAAGTAGACCTTGCTTGAAAGTATAATTGGGCACAGACTGCTGATCCACAGAAAGCCTTTCAATCAAGGAAACAACAAAAGCATCATGAACATAACTAGCTTCAACTTGGACAAGCCATTGTGGTTGGACAGCAGATAAGGCCACTAGCTGCTCATCAACATGCTGGCGACGAGAGAGAGCATCAGCAGTAGTATTTTCAACACCTTTCTTATACACTATGCGATATTGAAGCCCAATGAGCTTGGCAAAAACTTTGTGCTGCCAAGGAGTGTGCAAGCGCTGCTCATTCAGATGAACTAAACTCTTCTGATCAGTATAGATAACAAACTCAGCTTGCTGCAAGTACTGGCGCCACTGATCCACAGCAATCAAAATTGCTAAATACTCCTTTTCATATGTGGAGAGACCTTTAGTACGAGGACAAAGTGGTTTACTGATGAAAGCCAAGGGATGGCCATTTTGAAGAAGCACTGCCCCAACACCTTGGTTAGATGCATCAGTTTCAATACAAAAGGGAAGAGAAAAGTCTGGCATTGCCAAGACAGGAGCAGAAGTCAGAGCTTGCTTCAAGGCTTCAAAAGCAGCAGTATGGTCTAAAGTCCAGACAAAGAGAACATGCTTCTTGAGCAAGTTATGCAAAGGCTTGGCAAGCACAACAAAATGCCTAACAAACTTTCTATAGTACCCAGCAAGGCCCAAAAAGCTTCTCAACTCCTTGACATTAGTTGGAACAGGCCATTGCAACACAGCTTGCACTTTGAGGGGGTCAGTAGCAATTCCATTAGCAGAAATAATATGACCCAAGTAAGAAAGTTGTTGCTGAGCAAAGCTGCACTTGGAAAGCTTGACAGACCACTTGTCCTGAGCCAACAACTGGAGAACTTGCCTGAGATGGACCAAATGTTCCTCAAAAGAATTGTTGTAGACAAGGATATCATCAAAGAATACCAACACATATTTTCTCAATAGAGGTTGCAGTGTTAGTGTTCATGGCTCCTTGAAATGTGCCAGGAGCACCACACTGACCAAAAGTCATGACCTTAAACTCAAAGTGGCCAAAATGGGTTTGGAAGGCAGTTTTGTATTCTTCTCCAGGTTTCAATCTAATCTGATGGTATCCTGAGTTCAAATCCAAAGAAGAAAACCACTTGGCCTTAGCTAGCTCATCCATTAATTCATCAAAAACAGGAATAGGAAATCTGCTCTTGAGTGATAATGCATTGAGGTATCTATAATCAATACAAAACCTCCAAGAACCATCCTTCTTCTTGACCAAGAGGATGGGAGAAGAGAAAGCACTGACACTTGGTTGAATAATTCCTTTGGCCAGCATATCAGCTACTTGCTTCTCTATCTCATCCTTCAATGCAGGAGGATACCTGTAAGGCCTGATGTGTACAGGCTTTGCACCAGGAACCAAAGGTATAACATGATCACAATAACGAGCAGGTGGCAGCACTGACAAAGGCTCAAATAAGTAGCCAAACTCCTCCAACAAAAGAGTAATCTCAGGAGGCAAATCTTGCACAACTTGAGGAGTAGAATCCAGCACAGAACAAACATGAACTACAAGTTCATCTGTCACAAGAGGAGACAAACCTTGAATAAAAGCTGTGGAACCCTGATAAGGAATAGCCATCCACTTGTGCTGCCAATGGACCTTCATGGGACTGAATTCCTCAAGCCAATCCATCCCTAAAATCATATCAAAGTGCTGAAGGGGCAAGACTTTCAAGTCAGAGCAGAATGTATAATCACCAACTGACCAAAGAGCTTGTGGAAAACCATGTGTGCAGGATAACACCTCACCATTAGCAACCTGAACCTGAATGACAGATTGTAGTGGGGCCAGACCCTGCAACTGAGGAAGCAGCCTGGAACTCAGGAAGGTGTGGGAGCTGCCAGAGTCCACCAAAATGAGGATAGGCTGGTCTTGAATAGTGCCCTGAATGCGCATAGACCTAGGACCATCCTGACCAGACACCGCTTCTTTGGATATAGCCAAAAACAACTGATCCTGATGCTCAGCTTGGGAAGACATGTCCCCAGTATCATCAACCTGAAACAAGTTGAACAGCTCTTGAACTGCATATAACTGAACTGATGAAGCGCAAGTGTGACCCCTGGACCACTTCTCAGCACAGCGAACACATAAGCCCTTGGCTCTGCGAAATGTCTTCAAGGCCGCCAAACGGTCAGATGGACTTTTGCCCTCACACAACTTCTTCTCTTCTGGCAGAATAGGTGTAGCCACTTTATCAATCATGGGAGGAGCAGGAAGAGGATGAGGCCCCTTTAGAGCGGATTTAGGCCAACTAGACAGGTCGGATTTCTTGGCATCACGAACCCGATCGATTCCCTCTTCCTGCAACATGGCAAGGGAGGCGGCAGCATCAAAAGTGACAGGACGGTGTAAAGCAACAGAAACTCTAATGTCACGTTTAAGCCCTTCCACAAAACGAGAAGCATAGTAAATGGGATCAATCACATGCCCATAAGCAGTCAATTGATCAACTATTTCGGCGAATTTCTCAAAATAATCCCCGACTGAACCAGTCTGAGCCATACGGAAAAACTGACGGATCAGCAGTTCACGATGCTCACGCCCGAAACGCTCCAGAAGAGCCTGAGAAAAAGTTTCCCAGGATGCCGATTTCATCCGATGAGCAACGGACTGAAACCAATGAGCAGTTGCATCCTCCATGTTCATTGAAGCAATAGGGATCCAATGAAAAGGAGCAACACGGCACATATCAAAATAATTCTCACAGTGGGACAACCACAGCTTCGAATTCGCCCCAGTAAACACAGAAAAATTCAGGCGCGGCAACTTCTCATCAGCATAAGAACCCGAAGAACTGTCCCGCTTACACCCACTAGTCTCAGCAGCAGAAGTAAACGGAGAAGAAGGAGACTCATGCGTACCCTTGACCGGGACATGAGCCAAGGTCGTGACAGACCCGTACCCATCATCCCGGGAATTTCTAGCAACGCGGTGCCCACCGGGGCCGTCGGCTCCGTCTGCAGCAGATGGGCGCACAGACGCCGACAACGGTGGATCCGGGCGAAGAAGACCCAGATCCAACGCAGCGCGATCCTTGACGGAACGCTCCCAGAACTTGTTCAGCTTGCCGACTTCCAGCTTCATGGAGTCGATGGCGGTATCGATCGACGGCTTCCAGGTCTCGAACGACGCCGCAGCCGCCTCCAAGGCCTCGACACGTGGATCCGAACGCGACTCCACCGCGGCGAGCCGCTGCTCCCACTTGAGGTCGTAATCGGCGAGTTGCTTGTTCATCTCCGCCTTCTGATCCGCGAATTGCTTGTGCATCTCATCGAGGATAAGCTTGGTTTCTGGGTTCATGGTGTCGTGAGGACGATTTCGGCGAGTGTAAAACTGGGTAATAGGAGGTCGATCCAGGATTGGAGTCTCTGATACCAGATGTTAGGGTAGAGGAAGAGGAATTGAAGGAATGGGATAGAATTGGAAGAACAGAGAGGCAGGGAAGGGGGACGAGCGACGGCAGCATGATGCTGGCCGCGAGATTTAGTTCATAGCTATTCTGTTACCATCCCTTTCTCTCTCTTGCATACAATTAATACTCCACACGCCACAGACAACTCACACACAGCTAACGGCCCATTACTTGGCCCATGCGCCATCTTGATACTTGCTGTTGGGCCTTCGGTCTCTGGCACCACGACGAGGCCCAACAGGCTGGCTTCATCAACACTGCTGACAGTTTCTTAAGCTGCCTCCATGCTTTTTTGCAATTCTTCGGAGTCGTCGAACATCCTAGCTCGCGTAGTCGGTCAGAAACGCCATGCCAGGGCATCAGTGGCACGAGATGCAATATTAGGTGAAGCTCTGCCGGCGGTAGGAGCTGATCGTCCCCGGCATGATCGTTGTCTTGCTCGTTGTCCTCGTCTTTCGCCACCTCCTTGTCCTTGTCGCCAAGTGCAGCATCATCCTCACCCTCCACCGCAGCATAGGAGCCCTCGCTTTCGTCGTCGGCGCTCTTGAGCTCCTCCTCCTCGGCCGCGGCCAGTGGCACGATCGCTGGAGGACGGACGATGTCCCCGTCGGCGGCCGCTCTGGATGCCCTTCGGAGGTTGCCATACTTGTATGGCCGCCCCTCGGCATCGAGCCGAGACGGTCTTGTCCTCATATACTTCCGTATCGCGTTGATCCGTTTCCTGCACTCATGCCATGACCTTTCGGGCGTTTCTCCTCCCGTCCACGTGGGCAACGTTTTCTCGAAGGCTAGTCGACTGCACACACATATATATTATTCAAATATATAATCGAACCAGCAAAGTTTGTATTGGGCCTGTTTAGTTAAAAAAAGCAAGTTCCAAATACACTATACAAAAATATGCAAAAAAAATACACTATGCAAAAAAAAAATTCTCCATCACATCAAAATGTCATAACATGCATGGAGTACTAAATGTAGATGAAATAAAAAACTAATTGCACAGTTTTATTGTACTCTGCGAGACGAACATTTTGAGCCTAATTAATCAATTTTTAGATAACTTTTCACAAACACAAACGAAATGCTAATGATTACGAAGTGACATCTTACTGCTAAATTCAACCTCTCAATTCTAACATCTAAACACCACCATTAATTAGTCGATCAGTTCCTAGAAGCTAAAATGCTCTCTCTCTCTACTGAGCTGATTGATCGAGACCACGTACATAAAATAAAAAATGAATTGAATTCGAAGATGTGAACTGACCTGGCACACTCTTTCCATTGCTTTGTTTGATTTGGGTCTCTGAGGAAATGGTCTTCAAGACCATTCACGATGGCGACGAGCGCTTCGGATTCCGCCTCAGTGAACGGAGCCGCCGGGGCTGGAGGGGAAGAAGACGCAGCCCCGCTGCCAACGGACACCAAGGCAGAAGGGTCCCAAGCCCAACGTGGGGGCGCTGGCTGGGCAGGACGAGCCGAAAGGGAACCGCCGCCGCCGGCGGCGAGCACGAAGCTTACAGCCGGGGTACTCAACCTGAGGCCGAAGGTGTTGACGACGTCGACCGGAGGAGATGATGATGTCGGGGCCGACGAGGAACGGGGCGCCGGCTGCGGAGCCCAAGAGGAAGAAGCTCCAGCCGCGTGGGTGGTGAACGGCGACGGGTAAGGCGCGCGGCGGAAGGAGTGCAAGTGGATAGCAGGCGCCGCCGGGCCCAACGAAGAAGGCCCCGGCTGCGCAGCCGGAGGGGAGCCGCCGCCGCGGCTGTACGTGGCACTGGCACCCAAGTAACTGTGTGGAGACGCGATGCGGTGGGTGCCGGGCCCGAGAGGTGGACGCGCAGTGTGGAGCCTGACTGGAGATACTCCGACGGATGCACCGTGCCCCAAGATCGCTGCAGAACCGCGTTCTCCGGACGAAAACACGGAGCGGGACCGGGCCATACAAATGGGAAGGCGCGCCCGGAGCCGGGCGGAGTGGAACCGGTGCCGTCGAACGAGGCGGACTGGCAGGGGGAGGCGTCGAACGAGGCGGCCCGCCTGCTGGACTGGCTGCAGGGGGTGGCACGAGGGGATCAGAACTCGTATCCGCCATGGTAGTAGGCCGGGAGATCGAGGGTAGCAGAGCGGAGGAACAAGGAAGCTAGCTAGACGAGGAATTGAATGATCGACGAAGAGGAAGTGTACGTGATCGGGCGTCTCGGTCGGGGATTTATATATGTAATATCGGTCGGTGATGATGATCGGTCGGGTTGGCTATTCGATCCAACGAGGTGTGGCTGCTGTACTTTCCGTCCTAGCTGATACATGCATGATGGTGTCGTCGTCATCGTATATCAGAAAAAGGAGAAGAATGATAGGTGGGCTAGGGGTACCATTAATATTATTTTTCCTTTTCTCTTGGTTAGGCTATAAGTGTGATTAGTAATTTATTTAGTGCAGTGTCTTGCTTACTACACGTACACCGCGCTTTTGCGCTTTTTTGGAAACTAAATCAACAATGAACAACACGCGCCAACCGACCAAGAAGTCATCATCAATAACAAGCCTACCCGATATGGAAAAAGGCCGGGAGAAAGTCTTACCAACTATATACCGACCAATGCAACAAGTAAAAATGTGACGTTATAATGGATAGTGAGTGATGTCTCTAAACTCGATCGATGCTCACCACCTGCGTGAGACGTCGTCAATGAGAACGCTTTGTTAACCCAGAATCCCGGAATCTTGTCCTCATCCAACCCGGTACCTATACTTCTGCCTGCCGAGACGTACAGGACAATATCCTTTTCTTTGCTTTTGAAAATGAACAGTTGGCATATGAAGTCCATTCAACGTTCTTTAGGTATTTCAAGTTTTTCTTTCTTATTATATACTTATAAAAAAGCCTAGGCATACCTCAGCTCTTAGATTTCTTACAGTGAAGAAATATGTCCATATCTGGTTTAAAGTCCTTGAATCAAATTGTGTATTTGTATTTTTTTACTTACTTTTAAAATATTTTTTGATTTATTCTAGAATGTTTTAGAATGTAATGGTGTTATTTTTTCAGCGACAAGAAATATGTCTATCGACAATGAGATATTGTAGTTGCTTCATCCATTATTCCGAAACCAGCTAATATAACTATATGTTTTTGTGTTTTTAAAAAAATCAAGGCTTGATATATTTTTCTCATCATCTGCTTCCTAACACGCCGGGACGCAAGGCAGGAGAAGATGATGGAGCGAGCTGTGAGCCCACAGGTTTTGTGTTTCCGGGACGCAAGACTAGGCGTAGGTCCACTGGCATTTAGCTTGTGCCCACTTCACACGTCTGGTTCCTTGTGTCGTAGAGCCGCATATGTCGTTTTTCTCACCGTCCATTATACTTCTTACCCGGCCTTGCTTATGTTCTCCTCTCTTCCGTTGAACTCGAGTTCAATCTAAATTGGACTGTAGCACGTGGCGTTAGAAATTTCTGAATTATATGTTACCCGGCCTTGCTTATGTTCTCCTCTCTCCTGTTGATCTGCCGGTAGAAGCTCTTTGAGAACGGCTTTATTGTTGCAAACAGGATATGGCCTGAAAATTTTCGCACAAATACAAACAGAGGTCAGCAAATATATGTTGAGTGGTGGGCGAGTTTGAGTATGTACAACTACCATTCTTAGTCCCAGTCAATGGAAATTTCTGAATTATATTACATTAATTTTACCACAAAAATTAACAAACCCACATAAAGCTCCCAAAGACACATGTTTGATTGAAAAAACTCTGCAGTGGATAAGCTTGGCGCGCGGCCCTTCTTCCTCCGTCGAGAGGCTTTGAGACACCTGCTATAGCCTATAAAGTGGTGTTCCCTCCCATACAGGGTGCAGGACTGCAGGCCAAGAGTTGCGTTCAGTACAAGAGTGAGTGTTACGGTGAAATAGTGCTGCAGGAATCAGGATATGTGAATGTGATGTAGCAATCGTAAAAGACTAAAAGCGGTTGATGGATATACACACTGACATGATTCATCAGTTAGTACACTGGATATGGTGGGTAATCCGTGGGTAGGTTTATGTCACCATGGCATTTCATCGAACGTCATCCGCGCATGTCCGATCGATCGGTCAGCCCGCCATCCCATTGTCACGCCTCGTTTGCCCAAAACGATGTTTTCGATCAGGTAATCGACCGCTGTGGGTAGGTGAGAAACTCACTTCAGTGCAACCGTGCAGGCCGAAGGAGGACGCACGCGACGGGATCTGCCGTTCTGGGCTTCGGAGTTTTGACCGAACGGCAAGTCACCGAGGCAGGCAGAGGCCCAGCTTTCGGCGCGGGGGAGTAACAGTCTCAATTCCATGGTGGAAAAAGACAGATCGATCTCTAGAACAATGGAATTGCTGCGGTGAGCGGAGGAACGCATGCCACCGCCGCAACTTCCAATCCCAGAGGTGGCGTCAGGCGGAGGACGGCAGTGTGGAACGCATGGATCTTTTGTGCACGTTTTTGTCAGAGAAACGTTCTCGAACTCGCAGTTTTCATTTTATGGGTCCGCACTCTTTTGTTTTTCCCTCTCTCGTCTCTTATCTCTACCTCTATACCTAATCTATCTATCTAACTATATATAAGAATCCATCTTTTTTTAAAACACTTCTCACGTAAATAATCATACCCACCTCAGATGACCCCAAGTACCAAATCTAACAGTGGAAAATATGATATTTCTAGATAGTATCTACCGTTAAGCATTATTTTTTTCACCATATAATTTCTTTACTCACCCTATATACTTATCAATTAAATAGTCTAAAGTAACATACCCCATAACAAAGATAGCACGGGTGTCGCATGGATACATTTGCTAATAATAAAAGTAAGAATTAATTAAGCGGTACTACGTCATAATTAATTTAATAGAAAAGTCCCTTGATATATAATACGAAAGCATGTAAAATATATAATTTTAACTTTCGTCCATCGCTGATGCTTGTTGACGTTAGAATCAAACCATGCCCCGGGCAACATATCGTTGGCGTGGGGACGCACGCGATGGGAGCTCAGTTCGAGCAAAGAAAGGGAGGGCAACATAGGATGGGGAGAGAGACCGGCCTCTCCACTCACCGCAGGCCAGAAAATATTGAGCTCCCGTCACATCGCTGTCTCTTCTTGGACAGCAGTGTTTTGCAATATATGTAATCTGCGTATGATTCTCTGAACAAATGATTCGCTGGACAAGATTAAACCCCTTATATATCACTTTTAATCATCTGTTCAGAGAATCTGGACAAGATTAAACACCTTATATATCACTTTTAATCATCTGTTCAGAGAATCATATGCAGATTACTTTATGCGTTGGTTCGACACAATCAGAGGGTGAAGGCTAAGGCTGGATGGTGCGATTACTCTTCTAATAATATGCCTTTATGCTTTCTATACATGAGTATATGTGTAAATGAAAAGTCTAGGTCACCCACCTATGAGATTGGACTACATAACCCTCCAACATATGAAAACGGTCTATATCACCCCCTGAACTTTTCAAAACCGATCAAATTACCCCCTAAAGGAATTTTGAAAAATCATAGTGAATCAAAGAAAAATCATAAAATGGAAAATTCAATTGTGTTAGACTTCAAATGAGAATATCTACACAGTGAACATATAATATGATATGCTTCGGTACATTTTTTTACAGCTATGAAGAAAAACATAGATCTAGAGCTCTTTTACGGTGTGTCATACTAGCACCTGCTAGTATGTTAGTATAAACTGATACTGACAGTGGTATTATGATAACATAAAAAAATCCCCCCTAAAAAAATTTCTAGGCGGCCGGACCCGTGCTGTCTCGCCCGTGTGCGCACCCCTGTTTCGCCCGTCCGAGCTGCCGGATCCAAAAAGATATGCCATAATTACATATCTGCCATTCCAAACTTATATGTCAAAATTACATATCTGTCATTTTATTTTTTTTCCCATAGTACCCTTATACTACCTATACTACTGAGTTCATACTACCCATACTACTAAAACGGTTACAGTAGTATACAATTAATATAGTATGTCCGATCTTTACATAATAGTCCTTTTTAATTAAGCATAGTATGTCACACCATAAAAGAGCTCTAGATCTAAAGCTACAACAAAAAAATATACTGAAGCATACCATATTATATATTCATTGTGTAGATATACTCATTTGAATTCCAACACAATTAGATTTTCCATTTTATGATTTTTCTGTGGTTTACTATAATTTTTCAAAATTACTTTAGGAGTAATTTGACCGGTTTTGAAAAGTGGTACAGTGGACCTAAACTGGGTGAGAAACGTTTTCAGTTGTTTTCCTTAGCATAGTATATACTAGCAGAAATGGATGTGCACTGCTACCGGTTTTTATCCAGTCTCAGTTCGATTCATCCTCTGTTCGCTCGCTTCACTTTGTAATTTACTGGTAGGCTGCCCCTAGGAGAGAAAAGGGGCTGTTGGGTTTTAGTTTTCCTCTCTTCAGAGCACCTACACTCTTATATGCACTATGGCTTGTCTCGCCAACGCCATCACACACACACACATACTCCGCATGCTATATCCTCCTTCATTGATGCCGACTCCTCCACACCACCACAACGGCGCAAGGCAGTTTATTTGTATGGTGGTGAAGAGCCGCATCACGGGGTTGACGCTCTGTTACTCGACAGCGTCAACACACTACAGGAATTAATTGATTTCTTAGAATTCTTCTTATCTGTGGAAATTTAGAATACTCTAAGGGCTCCTTTGGGAACCGGTAAGCCCGCCGGGAACCCGGCTATTTCCCTGGGCAGGACCTCCACGCGGAAACAGCACCCAGGTCACAAATCTCCGGCATCTGGGAGCCCGCTCCGCGAGGCATGGCGTCCCTGTTCATTGCGTTTTCCCGGGGTAGCTCCTCCCGACCTCTCGGGTCCGGGCGGCGCCTCCCCGTGCTGCTTCGCAAGCACTCCTTCGTGTAAGCCGGACAGCGGATGGGGACTGGGCCGCATGCGTACGTCGCTAGATTGGTCTGCCTGGGCCAGGCTGCGTGCATACGTCGCTCGCAATAGCAACTGGGCTGCTCCGCATCAGGGCCTTTGCTGCCCCGGGTCAGGACTTCCAAACAGCGACGGCGGAGAGAGGGCCGCCCTGCCCTGAGTCGAAGGGGATTCGGAAATCCAAAAAAATCCGCGTGGGGTCGTTTTTACCCGGGGCTAATTAACCCTGTGCATTCAAAGGAGCCCTAAGCCCTTTGGGAACCGGTAACCCCGCCGGGAACCCGGCTATTTCCCTGGGCAGGACCTCCACGCGGAAACAGCACCCAGGTCACAAATCTCCAGCATCTGGGAGCCCGCTCCGCGGGGCATGGCGTCCCTGTTCCTCGCGTTTTCCCGGGGGAGCTCCTCCCGACCACTCGGGTCCGGGCGGCGCCTCCCCGTGCTGCTTCGCAAGCACTCCTTCGTGTAAGCCGGACAGCGGATGGGGACTGGGCCGCATGCGTACGTCGCTTGAGTGGTCTGCCTGGGCCAGGCTGCGTGCATACGTCGCTCGCAATAGCAATTGGGCTGCCTCGCATCAGGGCCTTCGCTGCCCCGGGTCAGGACTTCCAAATAGCGACGGCGGAGAGAGGGCCGCCCTGCCCTGAGTGGAAGGGGATTCGGAAATCCAAAAAAATTCGCGTGGGGTCGTTTTTACCCGGGGCTAATTAACCCTGTGCATCCAAAGGAGCCCTAAGCCCTTTGGGAACCGGTAACCCCGCCGGGAACCCGGCTATTTCCCTGGGCAGGACCTCCACGCGGAAACAGCACCCAGGTCACAAATCTCCAGCATCTGGGAGCCCGCTCCGCGGGGCATGGCGTCCCAGTTCCTCGCGTTTTCCCGGGGGAGCTCCTCCCGACCTCTCGGGTCCGGGCGGCGCCTCCCCGTGCTGCTTCGCAAGCACTCCTTCGTGTAAGCCGGACACCGGATGGGGACTGGGCCGCATGCGTACGTTGCTAGACTGGTCTGCCTGGGCCAGGCTACGTGCATAAGTCGCTCGCAATAGCAACTGGGCTGCCCCGCATCAGGGCCTTCGCTGCCCCGGGTCAGGACTTCCAAACAGCGACGACGGAGAGAGGGCCGCCCTGCCCTGAGTCGAAGGGGATTCGGAAATCCAAAAAAATCCGCGTGGGATCGTTTTTACCCGGGGCTAATTAACCCTGTGCATCCAAAGGAGCCCTAAGCCCTTTGGGAACCGGTAACCCCGCCGGGAACCCGGCTATTTCCCTGGGCAGGACCTCCACGCGGAAACAGCACCCAGGTCACAAATCTCCAGCATCTGGGAGCCCGCTCCGCGGGGCATGGCGTCCCTGTTCCTCGCGTTTTCCCGGGGGAGCTCCTCCTGACCTCTCGGGTCCGGGCGGCGCCTCCCCGTGCTGCTTCGCAAGCACTCATTCGTGTAAGCCGGACAGCGGATGGGGACTGGGCCGCATGCGTACGTCGCTAGACTGGTCTGCATGGGCTAGGCTGCGTGCATACGTCGCTCGCAATAGCAACTGGGCTGCCCCGCATCAGGGCCTTCGCTGCCCCGGGCCAGGACTTCCAAACAGCGACGACGGAGAGAGGGCCGCCCTGCCCTGAGTCGAAGGGGATTCGGAAATCCAAAAAAATCCGCGTGGGGTCGTTTTTACCCGGGGCTAATTAACCCTGTTCATCCAAAGAAGCCCTAAGCCCTTTGGGAACCGGTAACCCCGCCGGGAACCCGGCTATTTCCCTGGGCAGGACCTCCACGCGGAAACAGCACCCAGGTCACAAATCTCCAGCATCTGGGAGCCCGCTCCGCGGGGCATGGCGTCCCTGTTCCTCGCGTTTTCCCGGGGGAGCTCCTCCTGACCTCTCGGGTCCGGGCGGCGCCTCCCCGTGCTGCTTCGCAAGCACTCATTCGTGTAAGCCGGACAGCGGATGGGGACTGGGCCGCATGCGTACGTCGCTAGACTGGTCTGCATGGGCTAGGCTGCGTGCATACGTCGCTCGCAATAGCAACTGGGCTGCCCCGCATCAGGGCCTTCGCTGCCCCGGGCCAGGACTTCCAAACAGCGACGACGGAGAGAGGGCCGCCCTGCCCTGAGTCGAAGGGGATTCGGAAATCCAAAAAAATCCGCGTGGGGTCGTTTTTACCCGGGGCTAATTAACCCTGTTCATCCAAAGAAGCCCTAAGCCCTTTGGGAACCGGTAACCCCGCCGGGAACCCGGCTATTTCCCTGGGCAGGACCTCCACGCGGAAACAGCACCCAGGTCACAAATCTCCAGCATCTGGGAGCCCGCTCCGCGGGGCATGGCGTCCCTGTTCCTCGCGTTTTCCCGGGGGAGCTCCTCCCGACCACTCGGGTCCGGGCGGCGCCTCCCCGTGCTGCTTCGCAAGCACTCCTTCGTGTAAGCCGGACAGCGGATGGGGACTGGGCCGCATGCGTACGTCGCTTGAGTGGTCTGCCTGGGCCAGGCTGCGTGCATACGTCGCTCGCAATAGCAATTGGGCTGCCTCGCATCAGGGCCTTCGCTGCCCCGGGTCAGGACTTCCAAATAGCGACGGCGGAGAGAGGGCCGCCCTGCCCTGAGTGGAAGGGGATTCGGAAATCCAAAAAAATTCGCGTGGGGTCGTTTTTACCCGGGGCTAATTAACCCTGTGCATCCAAAGGAGCCCTAAGCCCTTTGGGAACCGGTAACCCCGCCGGGAACCCGGCTATTTCCCTGGGCAGGACCTCCACGCGGAAACAGCACCCAGGTCACAAATCTCCAGCATCTGGGAGCCCGCTCCGCGGGGCATGGCGTCCCAGTTCCTCGCGTTTTCCCGGGGGAGCTCCTCCCGACCTCTCGGGTCCGGGCGGCGCCTCCCCGTGCTGCTTCGCAAGCACTCCTTCGTGTAAGCCGGACACCGGATGGGGACTGGGCCGCATGCGTACGTTGCTAGACTGGTCTGCCTGGGCCAGGCTACGTGCATAAGTCGCTCGCAATAGCAACTGGGCTGCCCCGCATCAGGGCCTTCGCTGCCCCGGGTCAGGACTTCCAAACAGCGACGACGGAGAGAGGGCCGCCCTGCCCTGAGTCGAAGGGGATTCGGAAATCCAAAAAAATCCGCGTGGGATCGTTTTTACCCGGGGCTAATTAACCCTGTGCATCCAAAGGAGCCCTAAGCCCTTTGGGAACCGGTAACCCCGCCGGGAACCCGGCTATTTCCCTGGGCAGGACCTCCACGCGGAAACAGCACCCAGGTCACAAATCTCCAGCATCTGGGAGCCCGCTCCGCGGGGCATGGCGTCCCTGTTCCTCGCGTTTTCCCGGGGGAGCTCCTCCTGACCTCTCGGGTCCGGGCGGCGCCTCCCCGTGCTGCTTCGCAAGCACTCATTCGTGTAAGCCGGACAGCGGATGGGGACTGGGCCGCATGCGTACGTCGCTAGACTGGTCTGCATGGGCTAGGCTGCGTGCATACGTCGCTCGCAATAGCAACTGGGCTGCCCCGCATCAGGGCCTTCGCTGCCCCGGGCCAGGACTTCCAAACAGCGACGACGGAGAGAGGGCCGCCCTGCCCTGAGTCGAAGGGGATTCGGAAATCCAAAAAAATCCGCGTGGGGTCGTTTTTACCCGGGGCTAATTAACCCTGTTCATCCAAAGAAGCCCTAAGCCCTTTGGGAACCGGTAACCCCGCCGGGAACCCGGCTATTTCCCTGGGCAGGACCTCCACGCGGAAACAGCACCCAGGTCACAAATCTCCAGCATCTGGGAGCCCGCTCCGCGGGGCATGGCGTCCCTGTTCCTCGCGTTTTCCCGGGGGAGCTCCTCCTGACCTCTCGGGTCCGGGCGGCGCCTCCCCGTGCTGCTTCGCAAGCACTCATTCGTGTAAGCCGGACAGCGGATGGGGACTGGGCCGCATGCGTACGTCGCTAGACTGGTCTGCATGGGCTAGGCTGCGTGCATACGTCGCTCGCAATAGCAACTGGGCTGCCCCGCATCAGGGCCTTCGCTGCCCCGGGCCAGGACTTCCAAACAGCGACAACGGAGAGAGGGCCGCCCTGCCCTGAGTCGAAGGGGATTCGGAAATCCAAAAAAATCCGCGTGGGGTCGTTTTTACCCGGGGCTAATTAACCCTGTTCATCCAAAGAAGCCCTAAGCCCTTTGGGAACCGGTAACCCCGCCGGGAACCCGGCTATTTCCCTGGGCAGGACCTCCACGCGGAAACAGCACCCAGGTCACAAATCTCCAGCATCTGGGAGCCCGCTCCGCGAGGCATGGCGTCCCTGTTCATCGCGTTTTCCCGAGGGAGCTCCTCCCGACCTCTCAGGTCCGGGCGGCGCCTCCCCGTGCTGCTTCGCAAGCACTCGTTCGTGTAAGCCGGACAGCGGATGGGGACTGGGCCGCATGCGTACGTCGCTAGACTGGTTTGCCTGGGCCAGGCTGCGTGCATACGTCGCTCGCAATAGCAACTAGGCTGCCCCGCATCAGGGCCTTCGCTGCCCCGGGTCAGGACTTCCAAACAGCGACGGCGGAGAGAGGGCCGCCCTGCCCTGAGTCGAAGGGGATTCGGAAATCCAAAAAAATCCGCGTGGGGTCGTTTTTACCCGGGGCTAATTAACCCTGTTCATCCAAAGAAGCCCTAAGAGGTACATTAAAATAAAGAGCTTATGGTATTCTGAAGTTCAGATAAATATACGAAGGTGCGTGCATGCTACTCCTACCTGTTTTGGGCATGCAGACGAGTTCGACTCTATCTCCATCTATTTTATCGTGAAGCGGCAACTAGTTCCCAGCGGTCAGCAACTCAAAGCAAGCCATGGCGGGGACGGGTTTGGACAAAATGGAGGTATGAAGAATCAAAGACAGCTAGGATGGACGGACGAAGCTAAGACGGCAGAACGTGTGAACCTCTCGTGGCCTCGTCTGGGAGCACGGTGCGAGGACATGTTTGGTCGCTAGGCGGGTCAGGGCGACGGTCAGCCAAGAGCATCTGTGGGCGTGTGCGACAATAGTGCCCTGAGCGAGACACTGCGAGAGCCTCGACGCGAAGACCTGACGAGCGGCGAGCTACGTACCGGAGTACAGTGAAACACGCAAGGGGCGCGAGCAGGACCGGACGGGTCATCGAACCGGTGGAGGTCTCGGTTCAATGGTTCAACCGTTGTAAACCGGTTGAACCGCCGGTTCGATAGTATTAAACCGTTACACTGAACCGGCCACAAATACTTTGAACCGATGCCTAGATATATGCGGTAATTAACATAATAACTATACATACTACATAGTTAATTATTAGAAAAATAAGCTAATAAATAATACAATTATATAACCATATTAGTTGCATTTCAATTTCAACGTTTGAACCACAAATTCACAAAAAAGATGAACATATACCACAAATGCACGACCAAATTAAAGTACCAAACACATGAAAAAGAACAGAAGTGTTCTTTCCAACACCCATTTAACCTGCAACATGCAAGCAAGCCCAGTCTCTAAAATCAGTAAAGCATGCACATTGTATTTACTCAAATTAGATCATTTTAGACATACCTGTAACTATGTAAGTACGTAACTCTTGCACTGTAGTCTTCTTCCTGTGTGCGCGATGCAAAAGTGCAGAACAGCCAGGGGGAGTGGGCAGGCCCGCGGGGGCACAGGCGCACACCTGCGCAAGGAATCAGGGCCGCCGCTCACATGCAGAAGGGCGCAGACTGGCGCGCAGATGCCAGCCGCAGCCCCGCAGACGAGGTGCAGCTCAACAAATAAAAAAACGTCCCGGTTCGCATGGAACCGGCCGGTTCACCGGTTCCACTAAAAACCGGCCGGTTCATCCGGTTTTTACCGGTTCGATTGCATGAACGGTCTTTGAAGCTAACCGGACCGCTGGAGGCTCTGGTTCGATCTTTTAACGGTCCAACTGCCGGTTCGGTCCGGTCCTAATAACTATGGGCGTGAGCAGGACTGTCGTGGGCTCATGGCCGTTTGCATGTCCGAATCGGACTCTGTTTAGTCCAAGATATTGCAAGACATCTTGCAAAATTTAATACCAATAGCTTACTAGCTTAGTGATGCCTTATTACCAAGAGCCATATGATGATCATATTTGACAACCTTATGCATATGTTGCTTGTCTTTGCATTGAGCTTTATCAAATTGTTCTGGCTCTTACTAGATGTATTTCATACTTTCATGATTAAGATCGTGCACACGCCACTTTTATATGCTGAATTCCTACCCTGGAAGATAGCAATATCCACCATCCACCAAATAAATGCTCTATGGAAGAATGGATCTCCTTCTCCAAGTATCCCTGTAGAAATAGACATGGCTATTCGAGAAAAGAGAGAGAAGGAAAATGCATGCTCCCCAAAAGGTACAACATCCTTGAGCATGGTAAAAAAAGAGAAGGGAAGTTGCCTCAAAAAAAAGAGAAGGGAAAAGATCAGCCATGTTCTCAAAATAATCCAAAAAGAGGGAGACCATACAAAAATGATCTCCAACGGTATTTCCACACACTTGCACATCCCGATCAGATGATATGTCTTGCTTTCTTGTTGGGCCCGGTCTTTGTTTTTGCAATATATGTAATGCAAATATGCCTTGTCTTTTTTTTCTACCCTTAGCTCCACATAAGCCTTATTAGAAATAGGATAAGGAAAGACAATTCAATTCTTTAGTGAGCAATCAAACACATTAAGAGATATGAGAGAATCAATTGAGGAGCTAAGTAAGGTTCTATTTTTTCAAATTATTCAAAAACCCAAGTTACTTAGTAGAAAGAGTGGAGATAACTCAAATCAAGGTTGTCTGTAGCTCAACTGTCCAAGGCACCATGATAGACACTTCAAAATTTCACAACTACATGCATGTCTTGGAATATTTTATATGCTTGCGTCATACTAGAGGAAGTTTTGTCTCACCTTAGTCTTTGACCATTACTCAAGGACGAGGAAAAAGACTGAGTGTGGGGGAGTTGTTGAAGGTCCTTAGTACCACATTTGACCGTCAAGTCCTACATAAAGATACTAGGTTTAGTCACCAAACATAGTGATAGGGCTTATTAATGACAAATTCTACAAGTGTTGGTGAATATTTGTATGCAGGTGGCTTCTGAATAGAAATAAAGAGAAAACACACAATTGAAGCACAACTCCATCCAATCAGAGGAGAGCACACGAATTCATGGGCCCACATCTAGGAGTAAACCGCCTCAACATGGTGTGAACCACCCCGCATTGGCTCAAGGGCCCACCAGGCAGTGTCCATACCAAATGTCGATACGAGAGGCAGGAACCAGGGGTTGGCCGAACCCCTGGTTCGGCTGAACCGTTTGTGGCCCTACTCGTCCCCAACTGATGTATGTCCTCATCCACCACCTTCCTTACACCAGTTAAGGGAGATTCCCTCAAATATTATATCTGGAACTACCTCAACTAGCTATAAATAGAGGGTAGAGGCATCACTGATAACACACACAAGAAATTTCGAGATACATTCCAAAGGTGAAGCCCTACCCTTAGAGCTTAGAGTAGGGAGAGAAAGATGGAGAGTTTAGCATCGAGTCTATCGGTACTCTTCTTCAAGTCACTGTCTCAACGGATGTTACTATTCTAAGTAAGTGTTCGAGATTTCTTATAGTTCTTCGCTTCTTGAGTAAGACCTATTTGCATATTTTATGAGTTTATCACCTTTAATCGATTGCCTTAGACTTTACATACAAAGTACCGAGGCCTAAGACTAAGGTAGTAATCAATAGCATAGATGTGATGTCTAGGCCGGGGGGTTATCTTTGTTTGCTTTGTGCTTCATGGATTGCTAGGGGCAGTCGTTGATAGATGTTGACAGCTCTATCCATCCTTTGTAATCCTCCACGTTCGAGTACATCATATGTATCCTAGTCCCAACAAACTGGGGGTAAGGCATGGACCTAAGTAATTGATAGGGTTTGACCTAAAATCTTATCTCTGAAGCTCTCCTACAGGACATTCTCACTATCCTCGCCTACATAATCTCGGTATCCTTGGGTAACTTAGTTAAAAGGTTAGTGCACACATGCTCCCTATGGATTTCATACATTGGAATACTCCTTGGTGAAAACTACAACGATATTTGTATGTTTGTTGATTTATTTGCAATTGTTATTTATACCAATAAGTGGTCGATAGTGTAGACGTGATGTCTAGGCTAGAGATTCCCTTGGATTGTGCTCAACCACATGGATAGCCGTGGTAGGCAGCAGGTGGTGACAGCCTTTCCATCCTCTATATTCCACCATGTTCAGGTTGTAGCTTTAGGGCATTTGCTAGTGGACATCTAGATCCCCTTTACAAGGGCTAGATCTGTTATCATTCCAAAGTAAGTAGAGTGAGCAACTAGCTGTCTTGTTAATAAAATAGATAGCAAGCTAAGTGAAGCTTTGACCCACTCTGCCATATCCTTTTACCTTATCTTGTCATTTTCCTCGGACATTCAAGATTTAGAATTAATGAACTCTTTGTTCCTCGTGAAAATCGATACTCTGGAATACTCCAAAGGTGAAAGCTACATCGCTATACGTACACTTATGGATTTATCCATTAGGCTTAAGGAACACCAACAAGTTTTTCTATCCGATGCATCCCTGGCCCATTGCATGCACGCCTAGTTGCCACGTCTTCACTCAGGATCCAATCAACCACCTTCATTGATTCAGAAATCACCCGCCATTTCCATTTTGGGTGTCACACACTGTTATGCATGTCCTATTTATGGTAACCATCGATGGCTCTCTCTGTAGTCAGGTCCTCTTTTTGTCCATCCACACCTAACCCATCCCGTCGCAAATCGTACTCTCCAATTCCCTGAATTTTCATAATCCTAGTAGTGTTGAGATATCATTCAAGTCCTAGTAAAGATATATTGAGTTTGGTAATTGAGGTACGCGGTCTACAACTTGGGTGCATGTGCCCAAGGATTGTTAAACATTTAATATATTTCAAGGTACAGATTTGGTACACTACATGCTGTACGTTTAAGGATTCTTAAACATTTATTTTATTTTTGAGACACAGTTTAAAAAAAATACCAGTTGTATGTAAGAGGAATCCAAAACACTTCTTTTTCAACTTTAATACCATGCTGATTTTATTATAGCAATATCGGTCAAAGGATTCCATTGAATTATTTATAGCTAGGCTCGACTCATGGGTGCTATAAATAGAAGAGTTCACCGGCATCCTTGGTATCGAAAAAAGTGGCATACAGGAAAGATTAGGTGTGCTAGCTCATCACACACTCTGATGTCTACAATAATAATCAAACAACTCCTTGTCTTTGCTTTAGTATTTACAATATCTACAGGACATCAAGTTCGGGGTGAGCAGGATTGTTATAGAGAAAAAGAATGGGTTAAGCGTGAATGCAAAAAAACTATACAGCATCGGGGCAACTACATCCATCCAAGTGACTCATGTCGCCATGCGGTGGGAAAATCTGATGTGGTTTGCATTTGTGGTATCATCACCTTTGAAGAGGAATTTGAAATAAGTGTAGCTAAGTTTCTTCGTCTTGTATATGAATGCCACAAGACTGTGCCCGGTGGAACCAAATGTGGAAGTAAGTAGCTTTAATATCGTCCACCTTTTTCTTTATAAATACATGGTGGCATGGTGCTATCATGTCCTTAAAAGAAAGAACTGCAAAAATATATTTTGATATCTACATTATTTAAGTTAGCAACATGAATAAAATCATGTAACATTAACGAGTTCATTTCACAGGTTATACTCTTCCATCACCAAGGTCGCCACCACCACCAAGGGCAGATCCATGAGAGTTTATGAAGGCAAATACCTTGAGTAGGATCATAAATGAATAAATGTATGCTTATGTGCCTCTTATGTATTATAAAATGTAACAAATCATGAAAAATTCTAAATATATTTTTTCTAATGTAGGGCATCATATTATTAGTCATCTTGCCGAATTTGAACTTAAATTTCAACCTGTGTAGAGAGAAACATAAAAGACAAATCTCATTAGTGGTAGATTAAACCAACTAAAATAGTTCAGGGGAGTAAAATAAGTCTAACTTTTGTTCAGAGGTTAAGTGGACAAATTGGATTGGTCAAGGTAGTAAAATGGACTTTTTCCTTACAAGTATCATGTCTAATTCCCAATTAGACAAAAACAAATCCAGTTAGTACATCTATTTGTTATACTATTATGAATAGTCCTAAGTTGGTGATTTACTTGTTAGCAATAGCATGCGTTCATGTAGTGTCAGCCAATGCATTGTAAAAATTAGAAAGGCTGATAATCGTAATGTTTTGGTATTTAAATTTTCTCTACCATCTTTGCTAAAGTTTTTCTCTACATGGTTTGATTGTGGTCATTCTGGATTAAGAAATGAAAAACAAAAGTGAGAAGCATTGTGAAGTCTGATGCTCATGTAGTGAATAACTCCAAAGGATCAGGCATGAAAAGCATAAAAAATAGAAAGGTGATAATAGTAATGTTTTGGTATTTAAATTTTCTCTACTACCTTTGCTAAAGTTTTTTCTCTACATGGTTTGCTTGTAATCATTCTGGATTAAGAAATGGAAAAAAAACAAAAGTGAGAAGCATTGTGAAGTCTGATGCTAACGTAGTGAATAACTCCAAAGCATCGGTCATTCTGGATTTAGAGAAAATAAAGAACATTATTTTTCATTTTACTTTATATGATATATGATATCTTGCTTGATCAGAATTTTATTAAGCGTTCTAATCACAAAGTGATTCCATTCCATCACTTGTTCAGTTAAAGGAGCTGTAACACCTAGTTTTGATTTTGCTAGGATTTAAAAAAAATTAAGGTAAACCATGTGAGCATCTTTCACATGTTGCATCGGCTACCATCTTCGTCACAGTAGCTGAGAGCCGTTTGTCAGGTGTCGGTTCCAGTCTTGTAGATGACAGGAGCCCGTCAACTCAGTGGCGGAGGGCTCAGTAGGGTAAGGTATGGCTTACCTTGGATTTTGCTAGGAGTACATGCTCATATTTGGGCTAGAGTATTTCGTGTAGACTTTGAACCTTTTAGACATTACTACAAGTGCTACGTTGTAGTAATTATATTCTTCAATCTAACTGCACCATATCTTAATTATGATCCGTCCTCCGCCAGTGCGTCAACTAGAGCAAGTTCGCTCCGTAACTGATTGCTCAGATGATGTGCCGCAAGAGAGGGAGCCCACCCAACATGACGACATCGACCATTTGTTTGGGGTGTGTGTGTGTGTTGGCAATGACTGAGCTAGCGGTGCAGGGAAATGGTCGACGAGACTGTTATGCATCCATCCGTCTCCCAATTAGATAGAGGTAGTGATAGCTTGATACAGGGGGAGAAGACCTTATAGTCTTATAGAGTGTCTCCCAATGTTGGCCACTTCCATGTTCCATCGTTGCGATGCAAGCGTGGCGCCGGACCCAGTTGGGCCACGATGATCTTGTCGATTGATGCGGGCAAGGCAGGTTTTCTGGACCTCCAAGGCCACAAGACACAGCTTGCTCCATTGGCGCGCAGTTCCTTCACCGGTCCACATGGTTTTGGTTGGGAGGGTTTTAGGAATTTTTTTGAGTATCGGGTTTATAGAAAAAGACAAAGAAAGACTGAGGGAACGTGACGAGCTCGACCATTAGCAGAGGAGAGTTATGTGGTCCAACCAAAACCCTTTTTTCGACACTTCTCATTTCGGGCTCAATCTCATTCCTAACATGACTTGAGTCTCTCTTTTATTTTCCGGCCCGAACAAAAATCAATTTAGGCCAAGCCCAACAAAATCTGTGTAGTTTTGGGGCAATGCCAGCGTCATGCTGGTTGGATGTTATGCCCTGTTGGGTCGTTGGTCTCTCTAGTGCCTTACTGGAGAGGATATGTGGAGTTGTTCCTTGCTCTTGCTCATCTAGCGGCTGAAGGCTCAAGGCAGCGTGCATCTTTGCTTGGATCAATGCATATTCCAAATTCCCCGGCTCTACGTTCGATATTTCCAAGTGTCAGGCTGTACAAATTGGCTGTCTAATTGCTGGTGGCATCACGTACTCTCGGGTTTGACTGTATCTCATCCAGCCATCCGGTCTTGTCTACTCGACCACCCTTTGAGCTCAATGGCAATTAGATTCCATTTGAACTGGCACATCCTGCAGTCATGCTTGTACGTAGGGAGGAAAACTAAATGACCTGTTCCCTAATAACTCCACTACACGATATTGCCTGGAAATTGCGCATCTATCATACAGGGGCTACGTCCCAAATAAGAGATGAACGATGGCCATGACAAAAATCTCCACTACACGACTACCAATAGATAACTTGCCTAACTTGACATGGGCACAGAGTGGCGCAGCCAGCCTGCCGCATTCCATGGTCATATCCCAAACCAAAAACACAAGTTTACAGCAATGTACATCGGTGTTATTTGTACAAGGCATACATCAGCAGTTACCCGCACCCATCCCGGTAGCAATGGTACATGTACATCCCATCAGGAGCCGAATCCTACCCACCGGAACCTTTCAGGCCTAAAGAATCAGGAATCATGCATGATAGCATAGCATTGTCGTGAATCAGGTTTGATACAGACCACAAAAGATGAACGCGTGGATCAAGCTCAGTGCCTTCTTGGTTTGTTCAGGGTCCCCAATAATAACAATTGTTGAATTCGATTCCCCAGGTTTCGGGTCATGAACTGTAATCGAAGCACCTGACATCTGGAAGGCAAACATTACCAAGAGCTTTTAGAACTACAATACCCACATAAACTATAATACTAAAAATTAGCAGAGTCATGGTAGATTTATTGGAGAACTTGAGCCTAGAGTACAAAGATTTAAAGATGATTATTTCAATTGATCTTTACAAGAGTACGGAAAATTGAAAGAGAACAATCCTACAACCAAATATGATCTGGTGGTGTTAATGGACTATGTTCTGGTGAAAGGAACAAAACTACATGGTGCCAATAAGGAACAATGGCATATCCTTGTTGCCTTGATGAGCACAAAGCAGCAAGAGACAAGCATAGGTTGTGTGGATGCTGGATAAAAAGAGGAAAAAGTAGGTACCTTTTTTATCTCTGCAAGATCAGTGCCATTGGTTCCACAAACAGAGCCTATATACTTGCAAGGAATAACAACTTCAGTTGTTGTACTAGTTGGAGTAGCCACTTGATTTTCACTGTCAACGATGATAAATCAGATCAATGTCATAGCAATTTGCATTTAGTTTTTTTATATTCTCTTTTTTGGGGTTATGGAAGCAGTGTTCCCCTATAGATTTATCCATGGCATCAAGCTTCTTGCACTTAGGTTCCTAGATGATCATTTCGCTTTAGGAGATTCAGAAATCCTAGCTTTTACCCAAAAGGAAAGAAACTATCTCCTTTGTTACTAAACACATTTCATTTAGCTTACCCTGCCACTGGTCCCTTTCTAAAATCTGTGGATGGCACCGCATCAGGCATGTTTCTTGGAGCTTCACTGTTTATATTTGGTGCCTGCACAGGAAAAAGGAACTTAATTCTAAGAAATTAACTACCACAGCCCCTAAATCAGATTGAAGCGCGATGTTTTGATGCTAACAGACCAGTACAAATTTTTACAACCTCTGTGATCTCTTCTTCAATTTCATTAATATTTCCGGACAGTCCTTCCAAATTGAGTTGCACATGGGACCATGAGGGATATTACCAAATAAATAAATGTGCGCAGCTTACCTCAGGAGCCCAGGATCTTGCCGACGGCTGTTCCAGAAAAGGACGAGGACCTCCTTGTTCACAACCATATGAGTATGGCATCCTATCAGCACCCATATGTTCCATAGAATGAGCGGGAGGGGGAGGTGGCCGATGACCAACCGTTTCGAAGGGACCCATAGGAGCATCAGCTCTGAAAGAATGCATAGGATATGGAGGCATGCCCCCACTGTGATGTGGGTGTGGCGGAGGTGGTTCTTGTCTAGATGGGTGAAGAGGGATGTTTCCAGCAGGTGGATATGGGGGCATGCCTCCACTGGGGTGTGGCTTGGGAATGAGGACATCCCTAATCCTTCCAGTGATATGAACTAATGCATCGTGGATGGATTGGAAGCTACCAGTGACCTGTGAAAAAAAGGCACTCTAAAAGTGAATAATTACATTTTCTTTCTAGACTGATGTCTTGTTTAGTATCCGATCAAACAAAAATATGAATAACCAAGTTAATTTTCTTTGAAAGAACAATTCAAGTGGACAACCGTAGAAAACTGATTGATTCAGACAATGTCTAATTGTGCACCATTTTGAAATGGGGAATCACTAGCAATACAAAACAGATTCAAAAAATTACATGAAAGAATTATAACATACACAACAAAAAAAATATTACAGATATTCTGAAGATCAATTCTACCCTTGCATTGCTTTTCCATAAAGGAGTTATAGATATTTAATAACTGGGCACATTAAATTCTTTCTATCTTAATGAAATGACACGCAGCTCAACTCCGGCGTTGTTCGAGAAAACAAATAAATTCTTAGATGTGAAACTCGTTGCTTGTAAATTGTCATTCACCTCAACTAAAGACATCAGTGGCTTGAAGAAAATCAGAGCAGAAAAGGCAGATATTTAATGTGATTTGAATCAGGTCAAAGTTTATTGACATTTTCCATCAACCGCTTTTAGTTGTCCAACCCAGCATTTATGTTGCACAACTAGATTCAAAATGAAAAAAAAATACTATAACCAGATTCACCAAGTAGCTTCCATGCATATTAGTGAAACTTTCAAAAGGACATGCAGACTTATATACATTAGCATAGTATACACATAGTACACCATCGTTTCTAAAAAATCAAAACAAAAAATTGGGTTGGTTGATTGTTAGAGTTGAGATATACCTGAACCATCTCGTCATTTCGTAGTGCGCATCTTGGAATTTGTTCGTTACTAAAAATTCGAATGCTAGCTCCAGTTAGCTTTCTCATCTCTGTAATAATGGATCCACCTTTCCCTAGCAGGCAACCGATATGTTGTGCTGGAACAAGAAGCCTTGCGGGTGTAGGTGAATTTCTATCCATAGATGCCTCTGAGATCCTAGAGTAAACACGGACAACTGCATCTTGAGCTGGAGAATGCATCATGTCAGAATTCTGCACCAAGAGATACACATCCATCAGACTACTACAGACAGCAGATAATATAACTCTTAGGACAGGCCAATCACAAATTGCCATAATAAGTTGGCAGAATATAGTTACAAAAGTCAACTTGATACACATTGACATAATATGCCAGTGCCCACAGAGAAACAGACCCACATAAAAAATTACCATAAAAAGATCTTGTTGTCCACAAGGAAAACAAAGCAAATGAAACAGGAGGAAAATGTTTTAGGTCCATAGACATACCTCACGTGCAGATATGGCAATGACACGCTCATCTGACTCAGCAATAGGATCCAAAATCTTTATTGAAGCACCGGTTTCACTTTGTAATGCACGGATAGTGGAACCACCTTTTCCAATTATGCTGCCCACCATGTCATTGAGAATTATCATCCTGAACAATATCTCTTGTTCAATAAAGAATCTAGGTCCAGGACCACCAGCATTACTTGGATAATTCCTTGTGTGGTAATCAGGCATGTGCGGTGGTAAATAGTTTCTTTGAGAATGAGGATCAATGCCAGGGGGGCAACCAGTACTGCTAACTGGAGGCCCAAATGGTCTACCCGTTGAAATATTGCTTGTGTCTGGCCTAGGATTATCTTGAAGGCAGGTTGAAACTGCTAGCAGCCCTTTCCGTACTTGAGAAAAGTTCCCACTTATCTAACA
Organism: Echinochloa phyllopogon; assembly: GCA_033239725.1. Taxonomy (NCBI): domain Eukaryota; kingdom Viridiplantae; phylum Streptophyta; class Magnoliopsida; order Poales; family Poaceae; genus Echinochloa; species Echinochloa phyllopogon. The sequence continues at coordinate 42,520,755 of BTCW01000002.1, read as the reverse complement.
AGAGAAAACTAACAAGTCAGAACGACATGAATTTTGAAGACCAAAATATCTAAGTGAAAGATTAAATAGGCCCACACACTAATAATATGAACTATGAATTGCACAACTACTGAATTTCCTGAGAGTGAAGCAAAAAGGAGGGAATAACCCAAGCCATTTTCAATCTAACTTATTCATATATGAAGATAAAGTTCAACACATGGAACTGTCAGGGCCTGCGATATCACCCGAATAGCTTACAAGGGCAGCACTGAGCCTACTCTTCCATCTGTTATAAAAATCCTAATTCTCTCAATTACTGTCTTTTCACGATCCTATGCTATAGCAATGAAATACTTGAGATCATGTTCTGATTCACAAGGAAGCAGTAACATTTCCAGCAATATAGCCTGCATTCACCAGTTATGGCATTTCATAGCTTACCACTAAGCGCCACGAAAAGATGGTTGAATTTGCCCCCAACTAACTTTGGAGCATTGGTGTTAAATCAGAAAGGACCTACAGAGGCATACATGGATAAGTTCATCCCCAGGCAACGCGCAGGGGGGCAGCTGCTCCCTGTTCCGGAACACCCTGATCTGGGCTCCGCTCTCCTGCCGCATCCGCTCCACCGTCTTCCCGCCCTTCCCCAGCACGCACCCCACCTGCGCGCCGGCGGCCAGCATCCGGCAGCCGACGGCGCCCGTGACCTCCCTCTCCTCCTCCTCCCCTCCCATCGCCTCGTCGCCACTGACCCTGTGTCCCACCACGCGCTCCCACGCCCTGACCGCCGCGGCGGGGGCGTCCGGCCCAGAGATGATGAGCACGGCCTCGTCCCCCACGGGCGGGTGGTCCACGTGGAGGTCCCGTGATGGGCGGAACGCGGCGGCGCGGGTGGAGGGGCATAGCAGGCGGAGCGTGGTAGTCGGGCGCTTGGTGGAGGGGGAAGGGGTCGAGGAGGAGGAGGAGGAGGAAGAGGAGGCGGCGCCGCCGGCGACGGCCGGGGTGGGGACGACTTCCATGGGCATGGGGATTGGACGGTTAAGCTAAAACCCTACTGTTGTCAATGTTTGCTGACCGCCGCAGTTACTTCCGGCGACTGCCGGGGCTGAGCTCACGTTTTGGGCCGTCCGATTCAGCATCGATGGTAAAGGTAGCTATGCATCACTTGAGCATCGATACACGAAAGCACCCAACATTGAGGGGTTGTTGAATCATGAGTATATGGAAACTAGTTTCGTAAAACTTGTTTCAAGCTAATGGCCACCAAATCTTATTTGGTTAGCCTAAAACTTGTTTCAAGCTAACAGACTCTTGTATAACTAAAACTTAATTTCCACAAAACTAGGATTTTCAATTTTACAAAAAAACGAGTGACAGTCGTTTTTAACAAAGTTCCCCGCATCACCACCATTGCATTATTCTTTCGGTGCATAAAAAAAGAATGGAGTCAATAAAATGATCTGCATATGTAGTCACTGAAAAAAACCAATTGATAAAATAAAATGATAAAACACATGATTTTCACATATGTAGTTATGACGCCAATCATTCTTTATTTTTGATAAAAAAGCAAAGAATTATCAAAATATAAGCTAACCAAATAACAAACCAATATTTATTTTTCTAAAACTGCTCTTAATATTTGTTTATGAAAACTGGTTATATTTTTTAAGATCCAAACAGTCATGTCAATGCTAAAAATAATTTTTGTAGCGACCAGCATGCACCCCACCTGAGCCCTCGTGTTATACTTCACTATGCAAAACATTTCTCATCTTATTGACAGAATTTTCTATAAAAAATAAAAAATGCCAATGAATAGCGGTAAGGTAATCCATCTAGAGCAAAATATGAGGTGGGGAATCCCCGTCGTCTTCACACACACCTCTCCACCATAGAGAAAAAAAAACATATTAGAAGTATAATGGTGTTTTTCTAACCTCACAATTGATGATTCCTTCCATTGGCGACTGGTTCAACATCAATGCCTGATTCGGCAAGTGGTTCGACATCACTAGCTGATTTGGCTCCTGGTTCAACATAGGCCGTTGATTCGAAGGTTGGTTCGATGTTGGTGGCTGACTCGGTGGATGGCTTGACACTCGTGGCTGATTCGGCTGCTGGTTTGACATTGGTGGGTAATTCCTTGGTTGGATTGACATCGGCGGGTGATTCAGCAGCTGATTTGACATCGACAGGTGGTTTGGAGATTGGTTTGATATCGGCGGATGATTCGGCAGCTGGTTCGACATTGGTGGGTCATTCGGCGGCTGGTTTGACATGGGTGGGAAACTCAGCGGTTGGTTCGACATCGGTGGGCGATTTGGCAGTTGGTTCGACATGGGTGGGCAATTCGGTGGATGGTTCCACATCGGTGGGCAATTCGGAGGTTGGATCGACATCGGTGGGTGATTTGCCGGCTGGATCAACATCGGTGGGTGATTCGCCGGATGATTTGGTGGGTGGTTCGACATCGGTGGGTGATTTGGTGGCTGATTCAACATGGGTGGGTGATTCGGCTGCTGGTTCGACATCGATGAGTGATTCGGCGGCTGGATCGACATGGCTGGGTGATTCAGCGGCTTGTTCGACATCGATGGGTGATTCGGTGGCTCTCTTTGCGTATGATAATTCTTCATTTTCTGAAAGAAGATCTAGTTGATGTGGTTGCGCTGATTGAAAACTTGATTCCTTTTGATAATGGTTGATAGCAAGTGGATTTCAAGTAGCTAGTAGGGTCATAGTAGGTACGCGGCGGCGGAAAGGCTAGGGTTCAGGAAGGAGAAGAGAGGTGAGGGCAATATATAATGGGTAAAGGGGGCACTAAGACCACATGATCAAGATTTAATGGTTGGTTGAAAAGTTGCCTATATAGGAACAAGGCATTAAAGTGCATTTACTAGTTTTTTAAAATAATTTTTTTCTCAAATTGACCGTTGTACGTGTCTTTTCATGTCATCGACCTCCCTTCCGTTCGTACTCATTCCAACTTCTACACTTCTACCCTCTTTTGTTAAAGAAAATTACCTAATGTTTAATGGTCTTTGACATGTGACTTCGACCACTATATTCTATTAAAACACATTTTGTAAAATCTAATAAGTTAAACATGATTATGCAAAGATATTTTTCAAGGCAAACCCAGAATATGATTTTTTTTAATCTTCCCATACTACTATTTTAAATTTAGGAGACAGCATTTCAAAAGGTTGACGGGGTAAAATTTAAAAAAAACATCGAGTATTATATCTAAAAGAGTTCATGTTAGTCTAGTGAACAACATCTTTTCACTTCCATGGACTGAGATCTGCAGAAAATTAAGTAGTGGTGTGCAGAAGATAGGATGTTTTAATTATATTAACTGCGTTATTGAAAAACATTTCTTACAGAAAGGGTCCTATGTGAAACAACAAAGCAATTATACGGGGAATGCTTTGGACTTTGGAGAGGTTGAAGTTGCTCGTGATGTGTGGGTGTGAGTATGAAAAATTAGGAATATATTAAAGCTTGACTATCTGGAAATCCATTGTTTGACTTGCACACTTTTTGATACTAAACTTTTCCATCCAATGTTCATGTTGAGCTCTAAAAGAAACCAGCGCACATATAGGATTACACTGAGTGACTGACTTGAATCGTGAAGAAGTTGACTATATTTCGGCTCAGAAGAAAATAACAGAAAAATGCAAGTATAATCTTTGTGTAGGTGTGGACTGACATGCAAAAATGACACTGTACCTTCTTTCTTTTTGTTAAGATTGTGATGCAAGTATAATCTTTGTGTAGGTGTGAACTGACATACAAGAATGAACAGCAAAAATAACATTGCGCCTTCTTTCTTTTTGTTAAGATTGTGAAACGAAAGGAGGGTGAGATCCAGAGTCAACCAAATTATCGGCATGCCATTAACAAAAGGTTTGACAATCTCTCATGTGTGTTTATAGGGATAGGGCTTACATGCTTTTTAGGCATAAAAGCTTTTTACCACAGTTTTGAAAGGTTATTTACCAAGGCAAAAGAAAATCACGCAGAGCACGTACTGTGCGTTGTGTAGCGTGAACCGTATGTGGCTGGACGTGGTAGACCCGCACGGCAAGTCGGCAACCCTCTGCCGTTGGTAGCCAACGGCTGAATTGATGACAGGGTGCATTTTGGTCCCACGCACGCCAAGATAAGACTGCAGGGACACATTTCGGTGAGCATGCGCGTTAGCTGATGCAGTACTGGCCAACGTACAGGCCTACTCAGCGCCAAGAGGCCTAGCCAGCTTTTGTCCGTCCTCAAAGCTACCAAACACGTTTACAGCTCAATCCTTGGCAACAGTATTGCACACTTGTATATGACGGCTCATTTTCTATGCCAATCATGACTGTGTTTAATTCCCACAAACTTTTGAAAATTCTCTCTCCAAACTTCATTATTCACCAATCACATCAAATCTCTCTCCTCATGTATGGAGCACTAAATTTGGGTAAATAAAAAAAACTAGTTGCATGGTTTTGATGTACACGACGAGACGAATCTTTTGAGCCTAGTTAGGTCATGGTAGGACAATGATTACCATAAACAAACGAAAAGTACTACAGTGCGCTACAATGTTCGATGTGACATTTTCACCAAATTTTGACATCATCTTTTTGGAACTAAACACAGCCCATGGAAAAAATCCCGTGCCCCATACGAGGCCTTGATTGTATTTTTTTGAATGTGGGGGGAATTTAGATGGCAAAATAGATATTTTTTATCTCTCAACTTTACCCCCAAAGATTAAGTTTATCCTCAACTTTAAAACCAACCAATCTAATCCCTTAAGTTTTATTTCTAGATCGAAGTAGTTAGATGTTTTATAATGTCATTAGACTAGTGCAAACGGTCTTTTTTCCCCTTGGCTCCTTCTCGCCCTCAATTTCAGCTATATGTAATTTGATGCAAATAAAATACAAGAAATTGAAAAAAATAAACAATAAGCTTTTGTGATACTTCCTCTATATATGTTATAACTGTGGAAAGAAAAAGACATACAATTTATTGAATGCTCTACTCAAGTAAATTTCTAATTTATTTATATACAATCGAGATTATATATATCCAAATAATTGTTTTAATTATAAATCTCTTTTAACCATTGAAATGTGTATTTTTATACCAGCTAGTGTTACTAGTCAGCTTCAGGTACGATAATTGCATACGGTAGAAATTGAGAAGGGAAGAAAGAGCAAAGGGCAGAAAAGTACTTTTCATGTTAGTCTTATGCTAGTGCAATATTGCCACATCAGCACAAGGATCAATTTGACCCAAAAACATAGGAATTGTATCGCTGATCTGAAAGTTGAGAAACAAACTTGTCTCTCGTGTTATAAAGATCAGAACGCCTATTTCTCCATCGCTTCGCCTATCTCTGAGGTCTCTCTTAGCAAGTCTACACCCACACGGCAACAAAACTGCCAAAAGAAAGAGCTAGCAGAGCGAGCGCGTGAGGGATCGGAGCAAGCGCCATGGCGGCGTCCAACGGCGAGGCCCCCGGGCGGTTCGACGTCATCGTGGTGGGCGCGGGCATCATGGGCAGCTGCGCGGCGTACGCGGCGGCCTCCCGCGCCGCGCGGGTGCTCCTCCTGGAGCGGTTCGACCTGCTCCACCACCGGGGCTCCTCCCACGGCGAGTCCCGCACCATCCGCGCCACCTACCCGCAGGCGCACTACCCGCCCATGGCGCGCCTGTCGCGGCGCCTCTGGGAGGAGGCCCAGGCGGAAGCCGGGTACCGCGTGCTCACCCCGACGCCGCACCTCGACCTGGGCCCGCGGGACGACCCCGACTTCCTCGCCGCCGTCAGGAACGGCGGCGCCGCCGAGGTCGCCGCCGGCGGCGGGGAGGGGGAGCCGTGGCCGTGGGCGGGCGTGTTCAGGGTGCCGGACGGGTGGGCGGCGGCGACCAGCGAGCTCGGCGGCGTGATGAAGGCGACCAAGGCGGTGGCCATGTTCCAGGCGCTCGCCGTCAAGAAGGGCGCCGTCGTCAGGGACCGGACGGAGGTGGCCGACGTCGCCAAGCGAGGTGAGCCGTGAGCGCGAGCACCTCGTGCAGTGTCTTCTTCTTCCTCCCCCTCGAACTAATCCTCTTGGAAGCACTCGGCTCCTGCATGTGAGCCACTGGCAAGCATGCACGAGCTGACGTAGCTCCCTCGCGGACCATATGAGCATGCAACACGGAGCTGTCCTCAACCTTGGGTAAAAACAAATCCATGTCATTTCACATCTCATCATCTTTGGAATCGTTCCAAGATTGCAGATGTGCAGGACTAGTTGCCTAGTAAAAACAACTTTCATTGTTTGAGTACTACAAGTGGTATTTTCAAGGAAATTTGGAGTACGGAATTTGAACTAGATCCTAAAACTTTTGATCAACTTGAGTAATACTAATTAACATCATAGTATTATAAGCGGCAACCAAACAGTTTAGTATCATTAACTACTTGCAAAGGGAGCCATTTTTGGCATGGTTAATTATTGTTTTTGTTGTACTCTCGATTGGGACTGCGCAGCTAATCTTGTGCTCTCATGTCACATCACACAAGTACTGAAGTACATGTAAAATATATGATTCTAGCATCATTAGTGTATCTTATTGTTCCGGCATAATATAATTTTCCCAACTGAAACGGTACAAACTACTTCATTTCAATAGTCACCAAATTTCGTTTGCAACCGATTATGGAATCAATAAGATGTTAAATTATCAGTTTTTAAAAAGTACGGATGATTTGCATGATGCAAACCACCACCTACTACCAGTGCTCACAATACAGTTAAATTAATCCGTGTGCCCTTCAGAGTGAAAAAATTCGGTGAACTACATGCATGAACTAATTTCTTCAACCTTGAATTTCGTACTATGTGACGACTTCCCACAGGAGAAGGATCAATCTTGGTGAGGACAGCGAGTGGCGAGGAATTCCACGGCGCCAAGTGCATCATAACCGTCGGCGCCTGGACGAGCAAGCTGGTCAAGTCGGTCACCGGCATGGACCTGCCGGTGCAGCCGGTGCACACGCTCATCTGCTACTGGAAGGTGAAGCCCGGCCGCGAGCGCGAGCTCACCACGGAGGCCGGCTTCCCGACGTTCGCCAGCTACGGCGACCCCTACATCTACAGCACGCCGTCGATGGAGTTCTCGGGCCTCATCAAGATCGCCAAGCACGGCGGCCCGCCGTGCGACCCGGACGGCAGGGACTGGTCCACGGGCGCCGCCGGCCTGGCGGACCCCGTGGCCCGCTGGATCGACGCCGTCATGCCGGCCCACGTCGACACCGCCGGCGGGCCGGTCATCCGGCAGGCGTGCATGTACTCCATGACGCCCGACGAGGACTACGTCGTCGACTTCCTCGGCGGCGAGTTCGGCAAGGACGTCGTCGTCGGCGCCGGCTTCTCCGGCCACGGGTTCAAGATGGGCCCGGCCGTTGGGAGGATCCTGGCCGAGATGGCCATGGACGGGGAGGCGAGAACAGCGGTGGAGGCCGGAGTAGACCTGCAGCCATTAAGGATCGGCAGGTTCGTGGACAATCCAAAGGGGAACCTCAAGAATTCAGGAGATCAGGGCCAATAATAGTGAACACCGTACCGTACCGTCGTCGCTATGCTGAAGATTTTCATATCTTCGACCATTCATGATCAAGCTATCTACTCGATCAAAGTGTGTCCGTGGAAATTGCTTTGTTTGGAATAATGTGTTGAACATTGCGCTGTAAAAGTTTCGTTTGTTCGGTTGGAGTGTGTCGGTAATCGAAGTGCTACCAGCTAAACTGCATTCAGTTGTATATTTCAGTGTTCATAAATAAACTGTTCTGTTGTGAACTTGTGACACACAGCAGCTCTTCTGAAATTCTCATCATAAACTGACAATCAAGTCCCATGCGCATATTGTTTTGGAGTGTGTGTTCTTCCTTTTTTTTTTCACTTGCTTTGGCGCATATCTTGGCATGCATATATCCTCACTTGTGGTAACCAAGTACCTCTAGTCGTGTTCATGGTATCCGGGACGAAAGAGACCTGCCTCAACAACCATTTTGCAGATGTTGATGGTATATTATTGCAAGGTCGTTGCAGGAATATGCTCGAACGGCCAGGTACCTCCGGAAACGACGACTCGGGAATCAGTTCTACTGACTAATCATGATGTGATTGAAGAGACGAGCATATAGGAGTGTTTATACAGTCTTCGGTTTCAGCTGATGCCTTGATTGACTGATCTTCAACCATAAGCAAGTCTTCAGGAGCTAGAGCTAATTGAGCACGCCTTGGTTGGCCGTGAATGTACAATTAGGTGGCATCCCTATCGCGGAGATAACGGCAAGCTTGGGAAGTCTCCTGATGTTATCAAGTCATATTCTGATCTTATCATATCATCCCTGTCACTGTCATAGGCTCGGAGCTAATTGTCCTTCGTTCCATATCGGAAGCTTGTCGTTTCTGCTTCAGTATTTTGTTTGGTTGCCGTTTTTTTTCTGCAAGTTTGTTTGGTTGTTGTCGTGCCTGAACTGTAGCCCGTCAGTCATTAATTTGCCGTATGCTCTCATGTACCAGTCAGTCTTGATATACCCGGTCGGCGGTCGCGTGTAACATTCTTTTCCGCTTAATCTCGAGGACGACGTTCTCCAAAACAAATATCCTCTTTGAAAACAAAGATATTGCACATGTGACACAGAGCTTACGCACCGGAGGGCTCTTCTGATGAACCATATATATAGTACGTGTCAGGGTGGATCCAGAGAAAAACTACAGAGGGACCATGTATCAAGAAATTTTAAATTTTTAAAGCTTGTAAATAGTAAAACATGTTTAATTATCTTTGTTTTAAATATTTGAGTGGGGGTGCATGTGCCCTCACTAGGCTTTACTCTAGTCCGCCCCTAGTACATGCACCTCTTTCCCTCTCTTCTCCTCCTCTACCTTTACAACGTGCACCTCCTATGGCACGCCTATGAGTAACCATTGAACCCAAAACAAATATCTTCATAGTGCCCTGCGTCTGACGTGTCACGTCACTTTCTATATTTGGGATCACAAGTCATCAAGGAGATAATGATAAATTGGCAATGATGCTGCAATTTTCAGAGGGGCAAATCAGGCTGCAGTTGTTCATCTCATCACAGTGGGGTCACCATTGACTTGACCTGGACTTTGGGCATGGTAAATCAGCATAAGCAGTAAGTCATGCCGGATGATTGTTGTACCATGGACTCGTCTTTATTCCCTAGCCATGTAACCTAGAAGCTAACATGATCAAGAGGAGCCTGTGTGTTTCACTATGGGCTTAACCGAGAAATTGAGTTTGCCTGCTATCGAATATAGAAATTTCTTTATATTTAGAAAAGACGAAGCAAAATTTTAAAAAGGAGTTGGGGATACTCGGTAGCAGACAAACAAAGACCAAAGAAGGCTAGCCGATTTATGTCCAAAAAAAGAGAAGGCTAGCCGATGGAACGAGCATGTAAAATGGAGGTGCTTACATGGTGCTGCGGTGTTTCTCACCACGTCATACTCGATGCTTATAGTGTTATAAGGATGCTCGATACTCTCCACGTGCTTAAGATATGCTAAGAAAGTAGCTGGCTATACTGGCTTGTATGTGCTTACTGATATGACAATATGTTCTCTCCTTAAGTACCCATACGTGCCAAGCATCTTGCATTGTACATCAAGCCCAAGTAAACTCCCTTCCATGTGGAAAAATGACCATGTAAAGATGAAAGAGAACTGATATCTGGTTTTTATCAATAGCAATTAATAAAATCAAAAAATAAATAAGCGAAACACTAGTTATCCACTGAAATAAAGTTTCAGCGGTAAAATAAAAAGCTCTGGGTAGAGAAGTAAAATGTTCCGCCAAAGCTAACATATTTTTCTAGCAAAATTCTGTAAGACCTGCAATTTTCCAATCAAAGAAAAAGCATTCCTAGAGTGAAATGAAAATATTTCAGGTAAAGAAATACAACTGTAAGAAAAGTGTCAGCTTTTATAGGTAATAATCTGCAGAGATAGTCTCATTAAATAAATGGTAAACGCGCTGGGATTTACTAGAAAAATAAGATGGACGTTATGGTGGACAGGATGTCCAGCCTAGAGATACACTAAGTGCCATAAATTCGAAATTCAAATAGAAATTAACTTATTCCTATTGTTTAAACAGAAATTATTTTCTGAACACAGAGGCAAATGCTCCCCTCTCTTATGTGACATGGACGGAGTAGATCTGATAGGATTTGACCGAAACAGAAGGAATGAAATGATACAGTTTCAAATCGTGATTTGACCGATAGATTAGAAACGCAGTACGGCTGATACTGTACGTCATATCCACCCCTCAAATAATCATTTGACTGAAGGGTTGTCACCAAATTTAAATTCAAATCATGGTGGCCATTTCCATAATCGAGCCAAAATTTACTATAATTATTTAATTTCGAATTTTCATTGCTGTTTGGCAAAGGAAAAAAACGAATTTATTGATTGCTACAAATAGACAAAGAATCGGAGTATATGGAAAGAAGATTAATCGCGTACAGCCAAATGGACAGCTTCCTGTTCCTGGACTGAATAAAGCCCCGATGGTTACAGGTTCTCCGGCCATGGGTTCAAGATGGCCACGGCCGTCTGGGGGGTCCTGGTTGTGATGGCCATGGACGGGGAGGCGAGAACGGCGGCGGATGCCGGCGTGGAGCTCGGGGACTTCAGGATCGTCAGGGTTTGTGGACAATGCAAAGGGAAACTTGAAGGGGTCTGGAAATGAAGGCAGATGAACGCTGTGCTCTGCTAGAGATCCTATCTCCAACCATCTTCAGAATGATCTCTCCCTCCCATCCATGGTCATGTGTCAAAGTCTGCTCGTAGCAATTGGTTTGTTTAGAGTAATCTGTTGAACTTTGTACGATAATTTCTAACATCACGCCTTGCTCTGCATCCAGAAGCCTAGAAGACAGACATATCTTGTTGACTCAAGCAGGGGTCAGGTGATGTTGATCCCACACTGATCCTTGTTTTGTACTTGTCTGATGTGGTATTAGGGGTGGTAAAGGATTATGGCCTGTTTGTTCCTTCACAATCTAGCCTGGCCCTAATAAAATTTAGCACAAAAACTAGTATTATTTTAGCTCGGTCCTAATCCGACCCGATCCTTAAAATTCTAGTACAAAAGTGAGGATCATTTACCACCCCTATGTGATATGCCTTGTTGATTCCCAGCCAACCATATGCAAATGCTGAAGCTATACGGTGATCCCACTTTTACTTGACCTGTTTATTTGGTCGCGGAGACGACAGAGGGTCGTATTACTGTACTAATCTTATCATCTGACGCGTGCACCGTCAGAGCTGATCTTCCATCCATATCTCCCGGCTTCATCGCCCCAAAATATCCAACGAATCGCAGTGCACGCCTTCTAGTAACCTGTGGTCATTTGTCTAGGTCTTCTGGAGATGACAAGGGCGTTGTAGGGTGTGTTTAGTCAAAAAGAGGACGAGGAAGTTTGGTGAAAATGTTACATCGGACACTGTAGCGCACTGTAGCACTTTTCGTTTGTTTGTGATAAACATTGTCCTACCATGACCTAACTAGGCTCAAAAGATTCGTCTCGTCGTGTACATCAAAACCATATAATTAGTTTTTTTATTTACCCACGTTTAGTGCTCCATGCATGAGATTTGATGTGATTTAATGTGATAGGTGAATAATAAAGTTTGAAGAGAGATTTTTTAGAAGTTAGTGGAACTAAACACAGCCGTAGTTTTCACAGCGGAAATTCAGGCTCCAGTCTACTGTGCTCAGAGTGGCACCATTGACCAGGACCTGGACTTTGACCAGGTAGGTCAGCAGTCAACTGATGTTGGATGGTTGTCGTCACGTGGAATGGAAGCGTTCCTAGAGACACTTGCACACAGTGAAGTTTCAAGTGGGTTTTGGTACAGTTAACTTAGCTTATCAGTCACCAGCCAGCAGTATTTTTCTCTCAACAGAAATCAGTACCAACCACCAATCAACCAACATTATTTTTCTCTCAGCATAAATTAGCATCAGCCACCAGTCAAACGAAAAGTCAATACATCCTCTACTGTGGACATGCTCTGCACGCTCGTATCCCGACGCAGCATTGATTTTTTTGCCGAGGCGAGGATGGTTTCTAAAGGGTTGGTGTTGGCCCATCAAACAGCCCGGTTCAATTTGGATTGTAGCCTTGTAGGACTAATTGGTTTGCAGGAGCTTTGGAGTGTGTTGCATTAGTGCGGAGACCAAATGCTTTGACATTGACACCATGGGTTATACAACTCGCTGGGAGGACACGTCGCATGCAGCCCCTTCGAGGAGTAGTAGTTTGGGCTGAAACACTTGTAATGGTGTGGACTTTGCTGTGGATTTGTTTGATCCGCGTACTAAATGGGTAATAGTATCAACGAGTTGGTTTGGTGTGGGTTCTGTCTGTTACCAGATCGAGGCGGTTTGATGTGAGTACTAATAGATGTCTCACCGGTGAACATTTAGCAACTTGCCGTGGAGGCAAAATAGTACGCGTGGTATTCTACTGCTACATAGCCAGGCTGCTAGTTGCTATTCTACTTGATAAGTAGCTGTCTGCGGGTCGAAATTGAAAGAGGGGTTAAGAAATGGTTTGTTAATAGATTGTAGTCATAGTTTGGTAAATGGTTTATTTTAGTTAGTAGAAGAAAGAATGAAAAGTCGGTATGGTTTGCATCCTACTTCCTATCGCTCATGAATTGGATTAGAGCGGGTTTGCTCACTATGCTAGCATGGATCGGTGCGGTTTGCCGCATAGCCTCGCCTCCCCACGCCCCCCGTCTCGCCCGTGCCGCCACCGCGATGCCTCCTCCTCACCTGCCGCCCGTCCCAGCCTCCTCGACAACTGCCACCAGCGATCCGAGACCTTCAAAAAGCGTTTGTCCGGCCTGTGGTTGGAGGAGTACCGGGCGAGCTATGTCGTGCCACTGCACCTCTTCACCAACCATGAATCCACGCTGCCACCCTCCCCTCGATGGATGCTTTCAAGAGATGTGTTCTAGTGGTGCGGGAAGAGCAAGGCAAACCAACTTGATAGGCCTTCTACTCGTTGAACCTATAGTTTTTAGATCTCTGTGAATTACTTGAGTAGACTGTCAGATTTGTTCATGTAAAGTGTTATTGTCAAGAAAGAGAAGGCTACCTCTTTTTAGTATTATGTTGTATGTGGACCGCAGCGAGTTTAACTTGGATTTTGGCCCATTAGCAGTGTGACCTCTACCACAAGGTGATCGGGTCAAGGGGCTCAAGCGCCCCCCCTGCCCGGCGCGCGCCTAGCTATGCACGCCTCTACTTTTAAGCATGCCACAACTTCAAATTGGAAAGCATTAGCATATGTGGCCATGCGGTATGTGATGAGCTCCTGCTTGAACCAAGGTTTTAATTTTTCAATAGATTGTTGTTGCACCATACCACCTCTAAGATATTTTACTTTTCCACTACGCATTTGCAGACACTACTAGAACCAAGGTTTTAATTTTTCAATAGATTGTTGTTGCACCATACCACCTCTAAGATATTTTACTTTTCCACTATGCATTTGCAGACACTACTAGCTATATTTAGCCCACTTAGCCGCTAAATGTATTCTTATAGTACTTGCTAAATTCTTGGCGGGTCCAAATTAGCCGCTAAATGTATTCTTGTACTGGTTGATAACTTGTTGGCAGGATCCAACTGTCGCATAGGGCCAAAATTTTGCAACATACCCGGCATATGTAACAAGGAAGCAACATACCCGCTCCGCATATATAACTATAAAGTAATGAACTCGTACACATGTACTCCTAGGGCAGTTCCAACCAAGGTTTTAAATAGTCGGCTATAGCCTCGGCTATGTCAAGCTGTAGCTGATTGAGAAGGTCGTCGCTATTTGCTTCCATTTGTAATTTTGCCGCTATAGCTTCATTTAACCCATTATTAGCTGTTTTTGGAGGTTGAACGCTAAATGTCTTAGCCCACTATTTAAAATCTTGGTTCCAACCCACGTCAGGTGGTTTTCATAGTGTTAATGGGATTGCCAAGTAAGTAAAAAAAATGTTGAGACATAGAAATTAAAGAGAAAAGAAAAGAAGAATAATTCAAATCGAGTCGCATGCACAAAAAAGTTGTTGCCTTGGCTTTAACCATTCATTCTTATTGCTTCTTTTTTCGCGACCGTGCCTGAGCACGTTTTTCATTCTTATTGCTTCTAATCACATGAAACCATCCTCCATCTCCGCTCTGAGATTTGAAAAAGCCCCTTCTGAATTTATCTTCGTGACTCCGTCATCACGATATTGTGATTTGTTTTCAGGGAATGGAGTACTAGAAGCCCCGTCCTAGTACTATGAAATCGATGTAGGAGAGTGGAGAAAGTACTTAAGATGGGAACAATCCTCACGTATTATTACTTTTCTTATAGGTTGAAATGGGCTTCATTAGTGATTGTGTGGGCTTGTGGGCTTTGTGGCCTTGTAGGCTTCAATGAAAGTGGGCTCAAGACCATAAAAGAAAATTTCTCCGCGTGTTAACCTCGTGGATTCTACAATAACGAATCCAATACTAATCCATCATTTCAATCTTTATTACAACAATTTTTCCTTGTGTTCACTAGGTTCTAATCAACTAGCTGGACAGTCAATTTTACGACTGCAAATTACAAAGTATAGGAGCCAACGCCAGAAATGTCTTCTTCAGTCTCTTCTCGGATCTCTCTAGCTTGATACAGTACATGCTTGTTATCCATGTTCATCTGCACTGAGATGATGAGATCTTCCCATTTCTTCATCCAGTCCTTGGAGAAGCTTCAGCTTCACCTTTCTCGTTGCCTGACACGCCTCGTGCACGAACAAGATCAACCGAGCGTCGTCAGAAAAAGGGAGACGAGCAGTAGCAGTAGCCATGGCTGGATGTACAATGCGCTCGCCGACGAGGCCGTCACCATGGCCGGTTGACGGGCACCTCCGCCGCCACCATAGTTGTAAATCGGCGGTTCAAAACCACCGTTGCTGTAAACCGGCGGCGCATGGCCACCGTTGTAAACCGGCGGCGCATTATTGCCACCGCCGGTGCTCAGGCCGTCGCCGTCCATCTGCGCTCCGAGGAACACTGCATCCGACTTCTTTATTCTGCAGATCGAGACACAAAGTTTATCACTAGACATTGGCAATGGATCATATCAACGGCGGGTTAATTTGGTGTTTAGTTAATGACAATTACCCGGAGGTCGGGAGGCAGAAGGCGATGGTGTAGTCGGAGGCCTTGCAGGTGAAGGTGCTGGTGCTGTCGTCGTAGGCGTAGCTGTAGGCGCGTGGGCACGCCGACTTGAAGATGGAGGAGTACACCGTCGGGTGGCACGAGTCCGGCGTCGCGTACGACCCGCTGCAGCAGTACCTGTCCTGCCCGAACGCCTCGCACGCGCTCCGGCACGCGATCGCGCCGCCGCCGCAGTCCACCTGCAGCTCCTTCGGGCACGCTGCCATGGCCGCCGCCGCCGATCCATCGTCAGACGCTGGCGGCAATGCGCAAAGCCTAATAACAAGCTAGGGGTCGCCGGCACTTACAGCGGTTGAGGTCGGCCATGCAGCCGGTGGCGTTGCAGGCGCCGCCCTGGCGCGACCGGGGGATGGCGACGACGGGGAGGTTGTAGCCGTCGACGAGGCTCACGTCGTAGAAGTCCTGCCCGCCGCTGCCATCCAGGGTGACCTCGAACAGCGTGGCCGGCGGCGCCGCTCCGGCGCCGCGGCACTCCATCCGCCCGCCGCAGTCGCCCGTCTGGCACACGCCGGCGCCGTCGGCGTCGAACACGCACCCCGTCCGCGCCCATATCCGCCCCGACCACCCCGCCGGCGCCGCGAGCTGGACCGACTGCCCGGGGTCCAGCCGGAACCCCGTCGTGGACAGCTGCGACGTGCCGGCGCCGGCCAGCGTCCCCGGCCAGATCGTGTGGGTGCAGTAGTTGGAGATTGTGAACGTCATGGCCGTGGAGACATGGTAACATTGTGCAAACACCAGCGCAAGCAGCCATAGCTTGCAAGTTCTTCTTGGTTCTCCCATGCTACTGATTTGGCTGCGGCGCCAAATCCGGAAACTGATGTGGACCGGAGGAGGGAGAAAGGGGAAGACATTGGAGGCATCCTCGAGAGATTTAAAGCTTTGAGAGAGAGGAAAGGAAGGTAAGGCAAGTGCTGTGAAGAAAGCTTGACTTGGTGAGCTTGGTTTAGCATGTCGCGTGGATTGGGTGGCCTGGGAAAGAAGAAATACCTTTAACGATGATGCAAGGTGGTGATGTTAACATGAGTTTCTAAGCCCATACTGGTGATGCTTGTGACTATGTATATGCCTTAATTCCTGGCCAGATATGCTTTGTTTTGCCGGTCTGAACCAATCTATGGTGTATATAGCCTGAACATTACCGAGTACTGAACTTTTGTCTCTAACTTGGGCAGGATGCAATTGTCAGCATTGTAGCTGGACATGCAGAGAAACAATTCTTTTTAATTGGACGCAGAAAACAAGATTTTGGACCTGTTTAGTTCCAAAAAGCAACTCTAAAATACACTATGTAAAAAGAAGATTCTCCGTCACATCAAAATGTCATAACATGCATGGAGCATTAAATGTAGATGAAATCAAAAACTAATTGCACAGCTTTGTTGTACTCTGCGAGACGAACATTTTAAACCTAATTAATCAATTTTTTGATAATTTTTCACAAATACAAACGAAATGCTACAGTAGCGCAATGATTACGAAGTGACATCTTACTCCCAAGTTCAACCTCCCAATTCTATCATCTAAACACCACCTTTGAGTTGGACTGCACTACAGATGCCATAATACTGCTGCATCAAGATTCTGAATTTCCTATCTGTGATGCAATTCTCTTGCACTGCAAATGCAATTCTCATTAAGGTTCCATTACTGGAATCGAAGTAACCGTCCATATCGTTTTGTTTGTCACTGATGGTTCAAAACAAAGAGTAAAAAATGTCTGTCGCTGTACTGAAGGAGTATAGCCGCATGCTCGTATTGGACTTAATTCATTCCCTTGAGAGGCGGGTGGAAGCAATGCAGTTGTTTCAGTTCACGGGAGCAAAAGAGAAAATATAGCAATTCTTAATTTCTACGAACCTGACCGAGACGTCAATCAAAACGAATCAGAGGTAGTACATACGTACTAGTAGCCTAAGTGGTCTAATTTTCCTCATATGTACTAAAACTACAGCTACACTCTTAATATTGTCTGGGCATAGCCTATGAAACTACGGCGGTGTTCACTTCCCTTCAAATCCAAAACTTTCCCCAAACTTTCTCTCTCTAAACTTCACTATTCACTATCACATCAATTCTCTCTCCTCATGCATGAAGCATTAAATGTAGGTAAATAAAAAAACTAAGTACATGATTTTGATGTACACGACGAGACGAATTTTTTAAGTTAGGTCATGGTATGACAATGATTACCACAAACAAACGAAAAATGCTACAGTGCGCTACAGTGTTCGATGTGACATTTTCACCCAAATTCGCATTCCCTTTCCAGGGAAGTGAACACCGCCTACGACACAATCCTGAGAAGATGCTTAATACGCAACATGCCTTTGTGTCAGTAAGAACTACAAGGAAGGAATCACATAAGGAAGCGTCAGCTTAAACAAACGGGCACAAGGATCTACAGATATGCATCTTTTGGATTTCCATATCCACGCTATCAACTTTGCCATCGAATCAGGTGAAGCATCAGTCTGATTGGATGACACAAAAAATAGATCATATATGACCTATCAAACTTATGTTCGCTACGCAGTCTGCACTCTGAAGAAACAGTTAGCCCATACTAGGTATAGCATCTTACCTACCACCCAAGTCATCTCAGTACGTTTATTTGATAACATGAACAATATACATTCTAAACAGTCTCCAATTTAAGAATCCAAAAAGTCATCGTAAAACTCCAAAGACAAATCTTATTGGGAAAATGCAGATACTACTATAGACCAGTAGCTAATGACACAGCTGATGCACACAACAGCATTGTATTTAGGAGGAAAAACAATGGTCGTATGGTACTGCCATTTTTTAGAAGAAAATGGATGAAACATTACATGTCTAAAAGTTTGCCAGTAGCCACACCATACAAGCAGTCTTGTCAGAAGTACAACAAACAAGTTTTTCTCTTGCAGTACCACTGCATATGCTAAAATAGAAAACTTAGCATCATTTTCAAATGCTAAAACAGAAGACTTATGAAGCCACCTCATCTGTAGGTTCTTCAGCATCGCCTTCAGGAGCATTGGAGTCATCAACTATTGTGACACCCTCAAGATCCAAGGGTTTCCCAGTCATTGGATGAATGGGGCGCGTATCACGAGGCCCACCCTTCCGGGCCATGGCTAGCATTGGAGGTGGAGGAAGAAGTCCAGCCCGAAAGAGAATTCGCTGCACTGGATCTGATGGCTGTGCCCCAACTGACAGCCAATACCTATGCCAGAAGACAGTTGTACTTCGTTACATGTCCTTCAAAGCAGGTAAGAAAACAGCAAAACAAGCATCTTGGAAGTAATGACAAAAGAAGAAATCAACATCGACAAGCTTGTAATCTTGGTACTTGAAAAAATTGCTAAAAAAAGGCAGATAATACAGAGCAGGTGGTTTCATCCCTCTAGTTCTGCTACCAAGTTAATCTTACACACTTCACAGCTCCTAGACATCTTATGTCTTTACCTACAACCTTCTCAACTAAGTAAGTATGGCAATCCTTGGCGATTGGCACTACAAATTAACTAGCAGAGTGAAGCACCAAAGACCACACAAACTCTACCATTTTTCACTACCTTCCCAACATCCAAAATGGTATGATCTACAAGCCCAACCTAACAATGAAACCAAAACAGTAAATATGGCAGCATGTTTAAAGTAGCCTCCAATTAAACCTTATGTGCTTGTCCAAATCAATCACACATTTAGTTCTAAAATCTTGTCTGTATCAGTCCCCTGTGAACAACTCTTTAGACTATTTTATACTAGTTGCAGAAATAGCTGCAATACACCAAAACTTCACCAAACCAATAAAAAAACAAGACACTCATATCGCGAGCAAGTGAAACGTACTTCACCCGGTCGAATTTCAGACCCATCCTCTTGCCACCATCCTTCCCTGCACACAGCAACAAGGAAACATGTTTTTATCAGATATTCAGTCACAGCTAGGATCCTTAAAGCACATGTAATCGTATTTCAATACTGGACGAAGACGCGCGCACAATCCAGGGGGGGAAATACTAAGCAGACCAGCAACAGCTACAGAAAATGGTTCTTTCAGCCGGTAAAGAAATGGATCAATCATCTTACGAGGGATTTCGAGGGCACGCGGCAAGAGAGAACAAGGGGGGCAGTAGCGTAATCTAACCTGGGAGCGGGTTGTAGTAGCCGAGGACCTCGAGGTGCTTGCCGTCGCGCGGGGAGCGGCTGTCGGCGGCCATCACGCGGTAGAAGGGCCGGTTCCGGCACCCGAACCGCGCCAGCCGGATCCGCACCACCATGGCTTCGGCTTCCTTGATTTCCTCGCCGGCGCCGGCGCCGCCTTCTTCCTCACCTCCCCCGGCTGCGCTGTGTTGTCGTGCGGGCGTAAGGGTTCAAGGGAAGGGATGAGTCCTTGCAAGCGAGATTACAGATTGGGCTTCATTGCTTCAAAATTGGGCTGGGCCTGTACATATGCATTGCATATGGGCTTTCCGATTTGTTCACGTGATTAAGATTCGTGGGTCGAAGAGGAAAGTGTTCAGAGTTTATAGGCCAAAACTTTAGACCCATTTACACTCGAATTTATTAGCCAATTAGCCGCAGAGTCTCTCCTTTTTCATGACTACCATTTATTATTCCTTTTGCATTCACATATTCTGTGAAACTCACATTAGCTTCATGAATAATATGTATATATATGAATCATATCGACATCTGGAAAATACTATAAACTTCCTTTGTCCATACAGTTGCTTTATTTCTTTTTTTTGAAAGAAGTCCATACAATTATTTTCAGTTCAGAGTATACAAGGAAAGCAACCACTACAATAGACTTCAGGTCGCACCAGCATCCCCATACTACAGCACTGCTCTCGGCAGAACGGTTCGTAGACACAGAGTGAGGGCTGATCTCTGGCACACTGGCACTGAAGCTGGAGCGAACATATGGCTTGCTTCACGCTCACAGAGCAACTCCAAAGGAATCTTCTCATGGTTGGTGCAGTGCCATGCTTTTCCTGCCCAACAGACAGAAGCACAAATACAGGTTAAACTTTATCCAAGAACGAACACAGAGAGCAAGAAGTGGGGAAAAGGGAGACAACAAGAATCAGGAATTATGAACCAACAATTATATGCTTTCTTGTTTGTATTGACATTGTTCTCTAACAAATGGCAACACCATCAGCCCTGCTGTCCCTAACAAGTGTCAACGATCCCTGATGCTTTGCATGTTTTTCCTACCTACGAACACCTAAAAGCTAAAGAACCAGCAAGGACAGCGGTTTCTTGCTGGGATCAACAACTAAGAAAAGATATGTCTGTCAATAAACTAGAAACTCCTACCAGCATTAGCTTCAAGGAAACTGTACACGAGCACAGAGCTGTCTTCCATCCCATCGTTGATGCATTGTATCTGTCCTGTCCAGGTAAACCTCCGCACTCAAATGATCCCTGTCAGAAGAAATCAAGGAAATATGGATTTAGTCATCAGAAAATACATTCAGTGTAATTATTCAGCAAAAGCAATTTTGGTTACATAAATTTGCCTACTATAAATCACAACAATTTTTTTTACAACACCAGAGGTTATCGCTTTTTGAGCAAAGGCTGTGTTAATTAAGATCTATAATTTCACATGCCTATACAGCTGATAAATTCCAAGTCCAACTGATTAGAACAACAGGCTATAATCACTAAACACGTTCTGAAGAAGCTGCATAATTTATGCATGCACACTTATACATCAATATTTGCACATGGTATGAGATAACCTTTGAAGAATGCAGACCAGAACTAAGCCACACATACCAAAAAAAAATCAATTTGATTCTTAGTAGGCCAAAAATGGATATTTCTAAATCCATCTGTGCTCCCGTGCGAATTCTGCCGAACGTGGAAACTGAGAAATTCTTAACAGAAGGTTCTAAAGAAACATCTTTCGGTTTATATGCAATTCTAAATCAGGAAGATGAAAATTATAAACTAAGTACTCAAGATCATTTTTCTTCCTTTTACTATCCATGTCAACTGTCTAGAAACCTAACTTCCATGTTTCCAGAATGCTTCAATAGATACCCGACAGTTAGTGTGCCACTGAACAACAAGAGGAATGATTGACTTCTGACCCCAACAGTGTCGGGTTGCGTTATACCAACAAGTATTAGTTAACACATATATTTCACCTGTTCTGGTATTAACATTAGTAGTAAGTAACAATGCTATTTGTGAGCTGTGAGTTGTTATTTTCATTTCAACTGCAGATTCTTACCAAAAGCAAAGTGCAGCAGAAAATCATAATAGCATTACATAAAAAAAGTTTATGCATTCCTCCGTAGTGATGAGGAGAAAATAAACTTGGAACCTATCTTTCTTATCATGGAAAATGCTTCTGTGGAATGAATTCATCTAGAAGAAATCTAGCTTCTAGCTACATCCATTTCAGTCTTCCAAGTAGATAGCTAATGTGAAATATGCAATTTTATAGGCCAGTTAGTTCTGCAGTGAATATATGAATGCTTAGCTAACAAATCTTGGCTAAGAAGTAAGGATGACGGCAACAAGTGATTGCGTGTCCAAGTTTCTTACAAACAACTTTTGATGTGAACGGATTCACTGATTTGGTCGTTGTTTGGACGCTTACGATGAATGACATTACAAGTTTATCAGTAACCCAGATTGACGTGTTTCCATCAATCAGTCACCAAGAGTAGTTACGGGTCAATCTCTCTCACATACCAATGACGTAGGATTGATCTGTTCAACTTCAAAGAGCACAACCAAGGCCCGTTCCTATTTTCCGGTTTACTCCAATGTCTTTAGCACCCAGTTTAATAATGATATGAACATAAACGTGACACTGCACAATTTCATTTTATGAAGTGTTTCACAAGTAAACTTCTTTATACATTGCAGAAAGACCTTTCACTAAAGATTGGAACTTATCCACACATTACTGCTGCAAATCAGGGGGCATACAAAAGACAAGGCCTACCAAAAAATATTTGTTGATTGTAAGAATAGACAAGTCCTTGATATTTTGCTGTGAGTACTTAAGAAAATGTTCAGATGCCTTTTAACCATCCAGAGGTATAATGTGTCTAGCATAAAGTATGAATTTACATTCAAATGCTGAAGAAACTAACCATATTCTCAACTGATGCGTATCCAGATGGATGGGAAACATGTTTCAGGTGTCTGTGTCCAGATGCTGAAGAACACGTTTCTTTTTTTGAGATCAACACATGTATAGTTACATATGCAAAATTTTGCCACAAATTTTTGAAACAGGTGGCTATGATATAGAAAAACAGAAAGCCACTTACATATTGAAGTGCCAGCAATATGAAATGTGTCATATGCAGCAATGGAAACAGCTGCAGGTACGAAAAAACTTCCAAAATCGCGGTCAAGTGCTCGTAGTCGTTTGTGTGATCCTCTACCACAAGGCTAAGTCTCAGGCTCCTGTGATCTTTTTCTTCTCATTAGCATATAATTGAGTATACTACATTTAATCCCTTGGTCGTCAGTTTACCGTTGTTTTACTTGCAAACATTTTTTAACTAACACCTGTTCTTTTCTTTGTAAGAATAAACATAAAAATTAGCAGCATGCATCATGACAGGCATTGAATTTCAACGATATTTCATCTTTTCAAGGAAAATTTCAACGATATTTCATCTTTTCAAGGAAAATTTCAACGATATTTCATCTTTTCAAGGAAAATTTCAACGATATTTCATCTTTTCAAGGAAAATTTTCAATGATATTTCATCTTTCCGAGCTGAAAGTTCAAGGCATGAAATGGAATATAGTTTAATAAGTACTATAAGATCCCTCCATAATGTGTCCAGCAAAGGAAACATACTAGGCTGCATTCAAGCTGGAATTAAATCCAAGCACATTGATTCCTTTTATTGAAGTTTTGAGTAGCATCAGAATTTCCTTCATTTAAGACGTGGCTAACTGCACACAAACAGAGATGAACAAATTCTGCTATCATGCAAGGCCCGTATTTCAGCTTAAGTTTACCAACTCATGGTAAGCCAATTTTTTCGTACTTAATTAGACTAACATGAGCGTTAAATTGTTAGGAAGCTACTAAGTTACATTAGAATAAATAGATAAATAGATAAATAGTGCATGAGACAAACTAATTACATCAGCAGAAGTAAAACATTGATATATTATATGACTAGGAATTGGAGGTCGTACCTCACTTTCCAGACAAGCCATACTACTGCCCTTGGAACACCCAACAGTCTGCAACTAGTCAGCAAATAGTGATCAACAAGCTGAAGATAGAATAGCCGTTTAGTTGGCAGATCAATTACTAGACCACCAAATGCAAGCTTATGGCAACTGTCGCTGGTGTTTAAGGCA
The DNA here is from genome assembly GCA_033239725.1 of Echinochloa phyllopogon. Taxonomy (NCBI): domain Eukaryota; kingdom Viridiplantae; phylum Streptophyta; class Magnoliopsida; order Poales; family Poaceae; genus Echinochloa; species Echinochloa phyllopogon. Next base: position 42,497,109 of record BTCW01000002.1, on the reverse strand, counting down.
AGCAATAGATATTGGAACAAAGTAATTAGCATGTGAATAAGCAGCCTAACTGACTCCTTTTTTTTCCTAGAGTGTTATACCTAACCCTTCCTACTTGCAAAAATTCACAAGTACAGCATATGCTGAAGCAAATCAAATACAGAAACCTGATATTTTAACCATATATTGTAACAAGGTTTCAGCTGCTTCAACAAGTGCAATGTACTTCTGTCATTCCAGCCAACCCAAATCAAATTCCATACTGCTTTTGTCAGGATAAGTCTCTGTACTAGGTCTTTGTGGGGTTGTTTGTGTGGGGCTGCTGGTCCTGTGGTAGGACAGCACTTGGTCTTTGTGGGGCTGCTGCTGGTCCTGATGTGTAGGACAGCAGTTAGCATCTTTGTACATCTTGTCTGGCTGGTCCTTGGAGGGCTGCAGTGCATGCTGGTTCTGCAGCACCTAAGGACAGCATCTTAGACTAGTTGGGACAGCAGTTGCTGCAGTTGCTAGTGGTCTTTGCTGCCCAGTTTGGACAGCATCTTGGACCAGCTTGGAGCAGCATCTAAATGGCATATGCTGGGCTGGTTAGCAGCCACAGCAGCCTATAAATATGTAAGTTCAGCCCCTTGGGCTAGTATCGCATTGTGAAGAGAAAACAGAAAATTGCCCCAACTTCGAGTGTGATCCTCTCTAGATGAGAGTAACAATTGAGCTACTAACAGCTTTGTCCGAAAGAAAATGTCATTTCTCTGATTGTGAATTATGCGCCATTGCTGCTGCTACCTGCTGGTTTACCACAGATACTTCAAGCAGATGTCCAAAAGATTTGGATCTTGAGTGCTGTATTCAGTATTCCTTGAGGCATATAAAAAATGATATGGTACAAGAAATTTGTAGTCGGTGTTCAAAATGTAAAAGAGCATAATCCTATGCTGAGAAGCTAGATAAATTTTAGTTATATGCTTATGTGCTTTAGGGAACAGATCATAAGATCGACCAATGCAACACCTGATAGCACTTAGCAGTTCATCATGCAAAAAAATTAAAATTTCTACCATGGTGAGTCAAATGAGCACATTTTTTTGTTCTTCTTCTGCATACAATTATTTGAGTTACTGGAATAGCTCAACATGCTACAAAATTGGCATTGTGAAAGACCACTATTCACTGACTGTATTATATATTGTTACTGTGACCTAGATTTTTTTTTAAGGAATGTGAAACAGAGGGGGTAGTGCAATGTTCCAGTGATATATACTAATAAAAGAAACTGCAACCTTCCTGCCACAAAATTTAAGAACAAACAAATAATTTTTTTCCTTGAAAACAGATGCAGGAGCTCACCTCTTCATTAAATATGGATTAGAGTTTAAATGTTACAGCAGCCCCATCTTTAGATACCAAGGACAGAAACATCGATAACACCCCAAAACTGTCGCACAAAACATTAAAGCACCCCGAACCTGGAACACACCACAGCAGCAACCACAAGCATAACTCTTACAATTATTTGACATCCACAAATGAGAGTTTCCTTCTTCAAGACAGCACACGTTGGATTAAGTAAAAAAGATTAAACATGAAGCTTCCTGCTATAATATAGCTCAATGTCAGCGTTCCCCACGTAATTCTACAAGGACAACTCTGATTAAGATGGGATACGGCAATGTGAACATGATCTTTGAAGTTTGCAGCCTGTTCGCAGTCTTGCAGGAAACTATATATTAGATGAGGGAGGTAGAAGCTACCTTTCACAGGTCATGAGCCTGTTGTTATCATTAGCGACAATTGTTCGGTTTCTATATCCCTCCATCTTAACAGTGTTAGTTACATTTCTTTTCTTGCACTCAACCACCATTAACTTCCCACATCCAGGCAAAAGGAATAGCGGTATAACCTCCAGTACAGTAAAAGTTTCAAATGGCTTGGTAAAGAAACCCAAAATCTTCAATGAGTTCTAAACAATCTGCAGATGAACATGCTTATTTCAACTGGCATCAAACTCCATTTCAGAACCTATACAGAGCTATGAGAAATATATTCATCAACCATTCTTATCCTATCAAGGTTTTTGCTATGACTAATTTGAACCAGTTTCAGATACATTCCTATCATGCAAAGCAGTCAACTAAAATGTAACATCCTGGCCCCCTTTTAGGTACGCGATTTCAAAGGAAGATGTCCATGCGTGCAGAGAATTGTAAATTTTGGCCGCGGAAAGCTTGATGGCGGTACAAAGCTTCCGTGTACTTTCTGCCGATGAAGTGGCTCGCAAGTAATGGATGATTCATTGAAACCAATCTTACTAATGTCAAAGGGTTGGTTTGCCAGATGCGGAGTTTCGCTAACGACAATTTGTTAGTGATGGCATAGCGGGGACAGGATGGTGTTCAAGAGAATTTCTCAACCAAGCTAACATTTCTGCGCAATGTTTCTGACCTATATAACGCCTGTGCATACTGGGCGTCATTATTTAAACTGCGCATTCTAAAAAGCTTATGAATCCTACACCAATCTTAAGAACAATGCTGCTACACAAATCCTTCCCACAATGGTCTACGAGTATTCACATGATGCGGAGTACTGTAGCTTGTATCCCTGTCGAAGTCAATAAGTCCTACCCTTTCTAAAGAGAAAGTAAATCCCTAGAAACTTTGCAATCTGACCACCAACGACAGTAGCAGAGACGACCGCACCTCCCGCCGTTGCAGTCTACCGGAGCGCGTTGCTAGGGCCTCCGCCGGAGACCGCCCCCTCTCCTTCACACTCGCCACAGGCTCGCTCGCCGCTGGACCTCGCGAGCCCCGTCGTGTCCGGCGGGAGAGCCCGACGAGCCGCCGCCGCTCGGGCCACGCCCCACAGGCTGTGCGGTGCGGTCGGTCCGTGCTAAAGGTGTGCGAATCGGTCTGGTCGGACCAGGTTCGGGTGCGCGGACGTGTCGTCGTGGGCCGTGGCCCGTGTGACCATGCAGCCATTACACCGTTGATTCTATCGTGGTTCTCGGAAAGGAAAAATACTAAATTGGCAAAAAAAAGCTAGGCGATTTATTATTGAAGAATCCGGCGATTTGTGTTGATAATTTTCTATTACATGGCACGTCTCAACTAGAAAGATGAACATAGGGTTAGGGCCGGACAAAATACTCGAAATTCATTGGCTCGCTCGGCTCGCAGCAGGCTCGGCTCGACTCGATGCATATTCCTAACGAGCTGAGTAAGAGTTTTTGCTCGTTAGTATAACGAGCGAGTTCGAACCGGCTCGCGAGCTACTCGCGAGCCAAACAAGCTAGAAGGTTTAATAGACTAATGAGCAAATTATTAATTAATAATAATATACTATATATATAGTTCTAGATGATATAATGGTTATATTTTATTATTATAGTATGATAGAGTAGATTTTAGAGGTATTAAGACCATATACATACTATAATTTTTTATATTATATATTATTGTGGCAATTTTAAATTTAACTTTCACGAGCTTAACGAGCCAGCTCGCGAGCTTAATGAGCCGAGCCGAGCTGACTCGTTTGGCTAACAAGCACGAACGAGCCGAGCTGGCTTGATATCCACCCCTACATAGGGTACATCCAAAAATGAGTTATTTTGTTGAGCTGCTGCATGTGCAATTGTGCATTTTACGAAGTTGGGCCCTGATAGAATCAACACTACATTGAGTAGGAACAATTACAGATGGACACAGCTTGCATAGTTCATCCTTTCTGAAAACAGACAACGTTCACTGACTTGTCTCATGGAGTCATGGTTCAGGCAACTAGCCACTTTGGTCCTGAGATCTGATATGACAGTGAGGTCGCAGCTCAGGACATGGCAAGAGTTAAAATAAACTGAACCCGCAAGAAACCAACGCTAAACTTATGGAATTGAGCAAACCCAAAGGGACAAATTGAAGAGAGATTTTGACTCACAAGAAAACTTTTGCTAATCCTTGTCAATCACACTTCAACAACATCAACCACCACAATGCCCCTAGAGTCACCGCACCAGCCTTTTCGAATTCGAACTATCAATTCCCTGACTTACTTTTCAGGTGGCCCTTTTCAGATGTTACGCTGCAAAACAGTACATCAATGATTGTGCGTAGGCAGGCACCACCAACAACTCCTCTCAAATCAGTGCATTTTGTTTCCATAATCTGCATGAGAAGAGAACCACGCAGTAATTCAGTGAGTGAAAGGGGTCACTTCAGCATTTCATGATCGGATAGTTTGAGCTATCGTTTTACCACAAGAAATACAGAAAATTCAGAAAGAACCAAAACAAGTATCTTCCAATGCAGATTTAGTCAATGCACATATATTCAGCTCTACTCAACTATCAGTGTCTGTACCCCGGACAAATTGGCAAAAAGAAAATGGAAGGGCTCAAGCATGACAAAACTGATCAGAGGGCAATTTGGGTGGTCAACAAGAACAAGAACCCTAGATTCAGGCATGAGTATTAAACAATAACTGTATTTGAGGGAATAATTTGATCGCGGTGCTGTACCGCTGTGGCATGTGAGTGATGAGCAAGGATGCATCATCAGGTTTGAAATTGTGCTTTCGGCCAGCCTGATGAATTGCTGTCCTCCTGTACAGTTTGTCAAGATTTGCATCCTACTGTCATTGTCTTGATATTCACTAGACCTGGAGCAGCATGGACTACCACAATGCAAGGCAGTGTCTTGCAAGTGGACAAGGCCGATTACAGTTTGGCATCATCCTCTGTTTCCTATATTTCAGTTGCTCAACTTGTGGTGCTTGCTTCCCTGTGAATTTATTCAACTAGAGCTTAAATAATTTTATTTGAAATGCTACAAACATGAGGGGATTATTCGGTTTCCGGAAAAATTCAGTTAAGCTACTAGCCGGTCTGTGGTCCTCCAGCTAGCAGGTAACGATTTAAGCCACACTAACTATACATAATCTATCCCTCGGTTTTAAAATATATAGCGTTTAGAATAGGCTAATTAGTTCATTCCAAACTAGCTTGAACATCACATATCTTAAACCGGAGATAACGGTTCACGATAACAGACTGCATGTATTGTGTTCGAAAATAAATGGTGAATTGTGTACAGTATAACAAACAAACATGGCTCAACTCTGAAGTCTGAACCTCTCCACCAGGTTCAAAACAGACTGTATGCCACAAGGAGCAAATAGCGTTCATGTGCCGATGATTATTAAGAAAGACAAAAGGAAAACACAGAACAAGCTACAAAATGAACAACAAAGCAAGGGAACAATAATCCTAAGCCTTGTAGATGACTGTTAAGTGCTGAACAGTTCGCTGCTGCTTCCATTGTTTTCTACGCGTTGGTTGGGATTAGAGGGAACCCAGGCCCGGCGCCCCTGCCCGACTGCCGCTCCCTACCCCCGGGTCAAGGGGAGCGTGGGGCCCTGCCGACGTGGCCGTATCTGGAGCCGGGCCCACCCGCACGTGTCCTGTTCAGCTTTCGCTAGCCGACGACGTGATTCTCTCTCGCGTGTGCAGTTTTTTTTCCTTTCCAGTGTGGGGTGTGTTTACAGTTACAAGAAGACGAAGGAAAGTTGGGTGAAAATATCACATCCGACACGGTAGCGCACTGTAGCACTTTTCGTTTGTCCTACCATGACCTAACTAGACTCAAAAGATTCGTCTCATCGTGTACATCAAAACCATGTAATTAGTGTTTTTATTTACCCATGTTTAGTGTTCCATGCACGAGGAGAGAGATTTGATGTGATAGGTGAATAATGAAGTTTGGAGAGAGAATTTTGGGAAGTTTGGTGATTTGATGGGGAACTAAACACAGCCGTGGTTGCGTTGCTAGCAGTTTATTGCTGTGATTCGACTGATTTCTATCTTGGTTGCCACGTCCCTCGACAGGTGTTTTCACAATTTTCAGCATCGATTGTGGACAACACTGTGAGGAGTCTATATATTCCTTGATTGATCGATCCTTGTATCCTCTCTACGGAATAAGAATACTTCAGTTGCATTGCCATCGATCGAAGGACACATGTCTTGACTTCCATTGTGAAAACTGTTCAGGATAAGCTACGTGAGTAACTGCATGATGGCACTTGACAGTTCAAATTTGTCCTATGAATTAACTGGGCAAACTTGACAGTTCACACATGCATCACACTTGTACATGTACGAGTATATGCATGCATAATGCAAAAATATATAGAGAGCTGATCGACCGAGCTGCATATATCTATAATAATATAATTAATGCGATGATGTTAAGCATTTGATTCCGAAGAAAAAAAATGCTGTTAAACATTGATCGAGCTGCATGTATGCATGAGGACATGGCCGGCCGGGTACGTTACAGCTCGAGCTGGATTGTAATTAAGCATTATATTTAGACGATTACATAGAATCAACTTGCAAGAACTTGACGCGCCATGAGAGGACAAAACCATGCATGACAGATCAGGAGTACTATACTGCATGTCACACTGACTATAGATCGAGTACGACCATATCCCTTGGCACTGTTGCGGCGAAGACGACGCGGCCCCGGTTGAAAGCTACAGCAGCAAGCGCGTGGAACAAGACGCGCGCGACATGCGACGACGCACGCACACACACATCAAGCCCGGCCAGCAGCTTGTAGCTCACGACCCCCGGTTGGTAAAAGCTTCTCCGAGACATCTCGCCGACCCCGCCCGGCCATGGCCGCCGATGGCCCCCCTATATCTCTGGCCTCTTGCGTGAAAAAACACCCCAAATATTTCAGAGAGAGCTAGCGGAGAAGCTTAACCAGCAGAGCGGGGCGAGCTGCCGTGTGTGCATGTGTGCAGTGCGTTCTTCTTCACAATTCCCCCTCTCCTATCGTCGCCTAGCTAGCAGCAGCTTATTATCAAACCCTTTCTTGTCAAATCATTTCGTTCTTGAATCCGTTATAGCTGCCTTCTTCGAGTGAAACACAATCTAGGAGAGGCTAGCTAGGGTTAGGGTTTTTAATTCTGACCTTGTGTCGTGCTGAGATCGATCGATCGGTTGATCTGAGTATGGAAGGGTCAGCAGCAGCAGCAGCAGGAGGAGGAGGGGGAGGAGGAGGAGGAAGTGGAGGTGGAGGGTCGAAGAAGGAAGAGAGCTTGCCGCCGGGGTTCAGGTTCCACCCGACGGACGAGGAGCTCATCACGTACTACCTGCGGCAGAAGCTCGCCGACGGCAGCTTCACGGCGAGGGCCATCGCCGAGGTCGACCTCAACAAGTGCGAGCCGTGGGATCTCCCGGGTAAGGATGTATGCATATGTTCTGATGCTCATGCTCATGAGAGTCATATATGAACTGATCATCAAAAGATAGCTATGCTTTTTTTCTTATTAACTAAATGTCACATGTTTTGTTATAAAAAATCTGACGACTGCATATATATTTTTCTCAGATTTAAGGATAATTAGATTTTTTTTATGTACGTCGAGATGTGTGGGCATGGTTCATTTCCAAGCATTTATCTTACCTAGCTAGGATTCGTCTAATTGTCATGCATTTGGTGCAAGTTTTTCAAAAGCTAGAAAAAGCCTCAAACTACTACCGACCTGTTCAGATACATATGAATGGGTCTCAAAGGTTTCTCCATTTCTTACATTTTATATTATTATTGATGTCTACTCTGTCGTCTTTGTTGTAGCTTCGTATGCTATCTGTGTGATATGTGTTGCCATCTTATCCTTTTCTTTTTGTGTGTGGAGTGTGCATACGGTCGACTACATCCTCTCGTTTCTTCACTTCATCTGGAAGTGGAGTATGAAAATTTCTACTAGTAGTCATGGTCCCTAGTTATTCCCTTAAAGGAGCAACCATATTATTGATCCCCGGTTTTACTCTTCCTCTCTCACACAACTATATTCCACTATATATCTTTTTCATTTTAGTTGTGCATATGTATATGTATCATTGTTTACACAAATTATCTTCTGGTTGCTAACACGCACTCCCTCCGGTCTCAAAGGCGTTGTTTTAGAATTAAGACATTGTCACCTCAACAACACAATTTATGGCAACTAACTAATTACAGTATGTAAAAACAATATGCAAAACGTAGCAAACTTGTATAAATTGTTTTTCATGGTGTGGACTGTGGATGGTCAAAGTTCTTAAAATGGATTGGTTGCATACACCCAAAGTGACAATCTTTTATGAGTGGAGGGAGCATATTTTTCTGAGATGGGGATCAGAGCTACACGCGTGTATACATATTATTATCGATAGGAAGAACACAAACATTACAGCATCCAATAATGTTTTAGATCCATATATCTACTGATAATAAATATTTCTTCATAAAAGTGAAAACCCAGAAGATAAAGGTGAGAAAACAAGTTGGGTGGCATGATATACTACTCTCTATATATGATCACAAGAGAACCACATGTTTTGGTTGTGCATGTGCTTTCTTGGTCACGTACGGGCCCGGGGAGGGAGGGAGGGAGAGAGAGAAAGAGCTAATATACCTATATATGTAGGTTGGAATATATGAAGGATATGTACATGAGCATGTTTGTCTTAAATATACTACGGCAATATGTACTTGAGAGTTGGCTATTACAGATGTCATATTGATTCATGACATCTAGAATAGCAAACTGCCAAGTACACTTTTTTACATGGTTGTCCGTATCATGTAGAGTTTGAACAATTAAGATGCATGGGAGCTCTAACAATAATCTGTGAATTTGCAATAATCGATGCCAGAAAAGGCGAAGCTCGGAGAAAAAGAGTGGTATTTCTTCAGCCTAAGGGACAGAAAGTACCCAACGGGTGTGCGGACCAACCGTGCAACTAATGCTGGCTATTGGAAGACAACGGGGAAGGACAAGGAAATCTACACCGGGCAACTACCGGCCACGCCAGAGCTTGTTGGGATGAAGAAAACCCTGGTGTTCTACAAAGGAAGAGCTCCTCGTGGTGAGAAGACCAACTGGGTCATGCATGAGTATCGCCTGCACTCCAAATCAGCCCCCAAATCTAACAAGGTAAGTGATGATAGATCTATATCTATATATATCTCAAAAAAGTACGTGATAGATCTACATCATATTCAAATCTTTGCAAAATCTTGTTCAGTGAATTTTAGGATCGTAGACAGATTGAAATATGTTTGTGATCATTTGCGTGTGGCGCAGCAGGATGAGTGGGTGGTGTGCCGTGTCTTCGCCAAGAGCGCCGGCGCCAAGAAGTACCCGTCGTCCAACAGCGCGCACTCGCGGTCGCACCACCACCCGTACACGCTGGACATGGTGCCCCCGCTCCTGCCCACGCTGCTCCAGCACGACCCCTTCGCGCGCCACCACCACCACCCCTACATGACACCCGCCGACCTGGCCGAGCTCGCGCGCTTCGCCCGCGGCACGCCGGGGCTGCACCCGCACATCCAGCCGCACCCCGGCACGGCGGCGGCGGCGTACATGAACCCCGCGGCGGCGCCACCGTTCACGCTCTCCGGCGGCCTCAGCCTCAACCTCGGCGCCTCGCCGGCCATGCCGTCCCCGCCGCCGCCGCCGCCGGCGGCGGCGTTCCACGCGATGTCGATGGCCATGAGCCAGCAGACGGCGCCGAGCGGTGCAGGTAACCACCAGGCGGTGATGGGGGGTGATCACCAGCAGCAGCAGATGGCGCCGGCGGGGCTCGGCGGCTGCGTGATCGGGGACGGAGGGTTCGGCGCGGACGCGGCCGGGGCGCGGTACCAGAGCTTGGACGTGGAGCAGCTGGTGGAGAGGTACTGGCCTGCCGGGTACCAGGTGTAGTAGCTGCGGATCGCAGTGTGCTTGACTGCTTGAAGCTAGTGCCAAAGTGGCAACCAAAATTGCTGATCTTATCATCATGCATGTAGGACGGCAAGATTTGAGGTGTCTTAATCTAGTCTTTTGTTGTATCTGTAGCTGAAGTTCTCTCTCTCTTTTTGGGTCTTTGTTGTGCTGTAAGCCTGTAAAATGCTTTGTTTATCTAGAGATTAGTTTGTTGCTTTGGATTCTAGAAATCGAAGGATAGATAGTTTGATGCTGATAAATGTGCACCAAAAAACAGGCTTGGTACCGAGCTCATATAGAGCTCTAGATAAGAGAACGAGGTGCACTCGTGCTTGTGATGCCTTCCTGAACGATCAATGTGCATGTTTTCTTCAAACCTAACATTGGAACTTTAGAGGTGTGGTTTCGTTCCGGGAATGGTCATCACGAAACCGCCGATTCTGGCAACTTTCCTCTTCGACGAAGAGAAGGGAGAAGGCAGCAGGGTAAACCGACTGCCGCTACGAGGAAGATTAGCGCATAACTTCACACAAATATTGCGGATGTACTGGACGATACAGAGAACAGTGACTAGGATTGTGACAGATATTCAAGGGGCAGCAACGCGGAGCACGAAAGTTTGAGGCCTTGTTTGTTTCCTATTATAAGCTAACCTATGGGTTATATTGTTATATAATCCGAGGCCTATTTGTTTCAGATATACAGTTTACAAATGTATTTATATAATAATCTGGGCGGGAAACAAATGGAACCTAAGGCCCAAGTGTCGAAAACAAGCGTTTACAGTGAGTAAAAGCTAGAGCTACAAATGAACAGCAAATGTGAGGGCACAAAAAGGCACCAATGACACAAGGCTACAACAAATAACCAATGAAACGAACAGCCATATATTTAAGATCGCAATCCCTACTCAGTGATGAAATGCAAACTGCAACTACACTCTACCCACACATTGAGGGCGGAAACACAGTTCTTGTGTGTATTGTAACTCTTACATACACAGCAGGGTTCAGAGATGACCCAAGATCGCCATGTAGTGTGTATGCCTGACACCGAACTCATCAGCGAAAGGGTAACATGGTCAAACTTCACGATCTGCATGGTACAAAATCAAAACCCGTCAAAATGCCTGGAAAGCAAACAGTATTTTAAACAGTAAAGGTGTTTCCAACAAAGGGAATGGATCCCTATTAGAAGGAACCAATAGCTGTACCTTCAACTACAATGAGGCACACCAAAGACAAGCCTGAAGGGTTTATCTATGATCTATTTTTCAGCATGCCTGCGCTTATGTCTCCGATGACCATGGTTGGCATTACTGCTCCGTGGGCCTTTCTTCTGCTTCTTGGTACTACACATGCAAATAAAAAGATCAAAATCAAGTGGCAAATAAAGTCAATTCGTATAAAGCCATGGCATTATAACAAGCAACTAAAACTAGCTCAACACTGAAAAGAAAACACACACCAGAATGTGTCAATTAGGAGTGTGTACACAACAAAAACGGGCATAACCAGCAAAGCAGAAGCCTGTAAAGTAGACAATGCAGTAAGCCCTTCAAAACAGTGAAGTACAGTAAAACCGGAGAAAAGATGTTTTAGCTGATGGTTAATTGATGCATACCAGATACCACACCAACTCCTCAGTTACAAATTGTTTAGTAAATTCATGTTGGTGAAGGTAATCCGATATAGTTGCCTGAGCCTGGAAAAGAAAATGGCCTGAGATTCTCATCTATGGTTGTAGATCTTGAAAAAAAACATGTGATTATAGTATTATTAGATGCAAAATGGTTTGGGATAAATTAAATTTACTGAATAGGAAAATAATGTTGCAATTTAGCAGTGAACCAGTCAAAGACCTCAGCAACCCATTTATATCAGTAATCTTCACACATAGCCAACGGAAAAAAAAAACACCAGACCTCAATGTTAAGGTTTGTCAGCAGAGAAAATACAGCGGAAGCTACATGAAAAATAGTGCTGGATGAATATAAAAGAACATAAGAATTAAGATCAACTAAAAACTACGGTAGAAATCCAGCCAAGAATTCCAAAATTCGGAAGCAATTAACATAGACAGATAAGAACTACATGCATATAAATATGGATAGCAGTTGAATATTAACAGGGACCAAGAATCTGGACTAAGATAGAAGGTGAAAAGGAAATAACAAATACCTGCTGATGATATGTAGTAGCGGTCTCAAGAAATTGTCCATATACATGCCGTGCTCTTTTGGTATAAGGCTTCAGAGTAGTTCTAATTTTCTCAACATGTGGTTTAGTGCCTGTAGCAATTTGATCAATATAGGGTTTGGATAATTTCTTGGCTTCCTGAAAAAAATAGGCCCAAATGATTATTATATCAATTATTTTGCAGGGTTTTCTGGTGAAAAAACTGTGGCATAGAACAGTGAATTCTTAAATGCTGGAGATGCACCTGGAAGTAGGGATCGGCAACTTGATGTGCATTTACAAGATGAGGCCTGATAAAGTCACTTGATGTTTGATAAACCTCCACTGATTTCTCTGAGACCATTTGGACATAAGGCTCCGCATTTTTCTTCAAGGTAACCAATTTTTCTTTAGCAACAGGCATCCATTTCTTTAAGAAGGGAAATGTCATTGTTGTTAGTAAAAGAAGGAATCAATAAGCCAAAAATTAGAAACGCTAGGACAGTATATGACATGATATCATGTTATGCTGTAGTTTTAACATTTCAAATACACTTTATCTACCAACAAATTTCTTCAATTACAGACTCACAGATATGATTCGCATTTAATTCTTCAAATACACCTCTGCTTTTACATATTTGAGAAACTACAGATTCAGGAATATGTAAGAATATTACCGTCTTGGCAGTTTCCAGATGGGGCTCAGCCCATTTCTTTGCCTGTGCTGATTTTTCTGATGCCTGCAGTTCATTTCATGTGGTATAAATGGATAGATAAAGATTCAATTTAAATCAGCATTTTCATCCTTGTTATAAAAATAATTACGAGGAAGATACACACACCTTCTGCAATAAGCTGTCGAAAGCAGGTTTCCCATGTTCGTTCCAGTGATTTGACATCACCTCCTGCACAGTAACACAACGAATGTGGTGAGAAAAAGTAAACATAGAGGAGGAATAATCTTTAGGCCCACTTATACCATCGAACGGGCTGCATGTGTCGCCAACCAAGGTGGCAACCAGGCTCCATGAACCTGCGAAAGAAAATAATCAAGAAAAAAAGGGCAAGGCTCAAAGCATGAAAACGTATCATACTCAACTGCTCAAGGAAACCATAGCAATTTGGTAGAAAAGAATTTCCTGATAACAACTACATGCCCAGGTACAATAATATGATAAGGTTTAGCAAGAAGAGAGTTTGTTGTTCTATTCAGTTTCCTCACAATTGGAAAATTAAGTTGCAGTTGAATAGTATTCTTAGAAAGGTCACTGAAACCCAGCGGATGTGAAGAAGATAGTTTTATCAAATTTTATAATGATTTTACAACAATCTGACAAGCACTGATGGTACCAGATTCAGAACAAGCTAAGATCCAGCAAAAAGAGGATGCTATTCTAGATATGCAACTTCATCACAACTGGACCAGAAGAGGTGCCGAACTACATTGCACTTTAATTGTGATGTTAAAAAATCATTGATACACCGCACCACGATGTCAAGCAAATAGTTTTACCAAAAACATAACAATGAATTAGATCAACCTGACAAACCGTGATAGGATAGCAACTGCAGTAATAGACAGATATTTACCTCTCTCAGCTGTTTTGCTTTTGTTGTTGTTTCCAACTGCACCTTCATCAGTTCCTCCTAGAAACATGAGGAACAAAGGTTGAGGAGAATGCAAACATGCCACATAGGAACAATGCATCACAGTAGTCACATATCCTACAAACCTCAGCAACTTTAAGAGCATGTTCAGTCTTCTGAATCCTGCGGTTTTGATCTTCGCTTGTCCTCTGGAGCTATTAAGAAAAGTATAGAAGTAAGAACAATGCTAGCGAAATACAGAAAATGGACTACGCTTCTTCTCTAGGAGCCTAACCATTTTCAAAGAAACTGTAGCAGGTGAGAAAGCATACAGGATCTGATAATCTAGCCTATGTCTCAACAGGTATTAACCTCAAACTTACTTCTTTTTTTTTACTTCCACAACTAGATTGTAACTCAACAAGACATGAGCGTCATCTATACTAATGACAAATAAGAGAATGCTTATGCTCTGTCGTGCCATGGAACTCTGATAAGTGACAACTGACAACTATTCAAATCTCTTCTATCAGTGACCAAAATATGATACAGGAATTCAACTTAAATTAACATGGGTAGAGAAGAAAAACAGGGAAATTTTGAACATCTACCAGTCACAAGGGGAAAAATAGAAGTAAGCCTAGCAAACAAAGCATACTTGATGTTTAAACATAGGAAATTCATTATGACTAAATAATGCAAACTGATCCAAATTTTTAGTGAAGTAAAGAAAAGTAGTCGCAAAGAAGACAACTCTGCAACCACAGCTGCACACTTACTTCATTACAACTAAATAATGCAAACTGATCCAAATTTTTAGTGAAGTAAAGAAAAGTAGTCGCAAAGACAACGCTGCAACCACGGCTGCACACTTACTTTCTCCAGCTTCATATTCAGTTCTTGCACCTTCTTATCTGCATCGCCAGCCCTAACCTCCAGTGTTGCCTTTTTGCTTTTTTGTGCTGTAATATCCTTCTTGAGCTTCTCAATCTGGAAGAAGATACATCAGAAACTACAGTATTCTGCCGTACTAACAGTTTTCATGGAATTCTGCCACCCCATTACCTGCTTCTCAAGCTCAATAGCCCGTGCATTGGCCTTGCTTGTCTGCTGCTCTGCAGCTAAAGACCCCTTCGCCTGTATAGGCAGCAGGTAATGAATCTTCAATCAATAAGGTATAAAGCGGTGCTTGAACAGCGTATTTGTTGTAGCTAATTAATCACCTGGAGGGAAGTTACTTCATTCTGCATAGTAGTTATCTTCTGTGACTTCTCCTTGACAATCATATCCAGCGTTTCAATTGCATCATCCTTGGTTTTCAACTCCAGGGTCTGGTCTGCAACGCGTGACTCTGCAGAATGAACAAACACGATTAGGGTGGTTCCTAATTTATTCAAAATTTCAGGAAGAATCAAGCAGCGTTTTGTCATGACTAGAAGTTGGTAGACTAGCACTAAGCTACACAGGCTATTTTACCCAAATTGATTCATTCTCAAGCTAAAGCTGAAACTGTACCCTCCAAAACATGAGAAATTGGTATGAGAAGCAATGCTGTGCTATAACTTGCAAGGAGAATGTACGGGAAGATGAGATGATTTTTACTCTAAATTGCAACGTTTCAAACAGAAACATAAATCCTGACCTTCGGCAAACCATTTAAAATCGCCTCAAGTTAAAACGTAAATCCAGTGAAACCAGCAGTCAATCCATCGGGTAATGGACAAATTCCTCCTCCTCCCCCCCCCCCCCCCCCCCCCCCCCAACTCGCCAAATCTTGCATTGCCCCGTTCCGTCACAACATACCGAACTGCCACCTAAACCCTAGCGAGTCAACTAAACCCCACCGAACCCAGCAGACCCCCAACGACGCAGCAGCAGCAGCACCGAATGTAACCGGAATCAGGTAAGCGTGCACGCACCTAACTTGGAGATCTTCGCCCGGAGCTGGCTCAGCTCGGCGGCCAGCACCGCCGCCTCCTTGGCCCTCGCGCTCGCGGCGATCTCCTCCGCCGCCGGACCCACGCCCTCCACCGCCGCGTCCTGCGCCGCCGCCGGCCCCGCGGCGAGCAGCAGCAGCAGCGCTGCCGCCGCCGCCAGGAAGAGCCACCCCGTGATCCGCATCGTCGCGAGATTCCACGCTCGCTCCTCTCCTCTCCTCGGCGCCGAGAATGAGTAGTGGTGGGAGACAACTGCGAGGGGAGGTGAGGAGAGGAAGGGAGACAGGGCGGCGTGCCGGTCGCTCGCCTACTTCTACTCGACTTGTGCTAGTCAGTCGTGCCCTTCCTCGTGGCCAGGCCACACGTCCCGTGCCCGCTGCTCCGTCCAAGAGGACGCACGTGGGCGCGGCTGCCTGCCTCGGCCCTGGCTCTGCCTCTGCCTGGCTGGCCGCGGAGGGGACGACGAGAAGAAGAGCCGACGAGGTGGGCGGCACGTGGTGGCTGTTAACGCGTTACTGCTCGGTGGCGGCGGGCCATCTGAATTGGTTGCCAGACAGGCCGTGGCCCGTGCGCTACGGCCCACTCGGAAGATGGGCCGGTGATGGGCCAACGCTACCGCACGTGTGTTCCCCGTGACGGTTTGATGACGACGATACTGTACGCGCCCCCAGGAAGGCAGACCACGAGAAGACGACAGCGGCGTCGGCTCAGTGTCTGCACTTCCTCTTCCTCTCCACCTCCTCCACCCGACTCGACGGCCTCCGCTCATCCGCCCGTCCCTCGCCGACGCCGTATCTTCCGCAGACCGGTCTGAGGCTCCAGGGAGCGGCTTCTGCTTCTCCCTACCAGGTAATACCCGCTCAGTTCTTGCAGCCTGTGGGCGGTGTTCGATTTCAGTTCTGCTTTCTAGATAAGTGTGGTTGTTTGATCCCCATAGCGACGCGCTCCTCGATCCTCGTCACGGACCGTACTAGAAATGAGAACCTTGATCGGATTTTGTGTGGATTTGTGTCCAGGATAAGTTTCTAGCAGTTACTTGTAGTTGGTCGATTGGGTGGTTAGCTCTGCTCGGTCTCTGCAGCTGTTGTGTGCATGTTCAGGAGTTCAGTTGATGTTCTCCAGTTTGTCGTAGGGATCAATCTTTGTTAAGTTTTTGCGTGTTTGTGTGACATCTCCTTGGCTTGTGAGTTGTGACTAGGATAGCTTTCTGGGGCCATCCCTTGTACTGGGTCTTTCAGTTGTTGATGTGCGTGTGTAATTGTTACCAAGCCGGGCACAGTAATTGTATTTCCTCGAATGGGGTCAATTTCAAACATTTCTGGATTTACATAAGATTCTAATGCTCCAACATTCTCAATATTGATCTTTATTGATCAGTACTCGTATAACAGTGTTTTTAGACTGTAAGGCACACTGCAGTACTGCACAATCACCATATGTTTTAGATGCAAAGGGAACCGATTCTTTTACAGCTGGGCATAGATTCAACAATTTGGACATTTGAACTTTGTATTGGGTTACTAATATGAGAAAGAGAGCTTAAAATCACTTTGTCTCTGGCATGAGAGAGGTAAGAAATAGAATGCATTTCTTTCTGTTAGGAATCTTTTGGCTTTTTTTTTTGAGATCATCGGATTCTATTACTCAGGGGCAGGGTTACAATCACTGACAAAAATTCCGAGCAGCAGGATATTTTGGCATTTAGGAGACAAACTTTTGCTGTGGGGATTCATGATATTTTTTTTGGTCTGACACTGATTGCAGCATTTTTTATCAAAAAGACTACACAGGTAGTCAGTTTGTTCCGAACTGTGAAATTTTTGTTTCCTTATCCGACATAGTTTGCACATTTTATGTCTTTGGCGTTTGACACTCTGTGTATTAGTATTATTGCTGAGTGCTGACAAGCAAATCTTAGTGATTTGAAGGCATTATTTTCCTAATAACTTGGTGTTGAACTAGACATGAAAGCTTGTTTGCTCACCGTTCATTTTCTGTTTGACAGTCTCATGACAGACAGAAGTGATGGACCAATTGGTAGGCTCCCAGAACATCTTATTATAGAAATATTCATTCATTTACCAGTCTGCGAGTGGGTGCAAATAGCATGTGTCAACAAGCAATGGGCAAGCATATTTCAAGGAGATTGCTTGTGGCAAACTGCTATTGCAAGGAACTGGCCATCTGCTGGTCTCCGGAAACGCTGGCCTGGGCCAATTCCCAGAGGTTCTGCCAGGAGGTGAGTACTGTAGTATTGGTGCTGTTCTGTCATCTCCATATATGTTGGTATTCAAACATTCAAAACACCGCCAAATGCTTCACTTTCTAGTCTTTATGTATCCCTGAATACTGATCCTTGCAGTATGAGATTCATGTCTATTGCATTTAATTTGGGCAATTTAACTTTGAAGTAAAGTCATTACAATGAACTGACTTTTTCTCCCTTTTAAGAAGAATAAAGAAAAATAAGAACTGGCTTCTGCTATACAAACTCACTAAATCAGAACTGGCGAGTTGTTGCTCTCTTTGGATATCATCTTGCTCTAGTGTTGTGAACATCAAATGAAAATAGTTTCGTGGTCATTTTAGGAGATTCCAAGCACTATATGTCAGTGAGAACTTAGTCCCATCTGGTGGGGAGATTGATGAGCTTGTTGGTCACACTTATCTCTACTTAAAAGAACAACTTGAGCGCACTGCCATCTCTCCTTCCAGCATACTTCATGGCACCATCATTGGTGAGGTTTTCTGTTCCAACTTTCCCGAGAATGAAGTTGTTTTTTACTTATTTGCAGACAAAATGTTATGCTGTAGTGGATCATGTCAATTAGTGGAAACTTTTTATAGAATATGCCTGGCATCATAAGAAGGGCTAGTGTATCTATATAACCATGTGCTTTTAAGAAAGTGTTTATCTTCTAGTGTTAGTGTGGATGGGTTCTCGAATAAATGAGGTACCCATGAGCTATATATACACCACAGCAACAGCTCATTAGCAACTGCAGGTGTTTAGGTGTGAGGAGCATAGGAACAAGTTAGCATTCTTGGCCCTTCCCTTGTCAGATAGGATCGCCAAATTATTCTCTAACTGACTCAGTGGAGAGCTTGGAGAATGCATTGGTTTTCTGTACTTAAGATACATGTTCAGAATTAAGAGTAGTGGTTACCCTGAGGATTGCCGATAATCATGCTTATGCTGACACAGAATTAACCTTTGGTTTCTCCTATATACAGATCAGTTCATTGCTTGTGGTAAGACAGGAGAAAAGGCTCATGATCTTGCTTCAAAAATATGGCTTGCAGTCATTGACGGCTTGGAAGAAAACCAGCAAACATTCTTGTTGTTAAAACACCTCGCACGAGAAGGAGAAGTAAGATATTATTCTCATTTTTGTTTGCATTTTATTTACACGTATACAGAAAAAAAAAGAAATGACTTTCGAAATGATGGTACATTGGACATGTTATGCACGAAAATTCCCAAAATTACAAGTCACAGAATGATCAGATGGCTTCAGAATGTTCATATTTTATCAAGATTTTCTCTGATAGATGGTAATGTTCATGTTTCAGTACAAGCAGTCATGAAATTTGGTGTACCATAGATTACTTAAGGTTGACTTTTGGATTTGCTAATATTCCTAGCATATCACTTATGTGTTTCTACTTTCATTTGCAGTTTTTCCTTCCCTTTCCATACTCCAGATCATATAAGGTACTATGGAGGGTGTTTGACAAGCTGTTCACCGACTTCCGTGACTGTTTCAGTGGGCCTGATTACAACGATGCGCTATCAACTGCCAAGTCTAAGTTTCAGCCAGTGCCCTCAACATGGATTGGCCATTAGTGCACTTTTGTGTCATATTGGATAAAGTAGCGATATACTTTCTAAAAGGCAAAGTCCGGTGCCAAAGAGTGGCAATTCCAGTGGATAATTCGTGTACATGTAGCATCTTGAAAACTTCAAGAACGTTAAACTGTTGTTTGGGTGGAAATACTCCTGTCTTTGTAGGTGCTTGAAACTGCTTTTATACAAATCACCGTTTGCTCAGTTACTTCAGGGTATACTACACTTTCAGTACCAGCCAGCTTCTTTGGGCACATCCTGTTATTGACTTGTTGTAGCTTCCTTCTTTAATCTGCATATAAACAATGTTGTGCGTGCTGTAAAAGTATTAGTGGAATCACTCTGTGTTTTGTTTCTACATTGTTTTCAGATGTATGATTATCAGAGACTACCGAAGGTAAATTGCTTGGAAAAGTCGAAGCAATCTTTGGGCACATCCTGTTATTGGCTTGTTGTAGGCTGTAGGCTCACTGATGCACTAGTGTGATTCAGATGTAGCGGGTACTTCACCAAATGCTTGATTGGGTAATTGGTTCAAAACTACATACCCTTGCCTTTCCTTCTATGGCAAAGCACAGTAGTACATCTATTAAAGGCAAGCATGTCTGAAGGGAGAAGGTTTTGGAATAGCCAAAACAACTTGCCGACACAAACGAAAACCTTGTGCACCATTGTTCTTTCCAGCAGCACAGTTCACATGCCGTGGTGCATGCTTGTGCATCAGATCCTCCTCGAATCACGCACACGGCATGAGGACAGTCCATAACGACCTTCTCACATTGTCCCCAGAGTGTTCATATATACTCTCATAATCATTGCGCCTCCGTGCACCATTGCTGACCGTCCTCCCCTTGCCAAGCTCCAACAATGGCGCGGTCACCCCTGCTCCTGGCCCTGCTGGTTGCCGCCTGGATATGCGCGGCTCTGGCGCGTGCCGACCTGATGCTGGAGAGGTTCGAGCAGTGGATGGGCAAACATGGCCGGCTGTACGCCGACGCCGGCGAGAAGCAGAGGCGGCTCGAGGTGTACCGGAGGAACGTCGAGCTGATTGAGCAGTTCAACTCCATGAGCAATGGTGGGTACAAGCTGGCCGACACCAAGTTTGCTGACCTGACGAACGAGGAGTTCAGGGCCAAGATGCTGGGCTTCGGACCTTACAAAAGAACCGGGCACACGACAACGCCAAGCAGCGTAACTTGTTTTTGTATTCTCTTTCTCTCGTATTATGAGCCTGTCACTAACAGTGATCATGTACTTACTGACGCTGTTTGTGCTGATATAGCGTGACAGTGGACTGGCTGGAGATTCTTCTGATCTTCCAAAGAGTGTGGATTGGCGGGAGAAAGGAGCCGTGGCGCCGGTGAAGAACCAGGGGGAGTGTGGTGAGTGATATCATAGCATAGCATCAGGGAACAATTCTCTGTGGAATTATGGCATCTGTTCTGATGGTGAGATTTGGCGACGTGTACGTTCTGCAGGTTCTTGCTGGGCGTTCTCCACTGTTGCGGCCATGGAGGGCATCAACCAGATCAAGAACGGGAAGATGGTGTCCCTGTCGGAGCAGGAGCTCGTCGACTGCGACACCGAGGCCGTCGGCTGCGCCGGCGGCTACATGAGCTGGGCGTTCGAGTTCGTCATGAAGAACCACGGCCTCACGACCGAAGGGAACTACCCTTACCTAGGTACACACAAACGTGTCGTCTGTTCCATTGGCCTTTGGCTGCACAAGAGACCATGGATTTGTATATAGCCTGACGTTTTGTTCGCTTGGATTCTGCGTGCAGGGATGAACGGCGCCTGCCAGACGCCGAAGCTGAACGAGAGCACGGTGGCCATCTCGGGGTACATGAACGTGACGGCCAGCAGCGAGCCGGAGCTCCTGCGCGCCGCCGCAAAGCAGCCGGTGTCCGTGGCCGTGGACGCCGGTGGCTTCGTGTGGCAGCTCTACGGCGGCGGGGTGTTCACGGGGCCCTGCACCAGCGAGCTCAACCACGGCGTCACGGTGGTCGGGTACGGCGAGACTCAAGGGGACGCGGACGGCGACGGCGCCGGGACCCCGGGGAAGAAGTACTGGATCGTCAAGAACTCGTGGGGGGCCGAGTGGGGCGAGGCCGGCTACATCCGCTTGCAGCGCCAAGCCGGCGTTGCCGACGGCCTCTGCGGCGTCGCGCTGCTCCCGAGCTACCCGGTCATGTGAGCCGGACGGCCGGCTTTGGCGAGCCGCCTGCTGGAATGGAATAGTTTAGGTAGTGATGATGCGCTGATGTATGTTATGTATATGATCTGCAAGTGTAAGAATACGAATGTCCAAATCCTGGCAGCAGAAGATTTCGTGGAAAGGAACAATCGTGATGGCTGCCTTCTTTTCAACCTGGTGTTCCCTTCTTCAATCAGATATGCTGTTTTATCTCGACAACCCATAAGATTGCAGCTACGGCATTAACAGGATGATCTAATAAAAAATCTGGCAGGTTCAATCAGCAGGAGAACCACACCAGGATTGCTCAAACCACTCAAACACTAAGGAGAAACGAGTTATAAAGTTACATCTTTTCTATTTAAGTACCGAAAAACACCAACATTCTGTGAACCTAGAAGGTCTCCAGTTTCTGAAGGTAATATCGTAGCCAGTTATGATCATAAATAATACAATTAGAAATATGTAAACTTTCTGGTCAATCAACAGGCTACAACAAAAATTGCAAGATGTAGTGATGCTTCGCGGAATCCTAGATTTCACATCATTTCTTCAACAGCTTCCTCAGCACATCCTCAGCGTGCTGCTCCATCTTTGGTAGAGCCCAGTCATGCTGGATGATATCCAAGCTGTCCTTCTCCGCACCCAAACTCTGGAAATGTCAAACCAAGTACGGTAAGATCTCTTTCTTGTAAAGCATACAAATAATTATTGCCACAAGCACATGCATGTATGCACTTGTGAAATAAACAAACAAATAACCGCAATTATCAAGAAACTTGATCCGAATAAACCAGAAACAGAACACCAGCAACTCAGTGAGATTAACATGCGCATTGCTAAGTTGTAAAATAGCCATCTAAATTAACAAAAGGATATTGTATGGAGTTGAGCATAGGAGCTATAGAATTCACTTGAAGTATTATATATCTGACAATAGAGAAAGAGGAAAGCAGCTAAAGATTTACATTGTACATCATGGATAAAGTACCTAACTCCTAGAGTAGCATACAAGCAACTTAGAAATATCAAGCAAGTGGAACAACTTCCATAGCAGGTTCTTGATTGTGTGTAATTGCATATTGTTACAATTTATTTACAATACATCTAATCCCAAAACCATTCACAGAATCTCCGTCGAGCTGCACGCTTCTATGAAACGTGAAGTGGTCTAGTTTACAAAACAAGTGAACTAAATACAGGGCTCAAAAAAGAAGTGAAGGATTAAATGCTAAGCAAAGTTATTTTATTCTTTAAATGTGAACATACAAGTGTTACATGATGTGGCATGCATGCATAAATTTATCAGTAGGGAACAAGAATCAAGAATTGCATGAGAGAGAGAGAGCAACATACCATTGCTGGGTTAAATCCAAATCCACCACCCATTTGCATCATCTTTTGCGCATCATCAGTTGCTGCATGTCATGCCCAAATCATAAAAATTCCATAAAACAGGAAAAATAAAACAAAGCAAGTCACAAACATTACTGCCAAGCTTTTTTTATTAGACTAGAAGTGTACTAAACAGTGTCTGTACCATTTTCTTCGCCAAGGATAAGACTGAAGAGACCTCTCAAGCCGAATAAGTTTAGGAAGTACCTATATTAACAGCAAACCATTAGAGAACTTTAGACCCTGTAGACTGTAGTTGCTATATCACCAAGATAATTCCTTGACAAAAAGATAAAGGACTTTATACATACCATGAACGGCTGCTAACATAGCTCACGTCAACAGTACTCAGGTCAATCCCATTTTGCAACATTCCCCTGAATCGTTGAGTCAGTGGAAAGGGGATTTTTGCTGCGAAGAAATCAGAAGATATGTGAGTCCAAGACTGCAGCTAGCCAGCTCCATAATGCTGTATTGTACACATGATGACAAAAAGAACAGAAAAACATAACTTGCGCGGCTATATATCAGCACATGTATGCTGAATCCATTAACCACTTCAAACCAATTAAAAGCTTTAAGTGTTAAAGCGTGCTATTGTAACCATATCAATGTTCATCAAGAATTTTATTGGCCCAAGTATGTCAATCGCAGGTCAGCAGAGGTTGAAAAGTGCATGGCAGGGAAGGCAATTGTGTAAAACAACTTCATACTAGCGAAAAGAAGTAATAACTCAGATGGTAGCTTGGTGGAAGGGGTCAAATTATCTACTGAAGATTGCTGTACCAAATGGACAATTCTTAGAAGCATGCTTGCCATCTACTGATGCTCTCGTAAGAAGATTTTCATTAATTAGACGACATATATTCGGTAGATTTGAAGAGAATTGAAAAGACGCTACTATACTTCAGTAATTAGCTTAGATGTTCTTACAGCATCATGTAATAAATACATAATGAACATGGAACGGCATATGAAAATAGCAGATAACACAGTAGTATACACATACCTGCGACAAAACCAGAAAAGAAGAAGTTCACCCATGCAAATGTAAGTGTCTGCAGGAGGGGGAAAGACAAATCATGTTAATATAGAATAGAGAGCACAATCAATATGATGCATATAATTCAATTTGAAGAGCACTGAACCTGCGGAACTATCATGGACAGATTCTTCTTCATCATGTCCATCGCCATGTTCGGATCTGAAAACATGGCTGCCTGAGCCTTCTGAGCATCTTCCTTTGGAACATGAAGCAATCCATTTTCCTATAGTGCACCAGAGATTTCCACGCAATATAAGAGATTGTCACACAATATAAACTCAACAACCTATTGCTTGTGGGCACTCTAATTTGACTAAACAGAATACCTTTACTGGCCCTTCCTTAATTGGGCTTAGTGAACAGTAAACTATTCAGGTGCTACAAGTAGATTAGTAGAATTACCTCGTTGGTGTAATAAGTCTTGCGTGCCTTGAAGGCCTTGGCCGGTATGAACTGCGCGTTGGTCCTCAGGTTCCTCGCCCTGATGACCACCTGCCTGCAGTGAAGCAAAAACCTCACGTCAACTAGTACACAAACAGATGGACGCCAGCAACTGCAACCCACAGCCTCTAATACAGCCGCAGATGCATAATTATCGAGAAATCAAGCCCGGGGAGGTGGTCCCCGGATCTAGATCGCTTGGATCGAGTGACCCGGGGAACAGATCGGGAGGGAATTGGGGGAGGGAGGGCGAGTGAAGTACGAACCCTTCCCTGACGAGCTTGGGATCGGGGGACGGGGAGGCCGCCGGCGAGCGCATGAGCTTGGACACGAAGTAGCGGAGCACGCCGATGAGGACCATGACCACGGAGAGCGGGATCAGGACCCAGTCCCGAATCGCCGTGTCCAGCACCAGCTCCTCCGCCATCGCCGCTGGGAGGGGGAGGCGCTAGCTGCGCGGCGGCCGGCGGCGTCGAGCTGAGAGGAGCGCACGGTAGCGAGCTCGCCGGGTTGGGTGCGCGTGCGGGTACGGATCGGTGGGCCGAGGCGGCGAAGACTACTAGAAGGAGAGGACGACGAGCCCCTCTTCCGAATCGATTGCGAGTTCTGTTGAGCAAAAAGTCCATCTTGCCTCCCTCCCCCTGTAACCGAAGTTTGGTTTTCCTCCCCCGTTTACAAAATCGGGTAAGTGACCTCCCCAGCTAGCGAAACTGCTCATTTTTCCTCCCTCGCTGGTTTTCGTGCTCGGTTTTGACCGGTCGCCTGCCACGTCGCCTGCTGACACGTGGGCCCCACTCGCTGACTCAGATCGTGTGGAAAGAAAACCCCGGCCAGACCCAACCCGTTTGCTCTCCCTCTCTCTTCTTTTCCCCAATCCCACACTCCTCTCCGGCTGAAACCCTAGCAGCGGCGGTCGGGAAGGCGACGCGGCGGCGGCGGCCGGTTGCTTCCGACGCGGCGGCACCACAGGAAACGGCACAACAGCGGCCGAGGAGGCGACGACGTCGCGGCTGGTAGCACCCGATCCCCTTTGTGGTACACATTCTGTGGTGTTTGTCATGTCTGAGAGCTCATCGAGGAACCGAATGGTGCCGTCGAGTGCGGAGGCCAGAGCAATGGAGCCAAGTGGGCTACCATTGATTCGCTGCCCGAGGTGCAAAAGGGAGCAGGTCCTGGAGCTCGTGTCGAAGAAATCCAATAGCTACATGGAGAGATTCTTCAAATGCCCGAAGAAATACATTGTTGTAAGTGAATTGAATCATGTTCTGGGCTTTTGATTTCATTGGATTGAACTGGGTTGATGAAATAATTTCTTGCAGGATCCTATCTGTTCGTACTATGTGTGGGGAGATGATTATGCTAAGGATCTTGAGAAGAATGGATTCATTGGATCTGATGAACTGAGGCACTATTTAGTGAAGAAAGAAATGCTGAGGCAAGAAGTTAAAGCAGAACATTTCAAGCAAGAGGTGGAGTCATTGAGGAAGGAGTTAGGAGGTGCTGATGAGCTAAAGGAAGAAATGCAGATGTTGAGGATGCAGCTAGGAGGTCTTGCTGATCTGAAGAAAGATATCCAAATGTTGAGGATGGAGTTAGTTGAACACAGACAAGTGGTGGAAAAAAGCATGCAACAGGTCATAAAATGTGGAATAAATGTAGTTGCTTTGTGTGTTGCGATTGCAATCCTTGTGCTCATGCTTGTTGTTTCTAGCCTTGTCAACTGAAGTAGTGTATCAGTGTTGGGTAGACCAATTGATGTATCTGTGCAATGTTGAATGATGAACCAATTCACTTATGTAACTGGATGCAATGTTGAATGATTAACTGGATGCAATGTTGAATGATTAACCGGATGCATTTGATAAACAACACTGGATGCATTTGATTTGGCCAACAAGTCTGCCATACATAATTAGTAGCCATAAAGTCTGGCATAACCGAGTACATCAAATAGTCTGGCAAATAACTAGATGCTCACACATAGTTTGACAAAACAGTAGCCATAAAGTTTGGCATAACAGAACTTGCATTACACTAACTGGAGCTAACTGAACTTGCATTACAGTAAGCCAAGTCACAGTTTGTCACTCTGCCGTGGAGGAAGCATCATAAGTGGTGCATTGAACTGTCTTTTTGATGTGCCTTTCTTGGAGGTGGCAGGGTCATGTGCTGAAACCTGAGCACTTGCAGTCCCAGACTTGATGTTGATTGTCACACTTGAACTTGCTCCAGAACCTGGCGCAGTCGCATGCATCTTGAGTTCAGCAGAGCCACGGACACCTGTTGTAACCTTTGCCTTGGCACTTGATGTGGTTATTATTTTCTGCCTTTTGGTGTTTGGTTGTATTATGAAGACGGAAATATGAGAAGTGTAAAATGATCTGTAGTGCACAAAATACAAAAAAAGTAAAAGAATGTGTGTGTAAGACTGATTACCTGTTTGCTTAATGGATCACTCATTTGAAGAGAGGTTTGGCTCCCAGCAGAAGATGCCTTCCTTTTTGTGCTGGTAGATTGGCTTTGTTTTGTGCTGGTCACAATGGCCAGGTTTGCAGGTGTACATGTTCCTTGTCGTCCAGCAAGGGCAGCTGCAGATGTTCCTTGACTTCCAGTAAGGGCAGGTGTACATCTTCCTTGACCTCAAGCAAGAGTAACTGTTGATGTTCCTTGACCATTTCTCTTATCACATGTTGTTCTATTGTGACCTACACCATGACATTTCGTGCATCTGATGACAGTTCCAACCTTTGGCACTTTTGTGGTTTTGCGAGGTTCAGATGCCTCCCTTCTCCTTTCAGTCTTTGGTCTACCTGGCATTTTAACATAACCAGGTGTCTTCAGTGGTACCCTCTCAGACACAGGCCATGCATTCATTCCCTCTACTGGGAGTAGATAGTGAGCATATGTTTTCTTGAAGTGTTTAACTGAATAACATGGAGCTACATAATTGTCCAGATTGTTGGTCTTGAAGAGAATGCATGGTATTGAATGTGGACAAGGCAACCCTGATAGTTGCCAGTATCTGCAGGAACATTCATTTTTGTGCAGATCTACTGTGAACGTGTTGTCCCAATGCTTCACTTCATACTGCTCATCACCATTGCAAATTGCATGACAGGCACCAGAGACATTGATATATACATTTAACTTCTTCAGGATATTTGGACAAATAACAGTGGTCCACCTTTCACAATGGCTCCTTTGCTCTTGGATCCTAACCATAACCTTTCTCCTAATTGTCTCAAGCATGGTGATGATTGGGAAAAATCTAGCCTCAACTATCCATTTGTTGAAAGACTCACAGATATTGTTGTCTACAGAGTCACAGTTAGAGCCTAACCTGAACCAAGCCCGACTCCAGTGTTGTGGATGTGTGTTCAGAATTGCTTGTGCTCATGCTCTAGTGTGTTGTGCCAACTTTGCTCTTGCTAGGTTGAACAACATTATGCAAGGTGCTTTAGCACATTTCCAAAACCTTTTCTGGTACTCCTTCTTCTTGAACTCCTTCTTCCAGTTGGCATAAATATGCCTTGCACAATTTCTATGTTCAGCTTGAGGGGCCCACTTTTCTACTGCATTTAAGAGTCCCTACCAATAATTGAATGACATGTGTTTATGTAAAGAGATGGAAGTTGATTGTTTATGTATAAAAGCGACAGGGGTGTTCAATGGTACCTTTTGTTGATCTGATATGAAGACCCAGTCACTACCATCACCAACACCTAAATCTCTGAATAACAGATCACAAAAACAATCCCAATTGTCATTTGTCTCCTTGTCCACTGCTGCCCATGCAATTGGATACATCTGGTTGTTAGCATCTCTTCCTAGTGCACATAGGAGCTCACCATTGGTTGCACCTTTGAAGAAGCATCCATCAAGGCCAACTACCTTTCTACACCCAACAAGGAATCCTTTCTTACAAGCATCTAGGCAAATATACATCCTTTGAAAAACAGGTGGGTCCATGTTTGGTTCTTTATTCACAATGATAGTGCTGCCAGGGTTGCTCCTAAGTAACTCCATCTGGTAGTCATACAACTTCAGATATTGACCCTTGGTTGCATCCAGGGCTTTTTGCATAACTAGAGACTTGGCTCTCTTCAACTTGGAAATTGAGACAGTGGCAAACATCTCTTCTTGGATGGTTGTCTTCATCTGTTGCAACTTCCATGAGGGGTTTGCAATTATGAACTTTTCATACCTAGCAGCTATTAATTCTAGAGGCAGTGACAAGCTTGTTATCTCTCCTTGGTGGGCAGAAATGTTCATCCACAAAAGTAACAATTTGCCAACTATCTGTCCTAGAGTCGTTTGACAGTAGACAAACCCAGGGACATCCTTTCCAGTCACACTTAGCCCTCACCCTTTTTGGATCATCCTTTTTGAAGTAAATGACTTTCCTCTGTATGAGTGCATACTTGATAATAGCTTTCTTGAACTGACTTTTGCTACTAAACTTCATCCCTAATTCAAACTTTAGAGTTGGTTGCTTCTTGTCAAATCTGGGGTACTCACTTTCCTTCCTCTGAATATGGCCATCACTACCAACTTCTTCTATAGAATCTTCATCTGAGCTGTCAGCATATGGAGTGCAATTCCCATCTTCTTCACCATGCCTAAAGGTCTCCATGACCACATCATCTAGTTCAGACACTTGACCTTTCTTTATCTTCTTCTTGAAATCTTTGAACTTCTGGACTATCTCTGTAGCTTCATCATCCTCCTCTGATGTCCCTGAGACTCCAGGCATGTACTCACTGTCACTGCTATCATCATCATCATCCTCTGAATCTGGTCCTTTCTTCCCACCTTGTTTAGTTGGCCTATCCACTTTTTCCTTGCCCTTTTTGGATGGGCTACTGTAAAACTGCCTCACAAACATGATCTGTCTATTGATTTCTTCTCTTGATTCTACAATGTTTGCCTCCTCTCTTACATCTGCTTGTTGCTCGGACTCTTCTCCATGTGATTGTTCTATCTCATCCTCATAGTCACTGCCTTCAGTTTCTCTATTGTCAGCATCTGATGCTTCTCCAACAGCTGGGTCTTCGACATATATTTCTGTTACACCACCTTCGACAATGCAATCAGACATGCTTTGACAGCCTTGGTCATCAAACAGTACGCGTAGCCCGGAAGCAAGATCCTTCCCTGGAAACATCCAATGAAGCAAGGTGCCTTCCTTTACTTCGCAGAGGTGGCCAACTATCTCAGGAAGGGACACCTTGTCTCGATCAATGTATGCCATTGCTTCTCTCCCTCCACAATAATGGACTTTCTTCCGCTCATTAAAGAACTCTCCATTGAAATGGAACCAAATGGCCAAAGTATCCGACACATCCATGGTTACAATAGCCCTACATGCAAATAGGAACAAATATTACCTTTCTAGCAACATAAACAACTCCAACAACGCATCCCCAAACCATCTGTAAGCGACTAGATCCAATAAAAAATGACACCCATGTACTTAAAGTAATCAAATATGCATCTATCGTAAACCTAATCCACACTCCCCATTCACCAAATCCAAGAAAGACATGCAACTTGAAATACAAAATTGAATCGAATCTTTCGCATTACTAACCTTGTGGCAGTTCAATCAGCCCCTCCTCTAATCCGTACTGCGGGGAAGGGGAGCCCGACTCATAAGCCACGAAGCTACCGGGCGCCGCCGCCGCGTCGCCTTCCCGGCCGCCGCCGCTAGGGTTCCAGCCGGAGAGGAGTGCGGGATTGGGGAAAAGAAGGGAGATGGAGAGCAAACGGGTCGGGTCTGGCCGGGGTTTTCTTTCCACAAGATCTGAGTCAGCGAGTGGGGCCCACGTGTTAGCAGCCGACGTGGCAGGCGACCGGTCAAAACCGGGGACAAAAACCAGCGAGGGAGGAAAAATGAGCGGTTTCGCTAGCTGGGGAGGTCACTTACCCGGTTTTGTAAATGGGGGAGGAAAACCAAACTTCGGTTACAGATGAGGGAGGCAAGATGGACTTTTTCCTTCTGTTGAAGGTGGTTTATTGGGTCGAGTGTGATTCCGGGTAACTTTTTTCTTTCCTGATGTACTACGTATTAGCTTAGGCCCATTTCAAACTAGTTCAGCCCATAGGGCCATATTGCACGTGACGCCAGTACTTTCTTTCTTTCTTTTTTTCCCATTTTATTTTCTGCTTTTTCTTTTTCTTTTTTTTTACCTTACGCCACGATGAGACGTTGAAACACGTTTTGAAGTTATTTTTGCCTTTTTCTTATTTTCCCTGCGCCATGAAACTTTGAAACACGTTTTTATTTTTAATTTTTTTTATGTTAGCGTTCTAAGCTAAATGTGCGTGAAAATTGTACTACCTCCATTCTAAATTATTGTTCGTTTTAACTTTTTCTTCGAAATTGATCATCCCTCTTATTTAAAAAATTATGGACCATTTCTTTTTTTATGACTTATTTTATCATCTCAACCTCTTGCAAACATCCAACAACAAACCAACACTCGCATCCATGATCTAGCTTATGCTTTCCCTTGTGCTACATTCCAACTTCCCACTGGCCACTACTATTTATTTTTTTAAAAAAAAAACTGGCCACTACTATCTAGTGTATAAGAGCTCTTCGTTAGACAAGTCAGTTTGGATGGTGTGTCGACAAGAGGTCCACGAGAAGTCAGTGGCCATCCTCGCATACCACCTTGATGTGACAGGCCTAAACGTAAGAACCACCTATAGGCTATAGCCGTTCTTATTCGTAGGGATTACTGATTAGGGGACACGGTGTACCATGCTAGCATATAAACGGAAAATTATCTCCAAGTCAGAAAACATTTAGATGTCGTGTAGCGTAGCGGCAGACTTCATATATAGTGTAGCGTAGGGAACCACAAATAATTGATGCAGTGACGTCGTCATAGTTCATAGACTGATGAAACCGTGCGTCACGCTCCCAGAAAAGCACCACGTCACCCAAAAAGGTGACTACGTCGACTGACTTTTTTTCCCCCAATTAGCCGCATACTAAAAGCAATTGCGACCCAAACCCCCTGGTGAATAAAAAATACTTCCCCGATATGGCGATGTGCAGGAGAGGGAGGGAGAGAGACTTTGCAAGCACAGTCACAAGCATGTGCGCCTAGGCAAAACGAACTTGGTTAACTGCCAAAAGGAAAAAAAAAGCTGGAAAGGGCAGCAACAGCACTACAGCAGTATCAAACTATCAATCCTAGCTAGAGTCGACATCCAGGAGAACGGAAAATGGGATTCTTTGGCGGCAACACATTTCGAACGGGGTGCTCTCAGAGGAAAAGAAAAACAGAACATACGCGACGGCGACGCGCAACTCCGCCCAGGCAAGCCGGACGGCATCATATACTCCATGACCTCGGCGTACGCAAACAGGATTTGGAAAGCATGGGCACCGCTAAAATAAAGTTCTTCGCCCGGCTAGTGATCCCGAACAACAGAATATGGACTTGTGATTAGCTAGCGATGTGAGGATGGATGGACGCATAGGCCCTGCTCTGTTATCCACTGCGCTACCGAACAATGGAAGCCGCACACCGTCGTCTTCTTGAGCGTATGGATTATGGAAGTCGACTGCCAAATGGCCCATCCAGCTGCTACTGCAATCTTCGAAATGGCGCCAGCAGGTCTTCAGCTACTCTGCCGGTCTGCTATTTATGTCGTCCGTGTCCAGCCACCAAAGCCGTGGGGCTCAACAGTTAGCCGGGATCCAAACCTTCGCATACCAAGATGGAAGAAAAGGGCTTCCACCGCAAGGCCAGCATCCAGCGAAGAATAACATAAACGACTGAACCAACTGCATTTATCACATTGAGAGCTCATGAAATCGGTTTGTCAACAAAAATCGGTGATCAGATGTTCGGAATCGGTGAGGAACAACAAATGCTTCCACCCATCGGCCAAAAAGAGCAATGCATCCTATTCTCTATCCGTTTCGGCGCAGCTGGGATTCCGAAACTTGTCAGGATATCCCAGCCAAGGAGCACACTTCATCTACGGCAACCTCTTCATTGTCCAGAAGCAGTCCGACAGCTAACGCTAAGCACGCTGCTTGTCCTTGTCAGCGAGAAGAATGTCCTTCCACGCCTCGTAGAACATCCAGGTGATGCCGGAATTCGGCATGACCTTCAGGCAGCTCGCGCCCCATCCGCGGTATAGTCCGAGGAGGCCCTCATCCCGGACCACCTCTGACAGGGCAGCTATCATGTTGGGCGGGCACTTCCCCTGCAGGGCGCCTACCATGAGCCGCTTCCTTGCTACTTCCAGCGGGAAGCTGATAGTGCTTGCAGTGAGGCCTGTGGATCCAACAGCAAAATGTCAGTCCTGTTTGCCCAGACTCCAAGTCACTATCAAGCAATATATGGAATGCTCCTAATTTTGCTATTTTCTCATAGAATTGAGATAGAACTCGGAACTGGTAAACCAAAGGTGATTGGATGAAGCTTATAATGTAGGAAATGCTGAATCTTTTACCTGTAAGAGCCCCAATAACTAGTAGCTCAGGACGACTCAAAGACGATTTCTTATGTAAGCGACAGTAAGAGGTCTTGATTGTGTCGTACATAAAGTAGTAGCATGTGCTGTAAGGAAGCATGCCAATTAGTGTTGGACAGAGGCCAGAGTAGAGACCACCTATGCCGTCAGTCTGGTAGATCTTGCTGAAGGCAAGGCTAATAGTAGGATAAACCTCTCGACTGATAGTCAAGCGATCCTGTCAGAACACCAGTAATGTGACATTAAGTAATTATGTTATATGATTTTCACAGTTGAATATATGGATAAATAAATAGCGCTGACAGTCAACAAGGCCTCAATTCAGCAATCACCTTGACAACTTCAAGAGGATGGCACGCCAATGTGCCAGCTATTCCAGCAGCAGCACCGGCAATAGCAACTGGATTTAAGAAGTGGAGTGGCAGCTCGATTTTCAGATTGCCAAGTTGTATGTTTGGGTATCCATCCTGTTTCCATTTCTCTTGTGCTTCTGCCATGCTCCTTTTGACACACTCAAATGTCCCGAGCTCAACTGCTTGTGTTGGAATAATGCGGATCATGTTGATTGTATTGCCTGCCCAAAGCCCTTGCCACCCATTTTGTTCAATGATCTCCACAAAACTACCAAAAATATGCCTAGATCCTACTCCTACAACCATTCTTGTCCTGAAATAAGTACACAATGATATTATGTGACCATTCCTTTGCTTTAATCAAGAGATAATTAAATACTAATCATATGATGCTGAAACAAATTAATCATCACCATGTGTCGAACTACATGTTTTAACAGACAGTTTGAAATAAGTTTCCATATTTTAAAATACTGTATTCTGCTGCACATGAAACAAAATAATATGCTTATACTACATGACAATGCGGTAACAATATTTGGAAACTACTCCCTTTTCAGGTTTATGCCTGAGTAATGTAAAAAGAAACTGCATGGAGAGTTAGAAAAAACAAATTGTTTTCCAAATTGGATGTGTTGGAGGGGCCGAGGGGCAATCCCCGAAAATGTGTAGCAAATGAATAAGGAGGTGTTCTGGAGGAACTTAGTATTTGCAAACTGTCGGTACATTTATCTTTCATAACACAGCATAATGCAAAAGATTAAATATGCTACAGGTAGTTATCTGGTGACAAATTGGTGGCACATCTGACCTCTGAAGTGCATGCATCAACGATGAATAAGAAGGAATTTAAACCAAGCTTGCAGTTTCAATGTTGAGCAAACTAGGATTTGCATCCACCATTGTAATGCTTAAATAAAATTGAATGGCCAATTAAAGTGTAAAGGTTACACATAGAGATCAAAGTTCGTGAATACCTGATAGTCTCAAGAGGGGCAAGAATAGCTTTTGACATAGCACCAGCTAATGCCCCACTGGCAAATTCTCGGACCTCTCTGAGCCCCAAAATAGTCTGCGGTGAATTAGATAAAGGGGACACCTCAGACAATCAGTAATAAATTCATCAGTAGCTTCAAAGTTCAAATTTGTAAGGCACCTATGAGAATAGAAATTAAAGCAACTTATCTAGGGAGTGGAAAACGTTTCAAAAAAAATATAGGGAGTGGAAAGCCTACCTGCAATTGCTTTGGCATTCTGTGCTTGTAGATATAATGAAGATTAAAGATTAAGATTCTTTAGTTACACAGTACACATAATAATTCTTTTGTTTTTGGAGAGCATAACAAATTAACAAACACACTAATCCAACATAAACAAGAATCATTTCAGGATTTATTAAAGATGTGTATTATAGATTATTGTGCAAATTACAAGTTATAGGATAAGTAATGTACATCCAACTATGTGCTTCTGTGGGGGCACCACAAGTAATAGGGTAATACGGCATCTAGACCTCTACGGTAGCCCAAAGGTTGGTTTCATTTACAGTGGTTAGAACTCAAAATGTTGTCATTGTCAATAACAGAGTCCTCAAGTAAGAGCAACATTTGAGGACTCTTAGTTGAAGACTCTATTATTGACAATGACAACATTTTGAGTTCCAACCACTGTACAGAGGGATAAATGAAAAATGCACAGGGAAACAAAGAGACCATCAAATTCCTACGTGTGTACATCTTCCAAATATGTGGATGAAAACCACAGAAGGCATTAACTGATAAGGACAAATATTGTTCCAGCTGTCAAAAAAACATTTTGTCCAGACCTGTAAAGCAGAAACCTTTTTTCTAACTTGACTTAGCATACAAAACAATCTCAATTACTCGATCTCTATTGAATCTTGTTTTTTCCATTTGAATTTTGGAAGCTTGCTTAAACCTTCTCTTCAAGGTTTTCAATCTTAACTAATGGGTACGGGCACAAAGAGTATGAAGTGTAGAAGTTTTTTTCTAGGTTGTCTTACCCCCGTAGGTTGAGTTTTTTTTTTTAATATTAGTATTTCCACTTCTAGCCTACGCTTGTGCTAGACATCCCTATCTAGAGTAACTTTTTGATAACCAACTATCCACCTAGGGTGAGAAAAAAAAGTATTTGAAATAAGAAAAAAAGGGCACATGCACATTGATTGTATGCACGATATGGTCTCCCAATAATAGGATAGCATCAATGTCCTAATAATCGTTACACATCAATGGACAAAATTCGGCAAATAGGTCTATGAGTGGACAAAATAAGGTGGAAATAATTATTTGGACGAAGCAACGAGATGAATGGGAGCAGCACAGCGCTTATCGACAGGACACAGGAGGCACCTGCAGTTGACAAGACTGCACAACCTACAGGTGCCTCGGTTGAAACCTGAACTACGCCCAACCTCTGCAACGAAGCAGCATATGAAATGGGTAACAAAGAATCTTCACCGGAGCAAGCTAGTTGCAACGTGGTGGCAAAAATCCCGCTGAATCAAACACAGTTCGTACGTTTAGCAGCAAACAGCCTGCCCGTGTGACAAAACTTAGGAATCTGAAACTCGGTGAAAAATCATCGCATAAAATCCTGAAACTAAACCGCGCATCCGATGGGGGAAAAACACAGCACGACAGTTTCAGTTAGATTAGAAAAGTAACCACCAAAACCGCAAAGACTCCGTCCCCTTTATCGCTCTAGCAACACGGAAATCACATAAAGTCGGGGGGAAGGGGGGATCTCCTTACCTTCACGGCCCCTGCGACGTCCGGCAGCCTGACGCCGATGACCTCCGCGACCTTGGCGCCGTCGAGGCCGTCGTCCTTAGGCAGCGCCATGACGAGGAGCTCCTTGTACCCGCCCCCGCTGGTCCCGGCACCGGGGCCGGCGAAGCCCACGCTGGCGAGCGATAGCTTCCCGCCGCCGCCGCCTGGCGCGTCCTGGTAGCCCATGGCGGCGCGGTCGTGCACTCGTGCTTTTGGATTTGGGACGCGGCGGTGTCGAATAAAAGGAGGATGCAGGGGGGCGAGCGCAAACGTTGTCGCTGCTGCTCTGCTCTGAGCTGCGCCTTGCGGTCCCGGGAGGTCGTCTTTTTTTTTTTAAACGGCGGCGCTAGCGACCGGATGTCCCATGAAAATCTGGAACGAGATCGCAGTTCTTGAGAGACGTCAGTCACAGCATCGCCGTCCATTACGGATCCTACGCTTACACGCACTTGTGCGCCATTGAATCCTCTTGGTGCGGCCCAAACACAGCCCATAAGGCCATCCTTCATCCACCAGCAGTATGGTTTGTCCTTTTTCCTCTTCCATAGAATTATTTCTCCAGCAAAGACCGTAGCCAGTTTTATAAATAAAATAATAAAAAATACTGAGATTACCAATTTATAATAAGACATATGCCGCATGACGAGCAGCATCCAACAGATCCTAAAATGACCCTCTAGGTCTCGCGCTAGAGATAGCCCGAGACTACTCTAGACGACGAACTAAAGGGCCATGAGACTAAACACCATCTATCGGACCCGACCATCCGCGGAGCATGAAACTCCACCACAAACGGCTACAGGAAGATCTCCACACAACGCCTTCAGAAAGGCAAAGGTCGTTTTGGTTTTCACCACGGAGAGTTTTCATAGAATTATTTCTTCCATGTTTCTCTTATGAATTTATCTTTAGAATTTGATCGAGCTTCTGCTATAAAATTGGTTGTCATCTCTTGAACTCCCTGATCTCTCGTGTAAGAACCAATTGATTGGGAGATAACGAGATAGTTCAAGCCCCTGAGATAGAAGTGAACAATATAATGAATTAAATAGGTATGCAACTCCATGCGCATTACCTAATTAGACTGGACAGATTCATACGGAGCAAGTTGGTAGTCTGCTAGTCTCAATTACTGATGGACACATCATTTTGCAGCATTTTTTTTTCATTTGAGCATGCAGAATCCAACCAATAAACACTCGCATGTTTAGAATCCACTCCACAATCGTCCATGTATTGTTTGAGAATCTACAATGTTTTGACCGAAGGAGAATCTACAATTTTAACTTAGCTTTCTAAACATTCGGTGCATCTCATTCAGTCCCAACAACATTCAGTATAGTGTCCCACCAGTTTGCGCGTCTGTCTGGTCACTAAACTGGATCTGCACTATTTTTTCAAAAAAAAAAACTGAATCTGCAAAGAGAGAGAGAGAGCTGGGCTCGTTGTGGCCGCGTAGAGCGTTTTTTTCCTGACTGAGCATAGCGCCATTGGATGGTCGATTAACACGTGGACGTCTCTCTGCTGTAGTTTTAAGAACTGTAGGGGATCTCGAAATCTTGTTTCGGACGCTGCAACATTTAAAATTAATTAATATAATATTATAAACCATTTTTTGCAACATTGAAAAACATGTATACAAATAATTCTGACATCTGATTCTAAGATAGGAAATTCTTACCATAACATAACACAATGTTTCATGCAACATACGTCGAGAATGCCATCATGTACAAATAAAAATTTGCAACATCAACATCCACCTTTTGCAATATATAAAAAATATTATCGTAACATTTTTAAATTATAATTGCAACATCTTAAAAAATGTATTATTTTTCCTATAAAATGTCAATGAAACAAATATATATATATATAATTAGTCAATCAGACTAAAAAATGTAACATCATAAATAAGCTACTAAAACATTTAGAATAAATTTTGTAAAATCGTAAGATCA
Organism: Echinochloa phyllopogon; assembly: GCA_033239725.1. Classification (NCBI taxonomy): domain Eukaryota; kingdom Viridiplantae; phylum Streptophyta; class Magnoliopsida; order Poales; family Poaceae; genus Echinochloa; species Echinochloa phyllopogon. Next base: position 42,459,140 of record BTCW01000002.1, on the reverse strand, counting down.
CAACAAAATCTAATTAAACCATGCGACATCATCACATGTATATAGCAACAAAAATACCTGTAAAATTTTTAAACGTAACACCAGCATTGGTTTTTTTGAGAAGATGGGACATCAGCATTGGTTTGGAGGATTACACATGTTGCAACATTATTTTGTACCTATCACTATAAATAAACGTGAAAAAATATCCCACCACAACTGAGTGTCTGACGCATGGGACGCCCGCTCCAAGCATTATCTTTTTTAAAAAAACAAAACGGGTCACTGAAATTGTGAATTACTGCCCGATGGAAGGCAGATGTAAAAGAGAAGAGATGCAGCAGGAATGCCGAATGCACGGCTGTTTGGGCACGAGTGCGACTGTTTGGGTGACTTGTAGACTCACAGACGTACAGTTTTATGAACTCGACCCGATCATAAAATAGGACTAGTGCAATTTCATGAACATTTAGATTAAATTTTTTTGAAAAATGGGTTATATTAGACTGGCACAATTTACCCCTTACTTATACAGAAGAAGCACCCTAGTAAAAGGAAAATTATATAGCATAATCTCTATATTTCAGAATATTATCACTGTCATTCTCGCTGTCGCCTATCAAATACGAATGCCAAAGCTGGATAACACGGGGTAGTTGAAACCGGCAAAGACAAAATGACCCACACAACAATGTCTTTTATGGGTAGTTGAAACCCTAGCTTACCAAATCCTAGCAAGTAGTATAGCCCGGGTATATATAAGTAATCTAGAGTTTGTGGTTCTGTGCCCATGCAGTGTCGACGATACCACCTGGGGTGAGTGGGAGCTAACGAACTCGATGCCAGATTTTGAGATCACTTTCAAAATATATACTTGACCCTGTATTTCAAACTATATACTTGACCATGTATTTAGTTTTTTTTCAAAAAAAATTCATAGACTTTCCTTTTATGCTTCGTTAACACTGCTGCATACACTCAGTACCGGTCAGGGGTAGGGGTTAGTACCGGCTGCCGGCCAGCAAGTACCGGCTGACCATCGCGGAGGCACGCGTATGCGTCCATGAGGATTCGAACCCATGACCTTTGAGCTGGCGCGTTGCTTTCTTATCATACCACCTATGCATCACTTGTGACTGAGTGAGATATGCTTTCTTTTTGAAGTAACCCGTGGGGAACCCTTTAGTACCGGCTGGTGTTATCAACCGGTGATACTAATAGGAAAGTGGCTCATGGGGCCTTTCAAGTTTAGACCAGTACTAAAATGGCTCTCCGTCATTTTAATACCGGATCTTTTTATGACCGGTATTAAATGTAAGCGACGAATGTGAGTTATTATAGTAGCGTAAATACTCGATGCCGGTGTAGCATCGCTCGGTCCTCTTTTAAAAGCAACGGTTTATTTTAGTTTCGCCCTTTCTTCTTAGTCTCCAACGGTTAGAATACCTATATACCCGCCTTCTCCCACCTCTATTATCTGAAGAGTTTGTTTTTCTCGCTCAATTATTGAGCTTATTCACCGATAATATTTCAACACATTAGCCAGTGTAACCCTCCGCTTGCGCTTTGTCATTGCCAAACAGACCTTTAACACGAGAAGCTCCTTCTAAGCTTAACATCCGTAGAAACATCCAAGAGACCAAGACTCTAATCCTCCTGCTTATGAGCAACTTCAGGAATAGACCCCAAACCAGGCCTTCAAATACTAAATGATGGCTGCTTCTATTTTTTGAAGGCCACATAATTTGTTCTAACTCGAGCAATAACCCATAAGAATGGAGGGTTCCCTAGAGACCCCAGCCCCCAGAAACGAGGGCGGATGATAAATTTGGAGCCCTCCTCAAAATAGGGGGTCAAATAAAAGATTTGTTGGAGTGCAACTTTTTGTGTGGTTCGGCAAACTTGGCTTAGAGCATCTCTAAAAGACAAGTCAAATCGTTTTCTAAAGTTAAATTTAGCTATTGTTAGAGAAAAAACGTTTCCAACCGACTCTATAAATGACCCTTAAAATTTAAATTTAGTATCTCTCCATCCCACCTCATTCGGTAGCTATTTTGGGTTAGCCTATCTCACTAGCCATCTTTACATAATCTATCGGATTACTCTGTTATTTGTTAGTCAAATTTATTTTTAAAAGATGGCAAAATAGGCAAGTTCGTCCTTGAACTCTTGATAAAGGGCTAAGTTCGTGTCTGTACTTTTAAATCGGCCAATTTAGTCCCCGAACTATCCTTCTTCGCTTCAGTTACATCCTTGGACGCCCATGCCTTTAGGGAACGCGTCAACGCCGTCCGTCTACCCCTTTTTCCGTCTGTCCGATGATGCTGCTCCTGTTGCTGCCTCCTCCTCCTCCTCTGCTTGCAGTTGCCGTTGCCTCTCGCCTCCACCGCGCCATCGCCCTCGCTCTCCTCCGACGTCGCGCTCCTCCTCTCCAAGATCAAGCCGGCCCTGCAGGGAAAGGCGGCGTCCTGGAACGCCCAGCTCGCCACCTGGAACGCGGCCTCCGCTGGTCCATCCGCTGCGACACCGCCGCCGCCCGCGCCAACCTCTCCCTCGCCCGCGACCCCGCCCTCCTCCTCTCCATTCGCCTCCCCGCCGCCGCGCTCGCCGACCGCCTCCCGCCGGACCTCGAGGCCTTCTGCGCGCTCGACTCCATCTACCTCGCCGCCAACGCGCTCTCGGGCCCCGTCCCGCTCGACCTCAGCAACGCTCCCGCGCTCTCCGTCCTCGAGACACGAGCAGCAAGTGCGCCGCCGAAACGCTCGAGGACGACGACCAAGGCCAGAACAAGCACAACAAGAAGCCAGGCTGGTTGTCTTCGAGGGCGGCGAGCACCTCACCCTGGAGAAGGTGCTCAACACCACGGGCCAGGTGGTCAGCAAGGCCAGCTACTGCACCGTGTACAAGGCCAAGCTTGCCAGCGGCAGCATCGATATCGAGATGCGCCTGTTCCGGGAAGGCAGCTGCAGGGACGCGGCGTCGTGCGCCCCCGTGGTGCGCCGCATCGGCCGTGGCCGCCACGACAACCTCGTCCCGCTCAGGGCCTTCTACCAGGGCACGCGCGGCAAGAAGCTTCTCGTCTACGACTACTTCCCGCGCAGCTGCACGCTGCAGGAGCTCCTACACGGCCATGGCGCAGGCCGGCCGGCGCTTACGTGGCCCCGCCGGCACAAGTTGGTGCTGGGCGCCGCGCGCGCTGGCGTACCTTCACGCCAGCCCCGGCGAGGCGCACGACAACGTGCAGTCCTCCAACGTGGTGGTGGACGACCTGTTCGTGGCGCGGGTGGCCGAGCACGCGCTGGACCGGCTGCATGTGCCCGCGGCGCGGAGAGGAAGAGGAGGATGAGGAGGGTCAAGAAGGAGACGGACGCCAGAGCGAGGAAAAGGACCCGCCACCACCTCTCGTCGGGCACCTAGCCTCCGCCACCAGCGCCCCCTCTCACGCCGCCCGTCCCCCGTGCCTATTCGGGCGGATTGCCTGGAAGCAGGAGCGGAGAAGGGAGAGACAACGAGGTGGAGCACGTACCAGCGGCCGTGGCGAACGAGAGCATCGACGCGTGGAGTCCCTACCTCATCGCGCGGCCGGGTTCAGGCAGTGCGAGGCGGGGGCGCCCTCCGGCGTGCATCCGGGGCGCGGGGCAGCGGCGTGTTGGTGGCTCGGGCGACCTCCCCGCGGTGCCTCACACCCATTTCCTCCACCTCTCTCTCCGTCGCGGTGCTCCGTCCTCCGGCCGCCGTGAGGCTCCTCTACCGCGCTCGCTCGTGCTTGGACACTCGAGCTTGAACGGATGGGAAAGACGGGAAAAGGGGTAGACGGACGGCGTTGACGCGTTCCCTGACGACGTGGACGTCCAAGGACATAACTGAAGCGAAGAAGGATAGTTCGGGGACTAAGTCGGGGGACGAACTTAACCCTTTGCAAGGCGGAGGGGCAATACCAAAATACGAGCTCCTGCAGTAGGCCCTAGGCCGCTTCAGGCGTAGAAAATGGCACGGGTCGGACTTTTGGCGAATTGTAATGGCACGTTTCTGAATAGACGAATTTTAATGGCAGTTCTCCAAACTTGCAGAATTGTAATGACACCAATCAAATTTACCCTTGGCTGTGTTTAGTTGTGAAAAAGAGAACGTGAAGTTTGGTGAAAATATCACATCGAACACTGTAGCGCATTATAGCATTTTTTGTATGTTCGTGGTAATCGTTGTCCTACCATGACCTAACTAGACTCAAAAAATTCGTCTCGTGTACATAAAAATCATGTACTTAATTTTTTTATTTACCCACATTTAGTGTTCCATGCATGAGGAGAGATATTTGATGTGATATATAAATAGTGAAGTTTGGAGAGAGAATTTTTGGCTTTCGAAGGTGACCCTTGTACTTAACCCCAAGACGGGCGCCTGGCGGGCACTCAGCCGGAGCAAGAGGCCACCGGCGCCTATAACTTCTCGCGGCAGCTTTTCCCATTTGGAAAATCCCCTTCCGCTCGGAAGCCCAGTTTCCCGTTTCTCTGGCGAGCGCGACATCGCCGCCTCGCCGGAACCCTAGAACCCCGCCGTCGGGCGCCTCTCCGCCGATCACGGGGCCTTCCGCTATCCACCGCGATGGCGAGGGTGGGGGCACGGCGGCGAGAACTTGCCGAGCAGTGGCGCAGGATCCAGGAGGACGAGGATGCCGATGACGGCGTCGGGCCGCCGGCCGCCGCCGTCGTCCAGGCCAAGGAGAAGTGGTACGTGCGGCTGTGGCCCCCTCATCGCTCACCCACTTCGCATCTCTCTTAAGGCGGCGCGGCGGGGTCGGTACGATGCCTAATCGCGCGCGGGTTTAGGGGTGTCGTCGTGGGTTTAGGATTGCCCTGAGATTAGGATTCGAACAACCTGGCCGTGCATTACTAGGCTTGGAATTTGCTTTTTGGTTATTTGGATTGGATTATGCAATGCTAATGTTGCCTTACTGCCTATGTCGTTTCTTCTCTCCTGTGATCCTTGCTTTGACTTCTGTAACGTAATGTAGCTGATCGATATGTCGGGAGGTACACCCACAGATTTCAGGGTTTACTAACATCGTGATTCATGAATGCAAGCATAGTTATAATTGAATCTGTGCTGTTGGAAGTATTGTGGCCGTGTTTTTATTTGATAGGAATTGGATTTTGTGAAAGTGGACATGGTGGTTGCTGACATAGTATTGGATCTGTGGCGTGCTCAGAACTCAAAAGTAGACACTGGACATAAAGTTTTGGACATAGGGGTCAAGTATTGAGGTTTCTGAGTTTGTTGGCAGTAAGTCTGGGAATCAGATGATCATAGGTCGTCATGTGTGATGGCTGTTATATCTGAAGGGTAGCAAGCTAATGGTGTGGGTCTACATACATGTTATGGGTTTAGGATTCACTACCCTGAATGTAAACTGCTATGGGTTTACTATTAGCTGGCGTGAATTGAACTTTCCAATTAACTCAAGGGCGTTATTTACGTTACTTTACGTAACATTTGTATATCAGGCTTTCATGTTGGACATTTGACAAGATATTTTATAGCCACATTATTATATATGTTTCGTGGCCAATTTTTTGAAGATAGTTTTTGGTTGGAGAACATGCAGCATAAATGGATTACAGCAGTATAAACCAATTACGTTAAATCTTGTTTGTTTCAGCAGTTCCATAGTCAAATACCCTGTAATTGGATAACAGCGCTATGTACATTCATTCCGCTGGAAACAGTTCCCTGCTTGTGCGTGCATGTTAGTTGCCTCTGCCTGCTGTGCTTGCTTGGGCTGTTACCGTTACCAGAGGCCAATCAAACAAAGCAAGTAATTGATTACACTATTTACGTTAGCGCTGTTTTTCAATTCCCTTTATGCTTGTGTTACCTTGGTCCAACCAAACACTACCTAATTATCTTCTGAGTTTGCACCGACATTTCTTTGAAAGATACAGTAATCCCCAAGAAAATTCTCAGTGAGCATGGTGTGCACTATGTAGTTTATTTTCTGTCTCTTGCTTTGATGTTGTGTGTGCTGAGGTGTTGTAATTAAGGTTAGGTTTTTAAGATGAGTGATTGCAATGTTGGTTAGTTGGTTTGACAATAAATCTTCTTCCAGATAATTACTGTTTCATAATAAGTAGAGTTGTGTACCAAGTAAACGACATAACAAACCAAATATTGACCACTGCCTGGGCACCAAGTTGAAGGACCAGTACTCAACTTTTCACTTCCTACTCTACATCTCAGTTCCAATCTAAGTTCTTAATACAATACTTATCCAGTGTCGTGTTCAGGGAAACTCAATCATTATTGCTGTTTTATACCACACCAATAAGATCTTGAAACAATTCTTAGTTGATGAGAAGGCTTTCAATTTAAGAAGTTCTTTAGAGATTATTGTTGTTCTTTTCCTTTACATTCTGAAATCAAACGAAAGCTGATGTAATCTATGGTTGTGACGAAAGACATTTTGGTCTATCTGGAATTGACTTGTGTTGGAACACCAAAAACACGTAAATGCTAGTTTGTGATGCTCCCTCTTATATTTCCCTTATTATACTAATGAGATCTTAAACCTTGCGTTTGTCTAATCATCTGCAGGTTTTTACATTGTTATACTTTCCTGGTAAATTTGCCAAAAGAAGAGCATATTTGGTGTGGATATGCTGATATTATGGGCCCCTTCTTGGAGACATTCCATGGCTTCTTTGGTGACGAAGATGAGAACTCACCTCTTAGAATAATTTGGAGACGAGTTTCTCAAGAATTGGGTATTTGTACACAATGTGTATGCGAACACCACCAGGCGCAGGGATTTTTTGATACTGAATATCGTTCAGATACTGTTGACCCCCTTTTGAAAGTGTTGCGCCGTCTTGATGAAGAGAGGGTCACAGAGCATCTTATACAGATCAATTCAAAGATTCAGCTCAAGGAATATGACCCTTCATGCCATGGCGCAGAAGTTGTTAGCATAATGTTTGAAGTACGTATGCTCCATTCATATGATACCGTTTCAGTTTCTCCTTTTGCAACTTTGTAAGTTGTAAAAGTTGGGTTTCTTTTAGTGACCTTTTGTCCTCGAGAAGTATGAACATGAATTATGATTTCTAACTGGAGATTAGTCGAACCTTTTCTTTTTATTGGGCGCATTGGGTTTTGAAAAAAATTTCAAACTTTGTAAGTTGTTATTAGTAAATTATATGCATCTTTAGTGCAGAAAAGTTATATCTATTCATATGCGACAGATATCTTAATACAACATTGATTTTCCAGCAATTGATGAATATTGTAAGATAAACTGATGATAAAAGAAATAAAGGTAGAGGTAAATTTAACATGTCACACTATTGCATTGGCATTTATTTATTAATGCATTTGCATACAATGTTTTATCTACCATTATCACATAATCTGTCTAGTTTTTTTGTTATTATGTGATAATTGATACCCATTGAATGTACACATATTCCACGAATTAATTAAATGCCACTTGCTATATTATCAACACGAGGAACATAATTAGCTTGCGCACATGGTGTACTGTGTTTGTGACCTGTAAATGAGCAGCTGTCCTTTTTCTTTGTTATTATCTGCTGTTTCCAATGAACCTGCTCCTTTCACCAGTAAAACAGGCAACATCTATATCTTCTATGAGTATCTATAGTTCTTAAGTTTCATGACAACCATGACCAACTCACTTTCCTTTTCCGTATTTGCAGGTTTTGATGTATCCTGTTCTATTAGATGACCAATTGTTGGCTAATCAGTTTCAGATGTTCATTGAAACAATTGATAAATCATACGAATTGAGCCTTTCAACTAATCAGCAATACCCTGTAAGCTAACTTTTTCCCATGATCCCTGCTCATAGCACAGCAAGTAATGTCTCAGTTCAGTATTGGAGAAAAAAGATGGAGTTTTTCTGAATAACCAAGTAGTCCAGGATACATGTTTCTCACCATTATTTTAGCCTACTGCTCAAATAGTGCTGTTAAAATTCTCCACATGCATCTCACAATGTTTTCATAAATTTCAAGGGTGTCTATGCCCTCCTTTTCTTCAAAACTTGCAAAGCTCGGGCTATTGGGCTTCGATTGTCTCGATCCATGGGGAAACTGAGGTAACACTCTCCACCTGTCCAATCATCCTGAACCAAGAAAGTTACTAGACATTCTGGAGTATCATATATAGAAATACATCTAATGATCTAAACAATTGGGCATTTAGAGTTAGGCACAATGATCCAGTGGTGAGACTGTGCAAGAAGCTATCAACCATGTCGATAGTGCTGTTTCCTGTCATTCATAGTGTTAGTAGAACTTCATACTTGAAATTTTAATAACCATGGGGCATAAATTCTGAAGTCCTTAAGTAGTAGCAACTGTAAATGAACACGGCAACGTGACAAAATCAATTTATATTTCATACAAAATTGAGCAGCTTATGTTAAATTTGCTCTGTATTTATTTATACAACTATTTTCAATTCTCCCTGACTTTGAACTCATGTAACCAGCTCCTTTGTTCATATATTTCATCGTTCTTTAGCTTTTGGCACAGCAATCAAGACAAGTGGTAAAATTACCTAAAATTGTTGTAGCTCCTTGGTTTCGTATATTTTGTTGTTCTTTAGCTCTTGCTCTTGGGACCTCCAAAACATTAGTTACAGTCATGATTTTGCAATCTAATGAAGAGCATTGGCTGAAAAAATTGTGGCAAGTTATTCTTGCAAGGATAGAATGACTTCTACAGTAATTACTAATAGGAGGGTAGGCTGACTTTGTAATGTGAAAACATGATAGCGACATAATACCCTTCTGCATTTATGCTTTCAGTACTCCCTTTCCATATTATAACCGAAAATAATTCTCCCTTTCCAAAACATTAGTTCCCATGAAGCCCTCTTTCAATGGGTCCAATTAAATAACTGTGCTACATTACCTTTTTTCTTTATCAATTCATATAGTATTGAATCTTAAGTTCAATGAATTTATTGTTGTTTATAGCTCCCCATCTCTATGCGAGTTGTGTCTGAGAAATTGCTCTAAAGACGTTTGGCATAAACATGTTGGGTTTTGCTTTAACCTAGTTTGGAGATAACATGTTGGGTTTTGTTAACCATGTCCACTTTAAGTATAAAGTCATCACATGTAAATATGTTGACAATGCTTTGCAGGAGAGCAGTTGATTTGGAACCATTACAACCCTTACTGCAAAAGTATATTAACTTTTTGGAAGCAGAAGTTCTTCCATCTACTTCAGAACATTCACGGCCTAGGGTGCAGCTCAAAAGAGCCGACATATGGCTTGGATTTAAATCACTGTATGCAAGTTAACTCACACTTACTGCATATGTGCTCCAAACATCATGCCTTTTAATTTGTTGACTTGGTTTTGAAGCCTTGGGTTTCTTGAGGCGCCAGCTTTTGAAGATGGAGTTCTGGAAAAGTACCCTGTATTCTTGAATATTGTACTTAACCATGTCAGTGATGACACATCTGATCTGTCATGTGCTGTAAGTTGCCTCAAAGCTTCATTTGAAATGCTTGGTAAGTTATGAGTTTCTGTTGACCTGTGGTGCCTGGCCTGTTGCAAAATTTACATTCTCTTGTTTTAGGTTGCAAGCTTTGGTTGAGAACAACACTATCACCTAGTGTTATGCGGAACACATTACTAGGACATTGTTTTCATACCCGAGATGAGAAAAGCCACAAAGAAATTTTCGATCTTTTCCTCCCATTTCTTCAGGCATGTTTCTCATTCCTTTACTGCATTGTCCTTCTCATATAGCAAAGTTAATGTAATATGATAAAATAGTTATTTATTTGCAGTCACTTGAAGCACTACAAGACGGTGAACATGAAAAGCAAAGGAGGAACATTCTGTATTTTCTTCTTCATCAGGTTACCCGGAGTAGTAATTTCAGTACACTCATGAGAAAAAATGCCACTAAGGTTAGTCTTCTCGTTTTTTCTTTTGCCTTTTTAGTTATTTGAATTTCCATTTAAATCTTGTTGCAGTTTAATTTCCTATAATCCCCAGTTCTCTTTTCTGGCTATTAAGTGCCACCTTTTCTATTGCTATGTGCATGAGTGCATCATTGATACAACAATATGCCAAGCAGTACTGCAGTATCTCTCTTGGCTCAGAAAACTTAGTGGCCCAAGCCCATTAAAAACCCTACACCCCAATCCACTTCCATCCTATTCTCCTATCAAGTCCTGTCTCCCTCCCAGTACTCACACATCACGCCACATGCTTGTAGTCTTGCACCACCAGCTGCGAAGTCTTGCATTGCCGGCTTCATAGGCCCAGTCCTCACAATAACATGCACCAGGGAGGGTGTGTGGTGGGGGTGGCGCTGCGCTGGCAGCGACTTGCGGATGAGCCCGCTCGAGATTCCCCTCGCAGCCAGCACTGACGCTAGTATATGCGATATCAGCCGTGGCATGAAGGGTTCCTTTTTTTTTTATCCTGCGCTCCCACCCACCTGGACTTGCGCATGGTCATGCCGCCTCCCATGCTCGTGTTAGCCTGCCTTGCCCTGAATTTACCCGCTTCCACGCCACTTGACCATGTTTAATTGGACACCTATGGCCTAGGCGATACGCCAGGGATCCACTTCACGCTTAAGAGGTCCTAGGCAAGTGCTCCTAGGTCGTGGCCCTGATTTTATTTTGTTGGAATTTTCAAAATGCATATTGGTCATTGTTTCATTTACTGATTGCAAAATATCATATAATGTTATTAGTCGGTGTTAGTGATGGCTTTTCTAATTCCCCTTTCCCTTCCAGATTGCCCTTCTTATTGTACAAAGAGGCTACACTATGTCCCCTCCTTGCCCACCTTCCGAATGCGCCCATATGTGGTAATGAACAAACGTGCTTATTCAAGTTTATCTATTAAAATGCTCGTTATGAGTTGCCAAGGCTATCTGAAATAGTTCAGGAAAATTTTAATGACGCTGGTTATTAATAAACATAGAGAGGAAACCAACGATTATGTTGCTCACAGAATATCTCATAGCAGTACCTTTAGTTTTTCATAGGGTTCTTATGCTATCATGACATGCATGCTTTTGTTGAGTGCTATATTATTGGTGAACATGGTTCCTGGTCTTTAATTTTTTTAAACTTCTTATATAGCGGCCTTGTTTTTGAAACTGTTCAGGAAATAGCATCGTGCTCGAGGACATATGCTGTTAGACTATTTTAACTCTGATTTTCAACATTCTAAGTAACATTTAGATTAACCATATGGAAATTAGGATTATGATGGGCCTGGGTTTACAGGTTCAGCAGGGTTTGCGGCACAGTGTACGTACATGTTCCCAGGTTTGCTTGAGTGGTCTACATGGACTGTTCATAGGTTAGTTGTCTTCTGAGCTGGGTGTTTTGACTGTTTCACTGTACTGACTTGGGTTCGATGAGCTTGTGGGTGATTAAAGAAATCCAAGCCAAACTATCCACCATCTTACTGACTACTCACACATATTTTGCCACTGAGGCAATTCATTGTTTCTCTGAATAATAAAGTGGATTGATGTTTTTGTTTGTATCGAGCTAACCAATACTTGTACTTTGTACTGGTCCTGCTTTTTCTCTTGAGGTTTGCTTCATTTATCTATTGTTTCATGTCATCTTCTGATCTTTTTTTAATAGGGGGCCATCTTTGATCAGTTCGATAGAGGATACATCCTTACATAGTTCATTGCGGCAACCTGCACTTGGTCTCATCTATATTATCATAATTTCTGATGCTTCTGCCTTGATTTCGTATAAGTTGAAGTATGAGACTGTTAGAAAGGTTAATGCAAGCAATTCTGTCATGTTTGCTGACGATGATGACGAATTGACCTTCTTTCATGACGATGAAGAGAAGTCCCAGAGCTGTTGGAATGACTTCAGTGTTCTGAACAAGTTGGCAAGTCGTGAGTGCAAGGATTGGAAATGCACCCCCTTTTTATGGTATCTTACAATGGTTCAGTTGGAACCCTCTAAGCTACCCATAGCATTTTCAAAAGCAGTTCTTTGGGGATTGTCTCATATATCTGTTTTAGAGACTGGATTAGCTACAGAGTTGTCGTTGCCTGTGAATGCTTGGTTATCATCGCATGCTGGAGAAGTTTCCTCAACATTTACATGGCAAGTTCCAAATGGCGCTGATGATGGCGGAGGTGGGAAGGATTGCATCAATACTCTCAAGGTGTCACAGTTTTGCACTCTTTTATTGAGAATATTTAAAAGGTTGGTCCTATTTATTGATTTATTTTCTCATTTGGTCTATTTAGTCTTGAATGCCATATCGGCATCTTTCACTGCCATATTATTTACTGATTGCAAACTTTAAGTCCTAAGTATTTTTGCCAGTATGTCATACTTACATTAAATTACTACTTTTAGATTAGCCATTCATGTCATGACACACATTGAACAATGTGGGCTCCAAAGGCAATGGACTTGGGAACCAATGATGGCAGAAAGCTTGATATTGGCGCTAGTTGATGATAATGATGTAAGGTGACTTCCATTATTTTTCATCCTACCCCTCGTTGCATCTAACCGGTTATTATTACTTGTTATGATACTTACTATAGGATGTGCGGCAAGTTGGGAGAGCTATCTTGGAACATGTATCCCAATCACGGGGTTTGACTTCTGGGCTTCAATTTTTATGCTCGAGTGCATCTTCACTCTCTGCTGTTTTTCTGGGTCTAAGATACGCAGTGCAACTGGTAAATTTTCAGGCTTCTCTTGTGTCTAGCATTTTAACTTTGTTGGAATTGAAGCATGGAGCTAATTTTGAAGTTCACTTGGTATCAGACTGTAGGGGTGTGAATCGGTGTCCCTAAGGTTCACCACCTGTCAGCCAACTAGTTCTATCAATTGAACTAAAGAGGGTTGGTGGTGGCCCTCAGGGGCACCATTCGCACCCCTGTCAGACTGCCAGATTCTTGCTACTGGAGGAATACAAGCAAAAACAATTTGGTCATATTTAAATATGAGTTTTTATAGAAACAATTTATGGATAGGGACCATCTAGTATCTCTTAATTCTAAAGGGCTGTTGTGCTATTCAATTTGAGAATTGAAGAGAATGCTTGTTTTTTCTTACCTATTCATTCAGTTCTCTCCTTTTCCCCCTCGAAGTTGTAAATAACAGTAATGATATTATCTACTTCTTTGGATTATCTAGGTGGGAACAAGACCAGTTTCGGCAGATTTTCATAGTTTCCATCACTTGTTTTTTGTTATGTGCAAACTGCTTAAGGAGGTTGTTGCTCAAAAACCTCCAGTTGGACAGGCAGCAAAACCTTCAGGAGGGGGTTTCCTGCGGCAACCCTGTTCAAGTGTGCTAGATAACCCACCAGAACATGCTGTGGATGTTACTAACTGGAAGAAGTTCTGCACTTTGCTTTCTGAAACACTCTGGCCTTTCATTTCCGCATGTCTGAGAGAAGGAAAGGAGCTAGTAGGTATCAAACGGTGTCAGGTAAATCTCTAGCAGTGTTTCCTATAACAACATTGTTCATATAGATTGTCATTATTCCACCTATTATATCTTCATATATATATATATTTATATATATCTTGTTTCAGATATCTTGTGTCCGTTTGCTTGAGTTGCTTCCTCTGGTCTATGAGAGGGTCAATATAAATTGCCATCCCCAATCTTGCAGTATGGTGACAGTGTTTCAGGACCCCGTGGATATTGCATGGTTTCTTCACTTGATCCACTGGGGAAAATCATCTCTCCTTGTGATTATCAGACATTGGAAACAGTGCATGCTCTCTGTATTGAAAGAACTAAAAGGTTCATATAGTGGTAGCATTCAGCGCTATGTTGAAGATCTTGGCACTATTATTTCGCATGGTTAGAAATATAAATAATGCTAAACCTTTGAATGTATTAGAAGTTAATAAATGAAGAAACTTTAACAACTTTTGGCTTGCTTTCAGATGCAGTAAAGATTGATGAACTTGAAGAGATATTTTCAAATCTTAAACTTGCACTGTCCAAGAATACCCCTGCAACAGTTGAAAGTGGAGGGTTAATTGACGCACCAATATCCAAAGAACCAATTGTTAGCGTTCCTTCTCCAGTTGAGGCACATATTGGCATGGACAATGTTGTGAATGTTGAAAGCACAGAGCCCCTCCGTTCACCAGATATTCATGAAATAATCCTCCTGTCAGACAGTGAAGATAGTTTATCGGCTGCTGATGTCTCCAGTGAGGAGGTTTTATTGTCAGTTATGGAGAATGTTGCATCCACTGCTTCCAATATGTCGAAAGAAGTTAAGCCTCCTGAACAAAGAATCCTGATTGATGATAAACCCGTGCCTTTAAAACCGCAGATATGTGCTCCGGTTAGTAATGTTAGTTCTTCTAGACCTGTATCAACAGATACTAGAGGCAACATAGCTGCCTCAAAAGGGTTGGATGGAACGAAAAAGCCGAGGCTTCCAATGAATGCAAATAATAATGCCCTTTTACCAAAATCGGTTAAATCATCTGTTACTAGCACTTCTCAACCACAGCGTCCAAATATGTCATCAGATACAGAAAAATTCAAGTCAATCTTCAGGGATATATCTGATGATGAAGATGATCCTTTAGATCATGCACTTGATAATTGTCGAAAGCCACAAATTCTTTCGACAAAGCCTAGTATATCGATTCCTAAGAGACAAATTGTTCAGCTTCCAGTGCCTGTTGGAAGAAGACCTGGTTTTGGTAGTAGGGTTACAAGTACTCGACGACTCCAGCCACCTAAACTGGGTAGCTGGTTTAAAGTAATATTGGAAATGGATTACTTTGCTGTTGTTGGGTTATCTTCTTCTGAGATAGTAAAAAAACCTTCTTTAAAAGAAATTCCTGTATGCTTTGATTCACAAGATCAATATGTTGAGATTTTCCAGCCACTAGTTCTAGAAGAGTTTAAGGCTCAGTTGCAGAATGCTTATCTTGAGACCCCTCCTGATGACATGATGTGCGGATGTATATCTATCATCTCAGTTGAAAGAGTTGATGAATTCGTTATCGTCCGTGCCCGCCCTGAGAATAGTCAGTCTATCAAATTTAAAGGCTGCATGGAGAATGATTTAATACTACTCACGAAAGATCCACTGAAGAACCCAGGACATCAAGTCCATGTGCTTGGGAAGGTACAATTATTGCGCATCATTGTTTGCTAATCTAATGAACTAAACTCTTTTAAATGCTGTTTAATATTTCTCTTCTTTCAGGTGGAGCGGCGTGAGAGTGATAAAAACAAAGCATTGATTTTTGTTATAAAGTTCTTTCTTTGCAGTGACAATGCACGCCTAAATAAAGTGAAACGACTTCTTGTTGAAAGAAGTAAGTGGTTCTTGAATCGGGTTATGAGCATGACCCCTCAAATTCGTGAATTCAGTGCTCTTTCATCGTTAAATGATATACCAGTGCTTCCAGCAATCTTGAATCCTGTTTCTTGCGATGTAAGTTATCATAAATCTGGAAAAGTGTATCTTGACCGACTTGCATACCCTATGAGGGAAGTATTGAAGTCGTCATACAATGATAGTCAGCTCCAAGCTGTAAGCATTGCTATTGGATCAACAAGCTCTAAAACAAAATTTGATCTGTCCCTTATTCAAGGACCTCCAGGTTTGTCCTTTCGCGATTTTTATCAGAAAGTTTGTGCAACTATAGTCACCACATGACAGGAGCGTAAATATTTGCACTTGCTTTTTCCCCCTACAGGTACAGGTAAAACAAGAACAATCGTAGCAATTGTAAGTGCATTGCTATCTTTACATGCAGATAGCCCTCACATGTTACCAAGAAATGAATCCATCAATCGTACGGATTCTACCAAGCCGAAAGCAAAAATTAGTCAATCTGCTGCAGTAGCTAGAGCATGGCAGGATGCAGCCCTTGCTAAACAACTGGAAAAGGATTCTCATAGAGAATGTCCTGGAACGACTGAGCGATTTGCCAAAGGAAGGGCTTTAATTTGTGCGCAATCAAATGCTGCAGTTGATGAGCTTGTGTCAAGACTCAGTGAGGGATTGTACCGTGCTGACGGAAAACTGTATAGGCCTTATATAGTGCGAGTTGGTAATGCAAAGACAGTTCATTCTAATTCATTGCCTTTCTTCATTGACACACTCGTTGAACAGAGATTATCAGATGAGCTTAAGGCTAATAATGATGACAAAAATTCATCTGATGCTGAATCCTCTAGTTCACTTAGGGCCAGGTTGGAGAAGATTGTGGACAGAATTAGACATTATGAGTCAAGGCGGAAACTAATTGAGTCTGAGAAAAGTGAAGATGGCTCTCCTGTACCTGATGAAGATGAGGTAGATGAAGTTTCTGATGAAGCTCTTGGTGGAAAGCTTAACTTTTTGTATGCACAGAAAAGGAATGTTTCTGCAGAACTTGCCACTGCTCATGCACGGGAAAAGAAAAAAGCTGATGAAAACAAGTTTCTAAAGCATAAGGTACGGAAATCAATTCTTGGAGAAGCAGAAATTATTGTGACTACACTCAGTGGATGTGGAGGTGACATTTATGGAGTTTGCTCAGAAACTGCTTCATCTAATAAATATGGGACTTTTTCTGAGCATGCTCTATTTGACGTTGTTGTTATTGATGAAGCTGCACAGGTATTTTCTTAGCACTTGGTTATTTCAATTGTTCTAGCTCTATGTTCTGTTGTACCAAACAACATGTTTCTCCTGGTTTCCTTCTTTACTAGGCCCTTGAACCTGCAACCCTGATTCCACTTCAGCTTCTGAAATCGAGAGGAACTAAATGTATAATGGTAGGTGTTACTTTACAATGCTTTTCGGCGATACAATTGTTTTGAACTACTCCAGAGCAATACTAGATTTCTGTACTTAGCAATGTCCCTTTTGAAGGTTGGTGATCCAAAGCAGCTACCTGCTACTGTGATGTCTGGATTGGCTAGCAAGTTTCTTTATGAGTGCAGCATGTTTGAACGCCTACAAAGAGCTGGTTACCCGGTGATTATGCTCACTAAACAGGTTAGATGGCTCGTCTGTCTGGTCTATCCAAACAGTATATGCTGTCTTCTTCTAAAGAGCTTAGTGCAATCTTAGTGCTGAACGATAGAACCTTGGTCACATGATTAAATGTGTAACAGTTTCCTCAAGTTTCTCTATATCATGAATTTGTGGAGCCAATCCCTTGTTTTCTCTCTTTTCATTTATTTATTCATGTATCGCTAGATAAAATAGCAGTCAACTTTTAAGCTAAGTCCTTGTGCGTTTTTTCTTTTGATTTTCTGCAGTATCGCATGCATCCAGAGATTAGCAGATTTCCATCTTTACATTTCTACGAAAATAAACTGCTTGATGGTGCTGAGATGGCTGAGAAATCAGCTTCATTCCATGATCATAATTGTCTTGGTCCATACATGTTCTTTGATATTGCTGACGGACGTGAACAATGTGGAAGAAATGCTGCTACACAGTCACTCTGTAACGAGTTTGAAGCTGACGCAGCTCTTGAAATACTAGCTCTTTTGAAGAAAAGGTGAGAGTATTGTCTCTCTCTACCCACATAAGGTTTGGTATTGCACAGGATTGCAGGAAACTGAGGCTTTATACTTTTTCGTGACAGATATCCATTGGAGTTCTCCTCTAGGAAAATAGGGATCATTACTCCATATAGAAGCCAGCTCTCTCTACTGCGTTCAAGGTTCACTTCCTTTTTTGGGTCTGAGGCTGTTGCTGAGATGGAAATAAATACTGTGGATGGATTTCAAGGTCGTGAAGTTGACATCTTAGTGTTGTCAACTGTTAGAGCATCAAATTCCTCAGGCGATAAGCATCAAACTGGTGAAGCACGCAGCATTGGGTTTGTTGCAGATGTTAGACGCATGAATGTTGCACTGACACGTGCCAGGCTTTCTTTATGGATTGTTGGGAATGCAAGGACTTTGAGGATCAATTCACACTGGAATTCCTTAGTGCAGAATGCTGAAGAACGGAATCTGTTCATCTCAATTAAGCGACCATATGGTTCGATGTTTGCAAAGGTCCAACCTCATTCCAGAGATATACATGGTACTACGCGTAGTGTGCATGACAGCCATCTTAAGCAGAAGGAACAATCAACACATTCTGCCAGGAATGTAGAAAAAGAAGGCAAAAATCTGCCTAAAAAACAATCAAAATGGTCATCTTACTGGGACCAAAAGGTTCCTAGAGCTCAAGGGTCCATTGTGAGATCTAGTGAAGACATGTCAGAAAAGCAGAATGACATGAGATCCACCAAGTGCTCATGGCAAGTAAACATTGATCAGGATTCTGTAAGGAGAAACCAAATGGGGAGTAAACAATTGACTGTACATAATGATAATCATCTGGAGCTTTCTAAAGGCTTGGCCAAAGGGGGTTCACATGACGGCTCTAATGTCAGAAGGCACATGGAATTGAATATACCTGTGGAGCAGAATGTCTGCAAGGAAACTAACAAGGCCCCGTCTAACAAAAATTTGTTTCAGAATTTGAAGCTGTCACGTAATAGTCATAAGAGTGCCAGCCAAAACAACGATACAGGAATCATCAAGGGCCCATTGAAACATGATGTCAACTTGACATCAGCAAGCAAGAAAGATGATGTTACTCCATCTGCAGTCCCTGGTCTGCAGAAGTTGATACAAAAGGCTAAAGGTGCAAGGAAGTTTTCTGAGAAACCTAAATGCGATAATTCAAATCAAGTGAAACTCTCACTTGAACATGATAGAATTTTGGATCCAGTGAATAAGAATGATGATGCTTGTCCACCAACAAACCCTGATATGAAGATGGATAATAAGGCCAAGAGAACTAGGAAGTTCTCTGAGAAACCAAGACCTGGGAATTCAATTCAAGTGGATCTCTCACTTAAACATGATGGAGTTTTGGATTCATCAAATAAGAATGATGGTGCTTGTCCAGCAACAAACCCTGATATGAAGATGGATAATAAGGCCAAGAGAACTAGGAGGTTCTCCGAGCAGCCAAGACCTGGGATTTCGACTCAAATTGATCCCTCATATCCATCTCATTTTGATGAAACAAGTAACCATGTACCAGAACTCAAGAAAAGCCGCTCCACTAACTTAACTAGTAAAAGAGATTTGATTGCAGAAAGGAAACGACAACGAGAGGATGTTGACTCTTTGCTTTCTTCAGCTCTTATACCATCGTCGTCTCATCGTACCAAGAAAAAGAAATGAGAAGACTCCAGCCAAGGCAAGTTCATGGTACCTTTACTATGCTGTGTACAAAAACAGGACTGGTTATGTGCTTTTTGCTAGTCAGTGCTTTGTCATTTAGTCTTAGAAAGTTGTCTACCAACGTTTGCTTGTGCTTCATTTCTTCAGTATAGCTGAAGACTGCACACCAATTTTTTCTGTTGTCATGTTTGATCTGATTTTGCTGCTTATTGTTTATAAAGTTTTTGCCCCTTTTGATTAAAAAGTATTGTTGGTGGTATGCATTTGTATTGAGTTTTCGTCTCTTATTCACTGCATTTGTTTTGATTCGCTGTTCTGAAGCTAACACACGTATCTGTAAAATTGTAATCAGGCGGCAATCGACAATTCATCTGCTCTGCAGATCCCAAACTGCATTTAGCCTGCTTATTATGGGATTGTGCTGATCTCATGAATACTGCAGCTTCTGTGAAGCAATTTTGGTAGCAATGGAGGTGCTTCATTATTATAATCCGTATTTCAAAGCTAATTTCTGGAGGAAAGCTTCACTGCTCGCTGCCTGGGAGTTGTATGGGTGGTAACGGCCGGTGCCTAGGACTCCCTCCATCGATTCAATTACAGTTGTGGCAGCTGATTTTCCTAGTGCTGGAATTCTTTTGACGCCTGCAAGTTGTTTCTTAGAGCATTTTATTTCCCATTTTTATCCGTTTGGATGCAAGCAAAATGTGGGACCATAGGGACAACAGAGTGATCGTACTGCTTGTACAAGTGGGAGCCAATTTTGCCCTGTAAATGTTTGTAAATAACACCCGTGTAGCAAGAATGTTCACAGCATTTGACTGGTACCTGGTGGTATCCCTAAAAAATGAAAGGGATGTTCACAGTAGCCTTGGATCCGAACAAAGGCTCGATGTTTAACTATTTCTTTTCGTTTGTACTCCGTAGGACGTAGTTTTGTCTACCGTCCTTGATTCCTTATTTCCCAAAATTTAAGTTATCATCCTGTAGAGAAAAAGCAGTGCCAAGCGTTTGCCGCTATGTAAGGGCCTGGCACTGTGCTCATCGTTTTGAGCTCCACTCCAGAAATCCACGGTGCAGCAGCGACATTTGACTAACCAGTAACAACTGACTCTAGCTGAGGTTGCTGAGTGGCTGCGCGGCGCGTTCTGAGGCACGTTTAGGCACAAAACACAGGGTTCAATAGTCAGATGATACACATTTAGGATCAAGAACAAAACCATAATTTAGAAACTTAACAATCTGTTCAGCTCTGATGGTGTAGACCTTCTACAGTAGAAGAATCTCAATTTTAACTAAAGCGGTTAACAATTTTCATACAACTGATCTGCCAGATCTATCACAGCATAGAGCAGGAACTAGACTTTGTTCTGTCCGCCCTCAGTAGAGATGAAGCTCACAGTCAAACGGTGTTTACGGTATCAGCAAGAGATCGCAATATACATCCCAAGCCTGCCTTCTCGGTCAGCTTTTCATGAATTTTGAGGCACTGGTCACATGTTGGCCTGTCCCCTGTAGATAAACCTCTATAAAGGTACCTGTATTGACTCGACGTTTACGGACAAAGAATCTTCAGCACCAGAAATCATACGAAGGAAACAATTCAGAGGCACAGATAGAGTGAAACATGTGAGTAAAATGGTGTATAGTAGCTCAATTTGACCACATAAGTGGTGCTGCAACACTTGCTGCTAGAGAAATGGAGATAAAGACAGTGTGATGAAGTGGATAAGCATAGGAATATCTATCAGCATATGTTCATTTTTCGAACATGATCATACAGTACTAAGCAAGACTCACATACTCACAGATGCAGGGCCTTAGTAAACATAAGTACAGTGCTAGTTTAGGTATTGAATCATGCTGTCAAACTATACAACTCACCCATTGCCATTTTGTCAAGATATACACTGAAGTTTGTAGAACATATTTCCTAAAGTTGTATGTAATCCAGTCTAAAGCATTACTTTGATCAACAATTCCTATTCTAATTTATTTGTAAGCAAATGAAATTTATAATCAATTTTTTGACATAAAAGAACTAACCATACTTCATTTGGTATATCCAAAGATGCATAGATATCATCGCAAAGGTTAAAATAGATTGACTGCATGCATTCTAAAAGGCATTCATTTTTAACTAGGTGCAGTAACAATCTCCTAGAAATTGAAATGCTCTCAACTAGGAAATGTTAGGATCTACAATACAACAGAACTACAATACAGCGACATTTAATCCTGGGATCTCAACTAGGAAATGTTAATTGTCAGGACTGATATTGCAGACCACTGGCATTCCCTGCCAATAAAATTGGATCTTGGAAGTGATGGGAAGGGAGTAGGGGAGAGGTGTATGTCTTACTTCATGAGGATGTCGTAGTACTCGGGATCCAGGGAGTTGAACATGCCGTCGACGTCCCTGATCGCCATCATGGCACGGTGCACCACGATCCAGTTCGCCGACTGCGCCGAACCAACCCCGCCGATCAGGAAAGAGTGAGAGACCATATCGATTCAATGGAAGAAACGAAACCAAGAATCAAAGCCGGACCTTGCATCGTTCGTCGCGGGTCTTGAGCGGCGATCCCTCGAGTGCCGTCTTCAGGGCCTCCACTGGCTTCGACCTGCCCAATGCCGCACAGAAAGGATCCAGCGAATCAAGAAGCGGAGGGGGAAAAGTTTGGGAGAGGAAGAAAATGGGAATGAACTTGCTGCTTAAGGAGGGTCTCGATCTTGCGGGACTTCTGCTCGATGCGGGTGATGATGGCCTCCAGGTTCTCGTCCGCATCGGGGTACGACGCCGACGAAGCCATCCTGCCGGCGGTGCCTGGCTGGCGGGCCTGTGGGTCCGCTTGGCTTCTTTGCTGCGTGCTCTGTTCTTGGTGTGCTGATTAGCCTGCTTCGCAATTGGCAAGTTGTTAAAGTTAAAACGTGAGTGTGTTTAGAATTACATGGCTTTTTATTCACCACCGGCGCAGCGTTGTTCTTCTAGGCTTCTCTACCTGAAATACATTAAGTTATTTTTTTCAAAAAAAATAATACTAACATTTAGCTGGCTATTTTCCCAATTTAGAATAGTCACACAAATGTGCTGGTATGTCTGACACAAAATAAGCTGCTGCCAAATTTCATCTTTTTGTAACATCAGTCTATTTGTAACGGTGTACCCCCATTTTGGGCAATTCCCTTTCTCAACTTCGATCAGCAAACGACTTATAGACGATCTCAGGGTTCCAATCAATCTCAACCATCTACAAAAGCCATATAAAAAGAATAACATATCAACAATAATTATTTTTCTATGTATAGCCTTTCTTGAGGTCAAGTCCGCGTTCAGGCACTCCCGTCGTTATTACTGAGCCCCTTTAATAAAGTCTTTAGATTGAACGTATGGTAAAACGGGTTTTCCTTAGGAGAGGACCCTCTCCCCATAGACGTACATCAAGACCCCCCCCCCCCGACCTTATCTGTTCGCCCGCGTCGCCGCTCGCGCTGTTCTCGCCCTCGCCACCGCCCACACTAACCTCTCCCACCCCTTTCCACTTCCCTCTCCCTTCTTCTCTCCCTCGATTCGGATTAACAAGATCCCCTGCCGCCCTCCCAGCTCTGGCGGCGCCACCGCCGTCGGATCCACTGCCCACTCGACCGCCGCCGTCGCTAACCGCTTCGGCCATGACGCCCCCGCTGCCCCAACCTGGCCCAACTGCTCTCCTCCACCACCACGGCGGGTGCCGCCGCCGCCTCGCGCGTCCCGCCCAGTGCCACTGCCACCTCCAATCCTCCCCCGGCCATCCCTCTAGATCCGGCGAACATAGATCCTCTCCCTAGCCCCAAACCCCGACACCCTTACCCGATTTCGAGCTCACCAGAGAAGAGGTGTCCGTCGAAGAAGAAGATGAGATCGCCGGAGGTGGAGGTATTTCGATTCGACGAGTTACTTTTTTGATTTGATTGTTACCTTCTTCGTTTTTCTTTTTTTATCTCCTTTTCATTTCGAACATGCTTTTCTTTTACAAATCTGGAGGGGTCTCGAGTTAAGACTAAACCGAGAGGGCTTTCCGTCTAGATTTTGGGTTCCCCTTATCATTTAAAAATGCATATAAAAGATTTTCACACCTAATAAACCTTCAATATATTTTCCAATCCGGTCAAATAATTTTCACCTAAATCCTTCAAAGTGATATCCAACTCTTTTTTCTGTGGTTCATCAATTCAAGATGGAAGTTCCAGCAGATCTCATTATTTGAACAGATTTTTTTTTTGTTATAGGTAGAAAAACTATCGTTCTTTAACATATACCCCATATGCTCAACCCTTAGAGCATCTCCAAGAGCACCCAATAAACACTCCCAATAATTAGTTTTGGGTACAAAACTAAAAAAACAAGGCTCCAACAGTGTCTAATTCTGTTCCCAACTTTTTCCGCGTGCCCAATACTAACTTTATTCTGAGCCAAATTTGCTCTCCTCTCCGAGCTCCCAATACCCCACGGAAAAAAAGGACGGAGAAAAAAAACTCCCAACCCCCCCCCCCCCCCCCATGGAAAAAAAAAGGACCGAGAAAAAAAGTCGCGAGTTACTGTTCACCACCGGAGAAAAATTAGGCAGCGGCCCCACAATGAATGACGTGGCTGTTTTTGGTCTATTTTTTAGAAACTGTTGGTTAGAAGGGTATTTCTCACTCCCAATAATTTTTGGCAAGGTTCCAAAACTAGTATTTTGGTACTTTATTTTTTAGACACTCTTGGAGATGCTCTTATAGCCACGAACTGAGCCAGATTTCATGGTAAAATAGACTATAAGAAGCACAGATAAATTAGTTTTCTTTCGGTAACCAAACAAATGTTCAGCGGTTGCCTACGATGATCGCCATTTTGCGACGGCTCTGTTTGCTTTTGCCGCTGCTTCCGTGATCACCATTGTTCTCCTTTTGTCTTTGCTGCAGCATTTTATTTTTGCATGTCAATTGCCAGTATATATTTACTACTCCCTCTGTTCTAAAATATAGGTCATTTGACTTTTTCAAACACAAGTTTGACCGCTCGTCTTATTCAAAATTTTGTGAAAATTATCATATTTTTTGTGTTGACTTTCTTTATTAATATAAAATCTTTAAAAATATCTTAAATTTGACTATATTTTCACAAATTTTTTGAATAAGACGAGCCGTCAAAGTTATGGCTGAAAAAGTCAAACGACCTACATTTTAGAACGGAAGGAGTAAGTAATATTGCTAATGTTTTCTGTGAACAAGCGTTATAAATTTTTTCGTGTGAAAATGCCTGAACAAGAGTATAAACATTGACATCACTGACTAATGGGCTCAGGGCTTGCGATCCAGTAGTCACTCGACAGCTGGGCCCGGACGGACCCACGCCAAAACCGACCCGCCAAAAGGAAGGCCCGTCCGGCGTCCCGCTCACGTAGGGGTGGTAAAGGGCCCTCACTTTTATACTAGAAATTTTAATTTTAATTTTAAGGATGGGGTCGGATTAGGACCGGGTCAAAATAATTCTAGTTTTTGAGCTAAATTTTGTTAGGGGCGAATTAGATGGTAAAGTAACAGACGGGTTTGTTGCCACCTCTCCGCGCCGAAACGGCGAAACCCAGTTTTCCCTCCGTCTTCTCCCGCCCACACTTTGACCGCTTCAAAACCCATCCCCACCGTCCACTGCGACCGCTCCCAACGAATCACACATTCGCACCCCCTCCCACGTCACCGATCCGCGGCACCAACCCTTCCACCAATCAGCGCCCGCCGCCCCCGTTATATAAATCCACCGCACCCCTAGTTCTCCTCCTCACCAGCCATCGAAATTCCCCGTCCCCAAATCGACAGAGCGAATCCCTCTCAGCCTCCCACCACCGAGAGCCATGGCCCCCAAGGCGGAGAAGAAGCCGGCGGCGAAGAAGCCCGCGGAGGAGGAGCCCGCGGCGGAGAAGGCCCCGGCGGGAAAGAAGCCCAAGGCGGAGAAGCGGCTCCCCGCGGGCAAGTCCGCCGGCAAGGAGGGCGGCGAGGGCAAGAAGGGGAAGAAGAAGGCCAAGAAGTCGGTGGAGACCTACAAGATCTACATCTTCAAGGTGCTCAAGCAGGTCCACCCCGACATCGGCATCTCCTCCAAGGCCATGTCCATCATGAACTCCTTCATCAACGACATCTTCGAGAAGCTCGCCGGCGAGGCCGCCAAGCTCGCCCGCTACAACAAGAAGCCCACCATCACCTCCCGCGAGATCCAGACCTCGGTCCGCCTCGTGCTCCCCGGCGAGCTCGCCAAGCACGCCGTCTCCGAGGGCACCAAGGCCGTCACCAAGTTCACCTCTGCTTAGGATGCATCTTGGTACTGGTGGTGGTAGTAGTCAACTAGTCGTGCTTCTGTTTATCTGGTAGCAGTAGTTGTATTGGTACTGTTGAATGGAAATGAAATTGTCGGATGATGACTATTGTGCATTTGGGTGTTAGGCACCATCTTCTAAAAGTATTTTTAATGATATAATGATGCTTGTTTATTAGCCTCTCATTTCTGTTCTGCAGTGTTCTCATTAACATTTGTTGTGCTAGTGTCTGGTGGTTCAATTTTTCGGGATTGTCGTTGATTGTCGTGTTTCCTTGGGTTAGTTGTTAAATATCTAGAGGAATTGTTGTTCCTGTTTGAGTGTTGAATGTTTTGCCAATGTCCTTTCATGTGTAGATTCATGTTCGTTTCATAATTTACTGTCTTGGATTCTTAAACCTGGATGGAGTTGCTTGGAGGGTGGGATCGTGAGAGGTTCTTGCCTCCCGGTCTCCTGGCTCCTGCAGCTGTATTGTTTTGGGAATGATAGCCTTAAATTTGTGTATTGTTTGCATTGATCTCAAGAATTTGTATGAAGTTTCTTTTCCTTAGCCTGTGTGACAGGATATTTTAGTGCTACCATTAAGCTTTGAACTTTGGCCCCTATTATCAGAATGTTTGATTTTTAATAACTAGTATATATTCATAATGTTTGATGTTTAACAACTAGTATATATTCATAATGTTTGATGTTTAACAACTAGTATATATTCAGAATGTTTGATGTTTAATAACTAGTATATTATTTCAGAGGTCATAGCTCTGCTAACTGAGACATACCACAAATGGCCTTGATTATTTTAGTAACATGTCTCGCCACCATGCTTATTTCTTACTGTTTTGAATATCTGCTTGGCAGAAGCTTCTCTGGTTGTTCCATCTCCAATAAATTTGTTGGCAATCTAACATAAAAAAATAGGACTGAATGAAATGTGTATCTTGGCCTTCAGCTCTGATTGCATGTGGCAAGTGGCAACCGGAAAATGTGTTTTGTCCTAGTGAAGTTTCTATCTCTTGATGTTCTCCTATCAGGTAACTACTCCAATTGCATCATTCCATACCTGGATCCAAACTGGTATACTTTCTATGGGTTGTTGCACACTTTGCGGTCCCAAAGATAAACCTGGATATTCCTGGATCTATTACATCTACTATCAGTATAATTGGGTTCCAAGTGCATCCATACTGGCGCATTATCTGTCTGAAAATTTGAGAACTTAACTATTGTTTTGTTAAAGCTGCAAATTTAGTGGTTAGTACAAATTTGTGGCCATTTGAAATGAAGTATTTGTGGTTCTTCCAGATGAGTTGACGCGTAGATCAGGGTCTGGGTCAGGTGAGATTTGGGTTCTGACCTTTTGTGTTCTTCCAAATAATTCTTGCTCTGGATTTATGGGAATGTGCAGCAAGAGCACAAGGCTTAAGCCTTAAGCTATGTTTTTTAGGTCAGGCTAATGCTATGTGTGGTAGCCTGGTAGGGCGCTAGGCCCTCTGTGTGGCCAGTGGACAACATTTTTTGTTTGGGACTACATATTCAAAAGAGACGCTGATTTAGACAGCCTATATACCTTCAACTATTTTAGGTAACTATAATGTACATCTATAACATATCATGTCCTACATGCAGCTGTGATCACTGCTTTTGCAAATGAGTTGCAAGAGCCGTTTTCTCAAAATCATTGGATAATTTGAGGTATGAATACTGCTGCATCTCATGATAATCTGCTGGCTCCTGCTATGTTAGTAGTATCAACATGAATGGGAGTAGATGAATGATGGCTGGCGTGTAGTTGGGGGTTGATATTGGGAAAGTCCCGACCTGTGCCTGCTCTCTCACATGTACTCCACATCTAGGTAACCACATGTTTACACTTGCCACTACTCATGACACATAGGCCAGGCATGTTTCTGTGATTACCATTTCTTTTGTTTTTTACTTTGACTGGTGATGTATTGATAAATCCTTTTGTTCTGGAGGATTCTATCCCTTTAGAAATTTATATGCTGACTAACTGAAAAATCAGTAGAAAACAACGGCTTAGTTCTGTTAAACTTGTCAATGAAATTCAAAGTGTATGCCATTTAGAGATGTTTTCATTTCTGAATTACATAGATAAGGTGCATACATGGATGTTAACTTTCAAGTATAACATTGCCTGCAGATTTATTTATGTAATTATCAAATCTCAGTGCTTTCCGTCTGCAGGAGTCAATGGTGATTTGTGATCATGGTCATGGCAATAACAGTATGAGCTTGGCTGAAACAGTTGCTCATCCAGCAGATATGCCACCTCCCTCTCACGGATGTAGTCCACCACGCACTTGAACACTTGAATACTGCCTAGGAAATGTATATGTGACTATCAAATTTCTATGATTCCTCCAGCTGTAGGAGTCAACAGTGCTCATGGAATTAGCAGCACAAGCTTTGACCACAACAGCGGTGACATCCGAAACTGTGCTTGTTTCTTCAGACGGATACCGCTCTCTAATGGAATCTGGAGTAGTAATACCGATTTGCCTGCAGAATAGAAATTCTTCCTTGCAGCTGTACTATTTTAGTACTGCTTTGATATCAGTAAATTTGGTAAACATATGCATTCTGAAATTTGGACAGTAAGAAACTGCACTACCCGTGCCATTACAACCTGCAACTGCTACCTGCGTGCCGGATCGAGGTCTCGTGCGATGCTGGACCTGAACTACCTGCGTTGGGAGCAGACATGTTTGCCCGCTTGCTCCTCTATGGACTCATCAAATGCTTTTTTTTTGAAGTTTGATGGTAGAGTGAGAATCGAATTTAAATTCCAATCGTTGCCTGTTGTTGATTTTTGATATTACTCGGTGAAAGCTTGCCTATTACTGTTCTCATCAAATCAAACGAAGGTGACAGCATAAACTTACCACAATAAAGCTAAGATGAACACATAAGTCTGGACTTTGAGGAGACAACAGTAGGATTTGCGTACGATCTTTTATATAGAGATGAGAAATGAGTGTGCTTCCGTGTGAACATCTGCTATCTTTTGCGGAAAAAAAAATTATCCTCAAAACCAAATCTTCTCTTCGTACGTAGTTTGGAGGGGTGACTAATCTTTTTTTCGAAAAAAGTCCTACCTGTTTCGGTTTCATGGCCTTGGGCTGAGATGGGCCGAGCAACCTGAGGTCTGACCCACGGCAGATTTGTCGCCCAAGCGTTTCACTATAGCAGTCCCAGCCGCAGAATGTTATTCTTTTCGCCTGCCTCTCCCCAATTCCCAAACCTACCTACCTCCAAGTCCAAACCTTTGCCTCCCTCGAAAATAAGGGAGGAATCCTTCCCAATTCCGGCGCAATTCGTACTAGTGATCGAGGCGGCGGCGTCGCCCGATCACGGCCACTACCACCTCGTCGCCACCGTCATCAAGAGGAGCCCATGGCGGCTTTACGCTGCCGTGGAGGCGGCGCCGCCTTCCCGGCGTCGCTGAGAATAATGGCGGTTCGGAACGGGGATGGCCACAGTCTACGACCTTAAGGACTACCAGATGGGCATGCTCTCCGGTAATGTGATCTTTCTACAGTTGTTCCCAGGAACAATCCTGTTGCATTTCATCGAGTTGGTTATTGAACTCCTTTTGGTACTAACTGGGTGTATGCTCATAGGCGTGGTGCTTTTACTTGTTGGATGTTACAAGCTGTGGAAGGCGGCTCCTGCTATCTTCCTTGATGCTGCCATTGGATTCATGATTTACAAGCTTATTGTCGTGTCCTCGAAGCTGGATCAACAGTGCAAGTCCAACAGCTTGGTTACCCGACTGCTATTCGGTATCCACTCACTTCACTTGTAACTCAGCCTTCACATTACAATACTGAGTGCTAGCAGAAACAAGGAATAAGGATCTGATATCAATGGGTCAAAGTACATTTAAAGGGACTAACTTGTTCTACACACGCTGACTTAAGGTTACTATAGTTGGGAATTCTAGGCATCTCATTTGTGTTGGAGAGTAATTTTCTATAGTAATACCATTATTGAGCCTATGACAGTGCATACAACGTAACATCGTACTACATCCAGAATGTACTTTTATGCAATTAGATTCTGCCATTCTTATGCATAATATACTACTTAATATGATAAAATATTTCTTCAAGAAAGAAGCTGTAATTTTGCTAAAATTATCACTCAATTTTGGCTCATAATGAGGCAACAGTGGATATTTCCTGCCAAGTATCAAGTAACTTTATTAGTTGATATTAAGTCACTTGTTTTGAGTGCTGGGACAATTCATTGTTTATTCCAAACTGCATAATGCTAGTGCTAACATCATGGACACTACAGTGAACTTTTGATCGAAGGCAAACATTTTTTGTTAAAATTTGCTGTGAACTATATCCATGGAGTATATACACAATCAGTCTAAGACATGCACAACTTCTGTTCTTGTATGAAGCTAGATTCCATGCTCATGAGCATCCATGCTCTGTAACTTAAGACATAGGCTTCAAGTTGGTTCAGAATGCCAGGATTTTAAATTTATCCTATCCTTGACTGGAGTACGTCCATTACTGTTATGTGCCAAACTATTGCCACGAGGCCTTCTGGAGAAAACATAAAGATCTTCATATGTAATGGCTAATTCTTAATTGTGATTTTGAATTGCTATGAAGTGTTTTGCTGGTGACCGGTGAATATGAGTGTAAGAATTAAATCCACTGATTCTTCTTCATGACTTATCTAGAAACTTTAATATCATAGGGAACATGAGGTCATGAACTTAACTGTACCTATATCGATTCTTACGGCTGTTCTGTTTTTCTGATCCCATGGTTTTTTTCCTCGTTTTCCATGGATCAATCTACCTTTTCTTGTCGTTTGATGTTTATTATTTAATTTTGAATGCAGGGATCATACTTTTCATTACTCTTAAGGAACGCGGAAATAAGTATGTACTTCTTGATGTTATCAGGTCAGTACTCAATGAATGTAACAGTATTTATTTATCAGCCAAGAAGTTTTCTGCATATTGTTGTGTGTCCTTTTAAAACATCTGCTGTCTGATCGTGAACTGCAAATGTTACTATGTGCTAATAACTAGCTAGGCGTCCAATCGTTTATACATCGAAGCTATTTTGTACTTGGGACCGTTTTTCTTTTCTACTATTATATCTTTAGACTGCCACTTTCCAAGCTTAAAAGTGGTATTAGTGCTATGGCATGCAGTTGTATTTAGAGGTATAGTTATAGGTTATATTTACAGTGGTACAGTTAAAGCAGGATAACAGTACCATGTAGAGGCCGTCTCTGTGTTAATAGCATAATAATGACATTGTTGCAATGTAGAAGGGAATGCTGAACATACCCGTCTTAATCTGCCGATCGGACCATATAGAGGCTGTCTGTGTGTTAATAACATAATGACATTGTTGCAATGTAGAAGGGAATGCTGAACATAGCCGTCTTAACCCGCCGATCCTACCTTTCAGAACTGAACAACGGATTTACGTTTCACCAGTACCTTGGCCATCCATAGAACCCTGACTTTGGCTTTGAGATTGGTAGCATGGAAGTCACTGTTTTAGATGTGATACTTCAGCTGCTGTCAGTAGTCACTAAATCTGTATAAGATCATTTACAGCAACTCGAAACTGCCATGGTTGGCCCTGAGCCACCTCACTTAAAAGGCTAATTAGTATCTGTTGGTTGTTGATGACATGTGCTACTGAAGTTTTTCTTCGCAAAGTAATTTGCACCCCCAAGTCCCCTATCTGCTGAATGATCCCTCCAGTCGATGTTAAAATTATGCATGGGCACAAGGCCAAGGTGGCATCACAGCATTTGAGCAAACTGTGTTACACAATGTTTTTGCTTACTGCTTTTCCTCATATTGCGACCGTTTTATTTGGAAATGCACTGTTCTGTAACTAACTAAATTATGTTCCATGATACAGGGTGCCACTGTATTTCTTGTACCTTGGTACATTCATGTTTGATGTAGCAGGACTGAAGAAGTACGGAAGGCAAACTCTCATATCCTTCATCAATCTGCTGAGAACTAAGGGTGGGATAAAAGAAATATTCCGGATTGTGTGGTATCCTGGCTATGTTTCCCCATATGATGATGGCTTCGATTGGAGTTGAATCTCCGGGTTGAGGTTTCACAGTTCGGTCCCTTTCTGTTCCAGGCCAAAGATTAGCTAACTAGCTAACCTCGTCTGTAATTGACTGATTGGAGTCATACATGTAGGATGATATCTATGATATATCACTGTTATTATGGATAAATCTTCAGGATGGTATGTTTGTCCTGCCCGACCATGTTTCTCCATCGTTCCTAATGACGACGAGACTGGTGTTATTTTGTTCAGGGCCCGTTTGAATGGCACAACATTTTCGTGCACCGTCTCAATTCTGTCTGTAGCGGCCGTCTCAATTCTGCGTTCCAATATTTCAGACGGGCCTCTCATGTTCCATGGTTCGTTAATGTTGGCCGTGTGTATCAGTAGAAACATCAGCAGAGAATATCCAAAGAAAAACGACCCTATTTTTTTTTGTTTCCTCGAGAACTCTACGAAACGAGTCCGGAAGCAACAGCCAGTCGAGAACTCTACGAAACGAGTCCGGAAGCAACAGCCAGCCGGATTAGTTCAGTTTTGTTCCTTTCCGAGCCGAACACGTACGAGTATCCTCAAGTCAATATAACAGTGCCAACCGGCCGATCCACAGGACCACACATCCAACATACAAATCACGTTCCCTATACAAATCACGTTCCCTGGTCGAGCCAATGGCGGCTGCCGGCTTGCTGTTTCCCGGCGTGGGCGCGCTGGTGCCCCGCCCGGCGTCGTGCCCGCCGCGCCTGGCGGCCACCCCATCACGCGTTCGTCTCCCCGCCGCCCCGGCGCGCGTCGTACGTTGTCTCCGCTCTGCCCCCCGCCCGACGGCGTGCGCGCGGCTGCGGTGCGCTAACACCACCACCGGCCTCGACGGCGTGACCGAGGACGACGTCGCGGGCCTGCCCTCGTGGGGGCCGAGCATCGAGGAACTCATCGAGTACGGGAACACGGACTTCAGCCCGGATGCCATCCATGAACGGTTCGTGCGTGAGTCCAAGGAGGCCACAGCCGCCGTGAAGGGCGCCGTCGCCGGCGTGTTTCTCCGCCCGCTCCGGGAGCTCTTCCAGGACGTGCGCAAGCTCAAGAGCGTCTATGACGTTGAAGAGTTCCAAATCGGCATGCCCGTCGGTACGTATATACAAATACAAACATAGCGATCGCAAACGTCAGCGCGACCACATTGAACGTACATGCTAACTCGCCGTAATACTCCCTCCGTTCTAAATTATAGCTCGTTTAACTTTTTTATACAAATTTGACCGTTCGTCTTATTTAAAAAAATCTGTGCAAACATAGTCAAATTTAAGTCATTTTTGAAGAATTTACGCTAATAAAGCAAGTCACCACAAAAACACGATAATTTGCACACAATTTTGAACAAGAAGAGTGGTCAGACTTAGAGACAAAATTGTCAAACAAACTATAATTTGAAACGGATAGGATATACGTCAGCGACAACATGGAACATACATGCTAACTCGTCTGTTGTGTAATATGGAGGTGCTCTCATGGGGTGTGTGGCGGTATACCATCTTTGGAAGGCTGCACCATCGGCGTTCATCAATTTCGCGCTGCACTACACTTTCTATAGGCTATGCATCATGGCGGCTGATGTCAGGAGGCGGGGTTTCGCCACCGACCTGATCATTCGGCTTAAACTATGTCAGTCCATTTTTCTCCACCCCTCTTGGTAAATTATGGTTAGCAATAGGATCTATGCGGTACAAAACAGATTATAATTATTTCTTCAATGATTAAGTTAAATTTACAATTGTATGCAGTTATTACCGTGGTTATGCTTCTCAAGGGCATCATCGATCAGGTTGCCTTCTATGATTATGTACTCAGGTTCGTACAGAGCGACTTATTTAATTTATGTTTCATCATGCCATTATTTAATTTGTGTTTCATCATTGCTCGTGATGTTTTCTAGTTGCCCAATTCTTTGTTAATTACTATTATTTGGTCACGGTGTTTGAAGTTGTCGCTGCTAGTAAAAATTCCTTAAAGACAACTCTCTTTTCTTTTCTTTTTCTCCTAAGCGATTCATGGCATTCCGTTCATTGTAGAAGCTTATTTTACATCTCTACAAATTTAAATATTCTTAGGAGCGGTCTTATCTGTTTGACTGGCGATTGCAGAGATATTGAAGATTCTAAAATACAAATAACATAACATTTCCATATTTAATCAAGTAACATTTATAGGATGTGCAAAATGGGAAATCGTTTTGAAAATAATACTTTATAATACACTATATTCCTTGGTACTTGAGAATAGTATGTTTTTGAAATTGTGAACTTATCCATCTGGTTAGTTTTTTTTTTGTGGAACTTGTCCAACCTTAGCATGACATGTTGATTGCATTTGGCTGGATTTACTTCTAGGAATAAATAACACTACTTTTCCTGTGGTTGACGATGTGCTTCAAGATCAAGTCCTATCCGTTGGTTTAGTCACTCATAGGTTCTAAGGAAGTAAGTAGGGTGTGCATGTGTCTATTTACAGGATTGAGTGCGTATGTTGTATACATGTATGTGAGCATCATTGTATGTACTATATTTCACTAAGAATGATTTCAAATTTAATTGTGTTTGATTTCCATGGTAACTTCAACTAGACTTTAGTAGCTTTTAAAGATTATTGGACATACCCCCTCTGTTTTCTTACACGCCACATTATGAAATTTCTGTAACTTAGGTAAGTGCTTTACCAACATATGTATTGCAGTAAAAAATAAATAGAATTTAACCCATTCATGCTTATTATAACTAGTTATTTTGGTTTTCTACTTGCTGCCTTAACTATAACCCAGCTCTATTTATTGGCTTGAACAAAATATGTCTTATTTGAAATAAATTGAATGAATAATTCAGAAAAGAAGAATCTTTCTTTTGGATCCCTGGTATTCTAGTCTCTTTTCCACACTAATAACCAATTCTTTTCTTGGCCATTGAGATTCATGGATAATTTAGACTATTATTTAGAGATATATCGTACCTCTATCTGATTATTATACAACTTTAACCAACTTTATTATTAAATACTATTCAACTATATTTATTTAGAATCTTTCTTTTTCTTGCTCATTGGTATTATCATTGAGATTCGTGGTTTGTCCTAAATTAATGTTATCCAACTTTAACCAACTTTATGGATAAATATAAATCTATGAACTATAAACCAAATATGACACCTAAAAAAGAATAGAGGAAGCTCTTCTCATGAAGTACACATGGTACAAGGGAACTCCATATGCAACATGCACACAAGATATTCCCAATTTTGTTTGAATACATATAGGAAATAAATATTTGCGGTCAAACTTTTCTTGCATTATATGTTTTGATTGATGAAGTATTTTCACTTAGAATAAAATTAGAAAAGAATATTGGCCAAAGGTTGGGTCACTAGAATAGAACTAAGAAATGTCACCCAAAACAAGGATACAACTAAGAAAAAATATCTCAATTTTCCTTTTATTTGTTTTCGATCTTTCTCATGCTGTGCTTCCATGCATCCTTCATTGGCTAAACGTTATTTTCCACGTGTGATACAGGTTTGCACTTTTCTCCATCTATTTTTTCTCAGTCAGCTGGGAGGTTAAAGGCCTAAAGAAATACGGGAGATATATGCTCCCAATGCTCTTCGACTCTTTTAAGACGCCGCAAGGAAGACGTGAGTGGTGCGACACTATATCTGAGATCAATTTTGGCATCGATGAAGACGACTGATGGTGAACCATGATGAAGATCGATTCCGGCCATTTGTTTACATGTATGCACTCGTGCTTGTATTGCATCTTGAAAGATTTGGTATCATGAAAAGAAGTGTGATATAGCTTTCACAAAAAAGTTATCCCTCACGTGCTGGCTGTAGTTTGTGTTTCTTTGTATAATTATTAGAAAAGAAAAGGTTTGGCCTCTTCCAACGGAAGGGCACACAGTCCCGACAAATGTTTCACACATTTCAGGTTTCAGCACTACATCCTTTGTGTCAGAATCATACTCTACCACTCCATTTCAGCTGTGTCGTGTAAAGATTTACCATAGCAACACAATCAAAATTGAAACATAAATGAATGTGTTTTAGAGAAGTTGCTTCTCGATTTCAAAATATAGAAAGACGATGTTGCCAATCTATTATAACAGAGCGAGATGAAAATTGTGGAGAACAAAGGCACATGTACGCTCCCAGCAGTACACAAGTTGTAGATACACGTCACTGCATTACTTGGTTGTCCG
This sequence comes from Echinochloa phyllopogon, assembly GCA_033239725.1. Classification (NCBI taxonomy): domain Eukaryota; kingdom Viridiplantae; phylum Streptophyta; class Magnoliopsida; order Poales; family Poaceae; genus Echinochloa; species Echinochloa phyllopogon. The sequence continues at coordinate 42,423,268 of BTCW01000002.1, read as the reverse complement.
AGGCGCAGTTACATGCACAATGTACGGCATAATAAGAACTACATCGATCAATGCGCATCCTATGAAGTTCTTGTAACTTTGAAAGCTGAAAGGCAACCTTAAACTTTGAGATACATACCCATCCAGTTTGGGCCACAAGTTGTAGATACACGTCGCTGCATAGACACACAATGTATGCCATAATGAGAACTACATAGATCAATATGCATCCTATATGAATGGTTCTTGTGATGACTTCAAAAGCTGAAAGGAAAATCTTTAACTTCGAGACACCCATCCAGTTTGGACCTCGTCACATCTGTGGAATAAGACATAATTTATGCATTAAGAAAATGAATTTTCCACATTGCTTGAGCAAAAGAAGGGATGTATTTTTCCAGTTGCTATTCTCCAACTAGTAAAAGTTGTACTTAGTGAACAATATAACCACAAATTATAACTTCTATAAACAATAGTATAACCTCAAGTTGTACTGTAGCTTTTGGACTTTAGAGGAAGTCATGTTGCAGAAACCATTAATTGAATTTAGAGAAGCCTAAAAAGATTGTGCTGACGACCATCCAAAAAGGAGGTGATCAGTTGTTTCCAAAAAGGATTGTGCACATATCCAACAAACAGACTTTCCATAATTTCTATTGCCTCTTCTTGAGTTGAATTCCAGATTGAATACGGATTGTAAAGGTAGCCATAAGAAATTTTTAAGCTTCAGCATTACATTTCCACATCATTCTACTTACTCATCCATGTAGTACTCACATCCGTAACATCTAGTTTGTACTAGATAACATCTTAAGCATGTATAATGCATTGAATTCACATGACTAATCACATATATTGAACAACTGAAAGAGACCGGGAGATTAGCATACCGTTTAACGGAAGATGATTGGAAAAATGTGTGAAACAAACTTGTATATCTTCTCAGCCTTGTCGCAGATGTTGACTATCAGCAACGCATGATCTGATCTAGGGTGCTTCACGCAGGCAAGTGTGGCGATACCAGTGGCGAAGATGAGAACGAGTACTGTGAATGCGTTACGCTTGCCATTTGCCTTAAGCTCGGTCCACAGCTCCGCGACTCTAGTCAAGAAGCCTGGTTGTTGCGGCGGCGGCGGCCCCTCGCTCTCTGCAGCACGAGCTCTGCATCTCAGTGCCATTGGCGAAACAGCACAACCAAAATCGCCGTCGAACTTACGCGATACGAGTGAGAATCAAAACCCCCACGGCACTACTGCTTACCCCGAGTAGCGGCGGCGGCGGCGAAGCGCAGGGATACTGAGCGGGTGGCGCGTGAGCTCGCTGCGAATCCTCGCACCGCAGAGTAGGGACCGAAGGCGCCGGCGGAAACCTCCCCACGACGCGCGGTCCCTGCACGGAATAGCGACTCGGTACCCGAACAACGACGCGAAACTCCAAACCCCCACCCGATGCTTACCCATGGAGGAATGCAGCACGATGGAGCGCATCGGCAGGAGAGCGGCGCCCCGTACCATCCCCGGTGCCGGAGCCGCGAACCGTCCCGTCGCCGGGAGCGGAGCGAAGACGGCGGCGGCGACGTAGCCTGCAGATTCGCGTCGACACCAGTAGGATTCAAGCGAGCGAGAGAAATCCCAATCCCAACCAAATTCGAAATCGCTTACCAGCTGGCGCGGTGGAGGCGACGAAGAGTGCCGCGCGTCCTCCCGCCCCCGGCACCGACGAGAAAACGCCGGCGGAGGCCATGCCGCCGGGCGTCGTCGATCGCCGTTCGCGTGCGCGGCGGTGCGGAGCGGAAGGGGGAACAAGAGTGTTTTGGGCTAGGCACGTGTTCCGATCGGCCCAGCCGGTGGCTGCCGTCTTTTGAACCCCTACTTCGTGGGCCGTCTACGATAACCGCAGCCCAAAAATCGTCTCGATGCAGCAGGCCCGTTAGACTCCTTTGCCGTTTCTCTATAAGAACAAGTGTGTTTAGGCACGTGTTCCAAACAGCCCATCCGTAGGGTGATGATGTCTTTTGAACCTCTACTCCGTGGGCCGTCTTTTGAACCCCTCCGTTCTTTCGTTCACGGGAAGCCGCGTCAGGTTCTTCCGGCGAGGCTAATGAATATGTGCGCCGCGAGGGAGGCAGCGGAAGACGAAGCCCTTGACCAGGCTGTGGAGTGTGGAGACGCTCGCAGTTGGCGGCCGGTGTCGTGCGCCAGGCCCAGCGCGGCGATGCCGCGCAGAACTTGGAATGCGAACTGCGAACGAACCGGTGGTGGCTTGCACGCGCTAGACCCGGCCAAGCTGCTTCTGGGAGGAGGGTCGCGGGACGGGAGACGAAACGTACAGCGGCCTGATAACTGGTGGTGTCCACTCTGGAGCCGCTGCGTTGACACGAAACCGCGCCAACGAAGTCGCCGATGCCTTGGAGCAAAACCGGTCAGACCGCCTTACAGGACCGGTCAGACCGCTTTTGGAGTCTTGAAGCGAAACCGGTCAGACCGCTTTATAAAATCGGTCAGACCGCTTTTGATGGGGCGACGATAGAACCTAGGATCTCGAGCTCGGGAGGGACCCCGTCGGAGCTTGAGAGTCTAGGGTTGTTCTAGGATCGGCAGGCCACCTAGAACGCCCTCAAACGTCGTCGAGACGAGAGAAGAACAGAAGATATGGGGGTTGGAAGAGCTTGGAGTTGGAGATAAAGGTAATGCATGACAAGAAAGTAAAGAAAACGATAAATAAGATAAAAAAGATAAATTCGATTGGATTTGATGTTGGATAGATCTCAATCGGCCATGACCCTTTATATTTATAGGGTGGGATGGTCTTCCCCTTCGAGTTGGTTTACAATATGGGATAAAAACTCTTAAAGTTCTAAACCTACTCCAACACGTCAGAAACCGGTCTGACCGCTTCTAGGAACCGGTCAGACCGGTTTGGCTGTTGCCAGATCAGCTACAGTAAAACCGGTCTGACCGCTTCCTAGAACCGGTCTGACCGGTTGCCCTGATCTGATAGGCAACTGCCAATTTTGGTCGTCAACATATGCCCCCCTGTTTTTTAGCAAAGCTTGCGTGCTAGAAAACAATCTTTTGGACCAAAATCATCTAAGGACGATGATAAATAATACATCGGCCGTAAGTTCTAAGGGCGATAAATAAATTATCGGTCATACCTTGCTTTATCTCAAGTTGATGATGAAACAACTTGTTTTGGCTTCCATACTTGCTTGATTGTCGCTGGTCTTGTTGGCACCACCTTCGCAAGTTGCTTCAATGATTCTTGTTTGCTCGTTGAATGCTTCTGACATGGCTTCACACTTTTCACTTTGTTCTGAAGCTTCTTTTGTTCCTGAGCAGCCCCTATCTTCTTATATTTGGCCAAGAGCTCTTCAAAGCTCGGCCTTGCTTTGTTTCTGCCTTTTCCATGTAAACCGGTCAGACCGGTTCTGGAACCGGTTAGACCGGTTTGTGCAGGACCGGCGTCTTTGCTCTTGTTTTGCCCCCCGAGTGTTTGAGTCTTCGACTTGAACCGAGGGGTCTTTTCTGATGGCATCTTTGTAGGTCTTTCTTCACCAATGATCACATTTTTCCCTTTAGCTTTTTCGGCTTGATGCGGCCGAATCAACACTTTTGGATTCACCAATTCAAGTGTGTGTATAGGAAAAGGGTTCTCATCAACCTTCATTACATTAATCATCAATCGTCCTTGATTTATGGCCGATTGTATTTGTCTACGAAAAACATTGCAATCATTGGTAGCATGAGAATAAGTGTTATGGAACTTGCAATAAGCTCGCCGTTTCAACTCATCATTCGGCGGTATAGTATGAGAAAATTTCAATTTCCCAGCTTTTGCAAGCTCATCAAAGATCCTATCGCACTTGGTTACATCAAAGGTAAATTTTACTTCTTCGTGCCGATTTTTCTGAATCGGCTTGTGTAACAACCCTAATTTTCCTATAGGATTTGTTGAGTGCCAAAAATTCGAATTTAAAAATTTTTGGTGGAATTGTGTGCATGCAAACAAACATATAAGAGTGTCTTCTATTTTGCTCCCTAAATTCTTAGGCAATTTAAATTCAAATTTAAAATCAATTTGAAGTGCTAAGGATGAAATAGTGTGATTTGGATTTATTTGGATTTATTTGGATTTTTGGTTGGTTTGAATTCAAATTCTAGATTTGAATTCAAACTCTAATTGACTAAACTAATTTCCAAATCCTATTCCTGCTCGTGGGCCGTTTTCCCGAAGCTCAAGTCTAACTTTCGCCCTTCAACTTCTTTCCCGAGCCAGCAACCCAATCGGCCCAGCCGGCCTTTCGGCCCAGCTCGGCCCAAGCCGTCCGCCGCGTCGCCGCCGCGTCCGCCTTCACCCGCTGACTGCCGGGCCCCGCCTGTCAGTCGTCTTCGTCTCCCCCGCGTCTTCTTCCTCCCCGCGCCGCGCCGCTCTCTCTCTCCCGAGCGCGCCCGTGACCCAACCACCCACGCCCCGTGCGGCCCGTCCGATGCGCGCCGCGTGTCCGCAGCTGCTCGAGCTCCCCATCTCGCCGTCCGTGCCCGCCGAACCCTAGCCCTAGCGCCTATAAAACCCGCCACCGGCCATCTTCTTCCCCAAGCCGCGCCGCCCTTCGGGGTTCCATCCAGATCCAGTTCGTGGGAGGGGAGGTGTAGGAGAGGGGTGGGGAAGGTCCTAGAGCAGTCGGAGCAAGAGGAGGAGAGCCGGAGCGCCTTCCCCGCATCGCCGCCGCCGAAGCCATCGCCGCCGTCCGTGGACTCGCCGACGAGGAGCCGGACCAGGGACGAGAGGAAGCGCATGAGCATCGCCGAGCCTCGACGAGTCTTCCCCGAGCTGCAGCGTACGTCTACAAGGCCCGTGGTGAGCTGTCGTCGTCGACCCCCCTTCTTCTCTGTTTCCGGCGGAGCGCCGCCGCTCGTGCTCGCCGTGCCAAGCCAAGCCCCTGTGAGCCAGCCTTCGTGCTGTGCATCTTCTTGTGCAGGTTCCCGTCGCCGCTAAACCCTTTGCAACCCGCCGTCGCTTGTTCCCCGCAGCCGAGGCCGCCGCGGCCGAGCTCTGCTCGCCCCGCGCGCGAACGCCGAGGCCACGCGCGGCCGTGGGCGACCACGAGCCCGCGCGTGCGCACCTAGCCGTGCCCCAGCAGTCGCTGGAGGCCACGAGCGTGCTAGCCGAACCCGAATCGAGCGCTTTTGCACCCAAACCCGAGCCGCCGTCGTGCTCGCCGGCGCGCATGGCCGTGTCGCCGCCGTCGCACGTCGAGAGCCCAAGCCAAACCCTAATCCGAGCCTTTCTCACCTCGAACGTGTTCGCCAAACCCTGGTGAAGCTTTTTCGACCGATCTTGAGCCAAGCCGAGCCGTCTCCGGCCAGTTCCGCCGCCGACCGTCGCCGCCGGCCGTGCTCCGGGGCGCGCCGCGCGTGCACTGCGTCGCGCCGTGGCGAGGCCACCCCTTCGTGGGCCGAATGTTCACCTTTAAGTCTTTTTATCACCCTTGAACTCTTCCAGCCCATTCGCTTTCGGCCCAACTCCAGCCCAGCCATCGTTTATTCTTTTTCCTTTCTTTTAACAGCGCTGACATATGGGACCCATCTGCCATACTCTGTGAGTCACTGACACATGGGGCCCACTGACCAGAGTTGACCCGTTGACCCCGTTGACCGTTGACCGGTCAACGCTGACGTCAGCAGGGCCCACTGCTGACGTCATCCTAGGCGGACCCCACTGCTGACGTCAGCATGGCGTCATGCTGACGTCAGCAGGCTAATTATTTGTCTGTTTTCTTTTTCGGAAATTATTTAATATTTTCGGAAAATGATTTAAACTTCGAAAATTAATAATAAATCAACCGTAGCTCAGAAAAATATGAAACCAGTTTCCATATTTTTCTAAAATCATGATCTACGCGTTAGTGTAGAGTTTGGTGTTATTTGGGTCTTCTTTCGTCGCTGTCTTTGTGTTTCTTTGCTAGTAGTCGCGTCTTATTTTTTTTCCGCGCCCCTAGGAGCTCCGGAGAGTCAGGAGGAGCCGGACTACTACAACAACTGCTTTGACGAGGACGAAGACCTTTGCCCAGGTTCACGCCCGACCATTTCTGAAATACCTATTAGACATGCAAACTAGTATGCTAGCGCTTTACTTTACTCGCATGATAAACCTGCACTGCCTTTGTTATTATCCTGTTACCTTGCTACCTACTACTCACTTTATAAATATGCTATGCTATGCATGTGTTGGGATGGTTGTGATTGATCCTCTTGGCGTGAGTTGTGGGTGGTTTGGGAGGAGTAGTGCAGCTAGGCGGTGTAAGCGAGTAAATAACAACTCGATCGTTGATCGAGGTGCTGAGGGGCTGCACTCGGGCAGTCCCTATGGGGTACCTGTTGCGGGTACATGGTTACTGGTTACTTGGGGTTGGTACTCGGTGAGTACCTGAGGAGTTTGGGCGGCAATACCTGTTATGGGTGCCGATTGCGGACCGTTGCGGCGGATCGCTTGTGTTGCAGATACTCGCTTTACCGAACAATTAAGGACCGAGTCGTGCCCCCACTTCGGACTTGGGAATTACCGTGCTCACCATCTACCCAGTATGGGGAGGGTTCCAGCAAGCCTACTCTAGTGCGGCGCCGAGACTGTAGGAGAATCGAGTTTGATATGTGTAGGGGGGATTCGTTGCGGCGTAATCTCCCTGATTTACCACGGCCCCCGACTGGCCCCGGTGGGAAGGTTTCACGACCCTGGGGCAGATGTTAGATCGGATGTTTCCCGAGCCCAGGGAGACAGGATTGGCGCCGCTACTGTTTAGGGTCTTTGCTGTGGGCTGTGTCTCAGGTTGGTTGCGGACTAGCCTTGCAGCCCGGATGGATTCCTGGAGTGCCACCTCTGCAGAGTGTAAACTATACGTATAGCCGTGTCCACGGTTACGGACGACCCATTTCTGAGAAGCCCCGGCTAGCATGGGAATCTGCTTTCTTACCTCATCCTTGATTTGGGTTATGAGAGATTGGTCCAGCTGAGGCTGTTGAGACGAGGTGGGGAGGGAGCTCACCGAGTCGACTAGTGAGTGAAAGGTGTTGGTGGATAATGATTTGCGGGAACCTGCCGTGGCAGGACGAGCCCGATGGGAAATGTGAGGCTGATGGTTGGTTTTGGGGAGTGGAGGTGTATGAGTGTGAGCAGGAGTTGGTGATGAGATGAAATTGGGTTATGGCTGCTGCTTGCATAGGAAACCCTGGCTTAAACCTTGATTATTTCTATACCTTAGATTAGGCCACCTTTAAAGCTTGCATCATATTATGGTTGGTGACGTGGACCTGTCCCATTTCCTTGGGGACAGACTTTGGGTTCTCAGGTGAAGACCCCGACCGCGAGTTCAACCAGGACGGGTGGTACGACTGAAGGGTGTGCGCTACGCTCAAGGATGCCTGTGGAGGAGTGGCCCCTGTTGTTCTAGCTACCGCTGCGCAGATGTTTCTTATTGTCGCTTTAGCCCAGAGGGCTTGTATCAGTCGCTTTGTCTTTATATGAGTCATGTAATGAATCTTTTATCGTTGTATGGATGTGATATTCGACTGAGATGAGTTCTGTACGAGATAGCTGCTATTCCTGGGACTATCTCAATGGTACAGGGAGTCGGGTTCTCGTCGGTGAGAATCCGGTTCGTCACAGTTGGTATCAGAGCCATACTTGACCGTAGCGCGTAACCCATAGAACGGAAACTTAGGACAGAAGCTCTAACTGAGTCCTCTATTTTATATGAAACCCCTTGGACTATTTGAAAACTATATAATTACATCTCATCTATTTGCAAAAACTTTTACCCTCACCTTACCTTACTAACTTGCTAACTTACTAACAACCCACTAACTGTCTGGCAGATGGAAGGAAGATCAGCAGATGAACGACGGGAAATCAGGACCACAGGAGCAGACTGTGGAGGTTTGGCAGTGCTACTGAGGGAGGTGCTGCGTACAGTGGGGATAGATGTGGATAACGTCTTCTACGAGGGATGGACCTACGGACCTGGTGAGGGAGTACACACCCGGTTGCAGATGGTAGTACCCAATATCCCTGGACGACCAAGGTCACTGATGCTACGAGCAGCTACCAGCGAGAGCACTTTCAGTCGGGCAGTGCAGACTATAGCTATGAGGATACTCCGACTTGCCACACTTGTGTACCAGAGTCAGCTCAACCACACTCGTTTCCGGTACCTACCGCGAGCTCTTGAAGATCCGACAGACAGAGACGCAGTCAGCTTGCAGGCTCACGCAGCAGACCGAGAGCGGAACGTGACTCTGCGGACCTCAGTTCAGTGCATGATTGAGTAGGAGTACTTGAACATTGGCTTAGAAGAGAAAGTTGTCAAGCTGAAAGAGAGGGTATGGAAGCAAGACCTCCAACTGATGGAGAAGGACAATAGGATCGCCTTACTTGAGGAGCAACTCAGAGCTAAAACGAGGGAAGTCAGGAACTTGGAGTACGAAGCTCGAAACAACAGGCAGTTGGCAGGACTGATCCGAGCGACTCACCATGCTCGAGATGTCCGCCTGGAAGATCAGCTCACAGAAAAAGACAAGGAACTGGCAGCCAAGGAAGAAGAGATAGAAGGTCTGAAGGAAGAGGTATACTGGTTGGACAACCTCAACTCAGAACTTCAAGAAGAGGTGGATAGCTACAAAGAGAAGAGTGGACGAAACTACCAGCTGATGAAGTACCTAAGTCTTCAACAAATCATGGCAAAGGATGAAGCTCGAAGGACCCTTAGTAGTTGGGTAAGATCAGACAGGAAGAGAGTAGCAGAACTGATCACAGTGAACCAAGGACTACCAGAAGAACGCAGAGTTGAACCTAGGACAGAGAACTACAGAGTCTCACCAAGCCGAGTTGAGCCGATACCACCACCTGAGGCTCGAACCTTTACTCCCGAGATGACAAGACTGAGACAAGAACTGGCACACTTAGAGAAGCAGTTGACAGAACCTGAGATGGACATAGTGAGGTTGGCAGCGCGCCTCACGGACACCCACCAAGACAACAGGCAGTGATCAAGCAGCAGACAGAGACTGAGGCAGTGAGGTTGGCAGCGCGCCTCACAGGCACTTTCAGCAGTATGAGACAGATGCAGTAGGCAGTATCAGCAGATGTCAGCAGTGATGATGAGAGTTGTATCTATCTTCTTGAGTAGATGTTTAGACTTAGTAGATCATGACCACCTTTTGGCTCAGCCACGATGTAGCATTCGCTTAGATGTACTAATCCTCAAGGTTCCAGGAGCTGACCTCGGGATAGTACACATGTCTAGGGTGTAATGCTGTAATGATTGATCGATCTTATTGGCTGTTCTTGCAGTTTTATTGTTGTTCATCTTGAGTGTACTTTAGTGTTGAGTCTATTTCATGTGTGCAGCTCCTACTCTAGTTACGCTAACCTAACCCTTACCAACCGCCACTAAATCTGCTTATGAAAAATACAGCAAGATGTCGATCCGAAGATCCAACCGTCTGCTTGCACGTTTTGAGGAAGCTGAGCAAGAAGAGGCAGCTATGGCAGTAAGAGGCAGAGGACGTGTCAGAGGTCGAGGTCATGGAAGAGCAGCAGTTGCAGTTAGAGGCAGAGGTCGTGGACGCGCAGCAGGCGTGCTCCAGCCCGAGGACAACGCACCAGGAGAAGAACAAGAAGTGGAAATGGAAGAACCAGCAGTGGAACCTCAGCAGAACCAGCAGAACGTACAGCAACCACCGCCACCGCCTAACTTGGCAGAAGTGATGACTACTCAGACACAGCTGATGCAACAGATGGCACAGGCCAACACACAGATGATGCAAGCTATGCAACAGATGCAAGGAAACCAGAACCAGAACCGTCAGGGACACCGTGAGGAAGACCTACAAAGGAAGATTGAACGGTTCATCAGGCTGAAAGCACCCACCTTCGACTACTCGGACGAACCACTCGATGCACACGACTGGTTGCGTACCATCGAGACGAAGCTGGACCTGACAGACTACACTGAAGAGGAATGTGTGGCCCTTGCGGCACACCAACTTGAAGGAGCAGCAAAAGCGTGGTGGGAGAGCTACTGTGACTCTCACGCAAACCCAGCTCAGATCACCTGGCAAGAGTTTTGTGAAGCTTTCAAGGAGTACCACATACCCGAACAAGTCATGGTGCATAAAGCAATGGAATTCAGGACAATGACCCAAGGAAGTTTGTCTGTAGCTGAGTACGCTCGACACTTTGCTAAGATGTCAAGGTACGCTCCTGAAGACGTCAACACTGAGAAGAAGAAGCAGTTTTGGTTCCAGCGTGGTTTGCACAGAGGTCTGAGGACAGCACTCGCAGCAAGTTCACACAGGTCACTAAGAGAGCTGATTGACAGGGCTATCGCAGTTGAGAAGGAAAGAGTGGGACTTGAAGATACCTGGCGAGAGAAGAAAAGGAAGGCTGAACAGTTGCACAACCACAGACTGAGTCAGAGGCCGAGAAGTGGCCAGAGCAACATGCTCAGGAGAAGCTTTCAGCAGAGCAACAGCCAAGGAAGCTCAGGGTTTAACAGAAACAGCTACCAGGGTAACCGAGGCAGTAACAGCAACGGTAATGGCAGCAGAGGGAACAACTACAACAGCTTTGGTAACAGAAACAACAGCTACTCAAGTCAGGGAAATCCCAACTGGAAGCCGAACAACACACCCAGAATTGGTGGAGGAACCACAGTGGTCTGTTTTGCTTGTGGAAAGCCCGGTCACAAGTCCTTTGACTGTCCGGAGAAGAAGAACAAACAAACCCCAGCCAAGGCACCAGCACCTGGAGGACAAGACAGGCAGCCAACTTCAGTACAGAGAGGACGCCTCAACCACTTGACAGAGGAAGAAGCCGAGGACGCTCCCGACGTTGTGCTCGGTGAGTTTTTAGTAAATGGCATTCCAGCTTTGATATTGTTTGACTCTGGAGCAACTGGATCCTATATCTCGACAAAGTTTGTAAGAGAGCAGTTACCCCCGACAATACCTAAAGCTAGACCTATAGTCACTACTTCTCCCTTAGGAGAGCTTAGGTGCACTTTAGAGTGCCCCGCAGTTAGACTGATGATAGGAGGCCAGGAGTTCGAAGGAAACTTGACAGTCCTGGAATCGGATGGAATTGACGTGATACTAGGAATGGATTGGCTTACAGAGCACAAAGGAATAATCAGTTGCTCACCCAGAACAGTTGAGTTGACACACCCTAGCGGAGTCAAAGTAACAGCAGAGCCACAAAGAAGGAAAACAAGGAAGAGATCTAGAACATGTATTCTGAGACAGTTGGTATACTCCATTAAGAAACAGACGATCGAAGAAGTACCTGTAGTATGTGAGTACCCGGACGTGTTTCCCGAGGAACTACCAGGACTACCACCAGACCGAGACGTAGAGTTCATAATCGAACTGCAACCAGGCACAGGGCCTATTGCTAAGAGGCCGTACAGAATGTCAGTGGAAGAGCTGGAAGAGCTCAAAAAGCAGCTGAAAGAGATGCTTGAAAGTGGTGTGATTCGACCAAGTGCATCCCCATGGGGATCGCCAGTGTTGTTTGTAAAGAAGAAAGATGGATCAATGCGCATGTGCGTAGACTATCGATCCCTGAACGCAGTAACGATCAAGAACAAGTACCCGTTACCTCGAATTGATGATTTGCTAGATCAGTTGAAGAAAGCCAAATACTTCAGTAAGATTGATCTGAGATCGGGATACCACCAAATGAAGATTAGAGAAGGTGACATTCCCAAGACAGCTTTTGTGACTCGGTACGGACAGTACGAATTCACCGTTGTGTCTTTTGGATTGACCAACGCACCTGCTTATTTCATGAACATGATGAACAAGGTATTCATGGAGGAACTAGACAAGTTCGTAGTGGTGTTCATTGATGACATACTAGTTTACTCAGAAACAGCCGAAGAGCATGAGAAGCATCTGAGGATTGTACTAGAGAGGCTGAGACAGCATCAACTCTACGGAAAGTTCAGCAAGTGTGAATTTTGGTTAGAGAAAGTAGCCTTTTTGGGTCACGTATTGACAGCTGAGGGCGTAGCAGTCGACCCAGAAAAGATTGAGGCAGTAGCAGAATGGAAACAGCCGAAGAGTGTTACAGAAATCCGAAGCTTTCTGGGATTGGCAGGGTACTATAGAAGATTCATTGAGAACTTCTCCAAGATTGCCAAGCCAATGACCGAACTACTCAAGAACAATGTTCCATTTGAGTGGATGGACAAATGTGAAAGAAGTTTCCAAGAACTCAAGCACAAACTCACTACAACTCCAGTATTGACCCTACCAGATATTCGCAAAGATTTCGTAGTCTATTGCGATGCTTCAAGACAAGGTTTGGGATGTGTTCTAATGCAAGAGGGCAAGGTTGTTGCCTATGCATCGAGGCAGCTGAGGAAGCATGAGGAAAACTACCCCACACATGATTTAGAACTGGCAGCAGTGGTACATGCATTGAAGATCTGGAGGCACTATCTGATTGGCAACAAGTGCGATATCTACACAGATCACAAGAGTTTGAAGTATTTCTTCACCCAATCTGAACTGAACATGAGGCAAAGAAGATGGTTAGAACTGATCAAAGATTACGATTTGGAGATACACTACCATCCTGGCAAAGCTAATGTCGTGGCAGATGCCTTGAGCCGAAAGAGTTATTGCAACAACTTGATGATAGAAGAAAGTCAGCCAGAACTAGCGAAAGAGTTGTACATGCTGAAACTCGAGCTAATAGAAGAAGGAAAACCCCAGGAAATGAGAGTGAAGTACAACCTAGAAGACCGAATCAAAGAAGCACAAGGAAAGTGTCCAGAAATCCAAGAAGTGAAAGAGGATATCCAACGAGGGGTAGCACCCGACTTCCGGATTGACGAAGCAGGGACAGTATGGCTGAAAAACCGTATCTGTGTACCACAGGACGAGGAAATCAGGAGAACAATTCTCTCAGAAGCCCACGAGTCCAAGTACTCAATACACCCAGGATGCACTAAGATGTATCAGGATCTGAAGGATAAATTCTGGTGGAAGAAAATGAGAGAGGACATAGCAGAGTATGTAGCCAAGTGCGACTCTTGTCGAAGAATCAAAGCAGAACATCAAAGACCAGCAGGACTGCTGAAGCCACTGGAAATTCCAATGTGGAAGTGGGAAGATATTAGCATGGACTTCGTGGTTGGCTTACCCCGCACTCAGAAAGGGAATGATGCCATTTGGGTCATAGTTGATCGATTGACAAAAGTAGCTCACTTTATACCAGTCAAAAGCACACACTCAGTAAGCAAACTAGCAGAGCTATACATAGACAACATTATTAAGCTGCATGGGGCACCAAAAAGTATTGTGTCAGACAGAGGACCCCAATTCACAGCTCAATTCTGGCAAAGCCTACATCAAGCCATCGGAACGACCTTGGAGTATAGCACAGCTTACCACCCTCAGACAGATGGGCAGACCGAAAGAGTGAACCAGGTTCTTGAAGATTTGTTGAGGGCATGTGTTCTAGCATACAGCACAGACTGGGAGAAGAGTCTATCTTATGCAGAATTCTCCTATAACAACAGTTACCAGGCCAGCCTACAGATGTCACCCTTTGAGGCATTATATGGCAGAAAATGCAGAACACCTCTAATGTGGTCAGAGGTGGGAGAACGAACATTCTTTGGGCCTGACATGATTGTAGAGGCAGAAGAAAATGTGGCCAAGATCCGAGAGCACCTGAAGGCAGCTCAGAGCCGACAAAAGAGCTATGCAGATAAAAGGAGACGAGATCTGGAGTTCGAAGTAGGAGACTTCGTCTACCTGAAAGTGTCACCCCTCAGAGGGCACAAGAGATTCCAAGTGAAAGGAAAACTAGCACCCCGTTTTGTTGGACCATACCAGATACTGGAGAGAGTAGGAAAGCTAGCCTACAAGCTAGACCTACCAGAGGAACTAGCGGGAGTACACCCAGTGTTCCATGTATCTCAGCTGAGGAAGTGTTTGAGAGTACCAGAACATGAGATCAAAACAGAGGCATTAGACCTACAGGACACCTTGGAGTACCTGGAGTACCCAGAAAGGATACTAGACAGAGCAGTCAAAGAGACCAGAAGCTCAGCTATCCCGTTTTGCAAAGTGCAGTGGAGCAATCACTCAGAGAGGGAAGCCACTTGGGAAAAGGAGTCAGTACTGAAGGAGAAATACCCCCACTTGTTTAAGCCATAGGTAATCACAAATCTCGAGGACGAGATTCTCGTGAGGGGGGGAGACTGTAACAACCCTAATTTTCCTATAGGATTTGTTGAGTGCCAAAAATTCGAATTTAAAAATTTTTGGTGGAATTGTGTGCATGCAAACAAACATATAAGAGTGTCTTCTATTTTGCTCCCTAAATTCTTAGGCAATTTAAATTCAAATTTAAAATCAATTTGAAGTGCTAAGGATGAAATAGTGTGATTTGGATTTATTTGGATTTATTTGGATTTTTGGTTGGTTTGAATTCAAATTCTAGATTTGAATTCAAACTCTAATTGACTAAACTAATTTCTAAATCCTATTCCTGCTCGTGGGCCGTTTTCCCGAAGCTCAAGTCTAACTTTCGCCCTTCAACTTCTTTCCCGAGCCAGCAACCCAATCGGCCCAGCCGGCCTTTCGGCCCAGCTCGGCCCAAGCCGTCCGCCGCGTCGCCGCCGCGTCCGCCTTCACCCGCTGACTGCCGGGCCCCGCCTGTCAGTCGTCTTCGTCTCCCCCGCGTCTTCTTCCTCCCCGCGCCGCGCCGCTCTCTCTCTCCCGAGCGCGCCCGTGACCCAACCACCCACGCCCCGTGCGGCCCGTCCGATGCGCGCCGCGTGTCCGCAGCTGCTCGAGCTCCCCATCTCGCCGTCCGTGCCCGCCGAACCCTAGCCCTAGCGCCTATAAAACCCGCCACCGGCCATCTTCTTCCCCAAGCCGCGCCGCCCTTCGGGGTTCCATCCAGATCCAGTTCGTGGGAGGGGAGGTGTAGGAGAGGGGTGGGGAAGGTCTTGGAGCAGTCGGAGCAAGAGGAGGAGAGCCGGAGCGCCTTCCCCGCATCGCCGCCGCCGAAGCCATCGCCGCCGTCCGTGGACTCGCCGACGAGGAGCCGGACCAGGGACGAGAGGAAGCGCACGAGCATCGCCGAGCCTCGACGAGTCTTCCCCGAGCTGCAGCGTACGTCTACAAGGCCCGTGGTGAGCTGTCGTCGTCGACCCCCCTTCTTCTCTGTTTCCGGCGGAGCGCCGCCGCTCGTGCTCGCCGTGCCAAGCCAAGCCCCTGTGAGCCAGCCTTCGTGCTGTGCATCTTCTTGTGCAGGTTCCCGTCGCCGCTAAACCCTTTGCAACCCGCCGTCGCTTGTTCCCCGCAGCCGAGGCCGCCGCGGCCGAGCTCTGCTCGCCCCGCGCGCGAACGCCGAGGCCACGCGCGGCCGTGGGCGACCACGAGCCCGCGCGTGCGCACCTAGCCGTGCCCCAGCAGTCGCTGGAGGCCACGAGCGTGCTAGCCGAACCCGAATCGAGCGCTTTTGCACCCAAACCCGAGCCGCCGTCGTGCTCGCCGGCGCGCATGGCCGTGTCGCCGCCGTCGCACGTCGAGAGCCCAAGCCAAACCCTAATCCGAGCCTTTCTCACCTCGAACGTGTTCGCCAAACCCTGGTGAAGCTTTTCCGACCGATCTTGAGCCAAGCCGAGCCGTCTCCGGCCAGTTCCGCCGCCGACCGTCGCCGCCGGCCGCGCTCCGGGGCGCGCCGCGCGTGCACTGCGTCGCGCCGTGGCGAGGCCACCCCTTCGTGGGCCGAATGTTCACCTTTAAGTCTGTTTATCACCCTTGAACTCTTCCGGCCCATTCGCTTTCGGCCCAACTCCAGCCCAGCCATCGTTTATTCTTTTTCCTTTCTTTTAACAGCGCTGACGTATGGGACCCATCTGCCATACTCTGTGAGTCACTGACACATGGGGCCCACTGACCAGAGTTGACCCGTTGACCCCGTTGACCGTTGACCGGTCAACGCTGACGTCAGCAGGGCCCACTGCTGACGTCATCCTAGGCGGACCCCACTGCTGACGTCAGCATGGCGTCATGCTGACGTCAGCAGGCTAATTATTTGTCTGTTTTCTTTTTCGGAAATTATTTAATATTTTCAGAAAATGATTTAAACTTCGAAAATTAATAATAAATCAACCGTAGCTCAGAAAAATATGAAACCAGTTTCCATATTTTTCTAAAATCATGATCTACGCGTTAGTGTAGAGTTTGGTGTTATTTGGGTCTTCTTTCGTCGCTGTCTTTGTGTTTCTTTGCTAGTAGTCGCGTCTTATTTTTTTTCCGCGCCCCTAGGAGCTCCGGAGAGTCAGGAGGAGCCGGACTACTACAACAACTGCTTTGACGAGGACGAAGACCTTTGCCCAGGTTCACGCCCGACCATTTCTGAAATACCTATTAGACATGCAAACTAGTATGCTAGCGCTTTACTTTACTCGCATGATAAACCTGCACTGCCTTTGTTATTATCCTGTTACCTTGCTACCTACTACTCACTTTATAAATATGCTATGCTATGCATGTGTTGGGATGGTTGTGATTGATCCTCTTGGCGTGAGTTGTGGGTGGTTTGGGAGGAGTAGTGCAGCTAGGCGGTGTAAGCGAGTAAATAACAACTCGATCGTTGATCGAGGTGCTGAGGGGCTGCACTCGGGCAGTCCCTATGGGGTACCTGTTGCGGGTACATGGTTACTGGTTACTTGGGGTTGGTACTCGGTGAGTACCTGAGGAGTTTGGGCGGCAATACCTGTTATGGGTGCCGATTGCGGACCGTTGCGGCGGATCGCTTGTGTTGCAGATACTCGCTTTACCGAACAATTAAGGACCGAGTCGTGCCCCCACTTCGGACTTGGGAATTACCGTGCTCACCATCTACCCAGTATGGGGAGGGTTCCAGCAAGCCTACTCTAGTGCGGCGCCGAGACTGTAGGAGAATCGAGTTTGATATGTGTAGGGGGGATTCGTTGCGGCGTAATCTCCCTGATTTACCACGGCCCCCGACTGGCCCCGGTGGGAAGGTTTCACGACCCTGGGGCAGATGTTAGATCGGATGTTTCCCGAGCCCAGGGAGACAGGATTGGCGCCGCTACTGTTTAGGGTCTTTGCTGTGGGCTGTGTCTCAGGTTGGTTGCGGACTAGCCTTGCAGCCCGGATGGATTCCTGGAGTGCCACCTCTGCAGAGTGTAAACTATACGTATAGCCGTGTCCACGGTTACGGACGACCCATTTCTGAGAAGCCCCGGCTAGCATGGGAATCTGCTTTCTTACCTCATCCTTGATTTGGGTTATGAGAGATTGGTCCAGCTGAGGCTGTTGAGACGAGGTGGGGAGGGAGCTCACCGAGTCGACTAGTGAGTGGAAGGTGTTGGTGGATAATGATTTGCGGGAACCTGCCGTGGCAGGACGAGCCCGATGGGAAATGTGAGGCTGATGGTTGGTTTTGGGGAGTGGAGGTGTATGAGTGTGAGCAGGAGTTGGTGATGAGATGAAATTGGGTTATGGCTGCTGCTTGCATAGGAAACCCTGGCTTAAACCTTGATTATTTCTATACCTTAGATTAGGCCACCTTTAAAGCTTGCATCATATTATGGTTGGTGACGTGGACCTATCCCATTTCCTTGGGGACAGACTTTGGGTTCTCAGGTGAAGACCCCGACCGCGAGTTCAACCAGGACGGGTGGTACGACTGAAGGGTGTGCGCTACGCTCAAGGATGCCTGTGGAGGAGTGGCCCCTGTTGTTCTAGCTACCGCTGCGCAGATGTTTCTTATTGTCGCTTTAGCCCAGAGGGCTTGTATCAGTCGCTTTGTCTTTATATGAGTCATGTAATGAATCTTTTATCGTTGTATGGATGTGATATTCGACTGAGATGAGTTCTGTACGAGATAGCTGCTATTCCTGGGACTATCTCAATGGTACAGGGAGTCGGGTTCTCGTCGGTGAGAATCCGGTTCGTCACAGCTTGAGAGAAGAACAAGTGCTAGGATTATCTTTAGATGACCATACAAATTCAGCAGCATAAACCTCTTTACCCTCATCGTCTGAAGAATCATAATTGATGGTATGCACACCAAGACGATCGGGTTTAGGCTTAGAATCCTTACTTCGGCTTTCCTGAGCCAAAGCTCGTTGCATCACTTGATTAATGGTTAGAAACTCATAGCCTTCTAATTTCTCTTTGATATGAGATCTCAAACCATTAAGACATAATTCAGCAAGATCCTTTTCAGAAATAACCAAACTATAACATCGGTTTTTTGTATCTCTGAATCTTCTAATATATTCAGAAACATGCTCATCACTCTTCTGCCTAACCGATGTTAAGTGAGAAAGTCTCAATTCATTATCACTATTGTAAAAGTGTTCATGAAATTTCTTCTCTAATTGAGACCATGTATGAATGGAATTAGGGGATAATGCTGAAAACCATGAGAAAGCAGTACCAGATAATGACAAAGGGAACATTCGGATTTTTAAATGATCAAGATTTCCATGAATACCCATTTGTGCATTAAATTGGCTAACATGCTCCCATGTAGTTCTACTATCCTCCCTAGTGAATTTAACAAATTCGGGTACCTTGAAATTGTGAGGATATGGTATAGCATCAAAACTCTCAGGATATGGCTTTCTACACACTAGAGTTTTGTCTTTAAGTTCTACACCGAAAGTTTCTTTAAACATAATGGCCAAATCCTTTTTATAATTCTCGAGCAATTGATCATGATAAGGATCATTTGGCCTTTGTACACTAGAAGTATTCGGTGTATGAAGTGGTACCTGGTTCGGCTGTACATACGGTACTTGTTGCGAATAAACATTGTTTGGCACTGTACCGTATGAATAACCTGAACTCTGGGGGAGGTATAGGATAATATGTAGTTGCATATGGAGGAACAAAATTACCAGAAAATCCATTTGTTCGGCTAGGATCAGCCTGAACAGGATATATACTAGCAATTGGTTCAGGAGATGATTGATACGCAACTACAGGACTAGAACTGGTCTGACCGGTTTGAACCGGTCTACCAGAACCGGTCTGACCGGTTTGTAAAACCGGTCTGACCGCATTGTGTGGTTCTGGAACCGTTTGACCTTCAAAATAGTTCATCGGCATGCTAAATTGAGGCGTGGGTGTTGCCGATGATCCAGGAGGCATGACATGACTTTGTGAAGTACTAGCAACATCAAACTTAGGAGCATTACTATCATTGATCAAAGGTTGCTTGCCTAACGAGTTATTAATCATGTTTTGGACAGTAGCAAACATCTGTTTTTGACCATTGACTAATAATTGATTAATTTGCTCCAAAGTAACAGGTGGTGCTGTAGTACTCACAGTGTCGTTTTCTTCATGATGTTCGTCTTCGCTTGAAACGAAGACGATCTCCTTGTCCTTGGAGATGCCACCCTTCCGATTCTTGGAGAAGTGAGATAAAAACCATTGAGTGGCTTTTTCATCCTCTGCTGCTTTGCGTCGGGCCTCCTTCTCCTCACGGTCTTTCATGAAGGCCTCATAAGCTTGACTATCCTCAGCCGATAATTCATCAACAATCGGCTTAAGAATATTAGAAGGATCAACGTCACTAGGTTTTGGTAGATTAACCATAGTAACAGATCTCTTTGCTTTCGTCCCCAGCGGAGTCGCCAAAAAGTATGTTGACACGAAACCGCGCCAACGAAGTCGCCGATGCCTTGGAGCAAAACCGGTCAGACCGCCTTACAGGACCTGTCAGACCGCTTTTGGAGTCTTGAAGCGAAACCGGTCAGACCGCTTTATAAAACCGGTCAGACCGCTTTTGATGGGGCGACGATAGAACCTAGGATCTCGAGCTCGGGAGGGACCCCGTCGGAGCTTGAGAGTCTAGGGTTGTTCTAGGATCGGCAGGCCACCTAGAACGCCCTCAAACGTCGTCGAGACGTGAGAAGAATAGAAGATATGGGGGTTGGAAGATCTTGGAGTTGGAGATAAAGGTAATGCAGAACAAGAAAGTAAAGAAAACGATAAATAAGATAAAAAAGATAAATTCGATTGGATTTGATGTTGGATAGATCTCAATCGGCCATGACCCTTTATATTTATAGGGTGGGATGGTCTTCCCCTTCGAGTTGGTTTACAATATGGGATAAAAACTCTTAAAGTTCTAAACCTACTCCAACACGTCAGAAACCGGTCTGACCGCTTCTAGGAACCGGTCAGACCGGTTTGGCTGTTGCCAGATCAGCTACAGTAAAACCGGTCTGACCGCTTCCTAGAACCGGTCTGACCGGTTGCCCTGATCTGATAGGCAACTGCCAATTTTGGTCGTCAACATATGCCCCCCTGTTTTTTAGCAAAGCTTGCGTGCTAGAAAACAATCTTTTGGACCAAAATCATCTAAGGACGATGATAAATAATACATCGGCCATAAGTTCTAAGGGCGATAAATAAATTATCGGTCATACCTTGCTTTATCTCAAGTTGATGATGAAACAACTTGTTTTGGCTTCCATACTTGCTTGATTGTCGCTGGTCTTGTTGGCACCACCTTCGCAAGTTGCTTCAATGATTCTTGTTTGCTCGTTGAATGCTTCTGACATGGCTTCACACTTTTCACTTTGTTCTGAAGCTTCTTTTGTTCCTGAGTAGCCCCTATCTTCTTATATTTGGCCAAGAGCTCTTCAAAGCTCGGCCTTGCTTTGTTTCTGCCTTTTCCATGTAAACCGGTCAGACCGGTTCTGGAACCGGTTAGACCGGTTTGTGCAGGACCGGCGTCTTTGCTCTTGTTTTGCCCCCCGAGTGTTTGAGTCTTCGACTTGAACCGAGGGGTCTTTTCTGATGGCATCTTTGTAGGTCTTTCTTCACCAATGATCACATTTTTCCCTTTAGCTTTTTCGGCTTGATGCGGCCGAATCAACACTTTTGGATTCACCAATTCAAGTGTGTGTATAGGAAAAGGGTTCTCATCAACCTTCATTACATTAATCATCAATCGTCCTTGATTTATGGCCGATTGTATTTGTCTACGAAAAACATTGCAATCATTGGTAGCATGAGAATAAGTGTTATGGAACTTGCAATAAGCTCGCCGTTTCAACTCATCATTCGGCGGTATAGTATGAGAAAATTTCAATTTCCCAGCTTTTGCAAGCTCATCAAAGATCCTATCGCACTTGGTTACATCAAAGGTAAATTTTACTTCTTCGTGCCGATTTTTCTGAATCGGCTTGAGAGAAGAACAAGTGCTAGGATTATCTTTAGATGACCATACAAATTCAGCAGCATAAACCTCTTTACCCTCATCGTCTGAAGAATCATAATTGATGGTATGCACACCAAGACGATCGGGTTTAGGCTTAGAATCCTTACTTCGGCTTTCCTGAGCCAAAGCTCGTTGCATCACTTGATTAATGGTTAGAAACTCATAGCCTTCTAATTTCTCTTTGATATGAGATCTCAAACCATTAAGACATAATTCAGCAAGATCCTTTTCAGAAATAACCAAACTATAACATCGGTTTTTTGTATCTCTGAATCTTCTAATATATTCAGAAACATGCTCATCACTCTTCTGCCTAACCGATGTTAAGTGAGAAAGTCTCAATTCATTATCACTATTGTAAAAGTGTTCATGAAATTTCTTCTCTAATTGAGACCATGTATGAATGGAATTAGGGGATAATGCTGAAAACCATGAGAAAGCAGTACCAGATAATGACAAAGGGAACATTCGGATTTTTAAATGATCAAGATTTCCATGAATACCCATTTGTGCATTAAATTGGCTAACATGCTCCCATGTAGTTCTACTATCCTCCCCAGTGAATTTAACAAATTCGGGTACCTTGAAATTGTGAGGATATGGTATAGCATCAAAACTCTCAGGATATGGCTTTCTACACACTAGAGTTTTGTCTTTAAGTTCTACACCGAAAGTTTCTTTAAACATAATGGCCAAATCCTTTTTATAATTCTCGAGCAATTGATCATGATAAGGATCATTTGGCCTTTGTACACTAGAAGTATTCGGTGTATGAAGTGGTACCTGGTTCGGCTGTACATACGGTACTTGTTGCGAATAAACATTGTTTGGCACTGTACCGTATGAATAACCTGAACTCTGGGGGAGGTATAGGATAATATGTAGTTGCATATGGAGGAACAAAATTACCAGAAAATCCATTTGTTCGGCTAGGATCAGCCTGAACAGGATATATACTAGCAATTGGTTCAGGAGATGATTGATACGCAACTACAGGACCAGAACTGGTCTGACCGGTTTGAACCGGTCTACCAGAACCGGTCTGACCGGTTTGTAAAACCGGTCTGACCGCATTGTGTGGTTCTGGAACCGTTTGACCTTCAAAATAGTTCATCGGCATGCTAAATTGAGGCGTGGGTGTTGCCGATGATCCAGGAGGCATGACATAACTTTGTGAAGTACTAGCAACATCAAACTTAGGAGCATTACTATCATTGATCAAAGGTTGCTTGCCTAACGAGTTATTAATCATGTTTTGGACAGTAGCAAACATCTGTTTTTGACCATTGACTAATAATTGATTAATTTGCTCCAAAGTAACAGGTGGTGCTGTAGTACTCACAGTGTCGTTTTCTTCATGATGTTCGTCTTCGCTTGAAACGAAGACGATCTCCTTGTCCTTGGAGATGCCACCCTTCCGATTCTTGGAGAAGTGAGATAAAAACCATTGAGTGGCTTTTTCATCCTCTGCTGCTTTGCGTCGGGCCTCCTTCTCCTCACGGTCTTTCATGAAGGCCTCATAAGCTTGACTATCCTTAGCCGATAATTCATCAACAATCGGCTTAAGAATATTAGAAGGATCAACGTCACTAGGTTTTGGTAGATTAACCATAGTAACAGATCTCTTTGCTTTCGTCCCCAGCGGAGTCGCCAAAAAGTATGTTGACACGAAACCGCGCCAACGAAGTCGCCGATGCCTTGGAGCAAAACCGGTCAGACCGCCTTACAGGACCGGTCAGACCGCTTTTGGAGTCTTGAAGCGAAACCGGTCAGACCGCTTTATAAAACCGGTCAGACCGCTTTTGATGGGGCGACGATAGAACCTAGGATCTCGAGCTCGGGAGGGACCCCGTCGGAGCTTGAGAGTCTAGGGTTGTTCTAGGATCGGCAGGCCACCTAGAACGCCCTCAAACGTCGTCGAGACGAGAGAAGAACAGAAGATATGGGGGTTGGAAGAGCTTGGAGTTGGAGATAAAGGTAATGCAGAACAAGAAAGTAAAGAAAACGATAAATAAGATAAAAAAGATAAATTGGATTGGATTTGATGTTGGATAGATCTCAATCGGCCATGACCCTTTATATTTATAGGGTGGGATGGTCTTCCCCTTCGAGTTGGTTTACAATATGGGATAAAAACTCTTAAAGTTCTAAACCTACTCCAACACGTCAGAAACCGGTCTGACCGCTTCTAGGAACCGGTCAGACCGGTTTGGCTGTTGCCAGATCAGCTACAGTAAAACCGGTCTGACCGCTTCCTAGAACCGGTCTGACCGGTTGCCCTGATCTGATAGGCAACTGCCAATTTTGGTCGTCAACACGCTGCCACCGGCCTCGACGGCGTCGTGCCCTATCGCGCGTCCGTCTCCGATCCGCCGCCGTCGTCCCGGCGCGCGCCGTCCGTCTCCGATCGGCAGCCCGTCCAACGACGGCGTTGCGGTGTGCTCCGGCAGTCAACCACACCACCGGCCTCGACGGCGTGACCGAGGACGTCCTCGCGGGCCTGCCCTCGTGGGTGCCGACCATCGAGGAACTCATCGAGTTCGAGAACACGGACTTCAGCCCGGAGGCCATCCATGACGTTCGTGCGCGAGTCCATGACCTCAGTGATTTGAGTTATATGCATGTACTGCACTCGGATTGTAATGGCATCTTTCCTAATACGTGAACTGTAGTGGCATATCTATGAAGCATGACAATTACAGTGGCATGGATCCAATATATAAAGGGAATATTCTACACTAATCGCCAAAATGTGTTGACGCAAATCTCGGTCAACACACGAGAGAGCGCTTGACGCGCGAGCCACGAACGGGCCAAACAGCAGCAAAACCGCGTAAAGCGATCAGACCGGTTCAGAGAAGCGGTCAGACCGGTTCAGCGAAGCGGTCAGACCGGTTTCTGGGGACAAAGCGGTCAGACCGGTTTAGTCAAGCGGTCAGACCGGTTTCCTAGGGTTTCGCTAGAATTGATTGTTCGTGAGGGTAAATACCAAGCTTACGTGCTGGAGAACGACTAGGTTTACGAGCAAACCAGTAAAGAGATAATCAACGCACTTACGTGGCGAAGAACGACTAGTTTACGAGCAAACTAGCAAAGACCGTCGAAGCTCTCGCCCGGGAGGGACCCCGTCAGGGCGTGGACGTCGCCGGCGTGCCCTAGGTCGACCAGCGAGCCTTAGGACGTCATCTCTGGTCACGGAGATCAGCGGATGAGAAGCATGGAGATTGGAAAAGACTAGAGTTTGAAGGAAAAGGTAATAAAAGTGTTTGATTCGATTGGATGTGTTTTCAATCGGCCTTGGCCCTTTATATTTATAGGGTGGGATGGTCTTACCCGTTTGAATCGGTTACAATATGGTACAAAATAGAGTCCTAATCCTACTCAAATTACAGGTCAAAACCGGTCAGACCGGTTTGGGAAACCGGTCTGGCCGGTTTTCCCAGGTGCAGAATCTTCCCGAAGTCATAACTCTCTCATCCGGAGTCCAAAATAGGCGTTCTACATATGCATCTTGATCGTCTCGACGAGAGCTACGCAATGGTGAAGTCTAATTTGCCTTTTGAGGACTTTGAACAAACCGGTTAAGGAGACCGGTCAGACCGGTTCCCTTCAGCACAGGGCTGAAATCTTGCCAGAGCCATAACTCGCTCATCCGGACTTCGAATTGGACGATCTACATATGCATTATCATCTTCGCGACGAGAACTATCCAATGGTGAAGTCCAATTAGCATTTTGACACTTTTACCAAAACCGGTCTGACCGGTTTGTGCACACCGGTCAGACCGGTTTGCACTGCTGTGCCACTTTTGGGTGTCAACACATGCCCCCCTGTTTCTTGGTAAAGCTTGCGTAGCAAGAAACATTTCTTCAAGCCAAAAATTGTACTAAAACAATGATAAGCACCCGTATATCAGTCACATCTTGTCTCTAATGATGAAGAAACCCAATTGTCCACACATCTTGGTCTTCAAGACGATGGATTCACCGTGCTGCTCATATTCCTGCATCTTAATGAGATATGAACTTTTGACACTTGTACCACCAGGAGCGAATCTAATAAAAGAGCTTCATATTCAACTTGATTATTGGTACACTTTTCTTCCAATCGGTTTGAAAAACTCAAAGATGGCACCACTTGGAGAGATCAAAACAGTACCAATTCCTTAAAAACTATTTTCAAGCTGATCCAACAAGTATACCAAATCCATTAAGGAAAAAATGCTCATTCTATTAATCCTAGTACAAACCGGTCTGACCGGTTTGGGAAACCGGTCAGACCGGTTTCGCCTGATTAGTTGATCGACTTTTCCTTGATGAATTATTTTGCCCCCCGGGCATTAAAATAATTAGGCGATATCTCATCAGGAATTTAACACTTTAGGACGATGATCAAAGACATTCATCGGCCATATATGTTGCCAAGGATGACACAAATTATCATCCACAGTAAATTCGTCCATAAGAACATGGGCGTATACGGTATTTGTGAACCAAATAGACGATGCATTGACCAATAATTTTGATGATTTTGTGCAAACCTTATATTTGAAGATCGTTCCTTGGATCTTCTATTCTTCTTTACTTGCATTGCAACTTCTGTGGAAACATCGTCTTCGTCTTGAGTTTGAATGCTTCCTTTAGAAACCCACGCCATGCCTTTTTCTTTTAGCTCTTGGGCACTAAGTCTCTGGAGCTTCTTCTTTTGCCAACTTGATGAACCAAGTAAATGCTTCGGCTGTGCTTGAGCTTTGGACAGCGACAACTCTTTCTTGATTTCTGGCTCCTTTAACCTCTTTTGCCCAGATTTAGTATTTGGAATACAAATAGCTGCATTTTTCTCTTCATCGCCATTAATAGCCGAAGTCTTCAACACATTAATCGGCTTTTCAGCAATTGTATTCAGATCTGAACTTGTAGCTTTGCGACCATCTTTTTTCACTACATAAATCTGCTTGACAACCTTTTTCTTATTTTTGAACTCTAGACCGATCTTTATACTCAAAACGGTCATTTTTAACATAAGGTTGTCTTGTGGAGCTGCATACTCAATATAATATGGCCTAAAACATGAAGGAGTATGTGCCAATGAATTATTCCACCCCCGTGATGAGTAAGAATAAAAATTAGTGGGATGTGGAGCATATGGAACTGGCATTGATGGATCAAAAGAAGAATATGGTGCTGCTGAATTAAAATCCTTTCTTTGCCAATTCCAATTCCCAGAATTATGTTTAGGAGGTGATCTTGATGATTTAGATCCATTTGACCGATTAGCACGCTTGGCCTCATTTTCTTTTAGATATTTAGCCAGAAGTTCATCAAAAGTGAGTTTCGGCCTTTTACCATTATGCTTAACACGGTCTTTACCTCCATCCATCTTAGGACGCTCTGATTTTAATATTTTTGGGCGTCCTTGGTCAGAACCGGTCTGACCGGTTTGCCCAACCGGTCTGACCGCTTTGGAACCGGTCTGACCGGTTAAGCAAACCGGTGTGACCGGTTTTGCCAGCACAGCAGGAACAACCGGTTCTTGTTCCGATTGTGAAGAAATTGTTTGCCCCCCAGTGTTTTCCAGATTAAGCTCATCGTCCTCTAACACGTCTTCAACTTGGACGATTTCTTCTATATCACTTGAGGGCTTAAAATCTTTCTTCTCGAGACCAATTGATTTCAACTGGTCATTCTCTTGTTCATGAGCAAATTTCAATCGTCCAGAATCAACGGCCGATTGTATAATTTGACGAAACATATTGCAATCACTTGTATTATGATCAAAAGAATTATGCCACTTGCAATACTTCCGCTTTTCTAATTCAAGAGGTGATGGAATAACTTCGTGATGAGATAGCTTAATAAGATTGCTTTCCAGCAAAATATCAAATAAATCATCACAGAAAGTAAAATCAAAGGTATATTTTGTTCTCTCTAACCGATGCTTTTGTGGAGAAGGCTTTAAAGCCAAGCAAACGAATGGTTCAAATTTTTCATTAACCCATTCGGCTATACTTTCTTGTGTCCTTCTCACATCCGATGCTTTAGAGTTCATCACTACATCACCATCGGATTTCACAATGCTTTTCGGTTTTGGTTTCTTATTTCTAATCCCAGAATGACCATAAGTAAACCATGTAGAGAAAAATTTTGACAATGATGATGGAGAAATTTTAAATGTCAAAATCTTGTTGTTATCGGCCTTTCTGATTTTTACATTACAATGGCCGACACAATCTGAAGGTATGACACTACTAGCAAGTAAATTAACATCCTCAATCGATCTTTTAGAAATATTCATAATAGCATCATTAGTAGATGAATTAATTAATAATGCATGATCTGATTGGGAGTTACTTGCAAAGCATACCTTGCTGAAATTTTTGGAGAGGCGTGGAACCTTGATGTAGATGGCATCGTAATTCTCCCGGTGGCAGCCAACAGCAGCAGTTGTCCGAAGAAACCGGTCTGACCGGTTTAAGCAACCGGTCTGACCGCTTTGTAACCGGTCTGACCGGATTGTAAAATCGGTCAGACCGGTTTTCCCAGGTTCGCTGGAAATTACCAAGTCGCGACATGTTAATGTCTCCTCTTTGTCTCCAACGCCATGGTCTTCATCATTTTGGTTGGATGAATTTTTTCCAGTCGAGAGTTGGCATTTATTGATAACAAAATAATCACTAGACAAATACACAACTCCATGTGGGAATTCAAGCACAACTGTTTTCTTACTACTGACATGGTTCTGTACAGCCAAGCTTGTTTCTTTTGTTTGAACAGATCCGGACCGTTCGGTTGTTGTAATTACCGAACTATTAATCAAATCTGAATCGTTCTTCTTCTTAGTATCAACCGATGTTGTAACCGGCTTTGTAGCTGCAAATCTCATTTCCTTGAATATATCATCAATGTATGGTAGTTCCATTAATTGAACCAATCCTTGTTCTGTTTCTTGGAAACAAGATTTATACAATCTTATTTGTGTTTCTACAAATTTGCTAAGCTCACCCTCAAACTGCTTACCATTGTTGAACCTTTTAATCATGTCATTCTTAAGCTCAGCACATTTTGCATCCCACAAAGTATTTGGCTTTTGCAATTTAGTAGAAACACTGTTTGGTGCAGCCTTTGGTGCAAAATCACCATCATGAACTTTCGGTAACGAAGAATGAGTAGTACCGAAAATATGTGATGATGCATGAGATGAAACACATGAACGATTAATTTGTGGAGATGAATATGATCTTGCTGAATTCTCATTAATTCGGCTATAAGTATTGGAAACATTTGGAACCGAAATATGAGTATTAGTATTCGTATATGATACTGAATTCATACATTCATCTTCCACTCTAGCATATAATGGTCGAGAATAATTGGCCGGATAACCGAAATCAGTGTGGCCAATTTTCTCATTCATCGGCATGCTTTGAGTGAAATATTCTGAATTTGCTGCCGATGAATAAGTATATGAAACACCTTGCTGAACAGTATTAAAATTATTAGCACATGGTGTCTCATAAAGTTTGGCCCAACTCATGTTAGTTTGGCCTTGATAATTGTTCATCGGCATGTGAACTTGTTCTGCAGCCGATGTGTTAGGATAATGTTGTATGTTGCTAGTAGCATTAAAATTTAAAGCATGCATACTATTTGGTAATGACTCTAGCTTATAAAATTCAGGTTTATAGTTTATATAAGAAACTCCATCTGAACAATTACTAGCCGATGCAATATGCCTACTAGTATCATATCTAGCAACATCAACATGAGAATTTGTGGTACTAGCAAAATAATCATTAGAAATATACGATGTACTTGCATGCTGTACCTCAGGCGTGGTGTTGTAATATTGTTGTGGTGCATATGAATAACCCGCCATAATAGGTCTTGATGCTTCCAGTTTTGTGATAAATCCAGATATTCAAGATAATCCAAGCAATCAATGACCAAGATTTTGCTTCTACTTTAATCTTCAATATGAAGTAGCAAGCAAAACACAATGCAATCGGTTTGAGCAAACTGATGCAAAGAAACAAGTGTAGATGCAATCGGTTCCAAAAAACCAGATTCAACTACAGTGGCGAATCAAAGTAATAGATCAATTAAGTAAAAGGCTAGGGATTGATAAAACGGTTTAAGCAACCAGATTTTCGTCCCCAGCGGAGTCGCCAAAATGTGTTGACGCAAATCTCGGTCAACACACGAGAGAGCGCTCGACGCGCGAGCCACGAACGGGCCAAACAGCAGCAAAACCGCGTAAAGCGATCAGACCGGTTCAGAGAAGCGGTCAGACCGGTTCAGCGAAGCGGTCAGACCGGTTTCTGGGGACAAAGCGGTCAGACCGGTTTAGTCAAGCGGTCAGACCGGTTTCCTAGGGTTTCGCTAGAATTGATTGTTCGTGAGGGTAAATACCAAGCTTACGTGCTGGAGAACGACTAGGTTTACGAGCAAACCAGTAAAGAGATAATCAACGCACTTACGTGGCGAAGAACGACTAGTTTACGAGCAAACTAGCAAAGACCGTCGAAGCTCTCGCCCGGGAGGGACCCCGTCAGGGCGTGGACGTCGCCGGCGTGCCCTAGGTCGACCAGCGAGCCTTAGGACGTCATCTCTGGTCGCGGAGATCAGCGGATGAGAAGCATGGAGATTGGAAAAGACTAGAGTTTGAAGGAAAAGGTAATAAAAGTGTTTGATTCGATTGGATGTGTTTTCAATCGGCCTTGGCCCTTTATATTTATAGGGTGGGATGGTCTTACCCCGTTTGAATCGGTTACAATATGGTACAAAATAGAGTCCTAATCCTACTCAAATTACAGGTCAAAACCGGTCAGACCGGTTTGGGAAACCGGTCTGGCCGGTTTTCCCAGGTGCAGAATCTTCCCGAAGTCATAACTCTCTCATCCGGAGTCCAAAATAGGCGTTCTACATATGTATCTTGATCGTCTCGACGAGAGCTACGCAATGGTGAAGTCTAATTTGCCTTTTGAGAACTTTGAACAAACCGGTCTGACCGGTTAAGGATACCGGTGAGACCGGTTCCCTTCAGCACAGGGCTGAAATCTTGCCAGAGCCATAACTTGCTCATCCGGACTTCTAATTGGACGATCTACATATGCATTATCATCTTCGCGACGAGAACTATCCAATGGTGAAGTCCAATTAGCATTTTGACACTTTTACCAAAACCGGTCTGACCGGTTTGTGCACACCGGTCAGACCGGTTTGCACTGCTGTGCCACTTTTGGGTGTCAACACCATGCAACCTCATATCCTGCTGTTGCTTAAAAAAACTACTGATAGGTCTGAGGTTGGGACACAGAGCCTACAATGTTTACAAAATGTAAAGTATTCAGGAATTGCTTCATGTGCAGTCTCAAATTCTCGAGATTTTGAATTTGGTGATCAAAACCCATGTTTTTTGTTGCATGATTTGCCTAATTTTGTCTTTGGTCTTCCATATATGACATGGTTGTTCTCTTCATGTGCCACAGGTTTGTACTTTTCGCAATGTATTTTTTCTCAGTCAGATTTGAGGTAAAAGGCTTCAAGAAATACGGGAAATATTTACTCCCAAGCATCTTCGACCCGATCAAGATCCCTGAAGGAAAACAGAGTTGCCCTGACACTTTGTCTGAGATAGATTTTGCCATCGGCGATGACAATTGACCGATGGATGAGGAAACTTGTACTAGAAAGTTTTTTCTTTTCATTTTTAGCGTGTGCTCTTGTGCCATTCTTAGGTCTACAAAGATTCTTATGAGAAATGTTCAGATATAATACTGTCTTTGGATCGGACGAAACTGACATGAAATTGTACTAGCTAGACTACTAGTTCTCATTTTGCATATATATATATATATATATATATATATATATATATAAGAGAGTACATGGCTCTGGGAGGCTATAGTTTTACAAGAGCTCTTTTGGCTAAGGGACAAAAAAAAGTGTGAAACTTAACTCTCGGGAGAAGAGAGCTCCGCGGAGGCTGTCAGCCTGTCACCGGCTAGCGTCAAAGCTCCTGCCTCTTCTTGATCTTGTTGCAGAGCGATGTTGCCAGAGCTCGTAGCGGTTGAAAATTCTTGCATTCTCTGCTTGCATCTGAAGCTCCGGTACCAGGTAGGCAAGCAATGTGGCAGGTGGTTTCTGAAATTAGCTCGTCTACTGTTGTGCATTTTGATAGCAAGTGACTGTGGTTCCTCTATCGGCGACCCTATGTTGTTGAGATACACTGTACTGTCTTAATCTATAATTACGTTATGGTACAATCAAATAAAGTTTTCTAAGTATTGTGATAAAAATAATTGATTTGATGAGAGAAATAGTGTGAAAAATCATGCTCAATTTGCGGCCATGCCTTCATGCATAGAGGTATTTTTGGAACTTTAGACTTGGATGACACAGTTTAGCAAATTTATGGACTCAAATATGCATTTTGAGAGTTCGGAGACCTAGACGACGCCACGAGACAATTTTGTATTTTACTCTTTTAGCATTACTCGTGATGTTACCTAGTCCCCCAAAATTACGACATGCACTCTTTTCTTTTTTTTCCTCCTAACTATTCATGGTATACTCCAATCTATAATTTATTTTTCATTTGTGGAAATCTAAATATTTTTAGGAATATTCTTATCTATTTGACTAGCGAAAGCATGCCAGCAACTATCAGAGTGTATTCGAAGGAACTTAGTTGGAGAAATATTTAAAATTCCAAAAGTGCGGGTGGGAATTTTATATATGGTCATAACAATCTCAGTTTTAAAAGGAGGAATTCTATGAATAGCATATCTTAGTTTAAGTTTCATATCCACAAACATTCGATGCTAACAGTCACAAAGCCATCAACTATTGTACAAGTCAGAGACCTACCAAGACCCAAGATTATTATCTCCCAGGCCTATTATTTATGCTGACCTTGGGCTCACATGTCAGCCTCACCATTTTTATTAGGAATTTGTGGGTCTGTCTAAGGTGGCATGGATAAGCAACAAGGCTGATACGTGGGCTTTGTACACAAACATATAATGTGGGTCTATGTGACAGCAACCATGAACATTGGTGTATTTTTAAAAATATGCACAATAGTTGATGGGTTTGTGATTATTAGCTAAAAACGTTGGCGCTTCATTAATTTTTAGTTCTTGCTAGTATATTCCTTGTGTAAATGTGTTTGGTTCCCCTGACAATATCAACTATCAACTAGCCTTTATTCTCTCTTAACTATGAATTGCTATTAAAGAGTCCTGGACCTTGTCATGAAGTTTACATGGATACATGGGAAATGTGATCTCCATTTAATCAGAATCCGTGTAGGCATAAAATATTCACTATCAAAGTCGTCTTGTACTAACCGTGTTTCTTTTTACATTGTGTATTAAGATATGAAATGTCTTTAGGATCATATTTAACCATTAATTTCTCTTATGATAATGTATAATCAACTGATACATAATTAAATATCATATTTACTATTTTGTGAAATGCAAATATGTTGCTGTAACTTTCCATATACAAAATATGAATAAATTTTGTTTAACTTCTAGTTGGATTTTATGAAGTTTGACATATCTTCTGCATATATAGGGATGCCTTCAATTGTGAACCTCACTTTCTTGTATGGCACACGTTTTCACTTTTTGGCACCTATTTTTCTCCGTCGGTTTTGAGGCAAGAGGCCTGAAGAAATATGGGAGGTATATACTCCCAATGCTCTTCGATGACGAAATGCGACACGAACTTGTGGAATTTCTCCGCCTTCTCACGGACGTTCACAAGCATGATTGCATAATCCGAGCAAGTGTATCTGTTGGAAGCGAGGCTCCCAATCCCAAGCGCAACAAACAGAAGGAACAAGGTAAGTGTGTTTCTCTTTACTTCTTCCACCAGCTTTCTTCCCACTTCTGCAAATCTGGAAAAGATGCCTTGACGCGGCTGCAGCGGCCCTTCCAGACTCTCTTGCTCTGGCGTCTCGTCGCTGTTGCTAGCCCACCGAAGAATGCGAGCAAATTCCCTCGTCGGAACTCAGAAGTAGCATGACACGAGTGAGAATCCAGACCCCAACCGTACTGTTGATAGTCAAAATTGATCTTCGTGTCAACACGTACCGCTGCTTACCCGGAGGAGTGGCGGCGGGGAAGCGCAGAGGCGAGCAGGTGGCTCGTGAGCCTGACGCGATTCCTCCAGAGAAAGAGAAGAGACCGGCGGCGGCGGCGGCAACCTCCCCACGACGCGCGGTTCCTGCACGGAAGAGCGAGTCGGTACCAGAGCAACGACGGCAAACCCTGAATAAAACGGCGCTGAACCGAAATCACGCACATTGCAATTCACATCGTATTAATGTATCCATACATTGCAATTACACAATTTTAAAGCGAAGTTGAGATATTACCTCAAATTTGTAGAAAAAATTGATGGTTCTTGCACCAATACATGGTAAAATGTAAAAAAGTAATAGATAGATGAACCTGTAAATTGAATAAAGACATCAATTAGCAAATAGTAAGTAATAGTAAAATGATCACATGATTCAACTCAAGTGGCGGTTAACAACTTAACATGATAAGAATATACATACCACTAGCAAAGTTCTAAGAACCTCTAGATCTAGGACGGCCTCTAGGGCTCTTTTGCAACTGTACTCTTCGACTTTTAGCTGGGGCAGAGCTTGCCCAATGTGCATCCGCCAGTGGCGGAATGTAGAGGCCTTGCGCGTGAAGCGAGGATAATAGCGCGTCCGTCCACCACCGATACCGCAGCCGCCATCCCACTCGACGCCGGGAGCGAAGCCAAGCCTGCAGGTTCGCGTCATTACCAATGGGATTCAAGCCGAGAGAGAAATCCCCGACCGAATCAAAATCGCTTACGAGGAGACGCGGCGGAGGGGTATGAGAAGAGCGGGCGCTTCACGGTGAAGAGCGTCACACGACCTCCCGCCCCCGGCACCGACGAGAAGACGTCGACGGTGGCCATGCCGTCGGCGATCGCCGTTCGGGTGCACGGCGGTGCGGAGCGCAAGGGGAATACTATAGGTTTCTGGGCTCGGCACGTGTTCCACTCGGCCCAGCCGGAGGCTCCCGTCTTTTGTACCCACTCCGATGCTGTGGGCCGTGGGCGGATTGCGGCCCAAAGCTTTGTTTCGTAAGTTTCGGTGCAGGCCCGTTAGAATCTCGATCCGTCCGTTATCCCTTTGTCGTTCTGCCTATTATATTAATCGATCGGTAACGGCATTTGAAAGTGTGGCGTTGAGTCCGCGCAGAGTTAGAGTGAAGTGTCAACCGCGAAGTGACTCCTAACTTTGGCAATGGCAACGTCGGCGGCTGCTCCCCGGAAGCACGCACATCTCCCTCTCCCTACAGGGCACCACTGCCTGGCACTGCACGGGCCTCCCTACGATTCTGAGCGCTACGGCATACGCCCCCGCGCCGATCTCTAACTTTGGACACGCCAAGCATCTCGCATCGACGCGGAGCTAAATAGCCAGCCTCCATGCCGGTCACCTCGGCGCGACGCCGCGACGCGCCACACCCTCGCCTTGGTTGTCGTGGTTGTGGATTGCGTGCGCTAGACTAGACGGGGTGGCGGCGACGCTGCTTCACCACGCGCACTCGGCTTCGGGGCGGTGTTGTCACCGGCGGCCAGAGCATGGCGGTTTTGGCTCCCTGGCCGCAATGCACAAACCACAGAGACAAACGGGGGCGGTGGGGCCCGGCTTTGGACCGGCCGTCGTGGCGCGTCGTCGGAGCGGTAGAGCTCGAACGTAGCAGCTACCGCTCGTTTCGCCGCGCATGATCGGGCATCGATCCTTGCTTCGGTGGCGTGCCACGGCGATACTTGCTTCTGTGTGTGCCACGATACGGAGGAGCAGCAGCGCTCGGCTTCGTGCCGGTGGCGTATACCACCCTTGGCCCGAGCACGGCGGCTGGCGTTGGCTCTTTGATCGACAGCAGAGCGCACAAAATCTGGACTGTCAGGTCTGCGCGACGACAACGGAAGGCAGAACGGCGCGGCCTGTGACGACGCAGCCACGGCGCGGCCTCCTGGGCCGCCTTGCACAGATATATATGGTGGCGCGGTCAGCCGGTCACGCGGTGTGCCCTGTAGTGGCCGGCCGGCGTGCGTGTTGTTCGGTAACCGAGGCGTTCCGTGGAGATGGCGCTGTGCATGCACGCACGTTGGTCTTGCCAGCGCAGCCGGCCGGCGCGGTGGCGACAGCATCAGAAGAACGACGGCGACAGCTCCATGCCCGGCTTGTCCGTCGCGATAGATCGCCCACGTAGCGGCACAGGGCCCAGGATGCCCGGGACGCCGGGACGCCAATGGACACCTGTCTGCCGCCAGTCATAGTCATAGGTCAAGAAGATCTCGAGTAGCATGCTTCTGTGCCCGTCGATGCCACCATGCAGGATTCACGTCATCTTCCTATAATGACCTCTCAACATTTATATGACATCTTCGGTTGGAAGCAATATATGCAAGATACGATGTGCCTAAGGCTAACTCCAACAATACGATGCTTCGGGCCGGCGACGCGACCCCCTCCTTGCTCCCCCCACCGACGTGCTGGAGGCGTGGAGCTCGATTTGGGGCGCTAGAGGCGTGGAGCTCGATTCGCCGCCGGGCTCGGCTCCGGCCAGCGCTCCTCCGCGAGGCCGCCCTGGTTGCAGCCGCAGCGGTCACCGCCGGCGCTCCTCCCGCCGCGCTCACCCCGCGCCTGCACCGTAAGTTTCCCCTTCCCCATCGCCTCCCCACCGTCGCTCCTCCCACCGTCGCTCCTCCCACCGTCGTTCCTCCGCCGCGCTCGCCCCGCGCCGCCGCCCCTCCGCCACGCGTCGCTCGCCAAGCGCGCTTGCCATTTGCCTTTGAGGAGAGAGGGAGTGGACTTTTTCATCCCCTCTCTCCTCCATAGGCAGTTTGCCTTCCCGGATGCCTTCTCTGTTGGAGGCGAGGAATGACACGCACAGGAGCCGAGCGCGAGGCAAAAGTGCATTTGCCTTATCTGTTGGAGTTAGCCTAAATCCGTCGAGATGCTTCAAGACAAGCTAGGAGTCCAGTTGGGAGCTTCATCCACTCCAAATGCACGGGCGGCCCGCCCAAGCTCGGGCCCGGCCCTGAGCCTGGCCCGAAATTAAGGCCCGACGCGCCCAATGGGACGGTCATGGGTAGGATTTTCTCGGCCCGAAATAACTGGTTTTTTCAGGCCCGGCCCGAATCCGGCCCGGCCCGAAAAATGCTCAGGTATAGCAGAAATGATCTGTGCTTGCAACTCCGAATTACCACCCACCCAACCAGATTCTATTTTTGAACCCGAGAATGCCATCTTGCAAAGAAAAGAATGGAACTACGTCAGAGCTGATAGCAAGTTTGACAATCAGGTCTTGAGCATGAGGGTCTTGGGCCTTGAATGAGTGATGCAGTCCAGGAAGGAACAGAAGAGGAGCCAAGGAGCTCATGGTGTAGTGGCAAAGGCCACTAGCTAGAAGGCTCCCACCCATGGTTCAAATCTTAGGTGAGACATATTAAACTTCAGGGGTCTTCTTTGGGATGTTTTCTTTCAAAAAAAAAGGAACTGAAGAGGATATGACACACAAACATCTGCAACTCGGTTTGGGACGGCAGGCAGGGGGAACGAGGGAGGGCGTGGGTGCCTCATGACTGGATGACTCAAACTGGGCTGCGAATAAGCTAGAGGAAGATTTATAAGGCAATGCGGCCGGGCCTGGGCATAGCCATAGTGGCCCATATGCTTCCCACGGCGGCGATTGAATTGACACATGAATTTTGCACCTTGTTCTAAAAAAAAGAATTTTGCACCGTGGCTTCAGCCTTCAGCGGAACCACAGGCGGCAGGTGTCATGCAAAGTGAGCAAGCTGGATCTACTCCACCGCCTCTACTTCGGGTTCCAAACTTGATTCCATTGTGATAATTGATCATCGATCAAAGAAACCACGTAAACGAGAGGTTTATCATCGATCATGAGTCCAATCGCAAGAGGGTAGCTCAAAAGCACCGCGATATACTAGTTTTGCATTTGGAAAATAAAAGTCATATGCAGAAGCAGAACTGCATAATCAGAATTTACTAGTAACCCTGTCCTGAATGTTGTAATTATATCTGCGTATCCCGCTTCTGAATGTCTGAACATGAATGCCTCCAGGCATCCGCTTTGGGGTAGATACCCACCCCGTTGGGAGGCTGACACGTGTGCTGTCAAGATTTGGGCCGGAACGGGGACTCTTCTGTTAATGGAGCGGGGTAAGTTTGATGTGTTCACATGGGCCGTTCAGACTCTACTCCGTATCGTGGAAATGCTGTTCGGCTGATCTTGTCTGGGCTGACATAGGCTGAATGCCGATGGGCTTTTCAGCCCAGCCGTTCGGCTGGCCCAGCCTCAGCCGTTCAGCTGGCTGACCCCTGCATCTTTTCCCATCAGCCGCTCCCGCATCTCGGACCCCTCCGCCGAAGGAGCGCCGTCTCGCCTGACCGCCGCTGCGGCTGCCGTTCCCTCGCGCTGCCTCGCCTGACGAGAGGTCCAGGTGCACCTCACCGCCTCCTCCAGATCCCCTCCCTCATCTGTTTCTCTGCTGCATCCTCTTCCTGTTCGTCTTCTCATCATCCCCTTTTTGTTCTTGCTAGGGTTCGTCACGAAGCGGCAGCGGCGGCGAGCCATCCGACAACTGCTACTCCTACGTCAACGGCGGCGACTCCTCCAGGTGTGTATCTCTCCATTCCCTCTCCTCCTGATTCTCATGTCCTCCTTGCTAGATTAAATCACATACTTTTGTGTTGTCCTGGATCTATGAGAGGTGGCTTCTTTGCTAATTTCTAATTTGTTTTTCTACTGCAGGATCCCATCTCCCGTTGCTCTTTGGTTCTAGCCGTGCGGACGAGGATCCATCCAGCTGCTCCGGAGGTGAGCGTGCCGCAAGTCTGCAAATGGTTTTTATGAGTGAAGTAATTAATCTGATTACTTAATGTCCTCTTTAACAAACTGAACTGAGGCGTCTCTTGCGAATATGCTGCGTGATCCGTACAAATGTGGTAGGTTGGTCGTTCGGATTAGCCGCGGTACAGATGAATTCAGAGTGTACTGAAGTAGCTGTGCTTTAGGAGCTATGTTCTCTATCGTCATGCCTCCTCTGTACTGTACTTTTCCGAATGCCAAGTTGACATCTCAGCATGTCACAAATACCTAGTGTTGAACTACTAATGCATTGGATCACCAGCAGTGTCCAACTTTTATACTGACGTGCTTGGTTGATGCCTCAATAGTGTTTCTTTAATAAAGCCGTTCCTTGTTGGCAGATTGTGTGCCGTTGATACAAATGATTAGATTATTATCCCTAGTCACTTCTGCGTACAAAGAAATAAGATAGGAGCTTTATCTAAATCCATGTTCTGTGTGACTCTTGGAACCTTATCTAATGTTCCTGAATTCCAACTGCTACATGCAGGAACTTCCCCTAATCACCTAGGCAACCGGCATGGAA
Organism: Echinochloa phyllopogon; assembly: GCA_033239725.1. Taxonomy (NCBI): domain Eukaryota; kingdom Viridiplantae; phylum Streptophyta; class Magnoliopsida; order Poales; family Poaceae; genus Echinochloa; species Echinochloa phyllopogon. The sequence continues at coordinate 42,384,506 of BTCW01000002.1, read as the reverse complement.
ACAATCAGTGAACTTGTGCGTGCAGGCGGCCTACAATTCTTGGACTCAGGCTGGGTACCATCGGGTGGTTTCGGAACAGTCCTCTGCACTGGCAACTTCGTCATCAGCTTCGTGGTCACCGCCGCAAGCTAGTCTGTACAACTTGTGTGCCAAACGAGCGAAGCGAGAAACCAAGGCAAGTATCTTTTTCTCAACTCGTCTTCTCGTTGCACTTGTAGTTACGGCGTTGTACCATTTCTTCTTGTATGTATCTACTGTATTGGAACAACAGAATCCAAGTTAGCCATTACACGTTCCCACTGATGCCAAGAGATCTAGCGCATTGGGAGCCCTCAGAGACAGCTCGTCTGCTGAAACTTGCCATTGAGGAGAAGCAGAAGTGCAATTGGAACCAGTTCGGTATAACTTACATACATTCTACAATGATCAATATTTAGCTGACTACCAAAGTTTGTACTAATGAATCATTTGTAAACATGCAGTTACTTGGAGGATATGGAGGATGAGGATTTTGATGAATGAGGTATGGAAGGGGCTAGGAGCATGGGGATGAGGGACTGGCTGGTTTAGGAAGAGGGTTGCAGATGGCTTTTGGAGGTTGATGAATTTGGCCTGCATACCATGGGTACTAGTTGAACTTAGTTTGATTAGGTGAATTTATAAACAAATCTAGTGGCAATTTATCTAGGAGTTGGATGCAGCTGTGAGACAATTAGAATTTTGTAAATGGTCCACTTATATTTATGATGTAGCGAACTGTAGAGGCCGCAAGGATTGGCTCATTTGATAATTGGACTTGATGTGATTAGTGGCTTATTTGGTAATTGGTGCGGTAATGCATATGGTGATAATTGTTGCAGTTGCCGCCTTTTTTTGAATTCCATAAGCTTCTGCATGGTTTTCCTAAACGCTAAACGCTACACGGGCGGTGACCCTTCGTTTAGCGTTTAGGCTGTTTAGACGCCGTTTAGACGGCGTGTAAACGGATTAAACGGTTTTTTTTACTGTAGGAAGGTTTCAACAGTTTTGTGCATATATAAATGTCAATTTTACATGTAACAATGAATATTTTACAAGTGAAAATGGCAGAAGTTACAGAACTGCACATACCTTGCATAATTTGAGTTTCTGAATTTGCATAACTCCATGTCCACTCCTTTGACTCCATAGAAACTATGTACATATAGGAGAAAATAAATATTGTTAGACAAAGCAGTCAAAGGTACAAGTATTTAGCTATTTGCAAACTAAAGTAACATGCAGCCAGTAGACAAATGGTTCACACAAATAGACAAATGGTTCACAAACAGGCAAACAGCCAAGTAGCCAACACAAAACATAGTTCTCACAAGGCGCACATAGGGTAGCATTACACAAATAGTTCACACACATAATTAAAAATAAAACAAGGCCATTGTCTGATCATATCAAATGACTTGGAGCAGCTCAATCGTCACTAGTATAAGCCCCCTCCTCTGCCTCATAGCCTGCTGTGACCACATCTTCTTTCAGATTCAAACTCAATTTCTTCCTCGTCCATAGGATCATCCTCAGGTTCAGATTGTATGTCATCTTCAATCTCTCTTGGTTGATTTAGTCTTGCACTTCTACGAAGTCTAGTGACCTCCTCAGCACCACAAGTTTCTGCAATTAGCTGCCATGTCAGCCCCGTAACAGGATCAACCTCACTGATTTCATCCTCTTCTGCACCTTCCACAATCCATCCTTGAGCACATGTTGCTTCAGTAGATAGAAGGGGATCCACCATTTTGTTCTTCTTAGCCTTATCTTCCTTATGTGCATGGAGAGCATTGAATCGAACAAAGACAAGTTGCTCAAGCCTCTCACAAGTGAGCTTGTTCCTTCTTTTAGTATGAATCTACAAAAATAAAAAATCAGATTGTGAAAAGAGTGTCTACGGCACAGAATTTGAGAATTTAAAGCTCTTCTTTAGGATGCTTACCCCTTCATGGCAGCTCCAATTTCTTTCACAATCTGATGCACTAGAAGTCAAGGAAAGAATTCTGATAGCCATCTTTTGTAGTGCTGGTACTTGTGTTCCATAGTTTCCCCACCATTTGGCTGCGAAAAATGTTAGAAAGAAACAAAAAAAATTATTGCAACTTACATAACTAAAATATTAACTTGCATAACTGATATAAATTTTAAATAGCATACCAGGAACCATGTCAAAGTCCTTACAGCCAGCAGCAGCCACTTGTTTTCCAAAATGACCAACACGGTCTTTGAACTTGTGCACCTCTGCATTCAGTACTTGTTCTTGTTTTTCATAATCACCATGGTAGAATGTTTCAACAGCTGACATAAACCCATCCATGACCTCCTCAGATTCAAAGATGGAGTCATCATTGTAGCTGTAATAGGGGTTCAAGAAGTAAGCAGCCTTGTGAAGAGGACAGTCCAGCCTATTATTCATCTTCACATCCATGATTTCCATGATTGAACTATACAACGTTGCTGCCGCAGGAATGTTTCCAATAGCCACCTTGATGTCTTTCTTGGCCTTAAGGAGTTGTCCATAAAGAAATGCCATTGATGGCTTCGCATCCCCATCAACCATCCGAAGTAGTTTCACCAATGGCTCAAATACCCTCAAGCAAAGTGCAACAGAATTCCAAAAACTTGGCTTCACCAATGTGGCTGTGGCTTGCACTCCTTTTGTAGTCTTGACATGGTTTATATTCTCCCACTCGTCACTTTGAGACATCTTCCTTAGCTCGTCCTTCTTCTCATACAAACTCTGCAAGGTGAGAAAGTTAGATGCAAATCTGGTCACTCCTGGCCGAACAATCTCTATTTTCTTTGTAAACTTCCTCATCAATGCCAAGGTCCTATGGTGTGCATAAATGAAGATTGTCAATGCCTTTGCTTGTTCAATTGTGGTCTTGAACTTCTTCATCTTTCCCATTCCTTCAAGCATTAAATTGATTGTGTGAGTTGCACATGAAGTCCAAAATATGTTAGGCCTCTCTACAAAGAACAAATCCTTTGCTGCCATGTTGTTTGAGGCATTGTCTGTGACCACTTGAACTATGTTGTCAGCCCCAACTTTCTCAATGCATGACTTCACATACTGAAAAATGAGTTCTCCAGTGTGGGACTCGGCTGAAACTTCTTTTGACTCGAGAAAGGTAGTACCAATGCTGCAATTGACACACATATTCATAATGCTTCTTCGTTTCTGATCAGTCCAGGCATCTGTCATAATGGAGCAGCCATTCTTGGACCATTCTTTCTCTTGTACCTTCAACATTTCCTTTGTATCTTGAACTTCCTCTTGCAGCAGCTTCCCTCTCAACTCATGCTGATAAGGCTTTTTTACACCCGGCCCAAAGCGACCAGCAGCTTCAATCATTTGATCAAACTCTACATTATTGATTTGATTGAAAGATACTCCTGAAAATTCATGCAATTCATGATTATAAACTTGGAGTTGGAAGTTAGGCAAAGATAAAATAAAATACTTGCTGCAATATCCTAAAACAAACTTACCACGAACGTACAACCATTTTGCCACATATCTCTTGAACCTATGAAGTCTTTCTTTCATGATATGCATACTGATTCTTTGCTGCTGCAGCTTCTTCCCATTGGCCATGGAATTAGAGTCCATAGGCTTTGTGAACTTGTCAATAGGACCAACCACACATGGGCTTGAGCCTCCAATCTCATCAAGCCCAGTATTTTCTTCATCTTTTTCTTCTTCCCCATCTGAAGGAACATCAATCGTAACAGCATCTCTGACATCTTTGGCTTTCTCTGTTCTAGCCCTTTTCACTCTCGCAGACTCTTCAATAGCTTTCCTACACTTTGCTTTGTCCTCTTCAGTGGCATTGGGGCATGGACGAACTTCCCCTTTCTTGCCGGCAATATGTAATTTGAGCCTATAGATGCCTGCTGTCACAATCTTTGGACACAACTTGCACTTGATTACATTCAGATCGTTTGGATTAACCAAAACTCCATACTGCCACCCCACATCACCAGAATTTCTCTTAAGGGCAGGGGTACTAGTACTATTACTACTAGCTCCAGCAGATGACATCCTACAAATGGCATGTCATGGACCTTTAAATCAAAGCATAACAGAGCAACTACATAGCTAATACAGAGCTAATATAAGGAGCACAACCGAGCATGAATGAGGAGCTAATCCAAGCAATACAGAGCAATACAGAGCTAATATAAGGAGCATAACCGAGCTAATACAGAGCTAACACAAGACAACAGAGCTAAACATTTCATGAATGAGGATAAGGAAAAGTGAGGGAACAGAGCAGCACCTGGGAGGCCGTCCGGTCGATCTACTGCTGCTCGAAGGCGGGGACGGCTGGAGCAGGGGACGCAGGAGCAGGGGACGGAGGCAGAGCCGGAGGCGTCCGCACCACTTCAACCGCGCGAGGCAGAGGCGTCCGTGACAGAGGGCTGGCGGCGAGAGCAGGGGACGGAGGCAGAGGCGTCCGCGCGGGAGCTGGCGGCGGCGGAGTCGTCCGCGCGGGAGCTGGGGGCGGCGGAGGGGTCCGCGCGGGAGCTGACGGCGGTGGAGTCATCCGCGCAGGATCTGGCGGCGGCGGCAGCGTCCGCGCGAGCTCGCGTGCGCGAGAGCTGGCGGCGGCGTGAGCTGGCAGCGGCGGCAGCGTCCAGGAATTTCTAAACCCTATCTCGGGTACTTATACAGCCGCCTAAATTCCCTCTCCTCCCTTCCCTTCCCGCCCGCTCTTCCCGCCTGCTTTTCCCGCGCGAGGAGCATCGCCTAAACGCAATGTAAAACGGCCGTTCAGGCGTCCAGTTCCGTTTCTCCACCGTTCCGTCTCGACCGTTTTCAACGTTTAACCCCGTTTTTGACCGTCTAAACAGAAAACACGTTTAACTGTCCGATTAGGGCCTAAACTCCACGGTAGGGCGTCGTTTACCGTTTAAACGCGTTTAAACGGGCGTTAGAACCGTTTAGGATAACATGGAGCTGCTGTATGCCTGATTCAAATGTGTCAGCCTGTGTTCAGCCGGACACTGTTGGCTTGTAGCTGCTACTGTTCATATTCTGCCGAGTTCTGCCGAAACTTGATCAGCCGAACAGGGCCTTTTCCCCACCCACACCCACCTCGGACGCTCACCACGCTCGGCAACCTCTGTGTCGACGTCGTGCTCAGCGTGCCCCAGCTCCCGCCGGCGCCGCGGGACGAGCGGAAGGCGTACATGGAACGCCTCGCGGAACAGGAAAAGTGTAGTAGCTATATTTTTTACTGCTAGTTCATGGATAGATATATCTGCTTGGGAGAAATGTGGACATCTGGATAATATGTTTATCATTATGCCATATAATAACACCATGGCCAATTTGTGTCTAATGTTCTGTGAACCACATTGTGCTCCTTATTGGTCAATCTCCTTGCGAATTTACTCACAGGTATGCAATTCTGAATACTACATAGATCAGTTCTATAGTACATGCCTCTGATTTACTGTTACATTTTCATTCCTTTCTTCCTGCAAGTTCAGTATCCTTTTTATTCACGAAAGTTGAATGTTGCCTGCTATGATTGTTTATTGTATTGAGAAAGCCAAGATTATGCCTATGTTGATGTATCTGCTGTTTCTTTTAGTTTCCCCAAATCAATTTTATGCTATAAAGGTAGTCTCTTATGTGACATTATAGAGTGCACCTCTGATTTACTGTTTCATTTTGGTGATATGCTGCTGCTGGGATGCTTAGTTACCTCAACTGCTTGGCTGTTTTTGTAATATATTGGTGAAATTTGTCCTCCCCCTTTTGGTAGGCAAAAAGATGTCTTGTGGCCTAAAGGGGTCTGATGCTCTGTTGTTGAAGCATCGCGATTCACCACTCGAAGTGGGCACATTGAACAAATCATTTGAGGGTATGTTAGGACCCTTTCTGGTCAATCTCTTTAATTCACAGCGCAAACATGCAATTCTGAATATACTACATATATAATCCTTGACCAGTTCTATAGTACAGGCCTCTGATTTACTGTTCCATTTTCATTCTTTTCTACCTGCTTTATGTGCCGAACTGACTAAGTTCAGTATCCTTTTAATTCGAGAAAGTTGAATATTGCCTTCTATGTTTGTTAATATTGAGGAAGCCAAGATTATGCCTATGTTGATGTATCTGCTGTTTCTTTTAGTTTCCCAAAATCAATTTTATGCTATAAAGGTAGTCTCTTATGTGACATTATAGAGTGCACCTCTGATTTACTGTTTCATTTTGGTGATATGCTGCTGCTGGGATGCTTAGTTACCTCAACTGCTTGGCTGTTTTTGTAATATATTGGTGAAATTTGTCCTCCCCCCTTTTGGTAGGCAAAAAGCTGTATTGTGGCCTAAAGGGGTCTGATGCTCTGTTGTTGAAGCATCGCGATTCACCACTCGAAGTGGGCACGTTGAACAAATCATTTGAGAGTATGTTAGGACCCTTTCTGGTCAATCTCTTTAATTCACAGCGCAAACATGCAATTCTGAATATACTACATATATAATCCTTGACCAGTTCTATAGTACAGGCCTCTGATTTACTGTTTCATCGTAGGGTATAGTTTCATTTTCATCCTTTTAATTCAAGAAAGTTGAATATGGCCTTCTATGATTGTTGATTATATTGAGGAAGCCAAGATTATGCCTATGTTGATGTATCTGCTGTTTGATTTACTTTCCCCATACCAATTTTACACTGTAAGGGCACTCTCTTATGTGACATATGTTAACTAGACTTTGTTTCACTATCTGCAGGTTTATTATTTGGAAATTCTATTATTGATGAAACTCTTCTTAGATCAAGTACCGTCACTCCAAAGTTTCTTCCTTCCAAATATTCTGTTGGATGAGACGGCTCTAATGATGTGGTTATTGAAGGAAAGAGCAGCGATACCACTAGGAAAGTAAGTTAAACTTGTGCACTAACCTAAATCCTTGTGTATGTAAACATATCAATTCCTGTAACAGATTCAACCCAGTTAAAAGTACCTATATATAGGCAGTAAGAAGTATGTTTGGGACTTGCTGTTGTCATATCTCCTCTATTTTATACATTTTTTTTCTTTTGCAGATGTCTTCGGTTTCTTCTGGCTTGGGTCCTTTGCTGCAGCAAGGGCGAAGTGCAACAGTTCTGAAATCAATGCCTTCTTTTATCTTCAGAAGAAGATTCTTCAATGCTGCTGGCGATTTCTCTAACTCTGAAGCCAATGGAGCGAGTACAAAGATTACTCTGGGTAATTCTAAGGTACTGCTTGCAAAAATAACTGATGCTAAAGCGAAATGGAGCAGCAGGCTCAAGGTGTCTCGTTTGAAGCGAATGTACAACAGATCTGTAAGACATGAGTTTCTCTCGCGATTTTTAATCGCTCCAGGTGCCCTACACCACAAATCAACTGAGTTTCTCAGCTTTCAGTCATATCTTATGAACAATCGTGACCCTCAGTATATCACTTTTGAGCTCATGATTCGGAAGACTGGTTTTAACACCGAAGAAGAATGGATTTGCTTTCGTAATCACTTGATTGAAACAAGAACTTTCATAGTTGAAGATTGGCAGTCTACATCCAATGTTGGTAATATTGAGACCCTTTACTATGATTATGGCATCAAAGATACTCCTGGAGTTGAATTTATGAAAGGTGAATCTGATGCATCTTTTCAAGAAGGTTCAAAGAAAGCAAACCTCTCGGTAATTATTTGGAAGGGGAACAGAGTCATCTGGGCTGAGGTGTTCCGAGATGTTGATTGCCCCACCTCGATAGCAGCAGAAGCTTATGCAGCTCTGGCTCTGCTGTTCAAATGCATTGAGTTGGGTTATCTGAACGTGGTCTTCTATACTGACTGTCGAGCTATCAAAGAAGCTATCAGTGGGTTACTCACTATCAGGCAGGGTAACCCTGATAATGAACTGCTTTTACTGCTGAGATGTATACAGAGTGAGTTTGACAGGCTGATTCCTATATGGAAGCCTCATGAGTTGAACTTCCTTGCTGATGACTTAGCAAGTCGAAATTCCACTCACTGTCTGCAGGAAGCCCTGAAAAAATGGTCTCATCATTTGAGTGGGAAACCATTGTTCAAAATTTCACAAGCACCAGATGCTAACGACATAATCAACAAGTTTGGTACGGTTCTCTCTAATACCTTTCCTTTCTGTGTTTATTTGATACATAGATTTGGTATGGATGTCTTCCATATATTTGTATTTGGTGTTTATTAGTCTGAGGATTGTTATGGTGTTTCTGTACAGTGTTCAGAGAGTACAACAAACCTGAAGAGAGCAAATATTTCATGGTGGCTGATCAGGACAAGAAGATTGATGCTCTCCAGATAACGGAGACTCTATGTCCAAGGAATCTGTATGTTACCATTGATGGGTTTGGTGACAAGCCGCAAGAATTTCAGATGAGGATTAAAGAGCTTTTTGGTGGCAAAAATGCTTCAGGTGTGAAGGGATGTTTACTTCTACGCACCATGGTAAATCCTCATGCTGGCAGGAACTTGCTTGTGGCTCTAGACACCACTGTGCCTGAGAAAATACATGCCCACAAAGGCATATTCACTGTTATCCTTGCCTCACCAGAGGAGAGGGCTTTGCTTCCTAAGGGAATCAAGGAATTGAATGCACTGGGCTATGTTTATTTCCATGGTGGTAAGTAACAATCTCCTCTGCTAAATAAAATTGTATACTGTTAGGATTGGATTATTCAATCACCCTCTTGTGCAGTGAGAAAAGTGAACATCTGCAAGAAGGAGCAGCTTAAATGGAAGGTGTGGAAGCAGCAGTTAACTACGGCGAAGAAGCAGCATGGGAAGAGATGATGCAAACATTGGAAGCGACTGCTGCAATCCTATATGACTAAGATTGCTATTTTTTTTTTGATTCATAGATGGACAATTGGCTTGATTTGGAGTGAATGCATCTCCTGTAGGATTTTTCACTGCCTACTCTTTAATTGGGTGATCACCTATTATTCTTTCAGTTTGATGTCCACCACAATTTTCTTTTGGAGCAACTAAGTGCCCAATTTTCTTTTGGATAGGCTGAGTACCCATTACACTACAGCTTATATTCCGTATACGTTTTTTTTTCTTTTTTGGCCTCTGCTGAGACCAGAATCCTTTTTGGCAAGACATTGTACTAACTCTTTATGTTTACAATGCAACCAAAGAGCATATGTTATTCTGCTTTCATATTCTAGTGTATCTACCTTTTCACTGTCGTTCTCCACAATGTGCCCGTCTAAACTCTGCTTAACTGTTGAGTTATTCTGATCGTTCTGTTTGCGTTGCCCATCTAAACTCTGCGCCCAGCAATGTTTTCTTTTTTTTCCCTGACTGTTGAACACGGTGAATGAGTCGAAGCAAGCAGGATAGCCGCTGACCCTAACCGCTGGTAGAGATGAAAGCGGTGGAAAATCCTCCAACCACTTTCGTTACTGTTTTTTCTACTCGGGAACGGGACGGAATTACGTGATATCAGAAACGGAATATTTCAATCGGTAATATCTCGGTAGCGGTCGGGAATCGATAATAATTTAAAACGGGAGCACCAATACATATAACTACTTCAAACATTCAACTTAATGCAATGGTTACATGTATACATAATGCATAACAAATAGTATTATATTTAAGTAGATAACGCAATAAAATAAGTTTACCAATTTGTAAAACATTGGTGATTTGCAATGCTGCAAATAGCCCGCTATAGATTCGGTATAGCTCCACTATAGCTTTTTGAGACAACTGCCGCTACGATATTACAAATATTACCGCTAATGCCGCTAACTCCGCTGTATCATGAAATAGCCCCGCTAAATTCAATAGCTTAGCTCCGCTAAGACCGCTATGTTTGACTTACGAACTAATATACTTGTGACTTATGAACAACAAGGTACGATTTATGATATATCTTGTGAATTGCGGCTCATTTCCTTATGTATTCACTAGTGTTTGCATGTACTTACGAAATATGAGTTGGAAATCATAAAATTGTAATGTTTAGGGCTAAAGTTTGATAGTTTTTTTGCATATCGCTAAATGTTATAGCCCGCTATTTGCAACATTGGTGATTTGTGATGTTTGTCTTACATATTTCCATATATAAGTAAATGTTAACAATGATAGGGATTTTCATTTTTAATTGTCATAAAATACGAACAACAAAAGTACCACCTCGTGAACACGGAGCAAACGATGGGAAAGAAGTGCTATAAAGAAAGGTAGTGCCCGCTTCCAGTGGGAGTACGCGGAGCAGCAGGCCGTGGGCTGAATCCTTTTGGTTGTGGGCTTTAGGTGAAGTTGGGTGTAGCCCAAAAAAGAAAACGGGAATACCGGCGGGAATTCCTGTCTTAAATTAGGTAACCGGAGAAACGTTACCGGAAAAACAGTAACAGTCGGGCATATATGGCAAACGGTGTCGGTCGGGCATATACGGCAAACGGTGTCAATCGGAACGGAATTTTCCCGCCCCGTTTTCATCCATAACCGCTGCTACCGGTGTAGCCGCTCCCTCCCGTCGCTCCACCCTTGCCTTCTCGCAGCGTGCGAGCCAGCGGCACCACCGGGCAGGAGAAGGAAGACGAAGAGAATGTGTGACCCACAGTGGGCGTACGAATCTCCAAAACTAAAAGCTACTTAGCTTTCGGGAATTCCAGAAGCTAAGGCCTTGTTTAGTTCCTGTACCAAATTTGGAAGTTTAAGGTCTCTTCATAATCATTGCGTCACTATAACATTTCGTTTGTATGTGCAAAAAATTGTCCAAAAATTGATTGTAGCATTTCGTTTGTACGTGTGAAAAGTTATCCAAAAATTTGTTAATTAGGCTCAAAATGTTCGTCTCGCAGAGTACAATAAAACTGTGTAATTAGTTTTTGATTTTATCTACATTTAGTACTAATGCATGTTATGATATTTTGATGTGACGGAAAATCTTCTTTTTATAGTGAATTTAGGAGTTGTTTTTTTTTAATTTGGGAGTTGCTTTTTGAAACTAAACAAGGCCCAAGACAAGTTGCAACGACAGCGGTAGAGAAGGCACACGAACTGACAGCAGGTATAGAAGGCACACGAACTCTTAGTGAACAGTACATTAGAAACTAAGTTATTCCCGGGGAGACCTCCTGCTTGATCAGCAATGCTACCTATAGAGGCTGCTCCATCTTGCCTTCAAATATTCTCCGATTTCACTCTTTTCAGATATTCCATATCGTGTACATGAACAATGGCCATATTTGTATCAAGTGTTAGTTTGAAGCCAAACAACACAAAACTAACACTTTCGAGCCAAACATACGTGTTAGTTTGGTGTTAATTGAGACTAACACCCCAAAAATACTAACACCTCCAAGAGGTGGTAATTGTGTTAGTTTTGATGGGTCCCGCCAGATTTACTCCACCTGCCCCCTCTCTCTCCCCACACAGGATCAAAAAAGTGTAAACTAACACAAACTAACACAGGGATCCAAACACAAATGATGTTAGTTTGTTACGTTTTAGTTGGGGGTGTTAAAAACTACCACTAACACTAACACCAGGGATCCAAACATGGCCAATATTTAGTTTTTGTTGATTCTTCGGCAGTGCTTTCAGTTCATTTGACCACCACTTTTCCACAGTTGATTGTCCCTAAGGTACTTGTAACCTCCTTGGAGTAAGGGCATTGCAAGCACAGGACTTCTAAATGGACCAGTAGTGTGGCGAAAAAACGGTTCTTGCCTTCAGCTTGTGCCTTAAATGGAAACCCCACTTAATGTCCTGTATGATCCATTAAACCGAGCCAAAAAGATTCCAAGGCCTCCAAACTTTTTTGGTCTTTTGACTTTGCCCCAATTGATCAATTTATTTGATCAATTTATCTTGCTAGCTGTATTTGGTTGCACGTGAACGTAATTTTTTTTAATGCAATGAGCTTTAGAATGCTATTACTAATCTCACATGAAGTCCTTTTCTCCCCGCAAAAGCTGTGAGCTTTGGCAAGACGTATTCAAATTCTCCTTTTTTTATGTGAAAAACCGATAAAATTAAATATTGTCACACCCGGCCCAGTTTGTATGGCCCGGTAGTGGCCCATTAGTGCGGGATGCACATGTTTAGTGCCACATTGCTAGTTGAGCAAGGGTGGAGGCAACTTATAAGCCTTTGTCTTCCAGCCATAGCACCTTCGGGTTAACCCTTTTACACGAAGCGAGGACGAAAGTGTAAGCAGGGTGCTATGTGTACGCGTGCGCGCCCCTCGGAAGGGTTGTGCGGTGCGGCTTTGGAGGACGGGGTGTTACAGATGGTATCAGAGCCGACCCTTGCGGTTGCGCGTACGGGCGCAGTGTGCGGGCATAGGGCGCATGGCGCGTATGGCCCGGGTAGGGCATACGGCATGGACTATGGCGCCGGCACTGGACGTACGGTCGTGCGCCAAGGGGGAACATTCCTGGACATTTGCCCGTGTGGGTGAGTTGCGCCGACGAGGACCCTCGCGGTTGCGCGTACGGGCGCAGTGTGCGGGCATAGGGCGCATGACGCGTATGGCCCGGGTAGGGCATACGGCATGGACTATGGCGCCGGCACTGGACGTATGGTCGTGCGCCGACGAGGATGTCGGGTTCTTTGAGGGGGGTGTATGTCACACCCGGCCCAGTTTGTATGGCCCGGTAGTGGCCCATTAGTGCGGGATGCACATGTTTAGTGCCACATTGCTAGTTGAGTAAGGGTGGAGGCAACTTATAAGCCTTTGTCTTCCAGCCATAGCACCTTCGGGTTAACCCTTTTACACGAAGCGAGGACGAAAGTGTAAGCAGGGTGTTATGTGTACGCGTGCGCGCCCCTCGGAAGAGCTGTGCGGTGCGGCTTTGGAGGACGGGGTGTTACAAATATAAGTGTGACCAAGCGTGGGGAATGCATATATGGAAGTTCTTGCTCGTGCAACATGTACTGGGGAGCAAAACAAAATACTATGCAACACAATGGTAAACATCGTTTTTTTAGATCAATGGTAAACATCGTTAAGTCAACTTTTCACTACGTGCAGAAATACATTGGCATTCAATGGAAGAAAAAAAGATCAGAAAATCCAAAAATCCTTGTGTGCATGCACAATTATCCTTGCATTCCAAATGAAGCCGGTGGACCATACCATATAAACATTGATTCAAGCAAATTAAATAATGAATCTAAATTATTCTCAATTCCTTTCATGACCCATCTTGTCCCTTATCCAGCTTTTGGGACAATGAGATTTTTATCCTGAAATTGGATCAGAGAAACCAAATGTTGAAATATGTGCACCAAAAAATAGTAGTACAACTTTTTTATGAACGGAAGTACTAATTCATGGTCAGCATTTCAGAAACCTAAACTGAGCTTGCTGCAATCTGTGTTCTGACCTTGTCCTACTGAACTGCCATCCATAGATGGGCCTACAGGTTAACACAAAGTTGCATATAATGTCACGCATGGACAGAAAAACTTCACTATCTTCTAAAATAAAGCACTGTGTAAAAACATCAGTTATTTGGAACTAAATTAGCCTGATTACAAATATATCACACGTGGCAAGAGAACAAGCATAATTCAATTGCACACAAGAGATTCCATTGGGAGTAACTCCAGAAGAGGTATATATATTGATACAACCTGTAAATTCTCTCTTTCTACATACGGTTCATTTCGTCTTGCCCACAATTTATTGTTGTTTGCAGCTAAATAAGCATGGAGACATGAGGTTAGCGTGCTCACCAACAAGATATGCTAACATAGTACAGAAGTTATCACAAGGCCACAAGGATGCAATTCAAAGAATTGGATTTGGTGGTCTCCTACAGTTGAATCCAATTTATCTGCGCCGTTTTATGCTTGTGAGGCTTGCCAAACGATATAATATTCAACTTAACTGTTTTCACATCTGTGACACGGATATTGAAATGACTCCCTCAGATGTTAACCTAATAATGGGTCTTCCGATACAAGGGTATGATGCAAATATCCGTACAAAAGCACAAGTTAACCAGGAACTGTTCCAAGTGTATCAAACAGACAACAAAATTAAGCTGAACACCCTACAGGATAGGCTTCAAACCTCAACAGTACCAGATGATCACTTCAAGAGAATATTCGTCTTGTTCACCATAGGCATCATTCTAGCACCGACCACAAAGGATTGGGTTCACTCTGAATATTTGTCGCTTGTTGAAAACGTGGAAGACATTTCCAAGTTCAACTGGGGCCATTTCACATTGACTTTCTTGTTGGGTTCCATCAAAAAGTTTCTTTCAAAGGAAGAAGTTAATCTCCAGGGGAATTTACCTTTGCTTCAAGTAAGTCTTATTGCATTGGTAACCATTTATCAGATAAAATACAATACTCTTATGTTGCACAAAAAATGATTTATACAGTTTTGGTATTGGGAGCGCATTCAAGCTTATAGCAACCGTGGGGTTTCATATTCTCTTATACCCCGACCGCTCATGGCAAGATGGGATGAGCAAAATGCAAGGCTAAGAGATGGAGCTTACGAAAAGGACGACCTAGATGGAGGAGTGGTAAGTATGGAACAATCACTAATTATTTCTTTTTTCACATTTTCATTCCGATGACTTATACAACATCACCCTTGCAAGGTGATAACGGAACTATCTGTTCGAACCGCCAGTCCAAGAAATAGCAACACTACGGCAACACCCGTTGGAACCAGTAAGAAAAACAACAACATTCCGGCACCAACCATGCCAAGCCATGAAGAGAGACAGTCCCATCAAAATGTCAACAATCAAGATCAATCAGAGCTCTTTCTTAGTAACCAACAAGTAAGGAAAACCCATCAAAGCGACATCATATCTCTCTGTTTTTTTATCCAAGCCTTCTTTAAACAGCAGCTTAATATGGACCTAACCCTAACCGTTTCTTTAAGTACCTGATTACTTAAATTAATGTCACAGGTGAACACAATACTTCAATTTGTCAACAACAAGCTTCTAGATTTTGAAACAGATATAAACAGACAAGAATTGGAAATACAGTACAAATTAGATAAGAAGATTCTTGAGATCGAGAAAGAGCTGACACAAATTAAAAATGAATGTTCTAGTATGAGAATGGAATTGAAGGTCAGGGATAATACAAGATTGGTTTCACCTGCATCTTTCTTTATATTTATTAAATGTGTTTCACCTACATCTTTATTTATGTTTATTAATTTTTTCTATGAAATTAAAAACCAAGTTTTGAACAACGCACCGTCAGTGCCAAAGGCTGCATATTTCAAGGTAAAAAATAATAGCCCAACACCTCGCTGAAATTGAAGGGTAACGAGGAGCCTACACTAGCACACACAAAAAACTCGTTCACCCAAAAATAGGAACAACAGCAGTTATAGATCACAGATTGTTACCACTAGACGCGCAGTTGCAGCGGAAGCCGTCTTGATGTAGACGAACGCGTCGAAGTGGCAGTGCAGTGCAGTTGCTTACGTCCGTATGGTCCTGCACGTGCGGTTCGTCCTTGTGCTCCAAGCGCAGCACCTCCGAGGTATCCACACGTACGAGGATTGAAACGTCGCGCACCGGACTGCTAGGTCCGCGAGCACGATGGGGAGAAAAGCAACTATTGCTCGGAAGTCTTCTCTTTCTCAGGAGGGGTTTGGTCTCTATTTATTTGGATGAAATTCTCCACACCATATTCCATTAGCAATATGGGACTAATTGTCGGTGCCGGTATTGGTCGGCTAATCCCCGGCGCCAAATAGAATGCGCTGTGTCCCGTCCCTTGACGGTTGATGCAAGAGCTAACACAATGAGACAGGCGTTTATCCTGGTTCCGACCGTGAGGTCGTACGTCCAGCAGGGTGCGCTCGGGGCGCTGTACTATCTTGCACCGAAGTGCTTGCAGAGGGGGGCTACAAGCAAGGCGGGAGAGGAGGAGTCTCCAAGTCCCTGAAAGCGAGTATGGGAGTGATTGAGTGTCTGTCGTTGTCTCTTCGTCGGTCGGTGTCTGTGTGATCGTTTTTCCTCCTCTCTCCCCTCCCCCTCCTCCGTCGTTCCCTTCCTCCTTTTATAGGCCAAGGAGAGAAAGGCGAGGGAGGGGTTTTACAAGTACAAGCGTGACGTGTGCTACAGAGATATGCACTGGTGAGCATGGCGTCGGGCGTGCCATCGTCCTTGACCCTGGCAGGAGAAGTATGGCGAGCCCCGGCTTCTACAGATGTCATGGCCGTCCTTGTGCTTGTCCTGGAGTGATTTCGAGGGGTGTTGTTGCCGTGACCCGTGTCCAGCTGTCCGTCGATGGTTGATTCGAGGGCGGGGCAGGTGAAGAAGGACGAGAGTTGGCAACACAGGGGTCGGCGTGGTGGTCGTCGTCAACCACAGTGCGCGGCGTGCTCGGCACACTAGGGGATGGCCGAGAGTTGGTGGATTTGACCTGGCGTTCGTCATCACCAGACTGAGAGTTGGTGGAATAGTGGTGCGGATTGACGCCTGCAAGTCCGCACAGGGTCTCGCGTAGCGCCGCATGCGTCCTCACAGTGGTGGCAAGGACGGACAATGACCGGAGCAGGTGGAACAGCGAGCTCTGTTGGTGTCAGCGGCGCGGCGTGGGGGAAGATTGCCTTTTGACTTTGGCGCCCGCTTGATGGGGCGGGCATTAAATGCCTTTGTCGGGCGGCGCGCCAGAGTGCGTCGTGCCGAGTAGAGGGGCGCCCTCGAGCGAGGCAGAGTCGGCTCGCCCGCTCGAGGGGATTCGCGACCCTCGAACGAAGCGGAGTCGGCTCGCCCGCTCGAGGGGATTCGCGACCCTCGAGCGAGGCGGAGTCGGCTTGCCCGCTAGAGGGGGTTCGCGACCCTCGAGCGAGGCGGAGTCGGGGGTAGCGACTCGGGTCCCCTTGATAGGCGAGCTCGGACGGCCATCCTGGGCCGTGAGTTTGCGTTGGGCTGCGTTGCCCTGGTGGCTCTTTCGGGCCGTCGGTGATTCGACCTTTCGTGGTTAGTGTTTTTTGAGGGTGATTACCCCAATGATTAGGGGACCCCCTGGGTTTGTCCCCGACAGTAGCCCCCGAGCTTCTGGCAGACTGAGGGTCAGTCGGGCAGAGGCTGACGGTTCCGCAGGGTCGTTCCCGGGCCTTCTGTGGGGATTACTCCTTCTCGATTATGCACATTCTTCCATGGGGGCGCGCGAGCGCACCCGCGGGTGTAGCCCCGAGCCCTTATAGGAGTGAATTCACTCGTGCAAGGGCTTTGACTTTTGAGGGTTGTGTAAGTCGCTCCCCTTTCGACGTGGTGGGGGTGAGACCGAGTTACACGAAATTCGGGGGGTGGACCCTGCACGACTTTGACGTGATTCGTGCATAAGTGGAGGAGCGTTGTTGCAAGGAGCCCCCCCGAGCTCCTGGCCCGAGCGGAGTCGATCGGAGGGGCTTCTTGTCTTTGAGTTACGACCCTTGCTTCCCCTTCGCGGGGGAGAGGGGTGAGGTCATTCGTGCAACCCTCAAATCGGGCAACGTACACGGATACCTCGGTGAGCTGTTAGCGGGTAGTTCAAGTGGACTTCCGTGCCCCGTTCGCTAGGGGTCGGCTCGTGGTCCGGAGACACGTCCATTGTAGAGCTTGCAAAGGTTTGCTAGGTGGGGCTCGGTCCCTTTCGCAGGGACCGAGGGCGCGAAAGCTCTCCCTCGTTGGGATCCCCCCGACTAGCTGCCTTTGTCTCGCCTTGAACACAACAGGGGCATCCCCAAACTTCGCATTCGGGGTAAAGTCCGTTGGACACGCCCGAATCGTCCCTGACTCTGTTGATCTGGAGCGCCTGTTGAACCCTTTCGAGGGCTAGGCTTCGTACTCCTGATCAGTAGGGCCTTGCGAAAGGTGCAGGTCACCCTCGCATATGCTGCAAGGAGCCCCCCGAGCTCCTGGCCCGAGCGGAGTCGATCGGAGGGGCTTCTTGTCTTTGAGTTACGACCCTCGCTTCCCCTTCGCGGGGGAGAGGGGTGAGGTCATCCGTGCAACCCTCGAATCGGGCAACGTACACGGATACCTCAGTGAGCTGTTAGCGGGTAGTTCAAGTGGACGTCCGTGCCCCGTTCGCTAGGGGTCGGCTCGTGGTCCGGAGACACGTCCATTGTAGAGCTTGCAAAGGTTTGCTAGGTGGGGCTCGGTCCCTTTCGCAGGGACCGAGGGCGCGAAAGCTCTCCCTCGTTGGTGTCACACCCGGTTTTAGAAGATGAACCAAGTGTACACTGTATGTATGCCAGGATCAAGTTTCATACATACAGTAAGCCAGTAGTGAATAAAAGATGAAGTATCACGTATTGTAAACTATACAAATGACTTACAAGTTTATCAGAGTATACAGCGTATCCTGGAAACGAAGGCTCCAAACTTCACAGGCAGTCGACTGGGGGTTGCGTACGCCTAGAACTGAGCACCATCTTCAAACAGCTTCATACAAGTTCTTCTTCTGAGCAGCAGTTAGCAAGGGTGAGTACACTTATGGTTGGTACTCAGCAAGGCAACAAGAAATAACCAGAGATCAATTTAATATCATGTTTAAGTATATTACTCATGTGAGGATCCAGGCCGCTCTTAACCGTGAGCATGGCTGTTATAACAGTTTTACACTCTGCAGAGGTTGTACACTTTCACCATAAGCCGCGTAAAAGTTCAAAAGAACTTTAAACCCAACCATGCCGAGGGGGCCAATCCTCTTAAATCACACTACCGAGGTGTGACCGCATAGGGACGCTACGAGGCCTTTACAAAGATTCCTTAGTAAATAATAACCCGCTAAGGTTTCCGGTTCAGAAGCAAAGCATAACCCTCCCTAATGAGGTCTGTCTCTTACCAAAGCCCACAGCTCAAGAGGACCGAGCTATACCCCGTCAACCGCCGCGCCTCTTGCCCCTTTCGGGTAAGGTTACCATCCACTAAAGTCTCTAATTAGTTAGCCAAGACCAGAGCCATATGGTACTTATGGTTGCACTGTTTTCCCGGGTGGTTCTCCATGTTCCGATTAAAACATCTTGATATTATAAATAAAGCATAGGTAGAAGGATGGTTAGGGACACTTGCCTTTCTCCAAAGTATAGCTGCTCAAAATATCTTCAAAAGTCTTCTTCAGTTGAACAACGTTCTGTCTACTCGCATCAATCATCGAACACAAGCATGCAGACATAAAACTATACAGGCAAACAAACAAGTACAACTAAGAACAATACACCAATCAAAAAGAAAAGCTTTAAAAGAGCGTACTAACGGATAGGGCTCGTTACTACGATTACGTGAGCGCAAGAAACCCTAAGAACGAAGCGATGGTTCAAAAGCTACAACTATCGAAAGTTTTGTATTAAATGAAAGACTATAAACTTCATTAATTTTAGTTTAAGTAAAATCATGTATAAATAATTAATACAAGTTATATTTTAACCTTTAGAAAAGACGAGGTAAACTTAGTCATATTTTTAATTGTAAATATTCAAGTACAAATTATTTTAATTAAAGTATTAACTTAAAATAGATTATATGAGAACATCTAATCGAATAATTTTATGAACGGTGTTGAGCTAGTCAGTATTATAACTGTAACACATTTAAATAACATTTAATCAACTTAATATTAAATAAAATTCAGAAACATGACACATAATAAATAATAGCACTAGTTCGTAGTTTGAGTTGATATGAATCTAGTACAACGAAAACGGATTGATTCGGACCTAAAACGCGAAATCTATGGGATAAACAAGGCAGCAGGGACCTATACGTAATTCTCCATAGCCGCTGAGGGGTAATAGAGGAGATTTGCAACGCACAGGAAACAGTACATTCAAATCACGGTAAACCTAGGGTTAGATGAGCAAAACGGGCTCGGTTGGGCTTTATGAATACGAGGATCTCAAACAATAATATATTACTTTAATAATTTAATTTTTATATTACAACACAATGACATAGTAACTCACACCATATCATTGAAGCAATATAAAGTTAAAAATTAAAATAATATTTATTTGCAGAGAAACCACAACATAAGAAAAGGTCTATACTCAAACTTAGTGATATGGCTCAGAAAAGATGGACTAGCGTCAGGATTGCAGAAAAGAGGGCTGCGGACATTAGAACACTGGCGATGAATTTATAGGATGCAATAGATGTTGGAGATAGTTGATTGGCAAAACAGAATAGGGACTAAGTGAGAAACGTAGGGTGCACTAGCAGGATTGGGTTTAGAGGCATAGGAAAGGCTGAGAACAGAACTAAGATTGAAAACTTAAAACTAGCGGAAGACTATAGATTATAAAAGGAAACACTATACGCTTAATAAATTTTAATTTGATAAAACCATATATAAGAGACTATTTCATGGAAATTGATTTAATTATTTTTAAATATGTAAAACCAAGAATGTATTTTATTTATAACTATTTTTTGTAGACATTATGTAATTAAACACATA
Source organism: Echinochloa phyllopogon (assembly GCA_033239725.1). Classification (NCBI taxonomy): domain Eukaryota; kingdom Viridiplantae; phylum Streptophyta; class Magnoliopsida; order Poales; family Poaceae; genus Echinochloa; species Echinochloa phyllopogon. The sequence goes on along the minus strand of BTCW01000002.1, from coordinate 42,364,061 downwards.
ACTTTAGTAATAAAAACAGATGCGAGCATCTAATTGATTAACTTTTATTGACCATGTTGAACTAATCAATATTATTGATAAAACACATTTATGTTGACATTCACACAAATTAATACTCATTTAAGAAAGCATTAAGTTTGACGCTAATCACCTTTTAGTTTGAAATCTAGTTTAATACTCATTAATCAATTTTACATAAGATTATTAAAATCTGAAATATTACTTAATCATACTTTATAGAGAAAACTTAATAGATAGATAATTAATAAGCAACATGAAAACACTAGAACAAAGTCACATAGAAGGGTTATTAATCAAATCACTTGGAAGTGAAACTTCTAAGTTGGCTTTAATTAGAAACACTAGTTAATAACCATTTAAACCAAGTAATAGTGATCTATGAAAACATATGAAATCTAAATATAACCTTAATCCAAGTTACATCAAAGTTATGCCTAGGCTTCCAATATTATAACTTGTTCAACTATCACTTTTAAAACTTATAATATATTAACCATATTAACATTAATAAGAAAACCAAAATATAATTCTTAATTGACTTTTAATTAAAGGAACATGTTTATCTAATCATATAACTTTATATCTCTAGTTAAACTAGTCATATTGTCATTAAAACAGATTTGTGTTAACATTAATCAAGATTGATAATTATTTATGAAAACTCAAAGTTTAACTCTAATTAACTTTTAATTAGAGAACTAGTGATTATAAACATTAATCATATTAACATTATTTATGAAACCAAAATATTTGTAACCTATCAACTTTTATTTATAAAACTCAGTGAATAATATTAATCAAATTCATAGTTGACATAAAAACCGAGTTTAAACCTTAATTATATTTTAATTTAGAAAGACACATTAAAATAGCCTTTAATTAAATTAACGTTAAATAAAATTCAGAAATAAATGTCATGGTAAATAACATTGCTAACACGTGGTTTAAGTTGATATGAAGCTAACGCAACAAGAACGGATTAAAACGGAGTTAAAACGCAAAAGATATGGCTTTTCTAAGGTTCAGGGACTTGCTGGCAAAGTTTTAAAAGTTCTAGGGGCTTAACTGCGAAAATCCGAGGGCTAAAACATAATTTTGTATAAAAACTCGAGGGCTTACGGGTAAAAAGACCAAAACAGGACCTCGGGCATAATTTTAAAACTTGCAGGGGCTAAAACAGAAGAAAACATGACCTATTTGGAATTATTTTTGAACTAAATTGGACTGCGGGTTGATTTCCAGAAAAGCCAGGGGCTTCATTGCAAAACTACCAAGGCTGACCGTTTTCCTCAAGTTTGACTCGGGCACTCGACTAACGTGGGCCGTTGGATCACGATCTGATGGTCCAAATCAGATTGGCCGAGGGGTGAACGCCGGCGACGACGGACGCGGCGGCGCCGCTCGCTCCCGCGACGGAGCTTCGCCGGAAAAGCTTCGGAAAAACGCTAGGATGCTCGGATTGAGATGGGATCAAGTCCTATGGACTCACGAGACTATGACAAGTTCACCTGGGTGGTTTTGGACGGCTGGGGAGACACACCGACGACGGGCCACGACGGCGGCGCCATGGATCTCGACGGAGCTCGTCGGAGCACTAACAAACGCGCGCTACGAACCAAGACGAGCTACGTTAACTACACAGGAAGGACAAGAGGGGAAAGACGAGCTCACCAGGCGCGAACTCAACGAGGATTGACTTGCGACGGCGTCGGACGGCGATGAAAGGCGGCCGGCGGCGCTGAAGAACGACGGCGAGCGTCGTCAGCACGATAGAGCCAAAATTGAACCAAGAAATCAAACGGGGAAGCTTCGCTACTACCTGACGAAGCTTTTGGAGAGGTTCACGACGAGCGCGAGGCTCTGGCGGCGAAGATCGACGGCGGCCGAAGCTTGGCGGCGATGGCGGCGCGGAGAGCTTCGGTTGAAGGGAAAAAACAGCAAGGCGGCGGCGGTTTTATAGGTTCGGGAACCGACCTCGGCGCACGTGAAGGAGAAGGACTCGACGTGGCGGCGGAACGGACTCGGGGCGGCGGCGAACTCGGAATCGGGGCGGAGTCCGGCGCGGAGACGATGAACCCGACAGGTGGGTCCCACCTGTCGGCGAGAGAGAGAGAAAGAGAGACGGAGCGGGCCGCGCGAAGGAAACGGGCCGCGAAGGAGGAATGGGCCGGGGAAAGAAACGGGCCGGCTCGGGTGCGAAAGGAAATAAAGGGAGCAAAACCGAACTGGGCCAAGAGTTGGAGGGGCAAAACCGAACTCGGTTATTTAAACTTTTCTAAAACTTAAACAAAAGCAAATCAAATTCGAATTTAAACAGAATTTAAATTCCAATTTAATTTACTAGCAACCAAAAATCAATGCAGCAGCATGGATACAACAAAAACTTATTTTGGATAAAATAATTATTTAATGTGATATTTAAATTGATAAAAGGCTAGAAACTCCAATTAATTCCTAGAAAATTTATATAAGCCTTAATAAATCCTAGAAAAATTAAAATAGTTGCTACAATTTAATTGCGATGAATTTTAGGGTGTTATATACATATGTTGTTTTGAAATTAGAATACATATATTTATATTATATATATATATAACATTCTCTGTTAATTATTTAAACCTTGGAAAATTTTATAAATTAGAGAAAATCATTGTATTTATTTATATTATTTATTCACATCCCAAATTTAGAAAAATTTGGGGTGTGACAGTTGGGATCCCCCCGACTAGCTGCATTTGTCTCGCCTTGAACACAACAGGGGCGTCCCCAAACTTCGCGTTCGGGGTAAAGTCCGTTGGACACGCCCGAATCGTCCCTGACTCGGTTGATCTGGAGTGCCTGTCGAACCCTTTCGAGGGCCACGCTTCGTACTCCTGATCAGTAGGGCCTTGCGAAAGGTGCAGGTTGCTCTCGAGCAGCGGGCTCAAGGTTCGGTCGAGCGCGACCGGCAGCCTTCGCATTGTTTTAATCTGGGGCACCCGTCAAACCTTTTCGAGGCCTGGGCTTCAAACCCCTGATTAGTAGCACCCTGCGCCTCGAGGCGGAGGGGGGTCGTTGTCTTACCTTTGCCATTCCTCGCACCAGCTCTCGTCTCTGCCTTTCGCTTGCTTCCGAGCCTGCTAGTCGCACTCTGTTCGTCCTTCATGCCCTCGTCGCCTTTGCTCCGCGCTCCCTGCTCCGCCGTCCGCCATGGTGATCATCGAAGGCGTCACGGAGTGGATTCCGTCCACCACTACCGAGCACCTCTTGGAGGGCTTGGTGAACGGCGGGCAGCTTTCGCCCCGGGGCGATGTGGTGCGGCCGGCGTGGATTGTCCCGGCGCTGGCAGCCAGGGTGCCGAACCCGCCGGCGGGGTACGTGGTGAGCTTCATCCGCTTCCACGAGTGGGGCTTCAACGCACCCGCCAGCCAGTTCATGCGGGGTCTCTGCCATTACTATGGCGTGGAGCTCCACAACTTCTCCCCCAATGCCATCTCGCAGGCGGCGGCCTTCGTCGGCGTCTGCGAGGCTGTGTTGGGGATCGAGGTGCACTGGGACCTCTGGGTCCACCTCTTCCGCGCCGAGCTCAGCACGTCCGGCCCGGGGAGGGGGTGCGCCGTTATTCGTGTGCCGGCGGTCTCACGCTCGCGCCGGTTGAGTCCAGGAAGCACTTGTACCCGACCTGCAGGATGACCACCAACAACACCGGCTGGGCCAAGGGATGGTTTTACCTGCGCAACGACGGCCTGGGGTTGCCGGAGTACACCGGCAAGGTCCTGACGGAGAAGGCCGACTCCTGGGGCTACGGTGTTTCCGGCGAATCTCAGCGGAAGAGGCTCCGCCCCGTCGTCGACGTCCTTCGTACCTTGGAGGGGTCGGGCCTGACCGTGCCGCACGTGCTCGCGCACTGCCATCGCCGCCGGGTGGTTCCCCTCATGGAGAGGCAGCTCCCTCTGTTCCGGATGACGGAGGGCGCCGACCCGGCGGCACTGGCGGCTTCGCGCATGTTGTCGGAGCCGCTGCTTGAAGAGTACGTCGTTACAAGGGTGCGAACGGCGGTGCATCCCGACACCATGCCGACCGACCTCCGGTCGTTCCGGTTGCGCCCCGACGAGGGCCATGTTTTGTCGGTGAGTCGTCATTCCCCCTCTCCGGGCTGTCGGATTGATTAGTTTAGAATTCCCTTCCTCAATTCATCGTGATTTCAGGAGGTGAACTGCGGCCTCTACCGCTCCCTCGCGCCGACTCCGGAGGTGCGCGCTTCGAACTGCGCTCGTCGTGACCACGAGAGGGACGCGAAGGAGGCGAAGAGAGCCAGCAGCCAGAGGAGGCAAACCCAGCGGGACGCGCACCAGGCGGCACTTCGCCGGTGGAGGAAGGACGGCGGGGCCCCGCCGTCGTCCCCCGAGGACTCCCCGGACCCTCCCAGCAAGGGAGAGGATGAGGAGGAGATTGGTGCCGGCGGTGTTCCGTCTGCCGGTGAGGAGGAAGAGATGGCCGCGCCGCTGCTTGAGGCAGGCGTGGTGGCCCCGGGTGATGTTGCGCTGGTGGCGGCGAGGACGGTGGTCGCGCCTGCTCGACCCGCGGTGCCGCGGGCGCGAGCGACTTTCTCCTCTGCTGCGGGCACGCCGCGCGCGCAGCAGATTGAGTGTCGAGGGCTCGGGGGGTTCGCAGCCCTCGAACGATTTGAGGGGGTCCTCGAGTTCGAGGAGGGCCCCCTCAACGGGCGGCTTGAAGCGAAAGCTGCAGGTGCTGCAGGATTGCATCCGGTAAGTTCTGCCTCGAACTTTTTCGTAGCTTTTCATCCTTGTTTGGTTTTTCGTTTCGTGATTTCCGTTCTTTCTTTTTGATTTAGCACACGGGGTGCCGCCAAGGCCGCCCCTAACCTCGCGCCCAAGAAGGCGTTGAAGGTTGGGGGGTCGGATTCCCCTCATGTCGGGGGATCGCGTTCGCTCGGGATTCTGCATCCCGCAGCGATGCCCGCAGCGACGCCGGTGGAGCTGACCCTGGGGGCGTGAGATTCCGGGTCGGCGAAGGAGGAGCGGGAGAGGACGCCCCTGGTGGCGGAGCCGGGGCAGGACGCCCCGGCGGTTGAGGTGGGGCCGGGGCATGGCGCCCCGGCGACGGAAGCGGGCGAGCAGGGAGGCCACGCCACTGCCGCGGCCCCTACTGGAGGGAGGCAGGAGGCGGTCGTGCCGGTCGGCGGCACGGTCGTCCTGTCGGCTTTGGGTCGCGCACAAGGCGTGGCCCGGGGTGGTGATGGCGGGCGCGTTCCCCCCGCTGGATTGTCTACGGCCGAGGTGTCAGCGGCGCGTTTCTTGTCTCAGGGGCCGCCGCATATGCCCGTGGCCGGGGGAGCGGCTGAGTGGGATGCGGCCGAGGTGGCGCTGCTTCAGGGTCGTCGCGGCCCGAGCGCGTGGCCGGAGGAACCTGGCGTCTCCGCCCGGCTCTGGCAGAGCATGGCGGAGGAGAACGAGCTGTGGGCTCAGGCCGAGCGGGTCGGGACAGACCTGGAGCGGGCCATCTTAGCTGCCGCCGATCTCCATTCCAGGCAGGCACTAGAGCTTTTCGAGGTATCTCCGCGCTCATCCCAGCACTTCGAGATTGTTTTTAGTCCGTGTCTTATTCTTGATGGCTTTTCGTGCAGCTTCTACGGCAAGAGAAGGTAGACAAGACCGCGTGTATCGCGGGCTTGCACGCCTATCTTCGCCGGTTCCGCCAGGCGAACGCGGACCTGGGCACGGAAGTGACCCAGCTCACCGTCCGGGTGAGGGAGGCAGAGACGGCCGCCCGCGCACACGAAGAAGCCAAGGCACGCGCGGAGCGGGAGCGCGACGCTGAGAGAGCACAGTGGAGCGGGAGGCCCGAGCCTCGGCCGCGGCGTTGGAGCGGCTCGAGCTCGAGCGCAAGGCGCGCGAGGCCGCGCAGTCCCAGCTCACGGAGGCGGCGGCTCGGGCAGGGCAAAAGGCCCAGGAGGCCGAATAGCTGAGCCGCGCGCTTCGAGAGAAGGAGGCTGCGCTGGCGACCGTGGAGGGCTTGCTCCAGCAAGAACGCGCAGCGCTTTCCGAGGCCAGGGCCCTGGTGGACGGTATGGCTTTACGCTTTCCTGGCTTTCTGTGTTGGAGTTCGTCTTGACGTGCTTGAGCTTTGTCAGGGCTGCGGAGGGCCGAGGCGGAGAAGGCGGATGAAGTGATGGCTGTTCAGGCCGCCTACTCCGAGGCCCAGGGGGAGCTCGAGGAGCTGAAGGTCGCCGCCGATGTGGCATGCCAGGACGTCCAATGCGTCGACGTGCAGTCGGGGTCGTCGTTGCCCAGCCGCCTGAGGTCTCTGAAGAGCTGCGTGGCGGAGCGCCTCGAGAGCGCGCTTCACCTTGGAGTGAAGAAGGCGCTCGGCGTGGTGTCGACGCATTACGACATCGACCTCGCGGCGGTGGCGCGCGGCTACTTCATCGACGCAGACCTGGACGACGACGACACCCTTGCTGCCCTCGACGAGGCTGATGACGGCGCCGAGGATGCCGCCACAGCACTTGTCGCCAAGTTCGGGCGCGATCTTTTCCCCGAGGAGGATGAAGATGCGCGCGCCGACGTTGGGCCTGAGGCTGCAACCGCCACCGGAGCCGAGGTTGATCCTGAGGCCGACGCCGTGGCGGCCCTTGAGGAGGACATCACCTCGGTGTGCGGCGATGACGATGGTCCTGGGGCGCTTGCGTCGGTTCCATCAACCGTTGCCGTTGAGGCCACCGCGCCCCCGCAGGAAGGTGGAGCCTGAAGGGTTCAGGCTTAGTATCTAGATGTATCTTAGTTTTTAGGAGACTAGCCCTGTACATAAACTAAGATTGAAAGTCGATTGTGCATTTCAAACTTGTTCGATTGTTCTATTGTGCTACTCTTGGCGTGGAAAGATTTTGGCCGGGTATTTCGAATCCGTGAGTAATTAAGGCGTGGAGTGGAGAGGGAGGTGTCGTATCCCTTCGCGGGCATAGGCGGTCTCACGGCTCAACCGGTTCCAGCTTTAGTTAGCTCGCGCCCCGCATCTCTCTAAGCGCCTCGAGTTTCAGCACAATTTTCGAAAAACCGGGACGATTAGGGGGGTAAACCCCCCTGCAGCCCCCGAGGGGAGCTAGGCTTTATTGAAAATAGAACCAAGGCCCCCTAGGTTATGTTGTTAGTAATAATGTTTCCATGTTTTTCGCAAACTTTTCATCGTTGTTAACTAAGAACATGAAGTATTTACGAGAAAATACTAAGAGATTTAGGGATAGAAGCGACGTAGCTGTTTGACGTTCCAGGCGTTGGTGAAGACCTCGCCCTTCTCGTTCGCCAGCTTGTAGGTGTCAGGCTTGAGGACTATGGCGACGATGAATGGTCATTCCCATGGCGGCGTGGACGGTTCGCGCCAGTCGAGTCCAGGAAGCACCTGTACCTGGCCTGCAGGATGACCACCACCAACAGCGGCTGGGCCAAGGGAAGGTTTTGTTTGTTTGGTGTGTCGCGCCTTCCTCTTAACTCGAGATCGGTTTTGGCAGGGGACCACCAGTAACTTTGGCGTCGAGTGGCGAGGGGGATGTCGTAGCCTTCGGGGGCGTGGGCGGTCCCACGACTCTGCCGTCTCTTAGCCGCAGTAGACTCGTGATTTGCTTTCACCTTTCTGGATTTAAGGAGGAAAGGCTTGGCAACCTGTTTTCGTTCCGTTGTGCTGCTCTTGGCTTAGAGAGATTTCGGCCGGGTATTTCGAATCCGCGAGTAATTAATGCATGGAGTGGAGAGGGAGATGCCGTATCCCTTCGAGGGCGCAGGCGGTCTCACGGCTCAACCGGATCCAGCTTTAATTAGCTCGCGCCCCGCATCTTTCTTAGGCGCCTCGAGTTTTAATACAATTGAAACGAAAACGGGACGATTGGGGGGACCCCCCTTAGCCCCTTAGGGGGGCTTGGCTTTATTAAAAATAGAACCAAGTCCCCCTGTTCATGATTTTAGTAACAATGTTTTCATGTTTTTTGCAAACTTTTCATTATTGTCAACTAAGAACATGAAGTATTTACAAGAAATACTGAGAGTTTTAAGGATAGAAGCGACGTAGCTGTTTGACGTTCCAGGCGTTGGTGAAGACCTCGCCCTTCTCGTTCGTCAGCTTGTAGGTGCCAGGCTTGAGGACTATGGCGACGATGAATGGTCCTTCCCATGGCGGCGGCCTCACGGCTCGTGCCGGTCGAGTCCAGGAAGCACCTGTACCTGACCTCCATGGGCCACCAGCACCTGGCGCCGTATGCTGCGCGCTTCTGGTGTCGATGGTTCGGGCATGGCCCGAATCAGGATTGCTGCAGCGACGAGCTTCTGCCTTGCTCGTGGCGGCATGGGCGGGCCGGCGTCGTCGCCGTCACCCATGATGCGTGCTTGAGCAATACGCCCGGCAGCCTGTAACAACCCTAAAATTCCTATAGGCTTTGTTGAGTGCAAAAATTCGAGTTTAAAAATTTTTGGTGCAATTGAGTGCATGCAAACAAACATATAAGAGTGTCTTCTATTTGCTCCCTAAATTCTTAGGCAATTTAAATTCAAATTTAAAATCAATTTGAAGTGCTAAGGATGAAATAGTGTGATTTGGATTTATTTGGATTTTTGGTTGGTTTGAATTCAAATTCTAGATTTGAATTCAAACTCTAATTGACTAAACTAATTTCCAAACCTATTCCTGTTCGTGGGCCGAAATCTCAAAACCAAAGTCCAAGAAACCACCCTGAACTCTTTTTCCAATTCAACCGACCAAGCGGCCCGCTCGGCCTTTCGGCCCAGCTCGGCCCAGCCGTTCGCCGCGTCGACTCCGCGTCGCCGTTTCCTCCCACTAACAGGCGGGCCCCGCCTGTCAGCCTTCCTCTCCCCCGCGTCATCGTCTTCCTCTCGCCGCTCTCTCTCTCTCTCCCGCGCCGCGCCGCCCGTGACCTCCAACCACCCGAGCTATGCGGCCCGACGCGATTGCGCCGCGTGTCCGCGTGCGCTCGAGCCACCCAATCTCGCCGTCCGTGCCCAGGAAACCCTAGCGCCTATCCCCTATTTAACCCACCGCCGGCCGTCTTCTTCCCCAAGCCGCGCCGCCCCTCGGGGGTACTCCAGATCCAATTCGCGTGGGTGTGAGGTGCAAGGAGTGGTGGGGAAGGGGTTGAGCGGGAGCAGAGGCAAGGAGAAGAGCCGGGGCGCCTTCCCCGCAACGCCGCCGCCGAAGCCATCGCCGCCGCTCGTGTAGCTGTCGAAGGGGAGCCGAACCAGGGACGAGAGGAAGCGCACGAACACCGCCGAACTGCGACGAGTCTACCCCGAGCTGCAGCGATCGACTACTAGCCCTAGGTGAGCTAACCGCGAAGCCCCTTCCTTCTTCCCCAATTCCGGCCGATCTTCGCCGCCGCCGCCGCTTGCTAGCCTTCTGTGAACCGGCCATCAGGCCGTGTATCTTCTGCAGCGACCCCTCGAGCCACTGCAGCCGTTCGCAACCGCCGACGCTATAGCTTGGACCCTGGCCGCCATGCTGTCGCCGCGCACCGAGCGAGCTCGGGCCGCGCGTGCGCCATGGCCGTGGCGCGGTCAAGCCCATGGCTTGAACTGCGCGCACGCGAGCCAAACTCACTCACGCACACACGCACCACCCAGCACCCGAGCACGTGCACGATCCTCGCGGTTAGAAGCCCCTGGCTTGTGCGTCGCCACGGAACCGGCTCGCCGGAGCACCCGTGCCGCCGCCGTCGCACGTCGGGAGCCCAAGCCAAACCCTATCCGAGCCCTTGTTCACCCTGTCCGTGACCACCGAGCCCTAGCGAAGCTAACCCGGCCATCCTAGCCCCGAGCCAAGCCATCTCCGGCCAGTACCGCCGCCGACCGTCGCCGCCGGCGTGCTCCAGAGCGCGTCGCGCGCGCGTCGCGTCGCGCCACGGCCACGCCACACCGTGGACCACACCAGCATCACACGCAGTCGCGCACAGAAGATCCCAGTCGGCCACAGATCGATCCCATACACCCGGCTCACGTGGACCTATCTCACGGTTCACGGTGGACTCAGTCCACCAGGCCAGATCCAGCAGCCGCCCCTTCGTGGGCCGAATCTCGCGTTTAAGTCTGTTTAACCACCCTAAACTCTTCCGGCCCAGTCGCTTTCGGCCCAGTTCCAGCCCAGCCATCGTTTATTCTTTTTCTTTTTCTTTTAACCAGCGCTGACGTATGGGACCCACCTGTCATACTCTGCGAGTCACTGACACATGGGGCCCACTGACCAGAGTTGACCCGCTGACCGTTGACCCCGTTGACCGTTGACCGTTGACCGGTCAACGCTGACGTCAGCAGGGCCCACTGCTGACGTCATCCTAGGCGGACCCCACTGCTGACGTCAGCATGGCGTCATGCTGACGTCAGCAGGCTAATTATTTGTCTGTTTTCTTTTTCGGAAATTATTTAATATTTTCAGAAAATGATTTAAACTTCGAAAATTAATAATAAATCAACCGTAGCTCAGAAAAATATGAAACCAGTTTCTATATTTTTCTAAAATCTTGATCTACGCGTTAGTATAGAGTTTGGTGTTATTTGGGTCTTCTTTCGTCGCTGTCTTAGTGTTTCTTTGCTAGTAGCTGCGTCTTATTTTATTTTCCGCGCCCCTAGGAGCTCCGGAGAGTCAGGAGGAGCCGGACTACTACAACAACTGCTTTGACGAGGACGAAGACCTTTACCCAGGTTCACGCCCGACCATCTCTGAAATACCTATTAGACATGCAAACTAGTATGCTAGCGCTTTACTTTACTCGCATGATAAACCTGCACTGCCTTTGTTATTATCCTGTTACCTTGCTACCTACTACTCACTTTATAAATATGCTATGCTATGCATGTGTTGGGATGGTTGTGATTGATCCTCTTGGCGTGAGTTGTGGGTGGTTTGGGAGGAGTAGTGCAGTTAGGCGGTGTAAGCGAGTAATAACAACTCGATCGTTGATCGAGGTGCTGAGGGGCTGCACTCGGGCAGTCCCTATGGGGTACCTGTTGCGGGTACATGGTTACTGGTTACTTGGGGATTGGTACTCGGTGAGTACCTGAGGAGTTTGGGCGGCAATACCTGTTATGGGTGCCGATTGCGGACCGTTGCGGCGGATCGCTTGTGATGCAGATACTCGCTTTACCGAACAATTAAGGACCGAGTCGTGCCCCCACTTTGGACTTGGGATTTACCGTGCTCACCATCTACCCAGTATGGGGAGGGTTCCAGCAAGCCTACTCTAGTGCGGCGCCGAGACTGTAGGAGAATCGAGTTTGATATGTGTAGGGGGGATTCGTTGCGGCGTAATCTCCCTGATTTACCACGGCCCCCGACTGGCCCCGGTGGGAAGGTTTCACGACCCTGGGGCAGATGTTAGATCGGATGTTTCCCGAGCCCAGGGAGACAGGATTGGCGCCGCTACTGTTTAGGGTCTTTGCTGTGGGCTGTGTCTCAGGTTGGTTGCGGACTAGCCTTGCAGCCCGGATGGATTCCTGGAGTGCCACCTCTGCAGAGTGTAAACTATACGTATAGTCGTGTCCACGGTTACGGACGACCCATTTCTGAGAAGCCCCGGCTAGCATGGGAATCTGCTTTCTTACCTCATCCTTGATTTGGGTTATGAGAGATTGGTCCAGCTGAGGCTGTTGAGACAAGGTGGGGAGGGAGCTCACCGAGTCGACTAGTGAGTGAAAGGAGTTGGAGGTTAATGATTTGCGGGAACCTGCCGTGGCAGGACGAGCCCGATGGGAAAAATGTGAGGCTGATGGTTGGTTTTGGGGAGTGTTTGATGTATGAGTGTGAGCAGGAGTTGGTGATGAGATGAAATTGGGTTATTGCTGCTGCTTGCATAAGAAGACCCTGGCTTAAACCTTGATTATTTCTGTATCCTTAGAATAGGCCACCTTTAAAGCTTGCATCATATTATGGTTGGTGACGTGGACCTGTCCCATTTCCTTGGGGACAGACTTTGGGTTCTCAGGTGAAGACCCCGACCGCGAGTTCAACCAGGACGGGTGGTACGACTGAAGGGTGTGCGCTACGCTCAAGGATGCCTGTGGAGGAGTGGTCCCAGTTGTTCTAGCTACTGCTGCGCAGATGTTTCTTATTGTCGATTTAGCCCAGAGGGCTTGTACCACACGCTTTGTCTTTATATGAGTCATGTAATGAATCTTTTATCGTTGTATGGATGTGATATTCGACTGAGATGAGTTCTGTACGAGATAGCTGCTATTCCTGGGACTATCTCAAGGGTACAGGGAGTCGGGTTCTCGTCGGTGAGAATCCGGTTCGTCACAGTTGGTATCAGAGCCATACTTGACCGTAGCGCGTAACCCATAGAATGGAAACTTAGGACAGAAGCTCTAACTGAGTCCTCTATTCTATATGAAACCCCTTGGACTATTTGAAAACTATATATAAGTATGTCTCATCTATTTGCAAAACTTTTACCCTTACCTTACCTTACTAACTTGCTAACTCACTAACAACCCACTAACTGTCTGGCAGATGGAAGGAAGATCAGCAGATGAACGACGGGAGATCATGACCACAGGAGCAGACTGTGGAGGTTTGGCAGTACTACTGAGGGAGGTGCTGCGTACAGTGGGAATAGATGTGGACAACGTCTTCTACGAGGGATGGACCTACGGACCTGGTGAGGGAGTACACACCAGGTTGCAGATGGTTGTACCCAATATCCCTGGACGACCAAGGTCACTGATGCTACGAGCAGCTACCAGCGAGAGCACTTTCAGTCGGGCAGTGCAGACTATAGCTATGAGGATACTCCGACTTGCCACACTTGTGTACCAGAGTCAGCTCAGCCACACTCGTTTCCGGTACCTACCACGAGCTCTTGAAGATCCGACAGACAGAGACGCAGTCAGCTTGCAGGCTCACGCAGCAGACCGAGAGCGGAACGTGACTCTGCGAACCTCGGTTCAGTGCATGATTGAGCAGGAATACCTGAACATTGGCCTAGAAGAGAAAGTTGCTAAGCTGAAAGAGAGGGTATGGAAGCAAGACCTCCAGCTGATGGAGAAGGACAATGGGATCGCCTTACTTGAGGAACAACTCAGAGCTAAAACAAGGGAAGTCAGAATCTTGAACTATGAAGCTCGAAACAACAGGCAGTTGGCAGGACTGATCCGAGCAACTCACCATGCTCGAGATGTCCGCCTGGAAGATCAACTCACAGAAAAAGACAAGGAACTAGCAGCCAAGGAAGAAGAGATAGAAGGTCTGAAGGAAGAAGTATACTGGTTGGACAGTCTCAACTCAGAACTTCAAGAAGAGGTGGATAGCTACAAAGAGGAGAATGGACGAAACTACCAGCTGATGAAATACCTGAGTCTTCAACAGATTATGGCAAAGGATGAAGCTCGAAGGACCCTTAGTAGTTGGGTAAGATCAGACAGGAAGAGGGTGGCAGAAATGATCGCAGTGAACCAAGGACTACCAGAAGAACGCAGAGTTGAACCCAGGACAGAGAACTACAGAGTTTCACCAAGCCGAGTTGAGCCGATACCGCCACCTGAGGCTCGAACCTTTACTCCCGAGATGACAAGACTGAGACAAGAACTGGCACACTTAGAGAAGCAGTTGACAGAACCTGAGACGGACATAGTGAGGTTGGCAGCGCGCCTCACGGACACCCACCAAGACAACAGGCAGTGATCAAGCAGCAGACAGAGACTGAGGCTGTGAGGTTGGCGGCGCGCCTCACAAGCACTTTCAGCAGTATGAGACAGATGCAGTAGGCAGTATCAGCAGATGTCAGCAGATGATGAGAGCTGTATCTATCTTCATGAGTAGATGTTTAGACTTAGTAGATCATGACCACCTTTTGGCTCAGCCACGATGTAGCATTCGCTTAGATGTACTAATCCTCAAGGTTCCAGGAGCTGACCTCGGGATAGTACACGTGTCTAGGGTGTAATGCTGTATGGTTGATCGATCTTTTTGGCTGTTCTTGCAGTTTTATTGATGTTCATCCTGAGTGTACTTTAGTGTTGAGTCTATTTCATGTGTGCAGCTCCTACTCTAGTTACGCTAACCTAACCCTTACCGACCGCCACTAAATCTGCTCTATGAAAAATACAGCAAGATGTTGATCCGAAGATCCAACCGATTGCTTGCACGTTTTGAGGAAGCTGAGCAAGAAGAGGCAGCAATGGCAGTTAGAGGCAGAGGACGTGTCAGAGGTCGTGGTCGAGGAAGAGCAGCAGTTGCAATTGGAGGCAGAGGTCGTGGACGCGCAGCAGGCGTGCTCCAGCCCGAGAACAATGCACCAGGAGAAGAACAGGAAGTGGAAATGGAAGAACCAGCAGTGGAACCTCAGCAGAACCAACAGAACAACCAGCAACCACCGCCACCGCCTAACTTGGCAGAAGTGATGACTACTCAGACACAGCTGATGCAACAGATGGCACAGGCCAATACTCAGATGATGCAAGCTATGCAACAGATGCAAGGAAACCAGAACCAGAACCGTCAGGGACACCGTGAGGAAGACCTACAAAGGAAGATTGAAAGGTTCATCAGGCTGAAAGCACCCACCTTCGACTACTCGGACGAACCACTCGATGCACACGACTGGTTGCGTACCATCGAGACGAAGCTAGACCTGACAGACTACACTGAAGAGGAATGTGTGGCCCTTGCGGCGCACCAACTTGAAGGAGCAGCAAAAGCGTGGTGGGAGAGCTACTGTGACTCTCACGCGAACCCAGCTCAGATCACCTGGCTAGAGTTTTGTGAAGCTTTCAAGGAGTACCACATACCAGAACAAGTCATGGTGCATAAAGCAATGGAATTCAGGACAATGACCCAAGGAAGTTTGTCTGTAGCTGAGTACGCTCGACACTTTGCTAAGATGTCAAGGTACGCTCCTGAAGACGTCAACACTGAGAAGAAGAAGCAGTTTTGGTTCCAGCGTGGTTTACACAGAGGTCTGAGGACAGCACTCGCAGCAAGTTCACACATGTCACTAAGAGAGTTGATTGACAGGGCTATCGCAGTTGAGAAGGAAAGAGTGGGTCTTGAAGATACCTGGCGAGAGAAGAAAAGAAAGGCTGAACAGTTGCACAACCACCGGCTAAGTCAGAGGCCGAGGAGTGGCCAGAGCAACATGCTCAGGAGAAGTTTTCAGCAGAGCAACAGCCAAGGAAGCTCAGGGTTTAACAGAAACAGCTACCAGGGTAACCGAGGCAATAACAGCAACAGTTTTGGCAGCAGAGGGAACAACTACAACAGCTTTGGTAACAGAAACAACAGCTACACAAGTCAGGGAAACCCCAACTGGAAGCCGAACAACACACCCAGAATTGGTGGAGGGACCACAGTGGTCTGTTTTGCTTGTGGGAAGCCCGGTCACAAGTCCTTTGACTGTCCGGAGAAGAAGAACAAACAAACCCCAGCCAAGGCACCGGCACCTGGAGGACAGGACAGGCAGCCAGCAACAGCGCAGAGAGGACGCCTCAACCACTTGACAGAGGAAGAAGCCGAGGACGCTCCCGACGTTGTGCTCGGTGAGTTTTTAGTAAATGGCATTCCAGCTTTGATATTGTTTGACTCTGGAGCAACTGGATCTTATATCTCGACAAAGTTCGTGAGAGAGCAGTCACCCCCGACAATACCTAAAGCTAGACCTATAGTCACTACTTCTCCCTTAGGAGAGCTTAGGTGCACTTTAGAGTGCCCCGCAGTTAGACTGATGATAGGAGGCCAGGAGTTCGAAGGAAACTTGACAGTCCTAAAATCAGATGGAATTGACGTGATACTAGGAATGGATTGGCTTACAGAGCACAAAGGTATAATCAGCTGCTCACCTAGAACAGTAGAGTTGACACACCCTAGCGGAGTCAAAGTAACAGCAGAGCCACAAAGAAGAACAGGGAAGAGATCCAGAACATGCATTCTGAGACAGTTGGTATACTCCATTGAGGAACAGACGATCGAAGAAGTACCTGTAGTATGTGAGTACCCGGACGTGTTTCCCGAGGAACTACCAGGACTACCACCAGACCGAGACGTGGAGTTCATAATCGAACTACAACCAGGCACAGGGCCTATTGCTAAGAGGCCGTACAGAATGTCAGTGGAAGAGCTGGAGGAACTCAAGAAGCAGCTGAAAGAGATGCTTGAAAGCGGTGTGATTCGACCAAGTGCATCCCCATGGGGATCACCAGTGTTGTTTGTGAAGAAGAAAGATGGATCAATGCGCATGTGCGTAGACTATCGATCCTTTAACGCAGTGACGATCAAGAACAAGTACCCATTACCTCGAATCGATGACTTGCTAGATCAGTTAAAGAAAGCCAAATACTTCAGTAAGATTGATCTGAGATCGGGATACCACCAAATGAAGATTAGAGAAGGTGACATTCCCAAGACAGCCTTTGTGACTAGGTACGGGCAGTACGAGTTCACCGTTGTGTCCTTTGGGTTGACCAACGCACCTGCTTACTTCATGAACATGATGAACAAGGTATTCATGGAGGAACTAGACAAGTTCGTAGTGGTGTTCATTGACGACATACTAGTCTACTCTGAAACAGCCGAAGAACATGAGAAGCATCTGAGAATTGTACTAGAGAGGCTGAGGCAGCATCAACTTTACGGAAAGTTCAGCAAATGTGAATTTTGGTTGGAGAAAGTAGCCTTTTTGGGTCATGTGTTGACAGCTGAGGGCGTAGCAGTCGACCCAGAAAAGATTGAGGCAGTAGCAGAATGGAAGCAGCCGAAGAGTGTCACGGAGATTCGGAGCTTTCTAGGATTGGCAGGATACTATAGAAGATTCATTGAGAACTTTTCCAAGATTGCCAAGCCAATGACCGAACTACTCAAGAACAATGTCCCATTCGAGTGGACGGACAAATGTGAAAGAAGTTTCCAAGAACTCAAGCACAAACTCACTACAACTCCAGTATTGACCCTGTCAGATATTCGCAAAGATTTCGTAGTCTACTGCGATGCTTCAAGACAAGGTTTGGGATGTGTTCTGATGCAAGAGGGCAAGGTTGTTGCCTATGCATCGAGGCAGCTGAGGAAACATGAGGAAAACTATCCCACGCACGACCTGGAACTGGCAGCAGTGGTACATGCATTGAAGATCTGGAGGCACTACCTGATTGGCAACAAGTGCGATATCTACACAGATCACAAAAGTTTGAAGTATTTCTTCACCCAATCTGAACTGAACATGAGGCAAAGAAGATGGTTAGAACTGATCAAAGATTACGATTTGGAGATACACTACCATCCTGGCAAAGCTAATGTTGTGGCAGATGCCTTAAGTCGAAAGAGTTATTGCAACAACTTGATGATAGAAGAAAGTCAGCCAGAACTAGCGAAAGAGTTGTACATGCTGAAACTCGAGCTAGTAAAAGAAGGAAAACCCCAGGAAATGAGGGTGAAGTACAACCTAGGAGACCGTATCAAAGAAGCACAAGGAAAGTGTCCAGAAATCCAAGAAGTAAAGGAGGATATTCAACGTGGAGTAGCACCTGACTTCCGGATAGATGAAGCAGGGACAGTATGGCTGAAAGACCGTATCTGTGTACCACAGGACGAGGAAATCAGGAGAACAATTCTCTCAGAAGCTCACGAGTCCAAGTACTCGATACACCCAGGATGCACTAAGATGTATCAGGACCTGAAGGATAAATTCTGGTGGAAGAAAATGAGAGAGGACATAGCAGAGTATGTAGCCAAGTGCGACTCTTGTCGAAGAATCAAAGCAGAACATCAAAGACCAGCGGGACTGCTGAAACCACTGGAAATTCCAATGTGGAAGTGGGAAGATATCAGCATGGACTTCGTAGTTGGCCTACCCCGCACTCAGAAAGGAAATGATGTCATTTGGGTCATAGTTGATCGATTAACGAAAGTAGCTCACTTCATACCAGTCAAAAGCACACACTCAGTAAGCAAACTAGCAGAGTTATACATAGACAACATTCTCAAGCTGCATGGGGCACCAAGAAGTATTGTGTCAGATAGAGGACCCCAATTCACAGCTCAATTCTGGCAGAGCTTACATCAAGCCATCGGGACAACCTTGGAGTATAGCACAGCTTACCACCCCCAAACAGATGGGCAGACTGAAAGAGTAAACCAAGTTCTCGAAGATCTGTTAAGGGCTTGTGTTCTAGCATACAACACAGACTGGGAAAAGAGTCTATCTTATGCAGAATTCTCCTACAACAACAGTTACCAGGCCAGCCTACAGATGTCACCCTTTGAGGCACTTTATGGCAGAAAATGCAGAACACCTCTAATGTGGTCAGAGGTGGGAGAACGAACATTCTTTGGACCTGACATGATTGTAGAGGCAGAAGAAAATGTGGCCAAGATCCGAGAGCACCTGAAGGCAGCTCAGAGCCGACAAAAGAGCTATGCAGATAAAAGGAGACGAGATCTGGAGTTCGAAGTAGGAGACTTCGTCTACCTGAAAGTGTCACCCCTCAGAGGGCATAAGAGATTCCAAGTGAGAGGAAAGCTAGCACCCCGTTTTGTTGGACCGTACCAGATACTGGAGAGAGTAGGAAAGCTAGCCTACAAGCTAGACCTACCAGAGGAACTAGCGGGAGTACACCCAGTGTTCCATGTATCTCAGCTGAGAAAGTGTTTGAGAGTACCAGAACATGAGATCAAAACAGAGGCATTAGACCTACAAGACACCTTGGAGTATCTAGAGTACCCAGAAAGGATACTAGACCGAGCAGTCAAAGAGACCAGAAGCACAACTATCCCGTTTTGCAAAGTACAGTGGAGCAATCACTCAGAAAGGGAAGCCACTTGGGAAAAGGAGTCAGTGCTGAAGGAGAAATACCCCCACTTGTTTAAACCATAGGTAATCACAAATCTCGAGGACGAGATTCTTGTGAGGGGGGGAGACTGTAACAACCCTAAAATTCCTATAGGCTTTGTTGAGTGCAAAAATTCGAGTTTAAAAATTTTTGGTGGAATTGAGTGCATGCAAACAAACATATAAGAGTGTCTTCTATTTGCTCCCTAAATTCTTAGGCAATTTAAATTCAAATTTAAAATCAATTTGAAGTGCTAAGGATGAAATAGTGTGATTTGGATTTATTTGGATTTATTTGGATTTTTGGTTGGTTTGAATTCAAATTCTAGATTTGAATTCAAACTCTAATTGACTAAACTAATTTCCAAACCTATTCCTGTTCGTGGGCCGAAATCTCAAAACCAAAGTCCAAGAAACCACCCTGAACTCTTTTTCCAATTCAACCGACCAAGCGGCCCGCTCGGCCTTTCGGCCCAGCTCGGCCCAGCCGTTCGCCGCGTCGACTCCGCGTCGCCGTTTCCTCCCACTGACAGGCGGGCCCCGCCTGTCAGCCTTCCTCTCCCCCGCGTCATCGTCTTCCTCTCGCCGCTCTCTCTCTCTCCCGCGCCGCGCCGCCCGTGACCTCCAACCACCCGAGCTATGCGGCCCGACGCGATTGCGCCGCGTGTCCTCGTGCGCTCGAGCCACCCAATCTCGCCGTCCGTGCCCAGGAAACCCTAGCGCCTATCCCCTATTTAACCCACCGCCGGCCGTCTTCTTCCCCAAGCCGCGCCGCCCCTCGGGGGTACTCCAGATCCAATTCGCGTGGGTGTGAGGTGCAAGGAGTGGTGGGGAAGGGGTTCAGCGGGAGCAGAGGCAAGGAGAAGAGCCGGGGCGCCTTCCCCGCAACGCCGCCGCCGAAGCCATCGCCGCCGCTCGTGGAGCTGTCAAAGGGGAGCCGAACCAGGGACGAGAGGAAGCGCACGAACACCGCCGAACTGCGACGAGTCTACCCCGAGCTGCAGCGATCGACTACTAGCCCTAGGTGAGCTAACCGCGAAGCCCCTTCCTTCTTCCCCAATTCCGGCCGATCTTCGCCGCCGCCGCCGCTTGCTAGCCTTCTGTGAACCGGCCATCAGGCCGTGTATCTTCTGCAGGGACCCCTCGAGCCACTGCAGCCGTTCGCAACCGCCGACGCTATAGCTTGGACCCTGGCCGCCATGCTGTCGCCGCGCACCGAGCAAGCTTGGGCCGCGTGTGCGCCATGGCCGTGGCGCGGTCAAGCCCATGGCTTGAACTGCGCGCACGCGAGCCAAACTCACTCACGCACACACGCACCACCCAGCACCCGAGCACGTGCACGATCCTCGCGGTTAGAAGCCCCTGGCTTGTGCGTCGCCACGGAACCGGCTCGCCGGAGCACCCGTGCCACCGCCGTCGCACGTCGGGAGCCCAAGCCAAACCCTATCCGAGCCCTTGTTCACCCTGTCCGTGACCACCGAGCCCTAGCGAAGCTAACCCGGCCATCCTAGCCCCGAGCCGAGCCATCTCCGGCCAGTACCGCCGCCGACCGTCGCCGCCGGCGTGCTCCAGAGCGCGTCGCGCGCGCGTCGCGTCGCGCCACGGCCACGCCACACCGTGGACCACACCAGCATCACACACAGCCGCGCACAGAAGATCCCAGTCGGCCACAGATCGATCCCATACACCCGGCTCACGTGGACCTATCTCACGGTTCACGGTGGACTCCGTCCACCAGGCCAGATCCAGCAGCCGCCCCTTCGTGGGCCGAATCTCACGTTTAAGTCTGTTTAACCACCCTAAACTCTTCCGGCCCAGTCGCTTTCGGCCCAGTTCCAGCCCAGCCATCGTTTATTCTTTTTCTTTTAACCAGCGCTGACGTATGGGACCCACCTGTCATACTCTGCGAGTCACTGACACATGGGGCCCACTGACCAGAGTTGACCCGCTGACCGTTGACCCCGTTGACCGTTGACCGTTGACCGGTCAACGCTGACGTCAGCAGGGCCCACTGCTGACGTCATCCTAGGCGGACCCCACTGCTGACGTCAGCATGGCGTCATGCTGACGTCAGCAGGCTAATTATTTGTCTGTTTTCTTTTTCGGAAATTATTTAATATTTTCATAAAATGATTTAAACTTCGAAAATTAATAATAAATCAATCGTAGCTCAGAAAAATATGAAACCAGTTTCTATATTTTTCTAAAATCTTGATCTACGTGTTAGTATAGAGTTTGGTGTTATTTGGGTCTTCTTTCGTCGCTGTCTTAGTGTTTCTTTGCTAGTAGATGCGTCTTATTTTATTTTCCGCGCCCCTAGGAGCTCCGGAGAGTCAGGAGGAGCCGGACTACTACAACAACTGCTTTGACGAGGACGAAGACCTTTACCCAGGTTCACGCCCGACCATCTCTGAAATACCTATTAGACATGCAAACTAGTATGCTAGCGCTTTATTTTACTCGCATGATAAACCTGCACTGCCTTTGTTATTATCCTGTTACCTTGCTACCTACTACTCACTTTATAAATATGCTATGCTATGCATGTGTTGGGATGGTTGTGATTGATCCTCTTGGCGTGAGTTGTGGGTGGTTTGGGAGGAGTAGTGCAGCTAGGCGGTGTAAGCGAGTAATTAAGGACCGAGTCGTGCCCCCACTTTGGACTTGGGATTTACCGTGCTCACCATCTACCCAGTATGGGGAGGGTTCCAGCAAGCCTACTCTAGTGCGGCGCCGAGACTGTAGGAGAATCGAGTTTGATATGTGTAGGGGGGATTCGTTGCGGCGTAATCTCCTTGATTTACCACGGCCCCCGACTGGCCCCGGTGGGAAGGTTTCACGACCCTGGGGCAGATGTTAGATCGGATGTTTCCCGAGCCCAGGGAGACAGGATTGGCGCCGCTACTGTTTAGGGTCTTTGTTGTGGGCTGTGTCTCAGGTTGGTTGCGGACTAGCCTTGCAGCCCGGATGGATTCCTGGAGTGCCACCTCTGCAGAGTGTAAACTATACGTATAGCCGTGTCCACGGTTACGGACGACCCATTTCTGAGAAGCCCCGGCTAGCATGGGAATCTGCTTTCTTACCTCATCCTTGATTTGGGTTATGAGAGATTGGTCCAGCTGAGGCTGTTGAGACAAGGTGGGGAGGGAGCTCACCGAGTCGACTAGTGAGTGAAAGGAGTTGGAGGTTAATGATTTGCGGGAACCTGCCGTGGCAGGACGAGCCCGATGGGAAAAATGTGAGGCTGATGGTTGGTTTTGGGGAGTGTTTGATGTATGAGTGTGAGCAGGAGTTGGTGATGAGATGAAATTGGGTTATTGCTGCTGCTTGCATAAGAAGACCCTGGCTTAAACCTTGATTATTTCTGTATCCTTAGAATAGGCCACCTTTAAAGCTTGCATCATATTATGGTTGGTGACGTGGACCTGTCCCATTTCCTTGGGGACAGACTTTGGGTTCTCAGGTGAAGACCCCGACCGCGAGTTCAACCAGGACGGGTGGTACGACTGAAGGGTGTGCGCTACGCTCAAGGATGCCTGTGGAGGAGTGGTCCCAGTTGTTCTAGCTACCGCTGCGCAGATGTTTCTTATTGTCGATTTAGCCCAGAGGGCTTGTACCAGACGCTTTGTCTTTATATGAGTCATGTAATGAATCTTTTATCGTTGTATGGATGTGATATTCGACTGAGATGAGTTCTGTACGAGATAGCTGCTATTCCTGGGACTATCTCAAGGGTACAGGGAGTCGGGTTCTCGTCGGTGAGAATCCGGTTCGTCACACAGCCCGCGCGCGTTCGCCGCGCTTGGGCTGTCGGGCTTCCAGGGCTGCGCGCAGCTCCTGTACCTGCTGGCGCTCCTGTTGGAGCTTGGCTTCTAGCTCTTGCACCTGCGCAAGCTGTGCCTGTGCGAGTGCGGCTTCGCTTGCCGGCTCAGCGGGTGCCGGTGGCGGTTTGTCGTGTCCGGCCCCGTCGCGCGTCTCTTCGTCCTCTCCCACGGACTCTACTTCGCCGTCGAGGACAAAGCATTCCCGCTTGGGGTCGTATTCCCCTTCGCTGGAGTCGTCGGAGCAGGTGAGGCAGAAGTCCGCGACGGCCTGGAAGGTGACAAGGCCTTCACGGTCGCGCAACCCGGAGTAGTACAGGTCCGGGTGCTCCCGGCCGCGCACATTTTCTCCGTCCTCGGACTGGAGCTCGCCGGGCGAGGAAATGCTGGGGTCGCGGACCGCACTCAGCTGGTGACCCGGCGAATCCTCGCGCGCGTTCGGGTTGGCGCTGATTGCCACGGAGTAGCTTGTGGCCGCGTTGTTCATCCTGTATGGGAGCCGCGCCAGCCCGACCACATTTTCCCAGCGCGTTCCCTCCGCGGGAGCCGCCGGCGGGGGTCCGCTCTCCTGTAATGTGGCAGCGGGCTGGAGCAGCAGGTGTGCGTCCCAGTCAGTGAGGACGATGCGCGGAGCAACGCGCCGCTCCACACGAATCTGCAGCTCGCGCAGTCTTCGTCGTCGCCTGAGCTGGGCCGGCGTCGGCGGTGTCGGGGTAACGGGCGTCATGTTGGGCGTCCTGGAGGCGAGCCGCATGAGGAGGCCCTCGCCGGTCGCTTCGAACTCCAGGCTCCCAAACATGATCCGGTATCCACGCGGAAGCGGGCCGGGGGATCCCGTGGCGGATCGTGGTGACATGGCCTTGGCGTGGCCTGTCGTCAAGGGAACTGATCGGGTGTGGTCGACCACAGCGCGGCCCCCTACCTGGCGCGCCACTGTCGGTGCCGGTATTGGCCGGCTAATCCCCGGCGCCAAACAGAATGCGTTGTGTCCCGTCCCTTGACGGTTGATGCAAGAGCTAGCACAATGAGACATGCGTTTATTCTGGTTCCGACCGTGAGGTCGTACGTCCAGCAGGGTGCGCTCGGGGCGCTGTACTATCTTTCACCGGAGTGCTTGCAGAGGGGGGCTACAAGCAAGGCGGGAGAGGAGGAGTCTCCAAGTCCCTGAAAGCGAGTATGGGAGTGATTGAGTGTCTGTTGTTGTCTCTTCGTCGGTCGGTGTCTGTGTGATCGTTTTTCCTCCTCTCTCCCCTCCCCCTCCTCCGTCGTTCCCTTCCTCCTTTTATAGGCCAAGGAGAGAAAGGCGAGGGAGGGGTTTTACAAGTACAAGCGTGACGTGTGCTACAGAGATATGCACTGGTGAGCATGGCGTCGGGCGTGCCATCGTCCTTGACCCTGGCAGGAGAAGTATGGCGAGCCCCGGCTTCTACAGATGTCATGGTCGTCCTTGTGCTTGTCCTGGAGTGATTTCGAGGGGTGTTGTTGCCGTGACCCGTGTCCAGCTGTCCGTCGATGGTTGATTCGAGGGCGGGGCAGGTGAAGAATGACGAGAGTTGGCAACACAGGGGTCGGCGTGGTGGTCGTCGTCAACCACAGTGCGCGGCGTGCTCGGCACACTAGGGGATGGCCGAGAGTTGGTGGATTTGACCTGGCGTTCGTCATCACCAGACAGAGAGTTGGTGGAATAGTGGTGCGGATTGACGCCTGCAAGTCCGCACAGGGTCTCGCGTAGCGCCGCATGCGTCCTCACAGTGGTGGCAAGGACGGACAATGACCGGAGCAGGTGGAACAGCGAGCTCTGTTGGTGTCAGCGGCGCGGCGTGGGGGAAGATTGCCTTTTGACTTTGGCGCCCGCTTGATGGGGCGGGCATTAAATGCCTTTGTCGGGCGGCGCGCCAGAGTGCGTCGTGCCGAGTAGAGGGGCGCCCTCGAGCGAGGCAGAGTCGGCTCGCCCGCTCGAGGGGATTCGCGACCCTCGAACGAAGCGGAGTCGGCTCGCCCGCTCGAGGGGATTCGCGACCCTCGAGCGAGGCGGAGTCGGCTTGCCCGCTAGAGGGGGTTCGCGACCCTCGAGCGAGGCGGAGTCGGGGGTAGCGACTCGGGTCCCCTTGATAGGCGAGCTCGGACGGCCATCCTGGGCCGTGAGTTTGCGTTGGGCTGCGTTGCCCTGGTGGCTCTTTCGGGCCGTCGGTGATTCGACCTTTCGTGGTTAGTGTTTTTTGAGGGTGATTACCCCAATGATTAGGGGACCCCCTGGGTTTGTCCCCGACACTAATAAATATTGTACCCCCTTCCCCTGGTAAAGGGCTTCGCAACATTTGTGGCCCCATTAAGACTAGTGGATCGAATCTAGTTGTCTCTTGGGCATATTCCCAACAATCTCCCACTTGCACTAGAGACAATCTCATAAGCAATTTTTAGTGTTCCAAACCTCTTAAGTGTGTGACCCTATGGGTTCACGTACACATAGACATGGTTCGAGTACTCCTACTCGTTACGATAGTTGATAGCGGCCTCTAGCAAGACGTGTCAACTCCCATGAATACGTAAAGATCATATCAGACGAACCACCACAACATCACGTACAAGCTATTCCCTTTGCCTCACGATACTTGGTCTAACTCCAAGTAAGACCTCCCTTTCTCGAATCTGTGAGTCGGATCCTTCAAGAGGTTAACACTTAACCTAGCACGGCCATGTATTTCTTGATCCGATCACTCGAGGGGCCAGAGATATCTCTCTCGTAGGCATATCCTCAACCAAATCTTCTCTTCGTACGTAGTTTGGAGGGGTGACTAATCTTTTTTTCGAAAAAAAGTCCTACTTGTTTCGGTTTCATGGCCTTGGGCTGAGATGGGCCGACCAACCTGAGGTCCGACCCACGGCAGATTTGTCGCCCAAGCGTTTCACTATAGCAGTCCCAGCCGCAGAATGTTATTCTTTTCGCCTGCCTCTCCCCAATTCCCAAACCTACCTACCTCCAAGTCCAAACCTTTGCCTCCCTCGAAAATAAGGGAGGAATCCTTCCCAATTCCGGCGCAATTCGTACTAGTGATCGAGGCGGCAGCGTCGCCCGATCACGGCCACTACCACCTCGTCGCCACCGTCATCAAGAGGAGCCCATGGCGGCTTTACGCTGCCGTGGAGGCGGCGCCGCCTTCCCGGCGTCGCTGAGAATAATGGCGGTTCGGAACGGGGATGGCTGCGGCGGCATCGTTGCCATGCGAGGCGGCGGGTGGAGCAAGGAGACTTCCGTTAGGTTTATCTCGTCCCCGGCCTCCCGATCTCCATGGGTGGCAGTAAGTGTTCTTCTCTCGACTGTTCGGCTGCAAATTAGGTTTATGTCCAAATCGGATCGGATGGAGATAAATCTTAAGCTATCGATGCTGTTCCGCAGCGCTGCTCGCCTGGTACCCTTCCCCCTGATGCGGAGGAGGTCCACAATAAGCCGAGGAACGATGCGAGCGAGGTGTTGAAGGCCGAGATTGCCGATACGTTCCGCCCCCTCCGGCGGACCCTGTCTGGCGTGCTCTCTCTGGCCACAGTCTACGACCTTAAGGACTACCAGATGGGCATGCTCTCCGGTAATGTGATCTTTCTACAGTTGTTCCCAGGAACAATCCTGTTGCATTTCATCGAGTTGGTTATTGAACTCCTTTTGGTACTAACTGGGTGTATGCTCATAGGCGTGGTGCTTTTACTTGTTGGATGTTACAAGCTGTGGAAGGCGGCTCCTGCTATCTTCCTTGATGCTGCCATTGGATTCATGATTTACAAGCTTAGTGTCGTGTCCTCGAAGCTGGATCAACAGTGCAAGTCCAACAGCTTGGTTACCCGACTGCTATTCGGTATCCACTCACTTTACTTGTAACTCAGCCTTCACATTACAATACTGAGTGCTAGCAGAAACAAGGAATAAGGATCTGATATCAATGGGTAAAAGTACATTTAAAGGGACTAACTTGTTCTACACACGCTGACTTAAGGTTACTATAGCTGGGAATTCTAGGCATCTCATTTGTGTTGGAGAGTAATTTTCTATAGTAATACCATTATTGAGCCTATGACAGTGCATACAACGTAACATCGTACTACATCCATAATGTACTTTTATGCAATTAGATTCTGCCATTCTTATGCATAATATACTACTTAATATGATTAAATATTTCTTCAAGAAAGAAGCTGTAATTTTGCTAAAATTATCACTCAATTTTGGCTCATAATGAGGCAACAGTGGATATTTCCTGCCAAGTATCAAGTAACTTTATTAGTTGATATTAAGTCACTTGTTTTGAGTGCTGGGACAATTCATTGTTTATTCCAAACTGCATAATGCTAGTGCTAACATCATGGACACTACAGTGAACTTTTGATCGAAGGTAAACATTTTTTGTTAAAATTTGCTGTGAACTATATCCATGGAGTATATACACAATCAGTCTAAGACATGCACAACTTCTGTTCTTGTATGAAGCTAGATTCCATGCTCATGAGCATCCATGCTCTGTAACTTAAGACATAGGCTTCAAGTTGGTTCAGAATGCCAGGATTTTAAATTTATCCTATCCTTGACTGGAGTACGTCCATTACTGTTATGTGCCAAACTATTGCCACGAGGCCTTCTGGAGAAAACATAAAGATCTTCATATATAATGGCTAATTCTTAATTGTGATTTTGAATTGCTATGAAGTGTTTTGCTGGTGACCGGTGAATATGAGTGTAAGAATTAAATCCACTGATTCTTCTTCATGACTTATCTAGAAACTTTAATATCATAGGGAACATGAGGTCATGAACTTAACTGTACCTATATCGATTCTTACCGCTGTTCTGTTTTTCTGATCCCATGGTTTTTTTCCTCGTTTTCCATGGATCAAGCTACCTTTTCTTGTCGTTTGATGTTTATTATTTAATTTTGAATGCAGGGATCATACTTTTCATTACTCTTAAGGAACGCGGAAATAAGTATGTACTTCTTGATGTTATCAGGTCAGTACTCAATGAATGTAACAGTATTTATTTATCAGCCAAGAAGTTTTCTGCATATTGTTGTGTGTCCTTTTAAAACATCTGCTGTCTGATCGTGAACTGCAAATGTTACTATGTGCTAATAACTAGCTAGGCGTCCAATCGTTTATACATCGAAGCTATTTTGTACTTGGGACCGTTTTTCTTTTCTACTATTATATCTTTAGACTGCCACTTTCCAAGCTTAAAAGTGGTATTAGTGCTATGGCATGCAGTTGTATTTAGAGGTATAGTTATAGGTTATATTTACAGTGGTACAGTTAAAGCAGGATAACAGTACCATGTAGAGGCCGTCTCTGTGTTAATAGCATAATAATGACATTGTTGCAATGTAGAAGGGAATGCTGAACATACCCGTCTTAATCTGCCGATCGGACCATATAGAGGCTGTCTGTGTGTTAATAACATAATGACATTGTTGCAATGTAGAAGGGAATGCTGAACATAGCCGTCTTAACCCGCCGATCCTACCTTTCAGAACTGAACAACGGATTTACGTTTCACCAGTACCTTGGCCATCCATAGAACCCTGACTTTGGCTTTGAGATTGGTAGCATGGAAGTCACTGTTTTAGATGTGATACTTCAGCTGCTGTCAGTAGTCACTAAATCTGTATAAGATCATTTACAGCAACTCGAAACTGCCATGGTTGGCCCTGAGCCACCTCACTTAAAAGGCTAATTAGTATCTGTTGGTTGTTGATGACATGTGCTACTGAAGTTTTTCTTCGCAAAGTAATTTGCACCCCCAAGTCCCCTATCTGCTGAATGATCCCTCCAGTCGATGTTAAAATTATGCATGGGCACAAGGCCAAGGTGGCATCACAGCATTTGAGCAAACTGTGTTACACAATGTTTTTGCTTACTGCTTTTCCTCATATTGCGACCGTTTTATTTGGAAATGCACTGTTCTGTAACTAACTAAATTATGTTCCATGATACAGGGTGCCACTGTATTTCTTGTACCTTGGTACATTCATGTTTGATGTAGCAGGACTGAAGAAGTACGGAAGGCAAACTCTCATATCCTTCATCAATCTGCTGAGAACTAAGGGTGGGATAAAAGAAATATTCCGGATTGTGTGGTATCCTGGCTATGTTTCCCCATATGATGATGGCTTCGATTGGAGTTGAATCTCCGGGTTGAGGTTTCACAGTTCGGTCCCTTTCTGTTCCAGGCCAAAGATTAGCTAACTAGCTAACCTCGTCTGTAATTGACTGATTGGAGTCATACATGTAGGATGATATCTATGATATATCACTGTTATTATGGATAAATCTTCAGGATGGTATGTTTGTCCTGCCCGACCATGTTTCTCCATCGTTCCTAATGACGACGAGACTGGTGTTATTTTGTTCAGGGCCCGTTTGAATGGCACAACATTTTCGTGCACCGTCTCAATTCTGTCTGTAGCGGCCGTCTCAATTCTGCGTTCCAATATTTCAGACGGGCCTCTCATGTTCCATGGTTCGTTAATGTTGGCCGTGTGTATCAGTAGAAACATCAGCAGAGAATATCCAAAGAAAAACGACCCTATTTTTTTTTGTTTCCTCGAGAACTCTACGAAACGAGTCCGGAAGCAACAGCCAGTCGAGAACTCTACGAAACGAGTCCGGAAGCAACAGCCAGCCGGATTAGTTCAGTTTTGTTCCTTTCCGAGCCGAACACGTACGAGTATCCTCAAGTCAATATAACAGTGCCAACCGGCCGATCCACAGGACCACACATCCAACATACAAATCACGTTCCCTATACAAATCACGTTCCCTGGTCGAGCCAATGGCGGCTGCCGGCTTGCTGTTTCCCGGCGTGGGCGCGCTGGTGCCCCGCCCGGCGTCGTGCCCGCCGCGCCTGGCGGCCACCCCATCACGCGTTCGTCTCCCCGCCGCCCCGGCGCGCGTCGTACGTTGTCTCCGCTCTGCCCCCCGCCCGACGGCGTGCGCGCGGCTGCGGTGCGCTAACACCACCACCGGCCTCGACGGCGTGACCGAGGACGACGTCGCGGGCCTGCCCTCGTGGGGGCCGAGCATCGAGGAACTCATCGAGTACGGGAACACGGACTTCAGCCCGGATGCCATCCATGAACGGTTCGTGCGTGAGTCCAAGGAGGCCACAGCCGCCGTGAAGGGCGCCGTCGCCGGCGTGTTTCTCCGCCCGCTCCGGGAGCTCTTCCAGGACGTGCGCAAGCTCAAGAGCGTCTATGACGTTGAAGAGTTCCAAATCGGCATGCCCGTCGGTACGTATATACAAATACAAACATAGCGATCGCAAACGTCAGCGCGACCACATTGAACGTACATGCTAACTCGCCGTAATACTCCCTCCGTTCTAAATTATAGCTCGTTTAACTTTTTTATACAAATTTGACCGTTCGTCTTATTTAAAAAAATCTGTGCAAACATAGTCAAATTTAAGTCATTTTTGAAGAATTTACGCTAATAAAGCAAGTCACCACAAAAACACGATAATTTGCACACAATTTTGAACAAGAAGAGTGGTCAGACTTAGAGACAAAATTGTCAAACAAACTATAATTTGAAACGGATAGGATATACGTCAGCGACAACATTGAACATACATGCTAACTCGTCTGTTGTGTAATATGGAGGTGCTCTCATGGGGTGTGTGGCGGTATACCATCTTTGGAAGGCTGCACCATCGGCGTTCATCAATTTCGCGCTGCACTACACTTTCTATAGGCTATGCATCATGGCGGCTGATGTCAGGAGGCGGGGTTTCGCCACCGACCTGATCATTCGGCTTAAACTATGTCAGTCCATTTTTCTCCACCCCTCTTGGTAAATTATGGTTAGCAATAGGATCTATGCGGTACAAAACAGATTATAATTATTTCTTCAATGATTAAGTTAAATTTACAATTGTATGCAGTTATTACCGTGGTTATGCTTCTCAAGGGCATCATCGATCAGGTTGCCTTCTATGATTATGTACTCAGGTTCGTACAGAGCGACTTATTTAATTTATGTTTCATCATGCCATTATTTAATTTGTGTTTCATCATTGCTCGTGATGTTTTCTAGTTGCCCAATTCTTTGTTAATTACTATTATTTGGTCACGGTGTTTGAAGTTGTCGCTGCTAGTAAAAATTCCTTAAAGACAACTCTCTTTTCTTTTCTTTTTCTCCTAAGCGATTCATGGCATTCCGTTCATTGTAGAAGCTTATTTTACATCTCTACAAATTTAAATATTCTTAGGAGCGGTCTTATCTGTTTGACTGGCGATTGCAGAGATATTGAAGATTCTAAAATACAAATAACATAACATTTCCATATTTAATCAAGTAACATTTATAGGATGTGCAAAATGGGAAATCGTTTTGAAAATAATACTTTATAATACACTATATTCCTTGGTACTTGAGAATAGTATGTTTTTGAAATTGTGAACTTATCCATCTGGTTAGTTTTTTTTTTGTGGAACTTGTCCAACCTTAGCATGACATGTTGATTGCATTTGGCTGGATTTACTTCTAGGAATAAATAACACTACTTTTCCTGTGGTTGACGATGTGCTTCAAGATCAAGTCCTATCCGTTGGTTTAGTCACTCATAGGTTCTAAGGAAGTAAGTAGGGTGTGCATGTGTCTATTTACAGGATTGAGTGCGTATGTTGTATACATGTATGTGAGCATCATTGTATGTACTATATTTCACTAAGAATGATTTCAAATTTAATTGTGTTTGATTTCCATGGTAACTTCAACTAGACTTTAGTAGCTTTTAAAGATTATTGGACATACCCCCTCTGTTTTCTTACACGCCACATTATGAAATTTCTGTAACTTAGGTAAGTGCTTTACCAACATATGTATTGCAGTAAAAAATAAATAGAATTTAACCCATTCATGCTTATTATAACTAGTTATTTTGGTTTTCTACTTGCTGCCTTAACTATAACCCAGCTCTATTTATTGGCTTGAACAAAATATGTCTTATTTGAAATAAATTGAATGAATAATTCAGAAAAGAAGAATCTTTCTTTTGGATCCCTGGTATTCTAGTCTCTTTTCCACACTAATAACCAATTCTTTTCTTGGCCATTGAGATTCATGGATAATTTAGACTATTATTTAGAGATATATCGTACCTCTATCTGATTATTATACAACTTTAACCAACTTTATTATTAAATACTATTCAACTATATTTATTTAGAATCTTTCTTTTTCTTGCTCATTGGTATTATCATTGAGATTCGTGGTTTGTCCTAAATTAATGTTATCCAACTTTAACCAACTTTATGGATAAATATAAATCTATGAACTATAAACCAAATATGACACCTAAAAAAGAATAGAGGAAGCTCTTCTCATGAAGTACACATGGTACAAGGGAACTCCATATGCAACATGCACACAAGATATTCCCAATTTTGTTTGAATACATATAGGAAATAAATATTTGCGGTCAAACTTTTCTTGCATTATATGTTTTGATTGATGAAGTATTTTCACTTAGAATAAAATTAGAAAAGAATATTGGCCAAAGGTTGGGTCACTAGAATAGAACTAAGAAATGTCACCCAAAACAAGGATACAACTAAGAAAAAATATCTCAATTTTCCTTTTATTTGTTTTCGATCTTTCTCATGCTGTGCTTCCATGCATCCTTCATTGGCTAAACGTTATTTTCCACGTGTGATACAGGTTTGCACTTTTCTCCATCTATTTTTTCTCAGTCAGCTGGGAGGTTAAAGGCCTAAAGAAATACGGGAGATATATGCTCCCAATGCTCTTCGACTCTTTTAAGACGCCGCAAGGAAGACGTGAGTGGTGCGACACTATATCTGAGATCAATTTTGGCATCGATGAAGACGACTGATGGTGAACCATGATGAAGATCGATTCCGGCCATTTGTTTACATGTATGCACTCGTGCTTGTATTGCATCTTGAAAGATTTGGTATCATGAAAAGAAGTGTGATATAGCTTTCACAAAAAAGTTATCCCTCACGTGCTGGCTGTAGTTTGTGTTTCTTTGTATAATTATTAGAAAAGAAAAGGTTTGGCCTCTTCCAACGGAAGGGCACACAGTCCCGACAAATGTTTCACACATTTCAGGTTTCAGCACTACATCCTTTGTGTCAGAATCATACTCTACCACTCCATTTCAGCTGTGTCGTGTAAAGATTTACCATAGCAACACAATCAAAATTGAAACATAAATGAATGTGTTTTAGAGAAGTTGCTTCTCGATTTCAAAATATAGAAAGACGATGTTGCCAATCTATTATAACAGAGCGAGATGAAAATTGTGGAGAACAAAGGCACATGTACGCTCCCAGCAGTACACAAGTTGTAGATACACGTCACTGCATTACTTGGTTGTCCGAGGCGCAGTTACATGCACAATGTACGGCATAATAAGAACTACATCGATCAATGCGCATCCTATGAAGTTCTTGTAACTTTGAAAGCTGAAAGGCAACCTTAAACTTTGAGATACATACCCATCCAGTTTGGGCCACAAGTTGTAGATACACGTCGCTGCATAGACACACAATGTATGCCATAATGAGAACTACATAGATCAATATGCATCCTATATGAATGGTTCTTGTGATGACTTCAAAAGCTGAAAGGAAAATCTTTAACTTCGAGACACCCATCCAGTTTGGACCTCGTCACATCTGTGGAATAAGACATAATTTATGCATTAAGAAAATGAATTTTCCACATTGCTTGAGCAAAAGAAGGGATGTATTTTTCCAGTTGCTATTCTCCAACTAGTAAAAGTTGTACTTAGTGAACAATATAACCACAAATTATAACTTCTATAAACAATAGTATAACCTCAAGTTGTACTGTAGCTTTTGGACTTTAGAGGAAGTCATGTTGCAGAAACCATTAATTGAATTTAGAGAAGCCTAAAAAGATTGTGCTGACGACCATCCAAAAAGGAGGTGATCAGTTGTTTCCAAAAAGGATTGTGCACATATCCAACAAACAGACTTTCCATAATTTCTATTGCCTCTTCTTGAGTTGAATTCCAGATTGAATACGGATTGTAAAGGTAGCCATAAGAAATTTTTAAGCTTCAGCATTACATTTCCACATCATTCTACTTACTCATCCATGTAGTACTCACATCCGTAACATCTAGTTTGTACTAGATAACATCTTAAGCATGTATAATGCATTGAATTCACATGACTAATCACATATATTGAACAACTGAAAGAGACCGGGAGATTAGCATACCGTTTAACGGAAGATGATTGGAAAAATGTGTGAAACAAACTTGTATATCTTCTCAGCCTTGTCGCAGATGTTGACTATCAGCAACGCATGATCTGATCTAGGGTGCTTCACGCAGGCAAGTGTGGCGATACCAGTGGCGAAGATGAGAACGAGTACTGTGAATGCGTTACGCTTGCCATTTGCCTTAAGCTCGGTCCACAGCTCCGCGACTCTAGTCAAGAAGCCTGGTTGTTGCGGCGGCGGCGGCCCCTCGCTCTCTGCAGCACGAGCTCTGCATCTCAGTGCCATTGGCGAAACAGCACAACCAAAATCGCCGTCGAACTTACGCGATACGAGTGAGAATCAAAACCCCCACGGCACTACTGCTTACCCCGAGTAGCGGCGGCGGCGGCGAAGCGCAGGGATACTGAGCGGGTGGCGCGTGAGCTCGCTGCGAATCCTCGCACCGCAGAGTAGGGACCGAAGGCGCCGGCGGAAACCTCCCCACGACGCGCGGTCCCTGCACGGAATAGCGACTCGGTACCCGAACAACGACGCGAAACTCCAAACCCCCACCCGATGCTTACCCATGGAGGAATGCAGCACGATGGAGCGCATCGGCAGGAGAGCGGCGCCCCGTACCATCCCCGGTGCCGGAGCCGCGAACCGTCCCGTCGCCGGGAGCGGAGCGAAGACGGCGGCGGCGACGTAGCCTGCAGATTCGCGTCGACACCAGTAGGATTCAAGCGAGCGAGAGAAATCCCAATCCCAACCAAATTCGAAATCGCTTACCAGCTGGCGCGGTGGAGGCGACGAAGAGTGCCGCGCGTCCTCCCGCCCCCGGCACCGACGAGAAAACGCCGGCGGAGGCCATGCCGCCGGGCGTCGTCGATCGCCGTTCGCGTGCGCGGCGGTGCGGAGCGGAAGGGGGAACAAGAGTGTTTTGGGCTAGGCACGTGTTCCGATCGGCCCAGCCGGTGGCTGCCGTCTTTTGAACCCCTACTTCGTGGGCCGTCTACGATAACCGCAGCCCAAAAATCGTCTCGATGCAGCAGGCCCGTTAGACTCCTTTGCCGTTTCTCTATAAGAACAAGTGTGTTTAGGCACGTGTTCCAAACAGCCCATCCGTAGGGTGATGATGTCTTTTGAACCTCTACTCCGTGGGCCGTCTTTTGAACCCCTCCGTTCTTTCGTTCACGGGAAGCCGCGTCAGGTTCTTCCGGCGAGGCTAATGAATATGTGCGCCGCGAGGGAGGCAGCGGAAGACGAAGCCCTTGACCAGGCTGTGGAGTGTGGAGACGCTCGCAGTTGGCGGCCGGTGTCGTGCGCCAGGCCCAGCGCGGCGATGCCGCGCAGAACTTGGAATGCGAACTGCGAACGAACCGGTGGTGGCTTGCACGCGCTAGACCCGGCCAAGCTGCTTCTGGGAGGAGGGCCGCGGGACGGGAGACGAAACGTACAGCGGCCTGATAACTGGTGGTGTCCACTCTGGAGCCGCTGCGTTGACACGAAACCGCGCCAACGAAGTCGCCGATGCCTTGGAGCAAAACCGGTCAGACCGCCTTACAGGACCGGTCAGACCGCTTTTGGAGTCTTGAAGCGAAACCGGTCAGACCGCTTTATAAAACCGGTCAGACCGCTTTTGATGGGGCGACGATAGAACCTAGGATCTCGAGCTCGGGAGGGACCCCGTCGGAGCTTGAGAGTCTAGGGTTGTTCTAGGATCGGCAGGCCACCTAGAACGCCCTCAAACGTCGTCGAGACGAGAGAAGAACAGAAGATATGGGGGTTGGAAGAGCTTGGAGTTGGAGATAAAGGTAATGCAGAACAAGAAAGTAAAGAAAACGATAAATAAGATAAAAAAGATAAATTCGATTGGATTTGATGTTGGATAGATCTCAATCGGCCATGACCCTTTATATTTATAGGGTGGGATGGTCTTCCCCTTCGAGTTGGTTTACAATATGGGATAAAAACTCTTAAAGTTCTAAACCTACTCCAACACGTCAGAAACCGGTCTGACCGCTTCTAGGAACCGGTCAGACCGGTTTGGCTGTTGCCAGATCAGCTACAGTAAAACCGGTCTGACCGCTTCCTAGAACCGGTCTGACCGGTTGCCCTGATCTGATAGGCAACTGCCAATTTTGGTCATCAACATATGCCCCCCTGTTTTTTAGCAAAGCTTGCGTGCTAGAAAACAATCTTTTGGACCAAAATCATCTAAGGACGATGATAAATAATACATCGGCCGTAAGTTCTAAGGGCGATAAATAAATTATCGGCCATACCTTGCTTTATCTCAAGTTGATGATGAAACAACTTGTTTTGGCTTCCATACTTGCTTGATTGTCGCTGGTCTTGTTGGCACCACCTTCGCAAGTTGCTTCAATGATTCTTGTTTGCTCGTTGACTGCTTCTGACATGGCTTCACACTTTTCACTTTGTTCTGAAGCTTCTTTTGTTCCTGAGCAGCCCCTATCTTCTTATATTTGGCCAAGAGCTCTTCAAAGCTCGGCCTTGCTTTGTTTCTGCCTTTTCCATGTAAACCGGTCAGACCGGTTCTGGAACCGGTTAGACCGGTTTGTGCAGGACCGGCGTCTTTGCTCTTGTTTTGCCCCCCGAGTGTTTGAGTCTTCGACTTGAACTGAGGGGTCTTTTCTGATGGCATCTTTGTAGGTCTTTCTTCACCAATGATCACATTTTTCCCTTTAGCTTTTTCGGCTTGATGCGGCCGAATCAACACTTTTGGATTCACCAATTCAAGTGTGTGTATAGGAAAAGGGTTCTCATCAACCTTCATTACATTAATCATCAATCGTCCTTGATTTATGGCCGATTGTATTTGTCTACGAAAAACATTGCAATCATTGGTAGCATGAGAATAAGTGTTATGGAACTTGCAATAAGCTCGCCGTTTCAACTCATCATTCGGCGGTATAGTATGAGAAAATTTCAATTTCCCAGCTTTTGCAAGCTCATCAAAGATCCTATCGCACTTGGTTACATCAAAGGTAAATTTTACTTCTTCGTGCCGATTTTTCTGAATCGGCTTGAGAGAAGAACAAGTGCTAGGATTATCTTTAGATGACCATACAAATTCAGCAGCATAAACCTCTTTACCCTCATCGTCTGAAGAATCATAATTGATGGTATGCACACCAAGACGATCGGGTTTAGGCTTAGAATCCTTACTTCGGCTTTCCTGAGCCAAAGCTCGTTGCATCACTTGATTAATGGTTAGAAACTCATAGCCTTCTAATTTCTCTTTGATACGAGATCTCAAACCATTAAGACATAATTCAGCAAGATCCTTTTCAGAAATAACTAAACTATAACCTCGGTTTTTTGTATCTCTGAATCTTCTAATATATTCAGAAACAGGCTCATCACTCTTCTGCCTAACCGATGTTAAGTGAGAAAGTCTCAATTCGTTATCACTATTGTAAAAGTGTTCATGAAATTTCTTCTCTAATTGAGACCATGTATGAATGGAATTAGGGGATAATGCTAAAAACCATGAGAAAGCAGTACCAGATAATGACAAAGGGAACATTCGGATTTTTAAATGATCAAGATTTCCATGAATACCCATTTGTGCATTAAATTGGCTAACATGCTCCCATGTAGTTCTACTATCCTCCCAAGTGAATTTAACAAATTCGGGTACCTTGAAATTGTGAGGATATGGTATAGCATCAAAACTCTCAGGATATGGCTTTCTACACACTAGAGTTTTGTCTTTAAGTTCTACACCGAAAGTTTCTTTAAACATAATGGCCAAATCCTTTTTATAATTCTCGAGCAATTGATCATGATAAGGATCATTTGGCCTTTGTACACTAGAAGTATTCGGTGTATGAAGTGGTACCTGGTTCGGCTGTACATACGGTACTTGTTGCGAATAAACATTGTTTGGCACTGTACCGTATGAATAACCTGAACTCTGGGGAGGTATAGGATAATATGTAGTTGCATATGGAGGAACAAAATTACCAGAAAATCCATTTGTTCGGCTAGGATCAGCCTGAACAGGATATATACTAGCAATTGGTTCAGGAGATGATTGATACGCAACTACAGGACCAGAACTGGTCTGACCGGTTTGAACCGGTCTACCAGAACCGGTCTGACCGGTTTGTAAAACCGGTCTGACCGCATTGTGTGGTTCTGGAACCGTTTGACCTTCAAAATAGTTCATCGGCATGCTAAATTGAGGCGTGGGTGTTGCCGATGATCCAGGAGGCATGACATGACTTTGTGAAGTACTAGCAACATCAAACTTAGGAGCATTACTATCATTGATCAAAGGTTGCTTGCCTAACGAGTTATTAATCATGTTTTGGACAGTAGCAAACATCTGTTTTTGACCATTGACTAATAATTGATTAATTTGCTCCAAAGTAACAGGTGGTGCTGTAGTACTCACAATGTCGTTTTCTTCATGATGTTCGTCTTCGCTTGAAACGAAGACGATCTCCTTGTCCTTGGAGATGCCACCC
Organism: Echinochloa phyllopogon; assembly: GCA_033239725.1. Lineage (NCBI taxonomy): Eukaryota > Viridiplantae > Streptophyta > Magnoliopsida > Poales > Poaceae > Echinochloa > Echinochloa phyllopogon. The sequence goes on along the minus strand of BTCW01000002.1, from coordinate 42,325,680 downwards.
TTCCGATTCTTGGAGAAGTGAGATAAAAACCATTGAGTGGCTTTTTCATCCTCTGCTGCTTTGCGTCGGGCCTCCTTCTCCTCACGGTCTTTCATGAAGGCCTCATAAGCTTGACTATCCTCAGCCGATAATTCATCAACAATCGGCTTAAGAATATTAGAACGATCAACGTCACTAGGTTTTGGTAGATTAACCATAGTAACAGATCTCTTTGCTTTCGTCCCCAGCGGAGTCGCCAAAAAGTATGTTGACACGAAACCGCGCCAACGAAGTCGCCGATGCCTTGGAGCAAAACCGGTCAGACCGCCTTACAGGACCGGTCAGACCGCTTTTGGAGTCTTGAAGCGAAACCGGTCAGACCGCTTTATAAAACCGGTCAGATCGCTTTTGATGGGGCGACGATAGAACCTAGGATCTCGAGCTCGGGAGGGACCCCGTCGGAGCTTGAGAGTCTAGGGTTGTTCTAGGATCGGCAGGCCACCTAGAACGCCCTCAAACGTCGTCGAGACGAGAGAAGAACAGAAGATATGGGGGTTGGAAGATCTTGGAGTTGGAGATAAAGGTAATGCAGAACAAGAAAGTAAAGAAAACGATAAATAAGATAAAAAAGATAAATTCGATTGGATTTGATGTTGGATAGATCTCAATCGGCCATGACCCTTTATATTTATAGGGTGGGATGGTCTTCCCCTTCGAGTTGGTTTACAATATGGGATAAAAACTCTTAAAGTTCTAAACCTACTCCAACACGTCAGAAACCGGTCTGACCGCTTCTAGGAACCGGTCAGACCGGTTTGGCTGTTGCCAGATCAGCTACAGTAAAACCGGTCTGACCGCTTCCTAGAACCGGTCTGACCGGTTGCCCTGATCTGATAGGCAACTGCCAATTTTGGTCGTCAACACGCTGCCACCGGCCTCGACGGCGTCGTGCCCCATCGCGCGTCCGTCTCCGATCCGCCGCCGCCGTCCCGACGCGCGCCGTCCGTCTCCGATCGGCAGCCCGTCCAACGACGGCGTTGCGGTGTGCTCCGGCAGTCAACCACACCACCGGCCTCGACGGCGTGACCGAGGACGTCCTCGCGGGCCTGCCCTCGTGGGTGCCGACCATCAAGGAACTCATCGAGTTCGAGAACACGGACTTCAGCCCGGAGGCCATCCATGACGTTCGTGCGCGAGTCCATGACCTCGGTGATTTGAGTTATATGCATGTACTGCACTCGGATTGTAATGGCATCTTTCCTAATACGTGAACTGTAGTGGCATATCTATGAAGCATGACAATTACAGTGCCATGGATCCAATATATAAAGGGAATATTCTACACTAATCGCCAAAATGTGTTGACGCAAATCTCGGTCAACACACGAGAGAGCGCTTGACGCGCGAGCCACGAACGGGCCAAACAGCAGCAAAACCGCGTAAAGCGATCAGACCGGTTCAGAGGAGCGGTTAGACCGGTTCAGCGAAGCGGTCAGACCGGTTTCTGGGGACAAAGCGGTCAGACCGGTTTAGTCAAGCGGTCAGACCGGTTTCCTAGGGTTTCGCTAGAATTGATTGTTCGTGAGGGTAAATACCAAGCTTACGTGCTGGAGAACGACTAGGTTTACGAGCAAACAAGTAAAGAGATAATCAACGCACTTACGTGGCGAAGAACGACTAGTTTACGAGCAAACTAGCAAAGACCGTCGAAGCTCTCGCCCGGGAGGGACCCCGTCAGGGCGTGGACGTCGCCGGCGTGCCCTAGGTCGACCAGCGAGCCTTAGGACGTCATCTCTGGTCGCGGAGATCAGCGGATGAGAAGCATGGAGATTGGAAAAGACTAGAGTTTGAAGGAAAAGGTAATAAAAATGTTTGATTCGATTGGATGTGTTTTCAATCGGCCTTGGCCCTTTATATTTATAGGGTGGGATGGTCTTACCCCGTTTGAATCGGTTACAATATGGTACAAAATAGAGTCCTAATCCTACTCAAATTACAGGTCAAAACCGGTCAGACCGGTTTGGGAAACCGGTCTGGCCGGTTTTCCCAGGTGCAGAATCTTCCCGAAGTCATAACTCTCTCATCCGGAGTCCAAAATAGGTGTTCTACATATGCATCTTGATCGTCTCGACGAGAGCTACGCAATGGTGAAGTCTAATTTGCCTTTTGAGGACTTTGAACAAACCGGTCTGACCTGTTAAGGAGACCGGTCAGACCGGTTCCCTTCAGCACAGGGCTGAAATCTTGCCAGAGCCATAACTCGCTCATCCGGACTTCGAATTGGACGATCTACATATGAATTTTGATCTTCTCGACGAGAACTATCCAATGGTGAAGTCCAATTAGCATTTTGACACTTTTACCAAAACCGGTCTGACCGGTTTGTGCACACCGGTCAGACCGGTTTGCACTGCTGTGCCACTTTGGGGTGTCAACACATGCCCCCCTGTTTCTTGGTAAAGCTTGCGTAGCAAGAAACATTTCTTCAAGCCAAAAATTGTACTAAAACAATGATAAGCACCCGTATATCAGTCACATCTTGTCTCTAATGATGAAGAAACCCAATTGTCCACACATCTTGGTCTTCAAGACGATGGATTCACCGTGCTGCTCATATTCCTGCATCTTAATGAGATATGAACTTTTGACACTTGAACCACCAGGAGCGAATCTAATAAAAGAGCTTCATATTCAACTTGATTATTGGTACACTTTTCTTCCAATCGGTTCGAAAAACTCAAAGATGGCACCACTTGGAGAGATCAAAACAATACCAATTCCTTAAAAACTATTTTCAAGCTGATCCAACAAGTATACCAAATCCATTAAGGAAAAAATGCTCATTCTATTAATCCTAGTACAAACTGGTCTGACCGGTTTGGGAAACCGGTCAGACCGGTTTCGCCTGATTAGTTGATCGACTTTCCCTTGATAAATTATTTTGCCCCCCGGGCATTAAAATAATTAGGCGATATCTCATCAGGAATTTAACACTTTAGGACGATGATCAAAGACATTCATCGGCCATATATGTTGCCAAGGATGACACAAATTATCATCCACAGTAAATTCGTCCATAAGAACATGGGCGTATACGGTATTTGTGAACCAAATAGACGATGCATTGACCAATAATTTTGATGATTTGGTGCAAACCTTATATTTGAAGATCGTTCCTTGGATCTTCTATTCTTCTTTACTTGCATTGCAACTTCTGTGGAAACATCGTCTTCGTCTTGAGTTTGAATGCTTCCTTTAGAAACCCACGCCATGCCTTTTTCTTTTAGCTCTTGGGCACTAAGTCTCTGGAGCTTCTTCTTTTGCCAACTTGATGAACCAAGTAAATGCTTCGGCTGTGCTTGAGCTTTGGATAGCGACAACTCTTTCTTGATTTCTGGCTCCTTTAACCTCTTTTGCCCAGATTTAGTATTTGGAATACAAATAGCTGAATTTTTCTCTTCATCGCCATTAATAGCCGAAGTCTTCAACACATTAATCGGCTTTTCAGCAATTGTATTCAGATCTGAACTTGTAGCTTTGCGACCATCTTTTTTCACTACATAAATCTGCTTGACAACCTTTTTCTTATTTTGAACTCTAGACCGATCTTTATACTCAAAACGGTCATTTTTAACATAAGGTTGTCTTGTGGAGCTGCATACTCTATATAATATGGCCTAAAACATGAAGGAGTATGTGCCAATGAATTATTCCACCCCCGTGATGAGTAAGAATAAAAATTAGTGGGATGTGGAGCATATGGAACTGGCATTGATGGATCAAAAGAAGAATATGGTGCTGCTGAATTAAAATCCTTTCTTTGCCAATTCCAATTCCCAGAATTATGTTTAGGAGGTGATCTTGATGATTTAGATCCATTTGACCGATTAGCACGCTTGGCCTCATTTTCTTTTAGATATTTAGCCAGAAGTTCATCAAAAGTGAGTTTCGGCCTTTTACCATTATGCTTAACACGGTCTTTACCTCCATCCATCTTAGGACGCTCTGATTTTAATATTTTTGGGCGTCCTTGGTCAGAACCGGTCTGACCGGTTTGCCCAACCGGTCTGACCGCTTTGGAACCGGTCTGACCGGTTAAGCAAACCGGTGTGACCGGTTTTGCCAGCACAGCAGGAACAACCGGTTCTTGTTCCGATTGTGAAGAAATTGTTTGCCCCCCAGTGTTTTCCAGATTAAGCTCATCGTCCTCTAACACGTCTTCAACTTGGACGATTTCTTCTATATCACTTGAGGGCTTAAAATCTTTCTTCTCGAGACCAATTGATTTCAACTCGTCATTCTCTTGTTCATGAGCAAATTTCAATCGTCCAGAATCAACGGCCGATTGTATAATTTGACGAAACATATTGCAATCACTTGTATTATGATCAAAAGAATTATGCCACTTGCAATACTTCCGCTTTTCTAATTCAAGAGGTGATGGAATAACTTCGTGATGAGATAGCTTAATAAGATTGCTTTTCAGCAAAATATCAAATAAATCATCACAGAAAGTTAAATCAAAGGTATATTTTATTCTCTCTAACCGATGCTTTTGTGGAGAAGGCTTTAAAGCCAAGCAAACGAATGGTTCAAATTTTTCATTAACCCATTCGGCTATACTTTCTTGTGTCCTTCTCACATCCGATGCTTTAGAGTTCATCACTACATCACCATCGGATTTCACAATGCTTTTCGGTTTTGGTTTCTTATTTCTAATCCCAGAATGACCATAAGTAAACCATGTAGAGAAAAATTTTGACAATGATGATGGAGAAATTTTAAATGTCAAAATCTTGTTGTTATCGGCCTTTCTGATTTTTACATTACAATGGCCGACACAATCTGAAGGTATGACACTACTAGCAAGTAAATTAACATCCTCAATCGATCTTTTAGAAATATTCATAATAGCATCATTAGTAGATGAATTAATTAATAATGCATGATCTGATTGGGAGTTACTTGCAAAGCATACCTTGTTGAAATTTTTGGAGAGGCGTGGAACCTTGATGTAGATGGCATCGTAATTCTCCCGGTGGCAGCCAACAGCAGCAGTTGTCCGAAGAAACCGGTCTGACCGGTTTAAGCAACCGGTCTGACCGCTTTGTAACCGGTCTGACCGGATTGTAAAATCGGTCAGACCGGTTTTCCCAGGTTCGCTGGAAATTACCAAGTCGCGACATGTTAATGTCTCCTCTTTGTCTCCAACGCCATGGTCTTCATCATTTTGGTTGGATGAATTTTTTCCAGTCGAGAGTTGGCATTTATTGATAACAAAATAATCACTAGACAAATACACAACTCCATGTGGGAATTCAAGCACAGCTGTTTTCTTACTACTGACATGGTTCTGTACAGCCAAGCTTGTTTCTTTTGTTTGAACAGATCCGGACCGTTCGGTTGTTGTAATTACCGAACTATTAATCAAATCTGAATCGTTCTTTTTCTTAGTATCAACCGATGATGTAACCGGCTTTGTAGCTGCAAATCTCATTTCCTTGAATATATCATCAATGTATGGTAGTTCCATTAATTGAACCAATCCTTGTTCTGTTTCTTGGAAACAAGATTTATACAATCTTATTTGTGTTTCTACAAATTTGCTAAGCTCACCCTCAAACTGCTTACCATTGTTGAACCTTTTAATCATGTCATTCTTAAGCTCAGCACATTTTACATCCCACAAAGTATTTGGCTTTTGCAATTTAGTAGAAACACTGTTTGGTGCAGCCTTTGGTGCAAAATCACCATCATGAACTTTCGGTAACGAAGAATGAGTAGTACCGAAAATATGTGATGATGCATGAGATGAAACACATGAATGATTAATTTGTGGAGATGAATATGATCTTGCTGAATTCTCATTAATTCGGCTATAAGTATTGGAAACATTTGGAACCGAAATATGAGTATTAGCATTCGTATATGATACTGAATTCATACATTCATCTTCCACTCTAGCATATAATGGTCGAGAATAATTGGCCGGATAACCGAAATCAATGTGGCCAATTTTCTCATTCATCGGCATGCTTTGAGTGAAATATTTTGAATTTGCTGCCGATGAATAAGTATATGAAACACCTTGCTGAACAGTATTAAAATTATTAGCACATGGTGTCTCATAAAGTTTGGCCCAACTCATGTTAGTTTGGCCTTGATAATTGTTCATCGGCATGTGAACTTGTTCTGCAGCCAATGTGTTAGGATAATGTTGTATGTTGCTAGTAGCATTAAAATTTAAAGCATGCATACTATTTGGTAATGACTCTAGCTTATAAAATTCAGGTTTATAGTTTATATAAGAAACTCCATCTGAACAATTACTAGCCGATGCAATATGCCTACTAGTATCATATCTAGCAACATCAACATGAGAATTTGTGGTACTAGCAAAATAATCATTAGAAATATATGATGTACTTGCATGCTGTACCTCAGGCGTGGTGTAGTAATATTGTTGTGGTGCATATGAATAACCCGCCATAATAGGTCTTGATGCTTCCAGTTTTGTGATAAATCCAGATATTCAAGATAATCCAAGCAATCAATGACCAAGATTTTGCTTCTACTTTAATCTTCAATATGAAGTAGCAAGCAAAACACAATGCAATCGGTTTGAGCAACCTGATGCAAAGAAACAAGTGTAGATGCAATCGGTTCCAAAAAACCAGATTCAACTACAGTGGCGAATCAAAGTAATAGATCAATTAAGTAAAAGGCTAGGGATTGATAAAACGGTTTAAGCAACCAGATTTTCGTCCCCAGCGGAGTCGCCAAAATGTGTTGACGCAAATCTCGGTCAACACACGAGAGAGCGCTCGACGCGCGAGCCACGAACGGGCCAAACAGCAGCAAAACCGCGTAAAGCGATCAGACCGGTTCAGAGAAGCGGTCAGACCGGTTCAGCGAAGCGGTCAGACCGGTTTCTGGGGACAAAGCGGTCAGACCGGTTTAGTCAAGCGGTCAGACCGGTTTCCTAGGGTTTCGCTAGAATTGATTGTTCGTGAGGGTAAATACCAAGCTTACGTGCTGGAGAACGACTAGGTTTACGAGCAAACCAGTAAAGAGATAATCAACGCACTTACGTGGCGAAGAACGACTAGTTTACGAGCAAACTAGCAAAGACCGTCGAAGCTCTCGCCCGGGAGGGACCCCGTCAGGGCGTGGACGTCGCCGGCGTGCCCTAGGTCGACCAGCGAGCCTTAGGACGTCATCTCTGGTCGCGGAGATCAGCGGATGAGAAGCATGGAGATTGGAAAAGACTAGAGTTTGAAGGAAAAGGTAATAAAAGTGTTTGATTCGATTGGATGTGTTTTCAATCGGCCTTGGCCCTTTATATTTATAGGGTGGGATGGTCTTACCCCGTTTGAATCGGTTACAATATGGTACAAAATAGAGTCCTAATCCTACTCAAATTACAGGTCAAAACCGGTCAGACCGGTTTGGGAAACCGGTCTGGCCGGTTTTCCCAGGTGCAGAATCTTCCCGAAGTCATAACTCTCTCATCCGGAGTCCAAAATAGGCGTTCTACATATGCATCTTGATCGTCTCGACGAGAGCTACGCAATGGTGAAGTCTAATTTGCCTTTTGAGAACTTTGAACAAACCGGTCTGACCGGTTAAGGAGACCGGTCAGACCGGTTCCCTTCAGCACAGGGCTGAAATCTTGCCAGAGCCATAACTTGCTCATCCGGACTTCTAATTGGACGATCTACATATGCATTATCATCTTCGCGACGAGAACTATCCAATGGTGAAGTCCAATTAGCATTTTGACACTTTTACCAAAACCGGTCTGACCGGTTTGTGCACACCGGTCAGACCGGTTTGCACTGCTGTGCCACTTTTGGGTGTCAACACCATGCAACCTCATATCCTGCTGTTGCTTAAAAAAACTACTGATAGGTCTGAGGTTGGGACACAGAGCCTACAATGTTTACAAAATGTAAAGTATTCAGGAATTGCTTCATGTGCAGTCTCAAATTCTCGAGATTTTGAATTTGGTGATCAAAACCCATGTTTTTTGTTGCATGATTTGCCTAATTTTGTCTTTGGTCTTCCATATATGACATGGTTGTTCTCTTCATGTGCCACAGGTTTGTACTTTTCGCAATGTATTTTTTCTCAGTCAGATTTGAGGTAAAAGGCTTCAAGAAATACGGGAAATATTTACTCCCAAGCATCTTCGACCCGATCAAGATCCCTGAAGGAAAACAGAGTTGCCCTGACACTTTGTCTGAGATAGATTTTGCCATCGGCGATGACAATTGACCGATGGATGAGGAAACTTGTACTAGAAAGTTTTTTCTTTTCATTTTTAGCGTGTGCTCTTGTGCCATTCTTAGGTCTACAAAGATTCTTATGAGAAATGTTCAGATATAATACTGTCTTTGGATCGGACGAAACTGACATGAAATTGTACTAGCTAGACTACTAGTTCTCATTTTGCATATATATATATATATATATATATATATATATATATATATATATATATATATATATATATATATAAGAGAGTACATGGCTCTGGGAGGCTATAGTTTTACAAGAGCTCTTTTGGCTAAGGGACAAAAAAAAGTGTGAAACTTAACTCTCGGGAGAAGAGAGCTCCGCGGAGGCTGTCAGCCTGTCACCGGCTAGCGTCAAAGCTCCTGCCTCTTCTTGATCTTGTTGCAGAGCGATGTTGCCAGAGCTCGTAGCGGTTGAAAATTCTTGCATTCTCTGCTTGCATCTGAAGCTCCGGTACCAGGTAGGCAAGCAATGTGGCAGGTGGTTTCTGAAATTAGCTCGTCTACTGTTGTGCATTTTGATAGCAAGTGACTGTGGTTCCTCTATCGGCGACCCTATGTTGTTGAGATACACTGTACTGTCTTAATCTATAATTACGTTATGGTACAATTAAATAAAGTTTTCTAAGTATTGTGATAAAAATAATTGATTTGATGAGAGAAATAGTGTGAAAAATCATGCTCAATTTGCGGCCATGCCTTCATGCATAGAGGTATTTTTGGAACTTTAGACTTGGATGGCACAGTTTAGCAAATTTATGGACTCAAATATGCATTTTGAGAGTTCGGAGACCTAGACGACGCCATGAGACAATTTTGTATTTTACTCTTTTAGCATTACTCGTGATGTTACCTAGTCCCCCAAAATTACGACATGCACTCTTTTCTTTTTTTTCCTCCTAACTATTCATGGTATACTCCAATCTATAATTTATTTTTCATTTGTGGAAATCTAAATATTTTTAGGAATATTCTTATCTATTTGACTAGCGAAAGCATGCCAGCAACTATCAGAGTGTATTCGAAGGAACTTAGTTGGAGAAATATTTAAAATTCCAAAAGTGCGGGTGGGAATTTTATATATGGTCATAACAATCTCAGTTTTAAAAGGAGGAATTCTATGAATAGCATATCTTAGTTTAAGTTTCATATCCACAAACATTCGATGCTAACAGTCACAAAGCCATCAACTATTGTACAAGTCAGAGACCTACCAAGACCCAAGATTATTATCTCCCAGGCCTATTATTTATGCTGACCTTGGGCTCACATGTCAGCCTCACCATTTTTATTAGGAATTTGTGGGTCTGTCTAAGGTGGCATGGATAAGCAACAAGGCTGATACGTGGGCTTTGTACACAAACATATAATGTGGGTCTATGTGACAGCAACCATGAACATTGGTGTATTTTTAAAAATATGCACAATAGTTGATGGGTTTGTGATTATTAGCTAAAAACGTTGGCGCTTCATTAATTTTTAGTTCTTGCTAGTATATTCCTTGTGTAAATGTGTTTGGTTCCCCTGACAATATCAACTATCAACTAGCCTTTATTCTCTCTTAACTATGAATTGCTATTAAAGAGTCCTGGACCTTGTCATGAAGTTTACATGGATACATGGGAAATGTGATCTCCATTTAATCAGAATCCGTGTAGGCATAAAATATTCACTATCAAAGTCGTCTTGTACTAACCGTGTTTCTTTTTACATTGTGTATTAAGATATGAAATGTCTTTAGGATCATATTTAACCATTAATTTCTCTTATGATAATGTATAATCAACTGATACATAATTAAATATCATATTTACTATTTTGTGAAATGCAAATATGTTGCTGTAACTTTCCATATACAAAATATGAATAAATTTTGTTTAACTTCTAGTTGGATTTTATGAAGTTTGACATATCTTCTGCATATATAGGGATGCCTTCAATTGTGAACCTCACTTTCTTGTATGGCACACGTTTTCACTTTTTGGCACCTATTTTTCTCCGTCGGTTTTGAGGCAAGAGGCCTGAAGAAATATGGGAGGTATATACTCCCAATGCTCTTCGATGACGAAATGCGACACGAACTTGTGGAATTTCTCCGCCTTCTCACGGACGTTCACAAGCATGATTGCATAATCCGAGCAAGTGTATCTGTTGGAAGCGAGGCTCCCAATCCCAAGCGCAACAAACAGAAGGAACAAGGTAAGTGTGTTTCTCTTTACTTCTTCCACCAGCTTTCTTCCCACTTCTGCAAATCTGGAAAAGATGCCTTGACGCGGCTGCAGCGGCCCTTCCAGACTCTCTTGCTCTGGCGTCTCGTCGCTGTTGCTAGCCCACCGAAGAATGCGAGCAAATTCCCTCGTCGGAACTCAGAAGTAGCATGACACGAGTGAGAATCCAGACCCCAACCGTACTGTTGATAGTCAAAATTGATCTTCGTGTCAACACGTACCGCTGCTTACCCGGAGGAGTGGCGGCGGGGAAGCGCAGAGGCGAGCAGGTGGCTCGTGAGCCTGACGCGATTCCTCCAGAGAAAGAGAAGAGACCGGCGGCGGCGGCGGCAACCTCCCCACGACGCGCGGTTCCTGCACGGAAGAGCGAGTCGGTACCAGAGCAACGACGGCAAACCCTGAATAAAACGGCGAACTTTTAACGATCGACTGAACCGAAATCACACACATTGCAATTCACATCGTATTAATGCATCCATACATTGCAATTACACAATTTTAAAGCGAAGTTGAGATATTACCTCAAATTTATAGAAAAATTGATGGTTCTTGCACCAATACATGGTAAAATGTAAAAAATGTAATAGATAGATGAACCTATAAATTGAATAAAGACATCAATTAGCAAATAGTAAGTAATAGTAAAGTGATCACATGATTCAACTCAAGTGGCGGTTAACAACTTAACATGATAAGAATATACGTACCACTAGTAAAGTTCTAAAACCTCTAGATCTAGGACGGCGTCTAGGGCTCTTTTGCAAATGTACTCTTCGACTTTTAGCTGGGGCTTGCCCCAGCTTGCCTCAACGTGCATCCGCCAGTGGCGGAATGTAGAGGCCTTGCGCGCGAAGCGAGGAGAATAGCGCGTCCGCCCACCACCGGTACCGCAGCTGCCATCCCACCCGACGCCGGGAGCGAAGCGAAGCCTGCAGGTTCGCGTCATTACCAATGGGATTCAAGCCGAGAGAGAAATCCCCAACCGAATCAAAATCGCTTACGAGGAGACGCGGCGGAGGGGTATGAGAAGAGCGGGCGCTTCACGGCTACCGCAGCAGCTACCGCTCGTTTCGCCGCGCATGATCGGGCATCGATCCGCTCGGGAGTCGGAAAGGAGGCAGATCGATCCGCAGATGGCTTCTGCGGCTGCGAGACGGAACGCAACAACGCGCGGCCTGACTGGACCACGGCGCGGACTGAGTTTCTGTACCTGGAGCCGTGCACGCCGTGGCGTCGCGTTTGGTACGAGTTGTTCGCTCGTCGGTGGCGTTCGTGTCCCGCGACGCACCTGCGCAGCATGCGAGATCGAGTTCGTCGAGCCAGACCCAGGACACGCCCCTGCTCGACGCGGTGCTCTTCGTGCCAGAGGTGGATGTCTGGGTCGTACGGCACACCTTAACCTGCTCGACGTGGGTTCGTTCGCGTACGCGACTCGTCGATCGATACGTGCACGCTGTGGCGCCGGGCCGGCCAGCTCCCCCTCTGGCGTCCGCGGTACTTGCTTCGGTGGCGTGGCACGGCGATACTTGCTTCTGTGTGGGCCACGATACGGAGGAGCAGCAGCGCTCGGCTTCGTGCCGGTGGCGTATACCACCCTTGGCCCGAGCACGGCGGCTGGCGTTGGCTCTTTGATCGACAGCAGAGCGCACAGAATCTGGACTGTCAGGTCTGCGCGACGACAACGGAAGGCGGAACGGCGCGGCCTGTGACGACGCAGCCACGGCGCGGCCTCCTGGGCCGCCTCGCAGAGATATATATGGTGGCGCGGACAGCCGGTCACGCGGTGTGCCCTGTAGTGGCCGGCCGGCGTGCGTGTTGTTCGGTAACCGAGGCGTTCCGTGGAGATGGCGCTGTGCACGCACGTTGGTCTTGCCGGCGCAGCCGGCCGGCGCGGTGGCGACGGCATCAGAAGAACGACGGCGACAGCTCCATGCCCGGCTTGTCCGTCGCGATAGATCGCCCACGTAGCGGCACAGGGCCTAGGATGCCCGGGAGGCCGGGACGCCAATGGACACCTGCCTGCCGCCAGTCATAGTCATAGGTCAAGAAGATCTCGAGTAGCATGCTTCTGTGCCCGTCGATGCCACCGTGCAGGATACACGTCATCTTCCTTTAATTACCTCTCAACATTTATATGACATCTTCGGTTGGAAGCAATATATGCAAGATACGATGTGCCTAAGGCTAACTCCAACAATACGATGTATTTAGGGAAGGCAAATCGGAGTTTGCCTGCTCTGCACAGTGCATTCCCTTTCCCCGTCTCCCCACCAGCTCCAACAGAGGCATGGAATATGCATTTGCAATCCACCAGGCTGTGCCTCGTCGCCTCCGCCGCCACGGCCTCCACCGGGCTGTGCCTCGCCGCCTCCACCGCCAAGCCGTCAGGAGAGAGAGAGAGCTCGCCATCCTCCCCTCCTCCTCTGCTGCTGCTCGGGGCCGCCGTCCCCTTCTCCCGCGGCAGAGCAGGCCCACGCCGGCGGCCATGGATTGGGCTCGAGCTCCGGCGCCGGCTCTCCGCGGTGGTGGCGGCAGCAGCGGCTTCGGGCCGGTGGCGCGGCCCCCTCCTTGCTCCCTCCACCGACGCGCTGGAGGCGTGGAGCTCGATTCGCCGCCGGGCTCGGCTCCGGCCGGCGCTCCTCCGCGAGGCCGCCCCTGGTTGCAGCCGCAGCGGTCACCGCCGGCGCTCCTCCCGCCGCGCTCACCCCGCGCCGACACCGTAAGTTTCCCCTTCCCCATCGCTTCCCTACCGTCGTTCCTCCCACCGGCGTTCCTCCGCCGCGCTCGCCCCGCGCCGCCGCCCCTCCGCCACGCGTCGCTCGCCCAGCGCGCTTGCCATTTGCCTTTGAGGAGAGAGGGAGTGGACTTTTGCATCCCCTCTCCTCCATAGGCAGTTTGCCTTCCCGGATGCCTTCTCTGTTGGAGGCGAGGAATGACACGCACAGGAGCCGAGCGCGAGGCAAAAGTGCATTTGCCTTATCTATTGGAGTTAGCCTAAATCCGTCGAGATGCTTCAAGACAAGCTAGGAGTCCAGTTGGGAGCTTCATCCACTCCAAGTGCACGGGCGGCCCACCCAAGCCCGGGCCCGGCCCGAGCCCGGCCCGAAATTAAGGCCCGACGCGCCCAATGGGACAGTCATGGGTAGGATTTTCTCGGCCCGAAATAACCGGATTTTTTCAGGCCCGGCCCGAACCCGGCCCGACCCGAACCCGGCCCGACCCGAAAAATGCTCAGGTATAGCAGAAATGATCTGTGCTTGCAACTCCGAATTACCACCCACCCAACCAGATTCTATTTTTGAACCGGAGAATGCCATCTTGCAAAGAAAAGAATGGAACTACGTCAGAGCTGATAGCAAGTTTGACAATCAGGTCTTGAGCATGAGGGTCTTGGGCCTTGAATGAGTGATGCTGTCCAGGAAGGAACGGAAGAGGAGCCAAGGAGCTCATGGTGTAGTGGCAAAGGCCACTAGCTAGAAGGCTCCCACCCAGGGTTCAAATCTTAGGTGAGACATATTAAACTTCAGGGGTCTTCTTTGGGATGTTTTCTTTCCAAAAAAAAGGAACAGAAGAGGATATGGCACACAAACATCTGCAACTCGGTTTGGGACGGCAGGCAGGAGGAACGAGGGAGGGCGTGGGTGCCTCATGACTGGATGACTCAAACTGGGCTGCGAATAAGCTAGAGGAAGATTTATAAGGCAATGCGGCCCGGCCTGGGCATAGCCATAGTGGCCCATATGCTTCCCACGGCGGCGATTGAATTGACACATGAATTTTGCACCTTGTTCTAAAAAAAATGAATTTTGCACCGTGGCTTCAGCCTTCAGCGGAACCGCAGGCGGCAGGTGTCATGCAAAGTGAGCAAGCTGGATCTACTCCACCGCCTCAACTTCGGGTTCCAAACTTGATTCCATTGTGGTCATTGATCATCGATCAAAGAAACCACGTAAACGAGAGGTTTATCATCGATCATGAGTCCAATCGCAAGAGGGTAGCTCAAAAGCACCGCGATACTAGTTTTGGCCGGAACGGGGACTCTTCTGTTAATGGAGCGGGCGTTGGCGTAAGGATGATAGTAAGTTTGATGTGTTCACATGGGCCGTTCAGACTCTACTCCGTATCGTGGAAATGCTGTTCGGCTGATCTTGTCTGGGCTGACATAGGCTGAATGCCGATGGGCTTTTCAGCCCAGCCGTTCGGCTGGCCCAGCCTCAGCCGTTCAGCTGGCTGACCCCTGCATCTTTTCCCATCAGCCGCTCCCGCATCTCGGACCCCTCCGCCGAAGGAGCGCCGTCTCGCCTGACCGCCGCTGCGGCTGCCGTTCCCTCGCGCTGCCTCGCCTGACGAGAGGTCCAGGTGCACCTCACCGCCTCCTCCAGATCCCCTCCCTCATCTGTTTCTCTGCTGCATCCTCTTCCTGTTCGTCTTCTCATCATCCCCTTTTTGTTCTTGCTAGGGTTCGTCACGAAGCGGCAGCGGCGGCGAGCCATCCGACAACTGCTACTCCTACGTCAACGGCGGCGACTCCTCCAGGTGTGTATCTCTCCATTCCCTCTCCTCCTGATTCTCATGTCCTCCTTGCTAGATTAAATCACATACTTTTGTGTTGTCCTGGATCTACGAGAGGTGGCTTCTTTGCTAATTTCTAATTTGTTTTTCTACTGCAGGATCCCATCTCCCGTTGCTCTTTGGTTCTAGCCGTGCGGACGAGGATCCATCCAGCTGCTCGCGAGAGCTGCTCCGGAGGTGAGCGTGCCGCAAGTCTGCAAATGGTTTTTATGAGTGAAGTAATTAATCTGATTACTTAATGTCCTCTTTAACAAACTGAACTGAGGCGTCTCTTGCGAATATGCTGCGTGATCCGTACAAATGTGGTAGGTTGGTCGTTCGGATTAGCCGCGGTACAGATGAATTCAGAGTGTACTGAAGTAGCTGTGCTTTAGGAGCTATGTTCTCTATCGTCATGCCTCCTCTGTACTGTACTTTTCCGAATGCCAGGTTGACATCTCAGCATGTCACAGATACCTAGTGTTGAACTACTAATGCATTGGATCACCAGCAGTGTCCAACTTTTATACTGACGTGCTTGGTTGATGCCTCAATAGTGTTTCTTTAATAAAGCTGTTCCTTGTTGGCAGATTATGTGCCGTTGATACAAATGATTAGATTATTATCCCTAGTCACTTCTGCGTACATAGAAATAAGATAGGAGCTTTATCTAAATCCATGTTCTGTGCGACTCTTGGAACCTTATCTAATGTTCCTGAATTCCAACTGCTACATGCAGGAACTTCCCCTAATCACCTAGGCAACCGGCATGGAAACAATCAGTGAACTTGTGCGTGCAGGCGGCCTACAATTCTTGGACTCAGGCTGGGTACCATCGGGTGGTTTCGGAACAGTCCTCTGCACTGGCAACTTCGTCATCAGCTTCGTGGTCACCGCCGCAAGCTAGTCTGTACAACTTGTGTGCCAAATGAGCGAAGCGAGAAACCAAGGCAAGTATCTTTTTCTCAACTCGTCTTCTCGTTGCACTTGTAGTTACGGCGTTGTACCATTTCCTCTTGTATGTATCTACTGTATTGGAACAACAGAATCCAAGTTAGCCATTACACGTTCCCACTGATGCCAAGAGATCTAGCGCATTGGGAGCCCTCAGAGACAGCTCGTCTGCTGAAACTTGCCATTGAGGAGAAGCAGAAGTGCAATTGGAACCAGTTCGGTATAACTTACATACATTCTACAATGATCAATATTTAGCTGACTACCAAAGTTTGTACTAATGAATCATTTGTAAACATGCAGTTACTTGGAGGATATGGAGGATGAGGATTTTGATGAATGAGGTATGGAAGGGGCTAGGAGCATGGGGATGAGGGACTGGCTGGTTTAGGAAGAGGGTTGCAGATGGCTTTTGGAGGTTGATGAATTTGGCCTGCATACCATGGGTACTAGTTGAACTTAGTTTGATTAGGTGAATTTATAAACAAATCTAGTGGCAATTTATCTAGGAGTTGGATGCAGCTGTGAGACAATTAGAATTTTGTAAATGGTCCACTTATATTTATGATGTAGCGAACTGTAGAGGCCGCAAGGATTGGCTCATTTGATAATTGGACTTGATGTGATTAGTGGCTTATTTGGTAATTGGTGCGGTAATGCATATGGTGATAATTGTTGCAGTTGCCGCCTTTTTTTGAATTCCATAAGCTGCTGTATGCCTGATTCAAATGTGTCAGCCTGTGTTCAGCCGGACACTGTTGGCTTGTAGCTGCTACTGTTCATATTCTGCCGAGTTCTGCTGAAACTTGATCAGCCGAACAGGGCCTTTTCCCCACCCACACTCACCTCGGACGCTCACCACACTCGGCAACCTCTGCGTCGACGTCGTGCTCAGCGTGCCCCAGCTCCCGCCGGCGCCGCGGGACGAGCGGAAGGCGTACATGGAACGCCTCGCGGCCTCGCCGCCTGATCAGGTCAGCCACCGTACCGAATCGTTGTGTTGTTGTTAGGAAGGTTCCCGAGCTATTCATTGCTTGGATTTGGCGTTAGATACGGACATAGTGCGATGAAGCAGAAATGTTTGAGCGTTGGCTTTCCGTTTTTTTGATTTGGCTACAAAAATTCATCTGTGTCGACTGAAAGACCTACAATATTTTCACTTTATGTCGTTATTATTCCTTAACTGTATGTAGCATTGGGCTGGGAGGGGTGGGGACTTTCAGTGACAAATTAGATGTGGACGGCTCAATATGGATAGGCTCGTAATCAATGTCTATTTTTGTGAGGTCGATTGTGGTGTCCGGAAATGGAACAGGAAAAGTGTAGTAGCTATATTTTTTACTGCTAGTTCATGGAGAGATATATCTGCTTGGGAGAAATGTGGACAACTGGATAATATGTTTATCATTATGCCATATAATAACACCATGGCCAATTTGTGTCTAATGTTCTGTGAACCACATTGTGCAACACCTGGTTGTCATATGTTATGAACAATTTTTATTCTTTAACTTGAACAGAAATTTTGGGAGGCTGGCGGTACCTGCAACTTAGCCTTTGCCGCGGCTAGGCTTGGACTTCGCTGTTCCACGCTGGGGCATGTAGGAGAGGAAATATATGGAAAATTTCTTCTTGATGTACTTCAAGCAGAGGGAATAAGTGTTGTTGGGATGCTTGAAAATACTGAATGCTACTGCATGCTGTCAGGCTTATGAAACATTTCTTTGTTGGGTTCTTGTAGACCCATTTCTGAAACATGGTTTTTGCAGGTTAGAACTGACAGTTCTCATGCCCTCTGTTTCTTTTGGAACCAAGATTCTTCATATTTGTATTATGCTATCAGGTTTCATGTTAGCTAATTTATTTTTTTCACCGGTATAATGTGCTTGGTCATTTATCAGTGTTGCTTTCTTTGCAATGTCAGCCGTGCAGACTTTAGTGAAGAGCCAGCTTTCAGTTGGATTCATAAACACCCAGCAGATACCAGGACAGCAATTAAACACTCCAAAATACTGTTTTGTTATCGATATGCTTTTGATGAGTTTTCCCCCGATGTGATCGTATCCTCTATTGATTGCGCAATTGATGCGGGAACAAAGGTGTTTTTCGATCCCGGCCCCCGTGGAAAATCTCTCTTAAATGGTACCCTGGATGAGCAGAGAGCACTTGAGCATGCTCTGAGGGTCAGTGATGTTCTCCTTTTGACAAGATGAGGTTAGCTGACATACATGCAACTGTAATTTCCATGTACTACTTGAGTAGTTTATGCAACTTCTCTTTATAGAGGGATAATCGATTAATCATAGATCCAGCACAACACTCTTGTAATCATTTCTTTACCTAACTGGATTCTCTAGGAAAGGCAGAGTGAGCTATAAATGATTTACGTTTTGTCGTTTCTCTATGTGTTTCTGTTATGGTCGGTAACCTGAATGGCTTTTCCTTTTCATTTGTTTTAAAAAAAGAATTCTGGGTGTGCACGCTGCAGGTCAGGTTGGTTCGGCTCGGCTAGTTTTGTCCACGTCTGCACATTAGGTGGTGTCAAATGTAGTTTAATCGGTCAAAATCGTGTCCTAGTGTTTTGCTTAGCATGGTCATATACACAATTGCTATTGACGCTAATGCACAAGAGGAGATTGCATTGGACAACATCTTATTATTAGTGGCTGCAAGCCATTGCCCTTTTCCTCTATATTTTCTTTTCTCAAAGAACTTTGTTTTTCATAGCTTTTCCTGAGCTCTTAATGCAGATCTTTGTCGTGAAATTAAACTGATTAGTCAATCTCTTGAAAGTTAAAAAGTATTCTATACCCAGCTTTGTTGAATGCTAAGAACATCAGTAAAACTCCGTTGCCTACCAGGTATAACTGTTAACATCAAAGTTACTATTGTGTGTGTTGCCTTACTATTCCTTGCTGTTTTTGTTGTTTTACAGATGTGTTAAAAATGTGTTGTATAAAATCAGTATCCAAAAACTTGTTTTGTTCTTTGTCCTAAGGTTATCAATCTGCTGGAAGGCTTAGGATCTTTCATTGAAATAGGTATCATGCACTATGTAATGTTTGACTTGTCACATGTTTTGCTCATCATGTTTCTATCTTTATAATAGTTTCTCTAGATTAACAGTGTTGCTAATGTTGCTCAGCATTGACTTGATTGTGAATTATCAATGACCAGACTTTTCTATACAAGTGACCAGGAAATCTTTACAAGCTTGACATGCTGCTACAGTGATAAATATGGAAGAGGAAAAGGAGCTGTCAATACTAAACTAATTGGGGACAGGGCACAAATAATTCTTGATAAGTCAGAGATCTGTCCCTTTTTGACTTGCATGCAGATGCAGTGCTTGGTGCATATTGGTACTTTGAGAGTTTAATTTTTTTTCTGTCTTTATAATCCATTGAAGACCCTTTATCTGCTGGAATTGATTATGACCTTCCAAATGCAGGACATACTTCCTATCTGTGATGGAAGGATTTGAAACTGTAGCTTGCAATGTTCTCTTAATGTTTACCTTGAGATACTGCTGAATTTTTTTTAACATGCTTCACTTTAGCCATTCTACATTATTTATAATAGTATTGCTAAAGCAGTTCTGAAGAACTATATTTTTGTCACATGTTTCTTGTTACATTTGTGCTGCAGAAAGTTTAAGCTCTTGCAGACCAAACTGCTTCGCCTGACAATGCTGACGCACTACGTACCAGGAGGCTCTCTTAACTGGGCGCTTAATCACAGTTTCTTTCTGGAGGCTGCTTTCACTCTATGGTGCTTTGCATGTGATATTGTCCTTTTGAAATAAAATGCCCCCCCCCCCCCCCCCCCCAATAAAATTTCCTTGAGTTGTAAAATAATCCAGCTTTTGGACTATCCATTTTACCAAATTGGCCTGGAGCAATTCCTGCCCCTCCTTAATTAGTTTTAGGTGGTAGGGATTGCCCAAAATCAGCCAGTTTGTGCTCACCTTTCCCACAAACCCTGCCATCTTGAGCCAACTGCCTTAGTGAGGCATGCAGAACCTTGAACCTTCGTCAACTGAACTGATTTCTTTCATGGCTCCGTTTGTGTACATCTTGCTGTCTAATTTATATTATATCCCCTTATCACATCATCTAAGATTTGGGTGAGGTAAGAAGCGAATCCATATCATCTATGTTAAAGCTGTAATGATGTTATACTAAAGTGTCACCTTTGCCGTGCTATCAACACGTCACCCCACGTCCCCACCGCGTCTCTGTTTATTTCATACTTGGTGCTGTTTCTTTGTTTTTATACTTAAGCCGAGTTTTTTAGTGCAAAACATGAATTCTCAACCTCTAACATTAATTTTTTCCATTATTCGTATTTGTTGATGATATCAACAGGATTGGCTAAGAAAGTCTAAATGTTTAATCAGTGAAGAAGCTACAAAGAACAAAAGTTTTAATTTCAACAACGGTATGTTATTCGTTTTTATGCTTATGTTCTGGTATTGTGTTCTCAAGGCAAAACTGTTCATTGACAAATAAATAGAACAGTGGTTCTCTGCGCGAGAATGGTCGTAACAGCAGTGTCAGCAAACTTTTGCTGTGCATAGACAGCTAGCAATGATTGCTTTTTTTTTTCTTCTTAATATAAAGCCACATAGTTCCTCCTAGGTTGGTCTAGTTTACTGATAATTGCGTTCAGTTGTATCCCAACTGATTTTGTGGTTCTAAATTCAGCTGCATAATATTTGCTGTAAGATCTTTTGTGGATGTGGTGATATGAATGTGAGAATGATAAATATAAATAGTAAGGGCATATATTTGGATTTGGATTCTTGGAAAAGGAGGGTGGTAATATAAAAATTTGAATGGTATCTTGATCCTTTATCCCTGCTGTTGAAATGTGATTGCGAGATTTTTCACATATATGAGATTTTTTGTTCATTATTCTTACTTGATTCGTTCAATGAAAAGGGATAAGAAGAATCCACTGTGAATGATACTGGGGTAGTATCTTCATACTTCATTAGCCGGAAGGAATTAAGTGACAGCTGCCTCATAAAAATTGAAAAAGTTGAAAATCTTGTTTTTTGATGGTTGGGATCTTGGGGATTTGAGATTTTGATAGACTGGACTCCTTTTCTTGTGAGCATTGGACTGTGCTTTTAAATCACAGCTATTAAACCAAGCAGTCTTGAGAATGTTGTCAAGTAAGACCTTCCTGCATAAGATATATTTTCTTGCATGTGGCTTGAATGCCGTATTTGTACCTGAGGACTGAAAGGTGTGGCCATGAATGTTTCTGTATATTTTGGTTACTCTGTTCAGTGTGATAATGCCATAAACCGAGATGGTCAAAATTTGTCGACCAATTAAATTTGGTATACTGTGGTCCAATTAGATTGTTTAAATTGCCAGTTTATTTGCTCACATAATCAGTTATCGTCTTCTGCTCTGTTTCTTCTTGATGTGTTGCGCCTAATTTTTATTTTGGTATATCGAAATGTTTTACATTTACGCAATAATAATATGCTGTAATTTGTGCAGTACTGGAGAAAATTTCTTATTAAACATAAAACATCTGTTAGTGGAGCTATCAAGAGTATGATAAAGATCCGTAAATTCAATTCACAATCAGGATTGGATCTTCCACAGGTGCATCTCTTGTAATGCATACTTTATTCATAGAAGTGATACTGCTTACTTTTAAGGCATCATTTCCCTTAAATTTTATTTGTGAACTTGCTTGGTTTTCTTGTGACTAAGAGAAGCTCGACATGGCTTGCAACTTGCAAGTATACTGCCTGTTTCTGTAAAGTTGAATGTTGACAATATGTTACACATCTGATGTCGCTAGTGTTTATATTGTTTTCGCAGAATATTTGGAACTAATAATGGCTTTTTTTTTGTTAAATTTATAGAGAGATGGGATGAGCATTCATGCTGAAGTCTCAACTTTCGTCTTTATACATCACGCATCCGATCTGTTCATAGGGATTCTGCTTTTGCTAAAAATGCGCACAGCATCGTTGATTCTGCTGTGCTTGAAGAATATAGCATATGGAGACATGAAAAATGAAAGAGCGCTTTTACGGTGTGTCATACTAGCCTTAAAAATGACTAGTATTTAAAGATCGGAGGACTAGTATGTAAAGATCGGACGGACCAGATTAATTATATACTACTGTAACCGTTTTAGTGGTATGAGTAGTATGAACTCAGTAATATAGGTAGTATAAGGGTACTATGGGGAAAAAAATAAAATGACAGATATGTAATTTTGGCATATAAGTTTGGAATGGCAGATATGTAATTATGACATATCTTTTTTGGATCCGGCAGCTCGGGCGGGCGAGACAGGGGTGCGCACACGGGCGAGACAGCACGAGTCCGACCGTCTGGAAATTTTTTTTAGGGGAGATTTTTTTTATGTTACCATAATACCCCTGTCAGTATCAGTTTATACTACTATACTAGCAGGTGCTAGTATGGCACACCGTATGGCAGATTCAAGGTTTCATCTTATGAGAGATCAGATGATCATGGCCACAATATATTCTGTGCTTGCCAAATCCAGGAACAAGCTTGATCTTTATCAGGACTCAGGAGGTACTCGCAGGGCCCTTGGGGGCAGGTATTGCTGATACTGAACTTCCTAAGAGTAAGAGTTGTGCCTGCTCGAACTGTCCTTTTGGCCAAAACTTTCTGGCTCTACTGATTTCTCTCCTCTAATTTGCAGTGGTTCAGAGAGAATCAAAGCAATGGGTCATGTTTTGTGAAAAGAAAGAGATCTATTGTACGATACCAGGCTATTAGTGTCAGGCTGATGGCATTGCCATTCTGTATCAGTTCGTCGGAGAGCTGTTACATCTTCGGTTTCGTAAGAGAAGCAGAGGCAGAGGAAGTCGGCGCTGGAAGCAACAGTTGGGCGACCACGTGAGGACGTGCATCGAGCGATCGGCGGCTAGTATTCAATAAAGACATTGCTTATCGGATAGTGCTATTTTCAGACTGTAAACGTTACTCCTTAAGTTAATGACCCTTAGAAGGTGTTTGGTTCGCGGATTTTAGGGTGTGACCCGTTTACAAAGTTATTGGATCCCGTTTGGTGGTGTTTGGTTGGATCACTCGGGTAACGAATCTCACCGTGAAGCGATACGGTGCTATAGGAACTCGATACCGCTCACCCCCGGCGTTATCCGATCCCTCGCGCGACTCCCTCCCTCTCGCCGCCGCACTCGCCGCCGCGAGTTCCTCTCTCTCGCCGCCGCACTCGTCGCCGCCGCTGCTCCTCCCTCACGCGAGTCCCCCCTCTCCCCGCAGCTGCTCCTCCCTCACGCGAGTCCCTCCCTCTCCCTGCTGCACTCGCCACCGCCGCCGCACTCGCCGCACTCTCCACCGGCGCCGCACTCGCCGCTGCTCCTGCAAGATCTGCCGCGTCTCACCGGTGAGGACCCCATCTCCGTCTCCGTCTCCCTCTCCCTCTTCCTCTTGCACCCCGCTCCTTCCCAACCTTCCCCCAAACCCTAACCCCCGTATTTTTGATTTAGGCAGTGGAAGGACAGATTTGTGAGCGGGGAAGAGGAGAAGACGACGTGGATCTATTGGATCGGGAAGGGATCAGATGGGGAAGGAGGATCTATAAGGTTTGTGTTTTCTTCCTTCTCCTATGAAGATGTATAGTGTTTGCCTACCTAGAATGTATTTTTTCAGTGATAGAATCGACGTGCAAAGTCCATGTTCAGCTGCTTGGATATCTTTGTTGTTTAGATGGGATGTTCTGTATGCTCAAGTATAAATAACAATTTTAGATATACAAGCAACCTGTCTCCTTCAATTAGTAACCAGGTTACTGACTTATGTAAAGAACTTGACCATCTATCATCTTGCAAATTAGCAAACATGAGTGGCTATGTGAGTGCATTCTTGTGATTCTTTGTTGGAAAGTATACGTGTTCCTGTCTGTCTCCATCACAGCTTTGCCAGCGCTATCTTGTTAATCCAGTGATCCCATTGGGCGTACATATGTTATATGCTTTGTGTAGAAGCAATCGCTGTTGGAACTTGTATCATTTTTCACCGATGCGATCTACACCGATGCGAGTACGAAACTGCCTGGGATGAATATCTTTGTTGTTTATAGGATGTTTGTGTGCTGCTGTAAATAATAAGGTTACATTACTTTTGGATGTTCTTTGTCATGTCAAAACTGATCTCTGCTTTGCTTTGTGAGATTTTGCTTGGATGCTCATGTCAGATTCCATGTTGGGACCCTCCTCTGTCCTCATGGTACCTGGAAGCAAAGGTCCAAGAGGAGGCATCGCAAAAGGATCCAATGCAAGTGATGCAGGAAAAGGCTGTTAATGAGTTGACTAGGCTTGGTTTTACTGGTAGTGAACTTCTCAAAGCTGCAGCTGTTTTTGTGAAGGTCCCAAATGAGATGACAATGCTGTTTGCACTTCCAGAGACTCTTAGGAGGGAGTTCATACAGAACATGCTTGCTGGTAAGTCTACAATTACCTACCTGATCCATGATTTTGATCTTCTTTAGTACTGTTTTTTAATCTCTGTTCCTTATGTCTGAAAACAATCTAGGACTGAAGAATATGTTATACTGCAATAGATGATTTGGGTAATGTTTTGGCCATTTGCCCTGTTCTGTTGATTATCTAGAGAGCTGGTAACCATGTGATAGCGCACCTGTTCTTAGCTAGTGAGGTTTGTGTTGCCTGTATGTTCGATAGGTGATAGATAAGCTACTTCAGAATTGATAGTTCCTGTTCTGTTTTTGTGTGCCTGATGTGTTTTCTCTGCACTAGTACTAGGAGATATCAGTACATCAGCTTCCTCCCTCTTCTTGGTTAGATGCTTCTGTTTTCTCTGCACTAGTACTAGGAGTTTTGTATACATTAATCGTAAAATAAAGTTCTGGCCTCTGCAATAAGCCATGTCATTAGCCATACTCTCACATCATGTAGTTTATGTGAGGTCGACATGCATGCCTAGCTAGAGATCAGAGCTCGATTGGTTGAGTGTAGTGCTGCCTAGCAACCAGTTAGCTAGTTTGTTTAGGTTGGATTACTTTAAACTTCACTTCAAGCTGGGCAACAACCCATACCGGCACACATCTCAAATTCAATAAAAAAGTAGTTCTGTTCATCTAGAAAACACATTACTGGCACACACATTCATGGTACAGCTCCATATAAGGTTCAGAAAAATAGTGAGCATTCTAATTTATAAAAATTGGTGATGCTGGTAGACTTGTAGTAGCCTGTCAAATAAGCACTGAAACTTAAAACTGAAAGAAAGTCTTATTTTACCTCTTATTCTTGTCTATAGTAAGTCTACAGTGTATCTTATTTTCCAGTTTGCCTGTTTCTTGTTTCTGTAGTCTTCTGGAGTTATTGTTATGTGAGTGCCACTTGAGTTTCTTTTGTGGATTAAATATTGTGTTGTACATGAGACAATCTGTCTTAAAGATACTCATATTTGTATTTTTCTCCCCTTTCATTAGATAAGGCTCAAAGGAAGATGTAAGCTGAAAGGAGCAAGTGAGGCCTACTTGCTGCTGTCAATGGGCCAATACTCATTCAGAAGCACTTGAAGCTGGCAAAGATAGTTGTGTGTTCTGTTTGTTCCAATGCTTTCTTGCGAGACTCCTGAATCGTGATGTTATGGGTACCTTTGTTTTATGCGTTGGAGACCTGTTCACTTGAGCCTACACTGTAGCTCGTATGTGTTGTTGTGTACGTGCTGTTCTGTAAGCGTTAGTCAAATCGTGATGTACGTGCTGTTATGTAGCGTTAGTCAAATCGTGTTGCTGTGTACGTGCTCTCGTATGTCTGTTTGTGCTGGTATGTCTGTTACCGCTGTTCTAGCCAAACACAATAATGGAAATGAATTGCGTTACCCAAGAAAACCAAACAAACTTGGGAAACCGTTACATGGTAATGGATAGCGGGGGAATCTATTTACGTTGCCGTTACCACTACTAGCAGCGAACCAAACACTATCTTAGTTAATGTAAACCGAGTCATTGCTATTTAGACTCCGGCCTGTGTCTGTAAGGAAACATGTCATTTCTGAAGATGTAGGAGTAGTTAGCAGTAGCTGTCCTCGTAGTCCTACTGGGCGGCACGTGTATTGAACTTTGTTTTCACCTTGAATCAGCTGCTGCTTTACTGCAAATCTTGATTTCCCTGATCTTGCTGTTCGTGTTCCACTCATCTTTTGTCAAGATCCTGACAACTACCCAGCACCCGAGAGCAATGGTCCAGTCAGCTGACGAGCATGTCTGAAACCGTCATTTTTTTCAAGTGCTCCTTGAGACATTTTTTTTAGGATTGCAAACGCATAACAACCAGTGTTTTTCTTTTTCTCGGCGAGTATGTGAGGATGTCTTTCATCGGAGAATCGGGCAGAAGAGAGGAGGTTTTACGACCACGAGCGCTAGGCTAGACTGAAGCTTCATGATGTCCCAAATTATCTGCCGACAAGTAGCAGAGTTATTTCTCCTCTGCTTTATCCATGTGTCTTTCTTCGAACTTAACAAAAAAAATGGTAGAGGTTGCAGCTCGATCGCTTGACGAATGACGAGTCTAGACGTCTAGTATCTGAGACTGTCGTCGGTCTCCAGCACATCGTCATCACGTCCTCTCCAGTCGTTTTTTTTAACAAAAAACAGCGAGGGAGGGCCCCGCTGTGCAAATTTTATTAAAAATGATAGAGCGGAGAAGAAATACTTACAAACAAACAACCACTAAGCCAAACATAAAACAAAGAGGGGGAGCTGCATAAGAGATAAGAGCCTAAAAGGAGTAAACTGAGAACTATACAGAGTTGTTGACCCAAACAAGAAAAGGAGTTTTTAGGGAGTCTTTCATCCTAAGCGCTTGATCGTAGCATTCATTCTTGAAATTTCTTTTCCATGTGTTAGAATTTGCAGGGCAATTTTTAAAGATTAGTCCATTCCTTTGCTTCCATATCTGCCATGTTGCATTTATGAAGATTTCCATGAAGAAGCTATGATTGAAATCTCTTCTGGCCAGTTCAAGCATCTGAAAGAAGGGTGATCCAATTTGCCACTGAATACCAATCAGCTGCCAACAGCTATTTGCGAAAGGACAAGTGAAGAACAAGTGGAATGTGGTTTCTTCTCTATTTGATGCACATAGGACACAGCTATAATCCTCTCCTTCTATCTTGAAGTTTTTTCCTTTTGAGTAGATTTCTAGTATTTAATCTATCCATCATTAAGAGCCAAGAGAAAACTCTTAGCTTATTGCAACATCTTGAGTTCTAGATCCAAAGAAAAGGCCCTGGTGGCTGGAAATTTTTGTAAATGTGATTGTAGAAATTTCTAGCTGTGTATTTATGAGAACCCCAAATATAATGCCATTGATCTTTTTCTTCGTCACTTACTTGAATGCTTTGCACAGTGTCGTTAAGTTCCTGAAATTCTTGGAATGCCTGGTCTGAGAGAGGAAGATGAAAGTGTTCTGTCAAATCAGGTGCTGTAAGAAAAGCAGCAACTGAGATTTTTTGATTCCTAGCAAAAGTGAATAATCTTGGTAATTTTTCTTGCAAGCAATGACCTCTTCAGTCGTTACCTCCTCAAGTTTATGGCTTCGTTTTTCTTCGAAAGAAAATAAAAGTTTAGGCTTGGTTCAGTTCGTAGTTAGCTGCTGGCGACTTGTTCTGGTGATGTACCCTGTAGAGGCCTTTCGAATAGGCAAAATTGGCTCTTGGACACTCTTCAAACCTGGTTTTTGCCACAGACCATTAAAAAAACATGTCTTTGCTCCAGGACACTCTTCGATGGTGGTAATTTGCCGAAGAACACTGCATCCATTATTATATTCGAATTTAATATAAAGGCACTGGAATTGCCTACTCTACCCTCCCTCGTCCCCTTCACAGGCCTTCAACGACAGCCCGTGCTCTACATCCGGCGCCTCCGCATACTCTCTGCGTGGCACCGGCGCCTCCGCATCATTGATTTGATCTCTGTACTGCTGTACATCGGCGCCTCTGCATCCTTTTGAAATGAAGTAAAAGATGAGCAGCAGCTGGCAACGATCATCATCATTGCCTGATTGCCGTGAGCCTGCGCAGTGCGGCGTGCATGTGCTTCTTCTCTTCAATTTTGATCTCCGACAACCTGCTAAAGCTTCGTTTCCGCAGATGCGGCCGTTGAGTCCAAGCACAGCTCCATCTGCATCTCCATGGATCAAGCACCGCGCCCAGCTGGTCGAGCGGCGCCGGGACGCCGGGGGGTGGGGAGGGGAGGGAGGAGGCAAGGCACCGTGCTAGGATAGGGTGCGTGGCCGCCGGCCGGCCGGCCAGGATCCGATGTTTTTTTTACTCTTTTGATAGGGGTCAAGTACTCGAGTCACACGCAGTCAAGGATAGATTTGTCAATTTTACTGGCTTCCTAATAAGATTGAATATAATAATAGGTGTAGTGTCCTGTGGCAAATTACCACCATGGAATAGTGTCTTTTGGCAAAGCCATACTTTTTTAGTGGCTTGTGACAAAAACCACGATTGAAGAGTGTCCGGGAGCCAATTTTGCCTTTGGAATAACGTTGATCGGTCGATCCATACAAGTGTGGTCGCGATCTTTTGCTCTCAAAACCATCGCTCTCAAAACCTCATTTGGCCTCTTCGGCTGGTAGAATGAATAATATTATGTGAGAGGAGATAAGACAAAATAAACCAGCCGAGAACTGTTCATCACACCAACCGAACAGGGCCATTTACGTACAATTGTACGGAGACACTCCCATTCGGTTACCTACCTTGCGGAGCTTGTTTTGACGGCCTACGACTCGGTAGCATCGAAGTTTTCGAAGCACCGTGTAGTAGGCCTCGGCTGTGTTTAGTTCTCCATCAAATCATCAAATTTCTCAAAATTCTCTCTTCAAACTTCACTATCCACCTATCACATCAAATCTCTCTCCTCGTGCATGGAACACTAAATGTAGGTAAATAAAAAAAAAATAATTACATGATTTTGATGTACACTACGAGACGAATCTTTTCAGCCTAGTTAGGTCATGGTAGGACAATGTTTACCACAACCAAACGAAAAGTGCTACAGTGCGCTACAATGTCGGATGTGACATTTTTACCAAATTTTTCCTACCACGTTTTGGAACTAAACACACCCCTTGTTTAAATGGAGAATTGGGGGTAGAGAATTGGGGTTTGGGGTCACGTCGTAATCATTGCGTCACAGTAGTATTTTGTTTATTTGTGTGAAAAATTATCCAAAAATTGATTAATTAGGCTCAAAATATTCGTCTTGCCGAGTACAACAAAACTATGCACTTAGTTTTTTATTTCATCTATATTTAGTACTACATGAATGTTATGATATTTTAATGTGATGAGATTTTTTTTCACTAGTTTTTTTTGGCAACAGGTCGGTTGTACCGTCGTGTCCCGTCAAACGGACGGTGATCCACTGACCCGAACCTCGAGCGCACGCCCGCCGTGGCTACATACAACATATTCTATCCGTCCCGCGATATAAACATTGGTTAACTTTCAAACATCACATTTGATCATCCGTTTTATTTAAAAAATTTTATAAAAATATAAAATAAATAAGTCACATTTGAAGTATACCTAGTGATAAACCAAGTCATAGCAAAATAAATAATATATTTAATTTTTTTGAATAAGACGGATGGTCAAACGTGATATACGAAAATTAAAAAATGCTTATACTGTGGAACGAAGGGAGTACTGTAGTAATTTGCTACACTGCACGGAGTAGTAGTGGACGTTGAGCTAATATAATATTATATTCTATGCTAGGGGGAGAGAATTGTGGTGGATGGACTAAAATACCCATCAATTTTGTGGGGTTCATGTAACAGGGATGTGTTTAGTTCTAAAAAAGGGGGGGACAAAATTTGACGAAAATGAGCCTGTTCGGCTGGTAGAATGATAGTGCTCGGCTGGTAGAATGAATAGTATTCTGTGAGAGGGAATAAGCCGTAATAAGCCAGCCGAGTAGTGTTCATTAGGCCAGCCGAACAGGCTCAATATCACATGAGACACTGCAGTGTATCGTAGCACTTTTCGTTTGTTTGTAGTAATCGTTGTCCTATCGTGACCTAACTAGGTTCAAAAGATTCATCTCGTCGTGGACATCAAAACTTAGTTTTTTTATTTATCCACGTTTATTGTTCCATGCATGAGAAGAAATATTCGATGTGATAGGTGAATAGCGAAGTTTGGAGAGAGAATTTTGAGAAGTTTAGTCGGTTTCTTTTGTTCTGTGTACGTTGTTGTAGAAGAGATGTAGAACAGGAGGAGTAGTTCATGCGTTCGGTCGTCCATGGCCGTGATAGCATTAGCGGGCCTGTCACGCGGTCCGCCAAGATGCTGAGTCGCAAGTGCAAACGTCGGGATCCCTTCCGCTCGCCGTCCGCTTTGGCTGGTTTGCCTCCTTTGCCGCTAGCTCTTCGCAACTCGTACAGCAAGGAGAGCTGTGAGGAAGCGGCAGTGCCCTGGGAATTAGTACGTACGGAGTACTCCGTACGAGGACAAATCCGTGCAGTCAATAAAGGGCCCTCACTACATTTTTCAAAAAAAGAAAGGGGCCCTCACCACGCGGGGCTGAGCACGGGCGCGGCGTGATGGCCCACGGGCTGATGCGGCGGCGTGCGGATGGCGTGGGACCGCGGAAACAGTTTCATTGGTTTATTTAAAGAAAGATCCGTGATGGGTTGGTGCGATTGGGCCTTGGGGGTTAGGGGCACTATCGTCATTTGAGGTGATATCTCTTCTGGAGACTAGGAACTCGTTATTTAAATTGGTACGGTGCCTATGAGCAAATAGAAAAACTGCTGATGAATTGATCTGTTCGTCTGTTCGATGGCTAATCGCTGATTTGGCTATCAGCAGTTGTGTCACGATCTGCTCACTTGACTTATGATGAGTAGTGTCCGTTAACAAAAGCTAACAAAACCGGCGATTGAAAAGTTTTTCTTTTTTTTTCGAAAACTTCGGTGATTGAAAAGTATCGGGCGCCAAAAATAACCCTTGCATCCGGCGGACCGCGCCAAAAGAGCTCAAATTCCAGCGGCACCAGGCGCTGCTCACACACCCACGCACATGGGTGCCCGAACCACTGACTACTCACGGGCCGCGACGCGAGGGCATCTTTTCTTCCGTAGCTAGCCTGTCGTCTCGTTCTCGTCTGCCACAGCAGCGGCAGCAAGAAGAAAGAGATGGCCATGGCCCCGCCGACCGCTTGGAAAGGCGTGGCCTCGATGGGCTCTGCTTTCGTGTCTGTAGGTACGTACTGCGCGCAAGCGCAACCGTAGGTCCGGTGCTTGCTTTCGTGGCAGACGCGCGGTACCGTGCATGGCACCGTCGTATCAGTTGCGTGTGACACGAGAGTTACAGACGTCAGATCATCCATGCTAAAAAAATAAACATGTAGGGCCTGTTTAGTTTCCAAATTCCACTCCCAAATACAATATAAAAAGAAAGATTCATCGTCACATTAAAATGTCATAACATGTATGGAGTATTAAATGTAGATGAAATCAAAAACTAATTGCACAGTTTTGTTGTACTCTGCGAGGTGAACATTTTGAGCCTAATTAATCAATTTTTGGATAATTTTTCACAAATACAAACGAAATGATAAAGTAGCGTAATGATTCTTACTTCCAAATTTAACCTCAAATTCTAACCTCTAAACACCACCACCCACCGTAACGTGCGCACGCCGTGACGAGCATCCACCGCTCGCTTGTTTGCGTTCCGTTCTGGGAGGAGGGCAGGTCACACACCTGACAGTTGGACTAGCCTCGGTCCAACAGGCCACGAATCGAATCCGGGTCGCGGTCGCGTGCAGTGTGGGCTCCGGCCGGCCGGTCCAGTACGGACAGACCCACGGGCCACATCGAACGGGGCTTGAGGGTATGAAAGGAATTTCGCAAGGGCGAGGGTAACATAGGGATTTCCAAGATGTAGGGTAGGGCGTAGGGATAGGCGTGAGATTTCCCCATCCCTAGGGCTGCAGGTCTGGAGAGCGTCAAATAGCCAGCCCCGCCTGCCGCAGTCCCCTCCCGCTCCACTTTTCCCCCCTGTGCATGACGCCATGACCGCATCTCTTTCTCTCTCTACTGCGGCCACAAGGAAAGGAATCTTTGGAGGGGCAAGTTTTGCAGAGCGGACGCCAGCTGCAAGGGGTAAACCACGACGCGTACTGGTATATTTTTTTAACGGTGATTAAAATCTTTGCTCCGCTTTTGCCTCTTTGCGCGTGGCCTAACAATTTGATTTGACAGATTCCCCTCGTGCAGGGTTATTTGGTTGGTGCGATGCATATGCATGCCAACCCAATACGCGATGCATCCGTACGCGGTCGCGGGATCTACAACTCTCCGTTCCGTTTTCCCTTCCTGTAAGGATGCATTCATGCATCTGCAGAGATGCAGGCTGCGACAAACTACCTCTTCTAACCTGTTGGATAATAGGATAGATTAGATCTGATTTCTTTTTCTCAAGGAAACGTCAATGATCTTGTGCCGATGGATAGATATGTATTTTAAATTGTGATCTAATTACTGATTTGACCGATTGTTTTTCTTTTTCCTCTCAAGGAAACATAAGCGGTCTTGTGCCGATCGATAGATACATCATAGTAGAGGTTTTGTTTTTCTTTGAAAAGTAATATGTACTCCCTAATGTAACCTTACTTACCATCTAGCGGGTAAACGAGGAAGGATTAATTTATTTATTTTCTTCCTTGTTTTGTTTTCTTTTCTACTGCACGCCAAAAATAATTGGTTGCTTGTTATTTTCTTGAAAGGAAGTTGATTGTTAATATTTAATTGGGCTGGAACAGTGTTTGCTTTTAATCTAGTCCACTATTGTTACCTAAACCGTGCATCCAGTGATCTATTGGATCCACTCTATGTTGAGTCTCTTGTGAGTCTTGTGAAGTTGACTGTACTCCCTGCATCGTCCTGGAACAGTGATTTATTGTGAGTCTCTTGTGAGTTCTCGGCCTTCCAAGTCAACGTTCACACTAAAAATCACTGCATCGTCCTTTTTCATTTGATTGGCACCCCTCATTTACTGTTGCAGATTTGAACAGTCAGTGCATGCTTCAAATTTCTATATTATATATGATCTGTTGGGAAACACATTTGGTTAATAAACATAACATAGTACTAGACTATTGGGATTACATCTTGCCTAGTACCCTACCATGTTAGGGCCTTACTCAGGTCCTACGTGTGCTCAAGCAAGATGCTGGTCTATACAAATGTATTTTGTCCGGAGCACGTACATTGTGTCATAGAAGTTTACATCACATACATTAATACGCATATCAAAAGAATTCTTTTTTGCTGCAACCATAAATCCTAGTCTTTTAATAAGTAGGTTCATCTCAATGTAGTAACTTTCTCTTTCAAACAGTGCCTGCACTCTCGTCAACTTGACTTCTCACTTGTAATTAGGTGCTTGAAGGTTTGGCAAAGAACTAGCTCTAAGAATTTTTTTAAGTTGGACATCATATTTCTACTAATCCCTTGGAAGCTGTAGGGGTGACCTAGGGTATTTAGTTGAGCTGTAATTTCTTATTTTGGATTTTTAATATATGAGGTTTGCCACACTAATTTATCATTCGAAATCCAAGTTTTCATAGATTTCAGTGATGAAGGTCAATTGAATATGTGCAGGACATTCAAGGTGCTGCAAATGACATGGTGAACGTTCAGGTGGCAGTTGCAAAGCTCATCCTTGATGAAATTTCTTACCAGCCAAATAAATGTGTGGTGAGTGACAACCGGTTGGAAGTTGAAAACCCTACTTTTTTTATCAAAAAGTGGCATTGTCATCCATACTTTATTTCATTCTTTTAGTGATATTTTTTGAAAAATTATTGTATGCTTGCATAAGTGATTTGTTTTGGAGTTCAAACTTTTCCAATTTCTACCCTAACTTTCTAGGATATCTATGTTCGTGAGTTCAAATTTGGATTTGTCACTTTGTACAAGTAACAAAGTAGTTAACCATATCACTAATTCTGTAATGCAATGATGCAGGTTTGATATCTTATAACTATTTTCAAGACAAAATTGCACAAGGATGATGAATGAAGGTGTTTTTTTCATCTCCATGCCGTTACTCATGTACCTTGCTGTCATTCAATGCCATGTAAGTTTTATTTGCATGCAGTTTAAAAGTAAATGTTATCCCTTGTGAAATTGCGCACTAATTTAGATGTCACGATGATAGGTAAGGTCACAAATTATGTGATAGTGTCAATGGAGTTTATTGATTATGAAATGCATTTAAAACTATTGTGCTGTGCTTGTTTACCTGCGGTTGATCCCTAAGGTTAAGGTCTTGTTTGTTTACCCCATATTATATCATCTAGCCTTTATAATCTCAGTGGGTCAACAAGCAACCCATATTATAATCTAGATTATATATATAATCCATGTCCTAAGATGCTGGTAGTCATATAAGTTGCCCAAGATGAACTTATCTAATACCATATACCCATACTACTTGAGTGAAAAAATAGCTGCATGGGCCATTGCTATCCCAAAACCGGTATGTTCATTTCCTGGCCTCCTCTCCCTCTCCTAACCCTAATTAATAGGGATATCTTTCCTAGATCTAATGAGATTCATCCAGATTTTGGCAAAAGTGGAACTAAAAGCTGGTGTAGGGCAGTAGGGGCCTAGGTCCAAGCTCGCCCATGGTGTCGGTGTCCCGAGGTGGTCAGGTGGCCACAATGGCTGAATATAACGCTAGAAGGGTCCATCTCATAGTCACCGGGAACGCAAAACGACGCAGCCCACGTGCCACGGTACGTCGTTTCGGTTTGCGAGACGGGGACGATGTGGATCGTCGCTAGGATCGTGCCTGGGATGTGTTCCGCGACGAGAGCGCAGGCAGCACATGAAGCTGTCGGATGGTTGGGCTGAGTAAGGATGTGGCCATGATGGTGGGATTTGGTTTGTTAGCACTCAGGCATGGTGGGTTGGATCTGATTAG
Organism: Echinochloa phyllopogon; assembly: GCA_033239725.1. Lineage (NCBI taxonomy): Eukaryota > Viridiplantae > Streptophyta > Magnoliopsida > Poales > Poaceae > Echinochloa > Echinochloa phyllopogon. The sequence goes on along the minus strand of BTCW01000002.1, from coordinate 42,290,655 downwards.
CCCAGTCAATTGCTTTCTTCTTTCTTTTATATATACATAACATCAGTCTAAATTATGAGTGAAGATGTATATTAATTGAGTTGCCGTCCCAATGAGATATACCCCTATCGTTCCATACCTTTTTAAAGTAGCGTTACTCGTTCCCGTACCTTGATCCTATCGACCCGGGAACTTAGTGACTAATCCATCTATGTACATGGCCATGGCGCAATTGAACGTGGCCAAGAAGTTGCATCAAGAGTTGGACGTGCTTAAGGTTTCGTCGTGTAGCGCGTCAATGAGGGGTGGCACAGTGGTGCCTTGTGGACTTGACGCACTCGATGACTAAGTATGGTGGCACAATTTGCAAGCCGCTTGGTTGGCCTACGGTGGGTAACTCCTAGAGGGACATCAAGATCTGAGTTTGTGAGATTGTTAAAGTGATTGAGCGAGAGGAGACCAGAGGTTGTTGAAGGCCGATGAAGAGAGAGATGGCGGATGAGTAAGCGTCTTTAAGCAACATAGACAAGAGCAAACGAGTTGGGAAACTTCATGCGATTTGTAAAGAGAGGGAATGATGATAGAAAGAACGTCATGAAAAATAAGCATGAGTTTTGTGAGACCGTGAAAGCGAATTGAATGAGGGGAGAGGGTAGAGATCGTTGAACACCGATTAAGAGAGAGATAGTGGAGGCGTAAGCATCTTGAAGTGACATGGAGGGGAGCCAACAAGTCGAGAAGGAATGGTGATAGAGAACATCTTGAGAAATAAGGATGTGAGATGATTGAGATCTCCCTTTGGCTGGCTCTTTTCATTTTTTGTTGGACTTGGATTCGGTTATTTCAGCTAAATTTTTATAGCTTTGTGTGTTATTTACTCAAGTGATAACATAATAATTGTTGAGACTTGAGAGCATTGCTGTCTATAACCATTTAAAATCGACAGCACACATATTGTTTGAGTTGCCAAACAGTTCTCCAACTTATTTACCCAGCTTAAATAATAAACATCATCTATGACCTGTATATATTATGTAATCTGGGGTGGTAAACAAACAGGCCAAAGTCATTGTCTCTAGTTATCTTACCCATGTGGGCCAAGGTAACAATATATCTGCAGCCTACTACTCTACCAATTTGCAAGTAAGGCCCAACCCAATCTAGCTAACTAATAACAACACCTACTGGCTCCGGACAGCCAGTTCCAGTCTTTAGCCACTCTTTGCCCTAGTGCCTCTCCACTCTGAAACACTTTCCTCCCACGCCCACCCAAGGAGCTCTACCAGAGGTGGGAAGGCGGCTGCGCGAGACGAGGAGAGCAGGATGCGCCGGATCCGTCTCCCATCGTTGGGGGGACAGCACTGGCCGTTCTACAGGGTGCAGGCCACCCCAGGCAGCCCCTCACCGTGGAATAATCCATTCTCAGGTACCTTGGAACTCTGCATCTTTGGAGAACCAAGACCTAGGTGTTCCTGTTAAACTAAAGCTTAAACCTAGGGTCTCTATTGGTGTGGTGGTGGTTTTTGTGATGCCGCTGCTAGGATAACCTAGGTGTTCCTGTTGAGCTAAACCCAAACCCTAGGGATCTCTATTGGGTTGCTAGTTTTGGCGCTGCTGCTGCTGCTGGATGCTTATTTACCTCGATTGCTTTGCCTATTTTTGTAATCTTGAATCTTGGTGACCAATTCCGAATGTCCTGCGCAAACATGAGATTCTGAATTTTACATATAATTGCTTGACCAATTATAGAGTACACCTCTGATTTATTGTTTCATTTTGGTGATGCTGCTGCTGGGACGCTCAGTTACCTCAATTGCTTGTTCGTTTTTGTAATATTGATGAAATTTGTCCTTCCCCTTGGTAGGCAAAAAGATGCCTTGTGGCGCAAATGGTTCCAATGATCTCAGGTGTGATTCACCGCTCGAAGTGAGCACATTGAAGAAACCATTTAATGGTATGTTGTGATCCTTATTGGTCAATCTCCTTGCGAATTTACTCACAGATATGCAATTCTGAATACTACATAGATCAGTTCTATAGTACATGCCTCTGATTTACTGTTACATTTTCATTCTTTTCTTCCTGCAAGTTCAGTATCCTTTTTATTCACGAAAGTTGAATGTTGCCTGCTATGATTGTTTATTGTATTGAGAAAGCCAAGATTATGCCTATGTTGATGTATCTGCCGTTTCTTTTAGTTTCCCCAAATCAATTTTATGCTATAAAGGTAGTCTCTTATGTGACATTATAGAGTGCACCTCTGATTTACTGTTTCATTTTGGTGATATGCTGCTGCTGGGATGCTTAGTTACCTCAACTGCTTGGCTGTTTTTGTAATATATTGGTGAAATTTGTCCTCCCCCTTTTGGTAGGCAAAAAGATGTCTTGTGGCCTAAAGGGGTCTGATGCTCTGTTGTTGAAGCATCGCGATTCACCACTCGAAGTGGGCACATTGAACAAATCATTTGAGGGTATGTTAGGACCCTTTCTGGTCAATCTCTTTAATTCACAGCGCAAACATGCAATTCTGAATATACTACATATATAATCCTTGACCAGTTCTATAGTACATGCCTCTGATTTACTGTTCCATTTTCATTCTTTTCTACCTGCTTTATGTGCCGAACTGATTAAGTTCAGTATCCTTTTAATTCGAGAAAGTTGAATATTGCCTTCTATGTTTGTTTATTATATTGAGGAAGCCAAGATTATGCCTATGTTGATGTATCTGCTGTTTCTTTTAGTTTCCCCAAATCAATTTTATGCTATAAAGGTAGTCTCTTATGTGACATTATAGAGTGCACCTCTGATTTACTGTTTCATTTTGGTGATATGCTGCTGCTGGGATGCTTAGTTACCTCAACTGCTTGGCTGTTTTTGTAATATATTGGTGAAATTTGTCCTCCCCCCTTTTGGTAGGCAAAAAGATGTCTTGTGGCCTAAAGGGGTCTGATGCTCTGTTGTTGAAGCATCGCGATTCACCACTCGAAGTGGGCACGTTGAACAAATCATTTGAGGGTATGTTAGGACCCTTTCTGGTCAATCTCTTTAATTCACAGCGCAAAAATGCAATTCTGAATATACTACATATAATCCTTGACCAGTTCTATAGTACAGGCCTCTGATTTACTGTTCCATTTTCATTCTTTTCTACCTGCTTTATGTGCCGAACTGATTAAGTTCAGTATCCTTTTAATTCGAGAAAGTTGAATATTGCCTTCTATGTTTGTTTATTATATTGAGGAAGCCAAAATTATGCCTATGTTGATGTATCTGCTGTTTCTTTTAGTTTCCCCAAATCAATTTTATGCTATAAAGGTAGTCTCTTATGTGACATTATAGAGTGCACCTCTGATTTACTGTTTCATTTTGGTGATATGCTGCTGCTGGGATGCTTAGTTACCTCAATTGCTTGGCTGTTTTTGTAATATATTGGTGAAATTTCTCCTTCCCCCTTTTGGTAGGCAAAAAGATACCACGTGGCCCAAAGGGGTCTGATGATCTGTGGTTGAAGAATCGTGATTCACCGCTCGAAGCGAGCCCATGGAAGAAATCATTTAATGGTATGTTGTGACCCTTTCTGTTCAATCTCCTTCTGAATTCACTGCACAAATATGCAATTCTGAATACTATATATGATTCCTTGACCAGTTCTATAGTACAGGCCTCTGATTTACTGTTTCATTGTAGGGTATAGTTTCATTTTCATCCTTTTAATTCAAGAAAGTTGAATATGGCCTTCTATGATTGTTGATTATATTGAGGAAGCCAAGATTATGCCTATGTTGATGTATCTGCTGTTTGATTTACTTTCCCCATACCAATTTTACACTGTAAGGGCACTCTCTTATGTGACATATGTTAACTAGACTTTGTTTCACTATCTGCAGGTTTATTATTTGGAAATTCTATTATTGATGAAACTCTTCTTAGATCAAGTACTGTCACTCCAAAGTTTCTTCCTTCCAAATATTCTGTTGGACGAGACGGCTCTAATGATGTGGTTATTGAAGGAAAGAGCAGCGATACCACTAGGAAAGTAAGTTAAACTTGTGCACTAACCTAAATCCTTGTGTATGTAAACATATCAATTCCTGTAACAGATTCAACCCAGTTAAAAGTACCTATATATAGGCAGTAAGAAGTATGTTTGGGACTTGCTGCTGTCGTATCTCCTCTATTTTATACATTTTTTTTCTTTTGCAGATGTCTTCGGTTTCTTCTGGCTTGGGTCCTTTGCTGCAGCAAGGGCGAAGTGCAACAGTTCTGAAATCAATGCCTTCTTTTATCTTCAGAAGAAGATTCTGCAATGCTGCTGACGATTTCTCTAACTCTGAAGCCAATGGAGCGAGTACAAAGATTACTCTGGGTAATTCTAAGGTACTGCTTGCAAAAATAACTGATGCTAAAGCGAAATGGAGCAGCAGGCTCCAGGTGTCTCGTTTGAAGCGAATGTACAGCAGATCTGTAAGACATGAGTTTCTCTCGCGATTTTTAATCGCTCCAGGTGCCCTACACCACAAATCAACTGAGTTTCTCAGCTTTCAGTCATATCTTATGAACAATCGTGACCCTTAGTATATCACTTCTTTTGAGCTCATGATTCGGAAGACTGGTTTTAACACCGAAGAAGAATGGATTTGCTTTCGTAATCACTTGATTGAAACAAGAACTTTCATAGTTGAAGATTGACGGTCTACATCCAATGTTGGTAATATTGAGACCCTTTACTATGATTATGGCATCAAAGATACTCCTGGACTTGAATTTATGAAAGGTGAATCTGATGCATCTTTTCAAGAAGGTTCAAAGAAAGCAAACCTCTCGGTAATTATTTGGAAGGGGAACAGAGTCATCTGGGCTGAGGTGTTCCGAGATGTTGATTGCCCCACCTCGATAGCAGCAGAAGCTTATGCAGCTCTGGCTCTGCTGTTCAAATGCATTGAGTTGGGTTATCTGAACGTGGTCTTCTATACTGACTGCCGAGCTATCAAAGAAGCTATCAGTGGGTTACTCACTATCAGGCAGGGTAACCCTGATAATGAACTGCTTTTACTGCTGAGATGTATACAGAGTGAGTTTGACAGGCTGATTCCTATATGGAAGCCTCGTGAGTTGAACTTCCTTGCTGATGACTTAGCAAGTCGGAATTCCACTCACTGTCTGCAGGAAGCCCTGGAAAAATGGTCTCATCATTTGAGTGGGAAACCATTGTTCAAAATTTCACAAGCACCAGATGCTAACGACATAATCAACAAGTTTGGTACGGTTCTATCTAATACCTTTCCTTTCTGTGTTTATTTGATACATCTCAGCAGTAAAAGGTATTAAATACTCTAATACCTTTTACTTAATACCTTTTACTGCTGAGATGTATCAAATAAACACAGAAATGAAATGTATTAAAGAGAACCGTACCAAACTTGTTGATTATGTCGTTAGCATCTGGTGCTTGTGAAATTTTGAACAATGGTTTCCCACTCAAATGATGAGACCATTTTTCCAGAGCTTCCTGCAGACAGTGAGTGGAATTCCGACTTGCTAAGTCATCAGCAAGGAAGTTCAACTCACGAGGCTTCCATATAGGAATCAGCCTGTCAAACTCACCCTGTATACATCTCAGCAGTAAAAGCAGTTCATTATCAGGGTTACCCTGCCTGATAGTGAGTAACCCACTGATAGCTTCTTTGATAGCTCGGCAGTCAGTATAGAAGACCACTTTTAGATAACCCAACTCAATGCATTTGAACAGCAGAGCCAGAGCTGCATAGGCTTCTGCTGCTATCGAGGTGGGGCAATCAACATCTCGGAACACCTCAGCCCAGATGACTCTGTTCCCCTTCCAAATAATTACCGAGAGGTTTGCTTTCTTTGAACCTTCTTGAAAAGATGCATCAGATTCACCTTTCATAAATTCAAGTCCAGGAGTATCTTTGATGCCATAATCATAGTAAAGGGTCTCAATATTACCAACATTGGATGTAGACTGCCAATCTTCAACTATGAAAGTTCTTGTTTCAATCAAGTGATTACGAAAGCAAATCCATTCTTCTTCGGTGTTAAAACCAGTCTTCCGAATCATGAGCTCAAAAGAAGTGATATACTAAGGGTCACGATTGTTCATAAGATATGACTGAAAGCTGAGAAACTCAGTTGATTTGTGGTGTAGGGCACCTGGAGCGATTAAAAATCGCGAGAGAAACTCATGTCTTACAGATCTGCTGTACATTCGCTTCAAACGAGACACCTGGAGCCTGCTGCTCCATTTCGCTTTAGCATCAGTTATTTTTGCAAGCAGTACCTTAGAATTACCCAGAGTAATCTTTGTACTCGCTCCATTGGCTTCAGAGTTAGAGAAATCGTCAGCAGCATTGCAGAATCTTCTTCTGAAGATAAAAGAAGGCATTGATTTCAGAACTGTTGCACTTCGCCCTTGCTGCAGCAAAGGACCCAAGCCAGAAGAAACCGAAGACATCTGCAAAAGAAAAAAAATGTATAAAATAGAGGAGATACGACAGCAGCAAGTCCCAAACATACTTCTTACTGCCTATATATAGGTACTTTTAACTGGGTTGAATCTGTTACAGGAATTGATATGTTTACATACACAAGGATTTAGGTTAGTGCACAAGTTTAACTTACTTTCCTAGTGGTATCGCTGCTCTTTCCTTCAATAACCACATCATTAGAGCCGTCTCGTCCAACAGAATATTTGGAAGGAAGAAACTTTGGAGTGACAGTACTTGATCTAAGAAGAGTTTCATCAATAATAGAATTTCCAAATAATAAACCTGCAGATAGTGAAACAAAGTCTAGTTAACATATGTCACATAAGAGAGTGCCCTTACAGTGTAAAATTGGTATGGGGAAAGTAAATCAAACAGCAGATACATCAACATAGGCATAATCTTGGCTTCCTCAATATAATCAACAATCATAGAAGGCCATATTCAACTTTCTTGAATTAAAAGGATGAAAATGAAACTATACCCTACAATGAAACAGTAAATCAGAGGCCTGTACTATAGAACTGGTCAAGGAATCATATATAGTATTCAGAATTGCATATTTGTGCAGTGAATTCAGAAGGAGATTGAACAGAATCCTTTTTGGCAAGACATTGTACTAACTCTTTATGTTTACAATGCAACCAAAGAGCATATGTTATTCTGCTTTCATATTCTAGTGTATCTACCTTTTCACTGTCGTTCTCCACAATGTGCCCGTCTAAACTCTGCTTGACTGTTGAGGTATTCTGATCGTTCTGTTTGCGTTGCCCGTCTAAACTCTGCGCCCAGCAATGTTTTCTTTTTTTTCCCTGACTGTTGAACACGGTGAATGAGTCGAAGCAAGCAGGATAGCCGCTGACCCTAACCGCTGCTAGAGATGAAAGCGGTCGGGAAAATCCTCCAACCACTTTCGTTACTGTTTTTTCTACTCGGGAACGGGACGGAATTACGTGATATCAGAAACGGAATATTTCAATCGGTAATATCTCGGTAGCGGTCGGGAATCGATAATAATTTAAAACGGGAACACCAATACATATAACTACTTCAAACATTCAACTTAATGCAATGGTTACATCTATAAATAATGCATAACAAATAGTATTATATTTAAGTAGATAACGCCATAAAATAAGTTTACCAATTTGTAAAACATTGGTGATTTGCAATGTTGCAAATAGCCCGCTATAGCTTCGCTATAGCTCCACTATAGCTTCGCTACAGCTCCACTATAGCTTTTTGAGACAATTGCCGCTACGATATTACAAATATTACCGCTAATGCCGCTAACTCCGCTGTATCATGAAATAGCCCCGCTAAATTCAATAGCTTAGCTCCGCTAAGACCGCTATGTTTGACTTACGAACTAATATACTTGTGATTTATGAACAGCAAGGTACGATTTATGATATATCTTGTGAATTGCGGCTCATTTCCTTATGTATTCACTAGTGTTTGCATGTACTTACGAAATATGATTTGGAAATCATAAAATTGGTAATGTTTATGGCTAAAGTTTGATAGTTTTTTTTTGCATATCGCTAAATGCTATAGCTTCCGCTATAGTTGCGCTATAGCCTCTATAGCTTTTGTAGAAGCACTCCGCTAAATTCTATAGCCCGCTATTTGCAACATTGGTGATTTGTGATGTTTGTCTTACATATTTCCATATATAAGTAAATGTTAACAATGATAGGGTTCATTTTTAATTGTCATAAAATACGAACAACAAAAGTACCACCTCGTGAACACAGAGCAAACGATGGGAAAGAAGTGCTATAAAGAAAGGTAGTGCCCGCTTCCAGTGGGAGTACGCGGAGAAGCAGGCCGTGGGCTGAATCCTTTTGGTTGTGGGCTTTAGGTGAAGTTGGGTGTAGCCCAAAAAAGAAAACGGGAATACCGGCGGGAATTCCTGTCTTAAATACGGTAACCGGAGAAACGGTCGGGAAACTCCTCCGGCTTCCGATCCCGGTTTCGCCGGGTCGCCGGATTTTCCCGGTTTTTTCTGTATTTTTTCGGTTACCGGAAAAACAGTACCGGTCGGGCATATATGGCAAACGGTGTCGGTCGGGCATATACGGCAAACGGTGTCGATCGGAACGGAATTTTCCCATCCCGTTTTCATCTGCCGGTGTAGCCGCTCCCTCCCGTCGCTCCACCCTTGCCTTCTCGCAGCGTGCGAGCCAGCGGCACCGCCGGGCAGGAGAAGGAAGACGAAGAGAATGTGTGACCCACAGTGGGCGTACGAATCTCCAAAACTAAAAGCTACTTAGCTTTCGGGAATTCTAGAAGCTAAGGCCTTGTTTAGTTCCTGTACCAAATTTGGAAGTTTAAGGTCTCTTCATAATCATTGCGTCACTATAACATTTCGTTTGTATGTGCAAAAAATTGTCCAAAAATTGATTGTAGCATTTCGTTTGTATGTGCGAAAAGTTATCCAAAAATTTGTTAATTAGGCTCAAAATGTTCGTCTCGCAGAGTACAATAAAACTGTGTAATTAGTTTTTGATTTTATCTACATTTAGTACTGCATGTTATGATATTTTGATGTGACGGAGAATCTTCTTTTTTATAGTGAATTTAGGAGTTGTTTTTTAAATTTGAGAGTTGCTTTTTGAAACTAAACAAGGCCCAAGACAAGTTGCAACGACAGCTGGTAGAGAAGGCACACGAACTGACAGCAGGTATAGAAGGCACACGAACTCTTAGTGAACAGTACATTAGAAACTAAGTTATTCCCGGGGACACCTCCTGCTTGATCAGCAATGCTACCTGTAGAGGCTGCTCCATCTTGCCTTCAAATATTCTCCGATTTCACTCTTTTCAGATATTCCATATCGTGTACATGAACAATGGCCATATTTGTATCAAGTGTTAGTGTTAGTTTGAAGCCAAATAACACAAAACTAACACTTTCGAGCCAAACATACGTGTTAGTTTGGTGTTAATTGAGACTAACACCCCAAAAATACTAACACCTCCAAGAGGTGGTAATTGTGTTAGTTTTGATGGGTCCCACCAGATTTACTCCACCTGCCCCCTCTCTCTCCCCACAAAGGATAAAAAAAGTGCAAACTAACACAAACTAACACAGGGATCCAAACACAAATGATGTTAGTTTGTTACGTTTTAGTTAGGGGTGTTAAAAACTACCACTAACACACACTAACACCAGGGATCCAAACATGGCCAATATTTAGTTTTTGTTGATTCTTCGGCAGTGCTTTCAGTTCATTTGACCACCACTTTTCCACAGTTGATTGTCCCTAAGGTACTTGTAACCTCCTTGGAGTAAGGGCATTGCAAGCACAGGACTTCTAAATGGACCAGTAGTGTGGCGAAAAAACGGTTCTTGCCTTCAGCTTGTGCCTTAAATGGAAACCCCACTTAATGTCCTGTATGATCCATTAAACCGAGCCAAAAAGATTCCAAGGCCTCCAAACTTTTTTGGTCTTTTGACTTTGCCCCAATTGATCAATTTATTTGATCAATTTATCTTGCTAGCTGTATTTGGTTGCACGTGAACGTAATTTTTTTTAATGCAATGAGCTTTAGAATGCTATTACTAATCTCACATGAAGTCCTTTTCTCCCCGCAAAAGCTGTGAGCTTTGGCAAGACGTATTCAAATTCTCCTTTTTTTATGTGAAAAACCGATAAAATTAAATATTGTCACACCCGGCCCAGTTTGTATGGCCCGGTAGTGGCCCATTAGTGCGGGATGCACATGTTTAGTGCCACATTGCTAGTTGAGCAAGGGTGGAGGCAACTTATAAGCCTTTGTCTTCCAGCCATAGCACCTTCGGGTTAACCCTTTTACACGAAGCGAGGACGAAAGTGTAAGCAGGGTGCTATGTGTACGCGTGCGCGCCCCTCGGAAGGGTTGTGCGGTGCGGCTTTGGAGGACGGGGTGTTACAGATGGTATCAGAGCCGACCCTTGCGGTTGCGCGTACGGGCGCAGTGTGCGGGCATAGGGCGCATGGCGCGTATGGCCCGGGTAGGGCATACGGCATGGACTATGGCGCCGGCACTGGACGTACGGTCGTGCGCCAAGGGGGAACATTCCTGGACATTTGCCCGTGTGGGTGAGTTGCGCCGACGAGGACCCTCGCGGTTGCGCGTACGGGCGCAGTGTGCGGGCATAGGGCGCATGACGCGTATGGCCCGGGTAGGGCATACGGCATGGACTATGGCGCCGGCACTGGACGTATGGTCGTGCGCCGACGAGGATGTCGGGTTCTTTGAGGGGGGTGTATGTCACACCCGGCCCAGTTTGTATGGCCCGGTAGTGGCCCATTAGTGCGGGATGCACATGTTTAGTGCCACATTGCTAGTTGAGTAAGGGTGGAGGCAACTTATAAGCCTTTGTCTTCCAGCCATAGCACCTTCGGGTTAACCCTTTTACACGAAGCGAGGACGAAAGTGTAAGCAGGGTGTTATGTGTACGCGTGCGCGCCCCTCGGAAGAGCTGTGCGGTGCGGCTTTGGAGGACGGGGTGTTACAAATATAAGTGTGACCAAGCGTGGGGAATGCATATATGGAAGTTCTTGCTCGTGCAACATGTACTGGGGAGCAAAACAAAATACTATGCAACACAATGGTAAACATCGTTTTTTTAGATCAATGGTAAACATCGTTAAGTCAACTTTTCACTACGTGCAGAAATACATTGGCATTCAATGGAAGAAAAAAAGATCAGAAAATCCAAAAATCCTTGTGTGCATGCACAATTATCCTTGCATTCCAAATGAAGCCGGTGGACCATACCATATAAACATTGATTCAAGCAAATTAAATAATGAATCTAAATTATTCTCAATTCCTTTCATGACCCATCTTGTCCCTTATCCAGCTTTTGGGACAATGAGATTTTTATCCTGAAATTGGATCAGAGAAACCAAATGTTGAAATATGTGCACCAAAAAATAGTAGTACAACTTTTTTATGAACGGAAGTACTAATTCATGGTCAGCATTTCAGAAACCTAAACTGAGCTTGCTGCAATCTGTGTTCTGACCTTGTCCTACTGAACTGCCATCCATAGATGGGCCTACAGGTTAACACAAAGTTGCATATAATGTCACGCATGGACAGAAAAACTTCACTATCTTCTAAAATAAAGCACTGTGTAAAAACATCAGTTATTTGGAACTAAATTAGCCTGATTACAAATATATCACACGTGGCAAGAGAACAAGCATAATTCAATTGCACACAAGAGATTCCATTGGGAGTAACTCCAGAAGAGGTATATATATTGATACAACCTGTAAATTCTCTCTTTCTACATACGGTTCATTTCGTCTTGCCCACAATTTATTGTTGTTTGCAGCTAAATAAGCATGGAGACATGAGGTTAGCGTGCTCACCAACAAGATATGCTAACATAGTACAGAAGTTATCACAAGGCCACAAGGATGCAATTCAAAGAATTGGATTTGGTGGTCTCCTACAGTTGAATCCAATTTATCTGCGCCGTTTTATGCTTGTGAGGCTTGCCAAACGATATAATATTCAACTTAACTGTTTTCACATCTGTGACACGGATATTGAAATGACTCCCTCAGATGTTAACCTAATAATGGGTCTTCCGATACAAGGGTATGATGCAAATATCCGTACAAAAGCACAAGTTAACCAGGAACTGTTCCAAGCGTATCAAACAGACAACAAAATTAAGCTGAACACCCTACAGGATAGGCTTCAAACCTCAACAGTACCAGATGATCACTTCAAGAGAATATTCGTCTTGTTCACCATAGGCATCATTCTAGCACCGACCACAAAGGATTGGGTTCACTCTGAATATTTGTCGCTTGTTGAAAACGTGGAAGACATTTCCAAGTTCAACTGGGGCCATTTCACATTGACTTTCTTGTTGGGTTCCATCAAAAAGTTTCTTTCAAAGGAAGAAGTTAATCTCCAGGGGAATTTACCTTTGCTTCAAGTAAGTCTTATTGCATTGGTAACCATTTATCAGATAAAATACAATACTCTTATGTTGCACAAAAAATGATTTATACAGTTTTGGTATTGGGAGCGCATTCAAGCTTATAGCAACCGTGGGGTTTCATATTCTCTTATACCCCGACCGCTCATGGCAAGATGGGATGAGCAAAATGCAAGGCTAAGAGATGGAGCTTACGAAAAGGACGACCTAGATGGAGGAGTGGTAAGTATGGAACAATCACTAATTATTTCTTTTTTCACATTTTCATTCCGATGACTTATACAACATCACCCTTGCAAGGTGATAACGGAACTATCTGTTCGAACCGCCAGTCCAAGAAATAGCAACACTACGGCAACACCCGTTGGAACCAGTAAGAAAAACAACAACATTCCGGCACCAACCATGCCAAGCCATGAAGAGAGACAGTCCCATCAAAATGTCAACAATCAAGATCAATCAGAGCTCTTTCTTAGTAACCAACAAGTAAGGAAAACCCATCAAAGCGACATCATATCTCTCTGTTTTTTTATCCAAGCCTTCTTTAAACAGCAGCTTAATATGGAACTAACCCTAACCGTTTCTTTAAGTACCTGATTACTTAAATTAATGTCACAGGTGAACACAATACTTCAATTTGTCAACAACAAGCTTCTAGATTTTGAAACAGATATAAACAGACAAGAATTGGAAATACAGTACAAATTAGATAAGAAGATTCTTGAGATCGAGAAAGAGCTGACACAAATTAAAAATGAATGTTCTAGTATGAGAATGGAATTGAAGGTAAGGGATAATACAAGATTGGTTTCACCTGCATCTTTCTTTATATTTATTAAATGTGTTTCACCTACATCTTTATTTATGTTTATTAATTTTTTTCTAGGAAATTAAAAACCAAGTTTTGAACAACGCACCGTCAGTGCCAAAGGCTGCATATTTCAAGGTAAAAAATAATAGCCCAACACCTCGCTGAAATGATAATTCATAAATTCATATCCTGAACTTTTGTAGGAACCGTCCCCTTTAGGTGATAAAAAATCAGGCTCCACTGGTCATGGAGATGAATCGCTACAAAGGCGTGCAAAACCATCTTACACACCCACTATGGAAGCTTCTTTGCAAACCAACAGGTCCAAGACACCTGCCCCTAAACCTCATATTCCACCACGAAATGCTAATTTCGATGATGATTACTCCCTCAAAGAAGTGGACATAGAGGTGGGCAGATTCATCAGGACGAGTTACAAAGATGCGATTGTAGTTCGAGTTGGTGACAATGACATTACTGTTGATATGTTAAAGCAAACTATCACACAACAGTTCATCATGGACACAGTAAGGCCCTATCATCCCCATCTCTATGTACCATTCCAACTTATGAATAATCTTACTAGACTGCAACTTTCTCAGGTTATTGATGCATATGCATACGTCAGTAATATGGAGAATGATTCAACGTCAGTCCTTACCACTTTTCAAACCAGAAAGCTGATAGGAGAACACGGGGGTATTCCTCAGGGATGCGAAAGTCCATACATAGGCCCTATTGCTAACAAATGCATAGGGAGAGATATGGTACGTATTATTGTCTATTATCTTTACTCATTTAACCCAACCAAACTATGCAATAATATTTTTTTATTACAGGTATTTGTCCCAATGAATGTATGCGATAATCATTGGCTTCTAATAGTGCTCAATTTCAAAAAGAATGAAGTTCAGGTACTCAACTCTATAGCCTCAAACGGATTCCGTGATGAGGCCAAGGAAACTAGACTGGTAAGTGTGCTGTTCACATACGCTTTCTACGTACTCATCTAGGTTATTTTAATTACTTATATTATTACACTAACAGGTGCAGTCCCTAAAAGCATGCATCGATGATGCCGTTGATTGTGGATTGGTGACAATTCATGAGCCCAACAATATTACTAGGTGGAAAACACGCTGCTATAACAACATACCACAACAGCAAGACGGGTACATAATGCACTATCAATTTTGCTATCCTACACGTGAATAGTCATAGTGATACATTGACACACCATTGCAGCCATTCTTGTGGGGCGTTTGTACTAAAGTACATGCTCGAATGGGACGGGGAAAAAATAACACATCCTTTTAGACAGGTACATGAAAGTGTAATATTATTTTCCATGCTTCTACTTATCTGTGTAGTCGATGACATACTAACATACGCTTTTCTATCCACTTTAGCCACAAATTGATATTTTCAGGTGGAAAATATGTTCTAGGCTGCTGTTGTCAGAATACAACTCAAGACGACAGAAATCATACAAGCAGCTTCTAACGGTTCGTTATGCTGAATAAACATTCTTTTATATATTTATCTACCTTTTAAATTTCCTCAATTACTAATACAGTGCAATCTGTCCATTGTGTAGAAGGATGAATATTTTGCTAAGTACCCAGATGAAAATCCAAGTAATGATGTCGTGAACAATGATGATGTCATAGAGGTTGCAAATCCCCAGGTTACTAATATAGTTGTTTGTGAATAATTTTATTACTCTCATTTGATTTGTGGCACAGGTTTGTGAAGGCTTCCCTCCGTTCTCCGGTTTCGTTGTTTCATTTAGACATCAAAGAGGATCGAATATTGAGTGGGTGAATCAACAAGGTAGGAGCATTACAGTGCATCTAAACTTTCAGAACTTGTAGGTCTGTATAATTAACACAGATGCGTATTATCATTTGTACTTGATAATTTTTTGACAAGCACAATCTTTTGATTATCAGGAGAGTTATTTTGAGGAACTGTCTCACTACATTTAATGTGTCCTACTAAACTTATGATCAAGCACGCACTTCTATTGTTACTGTTTTGAAAATTTACATCAGCTTTGCTATTCTAGCTTTGAGGCAAAGTGGAAAATTTTTTGCACTCATGTATTCTACATTTTTTTTTCAAATTGCATTGGTATTATTTGAATTCTACACATCATGAGAATCATATATGCAATGTGGACAACAGAGTTCAATGCCTATACTTGCTGGGTCACTGAAACGTAATGCTTCGTGGGATCCTCGGTCGGGTCTTGCTTTGTATTTTCGTGGCGCGACTGTGATATAGATTTTTAGGTGGCCCAAGTAGCCCATTTAAGAATGGAGCGAGGCCATTGTGATGAATGACAGAATGAGGCCCGGAACGGCGGAACTCCCGCTCTTGGGCTTAAAGAAAAACCAGCCACACGTACACGGTCTCAGCATCTTCAGCATCCATCCAGCAGACAAACCTTGGAATCTGTCTGTAACTCAGGAGTCTCTTGCTAACATTGGGATGAAAAATGAGAATTTTGAAAAGACCAACTGTTTTTGTTGGCTTAGATTGGTTGATCAGGTACGCAACAGGGTCGCCATGCTCTGACCTGCTGTACGTGCAGCAATTAAGCAATACTTGCACCCCTAGCTAGTTATGTTGACCGAGAAGACCATTCCACAAAGTCCACGCCCTTTCCTTGGTCAACTTTTACACTCTGACGACGACTTATACACCACACGGGAACTTGGCGCCAGCCGTATGTCAACGACAAGTCGACAAGAACAACGCGTACGTGCAAAAAATTAAACCCCTGCACTGCACCCCCCGAACACCACAACCATCGTCAAATCAAATCAAATCATATCAAATCCATCGAACAACGCTGCTGCACAAGGCGGGGGACGTACAACAAGGCGATCGAGCCGGCGGCGATCATTTCGATCCCAATGGAAGCACGGTACACGGATGATGAACCTTCAGCGCTGGCGCCGGCGGCGGTGGTGTCGCCGCAGTTCTGCGCGCCGACCACGGTGGCGCTGACGGTGACCAAGAAGGCCATGAGCTTCTCCGGCGGCGACTCCACCGTCACCGACGCGGGCGGCGCCGCCGTGCTGCGGGTCGAGGGCGTCTGGTTCAGCGTCCGCCGCCGCCGCGTGATCCACGACGCCGCCGGACGGCCCATCCTCACCATGGAGAACAAGGTAACACTAACACGGCGAATCAGGCATAGATCGATTTCAAGGTGCCAAGTCAAATGATATTTGTTTAGAAATAAATTTTATATTACATAAGGCTAATTGTACGTCGATCTCAGTCTCAAAGACTATAAGCAGGTTTCAATCTTGAAGAACACTTAGCTTTTCTCAATATAGTGGCTGTAATTAAATGATTCTTTCTACTCAATTTACAAGTGAAATCGTCTCAATATGTACTTCAGCATTCATGTTGAGTGGGTATACTGATTCTGTGTATCAGGTATATACTATGCATGACAAATGGAAAGTGTTTAGAGGGGATAGCACGAGTTCAAGTGATTTGCTTTTCACTGTGAGGAAAGCATCCATTTTCCAAATGAAGACAAACATGGATGTCTTTTTAGCTCGGAACACCACACGGCAGGTATGTGATTTCAAGATCAAGGGGGACTACTTCGAGACCTCTTTTGCCTTCTATCGTGGCAACTCTAGCACTATGCTTGCTCAGGTACGTGAGTACCGTAATAATGTTTTAAGTTTCTAATTGTATTTAAAATTTCATAATGTTTTAGTGAACATATCTACCATTTGGTGCTGCAGATGAAACCTAAGTTTACTGTGTCAAATGTACTGCTCGGAAAGGACACATACAGTGTTACAGTGTTCCCTCACGTTGACTATGTATTTATCACGGCTCTTGTTGTGATTCTGGATGAGATTCGCAGCGCTCGACGACGATCCAGATGAGGACAACGCCAGTTGATAATTTCCAAGGCCCTGCTTAGTTACCAAAAGTTTTCAAAAAGTTACTCCCAAATACACTATGCAAAAAGAAGATTCCCCGTTACATTAAAATATTATAATATGCATGGAGTACTAAATGTAGATGAAATCAAAAACTAATTGTACAGTTTTGTTGTACTCCGCGAGATGAACATTTTGAGCCTAATTAATCAATTTTTGGACAATTTTTTGCACATATAAACGAAAATGCTACAATGACGCAATGATTACGAAGAGACATCCAACTCCCAAATTCATCCTCCCAAATTCAACATCTAAACACCACCCAAGATTCCATCAAGTTGAATGCTCTGGTCTGCAGTGTTATGTAGTGATTATGGTTGCATATAAAATCATGTAAAATTAAACTTTAATTTGTTCATGCTGATGTATGCTATTGTAAATATTTCTTCATTTTAATTCAAACACTATTCTTTGGTTGCTTGCTGCCGTGCAAATGTTTGTTTGCTGAATATTTATTTTAGGTAGATATAAATTGATTTTTTTATTGAAATGTTACTGATCCAAATATGTCACACTAGCAGACTGGCTGATCATTTCTCCATCATGGTGTTCTTCCCATGCAAGCTTCCAAAAAAAATCAACAACATATGATTCCCTAGAGACAATGTTTTATAAAACATAATGAATGCAAACTTTTAAAGTATTTAATACCATAGAATAGCGCAAACGGGGCGAAACAAACTTGCCCATAATATGTTACAAAAAATAATTAATTCAGGTATCCACTCTTTTGCATATTTTGATCACAAATGATCGATTAGAAGCAATACTTTGATCACTCTCTTGCATTCTTTGTTCACAAATGATTAGAAGCATACTTTGATCACAAAATTTCTCTTACAATATATTATCCATCGCAACAAAATCAATGATGTATTACCACAAGGTTGATCGCAAACAAATGTATTGACCAAACTTTTACCCTATTTGTTTGATATATGGACATATGTATTGGACCAGGGCTCAGAGGGGCTAGATCCGTGTTCTTGTGCTCGGGTTGGGTTGTTTGCTTGACCTGTTTTGTTCACTAACTATCAGCTTAAAGTTGTATAGGAATGCTTTAAGGGACCAGTACTATTTTGTCTTGGGAGCAACATGTAATGATTTACTTCCTAGAAGTATAGAACTGCTATTATGGCCATAACTCAAAATCTGACAGTATCTTTCTTTAATATTAATTCTGGTGAATTTGACCTTTGTTTATTAGGTGAACACCCAAGCTGCTGAAGATGTTGACTGCAGCAATCCAAAGAATTCAATGTATTGTCATTGTTATTCTGGTAATCTTTTAGATATCCGTGTACCATTCTGAATCTATAACCTTGTATTTACCAGTGTAATATTGTTGTTCAAAGTCCTTCGGAATGGATTCAAAATTACCGATTTCTTCCTTTCTTCTAGGTTTATTTAGAAAAAGTGACCAGATGTATGCGGGGTTAATTAGTGATTGCTCTTTGGTAAGAGATGGCATGTATGTTTCTTTATTATTTAGGTTATATAATTGTTTACCTTCTTAATTAAATTACAAACTCTTCCGATTTCAATTTTCTCATGAAAAGTATAGTGAATTTGTGATAACACGTCATTTTCTTTGTCATTTCTAAGTTCTGCGGCCATTTCGATCCATATCAGTGCAGTGTGCAGCATAGCTCGGTTGTGTTAGAGCGGGGGGTGGATAGCATGGGCCTTTGTTCTTGAATGGCTGTTAATTTTACTGGAGTGGCATCTGTTAGTGCAACGAGTCCATAATGTAAGTTTATTAGTTGCTAATCTGATTACGCCATTAAAAATATTTTTTTCTATTACTTTTAGATGTACTTTCAGACTGCTAAGCTTATTTGTGATAACTGGAGATAACATAATCTTGATGGAGCCAACTTGAAGGTAGATTGCAAATTATTGTTCATCATATCTTTTTAATATTTATTCTTTTCCTGTCAGAGCTGAACTATTGTGTGCTAAAAGCTTCATTGTTGTAGGCTTATATTGCCATGATAATTAAAATTCCAACTAAAGTAAAAGATTATTTTAATATACAGCTCCTTTGCATGATTCAAAGATACATGAACTGATGGTTGGGTAATCTTTTCAGTTCAAGGTATTCTACACATAGATCCACATAAGTGATGCTAAATATAAAAATTATAATGTCTTAATGCAGTGTTTTCTTCAAAAAGTCAGGTCTGTGTGCTGACCAATTTATGGAAACTCATATATGCAAAAATGGATGGAGTACTGAAGTTTCTGCTTAAGTGTTTTTAAGTTTTTTTAATAAACTGTTGTTGAAGACTGCACTAGCAGATTACTGTGGCATAAACTGTGAGAAAATGTATGATTTGAATATAGATAGCAGCAGCACAGTCCTTCTCTCTTGCCTGTCGAGAATTGGAACGCCCCCAAGATGGCCCTCCTACTCAAGCTGGAAAGGACGCAGAGAAGGCAAAGAGGAGAGAGAATTATTATCTGGAAAAAAGATGGGATTGAGTGTCGGCATATAAATGATTCATACAATTTGGGAGATGTTGGTACCATCTTCATCTGATCTTTTTAAAATATTCTTTTTTTTGCTTTTTCTACAACTACATTTTCAATGGGAGAACGTAAGAAAAAGACATGAAAAGGTTTGCCAATATGTCCATTGAGGATAAACAAGCAAAGGTGTTAAAGAATCATATGGTGCGTACTCATAGTGAGCATTGTATGATGCCATGCATTGATAAAAAGTACTGTGTCAAAAAATGTTTCAATGATAATGCTAAATTTGGGTACTGACATTGCAATGTTGATATTGGTATAATTAGGTTCTCCAGCTACTAGACTTTGCAGTTTGGTATGTCCACATCTGAGGCCACTAATGTTTTGAACGCACCCTGTACTAAAAGTGCTAGCAAGGGTACGTTGTTCTCATAAATGAGGTACTAATTTATGTATATAAAAGTTTTTTTTAGTTTCATGACCACTATTTAAAAGTTCTTGTATGTTTCATGACTACTACTACTTAAAAGTTCTTGTTTGTTTGATGACTACTACCATGTTGGTAGTCTTAAAACATTTTCCATAATAATGCCAAACTTGTTAGCGGCACTGGGCAAACTTACAGCTAATTTTTTCAATATAAAATGTGAGTTTATTTTAGATGTGTATATATGCATGATTTATTTTATACATGTGTGTGCGTACATGTGCCTTTGCTATATACTGTAAGCATCCAGTAGAATTGAAAATACTACTCACCAAATAATTCGTACCCACCCTTCACGGAGGACTCACATGTCGAGTCCAATTGTGAAAACGACGTGGAAAGTTTCTCAAAAACGATGTTTCTAGAGAGTTTTTGCAGTTTTGGACATTACTTTTCTTATCATGGAATTTTTATAGCCACCCCGTATACCCACCATCAACCAGCGCTGCTATGTAACCCAACCCTGCGCTTGCGCCAGGACTTTCTTAGTTTCGTCCGTCAACACAAAGCCAAAGTTGGAAAACCAATAGCGTTTCCATCGTTCGTTGCATGTTTTCTGTCCGAGCACGTACGCCAAATCACCGTACGTGCATGGATCGGACACGTTTTCTTTAGCGTGATGGAGCGGTACAGCTTCCAGCCTGCATATATCAGCAGCATATCGACGAGATCGATTGATCGAAGGCCATCGTGTAGTGGTTTATTGATGTCGCCACCCCATATCCGGCCAATTAGTGCGTTTCCCTTCTATGTTAGCTTCAATTTCTATCTAGGACTTCGACAAGCTAGGTTTGTCTATCAGGAAGCATGCATCGACAATACTTCCCCATGTGTTTTGTGCCGCGGCAATCAAGGTCATCACCGAGTGCAGCCGGAGAGGATTGCCCGCGGTGGCAGCAACATCAACATAGGGCACGAGTTGGGTGGCCGAGATGCGCTGTCTGGGCTCCAGGGGCACCGCGTCATCAGTCTCTGGGCTCTAGCTCGATCGAGGTCAGGGCGGGTCAATCCTGCTGGACGACACACCCTTCTTCACCGGTGAGAACCCGTCGTACGACGTGCCGCTGGGTTGCTACGAGTTTGCGACGCGCGCACGGTGAGCCAGGCGGCGGCGAACAACAGCATCCCGGCGCTGACATTCAACCTCGACCGCCACGCCCGAGTGCTCAAAGGTCCAGTCATCGCTGCAGATGACATTCTGCTTCCGCGCACTCGCAAACAACACTTCCACAAGCTTTGCTCATCACGCTTCAAAAACCGCCTACACAGATGTTGTCGCTGGTCAAGATGGGGGCGGCACCAGTAGTGATGGGGGCAGCGGGGAAGAAGGAGGATGTGCACCAGCTGAGGATTCTGGACAACTGTTATATGCAGTACATGTTCTTGAATGCCCGGGCAAATCGGCCTGTTCGTTTGGCTGGTGGTTGGTGCTGATTTGTGCTGAGAAAAATACTGCTGGCTGGCTGGTGCTGATTTCTGCTGAGAGAAAAATACTGGTGGCTTGTGGGTGATATGCCAAGCGAACAGGTCGAGTGCAGCAGCTTAGGTGATAAATGTTTAAGTTGCAGCCTGGCCTTTTGCCACCACTGTCTTTTGGATTGGATGATTGTTGTCTTTTTAGTTCTTGATATTATTTTTTGATCAGTTTACAAGCAAACTGAGCTTGTAGATATCATGCATGGAATCATTAGAAAATTAGTGTGGTGTGGTTTTCTTGGCCAGTGAAAGTAGATTATTTTATATGTATTAGCAAGTGAAAGTAGATTATTTTATATGTATTAGCAATTTTAATATTTACGCTTTGCACTGTGTTATGTCTATCTTATTATTTTTTCTGCCGTTAGAGGCATCATCAAGGATGTTAGCCTTAGCCTCGGTTCTAACCATGGTGGTATTTTTGTCAATGCTTGGGCACGATGGATTTGAAGATATTTCACAAAAAAATAAGCTTAAATCATTTTGACCTCAGTTTACTCTTTACCAAGTTACTGGTTAATTTGTCAAAAATTGGTTTATGCTCACCCTCAAATGAATTATTGTTACTATATTTTCTAATACACGCGCGTGTCGCGCGTGCACTCTACTAGTAAGATGAAATGATCATGCTGCCCTTTTACAAATTAAAATAAATATAAAAATGTTGGTACCGGATTAAATTTTTTTGTACCGGCCTACTTTTCTTGGTACCGGGTCCACCCAATTGGTACCTTTCTCTCGGTACCTTTTGGTACCTCTTATTTCTCAGTCGTTGAATTATTGTTGATCGAGCGACGTGAGCCATCCATTTTTCCTCCAACCATGATAAAAAAACCTCTTTGCATAAAAGCCTATGTTTCTTTTTCACGAATCGTCTCGCAGTCTTGTTCTTTATAGTAATCTTTTCTATTAGCCCCTCGAATTCAATTTTTGTTTATGTTATCTTTAAGACCAACAATATTTAGAAACTTGTACCTTTCATGTTGAAGATCAGTTTTTATATATTTATGTGCACACCTGTGAGTGATTGTAGGGGCAATATCTCACACTATGTAAAATCATGTTTAGAATTACACTAAGAAAACAAATATATTTAATATATTATCGGTAGTAACACACGGACATATTGCTATCACTTTTAGTTAACTGTCCATAATCATAATTACATGCATATTATTTTATGTGTTGGCTATGAAAAATGTTTAGGATCACCATCTTCTTTTTCAACACAATTATGGTGAAAATTAAAGGAGATGTGATTCTAATAATATGCCTATGTGCTTTTTAAAAAATAGAAATAATTAAATAAAATATATTTTTAGGTTTGACCGTGGCAACGCACGGACATAATTGCTAGTAATATTTATTGGTCTAAGGGGTCCATCATAAACATGAAAACAAGGAACTACTAGTTCATGTTATTGTTTTTTTGTTCTTTTGGCAAGAAGCACTATCTAGCATATATTAATAGAGGAGTTGCGGACAAGATTGTTGTAAAAAGAAACAAACAACAAGTAATCTACCAGTTCATGCATGCAATTCAACAAATTGTCACTAATTTAACAAGGGGAGTGCACGGATTAAAAGAAATTACCTTCGCGAAAGGGGATGATAACTCATATCCAGAAAATAAAGAAATACATCTCTACATCATGATCAAAACCACGGCTAATTGAGCGAGATAGCCTGCGTTTGCAGGCCATGTCCATTTTGCTGCCATCAGACAACGAGCGAGTATTAAAAAAAGAACATTTGAACCACAAAGCAGATGAATTATTGAAGCGATTTCCGTGCGCAAGATATGTTCTTCTCCAACGGCGCACTCGTGTCTGTTGATCTGCAGAGCCCATGACACCAGGCAGTGTCCTCCCTATGGCCGTTCCTTCCTCCCACGAGCTACTCCAGCGCTACCGTCCAAAATACACCGCAAAGGGGAGTGGCACATAGTTGCCGCTACCGGAGCTTGACGGCCCCTTCCCACTGCCTGAGCTGCAATTGCCTCCGCCGCCGTCGACCACCGAAACGAGGGCCAGGCCAGATAGGGAAGGGGTCGCGCCTCCACCAACGAGCGCCGGTCGATGCAATGATGTGATTTGTCGGATAAAACGGAGTACCTTGCAAACAAATTACTTGGCTCCTCAAACAAATTAACACATTTAAAGTTTCAGTAGCCTCTGTGATGATCCGTTAAAGCCCATCTTTTTTCCAACCAAGCAGCACCTTAGTAATATATTGATTGTGTTACGTTTAATCTCTGGCTGTGATCTTGCAAATTAAAGATCTGAGGGCGTCACATCTGATGCAATGCTGAAACCTGATGTTTCAATGGTGTTTGTTCCTGATGCAATACAGAACACGGTGCTTTTGTGCCTGGAACTCTAAAAAAATCATTACAAACTTAAATGTTGTCAAAGAGGCTTGTTGGTTGTTTCCTGTCTAAGTTCTTTCGAGAAGAAAAATCACTACTCCCATGCCTTCGATGTTCTTACCAGGTTTGAATCGATTTTATTATGGAAATAAACTTCCATGTGGCAGGGTTTCAGGCTTTCAGCTGGCTTCACCACTCTTGGATCTTTAGCACTATTAGCAAGGGCCGATGAAACCCAAAAAGGAAAACTTAGTCGCGAAAAAGTTCACGCCACGAATTTGCATGCTTCCGACAAAAGATGTTACGCCGTATTAATGTTTTTTTTCAAAGAGTAAAATACTCATGCTATTATCTAGGTCTATGAACTCTCAAAATACATATCTAAGTCCTGAACTTACTAAACTGTGTCATTTATGTCTAAAATTTCAAAAATATCTCTATACATGATGATTGATGACATGGCTGCCAATTAAGCATGAATTTTATACTATTTTTCTAACCAAATCGTTGTTTCCATCACAATAATTAGAGAACTTTATTCGATTGTATCATAGTGATAATTATAGATCAAAAGATGAACAAACATCAGCCATATAGAGGTATTTTTGAGTAATAATATGTATTTTGAGAGTTTGAGGACCTAGATGACACCCCATGATAAGTTTAAAAACCACTGGTGTATTTCACTCTTTTTTCAAAACATGTTATGCTCGTCAAAAACTTGACAAACTTGCAATGAATTGGAATTGATATGGAAACAAAATCATACTCAGGACACCTGTTGGCTTCACATCATCACGTTTAGTTGGCTTGTGCGAATTTGTTAGGCCATGCAAAACGTTAACATGGCCAGCTGTATCAGGTAGTCAGCACCTTCTTGATTTATGCATACTTTCTAGTCATGCATTCCTTACTTCCTTAGCACCTTCTTCAAGAGTGTGAATGCAGCAGTAGAATAGAGCCTCCTTGATTGATGATTGCTTGTTGGTTGCCAAATTCTTCCCAGCAAACTAAGATCATGTTTTGAAGGGCGGGCTTGGTGCAGCGGTAGAGCCTACCGTCCATCTGTAACCGGAAGGTCCCGGGTTCAAGCCCCAGCCTCTGCATATTTATGCGGGTAAGGTTTGGGCGCTATTACAACCCTTCCCCAGACCCCGCACGGTGCGGGAAGCCTACGGCACTGGGTACGCCCTTTTTAGAAGGGCGGGCTTGGTGCAGCGGTAGAGCCTACCGTCTGTAACCGAAAGGTCCCGGGTTCAAGCCCCAGCCTCTGCACATTTGTGCGGGTAAGGTTTGGGCGCTATTACAACCCTTCCCCAGACCCCGCACGGTGCGGGAAGCCTACGACACTGGTTACGCCCCTTTAAACTAAGATCATGTTTTGGATTGCGTAAAGATCCATTGCTTGTTGAGTCACTCCAAGAGTCACGGAGCTCTTTAAGATCAAGCGCAGACATAGCATCTGCTGGTGCATATGATGGATACACCTTCACACGACATCGGGCTGCTAGGACTGATCTCCAATATGGGAAGAACATTCTCCTTGTGTATTCTGGATCCCATCCACCAGTTAGTTTCTTTCTCATAACCTGTCTCACAGTTCAATAAAGATTAACATTAGTTAAACCAAAAGGGTCACCTAGAACAACTCAAAATATTTGCATTATCTAATTAAAAATGTGGCATTTATGCTGCACACAATTAATGCTACTTGCATTCCACTGGAGGTTTAGATCACAATAATGTTTTATTAGACATCAATGATGTTACTAGAGTGTTGTAATTGGGTACCATGCATGGCAGAAACTTAGTAATTGGAGCATGATTTTGCTATTGCCTCTAGAGTTTGCATGACGAAAACATAGCAAGCAAAGTAACATAGCAATCGAAGTATGCCTATGTAGCCAGCCTGCAACAGTGGATAACTAAGATTTTTGCAACTAAGAGATAGAAATAATCAAATCTAAATTGAAAGATACAAAATCAATCGTGGAGGCTTCTCCTGCTTATGTGTCAAGTTGCCTGTGTGGTGGGTACTGTTGGAGTATGGAGTTGTGTAGGCCATAGGGCCCATGTAATAGGCCCATCTAGACCCATGTATGGTTAACTATATACCCACCCATTAGGGTTGGAGGAATACAAGGAAATTATTCCCAATAGCATGGTATCAGCTAGGTCTTATCCTTCCCCTAGCGCCGCCGCCGGCCTGGGCGCCTCCTCCTCCCTCTCCTAGCCGCCGCCGGCGCCGGCGCCATGACTGGCCGGCAGCCGCCGCCGCCGGCCCTTCCTCTCTCCTCTTTCCCTCCCATCCCCTCCTACGCCGCTGTCCTGGCTGCTGCTGCTGCCGGCGGGCGCGCGGGCGCCGCGCCAGGAGCCGTTGCTCCCTCCTCTGCCGTGCAGGCCGCCGCCGCCGCGCAGGCTCCCTCCTCTGCTGCTCCCCGCGGGCGCGCGCCGCCGTTTCTGGCCGCCGCCGCGCCAGGAGATGCCGCTCCCTCCTCTGCCGCGCAGCCTGTGCTTGCCGCCGTCGCCCAGGGTGTGGACGACGACGCGGCCGGGGCGCCGGTGCTGCCTCCCTCCTCCGCCGCCCTCTCCTCTGCTCCGCCCGCCCCTGTCTCTGCTCCGCCCGCCCTGGACGTCGGTGCGGCTGGGGCAGAGGTGCCTGGCGCCCGGGCCCTGGACGCCGGGGCCAGGGGTGCGGCCCAGCCCGCTGCTCCATCCAGCGGGCCCAGCCACGGCCTGGGGATGCCGCCCTCCGCGGCGCCCCTCTCCTCTGCCGCCTTCCGCCTCGCTGGCGCTCCACCGGCCGCCGCGGCACTGGCTGCCGCCCTCCTCGCTGCCAAGACGGAGGCCGCCGCTGCCCAGACGCGCGCCCGCGAGGCTGCCCTGGCCTGGGAGCGGGAGCAGCTCGCGGCCGATGCGCTTGCTCGTCAGGTGGCCAAGGCGGAGCACTTCCTGCTCGCTTCCATGGGCCAGCAGCCACCACCTCCTGCTGCTGCTGTCCCCGTGGTCGAGCAGGCAGCCTCTTCCTCTCGCCAGGCGCCGTCCACTGGGTCTCAGCTGGCTCTGACCGATCCCTCGGTCGCCCAGCTGCACAGCCAGGCTTCCGGCGTGCTCCACATCAAGCACCTCGTCTCGGTCGTCTTCGACCAGACGTCCACCTACTACGCCCGCTGGCGTGATCAGGTCCTCATCGCCCTCCGCTGCTACGTCCTTGACGACCACGTCCTCCTTGACACGCCGGTCGGGGCGCGTGACATGACGTGGCAGCGCCTCGACTACGTCGTCATGTCCTGGATCAACGGGACCATCTCCCTTGATCTCCAGGACCTCATCAGGACCCACGACGGCACGGCTCGCCAGGCGTGGCTGGCCCTTGAGGGGCAGTTCCTCGGCAATGCCGAGGCTCGTGCCCTCCAGCTCGACGCGTCCTTCCGGACCTTGGTGCTCAATGTACTGCGGGGTCTCAACAGCTCCTTTGACCACCTGCGCACGTGGATCACCCGCCAGAAACCGTTCCCCACCTTTCTGCAGGTCTGGGATGACTTGGTCTTGGAGGAGATCACTCGGGGCACCAAGGTGACTGCCCCCCCCCCCCCCCCGCCCTCGTCTGCCTCCACGACCACCAAGGCGCTGGTAGCTACACCGCCGGCTTCTGCCTCTCCGTCCAGCTCTCTTCTTGGTTCTCCTCCCTCCGGGCCGAGCGGAGGTGGGGGGGGCGGGGGCCGGGAGCGTGGTGGTGGTCGTCGGCGTGGAGGTCGCCGCGGTGGTGGTACCTCCTCGACCGGTGGTGGCCCTGGTGGGGGTCGTCGTGGGACGTCCACGCCCGCTTCTCCTCCTGCCTCTGCCCCTGCTCCTGGAGGTATGCCCTGGCCATCCTTCACCAACCCATGGTCAGGGCGTATCTCGATGTGGCCTTTCCCGGGGCAGAGGGGGGAGGATCTCGTCCGTCGCCGGCCATGCTTGCCGGTCCTCCTCTTGGGCCGGCCTGGCCCCAGCCCTGGCCGGGGTGGGATCAGGCTGCCCTGGCTCAGACTTTCAGCACCATGGGCCTGACTCCACCCCTTGGTCCCGAGTGGATCACCGACTCGGGGGCCTCTTTCCACACCACTCCAGATGCTGGTATACTCTCTTCTGTCCATCCCCCCCATCCCTCCTATCCCACTTCTATCATGGTTGGTGATGGTTCTTGTCTTCCCGTCACCTCCGTGGGTTCTACTTCTGGTCCTTTTCGCCTTTTCAGTGTTCTTGTAGCTCCTCAGATGGTCCACAATCTTCTTTCCATTCGTCAATTCACTGCTGACAATTCTTGTTCTATCGAATTTGACACTTCTGGTCTTACTGTGAAGGATCTGGCCACCCGTCGTCCTCTTCTCCGATGTGACAGCGAGGGGCCCCTTTACACTCTTCGCCTTCCGTCTTCCGCTGCGCCTCCTCCGTCAGCTGCTTTGGCGATGACTCCCTCCACCACCTGGCACCGCCGTCTCGGTCACCCTGGTCGGGATGTTTTGTCTCAGCTTAGTCGTAGTGCAGACATCTCTTGTACTAGAACTTCAGCTGAGCACTTCTGTCATGCATGCCAGCTCGGTCGTCATGTTAGGCTTCCTTTTTCTCCTTCTTCGCATGCTTCACATGCTTTTGATCTTATTCACTGTGATCTGTGGACCTCTCCTGTATCCAGCATTTCAGGCTATAAATACTATCTTGTGGTTGTTGATGATTTCTCCCATTACTCCTAGACTTTTCCTTTACGCGCGAAGTCCGAGACTTTTCCCACCCTCCTCCACTTCTTTGCCTGGGTGTCCACTCAGTTCGGTCTCACTGTCAAGGCCGTTCAGTGCGACAACGGGCGTGAGTTCGACAACCACACCTCTCGTTCTTTCTTCCTCTCTCGGGGTGTTCAGTTGCGCATGTCTTGTCCGTACACTTCCGCTCAGAACGGCAAGGCTGAGCGCATGCTTCGCACCACGAACAATGTCATGCGCACCCTTCTGATCCAGGCCTCTCTGCCCCCGCGCTTCTGGGATGAGAGCCTCCACACCGCTACCTACCTTCTCAACCGCCTCCCTTCCACCGCTTGTCCTGCTCCTACTCCCCACCACGCTCTCTTCGGTACACCTACCTACGATCACCTTCGTGTCTTCAGTTGTGCATGTTACCCTAACATTACCGCCACTACTGCTCATAAGCTGGCACCCCGTTCGACATGTTGTGTGTTCTTTGGTTACTCACCTGACCACAAGGGGTACCGCTGCTACGACCTCACTTCTCACCGGGTCATTATCTCTCGACACGTTGTTTTCAACGAGTCGGATTTCCCTTACTCCACCTCCTCCTCACCTTCTCCTGAACCTGAGCTGGAGTCCATGTTTTCTGACCCGGTGGTTCAGCCACCATTTCCTTTTTTTCCTTCTCCTGCAGGTCCTCGTGGTGCGGCATCGGCACCTCCTCCAGCGCCGCCGTGCGCGGCCCCGGTGCCGCCTACAACGCTGCCATGTGTGGCCCCGGCGCCCCCCGCCGCGCCACGCGCGGCTTCCACCTCTCCCTCGCGCTTCGCCGAGCCGGTCCACGTGTACCAGCATCGCTCGGTACTAGGACCGGCGCCCGGCCCTCCGGCTCCGGGCCCCGGCGCCCCGGCGCGCCGGTCCGAGTGTACCAGCGTCGCTCAGTACTAGGACCGGCGCCCGACCCTCCGGCTCCGGGCCCGGAGGCTCCTGCTCGATACGCGCACCCTGTGCGCGTCTTCGAGCGTCGTCCGACGGCCCCGTCTCCACCGACACCTCCACCGGGGCCGTCACCACCGCCTCCACCACCGCCCCGCTCCCGTGTCAAGCCGGCCGTGTACCACCCGCCGATTCTCCATCGGGACCCTCGCCATGTACACCCCATGGTGACTCGGCAGGCGGCTGGTGTTCTCCGACCCGCGGCTCTCTCTGTCACCGAGAGTGAGCCGCGGATCTCCCCGGTGCCCTCCTCTGTCCGCGACGCCCTGGCGGATCCCAACTGGCGTCGCGCGATGGAAGAGGAGTACGAGGCGCTCCTTGCCAACAAAACGTGGGACCTCGTACCGCGTCCGTCTGGTTGCAATGTGGTGACGGACAAGTGGCTCTGGACGCACAAGCGTCGAGCTGATGGTACTCTCGAGCGCTACAAGGCTCGTTGGGTTCTCCGGGGTTTCACTCAGCGGCCTAGAGTGGATTATGATGACATTCAGTCCAGTGGTGAAGCCTGCTACAGTGCGCACGGTCCTCTCGATTGCTCTCTCTCGCTCGTGGCCTGTGCACCAGCTCGACGTCAAGAATGCCTTCCTCCATGGCACTCTGTCCGAGACTGTCTACAGTAGCCAGCTAGCAGGGTTCGTGGACTCCAGTCGTCCGGACCTGGTCTGCCGACTCAACAAGTCTCTGTATGGTCTGAAGCAGGCTCCTCGGGCTTGGTACTCTCGGTTTGCCACATTCTTGCTGACATTGGGGTTCACGGAGGCCAAGTCCGACACTTCTCTGTTTGTCTATCGACATGGTGATGAGACTGCATATCTGCTGCTCTATGTTGATGATATTGTTCTCACTGCCTCCAGTCAGCAGTTGCTTCGGCGCATCATCTCCTCTCTGCAGCAGGAGTTTGCCATGAAGGATTTGGGTCAGCTCCACCACTTCTTGGGTGTCACTGTGGAGACTCGTCCTTCTGGCCTTTTCCTTCATCAGCGACAGTATGCTCTTAATATCCTGGAGCGGGCTGGCATGTCAGATTGCAAGCCTTGTTCTACTCCTGTTGATACTCAGTCGAAGCTGTCTGCTGATGCGGGTACTCTAGTCGTTGATCCTACTGCTTTCCGGAGCATTGCGGGGGCCTTGCAGTACCTCACCTTCACCAGGCCGGACCTTGCCTATGCTGTTCAGCAGGTTTGCCTCCACATGCATGATCCCCGGGAGCCTCACCTTACTGCCATGAAGCGCCTTCTTCGGTATGTCCGTGGCACGGTTGACTTCGGGCTGGTCCTCCACCAGTCTCCTGCTGAGCTTGTCGTCTACACCGACGCTGACTGGGCTGGGTGTCCGGACACTCGCCGCTCCACCTCAGGGTACGCCGTCTTCTTAGGCGGCAACCTTGTCTCCTGGTCGTCCAAGCGGCAGCCGGTTGTCTCCCGCTCCAGTGCCGAGGCGGAGTACCGGGCTGTTGCTAACGGCGTGGCCGAGGCGTCCTGGCTTCGACAGCTCTTGGCGGAGCTTCACAGCCCGCTCGTCAAGAGCACACTTGTCTACTGCGACAACGTCAGCGCCGTGTACCTCTCCACCAACCCAGTTCAGCATCAGCGGATGAAGCATGTCGAGATCGACTTACACTTCGTTCCCGACCGGGTTGCCATTGGCGATGTTCGGGTCCTCCATGTACCGACCACCTCCCAGTTTGCAGACATCTTCACGAAGGGTCTTCCCTCCTCGACGTTCTCGGAGTTTCGCACCAGCCTCAACATAGCGGGTGGCTAGTTGTGGCTGCGGGGGCCCTGGTGTGTGGTGTCTTTCTTTGTTGTCCAGTCTTGAACACCGCTGCGTCGGTAGTTCAGACTGCGGGGGGGTGTTGGAGTATGGAGTTGTGTAGGCCATAGGGCCCATGTAATAGGCCCATCTAGGCCCATGTATGGTTAACTATATACCCACCCATTAGGGTTGGAGGAATACAAGGAAATTATTCCCAATAGCAGGTACTGCAAAATCCTGTTTATGTGAACAGCATCCCATGTAGTGCGGCACATAAAAAGGTATTTTGCCAAACTAACAAAGAAAGTAGCATTTGAATATTTTTACCCTTTTCCCCGCAGCATGGGCTGTTGCTGTGGCTGCATTCGCTGCATCTGTGCCATCCAATAACAAGAATCAGGGCACATTTATAAATTTGGAAAGGATTACTTAAATAATAAACACAAACCTTTGTTACATAACTCTCTGTCAGACATTTTGCAGTCATAGGGACGCCTTCAAGAGGAAGAGAATAGTAAATAATCGACAAACTAACCATGTGTGAAAAAGTTATTATATTTGAAGCAATGCAAAAAGAGCAGTACAGGTTGCTAACGTCAATGCCTTCTCCAGTGGGGCAAAATCCAGTATCCTTCAGAATAGATGAAACACGCTGTATGACCTCAACATGGGGCACCTGCAGGACATTTATGATGTTGCATAAGAAAGAGAAAAGGGAAAAGAAGAAGGCAATAAACAGATAGCATAAATTGATATAATATATATCATGCAGCACCACATTTATGCCTTGGTGACAAAGAGGTGACTGAAAGAATAGTTGGGAAAAGAAAATTGCATAGTTTGCAAGCATAATAACATGCTCATGATCATATTGAATATAAGCATGTTTGGTTTTATAGGCACATTTGCAATCATTTCTTAAGTGTGATCTATCTTAAAGGCTTCACAACCAAAGAGGCAAATATTATAATGTAGAGTCTACTCACTTCATAAGGTACATATTATGAATCACATCATAATCCTGTATTTTGAGCCCAATTGGGCAATCCTGTAGCTACTCATTCAATGTTCAAAATAATGTAATGAACGGACAAGTAATAAATGTATCTTGGTCATTGTTGATTTTCTTTAAGGTCAATTATGCAGGCTAACAGAAAACAAGAATCACAGTCCTTGATTGCATTCAGCTTGTTTCTTGTGTTTATTTAACTAAAGTAAACAGTCCTCAGGGCCACAGTCTGACTAGTACTTCTTATTACAAAATATTTATAAAACATGGCAAAAGTATTCTTTTTGTGAAACTACATTTCAAGACAAACCTACACATATCATGTTCAAATATCCAACTTAAAATACAGAAAAAATTCTATCAAATGATTGACTTAGGGCAACCCCCGAAACAGAATCTACCAAGCATCAAAGTGCACATGCAACTATTCATTTTCCCATTTTATGTCACTAGAAATATAAGGAGAAATGACACAACATTAAGCTCAACATCCATACACCAATAAGTTCTGATACATATTTTACAGATAACTTCTTTAATAAGTTCATTAGTATGAATATCAAGTTATCCACAAAAGGGATTGCAGCAAAAGCTTAAAACAGAACCAACCAACATAACACCTATTCATTTTCCCATTTTATGTCACTAGAAATATAAGGAGAAATGACACAACGTTAAGCTCAACATCCATACACCAAGTGCAATGAGTTATGATACATATTTTATAGATAACTTCTTTAATAAGTTAATTAGTATGAGCAAGACAACCTAATATCCAGTTATCCACAAAAGGGGTTGCAGCAAAAGCTTAAAACAGAACCAACCAACATAACACCTAATGAAAGGTTGCATGAAATGAAAAACTTCCACACTCTAAACTAAAGAATCATTTCATAAAATGTAATGAAATCATCCTGATATCTGAGACTTGTTTTTTCAACAAATACATCAACTCCAGAACTCAGTGAACGAAGGAATATCAGAAACTGATACCAACTACCCCAAAAGGCCTTGTTCGGGAAGGCTGGGCTACCGATCTACCTCAAGAATCTGTCTTCTCTGTGAAGCTAGCTGTGGATAGGATTGTGACAGGTGGAACATAAGTGTCTATGTTCCTCTCATTAAAAAGAAAGGACTGAGAAGCCTGGGGATCGCTTGACAAATGGAGCACTGCTCCTCATTATGTTAATGAATTTAGACTCCATCAATTGTATCTAAGCCTATACGCAATGAAATAGTGAAATCCTATCTCAAAGCAGACAGAGAGGAGCTCCAGCAGTCCAGTTTCTCAAAACAATGTAGGCTTTTGATTAGAAGCCACGCCACTTTTCGGAGCAAATCTAATTATGGTTCTAAAACAAAGTTGAAGGTACATCATACAGGGCAAAATGTACCTAGAATAACTAGCACCATTTCTCAGATTAGGGAATGGAAAGCTATCAAACACCTATACAGTAAAACATCAACATAGAAATACTTAGTGAAAAGAGATCTGAGGCTGTCTAACTGAAATACTGTACCTCAGAATGATCTTGAATGTACACATTAAGCTCTTCACCAGCTAGGAAAATTATACTAAGAAGCTGATATGCAGAGTCATTAAATTTTATCCTTTCCTCCAGCTGATCCAGTGCAATTCCACTTTCACCTCTCTTACTTCTTAAGGAAAGAGACTCTTTCACTATGCGATCCATGATAATATGAAACCCATCTTGCCTGCCATTGCCATTTCTTTTGGAGGAACGGCCCCCTCGGATCTGCCCTTGAGCTGCCAGCAGCAAAACCGTTGTCTGTACAAGCTTTTCCTCCTTTATGTAATTCCAGACCTCATCAACTTGATTATCTGTTTTTTCCGCAAGCAGTCTAATAGTATCCAAGAAGATCTTCTGTTAAAAAAATATGAGTGCCTTTAACAGATTTATGCAGCTAAAAGCCTAAAAGTACTGAAAAACTTGTAATTTTATTGACAACTTTTCTACAAATGTAGCTAGGATGAATTCTGTAGAAGGATTCAATTTAAGAACATGCCAAATACATTAGCACATACAAAAGATAAACAGGAAATGTAATCTATTGCTGACAAGTGGGGATGTAGAGATGCTCAGTCCTTGACTATTGTTATAGAAGTTATAGACCATAAACTGCTTGGACATGATAATTTAAATTCTTCATGCAGCAAAAATAGTACTTTGCGTGTAGAGTACAGACTGCAGAAGTTAGTGACACAAACCATCTCAGGAAGGCACAGCAGACAGATGAGCTTGTAGATATAATCCTGATAATCCTGAGTAGGAGATAGATTGTCCTCCAAATACTTGTGCAGGCAAGCATTCTCAACTGCAACATGAAGAGGGAGTAGGTTCTCTAACTTCATCGCCAACCGTACGCACATTGGCACATGCACCATGGCGGAAGAGCAACTTGATCATATCAATGGAGAACTTTTCAGCAGCTTCATGGAGTGGGAAGTATCCATATGGGTTTATGCAGTTGGGATTGGCATGCATCCCATTGAGTTCCTGCTCCTTGCCCTCCAATACAACTTTCGCACATCGCATAGCATTATGGATGACCATGTGTGTCAAGGTTTGTGAGGTGATGGTAAGATCAAATTGCATGCCCACCTCGCTCTCGAAAAAGTGTAGGAAGCATCGGACACCGTCCTTTTCCAGGATGGGCTCCAAGCGGGGAGCTATCTTGTAGAAGGCGTCACGCACCCACTATATTGATCCATCAACAATTTGAAAGATGAAATGCAGTCAATTATCCAATTATAACACAAAAAAATGTCTTGCTTAAGGATTTTGTGACAACAAATATGTTTCAGTAAACATCTTCAGAAATGAAAAATTCTGCAGGATGAAAAAAAAACAATACTGAATGATTTATTAACTGAATTATGTAAATGAAGACAACAAGTACCTGGGGAGTAGGATCTCGGACAATAACATCATTTGGTATAGCCTTGGCGACTGACACAGATCTTAAATCCCACTGGAAGAGAAAATGGAAGAGAAAATGTCAACTGCCAAGAGCACTACTAGGGGGAGATAACAGAAAGCTGAGAGCAAGACCATACATATGGATAGTTACCATACCTCACGCAGGTTTTCCAAATTGAATTCCTCGAGAAATATAACAGGACTGAAACAACCCATGTTATCAGCAGTTGCTCCTTCTTTACCTTTATCCTCATCTCCATGGCAAGCAGCTTGCATTTCCACCTTTTTAACCATTGGTGTGGAACTGCCCTGACACTCTGATTCCATTGTTTGTTTATCTGAAATAAGGAGATTTCAACGAAGTACATTAAAAACAATATTATATTACCTCTGTTCTTGAATATATGTCGTTTAGGACAAGCTATTTAGTTCAAAAATGAACTAATTTGCTTGTCCTAAACGTCATATATTTAAAAACGGAGGGAGTAATTTGTATTGTTACTAATGTATTGCAAGACACAAAATTGTTGGACAATGTTCCTGAAACATAAGTGTGGCCTTATATTTAGAATGGAGTGTGCATCACTGGAAAATAACATCTTTGCTGACATATCTGGGTATGGCAGCAATGCTCTATGCGCCGTCAAATAAATGACATGTACTAGTTTAACAAACATTAGAAACTCTGATGCATAAAAAATTGTGGAACTGGACCAACCAAAAGCTAACGTTGGACAACCAGAATCTGATATTGTTGTTCCAGTTCAACAACTTTTGAGAGTTTAAAGTACGTTTTGTGGTAGACCTCACTGGTTAGTAATTTGTTCGTGCGAAACGGTAAGTTCTAAGCTCGGCAGCAGACTACCGCCGGGGGAAGGGGGGGGGGGCAATCTGAGGGTTGCAACCAACAGCTACAGGTACTCGAAATCTCGCCTTAGAAAGAGAGCTCCCCAATCCACAAATTTTCAACAAGATAAAACGGCAACATCATACTTCCATGGCAAATAAACAAAATGAACTTGCAACCAAAATATTCACAGATTGTTGCCTTACCACGGTAAAGATTCGATTTTTCCCGGATCAGATGAAACTTATCTCCAGATGAGGGCAAATTTGGATCTGGGAAGGGGGGTTCCTCGGGGCGGAGGCGCACTAGTCGCCGGAAGGCAGCGAGGAGGACGCAACGGCAGCAGTAGGAAGAGCGTAACAGCCTAGGGTTTGTGGAATCTCCATCCCACACGCACAATGGATGAGTGGCTGCGAATATAGGGAGCGGAAGGGGCGAAAAGGCAAAGCTGGCTTAGGGCAGTCCCAACCTAGTGACCAGGACGATGTCCATAGAATTAAATGAGCTGTCACCTAGGATGAAAGATGACGTGGCAAGTGATTAAATGAAGAAAGAGAAGAAAACCGGGTCTTGCATGAGACATGGTGTCTACACACCATCCAAGAAAAGATGTGAGAGAACTAACATTAATTTGAAATGAGGAAGAGTGTTGTTCGCATTGGGAGTGTAGTGTCTACTACTGATTTCTTGATGATGTGGAGGCTATGGAAATCATGTATAACGTTTTGGGTTGGGACTGCCCTTAGCCCATTCGATGAAGCGGCGAAAAGGCCAAAAGGAAATGCGGCCCTGCCTGTGTTCTCGACAGTTTCTTTTGCGAAAAATAGAGCTCAATTGGTATCCTCGACTTGCCCAAATCTGATTTCCACCTCTCATTTTTTTAAATAGGATTTTTGTTGTATCTGAATTGTAAAACGAGCTATTTTTTATCTTTAAAGGTTTCAAGGATGGTTTTCGAGAAGATGAATTAATTTTTTGATAGTTTAAGAATGTAAAATAATCACTTTTTAACCACTGATATTGTTATGAAATTTGAAAAACCATTTGATCTAAAAAACAGGATAATATACACCCAGACTCTTTAAATCGGACAAGCTGCCCCACCAATATATTGAAGTTGTTTTAAGGGTGGTCTCATCTAATAGAGTTTTTTAACTCACAAAAAAAAATCTCCAAACTAAAAAGTTTTAAGAAAAATTATAGAGAAATATGTAGGACACAAGAAATCCAAATAATATATTTAAAATTATAGAGAAATATGTGGGACACAAGAAATCCAAATAATATATATTTAAATCCAAATTATAAGCTTATAAAAATTGGATTTAGCCCTAAAAAGATAAGGAAAATATCTAGAAAAATCCCGAAACATTCTAATGAACGACTAGTGCATTTTGAGGTTTTACATGAATAAATACACAAGATCAAACCAGCACCAATGTGTGTTGCATTCAAGCTAGTTCCATGTCATTTTTGTTGCAGAAAGTTATCAAAATGCATTTAAATGTTAATTTGAATGTTTTGGAAATCCTCTATGTATTGTTTTCAATTTTCTTTGGGTTAAATCCAAATTTTGGAAGCTTCTAGAGATATTCTAATGAGCTCTAAACATTTATTTGAGTTTTTCATGTCGCAGTATATCACTAGAAATTTTTTAAGGTCAACAATTTTTTTCAGAAACCTATGATGCGTTTATTAGATTTGTTTTTTAACATAAAATGGTCAACACCACCCTCTAAACCACTTTGTCATGGTATACGTAGGTAGTTTGTTTGGTTTCAAAGAATTTAGCGTATATATCCGGTTTTCAAGTTTAATGGTTTTTTAGATTTTGTGATCACATCAGTAGGTAAAATGGACTTTGCTCCAAAAAATATTAAAAAATGATTTAATTTTAAAATTTTAATAGAAAATTCATTTGATCCAAAAAAATTGGCAGCCATCCTAATTTGGAGATGGTAGGATGAGGTGATTGTCGGACCTTAGGACCGGCAATCCACATGGGGGTACCCGAGTGGTTGATTTGTAGGAGGGGCAATCGATGAACTAGTGACTTGATGGTACACATGAGACACTGATTTAGACAGGTTCGGGCTACCCGGAGGTATAATACCCTGTGTCCTGTGTCGATGGTTGTATATTGTATTGTCTTTTGTGATGCGTGATCCCTCGTGGGGGTGCCCTAGGCCGCTTTATATAGGGTAGCGGGCTAGGGTTTACAAGTCGGTTTCCATCTAAACCTACTTGGTTCCGACCAGGACTCTAGTCCGGATCGGTTACAATTGGAATATCCCTAAATATCCGGACGATCCGTTCGTCAAGTCTTCATCAACTTGTTCATCAAGTCGGGGAGCCTGTATGGGCCGCCTAGGCCCTAGGCCTGTCAGAGGTGGGCCCTCGGCGCCGTGGTCTAGCCTGACAGTGGGCCCAGGGGTACCCATATCCCACAGTGATCTTGTAACAATTCTTAGGGACAAGACAGTCCCGTTTTGTGTCCCCAAAACTCAACGGCACAAAAGAAACTCCAAGTCGTCTTCTTCCAGCAAAGGTCGTAGCCAGCTTTATAGATAAAGCAACTGAAAGATACTGCGATTATCAGTTTACAATAAAGTACAATCCTCTTTAGAGCGGCGACCAACAGATCCTTAAAGGACCCTCTAGGCTTCGCATCAGAGATGAGCCGGGACTACTCTAGATGCCCAACCTAAAGGGTTAAACGACCAAAACACCATCTATTGAACTCGCCCTTCCACCGAGCCTACGACTCCACCACCAACAGCTACCGGAGAACCTCCAGACAACGCCTTCAGGAAGGCAAAGACGCAACTGCGCCCGCGTTTGGTTTTCACCACGGAGGGCTTCCACGAGCCGCCGTCGCGCGAGGATCCTGCAGACAACGCCCTCAAGAGGGGAGAGCATACTCCGTTGCCCGACCCTACACCGGGTCGAAGCTTACGCTTGAGGACATTCGCCCAACGAGCCGCGAGCACATATACCGATCCTGCTCGCTTCCATCCACCGTCCACCCTCGCAGCCGCCGAAGCTCGTCCACTAGGTTCCATATGCACCCGATGGCAACACCTGACACCTTGGAAAGGTTTGGGGACCTCGATTGCCCCCAAATCTTCTGTCGTCCCTCAATGGAACGACATCGTGCTTCACAAAGTAAGATTGAAAGCATGAACCTAGTGGCAGAAACTTGACGTCGCTACGGAGACGACTTCGTTGACGACACGAAAACGGAGGCGGTACCACCGGCCATGGAGAAGCCGCAGGAAGGAGCCAGCCACCATCAGAGACATGTCCGGGCCAGCCCCATCTCCAACCGGAGCTATGAGCTAAAACCGTTGTGGCCGCCCGCGACCCCGGTCAACACCGACGGCCGGGGCGCAAACCTTGGGGACGAGCCCCAGATCCACTCCCCCAAGGCGCACCGGAGGTGGAGGAGCGCATCGAGCCAGCGCCGCCGCAGGGCATAGCCGTAGATGCGGCCGACCGCTGCCCGAGCCGGCCGACATGCCCTACACCGAGCGCAGGCAGGCGCTAGGAGCCAGCCCGCGCACGAGGCCCCACGCGCCGCCGCGGACGCCGGACCGCCGCGGCGCCATGCCCAACGCGCCAAGCCACCGAGTGCGCGGATCCGGCGTTGACCCTCATCGAGAGGCGTCCCCGGCCCCCTGGCGACGGATCCGGGCCCAAGTAGGCCGGATATGGGGGCGCAGGACGTGGAACCGGCCTCCGGCCGCCGGAGCTCCCCATCTGGACGCCGCGCCCGCCAGGGGGCGCCCGAGCCGCGTAGACGCGGGGGGAAAGAAAATCAGTCCTCCAAGTCGTCTTCTTTCTCATCTTCTCCATCGAGCAAAGTAGAGCAGCAGCAGCACGCAAATCCCCTCCACCGAAGCCTCCCGAACCAAATCACCAATTAAATTCCATCTGCATCAAATCCAAGCACCAAATCCACGACTAGCAGCAGCTCTTGACTTGCCTGCTGTCAAATCCAAGCACCAAATCCACGACTTCCGGCACCAAAGCACAGCTTCAGCGTTTTCTCCTCTCTCTCTCCCTCTGTCTCTGTTCTCCCCTTCACAGCAGCACACCGGCACCATACTTTGCCCAAGCTGCAGCGCGCGCTGCTCCTTTTAGCGCTGCCCAAACTCAGCCACATCTTGATGTTCCGTCGCGCACTCGCGCCGCTGCGTTACAGCTTGCGCCCACTGCTCATCATCTCGCCAGTTTTCCTTCTCATCTTGCCTGCGGACACGCGTGATTAATTATGCGAGAAAGAAGGTTGTCCCCAACTGGGACGAGTTGTAATCGACGAATATTCCCATGAACCGCGCTGTTCGGTTGGCTGGTGATGGTTTTGCTAAGAGAAAAACACTGGTTGGTGGCTGGTGCTGATTTTTGCTTAAAGAAAAATACTGATGGCTGGTGGTTGATAATCCAAATGAATAGGGCGATGACCTCGTCCCAGGTCACTCTCATCCAAACATCTCTAAAAACGGGGTTTGCCCCCCCCCCCATCCCATCCCATCTCAAAATCAAACGCATGCTAAGGCCCTGGGATCGTCCCATTCCATCCCGTCCCATCTCGTAGCCAAACGCACGCTAACGTCACGTTTGGAATAGAAGTTTTTCACAGGATTTTCAAAGAAATGGGAATACTCCACCTTTCCGGAGAAAAGTCAAGATCATCTGTACTTTCACAGGAAATAAAAAATGAGGTCCGATCCAAAGAAATGCATGGCTCGCTGCTCAAGCCTCGTACTCAACAACCCTGAGTAGCTTCATCTTTGCTTTGCTTAAGAGCTCGCAATCACCATTAATTGGACCGATGCTCTTTCACCATATCCCGAAACAGTTCTTGCTGGAGTGATTTACCGGTATGCCTGCTGGAGTCCTCTTTACCTCTATGTCATTAAAAAAAAGATGGTACTCCGTAGTTACCTGTGTGTCACTAAAAAGTTTGTAGACACATGTATGTCATCGACCTAATTTCTTTTATCTACACGTTATTCCGTCCATGTTAGGTTAGATCGCAGGATCTTACATGTAGGTCCTACGTAGTAAAATAATAATTTTATCCCTGGTATCGTATTGAACCCTATCCTCTTCTCCTCTTCTCTTCCTTGTCCGAACAGATCGGCTCATCCTCTTCCGGTCGCCTCTCCATCCTGCAGTGTATGACATTAGCCCAAATATAATTTGCATGTGCGGATACATGAGCTCCTTTCAATTAGAATTATTAGCATCTTAGATACTCAAATGTGAATGTGGGACATTATTAGACCTCTTTAATGGTAGGTTACTTTTTTTTAGCTCTGGATCTTGAACTTATATTTGTCGCGCGAGTATGCCCCACCTAAAATTTTAGGTGAGCTCCGCCACTCTATCCTTAAGAAGCAACTCAGCAAACTTTGATCAATTCATTTGGAATCGGGTTAGGTGCATCACAACTACTCTTTCCTTGCATGTGGTTTATGTTTATTAACATGTTTAGTAACTTCAAAACAAAAAACAGATATCACATGTACCTTTGAGTCATGCATTCTTGAGCACCTTCAAGAGTGTAAATGCAGCAGTACCAAAGAGCCTTCTTGCTTGATGATTACTTGCTGGTTGCTGAATTCTTCCCAGCAAACAAAAATTCTGATTTGGAATCCGAGAAGATCCATTTCCTGTGAATGCAGCAGTACCAAAAGACCTTCTAAATTGATGATTAGTTGCTAGTTCAGTTGTTCTTCGCAATGGACCAAGATGGTTTGGAACCGCAGTAGATCCATTGGCTATTGAATCAATCCAGCTACTGAACAATTCAGGATCAGGCTTAAACGTGCCAGCTGGTGCATAGGATGGATACACCTTCACGATACACTTGGCACTCAACACTGATCTCCAATATGGGAAAAACATCCTCCTCGTGTATGCTGGATCCCATCCTCCAGGTAGTTCCTTTCCAACAAATGTTAAAGTAAATAAAACCAAATAACATTTGTTTTTATAAGTGGCCAGCCAGCACTATCAGTAGTTGACTCAATATTTGCATTACTAATAGGAAATGACGTCTGCATTACTAATGGAAAGTGTGATGCTTAAGCTACATGTAGATTGATTTCTAGTTAGATATGAATGATGTTATTGAGGTGTGGTAATTGAGTACCATGCCTAAGAGTTGAGGAAAAGAACAAGCTGCTGAATCAGCAAGCTGCATTGCCCAGACATAGCAAATGAAATGTGCTTTTGCTATTGCCTAAAGAGATTATATTATTCTGCGATGTCCTACATAAGAGTCATTCTCACAAGCATAAGGATTCAGGTAAGCTTCAGATGGAACAAATTAATCTATTTACACTGAACAGAGTTAACAGTTATTCTTGTTGCCTAGCTGGAAAAGAATGTCAGGTACATTTGCGAGTCTCATTACTTGGTAATCCACGCATGCAGTTTAACCATGTTATTGAGCCAATTTCTCCCAACAGGACCGACCAAGAGCTTATTATAGCATTCCTTTATCTACTTTTTAAATATAATTTTCTTTTTTCTTTGGTAAAGTGCCTGGTGGGAAACACTATAGTGCCATCAAACTAGAATCACAGGCAATGTCAAAAAAAAAGGATGCAAGGTATAAACGTTTTCAAACAGAAGAAAATTCAGACATCTAACAAACTAGAATCACAGGCAATGTCAAAAAAAGGATGCAAGGTTTAAACGTTTTCAAACAGAAGAAAATTCAGACATCTAATAGGCATTCTTCTCTTTATTCAATCTCACTGTGATCAGTGATATTGAATTATATGGTTCTAACAGCTTTCACCTAAACAATTATCTAAACCAAAACATGGCACATAAATCAGAGGATGAAAATAGATTTACTTTCCATCCTTCGTGATTTTTCAGGTAAGATAACAGCACAGCTTCTATGTGCAAGCCTGTAACAGTGGAAAACTAAGGTATCAGTGCAACTACAAAGTAAGAACCAAATCTAAATTGATTTTTGGAAGATACCAATCTAGCATGGGACATGAGCCCCATCCCTGCAGTATGATGCAATGCTGTTTGTGTGAATGTCTACAGTAATATTTGAACAGAATTTGAACTGATGCAATACTGCTACTGTGAACTGCTTCAGAAATATTTAAAAATCTTTTACCCTTTCCTCCGCAGCATGCCTGTAATCTTTTTCTGTAACTTCATTGGTTGCATTAACATGCTCTGTTTTCCATGAAAATAACATCAGGGTGCATTTTGTGAAATTTAGGATGAAATACTTAAATAATGAACACGAACCTATGTCATGTAACTCTCTGCCAGACCTTTTGCAGTCATAGGGAGACCTGTAAGAACAAACGGAGAAAAAAATAAAATAATCAATGAACTAACCATGTTATGTATTCAAACAAACCATGTGAAAAGAGTAGTACAGGTTTTTCACGTCAATGACTTCACCAGGAGGACAAAATCCAGACTCCTTAAAAATAGATAACACACGTTCAAGTATCTCCACATGGGGCACCTGCATGAACTTTATGCCAATACACAAGACATTATATTTTAAGTATAAAAAAAGACATTATATTTTGATATTGCATATAATCCAGCACCATCATAAAACTAGTGCCACAAAAATGATGGTCGAGAGAATGGTTTGGAGAAGATCAGTGCAGGTGTGCAAGTATACCATATTAGTTGGAAGGCAATAGAAGAGCATAGTTGCAGGGTTACAATCCTTTGTACTCTACCTTGAAGTGTTTCATTTGGATTTTCTCAAAATAAATTATGTCAATTATTTAAGGCCTTTTATTAAAATAAGACTCCATACATATTAAAAGATGGTGAGTCATGATTAGCATCTAAACTGCGTGGTGTGTGCTAAACAAAATAAATAGTTGTCAGGGATACAATCAACTTAAGGCACACAACAAAGCCACCAACCACTAGCAAGCCCCAATTCCAAACATGATAGTATCCATTTCTGCTACATTTTGTATCATGCATACAGAACACAAGTTGACTGACGCAAGGAAATAATTTCCATACACCATGTGCAATAGCACTGAGTCACTGACCAAGATCTGATCAGTCACCAATTAAAACAAAAAGATTACGAAAGCTTGCACCATATATAAGGGGGCAAGGTGGCTTACCTAGTCACCTACAACAGGAGTTATAGATGTTTTATGCCTATCTATTACATGTTTATTTTCATATGAAAATATTGCTACACCATTTTTTGTAAACAATGATCATCAGTACCCTATATGGAGACAATAACAGGAAAAAAGGTCAC
The DNA here is from genome assembly GCA_033239725.1 of Echinochloa phyllopogon. Classification (NCBI taxonomy): domain Eukaryota; kingdom Viridiplantae; phylum Streptophyta; class Magnoliopsida; order Poales; family Poaceae; genus Echinochloa; species Echinochloa phyllopogon. The sequence goes on along the minus strand of BTCW01000002.1, from coordinate 42,246,063 downwards.
AGTGAAAGTATAATATTTCAATACTCCTTCCCATCTAAAATGTAATGCATTTTTACTTCTATAGGTCAACAGTTTGACTAGCATTACTCTATTATAGTATGACATTTTTGGGATAGATTAATCATTAGTACTTTTGAATATGAACCTGATAAGACCAATTTTATAGAACAAAAGCGATACACTGATAAAGTGATTGTTGGTCGAAGGCTTGACCTAAAGATTGAATGAAGTGTACAACTTCAGAATTCAACAAAGATTACAAGTACTAGTGTTTTCTCAATCAGCATGACAATTACGCATCCTTGCTCTGATTAGAGCTTGGAAAACTAAATGCCAAAGCTCATATCATAAAATACTGATACAAAAAACAGCGAGTGAAAGGATATCAGAGACAGCGTAACAGCAATAGTACCTCTGAATGTCCCTGAATGTACGCATCAAACGAAAATTGCTACAGTGCGCTACAGTGTCTGATGTGACATTTTCACCAAACTTTCTCTTCCACTTTTTGGAACTAAGGTCGTGGCCTCGTGGGCAAATAAATGAGAGACGGCGAGACTAAAGACTGCGACAACAAATAGTATGAACAAACTAAGCTCCGATGCAACCAGAAGTTGAGATATACTCAGTAGAAATGAGGAACAGCTCCGGCCTCCAGATCTAAGAGCTGTAGCTAACATATATAAATCCCAGCTTTAAAGCGGCGACAAAGCTGTTTTTTTTTCTTTTTTGAGAATCAGCGACAAAGCTGTTAGGAAACTCGCCTTAGAAAGGTGTTGCGATACACAAAAGATTATCAAGATCAATGAAGGCAACAACTTGCAGATTCATCAGAAGGTAATCGCAGGGAAAAAAAAGAGCGCTGGTAATCAAAATCACATATTGATGCATTACCACAGTCGGATTCATACATGATCTCCTGAATATGATAAAGACTAAATCTACCACCGGTTAGTGGAAAAAGATCTCCAGATGATCGGCGAAAGTGGAGCTGGGGGTGGTGATCGTCAGAGGGGCGGCGCGCGCGCGGCGATCGAGGTTGCAGGGCGTGAGTGCCTAGGGTTTCTGGGATCCCATCACACGTACACAAAGGAGCCTCGAGCGCTCAGATTAGGCTAATTGCATGCGCAGCAACACACTACACGGGTAGAGATAGACCATACGTTGACTGGAGAACGCAACCAATCGTAGATTGGAAATTGAAAGTGCATCGGGTGGTATGATCAGGGTAATGGTCTTGCGCATCAGCACTGCACGGGTAGTCGGGTAGAGACGGATAAATGTGCGACGGGATGACGTGGCAATCAGGAACTACGGAATCACGCTAAGAAAGATATTATTATCATGCATGAAAGAACCAATCATGCTAGGAACAAAAAATGGGAAAGAAATGATAATCACCAGGCATGCTCACAAAGTCACAAACAGGGGCAGACTCAAGGCCCGGCGAGCCTTGTGGCTCTTGCCGAGCGCTGAAATTCCAGCCCGGGCAAAGAAATTCCATGGGCTGCTGGAAGCCCAACTCAAATACTCCTAGCCCGGTACGTTCCCAATCCTTTTTCCTTTTTTGAGAAACACTACACTCTTTATTTAATTTAGGGGATATAAATTACAAATACCATCCGGTGGTGTTAAGAACCACACATGCCTACCAGTCTGACCATATAACGAACTCTGGCTGTGGCTAGCAAGTGTGCGTCGCCATTAGATCTTCTGTTCTCGTGAACGACTTCAGTCGCTTCAAATCTTCTTCTACATAGTTTGATCTCCCTGATAACTTGGCCATAGCTTCTCATGCCATCGCTTTAGGAGACTTTTGAGTTTTGACAACATTAGCACAATCAGTTGCCACCCTGAACTTCTGATTCCCAATTTGTGTGTGAACCAGACAACCAGTTAGTAAACACGAGATGCCAACAAAAAGCTGAGGCAGCCGGGGGATCTGCTCAATTCTTGCACGCATATATCGTCAGCTCTGATAGTGAAGGACCGGTACGGCGACCATAGAGGCGGGAGTAAATGGGAGCCGATTAAAATTTCTTTCAAAACTTGGCCTATATCCCAAAATTCACAACCCGGATGATCCTCACAAACTTGCCAAGATTGCGTAGTCACAACGGACTTAACAATCTTAGGAACAAGCCTCAAATGATAGCAAAGAGCGGAAGCAACTCAAAAGCAATTGAGTGAACAGCTATCAGTCAGAGCCCAGCGGACCGTCCGCACTGAACCAGCAGACCGTCTGTGAGCACGGCGGACTGTCTGTCAGGTCACGGCGGACTGTCTGACAGAGCAAGGCGGACCGTCCGTCAGGGCACGGCGGACCGTCCGAAAAATAACTCAAATCTCCAGTAGCTCCGGGCACCTCGAGCAGACAGTCCGAGCCTCTACCACGGACCGTCTGCCAGTGTCGCAGACCGTCCGAGGTGAACACACGGACTGTCCGTGAAAAGACTTAGCCAAAATCCAAGCGGTGCGAGATCAACACGCCACACGGACCGTCCGCCAAGCAGATGCAGACCGTCCGCGGTGACGACAGACTGTCCGACAGGGTCGCGCGGACCGTCCGTAAAAGTCATCGGACGAACAGGACGAACAGCTACAGTAAATCGCAATTTTCTCTCCTAAATCCAACACCGGATCTCCCAAACGGCTAGAGCTCTAGAGACAAAACTTTGGGGAGATGATTAGCACCCTAAGGTGAAGATATGCCCCAAAAATCTCAGCCTCTAACGCCCTACAAATCGAGAAATCACGGATCACACGAACTAGGCACCTTCCCACGAGTTCATCCCCAAAACTTCAAATCGAGACCGATTCCCGGCGTTTGAGAGGGCAAGATCATCAACAAAGAGGCGCAAGGCACTCACCCATGATCCCCTCAAACAAATCCGAAGCCAAACGGTCTAGAAACGACGAATCGAGAGGAACGAGAGGAAGAACCAAAAGAACTCGGGAAGAACACGGGAAGAACTCAAGAGGATTCAAACTAGCATTTCAATTAAACAAACAGAGGTCATCATCTGTACAAGGCTAGCATCCTCCCTTCATCCACCCGCTCTAGATTGACTTGAAGCACAGGCTAGCCTAGAGAGACAGGAGAGAAATGAACTAGGGTTCCGAGAGATAACAATCCATCCCCCTCCACCTCCTATTTATATTAAGTGACCTGGTGGGGGGAAAAGACCACACTACCCCTACAACTAAACTCTACGATACACGCCCTCAAGGGCAAAGCAGTAAAGTTGCAGATCAATCCACCCGCTGGGCGCGCCGTCCATCCGACCTTGCTTCCCTCCGACGCAAGCTCCCGGATCCCGCCACGTGTCCACCGCCTCGAAGCTTCCCGAACGCGTCCGGATCACCGTATCCGTCACGTTGGGCCTTCGGGCTCGGTTTTGAGGCCCAAACCGAGAAACCCTCCTCCGATGGTTTTGTGGCCCAACCATCAATCCCCGCGTGCAAGCTTCGGTCATCAACCGCCACCTTGCACCGGCTCCAGTCCACGACTTCGTCTTGCTCTTCTTGCACCATGTTGACTGCATTTGATCTCGTCTGGCCACCGGGTCCCTCGAACCAAGCCTACTTGTCTCTCCTGAGACCTTTCGCACTTGTTCTTCACCTGCACCAACGCAAACCAAGTCGCACCAACACCTGCAATACTAGGCCAAGAGTCAGTCCACACCACGTTGTCAATCACTCATCACACTGAGGAAAGACCATCCACCGGTCCTCGGACACACATGGTCCTCAATCTCCCCCTTGATGAGTGCATTGACAACACACAGATAATTCAGGGTATGATAAAGAGAAATAGAAGAAGAAAAGAAAAAAGAACTCAATCAAGTGACCAAAAGCGAAGAACAAGCCGAAACAAAGTCACTTGAAAGAGAAAGTCTCGGTCTCGGTCCCCTAAGACAAGGGCAAAGGCTCAACACAACCGAGACAACGAGCTCAAAGCACTCCCCCTGAATTAGTGCAACAAACTCAAGTTCTCCCCCTGAACCGAGTAACCCTCTCAATGCAAATCTCTCCCCCTTGTTGACAATGCAAACATCAAGAATTGCATGAAAATGTACAAGGCAAGAGCTTCTCATATATATCACAAAGCATCAACATATGCTCAAAATGAGGTTGCACACAAGAGGATAATCACTAGGATCACATGCAACTACAAGCTCACAAGGATATCATGATATAAGCAAATGAGCAAAGTAGTTGATCAAGATTTTAGGGTTTTACAAAGAAGTCACCATATGAGCAAAAATTGAACCTAGAATAGCTCAAGTATGAATACTTAGCACCAAAAACAGTTTATGCGAGGACAGCACAGTCTCAACAAAAGATCATCACAGACACCCATGAAAGATCCAAGCCATGTTCTAGCATTCATTTCTGGCTTGTTGAGACCAAGTGCCTACTTCTTTGGTAGACAACATGTGACAACTAAGCATATTAAGTTCTTAGCAGAAAAAAGGATTTCAAGCTTAGGAACAAAGTATTTTTCTCAATTTTATATAACCAAGCTAGCATGATGTATCTTTGCGACACAAAGGAACAAAGTTCCTCCTAGGATTTGACATAGGCTAAACATCTGCAATGATACCTAGATCATGGATCCAATTGAACAGACTATGACACCCAACCATAAACAGATCATGAGAACTAGCATTCAAGCAAGAGCTATCCAAATCATAGTAATTGCTCAAAGGTGATCAAGATTTGTCATTTTCATATTGCATATTGAAAAGCAGTGAACTCATATCATGTATAGCATAATATCCTTATGAGACTAAACTGCACAAATCTCCATAAGAGCATCATATCAAGTGCTACATCACATGATCATATGAAGAGGCTAAGAACATATAGAAGAAGCTCATCTAGTGTACAAAATGCAAGATGCAAAGTATGATACAGAATGTACATATACTACAAAGAGCTCCAAAAACCAACTCAAAACGAACAACACACACCAAGCTCTCCTCGCAAGCGGGCAAAGTTGGCTTGGTCAAGTGGTTTTGTGAACAAGTCGGCTAGTTGGTTTTGGGTTGGGACATAGGATAGTTCAATGTGTCCTTTCTCAACATGGTCTCTCAAGAAATGGTATCTCACTTCTATGTGCTTGGTTTTGGAATGAAGCACGGGGTTTTTGGCAACACTAATGGCACTCGTGCTATCACATAGAAGTGGAACATGGGAAAAGTTCAAGCCAAAGTCACTCATGGTGTACATGATCCATAGGAGCTGGGAACAGCAACTAGCGGCAGCTACATACTCGGCTTCTGTAGTGGACTGTGCAACGCTAGACTGCTTGCGAGAAGACCAAGAAACCAAAGAAGAACCAAGAAACTTGTCGGGGACAAACCCAGGGGGTCCCCTAACCATCGGGGTAATCACCCTCCGAAAACGCTAACCACGAAAGGCCGAATCACCGGCAGCGCAGGGCACCAAGGGAACGCAGCCCAACGCAACTTCAGGCCCAGGACGGCCGCTCGAGCTCGCCCGGCAAACGGATCCGCGGTACGACCTCCGCCTCTGCCTCTCTCGAGGGTCGCATGCCCCCTCGAGCGGGCGAACCGACTCCGCCTCGCTCGAGGGCGGCCCTCTACTCGGCATGGCGCACGCCGACGCCCCGCCTGGCAATGGCATTTAATGCCCGCCCCATCAAGCGGGTGCCAAAGTCAAAAGGCAATCTTTTCCCCACGCCACTCCGCTGGCACCGCAGAGCTCACTGACCCACCTGCTCTGGTCACTGTACGTCCTTGCCATCGCTGAGCAGACGTACGCGACACTGCGCAGGGACCCGTGCAGACTGGCAGGCGTCACTCCGCGCCACTGTTCCACCTGCTCCGGTCACTGTACGTCCTTGCCATCGCTGTGCAGACGTACGCGGCACTGCGCAAGGCCCTGTGCGGACTGGCAGGCGTCATTCCGCGCCACTGTTCCGCCTGCCCCCGTCTTTTCCCCTCAGGGACACCCCTCGAATAGGCATGGGGAACCCTCGAGCGAATATTTGAACAGCGACCGAGTACAGACCTCAGTCAGACGCGGTCTGGCGACGGCGAACGCCGGGTCAAATCCACCAACTCCCGGCCATCCCTTGATGGGCTGGGCACGCCGCGCACTGTGGTCGACGACGACCGCCACACCGACCCCTGTGTTGCCAACTCTCGTCCTTCTTCACCTGCCCCGCCCTCGAGTCAACCAACAACGGCCAGCTGGGCACGAACTACTGCGACAGCACCCCTCGAAACCACTCCAGGACAAGCACAAGGTACGGCCACGACACCCGCAGAAGCCGGGGTTTGCCATAAATCCCTCGCCAGGGCCAAGGACGATGACAGACTCGACGCCATACTCTCCGGTGCACTCCTCTGTGGCACCCATCACGCCTGTACTTGTAAAACTCCTCCCCCTCCCTTCTCTCCTTGATCTATAAAAGGAGGAAGGGACCGGGCGAGGAGGAGGGAGACGAACCGAAGAAACGACCCATCCGAGGAGATCCAAAGAGAAAAACCATCACACTCGCTTTCAGGGACTTGGAGACTCCTCCTCCTCTCCCGCCTTGCTTGTAGCCCCCCCTGCAAGCACTCCGGTGCAAGATAGTACAGCGCCCTGAGCGCACCCTGCTGGACGTACGACCCCCACGGTCGGAACCAGGATAAACGTCTGTCTCATTGTGCTAGCTCTTGCATCAACCGTCAAGGGACGGGACACAGCGCATTCTGTTTTGGGGCTGGGGATTGGCCGACCGATCCCAGCACCGACAAAACTGACACTGACCCGAGGTAGACTTGCGATCCAAACGACACCCAGCAAAATCAGTATCGGAATATCCGTGAAGTGTGAGTGTCGAGGAGGCAGAATACAAAAGACCCAAATCAGGAGTGTATTTCAAGTACTTCTTCAGCATGTCCTTGGTGTACTTGGCTTGATGCACGAATGTCCCGTCCTTGACTTGCTTGATTTGCAGTCCAAGAAAGAACTGCAGTTCTCCCATCATAGACATCTCGAACTCCCTGCTCATATCTTCAGAAAACTTTGCAACAAGAGCATTAGAGGAGCCACCAAAGATAATATCATCCACGTATATCTGAACGATCAAGATGTCTTTGCCAACACGAAGCAGAAACAGGGTCTTATCAACAGTGCCCATCACAAACCCCTTACTCAGCAAGAACCCTCTCAGCCTACCATACCACGCTCTAGGTGCTTGCTTGTGGCCATATAGTGCTCGGGGGAGTTTGTACACTCGGTGGGGATATCTCTCACTCTCAAACCCAGGTGGTTGCCTCACATACACTTCTTCCTCTATCACCCCATTCAAAAAGGCACTCTTCACATCCATTTGGTACAACTTGAACCCTTTATCAACAGCAAAAGCTAGAAGGATTCGAATTGCCTCCAAACAGGCAACAGGAGCAAATGTCTCCTCATAGTCAATTCCCTCCTTTTGTGAAAAGCCCTGGGCAACCAACCTCGCTTTGTTTCTCACAACCTCACCACTCTCACCCTGTTTGTTCTTCCAAACCCACTTAGTTCCTATAGGGTGGCAATTTGGTGGAGGCTCTACAAGTTCCCACACCTCATTTCTCTCAAAGTTCCCAAGCTCTTCGTGCATGGCATTGACCCAATTCGCATCAGATAAAGCGTGTCTAATATCTTTGGGCTCAAAAGACGCTATGAAAGCAGAATGAGCAAAGTGAGAGGTGTTTCGTGACCTTGACCGTGTAGTACGTTCATCGATGTCTCCAATCATTCCCGAGAGTGGATGGCGAGCTTGAATGTGTCTTGGTGCCTCACGTGTCGAGATCGCCTCCCCCTCAACTGTTGCTTCCACTTGACCTCCATGTACTTGAGTTGTTGTCAAAGTGGTGGATGGACCATCTTCAAACGTAGTCGTCGTAGTGGAAGTAGTAGGTACAGGCGCCATGGGAGGAGTGTCATCCCCATCATCATCTTCATCATCTGCATCCTTGTCTTCGAAGATTGACTGTCCCATCTCTTCATCACCTGCACACTCAAACACAACAGAGCTACACGGAATCGTCTCGTCGAATGTTACTTCACAAGTCTCCATGATTTGGTTAGTTGCAAGATTGAGCACACGATATGCTCTAGAGTGATTAGCATAACCAAGGAAGATACCATCATGAGACCGAGACTCAAACTTATCTAGATTTCCCTTCTTGAGAATGAAGCACTTGCAACCGAAAACTCGCAAATGACTCACTTTGGGGGTTCTCCCATGAAAGAGCTCGTAGCAAGTCTTCTTCTTGAACGCACGAAGGAAAATCCGATTAGACACATAGCATGCGGTGTTCACCGCCTCGGCCCAATACTTCCTAGGAGTCCTATGCTCATCAAGCATCGTCCTGGCCATAGTACAAATGGTCCGATTCTTTCTTTCCACAACTCCATTCTGACAAGCAACATAAGGCGAAGAAAACTGATGCTCAAGACCAAGATCACGGCAAAAGGTTTCAAAATGAGCGTTCTTAAACTCTGTGCCATTGTCACTGCGTATAGCTCATATGGCATCACCATTTCGCTCATTTTTCAACCACAGGATCAAATCTCGAACAAAACCAAATGTTTCATCCTTAGTTGCCAAGAAATACACCCAAGTATAGCGAGAATAGTCCTCCACAATCACAAGGACATACCACTTCCCACCGACTGAGCGAACGCGAGCTGGACCAACCAAGTCCATATGTAAAAGCTCCCCAGGACGCTCAGTCATCACATCAGTCAAAGGTGGGTGGGAAGTAGCGACCATCTTGCAATGCCTACAAGGTGCACAAACCAAATCCTTCTCAAACCGAAGCTTGGGCAATCCTCGGATAAGGTCAAGACTGCTCAAACGAGAGAGCAAGTCGAAGCTCAAGTGACCCAATCTCCTATGCCACTTCCAAAGCTCGGAAGAGGAACCAGCAATGAGACAACGAGCAGCACCAAAAGCTCTCGAGAAATCAACAACGAAAACCTGACTCTCAGGAATAATCATACAAACAAGATCACCTCGAGAGTCAAGAATCCGAGAAGCACCACTAACAAAGCGAACCTCAAAACCCTCATCAAACAGCTGAGAAACTGAGAGCAGATTAAAGCCAAGCGACTTGACAAGAGCCACGCGTTTTAGTGCAAACTTCTCACTTACCTGAATATCTCCCTCTGAGAGCACTCTACCCTTACCATTATCCCCAAAAGTGATGTACTCCCTTGTCATCACCGGGGTGAGGCTTGAGAACCACCTTTGATCTCCGGTCATGTGTCGAGAGCAACCGGAGTCAATCAACCACAAGTCCCTCAAGCCTCCCACCTGCAAGATCAGAAACGAGATCGAGAATGAGCAAACGACTCAACACTGGGGTTAGCACAGAAGGAGTCAAACCAGTGCTGAGCCATCTGCTCAAAAGAAGGGTTAGCAAAATCCACTCTACCAAACCTATCACGTCTAACCGGAGGAACACCACGCGGGGGAAAGCGCGGTCCAGACTCCCTCCGGTAACCAAAACCACGGTCGTCTCTCCTGAACCCGTACTGACCACGAGGAGGAGGACGCCTGGCAGCACCACCACGTCTCTGAGGAACTCTCCCATGAGGAACTGAGCCCCTAGGAACCGAGCGCACAAAACCATCACCCCTAGGCAAAGGTGCGCGAGGCTCAGGTACGCTATGAGAGGAGCGGTACCTGTCCTGGTTACCCATTTCCCTCTCACGCCTCATCTCTCTCTTCTTCCTGAAGCAGAACCCCTCTTAGTGACCATCCTTACCACAGAACCCACAGTGGTAATGGACTGGTTTTGGCTTTGGGTCTTCTTTTGGCCCTGGCTTCTCACTAGGCTTGAGACCACTCGACTCTCCCACAAACACCACTCGCTTTTGGAAGTTGTTGGCTGGTGTGGTAGAAGCTGGTGGATCAAGAAGAGTGTCAAGTTTGTTTCTTAGGTGGTTGGGTTTAGGATCAAAGATGTTCTTGGCTGGGGTTTTCTGTGGAGGAAAAGGCACACCCTCACAAATCATCCCCTCATTCTTAACCACCGTCTCAGAACCAAGACCCTGGGTATCACCTCGCCTAAACTGAGCCATCAACATGCTAAACTGAGGCTCTCTACCTGACAACCAACCCAAACACTGCCTCAACTCATCATTTTCTTTTTGCACACGGTTCATATGATGCTCAATTTCCATGTTCTTTAAAGCATTTTTATCACAGATAGCACATGCAAGAGATTTGCCAGAACATTCAAGAAATTTAATTTTAGCAAGAGCATCATCAAGTTGAGCATGCAAGACAGGACAAGAAGTACAAGCTCCTAGCAAAGCAGGTCGAGATTTCAATTCATCACGCTCAACAACAAGCAAATCATACTTCTCAACTAGAGTGAAAGGACCTTGATGTCACCTAGAGGGGGGTGAATAGGTGAATCTGCAAATTATAAACTTTTTCCCACAGTTAGTACAGAAACCGGTCAGACCGGTTTCTAAAACCGGTCAGACCGCTTTGCCAAAGCGGTCAGACCGGTTTTCCACAGAGAAAACCAACTATGTAAATTAACCCCCTCTACAAGTTCTAGCACAAACCAAACTTGGTGATGAGCTCCTGTAGATGATAACTAGCAGGTCCACTTAGTCCCTGCACACAAGTAGAGCGCACCCAAGTAGAACGATGCGGAAGCGAATATAAATGCTAGAATTGAGCTCGTGAAGTAAAACAAGAGACAAGGATTTGTTTTCCCGAAGTTCAGAGTTCACCGCTGCCACTAAAGCTGTCACAAAGACACGATGAATCCTAGTCTCCGTTGAGGGCCTACGAAAGGCGGGCTTATCCACTCCAAGCCACTTTCCTCGGTTCCACTAACTTTTGACCCTTTTCCACGAAGGAGGCAAGGCCAGCCTTTACAACCAATCCGTGGCTTACCACACACGAGGTAGCTCACCGGCGACGCCTAACCGTCTAGGAGGATTCACCTCCAAGAGTAACAAATGCTTCAATTGTTGCTAGACTTCACCGGAAGTGCTCAAGACTATGGATATGCTCTCAATAGCTGCAATTTGCTTTCACTTGCTATCTATAGCTCACAACACATACATCCCTCAACCCAAAATAAAAGATATGATCAAAATCAATCAACTCTCACAAAGAGATGTTTGGGGAGAGCTTGCTGGTGCTTGGGAAGGCTTGGGACGAGCCACAAAGGCAAATGAACCAGCACCCCTCACAAGAGAGGGGTATGGGGTATAAATACCCCCACACAATACAAACTAGCCGTTATAGCCGTTGGAAACCGGTCAGACCGGTTTCCCAAACCGGTCAGACCGGTTTTCAAACCAAAGTAACCGTTGTACCTGTCAGAGCCCAAACCGGTCAGACTGGTTTCCCAAACCGGTCAGACCGGTTTGGGTTTACTCAGCACACTAGTCCCAAAAGCGGTCAGAACGCTTTCCAAAACCGGTCAGACCGGTTTTGGTCTCCTCAGCACACAAAGTCCCTAAAGGACTTCTCTCTAGAGGTTATCTCTCATGGGTTGATCTATTGAGCACTTTTTTTGTGTTGTCAAGACAACTAATGTTGCATCCCTCTTGATAGTACGGTATTCCTAAACTCAAGATAAAAACAATAAATAGAATCTACCACTTGAGCTTTTATATCTTCATTGATGTCATACTTGATCATCTTCAACTTGAGGGCTTCAACATTTCAAGTCTTTGCTGAGCAAATCCAACTTGAGCCAATGGCTTAGAATTTCCATTGTATGAAACAATTCATAAGCCATTCCACTATATGATCAAGAAAGATTAGATGCTTCGCATTGCTTCACTTGATATGACTTGATCGACGTATAGAAACCAAACTATAATGTTAGACTTTTCCACAAACAAAGTCCCTCGGCTACAAGACCAACTTGCCCTTCACTTTGTTAGGAATGTCACCGCATCTAGCTTGATCCCTTCCGTCCTCTCTTGCCAAGTTAAGCTACGCTTTGCATTGCATCATTAATGAAATCCACATTGAATATCCTTGTCTTCAATTGATTTGAAGTGTCTTCAATATTGTTTTGTATGTTGTCTTGTATGATTTCTTTGGTAGATAACTTGTCCATAAGCATCAATGCACTTGAGACCATATACTAACCATAGAATCATGTCTCATTTTGAATATAACCATTGCCATGGATCAAGCCCAAAGAAATCCCAATTTCTTCAATTATTTTTGTCCCAAAAACCTTTGACAAGTATCGTGTTTGCTCTCATGTCATTTATACCAATAATGAGCTCATATTCTTCAACAATCATATTACATGAATATTTATAAGAATGAAACCCTGCTCATACACTTAAGCAAACAAGTTAGATACAAATCATGTTGTCATCCAAAATCACCAAAACATATAAGTGCCTAGATGCACTTTAAATCTCCCCCTTTTTGGTGATTGATGACAACATGATTAAAGCTTACAAAATATATGAAATTTAAGCTCTAGATAACTAAGATATATAGTGAGCTCCCCCTTGATATGTGCTTTGAATAGAATCTCAAAAATTCGGCCTCAAATGCCAAATGCACATATAAACAATAAAAATGAGAGCTCCCCCTATATCTTAGCATCCATCATGTGCAACAAGTGTATGTGACAATATAAAACAAAGTGTGATGCATATGACAAGTATAGCACTCAATAAAACAAAGAGAAGCACATGTTTGCTGTACGGGCCAAACCGGTCAGACCGGTTTGGGAAACCGGTCAGACCGGTTTCACCCCAAACAGCAAGCATGTGTGAAACAACATTGCATCAACCAATACATATAACACACTAGCAAATTGTCACTTAGAATATATATATAAAAAGGTTCAACACACAGAGTAGCACACATTACAATTTCTCAAGTCCACAAATAGATAAAGTACGAATTTATTACATCCAAAATGACATGACTACAAGATCAACTAGAAATAGGCTTTAATCCATTCTTCTCCCCCTTTGCCATCAATCATCCATAAAGGGCCTGGAGAAGCTTGTAGTCACGCTCCCATCATGCATCCAATCTCCTCCGCCGCTAGAAGGTCGGGCTATGATCATCATGGCCGGTACCGGAAGTGGTACCAAAGATAGAAGCCGCTGCCTGTGAAGCAAAATCTCCGGGAGATGGAGATGGTGCACTAGAGAACTGAACTCCCGCCATAGAAGATGACGCACCACCATATGCATATGACGATGACGGGAGTGTAGCAGCTGCATAGGTAGGACCTGGAGGTGCAAACCCAAACGAGGAACCAAACAAGTCACCCTCGGAAGTAGGCATGTATGGCATGGTCCCTGGAGCACCAACTGACTGTGGAGGGGGTGGCGGAGGCTATGAGCTCGACCCAACGTGTCCATATCCAAATATATCACCATACTCCTCAAAATAACCCGCATTCATGTGATCGGTCATGATGTCTCGAAGCGGGGGTATCTCAGGTAGCTCAAGAGGTGGTGAAATAGGTGACGGAGGATCATTCGGACTCAACGCGGCGCGCAGTTTCTTGAACTCATCACGAGTCTTCTTATTCTCTAGCCTCTGCTGCCTAATATCAACCTGGACATCCCTCTGGCCTTTGCAAATGCCTGTAAACATAGATATGAACTTCTTGATCGGAGAGGTCCGTCCCTCTGGCTGTGCACCACTGCCAGACCCAAACCGGTCAGACCGGTTTGGAGAACCGGTCAGACCGGTTCTGGCCTGCTGCTGAGAAAGCTGTTGTGGCTGCTGCTGATCACCTCCGGCTGCTGCATCTGTGTCTGCTGGTGGAGGAGAAGGCATCCTAAACTTGTGAGGAACAGGAGGGCGTAGTGGCTTGTGTGGGGTATCCTTCTTGATTTTGAGACTAGTGACCCTCTCTATGATGAACATGATAAATGGACTGTAGGCGCATATCTTTTGAGGGCTCTCAGTAATAGTCTTGATCTCATGCCAAATGAAATCGGCAACGCTAAATGGAGGAGTCTCCTCACCAATCCTCAGATAATACATCAAATTTCTCATGTAAAGTGAGATTTCTGAGGTGTTGCCTTCTCTAGGAGTGAGTGTCTTTCTGAGCAATCTATAGAGAGACCCATAGTAGGTGTAGAGACCACTCACTTTCCCCTAACTGCCACGCTGATCTCTGGGATACATGAACTTTATCTCTGAGGGTTCCATAACACCCCGATCATGTATCCTGACTGTGTCATCACTCTCATGTCCAACTCTGAGTATAGAAGCAAAGTCAGAAAAGGTGACATGAAAGCGCTGTCCCTCTGTCATCCAATGCATAGCTCTCTCTCGCCTGCCATCCTCCTCATAATAACCGAAGAACACAATAGCATAGAACTGAGCAATCACCTCCTTGTTCCAATTATGCTTGAAGCCCATGAGATGTTTGATTCGCTTTTCAGAACAAACTCTGATAATCTCATTGAACACCGGGTTGTCTTGTTTGCTCATGTACTCCCAATCTATGTACTGTGCATCTGATGTGATCTTGGTCTTCTTCATAATAGCTGTGGCATAGAAATCCTGCTGAAAAAGAGTCCAAAATCTATAGTCAGTGGTTGTCCTATCCACATCAAGTGGACTAGTCCTCCTCAACCTCCTGACAACATCAGTCATCCCACCAGCAAGATAGTCTGTCACTCTTCTGCTAGCTGGGCCAGTGGGTCGACAAATCTCCAGAATGAGAGGGGCATTTTCATCAGCAGTGTCATCATCATCTGCCCCCTCATCCTCATCATCTCTCGCTGCCATCTCCTCCTCATCATCGTCACCACCCAATTGATCACGCCGGTATACAACCCTGAAGGTTTCATCCTCAACCTCATCCTCATCAGTGGTGTTCCCAACTTCATCCACCTCCTCAATTTCCTGCTCAGCTGTTCTCTTTGTCCTCCTAGGCCTCAAAGCTCAACCACTAGTCGTACCCGAGCTACTGCCCCCGGCCATATCAAATTTCCCCTTTTTGATTCTCTCGGCATGTGATCCTTTTGGCATCTTCTACTGTCCTTCCTTGATAGCCTTGAACTCGTGAGAGAAATGAGAGATGAATCCAATGCAGTTAGGAATCCAATCTAGCAGCCTGGGGGCACTTCAAATCCAACAAGCAAACAACTTTTCCTTGGTTGAATCTTCAAATCGCCATGGGAGGTCCTCCTTGCGGTGAAGAACAAGAGAGAGAAGTGCTGGAGAGGTGAATGCATATGGGAGGAGAGAGAGAATCACGGGAGGGCCATAAAAACGCGTGGCCCACCTTCCTGGGCCAAACCGGTCAGACCGGTTTGGGAAACCGGTCAGACCGGTTTCTCCCAGGGAGTTGAGTTGAGTCAGGAACTCCGGATCTTCCGAGAATTTAGTCGGATCTTCTGATGAGCTTCAGATCTTCCGGGCTAGAAACAACTCGAGACAGAGCTGCTCGGAACTTCCTGTCGGATCTTCCGACCCAAAGTCGGAACTTGCTTCAAAACTGTTCCAAAACTTGTTCCCTTGATCCAATAATATATTATGATGAAATTTGTCCTTCAAAACTCCAAGAATTTCCACAGAAAGGTTCACTCAGCTGCTAGGGCCCAAACCGGTCAGACCGGTGTGGGAAACCGGTCAGACCGGTTTCTCCCAGTCAGCTGAGATTAGTCCGAAAAGGAGGAATTTGAGCTTCAAAACTTGTTCACTTGATCTGAGAGTGTATGTGATAGGCATAGTCTTCAACTTCTCAAGATTGTCCATAGAAAATATAAGATTTTCAATAAATCTATTTTCTTTCATTTCTTCCTAAAGAAGAGGGAAGGGATGAGATAGATAAAGATTTATAGACTTGAGAAAGTTTCACTATTTGTGACTAGCCATCAGGCAAGCAATATTAACAATAGCCACAAATAGATCAACACGGTCAAAAGACCAAAATCCAAATAATTTCAAAATCACACAACCTATCATGCTAGTTGGGTTTTTCAAACTCTGTCCTATGTCACCCAAAGACATGCACATATATTGAGCACATAACGTCATTAACAAATTTAGCTTACACTATTCACCAAGAAAGTGTTAACCAAATATATAATGGACGCAGGGGAGCTTGATATATTTGCATGCAAATGCACACTCTAGCATGACAGGGGCCTAGATGCACAAGGTAAATACTAGTCAAGGAAAACATACCTTTGCCTCTAGTTGAGTGGGTTGTGCAATATGATCAAATTTTATTCAATTGCCCTCTTTCATGATATATGCCAATTCTTGGACAAAAGAGAGAAAACATATTAAGTTGCACAACAACTAGTTTCATAATCAATGATCCTTGTATGTGGATGGCAAAAGGTCATTAATTATAAAACCTCACAATATAGACCAAATTCCTTTTCTCTAGTGCATATGTGATGAAATGTGTAGGAAGACTGCACATGCACTAGTTTTGAAACAATAAGATCAAGTGAGGAATTTAGACTATATTATGGTGGGTTGCCAAGACATAAATTAAACATGGGATCCAAAGTATAAGATGACACAAGTTTACCACTTTGGATCATAGATTGAGTTGACAACTCCGATTGAGAGAATCACTTTCTCACCATTGAGACTACAAGTTCACTAAAAGAAACGTTAGTCTCAAGGACACAAATATTGAAGTAATCTCCCCCTGAATGAGTGCATCATGGATGGATTGCATGGCACATGCACTTTTGTCTTGTTAATGGCATGGGATGATTAATTCAATATTTGGTCAAGGCGCATAATAAATTACTCATATTGAAAAGTGCCAAGAGAAACTTACAACCACGTAGGTGCAAGTTGATGTACATATGCCAAAAAAAAAAGATATCCCAAAGAAATAACTCAAATATATCTTCATTTCACACTTGACAATCAAGTTGCAACATTCTGGGCCAAACCGGTCAGACCGGTTTTGCCAGAATTTGCCTCTGTCGGAAATTTCCGGTCTAAAGCCCAATTTACGGCAAATGCGACGGAAATTTCCGGTAGTCAGCGTAAATTTCCGGTGAAGCACAGCCATATGGTCATATTTGAGTCTCGAAACACCGGGGATTAATTCTCTGCAAATTTGACACAAAATTGCTCTACTAGGGAGCCATTAGACATACCACGTGGCATATGTTTAAATCATTAATTAAAATCTTCATTTCTCATGAATGTGCCAAAGTTGCAACTGTCTGGGCCAAACCGGTCAGACCGGTTTGGAAAACCGGTCAGACCGGTTTTGCCAGACATATACCTATTGGCGTGGATTTCCGATGTTTGATTCAAATTTCGTCGGAACTTGATCCACTGCAACTTAACACAATATTGCTCTTCTAGGGAGCCATTAAAAGCATCACATGGCATATACGAATTAAAGTTTAATAAAGACATCTAAGTCACTATCAAGCGTCTCAAGAGTCAAAGGCTTAGAGACATTTGATCCTACCAAAGGCACTAGTGACTCGGATTAAATCAATTTAAGCGCAAAGTTACCGAGATGTCATTGGATATAGAGTATGAAGCGGAAGCAATTTTTCTTGGCTTGCTAGTGAATTTTTGAAGATTGTCATTCAAGCCAAGCCACCAATGCATCTCGTAGTCCCTACAATCACATCAAGCACGCTTTGGTACCCAACTCGTGTTGGGTCCGATGTTGTTAATCCCAATATGCTTAGGGACCCAAATTGCTCTTGTGCCGCTCCTTGGAGAACGAATCACCTTGGAGGCACAAGGGGCATTTGGAGAATCCCTAAGCTTCTCATGCATAGAATGGACAATGTTGGGTTTAGTAGTTTTACCATTGGGACAATCTTTACCAAAGTGTCCTTTCTCCCGACATGAGTAGCATGTCTTGTGCTTGATGTTGGTTGCCTTCTTCTTGTGTTGCTCGACAACCAATTCTTCCATGTATTTTGCTTGTGCCTTGAGAAATCCTTTGTTGAGCTTTATTTGAGGCTTCTCTTGGTGTAGTCCCACCTTGCTTGGACATGAAGCAACTTGATGCCCTTTCTCAAGGCAACCAAAGCATTTTCTCTTCTCCATATTTCTTTGTCTTTTGGAGAGAGTTGACTTGTATTCTTTCTTAGTGAAGCACTTGGTGTGAGCAAGCTTTTCGCCATTGCCTTGATCTTGATTTGTGTTGGACTTGACTTGAGTTATATGAGAGCTTTGCACGGTTGATTCCTTCTCAAGCTTCTTCACCATGGAATCACGGTTATCTTGAGAAGGTTGTGCATTGCTCTTCCCTTTGAGAGTTGTCAAGTTCTTTGTGAGTCTTTCCACCTCTTGCTTGAGTTCTTCATTTTCCTTTGCAATGAGGTCGTCACAAGATTCTGCACATACTTCATCATACCAAGATCGTTTTGCTTGAGAGCAACATGGGTTAGCACATGATAAGTTATGTTGAATTGGAGAACATGTGCATGTGTGAGATTGAGGTTCAATTGATTTAACCGAAGAGATTATAACCTCATAAGCAATCTCTAATGAAGCATATGACTCTACAAGTTCTTCATGAGAACACAAGAGTTCTTCATGCGTCACTTGTAGCGTCTCATGCTTGCTAGCAATTAATTCTAACTTTTGCTTGAGCATTTTGTTTTCTTTTTCTATGGAAGCCATATGAAGAGCATCACAAGCATAATCATCAACAATGGCATCATACTTACAAACCAAAGCGGCATTTGCGAGTTTGACTTCCTCAAGCTCTTTGATGAGAGCTAGGATAGTCTCATCCTTTGAGTTTTCCGCCTTCTTGTCTTCTTTGGGCTTGTAATATATGAGGGCCTCATCATTGGAGGATGATATTGCTTGTGAGCTTGAAACTTTGCTTGCACGGTGACGGCCTCCCTTCTTGCAGCCAGCTGCGCCCTTCCTGCCCAAACCGGTCAGACCGGTTTGGGAAACCGGTCGGACCGGTTTTGGCAAGGAGCAGGCAGCTGAGCCTTCTTGCTTTCGTGGCTCCACGGTGGTCATCACATGAGGCTTGGTGCATGTATTTGCTGATGTAGAGCACTCCTCATGTGACTTGGCTCTTGTTTGGTCTTGCGTGACGCTTTTGATGTTGCCATATAGCTTCTCAATTCGAGCCCAAATAAGATGAGCATCGAATAGAGTTGCTTCATCTTCTAGAATCATTTCTCTAACTTCATTGCTCACAACATCAAACAAAAAGTTAGCGACACGAGCGTTGAGTTGAAAGCAATTCATCTCATCTTCGGTTGGATTGGACACGCTCCAATCAACACTAGGACGATCAACGCCTTCAACTACAACCCGCTAAAGAATAGGACTCATAGCCCTAAGATCATTAAGTACATGAGCGGACCAAGTGGAATAATTTGAGCCGTCACTAGCTAGTGGCTCATAGGTTACCTCACAAGTGGTCGACATCTTTCCGCACGGCGGTTGAGCTTGGATGTGAGGCCAAGCTCTGATACCAATTGAAAGGACCTTGATGTCACCTAGAGGGGGGGTGAATAGGTGAATCTGCAAATTACAAACTTTTTCCCACAGTTAGTACAGAAACCGGTCAGACCGGTTTCTAAAACCGGTCAGACCGCTTTTGCCAGAAAGCGGTCAGACCGCTTTGCCAAAGCGGTCAAACCGGTTTTCCACAGAGAAAACCAACTATGTAAATTAACCCCCTCTACAAGTTCTAGCACAAACCAAACTTGGTGATGAGCTCCTGTAGATGATAACTAGCAGGTCCACTTAGTCCCTGCACACAAGTAGAGCACACCCAAGTAGAACGATGCGGAAGCAAATATAAATGCTAGAATTGAGCTCGTGAAGTAAAACAAGAGACAAGGATTTGTTTTCCCGAAGTTCGGAGTTCACCGCTGCCACTAAAGCAGTCACAAAGACACGATGAATCCTAGTCTCCGTTGAGGGCCTACGAAAGGCGGGCTTATCCACTCCAAGCCACTTTCCTCGGTTCCACTAACTTTTGACCCTTTTCCACGAAGGAGGCAAGGCCAGCCTTTACAACCAATCCGTGGCTTACCACACACGAGGTAGCTCACCGGCGATGCCTAACCGTCTAGGAGGATTCACCTCCAAGAGTAACAAATGCTTCAATTGTTGCTAGACTTCACCGGAAGTGCTCAAGACTATGGATATGCTCTCAATAGCTGCAATTTGCTTTCACTTGCTATCTATAGCTCACAACACATACATCCCTCAACCCAAAACAAAAGATATGATCAAAATCAATCAACTCTCAGAAAGAGATGTTTGGGGAGAGCTTGCTGGTGCTTGGGAAGGCTTGGGACGAGCCACAAAGGCAAATGAACCAGCACCCCTCACAAGAGAGGGGTATGGGGTATAAATAACCCACACAATACAAACTAGCCGTTATAGCCGTTGGAAACCGGTCAGACCGGTTTCCCAAACCGGTCAGACCGGTTTTCAAACCAAAGTAACCGTTGTACCTGTCAGAGCCCAAACCGGTCAGACCGGTTTCCCAAACCGGTCAGACCGGTTTGGGTCGACTCAGCACACTAGTCCCAAAAGCGGTCAGAACGCTTTCCAAAACCGGTCAGACCGGTTTTGGTCCCCTCAGCACACAAAGTCCCTAAAGGACTTCTCTCTAGAGGTTATCTCTCATGGGTTGATCTATTGAGCACTTTTTTTGTGTTGTCAAGACAACTAATGTTGCATCCCTCTTGATAGTACGGTATTCCTAAACTCAAGATAAAAACAATAAATAGAATCTACCACTTGAGCTTTTATATCTTCATTGATGCCATACTTGATCATCTTCAACTTGAGGGCTTCAACATTTCAAGTCTTTGCTGAGCAAATCCAACTTGAGCCAATGGCTTAGAATTTCCATTGTATGAAACAATTCATAAGCCATTCTACTATATGATCAAGAAAGATTAGATGATTCGCATTGCTTCACTTGATATGACTTGATCGACGTATAGAAACCAAACTATAATGTTAGACTTTTCCACAAACAAAGTCCCTCGGCTACAAGACCAACTTGCCCTTCACTTTGTTAGGAATGTCACCGCATCTAGCTTGATCCCTTCCGTCCTCTCTTGCCAAGTTAAGCTACGCTTTGCATTGCATCATTAATGAAATCCACATTGAATATCCTTGTCTTCAATTGATTTGAAGTGTCTTCAATATTGTTTTGTATGTTGTCTTGTATGATTTCTTTGGTAGATAACTTGTCCATAAGCATCAATGCACTTGAGACCATATACTAACCATAGAATCATGTCTCATTTTGAATATAACCATTGCCATGGATCAAGCCCAAAGAAATCGCAATTTCTTCAATTATTTTTGTCCCAAAAACCTTTGACAAGTATCTTGTTTGCTCTCATGTCATATATACCAATAATGAGCTTATATTCTTCAACAATCATATTACATGAATATTCATAAGAATGAAACCCTGCTCATACACTTAAGCAAACAAGTTAGATACAAATCATGTTGTCATCCAAAATCACCAAAACATATAAGTGCCTAGATGCACTTTCACAGAGACATGTGCTTCTTCTTAAGATCAACCAAATCATTCATCACAACATCACAATCAGTGCAAGCATGCTCATCAGAGACAACAGGAGCAATTTTTAAAGCTTCAATTTCAGATTGTGATTTAGCAAATGATGATTCAAGTTGAGCAATTTGTTCATTAGATGCAACAAGTAGGGATTCAAGTTCAGCGACCTTCTCCTTGGACTCACCAAGCAAAGACCTAAACTCCCTCTTCTCCTTGTTAGTCTTACGAAGCACATCATCACGGTTATCAAGCAAAGCATTCAACCTAGCATTCTCCTCTAACAAGAATTGGGGATCTTGATTTACCTCATCCTCAGACTCTGACTCGGAGTCTTCTTTTGCCTTCTTCTTGTTGTCGGAGTTGTGCACCATGGTGCAGAAGCCTCGGGACGCCATGCACGCCAAGCCGTTGAAGCTCTCCTTCCTCCGGTGTCGACCTTGATCTTCATCCTCGCTGCTTGAGCTTGATGAAGAGTTGCTTGAACTTGTGTCGACGTCGCTCGCCCCGGCCACCATGGCTCGTTCCTTGCACTTGGACTTGTGCTTGTGCTTGTGGTCTCTATGCTTCTTCTTCTCCTTGTCTTTGTGCTTGTACTTTTGGTTCTTGTAGTCATCCTTCGAGCGGTGCTTGTGCTTGTGCTTGCGGTCCGGCTCTGCTGGCTCCGGACTCTCGGCGATGAAGTGTCCCATCTTGCCGCACCTGTAGCACGTACTCCCGAAGCGCCTTGTACTCTTGCGGTTCTCGTACATGCGCCCGAACCTCTTGGTGAGAAACGCGAGATCCTCCTCGCTCAGCACTTCGAACTCCTCATCTGGAAAAGACACAAGCAAAGATAAAGCAAACTGTCGTGAAGGGTTAGCGCCAGATCTAGAACTAGAACCACTCATGAGCGCCAGACTATGGGGGTCAGTCGGGTTCTCAAGCTTGGCTCTAGCTAGCCTATCAACCTCGAAGGACTTGAGCTTTGAGAACAACCCATCAACAGTGAGTGTCAAATAGCTAGCCGACTCCATGATTGCCTCAACCTTGGTACCCCATACAGACATGTCTAAACAATGCAAAAGCTTCAAAGCCATGTCATGATCTGTATAGGGGAGGTTGGCGATGTTGGCTCTCATGTTGTTCACTATCACGGCGAACCTCTGGAACATGGCATCAATTGACTCACCGGACAAATGAGAGAAGTTCTCATATTCCCTCCGGTAAGTCGAAAAGAGCCGAGCCTTAACCCCACTATCACCTCCATGGGCGATCTCCAACTTCTGCCAAATCTTTCAGGCAAGTTGCTCTTCGATCACACGATTGAACTCGTGTTCGTCGAGCGCCTTGAACAAGAAATCAACGGCTTTAGCATTAGCCTCAAACTTGTCCCGATCAAGCTGTGTCTCTCTCGAAGTAGGGATAGCATAAGAAGTATCAAGAGTGATATCCCATATCAACTGTCCCTTGCTTCGGAGGAAAGCTCCCATACGAACCGACCACATCCGGTAATTTTTCCCATCGAAAAGAGGAGGACCCGAACCCTTTCCGGCGTACGCCATCCTTGGATCTTAGACTGGTTAGAATCACGAAGATCCGTAACCGGCTCTGATACCAATTGAAGGACCGGTCAAGAGTCAGTCCACACCACGTTGTCAATCACTCATCACACTGAGGAGCGACCATCCACCGGTCCTCGGACACACATGGTCCTCAGATAGCAGCAACCAACAGTGCACTGTGGGCATGGATAAGCTCATCGTGCCCAATGCTCTCTTATCTTAGGTTTACACGGCCACAAGAGTTGCTAGCTAGCAGCCGCGGGCCACGATCACGAGGACAATGTGATGGCGCGACCTGTGCTTTTCGTCGTCAGTTGTGACGCTTAATTTCCAAGGGGAAATGGTCGCCACTCGTCGGACAGTACTCCGATGCTGTTTGCCTTTCATTTTCAGCGTCAGTTTCCTCTGTCACGAATGATGGTGTAATAGTCCCAACGGAAGTCGCCCCCGTCTAGAAGACATGGATCACATGTCCAAATATCAGCCACGGATTTGGTCTATCCACACTCCACGGATATATATACGTGACTCATAAAACACACAAAAAAACTAATGCCTATGTTCTAAATTATTACTTGTTGTAAAAAAAATTCTTAGGACGTTTGGTCATTCGTTTTATTAAAAAAATTAAACAAGTATCATTATTTTATTTTGATCTATTTTATTATTAAAGATATTTTAAGCATTATTTATCATTCCATATATTTAGATTAAATTTTTAAATCAGATGAATAGTCAGAGGGAGTACTATTTTGATCTGATTTGTGTAGCATAAATAATAGTTATTGTTTTCATTTTATTTTCGCGAGACTGTGAATCCACTTTCATGCCAACCATGCTATAATAACAAGGAATTTCCTACAACATACTCCTCAAAAAGAAGCAGCAACCTTTTTCTATATTAAATATTAAAAGGGAAAAAGGAGAAAAAAAATGTAGGAGTAGTATGGTTCTTCGAGCTAGTCGTCCCTATTGGAGGCTGGAGCTGACCTAACTTTCCAATCCCCTTTGTCTCAAAAAAAAAGAACTTTCCAATCCCCTGGTTGGAAAGACAGGCCCCCAACTACCAGGCATTAAAATGTCCAAGCAAAGCATACAAACAAGATAAGCTAGCTAGCTAATCCGTTGTACGAACGTAGAATATTTTTAAATGCCAATTGTGCAACAGGATAAGATCACATTGCACATGCACAGTCACCCCCGGCCCCGCACACCCTCTCTCTCTAACCCACCAAACCTAGTATAATTATAAATTATCAATCACATTGCTCACCTTGGAGGTGCAAGTATAAGGATTAGGGCATCAATCAAATATATATACCAATAAAAAATCTGCATAGGATTCTTCATCACCATCCCTTGTCGGTTCCCTCTCTGACTCAAACTACTACTTGCCAAGGAAAACCCAATAGATATACTAGGATGAGCGATCAGAAAGGTCACTAACCCCCCATGCGACGCCCCGGTGCTGTTTTTGTGTATGAAAACAATGTGGCAGAGCCGTCAAGAAAGATGTTGATTTACCACCACCTTTCACCTCAACCACCACTTTCCCAAGATAAAGAAGCAAAAAAATTCTCGCACCATTTTGCAGTGCCTTTCAATTTGTTTATGTGGCAAACCGTTGCTGTTCTCCCCATGTTTGGCGAAATCAGAGGGCGTTGCCTTGCATTTTTAAAAAACCTTTTTACATTGTTGTCCATCTACGCACCACGCAGAATGATGAGGGAAACAGGGATGTATGGATCCATTTGCTGCTTTTTCAAAACAAAGTTAACTAGCTGCAAAGTGACTTCCTTTCTTGGGATCAGATCAGACGTTGATCCATACTCATTGGCTGCCTCATCTCGTGGTGTTTAGATATTGAATTTGGGAGTTGGATGTCTCTTCGTAATTATTGCGTCACGGTAGCATTTTCGTTGGTATTTCGTTTGTATGTGCAAAAAATTGTCCAAAAATTGATTAATTAGGCTCATAATGTTCGTCTCGCAGAGTACAACAAAACTGTACAATTAGTTTTTGATTTCATCTACATTTAGTACTCCATACATGTTATGATATTTTGATGTGATGGGAAATCTTCTTTTTGCATAGTGTAGTCGGGAACTAAACAGGGCCAAAGCAAAGCATGACACTGCCATGGCCAACTTAGCTGGTAGCATGGTACAATCATGGGAACCTTATGAACCAAATCATGGCACAGCAGCACATTAATCAAATGGATCAAAGGCAGCTAACCACCACGATCATCATTAGTTAATGATACCAGGTCAGGTCAGTTCATACACAACTTATGAGGTCAAAGAAAGCCCGGATGAAACACAACAAAGCTTGGATCTTATACACTGGAATTATATAGTAAGTGGCTACTACAACTCTACTGGCCAAAGAGAGGCCAAAGCTGGAAGCAAATTTGCAGCCTTTCTAATCACTACCATTAGTCCTGCTATGCTGGAGATCTGAAAGCGAGAAGGACCGAGGAGATCTGAAGCTCCCGAGGCCATTCCTCCTCTGCATCTGCATGCCAACACCGAGGAGCCTAGGTGGAGGCAACGGCAATGCCGGCGCGTCCCGGGCGTTCTTGCCGCGGTGCGGCAGGTGGTTGCATTGCTCCTCCTCCTCGTCGGAGTCGTCCTCTTCGCCCTCGTCCCCTTCGGCGACGGCGTGGTCCGGGGCCAGAAGCGGGGGCAGGTAGGTGGCCGTGGCGAGCGAGCTGCAGGAGGCTCGCCGGGACCAGTTGGCCAGGATGCGGCGGCGCTTGTTGAAGGGGTTCTCCGGCTTGGCCAGCAGCTCCTTGGCCGCCGCCACCGTCGACGTGGCCTCGGCGAGGCTGGTGAAGGACTTGGACTTGCCGGCGTAGAAGCTGGAGAGGCCCTTCCTGATCACACCAAATTAAACTCGAGTTAATTCTGTGAGCTATACATATGTGACGCGGTTTTCGGTCAAAGCTTCCATTTTTCTCTCTGTTATACGAAGCGGGAATCCACAAACTGCAATTTATCGCACAGTTCGCGCGATCTAGAGCTTCATTTCGCATCGCAATTGCAAGGCCTCCAAAAAAATTGCCCTTTCGAAAAAAGTCTCGTTTTGCAGAAGCATACTTCCAGCACGACGATAAAGATGAAAGCTTTATGAACTCACTTGATGGGCAAGGAGTCCTCGAGGTCGTCCAAGCAGCCGAGCGCATCGCCCTCCTTGAGCTTACTCTCGACCTCCTCCTCCTCCCCGTCATCACCGCCGGCCTCCGACGAGGAGTTCTCCCCGATCGACGAGCCCGACAGCGACGGCGCCCCGATCGACGAGGTCTCGGTGAGCACCTCCTCCGCCTCGTCTTCCTCTATGAAGAACCCGTCGCTCCTCCTCTTCCCGACCGCCACCACGGCAGCCGCCGCCTTCTCGAGCTCGCCGACGCTCCTCTTCCCGGATCCGGGGAATCCGTAGGCCGGCCGCACCTCCGCCACCGCCGTCGACATGCCGCCTGCGCCGCGAGATCCCACGGCCCGGGCGGTGCCAGTGTGTGTTCAGAGCAATTGAGCAAATCTCGGTGGATTGGATAAATGTTGTCCGGCCAAGAACAGGAACTCAACAACTTGCTATGTGATAGAGAGAGAGAGAGAGAGAGAGGAGAAGCGAACGCAGCAGGATAGGATAAGAGCAAGGACCAGCACGCAGCTTTGGGTGCGCGGGGTCTTTGTAGGCTGGAGGAGTCTACAAAGCCAGGGATCCTTTGCAGCGAAGCACAAAATTTGCTGTTGTGCAATTGATTTTTATGTCAAATGCACGCCAATTGGGCTACTGATCTGGCACTATCCCATCATATTAAAACAGTGTCAAGTGTAGCATCGTATCTGCCCGTATCTCAATGTATATATAGCATATCGTAAGGAAAATGAGGTAGTTCACAATGTATATCTCTTGGAATTTTTTTTATCAATATTTTGTCGGTTGTTCACATCTTAATGTATAAGTGAAAATCTAGATGACGAGATGTATACAGTATGTGGTAAACATCTAATGCTATATTTTTTTACTATATAGATTCTCTTTATTTTTGTGTTTTATGTGGTAGTAGCGGAAAAAAATGCGAGAAGCACGCTAAAGGTACCGTGTATCCACTCCGCATAAAACGTGAAAAGCGAGACGTCACTCTCAAACAGAGCTATAGTACCAGACATGATCTTTATCACACCGAATAGAAAAAGTGGTAGCACGTATCACACAAGAATACATCATATGAGATTGCTTGAGAGTACTTGACCATGTTAGATACCTCAGTATGAGCTTTCTTTACCATGTTGTATTGAAAAAATTAAAAATGGCATCCCTATTTCAATTTTGGCATGCTTGAAAACACATCTACTTTTGAATAACAAAACTTTGCTGGTCTTAGGACTATCAAATGACTCACATAGGCGCCGAATTTTCTAGACTATTTGTTTGTGTATTTTTAAATTAATTGTGATTAGCGAGCTGTATATTAAGGGTGTGTTTGGTTAATTGTGCAACCGCTAGCCAGGCTCTCGGCGTGCAGGCTTCGTGTGATTGGTTGACTGTTCAGGCGTCAGGGCCAGGCCGGTGGGGTGCAGCCATACCGCCAGAGCCAGGCTCGCGAGATACGTGAGAATCGAGCGTTTCTGTGCAGCCTGGCTTGCGGGGCCGTAACATGTGCGAGCATGACGTGTGCGAGCGTGAGACGTATGCATACAACCAACCAAACAAAGACCTTGTGTATCCAGGCTACATCCATACATGCAACCAATTAAATCTTGAGACATGCGTTCAGTCTGGCCAACTAGAGCCTGACTCCCTTGGTACGAGCCTGGCTACCAGACGCACCCTAAGTGTGCATGCATGTATACCGAATAGCAAGTGGCCGCACACATGTATTAGCATACATACATCGTCATGATGCTATCTATCTGAAGCCACATGACCATGTTACATGTACACATGCATCTAGAATTATATATCTCCGTATATGTTTGATAATTTTATTACTGTCACTTGTATTCATATGTACTGATTGAAAAAAAAAGAAAATTAAGGGTGATATCTTACTTTGATTTTATCATGTTTGAAACGCACATCTATTGGTACTGGGACCACGACCAGACTCACATAGTGCCGAATTTTAAGACTATTTGTTTTTACGTGCCTTTTAACTTAAGTATGAGTAGGCTGTAGCCAAACTTAATTATGATTCGCCCCTCGTTTTGCAATATCAAATGCATGCGAGATGCACCGTACATTGTACGGTTGTACCACATATATAGTATGTCTAAACCTTTAACGGCTTCGGCGTATTTTTTCCGCGCCCCCGGTGCACCGTGACAACTAAGGCTAGGAAAAGAACGACGAGTGTCCGCAGAGGATCCGAGCCCCGGGTAGCCGAACGGATGAGGCTCCGTCGGGTGGGCAGGTGGACCGCGTCCACCCGCGGTTTCCGCCTTCTTCCTGTGGGCTCCGGGGAAGAAGGGCCAAGGCCAGAGAGGCAGAGCCGGAGCCGACGAAGCAAGCACGCCGTCCCTATCCGTTCCTGTTAGCCCCGCACCGCACTCGCTGACCTCCGGGACCCACCGCCCCCTGGTAAGTCGGGTAGACGAGGCGATCAGCTCGCTGACGCGGTGGTGAGGTGCTTGGACACGTTCCTCTCCTCCGCCCCCGCGCGTGGCCTGGACTTGCTGGTGGTGCCCCGTGGTGGTGGACCTCACCTGCGGTGTGGAATGCGAATGGATGGAGGCGGGCGGGCAGCTGGCGGGCAGGCAGGCGCCATCCGGGAGAGCGACGCGGACGAGGTTGCCCGTTGCCTTGGAGCCCAGTAAAAGCGAGCTGGCCGGGCCGACACGCCAGCTAGGCAGCTGCTGGCTGGCACGGCGACGCGGTCGTCGTGCTCGTGCCCACGCCACGGCGGTAGGATTGGAGGAGCTTGGGGAAGGGAAGAGGGAAAGATGATTAGTCTTGCTTGCGTGCAGCAGGGGGTGCCAGCCAGCCTGCACAGATGATCGAGTTGGCGAGATTATCCTCTCTTTTTCTCTATACTTTGATTTTGTTTTCACGATAAGGTTAGAGATAATCCTTGTGGCGAGCCTTTGACTAGGAAAGGAGATCAGGAGGGAGTCGGCACGTACTATAATGGACTATATATAAGTTTCCACCCAATGATCTTGTCTCAACTCCGGAGCAGATGATGAGATGTCTGGTGTATTAAACACAGATGATAGGGCCGTACCGTACGTAGGGCTTGGTTTAAGCTGCGTCGGGTCAATATAGGACTACAGGAGAAATAAATGAATGTATTTCCTGCCTGCGGCATCATGAGGCATTTTCTTGGAATAGAGTCGTGGACATGTACGTATAGTCTACTCCCTCCGTCGCTTATTGAGTGTAGCCGTGGGTTTTCGTGCCACGATTTAGATTCGATTCGTAGAAAATTCGTGTAATATTTTAATCTTTAAATAAATTTATTAAAAAACTAGATCAAAAGATCTATTCAATGATACTAATTATGCACCTTAAATATTAATATATTTATAGTATACTATAAGGATCCAGTACAATTGAAAACACTTCTCACCCAAAAAAATCTTACCCACCCCTCACGGAGGACCCACGTGTAGGGTCCAACGGTGAAAACGACGTGAAAAGTTTTTAAAAAAACGATGCTTCTAGAGAGTTTTTGCCGTTTTAGGCATTACTTTTTTCACCGTAAATTTTTTTTACCCACTCTGTGTACCCACCGATCAAGAATTTTGCAAAAATAAAAAAACCTTGTTATTTCCGTGTATCAATTCTCTGATGTGGGCATGGATGAGACGGCAGCAGCGTACGTGCTGCATCTAGACTGTGTCCCGGATTCCTTTTACCTAGATTGCCTCGTGCCCTCGTGCGATTCCCCGTGGAGTCCCAAGGCGGAGAGTCCACAGCGATTAACTTAAAGAAGAGAAAAAAAAAGAAATCCACAACGAGTCTCAGCTTCTCCCGGTTTCGCTTCTCGCTCGTAAACAATACAGAGAATTAGAGGAAGAATATAACGATTGAGAACGACGTGAGAGGGGATATATATAAGAACTGAGTGGACAGGGATACGAGCTTTGTTTATTCATATCATCGCAGATGCAAATCGGCGGTGTTAATTTCTTCAAAGAAAAAATATATATAGGTTTCACGGTGGAACTAAAAATGACAGAAATAAAATGTTTATGAGTTCATGTGAAAGAGTTTGTAGCTTAGTGTGGTTGCAATGTTTTAGTAGCACCTTTAGGTTGCGCGTTCGACTCCTCGTAGGGGTTTTCGTGTCGTTTTAAAATAATTCTCTTTGTCGGTTTGCCGGGGTTCGGAGTTTCTTTTAGACCGGGAGAAATTCTTCTTCTTAATAAAAAACTGTGTGCCTTCTTTCTTCCGGAAGAAAGTGAGCTTAGTTATCTTTTTTTATTTTTTCTTTTTTGCCAAACTGAGCTTCAAGTTTTTGAGACACAGAAACTCTTGCGCGTGTGGCAAGAGTCCTTTAGCTGCACATTGTTGGATCTTTAGCTCATGTGAAGGGAAAAATCATATTGTTTCACAAAAAAAATATTGGATAAGTAGTAGCTTTCATGTTGCACGTCACGGCTGAGAGGACCGTACGTGAAAGCGTGCCTAAGGCGTGGCCCCACTCTCGCCACCGCTGCCCGCCAGAGCGAGCACCACCGTTGTGGCGTGTCGACGGAGGCCGTGGCCCGCCCGGGCTAGCGAGCTTCTTGGAGCCCGGCGGTGCCGGGGAGGCGGCGAGGGGCAGGGCGCGGGAGCTGGCCGCCAAGGCTCATGCGGCCGTCGCTGAGGGCATCTCGTTTTTGTGAGACCTACGTTGGCTCGTTAATGACCTGATCGAAACAAGCGCAGGTGCGTGGCTGTCGGCGGGGTAGCCTCGAGACCTCGCCGCCGCACACGTGAATATTGGCAACCACACGATAGACGCCTGAATCACCGTCGTGCTCGGCGTCCTCAACCAGCCGCTGCCCCGCTTCACGCCTCTCCTCTGGTGCTCCAGCGTGATCTACGCCTCGTTGCCTTCTTTGGCCCCTTCTCCAGCCGACGGGGCCGCCCAACCCGGCCACTCTATTCCTATTATTGATTGCCCTCTTCAAACATATAAAAAATTATTGTTGATTGCCCTCTTCAAACATACAAATTTTTTTTAGTTTATTAAAGTTAGAAGTGGGAAAAAATAATTATGATATGGGTTATGTGTTTTAGTTGTTAGTTAATTTTGATGTGTATGATGTTAAATTATTGATTACTTAATCTAAAATAAATTTTTGTCGTATGTGAATTTTTCTATAAATAAAAAATATTTTTGATAGTTTTTTGTGAATATATAATTTGAGTTACTATGTTTCTAAAAACACGCGCGTGTCGCGCGTGCATAACTACTAGTTTTAATATAAAATCAATCAAAGTTATTTCTCGGGAAGTGAGAAAGACAGTTATTTAGGGACGGAGGGAGTATGCGCATACCAGTGCGCTTTGGAAATGCTAGTACAGTAGCTAGAATATCTCCCTAGATGATAGCGTTGATCACTCCACTCAAAATGAGTCTAGAGCTAGGACAATATATGAAAGCAATGAACCAAAAACGCCGCTTGTGTTGTTGGCATTCGTCCAAGCCTGGGGCTGGGTTCCTTATCTCTTTGGTCCACTATTTTGCTTGAACCTGGATAAAGATAAAC
The DNA here is from genome assembly GCA_033239725.1 of Echinochloa phyllopogon. Taxonomy (NCBI): domain Eukaryota; kingdom Viridiplantae; phylum Streptophyta; class Magnoliopsida; order Poales; family Poaceae; genus Echinochloa; species Echinochloa phyllopogon. The sequence goes on along the minus strand of BTCW01000002.1, from coordinate 42,214,296 downwards.
TAGGAATATTGAACAAACAAATCAATTCAATTCGAAATCCATCCGAAATTTCGAACAAACCCAGCTCGAGCTTTAACCTAACAACAACGTTCAAACACATCTGCGACACCGCCGGCACTGAATTGGCATCCACGCGTTTGCAAATCATACAAAGTTTGGGTGATTTGATCAAGGTGGTGTTTAGATGTTAGAATTGGGAGGTTGAATTTGGGAGTAAGATGTCACTTTGTAATCATTGCGCTACTGTAGCATTTCGTTTGTATTTGTGAAAAATTATCCAAAAATTGATTAATTAGGCTCAAAATGTTCGTCTCGCAGAGTACAACAAAACTGTGTAATTAGTTTTTGATTTCATCTACATTTAATACTCCATACATGTTATGACATTTTGATGTGACGGGAATCTTCTTTTTGCATAGTAAATTTGGGAGGTGAATTTGGGATCTAAACAAGCCCCAAATGTTCTTCAGTCGCTGCTACTCTGAGCCAATAGTTAAGTCCTCCTGGCGCCGCCGACGAATGCAGCAGCAGCACGCACTAATTTTGGTGGTGTTTAGATGTTAGAATTGGGAGGTTGAATTTGGGAGTAAGATGTCACTTCGTAATCATTGCACTACTGTAGCGTTTCGTTTGTATTTGTAAAAAAATATCTAAAAATTGATTAATTAGGATTAAAATGTTCGTCTCGCATAGTACAATAAAACTGTATAATTAGTTTTTGATTTCATCTATATTTAATACTCCATACATGTTATGACATTTTGATGTGATGGAGAATCTTCTTTTTGCATAGTGTATTTGAGAGTTCCTTTTTGAACTAAACGGGCCCTTTGACTTGGCCATCGCTGCGATTGGCCTCGACGGCGACGACTCGTCTCGGGCGTGCCTCTGACCGGCGGTAACACTCGTCAGATCAGCTCCTGCATGCATCGGTCGTCTTCCTGGCCTAGCAGTTTCAGTTCCACAAGGCTTAGAGCAAGTATTATGAGTGGCCGGGAGCCGGCGAGATATGACATGGAAGAGAGAGAAAGCATGAGAGAAGAGCAGTCGACTCGTGAGACGCCCGCAGCAGCCGGCTAAATGAGTTATTTTATCTTTTTCAGAAGCCTCACCGTCTCAGATTCTTCCACGTTGCATTTCAACCACGATGAGCATTAAATGAGGGTGAGGTCTACCCTGACCTGGCGCTGGTTGCAGCCGGCACCCGGGCGTAACCATTATCCTTGCTCTTATGCTGCTACAGTGCTGTGGACACTACTTTGCTACGTATCTTTTCGCCTTTCCTCTCACGTGTCGGTAGGTACGGCGGTAATAACTCGTAGTGCGACGTGGGAGGGGACAAGCATTGTTTGGGCCGGGCCGGACCCCGGAGACATCTCCTTTCGTTTGCTTCCGTACTCCAAACAAACCGGTTGTTGGGCTGCCGTAATGTAATTGAACAGGCCTGGGCAGGTGGGCTTCTTGGGCTTGCGACTGGTTGGGCCTAGGCCTCTAATTCTTTAGGGAAAATCCGCCCCACTCCTGACGTGACGGCCCAACACTTGTTTCGTGGCAGAACTAGACAGGTGTTGCTTTTGCGATGCCGCGAGACAAGCACTGAAACGAAAGGGAGCTGCAGCTGCAGCCTGCAGAGGCCTCGTCAGGTCAGATGATGGATTGGATCAGACTTCCAAACTGTAATTCTTCCATTGTTTCAAAAAAACTGTAATTCTTCCACGCAGTGACATGTACCCAAGACCTTTCACTGCAGCGCGGATCAAACAGGCCGATCGATTCACTCCTCTCACTCGCAAAGCCAAACTGAAGCGTTTAATTAAGTTTAACTGCAATTCTGCAAACGAAAGACAGCTCTCGCTCTGATGATCGACCGACCGGCTTCTGTCTAGCTCTGACTCTGAGCCTCTGACCGGAGAAAGGAGCGCTAGCTCTCAAGGCAGCTTTTGCAGGCGCTGCTAGCGCTGCTTGTCAGCGCGTGTCGCTGCATGATCACCACCTCTTCGATTTCCCAATCCACGCGATACGATGCGCCCGGGGGCGACAATTGAGAGATCTGTCGATCGGCGGCGAGCCTCAAATCAACTCCTCTCTCGCTGTCGCAGGCGCATCACATGGCAGATTGGCAGGGCAGGTCTGACAGACCTCGCTTTCCCGCCCTCGCTAATCGCCCGACCGATCCCTTCCTCCTCTGCGCCGTCACTGTGCGCCGGCCGGCCGGCCGGCACCGGTGCTCTGGGTGCGTGCGTGCATGCAGTACAGTGCGCGCGAGCTCGGTCGTCGATCGCTAGGCCGGGGAAAAAGGAGGAGCACGTAGCTGCAAACCTCGCCTTTTTTTCCCCAGCCCGGCCAGGTGGTCCTCTCGGTCCATGGTCGCCGCGCGCGGCGCAGTCTCTGCTCTGGGGTCTCTCTGCTAGCTGCCGCATGCCTCCGATCGCCATGAGACCATGATCCCATCGATCCCTATCATGCCTGACGACGCGGCCTCTGACGGCGTGGGCACCCATCCGATTGTCTTCTTCTTCCTTCTTCTTCCCCTCCGGCCCGACGAGGTGGACGATGGACGGCGGCCGGTCCCCGCCGCCGGCCGGCCGGCTCCGATCAGCAAATAATTGTGCGGCCGCCCGTGGGTACATACGCCAGACCACGCCGGATGAATATATTGAACTGAAGCCCGTTGCATTGTATTATCGATTACCATTGGCGACGCGCACATACATACACGTCATATCGCTAACGATAGATGGGCGCCAAGCCCAGCCCAGAGCGAGCGAAATGAAAGGTGTGCGCCACTGTGCATGGCGATCGACTGATAGATCGAGGCCATGCATGTGTATTACAGGCTAGTCTACAGGCCGGGACCCCCTTTTTTTAGGTTTCTCCTATCGACAGCTACAGTGATCAGAAAGAAAGGTGCGCGCCCCCCTGCAGCTGCAAATTTACAGTGCAGAGATCGAGCACGTCCTGATGCCGCCATCATGGTGCGCCCCTTCTGCTTTCGCGGCTCATCAGGCAAAAGAGTTCAGTTCACATGTGAGGGTTCAATGACTGCACTGTTACCTTTGGAAATTTATCCCAGTGACATTGAAATTAAAATCGGCCGAAACCATGTACTACGTGATTTTTAAATCGAACATGTTGCATATGGGCTAATCACGCGTCTCGTTTCGCCAAAATTAAACAAACAAACAGATCAGCTGATCTAAAAAAACTGATCAATCAGCAGCAACCGTGTACTTTTTAACAAATGTTTTAGATCCGTGTATGTGGCGGCGTAAATTTTATAAGTAAAAATTCTCTCCACCTCCTGCCCTCTTGTTTGATGAAAATACACTTTTTTTTCGTAATTTATTATGTAGTTAGAAGGCCATGGATGTGCATTTAACTTTACTCTCTCTCTCTCTCTCATCTAGAGGAAAAAGTAAATCTATACAGTACATGTGGCCATCTCATATCTGGTGTGTGTGGTGAATTAAAATGGTGACAAAAGAGAGAAAAGGTCAATAAATGTGCATTCATATCAAAAGATTGAAAAAATATCGACCTTAAATTTTGAAATGAAGAGGGCATTATATATTGTTTATGTAACCATATATGGGGCCATATACAGCTCTATACAGTTACATTGATTTATATGTGGGCAGTTATCTAATCAACTTCCATTAATTGCATGCACGATTTTTTTATATATATCACGCACACGAAAAATGCATATCCTTAGTATATGCTACTGCACTTGCATCCACGTAAAGCAAAAGTTCTCCAACTCGGATATTTGTTTAGGTCCATTTTGTAATCTCACTGATGATCCAATAAGGTGCTGATGAAAGGTGAAATGTGCATCACACAGCACCTTAAGAAATTGTCCATGTGACATGCATGCACGCATGCTTTGTTCAGCTACTACAGTAAAATTATCCGCGAGAAGAGTTAAAAAAATCCTGCACGATGACAAGGGATAGATTTTGCGTTGGGCAGTGTGCACTGGGCAATCGCCACAGCTGCGATGTAAAGAATGTGCAAGCCAGTTAATCTTGGATGGGAATAAAGTGGTAGAAAAACCAGGGGATTAGAGAGGCTAAACCCTTCCAACCCAACAGGACCCATGTGGGCTGGCGGCACCAGCTTTTCTCGGTGCCAACCACCTTTGTGATCCGGTGGGGCGGGAGGCGAGATCTGGTCGTCTCTTCCCTCTCCCTTCCACTGATCCGCACCCCCTTCTTCCCCTGCAAGCCAGTGGTAGCTTCAGTAATTCTTCCATAATTGAGGGCTGCTTTCATCTTCACCGCCACATACACAAGCCCACACTTGGGAAATCCCAACAAGAAAAGGGGCAAACTGCGAGAGGCACCATCAGTAGATGAAAATGAAGCATAAGCATTATATCATTGCTGTTCTTGTATGATTTGTCATGATTTTATTTATGAGTTACCTTTCTGTTGGCTGCGATATTATTTCAGTTGTAAATGAAATTCAGTTTCTTCTATATATAGTTTTGCGTCTACTTAACGTTAGTGCAAATCGAGCGAGACTCCTGCGCATTTTTCTTTCAAATGCATTGGCCCAAAGTGTGGAGCGCGCCTTTTCGTCGGTGCCATGAACCATAACCGGTAGGCATGGTTGGTCCTCTGTTGTCCTCCTTATGTCTATCTCACAATGCACTTGACATTGTTCACCCCCTACTTAAAAATTAACTGGCTTGGTTTGTCCTCGTTGTCCTTCCTATTTCAATCTCCCAGCCTATTGCATTCTTCTGCCTCCGGTTCTTCAAGACCAAAATGGTATATGGTTTATTCTTGCGGGTGATATGGTACAAGATGGTAAGCCCTTGTTTGAGAAACACATTTAATTTACATATGCGATAGGACAGTTGATGTCCATATTTTTTCTCTAAAAGTCTAGAAAAAATCTAAAAATATCATAAATGAAAAGATGGTATCCCAAAAACCTAGCACAAATTTATCTTAGAAACACATTTAACTTGCTTCTATATATAGTTCTGCAGCCATTTCAAGGCTAGTACAAACCAAATGAGATTCCCGCACATTTTTCTTACAAACGCATTGGCCCAAAGTGTGTCGTGCGCCCTTTTGTCAATAGCATGAAACGTAACCAGCATGGTATGTCCCTATCGTCCTTCCTATATCGCTCTCACCCTCAAATTTTTCATGACCAAAACAGTACATGGTTTATTGTCGCGAGTGATATGGTACTCAATAGTAAGCCCTTATTCGAGAAACACATTCAACTTGCATATGCAATAGGACAATTGATGTCCCCAATTCCCCATAATAATTTTCTCTACAACCCTAGAGAAAACAAAAAAATATCCAAAAGGAAAAAAAAATAGTCTCAGAAACCTAACGCGGATCTGCCCCACCGCATGCCGATGACTCAAAAGTTTCCTCTCACACGAGGAAGTCCTGCAGGAACCTGGCGGCCACGCCATGCCGCCCCCCCGGCCGCCGCTGGTCCACAGGGACCGTGTGCACGGCCGCACCGTCACCATGGAATGGCCATCAGGACAGCGCTGTGACTGTGCAGCCCCAGACCGACCAGGGAAAGTGGTGGTGGGTGCCGCCGGGCGACTGGCGCCGACCCTGCAGCTGCAGCGGCTGAAAGCTTCAGGTTTTCAGAACTAGAAGAGCAGCAAAAGGCCACCCCCCGTTGTTTGTTTCCCCCTTGTTCTCTAGCCCGGCACTTCCAAATTGCTGGCCATCAGGCCATCCGCTGTAACAGAACTGCTCGATCGACGCTGGGTGCTCTGATCTGCTCACTCAGCTGCTGTGCTCAGCGCTGGCTCTTGCAAGGTGCCACCTGACCGATGAGCACAAGCACAAGCCTGCCTTCCATCATGCAGAGGCATGCTCTGCTACCCCCACAGCTTTTTGTGCCGTACATGCTGCTGAAAAGCGCTGGTTTACATGCATGCTGATGCAACTTAGCCCCCTCTTCCCGTTCCCCGCATCATCATGTTGCCCTTCCCTTCTCTGCAGCTTGTTTGTCTCTACGGTTGCAGTTGAATCGTTAGCTCTTCCGGGTGTTCAAGAAAACTGTCGGATTCACCGCAATTGTGAAGAAAAATGATGATAGCGAGACATTATGGCTATTTTTCTGATTTAAACCCTGTCTGGAACAGGAAATTTCGCTTCGATTCCTGCATGAAAGTTGCTTATATTTATATGTGTTCGTCAAGATTGTTTTTATTTTCCTACCCAAACTACGACTTGTGTGCTTTGGTGTCACTGGCCAATACGTCAGTTGTACGTGTTGTACCGGAATTCTTTTTCTATGTTCGTTTCAAAGATACATAGCGCGCCAGCATATAATCTCTATATAAAAATACAACTCCTGCAAACCATCCCTTGTTCCAGAATTAAGTTACATGTGGTAGGATGGACGTGCATAACAAAGGACTAGGACTCTAGGAAGGAGTATCTCAAGAAGCTCTTAAAATACCATGTACCAAGTGGTAAAATTTCTAGATACAGAGCAGGTTGGGCCCATGATTAGCCCCCAAGCTTCTTCTGTGCACAGAAAGATAGGTGTACATGTGTGGTAGTATATCCTATACCCAAGTTGGGAGGATGCGCACGTAAAATACACAACGACTCGCTCGCCTGAACCTGCTTTTTCTGATGGGGTTTTATTACCCATGTTAACAGCATTACTGCCTGCCAGCAATAAAGAATTGCTTGTAAAGCCCAGCAGTTACCATTACGCACCATTACGCCCCCTCATAATCCTCTTCCCTTCTCGTTGCGCCCCTCTCTCTCCTCCATTGAAGGGCACCCGCTATTTAACAGCCTTCGCGCTACCGCCCTCAACCTTATTCTCTCTCTCTTTCTTCCTCCACCCACTTGTTGCAATTGCAACCCCTCCTCCAAGAACGAGGAGGAGAATTCGATCCCAATTTACCGCGAAAGGCCAGGTCGTCGGTGATTGGAGAGGGGAGGGGGGCAGCAATGGCGTCTCCGGCCGACGAGGCTCTACCGGCGCTGCCGCCCATCAAGACGGCGCCTTTGCCGCCCCCGCCGTGTGCCTCGGCCTCGGCCTCGGATTCGGCGTCTCCGTCGACGCCGCCTCCGGCGCAGGCGAGGGCTGAAGCGAAGGCAAGGGCGGAGGAGGAGGATCACGAGCCGTCGACGCCGACGTCGGAGGAGAGCAGGCTGCGGCCGGCCGCGGTGTGCCCGCCGGCTCCGCGGAAGCCGCCGGCGCAGCGGCTGCCGGCGAAGCGGAAGCCGCCGCTGCCCTCGCCGGCGCGGGTGTTCGTCTCCGTCCCGCGCGACCTCTCCACCGTCTTCCAGGCGCTGCCGCCCAAGAAGCGGATCCGGGTGACGTGATGCTGCGATCTGGCCGTAATTCACCACCGGCTCCCAGGCTTGGTCGATTTCTTGGAGAATTCTTCCGAGTTCTTGCCTTTTCTTCTTCTTCTTCTCTACCTTTTCCTCCTTGGGTTACTGGTATCCACGGCCATGGTATAAATTATAATTCGCGGTATAAATAACGTGTTAGTATTTTTCCGCGTGTTTTATTTTTTCCTTCTTTTTTTCTTGTGTCTGTGTGAGCGAGAATTTGTAGCTCTAGAAATGAAGATATTGCTGTTACTGAATGGAAGCAGTTCAAAGAAGAACAAACTTGTAAGAAAAATCCACACTGATCTTGCTAATTATGATACCTATCAGAATTATTTATCATAACCCCAGTTTTGCTTGTCGCCGAATCTGCAAATATTTTGGAAATTCAGCCATTAATTGTCGATCATAGTTTGAGTGGATATGGGAAAAAAAACTGGGCACATGAAGCCATGAACACGGTGACAAACTGCTAGTTTGGGTAGATCCATCCTTTCTTACAACAAGACAGCACAGAATTGTTAATTGTGAGATAATCCTGTGACAAGTTTGAATCTTTTCGAACTTACTTTACCGAATGCTCTCGGCAGTGGGCGGATTAGATACCCTGCCCATCAAATCAATTCGGCAAAAGAAAATGGCTCCGACGGTGAGTGTACTTTTGGTTGTGTTTGTCCGAATGCAAGAGAGAGAACAGACAGAGCGAATCTTCCATTGATCAGGCCACGACATGATTTCTCTGTTTTTCTCACTCAACTTCCATCAATCTTTGCAGGGTAAAAGCCTCTATGAACACCTAATTTCCCAATCTGTCTCTCTACTCTCTGCCTAAGCACCAATTAAACAGTTCGTTTGAGCTCTGTTCATCTCATCCGAAGCTTTTTTTGCTACCCTGTCAATGAACTGTCTTATCACATCTTCACAGCTGAGACACCACTGCAAATCTGAGAAGAATCCAAGCTCCCAAGTTTCAAGAACATGCAAGCTGATGGATCATGACAGAGAAAAAGGCCAGGCAACAAGTTTTCCTCTCAGGCCTTTTTGTCTTGTTCTACATTGGTCAGTCAGTCCACATCTAGCTCACAAGCAGTAGCACAGTTAAGCCATATACACATCGGCTGCCAGACCACAGTTGAGGTAGCAACACTCCAACAAGTGTCCTATCCTATACTGATGAAAACTGTAAACTCCCATATGGATTTTAGCTTGTAAATAAATTCTAGCCACAGATACCACATTGGTTCAACCCATCTGCAATTCTGCATGTAGTACTTTACACACTATTTTTCTCAGGATCAAAGCTCTTGCAGTTACTACAGAAAAAGGTTCACCTCAGCTGGCATGGGCGCATGGCCTTTGCCTGTGTAGAAGATTATGATGAGAAAAGTCTGCGATGATGCCCTGAAGAAGTGGAGAGGAAGCTGAGGAACTGAAAAAGCACCCTACGGCTCACATGGGTTGTTACTTGCAGTTACGGTCAGTGTTGTTGCCTCAGGAACAGGTCGCCCGAGCACTTTATCCCAGGATGACGCGAGGGATCAGGGCTCGGAAAAGCCCTTCTGTTTGTTAACGCCTGCATGGCTGCGTCTCCAGTTTTTCACCTGCGCGGTAGAATCTGTGGCCAGCACAAGGAATGTCGCCAAACCTACCCTCTCTTTCTTTCACTAGTGTAAAAAATTGTCCCGGCTAGCTGATACTAACCCGAGAAAGATACCATTTTCCAGATTTGATGTTTAATTTTGGACCCTAGTTAGGCACTAGAACGTGGGCCCAGACAATAGCAAATGGCAACAGAAAAATGTGAATGGCCAAGATGATGGCAACACGTTGGGTACAGAAACTCAGTGTGCACACCTGGATATATTTTTTCCGTTGAATGAACAGTGGTAAATGCGAGAGAACGGCCAAGCACGTACGCATGCAAGTAAATAACCTAGGATCCTTTTGGCAGCGGTAAATGTTTTTGTGCATGTGGATGGCTTCTCAACGGACAACGGGAAGTGAATTCACCTCCCAACCGTTGGCTCTCCACGTTTTTCTCTTCAGGTAACAGTAGGGATCCAAGGCTATACGAGTACTGGCAGCGAGGTAAATATGTGAAGGACTCGCCTTTATTTTTCCACGCCCATTTATTTACCCAGATAATCTCTGACCCGTTTTTTCATGCCAATTGTATTTCCTGCGATTTTTTAAATTCCATCTCGTGCCATGTCAGTGCAGCTAGCTGCAGGCTCCATGAAGAGGCATGTTGGTGTTGGGAAAAAGAATTCATTGACCCTTTCACAACATTATTGGCAAGATGACCTTGGCTGTGTTTAGTTTACAAACTTTCTCTCTCCAAACTTACTATTTAAATATTACATCAAATATCTTTCCTCGTGCATGGAGCACCAAACGTGGGTAAATAAACTAGTTGCATAGTTTTGATGTACACGACGAGACGAATCTTTTGATCCTAGTTAGGTCATGGTAGGACAATGTTTAGTGTTATAGTGCGTTACAATGTCCGATGTGACATTTCCACCTCCTTTTCACACTTTTTCAAGTAACTAAACACCCCCTTGTTCATCATTGCACGCAGCCTCTGAAGCTAACTTCCCAGCAATTGTTTTAAAAATGGGATTTTGAGCACGCACGATATGTAAAAAAATAATAAATTTTAATGCGGTACTATTACGTATCAGTTCTGTTTCGAATCATTCTAGTTTTGGTCCCGGCAGAGACGTGCCGCTGTCAGTCCTGCGCGCTGCACCCGGCAACGTGTCCACTGCTAGCCCAATTATACTCTCCATTATTAGAAAACTCCCTCCAAAACCAAAATTTTGAAATCAAATTCCTCCAAAACCCCTGCTGAAACCACCGTAGCAGTGGACGGCAATCATTAATGGAATTGACACAATATCACCTTCTTCTGTCGGAATCGATCTGGGATCGCTCTCGCTGCCGTTTAGGGGGTCGACATGCATTTGCTTCTCACCAATTTCTTCTACTTTGTTTTCATTTCAGAGAAGAAAAAAAGGGAGCACCACAGTTAATTTTGGATCCTGGAGGACAAATGGCTTTCCCCTTCCGGTTTGCATTGCTTTGGGCAGCAATTGCGGCACTAAAGCGTGAATGCCGCTGTATTGTATACTCACATGACTCCACCCAACAAAGATTTGGGTAGATCAGTCACCAGACATGGCTTGTACTGGAGCTAATTTGATCAGATCCAAATGGCCGCTTTAACCCTGCCACACCAACCAGTCCTCTGCCATGCATGGTACGGCCAGGACTAACCATGTTGCTGCTTTAATATGAAGATTTAATGTGTTTATTTTCAGCAATCGCCCTTCCTGTCCTGGCCAAGTGGCCAGCTAGGACAAAGCAAATCAGTAGTTGGTGGCCAAGGTTAACCACCCTTCCATGGAGGGCATATACTGGTCATCTTGGACAAAAAGGTAGCAGCAAATTACCTAATATCTTGTCCAGTCTATCAATACAGTGAGTGCAGCAAAAGGATTTGGTAGGAGTGCACATATACTTATTTGGCACCGTACATGCATCTTCCGAGCTAAGAGTTCATCGATCAGAGTTTTAAATTTGAGATGAAGTTTCGTTTTTGTTGTATATTTGTGATGTTGACTGACGCATGCATGGTTTTTGTGTCATCAGTTGCAGAGTGCCAACAACAGGGTTCCTCCAAATGGCGCGCACTAGCAGCTAACCTGCGAGTCCGTCCCTGCTTTCTTTTCTTCAGAGGCTCACAGCAGCAGGTTCCGGCCGGGGACGAGCGCAACAGATGAGACACCAGCAAAGATCCACCAGCGGCTTTCCGGACGGGCCCCCTTCGTCAGGCTTCCATTCCTGTCTTCTGAACTCATTTCAGAAGACACTTTGCTGATGACGCTCAATGCGATCTGCCACGACAGATTCGAACCGTACGGAGCTGAATGAAGGCCTGAAGCTGTCGGAGCTAATCTCGATCACCAGTAATCGTAAAAGGCGAAATGGTTTGCACGTTGCTCTACTTTAGTCCCGCAATATTTGTCACCATTAACTTTTTTTGTTTGTTTGTTTGATCTTTATTCATCTTTTCTATAAATGTTTGCGCAAGTAGATAAATATAGAAAATGCACGTTTAATGTATTTTTGATGGCATATATACGACTACATTCATTTCATTTTACTTTTGAAATCGATTGGATGGATATTATATTGTTGTTCTAAGTGTGAGAAAAAAGTCAGTAATGACGGGATATATTTTTAGAAGGGAAAAGTCCGGTTTATACCCTTCAACAATCATAAAAGTCTGATTATAAAACCGGACACCAAGGACCATCCAACTATCAAAATCGGGAAAATTTGGACCTTTAGGCGGTTCAAAGTGGTTTTCTGTTTTATGAAAATTTAAATAAAATTTTTTAATTTAAAAATCCATAACTAATTCATTTGAAATCATAAAAATATGAAACTAGTACCATTGTTTTTCTGAAAATACAGCCACTCTATTGGTCCACTACTTTGAGTCATTTGGATATTATTTGTTTATGTTCCTAGTGCTTTATTAATTTTTATAAAAACACTAGGAATAGGAAAAATAATATGTAGATAACTCAAAGAAGAGCACTAACATATAGGTTACATTTAAAGAAAAAATGTGTACCAGTTTCATATTTTTTTGGTTTGAAATGAATTAGTTAGAATTTTTAAGGTTAAACCACTTTTCTTTAAATGCATATAAAATGGAAAACCACCTTTGAAACTAGTCAAAGGGACAATGTGTCCGGTTTTGATAGTTGAAGGACCCTTGGTGTCTGGTTTCATTGTTTAAGGTTGAAAATCGTACTTCTGCGATAGTTTGATGGTGAAAATATGACTTTTTCCTTTTTAGAAAGGAGGAAAACATACCGGCAGATGGGGAAGTTTGTTTTCCCTTTATTTTTTTCTTTGTCTTTGCAACGTGATGTTACTGTTTTTTCTTCTTCTTTGCAACGTGATTTTTTCTTCTTCTTTGCAACGTGATGTTATATTACTTACGGTCCAGCAGGGAACGTAAAGCGCGGAGACGTATCAACATGCGTGCACGTCAGCGCGAACCGGATTCCGTCGATTTTTTCTCCGAGGATAAACCCAGTAACAACGAACGAGAATGCATGCTATGATCATAGCAATGCAAGCAACAAGTGCGAGTCTTGCGATGCAAGCAACGTGATACTGATGGTGATGGTGGTCGCGCCTTTATTTAGGCTTTTGACCCGGCCGCGCGCTGGATCGGATCGGAGCTGAGCTGAGGCTTTCTTTTGTCCACAGCAAGGAAGCCGATGCAGGATCGATGCTGACGTCGTACGCGCGCGCGCTGGCCGTCGGCGGGCCAGCCACGCCGATGTCGACCGATCATGCATGCGTTCCATATCCTGATGACGATAGATTCTTGCTTTCCGCATACTATCCCCTATGGGTGTGTTTGGTTGCTGTGCTAAGCTTGGCCTGGCTAGCAAACTAAGCCTGGGTAATCTAAGCCTGTGTAATATTGTGCAACTGGCCATATTTGGTTGCTTGGTCAATTCAAGCCTGGCTAGCTCGGAATCGTGTTTGGTAGTCTGGCTTATATCTTTGTGCTCACCTCTCCGTGGATGCGGTGAGTTTAACTCCACCCATCTCTCTCCTCTCTCTCTTCTGGTTCTTCTTCTTCCCCAATCCTCACGAAGCAACAACTGTAAGATAAATAAATCACCCAACCGGTTTCCTTTCTTTTCTAATTCTCCATCGCAAGAAGCCAGCAATCAATCTCCTCTTCAAAAAATACCAAACTCCGGCACCTCTCTTTCTCTTTCTTTTCTGCTCTCGTTGGTTTCTCTTTGTTCTCCCAGAACCATCGTCATAGAAGAAAGCAACTGTAAAATCCTCGTACCTGGTGGCGATGCCTCGAGGTCCAGCAAGCACATGCGCGTGCAGCTACCTTCCGGATAAGGTGAGAGGAATCTGGATCTGGGCATCAAGCACCAGCTTGCTGGAATCTGATTAGATGCAGTTGTCCCCGGGCCCTCTTCTTGCACGATGGGTTGAGCTCCAGCACGATTGAATCGAGTTCCAGCGCAGTCAAATCGAACTCCAACGCCGCAGATTGAGCTCCAGGGCGGTCGAATCAAGCTGCGCTGCTAGTGAATCCCCTCCACCCTAAGAGGAGAACGCCGGAGAGCTCCATTGCCGCATCGGGGTGGGAGCCATGGAGCTCCGCCATCAAAGCAGGTGGGTTTTGCCACCACTCGAGGCGGGGGCCGCGGAGCTCCGCTGGCCGCGTGGGTGGCTGCCGCCTATCTACCGCGTCACCTGCATCCCGGTGGTGGGCAAGACGAACAAGAATGAGGGCGGCGCTTACCGGAAGGTAAGGAGATGCCGCAAACGAGCTTATGCAAGCCTGGCTCCCCGAGTACGCTCGCTCGCCGCGTGCTACTGGAAGCCTGGCTAGCGGGGCTGGGCTGCACTGCTCTAGCCAGGCCACGAGCCCTAGTCAGGCAACCAAACGGAGGCCCATTGGCTTGCTGGAGCCTAGCTAGGAGATGTGCAGGCTACCAAACGCATCCTATGTATCCTGCTATACGTGCGTTGGGTCCCCGGCCATCTCGATCGTCGTCTCAAGCAATCCAAAGGGGCCGTGGACCAGGATATATGATGCAACAATATTCCGATCCCCATCTTTCCTTCACCATGTATAGCTGACGTCGTTGAACGCGAGACGACGAACCGTGGACCCGCACTACCAGAATGATCAACATCTGCACCGGGTGGGAAAGCCCTTTAGCACCGGGTTTCCCACCCGGTGCAACTAATCCGAGGCTAAAGGGGTACCCCTTTAGCACCGGGTTGAATAACCGGTGCTAAAGGGGCCCTTAAGCACCGGGTGCAGCCACGACCCGGTGCTAAAGGGCCTGCCCCGCAGCGCCGGTAGCAGGGCCTTTAGCACCGGGTCGTGGCTGCACCCGGTGCTAAAGGGCCTGCCTTTAGCACCGGTTGCTGCCTGAAACCGGTGCTAAAGACCCCGGATTTCTTTTTTTTTTTTGCTTTTTTCAGTAGCCATGCGTGCACGTCTATATACGTATATATTCTAATACGTGTATTCTAATGCGTATTCGGCCGACTCTATATTCATACTAGCTGACATTTCATCAAAATAGAAGACATATATATTACAAAAGTAGATATTCATGCATGTCAACTCGAGTTATATATATTTAAACTGTATTTTCTACATAATTAAGATTGACGACTAGCTAGCTCTCGTTGGACTGTCCGGCACGTCCTCCAGTATTGGCGAGTGGAATTCTCCTCGGGGATTGACGACCTCATCCCAGATCCATCCGACGAGCTGTTCTGCAATTGCGTCAATTCTTTCTATCTCTAGGGACTCTTCCTTCAGGTTGAACATCTATAATTTAAAAATATTTGAAAGACATTTAATCCGTCGAGTTGGAGACAATAATTGTGCACTTAATAATAATGGAAATGTCTTTATTATTACGTACCATAATATCGCGTTGTGTGAGCTTTTTATGTCCCCAATTCCACATGTAGTCGCACACATAGTATGCACATAAATTATTTCCCGGTCCCTGTTTGGCACACTGTCGACCAAAAGAAATCTAGTAAAATTCATATAATATATTAGTCGATGCCTACATGTACAAATTACTTGCTTACCGGAAAGCCAATGTTCCATTTTAGTGTTTCATGTTGTATACCCGTGTGTTCTGTACGAAATTGAATCCAGGCCCTGCGAACAAAAAAATTGAGTTAAGTCATTGCGAGTGGAAGGGGTGGATTAAGTAGGGGAAAATATACATCACCTTGCCATCATGTCCATGATGTTCTGTAGTTTTTCTTTTGGGGTGTGCAATGAATCAAAGACGTTCACGACACCCCGATCAGGACACAATATAATTAGGAACCAGTGGAATCTGTGCACATGTATACATTATAATCAGAAATGAATTGTTACACAGACAGTATAAGAAGAAGGCTGTGAATGTACTCACTCGATGTTGCACGGGATTAGTATGGAGTCACAGTAATTTTGTTTCTTGATATATTTGTATAGGTTTAAATATGTTTCCTCAGGATTGTGCATTATCATTGCTTCACTTATCCTTCGAGGGTCAACGAAACCAACGTCATATATATTGTCTCTGCGACATTTTTGAATCTCCATTCTGCATATGTTAAGCAATAAATAAAGCCCGCG
This sequence comes from Echinochloa phyllopogon, assembly GCA_033239725.1. NCBI lineage: Eukaryota > Viridiplantae > Streptophyta > Magnoliopsida > Poales > Poaceae > Echinochloa > Echinochloa phyllopogon. The sequence continues at coordinate 42,198,726 of BTCW01000002.1, read as the reverse complement.
TCAACATAGATTGGAATTATTGTTTTCAAACTGTGAATTATAAGCAACAACAAAGTACTTACAATGTCCAACATGTGATCAAATCCACGTCCATGGCGTCGCGGTGGTACAGCTCATATATATCATTAAACCTGAGCCAGACAAAATCCGCGTCACCATTGTAGAAGTCTTGGTCCTTCACGCCTACTTTTATCATGCGCCGTTTATTCCTTCTTGATTCTTCCAAATACCAGTCATGGAATCGGCGCATCTTCGTTTGTAGCTTCCTCTCCATTTCAGGAGGGACCATAGGCTCGCCAAGCTTAAACGGCCACTTCAGCGTTGTGTTTACTGGCACATCTGCTTCCCCCAGGACTTGCGCTCTGGTTAGTCCAGTCTCGGCCATTACTCGTTGAATGTTAAGCTCGTCCAGAGATGGCAATGGACCCAAGGGACGCTGAGGTTGCTGGCCGAGTTGAGGAACCTTTTTGGATGGGCCCGCCTCCTTATCCGCAGCCTTCCGTTTCCGGCGAGATTTCAGTAATGAGCGGTCATAGTCTGTTACTATTACTTCCTTCTGTTGACCCTTGCTCAAATTACCGAGGAATGACTTCACGATGGTGGGATCAAGCTTCGGCTCCGCCTCAGGTTTTCTCCTCCACTCGGCCATTTGCCTCTTTGTGTCTGCTTTTACCGAGGCTTCGAGCTCCTCTAGAGTCTTCTCGCCCGCTCTTTTCTCTGGTGCGGGCTTCTCTCTAGTTTTTCGCGCCTTCTTCGCTGGTGGAGTGGGGGCAGAGGCTTTAGTGCGGCGTCCCCTCTTCGGCGGAGGAGACGGAGACCTCTTTGGCGGAGGAGACGGGCTTGCATCAGGAGCTCCCGGAGAATCGTCATGATCCTGTGGATCTCTTGGAGGTGACGGGGGCTTGTTGGTAGCCGCAGGTGTATCGGGTATAACGATGTCTGCCTTGCTCCATAGAATGATGCAGTGAGAACACTGACCGAGTTTTGTTTCTCCGTCACCTCCGGGGATGTCAAGTTCCAAGTCTTCCCAGCTGGTGACGACTTGCTCCACCTCAACAGGTACGTAACCATGTGGAATGTCATTGCAGTGCCATTTTTGCCCTTCTTCCACACGTTTGGTCATACCGTATGCGACCTGATAAGTTAGTAGTCACAAAGAAAGTTAGTAAATGAATGGTATTTACGGTGAAATGTATGCAGTATGAACTAAGGTCGCATACGTACCACCACAGCTAAGTTCTTCTGCCTGACGACAAGCTCGCACGCGGTCCGTTGAGTTATTTCATCCACGGTGTAACGGACCGCTTCGGCGGCCTGTGTGGAAGCGTGACTGCTTTGATATTGCTGTGGAGGGCTAATAAGGGCCGCATCTTGGAGAGGTGCATGCTCTGTGGAACCGGTCCCGCCTGTGGCTTGTTGGAGAGGTGCAGGCTCTGTGGAACCGGTCCCGCCTGTGGCTTGTTGTATCTGCAGCCATGCTACCTTCATCCGTCGCTCCATCTCTGACTCCATTTCTTGGAGCTTTGAGCCCTGGGCGGCAACCGTTTGCTCTAGGTCCCTTACCCTCTGCTCATATTCGGCCTTCTTCCTCGAACGGCTCCTATAGGTGGCGGCGTGCTCTTGGAAACCTTTCTTCCATGAGACGCTTGTGCCTACGCCGCGCGTCCGTCCAGGATGCTCCTTGTTCCCTAAGGCATAGGTTAGCTCATCTCTGTCTCTATCGGCAACAAATTCTCCCCTATCAGATGCCCTGAGGATATCGAGGAGACGCTGAGCTAGTTCTCGCAAGTCCTCGGGAAAAACTAAGGAGCCGTCGATTGGGCTCAGGGTGCCTCCATGACCATAGTACCAATGCTTGGTCCTTGTGGGCCAGTCATGTGTCGCTGGAGTGATGCCTCTAGCATATAGATCTTCTTCCATCTTCTCCCATTTAGCGATGCTTGCCTTGTAACCTCCCGAACCCATCTTATGCGAGTACTTCTTATTTGCGGCGTTTCCAGCGTTTCTAGCGCTAGCCGTTGCACCCTCTTCGGAGGTTTTGTACTCAATGAATGCTTCCCACTCGTCATTGGTGATCTTCTTATACTTCTCAGGATCCGGGGCCTCTCCGGTTTTGAGAAATTGCGAGTACAACTTCTTCTTGAAATCCTGAAACAGAACTGCCATCTTCTTCATTGTCCAATCCCTCAGTTCTGCTTCATGAGTGCTAGGCCAGTCGAATATTGCCTTTAATTCCCTCCATAGCATCTCCTTCTCTATATCGGGGAGCACGTACTCCTCAGTGGGGTCCGTGGACTTCCATTTTCTGATACTAATGGGCACATTGTCCCGTACAATTACCCCGCACTGAGTTACAAATTTCTTGGCCACTTTTGGGGGCTCAACTGGCTCCCCGTCATCCTCCACTCGGGTGATGTGTAACTTGACATCCTTCAGCTTCTTCGTGGTCGATCGTTTTGATTTCTTAGCAGAGGCGGCCTACACAAATTACATATATACGAGATGATATAGAGATGGTATACATAATTGACATGTACAGTACAAATTTATGTTATCTATATACACACCTGACTAGACGAGGGCGCGCTACCGGCTCCTTCAATAGTTTCGGCCCTTGCAACATTGTCGCCCTGGACATTTGCGGCCCCTTCAACATCTTCGGCCCTTGCAACATTGTCGCCCTGGACATTGTCATCCCTTCCAATGATGCCCAACACATCATCCATCGACATTGGTTGGGTTACAATATTGAAAAGTTGATTCGCAAAGAACGTGTCGTTGTCCTCTTGCATGGGTGGGACAGGGGTGTTGTTGTCCTCTTGCATGGGTGGGACAGGGGTGTTGTTGTCCTCTTGCATGGGTGGGACGTTGTTGTTGTTGTCCGCCATCTATAGAATTAAAAATAATTGGTAAGAATTGATTCGGGTGGGACGTTGTTGTTGTTGTTGTTCGGGTGCGCGGTGTGAATTGATTCGCTAAGGGTTCGCTAAGGGGGTCGGTGCGCGAAAAACGGATTCGCTAAGGGGTTCGGGTGCGCGATGGGTTCGGGTACGCCATAGAATTTCCGATAATAAACATTTTCGATAGTATACATTATACAAACATATAACATTTCCAATATACATTTAAATGAAGCACATATATTTCTAATATACATAGAATTTCCAATATACATTTAAATGAAGCATTTTCCAATATACATTTCAAACATATAACATTTCCAATATACATTTCAATGTAAATATCTCCAATACATTTAAATGAAGCATTTTCCAATATACATTTCAAACATATAACATTTCCAATATACATTTCAATGTAAATATCTCCAATACATTTAAATGATGCATTTTCCAATATACATTTCAAACATATAACATTTCCAATATACATTTCAATGTAAATATCTCCAATACATTTAAATGATGCATTTTCCAATATACATTTCAAACATATAACATTTCCAATATACATTTCAATGTAAATATCTCCAATACAGATAGCACGTCATGATCCAAAAATACAAGAAAATGGCATCTATGCTATCAGGCGTTTCAAAGTTACAAATCCTCAACCATCATTTAGGCCAGTCCACCTGTTACACAGAGATCAAGAGTGTTCACAGAAGCTCACAGTGATGGGCGGCGGGCGACGGCGGCGCGGGGACGAGCGGCGCGGGGACGAGCGGCGGCGGGGACGACAGGCGCGCGCGGGGACGACAATGGCGGCGGGGACGACGGGCGGCGGCGCGGCGTGGGCGCGGGGACGACAGGCGGCGGCGGCGTGAACGCGGGGACCACGGGCGGCGGCGGCGACGGCGACGGGCGACGGCGACGGGCGGCGGCGGCTGAGGAGACGAGGGGGCACCGGCGGCGGTTTCGATCTGTGACGAATGAGGGCGAAGTGAGGAAGGGGAGAGAAGTCCCCGGCCTATATAGGTCCGGGGCATTTAGCACCGGGTGCAGCCACGACCCGGTGCTAAAGGCCCTTTCGCACCGGGTCGTGGCTGCACCCGGTGCTAAATGCCCCCCCTTTCGCACCGGGTCTTCCCACCACCCGGTGCGAAAGGGCCTTTAGCACCGGGTCTTCTACACCCGGTGCGAAAGGCCGTAACTGTGCGCCAGACTGAGGCCTTTAGCACCGGGTGCAGCCACGACCCGGTGCTAAAGGCCCCCCTTTCGCACCGGGTCTTCTACACCCGGTGCTAAAGGCCCCGTAACTGGCGCCAAACGAAAATTGGGGGCCTTTAGCACCGGATTTTAGATCAACCCGGTGCTAAAGGCCCCAACTTTTCGTTTGGCGCCCAGTTTCCAAACGGGCCTTTAGCACCGGGGGCTACTATTTGGGAATCTTATAAATATAGTTTTTAATGTATAGTTATTAATACTTGTTTTAATTCAGTTATTAATACCTATTAAAAATATATATTAAAAAAGAAAATCTTATACATTACTAGAAAATCAATATAAAATGCTAGAAAATCTTATAAATTACTAGAAAATCTTATAAATTAATAGAAAATCTTTTAAATTACTAGAAAATCCTGTAAATTAATAGAAAATCTTATAAATTAATAGAAAATCTTATAAATTACTAGAAAATCTTATAACTTACTAGAAAATCTTATAAATTACTAGAAAATCTTATAAATTACAAAAATTGATAACTAAATGAAAGATTTTGGAACATTAAACGGTCTCAGATGAAAAAGTCATGAATACCAAAATTTCATATCTCATCAAGATCTACAATCTTTATTTAAGTCATTTTTGCATTTGAGAAAGTGGTAGTGTACATTGTTCATTAATCCTAGATTCACTCGCATAGTTTCCAAAACTTTGTTAGAGACTTGTCAAATTTCTACTACATGTTATTACCCATTTTGAAAATGACAAAATGACCTAAATAAAGATTGTAGATAATGATGAAATATGAAACTTTGGTATTCATCACTTTTTCATTTGACATCACCTAGTGTGAAAAAAACCTTGGTTGTAGGTGTCATTTTTAATTCAAAATTTGGATTGTTCAAACACGAGAAGATTTTTCAAAATAATAACATTAATATGTTTCATAACCTGATAGAGTATGATTTTAGGAATTTTTAGGAAGAAAAATGATCTTTTTTGAAGTTTGTACGAGGGAGAACGACTAGTTACAACTTTTATACAGAGATTAAAAAGAAAAATTGTTCTTGTTCATCCAGTGACGTGGCCCGGTGACGTGGCCAGCTCTCGCACGGCCTCCGTGGCCAGGCCGGTCTTTGGCCCCGCCGCAGCGTGGCCTTTAGCACCGGGTGCAGCCACGACCCGGTGCTAAAGGCCACGACCGGGCCAGTGACGTGGCTCGTGTGCGCCCGGTGACGTGGCCAGCCGCGGTCGTTGCCTTTAGCACCGGGTGCAGCCACGACCCGGTGCTAAAGGCCTAAATCTTATAAATTAATAGAAAATCAGTATAAAATGCTAGAAAATCAATTTAAAATGCTAGAAAATCTTATAAATTACTAGAAAATCTTATAAATTACTAGAAAATCAATATAAAATGCTAGAAAATCTTATAAATTAATATAAACTCTTATAAATTAATAGAAAATCAATATAAAATGCTAGAAAATCAATATAAAATGCTAGAAAATCTTATAAATTACTAGAAAATCTTATAAATTACTAGAAAATCAATATAAAATGCTAGAAAATCTTATAAATTAATAGAAACTCTTATAAATTAATAGAAAATCAATATAAAATGCTAGAAAATCAATATAAAATGCTAGAAAATCTTATAAATTACTAGAAAATCTTATAAATTACTAGAAAATCAATATAAAATGTTAGAAAATCCTATAAATCAATAGAAATTACATGGCATCATCGTTTACTCGGACACTAATAAACTTCCTCTTTACAAATGTTCCTTGATTGTGATCACGCCGTAGATACGGTGTCTCCTCCGCCGCTAACAGGATGCTTGGGTCATCAGCCACTGAGAATGGAGGCCGGCCATCGAGCATATCATAATCTTCATCCGTCTTGTCCTCAACTCCTACGATTTTTCTCTTTCCAGGAAGAACTATATGACGCTTTGGCTCGTCTTGTGATGGGTCCAATTGCTTACCCCCACCTTTCTTATCCGCCCCTTTCTTCGGTCTGCTAGCCATGTCCTTCACATAAAAAACTTGTGTGACAGCTTTGGCCAGGACGAACGGTTCGTCTAGAAAGCCAATCTTGTTTAGGTCCACTAACGTCATTCCATAGTCCGCTTCAACTTTAACACCTCCTCCAGTCAGCTTCACCCATTGGCACTTGAACAGTGGGATCTTCAAAGGTCCGTACTCTAGTTCCCATATCTCCTCTATGACTCCATAGTATGAGTTTGTATTGCCATTGGTGTCTGTCGCGTCGATCCGGACACCACTGTTTTGGTTGGTGCTTTTCTTGTCCTGGGCTCTTGTGTAAAATGTATACCCATTGATGTCGTATCCTTGGAATGTCAAGATCGTGCTCGATGGACCTCTAGCTACAAAAGCTAGCTGCGCATCAATGCCCTCGACACCCATAAGACGTCTTCGCAACCAATCGGCGAAAGTACTATTGTGCAGACGCTGAATGAAGGCCGCAGACTTTGTTGAGTTTTCGTCCCTGAGAATCTGCATGTGCTCCTCGATGTACGGAGCAACTAAGGTTGATTGTTGCAAAACTGTGAGGTGCGCTTTACGAAATGTCTCAACGTCCTTGATCACCATCGATCTTCTCCCTAGTGTGCCCTTTCCACCAAGTCTCCCCTCGTGATGGGATTCGGGCACACCAATCGGCATAAGATCGTCGACAAAGTCAACACATAATTCAATGACCTCCTCCGTTTCGTATCCCTTAGCAATGCATCCTTCTGGACGAGAACGATTACGGACATACTTCTTTAGGACAGCGAAGAACCTCTCAAATGGGAATATGTTGTGTAGAAATACTGGGCCCAATATACGAATCTCTTTGACGAGGTGAACCAATAGATGTGTCATGATATTGAAGAAGGATGGTGGAAATATCATCTCAAAGCTGACAAGACATTGCACCACGTCGTTCTGTAGCTGATCTAAGTGGTCTGGATTGATCACCTTCTGAGAAATTGCATTGAGGAATGCACATAGCTTCACAATGGCTTTCCGCACGTTTACTGGTAGCACACCCCTGAGTATGACGGGAAGCAGCTGTGTCATCAACACATGGCAGTCGTGAGACTTCAGGTTTGTGAACTTCTTCTCTTTCATATTTATTATTCCCTTAATATTGGAGGAGTAGCCAGACGGAACCTTGATACTGTTCAAGCATTCAAACATGCTTGCCTTCTCTTCTTTGCTGAGAGTGAAGCTGGCAGGATGCAAGTACTGGCGTCCTTTGTCTCTCTTTTCTGGATGTAGATCAGTCCGTTGCTTCAATCGTTTCAGATCCTGACGTGCTTCCAGTGTATCTTTTGGCTTCCCATAAGTACCCAGGAAGCTTATCAAGTTCACGCAAAGATTCTTCGTCAGATGCATCACATCAATCGCGTTACGGACCTCTAAACGTTGCCAATAAGGTAGCTCCCAAAAGATAGACTTCTTCTTCCACATCGCGGCACGACCATCCTCGCCCGTCGGAGCAGCCTGGCTTCCGTCTCCCTTGCCAAACACCACGTGTAGGTCCTTCACCATATCAAATAGCTCTTCTCCACTCCGGTGTCTCGGCTTTGTACGGCGGTCAGCATTCCCGCCAAAATGCGCACATTTCTTTCGTAGCTCATGCTTCGCCGGAAGGAATCGACGGTGACCCATGTACACAACTTTACGACAATGTTTCAAATACATGCTTTCGGTTTCCTCTAAACAATGAGTGCATGCTTTATATCCTTTGTTTGATTGTCCTGATAGGTTACTTAGTGCAGGCCAGTCGTTGATGCTTATGAAAAGCAGTGCTCGAAGGTCAAACTGCTCCTGCTTGTCCTCATCCCACACGCTAACACCTTCATTCTTCCACAGCTGCAAAAGTTCGTCAACCAATGGTCTTAGGTACACATCAATGTCGTTGCCAGGTTGCTTTGGGCCTTCGATGAGCACTGGCATCATAATGAACTTCCGCTTCATGCAGAGCCAGGGGGGTAGGTTGTAGATACAAACAGTCACGGGCCAAGTGCTATGACTACTGCTCATTTCACCAAAAGGGTTCATGCCATCGGTACTTAAACCAAGCCTAACATTCCTCGCATCAGCATCAAACTCTGGGAATGCTCTGTCGATGTTCCTCCACTGGGATCCATCGGCGGGGTGTCTCAACATGCCATCCTGCTTACGTTCTTCTTTGTGCCAGCACATCAGTTTGGCATGGTCTTTGTTCCTGAACAAACGCTTCAGACGGGGTATCAGAGGGAAATACCACATCACCTTCGCAGGGATTTTTTTCTTAGAACGCTCTCCCCCAACATCACCAGGGTCGTCCCGCCTGATTTTGTATCGCGCGCAGGTGCAAACCGGACAACGATCCAAGTGTTCGTACTGTCCGCGATAGAGGATACAGTCATTAGGACACGCATGTATCTTCTGCACCTCCAAACCGAGAGGGCAAACAACACGTTTTGCTTGATACGTTGTCGATGGCAATGTGTTACCCTCTGGAAGAATCTTCTTTACGAGTTTCAGTAGCTCCTCGAAACCCTTATCAGTAACACCATTTGCTGCCTTCCACTGCAGAAGTTCAAGTGTGCTACCCAACTTCTTTAGCCCCTCTTTGCAATCTGGGTACAGGTCAGTCTTGTGGTCCTGCAACATGCGCTGTATCTTTTTTAGTTCCTTATCATTGCCGCAGTCTTTCTCGGCATCACGCAACATTTGCCCGAGCCCATCAGTAGGTTCATTTTCCTGAGCAACATCTTCCTGAGCATCGCCTTCCCGAGCAACATCTTCCTCATCGGCATCACCCATTGCAGCATATGCAAAGGAACCGTAGTATTGAGCCAATAACGGAATGTCGTCATCGGCCTCGTCTTCTTCATCTTCATCCATTAGAATTCCTCTTTCACCGTGCTTCGTCCAAACAGAATAATTCCTCATGAAACCGTGCCTCATCAAATGCACTTGAAGACAACCTCTTTGTTTGTACGATTGTATATTTTTACAATGGGTGCATGGGCAGAACATGAAACCGGACGGCGTCCTGTTAGCCTCGGCGGCATCGAGAAACGTCCTAAGGCCATCACGGAAGGCCTGAGCGTGGGGGTCCCCGTACATCCATTGTCTATTCATCTGCATTATTAACCAATAACAAATATACAATACAATTTAAAGATAAAAAAAAATTAATATATAAATAAATACAAATTATAATATATATTCCATTATATAAATAAATTTCTAAAACTACATTACTATAAGCCTTATAAGATTTATAAGATTTATAAGATTTTCTATTAATTTATAAGATTTTCTAGCATTTTATATTGATTTTCTAGTAATTTATAAGATTTTCTATTAATTTATAAGATTTTCTATTAATTTATAAGATTTTATAGCATTTTATATTGATTTTCTAGTAATTTATAAGATTTTCTATTAATTTATAAGATTTTCTAGCATTTTATATTGATTTTCTAGTAATTTATAAGATTTTCTAGTAATTTATAAGATTTTCTAGTAATTTATAAGATTTTCTAGCATTTTATATTGATTTTCTAGTAATTTCTAAAACCACATTACTATAAGCCTTACAACTATTCACAAGTCATACAAAACAAAATACTAACTAGCTTGCCTTCTCTCTCCATTTAAAACACAACATGCATGAACACTCTCTCCACCATGAACTCAAGCTCTCTCCTCTCTCTCCTCCAAGAACACAATCTCTCTCTAGCTAGCTTTACTTTGATTCACAAATCCCTCTATTTCTAAATCATAGAAGGATTACAAGCTAAATAAAACATTAGAGAATGAAAGAGTGTACCTTGTAGTGCTCCTTAGATGAGTAGATTCTTCACAAATTTTGAAAAAAATTTGGGCAGCACCTCCCCTCCCACGGCCGAGCAGCATGAACACAGCGCCTAAGTGTTCAGCTGGCTCGGGCGGGGGAGGGGAAGCCCCTATATTCAAACACATTAGCACCGGGTCGTGGCACGACCCGGTGCTAATGTTCACCCTTTAGCACCGGGTGCAGCCACGACCCGGTGCTAATGTGCCCGAGGCCTTTAGCACCGGGTCGTGGCTGCACCCGGTGCTAAAGGGTGAACATTAGCACCGGGTCGTGCCACGACCCGGTGCTAATGTGTCCGCCCGGACACACCTCCGCGCCTCCCCCGCTCCTAGCCGTTGGACCCGGTGCTGAAGCCCCATCAGCACCGGGTCCAAAAATGGCCGAGGCGGAGGAGGCGGACGGATGTGAAGGATTCTGGTAGTGCCGGGCAAGCCTGCCGCCTTGTGCCGGATGAACTACTGGCCGGCCGGACACGCCTCTCGCCGCCGGCCGGCCGGCCAACGTTTCGATCAACGTGGGAGCTGGGGAGATCGAAAAAAAGAAGAAGCGTTGATTTGATTTGCACACGTACGGGCCCGGCCGCCGGGTGCACGATCGATCGTCCTCGTGCGAGCAGTGAGCGCACGGTGGAATCGGCGCGCGCGCGTATCCGTGGCGCGCACGTGCGCCTCTGCACGTACGGACGGACGCGGCCGTCGATCGGGCCGGCTTAATTTGTCTCGCCGACCGACAGATCGACCGACCGACGACGACGACACCGACAGCGGCATGCATGCACGGCGGCCCGGCCGGGGAGTGAAGAGACGACAGCTATAGCCGCCGTGCGAGGACGGGCGTGTGCAGCAGGCGTGCGTGCTCGATCGAAGAAGATGCGTGATGGAGCTAGCGCGCTCGATCTACATACAGGTATAGTAGGTCGAGATGAGGCAGCAGGCAGGCAGCTACGAGCCAATTGGTCGTGTCGTGTCATCTCTCTGCAATGGCTAGCTAGCAAGCGACGAGGCGCGGCTGTGCAGTGCCTGCAGCAGGGGAGGTGTACGTAGTAGCTAGATCCGGAGCATGGAGGACGAACGGGTGTGTACAGCTAGGCGGGGCCAAGCGTACGTGTAGTAATGAGCAATGAAACATTGTGTACACTACCAGAATCATGCACATTGGCACCGGGTGGGAAACCCCCTTTAGCACCGGGTTTCCCACCCGGTGCCAATCTTCCGGTGCTAAAGGGTGCCACCTTTAGCACCGGGTAAAATAACCGGTGCTAAAGGTGGGGGCACTAGCAAAAAATATTTGCATATTTGCATATTTGCGTGTTGCGGGATTCGAACTCAAGACCTCTTGGCTCGCACGCATACACCCACCTAACCATCTCACCTACGCTACACATGTGATGAGATAAAAGATGCTTTCCTTTTATAGTATTATATGACACCCCCTTTAGCACCGGGTCGTAACACGACCCGGTGCGAAAGGGTCTTTAGCACCGGGTCGTGTCGTAACACGACCCGGTGCTAAAGGGTAGCCCTTTAGCACCGGGTGGTGTTACGACCCGGTGCTAAAGTGTGAGGGCCTTTAGCACCGGTTGCTAACACCAACCGGTGCTAAATGTCACCCTTTAGCACCGGTTGATATTAGCAACCGGTGCTAAAGTGTTTCCGGGGGCACCCTAATTTCGCACCCGGTGCTAACGTCACATTAGCACCAGATCTTGAGTGCACCGAGGCATATGAGGGGTGCGGATGTGAGTTATTCTTGTAGTGGTAAAGATCCCGATGGAACGGCACACACAGGATCACCTACCAACGACACGCCGCACTACTGCACATGCATATATTATGCATGGAACGGCGGCCGGCCATCATCGCGTACGACGTATACGTCCCACAGGCATATACGGTCGACCTGCATGCGTTTGTAGCGTGTTCGCGTACACTGTTCAGCCCTAGTTAATTATGTGCACATCTTAAGACTGCCAATAATCTATGTGCTGGCCAGATTCGGTGTGAATCATGAGCCATGCGAAAAACTTGAATTTTCACAACATCCAATATTTAATTTATATAATATCATTTTTTACACGAAAGATGGTACGCCATTCACATATATGATATACGTACTACGTAGTACACATCCATTAGGCCTATGAACATACATATGATGTACATCCTAGATCTATTAGTGCACTAAAAAACTAAAAGAAGTGACCATATGCATCTGCTAAAAATGTTTCTTATGTGGATCCAACGAATTGTATGCCGAGGCTGCTGCCGTGTACTCACAGCTTTGCCGTTAGGTTCCAGATGATGTTGTCTGATTCGCCTGGCTGAAAGTGGGCGTACGTCCTAAAGCATGTCTACTTCTAGAACATATATATATCATCGCAGCGTGCATTATTGGGCATTTTTTTCCCCTGAGAAAGTCTCGTGTTGGCATGGAAAACATAGGATTCTCGAGTGTCGACGACGGGCAAAGTACGGCAGCCGTGAAGAGTACGCGTTCGATCCGATCTCGACAAGACTTTAACAAAAAGAAAGAGGTCGTATTCCGTATCATTACGACGGCCAAATTACGTAGCTACCTCACGCCGGTATGATTATCACTCGCGGCAGCCAGTCATGATCCTTGACACACGCCGGCCCAATCATTTCCTTCCATGTCTCTGGATCCAGAGCTCTACACTTCTACTAGTAGAAAGACTAGAGAAACCATATAGGCAGACCAGAGGCCAGGTTGATTGAAAAACTGAGCAGCTAACTGAATTCTGTTTTTCAGGTCTGAACACCGGCAGTCAGGGCATGCATGGATACATGGCAGCTTGCCAGGCTGCTCAGGCAGAGCTTCAGGATAGCTGAGCACCCAACAGTAGTGGTCATTAGGACAGGGAGACATTAGGCATAGCATCTGCCCATCAGTTCAGACTTCATAGTGTTGGCAGGCAGCACACATATGCAGTATCTGGTGCATTTTCGCTGATGAGGCAAATAGTATTGGCAGTCATCAGCCTACTCTGATAACATCGGTATCAATAGGGCAAATGAAACTTCACAGGTGTGTTACAAATGCTACAAACTGCAAAACAAGAGAATGGTCCTTTGCTCAAGTCATAACATGGAAGACGTTCTTATGTGGATTAAGTTTATCTTTCTGACAAATAACAATCTGAAGGCCAAAGTCACCGGTTGATTTCCAGTACTCCTCAAGCTGGAGAAATATCTTGGACTGCATCATGAGCTACCAAGCTAGTGATTGTCTTATCAAGTCCCCTAAACGCATAGCTTTGCATCTTGAAAGACGGGCTAAAGAGAATACCGGGATTGAAGAAGCACCCTGCTGCATGAAATGGAGTATATATAAAGCTTCTTCTCCATCCTAGCATCAATTCCAGTCGGTTTCGATTAAAACCAGTCTAAACAGGGCCCCCCTATTTTGGCTAAGACAATAAACTAGCTTGCAAGTATTGGAGCGAATACTGGAGGGTGGAGTACACAATTACGCATAAACTGACATTTCGTCTACAGTCAAGCGGCTGGATCATTGACATGCATAGAAATCGACTGTTAACCAAAAAGCGCAGTAGTACTCCGCATTTGCTGAGCACCACCCAACACTCCAGTAGATCTGGATGGAGACAAAACATCTGCCCATCAATTCAGATTATTGGCAGCCAACAAATGCAGTCTGCTTGAGGCAAATAATAACAGCATAAGCCTACTCTGAAACGTTGGCATCGAGATCATTAAAGTTTTCCTAATGCTACATGCTCCTTTTTTTATATATAAAACACGGAGGGGGGAAATGATTCCCCACTAGCCCACCTAACTAGCATGTTACACTGGACGACAATGCAGATTGCCACTCAAGAAGTTTTACAGCAGGGATCAAATGCTACATGCTACAAAGCAAGGAACAGCATCAGTACTGTTTGGACCCCAAGCAGACCAGATACAACCCTATCATTACCAATTCATGCAGAATGAAGTTCTGGGGTCTGATAGGTTTCTTGATGTTGATGCCTTGATGATACGTTCTACTTGTGTGTAATGAGAAAGATTAAGGTTCACCATCTTGGGTGACATACAGGTATGGGTCTTGATCTGGCTGTGGGCAGTACAAATCATCTGCTGCTGACCAGGAAAGTGCTGCCATTGGGGTATCTTCATCGTTGTCAACAGCAAGGAGCTCTTCATTGGAAGTTGGTTCGGCAAATGGTGCGTCTAAACTCTCCCAGTTCAGGTCATCTCTACAGAGAAGGCTAGGCTCTTCGCTGACCCATTCATCCAAAACATCAATATTGTCCAGGCTGATAGGATCGATGGCATCCTTAAGCTTACGCAGATTCCTGTGTGACAGTAGTGAACTGTAAGTAGAAACTCACGGTGGGAATACACATGAAATGATTTCAGTTTTATACCTTTCTCGAAGCTTCAGATTGTACCGAACAAATACAATGTCATGTAACCTTGAACGTTCAAGCCTGCTTAGCTTCCTGGAATGGAGATATTTGAAGATATCCCAATTCCTTTCACACCCTGTTGCACTACAACATTGGCTGAGGACTCGGACTGCAAGACTTTGAAGCTCTAGGGTTCCATTACCAAAGTTGTCCCACCATGCAACTAATAAAGAGAGATGCCACATCATGAGATTAAGCAATATAGAAAGGCAAACAGCACCTCGTAAAAAAAGATTATTTTCTCATTATTTGTAATAATCAAAACCACAGACACTGCCACATTGAGTAATAACATGGTACTCATTCCTACCTGGATTAAGTTTCTCTCTTTGACGAATTGCAATCGGAAGGCCAAAGTCGCCTGTTGATTTCTTGTATTCCTCAAGTTGAAGAAATATCTTATCTTGGACCTCACCATCAGGGACTAAACTAGCTATTGTCTTCATAAGCCCCCTAAATGCATAGCTTTGCATCTTAAAAGAATGGCTAAAGTAAATACCAGGATTGAAGAAGCATCCTGCTGCATGCAATGGACTATGAAGCTGCTTCTCCATCCTCGCATCGATTACTCGAACATATGGGCCATACAGACAAGCCTTGTGCATCATCCTTTCCCTTATTGACTCCTTTGCCTTTTCCATTGCATCATAAAGATAGCCCATGGAAGGGTTTTCATTACTATCCACCAAGCGCAGGACGCGCATCAGCGGTTCAGTGACCTTAACTACATGTTTGCACTGGGCCCAGAAGTCAACATCTTTCCAAATAATAGCTGTAACATCTTTTCCAACACCACCTTTAGCATAAGTTGATTTCGCCCATTTGTTGCTGGTAACCATTTGGCGGAGCTCTTTCTCAAATTTAACTATGCATTGGAGACTAAGAAAATGAGTAGCAAATCTTGAGATAGCAGGACGACACAGATCTCTACCATTTGTGAATTCTTTCCTCATTAAAGACAAAGCCCAAGCATGGTTATATATAAACTTTGTTATCTTTCTGGCTTTACCTAAAGTTTCATCTATCTTAGGAAAATATCTAGGATCTGCAAAATTCTCCAACATTAAGTCAATGCAATGTGCTGCACATGGAGACCAAACAAACGTGCCATATCTTTCCTCCAGGATCTTAACAGTAGCCTTATATCTTGGATCTATATCAGTAATAAACTGGACAATGTTTTTTGGTCCAACTTCTCTAATAACCTGATCAAATATCTCAAGTAAATCTGTTCTCTCTGTTGAAGTATCTATGGACTTCAAAAACATAGTTCCACGTGGACAGTATACAAGAAAATTGATAATGGAACCATCTCCAATGTCCTTTTGTCTGTCAACAATAATTGAGCAACCACGCACACTCCATTCTCTCTTCAGATCATCAATATATTCACGAATGTCTTCAGCAATATGTTTCAATAGTGGCTTACGTAGGTCATGATAAGATGGTCCCTTGAAGCCCAGTCCAGCAGATACTATGGCTTCTAGCATAGGCTGATAGAAAGGAGATTTAGCCGCAGTGAAGGGTACATCTGCATCATACCACCATCTAGCCATAGCGATTCTAGCTTCATGTAACAGATCATTTGGAGCTTCTGCGCCATCCATGCCATGTTGAACCATGTCTTCTGAAGCCACAAATGCACCACTGCTAGGCTCTGAACCTATGGCAGCTTGCGGAGGAAAGTACCCTGTTCTTCGCTTCCTTGATGGTCTAAATTGGCTTGCAGAGCCTCCCTCAGTTGACAAAATAGCATCTGAAGAATCTTCGAAATGTGAACTGCGGACCTCTCTAATTTCATACCTCCTTTCTTCATTTTTCCACTTCTCATCAATTTGTTGTATTATCTGACGCTTCACATCATCGGGGACCTTCTTGCAAGATTCAACTTGCCCTGGAATTCCAGCAAGATGATGTTTAAAGCGAGTAATACCGCCACCACCAATCTTTTTGCCACAATGAAGACATATGATGGCATTTCTTGAACCAGCATCCACTTTTGCATGAACCCAAGCAGGATCCAGTGGTCTCGAAGATGACGGTGATGCCATAGAGATGCCTCTAGTTGATGCGGCACCAGCTACCTCAGTTCCAATACTAATACAGAGAAAACAAAAAAAAAATCATTTTAGAACCGTTGCCAAAGGTATGACTAAATATCAATTATGTATCATCACACAAGTTTACCACACTTTTGTTCCATAAAACCAATGAAATTACGGCAGAATAACATTTTTCATAGAATGTTAATTCCAGTAAAGTGCATATCAGCAAATAAACTACACACTGTTCATTTTTATGCAAAGCTGTACTGCGCATTTGTTCAAACTTTACTAAAAAATTAAATGACGCAAGCAAAAATGACTTCTACAGATATATTGCACAGCCTTAGCATACTGAATGCAAAATTAAAATCTTGGGCATCACAAAAGCATGCGGGCTTTTGCTTGTGCGGTAAAGTAAACATGGCGGCTTCCATTACTAGGTCAGGCTAGAAATGAAGAAAAACCAGCAGAGTGATGATTCAGTCTATTCACTATAACTAGGATAAGTTACCAGCAATGCAGCCAAGAATACCGTCCATGACTCCGTATGGCCTCTAGCAAGCACACAGCCTGCAAGCAATCCGGGAGGTAACCGGCGACACCTGACCGCTGGGATGAAAACCGGCCGGTTTCGATTGAATCCAATCCAAAGTCCAAACTCGAACCCTTTCTCTTTTCGGCTATATGCACAAGAAGCTGGGAAGCACTGTATCGAACAGTAGATAACACATTCTCACCTCGTTCCAGTCACCAAGCCGTTGAGGTCGAAAGCTTCCTGCTTGGTGCCGAGCTCCCCCAAGCGGCAGATCTGGTCGGCGAGGTCGGAGAGCAGGAAACCGGCGGGAAGCTGGGAGGAGCCGGCCGAGAAACCGGAAGTCATCCACAGCGACGCGGACGGGTTGGGTTTGCGGAGCGGTCGCCGGCGTCAGGTCAGGGTGCCGCTGGGCGGCGGCAACCGGCAGGGATTGGCGAGGTTTTCGTGTGGAAGCCGGCGGCTACCGCGGCGGTCTCGGCGGTTTCCATCGGGTGGCTTTACCGATGTGGGGATGAGGACGGGGGCGGAAACGGTTTTTGTTGTTTACGCCTCCTCGCTTTGTGTGACGGAAACGATAGAGGTGAATGGTTAGTTCTCTCGCCTCTCAGTTCCAGTCATCTCCCCCAACTCCGATGATGGCTAGTGTTTTCGCCGCGGCAAGGGCGCTGTTAGGGAAGTGGTGAAGAAAGCAAGCTGTTAGCGACTTTTAGGAACAGGATTATGGAGTGATTGTAATTGGTAAAGCAGTCTGTAGAATATTAACTTGTTTTCTTAGATGTCGTATATCATTTTTTTCTGTAAGCTCTTTAGAAAGGAGAAACATTCGCGAGGTTAATATGGACTTTGTTTCTCAGCAGGAACCATCACCGACAATTGTTTGCTTCTTCGCGTGGAACTGATTCAAGATAAGCAGACCAACGGGACCTGAGCCACCATACAGGAAGCCCAACAGAAGCATGATTCAAAACTTTGCTTAAAGTTTATTATGGTTGTTATCACGGTCCATCTAAATTACACTAGAGAAATTGGCAAAAATCCAGGGACAACATGGCGTCCTGATTACCAACAACTCCCTCAAAATGCTTAACCAACTGAACGAAGAAATTCACGTAACTGATTCTCCCAGAGGAAATGTTAAGTTGTTACATAAATAGGTGAAAGGAAAAATGCTCAGGTTCACCACCACCGTCCGCTGACATTCAGATTCACGTTCATGTTGGTGGCTGCCAAGTCCCTGGTTTAAAAGTGGCACCAGTACCTGTTGGTTCCGTAGACCTATTGCGACAAAAAAGAAAAGAAAAAACCACGTTTTGAGTTTGAATCAATGTAATCAGATGAAGGCAACAACAGTTCATTGCTTTTCATTTAGCTCCTAGATCAGCTGGAGCAATGCATAAATCGGTGCACTTTCTATAGTTCTGCAGTACCCAGGAGAAGTTGGGAAGATTTGACCTAGGTGTCCATAATATACAGTAAAATCCAGCATGATTACCATGATACAGTATTGTGACTGTTTCTATATTTGAATTTTGGTAAATTTAATTTATTTTACATGTTCCTTGTAAAAAAACAAAAACAAAACGCTATGTTTTACAAATAAATGAACATCATAATTGTTTTACCCCAGAAAATTGCAACACCATGCCGAATGCTTGAAGGCAGATAAAGCAAAAAAGGGTAGTTTGTACCAAAAAGAGCAGGCAGAAGACATATACTAGGTATTTGCTGGCACTATATTGACTACAAGAAGGATCAGAATATATAACATGTCATCACAAATAACAGCATTTGCAGAAAAAAGCTGAACTGGAATTCACCTCTCATTATCTGCTGTAGAATCTTCTGTATCAGCTGCATCCTTAGGCCTAGGTACCTCAGGCCCTTAAAAATGTGGACATAAATGTCAACATGCATGTCAAAAGTAGCTACACCTGTATTCCCAGTTAGAGCATCATAGATCATATAATGTTACCTTTCTGCTGATCTAGAGTACCAGGGAACTGCTGCTTCACAAAACTTTGGAGATTTGGAGATTCAGATTTTCCTGCATTTGGAAGATCAGTTGTCAAAAAAATATTAGTGAGAAAGAACGATATGAGATCACTTTCCCTCTTCACCAAAACAACAGGGTGAAACTACACAGGAGAACATAATGATAATACAAGTCATAGTCAACTACCAAATATCATGAAAGGGTACCAAATGATATCAAACAGTGGATTTCCTTTCTTCAAGTTTTCTGCCGGCAAGACTAAAAACTAAGCAGCACAAAAAGGTAAAGAAACACAGTGTTGGTCTAAAAGTGTTTTTTGCCTGTTGCAGTACAGGAAGAATGCTAAACAATACATTGGAGACAATCCACAGAAAGCTAAAAGTGCAAATAAGCATGGATTGAAGTAACAATTACCAGAAAGAACATACCAATTTTCTTGACTGGTCGGACACCTGACTTTCTTTCCTCTTCTTCTTTCTTTTTGAGAACTTGATTGAACACATATTAAATATATCAGTGGAGAAATGGCACAAGTTATTGCCCATTAAGTAAACAATAAGATGGCCTCATGAATAAGCAAGACTAAAATAGAACTAAAAATGCTGGATCTTAATTCTTAAAGAAGCAACACTTCAGTAAAGAGGCTATCACACCATAATAGCAGCAAACATATGCCGGTATGAATAAGATCTCAAACTGAAGCACAACTGGAATGAAAAAATTACAATGTGATACATATCCAGTAATAACTGATTTTATATTGTAAAGTGATGCTCAAACAAAAGTTAAGACCATATCTGCCTAAATGAATTGTGAATAATTCCAAAATGTTATCCATATAACTGGATGGATCTAAATAGGTGAAACAGGTTTCATCAAGATTAGGTTCATGACATTAGCAAGCTAAATTTCAAGTTCGTGTTAGTTCAAAAGGGAAACACATTGCTAGTTACTTTTCTGATAACTGTTGTCCTGTTACCCACCAAAGCAACTGAATCATCATGTTAACATTTTAATATGCTGATGTAATGCTAGCAATAGAGGTCAAAGTTCACAAAGTGACCATGTTCCATCCAGTGAAATGTTAAGGACTCTTGCTACAAAATATGATACAGTTTCCACCTATGAAATAAGAAAGGTGAATTTTACCGCCGAAGCGAAGCATGCATGTATCTGACTAGTATTTTTTCCATTTCACGGATGCACATTACAGAAACTTGTAGCTTAGAGTGCATATTATTATGACTATGGGCTATGCACATTACAGAAACTTTTAGCTTAGAGTGCATATTATGATGACTATGGGCTACCATAAACATTACTAATGCAATCATATAAGAAGCTATCAAACAAAAAACAAGCATATATCTAATACATAAATGGGAATATGCCTTCGGACCATAATGCAGAATTGCAGAGTAACCACCAAACAAGTAACACAGGTTTCTCAACTGTTGTTTTTTCCCAAGAGAAACAAAAATGTCCTTATAGCCAGATATCATAGGATAAATTCCTTTGCTGCCATTGTAATTTCCGCCAATCCCTTATTTGCCACTATATCGATGGCAAACAAGGACCCCAATATCATAAATCAGCAACATATGCAGAACACCCCAGCCATAGCTTATAAACTTGCATAGTAAACTACGACATACCTATAGAAACATGTCGGACTCTTGCTCAGTGGCATGCATAATGGACTGTGAGGCTTACTAAAGAAAGCATAGGTGATTTTATAGGTAGGAAACATCAGATACATACGTTCAATGTTTTGCCTGACACGTTCACGCCTCGCCTCCAGCTCAGCCAATTCCTAAATGAGTAAATGGCGCGGCGATACATCAGCGTCAGATGCAACAATCAAGTTGATTTCCTAGCTAAATTTGAATCGGTAATAATAAATGCACAAATTGAAGAACAATGTACGGTGCCACGCTCTTGCTCTTACCTCAGGTGTTGGGGCTTTCTTCCTCTGGCCATTCAACCAGCAAATCCACTCAACTACAAGCACGACGTAGCTATGAGATGCTGTGTACACACTACACACTCAACAACAGAATTTAGAATCAAGGCCACAATCCATACATGCCTGCAGAAAAACAGTGGCACACAGGTTATTAACTGGGAATTTTCAGTCACACTACAAATCCTCACCGGAAATGGAGCAAGAACGGAGGTAGATAACCTGGAACGGTGGTCGAGTCCTGCTCGGCGCCCTTGAACTCCACCCACCGCCTCTCCTTCACTGTTCCCGCGTTCCGCCGTCGAGAATGGGAGGAAGCAACAACACCGAGATTTGCTTAGCCGGCATTCAAATGCCCTCCTCCTTCCCGGAGGAGATCAAGAGCGGAGAGACTAGAAGCAAGTTCGTGCCAAAAGGGGGAAAACAGGGGAGAGGATCGGGGACACGTACTGGCGCCGTCGACGTCCTCGACGCGGGTGAAGTAGCGGTTGCCGGCCTTGTCGACGCCCACCTGCGTCCGCGACCGGAACATCCCCAGCAGCCGCGACACCAGCCGCTTCGACATCGCTGCTCCCGACCCTCTCTCTCTCCACTCCCCGGCTCGCTAGAACAGGTCGCCGCTTCCCCACTTCGCCACCCGCGGCTCGCCGGAACCGGTCCTCGCCGCCGCCGCTGATGGCCGCTGGCCTGCCTGCGTATCAGTCTGACCCACAGGCCACAGACAGCCCACGACACCACCACCGCTCAACTTGGGGAAAAGAAATATCGGGCTGGGCCAATGTTTGGGCCGTTCCAGGACAGTCCTTGCAGCCCAACACCACACCGCGGGACTGGGGGACAGGCCTTGCTGAGTTCGCAGACAGATACCATCCGCCTCGCTCGCCTCCTACTACTCCACCTCCCCCCAGATCCAAATCCAGCGAGCGAGAGAGATCGAGATGGAGCTGGAGGTGGGGGTGGGGGCGCCTTCGCCGGCGAGGTACCTGATGGGGGCAGCGATCATGATGGCCGGCGTGGTGCTCCCGCTGGCGTACATGATCTTCCGCAGCAAGCGCTCGCCGTCCTCCGCCGCCGCATCCGCCGCCGGGCCCTCGTCCTTCTCCAAGCAGACGTAGGTGTGCTCTGCCTCTCTTCCTTCTTCCTCCATTCAGATGGCGACAGCGATGGCGATGCGTCGGATTTGCTGTCTCGCTTTAGCTAATCCGCGGCTGCCCTTTGCTGCAGGAACAAGGGGCTCATCTGAGCGGGAATGGGTGGACCTGATGTTTGTCTTTCTGTCTGTTTTGGTGTACCGAGATTATGCAACTGCTCCTCGAGACAGGGAACCATCAGATCATATTACTAGCTAGTAGTTAGTTCCTCTTGTACCTTGTGTAGATCAGATTGTTTGCATGTTTGACTGATTTGATACACTTATAAATGATGAAGGGTGTTACTTTTTTTAGTGCAGTACTTACAAGCAGTATTCAAACAAATTTCATTTCCGCTAACAAGTCACTTGCCCTCTGTTGATGGCTGGTTGGATGGATATTATGCTAGTGCTTGATTGGTAGTATGGTGATAAGGAACACAATTGTTGTGCCATTCATTCATTGCTGTGTATGGATGCAACCAAGTGGTATCCATGATCGAAAGTTTTAAGGTGTGATCTTGCATTGGCAGATCCAACAACAGACTGGAATCGCATTCTGGCACTACTCCTGCCCTTCTTCAGCCTCGATTCTCATTCTGTTTTTCATTTTTTGTGCCCTCGTCGGAGTTCAGATTGCTCTCTTCTGTCCAGTGTTCTATTAGAACAAAGGCCTTCCTGTCATCTTCACTTCCAGTAGCTGACACATATATTGCTACTAACTGTTTGTTATCTGATGATGCATGCGAAAGAACATACCCTTGTGTTTTTGTTCTTTTAACAAGTTGTGTTCCTAACTCTTAACATATAATTGTCTGTGTTCTTGCACAGAAGTAGAGTAAACAGATCAGTGTGCTGCCCAAAGGCAATCAGTGTGCCTCATTTTGTTGTCCTTCAGTTATTGGGTAACCTCTAAGATTACCACAATGCATTGCACTTCAGATGAATTGGTGGTTTGCATGGACTCAAGAAAGGGCTTGCCTTCTGATCAAGAGAGGCAAAAGAACTAGGTCGTCAGGGTTACCGCAATACAATGGTTGCAAGCAATATCTATCATAATAACTAGTGTTACCGCACAAGTTTGGGTTGTGGGAAACGTATGTAGTGGATGGCACTTGACATATTTGTCTCCTAAAATTGTACACAGAGCTTGTAAGAGCGTATGGATGTCAATTGTCATAACATTGCAAGGAGGAAAATGGTACCTTTGTATTTCGACGAAGGAACAGTGATGCCTCTACTCATTTCTTTACGGAATGTTTGAAATTACTATGTTTCTCCATCAGAAGATACTTTTCTTCTTCATGCACGCAGTTATGTGATAGTTTCTTCAGCTCATGCATGCTGCCTTTTTGTTTCTGTGTTCTCATGTTTTTTTTTGTCATTCAAATGCTAGAGTATCCGAACATTTGAATGACAGGGAAATCATGAAAACACTAGGTTCAAACTTTCAGAGGGTGCCAGAGCCTTTGAGAAATGCTGGGAGGAAATCTCCAAAACATTGTTTGTCATGGAGGAACCTCATGTTGACAAATAAACACCTGAGGATGTCATACACTTATTGTCTAGTAGCACATTTCATTCAATGACAGTGCTATACCAACTCTTATAGAACAAGTCCATACATGATTATATGTGAAGTATGATGTATGTGATACTTTCACATCAATAAGCATGCTTATGTGTCCACTTTTGCAACTGTCTGTAATGTACAATGTGGGTGTGTGCTAGCCTTCTATCTTACTCGTAAATCGTAACAATGTAATATGAGTGATGATTCAGTTAGCTAACCGCTTGTCGTGCGTGTAAAGTGCCCCACGCTTAGCTACCTGCTGCTTCTTGTTGTGGTGTCAAGTGTTCCCTGTATGTATTCCTAGTAACATCTAACACGGCGCTGCGCGGTGAGCAGAGCAGCCACTCCCCGGTGCCGTCGCCGAAGGCCCAGAAATGCATTGCCGAATGTATAAGCGGGCGCACTCCAGGCCTCTGATCAGATCAACGTTGCGGTCCTCCGTTGTTTCAGCTTGCGCACGGGCGCAATGATGCCGCCTTGTCCGCGCCGTGATCAGGTAGACGCCGGCCGGCGGCGGCGGACAGAGCTCGCCATCGTCGTCGGCACGCAGGCCGGCGAGAGCGTCGTTGACAAAGGTGACGAACCGTCCGGGGCCGCCGGCCTTCCTTGAACTCCTACCAACTGACGCCGGGCAGCAGCTCCAGGAGGCACGTCGCCGCACGAGCTTTACGAGAAGGTCGCTTGCGATGCGCCGGTACTTGGTAGCACACGCCTTGATCCGTGAAACTTTGAACTTGCGTGCCGCACTGCCGCCTACAACTAAGCCTCCCTGCGAGTATTGTAGTCGTGGTAAGTTGTCCTCTCAATGAGCAGTGGTCAGCAGGATTAGATGCTTAAATATAACATGTTAACTACCCGAAGAAATCATATGGCCTGATAAGAGTAGGACGCACAAGAGTTCACTTTCACGACAGTTAAAAGTTTCAAGTTATTCAATGGCTAAATATTTTACACTATGCTCCATAATTTCTACGATGTCCCTTTACAGTTCGAGACCTTACGATTGCTCCGCGTGTCTTGTCCGACTTCGTTTTAGGACTTGGTGCGCCTCGCCTGACTTCGCCGCCTCGTCGGCTCCTAGGCTGAGCCCGGTAAGTGTTCCATGCGCTTCGCCCGACTTGGCCGACTCCCAGGCTTGGGGACTGGTGTTCGGCGACCGCTTCGCGCGTCTCGCCCAATTTTGCCGACTCGATCGGCTCCTAGGCTCGGAGGCTGGCACCCGGCGAGTTCCTATTTACTTCCATGGACCGCGGGGCGAGCTTGTGTTTCCATCTTGGACTAGGGTGTGTTTGGTTGATGACCAGAACATGCCACAACTCAAGACGCCTAACATTAGCCAATGTTTGCTTGATGCCCACATTTATGGCTGCCACACCTTACTTTAGCATCAGCTAGTTCATTTTGTGCGCCACACCTCGCCAAAAGTCTGGCGCTGATTTCAAGCGTCACACTTGCGGCGGCGGCGGAAGCTAGTTGTGGCGTGCTCTGGTAATCAACCAAACTGAGCCTAAAAAACCATCTCCCTAGACTCCCAAACCCAAATACGGAACCTCTCTCATCTAAAACCAATCCGGTTTTCGCCTAAATGGCACCAAGTCAAACGACATACGTGGTGGCAAGTTAGCCTTGAGGAGGTAAATTGGACTCTATATGATAGTCCAAGGGGTCAAATGACTTTGTCAAAAAAATATTTTCTTAGAATCTCGTTTACTCTTAGACAAGTCACTAAAAAATCATTTTAGATCTTATATGGCCCTATTTTGATTTTTTTGCTAGTAGTTGGTCTTATTATTTATTATAGTTAATCTGAAAAGTCCTAAAATGACCTAGAGCACATTGATGGCATATACACTTTTAGTCTTCTTTATAGTCTCATCAACATCCACTAATTATAATAGATAATGACAGTAGCTACTATAAAATAAACACGATGACAATAAAAGATATAAATAGCTCCAAACTAGACATCTAAATATATAGTATGATTTTATAAAATGAAATTGATTTCATATTATTTTGGACTTATATGACATGATGTTTTTAAAATTAGGAACTAGTTTTATATTTATTCGAGCACAATAAATTTTCTAATATCAAACAAGACTGGGAGTGCATAATCGTACAGTTTTTTATAAGAACAATATTCAAAAATTTATACTAGATAACAAGGATAAGTACTAGAAAATAAACACCAAAAAGAGACCATAAAGATTTAAATAACTACAAACTAGGTGATGAAAGATAGAGCATGATTTTGAAAAATAATTTTAAACAAAATTTTATGACTTTTAGTTGTATACATTTTCTAAGAAAAGGTTACTTTTTTGAGAAACTTCATTTTGACAAAGATCTAAATATTTTAAAAATTAGATACTAAGAATTAGAGTATAAAATTGGTTTCGTATCGTTTCCAATCTAAAACAAAATTTGTATAAATTTCTAACATAAAACAATATTTTAGGAATTTTAGTTGTATATATATATTTTAAAAATAATAGTTTTTGATAAAGTATATTTGACCACTTCAACTATCATACAACTTTCTCAAGGCCCATGTATATAAGACGGTTGATTTGGCACCACATGCAACGAAAACCAAACTAGTTTCAACTTTCGAGTAAAGGAGGTTACTGCGGGCATGGCTTTTCCTTCACCGAACATCGGGTGTGTTTAGTTCCAAAAAAGAGAAAGGGAAAGTTTGGTGAAAATGTCACATCCGACACTGTAGCGTACTGTAGCATTTTTCGTTTGTTTGTGGTAAACATTGTCCTACCATGACCTAACTAGGCTCAAAAGATTCGGCTCGTCGTGTACATTAAAACCATGTAATTAGTTTTTTTATTTACCCACGTTTAGTGTTCCATGCACGAGTAGAGAGATTTGATGTGATAGGTGGATAGTGAAGTTTGGAGAGAGAATTTTGGGAAGTTTAGTGATTTGACGTGGAACTAAACACAGCCATCATCTCGTGGTGTTTAGATGTTAGAATTGGGAGGTTGAATTTGGGAGTAAGATGTCACTTCGTGATCATTGCGCTACTGTACCATTTCGTTTGTATTTGTGAAAAATTATCCAAAAATTGATTAATTAGACTCATTATGTTCGTCTCGGCAGAGTACAACAAAACTGTGTAATTAGTTTTTATTTCATTTACATTTAATACTCCATGCATGTTATGACATTTTGATGTAATGTGGAATCTTCTTTTTGCATAGTGTATTTGAGAGTTGCTTTTTAAAACTAACCAGACCCTCATATCTTGTGAGCCTGGTTGGGCTGGCCAGATGCAGGCCGACGGGCCAGGATAACGCGCCCTACGAGATTGGCCGGGATTCCTATATGGCTTCCGGAAACTTTTTAGGCTAGTTGGCTTCCAATGTTTGAGATTCGTGCAGATAATATAGACCACGGGATCCCTTTATCTTCCACCTCGAGACGGCCGGCGGCGCCGCGGAGGGGCGCGACGGCCGGCGGAGGGGCGGGAGGTGGGCGGGGGCGGCTCGGCGGTGAGGGCGCCGCCGGCCGCGGGTGGTGGGCGAGGCCGGCGGCGGCGGCGGCGGCGGCTGTAACTCCCTAAAATGCCTATTGTAAAATTTAGTAATTAAATCGCTTTTATTTAATTTATGCTCATATGTATCTAAGGAAAACAAATTATTTATGAGAAATAAAATCAAAAATAAGGCTAGAAACATTTTTGTTGCATTCATGCTGGCTGCATTGAGTTTCGTTTGTTTGAAGTTCAAATCGGATTTTAAAATCCAATTCAAATTTCGCTTTTAGGCTTTGCCTTCTATTTTCTTTTCTGGCGCCGAACCGTTTCCTTCCTAGACCCTCGACTTCGACTAGGACTCTGTCTCGAGACCGACTCCGACGCTGCCGCCGTCGCCGAATCCTTCCTTGACACGAACACCAAGACTTGGACCTGAGGCCGGTCTTTGTTCTATTTATAGTCGCCGCCTTGATCTTCCCTTCAATCATTCCAATCGAGCCACAACCCTAGCTGTCGTTCTCGCCGAGAAAGTTCCGCCTCGCTCGAGACCGCTCTCGCCGAAAGAAGTTCCGCCTCGCTCGAGACCCACCCTCGATCTTCGCCGTCGGAGCTTCGCACTCGTCGGGAAGCACTCCAGGAGGTTCGCCTTGAAAACCCGAAGCTCTCCATAGCGTTCTTGCTCCGATTCTTGCCGTGCTCTGCGCTAATTTTGGTCCTCCGCCGCTTGTTGCCGTCGCCAGTCGTCGTTCGACCGCCGACAAGAACCCTCAAAGTGAGTTCGACTCGGTTCACTCTTGATTTTAGTTCAAATCTCGTCGCATATCGAGCCCCGTAGTGTGTTTTCGAAGGTAGCCGTCGAAAGCTCCGCTTCGTCCGACAGCAACGCCGCTGTGTTCGACGTCGCCAGCGTCAAGCCTCGAAGCCAGCATACCCCTTGAAGAGCCGATCTGTTTTGAGCCATTAGATCTAGATCCAACGCCGCCACAACAGTTCGAGGCCCTGGTCGAACCGGAGGATGCCATCGAAGCTGACTGTTTTGCAAAAGAAGCCTTCACGTTTTCGAAATCAACCCGCAGTCCAACTTAGTTCAAAAGTATTTTCAAATCAGTCCTTTTTCTTTTGTTTTAACCCCTGCAAGTTTTTAAAGTTGCGCCCAAGGCCCAGTTTTGTCTTTTAACAGGAAAACCCTCGAATCTTCAAATAAAATTATGTTTTGACCCTCAAAACTTTAGCAGTTTAGCCTCGAACCGTAGAGACGCCATAGCTTCTCTGTTTTAGCTCCGATTTGAGTGATTTTCGCGCTCTCGTGATCGTAGCAAAGCGTAGATTAGTTTCGAAGCTTTCTTTCTTCTGTTCCTTATTTTTTTGGTGTACTGTTCTAATAGAATAATATTGTTTGCATGTAATGGCTTGTATGGATGCTTGTGTGTTCCTTCGAGAGTCCAGTTGGTGAGCCGTTCACGCTCGAGTTCGAGGGGTATGGGTACCAGCAGCATCAGGAACAGCAGCAACAGTTTGTAGAAGGCAAGTACAGCACGGACAATCCTTGCTACCTAAACACAACCTTACATTATTTACTGCATATGCATGTGTCTAAATTGTTATCCTATTAAGGTTATTCCTAGTTTTGTTTATCCTATACCTTGATTATCTTGGGTTATTGCATTTGGGTAGAACTTTGCTAGGCGCAGCTACTGTCACCTTTGCTTAACTGTTAATCTTGACTTAATTGTTCACTTCAATGTTAATGGTAAAACTTGCTTTTTAGCAACATGGATCAGGGAGCTAGGGCGTATCCTTTGTGTTTGGCCCTAGTGTCTCTCCGTAAGGACTGATTCTTAAAGCGGCAACCCAGGAACCTGTCGCCACCGCCGGAACTATAATGGCTCTGGTCTTGGACAAGTAACATGTACGGCTCTAATTCAACAGTAGTTACCGATGGGCCCCCGGCGTTATGAGAAGCATGGGTGAGAGTATGGTTTGATCCACCGAGGACGGAGTAGCCGTTGGCTATGCCCTCGTGAGGCACAGTCCCGTGTTGGGAGCCTCTGTATGGCGTGGGCTCCACACGTTGCGCTATTTAATTCTATTATTGTTATTATTTTCCGCGCTTGGACGCCATTGACCCTCCTATTCGGAGCGCCCTGGGAGTCAGTCAATCTCGGTGCCTTGGGTCATGCTGCCTAGGTTGTACCATAACGGCTACTGTTTTGTTAAAGTGTCTTGTGAAAAGCCTCGTAGCGTCCCTATGCGGTCACACCTCGGAAGTGTGATTTGTGAGGTCTGATCCACCTCCGCGTGGTTGGGTGCAAAGTTCCTTTGAACTTTTACGCGACTGGTGGGTAAAGGGCGAAACCTCTGCAGAGTGTACAATCTATCATGATAGCCTTGCTCAGGGTCAAAGAGCGGCCTGGATCCTTTTTGATTAGAAGATGTTGTTTATTATTACTATTTAATGTCTACTTCTACTTTACTAATTGGGGAATTTAACCGGGATTCATATAAATGTTGTACCCTCGAGTTACCCTCGAATCATACTAAAATGAGTCAACTAAAAGTGCTAATGCCGTACAGCCGAGTCAAGCCTTACTTTTTAGCCTTCATTATCTGTGTTGTATTTGCTAAGTAACTCTGTTACTTACACTCGCTGTTGTTATTATTTTTGGGCAAAATCCCGGATGGGTAACAGATGGATTAGAGGGTACTGCTGCCGTCGAATTTCCTGAAGATCTGCCTTTCTACTAGCTGTGCTCAACCAGTCAGTGTCCCTGCGGATTATGGACTTTGGCTTCGTTTAGATTAGAGAGAGAATTGTTTATGAGTCTTCTGCTGTAATTTTCATTAAGTTTGAGTCAAACTCTGATGTAAAACCTTTTATATTATTCGAGCATTGTGTTCTATTATCATATTTGTTTGCTATATGTGTAATGACTTCCTGGGAACACATATGGGCGCATCTCAGGTTTCTGTGTAAATCCGGGTGTGACAGATTGGTATTAGAGCCGTGCTGAGTGTAGGATCACAGCCTAGTTAGAATGGTTGAAAAATCCTTAGGAGACCACCATGACTTTGTTTCAGATCATTTAGTTACGTTTTCAAAACCAGTGTTGTCGAGTCTTGTGTGAATCATGTCTCTGGGTGCTTAATTTTGTTGTTATTATGCTTATGTTTGATTTGGATTTTTGAAATGATTGTGATGGTCATGGACGCGAGTCTATCTCCATCTAGATATAGGACTAAGGTTTAAGGAATATTAATGAATAAATAGTTGTGTTATCTATCTCCTTTGTACTACATTTGTCTTATTCTCTATGTCTCTGAATCATATCCTTTCAAGTACGGTTATCTTCTTATGCACCACCTGCAAGCATGGGTTATCTATTACCGACTGATAGGAATACTGAGGCGAGGTATCTTGCTATGATAGATGGTGAACACCAGAGGTAACCCCGGTGCCAGTGGAAGCAACCAGAATCAGAATCCACCACCTCTACCACCGCCACTCACCATGGAGCAGATGATGCAGATGTAACTTCAGCTGACACAGCAGATGGCACAGACCATAGCACTGATGCAACAAAACCAGCAGAACCCGCCTCAACAGCACCACGTGCAGCTCAGAGATAAAAGGGGCGAGTTTTTGATGGGACGTCCTCCTACCTTCAGCAAGTCTAGTGACCCAATGCAAGCAGAGGACTGGCTCAAGGCAGTGGAAAGGCAGCTGGACATCGCACAGTGTAATGACAGGGAGAAGGTGCTATATGGAAGTGGACAGCTCCAGGGAGCAGCTTTGGATTGGTGGGATGCGTACCAGTATGCTCACCCCAATCGTGGTCAGATTACTTGGCAAGAGTTCCGCGACAGCTTCTGTTCTCACCACGTGCCGGAAGTATTAATGACCTTGAAGAAGAAGGAGTTCCTGGCATTGAAGCAGGAAGGTATGAGTGTCACCGCTTATCGTGACAAGTTCATTAAGTTGGCCCGTTATGCTCCAGAGGACGTGAGTACTGACAAGAAGAAGCAGACCCGATTCCGAGATGGCCTGCATGATGCACTCCAGTACCAGCTCCTGTGTTCTAAGTTCGCCACCTTTCAAGAACTGGTGGATAGCGCACTACTGTTGGAGCACAAGCACCGCGAGATGGAGGAAAAGAAGAGAAAGCTGCAAGGCACACCGTCAGGAAACTACGTTCGACCCCGCCTCAATCCTCAGCAAGGAAACCAGCAGATGGTAACCCCGCAGCGTTTCCAGGGACAGCCCGGTTTGATGAACCGCAGCCAGTATCAGCAACGTCCCCCATGCCAGCAGCGTCCCCCGTACCTACCAGCACCACCTCAGCAGCGACCCTCGAACCAGCCACAGAATGGTCCTGTCCAACGCCCCAACCCGGCCAGCAATACACCTACAGCACCGAGGTGTTTCGGATGTGGTGATCTGGGACACTATGCCAGCGCTTGTCCTCGCAAGGCTCAGAACACCGTCGTTCAGAACAGCAATTCGAGGGTTGGACAACCGCAAAACCAGAATGGGAATCAGCAGCAGAACCCAGCAAGGGGCAAGGTCAACCACATGGGTGCTAAAACCACCGAAGGAGCAACAGATGTCGTTGTGGGTACGTTCCCTATCAACTCGACTCTCGCAACTGTTTTGTTTGATACTGGAGCTTCACATGCTTTCATATCTGCTGCTTTCGTGAAAAAGAACATGATGATCTTGCAACCTATGGGGAACCCCATGGTAGTTAGTTCACCTGGGGGAGAACAGCGTGCCACTTTACGTTGCCCCTGTATCACCATCACAATAAGGGGGGTAGACTTTGTGGCGAACCCAATAGTCCTAGAAACCCTTGGGTTTGACTTGATTTTGGGTATGAGTTGGTTAGCCAGATATGATGGGGTGATTCAATGTGCCAAAAGAACAGTGCAGTTGACAGCAAAGACCGGTGAGAAAGTGGAGTATCAAGCAGCTAGTTCCTTGGGGAACAATCAGATCTATCAAGCCGAGGATGTAGCATTGGAAGACATCAGAGTGGTGTGTGATTTTCCAGATGTGTTTCCAGATGAGTTACCAGGTATGCCCCCAGACCGCGAAGTTGAATTTGTTATTGATCTTAAGCCTGGTACTGCACCTATAGCTAAGAGGCCATATAGAATGGGAGTAAAAGAACTAGAGAAACTTAAGGAGGAATTAAGGGCATTGTTAGCAAAAGGGTACATTCGTCCTAGTTCATCCCCTTGGGGAGCACCAGTTTTGTTTGTGGATAAGAAAGATGGGACCCAGAGATTGTGTGTGGATTATCGAGCTTTGAATGAAGTGACCATCAAGAACAAGTACCCGCTACCAAGGATTGATGATCTCTTCGACCAGTTGAAAGGAGCATGTGTGTTCTCTAAGATCGACCTCCGATCCGGTTACCATCAGATGAGGATACGAGTGACTGACATCCCCAAAACAGCCTTCACAACCCGATATGGACTATATGAGTTCACTGTCATGTCTTTTGGTTTGACAAATGCACCGGCATACTTCATGTATTTGATGAACAGTGTGTTCATGGACTACCTTGACAAATTCGTGGTAGTGTTCATTGACGATATTCTGGTTTTCTCCAAGAATGAGGAAGAGCGTGAAGAACATCTAAGGTTGGTGATGCAAAGACTTCGTGAGCATCAATTGTATGCCAAGCTGAGCAAGTGTGAGTTTTGGTTGAAGGAAGTAGCATTCTTGGGCCATGTGTTGTCCAATGGAGGAGTGGCAGTTGATCCGAAGAAGGTTAGTGATGTGTTGAGTTGGAATCCGCCTAAGGATGTGAGTGAAATCAGAAGCTTCCTTGGAATGGCTGGATATTATCGACGGTTCATTTAAGGATTTTCAAAGATTGCTAAACCCCTGACGGCGTTATTGGAGAAAAATGCCAAATTTGTCTGGACCGAGGAGTGTCAGGCTAGCTTTGAGGAATTGAAGAAGAGGCTGACAACGGCACCCGTACTAGTGTTGCCGGATATAGCCAAGAGTTTCTCTATCTACTGTGATACATCTCGTCTAGGATTGGGATGTGTACTCATGCAAGAAGGCAGAGTAGTAGCTTATGCCTCGAGGCAGTTGAGGAAACATGAGCAGAATTACCCGACCCACGATCTGGAATTAGCAGCGGTAGTACATGCGTTGAAGATTTGGAGGCATTATTTGATTGGTCACAAGTGTGATATTTACACTGATCACAAGAGTCTCAAGTATGTGTTCACACAGTCAGATCTGAACATGAGGCAACGTCGTTGGTTAGAGTTGATCAAGGACTACGACCTGGAGATTCATTATCATCCAGGGAAGGCCAACCTGGTGGCAGATGCTCTGAGTAGAAGGAGCTACGTGAATAAGATCACGGGACATTGCTTATCGGAAGAACTCAGTTCAGAGTTTGAAAGGATGAGCCTGGGATTTGTGACCAGCGTCACCGAGATGGCAGTAGAACCGACCTTGGAACAAGAAATCAGAAAAGGACAACTCACAGATGATAAGATCAAGGAGATCATGGAACTGGTGGCATTAGGAAAAGCCCCTGGTTTTCGAGTGGATGACCAAGGGACATTGTGGTATGAGAAGAGGATCTGTGTACCAGATATAGTACAGATCAGTGATGCAATTCTCAGGGAAGCCCATGAATCAGCGTATTCGATACACCCGGGTAGTACCAAGATGTACCAAGATATCAAAGAGAGATTTTGGTGGTACGGATTGAAAAGAGATGTGGCCACATACATAGCTCTGTGTGATACATGTCAGAGAGTCAAGGCTGAATATCAGAGGCCAGCAGGTTTGCTCCAGCCCCTGAAGGTACCTGAATGGAAGTGGGAAGAAGTCGGTATGGATTTCATCACTGGCTTACCTCGCACTCAGAGAGGATTTGACTCCATTTGGGTGATTGTGGATCGTTTGACCAAGGCGGCGCATTTCCTTCCAGTAAAGACCTCCTACACGGGAGCCAGACTAGCAGAGTTGTATATGGAGAGGATTGTGTGTTTGCATGGAGTACCAAAAAGAATAGTGTCAGATCGAGGTACCCAGTTCACTTCGCACTTTTGGCGACAACTGCATGAGTCTATGGACACTAAGCTACAATTCAGTTCAGCTTACCATCCGCAAACAGATGGGCAGACAGAACGGACGAATCAGATATTGGAGGATATGTTGAGAGCATGTGCTCTACAATATGGTGTCAGTTGGGACAAGAGTTTACCGTACGCGGAATTCTCGTACAACAACAGCATCAGAAGAGTTTGCAGATGGCACCATTCGAGGCTCTGTATGGCAGAAAGTGTAGGACACCACTATTCTGGAATCAGACAGGAGAAAGTCAGGTATTTGGACCTGAAATACTAAGAGAGGCAGAGCGACAAGTGCAGATAATCAGACAGAATTTGAAAGTAGCACAATCCAGACAGAAGAGCTATGCTGATAACCGTCGAAGGGATCTCAATTTTGAAGTTGGAGACTTTGTGTATCTCAAGGTGTCACCAATGAGAGGTGTGAAGAGGTTCAACGTCAAAGGCAAGTTAGCACCTCGATACATTGGACCGTTCAAAGTATTTGGTCGAAAAGGAGAGGTGGCATATCAGCTAGAGTTACCAGATAAGTTAGCAGGAGTACATGATGTGTTCCATGTGTCTCAGTTGAAAAAGTGCTTGCGGGTACCTGAGGAACATATTCCGATTGATGAGCTTAATGTGGAGGAGGATCTTACCTATACTGAGCATCCTGTCAGAATTTTGGAAGAGTCAGAAAGAGTCACTAGAAATAAAGTAATCCGGATGTGCAAGGTTCAGTGGAGTCGACATTCAGTGGATGAAGTGACTTGAGAAAGAGAGGAAGACCTCAGAGTTGACTATCCACAGTTATTCCCGTCCACATCCGAATCTCGAGGGCGAGATTCATCCTAAGGGGGGTAAGTTTGTAACACCCTAAAAATGCCTATTGTAAAATTTAGTAATTAAATCGCTTTTATTTAATTTATGCTCATATGTATCTAAGGAAAACAAATTATTTATGAGAAATAAAATCAAAAATAAGGCTAGAAACATTTTTGTTGCATTCATGCTGGCTGCATTGAGTTTCGTTTGTTTGAAGTTCAAATCGGATTTTAAAATCCAATTCAAATTTCACTTTTAGGCTTTGCCTTCTATTTTCTTTTCTGGCGCCGAGCCGTTTCCTTCCTAGACCCTCGACTTCGACTAGGACTCTGTCTCGAGACCGACGCCGAATCCTTCCTTGACACGAACGCCAAGACTTGGACCTAAGGCCGGTCTTTGTTCTATTTATAGTCGCCGCCTTGATCTTCCCTTCAATCATTCCAATCGAGCCACAACCCTAGCTGTCGTTCTCGCCGAGAAAGTTCCGCCTCGCTCGAGACCGCTCTCGCCGAAAGAAGTTCCGCCTCGCTCGAGACCCACCCTCGATCTTCGCCGTCGGAGCTTCGCACTCGTTGGGAAGCACTCCAGGAGGTTCGCCTTGAAAACCCGAAGCTCTCCATAGCGTTCTTGCTCCGATTCTTGCCGTGCTCTGCGCTAATTTTGGTCCGCCGTCGACCCAGCAGCTCCTCCGCCGCTTGTTGCCGTCGCCAGTCGCCGTCGTCGTTCGACTGCCGACAAGAACCCTCGAAGTGAGTTCGACTCGGTTCACTCTTGATTTCAGTTCAAATCTCGTCGCATATCGAGCCCCGTAGTGTGTTTTCGAAGGTAGCCGTCGAAAGCTCCGCTTCGTCCGACAGCAACGCCGCTGTGTTCGACGTCGCTAGCGTCAAGCCTCGAAGCCAGCATACCCCTCGAAGAGCCGATCTGTTTTGAGCCGTTAGATCTAGATTCAACGCCGCCGCGTCAGTTCGAGGCCCTGGTCGAACCGGAGGATGCCATCGAAGCTGACTGTTTTGCAAAAGAAGCCTTCACGTTTTTTAAATCAACCCGCAGTCCAACTTAGTTCAAAAGTATTTTCAAATGAGTCCTTTTTCTTTTGTTTTAACCCCTGCAAGTTTTTAAAGTTGCGCCCGAGGCCCAGTTTTGTCTTTTAACAGGAAAACCCTCGAATCTTCAAATAAAATTATGTTTTGACCCTCGAAACTTTCGCAGTTTAGCCTCGAACCGTAGAGACGCCATAGCTTCTCTGTTTTAGCTCCGATTTGAGTGATTTTCGCGCTCTCGTGATCGTAGCAAAGCGTAGATTAGTTTCGAAGCTTTCTTTCTTCTGTTCCTTATTTTTTTGGTGTACTGTTCTAATAGAATAATATTGTTTGCATGTAATGGCTTGTATGGATGCTTGTGTGTTCCTTCGAGAGTCCAGTTGGTGAGCCGTTCACGCTCGAGTTCGAGGGGTACGGGTACCAGCAGCATCAGGAACAGCAGCAACAGTTTGTAGAAGGCAAGTACAGCACGGACAATCCTTGCTACCTAAACACAACCTTACATTATTTACTGCATATGCATGTGTCTAAATTGTTATCCTATTAAGGTTATTCCTAGTTTTGTTTATCCTATACCTTGATTACTTTGGGTTATTGCATTTGGGTAGAACTTTGCTAGGCGCAGCTACTGTCACCTTTGCTTAACTGTTAATCTTGACTTAATTGTTCACTTCAATGTTAATGGTAAAACTTGCTTTTTAGCAACATGGATCAGGGAGCTAGGGCGTATGCTTTGTGTTTGGCCCTAGTGTCTCTCCGTAAGGACTGGTTCTTAAAGCGGCAACCCAGGAACCTGTCGCCACCGCCGGAACTATAATGGCTGTGGTCTTGGACAAGTAACATGTACGGCTCTAATTCAAAAGTAGTTACCGATGGGCCACCGGCGTTATGAGAAGCATGGGTGAGAGTATGGTTTGATCCACCGAGGACGGAGTAGCCGTTGGCTATGCCCTCGTGAGGCACAGTCCCGTGTTGGGAGCCTCCGTATGGCGTGGGCTCCACACGTTGCGCTATTTAATTCTATTATTGTTATTATTTTCCGCGCTTGGACGCCATTGACCCTCCTAGTCGGAGCGCCCTGGGAGTCAATCAATCTCGGTGCCTTGGGTCATGCTGCCTAGGTTGTACCATAACGGCTACTGTTTTGTTAAAGTGTCTTGTGAAAAGCCTCGTAGCGTCCCTATGCGGTCACACCTCGGAAGTGTGATTTGTGAGGTCTGATCCACCTCCGCATGGTTGGGTGCAAAGTTCCTTTGAACTTTTACGTGACTGGTGGGTAAAGGGCGAAACCTCTGCAGAGTGTACAATCTATCATGATAGCCTTGCTCAGGGTCAAAGAGCGGCCTGGATCTTTTTTATTAGAAGATGTTGTTTATTATTACTATTTAATGTCTACTTCTACTTTACTAACTGGGGAATTTAACCGGGATTCATATAAATGTTGTACCCTCGA
The DNA here is from genome assembly GCA_033239725.1 of Echinochloa phyllopogon. Taxonomy (NCBI): domain Eukaryota; kingdom Viridiplantae; phylum Streptophyta; class Magnoliopsida; order Poales; family Poaceae; genus Echinochloa; species Echinochloa phyllopogon. The sequence goes on along the minus strand of BTCW01000002.1, from coordinate 42,161,152 downwards.
GTTACCCTCGAATCATACTAAAATGAGTCAACTAAAAGTGCTAATGCGGTACAGCCGAGTTAAGCCTTACTTTTTAGCCTTCATTATCTGTGTTGTATTTGCTAAGTAACTCTGTTACTTACACTCGCTGTTGTTATTATTTTTGGGCAAAATCCCGGATGGGTAACAGATGGATTAGAGGGTACTGCTGCCGTCGAATTTCCTGAAGATCTGCCTTTCTACTAGCTGTGCTCAACCAGTTAGTGTCCCTGTGGACTATGGACTTTGGCTTCGTTTAGATTAGAGAGAGAATTGTTTATGAGTCTTCTGCTGTAATTTTCATTAAGTTTGAGTCAAACTCTGATGTAAAACCTTTTATATTATTCGAGCATTGTGTTCTATTATCATATTTGTTTGCTATATGTGTAATGACTTACTGAGAACACATATGGCCGCATCTCGGGTTTGTGTGTAAATCCGGGTGTGACAGCGGCGGGCGGGGTTAGGGTTACGACTTCAGGGTGGCCGTGTGGGGGCTCCAATGTCTGCCGGCCATAGAAAATGAGGTGGGGGGCCGGAGGGAAGGTACGGAGGCGAGGCGCCGCGCCGCCGGCCGGCCGGGCGGTGACCGGCGGCGCGGGGGCGGCGAGGCCATCGGATTAGGAAGCGGGGGTCGGCGCGCCGGGGGTGGACGGCTGGCGGGCGGGCGGCACGGCGACGCGGCAGCCGCCGGCCGGGGCGAAGGAAGAAGAGACGGGGGCGCAGGACGAGGGGGCGCGAGGAGGAAGAAGGAGGCGACCGGCCTAATGGGCCGGAAGCCAGCAAGCTTAACTCGCTTCCGCGCGCCCCCGAGATCGGCAGCCCGTCTATTACCGTCGGTTCCATCCGCTCTCCTCTTCGGCGTTTTTTAGGGTTTCCAATCTCCATAGGCAGGCAAGCCGCCGCCCAGATCCGATCCCCACCTTCTCTCCTCCAGGTCGTCTCTCCCGCTCCTATCCACCAGATCTCCCATGAGCTCGTCCCCCGAACGGTTGCTCAGGATCCCTCCGCCTATCCACTCCGATGATCCGGCTTCTCCTCCTCCTGGGTCGATCCTCCTCGACCCGTACGGCTACCTCAGCTATCGCACCAACGGCACCACCGCCCATGGCTCCACGAGGGACGGCAAGGCCATCCTGGTCACCTTCTGGGCGGCCAGCCCGCCTCATGTCTCCTGCTTCACCGTCCATTGCCCCGATTTGAAGCCCTTCGCGTTCTGCGGCTTGCCTAAGGCCCTCTACGCGGAGGACGACCTCGTCCTGCTCCGCGTCCCCATCTACCATGAGAACGACTACCTCCAGAAAGGGAACAACAACTACTTCGTCTACCAGGCCGGCACCGAGAACGAGCCGCCGTCACTGCTCCGGTTACCCATCCCTCACGACCTCAGATTCTCTGACCGCGAGGTTGTGCTTTTGCGTTGCCGCGACCAAGACATGTTCTACTTCGCCGTGCTTCACAGGATCATCGATTTTCGGTACAGCGACAATCAGTTTGATCTCCACATTTACAACTCCGAGACAGGTAGATGGAACTACAAGTTGATGCATGTTGATTCACCGAAGGATTTCAGTTATGCATACCCAAGCATTGTGCTCGTCATGGGAGGTGAGTTCGGTTCAGTGGGTTGGGTGGACCTCTGGCGGGGCATCCTTGTCTGTGACCTACTCCGGGACAGCCATAGTCTTAGCTATATCCCACTACCGTTGCCACTGGTGCCCAAGCCCCTCAAGGGTTATCCGATGTATACTCGGAACATTGTTGTTCTTGAAGGTTACATCAAGTATTTCGAGATGCATTACATCGGGCCAGGCTCTATCACTGGACGCAGGCGTGCAGCTCAAGGTTGGGTGGCTGCAACAAAGAAAATGAAAATTTCAGATATTGGTTCTGGGAACAACTGGGAGGAGGACTGCATTATCGCATTTTCTGATATCCCAGTGGACAGCCCAAAGTTTGACCAAATGCTGCCTAAACTGAAACAGGCAGATACAAAGAGAACCTTGAAGCGACTTCGTGCAGGTTACCCTGCTCTGAGCTTGCATGACGCTGATATTGTTTACATCATGCACACACCTGATCCCGATAAGGACAAGGCATCGGTGATTGCAGTTGATATGTCGAACAAGACTCTAAAAGATGTGGCTAATTTTGGTTCTGGAAGGCCTCTGGGTTACACTTTCACCTACCTTCAAAGTGAGATCTCCAAGTATCTGGACATTTGGTCCTCCTCCAGGTAATTTTGTCGCATTCTCTGTTTTTGACCAACATAGTACACGGAAACCAAAACTAAAATGTACTGACAGTAGAACTAGGGGCTTTCATTATGAAGTTGTGGTATCAGTTTGCTATCTGGCATTTATATTTAATTATGTTATACTAGTAAGTAGTAACACCATGGTTTAATGTGTAATAATGTTCAATTTGATTCTGTTTTCATTTAATTGTGCTCCTAGTATTCTTTAGATCTGTCTGGTTTATTGTTCTCCCATTAACTGTATGTCTCCCTATGGTTAAATATTGTACCTGCATTGATAAATCTCCATTCCCCGCTGCATTCTTGATAACATCGAAAGAAGTCTATCTCAACTTTACTGTATTATTCCTAATCATGTCGAGTTAAATCTTCTCCCAGAAGTTTCTGCTTTATAGCGTGCTGGCCTGATAGATCATATGGTTCAGCAGTTTGTACTCATGGGTACCAAATATCTATTAGCCGATCTCATAGCCAGAATTCATCTTTCATGTGTTGCATCTTGCACTCCATATTGGTAACTCATCCTTATGTTGTGTAACTCATCCTTATGGGTCTTGGCCAAAATGTTGCAAAATGTGCATCACTAAACAATGCTTGCTTCTGGAATGTTGATATGCCTGCTCTGTATTTTTGCTTTGCTCTTTAGATTTATTATTTTTCATCAGAACCAATATAATTTCTATCAAACACAAGAAGCAATATTGGTATACTAGTTTCCTGACCTTGTAATTTTTGACACCAGCTATAGAGCCAAATAATCCTTGTAGTTGGCTTATTTGAGCTTTGAGGGGGGAAATGTTACACACTATTGCTCAGTTATCTCATTGCCATGATTTATGCACGCAATGATGTTGCATGTGACATGTTGTGTGGCTCAACCTTATTGAACAGAATTTGTGGGTCACTATTGCTAAAATTGTGTGAAAATGCGCACCAATGAAGCAGTGTTTTCTTTTGGTATGATGGACATGCTTGCTACATAATCCTTGATTTTGCTGATTAGGTTCCATCCATTTCCATTGGAAACCAAAATTATTTACCTTACAATAAGCAAAAGATATTCTAGTTTGTGTAGTCTAGAGTTACTCACCATGTGGTCTCTTAGAGAGGAAATATCACAGTCGATCGGTGGTCATAGAAAATGACAGTACAACAAGGTGCAATTTTCAACTTCCTAATACTGGTTATATGACTTTTCCCCAAAAAAAACACTGGTTCTATGACAAGAGTACTCACCATCAGAAAACCAGAGTTTGATGTTAATGCACTTGTCACGAAGCGCAGAACAATCAACCACTCTGTATTTCTCAATGAATGACACTTGTGGGCCTTTTACTTATGTAACTTCTATGAGTATGAGTAGATACTTATCATCTAATTGTTGTTTACCCATAAAGGCATTTTTTAACTAAGATGCACTCTTGTACCGGAAACAGATCTTGCAGGAATGCTGGTGAAACAAGTATGGATGGAATTTTGGGACCATGCAAGCTAGAAATTCCAGGAGGGGATGTGCGTCCAACCGCAGCCTAACTCTAAACTTGGAAGCAACAAGCAGGAGGGCTACCATAGCTGACTAAATTGGGCTGCAAGTTGAAACAAAGCCCTCCACACCTCAACGGTGATGCCTATGAGGCGTTGCATTATTGGACTTATTTGTTTATCATGCACTGTGTCAGCTATGTTATGCCGACTATATTTGTATATCTTGCATTTTGTCAGCTATGTTATGCGGACCATATTTGTTTATCTTGCATTATTTGTTGGTTGGCTAAGACTATGTTGTATGAGAGCCCTGTGAGGATTGTTATTTATAGGTGGCCATTGTCAACAATATAACGTATGGTATCTTCCGAGGGTCGTGCTGATCAGTCTCTCTTTGGCTAGGCGACCTCCTTAAGCCTTAACAGTATTAAGGAGAGCCTCAAGATTATTCTGTCAACGGCGTTGCATGTCATGTGTTACGTACCTCGCCATCAGTTAAACGTGTGTATAGCTGAGTGAGCATATTATCGAGTAGCAGGGCGAAAAAAATTTCTCTTCCGTTGCTGTTCCTCGTCTTACTTTAGTATACTTTTAGTATACTTTTACCGTGTCACATGGAAATGGAACGGCCTAGGTGCTAGCAGCGGCAAGGCCAAAGAACGATTCATTATCCACACCCACCATTTCGATAGAACATGTCAATTTACCCCAAGTCTCTAATATTATTTGTCAATATTTATATAAATGATTGTGTAGGCGATTATGTGGAGAACCCTCTCCAAATAGCAGTAGCTGGAAAGCCCCCCCTAGTTACTTGATATAGAAAGTCCTCATGTCCTATCTCTCCAAAGCAACAAAAATGTAAGGTCCTGATCATTCACAAATCAACAAGCCACAATCGGAATTCAAATTTGATTCTCTCTACCATGAAACCAAAACAAAAAACAAAAGTGCACAAGTATGTCTGCTCCCAGCGCACGCACTCCAGGTCTACTGGTCCAGAACCACGTGAGCCACCGATCTGGTGACCCTTTGGCGTCTCTTCTGGCAGAATAACTTGTCTGCATCTAATTTTCTTCTGACACAAGAAGCGAGTTTTACCATAAAAATTGGAGTTTCAAGCTTCAAGAAAGTTTCTTGCCATCAGATAGCAGTTGCAAGTTGTAATATGGCATGACATGTGTAACACAGTTTCTTACTAACTGTCACGATTTCAGAATGCAAATGTTTCCTAAATCTATTGCTATCAAAGCAGTATCTCTTGCATTCCCAAAGCAGCAGAGTACAGCTGCAAGGAAGAATGTCTCCTACGCAGGCAAATCGATATTACTACTCCAGATACGTAAGAAAGCAGTACAACTTCCTGATTTCGTCTTAATACAAAGGTGCGTAGAGCAGTATCTTCAAAGTGCCACTATAAGTCTATAATCCCAATATCACCTACAACTAGACGTCAGTCACCATCACTCATCTACTCCCATTCAATGTTGCTACTACTAACATAGCAGGAACAGGCAGGATTCATCGTCTCTTGCAACTCATTTGCAAAAGCTATGATCACAGATGAATGTAGGACTAGATATGTTATAGATATACATAGTTACCTACAATAATTTAAGATATATAAGCTGTGAGTTCCAGATGCAATTGCATTAATAGATCCTGTAACATCACAGGCAGCTCCACATTCAGGCAACTACTCCCCTGCTCTGCAACCATGCATGTCCTAAAGGCATTCATTCAGACGCTAAACTAGCGAGCTCCAGATGCAATTGCATAATAGTACAGGATAACAGATAGACCCAATTGCATAAAAGCACAGGATTACAAACAGTGGAGCAAAATATTTCTCCTCCCATCAATGAGGGCACATCCATCTCCATCAAACGTGGCGACTTTGTTATCGGTTCAGGTAGTTGCACAGCTTGTAGCAATCCCAAACAGTCTTCAGCCTACAAAAGTATCATCCATCAAAACTAAACAAAAAAAAGATCAAATGCAACAACAGAACCAAAGAAACGTACAATCCTATCATTGCAGAATTCAACAGCAGTGCAGCCAAAGCTTTCACCACGTGCTCCTCAAGAATAGTAGCCCCAGCAAGCTCAGTTTCATCAAGTGACTGCATCAATTGTTTCCGTGGACGATCGTCACGTTGATTCAGCGGCCTAAATTGAAAGGTATATGCAGAACCATGATGACAAAGATGCCTCATAAACTCAAACAAATGTTCATAATTCTCTTCATAATATCCTGAATAGACATCTGCTACTGACTCCTCTGGCTCCTCTTCTACCAGGTCCGCTGCAGTTGACTCCTCATCTACTGGATCTGCTGTACTCAGCTCCTCTGCTGCAGGGTCTGCTGTTGTTGGCTCTTTTGCTGATGGATCGGTTTCTGTTGGCCCCTCTTCTGCCGACTTTTGGTCTTTAAACCGGAAAACACCCCTGAGCATTCGGTTATCTTCCAACTGCCGTGCCCCAATCCATAGATCACCTAGTTGATCAAGGTTCGCTAGAACCTTCCTGAATATTGGAGTGTCATCTCCTGCATCATAAGCCCTGCAGGCACTGAATATGCCTGTCCACAAATTCGAGCGGGCCATTGCAGGTTTCTGTTGGAGTATGTGTGTGTTGGCCCTATAGAGGCCCGGCCCATCTATGAGGCCCATGTATGTCTTCTATATATCCTACCCTCTAGGGTTTGGGAATACAACAATCATACTCTGTTACATGGTATCAGACGCTTAGGGTTTCCTCTCCCGAGCCTCCTCCTCGAGCCCCACCTTCCGCTGCCGCCGCGCCGCCCCCGGGGAGCTCGATCTCCCCCGGGGGCGGCACCCTCCTTCCTCTCCTCTGCTCCACTCCCCCTCGTGCGTCGTCAGCAGCAGCAGCAGCTCGGGCTTCCTCCTCTCGCGCCCCAGATCCACCTCCACCCGCCGGCCACCTCCGCCGCCCCGGATCCGCCTGCTAGCGTGGCCGCCCTGGGCGCCGCCGACCCGGATCCGCCCGCGGGCGCGGCCGTCCTGCCTCCTCTGCCGCCGCCGCCACCGCTGCCGTCCTGTGCGCGGGCGTGCTGAGCGCGGGCGCGGGGGGCGCGACCTCGCCGACGCCGCGGCCGGCCTGGGCACCGCCGCCCCGGATCCGGGCGCCGCCGGCCCGTCTCCACCTCCGCCCGCCCCGGCTCGTTCCGCCTCCACTCGTCGCCGGGATCCGCCAGTCTGCCTCCCCTGTCTCCTCTGTTCTTTGTCCCTCTCTCTCTACTGCTGTCTTGGCCGTGAAGAGGGAGAGAAAGAGATAGGGAGGAAAGGGGTGTGCTACGCGCACCCGGAGGTTCTACACGAGAAGCTGTTGCTGTTGTATCCTTTTTGCGTTGCCCTGCCGATCGTCGTCGTTCATCGTCGACACCCCCGAAGGACGAGGTTGTTGCTGCGCCTTCAAGGCTGCAACGACGACGCTAGTGGTTGAGCCTCTACCGCGGACACCGCCATCCTCGCGGCGGTGGTGGTGCCTGCCTCGCCTGGCACCCGCATGGCGCTCCCAGAAGACCGCTCGACGCCGGCTGACCGCACCGGCACCTCCGACGGGCCACTCGGCGCCGGGGCGCCGCCCGTCGGCGACTCAGCGCCACCCGCTGGTTCTCCAGCCAGCACTCGGCGTCTTTGGTCGACCATCCCGCGTCACACGGGGCGCCACTCTTGGCGTTCGATCCTCGTCGTGCTGTCGCCCGATCCAGCTTCGCGCCTCCTGCCGTTCGCGCGCGGACACCGCCGATGCTGCTGAAGGAAGACGTCTTCGCCACCCCTGTCCTGAGCGCGACCTTGCTGCATCGCTGCGCCGTCGCTGCCGTCCCTCTCCTGCGCGCGACTTGGCTGCGCCTTGCACCGTCTTCCATCACCGTCTGGCGCTCCTCTTCGTCCTGTTGCGCTCGGCGAGCAGCTGCGGAGTTGTGTACTCGAGCGCCCCACGACGCTTCGGATCCGCGCTCCGCTCCTCGGCTTCGACCACGACTACGGCCACCTCGACTTCGGCTACTTCGGCACTAAGGGGCTATCATCTATGTGTCTCCAGTCTTGAACTCCGCTGCGCCGGTAGTTCAGACTGCGGGGGGTATTGTCCCCAAGTGTACATTCTGTACTTTCTTTCGTGTCCAGTCTTGAACTCCGCTGTGTCGGTAGTTCAGACTGCGGGGGGGTGTTGGAGTATGTGTGTGTTGGCCCTATAGAGGCCCGGCCCATGTATGTCTTCTATATATCCTACCCTCTAGGGTTTGGGAATACAACAATCATACTCTGTTACAGTTTCAAAAACGGATGATGTTCTATTAACTCCCGAAGAGCCTCTGCTGCAGCTGAGTCTGACCACCATCCGGCATATTCCCTCATCCCACTCAACATAGTCAAGAAAGCCTTGAGATAGGGAATTGAAACCCTTGAATCGGAACATTTAAACTTCTTTACTACGGATGCAATCCTAGCAAAATCTTTTTCCATGGCTCTGATCATCTCTAGCGAAATTGTAGGGTGTATAGGGAAGGGCTTCGGTTCTTTGGCGATAAGTACCCTGTCGTCGTAAGCCTCCACGTCATCTATGGAAAAATCTCCATCCCATGAGAACCCAGCTCTATGACCACTGATGACATGTGCAAGGAGCCTCTGGACAAGAGCACATTTTTCAGGAAGAGGTATCCTAATCACCTTCGGCATAGAGCCATAGACCTGCATTCTTCTAGTCAAAGGAGGCTGTAGACAATTCCTTAGGCGTTTGTGCCTGCACAAACATACACAATATTCTTGAAGTGATCGCTAGATTTGTATATGCAAAAACTCTTGAACTGAATGCTAGAAGATTCATATATGATTCTTGAACGGAACACAAAGATAAATGGGGGTTGAGACCATTACACTTTGGGCATTTCAAGGAAATTTAATTCTAGACTTGAAGCTGATTTTGCTGATGCCAACTGCTGCATTCGCTCCCTAGCAGTAACTGTCAAGTTCAAGTCTGGATCTGTTAACAACTTCTGTGCAAATCTTATGGCCGTTTCCTTTAAGACTGGTACCAACCTGATGCACAGAAAATGGTTATGTAAGACCAAATGTGTTATGTTCAAAGTCAAATCAGTCCTCCAATATTAACTGCGGTAAAGTTTACTGCCAAGACACAAAAAAAATCACGGAACCTAAAAGGGCATAAATTTTAGTGATAACAAAAAAAATGAAGAAACTATAAAGCAAAGATTTCTCAGATCAGGAGTTACAGAGTTTTTCAAACAATTTATCTCTACCTGTTCTGGGAGGAGATTTTAATTTAATCAGAGGAGATAAGAGTTCAGATCAGTATCACCATGTGCTGATGGACAGCTTTGATGCTTTTATTGTCGATTTATAGCTAAGAAAAATTAGTCGAGGTGGACAAAAGGTATGTTTGGACAAACAAACAATTACACCCGTCATGGTAAATCTGGACAAGATTTTTTGTGTCCTCGGTATGGGAGGAAAGGTACCCTTTAAGTTTAGTTTGGAGTATGACAAGAGTATGTTCTGACTCAGCAATCAATCTGGACATTTGGAATCGGAGGTTCCTTGGCTAAAATATTTCTTTTTTGAAAATCAGTGGTGTCACTAAAACGGAATAGCAGTGTGGATAGAAGACCTGAGTACTCTAAATAGCTGGCATGGTAAAATATGATTTCTTCGAATTTGCAGATGATTGGGGAACTAAAGGAGATCACAAAGGAGCACAATTGATAGAGTAGCAGATAGCTGGGCGCTATCTGCTGCTGAATGGCATCACATAATGATTTTGAGAAAGAAATAGAGAGCATTTATCAGAAAGAGGAACCTTTTTGGCAACAGCGAATATGCAGTGGAGTGTTACTGGAAGGTGACTTCAATACAAAATGTTTTCACAGAATGTTAAAACTGACAAAGGGAGGTGACGTCGCAGAAGGAGATTATGGGGCATATAGTGGATTTCTGCAAAAAGTTGTTTGGGTAAGGTGATGGGGGAGTAATTAAGCTTTCTGAGAATTTGTGGGACACTTGACCACAGTTGACTGAGGTAGACAAACCGGAGCTAACTAAACCTTATACAGAGATGGAAATCAAACGACCCTGGTCCCAATGGTTTTATTGTGTTCTTTGTTAACAATTTTTTGGAGCTCATTAGCAAAGACAACATAAGCATGTTCCAAGATTTTCACAGGAGTGGTCTTCATATAAAAGGCTGAATTATGGAGCACTGCTACCTAAGGTCAAGGAGGCCAATACTATAAAGCAGTACAAACCTATTTGCTTGCTTAATATGAATTTTGCACTAACATCATGGCAGTTTCCTTCAAGTACACCCTCAAACTGTTGCACAAAAAAAAGGGTAATCTAAGACATCAAATGTGTTTTGTTGCTAGAGGGTTTGTCTATATCATGATTCATGTAAGAATGAGGTATGAAAACAAGTTGAACAGATAAACGAGTCAAATGGTACCTCGTATATCCATTGCACACATCCAATTGCAACATCTTTTGAAAATTCGAGAAGATGAGAGTAATGAATATTCAGCTGCTGCGATCCAGAGCCCCTTTCACACATTGTAACCAATTCAAAATGATAATATGGTTTACGGTCGCCATTGAGAATATACCTGATCGACCATTGTTGGGTTATCAGAATTTTGAATCTGAAATTCAGTAACACAAGAAAGAAATCACATAAAGAAGAGGCATGTACCGATCTAGGAAGAATCCGATTTTTTGTCCAACGATATCATCATCCTGAGCAATTTTATTTCTTGCCTTCCTTGACGGGTTCCTGGTCCTCTGGTAGTCCCAAGGGAGCACTTCATCTAGGGGCGGACGAGACAAATCGCTAACAGAAGCACCTGTTTGCAGCTGCATGTTGATATCAGCAAGCTGAGACTTCTCGCCCATCCTGATATCAGCAAGCTGAGTCCCCTCCTGGGTGAGATTGGGAGAAGATTGAGAAGCATTCGTTAAACACTGCAAACAAGAGAACATTAGTATGTATCACAACAAAAGAAAGACATGTGATCATCAACAAACATGAAATATCTTCACCTGCTCATCGTGGCTTTCAATCATATCTGGCACAGAGCCCTTGCCATGCACTTCCTTTCCTGTGACTTCCCACTGCTTATTCTTGTTTGCCTTTTTAACCACACCCATGTCCTCTTCACTCACGTTCTCTGGCATGACCTGCAATGGGTTACCTGGTTATCCAACTAGTTGCACTAAGGCAGACACATTCACAAAAGAAACTACACAAAAGAAATATCTTCACCTTCTCATCATGGCTTTCAATCATATCTGGCACAGAGCCCTTGCCATGTATTTCCTTTCCTGTGACTTCCAACTGCTTATTCTTGTTTGCCTTTTTAACCACACTCATGTCCTCTTCACTCACGTTCTCTGGCATGACCTGCAATGGGTTACCTGGTTATCCAACTAGTTGCACTAATGCAGACACATTCACAAAAGAAACTACACTAATTGACAAACACAATACTTGTGAAAAGAAAGGGTATTGGTCGCCCACCTTTTGGTAAAAGAGCAGGTGAGGTTCACCTTCAAATGACTCGAATGAGGTTTTTTTCACTTGACCATCAATTGCATTATACCAAAACACTATAGAACCTCTTTGAATGAGTCTGTCAGCTCTCACATTTGCAATGTAGTGACCTCCCGTTGTGGTTTCCTTGTGCAGGAGAACACCAACTAGACGATACGTAACATGGTCATCCACCCCAGATCTGCATATTCCCAAACCAATTGTAAAACTACAAATAACTGTTGCTACTCACAAATAACAAATATGAGGACTACGACTTCAAAGTAGCCCTCTTCAATAGTACAGAACTCAGAAAACCTTAAAGGCACAAATGATCTGCCTCATGTCATGTTAATGAGAAACAATCCTCTTCTACAGTTCCATTCTGTGAATTGTGGTAGAAAATACTAATTAACAAGAAAGATCCACATCTACTCTCTTTCCGGAATAAGATGAATATGGAAACTTGAAGATTCCAGTAAACAGTCATGATCTGTCTGGCCAGCAAATTACGACTCATGAAACTAGGGGTGTATTATGATCAAAATTACCAACCAAAGCATGCCATTTGATACCTTTCTCGCTTCTCAATATGCGTCTATGGCAGTTTACTTGCAAGAGTTCGATTGAGGTGATCATCAATGAATAAATGATATGCAGATGGTGCATTCTCCATGTGGTTAGTAGGAATAACCTAGTAATAAATTGTAGCTATGCAGAAGGAACCTTCTTTTTTGCAAAGATATGCAAAAGTAACTTGACTGGCACAAGGAAAGTATAGACACTTTTAGTAATACAGTTCAGTACCTTGGGTCAACAAATGGCCCTATATGAAGATCCTCTTTATAGTGCACATGCCCTTCCTCCAATCTCTTGGATTGGCTGAACCTCTTCAAATGAAGTGCCAGTACAGTTGGAGGTGCGCTTATAAGAACTCTTCTAGTTGCACCCACAGAAACCTTCATGTCATCATCTTTCTGCTGATTTTTGTTAGCTTGCCCTTCCTCATCAATCTTTGGACCCTCTGCTTTAGCACACTTCTCACAAAACCATGGTTCAGGATCCGTATACAGCTTTAAGCAGTTTTCAAGTGATATAGGACCATTAATTTCATCCACCTTATCATCGGCGCCATCAGCAGCTTCTGTAGAATCACTCGATAATGGGGCTGTTAATGAGAGATAACAGAATTCTTCATAATCAACCAAACAGTGAGAGCATTCATTGCAGGATATAGTGATAGAACACTGCCCCTCAAAGATTGATTCAACAATTGTAGAGTTCACATCTTCAGGGATCCCTGCCCAGGCTTCTTTTTCCTCTGTATGTAAAGCATGTAGAAAACTGCGTAAGGATGCTTCACTATCCAGCATGTGGCTGATTCTGAAATGTGGAAACGTTGAATAGATTTTCGACAGAAGGTACTCTTGTTCTGGGCTAATTCCTCCTTGAGTTGTACGACGTGTCCTCTTAATTAGTTTCTTAAGAGCTACACAAATATGTGCTTTCCTTGGAAAGTCTAATCTGAGCATCTCCTCACGCAGTGGTGTAAGTGCGAGGAGGTTCTGCAACAATGCATTGAAGCAGGACACAGTTCCAAGACTTGACAGCCCTTGAATTACAAAATACGCATCAGGTGTAGCAGTCTCAGCCTCCTCATCAGCAATAATGCCCATGTTGACTGGCACCACCAGGGCACATTTGAAGCAATAAACAGTGGTTGGATCAACATACTTTACGGCCCACCAATGCTCTGTCTGCATGGCATGACCTCGAGCATGGCTGTCTGCCCTGATATCACCAGCTGCTGCACAAAAATGCCCAGCACAGGTCAAACAGACCCATATATCAATCTTAGTCACATTAGCCTGCACCTTGCGAGTACCGCTCCCTTTCTTAGTCTTGTTCTTTTTCTTATGCAGCTGCTGGCCACCACCATTCTTCAGATTTTCCAAATCTTCATTCTTTACTATGGAATCCTTCGGACAAATCTGACACGGCAAACAATGGGTGTAAGCTACAATACTGAGGAGCATTTGTTTCAGGTGGACCTTGCCCTCATAGGTGTAGTGCGAGCAAACTTTCTGACGATTATCCAGTTTAGCATCCAAGGACCCAGACAGAAGCTGCTGTGGATGCGCTCCCCCGTCCCTCTTGACCTCAGGCTTCCCCTTCTTTGTCATCACCCTTAATTGGGTTTAGTGGCTCAGCTTAACCCCCAACCTTATGGTGACAAACAGCAAAAAGATCCACAAAAGGCTGATGGATTGAAAAGAAAACAAGGATCAGTGTCTGAGCATGAAACAAAGTGCAGGCAGAGCAATTTGCCTAAACAAAACATTAATAACTATTTATCAATTGTAAAAACTAACAAACCAAATCAACTATAGAATTAGGACTAATAGTTTTAGATGAAGATAAAACTAAGGCTAATAAACTATTGCCACAAAGCAGCATCAAACCAATCGTACCATTGAACAGTTTCCCACCATGCTAAACTAACAAGTAGAGGAATTGCCAATGTTGCAAACACATAAAAAAATGAGAGTAATACCAGCCCGCAGATTTCCGAGCTCCTTGTGCTTGGAGATCACCAGCAGCTTCCAAAGCTCCTCATCTGCACCATATGAAATCACATCTCTTTTTTACAAAATGTGTTACAGCAAAGAATATTTCAAGAACAAGACATCAATGACAAAAGGAAGCCCCAATTATAAGCTGGGGTAAGCGTTGTTATCTAAAACACCCAATCACTTTGTACTGAGAAAATTATCTTCGGTGTATCATCCTACCTAGATAGCCAAAAGAAGATTAAATCCCACTCAGTATTTCAGACTACTGACTAACCGAAAGAACATGTAAAGATCAGAGCTAATGCCTCTGCGGCTACTTTTTCATGGATAATAATATGGATACAATTATAGTACTGAACTTCAGTGCATGTCTAGTAGAGTACAGGCACATCTGAACACAAGGATTTGAGGTTCAGTCAGTCCCGTAGTGATACTAAATTGCTAAATCAGTCAAAAACAAGTTTAATTGATGAGTTCTGTGACTTGGCGTGCATGCAGGGTTTTTTTTAGTACTGTATTTGTGACTTGTGAGCCTATATAACTGAGACTTATACCTGCAGCAGGTGCTGTTCTACTCCATGCAATTAGTCAGGGTGAAGATGATTTTTTGGTAAATGAAATTAGACGATTGCTCAACTACTTGTTGAATTATTAACATAGCAAGACAATATGTGCTCTGTACACAAGCACAGCAAAAAGCTAAATTAAGCGAAATTAAGCACAGCGCAAAGTAGCAAACTGATGAGAATTTGATTAATAGTATCTATGTAGCACCAATACGGATTTGTAGATCAGTATCAGGACAATACGTTTATGCAGATACACCATTTTCCAAAAAAGATTATGCATGGATATGTTTGCTATTTTATAAAAATAATTAAATGGTGCATATAACATATAATAGTAGGAACCTATAGCTTGTTACAAATGGAAGAAATACCCTTTGTGATCCAATTAGTTTAGTTTAGTAAATACAGATTGGGTGTCTTTTCTCACAAGAAGCACCAGAGCACACAGCACAGCTGACCAGCAGTACGCGGCCATTTTACTATGTAACAAGCTGTCATAGTAGTCAAATTCGCGCACAGTATTTTTATTAAAACAGAGAACTAGCAGAGTACATGAGGTACTCCGTACAACATTGGAGGGAGAGGGAGAGGGAGAGGGAGAATAGGTAGGGTAACAACAGAGCAGGGCGGCCAGGTAGGGAAAACGGATTGGAGCATGGTGAATGGGGAAGGGATTGGAGCAAGGCGGGAAGGCTGAAGGGTGAGAGGCAGAATGGAACCGCCGCGCCGCTCGTTCCAGTAACGCCGATCTGCCCGCAATCTTGCTTCTGCGGTCGACCGCGACTCCACTATAGAGGAGGAGGGGAGGAGGTGGAGGTTAGGGTTCGGGGTTGCCGGGGTTGGGAGAGGAGCCCGGGCTGGAAGGCCGGGGGTGGCGCCGTGGCGGCCGGCCCGGCGGTGGTTGCGGGCGGCGGGGCGGAGGAGACGCGGCGTCTCGGGCGGCGGAGGACATCCGGTGGGGAGGGCCAGCGGCGGGGGCGACGGTCGGCTGAAGAGGTTCGGGAGGGCGGGGCCGCGGGCGGTGGGCGGGAGGAGGGCGGTCGGGACGGCGGCGAGGTCTCGGAAGGGCGAGGGCGGCGGGGGAGGAGAAGGCTTGGCACGACGGCCGGCTGAAGAGGTTCGGAAGGGCGGGGGCGGTGGGCCGGCGGCGGATCGCCGCGGCGGGGGAGGCGGGCGGGAGGTAGACGTCGACCGGTAGTTTGGAAACTACCGGGCGACCGCAAACAAAACTCCCCCCGATCGGCCGCTCTTTGGTGGCTCTTTTCGGAAGGGAGGAGAAGAGATCGAAAGGGAAATATCCATTTTAGGGGTGAAATGGATGGCGTGGGAACGAGCTCACCTCGTCCTCGCCGTCGCACTCGCCTCGCTCCGGTCGCCGCTGCCGTAGTCGAGCCGATAGGGAAGCGGCCGCGCCGCACACCTGTCGTGCTGCTGCTGCAATGGCTAGGGCACGGAATGATCTGACGCGGCGACACCCGCGGCTGATGTACGGCTGTTCTGGGCTGGGGCCGTATCGTGAAGTATTTCTTCTTTTTATTTTAGATTTACTATCGTGTAGTATTTCTTCGGAATCTCTATATTATAGCCGGCCTAAAATTATGTCGTATATCAGCCAGATTTTATGTTTTCCACTCAAATTTCAACGGGCAAACACTTTCAAGATTCGTGCTTTCGGTTGTTATCTTCGATCTTTAATTCCGTAGGCTTATTTAATTATTACTAGCAATAACGCACGTGCAACATGTATGTTTAATAGAAACACATGTTTAATAGAAAATAAAATTATATAACGGATAGTTGGACAGAGACTGTATTGGTTACCAACTCGACGGTTCCACGCAAACACGTATGTTTCCACGGGCTGTTTAATCAAACTCTTTATAGTATAGATTAAAACAAAATTAATAATATAACAAGTATTTAGTGTTTTTCCACGGACTGTTTAGTCAAACTCTTTATAGTATAGATTAAAACAAAATTAATAAAATAACAAGTATTTAGTTATTAGTTAAAACTAGCAAGAACGCACGTGTGACACGCACGTTTAATAGAAACACACGATTAGTAGAAAATAAGATTATATAATGATAGTTGGTCAGAGGCCGTATTGATTATGAACTCGACGATTCCACGTAGGCACGTATTTTTTTATCATGACGAGACGTAACATTTTATGATTTCCTCAAAAGTTTTGGATCTTTATAGTATAGATATAAGAAGATTTGTAACAACAGTCAAACTCTTTATAGTATAGATTAAAACAAAATTTATAATATAACAAGTATTTAGTTATTAGTTAAAATATAAGAAGATTTGTAACAACATTCTATTACTTATCTATACATATTACTATTTTCTTTTATTTATTACTTTTTCTATTAACTCACACACTCTCTTTCATACCTGACACAAGAGCTCTCGCTCCAATTGTTGAGTCAAGCTCACTTTTCTCTTCTTCATTCATATTAATAAAAACACTAACTAGTTTGACTATAAATCTATTATTGTACTTATTCAACCGAAACACACCGCAAACCTCTTTACATTACTCTATTGTGCTTGTTTTTTTTTGCGTGTGGTGAACATGAATAATTCATAGTTTTTTTAACACACTAACATAAACTGATAAACACACATCTCTATAAATACATGTAAGCTAATCATATCTTTTGTTAGCACCTCTAAGAAACAGATCCAATAGATGTCAACTGAGCAGCTAGAAATCTCCTCACCTTGGGTTGAGCCCCTATGTTGAAACGAGTGCTTCTAGATTTATTTCAAGATTGAACGGTGCTATTCTTTTAAGAATAGATGAATACACCCGTTAATATTGAGACGACTATGATGAACAGTTCACAACTGGAGACCCTTCGAACTGATGCTCCAAGTTTTTAGTTAGGTACCATTATTTTATTTGACTATCATGGTTGAAATTTATTGGTACAGTTGTTTGCTAAGCAAACATACCATGGAGCACTAAATAAATGGGATTGGGTTGGTCTTTATATCCGCTCATGATTAATATAGATTAGTGTAGAATTGGATTGGTTTCAAACTATTACCAGCTCTAACTAAGGGCATGTATACTTCTACATATCAGCGGCCACATAGGTTTTTGCTAATATGAAAAAAGATCGATGTGAGAGAAGAAGATCGATGTGAGAGAAGAAGATCGTTGTTTGGTGAAGCAACTAACTTATGAGCTAATTTTTAGGAGTACGAGGCGACTCGTCAACCATTATACGAGTTTTTATTACCATGTAACTGATCATATTTCTTTTCTACCCATAAATTAAGGGATATTGTATTACTGAGACACCAAAATAATAAAATGTTGTACATATTGTTTGATAAATCGTCTCAAGATTGCACGCTACTAATTGAGATAGCCTAATAGACAACACTAATTTTCTATATCTTGTGCGCAGTCTAGATAGTTATCTCGATCTTCATTTTTTGTTGGCGAGAAATCTGAAAGATATCTATATTTGAATATCGAATTGAAGAGGCCGTTGGAGGGTGTTTTTCACCAAAATCTTTATTTATGTAAGTTAAAAAAGATATAATGAGTCTTTAGATGCTCTTAGATGCTTATTCTCCATTTGTTGAATTGTTAGTTTTTCAACACGCTAATAATGGAGCTCATTTGAACTGATTGGTTGTGTTAATAACTTATCATAGTTTGGTCAACCGACGTACTTTAGATGTTGCATACTGGTTGATCGTGCTTTTGTGACTTGTCAGTGCTTTAGAACAGTTACATTGCTACATGTAAGCAATCTAATAGATTATCTTATGCAGTGCTTAAACTGGCCCATGAAACGTCACGGACGACCAGTGAGGTTGGGTCGTACAAAAGACGAGTCGCTACGATCCATTAGTTTTCTCGCGCGCCCAGCCCCGTGGGCCGCGGCCGAAAGCCCGAGTCAATGGCAACGCCGACGTATATGGGTCTTTTGGTTACCTGCATGTTCTGGCCTGGTTCAACTCATCCAGGTTGGACACATACAATAGTAAAGCGTTTGATTGCTTCTGATTGATGAGCTAGTTGATAAAAGATCGTGTTTGGTTAACAGCACGAAGATACATGATGTAAAAAAATAAATAATATTATATTTATTTTGTGAAATTACATCTTTATAATCTTTATCTTATCTTATTATATCTTAATATTCTTTGAAATATATTGTTTAGAATTAATATTTACTAATCAAGTACTAATCACATAATTAACTAGAGAAGCAGTTGCGTCCAATGAGCTGGCTCCTTAGAAACGTCCAAAATCTATGCATCTATGGAGCGACGAAGACCTCCTTGTTGCATCCCGTGAGCTAGGTTCGGAAGACAGTGCAGGCAACGGAAGGTTGCATTCCGTAATTAAGCTGGATGAGCCTTGTGCCCTTGTACGCAACCAAACGTCCCCCTATATCTCCTCGTCCCCGACCTCGGCTTGGCTCTGCTCTTGATCTTGTTCCCTCGCGCGTCTCGTGGGTTAGCACACCACGGGATCTGCTCGTGGTCATGGCGGCAGCGGCGGCGGGAGAGACGACAGCCACAGCGGCAAATCCCAAGCCAACAGTATGGTTCCAAGTTTCCCTCAGGTTCCCAGTAGTGACGACACTTGGGGGGCAGTTTGGCAGTTTGCAATGTTTGGCTAATTAAATTTTCATCTGCCTGCACCCTTCAGCTCTGTTGTGGAGTTAAGAACTTAAGATGCTCTCCCTTTTTTGACAAGTTTGATTTGAGATCGTTGGCCTTCCCTTCAAAACCTAAAAATTCTCTCTCCAAACTTCACTATTCACCTATCACATCAAATTTATCTCATCATGCATGGAACACTAAACGTGGATAAATAAAAAAACTAAGTATACGGTTTTGATGTACACGACGAGACGAATCTTTTAAGACTAGTTAGGTTATGGTAGGACAACGATTACCACAAACAAACGAAAAATGCTACAGTGTGCTACAGTGTCCGATGTGACTTTTCGATCAAATTTTACCCATGTATCATTACAGAGTGTACACTTCCGCCTCCCAAGTGTTAGCTTTTGGTAAATATTGAATTTATTTGGACAATATTGAATCTTACAAACAAGTGAAGAAGTGAAGCCTGAAGTAGTTGGCAAGAAGTTTAATATAGATATGGCACGCATTATGAACTTTACGAACAGACAACAAGGACATTACATATATGCTAAATGAGAAAAGGGTAATATGGGGTTTGAAACAAGAAGATCCTGAATTATTCCACAAATTCAAGTTAGATGCTGAACACAGGGTTGAGTGTTTGTTTTGGGTTGATAGTGCAGCTAGACACGCGTACATCGAATACACAGACACAGAGACGCGTATTTCTCTTCCTAATTATGTAACCGATAAATATTGCCCGCCAATCTATGTAGGTATAGGCCAAATGTATTTTAAGGTAAAATGGTAAATATTCTCTCCAACTTTTAATTTGCTTGAGATATTGGAGAAAATCAAAGCAAGATGGATGCTTGCTGGTTTCTTGGGGGTGTTTAGTTCCCGAAAAGTGAAGGTGAAGTTTGGTGAAAATGTCACATCGAACACTGTAGCACACTGTAGCACTTTTCGTTTATTTGTGGTAATCATTGTCCTACCATGACCTAACTAGGCTCAAAAGATTCGTCTCGTCGTGTACAACAAAACCATATGCTTAGTTTTTTTATTTACCCACGTTTAGTGTTCCATGCATGAGGAGAGAGATTTGATGTAATTTGATGTGATAGGTGAATAGTGAAGTTTGGAGAGAGAATTTTTGTGTTTTGAAGGGAACTAAACAGGGCCCTTGTAGCAAAAGCTAATAACACTGCAGAGGAGGAAGTATTGGAAAGATAAATAGCAGCCTGAATCCTATGCTGTTATCATCCAACAATTACCACAAACAAACGAAAAATACTACAGTGCACTATAGTGTCCGATGTGACTTTTCGATCAAATTTTACCCACTATTTTCGGGAACTAAACACAACCGTTGTAGTAAAGTCGCACGCTATGTCGTCATTGCACAGAAAGTTGGTTGGTGTAAACAATTTAGCTCCCTGTTTTTGTTGTTCTCTAGTAGGCAAATTACATGTGCCGATGTGCGATCCTATTTGCAATACATAGGGAATTGATGCTTGGACCTGGAACCTAAAAACAAACATGCTTGCGCACTGCAAGATAGGAAATTCTTGTGGTTGATGTCGTTGCTGTTCTTCAGGGCTCACCCGCTGAACAGGCTGACAATTCCCAAGGAGGCAAAGGTCAAGATTGGAACTTAAAAAAAAAACTTGGCCGGTGGGGGAAAGACCGCCCCTACGGTATTGTTAAATAGAAAAGACCTCAGCCTTACCCGCCAAGAAAACCCTAGACCGGCGACCACTGCCACTACCCCTGGTAGGACCGCACTGTTACAACAGGCCGGCGCCCTGCCGCTATTTGCAGTGGGGAGGCACAACGAGGAGATTTTTTAACCTCAGCCAGTCCATCTAACCAGTCTAGCTAGAACCAGTCTAGCTAGAGGCCCTTTCGCAAGATTTGAACTCTAAGAAAGGCGAAAGAGTGAGATGTTCAGAGCCCACGCTTCCAGAGGTACGCCAATACAACTCATCGGTTGCTAATGTCAAGTGTCAAACTTCAGAAAAATTTGAACCGGCGGAAGAGACAGATTACAGAGATGTTTTCTACTGACATATCTTCCTCCACATGTGTACACTAAAGTAAACTTACTTTTTGTAAGGTATATTATTGCCATAACCATGCAAAGAGAAAAACAGGACCTGTAGGCATTTTTTTTAACACAATAGACATGAATTTATTTGTTTCTCTATCGATGTATGAGAGTATTTTTGATGAGGTTTTCTTTAGTTCCATCCTTTGAACCTGCTGTCTCATCCAGGAACATCCTTTTCTAGGGGCCGGTTTGGATGCCTGAATTGGCATGGATGTATTGCACTGGGCCTCCGGATCCACAACAAATCCAAGAGAGAACTTTATTGCTCTTCAATACCAACTTTTGTGTTTGGTTGTCATATGAATCACAGAATGAGAATCGGATAATAAGTAGCCAATTCCAATCATGTTTCGTTGCAAAAGAACTGAAATTAGCTAGGCTTCACAGACCTGATGGAGCAATGGAGATGGTGCTTGGTGATGCTAAATTCTTAGCCTTTGGATTATCATGACCTCCATGTCTCTTGTCTGGCACAACTGTGCAGGAACCAATTTTGTGGGTCATTAGTTAGTATACTAACCATAAATAACAATTTTACAAAAGCAACTTACCCTACTCCCTACTCTTGTACGATGCTCAGTATACCTGCTGTAATTGTATCCCTATGCACTTTCTACATATGTAATGCAGTGAACAATGTGTTGAGCTCCTCAGATAGAATGTTATATTCCTAATATTCCTTTTGTTCTCTACTTGAAGTAACAGCTAGCTTTTACAGTTCCGTCATCAAATGCTTATCACGTGCTTTATGCATGCAGGACATATTGTATCATATACACTCTCTGTTGCCGCTTAGGGATGCTGCCCGTGCTGCCTGCGTGTCTCGTGTATTTCTCAATTCCTGGAGATGTCGTCCCAACATGTACTTCAGTACAAAAACTCTGGGCTTGAAACCATGGGATTACAAAACACCCAGGGATTTTACCAATATAGTTTACCATATTTTGAAGAAGCATTCTGGCATTGGCTTGAAGACATTTCAGCTTGAAATGTATGGTTGTTACAAAATCAACTCTTGTCATCTCGATAATTGGCTTGAACTTGCTCTTACATTGGGGGTTGAAGAGCTCATCCTTGCGACCGCTTCAATGACTTCAAAATATAACTTCCCGTTGTCACTTTTATCTGGTAAGTGTGGAAACTCGATCCGGTATCTTCGTCTTAGCCCATGGGTCTTTCGTCCGACAGTCAGACTTGGTTGGTTAAGCTTGAAGAGGCTGCACCTCTATTTCGTGAGTATAACTGGGGACGAGTTAGGGTGTCTTCTTCGAGACTCTGTTGCTTTGGAGCAGTTGGAACTCGCATATTGCGAGGAGATAATTTCTTTCCCTGAATATACCCCATGTGTTGCTGCGGCTCAGCTGCCTGAAGGTATCTGCATGCCACAATCTGCAAGTGATAAAGAGTGAAGCTCCAAAACTGTCCAGTTTGTGCTTTGAATGGTTCCACCACCAAATACATATCCCACTTGGAGAAGCACTGCATGTGAAAAATTTAGAAATGTTACTCCCTCCTTCCTCGTTTATAAGGCATGAGATAACATGACACGGTCTTCTAAATCATACTTTGACTATTCATTTCTTTTATATTATATTAGTTATAGTTATGAATTTATACTCATTGGAAAGTACGTTTGATTACAAATCCAACCATGTCAAGTTTATATGACAAAATGAAAAAAATAGATGGGTAAATCCAACCATTTCTTGATGCTTCTCCTTCCTTGGAGACTTTCATCCTGCGTATACATGTACGTATATTTCATCTTGCACAGATTTATAGTTTCATGATGGATGATTCGAGTACCTTAGCTTGGTTTTTGATCTTTAGGTACCCGAGACCTTCGTGCAGCACGCCTGATTACAGGAGATGTCTCGCATCTGCGTCAGATGCCAGAACAGCGATATGTCAAGCTCAAGTGCGTGCGGATCACCGGCTTCTACCCTGCGAAGAGCCTGCTGGAGCTAGTAAGCCATATTCTTGAGACTGCAACGTCACTTGACCCTCACACTGGGCACCACCTACTGTTCTTGCCGCCGGCGTCGCAGTGATCCTGCCAAGTGCTACCTCGTGGCTATCAAATGACACTTCAAAGGGAAAGTTCCATATACAGCCAGGTTAGATGTTGAGGGGCCTTGCAGTGGAGTGCGACTGAAGGATTATAGATGGCAAGGTTTTACTGTGTTTGATAGGTGTTCATAGTAGCCGACGTCATGCCGTGAAGCGTGAGCTTAGATGTTAAGATACAGTTGAGGCAGTGCTTCGCCCTCCATTGCTAATGTATTGATGTGTTCTTACAGTGTTGGGCGTGCAATTTTAGAAATATGATTTGTGCTATATGTGCTTCATTCTTGAATTGTCAGTTTGTCGCAAGCCTTTAATTATGTCTAGCTCTGCAATGTTATAGCGCCGGCCCCTAAACTTACAGCTTTATTCTCATAATTTGAGCCAGTTTCTTAATTCATTGACGTGATATATGGTTCTCCTGGTAAAGTACTAGCTTATGCTGTTATGCATCTTGTGTTAAATAATCTAGCACTTCATGGTTTGCAGTTCTTGTGTTAATAACCTTGCGATATATATATGTTCTGAGAAACGGCTGTTTTGGAATATCGTCGACATTGATTCTGATGGGTTCAGGGTGTTCCTGGCCAAGTGGCATGAGCATTTGTCAATTGTCATGCGGCCTCGTTGAGGTTTGGCTGTGTCCATACATAACATAAACATTCTTGTTGAGGCAAAACGTACTACCTTCATTTTAAAATACAAGTCATTTTAATTTTATTATTTATAATATTTTTTATTTTGACCAAATTTATTTAAACATATATTATTTACTAAATACTACACTATGAATACATATACGTTTTCAATAGTGGAACCATGAGATTTTTCGTTTCTACACTATTAGGTATTCATCTAGCCGTCCGAGCATTGTCTTACGCCTTTGATTGTGAGCTTCATCTCTATCTTTACTCTCCACAATGCTAGAGACTCTTTTTTTTTGCGAAAGACCCCGCTGGACCCACATATATTGAGATTGATGAAGTCACCATATACACCTCGTTATCGACGGGCACGTCGTCTGCTACTGAAATAGTAGCGCTGGGCTAAATTATATAATAAATCTAGAAAAATGTCACACCAGAGATGAGTCGAGGACTCGATCCCTGGTGGACAGATTCCACCACAAGACTCTACTTTCATCACGCTTCGTTCTAATTCGTAATCCACCGCTATGACAGTCGTCATTGTAACTCTACTGTATCATATAAGATGATCTTAAATATTTAGCAAGAATTACTCTTGAGTGACATCAATGGATTAATTTCCTCGATCTGCTCCTAAGCGTCACCACAACCTTCGATGCCACCGTGTACACCTATCCGGTCACTTCCTGATCCCGGCATCGCTCTCGCCCATTCCGCTCCCGCGTGAATCATATCCTAGCCCGGACATCACTAGGCGAGAGTAACGTCAAACGAGCATATTTTTTTATATGGCAGGAGGTGTTATTATGTTATAAAAATATACTAAACGTAGAAAGCATGAAAAATAAAGAGTGTATATATGCATTATCACATTGTGCATGATGTTGCACCTTAGTTGTGGTGAAAATATTGTCCATTGTTCAACACGAATCAGACATCATTAAGCTAACAACTATACAAGGGAAACCAAACTATCCTTTGGACCTGAACTTTAGCAATGCAAGCCCATTTTTCGCAGGGCCGCTGGTCATGCGACCGCCCGCTCCGGCGAACGCTCTCTCACACACACCACACGAGACACGACACACTCGGCTCGCGTGTCGTCTCTCTGTGTCTCTCTTCGCGCGCGGCGCGGCCCGGCCTCCTCGGCTCGTCCTCCTCCCTCCCTCCGACCCCGACCTCTCACTCCCGCGCCGAACTCGCCGCGCTCTTCTCCCTCCCCATCTTGACCGGTTCTGCCCGTCTTATCCCTCTCGTTCCCTTTTCCACGCCCAGGCCAAACGCCAAAAATCCCGCAGCCCGCGCGCGCGACGCGAGCCGCGCCACCCAAGCAGCGCACGCGCACGACGACGCACCAGCAGGCACCGGGGGCCTGCCGATCGGCGGGGGCGAGCGCGCGCGATCGCCATGGAGCCGGACGACGACGCGCTGAGGGAGGTGGCCGCGGCGGTGTCGCGGGCCCCGCCGCAGCAGCGCCGCGGGATCTCCTACAGCCAGCCGCTGTCGCGGAACGCCGCGTCCGCGCGCCGCGCCGCGCTGCGCAACCACAGCCTCGACGACGAGCACATCCTCCCGCCCTCGCACTCCCTCAACTACCCGCTCCACCACGACCCCACCGCCGGGGTGCCGCCCCTCGGCTACCACCCGCCGCTCCCGCCGCTCCAGCACCACCCCAGCGCCTCCTACTCCGCCAACTCCCGGCGCTCCGGCGGCGGCGGCGCCAGCGAGGGCTCCATGACGCTCGAACGCGCCATGTCGGAGTACGGCGGCGGCGGCGGCACCCTCCCGGAGTTCGTCGGCGCCGGGGGAGGCAAGGGCATCTTCCGCGTCCCGCTCCGCGCCGCCATGCACCCGGGCCGCCCGCCCCCGCTCGAGGTGCGGCCGCACCCGCTCCGCGAGACGCAGGCCGGATCGTTCCTCCGCACGCTCGCCGCCGAGCCGCAGCGCCGCCAGCTCTGGGCCGGGGCCGAGTCCGGGATCAGGGTCTGGGCGCTCGACGAGGTGTTCGCCGAGTGGGGCGCCGGCGCGCGCCGCGGCGACGAGGAGAGCGCGCCGTTCCGCGAGGGCGTGCCCGCGCCGCCCGCGCTCTGCGTCGCCGTCGACAGGGCCAACCGCCTGCTGTGGACGGGGCATAAGGACGGGAGGATCCGATCGTGGCGCATGGACCTCGACGCCGCTGCCACGGCGCCTGCGCCACCGGCTGCCGGTGCAGGCGGAGGCGACGGCGGCGGGAGCGTTGGGGGGAGCAGTCACGGCGGGGGAAACAACAATGCGCCAGTGTTCAGGGAAGCCCTCACGTGGCAGGCCTATGGCCGGACGCCCGTGCTCTCCATGGTCGTCACATCCTACGGTGAGCTTGCCATCTTCGATCTCCATTGCAATTTGCAAACTCAGAATTGTATATATTACATCCTACGGTGGGCAATGCATTGCTGCTGTCACAGTTTGCCAAACTCAGAATTGTATATATTACATCTGCACATTGCCTTAACTGCATGCCAATTACGAATTCAAGAGTTCTGACAAAAATAATGTATCCATCTTTTGAAATTATCAGGTGAGATATGGTCGGGTTCCGAGGGCGGGGTCATAAAGGCATGGCCATATGATGCCATTGCCAAGTCCCTCTCATTGTCACCAGAAGAGAGACATATGGCTGCTTTGTTGGTTGAGAGAGCTTACATTGACCTCAGAAACCATTGCACAGTTGGGAATGTTTGCTCCTTGCCCGCTTCAGATGTGAAATACATGCTAGCTGATCATTCCCGAGCTAAAGTTTGGACTGTGACGAGCATGACATTTGCTCTCTGGTATGCCTTAAAATACGCAGATGAACTGTTAGATCACCATTTTTGCTCAACATTGATTTAAGCTATGTCTATTGAACTAATTGTTACAGGGATGCTCGTACAAGGGAGTTGTTGAAAGTATTTGGGATGGATGGCCAAGTTGAGTCAGCAAAGCTGGAGACACCAGTCATGCCAGAGCAACCTATGGAGGAAGAGGTCAACCCTAAAGCAAAACCTTCAAAAAAGGACAAGTCCCAAGGTTCTTTGAATTTCTTCCAGAAATCTAGGAATGCTTTAATAGGAGCAGCCGATGCAGTGCGGAGGGTTGCAACAAAGGGGACATTTGTTGAAGATAACCGAAGAACAGGGGCAGTGGCTCAAGTAATGGATGGAACAATCTGGTCAGGATGCACGAATGGCGCCATTATTCAGTGGGATGGGAATGGGAGCCGAGTGCAAGAATTCCAGCATCATACATCTTCAGTGCAGTGCATAAAGGCACTCGGAGAAAGGGTATGGGTGGGCTATGCCAGTGGCACAATTCAAGTCATGGATGCTGAGGGTAACATTCTTGCGGGATGGACTGGACATAGTTGTCCAGTCATAAGGATGGCCATTGGTGGTTCTTACATTTACACACTGGCACATCATGGTGGTATTCGGGGATGGCCACTGAATTCTCCTGGACCTCTTGATGATATCATCCGTACCGAATTGTCTAACAGAGAGCTGTCATACACTAGAATGGAGAAGATAAACATAATGGTGGGAAGTTGGAATGTAGCACAAGGGAAGGCATCTGCTGAGTCACTTAGGTCATGGTTGGGTAGTGTATCATCTGATGTGGGGTTGGTTGTTGTTGGATTACAAGAGGTTGAGATGGGTGCAGGATTTCTTGCCATTTCTGCAGCAAAAGAAACTGTAAGATACTTGACCTTACCATCAGTAGTTTATATTTTCCATCTTGTATTCATTTCATTCATTCATTCGGTTGTTGCTTTAAATGATGCTATTTCTATTCACTATGTTGTTTTATTTCCATTTTCTCCAGTAACCAGGATTTTGGTAGCCAGTCGAATACTGCAATATGATTATGCCCTACTGTTTCCTATAACTTAACTATATGCACTATCAAATTTAATGAGTTGCATTATGCAGCTTTCGAGAGAAATTGTGATTTGCAAGTCGCAATTATGTCTGTTATTGATGAAACTGGTGATAAAACCGAAAAATAGCTGTTGGGATATTGAAGTGATGAATAAGAATATACATTTGTTAGAGACAAACAAATCTATTCCTCTTTAGTTAGCTCATATTTTCATTATAGGGTGTTTTGTGACTTTTACTCATTGCATGGATATGCATCTTAAGTTGTTATCAAGCGTCAAAATACTCAAAAGTTAGTGTGTTGTATAAGTTTATATTAAAATTTCAGCAAAATCTCACAAATTTCAGTGTTTTCACTCATGAAAAAAAACTATCAAAGTCTCAAACCGTGGTGTTGTATGTAAATACTCTACATCATATTTTTGATTCAACATTTCTTTTTCATGGTTCTAGGTAGGACTTGAGGGCAGTGCGAATGGGCAATGGTGGATAGACAATATTGGCAAAGCGCTTGATGAGGGGACATCATTCCACCGAGTTGGATCTCGACAGTTGGCTGCATTGCTCATCGCTGCATGGTATTAGCTTGTCATATATTAGTTCCTTGGAATTAAACTACATTTCTTTTCACATAATGATAAGTTGCTGAGTATACTGTTATATTTAAGTACCATTCTCATGAGATATACATAACACTGAAAAACTATTTAACTTTTCAAGGGCAAGAAAGAGCCTTAAGCCATATGTTGGTGATGTTGAAGCTGCTGCAGTACCATGTGGTCTTGGACGTGCTATCGGCAATAAGGTACATGATGATGTAGATTTACATGCACTCTCTTTCCCATCTGATTTTCCATTTTTCAAAAGGTCGATCTTATCTGCAGCTACTATAAATAAGTTCTAACTGTTTACTTAAAGGACCAAATTTGACGAGTTATCTGAACATGACAAACTGAAAGTTGAAGCTGTTGTAGTCACTTCTTAGAAAATATTCAGGGCCTCTTTTCCCCCAGTGCTTCTTAAAATATAGATATCTTTCTTTAGTATATCTACATATATTGTGTTGGAACTTTAGATTCTAGTGATGATTGCATAATGACATTCTGAATAGAGAGAAAATTTGCATGTAGCAGCAACAAATTTTTTTCTCGAATACGCAGGAGAGCTGCGTATCTTTGTATTAAGAGAGGAAAAAGCCCGGTTACAACGCAACATCACCCCACTTTGGGCTAGAACGGGGGATATAAGACCTGACCAATCTCACCTAAACTGACTCTTACAAAGGAACACAGCAAAAAAGGATCTGACCAATAGCAGCAAGCCAGCAACAAATAGTTATCGTAGTACTCTGTTTTGTATTTTGTTTCATGTTTCAAGTCATACTCCCCAGTTCTTTTGTTTGTCTGATGTGATGACATTTCATTCTGCTGCAGGGTGGTGTAGGATTAAGAATAAGGGTATATGATCGGAAAATGTGTTTTGTGAGCAATCATTTTGCTGCACATCTGGAAGCCGTGAGCCGACGAAATGCCGACTTTGACCACATTTACCGGACAATGGCTTTCAACAAGCCACATGGATCCACAGGTTCTTTTTGTTACGTTTTATAAAGAGCTTCGTTTTACAATGAGATTTAGACTTTATGTATGTATTTGTCCCATTCAACTTAGGCATTACAAGCACTGCTTAAACACATCAAAGTTTTTTCTTAAGTGATAATCCTTTGGTTTGTTGCGATGCAGCTTCTGCTACATCTGTCCAGTTGCACAGAACAGTAAACGTATGTGTTATCTAACCTTTTAATATTCGATATATACTAATGAATTATACTGATGTCCAGATGTTGTGGTCATGTCAGGTCAACGGAAATCAGGTTGAAGAAGTAAGGCCTGACCTGGCTGAAGCTGATATGGTTGTATTTCTTGGTGATTTCAACTACCGGCTTTACGGTATCACATATGATGAAGCAAGGGACATGGTCTCGCAAAGAAGCTTCGATTGGCTAAGAGAGAAGGATCAACTTCGAGCAGAAATGAAAGCTGGAAAGGTATTTCAAGGAATGCGTGAAGGTATAATCAAATTTCCTCCTACATACAAGTTCCAAAAGCACCAGCCAGGTCTCGGAGGTATGTATTGTCATGCTTCTTGCAAATTTCTATTTATTTTCCTCAATTAACCAGTCATGTAATTTTGCTCCTGACTAATGTAGTAAGTAATGTTTATTGCTTTGCTGAAACTGTCCATCAACTGCCATGTAGGGTATGATTCGGGTGAGAAGAAGCGGATACCTGCTTGGTGCGATAGAGTGCTATATCGTGACAGCCGTTCTGTATCAGTAGCTGAATGCTCATTAGAATGCCCTGTAGTTGCTTCGATTACATCGTGAGATACTATTACTATTGTTCTTTCTCCTTCAGATGATCAATGATTACTTTGTTCCATACTGAT
Source organism: Echinochloa phyllopogon (assembly GCA_033239725.1). Taxonomy (NCBI): domain Eukaryota; kingdom Viridiplantae; phylum Streptophyta; class Magnoliopsida; order Poales; family Poaceae; genus Echinochloa; species Echinochloa phyllopogon. Next base: position 42,130,891 of record BTCW01000002.1, on the reverse strand, counting down.
TTTTTTCTTGATAGGTATGTGGCGTGCATGGATGTCACAGAGAGTGACCATAAACCTGTGAGGTGTACATTCAACGTTGATATTGCAAGAGTTGATGAGTTAATAAGAAGGCAAGAGTATGGAGAAGTAATCGAATCGAATGAGAAAGTTCGTTCTTTGCTCCAAGAAGCTGGTTTTGTTCCTGAAACTACAGTTAGCATAAGTGAAATCACGCTGGAGAATCAAGAGAATATTGTCTTCCAAATTACCAATAAATGTGAAACAAGCAAAGCAGCTTTCGAAATCCTATGTGATGGGCAGTCAATCAAGAAGGAGGATGGAACTAAGTCAGAGCTTCTTCCAAGGGCATCATTTGGCTTCCCACTTTGGCTCGAGGTAAGAGCTGTTGTGAACTTTTGTTATTAAAGCTCAAGTCTGGATTACGCAAGGCAACACCTACAACTTATGATCATTTATGATTAATTCATAGCTACCAAGTGAAAATGTTGCCATTCTTCCTATAGTACCAATGTGATCAAAATTTACAATCCTCAAGTGTCTGAATATGACACAGAAGTAGTTTCTGATGTTAGGAATCAGTTGATCTACTGTCTGTCAGGTTTTTTGTAGTCATTTTTTTCAGTTGCTGATTTACTGTATCACGCAGGTGCAACCAGCGGTCGGTCTGATTAAACCAGGTGAAACGGTGGAGATCACACTCCATCACGAGGACTTCTACACGCAGGAAGAGTTTGTGGACGGAATACCACAGAACTGGTGGTGCGAAGACACCAGGGACAAGGAAGCCATTCTCAGAATAAACATAACAGGCAGCAGCTCTACCGAAACCAAGACGCACACCATCAACGTCCAACATCGCTGCCCACCATCATCAGCGCCGCCGCTGATGATGAACCCTCCGGCGGCAGCGGCACCGCCGAGCAACGTCCTGGCCAGCGAGGGGCACTCAAAACGCTCCTCCAAGAAGAGCCAGTCCAAGCACCGGGAACAGCAGCAGCAGGATTACCCACAGTTTGGGAGCTCGGAGGTGCATGACCTGTGCCGCATGCGGTGCCCGTGAGACCTGTACAACGAGTATGGATACTGAAGTTCTGTCTAGGAGGTGGGAATTGAGAGTATTAGGTTTCTCACATCAAGTCTGGGAGGAGTTACCCTGCAAAAGAGAAAACAGGGGAAAAGCCTGGGAAGAGTTGCTCCGGTTCTGTACATATGCTTCACTTACCTCTATCTGCTGCCATTCTTTCATGTAGCCAATCAAAGAGTCTAGAATCATGAGATAACAGTGCTAATAACTTTTGTTCTTTTATTCTTGTTCCTTAAGGAGTGTTCTCTAGATAGTTGAAGCCAGGGGTGTTTGAACAATGCTGGATGTAATCATAGAATTACCTTAGGTTTGTTCTCTCTTTACTCAACAGTTCTAATGATCTTGTACTTCCCGACTATTTCAATTGTTAATAAGAGACAATTCTGCATTCCCTTGAACCATCTGATCATGCCTATGTTATGGCTTTGGTTTAGTGTTATTGGGCTCAAAATATTTGGACGCCCTAGGAATTTGTGACAACAGTAATGCATGTATCCCTGTCAGATAATAGCTACTCCTAGCTGATGTTCTCTTGCCAGATGAAATAAAATGAAGGTAAATTCCAAGCCATTACCGTGAAATTAGCATCCCAATTATCTCTTACAATCGCATATGGGTTTGCTCGAAGTCTCATGTGGACGATGTTCATCGGGTAGGTTGTTAGTTTGCTCTCTGATGAAACCATTTGTCATGGGTTTTAGATTGCACTTCGGGTATATTACAGCAAGTTTTGCGACTGACTAGTCAAAGATTATTTGTTTCCGGGAACAATCTATTTCTATTTTTTTCTTTAACAATTTCGTATCGCCTATGCTTGCTTTACCGGTTTCTGTATTTAGTGGCACTCAGACAAATATTTTATCTCAACACAAGTTGTTGATGCTTTCTTGCCAAAATATGAAATTCACTTCAGTAATTCTCTCTTGGGCAGCTATTCTGTCAGACAACTATAGGCCTGAAGTTCTGAACGTGTCTCCGCAACGCGCACCCCGCGGGCACGGCATTTGCCTTAAACCCCCTCTTCGGCTTTCCTCCCACTCCTGACTCCTCCCCCATCGGCGAGTTCTTCCGTGCGCCGGTCCCCATGGCGCCCAAGGTCCTCATGGTAAGCCGCCCCCGCCCCGGCCCCGCCGTAGACGCCTGCTAGGTCACCGTGGCGCTGCGCCGCGCTGCGCCGCTGTTAATGGCGGCCGCGCTGACCCCATTCTGAACACCTTCTCACTCCTGGTTCGCGCCGCTGCAGGTCGCGGAGAAGCCCAGCATCGCGCTCTCCATCGCCTCCGCCCTCTCCGGCGGCCGCGTAAGTCCTCCCCCTCGCTCCCCCGCCACTGAATCCGTGCTGATTTTGGATTTTGGTGTCGAATTCGGGCGTGGCGTGCATCTTCGATTCATTGGGGGTGGTGTCGAAGGAACCAGCCCTGACAGTTGACGCACCGATGGGTGCTAGCTCTTATGAGCTGTTGGTAGTTTGGTTGCTTGGAGCCTAGTTTTTCCCCTAGGGGCTTGAGTTGTGGCCTTGTCGACTGCATATTTTTGTGATGGGCTGATGGCAGGCTCATTCTCTGTTGAGAGACTTTGGGGATTGGTCGCACTGAAATGATAAATGAATTTGCCCAGTTCCAGCTGCCATAGTAAATAAATTTGCTCAGCTTCACTTGACAGCCAATGTTTAAGCTCAGTAGCCCCAGTATTTCTAGGAGAACCTGTTAACATCCATTCCCTGTAAATGCAAAACTTCTGAAAAAATGTTAATATAGCAATCCAAAATTTCGTAACCTATTGCAGCATTGATTATCGGTGCCCAATATCAGTTGCTGCTACAACTCTGCAGATACAAGCCATACTCTTTTTTGCCCCCTCAGAAAAGAACAGCAGGGGAGGCCCCAATCGAAATAGTATTTATAATAAGGGCTAGACTCGAGAATGCAAATGTTTTGATTTAGGAGTTTACTCACATTGGTACCTTTTTTCAACATTTGTGCAGATGTCTACAAGGAAGGGGAGCACAGATGTCCATGAATTTGATGGGATGTTTCAGGGCTCTTATGCAAATTTCAAAGTGACATCAGTCATTGGGCATGTTTTAAGGTTGTGCTTTTGTCATAATTTTGTATGAACTCTTGTCCATGGACATTTCTGTATATGAGTATTGAACGTTGATATGTGCGGAGATGGTGAACCAATGCATGGTTGAAGTGTTGTTTATACTGAAAGCTGCACTTCGTTATTACATACTCCGTACACGTTAGCAGGATCTATATGCAGATGTTAAGTTCATGTTTATAGTTTCTGAACATAAAAAAAATCTTTTGTTTGGATTTTCTTGATCCCTGTATGATCTTTTACAGTGTAGATTTCCCCCCAGCATATCAGAACTGGGATGGAACTGATCCAATGGACCTATTTGAGGCTCAAGTTCTAAGATCTGAATGCAACCCAAAGGTACTGTAATACTGTATTCCTCTACAACTCCAACTGAAACAGAATGCAACTCAGTTAATAGTTAAGGATCAAGTCAGATTGGAAGAGAATAGGACTCATTTAACTGATTGGGTGTAACCAAATAAAGTGAGTGACATAAGTCCATTATGAAAATCTACTCCACCCATGGATGGTTGATCAATTATGCAGTTTCTAAATCAAAATTGTAGCTTTTGGCTGATGTTACATTTATCTGTATATGTTTTATATGTTCCAGTTCTTTGAACTTTTGCTAGGTTTTCTTGAAGTTGTTAGGTAGCGTTAGATTATCTTTCTCTCTCCCTCCTGAAACCTTTTTCTTTCTTCACTTGCACAATACTACATTTTCTGTTGTCAAGGAATGGAAATAGGGGACCCTATTTCGAAAAAAAGTGGTGTATGTGTTTCCCCTTTTCTCTTGAGGATCATAATGTCCCAGGGTTAAATACAGCACTGATGTGTAGTTCTGTTAAAGGCTCATATCCGCAGGCATCTAGCTCAAGAAGCTCGAGGATGCACGTTTTTGATACTTTGGCTGGACTGTGACCGAGAAGGAGAAAACATATGCTATGAAGGTACACTAATCCTATTCTGGAATAGTTGTGCATACTATCATATCTAGTCGGTACTAGAATTTATGGTGTATGCCTGTATGGAAAGCTATATGTGGACTTTTCCATTTTACAGTCTGGACCCTGAAAAGGGAAAAAAACATAGGTGGATAATTAAACCAAGTTAGGCATCATATATGAAGTTCTCTGGTAGACTGTTCGAACTATTAGATCTATTGAATTTCTTTAGAGTTCTGGAAGCTATACAGGTTTGTTCCTTTCTCCAAACAGAACATAGATAGTTCTGTAAAAGATCATTTGTAATTATTTCCTATACTCCTGAATTTATTTGGTCCTTACTGATGCGATGTATACATGATCTTTCTTTGCTTGCTTCTACCTCCTGATATTTAGCTTGATCAATGTAATAACATTGGCAAACATGTTCCAGTTATTGAGTGCACTGGGATTCCTGAAAGTGAGGCTGGCCGAAGAATTTTTCGTGCTAGATTTTCATCTGTTACCGAGAAAGACATATTGAGTGCCATGGATAATCTTGTTCTGCCAAATAAAGATGAAGCGCTGTCGGTGGATGCTCGCCAAGAAATTGACTTGAAGGTTGGAGTAGCATTTACTCGATTTCAGACCCGATATTTCCAAGGAAAATATGGAAACCTTGATTCAAGAGTGATTTCGTGAGTTCCCTGTCTCTTTTCACAATCCAAATTTCTGACAATTGCATATTGAATTCATTTTTTATTATAGAAAGTTCTGCCAGGTGTCAACAATCTTCAAATACATTTGTTTTGTGAACTTTTTTTTCCCAAATCATCATAGCAATATCTTTTAATGTGCCCTACCTGCCTTTCAATAATGTTTTTCAGAATTGATTTAAGATTGATTTTCCTTTGTAAATCAGGTATGGTCCATGCCAAACACCTACACTGGGATTCTGTGTACAACGCTATCAGCAAATCACCACATTCAAACCAGAGAAATTCTGGTCCTTGAAAACTTATATTATCAAAGATGGTGATGAAATACAACTAGAATGGGACCGGAAGAAACTTTTTGATTTTGATGTAAGATTGTGTACCCAAGTGATTTTCTGTAATCTTCCAAATGTTCTCAACATTTTTCTTAATAAAAAATGCAGGTTACTGTAATGTTTCAGAAGATAGTCGCAAGTGATGGGACTCTAAAGGTAGCAGATGTATCTGTGAAGGAAGAGTGCAAAACCCGTCCATCTGGCCTTAATACAGTTAATATGCTTAAGGTACCATAACTCTTACCTCTTAGAGTAACCATATCTTTTCTTTAGCTTTATTTATTTGTGTTGCCTTGTTATCTACAAAGCTCACTTTATGTATGCCTTGGAGCGTAATGTTCGTTCAGTTTCTTTTGAAGCATGATGTTGTTCTTACAATGATCTACCAATGTGTACTGTTATTATAAATTGCCTCATGATGATCTTGATTGAAATCTGATACCCAAAAATCTCCTGTTGGGTCATGATTTGACCAAAAAGTTAGTACTAATATGACAAGTACATCCACTTCGTTTTAAAATGGGGGCATTTGGGTTAGTTAACACATAACTTGATGTAAGAGTTGAGTAAATTTCAAGTTCACTGTATATTCTTCTTTTCTCAGGTTGCATCAAGTGCACTCGGTATTGGGCCTCAGACAGCCATGCACTTGGCGGAGCGGCTTTACACTCAAGGATTCATCAGGTTTCAGGAATGACCTTGAAATAGTGCTATGTTTTCCATTGATTCTTGTCTTCCTTGGGTTATATGGAAATTTTAGTCTACCATTGGCCTGATTGAAGTCAATGTGGGCTTATTTACCATTTACGATGATCCATGATGTTTTATTGCTTTTTCTAGTGTTCCTTATATTATATAAACAGTAATTGACAAAAATCTGCAATAGAGGTTGTTCTCTTGTTTGTTCAACCAGGTGCACTATGGGGTCCTAAGAAGTTTAGCAGATCCCCTGTATGATTTTTTAGAGGTTATAACTGATGTAGACATTGACTCAACTGAGGCCTCGGTCACTGGTCTTGAGTTAATTTATGTTTTACAATTTATGCTATGGTAAATGTGCAGTTTTGTTAATGAACAAGTTTACCCATTCTTCTTGCCAAGTCCCCCATGATACCAAGTTCATGTAGGTCTTTTGTTTTAGCCTTTTGGGTCGAGCCTTTCATTACTCGCAATAATGCCATCTTAAGTGCACATGTCAATAATTCTAGTTTAAGCTCAAAGTCAAAACTATGTAGTCAAACCATTAACAATTATTGCTGAATTTTTTTATTACTGGAGCTGAATACTCATAGAGGAGCTGCTGGCGATGCATGGTTCGTTTTCCTACTACAAGTACTTATGGTTATCTTTGCACAGTTATCCACGTACAGAGAGCACTGCATATCCAGCGTCATTTGATTTTCGAGGTGCACTTGCTGCACTAGTACATAATCCTCTATGGTCCAGTGATGTCCGGACATTACTGGATGCTGGTTTTGTTAAGCCTCGCCAAGGTCATGATGCTGGGGACCATCCTCCAATTACTCCAATGAGATCAGCAACAGAAGAAGCTTTGGGAACTGATGCTTGGAGGCTGTACCAATAGATATGCCAGCACTTCGTTGGAACTGTTAGTCCTGATTGCAGATATAAAAGGTAATTGGCCCTTTTTGTTCTTTCTTAGCTGGACAGATCATCTGTGTGTTTGTTCTGTCACAATTTACAAGCTTCTTATAAACTATATAGTATACTGGTTTTTTATATTTCCTTGGTACTATATCCTATCTGCATATCTAAAGTTTGTTCAAAATGCAAGCATGTCATAGACTTCAATGTTTGGCACTGTTGAATGTTGATCTGTATTTAAATATAGAAGCTTATATTCTTCTTAATATAATGATGTGCAGTTCTCCTGCGCGTTTGAGAAAAAAAAATAGAAGCTTATAAAGGATTCATCAGTAATTAACCCTTTCAAAAACATGATTCTTAGGACTGCCATTGAGTTTACTTCAGGTGGAGAAACTTTCCACTGCGTTGGCTATCGAGTCACTCATAAAGGATTTACCTCTATCATGCCATGGCTGGCTGTCAGTTAGAATAGTCTTCCTGCATTTAAAAAGGGTGACTCTGTTAGTATTCATAAGGTTGACATATATGAGGTAAGGCTCATCAGTTTACTCAAACCATATGCACTTATCTTTTATCAGGATATGGTGCTAATAAATCATAATTCTTTGTTGAAGGGAAGCACGACACCTCCTGATTACCTCAGTGAAAGTGAATTGATCTCTCTCATGGAGAAGAATGGCATTGGTACAGACGCATCAATTTCTGTACATATAAACAACATTTGTGAACGTAATTATGTTCAGGTTAGTTGAATTGTTTTCTGCTAGACCTTCAGAGCATCATATGCTGTGAATCATTTACACTTGCGAGTCTGTGCTTAAGTATGTAAATATATAAAATGCCATTTACTTTCTTAAAGGTGAATTCTGGAAGAAGATTAGTACCGACACCACTGGGGACTACATTAATAAGAGGATATCAGTGTATTGATGCTGATCTCTGCCTGCCAGATATCAGAAGATTTATTGAACAACATATTACTCTAATTGCAAAAGGCAAAGCTGATCATCTCCAAGTTATTCAACATGTTATTCAGCAATTTATGAAAAAGTACTCTTACTTTGTGAAAAAGGTAACCTATTTTGTTGATAATCTACTGAGACCCTGTTGGCATCTTGCATATGGTGTCTGGGAAAGTTTGATCTATTGCGATGCTTATGCTTTAGCTTCATCTGAAGCTGTTACAAGGATGAATCCTCCAAATGGCTAATATTATTTTACATTTGCAGATATATTTATTCATCCAGTTTTAAAAACATGTTTAAAGATTTCCTGTTCTTAACAATCAAAATTCATTGATGTAATACATCAGTTGTGTACCGCTGTAACTCTATTTCCACTTGTTTAGAAATAATGTGCTGCTTGCAGATTGAAAACATGGATGTTTTGTTCGAAGCACAATTTTCACCTTTGGCAGACTCTGGGCGCTTACTAAGCAAGTGTGGAAAATGTGGTCGGTACATGAAATATATTTCTACTCAGCCGATGAGGTTGTACTGTATAACTTGTGAGGATGTCTATTATCTTCCTCAGAACGGCTCGATTAAGGTAATTATTTCTTGGTAAATCAGTTGCTTTACTTCCATGCATGGTTCATGAAAATTTGAACCAGTAAACCACTTATTGGATTCATGAGGCCAGAATTTCCTTTCAAGGGGGAAAACGGTTCTTGCAGAATAGCTAAAATGGGTGATCCCATACTTTGTAGTTTTTAGTTTTTTTTATTATTCGTTGCCTTAATTGTCATAGTATGCTTTGTATTCCATTTGTTTTCCCCTAATTTTGTGTTCATCACTCTGTTTCATTGCATGTTCAATTCTAAAAGCTTGTGTTCCACTATCCTCTGTGATTGATAATTCTATCATTTCCAGCTTTACAAGGAAATCATATGCCCTCTTGATGGTTTTGAGTTGCTTCTGTTCTCAATGGTGGGACCTGATGCAAAATCTTTCCCACTGTGCCCTTTTTGCTATACTAGTCCTCCATTTGAAGGCATCGACAAACTCTTTGGTGCTCTCAAGCTCGATGACACTGGTAAGGTTGCAAAAGGGGCTGGCATGCCGTGTTCCCTTTGCCCTCACCCGACATGCAAGCAATCTATGATCACTCAAGGAGTTTGTGCCTGTCCTGAGTGTAGCGGTACCCTGATTCACCCAGTTAGTGCACCTAAATGGCGGCTTTACTGCAACATGTGTAACTGCATTGTATTACTCCCACATGCTGCCCATAGGATCACTACTACAGATAAGAAGTGCTTAACATGTGAGTCTACTATCATTGAAGTTGATTTCAACAAGAAAACCACCCCTCTTCAAGATGGAGCTACATTGCATGAGGGTTGTATCTTGTGTGATGATCTGTTGCATTCACTCATTGAAATGAAGCATGGGAAGTCATTCTTTATGCGTAGAGGTAGAGGTAGAGGGAGAGGGAGAGGGAGGGGCCGGGGCAGAGGAAGTAGCCGTGGTAGGGGAAGACGAGGGAACTCAAGGTATGATGATCCTAAAATGAGCTTCAGAGATTTTTGAAGGTTTTGGGACTTCTACAGTGTCCGTTAGTATCCTAAAATGAGCTTCAGAGATTTTTGAAGATTTTGGACTTCAGCATTAGTCACTACTGTAAGTCTGTCCAAAATACTAGTTGATACTTGTTCTACAATATCACTGTTTGTTTTTTCTTTTCTTTTTGCATAGCCACATCTCATTATCTGTCATATTTCTAGCATAGATTTTGACTATGTATAAATTCTGCTAGGTTATTTGTTTATGGGGAATGCAATGAGCAAAAATACTGAATTTTATCCAGAAAGGAGATGCACCTGAAACATCTGTTGGTTTGTATTGACTTAGTACACAGAAAGATGGTTACCACATACAAAAGCCATCTCAGAGAAGAGAGAACCCACATGTCCATACAGAATTATAGTGTGTAAAAATAAATAAAAAGAAAGGATATGCTGCTATTTATATTGTAGCTAAAATACATTTTTTGAGTTTGGATTTTGGAAGAATTAGGTAATTAGGTAAATGTTGATGAGACATAGAGCAAGTGTTTCTTATTTTATGTGCACAACTTTAAATATACCCTTTGTACCTTTATTGTCATGGGCACATGTAACCTTCTCGTAACACTGACCATCTAAAATCCTAAACCATGCTTATGCAGGAAAGCTACCACCTTCTGCAGCTTTGTCTTGTATTCAGTAAAACCCCCAGAGTGGAGTAACTGTACTATTCAAAACGTGACTTAGAGTCAGCTGCTGTCCCATGTCTTTGTGTGTTGGCGCATTCCATGCATCAGGACAGTAATTCTGTGGTTTGATTTCATTCTTTGGATAGAACCAGTTACACAAAGTAGTATAGGCAGATATCTTTATTTACCTTTTTAAAAAATTGCTACGTATGTCAACTCAATTATTGTATTGTTACCAGGACCTGGAGTAGTGTTTTTTTAATACTTGAAAGCTGGAACCCAGTATTAAAAAAGGAACCTATTTCTAATCATTTACAGTACAGTTGAAGGATGAAGGTTGGTGAGAATTGAGAACTTCTAGCTCAATATTTCTAAGGCAATTACCAGTTCACAATGTGAAATGCAGCTCAACAAACTCCTTCACTCTTTGCAACATTGTTGGTACCTGATAGCTCCTTCTGAGCTATTACGGTTTTTCTAGATGCATTCTTTGATGATAATAGAATAAAAGGATGATTCTGTCTATATTGTTGCTTTGCCCTTACTGCACAAGTATAGCTTTGAGGTGTCATAAGTCTTTGATGCGCATTTGTGCTTCAACAGAGTACTGTGTAACGAAGTTATAAAGCTCAGTTATACCTTTGACTTGATTGCTCACCCACCAACTGAAGATGGCCACGTAAAAGTTCTCTTCAAGTTCAAGGAAACTGAGCAGAGTGCAACCCAAACTAACTGTGTGAACTCCATCGAATGAAGGGTCGTGTTCACTGAACCAATTCCCCCGGTAGCCCGTAACTTTGTTGAGGGAACGAGGCATTTGATTGGAACCTGAAAACCAGACAGGAAACAGGGTAAGGGTGTTTTGTGGTTTGTGAATGGCTGCTGACTGGATCAGGTGGGATCCGATATGTTAATGAGTGAAGTTAAATACTCAATGGTGCAAGTTTTTGCTCGTATTGTATTAATGTAGTGAAAATCACGCTGTCAAAATAGGATCGATTTGAACTTGGTTTGATCATAGTCATTTAGAGTTGTTCTAGGTATGAACTTTCTATTAAGGGAAAATTTGCTAGAGGACACGTGAAATGGCGCTCATTTGCTGAGACACACCGTTGACCGTCTAATAGGCTGAGACACACTGCAGTTTTGTGTCAATTTGCTGGAACACACCGCTTCGATTAAAATAATATTTCTTGGCTGGGAAGGAGAGAGAACGGCTAGGAAATGTCATTTTTGCCCTTGGTCCCACCTATCCGAGCGGGACATCCGGAGCCACGAGGAGTACACCGGCGAGCCCCAGGCGTCTCTCCCGGACTACTCCGGCGAGCAGCAGGCTCCCGTCTTCGCGTGAAGTAGATGGGGAAGAAAGAAATGACAGGTGGGACCAAGGGCAAAAATGATATTTCCTAACCGTTCTCTCTCCTTCCCGGCCAAGAAATACTATTTTAATCGAAGCGGTGTGTTCCAGCAAATTGACACAAAACTGCAGTGTGTCTCAGCCTATTAGGCGGTCAACGGTGTGTCTCAGCAAATGAGCGCCATTTCGCGTGTCCTGTAGCAAATTTACCCTTCTATTAAGCAGCTGTTTCCTGGAAATTATCGAGCAACTGATTCGTTGCTGAGAGAGATTACCAGGGAACTGAGGTGGTGTTTAGATGTTGAATTTGGGAGGGTGAATTTGGGAGTATGACGTCACTTCGTAATCATTGCGTCACTGTAGCATTTCGTTTGTATTTATAAAAAATTGTCCAAAAATTGATTAATTAGGCTCAAAATGTTCGTCTTGCAGAGCACAACAGAACTGTGCAATTAGTTTTTGATTTCATCTACATTTAATACTCCATGCATGTTATGACATTTTGATGTGATGGAGAATCTTCTTTTTGCATAGTAAATTTGAGAGTGGAATTTTGGAACTAAACAGGGCCTGATTGACCAATTGTTTGATTGGGATGTGGCAGCAAGATGGTCGCTAGCCACCATCCGAAAAGGCGTGTGATGTGCACCTGAAAGTGGCTTACTAAAGCTAGAAGCTACGGCTTTTATTAAAATGTAGCTTTTGTTTATTTCTCTGAGAGAATCCGGTAGGAGCAAAAATCATGATTTTGTGTTGCAAAAGAGCTGATTGAGTGAAATAAGGGACCAAATATTCTTTGCTTTCCTACTGATAGTAGCAAATATGCTTTCATCCTTTATGCCTTTTCTTAAAGAATATCTTAAAGTGATCATATAAAAAGGACAAATAATGATGATTAGACAGCATGAGTTATGCCATTCTCTTATTAAAAAATCAGCCAGTCTTGGTAATATAAAGCTAGATGCATTTCTTGTTACCCGTAGAAAAGGATTTCTGACGTTGCATTCGTTGTGGCTGGAAAGTGAAGATGTTGCAGTACAGATTGTACTACAGCTACAAAAGCAATCGCAGTTCGCAAAGTGGAGATGTTGCTGTAGTACAAGGTAGCCCCATCGACCATTATCTCAGGTTCAGTTTGGAACACTTGATCGGATGGCTCAGGCTCAGCTAGGACACCCTCCGACGGCGATGCGTTTTCATACCAGAAAGCCAGAAACCTTCCCTTTCATCCTCACCAGTCACCAACCATCATGGTCCACACTCCACAGGAGCCGATTCCGCAACTTCATCAAAAAAAGGTGGCGTCCCGCATGGAGCCTGAACGCCAAGTGCGTGATCCCAGCGGATCACCCCGGACAAGGACCCAGAGGCGAGAGCCCAGCCTGCCATGCGTTTGCAGTTTGCACACTGCACGCCCCGTTCTAGAAGCTCGAAACCAACAAGGCGACTGAAATAACACACCGTGCAGAAACAATTTGTACAATACATGCTCACTCACTAGTCACTAACTCACTACTACAGCTCAAACTTCAGCGCAATGCACATATACAAACCGTACAGAAAAAAGGAGATACACGTAGGCCAAAATCACGGGATCTCTATACCTAGTTACCCACCAATCCGCCCGTAGCTACACGCCGATGAAGATAGAGATAGTACAGGCAGGGCCTGAGAAAATTTGACACCAGATCGGATCAGTGCGGCAGGTGGCCGTTGGAGGCGCTGCTGCTGAAGGCCTTGCCCTCGGCCCTGCGGCGGCGGACGACGACGCCCCAGGTGACGGCCTCCAGCGCGGCGGCGGCGACGACGAGCACGCAGACGGCGGCGATGTAGGCGGTGCGCCACCGCTGCTCCACGCCCAGGATGCTCATGCCCTTGAAGATGTTGACGACGCCCAGCACGATCACCGTGTACCCCACCGAGTGGTGGTACATGTTCCAGTACACCCGGTACTTGTGCTCCTTCTTGGGCCGCAGGAACAGCGCCAGGACCTGATCAGATTCCAACAGATATATATCGATCAGAGCTTCGTCAGAGAGCGAGCGAGGTTGGGTGCGTGATTCGGCATGATTGTCAGAAAATTTGAAAGATTTTGTTGGTGAAAGGAGGAAGCTAGTGCAGTGCTTGTTAATTGTTATTACTTGGAGAGTGCCGAGAGCAAAGACGGCGATGCCGATGTTGCGGTGGTCGGTGTAGGTGACACCCTTGGAGTCGTTGCCGAGGCTGATGCCGGTGGCCCAGCCGGAGACGCCGACGCCGTAGCCGATCAGCTGGCAGGTGACGTGGAGGTAGAACCAGGCGGGGTCCGCCGACTTGAACGTCTTGAGGTACCTCGCGAAGATGGCGCCCATGGGCAGCAGCACGCCCCAGCTCACGGCGTTCAGGACTCCATGGATCTGTCGTCGCGTCCAAAAGCGATCGAGAGCGAGTTAGTTTTAGGTGCTCGGTTGCGGCGAGCTCGAGACGAACCGAAGCAGAGAGGTGATGGAGCGCTCACATTGCGCTTCTGGGTGGCGCTGTCGGCTCCGGCGTCGGCGGTGGTGGCCCGGAGCAGGTCCAGCTTGTCCTTGGCGGCGAGGTTGTCCGCCCCCATGGCGTGCGGCGCGGGCGCCCCGCCGGTGACCGCGGCGCCGACCTGCCACACCTGGTTCAGCACGGCGCCGGCGCCGCTGGAGTAAGCGCCGAGGGAGAGCCTCCCGAAGACCCTGGCGCGGCCGTCGGCGCCGAGCTCGGCGGCGAGGTCGGACGCCGGGAACGCGATGGGGCCGGGGTCCCCGAGCGCGTACCTGGACACGTTGTACGTGCGGACGGACCACGCGCCGCCGGTGGAGTCGGGGAAGGGCCCCGCGACGAGCGCCTGCGCGCCCGGCATGCCGTCGCCTGACGGGTTGATCGCCCAGGCCACCCAGCCGCCCGGCGCGGCGGGCGCGGCGACGAAGGCCAGGGACAGGTCCCCCGACGCGGCGTCGTAGGTCCAGTGCACGGACGCGCCGAGCCGCGGCAGGTCGCTGCAGGACGCGTACGCGCGGTTCGCCGAGAAGGACTCGCCCGCGCACCGGCCGCCCGCCGCCGCGCGCGACGGTAGTGGCACTGCCACCACCACCACCAGCAGCGTGAGGGCGAGCGCGACGACGGCCATGGCTAGCGGGCTGGCTGGTTCCTCGCGGCTCGATCGATTGGCTTATGAGAGCGCGCCGGGGAAATGGCTAGCTAGCTGCGGACTTGGGTAGAGCTAGTGAGAGTTGGTGGGCGTGCCGGACGGAGGGAGTGGTATGAGCAGATCGATGGGTGCGGAGCGCGAGGCGGCGCGGTGCCACGCAGGGGTGTGATGAAAGGTACGGGGGTTTTGGAGGTGGAGTGGGCGCACGGCAAGGCGTCGAGTATTAAGGAGCGGAGCGGAGTTGGGAGTGGCGGCGAAGGGAGCGGCTGGCCGGTGGGGCGGACACGAGAAGACGACGAGCTGAGGTCTCTACCTCAAGACTGGGGTCTCTCGGCCGGTTGGGGTGGGTGGGGGCGCGGGAATCCGGCGGTGGAGGGGAGATCTCGAGCTGCCAGAGTAGTAGGCAGTTGATTGGAACTGAAGCTCAAGCTACTACGTGTGCCGGAGTTGGTGCGACGTCACGGCAGTTTGTTGGTACGTGCACGTGCGTGCTTCGTTGCATTCTCGATCGAACTCTCATGATCCTAAGTTTGCAGGTGCACTATGATGGATTAGTCCATAGATCGGTGAGGGGGGCGAAATGGATGGGGTTCATCGCATCATCGATCATTAATTTAATTGCAACGGTCCTGTGCTCGATCAAATCACTGCTTGAGCTGCTTGTCCGGTACCCCGGCCAGCAGCAACAAGAAGATGGTGTTGAAATGTTGATGATGACAAGCTAGGCAGGTGCAAATCATGCTGGAGCAGGTTGAGGCTAGCGCCGTACGTGCATTATAGATAGGGCACTGCAACCTGCCGGACGGAGATCGAGGACGGGACGTGGAAGGGCTCAGCCAACGTGAGACCTAATTAAACTCACACCCCGGACACACGCATCACAACGGCCAAGTCGTTCGTGCCTAAAATCACACAAGTCTCGATACAAAATACTGTAGTACGTACGATTATGGTCATCAGCAAGAACACAGGCCAGGATGTCCCGGCCTAGGTTTTTTTTAGGAATCAATTGTGGGCTCGGAAAGCCCACCTGAACAATACCATTCCATCAAAGTGGGATTACAAATTCTCAAAAAAAAAAATCAAAGTGGGATTACAAGATCAGTCAGTGTTGTCTTCAATAAAAAGAGGCAATGATCAGGACACAAGTTGGCAAAAAAACAGAGACACAAAGGATGATTACAATCGCAGCACACGCATACCCGATATACGTACGGAACAAAAGAGAGTTCTCAAAACTTCTTACTAGCTCCAGCAAAGGCTTATGTACTGACAGCATACTTTTACAGCAGATTTCGTTTCTCCCTTTTTCCAATTTCTTCTTTTCTTCTATGGGTACAAAAAATCACATGTAAATCAACTAAACCAAACTGCAACAAGAGTTCCTACTATGGTCGTGCAAGCCATACAATTCCGATGCCTCTCATCTGTGAAGCTGCGAGCAGGGATGTGAAGTTGTTGGATGGTTCCATTGCATTGATCTAATAGGGGTTTTCGAGGGTCCCATTGATCTCACCAAAGGAAAGCGTTTCGTCTTCCTCCTCTCCCTGGTGGAGTTGGTGTGCCCATGCCTATGTTTACACACTACACGGCTTTACCATAAAAGCAGCAGGAATTCCGTATTGCCTACAGCCTCGTTCTTGATGGTGAGCCCTTGATGCTTAGCCGGTAGTCCATCCTTGTACTAATCCATGGTTTCGAAGAGAGCTCATCCTTGATGCGCTCATCTCAATTAGTGCGCTGGAGTTGCCACTGGACATTAAAACTTGAGTGGTTAGATCAGATAATTGATAAATAGAGTATGCTTGTAATATGTTCCGTGGACGATCATGGTGATGATATGATTCGAGAGACTGACAGACCTTGAGCTTCTATGCCAATGTCAGCTACTGCGAGAAGCGCCCACACGTGTAGCTGATGACAAAACCCTGCAGAACCATTCTCCAACTCGGCGCTGCTTGTTCGGTCCAGACAATCCGCGCAGTTTGCCAAGAGAAGCATCGGCGTTGTTACCCCAACATGAGGATGCGAGTAATTAGTAATGTCACTTGAACAAGTGACATCACTTTGTGCGCTGCAAGAACAGGTGCAAAAGGTTAATACATGTATACCAAAGGTTTGATTGATTTTATCATATTTGATACTCTCTAGCGCTATTTGTAGTAAACGATTTAGGCTCGAAAGCTGCTTACCGTTTAGCATCCTCAAATTTTGAGGCTGGTTTAATTTGGCAACGGAGGATGTCTGTCTGTCCGAATATTGTTGATCCAATAGTGGAGACTAAAGAGCAAAGCACACCACTGCTACAAAACATCATGTTATGACTTATAAATGCATTTCCTAGGTGATCAACCCGACAAAAAGGATAGATTAATTTATGAAGTATATTTTCTTAGGGGAGCCTACCTTCGGGGATAGTTCGTCATGTCCATATGAAAAAATAATTTGTGTTTATACAACTGGATCTCTTCGTGCACACGATTGATTTGAGAAATTAGGTGGCATGTGGGCTCTTGGGCCACTTGTACATCCTTCACGGGCCATATAGTTGCCGGGTTTAGTGGAGCCCATGGGCGGTGTCTCGCTGTCAGAGTTCCAGTATTTACCACTAAGCAAACCCTAGTTATTTTGAGGGGTCCTACCCTCGATCGATCCTGTCCCACGCTATCACCAAAAGTTCATGCCCTTTTTGTGGGGGCTGCTAGGGTCACTTATGTGGGTGCAAGTCACCTACCGCAGAAGGCCCACATACATCCTACCTCTCCTCCTTCTCCTTATCACCGCTCCTGCTACTACCTCTTCCCAATCTCTAGCGTCTTCCGATGCCCGATCTATAGCTGAATGGCAGTCCCTCGCTGATCTAGCGACTTCCCACAACCCGCCTCATGCATGCCTCACCAATCGTCTTTTCGACCATCGGCGGCCGTCCACGCCCCGCTACCTTGTTGCATCGCCCTCGATCTGCCCCCACCGCTGGACCTCCCTACCCCCTACCCCTCCTCTAAGGATCGACCAATTTTAACATTAAAATTAGTTGGGCAATCAATATGGTTGACAAGACATTCCATGCTCGAATCTTATATGGTACATGGTAAAAAGATGGAACGATGAAACTAGTTTTGTTATGTACCTTGCCAACTGTGAAGTTGATCCCACCAGTGGTGGCTCCTCATGGATCATGAATGTGCCGATGACTATGACCAAGTGGAGTAAAGGTGGGAGACTAGAGAACCCTGGCAAGATTTGCAGAAGAGATGTTATTGTTCTTCTGGTGGAAAGGCACGGATAATAATAATAATATCTAGGTAGGGAAATATCTAGTGGGATGGACAAATTGGATTGTGGAATGGGTGGATGATGGAGAGGGGCAGCGCTGAGGTGGTATTTATAGGGCGTGTGGAACATTCTGGGTCTTCGGTTCATCAACGGAACAAATACTGACAAACATCGGTAGAGGGTAAAAATGGAAGACTAGTTATATTTGTCGTGACGGAACCACACGAGATGGTGCGAGATAAAGAGATGCCTAGATAGTGTGGTAATACCAAAAGATCTCAATAGCCATCCACTTATTATTATTAGGCGCCGTGACAGTGATAAAAGTTTATATTGAAGCAGATGCACACAACACACCATCTCAAGTAGATGCTCAAGCCCTCATTCTTTTCAAAAGAAATATTTAACTGAATGAACTAGCTAGCTTGGTAGCAAAAAGGTTACGGTACATGGCTCCACATGCCATTGACACGTTCAGGTGATGATATGTATAGTGGTGAAATCTATTGATTATTTGATGGCATGTAGGGAATTAATCCAAACAAATATGCAATTTCATCCGGGGTCTGTGCCCGAAATTACAATACAGATTCGATATATGCGCGGAATGCTGGTTGTACAGGTCTATAGGACATATAAAAGAAAAAGAAAAAGAAAATGGAAGATCCACGAGATGTACACGATAAAAATGTCCAAAACAAACCAAACGAGAAAATCGTATATACCGTTATAATAATAGGAAGCAGACATCTCGGGAGAAATATATAGTCCAACATGCATTTTCCTGTACGCCCATAGAACATGATCTGGCTGGCCTTTTAACTTTACTGGATGCTCTGCTGCTGATTAAATTAAATAAATTATATTGATCAGGTTGTTGGTTTTGCGGATTTTGTTACCAGCTTTCTGTTTAGAAAGACCGAAAAGTGCATGCATTTTGGCAGTTATACTACCCACTTTTGTGATGTAGCTTAACTATATATGTGTATTACTGTTATGGTGCCGAATAAAACAAGAGAACAGTGACCTGGTGCCTTAACAGCATCGTAGATCATCACTGTTTTGAGAACCCTACAAAAGAGGTTAAACACTTAAACGTCATCATACGAAAAAACGACTTTTGCATCATTTATGTTGAAACAAACATTGTGTCTATGTGCATTATGGACGGCTTAGAGATACCTCTGGATTTAACAAACACGTCCTTTGTAGCATGATTTTTTTGGATCACCGATGTGCAAGACGTACTGCAAGGATGACATACAAGGCTTTGTGCGTGTGTTCTCCAGAAAAACAAAGAGGGTAGCTTTTTATTTTTTTGAGGGAAAATAAAGAGGGTAGCTATGGATCATTTGTGGTAATGGGCCATGAAACCTCATGCATTGGAGCCCAAGAAAAATCTGGACCAAAAACTACAGGCTCCCTTATACCCAAGGGCTTGTTTGCTTCAGCTCTTTTGGGCTTCTGGGAGTCAGAAGCCAGAAATTAAGCTGAAACAAACAGTATAACTGGGAAGCTGGCTTTCGAAAAGCTGGAAAGATGGCTTTTAAAGAAATGAACTGAAAACTAGACTGAGAGAAGCTTTTCTGGCTTTTGGTGTGATAAGGAAATAAATATTTATTATAAAGTCAATAACAAAAAGTCCGTAGTCAAAAAGCTCAAATGATGCAGCTCAAATAAACAGAGCCTAAGTTGCGAGAGTCTCATGTACACAGCCTGAAATATTTGGAAGGAGCACAACCACATAACATTTGAAGAATGAAGGATATATGCGAATAAATTGAGCAAGAAATCAAGGCGGAAATGGCAATCCGGAGAAGGGCTGTGGAGAGGACAAGTGATTTTTTGTGAGTGTTTCTTTTTAAAAGCTCAATACACAAACTTTATCCCTATGAGCACCTTCGAGAGATTACACCGGCAAAGACTGAGATTGATGAAGTCAACACAAGCGACTCGCTATCAACGGATACGTCATCTACCACTAAAAGAAAAACGTAAGTTGAATCTTATAATAAATTTACAAAAATGTGGCATCCATGCTGAGTCGAGAACTCGAACCTAGATGGGTAAATTCCACCACAAGAAATCTTACCAGCTGAACTACGTTCAATTCACAATTTTCTATGGGTATAACTCATTATGTATATTATGCGTGTTTTCTATATACTATCAACTATGTAAGACTCTCTTTGCTCTTCCTCCTTAAATAACCCAGCAGCGCTCATGCAAGCTTTAAAAACATAGAAATAGAGCCGATCTCACAGTTAGCAAACTTTTCAAGTTTTCGAGTAAGTTAATGTCCATCGTGTTTGAACCTTGCCCTCCTTTGACAAGATAACTGTAACGGCGTAAGCTGATAGGTTCATTTAGGAAACTTCTCAGGTTTTCATACCAGTATACCACCGAGAAATGGGTTCGACTACAGGCTCTATCGAAGCAATAAGTGAGTTGTTTATCTTTTTCAGCATGCATGCTAAACTTTTTCGTTGCATACAATCAGCATGTTTATAAACTTTTAATGATTTTTGAATATTTTGATTGAACTTTTTAAGATGATATGGTTAGTTTTTCTTGAAACTACTTTACAATATAGGTGCAACTTTTGTATATTTTGCATGCCTGTTATACTTGTAATTTGTGGCCAAGGAATGTATTGGTGGCATGTCCAACTAAAATGACACGCCCTTTTTTGTGACTGAAGAGGAAGATTAACGTAGTACCATAGAGTCAAATGTCTCGTGTTCAAGTCCTTATCGGCGTGGTTTAATTTGGTTAAGTTTCTTGGTGTACAATATCTCAATATATAGTTGCTTGATGCTTAAAATTAGTGAATCATTTTTTTGCTTGATGATTCATGCCCTTTAGGTTATCAATTAAACCGATATCGTTTAGTTTGGTACCCAACTTTCAAAATCGTGTAGTATTGACTCGTAACCAAGTCAAAACGGTTTAAGATTGACGTGGCGTAATGAATTCAGAAAAAAAATACTAGAGATAAGTGGAGGCACAAGGAATCCCACTAAAGTAACTAACATGTGAAACATGTTCTTCGATATTCCAATCCATAAAATATACAATAAATCTTTAGATTATTATTTATTTATTGAAGATTTTAGAACTTTTTTAATGAGCCCTGGGTATTGCTATGATATCCAATTGTGCCCAAATATACCTTCAAGATTTTTTTCTTAAATGTTTTGATGCGTTTCCACATCTATTTTTTTCTTTATTTAAATTAAGAAACCTACAACATGTTAATTCTAAACTGCTTTGACTTAGTTCGGGGACCAAACTATATGGTATTGAAATTTGGGTAACCAAACTGAAGAGCTAAGGGGCCATATATTGACATTTTCCTAAATAAAATGTGCCAAACGATGATGATGCAACCAAAGAGAATTAATATTCTTGCCATTAAACATGTGGACGTATGCTTTGCATATATACTTCATAGTAAACCAACTCGTCAATTGTGAAGGTTCAGATTACTACAAAAAGTACAAAGTCAACTTCCAAACTAGCCATAAAAGATCTCTCATCTTGCAGCCAAATCACTCCCCCCAAAATTAAAGCATCTATAAATCCACACACATCATCATACATTGCGTTTGCAGCCTCACACTCACACACCGCCTCCCAATCTCGCTATATGAACCCACACTCGCTTACTCCTCTCCTCGCACTCCCAAGTTTCCCAGAACCAGCCTCGATCACGCGCTCCACCACACCGTGCGAGATGGCCTCCACGACGCAGCACCGTGGCGCCACCCTCCTCCTCCTGCCCGCCGCCGTCCTCCTCTTGGCCTCGTCGATGGCGACAGCGCGCGCCGCGGCGGCGGCCGCCACCGGCTGCGCGAACGACAAGTTCCCGGCGAACAGGAGCTACGCGCACTGCGCCGCGCTGGCGCAGCTCGGCGCCACGCTGCACTGGACCTACGACGCCAAGACCGCGCTGCTGTCCGTGGCGTTCGTGGCGAAGCCGCCGCCGGGCGCCGACGGCGGCGGCGGCGGGTGGGTGTCGTGGGCGCTCAACCCCACGGGCACCGGCATGAGGGGCGCGCAGGCGCTCGTAGCCTTCAAGCGCGGCCACCCGCCGGCGTACGTCGTCAACACCTACAACCTCACCGGCCACCGCGCGCTCGGCGGGGACCCGACGCCCATCGCGTACGAGGCCACGGACCTCGCCGCCGACGAGAGCGGCGGGGAGGTGCGCCTCTACGGCAAGCTGCGGCTGCACCAGGGGATGGAGGTGGTGAACCACATCTGGAACGTGGGGTCCGCCGTCGCCGATGGCGCGCCGGTCAAGCACGCGCTGGCACAGGAGAACCTGGACGCCAAGGGCAGGCTCGTGCTCTCCGGCAGCGTGCTCGGGCCGGCGCCGGGGCCAGCGGCAGCACCGGCGCCCGGCGGTTCGTCGGCTAAGCATGGCAGCGGCGGAGGGGCGGCTGCCCCGTCCGGTGCGAATTCCACGGCGGCGGCGGCCACTTACGTGTCTGCTCCTGTGCTCATGCTTCTGGCATTCGCGGGGTTCGTCTTGGCAACTATAGCATGAGCCCCCTCGAAGTTGGCGTTCGATCTAGCTTTTGGACTGTCGTGACGAGTAGCAAATGACATTGGTGACATCGTATACGTGCAAGTGTGTGTGCGCATTTGCTGATAGATATCCTCTCGGTCATGGCGAACCCAACATGTTAGTTTCGTTTATTTCCGTCGCAATGCATGGAGGGGTTCCTTCTAGTTTATCACCTGCTTTATTGACATTCAATTTCTAGATAATGCCTCTGTTCTAAAATATACTCCGTAGGTCATTTTGGCTTTTTTAGATTCATAGTTTTTGTATGTATCTAACTATATATCAGGTCTAGATTCATAGCAAAAGCTATGTATCTAAGGAAGCCAAAATAATCTACATTTTGGAAGGGATGGCTCTGTGTAGGTTGTTTTGGCTTTTCTAGATTCATAAATTTTGTTGTGCATCTAGATGTACGCTATGTCTAGATACATAGCAAAATCTATGTATTAAAAAGTCAAAACGACCTACAATTTAGAACGAATGTAGTATCTTCTATCTCTATATATCTCTATCTTTATCCCTATCATTATTTATCTCAAAATATCTGTATCACCTATCAATCTATCGGATACTGATTATTATTGAGATGCATAAATTAAACCAACACCCGGTTTAGTGTGGATCACCTATCATTTATCATTATTATTATTATAAACATCTAGCAAATACACCCATGTTGCGTGCTATCTTTATAGTATAATGTGTAAAAAAACTCAAAACCACCAAAATAATTCAGAAAAAAATTGAAGATAACGGGAGACAAGGAATCCCACAAAAATAA
This sequence comes from Echinochloa phyllopogon, assembly GCA_033239725.1. Taxonomy (NCBI): domain Eukaryota; kingdom Viridiplantae; phylum Streptophyta; class Magnoliopsida; order Poales; family Poaceae; genus Echinochloa; species Echinochloa phyllopogon. The sequence goes on along the minus strand of BTCW01000002.1, from coordinate 42,107,801 downwards.
CGAACATGTGAAACAAATTCTGCAAATTCAATAAATCTTTAGATAATTTTTATTTATTGAATATTTTCTTTGAAGATTTTGGAATGGAAGTTGTTTAATGATCCTTAATATATTGCCGTGATATTCCTTGTGTCTAAAGATACGTTTAATGAGGCATAAATCAATCGATCGGGCAAGAACCAGCAGTTTGGAGTAAGCAACAGTAGTAATCCGTGTACAGTTGGGCTGGGCCTTGAATCTTCAGTTCAACTAAGCCCACAAATATCCGGACCAAGCAAGGCCCACAGCACTCGCACCGGTCGCGTGCGTCACCTAACCGTCACGTCCTGCGTAAGCCATGAACGGCGAGTTTACTTCCGAGGCCCGCCGCGCCCCTCCGGCCGTGGTTCACGGGTCAACTCCTCCTCTCCATCGACACGCCCCGAATCTCTCTCTACCGTTCTACTGCGCACGATACTGGCCGCTGGACCCTCTGTGCCTGTGGTGCGTATATGCACGTTTTTCTCCGAAGAAGCTTGGCTCACTAACAACATTTGACATTTTCATTCCGTCAGGTGTGTAATGTAACATGCTTACGGCCTTCTTGCACTGCACTCCCCCGGCATGATTGGACCTCACGTTCTACCATGTGGCGCACGTCGATCTGTACTGTACCTACGTAGAAGCGTGTATGTATAGCCTCGGTGAACGAAGCAATGTGATATATTTGCTGCAGAGAATTAAAGAGAAAAGTTATTTATTGTACATGAACGTGTGTCTACTTGTTTCTTATTTGAAATGGTCGTAGCGAAATTACCGAATTATAAGCACCCACATCCACATACATTGTATCTATCTGGTACGTACGTACTCGGACAGTTGCATCCTCACATGACCATGGGGCATCCCGATTCTCTCCAGCGTTCTCGCTTTCAATTTCCCTCCGATCCCCGGCCTTGTGCTATATAAACCCTCACACACGCTCTCTTCCTCCAGCGCGCACTCCCATCCCATCCATCCAGCTTCCGCTAATACTACTCCCTAGACCCTCAGGCCTCACGCTTTCACGCCGTCCGAGAAGACGTACGATGGCCTCCGCGACGCAGCGGCAGCACCGGCGCGCCATCGCCGTCCTGATGGCGGCCGCCGTCCTCCTCGTGGCCTCCTCCCCGCGCGCGGCGTCGGCGGCGGCGGCGGGCTGCGCCGGCGACAAGTTCCCGGCGGGCCGGAGCTACGCGCACTGCGAGGCGCTCCCGTACCTCGGCGCCAGGCTGCACTGGACCCACGACGCCAAGACCGGGGCCCTGTCGGTGGCGTTCGTGGCGCGGCCGACGGGCGCCGGCGGCGCCGGGTGGGTGTCGTGGGCGATCAACCCGACGGGCGACGGCATGAAGGGCTCGCAGGCGCTGGTGGCGTTCCGGGCCTCCCTGGCGGCGCCCTACGCCATCAACACCTACAACGTCACGGGCTACAAGCCCTTCGGCGCCACCTCGACGCCCCTCGCGTTCAAGGCCACCGACCTCGCCGCCGACGAGAGCGCCGGCGAGGTGCGGCTCTACGGGAAGCTGCAGCTGGCGCCCGGCACGCAGGAGGTGAACCACATCTGGCAGGTGGGCTCCACGGTCACCGGCGGCGCGCCGATCAAGCACGCCTTCGCCAAGGAGAACCTCGCCGCCAAGGGCAGGTTCGCGCTCTCCGGCGCCGCGCTGCCGCTGGCGCCCGCGGCCGCGCCCGAGTCTGAAGACGCCAGTGCCGCCTCATCCTCACCGGCTAAGGGCGGCGCCGGCGCCCCGTCTGGCGGGAAGCCGTCGGCCGCCACGGCCGCCGCGTCTGCTCCGGCGCTGATGCTTCTCGCACTGGTGGCGGGTTTCATGGCGATCGTATGATCGATATATCTCGTGGAGTGACACACCGGTGTTGTGGTCTCGATCATCCCTAGCCGCGCGATGAGTTCAAATTGTTGCTAGGTGATGCTTTTTTTTCTTGTTTTCGTTGCATGTGTTCTTTATCTGATTTATTACTGTATTGGAGTATTGGGTTATTACCTCATTGTTGAATGACTGGAGAGCTCCTGTTCTGATTAGCAGGATTGTTTTCTTTGTATTTGAATTTTCAAATCTGGTCCGGAAGAAAAGGAACGTTGTGTTCTTGAGTGCCAACGGTGATGCCTGCCATTACCTTTTATGCTGTAAAAGAATACAGTCAACTTGTCGATTCTATAATGAGCCAGTGATTTGAGAGGCCGTAGATGACTGGACGATCGAGTTGGTCAGCGGTTGACTTTCCATTGATGCTACGCCGATCGCGGTGAATCTGAGCCGCCTCGGTTGATCCGAGACGTTGCATTGATGCTGCAGCTTAGTAGAGCATTAGTTTAGCTTACCGGTTCCGTCCGGGCGAGGGGGTGTGCATACGCCGTTCGCTCGGAGTATGCAAGGCACGTGGTCGGTGGTCCGATGCCAGGCAAGATCCTATGATTGTGGCGCGGTTCTTGAGTTCATGGCTGGTGCAGTGGCTTTCAAGTGTAATCCAAGTGGCCGCTTCAAGATCTGTGCCTGCACGCTCTTGGAGGCAAAACCTCCTACACTGTTACCATGATCCGATCGACAAGATGGAACGAACTTGCCGAGCACTGCCACACTATTTTTGAATTTTGAGAGCCCACGACAAAGCAACACAGGCCACATGAAAACCCTATGGCGAGCGACGGCCCGCAATCCACCCAACCGAATTGTCTATTGGATCGTAATATCCTACGGCCCACCATAATGGAATCGCGGCCCCTGTGTGAAGCCATGGTGGCAGCGGCCCACAAGGCCCGATCCCACCACTAGGGTTCTCTCGGTGACATAAGACCCTCTCTTCCTCTGCTCTCCCACCTGCCGCCCGCCGCCGCTCTCGCTCGCCCCGTCGCATCTCCGCAGGGTTCGCAAAGGTACCGCCGCCAACCTCGTGTCGCCGTGGCTCCTCCCATGGAGCTCTCGAATCCTTTGCCCTCGTACTTTCTGTTTCGTGGCTGGCTCCACTCCCAGCTTGGCGTCTGATCGCTCGTATGACCTCTTGCTCGTGCTCCTGCAGATGGCGGTGCCGCTGCTGACGCAGAAGATCGTGAAGAAGAGGGTCAAGCAGTTCAAGAGGCCCCACCTCGACCGCTACAAGTGCCTCAAGGTTAGAAAAAGATTCACCCATTCTCTTGTTGCGCGAAGCCTTCACAGATTGCTTCGCTCTTCGTTGATTTAATGGCCGCCAGCCCGATTGCTGCAGTCTTCGTTGATTTAATGGGCCGCATGCTAGCTACCTTGCGTAAGGTTCACCACCGGAAGAGTGGTCCATGCAGACATGCAATTCACGTTGTTTAGAATTCTACTAATTTGAATTTTTGGTCAGATTTTAGTCTGAAGTTGCTAGTAGCAGTTCCTTTGCTTGTGTTCGATTTACAATCATTCACTGGCAACCTGAAATATAAGCTTAGCTCGTGATGAAGCAGTGTAGTGCCATTGAAGCTATTAATCTCCCTGGTTAATGCAAACCTTGTGGCCTAGGAATTGTTAGAGACCTGGTCTCCTCTTGTGTGTGAATTGATTAGTTTACACTGATGTAATGGAACTGTTTATGTAGCTTTGTATGACGTAAAACCTATACTGTAACAGTCTAGCAAATGACCATTACTTTAGGCCATGTTGGTGACTGGGTGATTTCAGAATAAATGTGCTATGCTGTGCCAAAGTGCCAAACCATGGCAGCGTGCCTTGGGTATGACCTGCACCTCCAAGCATAAGTAGATATCCTTTAAAAAAGATGTGCACTTCTTTCTGATTGTCACCGGGTCAATATATTTGCATCAGTTATATTCGTTGTTGCTGCTGTTGTTGCTTTAGTTGAAAGAGCTAATTTTGCTGATTTTGATTTCTGCAGGCAAGCTGGCGCAGGCCCAAGGGTATTGACTCCCGTGTAAGGCGGAAGTTCAAGGGATGCACCTTGATGCCCAACATTGGATATGGCTCTGACAAGAAGACCAGGCACTACCTCCCCAACAAGTTCAAGAAGTTTGTTGTTCACAATATCTCCGAGCTGGAGCTGCTTATGATGCACAACAGGTGATTGTTCTGTTTCACCTTTTGAAAGCTTTTGATGGTGCCACACATCCTGTGATTTTACTTCATAATCATACCGAAAAGCTTAGTCACAACATATCTTACCTCTGGACTGGGTGTAGCAGAAATGGTACTGTCCCCATAGCAATGAGCTATGAGCCCTAAAATATCTCTGACTTATGTTACTTTTACTCCTTAAGTTATATGTTCTGTTAATATACTTAGTATTTGATCTTTCAAATGCCATCTTTGCTTACATCCGTTTTTCTGCAAAACAGGACATACTGCGCTGAGATTGCCCACAACGTCTCCACCCGCAAGCGCAAGGAGATTGTCGAGCGTGCTGCACAGCTTGACGTCGTGGTCACCAACGGGCTTGCAAGGCTCCGCAGCCAGGAGGACGAGTGAAATGCTCAGTAGTTTCAGTTGTGTCGGTCGTAGATCATTACCGAGATTGGAGATACTTTTTCACCATTTTTATGCTTATGTTAGACTTGTTATGTGGGCATAATTTGTGCGATGAATGAACTGTGATGGCAAGCACCATCTAGTTTTGACCGGACATCTTGAACTGTGTCAAATGACTCTCCAATCCTTCAGGTGGATGTGAAACATTTTTCTCCTGTGCGTAAATGATGTTCAACCATGTGAATTAGTACGAAGCTTTTGGTTTTCTGGGGTTAGAGCCGTACAGGTGCAGCCGACCCAGTGGGCCTAACGGCCGAGCCCATCTAAGGAGATCCAGCCCACACGACGCCATACGAACAGGGCCCATACGGCAAGCTGCTGCGCGTGGGGCGGTGGCCGGCCCCACGAAGGGGTGGTCCTGCGGGCCCAGCCAGCTTAACGCAACTCAGGCCCAACTAAAGCCGATGGCTGGCCGACGACGGCATCCACACTCACCCAATCTTTTCGTGTACTGCCTTGCAACAACCTACGGCCCATTCAGCAGCCGCTGCGCGAAGCGCCGTGGCAGCGGCCCAGACGGTCCGAGCCATACCCTAGTGGTTCTCTCTGCGCCATAACTCGTAAGACACTTTCCTCCTCTCCCACCCGGCCCCCGCCGCCGCCGCTCTCGCTCGCTCGCAACGTCGCATCTCCGCAGGGTTCGCAGAGGTACCGTCACCAACCTCGTCTCGTCGTGGCTCCGACCATGGCGCGCTCGAATCCTTTGCTGGTGTCTAATCGCTCTTGCGACCTCTTGCTCCTGCAGATGGCGGTGCCGTTGCTGACGCAGAAGATCGTGAAGAAGCGGGTCAAGCAGTTCAAGAGGCCCCACCTCGACCGCTACAAGTGCCTCAAGGTTAAAAGAAGATTCACTCAGTCTCTTGTTGCGCGAAGCCCTTGTTCATCATGCATTTGCTGCGCTCATTTGAATTCCTTGACTAGATTTTAGTATGGAAGTTGCTTGGTCAGTCGGTCACTATGTTTAAGCTTGATCATTTAGTTAGTGCAACCATGTAACCTGAAATTGTTAGGAGAGGGAACCCTCATTTAGTTAGTGCAAACATGTAACCTGAAATTGTTAGGAGAGATTGAGTCCCTCTTGTCTGTGAAAGTTGATTAGTTTACACTGATGTAATACCACTGTTTCTGTGCCTTAGGTTTAGGATAACTATACCTGCGCTTGTGTGGTAAACGCCTGATAATTCAGGCCCTGTTGGTGACTCAGTGATTTCGGAATATGCTATGATGTGCCAAAACCTGTCAGCGTGTTTTCCTCTATTCTGAATGAATGGAGTCTTGGATATGACCTCTAGCTCCGTGTTTCTGATTCATTGGGCCTCTATAATTTGCATCACCTAGCGTCACCATTGCTGTTTGCTTAGTAGTAGGAGCTAATTTTGCTGATTCTGATTTCTGCAGGCAAGCTGGCGCAGGCCCAAGGGTATTGACTCCCGTGTAAGGCGGAAGTTCAAGGGATGCACCTTGATGCCCAACATTGGATACGGCTCTGACAAGAAGACCAGGCACTACCTTCCAAACAAGTTCAAGAAGTTTGTTGTTCACAATGTCTCTGAGCTTGAGCTGCTTATGATGCACAACAGGTGATTGCATTTTTATTTACCGTTTGAATGCTTTTGGTGGTGTCATGGTCACACATCCTGTGATTTTTCTTAGTAACCATAATAGAGCTTACTTTACGTAGTAGCTTTCCTCTGAACTGAATAGCAGTATATGCTCATAGTAGGACACATTATATAGCGAAATGGCGTAGTGCTCGACGTCATGGCAATGAGCCATTAAGACAACCATTTTTTTTTACCCTGAATATGTCGCCTACTTTACGTGACTGATGAATAGTACTCCTGAAATGTGCTGTTAATATGCTCTCTTGTGTTTAGTGTTTATTAATATCACTCTTTGCTTACATCTTTTTTTGTCTCTGTGAAACAGGACATACTGCGCTGAGATTGCTCACAATGTCTCCACCCGCAAGCGCAAGGAGATTGTCGAGCGTGCTGCACAGCTTGACGTCGTGGTCACCAACGGGCTTGCCAGGCTCCGCAGCCAGGAGGACGAGTGAAGTGTTGAGTAGTTTTGGTTGCAGTGCTCAGTAGAACAGTACTGCGATTGGAGATATTTTTCCCATTTCTATGCTCATGTTAGACTTGTTATATGTGGACATAGTTTTGCTATAAGTTTTGATGGCAAAGTACCATGTAGTTTTGGCCGGACATCATGAGGTTTGTGAGACAAATTTTGTTCCCGTGCGTCTAATTTATCCCTGAAAATCGGCTCATGTATGTCCTTTTTTCCCACTGAAACGGACTCCTGTGTGTCCATTGATATCCTTCTGTGAGGAGAATATCATGTTGCGCTATGCCAATATCACCCAGTATGAAATGTCAGCCTAGCTTTTCGTTTGATGGGCCTATCGTCGCAGCCCATATAAGGCCCAGACACGCACTGGACGCCTCGAACAAGATCGAAGCGCGGGCAAGGCCCATTTCCCAAGCGTTTGCACATCTCTCCGTACTGCCCCCGTACTACGACCGCCGTATCGTATCGTACGCGCACCGCACGGCTCGTCGCAGGATGGCGTCGCGGTAAGCCGCCGAGCCGAGAGTAACCGGCCACAGATTGGGTCCGTCCGTCTCACAGCCACAGGCGGGTCCCGGGACCAGACCATGCGAGGAAGCGAAAACGCGGAGCCAGACGTTAGTTTCACCCGGATAAGATAAGCTTGCGGGTGGCGCCGCGGTCAATCGCCTCCGCTCGATCCGTTGGCTAAGCCGGCCGTGAAGGAGTTACTGTCACGGAGAACCCGGCGATCGGGACGCCCAGCTAATCCGTCCGACCCCGCCTCCAACAATCATTCGCTTCGCCATCATTGCGGGGCTCTTATCCCCTCCGATCCCGCCCGGAGCCGGACCGGGCCTCCTCTAGTCTTCTCCTCTCCTCCCGTCGGACCAGCAGCAGCGACGACGGGCGATAACAACAAATCGATAATCCCCTCACATTTATATATATTCATCGATCGTGCCGGGACCATTCGTTCATTCCATGCGATCGGGATCGCGCATTCACTCGTCGTGTCGCCGGCGCCATCATGGCAGGAGCCTATCGAGCCGGGGGGATAATTCAAACAGGCCAGGCCGATCCGATCGGGACGACGCGACGGCCACCCGTTCGTTCGTTGGTCCGGTCCGTGCGCGGGCGCCGCGCGCACTGCCCACAGTGTGCAGTGATCGCCCACCATCGATCGCGCAGCCAGGCAACACGCTACAGCTCTCGCCGCCTCCAATGGATGGATATATCGTATCGCGTCGCGTCGCGTCGCCCGCCATGTATATTCCCGGGGACCCCGGCCGGCCGTCACCGCTCGCTCGTTGTCGCTCCAACTCAGCGGCAGCAGGCGCATGGGTGCTGATCACGATCGAGAGGCCAAAGAAAGAGCCAGCCGATCGAGAGCTAGCGCCGATCATGCATGGCGCCACGCCGTGGCTGGTGGACGAGAGGCCTCACGGCGCCCGGCAACATGCACGACGCCAAGCCGCGCGCGTGGGACGCGCGTGCGTGGTAATCATGACCGGGCCGGGGCGGGTGGGGTTCGGCAGCGGCCGACGGCGACCCCGCGTGGCCTCGCGCGCGCCCCGGCCTCCGCCGATCACTACGGGGACGCGACCCGGCGCTGTCATCGATCGCCATATATCGACCCCGGCCGTGAACGCGACGCTGCATGCTCAGGGCATGAGTTAGTTACGCAGCGTGCGGTGCAAACCCTACTCTACCAGTCTACTACAGCTGGCCGGGGAGGTCGAGGTAGTCGGAGCTTGCTGTATCCAACCACGGGGAACAGGGATAACGCATCAATTGGAGAAACGACAAGAGTCTCAATAGTGTTTGTTTGAATTTGAATTGTGCGTGACCACGATAGCTTCAATAGTGTAATTATATCTCTAATATTATATCAGAGATAGTGTCAAAGTGTGAAACGACAAGAACACTCCAACTTCAACAGTGCAGATATGTTGGACTAATTTGTTGAGCTTTATTGGAGGTATACAAAACCGACCGAATTAAAAGCAATACTGTAGTTCAGTAAACTATCCTTATGCAAGTCCTTTCCCTGAGGAAATGGTTACGCAAGTATTAGTTTAACTCCAATACGTAGTGTGTACCCCTATATTTGTGATCACGATGACTTCAACAGTATATATAGCTATATAGATTTTTTTGGAAACTTTTTTTTTTGCGAAAGAGATTTTTTTGGAAACTGAGATAATGCATGCCAATTACACAAAGAACGAGAATTCAGTGACCCTTCTAAGAAGAAAATTGGCCGAACAAACATCAACTTCTCCGTAACCTATGTTTACGCACGTTTTTTCTCTTCACTCCGATAATGCTCAAGCAATTTTGGATCTTCTTCATTGCTGCAAGTTGTTGTTTTCTCAATTAATTTACAGGTAGCGTCCAAGTACGTGGCACGTTGGAGCATCAAGGCGAGTCATTCTTGCAAGAAAGGGGCTTTTCAAAGTCTTCGAAACACTGTTGGCCAGTACTAAACTACTAATGCATTTCACGTATGGGATCTTCTCGTGAGCTGTACACCCTTTCAGCCGTCAGTTTTCCACAGGCACTAGTGTCCACTCTCCGGAGGAAAGGACAAAACCTGCGCAATCTCTGCACGATCAGAGATGGCTATCGCCAGAGAGCAAAGGACCGGGGCCGAGCGCGACACGGAACCTACTTGCAGGGAGCCAGCGCAGAGAAGGACGAATACGCCGTGGTTTTTTTAAGGAGATCGATACGCACGTATAAATCAGGCACGAGAATAAGGAGACAGCACGGGCCCGATACTGATGCCGACAGGAGACTTTGGTGTGTTGGCTTTGCATTGGCATTAGTGTGCAGGAAAACGCTTCGGTTTCAGAGGTCTTCAGTAACCATACGGCAATCCGCAGCCGTTTACAAACACTTGTCTGAAGAAACAAGAAACTGTCAGTGCAGAAAGCCATCCGAAGCAGATCAGTTGCGCAGGCTCTTACCATCTGCCGCTATCAACTGAGGCTTTACATTCAGTTTCAGAGCTTGGAAGCCATTGTCAACAATACCCAGTTGGTGGAAGAAAATGATTACTGGAGTTATATTGTAGGCAATGGCTGCTACTCTTCAAGAACTCATCGAGAGTATTAAAGTCATGAAGGGGCACAGGGGATTACATAGAGCATATCCTCATGCCGGTTAAAGCATACAAATGGTTATTACTGAATTGAAGGACAGGCTTACTATTAGTCTAGAGTTGTTAAAGAGAGAATACGGAGTTTCAAGACTACAACCGGTGTCATTTGCCAAGAAACTACCGAGGAGTTACTGGAGCACCTTTTCCTGAAGTGTAGTTTCGCTAATGACTTTTGGAACTTATATCATCTGCAGTCTGATTAATATGGAACCTTTTCAAATTCTAGAGAGCTTCTCTCGAATTAAATCTGAAGGTTCCCTTCTTTATGGAGACTACATCTGCATTTGGTTAACTGAAACAACTGGAGTACATCTGCAAGTCAAGGGCGCTAACTTCTTAAGGCTGTTAAAGAAACCTTCAAGCATAAGTTTGCCATGGTTATCCATGTTCAAATTTATATCACAAATGACCGAGTGACTAACAATTTAAGTGTGGTTTGCGTTTTTTAAACTTTTCCTTTTAATATGCATATAATCAGTAGGTTCTTGCCTCTCCCGTTACCTCAAAAACATTTATCTGTTCTTATTTTGAAGGGTAGGTAATAAACTAGAAATATCTCAGCCTCTACCTCTAAAGATGCCCACGGCGGTTATTTTGGCAGACGTGAGTGTGAAGCTTCCTGAATTGCCTCTTCTGGATGAAGCTGTGCAGAGCTGTGACCTGACGGTGACTAGTGCTACCATTTTCTGCTGTGAGCCTGAACCAAAGATGGACGACGAGCAGCGGCGCTTTGTCAAAAGCGGGCAGGATTCGGTTGCGGCGTGGATGGATGGGAGCACAGTGGAGTACCACGAAATGAGATCCAGCAGGAACCGAGAAAAAAAAGCGACGGCTAACCTACCGAAACTGGAGGACAACGACGCCCGGATTGTTTCTACGTAAACGACGGGCTGGCAACAGGCAAGAGCCATTCAGGATTTACCCCCCAATTAGACGAGTTGTTTGAAAGGGAGATGCGTTGGCCAGGTAGAAATGTCAGCTTGCTCTGGTCATCCTGGCCTGCTCATTTCCGATTTCTCCAACAACTCTTGTACTATCAGCTTGTTGTTTCCCTTTAACTGCTGCAGGTTTACAGGATGTATGTCTCATAATGTGAACGGTTTTGATCAGTCTAGTTGAAGAATAGATTCACTATGATTAATTCACTGAATACACATAGCAAACTCAGGTGAAACACCAACAAGATGATGGAGGCATGGAGCATAAAACTTTGTAGAAAGCTGAGGAGAAGCATCTCGTACAGAATTGATTTTTCGTCTTAAAGATAAAATGGGACAGTACATGGTATACTTCCAATACCAGCCAGTGTTCTTACATATTAGTAGAGCTTTAGAAGATGGTGCATGTAATATTTGCACCATATCTATTACACAACCTACTTTAATTTAATCTTGCAGGATCATATGATCCCTATGAGAAGAATCTGAGTTGCCGTGCATCCAGCATACCATGGAATGAATCAGTTCGCAGGCCTAGACTCTAATGACGGTCAGCTTAGGAGAGCTTCACTTGCCACAGGTCTTCATACTCCTCCCTATATACAAAAATATCAACCTTGGAGATCACCAGGGACTAGAACTCAAGCTTTGTCTGATCAGCTTGTAACTGACCTGCATCAGTTATGACATCCGTTATTAGTCAAATGGTAATCACCCGAGTGTGCAATTTAATTGATCATCAATCATTAATGCACCGTTTGCTTACCATCAAAATTGGATACTGAAACCCCATTCTCTTGGCTTTGCTCACTCACGATAGGCAAAGTGTTCTGTAGGCCCTCCTCCCAGAACTCCCTTTGCTGAGGAACAAAATCAAGGACACTAGTATTATGATAAGATTCATATTAATTGCCATTGGTTGTATAGATTGCTGATTGCTCAGGCAACAATCACCTGCTTTTGAAAAGCAAACTGTGGGTTGGTCGCGTGGGGTAGAGCTGTGTCTAACAGACTTAGAGAGCACTGATCCTCCATAGCACCCGAACCGAAGGACTGGAAAATATCCGCTTGGTCACAAAATGGAAAAGATGCACCCGCACTTTCCAACTGAAAGACCGAATTCACTGAAGGTCCACATCCTTGGTACATCTGAATTAACCGAAAAAATAGCGCATTAGGGGCAGAATGTTTCGTAGATCCAGAGCATCAGAAATGAGATAGTTCAGGCTCACATCTTTGTGTAGGAGCGTAGACAGGTTGCTGAAGTCAAGTTGTGGGTTCACAGTCGCAAGCTTCATGGACAGGAACTGAAATTGTAAGCAGCAAAAAGGGATTAGAATTTCGAGCTCCAACTGACACAATCAAATGGAAGAATGTGAGTGGCATCCTCACCTCAACTTGCTGCTGAAGTGATTGCACATAGTTTATGATCTCGTCAAGCATGAGTGCCTTGCCAACCACCTAAAATAGGCAATCCCCTCAGATTAGCTAAATTATGGGTACCAATTGACACTCCGAGGCAAAAGTTTGCTGTCCTTGAAACCTATTATGATACCTTGTTGCATCCTGGCACGAGGTCCTGAAGAAATTTCATCCTCTGGCTAATCTTCTCTCTTCTAACCTATCAAGGCACCGAGAAGAGTGTGTGATTGTGAATTCTAAGCCCAATCACAACAATTCTGCTTGCAGTTCAACTCAAATTGTAGGAGCCAAGTGGAATTGCAGTGCCTTACCCTCTCTGCAAGGCTGTGGCTGTCAGTCGCCTGCCCTCGCCGCGCCCGGACATGGACGTAATCCTTGGGCGGCTCGACCGGCGGCTTGGGGCTCTTCCCCTTGCCCTTCTTCTGCGCTTTGTCTTCAACCGAGCCGTCGCTCGCCGTCGCCTCCTCCACCTTCGGCTTCACGGGGCTCCCACCGGCGCCCACTCTGCACTTCTTCCCGTCCGGCCCCTTGGCCTCCCCGGCCTGCAAACAAGGATTCAGAATGAGACCAACGCATCACGAACCAGCAAGCTAAAATCAGACCATTCCATGGCGGAAGGGTCCATCCACTGCGCGCGCTGGTCGTTCCCGCACCTTGCCCAAGCAGGCCTCCTTCGCGCCGTCGGCACCCGCGGGCGGCGCCGCCTTCCGCTTCCTGGCATTGCCGCCGCCGTCACTGGCGCGCGCCCACGCCGGGTCCGACACCGAGGACCCCTCCGGCGACCCGCCGGCCCCCGCCGCGACGCCGGGCAACCCGAACAGGGCGGCGCCAACGCTGCCGCCGCAGAGCGTGTCGAGGAAGCCGCCGTCCAGCGCGGCAGCGAAGTCGAGCCCCGGGGCCGCGGCGGAGTGGCCCATGAGCAGGCTGGCAACGTAGTCGCTGTCCATGGGGGAATAAAGAGAGAGAAAAGCCGCCGCGCGCCGCAAGAATTGCGCAGGAAGCAAAGGGGGAACGGGGAGGAAGTCTTGCTCGGGTCGTCCCGTCCCGTCTCGTCTCCTCCGAGCTCGAGTCCGCGGCGGATTTGGGGGAAAGCGAAGCTAGTAGGCGAGGCCTCGGAGCCCGGTAGGTAGGGGGGGAGGGATTTATAGAGCGGTGGTTGCCGCGGCGCGGCGCGGTGCGGTGCGGTTGGGTCGGGGCGGGCCGCCCGCCGCGTCCGGCGCGGTGGGATGCTTGCGGCGGTGGGTTACCGCCGGGTTTCTACGGCGGCTGCGGCTGCGGCTTCCCTCGCGGGGAGGAGGGGAGGAGGAGGGGAGGGGGAGGCGGTCAAAACGGAACGGGACGGCGGGCGCAGGCAGGCAGGCAGGGCGAGGAAATAACGGTCTCGGCTACTGACGCTCACCATTGGGGGGCAGTGCCCCGGGATTTCTGGCTCGGGAGAAGACGTTTCTGCCCCTGTGCTGTCCAGCGTGTTGACAGCCTAGTAGCCTACACCCGGACCGTGAAAGAATTTTAAAGAAATGGAATGCCGTTCTCCAGTAGTTTGTGACCTCAAAGGCTCAAACTAGTCAAAGCTTAAGGCTGCTACTCCATTTCATCTAGAAATAAAAGGAAAAAGTCTATTTCACCCCCCTAACCTATGAGGGTGGAACACATCACTCCCTAACCTACGAAAATGGATTTTTTTACTCCCTAAACTTTCTAAAACCGGACAAATCACCCCCTGAAGCAGTTTTAAAAAATCATAATAAATCACAAAAAAAATCATAAAATGAAAAGTCAGATTGTGTTGGACTTCAAATTAGTAGTTCTATGCAGTGAACATATAATACGGAATGTTTTAGTACATGTTTTTTCCTGTAACTTTAGATCTATGCTTTTCTTCATATCTGTAAAAAAATCTACTAAAACATATCATATTACATGTTCAATGTGTAGATATACTCATTTGAAGTCCAACACAATTTGATTTTCTATTTTATGATTTGTTTGTGATTTATTATAATTTTTCAAAACTACTTCAGGGGTGATTTGTCCGATTTTAGAAAGTTTATGGGGTAAAAAAAATCCATTTTTATAGGTTGGGGGTGATGTGTTCCACCCCTCATAGGTTGGGGGGTGAAGTAGACTTTTTTTTCCAAAATAAAATATAGAGTACGTAAGTTGTTTAGGATTTTGTAGAGTGCTATATTATAGAGTCAGTGCTATTGTATGAAAAATGTGGTGTTTCAAGTAAAAATTATGATGAATTGAGTGATATCGATTTTTTGTGTGTCGATTGTCAAACTTATAAAACTTTTGGTCGGAACCTCTACGTTCTTCTTCGATTCCTCGTAACGCCAATGGTGTGCACATGTCGAATGGAATCTGAAACGGGAGTGTATGATTTGCAGGCAAATAAAGCCATCCTTATCCTATGATTGCAATTGTTTCTTCCCGTTTATGGAACTCTACCCGGCCCAATCAGCAAGAACTGGCGTTTTGTTATATACGGAGTACGTAGAGTCTAAATAAAACATTTAAGCGTAGTTTCTCTGTTGTTGCAGTGTGCACCACTGCGCAGGTTGCTCAATATTATACGATGTGCACATGTTGAACGGAATCTGAAAGATGAATGTATTATCTACAGGCAAATAAAGTGATCTTAAATTATCTTAAGATGATCGCAATTGCTTCGATCTTCCCATTTATATGGAACCTCTCCCGGCCCAATCCGGATGCACGACGCTGATGGAGCTACTAATCCATTTATCGATAACTTGCGTTTTTGTTTTAGTACAGTTTATGATACATTTAAGAGCGTGGTGGCTTCCCTGTTGCTGCAGTGTGCTCCACCGTGCCGTGCAGGCTGCTCGGCAGAAGCAGAATGGGAATGGATCTGGCCACGCCACGCCTCGCCTAATTGCCTCGCTCAGTTCAGCAAACCTGGCGCGAAACGCTACCCGTAGCTACGAAATGAAGGTGCCTAAAGATCAATAAGTATGCCTTTATTTCCATGCTCTGAATGGCAAGCGCCCTTTAATCCGTCTGCTCCCCGTCCCTGCTTTTATTGGCTTTTTGATAGGTGAGGCGATCGGCATGAGTTCCACGGGTTGCATCTCACCTTCCAAAGGCTTCCGATCAGGACGATGGTGTTCATTCGTGAATTGGACGCGTGTAAATGGCTGAATTTGAGCTCTACTGCACTGTACCCTAATTGGCTACCTACCCATGCATTCACAGGCTTCCATATTTACATATATACAACTTGCCTATCTGAATTTCAGAGAGCATCAGATAAAACGGCAGATGGCGACCAATCATGGAGTCCCAACTTACGCAATAAGAACACACACCACCCTCTTCCTCAATCAACTGAATAATAAGAAGGCAAAGCCGGAGTTGGCGATTGCCATCTCTGGCGATCGGAGGCGTGTGCGTACGCACAAGGGCATGAAACAAAATCGTAAATGAGGCCGGGCCGTCCCGCGAGAGAGATCGTCAAAGCCGCGCCTCCGCAGCATTCAGTGCTTCCTTCTTCCCTCCCCCGTGTGTCCTGGACGCCGGATTTTGGAAGATCTCCGCGTATGATGCCATATTAAAACACAGGCCGCGGCTGCTCCTGAAACATAAGCGCATCGTGAATGATCGATGCAAGTGCTACGAAGAATGGATAGCTGGATCTGCAAATGCGGCGCGTACAGGAGTTTGTATAAGAGAGGAAAATGCGGAAGGGCTGCGGTGTCGATATAACTTATATAGTATATATTTGCAAAGAATTCTCCAGACCGATATAGTTGCAGTCCTAGAAATGACTCGGATGCCCATACTCCTCGTTAGGGTAGTAGTGTGAATGCCGCAGCCCCTCGGCAGAGCGAAACATTCGGCGTTTGTTTGGCTGGTGGCTGATGCTGATTTGTGCTGAGAGAAAAATACTGTTGACTGGTGGCTGATAAGCCAATGGAACGGGCCGATATCACTTGTTATAAGGTTAATCTAAGTGTAACAAAGGCTCACAAAAACACCCCCCGCGTCGCTCTCCTGGGGGCGGCACGGGCGGCCGCAACCCTAGTGCCGCCGCCGCCCCCTCCCTCCCGCACGGCGCCTCGCCAACACCGGAGCTCGCCGCCGGAAGCCCGTGCGGCAGCTAGGATGGCGGAGGCCGGGCCATTTGCCTCGCTCGCGAGCGGATCTGAGGGTGTCGTTGGGCGGCGCGGGTCGCCGGAGGCCGTCGGGGCGCGACGGCTGCAGGGAGCGCGACGGCGGGTGCACGACGACAAGGCAGCTGCTCGCGAGCGGATCTGGGGGCGTCGTCGGGGCGCACGCGGATCTGGGGCGCACGACGGCCACGACGCGACAGCAGATGGCGGCCCGGGCGCGGTGACGAGGCGCCCGGGCCAGCGGCAGACGGCGGCCGGCGAGCATGCCGCGAGGAGCAGCGGCGGCCAGCGCGTGGGGCAAGCGGCCCAGCGTGACTGCGGCAGCGGCGGCTAGGCCTCCCGGCGGAGGCGCGGGGCGGCCGTGGCCAGCAAGGCATGGCGGCAGCGTCAGCCGGCGGCGCGGTGGGGCCAGCAGCAGCTGGTCAGGAACGCCGGCGGTCACCGCAACAACAGGCGCGGCTGGGTGAAGTGGAGGTGCGGCGAGGTCACTGCCACGGTCGGGCTGCTTTGACCGTGTTTCCGGAGTACCGGAATTGAGCGTGCAGTGTGGGGCGGAGATACTCCGGACGTAAGGCCTCACCGGCTCTCCTGCCGGTGGAGATGACGACAGCGTTTTAGGGCATCGTTTTCCCCGCTGGAGGCGTCATTTCGGAGCTTCAATCCCGCTGCACGGGGTTCTCTGGGTGAAAACCCAGTCCACATTCTGGACAAATGATGGCGGCGGTGTTGGCGTCGTAACCTCCTTGGAGGCATCATTTCTAGAGACCCACCTCAACTCTTGGCATTTCTGGTTCATCGGTCATAGGCGGCTGCTGCCGGCGGCGGCAATCTCACTGCTTAACAAGCTGGACGGGTGTTGCTGAGCCCATGTGGAGGCGTTCGTGGTCATGGCGGCAATCGGAGGTCGTCACATGGTTGTCGGTTGAGCCGCTTGCAGCGGACCGCGGCGGCTGGCGTTGCTTTGCAATGGTAAGTGCGGTGCGGTACTGCGTCACTGGACGGCACTTGCGGCATCGGCAGCGTGGGACGACTTGTCTTTGCAGCGGGTCGCGGCGGATTGCTTCAGCTTGACTGGGCTTCCCGGTGCGGCACATCGTCGGAGGATGGCGCAAGCGACTTCTTCGATTGCAAGCGTGATAGCGGATTCTATGTGCGGGGGTGAAGCAAGGACGTGAGGTCGGCTTGCAGCGACGGCTAGGTGGTATGTGGGAGTCCTGGGAAGGCGGGGCAACTTCGCTCACCACTCTGACGGCGATTTAAGAAACGGATCCGGGATGGGGCAGACGTGGCGAGGCCCCCACGCTCTCGAGGCGACGAGAGGAGGAGTCCAACGGCGGATGTGGCGAGGCCCCCGCGCGTTGTGTTTTTCATGGTGGCGACTACGAGGCAGCCAGAGAGAGAGGTCCAGATTCGGTGGCATCACCCCGTCAGGTGGAGAGTGGGGTTACAGCGGCACTATGGCGGAGGGTCCCGCATGACGGTGGGTCTCTCGGTGTGGTGCGGTCTGCTTCTGTCGGTTTTCTTTCGGCTCAGGGTCACATCTGTAGGTTCTCGATGATTTTTTGGGTATGTATGTTGGTGGGTGCCGCGTCTGTCAGGGAGGACTTGTTGCTGTGTTTCCGTGTCGAGGTCCCAATCCGATCGGATAGAGGGCTCGCGCTGATGTCCCAATCCGACTGCCCTGAGTTGAGTTGTACTTTTTTGAGTTCTTTTTATTTGGTTGTAATGTCCGGTCCGGACTTTATCTTCTTTTTAATATAATCGGCAGCTCTCCTGCCTGGTTCGTTAAAAAAAAAGGCTAATCTCGGTCCTCCGTGTGACGTCACAATGTCAAAGGTCACTATGGCACAAGAGGGAAATGCTAGCCCTAGCTGCATCTGCAGATGCGGTGCATACATGAGTTTAGCCTTCTAGGAGAGGAAAACGCGGAAGCTGCGGTGTCGATAAAGCTTGTTTATTCCGCTTCGCGTGATTTGTATGTGGCCTAGTGGCACCAGGCAGGGCTTATGGTATTGGTATATGATAAATAATAATAACCTATATAAATAAATATATATTTGCAAAGAATTCTCCAGACCGTCATGGCTGGAGTCCTAGAA
Source organism: Echinochloa phyllopogon (assembly GCA_033239725.1). Classification (NCBI taxonomy): domain Eukaryota; kingdom Viridiplantae; phylum Streptophyta; class Magnoliopsida; order Poales; family Poaceae; genus Echinochloa; species Echinochloa phyllopogon. Next base: position 42,089,444 of record BTCW01000002.1, on the reverse strand, counting down.
CCCATACTCCCCTGTAGTGACTAGTGAACGCCGGAGCACATAGTTTTGCATTGCGTTTGCTTGCATTGCTAGTTGACTCACCACACCACTCCGTGGAAGACACTAGGTGCACGGACGGGGTCTTAGAGTGGACTAACAGCGATGCAGTTCATCTTGTTCTACTGACTACTGCTGCCAGGGGAGAGGTTTTTGTGGCACCGTGTCCGGTTAATCGCTTGGCATCCATCTTACTCTAATGACCAGAGACCTCGATTACGCTGCGATGATATGATGCAAGTCTGCAACAGCCACATGCATGCACCGTATCTTGACTAGCTTGACACGGCTACTAAAAACAATTAGCAGAGGCTGACAGTCTATGATTGCTCTATATATATGTTATCGTTACTGGATGGCACATCTCACAGCCGCACAGGTGCTGGCTTTTTTTGGCGCCGTGAAGCTGCTGCTACGAAAGAACAGGACGCGTAGCTAGATGCTATTACTTGCACCGGCTAGGAAATAGGAATATAGAGTACCAGGGTTGGGTGCCCTTTGTGGGATCTTTTTCGTACAAGATCAAATCATGTACTTGTTTAATTGGAATCATTGGAAAAGGTTTTGGGGTTAGGTGAATTCGCCAATCATTTCGTGCGGCTTTCGGTAGTAAAAATCTCCAATTTTGTCCCCCCTGCAGGTCATGACTCATGTGATTGCGACTCCTCCCTCCCTCTGCTTTAACAAATGGCTTCATTGTAGCATCAGCGGTGCAGTAAACTAGTCCTAGGGTGCTGCCCAATCGGTGAGTTTTATGTACAAAACGTTTTGAAAAATCTAGAGCGTGTCTCTCCCTTTCTTTTTCTCTTTCATATCTTGTCAGATTCAGCTTTACCATTGTCGTTGGTTCGATGGTTGTTGGATCTGAGCTAACAGCACTGAGGTGTGGTTTGGTTTGGTGGATCTCACACAGTAACACGAGATGACTACCACACATTTCCTCTTGCAAACAGTTCCTATGTCCATCTCTGAAATCATGCAGTCGTCTCTGACAAACAAGGTCTTGGCAACTGACGCCAGAAGCTTGCAAAGATTGACCTCTTCGATCACGCTAATACGTCAAGCTGTTGACGAGATCGAGGTTAAGTTAAAACTTGCTACACACGGGTTTTGGGCTGCTGCTGAACAGATTTCAACTTCGCCAACACACAAATCAAGGGGACGTTACTGTTCTTTGCAAACTACTCCATGGGCTACCCTAGCGTTTTAACTATGCAACACTATTCTGATATAAACCATGCGCCAATTCCGTGAAGACACCGCCATCATATTCAGCATCATACCTTGGGACCTTGTAATATGAGAACCAGACATATGAGCCTGGCCGCCTGGGTAGGCTACAAAACCCCTTGATTGTCATTTTGGTGCTTCCGCGGCCCAACCCTAGCGCCGCCGCCAACCCTCCCGACCTCCACCGCGCCTCGCCGCCGCCGGAGCTCACCGCCGGAAGCCCGTGCGGCGGCTATGATGGCGGCGGCCAGGCCACTTTCCCGGTTACGGGTCTCTCGCGCGCGGATCTGGAGCCGCAATGGACCGGAGGCCGGCGGCGCGTGGGCCTGCGGCGGCGGCACATGGGAGTCGGGGCCGGCGGCGTGAAGACCCGCGGAGGCCGGCGCGCGGGAGGGTAGATCGACGACTCGTCCAGGTGTGCGCCGACGGCGGCCGCATTTGTGAGGGGCCAGCGGCCCGCGGCCAGGCGGCGGCGGCCGGCTAGGGCGCGGCCAGGGAAGGCCAGGCTAGAGACCAGGCGCAGTGACGGCCCGCGGCATGGCGGCGGCATTTGGTCGCCGGTGCGGCCGGCGACGGATTCGGCCTGGTGTTGGAAGAGCTAGCTCCGGAATTTGCAACTACATTTGGTGATGACATCTTCAATTTTGCCTTTCTTTTTCATATAGACCAAGAGACATGAGTCACCTTGACTTCATTCGCGGATTCTCCTACTCAAAGACGGATTTCATCTGCAATTTATTCCTGGTGGATTATGCACGGGTACCCAGCGGTTACTTTGTAGCATGGTATCTCAGGTTACGAATTCAGATGGTCTGCCGGATTTGGAGTTCGTGGCCGTTTAAAGTGGATTAGGGCTGGTCTATATGGAAGCATTGGCCTAGTAAGAAGGGGGAAGCAACACGGTGTGACTTGTCGTGGTGGTAATTGCTACTAATTTATCGGTTCCAGGAAGAAATTCCTAGGTCTGACCTTAATTGGTTGAACCTGGCAGTGACCTTGTTGAAGGCATTGCTTGGATTAAGATGAATTACTCTCTCGTGAAAACATTTGATCTGGTCTTAATTGGTTGGGTCATTACAACGTTGGCATATGCGCGTGCCGTTTCCTCGTTGGAGGCGTTGTATCGGGAGCCTACTTCATAGTCCAAGAGTTGCTTTGGTTTGTGTAGCGGATGAAGATGAAGGCGCTTGTGGTAGTTTGCTAGGTCATGGTGCTCTCATTTTTGTTTTTTTATTGACTGTGTGCATCTTAGTTATGCAGAGGCCGGGTTGGATCTTATATAATTGTATCATCTCGATGTAATTGTCTAAGATCAATAAAGCTTCCCTTTTCCAAAAGAAGACAGTTACATATAGCTGGGAGACTTGGTTCGGCATTTCAGCAGCAAATCTAGTTCATCAGAGGAAGTAGCATATATAGGTTTGTATTCTACATGCTAAAGCACATCCGCAGGTGACCGGGGGAGTCCCCCACGCCCTTCGCCGCCGGCCTCCCTCCTCCCCCGCTTTCTCCTCGCCGTCGCCCGAGCAGGCCAGCCAGAAGTCCGGCACCTGCGAGGAGGGCGGCGGCGGGGTGGCTCCTCCGGTCGACGAGGCCACATCGTGCGGGAGGCGGCGCATTCTTCTCCGGCGAGGGCATGCCTGCTCCGATGTTTAGGAGAACAGATCCTGCCCTCCGCAGCCCGGGCGGCGTCCGTGCGTGGGATCCGGCGAAGGAGCTCGCCGGAATCCATGGAGGTCCCCAAGACAGTCGGCGGCGGCGATGGGAGCCTTGGAGTAGGGGACGAGCCCCTGGTTCGGATCTTGCAACTACATCTGATGACATCTTCAATTTCGCCTTTATTTTCATATAGACCGGGAGACATGAGTCACCTTGGCTTCATTCACGGATTCTCTTACTCGAATACGGATTTCATCTGCAATTTATTCCGGTGGATTATGCACGGGTACCCAGTGGCTACTTTGCAGCATGATATCTCAGGTTATGATTTCAGATGGTCTGGCGAATTTGGAGTCCGTGGCCGTTTGAAGTGGGTCAGGTCTAGTCTATATGAAAGTATTGGTTTGGTAAGAAGGGGGAAGCAACACGGTGTGACTATGTCGTGGTGGTAATTGTTACTAATTCACCGGTTCCGGGATGAAATTCCTAGGTCTGACCTTAATTGGTTGTACCTGACAGTGACCTTGTTGAAGGCATTGTTTGGATTAAGATGAATTACTCCCTCGGTGAAAACTTTTGATCTGGTCTTAATTGATTGGGTCACTGCAATGTCGGCACGTGCGCGTGCCGTTTCCTCGTTGGAGACGTTGTCTCGGAGCCTACATCATAGTCGAAGAGCTGCTTTGGTTTGTGAAGCGGATGAAGGTGAAATCGCTTGTGGTAGCTTGCTGCGACATGATCTTTTGGTCATGGTGCTTTCTTTTTTTTTCTTTTTTATGGGCTGTGTGCATCTTAGTTATGCAGAGGCCGGGTTGGATCTTATATAATTGTATCATCTTGATGTAATTGTTTAGGATCAATAAAGCTTTCCTTTTCAAAAAAAAAAATGCTAAAGCACAAACTTTTGTCCAGGTTCAACTAGATGTGACCAGCAGTTCAGACTTGAGACAACAATTACCAGTTTGCACGACGCAAGATGCAGTAGAAACCTGAACATTATTTGCAGCAAGGACAGAAATTTAACAGAAGCAAAAACATGCTGATAGCACTAGACAGCTGGGCGCCAACAGAATAAATAGACAAGGGCAATCTTACATTCGTTCATATCAAAACTGCTATATATGAGATGGTAGGACGATAATCATAATATTGCTACAGTTAAGTCGCTACTTATTGCTACGATAATCTACTTGCGCTCCTTTGTTGACACATTGTGTGCGATTTCAGCACACTATGTCCTGTTGGTGAAGGGAGCACTGAAATCGGGAAAGTGCTGCACTCCCAAAGTTTTTAAGTTTGCTGAACAATGGAAAAAAAATGCATACCTGTTGTGTATCATAACCAGCTCCAGCTCAGAGACATTGTGCACCACAAACTTCTTGAACTTGTTGGGCAGGGCAGGTAATGTCTGGTCTTCTTGTCACAGCCATATCCAATGTTAGGCATCAAGGTGCATCCTTTGGCCTACGCCAGCTTGGCTACACAGAATCAGGTTAATAAGCCTATATAGCCCAATAGGCTTCCTACTGATCGAATCGATCCTGTTGAGACTATTTCTTTTGTCGATAAAAAGGCTATTCATGAATACTTTGCATTTCAAAGAAAAAAACAATGGATGAGTTTGACTAAGAAGAAGATGCGTCATTTTAGAAATCTATTGGAATGGGCGATGAGATAAGTTCCACTTAGATAAGTTCCTAATTTTATGATCCACTTCCTTCAGTTATGTTAATCTTAGCTTCAACCTTGGCAATGGCTCCAAATAATCACGAGGGGTGAAAAATGGAGTTTTAAATGATCGTAAAGAAGGTTACATATCTTATTCATCGACATGAAGCCACAAACTTAAGCCCAAAAGATTGTAAAAGAAAAGGTAATCCTTTAGATAGATTCTCCGGAGTAAAAAACAAGTCAGAACAGATAAGGAGTTTGCTCCAGAAAAGGCTGATTGTTCTTGTGGAATAGCAAAATAGTCACAGGAAACGAATGTTCATTTCTCAAATGCATTACATTTGCTGAGTTCTGAGTAAAACGGTTTATGCATTCAACTATGTGATCTGGAAATCGTTTGATCTAGAAGCCGATCCTACTCTCCTTGCTATCTAAAGCTCACTGTCCTCGTCAGATTTGCTGGCTGGCTCCCCATTGACAGTGACAAGCTCTGTGTCAAATATGAGAGTTGCTCCGCCTGCAAGCAGAAAGATAAATGGCTCAGATCATAGACCTGCAATGAAACCGGATCTGACAAGAAACGGGAGTTGAAGGAATCATCCTTTTTCATGGCATTGAAGGGATCCATTTACCTGGCAGCGTTGGTAGCGTAATGCTGTTAAACCACTACATGTTGTTGCTATGCACAACAGTGTAATAATTACCCAGAAGGAATTTATCTCAAATAATCCCTAAGTGACTACCACGTTCATGTGCTCAAAAGACAAGGAGTAGACAATTTCAAAATAGCATACCTGGAATAGTAGGTGGTGATCCTTGAGGCCCATAGCCAAGCTTTGATGGGATCTTCAGCTTCCGCTTCTCACCAACACACATTCCCAGGAGACCCTGATCCCATCCTACAATAAAGGAATTCAGACATAGAAACAGAGCAAGAGCGAAACAGACAGTAGCCAATGGGTCCATTGCCATTTTAGTTACCTTTGATCACTTGGCCAGTGCCCAACTCAAATTCAATAGGGTCACCCCTTTCATAGCTTGAATCAAAAACTGTTCCATCGGTAAGTTTTCCCTGTCATAAAAAAATGACAGCAAGTGAGCATAACACATAAGGTAATTACTGTAAGCAGTGAGAGTTGTCAAATGTCTAGCATTAGAGCTTCTTTATGCATAATAGGCTGATTGATTTAACAGTTCTACTTCAAGTTTAAAGTCAATGGTAATACCATTTTTTCAAAAAGATCACAGTACATGTGTATGTCCCACTTTCCCAACTCAAACATAGGTTTTTTTAACTGAATGGCAAAAAAAAAGGCAGTCCAGTGGAAGATGACAGATTGTGACATGAAGGCCAGTGCTTAATGGGTAAAGAAACAATACATGTGCTACAAATACTCAAAGCAAGTATTAACTTAGTTCTACGTAGGACAAATGGACAATCGTCATTATTGATCTATTGTGACATAAGGAGACAGATGAGAAGGTAGAGCATTAAACTTACACGGTAGTGAACTTTGACCCTGTCACCTTTGTGAGCTTGAATGCTGCACGATTCTGGCTTGAACTGAATTTCACAATACATGCATAACATCAATATAAGAATCTGAAAAAACTAACAGATGCAAATGATGGTACCATATGCTATTATTTACACTCCATGGCAATTCTTACAGCATTGTTAAGTAAGAATAAACAAGTTCATTTAACTAGATATTCTGTTCTTTAAGAGAGAGGCAAAAGTGATTTCCCACAGTATAACCCTATGGGTGTATGAGTTGCTGAAAGCTTGATTTGATTTATTGCGGAAACTTGAAAAGAGTTTTTGGAACATCTCATGTTGATTTATAGATGAATCGAAGAGGTTCATATGCATTAGTAAATCCATTAGCTGTGAGTAATTCAAATATGAACCACTGAATTAGACTGATTTGTTGCACTGGAAAAACAACAGAATGCTGAGTTCCATGAAACAACCCTCCTCAGATCATGATCTAATGTTCTTGAATAAACACACAATATCAACACCAACAAAACCTTGGTTTCTCAATGGTCGAGTTAATCCCACCACAACGACCCAATTTCCGTGCACAGCTTTGCTTTCACCATAATATCCAGGGCATAATATAGCAACTTCTCCCAAATTTCGATCTGTTCCTAAGACTAGGATAGGGATCAAATCCAGTACCCGTAAACTAATAAATATCTAATCTGATCAAAACAAGATCTCCACACTACCGAACTACCATCCAATCAGCCAAGAGTCTAGTTGGTTGAAATGCTGAATCCAACCCCGACAATGAGGGGAACGGAACGTAGCAATTCGTACACGCAGCGGACAAAACAGTCCAAATAGGGGGAACCTGGAGCGGGTACCTTGACGCCGATCTGGAGCTCCGTCACGTCGCCGGATTTCTTGGCCGCGGCTGCGAGACACAAAAGCCAAATCAGATCGGATCAGAGGTCGCCGCGCGGGGCCGCTGCGCCCCCAAGCGAAACCGAGGGCCGGGGCGGGGGGGTCTACTCACCGACGACCAGCAGCGCGGCGGCGGCGGCGACTAGGAGGCAGAGAAGAGGCTGCGGCTTCGCCATGGCTTGTGCGAGGGAAGAGAGGAGGAATTCACCGATCTCGGGGGGGCAACGGGGGAGCCCTGTGCGTTATAAACTGCGCGGCAGTGGCTCAGGTTGACTGGCTGTTTGGCCGTTTAGGTTTGCTTGGGTTTAGTGAAAGTTAGTTTAGTTTAACCACGATGATGCGGCGGCCATAAGCCTCGCTTGATATAACACAATAGAAAAACAATACTGTTTTTAGAATAATATATAAACATGCGAATATAGAGAATTCTGCAACTAAGCTGCAGGTCAGCATTCGAAGCGAGTTTTTGCTATCACACCGGTGCCATTTTGATGCAAAACATGAATTTTGTTACTGCAATATTCATTTCTAGAAATGGGGATTCATATATTTGGTAAAATGTTTCACTATAGATATCCACGACCAAATGGAAAATTGTACAGTTCGTTGTGTTCATTCGCAGGCTGATAACTGATGTAAGTCCAATGGAACACGACTGTAATCCTTGATGTAGGCCCTGACGCTACTTAGCATGTTTCTTATGCACAAAACAGCACGTACGCAACCATTCAGTTCTCTCTCACAAGATTGGAGCTACCATCAAGCAGATTCAGGCGCAAATGCGACATATAAAGTCAGGTGGCGATACATCAAAATTGCACCAATTCAAAATATCTGACACTACGATAGTATATCAAACCCCCATTAATTCCACACACTATCTACACAGGACGGATAGCGTTAGTTACAGCGGCACATGTAGAGTTGTCGACAAAGGCAATATAACTCAAAAGGTCGAGAACGGCATTCTCAAGAAAGAAGGCGGCATCAGTGGACGGAGTGGCAGCAGATAAACGGCATCCACGGCTGCTTCTTTACTTTGGAACTCTTGTCAACATCCTTGCGAGGCAGTTTGGCAGGAGAGCTCCAGTGGTGACCGTCGGAGCCAGATTTGGGAGACACCGATTTTCCCGACGAGTTGCCGTCCTTGGAAACCCGACGCCGGAATGACAGTACTCGTTCCTTGGTGGTGGGTTTCTTCACTTGGTTCTCCGCGCTTGCCTCAGCCAGGAGGACCTTCAGAGGGACATGGACTCTTCCTGAATTTAGCCGAGTGCCTGGGGCGGCAATCTCTTCGTTCTGCGTGTTGTTCCCCTCTTGGCCAACTATACCGTTTTGCTGCTGCTTCTGTTCAAAATTATCTGTGCTTTGTGCTGCAAGCATCTGCTTTTCAGTGGTGTCTTGGGCAAGCATCTTTTCTTCAGAATCATCTGTGCCTCCTGCTTCATTCGAATTCTCTGGACTGGTGTCATCAGTCTGGGTTTTGTCTTCAACATCATCAGCATTGAACCCTGCATTCATCTCCTTCGTATCTGTGTCTTCAGTTTGCTTATTTTCTTCAAGATTTGCCATGCTCTGAACTGAACTCACCTCTGTACTGCCAGCCTGCTTCTCTTTGTCAACATGATCTGACTGTTGTACCTCGTTCATCTCTGCAGCACTGTCTTCAGTCAGTTTCTTTTCTTCAACATTAGCTGCATATGCATCCTTAGCAGTAGTGCTAGTAGCATGTTCAATTCCTACACCATCTATGCTTCGTACTGCAGTCATCTCCTTTGAACTAGCATCTTTGGCCTGCATATTTACTTCAACTTCTGCACTGACTGCATCGATATCCTGCATAGATACTGTACTAAACTCTGTGGAGGCTGCCTGAGATGGCACAAAAACGACACCACTTGCATGTCCATCCTCCTTCAGGCCATGGTCAGTCAAGCAAGTCTTGTTCACAAGTTCACTACTACTGACAGGCATGTCTTCCGGGCCAATTACTTCCCCATTTTCTATAGCACTTGACATGGATGGTATGCGTTCATCTGTAGTAATGTTGAATGAATTTCAGCCCATAAAATTCAAAGTTAAAGACTTGATGTAAAAACATACAGTAATAATGTCCTGAAGACTTGAAATATTTTAGCATACACAAATACTAAAAATCATGATTATGATATAAAGTTGTGTACATTCAACTTTTGAGGTGCACTGTCAATATACAAGGCAGTGGATTAGATAAACTCCTTCCATACTGCAATATTGTGGTTAAATCAACCACCCTAAAAAAACCTTAAGCATTCATCTCCAGCTTAGCATTGACTGCTGCTTTACAGAACATTGGCACAGAATGAAGAAAAAAAATTGGCCGACGCAATACATGATATCGATTTTGAACTCGGAGAAAGCAAAAAAGTATTAAATATGCAGTATACAACAGAGTTCACAAGGGCAAACTTACATCAAACAATGTGCAATTAAAGTGTCAGAAATTCTTACTTGAGTTATGGCATTGTTGCCCTTCAGCCATCCTAGTTAAGCCAGAGTCTGTTGGTTGATCCACCACCAGGGATGTAGAGTCAACTTGCTGTCTCAATTCAACAGAATTTGGGGCCTCCAAATAGCATCCGTCAGTGGGAAGTTCAAACAAATCATCATTCCTGTCATCATCTAGATTAAATGGATTCTTGACAGAAGACACTTCATCAGTTAGTGAAGCAGCATGTTTCTGACTCGGTGAAAGTTGATCTTCAGAAGTGATCTCAGGGTCAATCTGTTTGTTGCCGACCTCCTCTTTAGTGAATCCACTAGTCTTCGGTATGCAAAGATTTTCTTCAACTGGCTGTGGCCTTCCCTCAAAGGTGAATTCCAGATCATTCACATTAGTAATAGAAATATCATCTACATTAGTAACAGAAAGATCATGCTGAAAACTGGCTGCGGGACATTCTAAACTTTTCTTGCAACAATTCTCAACAGGCTGATGATCATATGATATATCCGCAACAGTCCAGTTCTGTGTGGGGAGCTCTGTGGAGCAATCCGTGGGAGCATTATCAGAGCAAACGACCTTCAGGTCACTCCCAATTTGCATGGCATTAGTGCTATGATTGGTTATTGTTTCCAACTGAACAATGTCTGATCCTATCACTTCTGGTCTCGGTGACACTTCGGACATAGTATGCAAAACATCCAAACTATCTTCCATAAAACCTTCCACCTTCCCTGATCTTGTAGACTCTGATTTTGGTTCCAAAATAAGTGGATGGGTTTCCTGAAGGGATGAAGCATTTGAATCACCAATCATGGCACTATGATCAGATGTTCTATCAGATTTACTGTTAACCATATCAGTATAGGTGTCAACATTCAGAGAGTGTTCATATTGACCCCCAAGCTTCAGGTTTACTTCACGTTCAGACAATCTAAGAGCTCCATCCTCCAAATTATATCCAATTTGGGAGTCAGAAGATAAATCACTCAGACTGGGTTCTCCAGAAAATTGATGATCTTTGCATAATCCATTTGTTTCAAGAGAAAGTTCATTTGCAGTTGCAGTTACACTTGATCTTAATGAAACAGTATTCAAATTATTGATTTCTGTACAAAATACTGAACTTGGTGCTGCGCCATCTTCAGAATTTGATTGATGAAGAAACGGAGATGCATCCTGGTACTCATCAAAACTGTCTTCTCGCTCAGCTGGATGTCTCACTTCAGTTTGACTTCCATTGGTGCAAGCAACCTGTGATTCAGTTTCATTGCCTTCATTTACATTTTCAATAGAATTGCTGCTGCGATTGAGAAGGCCATTTTCACTGAATTTACTGGTGATGGTTTGAGTTCCAGTATCTTCAGGAGGACTTGCATCGCTGCAGTTGATCAGGCAGTTGTTTTCACTTAACTCAGTGGCAATGACTTGTGCTCCAGTACCAGTAGAAGAAGCATTTTCTATCAAAGTAATAGATGAACAAATCAATACACACTGTCATTTGAATAAAAAGGTAAAATGATTGAATAATATCTGAAACAAATGCTGGTGAGAATAGGCATATCTAAAATGCTGGGAAATTAATAACTTTACAAACACGGCTTCACTGGAAACTTTAGTGAATATTATAGACATATGAAGATATGCAAGGAACGAGTATATAAGACTAGAGGGATTCCAAGGAGTGAAAAATGAATTTAAGCATGAATCCACTAGATAAATTGCAGTTCACAAGAAAAGGTTATAACAGTAAAGTCATGTTACAAATGCAACCATGAAAATCACAATGCCACTTAACAGCTGAAACACGAGAATCAATGCATACAGGAAAATAGGTGAGGACCTCATCATTCATGAGCCACATGCTAACAGTTGGTACAGGACTGACACCCTTCAACAAACGCATATCATTCCATTACTTAATACATATAATAGTCTAAAGTAGCCATTGCTAAAGGCTGCCAAAGAATGAAGTTGTAAAACAAGGCTAAACACCAAATCAACACAAACAGTAGGTTGCTGCTGAGTTTCAATTACAGCAGTATTTAATCTTAACTTGAAAGACTTAGCAATGCAGCAACTTTACAATTGACCGACAATGCACAGACAACATGGCTTTAAGTCATAACAATTAGGAAATTAAATTAAGGCAAAACATGTCAACGCCCCAAACGGCAGGACCTGTCCAAGAGATGACAAGACAACAAATATATACTTAAAAATTATATAAAAAATATAGGATGAGATACATGCACACAAAACGAATGTATTAACATCTCTATTTGCAATGAAACAGAATGCTATGTGACCAGGACAACATGTGATGGAGGACCACAACGAGCTAGCAGACCGGAGAAAACAAGTGTTAAACGACAAGCTCAAAGAAATCGTACCTACCTACACGAGTAACGACGAATATGTCGGATTTAGGAAGATGGTTTACCAAGAAACCAATATATTCATTATGGCTGACTAGAGAACGAATCCAATGCATGTACATGTCCCCAAAGACAAGCAACAAAATCTTGCTGCTGACCAGCTTATCAAGCAGCCAACTTGCCCCAAGAAACGGAGAGAGATATACTGCTAAGGTAAGAACCGTGGAATACTGGAACCACACATGGATCTCAGTATCTGGGGCCTGAATTTACTACTGAAGCATTAGTGTACTAACATAAGCAAAGATCAGATCCACAGTTCAGAAGCTACAAATACAAGGCTCTGCAACTGTTCTACATCGTTATCATAAAAGTATTGCCCCAACTCGGCAACTCCAATGAAAACGAGAAAGTACCCACGCCTTCAGCTTTAATGCTAACCGAGAACCACGCAGACTTTTATTCTAGGCCCCCACGAGAGTTTTGCACCCCTGTTCTAGCGGGGAACAGGGGAAAAGGCAGGCAAACCTTTTGCCTTTTCAATCTCTAGCAAAAATGCAGTACGGGCAAAACAACAAAAAGCGCCACAATCCATGCAGATTAGCACACAAAAATCCATCTTAATCCAACCCCGATTTAGATTCGTAACGTCCGAAAACTCAGGACGCAAATCAAGAGAGTAAGTAACAGCAAAGCCCCAGAGAGAAGGCTTGAGTGAATTACCAGTTTTGCACCAGGAAATAAGATTGGCCGGTGGACATGGAGAGAGATATCAACGATTACCTGCAATCACCTTGTCCTCCACCGAGCTGGCAACTCCTCCCGCAGATCCGCGCAACGCCGCGCCTCCTCCATTCGCCTCGCTCGCACCAATCTCCTCACGCTCTCCTCCTCCTCCCCCACCTACAGCCGCACGAGCAGACACGGCCATCAGAATCAACGAACGAAACCGTAGAATCCAAACAAAACCAAGCGAGACGCAACAACAACTGGAACCCCGCACGTACCGAGCCGCGTCCCGTCGGCCGCATTACGATCCCCGGCGCCCTCCTCCCGCTTGCCCACGCCGACGCCCACCCCCGCGACGGCCTCCTCAACCTCCGCCACCGCCTCCCCCGCCGCCGGCGCCCCCTTCGCGCAGTGCTTGCGGTGGGAGCGGCGCTGCTTGGCGCTGGGGTGCGGGTTGGGGTACTGGTACCCGCAGACGTGGCAGAGGTGGCCCCCGCTCAGCGCCGCCGGGTCCTTCCCCCGCCGGCTCTCGTCGGTCCCCATGGCCCCCGCACCGCCCCTTCTCCGCTCCGCTCCGGCAATGGCAGCCGCGGCGGCGACGATGATGATGACGGGAGGGGACGGCGATAAAGGCTACCGGCGCTACTCCGTTTTGGACGGGGGAAACGCGGCGGGGTTTGGGTTTGAGAGCCCCCTCGTTGTGGTTTGCGGCGTGGGGGTGAGGGCTTTGGCTTTAACTAGCCACGTGCGTGGGAGGATGACGCGTGGGGCAGGCGAGACGGTGGGGCCCGCGCGTCGGTGAGGGTGGGACGCCGGCTTGTCGCCATCAATGCGGGCCATGTGCACGCCGGGAGGGGGAGGGGAGGGAAATTTCGCTCGGTTTTTTTTTAGGGCACTCTTACTGGAGGTTTGTGTTGTGGGAGGGCAGTGTGGCCCACTTGTAAGCGGCCCCGTGCCGGACCGGCTGGCGTGGCGCGGGATCTGGCCGTTGGACGGGCGATCGACGGCTGGGGTGAGGTCGAGAGCCCGTGGGAAAAGGTTGGTGGCACGTGACAGCGACGAGTCTCCGAGGGGCCCCACGGGAACTGTTAGACGTGGCGATGGCTTGTTCCTTTCGTCCCCCGGCCGTGCTTTCCGCTTCGTCCTGTTCCCCAAGAAAGCCCAGACCAAAAAGCTTTTCTATCCCTGTCCTGTGAAATCCATTCCTTCTGAGCTCTGACTTCCTACCATGGCCATGTGTGTTCACGTTTACCGTGGTTTCCAGTTTATCTGAAAGCCATATTTATCATCACCTGAAATTGAAACCGAAATTCGAACGGCCGGTCCGTCATTTCCAATGAAAACGGTTACTCCGTCCGTCCTACGGAGATGAAAACGTCTGAACAGCCAGACTTTTTTTTTAAGAATCAACGGGGGCTAAGAAAGCCCACATGAACATTTTCATTTCTTCAAAGTGAGACTACAAGATCAGGGGCATACATCCTTGCTGCCAGGGATGGTGATCAGGATACATTGAATGAAAGAAAAAGAAAGGGAACCGCGAGCGATTACAAATAGCAGCATAACTCCACCGAACCGAAAATAAAAGAGAAACAGAGAGGGCGCCAAAGGCCAGCTAGCCAACCAAGCTCCGAACGACGAAGGTCGCGAAGCACCAAGTAGAAACACCCCGCATCGCTCTGGCCTTAGCAACAACACCATCCTTGCATAAGCTGCGCCAAGCACCTTACGAAGCCCAGTTCACAGCAATGGAGGCTGGCGACGGGCGAGGATGAACCTCGATCTGAATCACTCCTCGCCATAAGCTGGAGAACCGACCAATACTCCAAAGGTTGAACGTGATCGCCCGCAAGTAAACAGGGAGCCAACGAATTCAGAGCGCTGCAACACGCACTGGCGGAGGAAACCCCAGCGGGGAGACCAAGCAAGAATGGGCGAGGACAAGGCAAGAGCCAGACGGGGGTCGCCGAAGGAGAACCGTGCGGAGGCAAAACACCTCCCCGCGCGCTATACTTTTGTTGCACGGAAGACCAGAGTCGTGCGGAGATGAACCATCTCCCCGCGCACCGAGCGCGACGCTCTCGCTGCACGACCACTGATGCCCAAGGAGCTAGGAACCCCCTCACCGGAGACCGAAGCACAGCCGCAAGTCCGATGGACGCGGGAAGGTCAGAGTGGGAGTGCAGCAAGCAGCGGCAGTCGAGGTCACCCAAGAACTGCGAGACGAGGGTGGTAAAGGCAACGCCGCGTCCAGATCTTGCGGCCGGCCACCACCGGATGGGGAGCGGGAGACCACCGAGGAGCCCTCCCCACCCATCGCCGCACGACCAGCACCCCGCCCCCTCACTTCCCAACGCATCGCCGACGGAGACCCCCGACCGAGAGGCTAGCGCAGGGGGGCTGAGGGCCAGCGAGCGTAGGAAGATGGCCGCGGAAGCGGCGAGAACTGCCGAGAAGACGGCTCGAGCAGCGCCGCCGAGATCCCCCGGCCAAGGGGGCAGCACAGGGGACCGAACGCCAGGGAGGCCATGCCCTACGCGTTCCCCCTCCCCCGTCTCCCCCACAGAGACACCGCCGGCAGGAACCCCCGACCAAGAGGTCAGCGCAGGGGGTGGAAGGCCGGCAGCAGTAGGAGGAGAGCAGACCTGAGGGAGGTCAGAGAGGGGCCGGAGCCGCCGGGACGGAGCAGGGACCGCCGGAAGAGACCTTGATTTTGAAATCTCGGAACCTAGATCTGGATCGGGAGCAAGAAGGATGGGAGAAGGGATGTGGAACGGAGGTGGGGGAAGCTGCTGCGGCTCTAGAGGCCCGCCGCCGTCGCGAGCAGTAGCTGGGGCGACGACGGCGGGCGAGCTGGGCGCCGGCGCGGCGGGCGCTTGCGGCGGCGGGCGGGTCGCCTCCCGTCCGAGACGGGAGGGTGGCCGACCGAGCGGCTTTTTCGAACAGCCAGACTTTAACGCGTCGATTGACAAATGATGGGTTTGTACATTACTGTGGTACTGGCTGGGCCACCGGCCAGCCGGACGGACACGGAGGCCAGGCCACCATCTGCTTGTCATGATCTCCCTCGCCTTGCCCGGCTGACCCTGACAACTGAGCCATCATGAGGCGGTGCACGGCCACGGCGCTCGCGTTCCTTTTCCTCCGCCTTTCTTTTCAGAGTGATGAAATCATGAAATGGCTCGTGCATGTACTGCCACTGCGCGCCACGGGGTTGCTAGATCGAGTGTTAGGATAGGATGTGCTGATGGCTGTTTCATGATCAATCTCCTCGTTGTCTGCACGGCTGTTCTTGCTGTAAAAGCATCGGCTGCCGCCTGATTCGACCATCATTCGGATCGGATGGATCAGATCGGGAAATGGGGTCGCCAGGTATGGCTTTCCGGTTTTCGCAGAGCGCAATCAGTGTGCCCATGTGTGAGGGAAAAAAAAGAAGGGATGAGGGGAAGTTTTGCACTTTCGCTATGTAATGCATATGTTTCCATAGTTCCACCACTGATTGCCATGGAGCTCGTCAACAAGCGTGGCACCACACTAATCGGCGCACTAAGTGCAGCGTAGTGTAGTGTTGGCATCTACTAGCTGCTGCTGGCTGGTTGACGTATGGTTGATTGATTTACTTGGATTGGAAGTGATTTCTCGGCGTCGGCGGGGATAAGCGACCGAGGTGGTTAAAGATGGCAAATAAGTTGGGAGTGGGGGTGGTTAGCTGCGCTGCGCAGAACGCGAGAGGAAACAAACGACGACCACGCACGCACTCGTCGCCTCGTTCGCCGTCTCACGATCGTTCTCGTTGGATATGATGCGATAGGACAAAATAATGGCAGTGGTACTAGGTAGAAGTGGTGGTGGTGGTGAAGACGAGAACGTGAAGTGGTTAACCGTGCTCGATCCATGGATCGATCGATGGAGCCATGATGCCGACCACTCGCTCGGCCGGAGCCGGAGGGGGTAGGAATCTTATCGAGCCCCCCGTAGCGCCCACGCCAAGCAAAGCCACCCCCCACACCCTGCCTTTTTCCGCAAAAAAGCTTGCTTTTCCGACCCCCGGCCGTCGCCGCCGTTGTTTACCGCCCGCCCGCTCTCTCTGCGACGAACAGTACTTGTCGCTCCGCCTCGAGCCCTCTACTCGACGGAGTGCGAGCATTTATCGCGAGCGCGACGAGCGGTTGTCAGGTAACCGGCGCGGGGATGTACGGGACGTGCGTGCGAGCGAGGCGACGGCGCCGGCGGCGGAGACGTCTTTGGGCGGCGACGAGTGCGGCCGTGCTCGTGCACGTGCAGGGCGGCGGAGGGACAGAGGCCGTGCGCACGGGGCGTTTGCTTCCTGCTAGCCCGGTGCAACGGTGTTGCCATTTGCCAAGGATAGGATCACAGGACAAAGTACCAGGACGAGCAAGCCTTCACTCACTCACTGGGCTGCCGGCTGCGTGCAACTGCCTCCCACTCATGCAGTTGTGCGCGCTGAAAGTCTGAAATAATCGAATCAACTACTAGGCTACGGCATTCCCAAAATGAAAAAAAAAAAACTACTAGGCCACGGCGACAACAAACTACACACGCATGGCAAATGGCAAGCGAATTCCACCTCCCATTTCCGATATCAAAGCGAGCACGATCAACAGATCAAAACTCAAAAGTCTCCGATGTTACAGCCAAAGGTCTGGATGACATCTACTACGTACGCCTCTACGGTGCTAAAAGCACGTCCTCCCCTGCCTAGCTCTCTAGTCGTCTAGCCAGGTTTACACAAAATCAGGAATCAGATGTTGTTTTCTCCCCCTCCGTTCGCCCAGGCAGTCAGTTAGGAGTCCAACGAGCTGCGGAACTTGCAGGATCCATGGCCTGAAACATAGAAAAAACATAGTCATCAGCGCGCCGTGTTAACAGCTAAAGCTGATATACTGGTACGTCAAAAGATAGTTGCTTGAGCGAGCAGGGAACAAAAGAAAACGGAATGCAGGCGCACTAGCACAAGTACATGCCTGATACTATATGTGAACACATCGTTTTCTCCAAGAAGCAATGCCAGAAAGAATTTGATTTGGGGATCAAGGGCAACATCGGCCGAAACCTTTTTACCAAGTCAAGCAACCAAGGCAGGGGAGGAACCAAAGAACTGAAGACGAGATGCACAAGCAAACAAGCAAAGGTATTCAAGGATGTGTCTACATCTGATATGAAACCTTGCGCACGCCTCTTCCTTAAGGCTACCTTTTATACGATGCTGGTGCAAATACAAGAGTCTCAGCAACAATTTCAGCGTGATAAATGGTTATCACAGGTATGCACAGCTAGCAAGTAGTAGCAATCAGTATAAACACTGCTCAACTGCAGGATTTTTTTTTCTTTTCAAAGCAAGCATTGCTCCTAGAAGTTTTTTTAAGGCGCTATATTCAGTTATACTGAACCTGCAGAAGCTAATAGACATGCATAAGTTGTCTCTCTGCATTCATCCTGCTACCAACTGTTCAAATGCATCAATAATTACCAGATAGGAAAGTTTTTTTTTTTGAGACAAACCAGATAGGAAAGTTATGGGAAGTTGCAGGTTATACTTGGAGGCTTGCAGCTACTGGCCTTACTACAACAATCCAAGGCCATGTGAAGTGTGCAGCTGGGCTTCGGTCCAGTCATAAATGGGCCACAATGGACTAGTCAAATGTGCAGTGCAACCTGATCATTTCAGGGCCATCTTTTGGCGCCAGCCCAGCCACAGACTGACACCCTATGTTGGCAGTGCCATTGTAGGAATCTCTATGTGGAATCCTATGAAAGAAGCCTTCTACAGTATACAAGATTATAAATTATGCATAACACATATGCCGGGTTATGGACACAGCAATCAGCATTTTTCAAACTTTACAATTTGGTCCACTTGAGGAGCCTTCCTATTATGTTAAATGATTTCAAGTACCACATACTCCTAATTAAATAGTTGAGTAGTTCTCACATAGGGTACCTCGCGTTAGAAATCCTACAATGAAAACTGTTTTCACGTACTTCTATCCCATTTCAAATATGCAACTAGTCAGAAAACAACAACCATTCTGCATAGGTATGTTTTAAAACAATATTCAGGCTATCTTCCTCGCACAAAAAAAAATAAAAAAAAATCAGGTTCTCCACATGTATTTGGTCAACAACATTGCTACTATTTGATGCATGATCTCATCATCCACATGTTATGAAAATTGATACTCCTTTTTTTTGGAAAATTGATACTCCTTATCTGACTATATTATCTGATATGATTCGATCCCGCAAATCCCAAAGTGGTGGGACTCAACTCAATTGACAGATGGAAAGAGCATCTTCATGACAATACATTTCCCCTTATGATCCTACTATACTAATATTAATAGAATTGATCAACATGAGCGACACGAAGTTGGAACCTTCATGTTGCTACTTCTTGGGATCGGTAAGCATGTCCAAAGATCTCCATAAGAACCATTTTAGATTGTTCTAAACAAGTTTACTTCACTGGATGGACCACAAATCACACATAAAAAAGCAGTTCTTAATGTTTTTCGCATCTCCTGGTTGACAAATGGCAATGACCCCCCAGATTTGATCATTTGGATATTCCAATATAATCCCTGGGGAAACGCAAGACTAATCTGATCTGATGACCCTAATCATCATAAAAAAACCTTAGAGTTGACCTAGTACTGTACTGTTTCCAAAACGGCAAGATGCTTTCACAATATTCATCAGTCCTCTACTGAGATTTGGTGAAATGTACCATCTTTTTTTAACCTTTTAGGTCAGCCTAGTTAATTGAATTACAGAATTAAACTGCTTGGTCAGTCAAGAAATTTTTCATTCAAAACAAGAACCAAATGGAGTAGAATTTTCAGAATGAAGGGTGTGTGTGTGTGTGTCAACACTTACTTGGATTTTTGATAGTCTGCTCAGCAAGGTTGTTGAAGTAGCACGTCGCTCCAGTCTTCCTGAACTGCTGCCAGTACGAGTTGAACGCGTAGCTGGCGTGAGCCACCGTCGAGTTTGGCAGGTAGCACTTCTCCCCGGGCTGGATGGCAGCGCAGGTCCCGTTTCCTTGCCCGCACGCGTACGTCAGCGCGTTCCCCACCGCCGTCTCGTTCAGCTTCTTGCTGGCGGCGGCGGAGAGCACGCACCATATCGGCCCCTTGTACGGCGTGTTGTTCTCCGGCGCCGGCAGCGGCGGGTAGGATGACAGCGGCCGCCGGCCGGTGAGGTCGATCGGGTACACCGCCGAGCCGTTGGCGTAGTACAGGCCCCAATGCCGCTCGGTGCCCGGCCCGCCCTTGAGGTCCTCGTTGTAGAGCGAGAACACGAACACCGGCATCTTCGCTCCCGGCCGCAGCGGCGTGCCCGGGTTCTTGGCCATCCGCGCCGCCAGGTTCCTGTTGTAGATGGCGGCGTTGTGTACGTTGCCGCCAATCTGGTCGTAGTCGCAGCCGTTGGGCCACCCGGTCTCCGCGACGGCCAGCTTGACGCGCCCGTACCCGAGCTTGGCCATGGCGATGGTCACCGCGTCGAGCATTTCGTCGAGCAGGTTGGTGTATGTCAGCCCGGTGCCCGGGTCAACGTACCGTGTGTTTCCGCCCTGGAAGAGCGCGTAGTCGAGCGAGACGGTGAGGTTGTTGCTCGCCCAGACGAAGTAGGGGTAGGCGTCGACGAAGTAGTAGGAGTTGGTCCCGTTCAGGAAGTGCAGCAGCGGGCGCACGACGGCGTCGGCGATGTCGGCGCGGAAGGCCGCGGCCGACGGCGGGCGCGGGAAGGCGCCGTCGGCGAGCGCGTCCATGGCGAGCGTGGTGCCGACCTTGACGCTGCTGATGCCCCGCTTGCGGAGGCTGAGGTGGATGTTCTCCATCGCCGGGACGAGGCGCGGCCAGGTGGAGTTGGCGATGGAGTAGTCGGAGAGGATCTCGTTCCCCACGAGGAGGAACTTGACGCGCGTCGCCGGGTGGTAGGGGACCAGGTTCTCGGCGACCCAGCGGTCCGCGGCGGCGGCCGAGGCGGCGATGTCCGGGATGATCTCGTTGGGCACCATGATGGAGACGGGCCAGCGCGTGCCCGCCAGCGCGCGGAGCACGCCCGGGTTGGCGTCGTAGATCTTGACGGAGCCGGCGCCCGCCGCGCGGAGCAGCTCCACGGACCGCCGCGGCGAGGGGATGTCGTCGGCCACCCGGCCGTAGTTGACGCCGAGCCCGTTGCCGCCGCCGCCGCCGCCGCCGCTCACCCCGTGCGCCGCTGCAAGTAAAAAAAAAGGCAAGAAAAACACGAGCTTTCAGTTCAGCTCCATTCTCGCCATAGCTCCAGCCTTCCGCCGGCGAGACGGCGCGGCGGAGGACATAGGGTAGGGGTGGCTCACGCGCGCTTACCGTGGAGAGGGAAGGCGGCGCAGAGCATGAGCAGGAGGAAGGGGAGAGCCCGGAGCGGCGGGGCCGCGGCCATGGATGCTGCCATGGCTGAATGGCTGGCTCTGCTTCTGTGCCTCTGTTGGGGACTGCCTGGCCTGGGAGTTCTCGCCTTCTCGGAGCTCGGGTCTGACCGTTGCTGGCTGTACTGGAGATGGGAAGCCGCGTCCTCTTGTAGGAAGAGCGGTTTGTGTTAAACTACTCTAGGGTTCCTTCCTTTTTAAAAAATTAAAGTTTGACAACGGTATGGTAGCTTTCACCTTTGAGCATGCCTTGGCCAGTGCACAGCTGTGCTTGCTTAGTTGTAGATTGCAAAAGATTAGTAACGTATGTAAGGCTGTGGTAGAAAACATAGCCTTGGGTTGTAGATTGCAAAAGATTAGTTGCCGCATTGGGTTGTTGTCAGTGCAATTGCCCATTGCTCCCTGCCTCACTCTGCTGCTCTCGTCTTGCGCATTGGATGCTCTGCTCGGGGACGGAGGAGGAGGAGGAGAGCTTTGGGTGAAGTTGCCTTTGCAAATCGCAAGCAAGTTCTTGAGCCCTTTCTCTTTTCACTCCACTGCGCAGCACGGGCTCGCAGTTCATGCAAGCTTCAGGTGTTTGGCAGCTGTGATCAGTGAGGTGAAAGTGAAAAGCCGGTGCCACTGCAAAGTGTTGCACATGGTAGATTCACCGGCGCTGTGAAAGAACATTTTTCCTTCGGACCTTGTTTAGTTCCAAAAAGGGGTCTTTCTTCCAAATCCCAAAAGGGGTTCTTAAGAAGCTGGACTACTATCGGTCTAGATTCTTCTGGCAAAGTGACGAGCATAAGAAAAAATACATATTAGCTAGATGGAGTATTCTGTGTCTCCCACGGGATCAAGGCGGACTAGGGATACATAATCTAGAACTCAAGAATATTGCCTTACCTAGCAAGTGGTTGTATCGTCTGCTGACAACGGGCGGTACCTGGCAACAGATACTTCGCAACAAATATCTAGGGACCAAGCCTTTGGTTCAGGTCCAATGGAAAAAGCGGAGACTCACACTTTTGGGCGGGGCTTATGAAGATTAAAAATGTCTTCTTAAAATTCGGTACCTTCAATATCAAGGATGGATCTCAGATAAGGTTCTGGGAAGATAAATGGCTAGGCAACAGGTCTCTTTGTAACCAATATCCTCAACTTTATAACATAGCTAGAAAAAAACAGGATAAGGTGGCGGAAGTACCGAGTACAGAGATTCCCAATATATCCTGGCTAAGAGATCTAATTGGACCTAAATTGATAATGTGGAATAATTTAGCAGCAAGGCTGGAAAATATAAACCTCACTGATGAAGGAGATGAATTTAAATGGAGCTTAGACCCGACAGGTGTTTTCTCGGTGAAAACACATTATCTGGCCCTGATATACCAAGATGTACCGAATACAAATAGGAAATTATGAAAATCAAAGCTTCCACTAAAGGTTAAAATTTTTATTTGGTTTTTAAAGAGAGGAGTTATTATCACTAAGGACAATCTGGTCAAACGAAATTGGAATGGTAGTAAACAGTGTGTTTTCTGTCATGAAAGTGAGTCAATTCAGCATCTATTTATCGAGTGTAGATTCACACGTATGGTATGGGCTTCGGTCTATGCGGCTTGGGGATTACCTAAACCATCTAGTGTGTCTAATATGTTTAATGGTTGGCTGAATTTAGTGCCTCAAAATTTTAAACCCCTGGTATTTGTAGGCGCGGCAGCCTTATGTTGGGCAGTCTGGCGATGCAGAAATGCAGTGGTGTTTGATAACATATCTCCAAATTTTTTGCAGGTAATCTACACAACGTCGCATTGGCTCCGCACATGGTCTATCCTT
Source organism: Echinochloa phyllopogon (assembly GCA_033239725.1). NCBI lineage: Eukaryota > Viridiplantae > Streptophyta > Magnoliopsida > Poales > Poaceae > Echinochloa > Echinochloa phyllopogon. Next base: position 42,066,597 of record BTCW01000002.1, on the reverse strand, counting down.
CAACGGCCTTCATCGCGGGACGGTCTTGCAGCGGCGTCGCGGTGCTTGGTGCAAGTGGCCAAGGCTATTTTTGCCCGAGCGTTTGGGTGGCGGTCTAGTCTTAGGATTGGCGGCTCTTAGTGTCCGGAGATTCAGCAAACTTTTATTTTTTGGGTTGTGTGTCGTTTGACAGAGGCTGAGATCTTTTTCAGGCGGGTGTATCACCTCCATGTATCTAACTGAAAATTAATAAAATATCCCATTTTCAAAAAAAGTTCCAAAAAGAACTCCTAAATACATTATATAAAAAGAAGATTATCCATCACATCAAAATATCATAACATGCATGGAGTACTAAACGTAGATGAAATCAAAAACTAATTACACAGTTTTGTTGTACTCTGCTAGACGAACATTTTGAGCCTAATTAATCATTTTTTGGATATTTTTTATAAATACAAACAAAATGCTACAATAGCGTAATGATTACGAAATGACATCTTACTCCAAATTTCAACCTCCCGATTCTAACTAAACAAGGCCTCAATTCGTTGGAACCACGGGGGAGTATAGAAAAGACAAATCACGGGGAATTGCTTCGGAAGCTGCATGCGTCTCTTCAAGGATGATTCTACGTGTTGACTGGCATGAGACTGGAAATTACTCATGATGGGACACGTCTCATGTCATGTCTGGTGAAAATGACCTACTATTTTGACACGGGTGGTGTTTAGATGTTAGGGTGGTGTTCAGAAGTTAGAATTGAGAGATTGAACTTGCGAGTAAGATGTCACTTTGTAATCATTGCGCTACTGTAGCATTTCGTTTGTATTTGTGAAAAATTATCCAAAAATTGATTAATTAGGCTCAAAATGTTCGTCTCGCATAGTACAACAAAACTGTGCAATTAGTTTTTGATTTCATCTACATTTAATACTCCATGCATGTTATGACATTTTGATGTGATAGGGAATCTTCTTTTTGCATAGTGTATTTGGGAGTTACTTTTTGGATCTAAACAGGCCCCATTGGGAGGTTGAATTTGGGAGTAAGATGTCACTTCGTAATCATTGCTCTACTGTAGCATTTCGTTTGTATGTGTAAAAAATTGTCTAAAAATTGATTAATTAGGCTCAAAATGTTCGTCTAGCAGAGTATAACAAAACTGTGCAATTAGTTTTTGATTTCATCTACATTTAGTACTCTATGCATGTTATGACATTTTGATGTGATGGAGAATCTTCTTTTTGCATAGTGTATTTGGGAGTAACTTTTAGGAACTAAACAGGGCCACGATGGCCCTGTTTAGTTCCCAATCCTATCACTAAACTATCAAAAATTCTCTCTCCAAACTTCACTTTTCACCTATCACATCAAATCTCTCTCCTCATAAATGGAGCACACGTGGGTAAATAAAAAAACTAATTGCATGGTTTTGATGTACACGACGAGACGAATCTTTTGAGCCTAGTTAGGTCATGGTAGGACAATGTTTACCACAAACAAACGAAAAGTGCTACAGTGCGCTACAGTGTCCGATGTGACTTTTTCACTCCACTTTTTACCTCTTTCAATGGAACTAAACACCGCCGATAAAAATACATCCAAAGCCATACTTTGAGATTTTGAAAATTTACAAACGTAGGCACATCCATAGTTCATCTAACAATGTACTTTTGTTACAAAAATTAAGGTTCAAACATAAAAAATAGCAATTTTTCGGTGTGAATATCCATGTGGAATTTCTTATTTTGCGTGATTAGTTCCGCGTGAACTAATATGTAATGTCTTTACACTCAGTCGTCCTAATAAGACGAGCAATGAATGGATGTGGCAAGTTTTTAATAGTCTATTTTTCACGAGATATGGCCCTGCTGGTTAGAGCAAGAAAAGTCTTCTGGTACGTGACCAACCGACGACCGTGGCAGAAGCTTGTTCAAAAAAATTGCGTCGGGCCTAAACCAAAATTCTCCGATCACCCAGCACAAGCTTCCTTTCCTGGTGACGCAGGCCGCAGGCGGCTACGCGATTGACTCCACGCTTCCTTCCCTTGCCCTGTCCGTTAGGTCACAGGGCAGGATTTCATCACACGGTTACTTAGACCAGAAACTAGATAACTGTGCTAGATGAGTTTTATGGTGATGAAACTCCTCTCACATCCCATAAAACTCTTCACTCTCTCCTCTGCCACCTCAGTACATTTAATGCCATGAAACTCTCACGAAACCCCACTGAGACTGGCCTTAGGCTTAGGCCAGTCTCAGTGCAAAGTTTCACTACACGATTACCTAGATAAAAAAAACTAGGTAACAGTGTCAAAAGAGTTTTATGATGACGAAACTCCTCCCACAAGCCATGAAACTCTTTCTTCTCTCCTATACCACGTCAGCGTAACGTCAGCGTATTTAATGTCATAAAACCCCTATGAAACTCCCACTTAGGCTGACCTTAGTAGTAAACGGAGAAAACAAGGTGATGGCCTCCAGTGTGAGTGTACTCTCTGCTTGATATTATACTTTTTTGGCACGCAGTTTCCATCGCCCTCTTGCCTTTATTGATTCCTATATCCTTTTTCGCTTTCTAGCACGAATGTCTACGTAGCACTTTGATGATTCAATTCAAGAAAGCAAGGAATGTTTTAGCCCTATGTTCTCCAGTCCAGTAGTCCACGGACGTCAACCGTGGCCCATCACCGCACCGAACACGTACGTCACGATGAAATGGGAGGACACCGGAGGAGCGTGTATAGCAGCCGAGCCATGCGGCTACGCCGGCCGGCCGGCGGTGGCGCGAAGGGCGGCCTCGTCTCCTCTCTGCCGCGCCGGTGTCCGGGTACTCCGGTGACACGTTGGTAGCAGATGGCAGCCGGAAGGAAAGGAACCGGCTTGAGCGCACACGCCACGGCAACGGTGGCACTAGTCGTCGCGTCTCGGCCTCCATCTTCTTGCACTGTACTGTTGGCCGTGTTTCACAACTCCCAGGAGAAAAATCTTCTAAAAAAATCTTGTATGCATGGAGTACTAAACGAAGTCTATTTGCAAAACCCTTTTAGGGATGGGTGCAACTTTGCGCGACGAATCTAATGAGCCTAATTAGTCTATGATTTGCTACAGTAACCATCTTCTAATCATTCGGTCAAATGCCTCATTAGATAGGTCTCGTGAAATAGTGCAATGCTGTGACTTGATTTAATACCCTAAAATATTGGTCAAAGGTGCTGAAGAAATTTCTCCGACCCCAAAGAAACGCTGCCTTGGAATCCAGATTTGCGAATGTCACTGCGTCGTCGGCGTCAAGTGGACAAGTGCATCTCAGACCGGTTGGTTGGTGGCTTGGTGCCTTGGCTGATCGTCGCAAAACACCTCACCCTCGTCACCCAGCCCAGGCACTAAACATAAACGCACAGATATATCCAGCCCAGAGAGAAAACACTTTCGGGTGCAGCCGGGCCGCAAAGCCTCTGCCGCTTTCGTAGTCGAACGTTCCAGTACGGGAAACTCCTCGGGGCCTACCGGCCCGGGTGAATGGCAGGAGACCAACCAAGTGCTAAACCCAGCCCAGGTCGCGCGAACGGGCTCGCGTGCGCTGCAAATAGGCCCACACCTCGCGCTGAAGGAAAGAGGCCGGCTCGACTCAAGCAATGATCAGCTCGGCTCAGGAGTCAGGAGACAAACTCATTTTCTTCACAGCATCTGTATCTATTTCAAAACAATCTCTTTTTTAATGGCAAGTTCATACTGTTTTTTGGAATCTCCAAATGAGAGAGATAAACTTAATTTTACATCACATCCACACTATTACTTCACGACCCCAAAATGAGAGAGACGTACTCAAATTCTCGTAACCTGATTCAAAGGACTGAGACCGCTCCAGGGGAGGCCCGGTCGCCCTTCTCGAGGGCGACGCAGGCGGCACCCGCGCCGCCACCGCTCCCCTAGCCCTCCCCCTCGCGCGCCTCCCACCCCGTCGCCGCCCGAGTTGGCCGTCGCCTCCGCGCGAGGCTGCGAGGACGGTGGCGGCGGGCCCATTACCCTCTCCTCCTCTTCTTCATGCCCCTCCCTGTGGTGTCCTCATGCGCGGGCGGCCGGTGTCCTCCGCCGGCGCTCTGCTCCGTCCTCAGCGTCGGCGGGCCGGTGATGGCGGCGGCGGTGCGGTCTGTGTTCGGCAGCCGCCGACGTCGCTGGGGCGGCCGGATCTGGGGGCGGCCCCCAGATCTAGCTCCCGTCCGGCCACGCGGCGGCCCTGGCCCTTCGTCTTGGGGGGCGCCGGTCGCCTTGGGGCGGTGCTCCAGCCCCGGCGTCCCCCCCCCCGGATCTGACCGGCCGGCCTGCTTCGGCGGGCGGCTCGGAGCCACCTGTGGCCCGGGCTTCGTCGACGGTGCTGCTGGTGGCGCCTGCCCTCCGGCGGTGGGGGTGGGAGCTGCTTCCCGGCGGCTCCTTGCCTTGTTGGGAGGAGCGATGCCTGTGACTTCATCTTGGCCAATGGTACCGCCTCCAGTCTTTGCGTTGCCGACGAAGCTGTCTCCGGAGCGTCGTCAAGTCACCACCGCTCGGTTCATGCTCTCTAGCCCACTCTGTGTGGCACGGTGTCGTCCCGTTGAGGGGACGACAGAAGATCTGGGACCAATTGAGGGTTCCAAACCTTCCCGAATGGTCGGGTGTTGTCGTGCGGGTGCATATGAAATCTAGTGGTGAGCGATGGATGGAAGCGAGCGGGAGCGGCAATGGTGCTCATGGCTCATCGGGTGGCAACCCTCAAGCGAAAGCTTCAATCCGGCTGCTGGGTTGGGCAACGGCGTTTTGCACCCCCCGTCCTGAGGGCGTTGTCTGCAGGGTCTCGTTCGATGATGGTTCGTGGAAGCTCTCCGTGGTGAAAACCAAACGTTGGTGCCGGTGCGCCTTTGCCTTCCTGAAGGCGTTGTTTGGAGTCCTTCTTGTAGCCGTTGGTGGTGGAGTTTTAGGCTACGCGGATGGTCGGGTCCGATAGATGGTGTTTTGGTCTCATGTCCCTTTAGTTCGGTCGTCTAGAGTAGTCTCGGCCTATCTCCGACGAGAGGCCTAGAGGGTCCTTTCAAGGATCTGTTGGATGTTGGCCGTCTTGCGGCGTGTGCGTTATTGTAAACTGGTAACCCCAGTATTTTTCCATCGCTTTATCTATAAAGCTGGCTTCGGTCTTTGCTGGAAATTCTCGTAACCTCTGTATTTATTTCAGAACAATCTTACTTTTGTAAATCATCCATGGATCGAGCATTTTCATAACTACACTATGCATCATAGCAGAACACCATCATGCCCTTTTTGTGGTCCTCCTAGAACAACTTCATCACTGCACTATTGGATTCCTAGGACTTATATATCCCGGCGTCCTTCATCCTTAAGCTAGGAGTACAACATCTTCTCTTTATTTTCATCCCCTTCCGATGTAGAAGTGATTTTTTTTTTCGAGGAACACTACGATAAGATTACGCCGATCTAAACTTTTTATTAATGGATGATAAGCATTACATCCAAGGTTTCATAGGAAGAACACTGAACTTTTTATTAATGGATGATAAGCATTACATCCAAGGTTTCATAGGAAGAACATGGAGGGGAAGAAGAGAGGTAAAAGAGGACTATTCTAAAGAGTTAACAACATCCTCAATATTCATGCCCCAGTCCCGGAGCTTGTTCCTTGAGACATGATCAGGAACACGATGTAGCCAAAGCAAGATATTTTGTGCTGACTTGGAACACGAAGTGAATTTTGTCCCTTTTGTTTTCTTGTTAAACAAAAAGAAATGAACAAGAAAGGTTTTATCAGATTGCAGATAGCAGCATAGGTACTACAACTCTACAAGGCCACATAACCGAACAGATGAACTTACCTCGCTAGGGAAGGTTGCTCAAATGTTCGATGGCCTTGATAGTAGAAAATGACAGCACAATCATCTGTAATCTGTAAGCATCAGAGAACTCGGCGGGGCCATCGCCACAATTGGTCGTCGGCCTGTGAGGTCTGCATCAACTGAACCGTGCGTCTTGCCTTTTCTATTCGACTCCTGATCAAAGAGGATTAGTCGCTGGAGACCAAAGCAATGCAGAAGTAACGGCTGGCCTACGACCGAGGAACGATCGGCGGTAGACGAGGGAGACAGCAGCAGACGACCACGGCTACGGCAGCGGACGAGCCATGCTAGCGGCGGCGTCACAGAGAAAAGGAATGAGCCGACTCGCTGAGGGCAGGAGCCCGTCACCGTCAGCCTGCCGCCTGCAAAGCGAGGGCCTGCGACAGAGATGGGTGCTGAGGAGCGTCCGATCCATGCGGGCGGACAGGTGGCAAGCATCCAGCTGCACAGAGGGCGTTTAATTTTGCAAGCAGTTGGCAGGACGACAGGTAACAGACTTGTCCTCACGCTTCCCGGTCGCACGCGCATGCCGACGCCGCTGCCAGAGTGCCGTCTCACGTCTCGCTCACGGCTCACAGACCATGAGGTCAGAACTGAGCGCAGCAACGAGCACGAGCCCAGCGCCTTCGGCCTGTGACAAGTAGGAGTGCATGAACGAACATTCGGCGTTAGAGAAGGCCGAACACACAGCTCAACAATGTGGAAAACAGAAAGACCCATTCCAGGCCTCCTCCAGCCCACAGCCCCACACCATCATCTATCCGGTTCGCAATCACACGGAGGTAGTAGACTAGTAGACCGGAAAGTTCCGTTCCGCCGTTGTTTCAACTCACCGTGACGACAAGTAAAACACCACACGCGAGGAGATGTCACAACTGACGCTGGCCTGCCGGGGACTTGTCGTCTCTTCCTCCTGAGCTCCTCCCGCAAGGCAGCAGAGCCCCCCGCGGACTCGGCCCGTGTTTCCACCACGGCAGCTCAGCAGCTGGCAGCGCACCGCCCGTGCGGCGCGGAGGCTGGCCACGTCCCGAGGGCCGCCGCTGGGCGTGGCCACTGGCACCTTATATAAACAGCAGGCGCCCCCATGTCTTCAGCACACCGCCGCTCAGCTCAACGCATCACACCACACAGATCAAGAAGCCTGGAGTGATAGAGAGTCCTCGCCCACCGTTCGATCTGCAGCCCAGCACTCCTTCCAGCTCGTCAGCTCCGGGCGATCAGAAGATGGCTGCGCCTTCCGGCACGATGCGCGCCGTGCAGTACGACAGGTACGGCGGAGGAGCCAAGGGCCTCAAGGTATGTAGTGTACTCTGCTTGCTTGGTACTTAGGTTCTGGTGGCGTCTGCGATCCATTGTATTGATCGATGATGCATGTGCGCTGCTGGATTAATTTCAGCATGTGGAGGTGCCGATCCCATCGCCGAAGAAGGGCGAGCTGCTCGTCAGGGTGGAGGCCACCAGCATCAACCAGGTCGACTGGAAGTTCCAGAAGGGCGTCGGCCGGCCCGTCATGCCCAGGAAGTTCCCGTTCGTCTCAGGGTTCGATCTAGCCGGAGAAGTCGTGGTGGTGGGCGCTGGAGTGAGCGACTTCAAGCCGGGGGATAAGATCATAGGCACCAACTTCCCGGTAAGATTAGTCAGACACTCACAAGCATCTTGCAGCAGTTTGCTGATCGACAAGGCTTGATCTTTCTTTGTTCCAATAGTTCGAGTTGCTATATACAGTTATATAAGTTCTAATGAACGCACCATCGATGCCAACCAAATGCAGAAGGGCGGCGGGCTCGCCGAGTACGCCGTGGTGTCGGCCTCCCAGGCGGTTCACAGGCCGCCGGAGGTGTCCGCGGCCGAGGCCGCCTGCCTCCCGATCGCCGCGGCCACCGCGCTCCGGGCCCTGCAGAGGGCCGGGGTCAGCCTGGACCCCGCCGGCGCCCGCAAGAGCGTGCTGGTCACCGCGGCGTCCGGCGGCGTCGGCCACTACGCCGTGCAGCTGGCCGCGCTGGGCGGCCACCGCGTCACGGCGACGTGCGGCGCGCGCAACCTGGGCTTCGTCGGGGGCCTGGGCGCCGGCGAGGTGCTCGACTACACGACCCCCGAGGGCGCCAAGCTCCGGAGCCCCTCCGGCGCCAGGTACGACGCGGTGGTGCACTGCGCGGCGGGGATCCCGTGGTCCGTGTTCCGGCCGGCGCTCGCCGCGGCGGGCACGGTCGTGGACCTCACGCCGGGGTTCGTGTGCTTCGCCACCGCGGGGATCCAGATGGCGACGTGCTCCAAGAAGAGGCTGGTGCCGCTCATAGTGACGCCCACGAAAGAGGACTTTGAGCTGCTGCTGGGCTTGGTGAAGCAGGGGAAGCTCAAGACGGTGATCGACTCGAGGTACCCGCTGAGCAGGGCGCAGGAGGGCTGGGCGAAGAGCATGAGCGGGCACGCCACTGGCAAGGTCGTCGTAGAAATGGGAGGCGCGGAGTGAGAATGGCGCAGGATATATAGAAGTAATATACCATTTGTAATGAGACAAGGATTGCCAGTACGTGTATATGTTTTGAGTAGTTTCGGGTGACGGAGTGGCAGTGTTGATGTTATTGTAGTTATTTTGATTGAAACTATATAAAATCTCATTTATGCCGACTATCAATTTTTTGATCCAAATGCTAAGCTAAGCCACCTCATCCCGCTAAGGCCTTCTCCAACAAGGACAGCTCAGCTAGCTCATAAGAGTCCACTCTTGATTCTTTTTGCACATATTATATATATGAACCTTATTAGGATCTAGTTATGAAGTTGATTATTGATTTAATTTAATTCAAATTAACCTAGTGTCGAAATTGTAGTTGCCATGAAAAAGTTAACCACCTAGCCAGCTGAAACAAATGCCCGCTTCAGATTTGGCAAAATATGTACCATCTATTGTATCCACAAGTCAACAAAATTAATTTGCACTATTGATACGGGAACTCTAAGAGATGATCCATACCGCAAAAGATATGGGTTATGTTTAGTTCAAAAAAAGATGTGGCAAAATTTGGCAAAAATATCACATCAGACACTGTAGCGCATTGTAGCACTTTTCGTTTGTTTGTGGTAATAGTTGTCCTACCATGAACTAACTAAGCTCAAAAGATTCGTCTGGTCGTGCATCAAAACCATGCAACTAGTTTTTTTATTTATCCACGTTTAATGCTCCATGCATGATGAGAGAGATTTGATGTGATAGGTGAATAGTGAAGTTTGGAGAGAGAATTTTGGCAAGTTTGTGGAAACTAAACACAGCCATGATTGTAGTCACCTTACACACTTGATGACCAACGTCATACTAGTGCTTAGGTTTAGATCACCACATTAACAACAAAAACATGAATAATTTGCTAAAATGCCAAGAGAAAATATAAGAATAGCGAGTATAATGCAACACGGCTTTTAGTGCATAGTTAAAATTATTTGTCCGTACCACTGAGTTATGATAAACACTGGCTAATTAATTCAACACAAAGCATTGTCTGGATAGATTATAACCCTGCAACATTCAACCGGAAAGAGATCAATAGTTCGTTCCTGTGTCTTGGCAAAAAATAAAGGCATTCCTACTATATATGTACAGATGCATGCTAAGGTGTGTTAGACACTGCACAAATAGACAGAAAAAAGATATACTGTCGTAGTGAACAATTGGATTGTGGTTCTACAGGGAATCTACAACATGTGTTTACTATCACTAGTTAAAATTTCAGACAATCTTTTTCCAGAAACTATTACTAATTTAAGCAGAAATAACTAGGAATCACGTAAAATTGAAGTACACCAAAAATGTTCTTCAGCAAATGAATAAAAGATTTTAAAGTGACTTCCAAAGTTCTTCTCTACTCAAAGTTTTAGGCGTATGTATACGCATCGATCTGAACAAATGATCGGGCCACACATGACTCTGTATAATCAGATGATGATCAATATCTTGTGCTGATTAGATGGTGAAAGCAGCAACAACCGGTGAAGGACGAGCCAAATGACCGAATGGATCACGTAGTTTGTAAATCCGCCTCTCCTTTTTTGCTATGATGACAACCGAATTGTTCTCAGCATCATGCCCCTGCACCTGAGAGTAGGTGCGATGGACAATGCGTGCTTTCTCCAGCATCGCCTCTGCACCGGGATCATCATAGCGAATGTCAAAAGAAGAGAACCTGCCATCCCCCATAGCGCACAGAAGCTGCCCCGGAACGATGCCCTTGGATACCACTGGCAGCTCAAAGATGGCCAGCTCCATCTTCCTCCCACCGCCTTCAGTTGTGCTTGCCGTGTCGACGACCCTGATCTCCATGTGGTAGACTACAGCAACGCCATCCTTGTCCCTCGCGACGAACCGGTGGCCGCCAAGGTGCACGGCCTCGCCGGTGAAAGGCAGGTTCTCGTCGCACACCATCTCCCACTCCTCGGCTTCCACGTCGAAGGCGCAGGTGCCCGTGCCCTTCTCTCGCTGCACGGAGAGCAGGATGTGGGAGCCGACCACGGCGTAGGCCGAGACGCGGACCTCGGGCCGGTCGCGGTACTCCAGCGGGTTGACGCGGCACGGGAAGACGGGCGGCGGCGGCAGGCGCCGCCACCAGTGTCGGGGGCGGCGTCGACGTCGAGGACGAAGAACCAGGGCATGAAGTCTATGCCCCTCACGATGGAGGGGACGCGGGAGAGCGCGTAGAGGTTGGCGCCATGCGGGATCAGGACGGGGCGCATCTTGGGGTAGACGACGAAGGGGGCGCGGGCCTCCGTGGAGGTCTTGGGGTCGTAGACGACGGTGCGATGCATGCCGAGGCCCACGATCCGGGGGCCGTGGCGCGTCGCCACCGCCGCGAAGGACATGCAGCGGCTGCCGTCGAGGAGGCGGCGGGGGGCGGCGCCCGCGGCGAGCTCGAGGACGGAGTGGGTGCGCTCCCCGGCCGCATGCTCCACCACCAGGTACACCGGCGGCGGCCGCGTCGCGGCGGCAGGCTTAGACGAGGACTTGCTCTTCTTCTTCTTCCGTGGGCGGACGAGAGTTAGCCGAGCTCCCTTTGTCGCCGCCGCGCCGAGCTTGTTCGCCCTCCTCCTCCTCTTGCCCTGCACTATCGGCATCTTCGTTCTCTCGATGGAAATCAGATTCGAGTAAATAATCAAATCCTGCTTCTCGGAAAAAATAAAATTCCGTGCAGGAGTCCTGCACCGAGGCCTCCGTGCGGGACTGCCGTGTATTTGTGCGACGTACTCCCTCCGTTATGAGAAAAGAAGTCCCTTAGGACCAGATTACTAAGTACCAAGGAGTCATTTATTAGAGCTAATTTTTCCTTGTTTACCCGTCATAAATAGGGTCACCGGTGCAGAATAAGCACTAAGGGCAAGTACAACGGTGAAGACAGCTGCTGTCTTTTTGACACAAACAGACAGCTTGTACAATGGGCTGTCTGTTTGGCTGTCTGCATGATAATTAATACATCACTTGACACACAAACTCATTGTCATCTAGTACACAATTGATCTTTGTAGCTGTTTTTGCTGTATATTATAGTGCACATATATCTGGCTGACAAGTGGGACCCCTACTCCAATCTTATCCTCCCACAGCCGACCGCATCCACCAGACACCGGCCATCTCCTCCCCCTCCCCCTCCTCCCGCTCCTCTCTCTCTGCGGCGACCCTCCTATCCCGCTCCTCTCTCTCTCCCTCCGGCGAGGCCGGCGGCCCCCGCGCGGCTGGCGGGGCCCGCGGCGCGGCTGCGAACGGCGGACGGCGGCCCCGCGCGCCTGGTGCGGCCCGCGGCGCGGCTGCGGACGGCGGCCCCCGCGCGGCCGGCGAGCTGAGGCCCGCGGTGGGGCTGCGGCCGGCGGCCCCCGCGTGGCCGGCGAGGCCCGCGGCGGGGCTGCGGCCGGCGGCCCCCGCGCGGCGGCGGGCGAGGCTGCGGCGGCCGACGGCGAGGAGGAGGCCGGCCGCGGGCGAGGAGGAGGCCGGCCGCTAGAGGAGGTAAGCTTCGAGCTCCTCTGCTCCCTCTGCTCGACGGTCTTGGTGGCGCGAATCCTTCCCGCGCGCGCAACGGATCCGTGCTACCGCCGTCTCCCCGCATCGCGTCGTACAGCGGGCGCCGAGTCGTCGCTCGGTTCTTGGAGCACGTGCTCCGCTCGTAGACGAACGAGACGACGACCGGGCCTCGGCGACGCGTGATGAGGACATCACCACGTTGGACATACAAGAGACGGACTCTTCCCCGGGGTACAAGTCGTCGTCACGTCGGACAACAACTTCAGTTCGGATTCAGCCGACACGTCTGCGCTTCAACTGCTATATCTCCCTCATACGACGTCCAATCAAGGTGTTCTTGGATGCGTTGGAACCGTGACGACGAGACGCTTCTTTTGGTTCTGGTTTTAGCTCCAGAAGATTTGTGGATCATTCTGTGTGACCACGAAAGGTGCTGCGTCACCTGTTTTGGGCCTTTTCAGGCTTTGTATCGTGTCGTCGGGCCTTCGGCCCATGTCTTGGGCGCGGCGCCCCAACCCTAGCTCGCCCCCACGACATTAAATTCAGTAGCCGCCGTCGTTGAGACTCAGGTTTTGCTTAGATTAATCTGTTGAAAACAGTTTCGCCGTCATCGATTTGTAGAACCCCAACTATCGAGCTTAATCATTCATCTGCAGTGTCACTTCAATTTGAGAGCTGCTTCTTTCGAGTTCTTGCTTGTGTTCTTCGTTTCGCAGGCAGGGATTAGCCTTCTTGGCGAGGTCAACCGGGTTGTGACACGGTTGATAACCAGAGGAGTCGTGGTGCTAAGATTTCGGGGTTCGAGTTTGCTGACTTGAAGCCGGGTCGGTGTGTTGCGCTCCACCCAAAACGAGTTATCCTTCACCTGACGGAAGATCGGGACACCCTAGTCTCCATCAACGCGCGCGTGGGGGGGGGTCTCTGCAAAACTTCCTTACATGGCTAGGGATGGCGACGGCGTGTTGTACTGCCCTAACGACGTCTCTCCCGGTTGGCTAGCGGAACGCAGCTCGATGCATCAAGGTGTGAGTTCGATTCCATGCACATGCAGATTTTTGCTGTCATTTTTGCATGGCGCTGCATGGTCCTGTGCGTAGTGAGGGCCGAGGGGGCGACGTGAGACGCGCGAAGGTGAACGTGTTGGCGCGTTCAGTTGGCAGAAATTTGTTCGTTTTTTCTTTTTCGTTGACTAGCAAATATGCCCGTGCGTTGCTACGGGTGAAACCTATATGAATATATGACCACACTATAATATACATGTATATGACTAAACCTGATTTCTAAAAATAATTTGTTTTTATATATGTGATATATAACCTCTATGGATATATAACCACACTATTTGTACTCGCGGCACATTGCACGATTTGTGCCCGTCATCGGTCGACTCATCCACCCTACGCTATCAGCAATGATGACGTCGGAGCTAGCTGCTAGCCACAGTAGTGTGAAACGGCCGTGTGATGACAGTGGAGCTCGCGTTGATGACTTCCGCCATGCGATGCTTTTGATGCCAGAAGTTCAGAATCCATTCTGCCTGGAGTGCCGCAATAGAAACCGATTTTATGGCACCATCTTTCCCGAGTAGGCAACACTGATGGCTAATCGGCTAATGGCTGCGAGCGCAATGACTTTCATAAGTGGGGCAAGTCCAAGCATGTGTTGCCAAGCCACCGTGGGTACAAGCAGCACAGAGTGCCAAGGCGTTAGGCGTGGTTGTAGCTCCGGCCGGCCAGCGCAGCACATGGCTGATGGGAACCCTGTGCTATTGCTGTAAACTTTCATATCCAGCCGTTTAAAATGAAATAAAATAAAAAATCTACTCCAAGCTGGTTACCTGCTCCCTGCATCTCTTCGGTCTTTGGTCTCTTGCCAATTGCAATCCTCGAACAATAGCTGGTTGCTGCAGGAACCTGTGGAGCAATCAAGGAGCGGATCTTTCACCTCCACGCGGACATGTCCTGGGGGTTGCAGACTCTATATATGTGATACATATATACATGCACGAGCTTCAGGAGCTCGGAGGGTCTATGATTTGAGTCCGGCTCGGTCGAATTCGTTGCAAAAAAGGACACCACGCACGCAGTACGAAGACCAGAAGGACGGACCTACGAACAATAGACGGACCAAAGGCAGAATGGAATTAAAGAATAGAGGAATAGATTTATTTCTTATAAAGGACGGTGGGTTGATTTCTATAATTATTAGGGGGTTTTCGCAAAATTATGACTTATAAAGGATGGTGGGTTGATTTCTATAATTATTAGGGTTTTTTTTGCTAAATTATGATGTACCGCGGAAACAATCATTGCTTTATAATTAGATAGAGATTTGGCGCTAATCTCCGTGCTCTTTGCCGCGGTGTTTTTTCGTTTTCATCGTGCCAAGCAATCAACGCGGCTCCCTCCAGGGCGCACACTAGGCTCAGCTCCCTCGTCTCTCTCGGCTTATCCCACTAGTACACAAATTTTCGTTTCCGCGATGACTTTTTTTTTGCTGGTGGGTGTAGTTTTCACTGCTAACACAAACAGAGTAATATTTTTTAAGAATTCATTCAAATCAAATAAATCAGTTTGAAAATTATTAAGTCTTTTGAACATTCGTATTTCAGTTCTTGTGCTTTAATAAAGACGATGATTTAGAAAATACACGAAAGTTTCAATTGTATTCTTAGAATAGTCTAAACTTCTATTTACGGTTGCACTAACAATAATACTAATAAAACCTAAAAGTTATAAAAATATCTAAATTTTGGTATCCAATACTTTATAGGTCAATAATTATGTTAAAAATGTTTTGCTATATTTAATAATAACTAGCAAGTATACACGTGTGATACACACGTTTAATAGAAACACACGTTTATAATAAAAAAAGATTATATAACGGATAGTTGACTAGAGACAGTATTAGTTACGAACTCGACAATATTTTTTTATGGATTGTTTAGTCAAGCATGGTTTGAAGAAAAAAATATTTTAATGATTTGTGGGCCCGTTGAAGATTATATAACGGATAGTTGGCTAGTGACCGTATTGGTTACGAAAGTTTTGTGGACCCGCCGTCCTCGAAAGTTTTGGATCTTTATAGTATAGATTAGATGACACATGATTTACAAATTGATGCATCATTCACATAGTTTCATATACCATAAGTCAAACTTGGTAGTTCATACATCATATAACATCATTTTATCCGTATACACCTCATATTATTTTCTACATGTAATGTATTACATATAAGTAGTGTTGTATGAGTTTAACAATTTCTTGAACTCATTTGCTGTTTTTTAAGAATTAATTAAATTTATGTTAATATAAAGAAATTGATTTGTACTGCCGGGCCACTTATGCACGGCCGGTGCATAAGTGGTCCGCCAGCACAAATGTATTAGTGTTGGCGGTCCGTAAATAGTCAGCTCCTATTCTAATTATGCTGGTGGTGGCCAATACTAACTGCCAGTACAGTAAATATGCGGTGTTAGCACAAATGTCAGTCCCTTTGGCCATTCGCCTGTTCACCTAGAAAGTGTTCCGCTACTCTCTTCGCCCACAGACCTGGTGGAGTGGCAATGCGACAAACTGCCATGCTAGGAGGCGGCCAGGAGGAAGAGGCAGTCGCCATACACTCATAGAGAATAGACTTTTCATCCACTTCCATCCAAGACATTAGTCTCGATTTTTATTGGACCCGGGACTAATGACTTTTAGTCCCGGTTGTTATTACCAACCGGAACTAAAAGTGACCATTGAGTCCCGGTTGGAGGCTCAACTTGGGACTAAAGTGTTATGGCCACTGAGCCGGCTGGAGGCCTTCTAAGGCCCAACCCGTGAACAGTACATGTGGTACTGTAGCACGCGGGTACTGTAGCGCCGCCTTTAGATTAGGGGTTAGGAGAGCCACCTCTATTTAATAGAGGCCCCTTGTATCAATTGGTATAAGTAGAAGTATAACCCTAATTCTCAGAGCCTCGAAAGAGGGCGAGATTGGTTCAGAGCCTCCAAGGAAGGGTGAACCAGGTTCTGCCTCTTCTATATCGTGTGATCTAATCCCCGCCAAATAATCCATATCATCTCTGGTATCAGTCTAGGTCTCGATCCATTGGCTGATCCTGGCCCACCACAATCGATCTGTTCCCCTGCGCGCCACCCAGATCCATGCTCTCCTGATCATGGGAGAATCTGTTCGTTTCCACAGGTACGACGGCGCCGCCAATCCCCTGGACTGGCTCCACAAGTGTGAGCAGTTTTTTCGTTCCCAGGGAACTCCGGCGTACATGCGGGTCTGGACGACCTACTTCTACCTCGACGGTGCCGCAAAACAGTGGTACGTCAGCCTGAAGAAGGACCACGGCGAGCCGTCTTGGTCAGAGTTCGTGGATGGCATCACCAAGCGCTTCGCGACGGCTGCTCTCACGCCATCCGCGGCGGCCGCCCCCGCGCCGGCGCCCTCGTCTCCGACGGCAGCTGTGCCCAGTGCGGCCGTGACACCCACCATCGCCGCGATCCTTGCCAAGATCGACTCCCTCTTTGCGACTTTTCTAGGGAGGGCGCCGACTGCATCTGCATCACTGGTCCAGGCATCCTTAGCCGCGCCATGCGCGGCCTCGTCCTTCGCAGCGCCTTCCGCGGCGTTTGTCCCGGCGACGCCCGCGGCACCTGTCTCAACGGCGCCCGTGACGGCGACGGCCATTCCTGTGGCCACCAAATACGTGGTGCCCGCGCGCCGCCACGCGCGTGCGTATCTCCGTCGCCCCGACGACCACACGCGCACGGGCCGTTTTCCTCTTCCGCAGGAGCCGTCTCCACCAGCACCAGCTGTCGTGCGCCGTGTGGCCGCGACGTCTCCTACCGCAACGCGTGTGGAATCGCCATCCGCGGCGGCCGCCCCCGCGCCGGCGCCCTCGTCTCCGACACCGACCACGGCTTTGTCCACGGCGCCCGTTCCCGCGTTGCCGGGGACCTCGTCTCCGTCACCCGCGGCGCTCGTCCTGGCGATTTCTGTGGCAATCTCTTCGACGACCGCGGCAGCACCATCTTCATCTCCGCCAGCGCCACGCACGCGGCCCCAACCGCGTCTCCGGCGATGACTCTGGTGGCCTCCCCCGCAGGCACCACCGGCTGTGACAGGGCCGGTTGTCTGCACATCATCCCAGCTCGAGGACGAGCTGTCTTCGAGGGGTGGTGAAGTGTTGTGGTCGGTGGGCACCAACGGGTCCTCCGAGTGTGGCGCCGTCGGTCTCGCCGCCAACTGCGTGTCTGCTTGTTGCCGCCACGCGCGGCCACGTTGTCGGCATCTTCTGTGTCGCCCGAGAGCCTCTGTTCCAGCCACCGTCACCTTCGTGGCTACAGCTCGGCCCACGGGAGCTCCCACCGCGAGTGCTTTTGGCTGTCGTGTGCTGCCTCTTTTGGGCCATCCCTTCGTCGTCGTTCGACGGTCGTGCGGGTCATTACCAGTACCCCTCGTCGGACCATCGGGATGCTTGCTTTGGCCGCCATGAGCGTTGCTGTATTTGGATATGCTCGTCCTGATCGTCATCAGCTTCAGCGTCGGTGTGCTGTTTTTTGCTTCCAGACTAGTCTGGCTTCTTCATCAGGCAAGCAAGGGTGGCATTTCCACAATAATTTAGGTTTAAGCCGAGATGTAAAAGGCTTAAGGGTGTGTGACGTGTCAAGTCATATTTTGAGTCAGGTGTCTGCTGTTCTGCACATTATCCCAGCTCGAGGATGAGCTGTCTTCGAGGGGTGGTGAAGTGTTATGGCGAGTGAGCCGGCTGGAGGTCTTCTAAGGCCCAGCCCATGAACAGTACCCGCGGTACTGTAGCACGCGGGTACTGTAGCGCCGCCTTTAGATTAGGGTTTAGGAGAGCCACCTCTATTTAATAGAGGCCCCTTGTATCAATTAGGATAAGCAGAAGTATAACCATAATTCTCAGAGCCTCGAAAGAGGGCGAGATTGGTTCAGAGCCTCCAAGGAAGGGCGAACCAGGTTCTACCTCTGCTATATCGTGTGATCTAATCCCCGCCAAATAATCCATATCATAAAGGGTCTCAAGCATCAGTCCCGATTAGAGGCTTCAATGGGGACTAAAAGTGTATATTTTTAGTCTCGGTTGGACACTTTTTAGTTCTCCCAACCAACCATATTTGGTTCGAAACAATAATATAATTTCTTTGTTAAGGCAATCCATCAATAGTATATTCATCAGTGTTTTGGCTACCGGATGAAGTTAAAATACCGGAGGGGACCGGTATGACCGAAATACCGGTTTTCGACCGAAATTTTGGTCGGTATTTATTATTTTTGGACGAATTTTAACTGAAATTTAGAGTAATTTGTCAATACCGGCCGAAAAATAACCAGTACTACCGGTATGGACACAATATCGGCCCATACCGGTAGTTCCGAAAATCGCCGGTTTCGGTCGAAATTCGGCCGGTATTCTGAACATTGATATTCATAACCTCAGATAAACTCAATTTTATACCATATCCATATTGTATTTAAAATCCATAAAAAATGAGGGAGACATACTCAATTTTTGAGAACATATATATTTATTTCATAACAATCTCCTTTTATAACAAATCCATACATTGTAACATTTTTATAACAAATCCATACGGGGCCACGGGACGACGGGCGACGGCGGCAGGCCACGCCACCTGGTGTTGGGGGGTGGCGTCGAGTTCAAGGACGAAGAACCATGGCTACATAAACAAGGCATTATGGTCTACAGTAGCCATCAACCATTTCGAAATTTCCCATGCTCAACTCACAAATCTCCTAGCCAGATAATTGATCTTGTTCTGCCTTCATGTAAACGGAGGTGGTAGCTTGTGTCAAAGCAATAAAAAACATACAGAGGCCTAAAAATGAGCAATTCTTAATCTCTACCCCTACCGCCGACACCTCCTGTGAACAGAGCAAGAACAGGGGAAAACAAACACAAACGAGAACAACTTTGATTCAAAAATCCTCCTTCGAAACACCACAAAAGAAAAATAAAATTAAACCACGATGGCGCCTCTAGAAGGAATAACAGATCAAGAATAACAGAACAAGAAACAGATCTTGAAAAGATCAAGCACGCACCATGAATTTCTGGATGAACCGAAATCACTCCATGAAGAACACTCTTTGAAGAAAACTCAAATTGAAGCTAAGGGATCATATCAAAGTTGCTCACAAGTATCCCAGCAATAAATGCCCCCAACAAATTACACACCAAATCATGAAGACTGAAAACCCCCAAAAAATAGCTCCAAAAATTAGTAACGGAGTGTGAGTTTTGAATATAAAAAAGAGCTACTTAGAAGAAGCACTTATAGTTCCACATAAATCAAAAATTTAGAAGATCATAAAGAAATGGCACACATATGGATTCCTCCTCGTAACATGCTAGTGGATCTAATTAACACACGTCTCATCTTGGCGATTGGAATAGTAAACATTTGCAATAAAACCTTGCTAGCATGGAAGTGTTTTGTTGAGTTTATGGATTATATATTTATAAACCTCTATACACCACAAAACTTGAAACGATCATATTAGGCGATAACATGTTAGAATTTCAAATTTCATATGTCCTACAAAGAAATATTGAAAGCATTATATCAGCTGAACGAAAAATTTAACACACTGAGCTAAATTGAAAGTGTTATAATAAACTTCGGAAGGATTGGTATTCATAAATTTATAGCAAAAAAGTTTTTAAAAAGAGATTGACACCTTCATGTTTCTAAAATAGATACGATCACCAATCCTTGTGAGGACATCTAGAAAGTCAGGAGCAACATCTGGGACTTGTCTTGAGGACAAAATATCTAGATAACCAGCACAACATTTCATATCACATGTATGTTAGCAACAAACTATAAAAGTAAATGAGCATTAGCTTCACCACATCCTTACCATTTCAAGATTCTCCTTTACGCCGGTCCATGATTCATCGCTACAAAAGTTAAATGAAAAAGCACAAACACCATGCTTCACTAAATATTCAAATAACAAATTATGATATGTAATAATATAAATTTATCAATAAATTCTGGAGAAACATTCAAGTTTATCTGGATTTACAAGAAATTTAACACATGTTCTTATTATTGTACTAAACATCCAAGAAACCATTTATCCACCGTTGTTTAACCACTTTCACAAGAAGGGTAGATGAACTAAAATAGATGAAATGGATGCCACACATACAATATAATATATAGACTATTATTAGTACCTCCAAAAACACACTAGTTGCATCCGTTCCATTTTACAAATGTTTGTATTCTATTTAAACAATATTCATATGCCTTCCCTTTATTCTTACAAGGAAGAAAATGTGTGGTCAGTTCAATCAAATATCCATACCAAATTTTAAAGAAAACAATTTTAAATGCATAATTTTATGGATCACTTTTTGACTCATATGCAAATAAAGCAACATGAAACCACACAGGAAGAACATGACGAACTATGTTTGACAAAAGAAATAGTCAGAGTTATATAAACTCAATAGGAACATAAGGAAATTAGTCTTTTACATTGACCATGTACTCAGTATACAAAAAAATCAGTAGATCTCTTCTTTTTTTGCTGACAACCATGAACTATTGTCTCTATCTATGTGAAGGTTGTGCAAAGGATCTTCTAGCAAATCATGAAACATTGTCTTTTCAACTTAACTACAATGACCACATTTCTTTTGCCCTATTTTCTTAATAGTCTACAAATTCCACTCCATTAAGTTGTATCGAAGGCTTTTTTTAGAAAAATTTGTTTGAACTCTATTCTCGTCATATTGATACACTTGTGGCCTAAGAATAGCTCAATGAAATATCCAAATATGGATCGAATTATGGAATTATTTTTGCAAAGAGACACGTCTCACCACTTTTTATTCTGACAATATATTTTTTTAAAAAAATATTCTCCAGAAACTCCTGAAGGTTAATATTGTAAACCTCAAATAATGATAGATCTTGACCACTCTCTAGAATAACATACTGTTCACTACTCAAGAAAAAAACATAAACTGTTGTGAAATTTGACACATGCTCAATTTGTTTTCGTTCTGCAAATAAATTATCATATGATATTATATAATAATACTAAATCTTACACTACATCAGCCTAAATTTAAGAATGAGCAGTAACTTAATCATTCATGTAATAAACATCTAACCCAACTAACAAAGCATAAGGTCTAAAACTATAAAAAAACTGTTAGTTATAAAATCCCTAGTATCCTTTGTCTATCTTTTAATTTGGCTAAATCCCTCGTATCCTTTGTCTATCATTATAAAAGCAATAAATTACGGAATTTATGTTTCCAAAAATATTTTTTTAAAATAGGGATTTTTCTTCCTGTGACAAAAGTTCAATTTGATAAAGTTTGGTTTGGTATTCTAATATAAGTTTGGGTCCTAGGTTGGCACTAGTATTTTTGTTGATTTAATTTTTGAATTTGTTGTGATTTTGTCAATCTTAAGACTCTGTACAATTGTCTCCAAGATGCTCATAAAAGTATATTGTACGTGAATGTACATATGTATATGTACCATGTTCAAAGGAACTTAGAAAAACAATTCACGGTTAAATAACTG
This sequence comes from Echinochloa phyllopogon, assembly GCA_033239725.1. Classification (NCBI taxonomy): domain Eukaryota; kingdom Viridiplantae; phylum Streptophyta; class Magnoliopsida; order Poales; family Poaceae; genus Echinochloa; species Echinochloa phyllopogon. Next base: position 42,045,128 of record BTCW01000002.1, on the reverse strand, counting down.
GTTTTAGGATAACTATGTTGGTACAGATCAAGGGTCTTATATGTCATCTCGTGCGGTATCATATAGAATTTTTAGTGACATGGATAAGGGAGAGAACAAGAAAGGTGTTTAGACACCCTAAGCTATCTAAGAGGTGCTTATTTCAGGTTTTCACTAACTACAACTGTGTTTGGCACAGCTTCATCCTCCTCCGGCTCCAGCACTGTAGACCTCTATGACTGAGACGGGAGAAGCGCACCGAAGACCGAAGCCAGCTCTGGCAGCTCCTCCTGTCCCATAGGCAAAAAAGAGGGGACCCGGAGCTGTTTTTCCTCTTGCTAATGACAGTTTTTCCTCTTGCTAATGGCAGCACAATAGTGCAGGAGCCGGAGCTAGTGCCGGCTGTGTGCCCTGACAAAGGGCCGAAGGGGCTCCATGTATTCCACTTTATGAATTTACTGTACTCGCACTTGTCATCATTACACAATCAAGCGAACCGTTCAAGTAAGCACCAGATTATCAGGTTATTTCTGAAACCAGATTAAGGAAGGGGAAAGCGCCACCGTCTCTTGATCACTCCGCGTTCAGTTGGGAAAACGTGGGTAGTAAAATATCCAAATTATGACGTGAAATGGTTTATCTGGGCACACAATGCACGGGCAAGGCCTATATGTATAATTTTTCAGTAAGGACAAGAGTGCAGATCAGCAAAACTAGAGGACTCGGTTCACTTTCGCTCCAAGTTGAAATAATCCATTGCGCCAAAAACTGAAAAACGTGAGATGTTACGTGTCACCTTTACAGCGACGCTTTCTTGTCTGAAGCTAACAGCCATGCAGAGCTGATATTTCAGGTACAAACAACCGGCTCACTTCTCTCCACAACACCTGACGTCCTGACTGGGGGCCTGGCCAACCATATCAGCATCAGTGTGCCGGGCACCGCCCATCTCTCTCTCTCTCTCTCTCTCTCTCTCTCTCTCTCGGCACCAGAGCCATGGCTGCTCCGAAGAAGACGATGAGAGCCCTGCAGTACGAAAAGTATGGCGGAGGAGCTGAAGGCCTCAAGGTACACTAAGCACTAACCACACTTCTGCTCCCAAGCATGTCCAAGAATCTGCATCCTTATCCAGAACTGAATATCGGTACTCTTCTGATGAGCTATCATCGATGCTCTGCTCTTTCCGCCCGATTTCAGCATGTGGAGGTGCCGGTCCCGTCGCCGAAGAAGGGGGAGGTGCTGCTCAAGTTGGAGGCGGCCAGCATCAACCCGATCGACTGGAAAATTCAGAAGGGCATGCTCCGGCCCTTCCTTCCCAGGAAGTTCCCCTTCATACCAGGTAGGTTACCTGTCTGAATGGAACATGTAGATGATATATAGCCTCAGACAGAATCAGTGCCCCCCATCACATGGTCAGTGTTGATTACACGAATAATTGCCCAAGAAATCTCCTCACATCGATCCCGGTGGGATATGTACCTCATACCATTTGCAGATTGGGGTTGGGAGCGATGCTTCTTGTTGCATTTTGGTTTTGTTTCAGCCCATTTCAATATTTTGACCTTGCGGTGATGAAGCTCTGAACATTCTTTCTACTGGAATCGGTACTGTTGTCTGCAGATAAAGAAGAAAACAAACTAGTACTCGTTAAACAGTTGGTACAATCTTAAGAGAAACTCTTTCATGCTTTGTGAAAGAAAAGTGAAGAGACCATAAAGCCGCATTGTTGTAGATGCAGATATCCTAAAGCAGTACGCAATAGATTAAGCTTTTAGTGCGGTTGTTTGCTTAGTCTTCATTTGTTTATGCCAGCTTGTGCCATGTGTGCTATGAGGAGATGGAGTCTCTGATATAGCAAGAACTTGTAATAAGTTGCCTTATGCATTGAATTGCAGCGGCCGGGACACTTTTATTCACTCAATGAGAACTTCCCTTTATCTAAAAACGTACAGCTAGATCAATTTAGTGCTCTGTTGTAACAACAGTGCTATTAGTCAGGATTCCTAAATCATGTGATCTGGTTCGGCAATGCTAATCAGTGATGATGGGATTTTGAAAAGAAGACGTGATATTAGTTGGAGTGTTGAAGGTTGGCCATGAGCATATAATGAGCAGACAGTGTACTAAATCAGATGGGATACTCTTGTACCTTACCCTCCTTTCCAAATTCCAACTAACCCACTTCTAATTTCGTAGTGGCCATTTCTTTTCCTAGAGCATGAAACAGCCATCATGTGTTCAGGTGACCACTGGGTTGAGGAAATGGACACGGAATCGGGGAGTAGTTTGAAAGGTTGCAAGGTGGACCTGAAGCACAATTAACAATAATGGAAATCATGCTTTCAATGCTATTCAAGAACAACTTAGCGACGCAGATGGTCTCACTGTTATTTATTTTGACAGACACTTAAAATTTTGCTATTCTATTTCTGGTTCTTTTGGAATTTGCCGCCATTTCTCACTGTCATACAGCTTTGAACCCGCAGGAGTTAACAAATCCAGAATTCCCACTAAAGCGAATGTAAAAACCCAAGTAATCTTTGCATAAACAAAGAAAGGCAAAAAACATGATGAACAAGTTAACATCAACTCTGATTTAATTAAACTTCCCTGTGATATAAAAGTGAGGGTCGAAGAAAATAACCACTGGCGCCCTTTAGGGAGACACAAAGTCTTCATTGGTATCTAGAAATAGAATTAGAGCATATTGAGCATAACCGCCCTATTGTCTATTGATATCCAAGAATTCTTTCGGGAAACATAGTCTTCATTGATATTTAGAATTAGCACTTCGAGTACCATTTTTTCCCCTACTAATTGATGATCCATATTGACATCCAAGAATTCGATCTTGTTACCATGACAAAACAGTTGGAGACATTTCTGGCGAAGTCGTCGAGCTGGGCAGCGGTGTGACCAACCTCAAACCAGGCGACAAGGTCATCTCCATCAGCTTCGCGGTAATATTCTCGATTCAAATTTAATTTACTACTGCATTGCAGCGTTCTATTCCCATCGTGCAGTGACAAACTTGTCATCTCTGACAGTAAGAAACAGTGATTTTGTTTTTCTAATTTTACATAGTATATCAGTACTGCCTGACTAAGTGACTAACGTGTTCATGGATCATTCCCACCCCGTGGAACCAAGACTGGCGGCGGGCTCGCCGAGTACGCGGTGGCGCCGGCGTCGCATACGGTGGCACGGCCTCCCGAGGTGTCCGCGGCCGAAGGCGCCTCTCTGCCGACGGCCGCGTCCACCGCGCTCCAGCAGCTCAAGGCCGCGGGGGTCCGCAGCTTCGACGGCTCCGGCTCCGGCGACGCCAACGCCCCCGTCAAGAACGTTCTGGTCACCGCGGCCTCCGGCGGCGTCGGCCACTACGCCGTGCAGCTGGCCAAGCTGGCGGGGCTCCACGTCACGGCCACCTGCGGCGCGCGCAACCTGGGCTTCGTCGGCGGCCTGGGCGCCGACGAGGTGCTCGACTACAGGACCCCCGAGGGCGCCAAGCTCCGGAGCCCCTCCGGCGCCAGGTACGACGCGGTGGTGCACTGCGCGACGGGCACACCGTGGTCGGCGTTCGCGCCGGTGCTGGCCGACAGGGCGACGGTCGTGGACGTGACGCCCGGGGTCGCCGCCGCCGCCAGGTCGCTCCTGCAGAAGGTGACGCTCGCCAAGCAGAGGCTGGTGCCGCTGGTCCTGATGCCCAGGAAGGAGGAGATGGAGTGGCTGGTGGAGATGACGAGGCAGGGGAAGCTCAAGACGGTGATCGACTCCAGGTACCCGCTGAGCCGGGCACGGGAGGCGTGGGCCAAGAGCATCGAAGGGCACGCCACCGGCAAGATCGTCGTGGAGATGGGAGGCGACGAGTGAGCCGGCATGCATTCGTGCGCGATGACTCCGATAATGAGAACAGGATGCGTGTGAGGCGATGTATGGGTCTGATTGGATTTCTTGTGTGGCAATAAGAATAAGTTGCGATGTGCGCTCTCAAATCTGGTTCGGGATTTACCAAACCATGTTGTGTGCTGCATTCCTCCACCAGCGCGCGCCGAAGTGACGGCAGCATTGTGCAGAGGCCGGTATCAAGAAGTCAATTCCAAAGGCCATAACAAAAACACGATGACCACCGACGCAATTCCAAATTCTTCGGTTTCCTAGTCCGTATCTGAATCCGGCTAATCGCTACGGAGTAAATCCTAATCGGAAGACAGACACAGACTCGGAAAGCACGTATATACGGAGTAGTTCCCAGGCGGCAATAAAAGGCAGAGGCACCTGCTCTTATCTCAACTCAACCAGACCAAACGTTCATCCAAGAGCCAAGCCAATCAAGGCAGCCAGGTCCAACCAAGTCCACCAAGTCGGTCCAACCAAGTCCACGAACCCTGTCCGCAAGGCAGCGCGCACAATAAGCTAAGCAAAGCAATCATGGGGAACATCATCACCTCGGGTAAGAAGCTTCTGAAGGTGACGGCGATCTCGTTGCTCTTGCTGGCGTCCGGCGCCGCCGCCGCGCGCCCCATCTCGGAAATGGCTACGATTGACGGCAGCCGGAGCCTACGCCTGCCACTCCGTGGAGCTCTCCTGCGTGGCCCGGAGAGCGTCGCGTTCGACGGCGACGGCGTGGGTCCCTATAGCGGCGTCTCTGACGGCCGCATCTTGAAGTACAACAAGAGAGCGCGTCGCTGGTCTACCTACGCCTACAGCCCCGGTTACAAAGCCAAGGCTTGCACGGCGTCGAGGGCTCGACCGGCAGAGGTGACGGAGAGCAAGTGCGGGCGCCCATTGGGCCTGCGCTTTCACTATGGGTCGAGGAACCTCTACATCGCCGACGCATACAAGGGGTTGATGCGTGTCGGGCCGTGCGGCGGCGAGGCGACGGTGCTAGTCACGGCGGTCGATGGCAAGCCACTTCGCTTCACCAACGGCGTGGACGTCGACCAAGTCACTGGAGAGGTGTTCTTTACGGACAGCAGCATGAACTATCAGCGCTCGCAGCACGAGCAGGTGACGGCCACCGGAGACTCGACGGGACGTCTCATGAAATATGACCCGAAAACAGGCCATGTCACCATATTGCAATCTGGCATCACCTACCCCAACGGTCTTGCCATTAGCGCCGATCGGACACATCTTGTTGTTGCACTTACTGGGCCATGCAAGTTGATGAGGTATTGGATCAAGGGCCCCAAAGCAGGCACATCGGAGCCACTCGCCGATCTGCCAGGCTATCCTGACAACGTAAGGGCCGACAGGAAAGGCGGTTTTTGGGTGGCGCTGCACCGAGAAAAGATGGAACTACCTTTTGGTCCAGATAGCCACTTAGTTGCAGTGAGGATCAATGCTGATGGACAAGTGATCCAGGTGATGAAAGGGTCCAAGAGCGTAAGGCCAACCGAGGTGATGGAGAGGGAAGGCGGCAAGTTATATATGGGCTCGGTAGAATTACCTTATGTCGCCGTTGTTAATGAATAGATAGTACTATTTAACATCAGTGCTTTGTTTTAGGTTTGTTATTTTTTTGACCTTGCTATTATTTTTTAGAAGCTTGAATTTTTATTTCCCTTCCAATCAACATTGTACTAGCCTATTGGATACTGGTTGAGTTCATATATACTGTACTTATAAAAGGATAGTGTGACTAATGTTACCACTGTGAGGTATGGTCGAAATGCCAAGAACCAAAGCTAAATCGATAGAGCAAAAGATACTTCCAGATTTCTATTAATTTGCGAGCTCAACTTTATCAGTATGTATTTGGAATATAAACGTCGTTGGTTATTCCAAGCATATGGGTATCCAAAGTCAAGCAAAACATGCAGTAGTCTAGTAAAGAAGATAGTGCCTACTTGACATCATCTCATTACACCATATCTGATCCTCCAATTAATTGTTTTTCATTTTAACAGAGAGAGATAGTGCGCAGCATCATTAACAGCAAATGATTCAGAGTTTCAAACTTCAATTCTGAACATCTACAGATAAATGAAGTGACCTGAATAATAAACCGAACTGAACTGAGACATCGTAACTACAGGTTTAGTGCTGACGTTTCCAATAGAAACTTAAGCCCGAGTGAATCAATGCGCCACATAACTCTCAACAATCATGTTAGTAGGCAACCTCATCAATGATATGGAGCGAGATTTAATTTCCACCGGTTAGTGGGAAGGTTTGTGACTGTTCGAAGGGACGAGTGTGCGTGCCTGTGAGCCACACATCTATGCTGGTCTTTCTAAAAAATGGATTCCAGACTTTTTAATCTTTGACAAAAAATTAGGCTCATATAATCTAAATTTTGTTTTGGAAAATAGTATCTTCGAATTGACATTTAAAAGTGCTTGGCTTTTATTTTGTTGATATACAATATATGTACTTTATAAGAGGAATTAAGAGTCAGGCTGGTTTTGAAGCCAATCCAGCCCAGGTCATATATTTTGTGGCTGAGGGAGTAGTTTGGTATTAATGAGCTACCAAAAGATGCTGGTGGAATGCTTAGATTGATCTGCATTTATAGGTTCCATGTTATATTGGGAATTTAGAAGCCTATATTCTTGGTTAATATTTAACAATTAAACTGCTGTTGCAGTGTTGTCTGCATGGAGCTCTCACCTTCTGCAGGAACGATTTGGCGGCGACGAGTGAGCCGGCATGCGTGCGCGATGACTCCGATGAGAACATTGCGTCGTGCAGTATGTCATGTGATGTGTGAGGCTATGTGTGGGTCTGATTGGATTTCTTGTGTGGCAATGAGAAGTTGCGTTGTGCGCTTTGGGCATGGCTGCCGGCAAGATAACTGAAAGCGTAATGAACAAAGCCTGCGTTGGCTTCTATGCTCTGCACTGAACTGTGACAGCGTGTAGTATTGTTCTACTCTACTACTTGCTATACCGGAGCTACAGTTCATAGATCATTATCCGCTTCCGAGCAAATTCCTGACTGTTCATAGACCATTATCAACTTCCGCCGTTTCGGGGTGACGGTAATAATTCGCCGCGTGCGCCTTGCTGCAGTTGGCAAGCCAGGGGCAGAAGCAGAACTGCAGAACACCAGCGAGGGCTCATCCCGTGAGCCACCGCGGGTCAAAGGCTCAAAGCAAGACTCCACTGCCAGCTCAGTTCAGTTCAGCACCTCGCATCCGCGTCAGTTGACGCTTGGCAAAACGAGGGATGCAATGCGGCGAATACGAGGAGAGGATAGAGGAGGAGAAAACAGAGGGGAGACGGCCATGGATTGGATCCCATGCCTCTGTTCCCTGACAGGCAGGCAGGTTCAGGTATCAATTCTTCTTTTCCTTTTTCGCTTTCTCCGTTTTTTCAATCCGGCCAATAGGGGAGGAAGAGAAAAATCAAGAACTGAATTTCTCTGTAGCAAAAGGATGTACTAGGAATATTCACCAAAATTTACAAACTCGGTGCAGTATTGTTCTAATTACCAATAGCTTAGGTTCTTTCTCACAGAGTGTCTTCTTTTCCTCCAACAGTTTTCTAATCACTTAATATGCCCACATGTTAATCATTTGGATATAAAATGTCATAGTAGGAACCCAAAGTATTCGCAGTTCTGTGGAATGAGCAAAAATTTGGTAGTTTTATGATAATCAGGACCGGTGGGTTTATAAAAATGTAATTAATCAACTGAAAATCTTCTATCTGGCACAGTGCAACTTAATCATTGTGTCTTTAACCATATCAGTTGCTTTTAGAAAACGGAATTGCTTTTTTTTCCTTAAACCATGGAAAGTGAGAGTTTGACCCATTTGCCCAGTTACGCAAAACTTGAGTCAATGGATAATCCTCGCGAACAGCAAATGAGGGTCAATAATGGAAAAAGGAAAAGAAGATCACGTGTTCGGACAATATCCAGAAAGTAAACACCAAATGCTTCCAACCACTGCCAGTAAGTCTAAACATTGACATTCAAGATATGGTCCAAATGGCTTCTTAGTTTGACATTCTTCAGAGATAAAGCCGTTACACTCGCAATTCAATTCTGCCCGTGTAAGGAGGCAGTCTGCCGCTAATCTTAATGGGCCAACAGTATACAAATTGGGGATAAATCAACAGCACTACGTCAGATTGGCATTTCCTTCTCTCAACTAGGTGAGCTCAAGTGCGTGCGTGCGTGGAGTTGTACCCTCACGTTATCGTTTATCGTTATCGCTAACTCTAACGCGGAAGGTATGGACACTTGGTTAGTTAGTGGGTCTGGCAGTCAACAACATGTCGCTTTTTATAATCCAACCGGATTCCTGCTGCTGAATGTGTAGACACTCCGGTTTCTCTGAGACCTGCACGAGCACGACGCCGGAACTTGTAACGCGTAATGGAGGCGAGCCAGAATGAAATGATAGGAACAGGCATGTTTACAGTGACCAAGGCATGCTGCAGGTGGATCAGTATACACTAAGCAGCAAAGAGAACGCCCCCGCGTCGCTCTCCTCCAGGGGCGGCTCGGGCGGCACCGGGAAACCAAGCCGCCGCCGCTCCTTCCCACCTCTCCCACACCTCGCCGCCGCCAGAGCATGCACCGGAAGCCCGCGTGCTCGCCAGGACGGCGGCGGGGGGGGGGGGGGGGGGCTATCTCGGCGCGGCATCGCGCCTCCCCACGAGCAGATCTGGGGGAACCGGGGGAGGCGGAGCAAGATCCGGCGGCGGTCGGCGGCCAGGCGTGAAGAGGGCCACGGGAGGCGTGCTGGTTTGGCGCGCAGCTGCTGCGGCCGGCCTGGCGCGTGGGAACTACCGGCCCGGCGCGTGGGCTCGAGGAGGCCGGCGGCCGGCGTCAGGCGTGCGGCAAGGTGGCGACGGAACGAGAGCGGTGGCGACCGGGGCGCGGCGGCTGCCCGGGCCTGCGGGGCGGCCGGATCCAGTGGTCTCCGCGGTGGATCCACGCCGGGAGGTGCGCGCCGGCGGCCGGCGGCGTGCAGTGGCCGGGCCTTGCGGCGGCCCGGGCGCGCGGAGCCAGCTCGGGCGACGGTTGGGCCCGTGGGGACGCCGGCGTCGCGCGGCGGGAGCGTGGCCGGCCAGCGATGGACTGCGCGGCAGCATGCGGCGCGAGCGCAGGGGAATCGACCGCCGACCGTGAGATGTGGCTGGGCAAGTGGGAGAATGGCGGTGCCGCCACCATGTCGAGGTGCCTTGGCCAGAATACTGTGTTTGAGTGTGCAGCATGGGGAGAAGATTCTCCGGGCGTAAGCCCTCACCGGCTCCTTTGCCGGTGGACATGCCGGCGGCGTCTCACGGCGTCATTTTGGAGCTTCAACCCTGCTACATAGGGTCTTCTGGGTGAAAACCCTGTCCACATCGTGGACGAGTGATGGCGGCAATCTCGCCGCGTGACGTGCTGGACGGGTGTTGTTGACCCCACGTGGAGGCGTTCGAAGTCATGGCGGTGACTGGAGGTCGTCGCATGGTTGCTGGTTTCTGCTGCTTGCAGCGGACCGCGGCGACTGGCATTGCTTGGCAACGGCCAGTGCGGTGTGGACTGCGTCTTCGGACGGCGCTTGCGGCATCGGCATCGTGGGACGACTTGGCTTGTAGCGGGTTGCGGCGGATTGTCTTAGCTTGGCTGGGCTATCCGGTGCGGCCCAACGTCCGAGGATGGCGCGAGCGACTTCTTCAGTTTGCGAACATGACAACGGAGGCCATATGCAGGGTGAAGCAAGGACGTGAGGTCGGCTTGCAGCGACGGCTTGGTGGTACGATGGAGATCCGGGGAGGCGGGGCAACTTAGCTCGGTGATTAAAGAAACGGATCCTGGATGAGGCGGACGTGGCGAGGCCCCCGCGCGCGGTGTTTTCTCGAGGCGACGAGAGGTGGTGTCCAACGGCGGATGCGGCGAGGCCCCCGCGCGTTGTGTTTTCGTGGTGGCGACTGCGAGGCAGCCTGCGATAGGTCCGGATTCGGTGGCATCACCCCGCCAGGTGGAGTGTGAGGTTGCAGCGGCACTACGGCGGAGGGTCCCGCATGGCGGTGGCTTTCTCGGTGTGGTGTGGTCTGCTTCTGTCTGTTTGCTATCGAATCGGGGTTGTGGTTGCAGGTTCTCGACAACTTCTTGGTATGTATGTTGGTGGGTGCCGCATCTGGCAGAGAGGGGTTGTTGTTATGTTTCCGCGTCGATGTCCCAATCCGACCGGATAGAGTCGAGTTGTTGCCGGCGTATGTTGAGATCCCAATTCAACACGCCGGTTTTTGGGTTGTTGAGTTTTTGTTTTTTCTTTGGTTGTAATGTCCAATCTGCACTTCATCTTCTTTTTAATATAATCGGCAGCTCTCCTGCCTAGTTCGTTTCAAAAAAAAGTATACACTAAGCATTACCCAGGTATCCAGTCAGTGAAAAGGAGAAATTGGGGGGCATATCAACTCAGAGCATGAGGGCGAAACTCACTTTTTGGCAAGTGGTGAAGCACTTGCAGTCTTGCAGAGACCTTGTCAAGGATGGGCCAAAGTTTCTGGTCTAATGCCATTCCAAGGCAAGTCAGATGTTGCTGGGGACCAAACTTCTCTCCAGCACTAACACTATAGCTGAAAGCACTTACTTAGATGCAGTATACAATTTCTCAAGTGCAAGTATACTTCTTTATAACCATATGGTTAAACTAGTGGTTCTGAAATGGCAGAGCTTAATTATCTTTAGCAACTTCAACTAATGCAGTGACCTGAAGTAAGTATGCAGCAAGAAAGGGGAACCGGGATCTTGACCATTGTATACATACATTGCACAACGCAGTACACCATTTCCAAGATCCCAAGCCTCAGATCCAAAGCGCCTTTCTGCCCACAAAAGATTTTGTAATGCCGAACAGGATCTTCAGGCTGTTGTGCTGACAGACTTCTTTCATAGACCACACATAGTACGCGGCTTCTCTAATTCCTAAGGCATATTTGTTGCTTTCTGCATAAATTTATCAGATTCTCTCTGGTCCTACTAGCCCTGTTCGATTCAATGTGTTGTTCGGGGCCGGAGCGCGGGGTCAGATTGCAAGAACCATCTAGATGCCGACAATGAATTTATTTCCCTGGAATAAATTGGTCCATGTTTTTGGCTCGACAATGTGCACTGAAAATGCCCCCGTTTTCTTCTCCAAAAGAAAAATGTGCATTGAAAATCCTAATCATAATTGATTGCCCAATTTAGCGAACAAACACCAGTCCAGACTACTTGGATGACTTTATAGCTGAGCTGCAAGCCTGCAACCCAACCAGGATTCATGGAGGCACATATCGACGAGGCCAGATTTTTGCCTGCAGCGGAAGCAATTTTCACTGGGTACTACAGATACAAGCTATGTTTTTTCTCTCTCTTTTGGGAACCTGTAGCACAAGCCTACATACATGATACTGCCTCACTGGAGTCTTTGGCCTATGCAAGGAAGAACCCATGGTGGTCTGAATGCAGGAGCGGACAAGAGCCGTGTCCTGGATGCATGATTATGGATGGATCAGAGCGGGTGCCAGCATGGACAGACAGATATGTTGGCACGGGGGAATAAATTGAGCATAGATGAAGGGATCCAAAGCTCTGCTTCTCGTCCAGCACTATCTCTTTTGCGATCACTGCTTCACTTCAGAAAAATGCATAATTGCAAATTCTGCAGTGTCTCCATCAACTCTCCGGTATCATGATCATGAATTATCAAAAAAAAACTCTCCAGTATCATGCATGATCTCCACTCACCATCAGGAGAAAAAAGATAAGAAAACGATTGGCATTTCAGAGTTTCAGCAACTCCGATGCAGGAAGAGGAATAGCTTGTGGCTATACTGAATCGTTGTGCTGAGTATGCAAACATGCAACGCTGCAACAGTAGCCTCTCGTGGCTTCGTGCCGACTGCCGACATTCCATTGGCGCCTAAAATATTAGCATCGAAACTGGCGGACACTTCTACCTCGCCACTGAAACTGAAGTCTACAAATGCAAAATCTCGCAACTGTGGCCCCCTGGCCTGAACTGGCAAGCAGCCAGCAGGCTCTGACTTCTGAAACGGCCGACACAGCGGCTTGTACCAATGGGCTCATGCCGCCCATTAAAGATGCTAAAATGAGCAGCGGATTGGACCATGCTCTGTCTGAATCTTAACCCTTCACCAACCAGCTTCATTACTTCAGCCAGGCCCGGCGCAGTGCTGCACGAAGCACAACCACATGAGCACACACACTGAATGATGTACACAAGTAGCAAAGGTCCCCTGTGGAATTACCGGACCGAAATGTAGCAGCAGGGCCTGAAAATGTGCAAGTTTGTTTGGATATCGGCTTTGGATGGGAAGGATTCAGGATCCAGAAAATGGCAGTGTATAACTAGTACGTACTGAAAGTGTTGAAGCTGTGTGGCGTGGTTTTGCTTTTGCATCCTCCTGTTCCAGCATAGAATCTTGACGTACATGGCTTTCAGACCACGAGACGATGAGCAAGAAGAGAACAAGTGACATTGTGCAAGAGAACAATTTGATTGATAGGGAGCCAGTGACTTCATCTTTCATCTGTCCTGGCACCTCTGTTTGATCTTATCATCATAATCTATATACCCCCTTCCAATCTTTTATCTACCAATATGCATGCAACAGTTATGTGCATCATTATTCCTACTAATCTCTATCAGCATAAGTAGGATTAGAAGAACAGGCGGCGGCAAGGGCTTAAAACAAATACATGATTACAGACAAAAAGCCTCCAAGAACTAGCTAGAGAATACACACTTGGTGACTTGGTCTTGTGGTGGTGCTCTGTACGTGCAGTCTCTGTGTGCTGTGCTGTGCTGTGCTTGATCGATCACCCATATCACGACGACGCCGACATGGCCGCCGCGGCCTTCTTCTTCTTGGCCGGCTTGTCGGCGGCGGCGGCGCTTCGGCCTCCCTTGGCGATCTTGGTGCCGAGGTCGAGCTTGTAGTACCCCACGAACCAGTCGACGAAGTGCCGGAGTCCGGCCTCGAGCGATGTGGTGGGGCGGTAGCCGAAGTCGTGCGCGGCGTGGGTGACGTTGGCGTGGGTGAAGGGCACATCGCCATTGCTGGGCATGGTGACGATGCGCTTGTTGGCCTTCTTCCCCAGCAGCTTCTCGAGGATGGCCACCATCCTGGTGACGGGCACCGGCGAGGTGTTGCCGAGGTTGTAGACGCGGAGCGGCGCGGGGCCGGACTTCTTGCCGGACCTGGAGCCGGTGCTCCTCCCGGCGGTGTCGAGCGCGCCGAGGCAGCCCTTGACGACGTCGTCGATATAGGTGAAATCGCGGCGCGCGTCGGAGCCGTCGGCGGCGCGGAAGAGCGTGATGGGCTCGCCGGCGACGATGCTCCGGGCGAAGAAGAAGTAGGCCATGTCGGGGCGGCCCCAGGGCCCGTAGACGGTGAAGAAGCGGAGGCCCGTGATGGAGAGGCCGTAGATGTGGTTGTAGGCGTGCGCGATGGCCTCGCCGGCCTTCTTGGTGGCGGCGTACAGCGACGCCGGGCGGTCGGTGCGGTGGTCCTCGGAGAAGGGCGCGTCGGTGTTGAGGCCGTACACCGACGACGAGGAGGCCCACACGACCGCCGGCTGCGGGTCGGCGTGCTTGGCGGCGACCTCGAAGATGCTGACGAGCCCGGCCACGTTGGACGCCACGTACGTCTGCGGCGCCTCCATGGCGTAGCGCACGCCGGCCTGCGCCGCCAGGTGCAGCACGTGCGTGAACGCCGCCACGTCGAAGAGCTTCTCCAGCAGCAGGGCGTCGTTGATGTCAGCGTCCACCACCGCGACGCCGCGGCTGGCCAGTAGCGCCTGCCGCGCGCGCTTCAGCGACGGGTCGTAGTAGGAGTTGAAGTTGTCGAGCCCGACGACGCCGTCGCCGCGGGCCCTGAGCGCGAGCGAGCAGTGCGCGCCGACGAACCCGGCGGCGCCGGTGACGAGCACGGAGATCCCGCCGTCGCGGCTGGGCCTGGCGCTCCGCCGTATCTCCTTCTCCCACGCGGCGCCCCCGTACGACGCCGCCGCGGACGAGGACATGAGCAGGCTGCGGTGCGAGGCGGAGGCGGAGGCGGAGTGGGCGTCGCCGCCGCCGGCGGAGAGGTGGAAGGAGCGGGAGAGGAGGGACGGGTAGTGCAGCGTGAAGAGGAAGACGAGGGCGAGCGTGGCGAGAACGGTGGCGCGGAAGAGCAGGTGCGACGACGCCGACACGAGCTTGGCGCTGGTGGCCCGCCGCAGCAGCAGCGCGCCGCCGCTCGCGTAGCGCTCCAGCTTCATCCCCTTGGCCGCCGCGTCCACCGCGGTGATCCCCGACGACGGCATTGCTGCGGCGGCTGTCCCCTGCTCCTCCTCCTCCTCCTTGTCGTCGTCCTCGACGACGGGTAGCTCAGCTGGACAGACACGGACACAGACAGCTAGGCTCGGAGCAAGCAAGCGGGAGCTAGCTGAGGAGGGAGTGAGAGCAAGGCGGGGGGATATAAAAAGGAGGGAGGGTGAAACTGAAAGACCGAAACGTGGGCAGGGAAGGAGGTGGGCCCCACGCGCGCGGGTAGTTTTTGGTTTCGGTTGGGCGCCACTCGGGGTGACCCCGAGCCGGGTCTGGCTCGATTGGGATCCTCACCTCCCTGCCTAATCTCTCTGCTGCGATTTGGTTTGGTAAACGAGGAGAGGAGCTGAAAAGCGCTAGTGATTTTGGCAGGATCGCATCCGTTCCGAGCACGGGCAGCTTACCACTCTCGCGAGTGGTGGTGTCCACTCTCCAGTCTCCTGGAGCTCCGGCCATGGCGGTTGGCACTTGCTTGGCAGGCCAGGCCACACTGTGTGAAGGGAAGTGTATGTGCGGACCTGCTGTGGGCGAGTCAATGGCTCGGCCAGTGGATTTGGGGGGCTTTTGGCCCCAGAGCTGCACTGTGCGACATAGTGCTTGCGATTAACTGATGCAGGGTCAACTGTCAACCACACGTTGCCATAGACAGTGTGCTCGACAAATAGCCCGCTGTTTACAGCATCAAAAGCTTACAAGACTTTGACAGGGCATAGAGAAGTCCACTCAACATTCAGGTGGCTTTGGAAGTCATCCTGTCAGCCAAACCACAGAGTTTTTTTCTGGCTGCTTCTGCATGATAGACTGAACACAAGGGGTCTGTTAAAAAGGAAAAATATGGTGCTTCCCTCTTATAATTGTGTTCATTGCCACTCTGCTGTGGAAGAGACCTTGCATCATCTCTTCTTAGATCGCCCCTTTTGCAAGAAGTTGCTGGGACATGCTACATTTGGAAATAGCAGATCACGGGGATCCTTTTCGGACTTTGGAATTTTTCAAGCAACAACTGGGCGTCCCTTTCTTTATGGAAATAATTATCCTAATGAGCTGGAGCGTATGGATGTCTCGGAATGACTTGATTTTCAAAAACATTCAGCCTAGAGTGGAGGAAGTTTGGGCGTTCTTTAGGAAAATGTTTGCTCAGCTTTTGCACCGAGCAAAGAGTTGTTACTTCCCTCAAATTGAACAATGGCTAGATTCAATCTTGTAATCTTCCCCTCCCCCTTCTTTCTGCTATGCTTCTGTAACTTGTAATTCTTGTTTCTTTTATTTTCAATTTATAAATATATAATCAGTAGGGGGCTTCCCCTCCTGTTTCCTAAAAAAAACGGTGTGCTCGACAGCGAGTATGCATGGAATAGAACAACAGTACGAGCGTGGAGCGTGTATGATGGGCTTACCTAGCTGGACACGCAGAAATTTTTGGCAGAAACAGTTTGGTACACTGGCACTTGGTATTTGCACCCCGGCACACCGTGAGAGACGGCCGCGCTAGCTAGCTCTCACCGCCGTCGCGTCCCGGTGCTCTTGATCCAGAAGAGAACACGCGCGTGCATGGGAGATCGTTGTCATGAAGCATGTGACGTGCTCCCGGTCGCCGGCACGCTATGGGCACACGCATGGAGCCGCATTGATGCCTTCTTTTTTCCCCTCTATTGCAGCATCTATTTTCCTTTTTTTCCCCCTACCGGCCAGCCGTTACGGTGAATCGCAACAGGAGAAATGAGTCAGTGAGTGAGTGCACGAGACACGAAAATGGTGATGTCGTCAGCACAGGTAAAAGAAGGTCTGTTAGATTTCCCCTCGGGGAAGGTCGATGTCCGTACAAATCCGATGAGGCCAGGGAGACCGTACCGAAGGCATAGGCGGCGCACCGACCGGCGCGCCACACCTCGGTGCCGCCGCGCCGAGTGCACGGCTACCGAGCGCGCGCGACCCGGCCGGTGGATCGGAGAGGACGAAGAAAACACAGCCGCAGCGAAGGCAGAGATAAACCGATCCGTCCAGCGCCGCGGCGGCGGTGGCGGCGGTGCGGGTGCGCGGCGACCGAAAGCCGTGGAAGTCAGCGGCCGCGCGCCCGGGATTCGTCGGCACGCCCGCAGCAAGCAAGCAAGCGCCCGGTCGGCTAGGCTCGGGGGCTTGTGTTTTTGGCCCCGCGGCGCGGCGCGGCCCGTGGCCCGTGGACGTGCGTGACCGGCTCGCCGCCGCCCGTGAGCTAGGCCTTGTGCTACGTTCGCGGGGGCG
The DNA here is from genome assembly GCA_033239725.1 of Echinochloa phyllopogon. Classification (NCBI taxonomy): domain Eukaryota; kingdom Viridiplantae; phylum Streptophyta; class Magnoliopsida; order Poales; family Poaceae; genus Echinochloa; species Echinochloa phyllopogon. Next base: position 42,028,645 of record BTCW01000002.1, on the reverse strand, counting down.
GCCGGGTACGGCGCGCTCTGCTCCCTGACGGTGCGGCGGCGGCGGCGCGGTACGGCCGCCGATCGGGCCAAAAACACGCGGCCACATTCGGCGTTTGCAATGGAGATCGAGAACAGGAACACGTACGTACACGTACTGCTCTTGGCTGGTTGCAATGCAATACGCAAATACTGCAGGTGAGTATTGCTTCAGCAGTTGTTCTCTAGTCAACCCGATCCCGGATCGCCGATGGCTCCGTACAGTGAGAAGCGGGTCGGCGCCGCGCGCACGGAATAAATCCCGGCGGGCCTGCATGCCCTCGTAGCCGGGCGGCCGGCGGCAGGCGCGCGCGGCGTAGGCATGAGATGGCACCGCGCGAAAACCACACGAGCCACCACGTGAGGTGCTCGCAACTTGGCTAATGGCTACCCTATCTACTAGCATGGGCATGCCCGCATCACCACGCACGGCACCGCACGGCGCGGCGTAACTCATCGCCGGCGCCGTTGCAGTTGCAGCATGGAGGAAGAAGAAGGAGCTCACTGCACGTGACCCGGAAAGAGGAGTTTGATGCAAGGAGCAGTTTGCGTAGTCCCAACCCAATCCCAACACATCATCGGCATGCATGTTGCCCACACGAAAGGAAAAAAAAACTCCAAATCAAGTTTATATAAACGGCTAGGACCACTAGAGGTGGGCCCTGCTTTCCAGTGACGACCAGGCGTCCAGTGGGCCCCGCGGCGCGTCCAGAGAGAGAGAGTGACACACTGTACGGCCGTCGTCGCTCTATTTTCCGCATAGGAACAAGACGGGGGCTAGCCGGGCGATCGGCGCATGGGTGGGTGTGGTGTGGACTGCGCGGCCCGCGGGGGTGTCGGTGGGCGAGAGCGACGCCCAGCCAAAGCCGACGACGCGAGCGCGGGCAGGCCATGCATCGTGGCGTGCGGCGCAGGGCGTCGCCGTTGGCCGGAGCGCGAGGGACATGACAGCGTGGCGCACAGGACCGCCTGACCCTGACAGACAGCAACGCCTTCCTCCCCTCCCGTCGGCCGCTGGCTGCCGCCGGCAGACGGAAAAAACCGCATCTACAAGCGGGGCTTATTGCATGTCGCATTTAGAGGCTTAAAATTTTTTGAAACTTTGCACACACAATAGTACCAAGCAGATGTAAAACATATCAAAAGTTGAGATTCAAACAAATGTTGTAAAAATTCATAGGACAAAATTCAGGATGGCTGAAATTTGTTCTTTTCGTATGAATTTTTACAATATTTGTTTGAATCTCAACTTTTGGTATGTTTCACATCTACTTGGTACTATTATGTGTGCAAAGTTTCAAAAAAATTTACAACATTTAAGTGCGACATGCAAGACCATGCAATAAGCACGGCGGTCGCTTATACGTTCGGTTATGCGTTTCTGCTGCCGCTAGCGAGGTGCAGTGAGCGGGTGCGCGGGCCCTTAGTTCACTTAGCCCCTGTTTAGTTCTCAAATTTGCACCCCTAAATTTACTACGCAAAAAGAAGATTTTCATCACATCAAAATATCATAACATGCATGCAGTACTAAATGTAGATGAAATCAAAACTAATTGCATAGTTTTATTGTACTCTGCGAGACGAACATTTTGAGCCTAATTAATCAATTTTTAAATAATTTTTCACACATACAAACGAAAATGCTACAGTGCGCACGCACCCCAAAACTCCCAAATTTAGCTCCCAAATTTGGGAACTAAACAAGGCCTTGAAAGTGCATCTAGGCACTTATATGTTTTGGTGATTTTGGATGACAACATGATTAGTCATTTAACTTTTTTGCTTAAGCATATGAGCAGGTTTCTATTCTTATGGATATTCAAAGAATATGATTGTTGAAGAATGAAAGCTCATTATTGGTATAAAAGACAAGAAAGCAAACAAGTGGTAATCATCCCATGCAACTAAGTCATAAAATGACAAGTGATTGGAAATGACAAGTGAGACAAGGACTTAAGCATATTAGTTGGTCTCACTTGATAAGATACTTGTCAAAGGTTTTGGGATAAAAATATTTGAAGAAATTAGGATTTCTTTGGGCTTGTTCCATAGCAATGGTTACATTCAAAATGAGACATGATTCTATGGATAGTATATGGTCTCAAGTGCATTGAAGCTTATGGACAAGTCAATTACCAAAGAAGACATTCAAATCAATTGAAGAATTGGATTTCATTGTGGATTTCATGATGATGCAATGCAAAGCAAAGCTTAGTTTGGCAAGAGAGGACGGAAGGGATCAAGCTAGATGGGAGTGACGTTCCTAACAAGGTGAAGGGCAAGTTGGTCTTGTAGCCGATGGACTTTGTTGGTGGAAAGGTCTAGCATCATAGTTTGGTTTCCATACGTCAATCAAGTCATATCAAGTGAAGCAATGCGAAGCATCTAATCTTTATTGATCATATAGTGCAATGACTTATGAATTGTTTCATACAATGGAAATTCTAAGTCATTGGCTCAAGATTGGATTTGCTCAAGCAAGATAAAGATGTTGAAGCCCTCAAAGTTGAACATGATCAAGTATGGCATCAATGAAGATATGAAAGCTCAAGTGGTAGATTCGATTCTTTGTTTTTATCTTGAGTTTAGGAATGCGTACTATCAAGAGGGATGCAACATTAGTTGTTTTGATTACACCAAAAAGTGCTCAATAGTTCAACCCATGAGAGATAGCCTTGAGAGTGGTGTCCTTTAGGGACTTAGTGTGCTGAAAGGACCAAAACCGGTCTGACCGGTTTTGGTAAGCGGTCTGACCGCTTTTTGGGCTCAAGTGTGCTAACTCGACCCAAACCGGTCTGACCGGTTTGGGGAACCGGTCTGACCGGTTTGGGTCTCTGACAGGTGTAACGGTTACTTGGGTTTGAAAACCGGTCTGACCGGTTTGGGAATCCGGTCTGACCGGTTTCCAATGGCTATAACGGCTAGTTTGTGTTGTGTGGGGTATTTATACCCCATACCCCTCTCCTTTGAGGGGGCTGGTTCATTTGCCTTTGTGGCTCGTCCCTAGCCTTCCCAAGCACCAGCAAGCTCTCCCCAAACCTCTCTTTGTGAGAGTTGATTGATTTAGTTCATATCTTTGGACTTGGGTTGAGGGATGTATGTGTATGAGCAATAGATAGCAAGTGATAGCAATTATCAGCTATATAGAGCATATCCTTAGTGTTGAGCACTTCCGGTGAAGTTAAGCAACCATTGAAGCATTTGTTACTCTTGGAGGTGATCCTCCTAGACGGTTAGGCGTCGCCGGTGAGCTACCTCGTGTGTGGTAAGCCACGGATTGGTTGTAAAGGCTGGCCTTGCCTCCTTCGTGGAAAAGGGTCAAAAGTTAGTGGAATCCGAGGAAAGTGGCTTGGAGTGGATAAGCCCGCCTTTCGTAGGCCCTCAACGGAGACTAGGATTCATCGTGTCTTTGTGACAGCCTTAGTGGCAGCGGTGAACTCCGAACTTCGAGAAAACAAATCATTGTCTCTTGTTTACCTTCACAAAGTTCAATTCTAGCATTTATATTCGCTTCCGCATTGTTCTACTTGGGTGTGCTCTACTTGTGTGCAGGGACTAAGTGGACCTGCTTGTTATCATCTATAGGAGCCCATCATCAAGTTTGGTTTGTGCTAGAACTCGTAGAGGGGGTTATTTCACATAGTCGGTTTTCTCTGTTGAAAACCGGTCTGACCGCTTTGGCAAAGCGGTCTGACCGCTTTCCTCTAGCAAAGCGGTCTGACCGGTTTTGTAAACCGGTCTTACCAGTTTATGTACTGATTGTGTGAAAAAGTTTGTAATTTGCAGATTCACCTATTCACCCCCCCTCTAGGTGACATCAAGGTCCTTTCAATTGGTATCAGAGCTTGGCCTCACATCCAAGCTTATCCGCCGTGAGGAAAGATGTCGACCGCTTGTGATGTAACATATGAGCCACTAGCTAGTGACGGCTCAAATTATTCAATATGGTCTTGTAATGTGCTTAATGATCTTAGGACTATGAGTCCTATTCTTGAGAGAATTGTAGTTGAAGGCATTGATCGTCCGAATGTTGATTGGAGCATATCCAACCCAACCGAGGACGAAATGAATTGCTTTCAACTCAATTCTCGTGTCGCTAACTTCTTATTTGATGTTGTGAGTGATGAAGTTAGAGAATCGATTCTAGAAGATGAAGCAACTCTATTCGATGCTCATCTCATTTGGGCTCGAATTGAGAAGCTTTACGCCAACATCAAAAGCGACACGCAAGACCAACCAAGAGCCAAGTCACATGAGGAGTGCTCTTCATCAGCAAAATCATGCTCCAAGCCTCATGTGACAACCACCGTGGAGCCACAAGAGCAAAATGGCTCAGTTGCCACTTTCCTGCAGAAACCGGTCCGACCGGTTTCCCAAACCGGTCTGACCGGTTTGGGCAGGAAAGGCACAGCTGGCCACAAGAAGGGAGGCCGACGCCGCGCGAGCAAAGTTTCAAGCTCACAAGCAAAATCATTCCCCAATGATGAGGCACTCATGCTTCACAAGTCCAAAGAAGAAGAGAAGGCGAAAGACATGAAGGATGAGACTATCCTAGCCCTCATCAAAGAGCTTGAGGAAGTCAAAATCACAAACGCCGCTTTGGTTTGTAAGTATGATGCCATTGTTGATGATTATGCTTGTGACACTATTCATATGGCTTCCATTGAAAAAGAAAACAAAGTGCTCTAGGATAAATTGGAATTAATTGCTAGCAAGCATGAGATGCTACAAGTGAAGCATGATGAACTCTTGTGTTCTCATGAAGAACTTGTAGAATCATATGCTTCATTAAATATTGCTCATGAGATTATAATTACTTCGTTAAAATCTATTGAATCTCAAACTCACATTTGCACATGTCTTCCAATTCAATATAACCTATCATGTGCTAACCCTTGTTGCTCTCAAGCAAAACAATCTTGGTATGATAAAGTGTGTGTAGAGTCTTGTGAAGACCTCATTGCTCAAGAAAATGAAGAACTCAAGCAAGAGGTAGAAAGACTCACAAAGAGCTTGACAACGCTTGAAAAAGAGAGCTATGCACAACCTTCTCAAGATAACCGTGAATCCATGGTGAAGAAGCTTGAGAAGGGATCAACCGTGCAAAGCTCTTGTACAAATCAAGTCAAGTCCAACACAAGCCAAGATCAAGGCAAGGGTGAAAAGATTGCTCACATCAAGTGCTCAAACAAGATAGAAGGCAAGCCAATTATCTCCAAAAGACAAAGAAATATGGAGAAAAGGAGATGCTTTGGTTGCTTTGAGAAAGGGCATCAAATTGCTTCTTGTCCAAACAAGGAGGAACTACAACAAGAGAAGCCCCAAATAAAGCTCAACAAAGGATTTCTCAAAGCCCAAGCAAAATTCAAGGAAGAATTGGCTACCGAGCAACACAAGAAGAAGGCAATCAACATCAAGCATAAGACATGCTACACATGTCGGGAAAAGGGACATCTTGGTAATGATTGTCCAAATGGTAAATCTACTAAACCCGACATTGTCCATTCTATGCACGTGAAGCTTGGGGATTCTCCAAATGCCCCTTGTGCCTCTAAGGTGATTTGTTCTCCAAAGAGTGGCACAAGAGGAATTTGGGTTCCTAAGCATATTTGGACTAACAACATCGGACCCAACACGAGTTGGGTACCAAAACATGCTTGATGAGATTGTAGGGACAATGAGATGCATTGGTGACTTGGCTTGAATGACAATCTTCAATGATCAACTAGCAAGCCAAGAAAAGTTGCTTCCGCTACATACTCTATACCCAATGACATCTCGGTAACTTTGTGCTTAAATTGATTATGTTTAAGTCACTAGTACCTTTTGTAGGATCAAGTGTTTCTAAGTGTTGAACTTGTGGCACTTGATAGTGGCTTAGACTACATTCTTGAATTTCATTCATATATGCCATGTGATGCTTTTAATGGCTCTCTAGTAGAGCAATATTGTGTTAAGTTGCAGTGGATCAAGTTCCGACGAAATTTGAATCAAACATCGGAAATCCACGCCAATCGGTACATGTCTAGCAAAACCGGTCTGACCGGTTTTCCAAACCGGTCTGACCGGTTTGGCCCAGGCACTTGCAACTTTAGCACATTCTTGTGAAATGAAGTTCTTAATTAATGATTTATGCATATGCAATGTGGTATGTCTAATGGCTCTTCTGTGGAGCAAAGTTTGATCAATTTTTTTTTGGGTATACCACACAAGATCCGACACTGAGGCCGGAAGATCTGACCAGATGATCCGGGCGGCTCTGTGACGAAATTTTCCCTGCCGGATGATCAATCGGAAGATCCGAGCGGAAACCGGTCTGACCGGTTTCCCAAACCGGTCGGACCGGTTTGGCTCAGGTAATTGGGACTTGGCCGTTTGTGTGAGAAATAAAGATGCAAGTAATTTATTTCATGAACTTCTCACTCTTGGCATATGTTATCTATATTACTTCTTCATTATGGTATGATTACTTGGCATATCTCATTTTGAGAAATTTATTGGATAACATGACCAAATATTGAATTAATCCCCTCCATGTCATTTACAAGACAAAGTGCATGTCTCATATTGTCAACATATGATGCACATATTCAGGGGGAGACTATTTCAATATTCGTGTTCTTGAGGCTAACATTTCTTTTAGTGAACTTGTAGTCTCAATGGTGAGAGAGTTCTTCTCTCAATTGGAGTTGTCAACTCATCTTGTGATTCATGACGGTAACACTATAGTCTTTTTCATCATGAATCTTGATCTTATTCTATGTTTTGACAACTCAACATAATATAGCATTAAATTCCTTAAAAATGGTTTAATCTTTCAAAACTAGTGCACTTGAATCCTTTCTATCTACAAATGCACTAAAATAAGGAATTTGGTCTATATTGTGTGGCTTCATAATTAATGGCATATGTTTCTTATGCTTTACTTAAGTCATTGATTATGAAATCATGTGTTGTGCACATTAACGTTTTCTCTCTATGTTGATCAAATTAATTATATCACGAGAGAACTCATATGGACAAAATTGACTATATTGCACAACACATTCTACTAGAGGCCAAGGTATGTTTTCTATGAACTAGTATTTACCTTGTGCATCTAGGCCCTTGTCATGCTAGAGTGTGCATGTACATGCAAATATATATAGCTCATATGCGTCCATTATACATTTGGTTAACACTTTCTTGGTGAATAGTGTAGGCTAAATATGATAATGACTTTATGTGCTCTATATATGTGCATGTGCTTGTGTGACATAGGATAGATTTTGAAAAATCCAACTAGCATGATAGGATTGTGTGATTTTGAAAATATTTGAGTTTTGGTCTTTTGACCTTTGTCGATCTATTTGTGACTATAGTTAACTTTGCTTGATTGATGGCTAGTCACAAATGGTGAGATTTTCTCAAGTCCATAAATCTTTATCTATCTATCCACTCCCATTTCTTTCGGAAGAAACGAAAGAAATTTGATTCATTGGAAATTTTATCTTTTCTATGGACAATCTTGAGAAGTTGAAGACCATGCATATCACATACACTCTCAGATCAAGTGAACAAGTTCTGGATCTTAATTTCCACCATTTTGGATTAGTCTCAGCTGCCTGGGAAAACCGGTCTGACCGGTTTCCCAAACCGGTCTGACCGGTTTGGGCCCAAGCAGCTGGGTGAACATTTTATGGAAAATCTTGGATTTTTGAAGGCCAAATTTCATCATTATATCTTCTCAGATCAAGGGAACATGTTTTGGAGCAGTTTTGAAGCAAGTTCCGACCTTAGGTCGGAAGATCCGACAGGAAGTTCCGAGCAGCTCTGTCTCGAGTTGTTTCCAGCCCGGAAGATCCGAAGTTCATCAGAAGATCCGACAGAATTCTCGGAAGATCCGGAGTTTCTGGCAGACTCACCTCCTGGGAGAAACCGGTCTGACCGGTTTCCCAAACCGGTCTGACCGGTTTGGCCCAGGAAGGTGGCCCACATGGATTTATCTCATCCCGTGATTCCCTCTCTCTCCTACCATACTCATTCACCTCATATCCTCTCTCTCTCCTGTTCTTCACCGCAAGAAGGCGCCCTCTTGGCGATTTGAGGATTCAACCAAGGAAAAGAAGATTTCTCTTCGGTTTTGGAGTGCCATAAGGCTGCTAGATTGATTCCCCATCAAGTTGTGCACTCAAATCTTCATCTCTCTCGAGTTCAAGGCTCTCAAGGTATTCAAATCTTCCCATCGCCCGATCTATGAGCTCAATGCATATCTCTCAAAACCCTTTGGTGGAACATCTTCTGGCATGTCTAGGAACCTATCCCTAAGAGATGATTCAATTTGGTTGGCTACATTTTGCGCAACAAGGATTTGCATCCTCACTGCGCAAAGCGGTCTGACCGGTTTGGCAAACCGGTCTGACCGGTTTGGGCAGTGAGGGCTCAAGTCCATGTTTTGCAACGTGTTTGCTCACATATGGACTAGGGATAGTTTGTATTACAATATTTGTTCAATATCCTGATCATAATCTGTCCAGATCAATCCCCAACTCGTTTTGGCTCAGCCCAGGCAAAAGCGGTCTGACCGGTTCCTAGAACCGGTCTGACCGGTTTGACCCTGAGCTGACCCAAAACTTGTTAGGTGCTCTCTATCAATTCCATACTTGATCAAATTTGTTTCTGGGCACTTATATCATTTTTATCTGTCCAAATTGATCTTCAACTCGAGTTGGCTCAGCTCAGACCAAAAGCGGTCTGATCGGTTCCTAGAACCGGTCTGACCGGTTTTGTGCTGAGTTGAATCAAATCCGGTTGATCATACTCTATCTATTCAAATCTTTTGATCAATCATCTCCTGGGTATTGATACTTTGTGTGTCATCTTGTGAACCCAGGAAGGACATTAAAGATGCCGAAAGGTTCCCATGCCGAGAGAATTAAAAAGAGCAAATTTGATGCACCTGATGGCAGCAGCTCACAAGCGGGCAGTAGTCGAGCTTTGAGGCCTAGGAGGACAAAGAGAACAGCTGAGCAGGAAATTGAGGAGGTGGATGAAGTTGGGAACTCCACTAGTGACGAAGATGAGGTTGAGGATGAGAGCTTCAGAGTTGAATACCGTCATGATCAGCCGGCGGATGTTGATGTTGATGAGGAGATGGCAACGGATGATTATGAGGAAGAGGTGGCTGATGATGACATTGATGAAAATGCCCCTCTTGTTCTTGAGATTTGCCGACCCACTGGCCCAGCTAGTAGAAGAGTGACAGATTATCTTGCCAGTGGGATGACTGATGTAGTTAGGAGGTTGAGGAGGACCAGTCCACTTGGTGTGGATAGGACAGCGACCGACTATAGATTTTGGACTCTTTTTCAGCAGGACTTCTATGCCACAGCCATTATGAAGAAGACCAAAATCACATCAAATGCACAGTATGTGGATTGGGAGTACATGAACAAGCAAGACAATCCAGTGTTCAATGAGATCATTAGAGTGTGTTCAGAAAAGAGAATCAAGCATCTCATGGGCTTCAAGCATAATTGGAACAAGGAAGTCATTGCTCAGTTCTATGCTACCGTGTACTTTGGGTACTATGAGGAAGATGGCAGGCAAGAGAGGGCTATGCATTGGATGACAGAAGGACAGCGCTATCACATCACTTACACTGTCTTTGCTACTCTCTTGAGGGTTGATAATGAGGACGAAAACACAGTCAAGATACATGACCGGGGCGTTATGGAACCATCTGAGATAAAATTCATGTATCCCAGAGATCAGAATGGCAGCTGGGGGAAAGTGAGTGGTCTCTACACTTACTATGGGACACTTTATAGGATGCTTCGCAAGACACTCACCCCTAGAGATGGCAACACCTCAGATATTTCACTTTACATGAGGAATTTGATGTATTATCTGAGGATTGGTGAGGAGACTCCTCCATTTAGTATTGCTGACTTCATTTGGCATGAGATCAAGACTATTTCTGAGAGTCCTCAGAAGATTTGTGCCTATAGCCCTTTCATCATGTTCATCATCGAAAGGGTTACAAGTTTGAAGATCAAAAAGGATACCCCTCACAAGCCACTTCACCCTCCTGTGCCTCATAAGTTTAGAATGCCTTCTCCTTCACCAGCAGATACAGATGCCGCAACCGGCGGTGATCAAGAGCAGCATAGAGGGCCACCACAGCAGTTTTCACCGCTGCAGGCCAGAACCGGTCTGACCGGTTCTGCAAACCGGTCTGACCGGTTTGGGTCTGGCAGTGGTACACAGCCAGCAGGACGGACCTCTCCGATCAAGAAGTTCATATCTATGTTTACAGGCATTTGCAAAGGCCAGAGGGATGTCCAGGTTGATATTAGGCAGCAGAGGCTAGAGAATAAGAAGACTCGTGATGAGTTCAAGAAACTGCGCGCCGCGTTGAGTCCGAATGATCCTCCGTCACCTATTTCACCACCTCTTGAGCTACCTGAAATACCCCCGCTTCGAGATATCATGACCGACCACATAAATGCGGGATACTTTGAGGAGTATGGTGATATATTTGGATATGGACACGTTGGGTCGAGCTCACAGCCTCCGCCACCCCCTCCACAGTCAGTTGGTGCTCCGGGGACCATGCCATACATGCCTACTTCAGAGGGTGACTTGTTTGGTACCTCGTTTGGGTTTGCACCTCCAGGACCTACCCATGCAGCTGCCACACTCCCGTCCTCGTCATATGCATATGGTGGTGCGTCATCTTCTATGGCAGGAGTTCAGTTCTCTAGTGCACCATCTCCATCTCCCGGAGACTTTGCTTCACAGGCAGCAGCTTCTATCTTCGGACCCACTTCTGCTCCTAGTCATGGTATGTCTAGCACATCTTTATCTTAGACCATGACTAGCACATCCGAGTCACTCCATTTTATCACACATACACATTCTCTTGAGTGAAGGTTTTCTTTGGACTACATCTTCTTCGTCAGATGATCACAGCCCGACTTTTTAGCGGCGGAGGAGATTTGATGCATGACGGGAGCGTGACTACAAGCTTCTCCAGGCCCTTTATGGATGATTGATGACAAAGAGGGAGAAAAATGGATTAAAGCTTATTTCTAGTTGATCTTGTAGTCATGTCACTTTGGTTGTAATAATCTTGCACTTTATCTCTTTGTGGACTTGAGAACTTGTAATGTGTGCTACTGTGTGTTGAACCTTGTTTTATATTCTAAGTGACCATTTGCTAGTGTGATATTCATGTATTGTTTGATGCAATGTTGTTTCACATATGCTTCTGTCTGGGTGAAACCGGTCAGACCGGTTTGGCCCATGGCAGCGGGGTGAAACCGGTCTGACCGGTTTCCCAAACCGGTCTGACCGGTTTGGGCCCGTGACAGCAAGTATGTGATTCTCTTGTTTAATTGAGTGCTATACATGTCATATGCATCACACATTGTTTTATTATGTCACACACACTTGTTGCACATGATGGATGCTAAGATATAGGGGGAGCTCTCATTTTTACTGATTATATGTGAATTTGGGATTTGAGGCCGAATTTTTGAAATTCTATTCAATGCACATATTGAGGGGGAGCTCGTCATATATCTTAGTCATCCAGAGCTTAAATTCAATATCTTTTTGTAAGCTTTAATCATGTTGTCATCAATCACCAAAAAGGGGGAGATTGAAAGTGCATCTAGGCACTTATATGTTTTGGTGATTTTGGATGACAACATGATTAGTCATTTAACTTGTTTGCTTAAGCATATGAGCAGGTTTCTATTCTTATGGATATTCAAAGAATATGATTGTTGAAGAATGAAAGCTCATTATTGGTATAAAAGACAAGAAAGCAAACAAGTGGTAATCATCCCATGCAACTAAGTCATAAAATGACAAGTGATTGGAAATGACAAGTGAGACAAGGACTTAAGCATATTAGTTGGTCTCACTTGATAAGATACTTGTCAAAGGTTTTGGGATAAAAATATTTGAAGAAATTAGGATTTCTTTGGGCTTGTTCCATAGCAATGGTTACATTCAAAATGAGACATGATTCTATGGATAGTATATGGTCTCAAGTGCATTGAAGCTTATGGACAAGTCAATTACCAAAGAAGACATTCAAATCAATTGAAGAATTGGATTTCATTGTGGATTTCATGATGATGCAATGCAAAGCAAAGCTTAGTTTGGCAAGAGAGGACGGAAGGGATCAAGCTAGATGGGAGTGACGTTCCTAACAAGGTGAAGGGCAAGTTGGTCTTGTAGCCGATGGACTTTGTTGGTGGAAAGGTCTAGCATCATAGTTTGGTTTCCATACGTCAATCAAGTCATATCAAGTGAAGCAATGCGAAGCATCTAATCTTTATTGATCATATAGTGCAATGACTTATGAATTGTTTCATACAATGGAAATTCTAAGTCATTGGCTCAAGATTGGATTTGCTCAAGCAAGATAAAGATGTTGAAGCCCTCAAAGTTGAACATGATCAAGTATGGCATCAATGAAGATATGAAAGCTCAAGTGGTAGATTCGATTCTTTGTTTTTATCTTGAGTTTAGGAATGCGTACTATCAAGAGGGATGCAACATTAGTTGTTTTGATTACACCAAAAAGTGCTCAATAGTTCAACCCATGAGAGATAGCCTTGAGAGTGGTGTCCTTTAGGGACTTAGTGTGCTGAAAGGACCAAAACCGGTCTGACCGGTTTTGGTAAGCGGTCTGACCGCTTTTTGGGCTCAAGTGTGCTAACTCGACCCAAACCGGTCTGACCGGTTTGGGGAACCGGTCTGACCGGTTTGGGTCTCTGACAGGTGTAACGGTTACTTGGGTTTGAAAACTGGTCTGACCGGTTTGGGAATCCGGTCTGACCGGTTTCCAACGGCTATAACGGCTAGTTTGTGTTGTGTGGGGTATTTATACCCCATACCCCTCTCCTTTGAGGGGGCTGGTTCATTTGCCTTTGTGGCTCGTCCCTAGCCTTCCCAAGCACCAGCAAGCTCTCCCCAAACCTCTCTTTGTGAGAGTTGATTGATTTAGTTCATATCTTTGGACTTGGGTTGAGGGATGTATGTGTATGAGCAATAGATAGCAAGTGATAGCAATTATCAGCTATATAGAGCATATCCTTAGTGTTGAGCACTTCCGGTGAAGTTAAGCAACCATTGAAGCATTTGTTACTCTTGGAGGTGATCCTCCTAGACGGTTAGGCGTCGCCGGTGAGCTACCTCGTGTGTGGTAAGCCACGGATTGGTTGTAAAGGCTGGCCTTGCCTCCTTCGTGGAAAAGGGTCAAAAGTTAGTGGAATCCGAGGAAAGTGGCTTGGAGTGGATAAGCCCGTCTTTCGTAGGCCCTCAACGGAGACTAGGATTCATCGTGTCTTTGTGACAGCCTTAGTGGCAGCGGTGAACTCCGAACTTCGGGAAAACAAATCATTGTCTCTTGTTTACCTTCACAAAGTTCAATTCTAGCATTTATATTCGCTTCCGCATTGTTCTACTTGGGTGTGCTCTACTTGTGTGCAGGGACTAAGTGGACCTGCTTGTTATCATCTATAGGAGCCCATCATCAAGTTTGGTTTGTGCTAGAACTCGTAGAGGGGGTTATTTCACATAGTCGGTTTTCTCTGTTGAAAACCGGTCTGACCGCTTTGGCAAAGCGGTCTGACCGCTTTCCTCTAGCAAAGCGGTCTGACCGGTTTTGTAAACCGGTCTTACCGGTTTATGTACTGATTGTGTGAAAAAGTTTGTAATTTGTAGATTCACCTATTCACCCCCCCCTCTAGGTGACATCAAGGTCCTTTCAGGCCTTAAAGACAAAAATTCTCTCTCCAAACTTTACTATTTACTTATCACATCAAATCACATCAAATCTCTCTTCTCATGCATGAAAACGTGGGTAAATAAAAAAACTAAGTACATGGTTTTGATGTACACGACGAGACGAATCTTTTAAGTCTAATTAGGTCATAGTAGGACAACGATTACAAACAAACGAAAAGTAATTGTTTTCTCAGGAACAATTACTTTGCGTTAGTGGCTACGTTATCTTCTCTTTTCCATTGCTTTCCATTATCCTGAAAGATTAGGAGCTGGGTTTTGTTCTGAATTCGTCCACAGCCGGCATGCTGAAATGACTCTTCTGATCTATTAGCAGGATGCTCGTGATCAGTGTTACTGAGAATGGTCTTCAAAAGAAGCAAATTTCCTTGATGTCTTGCTGCAATTCTGTGATCAAGTCAGTATTCCTAAGCACGTACAACTTATGTGTAGAAGCCTGCAACTTGTTATTCTAAAACGTGCCCCCGTATTGTTGCCTTGCTGTGTACTGGAAGTCTGTAATAATGGTGTTGGCCACTCACTTGTATCAACTATGGCTGAACCCCACTCTCGATGTTCCACCAGTTAACCTGTCGTAACTACAACAGGCCGTGACTGCCGCAGGATATCACTTGTCTGCTTCCTTTTCCCGACGGTGTCCATTCCGTTCTCAACAGGGACAGGATCCACGAAATCATCTTGCAGTAGTATGCTACACCAGGGACTCGACATCTCACGCATGGTAATCAGCACTGTGCATGCCTTCCCCTGACACCCATGTCTCGGATGATGAGACTACACCGTGGCTTAGCGCTCACTCAACCGCATGCACATCCCTGAGGAGAGGCCCGGCCCAGCCCGCCGGTCTTCTTTGACCTTCCAGTTCCAGCTGCTGCACTTCACCTTCACGACCGTATCTCTCTGCCTCCCCCTGTCTTTCTCTGCTGGGCCAGTAGATTAACCTAAGCCACCAACAGTTTTTTAATGTCCTAGGCGACGATCCTTGCCATGTGATCCGAGTGATAAGATATGTAAGGATGCTGTTGAGGATGGCGTGATCGCAAGCGAACAAAAAGGCTAGTAACTCGAAATCATAGTTTCAGCGAGGCGCGACAAGGCACCAGCTTGTCCGGGCTCCCCATGTCCGCTTGTTCGCTGGCGACGTCGCCGCGGCGGGCGGAAATGACGCTAAACACCCTGCACTAGGGGACTTGGGGAAGAGAACACAGCCCCCGGTTGCGGTTGCTCTCTGAAACTAACTCCAGCAACAAAGAAACAAGGCGAGCTCACAATCATCGTTTCTTGCTATCTGAATCGTCAAATCCTTGCTCCGGAAGAACAAGGAACATGCATGTACAAAGTTTGCCTGTGTTGGATTGGATTCAGAGGAGCTCTTCTACCGCTGTGCTAGCTAATTACAGTTACAGTTACTAGGGGACTTGGCGGGCGGCGGCTAGGGCGGCTATGATTTGCGAGCTCGGCTTGAAGGGAGGGAAAGCGGAGGCGGCGGCCGAGTTAAATAGGTCGGGGATGGGGCTCGGGCACGCCTAGGCGTTCGTGAAGGGGACGGACACGGCGGCGCGGCGAGCTCGGACTCGGCCGAGGAGTTCGGGTCGGCGACGGGAGGGAGAGGAAGGAGCTGACAGGTGGACCCCACCTGTCGGAGACACAACAGAGAGAAAGACGGGGAGAAGTAGAGCGGGCCGAAGATGGGCCGAAAGTGGAGAAGGCCGGGCGGGGAGAAAGGAATCGGCCCGGGGAGAAAGGAAAGAGTAGAGGGGGCAAACTTGGACCGGGCCAAGAGTTGAAGGGGCGAAAACGAACTCGGCTAATTTAACTTTTCTAAAACTCAAACAAAAGAAAATCAAATTCGAATTTAAACAGAATTTAAATTCCAACTTGATTTACTAACAACCAAAAATATATGCAACAGCATGAATGCAACAAAAACTTATTTTGACTAAAATAATTATTTAATGTGATATTTAAATTGATAAAAGGCTAGAAATTCTAATTAAATCCTAGAAAATTTATTTAGCTTTAATAAATCCTAGAAAAATTCAAAGGGTTGCTACAATTTAAATGTGATGAATTTTAGGGTGTTACATGGGGTTAAAAAATCCCCTCGTTTGTCACCGCACCAAAGCACTGCTCGGGTCTTGGGTTCATCTCACACAGACAACGGTGCATTTGGGTTCAAGAGTTTTCTCGACTTACGTGAGAAGTTATTCTCTTAGCAAAAATGCTCGGGGGCGGTCTTACCCTACACTCGTGGTTTTATTCCCAATAGCTTATATTAATATACTATATTTGAACTATTCCTTTTGTCAAACCTATGTTATTACACACTCAATTGGATATATAAAACATAGCCATAGAGGAACACAAAATTTCTAACTACCAAAAAATGATAACAAAAAAAGTAGGTAGTTATGATCTATTAAAACTACCATTCACCATTTTGTGCACACGATAAAATATGTATCCCAATAAGTCATATTTAAATTGAAATCAGGTACCGGTATTATTGTTTTTACATGGCCTCCTCTTTGCAAAAATTCTGGCTACGGCACTGTTTACCGGTGTTCCTTTGTGGCTTTGTCGCTTTATCTTCGCAGCGAGACCGAGGCCCCGTTTAGTTCCCAAAAGTTTTCAAAAAGTTACTCTCAAATACACTGTGCAAAAAAGAAGATTCTTCATCACATTAAAATGTCATAACATGTATGGAGTACTAAATGTAGATGAAATCAAAAACTAATTGCACAGTTTTGTTGTACTCTGCGAGACGAACATTTTGAGCCTAATTAATCAATTTTTGGACAATTTTTTGCACATACAAACGAAAATGCTACAGTGACGCAATGATTACGAAGAGACATCCAACTCCCAAATTCAACCTCCCAATTCTAACATCTAAACACCACCCGAGTCAACGCAAGTCAAATCAAATCCAGGCGCAGCGCCTGTCTCTTCCAATCATATCGACCAATCCAATCACTGCCACTGGCCCTTAACTTTGCTCGTTGAGCCAGCCGGAGGCCCCGAACATATCTCTGTATCTGTATGCATGTATTTGAACTACTCGATCGTGCGCCTGCAGAACGCTGCGAAAAAATTCAGTAAACCGCATGCACGCCCAAGACACAGGGGGTGAAGTTGGAGGGATCCTCACAAAACCTTTACGATTCACCCAGATCACGAGCAGTAACCTTTTGCCCGCCTAATAAGTCGAGCCAAATCAAAAGCGAAACAGCATCTTGGATTTAGCAGCCGCTGGAGAGTGGAGACGGTCAGACGGAGCCTGATCCATTCAGTCGGGCTCACAGCGCCGCCCGTACACCATCTCGATCTGACGAATGAGACTGATCCACAATGATAGCGGACGCAAGTGGCGGCCTCCTGGATCTTTTCCTCAGCGCCGGCGGTCGTTGTCCTCGACCGGCGCGGCGCCACCCGGGCAGCCATGCTCCCTCACCGTCACTCCACGTCTCCACCACCCCCTCCCGTCGATTCAGATCAGAGGGACTGGACCGCACTGGATAAGGGGAGGAGCGCGCTCTGATCCCTCAGTTCGTATCACATTACTGCATGCGAAGCCGTGCCGCGTGGAGCCATGCATGGGCACAGCACGGTGGTTGGGACGTCAAGCTGAGACGCTGCTGGCTGCTGTGAGCCTGTGAATGCATGATGCCGTCGTGTGATCGATCGATCCCGACCCCGGCCGATCCCCGTCTCTTTAATTCTGGTCGCGTTGCCGCGGGATACCGGGTCGTCGTCGCCGGGGGACTGAATTATTTGGAGCCAAGAACGACGTACAAACCGACGCCGTCCTTCGTCTACCTGCCTGAGGTATACAGTATACTGTATACAGCAGCATCTGCGTGCATGTGCGCCACCAGTGCAGGGTCAACAGTGTCAGCTGTTAGGTAGGAGTACATACAATTAAGCCGTGACACACAGAGGAATACGCCTGGCCTGACCCGTCTCAAGACCGTACTCATACCTGATCCAAGTATAGTAAATAATCTTTTGATTTCCAGAGAACTTTCCCTGTGTCTGAAAGAAAAGGCTCGGGAGAGTGACGTTTAGCAGGCCGGATATTAGCGCAATACGGGCCTCGGAAGCCTCGAGACGGCCCATGATTTTGGGCCGACCAGACCAACTGATTTTTGCTTCTCTTTTTTTTTTGTAGCAGCGGCACGCTACAGCACCTCGCAAATCCTCGTGCTGAGAAGCCGTGCCACCACCGGCGCAGGCGCAGTTCCCCTCTCCTACATTTTCCCCCCACCGGCGAGAGCCCGTAGGCTCGCCGGGATCGCGGCCCCCCAGGATGGCGGCCAACTTCTGGGCGTCGTCGCACTGGTAAGCCTCCCGGCCCCGTCCTCCTCCCCGTTCGCGCGTCTCGATTCGGCTCCGCGGCGAGCTGGGCGGCTGATTAGGGGGTGGTGTTTGTTTGCCGTGATGTGCAGCAAGCAGCTGCTGGACCCGGAGGATGTGGACGTGGTGCCGGCGGCGGACCGGGAGCGGCGCATCACGCCGGAGGAGTTCCGCCTCGTCAAGATCCACATGTCCTTCCGTGAGCTCCTGCCCCCTCTCCCGCGCTTTTCCTGACCCCCCGTGCTGTGGCTTTTCCCTGCTGTGGATTAGGTTTAGTGATTGCTTAGCACGCTGCGCCCTGAATGCCTCTGTGAGAGTTTGTTGGGATTGGGGAATTTCTAGTAGTTAGCATAAACCATTGAGGCCTTACTGTCTTTTAAGAACTTCAAAAGCGCCACAAAGCTCAGCGTGCTCTGTTAATTGTTAAAAGTTGGGAGGTTTTTAGGGTCTTACTTGTGTCAAATGTGTAGGTTGATTTGATACTCAGAACGCACAGCTGTTTCCTGCAACCGTTACAAACTGATTTGGTGTATATGTAGTTGTAACGGCGATGCGCGTTGTGTCATACAATTTTCTGTAACACGATGGTTGACCGTTTGCCTACCCAAGGAGAGAAAAGCGATGTTCTGCTCTTTGTTTCACTTCGCTTATTTTCGAGCATACTGCTTCTTGTCCTTTTTTACGATGTATATCAGCTTTTGGTGATGACAAAGTTCTACAATCATGCTCTTAGCTTAGGTGCTAAATTTGCACAATGGCAGTAGATCTTTTTAGTGTAGCCGCAAAATTGGCACAGAAAAAAGTCCATATTATTGGCTGATGTGCTAAATTGTACTCCAGTATATTAGAGAAATGAGAAATCAAACACTCAGTTTTATTTCTTGCCATCTGCGGTAGTCATAGACTCAAGTATCTCACAATTTCACCACAGTGTGCATTTTCTGTTAAGGTCAGCTGTGTAATTTTTAGGCGTCTTACAAAGTAAAGCATTTTATGATTTCAGATATCTGGCGGCTGGCGCAGCAGGTGAAAGTTAGGCAAAGGTTAGTCATTATTTGCATAACCCAGCCAGTTCACTTATTTTGTAGCTGTAAATTATATATCTTTACTGGGGAAAGGAACTTATTTCTATGTATTGATTTTCTTACATGGCTGGTATCTGCCAGACTTTCCTTCTATATTCTGTAGTTTATATGCTAAAGAACACATCATATAGACAGGATTTTCTATTGAATGACACTGTACAACCACTTGAGTCTTCTTTCAAAGCATTTCATTAGGGAGAGTGGAACCATTGCAACAACTACACTTTTGATATCCTTAACGGACAAACATTGTGAAAGGTGTTCCCCCGAGGCTATGGGCAAGCATAGCAAAGCTGAGGGAATAACCTCTTTAAGAGAAAGATTGAATCTGTCAATATAATAATTCGTTTCCCCAAGGTTTATTCACTGTATGAGTGTTTTAGCATTAATTACAATGGACTGTAAAAATGTCATTTAGTGCTTTTTGAAAAAGGAATTTATTACACGGCTTATGATATGCTGTCTCTAGACTTTTCTGATAACACATGGTTCTTATGATCTTAAATCGTTATTATTTCAGAGTCATAGCTACGGCAGTCACTTACTTCAGGCGTGTGTACACAAGGTATGCATTTCTGTTTCCATGCATTGCAGAGGTAGCTGATTTGTCTACTTATAGGAAGGAAACAGTGTTATTCTCGAGAATTTAAGGTGATCTTTCAGGAAACAAGATAACAAATTCGTACCCGAAGACCTTGACAATCGTCTAGTTTGGTAGCGCTCACCTCTTACAATCCTATACTTAAAAGTATGGGGAAAATCATGTTTTGAAACTAACCTAACCTTCTGTCATCAATAGCTGGACATGAGGATTTGGATTTTATTGCCTGTTTTCAACTCCTGAGTAATATTCTATTATGGTAGTGCTCAATGCTCACCTCTTAAAATTCTAAACTTAAAAGTATGGACTATGGAAACCATGTTTAGTTCTACTGGGACCTTGAGTTTTGCGGATGTGTACATTTTGTAGTGAGAACTTTGTTCTAACGCGGAATCTGTTACCAGAAAGAGCATGTCGGAGTATGATCCTCGTTTGGTTGCACCTACTTGTTTGTATTTGGCATCCAAGGTGGAAGAGAGCACAGTCCAAGCACGACTTCTTGTCTTTTACATAAAAAAGATGTGCGGTATGTCCTATTACCATATTTGTGGACATACTTACTTGGAAAAACTGCACCAAACAACTGTTTCTCTCTGCAAGGTACAGGTTCCGATGATAGGTATCGGTTTGAAATTAAGGATATTCTTGAAATGGAAATGAAGCTCCTGGAAGCACTTGATTATTATTTGGTTGTTTTCCATCCATATCGTCCTCTCTTACAGTAAGATCTTATTTCCAATGACATTGCTGGTGTTTTTGTGCAATATGCCTTCTCCATATGTCCCTAGCTTACAGTTCTTTGTTCCGGTGGAACTTCATGTTGATAGATGTACTTTTCTGCAGGTTATTGCAGGATGCTGGCATAACAGATCTGACACAATTTGCCTGGTAAGCACTTTTTGTTAATGGCATGATTCAGGGTCAACAATTAAGGAATGAATGTTTGGTCAAATTGCATATTTGCCACTAATTCTAACCCCCTAACTCAGTGTGCCTATATAAAATATCATATTGCAAATTTGCCACCAAAACCGACCTCAATGTCTTCTGTTTGCCACTACTCCGTCTCTTTGACCAGAAGTATTTTGTTTCGAGAGCAAAAAAAATTTATAAAATAAAAAAGGTATAACGTAAGTGACACAAAAAGATGAAAGTGCCCTTGGCTGGTCAAGCCATCGTCTCATCCACTCTGCCCTTTCCTCCATGGCTGCTGGCACCTGCTCTCCTCCCCAATTGAGCTCCCCACTGGCCTAAGAGACTAGCCCGATTCAGCACCTTAACCTGTCCACCATCTCCACATCCAATTGGCTTAGCATTCAGTCCCTCCCTCCAATCTTCTTAAAGGCAACGATGGGAGGGGAGGGAGGTGGAGGGCACATTTGTGTCCAAAGAACAGTCCAACTGTTGATCGTTGATTCGTTGCCCATAGCTTCAGTTGGGGAATATGCAATTATGCTTTTCTTAGTGGCAAATTCACCATAACCGTTCAAATGATAACAAATATGCAATTGACCCTAAATGTTTATCTTCAAGGGCTTTCCGTCTTTTATGATTTCTTTCAGTGTCCTGTTCTTTCTGTGAAAGCTATTTGGAACATTTATATGCCTTGAATCAGAAGTCCATTCTCTTGATGGAAGTTTGGACCTTCTTAAACCATCAATCTCATGATGAGTCAAGGTTTTAGCTGTCTTTTCAGCCAATTAAATATTAGACCTAAATGCAAGTAAAAGTCTAGTATTAGTCTAAGACTCTTAAGACAAGAACTACCCTAATGGCCTAATTCCTTGCAGGATTTCTTGGCATATATATTGGCTTTAGTAAATACACGTCTAATGGAACTTTAGTTCTAATCCTTTCAAATTTTAGTGTGACAAAACACATTGATATAAATTGATTTATCAAGAATTGGTAGCATTAATTTCAGTATGATCTTCTTGCGGGTACATATTGTTTTCTCAGTCTTCAGCCAGACTATTATCACGTGCAGGGGCCTCGTTAATGATACCTACAAGATGGATCTTATTCTCATATACCCACCCTATATGATTGCACTTGCCTGCATATACATAGCAAGTGTTCTTAAAGACAAGGACACCACCTCATGGTTTGAAGAACTCCGCGTCGACATGAACATTGTAAGCTTTTCCATAAACCATTTCTCATCAATAGAAATATATTATGTTTCTACCTCACTATCTTCACCCATTATTATTTTTTATTGGTGACACCCAGGTTAAGAATATCTCAATGGAAATTCTGGATTTCTATGACACCTACAAGATCGATCCCCAAAGGGGGCTCCCAGACGATAAGATTAGCCCTGTGCTGAACAAGTTACCGGCAAAGTCTTGAGCTCTAACTAGCTCTCACTTTCACGATGCGACGATGGGAGTGAGTTCGTGTGTTGTCTGTCACATATATTGGTGAACTACCTCTTAGATTCACAAATTCAACTCAAGGCAAAATGTCCGGAGTGCCCAGTTTGAAAGCTCTAATTTTATAATCCGTGGTAGTATGTGCTTGTGGTTGTTTACTGCTGAGTGTTGACATCATAACTTACAGAGCTGAAATGGATTTCTACGCTGGCGCTCAGTAATTTCTGCATCTTTTTAACCAATTTTACAGCTAAAAAGCATCCGTGTTCGTCCATGACAGTAGTTCCGTTGATACGCGGGGAGACACCCGAATGTGACTGGCTTTGTAAAGACACCCGAATGTGATTAGTTTTGTAAAAAATATTGGCAGATAGAAAAAAAGCACTTTAAACAAACACACATCAAGAAACAAAAACTGCAAAAGCGTCCATAAATGCTAAATCTTGCAACTCGCTATTATCATTTCAGATCGAAGAAAATCCAAGTTACACTGATCAACTAAGCCAACCTAATACATACAACACAATAACATTCTGAAGTTGTAACTGAAGCTATCCACCTCCTAGTCAGGAAGTTGTTGCAATGAGCCGATGAGCTCATGGGCTCATGGCGATGCAGTTACATGATACAAACTAGGGTGAAATACCCTACTGCCGTTCATCCTGAGAGAACTTCTGATCCTGACAGCACAGCTTTATTGCACCAGAAGTTTCTTCCACAACCGCTCAACCTGCATTGCATGACAATGAAGTTAAGCTGATTGCCTCCAAAAGTACAAGCCATTAAATAGGTATAAAAGGGTTCACCTTAAGTAGTGGTGCTTGGAAGGTAAATACGATGGACACTATTTATTCTAAGGGCCTTCCTGCAGGTAGGACATTTCTTCTGAACCTTAATGGCCTGCTTGATACACGTGTCACAGAAGACATGGCCACAGGACGTTGTGGAGGGCTGCTCCATCTTATTCCAACATATTGGGCAGGAAAAAGTTGGTTCCTTGGGAACCTCCTTATTTGACTGTCAGTAGAAATTCATAGTTAGAGTTCAATGCAAAGCGCAATATAGGACAAAGGGCAGCCTGCCCTCAAATCTTGAAATATATTCCAGCTTACAGAAATAATGTGACACGAAACATAGAAATGACAAACTTTGTATTTTCAAAGAATATTAAATTCCAGCAGCTATCATGAACAATCGGAATACACCTGTACCATGCCATAATAAATACTCCCTCTGTACCAAATCGTAGGTCATTTTGTCATTTCTAGATACATAGTGGCTTTTGCAATGCACCTAGATATACGCTGTCTAGATACATATAAAACTCTATGTATCTAGAAAAATCAAAATGACCTATAATTTGGAATGAAGTATGGACTGTGTTTAAGACTTTATTGGCCAAGGAGGATATTATGTGAATTTGAAACAGGTAACTGTTATATGATTCACAACTCTAAGGTAGCTGAAAGTGCAAGTTAGGTTTGAGCACAAACCAGAAATCAGCTGTCATTTTAAATAGCTGAAAAGCACTCAATTATAAACCCGGCTGACTTTAGTGCTGAAAAAGTTTACTCCCATCAGATAAAATTAAATACCTGCAAGGTGGACCCTTCTCCCCTATGTGGAGAGAGGCAATGTACTACAGGTACAACCCTCTGGCGTTTGTTCCCTGCAGAGAAGACAGGTGACTGAATAAATGATTACACATAAGAGTCTTAAATCACAGGGGACATTTCGGAATCGGATATGTTTCATGTAAGCATTCCAGAATATATATGGAAACAGGTGCAATATTAAGCCACTCTATTAAAAAATTAGATCTATGAGAAAGGAAGAAGTTCATTTTTGACCATCGAACTATCGCCGGAGTTTGATCTTAGGCATCCAACTCCAAAACCAGAAATCTTTGACTATTCAACTAACGAAACCGTTCGCATTTGGCCATTTGGTTGTTTTGATAGGTGGTTTTATTGACGTGGCTGAGAAAAACGGCACTTGGCCCCACATAGTAGCTATTATTTCTTTCTTTTCTCTCCTCGTTCGCTTTCTTCTCTCCTCTCCACTGCTGCATCGCGTGCTGTCCCCGGCTGCTTTGCCCCCCGCGGCTCCGCCCGCTGCGCCGGGGGCGCCCAGCCATGTTCCACCCTCCACCTCTCCTCTCTTTCTCTCTCTTATCTCTCCCCTCTCTCTCTTCTCTCCCCAAGTGCGATGGAGAGGATGCGACTGCGTGAATCTGCCACTTCCACCGTGCCGGCCGCAGTCCCGTAGCCCTTCCCTCCACCACCCGCCGTCCACCCTACCTCTTTCCCCGCATCGGGCCCGTCTCCTTCTCTAGGAGGCAGGGAGGCGATGTCGGAGCGAGGCAGGGCTGAGAAGAAACTGCAGCGGGGGCAGGGAGATGGATGAGGCGGCGGGGGCTGGGCCAAGAGGACGGGAGAAACAGGCGGCGGCGGGGGCTGGGCCGAGACGATGGGAGGAGGCGGCGGCGGCAATGTGGAGGAGAGAGAACAGAGAAAAGAAGAGGGAAAAGTGATAAACATGAGCTGGTAGGTGGGCCCCATTGATATGTGTTGTCCTAGTCAGCAAAACCACCTGACAAAACGGCTAGATGGTCAAATATAAACGGTTTTGATAATTGGATGGTTGAAGATTCCTGGTTTTGGAGTTCGATGGTCGAAGCCAAACCGAGGCTATAGTTCGATGGCTAAAAATAGACTTTTTCCTATGAAAAATATGAGTCCAACTTCTGGAATGGACTATTGATGTGTCCCACTTTTGGAACAGTTAGTCCTAATGTGGTGTAATCAGAGATACCGTCATCTTAGTGGCATATTGTAATCATTAACCTCAAATTGTTCGTTTTATTGACAAATATACAGTTTTTGAAGAATCTAACAGAAAAATTGATATTAGACTGATGAACAAATCAATTTCTCCTATAATTTTGAATATTTAGAGGGCGGATTAAGTCTACAAAGAATAATAATAGTAAACTAACCTTCTCGGCTAGCTTCTACCTCCAAGTCAACCACAGTTATAGGTCGCCTCCGGGCTCTCCTGTTCCTCTGCAGAATATGGCTCAATATCAGTGCTAGCCAATGCTGTATTATTTTTTAACAAGAAAAGCAAGCATGGGAAAGAACCACAATACATAAAGAGTTCAATAAGGCCTAGTAAAAGGCATGACATATGTTCCTAAAAATCCCTCACCAATGACCCACTGACATAACATTAGCAGCACACATGACCTTATTGAAAAGGGTAGCAGTTCTTTCAATTCAAGATATAACAGTGAGAGAATCATACCGGAGGGGGCACTCGAGAGGGGGATACTGCCTGAACTTCATCTTCAATGGCTTCCACATCAATAGGTGAGTTTTGAGCGCCAGCAACAGCGGCTGATACCGCTCGACCAGTTCCCACCACTGGGGGGCTTGCTTCCAAATTCACCACTACTTTATCACCAGAACTATCTTGCGTCTGCCTCCTCGGGGCACGCCTTGTACCGCCGACAGTGCTCATGATATCTCGGACGCTTGTACTCACCTCAACTCCACAGTGAACCTGAAATTCATGGGGATATGGTTTAGTACAATTCCTTATCTGCTGGCCCAGTGCACTAAAATTCTTAACCTCACAACAAGATTGGGACACAAAGCTAGACATTCAACAAAACCTAACAACCAAATCCCCATGAAATAACAAAGAACAAAACCCAAACGATGCTAAGAGTGAAAAACTAGAGAATTGTCCGCGGGATGATGGCAGGGGCGGACCCAGCATAGGACATGCACACCCGATATCTTTGCAAACAAAATCCAATTTAGTAGATCCGAAACAAACACGCCACACGGAAGGGTTTGGCGTGCACCGTTTTGCACAGCAGGAAGGGAAGGGGCGGCATACCTCGTCGCCAGCAAAGGGCCGGGCGAAGAAGGCCGCCGCCGGCAAGGGGCTGGGCGAAGAAGGCCGCCGCCTCTCTCCCAGTCGTCGCCGCTGGCAAAGTTCTGGGGGGAAGAAGGCCTCACCGATAGATGCTCCCGTGGCCACCGACGACGAACGCCGAGACGTGAGAAGGGGTCGCCGACGAGGAAAGGGGAAAAATTCCCGATCCAATTCCATCTCTATCTCTAATCTACGAAAGCGCGGTTATTCCGCGGGCGGGCAGCGGGTACATGTAGCCCGTTAACCCGATAGCCGTCGGATCCAACCTACCGAAACCCTGGCCGTTCGATTGCGGGTCTATTCGGATCCCCGCCCACTAAACTGTCCAGAACCGCTCCATTGAGCTCCTCATCTCCTCTGCTTCGCAAGCACCAGGCCTGGCCAGCAGCAACACGCCGGCGCCCTCTGCCGGTCGGCCTCCGCTCCTCATCTCCGCCCAGCACCTTTCGACACCTGCTGCGCTGGCAACTGAGATACTCAGTCCCTCTGCCTCGCACGCAACGGCGGCGCCCCCAGCCTGCCACTCGTCCATGGCGCGCGCCTGAACCAGTCCCTCCGCCTCGCAAGCAACGGCGGCGCCCCCAGCCTGCCACTCGTCCGTGGCGCGCGCCTGAACCAGGCGATGATGGCAACGACTGGTTCGTGCGCCTCGACATCGCTGTAGCCGAGCGCTGGCATCCGGCCATTGCGGCGGCCGGCCGATAAGGAGCGCGCGCTGTGAGAACGCGCACGACCGTAACGACAGCGGGCGCTACGGCTTCAGTGGTGGCGGAGCGTGACCCCCTCCTTGTGAGCTGCAGTGGAAGAGGATGAAGGAGAAGGCGGACGCGCAGGCGGAGGCGGCTCGATCCGACCGGCACGTGCGGGCCCGCGCTGGAGCTCCGTGGCGAGCGGCCGGAGGTGGGGAAGAGGAGGACGGGGTGAGTGACCGGCGGTGGGGAAGAGTGAGAGGAAGAAGGGGATGCGACGGGAGAGGAGAGGGAAGGAGAGAGAGAAGGAGGGGGAGAGGGAGGAGAGTTAAAAATATTATATAACGTAGGCCTAAGGTCGGTAGTTTGTAACGGGGATATAAATACGACCTTACTTGAACAGGATATAAATAGAGTATAACGAGAAATTAGAACTGTAAAATCATCGTAATAACCAGGATATTTTTTAGAGAATGTGTTTGCGAATAGCCTCAGCAGCTTTTCTTCAGCCTCCGGTCTGCCGCCGCCCGCTTTCTTCTTCGCGCGTCACGTTCCCCGCCATTGGCCCTTCTTCTAAGCCCGGGGATCACCAGAGGTCACCAGAACCCCTGCTCCCCTAATCCTGGCAGCCCGCCATCGCCCAGAACCTCTCCTCCCCTAGCCCCGGCAGCCCGCCATCGCTAAACAAGTTGACTGAAATCCGTCGCCTGAGAAGATCGCAAAATTCAGGCGCCTGAAACGCAGGAAGTGTGGGAAAAGTAATCATGTCGGCGGCGGCAGCGACCGCGGGCGACCGCCGCCGAAGGAGCCGCGCTCCAGCGGGCGGCGCCGCCGCCGCGAACGATGATGGCGAGGAGCAGCACCTCAACCCCTTCCTCGACGCAGCTTCATCCGCCTCCTCGAGGGTCCAGTTCAGGTGAGTGCTCTTCTTGTGGTTGCTGCATGAGCAGTTTGTGTTGGTTGGCCCTGCAAGTGTGACCCGCCCGCTCGATGGGTTCTGCGGCGTTTGGCGCAGGAATGTGGCGTCGCGCGCGCGGTGGGTGGAGGAGGCCGGTGCCGCGGAGGTGGTGGAGAGCAAGGGCAAGCTCTGGCTGACCACCGGCGTCACACGGGGTGGCAAGCTGTGCTACAACGTCGAGGAGATTGGGTACGCCAGCTGTTTGATGAAATGCCGTAGCTGTGTAGCATAGTATGTCAGATTCCTCGTTGTATTTGATTGTACTGGCCCTTTAGTCATGGTGTGATTTGCATCCAGCGGGCCAGCATAAATACTTTGCTGCTTGAACCTCTGAGCCATACTTAATAGATTTTGCATGAATTCCATGCCACTGATTTTCCTTTTCAAGAACAAGAGTTTTCAGTGAAGACTTCTTGTTGTCTGATAAAACCATGCAGGTTCTTGGTTGAAAGAG
The DNA here is from genome assembly GCA_033239725.1 of Echinochloa phyllopogon. NCBI lineage: Eukaryota > Viridiplantae > Streptophyta > Magnoliopsida > Poales > Poaceae > Echinochloa > Echinochloa phyllopogon. The sequence goes on along the minus strand of BTCW01000002.1, from coordinate 42,000,362 downwards.
GTGCCTTGATTCTTCTCAATGACAAGGATGAAACAATAGGAATAGAAGGCATCTATGAAAAGATTGCTGCAGGAAAATATGGGTGCTCCTGGGATGCCTTCCAAGCTTATAAGCACTTGAAGTCGCTTGGTTATGTTGTTGGACGATACGGTGTTCCCTGGACAATGAAGAATAGTGATACTTGTGACACTACTGTTCCTTCCACTAGTGTGGTTCACAATGATCAGATATTCAATAGAGTTGATGGCACCTGCAGTGACATAACCAAATCGTTGAAGGAAATGCACATTGATGGGATATCTCCAGCTTTTGAAATTTATTTGCCTAACAGCAAGTTTAAAAAATCATCCCCAGGAGCCCCTAGTTTCCTCTTATGTCTGTTGAGGTAATGTTCTTCCTATCCAGTCAATCACAGTTTCATCATCCAATGGTTCATCTTCTGTTGGTCTTTCCAATGAATTTCTAAACTGTTTTTTCTGTAAACATGAAAAGAATTTTTCCCTGTGGCGTGATTGTAGTAATATCTTCTTGTTTGTAATGCATGTGAATGCCCCTGGCACACATGGACCAAGTTTTATGGAGACCAAGGGAGGCTCTGGCATGCACATTAATTGATCTATTGTAGTGTATTTAGTCGCAGTTACCCATCTGTTAACTACATGAACCAAAGAAATGAATAGCTTAGTCTCAAAGCCGATTGAATATTTGTAATGTCTAAGTGGACTATCAGTTAATTGGATTCTATCTTGCCAAGTTGCTATCAAATTTAGGATAAGCAGCCTCATTGTGACTGTTTATTGCAAATTTTCACATTTTCTTTCCATTGTCGCCAACTTTTATCCTGAAGATAGAAAAATAGCTGATTCTGAGCATGCAGTAGGTGTGCAAATTTATAGTGCATAAACACTATTGTGAAAGTAAAGAAAAAAGAGGTCAAGACGACTTTAATGATACCATATGAATAAAATTAATAACATGATAGGGTTTCTCTCATATACTCTGTTGATCCATGTTTGTATCAGACTATCACAACTTTGAGATAAAGTCCTAAAAGAAAGATATTGACATTGTTTTTCAATTCGGTGCAGGAATAAGCCCCCCTCAAGGGTTGAATTGGAAATGGTGGAAAACAATTTTGGTGGTATTCCTTTGAAATATTGTCATGTGGACAATGGGCGGGTCAGCTTTCTTTCCTTCGACAAAGTTGATCTTCCAAGCTTGCCCTGATGGGTGGCAGGCACATTTGTTAGCGCTCCTGTTGTCACCGATCTTGTATACTACATAGAATAGAAGTAGCAAGATCTTTGCCTCAGCAGTTATTCATGTTTGAACCATAGTTCTATTTTTCTTTTGTTAGATTACTGGCTGACTGATAGTACATGAGATGTTCCACCTTAACTGAATGTTTCTTGTTGAGACACTGATTTATATATTCCATGGAGTCTATGTAAACCAGAATTTTCTTTCACAAGGTTATAACAGAAACGAGTGCCTTTTGCTTTTGCACGTGCTTTAGAATCAGTGTCCCAAATTGATATGAGAGGTTCTCAAATCGAGATTACATAATCACATAACAAATATAATTACATAAGCAAGAATCTGCTAGTGTGAACAAAGCTTTCAATTATATGAAATTGTTCTACTAAAAATTGACACAGAAAAGGAATCTCCCAGATGCACAAAACTTTACAAATACAATCCTGCAGCTCATTCTGGAATTTGGTTAACAAAAAGGGCATGCTTCATCAGAAGCTCTAAGTTAATAGTGACTTTCGTGCTGCTACTATACAAATTGTTTCCGATTTCCCTGTATCTCAAAGCTGCATTTGCACTTCCTTAGCTGTTTCTCTTCCCCCTGACGAAGAGGGAATTTCCAAACATATTAAAGAATGGACTTTTCTACGTTCTCAGCATCCAGCAATTTGCTGTAGAGTCCAGATTCTACAGAGGTGTGTGAAATCATGTCTAGTCTTAGCTTCTTGTTTACTTCTGATGATTTTGTTTCTGAGGATGCAGAAGGGACCTTTGGATTTCCGACAGCAATGAATGCAACTCTCTTCCTAGTCTCATGCTTGAGGTTCAGGTCTGTAACTGAATGCATACAAGTACTAGGAATGTCAGGAACTGAACAAGCATCACTTTCATTTTCCAGTTGCCTCCCACTCTGAGAACCTCCAGCAACACCGCAATGGTTGATTTTATCTAGTTGCCCAGCCACGACAGCTCCTGCCTGTTTGGCTGGCCAGTTCGTTTCTTCAAGGTTTGGTGTATCTGAAAAATGGCCACAAACAGAACAATGGAGTCAACAATAATGCTTTTGAAGTTAGACACTATAGAAGGATAAAAGCAGAACCGATCATGTTCAATGCTGAAAAATATATACCTTTTGCTTGGTTCCCTAAATAGCAATTGACTTTCAGACTAGTGGTAACCTAAAAGGTGTTTTACAATTATCTAAAAGACTAATCAAGCATTGCACTGTACCTGTAAATCTGTAATACGCGAAACCTGATGTATTGAAAACCAGCACCTTGTTAGTTAGTTATTTATCATTCAGCTAGGCTATTCAACATTAATATTGTAACATGTGTCACCATGCTGTCTGCCATATTCACCATAAATCATGCCAACATGTTCATCGGTAACTGTTTACCAAAAATAAGTTCTAATGTGACATACTTCCAAAGATTGATGGATAACCCAAAAGGGCAGTCTCAAGCCTTGGTATCTAGCATCGGAACAAGAAGCACGATAATTTTATCACTAAATAATTCAATTCTCTACATTTGATTTGAGCTATGTTCTTCACAATGTAAAGTTGCTTGATGTCCATTCAAACTCTGCCCATTCAGCAAGCAGGCATTATACAATGTCATGATTCACGAGCATGTCAACCAATTCAGAAAAAATGCAACTAAGAATTCAAGATCTTCATATATTTATCAGGAAAAACGAAGATAAAGCATTTCAACCTTCACCAATGAGTGCAAACGTCTCATACTGAATTGAAGAAGATTCAGGGCCACAGGACTTCTGATCCTCAACTTGGATTCCCTGACAGCTATCTTTCATCTTTTGGTGCAAAACAAATTTATCTTTCACCCATACACACTCCAGAATTGTACAGGCATCATTCACAGAGGGGTAGTACTCTCTGAAAGCCTGTGTGAATAACCGAAAGAAAACGAGGCAAAGTTATTCAGTGAAATCATTAATATCGTCTAGAATGATCGGTTTGCGTGAAAAGTGAAAACAGTCTTAGAAACATGATAGATAAAATTACATCATTGAAACACACCTGCACTCCACCGATGCTAATCTTAACAGCCTGCTTCCTATCAATAAGCTCTGTAACCTTATTGTATATTGACACAATATCAAGTAACATCTGTGAAACGAGTACCAGAGGATCAGAGTCTAGGGCAAAAGCTCTAAAGGGAAAAGAAAAAGAATAACAATATCAGCCAGCATGTGGTAACAAAGGTGTGCGTGTAGATTGTAACCCTCACCTGTTGGATCAGCACCCTTATTCGTGCAAGCAAAGAAAACACTGCTGTACAAAGGTCGATGAAGAACGATCTAGCAAGTAAAAATGTTATCTGACTGTAGTGTAGGTTAAGGAACATTGGGTTTCTTTCTTCTTCTTCTTTTTTTTTGCGAGTAGAAATCTATATCTGGTTTCTTTTATGAGACTAAGCCAATGGTAAGACATGACTCACTTATCAGTAAGCCCAAGTACAAGCGGACAGCAGATCATAAGAAACCAAAAGGGACATGGGAACAGAAAATAAAGGATACATTGCTGCCTTCATAACAGGTTCAGCCATCTGCAGAGGACAGAGAACTTTTTGACTGAGATTTGATTCGGTACAAAGTTGGCCAGAGTTTGAAATCTAACTTCCAGGCTACAGGTAGTCAAAATCACAAGACCATCAAAGCTCGATAAACACAAATACACACCTGGGATAACAAACGGGCAACACCCAAAAGCCTCTCATGATGGCTGTGGTTTGCACCAGGTTTCTTCTTAGTCTGCCTGTATCAGAATCCAGAAAAAAAATAGCTAAGAACCTGAACATATCAACTACAGTATTCGATCGATGCTAGCAAATGAAATTTCTAAGCAGAGCAAATGTAAGAGCGGACTGACTTGGTCGGGACAAGGATCGTGTTGGCCGGCTTGCGGCACGAGAGGACGGGGAAGACGGCGTTGAGGACCTCTGCGAGGCCGGCGCCGAGCAGCAGCTTCAGGTCCCTCCTCACCTGGGCGAACAGACACACGGGGACTCCTCACTCGCTACCCGAGATGGGGGTTATCCAGGTGCCCTTAGGAGGAGGTGGAGTGGTGGAGACGCTGTGCTCACCTTGAGGAGGTACTGGAAGTAGGCGGCGGCGCGGTGCTGGTTCCGGTGCTTGTACACCAGGCGCTCGAGCACCCCCGCCTCCGCATGCAGGTGGCGCAGCGCCGCCCGCAGCCGCTGCTCCGCGCTGTCCTCCGCCGTAGAACCCGCCTCCGGCCGCTGCGACATGGCCGACGGCGTGTCAGAGTCAGAACCCGGTGGCGGCGCGCCTGTCCCTCTCCGGCGTTTGTTTGTCCTCTTGACCGAACTGGGCCCGGGCGGCTGGGTTCAGGATGGGCTCGCGTTCGGTGCGGACCTATTTCGGGCCACTATGGGCCGTAAATATGGTCCAGGTAGTAGGCCGCGCCACAAATGGGCTGTCGGTTAAGATTAGCTCGAATAAATGGACACAGATATTCCTCTCAAAAAAGTGGCCACAGATATTATAGTCTAAAATAAAAAAATGGCCACAGATATTTGTAACATGCGATTTTCTGTTTTTTTTCAAGTTACCAAAAGGTTGTATCCTTCGCGGAATTCTGCATAAAGATTGCCAGATTGGAGTAACGTGCGATAACCAGAAGTGCACGCACACGCTCGAAAGCTGTTGTCCAAAGATTTTACTTGCAGGGGCAGGTAGCAGCTCTGCACTCAGGCCCGGAAGCCTGGCTCTAGTGCTTTCTTCAATCTTCAACAGCGAGGTACGCAAGCAGAAAGCCGAAAGCTTTCTTTCGTGTTTCCTGAAGAACAGATCTTTTGGAATTTGGATTATTACGCCGAAGTGATCTTGGCGCCAAGTTGAGCTCCGTGATGTGCACACAGTAACATCCAAAATGGAGGGGGTCACAGTATCAAGGGAAAAGCCAGAGGAAACATTTCCATTATTCTTTACCGCATATGGATGGAATTCGGAGGCGCCTATCTTTCTGAAATGCGTTTGTTCCATAGTCCAAATACGCGGATAACCGGCCATTAGCGTGACAGCATCTTTGAGGAAATATCCCAGGCCCAGCATTTGTCATGAGCATTGTTCTGAATGGGGAAGACCTTTCCTTGTATCGCAAACTGGGGGTTGTCAGTCCTCTTTGGAACTGCATGGTGATTGGTGACAACTACTACACGCCAGGACCAGCTCCTCGTTGTGCCCCATCGCAATCTTTTTCCTGCCGAAGTAGTGAAGTAAGAGAGCGTATCTTCTGCAAGTCGTTTAGTGCATTCATAAGAAACGATTTGTAGTGTAAACAGTAATTCAAAATATTTTTTTCGGAAATTTTCTCTTTTTCTCCTTTTGAAAATGCCAAGACTAGGTAAAAGAATCCAAAAGCTAAAAGAGAATGGATTATTAGCTTTTTAGAGAACATGGATCGTTAGTTGAAAAAAACAGGAAAAGGGGGACTGGCACTTGATTTGTTCTCCAAGGGAATCCCATTCAATCGTTTACTCACGGGATGAGTGATGGTCTGATGGGTTCTCATCGGTAGAAACTTTTTTTTTTGTGAACTGACTCGTCGGTAGAAACTAGAAACACGAACGGAAGAGTAGAGATCGATCGGATATGTGGGGGCAGGAGATGGAGATCGACACTGCGCGTGGATAGGATCGGACTGTATCCGCAGAGGACGTCGTTTTCTTTCCTCCAGACAGGGGCGATCTCCATCTGAACGCTGTGATTGATTGGAGTACTAATGAATGGACCACGGGGTCTTTGGAGAAGAAGAGCCCCATGCAGCGGATGGACAAGCAGCTCAACCACCGATCTATACACACCTATAGCTAGGGCCATCCCCAAGACCATGCACCGTGTAACCCGATTCAGGCCATATATGTCACATACTCCTACTCCAGTAAGCGAGAGACTCGACAGATGTGGATCACAGAGGCATTCCAAATTCTAACCCATGCACGCATGGGTAGTAATGTAATGGGGATCCTGCAAACCGCGCGCAGCGGGATCGTGCCGCAGGCAGGCCCCTTTTAAACAAGGACATTTCCGCGTGGAGTACGCTATTATTCTCGATCGGAGGCCAATAATGCGCGCAAATGGGCGCGTCCCGCCGGCCGCCGCGCGCTACCGGCCACGGATCGGCGCTGTAATCTTGTGAGGCGACACGGCAATGTATCCGCCAATCCCTCCCAGCTAATGCGCTTGTCCGCACCCCCGACACGCCGGCCTCTCCAGCGGGTGGCGCCGCCGCAGCTGGAGCGCAACGGTCTCGCTCTCGCCGGTGCCGCGTCGCCAAGTGGCCATCGCCGGGATGATTGCGGCCATGGTTTTGACCATTGGACAGGGCGCGGCGAGGAGCATGTGGATGGCATCATGGTAACCTTAGCTTACCCAGCAAGATCTAATCGAACTTCCCACGGGGTGATCGATCCGGCCGGCCGCGCGTCGTGCCGCCGTATAATATATGTAGCCGAGGGTGGCGATGCCGTGCCAGCGCCTGAATGGCTCGATGCAGCTGATGATCGGTGGCCGTGGCTGCACAATTATGGGGTTGATCTTGAGCTGCCAATATGCTCATTGATGAGCAGACAAGTGTCCTCCGCCGGCCAGGGGCCGTGCCATCTTTTTATTTGAATTACAGCGGGGATCAGATCACACTGCTTCGTGTAAAATCTTCTCTGTTCCAGACGTGCAGCATCTCGTCAACGGTTTAAGTATTTGTCTGCACTGTTCACTGGCGATCGGGGTCGATCACGTGCAGTGCAGAGACGAGACAGTCAAGTGAGATCCGGCTTGAATGCTTGATCCGGACTGTAACCAACTGCTCGCCGGTTCGCCCGATCAATCAGACCAACCTATGGCATGGCATGGTGAGTTGACAGAGCCGTTCGTCGTCCGAGTCAAACACATCGGTCGGCCTAACGTATTCAGGTGTGGCTGGTGGGCAGGCGGATGGCCTGCTCTTCAACGATCATAGTAGTCACCATCGCGTCTCCATTTTCTTAAACCGAGAAAAAGTCATCAGCGCTTATCTTCTCCTGTCCTGACAGCAATTGTTCCGATGGTTTGAATTGAACGTTCCGATGCATGCGTTGAACGCAGGCAACCGGTGGAGTATCGATCGATGAACAGAGCCCGTGCACTGGCGCCCTGGTGGGCGGGCGGCGCGCCAGCCGGCGTCAGATGATACGCGTGCACTGTGAGCGTGGCACTATCACGCAATCTCCTACGGAATATTCTGTCGGCATGGTACTCGTCATTCATGTGCTTCGAGAGCTAGCGAAGGATCTTTGGTTAGTAAATAAATAATGCTACGTCCTGGAGCTGGACTGCTGGAGGTTGCAGGATATTGAATTTGATCCATGAATGCCGGCATGGTGCATCCACGGATGATGATAGTACAAGTGTTTGTGTCGAATCTATCTTCGGTAGAAAGAAGAAACAAGGCAAGAAACGAAATGGAAAAATTATCTACACTGGATGGATGCTTTCTCTGATCGAAGGAATGGTTTGGTTCACTTCAAGCATGAATCCGTCACCAATCGATGCGGAAACGATGGGAAGATCCGTCCTTGCGTGGAGAAGAGCCGTCGCCGGCGGGCGGGCGGCATCAGAAGAGGTTGAGGACCTCGCGGATGGTGGCGTTGCAGAGCGGGCAGCGGCCGCGGCCGGCGCGGAGCTCGCGGGCGCAGGCGCGGCAGAAGGTGTGGCCGCAGGGGATGAACGCCGCGCCCTTGCCCCGCGCCACGCACACGCAGCACCGCCCGCCCACGCCCCCGCCGCCGCCCTTCCCCTTCTCCTTCTCCTCCGGCGCCGCCTCGTCCTCCTCCGCGGCGTCCACGCGCTTCCACTGCCCGCCGGCGCGTGCCGTCCACTGCTGCTCCGTCCGCTCCAGCAGCACCATCAGGGACACCCTCTCCGCCTGCGCTGCCGGCGCCGGCGCCGCGGCGGCCGTGCCTCCCGTCGTCGCGGGGCAGGCCCCGCGGCGCGCGGAGGCGGCGGCGGGAGGCCGGTCCTCGTCGTCGTCGGCGGCGTCGCGGATGGCGTCGAGCAGCGTGCGGCGCCTGCCCGCCGCGCGTTCGCCCTCGCCCTCGCCCTCGCTCTCGCCATCGGTGTCGCGCCGCTTGAGGAGGTCCCGGAGGTTGGACGACGCGGCGAGCTGCTCCGCCAGCGTGACGCCTCGGCGCCGCGCCGCCGCCCGCGGCCGCGACGCCGGCGGCACCCGCACCTCCATCCCCCTCTCTCTCTCTCTCTGGTCACCAACTCGGCCCTGGCACCCGCCTGCCACCCGCGGACGCCGCCTGCCACCCGCTATCCGGTTTATACTGGTCGTATGTCGCGACCAGCGGCGGAGCCAGTTACCTGGCAAGCTACGGCGGCCGCCACGCCTGCCCACCGGTAAGTTCCTCTTTTACGAGTGATGGTAGTGGATGAGGAGCAAACATCGAGGTCTTCACTGTAGGTTCATCATAGGTAAATTTCAATTCTAGCTCCGCTACTTATCGCGACCGGTTCTGTTTCTGTTTGCCTTGCCCGTTGCGCTCGTACTCTTGCCTTGGCGAGGCGAGCCGAGGCGGCCGTGCGCGCCCGCGCGGACGCGGGTGATGTGGTTGGGCGCGCGGTTTCGAGCGCCAATTGGCGGCCGCGCGCGCTCGGCTCGGCCGCTCGCGTCGCGTCGCGTCGCGCGGGAGGGTGGCGACGGGCCGGCCGCGACGGCGGACGGTTTCGCCCCGGTTTTCCACCGCGCGCGGCGCGGACTTTTGCGGGGTCGGGGGCTGCACCGGGTGGCTGGCTGACGCGACCGACCCAACGGACTAGCGCTGCGGTCGTGCGCCGCCGCTGCCTCGTGATATGGGACGGCGACGGATCACGGAAGGGTGGGTGGACGGGCAGCCGCAGGCGACGCGCGGGGCAGGGGGTTTTCGACTTTTCTGGCCGTTTGGCACGGGGGGTCGGGCCGTTTCTGGTGATAATTTACCTGCAAGGTTTGGTGCCGTCGAGTGGTGGTCGGAGGACGTTCAGGTCGTGTTCCAGCGAGATGGCTCCTCACACGCCTGGCCTGTAACGGAGCTGCGAGCCGCGGTTGCTGATTGCGTTCGTCCCGCCGGATTCCTGGCAGTGGCTGGCATCAGCGCCAGCTTCTGCCGTAGTTTCGACGGATGGACGCTGGCTGGCAGCAGGGAAGCGTCAGACGTGACTCGAATAACAGGGAGCGACACACACATGTTCAGGCACGCCAGCAGTAACTCGCTGCGCTTTTACGCTACCAGCGGGCACTCCACCTTGCTTGTTCGCAGTTGCAAGCCAATCAAGCTGGACATTGTTGTGCAAAGTCGGTTCGTCGCGCTGAAGGAAGTTGACGAGCGAGGGTGAAGATTTTTTTTTTGATATCTTGAGGTGATGACCTTTTTTTGAGATGTTCTCGTAAATTAGCCATCGTTTATATAATAATTTTTTTAATTAATCTATATTTAATACCTTTGATTAATATCCTTACATTCTTCGATGTGACGGGACTTAAGCTTAGTACATGTGATCCAAACACCCCTTACTCTACACCGCCACACACCCATCTTGCCGCACTATATAGCTTGCATCATCATATCAACTTACTTAGCCTCCTTTCACACTTGTGCAGTTTGGCAATTCGCCGCAAATGCTTCAAGGGCTTGCATAGAGCTCATGGGGGTAGGGGGTGGGTCTCATGAAGCTACGCCAATGGAGGAGGGTTGGCACATAGGGATAGAGTCATGAGGAGGGCTAGCTCATAGGGATAGAGATCACGAGGAGGGTTGGGGCGAGAGAGAGGCGTTGCATCGGCTCCATCAACCTTTGCCACCGCTCTCATACGCTATGATCACGCGCGATATGCTTTGTTTGGAGGGGGAGTGGGGGTGCGTTTTCTGGCTTTTGGTTTTGGCATTTAGCGGGATGCAACAATTAAAAGAAGTAGCCAAAGATGAAACGGAAAAGGCAAAAAAAAATGGTATTTAAAAGGCAGGATGAGAGGGTTGGAGGATTGGGAATTGAGATTCGATTCAAAATAGATCTGGGGAGAGGCCTTCCTCTTTTCCTCATCGCTTCCTCTTGCCGCCGTCGGTCCATCCAGTTGGGGATACGTAGCCATCGGCGCGGTAGTGGAGTTTTTTTGGTGGGATCACAAGCTCGACTACTTCTGCTACACTTACTGAAGGTCGTTTCTTCTCTCCTTCTTCCATTATTTGTTTCTTTTCAAAATCCATCAATCTGAAATGGGTTTGTGATGTACATGCATATATGGTAAGGGATTTCTGTATTAGAGAGTTTGACATCCTATGGCTAGTTGTACAAAAGGAGATACCATGTTTGCATGTGAGTTTTGATTAGAAGACTTGAGGATTAAAGTAGCTAGGCTGACAGGGCACTAGGTTACTAGGTAGACTATCTAAAGAGGAGCTAAAATAATGGTTCCATAAAAGGGTTTAGGTTAGATACACGTCATTAAAATTTTGCTAGTTTTGAAATCCACTGCAAAGGTTGAAATTTTAAACATTTTACCGTGATTTGATTTTTATTTGAGATATGTTGGAAGTGGTGACACATGCTTAATCTTGAGTGGATCTGGTGTTCATCGCTAGAAATGGAAGAGTTTGCTTTAAGAGGGCGCTAGGGGCGTGGGATGCCTCTGTTGCTGGGCAGATTCTACTGGTAAAGTAAGGTAGACTTGGGTCATGTGTTGAGACTTGTGACGGCGGGGGAATATTAATCCAATGAGGGGAAGGAGGCCGGCACAATAAGAGAGGGCTAGAGAAGAAAGGTGATGAAATTTTGATCCAAACGATTTAAACAATAGCACATCTTAAAAAGCTAATTTTGATGGCATGTCTACAATTTTAACTTGTGTAGTGGCATATTTCAAAGCATGCAGAATATAAGAGCAACTCCAGCGAACCCTCCAAATAACCTCTACTCAAAATTTAGAGGGCCGGGGACCTCTACCAGTCTTTCTATTTTGGGGAGACCTCTAAATTATCTCCTCCACCCTCTGTTTCTAGGGGGTCTCTAAAAAGCCGTCTATCTACTGAGGGTTACTGCTAGAATTGAAGCAAGTTTTGAGGCTTAAAAAAATACTTATTTAACATTTAAAGGGTCTGATTTGGGCACTACTGCTGGAGTTGCTCTAGTGGCATGAATCTTCACCCTTTCATAAAAGGGTGGAGAGTACTCAAGGGTGGACAAGAAAGATATGCTCCCTCACAACCATCTTTTTATGTATTGGGCATGCTTATTTGTTATAAGTACACTGATGTTAAGGTGGTAGTAGTCCAGGTAAAGTAGCATACAATTTTGTGCTTGGGATGAGAACAATTATCCCATTTTGGTTGACCAGTGGGCCGGGGCTTCCTCTTTAAGAAGCGGAAGAAGTGCGGTAGTAGAATAAGGGCACATTGCATCAATGTGCCCTTATTCTTTTCTTTATGTTCAAAAAGAATAAGGGCACATTGATGCAATGTTTTTTATTACAAATACTGCTGGTAGCTTGTGTGGGTTGGTTTCCCCCATAATTATTTGTAGATTTGGACCCAAATTTCTATGCACGTAAGTACGCCATTTTCATGCCAACTCAAAGCTGGCATATTTGGTGCTGAACTTGAAGATCCATTAACTTGTGTTGGAATGTCGATTGTCGTCGATTCCTGGATTAGTAAATTCATATGGATATTGAAAATTTTATCATGAATATACTCTTAGGTTCCATGAATTCTTGGACATCTTCTGAGCACGGCTAACTGGTTCCCCTCATGGGCATTGCCATTTCCTTTTCCAAAAGTTCCACTTCTTTTTTTCTTGATAGATACTCCCTGTGTTTCAAATTATAATTCGTTTGACTCTAAGTTTGACCGCTTGACTTATTCAAAATTTTGTGTAAATTATCATATTGTTTGTGGTGACTTGCTTTATTAATAAAAAATCTTCAAAAATGCCTTAAATTTGATTAGATTTCTCAAATTATTTGAATAAGACGAGCGGTCAAACTTGTGGTTAAAAAAGTCAAACGACCTACATTTTGAAACAGAGGTAGTAGTTGCTATGAACCTATGATTTTAAAATCTTGCCTAATGTGTTGAGATACATTCATCATTTGGCATTTTAGAGGTTGATGCACACCATCATGATTGAGAAAAGTAGCGTTGTTACCCTTCAAAACGCAATGTGCCAACATGTGGTCAGACATTTCGATCTACAAGGGATAGTGTCTGCTGGATAAGAGACACTGGCCAATTGTGCTCGTAATCTTATATGTTCATCAATAGCTATATATAGATAGTGGGACAAGAAATAGAACTTATATTCCCCCCAAACTTTTATCTGCTAAACTACTAATGAAATAATGGACTTTGGTTCATATTTGTAGTCTACATATGTTATAAAAAAACATAACTTTTTTATCCCTATGTCTTTTGTGGAATGATTGAGAAAGTAAATGATGTAAGCATATTTTGTTCCTGTAGCATGGCCTCTGTTGTCTAGCTGAGATTCATAATCTGTATTTGCAATTCTGCTAGAATAATACAACTACACCATATTTTAACAAATCCATTATATGCTGTGTGGAAGAAACTAAAAGCCTGACGTATCTTGTTTTTCTTTTACTACCAGGCATACTGAAGATGGCAGCTCCAAGTTCTACAGCGCCTTCAGTTGACAGTGGTGATATTCCGGGTTTTGCCAAGCTTGAGGGTCAAAATTTTCAGTACTTTATGCAAAAGTATTCAATCATCTTGGGACGCGATACTGGAACAAGCAAAGTAGATTTTGATCTTTCTAAAGTTGGTGGGGCCGGAGGCCCGCCTGTTTCCCATCATCATGCACGCATATTCTATGATTTTCAACACCGCCATTTTTTCCTTGAAGTTCTTGGCAAAAGTGGATGCAGAGTTCGGGGCATCAAGTATCTCCCTGGTAGTGTTCCAGTTAAACTGAGTTCCCAGGACCCCATTGTGATTGCTGGCAAACTATTCTACTTTCTCCTACCAACTTGCTCTATCTTTGAAACTTTTGCTGCTCGGAATCGGAGGCATCCCCATTCTGATGATTATGGCCGTAGCAATGGTGAAAATGGCCGTAGTAGGAGGTTTACTGGAGAATTGGACATCTCTAAGAGCAATGGCATCAATGCTGATCCAGAGGAAACACATGGTGAATGTGGTATGTTATCTCTGCTACATATGCTAGATCCATTTCCCTCCTGTTTGTGCATTCTTGCATACTAACAGAAAGTATTCGAGGATTTTCATTACGACTGTTCATGTGCTTTACTGGCCAAGACCATTCGTAATTGCTCTACCTGTATATCCCTGATATTTCAATTGCTATATCTTGTATACCTGACCTACTACTAAATGCATTGTTGGTAGACATTTGCTTTTGTTTGCAAGTAAATTTGCCTGTACACTTTATCTTATCTTTTAAATATAGAATGACAAAAACTGTTCAATTACTAAGTATGAACTAATAGTGGGCAAGGTGTCCTTTCTTTTGGTTACAAATATGAATATGCTGAAATCAGTTTCTGAATTAACTGTGATGTCAATGGCTTTTCCTGTACCTTTCTTAGCACTACTCTCATCAATGGAGGATTATTCTGCTCATATACAAACTTTATATTTGTGCATCCCTCACTATTGAAAAACGAATTGCATATGGCATCCACAACTTCCAGAGCTACTTGACAACCACGACCCCGAAGCCAGTCGATTATTAACATGCCATCTGCTCTTGAGAATTTTGGCTACAGTACTATGATCATATCATCTTTTTCAGTACATCGCTATAGTTTTTTGCATGCTATGGATTAGGCATAAGCTGTAAATTTGTTTGACGTGCAGACTAATTCTTTGTTACCTGCAGATTCTTGAACGCTTTGGTAAGAGCTGGCCCTGTGCCTGTGTCAGGAGGTACCTGCCACAAAAGGAAGGCAAGCCATGGTGCTGGGTGCAGCCTGTTGCAGCTACTCAGGAAATCAGGAAGTACCCAGAGCATTTTGTTCGAAACTGAGATCGTTGTTTTATGATTTTATCTGAGACCCTGTTGTAGGGGCTATTATAATGTATTGTAAACCTGTTCACCTTCGTTGTGGGTATCTTTCGATTTGATCTGTGCGCTCTGCAAACTTTCTTTTGAAAGAGTTGGTTCTGTTGGGACAACTGTTGGTGTTATTGTGTATTCCTATAGTTTGCTCGTCTTCTTATCTTATTTCTTGCTGCACGAAAGAGGAGAGGGTTGTAGGCTGCTAGCTGAGCAGCAGAACTGGGTATCCGGAGGGATTTCTCTGCCAACATTTTCATGATGCGGAGTTTTGGACTTATGGTTGCATCCCGTTTTCGTTTCTTACGTACGATGGATCTGGAAACCCGTCCACGGGTTGAAGAAACTAATCGGTTTGATTGCATGTCGGTTTGATTGCATGTGGGTATGGAAAGACATTGGTTAGCAGATTATCGGGCTAACACCAATGGGCTTCTGTAGTATCCATGAAACGGGCTAATTTTTGGTTCAAGCAAGAGGTAACCTGTACTACAAAAGGTTGGACATTACATAAGCATCTCAGATTGAGGCAAAACCGGAGCTGCTGGAGAAACACTAGTTATTGCATCATAAAACGTTGTCCACCTGGTACAAAACGGACAGACAGTTGCGGCAACGGATGTCACAAACAGACATCGTTACATGGTACGTTCCAAAGGGTAATCAACCCGTCACAAAATTGTGGTACAATTGATTTTCAAATGACACTAGGCCAGCCGCGCGAAGCAAGCAAAATACAGATCACCCAAAACCATTTTTATCTAGTTAGCTTCCTCCACACGGTGCGCCCACGGTTGAGCTCATCCCCATTCCCGGCAAATCTCAAACAGTGCAGGAACTGCTGCTGCTCTTCTTTGTGTTGTGCTGCAGAGGCAGAACCGTTCATGCTTTTCTCCTCTCCTTCCTCTATGTAAGTAAGCGAATCAACTATGTCATCATGTTGGCACTCTCTTCTGTAGTCAAGCGTGATTGTTTGCAACTCGTGCGTATCAATTATATCTTGAGGTATGCTCTGCCATTCGAAAGGTAGAAAAAAGAGCTATCAGAAACCATCACAAGATCAATAAAGATGGTAATCTCCATTTAAAAGGAAAATAGTATTACTAAGAAACTAGTCATTTCAAAGTAATACTCTGATTAGATATCCCCACACAAACCAAAGTTTAAAAACAGGATTAGAAGTAAGGAAAAGTTTAGTGGAAGACTTACTTCAAGGACCCAACCGATGTAAGTAACATTATTGACATGTTGGTTCATGTCCAGATCAGCTCTTCTTGGCTGCAGTTCAGAAATCAATGCCTATCAGCAATGGAAGTAGTGCGGCGCTAAGAACTGGATTATTCACGAAGGGAAGGAGAACTGACCACTAGTCCTAGTCTTGAGTATTGTGCAGGATCTGAAAGAATTGGAATCTTCTTCAGACTGCCATTATTTTCCTCTGGGAATGCTAACCTGCACACCACAATAAGTTAACAACCAAAACAATTGTGTGAGATTGATTACATGCAGAAAAAAACAGTTAAGCTATTTTCATGTTATTCAGATTAGGACATATTCACTCAGGTAATGAGCTTAAAATGGCCCAGGTTAGTGTAAATTGTAAAACCTAAAATGGACTTCAGCTAGGGTCCAAAAGGGGGAGCAACTTGCGCACTTTCATGAATTGTATAAAAATAACAAGGCATGTACATGCAGATTGTCGAGAACGAAAATGATCTCTTTACCTTGGTGTCTTTGGACAGTGCATAAACACCTCATCCCTCACGTCATCACTGACTCGCTGAAGTCTTCGTGTATTTTGGTTCATCATGACCCACTTGCTGGAAAATAAGGATATGGCCTTGTTACTTGCACTTTACACTGTGATAAAAAATATATGCAATTTTGCATTGAAAGAAATTTGATAGGCTCAATACTACTGTCTAGTTCCGTAAAAATTTGTTGCACTGCTAAAGCCTCATTAATTCATCTCACTTCCTAATATGAAGGTTGCTTTCAGTAAAGACAACAAGAATAAATATGTCAACAGGCAGGATTAAATCCACACAAGTTCATGATTCACACCAATCAACTAGAGATCTGCATTACTTGCCTAACAAGGAGGCAAAATGATAGTTTTTAGAGGATGGGATAAATTGAGCTCAAACAGGTATGGAGTTGACCCTTTTCTTCTGTTTCATTTCTACAAATGTGGTATGGAATGCAATTGCAAGCATGTTATCAGCTTAGAAAGGAATGAAACACTGATGGACCATTTTAGGCCCTGCATTATACTCAAGCAGCAAGTACCTAGTAGCTCTGCCAATAACTTCACCATTAGCCAAGTCCTTGAGGATCCAATCACGACGAGTACCAATTCTTCCATCTTCTTGGCACCATGTTTCAATCTCAACAACATCACCCCTACAAGCAACAGAGTTACCAGTCAGGATTGAATCTTGCCAAAAAGGAAAAAGGGTGGAAATTGAGGTTCAGTGTAAGTTTGAAAATTACCAAGCTGGGTACTTGTAGATCTCAATGTGCATTCGGTTCGTCACCCAAATAAGTCCGAGTTTTCTCATTGTAGTGGTTGTGGCAAATCCATCAGTGGAGAACCCAACACTTTGTGCATGGTTGCATCCTACCTCCTGTAATTACGAGAATGCTTACCATTAAAGAAATTATACAGGAAACAAAAAATAATGATACACTTATTTATAGTATGCCTAGTATAAATGGCAGCAATATTGATGCTGAAGAACCAGTTGACGGAATGGGAACATGTGGAGTTACTCTTGTCCCATTTGTTGTGAATTTAATTTCTAAACTTAGGTTACAAACCAGCAAATGCTGGATCCACCAAATTCCACCACCACCTCCAGGGACCTGTAATCTATATGAATTTCCTTTATGGATGCCAAAACTAGCACATTCAGAAAATTCTTCTCAGCACATGACTTAATTTATAGCAAGAGCTATTATTCTTCTAACCCAGGATTGGCGGACAAAGACAAGTCGGACAAAGACAAGTCGCACAAAGACAATGACCAGTTTGTTGCATGCACACTAGGGGCAGAATTCTATGAGTGATTTGTCAGTTTGCAACACTGAACAAAACCAGGACAGTTAGCATTTTGATCCACCAAGGCACAAACTAATCCTCACCTTAGCTACAAAGGGCATGCACAGAGGGGGAGCTCTGATTCCTACCCAATCCTAGCACAGAAGAGGAGCTCCGATTCTACCACAAGTTTGGAGCATCCTAAATTCAGATCCAGACATCCCAACTCTGGAATCCAAGCATACCCCGAATCCGATTAAGAATAACACGCCACAAATCGGGGCCCTCCGGAGAGCACGAATCCGGACCGAATGAAGCAGAGTCGAGAGTCCCCACACGGCGCGAGCGTACCTGGAGGAGGTTGGCGATGGTCTCGACGGTGGCCGTCTTGTTGATGCCCACCTCGTAGCAGCGCACGATGAAGCTCTCCTTGTACGAGAGCCCGTCCTCCAGGAGGCTCCCCAGCCGCAGCCGCTCGGCCAGGCTCGGCCGCGCGCCGCCCCCCTCCGCCTTGGCCGCCCCCGCCGCCTCCGCCTTCGTGGCGGCCGCGTGGCCCGGCGACGCCGCCTCGAGCCCGGGCACCTGCGGCGCCCCCCGCGCGCACCGCACCGCCACCCCGGGCGCCGCCTCCCGCCTCCCGTGGAGCCGGAGCGGCGCGCGGCCGCATTGCGGCGGCGTGTGGCAGCGCAGCATGGGGGCCGGCGGGTGGGGGCGCTCGTGGGCCGGCCGCCGCCGCCGCCGCCGATGCGGGAGCGGGGTGGGGTTTACACGGGCGGCGTGGGGACGGGGTGGAGGGGGGTGGTGGCGCGACGGGTGCTGGCACTACTAGTGGATATGAAGACGGGGGCGGGCCAGGGGAGGGGAGGAGACTAGGAAGGAGGGGCGGTGGACCGGGTGCACGGGCGATAGGAACGAGGACGGTCGGAGACGCCGCGCTGGCGACGGAGGGCAGGAAGGGGGAGGGGGGAGCTCCCTGGACCCGGCGCATGCGACGGTGGTGGACCCACGGCTCTACGGCGGCGATTGAATTGGAATGCTTGGCGCACTCGTACACCGAGCGGTGGAGATGTCGCGCCGGTTGGATTGGGTGGGGCGAGCGGCGTGGCAGTAGTGTCAGCAACTCAGGCCCTGGGGGAGCTGGAGCTTTTCCAAAAGCTGCTGGTCCAAGAAGCTAGCTAGCTGGTGGGAAAATCAGCTTGTCTCAGAAGCTCTAATCTAATAAGCTTGTCTGTTTGGCAACATAGCTTTTTGATGCCTGGCTTGAGTTTGAGGTAAAGGGTGATTTATCTAAAATGCCCTTTGGATAAATGATAGTATTTTAAGAATGTCTTGAATGCTAGTACGGAGTAGTCAAGTACTTTGTATATTCGTGTGTTAGTTTTATTTATTTTAATATATCCTCGGCATCGTTTGCATCAAATGAAAGGGGAGTGCTTGCCGCATCTGCAAGACGGAAAAATTGATAAACAAATTGAAGAACAGGAATTCGCTATAAATCAATCTAGCATATCTTTTTACATCTTTTGGAACAAATTCAACATTTCACGGATGGATAGATCCACACTATGAATTATTTCCCCTCTCAGATCTGAAATTTTCTTGGTGCTGCATGTCGAGAAAGTAGTGCCTGTCACTAATTGGAGAGAGGGTGGCCATCTGAGGGGCTTCACCGGTCGTTGCAGGAAAGAAGCAGGTCCAGACCTCCACTCATGAAGGGAAGCAGCGCCGCCGCAGGAGAGAGGAGGGGCTCCTGCCCGCAGTTGGGTAGTAGAGATCCACGGGAGCAGCGCGCTGACATGCAGGAAGGGGAGGTACTGGCCAGGAAGAGGTAGCGCCGGAGATCAGCGTAGGGCGGCGCCGGAGATCCGCGGGGCCCGGCGCTCACTTGGCAGGGAGTCGCCCTCCGCTTCGCTCGGGGAGGGGCGGCGCGTGACGGCCTGACGGGAGGAGCGAAGGGGGAGTTGTTTATATAGCAGTGGCAAATGCGGGTAATTTTATTGAAGTTTTGGGGGAGGTTTATAACACTGAACTGCACAAGCTCGGGAAGCTCCTCTGGTCAAGCTTTTGGTCGCTAGTTCAAATACGAGCTTTTGGGTTGTTCCCTTATGGAAAAAGCAGGCTCGTTTGGGGGAGTTTTTAGCTTTTGCAGCTGGTTGGAGTGGCAGAAGCTGCTACAAGCTACCCCAAACAGGGCCTCAAGCATATGCGTAGTAGCGTAGATACAGGGAGTACAGTGTGTCAGTAGGTATCTGCAGTAGCGGCAGCGTGCCAGCGTCTCTGCATCTGTTCCATAATCCATACTCAAACCTGAAACTCATGCCATTGAATTATTTTCGCTTTATTAAAAAAAACTGGATGCCATTGAATTCGCGAGTAGCGTTTGAGAGGAGCAGCCTCGGATGATGTCGAGCTGGGTTAGCCAAAGGTGGCATAGCAAGGACGATTATGTGTCACACGTGAGGCACCTAGTAATTTGTCATACTCATGTGCCTCCATTTGAGGTCATTTTAGGTAGCATTGTTCCACTTTCTTTCGACATAGCATTGTTTCACTCCTCTCTGTCGCAAAGGTTAGGGGTTAGGGATAGGCAAATAGACTGATTTTTCTAGCCTTTAAGTGTTGTTTTAAGTTGAAATTTTGTATAATAGTATAGAGCAATAAAGAGTGTTTTCAGAAAATATAATATAATTTTTCATCACAATTTTGAAATGCTAGTATATTTAATATAAATTAATGGTATTGCTACAGGAATTTATGAGAAATAATAATGAAAAAATTTTACTATGCTTTTTAAAAACACTCTACATTACCATCTACCATCCCACAAATTTGTAACTTAAAACATCACTTAGATAAGATTAACACTAATGATGACTGAAAAGAGCCCACACAGAAGAAAATGTTATTATGGTACTCTGCTGTTGGTTAAAAATCGTTAGAGAGAAGACGGGAATGGGAGTTTATGCAAAAGGTTAACATACATGCATGAATCATGATCCTTTCGTTTTGAGACAACATGAATCATGGGCTATGACTACGTACTGTGATAACGACTTGACGATGCAATCGGAGCATTAGATAAAGCACATGCCCATCACATGTGTGGCTTGTGATCGATCTTGTCCTTGGGAGCGAGCGAGACGTGTATCTCTGATGCAAATGGTTGGTTGGAAAATCCATCATCATCATTGTGGTAGTCAAGAAAACAGTTGAGACTTTGCGACTAACCTCTGAGTGTGCATCATCCGACTTTGTACATATGCGAGCACATGGGACACAGGGCAGACCCAGGTAACAGTGAGGGAGGACACAGGCCGCCACTCCAACAATGCTAATAGTGATAATTAATTCCTTTATATCATGGGTGTCCCTCTCCAATGAAACATTATGGTCTCGTAGATCAAGAGAAATATAAGAGTGTGCCCCTAGCTAATTTTTTTCCCTAGATCCGCCCCTGATGGGACATATTTATGCACGCCCGGCACGTACCACAAGAGATGGTTTCTTGATCACACTCAAATTTTCAAGGTTGATTAAGATATTCGAAAAAGCGTGCTGTGAGTTCCTGGACTTGTTGACAGCAAGCTGATGGGACATATTTATGCACGCCTGGCATGTACCACACGGAGATGGTTTCTCGATCACACTCAAATTTTCAAGGTTGATTAAGATATTCAAAAAGGATGCTGTGAGTTCCTGGACTTGTTGACAGCAGGCTGATTCTGCGGAGGGCGTGATCTCTACTAGCACTAGGCATGCTACGTGTACACGGTGTAGATTGGATACGCCTGCCATTGGTTCCG
Source organism: Echinochloa phyllopogon (assembly GCA_033239725.1). NCBI lineage: Eukaryota > Viridiplantae > Streptophyta > Magnoliopsida > Poales > Poaceae > Echinochloa > Echinochloa phyllopogon. Next base: position 41,979,167 of record BTCW01000002.1, on the reverse strand, counting down.
GGTCCTGAACCTGCTGCAACTGTTCCTCGGCATCGCTGACGGCATTACTACGGAACGCAATTCTTTTCTGAGCAACCGATACGAACTCGGAGGAAAGGGAATGCAGCGCACTCCCGGCCCGGTCAGATCCGTGATGGGCCTGCAATTTGCAATGCCGGCCAGGATGTCTCTATATGAGGGATATGGGGCTTCTGAACCTTTTCAGCTGGAGGCAATGAGCATTTTCTTCAAGGTGCTACCTGTGATCGACCTGTCTCAATCTCCATCACCTAGGATGAACCTTTCAGATTTTCGATGAACAGTCACATATTCACACATTCTCAATCTCCGTCGCTGTCGACAACCCATAGCTTAGCTACGTACAACACATGAAACCCAAAGAACACTACGTCTATCCTGCGATCATGTTCAAGTAGTACTGGGTTCCCTGTCCATCATCCATCCACTCCGTCTTGAACCTGAATATATTCAGAACCCGATGAGGCGACAGAGATCGGTTCCCGGACAGGCACGGCCCAACATGGCGTCGACGATTATTATTCGGCTGTTACAGTTCTTTTCCCCGAAAGAATATAATCAAAGTTGCAAAACAGTTGCGAATTGCGATCGAGATGACCAGAGTACCAGACAATGCTTCCATTCCCCACCGGGAAGGTAGTGCGTGGGTGCTCGGAGCACTGCATGTCTGCATATATGCCATGGCCACCGTTGATAAATTCACCGGCAAGGCGACAACCCTGGTCGGAGTTGGAGCTCCTGCTTCATTCCCATGAACCTACAGCTGGACTGAAGGATATGTCATGGCCTGGTTGGTCCCTTTCTGGTTTCTTCACGGTATTGCCTGAAAGCTGCAAGTTGTTCTCTGTCAGTGAGAATCTGTAGTAAATGGGGGATTGAGTGCTGTCTTAGTCACCCGTCAGCTATAATGCGTGCTTCTGTAGATCGGTTGTCCCGGCCGGGATCTGATCAACCCATGAAGCTAGCTTTCGCATTGCTGATCCATAGATTTTTTTTCAATGAACCGTACGTCGATAGATTTTTCACACCATCTAGGGGCTAGCTAGCTAGGGTGGGCCTTTGGAGATGCCACAAGTCTTCAGATGCTACATGTAACCTGTCCATCATGATTCAGGTAGAGAAATCAAGAATGTGGTTCATCTGCTTCCACTCTCTTCTTCTGAAAATTTTTCTGTACTTCCACCTCACATGGTTGATTATTTGGCACTTCATTGTTCAGAAAAGAAAAATAATGCTCCGTAGCGCTCAGAATTTGTTTGACTTGGCTGCACACGTGTCTCATCAAATAAGCCACAGTGGTTGTTATTTACAGTTACATAAGGGCCAAGGCACAAGCTTGGTAAACAGAACAGCTAATCTAGTGGTACAGGTGGCAACCCTGCAAGTGCAAAGGGCAATGCTAGCTGCGTCAGGACTAAGCGACTAACACCTTATCAACCCTAGAACAATGTAGTACACGATCAGCACGGGCAACGACGCCAGCGTCCCGAAGATGACCCTGCAGGATTATAATTCAGACAGCAGTGCTGTTTCAGTTAACCGCGGCAAAAGATATAGTGTATTCAGACAAGTCACTGAATCTGAACCAAGCGTAAACTAACAGACTACTCACGCAGTGCTCAGCACGTCGGCGTGCAGGCCGTACTCCTTGGCGAACACGAACGTGGTGATGGACTGGGGCAGCGCCGCCTGTATGACGGCGAGGCGCAGGACGTCGCCGCGGAGCCCGAGGGACACGGCCCCGGCGGCCGTCGCGGCCGGCCCGGCCACGAATCGCAGCGCCATGCTGAGCATGGTCGGCCCGGCGCCGCAGACGATGATCTTCTCCTGCAGCGCCATGAACAGTCCTGCATGCCATGAGGTCGTACAAAGCAGGAAACACAAACGTTCAGTAATCAGCTGTACAGTTCTGAATTGATCCTAGATAAGATCAATTAATTAACCAAGGTAGAGAGAGACGTCGTTCATTACCCATGCTAAACATGGCGAGACCAACGCCGGTCTTGGACATGACCAGCACGGATCCTTCGATGATGCTCGGCGTCTCGATGTGCCACCTGCATCGCGGACAGATCAAGAAACAACTAAAACGTTGCCGTTGCTCAAGTGCTCATGGAAAAAACCTTGAAGAGTGCAAAGCTTTTTCTCACAAGTGGAAGTAACATCATCATTATTGCAAACAATTCTACTCGCGCGTAGATATTGGTCGTAGCATGCCTCTAGTGGCGTGTGGCAGTAGCAGAGCATTAGAATTTACAGCCCAACAAATAAACTCGTACAGAGAGACAGAGACTAGTGGAACATTAGTTCATGAAGAGAATGGAGGGAAAGAACGGCAGGGGTTACCCTAGGATGAACCTTTTCAGCAACTACTGATTTGCGCCATACATCCCCCCATTTTGTATCAGCTAACTTTATGCCAAAGCAGTATTCCAAACTATGCATGACTGGACTACCATTTGTGTTTTATTATATTTTAACTGTTTTTTTACTGGACGTGCAAATTAAAATAAGGCGGATGCTAGTAGTCAAATCAATGTGCTTTAGCTCAAAATTGATTTCTTTTTGTTACATGTTCTTCCACTAACAGGAGGGTATTTGTTCTTGTCCCAATTTGATTTGGAGTGTGACATCACCTCAGCATATTTGCTACATTTTCAAGCCATGTTTGGACAGAAGTAGAAGCTATTTTAATTATGATCTTTATTCGTCCACATGCAAACTTCTACATTATAAATAGTCCGAATATATTGCAAGCCAATTTTATTGTTGCTGTGCTATAGTGTGTTGGCACAGTGAACTACAGAATTTTCTCATGAAAATAAGCTAGTCACACAGATACTACTAACTTTAATAAGATTTATTGTGTTATAACTTAAAAAAGTGCTTTTCAAATACCACCGGAAACGGACTCGCAGAGCCTAAAATAATTCAATGAATGGAATAACGCAACGGTACACAATCTGTAGTTGGGTGGTGCCACTTTTCGATGTCTAAAAACAGCCATAATTTCAGCTCGCACGTTTGATGAAAATGCTTTTTTTTTGAAAATTAGAAAATGCTTTTTTTCGATCACAGTGTTCCTGCGCGTTAGCGGTGCGAACCTGTTGGTGACGCACGCCCACGCGACGCCGAGAACGCCCGCGTAGACGTTCGGGTTCCTCGCCACCTTCATCCAGACCGCCCTGACCAGCGGCCAGAACGAGCGCGCCGCCGTCTCGCCGCCGCTTCCTTCCTCGTCGCCGGCAGTAGCTTCCTCCGCCGCGGCCGGCTTCCCGGCGCCCCACGCGCGCCTGGCCTCGAACGCCAGCAGCAGGGCCGGGAAGTACACGATGATCTGCACCACGGAGATCTGCACGATGAGGTCGCGCGCCCACTTGCCGTACATGGCGTCCAGCAGCGGCACGCCCACGACGAGCGTGTTGTTGAGCGACGCCAGCGAGAACCCCGTGATGCACCACGACAAGGCCCTGTCCCTGGCCTTGGCCTCGCCGCCGGCGCCGGCGCCGCGGCGCGCGGCGGCGGCGGCGGCGGCCCAGGCGGCGAGGGAGAGCACGACGGCGAGCTTGGCCAGCGCGTCGGCGGCGAGGACGCGGTAGCTGAGCGCGAAGGGGTCGATGCGCGCGGCGAAGTCGAAGGCGAAGAAGGGCACGGAGAAGTAGGCGACGAGGCGGTTCACGGCGTCGCACTGGTCCGGCGTGAACAGCTTCCACCACCGCACCGAGCCGTAGCCGAGCCCCAGCGCGAAGTAGAGCGGCGCCATGGCCGCCACCACCTTGTACACGTCGCCCCACCCTATCATATCCTCCTCCTGCTCGGGCAGCTGCCCCCCGCGCCGGCGCGCCCGCGTTTCTTGGCGGCGGCGTCACAGCTTGCACGTACAAGTGAGCTAGCTGATCGATGCACTCTGCTGCTTTGTGGGCGTCAGGTGCCGCCGTTCGCTGGTGTTTATACAGTGGAGATGTTTTTTAGAAAAGGGAATATATTTCAATATTCCAATATAGTGGAGATGGAGAGGTCTTGAGATGGAGGGAAATGGAAATGTTACAGGCATCGAGTCATCGGAATCAACCATATGCATAATACTCCGTAGAATTAAAGGGAATCAAGTCCAGAGTGAAAAAGATTAAGAACGAATCATACGTACATACACAAGACAACAATTAACATGGACGGGGTTAACCCGCGACCGGTCGCCCGACCCCTATCCTCTGTGCGTGACTCCGTTCCCCTCTGTAAACCCCGTCCCCACTTTTTTTTCTAGCAGCCTATTATTTCCCTCCCGCTCCACCTTCTTTCTCTTTTCTCCGCATCGCTATTTTTCCTCCGAGATCCACGGAAAGATAACACATGTAGTCATGCAGGAATAACAAGAATTGCTTGATCTCTGCACGAGGTTCCTACACCCGTTCTCTTGCACAACACCTTCCTCCTCCTCTCACACGATACTGTGCTTCCATCCTGTTGGCAACATAGATACTGTGTTAGTTGACAACCTATATAGTATACATGCATCAACCTGAGTAGGGTTGGACTGTCAACCTGTATGGCTGTGTCTACCAACGAATGATGTTTATGTGGCAACGTACATGATGTGATAGTTGGCAACCTAGAGATTAAACTATCAATTTCTATAGACTATGAGTGTCAATTTTCATCTAGCAATGAATGATGTTTATGTGGCAAAATTTTGTTAACAGGGCCATTATCCCCCATGTTAGACGTGCGGTCGTGCGATAAGTTCGCAGCGCGACCCATCGTCCCTCGGACTTAATATTATAGGTTGATATCAATTGACAGTCATAATATTATAGGTTGATATCGATTGACAGTTATAATATTATAGGTTAATATTATTGATAATCATAGTATATGTAACTGATAGTCAGAATACATAGATTGATAACCATAATATATGTCGATTGATAGTCATGATATATGTAGGTTGCTAGTCCGAATATACAAGTTAATACTCAAAATATATATAGACTGATAGTCACAGGATGCACAGGTTGATAGTAATCAAGTTGATAGGCATATAGAAGATTGACAATACATAATATTTACCATGTTATGATCGGTTTTCAAGAAATCAAATGCATCCATGCTAGTTAACTAAATGTATAATAATTAAGTTTTCTTATAGTAAATACCATAACTTAATCTTTTTTCCACAAGCTAGCAAGGAGTGCCTTGTATGCAGGACTAGGGCGTCATGTTTGGCTTGTTGATCCGCCTGAGGGTGTTTGTAACAGTACTTGTGTAAGACAGTGCAAGTAAACTTAAAAAACATAACTAATCTATTGTTAGAATCTTCATTGTCACATATCAATTTTATCTAGCCCACATAAAGATCAACATGTATAAATTTTTTTGCGACCATCAACATGTATAAACTGATCAACCTACATCTACGTGGTCACGTGGGGGATAACTAACGTTACCAGGCCATCACCAAAACATGAGCTAACAAAGTGTGCTAGGCCAACCCACGTAGGGGTCGCACGGTAACGTAACAAGTCAGATCTTCATTAAAATAGTCCAGGGGTCAAGGAAGGTACAAGGCCTGCTGACCAGCCCGTGACCGGTCGTCGGACAAAAAAACAGGCCGCAAGTTGCTATGGTTGCGGGCCGCAGGCCGCGGAAGGTCGCGCGCTCCGGCGCGAGCGCGACCAGTCGCGCCGTAGCGTTTCCGAATTAACATCGTCCTTTCTCTCAAGTCAGGATGGGAATGGGCCGGGTCGACCCATTGTTAGTTGGCCCGGCCCATAAAAATAAGGTCAATGGGTCGTACGGGTCGACCCCAAATAAAAAATAGGGCCATAGAGCCGGACCCTACCGACCCAATAGGTATGATAGGCCCGACCCAAAAGTCTCGTGCAATTTACATCTATATGCAATTTCGCACATAAAAATTAACTTTGCATCTCTATCTATGGGTGCATATAAGATGTTGGTTGAATAATTTTTTTTCATGTTGTGGCCCAACAACATATGTATAATAATTTTTTCCTTCTTTGCACGTCATTACCGGTAGTATTATAACAACACAATTATTTTTCTTTTTATAAATTAGCAATTGTCAAGTAGCAACATGATCAAAACTTATCCGATTGTTTGCTCAAACATAGCGTAAAGGGTGAACAAGGCCGACCCATATTACCCGTTGGGCCATCGAGGCCGTAGGTAAAGATTAAATTGGGTCGGCCCACGGCCCTCTAAAATTGACCTTGAGGCCATGGGGGCCGGGTCCAAGGCCAGGGCCGGGTCGGCCCATTCCCATCCTGACTCTCAAACCCACCGGCTCTCTCTCTCTCTGCTTCAAAAAAAAGGGTATAGTATGTGCAGTACATGGTTTCTGGGGAAGATACAGCATAATCCTATTCCAATACAAAGCACAGACATGCCTGGAATTCCTTTGCCTCCAGGCCCTGACTAGTCCGATCACAACACGTATGGGCTGGATGGACGGGAGTGCAACGTCGATTCGGTGTCGCAGCGTGGAGCTCCTCACCTCCTCCGATATGAATCCTGTGTTGCCGTTGTACTTATAATGCGACGACGCCCTCTGTTCTCCAATCCATTGTTTCTCCTCGTACCCAGCGGTCGGGTTTGGTTGAGGTGAAGATCTCTGCGTCGTCGGATTTGGTTGAAACTAACAAGAAGACCATGAAGGAACTCAACACGTAAGTTTTCGGTGAAGCTGATATATATACTGTCTGCCCTTTTTGTCTGCTACATTGTATATACTTGCTAGCTATTGGTGCCTCTCCTGCCGAATTGGGTCTCACACTACAAGCCTAGAATAGACAAAAAGATACATTATGGTCTCCAGAAAATACTATAAATTCAAAATACACAGTAATTTCGAATCAATTGGTGAAACAAAGATCTGTATCATACGGGATTTGTTCTAGTGGATAATAAAACATCAAAATCCCGTAAATATCCAAGGTGCTATTCTTCCGTCACCACTCACCCATCACGTTCACCGGGGGCTGCAGCGCGGCGCCGGCGGCCGCAGGAGCTATTGCCCTCAGTCCCTCAACCTCGGCCCTGTGTCCTGGGTTTTGCTTCCACCCTTGCCCCAACTGCCGCGGCGGGCCGTGATCCGGAGCCTCGTTGAGGCTACCGCCGCCATTATCAGGCGCAAGCACTTCCCAGGATCGGACCCCCGGGCGTTGTACGTGTTTGCCTGTACGGCGAAACCATCGTCTTTGAAGGTCTTCCGGTTCCACCACGGTACCTGCAGCGGCTTCGGAGTCGGAGCTCGGACCTTTGCCTTCCCATCTCTCGAAGCCCTTAGATGCAAAATTATACTCTAGCTTTACGTTTCCAACATGATGCATTTTTCTTGCTCTTCAATTGTTGGCCGATCAGAGTTGCCCCTTTATTTTATTATTCTGGTTGCAGAGTAGCTCCCTGTTTCCGTTAAAACAAATAAGTAGTTTCACTATTTTTTAAGTATATAGCCCACATCTCATTGTGTAATTGAGCAACTTTGCTATTTGCTCATTGATCAATTTAATATGCTCCTCCATCAGGGACCAACCAGAAGTAATTAGCACTGTACTATGTCCAGACATGTTTGTAATATGTAATGGCCTGCTATAATTATTCATGATATTCCTCTTATTTAGGCTGGGGCAGTATATTACTGCCGAGAGTGGGATGTTCCACGTACATCCGAATGATCTCGGAGGGCCTTTCGAGAGCCTAGGTGATGCAATGGACGCCATCTGGCTGGACAGTTTCTTCCTGTTACCTTAGAATGATCCCAAAATTGCAAGATCATGTTTCTTCCTGTTACCTTAGAAAAGAGGTGAATAAACGACTACGTATCTATCATGTATCTTGATGATGTGATATTGGTGTTCCATCATTCTGTGTAGGCCAGAGGGGCATTATTTCACTCTACAGAATGGGCTGTTTCACATACATCCTGATGGTCTTGGTGGCCCTTTTAAGAGGCTAGAGGATGCCACCGATGCTATTCGAAAGCATCAGGATTCTCTAAAGCCGCCTCCATTTGACTATCTGGAGGGAGGAAGGGACACAGAAGATACTCAGAATGAAGAAGTTTTTGTAAGTCTTATCTTTCTGTAGCTTAGTTTTATCCCAAAACATTTCAGCATAAGTGGCATGTGTAGGATGTTAATCACTGATGTATGCAAAAATATTAAAGGCATGTCAAGTTTTTTTTTGCATGAAGATAGATTTATGATTTACACGTGCGCCCGCGTTTCTTGGTGGCGTCACAGCTTGCACATGTGAGCTAGCTGATGATCGATGCACTCTGCTGCTTTGTGGGCGTCTGGTGTCGCCGTTCGCTGGTGTTTATATAGTGGAGATGGAGAGGTGGTGAGACGGAGCAAATGGCCGGAAAGGCTACAAGCATCGAGTGACCGGAACTGCATAATACGTACGGAGTACTCCGTAGAATTAAAGGGAAAGTCCAAAGTTAAAAAAATAAGAAACGATCATATGTACGTATGCACGAGCCAACAATTAACGTCCTTTCTCTCAAGCCGAGGGTACGGTGCTATTTTTTTTTCTTTCACGTCAGTACGTCACGACTATGTAGGCACGTGCGCGATAGCTGGGTTCTGCATTTTCTTGCTGCAGCCTGCAGGTTACCTCGGATAGACTAGATGCATACTGAAACAAATTATACGTGTACATGTACGAGACAACAATTAACTTAACGTCCTTTCTCTCAAGCCCAGGGAGTGACCGGAAATCCGGAATCATAATAAGCGACTGGATCCAAAGTGAAGCCCAACAAAAAAAGTTACGAGAAGGTTTTGGGATATTTAATGACGTGTTTGGTTTGCTTCATCGGATCGTCCGAGCACCAATGCCAGTAGGGGTGAACACAATTTTCCAAACCAATCAACCCAATCAATATTCAAGTCAAGAAATCTGAATTGGATCTTACTATTACTGATTGAATGCTCATTATTAGTCGATCTCTCCATGTTAATCCTTACAAGATATGTTATAAAAAAGAATAAATACAAGAAATTCTCATAATAATCAGAAGCATTCAGCCATTAATCCGGTACAATCAGACATACCTATGCCATTATGAAAAAATAGGTCAAAATAACCTCCTAAAATATCTGCAAAATTACCCACATTTACTATTATAGGAAAAACATTAAATCTTATTATATCCACGTTTTGCTTTGAAAAAAAACACCGTGTCTCGCGCCATCCTAAGTGATCAACTTTCTTCCGAAGCTTTGCACCAAAAAAAAAAAAACCGCCCAAGCATGTATGCTTCTGGTAAGGAACATAATTAATCGTTTGTATACATTCAAACATGTTCCCTTCAGCTACTCAAGGTCTGTTCGGCAACCAAGACCCTTGCGCACTGCGGCGCGGACAGAATGAGTATGCAAACAAGATGTCATTTCTTCTAGATAGATAGTATTCCTACAAAAACTAGAGATGGGTTTGTCTAAGTACAATGTCATAATTATGTGGTGCTCCAGTTAGGAGCTGCATACGGAGGCCTCAAAGCTTATACTCCTACTATAAAACTTGCATGTCTTAGCACCAGCCAATTCTTTTTTTTTTGAACGGATGGCGAAAGCTTACGCTTTCCCTAATTTTTATTAGAAGAAGAGAGTTGACCCTTTTTATAAGGAAAACCGGGCCCGAAAATCATACAACTTTGGTCCGAAGACCGTACAACTAGAGAGGTATCATACCATCTCATACAACTTCGGTCCATCGACCGCACAACTCAAGAGGTAGGAAGAAACTCGGTGGGTTGGATTGGGACATCAATAGCACCACTCTAAACAACTCAAACAACTTTAAAGGATGTGCCGGGTCGGATTGGGACATCGACCCGAAGCCCCACTAAAATTCGCTCGGTCGGATTGAGACGTTGTCGGCCCGAAGCACCAGCCAATTCACATCATTAATAAATATGGTCGATCTTGATGTTGGGCATCAGATTAAGGTCTCACAGCCTGCCCATGTTGCACCTAAACTATTGAAATTGTAGTGTCTAACCAAATAAAGGCAATGTAGAGCACTAACACGGTATATGATCTTAATGAATATGACATAATTTACTATCTATGACTACATTTGATGTTAATATAGGATTATAACAACAATTTACTATCTATGACCACATTTGATGGCAGCGGCTGTTGCAACAAAGCTCTGACTAACGGACAACCCGGGCAGTTGGCGACGAGGATCGAAAAAACCCGGCTAGGACGGCTCCGTCCCGTCCGCCGGCCAAGGCGGCAGGTTGCACAAAAGGAAGTGGGAGTTGGGAGCTGCTTTCGGGTTGGCCTGCTGGGTATGCGGGCGGACCGTGTTGCTGGACCTGGACTCAACAGGTCGTGTGTGGCTTCTAGCCTTCTTCTTTCTTTCCTTATTTTCTATGGGCTTTGCATTAGCCTCGTTAGTACAGTTGTGCTTAACTTCAGTTTATGACCAAAATAAGTTGAAGTTAAAACTAGAAGTCAAAGGACACGTTTTTTTGTAGTATTTTTTTCACGTTTCTCCTCACCGTCTCTGTTTGTTCTAAAACGTAGAAGTTGATTCAGACTCTTTTTTAAAATAAGTGCTATTTCTATATTTATACGGCTTATCTGAGAAGCATTTCTCAGAACCCCTGTTTCAAGCAGGAGCATTGCCCATCTGCTCTACCGCCCCAGGTCAGACAAGGCTGCACAAAAAGGCATGGATGGCTACGCGGTGGTCGGTGGATCGGAACAGGAGAACGGCGACGTACGAGTACGATGCGTATCTGCAGGTACGCCCCTATATATATGCTCTCTGCTGGTGTATCCGGTTAACTTCTTTTTTTTTTTTGCCAGGAGAATCCGGCTACGTACCTTGATTTTTTTTGTCAAAACTCGCTGCTGGGTCTGCAAATATGAGCAAGCATTATAAGCTGGCTGCCCAGGCATCTGTTTAAATTCTTGTTCTCATAGTTTGAATTCATTGTTGTGCCATCCGATCGATTTGGCCTCGGGCAACGGTGTGTTCGCGTCGCCCGGCGAGGCGACGCGAAGGCCGTCGGTAGCCGATTGACGGGGTGTTTTTGCAAAATGGACGCTACACCAACGGGGTGAATTGACGCGCTGTACATGCCCTTAGCTGCTGAACTGCTATCTCAAGAATCTCAGCTCCATGATTTTGTCTATCATAGATTCTAGCATACGAGGAGATCATGTGCACCTATAAAGACTAAGGAAAGACGAATGATGTTAGTTGAAGTTGAAGCCCACATCATCCTCAAAATTATGATACCTTCTTCTTTGTTAAATGAACTAGCAACAAGAATACCTTCACTAGTAGAGCTAAAAAGATGCCCAAACCAATAATTAAGACTCATCCAACCAGATCTTGTAGGAAAAAGCATATGGCTATGTATGACCGCAAATAAAATTTTAGGTATAAACCAATTAATTGTATGACTTGAAGAGGAGGTACCGGTTCGAATAAGCCATATACTTGTTTTATTTTTACTTCTCTTGTGTTAGTTTTTCTAAATATCTGATAGACGTTGATATTCAAATTGTTCTCTATGAATAAAATTTAGAAATATAGTAAGATACCTCAAAAACATTTTCTTTCTCAATTTTGGACCATTCAACTGATGTATCAACATGAAAGTTTGTTATAATAACCTAATTAAATTACTTTCATAACAATACCATTTCTTATTTGCTTAACAATTGTTCAACACTAGAAAATCAAAGTATGAATACCTTATTATCTGGCTCAGATACAGCTCCTACTGTCTGCATAAGCTCTAGCACATTTTCTAATCTTTTGACTCCTGTGTTGCCACCCTCTTCTTCTCCAATCCCAATAAACTTATCATTATATTCTTCCAGCAACTTTTGTACTGATAAATCCACAATGTAATCAAGACATTTGAATCTGATCAGAAACCCCACCGTCCCTAAACTTGCACATACGGTGCAATGATCTACAGAATGTAATATTATCAGTTATTGAATCAAGACATAGCTATAAACTAAAAGATTTAATATGCACTCACTTTCACCCCTTTGATCTCGTATTGGAGGTAGTGCAGGTTTCCCATTGAATGTCCGCCCTACCCAAGTGAACTCATGAGTTGGTTGTACCTGTAAGTTTACATGATTCACAAAACTTAACATAATGACAATGGAATTAGCACAACTCTCATAATATTTTGCCATGAAATACTCTGCATTTCAGCCTATCTGTTTCATGTCAATGCAATCTGGCTCCTATCCTCCGTGTGTTTCCATTGCAGCCTTAGTTCTCTTTATCGTTTTCATAGCTCTAAGTTAAAGCTTCCTGTAGTCTTTCACCTATTATTGATGGCTTGTTCTAAAAATAGTAGCAGTAGCTAAAGCGGTTTAGAGGTATTGATCAATTAAAACTAGGTAGAAGTAACCCCTTGTCTTCTTATACCTTTATAAAACCTTGTTGTGGGCTGGCCAATTGGTTCAAGGCTCAAGGTGCTAGCTGCTCGACAAGAGGACGAGGCTTGTTGCCCCATCTCCCTAGAGCTATAGATGATGAGGAATGATGAGTGGAGATAGAGGCCCACTCCGTGAGGAGGACAAGTTGCATGAGGTAAGAGCCTCTACTTGGTTTGGTTGATTATCAGGGGTGTCCTAGCTTATATATGGTCCTGGATGCCAGGCTAGAAACGAAGATCTAGCATGACAACTACCGAGTTAGACATACACTTATATTGCCTTAGCGAATGCAAACGTGTTGATGCGGCACCGCGGTGTCGTCAAGGTATAGGAGGTGCGGAGAGGTCGAAGCTGAAACAACGAAGTCCACAACTATAGAGCATCTACGGGTGGGTAGGGAAATGCAAACTTATCTATGACGGGAATAAACAGGAAATCTGATTTAAAGATGACTAAGCTGATGGCACGAATCTTATCCATGGTTTGTAGCCTCTGGGAGAAAGATGCGATAATCTCTTAGAGGCAAGGCAATGGAAGCTGTGGAGGGCTGTAGGTTCAAGAATGGTATCATCTCAATACCATTTGAGAATATGAAATATACTGCAAATTTGGAACAACCGGTATTGAGAGCCATGGGTTATTTATACAGTACATGGTGATCTGGACAATCCCAAGCAATCCTAGTGATAGAGATAGAAACTATTAATCCTCCTACCATTACAGTTTGGATCCTTCAAGATCCTTGCCATTTACTCTAATAACAGGTATTCTAATGCAAACTAGCTCTCTGAGCCTTGACCAAGTCATCAGTCCACAACATCTAGCTAGCTCCCTAGACTGGTCAATGATTAGAATGTTAGCTGGCAAAAAAAAAAGGGACAAGGCAGTGGGTTGCCTCTTCTCACATAGTTATAGAGAACCAACAGATAGAAGGTTAACTTTGCTTGTCTTTATTTATGAATGGTGGCCTCTGTTAAATAGAGATGGTAGAAAAAAATAACTACTAAACAAATTCCTAACAAAAACTTGAACCTATCTTATAACAATTATTAATTTTAATTAAAATGACAAGCACTTATATAGCCCTTTTGCCTAAGTGTCAGCACACAAAACAAAAACTAATTGTACCATGATTGTGCCTGCTGTAAGTAGACCAATAGGCCTTTATGAAGTAATATTGAACTCGCCTGTGGACTAACCATAAGACCAAGAGTGGAGCTCAACACGCCCAAGTTACCCATATCCATATTGGCAACTTCTTGTTCATATATAGCAAATAATTTTGGATGGTGCATGGCATGTACAACATACTCTCTAGTTGCAGACTCTTTCTTGTCATCTATGTTTACAAATGCATAGTTCCCAAGCTCAAGATTCAGATTATTTGAACTGATATCGCTAGCATTTGAAATTGCCTCCACACAGAAGTAGTTGTTTGAGATACGACTGATCAGTGGATGTGTTTTGTGCTGTACTGTCAACATATTCTTTTCAAAACCTAAAGAAATCAATCTCTCAAAAAGATTAAGCTCAAGTCCGAAACTTCCGTTGACCTAAGAAATACACAAAAGTCAGCAACTTGCATATGATCATGATAAGAAATTTCGAGAAAATGCAAATACATTGCATATTATATGAAACCAGTATCTCACCATGGCTTTTATTGGGTTGCTCGAATGATGTCTAATCACATATGGAAGATTTTAGTGTATACGTACTATGTACTAAAGAATTCTACATAGAAGTACCTTTTTTCACAAGATGCCATTTTATGATGAAGTGTACAGAGTATAACAAACTTCCATCTTTTAACTGATATTATACCTGAGTTTGATCTAATTAGGGGCTATAATTTTTTATTTGGCAACATGGCAGAAACCAATTTAGAACAATGAACGATAAAGGACTAAGCAGCAGTATTACCTTGGTAGTATTGATTGAGTTTAGCTTTTTTTTTTCCTTGCGAAAAACTGGGTTCAGCTGAGATGAATCTCCAGCTAATATAACATGTTTTATTGAGTGAAGAGATAAAGGAATCAGGAGCTCACACTCCCTAATTCGACACGCTCCCTCCACAAATAGAACATCAATTGGAATTCTTTCCATGTTGTATAGTACAAATGAATTGGAAGGTGTGGCTAAGATGAACGATGTTTTCTGGATCAAGAATGTTCTCATGGAGATCACTCTCAAATGGCGGCAAATTAACATGCCTTCCCATGTACTTCAAACACTTCAAATATTCATCATTTGCCCGTCGTAAGTCTTTCAGAATGGGGTTATCATGCACATATTTGCTTGAAAGGGATTTACGCAGGGATGTTTTGAGTCGACATGATGTGAATAATTGTGGCTCTGCACTACGCGATTTAAAGGTGTTCCTGACATCTTCTTCAGTTACATCTTCATCTTGAAGTAGGCTCTTCAATTTGTTTAATGAGACAAAAAGTGCAGCCATCCTCATTTCCACTTCTTCTGAGAAAATATTACTGGGAACATACATCCAGAGGGTTTGTAGCAACTTCACCAATATATCTGACTTTGTTTTTAGTACTTGTTTCAAGAACTGAACATGAAATTCTTGCCTCCTGTCATTTCTTTGAGTTTATCTTCTATCTTTTCAACTTTTTTCTTAAAACCTTCTTCTAGGAATGAGACAAGGCCCCTTTTTTGCTTTTCCATGTCATGCATGGCATTATCTCCCTTGAGTGCTCCTAGTTTCCACTTCATCCTTTTTATCGCATAGCAATATGATATCACCAAATTTTTCATGAGGCAGCCCATCAGACCTTTCTGGCCTTCTACTTATAGAGTCAAGCATATTTGAACATAAGGATGAAAATGATGAAACGCTGGGAGCACATCTGATGCTTTCACTGCTTCCAAAACGGCTGACAAAATCTTTGTTTTACCAGTTCATGGTGGACTAGACAAAATATCCACACTTTGAGAGTGGCCACATTTTATCTTGGAAGCAAATAAAACTGCAACATCTTGTTGGGCACTATCTAGATCGTTGTTTGAGAAGGTATACAGAAGAGGCGGTGATGCCTTCACTTGCTTTGCATATATGTCACATGTCCTTTTTTGGCCTTGATAGGGGTAAGGGGAGGAAAATAGAAAATACATTAGGGTTGAAAGAAAAAGAAAATAATATTTTCAGACAATGGACAAGAAGAGAATAATAATTAATGGAAAAGTTTGAGAACATACAACAGGTGGCTTCAAGATCTGTTTGATAATGGAGTAGTTCTTCACTTCAAACTGTATACTTTTTCCATACACGTGCATTGCTTATTATATTGCACAAGAGGATAACATATTTGAAATGTGTATGCTGTTGGCACTCCTTACGGCCTACAGATAAATCCGCAAGCGGACGGATACCGATGTAGCTTTCACCCGGGAGTATTCCAAGGTATCGATTTCCACGGAGAACGAGAAGTGGACTGATTCTAAACTAAGTTGTCCTAGGTAGATGGAATGGAGTGAATGGTATGGATAAGGTGGATGACAACAACAAAGAGAAGAGGAGTGATAGGAGGGTAGAGAGGGTACGAGTCTGGTAGAGGTATTCTACTGATTGATCGAGCAGATCAGAGGATACAGATAGATACTTGCTTCGGGACTACAGAGCCTCCGACACACAGAAAGGGGTGAGAAGGGGTGTCGGTTACCCTGAACCTTGGGTCCTAAGACACCGGAACTAACGTGGTGGGCTACGAAGACCGAAAGGGCTGTCACCACCTTACGGCTACCACATCCGTTGCGACGGGCAGAAACTAAGTTAGCCTCAAGTATAGGCACCACGCCTACACTAGTTGACTAATACTTATCTACTGCAGATAGATAAGCACTCAAGCTAAGCAGCTAGTATACAATTATACTACACAACTAAGCATTGAACGAAGAACCAGCAAGCATATAAAAGTAAGAACTGAATGCTCAATTAATCAGATAGAGATACAAGAGTTACCAGACAAGACCCGGATGTTACTCGAAGTGAAGTCGCATCCGTAGAGGTACAACGGGAAGAGGGGCCGGCACTTCGGCTCCTCTCCGGGACGCTCACCTCTCCTCTCTCCCTATCTCTACAAGTGGAGAACTAACAGTGCTTCGCCTGCACTCTACTCTTGTGTTGTGTGTGATACAAGGTGTATGCCACTGCTTATATAGGTGTCCTAAGGCGGTTTGGAGTGGAGTAACCGCCAAGGGATCCAGGGGATATTCCCTGTTGATTCGGGCGAAGAGACCGGGTTCGGCCGAACAGGTCGGTTCGGCCGAACCCTTGGATCCGCCGCCTTGGCTCTGGACGGCATGGATGCACTCCTGGAGGCGGTTGGTGCATTGGGGGCGGTTCGGCCGAACTGGTGGGTTCGGCCGAACTGGGCTTTCAGCCCAGAACGCCCCCCGTGCACCGCCTCTTGCTCCTGGACCCCTTGGGCTGGCCTCTGGTGCTTGGGTTTGAGTTGATTCAGCCCAGGATGACGTGTTGGTGCTCCGGGATGTGTTGGCGGGCGTCCTACGTGGCTTGCACAGTCGTTGCTTGGTTGTTGTAGACGTGGACGGCTCCCGGCGGCCTGTACGACTAAGGGGGGTAACCGGCCGAACGGGTCGTTCGGCCGATTCAGTCATTTCCGACCCCTATAGCACGTATTTCGCGATGTTGTACCTGCACAAGCGACACTCACCAAAACTCGTGGAACTCCATTAGAAATAAAACCTAAGTACATGGAATGTTGCATAGTCTCTCATTTATTCCCGCGTATTGGTGGTCGAATTTGGGTTGTAACGACCGCCAACAAGCTCCCCCAAGCTTGGCTCTTTGCTCGTCCTCGAGCAAAGATAAAACTTAGGCTCGGTGGATCAGGAGTTGCTACAATGTCATTTTTCTTGCAGGTAACTTCATAAACAACTAGTACTCAAACAAATACTTGAATCACTAGCAAGGTATTAATTCACCATTTTACCTATGGGGCTTATAGCAATCTCCTTATCTTGGTCGGTTGAAAGAATGAATAGTTTAACTTAGTTTTATTCCACCCTAATCTTTTCAGGATCCTATCTCGGAGTTTTCACCCTTTTGTGAAAAGATAAATTGTTCCTCATTGGCTCACTCAATCGCTCAAGTGTATTTGAATCCTCACCAAAGGCTTTGCCTTCTTTTCATCCTAACATCTAATTTGGCTTTTGTGTGGCTCGGGGACAAAGGATGAAGGCATACAAGCATCTTATATATTGCTAAGTCAAAGACCGGATCTTAGGAAAATCAAATCACACTCTAGATCGAGAAGTGCAAGTGTGTGGAATATGTGGAGTAGAATATGTGGAGTGGAATATGTGGAATTTGGCGGAATTTCATGGAATGATTCTTCCTCTCCTTGATTTATTTTTCGAGAGCATGGACTATCTTTTATTCATATTTTTGCCATGCCTTTTGGCATGCTTTTCTTTTTCTCATTTTATTTTTTTTGCCATGCCAATTGGCATGCTTTTCTTTTTCTTTTTGCATAGCCCATGCCTCTACTTTAAAGATATTTGGAGAGGGAATCAAAGAACATGAAATTTTATTTATGGAATGGATGATGGTATGGTTTTGCTAACTCCCAAGTAGGAATTGCAAGTGAGAGGTGGAGTGTATGTGCATCTCGATCTTAGAAGCATGAAAGATTCCTCACTAAGGTCACAACAATTTGACAAAGCTCACTAAGATGACAAGCAGCATATGGTAGAAAGTTTAGAACTAATCCTATCATATGGCTCTGGTAGGTATTATGACCAATGAGGAACTTTGTTTTAATTTTGAAAGCATAAACAACCGAGATTTTCACCATACTAAGAGCAGAAATAGAATTCAACCAAAGTCTCACTATATCAATTCCCACAACAACCTAGACTTGGAATAAGGCATATGCTCCCACAAGGTTTTTAGGTTCATTTCTACTTATGCCAAATAACTCAAGCATAGTCAAGCAACTAGTTGCAACAAAGTACTAGCAAAATTAATGACAGAGCAACTATTCATCATTTCCAAAGTGAGAGGCATATGTTTCATTCCATGCATGGTTGGGAGTTTACTCAAAGGAAGTATTTTCAATTGAATGACCAAAGTGCTGAGTAATTCGGATCGTACCTGATGGGGGTCCTCCCCCAAGCTTGGACTCTTCACTGGTAGGGATTCAACCTTGAAAGGTACTGAGTCAGCTGGTCGGCCTGCTCGCGGATGTCGTGCAAGGCATTATACAACGTGCGTGCGTGCGAAGTGGTTGAGTCTGGCTGGTTTGCCTGAACCAACAAGGTCGCCTAGACAAGCCAATTCGCCCGAACCAAATGGTTCAACCGAACGGGTCATCCTGCGTGTTCTTGTCATGTTCCTCCACTGTGTCATGCATGTACTCATGTATCTTTCTGTTAGACAGGGCAATCTCCGGTTGGCTCAAATGCACCAACCGGAGCGACAATTTTATTCTTTTTGCATTCAACTCTAATTTTATTTATTCATCAAGCTAAGGTTGGAAACAAAATGTGTTGGAAGGGAAATAATTAGAGCACCTCCTAAACAATGATTTGAGCAAAGGGAAATTGAATTGGGAAATAAATTGAAACTAATGGTGCTCTAAAAGATACAACCACATGACTTCTACTCTATAGATGGATTGTAAAGGTCTAGATGTCATGTGGCTTTGGCGAGCCTCTCTGATTTGGCTGTGAATGCTTGGTACATGACATTGTTCTTGTCCATCTGCCAAGGCTCGCCTTCAGTGACCTTCTCATCCTGGTTGCTCAACTTCTGGCATGTTTGTGCCAGTTCTTTTTCAGGCTCTTCAACCATGGGTTTCTCTTCTCCCTCCTCCATGGCTTTCTTCGTTGGTGGACTTGTCATACTCATGGAGAGGGAACCCTTGGGTGAGGAAAGGTCTTTGGACAAGGATTGGGTGGTCATGGCGGCTGGAAAATGTGAACACTTGGTCGTGTTCGGGAAAGTGATGGAGGATGGTTTCTGACTTGAGATCGACAAGCAGCTTTCCCAACATTTTCCTAGCGACTTCGAGACAAGATGGGATAGAGATAGGATCAAGGGTCCAAAAGGACGCTCAAGGGGCAAAAGAGGGATCCTTCGGTCGAACCAACATGGTTTGGCCGAATTGTCCTAATTTGCCCAAACTAGAGTGGTCTAGTTTGCCCAAAGTGCTTCAGTGAGTCTATCTCTCTAGTGCCTACCCATCTCATTGACGGTCTTTACAGAGTGTTCTTGATATTCAGCTTGACCACTAGCTTGGGGGTGTTAAGGTGTGGCTATAAAATGCGGCTCCCCCAAGCTTAGATATTTCCGGGAGTCAATGAGATGGGAGCCCCTATGAGTAGCCCAGGGACGCCAAAGCGAGGAAAGATGTTTTCATGGGTCATTTGCTTAGCGTGCCTGGTGGCTGCGGCTCGATAGGGCTTGGCTTCTACCCAGTTAGAGACGGGATCTATGGCTACCAGAGTAAACTCGTAGTTCTCTGAGTTAGGGAAATGACCCATGGGGTCTATTCACCATACATCAAAGGTTTCTACTTGAAGACTACTGGTAAGAGGCTATGCGTCTCTTATATTCCGGTGTTTCTGGCAGTGTGGGCATCTCTTGCTAAATTTCTTAGCATCTCCATTTTGCCAGACCTTTATTTTGAACGCTCTATAGTGACCTTCATAAGGTGCTGCATGATATTTCTCCCAGGTTTTATGTGCCTCAGATGCAGGTATGCATCGTCTGAGTCCATTTTGTATCCAGAAGAGATACGGGTTGTCCCATAGGTGTTGTCTGCTCTCATAAACCAATCTTTTCCTATTTTCACCTGATGGGACGTACCCTAACACCATGAAGTCAACTATGGTGGCGTACCACGGCTCTAGTGTTGTGACTTTGAGGAGCGTATCACCCCGTAAGAAAATCGCTGATGGAAAGATCAAACGGGACTTATACCCGAGACAGACCCAACGAATGAGTCTTCGGTTCGCATCCTTTTTGGCCAAGAAATACTTCAGAGCAGTATGGTCGGAATAGACTATGACCTTTGCCCTAACTTGGTAGGACCGGAATTTGTCTATAACAAACATAGTTGCTAAGAGTTCCTTTTCCGTGGTTGCGTAGTTGAGCTGGGGCCAGTGAGCATAATGCTTCTTGTCCTTGGTTTGGCCCACAACAGCTCCAACAGCATAATTGCTCGCATCACACATGATTTCTAATGTGATGCTCTAGTCACAAGACCGGATGATGGGAGCAGAATTGAGTGCTTTCTTAGGGTGTGAAAGGAAGCATAACACTCTTGATTAGAGACGAGAGGGGTTTCCTTGGCCAAGAGATTGGTCAACGACCGGGCTATTTGAGAGAAATTTTCGATGAGACACCTATAAAGCCCGGTGTGGCCAAGGAACTACAAATCCCCTTTACTCGTGGGAGGTGTACGCATAGGGTCATATTTGGGAGTATGACAGGAGAAGATGATGGCTTTAGGCTTTGAATCTAGTCTTTCCCTGATCAAAGACGAATCTTCGTGACAATTGTCTTACGACCCCAAGGTAGGATAAGATAGGGATATGATGTGCATGAAGGTTAGGAGTAATCCCTTTGAAATCTTGGATCGAGTGTCCTAAGACGGATCGATCCTCCTCCAGGACAGTGAAAGTCGGTTGGGTTCCAGGGGGTTTGTCACTGATGGTCACTGGAGTTTGTCCGTCCTTAAAGAGGGAAGCACACTTCAATCCAGAGGGAAGAGGCTTAGGTTCGACTGGAGGATGAATCTCTTCTTCCTCCATAAGGAATTGGGCATCTTCTTCTAGGAAAGGTTGCTCTATGTCTATCAAGGATGTTGACATGAGCTCCTCTTTAGGATCAGGATCGGGATCTGTCTCTATTGGGATATTCAAGGAATAGGAATAAGAGACTGGGACGAGTTCTTCTCCGATCCTAAGCTCTAGCTGGATTATTGGTGATTTCTCTAGGATTTTCATGATTGGCCTACCAATAAAGATGAAATGTGTGGAATCGTTGGGTAGGTCAAAGATATGGAAATCTAGGAAAAGTTCAGGGTCGTTAAACTTAACGGGTATGACCCGCAAGATCCCTAAACAATCGAGGACCCTTCCCGATATGAACCTTAGATGTTTCTGAGATGATGACCATGGTTCATCGGGAAGTTGAGCTCGCACCAAGGAGCTAGAGATTATGTTGATTCCGAGGCTCGGGTCATACCCGATTTCTTTGTCCATGCCCATAACTTCACAAAAGATTGTTCGGATTCTCTTGGGCATTTTAACTACCTCGGTCGAGGCTTCCGCCTCGTCTAGCCATTCCCGACTCTTGATGGCAGAGAGACGGCCTAAGTACTCTCTTTGATATTCTAATGCTTCCTTGTCGGGTGGTGGATCCTTTTGCTCTACACATTGTTCCCGTGGGAAATGTATGGCACAGTCGATGTCATCGAATAGACCATCGTCAAAATCGTAGGGAGTGGTGTAGAGTGGATGATAGTAGTCCAGGCTAGAGTAAGGTTGTGGTTCGAATTGAGCATCGGGTTCTGATAGAATGGAACAGCTAATTGGTTTGGATTGGGACTGTACTGGCTCTTTAGGTTTAGGCTGCTTCTCTTCTTCATCGGGGAGTTCGTCATAGATTCCAGTGTAGGGAGTGTCGTCCAGGATACGCTCCAGGACTTTCCTCGCTTCACTGGGAGTCAAATGAAAAAACGACCCTTTTGAAGCAGAGTCCAAGAACGCTCCAGGACTTTCCTCGCTTCGCTACGGGACAGAGGCCAAGGCTGAAATGTTGGAGAATGATAGGTTCAGATAGGCCTAGGTCTGGTCTGGATGCCAAGATTTGCTTGAAACGAGCCCAGGCAGCTCCTAACGACTCTCCCTCTAATTGCTTAAAGGTAAGAACTTCGATTCGGAGGCTGGCTACCTTGGAAATTGGGAAGAAATTTAGGCAGAATTTCTCTCTGAGAGTTTCCCAACTCCCTTCCATAGTACCGACAGCCAGAGAGTACCATTTCTTCGCTCCTCCCGTTAATGAGAACGGGAATAGCTTCCATTTGAGTGTCTCTTGTGTCATGCCCGCAAAGGTCAGGCACGAGAAGAGTTGCTCAAACTCACGCAAATGCGCGTATGGACTCTCGGCCTTCGCTCCTGTTGACGTAAAATCCGCACCTCACGCCAAGCACACAGCAAGCCGAATTAGCTGGCTTCACACGTGGCCCGAGCGTTTGAATCCGAGAGCGTGCCAGTCAATTTTTCCTGAAAAAACTGACAAAGGGAGAAAAGATGTTTAGATAACACCTGGAACGTACCGGGTGATACCAGTCAGTTCCATATTTGCGGCTACGGAGCCAGTCTCAAACGACACATAGCTACAGAGAAGCTATCTGTCGGCAGTTAAAGCATCATTCGGCAATCGGCAAAGCACGCAGGAAGCGCACTGCCGAATGGCAGTTAAAGCATCATTCGGCAATCGGCAAAGCACGCAGGAAGCGCACTGCCGAATGCGTGACGTAAGCATGACGAAAGATCGGTATTTGACTGAATAAACATTGTAGCACATGTTCATAACCGATTAACGAGGAACAGAGCATGATAAATAAATAGAAGGGCGAAAACATGACCATAATTTCATAATAAAAAAGAATGCATAGATTAAAAGCACTAGTCTACCGCATGTCTAGGTACTTTCCAATCCGTCGAGCATGAAACAAGCAAGTTAATCCACCGCATGATACGACTTGCTTGGAATCACACCACCAACAAGGAATAGAGCAATCCACCGCATGATACACCCTAAACATGGAAGGCTAAAAGCATTCTTTATTTAAAACAAAACCGTGAACACTTTTCACTCATGTCGATACTGCCGAATACAGCTATATAGCCGAATCGGGTTCCATGAAGAAGGAACAAACTTCGTTGATGATGATAGATCTATCAGATCGAATCGAATTCTAATCCACCGGATGATTAGCTCTAAGACGACCCAAAAACCTGCATCCACCGCATGATACCCGGTTCTGTCAAGATCTACACAAGACCAAAAAGTGTGTTGACGTAAAATCCGCACCTCACGCCAAGCACACAGCAAGCCGAATTAGCTGGCTTCACACGTGGCCCGAGCGTTTGAATCCGAGAGCGTGCCAGTCAATTTTTTCTGAAAAAACTGACAAAGGGAGAAAAGATGTTTAGATAACACCTGGAACGTACCGGGTGATACCAGTCAGTTCCATATTTGCGGCTACGGAGCCAGTCTCAAACGACACATAGCTACAGAGAAGCTATCTGTCGGCAGTTAAAGCATCATTCGGCAATCGGCAAAGCACGCAGGAAGCGCACTGCCGAATGGCAGTTAAAGCATCATTCGGCAATCGGCAAAGCACGCAGGAAGCGCACTGCCGAATGCGTGACGTAAGCATGACGAAAGATCGGTATTTGACTGAATAAACATTGTAGCACATGTTCATAACCGATTAACGAGGAACAGAGCATGATAAATAAATAGAAGGGCGAAAACATGACCATAATTTCATAATAAAAAAGAATGCATAGATTAAAAGCACTAGTCTACCGCATGTCTAGGTACTTTCCAATCCGTTGAGCATGAAACAAGCAAGTTAATCCACCGCATGATACGACTTGCTTGGAATCACACCACCAACCAGGAATAGAGCAATCCACCGCATGATACACCCTAAACATGGAAGGCTAAAAGCATTCTTTATTTAAAACAAAACCGTGAACACTTTTCACTCGTGTCGATACTGCCGAATACAGCTATATAGACGAATCGGGTTCCATGAAGAAGGAACAAACTTCGTTGATGATGATAGATCTATCAGATCGAATCGAATTCTAATCCACCGGATGATTAGCTCTAAGACGACCCAAAAACCTGCATCCACCGCATGATACCCGGTTCTGTCAAGATCTACACAAGACCAACGAGCTTGGACCCGCAACACGTAGCAATCTAGATTGACTTCGAATTCGGCTATAGAAACGCAGTGCATCGTGAGCTAGAACCGAATCTAGTCAACCTAGACTGGGCAAAAGAGTGTTGTAATGAATTAAACATAAAGGTAAAATCCAGAGCAACACATGGTAACTTAATGAATCTATCAGATCTTGCCAAAATCCAATAGAGCCGATAACTTGTTCCAAGCTAAAACTTAGCCCACCGCATGGCTCATGATCTAACAATGGAACCTTCCTGAACCAAAGCCTAAATCCACCGCATGATACTAGGCATGGTGCAGGGTTGCCGGTACTTACGGAGGTCGACGGATCGATGATTCCTCTCGAAGAACTCGACGACTCGACTAAAGGACTCGATGTTGGCACGGGGCCGGTTTGTTGTATGATTGATTGAACGATCCTTTTACAATTACCATGGGTTTATATTTATACCCTGGTTTCGACACGACTCCTAATCGATTACGATTACATTATTTATTTCCTAAAAAAGATAAACGCCGGGGCACCGTATCCGCCTTGCATTCCGAGTTAAACCGGCCTTTTCCTTATATTTGATCCACGTCATCACGCGCTCCCGAATGCCTTTTGCGGAACAGTTCTCTTACCGAATGACGATGCGCTCCCGACCGCAGAACGTCTTTACCGAATGCTCTGGGGAAAAACTCCTTTGCCGAATGATATCTCTTCGACGATTCCGGCCCACATGTCAGCCTCTTCCTGGTGCCAATTTTTGGTGTCAACACATGCCCCTTCAATTTCGGGATAAAAGGTAATTTTATCTCGGAATTGACCAGAAGCACTCAACATTCCTAAGTTAGTTCTGCCCGGCACCCGCTTCTCCTTTTTGAATCTTTGGAGCTCTCATCCGGATCCGAACCCTAGGTCATCGACTTTCAAGATTCAATCTTCAAATGGCGAACCAAGATCTTGCCCTCAAGGTAAGCTTCAATCCCCTCAAGCACATTCGGTATTCTTCTTTCGATTTGCACCTTAAATTTCTTCTCATCCCCTTCCATTCTTGATAGGCCCTAGCTGCCGAAATCCTCATCCCTGTTGAGGAAAAAGCTCCATCCTACTTCCTCGGCCCTGTAGGAGATTCAGATCCTTCCGAAATCATTGCGGCCGAATCTCAGAGGATTCCTTTCAAGATTTCATTGACAAAACCTCATGAGTGGCAAGACGCCTTCAAGAACTGGCCTTTCCCCCCAATTGCCGGCTGGAGAAATTGGTACAAAAGGATGTCTGATGATAAAAGCCCCCAAACACAGAACTGGGACCAACTGTGTATTTCTCATTGCCTGGAGCTGTCACTAGCCGAAACACCAAAGAATGAGAACCTCCTGATTGCAGCCTGCCATTTTTGGTCCAATGGTGCAAATGCTTTTCTTTTCGGCCATGGCCCAATGTCCCCCACTTTAGCCGATGTCTACATGATGACCGGCCTGAACATTACAGGAACTGTATACCCATATGGCCACAAAGGTTCTTCCAAGCAGACAGGAGTAAAAACAGGGGTCGGATACAAGAGATACATCCAGAATCATATGTCTGATGGTCCTCTGACTGATGTCGAATACAGAGCCTTCCTGAATATGTGGCTATGCAGATCAGTCTTTTGTGGCAAAGCCAATGAGCCAACTCTGAATCATATCGTGATGGCTGAAGAGCTAGCTACTGGAAAACTGATTCCACTTGGGAAATACCTCCTGGGAAGTGTATACCATATGCTCAATCAAACCACCCACCTGATGCATACCAGTAAGAAAATCCCCTGCGTCAATGGCCCTTGGTGGTTCGTCCAAATGTGGCTCCAGTTGTACATGCATCAAATCGTCGCTATTGATCTCAACAGCCAAGACTTTCCTTCAATCAATTACAAAGAAGGAGAAACCCGGAGAACCAAAGGTTGTCAAACCTATGGAGAAGCTGCCTCCACTGTATCTATTAACAAGAACATTGGTGAACTATTTGAGCTCTTCTTCAGAGGCTTTGCTCATCCTCTTTGGTTTCCATATATGGACAATGACAATCTTACTCTCCCTTGCGAATTCAGCTTTGAGACTGGATGCACTGATGTACAATCTACAGCAATTTTCAATGCCTTCATCCAGCCCTGCATCCTGCCAGCCGAATTCTGTGGAGGGAGACTGGTTCAAAGCACTTATGAATATTATCAGCCAAACATGATGGCTAGACAGTTGGGATGTGGCCAAGTGCCCCCAAGGCTATTTCTTCATGAATTTCTCAAGCCTAGGGAGATTATCAAAGATTCCACAGAGACAAGAAGGATTTTCACTTATAAATGCTGTGGAACTATCTATGCACCTGATCCTTTTGTGCCAATAATATCTGCCCATCCTTCTTTTACTCTCTGGTGGCAAGAACTCCATGATCATATCTTCAACATGCCAATCCATCCCTTCTGCCTTGAATTAATGCCTGATTATCAGCCAACTGCAGAGGTAATATGCTTATTCCTTCATCTGTCTTAATAACATTAACCCCAATTGATTCTAACTCTGTTATTTTGCAGGACATAACACCTGCCCCTCTTGCCAGGGCGATTTTGTACAAAACTGCAGGTCCAATATCTGCTTTGGGGCACCAATCTCCTACCCTGACTCAGCTGATGGCTAGACAGGCTTCTCTAGATCCAATACTCACTAGACCATCATCTGTTAAAAGAAAAACTCTTTCTTTGGCTGCTCCCTTAGCTATAAAGAAGAAAAGAACAAGCAGCAAAAAGGTTGTCAAGATCAAAGCCTTCTTTTCTTCGACCATAATGCCATTGGTATTTTGCTCAGCTTTATTTCTTCTTGGTTTCAGGCCAAAGCACAGCAACCAGCAATCAGCGCAGATCCTGCCGATGCTTCATTGATTGGTAAAATCCTACCACTTTATCTTCTTAACTTCTTTTTCATCGGCACTCATTTCTTGTTAACTGCAGAACAATCCTCAATGGATCCAATTTTGGAGAGCTCTTACTCTTATCATGATTCATCTTTAGCTTTGCAACTTCTTCCCCAATCAGAAGCACCATCCTCACCAAGAAGTCTTCCAGTTTCTCCTCGGCAAGATACACAGAATCCCCCAATTGAGCCTGAAAGGCTTCCTTCTCCTATTCAGGAAGTCAGGAACGAGGTAAACATAATCATTTAACTTTCTCTACTCTTTTATTCAGCAGATTATTACTAATTCGGCAAGAACCATCTTTCAGGAGAAAACCATTTCATCATCCAGCTATTCTTTTGCTGTGGACGACTTGGTTGCCGAACAAGGGGAAGAAACATCTTCTGGCCAAGCTCTGTCAGAAGAAAATCAAACAAAGCTGAAAGATATCCTTGCTTTGCTGCATAAGAGTATCCAAGATCAAGTCAAAGATGCTGATCTCTTAAGGGATGTATTGGAATCCATTGACCAAGAACTTCCTGATGATATCAAAATCTCTTTGGAACCAGTTTCTCATTTGGATCAACAATACGCTGCAGTAAAGCAGGCTCTGAAAAACCAATCTTCTCGACCAGCCCTGGAACAGAGGAGGTCCACAGCCAAACAATCTGTGAAAGACCTGCACACTCAAGCTCAGAATAGCAAGGAATTACTGACCAAATTGGAATCTAAACTTGAAATGAAGGAGGTCAGAAAAGCTGCACTTGAAGCCGAATTGAGAGATCTATCGGCCGAAATTGAAGCTGATAAGAAGAAGATAGTCGAGCTTCCCAAGTTAACAGAGAAGATGCGAAAGGAAGCTTCAACAGCTCTAAACGAAGACAAACAACTCAAGGCAAAGCTTGCTGCTCTGGCTAGAACCCAAGAAGCTGACAAAAAGCTATTAGAGAGCATTAGCAATATGATATCAAATGCTAAAAATGTAATCTCAAAGTTCTTGGGTTTGTAATTGTAACAAACAGTTGATAGCCGAATGCTTTATCAATCCTGCAATCTTGCCATTTCTTATCTCTGTTCTTTTTATTGTGGGCAACTCATTCGGCAAAGCTGGCCATAACAGCGTCAGACCCGAAAACGCTTCAAACTCGACATAGCCGAATCTCATTCAGTCAAAACCGAATACGACTCAGCAAGGATCCCAAACGACATGGAAACCGATCGGTTGGAAAATCCTTTCCACCTTCCGAGCTTCTTGGGATATGCACCACAATCCTCGGCCACGATCTCTTCGTTAGTTCCATAAATAAGAACCTCGAGCACTCCTAATCTTCCACCAAATCTTTCAACTCGAGCTCTCTGCTATCCTGAGTCTCTTCTTCCTCCAGCACAGTAACCTCCAAAAAACCCTGATGCCCAACAACAGAAGACGCCCGGCCGCCGACGAAGCCGAAGGGAGCCGCGCCGGCGCTCGTCGGAGGTGATGACTGTCTACCTCTCCTTATCCTTTCCTCCAGATTTTGCCTTATTCTCAATTTTCTCTGTATTTTTTTCAGGCTCATCCAATGGAACCCCGCTACTGTCTTGACTGCGGCTCCGGCTGCAGCGGGTGACTCTTCGGAGTCATCTAGCCGATCCTCCAGGCCCGACTGGGATCTGCGCTACTCAGATAGCGATGCCCGCCGATTCAAGCAGGAACGTGATGATACTCGGCATGAGCTGGAGGCCGTCTCCAAACAAGCCGGGATCGCAGATCTGGAGTGGCAACACCAACGCAAGCAGCTGCTCGAGACCATCGACGGTAATTTCTTCGGTTCGCTTGACTTCAATCTGACCTTGAACTAACCCGCCGTTGCTTCGTAATCTTACAGATCGCGACGCCGAACTCGATCGGCTGAAGACATTGGTCGAGTCTTTGGCAAACAAGGTGAATGCTCCTGGGGACACGCCAGAAGCTCGCCTCGGTGCAGTGGCAGGCCGTATCGATGAAGTGGCCTCACACGGCATCCGCCTGGGCACTGCCGCAGGCCTAGTCGCCATGTCGACGCACACCGGCACCGACTACTCCAGGCTACCGCCCGGCTTTGCCAATGGCAACCCGGAGGAGATCGACGATATCGAGGCCTCCATAGATAGCCTTGATGCTCATGGCGCTGCCATTGCCGATTCCATTCATCCCCAGTCTGTTCTGAACAAGCTGTTCCATTAGTTTGTACTAGGGATCATGGAATTTCGGCAATAAAATTCATCTTTTGCAGTCCTTTTTGTGATAACTCGGTCAAACTCATGATGCGAAACATTTGTACTAAGGGCAATACACTCTGGTATTGGCCATTTCTTCTTCCGTCAATATTTTTTGTTCTGAAGACGGCTCCTTCCCGAATGCCGGCTATTTCAGTTGTTCCGACATTGGACTTTTCAATCAGCGATCAATCTCAACACTAGGATAATATTTCTTCAAGTATCTCCCATTGATAGCAGCAGTAAACTCCTCTCCTAGTAAAGTTTTCAGGATATATGCATTTCCAGGCACGCATCTGACCACTCTGAAAGGACCTTCCCAGTTTGGAGACCACTTACCGAATGCACTGTATTTAGTCCCAATCGGCAATATTGCTTTCCAAACCAAATCTCCTTCTGCAAATTGCTTGACTTTCACCTTCTTGTTGTAATATTTAGCAACTCGCATTTTATTTTTCTCAACATTTTCCAAGGCCCTGAGACGAATCATATGCAAATCTTCTAATTCGTCCATCATTAAATCATTATAATCTTTAGAACTTAAATCTTTTTGCAACTTTATTCTCCTCGAATCTGACTGCATCTCCCATGGCAAGATAGCATGATGTCCATATACCAATTCATAAGGAGACGTCTGTGTAGCCCCATGTGGAGCCATTCGGTAAGCCCATAAAGCCTCATTGAGTACCGAATGCCACTTTCTCGGCTTCTGATCAATCTTTTTCTGTATAATTCTAATCATAATCTTGTTAGAAGCCTCTGCTTGACCATTAGCTTGGGCATAATAAGGAGAAGAATTCAACAATTTGATGCCCATACTCTCAGCAAAACCTCTGAACTCTGAAGATGTAAACTGAGTTCCTTGATCTGTGGTGATTGTTTGAGGAATTCCAAATCTGTAAATGATATGTTCTTTAACAAATTCAACCATATTCTCCGATGTCACCTTCTTTAATGGAATCGCCTCAACCCACTTAGTAAAATAATCGGTTGCTAAAAGCACAAACTTATGCCCCTTGCTAGATGGAGGATTTATTTGGCCAATCAAATCTATTCCCCATCCTCTGAATGGCCATGGCTTGATAATAGGATTCAGGACTGATGCTGGAACTCTTTGAATATTTCCAAATCTCTGGCAATCTTGGCATCCTTTGTAATATTCAAAGCAGTCTTCTAGCATTGTGGGTCAATAGTACCCAGTTCTCCTAATAACCCATTTCATTCGGTAAGCCGATTGATGTGCTCCACACAACCCATCATGCACTTCACTTATCAGCCTTTTTGCTTCTTCTTGACTTAAGCAATGTAACAGCACCCCATCCAAGGATTTATAATATAAATTATCATCAAGAAGAACAAACTTTAAAGCTTTATACCTGAGCTTTCTAGAAACTTTTCGGGATGGATTATTCAGATAATCAACAATTTCTTTTCTCCAATCATCTTCTGCTAGATTACTCCCGAAAGCATATACATCATTAGCAAAAACTTCTTGAAGCTCTCTATAACCCGAAGCACTCTGAGCTAATCTGTTCGCCCCTTCATTGTCTTTCCTAGGAATATGCCGCAGAATTACCGACTGAAACTCCTTTAAGATTTGCTTGCATTCTTCATAGTAATTCCTTAAGACATCGTTTCTGCACTCATATTCGCCATTCAGTTGCCTTATGACTAATTCTGAATCTCCAAAAATTTCAACTGCAATGGCCTTTGCTTCTCTCAAGTATTGAAGTCCTCTACTCCACCACCCTTGTCACATGAAGATCCATCGAAGAATAATACCCAAGGAGTAATTTCAAGCAGATTAGTCGATGAATCGCGATGCTCAGTAATAAAGTCAGCAATAACCTGTCCTTTAACAGCTTTTGCCGATTCAAACTTTAATTCAAACTCAGACAAGTCTAAAATCCATTTGCCAATCCTTCCGTTCAAAATTGGCATAGACAACATGTGCTTTATCACATCAAATTTTGAATACACAATGCATTCGGCATGTAGCAAATAGTGCCGAAATTTTGTACTGGAGTAGTAAACACATAAACAAAGCTTCTCGGTAGCCGAATACCTCGTTTCGGGATCAAACAATTTTCGGCTAAGGTATGCAACTACCCTTTCCTTTCCCTCAAATTCTTGTATGAGGGCCGATCCAATAGTTTGGGTATCGGCCGCCACGTACAACTTAAAAGGCTTGTTCAGCTGTGGAGGTTCCAATACTGGTGGTTCTTTCATGTATTTTTTGATCTCATCGAAAGCCTTTTGTTGTTCGTCACCCCATACAAATTTCTGACCCTTCTTGGCTTTTAGCAGTGAAGAGAAAGGTAACACCTTTTGTGATAAATTTGATATGAATCTTCTTACGAAATTGATCTTACCAAGTAATGACTGCAATTCCTTAAGATTAGTTGGAGGAACAACTTCATCAATGGTTTTCATACTTTTCTTGCCAACTCCTATTCCTCCTTCATGCACCAAAAATCCCAGAAACTCTCCTGCCGAAACTCCAAAAGCACATTTATTCGGGTTCATCTTGAGACCATGTTTCCTAGTGCACTCTAGAGTTTTCCTTATGTCGGCCAAATGTGCTTCATGATCCAATGACTTAATCACAACATCATCAATATATATTTCCACAATCTTGCCGATCAACTCATGAAAAATATAATTCATGGCTCTTTGATAAGTTGCACCAGCATTCTTCAAACCAAACGTCATGACAACCCATTCAAACAACCCTATATGTCCTGGACATCTGAAAGCTGTTTTCGCTATATCTTCCAATGCCATAAAAATTTGATTGTACCCTGCATTACCATCCATGAAACTAATCACTTTATAACCAGCAGCAGCATCAACCAACGAGTCAGCAATAGGCATTGGATATTCATCCATGGGTGTAGCTCTGTTCAGATCTCTAAAGTCTATGCAAACTCTCATCTTCCCATTTTTCTTGTACACAGGAACAATATTAGAGATCCATTCTGCATATCTGCATGGCCGAATAAAATTTGCTGCTATTAATCTTTCCACTTCTTTCTTTACATCGGCCAACACTTCATCTTTGTAGATTTTCCGGGGTGGCTGCTTGTAAGGTTTATAACCAGGCTTGATCGGCAATCGATGCTCAACAATGGAACGATCTAAACCAGGCATCTCCGAATAATTCCAAGCAAAGCAATCTTTGTATTCTTTTAATAACTCAATCAACCTTTCTCTGAAAACCGAATCCAAGCTAGCACTGATGAATATCGGCCTTGGTTTGTCACCATCTCCAATGTCCACTTATTCTAATTTATCAGCCGACACAAATCCATGTCCTAGCTTCCCGTCAGTCCCAT
Source organism: Echinochloa phyllopogon (assembly GCA_033239725.1). Classification (NCBI taxonomy): domain Eukaryota; kingdom Viridiplantae; phylum Streptophyta; class Magnoliopsida; order Poales; family Poaceae; genus Echinochloa; species Echinochloa phyllopogon. The sequence goes on along the minus strand of BTCW01000002.1, from coordinate 41,946,241 downwards.
CGATTGGATTATCCATTAAAAATTACTAAAAGAGCCGACTGCTTTGATCGGCTGTTGATCACTGCTGACTGGCTCAACAGGACCTTCTCCCCAGTCCTTACCTGAGAAACAATCTATGCCTTGATATTCCCAGAAGGCTGGTTCCACGTTAGCCACGCTAATTGAATCATCTGCTGGGACAATTTCCACTTCATCATCTATCCACTGAATAAGTTGCTGATGCATAGTAGATGGAATACAGCAATTCACATGGATCCAATCCCTTCCAAGTAGCAAGCTGTATGCCCCTTTGCCTTCAATAACAAAGAAGGTTGTAAGCAGAATCTTAGATCCAATCATCAGATCTACATGTACACATCCCTTGGTGTCCGAAGGATTTCCAGCAAAATCATTCAAAACTATGCTTGTTGGCGTTAAATCTCCAGGGCTCATGCCAAGTTTCCTGAATGTATTGTATGGCATCACATTAACAGCAGCTCCACCATCAACAAACATCTTCGCCAGTGGCTTTCCGTTGACATATCCTCTTAAGTACAGTGGCTTCATGTGCCGATTCTGGACTGGCTTCTCGAAAATAGCTTGCTTATTCAATACCAATTGTGCCATTAACCCACATTGCTCGGCCTCATCCACTTCTGACAATATCTCTTCCTGTACAATTTGATCAGCTGGAGCCATGAATTCATTCGGCAAGAAACATACCATGCATGTAGGAGCCGAATGACCCGATTCGTCGGGTTTGTCTTTCGGACGCCATATCGATCTCAACCTGGTTCCTGCTCGCTTTAACTCTTGATTCCTCAGGCGCTAGACTCTTCTCTTCTGGCTCCTTCTTAAACCAGGTGGACACCACTGCCCTTTTTGCCAGATATACTCACGATCTTCTTCTTCATGATCAATCCATCTACGATCAGCATGTCTTTCCCTTGGTTGATCATCATTCTTATATATTTTTAGACGCCGATCATCACTGGGATGTATCCCTCCAATTCTTTCGTGGACAGATCGGCGATTGGCACCATTTTGCCTATATTCGGTAAATCCATTATTGCATTCAGGACAGCTATTCCATGTAGGCAGTTTTAAACCTTCGTTCCAACAGTGTCTGAAGAAGACACAATCCCAATGTGCACGTTCTCGTTCTCGGATATATTCCTCTTGTTCTTCCTCATACCCTTTTTCTTCACACCTCCTCTTCTCCTCCTCGTACTCACGTCTCTGGTAGCGCTCTTTTTCTTGCTGACGCTGCCACTTATTGAGGAGAATGCGCGATGTGACTCTGGGTTTATAAGACTTCCCAATTTCAAATCGGCTATTCGGGAAGCGAGGCTTTTCCTCGCGAATCTGCTCGATCGTGATTTGCCGATTAGGATCGACTGAGCCATTCTGCTTCGCTTCCTTCGACGTCAGGACTCTCATCTTTCCCTTTTCTCCAGATTCGGCAACATTCACCATATTGATTGAGAACCCAATCATGTTCTGAGGAAACGGGTTATTGTCCATCTTCATCTTATTGTCGAATTTTAGATGCCCTTCTTGGATAGCTTTCTGAATCCTCACTCTAAAAACCCTGCATTCATTGATGGAATGAGAATTTCTATCATGGAATCCACAGTACCTTTTATCTTGCACTCCATCAGGCCGAAGCATGGAATGCCCTTCTGGTAGCTTGATTCGGCCTTCTTTTACAAGATAGTCAAACAATTTATCTGCCTTAGTTACATCAAAATCATAGGTGCCCTTATTCTGTCTAATCCACCTCTGATTCACCATGACTGGTTCTTTGCCCCACGCTATCTCTGCCGCAGCTATCTCCTCACTATCTTCGTACTCATCTTCTTGATCTGCTCTTTCAAGGAATTGGTTATAGATATCAGCTACATCATTGTGTTTAGCAAATCTAGCATCTTTCTTGAAACCATATGCCTGGTTACTCATTAAGGCCAATCTGTGTGACAACTGGCCCAGATCATCAAACTCCATCCCAAATAGCTTTTCCCGAATGGCAGGCAACATGCCAGCTACAGCCATACCAGCTAGCTGGTCATCAGGTATGTTCAGAGAAAAGCACATGCTCTTTGTTTCCCTAAATCTCCTGAGGAACTCTGTAGGTGTCTCATTATTCCTCTGCCTTAAGCTGGTCAAATCAACCAACTTTTTCTCGGTACTGCCAATGTAGTAATGAGCATGGAATTTCTGCTCCAGGTCTTTCCAAGTACAAATTGACTGAGCAGGCAAAGAAGCAAACCATGTAAAAGCTGGACCCGTCAGTGACAAAGGAAAGTATCTGATTCTGAAAGCCTCATCTGCCGAAGCTTCTCCGAGCTGCATCAGATATCGAGCTATATGTTCCACAGTGCTAGTATCGTCTTGTCCTGAGAACTTAGTAAACTCTGTAGGCACCTTGACTCTATTCGGCAATGATACCCTTTGGTACCATTCTGGGAAAGGAGACGAATACATGTACCCCTGATTTTTAGGCTTCAGACCGAATTGATTTTGCAATACATCGGTCATCTTTTGCACCATGAGGTCAATATTGGTATTTTGATTCCCTGATCTTCCAGCAAGCATCCCTGTAGTAGCAACATACCCGGGATTCGGGAGAGCGTCTACAACATTGTAATCCATGAACTCTGAATATCCGTTTCCATACATGTCTCTTTGCAGCCTGTTGTTCAGAGGGGATATCTTATAAGCAGAAGCAGGTGGATTTCCCGTGGTGCCGAATGCCATATCACCATATGTACGAGGTTTCGGCAATGCATGCTGAAGCTCTTGCTGAATCGGCTGTCCATTCGTGTCTTTGGTTCCAGAAACTTCAGTCTCTTCAATACCTTTACCATGACGCTTTGGGATCGATGCTTGAACATTGAAATATGTTGGTCCACCAAGTTGTCCATGCGCTTGCTCAAAAGGTTTATCCACGTGTTGACCAAAGATGTTGACCAATATGAGCCGAAAACTGTTCAGGAACGCAGCATTATGATTAGTCATTGTTTCCCCTAAAGCCTTGTACAACAAGCTAGAGAACTTCTCCCTTTCTTCATCTTCAGTAAGATCAGATTGTCTAGGCAAAAGAACTCTTGGCAGATCTGACTTGAGAAACGGTGCACCACTCCTATTCTTAGCAAAAGACAGCAAGCATTTTTTGATGAACTGATCTGCAGCAATCTTCACCATTTGTTGATGTTCATCAGACAATTCTTCAAAAGTGACATCCAGAATGTCTTTTAATTCAGGCATCTTCGAAGCTTGTGTCCCACCGGGCGTGCCAAAAAGTGTGTTGACGTAAAATCCGCACCTCACGCCAAGCACACAGCAAGCCGAATTAGCTGGCTTCACACGTGGCCCGAGCGTTTGAATCCGAGAGCGTGCCAGTCAATTTTTTCTGAAAAAACTGACAAAGGGAGAAAAGATGTTTAGATAACACCTGGAACGTACCGGGTGATACCAGTCAGTTCCATATTTGCGGCTACGGAGCCAGTCTCAAACGACACATAGCTACAGAGAAGCTATCTGTCGGCAGTTAAAGCATCATTCGGCAATCGGCAAAGCACGCAGGAAGCGCACTGCCGAATGGCAGTTAAAGCATCATTCGGCAATCGGCAAAGCACGCAGGAAGCGCACTGCCGAATGCGTGACGTAAGCATGACGAAAGATCGGTATTTGACTGAATAAACATTGTAGCACATGTTCATAACCGATTAACGAGGAACAGAGCATGATAAATAAATAGAAGGGCGAAAACATGACCATAATTTCATAATAAAAAAGAATGCATAGATTAAAAGCACTAGTCTACCGCATGTCTAGGTACTTTCCAATCCGTCGAGCATGAAACAAGCAAGTTAATCCACCGCATGATACGACTTGCTTGGAATCACACCACCAACCAGGAATAGAGCAATCCACCGCATGATACACCCTAAACATGGAAGGCTAAAAGCATTCTTTATTTAAAACAAAACCGTGAACACTTTTCACTCGTGTCGATACTGCCGAATACAGCTATATAGCCGAATCGGGTTCCATGAAGAAGGAACAAACTTCGTTGATGATGATAGATCTATCAGATCGAATCGAATTCTAATCCACCGGATGATTAGCTCTAAGACGACCCAAAAACCTGCATCCACCGCATGATACCCGGTTCTGTCAAGATCTACACAAGACCAACGAGCTTGGACCCGCAACACGTAGCAATCTAGATTGACTTCGAATTCGGCTATAGAAACGCAGTGCATCGTGAGCTAGAACCGAATCTAGTCAACCTAGACTGGGCAAAAGAGTGTTGTAATGAATTAAACATAAAGGTAAAATCCAGAGCAACACATGGTAACTTAATGAATCTATCAGATCTTGCCAAAATCCAATAGAGCCGATAACTTGTTCCAAGCTAAAACTTAGCCCACCGCATGGCTCATGATCTAACAATGGAACCTTCCTGAACCAAAGCCTAAATCCACCGCATGATACTAGGCATGGTGCAGGGTTGCCGGTACTTACGGAGGTCGACGGATCGATGATTCCTCTCGAAGAACTCGACGACTCGACTAAAGGACTCGATGTTGGCACGGGGCCGGTTTGTTGTATGATTGATTGAACGATCCTTTTACAATTACCATGGGTTTATATTTATACCCTGGTTTCGACACGACTCCTAATCGATTACGATTACATTATTTATTTCCTAAAAAAGATAAACGCCGGGGCACCGTATCCGCCTTGCATTCCGAGTTAAACCGGCCTTTTCCTTATATTTGATCCACGTCATCACGCGCTCCCGAATGCCTTTTGCGGAACAGTTCTCTTACCGAATGACGATGCGCTCCCGACCGCAGAACGTCTTTACCGAATGCTCTGGGGAAAAACTCCTTTGCCGAATGATATCTCTTCGACGATTCCGGCCCACATGTCAGCCTCTTCCTGGTGCCAATTTTTGGTGTCAACAGCTCCTGAGAATGATTGCTCACGAACCATGGCTATGAAGCCGGGACGTAGCTCATAGCCGGGTGTGGATATGGGATGTGATGATGGTGGTGGCTCCAAACAAGCGCCCTTTGGAGCCGAGTGTTGGCGTAAGGTAAGAGTGGATCCATATGGATGGTGGATGGTGGTGGGATACACAGACAACTTGGGTTCGGAATCAGAACAGCTACCGTTCCCCGGAAACGGCGCCAGAAAGCTTGTTGGCACTCCTTACGGCCTACAGATAAATCCGCAAGCGGACGGATACCGATGTAGCTTTCACCCGGGAGTATTCCAAGGTATCGATTTCCACGGAGAACGAGAAGTGGACTGATTCTAAACTAAGTTGTCCTAGGTAGATGGAATGGAGTGAATGGTATGGATAAGGTGGATGACAACAACAAAGAGAAGAGGAGTGATAGGAGGGTAGAGAGGGTACGAGTCTGGTAGAGGTATTCTACTGATTGATCGAGCAGATCAGAGGATACAGATAGATACTTGCTTCGGGACTACAGAGCCTCCGACACACAGAAAGGGGTGAGAAGGGGTGCCGGTTACCCTGAACCTTGGGTCCTAAGACACCGGAACTAACGTGGTGGGCTACGAAGACCGAAAGGGCTGTCACCACCTTACGGCTACCACCTCCGTTGCGACGGGCAGAAACTAAGTTAGCCTCAAGTATAGGCACCATGCCTACACTAGTTGACTAATACTTATCTACTGCAGACAGATAAGCACTCAAGCTAAGCAGCTAGTATACAATTATACTACACAACTAAGCATTGAACGAAGAACCGGCAAGCATATAAAAGTAAGAACTGAATGCTCAATTAATCAGATAGAGATACAAGAGTTACCAGACAAGACCCAGATGTTACTCGAAGTGAAGTCGCATCCGTAGAGGTACAGCGAGAAGAGGGGCCGACACTTCGGCTCCTCTCCGGGACGCTCACCTCTCCTCTCTCCCTATCTCTACAAGTGGAGAACTAACAGTGCTTCGCCTCCACTCTACTCTTATGTTGTGTGTGATACAAGGTGTATGCCACTGCTTATATAGGTGTCCTAAGGCGGTTTGGAGTGGAGTAACCGCCAAGGGATCCAAGGGATATTCCCTGTTGATTCGTGCGAAGAGACCGGGTTCGGCCGAACAGGTCGGTTCGGCCGAACCCCTGGATCCACCACCTTGGCTCTGGACGGCATGGATGCACTCCTGGAGGCGGTTGGTGCATTGGGGGAGGTTCGGCCGAACTGGTGGGTTCGGCCGAACTGGACTTTCAGCCCAGAACGCCCCCCGTGCACCGCCTCTTGCTCCTGGACCCCTTGGGTTGGCCTCTGGTGCTTGGGTTTGAGTTGATTCGGCCCAGGATGACGTGTCGGTGCTCCGGGATGTGTTGGCGGGTGTCCTACGTGGCTTGCACAGTCGTTGCTTGGTTGTTGTAGACGTGGACGGCTCCCGGCGGCCTGTACGGCTAAGGGGGGTAACCGGCCGAACGGGTCGTTCGGCCGATTCAGTCATTTCCGACCCCTATAGCACGTATTTCGCGATGTTGTACCTGCACAAGTGACACTCACCAAAACTCGTGGAACTCCATTAGAAATAAAACCTAAGTACATGGAATGTTGCATAGTCTCTCATTTATTCCCGCGTATTGGTGGTCGAATTTGGGTTGTAACGACCGCCAACATATGCCTCATGCCACCTTTTGTCATCACCAAGTATGTGTTTAAGAAGCTCGACTACTAGTGCCTTATATTTGATAGTTTTCCAAAACGTTGTCATCATTATAATTTCACCATGTGGATGAAAACTCGTTCTGCAAAGTGTTGGAAATGCAGACCTTTTTTCGCTGAAGTGAAATCCATAGAAGAAAGAAAACACACTTTTACTGCCCACTACATGAAAGCACTACTTTTACTGACCACTACAGGCCACTGACGATGGTATCTTTACAAATAAACCCGAACTTAAAAATAAGAGTAAAACTTTTGTGATTTTCTTCAATATATCGTTTTAATGATTTAATTATGTGACTCATGGGGTTGTGGATTAGTTCACTACCAAATCCAATTATTTGGTGAATAAATGGCTTGTTTTTTACTTATTGATTGTGTATTTGACTGACTTTATGCAATGTTCTAAACTCGAAATAGGTCATTGCTTTGGGTGTTCCAACGCTGGCATTATTGTTCTTAAACACCCTGCAAATGGTGGATACGAGGAGGGTAATGTGGAGTCAGGATTTCCATTTGACACAGATGGTGGGCGTAGCTAATTATCAATTATTGTAGGATATCAAATATAAGTATCATCTATGATAGTTCTTCTAAAGTGTAGCACCATTACAATTTCACTATGAAGGTAAAAATACTTTAAGTACAAAAAGATTAAATGACTTGCTTCTAACTTGCTAGTTGTGTATCTAATTGAGTTTCTGCAATGTTCTGCATAGGTCATTGCTTTGGATGTTGCAATGTGGGTATCAGTCTTAAGCACCTATGGCAGTCGTAAGCATGTATGCTATTGTTTCTTATCTTACTAGTACTCTATATTTCCTCATAAGTGACATTGTAGTGTCAAAGCATCGAGTGTTTCACGTAACAGTTAGTGCATACTCCCTCCGTCCCTAAATGTAGGTCGCCGTTGTTTTCCGTGTCACGATTTTACTTTGATTCGTAGAAAATACGTGCAATATTTTAATTTTCAAATAAATTTATTAAAAAACTAGATTCAAATATCTATCTAATTATATTTATTATGTATCATAAATATTAATATATATTTTTATATACTCGATCAAAGATGTTTCTCGGGAAGTAAAAACGACATACATTTAGGGACGGAGGGAGTAGGTGAGTAGGTGCCTAGCAGCTCTATAGCTTTGTTTGTTGGGATTGAGAGATATAAAGATAGGTGTCTACAAAGTTTGTTATTGAAGCAAGGCATACTTCTGGAGTATTCTCCATCATAGGAGAAGAAGATATTTACCATGGAGTAGTCTAGATTTAGTAAATAAATAAATTAGTATATGTTGTAATATCTAGGAATCTTATAGAAAGGGGACACTTGTCACAACCTCATGACCCCCCTTGGCCTATTAATAGAGTCCCCCCTCCCTTGCCATGGCATTCAACTATGAGCATGGTAAATGAGAGGAAGGATAGTAATGCTAGATAGAGAAGAGTAAGAGAGAATGGTGAGTGCTAAGTTAGCCACTAAAGGAAGGGTATTGTACACTCTTATGTAATATTGATGTAAAGTTTTGTTCTTGTAAGTGTCAGTCTCCTCGTTAAGGCATATAGTTTCTAAGTACTTAATGCATAAGTTGTGATCAATCGAAGGTTGGCTCTGCCACCCGGGATCACAAGGGTCTGGACTTCATCGTAGGTTGGTTGTGCCATCTGGAAGTTAGCTTCATCTGTTGGTAGGCACTGCCATCCGGAAGTGAGAAGGTGGCTCCACCATCGAAAGGACCCATAGCACTAATTAACTAGAAATTAAAAGGGCTGACCGACTCCAGATTGAGTTGGTGTGCTAGGTGTAGGTCCTCAGCTTAGTGGGTATTAGGCTCACATCAACTTCCAACATTTGTCAAGAAAAATGCAGCAAATAAACATGAGGTTATGTTGTTTATTATTACGTTGTATGTGCAATAATGCATAGAACTTAGTACCCAAGCTTAGCAATATTTTAGGGAAAAGATTTGTACTTACCATATATTCCATTGTACAGGGTGAGGTGATTGCTTAATGCGCGGTGGCTTGAATCATCTCTGTAGGGTATATGTTTCATGGAGACTTGGGCTTGCTTCAGCTGTTTCTACTGAAATATTGTGTGTAGTTGCAATGTGGCATACCGGACTTAGTAATATTTCAGCTGTTTCGCTGCACTTTTGGTCCACAACAGTAAATATATTCAAATCATACCAGATCAGTTCTCTGATTTCCAAAGAAATACAAAGGAAATCCACATCAAAGCTTCACTTTCCAAATGTGCTGTACTAATGACTATAAAACTCAATAGTGTAAGAGTACGAAATTCTGGGAGCAAAACTAGTAGGGCAACTATATACACAATCATCAGGGAACCGGAAGTGGACTAAAGAATCAAATTATAACATTCAATCGACTGCTAGATTTGGAATAAAACTCGCATCTCAGAAAATATGCAGGCATGAATTAATTTCATGAGACGAATACACATTGTGAATATTTCCAGCAGGATGGTGAGAATACACCTTGGAGGCATGGGCCTCGGAGCGTGGCATTTATCCCGGCCGGAATTCGATACCCGCCCTGTTGCATTGCACTTGCACACGCCCATCCATCACCATTGCAGAACCTCTCCCTCAGCTCAGCTGTCAGCTCCTTCGCGACTCACGCACAGCAAAGACAGGAGGCGCGTTGCATGGAGGTCTGTTCTGAGTTCTGACCATGACAGGCCTCATGGCGCACAATATTTTTTCGTTCTTTTGACAAAGCGACCAAAGCACGCAAATGCTAGCTGAAGTCAACTGAGTTCCTTCCATATGTGGGAAGAGTCACTCAAGTCAACGACCATTTACGGCTCTTATATTTTGCACTGCGCTCCGGTGTGAAGTTCAAAGCATGCACGTTCGTCGACTCCTCTTGGGAACTGAATCTCAGCTCCATCTTGAGTTCTTTTATTATATTTTTAAAAAAGGCGTAATGCCAGTACCACCACTCAACCCTGTGAATCTGTGATTGCTTCATTTACCAGTTCATCGATATTGTTGAACTTGAAAACATGTGCATTATGCAGGATTGGCTACGTTTGTTATGGAAGAAGGAAGCTCGCTAGGTAGCACTACAAGGGAGCGAGCCTTGACTTGGAGAAAGTTAATACTTTCCCGACTTGGAAGCAATCGAAAGAAGGATTGCCTGGTTCAGCCAGTTTTCTACGTTGATTGACACCACGGAATATATGCGTGTTCTTCGACCATCGAATAGTTGCATTGGACTCCGCCTAGGACTCCCTCCACATCGTGCATTTCCTCTCTGAGATCTGCAAAGGGAATTTATGATTGGTCTGCGGCCTGCCTGCAATCTATTCCTCCATCAGTGTGCGTGTTCTTTCTCGAGATGAGCACGATGAGAAATCTCTTGCGTTTCCTACTCGTAGCGGCCATCAGCACTGTAGCCTCTGTCGTTCTGCTACTGCAGCGTTCGCCGTGCCCGTGCGCCCGCGGCGTCGTCGTGCCGGCGGCGCGTGGAGACCTGGCCGCCGTGGGTAATGGAACTCAAGCACATCCCATCAAGGTAAAACATACTTCGATTCTCCTTCATTTCCCTTAATTCGTTGGTCATCAGCTTGTGATAATCTCGTGTTCGCATGTCCATTAATAATGATGGAGCAGCAGCAGCAGGCCGTCGCTGCTAAATCTAAAGACAAGCAGGACGATGGCCTGGCGGAGGTGCTGCGGAGAGCAGCCATGGAGGACAACACCATCATCATGACCTTCACGAACGAGGCCTTCGCGGCGCCCGGCTCCCTCATGGACCTCTTCCTTGAGAGCTTCCGGCTGGGCGTGCGCACGGAGCCCCTCCTCAGCCACCTGGTCATCGTCGCCGCCGACGCCAGGGCGTTCGAGCGGTGCCGGCAGGTGCACCCGCACTGCTACGCGCTCGCCATGGGCGCCACCAACTTCACGGCGGAGCAGCGGTTCATGGCCAAGGACTACCTGGACATGATGTGGCGCCGGAACCGGTTCCAGGCCCGCGTCCTGGGGCTCGGCTACAGCTTCGTCTTCACGGACGTGGACATCGTCTGGTTCCGCAACCCGCTGCTGCGCATCCCCGTCGCCGTCGACTTCGCCATGTCCTGCGACATGTTCTACGGCGACAACCCCTACGACCTCAACAAGAGGGCCAACGGCGGCTTCGTGTACGCCAGGGCCAGCGCCAGGACGGTGGCGTTCTACGACGCCTGGTACGAGGCGAGGAAGGCGCACCCGGGGAAGAACGAGCAGGACCTGTTCGACAAGCTCAAGCGCGAGCTGGCGGCGGCGCACGGCGTCGCGGCGCAGTTCGTGGACACCGACTACCTCGGCGGGTTCTGCGAGCGACGGAAGAGGAGGGACTTCAACAAGCTGTGCACGTTCCACGGGAACTGCGTCGTCGGGCTGAAGACGAAGCTGGAGAGGCTCCGCGGCGTGCTCAGGGAGTGGAAGGAGTTCAAGGACAAGGCCGGGAAGCCGGGCAGCAACGTCACCGCCCTAACGGACTGAGAATGCCGTCAGGTGTTGTGTATCGAACTGTGTGATAGTATAGCATAGTAGTACGTGATTGCTGATTATTTGTTTGAACTGCTGATTTGGGCATTGACATGCAAAAGATATGATTCATGTGCAGTAGCCATTTTGAATCTCATTTCCCTTGCCCCACCGTTTCCACTTGTAGAGCTTAGACCAGATTAAGGTCAACAGTAAACTTTTGGGTGCTTAACAAAGTAAATGCTACGTTGTCATGGAATGTAGTTTTTTTTCACTGAGATAGGTGCAGTGTGTGTGAGAGGGAGAGAAAAAAACTTTAAGAGAAAACCTATATATATCACGAGTTTCTTTTTACTGAGATATAGGTGCAGTGTCGCTGCTTTTCTTTCCAGCCACATTGCCCTCGCTCCTCCCACCCGTACGCATCCATGTCGTTGCCCTTTCTTGCGAACCTATATCATGATGACAACACGATACGCATTTGATATGATATTATATTGGCGAGATTATTACATCATCAAGAAAATTGTCTAGCCAAAAATACAATGCACATATTTAGAATGACAAATTTTGCATATTTTGATTAGATTTCGGTTGAATTATAAGTATGTTTGAATTTAAAAGGTATATATATATAGATATTTCAAAATTCATTCAAATGAACTAGCTTTGTAGCTATAAATCTTATCTTACTATTACTAATTGGTGTCTCTGTATTAATCATTTAATCCTCACCAAACACACAAGATTTTTTTTCTAAAATTGCTAAATGAAAAAATAGAACGTTGGCCGCCTCGCGGTTCTCCGCCTCCCCGTGTCGCACCATCTTCGGTGCCTCACGGTTGGGCACCTCACGGGCCTCCGCCTCCTCGCACCGCAGGGACGGATCCAAGAAGGGCCAGGCGAGGGCATATGTCCCCGTTCAACTTTTAATTTTCAGTGGACTTTGACCTATTTTAGTGAGATTTGAAGACCCATTAGATAAAGGCCCTCACTAAATTTTAGGTCCAGGTCCGCCTTGACGCGTCAAGACGCTCGCTCCGCCTCTACGTGCCGGGTCGTTACCTCCCCGCGCAAAACACAGGATTACTTGACACAGTGGCTCGCGGTTTTCCGCCTCCCCGTGCCAGGCCGTGTGCTCCTCTGGCTCGCGGCGCCGGCTCCGGCGGCAGCACCAGCAGGAGAGGGCGACGACCCCTCCGACAATAGCCAGTGCCACCGCAGCAGCTACAAGCGCCTTGAGCCACCACGGGGCTCCACTCCCCAAGACTGTAGATAGCACAAGGCCGAGGGACTCGAGGCCCAATGGTGAGACAACAGAGTGCAGAGGCTTGAGCTCGGAGCTTGTGAGTTGCTTGTGGCGAAGTGCAGAGAAGCTTTGTGTCCTTGAAGCTTGTGACTTGTGGATGGAGACAGGGGCGGAGACAAGGGGGTAAGGCCAACTCCAGCAGAGCCTCTAAACAAGCCCTCAACCCAAATTTAGAGAGTCAAACAAAAAAGTTATACTCCAGCAGGCCCTCTACTTGACCTCCTATTTTGGGGGCCCCTCCATTGTTAGGGGCTATTGCTGGAGTTGGGACAAATTATGAGGCCCTCAAAACATAGAGTTAGCCCCAACTTAATATTTAGAGGGTCAGATTTGAGGGCTATTGCTGGAGTTGCTCTGAGCACTAGATTTTTTAGTAAATTATTATAGCACAAGCCCACAATATTTGTTTAACTTGAAGCCTTTATTAACAGGCGTAAATGTGCAAAAAAAAAGATAGGCTATGCTCACTTCTTATGCTGTTTGACCTATAACACCCACCCTCCTTCGCCCAAAATTCGACTTCGGTGGAAATAAAGTCAAGGCTGGTATCAAGTCAACGTTGCATCACCGACCGGGCCGGGATATCCTCGTCGCCACGTCTGGTCTTACTTGACACCGTCCCGACATGTCGATCGTCCGATGCCGATTAAAAAGATGAATACAAAGTTAAGCAAATTTAGCTTTGTGTATCGGTTACTGAGCCGTGTGGGCTTAACTTCGCTGAACAAGCGTACGTACAGTACGTGCAAGGTAAACACGGGGGTGCAGCGCAGCGTAGAAGCAACTCGGCGAGCACGCCAAGCTTGTATAGTTGTATATATGGCGTGTGTCGCACTCGTCTCTTTGGCCCGTAATTGGAGGGGTCAACGAATCGCGGCAAAGAGCATCGAGCTCACAACCATGCACGCGTTCTCTGAAGTCTGAAACGGAAAACGCGAGGCCCTTCCGGCGATCGACCGGCGTGTCCGGCGGCTGGTTTTGTTCGCTGCGCCGTGCGGCGACCGCCGAAGTGAGTGGGTCGGTGGAGACTCATGAGTGATGGGCTAAATTTAGACGGGCCCAAAATTTGTTGTCGCTCAGGGATCGGAGTCCGGTCCACCAAAATTGAAAGGCCAGATTCTAGTGCTTTAGCCGTGCGAAAGTGTTTGGTTTTTGCCAGCGCCAGCCCCCAACCAAATCGTTGGTAAGCCAATTTTTGGGGTCCAGGAATCCACCGCCGGTGTTTTGGCCAATGTTGACGTGAAAATGAACTGGTTGGTAGTGTGAGCATGAAGGATCGCCAAACTTTGGTTACAATCCAAATAACGCATAGAGATGGGGTCAACGAGCAAAGAAATGGCAGGGCTGCCATTGGAAGCAATCCAAACGTGCCCATATCCATCCCTACAATTTGCTATAGAAACCGACCCTGCCGGCCTCTTTCTGAATTTTCCTCGACAATCCCCTTCTGACTGCATTTGCTACGTCCATGGAACGATGCAAACTTAAAACGTGTGACGGGTTGTAAGATCATCACTCTAATTACGTGGCCGTAATGTGGATCGATCATATATAGATTGTTTGCCCAAGAAAACACTGCAAAAACACGGGTTCTGAAAAGTAGTGTACAACGTACAGTGGCAATGACTTGTTCGATATGGGTACATAGCCTTGGGTTCGAGAAAGCAAAACACTTTTTAAATTTGGAAGCAATCCAATCACAGCATGGTGCCGCTTGTTATATATTGTGCCAAGTTTCAACTCTATTTGATATTGGCATTTGAATATAAATGTTTGCGTGTTCATGCATGCAATCATGTGCAGGGACCCTCTCCGCCAACAGGTTAGTAACTAGCAGTAGCCCGGCCAGGTAATAGCTAGCAGTATCATATCCCAGGTAGCACGTATCAGTAGCTAAGTTCAACGAAACTATATATATTGTTCAGTTTGCCGTCTGCATGTACCACAACTGGGCCGTGTAAAAGTCAGAGGGCAGATAGAGCGTGGGGTTAACGTCGGATAATCCCTTCTAGGGGCCGACGGCTGCATGTTATATGAGGCGCCCAGTGCGCAAGGCTTACAAGAGATCGGTACAATCTCGTGGTGTACAGGACATGCGGCAGTTGTGGAGATCCATGAATCTAGGGAGAGATAAGAGTTTATACAACTACTCTTATCTCTTTACAACAACTCTATCTCTAGCTACTTGTACAACAAGATCTACAGAATGTTCTGGACTCCAAATCGCCGGCACACACACAAGTATTGTACCGTGACAAATTACACACATTGTTTCTAATAGCCTCCCTCAATCACAACTTTCCTAAGTTGAGATTGACCTTGAAATTTTCATTTAATCTTACCGGAAGAGGTTTAGTGAATCCATCAGCCACTTGGTCTTTTGAAGACACAAAATCTATCTCAAGTCTCTTCTGTTTGACACAATCTCGGATGAAGTGATAATCTATTTCTATATGCTTTGTTCTGGCGTGAAACACAGGATTACTTGACAGATAAGTAGCACCTAAGTTGTCACACCAAAGTCGAGCTGCTCTAGGTGTCTTCACACCAATTTCAGATAATAAGGTTTGTATCCACATTACCTCTGCAGTAGCATTAGCAATAGCCTTGTACTCAGCCTCTGTACTTGATCTAGAAACAGTAGGTTGTTTTCTTGCGCTCCATGACACAAGATTACTCCCAAGAAACACTGCATAGCCACCTGTGGATTTTCTATCATCTATGCAACCGGCCCAATCAGCATCTGAGAAGGCACTCACAAGAGTAGAAGACGATCTATGAATTTTTAGTCCCAGTCCAGTACATTGCTTCACATACCTGAGTATCCGTTTTACTGCCTCCCAGTGAACAGTAGTAGGCGCATGTAGAAACTGACAAACCTTGTTAACAGCAAAGGCAATATCTGGTCTAGTCAGAGTTAAATATTGTAATGCTCCTACTATACTCCTGTATCTAGTGGCATCATGATCACCCAAAGATGTTCCTTCATGCAAGGATAATTTCTCACTAGTAGATAATGGTGTACTGACTGGTTTACTATCTGACATGCCTACTCTTTTGAGTAAATCGGATGCATATTTTTCTTGTGTAAGTAGAATACCATCCTTCACTTTGTTTACCTCTATGCCAAGGAAATAATGAAGGTTGCCCAGATCCTTGAGCGCAAACTCGCCTTTAAGATCGCTGAGCAGTGCAGACGTGGCTTTTTCTGTGGAACTTGCCACAATTATATCATCTACATATACTAGAACAAACATGGTTATGCCTCCCTTGCTAAAATAAAATAAGGATGTATCAGCAAGTGAAGCTTTAAACCCAAGTTTCAATAACTTGTCACTAAGTCTGGAATACCAGGCTCTTGGTGCCTGTTTTAATCCATATAACGCCTTGTCCAACTTACACACATATTGTGGTTTCAGTGGATCTTCAAATCCTGGAGGCTGCTGCATGTATACCTCTTCTTCTAGCAGTCCATGGAGAAAAGCATTCTGCACATCAAGTTGGCGAAGAGACCAGCCACAGGACACAGCAAGAGACAGAATAATGCGAATAGTAGCTGATTTGACAACAGGACTGAAGGTTTCTTCATAATCAATTCCGTACCTTTGCTTGAAACCCTTCGCAACGAGACGTGCTTTGTATCTATCAAGTGTGCCATTGGACTTCCTTTTTATCTTGTACACCCATTTGCACCCTATGATATTTCTTCCCCGTTGTGGTGGAACAAGATGCCAGGTCTTGTTGTGCATAAGAGCATCATATTCGGCGTTCATGGCGTCCTTCCAGTGCCTGTCCTGCAGTGCATCATCCAGACTACAAGGTTCACCAGTAGCTGTTAAAAGTCCATACCGTATGGTGCCATCAGTGTAGGTCTTCTCCTTGCGAATGCCCCTCTGGAGGCGTGTGACGGGCCGGCCTGGTGCTGGCGGGATTTGTATTGGTGCAGACGGACCAGCCGCAGAGGAGCCAGAGGAAGAGATCTCCCTCGGGGAGGGCGAAGGGGCGCCTAGGCTCTGGTCGGACGCAGGTGCAGCAGCTCGATCCACCTGGACAGGCGACGGGCGCACCGATTCGTCGCGGGACCCCAGGGCAGACGCGGTCGGCAGATCCGGAGGTTGTTGGTGCGACGTAGCGCCGGGGGACGGCTCCGGCAGGGAATGGACCGGCGACCGATCCGAGGCAGCTGCAGGCGCTGATGTTGCTAGAGCTAGATCAAAATTGGTAACCGTGCTGGGTCCAGTGCCATTAGCGGATGTAGGAGAAGCTTCTGTGCTGATTGCTTCAGAGTTCCTGCGACCAGAAAATTCACCAGAAAATGGAGCACCACTAGTGGGCAGGTTAGGCACTTGATCATCTGTATTACTGTCCCCAGACCTAGTCGCAGATGAAGACGGAATGAGCAGGATTTCTGACCGTAGCCGAGCTCCTGCATTGGGATTTAATGTAGAGAACGGGAAGACATGCTCATCAAACACTACGTCTCGTGAGATATAAACCCGGCCAGAGGCGACTTCTAGACATTTGTATCCCTTATGGTGATCACTATAACCAAGAAAGACGCATTGTTTAGAACGGAATTGGAGCTTATGAGAATTATATGGCCGAAGATTGGGCCAACATGCGCAACCAAAGACGTGAAGAGATGAGTAGTCTGGTTGTTGTTTGAATAAACGCTCTAGGGGCGTGTCATTATTGATAACTTTACTGGGAAGGCGATTGATGAGGTATGTGGCGGCAAGGAACGCCTCGTCCCAAAATTTGATAGGCATGGAGGCATGGGACAGAAGTGAGAGTCCTACCTCAACAATATGACGATGCTTTCGTTCCGCGGCACCGTTTTGTTGATGTGCATGCGGGCAGGAGACAAGATGTGAGATGCCAACCTTGGCAAAAAAAGAATTGAGTTTCTGATATTCACCACCCCAGTCAGTTTGGACCGCCTTAATTTTGCGGTCAAAGAGTCTCTCAACAAGCATCTGAAATTCGTGGAATTTTTGAAATACTTCTGACTTAAATTTGAGAAGATAAATCCATGTGAACTTACTAAAATCATCAATGAAACTGACATAGTATTGTTTTCTACCAACAGACTCACGAGCTGGACCCCATACATCAGAAAAGACTAAATCTAGAGGAGCACTAGACTCACTAGTAGAAATAGGATATGGAAGCTGATGCGCCTTAGCCTGTTGGCAAGCGTCACATACATGCTCAGGGCCAGACTCTGGGGTACATGGTAGATTATTATTGCTAATGACACGCTGAATGGTAGAGGATGCAGGGTGCCCCAGACGCGCGTGCCACTGGGACAGGGACGGTCGGGTGGCAGTGAGGACTTGCTTTATTGACGACAAAGGAAGAGGGTACAGGCCGCGCCGACATGGTCCTCTAAGCAGAATTTTCTTGGTGTCCTGATCCTTAACCAAAAAATAATCAGGATGAAATTCCATAAACGCTGAATTGTCAGAAGTGAGTCGATGAACAGAAACTAGATTCTTACTTGCTTGTGGAACATGAAGGACATTTTTCAATTTAAGATTGCGACTAGGGGTAGTAATAACAGATTGACCAATGTTTCGTATTGCCATACCTGACCCACTTGCAGTGTGGATCTGATCGCTGCCGGTGTACTTCTCATGAGCAGCCAATTTGGCTAACTCACTGGTGATGTGGTCGGTGGAGCCACTGTCGGTGTACCAGTTGGTGTCGATGTTGTAGGAGCTGGATGCCGCAGCTGCTGCTACATGCCTTTCTTGAGGGACAAAGTCCTCATCGAAGCGGTACCAGCAGCGATTCGCCATGTGCCCCTCCTTGAAGCATACTTGGCAGATGGGTTTGTCCTTGTTCTTGGAGCCGCCATCGCGAGGATTGGAGTGGCCACGGCCACGGCCCCTATTGTTGTTGTTGAAGGGACCGCGGCCACGCCCACGTTGTTGCTGGCCACCGCGACCACGGTTGGAACCGCGGCCGTTGCCACGCCCGGCCATGTTTGCCGAGCTTTGGTCCCCTCCATGGACAAGCTCTTGGCGAGTCTCGAAGTTCAGGAGCTGGGAGTAACACTCCTGGAGGGAGATTGGTTCCACCCCGCTGATGAGGGCGGACGAGATGGACTCAAATTCTGGTCCAAGGCCGGTGAGGATGTATTCCACCAGCTCGTCGTCCTCAATGGAACGGCCCGCCTCCACCAGATCGTCGCTGAAGCCTTGCATCTTGGCGAAGTAATCAGCAACAGATAGGTTGCCTTTCTTGGTAGTGGAGAGGGCAACACGCAGATTGATTGCGCGGGCGCGCGTCTGGGAGGCGAAGATGGCCTGGATCGCGCACCAGGCTGCCGCCGCGGTCTTTGCCTTGGCGATGTGCACCATGATTTCCCTGGATACCGAGCCAAAGAGGAAGCTCAGGACCTGATTGTCCGTTGCATCCCATTTTGCAGCAGCCGGGTTGGGGATCTTCTTCCCTTCGGCATCATCGAGCTGCGCCGGAGGCTTGGAAGTGGCGCCCGTCAGGTGCTCGTAGAGCTGAGCACCACGGACCTGGGAGAGGATTTGGGGCTGCCAGATGCCATGATTGGATCGGGTGAGTTTTTCAGAGACGGCATTGGGATCAAGGAGGCGATGGTTGTTTGTGCTTGGGTTTGCCATGATCGGTAGGATCGATCAAGCTCTGATACCATGTAAAAGTCAGAGGGCAGATAGAGCGTGGGGTTAACGTCGGATAATCCCTTCTAGGGGCCGACGGCTGCATGTTATATGAGGCGCCCAGTGCGCAAGGCTTACAAGAGATCGGTACAATCTCGTGGTGTACAGGACATGCGGCAGTTGTGGAGATCCATGAATCTAGGGAGAGATAAGAGTTTATACAACTACTCTTATCTCTTTACAACAACTCTATCTCTAGCTACTTGTACAACAAGATCTACAGAATGTTCTGGACTCCAAATCGCCGGCACACACACAAGTATTGTACCGTGACAAATTACACACATTGTTTCTAATAGGCCGACCACGAGACAGTGTATATACAGACTGCTGATGAGAACCTGACGAACCTGAGACCAGCAGCCATTTTACGTTTGAGCTGCCTGCCCGCGATCCATCCGAACATCAGCGTTGCTTTTCAATGCAAAATGAACACCGTGACGACAAATCTCTTGCGTTTCCTACTTGTAGCAGCCATCGGCACCGTAGCCTATGTTGTGCTGCTACAGCAGCGTTCTCCGATCCCGTGCGCCCACGTCGACGTGCCGGCAGCCACCTTGCGCAATGGAACTGATCATCAAGCTGGCTATCCTACTATGGTATCCACGCAAGTAACTAATTACTAGCTGCGTCGATCCCTAATGGCCTTTGTTATTTTTCGTTTCAATACTTATGGTTGTGATTTGGTAGCCCATGAACTCTCAGTTTATATTACGCCGCAGGAGGGCAGTGGTTCACCTGACGACGGCGACAAGCAGCTTGCGGAGGTGCTGAGGAGAGCGGCCATGGAGGACAACACCATCATAATGACCTTCACGAACGAGGCGTGGACGGCGCCCGGCTCCCTCCTGGACCTGTTCCTGGAGAGCTTCCGCACGGGCGTGCGGACGGAGCCCCTGCTCCGTCACCTGGTCATCGTCGCCGTCGACGCCGCGGCGTTCGAGCGGTGCCGGCGGGTGCACCCGCTCTGCTACGCGCTCCCGGCCGCGGCGAATAACCACCGGAGCTACGCGTCGGAGCAGCGGTTCATGGCCGGGGACTACCTGGACATGATGTGGCGCCGGAACCGGTTCCAGGCCCGCGTCCTGGAGCTCGGCTACAGCTTCGTCTTCACGGACGTGGACATCGTCTGGTTCCGCAACCCGCTGCTGCGCATCCCCGTCGCCGCCGACATGGCCTTCGCCTGCGACTGGTACTCCGGCGGCAACCCCTACGACCTCGACAAGAGGGCCAACGGCGGGTTCGTGTACGCCAGGGCGAGCGCCAGGACGGTGGCGTTCTACGACGCCTGGCACGCGGCGCGGGCGGCGTACCCGGGCCAGCACGAGCAGTTCGTGTTCGACCAGGTGAAGCGGGAGCTGTCGGCGCGGCACGGCGTGACGGTGCAGTTCGTGGACACCGCCTACCTCGGGACGTTCTGCGAGCGGAGGGGGAAGGGGAAGGACCTGCGCAAGCTGTGCACGTTCCACGCCAACTGCGTCATCGGGCTCAAGGCCAAGCTGGAGACGCTCCGCGGCGTCCTCGACGAGTGGCAGCGGTTCAAGGCCAAGGCGGGCGCCAACGGCACCGTTCTTACAGACTGATGGATGGACTGATGGATGCCAGTAATTACATAACATGTCATCATAATTACTGATGTGTCATGCCATTTAACGTGTATAAAACTCCCAGTGAGAATAGCCTCAAACCCGGCAAGTGAACGTACTGGATCCAGGATGGAAGCTGAGTATAGAGGGGTGCCAAATGCAGTAGCAGAAATGTGCTGGCTTCGGCAACTTTTGTATGAGCATCATCGGTCTCCAGCCAGCATCAACGGACCAAGCACATTAAAATTTATCTGCATTTTGTCCGCGACAAGGTTTCTATGGGCGAGCTCAAAGTCCTGCACATTCCATCAGCTTACCAGTATGCAGACGTTTTCACTCAGAGGCAGTCTGAACATTACACCATGTCCTGACTGTGGGCTGTTGGTGAACTCAGGCTTCAGCAGGTGGATCACGTTCTCCGCACGCTTCGAGGTCACGCCGAGTCCACGGCTCTCTCCTCTCCGTCAGTTTAGCTAGCCTTTCGTTGTACCAAGAGTCGTGGAGCTTTTGCTTGCTTAGGAGTAAGGACGGAACAGGAAGCATGAGGGAGCCAGCACGTGGCTAGTACTAGCTCACTCACGGAGTGCAGCACTGAAAAGACACAGACACTGCCATTATCAGATTCCTTTATTTCTTTGCCTAAACAAGTAACAAAATTTGGTCGATATCACACATCGAATGATGATTTATGTAGTTTATTCAGTTTCAATTATACAACTAGATCTTACTTGGAAGGAACCAACTAAAGAGCTCAACTAGCCAGATGCTCACGTTAAAAGTTTATGCATATAGGATTAGATGGGACTCCGGAAAACATCAAATGGCACAATTTATGAATTACTATAGCATCAATTTTACTTACTAAAAATTGTGATACTTAACAACATATATTAGTTAGCCCCGACTTTTGTATAATGACTACGTGGGTTCCGTCATAATGTAATAACTTCAATTTGAATCCTACAATTTAGTGGGATTTTGTTTAAAATCATGATACTTTAAATAATGATTTAAACAAAATCTATTGAATTTCAGCGTCAAAACATCATTCATTTTATAACATATTGAATACAATAAAAAAACTCAAATCACAGTCTGTGGCGGGCCATATGGCCCGGCAACGCCGCGTAATTTTCTAGTAATATTTAAATCCACCAACTCGCTTACTATTGACAACTCGTTCGACAATCACATAGGAGGTACACGCATGAAGCTTGGTCACCAGCTGTCAGAGATTCAGAGAATGGAGAGATGCCAAAGATCGCCACACACCACATACGTATACGACACAATATAAAGTCATCTTGAACACAGATACGTACTGCTCCATGGTCTACTCCAAGTATACGTACATACATTTCCCCTTAAATTTCTACTATATGTATCAACCCAAGATACCCTATCGTCACATGTGCCATAAACTACACCACAAGCCACAGTGAGACGATGCAAGCAACCATCACGTAGTAGCCAACAAGAGTAATAGGAGCAAGCAGCAGCGCAGGAGGTGAAGCAGAGGCGTTGTAGTAGGGCACGTAACCGCCGGTAGGAGGCCCATAGCTGTTTGGTTGCTGTGGCATGTACTGACCCCCTGCGCCGCCGCAGCAGACGACGGCTACCGGCGGGCACGGTGTCTGTGACCCAGGTGCCGAAGGCGGCGGAGGCGGCGCGGACGGCAGCGACGACGGCGCCGGTGGCGGATAGCCGCCGTAGATCGGCAGCGGCTTCCCTGGTGGCTGATCACACTCGGCGCCGTTGCACAGGACGGGGGGCGTGGTAGTGGTGTTGCTGCCCTCACCAGTTGCGTAGTTCATAGCTGCTGCCAAGAGCAAGGCGTGGACTAAGACGACGGGCGCCATCGCCATGACTCTGAGCGCGCGCTGGCCCCGGCCTTCTGTGTGAGAGTGAAGGAGCAGGTAGCTAGGGAGACGTACCTGAGAGGAGATATATGTTGATGGATCGATGCATTATGTTGTCCTGGGACGATGGATCGAGTATATGTTCGTCACCGAGTGAAGCGAGGCGTGTGCATGCAGGCTGACACATGGTGAGCCAGATGATGTTGGAGGCTAGCCACGTACGCTAAGGAAGATGAAGACACACCATCACCGCTCTCTTGGCTTCCCATGGTCAAGAGCTCCGGAATAGACGACGTACGCGAGTTGCATCCAGCGGGATGCCTCTGGGCTCTGGCCGTTCCGTCTGCCGTGCATACTTGCATCTCTCCGGCCTCCCGTCTCCATACACATCAGCAACCTTGACACAGTTGACACGGCATGGTTACACAAGATGACAAGATTGATGATGGAACCTTCAGGTTCGTCTCTCTCGCGCGCTTGCACATGTACACAAACTGCGCAGTAGTTAATAGTTCCAATTTGACAGGGCAGGATATATTCCAGGAGAGGCCGAAATCAGCTTTATATATAAAACATCCTCAAATGATACTGGGATTACCAGTTTACAATAGAGCACACTCCGCTCGAGGAGCAGCATCCAACAAACCCGTAACGGGGCTCTCTAGGCCGCGCGCCAAAGATAGCAAGGCACTACTCGCAACGAACAAGCTAAAGGGTCATGAGACCATTACAAATCGACCGGACCCGACCTTCCGCGGAGCCTACGACTCCGCCACCAACGGCTACAGGAAAACCTCCAAACAACGCCTTCAGAAAGGCAAAGACGCGACTGCGCCACCATTTGGTTTTCACCACGGAGAGCTTTCGCGAACCGCCGTCGAACGTGACTCTGCAGACAACGCCCTCAAGAAGGAAGAGCGAACGCCGTTGCCCAACACGACATCGGGTCAAAGCTTACGCTTGAGGACCACCGTCCGACGAGCCGAGAGCACCTGGACCGATCCCACTCGCTTCCTCCACCGCCCACCATCGCAGCCGCCGAAGCTCGTCCACTAGGTTCCATATGCACCCGCTGGCAACACCCGACACATCGAGAAGGTTTGGGGACCTCAATTGTCCCCAAAACTTCTGCCGTCCCCTCAATGAGACGACATCGTGCTTCACAAGTGAGATATAAGGCATGAACCCAGAGGTGGAAACTTGGCGACGCTACGGGGATGGCTTTGTCGGCGACGCGAAAACGAAGGCAGTGCCGCCGGCCATGAAGAAGCCGCAAGCAGGGGCCGGGACGAGGGTCGGAGCCGCCCCAGACGCCGCCACCGCCAGGGAACGCCAACGCCCGCCCTAATCCCGACCGGAGTTGCAGACCACAAGGCCAAGTCACCGGACCGCCACCACGACGGCGTCCGCTGCCACCGCCTCGCCAACGATGCCCGCCGCTCCAGTCAGCAACCGGCGGGGCCCGGGGCGCCAGTCTAGGACTCGATTCCCCAGATCTGGCAGCCCCGCAGCACCAAGCCGACAACGGGCAGGGGCCAGCGCCAGGCCGCCGAGCCGCCCTGCGCTGCTCGCCCCGTCGCGCCGCGCCGCCGGCCTGCGCCCGGCCACCGCCCCGGCAGCCACGGTCGGTGGCCCTCACCATGGTCAACGGACCAGGCAGGTCGAGCCGGCCGAGCACTGCAAGGCAGCCGCGGGCGCTCGCCCGAGCCCCCACCAGCCGGCGCGCCGGAGGATCCGGCCGCTCCGCCCGCATGCCCGGCCGACCGCCGGCCGCACACCTAGGGCGGCGGTGCCGCTAGATCCGCCCGCTGCCGCCGCCCTCCCAAGGCCCGTCGGGCTTCCGGCGAGGCTCTCCGGCGGCGGCGAGGGGGGAGAGGGTGGGGAGGAGGGAGGAAGTCGGCGGCCGGCGGGAGGGCCGCCCGGGGGCGAGAAGAGAGAGGGATCACAGGGCAGGATATATTAAGCGTCTTATATTTCAAAATCTATAAAATTGCGACGTCGCATATCCAGTAGTTGGCCCGAATAAAAAAAACTCAGCTATTCCTTCAACAGAAGGTGTCTCGTCAGCGCTGTCAGCAATTAGAAAAAGTTACCTAGTTCAACGAGAGTTTTGCCTCTTTCTGAGCCAGCTCATGCTACCGGATCTGGCAATGATCGATCGAGTGGAAGTATATATACGAATCGTTAGCGCGCTGATGAGCCAAAACGCTAGCTGCGATTATTCCTTAAGTTGCATCTCACAAAAAACCAACATCATCGATCGACACTACTAACAAAACTACGATTAATTGGCTCATCATGATCAGTCCGTCAGCGCGGTGGTGTTGCTGCCCAGCAGCTTGGCCTTCTCCTTGAACCGCTTCCACTCGTCCAGCACCTCGGTGAGCTTCCGCAGCTTGGACTGGATCCCGACGAGGCAGTTGGCGTGCACCGTGCACACCTTGTAGAAGTCCTTGCGGAGGTCGCAGAAGCCGCTGAGGTAGGCCGTGTCCACGAACTGCACCCGCACGCCGTGGCGCGCCGCCAGCGCGTGCTTCACCTGGTCGAACACGTACTGCTCGTGCGCGCCCGGGTACCCCGCCCGCGCCTCGTACCAGCTCCCGTAGAACGCCACCATCCGGGGGCTCGCCCTCGCGTACACGAACCCGCCGTTGGCCGTCTTGTTCAGGTCGTACGGGTTGTCGCCGTAGAACCAGTCGCACGACATGGCCATGTCCGCGCCGATCGGTATCCGCAGCAGCGGGTTCCGCAGCCAGATGATGTCCACGTCCTGCGCACAAACATTCACGCACGCATCAGAAATTTGATCCAAATCTCGCAGCTCGATTTGGGTTATATATGATAGTTGGATTTGGATATTTATATATATGTATATATGTAACCGTGAAGACGAAGCTGTAGCCGAGCTGGAGGACCCGGGCCTGGAACCGGTTCCGGCGCCACATCATGTCGACGTAGTCCTTCTTCATGTAGGACTGCTCCGTCGCGTAGTCGACGCCGTCGACGCGGAGGTGGTAGCAGAGGCGGTGCACGTGCTGGCACCGCTCGTAGGCCTTGACGTCGACGGCGACGACGAGCAGGTGCTTGAGCAGGGGCGCCGTCCGCACGCCCAGCCGGAAGCTCTGCAGGAAGAGGTCCAGGAGCGAGCCGGGCGCCGTCCACGCCTCGTTCGTGAAGGTCATGATGATGGTCTTGCCATCCATGGCGGCTCTTCTCAGCATCTGCCCCAAATTGTCGTCAGGTGAAGCAGCAACCTGCGAAGAGTGTGCACCCGCACGCACAGAGTCCATCATCGTAACCAAACAATGCAAACTTGAAACCAACGTAGCAAGTAATTAGCAGGAGATCAACGCAGTGCTTAACGCAGCCATGCATATACACATATATACACAGACCATGCTGGGATCTACCTGAGTTCCGTTACCCAAACCCAAGGCGGATTCTTGATCTGCCGGCAGGAAGGCACAGGGGCACGGAGCAGCCGGCAGCAGCACCACCAAGCAGGCCGCGGCGGCGGCGGCTCCGAGGAAGAAACACAGGAGATTATTTCTCGTGCCGTGGCTGCACATCGTCTTCGTCTCCATCGAAGACGAAGAGAGGTTGGGTAACTTGGGTTGCAGGCAGACGAACAGAAATCCCAAGGTCTCGACGACGAACCCCAAGAGGCAGCAAGCTACTTGTAGTGGAGTGCCAGTGCCACTTGTAGTGTGGAGTGGTATACTGTATAGCATGTATATAGTGTATATAAAGTACAAGTAGACGGCGAACTGGAATGCATCAATTGTTTTTGTATGTTCTCCGGAGCTGCCATGAGTCAAGGACTTACGGTGTTGTTTACTACTCCGTACTACGGAGTAGGAACTTATGATACACGTACTGTTGGCTAGATCTTCTAGCCGTCACTGTCTCACTGATATCAAGATGTCAGATCTACTGTGGTTGCTTATAATGAATAGCGCCGTTAAGTACGTGCCATATGATGATATTGATTAAACAATTTTGGGTTATTGTAGTCCTAACACTCGATTGACATGCACAGATATACAATTAGCCCTCTTCTGGAATGGTCGTCCCCGGAACAAAGAAAAACAAGGCGCCATTAATCCGCTCCTGAACCAACGAAATCTCGTTCTTCTTGTAGGCATGAAAAGACCTAGTTTAATGTAGGAGTAGAACTTAGAAGAAAGGCCACGAGTTGGCCTTGTATAGGAGGATGATGAAGTCTGGGGGTCCTCGTTTGATCATCACGATCATTTTGGGATCCTCAATTTGTTTTTTTACTGTATCGTAGAAGGGTGGACACAAAGTGGACACGTGATCCCGGTGCCATAGGCCGTTGAAATGGTCTTCGTTTAATTATCTCGACCGATTTCAGATGCTCAACTAAGTCAACTGGCACATTATGACCAGGCTACGATACTTTTAAATAAACCCACCTTATCATTTTGTATATGCGGAAGAAAGAATGAAAGAAATTAAATACTACCTCAGTTCCCAATTATGTAATATTCGCTATTGACTTATTCACAATGTCTGATTATTTATCTTATTTATGACTTATTTATCGTCAATGTATGCTTTTTAATTAATTTTGACTAAATTTTTCATATAATAAATAGTCAAACATTGCGAGAGAAAAAATCAATAATGAAGAGTAATTTAAAATTCTAAAAACTGCCGACCAGTTTATAGACCGTTCATAAAAACACATTCTAAAACTACCGACCGCTCCACTTACGTGTGGGCGCATATATAGTTTTAAAGAGCATATAGTGTATAGCTAGTGCATTGCAGAGGTTATTATCTGTTGTATTTCGTTGATATGGGTATACAACCGTTGGAAGTGCTTTGAGAGCGTCAGAGAGAGCGTTGGCTACTGCTAAGAAAGCAGGAATATCGAACTAGCTAAGATTGACATGAATTAAACCAGCTAATATATATTCCAGCTGACTCCGTTGAACGAGGATCCATGACAATTGGCAGCTCACATATATATATGATCGAGTACAGTACGTGTCAGGCAAAGAGACTTGACTTCATTCATTAAAAGTCGCCTGTCTTGCTCACGCCGATACAATTATATGTTAGTGTAGTTTAGAAAAAGGAATAACTGGCCTCAAGCGTTTGTAGCTCGTGCACGCTATCGTTTAGTGTCTCTGCAACTGCCAATGGGCATATACCGCCTTCCTTGCTCGATGGCAGGTCGACCTGGCAGTCCATGCGCGCCGGTGGATCTTTGCTCCTCAACATATCCCAGCTCCCTCTCCTTTGTAGCCTTACACAGCACTAAAGGTCTAACTGTGGCTGAGAGTAGGAATTGTACCTTTTGTGTTTACGCAAGTACTAAACGGCAGCTGATATGCGAGATGCATGCAGTGATGCAGGTGTTGTTTGTGACCAAGGTGTTCCATCCAAACATCCACGGTGCACCGGGAACATTGGCCTCGACGTCTTGAGCCACCGATGGAGCTGTGCGCTGACCATTTCCAAGGTCTCAAACCCGTGTCGACTGGGACGCCGGGTGCATGCCTTGTGACTTTTCATGCATGTCAAGGATTATTAAATTGCAGTTGTTACCTTCTGGAACAGCAATGGTCTCGTGTGATATTCCTCTTCGCAGCTTTCCCCTCTAGCAAAAATGTTGAGCATTTCACTTGTCCTTGTGCCTCTCTGTATGCTCCATTGTATGATTGTAACTCGACCAGCACCGTCAGAGTTGGATGCCCACGTAGTGGACAGAGACTCGAAGGTTTGCGACGATCCACAGCGAGCATTGGAGTTCAATATGCTTTGTACATTTTGATCCACTCACAGCCTCACAGCAACAAGAACACTGAGCCGGAAGAACGCTTATTCAAAACATCAGGTACTGAGTAAAGCTTCTACTGCACCAGTACAAGGCTAGAAATGTACACCATTGAGTTTACAAACGATCCTCACGGGATTTTCCCTGTGTTCAACTTACGCAGGAGGATGTACCAACTACTAAACACAACTACAGCCTCTTCCACAGTAAACAGTTACGTCCAATGTATCATCCCTCTCCAGGGATCAAGTGAGATTCCAGGGTGGCACGAACCATCAATTGTCTGTGCCGAAGTAGCGATCACCATATTCTCCCAGTCCAGGGATGACCCTGAATTCCTCGTTAAGACCATAATCAATCTCGGATGTTACAATCTTCAGCAATGGAAATCGCTTGCAAACACATTGAATCCCTTCAGGAGCCTGCTCCCAGAAAAAGGTAGCAGGGTTATGCGACAAAAAAAGAGAACAGGCAATAAAACCGTGCGCAAAGAGATATACCGATATGAGATTTAGGAAAATGATTCGGTCCTCAGGAACACCTTTCCTTATAAGAAGGTCAATAGCTTGATTTGCTGAGTTGCCTACAAAACAATAGAGTAAAATGTCAAATTTTGAGTAAAATGAGATGAACTTCAGTCATTTGCTCATAGCCTGTAAATATGAACTGATTATCAAGCACAATAAGCATCTAGAAGGTAAAGTGATAGACAATTCTTGAAGCTCCAAAAAGGGATAAATATAGACCACATTTATTTATTGAGGTCACAACACAACGAAAGAGTAGTTAATTCACCACTCCATCAGATTTTACATAAGTCGGCATTTCCTAACAGATATGCTAATAAACAGGATTCTCAATTCATTGATTGTACTTCTGTGACTGCAAGCTTAATTGTCCTTGAATGATAGTCTCAAGACAATTCATGGTCCAAGTCATTTGTAGATGCACACACAAAGTTTAAAGGGCTTCTTCGCTAACACATGTTCACAACCTAAATGGAATTTCTTCAGTTCGAACAAATAATGAGCAGAAACAGAATAGCAGGCAAAACTGACCTGTACCAAGCACTGGATCCAAAAGTAGAACATGCCGTTCAGCAATATCCATTGGAAGTTTGTGATATACAAGCTAGATGCAGAAAGTGTGATACAGTTACTCATGGGGGCAGATTTGATCAGTTCAAAGTTTTTCTAGAAACCATTTAATATGAGATCTGAATGCTTACTTGTTGTCCGTTGTCTCCAACACGATGTATTAGAATTTTCCCAATTTTTATTCCTTTACAGCAAGCACGCAATGCATTCTCCATACTCTCACCACTGCAGTTATATAATGTGTAAAAAAACTGATTAGTCAATACCTTTATCAATATATTAAAAACGTGCACAAGATTGACTGCAAAAATGCATACATCATAAGGGCAAAGTTGGGAAATGATACATGAAATTCAGTACAGGTTGATTGCACAGGAGTAAAGCATGAATGTGTTCAGCACCATGTGGTTGATGATAAAGTATGAAATCTATAAGGAATAGAGTACTCGAGAAAGAAGAGTAAGAGTATCCAGATAAAGCAGTAAATAATTACTCTGGTTTACAATACATGTTGCAACAGCATGACGAATATTGAAAACAAAAGGTTCTGCCTGCCAAGATATAGGTGCAAAGCTCTATGAATAACAAATACCGTTGTGCATGATTGTTTAACATAATGTGCCACAATAATTCATAGTGTGCTGCCTATCATTAGGTTCCCTGCTTCTGGAAATGTCTGTGCTTGTTTGTTGGAGTCGACAGTAGCTTTTTGGCTTACCTTCGCACAATAGACACTCCACAGAGCTTCTTGCAGAAGTCGACTCCCATATAAACCGATCCTGAACCAACAGTATGGCATGAGATGACGTTCAGCCAAAAAAATGCATTTTTATTACCCAAAGTAAATATACATACACCTCACAAAATTTGATGAAAAGAAAACATCGTCTGAAACGAAAATGATCGTTAACAGACTTTAGTTTGGTTTCCCAACGAAATTTCAGATATATATACAAAATTAAACTTTTCTGAATCCCTTTTTTTAGCCAACCACAAATTACCACTTCAAAGACATCAGTCACACTTGTGCAAATCTGCTACCATATTTCAAGGACAGCTAATTAATCCCTTATTGTCTCGTTCAGGTGGCTAAGTCTTTTGAAACTAATTGTAGACTATTTAGCAACTAAGATGGCACACAGTATCATATTATTTTACATAGTTACAGAAGATATTCCTGGAGCGCCTAAACCCAAGTCAAACATTCTAGATGGGAGAAGATGGGAAAGTAAATAATAATAAGGTGAACAATTATGTGGAGGCAAGATATATGGTGGGACTTGCAAATACCTGTTGGAGTAATAACCTGCTTTTCTGTAAATGGCAAATGACCCAGACCATGCTCTACTACCTGACATGGTAAATTTCATACATCAGTTAAATGAATTGATACAGCCATGAAATTAAAGAAGGAAAATTCTATGAAAATATAGTAGTACCAAACGGATCAGCCGATCTGAATAAAAAACAAAGTCGGGTGTAGTGATGTCTCTGTCACGAATAAGAGTATGCATTCCTCGGATCTGTCAAATTGATTATAAAAGACAAATGGAATTATGAAATCACCAACATAACAGTACTAATTCAAGAGATCCATAAGGCTTACTAGCTTTACCTGAAAAGTTGATTGAACTACATGAACATTCGGATAGAATTTGCACAGGTCATGTTGACCAAGCTTCGTACGGATATGTTGAACAATCAGATCAACTGCTACATGGTTATCACCTCCTCGTGGAATAATCACGTCAGCGTACTTCTTTGAAGGAAGAACAAAATCATCAAATGCTGGCTTTACAAACCTCCCATACTACAGATGCCAGCAGAATTTCATGTTAAAATACAGAAATTTATACATAAAAAAGGAAACATGTAATGGGTGTAAAGATAAACCACAAGGTTATTAAAGCACATGTAAATCACCTGGTCAAGCACCGAGCTAATATCTCTACCCCTTTCAACTGTATCGCGCCTGATTCTTCGAGCAAGCCTAATATCAGCATCTATGGACCCCCAAAAAGAAATGAAAAAAAAACAGTTAATACATGAAGAACCTAATAATGATATAGCATGCCAACATATAACAGTGATAAAGTGCAGAACCTGTGTCCACAAAAATTTTCATGTCCATCAGATTGCGAACTCTCTGATCATGAAAGACTAAAATTCCCTCCAAAATGATGACATCTGATGCATTGACCTGGCAAAATAAAATTAGACAAGCCACTTAGCTAGGAAAAGGGTTGTGAAGTGTATCAGCTTACACGAGTTTGCTACTTTTCAACACAGAATAAGAAATAAAAGGAACAAAAATGCTCCAGAGTTATTCTAAAGGCCAATGGCATGAACTCAAACTCACTAAGGAAAGGCAACTTTATCATGCTGGCAGGTTTACAAGTGATTGCTACCTTCCTAAAGGTTTCAGAGCACCGTCTGTGCTTCTTGAAGTCATATATAGGAACATTTACAGGCTGAGCACGTTTCAGCTGTCCCATGCATTCCAGAAGTTGTTCTGTATCAAATGCATCTGCAAGAAAAGAAACAGTTTATCCCACATTTCAACAAAGAGTCAATTAGCGCTCTGATCACTACAGGTAGGGTACAAATGGCAAATGAAGTACCAGGGTGATCAAAATTGTAGTCTTGGGCATGTGCAGATTCTTCAGCGGTTAGGCCACGATAGAATGAATCCTGCAAAATTACAAGCCCAAAATGAGTTCAAGCGGTTCTTCAGAAGTCACAGTTTGATTGATTTGCAGGACTCATCAAACCTAGTTCAAATTGGCTATTTGATCGCTGAACTTTTAGAGAAGACCCTGGAACTGACCAACGTGAGACCACAAGGTAGTTAAAAAGGAAGAGTGCGAAATTGCTAGCATTCGCATACAGATTTGCAGGAATCTCATGTATCCTTAGCTAGGTAAAAATGTCCAGGCTACTATCCACAACCTTCAGATTGACAAACTGTATAGTGCGTAGCTTGGACACACTTTACAAAACCAGTAAACTACAAAGCAAAAATTAACAAGACAAAGCAGTAGCTGACTAGCAGCAGGTGAAGCTCTCGAACCAAAACAACCCAGCCGCAGAAGCAGCAGTGGTCACACATACCTGGTTTACGAGCACGACGCGGTGGTCGTGCAGCTGCTGGATGATCATGTCGCACACCGTCGTCTTCCCCGACGCCGTCCCTCCCGAAACCCCTTGAGAAAAAAAAATCAAGCGAAAATTCACAAACAGGACCACCACCACCAGAACGAGGAGCCAGCGCGCGGGAGGTAAGGGATGGGGGGCTGCAAGAGAGACCTACCGATGACGAAGGGCTGCCGGGCGGCGGTCGGGGAGGCGAGCTCCACCGCCGCAGCGGCGGCGGCGGCAGTGCCGTTGGCGTAGACGGTGCCGTTGGAGTGCGCGGCGGCGGGGGAGGCCCTGGCGGAGGAAGGGGAGGATGGGGCGGAGGGGGAGGAGAGGCGGAGCGCCTCGAGGCGGAGGCCGCTGAAGTGCGCCCCCACCGCCGCCTCCATGACGTCGTCGACCGCCTTCTCCGGCATCGCACGCACCCTCCCGCGCCGCCGGCCGATCGGGATTCGGGGATTGATTCGCGGGTTTCGCTCTCCCTCGTCGGTGGGGACTCGTTTTTTGCTGGCAGGCTTTGTGATGGGGGCCCCGTTGCCGGATGAGGGCAACGGTGCAGGGAGGTTTGGGATTTTTTTTTTTTTTGAGCTCAGGGAGGTTTGGGATTGGGATGGGTGGGAAAGTGCACGTTCCTCACTCACAGTGGACGACGAACATGATGCGCCCCGGCACGGCGCACACCGGCACAGGGCAAAAGATGCTCGGTTCGGTTTCGCCTGTCTGCGCTACTGCAGGTGCTCCCGTTCTCACTTCACTTGTGCACTTGGCTTTTAGGCCTCGTTTAGATCCCAAAATCCACCACCAAAGTTCACTATAGAAAAAGAAGATTTCCATCACATCAAAATGTCATAACATGCATGGAGTACTAAATGTTGATGAAGTCAAAAACTAATTGCACAGTTTTGTTGTACTCTACGATACGAACATTTTGAGCCTAATTAATCAATTTTTGGATAATTTTTCACACGTACAAACGAAATGCTACAGTGACACTATACTCCCAAATTTAGCCTCCCAAATTTGGGATCTAAACAAGGCCTTAGTTGCAGAACTGGATGAGAACGAGCACTGCCATCTCGCATTTGGCATTGTCCTGTACGGCTGTATCAATTCCTATCAGCGTTCACTGTTCAGTGGTTCAGACTTCAGGTACCATACATGCTCGAGCGAAGGTATCAGGCAGCCGGTGCCCTATCAACGTCCTGAACTAACATTTATTTGACTTGTTTGCTTCGTGATGGTCGTGTTTGCTAGTGAAGGAGGACAATGGTCCAACGAAGAATGCACGATGACGAGGAATGCATGAGTCTTAAACTTAAGAGAAAAAAAATGGCCGTCTTATACTTTAGTACCTAATTCGTGCCTCTGGCTGTGAATACAATACAAATAATTTCTTTTGGGAGCTGACACGGTTTGGCTAGCAATTTTTGTAAAAATATTGACATTCGAAATAAAATAGAATAGAAAACATGTTATGAAAGCATTTTTCACAATAAATCTACAAATGTTACGTTTACTGCCATTTTTTATAAAGAAAAAGGTGCAGGTAGGTATCTTGAAAGTTGAAATGGAATATATTGGCGACCAAAGAGTGTTTAGTTATTTGAAAACAGACGTGCCGCTTGACCAAAGCACAAGCAAGATCAACAGCACAGCCAAACGTTGCAAGAAAAATATTAAGGAAGACTGAAAAGGATACACAAAAGCAAAGGTCAGCTTTACGCGTTCTTTCGAAAAGAACTTAGTATTACATGAAAGTGGCATCAGGGCCACCAACATCGAATTTTATTCTTGCTTAACAAATTCGGTGCAACGTGAGGATCCTTTTATATGATTCATGTGTTGGTTGGATTTGGATCTAGTTTACAGCCGAACAGCAGATAGCAAATCAGTTTTTGTTCTGAGAACTCTCAACACTCTTCCTAAGCACTGATATGACCTCTCCTGGGTCAGTAGCGCCAAATATGGAGCTTCCAGCGACGATGCAATTAGCTCCAGCAGACGCAGCCACATCGATGGTTGAAGGACCTAGACCACCATCGACCTGAGAGAAAATCATAAACTGTTTTCAGCAAATTGAAATGGAGGGGGAGGGGTTTCCTGAGATGAAGAACGATGCTTAGACATGGATGATACCATACCTCTATGTCAAGGGAAGGGTACTTCTTCCTCAGAGTGCGCACCTAGTTCATACAGATTGTTGCAGGAGGTGAACAGAACTGTCAAAAATTAGATATATAGAATAAATAACAGTGCTAACAATACCTTATCCATCATTTCTGGCATGAACTTCTGACCACCGAAACCAGGCTCAACTGTCATCACAAGAACCAACTCTACTGGATTTTCTGCTTCCACCTGTAAAAGTTATTGTTAATACACTGTTGGTTGCTTCAGTCACAGCAAGAATTGTCTGCATGCTACACATTCAGAGAGACAGACAAACAACTGGAAATGGATCTGAAATTTGTAAGTTAGCAGTAACTATGGTATAAGATTTTTGAAAACAGGTCTGAGAAGCACACTGCTCATTAGTAGGAAAGACCTTTAATGTAGAATTAATGCACGGCATACTACAGTTACTCTCGGTGATGATATGTTGTGGTCATAGAAAATGATAAATGAACATCTGAACAAGAGGAATAGGAGATAATTGTCATATCATCACTTGATTGCAGAGTTTAGCTGTTGACGAAAGACATATTCACTAGAACGGTACAGCACAGACATCAACAGACACCATTGCAAAAAATAAAAATCAAGGGTAAATGAATATATGCCTGAATATTATGAAGTCAAAATCAGCCAGTAATTAGTAAACCTTACAAGTTCAGACTTAAGACTAAATGTATATAAAAATCTACTTCCACTGTGTGCAGTTAAGCATAAAATTCACTGTCAGCCATATAATATTAAAGTTTCTTTTCTTTGTATAACATGACAACTTTAGAGTAGTGAGTGTGTGACATACCAGAGGAAAAACTTCCTCCACCGGAGTACCTGGCCTCAATGATACACCAGGCCGCATACCCTTTGATTTAATGCTTTGGATGAGCTCTTG
This sequence comes from Echinochloa phyllopogon, assembly GCA_033239725.1. Classification (NCBI taxonomy): domain Eukaryota; kingdom Viridiplantae; phylum Streptophyta; class Magnoliopsida; order Poales; family Poaceae; genus Echinochloa; species Echinochloa phyllopogon. The sequence continues at coordinate 41,910,489 of BTCW01000002.1, read as the reverse complement.
CCAGTTGTCTGCATCAAATTTTCCCATAAGATGAGGACTGAAAGAGAATAGACCATTTGCCAACAGATGTGTATTTACCTCTGGCTACTTCTATATGGAATGTGAATCCTGAGGCGCCAGCCTTTCCCATTGGTTCTACATAATCTGAAGGGTTTGTGACCATAAGATGGCAGTCCAAATATGCTCTAGAAACCGACAATGGTTAGAGTTATTTGGTAATACATAGAAACGAAACTCATCCATATAAGCAAAGGAAAGAAAGAACGTACTTTGTATGTTTCCTCAAGCTCTGGATCACTGGAGCCCCAATAGTAAGATTTGGAACAAAGTGCCTGCAGTTGCAAACAGGTAGCAAAGTTAAAATAAATACTTCTAGGATGGCTAATTTTGTAGCAGGCAGACCCTGTTATCATCTTTTTTAAAAAAAATAGAAACTGGAGATATGCCCTTCAAACTTGATAACTTACAAAGAGAATTAATCCTTTTAACAGATGACAACATAGCCTAATATTGAAACGATATAGTTGGATCAAAGATAGTTGGATCTTTAATCCCGATCTAATAAATGGAAGTGAACAGCATATTGATTGGCAGCTGAACACTTGGTGCTTGCTGATAGTCTGATACTTTGTTTTTCAAAGGATGGCAAAAGAGTTGCCACAATATCTGAGGAGGAGAAAGCTTACCGATACTTTCCCTTCCATTATTTGCAAATATCCTTATGCTTTTATTAGTGACAGGATTACATTCCAAAAAGTACGCCAAAAGCAAAATTAAATGTATGTTGTTCCCTTTTTCAAGTTGGTCCACATAACATTCAGTGTTATTGTTTCAATGCCCATTTTGATGTGCAGGTCAACATTCAATTCTAGAGAAATTCCATCATAAGATTCCCCAAAACTCTACTGCATGTATGGAATATTCTCATAATAAGGTCACTAGAGCAGTCCAGAAGTAGGCAAAAAAAATTGAAAAGGAATAAGGATATGAATGTGTGTTGACAATCTAAGTAGCAGATTTTGCTTTCAGGCATGTATACATTATGAGATAGTTCCTGTCAATTTAGGTAGCAGATTTTGCTTTCAGGCATGTATAATTATGAGATAGTTCTTTTCAACTGGGGTAAGCGACCTTACAGTCATGCTAGTAGCTAAAAAGAGAAAATGATACTTCAGAACGAACTAAGCCTTTATCACCATCAGAAACTTCAGTAGCAAACCACAATAGATGTAACATATCCACATCTGAATGTAGGGACTGAACTCACCCATCCTGCAAGAAAACATGAGAAATAAAAACAGAGATCATCATAGGATAACCTTTAATTTTTGAGTAACTTTATCATCAATTTTCATACAAACGTGAACATATAATGCCCATCAACGGAAGCGGCAGACTTCAGCAAAAAGGAACACATAAACGCAGAAGTATAAGGCTACCATGAACAAAACGATGGCTTGCAGACATGCAGTAAGCAAATTAGTACATTTGAAGACAGCAGGAATAAACTGAAACTAATGCCAGCAGGTTTGTCGTGCTCTAAAAGTCAATATTCAGCTAACTATTCACTATTCAGACATGCATAGTACTAGTCGAGGATAGGATTGACCCAAAAGAAGCCCAATTCTGAACCAATCCGAAAGACTCGGTGTCAATCTAATGCCACAGTAGTGCATACAACCTAATTCGCATAGCAAATCCAACTGTAAGTTAGCTAACAATCTTCACACATGACATGGCACGATTATACCCAGATATACTACCACCGAGTACTAGAGCCTACCCAGAAAGACTATTGCTCGGATCGAAGGCCAGTACTGACAAGACCGGTGAGGGACGGGTATGGCCGGAGGGGAGATGGGGATCGTACCATGATGTCCATGTGGAGCCAATCGGCGCCGAGGCGGAGCATGCGCTCGGCCTCCGAGGCGAGATTGGCGAAGTCCGACGAGAGCATCGACGGCGCTATCTTCGCCGCCGCCATGACCGGTGGATCGCTTCCTCCTGCGATTAGTTGTGGTTCTCGACGGTAGTAGTTGGGGTGGGGAGAAGACGATTAGTTCAGGTCGGCGGCTTGGGGAGTAGGTGAAGCACTGGAGCTCCAGGCCGGTTCCGAAGTCTAATCTCCCAGCATCGATGGCTGCTAACGAGGATTTATAATTTTTTTCGTAAGAGCTTTTGTGTTCGTTTATTAAGAAGTTTGTGCGTTCGTTTTTTCCCGTATATGGTCTAGAGAAACTGCACTGGTATGCACGTATAGTCTGAAGATAATGAGGGAGTTAGGCATTTGTTATATTTTCTAGCTTGGTGAAGAGAGGTCAACCGATTAATGTAGGGCTCTCGAACAATGTAACCTTGCCAATGAATCTCTCTTCAGTATCCAAGCAATTTGTTTCAACCAAAAAAAAACAAGCTCACTGAATCCTGGTACAGCACAGATGCAAGCAAACGAGTCTTTCTATGAAGCAACAGCTTTAGACATAAATCCCCAGACTAGGGAACACGTTCGAAGCAAATGCCAGCAGTGGCACAACTGAACAGTCAGCTTAGTCCTTCCTCAGGTCGATGTACTCGCGCTTTGTCCCGGCCTTGTTGATGACTACGATCTCCAACTTGTCTCCCTGCATATTTTTGCATGTTTGTGGATCAGCACAGTGGATACATATCGAAGAGAGAACAGTCGTGCAGTTTTAGCCAATTGAGCGAATGCTACTTACAGTGTAGATGTCTCTCTCGGTTGCAGATGCGAACACATCCTTAACAAGGTCGATGGCCTCGGACTCCGACAAAGGTGTCACAGCATCCTGCATACAGATAAGATCCTTAGTCTCTCTGGAGCTACTGCTATTTTCTAGTCACTGTTTACTTATGATGAGTGCAAATTTGATCAAATAGGTGCTCATTGAACAAAACCAATCAACGTCTTCTGTAAGAAACACAAGATATAGAGACATGCAGGGCTTACTCTGGCAGGGAGTAATAGAGGGCTAGGTGATTTTAGTTGATTGTCCAAGACTGGCATTATCAAAGAAGATCCCGTTCCCTGAGCACTGTAACCAGTCCTCTCATAGGAACCAACAGCATCATAGGTGAAAACACATCCTTTTCCTGTGCACGTACAGGACAGGCTTAATGACTGCTCAAACAACATTGTAAACAAAGGAATGAAAGAAAGCAAGTCAACAAATCTCACCCTCACTGTCAAGCCCACCAAGCACATTGAAGGCGTAATACGGGAAGAACCGCTTGTAGTAGAGGGTATTGGAGAGCAGCTGTGCCATGGCAGGACAGCTCATCCTTTTATTGTGCTGGTGTTGGTATAGCTATACAGACAAATGAAAGACAACCTCACATCAGTGCTGCTCTGGATATCAGAAAACTGCTTGATATCAACCAAACAAACAATAGAATTAACATATAAAAGCAATTAGAAGCTAATAAAGTTTTAGTTGTAAACTTTACCAATTCTCTGGCAGCTAGGTTCTTGTGCAGAGCCTTAATATCACCCTGAAAGCCAGAAGATGCTAGTACACATTTGTCAGCCCTACACACATAAGAGCGAATGTTTAATTTTGGGCACTAAGAGTGAGCATCATGTTTTTCACCCTTAAAAAACATAACATAAAAAGTCTTGCCATAACCATCTTTGTGATACAGCATGCACAAAGGACAGTGAGGAACCTCAACCAATAACAACAATACATGTAAACAAAACAGAATGATACAGTAGTGACACTGACTATCATTGATTAAGGTTTTAGTTGTGTGTCTAAGGGTCTTCGTGAAAAGAAAAAAGAGTATGATGTAGAGAAACCCCCAAAATTCAAAATTATAGGAAAAATAATCAATGTCTAGACATCAGAAGGCTAATTTGAACCACTAAATTGTAGTCTAACAAATTCACAAAAAAGAGAAGCGCCAGCCACTTTAACAATCATTTGTGAGCCATACATACATCAGTAGCGATAAAAAAAACAGCTCAACAAACACCAGTATGTAGGTGCAACAAACACTGAAAACACGTAAGTGTAACACAGCTATCAAAGCTTGCCAAAAATTTCAAAACAAATTCTACAAAACTCAGCTAGACTTTGCCTTCCATGTTAAAACATATGTCGACAGAAAGTCACCGAAGATAATCCAACAAGATGAAAAACTTTGTGGTTTAAGTGGTGATAAAGTCAAAGCTCATTGTAAATCCTGACAGAAGGAACAGTATGATCCCCAATCTGACCAATATGAGATTACACCTAAATGGGGTATGCTTACATCTCCATACCCTACATGACATATTAATGAATTGTCAGTCTGCCAGAACTAACAGTTCATTTTAGAAAGGAAATGTTCAAGACCCTTCTGATGCAGTAACCAGCCTTTAACATTCTGTTCTATACAACCTATTTATCCTAATAATTAAAGACAAAAGGCAGGAACTTAGTAATCTTGCACTAGGAAGAATTAACCACACAGACAAATGTTCTCAGCATTATTTAATGCAAGTAAAAATGATGGACTACAGACCGTACCACATTAGCAAGCCCATCAAAAACTATCTATTACATAGAGTGCTCTGTATTAACTAGCAATTAACGAAGAAACTACCAGGCAGAACAACAAAAAAACTAATGAAAAGTAAGGTATTTCCCCCCCAATTTCGGTCCCAATCCTCCAAAGGCCAAACCCTAGCTAAATCAACCAGCGGAAACACCAAATCCTGCTATGGATCACGCCTTCCCACCAAACAATCCGACTCCACACCACTCGAGTCTCCCAATCCACAAACCCTAAAGCCCAAGCGGGCGGATCGAGGCACGCGACAGGGTTCGGGGACTCACAGGTCGCAGATCTTGGAGTGGTCGCGCGTGAGGATGCTGTATCCGACGGAGAGGCGGGTGTCGGCCGCGACGACGCAGTAGTCGGCGCCGGCGATGGCCACGCACGTCCTGCAGAACCAAACAGACCCTCGTCAGAGAGCAGAGGATACGGCGACCAGAAGACCGGGGGAAGGGGGCGGGAGGCAACAGGGAGGCTACCCGCCGTTGTTCTCGTAGACCCAGTCGCCGCGCCTCGACATCGTGGTGGCCGGAGTGGACTGGCTGCTCGGGCGGGCGTCGGGTGGTGGTGGGAGTCGCCGGAGTTGCAACAGGGGGTAGAACGCGAAGAGGAGCACTGCACGCCGCTTTGCGCTTGGTAGGGATGAAAGAAAGTGGTGTGGATAGTTTCCGCGTCCCCGATCCGATCCGAAACCGAATTTTAATGATACGGAGAAGAGTTTTGGATATCCGCGCGCGGATATGGATAATCCGAATCCGATTCTGTGTGGATGCGGAGTAGGATATGGTTTCAGTGAAATCCGATGGATATGGATTATCCGATAATTGATTGCAGATTATCCGAAGCTTATAATAGGATATCCGACTACTTTTGTGAACCTACTATAATAAAATTTAAGCCCAACCCACATATATACATAATATTTTATAGCCCACAAACCCTCAGGTATATTTATCACACAAAAATACACTGGTGAAGTGTGAAGTACCACTGTCAACTGTTAAGGTTACTTTAGTTGTATCGTAAACTACAAAAGGGGAGTATTTTTCATGTTATATTATTTTATTATGGTTTTCGTTAGAAAATATTCACCATCATAAAAAGTTACACAAAAGTATGTATTATCCGTCTATTTTAATCCGCTTCCGCACCGACTCCGATCCGCTTCCGTACCATCTCCGATATCCGACAAAATCCGTATCCATAACCGTATTCGGGTAATATCCGCTCCGCTCCGCATCCGACGAAAAAAGGTGGATGAGGATATGGTAAAGATATTATCCGCTCCGATCCGATCCGTTTTCATCCCTAGCGCTTGGTTTCTTCCCCTAAACCCAATTTCGTAAGGGCTTTTTCGTGGGCTACATGGGCCGATACGGATTGGATTTAGGCAAGGCTTCGTCATATTCCTTCGCTATTCGGTCCGGATACAGTTCCAGCCCAAAGTATTGTTTCGCCAAAAAAAATAATTGAGACCATTTTGAAATTTTGTTTGCGGGAAATACGTTCAGGATAATGAAAATCTTCTCGGCTACTGTAGAATGTTTTTTATTTTTGAAAAATGCTATAGTAGAATGTATGTACGAGTCATGTGAACTTTCCATTCACATAGTTACATTTACACAGTTACACCGACACCGAAAGGAACTTTATCTGAAGCCAACAATAACTTCACTGCACGGCGCGTGGATTCCTTGATGGAGAGCTTGCGTCACGAGATAACGAAATGCTTATGTGTGTTTATATGCGGTTGATGAGTGGTTGACTCGACTGGCAGGACACTTGCTTACTACTCCGGTCAAATATAGAAAACAGTTGCTTCAGCGGAAAAGCCGGACAGTGTGCTGACTTATTGGCCGTGTTGAATTTTTTTTTCACCCCCTCTGACCAATAATTAAGAGTATTAAATAACTCAGTTTACAAAACTACCTTCACAACTCAGTTTACAAAACTACTTTCACAACGTTGGACTATTTCGCGAGATCTATCTAATGAGGCCTTTGACCGCACGATTAGAGAATGGTCACTGTAGCATTAATGTAGCAAAACATGGATTAAGTAGGCTCATTAGATTCGTCGCGCAAAGTTGCACTCATCCCTAAAAAGGTTTTGCAAATAGACTTCATTTATTACTCCATGAAAGATTCCTTTTGGAATTTTTTTTCCCATTAACATGGTGCAAAAATGCTAACATAAGAAACAGATTGAATATACGCGAAACGTTCGCTGTCCTTATTTCAGTACGCACATGGCCTGATCAGCAGTATATGTACATTATATGTGGTCAATCACATTGTCCAGAGTCATAGTTAAATGGAATAAGTAAGAAAAAATCAATATGGCCAATTAATGTGCCGACGCAGGGCTCATGGCCGACCTGCAAAATCAAATGAAGCATCAGAAGGTGTGATACAGATGAGCTGGTAATACGTGGTAACAATAATAATGCGACCAGCAGCGACCTGATCACCGTCCTAAGCAACTGACGCGATCGATCGAGGCAACAAATTAAAAAAGGCCGGCCATTGCCTGATTGTCGCATCCTCATCACTCTCACTGCACCAGCCTCGGCGGTGATGAAGAAGATGATAGGGTGGGGGGACGTGTACAAGGTGGCGGCGGCCATGGCGCCGCTCTACTTCGCGCTGGCGCTCGGCTACGGATCCGTGCGGCGGTGGAAGCTCTTCACGCCGGACCAGTGCGGCGCCATCAACCGCCTCGTCGTCTACTTCGCGTTCCCCTTCTTCGGCTTCGACCTCGCCGCCCGCGCCGGCTCGTTCGCCGCGAGCCGCCGCGTCCTGGCCGCCGACGTCGCCTGCAAGGCCCTCGTCGCGCTGGCCCTCGCCGGCTGCGCCGCCGCGCGCCGCTGGTCATCCAGGAAGGGTGGTGGCGGCGGAGGCGGGTGCTCCTCCTCCTACTCGTGGTGCATCACTGGCTTCTCGCTGGCGGCGCTCAACAACGCGCTGCTCATGGGCATCCCGCTGCTGGACGCCATGTACGGGGCGTGGGCGCACGACGTCGCCGTGCAGATGTCCATGATGCAGATCGTCGTGTGGTTCCCGCTGATGCTGGTCGTGTTCGAGGCCAGGCAGGCCTGGCTGGAGATGCCGCCCCTCCCCGCCGTGGCGTCGTCGTCGGCCGACGACGACGGCGGCGGCGGCGGCGGCGCGCTCGAGGAGTACGGCTGCGCAGCTCCGGAGACACGGGGGAGCGACGGCGACGGCGACTCAGGAGACGGTCCGGGGAAGACGGCGACGACGATAGGGTGTTGCTCGTTCTGGGCGCCGCTGCTGAGGACCGTCGCGCTCAAGCTCGCCTACAACCCCAACGTCTGCGCGAGCCTTCTTGGGGTGGCGTGGTCTTCGATTGCAAGCAGGTACTACGGAGTACGTACTAAACCCGCGCAGCTTGGCCATGGTGTTGTGTTTAATTTAATTTTTGAACCTTCTCGAGGAGTTGCGCCTGATACAATACACGTGTAGGTGGCATTTGGAGCTCCCGAGCATCGTCGAAGGCTCCGTGGCGATCATGTCGAAGACCGGGATCGGACTGGGCATGCATGTTCAGCATGGGTAATTAATTAACCAGACCTGATTAAGCACAAGCATAACTGCACAACAAGTAGCACACAGTACGGATCGAGTAGTAGAGATTACAGAGCATTCACGACTGCAGATCTGTTCATCGCGCTGCAGGAGAAGTTCATCATGTGCGGCGCAGGCCTGACGGCGCTCAGCTTGGTGCTGAGGTTCGTCGTGGGACCGGCGGCCGCCGCCGCCGCTGCCATCCTGGGGATCCGCGGCGACCTCCTGCGCTTTGCGATCGTGCAGGTAACGTGACGATGACAAGCTCACCAATTTGCTCGGGTTGTTGAACGAGCCAAAATGATTCGCTCCGTTCTTTGTTGGCAGGCGGCGCTGCCCCCGTCTGTCGTGACATTCAATTTCGCGAGGGAGTATAATCTGCACGCTGATGTACTCAGCACTGCGTAAGTAAACTTGCCGTCGATCGATTCCCTTTAGTATTCATCAGTTTATTTTCCGGGATATTTAGTTGTGAAATGATCCTTTTGGAATTTTGCAGGATTATAGTCGGGACGCTGGCATCGCTGCCTGTGCTAATTGCTTATTATCTTGTTCTTGGCCTCATATAAGATGCTGTCACTGAAATGCTGTATCGTCGTTATGGTGGCCTGGGAGTCCTTGATCTCAAGTTGGCAGGCATTGACGACAACCGGGCCTGGGCTGAACTCAAGATACAAGCTGAGCCGGAGGTGGCGGCATTCTTCTGGGCGTCAATCACGATCGAGGTTAAGAACGGCCAACGAACATTGTTTTGGTCTCATGCCTGGATAGAGGGTCAGTCAATTTCGGAGATTGCTCCAACCCTGCACGACATCATCTCCACGCGAGCAAAAAATAGCAGGACTGTTGCTCAAGGCTTGCAGCAGCAACGCTGGGTTCGCGATATCCAGGGTGGTCTGACGGTGCCTGTGCTAGTAGACTACATCAACCTGCATGAGCGCATTCAGAGGATAAGACTGGAGGAAGGACCTGATATCTTTCGATGGAAATGGACTGCGGATGGGCGGTACACGGCGGCCTCGGCATACAGAAAATTGCATGAGGGAAGCATTAGCATGAAGGGTGCTTCGCGCATCTGGAAGAGTTGGGCTCCACCAAGAGTCAAATTCTTCAGTTGGCTTGCTTCCAAGGGGCGGCTTTGGATGGCAGATCGTCGTCAGCGACACGGCCTTGACGCTCATGACGTCTGCTGGCTTTGCGATCAGGCGCCCGAGACCGGGGATCATATATTGGCGAATTGTTCCTTCTCCAAGCAGGTGTTCTGGGAGACGGTTGCAGGAAGGGGAGGCTCCTGCATCTTCAGGACGGCCGAGTACACGTTTCAAGGATGGTGGTGCTCGCTTCGTATGCAACAACCAAGGCAGAGAAGAAAAGGATTGGACACCCTCTTTATGCTCATCGCGTGGTCGATTTGGAAGAAAAGGAATGCAAGGTTATTCAACGGCCAAGCAGCAACAGTTCAAGAGCTGATTCATCGTGTCAGGTGTGAGGCTGACATGTGGGTGCTGGCGGGGGCCAAGCGTTTAGGTTGTTTCGTTAGCGAGTAGTAGGAGTTCTTGCCGGCCTTGGGCCATTGGTAGCTTCTGCTCTGAAGTTTTTGGCGTGACCCGATGTTCCGCCGGAGTCTTGTAATCGGAAAACTTACTTCATTTTCTTCTTAATAAAAAATATGCAGCTCTCCTGCATATTGGAGAAAAAAAATGATGTATCGTCAGTTCTTCAGCTTCTGTTGTTTACGGGAATTTGTACAGCTTCAGTCCAACGCTCGATCAATAAAATTCAAGTTGACAAAGGGTTGGGGGGGGGGAATGGATGGCCGCGGCTTGCCTGTCCCCTTCGTGTGTCCCCCGTCGGTGTCTCCCAAGACGTGGAGCTCATTGATTGGATTGCCTTTAATAGGTGGGCCATCTATATTTTTCTCGTCCACGGTCCGTCACCACGAGAAAACGGAGGTGTCCGCCGTTCCGTCCAGTGCTCTTTTCTTTTTCTTTTCTTCTCCCGCCACTAGAATAAGGCAGTTAGAGAAGATATATGGAGGGAAAAAGTTTTCCAAATCCTAAAAAGTGGCGCCAATTACAACAGAACGTTCTTATCAAACCGCAACCGATTAACATCGGATGAATATCATTCTCAAGTCCTGAACGACACAGCAACAATGGCATCTCAGCCAAATCTCTCCAAACCTAACGAGGCCAGCTACATGTGTGTGACGGCGCCATTACGTTCAGAAGAACCAAGCATCACCATGGCACCGCCTGCTGTTGTTACTGCCGCCACATCCTCGCAAAATTTCTCTGGAATCAACTTCCGTTCTGGTGACGGTGACACAGGAAGAATGGAGTTAGGATCAGTAAGTCAAAACCATCATCATTCGTAGTGTGCATTTGTTTTATCTACACAAATACAATTGAATTTTACCCTTCCATACATGTTTTTCTTTAGCTCTAACTTATTGCTCATGGCGCCCTCTACTAATCCATCCAGGATTCTAGTAATAATGAAACTACCCCACTAGAAAATTCTATGGAAGACAAGATACCAAAGATTGGCATGAGATTTTGCACAGAACAAGAAGCATATGACTTTTACAATGCCTATGGTCGAGACAAGGGTTTCAGCATTCGAAGGAGTAGTTCACATAATGTGAAAAATACTACCACAATAAAGAATAGAACCTTTTGTTGTTCTCGTGCAGGTATTAAATTGAACTTATATTACTTTCTTCATGGTTAGGGATATAACACCATTTTGATCAGACCATGTATTTATAATTAGGTATTCGAGGTCCTGATAAGAGAGAAGAGTCTTCCAAGTATAATAGGCCAGAGACACGATGTATGTGCCAAGCACGCATGAAGATTACTCTCCAAGATGGTTTCTATAACATCTATGAATTTAAGCCTGAGCATAACCATATCCTTGCTACTGCTAGCCAAGCCCATCATTTAAGATCTCAAAGGAAAATAACAGAAGCACAACTTGCAAGTGTCGAAGCTGCTAAAGCAGTCGGCATTTCAAATAAAGCTACTTTTGATCTGATGGCGAAAGAAGCAGGTGGAAATGAGAATCTTGGGTTTACACGTGAAGATATGAAAAATAAATTGTACTCAAAGAGGACACTGAAGGTAAACCAAGGAGACACGGGAGGAGTTTTGGAATACTTGGAGAGAAAAACATCAGAAGACGGCAAATTCTTCTATTCCATTCAGGTTGACGAGGATGACTTGATAACAAACATTTTTTGGACTGATTCCAAAATGGTTGCAGACTATGAAGTTTTTGGTGATGTTGTTTGCTTTGACACAACCTACAGAAAACTAAATGATGGGCGTCCATTTGGTCTACTAGTTGGAGTGAACAATCATAAGAAAACTACTATTTTTGGTGCTGCACTTTTGTATGATGAAACTGCTGAAAGTTTTGTTTGGCTTTTCGAAACCTTTCTAGCTGCTATGTCAGGCAAGAGGCCACAAACCATTTTGACCGATGAAGATGCAGCAATGGCAAAAGCAATTAGGATAGTACTATCGGAGAGTCATCACAGGATTTGTGTTTGGCATATGAACCAGAATGCATGCAAGCACCTCTCTGGAGTTGTGGAGGACTATAAGAAGTTTAATGCAGATTTTCAGAACTGTATATATGATCAAGAGGAGGAGGAGGATTTTATAAATGCATGGAACAACTTGCTAGACAAGTATGATCTTCGTGAAAACAAATGGCTTGAAAGGTTATTTGATAAAAGAGAGAAATGGGCCTTAGTATATGGGCGAAATACATTTTCAGCCGATATGGTTAGCACTCAAAGAAGTGAAAGCATGAATAATGAACTGAAGGGATATATTAGTGTCAAATATGACATACTTACCTTTTTTGAGCACTTTGATAGGTTGGTGGCAGATAAAAGATATGAGGAGGTGAAATATGATTTCAAGGCAACACAGAGTACACCAAAGTTGAAACCAGACTTAAGAATATTAAGGCATGCCGCAAGAATTTACACCCCAGCAATGTTTAAGGTCTTCCAAGAACAAGTGATGCAGACACTAAACTGTGATCTATTCTATTGTGGCGAAACCAATGATGAAAAGGTGTACAAGATAAAGGTCTGTGGTAAGCAAAATGAGCATGTTGTAAAATATTCTACATTGGAAGGTCATGTGGAGTGTAGCTGCAAAAAGTTTGAATTTGTTGGAATCTTATGCTGCCATGCATTGAAGATACTTGACATTAACAATATCAAAAAAGTTCCAGAACAGTACATACTAAATAGATGGACGATTGATGCCAAAGCAGTTCATATAAAAAGCAATTCTGAGCCACATGAAGATCCCAAAGCAAAGCTATCAAATCGCAGAAAAGAGTTATGCAGAATATTTCTTCAATTGGCAGGTCGAGCTGCTGAATCTGACGAGACATACTTAATTGCTTTGAACAGTGCAGAGAAATTGGCAGAAGATGTGGAGAAAAACCTCAAAATAAGGGTTGATCCAGATTTGGGTACATCATCTCATCCACAAGGTTTGCACAATGCTATAGCCTGAATACTGTAGTTGTGTTAACACCACACATGCCACACAATCTAACTATTATGCATTTTTCTGAAAAATATATTTTTTACAGCTCCAGAACAGAAAGAGCATGTTATAAAACCAAGAGGCATTAAGGTTAAGGAGAAGGAAATACTTGGATCTGATAGACCAATTGGTGGTTTTGAAAAGGCAACGAGAAAAGGAAAAAAGACCAAGAATGACCCAAAGACATCTGTTTCTACAAGTATTGAAAAGGAAACACAAAAGAGAAAAAAGACTAAAAATGATCCAAAGGCATCCGGTTCTACAATGGAAGAAGATATTGTAGCTCATTCACAACCAAACAACACGGTATTGGTATAAGATTTTAACAACAATTAATACTGACAATACTACTCATATTTAGCACCGATATTAATATTCCTTTTTTGATTGGGACAGGGCAATTTAGGGACAAGTGCACACCAACATCACATACAGATGCCAGGCTATTATCTAGTTGGAAATGCTTTTATGCCTCCGTCCTTCAGTCCTTTCTTTGGAACTCCTAACCATGGTCAAGATACACAGCGAAATGCCACTCCATTTGATGCAGATCCCTTCAATAATATGTTTGGCTATTTTCGTTGAAGGCCCCAATCGAGAATGGATGTGTTCTATGCAGTATACATCCGAAACTATGTATGCAACACCTTATTTTAGTAAGGATCTAGATTATCTATATTTCGTTTTAATTATTCAGTAAGTTAGATCGCAATTACGGCTACAATCTTTCATCGGAGTCCTCTACGTTTTCTGATGTGGTGCAAGTTGTACATAAACAACTAGTACAATTCAATTTATTTTACGAACTAATTTAAGTGATTTGAAGTATCAAACTAAATATGCTGGGGAAATACCTTGTTGCCACACTCGGTCCTTCAATGCTAGACTGCTGTCTTCGTGTTCACATCATCCATTTTTGGCATGCTTCTGCATCAGCATCATCAACTCGAACATGGTTGGTGATCTGGACTCGTGCAGACGAGTAATCTGCGTGAACTCTGTGGGCCTCCGGCCGCTGGCAGCTGCCGTTGCTTCCATGGCGGCACCGGCTTGGCCAACAGCCTGTCAGCCCCGCCGGGCAGCACATCACCCGCAGTCTGTGTGCGTACGCGTCCCACACGCTGCGGCACGGCTACGACTGTGGGCGAGCACCGGCACTGCCGCCGGATAGCGCCCACCCGCCGGCGCCGTGCATGCCCAGCTGCTGCGTGACTCCGCCCCTGGTCGACGAGGAAACACCAAAATCGAACTCCTCGCAAACCCAATCCAAATTCCCCAGCAGAGATTGAGGTCCTACCCACCCAAATCGAAATCAAGCAGCAAGGATTAATCAAGATGCCCAACCAAATCGAAATCCACAGAACTCGATTGGACTCACCAAAATCAGCTTCCCGCCACCGAGCTCGACCTCGCACATCAAGCTTGGACGCAACTCAAATCGAGCTTCGTGCCCCCCAGCTTATGGTTCCCGCTGCCGTCGAGCTCCAAGCCATGAGCCAGACGTCCAGCATCGAGCAGATAGGAGGGAGCGGTGGCGTGTTTTTTTTTTTCAAGAAACAGGGAGCGGTGGCGTGTTGACTGACGGCTCCGTTTTCTCTAGTGTCGTGGGCCGTCGACGAAAGAAACTGGGCCCAAGCTTGTGGAGGAGAACGAATAGATGCAATCCACGTGTTCAGGGACACGGATGGGAACACACAGAGGAGACACCGAAGCTGCAGCCGGAATGGATGGGGAATTCGATGCCAGGTTGGGAGCAATCCCAGAGAGTACTAGAGAGCAAGAAAATAGCAGGCGGCTGATAACTTGGCTACGTACACGTATGTCAGCGTAGAGACACGGACAGTTAGTTTCCCGTGATCACAATTCACAACTGACGAGTCAACAGAACTTCCCTATATGCACGCAACGACCATCCCGGTGTATGTGTATCACCAGTGTAGATGACGATGCATTTTAGATGGAACCAACGCGAGCTCGCCGGTTTCCAATCCGGAGCGCATGCATCAGCAGGTGACCGTGGGCCGGCTGATCAAAGAGACCTGCCCCAACTACGACGCGTGTTCCACACCTCGCCAGTTCACCGCGCAGATCGAGCAATCGCCTCCAAGGTGTGCCTTGCCTGGTGGCAAGGTTCGTTGGATCCTATTTTCGAAGAAGAATTAATATCCGAAGCTAAACGTGTAGCGTTGTTGCGCCGTCGATCACCGATGCAGCGGCAACCATAGAGGACGACATATACCACGACAATGAGACGCCCGCGGCGAGTGCGGCGTTTCGGCGGAGACCTACTTCGATCTACGTGCCGGCGGAGAACAACCGCGGCAGGTTCCGGTAGGCGGCGCGCGGGCCACGGCATGTTCTTCCGGCTCTGCGTCGGCGACGACACCGGAGCACGGCCGGCGATCCGGGTCTTAGAGAGCAGCACGCGTTCCTGGACCGGTGCTTCGCGCGCGCCGGCGTTCCGATCCGGAACGAAGCACACCAGCCGTGGCTGGTGTTCGCGGCGCGCCGCCCGCTGGGATACTTCTCCAAATGGCCACCACGCGCCGCGGGGGGCTGCTTCTCTCGGAGTCGGAGGCCATGGGGGCGGCGGGCGCTGCAGGGCCTGTGTGGCAGAGAGGCACCGGCCGCGTCGACCTCGCCGTCTACGGCCACGTCCACAACTACGAGCGCACCTGCCCGCGGACCAAGGTGTACGAGAACACGTGCACGGACGGCGCGGGGAAGGGCAAGGGCAGCAGCAGCAGCAGCTACTCCGGCGCGATGGGCGGGACAATCCACGTCGTGGCCGGCACGGCACGGTCGACGCCAAGCTGCTGGGGGCGGGATCGACTACCCGGCGGAGCCCGTGGCCGCAGTGGAGCGTGGTCCGGGACAAGAGTTTGGGGTACGTGAAGTCATGGCCGGCGACCACTACTCGCTGCAGGTGGAGTACGTTCATCCATGGTGACGACGGCGCCGCGCGCGCGACGCGTTCAATTAACATCACCAGGGGGACGACTACAAGGGCGTCCTGGCGTGCACGGTTGACAGCTGCGCGCCCCACACCATGGCCAACCGATGATCATCACATGACATTAGGACGGACCATACTCTTGTCAGTGAGAACTTTATTTGATGATAAAAGCCATATATAGTCGTCTGCGCTTGGAACGCGATCATGTGTGATTTCATATGAAGTTTCGCTAAAGGCTACTAAAAGTTTCGAATTATTCACGCCAGTCCCAACACTTGTCCTTACGTAGCAGGTTCAAAATTGCCGCTGAGTTAATTGGAACGATGAATTGACAATTTTGCCCACAGTTCAATCTGACATTGAGAAAATATAGTGGAAAAAAATGGTGCCCATATGTACCAAACCTTTTGTTTTTTGGGCAAAAGAGCTGAAAAGGAAACAATTTGGTGTCTAGGTACCGAACTGATTGTTTTCTGTTCTCAAGGGCGATATCAAACTAGGGACAAAATGGACACTTTTCTAAATCATTACCGATTCACCTGGCAATTGGCATATGCACGTGGCATGTGACCTCATAGGCTCAGAAAGTCAGGGTCTTCCAGGTTTTAACTGCAATTCAGGAGCTTAATATGAGTTGTATTGATTTCAAACTTTGTTTCTTCTCTCGCTCATGTAATATACGGCCTGTTCGGCTGGCTGGTGCTGGTTTTGCTGAGAGAAAAACACTGCTGACTGGTTGGTGGCTAGTGCTGATTTTTGCTGAGAGAAAAATATTGTTGGCTGATGGCTGATAAGCCAAGCGAACAGGCCGATAGTCGTACATCAGTGCGCACAAGCAGGTTACCTTGAACCTAACTCCAATAGGTTTAATGTAGGAAGCTCGTTCTAATAAAAAGAAGGGCTCCAAACAAAAAGAGAGTTTGATGATTAATTTGGACAGATTGAAATGTCAAAGACCAACTTATGTTTGAAATGTACTTTTAGATTACACAACTATATCGCCCCTAGCCTTATTTTTACAAAAGGTCAAGCATGCAAAACTATATTACATAAACACAATGTTACACCGAGACATTTTTGTATTTGCCATCCCGAGAATTCTCAATACAGGTAGGTCATCGGCTCATCCGCCTATGTAGCATGTGAGGAACTTTGCAAAGCCATGTACAATATATTATTCTAGTTACATCAGTCTTTTTTTCTCTCAGGTGACGAGTAATAACCGTTGGATGAGGATCTAAAGGCTAAAGCCCTTTATTCAACTTTCATCGAATCATCACGAAAGCATCTTGCAGTTACTGCATTACTCATATTCAACCGGGCGGTTCCGGCGGCCGGTCATGGTGTACACGTCGGTAAAAATTTTATTATCCCTTTGATTGCAAATTTACGGCTATCGTTATCAGTCGGCGTTTTCGCTTAGGAGGTCAGCAATTAATTCCACGCGTCCCTTAACGGCTGCCTGGAAGTCTCGAGACTCACGGCTCCCATCGGTAAAAATATCTGATTCAACACCACCATTGTTTTCCTCGTGGCTAGAAAACTCTGGATTGCTCTTGGTCAATTCTTCTCCTATTTCTTTTCATGCGCTCCCCTGCTTTTCCTCGTCGGCGCCGATGGTGGCCTACCGTCTCCTGGCCACCTCTTTCTGAGTCGTGGGGCGCAGGCAATGGCGGAGGCGGTGTACCGTGGGCGGATGGCAGCTGCAGCTGTGCGGGCGATGGTGGCCCACGGCCGGATGGCAGATGGCGGCCACCGTCGCGGTGGAGGCCGAGGCCGTGTGAGCGGTGACGATGGCCACGACTGCGGCTGCGGTGGACGATAGCGACGGCGGCACGGGCGGACGCAGTTCACAGGAGAACGTGCAGACGGACGATTGATGCGCATGAGCGAGAGGTGCAGAGATGTAGGTGGTCGTGAGCCTCTCTTTTTCTGCTCTGTTTTGACGACGGCGCAGGGCACTGATTCGACGGCTTATCTCGCCTCCTCCCTTCTGTTTTGAGCACCACCACCCCTGCGGCAGGACCAAGCGGCGCGGGCGTGCGCCGCCGCCTCCCTCCTCGGCGCGTGGGTGGCCGCAAGCGCGCGAGCAGCGGCGCAGGTGCGGCCCTTGTGGACGGACGCAGGCGCAGCTGCCGGCATTCAGCGACGACGGTGCGTGGCCTCCTTCTGAACTGCGATTGTGCGGAAGAAGTACTTTTTCGTGAGGTGCTGGACCTACCAAGGTGAGTTTTCCTCCCGTCGCTGTCCTCCATTTGCTGGATGCCTCACTGCTTCTCATGGAAACGACGTACAAATCTCTCCTAATCGGATTTTTATTCACCAAATCGAACTCACCCTGTCCAAATCGAGTTATGCTGCAGTGCTGTCACTGGCTGTCACTGTCCCAGCAAGGAATGGGCACAGCACAAAAGCTGAGTAGCCGGCAGTAGGAAGTAGTGCAGGACTCAAGCTAGGCAGTCTGGCAGCAGCAGCATGTAGGTGGACGAAGCCAAGCAACGACAGGATGCAACAGATAGAGCAGCAAAAGGGATGGGCAAGAAAGGTATAACATCACCTACTCATGGGCTCAATGTACTAATGCAAAATTCATCCATTAAGCTGCCTTTTACGGTCTTAATATACCGTTTGAGATTATGTAGATCCATTCTTTTAATGCCTTGGCATTTAAGATAAATTAAATAACATAAGGACAATTGAATTGCACCAATGCTAACATAAGCATGGTCCATTCTGTTCTGTGCAGAAGCTGAAAAGAAGCCATGTGAAATTTGGAGAAGATGCAACCATTGAAACAATTTATCGAAGTACACAGACTAAGACTCCCTTTAATGCTTTCTAGCAATAATCTCAGCTCATTTGGATCCAAGCCTGCATTGGAATTGCTTCAATATGTAAGTTTTCCCTTCTCATAAGTATCTTGCTACAGCTGTGGGCAGATTGACCTTGAACTTTCCTGTTTTAGGTATCAGAAGATGAAGGAGTGGCAATGTTCAGATTTATCTTGTTTGTGGATGTGCAATTTTATTATTTTTTTAGTTGGGTTAGTAGATAGCCAATGATGCTGACACCATTGTGTGTCTTGTTATATGCAGTTCAGGAACCACAACACCGCAGTAGAGTGGCTAACCACCGGTACCAAAGGTATTAATCCATCTATGTTACCTCTCAAAGTAGATTATGATTGGTATTCTTCTCAGAGCACTACTCTTATTTTGAGTTGTGTAAATCTCAGAGTAGGCATTATGGAGGAAAGAAAAAATAGTATCTCAGCCATTGCCAAAGTCATAGTAAGGGTCTTGCCCAGAGCAGTGACAATTTGTAACATTTATATGGACAAAAATGTTTATCTCTGTGCTCTCTGGTGTTTTGTTTATAGATTTAAATGGAACATATCGTAAGTAGATTAAAGAGCCCAAAGCTGTCTTGTTCCTTCAGTAAGTGCAATTCAGTAGTATTTACCAAATTATCGATTGGTTTCATTAGTGATATAATTATGTTATGTATTGGTAGGTTTGCATGATGAAGCCTACCTAATTCTTTGTTTCTTACACATTTAGCAATAGTAATGGATCTTTATTTTATCAATTTATCTACCTCTACTACAGCCCAAACATGTGAATATTAGTATTAGCATACTTTTAGTGTTGCTGTTATAAAGTTAATGGTGCCCCCTTAAGTAGCGATGTTCTTAGCTAAAGTCAACACCACTGGCCTTTAATTTACTAAGGACAATTAATCACATCCTTGCAACATGCCACTATGCCAGTGCAGTCGACAATAATAGCATTGCGCCTATTGCTCCCCTTGGCACCAGAATACTGAAATGTTCCTCTCTCAATTCCTACTGATATAGTTGATCCGTTGATTTTAACATAGATATCATTGCTGTACTCTTGAATTCATTAACAACTTTCCTTTTAATTGGTGGCAACCATCAGGCTGCCGTGCTATTTGTTCAAGGTAACAGCAACATGTCAATGCATGAAGCTTCTGCACTTCTACATTCACTTACTGCCAATTACTTTTCTTTCCATGTGTTTTTTCACATCATTCTCTTCTGATTTAGCTATTTCCATGAATTGCTATAGAATAATAGAATGCTATACGGATAGTGCTAACCAATGTGCACTGCTTCTTAGAGAAAAAAAATAGCTTCTTACCACTGATGCTATTTAGCAATGGGACAAAAGGGGTACATTGATTTTTTTGGATTTATAATTCTTTCATAATCGAGTTTCATTTCATGATTAAATACTCCAGTAAGGTTGCGGTTAGCGCCTTTTATATATCTACTTTTTTAGAACCTGTCCAATAAGATACAAAGAGAACACTGATGGTGATGGGTTTGAAGGTAGGTTTATTGACTTCAAATCGATGCAGGTACACAGTTCAGAGTTCATGGATTCTCTATTATATCTATCCTTGCTTCTATATCTTGCTTTTTTTTACCACAAATAAAGGGGTCGGTAAGTATGCATCCGCAATATGGAAACATACGGCTCTACGCCAATCTCCTGCTGTCCTCCACGCTATCAGTGTTGCTGTTTCAATAAAAAACCTGAAGACTCAAGATTGGCTTCTTAGTTAATTATTGTGTGAACAACCTACCAATGTAACTATTATAAATTATATGTTCCTATTATAACTCAATACATCGAACTTTCGAAACTTATGTGATCTCGTAAACTATATGTACTTCATGATACTCAGTTACCATCAGACTTAATGTTTTCATGTTATATATTATATAATATATGTTTTCTGTTAGTTCCTCATCCATCTGTTAAGACATCTCGGCAACCATATATCAATACGGCCGCGCGCATGGGCGCGCGCGTAGTATTACATCACAACATGAATTAGTCACCCACCGCACCCTTCATTCACAATATGAATTAGGACAACATCACAATATGAATTAGTCCAACTTTGCCCTCTCCAGTCTCCACTAGTGAACATCATCGACACCCAAACTAACTCATGTGAAGAGTTTCTCAAAAAAAAAAAACTAACTCAGGTGAACATGAACACTGCATGTGGGTTCCACTAATTTCAGGTCGTTGGGATTTAGGATGCGTGAGTGAGGGCATGTTTGGTTGGTGGCCATCACTCGCCACGCCAATATGTGTCACGCCATCTCATTTAAGGCTGCTGCTTGGTTGCTTCCTAGGTGGTGGGAGTTAGTTCATCCGCTGCGTAAAAATCTGCCGCACCTGCGGCGGTGTTTTTGTCCGCCACAATCTGTGGCGCGCCACAACTTGGCGTGGCGTTTTATGGCCAGCAACCAAACATACCCTGAGAGCCAGCTGTGTATCTCCAATTGGCGGAAAAAATAAGTTAACCCAACGTTTAATGATCCCACTGTACATTGGCGTAGTTAATCTGAGTTAACGAAAACTTTTCATGGCCATGGTGGTATCAAACACAGATTAGGAAAATCCCGCCACAAACTCAAAATTCGGAACCATGCAGAATTCAAATTCGAAATCAATAAACGAAAAAGACACCCCCTTCGTGCCTTGACGTGTTCGTGCACGGCTCCACGCTTGCGGCCATCAGCACGGCTCTTCTTTAAGTACTCCCAAATCCCACCCGCCGCACCATTCCCAGCACCCTTCCTCCCCCACTCCCCCTCCCCCTCCCCAGCGCACACGCGCGCCGCGCCCGCACGCACCGGCAGGCCCGGCGAGATGGTGAGCTCTCAATCTATTCAGTGCTTCGCATCCAGCGCTTGTAGGCTTGTGTGCGCTCTGATCGTGGTTGTTCCTATGCAGGTGGTGGCTCAGAAGACGAAGGAGGCGGAGATCACGGAGCAGGATTCGCTGCTTCTAGTAAGTCTCCACCCCATCTCCTCGCCCTTCTCCGCTTCAATTCCGTGCGATTCGAGTGGGTTCGGGCGGCTCCCGCCGATTGAATCGTTGTTGTTGGATCGAGATGTTCTCTTGAGATTTCTGACCGGCGTTTGCACGAGGGTTTCATCGTGGGGTGGTTGGTTCAAATTGGGGTCGATTCGAGCATTGCTGTGCCCGCGTATCAAGTTGGTTTGCGTTGGCGGGGTTGTTGGTGGATTTTGTCTCACTTTTACCCGTTCGGTGTGCGGATTCTAGCGCACTTTGTGCATGGGCAGTGGGGTTTTCAGGGGGTTTTGGGGCCTTGGGGGTCTCTCTGGTCTCTGCTAGCTTTTGCTGAGCAGTGGGTGTTTGGGGTCTCTCTGGTCTCTGATGGTTTCTGCTTCCAATGGGTCTAATTCAGTCAATTCGAAGCACGCGTCAGTAGCTTGGTAGATCGCTCAAATCGCGTTTGGTCCCTTGTTCTCCGTGAAACATTCTCTAATTATGCGGATAAGTTTTTCTGTTCGCATAGCTTGGCTAGTACACTGCACACATGGATTTGGTAGGTGTTTTCCCGCTGCTTGCTTGTTCGAATTCCTTCACTGACTTGGAAGTCGTTCGGGGACTTACATTCACGCTCGATATGGTCTAAATCTACTCGCGAAACTCCTCCTTGTTTGTGATCTGATTTCTGCGGTTTGGAACATTGCTAGCTCCTGAACTGATACATGTCGGTGTTGTTTTTCTATTTGTCTGTTTGATTTCGGCGATTCACAACATTGGGAGACAGTAAATCGTCTCTGACTTGGTTATCGGAAGTACGGACCTGCTGATTTGCGTTTAGATTTTATCAGGCTGCACTGATTGATTTGCATACATGGTTTCTCGTTTTCCATTTTGTTTTTGAGAAATTAGTACCTCTGGTGGCTACAAATCATTCACTAGGAGCCTATAAAAATTGTCAGACAATTGAATACACACTCAGGTTGTGTTGATTTGGCCTTCCAGCGTGCTTAATTTCTGGGATTTTGAAGTGCAGGTTTGGTTAGTAGCATTTTCCCCTTCTTACTGCCGCTTGCTCATGGAATGGACATACATTTATGTCCAAACATGCATACCTTGAACAACAACACAGCTTTTATTTGAATTTGAGTTCAATAGTATCAGTGTCCATGTTTCTAGCATTACATATTTTAATTTCCACTTTGGGTGAACCAAGCAGTACACAATTATGCATTAGTTTTTGGGATCATAAACCCTTCTTCCACAGTTTTTAATTGGTCGCTACATTGTGCCATTCTACAGAGTTTAAACTCTATGGTGTATCTGTGGTAACTGGGAATCATACGATCTTGTTAAGCATTTCCTTGCTTGCTCTAGTAATATCGATTTCTTCATTGCACCACAGCATACTATATGGTTTTGGCAATCATACCGTGATTGATATGCAGAACAACTGCAGTATTAGTAATTCCCTAGTTTGATGACGCTTGGTATGTTATAGAAGTTTTGCTACCATATTTATGTGAAAATGCGGTGTGGTTTATTTCTAATTAGATTACACTTGTTTGTGTTATCTTATACTTTTTTTGTATGTGCAATCAGTTACATTTTGCCTGGAATGTATTCCTTTACATTGCTGGATCTCATTTTGGAATCATTGCGGATGTGTGATGCTATGCTCTGAATCATTGTGACATCATTTATATTACAGGAATCAGTTCATTGATTTACTTTTACATTTTCTTGAAAATTATATTAGTGTACATGTCTGTTTGGAAAAAAAAGGTCTGCTGTTTGTCCCTGAATCTGTGTTTCACTGTTGGAAAAGCAACTTGTTACTAATTTGTTTTCTTGGTGAACATTGCCCATTGATGTGTTCTTCTGGTAAACATTGTGCATTATGTTTTTTTATTGGCCTTAATTTTGAGCTGGTGGGTCTTCAATGATTTCTTTGAACATGCATCTGGTGTGAGAAATCATAATGTATCCTGCTCTTTGTATGGATATTCTGTTAACAGTCATGTTACTTCTATCCAACAGACAAGGAATTTGCTTCGGATTGCCATATACAACATCAGCTACATCAGAGGCCTATTCCCTGAAAAGCACTTCAGCGATAAGTCGGTTCCAGCACTAGGTTAGAATTGGCAATAACTTCAAACTAGTATCTATATCCAAAATCAACAACTGGTGTCGTTTTTTTACCTAAAACACCCTTCTATCGCTCCAGAGATGAAGATTAAGAAGTTGATGCCGATGGATGCTGAATCGAGAAGGCTGATCGATTGGATGGAGAAAGGTGAAACATGTCCTGAGCTCACTCAATGACCACTATTTAATGATCACCGCCTATCTTGTTTACTTCTCATAAATTCTTTGTTGTATTCTACTTGTTTTTGGATATTGACATAGTACACACATCTCTGACCATTATTTTTCTAACTTACATGAGCAAATTGCATTAACGATTTGATAATATCAAAGTACCTTTGAGGAAAATCTACTGATATTTATTCTAGACTAGATTGTTTTGGAACATAACTTGCATGTGTGACACTATTATCCTGATTTGTTATGTGATCAACTTTTGGAATCAAACTTTAGGTGTCTATGATGCTTTGCAAAAGAAATATCTCAAGACCCTTCTCTTTTGTATCTGTGAGAAGGAGGAAGGCCCCATGATTGAGGAGTATGCCTGTAAGTTTCTCCCCGTGTAATCGCACAACAGGTTTGATTGGGGATCATGTGTCACACCTTTGCTTATTACATGTTGTTGTTTCCTACAGTTTCATTTAGCTACCCCAACACCAGTACTGAGGAAGTTGCAATGAACCTGAGCCGTTCAGGGAGCAAAAAGGGCAGCACTACATTTACTTCAAATGCTTCAGAAGTAACTCCTGATCAGATGAGGTACTTTCTTACCTTGGATGCTGAATTTCTTGCTTGAAGTTGCAGTCTTTGTAAAAAGAGTAGTGTTGAATTCAGATTGTTAGGATTTGAAACAATTCAGTAATATGATTTCATTTCGTTGTGTAAGAACATGCTGAAAATTGCCAGGCACATTTGTTTAAGTACCTACCAGTTGGCTATGATAGTAAAGCTAACTGAGTGCACAATTCTTTCAAAACTTGAATAGATTATACCTGTTTGGTTCAATTTTACGTCATTGTCTGGAACTGGGGCCATAGATTGTTCTTGGTTTTCTTGATTTTCCCTACAGAATTATAGCAGTCAAGGTTTGAGGTCATCATCCTTGTAGAAAGATGCTTTAATACATCCTGTTGATGAATTCATGGTATTTTGATTGTTTTACCATTGTGCCTGTTGGGTGGGAAAGTGACAGTTGTAATCTATGATGATCATAACCTGATATGGCCATGGTTTTCATCCAGGAGCTCTGCCTGTAAGATGATCAGAACACTGGTTTCACTTATGAGGACCTTGGACCCAATGCCAGAGGAGGTACTTTTTCTTGCATTATGTAATTTGTTTAGAACTTGCAATATGTTATGCTTATCGGAACTGTGCTCTGTTTGTATTCAGAGAACCATTATAATGAAGCTGCTGTACTATGATGATGTCACAGTGAGTGCAACCTTTTGTTCTGTTTATTCATTTGACTGTATCAATACTCAGGAGCTGCCACAGCAGATAACCTTGTACTCTTGCTCTCAAGAAAAAGAAAATAATTTCTCTTGTTCTTCTTGAAATTGTTGGTAGAAGTCAACACAGTTTCTTTTTCAATATTGACAGCCTGAGGATTATGAGCCTCCTTTCTTCAAGTGTTGTGCTGACAATGAAGCTATAAATATATGGAACAAGAACCCCTTGAAGATGGAAGTGGGGAATGTCAATAGCAAGCACCTTGTGTTAGCTTTGAAGGTAAAGGACAATAAGACAGAATCTGACCTTATTTTTAATTAAAGATGAGTTTCTCATTGTTTGTCCTTTTGTGCAGGTTAAGAGTGTCCTTGATCCATGTGATGACAACAATGTTAACAGTGCAGATGATGGGATGAGTGTGGATAATGAGTCAGATCATGATGATGACTTTTCTGACACTGAGGTGAATATCAAACAAATTATGCGATGATGAGATATTATCTGTATCATGGCCTTAATTAGCAATCTAGTCCTTAGACTCAAGTACCTTACTCAAGAATATATAACTTCTGTTCCTTTTATTCTAAGTTTTGCTTGACATAATCTTTGATTCTACTAGGTTCGTCCATCTGAGGCAGAACGTTACATTGTAGCTCCTAATGGTAAGTATTTCCTCAACAGTGTTTCTTTTGCATTAGCTGCTTCTGGAATTAATACATTTTTTCAACAGATGGAAAATGCAAAGATCAGAATACTGGTACTATTTCAGAAGGTATATTTGGTTTATGTACCTTCATTTGCCAATGCATTGATATATTCTTCTGTTAATTTAGTTATGTATCTGTATGTCTTAGGCAATTCTGAATTCGATACATTTTGTTGTAGTTGTTGTCCATGCATATTTGCTCTTCTGACTTTCTGTGTTTGCAGATGATACTCAAGATGCTGCTCATGAGGAAGAGCTAACAGTCCAAGTAAAAGAGTGGATATGCTCAAGAGAAATTGGAACCGTTAATGTTTCAGATGTCCTTTCCAACTTCCCTGACATATCCATGGTAATTTGCTGTTGTTCGATATATTGCTACTTTTCTGTGCTATATTCTTAAGTGGAAAAACCTGTCATGGTACTGTGCATGTAAATCAACCCATGTCTTGTTACACACTACACGAGTTGTCTGGCTTGTTTTTGACAACCACTTGTTGAATATTTTTTCAGGAAATGATTGAAGGTAATGCAGGAAAACGGTTCTGTTTGCAGTTAAAATCAGGCGTTCCTTCACTTCCATTGAAGTCATGAATTATATGGTTGGCTTTTCAGATATTATGGAGAGGCTACTTAAAGATGGTGTACTATCCAGGGCAAGCAAAGATGGTTATACTATCAATCAGGTCTACCTAATGAAGTGTTTTGTTTTATCATATGCTATAACTTACTCCTCATCCTTGGAAATACTACTACTTTTATTACTAACAAGATATACGGAAGTTTTCAGACTATTGATCCCAAAGCACTGCATATAAAGAAGGAGGTCATCGTGCAAAATGTATCACCTACTGAAGGAACCAAGCAAACAAATGGTGATTTGATGTATATGAAGGTGGATATTATTTTACCTGGATTTGTTTATGTATGCCACCTACTGAATGCTGATATAACATTATATTTACAGGCATTGTATCATGCACTTCCCATGGATTATGTGACAATAGCCAAACTTCAAGGAAAGCTGGATGGGGAAGCCAACCATAATATGGTCAGAAAGTTAATTGACAAAATGGTGCAAGATGGATACGTGAAGAATTCAGCCAACAGAAGATTGGGTAATCAATTGAATCTATACATGGAACATGTGAAATGCCTTATTACTTTCTAGTCTATCTCCAGGTGGTTCATCTATTATGTTTTTATGTTGTTGAATTAGTAGTCCAGCATGCCGTGTTGGAACTTGGAAGTAACTCGAGTTACAGGAGATTGAAACTCAAGAAGTAATATTGATCAATATGATTACTTTAGTCCCCATTTAGCTGAAACTCAAATATTTACATGGTGCATGGCAACAATTAGTTGCATCATCTGCAGAATTTTTGATCGAATTTCTTTGAGGTAGGATATATATTGCGTCAGGAGAGGATTTTGTCTAAACTAATAACTGTTTTGTGGAACTTAATTGAGAATTATGCATCACCTGTTCACCTGGCATGTTTCTAGTGTTGCATTTTGATTTCCCGGAAGCTAGTAAAATGACTCAGGATGCCTGATCTTGTCAGTTTGTAGTTCAAGCTCTTAAATACAATGCACTGGAAGCAAATTAATTAACTAACTAAAAATAGTCAGAAAAAAGATATGATGCTATACTGCTATCATACTGCGATACCCATTAATATGTGCAGTTGTCTAATTTGTACTTATAAAAACCTGAAATGCTATAGGTAAAGCAGTCATTCATTCTGAATCCAGTAACAGAAAGCTCCTTGAGATAAAAAAGATACTGGAAGGCAATGAAGGCGAACAGATGGTAACGTATCATCTATATTCTCTAATAAGATCTTCGTATCACTACCAACTCCAACTACTTCTTGTGACATTTCTACTAAACAGTCAAGTGTTCATGGTCGAATCAAATTATGTTACGTTTTGCAGGCCATTGACACCAATGCAGAGCATGCTGAGTGTGAGCGCAAAGACCTTCTGAAAGGTAAGTGCTAACGGAAATGTGCATCTCCCTGTTACTTTCATGACGAATTTTGCGTTGCTTTGGTGACATAATGGTGTTCTCAAGCATCCAAATTCTCTTTTCATAGGCAATGAAATCAGAGATGGCTCCACAATGGGTTGCCTCCACTCAATCGGATCTGATCTTACCCGTACCCGGGAGCTACCAGAGCTGCAGCAGAATGTGTCCATGCAGAGCGGGCAAGAAGCTTCGGAAATGGATAAGGATCCAAACAGGACTCCCACAAGTGTGCGTGAGGTATATCCACAGCCTGGTCTCCCAGTAGCCAAGAATTGTTACAACCTAGAGCATTCATGATCTCAAACATTCAGTTGAATGCATTTATCTGAAACTTTATCGCAGCCAGCTATGCCTGTTTGTTCTCTGGAGAGCGGAGTGCTTGGACAGAAAATCAAAAGGTCCCTAACTGGTGGTAGTGAGATCAAATCCACCCAGGACAAGCGATCCAGGAAGACTAGCATGGTAAACTCAACGTTTCTTCTCTGAAATGAACTTACGTCATGCATAACTCAATCATATCAAGATCAACAACTTCGTTTTGTACCCTACATCACTGCTACTTCTTGGCAGCATGAACACTGAACTGTAATTTCCCATGAAAATGCTGCAGGTGAAGGAGCCAATACTCCAGCATGTCAAGCGCCAAAAGCTTCTGGCTCAGTGAGGAGGGGGGTGGAAGTAACAGGTGCAGCTAACCTCGTAGTTCAGGCGAAGAAGTACATACCAGAGTTCAGGTCCTTGTGCAGATAGGCAATTACAGCACTCACTGCAGATGTAGATTCCAGTCCATACGTTTTGCAAGGTAGAGAGTTTTGTTCTTCTGGTTCGGTTA
This sequence comes from Echinochloa phyllopogon, assembly GCA_033239725.1. NCBI lineage: Eukaryota > Viridiplantae > Streptophyta > Magnoliopsida > Poales > Poaceae > Echinochloa > Echinochloa phyllopogon. Next base: position 41,881,811 of record BTCW01000002.1, on the reverse strand, counting down.
CACCGGCGTTCAGGCGAAGTTAGCTCAGGTGCTTGAACCCGTGCAGATAGACAGAGCACCCCAGCAGAAGTTCCCATGTTGAGTTATGTTCCACTGTGATCTGATTATGCTGCTGTTTCTGATAGAGGTAGACAGCGACAAAACACGCCATTTGGGAACTTAAAATGAGGTGTGGTCACACATTGTTGGATCTTCCTGTTTGGTTGGTCGAGGCCGCTTTTGTTTGTTGGATCTGTTTAACTTCACACACCAGCTGATCTTTTCCTTTTTCGACAAGCCTTTCCACGGATCACTGTTCGCGCGTGCAGGGCCTGTAGCTTGTTGCCTTCCCTGCCGTATGACGAAAGTTTTCAGAGGGGACCGGATGCCCTTTCTTTCCTGCGCAGTGGCATTGATGTTCGACGATCGTTACGGTGTCTCCTTGGATACTGATCAAGTTTTAATTTCGCCCCATGTGCTTATGTTGTGGTACACCTGTGCTAATTGCTCGAGCTACGGGTGTGCGTGAATGATTCATTCAGTCGTTTGGGGGCCTCCGTTGGCTGTATCCCAGTTATTGCCCGGCGTCGCGGGCACGCCTCCTGGAGTAATGGCGATGTAGGCCGGTCCCTGCTTTGCTGGGGTTGAGGTGGCTTCGTGTCTCCACGGTTTCATTTACCAGGGAATTTAACTGTGAATTCTTCTGAACACGTGCTTTGCTAGCATTTGGGGGTAAGCGAGAGGAGTTCATTCCTCCGCTCTGTAGCGGCCGTTCATGGCGTGCAGTGTTTACTCCATTGGCAGAGAGTTCATAGAGCACAATGTCCATCTCCTCTCTAAACGAAATCTGATTGCATCATTTCTGTTTATACAGCGTGCGCAGACGTTTAACAGAGATCCACAGTCCCTATTGTTGACATCTCAATTCAGCGCAAATACGGAGCATCTCTCGTTGGGGGATAAAAAAATGCGGGGGATGCGATGCAACTGCTACTTGTAAACTCCTCCGGATCGATTTTGTTCAGATTTACATGAAATTTGAAAAATTCACTTATTTGCGCGCCGGTCCCGTGTATAGCAAGGCCAAGGGCCCAAAGCCCGTTTCACGAATCGGCCGTTCCGTCGTCTGAAACCCAAAACATTCTCGCGATCTCGCGCACAAACGCGGGAGCCGCCGCGACCCCGCGATGCCGCCGAAGCCGGCGAGCAAGCGGCCCGCCGCCGAGCTCGAGTACTGCGAGCTGTGCCGCCACCACCACGACCAGGGCCGGCGCCACCGCTACGTCGGCCATCACCGGGACAAACTCGGCGTCGCGCTCACCCGCTTCCGCTCCAAGCTATCCGACCTCCGTCGGGCCCTCCTCCACGGCTCCTCCTCCTCCCCGCCGCCGGGGCCCCGCCTCTGGTGCCCCTTCTGCTCCACCGAGCTCGACACCGGCTCCGCCTGGTACTCGTTACCCTACTCCTCGTCCCCGCGCTCCTAGGGTTTCGGTTTGGATTTACAAGTGCTAGTAAGATAATTGGTTCCGATTGCAGCGTGGATTGTCCGATTGAGCATGCAATTTGACACTATTAGGCTGAACTCTAGAACATTAGCATCTGTGGCTCAGTACGGGGGTGGTGTTGTAATTTGGTTCTCCGAGCACTGTAGGCAAACGTTTTCTTAGTACTGTAGAGAAAGGATTTCTAGTGGGGAAGTTAACTTTGGTTCTCTTCTGTTGCAGTAGCAATGCAATTTTCCATCTGGCAAGTGATGAGCACCTGAAGGGTGTGAAGGATTTCCTGCGAAAGCATGGAGGAGGGATGGATCAGATGGATTCGCTTAGGATTTCAGAGGATGAGATTGCTAAGGTGTGTCTTATGCTTTCTTCTGACCCCCTCTGTTAATAGGAATGAACATATTCATTTTTAGATCTAGTTATGTGAGAGGATCTGTTAAGTGTGTTCTTATTTTTATTTGTGCACTGACCTAACAGAATGAGATGTTACTATTTGTCTTATGCTGATCTTGATCTGTCGTGTTTTTATAATTTCAGTGGGAGAAAGGCTGTGAATCATCGAGCAAAGGAGCAAAGAAGGGGGCTGAAGGGCTGATTGGGCCATCGCTGGGTCCGATGAAAGATATCCAAAATGAATCTACCTGTGACAATTTGGATACTTATGCACAAACCAATATCCCATCTTTTAGTAATACTGCATCTTATGTTGTTATGCCTTTACAAAGTCCTACCAATGGGGCATACCACCCTATTAGTACAGCGTGTTATGGAGCTTTCGGTTCTGGAAGTGTTTCTTATTCCGCTCCACATGGAATTGTTGGACTACCTGTCACACCTTGGGGATCGGCTGGAACACATGAGCAGCAGGGTCTGCTGTCTACAAACTGTTCGCATAGTACTGGTCCTGAAATGAAAGGTAAGAGCAAGCATCAAAGTTTCTGTAACACCACTATTGCTTCTATTTGCTATGATTATATTGTTTGGTTCATAATTGGATAACTATATTTTCTTTTGTAGGTCATCAATCTACTATCCTTGGAAATGGACAAACCCCGCCGATTTCTCGTGCTGCACATGTAAGTATCTACCACGTGAACATGCACTTGGCCACGTGACAAAGTAGCACAAAATCCAGTGAAACAAATGACAAACAGTTGGTGCTTCTACATTAACTCTGTTCTTTGCTCCGATATTCAGAATACCGCTAACAATTGAAAATATGCATTTCATTTACACAAAGAGGGCACTTTGTAAATGTTGTACAGGAAGGAGCTTTCACCATTAAGGTATATCGAATCTCAATGGCAGGAAACGTAAACAAAGGGAATATGTCAAAGAATTTAAACATTTTGGGCAATGACTTACAGCATCTAATTTGAGCTTCCCATCCTTCTAATTTTCCTCAGATTTCTGTTTATCTTCTGTTTTCAGTTTTGTTTAGGTCAGTTAGTTGCCGTTGTAGTTTATAGTTTATATATTTTTTTCACATAATCACATTACAGTATTGGACACACGTTCTTATTTCTGTTAAAATTTGTTGCCTTGGTTATTTTCATACCCCATATATGAAAACATCTTTCTACCTTCCTAAGTAACATATTCCATCTCAGTTGGGTCATGAATTAGCTGTGTGATCTTTTTTTTTTGGACACGCTGTGTGACCCGTAGATGGTCCACTATATCCATGTTCTACATGTGCCCATTGTAAATCCTGTCATTATGTAAACAAAACTTGCTCTGAGCTGTGGTTTGGTAGTTTGAAACAGAATGATAACCATATGGTTCTATGAAGAAAAGGTTTTCTTTTGTTTGTTTTTAGAACTTATGTCTTAAACAGCATATTATGCATGCAACTTTTGATAAAGAATTCCATATGCCTAATGCTATGTTTTTTCTTTTGTTTATTCAGCCTGTATGCATAATTGATGTGCTTGTTTGATACACAAATTTTACCTTTGCAGGTTCAACAAAGTCACTCTGGAGGAAACATGAGCAGTGGTATTGGATGGATTCTCTTTTATATCTTTGTGCTATAAATTTTGCCAAACACTCACTAGTCTTACTTGAAAAAAAAATTCACCTGCAGCATATGGGAGTTCTTTATTTTCCAATTATTTGTTTGCCCTTACGAGAATTCTGATGCTACATCATTTGTTTATAGGCCCAAAAGCAAATGTGCATACGGGCGCTCCTCCTTGGTTAAAAGCTAACGAGCATGATCCAAAGAATTTGTTACTCGGAAAATGTGGTCCTCCTTTGAAAGGAAAATTGAGGAAACTGAATCCAAAGCGGGTTGGTGCTGCATGGGCAGAAAGAAGAAGAGCTGAGATGGAAATGGAGAAGCGAGGCGAAATTGTTCCAGAAACATCTGATTCTAGTTGGCTACCAAATTTTGGTGGTGTCTGGCAGTCTGGGACAAGAAAGGAATCAAGGAAAGATTTTGAGAAAAAACGCAAACTTCATGACATGAAGAGCAGCCATGAGTTATCCTTGGAGATAAAACCATACATCAGCAAACGGATGGTAAATGTGATTTCCACTTTTCCATAGTTAACTTCAGCTCAACCCTAGCTGTTAGCAATAGTTTCGGACTGTCATTTCTCATCTCTTACAACAATGGGACCATATAATATAATGTTCTTTGGGCTGTTCTGTCATATTGTGTGTATGCACTAAGTTGTCCTGCTTACAGCTGGAATAGTGTGTTTCTTTTCGCTAATATCAAGTTACAATCTGTACAGTAACCCAAGTCACTTTAGCATTTAGCTGCTTTACTAATTTTTTTTTTTGGTTGTCCTACTTCCTGATGGTAGGAACATACAGTAATCATCGTGTTGGTTTTCAGCTTTGTGCTTGTTGTAAAAGAAGCCTGCTTTGACAAATATTTTAATAATGCACTACAGTATTAACCATTTAGCTGGATCTACCATTCCACCTAGGCTATAATATAAGGCAACTTGAAGGGAGGTTTAGTTTGATTATGGTGGGCATAATCTAGAAGGCTATATCTGCAGCTACATACAGCTGTTTCCATACTGAGTTAATGATGAAACCACCACATGTGAAATCAAGATGGATATTGCGATCACTTTACCCCTTTCTGTTTTTCCCAATGCCAGCCTACACGATGCATATGCCATAGTTTTTATGTTTACTTAGTCTGCATTTCTGAATTCTGATTATTCAGTGGAACATATTATACACACATGTTTGTATTTCCTCAGTAGTTTTTATGTTTGCTTTATTGCTGCATTTCTGAATTCTGATTATTCAATGGAACATATTATACACTCATGTTTGTCGCCCTGTTCGTTTGGATTGTTTCCAGCGAGCCAACAATGTTTTTCTCTCAGCGAAAACCAGCGCCAGCCACCAACCAGCCAGCAGTATTTTTCTCTCAGCAAAAACAAGCACCAGCCACCAGCCAAACGAATGTTTGCTTAGCTGCTGCATTTCTGAATTCTGATTACTCAGCTGAATGTATCATACAGACATGTTTGTGTTTTCTCATAGTTTTTATGTTTGCTTAGTTGCTGCATTTCTGAATTCTGATTATTCAGCCGAATTATTGTACACACATGTTTGTGTTTCCTCTTGCAGCGTGCAGGCGTTGATAAAGCTTCTGATAAAGCTGAACAGCTTGGCAGCCATATGGAACAGTAAACAGATGTACCCCTGCCAGACATTTATGGTATGAGTCTCTTCACACTTGGGTAAAAGACGATCGAAAGCTCAAGCACGCACATTTAAGGCTTGGGAAATTACACGCGCACTGTTTCAGAAATCTACACTTGCCATTAGCAGGCGAGCCCTGCTGTCTCCGCTTTCCGTCAATAGAAACATCACTGCACAGCAACTTTTGATCGCCACAATTCAATGTCGCCGGCAATCAATGTGATATTGGCGGAGCGCGCTGCGCCACCGCCAGTACCACGGCTAGCTGCTGCAGGAGTCGTGGAATGATTGCGCGCGCCATGGATCTGTTTATTTTGTTGAAGCACCATGCAGGGCAGCTGTTCCTGACTCTCTCTGCTCACTGTTTGGCTCCTGCAGGTGTAGGTCGCACTCGCACAGGTGCCCTCTGCAGGAAGGAGAGCCTCTAGGGCGCTGTCCGATTGGTTTCCCTGTCAGCTCGTGTCTCCGGAACCTCATTTAGGTGCTGCCAATACGCGAAATACCATGGGAGACTCGTTCGGCAACTGCTGGCCAGTACGCTGGTGGTTTTTCTCGGCGGCATGAAGCAGCTCGTCCGGTGACTGAAGTTTTCCGCATGGTACTGGTCTGGTGTGGGTGGCTGGTACGTTGCGTCCAACAATGTGGCTGATGGGCCGTTCCTGCATTGACTCCCGTGCAATCTACAAGCTTCTGATATGAGGAATCATGCGTGGCTTCGTTGACAGAAGCGGCCTGCGATTAGTGGCACGAAACCTTGACTTGGATAGCTCGCCTCCTGTGCCGCTTGTCTGTTCCCTCCTGGGCACGATTACATCGAGGTGATTTGCGTTGTTTCGCTTGCGTGCCAGAGGACTTAAGGCGGCGCGCTTTTGCTATGCGGCCGGCCAATGCTTTTCTGCTGATGAGACTATCAGTGATCGCGATTGAGCTATAGCTTTCTGGACCAGGCGGCAGGGATGAACGTCAGTACAGACGTGAGTGCATTTTTAACCTTTCTTTCGCATGACGTCATGCTCTTCAGCATCCGAAGTCTGACGGCCGGTGAGTGGGTAAATAATTAGTAAGAGTTACGAGCCTGTCAGGGATAGGATGGCACCCCCCAATGGGCAGACAGGCTCTGCTGTCGGCACGGTAGGGTAAATCGCCGCCGCTTGTCTTCTTGCGTGTGTTGTTGGCTTTCCCAGCAGCACGCACAGCGGCACAGGCGCGCGCAGTGAGTCAGCGTGCAATCCCTGGCGCTCACACATGTGGCCCTTGCTAGAAGGTGCTACAGGGAAAAAAACTAAGAAAGAGAAACTTTTTTTTCGAAGAAACAAAAACAAAAAGGACAAAACAAATTATCAACCCTGCTTTCACCGTCGCATCCAAAACTCAGGCTGGCCGCTGGCGTGTGTTCCTTCCTTAGCTAACGCCATAAATTTTGCAGAAATTTCGTTAATAAAAATCACCGGTGCCGTGCTTAGCCGGCAGTACTTGTACAGTTGAACTCCGTAGGCCTCCCGGCACAGTTGGAGAGGAAGCCCTCTGCCCTGGCTTCTTCATTAATTACTGCCTGAATCAAACCGTCCACCGCCAAGGCAGCAAGCAGCAGGCCCGCCCTCGCCCTTGAAGAGCAGCAACCACCAGTTGGTGAATGGTGATCCCGATCCACACAGGGCGTCGTTTCCCTCGCCTTGGCGCGGCGCGCCGATTTCCAAGCCCCGCAATGTGCCCCGACAGCGACCCCCGCCCGTGCCGTCGCGCTCCCGCGCACTGTTCCGGCCAAGACGCCACGCCGAGCCGCGAGCGCCCCGCTGCCCACAGGGTCCGGAGGGCCCTCCCCACACGCCCGGGGTGGGGAGGGGATCCATTAGAATCGAACCTCCGATCCGCTCCCTGTAGCGGCACGGCGACGGCGACGCCGGATACAGATGAGATACACCCCCTCTCGGGCTGCCCCCCGATGTAACGTAAGTACCCAGCCGTCGTGGATTCCGGTCGCCGTCGCTGGGCCTGGGCCTGGGGGCGGCACCGCAGCAGAGGTGAAAAGGAGGCGGCGACGGCGACGGTTCGGGGAGAACGATGAGAGGCTGGGCGGCTGGCCGCGATGGCGCCGTGCTTCCGTCGCGTGGATGGAAGGGTGGTGGGAGCGGTGGAACTGTATCAAAAAACCAAAAAAAATACGAGGAGCGTTCGGGATCATGGTCACGAGAGGGGCGGCACTCTCTCGTCTCCTTCTCGGGTAGGAAAACATGGCAGTCATGTCGTGATCCTCCTCCAGTCTAGCTCTCTGTCTCTCTCTCGCTCGCACAACAGCACAAGCACAGCTCCGTAGCCGTAGGCAGCTAGCTGGTTCGTCTGGCCGTGTGGTCCTCACTCACCTTGGCAGCTCGGCGCGGCTCGGCTCGGCTCCTCCACCAGCGATCGATCGATGGGCGCAATAAAGGCCAACAGGACCCGTCCGTCTCCTGCACAGTGGGAAGAAATCCAACTGCCCATTGATGAGTTGGGATCCCACTTGCTTGTTATCAACTCGCCGTGTTCCTCTGCTCATCCATCCTCACGCTCCATCGGTGCAGTGCAGTGGGCATGTGGTTCCACGTTCATTCGCGGCCGCCCCTGCTAGCTGCTGCCGCCATGCTTTTCTGATTACTGTTACCCCCGCGTCAGTACGTGAAAGAAAAAGAACCACTGCTCCTGCTCTCAACTGGAATTACTGCCGCCAGCCATTATGTGTGGCCTTTTTACCTGTACAGTAACGTATCTTTTTTTGAAGAAAAAAGAAATCTGAGCTGATGATCTCGCTACCTGATCGACCAATAATGCCGAGGTTTCACGTTCAGGAAAGTTAATTGCATGCGGGGCTCTGTCAGTTTCATGATGGTTGCTAGTCACGACGGAATTAATACACTGTAATGGAAAGAGACTGTCACATCTTGGGACGTGAGTGCGCTCGATGAATCATGAAGATACCACTCACTCTGTCACTCACCAACAAGCCACAAGCTACAGAACAAGAAAGAAGGTGCTACTGATCTCTCAAGCGAAAAAGGGCGGGCAAATTACTCGCATTGTGATGTGAATCTCGGGTGCTTTAATTTCCTACTGGTACAGTACTAGTGTTCTAAATGTTGCCCACGGTTCTGAACCGGCACCAACCATGTGAAGTAGCGTACGTACGTGCATGTATATAGAGAGGTACCTCCGATCCAAAGCGTGCAAGTTTTATAGTATTGTTTTGTTTGTTCACGTACTCTTCAGGGTCCCTTTTCGTATAGCTGCGTTAATTTTGGCTGTTTAGTTGCTTGCACTGCTTGGCCAATCCATGACACTTACAATCACAATATATACCTTTGCCAACAATAAGATACTGACCGTCTAACAGTTAACAGTTGATGATCGCATTCATACCATCATGACAATCGCCATCAGCTAGCTAAACACGCCTGATAATTAGTTCCCTGTGCTAGCACGCGTTTGTGGACGACGAGCCTACGTTAGCTTGTTCACAATCAGGTGACCTTACCATCAACAATATGCATCGAAATCCAAAGGGTTTAATGTCAAAAGCACAGGAAGGGCCATCTGGAAGAGGTCGGCAACTCGGCAGTTGTCAAGGGTGAAAGACTTATGTGAAGCATGCACGACCTCTTGTTTGGTTGGCAGGAAACCGATGATTTCACGTGGTTCATGGTAGGAACTGATCGTGTTTCAAGCCTCAGCACACGGTTAGCTTGGACCCTGATTTTGAGAGCATTCCGTGAGTTATATTTTCCAAGAGTTTTCATATACCTACATAATAAATTTTACAATTCCAAAATTCATAAAGACCTCTTCACGTTTTTTTACAATATATGAGTTACAAGAAAATCTTGGAGTTTCTAAGGGCGAAATTACCATCATACCCTTTCTTCTTCCTCCTCCATGCCTTACTGTTTTGGTCTGTCCTCTTGCAGTCTTTTTTTAGATAATGGATAAAAATATTATCCGGCCTTGACCAAATGGCTACGGCCCAAATTACAAAAACGCAACACCTCCGTTGCTTACTCAAACTTCAAACAAAGTAAAGAGCACACCCAAGAATTGATGAAAGCATTAGTTTGTAATTCTATTACTAAACCTCCATCCATTGTATGCAAATACACGCATGGCCAAAGCCTCCAAAGCTTGGCAGACATCTTTTATTGCTTGGCTGTCTTCTTCATGCCGATGTAGCTGTGCCCAGAAACGAAGCCAATAGGTGCTCCGAAACAGTACCTGCAAATAAGTTTTTTGTGGAGAATTGTTAAAAACCAAGTCATTCCTACTTAGCCAAAGTGCCCAACATAAAGCAGATGCACCCGCCAACATTTGATTCTTTAACCTACTACTATAACCCATTAGCCAATTATTAAACAGGTGATTGAAGCTATGAGGTTTTGGATGATCCAAAACAATTTCGACAGCCCTCTAAATAAAAGTGGCCATGTGACAATCAAAAAAGAGGTGTTGTATTGTCTCCTCTTTGGTACAAAATGAACATAACTTACTCCCATTTCAGTTTCTTCTGTCTAAATTGTCCTTTGTCAGTATAACACCTCTCTTTAAGTACCACATGAAAATTTTTATTTTCAATGGTACCTTCATCTTCCATATTTTCTTGTCACGTTGCACATTGCCATTATTAATCAAAGCCGCATACATCGATTTGACCGATAATAAACCCGATTGAACTAGGTTCCATCTAAAGGCATCCCTATTGTCTCTCAATTGTACATGGCTAATTCTAGCGACTAGGTTATGCCATAAGTTTAAATTTTGCCCTACTAATGCTCTCCTGAGGAACATCAAATCGGTTTCGCTCGAATTGCAACAACCCTCGCTCCACGGAAAGGGCAGGCAGGGGGTTGGGGGTAGTCCACAACGCTGGTGGATGTGAGAATGTGCTGAAGATAATGTGGAAACGGCATAGGAATCCACTCTAGGGATCGCAAATAATTGATGGTCGGTGTCCAAAGTTGTGCATATCCTAAAGTACAGTGTTGCATGAGATGTAAGCTTATTTATCCACTAACCCGCAACACTTTAGAAACACTCGATGCCTTTTTTTCAGAATAGCGTGCTATTGTGGCATGATACTGTTCTAATACTAGTTATGCACAAGGCAATCTAGAACAAAAGCGACAGAAGGGGCAAAGAAGGAAATATCATATGACCAATCATTTCCTGCACTTTCCCTCTATGTTTTTCAAAGTAGCAAAGGCCAGAGGTGCCCCTCTATCATGCTAGTCCAATCTTTCACCTATCATCCTTACATGTTTTTGTTTCCTTTTTCTAGAGCCATTGATCCTGCGCACACAAGAATTCCAGACCACCCAGGAGGAACAAACAAACAAACCAGCCCCATGCCCTGAGGCCACAAATCAGGCTGCCACATACAGATTCCCTTCTCAACAGATATCCCCATGCACCCACAAAAAATAATTTTTCAGTGCAGACATAATTAAAATATTTTTTCTATTAAAAAAGGTGCAAACACAAAGCCACCACATTCTCAGGAAGGTGTGGTGCCACATGTGGCGACAATGTACAAGCAACAAGCAGGTGGCACGCATATAAGATTGATGGTACTTGTGATGGAGAAATGGGCCATGGACCAACTCTTTTATTTATGTATTTTTGTTTGGGAAAAAATGGACCAGGGATCTCGAGAGATGCAGTTGAAAACATGCTGGAATCTTGGATTTGGAGAGGCTGACTAGTGTTCAAGTGCAAGTTTGCTCAGGGAGTTTTTTTATGGCATCAGATTGAGTGTGATCTACCCATATGTTGTTTGTTTTATGCGCTCTGTGGATAAGATATTGCTAACTGTACTTTTCCCTGACAAGGGGAGAAGTGTCAAAGGCAATTGAATATGTCTCGTGTCTTGTCGATGCAGATTAAGTATTTATCATAGAATATTGTTTGAGCATCAACCACATCCATTTGGCATGAAACCAGCTATTAGGGACATGAAGAGGTATATTAATTAAGGCGACCACCAGATTAGCTGAACAAATGTGTATACAACCTAATATGGTGCTTACAATTTCACACTGAAACTTGTTTGAAAAGAGATGCGCGATAAAGTCATACTAGTTGGAACACAATGATCTTTTAAAGAAATACATTAAGCTCATTTTGTTTCTTTTTTCATTTTCTATAAACAGATCGATCGATGTGTCAGCCTTGAGTTTAATTAAATCCGAAATAATATATATTCTAAATTAGGTCAGTAACACAAATCATCTGCAGTTTCTAGCTTTCTATGCATCATAGAGTATATTCAATTCTTTTGCGAAACATAGAGAATATTCAATTCTTTTACGGAACATAGAGAATATTCAATTATATCTAATTTCTTTTCTTTTGGAGGACTAGCTATGCATAATTCTGTATGTTTGAAAATCTGCATTAGTCACAATCAGCTAACAAATGCTTGACTATTTTTCCCGACATGAAAAAAAAAATCTAACATTGCTTTTCAAACAATCCAGCCTTATAAATTATTTTAGCAACCATACTTACGCCTGAAAACTATTCAGCACAGGGACCTCATAGATCATCAAGCTCAATAGTAGCTTCCAGCCGAGATAGTGAGATACCTCCGCAGACAACGACGATCACAATCTCCTGTGGCACAGTGAGAATTTTCACTGTTGTTTAAGGAAAAAAAAAACACCACTGCTCTCCACTCTACAGCAGCACCCTCACACACTGATAAACCCCTCATCCCCCACTCACCAAACCTTGCTAACAAGAGGCCAAGAGAGTAATGCATGCCCTCTCTCATCTCATCTCTTCTCCTCTCCTAGCAAAGAAGGGCCAAAACCAAAAGCAAAGCAAAGCAAAGCAAAGCAACCAAACCAAACCAACCCCTCCCCAATAATTGCAGGGCAGCGCAAGGGTTCCATGCTGGTGTTAAAGGATGAACATGGCCCTGGTGCCGCGGCGGGCCCCGCCATTCATTGCCCCCGCCACGCCTTTAGAATCCCTGTCAGGGATCGGTGATGGCCCATACGATGAATGGCTGCAAAGCAAATACTCACTCCTGCATATTGCGATTGCAGCAAACAAAATCATATACAGAAAATTAATGTTTATAATATTGGCACTAGTATAATATAATATGGGCATTGTCAGCATGTGTCCGCTGTCACACCCTCTCAAAGCTCCTCGAGCGAGGCTGATCTCCCCACCTCCACTCCATAGCTGAGCCCGAGCCCTGAGCTGAGGTGATATACTAGCTCCCAGTCCCAGTCCCCCCTCCACTCCACATACACTGATACACCTGCGCTGCACTTGCCTCTGCGAGCAAGTACTGACTGCCCCCCAGTTCCTGCTGGCTCTGGCAGCCCGCCCGGCTGTGGCCTCCTCGTCCTCCGTGGCGGTGTTCCTTCTTGTTGTGGCGCTGCCGCTGTCTCCCACTCTCCCTCCCTCGCTTGCTCCTCCGGCTCCGGCCCTGTAGCTAGCGGGCTCCCGCCGGCGCGTCGTCCATTTCTCCCGCTGCTGCTTCACCATCATCGTCACCACCAGCTCGTCTCCTTCCCGCTGCACAGCAGCAGCACAGCTCAGCTCAGCTTTCTCTCACCTCCCTATCAGGATAAGCTACCACCCCTGCCGATCTGTGGCATTTGCCCTGCTCCCCGTGCTCGGTTTGTTCGCTTCTGTTGTGCCCGTCCGCGCGCGGCGTGGTGGTGCCCCCCCGGGGGCAATAACTCCCCTTGCCTCGTTGCCACCCTCCCCGCGGCAGGGCGGCCTATAGGATGAGAGGGACGGGATAACCCAACAAACCGGCCGCGACAGTGTCCTGACCGTGAGCGACACCACCGCACAGCGCGCGGCGCGAGCTCCAGCTCTGTCTGCAGTGGCCGGCTCGCTATCCATCCCATTCATGGATTGGGATCTCAAGATGCCCGTCTCCTGGGACCTGGCCGAGCTGGACCACGACGCCATGCCGCCGGCCGCCGCGCCGGCGTCGTCGGGCATTGCCGCGGCGGTGGCATCGGCGGCGCGCGGGACGACGACGCCGCCGGGACGGGCGGAGTGCTCCGTCGACCTCAAGCTCGGCGGGCTGGGCGAGTTCGGCGCCGCGGACGGGGTGAACAAGGAGCCGGCGGCGGCGGCGGCGGCCGCGGTCCCGTCCGTGAGCCCGATGAAGCGGCCGCGCTCGGGCGGCGCCGGCGGGGCGCAGTGCCCGTCGTGCGCGGTGGACGGCTGCAAGGCCGACCTCAGCAAGTGCCGCGACTACCACCGCCGCCACAAGGTCTGCGAGGCGCACTCCAAGACGCCCGTCGTCGTCGTCGCCGGCCGCGAGATGCGCTTCTGCCAGCAGTGCAGCAGGTATGCACAACAATTCTCAGCTCATAGCAATTGCAACCATTCTCAGTTCACTTCAGTCATCAGTTTTTTTAAAAAAACACACAAACACACACCAAAACTCGTTGCCCAAGCCTGATTGTGGTGAAAAAAGACAGTTGCTTGAATTATCTCCAAGGAATTGATGCAGGCAATCAAAGAACCGACTGATTGACGTCAGTCATTTTTTTCCCTTCCACAGCTTTTCCTTTTTTACTGCTGATTATTCCCTTTGTTAAAGGCGAAAAATGCCAAATCAGTTCTTTGCTTGGCCCTGGCTTTCCCTTTCTTTGCTTCAATTCTTGACAATTTGTCACCCCAATCACTGCTACGATGAACGTGAGGTGAACATTTATCTGCCTGTCTTGTTTCAACGATGCACAGCTTTACCTTTCCCGGCTCCACCTTTTCAGCCTTTTCATATGAGCGTACCCCAATCTTTTCCCTGCTTCCCTTTAGCTTGGCAACAAGTATTACCTGAATTATCACCACCCCACTTTTTCTACTTCTGCATACCAACTTTCTAATCCATCAGTGAGAATCATTATCCGGCAAAAGTCAGGAAGCACTTCATGTGCTGAAGATCACCTGGGTCATCTTTTCTTGTGGCAGGTGATGCTTCTTCACCTGACCCATGGATAGATTTCTTCTTTTGATGTTCATATTTTCTTGCGGCAGGTGATGCTTCTTCACCTGACCCCTGGATAGATTTCTTATTTTGATGTTCCGGTTTAAAAACGAACAATGAACTGGAATTCGTATTTTGGATGAACATTGAAAGAGAAATTCATAGCAATATCGAATTTGAATGGGATTGCTTCTATTCTTTAGTACAAAACAAGATACCACAAAGTTGAAGCAAACATAGAGCTCAGAGAAGCCGATCTTTACGACCAAATTATTTACCACGAATGGGCACTTTAGGATCTCTGCAGTTTTTTGCTTTGAGAAGAACTACTCAAATCTTTAAGCCATATCTTTGACATTGTTGCATGTGTACTTTGTCTGTAAGACTTTTTCCTTGGTGAATCAGTAATGATGTTTCTTGCATTTGTTTTTCCTCATGGATTCTTTTACACAGGAGCATATGTTGTGTGGGGCTCTTCATGGTTAAAGATGCTGAACATAAAACCTCTTTATTTAGTTCTGGCAGAAACTGGCCTACCACATCTGCCTTGCTTGGTTCTGGCCATGAACCATGCTCTTTATATGCAGAAAGGCAATACATATGCCGAGACCTAGACAGTTAGCAGATCTTTTCTGCATAATTTTGATGGAGCCATTTTGTCCTAGTACCAATCAAGTCACCTGGAAACCAACTATGCTGCTTTATCAGCTTGTCCGACGAAGGGCATTATATATATCCAATATCCTGGTGGTTCTGTTGACTTAATGTGAGCTATTTGTGAATAATTAATTGGTTTCAGCCACGAAATTAAACTTCTATTTAACCTGCAAGTTAGATTGCTAGGACAAATGTTGTGGCTCAAATCTGATATTTTGTATTGTAGTACTGTACTAGAGTACTAGCTAAACCTTGTCTCGGTCTCTCAGGATGGTCAAGTGCCTTCCAGTTCCACTGGCGCCTTTTATATGTTTTGAGATACGGAGTATGTTGAACTACCTCTGTATCTTCTACCCTTGAACAATGCAACTATAATGCTTTAGTTAATTTGTCCTATTTCTTCTGAAAATTTTATATTCAGTGGGACCGCCAGCCGCTTTTCCAATGATTGATTACCTTGCCTAGTAGAGCAAAGTGAGATCACCATACTGCTTGGCAGACTTTATCAAGTGCTCCTCAGTGTCCCAACAAGTCGGTAGGGTGCCGTACTGGCATATATCTGTTGGAACCATTATACCGTGGTCCAGATGCCCACCACCACCAGGAGTTGTACAACTTTTCTGTTCTCGAGAGGTCCTGATTGTGAAACTTTTAACTAAGCTGAAGCCCCATGCAACCAATTTCTTAACTGACATTCTGAAATCTCAGTGGTCCGGCTGTGTACTTTTATTTTTGAAAGCAGGTGGATACTATTTTTAAATATTGATTGAGTGATAAAACATGTGCATCTTGCCTCTCTGGCTATGAGTAGCATTTCAGCCCCACTCTGAATTGTTTATGTGCCTTAGCTTGTAGTGTACCTTTGTTCAGAAAATTTTTGTACATCAACATCTGTGTTGATGGTCCCGACTCCTGAGAGATCAATCTCAGTTTCTCCTTGAAATTCTCGGAGATATTTTATTTGTAAGGATGCTGACTTTTGATGAATCCAGATTGTTGTATGAATTTTTTTTGTAACTTGTCTATATCAAACCATTATGTTGCTACATTCATGTCTTGATTTTCTTTCCACTTCCTTTTCGCATAACAGAGTTACAGTAGCAATTATAAGATAAATAATAATGCCTAAAGGCTATGTGGCTCCTCTTTTCATGTCCACCTGGACATTTTTCAGCCTGTTGTTTAGATTTCTTATCATGGGTTTTGTTTCTGTAGGTTTCACTTACTCGCGGAGTTTGACGATGCTAAGCGTAGCTGTAGAAAGAGGCTTGATGGGCACAACCGGCGCCGCAGGAAGCCACAGCCAGATACTGTGAACTCTGGGAGCTTTATGACAACTCAACAAGGTATTTTGCGTTTTTGTTCAGCGATGCTGCTATAATATACTAGTTAGCTATATGACAACTCTTGAAACTGGAAGTTGAACCATAGAGTACATTGATGCAAAACTCAATCTGTAAAAACACCTCTATAGTTCTACTAACTCTGACATTTCATCAAACCTGGCCTGTAAAACAGAAGTTTAGCAATGTCGTTACCCTGGACGGCTGGACCTATACATTCAACTTATACAAAACTAACAAATCGAGCAATGCTGCATTTTTCGATCTTCTTTACATTGCCAACATTTTGAGTAGCGGTTTCGCGCTTGTTTGATGACGGCCGTTCAGTCTTGTTCTCGAGTGCAGGGACAAGGTTCTCGTCGTTCCCGGCTCCAAGGCCGGAGCCAAGCTGGTCTGGAGTCATCAAATCCGAGGACAGCTCGTACTACACGCCGCACCACCAGGTGCTGAGCACCAGGCCCCACTTCGCCGGCTCGTCCACGCCGGCCTACTCCAAGGAAGGCCGGCGCTTCCCGTTCCTCCAGGACGGCGACCAGGTCAGCTTCAGCGCGGGCGCGGCGGCGGCGGCGCTCGAGGCCTCCGCGGTGTGCCAGCCCCTCCTCAAGACGGTGGCCCCGCCGCCGCCGCCGGAGAGCAGCAGCAGCAACAAGATCTTCTCCGACGGGCTCACCCCCGTCCTCGACTCGGATTGTGCTCTCTCTCTTCTGTCATCCCCCGCCAACTCCTCCAGCGTCGACGTCAGCCGCATGGTCCAGCCCACGGAGCACATCCCCATGGCGCAGCCCCTCGTCCCCACCCTGCACCAGCACCACCAGTTCGGCAGCTCACCGGGCTGGTTCGCCTGCTCCCAGGCCGGCTCCAGCGGCGTCACCGCCGCCGGCGCCGGCGGGTTCGCCGCCTGCCCGCCCGGCGTGGAGAGCGAGCAGCTGAACACCGTGCTGGTCCCGAGCTCCGACGGCCCCGAGATGAACTACCACGGCATCTTCCACGTCGGCGGCGAGGGCTCCTCCGACGGCACGTCCCCGTCGCTCCCCTTCTCGTGGCAGTAGTTGTTTCTTTCTCTCAAGTGACCAGTAGTGACGTCCAGTTCTTGCGTTGTGTTGGGTAGCTGTTCAGCTGTAGCGATCATCAGTTTCCTGTTCTTTCTGTGTTTATTCTATGCCCCCCACTCTGTTTTCTCCAGTCATTTGTTCGTTGCTTCCTTTTGCCTTAATGATTCATCAGACTGGGAAAAACTTTCATAAAATTAGTGCTAAATTTCCTGAAATCGTTCCATATCTTGCTGATTCAGGAAGCACGTCTATTGTTTTTTCTTAAGATTCATAAACACTTTTGGCAGTGTTGACTTTCGTGAAAATCCACAATGAATTCAACGAATTTTCAGTTACAAGTACTCGAGACTTGTTCATCAACAGACTCGGGAGTGTCTAGGCGCCAAATTCGTCGAGTAGGCAGAAATGAATGTTTGGGCCAGGACGGGCAAATTCCGGGCGACGTTGCGATGTGGCCTTCTCTCTCGCAGGCCGCAGAACTGTTTCGGCCTACTACGCTGTTTCAGGCCTAGAAAAAGGAAACCTGTTTTCTCAAAAAAAAAAGGGAAAAAGGAAACCTGTGCCTCATCACAAAAAGAAACGAAATACGGGTTTGTTTGGGCCAAGAAAGCTGGACATATTGCAATGTGCAGCTGGCCCAGGATAACAAGGTTCGGTGCACGTCTTCTCCTTTACACGAAGCCCACTTTACACGAAGAAAGCGCACCGCGCCACCATTGCCGCTGCCAGATGAGAAATCCACCGTACTGGTATTCTTCTGGTTGGTAGTACTAGTACCCAAACAAAGTCCCCGGAGAATAATCAAAAGCTGCGCCTGCGCGTCAGTGCGTCACGTCACATCGAGCCCGAACGGCGACTTGTGCTGCGCCAACGCCACCTTCACATGCTGTTGCAGCGAACCAGATCGAGTCATCGAGGCAGCCAGCAACGAGTTGCAATAATCTCTCCGAGAGGCTGGAAGCTGATCAGGTCGTTTGCTCCGTATCTGATCAGGTCGTTTGCTCCGTATCTTGGACGAAATTGCGGAGGACGGACGGACGGTGACTCGCGATTCGCGAAACCGCGGGGGGTAGGCTGGTGTGATCGGTGTTGTTGGTGTACTACTATATGTGATGTTACCGTAAGCAGCTGGCAAACCCATACGTCATCCGGTGTTTCGGTCAAAATGTATATGTTGCTCCTCCTGGTACGGCTTTCGCTGATCGCTGATGCTGTAAAGGGTCGGGCCGGGGTATCGTTTGGCACGCCTGCACGATATGGCCGTCTAAGAATCGTGACTGATTCGTTGGTGGGTGCTAGGTTATCAGGCAGGTAGCTGGTTAATTAGACCGACGTATTGGGTCTTGCTCACGCAAAAAAGACATATGCTACAAGATATCAAGACTTGAGGACGAACCGAGCCCGGGTTGCAGTCTTTGCAGTTGCAGATCGGCCGCCGGCCAGTACATATACATGTAGCCAATAAACGAATCCTGCTCCATGTTTATTCTGAAAGGCTGTAGCGTGTGCTTTTATATCTTCCATGTTAGCTTCACACAGTAGCATACCATTCCATCCATTGGAGCCACAGCACGAGTACGTTACCTCTAGTCTCTAGCTGATGAGCAGCTAGCTGCAATGCAGTTCGGTCGCGGCAAGTCTCCAAGAGACTTTGAACCTTGGCTCCACCGGCACGTACGTCTGCGGGATCCCTCTCTCCCTCGCATGGCACGGCGCGGTGCGGTGCCCCAGCGCGCCGGGGTTGTGTGTGCTAGACTGCCCAGCACCAGCACCGGTACCGCCCCGCGGCACCCTCGCTCTGCCCTCCGGTCCGTCCCTCCCAGCCCCTCTCGCCGTCTCGCGCGCAGATGGCATGGGGAAGGAGCAACCCGATCGAACGCCACCCTGCTCCACGCTGCCGTGCCGTGCGCCGTCCGATCCGGCATGCATCGGCAGCTAGCCGGCCCGGCGTTCGACACGTACGACGCGCGCTCCACCGGGGCTTGGGTCACATCGCGCTCGTCACAGCCAAATATCCCTCGGATCGGGCGACGGGACGGCGGGCCCCGCGTCGGGCGTCACCCCGCGGCCCGCTGGGCGGCCGCCTGCCTCTGCCTCCGTCCCACTGCCGGGCGGCGTGGTGACCTCTCTCGGACCGTTGGTTCGGGACGGCGGGCGACGGCGTGTCCGGTGTCTGCCTGTGCTGCTGTGCACTTGTGCAGGCTGCAGGTTCTCCTCGCGCCGGTACGGGCCGCCGGCCGGCTGATCATGATGAGTTTGGCCAGGGACGAAGGCGCTGCTGGTAGTTTGACGGTTAGCCCCTCTGGGTATGCCGGTATTGCAGCATGCACGGTTAGGGCATGGGGGGGTTAGGCCACTTGATCTTGTTCTCTAGCTCGTGCCAGCTAGCTGCTTGTTTGGCGTCGTACTAGTACAACAATGACCTGAATATACCATGCCACCGCTACGGGAAACAGGCTATTTGCCGCCTGAAATCCACTCGGCAAAGACTTTGCCGAGTGTAACACTCGGCGAAGCCCTCTCGGCAAATCAAGTGTCGGCAAAGCCTGAAATACACTCGGCGAAGTACCCAACACTCGGCAAACACAGAGTCATTGCCGAGTGTCCAAAATCCGACACTCGGCAAACATATTTTTGAGAAAATAAAAAAAAGGAGGACTGACACTCGGCAAGGAATTTTCAACAAAATAAAAAAAATGAGCCGTCCGGGCCGGGCGTCAGGCTGGCCGAGCTGGCCGCCGCCCCTCGTGGTCGTGCCCGGCCGCTGCTGCTCGGCCGCGCCGCGCTTGGCCGGCCGCCTGCAACACTCGCCCCGGCAGCGCCCTCCGTCGGCCGCGCCGGCCGCCCGCCCGGTTGCGCCCTCCACTAGCCGCGCCGCTCGCCCGGCCGCCCGCCTGACTGCGCCGGGGCGGAGCCCCTCCCGTCCGCGCCGCCGCCAAGCCGAGCTGGGGCCTCGCCTGCTCGGCCGCGCTCGTGCCGCCCCGCCCGCGGCTGCGCCCTCCGCCGGCTCGGCCGCGGCCCCGCCCGCGCCCCGCCAGGCCCGCCCGCGCATGCCGCCTTCGAGCCGCTGCGGCCTGCGCCGACGCCGCCGCCCCGCCCCACGCCGGTCTTTGCCGGAGCAGCGCCGGCCGCCGCACCCCGCGCGCGGAGCCGCGTATGGCCGGTCCGGCCGCCGCCCGCGCTGGAGCGGCCACCACCTGCCTGTGCCGGTGCAAGAGGGAGGGAGAGAGAAAGGAGAGAGCTGAGGGAGGGAGAGAGAGAAGAGATGAGGGAGAGCGGTGGGTGGATGAAAGGATGAGGGAGAGAGAGGGGGGATCCGGGTGGAATTTTTTGGACCAATGAGAGGCTAGGATTTTGAGGTGGTGGATCGCTGATGTGGCGCTGAAGTGGCGAGCTGTGTTTCTTCTACATGTTTATAACAAAGTTTTGGATGGATAAACAATTTTAAATGAAAAAGTTGTAAACTACAAACTTTTACATCTTTTCGAAACCTAAAACTTTGATATAGAACATATTTACATCCGAGATCATTTGAAAATTTTAAAAATTTAAGATTTCAAATTAGATACATTATAAGAATATTTTTAAGTATTAAATAATCTCAAATTAAAAGGTGATCAACTACAAAGTTTTATATTTCGTAAATCTGTACAACTTTGATATAGAACATATATACATTCGAGGTCATTGACAAATTTTGAAATTTCAAATTTCAAATTAGATAACTTATAATAACATTTTGAGTTATTAAATAATCTCAAATACGAAAGCTGTCAACTACAAAGTTTTATATTTCATAAAGATGTACGACTTTCGTTTAAAGAGTTTTTTCATACGAGATCACATAAACGAGTTTGTGTTCAAAAAATATATTTGCTAATCCTCTCGTATACAACCATACGTATACTTCATGTGAGTTATTTTGATTTTGTAAATATCGTTATAAAAAGATATGCGAAATGTTATCAACTTTTTATCACAGCCTCTATATGTGATGCAATCACTTCATGACAAATTTCATAATTTTTAGACTTAATTTGCTTTTTTTAGAATTTAAAAATCATTTGGACTCACATCTTTGCCGAGTGTCAAAGGAAATACACTCGGCAAAGAGCTCTCTGCCGAGTGTAAAAAATACACTCGGCCGAGTGTTTTTTTTGACACTCGGCAAAGAACATGCATATAATTTTTTTTACTTCTTATATTTTATTATTTGAATCATTTGCGGTTCAAAAATGAAGAAAAAACTTACTTCTTTGCCGAGTGTCAAAATAATACACTCGGCAAAGGAGCTCTTTGCCGAGTGTATTATTTTAACACTCGGCAAACAACATGCATATAATTTTTTTACTTCTTATATTTTATTATTTGAATCACTTGCGTTCAAAAACAAAAAAAAATCAATTCTTTGCCGAGTGTCAAAATAATACACTCGGCAAAGAAGCTCTTTGCCGAGTGTATTATTTTGACACTGGGCAAAGAAGCTCTTTGCCGAGTGTATTTTTTTCGACACTCGGCAAACAAGCTCTTTGCCGAGTGTTTTTTGTTTGCCGAGTGTCGAAAAAAATACACTCGGCAATGAGCTTGTTTGCCGAGTGTCCGAAAAAATACACTCGGCAAAGAGCTAGACACTCGGCATATACGGGGTTTCCCGTAGTGCACATGTGAAGCTTCTTGCGTACAGTAAATGATTGTCATATTTTGAAGTTAGAAAAAGTCTTCTAAAATAGTTTCCGATTCTTAATTTCTCTCTCAATATAATGGCAATTATTAAAGACTCAAAACCACTTTGAATACAAATATATTGATACAGATTTTGAACACTAAATGTAAATACAGTTAAGCAATTCTTCGATCAATGTAGGATTAGACACTCTCCTGAAAGAAAACTAGAGAGAAATAAATGTGTTCATAGTAGCACAATAAACTTGATAATCAAGATCAATGCCTTTTAGTTATAGTAACCACTAATTTCCACCGTTTTTAGTGACCTTATAATTAAATTCAGCAGCAGAAGTTCCATGGAAGGTATCTCAACATTTTCATAATAATATGCTGTGGTTTTTAGTTTTCTTTGCAGTTTCCAGTACGTTTCCATATATCACCACACATGCAAACTAACCAGCCAACCATTTACCTTATCACTGGCCACCTTTGGCAAAATGTCGACTCCCAACAATTCAGCTAACTAACTAGCAATGCTTTGCTGTGTGGTTCTGGTTCCTACCTTGTACTAAGATATATGGATCAAATCTAGGGCAAGTTACCACATCAATGATGATTGCTGCTCCGGTTCCCATCCCAGCAAGCAGCAGATCGATCGAGCAACTTTAGATATGATGGCACTAGTAGATATCCATCCTTTCAGAGTCGAAAACAGATATGGAAGTGATAAAGTCCAGTACTCCAACACGATCTTACACACAAGTGTACACATACTGAAGCAACAGCACGTACACACGCCTCAGATCCCTAGGCGAGCAAAACGGATCGGAGCGAACTCCTTTCAGGAAAAGCGTTGGGAGATGGCAGCTCCCGCCCCAATCCAAAGTTCCCAACCGGAGAGCTCCGTCCTGTCTACACGAACAACGGCAACGAGCTCGAGAACCCGAACCAGAACGGCATAGGCGCAGGCTCCATCGCTGCTGCACGCCCGTTGGAGCAAGCCGGAAACGATCCGTGGAAATTGGAAGGGAAGCGGAGGAAAGTGGCGTGTGCGCAAGCCTAGGCTAGGGAGGGGGGGCCTTTGCCCAAAACCACGACGCGCCGAGGTTCCATCCGGAAAAGTCCACGGCCTTTCTCTCCCTTTCGCTCTCGATCACCCTCCCTCTCTTTCTCTCTCTCTCTCTCTCTCCTGCCTCGACCTGTCGAGTCCTCACTGGTCATTCATCGGCTCAGCAATGAGGAGAGAGAGGGAGAAAGGGAGGCTGACACATGGCCGGATATTGAGGTGCGGAGTTGAATTTGATTAATGCGCGCGAGGGTGGCGTGTGCGGGCGTAGTACGATACGAGCGGGCAGAGGCGATCACGAGACGGGGGGGTTGGCCTTTTGCCTCTAGGGTTCCGCGTCGCCCACCACCTTGCCGGAAATGGCAATGGGGGCCGCGCCCCAATCACTCACCACCCCTCTCGCCTCGCGCTTTTAATCCCACCCCCTCCTCCTCCCCCATCTCGCCCTGCGCCCTCCGCACCTTTCCCCTCTTCCTCTTTCGCTTTTGCTTGTTTCGACCGGGGGGCGAGCGATCGAGCTGAGCTAGCCGGAGGAGAGATCGAGCGTAGCTAGCAGCTCCGGCCGGTGGTGAGGGAGGTAGCTACCAGCTGGGGGCGGGGGCTAGCTGGAAGGGTTGGGAGCCATGGGGAGGGGGCGGGTGGAGCTGAAGCGGATCGAGAACAAGATCAACCGCCAGGTCACCTTCGCCAAGCGCCGCAACGGCCTGCTCAAGAAGGCGTACGAGCTCTCCGTGCTCTGCGACGCCGAGGTCGCGCTCATCATCTTCTCCAACCGCGGCAAGCTCTACGAGTTCTGCAGCGGACAGAGGTATATATATACGCACGCGCCGCGCGCGCACAACGGCGCGCGCACGCACATAGATGTCTACGAGTTGTGTTGCCAGTACGTACCGGATCGAGGGTCCTTAGATCCCGCTGGATCTGGCCTCCGGGGAAGCGCTGGGAGCTTTGGAGGGGGGTTTCGCGGGGGATCAGGGCGAGACCGGGTGGATCTGTGAGAGAGTCGAAGCTCCGTAGTTTCTGAACCGATGTGTGGTGCTTTTTCGAGGGTTTGGGAGTAGAAACTTGGTGATTTCTAACGGAATTAGGGTCTTGGGTTGTTCTGTGTCTTGTGGGATGTGGTGTTCTTTGTAGATCTGCTAGATTTTGCTCCCGGGGTTACAGTACATCGATCGATTATTGGTCAAGAGACGGCGGGAATTCCCGGTTAAATTCAACTGCATATTTCCTTATTTATTTGCTTGTGTGAGAGCTAGAGACCTTAATTAAGCCGGGTTAAACTTGCTCATCGGATTTTTGGCATATTTTGGTGGCAGCTTAGTTTGGGCATCGCGTCAGCCAGTTAAGCGTTCTGGTGTCGTGCCGGGGCACTGATGAGGGTTCTTTGCATGTATGCATGCATGCATCTCCTAGTTTATTTGCATAGAGTTTAGGCCATGAGGGAGGAAATGAAACGTTCATTGAATCTGAGTGTCTACTGTACTGATGTAGAGTCTCTCTAGCCAAAGTTTTTTTTTGTTCCACCTCATACGCAGTAAGAGGGAAACTTTGGATCTTATATGATTAGCGGTTACTGGTTATCTCGAATTAAATAATGAAGGATGATAACTTCAGTTTTCCTTTTGTGACAAAAGAAGGAACACATTCCAAATTAAAGATGTCACGTATTTATAAATTGAAAAATTGCAATTTTCCTGCTTTATATTTTTTGGGGGTCATGATAGGCAACTGAAAAGGGCACTTGGTCAGTTTGAACTTTGTTTGAATGATCCAACATATACAAAAAAAAACGATTAGCATAGTTTGGGATCACAGTAGGTCAGGACACAGATGAATTTCAGTATGTGAGAAATTTTAGATATATTTTGGCTGACTCCAAAACAAACATTTTTTAAAATATAACGCAAAAAAATATATATATGCAACTATGGACACATGCCCCCTCTGTTCAAATCGTACTCCTAGGAAACCTTGTAATTTGAATGGCTTTATTGAAGAAATGATGAAACAGTAAATAAAAAGGCACCGTGTTTCCCAAGTGTAGCTGCTTTGATAACAATAATCTTAGATGCATATTGGTTTGTGTCATTGCAGTACTAATGTTTTTTTTCCTGAGATGATTTGTCTTTGCAGTACTGCAAGCAAACTATATATAAATATTTCAACTGCGATTTTCCTGCTTTATAATTTTTTGGGTCATGGAATTCAACAGAAAAGGGTATTTGGTCAGTTTCCTTTTTGTTTGAATGATCCAACATATACAACAAAAAATGTTATAGGTTGAGACCATCGTAGTAAGTGAGCACACAAATGAATTTCAGCATGTTGCAAATTTTAGATAACTTTTGGCTAACTGTGACTCCAAAACAAACACTTCTTTTTTTCTGATGAACATAAAAGATATTCTGTGATGGATAAATGCCCTCTGTTCTAAATTGGTTGCACACCCCAGGAAACCTAGCTTGTAATTTTGATATGGCTCTTTTTAAGATTGGATGCATATTTGTTTGTCTTCTCGGTGCAGTTTTTTTTTTCTGAGATGCTGGTAAATTCTCTATACACATGGCCTGGCAAGCAATTATTTTTTTAATTCTAAATCTTAAAACAGAAATAGTTTGTTTCTGTTGCAAAGGTCAATTAGAAAGTATGCGATGCCTACACTTGATTTGTTTTTGTATGCTGGATAGTATATTCCTTACCTACTTTGGAACATACATGCTCTTCGTGCTTTGTAGTTAGCCCCTAATATTTTTTGTTGAGATTGACAGATCACATTTTAAAATGTAAATCTAATGGTTTTTTTAAATCAAACCATTATATATATACATATCTAACTTGATTCGGAGGGAAAATGTAATTAATTCATTTTCGAAGTGGTATTTGTAGTGTTATTAAAGTGTAAGGCTGAACTGCAATTCTTGAGACCTCGATCTGTGCCAGGGCAAGGAAAGGTACACAAGATTCCTAGGATTGACCTGGAAGTATAACTAGGGTACAATCAGTGATCGCTTTCAATTGTCATTGGCTCTGTCTCTTCACCTCTCAGGCTCTCACCGAGTTGTCCTGTCCTGTCATTGTTTTGGAACCCCATGCCCGTAAAACTCGCCTAGGAAAAGCTTTATCAGATGTCTCTTCAAAGACTATACAATTGCTACCTAGCTAGTACTCTAGTATTTTATGCTGACAGATACTCATCGTATAACTGTAGATACTCTTCGTATACTGTAGATTTTGTTCACTCGCATCTTCCTCTCTGAAGTCAGCAACATATGGCAGAACAACTAGATTCCCGGGGCATAGGGGAGAATTGTTTATTCCAGTGTTCCTTGAGCCTATTCCGTTGGGGGAAGGATTATCTAAGCTTGCTTCAGGAATTTTTGTGTTATATATTACTGCACAGTACTTCTATGAACTTGAACTATCAATACGTACCAAAGATAAATGTACATATGCTCTGATATTTTTGTATGCAAGGAAATCTTCTAAATTGAGAATCTTAATCGCAATTACATTTTATTGTCTTCTCCAATCGTCATATTTTATGTACTCTAGTACTAACTATCCATATCAATTTTGAACTTGTAGCAGCATCACGAAAACACTTGAGAGGTACCAGAAGTCCAGTTATGGTGGACCAGATACTGCAATACAGAACAAGGAGAATGAGGTTACGTTGATAGTTTTTATTATCTGATGAGCCAGTTTTTCTGATGTGTCTCTTCTGTTTTAGAGTCTTTCCTTGTCAAAAGATATATGCTAGCACCACTCTTCCATCCAAAATAATTTATGTTGATCTTTAATAATTGTGCTCACGATGAATAAACATAACGGACTTACCACAGTTACACGAGCTATATATATCTCGTTTGTTCCAGTAAATATATTATATTTCGTTTGTCATTTGTTTCTCTGCTCGCATGCAATAGCCAAGTATGAGTTACAAATCTACAATATGAGTTAATCAAGTAAATTTATGTTGAGTCGTTGTCAAAGCACATGGATTCCCTATTGCTTAGTTGTTTTCCAATATAATCACATATGGAGTGGTATTTTATTTTCATGCAGAATATGTATTTCATCCCTACTGTCCACTTTGCCAATTTACTCAAAAAGCACTCAATGCGCTTGTTTATTTTTCAGTTAGTGCAGAGCAGTCGCAACGAGTACCTCAAATTGAAAGCAAGGGTGGAAAATTTACAGAGGACTCAGAGGCAAGTTGAATGTGTTCTCACGATGAAGTGCTCGTTTGGATTTGCTATATGTAGTTGGATACTTGGATAATTTATGTCAAATTGTTATTACTTGGTATACTACTGTCATTCCCAGTGTATGTTATTAGTGAACAGCAGGTATTGGTTACATTTTCTATGTAGACCCAATAGTGCCCTAGTTGTCTAGTTTGGTTGACTACTGTAAAAAGTAAAATAGATTTATTGCACGGTTAGTTAAAGCATTATTAGGTCTTAAGCATATATGCCACATAGTTACAAGATGTTAAAGAAGGCATGCAGCTTAATGTGTATTGCTTAGCTATGATTGTTTATCATTTTTTTATTGGCAACTACAGGAACTTGCTTGGTGAAGATCTCGGGACACTTGGCATCAAAGAGCTTGAGCAGCTTGAGAAGCAGCTTGATTCATCCTTGAGGCACATAAGATCCACAAGGGTAATTGATTGATCAGAGCATTTTCTCAAGCAGTTAAAATGTTTTTGATTGAATCCATGCAATTCTTCGTGTTTTTAAATTCTCTGAATATAATTGTGACTATATAATTAAATTTGCCATGACTCGGATTGCTACAGTACCACTAAACAGCAACATATGTAGTGTTTTTAGTTCCACAATATGTACATTCATCCCATATATTTCCAGAATCTCAATGTTCTTGTGTGAGCCTGGAACTTTCTATGTACATATAACTTTATGTCTGAATGGTAAAGTATCATATATCTTTAATAAATGTTATAGCTGATCATAGTTCTGTTCTTGCAGACACAGCATATGCTTGATCAGCTCACTGACCTTCAGAGGAGGGTATGTTCTTAACATAATACAGTTGATGATGATGTCTAGCCATATGTAGGATTAATATTCTCAGTTCAATTCTGCTCAGAAAAGAGCATTGGTACTGTTTGAACTAACGATGTCAATCATTTTCCAGGAGCAAATGCTGTGCGAAGCAAATAAGTGCCTTAGAAGAAAGGTATGTATGCTCCGATCCCCTTACCCTCCCTTTATTTGCTTCTGCATAAATTATTTTTCCTGATCTTATCTAGATATTATAGGAAACATCCATTATTTTGTTTTGAAGTTGATAAGAATTTGGTTCTTCAAGTTAACATATATCACTGGCCTCTGCACGTTATGCTATTATTACAAAAAGAAAAAAACATGTTGTCAACAATTGAGTTTAATTTCCATCGGCAGAAATGCTCCAATCATGCTCCAGACTGAACCAGTTTACCTGAACACTAGTATTGCGCTGTTTGTCTGGTCAGGCTGAAGAGTACACTGTATAGTTAACAACTGTGACGATATTTTCAAAACGATAGCCTCCTATCACATTATCGTTTACCTGCTATGATCCTTAACCTGGACCCCAACACTAATTGAACATGCGTGGGAAATAAACGAACTGAATTTGAAGATTATTAATGTGCTTTGTGATCGTTTTGCGAGGAAAATGAACAGCTGGAGGAGACCACCAACCAAGTGCATGGGCAAGCAGTGTGGGAGCACAGTGCTAACTTGCTTGGCTATGAGCGGCAGTCCCCACAGCAGGCGCCATCACATGTTGGCAACGGGTTCTTTCATCCCCTGGAAGCTGCCGCTGAGCCAACACTGCAGATTGGGTAAGCCATGTACCTGCAGCTTGCAGATTTCTTCTTGTCATTCGCTAGATCTTATCTACTGTGCAGCCTGCATCTGTGCATTGCGTTGGCATCTGATCAAGTATCTCTTTGTGTTCTTCTGGCATGTTTGCAGTTTCGCTCCTGAGCATATGAATAACTTCATGCCTACATGGCTACCCTGAAGATGGATCATCAGAAAGGAAGGAAATAAAATTGCGACGGTTGCCGTCGTCGCATTATATTCTACTGCAAGAGTGACTGTTGTGTTACAGTCACATATATGTCTGTGTCCGTGTCGATTTGTGGAAAACAAATCTTTGTGATTTTGTCGTATGTAGCAAAACGTTGAAGCGTGCAAAGACTATAGCTGTTCGATTAACGATGTCCAAATGTATCCCTTATAAAGGCCGTACCTTGCCGCCTCTACGTACGGCCACTTGCTCCATGTACGGTGTAACACCTGTACGGCCGTACACATTTCCTTAATTGCAGTAAAGTTTAAATTGTGTTTGGCTATATACTTCCTATGTTTTACATTATATGTGATTTTGACTTTTCTAGATATATATTTTTTTTAAAACTACACCTTAAAAAACAAAACAGCTTACAATTTAGAACGAATGAAGTGGTATATATGCAATATGTTGTCTATGGTTGTACTGTGCTATACTGTTATTGAGTGGTGATCATGCCCTTGCAAGGGCCCTTGTTATGCAGCACCATAACCATGCTGAATAATTAGATAATTGTTGTATTTCAAATTTTGAATTAAATAAATCATGACAAAAACAAGAACTACCATGAAATTCTCTATCATACTAGTAAGCACCAACCACAACATCATCAACTTAGTAAACATGATAAAAAAGAGATTTGATCACGGCATACGTACTGGAGGGATGTATACATATGCAGAAATCGTGACGACAAGCGGTGCTTACGGAATGACGATGGAGTTGCGGACAGAGTGCAACCAATGACATTGGAGACGACGATACGCCGCGGCGTCAGACTTGGATGAAGGAGTCATGGTGAAGATCTTAAGTAGTTACGGGGAGTATTTTCCTAAAAGCCTTATTCGTCCTCTCCCAGTGCAAGATCATAAGAGTAGTTCTGGAGACCTAGTCTCCCGTTCGCTGGGACACGCCGATGCAATATAATGGTGTAGACTACATCAACGACGGAACAAGAAAGAGGCAATATAATCCTTACTCTATAGACTTTTTTGAAGGTTCCCAGACCTAAACACCTCTCCGTATACATAGTTGCATTGCGTCAGGGATATAGTTGCAAAGAACACATTTTGTACACTAGAAATCATGCATAAGCAGCTCGGTAGCTTTATTGCACAGCTTGCCTGGGAATTGAGATAGAGTTCGATGTTTGTCTCACTTTCATGCAAAATAAGGCAATTGTGGATCAGCAGTATATAGTACAACTAGCTAACTCATATTTATATTTGTTTTTGTGCTTACCTGTTGGGGATTTCAGCAAAACATGGATGTATGCGAAGAAAACTTGTCTCGATGTATATAGGCATAGCAGCTACGGCAGAGATAAACCTTTAAATATGGTCTGGACCGTCGCGATGGCCACGCCGCTGCCGCCACCGTTGGCCGTCCTCGGCGTCTGTCAGCCGAAGCCCGCACCATATTCACAAAAGCTCACGGCGGCCTGGCCCAGCACAATTGGGTTCTGCACCCAACCAAAGCCCCAAGGCCGGGGCCCAAACCTGCCAACGCTGAACGGGGGGGTGATTTCCTGATTTTTAAGTGGCCCGCGCCCGATTGTCGGCCTGTGGTCTCTGCTTGCTAGGCCATTCATGTCCCACGAGCCACGATACCCTCCAGGCTTCCACCGGTGGCGCCCATGTCAGACGACTCCGGTCGTCGAGAGCCCGCGAATTGTTTGTTCGTTCGTCACGTCCTGGCGGCAGACGGACCGGAAATACGCCGTCCCCGGCCTGATCGGGCTGCACGGTGGCCTCGTTGACTGGGTCGCGGTCAAAGGTCCCTGCAGCAACCGCAACCGGCAAGCGCGCGCGCACCGCCACGACGACCCAGACGCGTGATGACGCAACGCAACCACCGGCCCGAGGGCTGCCGGGTCCACCTCGTCCCGCCGAGCCGGGACCGCTCCGGCCGCCCACCTGGGCTTGGACGACGCCGCCGCTGGTCCAAATCCAAACCCGCCGTGCCCCCTCTCCGCGGCGCACAAGTCCCCGCCCGGGCCAGCCATGCATGGTTTCCTTCGCGCCGGCGGTGACGGCGTCACGATCGAGGCCGGGCATCCTGATTCCTAGCGCGCGAGTCGTACGTCGCTCGGGGTCGCCCCCGTCCACGTCTTGCTGCACGCGGAGCACGCCTAGCCAGGCGCGCCGGAAACGTGGAGCACGTCGTCGCAGCAAGGGGCACCATGTCCCTGTCGCGTCTCGCTTGCCGCGGCACACTTGCCCGCGCGCCCCGAGCGACCGGCCCGGCCCGGCCCGGTCCGCGTCGGGCTGGACGTTTCCATGGACCATGGGCACGGGCACGGCCGGGTAGGTAGGCCTCAAGCTACAGTAGTTAGCTAGGCCTAGCTGGGGGAGCTGAATGCTGAGCTGGAATCTCGAGAGAAGGCCAGGGATCCGCGCCAGACTGCCAGAGGCTCAACGACGTTCCTTTCTTTGCAAAGGGTTAAGCTTAACAATATGCATGGGACGGAAAACGATTGCCATTGCCATGTCACGTTCGCCGCTTGCGGCTCATGCTTCTAGGTCCATCCATGGGTTAAGCGTTAATATGAATTCTAAGTTTTAGGGAAACCTGAAAAGAAAAGGTTGCTCCGGGTATTCAGAACGTGAAGGCAACTACTCAGTACGTATCATTTCACGAGTATAGCGCCATCGCATGTGGTTTCCTCGCGTGCCACACGTTTAATTTATTACGGAGTTATAACGAAAAAATTCATTAAAGGTCAACCACCTCTATTAACTCACTATCGCGAGTGACCATGGATTTATTGGTATCGGGAGATTTATTGGTATCTCGAGTTTTTTTAATCAAAATTCTAAATCCTGTGGGTTCGTGCAGCGCACCTCTTCTACCCCTGATCCAGCCCTGACTATCTCCACGTGGTGGATCTTCAAACCTTGCGAACAATATAGAAATTCGATATTATCGCATTGCAACCGAAATACGAAAGATACTGATGTTCAAATGGATATCAACCCATTTTCCACGACTTATGTAAATACCAAAGTTGCGGTTACTGATGAACTAGAGGCTTTGGCCCTTTAGGTTTCTTATTCTTGGTGTTTTACGATTCAAATTATAATGTGTCAAATACAAACAAATTTTCTCCACTACACTTTGATGCTACTGCCATATCGCCAAAATTTAGACAAGGAAAATAATAAATCCCAAAGTACCGATTCATATGGAACATAAGATTCGTCACATGTTCTGGCTCGCAGTATGCTAAATGACCAATCGCTAAAACTAAAGTGACATGGAGTTCACCGGAGAAGATAAAATCTCTTCGGAGAAGAACAAAGGTGCACAAGTATTGAAGTGAATCCTGTGATACGACACCGAGAACAAATAAAAATGTTTTCTTTAAAATTGAACAAACAAAATGTAGTGCCAAGAGAACCAACCAACTAAAATTTGAGAGCACTATTTATAATTTTGAGCAGGATTCTGTAGACCTTATCTTGTTTTTATCCCACTTCAAGTTCAAATTCCTTTGCAGCAGAAGCTACTACTTGTAGTAGAAAGTGTAGAGCTGGACGCCATGTTTTCCTCCAAAATCCAATCTGAATTCTTGGTATTATACAAAGAATTCGGGGCATCAACTAGCTGCGCAGTTATTATCCACGTCACCCCGAATCAACCAACCAATAAAGAATTCAATGCTGCGTCCACCATTATCCTCTCGGAGACGCCACGCCCATCCCGTTCCCCCCGTGCTGCTGCTGTCTGCTGCTACTATTTCAACAGCGCACATGTCCCCTTCCTTCTCCGGCTCTCCTCTCTTCCGATCAACACGAAAGCGCAAACCCAACTAAAAAAAGCCGCAAAAGCAACGCGAGGCGAGGCAAGCCCCATTTCGGCGTCCCCATCTCCTCCTCCTCGACCTGCCCCCCTCCCCTCCGAGACTCCAGGGACGGCGGGGATGAGGCCGGCGGCGTCCACGGCGGCGGACGCGCACCAGTCGCGGCTGCTCTGCGAGCTCTGCGCGCTCCTGCTGACGGTGCTCCGGGCGTCGCCCGAGGACGGGGCGGTGGCGCGGCCGCTGCTGCCGCGGCAGGTGACGCCCGCCGGGGTGGCGTCCATGCTGCTGGGCGCGTCCATGGCGCTCATGTTCTGCGGCTCCGTCACCTTCATGCTCGGGTTCTTCCTCATGCCCTGGGTCGTCGGGCTCGGCTGCCTCTTCCTCTTCGTCGGCTTCGTCACCAACCTCTCCGGGATCTGGAGGGCCATCCTCCTCTGGCCCGCCGCCGCGTGCTCCGCCTCGCCCAAGGAGGCCTCTTCCTCCCCATGTACGTGATCTCGCCGGTTTCGCCCTGTTCTAGGTTTACATGTTTTGGGGCATGGAAAGGGCCCCCTTCCCTTCCCCTGTGTATGATTGGGGTGGTCAATATAGGAATTCAGTGTGTATTCGGCGTAATTGGGAATGGAAATGAGAATTGGGAGAGTATATTGGCTTTGATCAGGGCTAAATGCGCCGAATTGGGCGTTTCCCGCTAAAATTATGCCCACGTTTGAAGCATCTGATTTCCTTGGGCACTTGAAACTAGAATAGATTCCTGATGCAAGTTGGGAATATGATAATTCTGTCGATTTTAGTTCGAAAGGGTATATCATTGGCATGGCTAATTGATCTCTAGACAATGTGAACTGCCTGCAGGAGTTTGTTGGAAAAGTAGTGCACCTCTTTTTCGCACCTCTTTTTCGTAGTTCTGTTGCTTGGCTAACAAAATCAGCTTAGGATTTATGCGCCCGTCATTGCCCATCCCTAAAAAAGGAGAAAATGATAGCTCTTTCCTGTTGCTGCAAGCTAGCGCAACTTCATTCAGAGCGTGTTTCAGACTTTGAAGTTCTGTAAGTTAGATCTGGAAGAATTATGATGACTGTAGCTGATGAATCATGATTATGGAGAATAGTGTGGTTGTGTTGTCCACTATATGAAATGAAAGGAGAGAGATAAGATTAAGGGGTGAAGTCAAAAAGGTTAAATAGGAACTTTATTGCCTGGCTGCTTAGTGCTTGCTAAGTACTAGAGCTGATGGGATTGTGGGACACAGGGATAGCTGCTTAAGAAAAATGCTTGCAATGAAGACAATATAAGGAATTAGGATTCATGATCTTGCAGAACAAGAGCTTTTCAGCGCTCTTAGCTTAAGAGCTGAA
The DNA here is from genome assembly GCA_033239725.1 of Echinochloa phyllopogon. Taxonomy (NCBI): domain Eukaryota; kingdom Viridiplantae; phylum Streptophyta; class Magnoliopsida; order Poales; family Poaceae; genus Echinochloa; species Echinochloa phyllopogon. Next base: position 41,847,645 of record BTCW01000002.1, on the reverse strand, counting down.
AAACAGTTTACAAGTGGGGCTTGACCTTGCCTATTCCTTTCAGCATTTCACTATCATTCCTCCTTATATTTCCAAGTGGGACAGAATATTAGGAATGCATGACTGACATCACGGTGCAGTTTAGCCTCAATGTCATCACCAACCTCGATTGTCCCTAGAAAAAGTATTCACTAAAACAAGTGAGAAATTGACACTGTAAAAATTTCTATTCTGTACAAAGGAGATTGATTAACTACGTCTTTATGGACTGGTACTACCGTCTAGAATCACTCCACATCAGTGAAATTCCATTATCTTTATTCCTTCAGTGCTAATCCTACATCGTTATCATTGTACAAAGACTTTATACCTGTTTCTTTTGTTTAGCTGTCCACGGTAAAATATGACCTTTTGGTTATCCACTTCTTGCAGGGCATATATTTTCCAAGCCTCCATTCATGCCGATGTGAAGGCAAAATACAAAGTAAGGCTCCCATCGAGGTGTATAGAAGCAGGGGTGTTTGAGCAGACTGCCAACCTATATTTTCCTTCCTGGAGAACCCTTTTTTTACCATGTAACGCCGCAACAACTTTGAAATGGTTTATACTGTGACTAGGGGGATACTTTGTAAATACGGAAAGAATGCTCTGGCCTAATCATCACGTGGAGCTTATAATTGTTTTAGAAATGCTGTTCCTTCTCGGAACAAGAAGAAATTCCATATATTTTCTTTTCCGTGAGCTTGTGCCGTACCAGTAACGATGTTCCACTGGGCCTTTCATTTGATTGTGCTGTTACTCTCCAACTGTGCCCATGCTTGACTTTGTGAGGAGTGACCACGATTTCTATCTCTTGTACTCCTAAAACGGAACGAACAATTGACTTTGTTCGCCTTTTTTGTACTGGAAGTTCGGAACCCTAAATTGAAAATCACAAGAGAAGGTGCTTTCCTGACCGATCTCGACAGAAATGGTACGGAGTGAACTCTCACCTTCTGGCTTCTGCTGTGACGTTGCACAAAGAACTGTAGTTTTCGCTCACATAAACCTGCCTTTCCTACCTAAACATCGCCTAATCAGTAATCCTTGTCCAAAACGGACCAGCAGGCACAACATGCCTGGCAAGTGGCAACCGTCTATGACGGGAGCGTTGGTTAGGTAGGCCCGCTAGATATCAGTTCGCTCGTGCTCCCAGGTCCCCAAACCTGCTAGAAAGCCAAGACCCCACGAAAGAAATCGGTTGGGGTCAAAAGATATGGTCATGAAAGCAAGCTAAGAGGACGGCGACCCGGTGAAGCACACGAAAGCTCTACGCGAGCAGGGCGCCGGAACGCGCGTCGGCGTCAAGCAAGCAACTGGCATCGAAGGGCGTTCTGGAACTCGTCCGTTGTGTTTCGTGTGCTGCTCCGACACCGTTGTGTTTCGTGTGCTGCTCTGGAACCGCCGGCAACGGTGTGGCTTGGCCGTGTACTACGAGTCAAGGGGACAAGAAGGGCGAGGCAAAGGGAGAAAGTCCGCGAGAAGCAAGGATCAGCGTCAGGCGGCAGATATGAAAAATCAGTTGCACTCGCATATACGATTCAGAGATTCAGAACCAAAGAAAAAAGTAGATTCTGTGGCTCATAGAATCTCAAAAGCGTAGCGAGGAGAAAAGGCCATGGCCCGTGGCGGATATCCAACACATTCCAAAATGAATAAACCTGATAGAACTTTTTGCCGACGTCCATCATAAACATAAACACGGCACCACTGCCAGAGTTTAAACAAAGTCAGACAAGGGATATAGCATTCTGAAGTACCGATCCGTATTGGACAAACTTCCTTGCAATGGATCACAGAGTCATTGAAACTAAAGCGGTACATCTGTTCGACACAATAAGTCAATAACAAAGCTAGATTGTTTCTGGAGACATTCTATGGGGCTTCCATGGTAGGGAGAAGAACTGTGTGAAACCCTGAACAATGCTCTTAGCCATAGTTCAGGCGGAACATGTCGTTCTGCACGTAGAAGTTCCCAGGTCCAGCCGGCATCAAATGGAACGTCTGCAAAGTAGACATGCTACAATGTCAACAATTTTGTTTGTGCATGTCAACCAAAATAACATAAGAGGCAAAATGAAAGCCATGATAATTTTCGATAGATCGTAACTGATGCAACCAATATTAACATAACATTCTGTACAACTTAACATGATAGAAAGCTGAAGGTACTCTTGTGTGTGTGGATTCAGTGGAGGTATCTATGAGACCAAAAACCAAAATTAAAACCCGCCAATACAAATTATTGAAGCACAGCCAAATGGATGAAACACAATCATGAAGCTTCAAGCAATCCAAGAAGAACATAACAGTAGGAAAACAAAGAGAGAAGTGATGTGCATGTCCACACAGTTAGACAGTATGACAATTAATAAAACGGGAAAAAACTTTAAAATTTAAACCACGAGACCAAAAAGATATTGGGCATCCCCAAACATAGATTGTTAAGTAGATTGACTCAGTTGATGGCACTGGCACTTGCCAGAGTCATTAGCAAACTAATATCCTATACTTGTTCTCTCAAAATTAGCTCACTGATGAAACATGAGGAAAAGACCCTGAACTCATAAATGTTACGATGGAAACACATGACATGGCAACTCTGATAGAATCAAAGAAACCTACAAAGCTTATCTCACAAATGACAAAAGAACCAAATACATACCAACAAGAGAATTCCCTCTACATGCACCTGCAGAGAAAAATCAATAACAACAGACTAGATCGAGGGGACTCCAAACCATCACATATATCTCAAATCCCTCCACCACAACAGGAGATCAGATGTTAGAAACATATAACTGGAAACAGCACAGTCTAGGTCAACATACAACTTCAGTTTCAGAAAGCAACAATGGTATGCCCTGGTGGCAGAAAATAACTCCGAATAAAACATAGGAGCACTGAATGTAAAATCCTGGCAAGTGCAGATCACATTGTGAATCCTAGAGATAATCTGAACAAAAGGGAAATCACTTATCCAAACAAGTAAAGATGTGCAGCAATACATGACCATCGGCCAGATCTCCAGCACAAAAAACAGAGAGACTAAACTAAAACCACAATACTAGCAAGCAAGCTAACATAACTATCAAACAAACTACTTATCAGAGCTGACGGGTCACAGCAACAGGTCAACAAATTTGGGGGATGAAAACACTCCGACCTGGCATTATTACTACTGATGGACACCTAACCGGTCTGTAGCATCTGGCATGCCTTCTGCAACATTCTAAGACAGACATTTCGCCGCAGTAGCTACAGCCCCGCAACTAATCGGTAAAAAAAAATGGATCCAAATACCATTATAGGACATCACAGACTCACGGTGTAGAGAGATCTAGTCCAAGCCCCAACAGTGTCACAAAAATCCCAGCTACGGCTACGATTCTATGGATCATACGGGTTGAAAGGATCATCAGAGGTCACAGGGGTTCACCTGCGAGAACTTGAGGGGGTGCTCGCCCTCGCCGGCCTGCAGTGCGCCGGAGACGAAGACGAGCATGCCGCCGGCGGGGCCGGATGGCTGGCAGTCCACGGTAGTGACCTGGTGCTTGCACGCGGCGAACGGGAGGGAGGTGAGCTTCCCGGTGATGGCGACGGCACCCATGAACTTTTCGCCCTCGAAGGTGAGCATGGAGCCCTCCTGGTACAGCCCCACCAGCGCCGCCCGGTTGGTGTCGAACGTCGTGTAGTAGTGGTTCACGAACGCCTTCGCCACGCCGTCGGGATCCATCTGGTGGTGTCCGCCGCTCGCCGCCGGTGAGCCTAGGGTTTAAGGGGTTTGTGCGTGGGAAGTACGCGGAGGCGAATGGAAGGCTCCAGAAGGTGGCGGCGGGCGTAGATAGGGAGGCGACGAACTGTGTCGGAGGGAGTGGAGGACGGGGGAGTAAGTAATGGGCCGAGAATGTTGGGCCGTATTGGTGACCTTCGGTTAAGAATAAATTCTTAGTTTGGGCCAGTTGTTATCCTTTTCAGCCCGGTGTACGACTGAAATGCCTGGTGTTCAGAATCGCAAACTATCAATTTGCAGGCACTGCATTGGCTAAATTCAGTTCAGTCATCAACATACTACTAGTCTATAACGGACACAATATATCACTGAAAAACTCCATTGCATCAATCGACACTGGATTCGACCAAGAAAATTCATGGTTGCTTCTTCTGAAAACAAACCTAGCGGTGTAGCAAATAAAATCCAGACTCGCATAGAAAAGATAACACTAATAGCTGCGCAACATGAATTTAGGACGAACAACCCGATTGAATTCAGTTCAGGCATCAACATACTACTCCGTACTAGTCTACTTACTCAGAACCACAAATTCACATGAAACTGTCACTGAAAACTCCATTGAATTGATCGGCGCCGGATTCGACTGAGAAAATTCATGTTTACTTTCTTCCGACAGCAATCTTAACAAATCAAATCCAAACTCGCATAGAACTTGTAGCTGCGCAACATTGGAATTTATAACGAACAAACCGATGATTGATCGACCGGACCGGACATGATGGAGGGGAACGCGTTGCAACTAATTGATCAAACGGACCTGTAGAAGGGGAACGCATGGAAGCGGTGGTAGAGCGCGCCGAGGTTGCCGTCGTTCCTGTAGATGCTCATGATCTCCACCTCGTCGCCGCTCTCGAGGTCGTAGCGGAACAGGAAATGGTCCTTCTCGACGATGATGATGTAGCCGCCGGGTGCGCCGGCGAAGTCCAGGGGCGTCTCAAGGCCGAACAGTCTCTTGAAGTACCACGCCTCCACGTCGTCCACCACCGCCTCGTGCACGCGCTGCCACGCTCCGGCGGCGTCCATCACCCACACGCCGTTCACGCCCTCGAGGCCGTCGGGCGCGGGCCAGGAGCACGACGGTGAAGGAGACCCGCCCGGTCGCCGCGTCAACGTCGTAGAGGAAGCCGCTGGCCGTGTCGCGGGTGGGCGAGATGGAGGAGGGCGGCGGGAGCGCGAGCCAGCGGTTGGCGGCCGGGTCGCAGACGAAGTAGCGGGTCCGGTCGCGGCCCAGCAGCAGCCGGCCGTGCGACGCCACGATGGTGATGCCGAGCGTGGGGACGGTGCGCTCGAAGAAGACCGCCGCGTGGTCCCCCAGTTCCATCACCGGAGGCAAGGGCGGCGGCGGCGGCTGCGGCTGCGGCGGCTTGTTGCTTCCGTAACGTTGCCCGTCGGTGTACTTTGGGGAGGAGGGGAAGGTTGAGGGCGACGCGGACGGCGGGGTCGGTGGCGACGAGGCTGAGATGGGTGTAGGCCGGTGAGCTTCTTCTGCGGCTGGAGGATGAGGGCGTCGGGGAGCTCGTCGAAGAGGGGCAGCGGGCGCGGGGAGAGGTGGCGGGAGAGGAACGCCGGCGACGAGATAAGCGCGCGCCACCGCGGGCAGACGGCGGTGAGGCGGTACGCGTACTGGGACGGCAGCCGGTGCAGGAACTCCGAGACCACGCCGTCGTCCAGGTGCGGCACCGCGTGCGCCGCCTCGTCGCCTCCGCCGCTGCCCGGCGTGATCGCGCCCGCCGCAGCCATGGCACGCGTGTTGCGGTGGACGGGCGTGCTCTGTTCTACTCTGCCAGTCTGTTGTCCTGCCTTCTGCGTGTACGTGTAACCGTGCTATGTCAGGAGACGGCGGTGTGTGCTCGTGTGTACCGGGTGATCTGAACGCGAGGACTACGTTAACCTCCCTCGTAAAAACATCTGATGTGGTCTTAATTGGTTGGGTCATTACAATGTCGACATGTGCGCGTGCCGTTTCCTCGTTGGAGACGTTGTTTCGGGAGCCTACTTTATAGTCCATGAGTTGCTTTGGTTTATGAAGCGGATGAAGATGAGGACGCTTGTGGTAGTTTGCTAGGTCATGATGCTCTTATTTTTTGTTTCTTTTTCATTGGCCGTGTGCATCTTAGTTATACAAAGGTCGGGTTGAATCTTATATAATTGTATCATCTCGATGTAATTGTCTAAGATCACCCTTTTCCAAACAAACGTTAACTCCGGTAGCACTAGCACTGCGTTTTTTTCGTTCCTTGGATTGCACGGAAGCTTTTTCGTTCCTTGGTAAAAATGGATCATCGACCCTAAGCAATGCCAATAGAATTCGAAATCGTATGAGCCGCACCGAATTTGTAATCGTATGAGCCGCACCGAATTTGTAATCGTATGAGCCGCACCGAATTTGTTTCATCTTTTTTGTCTACCCTCGCAAAGAGTTGGTCGATTGCCATATAAGGGTTCACATGCTAACAAATTTTAAATACAGTGGAAGTTTACTCGTTAACACCTGTAAAAAAAATTCATTGGTTATGTGGCTTCCTTTGTGTAGTTGAATTGACCTTATTATCCTGTATCTCTTCGTTAAGCTTCTTAAAATGACATCTCCACGGGCCACTATTTGAGCCAACACATATTGCTTGGTAGTAACAATGCCATTTTAACCTTTTTCTTTCTGTAGCATCACGTACAAACACCAACTTAAAGAAGTTTGTGGTCTACTTGCCCGTGTCAAAAAAAAAAGTCATTCTATATCAGATTTTGTCCTAAAAGACAAGTCCATTTATCCTTTTGGTATATGCATGTGCATGTGTGTAGTAATCAACTAGGTAATTCCCCGCGCGTTGCTACGGGATATTTTGCATAAATTGATACTTTTACGAAGTTTTCGGTCCCTTTTCCAGACCGTATGTTTCCGGCTCTTATTTCTCTGACTGTATGTTTCAGCTTTGCTTTGGTGTCAAATATTAAACAGAGCCCTGCATATGACTTCAAACTTCGTATGGCTCTGAACCTGATTGGCACTGAGATTTTGAGCCAAGCCTTCATATGGCTTCAATGAACCATGTCTTCACCCTTCGTGAATCAATTTTTTTTTTTGTAATCTGCAATAACCATATGACATCCGAGTGCCTATGTTCAAATCCATGTGCAGAAGAGCTACATCATTTCCATGCACGGTTAAGAATATAATCATAGAGAAATCAGGAGGATTGGTATTTGGGAATTAGACCAAACCCATAGTACTATATCAGCCATGGATCATTCAAGGTAATAACGATACATTACAGTCAAGACTGGTGAACAAAGCTCACATAGATGAAGGAAATATGGCAATGGTAAAAGAGTTTCAGTTTCGATGAGATTAGGCTAAACCAGCGGTGGCCTATTGATGCAAACAAAACCTGCTTGCCAGATTAGGGATAAACACTGCACCCCACATAAGGATAAGCCTTTAAAAGGCCATCAATCTTTATGCGTCCACTGTCACTTGGTGCTAACTTTCTGGAAAATGTCAGTGTCACTCTTTCAAGCACCATTGCACATCTCAAGAGTATTTCAACAAATCAACTTCGTGATCTTCTCCTCTGAAGCGCTGGATACTCTGACTTCTCCAGTTGTTAGTATTCGAGCTAAAAGAAGCCAACTCCTCAGATCCAGCCTCAAGTTTCACCAGCTTCTTCGCATAAAACGAAGCAGATTCTAATTTCCTCTGCTCAGCACTTTCAAGGCTGAGACTATACAATACTCTAGAATCTTTCCCAGATGTTTTCTTTTCAGCGTTCCTAAGCACTTCCAGCGCTTCACACTGCCAAGAAGTTCTATCTGTATCAGATATTGCATTTCTAGCTTCATTAGAAAGAGCAATACCAAGCATTAGGTCTGCAACTCCCGTCATTTGTTCATCTTCTTCTGCTAAGTAACACAATGTGGCATTGTATAACCATTCTCTTTTGTCTAATAGCAAATTTCTTTTGTATCCTTGCTACAGTCTCTCCATCAAGATTCCAATTATTGAGAAGCGACCTCCTATATGAAGAAATGACTTCAAGTGAAACCCCCCCTGATTTCCACAGCTCAGAGAGCAATCTACAGCCTTGCATATTATTTCATTCAATTTACAACCTTTTCCAAAGCCTGCTGGCAATCCCTCAGGTATTGCTGATTCCACAATATCCAATATCATTCTGCATTCTTGTGCAACTTCTGTAAATTCAAATATATTGGATTAAATTTATAATAGCATCATGCATCACTTTGTTATAGTTGAAACGCTGAAAGAAAAGAGAGAGAGAGAGAGAGAGAGAGAGAGAGAGAGAGAGAGAAAGCAATAGAGAACCGCAGCCCTTCTATTCTAATACGATATACCACAATGCAAGGCACTCTCAAGACGCAAATTGAAATAAATCACAACCTGGTTTAGCTCATGGAAGCTCCTGTCCATGGCGACCGGCGGGTCTGGCGCTCCTGCTCGCCGGCGTTTGGGTGGCCAAGGGCCCTAGGCAAGGAGTGGAACAGGGGGAGGAGGTCGAGGGGAGTCCGCAGAGGTGCTCACCACCGGAGAAGATGGCCGGGATTCGGCCCGCGGCGGAGATAGTGATCGGCGGCGAGGACTTCCCGTGGGCGGCGAGCTCCGGCAGTCGGACGGCAACGATAACCGGCGGAGGAGCTCCAGCTCGGCGAGTAGATCGGCATGGTGGTGGCGGCTTGCTCCGAGAGAGCTCGCCCGTGGCGAATCGGCGACGATGGCCGACGGCGAGGGAGCATGGCGGCGGCTCGGTCTCCACGGGCGGCGGCGCTCCAGTGGACTACCGGCGACGGGAAGGGGTGGAGGAGATGCGGTTCGACGCGCGGAACCTCGTGGCGGCGTTGGATTGCCCCGACCAGCAACAGAGGCGGCGAATCGGCGGCGATGGCCCGGTCTTCCCGTGGGCGGGGCCTCTCCGCTGGACGAACGTCGGCGAGAAGGGGCGGAGGAGATGCAGCTCGTCATGGGGATGCTCGTGGTGGCTTCGGCTCGCCCCAACGATTTATGGAGGCAGGAGGTGAGGTGGGAGGCGAGGCGGCGGCGGCGGCGGGTGGAGAAGGCGAGGGGGTCGCGCGGTGAGGAGGCGAGGGGGTCGCGCGGTGGGGAGGCGAGGTGCGGTGGTGGGCAGGCGGGAGGCGAGGCGGGAGGCGGCGACGCGGGTGGAGAAGCCTGGGAGGCCGGTCGGCGGCGTGGAGGCGAGGGGGCGACGTCGGTGCGCGGTGGAGATAGGCAGGAGGCCGGGGGTGGTGAATTGACGACGCAAGAATGACGTGGCACGCGGAGAGCTCAGATAAATCTGTAGTGGGGAGCGTTTTGTATGATTAATGCTAAATATAGATAATAAATAGGGGTAATCAAGATCATTTTACTGTCTAGTTAATCTATCATATAATTCCTACATTGACTCGTTTTAGTGGTGTTGCTCAAGGCAAATGTAGGCGCTTGGGATCATCAAAACAGCCGCCTCGTTGCCGCTTTAAATCAACAACTCGGGTCGAGGAGTTTGTTAGATTTTCTGTAATTGAGGCTCGAGAGGTCTTGGATGTTTATAGCATTAGAGAGATGCTACGATCTAGGTGTATGGTTGTGTTTTGTAACAAATAATCTGAGCATTTGGATGTGTATTATATAATATGTTGCGAATGTGTAGATTATTTATTTGTAATAAAGAGATTGCATAGATTTGATGTTGGATTAGTGGCAGATGGGTAGAATGGTGTGAATTCGTGATTTCGGGCACTTTGAGGACTTGAGGTGTGCTAGCATTAGTTAGAGCTTTGTCTGGATAACACCATTTTCCTTCCAATACATGTGGGTTGGAGTAGTCACTTACTCAGTTGACTAATTTTCCTATCAATCCCTACCAATATGGATGGATTATTGGAGGAGATTTTTTTTCATGAAGTATCGGGGGAGATTATTGACGTTGAACTCAAATATTCGACAAACTGGTGATGCATTTTTAATATGTTGTAGCATGAACTTTGCCTAACATTTGGGCATATATTGATCTCAATTACGTACACGCGTCATAGTATGCAGCCTCCTCACTCGATCTACTCGTTGAATGCGGTGCAGTCTCTCCTGATCTCCCCATGCCTTCCGGTCTTCACCCCAACTCTTCCCAGCTTGACCATGGCGTCCTTGAACGCCTCGAAGAAGCGCGTCTGGTTCTTGGCGAAGGCCTCCACCGCCGACCGCGACGCGCCGCCGTCGCCGTACAGCGCCTGGTCGGAGGTGAACAGGCCCAGCCCGCCGGCGAGGTTGGCGTAGTAGGCGTTGTCGAAGGAGGTCGGGGTGATCGGGTCCATGTCGACGGCGATGTTCGCGCCGACGTCCGGCGGGCACGCCTCCATGAGCTGCCGCGCGTACGCGGGGTCGTACGACGGGTCCACCGACGCGCCGCCGCCGGTGTCGCCGGCGGCGCCGTGGCGGTAGAGGCGGCCCGTGAAGCGGGTGCAGTGCGCGAACCCGACGGTGTGCGCGCCGGAGAGCGCGACCATGTCGAGCGCCGTGAGGTTGTGCTCGGCGAACATGGCGGCGAGGTCCTTGACGCGCATGTCCGGGCCCGGCAGCCGGCTCACGACGCTGCCGGCCTTGGAGACGAGGCCGTCCAGCCGGCCGAGCTCGACGGCCCAGTGCGGCCCGGAAGACTGCCACGCCATTGCCACGGCCATGGTATCAGACATCGAGAGCGCCATGGCTCAGAAGTGAGAGTTGGGGGTGAGGTGATTACCATGGCGACGACGTCCCTGGCGGCGATGGCGAGGATGTCGGCGCAGGAGACCACGCCGGGGCACTCCTTCTCGACCGCGTCCTTGGCACGCACCACGGTGTCGAAGCCGTCGCCGGCGAGGGACACGTTGTCCGGCGCGTCCTTCTCGGCGTCGTTGTCGCCGGACGCAATGATGACCGACGCGTCACAGCCCTGCAAGTGAACTCACCCTAGACGTGTCAATTCTAATCACCCGGTATCTGCCCTAAAAAAAATTCTAATCACCCGGTACAAAAGTACAACAAAATGAAGTGTTTCGCATCACTGGTTTTGGGATAAATCATTTGCATCAGAGTGATAATTTGGAACTGATGACTGATCAGAGGGGAAAAACTGAGAATGAGGAATGGTGACGTTGGCAGAATGGCGGTACCAAATTCCGGATCCGCCACGTCGGAAACGACAAATGGGTGCGTGGCTTGCCAGCAGGGACGCCCGACACATCTGACCTGAATATCCTGATAGAATTCAGCCCAAGTGACAGAATAGGTCGTGCAGTCACATGGCAGAGCCGACGAGCGCGTGATTAGGGGCCAGCCAATCGAGCTGTCATTCATACCAATAATCTACTGCCCCCATTGGTCCTCCACTCCAGCTTCTATCATTCCTATCCCTCGCCGAGACGAATCAAATTCAGTCTGATCTAAAAGCTTATGAAATCGGTGGCTATGTAGTCATAGCAGTATTCAGTATAAGCTTCAGGTCGATCTGAAAGCAGCTGAAAACTGCAGACTTGAAAGGCTGACGACAGATCGAACTGAACCTCTTCTGAAGATTGCAAACCAAGAAACTTCAACGGACAAAACCTAATGCGACTCTTCAAAACGCAAGATCTTCGCATGAATCGGTTCGATTCCTGATGAATTTGGTAGAAATCCCCGTGTTCCAAATGGATCCTTGATTTCACCAACTAGAGCCTCTGACAGATTGCGCGAACAAGTAGCTGTAGCTGTAGCTGCAGGCACCGATATGATGGATGTGCTCACCTCGACGAAGCAGTCGTGGAAGAAGAGCCTGAGCGTGGCTGGCACCGTGACGAAGGTCTCCTTCACCTTCTTCGCCACCGCCGCCCGCACGATCGCCTCGACGTCCGGGCACGTCGACCGGTAGTAATCCGGGGACAGCTTCGCCTCGCCGGACGGCGGCAGCATTGCTGCCACCGCGGCCACTGCTACAACGGCGAGTAAGCTCCCGCCTCTTCCCCATTTCGCCATGGCCATTCGGAGCTCAAGCTCCGTGTGTGAGCTAGTGTGCTCCAAAGGGAAGAAGACACTGATTAGTGAAGCGACTAGCTTGGAAGAAGGCTCTACAAATGGAGACAGGAAGGGGTGGGTGGGCCTATGAATACAGTGTGCACTGGGGTAAGTGAAAAAGAGAGGGTTTAGGTTTACTTGAATTGCAAATTGGAATATAATAAAGTCAATTAGTTGAAAGACAAAGGCTGAACCCAGTAGTGTACTAGAACCTGTACAATATACTAGTATAGTATACTTGATCTGAAAACAAGAAGCTACATGCACTGCTACACTAGCACAAAAACAACCATCTAGTCATCTAGAAACAAGAAAATTATTAGCCAGCTTTATAAAATTGGCATTACAGGCGTCCAGGAGAGGGACTATTAGTATTGGGGTGAATCTCTCCTGAGCATGTTCGCAATTTCTGTCAAGAAAGGAGCTCTATGTTCATGTTGGGCTCGTTAGAGCCTTAGAGGCTAAGAAGGGTCCCAATTTGATCTCGCTCGGGCCTTCGAATTGTCAGTGCCGGCCCTTATGTCCTTGGTCCTTTTGGAGATTTTCTTTTTATACCAACTGAAATTCACTTGTTTCTCAAAAAAAAACTGAAATTCACTTTATAATTATTGACCCGATGTGAAAAGAAACAAACGTATATATTAACACCGTGGGGAGCCATGATGTGCCAGAGGTTTCTAGTCACCACTTCAGAATGCCTCTTCCCACCATGTCAGGATGGACCCACCTGTCAATCTCACTCTCCTTCCTTTCTTGTGTTCATCCTTCTTGCTCATGGCACCGCAAATTCCAAAGTGGCAGCAAGTCCTGCCTTCCTCGCAGAATCACCTTCCGTGGTGGAGCAATACATGGGCTCTCGATCTACTTATATTGATATAGACGGAGCAATACATGGGCTTCTTCTTCGTCTCCTTGGGGCAAGAGGGTGAGGATGGTAACCGAAGTATGAAAACCAGCTTGGATTTGCCTCGTGGTGATGCAGGAAATGAGAGAGATATTGATAGGCCATGGCGCAAATTCAGGACAAATGGTGTTGCTCAAAAGTAGTGTGAAAATAAGGGACGTCTGGCTGCTTTTTGAGATTTTTCCTAGTTTTCGAAAATCAGACTCGATGGCAAGTTTAGAGGGAGAGTGAATTGGACTTGTCTCTAAAATTTAATTGATGCTCTTTTGCTAAACCTTTGATAGATTATGTTTAGCTAATACTCTAAGGCTTACTACCAAAACATCCCTTTATTGCAAATTTAATTTGGATGATGAGTTTGTTTCTTAGAGCGGAAGACCAAACCAATGACTCATTCTTTCCTTTTGTGAAATTGGACTTCTTATTCCTCGATGTTTAGATCTTGGCAGATCTAATCTAACTCTTCTCATTGAGGTTCTCAATTATATCACCATATGTTTTCGCAAAAAAAGAAAAAAAACACTAAATCACATATGTCGAATATATATGTGATCGAGGGCGGATCAATTATGTCCATTACTTTTTCTAAACTAGGAGTTCAAAGTTATTATTTTAATATTATTATATATGGTCCATAGCTCTCCATCATTTCTGCTCCCTTGACATATACCTGGAGTCTAGTTTAACCCTAGAGCTTGTTTCGTTTTACTGCTAGATTCCTAAAAACATACGGCTATTCACATTTTATTACTGTGCAGTGTGCACTATTCCTTGTGTTTGCCTAAGTGAACACGTTTTACTCCAGTTTTGCTATTTATCTTACTATTACTAATTGAAGGCTCCTTTTGAAGCCTCCACATTAATCCTCATGAGACGCGCTGGAACAAAAGATAAATTCTAGAAATTCTCATAAAAATCAGAAACATCTAGCCATCAATTCAGTGGACTCTAATCATCATCCATTGGATCTATTAGTTATTTAGAAAATTAACCACCATGCCATTATAAAAATAGTTTAAAATAACCCCTAATATTTACTTTAAATTACCCACCTCCTCCATTAAAAAAACAATCTAAATCAACCCATGACCATCCAAATTACTCCCTCAAAACCGTAGCCGTCATTGTTATCATCGTTTTGCGAGTCGAGCATTATTTAGAAAATCATCTGAGGTAGGGGCGTGACGCCATGTACATGGAGGTTGGCATATGTGATGTACACGAGAGTAATTGGGAAAGATGAGGTTCAGGTATGCTGCGCTCGCAGGCCTGCGATGTTCCTCTTGCCTCCGTTGCCAGGACAAGCTCTGCAGGGTGATGCTAAGATTCCATCAGTGTGCTCGATCGAACAGTGTCGAGAGGCTTTCCACAGCACATGCGGGTGCCATTAGCTTGGATTCTTGAGAAGCAATGAGTACCAAGCATGAAAAAAAATGACATGTTCCAGCCATGCTGTTAGCATCGACCAATAAAGCCAAGCGGAGGTGGAGGCAGTAGCGGCGCATGCAACACATGCTTGTGCCTTATTACGCACGTCCAGGCAAAGAAAGCAGGGGAGCTTAGCCAAGGAAACCAGATAAAGAAAGATTGGTTTGGAGAGCATCCAAAAGAAGATCGAGGCCAGCAAGCAAAAGTAAGGGAACCTAATTAAATTATAGGTATGTATTTAAGGCATTTGAACCTCGAGTCAATGTGGTAGATATCTTTTCTAATGGCATGGAGGCTAACAAGCACTCATGGTGAATGTGAACTCCTGACTGTAAATGGTTTTGATTTCACGTTGATGGTAATGATTAGCTAATGGTGAATTATATTCTTTGTCATATAGCCCCAAAAAAATTCTTTGTCATAAATCGCTAATTGAATCATATAGTTTCTTGAGTAAGGTATTTATATCTTAAGATTTGATATGTTTCACCATCCATTGACACTATGCCATTGTGGTAGGGATGAGGTATACTTCAGCAGAACTATAACCAATTATAAACTTATTACACTGTTGCAACTTCTTTTTTTAGGTGAAGTAGCAGGTTGGCCTGGAGCTACATGATTGTATTAATGTGCCTGATAATATATAACGGTGATGCTCTTGTAGAGAACAAACTAAATGTATGATGCTGCAATGTGTCTTTCTAAAGGTAACAGAGGCAAAATTGCGCATGGTAAGCTCTGTTATGTGCACTTTCAATAACTCTACTATATAGAGCATTATTTATACCTGGTAGAACTCTTACCAATATGAACTTTTTGTTAAACCATACAAGCATAATATTAAGGGTATAAAGGCTCTGTTGCAATACGAGATTAATCAATTAGATTTAGCCGAAGTGTGTGGTTCAGTAAAAAAACGTGAGTGTAGTTGTCATGGGTTCAACCCAAAAGATTATTAGTCCTCATTCAGATGTTGATATATATAATTCCATGTTTCAGAACAAATATTAAACACCATATATATGCAATATCAAAGTATAAACTTATACGACATCACAATAGGTGTTCAAGGGGTTGCAGCATAGACCTTTTCACATATACTAAATGAAAACTTCTCTGGAACCCATGTTAAACCTAGGAGAGGAAAAGCTAGAAAATCCTACATTAAACAAAGCAAATAAATATTTTGATTTATATGTGGGGCCACGAAATTGATGAAGCTAAACATGATACTTTAAGCTTGGTGTCCTGGGAGTAAGCACGATAACATCTATTTTGTTTCTCCATTCAAAAAATTATGAACAAGTAGATCAAATTGTTCAAAAATATTTGGTCGTAGTTGCTCACTAATTAATCACAGAGATTAAGTCAACCACTAATGGACTTATATATATGTGATGCAATGAAATATATCCTTTACGATACAAATCTTTAACATCTTGCTATACTTCATGGGGTATGATATTTCAAAATCATCACTAGCCCGTGCAGACGCACGGGTTGACGGGCTAGTTTAACACTAATTACAGAGTAAAAAAGAATACGTTGAAAAAAATGGCATAGCACTAAGCGGAGGTCGTTGTTGCCCTGGCATGGCGTCGTGTCTTTTTGTTGAACACGGAACACCTTTGACAACTCCTCTCCTGACCGGTCCGGATGCATCCACGGAATGGGTGCAGAATATGTAATTGCCGAGACATCTCTAGTAGTTGCACAAAAGAGGAATCTGCACCTGCGCTGCCTGTGTGTGTGACCCGGCCCATCCATCCCATATCACAGACGACAGACCCCCCTCTGGCCACTGGCCGGCCTCCATTCCACGCCCACGCCCGGCCCCTTTTATTTGCCCAGCCACATTCCACAACCCCACAAAACCCATCACAACGAGAGGGAAGGCGCGCGAGAGAGATTGAACCCAATCCTACCGGCAGAGAGATTAGGTTGGTACAGAGAGAGAGAGAGGTGGGCAGGATGAGAGTGGCGGTGGTGGGCGCCGGCGTGAGCGGCCTGGCGGCGGCGCACGAGCTGGCGCGGAGCGGCGCCGGCGCGCGCGTCACCGTGTACGAGAAGGAGGACTACCTCGGCGGGCACTCCCGGACCGTCGCCGTCGAGGACGCCGCCGCCGCCGGCGGCACCGTCCACCTCGACCTCGGCTTCATGGTCTTCAACCGGGTACGTAGCCGTACGCGCCGCCATTCACTCGTGTTACCGGCTCTCATAAAAAAATTGCTAGTACGGCACCAAGCATTCTTTCTCGCTCGTGCGCCTATGGTCTGCCGCTGGCGTCAACAGCTCTTCCTATTTTTTAGGCACTTGAACGCAACTAATCTTTTGTTTTCAAAAACTAGCTAGCTAATTTCCTTTTCATTTCGTTTCCATCTTTTCTTCATGGCGAAATAGAATCGCGTTTGGATTTTCTTAAGGAAATGGTAATGTTTATATTCGATTAGGCCAGTCATTTACGGATTAATTAGTCAGTGGTTATTTGTTCGACAATGCTGCTTCCGCAACACGCACCTCCGCCGAAGTGTTTGCGTATTCCTCACTTCCCACACAAAATTCCTCACCAAGCTCTTACCAAGTGTTTTAACGCAACTGATCTTCTATTTTCAAATTAGCGAGCTACGACTCCTAGTTTCCATCTTCTGTTCATGGCAAAATGGATGTATTCAGATTTATTTTTGAAGGGGATGTTCATATGTATTAGATTAGGTCATTCCATTTACGGATTAATCAGCCTGTGATTATTATTTTTTCTATAACAAGAGCAAATCCATGGATAAACTATGCAACACCAGTGGAGTGTGGGAAAAAGGGAAAAGGGAGTGTCCAAGGCGGCGACGTGGAGGCTGCAGTGGCCTTACAAACTCACGTGGTCACCAGCAAAACGGTGATGCAATGCCATGGATTTTTCTGGCTTTGCCCCCCTTCATACTACGTTTCCAACTTGTACCATACTATATTATTCTACGAATAGTCAGTCTCCTTGTTTGCTTGCGACGACCAGTGGCTAGTGGTACTATAATTAGTTCTAGAAGAGAATGGCATACAATTAGGAGTGCTGTACTGTGAACTGTCAAACTCATCACTCGTTATTACCCCCGACATGTCCAGCCCAGTCGATTCCTTGATCCTGCGTTATTTAGTAAATGTAATATGTTCTACATGAAGGCAACTATTTATTGGTCCCAACTTCCAACAATGATATTGTCCTTGTAAAAAGACACGCATGTACTGGTTCTGCCATGCTGATGCTGGGCCGGTGTGGTGTGGTGTCGTCGTTCTCGGCCATCATTGGCTGTCTGTCCAGTCTTCTCCAACCTTTGCGGTCCCAATATTTTGGCTTGGCCTGTTCTTGTTCTCGCTCTGGATCGGATCTCTCTTTACTCTTGTATTTACAAAACGCTACAAGCCTACAATCCTTTCATCGTCAGATGAATAGTAGTATGTCTTTTTTTCCCCCACTCCAAGGCCAACCCTACCCTTTATCAGTAGGCCCCATGGCATTTGGATGTACTAGTCAAATAACAGTCTCACACTTTTCTACGTGTCAGCGTAGACATCCCTATCGATGGAGGTTTTTCCCGTCTCGAGCAATAACAGCATGTGCCACTCTTGTAAAAAAAACAGCATGTGCCACACATTTGTCTCACGCTATTCGCACCTTCAGTGTAAACGTCGCCTCTTGGTCCATGTTTTTTTCTCATCTCTATCAAGTTGTCAAGGTTGTTAGGGTCGAAATCTAGGTTTTTTTTCTTGATAGATCAAATTCTAAGATAAATTATTGTATCAGGATACTATAAAAAAGTATACTAGATTTTAATTGTCTAGCTTAATAAAATGATAGTATCATAAATACTATAGTTCAGATATGAATTCTGACAATTGTTCTCAAGTTAGAGATGCCAGAGGCTAGATTAGCCTTCTGCGTGATGGACGCCAGGCACCAGGAGCTTGCCCCTGGTCGGACGGCCTTCCACTCTAATAATATTTGTGGAGAGAAATAATTTGTCTTTTCTACTCCATTCTGAAATATAAGTATTGCAGTTCGTTATGAGTCAATTTTTTTTTAAATTGGACCAAATTTATAGAAGAGAGTAACAATATTTACCATATCAAATGAACATAATTAGATACATTATAAGATACATTTTCATAATTGACTTATTTGATGATGTATTAGATATTATATTATCTCTTTCCACAAATTTGGTCAATTTTAGAATAACGTGACTTAGAAAAACAAAAATATCTCACGTCACGGTACATGGTGCTCCGTACGAGTTATTTCATTTGGTCAACTCAAAACACTCAGATCTGAAACATAGAAAGTTTAAGAAACTGAAAAAATAAAAAATACCACCCTCTACAGGCTCTAGTATCCCACTTGAGTGCATAGCCCTACGTCCACGATCAGGAACAATTTCGACACTTTCCACGATTAACAAGCTGCTGACGTGCAGTATACTCACAAACGAAGAAGCCATTGCTAGTGACTGCACCATCGCCGCAGCCTCCATTGCTACTGCGCCGTACCCGCCGGCCCGCCGCCGCTGCTCCAGGCCTCCAGTGTAGCTGCCTGGCGAGAGCTGCCCACTGCTTCTCCTAGGGTAGATCGAGTTCCCAAGCCGCCGCCTCTGTTCCTCCTCGAGGCCAGGACAGAACATTCTGCTCGGGCGCTGGGCCAAGCCACACGACTACATGATACGAGCAAGCAGTTGCTGAACCACAACGTGGCAATTGACCAGGTGAACTATGATCCACACGAGTGGGCCTGCGCCCGCGGGCTCATTGGCGACTTCGTCGCCCCCGACGACCGTGCGCGTCAGGTGTTCGTCGAAATGCCAGCGAGGCATGCCGCACGGGTAGTCCTGCTTCCTTTTCGCGGGGATCAATGGCGCTAAGTGGCTAAGAGCAGCGTGGTGGACCGCAAGGTCGTCCATGGAGAAGTCCCCTACGGACGGCCAGGAGTGGGGAAAGTGCTCTCCATCACTCCATGTGGTTCCAGGTGGAAGACCGTGCGCTCGAGGGCATACACAAGGGCGCAGCCAAGGAGGTCCAGAAGAAAGAATTGGCGAACTGCAACAAGGTCTGTACGTACCATCCTCAACGAGTTGCACGACCACTGATAGTGTCGACCTCTGCCTCGAGTGTATGCTTGACAACCAGCGGTTCAGTTCGTCCTTTTAACTCTGGCTTTGCTCTCCTACTCTCCTAGTCTGTATTTCTACCCATGCACAGACTTTTATCATTCTTAATTTCTCATTGGGTTAACTTCTGCAAAAAGCTATATGTTGGTAAACTACTCGCAAAACTACACTTCACGGAATCTGATCAGTGGACATTTTTTTAGTGGGACTGACAGGCCACACCTGCACATTAGCGGCATATAGTTATCCATGTATTACGTGGGAGCTAGCAAAATTTTGCGAAATTTCACATCTACTGGCAAAGCGAAAAATAGAATTACATATTAAACTATGTGTACACCTCACAGGAACAGCTGATTTGCATAATATTTGATTAGGTAACAGAACTAACATGGGGTGGCCTGCATGTCAGTGACAATGCAAAGCAATGTGCATCATGATGTTAGGTGAGCACATCAGTCAGATGGCTCTATTTATAATCTATATAAGCCCTAACCAACCTCACATTAGGGTGTGTCGAGCCCACGTGGCAATAGCCGTGGCGGTGCTAAAATGTTGGAACACCTTATCCCAATCCATCAAAAGTGGCAGGGTGGAGCTCCTTGACCAAGTTGGTTTAAAATGTGGAGACAATTGAAATGATAACTTAAATGCATGATTGCTTTAGTAGTTTTACCAACAAGTGAGAAGTTTTTTGGATTTGCCATGATTTACAATTTTGACCTGCACTGCACCAGCTACGACACGAGTTCTATGAATTATTTGAATTTACTTGCCGTGAACACTGTGTTTTGTATGTCTTATAACTTGTGAGAGATAATTGCACCAAATGGCAGGTAACATACCCAAACATGCTGGAATGGTTTGAAGGGCTAGGGGTGGAGATGGAGAGATCTGACATGTCCTTCTCAGTGAGCACACAATTGGGGACCAGTGGCAGCAGATGTGAATGGGGTAGCCGCAATGGCATCTCAGGCCTCTTGGCGCAGAAAAGCAATGCAATTAGCCCTAGTTTCTGGCGCATGATCCGTGAGATACTCAAGTTCAAGGGCGATGCTATCAAGTGATAATACATCTTTATCTCATTCTGAGTTAACTAGCATTTTTTTAACCAAGAGCTAACTAGCACTGGCTATGGTGTCACTGCATACTTAGTAGTCTACTTAGTACCAGTATATAATAACCTAGAACTGATGCATGTGTTGCAGGTACTTGGAGGACCATGAAAACAACCCTGATATGGACCGGAATGAGACTCTGGGGCAATTTATTCAGTCTCATGGATATTCCCAGTTCTTCCAAGAGGCTTACCTTGTACCCCTCTTTTCTCTAATTATCTGTATGTTCTAAGTTTATGGAAAATTAAAATAGCATATTTATTTTATTGCAGATCCCAATCTGTGCGTGTATATGGTCATGTCCATCCCAAGGAGTGTTGGGTTTCTCTGCTTTCTTTGTGCTCTCGTTCTGCTGCAACCACCACCTTCTGCAGGTGAACAAAGATCAAGCTCGCTAGCTAATCTGATTAGTTTCCTGCTGTGGATGCTAATTTTATCTCTTTCATGTGGATTGTGTATTCAGTTGTTTGGTCGCCCCCAGTGGCTCACTGTCAAGGGTCGTTCGCATTCCTATGTGCACAAGGTGCTGTGATGTAGTCCGTTTTCTCTATCTCCTTCCCCACTTAATAGAACAAATAAAAAAAAGGATGATTGATCAATGCAACTAGTGCATACCAGCAGGTAAGGGAGGAGTTGGAAAGCATGGGTTGCCAAATTAAAACCAGCTGCGAAATTAAATCTGTGTCAAGTTCCGAGGGAGGTACTGCCAATGCAAGCTCTCCATACAGAATTTCTTCTGAACTCTGTTGACTAGTCCAAAACAAGTGATGATGTTCGTGTCTGCAGCAGGTCTCAAGGTTACAACACTTGATGGTTTAGAGGAGACGTATGACAGAGTCATATTTGGTGTCCATGCACCTGATGCTCTAAAGCTTCTAGGATCTGAAGCAACACACGAGGAATTGAGAATCCTAGGTGCTTTTCAGTATGTCTACAGGTAACATAAGCTTTTAGTATATGCTACAGACCTATGTTTGTTTTATTGGATCTGATCTCCATCTGTGTCTTCACTGCAGTGATATATACCTCCATTGCGATAAAAGTATGATGCCACAGAATTCGTCAGCATGGAGTTCCTGGAACTTCCTGGGGACGACAAGCAAAGGTGTTTGTGTAACCTACTGGCTAAATCTGCTTCAGGTAGGTATCTTACCTTAACATGGAGCAACTAGCAATGTTGCAGCTTAATATATGTATATATATAGCATTATGTACTTTGACTAACAGACCATTCTTGGAATCTTTTTTAGAATATAGAATCTACAGGCAAGCCTTTTCTGGTGACACTGAACCCTCCTCATGTCCCGGACCATGTCTTGCTCAAATGGTACACTAGCCACCCTGTCCCGTCTGTGGCTGCCGCTAAGGCTTCTCTTGAGCTTCATCAGATTCAAGGAAACAGAGGAATTTGGTTCTGCGGGGCATACCAAGGTAAGCCACTCCATCAATTCATTTTAGTAATATATACATTAGTCGCATAAAGATCAATTGTTTTTAGCATATTTCTGCAAAGGCACGAAGCAGGAGTGTTCTCCAGCAAAAATTGCCAACTAAAGATATCAGCATTTAGAACACTAAGGTTAAGTCTGAAATGTATGTCTCTTCTGCTTGGCTAACAGGTTATGGCTTCCATGAAGATGGACTCAAGGTATTGTACTATTATTTGCTCTGCACAACCTGCATCTTACATTTTTGGATGGAATTTTTACTTTTGAGTTTACATGTACAATTATGTTGTATATGTGATACGGTGCATGCAGGCTGGGAAATCTGCAGCTCAAGATTTGCTCGGCAAGAAGAGTGGACTTCTGGTGAACCCAAAACAGATGATCCCATCGTGGACTGAGGCTGGGGCGCGTCTTCTGGTAACAAGATTTCTCGGCCAATACCTATCCATTGGTAACTTGGTGTGAGTTCTTCTACCAACTGACCAATATGTCACAGGAATGTGTAATTGTGACTTCTCTCACTTAATCAACGCTGCATGTAGCTTACTTGAAGAAGGAGGCACTATGTTCAGTTTTGGTGAAGCAGGCAAAAAATGCCATGCGAAATCTGTCCTGAGAGTTCATGACCCCATGTTTTACTGGAAGGTTCGCGTTTCTCTTCTCACCATCCCTGTCCACTACCTTTACTAGGTCTGATCTCTCATGTCATGTGGACTACATTCTTCAGGTTGCAACCGAAGCAGACCTTGGCTTGGCAGACGCCTATATTAACGGTTATTTCTCTTTTGTTGACAAGAGAGAAGGTCTTCTGAATCTTTTCCTGGTAAGCTAATCTTACATTCTAGTCTTGTTTCCTGTTTTATTTCGGATTACGTCCATGAACCATTTCGCTACAGATTCTCATTGCAAACAGGGATGCAAACAAGAGTAGTAGCAGTGGGGCCAGCAAAAGGTTACAGTCTCCTCCAAATTTCTCCATTTTTATTCAAAATCAAGCAGTATATATGAACTACAATACTAACTTCTACCTGCAACTGCTAAGTAATCATGTACATTTGTAATTTGTGTTCATCAGGGGTTGGTGGACACCCTTACTTTTGACAGCTGGGGTTGCCTCCGCTAAATACTTCCTCCGTCACATTTCAAGGAAGAATTCTGTCTCCCAAACACGTCAAAACATCTCTCAACACTATGATTTGGTCAGTAGTGCTAGTGCTTCTCATTATGCTTTAGGTTCCCATCTATGTTTACAATAGCTATCAAATAATTTCCTATTACATAATGCCTTCTACAACTAGTGCAAAGTCATTTGCTTTTTCTCTCAGGTTCACTGGCATTTGATTTTCTCCTTTTTTGCATTTATTCTTTTTCTTCTATATTCATGCAGAGTAATGAATTCTTCTCACTTTTCCTGGATCCATCGATGACTTACTCTTGCGCCATCTTCAAGGTTTGACCTGTTATCAACTAGCTAGTGCCATCTTAAGGTCTTGCACCTTGCAAATTAAATACTCTAGTGCCGTGAAATTCTGATGCTTGATATGTGCATGGCCTTATTTATTTGGTAGACGGAGGATGAAAACTTAGAGGCAGCCCAGCTACGTAAAGTTTGCCTTCTAATCGACAAGGTACTACATACTGAAATTACCAATTTAGTTAATATTATATGATAGTAAATAATTGGATATATAGATTCAGGCATACATGCATATATTTTATCTGAAGGATCACCGCCAATACAATAAAAAGTTGCGCACAAATGTATATTATGATCTGATGGATCACCAATATCCTCAATGCTAATCGATCATAGGCTAAAGTCGAGCGGCATCACCATGTTCTTGAGATTGGTTGCGGCTGGGGCAGTTTAGCAATCCAATTGGTGAAGCAAACTGGCTGCAAATACACTGGGATCACATTATCCGTGGAGCAACTGAAATATGCACAGGGAAAAGTAAAAGAAGCTGGCTTAGAGGTTAGTGTGAATCAGTACCCCCTTGATTCCACTAAGGGTCGTCTTAGTTGAGTTTTTTTTAAAAAAAATATCGCCATTTATTATGCATGGCAGGACCACATAAGCTTCATGTTGTGTGACTACCGTCAAATACCAACTCACCGCAAATACGAAAGGATCATTTCTTGGTGAGTGCTACTGGCTACTCCGATCTAAAGTTCTAATGATTTCTTGCTGTGTGACGACTGTCGTCAGTAACATACCAGCTTGATTTATTTTCCTGATATATTTGGCTGAAATATCTAATGACGGTGCTGATGCATGCATGCAAATATGTTGATGGATCAGCGAGATGATCGAAGGCGTTGGGCACGAATACATGGACGATTTCTTCGGCTGTTGCGAGTCCCTCTTGGCTCAAGACGGCCTATTTGTCCTGCAGGTATATACATCAATGAACTTTCTGTACACATGCATCGCCGTGGAGTCAAACTGCACGGTCTGTGACTAACTGGCACGGATGCGTGTGTAGTTCATCTCGATCCCCGAAGAACGGTATGAGGAATACAGGCAGAGCTCGGACTTCATTAAAGAGTACATCTTCCCCGGTGGCTGCCTCCCTTCGTTGGCCCGGATCACGTCTGCCATGTCCGCATCATCAAGGCTCTGGTAATTAGTCCCTAGTCATGGATTGATAATAAAGTAATTATCTTTGATGATTAACTGTGATGATGATCCAATCTTGTGGAGTGCAGCATCGAGCACCTTGAGAACATTGGTTACCATTACTACCCGACGCTGATACGCTGGAGGGACAACTTCATGGACAACAAGGAGTAAGTACACAGCAGAACGAACTATGCTACTGCTGATTACAAGTATATAACATATATGCATGTATTGCTCACTCCTAATTACATATACTAATAATACTGCTACTGCTACATTTTATATGTTCGTTGACTTATATTAACGCAAGTACATGTTTTTGCTCCGACCGACCCTCTGCAGTGCAATTTCGGCCCTGGGATTTGATGAAAAATTCAGCCGTATATGGGAGTACTACTTCATATACTGCGCCGCGGGTTTCAAGTCACGGACACTTGGGAATTACCAGGTACGTACAGTACATCTAAACGATCGTCCATGCATGGTTTCACTAACAGCACATATACAATAGGAGTATATAAATCAATCTGAATATATACGAATGGGTTGCAGATTGTGTTTTCTCGCCCTGGCAACGACAAGCTGGGAGACAACGACCCTTACGCAAGCTTTCCGGCAGCTAATAATCAAGATAGCTAGCCAATCATCTACAATTCTACAAGTGCCATGGAACGTGCGCGATATTTTTTTGAAAGGGATACGTGTGTGTGATTCATCGGCAGTAGTACTGCGTGCAAACCATTATTCATTCGGTTGATTATTGAATTCCAGTCACATGGATGTATGTGAATTCAATGCAATGTGAGATGTGATAATCCATGCATGGATATACATTTACATATATACATATATGTGGTGTGGTAGCTGGATCGATCCGTGCCTTCACTTCGACTCGCGCCCTTGTATCCGCGATCGAATTGATTGCAAGTACTGTGCGCCGTGCTGGCTTTCCGCTAACAAACTGTACCACCAACGGCTCACCGCATTGCTTCGATCCAATTCGACGATAGATGAGTGTCCTGCCCACACCGATCCTTCGCTTTCAGTTCGCCCAATCCAGGAATGGCTGACTGGGACTCGTGGGATCGGGGCATTCAGTTTCACCGGATATATTTTTTGTCCAGCTCTCTCCCGGACCCCGGACGTACTCGCGTTGGCATTGCATCGAATAATGCGATTTGGTTGGCGGTGCAATAGCTTCGTACGCGGCACAAGTACACGCAATTCATTGGGTGGCCAACGCTGCCACCGCCCACCGATACGTAGCAGCACGCTAGCACGAGGAGCCACGTGTCTCTCGCTCGGTGTCGATCCATCGATCCATTCATATATATTCAGCACCCCGCCTCATGTTCGTGTCCATCGGCAGTCAGCTACCTAATAAGAGCGAGCTGCTACTGCTATAGACACTTACCGGGGCTCACGACGATGATGGCATTGGCATGGGCATCGTCACCCTCGTCAGTGAAGCTTCGCTTCCGCGGCGGCGGCGGCGGCGGCGGCAAGATGACGACGACGAGCGCAACGCCGTTGGTCAAGAAGCGCTCTTCTTCTCCATCAGCACACCTCCTCGGCGGCCGCCGGGTCCGGGTGGCAGCGACGGCAACCGCGACCGCGACCGCCGCCTCTTACGACGAGGACGAGAAGTACCTGGAGACGGTGGAGCTGATGCGTCGCCTTGACGAGGACGGGTGGGTGGAGGAGCACATGCTGTCGCTGCTCACCCCGGTGGCGGAGGCGTGGCAGCCCGCCGACCTGCTCCCCTCCTTCTCCGCCACCGCCGACGAGCAGCGGAGCCAGGTGGCGGAGCTTCAGGCCCGCGCCGCCGCCGTCCCCGACGAGCTCCTCGTCTGCCTCGTCGGCAACATGGTCACGGAGGAGGGCCTGCCCACGTACATGACCATGGGCAACCGCGTCGGGAGCCCGCACGCCATCAGCGACGCCACGGGCTGCGACGCCCACGGCTGGGCCCGCTGGCTCCGCGGCTGGGCCGCCGAGGAGAACCGCCACGGCGACCTCCTCAACCGCTACCTCTACCTGTGCGGCCGCGTCGACATGGGCCAGGTGGAGCGCACCGTGCACGGCCTGCTCCGCGGCGGGATGCGCATGCTCCGGCCCGCCTGCCCCTACCACGCCTTCGTCTACGGGGCCTTCCAGGAGCGCGCCACCTTCGTGTCCCACGCGCGCACGGCGCGCCGCGCCGCGCTCCACGGCGACGCCTGCCTCGCCAGGCTCTGCGGCGCCATCGCCGCCGACGAGAGGCGCCACGAGGCGGCGTACACGAGGGCTGTCGCCAGGGCGCTCGAGGCCGACCCGGACGGCGTCGTGCGCGCGCTCGCGGCGGTGATGCGCGCCAAGGTCACCATGCCCGGGGAGCTCATGGACGACGGCCGCGACGGGGACCTGTTCGGGCACTTCTCGGCGGTGGCGCAGCGCGCCGGGGTGTACACGGCGGCGGACTACGGCGACATGGTGGAGCACTTCGTGAGGCGGTGGGGGGTGGCGGAGCTCGCGGGGCTGTCCGGCGAGGGGCGGCGCGCGCAAGACTACGTGTGCGGGCTGCCGGGCAAGATCCGCAGGATGGAGGAGCTGGCCCACGACCGCGCGGCCCAGAAGGAGGCCCAGTACGTAAGCTTCAGCTGGGTGTTCGACAGGCCAGTCCGTGTGCATTGAGTGAAGATGATGGCCCAACTACACTACTACTGGACCTATTAGCAGTCCTGGCATATATTGTAATTGAGCCTGGCTGCATATGCAGTGTACATCAGCTATATATGAGGTTACTAAGTTCCTGTGCTGAATAAAGCTGCGAGAATTGGTACTCTATAAGAATGGAATTGTTGTCAGCATCCGTTGATTTGCTGCAGTTCATGAATTCATAGTTGAACCACCAGTACAACAGTACAGCTATATATTTACATGTATCAAAATCACTGACTGTAGTGTGCTAAAATCAGATCCATCCATTCATCCTTCACGCAAGGAGGAAGCTCTACTGAGTACTGACATATCGTACCTATGTGGAAACACCCTTGCTCAAGGTCATTACTTGTACTTCTCCATTATGCGCCGGGCCTCCTCAACAGGGTCCTCTGATGGGTTGCCACCTGATTCATCCATTCTAGAGCCAGAGGCCTCCTTTGGGTTCATAGCCAGGAAGCCAAGATATATAAGCCCCATCATACCCTGTAACCACAAGAAAATCATTTGGTGGTATCAGGTACCATCAAAGCTGAAACACAAAAATACTGAAGTGGTGATGGACATTCTTCAGTTCTAGTAAATTTGCCAGGTGCATTTTGTCAAGTAAGCAACTACTGTTCCTAGATGATTAAATGTCATTCAGTATCATGCACAGCACATGGCTGATCAATTGCACTAGAATCATAGCCCATATGTTCTGATTACATACCAGCACAAATAATGCAGTGGAGACAACGGATTTGAGAAGGAAAAGGGCAACTGACACAGCAGCGAAGGCAACGCCTATCCTAGCAATTGGCCGTGGAACTGAACCCTGTCACATGTAAGAGGGGAAAATCAGTCCAATTTTAAAGCTTAACAAACCGCAGAACTAGAGTATCTTGTAGTCAGTATATTTTCTTTAGAGGTAAAAATACGATGAATTAAGCGTAAGGGGTACATACTGGGACAAGATTACTTCCTGCATCTACAGCATCATTACCAGCCCTCCATGCCGTTCGAAGAGCTGCTATCATATATGCAGAGTGTTAAGAGAATAGCAAAATAAGTTTTTTTACACTACCTCTGTTCTCAAATATATAAAGTTAAGGACAAGCTAGCTAGTTCGTTTTTGAACTCATTAGCTTGTCCAAATGTCATATATTTAAGAACGGAGGGATTGTTTCAACACTTCCAAACAATCGGACAGCGTATGCTACACCTAGTCCTAGAAGGATAGTGCAGAGGCTTCCATTGGGTTGGTAAACAAGTATATGGACAATTTCATCAGGGAACAAACCAATGAGGTAATGAGCAGTCAGCAGGCAAGACAGCATTCAACTCAGGCAAATGTGTCATTTTAGATTTGCATTCAGTACAGTTTGCAGGTCACATTCAATGCTTAGTCCTAAACACTGAAACCTGATTGCAGGAGGGATTGTACCAGAATCAGATTCAGGTGTGTTTGCTGTGATGGAAAAACTCCCTCTCTCTTTCTTAACAAAGAGTGGAGAAACAGAAGTGGAAAACCGAGAAATGTTTCAGTGACATGTGGCGTTTGCTGTCTGGTTTGCCAGTGGCCCTTAGCCTGGCACCCTATAGCAATACCGTCATCTTAGTGCAAGGATATGTAGAATGGAAACACAGACCCCTGCAGAACATATTAGCTGAGCCCCATGGCCCATTAATATGAGCAGACGATGCATCCATGGTTGACTGTGACTTCACTAGATCAGTAAGTATCACCTATTTCGATTTGATAATTTCCAAGCTTCGACCACAATGTTGTTGTTGTTTTTTTTTGAAACGTATGTTAAGGTTAATGGCACACAAGTGATTTGCAGTTACGAAGAATACTCCCACCTTGTGAAACAAATTAACGGCACCCAACTCATCATAACAGCAAAAAGGAGAAGGGGAAGGGAAGAGAAGAGGGAAGCAGGACACTCGAAGCACGGTACCTCTGGCGAAGTCGAACTGCGCGGAGGCGACGACGAGCCGCGACCTATCGGGGACGGGATTCCTGGGGCTGGGGCAACGAAGCGGCGCCCGCCGTGGCACGTGGATGGAGATAGGCGCTGCGAATGGAGAGCGTGGAGGGTATAGGCTGCTCCGGCGCGCGGCGGCGGCAGGAGGGAGCCAGGCGGCGGCCACGGCCATGCCCATGCCCATGGCGTGGGGAGAGGAAGCGGTCGCCTGTCGCCTGCGGCGTGTCTGCGGCTGGACGGGCGGTGGAAGTGGGATAGGGCTGGGCTGTCAACGAGCCGAGCCCAGCGAGCCTGTGGTCTAGGCTCGAGCTCGACACAAATCCCAGCCGACCGAGCTTGAGCGAGCCGTGAGCCTAGAAGTTTAACCTTCGAGCTCGGCTCGACTAAGCTCGCCTAATTCGAGCTCCTGAATTATTAGAGAAGCTTAAATAATTCAAGCGAAGAATTTAATTGCTTCACTGAACAGGATTCTGGAACAGAATTCAGGATGGAGATGCAGTATTTGATTTGTCAACTGATTACAAAATTCTGGAACAAAATTCATGAACACCTGAACAGTATGTAACGAATCTTGCAACAATGCAATGTGGTATGGAGATCTTGTTTTGCTGATGAGAAAAATGAGAGCTACTACGACAGAACTAGACCCTAGAACTCCCCAGCTTACGCTCGAAGAGGCGGCGCATTAGGTAGACCTGCACAACGCTGGCTGCAACTAGGCCAGCTGATTCAAAGAGTGCCTTGTGAACTGCCCTCCTGCTCATGTTCTCGTTTACTGCATCATGAAATGGAAGGAAAACATTGCACTTTTAGCGACTATACATGCTTAGCTGGTAATGTCAAATTTTCGCCAGAAGAAATCGTGTGGAAAATAGCATATGCAAAATGCTAGTGGGTCAGCATTCTCAATAGTGAGAAGGACACTGACCAAATGCTGAGGTTTACACAAAGTATGATTGGACAGCATTCTCATATTGCTTATTAGTGGAAGTGGAACGCATTGTCAAAATTGAAATCCAGAAATCCCTCCCCAACTTCTTATTGTAGTAACTAGCTGAACATATGTCCGCATTGGCACCTTATGCATACATAGCAGGCTGAAGCTCTTAATACAGGGAGATGATTGAGAACAAAAAGAAGTACCATAATGGTTGCAACTCTTCCTATCTTTCTTTTTTGAGGAATTGCATCTTATTTTTACAAATTATTGGCTACAACTATGAACCATTAAATTACAACACATTAGTATCTGGATAAGATAGAAGAGACTTACATATTGCTTGGCGGTCAGTTTGGGCCTCTAACCAGTGCTGTTCGAACTGAATGTTGTAGAGGGCCTCATCCAACTTGGCAATTTGTTCAAACAGAGGGCCAAAATGCTCTGTATTTTTGGAGAAGAAAAGGAATTTATCCCTAATATGTTTGCTTGTTTGACTGCTTAAAAAGAAGACTATGGAAACTCAATCATACCATCTTTGGCATGCTGGTCAAAATATGAATAATGGCCAATATGCACATCAAAGTCCACAGTTTCATGATATGGTGACTTATTAGTGAAGCAGAAGCGATGGACACCTCGCTTTTGAACTGTCAATTCGAACTTATCGCTAATCTTGTCACGAGAATCATGGATTTGATCACCTCTAGGATCTTTAACCTGCCAATGAAGACTGAATCAGCTTTGCAGTGGATGTGCTTACAATAATAAATAACTTCATTTGCACGTAGATAAATAATTGCTTCTGTAATGATCTCAAAAGCCAAAACAACATATCTGAATGAATCACTGCTCAACATTGTAAATTGGCAAAGAAAATCAGGGACAACTCAGAATGCGTCAACAGATGGATTCTGCTATAATATACATTAGGGTGCATTATAGGGTCTATTTGATACACATAGGTAACATAAAGAACGAATTCATTTGTTGGAAATCAATCTTTAACTATGGAGTACTAGTTATGTAATTGATAAACCGTCAGTCCCGACTCCCAACTGGTTAACTGGTTCCATCCACACACGCACACACACAAAAAAAAAGATTGTTTGTCAAGAGGAGAAAGAAAATACTAGAGCTGTTCCACAAGAACCCAAGTAATCTCTCCAACTCCAATGGTAAATCAAGATCAACTATAAGAAAGCAAAATGAGTTGGGCTAGTAAGTTGAACTGCTGGCACCAATGACAGTTGGATCTCGAATGCATTGCGTGTACACCTCGTTCCTTCTGATATATGTCCAACAATGTTTGGATTGTCAAACAACAAACATGAAGGTAGTATATGGCCGAAAGCAACCAAACCATTTTACCATACCATCTAAAATTGGGTGCAGACCACAGGCACAAGGAAACGGAGGAGAACATTAGGACATACCACAAGATCCACGCCGTCCTGGGTGTAATGCCACGGCGTGTCCGCCTTGATGACGACGAAGGATACATGGACGGTGTCCCCTTGGTAGTCGACGTTGTGGGAGAAGCACTCCTGCCGGTCGATCACGAAGCGGATCGCCGCGGCGCCGCGCAAGAAAGGCACGAGGAGGCACAGCGCCAAGAACACCCCCGATCCGAGACTCCTCCAGACGACGCCCATCGCCCTCCTGCCAAGAAAACACAGAGCAGTAAAGGATTAGACCGCAGGGGCTCATGAATGCCAGCGTTAGTTAACATTCTTGTTTCTGCAGAACTGAACACGACGGGGGCGCTCTGTTTACCAGTTG
The DNA here is from genome assembly GCA_033239725.1 of Echinochloa phyllopogon. Taxonomy (NCBI): domain Eukaryota; kingdom Viridiplantae; phylum Streptophyta; class Magnoliopsida; order Poales; family Poaceae; genus Echinochloa; species Echinochloa phyllopogon. The sequence continues at coordinate 41,815,730 of BTCW01000002.1, read as the reverse complement.
AAGAAGGGAGCCAACCCGAGTCCAGGCAGATGGCGATTGGCGACGCCGGGGCCGGAGAGAGATGAGCTGCGGCGGGAAGGGAGCCTGGATCCGGACGGAGGCGCGTGGGGGGCTTGTCCGGGAAATCAAAGCTCGGCCCGTCTCCTTCGCGGAGCTCCTCCTTGTAAGCGACGCGCGAGATCGGGATTAGAGAGCACGGGACCTTGTCTTTTCGTTGGGCTAACGGCTTCTCCAGCTGCCTTGAGTATTGTGGACGAACCTGGCGTGTGAGGGCCACGTGCACGCCAAGCAATTGACATCGTAGGTGGATTACCAGTGACTGATATCTTTAACGTTTTTTGACCGGTAAACTTTGACATGTAATCGCACAGAAAATTAACCCTTGGCACTAATTTTGCAATTAGACAACAGCTTAGCATGACTGCAGGACAGAAAACTAATCCTTGGAACTAACTTTGCAATCAGACAACAGATTAGCATGACTGCAGCTACATGGAACAGTACCATCAGCAGCAGCATGATGTGTGAATGGTCATCGCAATGTCGGGTTATCAGTTAAAACAAGTTGAGGGTTTAGGGAAGAGAATAAAATCTGTTAGCGGTGCACATGATAACTGACTTCGAGGCTCAAAATATCTCATAAACACTGTAAACTCTTGTCTTGCAAAGTTTCTAGACACGGTCTGGCGAACGAAAACATTTGAAACTAGAATCAGAAAACCACAGTACGAGTGCACAATGCTCATCAGCTCAGGTTGAAACAAGGAACTACAGGCGGATTCAGCAGAGGATAGATAATCTAGGTCATCCGCTGTGCGGCCTCCTTGGCGAGCAACTTTTCCCTGGCCTTGGTCTTAGCCTGCGACTTGGAGCCCATGATGCCACCTCCCCACTTCTTCCTGACCTCGTCGAACTTGTCGTTGAAGTTAGCCTAGATAAAAATTTTAATTCAGTTAGGGGAAAACGCCATAACCACTAACATCAATCATGCTGCAACGTGTTGTTGCTTCCTACCTTAATAGCCTCCAAGATCTTGCTGAACTCAAGCTTGTCCTCGTTCTTGACAGTAGTCAGGCACAGGACGGATGCGGTCTTCTTGTGCACAATCTGCATAACATTATTTGTAAACATTGAGCATTTATTTCAGCTAACCTTTGACTTCAGTCAACAAACTCAAAACAGTGTAGGCAAAACATACGGATCCAAGGCGAGCCTTTCCCTTGACAATGCAGTAAGGGACCTCCATCTTCCTGCACAGAGCCGGAAGCCACACAACTAGCTCGATCGGGTCCACATCATGAGCAATGACAACAAGCTGAGCCTTGTTCTGTAGAAAAAAGCATCCAAATCAACATTGTTACCATGAAAGTGCCACCCTAGATTTGCAAGTATTAAGTGAAACAGAGAAGCAATAACTTACCTGCTCAATGAGATAGGTCACATGGTTAAGGCCATACTTCACAACAATCGGCTTCTTGGCCTCAACGGTCTTCCCTTCATTCTCAGCCTGAGCCCTCTTCAAAAGCCGCTCCTTCTTGGCAGCCTTGTCCTCAGGGCGGTACTTGAGAAGCATCTTAAACAGGTTGGTAGCTGCAAACATAGATTTACAGAGATTTTCAAACAATGTTTTCTTCCAATAAAAATATAAATAAAACAAGTATCCACAAAATTAATGTTTAGTGACCAAACATAGTTCAAGCATATCAACCACAATCAACTAAGAGACCACAAGAGTGTATTCATCTTCTATTGACTACTCCCCAATAGCAGCAATGGAGTTCTATCTTATTTGCAGTTGATTTTCAATGATTAGACATTGTTATAGACAGCTATTTTAAGGTTGCAAAAAACTTTATCTGTAACACTAGGGATAAACGTTTTATCAAACTATGATGCCCAATTGAGATACGATATACAGTAAATGTACCTAATAAACAATGCCCTAACACAATATTATGATAATCATGCGAGACAACAGTGATAGGAACTTATTTGACATCAACTTTGTTCACTATCAGGTTCCCTATCTATTCCATACTTGCAAGTAACCATGAGATAGTTCTAACGAATCCAGACGTTACGATTTCTATGTCCAGTGCTAGACTTCTACCCCTGTCTGTAAACTAGAGATGCGCGGTGTGCATACCAAGGTTCTTGTCGAGAGTCCTGGTGAACTGGTTCAGCGCCGGCGGCACCTTGAGGCGCTGCTTGAGGATGCGGCGCTGGCGCTGGATGCGCACAACCTTGGGCCACTTGACGAACCTGTGCAGGTCCTTCTTGGGCGGAAGCGCACCGCCGATACCGAACTGCTTCGGCCTCTTCTCAAACAGCGGGTTCGTGACCACCTGCACCCAGCAAAACGCAACCAAATCAATCCATACACTCCCAACCATGGCATCGCACACATCTCTTCAAGCAAGACGATGGAAGAGCGCAGGACATACTGTTTTCTTCTTGGCCGGCACCGGCGCCCTGCCACCTCGCTTCGGGGCCTGCAGATTTGTGGTTCGAACTCTTAGCGCATTACATGAATCATACACAGATTTCAGGATATCATCCGAAAACTATAAGAACATCGTGTGCCCCCAAGATCCACTAAACCAGATTGAAACATCATCCCCAAAACAAAATCCCAAAAACAAAACCCCAGGGTTTGGTTTTTCTTCGTAGAAAAGAGGTTCAAACGGTGGGGATCGGAAAGCACAGGCGGCGGATCAACGGCGAGACCGCACGTACCATTTCGCCGGAGGGGAGCTTGGCGTTCCGAACGGGAGACGACGGCAACGCGGGGGAAGGGGGAGGCGGCGAGTGGCGCTTGGAAGCGGAGAGGTGCTTCTATAAAGGATGCCTCGAGCCGAGTTGGACGGTCAGATGCGGGGTGGAGAAGCGAGAGAGGCGGTCTCAGCCGTCCAGTGCCGCGATTAGGGTTTAGGCGATGCCATTTGGGCCGCAGCCAAGATATAGGTGGGTGGGCCTATATGGGCTGGGCCGTTTGTTTCGAGTGGTTCCTAGTAGTAATTCTTGTTCGAGCCCATTACTTTGCCACTTTGAAAATGAACCCCTCGTAAATCCAGTTATTACGTATGCACCCCTATCAATGCTTAGCGCTGCTGCGCAGTTGAGCCATGCGGCCATGGCAAGTTGGATCAATTGAAATTTGCTGATCCTGCTATCACTCGTTTTTATTATTCTGCAGATGTTACTTGCAAGATTGTATGAAATCTCCAATTCCAAATAAAATGAAATCTCCAAGTTCCAAATAAAAACGCTGCAACATTATGTTTAGTGGGCACTATCATTTCAAGCTCTTTATATTTTTTTTCGAGAACACGCAGGAGAGCTGCGTATCTTTCTATCAAGAAGAAGCAAATAGTTGTTTTACAACGCGGGCCGCTAGGGCGCACTCACGGACACGGTTACACAAAAGTGGACTATACGGCTAAGGGAGACAACCAAGGAAACGCGGGAGGTAAGGACTAGTTGACAGACGCGCCGCGTTCAGGACCTATGCGTGCAGCTGCCGGCCACCCAAGTGGCGAAATTACAGACAGCTTGGTTACAGGAAGACACCACCGCGCGGAGATTATCACGCCTGCATCGTGCGTTCAATCCGCGGGCATTCCACACCAAGATGTTAAGATTGCTTACATCCATGGAATATGTGACAACACAGAGGCACAACATCAGCTTCAGCAGGCGCTGATTGCTGAATTGGCCTGGATGGCCACCGCCATCAGGTCAGCATCGGAGAGTGCCCGTGCAGCTGGGAAGAGGTCTCGAATTGCTGCAAATCTGGTGGTGTCAAGCGTACCATGAAACAGAGCTTCCACCTTGCCTCCGTTCGGGTCATCAGAGTCGTAGCCGAGCCTGCGCTTGACCAGCATCTCCCCCATCTTGGAAGGGCGCACGTTGGAACGCATCGCTTGATGCGCCAGCCTACCGCTTCTCCTCGGCGCCGGAGTCGACGGTGCGCCAGACGCCGCTCCGCTCCGTCCCGGAAGGGTAGCCAATGGCGCTTGTAGGGCCTGGCTAACACTGGCAAGGAAGGCGGCCGTAGCCGCTTTAGCTTCCTCCAGGCTAGCCTCCGCTAACTTCTTGGATCGCTTCCTCGTCGAAGATTTGGGCGCGGCCTGCTGCTCGGCCAGCTTCATGGGCACGGGCTTTACCGGGGTGGCAAGGGCCTGGTGGGCTTCGCTTGATGGTGCAGCCCGCTTCCGGTGGCCTTCCTCCAAGCGCAGCGGCTGCGAGTCCGAAGCCGGCTCCGCGACGTGACCCGGCTCAGCGGTTTGAGCCGGGTTCCCCGAGCCTGTGGTTGGCTCGCTCGCACCCCGGGCCGGATCGCCAACAGAATTGGCTTGGTTCGGTTGAGCCACCCGTTCTCTGCATCGCCTTTTGTACGTCTTCAGTGTCCTTGGAGGGGACCCAGGAGCTTCCTCGACCTCAACGGCAATCATCCTTGAGGGCTGTGTCTCTGATTCAAACAACCTTGGATCCCAGGCAAGTGGGGGAGCTTCATCACGAGACGGTCGTTGGTCGTCGAATGGGACAAGCTCAAAGCTGTCCGCCTTTGCCCCAGCTCCGACATCGCCGCTTTCCAGAATCGGCAAAGCAGGCAAAGCAGCATCGATCTGTAGGGGAAGGTGGTCCCCAAAAGCTGACTCCTGCCCTGGGGCTATCGGCCTGGGAGCCCCTGCCATGTTGTCATGCACAGCGGTGCTTTTGCCTTTTGCAGGCGAATCTTCGGCGTCACCCGCGTCCTCCGGCCCCACCAGCGCCAGCTCCATCGTCGCCGGCCGCTCATGCAGCTCCGGCGGTAGCCCAGGTGCGGCGATCGCCGTGGGCGCCGCCGGCGGGGGCGACACGGAGTCACTCGATCCCAAGATGGAAGAGAGCACCGCCGCCACCGTGCCCGTCTCCGCTTCGCCATCGTCTTGACGCGGCGCCGAGTCGTTGCCCTGACCTGCGGCGCCGCCTGATCTTTGACGCCCCACTTGGTCGCCCAGTCCACCAGCCGGGGCGCCGCCACCGTCCGGAGTGCCTCGGGTGCAATGGAAACCATGCAGTCGTGGGCCTCCATCACCCGAGGTAGCGACATAGCCTCGATCGGGATCGCCGCCAGGACCGGAGTCGCCATCACGGGACGGTGGAGATGGTCCCAGAGACGGCGATGGCGAGCGCGAATTGAAGTCCGCAATGCTCCGCAGGTGGATGACCGTCTCGTACCTGAGAGACCCCTTCTCCCGCAGGTACGGCCGCACATTAGCAAAAATGCGCTGCATGTTGGGGTCGCCGTAGACGACCGGCCGCTCGTGTTCGGCGATGAACACCGTCTTCGCCCTTGGGATCCTGCTGGGCTTGTTTGTCCATGCCGTGATGGCCATCACCGACATGTCCGACTGATCCTCCGACGCCGTCGCCAGGCGCTCGATCCAGCACGACGAGGCAAGGATCTTGCGAGCGGTGCGCCAGCTCCAGGCATGCGCCGGAATGCCCACGATCTCCAGGGAGACGTGGTAGCGCAGCTTCTCCCCGGATGCTCGGACGAGTCGAGTCCACGGTCGGAAGATGAGGCGCTGGGACTCGAACACGATGAGGAAATTCTCCGGGTAGAAACGGCGGACCGAGAAATGTTCACCGTGGATGCCGGGGAGGTCGGCCACCGCCTGGCGCATCGCGTCGACGGCGAGGGTGTGAGACCCTGATGGCGCGTTCGCCAACAACGCGAAACGTAGACGTTCCTCTTCCGCGTCCATCTCCGGCGTGCGGAAGATGTAGCAGACCTCATGCTCAGGGCGAGTCAGAGGGTGCCCCAGAGGGAGCTCCTCGTCGGGGAGTAGGGCCTCCTACATCACCATGTCCTCGTCGGCGGGGGACCCCGGCCGCCGTGGAGGGGAGGCCTCGCCCGACGGTCCTTGGCTCCTTGCGGCAGATCGTAGTGGCGGGAGGGCCCCGGTCCTTGACGATCTCTTCCAGCGGCCCGCTGGCCATCAGAGCGGCCAGGAGGGCTCCCACGCACCGCGTCCCGTCGGCCGCGCTCCAGAGAGTGACGCCGGCCGCACTCCGGAGAGTGGCGCCGGCCGCGCTCCAGGGAGTGGCGCCGGCCGCGCCCAGTAGGCGTCGGCGGCGAGGCGCATCTCAGGGCCTCAGCCGGGAAGCGTCGCCCCATGACCCTGTCCGGCGGCAGTGGAGGGTTGCGGCTGTGGGCGGCGCGGCCACGAGGGGTCGGGGGAGAATCCCGACGCTGCCGCAGAAGACGACGGTCTCCTCCGGTTCCGGACGACGCGGAACTGGCCGGACTGCGAGGGCGCTTACACTCTCTCGCAAGGTGCCAGAAGCCATGGCACCGGAAGCACCTCCTGGGAAGACGGCACCGCACGACCATGTGCGTGTAGGACAGGCAGTTGAGGCAGTGGCCCGTCATCTCCGCCGGGATGCGCGGCGGGGCCTGGCGTGGCTCACGCTGCCGCTGGCGCGGACGCTGGCGCCGGCGACGGGCGTTCCTCTCGCGTCGACTCCGGACTCTGGTAAACCCGTCGGCGTCGACAAGCGGAGGGCTTTGGTCCCGCCGAGGAGGGGGGGCCGCCGACCGCTCGCGCCGCAGGGGGGCGTTGGCCGGCCGCTGATGTCCACGACCCCTGGAGGTGACGTAGTCAGGGCGACGGGTAGGGAGGCCGTGGTCCAACCGCGTCTGGCCGCGGCGCCGTTACCGGTGGCGGCCAGAGCGAGCGTCGTCGAGTGGCCCGAGTCTGTCAAGAACTGACCTTGCCCCGTGGGGGGGATTCCTGGAGGAGGATGGGGCGCCCGCCGTCTTCGCACCGTCCGCCGGAGGTCCCGCTGTCTTGAGCCCCGCCTCACTCCTCCCCGTCGCCGGCCTCATCAGGACGTCGCGGTAGGAGACTCGGGAGGCCGGGGAGTCCTCCTCGTCCTCGGAACTGGGGAAGTCGTCTTGCCATCGGAGTTGCTTATGTTGGATATGTTCCAAATTCCACATCCACGACATAGGCCGGGCTTCAGCCTCCGCTTCGCTCCGGCCCCCCGTGGTACGGTATATATACCCTTGCTAGGGTTTTGTGGAGACTTGATTCTCTTGTAAGCCGCCATAGGCGTTGTAACCCGACTCTTGAGATATAGTGAGATTGTGCTGGCTGGTGCCCGTGGTTTTTCCCCTTCGCATTGGAGGGGTTTCCACGTTAAATCTTGTGTCCCGCTGTGTTTGATTACTTCGTTATTCGCCGCCGTTCATAACAGCTTACCCCGCCCGCCCGAGGTGCCGCTGGGGAAGAACGGCTTCGCATCGGGGGAGAGGGCCAGGGGGGACGGAGCGCCGCCCGAGGAGAGGGGGGCGCCGCGTGCGAGGGTGGTCGCCGGCGCCGGAGTGGCGGACGGCGAGGGGCGGTCGTGGGGACCTGGGGGGGGGGGGCATCGACCACTTCAAGCTTTGGCAGAGCTGCTGTACCACCAGTTTCATTTGAAGTGATGTTAGTTTTCACATCTTCTGAGTAGGTTCAAAGTTCAAGAACCCCTGTTCAGTGCTTGATGCCGTAAAGTTTCTTTTTTGACTTTGTGGTTCCTATTTCAAAAAAGAAAAAAATGTAACGGACATCTTCCAATTATATTAAACACGTTTTACAATTTTGTATGGTACCGAGAGCCTCTTGTCCTTGTTGTGAAGTTTGTAAAATAAATCCAAAGAGTAGTTGTAAAAATGTAAAAGTTTGCTTGTGACTGGAATGGCGATCTCCTTCAGACTTATGTATCTTGACTTTGTGGTTCATTCACTAACATTGGCAGGTCGTTCACTAAAAAAGTATATCTACAGGTATTTGTCTTACTTCATTAGAGGTGTACCGTCGAAGCAATATTACTTTATTCGAAATTGTACCTTTTTCTATACTTATTACTAAAAACTTTCGAACTACCCTATTTTCAAAATTGCCTGTTCAGGTTCTGCAACTTTTCCAAAAGAAAATTATTGCAAGATTTAGGTGTTGTTTGTGAAGCTGCTGAGGCAATAGCAAGTTGAATTTTCCTGCATACTAACAGGCAACAGCTCTTTTACATCGTCTTCTTCTAGCTTTTCTGACGGAGCTCAAGCCAACAAAACAAGATGGCTCCAAGCATCCAACTTTTGACTCAGAAGAATGAATAAAAAAAATGAGACGTGGAGCCTGTCCTCATATCTCAAGTTGATTCTTTCACATTGGCGGTCCAAGTGTTCCAAAAGCTGATGGGTTGATTTAAGCAATATTATATCAAGGTTTCGGTATCTGTATGGTATTCTCCTCTCTTGATGTCGTCAAAACATGTCTCGTATAAGGAGAATTGTACTTTTCTATATATTTTACAACTGCAAAACTAATATCTCTGGCTTCTTCGTGATAGAAGACTGAGCCAGAAATTTGACAAAGTAGGTTCTAGTTTAATAGTTTTACATGTATTAAAGGTCTCAAGGACAATTTACCGAAACGGCAGTTGTATGCTTTGCTTCCCTGTCAAAGAATGCCAATATATATATTTTTAATCATGTTGATATGATACAGTAAATGGTTTAACTGATTAGTTGCATGTCATAAATTATTGGAGCAACTCTGAAGTTTAAGGACAACAATCAGTTTTTAGCGTGTTTTCCTGAGTTTCTTATGCAGCGATGAACTGATGCTCTAGGGATTTTTCCATCTCTCATGTTGCAGAAGGGATCCAAGAAAATCAGAACTGCTAATCTTTTCAGAATGCATCAGGTGCTGTCAATTCAGGATGCTGAATTGTGGGAGCTGAGGCATTCTGTCAATTCGAGCTCCATCCAATATGCATCGCCAGCAGGTTTAATATTGGCTTGATGAACTTGAATTCATTTGCTCTCTAAATACTTGGCACATCAAAGTAACCTAAGGTTTAATATTGTATTGGCTCCTTTTTCAGATGGCAAACTATAAATTGATGTCAATACTGCAAGTTTGCTCTTCAGGAACTTGCATTTCTACTTATAATCTGGTAGCAGAACAGGAGAAATGAACAAGGGAAAATCTAGATTCTTGGAATGTTCAATATGTCCCTGCTTGTGAACAAGTCATTTTTCAGAATGAATTTGTCAACTCACTGAATCTAGTCTGGACTTCCACCACGAGCAAATTAACTATTGTGATGATAAACCTTCATGCTGTTATGTTCCGGTTACTGGATCGAGTCTCTTCAAGCAATTGTAGCTTTACTACTACCTGCACGTCCTATTGTAATCAGCGGAGTTTTCACCTGACCCTTGTACTCTCCATTGTTTACTTATTCTTGATTCCTAAAAGGCCTAAAAAGGGGGGGAAACCATCGTTACATCATGGGAGGGCAACAAACATCATGACATCAAGTCATCAACACATGTAGATTTCTAAACCACATGGACATTTTTTGTCCGTCTCACAATGAGAATATGCTCAACGAAAACTCGAGCTCAAGAACATCAACTACTACAAGCACGAGCCACCTGTTGGCGGTTGGTATCTACACACAGTGCGATACAGGGCAGGTACACATGTAGAGATGAGCTTGAAATTATTTGCTCGCTAAATACTCGATACAACAAAGTAACCTAATAAGGTCTGATATTGGCTCCTTTTTTAGATGACAAAATATCCTTTCATTTGACAAATTGATTTGCTTTTCAGGGAACTGCATGTCTGGTAGCAAAGCAGAAAAATGAACTACGGGTATTCCTCCTTGTAGACAAGTCTTTTGTCAGAATGATTTTGTCACGCACTGATCGAATCTAGTTAGAATTCCACCAGAAACAAGCTATTGTGACTGACAAACCTGCATCAAACCTGTTGCCATGTTCTGCTCGCATCAAACCTGTTGCCATGTTCTGCTCGCTGGTTTGAGTCTCTTAGCTATGTATGTTGCAACCTGCGTATACTACTGTAATAAGGATTCAGGGGAGTCTCCCTCAGTCTCCCTGACCCTTGTACTATCCATTGTTTTAAGTCATTCCAGATTCCCTAAAAAAAAGGGGAATACTGCCATTACATCATGAGAGGGCAAAAAACATCATCATGCCATCAACACATCTAGATTACTAAAGCACATGACCATTTCTTGTCTGTCTCACAATGAGAATATGCTCAACAAAAACTGGAGCTCAAGAACTCATCAACGCCTACCACGACGCACGAACCACTCGGTGGCGGTCGGCATCTAACATGATTTGCACACCATGATATCATCAGCAGAACACAAGAGACCTGCAACACCGGAGGCCGGAGCGCCACCGGTCGCCGGACGTCCACGCTACGACCGGCCGACGAGGAGCGGCCGGCCGGGCGCGAGCAGCCGGTAGGCGGAGTGGCCCCTGACGACGAGGCCGCACCGCGCCACGGCCGCCGCCTCGCCGGCGGCAGCCTCCTCCTCGATCTGCTCGAGCACCCGCACGAAGGCGTCGGCGTCGCACGGCAGCGCGAGCGGGCCGGCGGCCGGCGGGTAGCCGCCGAAGGCCTCCTCGGCCTCCTCCAGCAGCGCCCGGAACAGCGGGTGGTTGACGCACTCCGTCCGGACGGCGAACCGCTGCCGCCCGGCGCCGACGCACACCGTGAAGCACCCCTCCGGCGCCGGATGCTGCTTGCTCCGCCGCGCGCACCACCGGCACCGGTCCAGCGTCTTCATGATCAGCCCCGGCTTCCTGCCGCCTTTCTCCGTGGCCACGGCCAGCTTCTTCTCGACCATGGATAGATGGACACGTACGTCAAAGCAAGGCGTGTGCAAGGCTTATGGCGAAATCAAGCTTGGTAGTAGTCAGGAACGAGGAGGGGTGAGGGGAAATATATATAGGAGAAGAGAAGAGGATTAGTGAATCTAGAGACAGGGTCTTGATCAAGAGGCTGTTTTAATATAAGATTAGGAGGTGCTTTATAGTTTTGTACACAATAATTGCAGATATAGAATTGCACACTTGTAGTACATGCATATAGTACACTTGTTAGGGTACGGTTTGGCAGCTCCGGAGAGCTAAATAAACTGGAGCAGGGGCCAGGGATAACCCATGCACGCGTGACCTCATCCATGGCCGGCTTGAGCTGAGGGGCCAGTTCATGGCGTCATGGCAATAATGCAGTAGATTTAGCTGCAAGTCCGTCCTCTCTTCCTCTCTGACCCGTGTGCATGATTGCGATTAGTTTGGAGGTGTCAAACTCCCCAACCACAAGGTTGTTTAGCTAGCTTAGCAACGTCTACCTTGTCTGATTTTCTCCAATGCGAGACGCTCCAAAACGTCAGCTTCTCTTGCAGATTTGTTTTATGCTGACAGTCAGCGTGCGTCAGGAGGAACAGTCCAGAGTTCGACACCTGGAACGACGATCAACCATGCATGATATATTCTTGAAGCCCTTCAATCTGTTTGGCTGTCTTGTATTCTCTTTTTCGAACATTTGAAGTGCATTTCCACTTGAAATGGTTGCGACGAGTTTGGCAGCATCATAGCCGTACGTACGATGTTATTAGGGTCCAGGAGAAAAGACAAAGCAACAAGTCTGACGAACTCCATGTTCAGCAATCAGTTACACAGACACCTGTACCTACTCTTTCGTGTCATATGCACATTGGGTAACGCCTTTTCTTGGTATGCCGATGAACCTGATTTTGCTAGCTCCATAATTCCATTGCAGAATCCACACCAATCATACCCGACTTTGTGCGTACAGCCATCACACCTCCGGCATGAGCTCCAAACAGGTTAGACAGGTTTTGAGCATGCAGGATGGCTCTTGACACCTTGTTCATGTTGAGTACTGTGAGCTAGAAGTTGATCTTTCTCTGAATTATCTGTTGGATAATGCTTCTAGAAACCTTTTATAATTCCTTATGTTCATGTCATTTTGTTTAGAAATACTTTGAACGGTTCTACAAATTTTAACTTGTTCTTCAAAAAATCAGTATAGACGCAGACACTCACCCCTGAATGCAAGCGTGCAAATCCTACCCCGATGAGCATCTCCGAGAGACTAGGCTGGTAGATGTCGAGATGGACGAAGTCACATATGTCGCCTATTAGTGAAAGAGTCGGTTAAATCCTAAAATAAAACCAGAAAAATACATCACCCCGTGCTGAGTCAAGTACTTAGACCTAAATAGACATATTCCACCACAAGGGACCCATGAATGAAGGTTCTCTAGTATTTAAAAAGTGTATCATTAAATGGTGCACCAATGGAGAAATGGGTAAAGGTGCACCAATTTCTCGCGGAGAAGAAGAGATAGGCTAAAGGCATGTATGCATGGTAATATGTCATATCATCGCATTTGAAGAGGAGAAAAGAAATAGGGGAGAACTAAGATTCTTCGTCTTGCCTACAAATGCAACAAAAATGTGCTAGGTAGAATCAAATGTAGAAATGTCGTTTAATACAATATTGATTTAGTGTCACCTTGAGCTTGGCATAATGATACACAATGGTACTTAAACTTTTGATCCCCAATAATTCAAGTTATATGCATTCTTTGTGTATAGAAGTTATATGACTATATTCATATTTAAGGGCGTGTTTGGCAGGGCTCCAGCTCTGCCAAACCCACTCTGGAGCTGCTGCTCCAACACAGAGCAGCTCCACGCCTGGAGCTGGACTCTCAATTTGGAGCTGAGAAATGTGTTTGGCAGGGATAACAGCTCCAGCTCCAGAAACAAGGAATTTGAATGGATTGCCCTTTTTTGCCCTCCAAAACCGAATGTGTTGGTCTATTTTTCTTTTTTCTTTCTTTTTTGCCGTGCCTGCAGACTGCATGCATGTCGTTGTTTTTTTTGGCGCGCCCTGCTGGACGCTAGATGGTGCATGGCGTTGGTCTTTTTTTTCTTTTTGCAATAGTGAAACGGTAATGCTTCCATCAGGACGTCCGATCCGGCCAACCGATCGGACGCCCTCGCTCTCCCCTGGCCGCTCATTTTGCTCGTTTCGACTCCCTCACTATTTTATATTCACGCACCACACCGCGTCGTCCGGTCGCGAGCTGCTGCAACGCCGCATCTGCTCTTCCTTCCTCCTCGGGTCACGAGCCACGCGCCGCCGTCGTCGCGCGCTCCTCCTCTTGCGCCGCTGACGACGCTTCCTCGCTCCTCTCCACGCCACCCGCGCCGCATCCCTGCCTCTCTCCACGCCGCGGCGGCGGACTTCGAGCGTCCCTGTGCTGCGGCTCCCTGCGTCGTCGTCCCTGCGATGCGGCTGCGCGTGAGGTGCCGCGCCGGCGGCGATGGGGCGGAGGGGAAGGAGAAGGAGAAGGAGGAGGCGCCGAAGTCGCTGTTCGCTAGGGGAGCTCCGCGCGGCACGGGATGGCGTTGGGGGAGGCCGAGGAAGGGGGAGCGGCGACGGGGACGAAGCGCAGCGTGGCGGCGGCGGAGCTCGAGCGCGGCGCCGCGACGACGTGCCCGTGCTGAAGAGGCCGGTGCTGCCGCCGCCGGCCATCCTCCTCCATACCAGCCAGAGGAGGAATGGAGGAGGGCCGTGGGGCGCCATGGCCGCGGCACCCCAGCTCCTCCTACCATCACCGGCTCGAGCCGGCCATGGCTGCGGCGAATCCGCCGCCGGTGAGTAGGTGAGAGGGTGGCTCGCCGACGGGAGAGCAGAGTGAGGGGGCGGCGAGGGGAGGTAGGTGCCGCATTTGTTTTCTAGGGTTTTGCTTCATGTTGCAAAAGCATATTTTGTGTTTCAGATGTTTTAGATGAGTGTTGCGACTGTTCGATGAGAACGTTGCAAAACTAGATTTGGAATGATCTAGGGTATTTTTGTTCCATGCTGCAACAACACATTTTACGTGTTTCGGATGTTTTAGAAAAATGTTGCACCTGTAAATAGATCTGGGATGTTTGCGATGTTGCATATATTTCGCATGCATGTTGTAAGTGTTTAATCCGGATGTTGTATTTTTAATGGGATTTTTTTGTCTGCTGGTGTGTAGCTGTGTCGTGAGCACGCGTTTTAATGTTGCAAGCGTTGACTATTTGTCGGGGACAGACCCAGGGGGTCCCCTAACCATCGGGGTAACCACCCTCAAAAAACGTTAACCACAGAGGGCCGAATCACCAGCAGCCCGAAAGGGCCACCAAGGCAGAACGGTCCGTCACAGCTTATCACGGCCCAAAACAGTCGTCCGAGCACGCCTGTCGAGGGGACCCAAGTGGCGACCCCCGTCTTCGCCTCGCTCGAGGGACCCGGACCCCCCGGGTCAGGCAAAACGCCAACTCCGCCTCGCTCGAGGGCCGCGCACCCCCTCAAGCAGGCGAGCCAACTCCGCCTCGCTCGAGGCCACCCCACTACTCGACGCGGCGCCGCCCGGCGCCCCGCCCGACAACGGCATTTAATGCCCGCCCCATCGGGGAGGCGCCGAAGTCAAAGGGCGATCTCTCCCCACGCCGCGCCGCTGACACCGCAGAGCTCGCTGTTCTACCTGCTCCGGTCACTATGCGTCCTCACCGCTACTGTGCGGACGCATGCGGCGCTGCGCAAGGCCCTGTGCAGACTTGCAGGCGTCATTCCGCACCACTATTCTACCTGCTCCCGTCCTTCCCCCCCGGTGCAGCCCTCGAATGGGCGTGAAGAACCCTCGAACGAATATATGAGCAGCGACCGAGCACGGACTCCGGTCAGGCGCGGCCCGGTGATGACGAACGTCGAGTCAAATCCACCAACTCTCGGCCATTCCCCGGTAAACCGGGCACGCCGCGCACTGTGGTCAACAGCAACCACCACGCCGACCCCTGTGCCGCCAACTCCTGTCCTTCCCCACCTGCCACGCCCTCGAACCAACCAGCGGCGGACGGCTGGGCGCGGATTACGGCGGCACCGCCCCTCGAAACCACTCCAGGACAAGCACAGGGACGGCCGTGACACCCGCAGAAGCCGGAGCTCGCCATAAATCCCCTGCCAGGGTCAAGGACGACCGCACGCCCGGCGCCATGCTCTCCAGTGCGCGTCCCTGTAGCACACACTGTACTTGTACTTGTAGGCCCCCCTCTCCTTGGCCTATAAAAGGAGGAAGGGGGCGAGAGAGAAAACAGACGAACACGCACACGATCACCGCCTTCCACGATATTGGCACTCTCCTCAATCACTTTCACACCCATTTTCAGGGACTTGGAGACTTCCTCTCCTCTCCCGCCGTGCTTGTAGCCCCCCCACTGCAGGCACCTCGGTGCAAGATAGTATAGTGCCGCGAGCACAGTCTGCTAGACGTACGGCCCCGCGGCCAGAACCAGGATAAACTCTTGTGTCATCGTGCTAGCTCTTGCATCAACCGTCAGGGGACGGGACACAGCGCATTCTGTGTGGCGCTGAGGTTGGGCGGCCAATCTCAGCACCGACAGTGGCGCGCCAGGTAGGGGGTTGCGCTGTGATCAACCCACTTCACCCGATCAGTTCCCTTGACGGCAAGCCACGCCAAGGCCATGCCGCCACGATCCGCCACGGGGTCCCCCGGCCCGCTTCCGCGCGGGTACCGGATCACGTTTGGGAGCCTGGAGTTCGAAGTGACCGGTGAGGGCCTCCTCATGCGGCTCGCCTCCAGGACGCCCGATATGATGGCCACTACCCCGGCGCCGCCAACGCCGCCCCAGCTCAGGAGACGTCAATGACTGCACGAGCTGCAGATTCGCGTGGAACGGCGCGTTGCCCCACGCATCGTCCTTCCTGATTGGGACGCACACCTGTTGCTCCGGCCCGCTGCCGCAGTACAGGGGAGCGCACCCCCACCAGCGGCTCCCGCAGAGGCAGCACGCTGGGAAAATGCGGCCGGGCCGGTGCAGCTCCCTTACGGAATGAGCAACGCGACCGCAAGCTACTCCGCGGCAATCAGCGCCAACCTGAACGCGCAAAAGGATTCGCCGGGTCACCAGCTGGGTTCGATCCGCGACCTCAACATTTGCTCGCCCGACGGGTTCATCAAGTAGGTATTTCACCCAACCTGGCTTGCTAATCCTGTTCTAGTTAGGAAGAAAAACGAAAAATGGCGTATGTGCGTAGATTATACCGGTTTAAACAAAGCATGCCCTAAGGTTCCATTCCCTTTGCCTCGTATAGATCAGATAGTAGAATCCACTGCTGGGTGCGAATTGCTATGCTTTCTTGATGCTTATTCCGGTTATCATTAGATTAAGATGAAAGAGTCCGACCAGCTCGCGACTTCTTTCATCACCCCGTTTGGCATGTTTTGCTACGTCACTATGCCGTTCGGCCTCCGAAACGCCGGAGCTACATACCAGCGATGTATGCAACACGTT
The DNA here is from genome assembly GCA_033239725.1 of Echinochloa phyllopogon. Lineage (NCBI taxonomy): Eukaryota > Viridiplantae > Streptophyta > Magnoliopsida > Poales > Poaceae > Echinochloa > Echinochloa phyllopogon. The sequence continues at coordinate 41,799,487 of BTCW01000002.1, read as the reverse complement.
TTCGGAAGCCACATCGGGCGGACCGTTGAGGCATATGTAGATGATATCGTTGTGAAAACCAGAAAGGCGGACGATCTGGTAAACGATTTGCAAATCGCATTCGGTTGCCTCCGGGCAAACAGGGTAAAGTTAAATCCGGAGAAATGCGTATTCGGGGTGCCGCGGGGCATGCTGTTGGGTTTCATTGTCTCCCAACGAGGCATCGAACCCAACCCCGAAAAAGTCTCGGCCCTAGAACGGATGGGGCCAATTCGGGACCTCAAGGGGGTGCAAAAGGTACTGGGCTGCCTCACGGCTCTCAGCCGTTTCATTTCTCGACTTGGTGAAAAGGGCTTACCTTTGTACCGGCTCCTAAAAAAGCACGAACGCTTTTCATGGACCCCTGAAGCCCAAAAAGCCCTCGACGGGCTAAAAGCGTCGCTCGTACGCGCACCAATCCTCACGCCGCCGCAGAACGGCGAGCCCTCTACCTATACGTGGCTGCGACAACGCAAGTTGTCAGCGCCGTCATCGTCGTGGAAAGGACGGAGGAGGGACACGCTCTGCCGGTCCAGAGGCCGGTGTACTACGTCAGTGAGGTGCTGACCGAGACCAAGGCGCGGTACCCACAGATTCAGAAGCTAATCTACGCTGTAGTGCTCGCGCGACGAAAGCTGCGACACTACTTCGAGGCCCACCCGGTCACCGTGGTCTCATCTTTCCCTTTGGGGGAGATAGTCCGCAACCCGGACGTCTCGGGTAGGATAGCGAAGTGGTCAATGGAGCTCATGGGAGAAACTCTCTCCTACGCGCCACGAAAAGCGATAAAATCGCAAACCTTAGCGGATTTCGTCGCTGAGTGGACCGACGTCCAACTTCCACCGCCACAGATCTAAGCCGAGTGCCGGACCATGTACTTCGACGGGTCAGTGATGAAAGCTGGGGCAGGCGCGGGCCTCCTCTTCGTTTCACCCCTCGGGGAGCACATCCGATACGTGGTTCGCTTGCACTTCCCGGCATCGAACAACATGGCGGAGTATGAAGCCCTCCTCGCTGGGCTCCGCATCGCCGTTGACCTCGGCGTGAAACGCCTCGACGTTCGGGGAGATTCTCAGTTGGTCATCGACCAAGTCATGAAGAACGCAAGCTGCCGCGACGAAAAGATGGAGGCGTACTGCAACGAGGTTCGCCGCCTCGAGGACAAATTCTATGGCCTCGAGCTGAACCATATCATGCGCAAATACAACGAGGAAGCGGATCAGCTGGCCAAGATCGCGTCAGAGCGAGTCACCGTTCCTCCAAACGTCTTTGCCCGCGACCTCGACCAACCCTCCGTCAACTTCGAACAAAGGGCCGGAGCCCTCAAGACGCCCTCAGGGGCTGAGGGGGTCGAGCCCATGGAAGAGGACCCCTCGAAAGAGGGGCTCGAAGCCCTCGACGTTGGAAATTCTTCGGCCAAGGCCATGGAAATCGACGTGGACACACGACTGCAAGACTGGCGCAGCCCATACCTCGCGTGGATCGACCGCGGGGAGCTGCCCTCGGACCGGACCGAGGTGCGCCGCATCGCCAGAAGGGCCAAGACCTTTTTCTCGGTCGGCGGCGAGCTGTATAAACGCAACGCCTCAGGAATTCTGCAGCGATGCATCCCCATCCCCGAGGGAAAGCAGTTGATCCGCGACATCCACGCCGGGGTGTGCGGACACCACGCGGCGCCGCGTACCCTCGTGGGTAACGCGTTCCGGCAAGGCTTTTACTGGCCTACCGCCGTAGCCGACGCGAACGAAGTCGTGCGCACCTGCGAAGGGTGCCAATTTTACGCACGAAAGACGCACCTCCCGGCGCACGCCCTACAGACCATCCCTGTAACATGGCCTTTTGCGGTCTGGGGGTTGGATCTCGTGGGACCTTTCCGCCCAGCGCCCGGGGGCTTCACCCACGTGTTGGTGGCCAACGACAAGTTCTCAAAGTGGGTCGAGGTCCGGGCCATCACCACCATCAGATCTAAGCAGGCCGTGTTGTTTTTCACCGACATCATCCACCGATTCGGGGTACCCAACTCGATCATCACCGACAACGGCACCCAGTTCACCGGCAAGAAATTCTTGGAGTTCTGCGACGACCATCACATTCGCGTAGATTGGTCGGCCATAGCACATCCACAAACAAACGGCCAAGTAGAACGTGCCAACGACATGATACTACAAGGCCTGAAGCCAAGGATCTTCAACAAGCTAAACAAGTTTGGCCGGAAATGGGTAGCTGAGCTGCCATCGGTGATTTGGAGTCTCAGGACAACCCCAAGCAGGGCCACAGGCTTCAGCCCGTTCTTCCTCGTCTACGGCGCCGAGGCCGTCCTCCCAACAGACTTGGAGTACGGGTCTCCGAGGCTCAAGGCCTACCAAGAAGAACAAAACCAGCGGAACCGTGAGAATTCGCTGGACCAGGTTGATGAGGCTCGAGACGTGGCATTGCTTCACTCGGCACGCTACCAGCAATCACTCCGGCGGTATCAAGCTCAGAAGGTGCAGCGTCGAGACCTTCACGAAGGGGACCTGGTGCTAAGGTTGCGCCAGGACAATCGAGAGCGCCACAAGCTCACTCCACCATGGGAAGGACCATTCATCATCACCAAGGTCCTCAAGCCTGGCACTTACAAGCTGGCAAACGAGAAGGGCGAGATCTTCACCAATGCCTGGAACATCCAACAGCTACGTCGCTTCTATCCTTAAAATTCTCAGCATTCCTTGTAAATAATTCATGTTCTTAGCCAACAACGATGAAAAGTTTGCGAAAAACATGGAAACATTGTTACTAACAGCATGAACAAGGGGGACTCGGTCCTATCCTCGACCTAGTCTCGATAGAGCGAAGCCCCCCTCGGGGGCTGCAGGGGGGTTTACCCACCCTAATCGTCCCAATTTTAAAATTGTGCTAAAACTCAGAACGCTTAGAAAGATGCGGGGCGCGAGCTAACTAAAGCCGGAGCCGGCTGAGCCGTGAGACCTCCTACGCCCTCGAAGGGATACGGCATCTCCCTCTCCACTCCACGCCTTAATTACTCGCAGATTCAAAATACCTGGCCAAAATCTCTCCAAGCCAAAAATAGCACAATAGAACAATCAAACAAGTTCGAAGCGCACAATCGAAATTCAAACTTAGTTTATGTACAGAGCCAGTCTCCTAAAAACTAAGATACATCTGGATCTCTAAGCCTGAACCTTTCAGGCTTCACCTTCCTGCGGGGGCGCGGCGGCAGTGTCAAGACCCCCCAGGGCGGCGGCCTCGGCGGCGACAGTCGAAGGAACCGACGCGAGGGCCCCAGGACCATCGTCATCACGGTGCACCGAGGCAATGGCCTCCTCAAGGGACGCCACAGCGTCGGCTTCAGGATCAGCCTCAGCTTCGGGGGCAGCCACGGCCTCGGGCCCGATGTCGGCGCGCGAATCTTCATCTTCATCCTCGCCAGGAAAAAGCTCACGCCCGAACTTGGCGACAAGCGCTGTGGCAGCATCCTCGGCACTGTCATCGGCCTCGTCGAGAGCAGCAAGGGCGGCGTCGTCATCCAGTTCTGCGTCGATAAAATAACCGCGCGCCACCGCCGCAAGGTCGATGTCGTAGTGGGTCGACACCACGCCGAGTGCCTTCTTCACACCAAGATGAAGAGCATTCTCGAGGCGCTCTGCCACGCAGCCTCTCAAAGACCTCAGGCGGCGGTGGACAGAGTCCACTCGGTGGCGGTGGACGGAGTCCACTCGGTGACGCCCTCAATGACCACCATGGCAGACGGCGGAGCGGGGAGCAAAGGCGACGAAGGTGGGCAGGACGAGCAGAGAGCAGCAAGCGGACTCGGAAGCGAGAGAAAGGCGAAGGCGCGAGCTGGTGCGGGGAATGGCGAAGGTAAGTAATCCCCCCCCGCTTTACTTTTTATAAGGGAGCGAGCGAGTTCATCCCCGCCGCGGCACACAAAACCATCGGCGACAGGCCCGGCGCGCGTGGCGCATAAATGGCAACCAGGGGCCCCCTCCCCTTTCCCCGGAGAACGGCACGCGTGAGCGGCGGCATTTACTGCGGCACAGTAAAACGAAACGACGCGGCAGCGGCGCCTGACCACCCGTCGCCTCGCCTCTCCCCGGCGCACGCCAACTCCGCCTAAAAAGGTGCGTCCACTACGCCCACCTCGCCCCCTCCGTGCCACGTCAGCCACGACCACGCCCGCCAGCGGTCGCGCGTAGGCCAGCAAACCGAAACGTCAACAACCGAACGGAAGGGTTCCTTCCAAGGTAAGACAACGACGCCCCCCCCTCCCCCCCCCCCCGAGGCGCGGGGTGCTACTAATCAAGGGCTCGAAGCCCAGACCTCGAAAGGGTTCGACGGGCGCCCCAGATTAAGCGATGCGAATGCTGCAGGTCACGCTCGACAAACCCACTCTCGAGCCCGCGGCTCAAGGGCGACCTGCACCTTTCGCAAGGCCCCACTGATCAGGAGTACGAAGCCTGGCCCGCGAAAGGGTTAGACAGGCGCTCCGGATCAACAGAGTCAGGGACGATTCGGGCGTGCTCAACGGACTTTACCCCGAACGCGAAGTTTGGGGACGCCCCTGTTGTGTTCAAGGCCAGACATGGGTAGCTAGACGAGGGATCCCATCGAGGGAGAGCTTCCGCGCCCTTGGCCTCCATCGAAGGGGGCCGAGCCCTACCTAGCAAACCTTTGCAAGCGCTCTTATGGACGAGTCTCCGGACCACGAGCCGACCCCTAGCGAACGGGGCACGGGCGTCCAGTTGAACTACTCGCTAGCAACTCACCGAGGCATCCGTGTACGCGGCCCAATTCGAGGGTTACACGAATGACCTCACCCCTCTCCCCCGTGAAGGGGAAGCGAGGGTCGCAACTCAAAGACAAGAGCCCCCCTGATCGCCTCCGCTCGGGCCAGGGGCTTGGGGGCTCCTTGCAGCATATCCTCCTCCTCCTATGCGCGAAACACGTCGAAGCCGTGCAGGACCCGCCCCCCGAGTTCCGTATAAATCGGTATCATCCCCGCAATCCACCACGTCGAATGGGGAGCGACTAACACAACCCTCGGGAGTCAAAGCCCTTGCACGAGTGAACTCACTCCTCCAAAGGCTCGGGGGCTACACCTGCGGGTGCGCTCGCGCGCCCCCATGGAAAAACATGCGTAATCAAGAAGGAGTAACCCCCGCAGAATGCCCGGGAACGATCCCGCAAACCATCAGCCTCTGCCCGACTGACCCTTAGTCCGGCAGAGGCTCGGGGGCTACTATCGGGGACAGACCCAGGGGGTCCCCAAACCATCGGGGTAACCACCCTCAAAAAACGTTAACCACAGAGGGCCGAATCACCAGCAGCCTGAAAGGGCCACCAAGGCAGCGCGGCCCGTCACAGCTTATCACGGCCCAAAACAGCCGTCCGAGCTCGCCTGTCGAGGGGACCCAAGTGGCGACCCCCGTATCCGCCTCGCTCGAGGGACCCGGACCCCCCGGGTCAGGCGCAACGCCAACTCCGCCTCGCTCGAGGGCCGCACACCCCCTCAAGCAGGCGAGCCAACTCCGCCTCGCTCGAGGCCACCCCTCTACTCGACGCGGCGTGCCCCGGCGCCCCGCCCGACAACGGCATTTAATGCCCGCCCCATCGGGCAGGCACCGAAGTCAAAGGGCGATCTCTCCCCACGCCGCGCCGCTGACACCGCAGAGCTCGCTGTTCTACCTGCTCCGGTCACTATGCGTCCTCGCCGCTACTGTGCGGACGCATGCGGCGCTGCGCAAGGCCCTGTGCAGACTTGCAGGCGTCATTCCGCACCACTATTCTACCTGCTCCCGTCCTCCCCCCCCGGTGCAGCCCTCGAATGGGCGTGAAGAACCCTCGAACGAATATATGAGCAGCGACCAAGCACGGACTCCGGTCAGGCGCGGCCCGGTGATGACGAACGCCGGGTCAAATCCACCAACTCTCGGCCATTCCCCGGTAAACCGGGCACGCCGCGCACTGTGGTCAACAGCAACCACCACGCCGACCCCTGTGCCGCCAACTCCTGTCCTTCCCCACCTGCCACGCCCTCGAACCAACCAGCGGCGGACGGCTGGGCGCGGATTACGGCGGCACCGCCCCTCGAAACCACTCCAGGACAAGCACAGGGACGGCCGTGACACCCGCAGAAGCCGGAGCTCGCCATAAATCCCCTGCCAGGGTCAAGGACGACCGCACGCCCGGCGCCATGCTCTCCAGTGCGCGCCCCTGTAGCACACACTGTACTTGTACTTGTAGGCCCCCCTCTCCTTGGCCTATAAAAGGAGGAAGGGGGCGAGAGAGAAAACAGACGAACACGCACACGATCACCGCCTTCCACGATATTGGCACTCTCCTCAATCACTTTCACACCCATTTTCAGGGACTTGGAGACTTCCTCTCCTCTCCCGCCGTGCTTGTAGCCCCCCCCCCCCACTGCAGGCACCTCGGTGCAAGATAGTATAGTGCCACGAGCACAGTCTGCTAGACGTACGGCCCCGCGGCCGGAACCAGGATAAACTCTTGTGTCATCGTGCTAGCTCTTGCATCAACCGTCAGGGGACGGGACACAGCGCATTCTGTGTGGCGCTGAGGTTGGGCGGCCAATCTCAGCACCGACACTATTCATGTTGCAGATATTATTGTTTGATGTTTCACATGCTATTTTTGGATGTTGCAAAAAAAATTACATGTTGCATGTAACATTATGCCATGTTGCGGCGGGATTTTTGTTGCATGCTACAGTACAATTGGTGAAGAATACTTGACTGTGGTTGTACCACGTCACCTTTTTTTTCTCCTCTATTTTAACTCCTGTGGGCGGAATGAAACGCTTGGCTCTCCATGAGCCACATCATCGTCCGATATTTTCACCCGCATCGGACGTCCGGGCGCTAGTACAACCGATAGTGAAACGGACAAGCATGCATTTGATCAAACAACAATCCTATCAAATGAGAATTGTTCAAACTCTTAGAAGAATAGTTCATCAGCTAAACAAGTCACAAGAATTGTTCAAAAGCTTAGAAATATAAAATTACATATTTCGATAACAAACTAGTTCCAACCAAGAGCGAGAGTTGTGGCAAGTTCATCCCGAAAAGTATCCATGCAATGTTCCCCGGCTTCTGCAGTAGATGTATCTGATGTGTTTGCCGGAACGGCAAACCGTTTATACCGATTCGGGATTGTAGGCATAAAATTAGGATCACGATCAAACCGAGCAAAGTCTGCATCCTCACTGTTATGCTCGCGAATGAAATTGTGGAGGACCATACAAGCCACAACTATCATTTTTTGCTTCCACATGGGGTATTTCTTGGTCCGGTATAGAATTTCCCACTTCATTTTCAGTAACCCAAATGATCTCTCAATCACATTGCGAATAGATGAATGTTTGCGATTGAACTTTTCCTTCGGGGTTCTAGGTTCCATACCTCTATGCCACTCAGGCATATGATACCTCTCACCCTTGTACGGAGCTAGATAACCGGGGCGATTAGAATACCCCGCATCGACAACGTAATATTTACCTATAAATGATATAAAAAATAATTATACTACAAATGATACGTAAAATATAATTGTATGGTCAATGCAAGTAAATTAATTACCATGTGGAGGATGTGGAAATATGTCCTTGTCGACACTCAATGCATTGTATAGCATACTTGTGTCGTGCATAGACGCCCTAAGTATCTTTTGATAACATGCAAAATTTGTAGCATAACTGTAAACACTTTCGGATCCTAATATGCCTACAAAATATGAACTGTGGAGTACAAAGGATATATTCATCAAAATAAATTAACCGCGTGCGAAGGTGAACAGTTACTGCACTTTTTTTCTTAACCTTCCTAAGAAGATCAGCATCAGTAAGTAACCATTGTCACCAGAGCTCATGTTCATCAGCATAATGAACACCACGGTAACATCAGAAGTGACTCCAGTTACATGCGTGAGCATGGTACAGAGGACAGGTCACCTAATTAACATGACGCCAAATATCACACGGCCTCTGAATCTCTCGCCACTAACACGTAGAATCTGAAAACAACTTGGCAAGAAGGCTAAAATCTCATATCTTGACAAGGTTCTTCTGAACACGACAAATGCATGCATGTCGTCTGTCTAAGGGCGAGAATCCGCTTCTTGGGAAGGCGGGAAGCGGTAGAACGGCGGCGGCGGCGCCTGCGCCGGCTCGTAGAGCGGGAACGGCAAGAACGGCGGGCGCAGGAAGGGCACCAGCCAAGACGGCACGGGGAACGGCCACGGGAACGACACCGTCCCGCCAGCGGCGCCGCCCGGCGGGGGCCGGAACGGCGGCCAGAAGAGCGGCAGGAACGGCCAGAAGAAGAGCTCGGCGCCGAACGCGCCGCCGCCGCCGCGGCAGAGCGCGGCGTCCCGCCTGGCGGGGCGGAAGTTGAGCGCGTTGAGGTTGAGGAAGCAGGCGGCGCTGGTGGCGCGGGAGCGGAGCGCGATGTGCTGCGTGGAGGCCCCGAGGCCCGGGACGTTGCAGGCGGCGGAGGAGCTCCGGAGGAGCGTGGCGCGGCACGCCGACCGGAGCTCGTGGCCCTCGTGGCACTCAAAGCCCTCCACGGGGGGCACGTCCAGCTTGTACACGCCGTGCTGGTCCGTGGTGCGCTCCGCCTCCAGGGACAGCTCCTCCGACGTCGTCGAGTTCACCTTGAAGCTGCACTTGATCAGCACCCGGGCTCCTGCACGCAGCACGCCGCCGTTAGTGGAGTTCATCAGCGTTTCAGACTTTCAGGTAATGCATGATCGACGCTCCCTCTGAGCACAGAAAAATTGCCATTTTGGGCACTTCAATGCCACGGGTCGCTGAATGTGAATTTAAACACTGAATGTTTTAGCGGAAATTATTGCTAAAAATCTGAAGAATTTCAACGCTCTAGAGGTATAACCCAAGAAAATGTGCTCATACCAACCATACCCCATGAAAGCACCAGATTGCCGGTGCTCATTTCAGTAATTAATTCAGAGTTAAATGTAAATATGAAACCATGGCCCCAGCTAGCTTTCTAAATTACTCCGCATGTAGAACTGGCAGGAGGATGCACATCAGTATATCACAAACATCAGGGTGACCATAGGCATGTCATGTTATGACGACTCATGCACAAATGTACTGATGAATGCCTGGATTCTGAAGGTCTAGTTCAGAGCAACTGATAAAACAAAAATTCCAACTGACTCATTGAGGCGCATTTCAACTTGAGCAGTACTCATTCAGTACTAGTTACTCCTAAGTTCCAATGCATTGTGAAAGGAACACATGCTGCTCAGAATAACTGAAGTAAATCGCCATGAGCAACGGCACTTGTCACTGAACATTTACCAAAAGTCCAAAACCCTGAATCTTAGATCTCAAGTTCTACTAGGATATATACCAACACAAAACGAATTCAACGGTTTGACTAGTTAATATATATTTGTGTGTTTAGTGAAAGTCAGTTTGGAATTGACAATTTGTATGTGACACATGCATGTGTGCCAAGCTTTTAGTGGGCCTCTGAGAAAACTTCAGTTAGGGAATCACACCCCATCCAGAATGAGCCAAGAGCTAAACTACAATTGCGGTTTGGGAGACAGAAATGAGCCAAACCAAAGAACAAGTTACATGTGCCAACCAAGCTTGTCCTGACCAGCCACATAGCAAAACAATGCGAAACGTTTATCGCCTCCTAAGTTCATACAAAGCAGAACTTTCCAGTTGAAATGCTGAGAAATAAACTAGGGGTCACGCAACACCTGAACAACTCACCATGCTGTGTGGTTGCGTATTGGAAAGCTATAAAGTGAACACAAATAAGAGGACATGATAAAATACTAATCCTCCTGAAACATCTGAAATGCAACGCTTGTAAATCTACCAAAAGACGGCATGGAAGAACCTGAAGCAGTTTCTCTAGCACATATTCAGAGGTAAGCAGTTTTGTACTGAAATGCATGATCCTTTCGGAAAATATTCCGGTTGGTAAAAAAAATGCAATGCAGGATGAGGCAATGTGAAACTGTGTGTCAGATAGCATTTCTGCTCACCTTTCAAGAAGAAGCTATGCTTGGAGAAGGTATTGTTGGAGCAGGCGTCGCAGTACACCGAGCCAACCACGGTGATGTTGTTGCCCTTGGACAGGAACTTGGCCTCCGTGCCACTGAACATCAGCAGCAGCGACAGCGCCACGAACACCGCGACGAGAGCCGTGGAGCTGCTCGGCATTGCGGCCATGGGCTCAGCGAGCTCGGAAGGAAAAGGGGGCAATGGCAATGGAGATCAGATTGGAGGCGGAGGGGGAGAGGAGGAGACGAGCTCGGAGGAAGCGAACAAGCGCATGTGAACCTGGATTGGACTGGTGCGGAGACATGGAGTATTGGAGAGGATGGTCAAGCAGTAGCTTTCTGATCATTTTATATTTCAAAAAAAAATTACATGTGTGGTCCCTACTTGGCCTTTTCCCCTTTCCTAGGTCCACTAGCCAGCGAAACGGCCGTGTTTGTTTGGGAGGATCCCTTTGACCAATAATTAAGGGTATTAAATAAAGTCAGTCCACAAAACTAACTTCACAACATTGAACTATTTCGCGAGAGCTATCTAATGAGGCATTTGACCGCACGATTAGAGAATAGTTAATGTAGCATCACTGTAGCAAAACATGGATTAATTAGGCTCATTAGATTCGTCGCGCAAAGTTGCACTATGAGGATCATGTGTATCCGAGGACCGGTGGATGGTCGCTTCTTAGTGTGATGAGTGATTGACAACGGTGTGTGGACCGACTCTTGGCCTAGTACTACAGGTGTTGGTGCGACTTGGTTTGCGTTGGTGCAGGTGAAGAACAAGCGCGAAAGGTCTTAGCCAGAGAGTGGCCTCCGAGGTGTGGAGAGACAAGTAGGCTTGGTTCGAGGGACCCGGTGACCAGACGGGATCAAGTGCAGTCAACATGGTGCAAGAAGAGCAAGACGAGGTCGTGGACTTGGAGCCGGTGCAAGGTGGCGGCTAACGACCGAAGCTTGTACGCGGGGTTTGATGGTTGAGCCACAAAACCATCGGAGGAGGGTTTCTCGGTTTGAGCCTCAAAACCGAGCCCGAAGGCCCAACGTGACGGAGACGGTGATCCGGGCGCGTTCGGGAAGCTTCGAAGCGGTGGACGCGTGGCGGGATCCGGGAGCTTGCGTCGGAGGGAAGCAAAGCCGGATGGACGGCGTGCCCAGCCGGAGGAGTTATCTGCAACTTTACCGTTTTGCCCTTGAGGGCGTGTATCATAGAGTTAAGTTGTAGGGGTAGTATGGTCACTTTCCTTCACCAGGACACTTAATATAAATAGGAGGTGGAGGGGATGGCAAGTAATCTCTCTGGAACCCTAGTTCATTTCTTTCTTGCTTCTCTAGGCTAGCCCGTGCTTCATGTCGATCTTAGCGGGAGGATGTTTGGGAGGTTGCTAGCCTTGTATAGAATCTGACCTTTGTTTGTTGGAATGAAATCAAGTGCTAGTTGAATCTCTTTGTTTCTCCTCGAGCTCCTTTGTGTGCTATTTCCGTTCTTGGCTCGATTCTTCGTTTCTAGACCGTTTGGCTCTGGATTTGTTTGAGGCGATCATGGGTGAGTGCCTTGCGCCTCTTTGTGTGTGATCTTGCTCTCTCAAACGCCGGGAATCGGTCTTGATTCGTAGTTTTTGGGATGAACTCGTGAGAAGGTGTTCTTCCGTGTGATCCGCGATTTCTCGAGTTGTAGGGAGTTAGAGGCCAAGATTTTTGGGGCATAGCTTTCCCTTAGGGTGCTAATCATCTCCCCAAAGTTTCGTCTCAAGAGCTCTAGCCGTTTGGGAGATCCGGTGATGGATTTGGGAGGAGAGATCCGCGGGTTACTGTAGCTGTTCGTTCTGTTCGTCCGTCGTGTTTCTCGGACGGTCCGCGCGGGGTTGGCGGACGGTCCGCAAGGTTGCCGGACGGTCCGCATGTGATTGGCGGATGGTCCGTGCAGAAGAGTTCGACGGTGTTGTCTTGGATTTGGCTAAGTGTTTTCACGGACGGTCCGCGTGACCTCCTCGGACAGTCCGCGACACTGGCGGACGGTCCGTGGTAGGAGCTCAGACAGTCCGCGAAAGGGCCTGGAGCCACTGGAGATTTGAGGTGATTTTACAGACGGTCCGCCTTGTCTAAACGGACGGTCCGTCGTGACCACGGACAGTCCGCGACCCCTGTGCGGACGGTCCGAGCTGACCCAGGCAGATTGCGAATCGTTTTGGTTTTTGAGTTGTGCTTCCGCTTGTTAATTTGTTCTAGCTTGTTCCTAGGGTTGGTAGGTCCGCTGTGACTACGCTACCTTGACAAGCCTGTGGGGAAATTTTTGGCGAGTGAATTTGGGACATAGGCCGAGTTTCTAGAAGAAATTTTATCGGCTCCCATTCACTCCCCCCCCTCTCTGGTCGCCACTTCGATCCTTCAATTGGTATCAGAGCGGGTTACGGATCTTAGTGATTCTAACCAGTCTTAAGATCCAAGGATGGCGTACGCCGGAAAGGGTTCGGGTCCTCCTCTCTTCGATGGGAAGAATAACCGGATGTGGTCGGTTCGCATGGGTGCTTTCCTCCGAAGCAAGGGACAGTTGATATGGGATATCACTCTTGATACGACCTATATCACCCCTGCTTCGAGAGAGACACAAATTGCTAAGGACAAGTTTGAGGCAAATGCAAAAGCTGTTGATTTCTTGTTCAAAGCGCTTGACGAGCATGAATTCAATCGTGTGATCGAAGAGCATCTTGCGTGGAAGATTTGGCAAAAGTTGGAGATCACCCATGGAGGTGATAGTGGGGTTAAGGCTCGGCTCTTTTCGACTTACCGGAGGGAATATGAGAACTTCTCTCATTTGCCCGGTGAGTCAATTGATGCCATGTTCCAGAGATTCACCGTGATAGTGAACAACATGAGAGCCAACATTAACAACCTCCCGTATACAGACCATGATATGGCTTTGAAGCTCTTACACTGCTTGGATATGTCTGTATGGGGCACTAAGGTTGAGGCGATTATGGAGTCGGCTAGCTATCTGACATTCACAGTCGATGGGTTGTTCTCAAAGCTCAAGTCCTCAGAGGTTGATAAGATAGCTAGAGCCAAGCTTGAGAACCCGACTGATTCCCATAGTCTGGCTCTTATGAGTGGTTCTAGTTCTAGATCTGGTGCTAACTCTTCACGGCAGTTTGCCTTGTCTTTGCTTGTGTCTTTGCCAGATGAGGAGTTCGAGGTGCTGAGCGAGGAGGATCTCGCGTTGCTCACCAAGAGGTTCGGGCGCATGTACGAGAACCGCAAGAGTACAAGGCGCTTTGGGAGTACGTGCTACAGGTGCGGCAAGATGGGACACTTCATCGCCGAGTGTCCGGAGCCAGCAGAGCCGGACCGCAAGCACAAGCATCGCTCGAGGAATGATCACAAGAACCACAAGCACAAGTACAAGGACAAGGACAAGGACAAGAAAAAGCATGGTGACCGGAAGCACAAGTACAAGCACAAGGAACAAGCCATGGTGGCCGGGGCGAGCGACGTCGACACAAGTTCAAGCAACTCTTCGTCAAGCTCAAGCAGCGAGGATGAAGATCAAGGTCGATGCTGGAGGAACGAGAACTTCAACGGCTTGGTGTGCATGGCGTCCCGAGGCTTCTGTATCATGGCGCACAACTCCGACAACAAGAAGAGTGCAAAAGAAGACTCTGAGTCAGAGTCTGAGGATGAGGTAAATCGAGATCCCAACTTCTTGCTAGAGGAGAATGCTAGGTTGAATGAATTGCTTGATAATCGTGATGATGTGCTTCGTAAGACCAACAAGGAGAAGAGGGAGTTTAGATCGTTGCTTGGTGAGTCTAAGGAGAAAGTTGTTGAACTTGAGTCTTTGCTTGTTGCCTCTAAAGATCAAATTGCTCAACTTGAAATATCACTTGCTAAATCTCAATTTGAAATTGATGCTTTGAAAATTGCTCCTGTTGTCTCTGATGAGCATAGTTGCAATGATTGTGATGCTGTGATGAATGAATTGGTTGAGCTTAAAAACAAGCATATGTCTAAAATTGAAGAATGTGACTTGCTTAAGTCAAATCTTGAAGAATTGAAATCTAGATCTGCTTTGCTAGGAGCTTGTACCTCTTGCCCTGTCTTGCATGCAAAACTTGATGATGCTCTTGCTAAAATCAAATGTCTCGAATGTTCTGCTAAATCACCCGCATGTGCTGTGTGTGATAAAAATGCTTTGAAGAACAGTGAAATTGAGGATGCAATGAATCGTGTGCAAAAAGAAAATGACGAGTTGAGACATTGCTTGGGTTGGATGTCAAGTCGAGAGCCTCAGTTGAAAATGATGGTGGCTGAGCTCAGAAGAGGTGATTCTCGTGGGCTTGGCTGGGAGACGGTGGTTAAGAATGAGGGAATGATTTGTGAGGGTGTGCCATTTCCTCCACAAAAAACCCCAGCCAAAAACACCTTTGATCCTAAACCCAACCACCTGAGAAACAAACTCGATACTATTCTTGATCCACCAGATTCTATCACACCAGCCAACAACTTTCAAAAGCGAGTGATTTTTGTGGGAGAGTCGAGTGGTCTCAAACCTAGTGAGAAGCCAGGGCCAAAAGGAGATCAAAAGCCAAAACCAGTCCGTTACCACTGTGGGTTTTGTGGTAAGGATGGTCACCAAGAGGAGTTCTGCTTCAGGAAAAAGAGAGAGATGAGGCGTGAGAAGGAAATGGGTAACCCGGACAGCTACCGCTCTTCTCATAGCATACCTGAGCCTCGTGCCCTAGGGGTGATGGTTTTGTTCGTTCGATTCCTAGAGAGGATGCTCGTGGCTTTGCTCCTCGTGGGAGAGTTCCTCAGAGACGTGGTGGTTTTGCTAGGCGTCCTCCTCCTCGTGGTCAGTACGAGTTCAGGAGAGACGACCGTGGTTTTAGTTACCGGAGGGAGCCTGGACCGCGTTTTCCCCCGCGTGGTGTTCCTCCGGTTAGGCGTGAGAGGTTTCCACAGTTTGATAGGTTTGGTAGAGTGGATTTTGCTAACCCTTCTTTTGAGCAGATGGCTCAGCACTGGTTTGACTCCTTCTGTTCTAACCCCAGTGTTGAGTCGTTTGCTCATTCTCGATCTCGTTTTTGATTTTGCAGGTGGGAGGCTTGAGGAGCTTGTGGTTGATTGACTCCGGTTGCTCTCGACACATGACCGGAGATCAAAGGTGGTTCTCAAGCCTCACCCCGGTGATGACAAGGGAGTACATCACTTTTGGGGATAATGGTAAGGGTAGAGTGCTCTCAGAAGGTGATATTCAGGTGAGCGAGAAGTTTGTGTTGAAGCGTGTTGCTCTTGTCAAGTCGCTTGGCTTTAATTTGCTTTCGGTCTCTCAGCTGATTGATGAGGGCTTTGAGGTTCGTTTTGTTAGTGGTGCTTCTCGGATTCTTGATTCTCGAGGTGACCTTGTTTGCATGATCATTCCCGAGAGTCAAGTTTTCGTTGCTGATTTCTCGAGGACTTTTGGTGTTGCTCGTTGTCTCGTTGCTGGTTCCTCTTCCGAGCTTTGGAACTGGCATAGGAGGTTGGGTCACTTGAGCTTCGACTTGCTCTCTCGTTTGAGCAGTCTTGACCTTATCCGAGGATTGCCCAAGCTTCGGTTTGAGAAGGATTTGGTTTGTGCACCTTGTAGGCATGACAAGATGGTTGCTACTTCCCACCCATCTCTGACCGATGTGATGACTGAGCGTCCTGGGGAGCTTTTACATATGGACTTGGTTGGTCCAGCTCGCGTTCGCTCAGTCGGTGGGAAGTGGTATGTCCTTGTGATTGTGGACGACTATTCTCGCTATACCTGGGTGTATTTCTTGGCGGCTAAGGATGAAACGTTTGGTTTTGTTCGAGATCTGATCTTGAGGTTGAAAAATGAGCGAAATGGTGGTGCCATACGAGCTATACGCAGTGACAATGGCACGGAGTTTAAGAACGCTCGATTTGAAACCTTCTGCCGTGATCTAGGTCTTGAGCATCAGTTTTCTTCGCCATATGTCGCTTGTCAGAATGGTGTTGTGGAGAGAAAGAATCGGACCATTTGTACTATGGCCAGGACGATGCTCGATGAGCATAGGACTCCTAGGAAGTATTGGGCCGAGGCGGTGAGCACCGCGTGCTATGTGTCTAATCGGATTTTCCTTCGTGCGTTCAAGAAGAAGACTTGCTTCGAACTCTTTCATGGGAGAACCCCCAAGGTGAGTCACTTTCGAGTTTTCGGTTGCAAGTGCTTCATTATCAAGAAGGGTAATCTAGATAAGTTCGAGTCTCGGTCTCATGATGATATCTTCTTTGGTTATGCTAATCATTCTAGAGCATATCGTGTGCTCAATCTTGCCACTAACCAAATCATGGAGACTTGCGAAGTAACATTCGACGAGACAATTCCATGTAGCTCGTCTGTCTTTGAGTGTGCAGGTGATGAAGAGATGGGACAGACGATCTTTGAAGACAAGGATGGGGATGATGAAGATGACGATGGAGATGGTGATCCTCCAATGGCGATTGTACCTACTACTTCCACTACGACGACTACGGTTGATGATGGTCCATCCACCACTTTGACATCAACACAAGTACATGGAGATCAAGTGGAAGCAGCGGTTGAGGGGGAGGCGATTTCAACACGTGAGGCACCAAGACACATTCAAGCTCACCATCCACCCTCAGGAATGATTGGAGACATCGATGAACGTACTACACGGTCAAGGTCAAGGAACAATTCTAACTTTGCTCATTCTGCATTTGTTGCCTCCTTTGAGCCCAAAGATATTGGACATGCTTTATCTAATGCGAATTGGGTCAATGCCATGCACGAAGAGCTTGAGAACTTTGAGAGGAATGAGGTGTGGGAACTTGTCGAGCCTCCACCAAATTGCCACCCTATTGGAACAAAGTGGGTTTGGAAGAACAAACAAGGTGAAAGTGGTGAGGTTGTGAGAAACAAAGCGAGGTTGGTTGCCCAGGGTTTTTCACAAAAAGAGGGAATTGATTATGAGGAGACATTTGCTCTTGTTGCCTGTTTGGAGGCAATTCGAATCCTTCTAGCATTTGCTGTTGCTAAAGGGTTCAAGTTGCACCAAATGGATGTGAAGAGTGCCTTTTTGAATGGGGTGATAGAGGAAAAAGTGTATGTGAGACAATCACCTGGGTTCGAGAGTGAGAGATATCCCCACCGAGTGTACAAACTCCACCGAGCACTATATGGCCTCAAGCAAGCACCTAGAGCGTGGTATGGAAGGCTGAGAGGGTTCTTGCTGAGTAAGGGGTTTGTGATGGGCACCGTTGATAAGACCCTGTTCCTGCTTCGTGTTGGCAAAGATATCTTGATCGTTCAGATTTACGTGAATGATATCATCTTTGGTGGCTCTTCTAATGTGCTTGTTGCCAAGTTTTCTGAAGATATGAGCAGGGAATTTGAGATGTCGATGATGGGAGAACTACAATACTTCCTCGGGCTACAGATTAAGCAAGTCAAGGACGGAACGTTTGTCCATCAAGCCAAGTACACGAAAGATTTGTTAAAGAAGTTCGAGATGGCAGATGCAAAGCCGTTGTCCACTCCCATGTCGACGATAACAGCTTTGGATGCAGAAGAAGATGGAGAACCGGTGGACCAGAAGACGTACCGGAGCATGATTGGCTCACTCTTGTACCTGACGGCGACGAGGCCGGACATACACTTCGCCGTGTGTATGTGCGCTCGTTTTCAAGCTTCGCCAAGGACGTCACATCGCCAGGCTGTGAAGAGAATCATGAGGTACCTTCGTTTCACTCCTGAGCTTGGTTTGTGGTACTCTGCCTCCTCCACACTCACACTCCGCGGATATTCCGATGCGGATTTTGCTGGGTGTAGGATGGATCGCAAGTCCACTTCTGGGACTTGTCAGTTTCTGGGTTCGTCTTTGGTTTCTTGGTCCTCTCGCAAACAGTCAAGTGTTGCTCAGTCTACAACCGAAGCCGAATATGTAGCCGCAGCCAGTTGTTGCTCTCAGCTTCTTTGGATGATTTCTACCTTGAGTGACTTTGGTTTGAGTTATACCCATGTTCCACTTCTATGTGATAGCACCAGTGCCATAAGTGTAGCCAAAAACCAAGCACATAGACGTGAGATACCATTTCTTGAGAGACAATGTTGAGAAAGGACATATTGAGTTATCCCATGTTTCCACCCAAAACCAACTAGCCGATATTTTTACCAAACCGCTTGACCAAGCTACTTTTGCCCGTTTGCGAGGGGAGCTTGGGGTGTGTTTTCCCTTCTGAGTTGGTTTTGGAGCTCACTTTGTAGCATATGTATAGCCTTCTTGTATAATTTGTATATCATACTTTTTTGTTGCATGTGTATCATATGTCTTGCATTTGTCATATAGGATGCATTGTGATATACTTAGAGCTTGTTTCTTGTACATATTTATTTTGAAGCATGATAGGATGAGCTTCTCGTATATGGAGTGACCAATATAACTTGCTACATTTGAGCTAATGAACTTGTGGATAGTCTTGTCGTGTTGGATAGCTAAGCACTTGATTGATTCGTTGTATATCCATAATGTGCTTGCTAATGGTTTTTAAAATGCTAAACTTGATCTCACCCATGAGCAAATTGGTTAAATGTTTGAGTTCAAGCCTAAATGTTTTTTTCATGCTTAGGTTGTGCTTGGGTATCTATTTCTTGCCATTTGGGTCAAAGATCATTTTATCATTGCAAATGTTTAGCCCATTGTGTATGTTGTGGAGAGGCATAAGCTTCTTTTTGCCGCAAAGGCATTTCATGTACCATGTTTAAAATCTGAAAAAGAAGTGTTAAAAATTCAAATATATGCTCTCCAATTGGTTGATCATGTCATTTGTGTTTAAATGTGAAAATTGGGTGCTAAACCGTTGCATGTGTCTACCAAAGAGAAGTCTCTTGTTGGAAGTAGACACATGGCTCGGTAGCTTTAACATGACATGAACTAGATTGTGGGTGTTTGCAATGATCTCTTGCTAAGAATAGGTAACCGGGGACAACTTTTGCATGATATAGCTCTTTTTGGCTTGAAAATGACTTTTTGCTCATGAGGTGGTGAATTTTTGAAAAACTTGGTTAAATTGGAAACTACTTGGCCATATGTTTATACAATCATGAAATTTTGTTGGCAATGCTTATACAACACCTAGGAATATCTTACTTGCTCATTTGACCATGTGTAGCATTTTATATTGTTAACTGTCTATTTGAGAAGCTCTAGGTTGAATCTTTTACATTTGTGTCTTGATTCATGCATTGGCAACAAGGGGGAGAATTTGTTCCAATTCAGTATATATTGAGTTTGTATGCACTTGTTCAGGGGGAGTATGCATTTCTGCAGGGGGAGCTCCTTGTGTTCCAGATTTTTGTGTTTTGCTCTTTTGCCGATGGTGTTGAGCCCTTTCTGCCACTTCTTGAGGGGTCGGCATTCGGAGCTTGTTGTCTCGGTTGTGTTGAGCCGTTGCCCTTGTCTTAGGGGACCGAGACTTTCTCTTTCGAGTGACTTTGTTTTCGGCTTGTTCTTCGCTTTGGTCACTTGATTGAGTCTTCTTTTCTTTTCTTTTTCTGTTTTTCTTTTTCATATCCTGAATTATGTGTGTGTTGTCAATGCACTCATCAAGGGGGATATTGAGGACCTGTGTATCCGAGGACCGGTGGATGGTCGCTTCTCAGTGTGATGAGTGATTGACAACGGTGTGTGGACTGACTCTTGGCCTAGTACTGCAGGTGTTGGTGCGACTTGATTTGCGTTGGTGCAGGTGAAGAACAAGCACGAAAGGTCTTAGCCAGAGAGTGGCCTCCGAGGTGTGGAGAGACAAGTAGGCTTGGTTCGAGGGACCCGGTGGCCAGACGGGATCAAGTGCAGTCAACATGGTGCAAGAAGAGCAAGACGAGGTCGTGGACTTGGAGCCGGTGCAAGGTGGCGGCTAACGACCGAAGCTTGTACGCGGGGTTTGATGGTTGGGCCACAAAACCATCGGAGAAGGGTTTCTCGGTTTGGGCCTCAAAACCGAGCCCGAAGGCCCAACGTGACGGAGACGGTGATCCGGGCGCGTCCGGGAAGCTTCGAAGCGGTGGACGCGTGGCGGGATCCGGGAGCTTGCGTCGGAGGGAAGCAAAGCCGGATGGATGGCGTGCCCAGCCGGAGGAGTTATCTGCAACTTTACCGTTTTGCCCTTGAGGGCGTGTATCGTAGAGTTAAGTTGTAGGGGTAGTATGGTCACTTTCCTTCACCAGGACACTTAATATAAATAGGAGGTGGAGGGGATGGCAAGTAATCTCTCTGGAACCCTAGTTCATTTCTTTCTTGCTTCTCTAGGCTAGCCCGTGCTTCATGTCGATATTAGCGGGAGGATGTTTGGGAGGTTGCTAGCCTTGTATAGAATCTGACATTTGTTTGTTGGAATGAAATCAAGTGCTAGTTGAATCTCTTTGTTTCTCCTCGAGCTCCTTTTTGTTCTATTTCTGTTCTTGGCTCGATTCTTCGTTTCTAGACCGTTTGGCTCCGGATTTGTTTGAGGGGATCATGGGTGAGTGCCTTGCACCTCTTTGTGTGTGATCTTGCCCTCTCAAACGCCGGGAATCGGTCTCGATTCGTAGTTTTTGGGATGAACTCGTGAGAAGGTGTTCTTCCGTGTGATCCGCGATTTCTCGAGTTGTTGGGAGTTAGAGGCCGAGATTTTTGGGGCATAGCTTTCCCTTAGGGTGCTAATCATCTCCCCAAAGTTTCGTTTCAAGAGCTCTAGCCGTTTGGGAGATCCGGTGATGGATTTGGGAGGAGAGATCCGCGGGTTACTGTAGTTGTTCGTTCTGTTTGTCCGTCGTGTTTCTCGGACGGTCCGCGCGGGGTTGGCGGACGGTCCGCAAGGTTGCCGGACGGTCCGCATGTGATTGGCGGACGGTCCGTGCAGAAGAGTTCGACGGTGTTGTCTTGGATCTGGCTAAGTGTTTTCACGGGCGGTCCGCGTGACCTCCTCGGATAGTCCGCGACACTGGCGGACGGTCCGCGGTAGGAGCTCAGATAATCCGCGAAAGGGCCTGGAGCCACTGGAGATTTGAGGTGATTTTACGGACGGTCCGCCTTGTCTAGACGGACGGTCCGTCGTGACCACGGACAGTCCGCGACCCCTGTGCGGACGGTCCGAGCTGACCCAGGCAAATTGCGAATCGTTTTGGTTTTTGAGTTGTGCTTCCACTTGTTAATTTGTTCTAGCTTGTTCCTAGGGTTGGTAGGTCCGCTGTGACTACGCTACCTTGACAAGCCTGTGAGGAATTTTTTGGCGAGTGAATTTGGGACATAGGCCGAGTTTCGAGAAGAAATTTTATCGGCTCCCATTCACTGCCCCCCTCTCTGGTCGCCACTTTGATCCTTCACACTCATTCCTAAATGAATTTTGCAAATAGACTTCATTTAGTACTCTATGCATGGAAGATTCCCTTTAGAAATTTATTTCCAGGGAGGGTAAATGGTGCATGTGATTTGGGTTTGTTTCTGGGCCTCGTGGGACTATTCTCCCTTATTGTGGAGTAGTTATATATCAGTAGCTTCTTCTAACGGGCCGTATATATATCAGTAGCTTCTTCGAACGGGCCGAATCGTCGCTTGTTGCTGGACTGCGGAAAATTGAATGAGCCGAATATATGTGTACAGTTTGTCTCTCCCAAGCTACTACATTTCGTGGACGCAAACTTCAACCAAAAAACACTTATAAAAAAGCAAAAACATTGGATGCCAACTTGATGTTCGATCAGTACAGTTAACGAGCGCGTGCACGGTGCACACTACCTGTTTTTATTGCCCAAACCACCAGATTAATTTCCAGTACAAACTTAACAGTAACACACAAATCCAAACCAACCAAACAAACGATTAGAAGAAGATACACACGTATATACCACCTGATACATCGATCTACTGCCAACAGTTAACTTCAATCTACCAACAAATCATTGAGCTAGTCATTCACCAAGCATATATGCATATCGCCCTAGCAGATCACTTCAGTCTTCAGGTCAACAACTGGGGCAGGCATGCAAGGATGTGTGTCAGGTGGCCTTGACGCCGCCCTTGCGCGGCGACGCCACCTTCTCCTCCAGCTTCTGCAGCTCCGCCAGCACCGGGACCGCGCACGCCGGCAGCACCGCCGCCGCGTCGAGGGCGGCGAGGGGCAGCTCCATCTCCGCCGCCGCCTGCGCCGCCGCGTCGGCCGCCGTCGTCGGCAGGACCACGGACACCGACTTGGGCTTCCGGTAGCAGCAGTAGAGCACCATCTGGACGCACCCGAAGAAGAAGCCGCCCACGTTCGGGAGCTGCATATATGCGCGCATCGATCATATGCACAGATCGAGAAACAAACAAACAAGATTAATTTGGAACGGGATCGAGGTTAAAAGCAGATTGTTGATGATATAACGTTTCTTACCGTGACGTAGAGGTCGTGGGTGAAGAGTCCGTAGAAGAACCAGGCGACGGCGCTGAGGGTGAGGAAGAAGGAGAGGGAGAAGGGCATGAACTCGGCGCTCTTGGTCCTGATCACAACAAACTGGCCGGACAAGATGCTCCAAGATCAATATTAATCATAAATTCATAATTAGGGCGCGCGGCGGCACGCGTCGATATGATCGATCGAGAGGGAGAGATCGAGAGCTAGTAGCAGGCTTACGATGACGCTCATGGGGGCGACGAAGACGGCCATGGAGAAGACGAGGCAGATGGTGCCGAGCACCTTGACGCGGTGGGGCTCGGCGACGAGGACGACGGTGACGACGACGATGAGCGAGAAGGCGGCGACGTTGAGGAGGAAGAAGGAGGCGAGGGCCCGGAGCCTGGCGGTGCGGGGCGCGTAGAAGAGGTAGAGGAGGATGTAGACGGACTCGACGGCGCAGCCGAAGGCGTTGATGGTCAGCAGCGGGCTAGAGTTGGTCTTCACCAGCGCGTACAGGATCCACAGCGTGCAGCTGAAGAGCGCCACCACGTACGGCACCGAGCTGAAACCCTCCGTCGACTTCTTACGGTACACGCGCAGGAACGTCGGCCTGCACAAATGCACAACACACACAGTATGAATCACATACATGTTTTTTTCAGATGCATGGTTGCTGGTCACAACAAACAACTAGATTCATTCAGGGTCTCATTGTGCACTTACGTTGGCGCTAGGAACACCAGGAAGGAGACGATGTTGCCTGCAGGAAAACATTGGAAGAGATGGAGCTTTCTGTCAGTAATGAACGCAATGATGACCGACCATTATTTGGCATGCATGCAAAGATCGATATATGGTGACCATCAGCTTAGCATGTTACGGTGAGATCAGGCAACTATGTACGTACCTAGAATGCCAAAAGCAGAGGCCCACGGGTGCTCCATGGAGAAGAGCCCTCCAGCCATTGCAACAGGAGTACAGGACCACAAGCAAGCTCCCTACTAGTCAATAGTGTGAGATATATATAGAGTGACGAGAACGAGATAGTATGGGCCGATCTCTGTTATCTTCTCTTTCCCTCTTTCTCCTAAGAGAGATCAGAGGGGCCAGCAGCCAACTGAGCTCCCTGCTCCACTACACTACTCTCCCTTCCTAACTCGATCGCGCTCCTCTGCAATGAATGCTTGTGTGCACTGACGTTGGAAAGAACCATGTATATATAGAAGACCTCCGGCCGGGCCCATATATCTTTCTGGTGAGGTAAGTCCACCAAGTTGCATTATTGCTCGGCCAATGCAAATGTATCGTGTAAAGTTTTTGTCAAGTTTGATGCGGTAATTATTAGAGGCAAACTAGTGGTATCATCGTGTGATCTGATTGAAAGATCAAAAGAAAGTAATTTATACATTGCATAGGCATAGCACAAGAGAAATATACTAAACATCCTCAAAACAAAAGGAAGAAACAAATTGGATACACTTTGGCATGCAAACCTTCATTACTATTATAGTGATAGTTTATGGTTGAAAATAAGAGTACTGTAATTGCATGCAAAGTTCTCGTGACTTGGAAGGCTCAAAGCGCACGGATTCATCAGCTGATGAGACTTTGATGCTACTATATGTAACCTTTTGTCGTACGAAAAGTATAGTGTATATATGATCTATGGACTGCGAGCACATACAAATATATAAACAATCGAAGTCTATAAACTAATATGAAGCTCAAAACCAATGTGAAACGTGATTATATATGTATTTCCTCCCAATATATGTGGTGAGGACGACAAAAGGACGGTATAGATGGAGTTGAGAAGAATCTGTTTGCAGCTATAGCTAGTGTGGGCCTTCATGCATGATTCATGACGTCAATCATGGAACACGACAACACACGTGTGACACGCACGACAGACGGCTCAGTGAGCAGCTGGTAATGCTTATTAGCAGCGGCCGGTGAGGAGATAAGCATGACAACCCTGGGACATACATGATACATAGGAACAATATGAGGGATTGTGTACGTGTACCGTGTACGCGGTACTGTGGTAGTACATATCATGAAGAAGACGAGCAACATGCTTTTGATATCATGGTAATGGACTAATGGGACGAGTTTATATTTGGATTTGTTACGCGATGTATTAAGATCAATAATGCTGTCACTTTATAGTATAGATTAGATCGGGTTTTCCACTCGTCCACCAAACACGAATCTCAATGCATGTTTCATTGGTGTGGATAATAATATATATAGGGTACATGTGGCAAAGCATTTTTGGTGATGTCAACACTCAACACCGGGTATATGATTTTTCCAAACCCTTTCCCGCTTTGGTCTCTGGGCTATGATTGGCCGGGACTAACTATCAGCATCCCATGCAAAAGTAGACAGCAGTACATATTCACTTGATTGTCAGTCACATCTTTCATTTAGACTCCTAAGTGTGCACGTTGTTACCTTCTCGTGCCAAATATGTGATGCGAGTATGCGACATATGAGAAGTTAGTCAACTATGACTTTGTATAATGTTTGGGTGATTATAAATAGTAACCACAAGTTGCTGAGAGATAATATTGGTCAACGGATAAGTACTACGGTTGATTGTAGGCTTATTATTACTATCAAGAGCCAATTATAAATGGCATTCGCATGAGTGTAACAGGTCGAAAAGCGAGAGAACCCAATGCAATGTTTTCTTGCCCTAGGTAAGGATCTCCTATCTGTGCTACTATACTAGTTGATGGGAATTTTAATCTTCGTATTTAACTGCATTTTGCAAAGGCGCCTTTTCCCACTCTGTCGAACATCATATCATTAATTGAATGCAACTGATCATGCAATGGCAGTTCCAGTCTTCCGGTGTCAACTATACAACACTGAACTGCATGCAGGCCGGGTTAGCTCAGGCATTCTCAGAGGAAAGAAACTAAACTAACCAAGATCACAGTTGGCCGGATGCAAACGTACGAAAGGTGCATTCCTAGTGCTTGTAGTGCTGGTATATAGTGGTATATGGCTTTTTTTATCTCTAGCCGACGTACTGGCAGATAACTACTAACTTTGGTAAAATTTGCACCATCGATCGCGAAAGAAGACAAGACGAACGAACACGCTTGCTTTTACTAGTGCTAGCTGCACTGCTGTTCCCATGTCATGCATGTCTGGATACGCGTCCGTCGGTCGATCCGTGACCTGATCACTGACCATTGATGTATATCCACTCACCCAACAAGGCTGCATGATTTTTCAACCGGTACGAACGAGAGGTATTGATTGACTGACCCTGTTTATTTGTTTTGGCTTATGGTCGAATTTTAAGGTTTGATTTTTAAAAATTCTAAAAGTCAGATAACAGCTTCTATAATCAAATTTTAAGAGTCATCTGACTTTTCAATTCCCTAAAATCAACCAGAAATGGAAACAAACAAATAGGATCATGGTTGCTCATCAAAATCATGCATGCCCTGAACAAGATCAGAAAATCTTGATTTCGGTCCGCTGAAACTTGGAGATGGCTATCCTTCGCTTTTTTTTTCTTCTCATGGATGGACTTTTGGTTTACGGCTTGGTGTTTGATTTTTTGTGTGTGTGGTTTTGATGCATGCTCAAGTCCTCCCATTCAGGGAAGATGAAGCCGGAATGCTGCTTTCCTTTATCTAAAAAAAATCAAAATCATGCATGCCCTGAAGCACGTGCGAGAGGCTGCCAAACTAGCTAGAGACCCTCGCGCGTTCTCGTGCTTCGATTCCCCTTTCCTTTCACCAGCGCACGTGTGATCGATCGCCATGCAGTTCGATCACCAAATGCGCATGGAATACATATGCGTGTGATTGATTGGCGATCCACGGTTCACGAGTTCAAAGCTTCGTGTCCTTCTTGCATGCATGGCCAAACTAAAGTCAATTAGTTAATACCGGCGGCCGGCCTGTACGTATCTTCTCGAGCAGCAAGTTCCACTTCCACACATCACCATCATATCGATCTCGATCGCGGTCGCCGGAGCTTTACAGCTGCACCGCACCGCTGGGCTGCCCTGGCCGTAGCAAACGCACCCATGCCACCGAGCGAGCGAGATCGAGCCCCGGCCGGCCGGCGCAGCGGAAACGGATCGGAGTCGAGGCGGCTGCTTTCGTGCGCCGCGCGGCACGGCACGTACGGGGCCGAGGCCGCGAAACGGAAACGGCTGGGTGCCCGGCTCACTGGCGCCTGCTGTACCCTACTAGCTATACTAGCCCGATCGATCTGGCGCAAGCGAAGGTGAGCAAGAACAATAATATGCGTCTTTCGCCGGGAACGGCAAAGTTTTGCCGACGACGTACAGGATCGGCGCACGCGCGGCCTGCCCAACCCGGCCAAGTGGTTGGGCAGTGGCGCACCATCGCGTGCGCGACCCAACAGGGAGAGCGAGATCGAGCGAGGGCGAACCTTTAATTTGCCGGCCAGTGTATGGTACGTGCGTGTGCCATCGTGTCGTGCTGCCAACGACTGTTCGTTTCCTCGAGGCAGCAGAGAGATCGAGGGGATCGAAGGGGTCGGTTTTCTGCATGCATGCGTTGCGCGGCGCAGGGATCGTCATCGGTCCACGTCAAAATTACATCGCTAGTACTAGTAGCTTTGGAATCTTGGACACCTTTTAGAAATGCACACGGGAGATGTCGAGACGGCAGCAACAAGCTGTCGCGGAATCTGTGGGTCCGCCCGAGCACTCCTCGTCCTCTCATCAGGCTCGGCCAGCATCTGTGTGCCTTCGATCATCTGTTGCTGCTGCTCACTGCGCGCGCGGGCTGCTACGCTCCGGGTGCTTGGAATCCCGTGGCATTATTGCTCGCACACACCCAGGCCAGGACGCGTTGCCATGGCATGAAAGTTTGCTAGGAGACTACTAGGAGCCTGGGACGGAATGGTGCTGGTCGAGCTGGAGGGCAGTAGGAAGGGCACTACGAACGTAGTACAACAAGCCTACTCCTCTCCTCTCCGGTGGATGGTGGCCTACTTGTGTTACTGTGTCCGGACAGGGGAACAGAGATTCCGTCGTTTTCTGAAAAAAAATCGCTGTGGCCATTTTATCTCCATTTCGCATCAAGTACTCGGCAGAAGGAAAAAGTCCAGATTACCTCCCCTATGTATCACAAAAGTCTGGTTTACCGCCCTCATTTGTGAAACCGGGTAGCTGACCTCCTCTAACAAGTAATACCAGTCCAAGTTTCCTCCCTCGGTAGTTTTGTTCCTGGTTTTGACCTGTTTGACCGCCACGTTGGATCCTGACGACCTGACCGGTGGACCCATGGTGACTCACCCAATGTGATCCTCGGGCACGCTCGGCTTCCTGGAGGCAGTGTACTCCATGATGGCGGCGCCGTTCGAGCGCCTGCTCGACCGGCTCCCCGCGGCACGGGCCATCGTGGCTGATGTGTTCCTGCCGTGGGTCGTGGCCGTCGGCGCGCGCAGGGGCGTTCCCGTCTGCATCATGTGCCCGCTCAGCGTCCTGGCGAGGTCGTCGGCCTTCGATGCTATCAAGGCGTCATAGTCGTCCTCCATCCTTCGCGCGGCGGCCTCGGAGTCATCGTCGTCGCCTTCCGCGCCGCCCTCGGCGCCGGCGCTAAGGTTGGGGAGGGAGACGTCGACGGCGTCCTAGTCGGCGCCGTAGAGCACGGAGGTGAGGCAGACATGGAGCAGGATGACGGCGTCCCTGGGGCGGAGGTAGTTGGTGACGGCCCAGCGCACGGCGTAGGCGGACTCGTCGTAAAGGTTGACGACGATGGTGATGTGGCGGTGGCCGCGGCGGAGAAGAAGACGCCCGGGGACTCGGGCTGGAGCAAGGACGGCGGGGACGGGCGCGGGGTCGGCGCCTCTCGGAGTCTCGGTCCTAACCACCCATGCGAACGGGTGCCCTCTGCCCCGACGCCTCCAGCCCCCAGGCCCAGCTCCACCACCTGCTTTGGGTTAGCCGGGCTCCTCGATGCCGTCGAGCCACCGGAGGCAGTCCGTGGCGTCGACGGCGACGAAGGTGCTATTATTCCCCCTCGACACCAGCGTTGCGGCGGCGGCGCCCTCCTGCTGGTGATACAGCGACACCGGCCCGACCGTCTAGACCTTCATCCCCCGCGCCGCCGTGTAGCCGGCGACGTACTCCGGCTCGATCTCGAGGACGGTGTCCATGACGACGCCGTCAGCCTCGGCCCGGGCGTGCTCGATGTAGTCGGCGAGCTCCTCCCATTCCGGGATCGGGATGCCCCGGAGGAACCCGGTGCCTGCGCCCTCGTCACCGCGACCCTCCTCTCCAGCCCCAGCACCACGACGGGCTCGCCGCCGCCCTCAGTTCGAGGGAGAAATACGGAGAAAACCGAGCTCAGTTTTCAACAACACAGTTCTCTCAAAAGCAAATTGAATGACCAGAGACTCTGATCGATTCACCGACCACCCATCATAGTCATAGGCACATAGCATTATAGTAGTGCATCTACTCCACACCAAGCACGATAGAATGCGAATCTGGTATGATTTTTGCGGCAGCTAAGAGCACAAGCTGTCTGCTCATCCAAGAACAGCAGGAAATGCAGGGAGGGAGGAGGGCAGAAGCCAAGATAGAGGGGCGGTACCATGCCGAGAGCAGATCCGGGAGAGGGCTCGGTCGAGAACTTGCAGGTCGCCTCGGGGTCGGCGGAGCCGCGGAGGAAGGAAGGAATGGAGGGGGAATGGCGAGCTTGTCGGCGTCGAACGCGTGGAACCTCTCGAGGTTGTGGTGGCACAGGACGGAGAATCCGCACATGGAGAAGAAGCTGAGTAACGGGATGCCGAGGCCGCCGGCGAGCTCCGTGGTCCAGGGGTTGAAGACGTCGGAGGGGATGGGGAGAGGAGAGCTCGCTTTGGGAGTTGCTAGTCAGCATGGGCCCATCGGTCAGGATCCGACGTGGCGGTCAAACAAGTCAAAACCAGGAACAAAACCACCGAGGGAGGAAAGTTGGAGTGGTATTACTTGTTGGAGGTCAGCTACCCGGTTTCACAAATGAGGGCGGAAAACCAAACTTTCATGATACATGAGGTAACGTGGACTTTTTCCTCGGCAGAATCATCGTGATGGTTTGGGCCTCAACTTGGCTGAACGCCACCAGACACATGGCAAGTTGAAGGATCGAAACGACGACCAGAGGGGGGTGAATGGGAGCCGACAAAAATTTCTCTCAAAAGAGCAACTCCGGCCTATATCCCAAAATCACTTCCGACGCGTCCAACTCACTTTCTTTCTAAGTCCACAAAGCCACTGGAGTGCTTTTGGACCTAGGAACAAGTCTCAACTAGAAACACACAGCGGAAACAACAAACAACCTAAAACACTAGCTGGAGACAAAGAAAAGAGAATCAGCAGGAAAGTCCGGAAACTCCACACATAAGTCCAGAAACTCCGCACAATTCCGGAAACTCCACACAAATGTCCGGAAACTCCGCACTAGTTTGGAGATTCCACACTAATGTCCGGAAACTCCGCACATAAGTCCGGAAACTCCGCACAAGTTCGGAAACTCCACACAAATGTCCGGAAAGTCCGCACTTTCGGAAACTCCACACTTTTGTCCGGAAACTCCGTACTTTTCAGAACAGCCACAGGAATCCGCGGGCACACCCTCTCAAATCCATCACCGGATCTCCCAAACGGCTAGAGCTCTTGAGACGAAACTCTAGGGAGATGATTAGCACTCCAAGGAGATGCTATGCCCCAAAAATCTCGGCCTCTAACTCCCTACAAATCGAGAAATCGCGGATCACACGAAACAACACCTTCCCACGAGTTCATCCCAAAAACGTCAAATCGAGACCGATTCCCGGCGATTGAGGGGGCAAGATCATCCACAAAGAGGCGCAAGGCACTCACCCATGATCCTCTCAAACAAATACGAAGCCAAACGGTCTAGAAACGACGAATCGAGACAAACACGAAAAATACCCAAAAATAGCTCCGAAAAACCCGAAAAAGAGAAATCTCAGATCTTGCAAGGGACACAAACTTGAGCACGGAATTGAACTTTGGATTACCACAAGAGGTTCGGTTACAAGCCACTCTTCGCAACAAACAAAGCTAAGATGGCAAAAAAATCACTCAAAGATCCAACTCTCTCCTATCTTCCTCTCACCAAGAGCACCCCAAAAAGAAAGAGCACTCCCACCTAACTAGCCAAAGAGTTAGCTGCCCAACCAGCCACTCCTCCTATATATAGAGCCCTCCGGACAAATGACCGAAGTGCCCCTACACTAGGAGTTACAACCCAAGCCCACACAGGGGCATTTTGGTCAATACATGAATAGACCCATCGAGCGGACACGCATCCATCGGTCCTTGCTTACCTCCAATGCAAGCTCCTCGATCACGCCGCGTGTCCCCCGCTTCGAAGCTTCCCGACGCACCCGGATACCGTCTCCGTCACGTCGAGCCTTCGGTTGATGGTTTTCTGGTAGTACCATCAAACCCCGCACACTTGGTCCAGCCTCCACGCCAAGCCTTTCACCTCCAGCTCCCGGACGGTCTACTCGGTCTTGTCTCGTTCCTTGACTCGGCCGCGCCCAATGTACCGGCTCGATCACTTCATCCACGTTGCATTGCTTGTTCTTGCACCATGTGAACCGCACTTGATCCCATCGGCCATCGGGTCCCTCGAACCAAGCCTACTTGTCTCTCCACTCCTGGAAGGCCGCTGCAGCCAAGACCTTTCGCGTTTGTTCTTCACCTGCACCAATACAAACCAAGCGCATCCTACACGTGCAATACTTGAGCCAAGGCGAACGTCAATCCACACAACGTTGTCAACCACTCATCACGAGTGCATTGACAACACACCACTTCATCATAGAGGTTACACAACACTCACAACAACACAACACATACGACTTAACACACACAACACAAAGCCTCAAATCATCCGGTCAATCACTCATCGTATACAAACCAAGGCACATCTCAATTTAGTTTCTCACAAGTGAACAAGAAAAGTTCAGAGATAAGAAAGAGCCTCTTTCATAAGCGTGTACTGACAACCTGCAAGTCTGAAGTGGTGGTTGTGGTGGTGGGGTGAGTGACAATATATCCTGAATTATGGAACAAGCATGACCCACAAAAACAGCACCTGATATCTACGGTGCGTGAAAATCAAACACGGCAACCCTTCTTACAGGCAATTCCAACTTGCCAACAATATATATACAGGAGATAGAAGATAATCATCCAAAACACTAGGGAGTTGACGAGCTCTTCTGTTATTTTTTTTCTTAGAACGCCAAACAGGAAGGGCAGACATCAGGAGAACTGATGTTGCTTCCAGGATGAAACAACAGAGACGCGAGTAAGAAAGCACTGACGTATATCCTAGGTGAAGCGAAAGCACAGGCACGCAGAGAACACACAGGGTTGTTGCTTCTTCGTTGTTGGTAATCAGGTAGGTTTGACGCGGGTTTCACGGAACGATGAGTTAGGGCGTGTTGTGGTTTGCTAGTGAGTTCCACTGGAAGTACCACCATGGACACTGCTAATCGAGCCCCAGTGAGATTCTCCGGTTCCCATCTGCACGGCAATACTGTCCATTGATTCCGAAGTCCCACTCCTGTGACCCCAACTGGATCGCCTTGAATGCATGCCAGCCCTACCTTCCATAAGCTCAGGAAGGGTTTCCCTGCTCAAATCTGGGGATGCATGAGCTATTCTGCCTTCTTTCTCATCCAACAGGCCGCCTAGACCAACCTCCAAGTCTCTGATATCAGCTGCCGACCGAGGTTCATCCCAGGATACTGGCTTCCTGCCCAGTTCAAAATCTCCAACAGGTTTGCCCATGTTCGGGCTCATGAAACCTCTTGCTGGTGCACGTGATTGCTGTAAGCCTTGCTCTACTGGGACCCTAGCTCGGAAGTTGTTCTTGGATGGAGGGACTGCAGTGCAGAAGATCTCCATAAAGTTGTTCACAATCCCTCTGTTGTATGGATTGGCCCGCCGATCATAGCGATATCTGAAGTTCTCATAGGTTGTCTGCAAAGGGGAGGAAATGTGTGATTACTAATTCCAAGCACTAAGCTTATTAAAAACAACTGCTATTAAAAAGCTGACAGGGTAACCAACCTGGTTAGTGCTCATCAGGTAGAAATGGAAGACGGACAGGCCACCTACAAACCACACACAGATGAAGCAGTAGATGATCAGAACTATTGATGCTGGTGTCTTCAACATTGCTTTCCAGATGGATGAATGTTCTGCATCTCTGATCTTGACAATGTACACCCAGCAGAAGCCAAATACGTATAGGCAGAGTAATGTCGTCGAGAATACAAACATATAGAAGAACCGATAATTGCGCTGCAGCAGATAAACAGGCAGTTAGCACGGCATAACAAAAGCTGATGTTAATGTATAAAGATATCCACTGAGCAATCTTCAAGTAACAATACCGGATGCAATTAAACGGCTGAGTAATCATCAGATAACATTGCTTGATACAAGATTAAACTGTAAGGTATGTTCCAACAATGATATTAAATAATTCAAGGCATTCTCATACTTACCAATCCTATGCATTGCCCAACCCAAGGACAGTGGTGATCAAAACGCTCCACGCAGTTATTACAGATAGAACAGTGCGAGCATCGCGGTGGTCGATACAGCATGCAGGTGTCACAGTACTTGACCTTCACAATGACTCCATTTACAATTACATCCTTTGTCCGTGGCAAACGCAATTGCTGTGGTGTCTGACCATTTCCAGCATCATTGTTCATATCAATGGCTTCAGGTTCAGGAGGATGGGTGTTACGGGGCACTATACCAGGATCTCTACCAGAGGTAAGAAGCAGCAGTGTCAAATCCTGGAAAACAAAAGGAACTAGGTTCAGTCAGAAAGTAGTAGAGCAAACACACTACCTCACATTGTCGATAGATTATTCACTCACTAAAGCTTATACACAAAGCAATTACCTTCAATGATAATCCTAAAGCATAAAAATCTTATTCAATTTGAGATTTTGCGTTAAACAATCTTTCTTTTGCCCAGAACATGTAAATGCTATCTGCCAGCTACTCCAATTTCTCCACTTAATAATCACAGCCCAATGTGCTTCTCAGGGCTTTCATTTGCATAACCACCATTGACACCAAAAAACAAGGTTTTACAGGTTTTGCCTAGTGCATTTGTTGTTTAACCAGAGAAAGTTGTTCCGTATTGCAGATATTCATCCACCAACGGTCAGTTACAGAGAAAATGAAAACTGCATCCAAACAACCACCATTCACATAGCACAGATGCCAGAGCCTCTCACGCCATGCAATTAGATTAGTCCAATGGGTGGTTACAGTTGCTTACTTCGTTTCCGTCCATAATTTTTTGTTTAGTTCTAAAACAAACTAGTTATAGTACGGACTGACTGGGTGGTTCTTAAATTTACAGATGTGGTAATCAAGAGCCATCTTAAGGTATCAGGAATTGGTACTGCACTACTGCTGCACCAAGTGAGTGTTGAAAACCTAATGGTAGTATTGAGGATCTAACATCTCACTACCATAAGGGACTCAAATTAGTGCAATTCTAAAAGAATTGGAACTCAAAACATCAAAATCGAGGAGATTAAATAAAAGCTGGGGTAAGAGACAAGGGAGCCACAGTGGAAGTTCTTGAGAATAAAACTATGAATTACATTATATAGTGTTAATCTTTATACATTCGAGTGTCACACACTACATTTCTATATCCATATTCAAAGTGTGTGCAGTATTTCTGGCAGATTTATTCAAAATCTAGTAATTCTGGAATCAATTTAACAAAGTTTCATCAACAAACAGATGTGGAAAGTTGGAATCACCCATGTATGACAATCTACTTGATGTCATGCAAGAGAACATGACTTCCTATTTACCAAGAAGATCCCATTATCACGCAAGAGAACATGGCTTAACTGCCAATTTGAACTAACCAACTTCAGACAAGCGGGCTTCAAATTCCTTGAAATGGTTTAGAAAGAAAAAGTTAACAATAACACTTACATATATTGTGTAGACAATCACTATGACCATGATTGAAATTCCCCAATGATCAGGAAAGTCATTGATAAGATGCCTCGCCACAAATATACAGAAGACCACCACTGGTGCAAGAATGAGGAATATAGTGAGAAACAAGGATCTCACATCAGGTCCAAATATGAACCGGCCTTGCAAGAAAAACTCCTGAAAGAAAAATACCAGCAACTCCAGTAAAAAACTAATATAGGAAACTTAAGTGGCAGTTGCAATTGTTAATAGCTGTAAAAGAACAAAACATCGTGTAGTAAACACAAATGTCCACTCAACACTTCATCCATAATATCCGCTATTGGAAAAGGAACAAATAATACCAAAAAAGTACTAGAGGGATATTTTACAAAGTAAACAATTACAATAAACTAAAGAAGTGTTCAAACATTTATTCTGTGTGAATTATGATTCTGTTGACAGGGAAAGTTTCCTGTGCAAGCCCAGTGCATAATGACAGTCCCTATCATGCCAAAGTTAACCTCTCTAATTTGCTGTAAACTTGTAGCCAATTTCTATAACTCTATCCAAAAGTCAGGTGATACAGACCACTAACAGCCTCCCTCATCGTATTATCTTATCTTACTTCCAGAGAAGAACTTTGTGCCTAACTACCAAAAAGAAATTCAATTTTTTTTATTACAACATTGCATGACTAAACACATTGCCAGTGAGCAGTTGACAACAAATGCTAGTCTCTGACCACAAAACACAGCCTGCCCGGGAACTGTTCCCAATTCATAGACCATCAAAAGAAGCTACAATAGCACATAAACAAAGTCCATTAGCTATAACCTTAGAAAGGGCGCTGGTATAGAGCACTGACTAAGGATGTCAGTTTGCAACCAATTGGCCAACCTAGAGTAGCAGAATGAAAGGAGAAAGGCAAAAGTACATATGTCAGACTATGACTGGGCCTGCAAACATTATGTTTGCGTGGGCGGCGGGTGCTTCCACTTAGTAAGTTAAATTCAAAACGATAGACAGAAACAGATGTTGCTTCGCTAAATAAAAAAGTGTCATGTTCCTTCTAAAAGGATAAAGGGTTATTTGAACGAAAAGCATCCTGTACCCCTACTCCCCTAAATGGGGGGGGGTTCAAATACCCTCACATCTCCAACCTAAGTGTTAACCTGATCAACATGCCAAACATATACAAGCTTTCCATACCTGATAGCCAAGAAAAATGTCCAATGAAAAGAAAGCATTTGCTCTTCCTAGTTTCAACCCATGTTGCATAATTCATCCCAGAACAGCTAGACAGTTCCACCAACTAAAGTAATTTCTAATCACAAATGCTAATATTTCTAGCCCAAACTGACAAACGAAATATAAAAGGCAACCATTTGTACAGGATGTTCCCAATGAAATGTTCAAATTATACAGAGCACATGCCCATCCTAGTTCCAATCCACTTTTCATGATTCATTTCAGAACAGTTTCAAGAAGTTCACAAATTTAGAACTGGTGAATTTTGCCGCTATCTAGATGAGCAGTACCTGGAACTACATTCCTAGCTCCAATACTCGTTTCATAATTCAGAGCACAACTAGTGAATAACAGAAAGTCCAAACAATTACAGGCGTTCCTACCCTCCAGAGACATTTCCACAACTAGCTAACCACTATAACACGACAGTGGCATCAACATACTCAACTTTTCCACAATTGTATGCACTAAACCCCCATAATCCAAGCTTAGAAATACACGAATCACAGGCACATGGACCAAACGCAGCAAAACAACACCTAATTTCCCAACCACTCATGCGCAATCGCATCATGGTGCCTACGTCACCTCACAAAACCCTCGCTAATTACCGTACACCCAGATCCAGATCCACTGTTCACAGGCACACGGAATCCAAGACAGAGAGCTAGAGGAAGGGAGAGTGTGAGCGCTTACGTTGCTTCCCCGCCAGACTTGGTAAACCCTAGGTTGCTCGCCGGAGGCAGCGGCTCCCCCGCCGCCGCGGGACGGAGGACCGTACATCCCCAACCGCGCTCCACCTGCTACCCTCCGCAGAGCTGCAAAATTCAGCTCCCCTCGCCCCCACACGGCGCCCCCTACTCCTCTTCCGCGCACTCTCCCGGACCGGGCAAGCAGCAGACCCCGGGATCTCCCGGACCGAGCGCACCCCGACGCACACACCTGGCGCCCCGGAGCGGCACCTCCGGCGCCCGCGGCCGCCGCCGACGAGGAGCGGGGTGGAAACGAGGGGAGGGGGTGCAACCGCGGCGACCGATGCGAAGATGCGGGCGGAATGGCGAGGCACAACGGCGGAGGTGGGGTGAAGAGAGAGAGAGAGAGGACTAGTCCTCGAGCACACTTGCGAGAGAAATGCTGGCCTAGGAGAGGTACACGGCGGCGTGCGCGTAGCAGCGGGCAGTGTGCCACCGTGTCGCCAGTGGTGGGGCAGTGGTGCTTATTTTTCGGTGTGGGACCCGCTTGGCAGTGAAACAGCAGGCGCCGGAGCCTTTGCTTGACTTTTTCAAGTCTGCCAGCAGAGTTGGTGAACGGCTGAGCGCTGCGGCAGTGGTTCAACCGTTTGACCGGATGTATCAGGATTCAGGAGCCGAGTAGCCGACTAGTTATAGCTGATGATCGGAGAATGTTGACAATGGCCTAATCTAGACTTGCGGGCTCACGGCATGGCGTTTTCACGTCACTGGCAATAAGGATCAAATTTAGTAGTTTTAAAGTCTATCTTGTTTATTCGTTGTACTCTTTAGTTAAAAGAGTAAAATATACTAGCGGTCCTTAAACTTGTCACAGTGTGTGATCTATCCCCAAACTCTCAAAATGCATATATTTAGGTCCCTAAACTTGCTAAATTGTGTCATCTAGGTCCAAGGTTCTAAAAATACCCCTATGCATGATGACATGGCTGCTAATTCAACATGAAATTTTATAAGTTCTCTAACCAAATCAGTTGTTTCCATCACAATAATTAGCGAACTTTATTTGATTGTACCATAGCGATAATTATAGATCAAGAGATGGACAAACATCAGCAACATAGGGGTATTTTTGTAACTTTGGACCTAAATGACACAGTTTAGCAAGTTTAGGGACCCAAATATGCATTTTGAGAGTTTAGGGACCTAGATTATACCCCGGGACAAATTTAAGGACCGCTGGTGTATTTCACTCTTAGTTAAAACGACAGGTAAGACTATTATTAATAAACTTGATTCATAACGATATTACACTTTATCAAACTCGGAGATAAATCCTCTCTCCAAATGCATATATATGTTTTTCCATCAAATAAATTTTGCCGTAAAGCAATTGGAAATTTTGCCGTAAATGTATTTTTATTTTTTCCCTAAAGAAGGAAAGAGTGGAGAAAGTGCTTAATGCAGAGGCTACTAGTTCTTTGCCTATATTTTTCCATCTACATAGTGAACCTTCACCTATAGAACACAGAGACTTTTAGCTTGCAATGACATAAGTAAGACCGTTGGAAGAAACATTTTTTCTACAAGTAGTGATAATCTTGTTGAATTGGATAGTGAAAGGCTTACTATTATCATAGAAGTAGTCAATATGAGTGTCTTTTTCTTATTAAGCTATCACAAAAGTCAACAGCTATCATCTCACTCATACGGAAACATCCTTCAGTAATGACAATATGTTCCTTAAGTGTCAAATATTATTTTAAATTACATGCATCATAACATCAAAGAACAGAATAAGCCAACCTAGCTCTTAGTATGTCTGTGGTTGAATGAGATGAGTCATTGATACCTCTTAGTAGAAAAATACTGTCACGGTGTAGCATTGTATAGCTCCACCACGAGCACCTACACTACAAGTCATTCATCTATCCAAACAAGTACAGCATGTGAACATAGTAGAAAAAGATAAAAGCTTTAAAAAAAGATCTGGAATTGTATTGCTTCCTCTGATAAAAAATTATAACTCTATCTAGATATGTCCTAGGTCAAAATTTGTTTATGACTTCAAATATCAAATATGTTATTTGTTGACATTAATATATCCACATAGCAAATATTTCCATAACATAACCTTTTGTTTTAGATTAATATATTTTTATAGATATTGTTAGACAAAGTGTGTCACTTATGGACCGTGTCAATTTTCTAATGAGCTTATATTTTTTATCAGAGGAAGTAGAAGCCAAAAGCAACCGTGGAAGTGTTTTTGCTAGATTTTACTAGCTTGTAGGTGTTGTTTTGATGGCTATTACATGTATTGTACTACCTTCATTCCAAATTACCGTCCATTATTGACTTTCTCTCACAATGATTGACTATTTGTCTTATTTAAAAAGCATGCAAGTATAATTCATTTTGTTTGTAACTTAATCTATCATCATATTCAAAAAACTATGTCTTATTTGTTTGGGCTGTCATGCTAATAGAATCATATTTCACGCGTCTTGAGTATGATATTCATTATGAATAATTAGTAATGTATTTTAAGAGAAATTAGTGGTCGAAGTGATATCCCTTCTATAAAGAAGATGAAGAAGAACTTTCAATCAACAAATAACATCGTTGAATTTTATTAAGGTTGTTTAGTTAGCAAAGTAAGTAAGTGGCAAAGAAAAGGATACAGTTGTGTACGGACACGTAGGTTGAAGGATCCTTTCGTTCTTTCATAAGGTGTATTTTGTTTCGTTAAACCAAAGCTCATAATTACTTAATTAATCTTTTGTTTATGTGATATTAAATTACAACACTAAATAAGCAATTTTTAATTCAGATATGACAATCTCCATTTATATGATTATATCACAAAAGTTATGCATTAATAGAGTAATTGCTATTTAATGAATATCCTAACAAAAATAAATAAATATCATTATTTCAATCCAAAGTAGTACAAACCAATCAAATAAGGAAAAATGTGATCTCATGGTAAAGTTCATGTAAAGAAACAAAGGGAGTGAGATCTTCTAGTCATTTTTCTTTATATTTTTATGGAAGAAGTTCTATTTTTGACCGTCAAACTAAAGTTGGGTCCAATTTTGGCCATTTAACAAAACCAGATATATGTGACTACCAAACCATGGAACCAAACAAAATTAGCCATTCAACTGGTTTCAAAGGTGTTTTTACCTATGTATGTATACTAATATTGAAAATATGGTTCAATCATTAAAAAATCATAACTAATTAATTCAAATTAGAAAAAATGAAACCAGTACCAATCCCCCGAAGTATAGTTTATTTAATGTTGTTCTTTCTAGAACTATTTGGATCTCATCTGTTCCTTGTATAGTGTTTTGTTGCTCATATTTATGCGCGTTATTGATTTAAATCATTGTTTCTATATTAGACTAGGGTCGACCAAAGATCTTCCATGTACTCTAAGTACATGGAAGATCTTGAGGGCAACCTTGCAGGTGCCATGCTCCACCACATAAAGATCCTATTTGGACAATGTGTGTCTACTGCTTTACTTTACATTGACCTCTTGTAGTGACGAAGCCAGGAATCAAGGCAAGGGGCTGCCACTGCTTCTTCCTCCTCCAGCACCCATCTATCTTCTTCCTCCTCCAATTTTTAGGGGGGGGGGGGGGCTTGGTGGGGCTGCAATGGAGGCAGCCGGCACCCGCCTCACCGCTGCCTCCGCCCCTGACCTCTTGACTTGGTAATTAGTTTCAAACAAGATAGGAGCTCAAACATCATGCATTCAACTAATCATGTGATCGACATAAAGTATAGCAAAATGAAAAAAATAACGGTGGCGACTATGAGCAATAGAGAAACTAGAAACAGGAAAAATAAGATTAAAATAACTTTAAATAAAGCACCAATACATGGTTATATTATTAGAAACAATGGTAGTAGTTTTTCATATTCGCATGGTCTA
Organism: Echinochloa phyllopogon; assembly: GCA_033239725.1. Taxonomy (NCBI): domain Eukaryota; kingdom Viridiplantae; phylum Streptophyta; class Magnoliopsida; order Poales; family Poaceae; genus Echinochloa; species Echinochloa phyllopogon. The sequence goes on along the minus strand of BTCW01000002.1, from coordinate 41,759,106 downwards.
AAATGAATCGGTTAATTCTTCAAACAATAAATCAGATTTTACTATTTTTATAATACTGATACCTATATATGAGAACTAGCTAAAGGGCCAACTTTGTTCAATTCCATAGTTTGATAGTTAAAGATATTTGTTTTTTTAAATCCAATGGCCAAACTGGACTAAGTTAGTTGATGGTAAAAAAATGGACTCCATCCTCTTATTTACCTATATATGAGTATTTATTTGTTGTGTGAATAGTTGGCAAGAGAATCATAGACTTTAGCATGTGATGGGATGGGCAAAACTATTAGATGTACGACCAGATGCTTACTGATATAAGTTAAGGTATACAGTTACAGTACCATTTGGCTACCGCCAGTAATCGTTAGAATGAGATATCAACTTAAAATATCTATGATCCTAGAAGTAGTCAATCTTGGGGGTACTTTTGTTATTATCAGACTGTTGCAAAGTGAACCATCGTTCTTGAAGTGCATGGCGACCTCTTCAACGGCGACAGTGTTTACCTAGAGCGTCAAACATTACCCGCCGAATCATACGAAATGAACCTCCATTTTTTTCTTAGCATGTTCATAGCAGTCGGGCGAGCTGATCAGAATCAATTCTGCATGGTTGACCATTGGCATGTATGGGTACGAACCCACGATCATTTGCAGCTCTCGGCAGGCAACAAATCCCTGCTCGATTGCGCTGTAGCATTTCACTACCTCAGCACGCACGACTACGCTACAAGCCAATTCATCTACCACCACGCATACGAACACGGAGTGGTCTCTGTCTCTCTCTCGCACACCATCAAAATCCAAGTCAGTCAGGCAGACGTGGCGCCGTGACGATTCACCCAGGCCATTGACGCTGCACCGCTCGTTTCTTTTGGTCAGCTAGGCTTACGCCTGATCTTGGCCGTCGTGGATTGGCAGCGATGGATCGGACGGCCGAGCCGACAGGCATACCCAGCCGAGTTCATGGAACGTGCTGTGAACACGTGATGTGGATACGGGGATCGAGTTGGGGAGGGGGGAAGGCTCCGGGTCTGGGCTCTGACCGGCTGACGGGCTCTGGGTAAGTGTGATCGATCCAGCATGCTTACAAAGCACCATAAATGCCCCCATTAATACCAGAAGGTGTCTGTGCCCATCTCCCTCCACCCACCCCGGCCTCCTCTCCGTTCTAGAGAGAGAAACCCCGTACTCCGATGATACAAGTAGAGAGAGAAACAGAACAAGCTAGAGAGAGCGACCAGGAGAGAGAGAGAGAGAGAGAGAGAGAGAGGGAGGGAGGGTCAGCCGGGGGCAGATAAAGAAACACTGCACCATTTGGGAGCTGCGCAGCCTACACCCTCACTTAAACACACTCACCTCCCTCTCTTCTTCCTCCTCCTCCCCCCTTCCCCTCCCAATAACCACAGCCTCTCTCCCTCGCTCTGCACGCACGGCCACGACGCCATGATCCCATGAACGACAAGAGGAAGAAGAGGAGGCAGGTAGCTGCTACGTAGGTAGGGGAGCTATAGACAGGACAGTAGCTAGCGGAGGAGCGAGCAACGCTGCCGGCAGCTAGCAGGGATGTACAAGAACCAGCTGCAGGAGCTGGCGCAGAGGAGCTGCTTCAGCCTGCCGTCGTACGTGTGCACGCGGGAGGGCCCCGACCACGCGCCGCGCTTCCGCGCCGCCGTCACCTTCAACGGCGAGACCTTCGAGGGCCCCAGCGGCTGCACCACGCTCCGCCAGGCCGAGCACGCCGCCGCCGAGGTCGCCCTCGCGCGCCTCTCCCTCCGCGGGCCCTCCACCTCCCTCGCCGCCCTCGTCCTCGTAAGCCACCCACCCACCCGCCGCTCTTCTTCTTCTTCTTCTTCTCATCGCTGCTCTTGCTTCTCCGGCGTGACGCGCCAACTCGTATATGTGCCCGTGTAGGATGAGACGGGGGTGTACAAGAACCTGCTGCAGGAGACCGCGCACCGGGCCGGGCTGAAGCTGCCGGCGTACACAACGGTGCGCTCCGGCCCGGGCCACTCGCCGGTGTTCGCCTCCACGGTGGAGCTCGCCGGCATGAGCTTCGCCGGCGACCCCGCCAGGACCAAGAAGCAGGCGGAGAAGAACGCCGCCATGGCCGCCTGGTCCTCCCTCAAACAGAGTACGTAAACTCAAATCCTGCGCAGATCCTTACGAGACTCGGAGCATCAACGACAGTCCAAACTAAACCACCATGATTCTCGTGCTCGCAGTGCCGGAGGCGCGCAAGGAGCCAGGCGCCGGCGACGAGCAGGAGCACGTGATCGTCGCCAGAGTTCTCGCCGCGCTGAAGCCTCGGGACGACGGCGACGCCGCCGGCAAGGCGGCGCCTTTGGCAAAGCACTGCGGCCCCGGCGGCTCTTCTCCCTCTGCGCTTCCGAGCCCGTCGCTGTACAGACACCAATGGCGGCCTCGGAACGGCCCTGCCCAGCCGCCAAGGGCGGCGCCCTTGCAGCCGCCGCCGGCGGGACCCAGGATCCTGCCTCCCCTGCACCTGCTGCAGCAGCCGGCGCCCAGCTCCAGGGACGCCGCGGCGGCGGCGGAGCTGGTGCGGATGCTGGAGAGGGTCATGGTGAGGGACAGGGCCGCCGCCGCGGAGGCAATGTCGCCGTCGCCGTGCTACTACGCGCCCGCCCCGGCGTACCACCACGCCGCCGCCGCCGCCGCGCCGAGATCCTTCGCCGCGGGCGGGTTCCACGCGCCGGCGGTGAGCGTGCGGTCGGTGATCCCGGTGTGCGCCGCCCCGCCGCCGCGGCCGCCGGCCAAGGAGGAGCGGAATGGCCCAGTGACACCCTCGGATGCAGGCAAGAGGGTGTGAGCTCGTGGTCAGCTTTTGAAGCGCAAAGGAAGGAAGAAATCGTTAGTTTTTATCAACCCGGTTCTGTTCTCGCAGGGGAATTTTGATCACAACTTGTTCTGTACAAAAGTTGTGTACGATGTCAACCACGCGTCTCTCTCTCTCTCTCTCTCTCTCTCTCTCTCTCTGCCTCTCATTCTCCCTCTCTCTCTCTCTCTCTGGTGATTTGGCCACGATCGGGATGGTGAGATCTTCAGAGAGCTCAGAAAGGCAGCCATGACCTCCATGTCCATGAAGCTGGATGGCCCGGTCATCAAGGGTTTTAGATGGATGAACATATGATATAGTTGTACTACTGTTCTAGAGCTTCAGTAGAAGCCATGCTCCTGCTCCTCCCGTGTTAACCATCGTATCATCCCGTCATCTCTGCATCCGCATACGTGTCTCGCCGTGTACAAAATCTACCACCTCATATACAACCTTTTTCCGATGCTTCTGAGATTTTCTGTCTGCTTAAAAAAGGAAAAAAAACCAGAACCATTTCACTGCAAATTCAAAAGGCAGTGACCAACTGACCTTTTGTTGAAAAAAAAAAGCTCTCTACTACGAGTACTGTCAGTTGCAGCTTCACTACGGTCTACGGAGTGAATGAATCAGCCGTATGTATGCGAGCGTTACCCTCAAGAATCACACGAGAAATCGACTCGGACGGTACACAGGAGAAGGAATCATTCAAGGATCGGAGGAGGGGTACACATCTCAGATCCAAGAGTTTTATGGTGACCTTGACTGCCGAACAAACGGCACATGCAGACCAGGAGCCGTCTAGGTCATGCGGTTAGCGTCCCAGATGATGAAGGCTAATCCCAATGGTCGTCTAACCTGCCACCCCTGGTCGCTAACTTCTTCTTCACCGAAGTGCTGTGCTGCCCTGCCCGGCTCTTCTTTCACGCAACACAGGCACAGAGCAAGCGCTGTGCTGCTGTGCAATGGTGGCGACTGGCGAGGCAGACGCGAGGAGGAAGAAGGGTGTAGGGTGGGTGCTAGAGAAAGAAGAAGAGGCCGGGCGGGGCGGACGTGTGGTCACCACCGAACAGTAGCTCTCCATCTCGAGACATTTAATGGGCGAAGCGCAGGCATTTATTGCCTCATCAGAGGGCGGCCAGGGGAGAGGGGGGAGAGCGAGATGGCAGGCACACGCTTTAATGGCGGGGCAGTGGCCATTTACTGGGCACTGTCTTCCCGCCATCAATGCTGCCATCGGCGTACGAGAGGAGAGCAGGGCAGCAGCGAGCGGAGCAGCACGACGACACGAACCCATGGCCCATCCATCGTCTGCCCGTGCGTGGCCCATGGGCGAAGCGATCGAACACGAGAGGAGCTAGCGACCCACGCACCTCCGGCGTTTCAATCAATGGTTGGATGGATTAATCGGCGGGTAAATAATCCACGGTTGCCAGGCTTTGAATTTTTCAGGCGTTGGTAGCATCGTAGTATCTCTCGTCCCGAGATTGGAGACGCATCGCCACGCCCGCCCCCGCCGGCCGCCGGCACCCGCGTCCGCTCGCCCGGAAGTTCGGCAACTCGCGACTCGCGCATCGGCGCCAACATGCACACACGCAGCAGTGATGATTGCCTCCACGCTGTGAGGTCAGTCCCAATCCAAGACACTACTAGTGATGTCCATAGTTTCTACATCATCAATAAATTAATATAAGACACTACCTCTCCAACCCAAACACTACTATTCCAAACTCAAATTTAATGACACTCATCTCTCACCATGTCTTGGATAACTCACTTGACACATCAGCTTTTGATCTATGTGGCATGTCATTTAATTCTATGAACGTCATCCTGTTCATTGGGTTGGGACTACCCGACCGTAGCCGGCCGTAGATAGACTACACTACTCGCCGCAGCGTGTTCGGAGCCCCCCACACCAGAACGCCGCGCCCGCACGGCTCGATCGGGTGATGGATACGCGCGCGGCGCACATGCCATTGACCGCCCCCGTCGTCTTGGTTCCGGCCTCGGCTGCCGCCCGCGGGGTCACGTTGCTGTGGCGATCCGCGCCGCATTTAATTACGCCGGGGCGTCGCGTTTGACCCCGCCTACTCGCGGCGGGCCGACCGACCGACCGACCGGTCTGGGTTCGATCTCTTGATCGCATCGCGCTCGCGCCCGGCGGCCAGGCGAGGCGGGTACGTTTGCCGGGCGGGGCGTGCGATCGAGACCAGCCAAGCCAAGCGAAGGCGAGGACTTGTTGCCGGCACCGGCACGGAGGGGGTGGGTGGCGGGTCCGTGCGGCCGGTGCGGGCTCTTCAGGCTCCTTCACGACGAGGAGGCCGGCGCACGCACGGGCCGGCGTCGGGTGGACCGGCTGTCCTGGCGCCGGGTGCGGGTACTACCGGTCCGGGCCAGTGTCCTGGCCGGTGCCGCTGCATGCCGCGGAACGCCAACGGAAACGACGGCATCGCGCGGGGGTGTTCGCGCGAGCCGGGTGCGGTTTGCTCTGGGTTTCTGGTAACTGGCTCGGTGATAGACGTGTCACGTCTCACGGGTGCTTCGTTCTGACCAGCCGCGTGCGTCCACGGATTGGGGTCGCCGCCACGGCGCTCTGCGGCGGTTCTCCTCCCCTTCCCTTCCCGGCGCCGGCCACCGGCAGCACAGCAACACCTGTTCCAGGAGCCGCCTTGGGATTGGGATCAGGCACCCCCTTCCAAGTTCCAACCCATACAGTCGCAGCATGTGTTCGTCTCGTCTGTCTTTGACCCCGCGCCCCGGCGGTCAAGGGAGCGGATCGGCGGCCGGGCCGATCGGCCCCCCGACGCAAACGAAGCCCACACGAGACGAGCCGTGGACGAGCACAGCCTTAACGCGCATTACCTGCGCTGCCGCTCCATTCCCGTGCCAAGCTCGCAACCAACGCGATTCAATTCAATTGTGCGGCCGGGCACCAGCACCATCAACTCAGCCCGTCCGCCGGTCTGAACTCTGATGGCCTTCTTCTCGCCACCGCCATAACTCCGCTTTGAAAAAACACAGGTAATTACAGTGCCGCGCCGTCTCTGAACTCTGAATGTTCGTTCCTCCCCTGCTGCGCTGCCGCTGCTGTACTACTTCAACTTCGCTGGTTCAAAGACATGCTCTTCTTTATTCCGAAGAAGTGGAAGAGAATGAACTGAGTGGCAGTGGCATCGCCCGCTCGAGGTTCCAACGCCATTTTGCACGTCTCTGCACAAGCATTTACCTGCCACAGTGGGGAGATCCGGAGATGAAGAAGAGAGTGAATTTAACGCCGTCTGACAGGAAGCCTCTGTAGAAAATCTTGGAGCCTGCCCACCTGAAACAGGGTTCAGGTTGTTCTTGTTCGCACTGCCGCTACGTGACGACGCCCGTGTTTCTTTAATTCCTGGACAAAAATTTCCAAAAGAAATCTTAGATGCATGAAGTACTAAATGAAGTCTATTTGCAAAATCCTTTTAGGGATGAGTGCAACTTTCCACGACGAATCTAATGAGTCTAATTAATCCATGTTTTGCTACAGTACCATACTCTACTCGTGCGGTCAAAGGCCTCATTAGATAGATCTCGCGAAATAATCTAATGTTGTAAAGGTAGTTTTGTAAACTAACTTTATTTAATATCCTTAATTATTGGTGAAATTTTTTTCCAGGCCCAAAAAAAACACGTCCGACGTCGTCGCGTTCTGTTGCGACACCAGTGTCCAACCGCAACCGTCCATGCGCGCGGCGGGCCGTGCCGCGCGTGGCGACACGGGCGGTCGCTGTGGTAGGCGACTCGCTGACCGTGAGGAGCTGATGGAGGAGGATTCCATTTTAGGTTGGCAATCAAGAGGGCCTTTTGACCATAGCAGTGAAGGAGGACTGGGCTACTAGGAGGAGGAGGCCCTCTGGCCCTGCCGCCCGCATCCTGTATTCCTGTTACTGTTACATTGGATCGAGAGGTGGCGATCAATGAATGTGGGCGGCCCAGCTGCCTGGAAATTCCTTCCTTCCACGAGGACGGGCTTTCAGCCACTCGGAACCTTCAGGTGAATAAACCGTGAAATGAATTGAAAGGGAAATGAATGGCGAACGTTAACCTGCATCTGCTTTGTCCGTGTAGCGTTCCTGCAGGAAGACAACATGGGGGGAGGAAATGTCTTTGGGCTGGAACAAGCTGATGATCGATCTTAACAAGTATACAAGTGCAGGCCGTAACAAAACAAAAACATGATAGTAACCCGCAGCAAAATCTCACGACCTGTTCGGCTGGCTGGTGACTGATGGCTGATGCTGATTTGTGCTCTGCTGGCTGGCCGCTGATAAGCCAAACGAACAGGTCGTCAGGTGATGGCGATACGTCTCAAGTGCACACGCGGCAAGCTTAGGAATGACAAGCCATCATACAAAAGGAACACAACGCTCTAACAACCAGTTTGCTGAACTGTAAGTAACAGATTCAACATGCATATAATAAAAAGGTCCAGCTATCGCAACACACGAAAATCATTTAGCACAGCCCGCACGAGCATTTACCCGCCACAGTGGGGCAAGAAAAGTGAATTTAACGCCGTCTGACAGGAAAGGGCCTGCCCCCAGTGCCCACCCACCCACCTGAAGCAGCAGGTGAGGGGGCAAAGGTTTCTACTGTATTTCTATTCTACTGCTATTGCGTCGCGTCTGGCGCGAGGCCAGCCAGCGTCAACCGCAACCGTCCATCATCGCTTGCGGCGGCGCAGGCGCAGCGGCCCGCGCGCGGCAGCACATGACGCCACAAGCGGTCTCTGTGCCCGGCGACCGAGTGACAGTGAGGGCCTGATTATTGATCCTGACAGTGGATTCCATTCTAGGTTATCGCTGTGCCGGGCGACCGAGTGACAGTGAGGATCTGATGGAGGATTCCATTTTAGGTTGGTAACAAGAGGGCTTTTTTGTCCAACAAAAGCAGTGGAGGGGGCCTGCTCCTGATCCGCTGACCACATGGTATGGGGTGATCGGGGTTGGAGGTGGAGGATCTACGGTGATCAATGCAGGCAGTCCAGCTAGCCGCCGGAAACACACTCGTCCTTCTTTGAAACGTAGGAATTTCACAGAACTAACGTAGAAATTTCACAGAAAAAACATTCATTTCTAAAATAGCGTAGGAAACGAAAAAAATCTTGTATTCTAAATGAGGCCCAAATTCCTCGAGTATGGGGTCTCCATTGACTCAAAAGAACCCTTTGCCTGCTGCAGTTTCTCACAGCAGTAGACAGAGGCGTCACACACGGTCAGTATCAGTCAATCTGCCGGCCAAACGTCGTGATGGATGACGACGAGAATTGGTGCTTTTTGTCTGCGTTGCAATTCCTGCAGGAAAGTTAACATCTCGAGGAAAGGTAAAATTGGACTAGAGCAGTGAGCAGCTGATGAACGATCTTGGGCTAGAACAAGCTGACTATTGATCTTGCCCACAGCAGAATCTCAGTGATACCTCTCAAGAGCATACACTACAAGCTTAGGCATCACGAATCATACAAGAACTTGCAGGAACACAATGATCTAACAAGCAGTTTGCTTAACTGTAAGTAACAGATTCAACAAGCACATATATATACAATAATAATAAAAAGAAGCAGCTCTTGCAACACACGAATTAATTAAAGCACACGATCAGCAGTGTACTTGTTGGAGCAAATTAAAGGCCTTTCTAACCTAACACACAGGTAACCAAAGAGAGAACAGTGCCACCATTGATGACCAGTTTCACACACATCGACACACTTATTCGAGACATTTAAAACCGTGTTCTCATGGCACAGGTATAACTTTATAATGATCATGCATAGACTCCATGGAAACAACAGGCAGCAAAGCTGAGCCTGTAGTAGCTTCTGCACAGGGTCTCCTAGCCGTTTTCTATTGGTAATTTCTCCCTGGTCCATCCCTTCCCTCATAGCCCGGTGAACCTGCGTTGTAGTTACTGCTGCCTTGTTGGTAGTTTGCATTGCCAGCTTGGCCTGGGTAGCCTGGTGCACCGCCGCCACCATAGCTAGGGTTGTCACCTTGGTAAGGAGGCGGCGGGTTTCTGCTCTGGTAAGGGCAAGGGGGTTCACCACCTTGAAAAGGAGGTGGGCTGCTTCCCTGGTAGCCTGGCCCTCCACCTTGATATCCAGGGTTGTTGCTCCGGTAAGAAGGGTCTGGGCCACCATGCATGTTACCACCAGGTCTACCCTGGTACCCAGGCAGTCCACCGTGGTAGCCAGGAGCACCACTTTGCTGATAGTTCGGAGCATTTGATCGGTACGACGGTGGACAGCCAGCATTTGGCGGTGGAGGCATGTTGCCCTGAGCAGGGTGCATCGGAGGAGCATCACGAGGTGGCATAGGGTTCTGCCCTGGAGGGGGTTTGTTAAATCCCTGCCCAGGGGGCACGTCTCTGTTCTGGAAGTTTTGCATGTTCTCCCTTCTCCTATCATTGCGCCGTGGTCTATGCTTGGCTTTTTCATTGTTTCTCACCCACTCCTCATGGTACTTAGGGTCATAAGGAACAGCCTGTCCATTTATAAAAGCTAGGTTCCCCTGCAACAAGACATTGGCGATCAGATATACATAACAAAATTCTTGCCACTTCCGTCACATGCCACAGATAACTTAAAACAGATCTAAATTGTAAATGAATTTTGGTTATCAGCAACCTGAGTCAACAACACACAAAACAATCCACTATTCGCAACAGATTATCTTTCCCAGAAACTAAACTTAACAGGCTACAAAAGCACGTATTTGAAATGCTTCCTTGGATGCAAAACACAACAGAAGCAACCATATAGAAAACACTAGAACAAACAGATTAGAAAGCAGTTGGTTTGAAACCACACAATAGGACTCACACAGTTCTCAAGTACAAAGGCAATTGGCACTATCTACAATAACTGCAATTACGATCGCATATGTACAGCAGAATATAACCTCCAAAGTTGAACATAACAAGTAATCACTTGTCAGCATATCTGTTAAATTGGATTTGTTATCTGTCATATTGGTACTCTTTAATATGTTCCCTTAGACTGAAGTTACAAAGTTCACCTACATATATTTAATGCTAGAAAATTCCACATGATCAGGAATGATGAGGTATCCATCTATATAAAGTTTGATACTAAGCTAGCAGAAAAGGTAAAGGAGTAATGGGCAACAGAAATTTTATATATACAACTAATGATTTACAGATAAAAGTTAAGATTCTAAAAGAATCACAATTAGCTCAATATATATAATATATTACACAATGGACTGAATTCCCCAGGCTATAAAATCCAATACAAAGAGTGACATATAACACAAGCAGCCAGCATCATGAGAAAGATATAGCTGGGGATCAGCAACTACTATTAACTGGTAGAGATATATAGCTACACAGGAAGCACATATGTATTACCTCCATAGTCTTTGTTCTTGACATCCAGGTATGAATCAGGAAGAACCCAGCGGACATTGGGCAACTCTGCGAATAAAATATATCATTGAGGTTACAGAAAAAAAATTGAGCTAACTTCATCGCATACTGTCTTTAAAAACTATAATGCGGCAATACCTTTGATTTTGTAGGATAGCTCCTCAGATACAAGGGCACCAAAAGCAAAGTAATGACGAGTTGACACTGAATATATGTTTTGCCTTGCTTCTTCCTCGCTGGAATAAGGACATATATGAGATACAAAAAAAATAAATTCAAAAATAAATATAGGAAATTAATAATACAACGTATAGTTGAAACAACAAAATGCTTGAGCAAACAACTGCACTTTGATGTCCTCAAATCCAAGCCCTACTTCAGTTCTAAGAGATAATTAAGTATACTGACAGTCATCAGGGTTTCAAAAAACAAACATGATCTTGTGCTAAGGATCATAATAGACACAATCCACGTGCGTACAGATACAATATCCTGAACAAACTTGAATAAGAGGCATCATGCAAATCATGATAAATAGACAAGGTAACGGGCCCACATCCAGGTCATAGAAGGCCAATTACTAATTACCACCCTGCTCTCCTGAGATTGTCCTTAACCATCTAGGATGCCCGGCCATCTCCTCTAGGACTCCTTGCTAATTTTCAAAGAAAATAAATGATGGAATTCGAGAATAGCACTCCAATTGAACTTTTGACACGATAAATTCAACAGAGATTTGTTCCATAATGCTACCAAGAGAATAACCACTCCTTGACTCACTAATTCCCACTTGAACAAAACTGCTGAATAAATGGATAGAAGAAAACAAGCACACTCCAACAGTGTATGGCATGCATAGCAAAGATAGAAGAACTGTCAAGGACAAGTGAGTCTCCAATAAATCACTGTGTAAACACTGATGAATGTAATAATAATACACCTAAAAAAGGTGACTACGACTAGATCATCAAATGATCACATGCCAATTAATCAGTAGACATAATTTCAAGCACTGTTGATGGTCAGTTATTGACTACATTGGATGGGAAAACACATCCAAACCCGAACCACCCATGCGTAGTTCTCGTCACATCCACCAGAATGGCAAGTGATATTGCATAGAACAATAACACAATATTGGTCAGACCACCTTATCAATCCCCACGCCACCCCCTCAAAAACGCAACCACAAAATCAAATCAGGCGCGCGCCAATGTGAGATGCGCGAGATCGAGGGGTGAGATCGCTATACGGCCATACCTTCCAACGACCTTGGCGAGGGTCTTGACGTAGGTGTCGATGATCTCGTCGCGGATGACGTCGGGGTTCCCGGGATCCCCGGGGGGCGGCTCCATGACGACGAGCCAGTGCTCGAAGTCGCAACCGTCGAGGAGGATAGTCTCCTTGGGCGGCCGGTTGCTCCAGTTCGGCGACGACGTGGCGGCCTGCGTGGCGAAGAGCCTGGCGGGCGCGGACGGGAATGGGCGCTGCGCCGCTGGGAGGAGGCTCCCCGCCGCGGCGGCGAGGGGACGGAGGGGATGGTAGGAGAAGGCGCCGCCGCCGATACGGAGGGGCGCGGAGAGACTGGCGAGGCGGAGCGCTCGCGACGCCGACGCCATCGGGAAAAACCCTAGAGGAGGGGACGGGGGAATGGAAGAGACGGCGAGGGTTTAAGATGAACAGAGTGCGGATTTTTTTTCCTCTCTAGAAAGCTCAACGATGCTTGATGCGATCCAGTTAGTTAATGGATACGTCGGGCTACAAAGAGGCCTAAGATCTCGATTGCCCAAGAATAGGTCCAGGATCAGCCCACTCGGCTGATCAAAGACGACGCTGGAGATCATGGGCCATCCGTGAACAAGGGGAGTGTAGTTGCAGTGTATATGATCCCTAAAAAAAAGTTGCAGCGTATATGTGCATCTGTAAATTAAAGTTCGTCGCAATGATATGGAATGATTATTGATTAACCTGATCCGGTTTCATCATCCTTGACGAGTAGCAAAATGCTATACGACCACGAGCATTTTGGTTGAAAAAAGAGACACACCAATGTCCAATCCTAAAACTAAAAATGTTATTCATGGGAAGCAGAAAAGTACATTGCTGACGCTTTCAGTGTTCGGTACGTCTGAATGAAAAACACATTTTGATCTTCACTGCGATACAACTGGGTCAAACTCGGATGCTATATGTGTTGGCAGTTGATATAAATATGACGAAAATTTGCTTGGTACCTACTAGCTGCTTGGAGAGGTCCTCGATCGGCAGTTTGGAACTCACTTGAGGTGTGGTGGGAATGTCGATGCTCAAAAGCTAAGTATGTATGTTCCTTGAAGGCAGACGCCATGTTTTGCTCCGTGACCCACCCATGTTTTGTAAACACGCATGAATCCCATCATCAAGTGACGAATGAAATCTCTCGGCTTTTGTCTAAAATAATATATCTTGTTTTGTAAAAAAAGATCTGCTCGTGTTCTAAATGATCTCACCTCCTACTGTCCTTCGCTCTGACTAACTTAAACAACATGAATGCTTTTGAAGATTTATCACTTTCATTCCTTTTGTGAAACATCACTTCATAAATTTAGGGTCAATAACGTATAAAAAAATTTAAGGATAAATTTAGACCCTTCAACCACACACAAACCCTTGTTTTCAACCCTCCTGCAGTACCAGGACAGGCCGACACGAGACACAGTGGCAATAACCAAAGCTGTAATTCTGGCGGTAGGGATGTACAATAACCAAAGGTATAATTGCAGTAATAAGATGAATAAATAATTTTGCTAGTAGTAATGGTAGTGTACGTGCCCATAGTAGTGGTGGTGCACTGCTTGGCCTTGGTAGCCTGGTGCACTGCCACCTTGGCCTGGTGGCGCGTTGGCACCATGCAGAGGTGGTTGCCCGGCCGCGCTGCCATTCTGGTAACCTGAACATTCGCCTTGACGTCCATTGTTGTTGCTCTTGTCAGCATTGGCTTGGTAGCTGTGCACTTTGTCATCATGGTTATCTGGGTCACCTTGGTTGCCATCGCGCATCCTGGAACCAGGGTTATCTTGGCGATCTTGGTTGGCAACTTGGTGGTGGACAGGAGCACCACATTGCTCAGGGTTCTGTCTAGAACCTGGTGCATGACAATCCTGATGAGAGCTTTGCACATGGTGCTGGTAAGTCGGTGGATCATCATGGTTTGGCGGCAGTGGTGGCGGCGGGTTGCCCTGAGCATGGTGCATCGAAGGAACACCATGGGGTGCCAGAGTTTGCTGTCCTGATGGGGAAGGGCTGCTGAATCTCTGTCGTCCAGTGGGCTCATCTCTGCTCTGAAATTCTCTTGCATATTTTCCCTTCTCACAGAACTACTAACAGGAGGCATATGATTGCCGTTAATTCTTGCATTGTTTCTCACCCACTCCTCGTGGTACTTGGGGTCATAGGGAACAGCCTTGCCATTTATGAACGGTTCTCCTGCAAACACAAGGAAAAGGTATAAAAGACATACTACTGTGTACATAGGCTTGTGTCTTTATTAATGACAAAGGTATCTGTTGTAAATGATGACGAATAAACGACAAGAAGTAAAGGAATCACACCGCAGGAGACACGGGATTTTAACGTGGAAACCCTCCTAATGTAGAAGGGAAAAAACCACGGGCGCCAGCCAGCAAAACTTTACTATATGAGGTGTGTGTTTACAACGCCTATTGGCGGCTTACAAGAGGATGATTTTTCATCAAGGGCAAAGCTCTATTATATAGGCAGCTCACGTGACCGTGCTTGGTTGCGTTGCCGATGTGGGACTAAACTGTGCACTCATGAGAGGAAAACACAGTACCCCTTCGCTCCGGCCCAAACCTCTGGTGGTGGGCCTCCGCTTCGCTCCGTCGGTGAATTTGGATCATATCACAACAAACTCCACCTTGAGACAAATTCTCTTGCAGCATCTTCACTTCATCCTGAATCATCATGAAGAAAATACAACTGGCGCCAAATAGCCTCTTGGGCTAATTAACTAAACCAACTAAGCTTGAGCATAGCTCAAACTTAGCAACAGGAACATGTTTAGTCATTATATCAGCTGGATTATCATGAGTGTTGATCTTGCATACTTTCAGCTTACCTTCCTCAACCACATCTCGTACATAATAATACTTGATGTCAATATGCTTTGTCCTCTCATGGAACATCTGATCTTTGGTAAGGTAAATAGCACTTTGACTGTCACAATATAAATCAATGCAAGAAACAGCCCCAACCAGCTCAGAGTACAATCCGCTCAGCCAAATTAATTCTTTGCACGCCTCAGCAATAGCCATATATTCTGCCTCAGTAGTAGACAAAGCCACAACAGACTGCAAAGTGGCCTTCCAGCTCACAGCACAACTGCCAACAGTGAACACATAACCTGTGAGCGACCTTCACCTATCAACATCAGCAGCAAAATCTGAATCAACATAGCCAATAAGTCCCTTCTCAGTTCTGCCAAACTTCAAACAAGAATCTGCAGTGCCTCTGAGGTACCTGAAAATCCATTGAACTGTCTTCCAATGTTCTTTACCAGGATTAGTCATATATCTACTAACCAGACTCATAGCATAAGATAAATCTGGACGAGAACAGACCATGGCATACATCAAAGAACCAACAGCACTAGAATAAGGAACTCTAAACATGTACTCAATATCCTGATCTGTACTAGCACACTGAGCAGCTGACAATTTGAAATGAGCTGCAATAGGAGTACTGACAGGCTTAGCATCATCCATGTTGAAACGCTGAAGAATTTTCTGAATATAATTCTGCTGACTAAGAAATAGCACACCAGATTTTCTATCTCTAGTAATTTCCATGCCCAAAATTTTCTTAGCAGCACCAAGATCTTTCATGTCAAATTCGCTACTCAATAATTTCTTCAACTTAGCAATTTCGACTTTACTCTTGGCAGCAATCAACATATCATCAACATAAATGAGCAAATAAATAGGTGATCCATTAACATGCATGATGTAGACACAGCTATCAAATTTAGACCTCTTAAAGCCGTGCGACAACATAAATGAATCAAACCTTTTATTCCACTGATGAGGGGACTGTTTCAAACCATACAATGATCTCTTCAACTTGCACACAAAATTCTCCTTGCCTGGCACTATGAACCCTTCTGGCTGGTCCATGTATATATCCTCCTCAAGTTCACCATGCAGAAATGCAGTCTTCACATTTAACTGCTCGAGCTCAAGATCATGTGCAGCAACAATACTAAAGAATGTTCGAATGGAACTATGCTTTACCACATGAGAGAAAACATCATTATAATCAACACCAGGAATTTGACTGTAGCCTTTCGCTACTAACCTTGCCTTATACCTTGGAGGCTCGCTTGGAGATAAACCCTCCTTTCTCTTAAAGATCCACTTGCAGCAGACTGTCTTCTTCTTCTTTGGCAATGGTACAACATCCCATGTGTGATTCTTCTCAAGTGACTGCATCTCCTCATGCATAGCAGAAATCCACTTCTCTTTATCAGCACAATCAATGGCCTCAACATATGCGGTCGACTCATGTGAATTCTCCACCTGTTCAGCACAACTCAAAGCATAAAATGAGACGTTTAGGAGGTCCACAATTTCTCTTTGACTTGCGCTGAGCAATAGGTAAATCCTCCTCTAGCTGCAAATCAGGTGGTAAGTGCTTAACATCATCATGAGCCTCATCATCAACAGCTTGATTTTCCTGATCATCCACAGGTGGCTCCACCTGCTCGTCTGTATCATCATCCACATGCTCCACCTGCACGCTCATATGCTGCAGCCCTTTATTAAAATTATCTGGAACATGATCTGAGGACAAACTGTCATTAAACATCACAGATTCATTGAAAACAACACTCCTGCTCATGAAAGTCTTTTCAGTTTCGGGATTCCACAACTTATATCCTTTAACTCCCGAACCATAACCAAGAAAAAGACATTTAATAGCTCTAGGCTCCAATTTTCCATTATCAACATGAGCATAAGCAGTGCAGCCAAAAACTTTCAACTGTGAATAATCAGCGGGTGTGCCAGACCATACCTCAATAAGTGTTTTCTTATTAAGTGGAATAGAAGGCGACCTGTTTATCAAGTAGCATGCGGTGTTAGCTGCTTCAGCCCAAAAGCGCTTGCTCATCCGTGCATTGGACAACATGCAACGAGCCTTCGAGATGATGGTCCTGTTCATGCGCTCAGCCACACCGTTTTGCTGCGGAGTATACGGTATGGTGTGGTGCCTGACAATGCCTTTCTGCCTACAATAATTATTAAATGCAGCAGAACAAAATTCTCCACCATTATCAGTACGAAGCACATTCACCTTCCTATCAGTTTGCCTTTCTATCATCACTTTCCAATCTTTAAAAGCAGCAAAAGTATCATCTTTATTTTTCAGAAAATAAGGCCATACTTTTCTAGAGTAGTCATCAGTAATAGTAAGCATGTAACAAGCACCACCATAAGAAGGCTTACGAGAAGGACCCCATAAGTCAGCATGTACATAATCAAGAGGACCTTTGGTGGTATGAACAGCAGTGTTGAACTTTATCCTTTTATGCTTCCCGAAAATACAATGCTCACAGAACTTCTTGCTACTCAAAATACAACCATCCAGTAGGTTTCTCTTCATCAATTCTGTCATACCAAGTTCACTCATATGTCCAAGACGCATATGCCAAAGGTTAGTCTTACTAGGTTCAGCATTAATATGCCAAAGGTTAGTCTTACTAGGTTCAGCATTAATAACAGCAGCAGCAGAAACAGAACCATGTAAGGTACTTCCTCTTAGGACATATAACTTTGCAGAATTCAGATCACCTACTGAACAAACAAGAGAACCTTTTTATACCTTTAAAACTCCGCTTGAACCGGAGTACTTGAATCCTTCTGCATCAAGTGTGCTGAGCGAAATCAGATTTCTGGTCATCCCTGGTATGTATCTCACATTCTGTAGCGTGCGTGTCATGCCATCATGAGCCTTGATCTGAACTGAGCCGATCCCCACAATGTCACACGGATTATCGTCTCCCATACGCACAACATCTCCTTTCTGCACAGGCTTAAACGAACTAAACCAATTTCTGTTAGTGCAGATATGAAACGAACATGCAGAATCAAGTATCCATTCATCATGACCAGAAACACAACCAGCAAGAACAATCAGACAATCTCCTGAATCAGAAGTATTCCCAGCACCAGAAACAACAGAGGCATTACCATTGTTATCATTGTTCTTAAGCTTCCAACACTCCTCAATAAAATGTGATTTCTTCTTGCAATACTTACAGAACTTCTTGGGTGGTCTGGACTTAGAACGCCCTCTACTTTCTTGGCTCTTGTAACGATCATTACTTTCATTGGAAGATCTGTGCTCCGGTCTGCCTCTCACTTGCAAAGCATCGCCCTTGGACGACGACAATCCGTCAGGCTGCACCATGCCTTTCATCTTTTCCCTTGATTGGAGTGCCTCATAAACTTTCAAAACGGTTAGTTCATCACGGCTAATCAACAAGGTGTCACGGAAATTTGCAAAAGAGTTTGGCAGAGAACATAACAATAGGAGACCTAAGTCCTCATCATCATACTTAACCTCCATCGACGCTAGGTCAGAAACGATCTCCTTGAACACAGATATATGGCTCATCACTGAATCACCCTCCTTCATCTTGAGCGTGAACAACTTCAACTTCATATGCATTTTACTGGTTAGATCCTTCGACATGCAGATCGATTCCAGTTTCAGCCAGAGTGCTGCATCAGTCTGTTCCTGCAGACATTCTTGCAGAATATCATTAGACAGATAAAGCTGAATTAAAGACAGAGCCTTACGATCCTTGCGCTTCTCCTCATCAGACCATTCGTTGGACAACTTGCCACCAAACTTATCCAACGCCTCATCGAGATCATGAGTTTGCGCCAGAACAGCCCGCATCTTGACTTGCCACAGCGCGAACCTCGTCTTGTAATCCAACAGCGGTAGATCAAACTTCATCGTCGTCGACATCAAGGAAACCGAATCTGAAACCGGCTTTGATACCACTTGTTGTAAATGATGACGAATAAACGACAAGAAGTAAAGGAATCAAACCGCAGGAGACACGAGATTTTAACGTGGAAACCCTCCCAATGTAGAAGGGAAAAAACCACGGGCGCCAGCCAGCAAAACTTTACTATATGAGGTGTGTGTTTACAACGCCTATTGGCGGCTTACAAGAGGATGATTTTTCATCAAGAGCAAAGCTCTATTATATAGGCAGCTCACGTGACCGTGCTTGGTTGCGTTGCCGATGTGGGACTAAACTGTGCACTTATGAGAGGAAAACACAGTACCCCTTCGCTCCGGCCCAAACCTCTTGTGGTGGGCCTCCGCTTCGCTCCGTCGGTGAATTTGGATCATATCACAACAGTATCCAATCCAACTACTGTGACCACAGGATAACTACACGTAAGATAAGGTAGCCAAGCAGGAATAAACAATTACTTGAAAATAGTAGAAAAAACTTGTCAGATAGTTAGAAGAAATTAAACCTGTTACTACCCCCATAGTCCTTGTTTTTGGCATCCAAGTATGAATCAGCAAGAATCCATCGGACATTGGGCAACTCTGAATATATTATTGACACAAGCTGGTTACAACGAGAACATTGGAGCAATATTACAACAAGAAAATTGAGAGTTGGTTGCAAAAAAGATTGCCTCCAATGATCATCATGTAGCAGTAGCAGTACCTTTGAGTTTATAGGAGAGTCCCTGAGATATACGGGCTCCAAAAGCAAAGTAATGCCTAGTTGATACTGAATAGATCTTCTTCCTAGCTTTTTCCTCGCTGGAATATCGGATAGATTTGAGATAACTTATATATAAATTAAACAAAGTCCATTTTACAACTCTCAACTATTGTCTGAGTCCAATTTTCAATCTCCACCTTAAAAGTTAACCGGCCCTCAACTATCCAAACAGTTCACCTGTTAACCTTGGCACAAGTACTTTAGGGTGATTTTGGGTGACATGGTGTTGTTATGGCATTTTAAAAACTTTTCAATTTGTTCATCGGCACCATGCAACCAAATATATTTAAGTATTTTGAAATAAACTATAGCTTGTATAGTTTTAAAAACTATGTAAAATAATTCCTTGTGAGTTATTAATTTGATTCCCTCCAGAGAAGACTGATTTTTATACTCATATGCATTTGACATTTTTTACTGAGCTGTATAAACACAACATATTAATTTTCCAAATTGGGGCATGATTTCGTAATTTATAAATGGCCTTAACTTTTTTTAGAAAGATTGAGTTGCACATACGATTATTCAGAACCTAAATGAATTTGGTATGGGGTTTTGATCAACATAATGAAAAGATTTAATTTACAACTATCTCCTATATGCTTTATTTGATTATTTCACATGCAAAAAGTATTTAGGCATTCAAATAGTATGTAGCTGTTGGTCAAGTCACCACGTCAATGCCATATCACCGAGAACCACTCTAATTTAGAGTCAAGGTCGCGAGGTGCCGAGGTAACCGTTTTTTATGACAGTTGACGAGTAAACATTTTTGTAGTTTTGGGTTGAGAAGTGGACGTACTCATCCATATTTGAAGGTTGTAAAATAGAATCTTCTCTAAAACAAATGAGAAATCGAGGTATATATAGAGCATCAAAATATACTAATACTAAGCAAATTACGTTCCTGCTTCCTATGAGATACGCTTGGGATACTAATACAAAAGTAGCATTTCAAACATGTTGAGCTTGTTTGTCAGTGATTGCTTGTGTTATTAGGGTTAACAAAACAAAAGTAATGGCAAACGCGCGTGATGCACATATGTGTGGGAGCTAGCAGATAGGGAAGAAGTACCTTCCGACGACCTGGGCAAGGGTTTTGATGTAGCTGTCGATGATCTCGTCACGCGGAACATCGGGGTTGCTGCGGTCACCGGGCGGCTGCTCCATGACGACCAGCCAGTGCTTGAAGTCGCAGCCGTCCATGATGATCGGCCGGTTGTTGTACCAGTTCGTCTTCTCGGAGGTGGAGCCGCCGGAGGTCTTCTCAACGTCGTCGTCGTCGTCGTCGTCGGAGGTTGTTGTGTCTTCGCCGGAGTTGGCTGAGTGCTCGTCGGAAGTCGAGTCCTCGGAGTCGGAGTTGGCGACCGTCTCCTTGAATTGGGCGGCATGTTGCTCGATAGCCGCGAGGAGGACGTACGTCGCCGCCCGCCGCGTCCCAGGACCGACGGCAGGTGAGAGCCACGGCCGCGCCGGGGGGAGGTTTGCAGCGGCCGCGAGCGGGCGAACGGCGCGGTAGGAGGCGGCTGCGGCGGGGAGGGGCCGGAGCCTTGCGACCAGTAGCGCCCGCGATGAAGACGCCATCCTGGAAGAAAACCCTACTGGGAGAATGCAGAGAGAGACGGGAGGGTTTAAGCCAGATCGAATTCGCGGAATTCTAGCTTTATCGATTCCAACTTTCCAAGACTATTTTGCAGTGCACGGCCACGTATGGCTGCTGCGGCACGCCGTTCATCTGGCTGTCCGTAACCGTCTAAACGGTCCACGTTTGCCCCCTGAGACTGGCGTTATTACGTGATGTTTTTGGAGAATCGAATCGATGTTGTTGTTGGTTACTAGTACGTGAAGATCATGATTAAGCAAACGTCCGGGGTTGAGCCGCCGCTGCCATGACGTGAGGAGGCTTCAATTCGCGCGGCGGCGAGTGGGCGAACGACGCGGCAGGCGCCGGCGCCGGCGCCGGGAGCCCGGAGGGGCCCGAGCCTGGCGATCCGGAGCGCGCGGGATGCCGAGGCCATCACGGAAACACGCTTTGGCGTCCGCAACTAGTGTCGTGTACTCGTGTAGTAACGCCGTAACGGCGTAAAAAGACGAGGGCTGTTCTTTGCTCCACGCTCCGTCAGATTTTGGTCACGAAGTGAACACGTACTTGCCGTCAACAGCTCGCTCCCACAAGTGAATCCCCGAGTCACCGCTCTCTCTCTCTCTCTCTCAAAAAAAAAAAGAGGTGAATCCCGGCCCGAGCTTTGAATCTATGATACACGTGGTGTGTGCACGGTATTGGCAAGGGTAGGCTAGCTAGCTCGCCGTCGACGTGACGTTGACGATGCGTGTTGTGCGCGGGACTCATCACCGCCATTGACCGGCTGCTGCGCGCGGCTGGGCGTAGCGCTCTGCAAGGCCACCGGCGTCCGCCCGGTCGACCACTCCTTCACCGGCTGGGTCACGGGTGCACCGGTTGGTTGGTCCAGGGCCGCGTGGGTCCGCCCTCAAGGCCATGTGTGGAGGCGTGGTGACTGGTCAGTGGTAACCGTCTGACCGGTGACATGCCTACCGGCGGCAGCCGGCCAGCGGCATGGCGCATTCGCCAGCTCGATCAGCTAGCGCACAGCACAGCAGTCAGCCCAACAGTACAACAGGCTGCTGGAAAACATCGAGACGGGGCCGAGGCGCTGAAGCAAGAAGTCGGCGCCAAAGTGCGCGTTGGTGCGTGCATATGCAAATGCAACGAGAGCGCAAGCAATGATCACGCTGAATGCAGCAGCACGCAAACGTAAAATGTGCCAACAAAAATGTATTTTTGGTAAACGAAGTGCATGCCACGTGCGGCAATCCCGTCACCGTATCCACGGGCAACAAAAACGTATTTTGGTAAACGAGATGCATGCATGCCACATTCAGCAATCCCGTCACCGTAAGCATGAGCAACAACAATTCAGCGATTGTATGTGTCAAAGACAAGATAGAAACGTTTGTCCTATTGAATTATTGTGTTCAGTCACAATCTGTTTACTGACAACCATTCACAAAAGAACATGTTACTATGAACTAAAAGTCAAGAGCGTGCTGCGTGCGCAATACTATACCTTGTGCTTCCTGTTACTATTCAATGTTTTTTTTGAAAAGGGAAGCTTTATTGATCTTAGACAATTACGTCAAGATGATACAATTATATAAGATCCAACCCGGCCTCTGCATAACTAAGATGCACACAGCTCATAAAAAAAAAAGAGCACCATGACCAAAAGATCATGTCACAGCAAGCTACCACAAGTGACTTCACCTTCATCCGCTTCACAAACCAAAGCAGCTCTTGGACTATGACGTAGGCTCCCGAGACAACGCCTCCAACGAGGAAACGACACGCGCACGTGCCGACATTGCAGTGACCCAATCAATTAAGACCAGATCAAAAGTTTTCACCCGAGGGAGTAATTCATCTTAATCCAAACAATGCCTTTAATAAGGTCACTGCCAGGTACAACCAATTAAGGTCAGACCTAGGAATTTCTTCCCGAAACCGGTGAATTAGTAACAATTACCACCACGACATAGTCACACAGTGTTGCTTCCCCCTTCTTACCAAGCCAATGCTTTCATATAGACCAGACTTGACCCACTTCAAACGGCCACAAACTCCAAATCCGGCAAACCATCTGAAATCGCAATCTGAGATATCATGTTGCAAAGTAGCCACTGGGTACCCGTGCATAATCCACCAGAATAAATTGCAGATGAAATCCGTCTTCGAGTAAGAGAATCCGCGAATGAAGCCAATGTGACTCATGTCTCCTGGTCTACATGAAAATAAAGGCGAAATTGAACATGTCATCACCAGATGTAGTTGCAAACCCCCCAGATCCGGCCGCCCCGGTGGAAACCGCACCGGGGGCGCACCGAGCACCTGAGGCCTCGCAGGCTTGCCGCCACCTATGGCCACGGATCTGACCATACTATTCAATGTAAGTGACTCAAGGAGATCTTTATTTCTACAAAACTAATCAGGCTGCTGGCATCCGAGCTTCTTCTCAATTCTATCTAACTTGGCAACTATGGACTCACTCACTCTCCGTTGGTCAAAGACAAGATCAATCATCACAGTCCGCTGAGCTTCAATTCTATCTACCCTAGAAACTATGTCATCGCTCCTCTGCTGACGGAAACATGCTCCATCAGTATGGTCTGTTGAGCCAAAAGTTGGGTGAAAGCTTGCACGGGCAACAAACTCAACATTGATGCTCATCTCTCTTCCCCTTTTGAGTTGATATCATCCTCGACCACCTGTCGAGACTCTTTCTTGGCTATAGTCTGCTTAAGTAAAAGAACAACTTTATCTAAAAAATGTAATGCACCTTATAACAATGACTAATTTAAGCAGACAACCGCCCGGACACAAGGCGCACATGTCTTTTTAGAAGGTAGTCAGAACTCAAAATCACATTAATAAAGAGACATATGGAGAATGCATTCTGTCACTTGGTCCACTTGGAGTGCAATGAAAGGTTAGAATATAGAAATGTTTCAAATGAAATATCTGGATACAACATATGAAGGAACATAGAAGAGACATGTGGCGAAGTTTCAATGAGATATGACCTCGTGTTACATTTTTGTATCCTCCAAAATGGCTACAATTTAACCATTTCATAGCAGTGTCATATGATACATTTTTTTGAAGAGATACGCAAGAATGTGTTCTATTAATATTCAAAAGTTGAAAATGTGCATGTTTCATTTGTTACTCTACCAATTAATAAAGAGGACGCAAATGTGCTAGAAAATTTAGAAATTACCTTCTTTCTTGAGGAGACCGATGCCAATGAATCACCTCGAATCCGTTGGCATCACCATATTGTCAGAGGTCACCAAAAAATATATCTCTTTTGAGATTCTGATTCATAAGATGTAATGGTTTCTAGTATGGAGGAATATTATTTTTGTATAGATGTACAGCTCATATACCTAACTTATGTTAATACCTTGCAAAGATATAGGTATTCCATGGAATAACAAGAAATACCCTTTGCGCCCCCTGAAGCCAAGCCAATTGTTAACATAGAAAACATGCTTATATTATGAATGGGTGATCTGATTTCATCTCTACACTAGAATCATAATCCAAGGTAGACACATCAGTTATACTGAAATTCTGTAAAGTGAACATCAGAAATGGAGTGATAATGTTAGTGCGAATGCATGCTTATTCATTGAACTATATAAGAATTTCACCTATCAATCATATGGTCATGAAAAGCTGGGGATCACAACTGGGTATAGCGGGTTCCTGAAAAAGAGAAAAGAAGATAAGCAAAAGAAGGTTACTTGATAAATAACCACATATGTGTCCTGTGAGTATTGAAAGCTTTGCGACAGAAAGATTATCACTGTCTCCAATGTGGCAATGAGGGATATTGACATATCAAGGTTGATATCTATAATCGGTGTCATGTTTGAGAGTGGGCCAAACTCATTAGAGTTTGTATACTTAGATATTAAGTTAGTCTCTACTCATTAGAGTTTGTATACTTAGATATTAAGTTAGTCTCTCTATATAAGGAGAGCAAATGTATGGATCAAAGCAACCAATGAGGATATTAAGGAAAAAGTGTATTTTTCATCCCTCAAATATTATGAAAGTTTGACTTTCATCCCTCATGTTTTAATTGGTGCAATTATGTCCCTTAACTAACTAAATCGATGCACTAATCATCCATATATTGCTTAATAATGTTTTAGTGCCATTTAGCAGTGGTTTCGACATGCAATCAAGAGAGTGAGTCACTGAGCATAGTCTTCCATGGTAATTTGAGTTTAATGGAAAAAAATTATAGACTTGAAGCTAAACTTGGTTTGACATTTGGATAGCCATGACCTAACTATGATGAACAATACGATTTCGATGACTCCCGTCTTTTCTTCTAACGCCATCAAGTCCATCGTTAATGAGCTGCCTCGGATTAGGGAGGCACAATAAAGAAAAAGAGCAAATTTTTTTATGGAAATATTAACAAAATTGATCCACACATGAATGTTGTATTACTCATCATTCAAATTTTTTGAGGAAAAATCTATTATTTTTTTATTAATATAAATGCAAGAAGAAACTTTCTAGCAATGATGATATGGATAAGCGGTGATTACTTAAATTGTTATGTGATCTAAACCATTTCTATATGACAGGTTAAACCGAGGTAGGGATGATTAGTGCATCAATTTAATTAGTTAAGGGATTGATTTGTACCCATTAAAATGTAAGAGATGAGAGTCACACTTCTATGATAGTTGAGGGATGAAAAATACACTTCTTCCTGTATCTATTAGTGTTAGGCCTTGTTTAGATCCCAAATTTGGGAGGCCAAATTTGGGAGTATGGCGCCGCATCGTAATCATTGTGTCACTGTAGCATTTCGTTTGTATTTATAAAAAATTGTCCAAACAGTGATTAATTAGGTTCAAAATGTTCGTCTCGCAAAGTACAACAAAACTGTGTAATTAGTTTTTGATTTCATCTACATTTAGTACTCCATGTATGTACCGACATTTTGATGTGATGAGAATCTTTTTTTGCATAGTAGAATTTGGGATCTAAACAAGGCCTTAGCCCTTCCTATCTCTGCCCTTGTGGTCCGGCTACCGCCTATTGATGAGATCGGGTTGCTAGAGTTTAGGATCAATCGGATCTTTACACGTGACAAACTAGCACATCTACTACTATGTCTCAAGGCACAAGTAATGCACCGAAGTTACATGACCTTGAAAGCTGTCTTTTTCAGTGTTCCTAGTAGGGAGTTTAGGAATCTTTTATAGCAATGCACTCTGTCAGTACTGATGCTGCTATGTGGTCAGTACCATGTGCTTGTATTTCAGTGTCATCAACGCTTTTCCGGATACCATAGAGAGGATGCTCAACTATCATCCAAATAATATTCGAAGTTTGTCCCAGTTATGTTTGCCAAGTGAATTGTTGAATATTTGTTAATGGACATCCAAATAGAGCGGATGTTAGGGGCAAGCCCAATGTTTATGGTCAATGTGATTTTAAGGGTGGGCCATAGATAAATGAGCTTTAGTTATTTGCACTGTTACAATGTATATGGACAAAAGAAGCTCTAAAAATATGTCCCACATTAATAGTAAAAAAAAGCTACAGCCATCAACCAAAGCCACCAGGAAGAAAGAAGAGAGAGAAAATATCTATACAACCTATATAGATCATACACACTAAAAGACTTCTCTCAACATGTAAGGTGTCTACATCATCATCCACATCATCTCCACTAAAAGAGTTCTCTCAATATGCAAGTTATCCACATCATCATCCAGTAGGGTATGAATTTATGTTGTCTACCGATTTTTTGCCGCTAATAACATCCAGGCATTTAGTCAAAGAGATATACGACGCGGTCATTTACATCAGTAGGTCTTTACAAATTATTTTTATAATATTATTTTGTATGATAATATGTGTAAATATAATTATTATTTTATTTCATGACAAAGTAGCTGCAAAAGCTCTCTCACATCCCGTAGCAATGCACGGAGAATTACCTAGTTTTTTATGTGTTAACGGTGCACCACAATAGCTATGGCGCATTCCTTAACAAACACTTATTGCTTAATGCTACCTTTTCATGCACATTGTGGGTGCGTACCAGAGAACGTAAAGTGAGCCATATACACTGAGAATGAGCCATAGCTGGCAAAAAGAAAATAATTTCTTCTCTCTCCTCTCTTTCATTCTTCCACCTGTGTGTACGTTGCTTTAAAATGTCATTTCAGCTGTGCACATTGTGGGTATGGTAATAACTAAACTTTCTTTTAGTAGGTCCTACCTTAATGCTACTTCAGCCATACACGTTGGCAGCAAAAGCGTCCACCCCACATAGATATCCAGCGGCCGCTGGCAAAGTCGTCGAGCTCCATCAGCTGCCGTTCGGCAACTCATGGCGCGCCCTTTGCACAATAAAATCGGCAACGACTGCTGTTCCGGTGAAGTTCTAACGCCCGCAACACCATACAGATACAAACTAATCAGCAGGTTCCCTCTGGCCTGCACAATCAGCAGACTCCCCTCAATTCACCAAGCCCTGTCTATTCCTCGAAACAACCGCAATAACTGCAAGAGTTTAGAAATGGTCGCAGAATCAACGAATCACATGAATGCAAATATTAGATAAGCTGCAGGCGATCTATCCAACATTTCCTCTATCACAAGCCTTCAAGGCCTTCTGTCCAAGTGAGAGATATTCACAAATCAACCAATCACAGGAATGCAAATACCGGAGACAAAACGGAACCCTGCAGGCTGAAACTAGTCACCATTACATATAACCAGGACTCAGAACTGAACTCTGCAGGTCGAAATTAATAACCAAACATGTACAGAAATGCTTGGTCCTTATTATTAGATTGATCAAATCAATCACATTGAGAACAGAGTTTTATTACATGCACACTTGTGTGTTCATCACAAAAGTACATGGGCAGTGAAAAAGATGGAATAGTCCAGTATACTGGATAGATTAACAGATAAATAAGTAAATAAGACAAGCACATGCTCAATTGATACGGGCAAGGCATATTTTGCGCTAATCATCTTCTCACAACTTTGGAAGGATAAATATCCAGGATGCAAACCAAAAGTTCAACTATGATGTAAGCATTGATCTGGTACCATAATTACTTCCAAAGGATGTTGCAAAGCACACCAGGGGCCTGTTTAGTTGAAAAAGCAACTCTCAAATTCACTGTACAAAAAGAAGATTCTCCATCACATCAAAATGTTATAACATGCATGGGAACTAAATGTAGATGAGATCAAAAACTAATTGCACAGTTTTGTTGTACTCTGCGAGACGAACATTTTGAGCCTAATTAATCAATTTTTGGATAATTTTTCGCACATACAAACGAAATACTAGAGTGACACAATGATTACGAAGAGACCCCAAACTCCCAAATTTTGGTACACCAAATTTGGGAACTAAACAAGGCCTTAGATGCAAAATAGGAGGTGGGGATTTGGGGGTTTACGGTCACATCACAATCATTGTGTCGCTGTAGCATTTCGTTTGTATTTGTAAAGAATTATCCAAATTGATTAATTAGGTTCAAAATGTTCGTCTCACAAAGTACAATAAAACTATGTACTTAGTTTTTGATTTCATCAACATTTAGTACTCCATGGAAGTGCCGACATTTTGATGTGATGCGAATCTTCTTTTTGCATAGTGAACTTTGGGGGTGAAATTTGGGATCTAAACAAGTGCCAAGACAAACAACTCCAACCAACAATGATAAAAAAATACTGAGTGACGGAGTAAGAAATCTATCATGGCAAATACACTATGTCACATATATATGGTAGTATATGGACATACTTGACAAGTTCTTGCATATGTTTGCACGTTTTACAACTTATTTGATCAAAGTGATACAACAAACAAGTTATTATATGTTGGATGTAATTTACAAAGAAAATAACGAGAGGAGCGGATTCACACGTAGATTTTTAGCTCTATATGGTTCCTCCTTCCCTTGGGAGTCTTGTCAGATGGGGCCGTCGAGGGGAACAGAGGTTTTCATTGGTACAAAAGTTAGTATAGACTTGGTTCCATCCAGCTATTGACGCGGGAATTTTTCTCGCGCACTGAAAGTTATGCGCTTTGTGACTTTCTCTGATTTTTTTTAAATGAATATAGTCAATATTTCAAAATAGTAGATTCAATATTATTTTAAATTTTGTTCAACAATCTAAATGAACCAATTTAACATTACTCCCAAGAGATCAGGAGGGGCAAACCAATATAAATATAATCAATATTTCTAAAATACAAGATTCGATATTTTTTTATAATTTAGTTAAACAATTCTAATAATCTAGTTCAACATTTTAGGTAAAAAAGTTGAGACAGTATATCCTAAATGTTGAACATGCATATGTCGAGTTAGTACATTCTGAATATTGATTTTTTTGGAAATAAAAAATAGGATACATATGAGATCTTATTTTGTTACATTAATTCTATAGAGCACAATGGTTCAAACGGTTTTAAAAATGAATAAACGGTTTAGAAGATAAATATGTTTGAATCTTGAAACTTACTCACATTTATGTTTGAATCTTGAAACTTACTCACCTTCACCCCTGATCAACCCAACAGCAGATTACCACATATTATCATCATATACTGGTATTGGCTTATTGTGCCGCGTCCACCTCCGCCCACATGAATTTGGGCCGATCCAATGATTCAGCACGAATTTTATACATTGTATAAGCCATCTCATGAAAAAAGTTTGCAGAAGCTATATATATGATCAACGGCCATTGCCCGTTCGTCAAGAAGATAGTAGCAACACCATCAAGAGTTTGTTTCAAATTGGGCCTTACTGGGCTTATTTTATAGGGTGGCCCAAAAATATTGGTTTCACAATTTGTAATTGTTTCTGCTTTTTTTCTTCTTCAGCGAGAAGCAGACCTCTGAAAACTCAAAAAGGCCTTGCGATCTTGGTGAGAAAGTTTAGTACATGGATCGCGGCTTAGTTTTGACAATCAAGCAACTCCCCAAGTCATTGGCCATTGCACATGACTTCAGGTAAGGCAAATACGCCGCCTCAGAACACGTGTATGACCACGTGTTCCGTCCACTACTACCCATATACAAATGCGTAGTACATCGGATGTCATTAGTGTACGTTACCATTCTCCATTATCACCATCACCTCCCGGAAAAATCATGGCATACACTCTTCAGATCCAAGCAACTACTAAAACAACGAAGCAGCACAACACATAGGATAAATTAACTGATGATACATAGAACATGCAGTGTTGTTGTTTCAGTCAGGCTGGCAAACTTTGAAAGAGAACTCTCCAAGAAGATTTCATCAGGTTATAAGCTTTGATCTGTTACCAGTAATCCTTGCCAAGGCGCTCATATAGGTAAACAAGTTAGGAACCTCAAGCCTCTTCAGCTGCTGATCAGGTTCTTTCAATCTCGGAACCACAACTTCAGAATCATCTGCAGCAAAGCTCTTCCTTAGCTTGTCCTGAAAACTGGGTATGAAGTAGAACTCATGGAACATGAGCCCTCTTGTCCACTCACGATGGTGGCAGTAGGTGAGAAGATGGTCAGCAAGTGTGAAGGGACGCACATACATCTGATTCATCTTTGACTTAACCAGCCGTTATTGAGTGAGTGGACGACAGGTTTGTAAGCCTTGGGCAAGGCGATGTAGACGGAGTTGCTGCTTATTGAAGGTAAGTCGTTACCTGAGACAGATAGGCACCGGTCATTGTTGAGGAACAGCGCCTGGTCTCTGAGGCTAGGCATCCGAGTAAGCTCCTGACTACACAAGTCCACCTTGAAGAGTGTAAAGGCACAGGATCTTCTTCCAGATATCTTATGCAGGACTGCAACAACCATAGCTCCCCTGGACTCGACAAGGTAGTAGCAGCAGTTCTGAGGGTGGCCGAGGTCCTTTGGCACTTCAGCAACCACTGGATCCACGCCTTTCTGTATAGGGTACACTTGCACCAGCTGCCTCCCAGCCCGTGTCACCCCGTAGAGCCGTCCGTTGAAGGGCAAGGTATTGGTGAACTGGATACGGGAGTGCAGAACGCCCCAATTTTTGCTACTCGGCTCTGCACTGATCACGACAGGCATGTTGGGAAACCAGACCACAACGGCGATGGAGCTGGGGCTGGCGACACAGACAGACGCATTAAGCCAGACGAAGGAGTCCATTTTAAATGATGCCTGCTTGCTGAGCACGAGATGGAATAAGCGGGCGAGATTGGGCAGCTGGACGACGACGCGGGTGAAGGGGTGGAGAACACGGACAATGGCGGAGCCAATGTCGAGCAGGACGATGAGGCCGTCCGTAAACCCGACGATCCGCTGCCCCAGAGCTCCGGCAGGTGCAGCCGCCGGACCCGGCCGGAGGAGGTGTGGAAGAAGGTGATCGCCTGGTCGTCGACCGGCCGGGCGCCGGTGCCCTCGCAGAGCGCAACCCAGCCGCGCGGGTGGAAGCGGCGGTCGGCTAGCGTGGGGTCCCGCGGGCTCGGGGTGGACAAGCGCCAGTGCGTGCACACGGCCCGGAAGACGATGTACTCGGCCACGTCCTCGTCCAGCAGCCGCTCGGCGATGAGCCTGGTGATGTCCCGATGGAGGGATGTCCAGTCCCGCTCCTCAGGCGCCGCCGCCTCCATGAAGCGCTTGCCGCCGCCACCGCCGCCGGGGATAAACGCGTCGAAGGCGGCGGCCTTGCGCTTGGCGCCTGATCTAGATGTCTGCTCCATTCACGGAACCAAATCCCACCAAAAAGGGGAGATTTTTGCCGCAAACAAGGCCTGAATGCGAGATTTCCCCCCGCAATCCAGGCATAAATCTTGAGAGAGCGGAAGGAGAGGATAGATCGCCTCCCCTTACCTCTCCTTGGCTGCTGATTCCGCGCTGCCGCCGGAGCCCAGACATATATAGAGCCACTAGCCAGAAATCCCCACCATCATCGACGCGGATTCGAACTCGGAGTAAATCATGGGTCGAATCCGAACCGATCGGACTTGAGGAGAGTCCGACGACAAGAGGTAGGGTGGAGGGTGGGGGTGGTGTGGTGTGTTGTGCGGGGTGGAGCGGCGGCGGCGGCGCTCGCCGTCTCTGCTCGGCCGATCCAAACACTGGCCGGCGTGGTTGGGTGAAATGGAGGAGCGGGCGGCTGGGTGACGGGGCAAGCAGGGGGATGGGAGTCATGGGACCTGCGTGTGAGAGTGAGCCAACGGCAAAAGGGGTAGTACCCGGGCGTTGGGTTGGGCCGGCCCAAGGACGCCCCAACGGCAAAAGCTCGGAAAAAGTGATACAAGACCGAGTTTGCAAAACCACCCTAGCCACGAAAATCAGGTGAACTACCTCCCTCAACTTTCAAAACCGTTCACTTTGCCTCCTTACCGTGGTTTTAAGCAGTTTTCAAGGTGGTTTAGACTTTTTTCAATTGAAAATAAATCTCGTAAATATTTATTAAACCACAAAAAATATTTCTAAGCTTCTAAAAATTCTGAGAAAAATTTTAGAGATGGAATGGGACGCAATAAATCTAAATAAAATATTGAAACTAGTGAAAATATAATAAAATTTTCTAAAATTTAGATTTAGCTCTAGCAAAATAGAAAATATATACAAAATATATATATTAAAATATTTAAATCTATATCTACATTTATGATGGTTGAATGCATTTACGATGAATGTATTCATACTGGCTTCATTTTATGTTTTTATTGAGAAAATTATTCAAGATACATTTAGAAAAATTTTATGTGTGTTTAAGTTTTTGGATATATTTTCATTTTGCTAGAATTAAATTTAAATTTTAGAAAATTTTGTAGTCATTTTCACTAGTTTTAAATATTTTATTTAATTTTTTTGCATATCAATCCATCTCTAGGATTTTTCTCATAATTTTAGAAGCTTAGGGATATTTTTTGTGGTTTAATAAATATTTACGAGATTTACTTTCAATTGAAAAAGGTAAAACCACCTTGAAAACCGCTTAAAACCACGGCAAGGAGGCAAGGTGAACAGTTTTGAAAGTTGAGGGAGGTAGTTCACCCGGTTTTCGTGTTTAGGGTGATTTCGCGAACTCGGTCTTGTATCCAGGGAGGTAAATGAGACTTTTCCCCAAAAGCTTTGCATTGCAAGTTTCCTTGTCCACGTCTTTTTGGGATGAGACAATGAGTGTTTACAGTATGTAGCAACTATGTTCTCCGTGTGACCCATTCAATTGATCTAATCTAATAGTAAGGTTATTCTTCACAATATATCCAGATATGTATCATGTATCATGTATGTATGTGTTGTGGTGATATATCCTTTGCTGCTTTTGGTTTTTATATATATCTCCTTCGGCTGCTTTACACATTTCTGCTTTGCACGTTTTTTATGAAGAAGAAAGAAGTTGTTTACAAGGGAAGTACAAGTGTGAGCAAAGCATGAACAACAAACAGGAAAGAGAAGAAGATCTAAGCTCCAAGAAGGGTATCTTGGTACAAACTTACTGAACATTGCCTGGTCGATGTGATGTTATACTTGCTATAACTAATAATTTCAACCTGCAGCCAGTATTCTATAATTTCTACCACAGTTGAGGGCTTGAGGCACTTTCTGTCAACATAATCCAACATCCCAGGCACTTAAATACAGTCTTAACCACCAGCAACAATGGTCGCGATATAGTTGCTTTGTAATAAATCGAGACACTTTGCCTTCCCCCCTAAGACGCTCTGACCACAGGGGGTTTCGATGTAGCTTTTTCTTTCCTCTTAATGAAATACGTGCTAGGGCGCACGGTCGCGAAGAAAAGGTCTTAACTACCAGCCACCACTAACATTGACAATCGACAAACACAAATATAAACCTGATATCAAAAGACACATACACTACTCGAAAAGCAGCTGGCTGCAAAAAAAAAGAAAACATCCTAATAATACATGAAAAGGTCTGTAGTGGCTCTAGTTTACTGCAGCTGAAACCGCTTGGCGAGTATCATGCTCATGTCTAGGAACCTCCGCGCGCAGTTGCTCAGGCAAGCGGTTTCTCCAGGGCTGAACTTGCTTCCCGGGGTACTGGTGATGCACTTGTCCCAGCACACACTCGTTAGCTTGCTGACCATCTGTTTGGCCATCAGCTGCTGCTTCTCTTGCTGCATAAATACATCTATATATCAGGACTTCATAGTTCAGACTGGCTGGCAAAATCTGTATAAATGATAAAGAGTTGCGAGGGGCTGTGACCTCTGCAAAAGGAGTATTGGTAACCCAATTTGTGCAGGCTGCGTAAGATTGTTTAAAGATGGATGGGCTTTTCAAAGGAGAGCCATGGGGCCGTTCAGTTTATCCATGTTTGCTGTACTGTAGACATTATTGAACAGTACGCAACCTTAACCAGTTAACCAGATAAACAGGTCGGTCAATCTCTTAAAACATCAAGCGGGTCAATCCGCGCGCTCTATTTACAGACATAACACCTTACACAAGTGCACCCTCTCTTGTAAGTTAATCAACAAAATTAATGCTACACTAGTCATGGGCTAACAGAATCCTGAATAATCTAAAGTACATAACAAGTTACAGTAAAACAGCTAGTGCTGTATATATATAATTATATATAGCCAAACTAGTGACAGGTATGGAACTTTGAAGTGAAAATCAATACTAGGCGTGAAGGCGATTCATGATCTACAGTAAGTTTTACCTGCTGATCAATTGAATTAACTGCTGATCACTTGAAAACACTAGTATATATACAATACACGTAGCAGGAATCATCACTAGGCAAACACCCCCCAGCCAACCACTGAAGCAGTGAATTCCTACGACCATAGAAGTAAAAACCACGAGGCCGGGTTAGGGATCTGGTGCGAGGCCGCTCTCACCTCGAGTAATCGTTGCAGCTCGGGCGAATTGTGTACGTCCCTGGTCGCCATCGTGGGCAAGAACTCCAAGAACCCTAGCTTTGATTCGGCGGCTTGTATGGCTGGATTGGAGCGGAAGACTATTATTATAGAGGGAGAAGGAAAACGAGGCGTAATCTAGCTATTATCAGCGGCCGTTGCCCGTTCGTCAAGAAGGTAGTAGTAGCAACACCGTCAATATCCGTCTCTATATCATATTACCGTGAAGAAAAGTGATACGGTGGCTTCGGTCTTTTCCAGAATTCCTCTTAATGTTTCTTTCCGTAGAGCATTAGTAGGTCAGAATTTAAACCTGTGGCACAACCTGGTAAGCAGAATTAGCCATGTGCGGCTGAACGATAGTCATGATACATTTAGGTGGAGTTTGACTCAAACGGGTTTATTCTCTGTTAAGTCAATGTACTTCGCTCTTATCAATAATGGCAATGTGCAAGGTAACAAGCAAATATGGCGGATGAAAGTACCATTGAAAATAAAAATCTTCATGTGGTACCTAGACAAAGGCGTTACCTTGACAAAAGACAACTTAGCTAGAAGGAACTGGAATGGTAGTAAGTTATGCTCATTCTGTTCCAGAGAAGAGACAATCCAACACCTCTTTTTTGATTGTCCTATGGCCAATTTCCTTTGGAGAATAGCTCAAATTGTTTTGAATCGTCCAAAACCGCACAACTTTCACTATATGTTTAATAATTGGCTAGTGGGTTTAAATAGAAAGCTGAAGAACCAAATGTTGGCAAGTGCCTCTGCTTTATGTTGGGCATTATGGCTGAGTAGGAATGATTTGGTTTTTAATAATTCAACACATAAAACTTTCTTGCAGGTACTGTTTCGGGGCACGTATTGGCTCCGCTTCTGGGCACAGCTTCATCAACTTGAAGAAGACAGGCAAGAAATAAAGGACGTCTGCCAAGCTTTAGAGGCGTTGGCCATGCACGTTCTTGCACACCATGGTTGGAGGTTTAGCAATAGAATTGCGAACTAATACTTCTATGAACTTTATGGTGTGTGTCCTGGTTGGTTAAATGTTTGAGCGTGCAGACGGAGGTGCTGCAGTTTTGTAAGTTTGGGCCGTAGCCCTTTTGGGTCAAGGCCGGATAATTTGCTTTATCCATTATCTAGAAAGCAACACCGTCAAGAGTTTGTTTCGAACTGGGCCTTACTGGGCTTATTTGACACACCGGCCCAAAATATATTGTTTTCCACATCTTTCTGCCGTTTTCTTTTTCGGCGAGAAGCAGACCTCTCATCAAAACTCAAAAAAGGCCTTGCGATCGGTGAGAAAGTTTAGTACATGGATGTGGATCATCATACCGTTCACATCGCGGCTTAGTTTTGACGCTCAAGCAACTCCCTAAGTCAGTCTGTCTGTCTCCCTTTTGCGTAGACAACCAGCTGATCGTTGGCCATTGCACATGACTTCAGGTAAGGCAAATACATACGCCGCCTCAGAACA
This sequence comes from Echinochloa phyllopogon, assembly GCA_033239725.1. Classification (NCBI taxonomy): domain Eukaryota; kingdom Viridiplantae; phylum Streptophyta; class Magnoliopsida; order Poales; family Poaceae; genus Echinochloa; species Echinochloa phyllopogon. Next base: position 41,723,110 of record BTCW01000002.1, on the reverse strand, counting down.
CGTGTATGATCACGTGCTCCGTCCACTACTACCCTACCCATATACAAATACTTCGGATGTCATTAGCGTACGTTACCATTCTCCATTATCACCATCACCTCCCGGAATAATCATGGCTTACACTCTTCAGATCCAAGCAATTACCGCTCTGAACCTCTGACTTATTTGCACACACACCACACCACGATCTAGCTTATTAGCTGCAGCCCGCAGCCTTCAGAAAACACCATGCACAATTGCACATGGAGGCATCAGGATGGCACTGTGCTGATGGCCCCCTCCTGCCTGTCAAACAAGCAATCAATCAACAGCTTAAAAGCAAAGCTAATCCCTGACGCCGTGGCAGCGCATCCTGATCACCTCATCCAAGCGAAGCCCATGCATGCATGCCCCGTGCACGTGGGCCTGACCTACCATTCCTACCAATGATCCCTCGGGGGGCTTTGGGCGCAAGCCGTGTTCCTCCGAAAGCGAGACACCTCACATCATCACATATGTGTGCCTCGTTACTCGATCGGTTAGCATTGGCGAATGCTGCTTTATTTTTTTTTCAGGGCATGATCTTGTTAGACCATTCAACACTTGATTCGCCTTTTCGATCTGAGCTTGTTTGGAAAGCTGAAATTTTACAGGAATTTCGTAGGTAGCGGTTCGTACTCAGAGGTTTCAGAGAATTCATGCGGTCCAAACAGGCTTCTTTTTTTTTCACCTTTGGATAGATTTAAGAGCACCCCATGCTTTCGCCCAAAGCTAGGAGCAAAGAGGAGTTCGAGGTGTATAATATCAGCCCGTCAAAAGCCTGCCTGCCTAACCTAGGTTCAGAACTATGACCACAGTCAAAATTCACGGTTTAATTACGTTGTTCCTTTTTTTACATACTTTCAACATGCTAGCACGTCCTAATTGGCCAGCAAGTCTAGCTCGATCCGGCTAGAATAATGTTCAGAAGTCACGTCCAGTAAAAATTTAAAAAAAACTCACATATGGGAAATCAAATCATGTCAGTCCCCTGGTCCAGCTGCTTATCCGGCGACAGAAGGCATCAACCTAACCTTCCCTTTTCTATTGCTTCGATCAGGGGGCTTCGCTTTGTTTTCGCTTCTTTCTCCTTGACAATAATTTACCGGCCGAGAAGATTATCAATGCGGGTGTCAGTTGCTTCGTTCCACGGGCAAGCTCTCGCCGCGCACAAGTCAGAGGCACCCGCACTCCAAAGGCATTGACGATGCGCTACGCCCCGGGTCCCGGCCGCGGCCGGCCTGCGAAAGCAACCCCGGCTGGCCGGCCGGCCAAGAACTAGCCATCGATGTGCTTGCTCTGCAATGGCGCATGCATGCATGGGCTTAGATAGCAATTATGCAGAGATGGATCAGATTGATGGAACGGTCTGAAAAGGAAAGTGTTTTGATCAGGCTTTAGTCTTTGATTTTCAGTAATGACCGATTACGCCACTGTTCACATTTGCACATGATCGATGGATGCGTCGATGGCCGAATGGGGTTTCTGAGTTCCTACGTTAGTATTGGCTAACTTGTGTTTGAGGAAACGTAGGACGTCCTAGCTAATAACCTCTCCCTCTCTCTTTCTCTTTCCCTCTCTCTTCCTATGATTGATCTTTACCTACTGCACATACCTTTCCATGCCTGCTTGCTTGTTCTGTGCAGCCATCTCTGTGCTCTTGCTGTTTGTTTAAGGAATAGACATGGCATCAAGTGAGCTGACAGGCTTGTTGGAATGGACTTTGTGATGCAGATGCCCTCCTAATCCATTTGCTCCAACTAGGCCTTAAAAGGGCGGCCTCAGGACATGCTCAGTGTTTCATGGAATTCGGTCGAGCCGGATGTCGACAAGCGACAGCAAATCGACGAAAAGGAGGCGACGGACGGATGGCGCGCGGCTTGCTTGAAATTGGGGAGGCTCTGGGGTTCCTATTTCTGGTCCAGCATCGCGTGCCTCCTGATGCCAACCGTGTGTGTTTGTGTAGGGGGGTTAATTCCTGTCAACATTTGCATTATTGCCTGGCAGATGGTGCTGCTCTTTTGGCTTGGAGAGTTGAAGGGGACCTGTTGCTTGGGCAGGCCAGCTTTGGCCGCCTAACCTGGTCCCCATTAGGCCATTACGATCAAGTGTAAGCCTGAAAACATGCATGATACTAATATTTTCTGTTCTTCGTCAAGGTTTCTGAAATGTGAAAGATGTGGCCCTCAAAACATGATGTGTAGAGCACTGCACTTGTGCCGGAAGAATTACAGGTTCAGAAGTTACAGCACTTCACGTCTTCACTTGGTAGCAACTGATCACACTTAGGGGTGGGCATTCGGGTTATCCGAAAAATTCGGGTCGGGTTTTTCGGGTTTTGAAAATTGAAACCCGAAATTTGTTCACAGAAGTTCGGGTCGGGTTTTTCGGGTTTTTGATAATTTCGGGTTCGGGTAACCCGAACTACCTCATTACAACAAAGTGAAAGGAAATTTTAGTAACATTTGAGAGACCTAACATCATTTAAGCCCAAAAAATGACACAATGATGTATCTATTAACCATAAAAAAGATCATACTAACATAGAGCAATAGTGTTTTGACATAAGAGGAAAAGAAATATATACTATACGACCCTTTAAATTGTCTTATGTGTTGTAATATATATAATTTCTAACATATTTCGGGTAGTTCGGGTTATTCGGGTACTGTGGGCTCAAACCCGAATTACCCTAATTTAATTCGGGTTACGGGATTTCAAACCCGATCTAAGTTCGGATTTTATAGATTTCGGGTTTTTAGGGTTCGGGCTTCGGGTATCGGGTTTCATGCCCACCCCTATTCACACTGAAGAAGTTAGCTTTTTTCTGAAAGATCTGAAGAAGTTACCCTTTTCCCGAAAGATCTGAAGAAGTTACCCTTGCAAGGCAAACGTCACTCCAGTTTGATTGGGCAAGGCAAGCAAGTTCACAATACCACAAGCATCTTGTCTTGTTGGAGTTATTCCGATCCAAGCATGTATTTGTCACGGTTAACGGCGACAGGGCGACCAAAGTTACCTCTTGCTTCTCTTGATTGCTTGCTTGCACGTAGTTGCGGCCGGATGATCCATGCTTTGGCGTCATCATTTTCATGGAAGAAATTCGCTTCGACGTCATTCCTATTGCTGCGCAGTAATCTTCCTACACTTGGCACGCAGATCTTTTCATCAGGAACTGTTCCGTTATTCCGTGTAGCCTTTGTTCTGCTGATGCCAGTGATCTAAGAGCAAAATTAACAGTTTAGTACACCAAAGTCTGAACATAAAGTCAGTTTAATACATGTTATGCATAACCACGCAAAGAATGTTTCATTTCTTCAGAACAGACGCAAAGAAAACTCAAAAGTATTGGATCATATGAACCGAAAAGTCAGCTGCTGCGAATTCAGACATCTGAGTAAAATACTTTTGACAGTGCCCGGCTTGTAGAAATATCTGGTGACGAGTGAACCCAAGAGCCCCCAGGATTCAGGCACCGGAGGCGGGTGGTGCTCGGTTGCTTGGAAGGAGGAGGCAGGAAGCAACCAGCCTGATAGGCGGCAAGCAAGGCGCAGTAGAGTTGCAAGAAAGCGCCAAGGGATGGGGTTGCTGCATGATTTATTATAATCAGACGCAACGGAAAAGGCGCTAATGATTCCTTGTAATCCAGATTAAGGAGTATATAAAGTAGTAGACTGATATATATAGTCATACAGCACGTACAACACATGGCATATATTGGCCGTGTTTAGTTGGCGAAAGGCAACTCCCGAATTGGGACCGCGCCGGCTGACGCGCGTCAGTCGGCGCACTGTAGCATTTCGTTTGTATGTGCGAAAAATTGTTAAAAAAATATTAATTAGGCTTAAAATATTCGTCTAGCAGAGTACAACAAAACTATGCAATTAGTTTTTGATTTCATCTATATTTAGTGCTCCATACATGTTATGACATTTTGATGTGATGGGCAATCTTCTTTTGCATAGTAAATTTGGGAGTAAGTTTTTGGAACCAAACAGGCCGATTATCAGCTGACCTCTCTTTTTTGTTTGGAAAAAGTAATTTAGCTGAGCTATCAGCGCTGTTGATTAACATGGAAGATAACCATATGTAAGTCGCTTTATTTGAAAAAAAATGTCAAATCAGATTTCCAACTACCAAAACATTGATTCTACTCTTCTTTCTTTTGGCAATCATTTACAAAGGGCGGCATCAGTCAGGCTTCAATCCAATTTTGCCAGGTCATATGGCCCATGGTGTCCATGCTATATGCCGCTTAATCTTGCAGCAATACTGACAACACACGCGCAAACCTGATGAGAAGTGCCTGAAGAACATTTTGCAGTCGGAAAATACCCTGAAAAACAATTTTCAGTTTCATAAGGAAAAGTGAGCGTATGAAGGAAGACAAATAAATGTGTTCGTTTGCAGCTAAATGTAAGAAAGAGTTCGGATTGCTTGCGTTAAATTACTTCCAATTAGCACCTGGGCCCTGTTTAGTTTCCTTAAAAAGGGAAAAATTCTCTCTCCAAACTTCACCATTCACATATCCCATCAAATCACATCAAACCCCTCTCCTTATGCATGGAACACTGAACGTGGGTAAATAAAAAAACTAGTTGCATGGTTTTGATGTACACAGCAAGACGAATCTTTTAAGCCTAGTTAGGTTATGATAGGACAATGTTTAACACAAACAAACGAAAAGTGCTACAGTGCGCTACAATGTCCGATGTGACATTTTCACCTTCTCTTTTCACTCCTTTTTAGGGAACTAAACACCCCCTGGTGTTTTCGTACTTCTTTTTTCCGTCTGTAGTTTGCCATTAGCACTCCATCTTGAGATCGACAGCAATGGAGAAGAGATTTAGAGAAGATTTATTTCTGAACGGGACTGGATCATGTCAAATCCGAGAAGGAATCATACTATTTAAGCAAAGAGCAGATGCAAGATGGAGTCCGCTCCACGCCACAGGGGATCCTATAAATTCCCCGCCTTTTCTTCCCCACTCTACTCATCACAAAACTCCCCCCCCCCCCCTCTCTCTCTCTCTCTCTCTCTATCTCCAAGACTCCAAGCTCCAGCCAGACTGCCTTGCTTCGGTGCTACTGTGCACGGCCAGCGACAGCAGACACCGCCTGTGAGCTCTGAACAGCAGCAATGGAGAGGCATGCGCAGGCGCCCAGGCAGCTGCCGCCGGGGTTCCGGTTCCACCCCACCGACGAGGAGCTGGTGGTGCAGTACCTCCGCCGGAAGGCCCTGTCTCGCCCGCTTCCGGCCGCCGTCATCCCCGTCGTCCACGACGTCGCCAGGCTCGACCCCTGGGACCTCCCTGGTGCGCCCTCACGCTCTCTTTCGAGCTGCCATGCTTGCAGCTGCAGCTGCTCATGTTCAGACTTCAGAGCAATGGAAAATTGGAAATGGAAGTCTGAGACAGAGCTTCTCTAATTCTTGTGTATGTACAGGAGCGAGCGAAGGGGAGGGGTACTTCTTCTGCCTGCGGCGAGCGTCGTCGGCGACCGGCCGCGGCGGCCGCAGGAGGAGAGCCGGCGGCAGCGGGTACTGGAAGGCCACGGGGAAGGAGAAGCCCGTGTTCCTGCAGTGCGGCGGCAGGCGGCAGCTGCTCGTGGGCGTCAAGACGGCGCTCACCTTCCATCGCAGCGAGCCGCCGCCGCCGCCGCCGTCGTCGTCGCGGACCGGTTGGGTCATGCACGAGTACCGTCTCGACGTGCCCGGCGGCGTGGCCGTGCCGGAACAGAGGAAGAATGCAAGCCATGTAAGAATTCCCATCACCGTGATTTTAAAATTTCAGGCTTTATATAATTCTTGCAGTCATCGCTGTGAAATTTTACATAGTCCTCGACTTCATCCTCTGCTGTAGTCTGTAGATAGCACGTACCACTGTCAAATTACTGGTCGCTTTATTGTTGGAGATGTTTGGTATCTTGTAGGTAATTAACTATGGTTGCATCAAGCTCCATCCTGCCATCAAATCAAAATGTTCTGCAAAGTGCTTGAGCTCATTTGGCTATTCCAAAAGGCAATAGTACGTAATAATCATAAAAATGGTTTGTCTCAAAAGAAGTCAGAGGTCCATGCTCTGTAGCGTCTGCACACCTGCTATGCTTCCAAGATTATCAAGTTGCCTCATTCTCTATGTTTTTGGTTGTACGCTCATTCTCTACTTTACAGCTTACGCTAATGTTGGCCTTATGCGTTAACACCTGCTTCCCATCGGAAACCAGAAAGTTCCACTTCTTTGGGCAACTAGGGACTGTGACAGCTTAACAGCGACTATACTAAATGCACAGTAACGTTTCCGATCATGCAGATATGAGAATCTTGCCCCCTTTCGAAGTAGCTTGATCATCTTTGCAACCTCGATAGCGATAGTTCACTGTAACTTACATTTCACTCCAAATTCGGAGGCCCGGGGTTTGTTTTCGCTAACACTCGCTGACGTGCCAACTGACTCGCAGGACTGCGTTGCTGAGCCGGGAGAGTACTGGGTCGTGTGCCGGGTCTCCCTGAAGAACAACAGGCCAAGAAGCAACCCAAACCGGGAGGATGTCGACAGCAAAATAACTCCGCGAAACCGCACCTCCATTGCGCGCCACACGGCGCCACTCGAGCACCACCGGTGGGGAGATGCCGGACGGCCGCAGCAGCCGTTGCTGTTGATGTCGCCACAGCAGCCGTCGTCCTCGAGCTGTGTCACCGGTGTTACCGACATCTCAGACGACCAAGATGAAGTCAGCAGCGGCGGCAGTATCAGAGATGCTCCAGCTGCCTCTCAAAGAGAGGCCTAGGCAGGGTGGATTTTAAGTTCTTGTTTCCGCCCTGTAGCTCTTTACTAGTCTTTGCTCTGTTGCCTGTACTTTTCATTGTGACCGTATAGTGATGAGAGTTCAGCGTCAGATAATCAGGTTTAAGGCAAAGTCCAGCTCAAGAACGATTCCGGCCGAGATATCAAACAGTTGGGCCATCCGTATCGGCTGTGACTTGTAAGATTCGATGGCCTGAATTAACCAGGAGCTGTACCTGATACGTTCAGCTTGCGGTTTGGAGTTACTATACTATTGGGACAAAAAGGCAGCACTAAAGCACCAATTAGTTTATTATCTTGTGATAAACATTAAGGAGAATAAAGACACTACGATTTTGTGTGAAAACCTTCTCAAAGTAAGAGTAAAAACTCACTGGACCAAACAGTGTACTCTAAACCACTAGTGTAATGAACAAAATAGTTATAAGAAGTCTTCTCTATAAGTTCTGGAGGTACCAACAGCAACACATTCACCATGATGCAAACTTAGGATCAACAACCGCAACCACAACCATCCAATAAGCGGAATGTCAATTGTCAACTGTCAAACAAAGGAGTCACATGTTATATCCTCTTCGGTGATTAGTTTATACCTCACAAACTACAGGTCCACTATGCACAATTTTTGATTTTTTTTAGAAAAAGGAAGTCTCTTCCATGCACAAATTTTGATAGGCATTTAGATCCACTAGTGCCTTGCCACCGAGAAAGTTTAAGGTCAATAGGACACCGTCATAGCTAAACTGATCATCATCATCATCATCTATCGAAACTGCTTAATGTGTGACGGAGGTAGAAGGAAAAAGATGGGCCGTATGGGCTTCGGCGACGCGTGCCCGTCAGTGGCCGCGAGCCCGCGAGTTGTATAGCGTGCGGTCCACACCGCCGTGCCACACACTCTCTCGGGATTCGTCTTCAACGGTCCGGCCCATTTGCTCGCCGAATCGGGGCGGGCCGTCGTGCACAACCAGTAAAATCCGACCACGCGAGGGCTTTCCTGCAAAAAAGCGCGCAAATAAAAATCTCACGCAGGAGACAAATCCACGCTTTCCTTCCTGTCCTCCGTCACGGTCGCGGCCAACAACTAACCAATCCCTCTTCCCCTTCCTCTCTTCCCTGCCATTCTCCCGTTCCGGCGCGGCGTCTCCTCCCCCACCTGCCCCCGCCTCTACCGCGGCCTCGTCCCCGCCCCCCGCTCGAATTTCTGCGCCCGCCGCGGCGCCGATCGCCGAGGACGAGGATGCTGGGCGCCGTGAGGAGGCAGCTTGGATCCGGTCCCGTGAGTGCCGAACCCATCCGCCCCTGGCCCTACCGCCGCGGGTTTCCGGCCGCCTCGCGAGGTTTCGATCCGTATCAGCGTTGTTGATTGTGTTTTTTCTGTCTCTGCGTGCAGATGCTGGGGCAGGTGCTGCGGAGGCTCCGCCCGGCGGCGGCTGCTGAGGCCGCCAGGGGGTACTCCGCCGCGGCGAAGGAGGTGAGGGCCCTCTTGTCCGAACCCTACGTTTTCCTCTTAACCGTGGATGGGTGGAGGTTGCATTTGTGTTAGATGTTGAGATGTTGTGATGTGAATGGTAATTGCGATTTTAGATTGGCGGCTTCACTGTAGATGGGGGTAGGTGGTTTAATTGGTCGCGATGTGCTGTTGCGAGTTTGTGGTTTGATTGGTCCTGATGTGCGGTTACGAGTTTATTGTTGTAGTAGTTGCACTGTTTGTAGTTCGCTGATGGGCTGGTTGGTTTGTTATGAAGTGGTTGTGGTCATTGAAATGATTAGATCTCAGTTTATATCTTTTGTTTTAGTGGGATACGCTTTGGTTTTGTGTGGTGCTTGTTAATTGACAAATGCTACTAGAATACATTCCTCGAGTTTCGAGTAAATTTTCTGTGCTCTGATTACTGACTGTATGTGGATCAATGAGAGGAAATGCCAAAGCCTGGTTGATCATAGTGTTTCAAACATCTGACAATCATTTGTGCCATCTATATAGATGTATCATGTTTTTAGTTCCTAAGTGTTAGAATTGCATGTGGGGTTCATGATGTCTAATCTCATGACTGGATTTAGCTACTTTATTGTGCATTTTGTGTTTTGTTTCTTCTTTCGTTTGATCTTATTGGTTTTGTCTTTGTGCCAGCACTTGCTAGTGTTTTTATTCCCATTTAGTAGTTTTTAAATCTTCATCTGGCAAGTTATATTCATTATTATTATTATATGTGTTTAGATGACTGTCCGTGATGCGTTGAACTCTGCACTGGATGAAGAGATGTCTGCTGATCCTTCTGTTTTTCTGATGGGAGAAGAGGTATCACCTGAAACAAATTCAGTCTTCTGGTCTTTCTCCCCCTGTTCAATGGCTTTTTTATAATTATTGTTCATTTGTGGTAGGTTGGAGAGTATCAAGGTGCATATAAGGTGTGTAAAACTTCTAAAGATTAATGCCTTTAATCCATCGGTAACTGAATATTGATATCTGAAGTCTTACCATTATTGATAGTATTCATGGGTGTTCTGTTGCAGATCTCTAAGGGTTTGCTTGACAAGTATGGTCCTGATAGGGTTCTTGACACACCTATCACAGAGGTGTACTATTAAAATCTCTAAACCCCATTTCTGCTGTCTATTTTCAGGTTGTTTAAACATGTCCGCACACTTACCTATTTCCCTTTGTATCCATCAGGCTGGCTTTACTGGCATTGGTGTCGGTGCAGCTTATCATGGTCTTCGGCCTATTGTGGAATTTATGACATTTAATTTCTCGATGCAGGTCAGTTTTTGTTGTTTGTAACTAATGCACAGATTTTACTTGCTTGTTTCATAGGATATTCTTAACTGTCTGAGCATACTGAATATGATTTGTAATTGCTATGCAATATTCACTTGTTTCATTAGAATGCTTAATTAGCTATCTTTTAGGTAGTATTACAGTATTTGATGTATGAAAATCAACTTGATCACTTAGTTATATAGCACAGGCATAGCAATCATCTGTGCATGCATTACTCATGTGACTGGACAAGGTTGTAGTTTATGCACTGATCCACTGATTAGAAATCCCATATGTATTTTTTCCCCATTAATGTCATTTGATGAATTTATTGTTTCAAATTTTGTAAAAAAATACATAACTATCTTATCTTGTATCTATGCATGTTCAGGCTATTGACCATATCATCAATTCAGCTGCCAAGTCAAACTACATGTCAGCTGGTCAAATCTCTGTTCCTATTGTTTTTAGAGGACCGAATGGAGCTGCTGCTGGAGTTGGGGCTCAACACTCACAGGTTTGTGAGAGGGAATTGCTCATGTAGTTATGTGTCTGATTGTCACCTTACTGCCTCCTATTTTTCCGTTATTATTTTGCCGTATTTTTTCTGTGCCTGTTCTCTAAGATATACTTGCCACTGTCAAAATGTTAGTACTTTGATGCTCAGTGATTCTATTTGCAAACTTGTTTTTGAATTAACAATGTAAATAAAATGATAAGTCTTGAACATAGAAACAGAAAGCTTGCATTGTGAGAGTTACTTTACTATGTCTCCGATGCTTTATGGAGCTGAGCGGTAGCTGTGTAATTAGTTCACTAAGGTCATCATGTCGTTTCAAGATGCTTTTACCTGCATTTGTACATCTTGTTGCTAGCACTTTGATTGTGAGGTTATAGCTGTAATATCATAAAATTACTAACTCAACTTTATGCAGTGTTATGCGGCTTGGTATGCGCATGTTCCAGGACTTAAGGTTCTGACACCATACTCTGCAGAAGATGCTAGAGGCTTGCTAAAAGCTGCTATCAGGGATCCTGATCCTGTTATATTCCTGGAAAATGAATTGCTGTATGTCAGTCTGATCTTATCTATTTATATTTGCTTACTAGCCAACATTGTGGTGATATTCTATAATACTATTTACAGATATGGAGAATCATTCCCTGTTTCTGCTGAAGTGCTTGATTCTAGTTTCTGCCTGCCAATTGGCAAAGCTAAGGTATGTTGTCGTGTCTTCTGTGCATGCGTATGGGTGTATCAGAAGGCATGTTTTGGTAGGACTATTTACACGAGTTTACCTTAATGGTTTGACTGGATGAGTTCTTGTATCTGATGAGTGTATCAGATAGAGACTTGTAGATGTAATGATATATATATGTCTGGAATAAATGCTTCTGTGCACTTAACTGTGGGCCTCATCTTTCTGTAGATAGAACGTGAGGGTAAAGATGTTACCATTACTGCGTACTCCAAGATGGTTGGCTATGCTCTCCAGGTATGGCATGAGGATGGGATTGTCCATTTGAAAGCTGTAATTTTGATTTTCTTCTAGTTTTAGTAGTGCTGATATCACTTATCTTTCTGCATTTTTCATTATAATGAGCTTCTGTCTTGGTATATTCTCATGCTCATTTTGTCTTCAGGCTGCAGAGATACTGTCCAAGGAAGGAATCAGTGCTGAGGTAATTCCTTTTGTAGAAGATAGTTTCACTTGTTCAGTATAACTTGATCGATATGGCATCTTGTTTTCTCCATATGCCATCTGCAGTACCTTACTCTCTGTTTGTATTTACAGGTGATCAACCTTCGATCAATCAGACCACTTGACAGAGCTGCTATCAATGCATCTGTCAGGAAGACCAACAGATTGGTTACTCTTGAAGAGGGGTTCCCCCAGCATGGGATTGGTGCTGAGATATGGTTCTCTCTTTCGCTCACACATATACTTATCCTCTCTACACATGCTTTTGTGTGGTTTCTAGTATTCTAACACATGTTTGTTGCAGCATGTCTGTTGTAGAAGAAAGCTTCGAGTACCTTGATGCACCAGTTGAGAGGATTGCTGGAGCTGATGTACCTATGCCCTATGCTGCCAACCTTGAGAGAATGGCTGTTCCACAGGTCCTCTTCTTTGTCTTCCATCCTAGATTTTTTATTGTCTCTTGCACAAACACTTCTCAAGAGTCAAGACTGCTCTCTTCCTGTTTTTTATGTCATCTATGACAACATCTAGTTGTTTCATCTATATATTTGTTTAACAGCATTTATGAACAGTATGCCCATTCCTTTGAAATCTGGGATAAATTGGGATCACCAGTGACCAGTCATGTAAAAGATGGTCAGTAGTCATAAAAAGGGTTATCCTTTATATTTGGACCATTATATGTGCATGATCTGTACCATAAGTTGGGTAGCATACTCTCACTTAATCATGAGTCAGACACTGTTGTCAGAACTTGCATTTTTTGCACACTTTCTGTAGGATGTTGTCTGCCACCCAGATATGCCTTGAGGAGTGTCCTGTCATAATTAGGAATCGGGTGGCTTCTTGTCTGTCTAGTTATGCATGCCAGCAATTGTGGTCAAAGTGGTCACAGCATAGCATCACTATTATTGGTTGGCAGCTTGGGCGGTGTTCACTTCCCTTCAAATCCAAAACTTCCCCCAAACTTTCTCTCTCTAAACTTCACTATTCACTATCACATCAAATCTCTCTCCTCATGCATGGAGCATTAAATGTAGGTAAATAAAAAAATAAGTACATGGTTTTGATGTACACGACCAGACGAATCTTTTGAGTCTAATTAGGTCATGGTAGGACAATGATTACCACAAACAAACGAAAAGTGCTACAGTGCGCAACCGTGTTCGATGTGACATTTTCACCCAAATTCACATTCCCTTTTCCGGGAAGTGAACACCGCCTTGGCTGCAATGCTTTGATGCTTTGCAGAAGACTGGAAACTGGCAAGACTTGGGTGTGTAGCTCGTTTGGCAGTGGCCTGATTCATTCAGAAGATAGCAGAGGGGCATCTTTCGGGTGCTCTTGTAAAGCGAATAATAAAATTTTGATGCAATGTTATCTCGCTTTTTATACATAATGTCTGCACCGAATGCATATGCACACAACTTCCTGATTTTCCACCATTTGTAAAGTTTTGTGGTTCCTGAGCCTAACAGATCATTCCTGATTTTCCGCCATTTGTAAAATTTTGTGGTTCCGGCGCCTAACAGATCATTTTGCTGTGCTTGCAGGTAGACGACATTGTGCGGGCAGCAAAGCGGGCCTGCTACAGGGCAGCACCAATGGCAGCAACTGCCTGATCGGTGGACCTACCTTTTTTATTTCCTTCGAGAAGCCTTCTAGACAGAAGCATGTAGTATTCATAGTATTTCATAAGGTGCTGGCAAAATTGCCCAGACCCCCAGACTCCAAGCGAGCTAATTTTGTAGATCTGCCATGGCGTGCTATATTCCGTTAGTCGCAGGTGGATGATTGCATTCTTTCTGGTTTCAAGCCCCATTCCTTTTCTATGATTTATGAACACGGCCTAATCATGTTGGCATGCGAGTGGATCACTTTGTTGTGACGCGCCAGTTCTGTCGCATCGCATCTTTCGCTACTTGGACCACAAGGTCAGTGGATGGTAAGCAACCATTCAACCGGTGTGCATGGCTCCCTTTTTTTTTCTGTATCTGCCTGGAATTTACAGCAGGGGACATCAAAATCTAAAAGGAATTGTCAATAGTATTACCATGGCCCTGTCTGCACTGGGAGAACCTTCTCTTATTTCGTTGAGAACTGTGAATTCGTTGGTAATACCACCATTCTGTCTGCACTGGGAGAACCTAATCTGATTTCGTTGAGAATTGAATTGTTTCCCCAAATTTGATCCCAGCATTCTGTGTTCTTCTTGAGATAAGGAACTCTAGACAGCCTCTTTGTCCATATCTTTATCGCGACAACGATCCCCCACCGACATGTTGGGTACGCGGTTCGCCAGCGACGGCGACCTTCGTCAGACGGTCGTACGGCACGGCTTAATCTCGAACGCCAACCAATGATGGCCCGGTCAAAAGACTGCGCTTAATCAAGCACGGATCCTGGCGCGAGTAAGCATCAATCGGTAGTGTATAATAATGGCACGTCGTCGTCACCGAACGCGGCCCGGTTCCTGTCACTAGTAAACTACTCCCACAAACCGAATGAAGATTGACAGGGCCTGTTTGGTTCCTTGCCAAAATTTTGGCATGCCATAATATTGGCAGACCAAAATCTAGGCAAAGAATCTGCCAACATTTTGGTAGAAACAATGAGAGATGCGTCCAAATTTTGGCACTAAACCAATTGATGACCTAAGAATTGTCATGCCCAAATTTTGGCCAGCCCAAGAATCGGTCACCAGCCAATCAGGCTCGTAGTATTCTGTTACTATAGTAGATCTTATCCTGTACATCCATTTACCTGTTCACATTTTGAGATACGCGCCGGTGTCAGTATTTAGTCACTTTCATGTACCGACGTGTATGATACATTTGTACGTAATACGTATATGTACCGTCTCGTTTTCTGTACCACAAATATATAACATGTACCGTTCCGATCCTGATTTCAAATTCATTTGAATCTCATATCCTCTCTCCTCTCTCTCTCCTGCCGGACCGAACGCCGGCGGCTGGCGCGCGGTGAGCGCGGGCCGCGGAGGGGCACCGGCGGCTGGCGCGTGGCGAGCCCAGATCTGCTGTGCCGCGGAGGGGATCCGGTGGCTGGGCGCCGGCGAGCCCAGATCTGAGCTGCGGAGGGGCTCCGGCGGCTGGGCGCGGCAAGCACTGGCGGCTGTGCACCGGCCGGATCTGGCAGAGGCGCGGTTCGAGCTCTGGCGGAGGCGTGGCCGCCCGCGTCCCGGAGCGGTGGCGTCCAAGGCTGGAAGAGGAAGGCCGATGACAGCGGCGCGGAGCCCCGGTTCTGCGGCGTGTAGCGACGAAGATCCGCGATCCGTGGCGGCGGGTGTGGGTGCGACAACGCGGCCGCCGTCCCCGAGGTCGCCGAACGCTGCAGCCGCCGTCGCCGGCTCCGCCGAGGCCCAGGCGGCTGCGACGGCGCGGAGGCAGCCAACGCCGCCGCCGAGCCCAGATCTGGAGCCGGAGATGCTACGCCGTCGATGCGGAGTCGGAGCTGGAGCCTGAGGTCGAGGCCTCCGTGGTGCGGAGCACGCAGATGCTGCTCGCGGTGGCCTCCATGCGCGGGCGCGGCGGGCACTACGGCCGCCCGGGCTCATCCTACAGAAGCTGCGCCGCGTGGAGCGCCAGGTGCGCGACGCGCTGCCGCTGAGGCCGCCGCCGGCGGCGGCAACGGCAGCAGCGGCAACAACGGCGGAGGAGCTCCACCATCCGGGGAGGTGACGTACCACCGCGCCCTATTCGTCTTCATGTGTCCCGTCATGGCGTGCCTGCGCCTCGACCAGCACGAGCATCAGGCAGCGGCGGACGCGGGCGCGTGCCGGCTTTGGAGCGTCAGGGTGTTCCGGTGCCAGCTGCCCCGGGACAACGCGTTCTACTCCTACTCCGGCGGGGACGAGGCGACATGCGCAGCCGGCGTCGAGCCCGCGCCGCTCTGCGCCTGGTGCGGTGGAGCAGTTCAGGAAGCTCTTCAATGCCGCGCTCACGGTGACGGCGTCAAGCAGAAGAGCGGGGTGCTCACCAGAAATGCAGGTATGGGTGTCTGTCTGCTTGCGCCAACTGCTTGTCACTTGGAGATAGGTTAATGGAATGAAGAACTGAAACCGATCAAGCTGCAGGTACCTGGAGAACAGCGGGTGCGTCGGGATGTGCGTCAACATGTGCAAAATACCAACGCAGGACTTCTTCACCGAGTTTGGACTCCCCCTCACCATGAATCCAAGTAAGAATATAAACTCTCCCTCGGTGATGCTAATTCATATTCATTCAGTTTCTACTGCCTGAAAAATGCAGAAACGGCCTTGTGTATGTGACTGAAGATGTACTATATGATAGCTGAATAGCTTAAGGCTGCTGGCAGTGGGTTCCCCTACACGTTCCTGGTAGAACGTATAGGGGAAATGAGCGCTGCAGCGGCTCCTGGATGAGCTCCCCTACGGGAGCGGAGGGGCGCCGCTCCCCCATATCCAGGGGAGTACGGACTCTCCCCTACCGCGCCACCGTGGCGGCAGGGCCCGCACGGCCCAACCGCTCGGAGCCGCCGCCCGGCACCGCGCGCTGCTCGCCGTCGCGCTGAGGACTTGATGCGCCGCCGCCCGCCCGAGCTTCGCCCGCCGCCTGCTGGCCGCCCACCATGCACTGCCCGCCGCCGCCACCGCCACCGCAGCGAGCCCCGCCGCCGCCGCAGCTGCCGGCCGCCATCGTGGAGAAGCGGAGCTCGAGCAGACTCGCCGCCGCCGCCGCCGTCCGCCCCGCCGACCCGCGGCCACCGAAGCTGCCACGCCGCGACCCGCACCACCGCCCGCGGCCTCAGCTGGGAGCACCGCGCCTGCCTTCCATAGCCGCCTTGCCGGCCGCCGGTCGGCCGCCGATCCGCGGGGAGCCGCGCGCGGAGGGAGAGGGAAGAGGGGGCGGCGGTTGGGGAGGCGGCGCATGGGGAGGAGGGGGAGGACGGGGCCATGGCCATGGCGGGAGGAGGAGAGGGTCGAGGTCGAGGCACCGCGCCAACGCCGGCCGCGCTCGCGAGCTCTGCGTCCTCGACGGCACGGCCGAGCCGCTGCTGCTCTGGTCCTCCAACTCCTCGCGCCCCGCACCGCGAGCCGGCTACTCCGCGGTCGGCGGCGGCGGAGACCATGGCGCCGGCTACTCCGCCGTCGGCACCGTCGTGCTCGACGGCGCCGCCGTGGAGCTCCGCGTGCCTGGGCTCCAGCTCGGTGGTGGAGGGGACTCGCGGGCCGGCGCGGGTGGGGAGGGAAGGCGGCGGTGGGGAGAGAAGGGGAGGGAGCGACACGGATGGAGAGGAGAGAGGAGGCGACGAGGCGGCGGGGCTGGGAGGCGAGGCGACGGGCCGGCGAGGCAGCTCCGGAAGAGGAGGAGGCGAGGATTCCGGAGAGGAATGCGAGGGAGAGGGCGGCAGTGGGGGAGAAGAAAGGAGGAGAGAGAGAGAGAGGGGTGAGAAAAGAGAGGGGTAAAAAATAATGTAAAATATGTGGTAGTTGGTATAGGGGAAAATGATAGAGGAGAGATGGGTGCGGAAGAAATTGGGATAGGGGAAGGAATCTCGATGACCAGGATAGTATATTCTTTTTAGGGGAGGGAAATAGAGGAAGACGAGTGCGAGCAGCCTAACATCCTTTATCTTTGCATGCTGTCCAAGCAAATAATTTGGTCCTTTAATTTGCACCTTCATTCAGAAATCAGAATCATCAGTACAGTTGATTCTATATCTATGCAAGACGTACAGCATCCCATCTCTCATTCTCCCTGGTGCTTTTGATGAGGAAATTCAGTCAGAGTTGAGGTGGACAAGCTGAGGAAGAAGCTGCGACATGAGGAGAACGTCCACCGAGCTCTGGAGCATGCGTTCACGAGGCCGCTCGGCGCTCTGCCTCGCCTGCCCCCTTGCGTGTCGTCTCAGGTAATTGCCCTGCAGGCTGCAGCCCGTGCTTGCTTGCAATTCAATCAGTTCAGAATCCGTTGCAGTCTGGAAATGATTTCATTCTGATCTCCCTACTTCTGAATTGTGCCCAGACGCTGGAGCTTCTGGCCGAAGTGACGGTGCTGGAGGAGGTCGTCCGGCTCGAGGAGAATGAGAGATGCTGGTGCTTTGGTATGGTTGGTTTGTGTTATGCTGTTGACGCTAGAAAAATCTCAAATGCCAGGTGGATTGAATAAATTGTATTTACTTATTCTCTTATGCAATTTCGTGATGTATGAATCCCGGTAATATATTTATCATGGTTTTTATGGATGAATTACATGTATATTGCACCAATACTTCAATTGTATCGAGCATTAGCATTTTTCAGTCTGATTGTCGCTCATTAGAATGATGTCATCTTGTTAATGTTGTTATTTGTAAGAATTGTGTTATGTCAAATTTCACTTGCACATATAAGTTGATTAGTTTGTACATATAGCTTTATGCATACCTGCCTTTTTCAACGTCGTGCTGCTTGTTTTTTATGCATCTTATGAAATGTGATGGAAAAATGAAATACTATTTCAAATTAATTTCTTTGGCTTTTGGCCTTTTGGGGAGTTTGTTGCAGTGAGAAAAAAATTCTATACATGTAAGCTTATACCGTCTAAAAAGCATGTACCTTAATAACGAGCTAAAATTCTATACGTGTAAGCTTGTATCGGTTAAAAAGCATGTACCTTAATGGCGAGCTAAAATTTTATGCATGTAAGCTTGTACATGCTAAAAAGCATGTATCTTAATGGCGAGTTAAAATTTTATATATGTAAGCTTGTACCAGCTAAAAAGCATGTACCTTATGCTGATGCTTATTTTAAAACCGGGAAGTGTGTAATAATAAAATTAAGCTACATATAGCCCAACATTTCTTCGATGCTAGAACTCAAGGCTAGCACTTTGTGGGTTGTGATGTATATATGGTATTCTTAATATGATGTTGTTATACTTATGTCTGTGTCGTAGATAAAAACCCCTCGAGCCCAGAATAGTCTAATCAAAGTAGGGAGTGGCATGTTACTTTTCATTGGTGAATACTCCGTATGTGATATTGAGATGGTAGTGTAAGGATAAATACGAAGTCATGTGAGCACCAAAGTTTGGTCTGGGCAAGTACAGGTTAGGTCTTGTACCACAAAAACTTTGAGAAATTTTATTCACCATTGAATCATAAAATGTTTTCGTTTGATTCAGTACCATGATGTACCACCTTTGCACCGGCATATCCACGGTACTACGCCGATTCACTAGTGTACCACGTAAATATAATAATATTAGGTTAGATATTAATATTCACAATCGTGCCGAACATACTAATATTAAAAAATATGCGGGTAGGTTATAAACTAATGGTTCACGATCATTTTTAAATAAACTAATATACAAACAGTGCATCGAGTAAACAACTCCACCACATGTGTGAACAGTGCATCTCGAGTACAGATTCAGCCCCCTTGTATGTAAAAGAACAGATTCAACTTGCTTGTTCAAGGACCGCAGCTTTTACTGCTCCCTGTGGCCAGCCAGCTTTACGTCAGAAAGATTCCCTGAGCTATTTTTCAATACGGAAGGAAACGAATGTTTTACGCTGTGAATACATGATCATGCGACAAAAAAAACACGGATCACGACAGAACCAAGGGCCAGGATTAAGGCACTCGCGAGTGGGGTCACGGACGGATTTTTGTTCAAGGATTAAACACGGATCACGACAGGGTCACGGACGGATTTTTCGCCACAAACCCCGTGAAACGAGGACGCCGCTGATTTTGGCATCGGATCTCGTTGAACGGAAGGGTCGAGTGACTCACGCCGCTGCGATATTTGCGTCCCGCTCTTTGATTTTGTCTTTGACCGGACCAATAGGCCGCAACAAGCCAAAGAAGAATAGACCATCTTTTGCTAGTAGAAAAAAAAGGAAAAAATGAAATCCAGCGCAACATTTGTGCTCCGAAAAAATTATGGTTCCGTGCTGGAATGTGAAGGAGTGTTAGACTGGCACAAAGCATAACTGCATAAGCAACGCCGACGGCTCTGTTTGACCAGACAAAGACCGGAGCTGGAACAAGGCTTCATCGGAGACAAAGCAACCGGAAAAGAAAATTGTTTTTATTAAAAATATCATCATTACACATCAAAACAGTGCGCGGACGAAGTAAAGAAAGCGCACCAGCGCCGCACTCGCACTCGAGCTCCGAAAAGGAGGAAAAAAGAATTCTCCATTTCCCCACTCGCTCCCTCGCTCGTCAGTGAGTGTGCGGGGCTAGAGTCCGCTAGGGTTTCCGCGCGCCCTCGCCGGCCGAGCTGCGGGCGATCTGGGGCTCGATCCTGCGGCTACCTGACTCGGGTTCCCGGCGCGGAGGCGGAGGAGAGGCCATGAAATCGTCGCTGCGGAAGCTGCGGGGCTTCGCGCTGCAGCGGCACGAGCAGCGGGTGGACCGCGACCGTGGCCGGGCCCAGTCAACCGCCGCCGCCACGGCGGCGGACGAGCTCCTCGCGGCTGCCCAGGTGCGGAGCTTCACCTCTTCCTTTCGCTGTGTGGCTACGCGAGCGTGCGAGCTGGTGTGGGTGGGTGGGTGAGTCGGTCTGGATTGTGGGAGATCTTGCGTGGGAGGAGAAGCAGCAGCATGCGATTTATGGGTGTTGGGTTCCGGGAGATTGGTTTTGCTCGTTGGCTGATGGTTCGGAGTTGGTGCCACTGGACTAGTAGGTGCGAATTGCATGGATATCCTAGTGTTCGGATCTGTGCTCCATTTCAGCTCACTGATTTGGAGATCGTTGGGATGCCAAAGGGAAGGAGGAGTTTGGGTTGTTTCGAGTGTGACGGGTATTGTCACCTTACATTTTGATTTTGTGATTTTTTTAGGGAATTTCCATCGATCTGCTAATCATTTTGATGGTTTCCGAATTTCAACTCAACTGTCATGGTTGTCTGTCATGCTTACTTTGGTTTTTGTTGGGATGTCCTCTCTCCTGTTCGGCGAGGTGGTAATCGAGTGATTATGATGCTTGTGTGCAGTGTTCTTCTGGAGCTAGAAAAATCCAAGCATTAGGCTCGTTTGTCTGCACTAGTGTAGTGCACCAGCTAGCCAACCTCGAGATTAAGCTAAATTACTTTCAGTTGCGGATGGCGTTTTGCTCGAGAGGATCTTGTCTAATCTAGTTGGATCAAACAAAAGGGTGTCCTGTTCCCAATTCAGTCCTGTTCAGAAGTCCCTAATTGTTTAACATTGGACTAGTTAGTGAGGGTCCCCTTAATAAGAAAAACAGTGATAAACTAGCCATGTCCTGCTGTTTACCAGCTGTACAGTTCATCCAAACTTCATGACAGATGCATTAGTTACAAATTTATTTGCATTAGGAAGTGCAGGTTCTGCATCCTGCTAGTTTTGTTCTGAATCGCTGCTTTATTTGACAGGATATGGCAGACATGAGGAGCTGTTATGATAACTTGCTTTCTGTTGCTGCAGCAATCGCAAATAGTGCATATGGTAATTTTCTTGTCTAAACTTTTTTTTTGCTCCCTGAGATCAATTATAGCTTGTAATACTTCCTCTGTGATCATTATTAAGTTCATTTTACCACACATATGTATAGCTTATGGAAATCTAAGTTATGAATTTGTTTTATTTTTTGTTTATTACTTGAGGTTTGCACATTGTTTCGTGGATAGTAGCCATCTGCTCTCACGTGGATGAAATGTTTTATCCTGACCAAGAGATCTAAAGATCATGCAGCATATTTAGGACCTACTTATCTTAATGATCTACTCAATCACACAGGCCATGCAATCTTAAATATTTTGTGTTTTCACCTTGCTGACATCATGCAGCCTCAATTTGTTTGCATTTACAAATTATTAACATAATAGGTCACTGTTAAGGTTTAGCAGCTACAAGTCATCTTGTTGATTGGATGTCAATAATTACTAATTAGTTGATGCATGAATGCAGAATTCTCTGAAGCACTTCAAGAAATGGGAACTTGTTTGCTTAAAAGAGTTACACCAAATAAGGACGGGATAAATGGTAATTATATTGTGTCGTCTTTCTTTCCTTTGCGGAGATGCTTGCTCTAGTGAGTGCTGACAATACATGCACATCATTATAATGCGTATTCTAGTTTTTGATATATTGTTGTCATAAACTCATTGCTCATGCTCGATTTCAAATCTAGCCTACCCAACTTGCTTGGGACTAAAAGGTTTTATTGTTTTCGTCATCAGTAACTCATTGCCGTGAGGGTTCCAACTGCTACCTTATTGTACCTATGCACATTCAAACTATCATATTTATATGTTTTGCAATCTATTCTATAATTCCATTTCTATTGTAAATCGGTGCAATCATCTCCAGAAAAGGTGTACTATGTGTTTGGATGATACTGTTAATCCTCCAGTGATGGTTGGCCACAAAACTATTTAAAAAAGTAATGCTACATACATCACCTGAGTTAAGTAAGCTCACTTGTGATAGATTCAATTAGGCTCTTCGGGGAGGATGAGAAGCTAGTTAACACAAATCATTTGCACTATTAATCTTTGCTTTCTAGACTTCTAGTCAGTAGTGACTATCTCATTTACAACAATTAAGGAGATATAAAAAATGGAAAATATGTGCCCTCTTAATGCGTTTTGAACATGACACGCAACTTTCAGCTACTTCTCATGTTTGGTATTTAATTCTGACATATAACTTATCTCCAGATAAGGTTTTGCTGTTGCTCGGGAAATCACAATTTGAACTTCGCAAACTTGTAGATAGTTATGTAAGTTTCTAATTGCTTATTTGTTTAAATTGGTAATTGTTATACTATGATATTCTACTTCTGATCAATGCAACTACCTTTTTCGCAGCGTGTGCATGTTCTAAATACCATCACCACTCCATCACAGTCCCTTCTTAATGAGCTTCAAACTGTGAAGGTATGATCTTTCACTCTGACATGTCTAGGCATTATGTGCAGGCCTATATGTTTCTTTCTACTATCACATTTTCTGTTGTCACCTTCATCCTGTTTGTGGCCCTAACATTAACCAATATACAAACCAGCTATATGTTTTCTCAAGAAGGGACAGGCTAGCAGTTTAGGCCATATTTACTTGCAAAACCATGTATTAATACGTGCTCTATGTGGCCAAGTGCATGTATCTGTTATATTTATGAAAAGGCTCACAGTTTTCCAGTAATACCCCCTGGTCTTACCTATGTTTATCGAAAAGCGTGTAATACAAACATGGTCTTCTAGTAGATGCATACTCAAGTTTCTAATTTACACCTTGTTTATTTCTGTACGATTCTGGTTGATTTTTTTGCCCCTTATTTAAATTTTTTACTGTTGTAAGTGCTTGCTTTAAGAGCTTTAGTTCTATGCCCATCAGACACAATGTGTGATTAATATAATGTTTCGCATTGCAGGAAATGAAGCGCCAGTGTGATGAAAAAAGGTACAGTATTTATATAGAATACATCCACAATTTTTTGTTGTTGACATGAATTTTGAAGTTCCAATACTCCTTTCAGAGAATTGTTCGAATTCATGCTAAATGCGCAGAAAGAAAAGGGAAGATCTAAGAATGCTAAAGGTGATACAGGAGCATCAGAGCAGTTGAAACAAGCTCAGGAAGATTATCAAGAGGAAGCAACTCTTTTTCTATTCCGGTTGAAGTCACTGAAGCAAGGGCAGTTCCGAAGTCTTTTCACACAAGCTGCTCGGCATCATGCTGCACAGGTGCACATTCAATCACTTGGATATTGCCCCCTTTCCTTCTTTATGGCAATCTGTACAGAAACTAATTTGGTGTAACATAACTATATTATGCAAACCAGCTAAATTTATTCAGAAAGGGCCTCAAGTCCCTCGAGGCTGTAGAGCCACATGTTAGGCTTGCTGCTGAGCAGCAACACATCGATCATCAGTTCAGTGCACTTGAGGAGGAGGATTACTTTGTTGAGGATGAAAATGACGACGATTACAATGATAGTCATGATGGAGAGCTGTCCTTTGATTATGGAGAAAATAAAGAAGCCGAGGAATCCGGTAATGCTTCCAGGAGTTACACAGAGGTACAAAGATAGCTTGTTATTAAATTATGGTTAATATCCTACTGAAAGACATTCTGGAACATTGCTTGATTTGCAGTGTCAACATGTCCCCTTTGCCTCAGTTGCTCTAGTTTAGTACTGCTGCATCATATCATGTTATGATGTATATTTAATGCCTACAATATAGCACTATGTTGAATGTTGCCAGTATGTTATTGAAAATCTTATTTAAATTTGTTAGTCAACCTTAGTTAGCAGGCAATGGCAAATAGGAAATTTCAAAGTGAATTGATACAAGTATATATTTTCTTTTTTCTCCATCCTTTTTTTATTTAACTGTTTGTTATCCTGGCTTCCAATTTCTGCAGGAATTTTTTAATAGAAGCAAAGAGGAATATTCTTCTGCCCCACGTGAGAGACAAAGAATTGTCAGTCAGTCAGCACCACTTTTTCCTGAGAAAAAGCTTGAGACAGAAGAGAGAGTAAAAGATTTGCGGCGTTCTGCGACAAGGAAGTTAAATACTTATGTTTTGCCTACTCCGAATGATGTCCGGGCTACTTCTCAGATAGTTTCAGGAAATCCTACTTCTGGACCTCTTGACACCAAAGGTGCACTCCGTTCATCTCCACTCCACCCATCTGCAGATATGGGAGATTTGAGGGACAATAAATTGCCTAGTCCTACAAGATTATCTAATGCACAGTCTGTGTTGAAAGAGAGTAATACCAATACTGCAGAAACAAGGAAAACACTCCCGGTTGGTGATCTGGCCTTGCCAGGCTATTATGATTTGAAGACTTCTGATAATAAAAAGGTGAAGAGAGGGTCTTTTTCTGGCCCAATAGCTTCCAGACCACGGTCCACAGAGAATATTGATGTTCTTTCTGCAGCGCCTAGGCACAGCTCTGCACATCAGCCAATTCATCTCAGGGTATCCCCCAGCAACTCACCGCCTCCCATTTCCTCACCGAAAATCAAGGAACTTCATGAGCTTCCTCGACCGCCTGTTAATACATCAAAAAATACAACATTTCCCAGTTTAGTCGCCCACTCTGCCCCATTGGTACCAAATTCCGCCTCTTTGGCGCCCAAAGCCCAAGACCATTTTAGGTCAAGACAAACACCACCAAGTACTGCATCACCTTTACCAACGCCACCAACACCGCCTGGGACTATAGCCCGCAGTTTTTCCATACCTTCTAGGGGCATGAGAACGTCAGGTATTTCAGATAGTAAAGAGACAGAAGAACAACCGGATAAGGGAGCTGCCAGAATGAGCCTTTCTTCTCTTCCATCAGCGCAAACATTCTTGGAAGATCGGCAGCCATTGTCAGCAGCTGCCGAGTCAGTTAGCAAAACATAGGTGAGTTTTCACTCTGTTTAGTTTTTACAACCCGCACAGGTTACTAGCTATTCTAACTTAAGTACATTTGCAAAAGCTTCTGTATGTTGATTTCTATAACCTTGAGAGCAACAGTTGGATTTGTCTAAAGTTCTTATGATGTTATGTGGTTAATGAGACGTAGCAATGTTGGACTAACCTTTCTCTCAGTTACTTTTCATGTGCAGGGTATTTGGTTCTGAGGTGGATAACATTATCAAGTGGCTCTTCGCCGGAAGAATGTTGTACATATTAGCATGTGAACTCAGCCAATATCGCCCGAAGTAGTTGGTGTTCCGTGTGCCCCTCGGTTAGGATGTAGTCTGTGCAAATAACGGGTTTGTGGAAATAAAATCCCCCATTTTTCTCACCGATTGATTGATTGACGCGAGATTTGTTGTTTTGCCCTTGCCCTCATTATTTGCTTTGAAGCAAGTTCTGAGTGCCACCTGTTTTCTGCAGCCTATGTAATTATCACCTGGTTTCTTTTGTTTATGTAATTATCATCAAAAGTTTCACCCCTGATAAAGAAGTCAAACAATCTCTGTGGACGGGTAGGGGAATCCTAGTTCGGGTGGCTGGAACACCGGTGGCTGATAAGCCAAACGAACAGGCGATATTGGGTGGAAAAAAAAACAGACGGCTTTGTTGTTCGTTGCTGCTGCGTTGGCTGAAGGGTAGTTTGGCTTCACGTTTGCTTTCCCACAACTCGTCACTGCCAGCAAGTTGTGTCAGGTTCTCTACTCTCTTTTGGCCATGTGAACCATGTTATGTGAAGCTAAATAAACACGGGTAATGTTCCTGATTCATAAACGACTTGCCACCCAATTTCTACATAGATGCAATCATGCAATGCTGTGCTAATAAATCCACTCAGCTTTGGTTGGTGACTGTCTAAGATTGGCAATATGCACCAACCGAACAGAGATCGCCCATAGAAGATTTTTGGCTGGCCTGCCCTGCAGTCCAAGGGTCTGCAGAGAAAGTGCGGAACATTCACATTCGATGCCCACCAAACTCGTAAAGCTGTAGCATGATTTCTCCCCCTGGGTGCGGTTGTAGCACAATTCCATCAGATACGACTTTTTTTTCTAAAGAGAAGTACCATCAGATACGGCTCAGGTGCGACTTTGAAAGCTTTTGTTTTCTTGGGAATATAAAACTTTGAAAGCTTTGGGATTGTGGGTTGGTAATGTTAAACTCGGTAGATTTCTACGTCTCTGGCGATTTTGAGAAAACCATGATCAAGCGCAAGCGCCCGGTGAGCCATGGTCACTCTCGTTGATCAACAGCGAAGCTGCGAGACATCAGCACCTAATCACCTTTACAGAAGAGGACGGCCATGCGACTGCTCACCTTGACCACATGCCTCGATCATGAATGAACAGCTGCAGCGACGCTGGACCAGGCACGGGTAGGGGTGATAACGGATCATGACCCGTTTGTTCCTTCACAATCTAACTTGACCCTAACAAAATTTAGCTCAAAAACTACTATTATTTTGGCCCGGCCGTAATCCGGTCCGATCCTTAAAATTTCCAGTACAAAAGTGAGGCCGTTTACCACCCCTAGTCACGGGTCGGTTCACGTGTCAGAGGCAGGCAGGCAGGCAGGCACGCACGCACGTCGCTCGGAAACGGAGGTCTGTTGGGTACAGCCGTACTACCGCCAAGTGCAAGTTCTTCGCCAGCTCTGATGAAGCTGCGTGCGCTTCAGAGTTCAGACGAACAGCATCGATGGGGGCTTCCTTTTCCTTCACAGGGAGGTTTTTGGTTTGGACGAGCCGCAGCCGCCGAGATGGGATGCTGCGGTGCCGGACGCGGCGGCTCTCCCTATTTCCGCGCGATGGCGTGGGGAGGTGGCGGACCGGACGCCGTGACGCCGTCGGGCGGGCGGAGGTCAGGCGTCAGGGGGAGGGGGGGAAAAAAGGGCGGGGCGCAGCTTTCAAGGCACGCAACGCGATCTTAGCCACCACGTGCTTGGTCGGCGGCCACGCGCCCACGGGCATCTCTCTCTCTACGCTTTCCTAATTCTCTACGGTTTCTTTTTGTTCTTCGCTACTAGCCTACTACTCCCGTACAACAAAAGCGGAGCGCGACGAATACCGCAAAACCCCTCGCTTTTGGCTTTTTATTAAGTTTTGATTTGATGATGATGATCCTCGGAGTGGCATAGCATGGCTTTCTGCAGCAAAAGAATTCGAGAGGAATTTTAGGACCTACTGCTATCTTTTATGCAAAGCCTTTACTCGAAAATTTGCGTGGTTGACAAGGCAAGAAAACGTATACGGATCACATTGGAGAAGTGATAGCGTAGAGCCAATTGTGAAAGGATCAGAATGTTCTTAAGTCTTAATAATGTTGACACATATGAGTTACTTGTTCCATTTCAAAACATAAGATGCAATTTGATTTGGTCTTAGTTGACAATAGATAGAATAAAAGTTTTATACCATGATGTCTCAAAGAATTCTATACTATAAAAGGGTCACCAATCGCGAGTGGATGAATGATCTAAGGGATTTAAATTTTGTGGATTTTATCATCGTAACTTCTGCAAAGGAACAATGCTTATCTCAAAGTCAAAAGTATATTCTTGCACACTAACCTCATTTATCTCAGAAGTTGAACTAGCAAATACCGATTGACAAAATTTATTGACAGGGTATTTCAAAAAAAAATTATTGACAGGAGGACCAAAACACAAACAAACCCTGTGAAAAAATAAAAATAAGGAAAAGGGCCACAATGCTTATCGTAGGAATCTATTTAGCCATGGAGGGGCAAGGAGGAGAGAGAAGAACCCAAGCTTTCGCAAAGGGGAGGCCGAGGCAGCGACTCGCGAGAAGAACCACACGGGAACCAGGAGGGGAAATCGCTCGAAGAATGCCGTATCAATGTCTCGGTAATTCCTGTTGATCTCGCGTAGATTTCCAACGACTCCGACCGAATTAACCCGGCTGCAGGGAGTACGATCCGTTTGGGGCCCGATCGTGGTGCTGTGGCCGGTTTCTGTCACCGCCGTCCGCGCCGGTCGATCGCGCCTCGATCTGGATCCGTGGAGGGGACGCCGCTTGCAATCTGGACCCGAGGAGTTGATCTAATTAATCTCTACTTTGGTTGGTTAGGATGCGCTAGCTTGCTTCGAGGGATTGCTTTTTTTTTTACTGCAACATATTTTTTTCTCTTCGTTGCTGCGGGCCCTGGAAATCCAAATGCGTGTTTCGAAAATGCAGACCAGTTCATCCCGATTTGCCGCGGATCGGATTCGATTGATTGCTGTGTGGTGGAGTAGATACTAGTTAATGTCGGTGGTTTGCTTTTTTCCTTCCAAACTTCTTGGGGGATTTGCTAATTTTGCTGCATTGCATCGTATTGGCATAACTGCCTGTTTCTGGTTTTTTATAGTTATTATTCATAGGATGACTTTGCAGCTTAGTTAATATCGCCAATTTGGAATTCTGTCTGTGATAAAGTCTTAAGAAAACTTTGACAGCCTTTGATTGTATTGTATCTGCAGGTTGTGATCCGATCTCTTGGTATGGTTCATCCGAGATTTCTTGTTGCTTGTTCAGGATCCAAGTTGTGCTTCATCTCAAACAGTCGCAGTAACTATAAGAGCATGATTGGTGGTGGTACGGTGACATCCTTGCTAGTGATGGGTGTGTGTCAGAAATCTCGATGTGGTTCTAAGGTATAACCCTCTCATGTTGACAGAGTGGGATTGATTATTACTAGAACCTTCTTGTGTTGGCATTAGTGGAACTTGGAACGTGAGGTGGGTCATTGCAAGTAAGAACAGGTTCATTTTTTCCATTTGCTGGAGTAAGTGATATTGGGATGGGTTTGCCTCAAATTCCTATGGTCAAGGATGAAGCACCTACTACACTGAGTACACCTGTAACCAGTCCTCATTTCAGTGTTAGTGGGCCCTGCAATTCGGGTAAACTTCCGGTGGGATGCTCAAGTAGAAGTTCATTTCCATACCCATCCACCAGTGAATTCAAGA
Source organism: Echinochloa phyllopogon (assembly GCA_033239725.1). Lineage (NCBI taxonomy): Eukaryota > Viridiplantae > Streptophyta > Magnoliopsida > Poales > Poaceae > Echinochloa > Echinochloa phyllopogon. Next base: position 41,694,430 of record BTCW01000002.1, on the reverse strand, counting down.
GAAAATCTGCATTGGGTTCATCGAATGGATTCAATAGCCATCTCAGAACCAGCCATGCCACTGATGATCCTACATGCTGCCAAGGCCTAAATCCTGGATCAAAAGGTCCAAGTTATAAATCATGCCACAAATTCAGATCTACTGTCCAGATGCCTGCAGTGAGGGTTGTTGGGTTTGATTCAGGAACAGGAACTGCTAGTTCAACAGGAGTTCCTGATATGATGGTAGCTGACAAAATGCATTCATCTTTAGTCATTGGTAATTGTGATTCTTCAGCAGAACAGCATGGACTTCAGGCAAGGAAAAGGGTATTGTCACCATTAGCCAATGTGCTTCCTTCTGGAGAGTTCCATGGTGATGCACTGAATATTGGTTGTGACAATGTCAAAAATCAGCACACTCATTTTGTTCGACAGCTCTCTTCTTCTGGCTTCCATGATAGTAAAAAGTCCAACACTGGAACTCTTGATTCCTTGCAATCACCTACTGAGCCAGCATTGAGATACTCAAGTTGGAGTACAGAGCAGGGGGTTCGTAAGTTTAGTTCTAATATATTCACTGATGGTCCTTTGCTTGAGGCCAATGAATTTTTTTCATGCTCAGATCAACCAGAGGCTGAAAGGATTATGAATCTTGCAAGTGTGTCTATACTGCCTGCAAGATTATCACATTCTCCTCCACTCACTCTTTCTCCACTTGGTCCAAAATGGATGCATAGAATGAGGACTACAAGAGCTCAGAGGGATCTAACAGGAGAAATTGAAAATGATTTCCTTGGCTTGAAGGAAATTGGGGGATCAAATTGTGAAGATTATTCAGAGTATGGTGGTAGAGTAAGGATGAGAGATATGTTAGAAGGAACCAGTATTTTCCATGATGGATTTGATACAGTGATCCCTAAGAGGAGTTTTGATAGAAGATGTCGAAACTGGGTCCCAGAATCTGCCCCTGTTTCTCCAAGCATTGGATGTATTAGGAGTTTGAACCTCCTCCCTGTAAAGAGGTCATTGGTTGGCTCCTTTGAGGAGTCTCTCCTATCTGGTCGCTATTCATGTGGAAAAGACAATCAGGTTTGCCGTGTTTTCTATTACTCCTAATTACTCAACTTTTGATGAGGATACCAGACACACCATTTTTTTGTCTTAATTCCATCTTCTCATAATGCAGAGTATTGATGGTTTTCTGGCTATTCTTAATGTGACCGGTGGTAACTTCTCTCCCCCAACTCAGAAGCTTCCCTTTGCAGTAACAAGCATTGATGAAGAAAGCTCCTTGTTGTACTATTCGTCGATTGATCTTGCGGGGAGGTTGCCAATGAACAATAGCAAAAGCCCAAAACTCAAAAGAAACCTCAGTAACAGTGATTCCCGGTCAGCAAAAAGTCGGCTACGCATCCCTGTTAAAGGCCGCATACAGCTGGTACTGAATTGCCTGACCTTCTGATAATATTTGATATACTATGCCTTTGTACATTTTATAGTTTTCTTTTGAATTGGTTTGTACTGCTTGGATATTTATTCAGTTAATGATAATATAGTAGAAAGTTGCATGATTTAACTCAATTTAGGACCTATTGTGATGTAAAGTTTTTTTTTGTGAGCTTAGCTACCTGTTCTTACTAATATATGTACCTTTCACTTCTTGATTAAGTTGGCTATAGTTTGTCATGGGAAGTGAGCACAGTGAAGTTTAGTTCTTATGATCTATTGTGTATGCATGAAATATGTACATATCTTTTAGTTTGATAATTGACGTGTTTGTTAGATATGATGGCACATGTTACACCTTGAGCTTGAAATATGTATTCCTTTTGTGTATCAGATTTAAACTTGTGTAATTCAGTTGGTGAGCCAATCTAAAAGGAAATTGCAGCACCTTTCTGCGTCTGGGGGAAAACATAACTATTTAGAGTTTAGTTTCATATTATAAAATTGCTATAGGACACTGAGGTCATGATACTAAATTAATGACATGATGGTAGTTAGTTTTTTTTTCTCGAATACGCAGGAGAGCTGTGTATCATTGCATTAAGATAGGAGAAAACACGACCTAAATAGCCAAGCAACCACACACCCACACCCACACTCAGAATCTTAGATACATATGCGCCTGTGACACATGAGTTTTAACTTTGGAACTTGGCTAGTGCACCTCACTACACTAGGATTGTTCTTTGATTGGATATTCCTTAAGAAGTTTCTATAAAATTGTCATATTTCTATTGATTTGTGCATTTCACTTCAAGCTAAACTCTTGTCCTTGGCAGGTGGTCAGTAACCCAGAGAAGACTCCGCTTCACACCTTCTTCTGTGCCTATGATTTGAGTGACATGCCTGCTGGAACCAAGGTATCAGAAATGAGTATATGCTATTTCCTTTTAAATACACACATTTTTGCTTTTTGTCTTATCTGTTATGGCTCAGATTTTTCTTATTTTCACATGGCATGACAGATGTATTGACATACTGTTGTGATTCTCGATTTTGTTGATTATTAAAGTGACATGTTATTTTATTTCTTAGCTTTTATGTTGAACTTCGATTAATATTGCTGGCTTCCGTATAGTATTGAGAGTCGAGACACATACGTTATTCAATACCATTCGTGAACTTCTATTTTTTGTAGATAGACAAAGGGAAAATTGGTTGTGTAGCACTGAAAGATCGTGACTTCCGTAAAATACCACTGAAAGACCGTGGCCCCGTAAAATACCACCGAAAGATGTAAACGTTAACTGGAATTAGCATTCCGTTACTTTTTATCACCGAAAACTCATTTTTATCCCTTTATTGCACATAAAACAGATGTGAAAAGACTTTTATACCCCTTCCCACCTGCCGCCGCCGCCCACCAACCCCCCTCCACCGACGCCGCCTCTTCCCACCGTGACGCCGCCCCCTTCCCCATCGGCTGCCTCCGCCCCCAATCCTCCTCCATCCACGCGAAGGCGGCGGCGAGCGTGACCTCGTCGGACTCGTCGACTCCCGCGTCCGCTGCCACGGGCGGCGCGACGACGACACCCTGCACCACCGCCGTGCGTGGCCCCTGCTCCTCCGCCGTGCGTGGGCCTTGCTCCTCCCACCGCCTCGCCTGGGCCGTCGCCCCGCTTGGTCGGCCGCCGCCTTGTCTGGACCATCGCCTCGCTCAGCCGGCCACCGCCCCGCCTTCCAGCTCCGCCGCCTCCCCGCTTGACCTCTCCTGCAGTCCTGCTGCTCCCGTCGCCCCAGCCGTGGAGGCGCGCGCGGGCCTCACGGAGGTGCGGCTCCGGCGCGGCGAGGTGGACGGGGAGCCCCCGCGATACGAGCAGCAGCCGCCGGCCCCCCAATCCCGCGCCGCAGGTCCTGACCATGGCGTCTCAGGCCATCGAGGCAGAAGGGGAAGATGAACAGTTGGGGGTATTTTTGTCCTACTTAACAGACGTCCACACAAAATCTGACGGAATGGTAGTTTCAGTTGCATGTTGCAGCTTTCGATGGTATTTTACGGGGCCGAAGTCTTTCAGTGGTATTTTACAGAAGTCGCGATCTTTCAGTGCTACGGAACCAATTTTCCCATAGACAAAAGAAAAACGTTGGGTTGTCTCAGTGATCTTATGCTAGTTGATCATAGAAAGTCTTCTAAATTCATTTTATTTATTTATTTTGGGTCATGTGTTGTGGGGGGTATCTAATATCAAAGCAGTTTTCTATGATTCTTTACTGGTTGTTGTGTTGCCTACCAAGGATTCCAAGCCGGCAAACTAATTTTCTGTCCTTTAGTGAAAGTATTGCTAGTTCAATTTACATTGGCATACTGGCTGGGAGGAAATGAGTAGATTGTGATGTATCATAAGGTGCAAATACTTAATCATCTGGTACCATTTTGCAACTATTGCCAGATGCATGAGTGATGTCTGCCTTTTCTTATGAAATACGTAGTAGATTGCTTGATGTCTTCCTTTAGGAGTCACAATTATTTAGTTTTATTTCTTTACTTATTTTTCTCAAGTCCATATTCTGATATTTTAAAATGGGACAGACTTTCATGCGGCAAAAGATCACTCTATCTTCTGCTTGTCTCTCTTGTCGAACCAAAGAAGGAAGCAAGGCCAGTGACATAAAGGTCGAGTCAGTCCAGTGTGGAAGTGAACTTACAGAGTGCGGTGCTCTATTTTCCAAATGTAATAAAGCGAATATCATTGGTATGTAAATCCAAATTACAGAGTTCAAGTGAATAAAGTTTGTTTTTGGCTTTGCAGGTTCTGAAAAGGGGCATAACTGCTACTCAAATGATGAGTCAGAAAAGGGAGCAGATACGGGATGTTGCTCCATGGAATGTGACATTAGAGTAGGGAATTCAGAAAGTGACGCAGATGCTGATGGTTGCTGCTGTCAAATAGACACATGTCTGTCAGGTGGAAAGAAATGTTGCTGCAGATCTTCCAAGGTCAATGATATTTCAGCTGGAGGTGTTCTTCGGTATGCTTTACACCTCCGTTTTCTGAGCCCCTTCTCCAAGAAGTCATCAAGATCAAGGCAGCAATGCCAATCAGGTCTCTCATCAGAACCACACAATCGCAGTACTCAGACCGAGGAACAGAGAAGATTTTATTTATACAATGATATTAGAGTTGTCTTCCCTCAAAGGCACTCGGACGCTGACGAAGGCGAGGTATGTGGCAATTAAGATGCTTCTTCTATTTCACCTTTCCAGCACAATTTTATTTTTGATTCTTTATGAACCAGTGAGATTGAATTATCCGATCCTGAGCTGTCCTTTGTTGCTCTTTTGATCTCTCTATTCCAACATTTTGCATTCCTAGATACATCATTTTGGCCACTTTAAATACGTTTCATAAAACTTAGCACATGACGTCACTGAAAACGACTACTGCTCATGTTGTTCCATTTGACACTAGCTAACGGATTCTCTTTTTCCTGGCAGCTGCGAATTGAGCATGACTTCCCAGCAAATCCAAAGTACTTCGACATAAGCAACTAAGACCTTGCACACTCCTTGTGTAGCTGCATATGAAATTTGTACATACCATTTCCTCACTAACTTATCAAGTTATCAGTCTCTTATGTTTATTGCCATTATCCAGATGTACAGTACTAACCTTCTGATCAAATAGCCCATTACATCTACTTTTATATATATCTTCAATTAGAGTCTGTTGCATTGTGAGTGGGTGAATATGTCATCTTCCCATTTCTCTTCGTCTTGTCTTGTACAAATGCACTGTTTTGGATGAGACATCCTTTTCTTTAGATAATGGAAAAAAGAGTTATGGCCTTTTGCATCATCCTCTGGTGCATACAGCTCCGATTCATTTTGGATAAGATCTCCTACCTAAATATATACTTCTTGTTTATGTACATATTTGTTTGACCCTATAATTTTTTTGACCTTATAATTTGAATCAGCTATAATCAAATCGATGAACATAAGTTTTGAGGTAACAAACCACTATTACGATAAAATAAGAAAAAAAATATAAACAGTTGGTGTAGGAGCTAATGGTATTCTCGAAGTGAACATCTCATGGTTCAAATGTGGGTATTTCTGCTTTGGGACCATGAACTGCCTGGTATAGAATCCTGGGCAGTATACTCCTGTAAGGGTCCTTTTCTCTTTTCTCCTTGAGATAGTTGATGCAGCTCTCCACTTCAAGTTTGACTTGCAAATAGAGGCGCTGGGCCTCCTCTTTATCTCTCAGATCCTTCTCTCTCCCTACGCAAGCAAGCAAGCAAATCAAATGAGATTTTTTTTTTCACAGTAGTGTTACCAAACACCAGGTCACAGAAAAAAACACCAAGTTTTAAGAGAATGTCATCGGATTGTTTTTTTTTAATTATGTACCTCTTGTTTTGATAGGCTTTCCAAAGAAGAAATAAAACCGTCCTGGTACCTTCGGTGCAACCACTACCGGGTGCAATCCTTGATCTTTTAGCTCCCCCATGGAATCAGTCCTTTGAAGCCACAGTTAACACCAGGACATCAAACAGGACCCAAAGAAAAAAAGAAAAGAAAATAGACTCCTGGAATTTGGGCAACATACCTTAGCTTCAGGCCATCGGGATTCAGCGCCTTGTCGAGCATATCATAGAAGGGAAGCTTCTGAAGATCATTGTAGTCTAGCAACAACTGAGATAGTGAATTGATCACCAACCAAGTCTATGTTCTCCAAGTGATAGAGCACATTGGCATGTAGGATAGCACTTACATTGCATATATCATCTTCTCCCACTACTCCAAATGGTATGATCGTTGCTCCAAACCTCGATGCCATTCTCACAAATTCAGGCTGCTCCGGCCAAAACAACTTGTACTCCTCTCCCTGAAAACCACGGCCCTCAGTTCTTTAACTTTTCACGAACTCCGAGATATAGCTGGCAAAAACAAATCAAATAACCACAACCTCCCATGCCAAACCCTCACCTTCCTATGAAGGGCTTCCCGTGCGCCTCCGGGGTACAGCAGCACAAACTCCTTATCTGCAAGGAGCTTGTAAAAGTTGGCCCCCGTGACCGGCACTGCGCCCATGATCCGATGGAGATCAAAGTAGGCGGAGTCAGGCATGAGCTGCTCTGTGTTCTTATCGAACATGAATGGGTGAGCCAGGCCTCGGATGTGGATTCCGGTGCTCCTCAGCACACCTGTGACCATGGGTCCAAGCTCAAGCCCCAGGAGCATGTGATACCCGATCAGCACGACAGGACCCTCCCTTGGCAGCCCGGTCAGGCCCCTCACTATCTTCCCATCAGGCAGTGTTGATAGTACCACTGGGTCAGTGATAAAGTTTAGGACCCTGAAAGTTTTCAGAAATTCAGTAGGTTCCAGAGACTGTTTGGGATTAGTACCATCCATTCTAAAATCATAAAAGAGAAATGTACCTGTCACGATTGATAGCCAGTTGGAGCTCATCAGTAGTTAGCGGTAAATAGTCCGAAACAAAGTCTGTCTTCCTGGAGCGGCGATAGTACCCAGCTCCTTTGATGGTAGTCACGAGATCAAATTCATCTTCCTGTCAGGTGTTTTGTGAAACTGTTCATCAGAACATAGAAATGCATGCAAACAGGAGCAAAACATGGCCATATACCCATAAGAAGAGTGGCATAAAAGATACCAAATATTTAGCTGTATACCAGTAAGATTTTGTGGCCATTGTCTCTGAAAAGGCGTGTTCTGCATTTCTCTAGAGCACCACGTAGCCTCTCAGCCTCTTGGCTGCTGGGCAGCAGTTCATCATTCCCACTGGCAAAATAATATCAACTTCAGATCCAGTCTGAAGTAAGGAGATAAGTTCTAAGTTCAATTTTTCATGCATATACATGTTTAATTGTTTAAGAATGTTCTTCTCAACCTTTCAAGAGTGAGGACAAATATGCTATACGGAAGAAGAAAGATCACTCTTTGCTAATTTGCCAGCGGTAAAAGTCTTTACCTGGCTAGTACCAAAGCCTGGGCTTTGACTGCATGCAAACGGGAATTTACAAATGATGATGCTGTCTTCAACATTTTCAACTTCCAAACGGTAGATTCCTTTGTCCAAATATCAACCAAAGACTGCAAGAAAAAAAACGTGAAGAATAATTAAGATCATGGTGTAGAAAGAAACTGGATTAATGTATGCCCAATATAATAACAGATATGAACTGAAAAGAAGTAGCATCAGAAATTCAGAATATTCATAAAATCAGCTTCAGAAACAAACCAGAAATCGAAACAGCTACGCATGTTTTGACACTTTTGAACTCACCATTAAAGCCAACAAAGTGGAGCTGATCTCTGATAATGTCTGGCCAGCTTCTTCAAGAGAGAAACCACGTCCAACAAAAGTTGATGGCATCTTCATGAAGTTCCCTAAAAGCATTAAACTGTGATAAGCACTCAGTAGATGCGAGTCAAATGTCTCTACTTTTCATGCTATTGTCAACTATATCTAGCAATTTTGCAATGTTCAGCAAAAAACTATAAGGAGGAGATCCGACAAGGGCGGTTGACAGCGAATGCATTTATACATTGAGGAAGCAGATAATGCCTACATCTTATCCATCTAAATTTTTTGCCAAGGTACTTTCCTTCTGAGTGAATCAAAGCAAGCACGTCATTCCTCTAACAATACATAATTTAGTGTATGATTCCTCAAAAAGATTAGTGTAGAGAGGTAAATCAAAACCTGTCAGAAAATTTAAAAGCTGTGGAGTGGTCAAATGGAAGGGTTCAGGGACCAAATCCAAGAAGGCTGAGAGAGTTTGCAGCTGTGACTCATGGAATGATGTTCCTGCAATATGAGGTAAACTCAGTGAGTTCGGGGGAAAAAACATATCACTGAAAGACCAGAAAGCACAAAAAAACAGTAGTCAATTGCAGCAAGACCTGGGTTTACTAGGATCAGTACCAGATCGATGTCTGGGTTTCGCGCAGCCACGGCTAGAGCTATGCATGCTCCTACTGATTCTCCAACAAGATAGACTGGTCTGTCTGGTGCTCTCGAGCACTCTGATTTCACTGTCATCTCCACGTACTCAACAAGTCCTGCATTCGTTGGACAAAGTTTTTGGAGACTCTGTAAGTGGAAATTTTAATTTAAAATGCTGTATGTCGCAGCCATGATTCATCTACTGGAATTGTAATAATTTTGGATGAAACTAAGTTACAAGTACATGTGCATTTCCATCAATTGTCAAAGAAAAAGGCATGTCACTGTTAAGCTGATTCTGAAAAATCCATATGAAAATGACACACCTTCAAAGGAAGTGCGGTCTTCAACTGGTATATGCAAGCACCACAACTCAAACATCCTGCAGTTCAGAACAGTTCATCAATCGCATCTAAGAAAAATAAGAGAGATTTCCATCGAGAATTGCTCTTACTTTGCCAATTTCTCATGGTGCCGGATAAGTCCTAAACCAACACCGTCGATTCCTGCAAGGATCCAAAATCTAAAATCAGATAATTTTATCAGAAATCAAAGTACTTAAAGGTCTTAATCGCTTATGTGTCCTAGAATTACAGGTCAGCAGCGGTTTCACTTAGATAGCAAAAACATCACAGGAGGATTGCATTTTGAGCGCTGTCTGAATCTGGCCAAGACCAAAGTTCGGATAATTTGACATTACATCTGTCGTTTGTGTCCATCTAACAATCACTCAGTACAGTGTACAGATATCTCTGTCCCTTAACCATGCTACTTCCTACAGCCATCAATTACCACACAGTAAACTGTTTGCCATTTTCCCCATGCTAATAATGAGAAAGCAACACATGGTCCACATGGAACCTTGTGGTTTTGTTAGACCGTCTTGTTTGTTTATGTTATCGGCATGATCTGCAGATGAGCCAGCAAGTCAACAAAATGAATTGGGTGTGGCATGAGCAGGCAAGCCACCAAATGGTCAGCAAGTTGCCTCTATTTTAGTGATGCGCTTAAATAATAATTGTTGGTCTGAATTATTGTATGGCCACCAAGTCTTGTAGCGCCTTCAAAATGTTATATCCCGCACTGCTGCCTATGAAACGCACATGGCACACAAGATTTGAATAATACAGGGTGATGTGTATAGAGGCTGAAAAGGATATAAATAACAACGGAGATAAATACCTCAATAGGTCCGTATGGGAATATTTAACAACTAATGGTATTTCCCTTCTGTGTAATTCTAGTAGCATGGGCATGGGGGGAAATGGCAAACAGATACAGGCAGTGCAAATTTTTGCTTTGAAAAATCATCTCGAAAGTTAGATGGTACAGTATCGTGTCGTGCTGAAAAGGACGAGTAACAAAAGTACTGTACGGCAATAGCTGCTCCACATGGGAATATTCAGGTTAAATCCATCGGATGATGCGTTGTCGGAAGTCGATGCGCAAAAGAATGAATATTCAAATTCAAACAGCGCACTTGGATTGCAAAAGGTAGTGCGACCACAAATTCACAAAGCGAGACCACACATTAATTATCTATCGAGGTTAATGATCGTACCGGGAAGGTAGAGCAGCGTGGGCGCGCCGGGAACGCGCCCGGCGCCGGCGCCCCCGCACTCGAGCGGCGAGAACCACCGCGGCGGCCCGCCGTCCTTCCGCCGCGCCATCTCCCGCGCCGCCTCCGCGTACTCCCTCACCCCTGCTCTTCTCCTTCTCCTCGCCGCCGCCGCGGCGTCCGACGGTGGTGACGCCGCCGCCGAGGCCGAGGCCGACGCCACCGCGCGCGGCCTCGCCGTCGGCTCCCGGCGCGCGCGGCACCGCGTTGTTGTTGTCGGCGCGCGGGCGCGGGTGACGAGCAGCGGCCGCCGAGCGCGAGGCGCCACGACCGTGGCCGCCGCCGCGGCGGCGGTGGTCGGCATGGCCGGTGGAGCCTGTTGGAATGGAAGTAGCAGACGATCGAGAGGAGCGCGAGGTCGGTTTGACCACTCGGCCAGCCCAGCAGCAGTGCGCGCGCTGTTTGTTTTTCTTTCGCGGTGTGATTGGCGAGGACAGCCATTAAAATATAATAAACAAAAAGTGGGGGAAGCGACGGCGAAAGCTCGCCGAAGGCGGGCCCTTCTGTCAGAGACCAAGCAGCAGCAGTTCGACCGATGGCAGGTGCTCGAGTTGGGCACGCTTGGTTCATCAAGGTCCAAGGTGATGGCGATAGTGGCTGTCAACGAATCGGGTAAGCTAAGAAGGTCATCAACCTAGCTAGCTTGATTTTCAACATTTATCCTTGTCCGTTTTGGCCAAAAATGACCATATCTCCCGATACCCTACGGAACAACCTACCACGCAGCGAGGTTCCGGAGAGACGAGACGAGAGTGTGAACAACTCCAACCTCAAACTAGGAAAAATGGGACGGGATCTTATCTCCCCATCCCGTCCGATCTCAGCAAACGAAACACACCCGAAGTAGGCTATCGACATGGCTTGCGAAAGTCCATGTACTACATCCGAGACATACATATCCGTGTCCTGCTCGATCGGCTACGCGTTACTACCACTACCAGGTAGGCAGGTGCCACCCGTTACCTGTAGCTATCGAGAGAGAGGGAGACGGATACGAATGCACGAGCAGTCGAGCACGAGGCGCCATTCGGACGCACCGACCCACGAGCGGGCCACAGTACACTCTCTGTGAGGCTGTCGATCGACGTGGGGAACGTACACGTAATACTGTCTCGAAAACCCTGTCCTACCACACGCGGCTCTCTAGGGTGAAAACCCTGTTTATTCATGAACGTGCGACGGCGGCGTCATTGACGTTGTGCCCCATAGAGGTGTCGTATCTGAAGACCCGTCTTGGCTAGACAGTGTGGTGGTTGCTTGGTGGTGTTACTCGCGTGCGTGGCGGGAGTGGAGGCGCGCTTCGTCCGTGTTGGCAGGAAGGTACAGAGAGTCCATGGATACCAGAGGTTTTCAGTTGACGCGCATGGTGCGGTGGTGACTTCGTTAACGGAGCGGTGGAGGTCTTGTTCTCATAGCGGTTCAGATATCTGAGTCCTTGGCAGAGGAGTGCGAGACGGTGGGAGAGGTGAGGCCCCCACGCTGAGTGGTCAGGATAAGTGGTTTTCTTCGGTGCTGCGACGGGAGTTTCTGCTGAAGCTCCACTGGGACAGGGGGATCGACGATCATGTGTGTTCAGTTTGAAGAGGATGGCCCTATGACGGAGGAGTTCGAGTTGCCACTCAGGCTTGCAGCAGGGCTGCGACATTTAGCGTGGCACAACGTTGACGATGATGGCGCAGTTCAAGGGTGGCTTTTTTGGCTTCTCTCTCGGGTTGTGGTGGTGTAGTGTTTTGTTGTGTGTTGTTGATGTAGTGGTGGTGTTCGTTTCGGCGCGTTACGTACGAATTCTTCTTCTTATATGATGCCGCAGTGGTCTGCCTTTATTTTTTTTAAAAAAAACTCATGTTTGGAAATGCGGAACGCTTGCGGTCAGACGCACGCCAACGCCTTGAAAACACACACGCGCGCGATGGAGTTCTCAGTACGTAGCAATCTTAATTCTGAGCAGAAACAAAATGGACAAGTTTCTGCGTAAGTCTGCGAGACTTCATTCATTTTTTTTTTGCCTGTTTGACGGCGAAGCAAATAGAGACGGGGATGCATCCCTCAGTCGCAGTCGCTCATCTTCAACTTCAACAACCGAAACTCGCATAATCGCTCTGTTTTCAGCCACTGCGTCGACATCAGCTATCAATAAGAGTGCCAGACTTTCTTTTCTGAGACACGTGCCAGACTTGTAGTTTCGTGGGTGTGGCATGTTCACTACATGCGCGAATCAAAGGAAACATTAAATGGTGGTCGACTGATAAAGAAAACTCTTTTTACAATCGATCAATCTTGACCCATATTGAATCTCCTCAGATAAACTACAGAGGCAGCCGTCAATTTCACATCAGTTCACCCCCGTCAGTCTTTCAGACGGCTAAAGCGTAGGATATGCGAAAATAAAACAGGGGCAGCACATACCTGTTAACTGCAATACAGTGAAAACGAAACAGGCGAACATAGCAATACCTGTTAACTGCACAGTCTAGGCATCGCAGGACCTTCTGAATCCACCTAGTAATCAATAGTCCCAACTGAATCCACCGGACCTTCTGAATCCACCTAGTAATCAATAGTCCCAACTGAATCCACCTAGTAATCAATCAATAGTCCCAACTGGTTGAATCCACCTAGTAATCAATAGTCCCAACACTTGTAAACTACATTCAGACGGAAATTTGAGATGGGCAAAACACAAAGACGAGGGAACATTCAGTACCAAACGGGACTCAGCCAGGACATGAAGGTGCAACGAACACCTCACAAGCCAAACAGAATAAATGTATAAGCTGACGAAGTTGATCAGCCAATATAATTATATAAGCTAGAGCTGCCAAAAAAACAGAATAAATGTATACCAAAGCAAGCACAGAATTAAGTAAAAACATCACTTATTCATGCTTAAGCCATGCTGCTGCACAGCAACACTTTCAGGTTAACAAACGGGTGCAAACCAGTTCATGGAACCAAATAGTTTCAACACACAAGTACACAACTAGTTCATGGAACCAAATACAGTTTCGGACACACGGGGCACAATCAGTTCATGGAAGCATAACAGTCTCGGCACAGAAGACACAGATACTTCGAAGGCCCTTCATGGCAGATACCAGACGGCCAAGGTACGGCAGTAGCTTCGGTAACTGATGGCTTACTGACCACCGCGGAGACGGAGCACAAGGTGGAGGGTGGACTCTTTCTGAATGTTGTAGTCAGCCAGGGTGCGGCCATCCTCCAGCTGCTTGCCTGCGAAGATCAGACGCTGCTGGTCTGGGGGGATGCCCTCCTTGTCCTGAATCTTGGCCTTCACATTGTCAATGGTGTCTGAGCTCTCAACCTCCAGAGTGATGGTCTTGCCAGTCAAGGTCTTCACGAAGATCTGCATCCCACCCCTCAGGCGGAGCACCAGGTGGAGGGTGCTCTCCTTCTGGATGTTGTAATCCGCAAGGGTGCGGCCGTCCTCTAGCTGCTTCCCAGCAAAGATGAGCCTCTGCTGGTCCGGGGGGATGCCCTCCTTGTCCTGGATTTTCGCCTTGACGTTGTCAATGGTGTCGGAAGACTCAACCTCGAGGGTGATGGTCTTGCCAGTCAAGGTCTTCACGAAGATCTGCATCCCACCCCTCAGGCGGAGCACCAGGTGGAGGGTGCTCTCCTTCTGGATGTTGTAGTCCGCAAGGGTGCGGCCATCCTCTAGCTGCTTGCCAGCAAAGATGAGCCTCTGCTGGTCCGGGGGGATGCCCTCCTTGTCCTGGATCTTCGCCTTGACGTTGTCAATGGTGTCGGAAGACTCAACCTCGAGGGTGATGGTCTTGCCAGTCAAGGTCTTCACGAAGATCTGCATGCCTCCCCTGAGACGGAGCACCAGGTGGAGGGTGCTCTCCTTCTGGATGTTGTAGTCCGCAAGGGTGCGGCCATCCTCTAGCTGCTTGCCAGCAAAGATGAGCCTCTGCTGGTCCGGGGGAATGCCCTCCTTGTCCTGGATCTTCGCCTTGACATTGTCAATGGTGTCGGAAGACTCCACCTCAAGGGTGATGGTCTTGCCAGTGAGGGTCTTCACGAAGATCTGCATGCCTCCCCTGAGACGGAGCACCAGGTGGAGGGTGCTCTCCTTCTGGATGTTGTAGTCCGCAAGGGTGCGGCCATCCTCCAGCTGCTTGCCAGCAAATATGAGCCTCTGCTGGTCCGGGGGGATGCCCTCCTTGTCCTGGATCTTAGCCTTAACATTGTCAATGGTGTCGGAAGACTCCACCTCAAGGGTGATGGTCTTGCCAGTGAGGGTCTTTACGAAGATCTGCATCTGCAGAAGAATAAATAGCCAGACAACACGGTAAGCATCTAGCAGTAGACCAAAGAACTAGTATCAGCTAGATGAGAATGTAAGGAGAACAATCATATGTTCATCACATTAGAATCAAGGAACAGAAGCAGCATATGTATCATCCAAATATAACAATAAGTAAAAAAAGAATGCATGGTCATCAGGTATACTAAAGAATTCACCAAACAGTAGCATTACATATGGAGCATACATGATCATCAGGTTAAGAATCATCACTCAGTAGAAGTATGTATATATTAATCTACATAAGGACGCATGTCTAGCTAAGCAACATGTAGCTCAGGTAAAAGCTACAGCATCAAAGAGAAACGGCAGCATACACCTACACCTATCTGATATATTCGTCCATACCTTAATCATGAACAATATATGCGACACAAGCCCGTTGAAATTGAGCCCACTAGTTGAGATCTTTTTCTACTCTGATCTACGGCAACAACTAAATCAGACCACGACCAAACCTTCACATGCCAACAAAATCGATTGGATGAATCAAGCAAGTAAACCAAGCTAGCACTATCGAACCAGATCATAGACGGACGTGGGTACCAGATACAAAGAGGAATCTAAAATCAAGAGCAGATCTATCTAAACCTAAGCAAAGGCCCAGCAAATCGTCAGAACATCCTCATCTAAGAACATCCTAGAAGGACAGACCTACAATTCCCAGACCAAAGACCTAACAATCCCACCACTAATCGCACAGGCATGAGAACTTAACCAGCAGAGCATATCAGATCAACGCGAAAGTCCCACCTCCCAGCCATCTAGGAACAGAAACAACGCGTACCAAAAAGACTACCTCACCGCATGAACCCTAACCATCGATTCAACCGATCAGCGCGAGTATAACCACAGAACCGATCGATCTAGCGGAGGAGGAGGGGGAGAACGGTCGCCGTACCTTGAGTCGGGGGAGGGATCGACGAGGCTCGCGATTTGGGATCGGGTTGTGTGCTCCGAACAACACGAGTCGGGGGGAAGAGGCTGAGAGGGCGGGGGTGGCGATTTATGGCGGGCGGGGCAGGAGCGGTGGGAAAGGATTCCATCCCCGTGCCGTGACGGTTCCGTTTCGGTTTCCGTTTCCGTGCCGTGTGGGAGGAGCCCACCTCGTCCGGCCCCGCCACGCAATTTCCGGATGGGCTGGTGTGACCCCGAGAGAGGGGTGCGTCCGCACATCACCCGCGTGATGCGTACCACTTGTCGCCCGAAGAAGTGAGGGCACCGTTGATTTTTTTTCTGGGATGCTGTTGGGTTAATTGGTTGGACTGTTTCCGCGCATAGCACACGTGTGATCAGATTGTTTAGGCTGTTTCCACCAAAGCATGTGACATCACCCACATGAATACATATTTGTAACTAAAAAACTCATAAATCTTAAACCAAGCATCTAAATGAAATTCCGATTACACCATAATACTTGTTACGATAAAATATTCAAAACAAGATCTCACTTGACTATATTGAGATGGTTTTTTTGCGAATATTTTTTATCAAACAAGAACAAATGAATCCACACTGCCAATAAATTGTTGTACACGGAGAACAGAAGAATCCATGTTGCGAACAAAGTACTGCATATGTAGAACAAATCAGTCCACGTTGTGAATACCTCGAATGGGCCAAACAAATAATACATATGCGCAGCTCAAAACTTCCTAATGGGCCAAACATCCTGTCCAGGCTCATCTCTTCTTCAACTGAAAGCTAGTGCTATTAGCATGTAGCACACGCTGTTCATCCTCTCTTCCTTCACTTAAACATGATCGGTAGTTTCACTTGACTTCATGATCGGTAGTTTCACACTTGACTTTGGAGTGTGTGCAGCAGAAGCATAACGAGAGCATTGCGTAGGCTTGGACGAAGCATCTATGGACGGAAGGACCTGACGAAATGTAGCAGTGTACCACACGCTTCTCCTCGATCATCTGAAGCAAGGGGCAACCGGGCAGGGTTTCTTGTTGAAGTACACACCTGAGGTGAAGAACGAACAACACACGAGGATGGAGATGAGAGGCACAAAAAAGTAAACTCAGCCTATTCATTTATTTCAGCTGCAGCCTACAGGCAGGGTTTGTCAAGCTAGATATATATTTCATTATCAAATGCAATAATGACACTGTTTGTCAAGGTACACTGTTAGCCTTCTCCTTGAGCAAAAATATATCTGCACCAGTACATTTGTCGTGTATGTCTCTTTAATCGAATAGGATGATAAGATACACTCCTTACTTTCCCTGTAACTGATTTTCCAGCTCCTCCGTGGGATTCCTCTTGTTTGCCGGATTTGGAGCAGTAGTCAGTTTTTATTTATTTTTTACCTTATGCCCTTTTTTGGGCCCTGACAGGCTGACACATTGTAGGCACCCTTCTGGATGGAACACTTGCAATTTCCCCCATGATTATACACATTCCTTACAAACTCAAAATTCAAGAGCTAGCTCAAAAGAATATGTTCACATGTTCAGAGCTACTATGTTGATTGCTGGGCATCGTAGAAATGCAGACACCATCTGAAAATTTGTCGAAAAGCAGTGCGATACAAAAGAAAATGATGATTTCGAAATGGCGATACACAAACGATGCAACTAGCTGCCCAGCTAACCGAACAATTAACACAGTTTTTTTTAGGGCAACACGGCTGTTTGATTAGCATGCCTGAACACAGCCCTAGTGCAAACAGAAGGCGATTGTAATTTGTCAGGCATTTATCCATGCACGTCCATGGAAATACACCTACATAACTGACCACCAAATTCTCCCATATCTGAACAACTTTATGAAGGTCAACAAATGATCCAACCTCTTGAAGGTCCATATATACATGATCTTCACAGAGATATACATGCACACTCTGCAAGAATGGCAGCATATATTCCCGGTCCCCATTTCCAAATTCGGCAGCGATAATCCGCTACAATATGTATAGTCTAGATGCACGGACCTGGATATTTCTAGGAAATGGGGAGGAACTTGGGATACACGGTTTGGCGTTGGTGGTTCTTTATCAAGAGAAGGCTTCGGTAGCTTCCATCTTTCGTTTCGGTAGTACATGGACACATAATAGAAATAGCAAATGGAGGCACTTCATGGCAATTGCACACAAGCCACACACACAATTCCAATAGCTAAGGATGACTTGCCTGTGTGGCCTCTTAGAGTGAACTCGAGCTGCTTGCTCTTCGTGTGGTCGTCCTACAAGCAGTCTCCTTGGCTAGTCCAGAGTCCAGGCAGCTCCTGTACATATGGCATGTTTAATATCCATGATCTGAATATTGCAGGAGCCATCTCTGCTTTATGCAGCAAATCTAGGCACTCTATGCCATATTTAGTTTAAGTGCTTGCCATATTTAATATCCATGGATTTTGCAGGAGGAATCTCTTCTTTATGCAAATACATCTTTAGTTCAGCGCAATTAACACATCATATATGCACAAATGTGACAAAAAAGAAAATTGAAAAAAAAGCTATAGCACAACAGAAGCACACCGCATAGTGTGACAAAAACACAACAAAAACTTCTGACAAAAAAAGTTGAAAAAACTAAAGTACAACAGAAGCAGTGGACAAATGTTATAAAAATAAATTAAAAAAAACTAAAGTACAACATAAGCAATTGGAAAAAGTCAAAAGGAAATGTACAGGTCCAATACATATGGCATGTAATATCCATGATCTGAATATTGCAGTAGCCATCTCTACTTTATGCAGCAAATCTAGGCACTCTCCATATTTAGCTTAAGTGCTTGCCATATTTAATATATATGGATTTTGCAGGAGGCATATCTTATTTATGCAAATACATCTTTAGTTCAGAGCAATTAACACATCATATATGCACAAATGTGACAAAAAAGAAAAATGAAAAAAAGCTATAGCACAACATAAAAAACTTAAAACAAAATCAAATCGCTAGAGGAAGGGGTTAAACCTTTGACCTTGTGGTTAACAGCCACACGCTCTAACCAACTGAGCTACTCCAGCGGACGTACCAATCTGTACCGTCCGCCTTTTAAATTGGCAACTCATCTGAGGAGAAAGACCAACCAAGGCCCATTATTTTAAAGTGGGCTGGGCAGATGGGAAATTAGGCCCATGCTGTACAGGATGTGGCGCGGCCTCGTCAACCCGCTTGCCTCCACAGGCACGCGAAGCTAACGCTCACGAGTCGCCCGCCGAGCCGATTCGTGGAAGAGGAAGAAGACCAGGACGGGAAGCGATCGGCCATCGGAGTAAAGCGAGCGAGGCGACGACGGCGCCATGAGCTACGAGAAGGTCCCGCAGTCCTACCCGCCGCCAGGCAAGCCATCTTCCTCTCCGTGCTCCCAATCTTTCACAAGCTAAAAACCGTTTCTTGATCTGAATACCCCGTCGGAGATCCGCTCCTCTCCAACTCCAATCCGTGAGCTACATATCGAGCCGTCGCCCTTCTCGAAGCCGGCGCGAATTCGCCGCGCAATGCGGCGCCGGATCTTCTCTCGGATTATTGGAGTTCGGAGGGCTCATCGCTGATCTGAGCCGGGTTCGTGTGCTGTTTCCGCAGGGTACTCGCAGCCGTACCCTCCGCCGGGCAGTCAGTACCCACCTCCCCAGGCTCCACCGCAGGGGCCTTACTACCCGCCGCCGCAGCAGCCGCCTCCGGGGTACCAGGGCTACTTCAACGACGGGCAGCAGCCCTACGGATATCCGCCACCGTACGGTGGGCATCATCACCACGGCCACCACCACCACCATGATGACCGCCATCATCATCACCATGGGCACCACGACCACCACCACGAGGAGGATGACTGCTGCCTTGGCTTCCTGAAAGGATGGTAATACAGACCTTGCTCTTATCTCATCACCCGGTGACAGAAAAAGGAAACCATATCTGTTTAATCCCTATGCCTGTCCTGATACAATTTATGTTTCTAGAATAAAATTGACCAGATTTATATAAACATATAAAGAGGAGCACCGTAAATTTTGTCAGTCTTTGGTAATTTGTGTCAGAAAGGAAACTGAATTACCAATATCTATAATCGAGGTGGACCATCCAACCTGATTATGAATAGCTATTCTACCCATGTACGGTTAGAAAGAACACAAGAAAGGGGCAAATTTGCTCTGTGAAGACCTCTTAACGAAAATGGTATAAGTTTTGTCCATATCTAGGAAATTGGCATAAGAAATATGTACACCGATTCGTAAAGAGGTGTGTTTATCTAATTATTAAAATGGTTGATAGTCTCCAAAGCAAAGTTATGTCAGGAAAGCTCAGTAGCATTCAATTATGTCCCCTTGCTTCTTTACTCCATTCGCTTTCATTGTTAGTTCCCTTACTGATTGTCTGTTTGCACTTCTTTGGAACACTCGAGTTAAATCCTGACATTAGCGGCAACAGTTCTGGTTGAAAGCATGTTTAAGGAAATGTGCTTATAGTAACTGATTTTGACAGGTTCTATTTGATGTATGTGTATTGATAAGAGCAAATATATATGTTTACATGATTAACACATGGCCTTTTTAAAGCTCTGAAATAGTATCATGCACATAAAAAATAAACTATTGTTGTATGCTGACTTGCTGAGCTTTGTGGATAGCCATCTATTTTAGAATTATTGAGGATAACTATTTGATTTGCTCTGAAGTAGTTTACATAACTGATCTGCTAGATTAGTTTATTTATCCTTTTCTGATGTAGACATCAATTGACCTGGCAGTCTTGATTGTTTTCTTTTAGGAATAAAATTGCACTAGCATATAGGTGCTCTGTAGACTTATTTGCATCAGTCACTTATGTCCATTAAAAATGTTCATTATTTGACAAGGGAATTCACTTATTAGGCTGGACATAGGTTCAAATAAAATAGGATGGAATCACTCACAAAGTACTATTTTAAGAAATATCATTTTTGGGCTTGACAAACTTCAAGCTTGTTAATCAGTCATTGTGTATTTTCCATGCAAGGTTATGCAGAATAACACCAAATCTTAAACAAGCACTAAAACTTATACATTGAGGTAAGCCTGGTAAAAATGACAAAGTTTATGAGGTTTTGCATGCACAACATTGCTTAAAGCAAAGTTTTACTGATCCAAGGTTGCTCAAGAAAATTGGGTCCACAAACTTTACCGAGTGAAATATCAGAGAAGGCTGCAGACCTGCAGTGCTACTGTTTATTTTACTTCTCTTCAAAATCGCAGGGTTCTAAGCTTGATTGACATGCCCGAGTTTCCTATTGCAGGTTGGCCGCTCTTTGCTGCTGCTGCATACTGGATGAGTGCTGCTGCTGCTGCTTCTGAAATACATGCCTTTGACGCTCTGGGCATCCGGGGACAGCAAAATTTATCTGTGCATTCGGCTTGCTATATGATTGCTTGACACTATAAAGTGAATCTTGGTTGTGTTATTATTCGTAAATAAGTTGACTCTATTTCTGTTAATTAAAGGTGTTTATAAGAATTATAACTGTTTCGTGTTTATCTGTCTGTACTGGTTGTGGTTGTGGTAATGTAGGGGTGTTTGTTCCTCCAACTAAAGTTTAGTCCCGTCACATCGGAGGTAAGCATGGTAATTAGAAGTATTAAATATAAATTAATTAAAAATTCATAACATAAACGAGGGGCTAATTGGCGAGACGAATCTATTAAGTCTAATTAGTCTATGATTAGACAATATAATACTACAGTAAATATGTGATAATTATGTATTAATTAACCTAGTTAGGCTTGTTAGATTCGTCTCGCGAAGTAGACATAAAACTTATGTAATTAGTTTTATATAATTTTAGTTTATGTTTAAAATTGCTCCGTAGTTTGCCCCTCCATCCGAAGTCATGGTAATGGGCTCGTTGATTTGGCTGCAGCCCAACGTCGCTAGACGTATAGGCCTCATGGCCCACTCAACCTATGGGAGCATTGCCCACTCTATGGACTCCGGCCCTTTTGCTAGTCATAGAGGTCTCAGGGCCCACTCGGCCCATGGGAAGCATGGTCCGCAGTGTTACCGAACCTTACTTGGCCCATGAAGGATCGTTACCTGTGAGGCCGCAGGCCCGCAGCACGACTCACGTCCACGCCTCCTTTCTTCGTTCTCCGCTCCACCTGCACGCATCGCCCTCTCCCGAACACTCTCTCTATCGGCCTTTCTTTCCCAGCGGCGATCACAAGGCGAGCGACGCCGCCCTTGGCGAGTGCGGGAGGTCAGGTCTTCGCCGGGGACTTCGCCGGCGACGGAGCATCCGCCAGGTATGCCCGCCCATTGCTTTCCCTTCCTGCTTTGCGAATCGAAAACCCCAAACCCTAACGCATGCTAACTAGATTTCCCCCCAAAAAAATTATCGGTGCACACCCATGTCCTATAGGTCTGCTCAGAGGCTGGTGGTTAGAAGTCACCTTTGTTTTTCTTAAAAAAAAAGAAGACACTAGCAAGCACTTTTGTCTGTCTAATTTCATATCTCAATTCCTTGCTGCTGACGCCGCTGGTGCCATTTTATCAGTATTTGCCTCGAGAATTCAATGATATAATTAACAAACTATACATCATGTCATCATTAGAGGAATAAAACCTTATGACATTACATGTATAAGCCTGAGCTTCTAACTGATACTGATGCAGATTGCAGAATGAAGGTTTTCTTATTTTTATTCCTGTATTTTGCAGTTTAATTGGTCCTGCAGGCATCAGAACATGTTCAAGAATACATTTCAGTCTGGGTTCCTGTCCATTCTTTATAGCCTCGGGTAGGTATTGTGGTTATTCCATATTAGTCCCTTTTTTGCTCTCATGTAATCTTGAACAAGATATCTAATGATTTTTTTGCTGTGATTTATTCAGGACCAAGCCCTTGCAGATATGGGATAAAGAAGGTTTGTTATCTTCTTGCTGTGTCATTTTTAATATTTGACACTTCTATGCTGCAAATGCTTCTTCTCTTTGTTCTGTTCTTTCTTTGTTGGCATGGAATCACAGCATTGTTAATTTGCTTAGGAAACAGTCTTTTACCTGCTGGAGCACTGCTTCTGATTGTTGGTTTTCTTAACCTTTTGTTTCCTTAGTGTGGGATAAATTATGAACTTCATCTGCTAGAACATCATTGGATTGAGATTGGTCATTGGCTTCCAGACTGAGATAAACTGTTGTATTATAGGTTGTTTCCTGGAACATGAGTCTGTCTACCAGCAGATTATTTACAGGCTAGCACCTAGGTGGACCTAGGCGTTGCCTTTTGAAACAGAGATAATAGAGATTAGCATATTTAGCATTTGACTTGTCCATCAGTGACAGTACATATGTTGCAACTTACAAGTGTGTAAACTTGTGCTGGAACCTAAATACATGCATACTTCATTCTGATTTACCACAAATCTTTCTTTGTTGCTTAATTAATGCTTTGTACATATGCAGTTGTGAATGGGCACATTAAACGACCTCAGGATGAAGATATCCAGTCTAATGTACTTGAAATCATTGGAACAAATGTACAATCAACTTACATCACATGCCCAGCTGATCCTTCTGCTACTCTTGGAATCAAGCTTCCATTTCTGGCCATTATTGTGAAAAATCTTAAGAAGTACTTCACATTTGAGATCCAAGTTCTGGATGATAAGAATGTCCGTCGACGATTTCGGGCATCAAATTTTCAAGTGTGTAAGAGCTGTTAATCATTCCAATTTCTGCAGAAGCAAATTGTGTGCCTTGCTTATCTGTTAGATACTTAGATTTGATTCTGGTTCATCAATGACCTTACCTTCTGCCCTTATCATTACCTTCTGCTTTCCAACTTCAGTTTTGTGGATCCATTTTTCTATTTCATACTTTATAATGGAACTATATCATACACGGAATTTTTTTTTACTTTATACAAGTTCTATACGTCTTCAACTATTTTTATTTCTTTGAGTAGTGTCATCCGGTCTACAAATGTTTTCTGCTTTCATCTTTACCCTTGGGCTTTGGGAAACTGAAAAGAAGGATATATCGATATACCCTGCAAACTTTTACTCGTGGACTTCTGGCAATCTAGTCCTTAATGCCCCTTGCCTGGGCCTGTCGGTACAGATGGGTTCATGCACAAGTGGTCTATAAGCTGTTCTTGGCATCTGTCAACAATATGGCTGTGAAAATTGTTCAATCAGCACACAGATATTTAGTCTTATATTTCACCTAGTTTTCCCCTCCTTTAGGCACCTGAACATACTTGTAGACATAATGGTTGGTGTATTCTATCCTGAGGTGCATTTAAGTTGATTGTCGTATTCCATTTTGCGCCTTTTCTTTTTTTTTAAAAAAAATGAGGCGCCTAAAGTGTGGTACACACTGCACAATCATACTGACTCTTAACCCTTTTTGCAGTCTGTTACAAGGGTGAAGCCATACATCTGCACAATGCCGTTGAAGCTTGACGATGGCTGGAACAACATTCAGTTGAACCTCGCTGATTTGACAAAAAGAGCGTATGGCACAAATTACGTCGAGACGCTCCGGGTGCAAGTTCATGCAAACTGTCGGCTTCGCAGAGTTTACTTCTCCGATCGCCTCTACTCAGAGGAGGAGCTGCCTCCTGAATTCAAGCTCTACCTTCCAATCCAAGTGAGAACCCCTTGATATCTGTACTTTGTTACTTTGTTATAGATATTTCTACGCCACTTACCTATTTACTACATCCTTTTGTGTGGACTTCAGAAATCATAGGAGCCGAAGCAAGCATGGAGAGGCTTTGGTTACCAGGAGACCATACTGCATATCGCTGTGACGGCTGTCACTAGCGCCTAAGCTGCGCATTTGCCTTCCTGAGACCCCGAAAAGTATCAGATTGTCTCTGTTAGTTTGCTAATTGCTGTCCGCTGAATGACTAGGCTCTCTTGTTCAGACCAAGATGACTGGTTGGGCCCTTTTGCCCAGTGACCCTTGTCTATGTGACTTGATATGTTAATGGAAACCTAGCTTTTCACTACTGGTCCTCCTGGTCCAGAGCAAAACCAACCGTTACTGCCTGCTGCCTGTCCAATTGAACGTGCTTCTCCCGCAGTGGTACTATCTCTATGATGGTTTCATGTGGCCACTGTTTTGTTGGATGCATATCAAGCGTGGTCACATTAAAAGCTTCGCTCCTCCAAGGGTCGGCCGTGCCGACTGCCGACTGTGCCCGCAGTCCTACTCATACTCAGCCTGGCCCTCTGAAGGCCTGGATGCACCCGAGAGCACTGCCAGTATTGCTTCAGAATTCTGTGCCCATCTCTGTTATCTGTAGTTTCTGTATCAATCGCGGCTGCTGGTGTGATTCGCACTGAACAATTGAAATCATTTTGACTGGCCGCAACCTGCCGAGTCGAGCAGTGGCGCCTCACGCTTTTCAGTGGAGAGACTGGAGGCCCGGCGGCAGATTCGCGATGAAAAGATCTCTCAGTTCGGTTCAGTAACGCCGAGAGCCGAGACGCTCGCTGAACGCCGCTTTGATGGTAGCGCTGTGGCGTTGCGGTTGGCGGCGAGCGAAGCGAATGGCTGGGCAACACGCGCTGCGGCGCGGCACTGCGGCCTGCGGGCCAAGCACGCCACCAGGGCCGCAGGGGGGGACCAGTGCGGCGGTGACCACCGGCCGCGCGCGCGGCCCCGGCCTGCCGCCCGATACACGGCGCAGGCCGGGAGACGGAGACGGGGGCGGCAGGGGATCGGAAGGAAGGGCGCGGCGCGGGCTAGCAGAGTAAAAGGCGCCGCCCACACAGCATAGCCGGCCGGGCGACGCGCGCGGCCGCGGCCTGGCCCGGCTCATGTGCCGCGCGGCCATGCCAAGCCAGAGCCCCAGCCGGCCCGGGCCACGCCGCGCGGCCGGACCACGCGCGTTCGTCCGGGGCCGTGCCCGCCGCTGGGACGCTCGGCGCTAGTCCCGGCGTCCAACCAAGGCCCTGCGCGGCGGCCGTAGCTAGCGTAGCACTAGCATCGAGTGGCCGGTGCAGCAGGTCGGTTACTTGCCGTTGCGGCCGGTATGCGCGCGCGACTGGCTCACCGCCAGCCGGGTCCACGCCATACATGGCGGGGGGACGGGACCTGCTTCGTGTCGTGCCATGGCATTGGGCATTGGCATCGCAGTCGCAGGTGGGTGAATGGCCCATGGCATGCAGCTGATCTCCGAGTAGCCCAGCCAGCCGGTCCTGGACGGTCGTGACAACTCGTTATTCCTGACGGTGCGCCAGTACCTCCTGTCTACAAAGCAGTACACCATTTGTTCACACCCCATTTGGACACACGGGAGTTTTTCGCGACTGCCCAGGTCAAAATGGTTTCGATCCCACGAAACCAAATTCCTGCGAACCCGGTGGCGACACGTAGCAGCAGCATCCTAGCTAGGACTAGGACAAGCAAAGCGCCTCCTCCCTCCGTCCGCACACGAACCGGGCCAGCAAAATGGCACCGGTTGTGTTACAAACAGCTCCGTCCAAAACCCTCGCGCGTCGCGTCCGCGTCAGGCGCCCTACTGGCCACTGGCGGCACCGGACGGCGTCCCACCGGCCGCCCCCACCGGGGTTATGCCAGGGCCACTCCTCGGCACAGTGCGTCCGCGCAGACACGCCGCCGCCGCCGCCTGCCACCTGCCCACCGCCGTTGGACGGAGCACGCGCACGCACCCGGCCGGCCGGGGTCCATGCGCCCGTGTCCGTCGATCCCACGGCCGGTAGGCCAGGATCCGCCCATGGCCACCGGCAGCCCCCGCACATAGATAGAGATCATGCATATCGATCAATCGATTCATCCCGTCCGGCCCCCGCCCCGCGGGATCATATCGGCATGCATCTCCGCTCCGCCTCCCCATCCCTCGCTGCCCCTGCCCGTGCATGCACCTCCTCATCGGCAGCCGGCCGCGCGCGCGCGGACCTCGTCAGCGAGCGAGCGTGCACGGGGACGGGATCTGAAGATGCTTTTCGGACGTAGCTGTACGTGCTCGGGACGGGATCGGTTGGGGCTGGCCCCCCGAGTGGGACAGCAGCAGCTAGCGACAGGGACGGGGGGCACTGTTGGGGAGGCATGGCTGGCTGATGGTGATCGACGTCTCGAGTCTCGACGGGACGCCGGCCGATCGATCGTCGCAGGCGGATCGGAGGATACTCTACATTGACCCAGCTAGGCATCTCGCTGACCGGCGGCAGGCCGGGATGGGGGGTCGGGTGACGCCAGGACGATCGGTCGAGACGACGAGAGCCCTTCCCTGGCATCTTCTCTCCCGAGCTGTCTGACAGCCTGATTAGACAGATGAAAACGAACGAGCCTGCCTTTGCTGGCTCGAAAGAACCCTCGCTCCCGCCCGTCCCGTCTCCGACGTCGACGCGGCCTCTGCTCTGAAACACGATGCCATGGCGCGACGCGATCATCGTCACCGCTCGTCGGTTTCTCATTGTTAAAATATATTTTTTTCGCGTCGCATTGAATTGGCCCTTTACAAGTTGCGGTTGTGGTTGTGGTTGTGGCTGGTTGCTTTGCTTTGCGGCACAGCCTTTGCGCGTTAATGCGTCTGGAATTGGCTCGTCAGGTTACTGTGCCTGAGGCAGCGGCCACAGGAAATGTAATGCACGCGGCTAGCTTCAGCAGCGGCAGTGGTGGCATGCATCATGGCGCTGTGTACCGATACCGCCGGCTGGAGTGTTTTGACCGAGCCGTATTCTAGCTCTAGTCCGGAACGCTGAAACCCCCTGCGCAAATTTTGCAGGCAGGCAGGCCGTGATGAAAAACTGGGAAGAATCAGGGAGGCCGCAGGGCGTGCAGCTTGGACCATCGTCGTGCCTCCTTATTTCTCCAGAAGAATTTATATATGCGATTATTATGCATACATACAACGCACCGAAATAAATCACAAGTGGATGGAAAACTAAGCGACTTGAAAGATGTCATATATGCAAACATGCAGTCATCAGATGTATATGTACATATCTGCAGCGCTAGCTAGCCCTACAGACATGTGAATGGCACATGAGAGACCACCCTAGCTATAGCGCCAGCCCTAATGCGCGCTAGATACCAGTCACAAGTTATTGTTCGGTGGCCCACGGATCCGTCCATCAACCAGGAGGGGCACACACTTCTAACCGGGACAAGATGAAGAACACTGTGATTGTGGTGGTTAGGTAAGTACCATGTCCCTCGCCCGCCTCAGCCTCTGCCCGCTGGCCGCTGGGCGCGGCGACGACCGCTCCGGGACACGCCCACGCATCGGCCCATGCGCCCGTGCCGGCTCTCTGCCCCCGGCCCCGCCCCGGCGCGAGCTCGATCGTTCATGCATGTCGGGTGCCACCACGCGCGTCGCGTCGCCGTCGTTCGCCCATCGATCGGACGGACGCGCAGCAACGGCTTGGCTGTCCAATCGCCTCGATCGAATCCTGCCGATCGAGCGCGCGTCAATTGGTGTCACCGCGTGTCAGCCTCGATCGTGCCCTTCATGCGAAGCCGGCCGGCACTGCACCGGCCGCGCGGATC
Organism: Echinochloa phyllopogon; assembly: GCA_033239725.1. Classification (NCBI taxonomy): domain Eukaryota; kingdom Viridiplantae; phylum Streptophyta; class Magnoliopsida; order Poales; family Poaceae; genus Echinochloa; species Echinochloa phyllopogon. The sequence continues at coordinate 41,666,630 of BTCW01000002.1, read as the reverse complement.
GGAGGCGGAGCGGAGCCGATCGATCGCGCCGTCGCTGTCCGGCGCCGTCGCCGTCGGTCGTCGCCACCGACCCGAGCTCGCCGTGTCGCGCGGCCGGGACGCCGGGCTGATCGACGTGCGGGCTAGCGACCGCGTGGGTTTAGGGGAGGGGCCTGGTCGATCTGATTGGGCGGGGCCGTGGGGGTTATGCATCGTCGTCGTCGTCCACGCGCTTCCATCGGTCAGATTTTCAGATGGCGCCGCGCGCGCCATCATCGATCGATGGGCACAGACTGTTTATTTGCATCGGCCGTCAAGTGGTGCTAGCTGGTGGCGGATGGACGGAGGCGCAAATGATTGATTTGCTGCTTGAAAGCTTGCTTGGCCACCCAGTCACCCACCACCTGTTCATCAGTGTTCACTCACCGAAGAACTCTCCGGTTTGTAACTTGTTCGTCATGATGTTTAATTTCACGGCCAAGAAGTCGGTATGGTACCTGTTTCTTGGACAAGAAAGAAAAACAAAGACCACCTAACCGTGGTGGAATGATTCCCTTGTCATCCAGTAGATGTAAGGGCCGGCATGATTAATGGTTGTGCGCTTGGTTTCTATCTATTTTGTCGACAGAACGGCGTGGTTAAAGGCTTCAGCAGGCAAAATTGGTGGACCGGATCATCAGAATAGACGGCGTGCCTGCATCTTATTGCATTATTCAGGGTGATGCAAATCGTTCTTAAGGTACGACGACGCCAACCTGAAGAGGAATCGGACCTCAACTTATTGTCCATGCAGGGACCAGTACCCTAATGGTACAGAGACATTTACTCCACGATATTCAGGACACTGTTCTAGCTACTAGTAGGTTAAAGAGGATTGACAACAAACCAACAGTTCACGAGTACTCCCATTATTGTAAGTCATATTTAGTAGATGAAAAATCTTTTAGAGTAGATTTTGACCTTTAGTTCCTCCCCTTGCAGTATATTTTCAACTGATATAAGATCACTATCATCAAAGCGACTTTGGATACAAATCTATTGATGCAACTTTTCTACTCAAAATATGTAACTAATTGATGGTCAAAATTTATAAAGTTGGACTCTTCTCTAGTAAACATATGTCTTACACTGATGGATGGATGGATGCATGGATGGAGTACATAACGTTAACCATTTTCCATGCTGTAAATATTCAGAACTTACTCAGACACGGTCATTCAGAGTTGAGGCAGGGGAAATCAACCTTTTCTATGAACAAATGAACTTTTTTTCCATGCAGAGTACAATGGCAAGCAACCCTTGGAAGAGCCCCAAGAGCATCAATGCCTAACTGAGAAGATACTAACAAAGACTTGAAACCCAACAGCGTGTAACCAAGTCTGCTGCTGCTGCTAATGCTAACTACTGCAGGCTCCCGTTACAGCCACCAGATAAGGGGATGGATTACGTCCAACATCACAAACTCATCTGGTGCTAGCTTGTACCTCAGTCGATCTCAGCATTATTTCCTCCTGAGGATGCAAAAAAACGAGCAAATAAAACACAATTATTCAAAATGAAATTCGAAAAGGATATATAAATTCTGCAAGATATGGGTCCTATTTATCTTAGAACATAGATAGAACTTCAAACATGGCTCCACTGAACTTTGCTGCATTACCTGTCATCGCCGTAGGGTCCTCCATTCGCTTTCTTCCTCACTCTCTCTTTCTACTGGAAAGAGCACATGTGGTTACTGAACACCACTTGATTGAACAGCTCTTGCCTCGGTTCACCTACTGTTTGCATCATGTAGCTGCCATTGTCCTGAAGATAACATGCGACAGATCAGGCTCAGCTGACCACAGCACTTGGAGCTGAATCCTGAATGATCATGTAGTAGAGGGCAATGAACAGAATATAAACCTGAGGGAAAGAGATGCTTGTACCGCCATCACCGTGAACCTCGTAGGAGGGAGAGGAGGTGGAGGTGTTTGTGTCCATGATAGCTTGAGATGTAGCTCGATTCATGACAGAGGTAGGCATTGCAAGCGCCTCATGGTGGAGCATTCCTTCCATTTTCTGAAACACGTGAATTGGCAGTTGTGATTGTGAACATAATAACCAGGAGGGGAGGGAAAAGAGGTGGTGAATGTATGGTTTAGCGCAAAGATTGTAAGATGTTGCATACTTGAGTGTGGTCACTGAAGGCATCACTGTCCATGCCAAAACCATACAGCACAGGGCTCAGAGAAGCAATCCTCATGGAAAGGAACTGCAACACAACCAATAAGTGAACTTGTCATGAACATTTAAAAAAAAAGAAAAGGAGAAGCCTCAATATGTATCATCTAAGTCTAGTCTAATTATTTATTTATTAGCCTTTTTTATTACCTCAACTTGGTTCTGCAAGGATTGCACATAATTGATTATCTCATCCAAAATAAGGGCTTTCCCAGTAACCTACATTAAAAACACATATTTCAGTCTGAAAATTAGTACCATGCGTTAAGTTGCAAAAAGCACTAATTAGTACCAATTTATTTGGTGGTTAGCAAACTAACCTTGTCACAGCCAGGCACCAGGGCCTGCAGCACTCTCATCCTCTCGCTGATTCTCTCCCTCCTCACCTGAAGAAAATGGCAGAATAGATGAGCAAAAGGAGCCCCAATTCCCCAAACAACCACGCCAGGCTACACAAGTCAACAACAAAGATGATGGTGAAAATGTGGAGGCAATGGTGCACAGTACCCTCTCTGCAAGGCTGTGGCTGTCCGTTGCTTGCCCTCTCCTTGCTCTGACATGGATGTACCCCTTGGGCTCCTCCTCCTCATCTACCTCCTTGGTGCTTCTCTCTCTTTTTCCTCCCCTCTTTTTGGCGCTCTCCTTTGAGTTTGAGTCCTGCTTGTTCAACAACACAAGATCAACAAATTATACCGCGTGCCACACTGCCACATGTTCATGAAACCAATATATCTAAAGAACTACAAGATTTTGTTTATGAATAAAACATGTTTCTAGTGTTGGATGTAATAGTGCTCATTCTAGTAGTAAGTTATGATTACCTTGGATTGAGCAGAGCTGAGGCTGGCACAATCTTCCCTGGGCTTCCTGATCTTCTTATCCACAGAAGCACCGCCTCGTGGAGAGGTATCAAGAACCCCAGATGAGGTCTCCAGCGAGGCTGAATCTGACGCGGCTGCCCCATGGCAGAACAAGAAGCTCGGCGTGCCGTGGGAGGCGTTGCCGAGGTCATGCTCCATGTGCTGGGAGAGGTGCGAGAAGTTTGCCATTGGTCAGCAGCTAGGCGCCTGCTAGTGATAGGCTATTACCTACCGCCTCTGTGTTGATGCTTTTGAGAGTAGTTTTCTTGGCAAGGAGGTGGAGTGGAGAAGCAACAAGCTGGGGGTTCAATGGTGACTTGCCATTGGTTTATATACAAGCAGCTGAGGAGGGGAGACGAATGAAAGAGGAGATGATAAGACCAAATCATTATATCTCTATTGATGGATGATGGCAGTAGTAACAAAGGGCCCGGGTGTCCCTTATTATTGTAATAGGATGAAATAATTGAAGAAATGTCAATCAGCAATTCAGCATACTGATATGGTCATGTGGGCAGCGCCTTACCCTTTCTCTATTTTCTATTTTGTGCCCAAGGTTTTTTTTATTTTCTTTGGGGGTTGGGACTATTTGATGGTCAAGTTTTTGTGTGCAAGGCTGTAAGCACACTGTTTTCCTTCTTCTGGCAGCAGCTGTTTGCGACTTCCACGTATAAGAATCCAGAGGACAAACTACTAAAGAGCCTCAGGCTGAGTTCGCTAGTGGGATCGGTGGTAGTCTTAGTCTAGCCAACAAGGATTTGACCCCTCACTTCTACAATGAAACTAGAATTTTTTTGTGGCTAATTAAACTAGAATTTAGAGGGGCTTACTGAGAAAATGAGTGTTGTAAATTGTAATGGGATACTAGCAGGCCGGCAGCCATTCGAGGTTTACATGCCATTTAAGAATTCCTGTTGGTCAAACTGGTTAATTTTAATGTGGACTAGTACATCAATATGCGAAGAGTCTCTAAAGCTTCCATCTCTAGTAGTCTGTCGAATTATAAACAAATTGAAGTTTAATTTGTGAACGGTAATACGCAGCCTAAGCATTCGTCTCATAGCATGGGTGCCATGAGAAGGTTATGGAATTTTGTGGAAGTTAAGGATAGAAGTAATAAATTAAATCTACCTCCAGTGTGTGTGGTCCTTGGTCATAATGGAAACCTCAAACGTGATCGACGGCTGAACCTGAGATAAGGGCTGCCCATCTGGTTCCTGAATTCTGAGCTTCTTCAGGCCCCTGCAACATCACCTACAAAGTAGCTGCGTCATTAACTGCAAGTAAAAAACCATGTGACGTAAATAGTAACTATCAGAGTGACACAGCAATCTTCCTGAGTTCCTGGCATCATGGATTCATGGTCAGCAGGACGGGCTTTTGAGAGTGGCTCTGGCTGCACCCATGATGTAGCAGGACGGTTCGCGACGATCGATGTATGTCAGTCTACGGCTTCTCATGTTTTCACAACATTTGTGGTTTTGGCCGGACACAAAAATTGCAGGTCCTTAGTGTTTTCTTTATCACACCAAAATAAATTCTTTTTTTCATTTTCAAGTTGACTTTTGCAATACCTTTTTTTTCGTTTGAAGATATAGGACCTTGTTCGATCTTTCTCGAATATAAGTATCACTGGTCTATGTCAACTCACAGGACAAGTTTTGTGAACGATATCGACCAAATGAACTATCAGAGAGTCGTGTGTTGTTTTCTCCTTGCATGGAAGTGCTTATTCTCAGAAGAAGAAGAAAACAATGCATGCTCGGATGCTCCTGATTTGGTCGAGTAATAATATAACTTCACTAATTAACTGATCATGGATATCTTTCTACTGTAAAAAAATATTCTCCGCACCATAAACTCCAAAGCAACGTGTTAGACACTCAAAATTAACAACTCAACAGTCTAATAAGCTTGAAGACATGAAAATGGGCTTGAATCAGGATGAAGATGGAGAGTCAAATTGCAGAGTGAAGTTCGTCTCAACACATGCGTATTGGACCATATTATGAACTATAAGCATGTAGCAAGAGCTATAAGCATGTATGGCTGTAAGCTTTCAAACATGAATGACAGAGGCCGGATATTTCCTTCTAAAAAGAGCTACATTTTTTGTTTTTTTGCGAAAGTTCTAAAAAGAGCTATATAAGCATCTGCATCATGCAGGAATTGGTATGAGATCCATCCATGGTCCCGGACACTCCCGGTGTCCGCGATAGCTGCGATCACACCCTTGCAAGCTACTAGCTGAATGCAGAGACGCGACGCTGCATCCTTTCTCCTCCCAGGTACCGGCAGAGGACGGCAATGTGTTGCCGCCTCGAGAAACCTAGCGTTCTAACCTATCAGCAGCTAGCTGGCCGGCCGATCAAGATATGCTACTACCTAGCTGCGTCAGTCGCCACTGGAAATTAAGGGGGCTCGATCGGATGAACCCTAAAACGCATGGATCGCTGTGCGCTGCACTGCTTCAGGGGAAAAGGTCGCCCCGGCAGATACCCTTGTTTCTTTCATTTAGCGGCGTGTTGCAGCTAGCTAGAGTAGCAGCTGGCGCGCGGCATGGGCGCGAGACTTTGCAGGTCAGGTTATCGATATGACGAATGGTACTGTAGGCTGGAGGCTGCTCAAGCGTCGATCAACTCGAGCTAATTAGTCAGGACCGATCTTTCCTACACGTACGTATAGCCCGTTTCTGAATTCTGCCAACGTGCTAATTAGTCCGTATTTTAAAAAAAAAATCTAGTACATGTGATCTTGAGCCACTTGGTGCTTACCGTTATATATGTTGTCATCTAGTAGTTCATAGTTACCAAATCTATCACATGTATATATAAACATATATGGCGAAAGGCGTGCACTATCGTTTTTTTATTTTGGATGGATGGTTCATCATCGTCCTATATATACCGTACTGGCGAGAGAACAGGGGCGAATCTAGCGGTGGGGCGGGCGGGGCTCGAGCCGCCCCCCCCCCCCCCCCGCCCTCTTGCAACCCATGGAGCCCCCCTAAGCCCCCCTACAATTTTCAACCATGGGTGGAGAGGAAGAAGAAAGAAGGAAGGAGGAGGAAGAAGAGGAGGAGAAGGAGGAAGAAGAAGGGGATTTCAGCCCCCCCATGCCTTGAATCCTGGATTCGCCCACTGCGAGAGAAGTTGCTCATCTCCATCCGTATGCTTTAGACCTCTGTATTTAGCTATGCGTACGTACCAGTACCGTGGTTAGTGTTTCATTGGCTCATTGCATGCTGCACTTCCAGAAATTTGACCTGTGACGCACGTACGTACGGTACCGTTAGCTCGACACCAAAATTCTATGCACGCGCACGTACGTGTACGTGCCACTCATATTGCCCGGTCGATGGCAGCCTATAGTTGAAGTCGAGGTGCAACAGAGGACAAGTGAAGGGAAATTGCCAGTTCAAGCTCGTTCTCTTTCTCCCTCCAAAAGGATACAGTTGGTTATGAGTTTTCGTAGTCGTCTTCAAGGTTGGAATCAGGACGCTAGCTGCAAGCACTACCACAAAACCAGACATGCATGTCTTAATTAGGGCAGCAAGCTAGGGAGGGCCAGGAAATGTGAGAAAGGGGAGTTGGTGGTGTACTGAAACTCTGAAAGAACTGAAAACTTTTGGTGGTATATATAGATGGGAAAGGGGGTAGGTTTCTCATAGCCATCCATCCTATACAAAATCAACCTTTCTAATGAAAAAAAAACACCAAAAACTATTCTTTTTGTTACAAATTGTTATTCGTTGTTGATTTTTCCTCTAAAAATTTAATTCAAATCAATAAAAATTCAGTCATGGTTTGAATAAAATGAATGATCAAACATTGTAAGAAAAATCATAAGAAATAATAATTTGGGACAGAGGTAGTATTATTATTTTATTTACGGTTTTAAGGCTTCTTTTAGGTTTTTCAGTTTTTGACATCCACGATCTTTGTTTGGTAGTGAAGACTGAAACTGGTTTCGTCTTCCTATAAATAGTGACGTAGCTGCGAATATGCTCCTTGGACTTTTCTTTTAATAATATAAAAATATGCTCCTTGGACTAGCCACGGGTTGCCGATCCAGCTTGCGGTTCTTGCGCAGCCGCACGCCACGCTCGTACTCGTGCAGCCAGCCGGTCAGCTTTGCATTGCATCCTTCCAAGGCCCGTGCTGCAGTTGGCGCATGCATGCGCGCGTACACGCGGCTCCAGACGCCAAGTGGGCACGAGTCACTCCGGCCGGCCGGCCGGCCGGCACCTTCGTTGTTGCCTTGCGATTAACTTGGGCATTGACGCCCGCGACGCCGGGCGCCCCATTCGCGAGGCGTACGGCGCATCCGCGCGGGATTCAGTTTCCCAGGCGGGCGACAGCGACGCCTGATCGGGCGATTGGGTGGGCATGTAGCCGGGTCCTGAGCTCTCTTGTCACTTGTCATCGACAGGAACTTACTGGCTGCAAAGCTGATCGCTCATGCTGAACCCCTTGGTTCATCCTGACCCAGCAGCAGCCAATGCTACGTAGCAGTCAAGCAGGGAGTGCAACCTGCAGGTGGCATGTGTGCACGATGGGTGTAGGCCGCTGTGGTGCTATACAGATATATCTTTGCTCATCAGATTCAGAGCAGTTTGCTGTTGGGCAATATGTAGAATAGAACAGCGGAGTAGAAGCATCAGAATCTGAAACAGTGGCTCGAGCTGTATAGGCATTCGTGCTTTTTGTATCTGATCGTTGGTCAGGACACAGCCACATTTCTCAGCAATCTAATTCTTGCATAAATTATGGAGACACGTCGATATATGTACACCCGTTACAACAACGGCAGCTACTTCCCCAATGTACAAACTTACACTGCAACATCTGCAAACGAAATCAAACAGCTTGCAAACTGCATCCACGCGAACAGGCCGCTTCACTCTAGACGCGACCAAAAACCGCAGATAGCCCTAGAAAACTATATCTTCCTCTTGACACAAACTGAGAATATCAGCAAGGTATACTTGAAGCTGTGCCAGGTGTGACTGCAGGCAGCCAGCAGGCGGGCACAAGGCACAAGATACCGCCAGTACTGAGACTTGACTACCTACATGATTTATCTACTTGGGTCCTCTAACAAAACAAGGATCTCTTCATCATCTATGGTTCCGCTGTCAATTGCATGCTGTAGAGCTGTTCTACCATCTCGGTCCGTGACTTGGGAATCAGCCCCCCTGCACGGAAAGTTTGAGCAAGTAGATTAGAATCTTGACATATTTGTAGTTTCTCAAATTATCCTAATTTTCTGTCAAGCTATAAACAACGCGACAACATCTGCATACCTGGAAAGCAGCAGCTTGGCGTACACGTGTCTGCCTTTCATGATGCAGTGATGCAGTGGTGTTCTCCCTCTTGAATCTGTAGAATTTACATTGGCGCCATACTGCAAGAGTAGCTCAACCATGCCCAGATCTGCAACACGGCATGCTAGATGAAGCAAAGACAATCCTTCAACATAATCGTCCAGTTCGTCTATGCGGGCACTTGTGCTGGCAGGAGAAATAGAGTCCCCGGGAGAATCCTTCTCAAGCGGATTGCGATCAAAACATCTAGAACTTCCATTTGATGGCGAAGCTGGTTGCTCTTGTAGTAGGAGCGCTTTTCCCAGTGTCAAAGCCGAATTAAATGATGTATGTCCGTAAGAAAAATTTACATCAGCATTCAACCCCACAATCAGACTGTAAATCCCTTTCTTGTTGTTTGAACTTACATTGTCCCACATCTGTTGTGCTAGCTGAATCTCATCCACATTATGCTTTCTCACAAAATCTTTTTCACGGTACTGAAATGATTAAGAAAACAAGTAACTAACAGTTAAGTGTACTTTAGAAAGTTAAAAAGAAACAAAGTCTCAACTTTATATACAAGCATTATGCGGTCATCTGAAAAATTTCTCACGAGTCATAAATGCAGAGCTAAGCTAAATGCATTGGACAGATGCGACATGCATCAAGGGAACTTCCAAACAGCCCCTTGCCAGGCAGGGCCTTAAAGTCCCGCAGACATTTCCTACGAACAGGTCTAACCTTAGATGCTGTTCATGCAACATCACTTAAATATATAAAATTGCAATATTATTGCTGATCATGATCAGTGATATACTAATTGTTTGTTAAAAATTTAGAATAGACAGAAGTAACAAACAAGCTATGAAGTACCTTGGCGTGAATAAATTTCTCCTTCACTGCAATAGGATCAAAATGTTTAGGCTTGTTGAGTGCAAAGCCATGAGATGCGTTTTCTAATCCATCAGCCCTGCATAACAGTAGAATTTGCAAGTTAAATGAATGACAATAAAAGGATAGTAAATTCTACAGCTTTTTTAATGTTAGTTTGTACAAATAGCAGCAATGCTACCTTGAAATATCACCATGGTCACCACAGCTTGATGGAGGTAACATTTCTTCCCAGACAATATTGGCAAATGTGTTGCCTAACGACTGAAAGAGATTGATTACAGATGGCTCCCAAACCCTGACATCAAGCGTCAGGGATCTTACCTGTCAATGCAAGGCAAGTTCAGTCCGCTAATCACATTAACGATGACTTCAATCCAATATACCAAATATACAATAGAGAGGGTTGGCACAAAGCCATGGACAATGCACCCCAGCATATGCTGAATGCAGAACAGCAATATATCTGAATTCTACAGTAACACCATGAAACTTTTGCTCATTTAAATTGCACACAATACTGCTCGTTTACCTTAGATATATGCACACCCATATTTCTGTGCACCCCCGAACACTCTATGCATAAAAGAACTCCAAGGTTCAGGGATGCCCAATCAGGCTCTGAGGCACCACAGTCAGCACAATTATCGTTGCCAGCCACTTTCCTAAGCAAGTCAATTGGCTTATCTGGCTTCATCATGCTTGTTCGGTGGTGCTGTGTAGCCCTAGCAGAATGCTCGAAATAACCACTTCCTGAGTTCTTGTCCAGCATGCAATCTTCACTTATTGAATGTTCAAGTTCTGTTGAGCTACTGAAAGAACTGCTTTCGCTAGCAGTTCGATGATGGCTGCTGCCCTTAGGGCTGAGCAGAAGACGCTGTAAATAAAATATAATTTCAGGAAAAAAATTCAGATATATAAATAATTAAATGTATACCACTACAATCACTGACCCGTTCAGGGGACTGGGAGCTCAGCAAAGAAGCAATTACACCAGTAATTTTTTCAATCCAATCCATCTGATCCATTGCACTCTCTGCCTGCACAAATATAGGTGCATGTCAAGACAGAAATCAATATGGCAATTATGGCTATTAATCAGCTTCATACGACGTTATTCTGTAAAAATAAAAATAGAAATCAAAGTGTACACTTAAGTTTCATACCTGCAATGTATAGTTCTTTGTGGGAGAAATTATTCTGAAGCAGAACCGCAGATCTGATTGGTCTGCATCAACTTTAATGGTCGATGTTAGCAAGTTTACAGTATGGCGTGCAACAGATTTCTCATCATGCACGCCTCCATGATAATGAGATGAGAACCATCTGCTGAGCAACCCAGAACCATGTTCAGAGGGAGCGCTAGTTCTTTGGTTAGGATAACCACTCTACAAAATCATAATCAAACAAAAAAAATGATGAAATAATATTAACTGAAACACTCCTTAAGTGTGTGGAAGACATTACGTTTTATTGACTACTGTAAAGTGCTGTGAGAATACTTACGGATGGCCTACTGTTCTGCTTGCGATAATAATATAACATTCCTCGACTGTCGAGGACAAAGAACCTCCTTTTCCAGTCACCTCTCAAATTTGAAGATCTCTTAGAAAGATAGCCTTGTCGAATGGTCTGAACCTGAAAATAGTTGCTCACTTTCAGTATAACATGCATTTCCCTTGTTGAAATTACACAACCGTGCATGCATGAATTTGTCTTCAGATACTACCGCCACCCAGTATGTGCTCGTGTGTTACCTTGCCCTTTGAGGCTGATTGCATCACTGCCTCAATCATCTTATGAGAACTTCTACCGATTGCTTGTATTCCATCACCATTAGGGGAATCATTCATTCCATTTGGTGACCACCGACTTTCTCGATCAATTTGCCGTTTGAACTCTTGCATTCTCTCAACAAGAGCAGCCTGCTCATAGTTAGACCTTTCTCTTGATTGCTGCGCATAAGCAAGAACCTGCAAAAAGAGAAAGCATGACACATGGTGTAAACAACCTTTCTCGGATTCAGAAAAAAGGAAAGGGAAGGAGGAAATTATGTCTGGTATACAGCTCCGTGAACAATTATATAATTCAGTAACCAATGGTGATGCATTGTAATTCATGAAATCATAATATATGAAGGTTATCCCCATTCAGCATGACCAAACAGCAAAAGGATTTGAGCAATGAAGCAGTAACACCTTAATTACAGGTATTTCAAGGTCTAAAGAAGTCAATATCTTGAAGCAGAAACAAGAAGGCAGTTATATGTGATTGGCAAGGATAACAAATGGTGTCACTTTCTGAATGTGTTGTTGCCTCCATTAAGCAGGACATGTTTACTGACTCAGCAAAGTTTTCCACTACATGATATATTAAACTAGAGCACTAGAAACAACACAAAAGGAAATGTCATGGCCGAAAGAGTTACTTGATTGATATATGGTTCCATCTGATGTAGTAGTTCGTATCCCTGAAGAAATAGCAACAAAGGAAGCTTGCATCAAATTTGTACATAGCCTAGAAATGTCAATATGGAAAGTATGGAAAGAATATACTTGTTTGAAATAACGTAGATGTGCATCCATTGTCCCGCTAACAGCCTCCAAAAATTCAAACCTTTTCTTAGCCTCGATATTTGAAAGTGCTGTTACCTGAATATAAATACAGATAAGACAATGAAGGCATTGCAACAGTCTGAATCAAGAATCCTGAACAGGGACAAGTAAACAGGGCATGTACCAGATTGAAACGAGCTTGCTCAAATGAAGATCTAGCACTGTGGAGCTCCTGATTATGTTGCAGACAATTTAGTGGCGGGAAGTAACCTGATATTTAAAGTTAGGAAAGGCACTCAATAAGGTCAAATGAAACTTACATCCTCTACAGCAGTTGCTACATCAGTCCTTGTACCTTTCTTCAAGGATAAATACTTCTCACGGGCCTGGATGAGAAGAAATACAAGTGGAAGTCAGGAGCAGGCCTTCTAAAAAACAAACTTAATAAGTTTTGTTAAAATGCAAGACATGTTAAGAATGATGAGTTGATGACACATATCAGAAAGAAAACAAAGTTACAATTCAGTGCTACGGAGTAGCAAAATTGGCCCCGTGAAACAAATAGAGGACTCTGTTCATCCTAGATAACTTACTAGAACAATTTGCTATCAGTTAGAATTCAGCAACTGCAGAGGAAAAATAAAAACTAAAACTAAGCATAATTGGCCAACAGATCCTTTCCAACTCCAGGTGCAAGTTGGCCATTAGGTTTTGCAGGTAACTCAAATGGAACAACAGACAATTTCTACCATAATAAGCTATCATACAGGCTTTTGAATCTGCTTGTATGGCCATTGTGAAATAGCATCGAAGCAGTATTACCTGGTCATAAAGAAGGCTAGCCTTGTCAAAACGTTTCCTAGCATCCTGCACAATGTTATTAAATTAACACTATACAATTCCAAGTGTGAATTCTACAGATTCAATGTTAATAAAAACTGTGCTAATACCTTCATTTCATGTAAATCCATATCCAGAAACTGGACCAGCTTGTCGTTTAGCATATGCTCAACCTATCACAACAATACATGAGCAATTATACCACCTAAGGTGAAAGTGCAATTGCAAGTGACCTAACAAAAATTGGATTAGTTCCACTCTTGGTGATGAATGCACAGGGTATGTTTTAAATACAACCACAAGAACGAATTTAACCATGTAATTGTCAAGATAACAATAACCATATAATTGTCAAGATAACAATAAAATGAAGTATTGTAGAGCCAAGGAGATGATTCGTAGCCAAGTTACAAAATAAGACAGACAATATCATTTTTTTCCATGGTAATGTACACAAGGATGCCCTACCTGGGAGCGCAATACTTCCTTGTATGTTCCAATTTCTCTCAAGGCAATTGTAAATTTGGTCATAACAGGCCCTGCAAAAGAGGTAACCGTCATGATTTACAAGAGAACCAACCAATTAGGTATTTGAAAAGGGGAAAAAACACTGCTGACACTAGAAATCTAGTAAAGGTGACACATCAAATTAATCAGTTTCAGCAAACATTAAAAGAAAGGAATTTCCATGAACATATAACGAGTTGAAGGTAACATAACTAGTACAGAGGCAGAGCTGAATACATGTATTTAGAAGACAACCAAAATAACTAACCTCCAAACGCAACACTGATTGGATCATTATGACCCCCACCAAAAGTTTCAAGTGAACTTGCGAACGCAATATCTCCATCATATGCTTCCCCTAGTCCTTCCCTGAAACAAAAGGAGAAAGTAGGGAGGCGTAAAGAAATCCTGTTAATTAAAACACAGCCCATATAATCCGATATAATTCATCACAAATCAGAAGCAATTCAGGTTTGGTAAGTCTAAGTCCAAATATGCCATGTAAATGAGAGGTGAACAATCACTTACGTGTATTTTCGGCAACCTTTGTGAAACTTTAAACATCTCTCTCTTAGCAATTCAGCACCTTCTTCAAGTGATTGCATCTATTAATGTAAGGAAACAAGTTAAGCAATACTCATGAACCAAGGAAGCAAGTACTGAAATTAATTTCAAGATTCCCAAGTATGATGCAAAGGTTAGGTTGGCCTGACTGAATTGATACTATGCTTCACACAGAAGTCAAATAAGTTATTAAGCACAAACAAAATTGAAGGCGCCTACTCTACAAACAGTTTATGACTCCTCATCCTCCTTGCATAATTAAGGCAATCTTTTGCTGTCCAAATCATGAAAAAACTAGACCATACACTACACAGCCTGCAACTGACAAAGGAATCAAACATTTCCAAAAATGTACACCAAATTATCACGATGCGTGCCAAATTTACACATTGACAAGCAAGCTGTGGTACCCAATTCACATAGAAACAAACAACAAGCTGTCCAGAGAAAATAGCAATCAAAAGACCAGAACATACAGAATTGACACAAACCGAAGAGATGAAAGGCTTTGAAGGGCGAAAGTTCCGACACATGTTCACATCAATACAGTCTAACAACACAGAATGCACTCGGGGAAACCATCAGACAGGCCACAAAAACAGTTAAAAGAAGCGGTTAAATCTGAAGGTCCAACTATTAATTCAAAATTGATTCGAGACGAAATGACACCGCAAGGGATCGGAGTCTCCGCGCTCATTCCCCATCGGCACGACCCAAAAGGAAGGGCAGATCCGCGCAGCGACCCGCGGCCCAATCCAGGAGCCACCGGAGCCAAGCATTGCACCCAAAGCTGATACATTTCTATCTCCGCTCGTCCGAGAGGCCGAGATCAACCTCCCAGCCGCTAAGCAGGATCCCCAGACCGCAGAAAACGAGATCCGGCGCAACCCCTCACCTGTTTCCTGAACATGGGCGAGTCATCGAGCCTGCTGAAAAACATGGCTGCCTCCGCCAGCCCGCCTCCGTCGCCGCGGCAACTTATTCGCCCCCCACGGCCGCACTACCTCCACATAGGCCTCCGCACCGCTGCGGCGTCGGAAAGGCTCGCTCGCCGGAGACCCAGCTCCGCAGCCACCGGGACCACAGACACCGCCACCTCCTCCGCGGAGAACCGCCACTCCACCTCCGGCCGCAGCGCGCGCGACGCTGGGAGCGCGACCCACGGCCGTGACCCTCCGGCGACGGTGGCACCGAAACCCTAGGCGGCGGCCGGAACCGGCGAAATGGCGGCGATTCGCGTGGGGGGCGCGCGGAGAGAGAGGAATCGAATGGCTCGGCGAGAGGGGAGGGGACACGCAGGGGGGAGGAGACAGGAAGGGGTAAAGAGAAAAGTGTGAGATGGAAAATAACGGTGCGCTTTATTTCTGGTTAAGCCTAATTGTAATTT
Organism: Echinochloa phyllopogon; assembly: GCA_033239725.1. Classification (NCBI taxonomy): domain Eukaryota; kingdom Viridiplantae; phylum Streptophyta; class Magnoliopsida; order Poales; family Poaceae; genus Echinochloa; species Echinochloa phyllopogon. Next base: position 41,651,516 of record BTCW01000002.1, on the reverse strand, counting down.
GATAGTATTTTTGTTTTCGGGGTTAATTAGTGGCTGATCGTGTGGGAGTGGGGTGGTAGGCCATCGTGGGACTGAGACGTGGGGCCCGGGAAACAAGGAGAGGGGTGGGAGGAGGCGGCTCACCTACCGGTGAGTGGGCGGGTGGCTTACCGTTGATTGCCCATGTCTGCACTTCCATTTCCTCTTTTAAATATTAAAGAAAAAACAGGAACTTATGCACTGGTCAAATGTACGAACTTAATGATGTCATGCCATTCGTACATCAAATTTTGTATTGTTTTTCCTTTTTCTCGTAGTATATACGAATTTCATGCTCGATTCAGCTAAGAAAATATATTTTGTCTGAACTTGTCTAAACTAGCATGAGGGCTAGATAATTATAGAGATTATGAACAGTTTCAGAAAATGCCGAGCCCTCATGACGCATCTGTATATACAAGTTGAGATAAGGTTACAGATAAAAGGAACAAAGACATGTAAACAAGTCGTGGTATTGGTAACAACATCATAAGAAAAATCAGAAGGACATCATTATGCACGATAGTGAAAAAGTTTTGTTGTTGGATGAAGTGTTTTCAACTAGTAAAATATTCGGGAGGAGGATGAAGATGTCTAGATTCGAGGAAGAAACGCAATAATAGTATATTACCATACTAAATGGTTCAACATGTAGAAAGTTTCAAAGGGTGTGTTTAGTTGTAAAAAGTTGTGGGTAAAATTTGGTCGAAAAGTCACATCGGATACTGTAGCGCGTTGTATTACTTTTCGTTTGTTCGTGGTAATCGTTGTCCTATCATGACCTAACTAGACTCATTAGATTCGTCTCGTCGTATACATCAAAACCATGTACTTAGTTTTTTTATTTACCTACATTTAATGCTCCGTGTATGAGGAGAGATATTTGATGTGATAGACGAATAGTGAAGTTTGGAAAGAGAATTTTAGAAAGCTTGTAGGAACGATCAGGGTCAAAGATAAAAGATATCTATGGTGAAATACTAAAATATATAATGAGAAGAAAAATTTGGCAAGGTTATGTAACTATGATTTAATATAGTGATGTGAAGTTTAGAACAAGGTTACGAGACACATCGTTGACGCTATTGTCAACAAAAAAAACACAAACAGCTACGTCGACCGAGCAGGATTCAGGAGACTGGAAGACAGCGAAATGAACGTAACAGAAAAGGAGGTGGTAACCTCACCCTGGGCGCGGCACCGTGAGCAATAGTGAGGCGCGACAGTAATCATGGCACGAACAGCGCAGCTTTCGATTTAAGTTCCTTTTTTTATTTCAACACGTAATTTACGAGAGAAACTGGAAAGGAAATCAGACAGTTCGTGGACGCTCGTGAGTGGGCCGCAAATGCGGCCTCTGCTCTACGGAGTACGGCTTTATTGGATGCCGCCCCCTGCGGGCCCACCAAAACCCTAAAAAGTATGGTAATCTGGTTTGTCAAAATATGCTGCGCTAGTGAGCTTTTCTTCCAGAGCATTTTTTTTAAAAAAAAACATGTAGAGAAAATTTGGAATGTGAATTTTTAGATATTTTGAGGGGGGTTTGGAGGAATTGTTTATAAGCTGGCAAAAGGGAAAACATCATCAAGAAGACATGAAACTGGACAAACGCATGAGCTCTGTTTCGCTGCTCGTGACACCCTAATCATGCTAGTGTTCTTTTCCATGTATTAGTGTTCGCTGTTTGTCTTGTCTTTGTTTATACTTCCCAGAAAAGTTTTGTTTTAGCTTTGCTCCTAATACATGTCGTGCTTTGGACAATTGAGTTCATCATTACGAGTCAAACTGATTCGCCTTGTTTAGTTCAAAAATTCCACCCCAAATTGACTATGCAAAAAGAAGATTCTCCATCACATCAAAATGTCATAACATGTATGGAGTACTAAATGTAGATAAAATCAAAAACTAATTGCACAGTTCTATTGTACTCTGCGAGGCGAACATTTTGAACCTAATTAATCATTTTTTGAATAATTTTTCGCACATATAAAAGAAATGGTACAGTAGCACAATGATTACGAAGAGACATCTACTCTCAAATTTGGACTACCAAATTTGGTATCTAAACAAGGCCATTATCTTATTTGCCCCACGATCAGCGCCATTTATCCTGTTGCGGGCTTGCGGCCCGCACTTTCGGATATTAAATCGTTAACTGGCTATATAATTCAATTGCCAATCATAGTTGCAGCATGTTTAAGCATTCGAACGGGTAATGGAAACGCTTGAGACTGAAATGTCCCTGGACTACAGTTAAACACATGATTAAAGACACTCGCTGAAGATCTCCAGAATCTAATATTCTCCCATTTTGCCTCCATGGCATCAGTACCTTTTTCAGCCCATATGTTATGTAGTATATCCATGGACCATGGTATAGCTAAACACATCCTTAAACCAGTTTTTTTTAAAAAAAATGTGCAAACTGGCAGACGCTCTTGACTGAGGTACTGTAGGCGTGACCGCACCGGGTTTGGGTAGGAAATCTGGAAATTAGGGGTTGGCACTTGGCGGAGTGGTAGACAGAGGAAGCCTGGCGACGGTGACGGATTAGATGCGACATGATTGTGCTCATTGCTCAGGCTTCCCTCCATCCTCGGTTTGAGTGGGGTTGGCGCCCACTTCTGGGGAGTCCGTTGTTTCACCCCGGTCTGCTCACCTCTGTATCCTCCTGGCCCTTTCTGAATGGGAAGAAGCGGTGCCCAAAAGTTACATGGGAAGATGTATATGTTAAATCTCGTTATGATCACTATGGTATACCAGTATCTACGTACAGTACATATTTTAGTGCCAACGCCGTGGATCTCTCGGCAAAGAATGGCGTCTGCCGTCTGGTTCTAGTACGTAACAACCCCGTTGGACGTTGGTTCAATTGCGGCCTCCCGTTTCAGGCTCGGTGAGCTCTGTCCGAGCTGTGTGTGTGAAGTGAAACACAGCACGCGAGCGGGCGCCACGGCCAACGAAGGGGACAACAAAGCATGTCGTCGCAGACCCAACTCTAAAGACGCCGCCTTTCTTTTCCGGACGGTAATGATTCCTGCACGGCGCGCCACCGCTGCTCTCCGCTGGTGGCCGGCACTCTCCGCCCTGCAGTCCCCATCAGCCTCTCCGCGCCGCTCCGCTCACCGGCGGTGGCCGGAACGGCGGCGTACGTGCGTGACTGCGTGAGCGTGAAGGACAAGGCTCCCCGCTCCGGCCTGCCTGACGTAGCCCCCCGGCCCGGCCCGGCGGCCAGTAGCAGAGCAAGCCGGTGGCGGTAGGTGCCGGAGGCGCAGTGGGCCGGCCCCGCCGTCAGGGACCGGGAACTGCTAGTCTGCTGCTGCTAGTGGTACGGAGTTTGGTGAGGGGCATTGAAGTCGGCGGGTTCACATCTGCCGCCTTTATCCAAGGAATCTCTCTGTTCCTGCCGGCTCGGCTCGCTTTCTCCCTTTCTGGCCTTCCACCCGGAGAAGCCTTTGGGCCAACGCCTCTTTTCCCCACCGCTTTGCGTTGGCCGATCGAGGACGACTGGACGAGGATGAGATATTCTGCGCGCGCCCAACAGAAAACATGGTCAGCTAGAGCCGGCGCAGCAGCCAGGCTGAGCTTTCAACGCGTACGAGAAACACGGGTGCAAGTAGAAACGTTTCAGATAGGAGGAACATTCGTAGATTCGCGTGCTAGGATGGTGCTCGCATTGCAAGCTCGACGGCGCCGGTCGCGCATTGGCGTCTAGACTAAAAAAATGGGGCTCTGGTAATGGATCCAAGCGTGCCCGAGGAAACCTCCCTTTTCTCGGCCAGCACGGCACAAGGCTTGCCCCCGCCCGACCGTGACGCCCGGGATTGGCCGGTAGCGAGAGCTCCGCGGCACCGCGCGCGACCGCCAGGCGCCAGCCCATGCGACGCGAACGAAAAGATAAAAGGACCCGGGCGGGGGTCAGGTTCAGTTCAGGGTATAGAATTCCAAATGGGCCGGGCACGACGTGCGGCACTAGGCCCGGCCCTAAAAAGCCCGGCCCTAGGCACGATGGATCGGGCCACGGGCTGGCACGGTCCGAAGGGGCTGTAGTGCCTGGGCCGCCACCACGGCCCATAGTGCCGGCCCGAGGCACGGCCCGAAAACTGGCCGGCCCGAGGCCTGCGAAAGGCCGGCCCAGCAACAGCCCAGCAATCCCCCTACCCCCTCCCTGCCGCTGGATCCCGGTCATCCGACCGTTGGATCAGACTGTTGGGAGGGGGCTATATAAGCCAGCCGGCCGGCCGCCCCCCTCAACCCTAACCCTCTCCCTCCCGCCTGGCCGCCTCCGCCTCTCGCACTCTCTCGCTCAGTCGCTCTCGCGCTCTCTCCTCTCCGTCTTCGCCCATTCCGGCGACGTCGAGCGGCTGGCCGGCTGATCTCCGCTGCTCCGCCGTCGCAGGGAGCAGGCACGAGCACACGGCACTGCTTGGGCCCTCTCATCCTCTCCTCTCCGGCTCTCCCTTCCTTTCTGACTCTGAGTTTGTGGATCTAGATCCAGCAGCCTCGCACCTCAATCTCGTCATCTCCTCGCTAGATCTGTGGTTCGTCGACGGTAAACTCACTATCCTCTAACCCTAACCCAAGATCTTTCAACTCGATTTCTAACTTCTTATTCTTGCAATCTTGCAGGTCGTCGGTCGTGGGCCCGTGGCGAAGTCGTTGAGGAACCAGGGGGTCGGCTCGGCCTCGGATCCGTGGTTCGCCGGCCGCTCTGGTGCTCCGTCTTCGCTGCAGGTAACCCACGCTCTCCTGCTCTATTCGCTGTCGGATCTCTGGGCTCTGTCTCTCTGACTCGCCTCTCCTCTCTGTTTCGCTGCTTCAGGTCGATGGCCAGTGACAACGAGGACCCGGGTCACTCCATCAACGAGGACCTTCGTATGCAAGGTCTTCATGGTGATGACGAGAGTGATCTCGAAGCCGATCGGGAAGAGCTGTTTGGCGATGCTGCTGCTCCTATCCAGGTCGATGATGGCGATGGCGCCGCTGCCGCTGTTGGTGCCGCTGCCGCTGCCGGTGCTGCTACTGGTGCCGGTTCCGCTGATGGTGGCGGTGGCGGTGAGGGCACCGACGACAATAGGAAACGGCCACGGCCACACACCTCTGAAGCCTGGCTGGACTTCGAGAAGGTCTACGAGATTATCAACGGTAGGAGGGTAAGAACCGGTGCCAAATGCTTTCATTGTGGTAACGTATATGCTGGTCGTTCTTCTATTGGCGCTGGCCATTTGTTGCGGCATGTTAAGACTTGCGATGCTAGAAAGAGAAACATTCGCCAATCTCAGTCTTTGCTTTCGTTCAGTTCTGATGGTAGCGTTCAGCACTGGGAATATAGTGCTAAAGTGGCTCGTACTCAGCTATGTCGCATGATTTCTAGACTTGATTTCTAACCAGCGCATTGCAAACTTTAAGAGGTATTGTATTGCTGTTAATGTTTGTCCTAGAAAGTTTGGTTTGGATATGGATGTGAGGTGGAACTCTACATATCTCATGCTTAAGCATTTGATCCCTTACAAGATTCATTTTTCTGTCTTCATTAACAGCAACTATCCTAGAGCTGAGGGTGAGCCTCAACTTTTAACAAATAAGCACTGGACAGTTGCTGAGAGAATGTTTGAATTCCTTAAACTATTTTATAATGCTACTGTTTCACTTGCTGGTGTTTACTATCCCACTTCTCCACTTGTGTTGCATCATATGATTCTGATATGCAAGCACTTGAAGAAGTATGAGAATGACGAATTGCTTAGGCCTGTAGTTACTCGCATGAAAGATGTTTATATCAAGTACTGGAAGGACATTCCTATGCTTTACTCCTTTGCTTTTGTCTTGGATCCTAGAGCTAAATTGAAGGGTTTCCATAGTGTTCTCAGGTTGCTGGGTAAGGTTCTTAGTGTTGATTATTCTTCTTATTTAACTGAGGTAAGGGCTCTACTTAGTACCATTTATAAGCGGTATGATGACAAGTTTGGTGCAGTTAAGATGCGAGTGCCTACACAACCACCCACTGCTGGTAAGACAACAAATGCTTGGGGTGACATTTTTGCAGATGATGATGACGATGATGATGCATCTGATATTTTTTCAAGTGGTAACTCTTTCTGTACCCCTCCTCTCTCTCTGTCTAGAAGAACTAGTGCTTCCGCCTTGCTTCAAGCAGCAAGCACTAGTGCATCAGCTGGAGCTTCTTTGGGTGTTGGTAATGAACTCACTAGCTACTTGGATAGTGACACTGTCACTCAGTTTGATGATAACTTCAGCATCATCAGTTGGTGGCATGAACACAAACTTACTTATCCCGTCCTTTCAATCTTAGCTAGAGATGTTTTGACTGTGCCTGTTTCTACCGTATCATCAGAATCTGTGTTTAGTACTACTGGCAGGATCATTGAGGAGCGGAGGCGACGATTGAGCCCAGACATGGTGGAGATCCTCACCTGTACAAAAGATTGGGAGGCTGCAGATGCAAGGCTTCAGCAACAAGTGGAGGACAAGTCCCTTGAAGAAGAATGTTACTCTGAGTTGTATCTAGATGTCCCACCTGTTGAAGTTTGATCAATTTTTGTAACTGAACATGGTCTGTAATAACATAAGTATGAACTATATTTTGATTGAGCTGGGCTGCACTCTTTTTCCCTATCTAGGGTTTCTCATGAGGTGTGAGTTTTACCTAGATAGGTTTTTAATGAGGCAGCCATTGCACCAGCTCATACTTTTGAAAATGTGTGTTTTCTAATTCTCTCTTGGTATGTTTTTTACACGGTTTGTTTCAATTTGATAAATCTGTTGAATGTTTAGAATTGTTTGTAACATTTGCATCTGTTTAAGGGGTGGCTAGCCCAATGGCCATCGTGCCTGGCACGGTGTTAGTGCCTGCCGTGCTTAGTGCCGGCACGGCACTAAAAAAGTTCCTTAGTGCCGGGCCTTAGCCTCCTCCTCGGCACGGTGGCACGGAACGGCACGGCACGAAGGACACTTAGTGCCTAATAGTGCCGGGCCTGATAGTGCCGGGCTTTTTAGGGCTAGGGCCGGGCTAGTGCCGGGCCGCCCATTTGGAATTCTATAGTTCAGGGTTTCGGCCCGTGCGTGGTGATGGAAATGGAGACGACAGGGTCGGCCGATCAGGCGCGGAGGCCGGAAGGGATGGGCGTGCAGGCAGAACCCGTTGTCACTTGTCAGGTAGTAGTCGCCTCAGACGCCCGTGCCGTCGCGGTCGCCTCCTGCCCGGGCGCGGCGCGGCAGGGGCTCGTGCCCGCGCGCTCCTTGGCACCGCGCTGTTGGCGTGGTGGCAGGGCGAGACGCGCCGGCCGCGCCCGTCTCGCCCAGCGTTTTCCTCATCTCCGTGCGGCGAGAAACTGCTTGCAAATGTGTCGCCTGATCGGATCGGATCTCCGCGTGCCGTGGCCGTGGCCGTGGGCCAGCGACCGATCAAGAGAGGGTACGGGCTCTCTAGCCTCTAGGGGGTCCTGGGGGCGTTTTGGGTTTGGCATGGCATCGCCGTACGCCCCCGGCAAGCGTTAAGAACGGACGGCGTGTCAGCGTGGCAATGGCAAGGCGAGGCCGCGAGGGTCTCCATCCTCCGGTACTGGCTGACAAGTACAGGTGACAGGCGAGTACGGCGGACTAGCTGACGTGCGAAGTTGGCTACGGGACCTGCTGCGCCCAGGTGAGCCTCGGCTCAGTGCACGGCCTGTGCCCTGAATCAAAGATGCCATGCTGGACTGCTGGTGGTGGTTCCAATGGCCAACGACCGGTGAGGACGCCAACAAGCAGGGTGGGTGCAGACCACAGAACGCCAGGAGCTGCGGGGCAAACCAACCATCGGAGTCGCCTTGCCTGAAGAAAGTGGGAATCACCAAAAGCACGTCTGGAGGTGGAGACGAGGTTTTTGCAGTTCTGAACGGAGGCCGATCCAACTACCACAACGACTCCCAGACGTACACATCTGAATGAAACTGAAAAACATATCTCCTGTCGCTGCCCTTGGCAACGGAAAAAACGAGAATATTTTTTTAATAAAAAAACAGTTTCTCAATATAGCCGAGCAGTTTCAGAGAAACAAAAGGCTCTGCAAACCTGCAAGCAGGAGAAATGGTGCGGTCCCGGGAAAGGCTGCAGCTCAGGCTAGTCGCCTCGATGGAATTCCCATGCTTTCTTTTCACCCCGAGCTTGGAGCTAGCTTTGGAGGAGGCTCTTCGAACTCCGACCTCATTTCGCTTCCTCTCCTCTGAAAAAGGGATCTACTAGAGTAAAAGGGCCCTAATATTCTGTATGGGCCGAGCCCATATTCTTCTCAGAGCCCAAGGCCTCTCAGATCTTCTGGTGTGAAAGTCTGCTAGACACTGCAGAACCAGGTTGATATATTTCATTCATAATAATATTTGGTGATTACATTACAAAACTTACAAACTTACAAAGACACTCTTGAAACAAAGTGAAAAAACATCCTGGTCCTTGTAAGTTCCCGGTCTTCCTCGCCACCGGTGGTCGGAGAACGCATCTTGAAGCCGACTTCCTCTCCGACGAAGGAACAAAGTTTTTAATCACCGTCTTGAGCAGCCCATCGAAATCGATGTGTGTTGTTAACGCTGAATGAACCGGCTGAAGAAGCTGGTCATAAACCAGCGCAACGCCAGACATTGAGGATTCTGGCACCTCAAGGACCAGCAACCCCAAATCGCCAGACGACGAAGAACCCCGAAGGGGAATTGAACCACCAAGACTAGTGGGATCAGAAAACCAACCCGATTTACTTTCGTGTTGGTAAGCAAACCTCCCAAGATCGACTCCGAGAAGACAAGCTTCATCGGTAGAGACGCGGGAGGGACAAAAGCATCCATGCCTGGCATCACGGCCGGCCACGCAGGCCTCAACCTTCACCGTCGCTGATGACAGGACGAGGAGATCGGGTCGAGGATGGCCGGAAGTGAGGGCAAGCAAGGGATTTATTTTATTTCGACTCACCTTTGCTCCCAAGTCGCCGGCACCAGAATGGTGAGAACGACGGTGATGCTAAAAAAAAATGCTAGACACTGTAGAAAACTTTTCAAAGCTTGTGTCATGCCTGCCGTGCCGTGTCTGTCTATTAGATTCTCATCGGCAGGTCCAAACAGCAAAGTGTACGAAGTCGAGACGACATGAGAACGCGAACGGAGCTCTTGACTGTAGTTTGATTCACACGTGCTAGGGCGCACACGTCTCTGGGCGCTCAAACTGCAGCGATGCGAAAGGTTCAGACTTCAGACGCAAGAATTCCTCCTAGTCCTGATCGAATCCTGCTCATGATCAGTTCTCCACCTTAACCAGCAGTTGTACCCAGATGAGAGGCGTAAAAAAAAGCACATGATCAGCTCGCCCGGGGCATGTTTGTGCTTCACAGGGGATGGTAAATGTGTTCTAGTTTGCCTGAATAACAGATGCCAGACTTCAGCTGTGCTAGTGTGCTCTCGCAGTCTCGCTCTGAGATCACGCAGCAAACTAACAGGAACCGCTGCCCCGGTTTCTGCACTGCTAGTAATCCTTTCAGACGATTAGCGTCTGCCTCCCACCTACCATCATGATCGCTACCGCCCCTCTAAACCAATCGAAGATTAGGGGCTTAGGAAGTAGAGTTAGGGAGAGTCAAGTCTCCAAGACTAAAGACACACTCTCACTGAACGTTTACATTTCACGACCACGCACTCGGCTTTCGTGGTCGTGCGTGCGTGCTCGGAAGCCTCGGAGATGATGGGCGTGACTGACGGGGTCACGCATGCGCATCGACCATAGGATCCACTAGTATATATGTTCAGAGCTACTTACTTCTCAGACCCGTGCGAGTGTGAACGTCCATGGCGTCAGGTCCTTGACTTCACGAGAGGAGCGAAACCACAGCGAAGGTTCGCGCCCGGGGCCTGTCCATTTCCCGTTTCCCACTTGTGACGACTGACGTGGAGTTGTTGTTCCTCTCGTGCGGCTGGAATCACTTCTCCGCCAATCAACTTGGGTTATCCTCTGTGGATTCCTTCCTTTATTTGTTTCATGTGTGTTGTTGGTGCCTTGGTAATGCTTGTACGTAATGAGGAGGGTTTTGCATTGTGTGTGCTGCCTCACGGGATGGGGTAGCTAGCAGCTAACTGCACGCCCTGTTGCTGTCATGCCATATATATGTCCTTGTCGCACATTAACTTAATGCCATAGTGTTAGTTGACTGTTGTTAGTTACTTAACCCCCCCTGTGCTAAGTATTGAGTTAATCGGTTTTGGTTAGTGACTAGTGTCATGGTGGCCACCGAGCACTGAGCAGAGAGCCTGCGGCGGCCTATATAATAGGGGGTGAGACCCCCAGTCTCCCGTAGTCCAGTTGATCACATCGTTGTCTTACCACCTTTCTAGGATAGCCGCTTGGTTGCCAAATTCGAACGGAGAAAAGTTGGGAAGCGTATGGGGTTTGTTGGGGGTGGGGACTTGTTGGGAGGGAGGGAACGAGGGGGCGTGGCTCGTCCAAGTCCAAGCACGCACGGAACTGCTGGGAGCCATGCACGGCGGCGCGAGGAGGAGGAGGAGGAGCGAGCAGCTGGGGGCGGCGGCGGCTTCTTCCCCAGCCACAGCTGCCACTACTCCGCGGCCCGCGCCGAGTACGACGTCGCCGTCGTGGCCGCGGCGCTCACGCACGTCGTCTGCGCCACCGAGCCGCCGCAGGCGCCGGCGCGCGTGGGCGAGGCGGCGGCGGCGGCCTCGGCACCCCCGCCAGCGCCGCAGCGAGGTACGTACGGCGGCGCGGTCACGATCTCTTCGCTCGCATTGCGCGATCGTTTACTTCAATTTCCAAGCGTGCATGATGCGTGCGCGGCCAGGTCGTGACACGCGCGTGCGTGTGTGCATAATATGCAGGGGGACGAGGCGGGGAGGAGGAGCAGCCGCGGCCGCAGTACAGGGGCGTGCGGCGGCGGCCGTGGGGCAAGTGGGCGGCGGAGATACGGGACCCGGCGAAGGCGGCGCGCGTGTGGCTCGGCACGTACGCCACGCCCGAGGAGGCCGCGCGCGCCTACGACGCCGCCGCGCGCAGGTTCAGGGGCGCCAAGGCCAAGCTCAACTTCCCGGCGACGACCGCCGCGCGCCTGCCGCCCACCGTGTCGTCGTCGTCGTCGTCGTCGTCTTCCGGCTTCGCCCCTGCCACGGTCGTGGAGTTCCCCGGCCTCTGGCAGTACGCGAACATACTCCAGAGCAGCGACGCGTCGTCTGGGCTGCCGCGGCCATGATGGGCGTTGGCACCCGCAGCGCCGTCATCAGCAGCAGATGGTGATCAACAAGATAGACAACAAGCGTCGCGTACGGTGCCCTGCCGGACAGTGTCATTCGTCGTGACACGTCCCAAGTGCAGCGCGGTCGCGCGGACGATCGAGCAGTCTGCTGTGTAACTGTAGCGTACCGTACGTATAGACGTGTGCGCCATCGGCGTTGCGTGGCCACCGATCAGAGCTTTCCTTGCGCCCGTGCATCGCGTACAATATATGTACACATATCGCATGTGGAAGCTCGCGCACACATATCGGTAACGTGTTCGGTACAGTACCGTACGTAGGGTGGTAAAGGGTCCTCCATTTTATACTAGAAATTTTAAGGGCCGGGCCCTATTAGGATCAGACCAAAAAATACTAGTTTTTGACCTAAATTTGTAATTGGATTGTGAAGAAAAAAACGAGCCACGATCCATTAGCCGTACGGCAGAGATGACGGAGGGGTTCAATGAACCAATGACCAACTGGTAGGACAGCAGCCTTTTTATTTTCCCTCGTGACCAGGACGTGGATGGCACGTTGACGTTTATCATTTTGTGTGTACATACACGTATTTCCGATCGCAAACGCACGTACTTGCCACCTATCGCTATACAAAATGAAAAAAAGCGGCCAAATTACGTGAAAATTAATTTCGATCATGTATCTATACTATAAAGATCTAAAACTTTCGAGACCGACGGACTCACAAACCAGCCACAGTAGATTTTTTTCGAACTCACGATTTTCGTCGGACTCTTTGGTCACACTTTTGAAGAAATCATAAAACGTTACGCCTCGTCATGGTAAAAAAAAACGTGCCTACGTAGAATCATCGAGTTCGTAACCAATACGCTCTCTGACCAACTATCGTTATATAATCTTATTTTCTACTAATCGCGTTTTTTATTAAACGTGCGACGTGCGTTCTTTCTAATGTATAAAATAATAGAAACAAAAAAACTCGGAAAATACTTACCCCATATGCACAAATGAACTAGGCCTTCGGCCATTGGCAGATGGGCTGTACGTAGTTTTGAGCTTCATGGGCGTGCGATTTTCGGCCCGTCAGAGATTGCTCACGGGAGGCGCGCCCGCCTGCGGTGTACCACTTTCTTTCGGTGTAACTTATCCGCCGGGTACTCTACCCGCCTCTGGGACGATTAATGCCGCCGTCAACTGCTCGTGCGGCGACAAGAGCGTGTCGCCGCGGTACGGGCTGTTCCTCACCTACCCGCTCTGGGAAGGGGAGACGCTCGCCTCGGCGGCGGAGCAGTACGGGTTCTCGTCGCCGGCGCAGTTGGAGCTGCTGAGGAGGTATAACCCCGGGATGGACGGGGTTTCCGGGAAGGGGATTGTGTTTATCCCGGTGAAAGGTGGGGGCTCGATTCCAATTTGGTTTGACCGTGTGAAATTGTGAATTGGGAAGGGATTTAGGCATCGAGCAATTGATTGCTGTAGCATGTAGGCGGTTGATATGCTTGAATTTCAATTTGGTTGCATAGGTAATTTGTGAACACCTTAGAAATTGGCTAATCTTCGGTTGCAAAATAATTGTACTCAATTAGTATACCATTTCGTTGGTAGTGTACTAGATATTTTTAATGCCTAGGGCCTGGCTAACTAGATAATAAATCAATAACAAGATATATAAAAATGAGCGGGTTCATTTGTTTATTGTATACCTTATTGATTGATACTATGTATTTTTTCATTCAATTGATTTGTTATTTCTTTGCGACAGATTTAAAGCTAATGTCAACAATTTAATCATGCTTATCTGATTTACTTTTTTTTCAGATACAAATGGTAGCTACCGCCCTCTGGAAACAGGGTCAGTATTGTTTCATTATCCGTTCAATTATAATATATTATTTCCATTATAATTTATCAAGTTCTGAATTCTGATATGCTCATCAGCTTGTGCAGTGCTGGCACACTTCTACACTTTTGTGAGATATTATGCTTCTATATTGATTGGTATCAAATATCAACAAGCAAAACTGGATGAGTCGTTCAGTTGACAGAAACAGAGGCGATTGACTCACATTATACTACATGGAACAGGAAACAGGCTTTCCGGAGGAGCAGTAGCAGGAATTGTGATAGCCTGTATTGTTGTTTTGATTGTGGGCATCTGGCTGGCTGTCATTTATTATAGGCGGCAAAAAATGGGAAAGAACAACTTACTCCCATCTCCAGAGGATCCGACCAAACTAGGTAATAAGAATTCACTTTTATAAGATTACATGCCTCCAAACAGGTCGTTCCATTTGTCATACTCCAACTTTGCCTTTAAAAGATATACATGCATGTATGCAAGCATATTCACTTATTACTACTCTAGTGTTATATGTGGATATTTAACTGCCTTTTTTGAGGTTATTTTGATATCTGCTTTTGTTTGTGAGGGAAACACTATCTTTTCCTCATACAACTTGTATTGTGTTTGCAAACACAAAAGTGCTTTTTTGCTAACTTGTCAGGCATTTTTAATTAAATGTCTTTTCCAGTCAGTGTTTCACAAACAGAGGACATTAAGGTTGACAGATCCATACAGTTCTCATATGAAGAACTTTGCGATGCTACACACAACTTTAATATGGAGCATAAAATTGGGCAAGGTGGTTTTGGCTCTGTTTATTATGCTGAGCTTAGAGGCGAGGTCAGTTAAACTTTTTCTCAGTGTATAACATGAATAAGCAATTTAGCAGGTGCACATGCACTTGACAATTTGTTGGACAACTGTATATGATCAGTTATGGATGTAAACATAAAAGTAAGAATGGAGAAAAATCCATATGTGATATGCTTGATTTGAAATGATTTCCCCTTTCTTTACGGTATCCAGAAAGTTGCCATAAAGAAAATGGATACAAAAGCATCTCAAGAATTCCTCGCTGAACTGAAGGTTTTGACACACGTCCATCACTTGAATCTGGTTGGTGATCTTTTGATTTTTCTGAGATAGGGCAATATTTGAAACTAATCTTTATTACCAACATACAATTTTTTTTCGTACTTTCCTAAGAAAATCAACAATAAAATTGGTTAGAGTATTACTCGCGAAAAAAATGGTTAGAGTCCACAGAAGATGATATTTCTTCAATATGTAACATATAGTCATATATCGGATTTTTTCCGCTCAGTTTTTTTAATTATGCTTTTGTATCCACAGGTGCGTTTGATTGGTTATTGTGTTGAGAGTTGCTTGTTCCTTGTTTACGAGTTTATTGAGTACGGAAACCTAAGCCAGCATCTACATGGGACTGGTAAAGTGCCACTATTTGAATGTATTACACTGCAGTACTGTATTAATACTTTCCCTAAAGTATTCATCACATATATTTCTATGTAGGATATGAACCTCTCTCATGGACCAGTAGAGTGCGAATAGCCCTTGATTCAGCAAGAGGTCTTGAGTATATTCATGAACACACCGTTCCAGTGTATGTTCATCGGGACATCAAGTCTGCAAATATCCTGATAGACAAAGACTTCCGAGCAAAGGTTGAAATCATTCATGAATTGTCCATGTTTTAATCACCTTATGTGCAATATCAAGGGTACCTTGCAGGTTGCAGATTTTGGACTCACAAAGCTTTCAGAAATTGGAACCGCATCACAGTCATTTTCATCACGAGTTGTTGGTACATTCGGCTACATGCCTCCAGAGTAAGTGCTCAGATATCAAGTATCTTTGTTCTCTTATTCAGTTCGCATTAATGTGCACACTATGAAAATATCACAGTATAGCTTCATGAGTGTGCACACTACGAAATATCCAATTCGCGGACTACTATTTGCTATCCCATCTGCTTCTTCTACATTTTAGTACTGTACCAAAGGGTCATCTGATTTACAGGTATGCTCGATATGGTGAGGTTTCTCCTAAGGTGGATGTCTATGCTTTTGGTATTGTCTTGTATGAACTTATTTCAGCCAAAGAAGCTGTTGTGAGATCAACAGAATCCACGGATACAAAAAGCCTGGTTTATCTGGTAATCTTTCCCTGTGATTGATTTTGGATTTGCAATATTGCACTTGATATTCAGAACATACTGACTCCGGAGTATGAACATACTGACTACTTATCATGTGCACAACTACAATTCTTCAAGATGTTAATGAATTTGTTAGCAACATGTATGGTTAAAAAATTATGAATATAATATGTCGCATGGATTATGAACTTGTTAGAAGCATGTATCATGATCTGAATAAGTTTTTTTAATATGTCCCGATGATCTGAACTTTGTAACTATCAATTGGATTTAGGAATCATGAACAAGTTTGCTAGTATGTTCTTGTGACCTCTGAACTCTGCAACTAATTTTTCTTGTATTCCTCTAGCCTGTATGATTCAATTACCTTGGCTTGTTGTAGAAAATCTAGATTGTACCATGATAAGTACCCTCACAGTATTTATGATTTTGTGACACTCTTATTGCATGTTTCTACGACCACAGAATTTGCCAGCAATGCAGTGAATCGTGATAATTAAATTTACTTTATCATGTTTGGATGTCGATGAAATGGAAAGAATGCACAGTGTGCAGTCATGTGTTTGATTTCTCCAATCTAATTGTTGCTTTTCGCAGTTTGAGGAGACTCTCAGCATGCCAGACCCCAAGGAAGCTCTTCAGGAACTGATTGATCCGAGGCTAGAAGGCGACTATCCTATCGAGTCTGCTCTCAAGGTCAGTGATACAGGCAAACCAAGTTCCACAATCAGTTTCCGTTCAATTGTTCCACAAACTAACCATTTGTGTGCTAAACTGTGCCCGCCCTCTGCACCAGATCGCGTACCTTGCAAAGTCATGCACGCACGAAGAGCCAAGGATGAGGCCTACAATGAGATCTGTTGTGGTTGCTCTCATGGCGCTCCCATCCAGGGACCATGAGCTAACTCAGGGACTGGAACTCTCTCCCAGAGAACTTGGATCTGGTTAGCATCGCACCTGGGGGATACCTGGCATTGATTGTTACATATGGTGCATCGCACCTGGGGGATCACTGAATCGCGCATGTAGTTTGCAGTAGCATATGGTGCTTTGGATAGCATTTAGGAGCTGCTTCTCCAGATGAAAGTAGTATAAGCGCGCGTGCAGTTTAGATACTGAGCTGTGACAGAAAATTCCAGCTTGCATCGCTTAATCGATATAGTAGCTATTAATAGAAGAGCAAGAGCTCCAATCATAAGGCTCTGGTCCGAAAGGGCGTGGGTTCAAATCCCACTCTCCACATTTGAACTTTTTAAAATAAAATTTTACTCGTCTCCTTTTCTTCTTATAATTATTATAATATATATAAAATCCTGTTTTCACTCCTGAAATCCCACCAGCCGTAAGGGGGCCGGGGGGTGACCGCGAGCGCGCAAGATGGCCCAAATGAACTCGTCGGCCCAATGCTCCCCCGCGAGCTTCAGCCCAGACGGCCTTCCTGTCGATCGGGGCGCACTGCCATTGTACAAGTCCTCCGCGACAGGAGGCCACAGCATGCGGTGGAACTGGAACAGACGTGCACCGCGGTTGCAGATAACACGGCCAGACCCAGGTGCAACACGGTGAACAATAGACGTGAACACGGTGCCGAGGACGCAGGCCAGCCAGGAGGGACTTCAATAGTGGAGCAAGTAAGAGGGGTATCTGCGATATGTGCGCACTCGTCGGAGGACTTCATACAATGGCGGCCTCCTGTCGATCGGGGCGCACCGGGGGGGTGCGTCAGCCGGTGACCCTGTACGTTCCTGCCTTGTACGGCCGCGGCAAACGTGCCCACAGTGGCAAAGGGGCGATTTATTTTCTCGGTGAAGGACCGCCTGCCGGGCACAAAACAAAGCTCGACCGACCAGAAAACAGCGAGCGCCACGGTGTCACCCGAAAGCTACACTCTAAACCCCATTGTTTACGAGCCGAACGGCCGCAAATATCGATCTCGTGGCTAGCAGCTTGTCCGCAGCCGTGAATTAGCTCGTGCTCCACGCCGGCCGGCCCATCAGGCCGCGCGCCTGCCATTTCTTTTCCTTTTTTCCCCCGTCCAATAATCGATCGAGTTCTCCACCAGAAATTATATATGCTATCGTTTACTCGTCGTGCTCGTGCAGGGGCATGATTGATCACCACCAACAGCATCAACCTTGCCACCTTTTTTTTTTGAGAAACAACTTTGCCACTTTGAAGAGCCAGGCCCCGCATTGTCGTCAGTCGCCACAGCACCCGCACGGGGGGCACGTGCGCGCGGTTCTATACGCGCAGCGCCCACATCCCCAGCTGCAGCGCGAACGCAAGCGCACGAAGCAACGAGGTCGGCGGCGTTACGTTACGTGGGTGACCACCTCCTCCGCCCGCGCCGCCACGGAAAGGAGCGAGCGAGTCGAGATCCACGCGATCTCGCCGGCGTTTTCGTGTTGAAGAGCAGCAAAGCAAAGCGATCGCGCGCAGAGAGGATCATCGCCTATGGCCTATGGGACACAGTTTGAAGCACTTGCGAAAGGGTGAAAAAGCATCGGAAGCTAAAAGCCGAGGACGGACGGGCATGGCCAGCCGTGGGAACGCACGATCAGGCGTGCTGTGGCCTGTGGGAAGAACTTTCAGGCTCGCACCCTGCCCCATTGGGCATGGACCGCTTGGAAACGGCCAAGAAAGCGTGCCCCCCACTCGGCGCCTTTGTGCCGTTTGGTCAGGAGAAGAGATCTCTTTGGTCGATGGTGGGAGCAGCCGTGCCATCACGGCTACTACTAGCGCACCGCCATAGTTAGCGAGAAATTAACTACAGGGATCAGCAGGAGCCAGTTACCTTCCCCTCCTTTTTTTTTACCTAATTCCAATTCTTTCGAGTATAATTTTTGCCCTCTTTGCTACCTTTCTTTGCATTTGGGCTTTTAGTATGCTTCCATTCTCAATACTGCTCTCTTCTTAACTGTAGTGCTAGCTCCACATGCCAACTGTTTTTCTTCAAATTGTGTCTTTCATGCTTTTGATCAGCTAACCAATGCAAAGGCCGGCCGCCTTTCATTATTTTTAGGAAAAAGTATAAATTACCCCCCTCAAGTATAGCCAAAGTTTAGATAACCCCCTAAAGTAATTCTTGGTTCACTTTACCCCCTAAACTATGTCATTTTTAAGTAAAGCACCCATGAAAAAAGCTTGATTTTGACACGAGGAAAATTGCAACTTGAGCAGTTGAGTGCTCCGGGTTCCTGGCTATAAGTACCTTCATGGGCTTCAGGACATGGTCCATGCCTCTCAAGCCTACTAGCCATAACCTACCTTGAGACACAGCAAATCGTATCCTAATTTAATCTTCTTGACAAGCAGCCTCATAAGCTCTCCGAATCAAAGATGAGGATCAGCAAGAGCGCCCCTGACCTCCTGAAGAAGGCGGTGACGTCCGTTAAGCGCAAGACCGACGCTCTAAGAGCAAAGATTGTCTTCCTGGCCTCGCTGCGCCGGAGGTTGGCGATGGTCTACGCGATGTCTCGCCAGATTCATGGGCGCATCTCGTCTGACGGCCGGGAGAAGCAGGCTAAGGTGGAGCACGGCAGCAAGGCTCTCTCTCTGCACAAGGCCGTGGCGACGAGCAAAGAGCCAGCTGGTGATCAAGACGGCAAGGCTCGCCGTGGTCTGTTTGAGGTGGTGATGCTTGAGGAAGATTACCATGGGTACCCTGACTGGACCAACTCCCTCTTCGACGATGACAAAATTTACAATGATGAGGAGGATGCCCAAGAGGACGAGAACTATGATCTTGATGTTGAGGAGTTTGATGAGACCTCGGTCATCCAGATCATCAGGAGCAACAGGGAGGCTCAAGGTTTGGAGTTCAACATGGAGGATGAGATTGACGAGGCTTGTGAAATGTTCATCAGGAGATGTCGCAGCCAGATGAATCTTAGCCTTGAGTGATCTTGTATTATTTGTAGTTTATTACGTGAATCATGTAGGGACGCAGAGATACTAGTACTGACAGGAATGGAGCGAAAATAGAAGGGTGGAGATTCTAAGATATATGGTAGCAGCAACTAGGAAGTATAGGACATGAACTTGTTATGATGAGCACATCATAAGCATCAATTTATTATGTGGTGTGTTAAAGTGTTCTGTGCATTGGCAGCTTGAGTGCTTGGCACTGCATCGCATAGTATTTTTTGCAGACTTATTAAGGCGCTGTTGTGATCTAACATGACTTCGTGCTAACCGATGAAGAGGGTGCCTGCTTGCAAGCCAGATTGTTTTATCTGCGCCAAAAAGAATTTTCACCGTATGCTCCAAACGAATTTTTTTCCGATACTTCTCCAAACGAATTTGAGACGGCGGCCGGTAGCTAGGACAGCAAGTCTGAGGTCTTTTCGCAGACAACTTTTTTTTTTAAGTCACGGGGATGAAAAGTCTCCACGTGAATCCATTAAATCACGAATGTTGGACTAGCCGGTGATAATTTTGGTGCAAAACATCTACATTGCACTGCTAAATTGTTAGATTGGTACAACTTTGGAGAAGAATAATAGAGTACAACACCATACACACCAACGAACAGAAGGTCCTACTTGTGGACAATTCAAAGACAAGGTATGACACAGCTAAAAGACACCATCGATCATCGATTTGCACCATCAACAACATACTTGCCGGTTAAGTCATGACCATTGCACTCTGCACCACCCCTCATAGCTACGCCGTTCCACTGTTACTCTCCAACAGACTATCTTCCTTGAATAGGGACGCGCAAGACAAGGTTCACTGGTATGCCTATCATCCTTGAAGCTGATGGTGACACCTGCCGCACATTTGGGCTCCATATACACCATCCAACACCGCAAATGATTTTCTAGCACCACCAACAAGAAGAGCATCGACAAAGCAGAGGCGCCGGGAGAGGATACTCATCCATTCATGATAGTAGACAACAACCAAGGGTAGCCTCACCCCATGAAGAGTAGGGAGAAGGCATGAACCAATATAGAGCTCACCATGCAAGAGGTCCTGTGCCTAGGAGCACGACGGCACCTTCAAGAAGGTGAGCGGCACCAATGTCATCAATGTCGTCCGTTCATAGAGTCGCGCATGGATTTTCCCAATAGCTCTCAAGAGGTCCTCTACCTAGGAGCATGACAACGCATTCAAGAAGGTGAGCGGTGCTAAAGGCGTCGCCACCGTTCGCCTATAAAGTCGGGGGTGGCTTTCGCCAGGAGCTCTCCTACGCAAGCCTGCATGTGTGACTGTCCTGAATGCGGCCATCGTACCCTACTGCTTGAGTTCTTAACAACTCTTGTGAGCAGCAAGGGACGATGCTGGAATCGAGTCCAGGCCGCATCCGTCTGCTGAATGACTCGCAGGACCAGAATGCAACGACCAGCAACACCAGGCCTGGATCTTGGCCTATGCGGGAGAGGCAACTTGCTGGTGCTACCAGTCCACTAGAGGCCTTCCTCCAGATGGCGCAAGGATGCAGGGGACAACTGTCATCAACTCTGTGGAGGCAGAGCAACACCTCATGATCCGGACATGTTGCCACCCACGCAGGTGGGGCGGGGCCGGATTCAGTATTGGAGGGCTTGGTCCCGCCGCTGCCGGTTGGTAACCATGGCCGCCACCGAGCATGAAGCACACCTGATGCTAGATCCAGCTAGGCCGTGGGTCGATCTAGTCACCGGTGACCTGCAAGGCCGGCCCCAGCCACCGGAGCTCCACTCAGCCATGGCTGCAACCAAAATGGGGAAAGAGGCTCTGAAAGGAGGAGACACTAGGAGGAGGTACACCGCCACCATCCTCATACCCGCACAAGCTTCCAGCGGGGTGCTCTGGTGGCAGAGAGGTGGAGGAAGGGGTTGGGGAGGAGCTAGGGGGCGGCGATGGCTGTTCGCCCAAGTCACCCCTTGAGGGCAACGTGATTGACGGATGTCGAGAGAGAAGACGTCCTCAACTCCAACTCAATGTTACTTCGTCTTCCCTGCTCAGACAAGTTAAGATGGCCGAGTTGTCTAAAAACATCACAAGACAAGATTAGATTATTCCTTTTCTCATTTGACAAATAGGCCCAGGCAACCTATACCTGAATTATATTAAGAAAAACACGGGTGATTAATTAAGCCAACAAAACGAAAATTAGAATCAAATTTGATAAAGTCTTACCAATTTATCAATGCAAAGGCCAGTGCCGATACAGCCGGACGTTGGCCCCTCCCACTACTCCGTGTGCGCTGGTCATTCCCGTTACACCCATCCGAGCGCGCCAACTGATCTCCACACAGTGTGCGGCTGTGCATCCTGCGGCGACGCACGTAGCTCGATCACATCATGCACCCCGAATGACGGCGCACGTACCAAACAGACAGGCGCCGTGGTGTCAGCTGTTCAGCACGAGACCAGTGGATTTGGAAGCGAGCGAGCGAGCGACAAGTGTCCATCTCCAAACGACCCTCTCCGTGCCAAGACCACAGCAGCAAGCAGACGCGATTTCTCCGTGGAGGAGCGAGGCTACAAAGTCAGACCAGCCCAAAATGAAGGATATCGCTTGTCTTACCTGAAAGCTACACTTAATCGTTTCGGGCACATATATAGACAGAAAACACCATTTTGGGCTTTCATAGTTTGTTAAATCTCTGTTTTACCTTTTGACGGGTGCACATGCTTTTACTTTAGAACTTTAGATGTTGTGAATGTTTCACGCCCTACATACATGTGAGCGTGTTCCCCATTCTTTTATAAAAGGGGCATTCTTACCAATTTTTGAACACATGAAAGCCACCATGGAATCTTCTCGGCAATTTCTTTTTGTGCAAAACTTTTTAGGAAACCATTTTTATTGAATTTTTTAGAGAAATATTTTATCTTTTCTGACATTTTTTCCAAATTCTTTACATTTTGGAATTTTTGGGGTAAATTTTATGGGAAACTTTCTTTTCTTAAATGATCACTAATTCTTGCCATGGATAGTGGATCTCTTGTAATGGTAGACAGCTGTCCACTCAACCAACTTGCACCACTCAACCAACTTGCATGTGTTTACCAAGAGACTTCATCAAACACAAAGTTCAAAGTTAGACCAACCAAAAGTTCATCAAACATTTCTAGTTTGTTTTTTTTTGGCAAGGGACAACCGTAAGGAGCACTAGCATATACTCACTTGATGGAATATAGTTTTCCAACCATGGTAGTGGGTATTACCAATCTCAGTCAAGAATATATGTGTTCTCAACAAATTTTATAGGCTACTTAATGAGAATGGGGTTTGTCAACAATTGCTTCGAAACAAATACTTGGGTGTAAATCATTGACACAAGTAGTACATGGAAAACTAGGAGATTGTCATCTGGGCTTGTCTCATGAAAGTAAATGACCAATAATAAAAAAATATGTAAAAAATAACCTTCATTACATAATGTTTGGAAGGAAACAAGACCCATAGTGGGTGAATTCATGAGATCAATACGACTTACTAATGGGCTTCTGCCCCCCTAGTGCAAAGAAAATGAAGCAACGTTGGCTCGCATAGTTGACAATAGGATTAGCCATGCTAAAAAGATTTTTGCGGCTAAACCAAATAGCAGTGTTTAGTGGTGCTAAAGCATCCTTATAGCAGCCATAGTGGAACAGTTGCCAATAGTGTAGCGCCGACCCTCTTCTATATAAAAATGCTATAGCGAGGCAATAGCCGGCTATTTAAAACCATGATGACAACATATTGCTAAGCTTCTTGCGGTGGACTGGTTAGAGCATTGAACTCTGGAAGTTGTTGAAATTTCCGTACCGACCCGTGTTCGAAGCACGTCATCTTCTTAGATAGCCTGGTCACTGGTGGGAGCTTCGCACGATAGTCGAGTTTTGTTTTTTTGTATGATGGCAACATATTTACTCAATGCTCATCTCTTCTCAAAGAGATATGTTGGGAGTTCCAGAGGGGGACAATTTAATTTATGCCAAGTCTATATATAAGCAATTGATGATTACACCCATCTTGTTAATTAGGAGGTAGATTGAACCGGTAGAAATAGTATGGGTGAGTAAATTGAGCTTAAAATTTGTTCATTCAGGGTCTTAAGTGGATAAGTGGATTGGGGAGGGTAGTAATTAAGATGGATTTTTTCTATGGAAGTTAAAGTTCCCTCTTATGATAAAAATCTTCGTTTGGTTTCTAGGAGGAGGGGTTATATCTTGAACAAGGATAACCTAATTAGAAAATGTAATGGTAGTATAAAAGATGCATTTTGTAATTTTAATTAAACTATATATACGGCAATTTTTTTCATTGTCACTTTGCTAGACCAGTTTGGCAAATTATAAATGGCTCTACAAATTTAAAACCTAGCAATATTGGACATATTATGCAACGTTGGCAAAGTGACAAAAGCTACTAGTACTAAGCGCAAAATCTTAGTAGGAGTAGGAATAGCAGCGATGTTAGAGTAGCATATTGTATTGGTTTATTTCGCAAAAAAAAACGTATTGATTTATATTCTAGAAGCTGCTGCACTCCCGTTACAAGCATGTTTGTAGACGAAGAAGGAGGGCTGAACAACGCTACTCCTAGATGCACAAAGTAGATATAAACCAATATTCACAATACAAATTTTTGAAACGTTCAATCTCATATCCCTCTTAATGGACCAATCAACTACTCCCTCCGTATCGAAATATTTGTCGCCGTTGACTTTTTCTATAACTTTGACCATTCGTCTTATTCAAAATAGCATGCAAGTACTATCCATTTTGTTTGTCAGATGATTTACTATTGTAGGTATTTTAAGCTTGACTTACCCTTTTGCATATTTGCGATAATTTTTTGAATAAGACGAATGGTCAAAGTTGTAAGAAAAAGTCAACGGTGAAAGATATTTCGATACGGAGGGAGTAATATAAGCTGGCGCCCCGTAAGAATGTTTTCTTGCTCCGTCCGATCATCCCTGTTACGCGCGCAGCTGTCTGAAACTAAGTGCTAGCTAGCTTCACGCCCTCCCTTGGTTTCGTGCGTGCAGCGTGGTGGCCTCACAGCCCTAGCTATATATTTTTAGTCTGCTGCCTTTTCTTTTCGTCCAATAATGGAGTTCTCGCTTATTGTCAGGGCATGATTGATCACGAACAACTTCTTTGACAGCAGTTGCCACAGCTCGCGCACGGGGGCAACGTGCGGTTCTGTTAGAATCTAGCTAGACAGCTCCCACTCCGTACCAGCGCAAATGCATGGGCACAAAGCAACAGCATCTGCGTGTGATCGGCGATGCCATCATGGGGGAAAAAAGAGGACGAAATCGCCCGATCGCTTTCCCGTGTTGACGAGCGGCAAAGATCAAGCCACTGCGTCCAAAGAAAAGCCCCGGTAGATCACAGTAGAACAGACACGGCACTGCAAAGCGTAAAATGCTTCAGAAATTAAATTAAAGCTGCGGGCACTGCGAGCCAAGTGAGCACACACGGTTGGTTGGCACACGTACTGCCACTGGATTATTCACTGTTTTGGATACGAGATCGAGAAGGAGAGGGGATGTTAGGAAAAGCCATCATCGGCAACGAAGATAATGGGAAACCCAGATGAGCCAATCTTCACCGTAGGACATGTGTCCATTTTCTACCTAATGGGGATTCTTTTACCATATCATTTTCTCCCACTTTGCTGCCTTTTCTTGCCATGGAACTTTAAGTAGTTTTGCTTCTACTCACAAATCTCGGTTCTGAATTGTAGTGCCTACTCCACATGCCAATTGTTTTCTTTAAATGTTTCTTTCATGCTTTCAGGTACCAAAATATTTTAATCTGTAAAAAAACTGTTTTCTTCAAATGTTTCTTGCATCCTTTGAGGCACCAAAAGATTTTTTTTTAAAAAAAGCTACCAAAAGCTTGATCTTGACGTGCGCACAGAAAAAGGTTGCGTGATGGGTGCACTGACAGTTTGTGCAAAAGCTAGTTCTATCTGGCTTTAAGTACCCTCATGGGGCTTGAATACAAGGCCCATGCCTCTCAAACCTACAATCTATCTCATCTCTGGAGCTCACTGACATCTACTCACTCAAGCCAAGCTTGAGGCACAGCAAGTACTCCTTAGTATATCTTCTTGACAAGCAGCTTGATAAGCTCTCCACATCAAATTAAGATGAGGATCAGCAAGAGCGCCCCTGACCTCCTGAAGAAGGCGGCGACTTCGGTCAAGAGCAAGACCGGCGCACTAAGAAGAAAGCTCATCTTCGTGGCATCACTGCGCCGAAGGTTGGCGATGATCTGTGCGATGTCTCGCCAGATCCATGGGCTTGCTGTCACGTCAGACGGCCGGGAGAAGCAGGCTAGGGTGGAGCACGGCAGCAAGGCTATTGCTCTGCACAAGGCGATGGCGAGGAGCAAAGAACCAGCTGCTGGTGATCATGATGGTAGGGTTCATCGTGGTCTGTTTGAATTTGAAGTGGCAATGTTTGAGGAAGATTACCATGGGTACCCTGACTGGACCAACTCCCTCTTCGACGATGACAATTCTTATAATGATGAGGAGGATGTCCAAGAGGACGAGAACGACAATGATCTTGATGTTGGTGAGTTTGATGAGACCTCGGTCATCGAGATCATCAGGAGCAACCGGGAAGCCGAAGGTTTGGAGTTCAACATTGATGACGAGATTGACGAGGCTTGCGATATGTTCATTAGGAGATGTCGCAGCCAGATGAATCTTAGCCTTGACTGATCTCGTTTTTGTAGTTTGTTACGTGAATGATGTAAGGTTGAACAGACTAGTACTGACGAATTGGGAGACAATCCAAGGCGTGGTGAGATGCTAAAAAAGGTAGCGGCTAGTAGGTATTAGAGGCCTGAACTTGTTTTGATGAACGCGCGAGCATCACTTTATCTGGTGCGGCGAAGTGTTGTGCACAAATAAACACTTGACTCTGCACTGCATAACAATTTTACAAATATATAATGGCATTCTTGTAATCTGACATGACTACAGCAGATGAAGAGACTGCGCGAAGCCAGAACAAAAGGATGAGGGGCCTCAGAAAAAACCGTCCAAACATATTTAAGTGTGGACTAAATTTAAAGATTTTATTGTAAGTAACATAATGATATAATCAAATTTTATTTTCAATTATTTTTCGAATTTAGATTGGTTTTTTTTTGAAGTAAAGAATTTAGATTGGTATATACGGGCTGTTCGTCTCAAGCTATGTGGGACTGAATGCAGCAGCAGCAGGTCAGTCCAGGCTCTGTGCTGCTGTGAATCTGTGATACCCTGGAGTGCAGTTCGCGCGCGCGGTTATCAATAGTGTCCTGAGCCACAAGTGTCCACACTCTGTACCAAGTTCAAGTAAGGAGATTTCTCCGCGGAGGCCTTAATATGGTGTTTCGCCCATCCCATGCATAGTTTTCTCCCTTTGTTTATATATTTTGGACATATGTTTACTTAAAGTTTTAGCTTGGGCTATGTCAACTATTGTTGCAATTAATATATCGTGAGTTCATAATCTAGAATTTGGCTTTCAAGAATTTATCTACCGCAATTGTCATTTTTCTTTTGTGTACAACATTAAGTCGAAAGCCTACAGCTTATACAATTCTATCTATTATTCCATATCCTCTCCATATATAGTTTTATACTGCACTCTTAGTTACTCCAGAGACATCGAAGTTACTCTATCAGATAACTGTGGGTTTCATCATATATTTTTCTAAAAACAATTTAGATATGTTATAAGAACAAATTTAAAATGCTTGGAATTATTTAGAGCCACCCATTCTGAGAAATCGGACGGTGAAAACAAAGGGAGTATCCAGAGGTATCAATTTCGTGGGACCAGGTACAAAAAATAGTGAGACCAATTTTGAAGTAAATAATTTTGTTTTTCCCTTTTTTTAGTTTTTTATTAACCTATTTATATTTTTTCTATATATTTTGTAGTGGAACGTGTAGATAATTTTGAAGATAATGGGTAATTATTTAGAAAACATGATTGGTCTGATGACTATCACCAATAGTAATATCAATTTGATGCCCATATATTTATGATTATTATGAGAATTTCTTGAATTTATCTCGTTTTCTAACGTGTTTCGTGGAAATTAACATGGAGCCTCCAAAAGGAGAGTCTCCAATTAGTAACAATGAGATTCTTGCCAAATTTAAACACACAAATTTAAAGCTATTTCTTGAAACTTCAATGATTTTTTTAGGTTCTTGGCAAATATTTTATGAAAACTTCTTTTTGGGAAAATACCACCCCATGGGGCTCCTGGCCATAAACAGTGGATCTCTTGTAGTGACAGCTGCACAGCGACGACCGGGCGACTTGATCACAGGTCTAAAAGGTCCAGCCAACCAGAACAAAAGGTCAGGGTTACATATGTTAACCGGCCGAGAGCTACACTAATTCCCCTTACGAGCACATTCATAGACGCGACAGTGCGAAGAAAAACAACTGAAATATCTTCTGACTTCTTTATGGCCATGAAAGTACGTCGTGGTTGCTCCCTGTTTGGGTCCATATGATTGCTTTGCTTGCCTTATGTATTGTATAGTCTTCTCTCTTCTGCCTTTTCTTTTCGGCCAATAATGGAGTTCTTCACCACCAAGAGACAACCATATATTTTTGTTTACTCGTTGGGTTCAGTTGCCACAGCTCGCGCACGGGGGGAATGTGCGGTTCTAGAATTAGACAGCTCCCACTCCGCAGCAGCCCAAATGCATGGGCACAAAAGAAGCAAAAAAGGGGACCAAATCACGTACGCGATCATCTTTACGTGTTGACGAGCAGCAAAGCCATCGCGCAAACAGGAAATCCGGCCACAGAAACACGGCACTGGAAAGCGTGTAGAGGCCATCAGAAAGCCGAGGGCACCAGCGAGCCAAGAGATCAGATCACAATTAATTGGCACCCTGAATCCCATTGGGCATATGACGATTTGCTAC
Organism: Echinochloa phyllopogon; assembly: GCA_033239725.1. Taxonomy (NCBI): domain Eukaryota; kingdom Viridiplantae; phylum Streptophyta; class Magnoliopsida; order Poales; family Poaceae; genus Echinochloa; species Echinochloa phyllopogon. The sequence goes on along the minus strand of BTCW01000002.1, from coordinate 41,623,357 downwards.
AATGCAGGATCGAGAAGCATATATATCGGCAACGGATCGGATGATAATGGCCGGGATCCGGAGGAGCCAATCTTCACCCTAGGATACGTGTCGTTTTCTACCTAGTTGGGAGTATTTACCATATCATTTTCTCCCACTTTGCTACGACCTTCCCTTGCCATAACTTTGAGTGGTTCTGCTTCCACTCTCAAAGTTCGGTTTTTAATTGTGGTGCTTACTCCACATGCCAATTCTTTTTCCTCAAATGTTTCTTTCATGCTTTGAATTACCAAACGGTATTCAATTTTTTGGAAAAGCTATCAAAAGCCTTGATCTCGACATGACCACAAAAAGGAGTTATAGAAATTGCACAGTTCATTGCTAAGCTACCTCCATCCTGGCTACTATAAGTACTCTCATGGGGCTTCAAGACAAGGCCCATGTCTCTCAGACCTACAAGCAATAATCTCGCTCACCTCTGGAGCTCACTCTGACATATACGCGAAGCTTAAGGCCGGCACAGCAACTCCATAGTAAATCTTCTTGACAGGCAGCTCCATAAGCTCTCCACATCAAAGAGATGAGGATCAGCAAGAGCGCCCCTAACCTCCTGAAGAAGGCGGTGGCGTCAGTCAAGAGTAAGACCAATGTTCTAAGAACAAAGCTCATCTTTGTGGCCTCGCTGCACCGAAGGTTGGCGATGGTCCATGCAATGTCTCGCCAGATCCATGGGCGCATCATGTCGGACGGCCGGGAGAAGCAGGCTAGGGTGGAGCACGGCAGCAAGGCTCTCATGATGCACAAGGCGATGGCGACAAGCAAGGAGCCAGCTGGTGATCATGGCAGCAGGGCTCATCTTGGTATGTTTGAGGTGGTAGTATTTGAGGAAGATTATCATGGCTACCCTGACTGGACCAATTCCCTTTTCGACGACGAGAATCGTTACAACGATGAGGAGGATGACCATGACAATAACAACCATGATGAACTTGATGCGTTCGATGATGAGCCCTCTGTCATTGAGATCATCAGGAGCAACCGGGAGGCTCAAGGTCTTGAGTTCAACATGGATGATGAGATTGATGAAGCTTGTGATATGTTCATTAGGAGATGCCGTAGCCAGATGAACCTTAGCCTTGAATGATCTTGTATTTGTTGTTTACATGAATGATGTAAGGATGAAGGGACAGGTACTAATGAATTGGGCGATAATATACAGAAGGTGGGTAAGATACTTGATACTAAGATATCGTAGCAGCAACTAGGGACAACAACACATGAACTTGTTTTAATGAACGCATAATAAGCATCAAGTGCACACAAGCTCACTTGGGTAGTAATTTTGCAAATATGTAAACGCATTGTTGTAGTCTAACACGAGGGCGCTGCATGCAATCCAATTTTGTTTTCTACTCCCTCCATCCAAATTATAGGCCGTTTTATCGTTCCTAGATATATAGTTTTTGCTAAGTATCTAGAAAATCCAAAAATGATCTATAATTTTAAAGGGAGTTTATATTTTTTTGACGGCCAAAAGGAACTATTTATGCTTATAGAAGTTAAGACGCCTGGCATCACAAGCAGATTTATTTGTTCCAGCCCGGAAGAGCGTGGTCCATAATCCCATCCTTGAAACTTGATATATTTTTTCGCACCATCCTAGACTATAGGCGCCAAACAATGGCGAAGAATTCAGACAAGAGCTTCTCTATTGAGATTCAGCCGCATGATTTCACTGGAAGCTGGGGACCTACATAAGGCAGACCTACGTTCACCTCAGTGAGGGCACATGCATGCGCTCACTCAAATTCTCCAAGCTAATTCAGTTAACAAAATTTCACCATGTAAAAACTTCATAAATATAATTTCCGTGTCCTCTCTTGAATTTTTCCCTAGATCGAACGGGTAGAGCACAAGGAAATTTTGAACCTCTGTCGCGACAAGTGTCCACCGCCAAACATCCTCTCCATCTCCCCTCTGTGCCAAGTATACATATATATAGTAGCAAGTAAAGGTGACTTCTCGGTGGAGGTTCTAGTTCACGCCTTCATCGCTTTGTATGACTCTCCTTTTTTTAATAAAAAACGTGCATTGCACATTCTTGAAAAAACTTCTCGGTAGAGGTCCAAACGCGAGGTTGAAAGTTGGGCCAGCCAAAAAACTGAAGGATATCACTTGTGTTACATGAAACCTACACTTATTAAGCCCCATTTTAGACGTGTAGACAGACAAACAATTTTCAACATCTTTTCATACATTAGAGAAGAGATATTTTTTTTTGTGAAACACATGTTTCATATGCTTCATATTTTGCCATCTTATGTTTCTATATATGATTACCTGCCAATACTATATGGAGCTTTGCACCATTGTTACTCATCCAGTACTATGATTGATGATGATAATTAGCACGCGTTGAAGTAATGAAGCATATGCTAACATCCCACTCGGGTCCCTACTCTCTTTTTCTCCACTATCGGCTCTCTCTTCCTTCCCCCGCCACTGCCCTCCCTTTCGAGCTCCTACATGGGGCCCGCCCTACCACAGCTGAGCTCCACTGTCACTCGGGATCTACCGCCGCCCCAAGCTTGAGCTCCGCTGCGCTGAGCCCAAGATTCGCCGTCACCTTCCTGATCCCAGGCTCCACCGCGCCTAACTCGGCGAATTCGGTACTACTCGTAGAGCTCTGGCGGATCTGAGCTCCACCGCTGAGAGTAGGGGAGGGGAATGCAGTGGCCAGATCCATGAGGAGCTCCATCAACCGCACTGGTGGGCCTCATCATTGGCTAGAAAAGCACACGTGTGCAGTTGCGGAGAAGCAAAAGGGCATGGAGTGGAGGAGCCGCGGATGGGCATATAGGGTAGAGGTGGGCGGGAGGAGGTGTGGCGGACTCTAGTAGAAGAGAGAAGAAGGGAGAAAGAGATGGGCCATGCCCACATGTCACTAAAAAAGACACTGATTGGTGGGTCCCATCTATCAGAATGGAAATAAGGACTCACTTGTAGGGTACTGTTGAAGTTGACAATGAAAAACAATTCTTGAGCTGTCCCGTTTATCAGAATGGAAATAGAGGTTCACATGTAGGAATCGTTCTCTCTTCTATGGAAACAGTCCCGTCTATCAGAATAACGAGCGTTGTAGTTGACGCGGCATGCTCCACTAAGGTCCATATGGGTGGCGTGTCGAGATCCACCCAACTTGAGCTGCCATGGCCGGCGCAGCGAGCACGGCTAGCTGAACCAGCGGTTGACGCAGCGATCGTTGCTCAACTAGAGCCAAGCGCCACCACCCTCGAGCCCATGGACAGCGCGGTGTGGTGAGCTATCTGCCTCGCTTAAACTAGTGGCAGGTGAAGTTAGCACTACCCCCGTCGAGCCCATGGACGGTGCAGCGAGCTCCGTCCATCTCGACCTAGCGGCACGACGACCTCCACCACTTGAGCTGCATAGGCAGGGAAGAGAATGCTCGGATGATGGAGTGGGAAAGGAGTACGAAAGATAAGAGGAGAGGGAGAAGAAGAATGGGCTCAGTATCCAGGGGCAAGATCGAAATTTCATTACACTTCTCTCTCCTTTTTGGCTGAAAAATATTTTTTATCGATTGCGGTGTGATCTAGTAAAATAGCAGAAAAATATAGTGTCCGTAATCATGTAATAATGTGGTCAACAGTATGGCTCAACGAATGCACTCCATCAGCAAATTCGGTGTAGCAAATTTTGCCAATAAATTTTATTATCATGCATTCTCATTTCAGCCAATAATGAAGTTCTCCATCAGCAACCATATTCTCGTTTACTCGTCGCTCGCTCGTTGGGGCATGATTGACCACGAACAACAACGTTGAAAGCCATATAACGTGTTGTATTCAGTTGCCTCAGCTCGCGCAAGAGGGCGTGTGATGGGGTTCTAGAATCTAGACAGCTCCTATATCCCGTGCAGCAGCGCAGATGCATGGGCACACAAAGGCACAAAGCAACAGCTAGCGTCAGCCCGACCGGCCATGCCAAGGGGGAGAAAAAAAGGAGGAAATAACGCGATTGCCTTTTCGCGTGTTGACGAGCGCCCGGCAAAGCGATCGCGCCCACAGAAATTCGCTGGTACGTATGTAGAACACAGTAGGAAAATCACGGCACTGCAAAAGCATACGGAGTAGAAAGCATTAGAAATGCAGAGCCGAGAGGGCACTGCGAGGTGCAACCAAAGCGAGACCATCACGATTGGCACCTTGAGTCCCATTGGGCATGACGATTGGCTACGGGATCGAGAAGGAGGAGAAGAAGAAGAGATGGTGGGAACACAGCCACCATCAGCAACGAAGATAATGCGATCCGGAGGAGCCAATCTTAGCTTCACATACGTACTCTAGGACATGTGTGTCGTTTCCTAGTTTCTACCTATAGTTGGGATTCTTTTACCATAATATTTTCTCTCACTTTGCTAGGACCTTTCATTCCTTGCCACAACTTTTACTAGTTCTGCTTCCACTCTCAAAGTTCGGTTCTCAAATTGTGGTGCTTACTCCACACATGCCAATTATTTTTCTTCAGAGTTTCTTTCATGCTTTGAGGTGCCAAAAGATTTCCTTTTTTTTTTGAAAAGCTACAAAAGCTTGATCTTGACATGAGACCACAAAATAAAAGGCTGCAAACTTCTACAGTTCAGTGTGCTAAGCTAGCTCACCACCATGGCTATAAGTACCCTCATGGGGCTTCAAGACAAGGCCCATGCCTCTGAAACCTACAAACCTACAAGCTACCCCGTCTTTGGAGCTCACTGACATATTACTCACTCCTGACAGCCTTGAGGCATATATAGAAACTCCTTAGTAAATCCTCTTGCCAAACAGCTTCATAAGCTCTCCACATCAAAGATGAGGATCAGCAAGAGCGCCCCTGACCTCCTGAAGAAGGCGGCGACATCAGTTAAGAGCAAGACTGGCGCTCTAAGAACAAAGCTTGTCTTCGTGGCCTCGCTGCGCCGGAGGTTGGCGACGGTCTATGCGATGTCTCGCCAGATGCATGGGCGCATCTTATCTGACGGCCGGGAGAAGCAGGCTAGGGTGGAGCATGGCAGCAAGGCTGTCACGATCCACAAGGCGATGGCGACGAGGAAGGAGCAGCCAGCTGGCGACCATGGTGGCAGGGCTCATCTTGCTGCTGGTATGTTTGAGGTGGCAATGTTTGAGGAAGATTATTATTGTTATCCTGACTGGACCGGCCAGATCCCTTTTCGACGATGATAATTGTTACAACGATGAGGAGGAGGATGGGCATGACAATGACTATGATGAACTAGATGCGTTCGACGATGATCCCTCGGTTGTCCAGATCATCAGGAGCAACCGGGAGGCTCAAGGTCTTGAGTTCAACATGGACAATGATATTGATGAGGCTTGTGATATGTTCATTAGGAAATGCCGCAGCCAAATGAACCTTAGCCTTGAGTGATGTAAGGATGAACTACGAAGAGACTGGTACTGACAAACTGAGCCACAATAGATAAGTTTGTGATATATGTACTTGTTGACACCCAAAATTCGCAATACTAAGATATATACATATACATGACAGAAACTATGAGAGGGCATGAACATATACTAAGATATATACATAAGAATTAATCACCTAATTTGTGACATGACAAAGTGTTGCCCAGATGGACACGTGTACTGCTTCATACGTTCTGTACATGCATCGTAATTCATGCCTCCATATAACTGAAGCCAATAAGTGGATGCATGCATGGCAGTCCCCCCCCCCCCCCCATCTTAATACGTGTTAACATCTGTGATGAGTACGTGACCTTTACATCGCAAGAGGGCAAAACTTCCTTTGTATCTCCAATGTCCAATCCAACGTTTAGCACCTCAATATGGGACCTACTAATACAAGATTTGAATAGAAATCCCCACTCAAGAACTCAACTTGATGGCCAGGACCACAACAAAGCTAGAGTGATGGGCGAGAAAGAGGTGCTTCAATCTTTATTTAGCTTTACTTATGTGCTCACACTACAAGAATAACTCACATCCGCACCCCTCATATGCCTCGGTGCACTCAAGATCCGGTGCTAATGTGACGTTAGCACCGGGTGCGAAATTAGGGTGCCCCCGGAAACACTTTAGCACCGGTTGCTAACATCAACCGGTGCTAAAGGGTGACATTTAGCACCGGTTGGTGTTACCAACCGGTGCTAAAGGCCCTCACACTTTAGCACCGTTACGACCCGGTGCTAAAGACCCTTTCGCACCGGGTCGTGTTACGACCCGGTGCTAAAGGGGGTGTCATATGCTACTACAAAAGGAAAGCATCTTTTATCTCATCACATGTGTAGCGTAGGTCAGATGGTTAGGTGGGTGTACGCGTGCGAGCCAAGAGGTCTTGAGTTCGAATCCCGCAACACGCAAATATGCAAATATTTTTTGCTAGTGCCCCCACATTTAGCACCGGTTATTTTACCCGGTGCTAACCTTTAGCACCGGAAGATTGGCACCGGGTGGGAAACCCGGTGCTAAAGGGGGTTTCCCACCCGGTGCCAATGTGCATGATTCTGGTAGTGTCAACTTGCATCGGCTGCCTTATGCCCTTGTCAAAAAAAACATTGAAATTAAAAAAAAAATCTTGCACCGGGTCCAACACTCTCCGAGTCTCTGCCCCAGCACGACCGCCACCAAAAGTTTTGGTATGTACCGTGCGCTCGCACGCGCGTGCGTCGTGCTGATGATTACCGGCCGGCGCGGTGCACAGCGCCCAGAGGCCGGCCCGTAGCGTCACAACACCACCCACCGTAGTAGTTGCCACGTACAGCAGCACGGGGAGCATGTCTGCACGTGTGATTCGGTACTGCTCCAGGCCCCCCATCTAAAAAATTGGAAATGACAATGCAACGCACGAGCAGAATCAGCTGCATGCCAATCTGCCACGTATGGAAACACAAAAGCTAGCTCCTGTCTGGTACGCGCGCGATCTGATTCGCTTCGTGCTGATGACGATCCATCAGCAAAGCACGCGCACACAGAGAAGCAGAAGCAGCCTACCAGTTCAAGGCTACAGCACAGCTGCAAAACAAACATAAAGCAACAGAGGACACCGCGATTGGAGCACCGTAAAAGAGCTCGCGATCTATATGATCGAGGCGCAAGATTGGGCATGAATCACACGGAAGCAGCCAAGAAAACAAAAACGAAGGCTTTGGCCGCGCTTTGGTTAACGGTGCGGCCATAATATAATAATCTAAGGGAGGATTTGGAATTTGGGATCCGGGGGAGCCAGTACTTCACCCTGGGGCAGCTTCCCTTTATTGCCTATATTTATCTGGAGAAATTAAATTACCTAACTGGAGTACTTTCCATTTCCTTTTCCAGCTTTTCTTAACGTGCATGGAGAGCTTTAGTTTGCTTCCACTTGCAGCGTTCTGTTCTTAATTGGAGTGCTTACTGGACATACCAATGGATTTCTCCAAGTGTTCTTTTCATGCTTTGAGCTGCCAAAGGCTTGATCTTGACATGAACAAAGCTGCACGTACAGTTCGGTGTTCTGTGCTCATGACACCTATAGTACGTGGTTATAAATACCGTTTTACAGGGGTATCAAGGCAATCGTCCATGCCTCCAAAACCTACTCTCTCTCTCTCTCTCTCACTAGTACACTCTCTGCAACACACTATCTGCTCATGCTAAGCTTGAGCCACTGCAGATCATTAGAAATCGTCCTTGATAATAAGCACCTTTATCATTCTCTCTCAACGTAACCATCACCTGTAAGATGAGGATGTGCAAGTGGAAGGCCACCGAGCTGCTGAAGAAGGCGGCGACTGTGTTCAAGAGCAAAACTGACGCCCTAACAACGAAGCTCATCGTCCTTGCCTCTTTCCGCTGCAAGACAACAATTGTGCGCACAATCTCTCACAGGATCCATGCACTGGTGTCATCAGACCGGGAGAAGCATGCTAGGTTGGAGTGCGGCAACAAGACGCTCGTCTTGTGGAAGGCAGCAGCAGGGATCCAGGAGCCAGCAACTGCTGATTATGAACATGATGGTGCGGTTGATCTCTCTGAGGTGGCGATGTTTGAGGAAGATGATCATGGTTGCCCTGACTGGACGCACTCACTTTTCAATGAGGACAATCATTATAATGATGATGAAGACCATGATGATCATGGTGTTCTTGATGGGCTCGGCGAGCCCTCAGTTATCGATGTCATCAGGAGCAACCGGGAGGTAGAAGGTCTGGAGTTCAACTTGGATGATGAGATTGATCAGGCTTGTGACATGTTCATAAGGAGATTTCGGAAGCGTATGAATAGGAGCTTTTAGTGATCGTGTTTTGTGTAACATGGAAAGAATGCATGCTATTGATAAACTGAGTGACAATAGAAAGTGGGTGAAATATATGTTGTGATATTGTAATAATTATATATGAGAGAAGTGAAGTCATTTCAATGAATATAAGCACCACCGAGTGGTATATATATAATAGACAGTGTCTATCTCTAATGAAAATATGAAATGCATGCATGTTCCACAAAAATTTAGAATGCTTGCTAGCACTTTACTACCTGAAATATAACCATATACAACCTCTTTTTTTTTACAAGGCATTTCGTTTCGTTAGGAGAAGGGCTTTGTCAAACAATTATTCCATTAATATATTATCTGATGCAAAATTATGATAATAAGAAAGTGTTTTCGAATATGAATCTAATAACATTAAGTTCATGTCACAGTGGAAGAAAATTATTAAGTCTGCAGAGATGTATTTCTTTAGTTCTTTGATGTTTCACACCTTTTCTTGGGATTTTCCCAAGGATTTACCGGCGCTTGCGTTAAGTGGTAAGCGGCGTCCCCGTCGACAACGAGGTGTCAATGGTGACTTCGAAATCCCCAGATCTGCCAGGTGCTCAATCCATTCGGAGGTGCTCATAGGTGTAGAGTTTGCGTACGTGTATTCTTAGGGGTGAATGTGCGTGCGTGTGTAAGCGTCTGCGTTGTACTGTGTAATTCTCAAAAAAAATATTTGTGGATTTCCACATGAACTCTTTCTTCTTCCATTGCATGTGAAATTAAACAACCTTCAGTTCTAATACGGTGTGCTCATTTTGATAAAAACCCAATTTTATGGGTCCTTTTGCTGTACAATAATGTAGGTAATTTTTAGCCACTTTTGTTGATACTTTACAGCGTTGATTTGTCTACTTAGCCGGACAGCTTTAAACTTTCAAAATTGACAAAGAAATGCTAATTTCCCTGTGCGTTCCTGAAAATATCCTCAGGGAAATTGAGCACACACATGGAGAAAGGGTTTCCAATAGTGTTCAGTGACCCATGAGGCCATGATGGTACTGCAGAGCTACTGCAGATAAGCCCCAAGCAGGAAGTGCTTGATACACTACTTCTGTAGTGATAGGTAAGTTGCTCCAATCATCCACTTATTTAGTTCTAAAGGGCTTATAAAGTTTGATAGGGAAGCATTGGAGTATTACACCGACGATCAGCACTACATGGGACAATTTCGAAAAAGATTAGTACCATATGATGACCGAAAGTTTCTTCAACTAAGTGCAGTAACCCATGGGACCGTGATGCACTTAATTAACATCCCGTCAGAATAATAAACAAATAAAAAACACAGCTTTCGAATTTTACAGAATCATTTTTTTAGGAGACTTCTTCATTTTTTTGTAGTTGTAAGTGCATCTAGGTCCCTAGTGGGTTTTGGTGAATTGTATGACACCATGACTAAAGAACTAACGATCTTGTTGAGTTTATGCGCCGGAATTGATTATGAGTTATTTGTAAAGAAATGTTCTATGAAATGAAGAAAAGAGGCTCATACAAAAAGATATATGACTAAGTTATGATCAAAGTAACTATTGGCAAGCAATGAATGTATATGGATTGAAACATGTGCTTGATGATGATAAATTGTTCTCATATCATAATGAAGCTTGTTGTTAAGGACATAGCACTAGATGGAGTTCGCTTGTGAATAAAAGGTCTATCCATTGTGAGAAGATAAAAGTGAATGTTGTAATTGAAATGCAAGCTAAGAGCAAATGAACTAGAGACACGGTGGTATGAATGATACCTCTCTTCTCCATCAAAGGGAATCGGAGCAGCATAGTTCTGACACAAGTAAGTATTTTATTCAGTCGGACACGTCGTGGATTGATTGCTATTTGGAGATCAACGGCCTGTTCGGCTGGCTGGTGACTGGTGCTGATTTTTGTTGAGAGAAAAATACTGCTGGCTGGTTGGTGACTGGTGGCTGGTGATGGTTTTTGCTGAGAGAACACTGCTGATTGGTGGCTGATAAGCCAAGCGACCAGGGCATCCACTGTGTGCTATATTTGGTATTTTTCGAACACTGTTCGATTTGCGCTCACACCAGAGCTGCCCTTACACAGAAAATACCCATTTCCAAGCTATGGCATTAGTGGTGTTTTTCCGATATTACAACATAACAAGTTTATTACCTTAGGCCATATCAAAATATTTTGTGGATTTACAATTTTTACTATTGCACCATAGATGGCCTACAATCACGGAATGAAAGAGGTGATGGGATTCTTTACATGAGCAAATGATTGGGACAACTGGCCTAGATGTAGCGGTTGAACAGCAGTCTTGTTGAGACGATAAAACGAGACGTCGACAAAATAAAATGAAAAATTATAGCGTACGTACAGGCCTGTTTTGAAGTCTGACCAGGGAGAAGCATCAGTTCAATTCTCACTAGAAAATCTGGGCGCCGCGTTGCCGCGCTAGCTTGAGCTAGCCATCTACTGATATATGATATAACTTATTTGTACGGTGGATACACTGATTCTCCACCAAATTCAAGAGCTCTTTCCATAATGATAATTCAGTAGTGTCTCTAAAAAAGATCAGAAAGTTTTAAATAAATTTCCATTAGCAGATGACTATGGCAAAGTTTTAAATAAATTTCCGAATGAAATATTTCTACTGGACAACAGCTTGCAGAATAGTCCCCTACGCGTTTGCAGATAGCTCCTTTTTGGAACCAAAGTGATTAATTAAACATTTGTCTTTTTTAGAGGAATTAAACATTTGTTTAGGAACCAAAGGAATCCCGGCCCATAAGGTGGCCCAACCCAAGAGCCCAACACGGCCACACCGCCTTCTTCCACTGGCAGACTACTCGCCTTCGTCTCCGGCCCGCAGAAGCCGAGCACAACCCGTCGCCTATCTATCTCGCCGGCTCGCCGCCTCCTAAACCCCGCGCCGCCGCCTCTCCCGCTCCACCCCGGCGCCATGGTGAGCCTCTCTCCCTTCCCCAGTTCTCCCTCGCTCGATTTGTATCCCTTGCTGACCTAATCGGCGGGTGGTTCGCAGTCGGTGACGCTGCACACGAACCTGGGGGACATCAAGTGCGAGGTGTTCTGCGACCAGGTGCCCCGCACGGCGGAGAACTTCCTGGCCCTCTGCGCCAGCGGCTACTACGACGGCACCGTCTTCCACCGCAACATCAAGGGCTTCATGATCCAGGGCGGCGACCCCACCGGCACCGGCAAGGGCGGCACCTCCATCTGGGGCACCAAGTTCGCCGACGAGTTCAGGGAGTCCCTCAAGGTACTATCCCCTCGATCTCCCTACGCCGCCCGCCCGTCCTCCAGCTCGATTGGCTGGCTGAGCTGGTTGATTCCTCTGATGAACCCAAACCTCGCTTCAATTCCTGATTGATTTGATTTGTCGGCAGCACAACGCGAGGGGGATCATGTCGATGGCCAACAGCGGGCCCAACACCAACGGCAGCCAGTTCTTCATCACCTACGCCAAGCAGCCGCACCTCAACGGCCACTACACCATCTTCGCCAAGGTCATCCACGGCTTCGAGGTCCTCGACCTCATGGAGAAGGCGCAGACCGGCCCGGGGGACAGGCCGCTCGCGGAGATCAGGCTCAACCGCGTCACCATCCACGCCAACCCGCTCGCCGGCTGAGTCGTAGGGCTCAACCATCCACCAGGACCCTCCCAACTCATTCTGCATCTTGCTTGGTCTGCCTGAATCTTTTGTTACTGCAACCACATCGTACTGCAATGGTGGATGTAACTACTGATTGGCGTATTGATTTCTTGCCCATCCTGGATTGTGAATTGTGATGTGGAGTGTAATTCACAGGACGAATTATCAAAATCTGTAGCACGTAATGCAGAATTGCAGATGATGTTGCGGCCTGTAACTTTGGAGTGTTGGTTCTCCCCTGACATGATTATTGGTTGGTAGCCATTTGTATTTGCATTGGCTAGATTCCTCAAATTTTGCTTCATGTTATGCCGTTTGAGGAAATCAAATAGTGTGCTTTCTTTTCTTCTTCTTTTTTGATGGAAATATAGTGTGCTTTCTGAGCCTGAATGTATGGCAGTACAGTCGGTATAAGCTAACTTGTTGCTTGTTCTGAATGTTATGCAGTATAAGCTGGGTGTGTGACTGACACTCCAAATATTTGCTTGGTTCTTTCTGTCTGCAGTTCAGACTTCACACTGATGTTGCTTGTTCTGGCTTCTAAAAATGGTGGGACTCCTTGATAATATCGAGTAACATACTGTAGTTCTTAGCTGAACTGGGTCACAACCTCTGCCGTTATCAGCTTCTCTTCTTGCTTGTCCTTTCTCTACATGTTCCTGTCCGGAAGGCTTGAATCATATGGGAATTCAATAGAAACTCACACTGCTTCTTGCAACATTCCTTCTGAGAGCTAGGGTATGGTCATAATGTATGGATTTTTCAGACCTTTTTGGTGATGATAGTTTCTGAACAACAGAAAAGACGGTGTCATAAACAACGCCTTGCGTTTACGGCAGCTTTAGTACCAGATGGCTAGTAAAGATAGTAGGCATAAAGCTAATTATAGTCGACCTTCCACAACTACCAGTTCAATCCAGATATCAAAGCTATACAACAATCTCACGATGAATACCTGGCAACTACAAATTACACTTGCATTCTCGTGGACTGCATCATTTCAGTGCCACGAGTACAAATTAACAGTTCGGAAAGGGGAGAACCTACAGCACTGTGAACACAAAACTCTACCCACATCCGCTAGAAACCAATGACATTACAAAATATGGCACCAGCAAGGCTGCTCTAGAGATGCAGGAGAAGCAACATTAGCGCAATCTCCCCTTTTCAGCTTGAATGGCAGATACAACAAAGGACGACGGTGCTACCGGATGGTGATGTACCGGTTTGTGCCATGCTTGGCCCAGTGGTCCTTGAGGTCCACCGACGTTGAGAGGTCGTGGCCTTCAGCTGCCAGCCGGCTGAGCAGCTTTATGAATGCACTGCCGCTCATCTTCCTTCCCCCCATGCGGGCGTGGCGCCTGTTGGGCATCACGGGAAGTGGGTACATGGACATGCTCATGGTGCAGCAGGACGATTGCCACCCTCCATTTCCCCACTTGTAGCACTGACGGAGCTCTCCGGTGCACGAGCAGGCAGGTGGGGGCATAGTCGTCTCATCGAAGGAGACCTGGTTCAGCCCAAGATCTTGGTCCTTCCACTCGTTCTTCATCACAGAAGCACGAGCTGAATCTTCACCTCCACCGCACATCCCCCCACTCTTCCACTCACTGGCTGGTTTCTTGGTTTTCCGGAGCACACCTGATGGCCTCTTCAATGGAGAAGCCTGGGAACTATTCTTCCTTGGCTTCTTTCCCTTCCCAATACTTCCTGGAGCTGTTGCGATAGGGTATGCTTCTGATATGTGCATTTCTCTGGCATGGTCATATGGAGAATCGGCCAGCTGCAATGGGGATGTTTGTACATGAGATAGCTGGTCATGGTGGTGGATGTTCTTTGTACCATTGAGAGGTCCTTGGTGAAATCCATTCCCATTATTCACATTGAATCCATTTGTACGGGCAAGTTCAAGTGCAGCAAGGGCATTGTCCCTTTCAACTATCGCAGCATTCCGTTCAGCCATTGCAGCATCCCGCTGGGCAAAAGCCATGTCTCGCTCAGCTATAGCAGCTTTCTTCTCAGCGAGAGCATGGTCCCTTTCTCGGATGGCACTGTCCTTCTCATTCATCAGTGCCAGGAGATTCATACTATGATGGTCCTTTAGCTGAGGCATCATCCACTGAAACACAGAATAGGCATCATAAGTCCATTGTTTTAGGAAAAAGCATGCTTACAATAGACAACAATAGCTACCAGTTTGTCATATGTTAATTCCAGTCAATGCTGAAACAGAATACATGCAAGTTCCACACTGCACATTTAGTCCTACTTCCAACAAAGCTATATAGTGGTTAAAAAACAAAGCTATATAGTGTAGCGTAACCATAGAGAAACTAATTGCATAAACATCCAGAGTCGCACCATTTAGATAGGATAAAATTGAACAGGAAACTAAAACAGTCTGCAACATTGCTTGTTTCAGGATAAAAAATGTAACATATGCAATCATGTCAAATTTGCAAAATCATGTTCCAACATTCCTAGTTAGAATAAATGTGGCAGGCAATAAAGGAACACCCAAGGAAAGTAGCCAACAGCAATGATTTATAATATATCTCTGAGAGAATAAAGCGACAAGTCTAATCTAGATAAGTAGATAAAAACTACATAAGCACGCCAAGCGCGTGGAAGTTCAAGAGTTCTGTCATTGAAATTAAGGTACAGGGAATAGCATGATCATCCATAATAGTTTGTTCCAAAATGAGGAACAGCATATGCATGACAGGTTTTGACATTGAAACTTCAATACAATAGTAGCAGTTAAAACATATGAGCAGTAAATAAACAGTGGAGTTATGTAGATATGTTAGCCCAGAAATAACCTCCTTTACACATAAGAATTGAAAGTCTTGACTACCTAACAGAAAGAGTGATAACACAAACAAAATCCATAACAAGCTTCACCATAAAGAAATTAACTAATTGGACTATGAACATTTTAGCTATATAACTATGTAGAAAGTGTTTTGTTCTGAATTGTTAACATTAGCTATTGCATTTGTAAAGATGGACAACTGGTGCCAGCCTTTATGTTTCTCTGTTTTAGTAATCAGATATTCAGACTTTCAGCTAACCGGCTTCCTAATTAAGCTGTAATAGTTTGCCTTTTGTGCATAGTTTTAAAGGCGTCACAGCGCACCCAGCTCGCCTTGGAAAACAGTGACGCCTTGTCGTTCCCAGAATTCTTGTGACACTTTACCACCTTTGAAACCATGCTTTTGTGCAGAAAAGGCATAATTACATTTTTTTTCTCCTCCATAGATATGTTCAGCCTAAACATGAAGACAGCTGAAGAAGATGTCTTGTTGACACATTCGGTCAGTGTCTTTCATATGATTAGGAGCATCCAAACATGTATAAATACAAAATGCTGCATAAGAATTCTAGATGATGAAGTACACAAACCTGAGTATGAACCGCTTTATATTGATCAGTCCTTTGCCTGCCATTTTCTCTATGCCCAAGGTTGTCCATTATTACATCTGCTTGCAGCCAGCAAAATATGGAGCTATGAGATTAGTAGGTCACCTGCAAAATACAAGGAACAGAATCAATAAAATGGCAAGAAATACAGGAAATTGTTTTCCAAAGAGATTATATTGTTGCAAGTACAGCTCTAGAGAGATCTGGAAGAACAGAGGCAAGAGTGGAAATGCAAAAAAGATTCACTGTGGAATGGAGGGATACGTATTATCACAAAAGTAACAGGTTGAAAAAAAAAGAGAGTATGTATGAGAACAGAAGGCCACAGTAAAACTGGGGGAAAGGACAAACAAGAAGCTACAATGCTACATGTATGGATCCAGGCCAGCTTCCACCAGGGTATAGCTTGATGGGTAAGTAAGATAACATCATCATGTTAAATTGTTAACTACTGAGTTATGGCTCCAAAACATTAGAAGAGGGTAGTTATTGATTGACTACAGATCCAGAGCACTATTTACTCTAACATGGTCTCAGTGGCACACAAATTTCATGCTAGTACTGAACATCAGTCAGCATACATCTTCTGACAGGAGGCAGGAACAAATGCATGTATTGCACACTCCCACTAAATACCGCAGCCCGCTATTTAGAACAAAATTTGTTCCAAAAGTCACAAGGAATTCTCTAATGGCTACAAACATCGCACGCCTATCCTCAACAAAGCAAGTAGCAAACAACAGAGTCAAATTGTGCATCTTCATAGCTGGGAGGCATTGGACCTTCATATCAACCCTATTTCACAACAACTGACTTCATGAAGTGACATATATGCAATTCATATAGGCAGATGTCAGATATGGCAAGTGTACACACGGAATACCGGTAGCTACACCGAAAACAGCTGCCAACAAAGCGAAAAACTACTGAAAAACGTCTGAGCAAGAGGTATTATTGGGCATGACTCTGAATCGGAACTTCATAGGCCTAAGGCACAGAGAACTCTCAGCTGAAACAATTTCCACTTGCTTTCAACATTTTACATGTGGTTCAGCACCGGGGCCTGACAGCCCTCTAACAAATAGTCGAGCATCTAATCAGTCAATGCCCATACCATACTGACAAAACATGTTTGAGATTAGCAGCCCAGCGTGGCACAGGGAGCAGGGGGAGGAGTAACTAGTAGAGCACCACCAAATTACCATCATACCAACTCCAAAGGCAGCAGTGCACCCGTAATCCCATGCACGGACCAAACGATCACATCAAAGCATGAACGCTGCTGCTAGCAGCAAGCGAACAGTCCTGCTGACACTTAACCGTCCAGACGGGAAGTTAATTGGCCACAATCCCCGCGGGTCTAATTATCGGGGCCAGCAACTTGGTAAAAAAAAATGAGAGAGGCGCAAATCGGAGGCACTAAACCCTAGATCAACCAATCCGTCATCACTAGTGCCCGCGAAAACCCGCGCGGATTCAGGGAGCAGTCGAGCCCTTCGCCCTCATCCAATGCGGCCTCCCCCCGCGCGAAATCACGCGGAGAAATTAGGGGAAATCGGCTCTTTGGTTAATGAGGCAGTCATCGCGTGCAGGGGGATGGGGGCAGTTACCGTACACTATCAGCAGCTTGGGAGGCCTTCTGGAGGCTTCCGTCGGAGGCGCAACCGCCCCCCCCCCCCCCCCCCGCCCCCCCCGTGGGACTCCGAGGGTCCGCCGCCGGCGAGAGAGCACAGCAGGGGCAGCGTGAGGGGGATGCGACCGTGGTGCGGAGGCGAGGTGAGGCTCCGCGAGAGGAGCGGCTCCGAGGTAGCTGCTGCGGCTGCTACCAGTACCACCACCACTGCCCCCGCTCTCTCTCTCTTCCCGTTCTCTCTTTCTCTCTCTTCCCCTCCCTCTCTCGTTCTCTCTTCTCCGTCTCTCTCTTTTTCTTTTTTATTTATATTTTTTTGGCTGGTAGGGGTTGGGGGAGCAAGAGCACTACAGGAGCGTTGCGGAAATGCGGAGGCGGGGAAGGGAGGGGCCCCACGAGACAGTCAGGTAGGGAGGGGATTGGCACGCAGATCCGGTGCAGTTGTCACTTCTACTGCAACTTAAGCAGTGGTATCATCTGCCATCCAAGGACCAACCAACGCTTAGGATTGACAACTGCCTACCTATACTTCTTTCCCCTTCTTAGGCTATCTCCAACAATTGAAACGCAAAAAGGAGACCCATTCCTTGTTTTGGGTTCGGTACAGGGAATGAGTCGCTACCCAAAATATCAGCTTCTCCAACAGCGAACGCAGCCTGGCCGCGGATTCTCGTCGTCCACCTCCGCTCCATCTCGTCGTCCGCCTTGGGTCCCTGCTCCTCCCCTCTCCCTCTGCGTCCTCAGACACCGCCGCCCCCATCTGCTCCTCTTCTTCCCTCTATATCCCCACCCCGCCCAAGCCCAATCCCACCCCCGCCGCCGTCGCCGCCTGCCGCCACCGCCACATCCTCCGCCGTGGATGGAGGAGCCCGGCCATGGGGAGCTCGACCCCGCCGGGGATGGAGCCTGCCTCCATGACCGCTCGCGCCGGATGGGGAGGAGCTCGGCCGCCGCGGTCGACACGTGCTCCCGACCTCGCCGTCCGCACCTCGTCGAGCCGGGGGCGGAGGCCACCTGCACGGCGCAGCTCGCCGGGGCCGGGGAGCCTGTCCTCGGCTCGATTCGGCTCGGCGCGCGGCACGGGAGGCCTCCAGCACCGGCGGCAGCCACCTGCACGGCGCTGCTCGCCGAGGACGGGGAGCCTGTCCTCGACTCGATTCGGCTCGGCGCGCGGCAGGGGAGGCCTCCAGCACCTGCGGCGGCCCGGCCTCACCGTCGTCGTTCGCCGGCCGTGGACGATGGGCGACTGGGCTCCTCCCCTCCTCCGGCTGCGCCTCTTCCTCCTCATCCTCCCCACCGCCGGCACCTGAACCACGCGATGGCCGCAGGCTCGCCGGCGGAGAGCGGCCGCGGGGACATGGCGGGGACGTGTCGCACGCAGGAGCCGCAGAAGAATGAGTCACGAGGAGAGAGGGGACCTATCTTTGCCTTCTCGTTCGTGTGCGACGCAAAATGGGTCGTCCGTATGCCTCTTCCGTTGGAGGCTGTTTTTGCTATGCAAAAACACTGTGCGCTATCCAAAACACGTTTGGGTTGCGTTGTTGGAGTCTTAAAGTCTGAAGTCTTACTCCTGCTCCCTTGTTCATCCACAACGGCGAAAGAAAATCACTCCCAGTTTGCACTATGCAATAGAGATGATATATGAGCAGCTTGTTCATATATTGTTTGTTGGCAGCAGCTACAAATTAATATTGTAATTCCACGTCCTGAATTTGTACAGTTGTCGGTTGACTCATTCGCAAGCAGAGACTCTTCTTGGTGTACTGGCTCCTACCGCCCCTCGGCTATTTATCTCGCAAGCTGCCATGGACAGTGAGGAGGCACTTGCTTGTGCACAACCTCGTGAAGCCGCACCGTTGCTATAGCCTATAGGCCGGTTGCATATATATAAGTCGGCAAGTCCCCTAAAGCCAACGACTTACTATGTAGGCGCTGGTTAGCTAAGCTCAGAGCTTTCAAAATGCTTAAGGCCCTTAATACCTTTGGCTCGTGTTATTCTCGAGATCGGCTAAAGTTACAAATGAACCAAGCATGAGCCTACCTATAGACTCGGGCGCTTCTCAGGCTTAACCTTCTAGCGATTACAAACTTGACCCAACAATCTGGGGTCATTGACAGCCTATTAGCAAGAAAATATGTAATTTCATACAGAAACACATTACATCATTTTTTTGTGTGTGTAAACCGCCGGCGCTGCCATTCTAAAACCCAAAGAAAAACATGTAGACGTACACGTACCCCACCAAAATATCAATCCCAGAATTTATCCAGACAGAAACATATATATTTAAGTATTGCTGTACGTGCTGATGTGCCACCCAACTATCCATATAGGAGTACGTGCTCTTTTCTTTCCACCTCTGAAGGTTGCTGGTCACTAGGCATCCCTGTCGAACTGGAGCCTACTTTCACTGGGAGTACGCTCCGTCAGGCAGAGCCACTGGCCTGAGCTCGCCACCCCGAAGGAAGCTGGAGTACCACTTCGCTGAGTGCCTCTGGTACCTTGTCCTTGCCGTCGAGTTGAAGTCAACGCCGTAGATGCCGAACCCGAAGCGGTAGCCGAATAGGTACTCGAACACGTCCAGGAATGACCACACGAAGTAACCCTGCACGTTTGAGCCGTTCCTGTTGCGCAATAGAGAGTGACATAATTTCAGAGCAAATATATATGGCATCAATTTCAGAGAGTTGCATGCTCTGCAATATCAGTTTCAGAAGGTATATATCGTGACCGTCAGTTGCAGAGCGCAATGATATTATTGCATTGCATCAGTACCTGATGGACTGAAGTGTGGCTTCGATGTAATCCTGCAAGAACTGTGACCTGAACTCGTCGTCGTAGGTGTTCAAACCAGATGGATCAGGCTGGCTAGCAGCTCCTGTTGTGGCCAAGATGAATGTAACATATGAGTACAATGAAGTTCGCTCAATTCTTAGAACAATACCATCTGGTTATCACTGCCCAAATTACCATTTTCATGGATCATCACCGCAGGGTTCTTGTATTTCACTTGGAGATGCCTCAGCATTTTGTTCAAGGCCCAGGGTGTCGGCGTCATAAAATCGTTCGTCAACCCGAACGGGAACTGGTTATTTAACTTCAGGAATGGCACTGCAAAACTGATATAGGTTATGCAATTCTTCCCATTGTACTCCGGACTGGAGCATGATTAAAAAAAATCAAGGTCCAAAGAAACTTACAGTCGTATGTCACAGCTGCATCATACATGTAATCTCTCAGTTTATGATCCAGCCGGCTAAGATCAGCTTTCACGTAGACGGCAATGTAGTGGTTAAATCCGACAAAATCAAAAGATCCCTTTACTCTTTTCCTCTCTTCATCGGTCAAGGTTGGTAGCCTGGACCCAACATTCTTCCTCATCACGGGAGGGTAGTCTCCATAAACCAGAGGATGCATGAACCTGTATTATGAACACATATTATATATATATAGTTAAATAATATAGTTGTTTAATTTGCATGAGACTAGAGATCCAGAGTGTCTAACCATCCAATGTGGAAGTCATTCATCCTTGCAGCCGCTGCTATATCATCAGGAGTTTCGGTTGCAGGCTCATACCACCAACCAAGCATAGTAAGTCCAATGCGCCCTCCTTGCTCAGCCTGATCAGCGAGGAACAAAACAAAATATCACGTACAAAAAAAAATGATTCATCCTGAATGGCAGTTCTACTATATATCAATAGCTCAAACCTGGTACTTCTCTCTATATAGGGACACTGCCGAGGCATGTGCAAGCAGAAGGTGGTGTGCTACTAGGTATGGCTCTGTGGTGGAGTTTCCTTCATCACAAGCGAAGCCAAAGGGGAATGAGCATCGCCGTGGTGGTAGGATTCCTTGGTCGTATCCGCCAATCGGTTCGATGTTAGGCTCATTGACAGTGCTCCAGTACTTCACTCTGTCACCAAAGTTCTTGAAGCACACATCTGCATATGCAGTGAAATCCTCTCTGCATCAAGGCACATAACACAAGAGCTAATGTCACCTCATCTCTCATGGATGTGGCTGCAGTAATAAGTTTAAGAGTTAGGAGGCAATGAGAAAATACATGAATCTAGGACTAAGCAGTCCGTTGTACTCATCTTGAAGAGCCTGAGGGAAATCAAAATGATAGATTGTTACATGAGGCTGTATTCCTACATAAACAGAGAAAAAATCATCATATACATTGCCACAATTGGATAATTTAGTAACCAGTCAGATTTGTAAAAGGTTCAAAGAAAAAATTAAATACCGTAGCGAAGGAGTTCATCTATTATATTGTTGTAGTACTCCAGTCCTTTCGGATTGACTGCTCCTCGACCATCTAAAATAGAGTAACAATGGAACAAAATAGCAACCAAAGCAATCAGGACACGGGCCAACAATTGAATTTTCAAAAAAAAAGGAGCACACAAAAGAAACGATAGGTCAAATGTTCTGAACCACACTTTCTAATATATTTGGGCATTGCTAGGGTACTCCTAAATGAATGTGGACCATTGATCTAATAGCATATTACCTGTTAGGAGGTAATAGATTAATTGATTTTTTTCTGGCCGTGTCCCGTTGGCGTACAGGCCAGACGTGCGGACGTGTGTGCGCATGTGTACGTTTTGTTTGGCCGGACCGCCGGACGTGCGGACGTGTGCGTGCGTGCGTTCCGACTTGCATAGGGTGACTCGTGTTGGCCATGCTGGGCGTGTGTGCACATGTTTTAAGATTCGGGTGTGTGATGCTGGTCGTGTACCGCTGTGCGGAAGTCTGCTTGTGGTAGCAGCCGTGTTGGTCATGCTACGTGTTTGGCCGCGCTAAACGCGAGTTTATGTGGTGGCCGTGTTCTGCCACCACCTCAAAAAAACGTAAACATCGTACCATCGTGTGCTGAACGTGACATCAATTTATTAAAAAAATATGACATGGGTAACACGATAGACAAACAAATAATATATGATATTTTTATATCACGTCAAGACATTTGAGATGTAATTTGATCTTATCATGACATGCCAAATGGAACTATAACGCCTTTTCCCTGGCGTGACATGGTGGCATGTACGTATGTGACTATTTTTGTTGTTCTAATAACGTTACATGCTATGTATAACTTTTGGAATAGATCATGGTACAAATAAAGGTGTGGCATGCTTTATAGATCTATTTGGAACAAGAAACGTGTAGCATGTTTTATTACTCTGGTAGTTAGAATTATAGAAAAAAAAGGGGACACCTTTTGGAGTGATATGTAACTCATGACATCCTAATGTACATTTTTGAACCATGTTCTTTGAAGCAAATAAAAAACGTGTCATGCTATGTATGCCATTTTTCTATTGTAACATGACTCAAACAAAAAAACATGTTTATGTATGTTACATTTTCAGATCTATTTTATTATATACTATGTGAAAAATTGTTGAGAAAGATATATATAATATTTTTCTCAAAGATAAATACATACGGTGGAACAAATCGAGCAGATTTTACTTTAAGTCTAAGGCAAAATTAGATCTACAACGAACGTGACACATTTATACTTTTTTTAAATTCTAACACGATACAAAAAATAGGTTTAACAACCACCTGTATATGGCCGCATGCAGGAAGGGATCGAGCAGCGCCCACGACGGATTCCTATGCATGGTCGCATGCATGGTAATCGGAATAACCCGAAATTCATTTTTTATCTTTTATTTTTTTCTAAAATCAAGGGTTCAGATTTATTTAACCTCTTACCTTATAGGAGGTAAGACGGAGTACCTTAGCAAAGCCCAATATATTTAACAGTGCAGTGGCTTTATTAATGCTGTACAATGTCGCGGTTAGTCGTTCTTATCGGTCCGTTTACCTTGATAAGGGTCACCGATATGGTTTGGCCGATCAGAAAGCAAGTTGTCCGACTAACCGTCGACTAATCATGATTAGTCGGTCGATTAGGACGTGGACGACTTGTTTGGAAGGGAGGTATTGCGAGGTGGGCTGGCTGGTAGGTCATTGTATCATTTGGGCCTGATGTTTGTCGGCTCCATTGGGCTATGTATAAATATACCTAGAGCTAGAGGGCGACTTGTATTTCTTCCCAACCCATTCCTGGAGCTACCACCGCTGCCGCACGGGCAGAAACGGGAGGAGCTCTCACCGCTGTACCATTCCCTGTCATCACCTTCCCTGCCTGCCGCCGCCCCTTCCTTTCATTCGCAGCCGCCACCATGATAGCATGCATATCATGTCGGTCCTGGTATGTGTAGGACGACTAGTTTCAACTAATCGAGCCTTATCGACTGCTAATCACTTATGGGAGCCATAGCGATTAGGTTCGATAAGACGATCGTAAAACATTGATATATGTATCTGTATATGTAAGGCCTTACCAGGAATAAGACGAGGCCATGCAATTGACATCCTATATGCATCGACGCCAATCTCATTCAAAAGCTTTACATCTTCCTGGTAAAATATCTCTCTCAGTTAGTCTGAGGCTTTTCCATCTGAAAAAAATCGTTTGTGCAGTACTGTTGCTTGACAACACCTTATACCTTATAATGGTGATACTGATCTGCAGTTACATCACCTGTCGCTTTGTCAAGAGAATAGCCTGTGAAATTTTAGCGAGTTCTCGTTAGAATTAAGAAGCCGAAGTACATAAGAGATTTAGAATCACTGACCAGCAAAGGATCAAACTAACCTTCATGTGTGAATGTGTCCCAGATGCTAGGCTTCCTTCCATCCTCTGCAACTGCACCTTCAACCTGCACAAATCAGGTGACCATCTCAGTAAACATAACGTAGACATTTTGCATGAGTTGGCAATTGATGTTTGCTGTAGTCAAAAGTACTACTGTTTTGGTCAAGGCCGGAATTATTCCATTATCTAAAAAAGTACTACTGTTCCAACCCTGTCACACTTCCATGTACTCTACTGTTATACAATTGATAGTTTTCCACTTTTCCCTCAGAAAATAGAAGCCCATTTCTCAAGAACAATACCCTATATTAAAAACATGATCAATTTCAAACTCCTTATTTAACCCAAAATAGTGAACCTTTTTTTTAGAAACCCAAAATAGCAACTTGTGAGAAGCCAGAACCGTAAACCAATGCGACTTTTCCAGCATTAAGAATTCCAGGCCATGTACGCCGAAGTCTTTCATATGTCATAATGTTATAGCGAATTACACAGCTTTAGATGGTTCGACAAAGGTACCATGCAGAAATAGTGGCCACAAGAGTAACCAGCAATCCAAAGGCATGAATAGATGGGAGCAAAAGGAACAGAAGGCAGGAAGACACAACATATGTCTCTTGAAGTCCACTGGCAAACATGTCGTCCTAGTTTCTCGGTAAAGTCCAAAAAATGTAATGGAAAAAGCCAAAAAGGAGATGTCTCCTAGTGGAAGAGCAGCAACCACCTGTTTCTTGTTATCGCTTGGCCTGTGGTCATTGTTTCTTGTGGGACTGGGAGCAGGAGCACGGCTCCGGTGGTGATCTGTTAGATGACAACTGACAAGTGGAGTACCGGTTCTACCCAGGGAGAGTGCAGCTGAATCTATGCTTCGAGAAGAAGCACGGGCTCGATCTCGTTGCACAAGAATCAAGAATCAAGCGGCTGTTCGGCTGGCTGGTGCTGATTTTTGCTGAGAGAAAAACACTGCTAGCTGGTTGGTGGTTGGTGTTGGTTTTTGCTGAGAAAAAAACAGGTGGCTGATAAGGCAAAGCGAAGAGGGCGTTGCAATTGCAATTAACACAGTTTTTTAATTAAGAGCCCATATGGAGTGAAAGGACTTCTGCTGCCGGCTGCTTTGGTCGATGAAAACGAGGGAGAAACTAAGTTTATCTGTCATTTGCATGCCCCTGATACAAGGTCCACCACAAGAGTGGAAATCAAGAAAAAAAGCGACGGGGCGAAAGGTCTCCAGGATTATTCCATGCAACTTCATGAATTCCAAGTCCGTGACGTTTTGTTCGGGTACTTTATGTTACACCGGCGACGTTCTTTCACTTGGGAGGCACCGAGTTACTGACACGAGGACAGTCCAACCAAAGACAGTGACAGGATGAAACGTTTTGGAGGAGGAAACGGTGGGTGGTGGTATTGATCGAGGGAGAAGAACAGAAAAAATAAAGGCAAGAAGGTAGCGGTTTGGAAAGGAAATGGTAGAGCCACACCAGTTTTGTGGAAATTTGTACGCAAAGGCAAAATTGTAAAGTTTTGCCATTGGAATGAAAATACTCATGCTTGAAACTTTAAGACTTGACAATGGCATCGAGCGTAAGCAGAGTACGACTAGCACTAGTACATTTTTAGTCCTTTTTATTGATGCAAAATTGCGTTGACATCGACACGGCTGAAAGCAAATTAAGCTGCTAGATCAAACCCAAAACAAACCCCTCAAGTACGGACGTGCGGATGATTGATGGAATGAAACCAGCGGGTTTAACGTAGTCCTGGCCTCCTGCTTTCCCTTTAACGGAAAAGCCCCAATTTTGCTTCAGTTTACTTGCTGCGTGCGCTCATGTTGCTCTCAGTTACCGAGAGTAGTAGTTCAAAGAGCAGAGATTGATTTCGTTTGCTAGTTTGCTACACGATCACCGAACGATCCGCTAGAGATTCGTCAGTTGGGTAACCTTATTATCCTAGGCCGGGTGGCGTGGCGGCTCGCAGGCCACGCAGTCACGCACGGGCAAACAGTAGCGCGCGCACACATGCATCCGCCATGGAAGCCGACCGGGGACTCACCGAAGCCCTTGACATCGGCCATGAGATCGAGTAGCAGCTATACGTACGGGGGCGTACCTGGTAGGCGGAGGAGCCGACGCCGAAGACGAAGCCCGGGGGAAAATCTGCCCGGGTGACCGCCTCCGCGAGCGCGGCCACGGCGGCGGCCAGGAGGAGTAGGAGGACGGCAGCAGCGTAGCCGAGCGCCTTCTTCCCCATCACGCCGCGCGTGTTCGATTCGATCAGTCCAAGCGCGCGCCGCCGGCCTCCGCTGGTCCCTTCGGCTTCCTCTGCTCGGCCCACCCGCCCGCCGGCCGGCCGCGCGGGCGGAGGGTTTTATACCCGGTAATGGGGCTGTGGGCCGGCCGTCCTCGGTGGCAAATTGGCCCGCTCCCCCCGCCCCGCGCGGACGTCGTCGCTGACGCCCGCCGCGCGAGGCCGCGAGTGCTTCTGACAGCGACGCCGCGCGCGATCAGGGCCCTCCCTCCCTCTCCGCCCGGCCGTGTGGTCAGCCAGCCGGCTGGCCTAGATGCGGTGGCGTTTACTACTACTCCTACTACTGCTGTGTCCTGTGTAGCCGAGCTGCCGTGCTGGCGCGGCACGTGGCGACGCCGGGGCGTCGCCGTCCCCCGCGTCCCGTGCGCCGTGCCCTCTCTTTCGCCACCGACCCCATGCGTCGGCCGCTTGCCGTGCCCGGCTCGGCTCGGCCCCCGCCGCCTCGTCTCGTGTGCGGTGCAGGTGCAGGCATAGGGGAGTGGAGAGCCACAGCCCACAGGCGGCGGAGGCTGGTCTACTCGGCACGGTTTAGTGCGGAGCGGCCTCGCCATGACGCGTCACGTCGGGTTGCTGCGGGCTCGATCTGTTCCGACTTCCGAGCCGTCCGGTCGCCGCCCCGGAGGGAGCTAGAGGACACACCTGCTGTAGCTGTAGCAGAGATTTCTCATTTACGCGACGGAATTCTGCGGGGCCGGCTGGCAACTGTTTAGTGGCCGAAGCCTGACTAATCGCGATCGACTCGATCCCCTGAACGATCAAGCCAGTGTCCACGTGCGCCAGGAACTGTGCTTTGTGGGCGGGCAGGTGGCGCCCCCGGTCTGTTCCAGAGAGGGGGCTCAAACTCAAATCGGCAACCACCGTCCGCCTCGTCTCTTTTTCTGATCGGGACTTCGTTCGTTCGCTCGCTTATTCAGCTGCCATCTAGAAGACGGAGCGCAAATTTTCCACGTCCTGCTACCACGCCTACGAGAACGTGTACTGTCACTCGGGCTAGCTGGATAGCTGCTGCCTGCTTTTCAACTAGGATATGGATTGTGAGTCGGCGACAAAAAACGTGACTTCACCCATGACTATACTCCGTAGCCATCGAGCGCCTCGATCGACGCAAGCACAAACGACGACACTTTCAACTTGTGAAGTGCTTCTTTATTTTGCAGCTCGATGGTTCATACACACGTACTATACATAGCTTCCAACCTGCGGCAGTACTGATCTTTTTATTTCTCGAGTGACATATCCATTCTCCGTATCTCTTTTATATTTGTTACGTAGTATATATAACAACTTGTCACGCGGCGTACGGCCTATCGGAGAGAGCCGCCGCCGCCGCCGGCGGCGGCGGCCGGAGAGAGCCGCCGCGGAGGAAGCCGGCGTACCAGCGCGCGGAGCTCCGCGGGTACCGCGCCCGCGCCGCCGCGGCCATGTCCACGCCGCAGAGCCCGAAGCTCAGCCGGTAGCCGAACAGGAACTCGAACACGTCCAGGAACGACCACACGAAGTAGCCCCGGGCGTCCGACCCGTTCCTGCATCATTGTTTTTTTTTTCTTCAGAGAAAGAACAACTCTGAACTTCCAACGAAACCAAGACGGCGTTGTATGATCAGAACGAGCGCGTGCACGTACCGTATGGAGTGGTAGAGCACCTCCAGGTAGCTCTGCAGGAACTCGGACCTGGAGTCGTCGTCGTGCTCGATCGCGCCCGGTGTGTCGGGAGATTCTCCTAGCCCTGAACCGTACGTGTGCAAGAACACGAACAGCTCGTACAGAGACCTATCTTCAGAACAATTATTTCAGGTGTTCGTGGACTTACCGTTTTCATGGATGACCACGGGAGGGTTGCCGTAGTTCACCTTGAGGTGCTCCAGCAGCTTCGCCAGCGCCCATGGAGGAGACTCGATGCGGCCCTGCACATGTCAGTGTCAGTGTCGGCGTCACAAGAAGAAACGTGTAACAAGTGGTGTGCTACATGATACATCTCTGTTGCCCTGTTGGATATATACAAGTGGTGTGTGCTGCATCGCTGTTGGAAATTTTCTTTACACCACTCTCGATATGTAATGTACCTCCGCGATGTCCTCAAGTGGATCTGCATCAGGAAGGAAAGCACAAACGGATCACGGGTTCAGATACATGATGCAGCAGGTTTCTCTTCGTCAGGCTCAGAACCAACAGGGACTGACACTGACTGTTGCTTCGCCGAGACACTGAAACTACGAATGGACAGTGGTTCATGATTAATTCGTTACTCTGAACGGACGCGTCGACGTAGTAGTCTCTCAATGTCTGGCCGGAATCCTCCTCCTCCTCCTCCCTGGACGATCGGACTCGTAGGATGAGGTAGTGGTTGAAGCCGACGAAGTCCAAGGACCCGCGCACTCTCGCCGACTCCTCCGCGGATAAACGCGGCAGCCGGTCGCCCACCCTGCTCCTCATCAACGGCGGGTAGTCCCCGTACACCAACGGATGCATGAACCTGTTTCATTTAACCATATGGCGCTGAATTCCTGCTGTAATGCTGTAACCGTACCAAACTGCAAAGCAGATAACAGCAGTTCAGTGTTACTGACCATCCGATATGGAAGTCATTCATCCTCGACGCAGCAGCTGCGTCCTGCGACGTGCTGGTGGCGGGCTCGTGCCACCAGCCCAGGAGAGTGATCCCAATCTGGCCTCCTTGAATTGGCTGTATAGCAATCAGTTCAATGTTCAGGTCTTGGTATGTGTCGGAATTCAGACAGTGAAGCGTCTCTGAACTGAAGAGATACGAGTACCTTGTACTTGTTCCTGTACAAGGACACAGCAGAGGCGTGCGCGAGGAGGAGGTGGTGCGCGGCGACGTACGGCTCCGTCGACGAGTTGCCGCCGGTGCAGTTCTCGCCGAATGGAGAGGAGCAGCGCCGTGGCGGCTGGGAGCCTATGTCGTAGCCGCCGATGGTCTCTATGTTGGGCTCATTCACGGTCACCCAGTGCTTCACCCTGTCCCCGAAGTTCTTGAAGCAGACTTCTGCAAATGCAATGTAATCTTCTCTGCAGTACGTGTCAGGAGTAACTTTCAGCTCAACTCTGGTCTGAACTTTGTGATGGACAGATTTGATTCAGGAGATCTGAACATTGATCGAGAACTTGCAAAGTGTTTTCACTGATGTTTCATCTGAACATTGTGCTAGGGCACTTACATAAATTTGGGGCTGAGAAGTCCACCGTATTCATCCTGAAGGACCTGAGGAAGATCAAAATGGTAGATGGTGGCATGAGGCTGAATCCCTACAAACATGATAGTAAATGGAGCTAGATTAGTCAGAACTGACAATGAAGCAGACTGATTTTTAAAAGAAAACAAAGAAAGAAGAAGGGACAGAACGGCAAGTCAATTGTGGGGATCAGTCATTCAGCTTTACAACAGAAGTGTTGCACTGCCATAACTTAATAAAAGAGCAAGCCTATACCGTGCAGTATCAGTTCGTCTATGAGATTGTTGTAGTATTCCAGACCTTTTGGGTTGATCTCTCCTCGTCCATCTACACAATGTGGTATCAGAAAATTTCAGAAATGAATTTAGTACTGCATTTTTTTCGGAAGAAAAATATTACCACTCTATTTGTACCTACCGGGAATAAGCCTAGGCCAACCAATGGAGAATCTGTACGCGTCTAAACCCATCGCATGCATAAGCTTTACGTCTTCCTGACATCGAAACAGAACAGAAACTCTGCTTTCTCAGATACTGCAATATATCTGAACTTTTTACTTTTTTTTCGCAGAATATCTGTACTTTTTACTGTACACGCTCAATACAAACCTTGTAGTGGTGATACTGATCTGCTGAAACATCTGCAGTGGATCCATCGTACGAATAACCTATCATTTACAGAAACACTTCAAAACCTTCAAGCCATGAGCACGATTTGAAGCGCGACCCAAAACCTTGCAATTCTTGAAAGCATATCCGTAGTTATCTGAAGAAGTCATCTGGATCGATCATGTACCTTCATGGGCGAAGGTGTCCCAAATGCTGGGTGTCCTTCCATCCTCTGCAGCTGCCCCTTCCACCTAATACGTTCAAAATTTAGCTCTTTAGCACAAAATTCCAGGACGTGAGAGATTTTTTAGGACTACCTGACCCATTCTACATGAAAATGATAAGCGGGAACCGGGAATACTAGGGGCAGTTTAGTTAGTAGCTAAATTTTGCAAACCGTGGGTTAGGCAAACGTGGCCAAGTTTCAATTGATTCGTACCAGTGACAAGATTCTTTTTCCTCGGCATCCCTAAATTGTTTGATAATGTTCTCTTCTGGTAGCCAACTTAGAGAGTCAATTTTGATGACACAGTATTAGTTGAGTCAAATAAAATTTTTCGGTAAACTCTAAAATCTGAATTCAGAGCAACTTTGATGCCATGGGCGGCATATGCCCCCACCGTTCTGTCGTTCGATAGATTTTCAAGGGTCAGGATTCAACGTGAGAAGTTAACAGATGCTAACGGCCAAAACTCTTTCCAACCTGATGGGCCCCACGACAACCTTATCTCTTCCGGGGAGGGGGAACCGGACACGCCAAAGCGCAGCGCATGACGTCGTCATGAGAGGGAGCGAGGAGTGGAGAGAGAGATGGACAGCGGCGGCGAGCACGACGGCGCGCAGCGGAGGGGAGGGACATGACGTGCGGGATCTCGGCGAACCTAGCAACCGCGGTCGTGGCGTCGTTGGCCGGCGCGGGCGGGGAAGCACGCGGCGGCGGAGGCGGCGCGTAGGAGGGACGACGCGCGACGGTGGCGGCGGCGGCCGCGCGGGGGCGAGGGGAGGGAGAAGGAGACAGCGGCCGCGGTGGCCGCCATGGCCATAGAGAGCACGTGTGCGCGCTCCGGATCCCCTGCGATATCGAGGTCTTCGAGGGCATCCTCCGCCTCGTGTAGGGAAGGCAGAAGGAGGCCGCCGCCGCCGCCGCCATGTGCGATTGCTCCTGCTCATCGAAGACGGAGATTCTCTTTCTTCTTGTTTTTTTATTAAAGAAGAAGAGGTTGGGTTGCAGTTTCTTCTTGGTTTATTCTCTCTTCTTTGTATTTCAATGATTTGGGTAGAAAGTCTTCACAAATAAAAATGACCAAATATCTTGAAGCATTTCTAACAGATGTATCACACTGATAATGGATTAAGATTCTATCTTCTTCTTTTTGTCTTTTCTCATTGATAGTGCATTTCTTTTTGACTTTTTTCATCTTATTCTAAATTGTATCGGGTGTTCTTTTTTATAAAAGACAAGATGCGATTCCAAATAGAAATATGATTTGTTGCCTCAAATATGTTGAGACTTTCTTGCGGATTGGGTCAAATTGTTGGATCTTTCTAGATTGACGGGGAGATGAACTGAGCAATGGTATGAACATGATATGGGCAGTTTCTTTATTGGTCACTGGGACCCACACGCTCTTTCTCTCTTAGCATATGTTAACGGTGCCGTTCGCACTAGTATTCCTCTATTTGGTTTCTCTAAAAGAAATATTCTATTAGTCGTCAGTATTCTTTCTTTATCTCAAATTCTTCGGTACCCACGTGCGGCAGCCATAGTCCAGCGGACTCAGCTCAGCAAGGTGCCTCCACGTGCGGCTCGAGCTCGACATCGACAGCTGCAGGCACGGGCGGTCCTCTTCCTCCGGCCCCATCCGGCATCCGCGTCTGTACTAGATGCGGACGGGCTCGCCGCGCCGGCCTCCGACGACGCCACACTGGCCTCGTCGAGGTACCCGGACCACTTGGATGTGAGCCTGGGCGGGCGCGCCGTGGTGGCCTGCAACGTCGTCGTCCGCGCGAAGCCCGCTCCGACTGCTCCAGCTCCGCCTCGTCGCCGCCCCCTGCTGCTTCTCGGCGCGGAGCCCCGCCGCCACCGCCCAAAGCTCCTCTATCCGCTGCCGTTTCCGCTCCTCCTCGTCCTCGTCGACTCCGTGCTCCAGCTCGCGGCGGCGGCAGCGAATGGCAGCAGCGGCTCGCGGGGGCCGACTGGCGGCGCAGGCGGGGATGGCGGCTCGCGGGGGCCGACTGCCGGCCGCTCCCCTCTCTGCCCCTTCGCTCTTTCTCTCCCTCCTCTCTGCCATGGCGCCGGTGGGTGGTGGTTGGGCTGCGGGCCCCCGTGCCACGGTGGCTGCATAGCGGCGCATCCATACCTTCGCTTGATCTGGGGGAGCGGAGGGGCTCCGCTTGCGTTGGGGAACGCATGCAGGAGCCCGCTGCAGCGCTCGGTTCCCCTAAACGTTCCTGGGGAACGGTTAGGGGACACCACTGCGAGCAGGGGGTGTGCGCATGCCGTCCTGGGCACCTCTTGTTTTCCGATCTGAATTTAATATATGCCTCCCTGCAAGTATGATGGGTTTCTAAAAAGATGAAACCGGATGGGGACTCCCTTGTCATAGATTAACTTAATTCGGCAAAAGCAAAGAAAAGGACCTTAACAGCACGTGTGAAATCTATCTATATCTTTATTAAGTTTTGGCTTTGAAATCTATTTATATGCTTTCTTGTTTTTCAGAAAGTTTCAAAACTTGTCAACGAATGTCTGAATATTCTCCCCAAAACCAAAGCATCACATAAACCCAAATTCAGTACAACAGCATCGCAAACGTCTAGACCTCACGTATGCAGGACTGAAGTCTGAATATACGGCGCTGGACTGCTGGAGGTACCTGGAAAGCCGAGGACCCAGCGCCGAAGACGAACCCCTCGGGGAAGTCACGCCGGGTGATCGCCGAGGCGCTCCTCGGCACGACGCCGACGCCGACGACGGCGAGCAAGACGACGAGGCGCAGCCGTGGCGTCCCGTACACTCGGAGTCGTCGCCGGAGCACGGCGAAGCTGCTGACCAGCGCCATGACTCTGCTCTGCTTTGCAGAGAGCCAACTCGCCAAGGAAGGACTGGCTGCTCTGCTCCAGCAGCGCGGTGGTGCCGACTGGTGGCTGCCTGAGTGGTGGTGAGTGGGTGGGTGGGGACTTTTGCTAGTCACTGACGTGCTTCCATGGATCCTTCAGGCGCTGCTACTTCTCCGGCCCGTCGCTTTTGTTTCACTGATGCCGACGACGCGATCAGGACCTCTCCGGACTCCGGATGCCCGGTTGCTCGGCAAACGAACAAAGCGGTCGCTGCCTCGCCGCGGTCATGCACGACGTCAGCGGAGGACTAGCACGTTCCACGTTGGGCCTCAAGATTCAAAGCATGGTCCAGTGCGGCCCAGAGTTTAAAGTTGGGCGTCACAATAGAACTGGGTCCAGAGAAATTTTCTTTCTTCTTGGTTCCTTTGAGGCCGGAACGGATGGGCTTTACTGGGTTGGTTTCGTGTTGGGTCGGGCACGATCCGTTTGGTGGGCACCGGTGCGGGCCAGCGTTTAAATTGGGCTGCCCGAGACGATTTGTTGGGGGAGCGGCGTCACAACAACATTTCATCGTGCCCGTCGATGTGCGAACGAGAGGTTAGATTTCCTACAAGCAGTCTCGGAGACCCCGGACGTGATGTCACCCGACCAATGGGAGGCGCCCGAACACCGGATCTCCGGGCCCACCTGCCATAACTTCTCCAAAGTTTCCCCTATCAATTGTTAAATTTACAGATAAGTACCTCTCAGCACAGAAATCAGATCGCAACTAAAATAATAGAAAGTCTATGTCCTTGCCCGAAAGATAAGCTCGTGAAGCATATAAATTCAGGAACCACCCCCAACGTTTCGAAAATTAAACCGCTAACTCCCTTTCCCTCTCCGCTCCGCTGTGCTGCTGCCCGTCTCGAAGCATCGATCGATCTCTCTCGCGAGCCATGGCGAAGGCAGGGACACACTCGTCGATGCGACCCACCCATCATCTCCTCCTCGCGGTTTCCCTCTCCGTCACCCTTCTCCTCCCGCTGCTCGTGCCGGCGGCCGCAACCGCGGCGGTGGCGGTGGCGGACGGGGATGGGGAGAACAAGTCGGCGCTGGGGGCCGGGAGGCAGCGGCCGACCGGGAAGGATGAGGGGGAGCTGGTCGCCGAGGGGCGTGCCGGCGGAGGCGGGTCGGTGGAGGAGGACGAGTTCGCGGGTGGCTTCGGCTCCCTCGACAGCATGCTGCAGTGGGCGATCGGTACGGGAAGCACAAACCCCTCCTAAATCTGCTGTACAATTTCTCGATTTGCATTGCATATTTTAAATTGGACACGAAGAGGTCGCGTTAGTGGAGCCTGCAAAATCGTTGTTAGTGCTAGGATCGCTTCGAGTTGGTGTTGCATTTTCGTTGTAGAGTTTGGTTGGATTTGAACCTATACAGACATGCCTACATTTTGCTTAATTCTATCTGGTCTTGGTGGGGCAGGAAATTCTGATCCAGAGAAGCTGAAAGAGGAGGCAGCTCATGCGCAGAAGTTATCTGCAGATGAGCTCCTCAAACGGCGTCAGGAGATCAAGGTAAGAAATGCTGCTTCACTGCTTCAGTGTTCTGACTTCTGGTAATTTTTTATCAGCTTTGTGGTGTACTGGTGTGTTATAGTTTCATATAATATGTTTTTCTAGTCAGTTGTATCACTTGTGCTATATACAAAAGATTTTGGCACTCCTGCTTCTAGATTACTAGTGCTTTTCTGGAGCTCTCTGATGAATTGTACATCACATAGCTCTAGCAGTTGAATTAGTCCTTTCACGGCTGGAACTGGGGCATGCTTATGTGCTCGCTCTGTCATTTGGACTACCACCACATGTCCACATTAGTGAACAAACTTGATTCATTATTGCTGAATTTTTTGACATCCTTATTCTTTGAGTGGCCCTAAGTTATTAGCATGTTCTTCTTAGTTATAGATTTTGCAATATTTGAATTTTGATTCCCACATTCCTTGTAACTAATACTAGCGAAAGAAAGGATAAAAGATTTTGTTACTAGTTCTTATTTTTACCGGCCAAGTTTGGCATAGCAAGCCAATGTGGATGTGGTATGAGTTCTGTCAGTAGTCAGGCAGCTAAGATGAAAAGCAAGCTCAAGACATGGTTGTACACTACCCTAAACCTTATATATTTTTCTTGCAGGAGTTGATGGAGAAGTTAAAGATGCCATCAGATGCTGACTTAATGAAAATTGCAATTGCTGACTTAAATAATTCTTCCATTTCTCTGGAGGATCGCCAACGCGCGTTGCAGGAACTTTTAGTTCTTGTTGAGCCCATTGACAATGCTAATGGCAAGTCAGCTTTATTTTTTCAGTTCATCTATGTGCTACTTACTGCTCTGCATATCAACCAAAATATCTGCTTATTTGTACAGAAAACTGAGGCATCTAATTTATCACCTTTAGGGGCTAGGCCGCTGACATAATGTAGCTTGTTTTAGACTTTTATTGGTATTATTCCTAAAATGATCCATGTTTGAAATGTATGTACAGTTCATCGCTTTGCAAAAATACGGAAGGCATTCTTTGATGTGGTCATCTACATTTCTGAATACCAGTCAGCATAAAACTGTATAACCATGCAACTATAACTTGCAAATGTGTTTTCCATAAAATAAAATAGAGTAGTGCGCAGCATGTGAACTCTTGTTTGCTATTTGATATTTGTTACTGTTTTTTTTCTAAGATTTTCTGAAACTCTTGCATATGCTCAGATCTCGACAAACTTGGGGGCCTCCTTCCTGTGATTCAAGAGCTTAATAATGCACATGAAGAAATACGGATCACCTCTGCATGGATCCTTGGTACAGCCAGCCAGAATAATGCTCTTGTACAAGACCAGGTAATGACATTCAGCGTGCAAGAATGAGCATTCTGATTCCATTACTGTGCGTTTTGTAGTCAGGGAATGTGCATCATTATTCATTATCCTGTGCAAGTCTTCTAAGTACTACCTCTGTTCTCGAATATATGTCATTTAGAACAAGCTATTTAGTTAAAAACCAACTAATTTGCTTCTCCTAAACGTCATATTTAAGATCCGAGGGAGTACATTCTTATTAGTTAGCCTTGCAGATTCCGATTTGTTTGTTTGGCTGTCAAACTTTGACATGCCAAACGTTAGGCACGGCATAGTTTCTTAGGCAAGTGTTTGGTTCACTACCACATTTTCCCACTTGTCAGACTCCTCCTCTTTCCAAATTTTTCCTAAGGTGTAGCCAAAGTTTGGCAAAGAGGTGTGGCAATGTGTATAAGACAAACAAAACCAGTGTTAGTGTAATTTAGCCTTATAATTTAACTACATGTGCTTGAAAATGATGTTTACCCTGTGTAGCATAGCATGTCATGATTGCAATTATGATTGCTTTCCCTTCTTAATATTTATACCAGTAACTTGATCAATGGATTTCGTATTGACAATTGTTCCTCATGTTTCTGCTCAGAGGACAATGGAAATACTTTTGAATTTTGATAATTGATTTCTTCTCTAGACCTCTAGTTGTGCAGTACACCGCTACAATATGTTTAGCTGTGCTAATTCTGACCAATTCACCTATGGTAGATCCTCAATTATGGAGCTTTGGCGAGGTTAGTGAAGATGGGCTATTCCACATCTACAGAAGAAGCTGCAAAAGCATTATATGCTATATCTGCTTTGATCAGAAACAATGTAAATGGTCAAGAGGCATTCCATTCAGAAAATGGGAGTGCAATGTTGCAGGTAATGACATTTTGTAACTTCGAATATGAGCACAGAAATCGGCTCACATCTGACAACTTCGCCTGTTTTGCAGCACATATTGGTGAGCAACAGTATTGATGTTAGGCTACAGAAGAAGGCAGTGTTTTTAGTAACAGATCTGGCAGACTTTCAGCTAAATTCTGGAAACCCACAACTTCCTTTCTTAAGTGACCGCCTTTTTCTGAAGTCAGTAGTTGATATGTTGTCAAAGTTTGACCTTGATCTTCATGAAAAGGTATTATTGGAACTGCTTCAGTTCCCATTATCCTGAACATCCTTTGTTGTTACCATTATTTAGCAGTATATTCAGCTTTTTTTCATGAGAAATTTTACTTTTGCATAATAATATTGTCATTTCCCCTAAAATGTTTATAATTTTCGGAAGACAATAATCTTGGCAGTACATGCTTGGATATGCATTTTTGCGACGCAACAAAATAATCTTGTCATTGAATATATGGATATATAAGTTGTGGTGCCATAGATGCATATGCTTCTACACTATATACTTTCAACATATGTTGGACATGTAATATATTGTTACCAGCTTATGCACACAACTTATTTTCTTAGTTTGTCATGCCATTCTCCTCCATTAATTTTTGCTCAAGCAGTCATGCATATCTGAAGTTCTGATTGGAAAGGTCTCGGTTGCAATGGGTTTTGTTGTTCTGAGATGGGAGTGGCTCCTATGCTTCAAAAACGATCTACATAGTCCATAAAAGCTAGCTCATTGCACCTACCTAGTAAATTGATCTGAGCCTTCCTGCAGGTTTTGTTGGCCATTAAGAGTCTACTGAAACTTTCCTCAACTGATGTGGAGGATTTTGAGTTCTATGACCTCGGGGGTGTACTGCTCAGACTAGGGGTACAGTTGGAGGACTTGACACCAGAGGATCAAAAGGAATTCGCTGGGGTGGTTGATGCCCTTCGGAGAGAAGTTCAAACGCTCTTCCAACAGAAGCTCAAGCAGGTACATAGTTGATCTTGTACTTTAAACTGACACCCAGCATTTCGCTAAGCTAACTTGCATTTCTTCTATTACGACCAGGGTAAAGCGACTGCGGCATGATATTTGGATGACCACCAGAAGATTTGCTCTTTTGGATGCAGCATATAATCCTTCATTTTTGTGGGATGTTAGATGGCTGGTTTGGGGGTTTTCTTGCAGTATTCAAGAATCAACAGTCGGAGGGGATGGGATCGTTAGGTAGTATTGTGGTAACTGGTAAGGTCTTGTAGTATATGATGCCATGATAAGATAGGCACTTAGGGCCTTAGGCACGTGCTTATGACCTCATTTTGGCAAACTAATTATGCAACGTTCTATTATACGGGCACTGCAATGGAGCAATTTTTACTTGTGCCATTGCAGCTTCAGCTTCCTTTCGGGCAAGTTGATAATACATTTATGAGGAAACTAAATTGAGATATGGGTCTTGAAAGGGTTCGGAGGATTGATTCTGAATTTTTGACTATCTAGCTTCAGTTTGCTGTTGCGGAAGCGGGTAATACTGTATCCAGAAGTGCTGGGGGGAAATGCCACTTGGACCTTTCGTGACAAGTTTTCACGCTGAGTTTTCGCACATGCTTTGGCCCACTGACAAGAAAAATTGAGGACTCGACGTTAATGTTCACACGTGCGAGGAATAGTAAGTGCGGAATGCACGGTGTGTTCGCACGTTTCGCAAGGGATCCCATTTCTCATCAGTCATCCGCGCGCACTTGCTGCAGGCGCGGACCGCGACTGTCGTTTGGACCGAAGCAAAAACGATGAAAGACAGTATGGAGAAGTAAAAGTGAGATTAACAGCAAACCGAGGCATTTTCTACTTTGCTCAGCATTGAGCGTGTTAACCGATGGATGGTAGTATGGCAATTGGCAACAAATATCCTGGACTTGAGTCCCACCAATTATAATACTAGTACTTGACAACTGCTTGACATAACAACCATGTCATGTGGCCAGCGTCCACGATGGCTCGATCGTGAAGCACGAGACTTTCACAACCACACGAGACCGCGCCAACGAAGTCACTGCTGCCTTGAAGCGAAACCGGTCAGACCGCCTTACGAAACCGGTCAGACCGCTTTTGAAACCGGTCAGACCCCTTTATGAAACCGGTCAGACCGCTTTTGAAACCGGTCAGACCGCTTTTGACGAGGCGACGGTGAAAATCTAAAATCTCGAGCTCGGGAGGGACCCCGTCGGAGCTTGAGAGTCTAGGGTTGTTCTAGAGTCGGCAGGCCACCTAGAACGTCCTCAAACGTCGTCGAGACGAGAGAAGAACGGAAGATACAAGGGATTGGAAGAGCTAGGGTTTGGAGATAAAAGTAATGCGAAACATAGAAAGATAAAAGTAAAGACAAGACGATAAAGGTAGATTTGATAAATTCGATTGGATTGGATCTCCTCAATCGGCCTTTGGCCCTTTATATTTATAGGGTGGGATGGTCTTACCCCGTTGAGTCGATTACAATATGGTATACAACTTAGAGTCCTAAACCTACTCAAATTCAGACCTAAACCGGTCAGACCGGTCTGACCGGTTTTCCCAGGTATAAAATCTTCCCGAAGTCATAACTCTCTCATCCGGAGTCCAAAATAGGCGTTCCACATATGCATCTTGATCGTCTCGACGAGAGCTACGCAATGGTGAAGTCCAATTTGCATTTTGACAATGTTTACAAAACCGGTCTGACCGGTTTGTGCATACCGGTCAGACCGGTTTGTGCATACCGGTCAGACCGGTTTGCACAGCCGTGCCAATTTTGGTCGTCAACACAAGGTTAGTAAGTGGGCGTGTGGTCATGTAACGTACCGGCAGTCCCATGCTATGGACAGGTATATTGCTACAAGTCGACGACGGTATGATATGTCGTTTCATGCAGTTCCACGTAGTATTTTTGCTGATGTGTAGGAGAGAGCGAGGTGATAGAATGAGATCGTTGTTTCGCGAAACAACCGCCTCACGAGCTAAATTTTAGGACTATGAGACAACTCTCATACGATTGTACGAGTTTTATTGTCATGCAACTAATAATATTTCTCTATTTTATCATAAATTAAGGGATAATGAATTACTACGTGACAATCAAAACAACACACTATTATCTGATAAGTCGTTTAAAGATTATGTATCACTGTACGAGACCGACTATTAAACGGCGCCAATATACCTCGCTAAAGTTGCTCGATTAAAAAAAATCTCCCACGGTCGTTTGTTATCCGAGCAGACGGCAGCGCCATCTCTATCCGCCCGTGGTTTCCAATTGCCCGAGTAAACAAGGCACCACCAGCTTAAAGTTAGCATCTTTACCATCTCCGTAACAGCCTGCCAAGCACATGCGGTTCTCCTCCGGTCAACTGCACCATCAACCGGACAGGTCAGACGGCCACGGCCTTATCACCTCCCCGGCTTCCCCCGCCCGTCCGCGCGCGCCACCACCTTTCCCGGCAGCCCGTGGACCATGATCGCCCGGCGACCGTGACCACCGTAGCAGGCAGCAGATAAACATGGGCAAACCCTGTGTTGACACCCAAAAGTGGCACAACAGTGTAAACCGGTCTAATAGGTGTGCACAAACCGGTCAGACCGGTTTTGTTAAAAGTGTAAAAATGTCAATTGGACTTCACCATTGTGTAGCTCTCATCGAGATGATCAAGATGCATACGTAGAACGCCTAATTTGGAATCCGGACGGGAGAGATATGACTTCAGTAAGATCTGCGCCCAGACAAACCGGTCAGACCGGTTTGAGTCTGTAATTCGAGTAGGTTTAGGATTTCGAGTTTGATCCCGTATTGTAACCGACTTGGAAGGGGTAAGACTTCTCCGGCCTATAAATATAAAGGCTAGAAGGCCGATTGAGATAGATCCAATCGAATCAAACATTACTTTTACCTTTTATCCCAAACCATAATCTTTTCCAACCTCTATGCTGTTCATCCTCTGATCTCCACGGTCATAGATGACGTCCTAAGGCTTGCCGGTCGACCTAGGACACGCCGGCGACGTCCATGCCCTGACGGGGTCCCTCCCGGGCGAGAGCTTCGACGACCTTTGCTAGTTTGCTCGTAAACTAGTCGTTCTTCGCCACGCAAGTGCGTTGGTTATCTCTTTACTGGTTTGCTCGTAAACCTAGTCGTTCTCCAGCACGTAAGCTTGGTAGTTATCCTCACGAACAGTCGATTCTAGCGAAACTCTAGGAAACCGGTTTGACCGCTTTGCTGAACCGGTCTGACCGCTTTGTGCGGTTTTGCTACTATTCAGCCTGTTCGCAACCCGTGCGTCAAGCGCTCTCTCGTGTGTTGACCGAGATTTGCGTCAACACCCACCATGGCGAAAGAATTGGCACTGGCCGGTGTTGCCTCAGAAGTTGTTGCCTAAGTTGTCGTTGGCATTGTGCAGCAGCACGGTGGTAGCTCCAGCCCTTCATGTCGATGACCGTAGCAATACAAAAGCTGCTACAGCTCGGCCGGCTGCTTTGTAGCGTGGCATTCTAGGCACGCAGCACAGCGCTGTCGCGGTGCAGACAGGACATCTCGCGGTAGCATCCGTCGCCGGCATCGAGCTGCCACCGCCGTGCCTACCAGATGATCATGTCTCAGCGGCTCGCCGTCGGGCAGCCTCGGCGGCGTGAAGGATGGGAATACCATGGCGCAAGGATGATGCAGGGCACCACCGGCGCTGTGCCAGGAGGTGGGAGATACGAGCGACAACGGGACACAGGAAAGGAGGAGGAAGGCCAATGCCGCGCAAGAAGCGAACGACGGGGTTGCGATATAAAGGACGGCGGGTTAAATTTATAAATATTAAGGGGGGTTTTCGTAAAATTACGACGTACCGCAGAAACAATTCTTGCTTTATAATTACTAGGAAATATGTGCAACGGGAGAAAATTATATTCATCGCATTTCATTAATAACCATGTCTATTCTTGGTGTAGAGCAAAGAGATGGAGTTACACTCGGCAAACAACAGGAATATAATTTTTTTTAGTCTTTGTATTTTATTATTTGAATCACTTGCGGTTAAAAAAGAAAGAAAACTTAATTCTTTGCCGAGTGTCAAATATAATACACTGGGAAAAGAGCTTCTTTGCCGAGTGTATTTTTTGACACTCGGCAAACAACCTTTTTGTCGAGTGTTTTTTATTTGACACTCGGCAAACACCTCTTTGCCGAGTGTATTTTTGTTTACCGAGTGTTGTTTGTTCGACACTCGGCGAATAGGTTGTTTGCCGAGTGCCCGTAAAAACTACTCGATAAAGGTGTCGGCGCTCCGCGCTCGGCATATACAGTTTTCCCGTAGTGTGTGCTCACACCCTTCACGTCGGGATTTTCCCACGCTGCCTCGGCGACTTGTGCCTGCTCATTGTTGAAGAGAGGTGTGCCCGACCATCTGTTTTTTTCTATGATCCGCCTTTTAGTTTTCTCTGATGATCGGCTTTTTATTATATTAGCCCCCAAGCGCGCGAGTTCGGATCAAAGAGTCACGGGGAAGGAAAAGGAGACGGAGGAATTATAATTTATATCGGAAGCACACACGGTTGCTAAA
Source organism: Echinochloa phyllopogon (assembly GCA_033239725.1). Taxonomy (NCBI): domain Eukaryota; kingdom Viridiplantae; phylum Streptophyta; class Magnoliopsida; order Poales; family Poaceae; genus Echinochloa; species Echinochloa phyllopogon. The sequence goes on along the minus strand of BTCW01000002.1, from coordinate 41,581,155 downwards.
AATCACGGACGAACCAAACTGAAAACAGGTTAGTTATTTGCTTTATATTAGACTGCGGGTTAATTAATAAAAGTTTAGGATTTTTATTGCAAATTTATGACGTACCGCTGAATCAATCTTTGCTTTATAATTAGGTAGAGATAGAGGTGATTAGATTCGTAAGCAGCCTCCTCGAGGATATGGCGAAGAAGATCCTCGAAGCTTCTAGAACTAACCCCTGTTATCGTGTTTGCTTAGGCTAATCTCAGTGTATATTTACAAACTTCATTCAAATTAAATTGGATTGAATGTCACGTCAGTATCTTGATGATATGCTATAGAGATAATGAGGCAAGAGATAGAAATGATTTATCTACATGGTCTGATTTATTTTGACGTGTTGTCCATTAAATATCAAAATAAATAAATACATTATATGGTTTATTTTATTTGTAAATTAAATGCTTTATGGTTTATGAAAACATAAATATAAAACCCGTTGGGAATAGTCGTACGAAGGACGTGCCGAGACACGGACACGCGAAAAAAGGGAGAGGGAGTGAGACCGTGGAAAGACTGACGTCGTTGCAATCTCATGATTTATCTGCACCGAATTTTACGCGTTCATATTAGTGCACGAGAAAAGTTTATCCAAACAGACGTGTATGCTGTGGCCGAGTCTCGCACGATTTCTACGCTCGTTGACTAAAAAAAACGTGCAAGGCTTGGCTGGGCCTTGCCTAGGCCAACTCCGCGGCCGGTGCGATCTCACAGTCACTTCGTGTTATTTCCTCAAACGGGTCCCGTGCTCAAGGACCACGGCGTCGCCACCGCGCGCGCCCGTGCGCCGCGCACTGGTGCGGTGCAGCCGTGCGGGAAACTCCTCCTCCGGTGGTGGCGCCACGAACAGGGAAGAATGTGCCTGTCGTCGTTTTGCACACGTACTGATGTAGGCACGCAGCAGCGGGCACAGAATTGCACGAACAGTTTGACGTCCCACGTCGTTTCCGTTACAGTGCGCGGCGAACAATGGCGCAAGGCATCCAACTATCCAAGAACCGGAGTGCAGTGGCCGTACGGTTTCGCTGCCACCGGCGGCACCACCCGGTGCTACAATTCCGGGCGAATCTACTGATACTGCCCATGTCCGTTGTGCATCACACTGCGCAGCTAGGGACCTATGGTCGTTTATGAAGGACTACTACTATGGTGGTATGAATGGTCGCGACTTCAGGCGCAGCCTTTAGCGCCGAACCCGATCCTCATGTTGCCCACGTCGTAGACGACGGTGAGCGTCCTCTGCTGCGTGTTCCCGAGCACGCCGACGGACTCCTCGTCGGGGTTGGGCGCGAACGCCAGGCACAGCTGGGGCACATCCTCCCACGCGTAGAGCACGCCGCTGGGGTCGAGCTCCACGGCGGTGCCGTCGCCGAACACCAGCGCCACCGACGGCACCCGCACCGTGTCGTGGCCGGCGAGGTCGTAGCACGTGTCGAAGGGCGCCGGCGCGGGCGCCCTCCTGTACCGCTTCCCCATGGCGCGCCGGAACGCCGACCGGAGCGCGGCGTAGGCGCTCGGGGGCAGGCGGCTGAACGCCGTGCCCGAGTCGATGATCGTCCCGGCCGCCGCCGCGAACGCCGCCGGCGAAACCTCGATCGGCCTCCCGGCGACGTTTATGCCGGTGAGGTTGAGGTAGTACAAGGACTCGTCCGGCCCCGCCACCATCGCCGTGAACTGCGCGTTCGCGGGGGCGGCCGCGGCGGCGGCGCCGAGCGTCAGGTACCCCACGGAGCTCGGCGACGACGGGAGGCAGTAGGAGAACGCCGTTGCCTCCGCCTGCGAGGACAGGGACGCCTTCCCGCGGCCGAGGCCGAAGAGCCCGTCGACCTCGCCGAAAATGCCGGCGTCCTTGTGGCCGCACCCGAACATGAAACCCCGGATGGTCGTGGCCGGCGTCAGCGCCAGCGTGTCGCGCGCGAGCTTGCCCGTGGTCCGGGAATCGTCGCCGTAGGAGACCTCGTACCGGCACGGGCTGTCCGACTCCGACGAGCAGTTCTGCGACTGCGAGCCGAACTCGCGGCACTCGTGCGCGCCGCAGGACACGGCGGAGTACGTCGAGGACTTGTCGGGGTCGAAGAGCGGGTCGTGCTGCTGGTAGCACTCGGCGCACGGCGTGCACTGGACCCAGGACTGCACGCTGCCGGTGTCGAACTCCACCGACAGGCGCCTCGCCGGCGTACCGAGGCCGACGGAGATGAAGTAGTTGCTGCTGCCGAGGGGTTTGCCCCAGCGCGCCTGCAGGGTCACGTCGGCGGCGCCGCCCTTCGAAGCTGCTGTCGCGCCGTGGAGCTTGTGGTTTATGGCGTCGACCCTCTCCCGGTCCCGGCGCAGGATCTCCGCGTGGGACCGTGGCCCGCCGCGTGACGACCGGAGCGGCGAGCACGGGCCGTGCCGGTGCCCGACGGTGAGCGTCGACGAGTTGGGCGCCGCTGCATGCAGGACGGCCGAAAAGGGAAAATAAATATGAGCAGGTACTAGATCCCGGAAAGGCACGGTACTGCACCACTCAATAATCGAAGCAAGAAGTTTGTCATGTTAGAACGAGCACAGAGCCTGTCAATACTTGTAACCGTTACTAGTACAAACTGCAAACTCATCAAAGGACTTCGTCCAATTACACGGAGTTTTTTTTTCTACAAGAAGGCAGATCGAACAGTCAAGAACGAAGCCTGTACCTTCCGTGGCCGTGCAGACCGCGCCCGGGAGCAGCGAACTGACGCTGACTTCGTGCCACTTCCCTCCGCTGCCCTCGGCCGCCGCCGCGCCGAGACGGCCATGAGGAGAGGCGAGAGCCGCCAGCGCGAGAAGCGCCGGGAGGCAGCAGCCGGGAGCCCGAGAGCACCGCCACAGCCCAGAAGCCATTGCTTGTCTTCCTCGAAGGAAGTGGCGCCTCAGCTGCGAAGGGTCCTTGGGCCGCCTGGCTTATGTAGGCCGGGGCTCGCTGCTTGGGGGGTTAGGTCAGCACCTGTACCTGCCTCCGCTGGCCTCAGGTCCGCGCCGGCGCCATCCTAAGTCTTCGATCCGGGTAATCAGGCACTCAGGCAAACAGTGTGCGCCAGTGCGCAGGAAAAGCACGGGCTCTTGTGACTTCTAACTACGGCTTTTCTTCCCACCGCCGCATAATTAATCTGGTCAGGGTTACAGTTTGTGAGGACCAGGTGTGTCCGAGGACCAGTGGATGGTCGCTTCTCAGTGTGATGAGTGATTGACAACGTGGTGTTGGACTGACTCTTGGCTGAGTACTGCAGGTGTTCGATGCGACTTGGTCTGCGTTGGTGCAGGTGAAGAACAAGCGCGAAAGGTCTCCGAGGGTGGAGATGAGTAGGCTTGATTCGAGGGACCCGGTGGCCAGACGGGATCGAGTGCGGTTGGCATGGTGGCAAGGAAAAGCAAGACGAAGTCAAGATGGGCCGGTGTAAGGTGGCGGCGGTCAGCTGAAGCTTGCACGCGGGGTTTGATGGTTGGGCCACAAAACCATCGGAGGAGGGTTTCTCGGTTTGGGCCTCAAAACCGAGCCCGAAGGCCCAACACGACGGAGACAGTGATCCGGGCGTGTTCGGGAAGCTTCGAAGCAGTGGACGCGTGGCGGGATCCGGGAGTTTGCGTAGGAGCTAAGCGAAGCCGGATGGACGGCGCGTACCAGCCGGAGGAGATGCCTATGAAGTTACTGCTTTGCCCTGCGGGCGTGTATCGTAGAAATTAGCAGTAGGGCAGTCCAGTCATTTTCCCCCACCAGGACACAGTATTAGTAGTGGTGGAGGGGATGGCATCCCATCTCTCTTGCTTAGCCCTAGTTCATTTGCACTTGTCCTCTCTCTCTAGCTTTCTCTCTCTAGGCTAGCCAGTGCATCAACGATTCATCTGAAGCGGGAGGATGTCGGGTGGTTGCTAGCCTTTGTATAGATTGTGACCTCTGTGTTTTTAATCTATGAGCTAGTTTGAATCATCTCCTTCTATCTTCCCGAGTTCGTTTTTGTGCCATTTTCTTTCGTGCTTTGATTCTTCGTTTCTAGTCCGTTTGGGTCCGAATTTGTCTGTGGAGATCATGGGTGAGTGCCTTGTGCCTCTTTGTTGATGATCTTGAGTCCTCAAACGCCGGGAATCGGGCTTGATTTGAAGTTTTGTGGATGAACTCGTGGTTAGGGCATAGTTTGTGTGATCCGCGATTTCTCGATTTGTAGAGCGTTAGAGGCCGAGATTTTTGGGGCATATCTTCACCTTAGGGTGCTAATCATCTCCCCAAGATCTTGTCTCAAGAGCTCTAGTGGTTTGGGAGATCCGGTGTTGGATTTGGGAGAGAAATCCCGCGTTTCACTGTAGCAGTTCGTTCTGTTCATCCGACGACTTTTACGGACGGTCCGCCTGGTTCTGACGGACGGTCCGCCGTGTCCACGGACGGTCCGCACTGGTGTGGCGGACGGTCCGCGGTGAGTCTTGTGTTGCTCGAACGACGGATTTGGGTAAGTCTTTTCACGGACGGTCCGTGTGATCTCCCCGGACGGTCCGCGACACTGGCGGACGGTCTACAGTAGCAGCTCGGACTGTCTGCTCGAAGTGCCTAGAGCTACTGGAGATTTGAGTTATTTTTCGGACGGTCCGCCGTGCTCTGACGGACGGTCCGCTGTGCTCTGTCGGACGGTCCGCCGTGACCTGACAGACGGTCCGCCGAGTCCGCGGACAGTCCGCTTGTTCTGTGTGGACGGTCCGTTCTGCTCTGACCGACAAGTGTTCGCTTGATCATCTTGAGTTTGCTTCCGCTATTTGTGTTTGATCGAGGCTTGTTCCTAAGGTTGGTAGGTCCGGTGTGACTACGCAATCTTGGCAAGTTCGTGAGGATTTCTCCGGTTGTGAATTTCGGGATATAGGTCAAGTTTCGTAAGAAATTTTCATTGGCTCCCATTCACTCCCCCCTCTCTGGTCGCCATATCGGTCCTTCAGCTTGCTTCCATTCTTCACGATTCAATGAATGAATAGTGACGACGGCTTTTTCAAGATAATGGAGAAAATTTCCAGCTTCAAACCTCGCTATGAAGGAGAAATCGATCAGTTTTGCACTTTTATTACACGTGATTGCCAGACACTACATTGTCAAAAGAAAAAGTTCACACAAACAAAAATCCAACCTTAGTGGCTGATTAAAAACTTGAACGGCCATTATTGATGTTACGTTAGGCAGAGAAATGGAGTGCCGCCACCCCTCCAATGTGCGTCACGTCTGGATCAACAACCCATATTTAATTTGGTCTCGTTACAACTGAGTTTATAACTGGATCGAGCCAGCATGTTCTCTGAACAGAAGAAACATATGAGCCATATAATCCGGTAGAAAGCAGCCAATGTTTCGTTTTTGACCTTTTGTCCTCTATGCGTAAAAAAAATGATATTCGCTGGTGGAGCAATACCAAACACACGGCATATATCACGTTTAAAGAATGGACGGTGAACGATCTGCAGTATTGGTTCCTGTTTTCTTACAACAAAAACCTACAGCAGCCTCAGCGATGCGTTCCGCTGTCCACACTCCACAGTGCTGATCTCCTCTCATACAGTACGTAATAACACAAACACGTGTAGAATATGCGGCCGTCGACGCCAGTCGTCCACTGTGTGCTGATGTAAAATATTTGGCAATTGCAACTTGTTGCAAAGCGTTGTGCTTGCTGTGGCACTGTCACGCACTCATGTTCGTGCATGCACGTGCATGCACGGCGCTAGCTTGAGATCATGCCGAAAGTGACAAAAAGGCGAGGCAGAAGTACGAACAATTACGTCATTTGACGCATGTCGTCGTCACACGTGGAACCAATCGAGCTGCGGTTTGGCCGAAACGAAGCAATGCTAGAAAGCAACAACGGGTAACCTAACTAGCAGCACGGAGCACGGACACTGGACGGACGGTCAGAATATGCGGGACAGACTGAGATTCGTGTTGACGTAGAGCATTGGTTGGCGACCAGCGGCGCTCGAAACGATCCGAGTAGTGGTGAATGGTGATGAGTACTTTTTTTTTGATGGAAAGGTGATGAGTACTTGAGCAGTAGTGACCGGTGACAGCCTGATCGACATGTCTGTCAGTCACGGCTCGGCCCACTTCAAACTCAGGCAAAGCCACAACACCCACAAAGGATAGTGCCTTATTTACATTTCTGAGTCAAACTACGGCCGGCCGTTGATCGTGTATGAATTACTACGGTATATTTCAGGAGAAATAATGGAGGAATTTTCCAGCCAGCTTCAACCTCACTAGCTATATATGAAGGAGAAATCAGTTGGCAGTTCTATTACGACTGACGGCCAGTCGCTACACTGTCAAAAGAAGTTCACACAAACAAAACCCAACTTAATGACCGACCGATTCATAACCTAAACTGTACAGCCATTCATCATGTCGCGTGAGGCAGAGAAATGAGGTGCCGCCACGGCCATCTCTAATACATGGCACGTCTGAATCAATAAAACATATATACTCTTCGTCTCGTTGCCACTGAGCCAGCATGTTCTCTGAATATAGGACACGCAAAAACAACATTATCTTTTATGAGCCATAAAGCCCGGTATAAAGCAGCGTCACATCTACGTACTCCTGGCGTTTGGTCGTGGTTGTTGGCTTGGTGCATGCCACGGCACATCTGTACCAATCGAGCTGCGGTTTGGCCGAAGCGAAATACATTGCTAGGAAGCAACCTGTGTAAGCGAGCACTGGACGGACGGTCAGTACTAATCTCGATCTTCCCGTTTTCCTAGTCTACTAGAGGGTAGACGAGATTAGTGATCAGGTTGCGCGTTTGGTTAGTTGTTGACCAGCGGCGGCGCTCGAAATGATCCGAGTAGTGGTGACAGCGGCCGGGGGACGAGCCTGATCGCCAGCCGGCGCGGCCGTGCGTGCGCCACGCCGACCGGTACAGTGGCCCGCACAGCCGCGCGGCGTCAACGTCGAAGTCGTCGTCCCCGGGCCTCCCGGGGAATATAATCAGGGGCAGTGTGTGCCAGAGCCGCGGCCAAAGCCCAAAGGCTGGCGCACGCGCGCACCGACGAAGCTTAAAGCTCGCTCGCGTACTAAATTCACAGCAGACGAAGACGGATAGACCAAGCTACTACGTGACGCCCGTTTCTCGCAGTGGGTGCTCTGGCGAGTGCTACGATCCGCCGTTGATATGATGTTGGAGGCAGCATTCGTCTCGTGCAACCCACCATGGACGCAAGGAACGAAACAAATATATATAAAAGCCAAAGCATGACTAGCTAGCACACCTAGCTAGTGTGCCATTATATTGTTGACCACAGCTACCACTCGTGTGTTCCTGATTCCTGAACACAGCCACACACGCACGATGTGCTGTGAAGCACAACTGAAGCAGCGCAAAGCCGCAGATGATCGATCGGGTCCCGCACCCGCTGTGTCATGCATGACAACAGCGAGGAAATGCTACTCTCTCTTTTTTTTATGAGCTATCCGTGATTACGGGTTGGCTCGTCAGCCCATATAAGGTACGGCCCAGCCCTCAGCTTTGCTGGGCCCGCCGCCGCCACCGGTGAGCCTCCAGCTAAACGGACCGTGGGCCACTTATGCGATGGGCTGTGGGCCATTTGATAGGGTTGTCGCCTACATACCAATAATGAATGATTGCTCGAGAACTGTCAAATTTCAGGCTCCAAACCTGATCTTCTGGCTGGCCCGTCACGTAGTAGGCCGACCCCCGGTGAGGTCGTAGCATGTGCGCGGAGGGGACAGTTACCTTACGTATTTTGATCGACCGATTAGGCCCGTTTAGATCCGCCCCAACTAAAATTTAGTCAGCTAATTGCTATAGCTAAAGTTTAACCAGCTAAAACTTTAGCCGGAGATGTTTAGATACAACAGCTAAATACGTTTGGTTGAAAATAATAGACCATGCTACCCTCCACTAATTTCCATTTTTTAGATCCAGGACCTGCTAGGCATAAGTTTTTTTTGCCGGCAGGACCTGCTGCGTCAGGAGCAAACAGATCGAAGAGTGGCCGAATGGGTCCATATACGGTAGATGCATGACAATTAGCATTGTTTTGGCGTGGCACCCACGGAAGCTGGCTTTAACCCTGTGCACTACTGAACACACAAACAATTGCGGCGGTGGGGCTGGAGTTGCGTGGCGGCGGCGGCGGGTGGGAGTTATGCGAGAAGATTTTGGGGGCGTCGGGGGGTCACGGAGCGAACGGAACAGGTGCAGGCGCGTGGGTGTTTTTTTACGGAATCATGAAGGGGTAAAAAAGTCTTTAAACATGTTTAGCTGAGTTTAGCTACCCTCCATCAGCTAAAGGAATTGCTGGGCTAAAATTAGCCAAGAGGCATTTAGCTGGTATTTTAGCCGGCCTGTTTGGATCCCTAACAGCTAAACTTTAGCCCGCTAAACTTTAGCTGTGGATCCAAACAGGGCCTTAATCGGTCGGTCGCCACTAATTAACTCGCCGCTCGCCACTTTTATCCTAAACCCTAATTTTTTCCAACCTCTGTACTGTTCATCCTCTGATCTCCACGGTCATAGATGGCGTCCTAAGGCTTGCTGGTCGACCTAGGTCACGCCGGCGACGTCCATGCCCTAACGGGGTCCCTCCCGGGCGAGAGCTTCGACGACCTTTGCTAGTTTGCTCGTAAACTAGTCGTCCTTCGCCACGTAAGTGCGTTGGTTATCTCTTTACTGGTTTGTTCGTAAACCTAGTTGTTCTCCAGCACGTAAGCTTGGTAGTTACCCTCACGAACAACCGATTTCAGCGAAACCCTAGGAAACCGGTCTGACCGGATTTCCAAACCGGTCTGACCGGTTTGGGCGACACGCTGCTGTTTGGTCCGTTCGCGACCCGCGCGTCCAGCGCTCTCGTGTGTTGACCGAGATTTGCGTCAACACATTTTGGCGACTCCACTGGGGAACGATAATTCTGGTTATTACAACCGAATTTTTCTACCCTAGCCTTATACTTAATTGATCTATTATTTTGATTCGCCTCTATAGTTGCATCTGGTCTTTTTTGGACCGATCGCACCTATACCTGTGACTTTGCATCAGGTTTCTCAAACCGATTGCATTGTGTTTTGCTTGCTACTTCATATTGAAAATTAAAGTAGAAGCAAAGTCTTGGTCATTGATTGCTTGGATTATCTTGAATATCTGGATTTATCACAAGACTGGAAGCATCAAGACCTATTATGGCGGGTTATTCATATGCACCGCAACAATATTACTACATCACGCCTGAGGTACAACATGCAAGTACATCATATGTTTCTAATGATTATTTTGCTAGTACCACACATTTTCATGTTGATGTTGCTAGATATGATACTAGTAGGCATATTGCATCGGCTAGTAATTGTTCAGATGGAGTATCTTATATAGATTATAAATCACCTGAATTTTATAAGCTAGAGCCGTTACCATATAATATGCATGCTTTAAATTTTTATGCTACTAGCAACATACAACATCATCCTTACACATCGGCTGCAGAACAAGTTCACATGCCGATGAACAATTATCAAGGCCAAACTAACATGAATTGGGCCAATCTTTATGAGACACCATGTGCTAATGATTCTAATACTGTTCAACAAGGTGTTTCATATGCTTATTCATCGGCAACAAATTCAGAATATTTGACTCAAAGCATGCCGATGAATGAGGAAATTGGCCATATTAATTTTACATATCCGGCCAGTTATTCTCAACTGCCATATGATGCACAACATGTCCCTCAAGTGAATGGTGCATCTATTTTTTCAGCACAACATGCAAGTTATCAGAAGCATTTTTTCAGACCGGTTTCTTCGGACAGTAGCTGCTGTTGGCTGCCATCGGGGGAATTACGATGCCATCTACATCAAGGTTCCACGCCTCTCCAAAAATTTCAGCAAGGTATGCTTTGCAAGTAACTCCCAATCAGATCATGCATTATTAATTAATTCGTCTACTAGTGATGCTATTGTGAATATTTCTAAAAGATCGATTGAGGATGGTAGTTTACTTGCTAGTAGTGTCGTACCTTCAGATTATGTCGGCCATTGTAATGTAAAAATTAGAAAGGCCGATAACAACAAGATTTTGACATTTAAAATTTCTCCACCATCATTGCCAAAGTTTTTCTCTACACGGTTTACTTATGGTCATTCTGGGATTAAAAATAAGAAACCAAAACCGAAAAGCATTGTGAAATCCGATGATGATGTAATGATGAACTCTAAAGCATCGGATGTGAGAAGGACACAAAGAAGTATAGCCGAATGGATTAATGAAAAATTTGAACCATTCGTTTGCTTGGCTTTAAAACCTTCTCCAAAAAAGCATCGGTTAGAGAGAATAAAATATACCTTTGATTTAACTTTGTGTGATGATTTATTTGATATTTTGCTAGAGAACAATCTTATTAAGTTATCTGATCACAAAGTTATTCCACCACCTCTTGAGTTAGAACAGCGGAAGTATTGCAAGTGGCATAATTCTTTTGATCATAATATAAGTGATTGCAATATGTTTCGCCAATTTATCCAATCGGCCATTAATATCAGACGATTGAGATTTTCTCAAACACAAGAGGATAACCAATTACCTACAATTGGTGTTGATGCCAAAGGATCATTAAATCGGTTAACATTGACCGATTTGTCTAAAGATCCAAATTTAATTGCCAAAGAGAAAGATTTTAAGCCCTCAAGTGATATAGAAGATATCGTCCAGGATAAAGACGTGTTAGAGGACGATGAGCTTAATCTGAAAAACAGTGGGGGGCAAACAACTTCTTCACAATCAGAACAAGAATCGGTTACTCCTGCTGTGTTGGCAAAACCGGTCAGACCGGTTGTGCAAACCGGTCAGACCGGTTCTGATCAAGGACGCCCAAAAATATTAAAATCAGAGCGTCTTAAGATGGATGGAGGTAAAGACCGTGTTAAGCACAATAGTAAAAGGCCGAAGCTCACTTTTGATGAACTTCTGGCTAAATATCAAAAAGAAAATGAGGCCAAGCGTGCTAATCGGTCAAATGGAGTTAAATCATCAAGATCACCTACTAAACATAATTCTGGGAATTGGAGTTGGCAATGGAAGAATTTTAATTCAGCAGCGCCATATTCTTCTTTTGGTCCATCAATGCCAGTTCCATGTGCTCCACATCCCACTAATTTTTATTCTTATTCATCACGGGGGTGGAATGATTCATGGGCACATACTCCTTCATATTTTAGGCCATATTATATAGAGTATGCAGCTCCACAAGAATCATCATATGCAAGACAACCTTATGTTAGAAATGACCGTTTTGAGTATAAAGATCGGTCCAGAGTTCAAAATAAGAAAAAGGTTGTCAAGCAGATTTATGTAGTGAAAAAAGATGGTCGCAAAGCTACAAGTTCAGATCTGAATACAATTGCTGAAAAGCCGATTAATGTGTTAAAGACTTCGACTATTAATGGCAATGAAAAGAAAAATTCAGATATTGATATTCCAAATACTAAATCTGGGCAAAAGGGGTTAAAGGAGCCAAAAATCAAGGAAGAGTTGTCGCTGTCCAAAGTTCAAGCACACCCGAAACATTTACTCGGTTCGTCAGATTGGCAAAAGAAGAGGCTCCAGAGACTTAGTGCCCAAGAGCTAAAAGAAAAAGGCATGGAGTGGGTTCCTAAAAGAAGCATTCAAACTCTAGACGAAGACGATGTTTCCACATAATTTGCAATGCAAGTAAAGAAGAATAGAAGATCCAAGAAACGATCTTCAAATATAAGGTTTGCACCAAATCATCAAAATTATTGGTCAATGCATCGTCTATTTGGTTCACAAATACCATATACGCCTGTGTATTGGAATTCATCCATGAATATGTTTGGTTATCCCTCATGCTCTTATTTTGATCCTTGGACGTCATATGGGTCTTTATATCAAGGAGGGTTATCACTAAATTATTATGCTTATTGATTAATTTAAAAGCCGAAATATTTAGTTTTTAGAGATGGTTTTTATTCTGAATTTATATGTCTCCCTACACTATTTCGGCTATAGATATTATTATGGATGAATTTACTGTAGATGATAATTTGTGTCATCCTTGGCAACATATATGGCCGATGAATGTCTTTGATCATCGTCCTAAAAAGTGTTAAAATTCCTGATAAGATATCACCTAATTATTTTAATGCCCGGGGGGCAAGAAAATTCATCAAGGGAGAGCCGATCAGCCGATCAGGCGAAACCGACCGGTTTCCCAAACCGGTCAGATCGGTTTGTACCAGGACTGTTAGTACAATGAGCATTTTTCCTTATAGACTTGGTACTTTTATTTGGATCGACTTGAGAGAGTGCTGAAGGTACTGGTGTTGATTTTTGTTACATCAAATAATGCTATAGCCGGTTCAAATATATTTAGGCCGAATATAAAGTTTTGTATTCGAGCTAGAATTTTGCGATCCATATGAGTGAAATAGGCAAAAGCATTTGGTGATTCAATATTGGTAGGTGCAGCAAATACTTGATCTGAATTTGGTGCATAGATGCTTTGCATTGTGGTAGTGCTAGTTAACTCTTGACAACAATCTAATCTTAGCCATTTGCATCATGATTGTGGCATATTCATTTATGAGGCCGGTTAGAATATTTTGCACTAATAAACAAGCTGGATATGGTTTTTGCTAGTTTATGATCCAAAGATATGAGGCGGGTGGATGTTTATTACACACTCTCAGTTGTGATTATAAAAGATAAAAGACCAATTGCTATTCATTGTAATTAGGTCTATTGTGCATCCATGGTTAATTAAAGTGTGATATTGGCTTTGAACTAAAATTCCAGACAATTGTAGCCGAAGTGGTGTATATTCAGGTTCATATCTCATGGAGATGCAGAAATATGAGTAGCACAGTGAATCTATCGTCTTGAAGACCAAGATATGCGGACAATTGGGTTTCTTCATCATTAGAGACAAGATGTGACTGATGTACGGGTGCTTATCATTGTTTCAGTGCAGTTTTTGGCTTGGAGAAATGTTTCTTGCTACGCAAGCTTTACCAAGAAACAGGGTGGCATGTGTTGACACCAAAAAGTGGCACAACAGTGCAAACTGGTCTGACCGGTGTGCACAAACCGGTCAGACCGGTTTTGGTAAAAGTGTCAAAATGCCAATTGGACTTCATCATTGCGTAGTTCTCGTCGAGACGATCAAGATGCATATGTAGAACGCCTAATTTGGAATCCGGACGAGAGAGATATGACTTCAGCAAGATCTGCACCCGGACAAACCGGTCTGACCGGTTTGAGTGTGTAATTCGAGTAGGTTTAGGATTTCGAGTTTGATCCCATATTGTAACCGACTTGGAAGGGGTAAGACTTCCCCGGCCTATAAATATAAAGGCTAGAAGGCCGATTGAGATAGATCCAATTGAATCAAACATTATCTTTACTTTTTCCTTCAAACCCTAATCTCTTCCAACCTTCGTGCTTTTCATCCTCTGATCTCCACGGTCATAGATGACGTCCTAAGGCTTGCTGGTCGACCTAGGACACGCCAGCGACGTCCACGCCCTGACGGGGTCCCTCCCGGGCGTGAGCTTCGACGGTCTTTGCTAGTTTGCTTGTAAACTAGTCGTCCTTCGCCACGTAAGGGCGTTGATTATCTCTTCACTGGTTTGCTCGTAAACCTAGTCGTTCTCCAGCACGTAAGCTTGGTAGTTATCCTCACGAACAACCGATTTCAGCGAAACCCTAGTAAACCGGTCTGACCGGTTTGGGCGACACGCTGCTGTTTGGTCCATTCGCGACCCGCGCGTCCAACGCTCTCGTGTGTTGACCGAGATCTGGGTCAACACCTGCCCAAATTCGCAGCACGATCCACCGTTGCCTTTCCCACCCGGACAACTCGCCGAGTCGCACGCAGCTCCTCACCAACCCCCCTCGCTCGCTCGAACCCCTCGGCGCTTCACACCGCGCACCCCGACGCCGCCACGCCGGCACGGCACGGCACCCACCAGGCCACCACCCCCACCACTCACGCGCCTGGCCGCCCGTTCGCCACCGCGGAACGGAAGCCCCCAAAACTGGGGTCGCGCACGGCGAGCGAGCGAGCTCACGCGCCCCGCGCCGCGCGCCGAGCCGAACGGAGCGGCACGCTACGGGAAGTAGGTGAGGTGGCTGGCTGGCCTCGCGCGCGCGGCCGCTGCGCTCGGTTGTCTCCTTCCCAGCCGGGTCGTTTTCTACGGCTCCGTCCTCCCCGCACCAACCCACCACGCGAAACCAAACTCCCGTTCGCCCCCTCCCCTACCAGCGCTGTGCGCCAAACGCAATTTGCCAAGTCAAAACCGAGACCGAGCGCATGGAGGCCGCGGCGGCGACCGTCTTCGTCCCGGCGAGGGGCGGGTGTACGGCGAGGGTGGCGGCGGCGGGTTGGTGCCCCGCGCGGCCCGGGCTACGGCTGCGGCTGCGGCAGGCGGGGCGGCGGCGGGGCGCGTCCGTGGTGGCGAAGCTGGAGGGCGGGCTCGGGAAGGGGGTGCCCACCACCAACTACGTGGTGCCGCTCGACAAGGCCACCGGGATGACGCGCCCGCTCGTGGAGATCCTGCGGGACCTCAACAAGCGCGTCCCCGACAAGATCATCGACCCAGACACCAACACCGTCCACTGGTGAGTGCCGCTGATTGTTGGCTTTGATTTCGCCCCGCGCACCGGGCACTAGTTTTAGAGGATAATGCGCGATCCGCTGTTCTCTGGGAGGATATTGGACATAGTAACATTATACTGTTTCGACTCACAAAACATCTCAGCGAATCTGTAGCTGTTTAGCCTGTACATTGAATTTTTGGTTCGTGTTTCGCCAAAATGCCGCTGAGCCAACACGATTGATGGGAGCATTTGTATTGAACAGACACGGTGATATGTCACGGGTTTCCAACTGCGGCATTAATTTGATTGGTTAGCCTCCTTATCAATTACAAGGGGCTGTTGTTTGTTGTGCCTTCCTCCTAATAACACATTTGATCAGAATGATGGTGTCGATTGCTGCTGCAGTGTTGATAGAAACACATCCATTCAAATGGTTTGTCAGAACTCAGAAGTTACTTGAGTAATTTGTTCTTCTGATAGTTTTTTTAGGAAACACGTACAAAGTCAATGGTCAATTGTTGCGAATGTTGATTGAGTTCTGAATTTCAGACAAGGTGGGGCGCCTGTTCTGTTAATTTAAAAGGTAGTTAATTATGACCTTGGAGGGCTTGGAATGTGTAAAATGGATAGAGCTATATGTTTCCATGTTGGCATATATGTCCTGCACTGTCACACCAACCTTTTGAAACCATAATACTCAAATAAAGCTGGAACTTTTGGGTTTAGTCTCAATAAAACCATGTCTTCATGGGATCAAAATGTGTGCACACATGGCAAGTTTACTGTTTTTGTGCCTTGTTTTATAGAGTTGACATGCTTTCTTAAATGCTTCAATTTATTTTTCTCATTTCTTGGAAGAAATTTTAATGTGGTGCTATATAACTATATATGCCTAATAATTATGCTGAAAATAAAAAAATCAGCTTGATATGAACTATCCTAGTCAGTCCAAAAGTAGTTTGTGATTAAAGTGGGTAGAGTACCACTAGTGTAGGTATAAGACTATAAGTCATGCAGTTCTACCTCTTTATCTTGGTCTTGAGCGCTGAGCGACTTTGTCTAGCCATCTAAGATCTCTTGAGCCAATAAGATAAAATGAATATGTTTTACATTCTTCCATTTGATAACATAGGGATAAAATGCTGTTACTATGTAGATCCCCATTTTCCATGCTGCCCCAGTAGTCCTGTCTACTCATGCAAATGAATACAAGATTGCATCATAGCGTTTCTTCTGCCATGATCGTGGATTTGTTGGATGAACAATTAATTTGGATCAACTCTGCTTTTGTTCTCTTGATAAACAACGTTGTAGTTATACGTCCTTGTTTAAGATGTCAGTGGACTGTTCAAAAATAAATTAACACATGACGCCAATCATTTACACTTGACACCATTTGTAATGTATTAACACAAGCAGGCCTTCTCTCTTTATGGACAAGAAGTGTTTTACTTATTTTAAGGGTCGCACAAAGAAATACAGTGATGCTTATTTCGCAATGTGTTTGTTGCGAACTGCTAGGCAAAATCGTGCCAGACTCAAGGGTACTGATATCGATTGCATCATGATTGTGCAGGTATCATGCCAACAGAATGCTTAGCTTTTATGCACCAGGTGAGTTCTCTTTGATATTTGAAGTTGTTTTTTGTTTTACAATTTATTTTCAATGAAACGAATTTTGACCTCCCCCCCCCTCCTTGTTCCTGCTGGATACCTTGCCTCACTTCGCTGACATGTTTTACCTCATTAAGTTATTGTTTGTGTGAATTACTCTAAAAGGAAGATGCTAAGATGTTCTATACGTATTTCTGTTGGATTTACGAGCTGTTAACATACTCAAATAAAAAACATGTGTGCAATCTCACGTGTATAACTAGGTGGTAGTTGCATGCAAAAAGTAATGGTCTGTGGGGAAAGTCACAAATGGTTCCTATTTTCAGGTTGGTGCGGAGAAGTTCGTGATGTTATTTATGAGCATGGAACTGTAACCGTGGTTTATCGAGTGATACTGAAAGGAACTGATGGAGAGGTATTTTTTCCCACCTTTGCTCTATGGGGGTACATGTTTTTATTTTCTGCACTAATCATCCTTCCTTGTGGTTCTGTTGTACTGATGCAAATTAAAATGACACTTTGTTAAAGTTATACAGCTCACATTAACTGCATTATTTTTTTCTTTTTTGCCTTTTAGCCCAACTAGCATCCATTGAAACAACCATCTTTGTTGACAAGTGTTAAGTGTACTGATATCTCTGTGGGTGTAGGCATACAGAGATGCCACGGGCACAGCACAGGTCCATGAGGGCCGCAGGGAAGACGCCGTTGCAGCCGCGGAGGAAGCAGCATTCTGCAAAGCCTGCGCACGGTTTGGTTTTGGCCTGTACCTATACCACCAGGATGATACCCATCACGACGAACACTTCCATTAAGGCTCAATCCAGACCTGAACTGGTCATAAGTCGCAACGTGTGTAAGATGTACCCCCAGAGAACTGTGTTCAGAGAAATTTTTGCTTTTTCCGTAGTATCATATTCATATTGACAAGGTGTGCTTCCACCTGAATGTGAATGTAGAAACAAAGGAGCCTGTAACTTGTTTCTGTTTCTGCGTACTTCCTCCGTTTCAAATTATAGTTCGTTTGACTTTTTTTACTCTAAGTTTGACCGCTTGTCTTATTCAAAATTTTGTGTAAATTATCATATCGTGGTGGCTTGCATTATTAATAAAAATCTTCAAAAATGCCTTAATTTTGACTACATTTCTACATTTTTTTTAAATAAGACAAACAGTTAAACTTGTGATAAAAAAAGTCAAACAACCTACATTTTGAAACAGAGATAGTATCGTATTTAAGAACCTGTCGATATAGGAACCATTATCGACATTCTGTTGTTGATTGTTGTACCTCCATCTCATGCAGTGTGTATTTTTTCCTTCTTCAATGGTGTCAGATTCTATGTGTACATGAGCCCATCAGTGTTTGGTTAGCTGTTGAAGTTGTTGCTGGCTTGTGCCTTTTCCTTATGAAGTCTGGGTATTTGAACGAGTACATCAGAAAATGATTTTCTATACTTTATTAAGTATTTATTGAATTACAGTACAAATGCAACGCTGGACATTATATTTTGAACATGTCCAGACACCCATTCTTGTTTGTGGACTATTTTTTTCACTTTTTAAGCCCCATCTCTTCTTTTTTTTGGTTGAGGAAAGCATGAGCTGTTTGTTGATGCGGTAGCATTCACGTCTCGAACGGTATGACTTACTGCTAGCTCTTAGCTGGTAAACGTGAAATAGAGAGAAATCACAACTAGTTTAAATGTTTTTTTATAGAAAAGGGAATATATTGATATTCCAGCCTCTGCATCCAAAAGATGCATACAACTATCATTATTACACAAAGAAAAAAGCTCCATTCCTAATAGCACACAGACCTAGGAAAAAAGGAGCATAAAAAAAGCTACCGCCATCAACTAGTTTAAATGTGTGCGATCGTTAGAGACCTTCAGGAACCAGGAGGGCATGTTATAATTCCATACTTCTATAAATGAATGCAGAGTTCTTATCATGCATTTCTTTGTTATTGGAAAACAGAGGAACGAATCGTATTGATAGTTTAGGTAGCAAAGGGTACGTGAGAGCAAGAGCGAGCACTGAAATCTTTCTTTAGGTTCAGAAGAGCATCAATAAATTTTCTGTTGTTTATAAAAAAAATCTGTTGTTTTTTCTTTCTGCGGAGGAGGCATCTGAGCAACCCAGAAAAAGGCCATGATTTGGTTTGGGCCCATTTAGGACTGGAACACTCTGGCCCCTCTCGAGAGAGAACCCGAACCCTCCACACACAACAAACAGACCCAACACGCTACAAGGGCTTAAAGGCTGGGTCAGCCCATCGCGCACGCGTCAAGGCTGGCAGACAGGCTCCAACTGACCGATCCAAATAGGAGAAGCAAAACAGCGCGACGCAACCGAGAGTCCCTACCGCTACTTGCGGGAAGGCAACATCGCCAAGGAATCTAAAGCCGCGTGCCATCCCGATCTCAATTCACTGGTGATTCGCGAGTGGTCGTCTTCGTCTCCGCTCGGCGATCGATCGAGGGACGCGTCGGAGGGAGGAGGAATCGAAGCGGGGAGAGGGGAGGAGCGAGAGACGATGGCGGAGAACCCGCAGCTGTTCGGGAACGGGATGCCGGTGCCGTTCTACGGCGAGATGTTCGTCCTCGCCCGCGACGGCGTCGAGTTCCACGTCGACAAGATCCCGTCGTGAGTACCCTCCCGCCTGCTGATCATACGATGTAGCGAGGGATTCTGGTTTCCGGGTGGGGGATTTAGGGATTGCCGGACTAGGTTAGGTTTTTAGGGTGAATTGAATGGGACTAGGACGTGGAGTCGGCCCAAAATCCAGGGGGCTGCGGGATGGGCACGCTAGAGGTGGTGGCGCGGCCGGCCGGAATTTAAGCCTCGGTAGTTTGTTTTTATGCCGGGCAGGGATGGTCTCATGGTCATTGGTCCGATCGCCGCCCCTTCCTGTGGCGACGAATATGGTTGGTTGGTAAATTTCGTCGATTTGTTTTGCAGGGTTTGCAAAATAGATACTAGTAATACAAATGTAAATTCGAAGTATGATCTGTAGAACCTTTTGTCTTATTTAGAGAATTCAGAGCAGCCATGTGGGAAGAACAGTTAAATGAGAAAGATGTAGATGTGACTAATCTTGTATGGTTGATATTTAAGTTAAACTTAGAACAGTTAAATGAGAGTTGTAAATGTGACCAATTTTGTATGGTTAATATTTAAGTTAGTTTTTTGTTGACTAACAGAACTATAAAATTTTATAGCAACATAGAATGGAAATTTTCTTGTGACTTGTCAGATTGAGCATTAGTTGCCACATCATTACCCAGATACTTGATATAGGTGGATTTATTCTTTGGATAAGGCTGAAACTTATGCTTGAATTGGAAGCTTTATCTTTTTAATCACTGCTCTGGGCATAGAGATAGTATAATGTTTTCTTACTGTTGTTTCTCTTAATCTTAATCAGAGCTCCTGGCGGTCAAGCGAAAACGAAAGGCACAATTTACCTGTCTAATATAAGGATGGTGTTTGTTGCCAACAAGCCTGTTGGTAACTTCTTTGCTTTTGATATGCCCCTGGTAAGTAATGACATTCTGAAAGTTGGTTGTTCTACTCCATTCTTTGTTTACTCCATTCTTTGTTTACTAGTTTTGGGCGTAGACTTGATTTCCACTCTAAATCTATCAGTACCATTTTGGTGTGGCCAATAGCAGTACCTTTTCGGCGTCTTTGGGTTAAGGGATAAAAGGAGTGGGACATGGATAGGAATAACATATGGGGGGATTTATGTTTAACCTATCATAATACATCCTCCATCATATGTAATGCTGGTTTAGGAAAGGGCCATCTGTATACGCCAATTGCACTATCTTGTCTCAGTCGCAATGCCTCTATCATGCACACTATTGGCCAAAGGTTTATAAGTTTGACTGCATGTACTCTGAAAAACCAAAACACCCCACACCTGCCCAGAGGCCAGAAAAAACCTGTAAGACAGATGATCACACATGCACAAGCTTAATAGATATTATTAGCCCAGCAAAACAAAGAAATGAAATGAGCTAAAATATCCCTATTAAGTTCAATACAAAACGGTTGTGAGGTTTAATTGCCATAAAAATGGTTGCTAATGTCACATGTTGTACTGCTACATGACTAATATCACCCACTAAGATCCACTGACGTTTGAGGAAAGCGAAAAGGGTTGCAATCTAAGCATTCATCAAGGTGGTGCTCAAGTAATATTATGTTCCTCAAATGCTTGATGGATTTTATTGGACAAGCATTGTTTATCTAGCAGTGCAACTTGGGATATTAGCACATGATTTTTAATGGAAATTGCAGCTGGTACGGTACTTCTTTTTAGTATAGTTAATAAAGTCTTTTGGCTCGTTGTTCCTTGATCAGCATACAACCTGGTTTTTGTTGAGCTTGTGGGTTGTTACTTTGTAGCTGCCCTCCAAGTAATTATTGAGAAAGCTTGGAGAATATTTATCTATTGACATAGTGGTTTATATGGCAATTGTGTCGTCGTCCCATGTATCATGGTTGCCAACAGATTTGGTTAGTTGTTTAAGTGCCAAATATGGTTCTTTGTTTTAATCCCTCTTCCAGGGCGCTTAAATGTTTCTTGGATTCTGTAAGAGCTGCTGTCTTCATGATATCAATCTTGACTGCTCATGCTTGCTTGACTCTCTGCAGTTGTTTGTGCATGGTGAGAAGTTCAACCAGCCCATATTTCACTGCAACAACATCTCTGGATTCGTTGAACCAGTGAGTATCATAGAATGCTTGGCATAAACACTCTACCTCATCGCTAAAAAACGATCTTCATCTGACACTCGGTCACTATCATCCGTGTGCAATGCAGGTTGTTCCAGACAACCAGAACAGGGCCCTGTACTCAACTCACACCTTCAAGATCTTGTTCAAGGAAGGTGGCTGTGGCACTTTTGTTCCTCTCTTCCTGAACCTGATTGCATCTGTGCGGCGCTACAACCAGTTTGAAGCCCAGTTTGTTGCTAACAATGCACCGCGAGTGGACCCTCTGCAAGCTGCGCAAACCCCTGTTGATGATATGATGCGTCATGCGTAAGTGTTCACAACCTAGCAATCTGTTCTGTTTCGCTCTTGGCTATCATTTTATCCGCTGTGAACTCAATTTTTATTGGATCTGTGCAGGTATGTTGACCCGAATGATCCTACCAAGATTTTCCTTCAGCAGCCTGCACCAGAATCCCAGCTGAGGAGGAGAAACTACCACGGCCCAGCTGATAACGCATAGTAGTGCTTGGCAGGATTGCCTGAACTGAAAACTTGTGTGCATCTGAGCATTTCTCATATCCAGCATTCCAACTGACTTCCATTCGGGTGTGTCGTGTCTTTATATCGTACATAATGTTGTGAGATGTCTCAATAAGTGGTGTATATAATGTGCCCTTTTGAAATGTCACTGCTGGAGGATTACTTGGTTTATCGGTCGATCCGATCGTTAGTTATCGCATATTGCAGAAGCAACAAATATTGCTTGTGTTTGTTATTGTTGGAATCGCAGTGTCTGTACTTCTATACGTTGATGTCGCGGCTTGATCAATCATTTGAAAGAACCGCAAGAAGCATTGTATAGGTTCTGCCGTTGTGGTCACTTGATGGCCAAACAAACCGGACACATTTTGTGATTTTTGTTACAAACCAAACAATCTCGGTTTAACAACACATGCGAATTCATCATCTGATAAGGCTGGAAGTCCTCAATCTTTCATCAAAACTTCGGACGGGGCTGAATTCAGGTGCCCTCCAAACACCAACGTGAGGGGAGGCTGTTCGTATCAGCTGAACACCCAAGTGAAACTCTTGCTGTTACCAATGCCCATCGCGCCAGTTTTGCCCTCCGGTGGCGGCGCGGGAGGTGAGAGCAACTCCAGCCCGGTGTGTAAACAAGCCCCTATGTAGCCGTTGAGTCGCTCTGAACCAAAAATCACCCTCGACTATCTAGGAGATTAAAATTAGTAGCTCACCAAATTTTGGGACAAAGCCCACAAATCTGGGGTCCTCTGTCCTCCCCTATCCTCTCCCCCTCTCTCTCCTCCCCCTCTCTCTTCTCTTCTCCCACTGCGCTGCTCTCGGGCGCCGCTGGCGCGGCGCGGCGGCTCGCCGTCGTGTGCCGCTCTCATCTGACTTGCTGCCCCCCTGCTACTGGTGAGCTGCTGGAGGAGGAGGACCCGCCGCCGGAGCCGAGCGCGCACGAGAGCGTGGCGCCGTGGAAGCGCAGCAGCTCGTTGCCGTCGGCGAGGCAGCGCGGGTGCTTCTTGGGCAGCTTGCTGGCCTTGAGCTTCACGGCCTCCCGGTACTCCTCGAAGCGGGACAGCGTCCGCTGCGTGTTGTAACACCCGCTCGATCCGCACGTAGTTGCTCTCCGACTCGAGCCAGCGGGCGACGGTGGTACATGCGGTCGCTGACGGAGCTCATGGGCAAGTCCTCCATCCTGCTGCTCATCAACGGCTCCGGCGATGACCTGATTCCTGTTTATGCATAGTGACTCATATGTATAATCTTACAGAAAGCTGATGACCTGATTCCTTATTCCTGTTTTCAGTCTGAAATGCATGCAGAGATCATTTACAGATCTGGGATGTCAATTTTCAGTTAATTGAAATGCTTGTGTATGCAGTTACTGAATTCAAATATTCTGTATGAAAGAAATAAGATATTCTGTGATATAATAGTACCCTGATCTTGTTTCTGGTCAAGTTCTTTCAATATGGTCTTTGTTTGCTACTTCGGTAGCAAAGAATACTAAAACAACATATACTAAAACAACAAAATTGAGAGCTCTAGGAACTGGTAAAAAATATGCTGGGATGCATCACAAGCCAGCAGGAGAGGCATTTGAAGCCAGTTCATGTGGAGTCCCTTGTGTGCCAATGAAATCTTTTTACAGTAACAGAAATGACTCCCATAATCTGCAGTAACCAGCCAAACTCCATACCCTCATTGCTGATAGAAAAAACATATTAAACAGTAATGACCAGTAGCCACTCTG
The DNA here is from genome assembly GCA_033239725.1 of Echinochloa phyllopogon. NCBI lineage: Eukaryota > Viridiplantae > Streptophyta > Magnoliopsida > Poales > Poaceae > Echinochloa > Echinochloa phyllopogon. The sequence continues at coordinate 41,557,884 of BTCW01000002.1, read as the reverse complement.
CTTACTCTGGAAAAGCAGAATATACAATCACATTGGCCTCAAACTATTCCAAGGAGAAACAACATATACAAACCAAATCTTAAGTTAACATTCACAACATCAAGTATGAGGCACCGGTATGCACAAGGGGTACATATATGCTCAACAGATGCATTCCTCACAGATATGCACAAGTAAACATTTCTGGCAAGTTAACATTTTTCATTTCTCAGATACCAGTACAGGAGAGAAAAAAAACCATTTTTCTTACATATGACCATAAATAACCATTTTTCTTACATATGACCATAAATAACCATTTTGCTGCTGCTCCTGCCTGTAACAGCACCTCATGTGGATACAATATGAGGCTGACAAAATAAACATAGAAAATACATCATCCAGAACTATGAAGTGCCCATAAGTGCTCTACAAGGTCATCACGAAGTCGCTCATGTAACGACTTGTCCTCGATCTCCTCGTTCCACCAACGGGCATTTTTACTTCGAGAACTTGACATCTGCCATAGCAACAAAAAAATCTGAGTTAATATAGAAAAAGATGATGCTGAATAAAAATAAAAATTGTTGTTAATTTTAGAAGTGTATCAGCTGCTCCCATTTGCTTATTAAAAAAACAGAAGGTTGATCAGGACTAGCAACACTAGACAGGTCCAATTAACCTATGGCCACATGTTCAGGATGTGTGCAGCACTTGATCAGGACTGATCACTGATCAGCACTTCACCTATGGCCACATTTTCAGTCAAACCACATCTGAATGCTGCTGGTTCTTTTAAATTTCAGACCTACAGCACTTCACCTATGTTTCTCTATATATTTGTTAAATTTTCTAACAGCACCATCCTCTCCCAGTATAAATGATCTTATTTGAGACCTACAGCCTACAGCCAACAATGAAAGTGACTGAAATGGATGCCAAACCACACAAGTCAATTTTTTATCTGGATCACGTAGTGCACCAAGACCAATCAAAACAAAGAACTCATGTCGATGTCGTTCCAGGCCTTATTTGCACAATATGGACAATACGACAGGAGTGTATGAATCGAGAGAGTAGCAATGGAATGCACGCACCTTCCCTCGGCATTGGCCTTGATAGTGTTGAGGTGGGCTTCCCAACCGGCGGCCAAGATGCTCTGCGAAAGCAGGGGGCAGCAAGTCAGATGAGAGCAAGAACAGCAGCAGCTGAGCTGCTCCCGGGCGGCTCGTCGGCTCGTGGCCCTCGCGTGCCTCCCGGATCTCATCCCCTCCGCACTATTCTTCTTCCTCCTCCGCTGCCGCCGCAATGGCCGCGCCCGCGTCCGCGCTGCCGCTGCCTCATCCGCCGCCGTCGCCGGCGGAGGGGCTGGCGGAGGGCCGGCGGCGCGCTGGGGAGGAGGGCCGGTGGCGGTGGCGTCCGGGAGGAGGGCCAGCGGCGGCGGTGTCTGGCCGGAGGCGCGGGGGCGTCGGGCGGCGGGAGAAGGATGGAAGAGACATGGGGCATGCTGTCAGATAGATAGAGGCCCTCTTTAGCCTGGAGTACACCTCTCATTTAGACCTTTAAATTCTTAAAACTGGTTCTCAAAATGAAGTATAGAGGCCCAGTCGGAGTTGCTCTGAGCGGTGTGCGTCGTTGCCTGCGCGCGCGCGGCTCGCGCGTCGCGACTCGCAAGTCTTTTTGCCAAAGCGGGCCCGTTTTGAAAGCTTGGATGGTCCCAGACTCCCTGATCACGATTACCCTGCACGATCCGTTACTGCCTTGCTTCTGGAACCATCTCACCAAAGCTGGAAATTACAATTTCCCTGGCAAAATAAATCATCCACGTCGAGAAAAGAATAAAAAATTGTCCCAATCAGTCCTCGTCTTGTCGCCCAGCTCAGTCACCAGGGTTTTCCTCCCCTTGTCCTCCTTTCTCGCCTCCCTCGCAAGCATCGCCGTCGCGCTGCTCCGGCCGATTCCGTCATGGCTTCAGGTAAACTACTTCCCCCGAACGCCAACCAGTTCGGCTCTCCACGCTGCTCCGCGCGGTTCCCGCGGTTTTCCGTTGCGGTGCTTCGTTTGGCTGCGTTGTTTGGCAATCCGTGTGTGATTCGTTGGCTCGCTTCCTGCCGCTAGATCCGCGCCGCGGGTTAGCGTTTGTTGTGCCATTTGCTTTGCTTGGGGGTGTTTGCTTCGTATGGATAGGTTTGGATCGATGCGGAATTGTAGGGGACGACGGCTTGACTGCTTCTGGGCTGGGGAATTAAGTTGTGTGCTGAATCACTGGAGGGGGTGAGGGCAGTTGAGATGTGCTGGCGGATTTGGGATTTATCGTTGTGTATACAGGGTGCGAATTGCGTAGGTCATTGATCGGTTTTACATTCTGTTACTCATGATTGCTGTAGAATAATGAGTGATTTGTTAGATGATGTACAGACATGAACTTATTAGTAGTGCTTAGTGACACGGAAGCTTCATAAAGTTGCTTATATCTTGGTGCTCAGTACAGGCCTAAGTTGGTGAAAATATTGAACCATTCTGCTGGTACTTGATGCAGCTTGGAGCTTCTTATTCCGGGGAATAGTAATATGTGTAGATTAAATTGTTCACTACAGGTTAGGATTAGTATGCGACTTTGCCAGTGTGATTTGGCTAGAGGATGTAATGATTGTGTATTTATTGTTCTAATGGATAATTCTTTGGTCTCTGATATTCTCCTAAACAATCTTTCAGACGAGAGCAAAAATTCGAAGCCAGAGAAGCCATCTCCAGCACCTGGTGCAGGCATCCCCAATCCTTTTGATTTTTCTTCTATGAGCAGCTTGCTCAATGTAAGCTCTCTACCTATTGCCTTAGTATATTTTTATTAAGGTGCTGGTGTTGTACAGTAATTTTTCTCCCTGCCGATACACATTATTGTCCATTCATTTAGTTTTACTGTATTGTTTATTATTATGGTCGTCACGTGCAGGATCCATCAATAAGAGAGATGGCAGAACAAATTGCAAGTGACCCTGTGTTCAACCAGATGGCTGAGCAGCTTCAGAAATGTGCTCAGGGTGCTGGAGAACAGGGTGTCCCTGCATTGGATCCTCAACAGTATATGCAAACAATGCAACAAGTCATGCAAAATCCTCAGTTTGTATCAATGGCAGAACGTCTTGGGAATGCTCTTATGCAGGTACCAATAATTGATTTCCCCACTTGTTGCCAGGTTTATCTCCATATAATGATTTCTGTCATGTTTTCTCCTTGTGTGATAGGATCCTGCTATGTCCAGCATGCTCGAGAACTTGGCTAGTCCGGCTCATAAGGAGCAGCTTGAAGAGCGAATGGCTCGTATCAAGGAAGATCCATCCTTGAAGGGAATTCTCGATGAGATCGAGAATGGTGGTCCATCTGCAATGATGAAGTAGGTATTGTTATTGTTGTATACTAGTGGTGAGCTCATATAATGGCTTTAAAATTGCTGAGATAATTCTCTTCACTAAATTTAGGTACTGGAATGACCCTGAGGTTCTTCAAAAGATTGGAAATGCAATGGGAGTTAACCTTCCAGGAGATTCTAGCGCTTCCACTGTACTCTCAGGACCTGAAGAAACTGAGGAAGAAGGCGGGGACGACGATGAGTCCATTGTTCATAACACTGCCAGTGTTGGTGATGCTGAGGTAATGGACTTAACCAGACAGCTGTGAATCGGAGTTCTAAAACAGTCACATAAACATCATTGTTAGGGCATGTTTTCTCTAGGCATTTTTACATCATATTTGGTTTCTTGAACTTATAGATCTTGATCCACCTGCTTCAAAAGTGAGCCATCGAAACTTTTCAGGAAGTCAGCTTGCAAGTTAGGCTTCATTCTTTCAATTAGTTTGGATCTTGCTTTTATTGTTAGAAAAATTGTGTTCCTTTATTTAGAATAGAAAACAAATCTGTGGTTAATTATGAGTAAAATTTTCATTTGGTTACCTCTGTTTTGGCCCCATTTGGAATGTACGAATTCTATACGATCCTTTTTAGAGGGATCCTACTGTTCATGGCTTCATGCAGAGCTCCCCATTTCTGTCCTTTTCTTCTGAATGCCCAATTTTCCTGAACTTGTGAATTAACCTTTATTTGTGCCCAAGTAATTAATCTATTAAATGTCTGTACAATTTTGATGAAACAATAGGGTCTGAAGAAAGCTTTAGATGGTGGAGCAGACAAAGATGAAGAGGATGCTGAGGGAAGAAGGGCCTTGCATTTTGCATGTGGCTATGGCGAGGTAAGAGCATTTTGCATGTGATTTGACACTAGTAATTTGAGCATTCCATGATTTGGACCAACAGACCTGGTTTGGTTCACATTTTCTCTCAGGAAACGTTTTGCTTAAATGGCCAAATCGCTTTATTTTGTATTATGTAATTTGTTCATTTTTGCAAATGCTTTGTTGGAAGGAGTTTCCTGGGATATTTTCATACTTTGTTATGTCACTTCTCTGCTGACTGCTGTATAATTTAGATGCATGCTGACTGCTGTATAATTTAGATGCATATATAGTCTTCTGCTAAAGGGCCACATGTTATGTGGTTATTTCATCAACAGATTTAGGTCTCTGTGCGAGATCACAGATATACTGGAGCCTGCCATTGTGCTGCTTTTTTTTTGGCTTATTTGCAGCTTTTAGATATCTTGATCTGTGGCAACTAACTGAATGATGTTCTGTATATTAGTTGGAGTGTGCAGAAATCCTTCTCGAGGCGGGGGCTGCGGTTGACGCGCTGGACAAGAACAAAAACACTCCTTTGCATTATGCTGCTGGGTATGGTCGGAAGGAATGCGTGGATCTCCTGTTAAAGCACGGTGCTGCTGTGTAAGTTCAACCAGCTGTTTTATTAACTCTTAACCTACGCAATCCAGTCCCTCGTCTGTGTTTAACTTGTTGAAACGGTTGCAGCACGCTCCAGAATCTGGACGGGAAAACCCCCATCGAGGTTGCCAGGCTCAATAACCAGGATGAGGTTCTCAAGTTGCTGGAGAAGGACGCTTTCCTATAAGAGCCGCGGGGCTGAAGCACATCTAGCCGTCAAACTATTGGCTTTACATACCATTGGTTTATTTTTGTTCGGTTTGGTGTGGTCGTGTCTGTAAACCTGTGAATTTGATTCTTTTTCGCGGTGATGCCGCGTTTCAATTAGTCCATGTGTAAGAACTGGCTATTTTTTCTCCATTCCTTTTTGTGAATGTGCCGGCTGTCCTAGCCCCCCGGATTGGTGAAATGGTGAAACGGTCCGTGTACGCCATCCTCCTGCCCGATGTGGCCACAGCTTCCTCTTAAGCGCAGCAGCAGCAGCTCGCTGGCCTCTCCCTCTGCCTCGAACTCTGTTACTCTGAGCGTCCTAGCCTCTGCCTCACTGCTGCTGGCCTCTCCCTCTCTGCCTCGAACTCTGTTTACTCTGAGCGTCCTTCTCCTTCCCTTTCCTAGTGATGGCCGCGGCGACGGCGATCGGTGACGAGATCGTGCCGGTCACCACCGCCGACGACAGTGGCCGGCAGCGCCTCTCCGAGACGGAGATGCGAGGCCTGGCCCGGGCTGCCTCCTCCGCCGACGCCGTTGCCGCAGGCCTATCGGGGAAGAAGGTGGAGGACCTGGACGCCCGTCCGGTGCTCGTGTCGAGCCCGCCGCGCTTCTGTCGCTGGCTCCGGAGTGCGCCATCGTCCGCACCGACGTGACGGACCTCCACAACCTGCTGGCGGTGGGCCTGGTCTTCTCGGTGTGCCAGGTTCTGGCGTCGTCGCTGGTGAAGGGCACGCTGGAGGCCCAGGAGGACGCTAGGAAGCAGCAGCATGCCCCGGCGGCTCGCCGGCGCGTCGTCGTGCTCTGCCGGGTCGTCGCCGTCGCCGCCGCCTGGCCGTCTGCATGTTCTGTAGCATCCAGGGACTCCTCGAGTCCTCGTGGCTGTCTCCGTCCGGCTGGGCAAGTTCCCCTGCTGGGCCGGCGCGGCGCCAGCAGGGCCTGTTCATCGCCGGCACCTCGATCGCGTCGCTGCTCGCGGTGGTTGCCGCCGGCTTCGGAGCTGCCTTCTACGCCGTGGCGGTATTGGAAGAAAACTACGAGGGGCCGGCCAGCTGGTACGACAAAAATTATCAGTTTTAAAATTTGATAATTTGTTCTAATTTTCATCGTCCATACAGAAACAAACACACTAGCTAATTTTTTTTCTAATTCATTTTCATTTGATCGAGAATTTTGATAAGCAATATCATTATCATCTTGCCCTTTCGAATATATCTTCCCATAGAAAGACTAAAGTGTCTTTATTTTAGGTTTTGTCATGGTTTCCTACAAGGATTTAGCCAAATCTCATCAAAAAAATCCTATGCTAACAAAATTAAATCTGAAAAGTTTAAGAAATCAACTAATCAAGAGATATGAATTAGGGATATAACTTATATTGGTTTGAGTTGAGAAGGAACATCGTCAACAGTAGGGTTGACCTCGGCTATGGCGCCTACTGGCTCGTTGTCGTCCATCGCGGGGGCGGCTGCCTGCCTGCCTGTCGTTGTTGACACAAGTGATTAGTTATGACGTCGTATCGGTGCCGATATGCCGCGTAGACTAGCGAGATGCGGGGTCCTTCTGCAATGTGCAGAGACGCGCACGAGAGCGAAGGCTAAAGGATGTGAGGGCGGCGATTGAGGATGAAATTGTACGTCAAACGAGTGGACTACAAGAGTCTTTATGGTAGGCTGTCCTATGTGTGTGAACTACATGTTAATCAACGAACACATGGTGACCGGTAACCCATAGACTGAGCGAGGGGTACTGATTTTTGCCTCCCCCGTTCCGCCACTGCTTCTATGCCGGCTAGTAGAGGCCGACTGCCCGGCCACAGCGGCCATGATCGAATCAGACATCAGTCATCATTCATCAGTGACCTTAATTAATTCGCTTAATTAAACTAGCTACTAGTCGCGTGTCGTGTGGACATGGCATGTGGCAAATTATGGCATCAAGGACGAAGACATGGAGTGCCTGAGGGGGGCCATCCCTGCACACTCTAAAGGCACACATAAAATTGACCATATAAATAAATGTAAATCAAAGTTTGTCCCTATAATAAATTTGTTATAGTGTGCCCTTCGCCATTGCATGCCATGCCCGCATAGACACGATATGGCAATCAGGATGTGTCATGCTTGGGTTGGGCCGAATTTCTAGGATGTGAGACATCCCATCACACCCATGCCATGTGGATAAAAATTGGAGGAGGATCCATAGGTTCACAGGCCGCTAGGGCGTTCGAGCCCCCTAGGTCCACCACGGAAGGGAGAAGAGGAAGATGGCCCTGCCCTTATTTGTTTAGTGAGGCAACACACTGTCTCGAAATGAATTACAAATTTGCAATTCCAAAAGAACAAATTTAAAAACCTAGTGCAATTCTTGGGACTCAACTCAATGTGCACGTTTATATTAATTTGTGTATATGAACATGTTGATGATGCGAAGCGGGCCTATGTGATTGTAGATAATGTGACATTATTTCCCGTGCAGTTTTTAGATAATGTAGAGACTAGTTATGACATGTTTGTACTTTTATAATATTTTTGTAACATCATGAATTTTAGCGTCATTTAAAATTCACTAAAACAGGCCTTTTCAATTTTTCAACAAAATCTAATTTATTTTCATTATTTAAGTAGATAGAAATAATCAAGAACTTTTTATACATAACAGAAGACCCTGAAACTTACATTTGATTGCTCTTCTGAACCCTAGAGTCATCCAAGCATTTAAATTTGATAAAGCCAAAGTTCTAAAAGCATGTTTATTACATAGAGTTCCTTTATGTGTATGAAAGCTTTATTTCTATTGTTTTATGTACAATTTATATGAGTACATCTTTGGTTCACATCTTTATGTCTGCAACTTGATTTATGCCTACAACTAAATTTGATTTGTATAGCAGTAGTACATGCTGATTTACTTAATATACCTTAAATTATCATTTAATAGAATAATACGCATATCTCCAACAAAGTGCTCATGAAAATCACACTGCACACCCTACATCGCCATACTGTTGGTACCGAACCCTCAATCGCTTATGGTTTGACATGCATATGGATCAATTAATGAGGCATCCGAAAGGGTACTTTGATATGTTTGATTGATGAATTTTCTTTGTATGGAGTATTGGAAAACTTTGGCATTCTTCTAATTCGGCCTTAGTAATGAATAATATTGCCACAGGATCCTTGGTGCTGACACATTTGATCATTTGTGTTCCCGTGGCAGCCAGTCTCTTCCAAATAAGAACTAGCCAATCCATGGGTATATCAAGAAGTTACAAAAGTAAATAAGCACAAGGAAAAAGAAATAGGCCAGACCATCCTACAAAAATGAAATGGTCCCTTCATAACCAGTCGTCCATAATATCAAATAGACCATTTTCTTCTTTAGTAACTCTACCAGGGGCTATAGTCATAGTGATCCTCCTATTCAATTACTTCAACCATTTCCGAGCACCTCATATTACTTCCATGGCATACGATAGATTATCTGTGGACAATCTCTTTCTCGTTCAATGCCCTTTTTCAATAGTCTCGAAGATAGAATTTTTGCGCTTTTAACTATGGAGTCACAACCATGATCGTGGTAAATCCATAAATTTCATTCAATTAATATACTATAGAAATAAAGAAATAAACATTTGAATTCAACATTATTCCACGATTCCTATTTCAAAAGCCTATCTTTTAAGGGAAACCAGAAATAGGATATTGAAAAAAAGGATGAGATTGAAAAGAAAAATTGAGTTTTGAACCCTTTTTATGTGTAAAGGAAAAGAGTTGTGATTTCTTCTTATTCCTATAGAACGTCTAGTAACAAAAATATGAAATAGTAAATAGCGAAAAATTATTTCCTTGCACGATCTAAGTCTAAGGAAATAAAAAAGAATCCTCTTATAGAGAGGCTGTTGGAAAGTATTAAGATATAAAAAATAAATTTTACTCAAATGACTCTCCAAATGATAATTTAGAGAGTATATTTTAGATAGCCTCTTCGAGATGCTCATGCAAGCCAGGGACTGGTAAACTGCAAACTTGTGCCCCGGCTGGAATCTGACAAAATAGGAAACCGGATAGGCAAAACGGAATTTCCCGGATAAAAATGGGAAACCGACAATACGGTCAGGAAAATCGTCCACCTGATTTCGCTCTCCTCCTGTTTTATCCCTAGTGTAAAAAAAGAGGCTGATCTCTGGGATCTTACAGGGGCTCTAGCCGTGGTCAGACCTCAGGGTTTGTAAAGGGTCTTGTGGTTTTGGGTCGCCTCTCTAGTTTAATGGACGCGAATGTAGGTGTTGGTGGTGTTAGTTGTATGGCTATTTTGATCTTTTTTCTACCTTAATGTAATGATACATAGCTCTCCTGTGCATTCAAGAAAAAATATAAGATCATTGATAATATGTTTCTTTCCTTTTAAGTTTTCTATAATGTAGTAATTAGTAGTCTGGTGTAATGTAGCCCATCAGATCCAATGTTGCTAGCCCTGTTACCAATTCAAGTTGGCATGAGAAAGTACGAGTCCCACCAGTGGCCATTTTAAGGCAACTTTAGTCTTTATCTGACACTATCTATCAACTAGCTGCATGCTAAATATATTAAGGCCTTATTTAGATGCAAATTTGGGGGGCTAAATTTGGTTCAAAGATGTCACTTCGCCGTAAATGCGCCACTGTAACATTTCGTTTGTATTTGTGAAAAATTATCCAAACATTGATTTTTAGGCTCAAAATGTTCATCTCGCAAAGTACAACAAAATTGTGTAATTAGTTTTTTATTTTATTTACATTTAGTACTCCATACATGTGCCGATATTTTGATGTGATGGAAATCTTCTTTTTATATAGTGGAATTTGATGTTAGAATTTGTGAACTAAACAAGGGCTAAAAAGACATAGCTGCATGCATGCTATATGTGAGAAGACTGGTGATGGTGTGAGTCGCAATGGCGGAGCCAAGGGGGCATGCAGGGGCCACGGCTCCTTTAAGCTCATTGCCAAATATAATTAGATAGTATGGAGTAGTATTTATGATAAGTTAGCTATTTTCAGTTGTTAATAAATGAAAGCAGTATTAAATTTTATAGCAGAAAATATAATTACGAGTAATTTAAATGAAAAAATGGGCTCTAAATGTATTAAATAGTGTAAGAGTTAATATTTTTCTTTGTAGAAATTTAGTGTCTGTAGCTTATCTTTATGTTGTACTTTTTTCTTTCTCTTGTAATTTAGCTTTTTGTTTGTTTGTTTGTTTCTCTAGTCTTAAAAGCCGCACTTTGATCTTGCCTCTCAAACCATGTAAATATTATATGTTTCATACACTAAAGTTCAGCCCATCTATCAATGGTTGTTGTAGTTTCTTCAAAACATTATAATGCAACAATTAAAGTTCGAGTTATATATAGTTACACAATACTATCCACGATTATTTTAATATCTCAATAGATTGATTTTCTGAGCTTATGTTCCAAATACACCGCCGCAAATGCTTATAATAATTTAAACATGACCATTTGTGACCATTTAGTATAAGTTGGTGACTTATTTGCCCCCCTCAATGTTAAATCCTAGCTCTGCCACTGGTGATTGTACAACGATGGCGCGTGTCACAGGGGCACTTCCACGGCAAACAAAGCTAGCCCTAGCGCGGTGCAGCTAGCTTTGCTGATCGTCGAGATGAACCGGACGCTTATCACTCGTCGGCTGTGTGCGCCGCCGTCCTTTCACCTTCCAGGACATAGTGCCTATTTAACCGTGGGCGCGCGATCGCTCTCGATCCCTCTCGCTCATCCGCTAACGTAGTGCACGTACTAGTGCTTCATCGTGGCTCCATTATCCACGCCATCACCCAAATTATTACTCCGCCATATCTCCGCCAGAGCGGTTCTTCCTGGCTACACCGGACGCCGGCGGCTGCGTCGCTGATGGGGCACCTTCCACTGCCCAAAGAGGGAAGCGCTTGGAGATGCTGGCGGTCGTCCAGGTTAGGCTGATGATGGATTCCACCTTCCGCCAGCCGGAGGAGCTGGAGGAGCACAACGATCATTGGAAGGAATTTTGCAGGTTTGTAAAGTAACCTTGTTCTAGTGGCGGAGCTTAAGGGGGGGCTAGGGGGGCTCTAGCCCCCCTACCCATTTGTAACCCATAGAGCCCCCCCTAAGTCCTCTCTATAATTTTTTGTCATGAAAAGAGGAGTGGAAGAATAAAATAGAGAGAAAGAGTAAGAGAAATAAGAGGGAGAGAAGGAGGAAGAAGTATGAGGAGGATCAGCCTAGGGGCAATCCTGCCTCCGCCGCTGCTTTGTTCGTCCTTCCATTCGTCATTCGTTTCGTTCACTCCTCCAAATCCACAAATGGATGTGTTATCAGGCTGTTTCGCTCCTCAATCCAATATTGATGTACTTCCCGTTTGCCATGGCCCTGTCGGAATAACTAACTTATTCACATCGCCTTTCGGCGACCTTTGTTTTACTTTACCCTCGGCGATCAGGAGGATGCTGTTCATGGGCTTCAAGAGAAGCCCTGAGATGTGCCGCGCAGAAGTGGATGAGCTTCTACAGAAGCACAGGCAAGCCAAATCCGAGGCCGGCGCCGGCTTCCCCGTCGGACTGGACGGCGACAAGGACAATGATTTCGAGGACCTCAAGGAGATAGAAGCTGATCTACGGCGCGCCGCACCACCGGTGGAGCCGACGATCCAAGCTGATGCTGCTGCTCCGGCTCCGGTGGAGCGAGCCCCCTCGCCCAGGGCCGGCCCTGAGCCAGTGCGGGAGGGGCACCGCCCTGGGCCCCCAAATGTCAGGGCCCCCATCTAGAGATATACATAGTACATATACTAAGATTTAGCCCACTAGAATACAGAGTATGCTATCAAGCCCAAATACGAAAACTACCTAAGCAGGCCTAAACGAGAGGACAAAGTCCACTTCCCACAATCCCACGAGGCCACCCAATTGCAGTTGCAGATTACGTACGGAAGACTAGTTATCTGGGCCTCCATTTTTTGTCCCGCCCCGGGCCACCAAAAAGTCAGGGCCGGCCCTGCCCTCGCCACCTCCTCAGCGTCCACTGGTGGTGCACGAGGCCGTGGATGATGCGCCGGGACGACGGGTCGGGATCAGAGGCGTCTCTCAGTGGACAAAAACGGCATGCAATGCCCTTGCTGTGCTCGTGCGGTTCGAGATGAACAGCTAGTGGCCATACGGCGCAGGTATTGATGAGAGCTGGGAGAAGATGTCGCAAAGGATGTGCCGTATCGGGTACCAGAAAACAGCACTCGAGTGCAGGAACAAATGGTACAGCCTCACCAGCTATTACAAGAGGCTTGCGGCGACTGGGGACATGGCCAGCTCGAGCTCGTGGAGCTACTTCCACATGCTGGAGGCCTTTGAGCTGCTGTCTCCACCGCCACCGGAGTACACAGCACCAAGAGACTGAAAATTCACTCCACCATTGATCTCGACAGAAAAAACTAGAGGTGCCCAAGCCCAAGTAGTAGTAATGTGCCCCTACTGGAACGTTACACTACCGATCGAATCAGTCAGCAGCCGGCCTGTTGATCGGCTGACGAAGGAAAATTAGAAAGCTAGTTACTGTTAGAAGTATATATCTCTGCAAAGTCCAGCGCCTGCACAACCCCTAGTTTAGTAATAGAAAGGGGCAGGTTTAAAGTTCAGGATGTACCAGAACTAGATTCTGGGAGGACCTCTGGATTGGAAACGAACCTTTGATGAAGAAGTACCCCTCTCTTTATAACATAGTAAGAAAAAAGAATGCGACGGTGGCTCAAGTACTAAGTATTGTCCCATTGTGCGTCTCTTTTAGAAGAGCACTAGTGGGGGGGGGGGGGGGGATTGGGACAAGTGGCTGCAGCTGGTGGGTAGTGTTCTTACAGTGCATCTTAATGAGCAAAATGACTCCTTTATTTGGAACTGTAGCAAAAGTTTTTCGGTTAAAGCCATGTATAATGATGTGCTAACGAGAACAGGAACATCTTTTGAGTGCCATACTTGGAAGGCTAAAATTCCCTTAAAGATAAAAATATTTCTTTGGTACCTTAGAAAAGGTGTAATCTTGACTAAGGATAATCTAGCTAAGAGACAATGGAAGGGATGCACTTGCTGTTGCTTCTGTAAAGAGAACGAGACTGTTCAACATCTCTTTTTTGACTGTCCAATGGCTAGACTAATGTGGAGTGCAATTAGTATTACTTTTGGCATTACAAAACCTGCAAGTATCTCTCATCTTTTTGGGCCTTGGCTTAGAAGTTTTTCGCATAAGCAAAGGCCCCAAGTGCTAATCGGTGTTGCCGTTTTCTGTTAGGCTTTATGGCCTCCTTACGGCCTACAGATAAATCCGCAAGCGGACGGATACCGATGTAGCTTTCACCCGGGAGTATTCCAAGGTATCGATTTCCACGGAGAACGAGAAGTGGACTGATTCTAAACTAAGTTGTCTTAGGTAGATGGAATGGGGTGAATGGTATGGATGAGGTGGATGACAACAACAAAGAGAAGAGGAGTGATAGGAGGGTAGAGAGGGTACGAGTCTGGTAGAGGTATTCTACTGATTGATCGAGCAGATCAGAGGATACAGATAGATACTTGCTTCGGGACAAGGGAACCGGTGGACACACAGAAAGGGATGAGAAGGGGTGCCACTATTTCCCAACTGGGGAATCCTACAGACCGGAACTAACGTGATGTGCTACAAAGACCGGAAGGGCTGTCACCACCTTACGGCTACCACCTCCGTTGCGACGGGAATAAACTAAGTTAGTCTCAAGTATAGGCACCACGCCTACACTAGTCAACTAATACTTATCTCCTATAGAAAGATAAGCACCCAAGCTAAGCAACCAGTATACAGTTATACCAATCAACTAAGCATTGAACGAAGAACCAGCAAGCATATAAAAGTAAGAACTGAATGCTCAATTAATCAAAGAGAGATACAAGAGTTACCAGACACGACCCGGATGTTACTTGAAGTGAAGCCGCATCCGTAGAGGTACAGCGGGAAGAGGGGCCGACACTTCGGCTCCTCTCCGGGACGCTCACCTCTCCTCTCTCCCTATCTCTACTGATACAAGTGGAGAACTAACAGTGCTTCGCCTGCACTCTACTCTTGTGTTGTGTGTTTGTGCAGGTGCTGGAGCCTTCAATTTATAGGGGAGCAAGGACGGTGGAGCTGGAGTAGTTGCCAAGGCTGCTCAGGGGCGGTGCCGGGCCGTTCGGCCGAACAAGCCGGTTCGGGCGAACCGAGCAGTTCGGCCGAACTGCCACGTAGCACCGCCTTGATCCTGAGGCGGTGCAGAGGCGGTTTGTGCACGTGGACTTGTTCGGCCGAACTGCCCAGTTCGGCCGAACCGCCCGATCCACCGCCTTGCCATCCTTCGGTCCAGATTTCCTCCCTGAGTCGGTTTGGTTCGGCCGAACATGGGAGTTCGCCCGAACTGGTCTGAGTGCTCATTTGTCCTTGGATCCACCGCCTTTGTGTTGAGGAAGGTCATGCCAAGGTGTGGCACGCACCGGATACGAGGGTGGAGTTCGGTCGTACCATGGGATTCGGCCGAACTAGCCATTTTGGGTGGTTTTCCCCCAACTTTGGTAATTCACCTCCTGGAATCGAATAAACACCAAAACTCATGGAAATGGTTAGCAATAAGCCCTATAGCTATGGTGTGTGATTCCATTCTGTTCATTTTATACTTGGTTGGAGGTCGGAAATCGGTCTGTAACGACCGCCAACACCATGTGTGTCCGAGGACCGGTGGATGGTCGCTTCTCAGTGTGATGAGTGATTGACAACGTTGTGTGGACTGACTCTTGGCTTAGTATTGCAGGTGTTGGTGCGACTTGGTTTGCGTTGGTGCAGGTGAAGAACAAGCACGAAAGGTCTTAGCCAGAGTGGCCTCCGAGGAGTGGAGAGACAAGTAGGCTTGGTTCGAGGGACCCGGTGGCCAGACGGGATCAAGTGCAGTCAACATGGTGCAAAAAGAGCAAGATGAAGTCGTGGACTTGGAGCCGGTGCAAGGTAGCGGCTAACAACCGAAGCTTGTACGTGCGGTTTGATAGTTGGGCCACAAAACCATCGAATGAGGGTTTCTCGGTTTGGGCCTCAAAACCGAGCCCGAAGGCCCAACGTGACGGTTTGTTGGAATCTGACCTCTGTTTGCTGGAATGAAATCAAGTGCTAGTTGAATCTCTTTGTTTCTTCCCGAGTTCCTTTTTGAGCTATTTTCGTGATTGTCTCGATTCGTCGTTTCTAGACCGATTGGCTTCGGATTTGTTTGAGGGGATCATGGATGAGTGCTTTGTGCCTCTTTGTGGATGATCTTGCCCCCTCAATCGCCGGGAATCGGTCTCGATTTGAGGTTTTCGGGATGATCTCGTGGGAAGGTGTTCTTCCGTGTGATCCGCGATTTCTCGAGTTGTAGGGAGTTAGAGGCCGAGATTTTTGGGGCATAGCATCTCCTTAGGGAGCTAATCATCTCCCCAAAGTTTCGTCTCAAGAGCTCTAGTCGTTTGGGAGATCCGGTGATGGATTTGGGGAGTTGACCCGCGGGTTACTGTAGCTGTTCTTCCTGTTCGTCCGTCGCGATTTTCGGACAGTCCGCGCGAAGTTGTCGGACAGTCCGAGGGGTTGCCGGACGGTCCGCATGTGATTGGCGGACGGTCCGAGCTGAGGTGTTCGTTTGAAGGTTCGTTGGATTTGGCTAAGTCTTTTCACGGACGGTCCGCGTGACACTCTCAGACAGTCCGCGACACTGGCGGACAGTCCGAGGTAGAGGCTCGGACAGTCCGAAAAGGGCCTGGAGCTTCTGGAGATTTGGGAGGGTTTTGCGGACGGTCCGCCCTGCCTAGTCGGACAGTCCGCCCCGACTTCGGACAGTCCGAGACCCCTGTGCGGACAGTCCGACTTGATCCAGGCAGATTGCAAATTGTTTTTGTTCTTGAGTTGTGTTTCCGCTTGATTCTTCGTTCTAGCTTGTTCCTAGGGTTGGTAGGTCCGTTGTGACTACGCTACCTTGACAAGCTTGTGAGGAATCCTTGGGAAGTGATTTTTGGGATATAGGCCGAGTTTCGAGAAGAAATTTTTATCGGCTCCCATTCACTCTCCCCTCTCTGGTCGTCGTTTCGATCCTTCACATTGTTCTGGGCGTGCATGGTCGTTGTACTGTCCATCCTACGAGATGTATTTTGGTTGCAGACAGCCAGACTTGCCTGTTGAGACCGGGTTTTATCCCTTAATTCTAAAAAAAAAGCTTAGCCCTGGTTGTTGGTTTCTGCTGTAATTTGTTTATTACATATATTCACCTGATCGACGTAGTTGGTTTAGATACCGTACGTGTTTAATAACCTTCTCATGTAAGCCGGCCTGTATATATGCCGATCAATGCAAAGGGCGATAGTTATCGCATGCAATCTCTTTGTCGTGTTCACGCTTTCTTCATGGTATCAGTAGTCTAAGGTTTCTCCCCACGGATTGCGCCGTTCTTCTCTGCCGCACATGACATGGGAGATCGAAAATCTCCTTCCACCGCCATGGCCCCATCCAATCCGTGTCAACGTTAAGTCCGTGATCCGGCCCCTTCGTTCAACCTTGAGTACGTACTCCCCCTCCAATTACGTCAAATGGCTTGGGCTGATCTTTTCTGTTCTCCGATCCTCCGTCGATCGTTTCCATCCGGTGAAACATGTCAAGGGCAAAGGAAGCTCCTTCGGCGAGATCCCGATTGGACTGCGAACGACGCTGCCGTGGTCTCCTGATCCCGATCGATTTCTGAAGACACCACGTACACTGTACAGCGCTCAATCTCTGGAAGCGCGTTGAGGACTTGAGGTGCCTCTACACGACCGACAACAAAAAAGCTAGCTCCTGTGTTCGCAGCACCAAGCTAGCAAGGTGATCTCAAGGTGATGCAGTAGCAGTACTGGCAGAAGATATTTGGCCGACCTCGGTCATGAGGTCAAACTGTCAATGACGACGCTCTCGTTCATGCCGTCGTACGTCCTCAACACACGGACTGAACGATCGAGAACTTTGACACAATCAAGAAGATCAGCGCCTCGCCTCCAAGAACGCCTCTCCGACTCCTTCCTGGCAGCCGGTGTGCAGTGTGAGTGTGACCCCTCCTCATCCTCGATGAGGCCAGCCGTCAGCCACACGCCGCTGCGCCGCTCCAGCCAAAGAACTCCACTGCTCGTACTGCTCACCTTTCCGCGGCTGCAGCTCTGTGCTTTGTACTTTTGCATCTTCCCTCTGCCCTTTAGTAGGCCTAGTGTTGACACGAAACCGCGTCAACAACAAGCACGCGGAGTAGCTCCTTGCTGCCCTTCCGCGCAAAGCGGTCAGACCGGTTTTGATAACTGGTCAGACCGGTTTCGCCGGCGGTGCCCGGCGAGAGGCCAACGAACGCCCGTCCGGGAGAGACCCCGTCAGGACAGGCGCGCCTTGGGTTGTTCTAGGATCGGCAGGCCACATAGAACGCCTTCAATCGACATAGAGACGAAGGAAGAACAACATGGTAGAAGGGTTGGAAGAGCTAGGGCTTGGAGATAAAAGTAATGCGAAACATAGAAAGATAAAAGTAAAGACAAAACGATAAAATGTAGATTTGATAGATTCGATTGGATTGGATGATTCTCAATCGGCCATGACCCTTTATATTTATAGGGTGGGAAAGTCGTACCACTTTAGGTCAGTTTACAATATGGGATAAAACTCTAAAGTCCTAAACCTACTCCAACACGGGAGAAACCGGTCAGACCGGATAGGGAAACCGGTCAGACCGGTTTGGCCGTTGCCAGATCGGCTACAGTAAAACCGGTCTGACCGCTTCTTAGAACCGGTCTGACCGGTTGACCTCGGCCTGATAGGCAACTGCCAATTTTGGATGCGAACACCTAGCCCACCTCGATCTTCTGACTGATGTGTTGGGTCTGTGGCTCCACTCCTGGTCGGAAAAACAAATTCAGTACAGGAGTCCTGCACTGCACGTCTGCACAGACCACCTGGTCACGCTCTAACTGGAGTTCGTCATTATTCCAGGGTGCCATGATGGTTTGGTGGTGCGAAAAGGGAAGGTCACACTCACAGATAGACAGACACGATCATAGGCTTATGGTTGAGGCGCTCAGCAAGTGGAATTGACCTATTGCATGCATGCCCAATATCAACGTACAAATGATCCTTTAAGCCACACCTAGCTTGAATAACGGTTCAGCATGACGTACGCCCGTCCTTCCCCCCTCGTCTCTTCCTTAGCTCATCAGAGAAGAAGTTCATATGCGTGACAGGCGGCCGGAGGTAAGATCTTTTATATGATGCTCTTTTTAAAACAATATGATTGGTACTATTATTATGCCCTTATATCAAGTAATAAATGTAGAATTTTCTTTGGAATATATATGTTAGATGATATGGTATTAACTTTGGTTTCTCAGCTTTTACCGTTCCACCACCACTGCTACCGTACCGCAACAAGCCCACAACCAAGGGCACAGCCATGAGAGGTAATGATGGCAAGCAGTACGAAGAAGGGATTATGGTGGAATATGTATATGAAAGAAGGGATTATGGTGAGCAACTTTTATTATTCTTTTGCTTGCTTCTTATTATGATGGTTTAGTTCATGAATAATAACAAATAAACATGTGCCATTGCGTGTGCCATAAGATCTTTATGACGCAAACCTCCATGCCTCACAGGGCACGTGATGCTGTTTATTGGGTAAACAAACGCCTGACCGAGAGCTTGCAAGCACAGGGTCAGAGACATCCCGCGGTGTTGTTTTAGGAGTGTGCATTAGTGCGTACATGTATCCTATATATATGCTCCAACTTAGACTTTTTCTGTTCTCCACATATCTCTCAAACTATAGGGTAAAAGAAATTCTCAAAATATTTTTTCAGATATTTCTAAAATAGGTTTTTAAGAACATTTCCAAATCTATCTATATATATATATACTATAAGGATCCAGTACTTTTGAAAACGCTTTTCACCCAAAAAATCCTACCCACCCCTCACAGGGGACCCACATGTCAGGTCCAACGATAAAAACGACGTGGAAAGTTTTTAAAAAACGATGTTTCTAGACAGTTTTTGCCGTTTTGGGCATTACTTTTCTCACCATAGTATTTCTTTACCCACCTCGCGTACCCACCAATCAAATCACAATCAGACCAATATAAAACAACCTGCAAATATCCATAGTCTTTTTCGCACGCACAACCAGAATGATCGATATCTGCACCGGGTGGGAAAGCCCTTTAGCACCGGGTTTCCCACCCGGTGCAACTAATCCGAGGCTAAAGGGGTACCCCTTCAGCACCGGGTTGAATAACCGGTGCTAAAGGGTCCCTTTAGCACCGGGTGCAGCCACGACCCGGTGCTAAAGGGCCTGCCCCGCAGCGCCTTTAGCAGGGCCTTTAGCACCGGGTCCAGACACAACCCGGTGCTAAAAATTTTTACGCGCAAAAAAATAAATATTTTTTCTACTCTCGTCTCTTTCCCTCTCCTCTCTTTTCTAGCTGACCGTCGTCTTCTCTCCGTCCTTCAAGAACAAGAACAAAATTTTTGTTCTTATTCTTCAAGAACAGAAAAAAGAAGGTGAGAGTAGATAAATAAGAGGAGAAAGAAAGAAATTAAGAGTAGAAATATCTTAATTTACATCACAACATTTAAGATCCAACAATTACAACATTCAAGATTCAACGTAGATTCAACATAGAAATTTAGATTACAGAGAGATTAGAAAAAGAGAAGCCTCCGCCAGTTCAACAAAAGAAGAAAAGAAAACTGTGTGCCTCAATCCACTCCCAGCTGCCTCCGCTCCCCATGCGAGTGCCACACTAGAAGCATTCAACAACACGTACATATTTGCATCAGAAAACAGGAATAGAGAAGCAGAGAACAGGAAACCGACTCCTTTGGATTAGCATTTAGCAAAGTACCTGGCCCGCTGACCGTAGCATACGAGGGACGTGTTGAATCCGGCCAGGGTGTTCTGGATCATGGGTAATCCAACAAGATCGAACGCATCGGCCTGCAAACAAGCACCAATCCACGGGGAAGGATCGATCGCCCACAACAACAGATCCCAAATTACCCTCGCATCAAGCCGAATCAGGTGAGGTGGGCATGGTACCGTACCTTGACGGAGTGCTCTGTCGGCCAGCGCCTCACGACGGCGGCGGGGGCGAGGCGAGGAGGAGGGCCGGCGGTTTGGGGGAAGACGAAGTGCTGCTGGGCGGGGGGCGGCGCGAGGCTATATAGATCCGGTGCATTTAGCACCGGGTGCAGCCACGACCCGGTGCTGATCCGGGGCATTTAGCACCGGGTGCAGCCACGACCCGGTGCTAAAGGCCCTTTCGCACCGGGTCTATACAACACCCGGTGCTAAAAGCCGTAACTGGCGCCAAACGAAAACTAGGGCCTTTAGCACCGGATTTTAGATCAACCCGGTGCTAAAGGCCCCCAATTTTCGTTTGGCGCCAGTTTCCAAACCAGCCTTTAGCACCGGTGGAAAATATATAGTTATTAATACTTGTTTTAATTCAGTTATTAATACCTATTAAAAATATATATTAAATAAGAAAATCTTATAAATTACTAGAAAATCAATATAAAATGCTAGAAAATCTTATAAATTAATAGAAAATCTTATAAATTAATAGAAAATCTTATAAATTAATAGAAAATCTTATAAATTACTAGAAAATCTTATAAATTACTAGAAAATCTTATAAATTACTAGAAAATCTTATAAATTACTAGAAAATCTTATAAATTACAAAAAAATCTTATAAATTACTAGAAAATCTTATAAATTACAAAAATTGATAACTAAAAGAAAGATTTTGGAACATTAAATGGTCTCAGATGAAAAAGTCATGAATACCAAAATTTCATATCTCATCAAGATCTACAATCTTTATTTAAGTCATTTTTTCATTTGAGAAAGTGGTAGTATACATTGTTCATTAATCCTAGATTCACTCTCATAGTTTCTAAAACTTTGTTAGAGACTTGTCAAATTTGTACTACATGTTATTACCACTTCTGAAAATGACAAAATGACCTAAATAAAGATTGTAGATCATGATGAAATATGAAACTTTGGTATTCATCACTTTTTCATTTGACATCACCTAGTGTGAAAAAAAACCTTGGTTGTAGTTGTCATTTTTAATTCAAAATTTGGATTGTTCAAACAGTCTCACACGAGAAGATTTTTCAAAATAATAACATTAATAAGTTTCATAATTTGATAGAGTATGATTTTAGGAATTTTTAGGAAGAAAAATGATCTTTTTTGAAGTTTGTACGAGGGAGAACGACTAGTTACAACTTTTATACAGAGATTAAAAAGAAAAATTGTTCTTGTTCATCCAGTGACGTGGCTCGTGTGCGCCCGGTGACGGCCGAGCAGCATGAACACAGCGCCTAAGTGTTCAGCTGGCTCGGCCGAGGGAGACATTAGCACCGGGTCGTGGCAAGACCCGGTGCTAATGTGCACACTTTAGCACCGGGTGCAGCCAGCAACCGGTGCGAAATGGCCTCGGCACATTAGCACCGGTTGCTGGCTGCACCCGGTGCTATAGGGGGCGCATTAGCACCGGGTCTTGCCACGACCCGGTGCTGATGTATTCGTCCTGACACCCCGCATCGCCTCCCCCGCTCCTAGCCGTTTGACCCGGTGCTGAAGCCCCATCAGCACCGGGTCCAAAAATGGCCGAGGCGGAGGAGGCGGGCGGATGTGAAGGATTCTGGTAGTGACGGAACCAATAATTGAATTGTAAACGGGAAGGGCTGCTGTTAATTATGAGTTGGCGAACTGTTCACGACGCCCATGCATGTCCCTTCCTTTTAGCAAATTATAAATCAAACTAGAAGTATTTTACGTATCTTGGTCTCTTGTCTTCGGGTCCTTCTACAATTAGGCCCACTTCAGAGAGTGCTGGCATGAATAGTTGGGTATAAACTCGAGATAAGTACGCCTGTAAATATTGGCCGGCAAGCAAAGCTTAGATATAATCTCGTTCACGCACGAGAGCCTGCAGCCGTACGTCCGCAAGCGCAAGCTCTCCATCTCCGTCGGCGAGCCGGCAGCCGGCAACCCCGTCAAGCCTTGGCGACCTCGGCGGCAGCAACACGGACACCGCCGTCGTTCACGTGGCAGCTCACACCCACGGTGAAATTTTTTATTCTGTTTAGGTGATCTGGTTCGTTGCATGGAGCTGTATCGTTGGTGTAGATGCATATGCGTGCATGGGGGGGCCTCTACTAGGAAGCCAGCGACGACCACACGGCAACAGGAGCAACAACATGCATAAGCAGCGTGACCGGCCACAACGACAAAAGTGTATTTTGGGAAGGTCCCGGTGGCAAAAGTTTGCGCGTAGACTTTGGTCAACGACGTCACATCGACGACGACTACCGTGTGATGTGGAGGCGTAGGACCTCGACTTTCTCCTGGTGGGGTTATCAGCTGAGCATGATGATCCCAAACTAGCGGCGTCCGGTCTCTACGTACCAGCGCGTATGACGGCGGCGTTGGTGCGATCGCGGAAGCTCGGAGCTGTAGATCGTGCAAACAAGAGGAATAGATGCATTGTGGATCTCACAACGCCGTCATCTCATGGTGAAAAAGAATAATCACGGAGGATGGATGCTCGCGGTGGGCATCGTCGGCGCAATTTGATTTCAAGCGCAATGCCAGTGTCGACACGACAACGACATGCATGAACGTTCTACAGAGCCTTGTCAATGTCGTCATCAGGAGCCATCAACAATTAGATAACTAGCTAGGTCCTCCTCGCGGACTAACAGATTCTGGATAGCATCGATGTTTTTTGATGAAACAATAACATCGATGGTTGAGGCTCCATGATTTTAAAAAAAGAACACCATGACACTAATCGTTGCCGGTAAGATGGGCATGGGCATGGTTTTTTTATACTTCGCATGGTTAAGTTGAGCATATGTGCTAGCTCTCAGCAAAACATCCATGGATGCTGGTCAGATATCTCGCAGAATAAAAAGAGTCGTCTTACAAGAAACATTAAGGTTAGATATGTCAATCAGTCCGTACAATCTGAACCTTCTAGTTCAATTCACCTCTTATTTATGTTAGCTAATAAATTTCTTGTTGTTAATGCATGCATGTATGTATGCAATGGGTTCCTACTGCTTCATTCCCTCCAATCAGGGGCGAAGCCAGCAGGGGGACTAGGGGGGCTGGAGCCCCCCCTACCCCCATGCACTCCATTAAGCCCCCCCTAAATTTGCTAGCCATAGATGAAGGGAAGGAAGAAGAAAAGGAGGAGGAAGGAGAAGAAAGAGAAGAAAAGGAGGAGAAAGAAGAGGAAATCACCCCCCTCCCATCAAATTCCAGCTCCGCCACTGCCTCCAATGATCATGTAGCTCAAACCATGCTTCTGATCTGGGTGACAATACCGTAGGGCCACCAGGCTAGGACCAGACCGCAACAAGCCGTTTGGATACTGTGCACCATCGGGCGGATGCTCAGCAAGATGTTCGAGACAAAATTATCAACGAGGTAGGGTTCTTTACTTACCGTCGTAAACTACTTTTGTTGATTGGCTTTCCAAATTAGTATTAATAGATGAGACCGGGGTGGACAGGACATCGGCAATAATATTGCCGGTCCTATGCAAGGCCATCCATTTTCAAATAGTTTCATGATTTTATCTATATTGTTTTATATCGTTATTTGATGTGAAAAAATTAATAAACACGTGTGTGACGCACGTGTATCTATGTTAGATATTAATTTTTTTATCGCGGTCCGTTCTCTCCCCTCCTAACTCTATTAAATGCAGCTAATAATATAGTTACATGGGCCTCCGTTGCCGGGTGGTATAGGATACCAAGATAAGCTTGAATCATTTTGACCTCAGATTACTCTTTATCAAGTTACCGATTAATTTATCAAAAAATTATTTAAGTTCACTCTCAAATTAATTCTTGTTTACTATATTTTCTAATACACGCGCGTATCGCGCGTGCACTCTACTAGTTATATTAAAATTAGAAATTTTATTTAAAAATTTGTGAAAATATTTTATAAAGTTTTAATGAAAAAACCCCTCAAAAAAGGGAGAATGGCCTACCGCCTTATTCCTTTCCCTTCTTGCCTATCTGGCCCATTCTTTATTGGGTCCTTGTTCATCGTTACTACTGGATGTCGATCATTTGTCCTTGGAGTCACCAACTCTAGATCCGTAATCCTCACGATTTAGGTACTTAGATCTCGTAGAGAGTTTGCCATTATGTTGCATTGTATGGACCCACATGTACTGTCGTATGCTCCACCTCGTTGGAGCTCTAGCAGCGATGGGCCACTAGTGAAACAACTCTAGTGAGTTCTAGATCGACTTTAATATCTACTATATAGATGACGGATACCCCCACAGAGTTACATTCTACATGCGTATACCAATATGCAATTGTGCACATAGGCTATAGCGAGGGAAAATTCAAGAAATTAGATGAAAGAGAGAGCAAAAGTAGAAGATGAATGAGAAAAAAAAAAGAGAAGTGAGATTGTGATAAGATTATACATCACCGATACCTTATACATCTTGAAACTAAACCCTCCTAACGACGGCGGCAACTAGCCGGCCGGATGGGTTCGGTCAGCGGCTCAGCGACGAACAATGTGGCTCGATCGCCGCTGGCCGGCTGGTTCTTGCGCCGTAGGGAAGGAACAACCAACCGGATAACCACTAACAAACTCGGTTCTCAGTAGTCGACAAAGAGATCGAGAGTAGTAGTAGCGAATCAGGAGACTAGCTAGCAAAGCTTGAAGGAAAGTCGCTGCGCTTTCTCCAGCTCATCCACGGCCCTGTTCATTTCCCTTGAAAAGGGAAAAATTCTCTCTCCAAACTTCACTATTCACATATTCCATCAAATCATATCAAACATTTCTCCTCATGCATGAAGCACTAAACGTGGGTAAATAAAAAAACTTGTTGCATGGTTTTGATGTACACGACAAGACAAATCTTCTGAGCCTAGTTAGGTTATGATAGGACAATGTTTACCACAAACAAATTAAAATTGCTACAGTGCGCAACACCCCACGTTGAAAACTGGCCTCGAATTGAAACTTGATCCATGGCCAAGCAACAAGCCAAGAACCAGTAAAAAAGAGAGCACGTGGCCGCCGGACTTGCAGCACGGAGATTGGAGAGGCAGAGCTGCCACGTAGGCGGACGAGTCACGACCTCACGAGCGCCGCTGTCGCATGATCGCGTCACCGTGTGAATTGGTACTCGTAGTTCTCGTCCCAGGAACGCCGTGTCACCTGCCACGCGCGCGACGGTCCCATCCGCAGCGTCCTACATGCCCGGTGGGCCCCGCAGTCGGGATGGGCTCGCACGGCGGTAGTACTGGCTGTGCTTAGTTCTAAAAAGTGGAGGTAAAAGTTTGGTGAAAAAGTTACATCGGACACTGTAGCACACTGTAGCACTTTTCGTTTATTTGTGGTAAACATTGTCCTATCATGACCTAACTAGGCTCAAAAGATTCGTCTCATCATGTACATCAAAACCATGCAATTAGTTTTTTTATTTACCTACGTTGAGTGCTCTATGCATGAAGAGAGATTTGATGTGATAGGTGAATAGTGAAGTCTGAGGAGAGAATTTTTGGAATCTTTGAGTAACTAAACACACCGATTGAACTCTTCTCCTCGGCGCTATTACAGGGAAACAGAATATTCCTCGCTGATCCGCACGCGGTCTTCGTGGTTTATCCATCCATCGTCGCGGTGGCAAGTGACCCGGACCAGCATGTCAGAGCAACTCCAACAGACTCTCCAAAATATTCTCTAAATATAGAGTTTTTTCTCCTTTGTATAATATAGAAAAGCATCTTTTTTAAGATGGAAACCAACAGACTCTGTAAACTAGAGTCTCTATTTTAGGTGGACCCCACCTGTCATAGCTCATCTTCTCCCATGTCCTCCTCCTTTCCCTGCCTGGCTGCTCCTGTCTCCGTCCGCCCCCTCCCTCCTCCTTTCTCTCTCCCATCTCGCCCCCTTTCCCGTGCTTGGCTGCTCCCCCAGCGAGCCAAGGCCAGCGGCTGGCGGCAGCGGATGGCCGGGGCGCTTGGGGCGGCGGCGCACGGGCGGCCGCGGTAGCAGCACGAGCGGCGCGCGGGGCGGCGGCGGCCAGCGGGCGGCGACGGGCGGCCGCGGCCAGCGGGCGGGGCGGCCGCGGGCAAGACGACTGGCGGTAGGGACAGGGACCTGCGCCGACGGGGACAGGCTGCGCGTGCGAGGTGGGTTGGCCTCCTTCCTGCGCTCCACCATCGCGATCCAGGTCGTCGTCGCGGGACCTGCTGCCCCTCCAGTGCGCGGGGGAGAGGGAGCCGCTCGACTGGCCGGCGGGAGGGCGGGTCCTAGCCTCCCCTGCGGTGGAATCGCCGTCTTCGTCGTCGTCATGAAGAATGGGAAGGAAGGGAGCTCGGCGGAGTGGCGGGCTTTGTCGTCTTCGGCAGCAGCGCCTGGGCGGCCCCACCGTCGCCGGCGCCCTCGTCGTCGCCATCGCCGGCGCCCTCGTCGTCGGATGGGGAGGAAGAGAGCTACGACCAGCTCCTTCAGAGGCTGCTGCTTCTGCGCGCGGGACCGGCGGGCGGGGCGGCCGCGGGCGGGAGCGCGAGGAAGGAGATAGCGATGGAGATTGGTTCGGGAAAAATCCCGAGCGGACAGGACTGGATGCCGAACAGGTTAGCGAGGATAGCAAAATAGCGACTCTGTTGGAAACGGAAAAACTGGATGTTTTCTTTTTTTTAGCGATACAAAAGGATTTGGCGACTCTGTTGGAGTTGCTCTCAGTCAGTCTGTCAGTGCGCTCCCGGGCACCCTCGTGCCAGCGTCGGATCGGAGATCGACGGACACGGTTGCTCCGCTCCCCCCGCACCGGTCATCCCACCCCACCCACCCACACCACGGTCACCACCCCCGTCGCACCAGAGAGGTTGACCGGGGCGGCGGAACCGTGGCGGCATGGTCCACGCCACGGCAGCTCGCTCGCTCGAGAAGCCTCCGCCCCTCCTGTCACCGCCCGCGCGGCGCCCCAGCCCATGCGCCCATTAAAACCACGCCCGCACTCCACCATGCGCTCGCGCCCCATGCCCGCCTCGCCGCGCGCGCTGCTGCTGCCACTGCCGCTGCCAGCGCAACCATGCTCGGCGCGGCGCTCCGCCTCCGCCTCCGCGTGCTCCGCCGCCGCCGGCGGGGCCAGCGGCGCCGCGGGCGCTCCCGTGGGGGGAGGGCGGCGGCGGGAGACGGGGACCGGGACCGCGAGCCCGTGCTGCTGGTCTCCGGGATGGGCGGGTCGGTGCTGCAAGGGCGCCGGCGGTCCGACCCCGAGTTCGACCTCCGGGTCTGGGTGCGCATCCTCTTCGCCAACCGGGACTTCAAGAAGTACCTCTGGTCGCTCTACAACGCCGACACCGGTGGGTTTGCCTGCTGGACCTGTGCTACTATACTTCGTTGCTACATGGGGTGCTGGCTCAGGTGTTCGATGAAACGCCTGAATCGAGTTGGGGAGTGGTGGTCTGAGGGAGTGCTTCTGGTTGCTGGTTCTTGCGCAGGGTACGTGGAGCCGTTGGACGACGACGTGGAGATTGTCGTGCCGGAGGACGACCACGGGCTGTACGCCATCGACATTCTTGATCCTTCATGGGTGAGCCCCCGTGTGTTGGTTCGAAGGCATTAAAAATGTGATTTGTTTAGTAAGTGGCATTTCTTGGTTCCTAAGCATGGAATATTCTTTTTTGAGACCGGTGGCTTGAGATATTTTGAGTGAGTCGTCTCGCACTCAGTCATTGCTAATTGGAGCGAATAGGTAGGGGACAGGATGAAACTGCCAGATAGAGGAACCAGTGATGCTTACCGATGCCATAAGGGAACTCTTTTTCATCTTGTCTCCTTGTTGAAAGGAAAGAGACAGACACTATAGGCTGCATTTGGATTGTGGACACATAAAGATAACAAAATTGGATTTTTGGGTAGTAACATGTAAAGGCAATCCATGAACTTTATGATTGTTTTTCCTCTTTTTGGAATTTTGGTGCATTCAATCATGCTTTTGGTGCCTAACTTCCCAGAGACACACGCACTCTGGTTTATGTAGAGTACTGGTTGGTGGTAGAAGCAACTTGAGTGGTGAGACAATCAGACAATGCTAGTCATGCCTTGCCCATGAAGTATATATAAAGGCATTTAAGCAACTGATGAAATTGATACACCTTTTATATAACTGCTATTTGTTCTGACCACTGACTAAGTGACTAATATGATTGATTGTATCTTTACTTCTCTGTCAGAATTGTATCTTGGACTTCATTTCTGTATCAAATATCAATGCATTCACCTCTCTGTGGTTTGCCCCTGAAGAGCATAATGTGATATGAGCTTTCCTTCTGTTTTATGCTTCAAGTTTGTAGAACTTGTCTGTCTGACTATGGTGTATCACTTCCACGATATGATCGATATGCTCATTAATTGTGGATACGAGAAAGGGACCACACTATTTGGATATGGTTATGATTTTCGTCAAAGCAACAGGTATTTTCCTATAATTGGCCTTATTTGTGTGCTGCTGCTGAGTCCGGAGTTAGTGACATCAAAAACTTGAATGGATCAACGCTTCATTGTTGTGCAAGCACAAGATGCTGTAACAATGGTTTTACCTGGCAGGATAGACAAAGCGATGGCTGGTCTGAGAACAAAACTTGAAACTGCTTATAAGACCTCTGGAGGGAAAAAGGTTAATATAATATCACATTCTATGGGTGGATTGCTAGTGCGCTGCTTCATGTCTCTGAATCATGATGTGAGTTTTCATGTTTGCTATATCATTTTGCTTATGGCATTTTTCTTCTTTGATGAAATGATATGTAGCTCTCTTGCATATTTGAGTGTTTTTTCTTTTTCCTTTTTGCTGCTGGCATGAAAATCCATTTCTCAAATTCCCCATTTTCTAGGTATTCACGAAGTATGTGAACAAATGGATTTGCATTGCTTGTCCATTTCAAGGTAACTTATTTGAGCTTGCAGCCGATTTCCTCCATTATTGCTGTCCTTTTACAGAATATGTGTTTTATGTTGGTAACTATCTCTGCAGGTGCCCCAGGATGTATCAATGATTCTCTACTTACTGGACTGCAGTTTGTTTATGGTTTTGAGAGCTTCTTTTTTGTTTCTAGATGGGCAATGCACCAACTGGTAATTTCTTCACCTTGCTTTTTCTAACAATGTTTTCATCATGTCTTAATGGCCAACAGCCTCTACAAACTTTTCGTTTGTCTTTTCCTCCCCCTTTAAGTCTGTTCCGATTGTATGCAGCTTGTTGAATGCCCATCAATCTATGAAATGTTGCCAAATCTGGACTTCAATTGGAAGAGAAAACCAATTATTCAGGTTTGGCGTAAGAGCCCTGAAAAGGATGGAACGGTGGAGCTAGTTCAATATGAAGAGACTAATTGTGTATCCTTGTTTGAAGAAGCTTTAAGGAACAATGAGGTAACACAACTATGTTTTTTTTATGGTAGTGTTGTTTCTGACACACTTGGTACATATATTACAAATCTCGAATCACAAACTTACAAGATAGGCATTCAATTCATGTGCATAACTATGCAGCTCTCCAGGTATGGTAACTCTTTAATCCACTGATTTTTAACTCTCTTTTCTTATGTATCTGTAGCTCACGTATAATGGGAAGAAAGTAGCACTACCATTCAATATGTCAGTCTTCAAATGGGCTACTGAGACCCGCCGAATTCTCGACAAAGCTGAACTACCAGATACTGTCAGTTTTTACAACATATATGGGACATCTTATGACACTCCATATGATGTATGGTAAGTATTATGGTGGCAGCTGGTACAATAATTATGTAGCTTGTCTTACTGTTCTAGATTTTTTATTCTGAAATTCATCATTCTTTGAACTACCTGTAGGCATGTAGGTTATCAATGTATGAAATTTTCCCAAAAAACATAATCAATGGCTGAAGTTAAGCTAGAGAAACTTTATCATCTGACATGAATTGGGATGGTACTCCATAAATATTGAATATGACCAAAAAAAAAGTTGAGTCAGGTTCTTGTCAATCTTGTGTCCAAAGAGACATGGACATTCTAGCTCCAAAGCTGGAGCTGTCAACTTATATCCAGATTACCTTTTTTTGATGAGGATACTTCAGAATTGTTCTAGTTGAAAATACTTTAGTGTGAGTCTGATAGCTGGTACATGCCATTTTGTTCCTGTGTCTCTAAATACACTATTTCTATTTTTGCACAGCTATGGCTCCAAAAGCTCCCCCATCGGAGATCTGTCTGAAGTTTGTCACACAGTGGTACTGTTCCCTCTTGCTTGAAACTCATCAGGCTCTAGTTGTATACCCTCAATGGCTTTTCACAGTAGTGACACCTCACCTGGACGCCCTCTTTTCAGCCAGCATACACGTATGTGGATGGAGATGGCACAGTTCCTAATGAATCAGCAATGGTAAGTTGATAAGCCATCCTACACCGTGCGGTATGCTAGCACTCCATTCCTTGTTTTGTTAAAGATTCCTAGTACAGCTTGTACACATGCCAGACCAAAATGCCAAAAGTGAAACAGTAGCAGTTTCAGATTTACACCAAGGTTGCACATGAGCAGTAACCCAGCAGTAGCAGTTTCATATTCTTTTTAAGCACCTTTTAGTCCATTTGGATCATGACATTTGGATAGCAATAGCATACATCTTGTAATCATGCTCAACGTCATCAGGGATGAGTCACAGAAGCAGCTTCTCACGCATGCCACGTATGGTTGTTGACAGGCTGATGGGTTTGCAGCGAAAGAAAGAGTCGGCGTCAAGGCGGACCACCGTGGCCTGCTGTCCGATGAGAACGTATTTGAGCTTCTCAAGAAATGGCTCGGTGCGAGCGAGAAGTCACGGCGCCGGCGTGTGTTGAAGCCCAAAGTGGTGGACTTGAGCACCTACAATCAGGTCTCCTTGTAGATGTCATCGCAATCTCTTCAGGAGGATGTTATTTTAGCCCTTTCCGCTGAAGAGACGATGAAACACAAATTCTGGGGATTGTATGTATGTCTGTACGGTGTAAATTTCTATAGGGAACAAGTGGGTGATGGCATGGCCCCCTGTACACGATGTATCGTTGGTCATATCTTTTCAAGCCTATAGTACGGCGACACACGATCCATGGATGTATTCGTTGTGCTCTCCAACGCTGGAGCGTAGTAAAGGAATAACCCAACTTTGGACACCCAAAGTGGGGAACTAAAAAGGCCATGGTTTGAAAAGCATTCTGGATTTGGGTCGATCGTACTCCGTACTTGTTTGTGCATGACATCCGGATGTACTTTTACGGGTTCACAACCCTGCATTTCATAACGAAGCACATATTCAAGATAGCATCGCTGATAGATCCAGATTAGCAGCGGGGGAGATCCGGAGGAAGGGGAGGGTAGAAGCGCACGAGTGGAGGGAGTCCGTTCGCCGCGACGAGACGCGCCGGTGGAGAAGAGAGCGCGGAGGATTAGCAGGCACAAAACAAGAGGGACCATTTTGCAAAATCTAGGGAGATGCGCTTGAGCGTTCGTCTGTTGCGACCTTCATTCTCTACTTTCTTACAAACCCTGAAGACTGAAATTGTTCACTTTATACCGACTCTGAAGACTGAAACTGGCATGGCCTAGATGCTGTGACATTTTCCCTTCACTTTCTACTGACCCTGAAGACTGAATTTTCCTCCAGACACGATGCATGATAGCATGAGCAAAAAGACAATATCCAGCTACGTCAACATTAACAAATGCATTTCCATTTCGTGTTTATACAAAATTGTAGAATCAATAAGGAAGCATACTATGCAATGTACTTCTAGTTACTATCCCTTTTACTTTCTCACATCTGATACATAGCAAAAGAGTATCACACTTTTCACAACCAACTGTGTACATGTTCTATTGCAGGTTCGGTTTGGTAGACAGACAGTTGCCTACTACCTTGAGGCAGAAGCAGCTGATGAGAACTCCTTGTTGGAGGCTGGCCCGTCATCTTCAATACCAGGAACTTGTTCTGTGTGGTTCGTCGTTGCAGCCTCCTCGTCCCCGGCCCCTGTAACCTGTGCATTCTCTTCGGCAAGCCGCTTTGAGCCCCTGTTAGCAGCAGTTAAGTGGTGAGTATTGACACCAGTGCAGTATCATAGTACATATCCATGCTCAAAGAACAGAAAACTGAAAAGGCACAGTACTTGTATGAGTATATGACAAGGCCAGCTGCTGTGCAGGCAAAAGCAACAAAGTACATCCAGTCAACCTGCAGAGTGCAGACAAGCAGAGTTTGCTTCAATCAGATCAATTTATGAATGGCTATTGTGATGAGTTAATGGAGAAAGGAATCCATGTGTTCATACCTTCTCATGATAAGCAAAGATACGGATTAAAACGGCCCACATGTCTGAGGTCAGTAGTGAAAGATTTAGCATGGTTGCACCACATATCTGTAAAATATCAAACGCTGGTCTGTTCTGTAAATTTCTTCAGGACAATCATGAATTTTTCTGCAAGGGGACAGTGGTTTATACCTTGAGTATAATGGGTACTGTTGAGTAGAACAAGAACATTGCCAGTGCGAATCCTAGGAATGGAAGAATCTGAAAAGATAAAAGTACAGAGTAAAAAATGAATCATGACAGACAAGGTGAATTAATGGAACATTGTTTGCCCATAAATAATTTTTTGGAGTGCAGGGAGGGAAGAAGACTTACAGCACCAGCATTCCATTGGGTTGACCTGAGCTCTTGTCGTTCAAGTATGCTTCTGTAGCCTTGTCAAGGAAATGGAATATGGGAGTATACTTCTTTCCTCTGATGTGTAAAGTTGAAATGAAATTAATTTTGTTTGGTCTATGATCAAAAGAATCCCTGTTTCCCAAGTTCCTAATTTTGGCCTAACCACAACCGTGAATGCTTCCGAATTCTGGGCTGCATTTAAAAGGGAGGCACACTGTTACAGGTTATTGATTCAATCGATCATCATATACCACTGATTGAGCCTTCATTTTGTGTATCAACAGATATAAAAAAAATCAACCACTAAAAATCTGGCAGGCAAGGGGCGATGTATTCAAATCTATCAACATTAACAGAACCTTATGTTCTGCAGAAGAAATTATTGTGAAGAAAGGAAAAAAGAAATTACTGCATGAGGTCAGGTTTTCTTTTAAGAAGCCAAAGGATACATCTGTATGCCACTTATAATTGCTCCAAAAACACCAAGCATTGCCATCACCTCAACTCTGTTGCTTTTCTTGACAAAATACTCCTGAAATTTCGTAGACAGAAATCTTTGAATTTTTCTATATATAATTCTACGTTATTTCCAAGACAATGAGATGTTTAGCAATAAATTGCAGCAACAATTAACATATCTTGATGAATAAACATATTAGTTTCAAAAACATGGAAAAATACTAGAAATCATGCATTTCCTAACAAGTATCAAGTCCAGATGATAAAGATACTAAAGGAGAATGGTAGTGTTCACTGAACAGAGTTAAGTGCAGTCACTTCTTACCTCAGTAACATTACTGACGGCATAAAGCATGGACCCTCCAATGACAAGCAAATCACCTTTCAAGGGGTTGGGTCCTTCTGCAAGGCACTCAAAAGTGTAAAGTAAAAATTAAACACATTATGCTCCTGCTTTTTGATAAATTCAGCACTTTTTATCCATTTGCCATGTTCTAGGCTTTTAGAATCAGGCATGCGCTGCTAAGACCACCAAAAACTGGGCACTGAAGAACCAAACTGAAATGCCGATATTTAGTAGAAAATCTCTAGCTGAGCTAAGGATACATCAATGTGTAACTTTGTAGGAACGTCCATATTTGGCAATAATGAAACATGTTCTTACTTGCTCGATCGGAGGCATGCACATCAGAAAACACTACCAGTACAAGGCCAGCTACACAAATTCCAACGCCGATGAATTTCCTTAGCCCATACTTTGTCTTCAAGAAGATCCAAGTGAGCACAATGACACATGGAATTGACCAGCAATCCAGAAGCATCACACTCGTCAAGGATGTGTACTGATAAGCCTTCACAACTGCGGGGGGAAAGCAACTCAACTTAGTATATACACATTAAAAGAAAAAAAAATTCCAGTTCGAACATGTTTGCCATTTTCACATTCGCTAATGGTAACTGCATACCAATATAGTTGGCTTCCACATCTACGATGCCAAGCAGCAAGTAGTAGTACCACTTGATCTGCAGAAAAAGGAAACAGAAAACACTTCATGCTTTCCTTCAGTATAAAAAATATACACCACTTCATCACCACATAAACACTGTGGTGGCAAATAGCCTGAGCAACTTGTAAAAATAGAACCAGAATAAGCATAAAATCCTTGCTAACATAAAGAGACTAGTCATTTGTCCTGGTTAGAAGGGCTAGATGCGTTAAACATGCAACGTACATGCATCAATCATACAAGAAGAGAAACAGTTAACACAAACTACTGGTCCAGGGGAATAATTTAAAGGTTGGGCATGTGCTCAAACCACAAAATAGCATCTCAACCTTTATCCAGAAAGTATTTCAACTAAAAAGGTTATTCTGCTATCCTGAAACCCAAAATAGCATCGCTACTGGTGATCACAACTTTTTAGAGTGTAAAATAATTAATTATTTCAGTCTGTTATTTTTCATTGTGCCATATGAATCTTATCTAAAGCATAAGAGCCGAAGATCAATTCATGATTAGCCTTTTTAGAAGAATAAAATTTTTAATTAGTTGCCATTTCCCGAGATGAGCAATTTGACTGAATGTCTTTAGGCATATCTCTGAATGGAAAAGCAGCATCCAGACATACCGTCAAATGGTGCCTTTTGTATATATCAGTGTCCCACCATAAACAAGTGCAAGAAGGATGTAATTCAGCAGTGACTGTGACGTAGGTGCATTGACACCTGAAAAGAAAAGGCAAACCCTCATGATTCAGTCTTGTCTTCATAATTTCCAATTGTCCAAATTCAGTCTTATCTTTCATGGCATCTCTGTGTAACGTTTTATTTCCCTGAACACATAAAGAAACCAGACAAACTTGCATTGGCACTTTGGCAGTTGAAGCCAGGTGCCAAATGCAGGTTTCTTAGCCAAGCAAACCATGAAGTACTTGTGAGCTAAAATCGCGGCACAATTGAAGGCACAGCAGACCAAAAGGATAGCCTTTCCATTCAGAGCTATAACAAAATCGAATATTTTTGCAAGTGCTTTGCTCCGCCAAGAGAACTGCTATACGTAGGAGGGAGACAAGTTACACAGGGCGTCATCGCCGGCGTACGGGAACAGCACAGACGGCGGCGTACCTCGACGGGCGAGCTCGGAGGAGGAAAAGCCGGTGGAGGTGATGAGCAGGGAGACGAATTGGCCCAGAGCGAGCCCCACGAACACCTCCCGCCGCAGCCACCGCGGCGGCGGCGCCATTGCTTACTTCTCTCCTCTCTGCTCCAGTTCGTTTTTGGCTGCCCCCCTTCCTAGACGTCAACGTCGCCGTCCGAAATGTGCGAGATTGCGAATGCGAACAAACCAGCGCCGGCGTGTGCTATTTACATCTTTTTTATATAGCAGCTGGTCAGCGTCACTGCTTGCGGGCCCCGGCGCCGCTTGGGCCGCTATCTTTTGGGCGACGCAACTCAAGTGCTGTTTTGAATAAACGGGTTCTGAACCGACGGTTGGATTGCTAATAAGCGAATTAGTTCAATTTTCTTGATGACTCAATTTACAAAGTGTATATTGTTCAATGTTCCAAATTCTCAAGTATTGATGGAATCTGTTATCCTAAACGTTAAACAGTTGGCCATCTGTAATTTAGTTATTTAGTAAAATTATTAAAGGACAATTTAAACATAGTAAAGGGCCATTAAATTGGATAAACGATTGATAAACAGCGACTAGCCACAGTGTAGTTTACACACCATGTAAATGGACAAAATAGCAATGTCGACACGAATGGTCAAGATGATATAGGTCTATTCTAAAATGTGTTTTTTTTTCATTACCACCTCCCATCCAAAATTTAAACTCTTCCGGAGGGGAGGTGCTAAGGAAAAAAGAACTTGCATTGTTTAGCCATGAATGGTGGAGGGTGATGAGCAGTGTGTTTGTGGTAGAAAGAACCTTAAAATGGCAAAGAGTTGATGGTGAACCGAGATAGAAACGGGCGAGTAGAGATGAGGTGCACAGGCCAAAGAAGGAAGAGTGTTATGTCCTATCTATATCTAGAGAATAACAAATAGAGTAAGAAAAAAATAAGATAGATGCGCAATCAGGCTGTATTTCTTGCCTTAAATCCAATCCCCCTTATTGTTGCATATTCCTTTTTATTTAGAATTTGAACGACGTTGTATGGAATTCGAATTTGTGGTTTATTGTTCTAGCTTATTATTAAGTGTTATAGCTTTTATCCATAGAAAAAAAAGATATTGGTCTCTGTGTTTCCTTTTTGTCTTCATTGTATAGTGGTTTCACAACTCAGCTGAGAATATTCTGCGCCACTCAAGCTGTATCTAAAATGCCACCGTGTACTTGCGTTCCTAATAAGATCACCTTTGACAAGTTTCTCCTACATCAGCATTGTATTAGAGAATACGACCATAGGCAGCTACTTATGTTTGTCATCAATGGCGTCATGTATTGAGCTCTTAAAGTGGTGCATCTACGTATGCTTTCATTACATTGTTAATTTGTTATTGTTCAGGACAGCGATTATTAGCTAAGGATTTGAGTGAACTATAATTTGATCTTATCCTGCAAGCGTAGTGTATTTATTTCAAGGAATACTAATCTTTTTTGAACATGAAGAAGTGATTGTTTGACCTTCGAACTGCATTTGTTGATGTTTAATGCACCATCATTGTACGCGACTTTTGTTCCTGCAAGTCAACGAAATAGAAAAAAAAACAAGTGGTGGACCTCATGTTAAAAAAACGAGTATAATGCGTTGCATCTCAAGATAGCAATGCGTGGTAGGCACGGCACCCTTCGTCGACGTCACTTGAGTGTAAAACGTTGATCATCTCTTATTATCGTTTCTCAAAACTCTCTAAGAGCTGTGGCATTGGCTATGACTATGAGATAGACACCCAAGCTAATCTTTACACGGGAACCAAATTGCCCTTTTTATATCAATACGAAATTAGAATATCTTCCATTTGACAAGAGGCATGGATTGGCGATTTTTAATTTTTTGCCCTCGTCATCGCACAGTGTGTTGCAATTGCAAGACTAAACAAAATGGGGACATGGATTTAGGGTTTGTTTTTTAGGATAAATCACAGGATTACAATCCTTGACAGCTGCTTCCATTAACAAATTCAAAAAACAACTGCTTTAGGATAGTGTTGACACTCAAATTGGGCCAAAGGCCAAACCGGTCTGACCGGTTTGCCAAACCGGTCAGACCGGTTTCGTTCTGTAATTCGAGTAGGATTAGGATTCCGAGTTTAATTCCATATTGTAACCTATTCGAAAGGGGTAAGACTTCCCCGGCCTATAAATATAAAGGCTAGACGGCCGATTGAGGTATTCCCAATCGAATCAAACACTTTTATCTTCTATTTGTGTATCTCTCAAACCCTAATCTTTTCCAACCCCCATATTCTGTTCTTTGCTCGTCTCTACGGCGTTCAAGGACGTTCTAGGTGGCCTGCCGACCCTAGAGCAACCCTAGATTAGCTCGAGCTCCGACGGGGTCCCTCCCGAGCTTGAGTTTCTAGGTCTTCACGACCTCCCGACCAGAAGCGGTCTGACCGGTTCTGTAAACCGGTCTGACCGGTTTGCCCCGGGAAGTCAGGAGTTGGCCGTTGTGACGGCCGTGCTGCGCGTTTGATCGATCTTCGAGTGTGTTGGCGCGCTTTCGTGTCAACATACTTTTTGGCGACTCCGCTGGGGAAGATTAATCTGGTGCTACAACCGATTACATCTACTCCAATCATGTCTGGATCGACGTGCGACCTCGACAAGGACAACATCATCGCCGCGACGATGGAAGAGCTCACGGACGAGGAGCGGAAGCGGTACCTGATCGCTGAGGAGCACTTCAGGACGCAATTCCTGAAGGGCTTCAAGAAAGATCGCGGTGGCCTTGTCAAGAGGGTAGAGGAATTCGTCATGCCGGCTTTCAAGCTGGCGAACGACCAAGTTGAAGAACTTCCTAAGGTAACTGGCGAATCCTCTGATTTGTTGCAGCAAATTACTCGCATGATGGATGATAAATTACTTGCTGCACAAACAGTTACTAGTGAGTTGATTGCTAATATGTCGGGTAATTCTGATAAGGGTAAAAATAATATAGAATTTAATGAATTGCCTAACTCAACTCCTAGCTCATCAGGCATGCCAGAGCATGTTTTAGATCCTAATTTGGGCATGCCGTTGAATTTTTATGCGGGTCAAACACCTTACCCTGGTTCGGTCCCCGAACCGGTCAGACCGGTTTGTATAACCGGTCAGACCGGTTTGCCGCCCAATGGCAGTCAGGCCGGTTCCATGAGTTCGGGGGCAACTAGTGCGATGGTTTTATCAAATACTACTAGTTCTGGTCCTGTTTTTACTGTTCCACGCACTACGGTTCCAGGAGGTATACCCCACGGATCTGGCTCGTTTCACGCGCCGATTCCGAATACTTCCTATAACACAACGTATGGTGTTCCCCGCATTCCACAAAACAGAGGTGACGGGAATTACCAAGCCGAGCTAGCTAAGTTCAAAGAAGACATAGCAAATACACTTAGAACAAGGCTCGGGCTTGAATTGGGTAGTTCACGTTTATATCAAAAACCGTATTTGCCTGAATTTGATTTGGTTCCTTATCCTAATGGTTGGCGTGTTCCTGATTTTATTAAGTTCAGTGGTGAAGATAATAGAACTCCTTGGGAACACATTAGTCAATATGTTTTGCAATTAGGAGAGGCATCTTTTTATGAGGCATTGCGTATACGGTTGTTCTCATTGTCTTTAACCGGGACTGCTTTTTCATGGTTTTCTTCGCTTGCTCCTAATTCTATTCAAAATTGGACTCAATTGGAGCGTAAATTCCATGATCATTTCTTTAGCGGAGAAAACGAAGCAAAATTATCTGATTTAACATCGGTTAAGCAAAGCCGAGAGGAATCGGTTCTTGATTATTTTAAGAGATTTAAAGATATTAAGAACCGATGCTTTAACATAACTGTTTCTGAAAAAGATTTAGCAGATTTGGCTTTTGTAGGCTTACGGTCTCATTACAAGGAAAAATTGGAAGGTTCTGATTTTCTCACTATTAATCACTTGCAAATGAAGGCCATGAGTCTAGAATTGAAATTTAAAAATGCAAAAGAATCTGCTAAACCCCATCGTTCGAATGTGCATATTATTGATAATGATTCTGATAGTTCGGACGATGATAAAGAAATTTATGCCGCTGAATTTGTTTGGTCATCAAAAAGTAAACCTGGTTCTTGTCCTTCATTAAAGCCGATCCAGAAAAATCGGCAAGAAGAAAAATTTACTTTTGATGTAGCCAAGTGTGATCGTGTTTTTGATGAATTGCTTAAGAATGGCTTTGTTAAACTTTCTCATGCAATTCCACCAGCCAATCAATTGAAAAATCGTGCATATTGTAAATGGCATAATTCTTTTTCTCACGCAACAAATGATTGCAATGTTTTTCGACGACAGGTACAATCGGCCCTAAATGAAGGTCGATTAGTGCTCGCTGAAATGCAAGTTGACAAGGCTCCTTTCCCTGTTCATACCTTGGATGTGAACACCAAGATGCTGATTCGGCCGGAACAAGCCGATGGAGCTAAAGGGAAGAACGTGGTGATTGGAGATCCGAGGCCGGAGATAGTTAATGACAAAGTTCCGGCCAGAACAGTGATGATTGGGAGGACTCTTGATGGAAAAGAGTCTCTGAAAATTACAATTAACACATCAAGACCCGGGGGGCAAGGAAGTTCTTTGGAAGAGAATCAGTTTGCTAACCAGGCGAAACCGGTCAGACCGGTTTCTCAAACCGGTCAGACCGGTTTGTCTCCAGACCGTCCAAGAACTTTCAAGCCTAAGCGCCCAGAAGTGGGTACTTGGAAATTCAATGAGCCAAAGATTCAAGGGAGGGTTCTGAAGCAAGGACCTACTTTTTCGCAGCTCATGAACAAGTACACAAAGGCCGTTCAAGTTGATCGGCCGACAAAAAAGAGACAGAGGTCACCACAGCGATGGAACAGTCCTACAGATTATAAACGTCGTGGTGGTGCTATTGGAAATTCGGTGCATAACCGATTAGGCTCGTACGAACCAGGTCGCTTCACCGCTTTTCAAAGCGGTCAGACCGGTTTTGTGAACCGGTCAGACCGGTTTCGGTCTGAGCCACACATTCATGTTCCTCCTAAGCAAGAATACCGTATCAAGGAGAAAAAGGAGGATATGCAAGCCCAAGCCAGTAAATTTATAAAAATTGGCGAGATTCCAGTGGCTATACAAGACTTGGGTACAAAGCCGATGGTCATTGGAGATTCGGCTCCTGTTCCAGTCAAAAGACCAATCATGGTTAATGATCATGGGGCTAGCAGTAGCGAAGGCGTAAAGAAGATCTTCCAGCCAAGATGGTGTCCTTCCGGCTTGACTCACACGCAAAAGCGGAAGCTACAGCGCCTACGGAACAAAGAGAAGAGGGAACAGGAAGCCGAGAAGTTGAGGGATGAACATTTCAACAAGTATAGACCCATGATTCCTCAGACCAAGACCTGGCGAGTTGTGCAGCCAGCAGCACAACCGGTCAGACCGGTTTCAGAGACCAGTCAGACCGGTTCTGATCAGCCCACCGCTGCAGAAGCGGTCAGACCGGTTTATGGAACCGGTCAGACCGGTTTGTCGACAGAGGCAGGGGCCAAAACTACTTCAACCATCAATGCTACTC
Organism: Echinochloa phyllopogon; assembly: GCA_033239725.1. Classification (NCBI taxonomy): domain Eukaryota; kingdom Viridiplantae; phylum Streptophyta; class Magnoliopsida; order Poales; family Poaceae; genus Echinochloa; species Echinochloa phyllopogon. The sequence goes on along the minus strand of BTCW01000002.1, from coordinate 41,516,848 downwards.
CACCAATTTCTCCAGTGGTTGAAGATGAAGAATTAGTTGATTTTGAGCCTTCTCCAGAACGTGACAACATGGAAATTAATGTTGTCTATTTATCTTCTGATTATTATGTCGTGCCAGAGGAGGAAATTTCTCATCTTCAATTTGGGCCTCGAGATGCTGTGTTTCAGAAACCTAGTGAATCAGAAAATCATCTCAAAGCTTTGTATATGAGAGGGCACATCAACGGGAAGCCAATTTCTCGTATGTTGGTTGACGGTGGAGCTATTGTGAATCTCATGCCATATTCTCTCTATAAGAAGATTGGCGGGAAAGACGAAGAATTGATCAAGACGAACATGACGGTCAGTGGAGTTGGTGGAGGTGATCCCATTGGTGCCAAGGGGGTGACTTCTATGGAGTTGACCGTCGGGAGCAAGACTATTGCTACGGCTTTCTTCGTCTCCGAGGTGCAAGGTAACTTCAGTTTAATCCTTGGTCGAGATTGGATTCATGCAAATAAATGTATTCCATCTACCTTGCATCAATATCTTATTCAGTGGATCGGCGATGAAGTTGAAGTTGTCCATGGTGACAATTCTTCCTTTGTTGCAACGGCCGATTCCGATTCTCTTAGTGCAAATGAGAAGGTCCAATGTTTGTCGGGCATGGATTTGACCGACTATGAGTTGATCAGTTGCACCAAGGATGGTTTCGTTCCTGCTACATTAAAACCGATAGAAAATCGGTTGAATTACTTATTGTAATTAATGGAGCAACGGAATCAACAGAGACAAACCGGTCAGACCGCTTCTGGAAACCGGTCAGACCGGTTTGGGTCTGAACAGCGCCGACCGAGCCAAACCGGTCAGACCGCTTCTGGGAACCGGTCAGACCGGTTTGCGTCTGGACAGTGGCTTCAAGACCGAATTGATCATCATCGAGTTCATTCGGCCGGCACGTTCGAAGCTATTGAAGATCTTGGTGATATAGACAAATTGGGTCAGGGTTTTACATCAGCTGATCCTTTAGAAAAAATAGATATTGGTGATGGTACTATTCCTAGACCTACTTTTGTAAACAAAAATTTATCGGCTGAGTTTAAAGCCGAATTAATAAATTTGTTGAAAGAGTATGTCGATTGTTTTGCTTGGGAGTACCGTGAGATGCCTGGTTTAAGTCGTGACTTAGTTGAGCATCGTTTACCAATAAAAGCCGGTTTTAGACCTTTTAAACAATCGGCTAGACGTTTTAATCCCGCGATTTATGACCGAATAAAAGAAGAGATTAATCGTTTATTAGATGCTGGTTTTATTCGGACTTGTCGTTATGCGGAGTGGATTTCTAACATTGTTCCCGTTGAAAAGAAAGATTCGGGAAAGCTTAGAGTTTGCATTGATTTTAGAGATCTTAATAAAGCCACTCCAAAAGATTCATATCCAATGCCTATAGCCGATGTCTTAATCAATGAAGCTTCTGGACATCGTGTTGTTAGTTTTCTTGATGGTAATGCCGGATATAATCAAATTTTTATGGCCGAAGAGGATATGCACAAAACGGCCTTTCAATGTCCGGGATTTATTGGTTTATTTGAGTGGGTAGTTATGACCTTTGGATTAAAAAATGCTGGTGCAACCTATCAAAGAGCTATGAATTTAATCTTTCATGATTTACTTGGTGTTATTGTGGAAGTATATATTGATGATATTGTAGTTAAATCGGATGGTTTAGATTCTCATTTAGCCGATTTAAAACTTGCTCTTGAAAGAATGCGGCGGTATGGTTTAAAGATGAATCCACTCAAATGTGCTTTTGGTGTTTCGGCTGGGAAGTTTCTTGGGTTTGTTATTCATGAGAACGGCATAGAAGTTGATCCCAAGAGAATTGAAGCTATGAAGAAAGTCGAAGCTCCTATTTGCAAGAAGGACTTGCAAAGGTTTCTAGGCAAGGTAAATTTCTTGAGAAGGTTTATAATTAATTTGTCTGGGAAGGTTGATGCTTTTACTCCTTTACTTCGGTTAAAGAATGAAGCCGATTTTAACTGGGGGGCAAAACAGCAAGAAGCTTTTGAGAAGATCAAAGAATACTTGTCTTCACCACCGGTGCTTCGGGCGCCTAAGCGAGGAGTTCCATTTAGACTTTATGTGGCGGCCGAAGATAGAACTATTGGAGCTGTTTTGACTCAAGAAATCGGCAACAAGGAGTATGTGATCGCTTATGTAAGCCGACGGCTCATTGATGCAGAAACAAGGTATACTTTCATTGAGAGGCTATGTTTATCCTTGTATCATGCTTGTACTCAATTGCGGCATTATCTACTATCTAGTACTTGCATCGTGTTGTGCCAAACCGATGTGATTAAACATATGTTGCAAAAGCCGATATCTAGTGGAAGAATCGGCAAGTGGGCTTATGCTTTGGTTGAGTATGATTTGACTTGTGAACCTTTGAAATCAATGAGAGGTCAAATTGTAGCCGATTTTATTGTTGAACATCGGATAAATGATACTTGTGAGTTCGACGTCGGCTATGTTAATTGTATACCATGGAAGCTATACTTTGATGGATCGGTTTGCAATGATGGTCAAGGAATTGGTGCTGTTTTGATTTCTCCAAGTGGCGCCGTTTTTGAGTTCTCAAACCGATTGGAAGAAAAGCGAACCAATAATCAAGTTGAATATGAAGCTCTTCTATTTGGCTTGGAATTTTTGCAAGACATGGGAGTAAAACATGTTGAAGCTTTTGGTGATTCGCTCCTGGTGGTACATCAAGTATCGAAGGTATGCCAATGTTATAACGGTTCATTAAATGCATATCTTGATAGATGTCTCGATATTATTGCTTCTTTTGATGAATTTACTATCAAACATATTCCGAGACAAGATAATGATAAGGCAAATACTCTGGCTCAGAAAGCATCTGGTTATATGGTTGCAAAGAAATATTTCTATCTCCAAAAACCGATGCGAACAAAAGCCGAGATTCTGGTTCTGGACGAACCGGTCACACCGGTTTCAGAAACCGGTCAGACCGGTTGTACTGCCAGAACCGGTCTGACCGGTTCTGAAAGCGGTCAGACCGCTTTGTCCCCTGACAGAAGCAAAAATACTTTAGATAATGCTAATCAATCCAAAGTTAAAGACCAGGATTGGAGAATGCCTATTATTACTTATTTGAAAGATCCTGGTCGTGGTGCAGAGAAAAATATTCGGCGAGTATCATTTAAGTATATTTTACTTGGCGATGAACTCTATCGTCGAAACGCCGAAGATTTATTGTTGAAATGTCTTGACTCGGATCAGGCCAAGGTTGCCATGGCTGAGGTCCATGAAGGTATTTGTGGTACGCATCAATCGGCTCCGAAGATGAAGTGGTTACTTAGACGAGCCGGTTTCTATTGGCCTACTGTGACGGCAGATTGTTTTAAATATTACAAAGGATGTGAAGAATGTCAGAAGTTTGGAAATTTGCAACTTGTTCCTGCTGCATTGATGCATCCTATTATTAAGCCATGGCCATTCCGAGGTTGGGGATTGGATTTTATTGGACAAATTAATCCTCCATCATCCAAAGGACATCGTTTCATATTGGTTGCTACGGATTATTTTACTAAATGGACTGAAGCGATTCCTTTGAAGAATATGACGCATCGAGAGGTGATTGAGTTTGTTACTCAGAATGTTATTCATAGATTCGGTATTCCTCAAACATTGACAACAGATCAAGGTACTTCTTTTATGTCTAAGGAGGTACGTGAATTCGCTGAATCCTATAGAATTAAGTTGCTCAATTCATCTCCATATTACGCTCAGGCTAATGGACAAGCCGAGTCAAGTAATAAAACTTTGATTAAATTAATCAAGAAAAAAATAGCTGAAAATCCTAAGAGATGGCACGAAGTTTTATCTGAAGCATTATGGGCTCATCGTATATCTAGACATGGAGCTACTAAGGTTACTCCTTTTGAGCTTGTTTATGGTCAAGAGGCCGTTTTACCTGTTGAGGTGAATCTGGATGCTTATAGATTGGCTAAACAAAATGACCTTGATGCTGTTGATTACCACAATTTGATGTTGGACAATATTGATGAGGTAACCGACAAAAGATTGGAGGCTTTAAAGGAGATTGAAAAAGATAAGCTTCGGGTTGCTAGAGCTTACAACAAGAAAGTGCGAGGAAAATATTTTCAAGTTGATGAGCTTGTTTGGAAGACGATCTTGCCTATTGGATCAAAAAGCAACAAGTTTGGTAAATGGTCACCAAGTTGGGAAGGGCCTTATAGAGTTGTCAAAATCATCTTTGGGAATTCTTACATGTTGGAGACACTGAAGGGAGATCCTTTGCCTAAAGCTATCAACGGGAGATATCTGAAGAAATTCTATCCAAGTGTTTGGCAAGATGCGTGAAGATCAATGGCCGATATATTGGTAAAAATCGCCCTTAGTATAAATTTTTAGCTCCTGAGTTGTATTTACTTGCTTTTTAGTTCTCAAGTTCACTAAAAACGCAGGGGGGCATGTGTTGACACTCAAATTGGGCCAAAGGCCAAACCGGTCTGACCGGTTTGCCAAACCGGTCAGACCGGTTTCGTTCTGTAATTCGAGTAGGATTAGGATTCCGAGTTTAATTCCATATTGTAACCTATTCGAAAGGGGTAAGACTTCCCCGGCCTATAAATATAAAGGCTAGACGGCCGATTGAGGTATTCCCAATCGAATCAAACACTTTTATCTTCTATTTGTGTATCTCTCAAACCCTAATCTTTTCCAACCCCCATATTCTGTTCTTTGCTCGTCTCTACGGCGTTCAAGGACGTTCTAGGTGGCCTGCCGACCCTAGAGCAACCCTAGATTAGCTCGAGCTCCGACGGGGTCCCTCCCGAGCTTGAGTTTCTAGGTCTTCACGACCTCCCGACCAGAAGCGGTCTGACCGGTTCTGTAAACCGGTCTGACCGGTTTGCCCCGGGAAGTCAGGAGTTGGCCGTTGTGACGGCCGTGCTGCGCGTTTGATCGATCTTCGAGTGTGTTGGCGCGCTTTCGTGTCAACAGATAGTGAAGGGAGAGACACTAAGGCCATACTCGCACACAAATGAGCTGCCTCGTTGCCCTCACGGTTTATAAAGAGATATCAAACAAACGAAAAACTCTGCTACCGTCTCAGATTTCTTACTATAGACCTGCAGTAGCACAACGGTCACCCTCTTCTGATCGAAGCGATGACACGATAGCACAAGGGTTTGTTCGGAAGAGCGGGATTTGCTCAAAATTTCGTCGAAAGCTAGTCAACCAGTCCTCCTTGGATGTGGATATCAAGGGGCCCAAATCGGCCCGATGCGGCCCAATTGCATTCCGCAGGCTAAGCCCATTGGGCCACTCCTTCGCAGTCTCATCACTAGTCAGTCCCACTTCGCCGTCCTCCCCGTCACGACTGACTGACTGAGCAGCCACTTCCCACCTCCTCGTCGGCGTGGACGCCGTAGGCGGGTAGGCCACCGCCGCCTCGCCTCCATGAAACCAACGCCAGCGGGCCAGCGGCCAGCGCCTTCTCCATCCACATCTCCTCCGCCGTCGCCTTCCCCAGGAGCAACCTGAACGGCATCCTCTCGCCTCGGCCGAGTCGAATCGTCGAGCCGTGATTCTCTTCCCCTCAACGGTAATGTACCTCCTCCGGTCCGGGTCCCCGTTTCCCCGCGATCCTCTCCCTTTTCCTCGGGATTCTCCGATGACTTTAGCGCTGGCGATTCGGTATCGCTGCGGCGGTGTCGAACGGTGACTAGCGCGCCCGCCCCCCGGCGGGTGAGGCGGGCAGGCGCACGATTCAGAGCTCACTTCGTTGTGCCGGTAGTCGGTCGAGTTTCCTAGTCGCGTTGCGCGGCGTGTCGTTGTTGGAATTGACGCTGGGTTTGTGAGGTCGTCACTTATTAGCAATTAGAGAGAACCGGATCAATCTTCTAGTTTTCAGTTGGTGCGCTATTTGATCACGCATTATCATAACATCGAAGTGTGCTGTGCTATGTGTGGGTTTTTTCTCGATGCGTTGGCTCGTTTGATCGGACTGGCGCTCTTTATGGCCATGGTAAACTCAAGTGCTTTTAATTTTACTGTTTATTTTTCTCGAATAAGCAGGAGAGCTGTGTATCATTATCATTGTATTAAGAAGAATAGAAAATGTTTGTTCTTGTAACATAATTTTTTACTGTTTATCATTCTTGATGTATTGTGTTAATCCGTGTGTAGATGTAGCTGCCATTTTTACAAGATATCCGTTATATTGGTTTCCTTCCTTGGTTGATCTTGCATTGATTTGCTTGGTTGTTTTGACATCTGTTATATTCATTGGTTGATCTTACATTGATTTTCTTTTGTTCTGTAATTCTGTTTAGTCCTGTAGCTCTTTCCCTTTTCTAATCTTACATTTAGGTCTCATGGTCTTCTTGGTATATATGCCATCATGAGGGATATGCAGTCCAGGTTCTTTTGACGAAAAATAAAATTGTCACAGAAATTCCAGTTTATAGGGCCTTCAGAACTGCAGATCCTGCATCTGCAAGGTTCAGGGAGAAAAAACATGGAGGAGAACCTGCCATGCAGGATGATACTTGAATAATGGAACACTAATGGGCAGGATGTCACATCCATGGCCTCCTTCATTCTGCTTGGAGAACCACCAAGAAAATTTATACTTGAATAATTTTTTTTGATACTTGAACTTTGGAACACCAGTGACTTTTGTAACTGAACAACTTTTCTTATGATTGCTAATATGAACATAGTAATCTTTTACTGAGGCTGGTGACATAAGAAGATGACCTCCAAATGGTAGTTATTTTCATATGATATAAGTCAATTACTCTAGTGCTTAACTGTCAACTAACATGTCATATGTTTTCAACTGTTTTATGTGGATTTTAGTTTCTGAGTTGTTTATGGTGCTCCTTGCTGTAGATGTTTATCTGTATCTGTACTTCAGCTTGATCCCAGGAACCTGTTAAGCCACCCATATAATATTGTTAAGAACCGGTAAAGTCTAAAGGAACTATTCTCCTAGAACAACATGCCTGATTTCCCATATCAGTAAACAGAGGGAGAGTTGTTGATATTGATCGTGAATTTCTGTGTGCCTCTTTCTTGCATATGTATAAGGGGGTGGAGCATGATCTTCTTTTCACTGCTTGTATTGTGTCTTTATTTTTTTAGGCGGTATCACTTGTTTCTTGAAATAGCTGTTGTCTGATGGGGTGACCAAGCACAATTATTCATCACTAAATGGGTTAGAGCCTTTTATTTTTGCATATATAAGTGATGAGTTGTCCCTATTAATGCTAAAGACACCACTTAAGATACATAGCTTGATTATGGCCTGCAGAGCATTAGGAAAACACACTTCTCTCCTAAAAACCATATGTTCCAAACCAAGGAAATTAAGCTTTGAATCTGTTCACTATGTTATAAGAAGCAAATTATTTCTGTTAGATTTAGAGTATTCCCCTTCTAGATGTTGATACTTCAATCTTTGTAGACTTTGTGCTTGTGTGAGATTCTATCTAGAGGGAGGGCTTTTTGTTTTTTGTGTCATTCAGTGTCTAACATCTACAGTTGTATTATTCTAAAATAGGAAGTTTCTGTCCTACCTTCTGCCACCAACACCACTCTCCTTTTGGCAATTGAAGTATAATGCGGCAACTGGTGCTCCGAGATTGTATATTGCTGAGAAGTCTCTGATGTTGAAATTTTGCCGCCATCCTGGTGCATAAACTGTTTGTCGTGCTTGCTGTTTGAATAGCACAAAAACAATTCGATGAATTCCAGCAGGTAGCCTTGGGCTTTCGTAGGGAACTATTTCATTGCCTGAAAAAGTGTGTATTCCTTGTTAGAAAGCTTTGCTGTGATTTCAATATTTAAGGCAAAGGCTAGCTCTAGCCATTTTTCAGTACTGACTTTTCTAACTGTTTTTCACTATCTGATCCTCAACATTGAGTTTAGTGGCACCATCCTACCCACCCACCCACACAAATAGCTTTTGGTTATGGAGTTATTGCTACCTATACGTCCTATATCATATACCCTTGTATCATCCAAAGCTGCACGTATATTATCAACAGGTGGAATCTTCCCATTATTAACCATACACGAAAAGGGAGGTAAATCATTCTGAGTGCTTAGTTACTGTTGGAGTATGGAGTTGTAATAGGCCCATCTAGGCCCATGTATGGATAACTATATACCCACCCATTAGGGTTGGAAGAATACATGGAAAAATATCCCAAATAGCATGGTATCAGAGCTATTTGGGGATGTTCGGGTCCTCCATGTACCGACCACCTCCCAGTTTGCAGACATCTTCACGAAGGGTCTTCCCTCCTCGACGTTCTCGGAGTTTCGCACCAGCCTCAACATAGCGGGTGGCTAGTTGTGGCTGCGGGGGCCCTGTTGTGTGGTGTCTTTCTTTGTTGTCCAGTCTTGAACACCGCTGCGTCGGTAGTTCAGACTGCGGGGGAGTGTTGGAGTATGGAGTTGTAATAGGCCCATCTAGGCCCATGTATGGATAACTATATACCCACCCATTAGGGTTGGAGGAATACATGGAAAAATATCCCAAATAGCAGTTACCATCAGCAGTGAATCATAAATTCGCAAAATGGATGAGGTATATTATGATTATGATATTTTAGTTTTGTAATTTGTTCAAAATTTACTTCAAATTTTCTTGTTGTCTTGAATGATTACCAAAAAAAGTTTGTCTATCTGCTGGCCTAAGAAAAACAGAACTTGGTAAGCCCATCAGAATATTGGGCCAACTAAAGATATGTTTATGACTCTGTTAATGCTGCCTGACTTCCAAGAAGTCCCTGATGCAGTTCTCAAAAAAGTTACAAAACTAGTGTTTTGCAATAACTGATAACCATTAGTATGTTTTTTTATCCCCATGCTAATATGTGATACTTGTGAGATTAGTTGGCAGCTTCTTCAAGGGGACCCTATACCAGAAAGCAATTTGGCAACCTTATGGTCTCGATCTAAACACCAAACTCTTCCAGAATTTTATTTTTGTCTTGAAATGGAAGTTCTAACGTTTAAAGTTCTGTAGGATGCCTCAAAGATTTTTTATATAGCTTTATCCTGTATTTCCGTGGGCCCACACAGAAGATACCATCTGCTGACCATTGCATATTGTCAAGCAGTGAAGCAGGTAACAATATCCATCTACTTGATTTCCTGTAGAAGCCTCGACACACTGACTAAGGTGATCAAGTGGGCCCACAGAAAATAACATGATCTCAGATACTCAACTTGAGGCGCTGTTGGGCAGATAACAACCGTCCAACTGCTTAACCTGCATCAAAATAGGTGCAGTCACATATTAGAGTGGGGCCCATCCCCCTCTCTCTAAGGTGCTTTACATTTGATTCATAGGTATGCATCGTTAAATTATTATGTGTAGTTTAGTCTTCAATAAGGTTACCCATTCCTATTCTTCTCAATTGCTGAATTATGCTAAATATAAAAGGTTAGAGAATTATGAAAATGTAGTAATAAGAAGTGACTTGCAGACATTATGGCAATTAAGGAGATCGAACTAAATCAGGATGTCTGACGGAAAAAATAATGTCACCTTTTCCATTTAACCTACAGTAAATTCACTTAGCTTATACTCAGCACAGATAGTACATGATGCAGATGTCAGGTTATGGTATGTTACATGACACCACTTGCAACTGGTAGGGGGGGGGGGGCGATTTAGACAACTATTAATTGATCTTAGTTCAGTACAAATTATTGAATTTACTACAAGTCCATGCAAGCATTTTTCTTCAAAATGTGACATTGGTACTACTAAGCATGGGTGTCATGTACAATAACAGAAGCATGCAACATGGCATACATGTATAAAGGTTTCGTTGTAAATGATGTGTTACATATTATCTCCCAAAGGAAATTAATGTTAACATTTGCTCACCAAAACTATTACTTTGTGTCTTCGTCAAAGCCTCATATCTCTTTGCTAAGTTCATAAGTATCAATTATTTGGTCAAACTTAACGTGTTACATTGCATTAGTTCTTCCATAGTTGCTTCTTTCTATCATCAAATGTTTTGTCATTTGACATAGATTTAACTGACTATATGATTTTCTTACATTGCTTAGAGCAAGGTGCTGGTGAAAAACTTTTACATTTAGTGGAAAATGACACGGGTTATGTATATCTGATTGTGATATAAAGTGAATCTTGAGTTGTTTTCCTTTTGTGTTACTGTAACAAAAATGTTCAAGATCTAGTCAAAAAGAAACTTTGAAGATCTGTATCTTATATGCTGATTGAGTATAAGAATAGGTTAGATAATGTGTTACCCACCGAAACGGACGTCTCTTGCCTCTGGTATATCTGTCACCAACCTGTAGAAAACAGACAATAAGGAAAGAAACAAGGGTCATCTTTAATAAGCATTACAATCACTAATGCACAATACAGATAATTCAGTAATTAACCTTTTTACGACAAAATTAAGCACACAACTATGAATACCATACATGAATCAGAAGATTAATGTTCATTTAAGAGGTTAACTGGAGCGTTTGTGTCAATGACAACTGAGGTGCCCCTTCGTAGATCACACTAATAAATTTAACCTATTCTATGATTTTTTATATATTCTGGTGGTTGATTCTTAATAGGAAGTAGCAATATAGAATTTGATCAATTAACCAAACAAAAAACTTCATTTCTGCAAATAGCTATCTTGTATCATGTTACATTGGACCATAATATTATAATTTTATGAATTGATACCTTCTGCTACTTTGGTCAACTTCTAGATACTCCTAGCCACAAATCTCATAGTTTATGATTTTTCTAGATAATCTTAACCACGATTCTCAAGCTTATAATCTCCTTGTAAATTAAACATTTATAGTTGTCAGTTGAGCATGCTAAGTATTGCTTTAGCAATATATGCCAGTGGTACATAGTATAAGTGGCAGTGATAACACTTGGTTCTTATACCCACAGCCTACAGAGACTTCTTTCCTTAGTTGGTGGGAGAAGGCTAGTAATGCTGCCGAGGGCCTAGTAAGACAAGGAATCAATTCTCTAATTATTCTGGGAGCTTGGACACTATGGAATCACCGGAACAGGTGTGTGTTTGATGGTTCCTCTCCAAATGTTGCTGGAGCCTTGGTCAGTGCTAAAGAGGAGCGCCGGTTGTGGACCTTGGCAGGGGCTCGAGGATTATCCCTCCTGACTGACCCCCTCCCTGGTGATTAGTTTTCTTTTTGAGTTGTGTTGGTCGCCAGATTTGTTTTGTTCCTGTGTAAGTGTGCAGTGTGCTTTGTGTTTGTTGTGTGTGAGTGTGTGAGTGGGTGTGGATTTATCCGTGCAGAGGGTGTTTGTATTGGGGGTTCTTATACCCATTCTTCTTCTTAATATAATGATGCGCAGCTCTCCTGCGTTTTCCGAAAAAAAAAATAACACTTTCTTTTGATGAGTTCTTTAAACTCTAGTCTAAGCAACAAGCCTTTCACCCCCATGGTTCAGGCTATCAGTATAAGTGTAACTTTTGCATGCATGAATATGTGACATTTTTCATGTCAATCTTGTAAATAATGCCTTATTTAATAAATACTATTAAAATTTTAAATTTACCTTGCTATGTTTTATAATCGTAACAAGTGATCTTAAGGTAGCCAGGTTAGAATGTGAGGTTCATTACTTTTTCTCTTTAATCTATCCATGAAGTAAATAATTGACAGTTTTTTCTATAGTGCTTTTCAGAGTACCTTGTCCATGTCTAGTTTGTAAAATATCTTCTTGATGAATTAGAAAGTATTGCAATGATTATTACTTATTTCATTTCCAAGTTACGTATATCAACTTAACTTGAAACTAATAAATGATGAAAATAAACTGACAGTGAACAAAGAGATTTAGGTTAAGTGGACTACAGTTATAGGGAAAAAAATTTACGCTATCGCAGAAACTGTGCTTTCTTACCCAATAGCATACACAACAAGATTTCTTCAGATGTTGATGGATGGAAAAGAAACACCCCCCTCCTTTTTTGAGAGGGCTGCATCCAATCCTGCAGGTTATCTAGGTAAGGGGTTCTTGAACTACAAACATAAAAAAGGTGGCAAGTAGTATTCATTTGCTTTTTTGTGAAAGGTGGTGCTATCCAGAGTTTAGAAAAGATGCAATGCAACACCATACTTGAATAATAAATATAATAAGCTCTCACCATTGTAGATATTCCCTGTACTCTGGTTTGCTTGGACTTGGTGCATCAGGATCCACCATAACCTTAGAAGATGGAACTTTGAACTTTAGCATTTATATATTGATAGGTGCAGTTACATGTGTTATAAAGGAGCTGAGACTTGATTCTACATCACAAAGGAGAAAAAAGATGGTCATTTGTTGACCTTACTGGATGGTGTTTTTCTAGACCAAAAGCAGCATAAGTTGCGATAAACTCAAGTTCTTAAGCAACTCTATCAATTTGGATGCGTGTGCATGGTGCAGAATGTATCTCTTAGCAAGAAAGAATGGTAGGGGCATGGGAGTAATTTATCTTGTGTGTACCTTTTCTTAGTTTCTCTTTTTTGGCTTACCACGAAGGCTAGGCTTGAAATTTGTGGTACATTCCACGGGCAGTTATTTAAACTATCCACACGTCAATTCAGTTGTTTAGAGTGTGTAACTTGAGAGAGTGCCACGTAACGGATGTACTTGTAAGGCCTCATCCTATCCAATATCCTTGTACTGGAGAGTACAGACAAGATAGGGTGCAGAAGCATATTCTCAAATAGCATGTAGGATACATGAACTTGATCATCAGAAGGGATAGCCTGTATTTGTTCCCACAACAACATTCAGTGCAACCTAATCAACAATTCCTAGATTGTTGAAAGTGATATGTGCTTACATAAACCAATAATTGTGCAAGTTGTATAGATTATTTAAGTAGACCAGCATCTCTGTGCCGTATAGTTTTTTTTTTTGAGGGAGAAAAGAATCATATACATAATAAATTAGTTAGTGTTTGATGTGCATGGATCACTCTAAGAACCCCTCTAGTTATATTAGGCATTACCTCTTCTCTCATGAGAGTAATATTTTTAGTTGACCTTTTTTGTTGGAATTAAAGTCATGTTCACGTTACTTAATGCAATGCCAAAAACACCTGTACACTACATATCATGATCCTACAATCTATCATGCTCACTTACAAGTGTGTAGAGCTTTGTTTGGTCATGGCCTTCAATCTCAACATGTGGTGCATTGAGCACTGCTGATGCTCGTAGTCCGGTGCCATTTGTGATCTCCTTGTCACCATAATTAATCCTCATTGTTGCTGACTTTACAAAAGGATCCAACACATCACCAATTACCTGGCTCAATGCCAAAGGATCCCTGCCTCGTGACATAGTTCAGTATTACAAAATGAGCTGACAACTAGAGAAGAGAGCTTTGTTGATCTACAACTAGGTGGAAACTACAGTATGGTGGAAGGCTATCAAATGATGTTTTTCCTGTGGGAAGAACAGAGCAGTCCTTCGTAAATTTATATTAGTTGTGAAGCATCCACTTTATGTTCACAACATTCCATTGAGCACTATAAGAAGATGGAATCTTACTTTTCATATTATATTATTATTTTCACTTATAGTTGCTTCTTTGCTGCATGGACTTGTAGAGCACCTATCAACCTCCAGATGGCCTAGTTGTTGTTGAAGCTGTACGATCTTTGTGAATGATATCTATGGTCAGTTTTTCATGCATATATTCTCCAAAGATCTGGAGGTATGTTTAAAGCTTCAAGAGTTAGCCTCCCCTGCATGGCGCCTTGCCTCGGCTTGGCCAAAGGCTCACGATGAGTCATTTCATGTTCAACGATACTTCTCTGAGTGGTGAGCACATAGCTGGAGAAAGATTCTTTGGTTCAACATCACAATGCAGCAGTACGAAACCTGGGGAGGTAGAGGCAGGTCATTAGCAATCTTCATTCTTCTCTTTATTTGCTTTCCCTTGATGGCAGTTGGAGTATCTAGTTCCTATACATGCGTGCTGAATAGTTAGTATTTGTTTCTCCAATTGTATTTATACAAAACTTTCCCCACTCACTCATTGAAGTTTCCCCTTAGAATGATCTAGATATGGCAAATTGCCGCTGCAAACTTTACCACAACATGCATGATCAAAAGCTACAGAAGATTGGTGGTTCATTTCTGGATGACATCCCTATTCTTTTTCAGACAATTGTTTCTATTTTTATATATTAATGTCCGTTTCCGTTTCCATACAACTGTCATGTATTCACTTCTTTCTACTTCGTCCCTTGTCCATAGAATACAGCTGTATGCATGTACAGGATTATTCAGACCAAACAGGAACCAGAGAATCATCTCCTGGCCTGGGTCGGCACATCAATGTGTTGATATCATCAGATGGACTTATTCCAGATTCCTCATGGCATTTAAAATCTCCTTGAAAGAAGAAATTACACTTTTGATGGCACGAATGGGCATTTAGAATTTCCAAGGAGGGTAGAGTCATGTTATGCTATGCAGCTATGGGGCTTGCATTCAAGATGTCCAGCCACAACACCAAATTCTGCCTCAGCTCTCCACATACTTGTGAATATCGGCAACTGCCATAAACAATCAATGCATATTTTCTTCTTTTTCAGCATGGAATAAAAGGTGAGGACCACTGCCTTCTACATCCTGTACCTTATACTCTACAGTATACTTTGAAACATCATCCTGTACCTTATACTCACTTTGTCGTAAGTTTCGTAATAAGCACTCCGTACTGTCCCATGCTTCTTCACCTTTTCTGACTAGTAGCATATAAGAGTAATAAGACTATATGCCAGTAAGCAACAAATATAATGAATTCAATTACATGCATTAGGGTACTCATTTCGTTCCAGAAGTTATAGCTGCATACGATGCAAATTAGTTTTGACTTTTGACTATCAGATAACTATTACTTTGCACGTGTACTTCGGCAAAGCTGCTTGCAGACATGCAAGTGTACAGTGAGAGCACAAAACACTTTCGAAAGGAATATACTCAACGTCTTACAATCTTCTTGGAATAAAGGTACTGTCTTGCAGATCAGATGGGCATCTGCACAAGGACATTGCAAGCAGAAAGGTAGTGGATCAGCTTTGGATTTTGAAAGTTCTTACATCGCAAGGAGGAAAAGGCACTATGGAATTTCCCCGCACTGCAAACAGCCTACACCCAGCTTCTGTGGATGAACTCTTGCCATGCCAGCCGTTGGTGCTGCCTCTCCTCTCGACTGTTCGTCAGCCAGCTGGAAACGGTGCTAAAGTCAGATCACTTCTAGGTGAGAGCTGAATTTATTCTACTAATGGGCAACCTTATCATTTTTTGAAAATCTGCATCTAAAAGATGCTGTGTAGAGCTTATAGCGCACACTTATTATTTCAGGAGCTATAATGGCTAATGCTGCATGGTCCTGGGCTCTATGCTTGATATCTGCCAAATTACGCGCAACGAGTTTGCAAGATTGACTTTTGGCACTGGGTTGCATGATTGGTGTTATCAATTCCTCGGTACTAACTCTTCCAGTTTGAACAATGCGCGATGGTTCTAGAGGTAAGACACTTGCAATACATACGTGATACCAGTCAAGTGGATGAGCCAGATTGCTTAGGGGGTGTTTGGTTCTATGGACTAAAACCAAAACGGACTAAAATTAGTCCCAAAACGGACTAAAGATCCAAACCCTTGTGACTAAAATCCCTAAAAAGGACTAAAACTCTTTAGCTCCACAAGATGAGCTTATAGGGACTAAAACCACTACTTTTCTACTGGATGCCCCTCCCCCACCCGCTGGCCCACTTGTTCCCTTTTAAGTCTATGGACAAATTAGTCTTTACGCAAGCCATTAAAGCAACTTTAGTCCCTTTTAGTCTAGGGATCCAAACAGCAATTTTAGTCCCTAAGAGACTAATTTTAGTCTCTTGGTTTTAGTCCCTAGGAACCAAACAGGCCCTTAATATGTCATTCGTTGCAGTTGCATGTGTTGTTTAGACGGCCAGCCTGGAACGTGAGACACAACCCTCAAACAGAATAGACTGATGAGAATTTTCAAAAAAACAAAAACAGACTGATGAGGACACTGGGACTTGGTGGTGAACGTCTACTACAGTTGACATAGCAAAATAAATTTGAACAATCCGTGTGTTTAGTTTCAAAAAGAGGTAGGAAAAGTTTGGTGAAAATGTCACATCCGACAATGTAGCGCACTGTAGCACTTTTCGTTTGTTTGTGGTAAATATTGTCCTACCATGACCTAACTAGGCTCAGAAGATTTGTCTCGTCGTGTACATCAAAACCATGTAATTAGTTTTTTTATTTACCCATGTTTAGTGTTCTATGTACGAGGAGAGAGATTTGATGTGATAGACGAATAGTAAAGTTTGGAGAGAGAATTTTGAAAAGTTTGGTGATTTGATGGGAAACTAAACACAGCCGTTTTGAACAGTAAAGTGTGCGGGTGAAGACAAAATCTCGCTTGCACTCCATCGGTACTGTCATCAACAGGCTAAAGTGGACGACAGATGAAGCGCCAAGCCGGGCAAAGCTAACGTCTGATAAAACGTTTGATTTGATAGCAAGAATAATGAATCCATACGTGGATGTGACGCCTAAGTGGGAAAAGGTGACAGATGCTTCTTAGCACAATTTCGATGCGGAGGTATTCAGACCGGTTGGATTCGGCCCAACAGGTTGAGTGCCATGAAATCCAGTTACGCATTGGGCCTGTTGGACTGAATTGGCAGTTTGGCCCGACAATGTTCGAGTGGATTTCTAATGTTTTTATTTCAATTCATGTCTTGGTTGGGCACTTGCGGCGTTAATTTAATATATACATACATTTGCTCAGAACTTGCCAAATTGTACCCGTCCAAACTTTATACATACAAGTTTCATCGTTGAATCTTTGTTTGAGGGCTATACCTAGTTTGTGTTCGATGCGTATTTTGCCTGACTGCGTCCTCGGCCAGAACCAGTTACCATTACCACCCAAATCTGGTGCTTCAGTTTTCTTCCGTGTCTTCTTTTCCTTGCAACGCCAGCGTATTTCTGCTGCCGGCCGGACGACACGCCAGGCAGGGACAGCGAACTCGGTCGTCCAAGACGTGCCTGGCACCTGGAAAGGCCCTTCGAAGGGCGCAAAAGAGAAGTCGTCGAAGCTGCCGCAGCAGCAAGAAACAGCAGCGGGGGCAGCCAGCAGGTGCAGGGCGGGCCTGCGCAAGCGAAGCAACAGAGGAGTGGCGGAATAAAGAAAGGCAGAAAAGGCCAAGGGCGTAGTGCGCAGGTAGTTAAGTCTGGTAAACGCGGGCGGCACACGGCACGGCACGGCACGAGCACGCGTCCACGCTGTCTCGCGCGCCCGCCGTCACGTCGCGTGGCTTGGCGGCTTGGCCCTGCGCCGCGCCTCTGCCTGGCCTCAAACGGAACGGAGGGGCGAGGACCGGACGGACCCCCTCCGTCTCGTCTCCTCTCCTCTCCACGCCACCGAAGCAATCCAGGGCCAGGGCGCCAGCGCCACAACCAAACCCCACCACTCCACCACCCCGCACGAGATCATTTCGCCAGCTCATCCGCCACCGCCCCCCACCTCTCCGCTCGGCTCCCGCGTCTCCTCCTCCTCCTCCCTCCTCGTCGCCGGGCCCCGCCTCTCGCCGCGGCGCCCGCCGGGTGGATCGAGCCCGCTGTCGACCCGTCTCAGGTGAGCCCCTCTGCTGTCTCTCTCTGACTCTCTCGCTCTCTTCGTCGCGCGGGGCGGGGTTGTTCCGCTGGGGACGTTGGCTGTGGCGGTGGCGTGACGGTCTGCTCCGGCTGGCTGTGGCGCCGGTGGGTTCTGGCGATTCGTCGCCGTGCTAGTCTCCGCGTGGGGCGGCGGCGGGGAGAGACCGCCCGGCGCGGCGCCGCGGCGGGGTAGAAGGTAGAAGGATGTTGTCCGATGGGATGCCCGCGAGGGTTTTGATAACTCAATTCGGGGCTCAATTCCGGCAGGATTCGGTTTGCGGGCGTTGATAGGTTCGGGGCTTGAGTTCGGGACGGGCGGCCCTGCCGGGTGCGCTGTGAGATGGCGCGCGTGGGGGGTTTGGTGTTGGTGGCGACGTTTGGTGCGGGGGCTGTGTTCGCGGGGATTTGCATTTCCATGCTGCTTCTGTCGTTTGCCAACAATAGAGATTGGAAACTATGATATAAGCAATCTGACTTATGAATGTCACCTTACAATACATGTGGTTGTACCTGGGTATCTCTAGCTCTGCTTAGTTAAGCACATGAATCTGCTTATGGATCGGTATGTGGAAATATAATCTTTGCAGTTCATCATGGTTTTGTGGTCATTGTAAATAAGGACACTAATGATTGAACAGATTGGTAACCATCCACTTAAAACAGGAGTGTCTAAACGAAACTGGATGCCAGCCTAGAGCTGTTTTGTCTAGTCAATGGACGTAAAAGTTACCTTATGCCTTATGAGCCTTGGGCACACTGTTTTCCATTTAGATGTTCCCATGTAATTGAAGTGTCACTCTTAGTTGAAATTGTGTATTGTGGCTAAGTTGTCCTCTGTTGTTTACATCAAAGGCATAGAGGCAAGGAGAGGTCGTCATGCGCCGGTGGTTCTGCTGCACGCAGTTTCATGCGTCGTCGTATCGTGAGCATGAAAATGAACTTCCCATCAGTCCGGATGAGAAAGAAGGTACTGCCTTCTTCCTTCTTTGGCCCTTGTCCCTCTCGTGTTAAATTGCTGATCTTAAAGGTTATTGGTACAATTCCAATGTTCTCTGAAGTCCTGTTGAAACTGAATTTGCCAGATCTGTATCTCAGTGTCCTGGACTCTTCAGAAGCATGTTGGGTATTTTCAGTAATATTTTTACCAAAATGTGGGCATTTCTTTCATGTCAAATAGTATCATTACTTGTGAGGCAAATTTCAGGATGTAGGGTAGGAAGTATCAGAAAATAGTGTTCCCTGAACAATGAATCCTTCTCTAGGAAGTCCAAGTCCTTGTAGAAAAAAATGCATCCCATCCACCTGACCTGGCCTTTTTTTAGAGAAGATAACAAGTATTATTTCCAAAATTGGACCATTATGATATTTCTGTTTCAAATGAAGACATTGATAAGAAACTGTATTTTATTTCGTGCTTTATCGCTGTTATTTTTCCTGTTGTCCTTCAGCTGCTGGGGACTTAGTTATTTGTCATTACATGGTTATCAGGAAATGGTTTTGCTGCCAATAGTGATCCTTTCAAAGCACCACCTCCCATTGAAGTCCCTGAATTATCATTTGAAGACCTGAAAGAAAAGACCGACAATTTTGGATCAAAGGCTTTGATTGGTGAGGGATCATATGGGAGAGTGTATTATGCTATTCTGGACAGCGGAAAACATGTTGCTGTTAAAAAGCTTGATGCTTCAACAGACCCTGAACTTGATAATGAGTTTTTGACACAGGTATTTCAATAGTTAATGCACGCCTTAAGTTATTATATTCTGCACTATTTGTGATATCCATATCAAGCTTTTAGTATTGACCATATACTGTTCCTCTTCTTCTATGTAGGTATCCATTGCCTCAAAGCTAAAACATGACAATTTTGTGGAAATGCTTGGATATTGTGTGGAAGGAAATCAGCGTTTAGTGGCCTATGAATTTGCTACAATGGGTTCTCTACATGATATTTTGCATGGTATGAATGTTTCTATATCACAGTAAATGCATATAGGCCCTCCAATATTACTCATATAGTTACTTCAAGGTTTTAAGTTGTTCGCATGTTTCTTTTGGGATTTCTTTTGTCATCATGATCCAAACAATTCATATGCAATAATTCTCTAATCTGTTTTTGCTTTCTCTCTTTTTTTGTCATACAAAAGGAAGAAAGGGTGTTCCAGGTGCACAGCCTGGCCCAGCACTTGACTGGATGCAGCGGGTTAAGATTGCTATAGACGCTGCTAAAGGGCTAGAATATCTTCATGAAAAGGTGCAGCCGTCCATAGTCCACCGGGACATACGGTCTAGCAATGTTCTTCTGTTTGAGGACTACAAAGCGAAAATTGCAGATTTCAATCTTTCAAATCAATCTCCTGATATGGCTGCTCGTTTGCACTCTACTCGTGTTCTTGGAACCTTCGGCTACCATGCTCCTGAGTAATTCTTCAACTCAAATTCTTGACCATCATTTGGGCTTCTCGATTAATTGTACAAAACAATCTAATAAATTTATCTTTGTTAACAATGCAGGTATGCCATGACTGGCCAGCTAACTCAGAAAAGTGATGTATATAGCTTTGGAGTTGTTCTTTTAGAGCTTCTAACAGGAAGGAAACCGGTAGATCATACAATGCCTAGAGGTCAGCAGAGTCTGGTTACGTGGGTAAGTATTTAGTTCCTAACAAGCCTACTGTTCAACTAAGGAATTGGTTGCAAACTACAGTTTGTGGTACAGTGTACAAGTGTTCTGTGGATAATTGCTCTAAAGGATACGGGGGAAACATGTGTGTACAAATGAACAAGAATTGGCCCTGACCGGCTTATTTCTTCAAAAGATATTTCAAAGTCTCGGATTATAACTGTAACATATGTCTCAGAAACCAGTGTTGTTTATCCTAATAAGAAATCACCATTCAATGTGTATTTTGATCTGTCTTCAAGCCTGTACTTGCCACCTTTCCCTATCAATCTACCCTGTACTAGTCTATGGTTATAACAAGCTATTTTTAAGTGGTGCATTGAGTTAGTAGCTGCCTGTCTTATTTCTTGCTACTTCATATCGAGATATATCCACCAAATATAATTTAGGTGATTATTCTTTGTTAATTGGAGTTTTCTTTTGCTTTAATCAGGCACTAACTTACTAGATTCAGTTTGGTCCAGTTCATATCAGTCTCTTTGCATGTTCGTAGCATTTTGGAACTTTGAATAGAAAATTCACATGCTAATTTATTGTCAGCTAAGCAGTGTCCAGATTAATGACTACGTTTTATATTTTGTCAACTTTCATTCAGGCAACACCTCGATTGACTGAGGATACAGTGAAGCAATGTGTTGATCCAAGATTAAAGGGAGAGTATCCTCCAAAGGGAGTTGCCAAGGTCTGCCTCTGTCCTTGTATCTCTTCTGTGTGTGCATGCTTCCGTGTGGTGGTTACTGCAAGTATGAGTAGTAAGAAATATCTTGAACCAATTTTTTTACTCAACAATGGTCTCTTCTGTCTATCGCAGCTTGCCGCGGTGGCAGCACTCTGTGTGCAGTACGAATCTGAGTTCAGACCCAGCATGAGCATCGTAGTCAAGGCACTCTCTCCTCTTCTTCAACATAAGCCACAACCGCCACCAGCCGTAGCTCCTGAGGCAACAGCGCCTTCAGATGCCTGACTTTCTCAGTCCGACAAGAATGTAAAGAGATAACCACTTCTTCGTCAGTGCGTGTGCTGTTACTGCACTGTCGTGTGCATGTGAAGTGATCAGTGTCACACCAGTATCGGCATTGTGGACTAATGCATAGCCTATCCTTTTACATAGGTCACAACAGGCAGGAGGCTTCCCCTTGTCATTACCATGTGCTAAGCTGAGTGATGTGCTGCCTTTGGTTGGCCGGGCAAGGTCTGCTTGGTTGGCCAGCGGCCCAGCGGTCGTGATCACCTAATTACCGTGTTCTGAGTCTTTACTGTAAATTGGGAAGGTTCTAACCTTCATGGCTTGATTCCTTTTTTGTTTGTGTTGTCAGATCTTTAGCTGATCCCCTCCTTTGTATAATCAATCTTTGATTGCGAGGCTTCTTGCGTGCGTGCTTATGCGTGAGAATTGAGATTATGCAGATTGTTTTCTTTTCTCGGAAATGCACAGGAGTGACAGAAGAGCTAGATTGTGCATGTGCACTCTGTTATCCGCGTCACTGGCTGCCTGTACAAGTGAAAATATATGCTGACGTACATCAGCTGCGAGGCAGTATACATGTTTCGTATAAGGCCTCCTCCAACAGGTCATACTCGATGTTAAGTGCAAAGATTCCTACGCTAGCGCGGTGCCAAGCGACTGGCTCAAACGTTTCCCAATGCTCCTCCCCTCACAAAACACTGTACCAAAAATACTGTGCTTCAAAAGGCACTGTAGCCATGAGCTAGGAGCCGACTCTTCGTGCTGGAGAAGGCCTAAGGCCTCCTCCAACAGCTGACATTTGAGCTGGCTCATAGATTTTTTTTATTGGAGCTCCAGTGTCAAATAGTGTACTTTTTGAAGAGTCAGTCGCCTGCCTCCACGCCTATCTCGGCCGGATTTCCAGACGATGTCAAAACCTTTCTCCTGTAGCTATGAGCTACCGCTCCCTGCAACTGTTGGAGAAGGCCTCAGTGATCGACTGGCCGTCCGTAACTTGGGTGTTTCTAACGATCGAGCCAAGGCTCGTGCTCGGATCGGGCATTCGGGCCGTCCTCGTGTCGCGAGCCGGGCAATCTTCTTGCTCAATCGTTGGCTGCTTCTCGCGCCAGACCGACGAAGACACGCTTTGGAAAGGTGCGCAGCCTCTTCCAGTCTTCCCCTCTTGCGCCAGCGTGCTGGGTGAACCGTTTGCATACGGTTGGTGGTTGCTTCTTGTTGTACTACACACGACTTTGAGCAGGTACGTGAGGGTGAAAAGCATGCGACTGGTGAGCAACGGCCAACGGGGTGTGAAATGGTGGGATACCACGATTTTACATCCGCTAGCGTCTCCAGCTACTGAGGTTATGTCAACGTTTTCTGATACAGAGTCTGATCCCTAGCTGCTTGCGGACATGGCGACTTCTTTTGGGAGTGGATTTGCATCCACACCACTATATTTGTTCATGCCATTTATTTTTGCTCGTGCTGCTTCGTTAGTCGTTAACACAGTTTGACACGGTGCTAGGCCATTGTGCCTTTGGAAGGTTCGGAGGATATTTAGGGATTCAGGTTAAGTGACACAGCCTCGCCCATCCGCGTTGAACGAAGCGTTGAGCTTGCCTGACATGCCATGTTCGAGACGTGCGCGTTCCACATGTAAAGTTATATACACAAGATAAAGGTGAGTTCTCAAGATGTCAAAATGTATAGTCTGCCTGCAATACTGACTTAAATTACAGAATGACAAAATAAACATCACAAATGAACAAGGGCCATTTATTTATGAGAGGAAAATATCAAAGTGGACACAGATATCCATATGTTACATTGCGCAGATAATGACTACTCGACCTCGACCATACAAAGGTTCTGTACGGTAATCTATATAATACATAACGATAATCAACTTGTACTACCAAATTTCCTCTTCAAGATGGCACATCTTACTACCACAGTCACATAAATCTTGTCATGCACCTCATCAATGAACAGAAAATAGGCAATCCTCCAACTCTTTTTGAACAGCATCACACAAAAGACCACCCAGAGGTTAAGGACAAACCCTATAACCATGGCAAGGTAAAGGGATATGTTTTCCAAATCACGATGACCTCCATGTGTGTCTTGGCGTGACGAATTTCCACTACAGCTCCCAGATAAGGGTCGACCACATAGACCAATGTTTCCAACGTAGGCAGATGCATTAAAAGTCTCAAACTGATTTCCTGTTGGGATCTTTCCAGATAGATCGTTGTACGAGAGGTTCATCCTGCTTAAAGAGGTAAGAGCTGTCATACTGGAAGGGATTTCGCCTGAAAGCTCATTGTGTGAGAGATCAAGGGATTCCATATGTTTTAGCTGACCAATATTCACAGGGATTGCCCCACTCAACTGGTTCCAAGACAAGTTTAAAGCTTTCAGTGCAGTAAGAGCACCAATGCCTTGAGGGATAGCTCCAGTTAAATCGTTACATGACAAATCAAGAATCACCATATACTTTAGCTGATCAGAAAATTTAAGTTGTTGCCCTTTGGTAGAGACTGATACACTTTCTCTGGAATAAATCATATAATACACTGAGTTATACAACTGAGGTCCCTGACCATCTATGCTTTTCTGAAGAACTTTACTGTATCCAGAGTTACGAGCCATTTCACTCAAGTTAACTATTGAGTGAGGTATGCTTCCAGATAACTTGTTATATGCAATATCTAGAAACTGTAGTTCTTTACTCATTGCAAGCTCACTGGGAATGTGGCCATAAAACATATTTGATCGCAGACGCAATAGTGCTAAAATTGGCATCTTATCCCATATCCACACTGGTAGCTTTCCGGACAATTTGTTATGGGAAAGATCAAGAAAGGTTATGTATGGAGAACTTCTAAAAACTGAAGGGAACTCTCCTGAGAGATTGTTGGTATTTAAGTTTACCATAGTCAAATGTATGTATCGGTCAGTGTCCTCTTGGCAGTTAGGAACTTCTCCAGTCAGCATATTTGATGATAAGTCTAATACACGCAAACTTTCTAATGAGCAAAGCCAAGATGGAATGGTGCCTGATATGGAATTGTTATAGAGAAAAAGTTCCCTTAACTGCGGGGCTCCGAAATCTGATGGTAGTGTTCCTGACTATGAGTTTCCCGAGATGTCTATGTAGGTTATATTTCTTGGAAATTTTGGAATCGTTCCACTAATTCTATTTCTCGACAACAACAAGGTATTTGCTGCCATAAATTCCAGTGTTGCTGGTAGTGTGCCATATATATGATTATACCTCAAATCCAAGAACTCTGCTCCTGAAAATACAACCCAAAACCAATCTGGGATTGCATTTATGCTTGAATTTGCAATGCCAAGGATCTTAATGCTTGTTTGTGATTTAAGCCATGATGGGAATTCCGGTCCTAGCTGCAAAGATTCTAAGAGAACTGCCTGCAGTTTGAATGGAGGAATCCAGTTCGGCCTGATTTTCATTTGAAGGAGCGTCAAACCCAACCCTAAGAACTCTAAGTCTGTGAGGCTATTTAAGTGATCTTCATTGACAGTACCATTTATTTTGTTCCCACGAAGTTCCAAAATAATCAATTTTCTGAGTGTCCATATCCATGACGGTATGTTCCCTCTGAGATTATTGCCTGACAGAACCAAGTAGGTCAGGTTGGTCAGTGGTCCTGGCCGATTTGGGATCTCCCCGCCAATATTATTGAGAGACAAATCTAATACTTGTAGCTTGTTCGAAGGACAGTTTGGCAACCTTTCCATTAGTTCTGCCATATCCCCTGCAATATTGCTATTTTCTAGATCCAGTAGCTTCAGCTTGCATAGGTTTCTGAAGCTTGATGGTATCATGGTTGACATGAGATTATTTCCTAGGAAAGAAACTTGTTCAAGTGATTTCATTTTTCCTATCTCTTCCGGAATTGGGCCATAGAAGTAACAATACCGGATGTCAAGAAAAGTGAGATTAGTTGCGTTCCAAAACCAGTTAGGAGCAATAGTAGTGTTAAAGTTGTTCAGTGCGATGCCAAGCACCTCGAGTGATGTGAGATTAAACTGACGAAGAGAAGGAACTGTACTTCTGAGTCCACTATCTCTTAGGTTAAGTTCTTTTAAAGCAGGAAGCCTGTTAATTTCATGAACCCAATTCATTACAGTTGTAAGGTTTACAAAGCTCATGTCGAGGTGCTTCAATGAGGATAGCTGTGACAGCCATTCAAGGTCGACTGAGAAGGGATAGTTATATCCAGGGATGTAAAAGGACCAGCATTGGAGATCAAGGTAGATAAGTTTGGTGAGGTTCCCAAGTTGTGGGGGAATTCTTCCATGGAGGAAGGTGTTTGAAAGGTTTAGATACCTAAGACTCGACATGGAACCAAGAAACTTTGGTATTTGCACCCCATAAAAGCTGTTGTAACTCAAGTCTAGATACCTCAGTTGTTGCAAATTGACTAGAGAGTAGCTTATCTGACCTCCAAATTTTCCAGGATTCATGCCCCTAAGATTGAGCTTGACAACGTGGCCAGTTTTTGCGCTGCACCTGACTCCCTTCCAGCTGCAACAATCTTCACCTTGCCATGACGATAGGTAGTTACTAGGGTCCAAGAGGCTTGCCTTTACGAATAGAAGTGCAGCCCTCTCATCTGCGATGCAGCTCTGATTCGATGTTGATGAATCGACAGAGGTTGCAGCTGGTGCTGAAGTGAGGAGAAGGCACAGCAGTAATAAAGTTTCTTGAACAAGGAGCCTGTACTCAGCCATTCTAGTGTGGTTTGTCGATGGGAAAATGGTGGGGTTGTAATGTAATGTATTTGCTGGGTATTTGGTTCATGGAGACACGCACTCAAGCCTGTTTTATAGTGTTCTTATTCAGGATATTGTTCAAAAATCTGTTGGACAAAAGAAGTCCTCGCGTCTTTGTTTCATCGTTACATTGCAAGTGAATTCTTAAGCTACCAGAAGGCCACCTGTTACCACACGGCAAAGTAGAAAAATTCTCAAGGCAGATCGCCGCCATCGACATGGACTGCAACCTTGGACTAGCTGCAAGTTGTGCGACAAGTACCCGAGTCAGCGGATCACCTCCTTGTGGAGTGCTGCTACACCAGACAAGTCTGGTATGCCATCTTCACGACGGTGGGGTTTATCCCGCCGCAGGCCAAGCCGGGAGGTCAGTTACTAGAGTGGTGGTTGCAGCTCCGTTTGGGACATAGCCGGAGTACACAGCGGGGCCTTGACTCCATCTTCATGCTCACTTCATGGTGCATCGGGAAGGAGAGAAACAATAGGACTTTTGACAATGCACCAGGGCGAAACAAAGGCCAATTGGTGGACTGGATCTTCCAAGAGGGGACCTATTGGATAGCAGCGGGAGCAAAATACATGGCAGCGCTCGGTTGGCCAGCTGCAACGAGAGGGTAGGTCAGGGACAAGGCGCTTATTAGTTGTTTAGGCCTCCCCTTTCGCGCCCAACTTTGGTTGCATCTCTTAGCCGTATAGTCCTTCCGTGCGAAACTGTGTCGCGTGCGTCTTTGTGGCCTGCGTTGTAAAACATTTTTCTTCTTAATGCAAAGATACACAGCTTTCACGTGTGTTCTTGAAAAAAAAGAAAAATTCTCAAGTCTTTCTTTGCTTCGTCATTTCTATCTCAAAATCATCAATGGCTGGGACTGTGTGACTTGCTAAAATGAACGTGGGAGCTTCTAGCATTATCTCTAGAAAAAAAAGGTTGTCGATAGACAATATATACGAGTTATAAATCTTAGGCCCATTTATCAGACCTAACTGTGTATCTTCTCACCATATTTGTCTTGTAGACGCACATAATAACTATATCGTAAAATGAACGTGGGAGCTTCTTCTTGCATCACTGATGTATATATAGTAGTAATACTTTTAGTAGCATCTTCAAACTATCTTTACGTTTTGTAACTATGTCCTCTACGTACATTCTTTTAACAATTACAACTACACAAAATATGGGGAAATACTAGGTTGACACTGCACCAATATATGCAGCTATATACTATTTGCAAGCTTGTTTAAACACAAATTTTACTATATAGCTGACCTTTTTTCAGAGTACGTTTATTGCAAGAAGTCATGTTTGGCTACAAATCTAGCTCAATTGATGTAATCTGCGTGTCTTATGCTTGGAATTCGGACATTGTGAACAACAGAAGCCTAGTCCTTGACATGAGCGTTTGTGGCCTGAACTGTTCCTAATTCCACACTGAAAAGCACAAGTATGTCTTATGCATGGAGTTTCCACTGATCTGGATCCTGGACAAACAAAGGTTGTAGCAACGTACAGCACGGTGCATGACCAGTAGCTGTCTAGGATACTTTCAAAACGACCCCAACTTCACCGTAGTCACTAGTCAGTCCACTCCAGGCTGGACGTGGAATGTTCTGCCGTAGCCCGTAGGGATCTGTTCTAGTTTCATTGGCGGTGTTCACTTCCCTGAGAAGGGAATGTGAATTTGGGTGAAAATGTCACATCGAACACTGTAGCGCACTGTAGCACATTTCGTTTGTTTGTGGTAATCATTGTCCTACCATGATCTAACTAGGCTCAAAAGATTCGTCTCGTCGTGTACATCAAAACCATGTACTTAGTTTTTTTATTTACCTACATTTAATGCTCCATGCATGAGGAGAGAGATTTGACGTAATAGTGAATAGTGAAGTTTAGGGAGAGAAAGTTTGGGGGAAGTTTTGGATTTAAAGGGAAGTGAACACCGCCGTTGTCAAAGCCCAACTGAAACGACATACACTGTGTCTTATGCATGGAGTTTCTACTGCCTGCACAAACTCCCCGATTGGCTGGTCAATGTCCGTTTAGCATAACTGGAAGATGCCCCAGTACTGCTACTGCAGTGCAGTCAGAACACTTCGGGCGAAGCGATTCTGGTCCAGAAATAAGGAATGCAGAAAGAGAATGGAGATACCTGATGCTGGAAAGTTTTTAGTGGCGGGCAGTTTACTTATTTCGTGTGGCTTAATTTGCGAGGTTCCATTATTGAAATGCCTCATGGAATAGATCAATAGACCATTTCTTTAGCTCCTGCACAAGATTTAGAAGCCTGTACAGTTGTGTTATGGGCTTATTTCGGGCGCGACGAGAGCCCAAGCCCTGGAACTCCACGATTTTGGGCCAGGCCCAACTGTATCCATTACGATCCATCACACGCACGGCCCGAGCCGAGCCAACCCGCCGCACCCTTCGTCCTCTCCGGTCCGGTCCGGTCCGGTCCCAGCTCTCCGCCGCCGGCGACTGAAGCGGCAGGAGGCGCCGTCGCTCGTCGCCGGCGAGATGAGCGGCGTGAGCACGAGGGACGTGTTCTATGCGGACAAGTACCACCCGATTCAGGCCGGCAGCATCGACGGCACGGACGTCGCGCCCCACGACAACGCCGTCCTCCGCGCCCTCATCTGCTCCGAGGCCGGCCTCTGTGCGTGCGCGTCTTTCCTCCCCTCCCCTCCCCTCCCCTCCCCTCCGCCTACCCCCTCGCGTTTCCTCTCTCTTACCTGGAGTTCCCCTCCCGTTCCGTTGCAGACGACCCGTTCGGCGACCCCAAGGCCACCGGCGACCCCTACTGCACGGTCTTCGTCGGCCGCCTCTCGCGCCAGACCGATGACGACACGCTTCGGAAGGTGCGGCCCCTCTGTCCCCCTCGCGTGTTGCAATTGGGATGGCCTCGTCTCTTGTGCTTGTATGCTGGGTTGGTCGTGATCCTAATGGTTGGGCGGTGGATTCTCCCCATTGCTTTTTATGCAGGCGATGAGCAGGTACGGGAGCGTGAAGAGAATGCGCCTGGTGCGTGACATTGGTGAGTTTTAACTTGCTTCGTTGTTTTGAACACCATGGTACTAGTGTTGTAGAGAGCATAGCTTTGTTGCTATTGCTAAGCATAGCTTTGCTGCTATTGTTCCAAACGTGGGCACAAACTGTGTGGTTCTATGACGAAGCAATATACAACTTCCTCATAAGCTCGAGTGTGGGATATTATCTTAAAATCTTAAAGTAGTAGCGTGAATTTTTAATTTTCTAAACAACTTACTAGTTCTGGAAGTTGTCAGTGATTACTTGTCACAAATAGCAGGATTGGGGGCAATACTCTCTGATTTAGGTACTTTACTCTGTAATTTTGTATTGAGCAAACTACTTTTGCAGTTACTGGTGCTTCTCGTGGTTATGCATTTGTTGAATATGAAACTGATAGAGAGATGCGTCGTGCCTATCAGGTATCTCCTATTTATTGTTAAGAGTTCTGTACTCTTGAGTTTTACTGTATTGTGAATCTTCGTTATGTGTAAAAGAAAATTATTCATCACTGCCTTTGTCCTTAAGGATGCACACCATTCCATTATTGATGGCAGTGAAGTGATTGTAGATTACTACAGGCAACAGCTTATGCCTGGGTGGATACCAAGGAGACTAGGTGTGTGCCCTGTTCAAGTACTAAAAGTGCAAATTGGTAAACTTAAGGATATCACTGACCATCTTTAGTTCAATTATTAGTCACAATTTGGAAAACTAATAATAATTAAACTAAGAAGGGTCGGTGGATGCCCTTAGGCTCACCAATTCACACCCATTTCAAATACTGCAGATGTTTCTTACTCAATGCTTTTTGATTATCTTTATGCTACTTCAAATGGTATTTTTTCAGGAGGGGGGCTTGGAGGAAGGAAAGAATCTGGACAGCTTCGGTTTGGAGGCCGAGAGAGGCCATTTCGTGCTCCCTTGTATGGTCACAAGATGCCCATTTCTTATGTCTAGTATTTTTGCCTACACAGTTCATGATAATTGATGACAATGTGCTCCAGAGTTAAAACTTTTTGACATATCGTTTTGTCCAAAATAGGCAACCTATTCCTTATGAGTCTTATGACAAATTGAAGAAGCTTGGGATCCCACCACCACCTGAAGGGCGGTATATGACACGTTATCAGGTAGCTCACCCTATTTTTGTTTCATCAATTTTACTCTGTAGTGTTGAAGGGAAAATTGCTCACTATTGCTATGAAGAATTATACTAGCACCTTTTCCGATATTTCACTACAAAATCTGCTTTGAAGTGAAAAAAATTGTCAAATTGACATGAAGTATTATTGCAAATTTCCAACCATTTGCCATCGAGAATAGTGGACAGTTAGAAACTATATTTGGTCAGGACGAACAGATCAACTGTTGCCTTGAAAGATCAGGCAGGGACTTATTTTTTATTTCTATATTTGGTCTGCATTATTCGCTCACTGTTTCTGTTACTGAACCACATTGAGCAATGGCAGATTGGAAAAGTAGTGCCTAGCCATGGCATTTGTGTTGATCTGCTGTCCCATCATGTTCGTGGGGGATGGGATTGGGTATTTCATCTTGCTTCCTGGGATAAATGAAATAACGTTGCTTACCCCTACAACCACAGGTTCCACCACCACCCAGGCGGAAGAGTGGCAATACTGAAATGGAAGATTCACCTCCTAGGAGAAGATCCAAGGACAGGGCCAGTGATAGTTCCTACAGGAGGCAAAGAAGTTCTACCGACGATGATGAAACCCCTCGCTGGAGGAAAAGCAGCCACGACGCACGAGAAGAATCACCAAGCCGAAGGAGTGCAAGGTCATCCATTACCGGGGAGGACAGCAGCTACAGCAGTCAGAGGAAGTCCACGGGACACGATGATGGTCATCGTAAGCGGAGACGAAGCCGAGAACCAGGCGAAGTATCTCCATCGGAGGAGGATGGTAGCTACAAAAGAGAGAGAACTTCAACTGAATCTGGTCGCAGCCCGGGTCGGGACACGCATCACCACCGGCATCACAGGGAGGATACATACGAGAGCAGCTACTCTCAGCACAGAGAGCGCCGGCGCCATGGTGACCGGCATCATTCCAAGAGAAGCGAGAGCCGAGATTACAGCCACTAGGTCTCCAGTTGCCTTAGACTATGTTAATTTTTTCATGATGCAAAACTGATCTCACATTTGATCTTTTAAGGTTGCTGTCCTGTTCCTGTATAGAAAAGCGAGAAGATATATGAATCCTGTTCCAGTTTTTTTTTCTTTGAGAAAATGAATCCTGTTCCAGTTGCCTTGTTGTCTTATTCAGCCCGTCCTGTTTCTCCTGCCTGGAGAGGACCCGAAAGCTATCTGGGCCTTGTCCGGCACCGGCGGCGCTAGAGGGCGAGAGGCGTTGGGGCCGGGGGCCATGGCCCAGTGCAAGTATGTGGGGATGCTCCTAGTTCCAAGGCCGTTGACTCGTCACTCCCCTCCGTCCACCTACCGCTGTACTCCGTACTCCGTAGTGTCTAGTCCGTACGCGTCGAGGTCATCGGCTCGTCGCATTACCAGATCACCTGGCCTGCTTCCTCACTCCGACCTCCGCTTCCAATGGATGCCGCCGTCGCGTTCACCTCCGCTCCGAACCCTAGCCCCACGCGCTTCTCCTCCTCTTCCGCTTCGCCGTCCTCACGGCCCCATCGGAGCCTCGCCGCCTGCGGCCCACGGCGCTGGCGCGGGCGCCCCCTCCGCGCGCTCCGGCTTCAGCCCCAGGCCCAGGCCTCCGCGGCGCCAACTGCGGCCGCCGAAGCCTCCCACCATGACGTGGTCGTCGTGGGCGCCGGGATCGTGGGGCTCGGGATCGCGCGCCACCTCCTCCTCCACACCCCGCTCTCCGTTGCCGTCGTCGACTCCGCCGTCCCCTGCTCCGGCGCCACGGGCGCAGGTACGCTTCCCTCCGCGACTTCGTTGGTGTGTCAGTCTTCATGGAGTTGGATGTCATAGTCCTCGGTTTGGGCTTTCGTCATGTGCAGGGCAGGGGTACATATGGATGACACACCGGGTGCCCGGAAGCGACACGTGGGAGCTGGCAGCGCGGAGTAAGCAGCTGTGGGAGGAGCTCGCAGCCGAGGTCGACGGCCAGGGAGGCGGTGGTGCGCGGGAGATGCTGGGTTGGATGAGGACAGGTACAATCATGCTGCTGCTGGCCTGCTGTTTTTTTTAGGTCTTCCTGTTAGGGTGATTGATTAGTCTCTCCATATTCTCAAAAAAAAAGATTAGTCTCTCCATAAATTGCCAATGTGTCTAAACACTATCTTAGGAATCTAAGTAGTAGAATCGCTATGATATCAATATATTACTATATTTTGTTATGAATGGTACTGCTAGTGAAAGATATTACCATCTCTTGCAGTCTAGTAGTGGATTTGATGCCACTCTTGCTGCTTTCTACGATTCTAAACTTGCTGTGCTGATGGTCTAATTTCTTAGTTCAACCATACTGTAAATAAACTGGCTGATATCATTTTATTAGATGTCCTATCGTGGATGTTATATGCTCTACGCTGTATTATTTGTTCCATTTCTCAGTCTCAATCACCATTGTGAACAGAAAGTAAAATGTTGCTATCAATTTTGTTAAGGAAGCTTGCTAGTTGGCAGAACCTCGGAAGAGCTAGCCACATTGGAGGAAAAGACCAAGGCTCTGTCTCAGGCAGGCATACATGCGGAATTCTTGTCTGCCTCATCACTGCATTCGTTAGAACCAGCACTCAGTGTTGGGAAAGATGGTGGTGCTATGTTCTTGCCTCAAGACTGTCAAATTGATGCGTTCAAGGCTGTCTCTTTGATTGAAAAGGTTTTTTCCTTCAGAATTTTGATTTTGCTCTGAAATATGTGCTATTAACAGTGCCTCACTGATATTTCTTGGTTAACATTTTTATGTAAGACCAATAACTCATATTCCTCAGAAGGAAGGTATATGGAATTCTATAATGATCCTGCCGTGTCGTTAATAAGGTATTCAGGTTTCTTCTTTTCAGACAACCTTCGTTCATTAATAGAAGAATACTTTCAGCTATTAAACTTGTGGTATCTATCTGTTAGCAACTCAGATGCTTTTCTTTTATGCCAAAGTTATTTCTCTTAATCTGCATCACTAATAAATGACAAGTAATTTCATTCTATGCAGATCTGAGGTTACTGGAATAGTCGAAGCTGTCCAAACTTCCAGAAATATATTGTATGGCAGAAAAGCTATTGTGATTGCTTCTGGTGCCTGGACTCGATCTTTATTGCATAGTTTCCTTGAACCAGCTTTGACATTGGATATTCCTGTCAAGCCACGAAAGGTATATCTGAAATTTCTTGGATTGATATTTGATCTGAAAATTTTTGGTTCTACCGCAGCCATTCTCAAATTATTGGCCATCATAGGTTTACCTAATATGGAAAATAGTCCAGAGGAATTGTACTATATGTTTTCTTGTCAGGCTTGTTTAGAATGGTTACCTGAGATGCAGCACATCTAGTATACTACATTGGATTGGGTTCTTGGTTGTTCCTTTTGACTTCGAAATAATGCTTCCCATGTTCCATTTGACTTTGAAATGATGATACCTGCTTTGTAAACAACAGTTACTTTACTTAACCTTTTGGTTGAACTAAGACAAGCAGTTAGCAGTTAAAAGGAGCCTGTGAAAACGCCATGCTCATGCTATCAAACGTTGAACTATTCCAAATTGATTGCTTGACCACAGTTTGGCATTTGTCATCAATAGATTTCTCAATTCTCATATGTAAGCCCTTTCAACATGTAGCATTTCTGGAGTTTTTGCATTCGTGTTATCTCATCCAACATCTAACAACATACAAGAAATAATCTCATATGTTTCCGTTTTAGGGCCATCTGCTTGTGGTGGAGAAATTCGACAAGTTTAAGCTAAATCATGGCCTAATGGAGGTAGGATACGTTGATCATACACACAAGGCTTCAGAATCTAGTGAAGATGAGCACGGTGCTTTATCTATATCAATGACTGCAACCTTAGATACAAATGGCAATTTGGTTCTAGGTAATTTATGAAGCAGAGTCTTCTCTCTTTCCTCCAAGTTCCAGTTTCTTCTAAGGAGTAAAATACTTTATTTTGTTAATTATCTTTTGTGTTCCAGAAATAAGAATTCCTTTTTGAGTGACCTACAGAAAATGTTTCAACATATCATAGCTGTATATTACAGGAAGCAGCCGGGAGTTCAAAGGTTTTTCGAGGGAGGTGGATAAGTCCATTGTTAAGTGTATGTGGGAACGTGCAGGAGAGTTCTTTCCTGCAATAAAGAATGTTCCTCTTGATATTGATCAGAATACGCAAATCAGAATCGGGCATCGCCCATACAGTAAGCTTCATTAATAAGAATAAGAAAACCGTACTCTGATCATTGCAATGCTATTAGCTTTGTGCCCTTTAATTGATACTGATGGAAACAAATACCTTTTCTATTTCAGTGCCTGATGGAAAGCCAGTTATTGGCTTTATTCCCGATCTGCCAAATGTTTTGATTGCAACAGGACATGAAGGAAATGGCCTTACTTTGGTGATTCACTGATCACTGTATCAATTTTCTCCAGTTAGTAGTGTTTTTTCGTTAGAATAATTTTTCTATTTAATCGGGCAGTTGAAATGTAAAAGGTACTGTGCCAGTGGTTCCATTGTTTAGATAGAGAGTGATCTTTCCTTCATGTAGTGAGATATGGCGTTGGGAAGGGAAAGGGACAAGAAACGTTTTTCTATCCTTGGGGCAAAGGGCGGAGAGTTCCATCATCCAGTTCTTTGAGCATATATAGGTTCTTCCATAACATACCCCTCCACTCCTGGATAACAGTAGGTCAGCAGTTACAGAACAAGTAGCTGCATCCCAATCCCCATATACCAGCATGTCCATATCTTTGTATAGACCAGTTTTATGTCATGTTAGATCAATCATGTCATGTTACTTCTTCGAGCTGATCCATGGCGGTTGAGTACATAAGGCTGGCATATTCCTTATTTCCAACTGAGACAGATGAATCTGTTGCATGTCAATAGGGATGGAGGCGCTCTGATTTATACCTTTTTACCATGTTTCCCTTATAAGAAGATAGAAAAGTTAATGTCATTCTGCTATTTTTTTTTTCTTCTTTAGGGACTAGGCACTGCTGAAATGGTCACTGATATGATTCTTGGGAGTCCTGGAAAAGTGGATGACTCACCTTTCTCCATCAAGCACAGATTTTCAGGTAATATTGGTAAACATTTTGGTCTGAATTATATTTTTTAAAAATATATTCATGTTTTGTGATTAAGACTTATTTTGTCTCCAATACAGTCAAAACTAGGACTGATTTTTTATGCCTTGACAGCTATTGTTTTGTTTTTTAGTTACACACGATGTTTTTTCAATAGAGTTATGAATTGCACATGAGTGCAATTTATACTTAGCTTTCAGGCCATGTCATTTACTCTAATTCATCACAGTTCGGGTTGCTGTGCTATTGTGTACTCCTTTTTTTTATACAAATAATGATTAAGCAAAACCGCCATTCTTCCTCATTTCAACTTGAAGCTCTTTTGGTCTGTTAAAATTGGGGTTTCTATTTTAATCCTAGACATTCAACTGGAAGTTTTTTTAAAAAAAATTGACAAGGTAGCAAAATGTCAAAATTTGGTTAGTGGATTGCATGGATGCTGGCGCTTCCCTTACATCTGTCTATATCTAAGTCATGAATGTGTATCCTAGGAATTTACATTCTGCTTCCAGAACAAAGGACAATGCCAGAGGGTTTGCTGCTTGATGAAGTTTGTCAAGCATGCAACTAGGATATGGGGTCTCCTTTAACCCTTATGTCTGTCAAACCCTGCTTTTGCATTGTCTTCTGATGCTTGCTCTTAAGTTGAGGGCGTGGTACTGCCAGTCAATAAGTGCTTCTTGGAACCTACTTTCTTGTTTCATAAAGTATCTTTGCACAGCCTATGACTGAGGCTATCGAAATTTGCTCTTGAGTATCGCCTAGAGGCATTCCTCCAGTCTGATCCACCTTTCATCATCAATTCGAACTCTGGATAGCTGATACGACCATCCTGTTGAATATATTTATAAAATGTTAACTATCATAAATAAGCATGTTAGGCATAGAATTTCAGCCGGTTGGTTGAAATGGCGTCAAGCTTCTGGTGTCCTCTGTGACAAGAGGGTACCACAAAAGCTAAAAGGTAAGTTCTATAGGACGGCGATTCACCCGGCGATGCTATACGGTGCTGAATGTTGGCCTACTAAAAGGCGACATATACAACAACTGAGCGTAGCAGAGATGCGTATGTTGCGTTGGTTTTGTGGTCACACAAGAAGGGATAGGATACGGAATGAAGATATTCGAGATAGAGTCGGAGTGGCACCAATTGAGGAGAAATTGACGCAACATCGGTTGAGATGGTTCGGACATGTCCAACGGAGGCCTCCTGAGGCGCCGGTGCGTAGTGGGGTTCTACAGCGGGCCAATAATGTTAAGAGAGGTAGAGGGCGACCCAAACTAACTTGGGACGAGTCGGTTATTAGAGACCTTAAAGAGTGGAATATCTCTAAGGATTTAGCTATGGATAGGAGCGCTTGGAGACTAGCAATTAATGTGCCTGAGCCGTGATCTTTGCTTTCTTTTCTGCTTTCCTCTAACTCTTTTTCTGTTTTTTTTTTTTGACTTTTTGGGTTTCACCTCTAGCCTACCCCAACTAGCTTGGGACAAAAGGCTATGTTGTTGTTGTTGTTGTTGTATCATAAATAAGCATGTGTTGTGCAATTCAGGATGAGAAAAATATGTGGATGGAGACCGACAACCAGTTACTGTTGCTTCTTGAACTTCTTGTTTCTCTAAACTAGGTTATCTGTGCCAGGGATTTTATTAAGCTATGGGGATTCTGTTAAAATTACACTGACTCTCACCAGATTTTATTATTTTATTTAGTTGAAAACTAGTTTGTAGTGGGGGCAAAATAAAAACAACAGAAGGTAGCTTGCAGATTTGCGTATTTGGTGAACTGGTTAAGAATTGGTTTTTTCTGACATATTAGAAATGAGGTTTGGTGAACCTGAAACTAGTTCACCTCTTTGGAAAGGTTCAAAGGTTGCATACTATTCTAGGATCCAAGCTACTGAAACCTTTAGAATTTTGTAATCAGCGAACCACTTCGAATATTGAAGTGACTAAGCCTTAAAAGAATATTGAACCGACTAAAAGTTTTGATTAATTAGTTTACTGACCTTATCCTTGTCAACTTCGCGAATAATATCGTTAACCACTTGCCCATTGGGGTTTAGTTCACCATCACCAAGAGCCTCCATCAACTCCTCCATTTCAATAAAACCATTCCCATCTTTGTCGAAGAACTTGAAAGCTTTAGGTAGATATTCATCATTGCTCATCTTTTTAATGTGAAGTAATACTGTTACAAATTCCTCACAGTCTAATGTGCCATTTCCATGTATATCACCCTGCAAAAGGAAGAAAGTTGTGTTAGATCATTGCAGCGCTAGTTGATTTGTGTGCCTTTATAGTACGGGTATTGATTTCATATGCAAATCACATTTCTATATTTGTGGTCAGGCGGGAGTAATTGGTTGCAATGATGATAGAATCTATACCGATTCCACTCAAGTCATTGTCATTCAGTACCTCCACTTGTCCTAAACCTGCATTGCACAAGAATAAATGTATAATGTATGACGATGCTAGCACTCACCGCTTCTAACAGCATTTTTATCTCTTCCTCTGGAACAGGATGACCGTTTATCCGGAAGCCCTCCTTCAGCTCCTCAAGTGACAAATTACCATTGTTGTCCTTGTCCATTGTATTGAACATCTGAGTGTATTTGTCAATCTCTTCCACCGGCAAATTCATGGCGACGACCTTCATTAATCATTGGCAAAGGCTTCACATTGAAGTGTGTCACACTTTAAGGAAATAAGGGTACTAAACAGCAAGTTATCTGCAACTTACTCCAAGTGCCTTCTTCTTGAACTTGTTCATTGATGAGAACTGCTTCAGCCTGGATCGAACAACCTCCCCGAGCGACACATTTGAAGCCTTATCGGCATTTTTGAGCCAAGGATGCTCTGTTTTTAGGTGGGAAATGTGATCATAGTTCAGTATGCAGCATTGTTAGGCTGTCCGTTTCAATAATAATTCCAATAATGAACCAGAAGATACCAAACTCTCATCCATGAATAGAGTGCCCTTTCCGAACAGGTTTTCAAATTTAAAACTGAGCTGAATGTCACTTACCAAGGACTTGCTTTGCCGTCAACCGCATAAGAGGATCAGGGTCAAGCATCTTCTTGACAAGGTCCTTTGCATTCTGGGAGACCTTGGGCCATGGGTCCTTTTGAAAGTTAATTCCTCCACGGAGTATTGACTGCGCAATTTTCTCGTCGGAATCTGCAATTGTCAAAGGAACATCACATCATCCCTGGTGACAAGAGGAACCTCTAATGTGCAATGTCCATGGATGCAGCGATGCTGAATGAAGAGCGAAGAGGGTGAAGCTGCAGTCACCACCTCCCCAGAACGGAGGGAATCCGCAGAGAAGGATGTGCAGGATGACACCAGCGCTCCACACATCTATCTCTGGCCCATAGTTTCTCTTGAGAACCTCTGGAGCCATGTAACACCCGCTGCCAACCACTTCGGTGAACCGATCCCCTGCACGGTCAGGGGTCATTGATCGCAGCTGAACACGTATGGCGCCATGAACGAGCCTACAATGTGGTTGGAGCTGTTCGTACCAGGCTTGAAGTACACGGAGAGGCCGAAGTCGATGGCCTTGAGAGGCGAGTCCTCCGACTTGTTCACGAACAGGAAGTTCTCCGGCTTCAGGTCCCTGTGCATCACTCCGTTCTCGTGGCACAGCTGCATCATCGGATTTGAACATCATGTTCATGAGGTTGCAGGAATGGCGGCGTTAGATGATGGCATGATGCTGGTGCTGGGCATCTACGGAGCGGATGATGGGCAGGCGATTACCTGCACGACCTCGACGATGGTGCGTGCGAGCTTGGCGGCGGCGCGCTCGGAGTAGTGCTCCCGCTCGAAGATGCGGTCGAAGAGCTCGCCGCCCTCGCAGAGCTCCATGACGAGGTGCACGCCGTCGTCGTCCTCGCACGCCTCGCGCAGGCGCGCCACCCGGCCGCCGCCGGCCTCCGACATGAGCCGCGTGATCTCCACCTCGCGCCGCACGTCGTCGGCGTCGGGCCCGGCGCGGCGCAGCAGCAGGCGCCTCCGCCTTAGCGTCTTGCACGCCAGGGCCTCCCCCGTCGCGGCGTCCTCGCACCGCCGCGTGACGCCGAACTCGCCGCGCCCCAGCTCCGCGCCCAGCCGGTACCGCCGCGCGAAGCCCGGGTCGACGGAGCCCGCGTCGCCCAGGATGGAGGCGCGCTTCTTACCCTTCCTGCCCTTCTTCTTCAATCTCTTCCTCTCCTTGGCGGTGAGGGCGTCGTCTTCGTCGTTGTTGTTGCCGCCGTCGTGGCCCGGGGAGCAGCACGGGCCGTCGCGGTTGTCCACGGGGAGGACGGCGGCGGCGCCGCGGCGGCGCAGCATCTTGAGCTTGGTGGCCGCGATGGCGGAGTAGCAACCACCCATGGCGCGCCGGACGCCGGGTGCTCGCTGTCTCCGCCGCTCGCGCCCTCGTCCCCTCGAGACCTTCACTTACCATCCCACCTCCGCAGCCTAATTCCGGCGCGCGGCGCTTGCGCGCGCGCGCGAGGGGTTGTCTGGCTGCCCGTCGGCCTCGCGGTCTCTCCTCTCCACGTCTGCTCATGGTTGCAGTGGGCCGATACGGGCCGGATAACACCTGCGGGCTGCGGTCCTGTCGCTAACCAGGCCGCCAAGCTCCTTCAAACGAGAGTCGAGAGGTGGCACTCTCGTAATTTCCTCACAAATCGATGGGCCTTCTTTCACCTCGCACCGGCCTAGAGTCAAAATCCGTCGTCGTTCACTCTCCTCACACTCCCTCGTCGTTCGTCCCCAAACGCCCCAACTTTTTCTTGTCCCGTCGTTTTCTTTTTGATTAGTTGCTCGTCGCCTCTGTTCTTCTTCCGACTTGGCAATCTCCAATAACTAGGCTTCAGGCTTCCCCGTTCAATTTTGCGATCCCTCCTATCCCTAATTTTCCTGCGGCCTCTGGTGGTCCCTGGTCAGATCTTGCCTTCAACAGTTCCAAGTGAGTAAAGGCTTCCTCATCGGTTTATTTTGGGTTTCTTCTGTGTCGTCAGAGCTTTACTGACTTTAGAGTTTTTATTAATCGATGATATGTGTTTTGAGTCATCTCTCGGTACTGCGGGGAAAGGAATGCATTTCTGATTTCTCCCCCTCTATAGTGGGGACTGCTGTGCTGATGTTGGATGCGGCTGCTAAGTGCTAAGATTTATAGATTATGGTCATAAGATCTTAGATGGCGACGGGGTAACATGGCTTCAGTCATGATGGGTGCAAAAATGTAGAATGCCGCGGGAATGGGAAACTATTTCAACCTGATGTCATTGCAATTCGTTCCACCCTGATTTCTGATCATATGTTTCAGTCAGATAAGAAGGGACGCAATGCGGTCACCGTCACTGCTCTCGCAGTGCCTGGCTGGCTTACTGTCTCACGACAGGACTGCGGCTCACTGTGTCAACATTGTGCCAGAGAGGGAGCAGCACCTGCCTACGCCAGCAGTTGAGATCGTCCCATCGAAGGTGTAAACCTTTCCCCCTTATGTTTCAAAAATAAACATTTCCCCCTTGGCCCTTGCTTGTTCAGTGCCTTTTGTTTTTCTTTTCTGCACATAGAGAAGGTATCCCAATGAAAATAAGGATCACTTGTTATGTTATGTATCAAGTATCCACTTGCACAACGGTCCGCGCGCTTGTTTTGGATCGTTGCATGCATGCTTGTACTTTATTTTCGATTCTTTTTGTT
The DNA here is from genome assembly GCA_033239725.1 of Echinochloa phyllopogon. Classification (NCBI taxonomy): domain Eukaryota; kingdom Viridiplantae; phylum Streptophyta; class Magnoliopsida; order Poales; family Poaceae; genus Echinochloa; species Echinochloa phyllopogon. The sequence continues at coordinate 41,475,689 of BTCW01000002.1, read as the reverse complement.
TTCTTTATCTTTGATTTCTTTTTTATTTATTTCTAAATTTTATTTTTGTTTATATTCTATTTCTTTTTATTATTTTATTTTCTTATTTATTTTTCCATTCACTATATTATTTTATTTTCTGTTTTTTCTGCACTATTTTTTATTTTATCATGTGCAATAATTTGTTCGTAATGTGGATTTATTTGTTCTACATGTGCAATAATTTGTTTCTAATGTTAATTCTTATGTTCTCCATGTGGAACAATTTCTTCGCAACGTGAACTCATTTGTTCTCCATGTGCAGTAATTTGTTCGCAATGTGGACTTACATGTTCTCTATATTCAGTAATTTATTCGCAATATTGACTTACATGTTCTCCATGTGCGGCAATTTGTTCGCAATGCAGACTGATTTGTTCTCCATATGTAGTAATTTGTTCACAATGTGGATTCTTCTGTTCTCCATGTGCAGCAATTTGTTCGCACCGTAGACTCATTTGTTCTCCGTGTGCAGTAATTTATTTGAAACGTGGATTCTTCTGTTCTTCATGGGCAGCAATTTGTTCGCAACGTGGACTCATTTGTTTTCTTTTGATAAAAAAATATTCGTAAAAATATTATCTAAATATAGTCAAGTGAGATCTTGTTTTGAAGATCTTATCGCAATAAGCATTATGGTGCGATCAGAATTTAATTTAGATGTTTGGTTTAAGAGTAATGTTTTTTTTCTAATCGCATACAAATGATGTAACATGTCACGTGCACAGCTTATTTTACTGCTCCACTCATCAGGTGTACGCGTCAAAACATAATTGGCCCACCATCAGCCCAATAAAAAATCTAAAGCGCGCCCATCCTTCAGGCGACAGGTGTCTCGGCCATCGCGCGGGTGATACCCAGACGCCCCCGAGCAATTCAGTACTGTTCGATCACAAACTTTAACTTCTGCCGACAGTCAGCAAAGCTCATACATCAAAAACTATGGAAGCGAATCAACCGTCGATAGATTCTTCAGGGTACACACATATTCAGGTTTGCGTTACATTCATAACTCTATGGAAGCGACAAGGTGCAGTGCGATTTCTCCGTATATATGCACAATTTTGGCCCAGGCCAGCACCTTCTTCACTACCGGCGACGCAAGCACCGCGTCTCCTCCGATGCTCGCATAATCATCAATGCACACGTTGGAGAAAGCTAAAGTTATATACAAGGCCAAATCCACACTATTACTAATTACTAATAAACCGGTACGCACCCTCAATCGCCTTCATCAGAGATTCAGAGCCCGGGGGTGTACGGGACTCCAGTACTCGGCAGCCAGTTGTTGCCGTTGATGAATTTGACCACGGTGAATGAACTTGCCTCGGACTCGCTAAGGTTGGCGTGGAAGCCGCGCCAGTTCACCCGGCCACCCACCGCTGCGCCAGGGCCGGTGTTCTCGTACTCGGCGTAATACAGCGTCTCAGGAGGGGGCTTGTGCTCCCACGGCAGCCACCCCTTGGGGTTGAGGACGTCGGAGATGCTGCACTTCATGAAGACGACACGGGAATACGGCTTCCACGGGCGGCCGAGGTACGTCTGCACGGTTCCCTTGGCGCGAGCGAGGTCATCGTCGGCGGCCACGGTGCAGGACTGGAAGCAGAAGCCCCCCTTGCCGCCGGCACGGTCTCGGCCCTGCGCCGTGACCGTGTTCTCCTGCCCCTGGAACGGCCGGCGCGCCATGATCCTGCACTCCTGGAAGACCGCCGCCGCGTCGCCGAACACGAAGTCGACCGTGCCCGTGATCGTGCACTCCCGGAAGAACTGCTTCGAGGTAGTACCTGCACACCAAAGAGTGTCCTGGTACCCACGCAGCGCGCAGCGGTACAGGACCGAGTGATCGGACTCCAGCAGCAGCGCCACGGCCTGCCCGTTCTCCTTCCTCGGGCCAGCGGTGTTCTCGACGCAGAGGTCACGGGCAATGAAGCCGTTGCCGTGAACGCCTGTGCGTGCGTGCAGGGAGAATGAAATTAAGACGAGTTCCTAGTTGGCGGGAAGATGATAGCTAACTCACTCAAGATCGCGGTGGCTGGCGTCTCGAATCCGTCTGCGCAGCAGCGGCTGCCGGAGATGAAGGTGGCGTCCATCCCGTCGCCGACGAGCGTGAGGTTGCGCTTCTCCTGCCCCACGACGACGAACTCCAGGTAGCGGCCACGGCGAACGTAGATGACGTGCCTCTTCTCGCTGTTGGCCGGCGCGGCGGCGATGGCAGCGGTCACGGTCCTGTAATGGCCGCTGCCATCCGCGGCCGCCACCGCGTCGGCGTGCTGCTCGTTCGCCATGTCTTCTTCTGGAGCGGGGAAGGCTTCACGCTGGGGACTTGGATGCTACGTGGCTGCTGAGTGCAGATGATTGCTTCATCCGATGATCCATATGCAGAGAGCATGCCGTATATGTAGAACTGAGTGAGTCTCAACTGTCAACTGATTGAACTAATTCACTTACGCGCTTGCCTTATTTTCTTTCCCTTCAGTAGAAGGAACCAATTTGGGATGCTGTAGTTTTTCCTTTCCCGCCGTGAATTGCTTCTCGATATGACTGTTCGTTGATCACGTCTAAATGAACGCTACTGGCGAATGGTCACAACTGTACTGCACCATTGTATATGTCTGCAAGAAACTGATACTGAACCTCAAGTCTGCAATAAACTGAACTAAGTAATCGATAAAGTTATGGTGCCAAATGTTTCAGTAACTACTGCCGGCTGACGGGACATGAGGAGGAATTTATCTTGGACTGTTAGATGACCAGTTCAGCCTAACACGCAACCAAACAGGCGAGTTCAACGTCTCAGTATTTCTACAACTCTCACCAGAACAAAAACGCTGACAAACTTCGTATGCTGGATAAATTCAGAATTTCATAGACATCAAATGCTCTTTACCTTACCAATGGAGATTCATTTACGTGTTTTCCTAATTTGCTTTCTTGCAGCAGAAGAAACATAAGGAATCCCTTCATCAATTTGGGATGTAGTTTTTCCTTTTTCCACGATGAATCGTACAGTCCTTGTAGTTGCCAACCCATTACTAATAGAGACACATCTTTCCTTTCCTATCTGCCGACCATTATTATTATCGGAGTGCTCATAAATTTGTGTGAATGAATACATCCAGAGGCGGATCCAGCGTGCTCATAAGAGGCCGCCGAGATTGAGAAAATTATTGTGTTCGTGATTACTAAAATTACATAACATGTTGATTTTTTCTCTCACGTTCCACATTTGTATGAACCATGTAAATCGAGACATGATCGATCTAAATGGAAAACCAAATGTTGACTCACATCTAGATGGACAGGTTGTTCGAGCTATATAATAACAGTTAATACTACAACATGATGAAATAACGAACACCATGATCCTAGGTTAAGCCAAAAATATAGTTGACAAGAACAATATCATATACATTCATAATCTGACAGACTCCTAGATCCTATTCCTCTTCTTGCCAACATGTTTGATAGTTCAGAGAAATGACACACATCCATGTCAAGACTCTCTGCAATACATTGTTTTCTGCCTCCAGGAAAAAAACTCATTTCTCAATGGAGTAAGCAATCAGTTGCTTGATTGAAGTGTCTCCCATGGCAGGTTCAGTACCAATCACTGCAATTGGGTGTCAAATGGGAGTTCAATGGGTGTAGCATTACCATAGAACTCTTCCAAATTGTAGAATGCTCGCTGCTGAGGAAGAAATATATGAACAACAACATCCCCTGTAGGAGTGTGAAATATCGTCAAATAGGTCCATGGGGTAAAATACTGCACAACAGTATCAGACATTCAAAAGAAGAACATCCCTTTTTTTCTGACCTAAGAACAGTTTATAAATAGGCTTTCTTAGGAACCAAAAGGTAGAAGTAAGAGTGTTGTTGCGACAAATTTAAAACTTAATTGTGAAACTAACCCTACCCTATGAGTAAGAGTAAGGTACAAATCCAGTTTTCTACTTTTTTTCATTTAGCAGACAGAAACATGACATGAGCATGTTTGAAATCATAGTTATGACAAAAAAATTATACCCATTGCTAAACCTTTATCTGAAAACTAACAAAAAAACATGTCATGGACTTGAATGATAAAACAGGAGCTGTTTTGCGATTCCACAAAGTCAGGGCGCTACTATGTGTCTGATTCATTATACAGTTAAGATATTCTATATTCTTCAAAACAAATAATTCGCTCTTGTAATAGAAGTTGGCAATATGAATGAGTGAAGCTAATACAGAAGAAACAAATTAGGGAAACAGAGACTTGCCGAAGTCCAGTAAAGTCCAAGAATTTGGTTTCGTATCACCAGACGCAACTTTGCTAAACTGCTTCTCACCAATATCTCTCATCTTGGAACTACGAGGTAAAAGCACATTTCCATGTCAATCTAAGTTGTGCAAGTAATGCAATGTCAAGGTCTTATATTCAGTAAAAGTTGCAGGAGCATGTTAAATACTCTTGACGTTCAGCAAGAGAAAACTGGATTGGTACCTGATAGCATCGATCTGAGCATTTGAGAAGGCAGTGAGAATGATGAAGAACCTAGTCCAGTAAACAAGCCGTTTCACACAAAGCACACGAATATCGGCAGCCTTTATCTCACTTGCAGCTTTAGCCAGGGAGACAGCAACTGAAAATAAAATAAACAATGATTCGGTTTAATCTTAATAACAAAAACAATAAATAGAAATTACTTTTCTTTAACAATCTGTGAGTGCCTGTTAGTAAAGAACAATCTGCAACCATGCGATTCATAGTTAAACTGAGAAGAGCTGTTGAGGCAAGGCCTGAATGAAATGAAAGCATACTGCCGTGCTTTGCATTTTTTTTTTTGAACGAACAACACTCGACGAGTGCGTTTCTATTAATATAGCAGAAAAAATACAAGACTACGACCCCGGCAGGCCATAGGCAGGAAACGAAAAAGAAAAGAAAACAAACAACAAACTCGCCCGGTTGGATTGGGACATCAACACGGGTTACCGCTCGACTACACACGCTGACCTGTTAGATTGGAACATCAACGCGGCCACACACAACTCACAACGACAAGGGGACAAACACAGTCGCGGCTTCCACCTACAACCGCACACCTGCGGGTATCAAACCACTTAAGCAAAACCGGAGTCGATAAAGAAGCCGGAGGGGCAGACACCACCACACCTAGAGGGCCACCGCTGTGCAGGACCGACCGCTGCCGTGCTGCTGCACCCAACCAACCACCCGACGGCATGGAAACACCGAGTCCGAAGCAACTCAACGCGCGGGGGCCTCGCCACTTCCGCCGTCTCTCGCGTGCGCGGGGACCTCCAACCCGCCACTCAGCACGCCTCGCTCTCGTGTGAGGGGGCCTTCAACCCCGCCACACGGCACCACGCTCTGGACTCGTTTCAAGGATTGCCGTCGAGGAAGCAAGAAGAGGTGCCCCGCCCCCCGGGAACTGTCTCAGACCTCCAGGCCACCGCCGTGGTTCGAATCATCACGTTGCTTTCCCCCTCGCACAAGACACCGCCATCGAGTCAGAAAACCAAAGATGTCGCCCGCGCCGTCTTCCGACATTGTTCCGCACCAGGAGAGCTTAGCTGTGCTGAACACCCCGCCGCGGTTCGCTGCAGGCCAAGTCGTCACCAACTGTTTCCGCAAGCGCCGTCTTTCAACGTTGTTCCGCACCGCACTGGAGGTTGCCATGCAACACCAGGCGCCGCTGAACGCTGCAAGCAGCCAACAACATCCGAATGAAGACCGTCGGCCCCCAACCGTAGAGCTGGCGTCTTGGCGTGAGGTAGACAATCCCCATGTTCGCATACCCTCCGACAGCTTTGTCACCCCCGGCCGGAGCAATCAGTAGTAGGCCGTGCTGCGTGGCGACCGTGTCTCTAGAGATGACGCCTCCAAGGAGGTCACGACGCCCACAGGCGCCGCCGTCGCTCGTCCCGGAGCTGGACCGAGTTTTCACCCTGAGACTCGTGCAACAGGATTTCTAACTCCTGAATGACGCCCTCAACAGGGAAAGCGACGCCCGAAGGCGCCGCCGCCAAGGGCTTTCACCCGAAGTAACGAGCCCTGCTGCACGCGATCGCCATAGCCGACCTGGCCTACATCACTGCTACGGCCGTCCAGAGGACGCCACTGTCGGAGCACCATACCAAGCCACCGCCGAGCTCTGTCCCCAAACCGTTGTCTTCACGGCGTCGCCGAATCGCCGCCACCGCGGCCTCTGCACACGCGCGGCCTCCTGCCGCACCATCTCCACGCTGAGGCCGCCGACCTCCGGCCCCCACATGCGCTCGTCGCGCCTTGCACCGTGCGCCTCCACCACCGCAGTCCGGCAGCCCACTTGCGGTCGCGCTCCTCCGCCAACGCCGCCCTGCGCACGGCTCTCGCCCGCAGCTCACGTCGTCGCTGCTGCACCGGACCCCTCGCACGTGGCCGAAATCACACGCGTCGACCACCTCCCCGCTGTCCGCCGACCTCTGGAGCAGCAGCGTCAAGGTGCTGCCGGCGCAGAGCGCCGCCAACACGCGCGCCACCGAGCTCCCGAAGTAGGGCGCCGCCGGCCCGCGCCTCCATCCGCCGCCGGAGCAACGGGGGGCGGATCCCCGCCGCCAGCACCTCGTCGTCGCAGATCCACCGGAGGTGGGGATGGATCCGCCCTCGGGGGGTGTGAATCCGGCCGCCGCTCGCCGGAGTTCGCGCAGGGCTGCCTGCCCCGCACTCTCCTGGCCGTCTCCCGCGCACGCCGCGCTCCTCAGTCGCCCCGGCCACCGCCGCACTGGAGGACATCGGTCACCAACCTGCGGCCCCGAGCGCCGTAGCACCCCGTGGCAGCAGATCCACCGGCGCATACGCCGGATCCGGTCATTGGGGGCCCGGATCCGGCCTCTCCGGCAGCGGCGGCGTGGATCCCGCGCCGAGCTCCGTCGCCCTCCAATAATGGCGGCCGCGTCCACCGTGGGAAGGGAGAGGAGGAGAGGAAGCTCCCCGCCGCCGCCATCCCGGGGTCCGGCCGGACTTCCGGCGTCGCCCTCCGGCGGCGGCGAGGTGAGTAGGAGGGGAGGAGGGGGCGGCGGCGGCCGGGGGAGGGGGGTCGCCGCCCGAGTCGCCCTGTCGCGGGGACGACGCGGGGGCTTCTGATGCTTTGCATTTTCTAATCCCAAATTCTATACAATTAACCACAATTCAATCCTTGCCACTCGATCTGCTAACTCGAAGGAGATCGGCACGCAGCACACGGACTAGCGATAATGCAGATAAGCATAAGGAGAGGCAACAGGGAGAGCGGGGAGCCGGGGAGGCACGTACATGACAAGCACTCGGCGTCGTCGTCGGCTTCGGCGGTCGGGGAGCCTCCCGAGCTGTACACCACCTCGCCGTGCTGTTTGAGCAAATCCTCGAGCAACTTGTCCGCATCGTCCCCTCCCCCAAAGTTCTGCTCGATCAACAAAGAATGCCAGAGGAATTACGAATTAGAACAGCCGTACAACTTGTACAAGAGCAGCTGTAGATAGCACAAGAACCGGAGCTATCTCCCCCCGGCGCCACTCACCACATTAGACGAGGAAGAAGACTGCGAGCGGGCTCGGCAGAGGACGGAGGGCGCCGGGAGGTCGCTCCTCAGGAGCAGCAGCTGGGGGCTGCTCCGGTGGCCGCCGGCGGCGGCGGCGGAAGCGCGCCGCGCCAGTAAGTTCAGCGGCACGCCAGATGGGGGAGCACAGGCGAGGCCGTGGCTCGACATGGCTGTGGCTCCCATGCTAACTGCCGATACGAGATCCTCCGCGGGAGCGGGGCGGGGCGGGGCGGGGCGAGGAGCCGGGGAGCTTGAGCCCGGCGAGTGAACGGGATAAGCAGCAGCAGAGGCAGAGCAGGAGGCGGCACACTGGAGCGGATAGGCCAGTTAGCCTCCTGAGACTTGGGCGTTGAGATACGTGCAATGACTTGTCCGTGTGTATCGTGTCCGTAGAATATACCTTCTACTCCATAGTACGTACGGAGTATATATATATACCGTATAAGAAGCCGTCATGTCTTTGCGCAAGTGCTTTCGATTTTTTTTCTTTGTGAAAACAGCAGGTGTTTTGATTTTTTTTTTCCTCTTGCGAAAGGGGAGGTGTTTTTCTTTTTGAAAGAACATGTGCTTTGATATTGCACTAGAAAGTTTTTTAACTCGAGCTCGACCATTTTCAAATTTCTGGATACAATGCACCAAACAGTCGGTCGCTCTTTTATTCTTTTTTTTATCTGGAACTGAAAACACATTTTTCGGTGCCAGTATCAGCCTGAGCAAGCTCCATCTTCTTTTCCTCGACAAAGAAAACAACACAAACAAACACATTTTTGTGGCTGCCAACTTCCAACTATTCCCTGAGGATGCCACGATCTGCCACTTGGTAGGGTTTCCGTGTCAAATCTGAACACGCGAGAGTTCAAAGAAGAAAAAACACTAGTATCTTATTTAGAACATGCCCTTCGTCCTTCCAGGTATCGATAAACACCCGAGATGAATACACCAAACTGTCATGAAACCAGTCATTTTGAGGTGAGTCTCCATGGCAAAACAAAAGGTGTTAACTGATTAAAAAAAAGTGTTTTGCTCAAAATATAAAAAAGAATACTGTATGATTTTGAGGTGCATTTCAGCTCGAAAGGCAGGTTGGCTATTCTGTTCATCCAGGGTACAGCAGTACTTGCCGTTGCCGAAACCTGGACGGCAACAGTATAATAATATCCTGAATGTGCGTGTCCCTATTTCGCAGTATAATATCCTGAATGTACGTGTCCCTTTGTTGCAATACACGTACATTCTCGCATACACTCAACCCACACACATGTGCCCAACACAGTGTCTGACCTATTTTTTGGGATACCTACACACCTCCAAAATAATCATGCGGCTATTTTGATAGCAAGCGATGGAAATTGGAAACTGTTAGGCTGGGCACGTCAGGGCAGGCCAGCCCTATGCAGCGTATGCTGCACGCTGATCCACATCAGGCAATTGCATGATACAAGCAGCTCGCGATCGTCATTCTTTTTTTTTCTTCCTCCTTGCTTCCCGTATACGTATGTACAACTACAAAGACAAGACGATGACATGCACGGTTAGAGACGTCGAAGCATAATCAATATGAACCGTGCAAAATGGGGACTCTGAATTCTTAACCGTGCACAAAAGGTCAACATTCAATAGCTCTTTCGGGGTTGATTGTCAACGATGGACCTCGAGGCCGGCGTGGTGGCGCCGGGGCAGGCCCAGTGGGCTTTCGCGCAGAAGGTGGACGGCCCCATCATCCTAAAATTGATTACTGGGAGAGTTTATTATCATGAGACTCTGGGACAGATAGAGCCTGGCCGCCTGGCAGCGAGGGCAGTGTTCTTCTCCCTTGCAAATTACAAACCTTGCATGATGCCAAGCTTATGACCTCTCTTCTCTAGTGCATTGTCAGGGTCCAGGTCCTACAATTGTTACACAAGGTTCAAGTATTACATGGCCATTAATACATGAGGCCATAGTAGCACAAGGTTTGGACACACTAATCAATGTCATCTAAGCGGAACATCCACCAAAAAACTCAACGCGGTCACCAACCAGGCCGATCTTGGTGCATGTACGGAGAACCACTTGCCACCAGACACCTGCTCAAAGCAAACCAGATGATTTGGCGTAAGTCCTCTTCATGTATACAAAGGTTTTTGCATCAATGTGTAAGTTGGAGCTTAGCGTCATACAGAGAAAATATGGGACAGAGAAAACAAAACACGTGGCATACCTTTCTTCTCATGCATGCTTTAGCACTTTCAAGAGCCTGAATGCAGCAATAGCAGCAGTGCTAAAGCTCCTTTTGGTTTGATGATCGCTTGTGAGTTGTGAGGTTCTTCCCACCGAACCAACCTTATGATTTCGAGTTGGAGTGTATCCATTGGCCATTGGGCTACTCCGAGAGACACGGAACTGTTTAGGATCAAGGCCAGACCTAGTATCTGCTCTTGCATAGGTTGGATACACCTTCACAAAACACTTGGTACGTAACACTGATCTCCAGTATGGGAAAAAACTTCTCCTTATATATGCGGGATCCCATCCAAGACCTACTTCCTTTCCTGCAACCTGTCACAGTTTTCAATAAATGTACAACGTAGAAAATTCAGAAACATCTATACTTGTCTGTGCACGTTCGTTCCAAAAAAAAAAAGAAACATCTATACTTCAGCATGATCAACCACCTCTTGGTTGAGATATTGTATGTTAATCAACACACAATATTGATGTTTTGTCAGATATGAATGAATGATACTTAAGTAAGCACGCTTAAATAAAATGATATCAGTTTTCAATAAATGTACAACATAGAAAATTCAGAAACATCTATACTTCAGCATGATCAACCACCTCTTGGTTGAGATGTTGTATGTTAATCAACACACAGTATTGATGTTTTGTCAGATACGAATGAATGATACTTAAGTAGCACGCTTAAATAACATGATATGCTGCTGAACCAGCACAAGGCATGGCACAAACATGAGCGGAACGTGCTTTTGTTATTACCTCTACACTGCATTTTCCTTTGTCAGAATATTTGTCATAGGCACCAAATAAATTTCAAATGCAACAAATCATTCAACAACACTAATATAAGGTGTTAAAAATAACAATAATGTGCCAACTCCCTTTTTCGAATCTCATTGTTATTATTAGTTGGGAATAATTACATGATCCAGCCACACTATGGAGCTAATTATGCCCAATAGGAATTTCGTCGGACACTAGTTTAATATCATTATGATATTTCCCTTAAATTTATCGTCGCATTAAACCCTATTTGCAAATAGGCAACTAGTCTCCATCACATTAGCATGGCAGACGAATCACCGATGCGGCGATGCATGACATCTGTATTTGCCTATTTGGAGGAAGTTCAACTAGCAACCAAATCTAACTTGATAACCAACTAAACATGCAAGTGAGAAGTGACTAATCCGAACGCTGCCCCCTGCATACTACAGTCACGATATTGTTTGTGTGAACAAAACTTCATGTACTCATCTCACAACAAGGCACTTTGCAAAAAGATATAAAAGAGTAGATAGAAATGCCCCAATATGGTAATATTTGATTATCTTTACCTTCTCCTCTGCAGCATGCAGCCTAGCCGTTTCCGTAACTGCCTTGTTTGCATCTACAAGTCCTGTTCTCCATGAAAAAAGGGAGGTTAGGGCTCATTTTGTTTAAGAGGAAAAAAGAATCACTTGCGCCCAACACACCTTTGATGCATGACTCTCTGTCTGACATCTTGCAGTCATAAGGCAGGCTTCAAGAGAAGTGGAAGAAAATATAAAATAATCAACAAAATAATCATGTATTTGCATAGAGAATTATCATGTGAAGCAATACAAAGAGTAGTACAGGTTTATAGTGTCCATGACTTCTTCATTAGGGCAAAACCCATACTCTTCAAGGATAGATGAAACATGTTTCAAGACCTCCATATGGGGCGCCTGCATGACATACAGGTATTGTATAAGGTGGAGGTTACATTGCAAACCAATTGTATATACAATGTAGTGATCATATAACCAACGGTAGCAGAGAGATGATGAAAAAGAAACAATTGTTTACAATATGAGTTGGAAGGTAATAGAACAGTGTGCAAAAAAACAGTTACAAACATACATCACATTCAATTTACTACCTGTTCTATAAACTATATGATATACATGTTAGCAAGAACAAACTTTAGTGCAGAAATTTTAGAAAACAGTTATCTAAAATGAAACTTAACAGCAGTACGTGACCATCGAGTATAGTTACAAAAGCTCTTTATAAATTTATACTCGTTTATAAAGAAACAAGGTCAGCGTTATCTGTACTCCAACATAGAATCTTCTGTATCTAAATAATCACAACTTGAATTTATAACAATTTATTAATGATATTAATACAGACTCATTAGCTGTCTGACATGTAGTTCGGTACAAACTAAAAAATATATTATTTATTTATATCATCAGCTAGTAAAATGTAAAACTTCTTTATGGTAATATAAGGACAATAAGATAGTTCTGGGACAAGGGTTCAGTGATAATTTTGACCTTGGAAGTGTAGTTCTCTGAGTTATGAAAAAATGATGGGCCAGTATTTCATATATACTTATAAAAGTTCATTGGTTTAAGCCCATCTCTTGAAACATTGCAGCTAGAGGGTAAAACGAAATTGGCATAAATTTAATGAAATGTAACAGTTCCATACTCAAATTGAACCAAAGAAAACGTCATGACATATGTACTACATAAAAATATGATTAGTAAATGTGAAGCAATCTTATTATTACTTGATACCAACTCTAGAATTCAGATATCAGCAATCATATTATTATTAAAACACATATCAGTTAAGGTTTAGTTCCTTCCGTAATCTTTCTTCTCTTAGAAGAAAGTTGGGAAGATTGTAGGGATGGAATAGCCCATAAAAGACAGATTCTACTTTCAAAACTATGCAATCCTGTCTCATGATGACCAGACAAGAGTATGATCTATTCTACTTTTAAGGACAAGTACTACTATTGAAGCAAACCTAGGAAGGTATGACCACTCCTGAAGTGCATGGTCCAAGGACTAATTGAGAAGACATCCAGCTTCTCAACACTTTTGGGGAAGTATAATCTCGAGATGTTTTTAAGGCAAAGTTGAAACTCCATCAAATAGAATGAAGTTATGCATGCTATGTAAAACCATTCAAACCAGGCTCGACAGGTTCATAGATTCGTTAAAAAGAATGAACTCTTATTAAGTCTGTCAAATATAGCACTTATCTACACTATAAAATTCAAAAAAATTAAAACACTTTTTACTTAGATAAATTCCTAGCCACCTCTCGCACCAGACCCATCTGTCGTACCTCCCCTCGACAGACACGACGACGAAAAAACGATGGAGCGGGGGCGCCGGACTCCCGAAATCTAATTTTTTTTGTCACCCCGCGTGAGGCTTACCCACCCGCCGTACCCACTCATCTGTCCCATCAATCACGCCTCCACCCTCCCCTCCCTTTCCTTCTCTCCCACCCCCGAGACGGCTTCTCCTACCGCCCCTCCTCTCCCTCCCGATTCCAATCTCTCGCGACGGCGGCGGCGGCGAGCGGCTCCTCTTCGCGGCGGCGGCGGGGCGGTTCCGCGCCCTGGCCGTCGACGAGCCCCCGCATCGGCAGCGGCCGAGCCCCCGCTCCGGCCGCCAATGAGGCCCTCCCTCCCCTGGCTGCGGATCCGCCTGGCCCGGCACCGGATCACCGAGCTCGGCCACCAGCGGAGTGGAACCGCCGCAAGGACAGTGGACGACGCGCAACGGGCTGGTGGCGAGCCGGCGGCATGGATCCGGCGGCGGGGGCGCTAGCACCGGCGCGGGTCGATGGCCGCGGATACGGGAGGGGCCGACAGCGCCAGATCGGAGGCGGCAGCGGCGGCGTGGATCCACTGCGGAGGTGGCGGCGGCACGACGAGGATGGCCGGCGGCGCCTAGAGAGGCTCCGGCGCTCCTGCCGAGCCCAGCGAAGGCATCAAGACGCCGACGATCTCCCGCTTCCCCGACGCCGGCGACCCTACTCCGCCTCCTCCGAGATCACGGCCCGCCGCTATCTCCTACCTCGACAGGAAGCCATGGTAACTACTGAACGCCGCATCTAATCTTGTGCTTGATTCGTTGCCCCCCTCCAAGATTGCATCTTTAGCGCCGTAGGACGCTCGGAGCTATGGTTGTTTAGATCCCGCTCTGATTCCCGCTGTTTCCGGTCCAGAATTACATCATCGGAGCATTCAAGCCGCCCTGCAACATCTTCGTCACCTCCGATGAGGACCAGGAAACAGGTGCGTTCCTTCTGCATTCTTGATTCTTAAAGTTAGTGTTACAAATTACTTTTAGGTTGAATAATTCTATGGTCTTGTGGTAGATAAATTCTATGCTTATGGTCTTGAAGAGCCTGGATACCATAGCGGGAGAGATACTTCTACTGCCAGTGTGTTTCTTTGATGTATGCTTATTCTGGTATGTGAGCCTGTGAGGTTAAGTTTGGGATGAATTTGTGCTGGTCAGGTGTCCATTGCGCCAGTCCCTGGTAAAAGGCTCGAGCACACCGGTGTTAGGATTGAGCTGCTGGGTCAAATAAGTACAAATTTTTGCTAACCCAACAATTTCTCCCTTGATTGTCTTATTGGTTCTGAATATGAGTGCTTCAATGGCTATGCTAATTGTGTATGATTCTAGGTAAGTGCAGGTTTACTGTGTTAGGTTGCTGAATGTGTGCTTCCTATACTTGTATTGAATTTTCACTGCCATGATAAAAAGTATGAGCGTTATTGCTAGAGAAAAGGGAAAAGAAAAATGTTCATGAGAATTGTTTATTTTTGTCGGATGATACTGTATACCATAGCTCTTTGATAATGTAGGCTCTGCATTGTGCTTCCTTCACTAAGTTCCTCTGGAAAGCTTTATGCCATCAACCATTGAAGGTTCGATGATTCATGTAGAATTGTCATGTAGATTCATGTAACCCACCCCACAAAAAAAGTGGGGCTGACAGTTGGGCAGTTGGCTCCTCGTCCACTCAGCTTCCCTGCCATTGGTCTCTTTTTCATCTCTTTGAACATATGTAGTTATTCTATTTATTTATTATGCAAAAAATTAACTGTCGTGAAACTTCTCTCAGGTAAATATACACTTGAGTCATTTTTTCATGGGTTTTATTTGCCTGCTCCCATGTTTTGTGATTTTGTGCCTTCAGAATGTGATTTTTGCATGTATTATATTATCATGACAAGGATTGCCCTTACCTTTCAATTTATGAACTTAAGGCCAATAATCTTATGCACGCCACCAAATTGTATTGCTGTGTTTATATGAAGGAAGTTTTAATATTATTTTTTCTTTGTTTCCTCTGTCTCTCGATGATGACTTTCCTTGTGCAGATGTTCAAAGCCCAGAGGAATGTCATACTGTGTGTTTCAGCAGCATGCACAGACTTTCCATGAGTGTCCATATTATCTTAATTTATTTGTTTTTTCTTTTACTTGGCTACAGGTGCATATATCGCATTGTCAAGTACAACAAGAATATTAAGGCATTGGAAGAGACTGAGAAGTGCCTCAAGGAAGAGTTGATTTATTGTATTTCAAGGTTAGTCATTTTAGTGTGATTCAGTGTGATGTAGGTTTGCCAGTTTACCTCAGCAATGCATTTGTAAGGATATCGTATTGTTGATTAGTTCAACAATAATTTTCTCTTTGTAATTTCTTTACTCTTTTGACTGGCTGGTCAGTAGGACTGTAGGAGCACAGGAGCTGCGAGTTTTCAAGTCTCAGGTATATCCATCTTTGCTTGCCTATTATTTTCTCTTTGTAATTTCTTTACTCTTTTGATGGACGAGTTAGTTTAATCAATTAGTGGTCTGGTCCAATACTAACAAGTTAGCTCCAATGGAATTGCTTATATTTTTATCTTACAGGATATTGCTTCAGTAGGCATCTGGATGTTGAAACTACAAACTATATTTTGGCCTCTGATTCAGCTGCTGTCCACACACCGTTCTGTTTCCTCTCCTGGACATGAGGATCGTCTCCTCATCCCTCCAGGTCGTTTTTGTTTGGACACCGAATTTAAATACTCAGCTTCTTTAAATTTTCAGTTCTCTGGGTTCATACTATATGCCAACTAATTTAATGGTGGTGCAGAAGCAACCAATTATCATATTTGTTCAGAAAAAATCCATGCTCTCTTTGTCTATATAGCTAGCTTACTTGTTAGAACAACTATAAAGATCCATATGTATAAGACACTGTTCTGATCTAAGGCTCAGAGGAGAAAACAATTAAAATCATCATTAGTATTGTTTAATGGTTACCTAACTAAGTTATTGCTTCAGGGGAGGATAATATAGATTTATTTTAACCAATCTTAAGTAGAGTTATGCTTTGAGATTCAGTTATGCTTTGTTGTTTTGCTGAAACCTTGATGGTTGCGTAATACTCTTAAATGTGTTTTGGAATATCTAAATTGGAAATAACATTGTTGAGGTTCAACGCTCAAGTGCTGCTGTTGAATGTGATGGACCACATGGTCACAATGTGGCTTAGCGAGCGTTGTAGGCTAAGGTCATGGTGCTTCATTGTCTATCTTACCTTATAATTGGAGTAGGATACACACATGTAATTTTGGGGTATGCCCCTCAAATGGTACCACATCATATTATATTGAGGTGCGCTTGGGTTCTTGCCACATTATGAATATTGGACTGAACTTATTAACTGACCAGTTAAGTTTTGAGTTACAAACTTTCGACTTGATTTCACTTGTGAATGTTTGCATTTGCAGTAGGTGCACCATTTAGAAGATGGCTCTATGAATTTCATAGAAGGTACCAAAATGGCTTTATAAATTTCATCGAAAAGGTACCATTTTTCTTTTTTTATTATACACAACAGGCGTGCTTATTCTCTGTGACTTTGTTACTTAAACTAGAGTGTCATGAACTCATGATGTCTCAATAAAGTTGATTAATTATATTTTTGTTCATGTAGGGGCAAGAGGCTGATGATGCTGTCCCTTTGCTGACATTCGACGGCGCGGTAGCAGTCCATTGGTAAACAATCCCATTCTCCTAGGCTTCTGTTCTGACATAATGCATGCTATCTGTTGGTTTATGTTGCTACTAAGATAAGCTCTTGCTGTTTTCATGTTCGTGATCTTGATTCTGCTATTGAGGTTATCGGCTCAGAAATAGTGCGAGAAGCAGATGGTATTGCCACGATCTCCCTCCATATACACCCTATCGCGTGAGTATAGAGAGAAGGTTTCTCTTTTTCTGAAGCTGGTAGAAGAGGCATCTAAACTTCTACCCTTTTAATACTATATCTGAATGTACTTGAGTGAATGGTTCTTTGAGCATGCTTGGCAAGAGAGGGAACAGGTAATATGGACCCCAATCCCTGTTTTACTTTTTCAAAATAACTCTCTATTCCTTGTTCTTTTGATCCAAAATTAGTAGTTGTTTCCAGCCTGGGTAGTTTTTTACAATTTAGAACTCAAAACTTTGATTTGTCATATAGTAGGATTGAAAGGGAGGGCAAGTGGCTCTCTGTTCATGATTTCTCCATTTTTTTTCTCATTTTTGCAAAGTTGGCAGTTGGCTCCCTCATTTGCAAAGATGGTTGCTTTTTTGTAAATTTTGTTTTCATCTTTAGTGTACTTTTATGACTGGACAGATGCAATCAACTGAAAAGTTTTAGATGATACTCACGTAGTTTCCTTTACATTCTGATACAGTTTCGCAAATATAGTAAACACTGTCGAAGTTGCTACAAGTGTGTTGATGGATCAGAAGAGTAATGGGGGAACTCATTCGTGAAAGTCTTCAACATTTGTTTGGGTTCAGTGATACATGGTAACGTTTTAGGATAAATAATTTTCTATCTACTTGGAATCCATGTGCTGCCTACGTGATAATAGTTTTATTTTGAACTACGTGATAATAGTTTATTTTGAACTACGTGATAATAATTTCTACATTGAACTAAGCCTGAGCATATTATTCATTTTGTTGTTTATTTAGGCAACAAATGGCCACAATATTTCTGATATTATGGTCAAAAGTTATGGGATGTGTAAAATAAAGTTTCAGCTTGATGACCGTGAATAAGCTCCTTCCCATGTCACTTTCTACAATGCAATTATGGATTTGCTGTAGACTATTTCACAGTTCATATGGTTGATCTTGTGCTTCATTGCTGCTTATCTCCTGTACAAATACAAAGTTCTCCTTGGTCGGGTACACAAGTAATCTAGCTTGGTTTGCCTTTTGCAATTTTCAGTTTGCAACATGGAATGATCTGCATATTTGTTGCGCTCTTCATTGAGAATTATGCTATTAATCTCGTCTTACGTGGATTTTAAAACCTGCTCCATTTGGTTGGCTTGACAGATCCCATCAGTCTTGCTTGTGGTTGTGGTACCGCTTGTTTACCTTGTGTGCCCAGAAACAGATATGTTCCTGTCCACTTCTTCGTCAGCAACAGGGAGAAGTTATGGTCTTCTTGTTTGTGGTTATCCTTTTTTTTGGGCACTTATACATCAGACAACTAAAAAAAATCCTACATGGCCAATTTTACTTTTTGCCCACATACTTTTTTTGGTACTCTTACTTTAGACTTTTACTCCTGTGTTGTTTTTTGTACATGATCCAGATTCCAGAACTGAGTGGATTTACTACCACAATTATCTTTTGGTGAATTATTTGGCTTTATGCCTCACCCCTTCTGTCATGCATGAGTGCTGCTACAGCATCGTGAAATTACAATCAATATTTCTTTCTATATATTTTCTTGCAGCTTACCCTTGTGTACTGTTTAATCTTACATGTGCAGGAGAAAAATCATGGTTCCACCATGAAGGAACGGTTGTAGAGCTCCTTTTGGTGAACTGTCAAACACCATAGATTGGGTGTGCTAACTATTATCAGTAGGCCGGCAGCAGTAGCCTTTTTCCTGAATGTTAAAATGAGATTGCAAGTTGATGTAAGTTGAAGCTGTAAACTGAGACTGACTAAACATTCCCAATTGATTTGAGCGGAACTGGACATGCCCAGTGTGTCGGCTTGATTATATTCAGTATCTGTCAGAGTCTTGCGTGCGTCTAGGTGCCAAGATAAGTAGGGCGGAATACAGGCTTAATAGATTTAACAGTTCAATTATGCCTTAGGTTGGTTTATGTACAAATTATGTGATGAATGTAAGAACTTTCTCCACATGAATTATCGAATTGGAATGGGTGTCCTAAATTTCTTTTTTGTTTAACAAAAACTAATGATAGAGTACATATGCCATGCAAATTTTGATCCTACAAGATGAGCTCTAGGATAAGATTTTTGTAGCTCACAACAATGCATAGGCATGTTACCTATTTTTCTAGCTGATAAAAAAATGTTGTGGACACCAGTACAATGAGCAGCCTAATTAGCTCTGAGGGTTAGACAAATTAAAGTTATCATTGATTATATTTAGTTGAACAAGTGAACAACCTTTTTCTTTTAACAGTTTACCTCTTTGTTGTGAATAGGTTAATATTCATCGTATTTTCTTACACTCGTGTGGCATGCAATCTATAATCTATTGCAGTTTTCCATTAGGACATATATCTATTGTACTGTATAGTTCTCGTTTAGGACTTTTGAATAATCGTCTTAATTATTTGTTTTCTTTTTTTTTGAATCAGTGAGTGACGAGGAGCATGAAGAGAAGGGGAAAAAATGTGGAGTGATGGTCCTTTGCTTCTCTCTTTTTTTAGCTGAGTAGCCGCTTAAAACATGCATATATCATTTGTGTTGTGTAAAGTCTTGAAAAACATGCTCTTGGCTATGTAAATATATGATGTCCGGTGACTTGGTGTTTTGAATGACTTTGCTGCGTGAAGCCAAGTCGTCAGATTCCTAAGGATGTTTGTTTTTTGACTGCATTGATACTCCAAAGCTGCCACTATAAATATGTTTTTTTATCTCAATTAAAAATATCTATTTACATAACTTATGTCTTTAAATCTAATATCATTAATTTGTATCTTTCATAGTGAAATAGAAAAGAGTATTACATTATATTATATTTTTTTAAATAGGGAGAACTTGTATTAATGTAATATAACATGTTACAATCATGATCTAAATACGGTGGTATTGAAACAAATATGTAGAAGAGAGTTTAGCACGCGTGGGCATTACGACTGGTATACAGTATACGGCTGAACAAATATATACTGATATACATGCAGCCTGTACCGAGTATTGTAGAACTGGATCCTAAATTTGTAAAATACTAGGTAAGTGCCCGTGCGTTGCTACGGGTATGACACATGGAGCAAAGATAAAAAGTCACATGTAAAATTTAATTTTGATGACTTTAGGATCGCACCGAAGTCATGGACAATGTTTCATGTAGTGCGTTGCTACGAGTGTGACACATGGAGCAAAGATAAAAAGTCACATGTAAAATTCAATTTTGATAACTGTAGGATCCAACCGAAGTCATGGACAATGTTTCATGTAATACTTTAGCATTATGGGATGACATAACGTGGTTTTCTACTTTTTTTCAATCACATACAAACAGTCATGACACAAAATCATAAAGGTGGAACCATTACAATCGCATCGTTGCATGCCTCATACACAACCCAATCAACACAGTTCACTTCAGTTCATGCTGATGGATATAACATAGTTTAAAGTTTGCTCAAAGGAAGCTGAGTTCGTAATAGTACACCTGGTATTAATCTAATATATTTTTTCCGGTGATTTGACTAAGATATGTTTTCACGTCTTGCGGAAGTAGTTGACGGTAATTATTTTGTTCGCGTGCCAAGATATCGATTACAAAGTTTTACCGCATTGTCCTGCTATCCTGCACATGAGTAAGACAAATATTTAAGTCTATAGGAAGTGTAACGAAGTTTCATCTCTTAGAAATATGGCAAAAATTTTTAAAAAAATATTATACTAACCGTATGTATTGTTGTGGATTGGCTACTACTACTCATTGCTGTTATATACTGTAAAATGAGGTAGTCACTTGAATACCTGTGGAAGAACGAAGTTATATAACTATGTAGTGTGGATTGGTGCCTCGCCAGTGGATAATGTAGTTTAACTTACCCAACATTGTCTTTGGCAATACCTTCCGCACGGGACCATGGCCAATCAAAAATATCTTGGTTCCAACCTGGGCTATGTATATTCATTGCCAGCATATACCTTTGGCAAAAACTGGTGATTACACGCACGTACTTCTTGTAAGGCATATGTTCATACTTTTCTTCAATGCCATCAGGATCAATCACCATCAATTTTTTTCCTTATAATCCAAGACATACAACATGTATTTTTTTCCATTTAACCATGGCAGGAGGAACTGCAAAATGGAAGTTAGTATTTTTTTTGTATACCTTTTAAAACTAAGAATACACGGACTTACATATCTCCAACTTAAAAAGTCATATCTTATTTTGTTGCATGCACCAATACTTTTAGCCCACTGTATAGACCTTCTCAAAAGGATCCGGCTCGTCCGGTGCAGACGTATCATCATCTTCCATGTCAAAACCATCCTCAACGTCATCGTCTTCCTCTGCATTTTACGATCCAATACAGTGATGTGTTAGGGGGCGATTACGAAAACCTCACAATAACTCCAACCATAGACCGTGTGTACCTTGCCCGGCGAAAAACCACCCCTCATCCTCCTCCTCATCTTCCTCGAATACAACGTCCTCATCACCATCTGTTCAATGAGATTAACATGCTTGATTATAATATAGTACATTGAGAAATCATTTCAATAAACAAGAACAAATCAGGGACGTTACCATCCTCCACCATTGGTTCTTGTGTCCGAGCATTTAAACCCGGCGGAGGGCATTTCTTGGGTATACCTTTACCGATATTGGCAACAGATGGTTGGGTGCTTGGGGTATTGCAAGAAGCATTCAAGGGTGCCGACATAGTAGCGTCAATTTCTGTTGCACCTATATTGATACAAAAACAAAGACATTGATATAAAATACAAAGACAGTATAGGGAGAAGTGAAAAAAATGAATGGTAGAATTATTATTTGGAAATCACCGTTGTTAATGGCTCGTGAGCCTATGTCGGCATGTGTATCTCCCTTTGCTTTTCGTCCAATGGTTGACGCAAACAAATTATTCCGTCGGTTCTGTAGTGAGTTCCTCTGACCAGGTGTCACATTCTGTCTACGTGTCGAGTGAGCCGTAGTTGCTACTGGCGTTTCGCCATTAGAGTCAACTTCAACTTCATCGGATGTCGGGATGTAAAGAGGTGACCCATGCACATCAGGAATAGTCAAGGATTCACTTATCCGACCTACAATAGGCTCGTGAGAAGGGAAGATAAGCTTAGGTGTCCATTGTGGGTTCTCCATGGCGATTGATGTTGGATGTAAGTGGGTCTTCCGAAACTCCTTCACCGATTCCTTGTGTGCTTTCTTCGAAGCACGCACGTTTGGTGTCTTATTCCTAACTTTTAGCTGTTCAATCCTTGCCGTGACCTATTCTGGGGTTTTGGACAGGTATGCAACACAACGTCTCTTGTTCAGGTTAGTTTTCTCCTCCTCAGACATTTGAGCGCGGCGAGTTGCGGACCGGACTCGTTCCTTATAACGATTTTTTGCCAATTCATCTAAAGTGTGTGGGGTTGCAACTTGTTCGTTTGAGTCAGACACTGAAACTGCGGAAGATAAAATATTACACTTCCTAAACATTATTGCAATTTATTTGAATACTGACTACCATGATACCTTCATCGGCGACAATGTTGTTCTCTGTTAGATCAATAAAGGGGGCAATGTGTACAGGTACATCCACGCTTACACCTGATTATATATGTGTTAACATTTCATATCATTATTACATGGCCATGTAGTATATAACATTATGATTGAAAACAAACAACAGATTGCAGCCAGACTTGCTGGCACCGTGGGAACTAATCGCGTATTGTATGAATCATTCCTATGCAACCAACCGTCTCCACGCGCGGTTTCTGAATCATTTTGTTTCGCATTTAACGATGTTCCAGACAGATGTTCAGTAGGATGGACATTTTCTTTCTGAACTTTTTCGATCTGCCTTTTATTACGAGCTTCACGCCGCTTCTCTATAGCTACAGATAGAACTTATTTAGTTAGAGAATGTTTTCAAATCGATACAGTAAATACCAATATAGACAAGTGTTACCTTCAGGTGCATGATACGCCTCCCGCTTTTTTCTCTTCCTTTCTGCCTTTTGTTCTTCTGAAAGCGCTGCATATCGGGCCCTTTCCCTTAGTCTCTTTCGTTCTTTTGGATCAACAACTTGGTTGGCAGGAACCACTAATAAAAACAATGAAACTTATGTGAGCATTATGTCGTTTCACTCTCCTGATTTTGTTTCCAAAAAAACTGCTATGTACCTGTGTTGATGGAGTTTGTGGCATCACAAAAAACGGACCGGCCATCAGTGTCCCTAACCGGTTCCATTATTTATATTGTCCTGGTGAACACCAATAGAAGTGAACATTCGACTAAACAGTTCAGTAACTTGGCAACTATTGTTTTAGTAGTAAGATAATAATCTGGAAAGATGAATTATGTTTGGGAGCTTGATATTTTGTAGTGTCCTCTATGGCACAGCAACAAGCAAAGCAGCCATGCCGCAAAAAACTGTCCAACGTTATAAAAAGAACTATATTTTGCAGCGAGAAACCACCAACAAATGCGTAATATAAGGTATGGAAATTTATGATCCATCAAGGCAATTGTAAATTTGGCCAGTACTGTATGGTCCTCCAGCTCAGTAGACCGAAATTCTGAACTTTACTAAAACAAGGACAAAGAGATCGGGAACATAAAGATTGTTGCCTGACCATGACTCCACCAAACACTCATGTGCTACTTTCTACATTTTGTGCTACGTTTGAATGTCCGACCAACAACCTTGAATAACTCAGCTGTTCACTAACTTACTAACCAACATACAAGAATGAATTTAGATGGAACATGACCACTCTATACCGGAATTTTTAAGACTCATGTGCTGCCAACTGAGATTTACCAGCAGGTAGCATAAAGGGAAAAAACAAAAGAAGAATAATAAGTAGAAACCTTGCCTCTTCAGACTCCTTAAACGATGAGCTGCTCCTGGCCTTCTTGGCTTTGCGGTAGGCATTGGGGCGGTCGTAGCCGGTGGCGTGAACAAACCAAGGTGCCACCTCCTTGTAAAGTGAGCTTTTCCCCACAAAGATGAACATCTGGCACCGACGGGTACCATTGGTGGTGAACTCCTGGCAAAAGTACTCGGGGTCTCTGTGACTCCAACGTGCTCCAGGTTGAGCAGCAGTAACTTGGGAAGGCCAGGTTCTGCGGGGCAGACTCCTTCGCCCCAACCCTCGTCAACCAGCTGGGCCATCTGGAACAAGTCAAAAAGCCGTTGGTGAGTACTTGTGTGGGGGAAAAGGATTAGGCAAGAACAAACTAGTGGGAGAGAACTAGAAAGGGGTCAAGATCCTAGGGGTTACGTCCTACGGCCAACCTATCGGCTCTGATACCACCTGAAGCGTCCCCTCGAAAGAGAGAACTTAATGTGATACAAATACCAGTCCCAGGATGATGGTTCACATTATTACAACAGATAGTTCAGTAAAAAACAACATTACGGGAGACGGTGGCATTGCAGGGCCACGACAAACAGAACTAACACTAAGCTCCAGATAAAAAGGTTGATAACATAGAGGTCTTCATCAGAGTGGCAACGCATGCGGCTTCCAGTGGGTGACCCTAACACACAGGCAAAGGTTGGGTGCAGGACGAACCCCACTAGACGATGTCTTCAGGCACAAAGTCCGGGTCTGCCTCTGTAACAAAGTAAGCAAGGGTGAGTACATACGTACTCAGCAAGCACAACCACAACCACGGAAGGAATATACCAGAGGCATGCAAGGAATATATTCAAGGATGGGTTCATGGTTTATTTTGCAGCAAAGCTAATTTTACACATGCAAGAGTTTATTTTACAAAAGGGATTTTTACAAGCGTTTCTTTTAATTGTATTGACAGAACATAAATATTTTTCTCACAAGATTTTAGAGCTACCAGATTTCCCATCTGTCGTAGCCCAAGCCAAAACTTCCCTCAGTTTAACAACCACCAAACACATTCTCACACCAAAACAGGGGACTAGTGAAGTGACCAAGCCGTAACTCGCCCAATACCGTGGACATGGCTATCCGGATAGGTTTTAACTCTGCAGAGGTATACACAACCACAAGTAGGCTACCACAACATGAACACCTTAATGCCAGTGCAGCTCCTAACAAAGCCATTACCCACCATAGCTAAACTGACAAGTCATCACAGACGCGACCAGGGGGGTTAGCAACCTACCAACGAGATTCTACCCAGGGGCATACCTCACATAGATTGTATCCCCGGCTCCATGGCCCTCCGTTGCTCGCCAGCACACCACATAACCAGCAGCTTAACTAGTGGGATTTATGCTAGGCCGTTGCCACATACAACGGTCGAGTGGAGGTACAATAAAATGGATTAGGCTAGATGACACATCAACATCATCCCAAAAACTGTGATAGGATAGACAACTCCCACCATGCTCAACCACACAGGTCCGAGCTCACCTCGGCATTTCACACAGCAATACAGTCTGTCTCATCCCACACGGATACTCATTTTATTCACAAAATTCATTTCTTTTATTTTAAAGCACGCACACGGTTGCTTTTGTAAACACCAAGTGATTGTAAAGGGGTGTATAGCAGTAAAAGATTTCCTAAGCATTTCTAGCAGCGATTAACATTTAAACAGAGCATCGTCATATTCAAACATTAATCTAGGTTGTCAAGGAAACAGTCATAGCAATCAAGGACTGGCTATCCAACCGGGTTTAGCAGTAAAATCATGCAAGTTTTATAAAGTAGGCCATGGGTTGTGTTTATAAAATCTAGGACAAAAGTATGCATCAAAGGGTGGGATTGCACTTGCCGTTCTCCCAACCCTCGGGGGATTCCTGCCCGGGGTCTTGGTCTCCAAGCTCCTGCTCGAAGCACTGCTCCTCCTCGAGTCCTTCCTCGTTCCCAGCGGAGTCTACGGCACACACAAACAAACACACAATAAATAAAAGAAAGGGTTTTTGCTGAGCTCCGAAAGAAAGAACAGGGAATGAGAGAGTGGTGGTGGTGATATAATTATTTTTGGATATGGACTGACTGGCTTGGCAGAAATATATTGGTATTTATTGTGGTGGAGTTTGGGGTCAAACGGGATTAAATTGGCGCATGAAATGACGAGTTTAGTGGAGGTTTAGGGCTGTTTTTAAAGAGGAAGGACTTATCTGTAAATATCGAAAAGTCCAGGGGGTTATTTGGGAATGTTCCAGAGAGATGGTTTTAAGTTTGGTCTGCGGGTTCGAATAGGGAGAACTTCAGGGGGTTATGGGCAAAACTGCCCTTCTTTCTCGCGACACAGTACCGGGGGGGGGGAGAGCAACGACGGTCGGCGGCGGCGAAATCGCCGGCGAACCGGGGTAGCTCGGGTGGAATTGGTTGGGGGAAGAGGGAGAGGAGCGTACGACAAGTTCACCCGTGTCCTTACCCTAGGCAGAGGTGCAGTGAGGCAGCCGGCCCACGAGAGCGGCGGCGGCGGCGTCACTGGAGGTGGTGGCGGCGGCGTTGCAGCGGTGGGGAAGGCGATTGCGGTGGCGCTCGAGCTGGTGGAGGTGGAGGGAATGCGGGTGAGCCTATTTATAGGCGCGGAGGTGAGCCGAGGCGGTGGGCCGACGGGAGGGGGTCGGTCGGGCGTCAATGGAGGTCGGCGGATGAAGCTTTAATGGCGGCCGGGGTTTGTGTGGTGATTGGTACGGTGGCCCGGCCGGTGCTGTGCTTGTCGTGATGTGGCGTGGCGGTGACCCGTCGCGGGTGGTGCGGCGATAGGACAATGGCGGGGCCGGGCGGTCGGAGCGGCGGTGGCCGGGGTGGCGTGCTCGATGGGCAGCGTGCTAGAGCGGACGTCGTGGTTCGGCGACGGGGCAGTGCTGCGGCGGGGTCACGGTGGAGGGCGGCACGACTGCCCGTACGGCGGTCGGGTGGTCGGTGGCGGGGTAGTGCTGCGGCGGGGCCGGCCCGGGAGCGCGCGCGCGGCGAGCACGTGGGGCGGTGGCGGCGATGTCGCGAGTGAGGGTGGCTGCGGTGAGAGGGGTGAGCGGGAGGTGGGCCGGCGGTGAGCAGGGCCGTGGTGCTCGGCGTCGGGCGGGAGCAGAGGAAACAGAGGAGGGAAAGGAAGGAAAAGAAAAGAAGGGAAGGAAAGAAAGGAAGAAAAAGGGAGAGGGGAAAAAAGGAAAAAGGGGAGAAGGGGAAAAGGGGAGGGAAAAGTCGGCGGGATTCGCGGCGGAAGACGACAGGCGGTCGACGACGAACGGCCAGAGGTGGATGGACCCGGCGGTCGACCCGAGGGCGGGTGACGCGGGACGTGACGGAAAGGAGGCGGTGGTGCGATGCGGACAGGAAGAGAGGGGGAAACAAAAGGCGGAGAGGGTTGGCGGAAACGGGAGCTCGGGCGGTAAAACATTTGAAAACTTTTTCACCGGGTGATTTCTTTAGGTGATTTTCCAGAGATTAAAACGTGGGCGTTACAGCCAGCTTGATGGAAGAAAATCAGAGGGAGATATACATAAGAAGTAACCAAAGCTTTCGGGCATAAAGGTTGAGTCTAGTGTTTTACAATTGGGTTCTCAAAATGCAATGAAACAATCTGCTTTGCTAGGGGCCTTGTCCAAGATAAGATAAATCAGGACTACACATTTGGCCAGCTTGATGGAAGAAAATCAGAGTGAGATATACATAGCATTGCTAGGGGTTTTTAAGTAGCTCTACTAAAGAGCGATTAAAAATCATTGGCTATATTACGTGGTGTTAGACTGTCAGGGGATAAACATGCAGTCATGCCAAGGAATATCATAGCATTTAGTCGGGGATCAAGAATGGTGTTACTATTTTAGAACAGTTCCAGCCCTTGGACAAAGCATATTGTGGTTGAACCACGAGAATAGCAGTGCAAAAAACCAATGCGGGAGGAAAGACCTGGACATGGCGACCTAGCTCGGTCAGGTGGCTCGGTGCTATTTTGAGAGAAATGACTGCTCCACTAGCGATTGCAGCAGACCAGCAAATCAGCAATTGCAGCGTATCATCAGGATGCAGTAAAATATCATCAAAGCCGAACAATCTAAGGGCAATGGAAGGGGTGCAGATAAAGGAGCGCATGGACAAATACGTGGTGCTTATAGTGGGAGACGTGGGGGCGGCCGCGGCACAGGCAAGGCTGCACGGGCTCCTGCGCGGCGGCGTGGATATCGTCGAGGCGGCGCCGTGTCGTCCTGGCGGTCGCGTGGCGTCGGGGCGGCGGGTCGTCGAGGCGGCGGCGGCGTGGATCTCATCGAGGCGGCGGCGTGGATCTCGTCGAGGCGGCGTGCGGGCGTAGAGAGGCGCGACGTGGATCGGCGGCGCGCGGGTGGAGACGGGAAAGGAGGGGCGACGGGGTGGGAGTTTGGCGGGCGGGCGGGGGTGTCGCACGCGTGGAAGGTTTGGCGGGCGGATGGTGGATCACACGTGTCGGATTTTATTTTGACGGGCAGATCGGATCGCAGGCAGACGGAACAGGGAGGCAGACCCACGGGTCGCACGGTCGCCGTTCCCAGCAAAGTCTTATTAGGCGTAGAGATATGCAACTATTCACTGTGTTCTGTCCAGCACCTTCAGCCTGAATTGCGCGACCGTAGTGGTGCATAATCCTTCCTCAAGATTGGCATCGCCGCGCCGTGGAAGGAAATGGCGCAGCCGCCGCCCGAGACCCTGTCGCTCGCCGGCCGCCGGGTCGCGTTCACGACGCCGCAGACGGGCGGCGGCGGCGGCTCCTACGACGCTCCCCGTGCCCACCATTGCCGTCCACCCGCACGATCCCGACCGCCTCCGCCCCTTCCTCCTGCCCGGCGCCCTGGACCCCTTCGCCGCGCTCGCCTTCACCTCTCGCTCCGGCATCTCCGCCTTCGCCCGCGCCCTCCCGCCGTACTCCTCCTCCTCCAACGCCCCCCTCTCCGGCGCCTCCGCGCTCCCCTTCACCGTCGCGGCGCTGGGCAGCGACGCGGACCTCCTCGACGCCGCCTTCCTCTCGCGCCTCTGCGGCGACTCCGGGACGACGAGGGTAACCGTCCTCGTCCCCGGCGTGCCCACCCCGGCCGGCCTCGTGGAGGCGCTGGGCCAAGGGTCCGGCCGCCGCGTGCTCTGCCCGGTCCCGGACGTCGTCGGCCTGCGCGAGCCCCCCGTCGTGCCGGACTTCCTCGCGGGGCTCGAGGCGGCCGGTTGGGTGGCCGTGCGCGCGCCGGCGTACACCACGAGCTGGGCCGGCCCGGGCTGCGCGGAGGCGTTGGTGGGTCCGGGCGCCGCGGCGCCCGACGCCGTCGTGTTCACGAGCACGGCCGAAGTGGAGGGGCTGCTCAAGGGGCTGGACGCCGCGGGCTGGAGCTGGGCGCAGCTGAGGGAGCGCTGGCCCGGCATGGTCGTGGCGGCGCACGGGCCGGTTACCGCCGGCGGCGCCAGGAGTCTCGGCGTCGAGGTGGACGTAGTGAGCGCCAGGTTCAGCAGTTTCGATGGGGTTGTTGATGCTCTTGCCACAGCGTTTTCTCCCCAGAAGATAGTGTAATTGGATTTAACATGGCTACAACATCGACTGGAATTTTGGAAACGACCACATTTCGTTCCATTGATGAATGTGCGATCTGTCCAACTGGCTGAAAGGATCACCCGCTGCCTCTAGCTATGCGTCTCGATCATGCCATTCTGCATGGATGATCTCATGGAAAAACCGCTCACCGCAGAAGCAGGTCATGGCGCATTGGTGACTGACCGTCATGGACGTGTGTTGGGCAGAGAAGAGAGCCGCCAACCAGCATTGCTCATTGTCTCTGTCACGGATGTAAGTCGAACCGACTAGATGCCATTGAGAATCACTTCTGTGTGGCTGCTGGACCGCACTGGTTTCCACATGTTACAGCTGGTCAAGAGGGACATGGATCATCTGCAGCAATTCTTGCCAAATAGCCAGAGTGTAACATTTACTGAGATTTAGTGTCTTATGTTCCCAGTAGTTATAGAATTTAGGTTTTAGGATTTAGGATTTAGGATTTGTAGTGCCAAATAGCCGACTAGATTTAGGATTTTTATCTGAGATATAGGATTTTTATCTGATGACGATTGCATATTGGGCATTGCAGCTCTGTCACTTGAACTGTTTACCTTTAGTTTTTATTTTGCCACCATCCATCCAAATACAGATAACAAAAATATCCAGTGCATTTTTCGTCTCCTCACTTTTGTTTTTTGACCGCCACAAGACAATGGAAAAGACAATTGGCACAAGAGCCTGCAAACTCATTGTAAATCACCCAACTTTATTTTGCACCAACTTGTCACCTAGAATGTGATACCAATTGTAAATCTACTTTCAACCAACCCAGCTTGTATCTGTTTATCATGATCACCAAAACCGGGTTGATATGCTGTACAATCCTTGCTCTTCTTTCTCTAGAATCTTTTGGTGCTTATAAGAGGTGGATTTGGACCATAGCTCAGCATCACTTGCAACTATCTTAGAAAATGGTGACCTCAACCAAGGGCAAAGTGTGTGTGACTGGGGCTTCAGGGTTCATTGCCTCTTGGCTTATCAAACAGCTCCTCGAGTCTGGATATCATGTGGTAGGGACTGTCAGAGACCCAGGTATTTACACACATATCATTCCGTTTGCATCAATTCCTCTTGGTTGCATTAGTTCTTGTATATTGATCCACGTACAATGATCTATTTTGTAACTTATCAGGAAATCACCAAAAAGTAGCACACCTTTGGAAATTACCTGGTGCTAAAGAGAGGCTGCAGATTGTGCGAGCTGATCTGTTGGAAGAAGGGAGCTTTGATGAAGCCGTGATGGCTTGTGATGGTGTCTTCCACACTGCATCGCCTGTCCTCGCTAAGTCTGATTCTAGTAGCAAGGCACGCTGCATTTGCTTTAAACAGTTCACTCTTTCATCAGTCATCACCAACATGCTGCATATGCATCTGAATTATCCTACTAGTATTTTCATTCAGGGCTTGGTGTATCAAGTTGCTATTTATTTTGGCTTAGAAGTTAAGACCACTGAAATTCTAGTTATCTTCTATGGAAATGCATACCCTGAGTTAAACTGTTTTCTTGTGGTATTCATGTTGCAGGAAGAAACGCTTGTTCCTGCAGTAAATGGCACTCTGAATGTGCTAAGATCGTGCAAGAAGAACCCATTTCTGAAAAGGGTTGTTCTTACATCTTCATCATCTGCGGTGAGGATCAGGGATGATGCTCAGCCGAATATCTCATTGGATGAGACAGTATGGAGCTCTGTGCCACTCTGTGAAAAGATGCAGGTTATACATCGAACAACCTATTCCCTATCTTGTTTTTGCATTCCTGTGTTCAAACATTGATCTGAAAATGGTGCCACCTCTTTTTTTTTCATCCAAAGCTATGGTATGGCCTGGCGAAGGTAGTTGCAGAGAAAGCAGCATGGGAGTTCGCCAAGGAGAATGGCATTGACCTTGTGACTGTTCTTCCCTCGTTTGTGATCGGGCCCAGCTTATCTCATGAATTATGTGTTACGGCTTCAGACGTCCTTGGCTTATTCCAAGGTATTCATGTTCCTTCTAGCATCAGCACTTATTTCAGTTTTTCTGTTGTTAAGCATGATAGGCACTCTGCTTTCCAAGTGAGTCCTAACAAAATGACCTTTATGGCCTTTTCAGGTGACACTGCTAGGTTCAGCTGTTACGGAAGAATGGGATACGTTCACATCGACGACGTCGCAAGCAGCCATATCCTCGTGTACGAGACACCCGAGGCCACTGGGAGATACCTGTGCAGCTCGGTGGTGCTGGACAACGACGAGCTGGTCTCCTTCCTTGCAAAACGATACCCGATCTTCCCCATACCTCGGAGGTTAGTAGTTTAGATACTTGGCGTTGGCACTGGCAGATGAAACCCAAAATTTGGCTGAGATGCGTATCTTGAAATTGCTCTGCAGGCTGGACAACCCATATGGCAAGCAGACGTATCAGCTGAACACATCCAAGCTGCAGGGCCTGGGCTTCAAGTTCAGAGGAGTGCAGGAGATGTTCGACGATTGTGTCCAATCGCTCAAGGACCAGGGCCACCTGCTGGAGTGCCCGTTGTGATGGAGAGAGTTGTCGTCGACAAGAACAGGCCATAGCCAAACAGAGCTGGGTCACTTCCACAAGTCGTTTGGCTCCAAGCCAATATGTCTCAATAATTCCATGTCATGTCAGCGTCCTTTCTTAACCTGCTGCTGTCAGATCATCGCTCACGGGTTATACGGACTACTTGAATAAAATCTTGCCATTTGGCAATTTGCTTAACCTGTTGCCGTGCTTATGGCTGGCGGATGACGCCACCATCAATCCATGAGTTCTTAATCCCAAATTCCCCCAATGCACAATCACAAAGAAAATGTACGGTGTTTCAAGCCACCAGCCCTACCTCAAAATTAATCACAAACCACAGCCACACCTCTATCTATACACACACATCCCCACTACTTACACTCTTCTGTAAATTGTCACGACGCAGGTGTCCAAACGGACAAAAGACCAACAGCAGCAATCAAACACAAACAGCTGTGGCGCCTAGTCAGTCAGCCAGGTCCCTATGTACAACGTATCTGAAGGAGGACTTGTACGGCATCCACTCGACGCACTTGTCGGCCCTCTTCTTCAGGCAGCGCTGCAGCCGCTGGGCCTCCTCCTGCTGGGCCCCCGGCATGGCCTCGCACACCAGCTCCACCAGGTGCCGCGGCTCCAGCGCGGCGTCCCTGGCGTAGTAGTGCAGGACCCTGGGCAGCAGCAGCGCCTGCTTCCTCACCACCGCGTTGCCCTGGATGAACTCCGCCCGCGCCGCCTCCAGCTGCTGCTGGATCTTCTTCGCCGTGTACAGCCGGACCTGCAACGCAACCAGAGAACAGACAAGGCCTTGCTGTAAGGACTTTGCATGCCTAGTCTGAAAATGCCAGTGTCCATCGAGAGCTTACGGGCGGGTCTGAAAATGCCCCAGTTGATAGAGCGAAATGCGCGATCGGCTCTGGGTGGTGCAGCGCGTAGGGGTGCCTGGCCGTCCCTGCCGTGGATCTTTTCGCTGGCGTGAAGAGCGCACGGACCCACTGAAATGGTTTGTTCTCTTTAGTTTTGTTTGGCTCTGCGTTTCTGTGATTTTGTTGCTGAAGGAACTGCCATGTTTTGCTTGTGTACGTACCAATGATGGACGATGGGACTGGCATCCGAGAATCGAGTTCTGAATGGTCTGAGCGTTTACTGATTGGCCACCCACATTATACGCAGCCTGACGAGGATTTTTTTTCAGAATGGTCAGATACATTTCTATGAAAATAGAGATAGCAGTAGTAATTAACAAATGCAAATGATGTACCTTCAGAATCATGTCCGTGCTCTTCATACGTTTATCATGTAGACCATAGGCCAGAAAAGCCTGCCATATCACAAGGCAGTAATACAGGTTAAGCATGAATTCGGAATTGCAGGGCTAACAAAGGGGTATAAGAAAGGTGAGATGGAATTTTCAGTATAGAGCAATACATGCATCACTAGAGCATTATGGATATTAATCCAAAAGCAGAGCTGCTCCTCATGTGTCATCTTCATTGGGTCAATTTTTTCAAGGCGCTGTATCAGGGACCTGTGGAGCACAGCATGAATAAATATATAAATCAGTACCTCTTCATTGGTCTTCTTTTTTTAAGCCTCCTATCCCGATCGATAATTGCAAATAGTTCAAAGACAATTTCCACTGTTTTTCATGTTTCAGTTGCTTACCTGATAGTCTCCAACATTTTTGAGGCATAGTCAAGCTTGTCAGCATCAATGCGTATCCTCGGAATGACAATCATGCCTATGTTTTGTTCATTCCTCTCTTTCTTGAATCCATACTGGCCTGGGCTATCAAAGTTATACCGAGGGCTCCAACTATCATTACGGCGCCTTAGAGAAAAAGTACTTGAAGATGAAACAGAAGGACTTGGTGAAGTCAGGCATTCTGCGTCTTGCGGTTTCGTGCTTGAAAGTTTGCAGTAGACAGCAGCAATGCAGCTTAAAATGTCCTCTGATAATTTGCATGATATCTTTGGCACATATTCGGAAATAGAAGCACTAAGGAAGTTCACAAGGCTGGAATGCCTTGCATTCGACTTTGATACATCCTATGGCATATGAGAATGAGAGTTGTGTCAGATGTTTTCAGCTAGAAAGATCATGCTACTAGAATGAAAGAATGAAAGAAATGGTCTGCGCACTAACAGAATTTGAGACGGTTGGCAAGTTGAAGGCTGCAGAGTGCTTTATATCCCTCAAACGGAGTGCTCCTTCATCAATGTTTTTCAGAGTTTCTTGATCCACCTGCTGCTAGTGATAGTAATTTTAGGACATTGGACATTTGATCTTCATACTATCCGAGCTGACGTGTTGAGTTATGTACCTCGCTTGTGAAGCTGCAGGATTCAGATACATATTGATCAAATGCTCTTCTATAGAGGGAAAGCAGATGCAGCTCCTTGCATATGACTTCCTGCTCGAGAGCTGCAATCTCCCCAACTAAATCTGAAACAGACTGCAGAATTGCAAGGTCAGAACCAAGAATCCATATACAATTCAAAAGTGACAGTAACAGATGAACAGCCGAACAGGAATACAATTCTCAATTCAGTTTTCACAATGTCATGAACATATTATTGTTCAGATTTTAAACATGTTTTCCTGAATAAACCAGATACATCCCCTCCAGGTATGAATGTCAGTGATGTACTAGGACGGTAAGAGTACTAGTGAATGAACAGCAGTGCATGATATATGCATCTTCATATTTCATCTACTTGAAAAGTATACTGTCGTCAACATTTTGAAACAATTTTGTAGGAGTCGCCACAGACCTTTGAGGTAGCCTTTTGAGTTCGTTCTGTTGCTTTTCTAGAGTAATGGCCCGGTAATTGCTCTGGCAAGTTAAGTGAGTGCCTTCTGTTGAACACCTTATCTCTCTGGGTGGTCTGCATGATAACAAAAAAGGTCATTTGAATAAGCAAAGTGGGTCGAATGCCTATGAAAAAAATTTGTAAGATGGATCCAATTTGCTCACAGGTTTGCAATAAGAGAATCTTGGTGACATGTCCAATGCACCTTCATGTGTCTTTAGAATGCTGAAATGACAAACAGTAAATTATGAGAACATTACTTTCCATTTTGATACTTGACAAAAAAAAATTGAAAGGCTTCTCAACGTCCTAGGCCTTGTTTAAACTTAAGAAATCGCTACGCATAAACTTTTCCTTAAACTATTTTTACAGCTATGCGCGGTAAAAGTAAATCCAAGAGTAGGTTTAATCCAACTGACGCCAAATGTCAACCAATTTCTAGAAGATGGATTCTAGACAGTGGACTATACTACAGTGGTACCGTACTTGAGGTATAAAGGAATTCAATGTGATCTAAGGAGGACGGTTGAATGGTACAGCAAGAAGTTAATAGGCTGCTGAACTGAAATAATGCACAATTGCTGTATACACCCAATACGGATGATGAACTGAACGGCGCTTAAACATGGTTCAGAATGCTAGAGGCAGCTGTCCACTTGTGTCCTTTATTCAGGTTCCCTGCACACCTATTCAGCGCTTGCGAATTACTTACTACTCCTGTGCGCCTCCATGGGCACTGAAGCTGCCATCTTTCAACATGTGTGGTACCGATTAATCATGACGAATTGGATGGAGAAATTTTCCATGCAGGTTTCCGGAGTTGCCAAGAGAAGTACAGGTTGTTACCTCCGTGAGGAGTTCCGGTGCTGGAGACTGCAGGACGATTGAACCGACCTCGGCGTGCCGGCGCAGGACGCCGTCTCCGAGAGCACCCCTGACCTTGATTCCGTTTCCATCGGCGACAGGAGCCTTCTCTCCCCCTCACCACCGGGAACCTGCCTAGCGCAAGCCATCAATCAATCCATGGCCAAGGGCAGCATGTGCAATGCTAGCTATCTGCCTATCTCCACACTCCGCAGATGCATCTGATCACTTACTCGGTGATCTTATCAGGCTGGATTAGCATTACTGTACTTGTAGCAGAGAATATGAGCATCTGGCAACCAGGGATGCCGTACCTTGAGCTGTAGACGGGAGCAGTGAGCTGTCCATGTACAAAGCGAGAAAGGCGGCCGCCCTGGCTCAGCTTTGTCCGAGGAGCTGGAGCTCAGCGCCTCAGCCGCTCCGGTTCTCAAAAGAGATGAACCTATTCGCTCCTGCAAAGGAAAAGGCCAAGGCTTTCTTGGATACCAGCGACAGAGCTAGTAGCCAAGAACAATGGAGGGGAAGCTGTGGAAGCAGAGTAGAATCCTCGTTGCTTGCCAATGGCGCTGGTATAAGGACGAGGCAGGGAGGCTGGAGGGAGAGCACAGAGCAGGAGAATAGCCCGGGAGGCGAGGGACTGGGCCGCACGGGAAAGCTGGCGCAGCAGCAGCCGCCGCCAAAACAAATGGGAATGGAAAAGACGGACAGGAAAAGCAGGTGCTTAAAAGGAGGGGAGGAAGAAAGGAGGGAGGGAGAAAGAAGAATCGGGCAATGGCATCAATCCTCGTTGTCCCACCGCTGTTAATTCTTTAACCGAAGGAACAGGAAAGCCTAGCGGCCGATTCCATTCCCAAGCCACTACGGTCTAGTACTCGGCACTAGCATAGCAGGATGGACCGATGGAGAAGACGACGGCTTGGATATGATACTGGCTGGGTTAGTAGCAGTAGCATCAGAAGCTGTGGGGATCTGGGGACAGAAGAGCACCAAATCTTTTGTTTTCTTGGCAAAAAGGTGGTGTGAGAATGACTGAATGAGTGGAGTATTATTGGGTCGGGGTGCAGAGCAGAGAGGGCAGGTGGGAATAATACGGGGGATTTGGTTGCTGGCCCTGTCTTGTTTCTCGGGCGGTGTTCACTTCCCTGAAAAAAAAAAGTGAATGTAAATTTGGGTGAGAATGCCACATCGAACACTGTAACGCACTGTAGCACTTTTCGTTTGTTTGTGGTAATCATTGTCCTACCATGACCTAACTAGGCTCAAAAGATTCGTCTTGTCGTGTACATCAAAACCATGTACTTCATTTTTTTATTTACCTATATTTAATGCTCCATGCATGAGGAGAGAGATTTGATGTGATAGTGGATAGTGAATAGTGAAGTTTAGAGAGAAAAAGTTTGGAGCAAGTTTTGGATTTGAAGGGAAGTGAACACCGACTTGGTGTTCTTGGGAAAGCAAGGTGGTCAGGGCAAAGATAAACCACTCTTGATCCATCATCAACATCAACACTCCTAATATTTTTTTACGCATAGCACCGCACAACTAGGTTACTACTTACTTCTGACTTCTGAGTGATGCCAAATTAGTGACAGACTACCAGGAGCGCAGGACCTATCATTTATGTCCGTCCGATTGTAAAAGGTGGTCAACCGCATTTTTACCTTGGGTGGAGGTAGACACCACTACCAGCGCGTCAAAAATGCATGGGCTGTCCTGCTCAAACGTTTGCTTCGAATTAGCGCGAGATGGAACGTGTTGGGTTCTTTGACACTGCTAACAGGGGCAACACAAGTGCACCTTTCTGTGGAGCAGAAGCAAGACGGTTGAGTGAGCTGAGCCCCGAAGGATGGTCAAACCGAACCGACGGCGCATTGCCCTGTTGCACCAAGAGAGAGCTGTCCAAGATCGCGTGCTGGTACCCTAGGCCCTAGGAGTAGGATGAGTACCACACGCCGGTCGGCTGGTGGCGCCGGCGCTTGCATTGCATGCATGCACGCTCGCTCGCTCCTTCCCGTGACCCCCTGCGCGAAAGCAGAGCTCGGCAGCCTCTGAATTGAAACCCTGTGCTCTGATGCAACATTTCACCTCATTGTCCTGTGATCCCGGCAATAATGCATGCACGGCCGGCTGAGGGTCCGAGCGAGACAATGCAAGCACCGGGTCGCTGTCTGTCATCCGACGAGCACGAGCCGCGGCCGCATCCGCATGAGCTCCAGCTCCAGCTCCAAGCCCAGAGATGATGATGCGGCCGTGCTGTGTGCGTGCACTCGCGGGGCAAGCGGACAAACGGCCGCATGCGATCGAGCTAGTGTCCGCGCTGTGCTCGTAAAAACAGCGGTGCGGGTGCCCCCACCACCAAAGCGCACTGGATCGCATGCGTCGCGTCGCAAGCAGTAGGACCACCCGTGCAGTCGTGGTGGTACGTACTTGGTACTGCCACGACTGGGCATTATTCGTCGCCGATAACATAACAGATAGTATATATATAAACAAATGAGAGGATCGAGATCGGAGTGACGACAAGGATGGGCCGGGATCCGATCCGATGGGGTGCTGCCGGGGGTCGTCGAAGCTGCTTGCTCGACGTACGGTGGGCGACGAATCCGCGGATTATTTTACACAAAACGCGGCGAGGCAGCGAGCGAGAAGCATCCTCCTCGTTGGGCGCGCGGGCAGCATGGCACTGGCACGGCATCCCGACGCGCCGAGGCCGGGGGCACAGGCCGCGCGGATAAACAAATCCCGGATCGGGAACGGGCCCCCTCCCCAGGCGCGCGTGCACCGGCCCCCCGTGCGCCCCATGTCCGCCGACGGCGCGGCAGAGTCGTGACGCGAAACGGGACGGGACCAGCCGTGGGTGGGATCGGCAGCTCTGGCTGCAGCAGGGCGCTGCGATTTTGCCGGTCGCGGCGTGCGTGCGGGCGTGTTTGGGTTCCGTGGGCGCGCGGTCGGGTGGGCGACGCTGACGCTGTGTCGGAGTGGTCCGGGGCCGGGCGAGCGGTCGGCGTGCACGCGCCTGGACGACGCCGGCGTGGCGACCCGCGTCGGCGTCACGGGGAGGTTTGGTTTTGGCGGTGGTCGTCGGGCCGCCCACCAACCTGCCGCTGCCGAGTTACGTGCGCGGGGGGGAGGATGGCCGTGGCCCTGCGCCGCACTGTAGCATGCAGGCTGCTGGTACTGGTAGCAGTACGAATGATTAAGGCAGGCAGGGCCAGAAAGAAGATCAGCCAGCCAGCGCGCGGCCATGCAGCTGTTGCGGCCTTGCATTGCAGGACCCAGGGCGGGCGTACACGTGTGGCTCCCGGAGCGCCAGCACGCGGGCGACGACGGGCCGGTAGGCCGGGGTCCGCCTCGCCTGTGACCTGTCCATGTGTGCGTGCGGCCGTGTGTCGGTGGCGACCGATGCAGCCGGATCGGAGCGCCCACCCATTCAATTGTGCCCGCCCGCCGCGCTAGGTGGCGCGGGCGGTCGGATGGGAAAAAACTTGGATGCAGTTCGGCTGCACACCAGCCTCTGTGCAGTCCAACGCCGAATGGTTGCCACGTAGAGGTCGGCCCATCAGATGCACGCGACGGGAGCGGAGGCGCCGCAGCTTCCCTCGGCTCGCAGCAGGGAGCCGCTCGTGGCCATCGGCTCGCAGGATGGGAGGAAGGCAGTCAGCAACAAGCAAGAATTGACGCCGGTATGTCCCCCAGCCGATGCAAAGCACGACGAACTCCACCGTCCATATCCTCCGGAACGCTCGCTTCAATCATCGGCGGGCCTGCTCAGACCTAGGAGATTCGGTGGGGCTGCTGGTGTCGTGGCCGTCGGCTCACCCTCGTGCACAAGCGTTGGGGCTCAGCAGTGCGGTAGGATCGGGCGGCGAGGAGCTCGGCAGGGCAGCGTTGATGGCGGCGGAGTTACATCTGAGCGCGGAGGGAGAGAGCAGAGCAGTGGAAGGCGACATGGGTGGCGGCGCGGAGGACACGAAGATGCGGATGGCTCGGATAGGTTGCGCCTGCGAGCCGAGCGCCACGAGCTGATTCCCGTCCTGCTGCGAGCCGATGGCCACGAGCCGCTCCCTGCTGCGAGCCGAGGGAAGCTGCGGCGCCTCCGCTCCCGTCGCGTGCGTCTGATGGGCCGACCTCCACGTGGCAACCATCCGGCGTTGGACTGCACGGAGGCTGGTGTGCAGCCGGACTGCACCCAAGTTTTTTTCCGGTCGGATGCTCGGATCCAAGTATCCGGCTGCTGTGTGCCTGTGGCTGTGTGCCTGCTATCTATCCGCCCTGGAGGGTGGAGGCCAGTCCATCATCATCATCAGGTCCCGGAACCTTTGCGAGGCCGAGGAAATTTCATGGCCGCCTGCAGCCGTCCCGACACCGATAGGATCGCGGGACCAGCGTCCTTTTTCCCTACAGTAGACGGGTACACAGTTGGGAATAGTTCTTATTTTTCGCCTGCCGTCGTTGATCCGTCCTTTCCTACAGCTAATAAGGCGTGGGCGCCCTTGCCCATTGCCCGGCGGAATCTGGTTCGGTTCTGCGGATCATACGCCGGAAGCAAAAGCTGATCACGCTCTTGGCTCGATCACGTAGTCTATCTCAACATCGTCCATGCATTAAGCGTCAGCAGAAAGTGGTTTCCGTCACTGCAGTTGTACTTGCTCTTGAACTCACAAGCAACCTTTTGGTTTTGGACCTCAATTTGGCAATAATACATCAAAAACACAATACATGGTACAAGTATTATACCCATATTTAATTATACAGCACATAGAAAATGATCCATAATCACAGTTTGTAATAGTTAGGTTCAGACCATATAAAACATGTCACTATTCGAGGCAGAGTGATGGTCACCCACCCTTATACAGTACATAATTTTAGTCGTATGAGAAGTTTATATAGTAAATTTTTGGCATTAATGCAGCACTTGGTACTGTCTCCGGTTAGGAGGGGAAATAATACTGTCGCTGACCAAATTGACAACCATTGTAAGTACTTCGGAAAAAAAATGTAAGTACACCTACTATTATTTTGCCCCCCATCCAGTGACGACGGTGAACTGTTGTAATCGTTGAGACCGGTGGTACTTCTATTATCAGTCCTACGTAGGAGAGTAGGAGCTAGTACTGCGTCAAAAGGGTAAGGTACTCCGTGATTAAGAAACACAACTTAATTTCGCAACACGCCAAGACGACGGCATTGCAATGTGTACTGGCTGGCCGTGCTCCTACTAACTGTTATCGCACTGTCACTGCCACAGGGCAAACAACAGGGTCAAGGAGACACGGCGCAACTAATCCCCCAGTTTAGTCTCTTTGATGTCTCCAACTCTCCATTGAAATCGTATATTCGGTGACCTGAAGCAATAACAACGATCGACTTAGGCTGAACGCAGTGGTGTACTGAGAGGGAGCGGTAAAAGCTTTAGCGTGTCCGCAAGCCAAAAAATGGCTGCAGCGGCGTACCCAAAAGCCTCTGGCACGGGTCCCAAAGCTTGGACGAACGGCAAATCAAGCGCTCTCACGTGCGAACGCTACCATGCCACGGTGGACGCGGGCCCGCGCGCCCAACCGCCCGCTCCGCCCCTCCCTGCGCTCGTTGCATCGCCGCAGTGGAGAGAGAGGGAGGGAGAAGGAGAGATGACTCGCCAGAGCTCCTCCGCCACCGTGCACGCACGCCGAGGTCCTCAGGCCGGCCGCCGGAGCTCCGCCTCGGGGAGGTCCTGCGCCCGTCGTCCTCAGCTCCGGCCCCGACGGGTGGCGAGCGGCTCCGGCGTGCGGGCGCTCGAGCTGCTCCGCGGGGCCGCTATCTCCTTCACCTTCCGCTCCCGCCGCGGGGCCATCGCGCGCCGGCCGCATCCTCGTGCCGCCCACCACCGCCGCATCCTCAAGCCGCCACCGCGGAGGGCCCCTCGCCGCCGGCCGCGCTCGCCGCCTGCCACCGCGGGGAGCCGCCCCCACGTGGCGCTGGAGCCACCAACGCCCCACGCGGAGGCCGCCGCCGCCCCGGCGGGCCTGCCTCGGCCGCCCGCGGGGAGCCGCCGCGGAGGAGGCGGGAGGCGGGGCAGCGTGGAGGGAGAGGGAGGCTGGAGCTCCAGCGGTGGCGAAGCGAGAGAGGGAGAGGAGGCGCGGGGCTCGGGCGGCGGCGGCCGCGGGCTCGGGCGCGGGGCTTGGGGAAGCCAGCCGGCGGACGGACGGCGGCGGTGCCGGGCGTGTCGAGCGAGCGAGAGAAAGAAAGAGAGACGGCGGCGGCGCCGTGCGCGAGCCACGGGGAGAGTTCGAGAGAGAGGAGGAGGGGAAGGGAAGGGGAGAGAGGGGGATGGTTAAAAAATTTATATAATGTGGGCCACATGTGTTGGTAGTTGGTATAGAGAGATGCAAATAGAGTACGACGAATGCGGAAAAACTGAAACTGTACTGTAAAATCTTGATGATCAGGCAGGAATATTCCGTTTAGAGGATGTGTTTGAAGTACGACGAGTGCGGATAGCCTTAGCGACAGCTTACCTTTGCGTGGTGTCAAGACGACAGAACGAACCGGCCTCGTTCGTTAGCTAGCTAGTTGTTCAACCGTCGACTGCTCGATTGTGAAAGGACCTTGATGTCACCTAGAGGGGGGTGAATAGGTGAATCTGCAAATTACAAACTTTTTCACACAGTCAGTGCAGAAACCGGTCAGACCGGTTTCTAAAACCGGTCAGACCGCTTTCCTGAAAGCGGTCAGACCGCTTTGCCAAAGCGGTCAGACCGGTTTTCCACAGAGAAAACCAACTATGTAAATTAACCCCCTCTACGAGTTCTAGCACAAACCAAACTTGATGATGGGCTCTTGTAGATGATAACTAGCAGGTTCACTTAGTCCCTGCACACAAGTAGAGCACACCCAAGTAGAACGATGCGGAAGCAAGTATAAATGCTAGAATTGAACTTGTGAAGTAAAACAAGAGACAATGATTTGTTTTCCCGAAGTTCGGAGTTCACCGCTGCCACAAAGGCTGTCACAAAGACACGATGAATCTTAGTCTCCGTTGAGGGCCTACGAAAGGCAGGCTTATCCACTCCAAGCCACTTTCCTCGGTTCCACTAGCTTTTGACCCTTTTCCACGAAGGAGGCAAGGCCAGCCTTTACAACCAATCCGTGGCTTACCACACACGAGGTAGCTCACCGGCGACGCCTAACCGTCTAGGAGGATTCACCTCCAAGAGTAACAAATGCTTCAATTGTTGCTTGACTTCACCGGAAGTGCTCAAGACTATGGATATGCTCTCAATAGCTGCAATTTGCTTTCACTTGCTATCTATAGCTCACAACACATACATCCCTCAACCCAAAACAAAAGATATGATCAAAATCAATCAACTCTCACAAAGAGAGATTTGGGGAGAGCTTGCTGGTGCTTGGGAAGGCTAGGGACGAGCCACAAAGGCAAATGAACCAGCACCCCTCACAAGAGAGGGGTATGGGGTATAAATACCCCACACAACACAAACTAGCCGTTATAACCGTTGGAAACCGGTCAGACCGGTTTC
The DNA here is from genome assembly GCA_033239725.1 of Echinochloa phyllopogon. NCBI lineage: Eukaryota > Viridiplantae > Streptophyta > Magnoliopsida > Poales > Poaceae > Echinochloa > Echinochloa phyllopogon. The sequence goes on along the minus strand of BTCW01000002.1, from coordinate 41,432,630 downwards.
CCAAACCGGTCAGACCGGTTTTCAAACCCAAGTAACCGTTGTAACTGTCAGAGCCCAAACCGGTCAGACCGGTTTCCCAAACCGGCCAGACCGGTTTGGGTCGGCTCAGCACACAAGTCCCAAAAGCGGTCAGACCGCTTACCAAAACCGGTCAGACCGGTTTTGGTCCCCTCAGCACACTAAGTCCCTAAAGGACTTCTCTCTTGAGGTTGTCTCACAAGGGTTGATCTATTGAGCACTTTTTGGTGTTGTCAACACAACTAATGTTGCATCCCTCTTGATAGTACGGCATTCCTAAACTCAAGATAAAAACAATAGATAGAATCTACCACTTGAGCTTTTATATCTTCATTGGTGCCATACTTGATCATCTTCAACTTGAGGGCTTCAACATTTCATGTCTTTGCTGAGCAAATCCAACTTGAGCCAATGGCTTAGAATTTCCATTGTATGAAACAATTCATAAGTCATTCCACTATATGATCAATAAGGATTAGATGCTTTGCATTGCTTCACTTGATATGACTTGATTGACGTATAGAAACCAAACTATAATGTTAGACTTTTCCACAAACAAAGTCCCTCGGCTACAATACCAACTTGCCCTTCACTTTGTTAGGAATGTCACTCGCATCTAGCTTGATCCCTTCCGTCCTCTCTTGCCAAATTAAGCTACGCTTTGCATTGCATCATTAATGAAATCCACATTGAATATCCTTGTCTTCAATTGATTTGAAATGTCTTCAATATTGTTTTGTATGTTGTCTTGTATGTTTTCTTTGGTAGATAACTCGTCCATAAGCATCAATGCACTTGAGACCATATACTAACCATGGAATCATGTCTCATTTTGAATATAACCATTGCCATGGATCAAGCCCAAAGAAATCCCAATTTCTTCAATTATTTTTGTCCCAAAAACCTTTGACAAGTATCCTATAGATGAGACCAACTAATTTGCATAAGACAGTGTCTCATTTGTCATTTTACTTCACTTGTCATTGTATTGCTTAGTTGCATGGGATCACACTCACTTGTTTGCTCTCATGTCATTTATACCAATAATGAGCTTATATTCTTCAACAATCATATTACATGAATATTCATAAGAATAAAACCCTGGTCATACACTTAAGCAAACAAGTTAAATACAAATCATGTTGTCATCCAAAATCACCAAAACATATAAGTGCCTAGATGCACTTTCAATCTCTCCCTTTTTGGTGATTGATGACAACATGATTAAAGCTTACAAAAGATATGAAATTTAAGCTCTAGATGACTAAGATATATGGTGAGCTCCCCCTCAATATGTGCTTTGAATAGAATTTCAAAAATTCGGCCTCCAATGCCAAATGCACATATAATCAACTAAAAATGAGAGCTCCCCCTATATCTCAGCATCCATCATGTGCAAACATGTGTGTGTGACATAATAAAACAAGGTGTGATGCATATGACATGTATAGCACTCAATGAAACAAAGAGAAGCACATGCTTGCTGTCTCGGGCCAAACCGGTCAGACCGGTTTGGGAAACCGGTCAGACCGGTTTCACCCCAAACAGCAAGCATGTGTGAAACAACATTGCATCAACCAATACATGTAACACACTAGCAAATTGTCACTTAGGATACATAAATAGGTTCAACACACATAGTAGCACACATTACAAATTCTCAAGTCCACAAATAGATAAAGTACGAATTTATTACATCCAAAGTGACATGACTACAAGTTCAACCAGATAAGCTTTAATCCATTTCTTCTCCCCCTTTGTCATCAATCATCCATAAAGGGCCTGGAGAAGCTTGTAGTCACACTCCCATCAGGCATCCAATCTCCTCCGTCGCTAGAAGGTCGAGCTATGATCATCTGACGAAGAAGATGTAGTCCAATGAAAACCTTCACTCAAGTGAATGTGTATGTGTGATAATATGGAGTGATTCGGATGTGCTAGCCATGGAGGAAAATATGGATGAGCTAAACATACCATGACTAGGAGCAGAAGTGGGTCCGAAGATAGAAGCTGCTGCCTGTGAAGCAAAGTCTCCGGGAGATGGAGATGGTGCACTAGAGAACTGAACTCCCGCCATAGAAGATGATGCACCACCATATGCATATGATGAGGACGGGAGTGTGGCAGCTGCATGGGTAGGTCCTGAAGGTGCAAACCCAAACGAGGAACCAAACAAGTCACCCTCTGAAGTAGGCATGTATGGCATGGTCCCTGGAGCACCAACTGACTGTGGAGGGGGTGGCGGAGGCTGTGAGCTCGACCCAACATGTTCGTATCCAAATATGTCACCATACTCCTCAAAGTAACCCGCACTCATGTGATCGGTCATGATGTTTCGAAGCGGGGGAATCTCGGGCAACTCAAGAGGTGGTGAAATAGGTGACGGAGGATCATTTGGACTCAATGTTGTGTGTAATCTCTTGATTGCATCTCGAGTCTTCTTGTTCTCAATTCTCTGCTGCCTAACATCAACCTGGACGTCCCTCTGGCCTTTGCAAATGCCTGTGAACATAGATATGAATTTCCGAATGGGAGAAGTCCTTTGCTCAGGATAGGCGCTGCTGCCAGGCCCAAACCGGTCAGACCGGTTTGGGGAACCGGTCAGACCGGTTTGCCCCGGCTGCAGCTGACGGTGCTGCTGCTGCGGAGTTTGAGCTCCTCCTTGCTGTCGTGTAGGCTCATGCTGCTGAGGTGGATCATCTTGAGGTGGAGAAGGCATCCGGAACTTGTGAGGAACAGGAGGGCGAAGTGGCTTATGTGGGGTATCCTTCTTGATTTTGAGACTAGTGACCCTCTCTATGATAAACATGATGAACGGACTGTAAGCACAAATCTTCTGAGGACTCTCAAAAATGGTCTTGATCTCATGCCAAATGAAATCGGCAACGCTAAATGGAGGAGTCTCCTCACCAATCCTCAGATAATACATCAAATTTCTCATGTAGAGTGAGATTTCTGAGGTGTTGCCATCTCTAGGAGTGAGTGTCTTTCTGAGCAATCTATAAAGAGACCCATAGTAGGTATAGAGACCACTCACTTTCCCCCAACTGCCACGCTGATCTCTGGGATACATGAACTTAATCTCTGATGGTTCCATGACACCCCGGTCATGTATCCTAACTGTGTCATCACTTTCATGTCCAACTCTGAGAATGGAAGCAAAGTTGGAAAAGGTGACATGAAAGCGCTGTCCCTCTGTCATCCAATGCATGGCTCTCTCTTGCTCACCATTTTCCTCATAGTAACCGAAGAACACAGTAGCATAAAACTGAGCAATGACTTCCTTGTTCCAATTGTGCTTGAAGCCCATGAGATGTTTGATTCTATTTTCAGAACACACTCTGATGATCTCATTGAACACAGGATTGTCTTGCTTGCTCATGTACTCCCAATCTACATACTGTGCATCAGATGTGATAGTTGTGGCATAAAAGTCCTGCTGAAAAAGAGTCCAAAATCTGTAGTCAGTGGCTGTCCTATCCACACCAAGTGGACTAGTCCTCCTCAACCTCCTGACAACATCAGTCATCCCACCAGCAAGATAGTCTGTCACTCTTCTGCTAGCTGGGCCAGTGGGTCGACAAATCTCCAGAATGAGAGGGGCATTTTCATCAGCAGTGTCATCATCATCTGCCCCCTCATCCTCATCATCTCTCGCTGCCATCTCCTCCTCATCATCGTCACCACTCAATTGATCACACCTGTATACAACCCTGTAGGTTTCATCCTCAACCTCATCCTCATCAGTGGTGTTCCCAACTTCATCCACCTCCTCAATTTCCTGCTCAGCTGTTCTCTTTGTCCTCCTAGGCCTCAAAGCTCGACCACTAGTCGTACCCGAGCTACTGCCCCCGGCCATATCAAACTTCCCCTTTTTTATTCTCTCGGCATGTGATCCTTTTGGCATCTTCTACTGTCCTTCCTGGGTTCACAGGATGACACACAAAGTATCAATACCCAGGAGATGATTGATCAAAATATTTGAATAGATAGAGTGCATTCAACAGGATTTGAGTCAACTCAGAACAAAACCGGTCAGACCGGTTCCAGGAACCGGTCAGACCGCTTTTGGTGTGAGCTGAGCCAACTCGAGTTGAAAGATCAATTTGGACAGATAAACATGATAAAGTGCCCAGATGCACTTTCAATCTCCCCCTTTTTGGTGATTGATGCACAGTACATAGAGTACATTCAACCGGATTTGATTCAACTCAGCACAAAATCGGTCAGACCGGTTCTAGGAACCGGTCAGACCGCTTTTGGTCTGAGCTGAGCCAACTCGAGTCGAAGATCAAATTGGACAGGTAAAAATGATATAAGTGCCCAGAAAACATATTGGCTCAAGAGTAGAAATCATAGAGAGCATCAAACAGGTTTTGGGTCAGCTCAGGGCCAAACCGGTCAGACCGGTTTCCCAAACCGGTCAGACCGCTTTTGCCTGAGCTGAGCCAAAACTAGTTTGGGGCCAATCTGGACAGCGTATGATCTAGATATTGAAAGGATATTGCAGTACAAGCTATCCCTAGTCCATATGTGAGCAAACACGTTGCAAAACAGGGACTTGAGCCCTCACTGCCCAAACCGGTCAGACCGGTTTGCCAAACCGGTCAGACCGCTTTGCGCAGTGAGGATGCAAATCCTTGTTGCGCAAAATGTAGCCAACCAAATTTAATGATCTCTTAGGGATAGGTTCCTAGACATGCCAGAAGATGTTCTACCAAAGGGTTTTGAGAGATATGCATTGAGCTCATAGATCGGGCGATGGGAAGATTTGAATACCTTGAGAACCTTGAACTCGAGAGTAGATGAAGATTTGAGTGCACAACTTGATGGGAAACAGTCTAGCAGCCTTGTGGCACTCCAAAACCAAAGAGAAAACAACTTTTCCTTGGATGAATCTTCAAATCGCCATGGGAGCACCTCCTTGCGGTGAGGAACGAGAGAGAGACAGGCTGGAGTGGTGAATGGATATGGGAGGAGAGAGGGAATCACGGGCGGCCAGTAAAACAAGTGGGCCACCTTCCTGGGTCAAACCGGTCAGACCGGTTTGGGAAACTGGTCAGACCGGTTTCTCCCAGGGAGTTGAGTTCTGTCAGGAACTTCGGATCTTCCGAGAATTTGTCGGATCTTCTGATGAGCTTCGGATCTTCCGGGCCAGAAACAACTCAAGACAGAGCTGCTCGGAACTTCCTGTCGGATCTTCCGACCCAATGTCGGATCTTGCTTCAAAACTGTTCCAAAACTTGTTCCCTTGATCTAAAAAATATATTATGATGAAATTTTTCCTTAAAAACTCCAAGAATTTCCACAGAAAAGTTCACTCAGCTGCTTGGGCCCAAACCGGTCAGACCGGTTTCTCCCAGTCAGCTGAGATTCGTCCGAAAGGGTGGAAATTGAGCTTTAAAACTTGTTCACTTGATCTGAGAGTGTATGTGATAGGCATAGTCTTCAATTTCTCAAGATTGTCCATAGAAAAGATAAGATTTCCAATAAATCTATTTTCTTTCGTTTCTTCCGAAAGAAATGGGAGAGGATAGATAGATAAAGGTTTTATGGACTTGAGAAAGTCTCACCATTTGTGACTAGCCATCAATCAAGCAAGGGTAACTATAGTCACAAGTAGATCGACAAAGGTCAAAACTCAAATATTTTCAAAACTGCACAATCCTACCATGCTAGTTGGGTTTTTCAAACTCTATTCTATGTCACCCAAAGACATGCACATATATTGAGCTCATAGCGACATTAACATATTTAGCTTACACTAATCACCAAGAAAGTGTTAACCAAATATTTAATGGACGCATAGGAGCTTGATATATTTGCATGCAAATGCACACTCTAGCATGACAAGGGCCTAGATGCACAAGGTAAATATTAGTTCATAGAAAACATACCTTGGCCTCTAGTAGAATGTGTTGTGCAATATAGTCAATTTTATCCATATGAGTTCTCTCATGATATAATTAATTTGATCAACATAGAGAGAAAACGTTAATGTGCACAACACATGATTTCATAATCAATAACTTTAATAAAAGCATGAAAACATAGGTCATTAATTACGAAGTCACACAATATAGACCAAATTCCTTATTTTAGTGCATTTGTGATGATGTGGTTAGTAAAGACTCATATGCACTAGTTTTGAAAGATTAAATCAATTTAAGGAATTTAATACTATATTATGTTGAGTTGTCAAAACATAACTTGGGATCAAGAATCATGATGAGAATGACTATAGTGTTACTGTCATGAATCACAAGATAAGTTGACAACTTCAATTGAGAGAGACGCTCTCTCACCATTGAGACTACAAGTTCACTAAAAGAAACGTTAGTCTCAAAGACACAAATGTTGAAGTAACCTCTCCCTCAATCTGTGCATCATGCTTGGATTACATGGGATATGCACATTGTCTTGTAAAGGACAAGGAAGGGATTAATTCAATATTTGGTCAATTTGCACAATAATTTACTCAAAATTAAATATGCCAAGTAATCATACCATCATGAAGAGATAATATATATAACATATGCCAAGAGTGAGAAATTCATGAAGTGAATTACTTGCATCTTTATTTCTCACACAAATGGCCAAGTTCCAACTTCCTGATAAAAACCGGTCAGACCGGTTTGGGAAACCGGTCAGACCGGTTTCAGCTCGGATGTTCCGATTGATCATCCGGCCGGGGGAAGTTCACCACAGAGCCCCCCGGATCATCTGGTCGGATCTTCCGGCCTCAGTGTCGGATCTTGTGTGGTATGCCCTGAAAATGATAGAACTTTGCTCTACTGGAGAGCTATTAGACATACCACATGGCATATGCTTAAATCAATGATTAAAAATCTTCATTTCTTATGAATGTGCCGAAGTTGCAAGTGTCTGGGCCAAACCGGTCAGACCGGTTTGGCAAACCGGTCAGACCGGTTTTGCCAGACTTATACCGATTGGCGTGGATTTCCGATATTTGATCCAAATTTCGTCGGAACTTGATCCACTGCAACTTAACACAATATTGCTCTACTAGAGAGACATTAAAAGCATCACATGGCATATATGAATAAAAGTTCAATAAGAAAATCTAAGTCACTATCAAGCGTCTCATGAGCCAAAGGCTTAGAGACACTTGATCCTACCAAAGGCACTAGTGACTCAAATTTAATCAGTTTAAGCACAAAGTTACCGAGATGTCATTGGTTATAGAGTATGAAGCGGAAGCAATTTTTCTTGGCTTGCTAGTAGATCATGGAAGATTGCCATTCAAGCCAAGCCACCAATGCATCTCATAGTCCCTACAATTTTATCAAGCACGCTTTGGTACCCAACTCGTGTTGGGTCCGATGTTGTTAGTCCCAATATGCTTAGGGGCCCAAATAGCTCTTGTGCCGCTCCTTGGTGAACGAATCACCTTGGAAGCACAAGGGGCATTTGGAGAATCCCCAAGCTTCACATTCATAGAATGAACAATGTCGGGTTTAGTGGTTTTACCATTAGGACAATCTTTACCAAAGTGTCCTTTCTCCCGACATGTGTAGCATGTCTTGTGCTTGATGTTGGTTGCCTTCTTCTTGTGTTGCTCGGTAGCCAATTCTTCCTTGTACTTTGCTTGTGCCTTGAGAAATCCCTTGTTAAGCTTTATTTGGGGCTTCTCTTGGTGTAGTCCCACATTGCTTGGACATGAAGCAACTTGATGCCCTTTCTCAAGGCAACCAAAGCATCTTCTCTTCTCCATATTTCTTTGCCTTTTGGAGAGAGTTGACTTGCCTTCTTTTCTTGTTAAGCACTTGGTGTGAGTAAGCTTTTCATCATTGCTTTGACCTTGGCTTGTGTTGAACTTGACTTGATAAATGCAAGAGCTTTGCACGGTTGATCCCTTCTCAAGCTTCTTCACCATGAATTCACGGTTATCTTGAGAAGGTTGTGCATTGCTCTTCCCTTTGAGAGTTGTCAAGTTCTTTGTGAGTCTTTCCACCTCTTGCTTGAGTTCTTCATTTTCTTTTGGAATGAGGTCGTCACAAGACTCTACACACACTTCATCATACCAAGATCGTTTTGCTTGAGAGCAACATGGGTTAGCACATGATAGATTATATTGAATTGTAGAGCATGTGCATGTGTAAGATTGAGGTTCAATAGATTTTACCGATGTGATTATAACCTCATGAGCAATTTCTAATGAAGCATATGATTCTACGAGTTCTTCATGCGTCGCTTGTAGCATCGCATGCTTGCTAGCAATTTATTCTAATTTTTGCTTGAGCACTTTGTTTTCTTTTTCTATGGAAGCCATATGAAGAGCATCACAAGTATAATCATCAATAATTGCATCAAACTTACAAACCAAAGTGGCGTTTGAGAGTTTGACTTCTTCAAGCTCTTTGAGAAGAGCTAGGATAGTCTCATCCTTCGAGTTTTCCGCCTTCTCATCTTCTTTGGACTTGTAATATATGAGTGCTTCATCATTGGAGGATGATATAGCTTGTGAGCTTGAAACTTTGCTTGCACGACGTCGGCCTCCCTCAAACCGGTCAGACCGGTTTGGGAAACCGGTCGGACCGGTTTCTGCAGGGAGGTGGCAGCTGAGTCGTTTTGCTCTTGTGGGTCCACGGTGGTCATCACATGAGGATTGGTGCATGTATTTGCTGATGTAGAGCACTCCTCATGTGACTTGGCTCTTGTTTGGTCTTGCGTGTCGCTTTTGATGTTGCCATATAGCTTCTCAATTCGAGCCCAAATAAGATGAGCATCAAATAGAGTTGCTTCATCTTCTAGAATCAATTCTCTAACTTCATGGCTCACAACATCAAATAAGAAGTTAGCGACACGAGCGTTGAGTTGAAAGTAATTCATCTCGTCTTCGGTTGGATTGGACACGCTCCAATCAACACTAGGACGATCAATGCCTTCAACTACAACATGCTCAAGAATAGGACTCATAGCCCTAAGATCATTAAGTACATGAGCAGACCAAGTGGAATAATTTGAGCCGTCACTAGCTAGTGGCTCATAGGTTACCTCACAAGTGGTCGACATCTTTCCTCACGGCGGTTAAGCTTGGATGTGAGGCCAAGCTCTGATACCAATTGAAAGGACCTTGATGTCACCTAGAGGGGGGTGAATAGGTGAATCTGCAAATTACAAACTTTTTCACACAGTCAGTGCAGAAACCGGTCAGACCGGTTTCTAAAACCGGTCAGACCGCTTTCCTGAAAGCGGTCAGAGTCAGACCGCTTTGCCAAAGCGGTCAGACCGGTTTTCCACAGAGAAAACCAACTATGTAAATTAACCCCCTCTACGAGTTCTAGCACAAACCAAACTTGATGATGGGCTCTTGTAGATGATAACTAGCAGGTTCACTTAGTCCCTGCACACAAGTAGAGCACACCCAAGTAGAACGATGCGGAAGCGAGTATAAATGCTAGAATTGAACTTGTGAAGTAAAACAAGAGACAATGATTTGTTTTCCCGAAGTTCGGAGTTCACCGCTGCCACAAAGGTTGTCACAAAGACACGATGAATCTTAGTCTCCGTTGAGGGCCTACGAAAGGCAGGCTTATCCACTCCAAGCCACTTTCCTCGGTTCCACTAGCTTTTGACCCTTTTCCACGAAGGAGGCAAGGCCAGCCTTTACAACCAATCCGTGGCTTACCACACACGAGGTAGCTCACCGGCGACGCCTAACCGTCTAGGAGGATTCACCTCCAAGAGTAACAAATGCTTCAATTGTTGCTTGACTTCACCGGAAGTGCTCAAGACTATGGATATGCTCTCAATAGCTGCAATTTGCTTTCACTTGCTATCTATAGCTCACAACACATACATCCCTCAACCCAAAACAAAAGATATGATCAAAATCAATCAACTCTCACAAAGAGAGGTTTGGGGAGAGCTTGCTGGTGCTTGGGAAGGCTAGGGACGAGCCACAAAGGCAAATGAACCAGCACCCCTCACAAGAGAGGGGTATGGGGTATAAATACCCCACACAACACAAACTAGCCGTTATAACCGTTGGAAACCGGTCAGACCGGTTTCCCAAACCGGTCAGACCGGTTTTCAAACCCAAGTAACCGTTGTAACTGTCAGAGCCCAAACCGGTCAGACCGGTTTCCCAAACCGGCCAGACCGGTTTGGGTCGGCTCAGCACACAAGTCCCAAAAGCGGTCAGACCGCTTACCAAAACCGGTCAGACCGGTTTTGGTCCCCTCAGCACACTAAGTCCCTAAAGGACTTCTCTCTTGAGGTTGTCTCACAAGGGTTGATCTATTGAGCACTTTTTGGTGTTGTCAACACAACTAATGTTGCATCCCTCTTGATAGTACGGCATTCCTAAACTCAAGATAAAAACAATAGATAGAATCTACCACTTGAGCTTTTATATCTTCATTGGTGCCATACTTGATCATCTTCAACTTGAGGGCTTCAACATTTCATGTCTTTGCTGAGCAAATCCAACTTGAGCCAATGGCTTAGAATTTCCATTGTATGAAACAATTCATAAGCCATTCCACTATATGATCAATAAGGATTAGATGCTTTGCATTGCTTCACTTGATATGACTTGATCGACGTATAGAAACCAAACTATAATGTTAGACTTTTCCACAAACAAAGTCCCTCGGCTACAATACCAACTTGCCCTTCACTTTGTTAGGAATGTCACTCGCATCTAGCTTGATCCCTTCCGTCCTCTCTTGCCAAATTAAGCTACGCTTTGCATTGCATCATTAATGAAAGCCACATTGAATATCCTTGTCTTCAATTGATTTGAAATGTCTTCAATATTGTTTTGTATGTTGTCTTGTATGTTTTCTTTGGTAGATAACTCGTCCATAAGCATCAATGCACTTGAGACCATATACTAACCATGGAATCATGTCTCATTTTGAATATAACCATTGCCATGGATCAAGCCCAAAGAAATCCCAATTTCTTCAATTATTTTTGTCCCAAAAACCTTTGACAAGTATCCTATAGATGAGACCAACTAATTTGCATAAGACAGTGTCTCATTTGTCATTTTACTTCAGTTGTCATTGTATTGCTTAGTTGCATGGGATCACACTCACTTGTTTGCTCTCATGTCATTTATACCAATAATGAGCTTATATTCTTCAACAATCATATTACATGAATATTCATAAGAATAAAACCCTGGTCATACACTTAAGCAAACAAGTTAAATACAAATCATGTTGTCATCCAAAATCACCAAAACATATAAGTGCCTAGATGCACTTTCAGATTGGTGCGATCGTTTTTTTTTCGCGACCATATCTTAGCACGTATTTCATTAAGAAGAAAGCATTTTACAGACATTACTTGTCCCAGGCCAAACATGAGTTGACCTAACAAGTGCACAAAGGACTAAAAATAGAGAAAAAACTGAAAATGGCCAAGACACAAGCGGCCAACAGAGAAACAAGAAGCGAGCGACCAAGGCTCCAGCACAACCAAACTCAACCTAGAAACGATCACACTCCTGAACCTGCAAACAGATGGCCTCGTCAAGGGCGCCAAAGGTCACAAAGGTGGCAAAGCATCCACCGAGCAGCACGAACATGGCGGCAAAGCATCCGCCCGAACCGATGAAGCATAGCAGGGGGTGGCAAAGCATCCACCCAATCCGAAACGACCACGGCGGCAAAGCATCCGCCAGAGCAACAGTAGGGGTGGCAAAGCATCCACCCGACAAAGACCACGACGACAAAGCATCCGCTAGAGCAAAGGATAACCGATACGACCATGACGGAAAAGCATCCGTCAAAGCAACCAGGGGGCGGCAAAGCATCCGCCAGACGAAGACGACGACCTAAACAACCCAGACGAGGTGAACGAATGAAGTACATACAGGTGCAGGAGCAGAACCACCAAGATCCACTGGGGGCGCTAGTAGAACTTCCAGAACAACGCCTCAAGGGAGGGGAACGACGCCAGAGGCGCCGCCGTTGTTCGACCAAGGGTCAGGGCTTTCGCCTGGAAGTTCACCGGAAGGAGGGAGGAGGGGCAAGCATGATGCCTCCAGCAAGGTACACGGCGCCCAAAGACGTCGCCATCAATGGCTTTCGCCAAACGCACCCTCCACCCCCCGTACCAACGAGACAGCTACCAGGATGACGATGAGGCGCCGAACGGGGAACGACTGAAGAAGCTTCCCAGGGCGTCGCCCCTCTCCGCCCAAGGACCGGCCACCAAGGCCATCCAAACGCCGGAATGGCCAGCGAGCGGCCCCACAGGAAGGCCTCAGGCCACGCGCCCGACCGCCGGCGAGGGTGGGGAGCGGCTGGAGGAGGGGCGGAGACCGCCGGATCCGGCCGGACACGACTGACAGCCGCCGGATCTGGGGGTGCGCGGCCGGACGGCCGGCGGCGACGGGGACCGCCCGGACGGCCGGGGGCCGGCCGGCGGAGGCCAGGGCCACCGGATCCAAGCGAGGAGCCGCCAGATCCGGGCCGGAGCGCGGCCGGCAGCGCTAGCAGAGGTTCGAAGCGGGCGGCGGCGGAGGTGGAACAGGGGGAGAAGGGAGCACGGGAGGAGGCAGAGAGACGGCGGGCGAATCGGCTTCGGTACGCACCGCGAGCCGCCGCCGCCGCGGAGCCTCCGGCGGCGGCGACGGCCAGGGGTGGGTGGGTGAGGGGGGCTCGGCGGTGGAGGGTCTGGGGCCCTCGAGTCGCCCCCCATTTGGTGCGATCGTTGAGCCAACAAAATTGAAGGGATTATATTTAGCGTGTAAGCATGCTTGTTGCTTGCTAGCAGAGTAGCGGGTTCCCGTATATGCAGGGTGGCAGGGTATATATACTTGTTGAATTCTATACTTGGATCCTCGCGGTACCCATTGACGCCATCCTAGCAAGCTAAAAATAAGCTAGAAATGCTAATGCACTTATTAAGAGATTACAGCTACCTCTAAGCTAGCCAACTAAGCCAAGCTAATCTAGCTCGGTCCAGTATGCCCATGTGCAAACTGTACGGTAGCTTCAGTGTTCCTATAGCGCTATCTAATTAAGCAACGTACGTGCAACGGCGATCTTGTGTGGGTCGTCGGAGAAATGAATGCGGGCGTCGGAGGTAGCTGCGCACGTACTGCATGCGGAGTGAGCCGAGCCGGGATGGTCGCATATGCATGATCGTCGATGCTTTACGGCGAAAGAGAAAACGAGACAATTGATCGGAACAAAGCGCATGAACAGTTCACACATCTTTACTGCTTTACGGCCGATCGCGCCGGCCGGGATTGCTTGGTTTCCTCGGCCGCCGTGGATAGGGTACGGTATGCGTATGCCTTCTGCACGGCTTGTTGGTGGTGGAAGGAAGGAATCTTGCACGTACTTCTCGAAACATGTTTCCAACTGTCGCGAAAGGCAGCGCTGAAAACATTGCGAATCTAGCCTGGTGTCTTTTCATGAAAGTCCATTTACAGCGTATTCGAGTTACACGCACATGCTGCGCCCAGGACCGTGTACACGAAAAGCAAAAGTGAGGAGACGTGTGAAGGCCATCGCAAAGAGTTGATGGACCGGCCCAGGAGTTTCCTGGAGAATACGAACTTTGGTGGGTTGGGTCCGGCTGTCTTCGGCCCAAAAAGTCTCCAGGCACGAAATTCAACGACCCAGAGGCGCCCATGAAACACCGGAATTAGTTACATCATCACTCGTAATTTCACTAAACAGAAAAAATAATCATCCCTATTTCATCGGTCAATCGCCACTCTTTTCTCATGAGAGCTCAACATTACGGAACATACGTAAGAAAGAATCAAAATTGTACAGTAGTACAGTACATGCTAATTAATGTACACGGATCTCCTCACAAATGGAATGGGGGACCATCTAAACTAGATCAAACTAGTACTACTGATCAATTTATCACTCGCTAGCTGCTTCCGCGATCGCGCTCAATCTCTGCACGGCGGCAAGACGGCGAGCGACACCCTTGCGATCGTCTCCACGCCTCGTCTTCCCCACGGTTCGATCGCCGGACTCCGCCTTGGCCGCGTCGTCGTATCCGCCGTGCGCGCGGTATCCCTTCCATTCGCCGCCCCCGCGCGCGCTCACCGCGACTAGCGGCGCCACTCTCCACGCATCCTGCCGCCGCCGCCGCTTGTCGCCGACGGCCGCACCGGCCTCGCTCCTGTCCCGCGACGTCACGCCGGCGGTGGCGACGACGGCCAGGGCCTCGTTCGCCGTAACGGGCGCCGCGAACTGCACCAGGGAGCCGTGGAGGCCGGCCCACGACATTGGCCGTGAGCGCGTGCACGGGCTCCGCCGCCGCCGCCGTTGCTATGGCCCCGGAGCGGCAGACGCACGAACCCATTGGTTGGGACGTTTGGTTCCGACCAGACCGAGGAGTTGTGGGTGCTACCTGAGCACTTTACTCGCGAGTACTTTTATATGGATGATGGATCGGGTGAGATGCCTGGAAAGTGACGTGCGATACTGCGATCGAATCGAAGGCTCGGCGTGCCCGGCGGATGACGCAGGTGAACGCGTCACCTGTCAGTGTCAACGAGCGCGGCAACTGCGGATTCATGGTACATTCTTAGTCGTCCTTTTGCCGTAATCAGCGTCCTGAAAGGTACTGGTGGTGGGCACGGGTACGGCCAATCTCAATGGAAATTTTATGGAGGGTTTCATGGAATTAAATATGCTGATGTGACATGGAATAGAGAAGCACGAGTTTCATGGGATGTGGGAGGAGTTTTATCACCATGACACTCTTTTTGTATAGTTACCTAGTTTCTGATCTAGATAACCGTATAGTGAAATGGTGCACTGAGACTGGTCTAACTGGCCGAGACAGCGAGAGGTGTGTTTCATGGGTCATGGCGGCTCCGCATCGTCAGTTCGTCACGGCTCGCGTCAGGCGATGGCGACGGGCGCGCAAAAGATTAGGTCTGGTCGTCGTCTAGATAATTTCGGCAAACGACTAAACGACAACGGTTGTTTTCTTTTTCTCTGCCCGCTGCCGGCTCTATCCGATGAACTGGAGTACGTGCACATGGCAGAGAGGACGACCAAATGGAATCGGCGACGTGCCACGCCAGTTGATCGGCAACAGAGTACTCTAGTATATAGGATCCGATTGGTCAAAGCAATGCATTTCTTTTGGTCATGTTGCTGGATTCGGTTTCTGTCGAGAGCAGCCGGAAAGAAGAGAGGAACTGGACCAGTCGGCATCATTTGGCACTCAAACGACGGCGGTGTTACTCCTTGTGAACTGCCCTGTCGCCTGTCGGTCCATGCATTATCTGCCTACCACCAACAATGCGCAGACAAGGTGTGTAAGTTTTGCCCTTTCTTGAAGAGAATTTGCTGTGTCCAGTAGGTATCACTAGACGGATTAGCACACTATCGATGCTTGTGGAAAATTGTTAAACTGTTTTTTTCTTTAGGCCGCTGCTGCTTTGTTCATAAGAAAAAATAAATCAATTTGACAATAGGCAGACATTGTCCATAGAAGAAAAAAATTACTCTTGACAATAGCATATTTTTTTTCCTTCTATTCTTGCAAGAGGCGGACGCGAAGCAGGGAACCAGGCATGTCTGCCTTGTTTTGATAGCTTGTAATCCATCGATCAATACCAAATTTTCGCCCATGATCAGAGTTGCAAATAAATATAGCGGGAACCAACGCATCAAACGAACAAAACTTTTACTGAACATGCTGTACACGGATCTCGTCACTGATGGAATGTGGGAGCTACTCCGTACTAAACTAAACTGACAGTCTATAGCTAACCCATGAGCAAACTGCTGCTGATCAACAGAGCACCCTCATTCAGTAGGTGCTTTCCACGATCACGCTTAACCTCTGCACGGCTGCAACTGCAAGATGAGGATTGACGCTGACACCCCTGTAACCAACTCCATTCCTCGCCTTCCCCACCGTCCGATCACTGCTCACCGCCTTGAGCGCGCCGTGCGCGTGCTGCCATTCGCCATCCGCTTGCGCGCTCACGACGACGACCGGCGCCACTCGCCCCGCCCGCCGCCGCTGCCGCCGGCCGCCGGCCGCGCCACTGGCACTAGCACCAGCGCCGCCGCTCTTGTCCCTCGACGCGGCGGCGGCGGCGGCGGCCTCGACGACGACGGGCGCCGCGCCGAGAGCCGCGCTGGCCCTGACGGCGAGCGCGGCGATGTCCTGCACGGACAGCGGGCGGCGGAGCATGGAGGCCGGGAGCGCGAAGTAGAGCTGCCCCGCCTGGAGCCCGTCGCGCGAGCCCAGCGCGCGGGCGGGCGCGTCGAAGTCCAGCTCGTCGGAGCAGCAGAGGAAGTAGCAGTGCGGCGGCGACGCTCCGCGCACGGCGGCGGCCAGGGCCTCGCGCGCCGTGACGGGCGCCGCGAACTGCGCGAGAGAGCCGTCGAGGCCCACGACCTTGGCCGTGAGCGCGTGCTCGGAGTCCGCCGCCGCCGACATCGCCCCGGAGCGGGAGACGGACGACCCCATTTCTTCTTCTGTTTCTTTCTTTCTTTCTGCGAGACCTGCGATCTCTGTTCCTGTCAGTGTATCTTAAGGATTCGTGAAGTGGAGGTGGTTAGGGGCAGACGCAGTCGTGGTCGTGGCTGCTGCTTTTATAGGGAGGGAGGGATGCTTGGGAAGTGGGGAGCAAGTTGAAAGCGAAGGGCACGACATGCTCACGCGATGACGCAGGCGAATTCGTCACCTGTCGATGTCAACCAGACAACGAGAGGGCCAGAGGACTGATACGAGCACTGCAGCTCAGGTGGAGAGGTCAAACTGAGGCAGAAACGATGAATCTTCTCGAGTACTTTGGTGGTACAGGCTGCTTTGTCCTCTACAACCTCCGTGGTTGACACGGACGTGAGCGCCAAAGGGCCGCAGGCAGGGATGATTTGGCAGGTGAAAGGAACGGGTCGTGTGCAGCGGTGATCTTGGCATCGGAACTCGGAAGTGACAGCGAGGGGTGGCAAGCCGGCTTCGATCGCGACGTCACGGCTCGCGTCGGAGGATTGCAACGCTCGGCGGTCGGGGATCCGGCATACGCTCGCTCGGAGATGATTGGATGGGATAATTGCGACGTCACAATCAGTTTTTACCTGCCTCCACAGCCGATGAAAGCCTTGGTTCACTGAACTCGATCGAATAGAGTTGAGCGGGTAGACCTTCACTTGTGTCCTATACAACGTGGTTGGGCGCGGCAGGCAAGTGTCTGTTTAATTTGATCGGTATACTAAAGTTTGTATAAACTGGCAACCCTGCTAGCACAACTCTTGTTTTCAAATATAAAGCATGGCGAAAGTGCCTTTTTTTAAAGCGCGACAAAAAAATTACCGATCTATTATTGCTAGAGAAGATTGTTTTCCAGGCGAAAAAAGGAATCGGAAGAAAATAGCTGCACAAGCTCTCACGAACTCAAGTTCTCTGCACAATTTCTCTAAGACGCTTTGCTCCCGTTGGACACTACATCCACATTTCATCCTTGACTTTGTTGATTGGAGCTTCAACAGTAGAACGACGGGCGATCGAAGACTCTCGTAGCCAAAGTGCCAATCATCCAAAACAAATCACACCATGTTGACCGGAGAAAATAAAGGGACAATTAATAATCTAAAATACTATCTCTGTTTTTAAAGGAAAAATTAGAGCACGTTTGGTTTAATGGGGCACTCCATCCGGCATCGGTTGATTCTTCACGGGACAAGATCGGATGGTTCCCGGTCAAGGTGGTCCGACAAATTTTAGACGAGCCACCATGTCTCGATTTAAGCTTGCAGGACGGACCACCTGATGACGAATGGTTCGGTCCCGCGCGGCAAACCAAACGACGAGATTAGGTTTGGAGTTAGGCTCAGATGATTCCGGACGACATGATGTCGCAAACCAAACGTGCTATTAATAATCTGAAATACTGTCTATGTTCTTAAATAGATGACACCGTTGAATTTTTTTCTCAAGCTTTGACTAACAATATTTAATAAAATAATTAGTTAATTAATGTAAAAGGAGTATATCTAGATCTATCATCAAAAGTATTTAGGTCCAACTTGTAAATTTATCTATTTGAACAAATATTTGTAGAAGAGAATAATTATCCCAAAATTAATGAAGAAAATAAAGCCAATTGTTATCAGAGTCTTTATCTTCTCTCACTAAAAGGCATATGGTCAA
This sequence comes from Echinochloa phyllopogon, assembly GCA_033239725.1. Taxonomy (NCBI): domain Eukaryota; kingdom Viridiplantae; phylum Streptophyta; class Magnoliopsida; order Poales; family Poaceae; genus Echinochloa; species Echinochloa phyllopogon. The sequence goes on along the minus strand of BTCW01000002.1, from coordinate 41,414,483 downwards.
TTTTCCCAAAATTTTCTATGTGCAATATAATTTTCAATGATCTATATGTATGTATTTTTTTAAAAATACAGATACACTACTTTGTGCATATTTTAATGTAAATTTTTAAATTGGGTGTATGTGAACTATGCTTAGCCTGGCCGGACTCCTGGAGCCAGAGACTTACAAATCCACCCATTCTATATTTCTGTGCGTGCAAATTGACGGCACGACATCAAAGATATGTTTACATGATGACGCTCGCCATGGAGGATGGAGCAGAGCATTGCAGCTCAGCTGAGGGCGGACAAAATCAAACGAGCTGGAAACAACGAATCTTGAGCTCAGGTGCCTACGTACATCCCCAATGTCGAGTATTTCGTGGTAAGGGATTCTGCTTTGTCGATGTCGGTGAGCGACACGGACATGAGCGTCCCTCAAAACGGTACGGATCGTGTGCACTGGTGGGCTTGCTTGGTATTTGCAGACATCGAGAGGTCAATGGTCGTAGGCTGTGTTTTAGTTCCACCAAAAACCTAAAAATTCTCTCTCCAAACTTCACTATCCATCTATCACAACAAATCTCTCTCTTCATGCATGGAACACTAAACGTAGGTAAATAAAAAAACTAAGTACATGGTTTTGATGTACACGACGAGATAAATTTTTTAAGCCTAGTTAGGTCAGGACAATGTTTACCACAAACAAACGAAAAATGCTACGGTGCGCTACAGTGTCGGATGTGACATTTTCACCAAACTTTCTCTTTCACTTTTTGGAACTAAACACACCCGTAGAGGCTTTTCATCGTCATGGCTCGCGTCAGGGGATTGCGACAGGGTTAGTTTAGTTGGGAGCCCTGCACGGTGACATGGGAACGGGGAACTCCTTGACCAGCAGTCCAGCACAGCGTGATGGAAGTTTCCATTATTTTCTGAGAGTCACCTACCCGTTTGTGCGTACAGTACTACCCTCTGATCACTAAACCAGTACAGGGGCTACTAAGTTGGAATAAGCCCAATAGTCAATTTGGTAGGCATCAGAAACACAGGTATTCAGGGTATAATTGTCATCGTATTTTCCGGCAGGTAGCACAAAGGAGAAATAAATTTACTCTATTGACACTTTCACTGGGGGCCAGTAGTCTTCATGTCGTCGATCAACGCATTTCACTATACACGTTACACACAAAAGAATCGGAGCTAGCCAGCTGCGTGCTGTAGCTAGCCAGCCCATTTATGGCCAGACATGTTCGCCTCTCCTCCGACCCTCAAACGGCTGAGCGAGACGAGCGAGTACGCATTACCCAGCCGCTGACCAAAACTTTGATCGATCGGATTAGCTGGAACCGGCGGCGCTTCCCATGCAGCAAGGATTAAACCAAAAAATTTAAGCTGATGAGGGATCGATCGATCACTCGCTGTCTTCGGCGATGGCGCTTAACCTCTCCACGGCGGGACGACGCCGCCGACCGCCGCTTCTGTGACCAGCTCCCTGCCTCGTCTTCCCCACCGCGCGCTCGCCGTCGTGCACCGCCTTGCGCGTCGTGAACCCGCCGCCGCGCGCGTCGTCGTCGTCGTCGCTGTTCCAAGAACCATCAAACCGGCCGTCCTTGCAGCTGGCAACGAGAAGCGGAGCCACGCGCGCCGTCGACTGCCGCCGCGGCCCCTTCCCGGCCGCGCCCCCGACCTGTTTCCTCCGCCGCTGCGGCGACATGGCCCCGCCGGCGGCGAGGCCCGCCTCGGCCGCGAGCGCCGTGGCAGCCCTGACGGCGAGCGCGGCCATGTCCTCCCCGGACAGCGGGCGGCGCAGCATGGACGCGGGGAGCGCGAAGTAGAGCTGCCCCGGCTGGAGCGCCTCGTCGGCCGCCAGAGCGCGCGCGGGCGCGTCGAAGCCGAGCTCGTCGGCGCTGCAGAGGAAGCGCGGCGACGGCGGTGAGCGTCGGTGCCCGCCGCCGCGGTCGGCCGGCGCCAGCGCCAGCGCCTCGCGCGCCGTGACCGGCCCCGCGAACCGCGCCATGGAGCCGTCCAGGTTCACGACCTTGGCCGTGGCCGCCACCGCTTGCCGGGACTCCGCCACCGCCGGCGTGCGCGGGAACGAGACGCAGGAGCCCATTCCGATCCTTCCACGCCCGCGATGTGGTGCGCGTTCTTGTTTATCCGTAGATTGATCCGTCAAGGTGCAGTGGATTCGTTCGGGCACACACAAGTGCTGCTCCTGCTCGATAGCAGAGTGATGCTGCTGTTTATAAATAGGGCGAGGCTCACTGGCTCAGGTCACCGCGTGCTCGTGCGATGACGCAGGCCAGTTCGTCACGCCGTCACCGTCAACGTCGACAGGGGAAAAGCGTGGGCAGCACTCCATGCAAGAAGCTCAGTCAAAGCGATCAGTGGTGCCTTTCCTTGGCCACTACAGTACTGCAAGGACGATCGTGAGGCTGACAGGACAGGACAGAAGGAGCAGGTTCAGCGGCCAAATGGCGGCGGCTCGGCGATCGGCGTGTTTAGTTCCCCGTCGCATCACTAAATTTCTCCGAATTCTCTTTCCAAACTTCACTATTCAACTATCACATCAAATCTCTCTCCTCATGCATAGAATACTAAACGTGGATAAATAAAAAAACTAATTACATGGTTTTGATGTACACGACGAGACGAATCTTTTGAGCCTACTTGGGTCATGATAGGATAATGTTTACCAAAAAACGAAAAGTGCCACGGTGTACTGACATTTTCACCAAACTTTTCCATCTACTTTTTAGACCTAAAACACAGCCATCGTTAGTTACGTGGTGACAGCGACGTGCTCATCGTCCCGTTTGGGTCATGTCTGACGCTTTAGTTCAGCAGGGCTGCTCGTCGGTCGTCACGGCTCGCGGCAGCTGATCACGACGTCCGGATCAGCCCACTAAGCCTCTGGCTGCCTCGAATAAACACACGAGGGAGAATTCAAGTCACGACGAGGACAAGACGGGCCGTTAGCTGCCTCCTTGACACGAGCACAGAAGTTAGCTGTGGGCCCATGAAATTCACCAGGCGTGTCAACGGGCTTGGGTAGAGAAACGGCAGCCACACGATCTGACCTTGGGATCTGTGTCGTGCAGAGATGGATGCATGATTGCAAGAGAGGTTCGTTTCGCTGGGCTAAAGGCCCTGGACATCTTAATCGGCCGGATGCAAATCCTCCTAATAACAGCAATATGTATGTAATCCGCTCGGTTTTGCTTTGGTTGGAGTTAACATTAGTCGCAGAGGATTAGCACCGCATCGGCGGGAGACGAAAGCCGAGCTGCGAGGCGCAAATAAAACAAGGGCTACGGCATCCATACAACTCATGCCTTTCTCGGCCTTTTGGCTAAGATCAAGTGTAGTATCCGTTCTTATCAGTTTAATATCGATCAAGTGTAGTATCCGTTCTTATCAGTTTAATATCTGATATGTGGGACACGTACCCACAATGATATTGAATTTATTTTTTATGGGGGAGGATTCAAAATGGTAGCTTGCTACTAGGGTCCTCATGTGTTGTCCGAGCATTGCACTATTGCTTGGATTCAGCACGCCCCAACCAAAATAAAATTAAAAAATTAATAATACTCCCTCCGTCCTAAAGTAAGTGTTCATATAGCTTGTAAGGATGTACACATTAATACAAAAGTGCATAGAGAAACGCATAGACCAATCAAAGTGCATAGAAAAACGCATAGAGCCAATCAAAGAATTAGTTAATGCTACTTATATAGTTCCAATGAGGGGTAACATGGTCATTTGCCATGACTACTAATATGTCGTAAAGTTTCTAAAATGAACGCTTATTTTGGAACGGAGGGAGTATCTCTTAGTTTTAAGATGGAAGATGGATTAGATTTAGATTTTAGAATTGTAAATGAGTTACGAAATTGGAAGTCACTCTCTCTCTACTCGAGCCTTTTAGGAATTGTATATTTGAGGTTTACAAATTTTTTTAAAGAAAAATGGCAAAGGGTTCTCATGTGTCACCTCAACGTTGCATACTGTTTAGGTTTGTATTTATAAACTCAACGGAGTGACAAAATTAGGGAGGTTCACGTGGTAAGCTTTGGGGGTTATTCAGAAACAAGGATTCAATGAAAATAAGCAACGGGATTATTCACAATCACATATTCGTTCACGCTTCATCAACACATCTATAGGCGTCTTTTTTTTTGAGAAAGACATCTATAGGCATCTTTTTTTTAGCACAACATCTATAGGCATCTAAGGCTGATGGCACTGGGGTTGGTAGACAGGAGCGTTTACAGGAACCACCGGCTGCAGCAGGCTCCCCTACCGCCTCCGCTACGGCAGCGGAGGGCAGCCCCTCTGCCAAATCCAGAGGAGGTAGGGGGCCTCCGCTACGCCGCCACCGTGGCCGCGCGGCCCGCGTGGGCGCGCGGCCCAACCACCGCACTGCCTCCTCGCGATGACGGGGAGGCGGAGGCCGAAGGCGGAGCACGTCGGCGATGAGTGCGGCGAGGTCGACAGCCTCGAGCTCGAGTAGCTCGTCCCCGGCGGCGGAGAAGACGACGACACGGCAGCGGGAGTCCCCACCACCCGCCCGCCTCCGCGCTCCGCCTCGTTGCTGGCCGCCTCCTTGCCGTCGCCACCCGCCGCGGCCCACGACGCCACCGCGAGCACGAGCATGGGCACAGCCGACGCCGGCGAGCTCCGCCAGGGCCATGAGCACGGCGACGGCGACCTCCACGAGCACCTGCAGCACCCGCGCCGCCCCACCTCCAGCCCCGGGCTCTTCGCCACGGCCCACACGGCCTCCGCTTGCCGCCGTCGTCCGCCGCCACGGCGCCATCGGGCTGCTCCGCTTCCTCCGCTGTCGTCGGCGCCGCCGCGGAGCTCCGCGTGCCCGGGCTCTCCGCCGCCAGCTGCCGGAGCCGCTCTCCCCCGCGCCGCCGGCGAGCGAGCCCACCACCGTCCTCCTCCTCCTCCCGCTGGCCGCTTGCGCGCCGCTCCGCCTGGCTGCCGCCCGCGTCGCCCGCGCGGCCGCCGCCGAAGCCGTCGAAGGGGAGCGCACCACCACCGGCCCGCCGCGCCCGCGCTCCTCCTCCGCCTCCTCCCCCGCGCCGCCGGCGAGCGAGCCCACCACCAGCACGAGCGCCACGCCGCCACCACGCCGCACCTTCGGCATCGCCGCGCCCCGCTCCGCTCCGCCCGCGCCGCGCGGCCGCCGCCACCGCTCGCCGCTAGCCCGCGGCCGCCGCGACCACTGCGCCGGCCTGCTGCTTTCGCGTTGCCGCCTCGGCCTCGGCCGCCGCCGCGCGGGGAGGTGGGGGAGGCGGGAGGAGGCTGAGCGGCGGGGATGGCGGGGAGGCGGAGAGGATGGAGGGAGGCGCTGCGCTAACCGCGAGCGGGCCAGCGGTGTCTTCGATGGGAGGCGGAGAGGATGGAGGTGGCGCCGGCCGCCGGAGGGAGTGGTGCGCGGGGAGGAGGGGGTAGGGCGGCGGTGCGGCGGCGGTGGGGAGAGCTCGGGGAGGAGAAGCCGAGGAGGTGAGAGAGAGGGGAGAGAGAGCCGGCGGGGGGAAAGAAAAAAAAGAGGGGGTGGGGTAAGAAAAATTATAAAATATGGGGTAGTTGGTATAGGGGAAGATGATAGAGGAGAGATGAGTGCGGGAGAAATTGAGATAGGGGAAGGAATCTCGATGACCAGGACAGGATATTCCATTTAGGGGAGGAAAATAGAGGAAGACGAGTGCGAGCATCCTAATAGCACTATCGGTTGCCACTCGCACATGTACGAACAAGGGTGAAATGGGAGGACTTCATGAGCCCAAGAGCTTTGTGGAGGCCCATTTAGCCATTTGTTGGGTATGATGATCGATCATAAAATTTTCATTTGTTTTCTTTTGTACGTATATCAGTTCATTCCCCCAACCATAATAACCATCCAGTCTTGCTGGCAGCCAAGCAGAGTTACAGATAAACAAGAAGACCTCTCTTCACATGAAGCAAGTAACAGGTTTCTAAAAGTGGAAAATTTCCGTTCTACCTAGCTTGACATGGGGTTCTGAACTTATCAGGAATTAGATGCTGTGGAGGGGACGAAGATTTCTTTGAGCGGTTACTTCTGCACAGGGGACCAGACTTGTCCGTCACACAAGCATCAAAACCTAGCTTTACCACAAGGCGTAAAAAGGCTGCAGCGCGCACAGTCGTAGTTGTAAGATCAGACCACACCAGCAATTCCTGTGCGCCTGTGCGTACATCTTGCTGATCAATGGCTGTGTTTAGTTTCACCAAAAACCCAAAAATTCTCTCTCCAAACTTCACTATCCACCTATCACATCAAATCACATCAAATCTCTCTCTTCATGCATAGAACACTAAACGTGGGTAAATAAAAAAAACTTAGTACATAGTTTTGATGTACACGACGAGACGAATCTTTTGAGCCTAGTTAGGTCATGTTAGGACAACGATTACCACAAACAAACGAAACGTGCTACAGTGCAGTGTCCGATCTTTCCATACATGCCGGCATATATACTATAACTTCCAAAAATTCCAGCCTCGGCAACGGAGTCAGAAGGGTGTGAGCATCATCGTCTGGAGAGGCAGAGGTCGAGCGCAAGCAAATAACATGAGCAGCAGCAGGTGCGTGTCCACGAACTCGAGAGGGCTCAGCGGCAGGCTGCCATCGTCGTCTGGAGATGTCGTCCCCGATACGGGCGGCGAGCGCGAGGCGGCGGAGGATGACGGCGGCGAGCTGGTGCATTTCAGCCACCCGGAGCACCGGCTGGCCCGGTTCGACTTCCCCTACCTGTTCATGTGCATGGGGTGCAAGGAGTACGGCGCCGGCAAGCGGTTCATGTGCCAGACCTGCGGCTTCCAGCTGCACGAGTTCTGCGCGCTGGCGCCGCCGTCCCTCCACGACCACCCCTTCCACCCCAAGCACCCCCACCTCCTCTTCTTCGTCAAACCAGCAGGTAATTAATGTACACAGGTCACAGACTCACAGTGCTAGCTCTTGAATTGGATCGAATTGCGAGATCATCATCACGGCTTTGTATTTGTTTAATTTTCAGGTGGTTTCCTACGGTGCAAGTGCGACATCTGCGGCAAGGCCGTGAAGGGCTTCTCGTTCCGGTGCGCGTCGTGCGGGTTCGACATGCACCCGTGCTGCGCGGCGATGGCGCGGCGGATGGAGCTCCCGGCGGCGCACGGGCACCCGCTGGTCCTGGCGCCGGCGCCGGAGCGGGACGGCGCGGCGGCGGAGACGAGCTTCGTGTGCCAGGTGTGCCGGCGGACGAAGCGGTCCGGGTCGGGGCAGCACCTGGTGTACCAGTGCCTCCCCTGCGGGTACTACCTCCACGCCCGGTGCGCCAAGGACATGGTGAACGGGCTGTACGCGCACGGCATCGTGCCCCCCGAGAGGCGGAGCGCCATCGCCGCCGCGGCCAGGGTCACCGTGAACGCGCTGTTCGGGGTGCTCGGGGGCCTCATCGAGGGCATCGGGGAGGGGATCGGCGAGGCATTCGTCGAGAACATCGGCAGGAGCAGGAGGAGCTTCAGATGAACGACGGGATGTTTGTGTGTTATGTCGTGTGTGCGTGTGCGTGTTGTTCGTCTCCTCGTACAAGTGTACAGCACATGAAACATACGGAGTAGTATATGTTGCTGCAGTATGTATTCAAGCTGTAGAAAGGGGTGTTGTTGTTGCGGCACGCATGTTTGAAAAGACTATCGTCGAAAAATTAACCAAGTAAATTGCAATTTTCTCAGTAATTACATATGCATGCCCGCCTTTTGATTTAGCTACGCAAATATATCCGCTACATTTTGCTTTCTCGAAGAAAAAAAATGACCCGAATCTTTTGGCAAATGCGGGCACAGTAGCGTGCGGTGGAAAGCGGGGGGCGCTTGGTGCTAGCGGCTGCGTGCGCTCCGGTGTCCGGGGAGCACCGGCCTGCGTGACACGGCCGTGCAGCGTGGCTGCCGAGTGCCGCGGGGGGCTGTGCGCCGCCGTGTCCGCGCTATGCGGGCGCCGGGGCCGCACGGGGGCGTGGCTGCTCTGCTTTGGCGGACGCGGTGGAAGGCATACGCCACGCGCCCGTTGTCGGGGCCGACCGGCCGCGCCGCGCGTGCACTATACCGTAGACCTGGTGATCGGTGGGTGACTGGGTGGGTAGCGCGGTGACGGGCACGGCTGCTCTCGGGTCCGGTGACAGAACGCTCCGGTGCTGCAGTGCGACACCTGCGCAGCGCACACTGGCCGAGCCAGCAAGGGGGTGTTTGGTTGCCTGGCTAACCCCTAGCCAGGCTCCCGTAAGCCACCTAGTGCATATTTGGTTGTCAGTAGAAGCCCTTTAGCCAGGCTCCAGTTATGCAACAGACCCATCTTGGCCAGGCTCCATGGAAACGTGAGAAAACCGCGTACAACTTTGGCCAGGCTTGCACAAGCCGCTCGCTCGGATATGGCGTGTCGTGTCACCTCCTGTGTGTCCACCGGCCAGTGCCACTGCGGCCGCTAGCATTCATCTTGGCCACCGCCATCGCCGTCGACCTCCTCCTCCGCCGCCTCCCTCTCAATTGTTGTCTTCGCTTCCGCGACGTACCACCGTGCTCGGTGACAGCGCAAGACTAAGAGAGGAAGAGAGAGAGAGAGAGAGAGAGAGTTTCTTGGATTGGGGGAAATCAGAAGAAGATGAGAGCTGCGTGCTGTAGCTATTTGATTTGCTGATTGGATAAGAGCAAACGAAAGGGCAAGCTTCCTTGACTTCTAAATGTTGCCTTAAGCTGACCGCATTGGGGTACTGGAACCCGTCCGGCAGTACCACATGCCGTGAAAAATTGCTGCAGCAGCGTGTGTTATGCCGTCCCCAAGGGGAGTGGACAACCTCGCATCCACTCGACTTGGCGTAGGCCGCTACGCCGCCACGGTGGCCGCACGAGCCCCGCTCTCAACCGCCTCCGCGGAAAGAAAGAGAGGGAGAGAGAGGGCGGCGGGGGAGGGTGCCGAGGAGTGGGCCTGGGCGGGGGTGGCGGAGGGCGCCCACCACATAGCGGCCACGGTGGCCGCACGAGCCCCGCTCCCAACCGCCTCCGCGGAAAGAAAGAGAGGGAGAGAGAGAGGGGCGGCGGGGGAGGGTGTCGAGGAGTGGGCCGAGGCGGGGGTGGCGGAGGGTACCCACCACATCGTCCAGTTCGCCGGCCGCCAGCACCGTCTCCGCGCGCGTGGGCTCCCCGACGCCAGGCGCATCATCCTCCACGGCTCCACTGCCGGAGCGCTGGGCGCGTCCCACACTGCCGCGGTGAAGTCCTCCACCATCGCCAAACCCGCGCGCGCGGCGCTGCTTCTGCAGCGGCGGCCACGGCCGCACCACCATGAGCCTCCTCCACTGTCACAGCAGGGAGCCGGCTGAGTAGGGGAGGCGGCGAGCTCGCCGCACGCCCATGGCCGCCGCCGCTACCCATGGAAGGCGCCGCATGCCTGTGGCCACCGCCGCGTGCTGCCCGTGAGGCTGAGGGATTCGGAGGCGGCGAGGGGGAGGGGAGACGGCGGGGGAAGGGGGGAGGCGGGGAGCGGGGAGACCGAGAGAGGGGGGCGCCGACGATGGGAGGCGGAGGGGTGGCGATGGTGGGGAGGCGGGTGCGAGGGAGGCGGCGGGGAGGCGGAGGGGGCCGGTTGCAGGTGGATGGGGAGAGAGAGGAGGAGGATGGAGGGAGGGAGGAAGGGGAAATGGTAAAAAAAATGACAGGTGGACCCATTAGGCGACAGTTGGTATGGAGTATGGATTATAGAGGATGACAGGTGCGGAAAAACTAATATTGTACTGAAGAATCTTGATGAACAGGTAGAATATTCTCTTTAGCGGATGAACAGGCTATCCCAATTTCTCCCGCACCCATCTCTCTTCTATATCAACTACCATCGTATGGGATCCATTTTTTTCTTTTTTCCCCTTTCCTCTCTCCTTTCCCCCCTCCCCCTCTCTCTCCCGCACTGTGGGATACCTGTACCGGGGGTACACATGCCACCTGCATCGCTACCAAGATTCAGGATCGAAAGGAATACGAGAAGACCAATCATCTACAGTTTGCGGACGCTCGACTCATCCCCAAGCAAATCAGAGAGGCCAATGCCAACGCTAGTTGGGAGCACAGTGCCTCCCCGAGCGAACCAGGAAGCACCACGCATTGTCCAGGACAAATCTGGGCCAAGTACTCAGTGCACCACCACTTACGTGGAGCCACAAGGCCTGCTGAAGGCGTATGGAATCTTCCCAAGTCGTTTTGGGGAGATGCACCATACCTGCTAATATGCATGTTGGCCCTTGGCTCCCTGAGGGGCAAAGGCTTGTCGTGATAAGGCACCCAGGTCCAAAGCCCAAGGGTCGGGCACCCGTATGCAAGTATCATACCCTGTGTGAGTGGAGGCCTAGACCTATGCGAGGTGACAAGAGAGGGGGCGAGCCTACGGGCCTAGGCCTAGCGGCAGCCCTGGAGGGGAACCGGCCCCAGGCCTGGTCCTTAATCAAATACGAGTTTGACTCCCGAGCCCTGTTTAGAGCTCGGAGAAAGTTTGGGCAGCGTCCGATCACATTAGTGCGGTACGACACCAGTAATCCGACGTCCAACCGCAAACACGTCATAACGATGAACCTGCCCGGCGCTTCTGACAAGCACAGTGAACAACAGTGCTGAAGCCAGGCCTGGACAAGTCCGAAACAACTCGGGCTAAGGAAGCTGAGGACAACGTATCCCATGACATATACTCAGGAGCCATCCGGAGACACTCGGTAGTTCCGACTCCTAAGTTTTACCACTTATCCCTAAATTATAAATGTAATTGATCTCCAAACGTATATAAGGGGAGGGGACCCAGCACACGGGAGAGGCGACCGGAAGAACGACGCTTCCGGAAGGACCTACTATTAAGGCTGCTCATATACAACTAGTATTTGCTGGGTCAACATGCTGATCGTCGATTATCGCTGCATGCTCAGCGGTGCTTTTCTACGTACACTCGCCCTGCGCGGCGCGCAATCCCTTTTTTTGAACGAACCGGCACGATTTGTGCCAATTTCATTGATAAAGAAGGAGTGCGGCGCGCAATCCTCGATCTCTATTCCGTGTGGCCTGCCTTCTCCTCGGTCCTCCTGCAATCGAAGTAGTATGCCGTGACGGTGGCCGTGCACAGCACCTTCAGGGCGCCGAGCACCAAGTAAACAAGGACGCCGTCAAGCGGCGGCAAATAATAATGGCGGTTGCGATGCTGCAGCTGGTATGCGGCAACAGGAGCGCCATCGTGGCAGCGTGCATCCTCCAGACCGCCTTCTTTAGCGCCCACGCAGCCAGCGAATACAGCGTGGCCTGCGCCAGCTTCCGGGCGCCTCGCATGAGTCTCCGTGCGCGCCCCACCGCAGCGGCGGCACGCAGGCCAGGCTCTGCCACCGACACCACGACGGCCACCTCGCACACGACGCCATACAAGTAGGTGACAAGGAACGCGACGACCTGGAAAAGCAGGACAAGCGTGGCGATTGCCGGGCCGAGATGCACGGCCGGCACCACCAGCAGCGCCACGCCGACGACGGGCCACAGCACCATCTCGCCGAACACGGCCGTGGCCATCGGGCCGCGGAGGCTATTGCCCTTGAGCAGCAAGCAGGAGGCCAGCGTGTGGCGGCGCTCCCCGGACACGGAGCACGACGCCACGGCGGCGGCGACGGTGGCGACGTGGATCGCGAAGCCAAGGGCCGCGTGCGCGGCGAGGTAAGCAACCCCGGCGGGCAGGAGGTACCAGCGGCGGCGGCGGCCGGCGGCAAGGAACTCGCCGAGAAGAAGAGCGAACAAGAGCTTGTCGTCGACGCCGTAGGCCTCGAGGTCCACATCACCAGTGGTGGCGAAGAACCGCAAGGCAAGGGTTCTGGCGACAAACAAGGCCATCGATCGCGCGGCGTCCAGCGCGGCGAGCGGCAACAAGAGGCCGCGGTGTCGCGTTAGGATGACCACGCCGTCCTTGAGGAAGCCGAAGAAGCCGCCGCCTCCTCCTCCTCCTCCTCCTCATCCCGCGGCAAGAGGCGGCGGTGGTTGTGTCACGGCGGCCGCCATAGTCGCGGTCGCGGTTCCTCCGGATGGAATCGATCGCAATCTATCTATATAGCTGGACGTAATACGTGTTTTGTTTCAAAAAAAAAAGACTTGCGTCGAAGCGTCTTGCGTGCGACGAGAGGTCAGACGTCTTTCCCTACATATATACAAAGTAGTACGGAGTACTCCGTATGACCGTATTGATGATGATGTGATGTCCGCGCCCGTCTCCGACTCGAGTCAAGCAAGGCCAATGACCCAGGACGTCGTTGTGGCCCATCAAGAATCCAAGACACTCGGGACTCGACGGGTTGGAGGCTGAAACCAGCTAGCGAACGCGGTGATGCACCGACTTGCAGCACAACTGCCAGTTACTTCAGAAATGAATGAATGTTACATTGTCACGTCGGCTCGCAATCAGTGTTTTGCAGCAGCACAAAGCCAGATATCTTAGGATGTGTTTAGTTCAAAAAGAGAAGGTGAAAGTTTGGTGAAAAAGTCACATCGGATACTGTAGCACACTGTAGCATTTTTCGTTTGTTTGTGGTGCGCCGTGCCCGTGAAACTTGATGGCCATGAACGACTGTATGGGACAACCGCTGAGCAGCAACGCTTGAGGAGGCACTGATGACAGCAACGCTTGGCCTAGTCCAAGAACAGATGGCAGCAATAAATAGACCAGCAGTTCAGCACCGAAGCGGATGACGGCACTGCGGATGGCCACCGCGTGGCATGTAATCGCCGCGTCCCTACACGACATGCTTGCGATGCCGAGGGAAATATTCAGGGCTAAGAAGTTACATATGACCACGCAGTTCAGACTTTAAGGTTAAGGCGTTGTACCTTCAGGTAGTCGGCTGCCGGTAATCCTGGGATTTACTCGCCCTCCTCGACACGTCGGCGAAGAACGCGCCGCCCAGCAAGAGCAACGGAACGATGCGCTGAACTTGCGAGTTGTAGCTGTAGTCTACGTCGCTGAAGTTTTGAAGACCATGTTGTGCCTCTGTGCGGAAGCATATGGCTCCCCGACTCTGCCGTCCAAAACGCACGGAAGGTGCATGCAACTTGCCTCTTTCAAACAGAGTGAGCGACATCATTCGCGACTGCTGAGAGAACGATGGCGGCAGCCGCGGACGAAACACCAGATGCGCGTAGGGGTGGTAACGGGATCATGGCCCGTTTTCTCCTTCACAATCTAACTTAGCCCTAACAAAATTTAGTTTAAAAACTAGTATTATTTTGATCCGGTCCTAATCCGGCCCGATCCTTGAAATTTCTAGTACAAAAGTGAGGGCCTTTACCACCCCTAGATGCGTAGGGATTACCATACCATACCGGCATACCAGAGACGTATGTACAAAAAAGAATCTATAGTTATTATTACCATGTTCTAACGAATATTTCACCACCATCCGATAACTTTACCACAACGCACCCCCAACTCTCACAACCTATATATGGTAAAATAAATACAAATCAACCGGAACAGTCGAAATCGAAGAAGCGCCATCTAGGTAGAACAACCAACCAGGTTTAACCACGGCAGAATCGCCGTCTCTATACTATCAGGCAAACAGCCTCCTCGTCACTATGGACTCGCCTTGCCGTACCTTTACTATGAGAAACCCCCCTCGTCGCTGTGGACTCCATCCGTAGGGAGTGCCGATGAACCTAGTAGTGAAGTGACTTCATCCTGGGAATATAGTTGCCCGCCACAAACAGTGCGAGCACCGACAGCACGGCCGAGGCAATCAGGATGTACTGCCGCATTCTCCTCTTGCCCCTGTTACGCAGGGGCGCTGGCATGGGCTGCACCCTGTTCAGCTGCTTGATGGCCGCCGCCGGTCGAGACAGCCTCTTGGGGGCTGCTGATTGAGGAACCTCGACATCCCTTGGGTTGTCTGAAGCATTGCTGTCAGTATCCGTTGTAGCCGATGCTGCAGCATTGCTGTCTCCAACAGCGCTCGACTCTGCTGGTGCTGGGCCTTTCTTTTTATCTTTCTTTGATTTCTTCTGCAGATGTTAGAAAAAAAAAGCCTTTTGAATCAATAACTTGTTGCGCAGACAGTCTCCTTGTATCATTGTAAACTAAAATATCAAAGCGGAAAAGTGTAGAACACATGTACCTTCTCCTTTTCCTCAGCTTCCTTCCGTGCCTTGAATTCAGCTCTTTCCTTGTCCTTCTCTGCTTTACGCCTCTTCCGCTCCTCAGCCTCCTTAGCCTTGGCCTTCTGCTCCAACCGGAGCCGCTCTTTTTCGGCTGCAGCCCTCTCTTTTCTTAATTCCTCCTCCTTACGGGCCAACTCCTCTGCCTTCCTTGCTAACTCCAATTGTTCCTCCATTAGACGAGCCTTTTCCTTTTCAGTTTGTTTGATATCTTCTGCCTCTAATGTTGTAACAGCATTGTTCTCATTCTGGGCAGACCTACCAGATGCTTTTGATTTGGCTGGCTTACTGATCTGGGGAGATGGCAGAACAGGGAAGGAGTCCTCTTTGGCAGGGACTGAAGCTGGAGCAGCCAATTCAGGTGCTGGTACTGAAGTAAAAGTGGGAATGTCAGGGCTTGAGGCAGTCAATGGAGATGTATTCCTTGGTCTGTTGCTTGGTATGACTGGAGGATCTTCATCAGGGCCAAGTCTTCGTCCATCAACGGTCCCTAATCTCCTTAGTGTGCTAAACTTGTTTGCTTCAACATACTGCTTGCGGAAGTCCTCGTTTTCATTCCACAATTCCATAACTCTCTTGATCTAAAAGAGAGAAAAATGTCAGTGTATTACAAAATGTTGAGGCAAGACGAGCATGTGGTTCGTGTGCAGGGAGGGTCAAACTTTAACAAAATGTCGACGCAATACGAGCTTTGGATTTTAGGACGCTGCGCAGAGAGGATTGAACTTTTAACACAATTTTGGTGCTTATAAGAAGGTGGGACTAAGGATACAAGTATGCAAAACTTATTTGTAGTACTGCAATACTCAGAAACACTAATGGTATGAGCATAAACTGCTCCTTAATTAGCATAAATAGTGGTAATATCAAACCAGCTTAATCAACAGAATATCAAACCAGGTTAAATGCTGATATAGTTGGAACCTGGAATGCATAAGGTGCAGCCATATTGAAGACAGGATGTGCTATTTACCTGATCATTACAGTGTGATCGAAGTTTATGCATATCACCAGAAGTCTTGTAACCCTCTGCTATCCTCCGGTCTTCCCTGTACGCGAAAAAGCACTGGTTCTGCACTCCAAAACAAACATGAAGGAACATATTTAGCTTTTAGGAAACTAATAAGCAACCATAAAATACTCTTGATCATGTCCTTCACTTTAAGAAAGTTGCTTGTGTGTATATGTGTGTTCTAGGCTACTTCTGTTTGCCGGCAAGGGGAATAGGAGCAGTGTATCACAAAGAAATTGCCCGTCACCAGTGCTCAGTAATTGAATTCTGATAAAGTGAGCACGTGTGCACAACAGATAGGAGGAGGCAAGGAGCACAACAACACAGATGAGTGATGGCTTTGGAACTGAAAGGGTAATGCGATTCCTAACACAATCAATCTTTCAGTCCCATGGAACATTGTATCTTCTCAAACTATCATCTATTCAATATACTTTTTATCCATGACTTTCTGAATATTTAACCATGTTGTACAGTTCAAATTTGTAGGATGGAATATGACAAGACACATATTTACCACTCCCTTATCTAATATGTTGCAGAAACCAAATGCACAAGAACTAAAGACTCTTACCTTCTTCCAGGGCTCTGCTTTAAGCTCGGACCACTTGCTGTAGGCCTTTTGACGTAATTCATTAGCAGCTCGGTATTCCTCATTTAATTTTCTGAGGGCTATTCTTTCATTTTCAAAGGATTTAAGAATCTTTCTTGTGTTCTCCTCTAGGGATTTCAGGTTGGTGAATAAGACATCAGAATCCTTCTTTAACTCCTAGACAAGATAAAAAATTGGTCAATATGTAAAATGATGAAATTGTATTAAGAGGTCAAATATGGTGTGCTGCTTTCAATACCTTATGCCGCTCATGAATATCATCTTTTTGGCTGAATGCCTCGTTGATTTCAGCCTTTGAGCCCATACTGGAGGACAACGCCTTTCGTTGGGCTTTTAGGTTCTTAATCTCTTTAATTAAATTCTTTTCTTCTGGCAAAGAAATGGTCTCATGCTGCACTGTCCTCTCTTTCATTGCAATCTACAACATCGAAAAGAAAAGGAGTTGAGATCTAAAGACCATAGTGCACAATTAAAGGGAGGGCAACAACCATTGCAGAATCCTTACCAGTTCATCAATTCCTTCAATAGAATTTGCTTGGTGCATTTTCCCTATCACTGACTTTACACTATTTAAATCATTCTTCTTATCCCCATGTGCAGCCCTAGCTTCCCTCTCTTCTAGTCGTGCTGCCTCTAGCTTCTCCCTGAATTGATCACATACAACCTGCAGTATATTTGTTCAAAATAAGAAGCGAGATAGGAAGAAAAAGAAAGAAATAAGAATTAGGAGGCTTAGTTTTTTTTTATAAAAAATAGAGAGAACATTGGGAAGTTTATTACCTTTTGCTTTTGTTTGCGGCGATTAATTGCATCTCTTTCCTGGGTCAGTTTATCTAAGTGAGCCTGTGCAGCTTGTGTCTTAGCCCAGAGATCTTCACCCGCAAATCTTGGGGTTTTTATCAAGTAGACCCTATGTGGCCCAATGACCTCCGCATGATCTCCATGCAGACCACCAGGAGCATGTTGGTCGTTGCCCTTATCTTCTGCTGGAACAGCAGTGCAGATAGATGAAGGCTCTAATGCTGTTATACAAGGATTATAATCGTAAGCATTTGACTCCCAAAGTGGGCTATAATTAGTATTAAGGTGGACAATACATTTAATTAAATAAATAAAATGTCCCAGAGAAAAATGGCTCATACCTTCCAAGCCTTTGGTTTCAACCTCATTAGTAGATTTAATAGACTCATTTACAGTTTCAGTACAGGTAACACTGCATGTCTCATCTACCTCATCAATTGGTGAGGGAACTTCGTCTCCAATTATGTTGGAACCCTCATTGGACATATTAGATGGGTTACAAATTTCTGATTGGTTTTTATGTGATTTGCTCCCTCCAACATTCTCACTCTCACTTGATTCATCCTTTTTGCAAATACCTCCAGCTTGAGCATTATCATCCTCAACAAGTTCGCCTTTCAATTCAACAGGTTCAACTTGATCGACAGCAGCTTTACTA
Organism: Echinochloa phyllopogon; assembly: GCA_033239725.1. Taxonomy (NCBI): domain Eukaryota; kingdom Viridiplantae; phylum Streptophyta; class Magnoliopsida; order Poales; family Poaceae; genus Echinochloa; species Echinochloa phyllopogon. The sequence continues at coordinate 41,397,192 of BTCW01000002.1, read as the reverse complement.
GATTTTTCTTGGGATCCATTTTCTTTTTCAGAAGTGATTTCAGCTTCATTGTCCACCACAGTTCCATGTTCCGGAGAAGTAACAGATACAAGTTGCTTAACATCAGTGTGTACATGGTCACAAGGTTCCAACTCAGTTACTGGGCTAGAATGACCGATCATACTGCCAACCAAATCAATGGACCTTGGCTCGTTGTGGAAAGTGGAGACTGCAGAAGTTGCAGCTTCTTGCAATGGAACAGCATCAACAACCTCCCTCGCGGCCTCTTTCTTCACTTCTCCTTCTGCTACATCATTCTCAATTTCATTAGACTGACTTGGTGCTTCAATTTCATTAGACTGACTTGGTGCTTCAATTTCATTAGACTGACTTGGTGCTTCAATTTCATTAGACTGACTTGGTGCTTCAATTTCATTAGACTGACTTGGTGCTTCAATTTCATTAGACTGACTTGGTGCTTCAATTTCATTAGCCTGACTTGGTGCTTCAATTTCATTAGCCTGACCTGGTGCTTCAATTTTCTCATGCTCTACAGTTTCCGTTGAAGATTCACAATTCTGCTGAGACAGGAAAGGAGTTAGATCTGCCTCATCTTTTACCAAAATTTCCTCAACTCCGCGAGCTGCTGTTTCCTCCTCCACCACATTGTCATCTGCTGCGGTTTCATCAACTGTAGCAACTTCAGCCCGCACATTGTGTTCCAGGTTTGATTTAACAGAAGGATCTGTGCAAATAGAAACCCCATCCTTGATAAATCCATCTCCCTGCACAGTCTCTTGGCTTGTATTCTCAGTTACTTCCTCCAGCCCACACATATCGGGGACACCTTCATTTATTGCCTTTTCTACTCCGTCATTAGAGGAAACAACACCGGATTCTTCATATGAACTGTCTGCACTATCGTTGCCCAATTTCTTATCTAATTGAATAATACCACATATGGCTTCACCTTCTACCTGCTTGTTAGAACTACCTTCTGCATTGCTATGCCCATGTGCATTGACTTCCTCTCCTATGGGTTCCTCAATACTAGCTGCTTCTGGTGGTCCTTCCGAGACATCAGCCTGACTTGTTAGAGCTCCCTCCTCTTGCTGATCAGTTTCTTGCCCTTCCGTGTCAATGGCATGAAACTCAGACTCGGAAGCAACCATATGACCATTGGTCTGCGATGCATCTGTGCCATCCTCACACACAGCATCCCTCTCTACTGATTCTGCGATTTCAGTGACATTCTGTTCCAGTTTGCTCTCTTTAGCATGACTATCAGGCTTTGTCGAAGCTTCAAATGAATCAGCTGTTATGTCGGCACAAACATGCCCGTTAGCCATCAAAGCACACACATCATCTGTACCCTCCACCACCTCCACAACATCACCCTTCACCACCTCCGCAATATCAGCGGCGCTCTGTTCTTCTCTGCTATCCTCCCCATTAACCTCTGAATCCATGGCAGCGGAAGCGGGCTTGGCATACATTGGGGCATCATCATGCCCAAGGGACTCCACAGCAGCATCCTCTTGACTCTCGGGCTCAGTAGCATCTTTGATCGAATCAGCACTCATGTTGGCACAAATATGACCATTTTCCACCAAAGCAATAGCTCCACCTGTACCCTGCCCTAATGGCTCTGCAACATCAGCAGCACTGCGTTCTTCGTTGCTATCCTCTCCAATAACCTCAGATTCCTTAACAGCAGAACTGGACTTGGCAGACGATAGGGCATCATCATGCTCGCATGATCCCGCAGCAGCATCCTCTCCATCTTGCTCTTCATTAACTGCCTTGTGAACCACCGATTCAGCGACATCAGTAGCAACACTTTCATCCACTGTCCCCTCCTTGGCTTCAACCTCGGAACCCAAAGCAGGTGCCTTAGAATCAGCACTAGTGACCGCAGGGTCGCTCCCACTGGACGCCGTAGCGGCTGCCTCACCATGCTCTTCGCCGGCAGCCTCCTGCTGCGCCGCTACAGTGACAAAATCGGAACTAGGCTCACCTTTGCTCTCATCCGCGCCACCCTCAGACCCGTCAGCAGCACGATCAACCCCGTCCGCCGCCGAAGTAGCCAGTGCTGCGCTCGGAGCACTGGCTTTCCCGGCAGAAGCCCCGTGATCTTCGGCCGCGGCCGTGTCCGGAGCCGCATTGGGGCCGGGCACGTCCTCCTCCTCGGAGGGCGAGTCCTCGGATGGCGCCTTGTCCAGATCTGAGCCGCGGTCGGAGTGGCCGTCGGAGTCGCCGCCGTTCACGATCACGAACGGCCCTCCGACGTCCTCGCCCTCGCGCTCCCCGGCCGCCTTCTCCTCCGGCGACGCGGCCGCCGCCGCCTCCTCCTCCGGCGACGCCGCCACCGCCTTCTCCGGCGGGAATTCCGCCTTCGGCGCCTCGCCGGCGCCGTTGCACGCCGTCCCCTCGGCCGTCATTGCTGCTCCCCCCGCGGATCACGCCCCGATCCTGCACACACACACAACACAGCAAACCAACCCGCTTGTTAGACGTCATCAAGTGGCCAAACCCCGGAGATCGCAGATCAGGGAGATCACGCTGCACTCGAACACGCACGCAGCACCCAAACAGCAAAACGCCAACAGCTTGGGGATGGGAGACAGAGGGAGGGAGAGAGATCGAGGCACGCGAAAGCACTCACAGCTGCCGGCGACGCGGATCCGGGAGGCTGCTCCTCCCGTCGGCCACCTCCGTCCGCACCGAAGCGATCTGGCCTCGGCGGACCCGATCGGCGAAGAGGTGGGGGAGAGGTGAGCGGATGGATCTGTCCCTAGCTCCGCGCTTTCGTCCGGGAGAAAAAGGTTTTTGAGGACCCCGGATTATTATCGTTTAACCCTGCCGGGATCTGGATTTTATACGAAGCTCGCCGCCGGATTCCGGCTCCGCGAGACGGCTACTCCTCCTACTGTCAGTCCGCAAGGCTCTCCTCAGATCGTTGCGTTTGCTTGCGACCGGATTTATCCGGCACTTGGGTCCCGGGCCCGCGGCGACGTGGTGGTGCGGCCGAACAGTGGTTTGGATACGAGCCGGCCGCTCCACCGACAGGCTGCAACCGGCCGGCGTCTCCCGACTGCGTCAGGGGCGTTCGGGTGACGTCGTCGTGAGATGGGAGTGTGTGCAGGCCTGGCGATAAATGTTTTGGTGCGTGAGATGGGAGTATAATCTTGCCGTAGTCAAGTGCTTCTAGAAGCACAGGGTCCTTTTTGCTTTTTTTCAGGAGATCTTTTTTTCACCCCTGAAAATTGGTGGTAATACTTTAGTTCGTTGACAGAACATCGTGAGAGCAAGATGACTGAGCATTCGACATGTTTGTGCGCCTGTGTATTGAGCATGATGAATGATAGATGTCTACTTGGAAAAATGACGATTGTGTAATATCTAGGATAATGCCATGTTTTTTTCGGGTTCTTTGCTCTAAAGACGTGGTGATCTAGTCGGTGTTTGTTACCCTATGTGTAGCCAGTCTATCCATGATGAAAAGTTGAAAAACCAAATTGCTATAATCTAAAGTTTGCAATTTTGTTGTATTAAGTAATGAAATTTGGGTTTGCCGGTAGCCGAAAGAAAAAAGATATCTATTTGAAAAGGATAACTAACTTACGATTACTATATAGTTTGTTGAGGTTTTATCTTTTTTTTTCTCAAAGTTGTATGTAAAGGTATGGGTAGATAGATTATCAACTCAACCATTGACTCTCGGGTTATGATATAAGAAACACAATTTTACGTAAAAGCATTGAGTTGATCGTCCTCTTCGGATTTGTCTGATTCCAATACGACAACCACAATTACAGTTAAAGACGTTACCCATCCCTACAAACTGACAATGCACAACCAAATCATGAAGAGAGGCAAATCAAATATGCATGCACGTATTATTTTGTTGCTACTTGATTCATATCCAATAAACATGACAGCTAAATAGATATTATCGTCCAAAAGTTTGTAGGTTTCTTACAAGGATCACCTCTCTAAACTTATGTATATATTATACTTCTGGATGGTTACCTCCGGTCTACTTTTCTTCTTAGGGCACCTACAATATGTACCACGCGAACCACGTGTTCTCTGTATAACTTACAATTTGTACCATAAAAAACACGCTTTTTCTGTGTAACTTTAAAACGTTTTGACCTAGAAAAGAATTTGACCCACCTCATTCCTACTAGATCTAGGCTTGGATGATAACTAGGCAAAAGGTTGGTCACTTCTACCTCCTACTCTCTTGTGTTTGGCTTCTCTCATCTATCACCTTTGTGTATCTTTCTATGACCAATTGTCATGCTATTTCTAATTTTTTGATTGTAGCCATCACTTTTCATTATTGATAAATATGTTTCCTTCCTCCATATTTGTTTGAGACTCATTTCCTTTTTGTTGTATGTATTTTAGAATGTGGCAAATAGGAATTTTGAATAATGGTATGTAATTAGTTACTTACATCATAAAATTGTGTGTCCGGAATTTCTTTGAACTTGTATTTAACTAGAGGTAAAATCTCTTTAATTTTGGTTACTACTAATATAGTGTTTTTTTACCCAAGGCATAACCACAAATATAGTGTTTTTTAGCTATCCAAAATGTAGCTAGATTCTTGGGTACTACTAATTTTGGGTGGGACTAACCACGAGTTCCAACCTAATACGGCACTTTATGAAGGCAATTTTTAGCTGTTTAGGAAAATGCTGTCATTAGAAAGATACTATGAATGAAATGCATTTAAAACTTGTTTTTTTGTAATAATTAAGCTGTAAGTGCAGCAGGTTGCATCATGCATGGAGCCTCTTTTCCGTCAATGAACAAGGAGGCAATTGAGGTCTGATACTTTCTTCTATTCTATCGTCGGTTATTATTTGGGGTAAGTATTGTGCTCTAGTTTTTGAGTTGCCTCATCAAACTGGTAAATAGAAAATTTATGGTCATACTGGTTATGGATATGTTAGGCAGACGTGGTCTGTGGACCACTATTCCCTTTCTGCCATGTCCATCTAGTCTAGAACTTAAAAGTATATACCAATCCTTAAAAAAAAACTGATCTATAGCAAACGTAAGAGATTTTATAAGCACTACGGAGTATACAAAATGTGGAGCGTGTTCCTCACGATTCACAAACGGATTGAACATATAAGAGGTACTGTAAGAAGTAGCTAATGGTACGGAGTAAACTTGATCAAATCCGTCAATAATGAACTACTGAAATCCAGCCGTGTTCAGAACAAAACCCGCCCCCCTCGCCAAAAGTTCGTGTAGTACGCCGTACCCGTACATGAATTGGATGCTTCCTTCCGTTGCAATTTTGTGCGCGTACTACATGAGAGGGGCACTTCGTCACAGATGAACGCTAACTACTCACTCGGTGCGCTGGAGTTTGGCGGATGACAACGACACCGGGGTATCTTCCACGTCCGGTAGTCACACGCGGATGCGGTAGATCATGCATCGCCGTACCGTAACAACCCCCGTGTGCGGGAGAACGAACTTCACCGTACCGTAATAACAACCCCTGTGGGATAAAATCTCACCGTACCGTAACAAACACGCAAAAGCAAGAACGATTCCTCTGCATCAGGTCTGCCCTGACTATTCGCCGGGGGAAGTGCACCTCCTGTGAACGAGAAGTCTGGCGCAGCGATGGGAATCGGAGAACTACTGCACGCCCGCCCAGTTGACACTTGTCAGCGGCCGGCCGGCCAGCAGTAGAGCTGTAGAGACGGAAACCCGGCGCGTCCCCAAACCCAGCTCCACCACTCGCCGCGCCGCGACTTGTTCCGGAATTCCACCGTTTTTCCGGCTGGCTTCCAGCCGAAGCGCGCGCGCGTGACGGCGACGGCCAAACCCTGCCCAACCGACCGAGGGCACCCATCCGTCGCCCGCGCGCTGGGTCAAACAAACAAAAAACCCCAAGTCCGCGTCCGCGAGAGGCAGTGCGCGCGCGCACGGGGTGCCAGCGACGGCGCGCACGCGGCCGCGCGGGCTCGGGGGCCGGCCGCCGGGGCACGCAAGCAAAAAAAAAAGTTGGATGAAAATATCACATCGAACACTGTAGCGCACTGTACCACTTTTCGTTTGATTGTGGTAAACATTGCCCTACCACAACCTAACTAGACTCAGAAGATTCGTCTCGTCGTGTGCATCAAAGCCATGTACTTAGTTTTTTTATTTAACTATATTTAAGACTTCATACACGAGAAAAGAGATTTGATGTGATAGGTGAATAATGAAGTTTGGAGAGAGAATTTGGGGAACTAAACAGCAGGGCCTAAGAATATCTCGCATAGAAAATGCACTTCCTACCACTGCATCCACCTGCCGGTTGCTTCGGAAAATCGTTTACGGAAGAAGCAAGCGGGCGACGGTTCCTTGCACGGAAGTCCATTTTCCTAATCACACCGCTGCGCTGTGCAGCTAAGAAGGGCACCAGCAGATCGAGGACTCCCGTCACGCTGAGCGGCCGCGGCATGTGGCCGCTTCTCTCGACAGCGAGCGAACCCCGTCACCCCCGCCCGCTCGCGTCGCGGCCACGGCAACCATCGGTCACGCAACGGAACAAACAAAAGCGAGCAACACAGAAGCCGGCCACGCACGTCGGCAAGCGCCCGTCGTTGTTGTGGCCGGCGCGCGACGGCATCAACTGCACCGCAGGCCGGTGCTGCGCTGCGCACGCCGCCACCTACCCGGGGCCGGCGGATCGGATCAGGCCGTTGGGCACGCGCGTCGCGGGCAATCACGCGTGCACGGCGCGCCCTGCTGCCGCTCTGGGCTGGGCTGTTGCTGGACACCGGCCGGGCACGAGCGGAACAGTGTGGGAGAAGACGCGCGCGTAAATGCTCAGCTCGGCCAGCTACTGGATCTGGGATCACGGCAGGCGCGCAGATCTAGCCCCCGCGGACAAAGATAAGGGGCGCTAGTGTTCATTAAACGCTTCGTCGGGGAAAATTGGGTGGTCTTGTTGGACGATGGAGTGCCTAGAGGCTGCTGATATCCCCCGGACCGGGACCCCAGCTAGGCAGCCAGCATATGATTTCTGTCCTCATCGGCTTTTCTTGGTAGTGCTACTAGGATCGTGTGGTCAAAGGGAACGCACGGCTTCTTATCCGTGTATCAAGAGCTCAGCATTTCGAGGCAGTCATATACTCCGTATACTCCTACATCCTACACGCATAGGACGCTAACAATTGGAATCTTGATGTGCAAGAGGGGAATGCCATCTGGGAAGAACCGAAACATCGCTTGGGCTCGAATCAGCCCACCACGTAGAGAACAAGAAAAGCAGAGACCTAGTATGGCAATTTTTTTCATCAGTCGCCACAACAACTGCCGGTACGTTGACAATACGGTTCTAGGTGGCAGCTCGAGTTTACCAACACGAAGAAATGAGCAGCAATTACGCGCTTCTGCGGCACCTCGCCTTCAATGAATCAGATGGTATCTGAATTAGCATCAACCATCAGGTTTCCCCTGCTCCTGGCTCCCCTGCGTTGCCCAAAGGCCGGCGTCGACGCTCCAACCGCGGCGGCCTCTCGTGCGCGCGATCCTCTCGTCCACCCGTTCCAAAACAGACGGGATGAGTCCAAAAGGTCACAAGGACGAGAGTCAAAACGTCCTGCATCGCATCATTGGACACGGAATGGAGGCTTGCGCGCTCGTAGACGCTGTGACAAAACGTGGGCACACCACTACCTTTTGTAGCTTCCTCGTGAACACACTCGAGATTCGATTCCCCACGAAAACCACCCGACCTTGCAAAGAAAACATTCAGGGACGGTGGCATGCGGCCGGCGGCGGTCCCGGCAGCACTATGATACGCACCCAACTCGGCCCAGCCCGGCCTTCTCATTGGTTAGGCTATCGGGCTGATGAGGATAAGATGCCACCGAACGTCTGGGCCGTCCGTGTGTAAACCAGCCGGCCCAGTTGATCATAACATGACGGTCGATCTGCGCCTGGGCCAGCTGGGCCGTCCAATTTAGGGCCATCAGCGTTGGCCCCGGAGTTGATGCCGAAAAAATGAAGTCAACGACACGCAACGAACAATGCTATGTTATGATGATTAATTTATGAACCAAGTGTTTTTTTTTCAAAAAAATGTTACAGTACGAACCAAGTAAAATTGTTTATTTTGAATATCTTTACAGAAGATTCACAATTGAGATTGCAACATAAATCAATCAACCTACTAGACTCATTCGTCCTTGAGGGCTTCGCGGTTCCTCCTCTCAGCTAGCATCGACTTGGTTTTCTCCAGCACACCAAAGAAGATGGACCCGCCAATGCCGATCCACAGCACTCGCGGCTCAATGCCCTGCCATGTCCCAACGGAATCAGATCAACCACTAGAGCACACGGATTTCAACAACTCCATGCAACTCCAGAGTCCAGACACGAGAGGCAAATGAAAATAAGCAGCGCTGCCAACTGATAGCCAATCCTGGGAGCAGAAGTAACACAAGAGAGCACCAACGCAACAGAATGCAGCAAGCTAAAAAGATCACTGTATCGTGTGGTGCATCATATGCTTGGCCAAAATGTAGTCCAAAAGCACCCAGTTCACATTGGGTAATCTAGTGCTTGTTTTTGTTTTAAAAGTACTGAAGTTGTTCATGCAGTGAAGGTGGCATTTTACCTTCAAGAAAGCCCTAGGGCCTTCCTCTCTCAGGATTGTCTGAGCACAACTTACAATTCCAGAGTACTGAGTTCCTTGTCCCTGCAAATACAACCAACACAGAAATGGTTCTTAGTGCAGGTTGGGATATCTAAGTGGCAAGTTTTGTTGCAGTTACATATACTCACCTGAACCATCAGTCTTGTCTTCATGACATCAAGGGGCGTTGTGATAGCTCCAGTAATGGCGCCTGGCAAAAATTGAAGTACAGAGTAGAGAAGAGATTCGATCAGAAAGAGGAAATAAAAGAATCCAAGATAGGGCAACCAGATACTAGGGAAGCAAGTATGAGAACTAAAAACATTAGACTGAGAATGTAGTTATACCAGCAAAAGCACCAATAAGTGCATTCTCTGGATCATTCAACTCCCTTTTCGCCTGGATACATTGTGAATAAATAAATAAATAAATATGGTAAAGCACAAAGACTTCTCAAAAGCTTCAGTTGCAGTTTATGTTGGACAATGTTTTACAGCAATTGCTGCATGGTGAAGACTACATAATATGAACGACCAATCAAGTTATTCAGTCCTAAAAGCATGTGAAGAGATGTTAATGGAAATACAGCAGCATACCAACTCGCACCCATATGGCTTATTAACACGTGACAAAAGAAATACAATACGTACAAAGAATTATCAAAAATTCTAGTTACAGTTTTTGCGGCACCTTGGCCACAACAATTGCTGCTTAGTGAAGACTACTAAATAGTTGCCATTCAGTTTAAAAAACACGTGAACAGATTCTGATGAAAATACAGTGGCATGTCAAACCACATCTGAATGATGTATCAGCGTCAGGAGATAACCAAATACTGATCATAGCACAAAATTTAACACTGCTAAACAAAATCATCCAGCGACGACATGAAGCAACTTATGCGTGCTAAACCTTATTGTAATACTGTAAGTGGTTTCAAGCCTTGAATGGATTTTTCACTAGTAGTTTGACAGACGTGAGAAAATAAATTAGTAGTCACAGTAATGATAGAGGTGTACCACAAGTTTGTAACCAATTCGAAGTTGCTCATATATGCAGAACTGAATAGCATCGAATGGAAGATCTCGAAGCAGAAAGGAACCATAACCCTGTATATCAAAATAAATTATAATGGGAAATGTTGGAAGATTTATTTAAGTCGGCATAAATCAACAGTCATTCATTCTTCGAATAAAAGTTAATATTACAACAGCTTGAAAGATTGTTCACCAAATAAGAATGCCAGAATATACATACAGCATAGAGTCCTTTAAATCCTTGTTTAGCAACAATGAGGCGAACGGCATCGGGCGCTGACTTGAATTGGCCAGTTTGCATTCTTTGTTTGACCACCTGAATGAAATGAGACCTAATTTTGAATACAGTACAACACTAACTGTGGCAGAGAAATATAAATTTACAGACCTCTGTAGGGACGCGAACTAGGGAAGCAGCAATACCTCCAATTGCCCCTGCAGTCTGTAGCAATTCCGTTTAAAAGACATGGCCAATACAAATCAATATGCTGTAGTAGAAACTATGCATTCACGGAGAAGACAGAAAATATCATTCCTGGTAGTTTAAATGCTAAAAATGCCGTAAATAGATTTGCAGGTAGAAAAAGTACCAGCAAAATTGTGCAACAAGCCTTGACTGTGCTAACTTACAAAATGGGCAACAGCACTCAAATTTTCAGGAAATGTCTCCAGTAGTTTTCTTTTAGTTGGTTCATACACTCCAACAAATATCGCAGAGGCCCTGTGGTGATAAATTTCAGATTAGGCTAAGAAAATAACAGATAGGATCAAGGTAATTCATCTCATTGTGTCTCACAAAATGTTAATCCACAGGATCTGATTTGTTAGAAGAGTGGATGGCAGTCAGTTAGAGGTAAAACAATACTTGATTTGCTGATGAATATGAAAGGAGGACAATAACCGCATCAAATCATGAACTATTACATATTATTACTTCAATAATGGATCCAACAAAACGCGGTGATGCTTTGAGGTAGGGCCATAATTGGTTAACATCTTGTAGCTTGAAATTGCTTTTAGGAAAACAAGCATCATGTGCAATATAACTAACAGATGAAATTTGACGAAGAGATATCATGTACTCACGGGAGAACGCCAGCGAGATTTCCAGCTAATCCAGAATACAAGCCTTTCCATTCAATTCGGCTTCCACCTCGAGCAGCCTGCAGAAATCAAAACCATCAGATACCATGTACTTGTTGCAACTGTAAGCGGTAAACAATGAGCAGAAAGAAATGGATTCATCTAGGAATCTAGAAGAACAAAATAGTAAATTGCAAAACTAGAGGGACATTGGTTTAAGCATGAGCGGAATACAGCTATTTGTTTTCCGAAAATGCTAACAAAACAGATATTGTGGGGAAAAAAACAAACTGACCTGAAGCCTGGTCTTTATAGTATCGATAGGGTACAGGGCTGTTTCCACAACAACACCAGCTGTTCCTCCAGCTATGCTACCCTCTGGAGAGAAAAATACAATAGGAAAGGTTAGCGACTTTCCAAATTTTGTTTCAAAAGAACGGCAAGAGGAAGAATTGCCAACTTTGTATTAGGAGAAGAAAAAGGCGTCACAAAGCACCAGGCACATTGTATTGAACAAAAGTGAGCAGAGGCTGGGTAAGCCGTATGGTAGCATCTGCAACCAGGGCCTAAGATATGAGCACACAAACCCTCCGGCCATAACCACAGTAACCATGTTTTCCAGAAAGTAACTTGCTAACTGTTTTTTAGTCGGTCAAGGTGTTTGTAATACTGTCTCTCATATTGTTCCCGTATGAGAGATAGAGTGTGTTGTATGGGATTTTTTTTCTCTCTAATACAATGAAACGCAGCTCTCCTGCGTTTTCGAAAAAAAAAACTTGCTTACTGTTTCAGAGCAACAGGACTACAGGTTACATTCAGCACACTCCTCATGACGCTGCCTAAACAACGGGAATGCCCAATAACACTAACTCTAGTAGGGTGCCTATACAATTCACTTGGCATCCAGAAGTTGAATTCCAGCATGAATTATGTGTGACCGAACAGATTTCATCAACTTGCAACTTCCTATCTCACTTCAGGAACCATGAGAACCTACAGAATTTATAAGACAGAGATAAAAGGGGCCCAACAAAACGGAGCTGGTAATACTGGTAGAGGGACTTATAAGACAGAGATTGACGCACCGAGCAAAACCTGAAGGAAATTGAACGAATTCTCCTGTCCAGCTTCTCCCCCCATGTCTGACTCTGACTTGACTCCAGAGGCGAGTGGTTTAGCTGAGGAAGGGCAATGGGGATTCAAATGAATGAGCCCACAACAAACTGAGCAGCAGGTGGAGTTGAAGCAGCAAACAGACCGCTGCAATCTAGTAGTTCTCCAACAAAAAATCCATCCAAGCGAGTAGGGTTTGCTTACCAACCAGAGAGGAAACCAGTCGGAGACCAGAATCTCCGCAGCGACGGAGGCGAGTAGGGGAGGGATGGTTGGGTCGAAGCCGCGGCCGGCGACGGCGACGGCGCCGGCGTCGCTAGCGTGGTAGAGGTGGAAAGCAGGAGGAGGGCATGCGTGGGGGTTTATCGCTTTATCGGATTCATTCATTAGCGGCAATGGCGCTGCCCGGAGGGGGTTAGCTGGCCGCTGGCTGCTGGCCGGCGCCGAGACAGCCGGAGTACGTGGGCCTGGTTTCTTTCTTTTTCCACGGCATGGATCCCTCGTATACTTTTAGGCCCAGCCCATACAGTGAGCCTGTTCGGCTGGCCCAATAAACAGTGCTCGGCTGGCGGCTTATTTCCTCTCACAGAATACTATTCATTCTACCAGACGCCGATCGGCAATTGGAATCTTGATGTGCGAGAGGGGAAGGACCGGATCATCGCTTGGAGCCCAACACGTAGTGAACAAGAAAGGTAGAGACCTATGGCAAAATTTCATCAGTCGGCACAACAACTGCCGGTACGTTGACAACAGGGTTCTAGGTGGCAGCTCGAGTTTACCAACAGGCAACAAAAGAGACGAGGGCAGCGCTTCTGCGGCACAATGCCTTCAATGAATTAGATGGTATCTGAATTAGCATCAACCATCGAGTTCTCGCTCCCCTGCGTTGCCCAAAGGCCGGCGTCGACGCTCCAACCGCGGCGGCCACTCGTGCGCGCGTGCACCCGTTCCGAACTGACACGGCCCGGAAAACAGACGGGATGAGTCCAAAAGGTCACGTCCTGCATCGCATCATCATTGGACACGGAATGGAGGCATGCGCGCTCGTAGACGGTGGGACCAAACGTGGGCACACCGCACACCACCCACCTTTTTGTAGCTTCCTCGATAACACACTCGAGATTCGATTCCTCACGAAAACCAACCGACCCTGCCTCTTTTTCTGGGGCGCCTATGTAGCTTGCGGAAGCTACATAAGCAAGGTAGCTTAGGACCCATTAGGCCCATTAGAGCTTCATTCCTCGCCCCCTCCTCCGCCGCCGCCGCCCCTACCGCCACCGCCCCGGCCGGCGGCTTGCGCGCCGCCTGCCCACCATCCGCCGCCGTCCTTCTTCCCCACCCTTCCTAACCTAGCGGGCCGCCGTCGTCGCCTCCTCCTTCCTCCTCGCCGCACAGCCCCGCCCCCGCCGCCTTCGTCCTCCGCCCCGGCCGGCGGCGGCTGTCGCGCCACCCGCCCGTCATCCGTCCCCGCCCACCGGCCATCCTGCCCCCGGCCGGCCGGCGGCGCTCCCGCGCCGCCTCACCTCCGCCGCCGGCCGCACCGCCACCACCGCCGGACCTTCCCTCCGCCCCCACCTCCTTCTTTTCTATGGCCGGAGGCCATTGGAGCACCTCCCAAGCTCCCACCGCCGGCAACCCCCGAACCCTAACGCCGCCTCACCGCTCCCGCCGGCGGCGGCCTCGCCCACCGCCCGCGGCCGGCGGCGCCCTCGCCGCCGTCCGTCCCCGCCCGCCTCCCGACCCTCCGCCGGCCGGCCCGCATCCCTCCGCCGCGGCGCGCGCTGTCCGCCCGAGGAAGAAGAAGGGAAGAAGGGGATCAGACGGCTCACAATGCTAGCACGAATCTCAAACATTGGAAGCTAGGTGGCCCAAAAACCTTCCGGAAGCCATATAGGATCCCCGCCTCTTATGTACTCTGATGGTCTGAATAAGAAGATATATTTTTTGCAAAGAAAACATTCAGCCCAGCCCGGCCTTCTCATTGGTTAGGCTATCGGGCCGATGAGGATGAGATGCCACCGATCGTCTGGGCCATCCATGTGTAAGCCAGCCGGCCCAGTTGATCACAACCTGACGGGCGATCTGCGCCTGGGCCCAGCTGGGCTGTCCAATATGGGTTCATCAGTTGTCGCGCTACCGTAGGAGCTGTGGGAAGATGCGGGGTATCGAGGAAAGGGAGGGGAGCCGCCGGCGGCAGGCGGCAGCCGTGAGAAGAAGGGGTAGGGCTGGCTTGCTTGACACTTCTTTTTATCCCAAAGCACGACGCCACAGCGACAACGAGACGGTTAACGAGGTTGCTCCAACAATGTCTGGCAGGCAGGCCCAACCGGGCGCGCGTCAGTGACCTGCGCCGCGCGTTCATAACCATCGTGCGGGATGCATGGTTCCGACATGCTCGCCCGTGATCCTCGACTCCCTCCCGACGTCGGCTGCGGCACTGGCAAAGCTCCAGGACAGCAGGCCTCGAAAAGCCTTTCGATGAATGCAATGCAATCATGCAACGTCAAAAAGTCAAGTCAATGGGGTGTTTAGTTCCAAAAAGTGGGTGAAAAAAAGGATGAAAAAGTCGCATCGGACACTGTAGCACTTTTCGTTTGTTTGTGGTAAACATTGTGCTACCGTGACCTAACTAGGTTCAAAAGATTCGTCTCGCCGTGTACATCAAAATCATGCAACTAGTTTTTTATTTACCCACGTTTAGTGCTTCATACATAAGGAGAGAGATTTGATGCGATTTGATGCGATAGGTGAATAGTGAAGTTTGGAGAGAGAATTTCTGGGAACTAAACACAGCCGTCTCTTCCTCGACAAAAGGAAAATAGAAAAAAAAGGACAAGTTAATCGTGTCTCTAACTCTCTACTCTCTCTAGCTCCACCGAGGTTCACGACATTCACAGCTCACGAGTGCATAAGGACGGTCGCGGTCCAAAGGGCGTGGCACGTACGGAGTACGCCTCGTGCTAACGCGGCCTTCTTAATTGGCAGTTTGGCACCCGCACTTGCCGATCAGACATGGAAGCAATGCCCCCTCCGCATGAACGCATGGTACTTTCCCATAGGCAACGACTGATTTGAGTGCGATGGCCGGCATCGTCTGCCGGAGATCACTACTTGCTAGCGTGAGGGACGGGGGAAAGATGCAACGGGACACACACAGTTAAGCTCATAAATTCGGAACCCAGGGGGCCTCTCCCATGTGCAATGCCGGGCAGTAGTGGATCCAATCCAACCGGGCACCTCGTGCATCGCATCTGCCCTCTAGCCACATGTGCAGTGCAGCGTCAACAAGGGCTCCGGTGGCCCGATCGCCTCGGCTGCTCGCCCTTGCGTAGCAGCTCCAGCCTTCTATATGGAAGAAGACCATGCACAGGAGCAGACAAGTGACAGCGGACTTTCTTGAATGGAATTCTTGCGTTAACATGGTGTGTCTCGCTACTTGTGTGGATGGAGATGGACATGGAGCCTTTTGGATCCCAAGTCTTGATGGCAGATATAAAACGGTAGACGGGATCAGGCTTTGCTAAGTGTCAGCTTTGTTAAAGAAAGCTCTGATCCGTGGACAGGTAGGCAACTGGAGCACACGATTGAGATGAGCACGATCTAGAGAGAGAGACAACAACAGGCAGGATATAAAAACTGTTCTGGACCACATCTTTTCTTTACAACCACATCACCGATTTCACTGATAACTCTACGGTTCAAGAGTAAATAAATTTACAGAGCTGAAAAATACAAAGCAAAGCAGAGGATGCTGTGATGGTTCCACGACAAATCCCATGGTCAGATTTTCCAAAGTCCATGGGACGGAGAAGAAGAGGATGGGGGTAAGGGCGGGGGGTCAATGACAGTAGACGAGCAGCTACAACATCAACGAATAATCAAATAGGTCATACTCCAGGATCCACAAGGTGTTTTGACACCTCAAGCTTTCACGGTCTGGTAAATATGACAAGTCGACTGATTCTTCTCTTTAACCTGGAGGGTTTCCTTCCTTTAACCCTCCTGCGCATACCACAAGGAACCAGCCAACCAAACCCTTTGTCTTCCGTTTTCCCAAGGGGTATAAAACAACTAGGCAATATTCAACATTTTTTGGGTCTGTCCGCTTCCTCTGCAGCCTTGGACATATCTCTGCTGGATCTGTTGTATTTCATGTGGCTCTGGACCAGATGGCCAGCGGCCTGAGCAGAGATGAGGGACAGCTCCCCAGCAAGGACCGCACCGGCAACCACCGTGGCCAGAAGCCTCGCGTTCGACCCTGGGGATTCCCTGTTCGCGCCTTTGACGCCGAGTAGGTCCAAACAGGCAGACTGTGAGGCCAGCTGCGTGCCGCCTCCAACTGTGCCAACCTGTGTTTCGGTTAGACACCTCATCAGTTAGTATAATGAATGGCCCATAAGATAATGACACTACCAAAAAACTCTGCAAGTGTTCAGTATAGACAGATGCCACTTTCAGGAATTAGCAATAGTAAACAGAACATCACAAGACTACTAATCGCTAATAAAATGGATATGGACTCATTACAGAAACAGGAGTGAACGACAACGCCGAGAGATTTTTTAAATACAAATAATCTCAAGCAGGAATAATAACTAAGAGGTAAGGCTCTGATGGCTTAGATACCATTCCTTCTAAAGATCATAAAAACATTGCTAGACATCTAAATTGTATGTTGGCTTCATATTGAAATTCCTAGGTTCGATATTACTGAAATGAAGGGCCAGAAGCAATGTCTCTATTGTTAGCATGATAGTACCTACCCCTTGATGAGGTCAATAAAATATTAAAAAGGCACCAGCAGGTTATCAACAATGTATTGTAATTAGCCATATTTTAAGAAGGGCATGGCCTATAATTGTTTCAAGCAATCACTAGGTCTCCCAAAAAAAGTCATGGATGCCAAATGATCAGGGACCACAAACTAGCTAGGTGAAGAGTAAAGCTTGGTTAGCACGAGAGAATGTTGTTTTATACCTCGATAGAGGGCATAGTAACGGAGATGTGGAGATCTTTGCCATCATTTATAGCTTCCAACATTGTGATGCACTGGGAACTCTCCACATTCTGAGCAGGGTCCTGACCAGTGGCAATGAAGATGGCTGCTACAATGTTGCTTGCATGGGCATTGAATCCCCCAAGAGCTCCAGCAACAGCTGAGCCAGCAAGGTTCTTGATCACGTTCAATTCTACAAGTGCCTGAACATTAGTCTTGAGAACCTTTTTCACAACTTCTTCCTTGATTATTGCCTCACAAACCACAGATTTTCCACGACCTTCAATCCAGTTTACTGCAGCTGACTTCTTGTCAGAACAGAAGTTACCTGTTTTATTATAGTGGATTAGTTAACGAAGCCCAAGTCATCAAAAGATTTGGGGCAGGAGAGAAGTTTGCAAACATATCATGTTAATTGACACAAATGTGACTGTGCTTTAAAAGCAATAAAAGGGTACAATCTTTTGCTACTAACCAATGGATTAAAAAGAAAACCCCAAAAAACTGTAGTTTCTATTTCTTTTAATCTTCCATAGCATTACTCAATTAATCTTTACACTTTGCTATGTCACTCATAGCTGTACTGTTGGAAACCAGTCCATTGCTGTTACTTATGCTATGGCAAAATATAAGTAAATATATTAGTTCAAAACAATATATTATAGCACAGCAATTGTCTGCAAAAGTTTCTATTGTGTAAGTTTTCCTTATCAGTACTAGTGCTTCAACTGTTTATTGCATACTGGTGGAGAAACCGGACAGAAAGCTAGTCCCACTGTTACAAATGGGAACAAATGAAGTCAACATCAGTTATCTGGGTCATGCCTAGATGGTTCGTTGTCAAATGGTACAATCGGAATGAATATGGAGAGAACTTGGTTCCTGAATATGAAAGTGCTTATCTCAAACAGAAACAATGATGAGCATGTGCAAACTAACAATCAATTATGTTCATTGGCGGTTCCCATAAAGCCAATATTTATATTGTGTACAACTTTACCTAATTTTGCACTTGAAACGGCACAACGCAATCAGATGCACAACACAGAAACTTAAAAAGAATTTATGACATGGCAAAAAACCTGATATGCTGACGACATCCATATCAGGGAAATCATCCTGGAGGTAGTCCAGCACGTTCTGGACACCTTTGGAGACCATGTTCATCCCCATGGCATCCCCTGTGCTGCAGGTGAACCTCATGTAAAGGTTCCTCCCTGCCATCGCACACTTCACTCCCTGCAACCTAGCAAATCTGCTCGACCTGCACAAACCCAAAACAGCTCGATCATCAAGTCGTCCTATCTTAAAAACTTTGGTAAAAAACATGGCAACAGTACAGGCAATTATGTGTTGAAATTTGACAGATGACAGCATGTGTTCCTGCTTTGATTAGGACTTATGGCATAGAGACGTATCGTCGAACACAAGAGCCGCACTAGGCTCGTGGAGCATGGGTTGAAAGCGACAATGTGACGTTGATTTGGAATTTAGCGTCCTTACCTGTTAAACACTGTGGCCAGGGTGTCAAAGTTGGCAGGATCCTCCAAGAAGGCCTTGAGCTCAGCGGCACGACGAGCAGACGGGAACCGGACGGCCGGGGCTCGCGTCATCCCGTCCCTGAGCACGACGCTGGAGGCGCCGCCGGACTCGGCAATGGCCTTGATCCCTCGGTTGGTGCTGGCGACGAGGCAGCCCTCGGTGGTCGCCATTGGCACGTAGAGCCGGCGCCCATCGAGCAGGAGCGGGCCAGCGACGCCCACGGGCAGCTGCACGTAACCCACCGGCAGCTCGCAGCACTGCCCGAGGATGGACGCGTAGTCGAACCCATCGAGCGGGAGCCCGTCCATCTCCCTCCCCGTCGTCCTCCGCAGCGCCTCCCGCCGGATCGCGGCGGCCCGGCGGCAGTCCCCCAGCCTGGTCTCCAGCACGTACGACGGGATCTTCCCGGCCACGACCGCGGCCACGATCTCCTCGTCCTCCTCCGGCATTTTCTCCGGCGCGGCGGCGGGGTTCCCCAGCAGCGCGCACTGGACCGGGGCGGGCGGCGGCGGCGGCGCCTGCGCGCGGCGGGAGCCGTCGATGAGGTAGTCCTCCTCGTCGTCGCTGTTGGAGACGACGGACTGCACGAAGGCGATCCCGAAGAAGCTGAGGAGGTAGATGAGCGACGCGACGAGGCCGCAGATGGCGAAGATCTCGGCGAGGGAGACGACGTGCAGCGGCGTGGACGCGCGGATCTTCTCCCGCCACCGCCGCATCAGGTACACCAGCGACGCGGCGAAGAGGGCCGAGAAGATGAGGTTCGTGTGCCGGATCGGGAGCGGCAGCGCGTCCCCGGCCTGCACCCGCACCCGCTCCCCCTCGCCCCCGGCCCCCACCCGTCGCCGCGGGTGCCCCGACGGGGCTCCCCCGTGCGCCGGCGGGACCCTGCGGCGGACCTCCATAGCCATCATAGGTCGGGCGCGGCGGCGGCGGCGGCGGCGCTGGGCTCGTCGGCGCTCGACCCCCGCGGCGCGGAGGAGCAGAGCAGTGGCCGGGGTTTGGGTGTGCTTTGGGGAGGATTTTGATTTGAGGAGGAGGGATCGATCCGACCCGGGCGCTTTAATAAGCTTCGCCGCGGCGATGACCCTGAGCACAGCGGACTCGTTGACAGGTTGGGCCCGCCAGGGGTCGTTGTGGGCCCGTGTCCTGCCTGGCTCGGGACGGGTGGGGTCGGTTTTGTTTGGCTCGCGCCCGGGCTACAATTGTACGGGGATGGTGGTGATGGGTTGGTGTGTGGTGGCGTTTTGAGTTGTCCGGACGGGTTCATATGGTTTCCAGCGCACTTTTTCTAGTACGAGTACACTTCTGTTGCGAGTCACCACTGTCACGTAGGCACGTTACGTGGTTGAAAGGGAGCAATGCTCTGTGTACACGTCCTGCGGAGGTAGGCACCGACTGGTGGTGACTCGAGTGCCGGCACTACGTGTTCGATTTTGCTGTTTGTAAATGGATGGTGGGTATGTATGCCGATAAATGTTTTATTGTGTAATGATATGGTTCCACATTATTTACAGTCTATGGTATGGTAGACAAGTTGTTGTGTAGATTGTTTGCAGGTGTTTTAAATAGCAACTAGTGATCGAGTAACATGTAAACATGAATAAGAGAGAGACATCTATATCTCTACAAAGGGTAAAGTGATGTGCATTAGAGTTATCTCATGCTCCCAGGTCATCTAATAACTAATAAGCTCTGGTTGCTAATCTTTCCCATTGCATTTTGTCATATTAGTACTCCATAAGCTTTATATGGCTAATTTAGAACAAATGATGTTTTTTATTTGTCCGGATAGGTGGAGTATTCTTTCACATTTAATTTGTTTCATGTGATGTGACATCTCTGTTTAGGAGAACCAAATAGGTTAGTACAGATCTGGATAACGGATTAGAGGACTTTTAAAGCGTCGTCGTGACAATCTAGTGCCAATGGCATGAATGACCTAGAAGTTCTATATTTTCTTTTCCTTCAAACCGCATGACACACAAATTGTAGACGAAGTTTGTCTTCTCTTGCATCTTTGTCCAAAGGGCAAGAGTTTGTCTACCTTACCTAGTGATAATAATTGTGAAAGGGATTTACTCTCCATTCGTCTGGTCGGTAGCCGGGAGAAAAGTACTGTTGGTTGGTGGCTGATTTGTTCTGATAGAAAAGTACTGCTGACTGGTGGCTGATAAGACAGACGAACAAGGCATTAATTTGTGCCTAAGCATATCTGCCTAGTGATTTAAACTAGATCCACAAGAAGTAGCGCAAGCTTTTGACCCATTGATTAGGCCAGCCTCAATAAGGTTTTATAGAGATTTCCATGGTATTAAATTTGCTGATGTGATAGTGTGATTATGACAAAAGAGAAGGTGGAGTTTTATGGATATGAAGGTAGTTTCATCCCAAAAAATAATAGTAATCTGGCTCGGTTATCTAATTTCTAGTCTCGTTAACTATGCAATAAAATTGTGAGTGTGGCCTTCGGATCAAAGCCGGACCTAATGTAGTACAGTACCTGTAAAGGCAACAATTACCCAGCAGTATTATCTTGCTAGGAATCCAGCTAGTGCTAAGGTCTGGTTAGGGCGATTATCTATCCCAACAAGTTGGTTTGACCACGATCCCAAAGTACCGCTCCTTCCAACAGGACTTCGGGATCACTAGTACGTGCCTTCCGACTGCTATCGCAAGTCTGGAGCATGGTCACGGTTCATGAACACATGGTCGGAATTCAGAGCAGACTGGACGTACCCATCCACGACCACGAGGCAACTTGCACGGGCTCACGAACACCGAGGTGGCGGTTCGATCGACCGATTCCACCACTGCACGGGCGCACGACGACGAACATCACCAGCCGGCTAATTGCGAATTAATCAAATAAGATGGCAGGGACCGTATTATACACCAAGTGCAGTGCTATTGTGATTTTTCAAAAAAAAAAGTGCAGTGCTATTGTGCTACGACGATATATTCACATATATACACTGCACGTCCCATGTCGTTTATTTCCTCGATCTCGGATGGACGTGTGACCGGAGATTATTCAGACTTTTGTGTCCGTTCCCAGAGGCAATGCACGCGCGCATCAGGTCAGTTTTGACTTGACCTGCATAAATTGGAAGCTAGACGCCTAGACTCAGCTCGACGTTAACTGATCTCAGCGGCATGCAGCTGATGCGGCTATCTGCATCGATCGCCTTCATCTCTCGGCCGATCTCACTCGCCTTCGTACGTGGCCAACTACCTCCGCTCTAGACTGTCCACAGCGCCATAAAAAAGGTCGTCGCAAGTCGCATATGCGACACCCGTCAGCTTCGGTACTCATCAGTAGCAATAACCTTTTTGTTTTTACAGCTCCGACCCACCAGTCGATTCTTCATAAACTCGCATTTATACGGTCCTATTAGTACTGTGTACACGACTAGGACGACTGAGACGAACTGAGATGCTCAAGACGATGGAAATTTGCGGCACCTCCACTCTAAGCACGGCCGGCTAATGAGCCATATCACATCCCTATCATATTCACATGTGATATTATGATATATGTGTCCGCTGCGCGAGCCGGCAAGTGGCTGTGCCTCGCACGACTCTCCCATGCAGTTTGGGACGTCGAAGCAACGTGGTGGTGGCTGCTCTAGGTAGCCTGCAGCTATGAGTACGACGTAGTGCCATATCCATACGTGTAGAAAGTAACCATGGCCACGAGTAGTCTGAGACCAGTGGCACAGGATTAATTGCACAATATCTTGCATAATACCGTTTGACCATCGCTAGCAGCGCAGCAGCAAAGGGCAAAAAGAAGAAACATGCATCGATCTGACCATCGCCGTCTCTCCAGTTAACCGTGCCATTCTGAACCCATCATATCATTCCATTACTGCCGGTCTCGGCTCTGCCATGATGAATCGACGATGCAACTGTAGTACTAATGTACTACTTATATCGTCTGACCTAAATATACAGCTAGCATTCATAATTTGGTCCGCGGTTCTCCCGGCCTGCTGACGTACTTTATACGCGCGTTTGCATGCATTTGCGTTGCATTGATACTAGCACGTTCCATGGTTTTTATCAGTATGGGCATGGAAGGATCACGAGTTCACGACACGGTTCGGGGCGTCGGGGCGCCGCCAATGTTTAAGAGGGCGGTACACTGTCTCTGGCCTAGCTTGGTTCCCCTCGTGGCCGGCCGCGTGCATGAACGCGCGCATGTGCAGATTGATCTGCAGCTTCTATCTCGAGCTACATACGTACAATGATTTGAGCTTACTTCTCACGCCGTGGTTTGATTGAAACCGCGCTAGGCCGGCCTGTGCCGCCAGTGCCACTGCCGCTGCCGCCGTATAGTCATCGTAGAGATATAGTAGTAGTAGTAGTAGGGAGATGCACCGGCGTGGCGATAGGATGGATACTGCGGCCGAATCGGACACTCCGGTGATCCGGTCTTGTCGCCTTCGGGGGCGAGAGCGAGAGCGACGCGCACGATCCAACAGCGCCGCCGCCGAGACGACGGACGGCTGCCACGGCGGCCGGGCGCGCGCGGCCGCGGCAGCCGTCGCCGGCCCGTGTGCCCCTTCCTGCCTGTAGATGCATGTAATCGCCAGTAAATGCGGTCGAAGCGACGCCGGCGGCGGTTGGGGCGGCGACGGGCACCCGCGCGCGCGCGAACCGTGCCGGGACAAGAGAATTTAACGCGCGCGCGGAACCGTGTGTCGTCGCGGTCTGATCTATATCTCCTCCGCGTGCATCCACTCTGCTTCGCATGGCATCACGTCTTGCGATTTGGATTTTTTTTGTCTCACAGTTTTATTACGTCGATATGGCCACACCGTACCCGTACCAGCTCATCGCCGGTACGTGGTATCATCACTTGAACGCTTCACCATGAATGACGCCGCGTCGCCGGCCGCCGTGTGCGCACGAAGGTAACCGGTGCGCGTTCGGCGGCGACGGTGAGCGATCAAGCAGCCAAACGCGTTGTTGTCCGAAACGAATCAACCATCTCACAGTATCCTGCTTAATCTCAACAAATTCTTTGTTCGTTCTCTTCGGAGATCAAGATGGCACGTCAGACGGAGATAACTACTACTGTACGTGTACTTACTGTAGTAGACACACCCATCAAGTATTGATCGTTGAGTATTAATGTGCAACAACGCGTGTGATCTCATCCATGGGGAGACGGTTACAATCGAACGGACAACGTCCATTCATCCACTCCAACTGTCCTCAAGACACCCTTTCACCATGACCACTCACCCTATATATATATATGTACAAACAGATCAATAGAATACACAGAGATTTCACTCTTATCTTGTCTCTTTTACATTTGAGTACTGCTTTTACTCGTAACACGTTATCAGCACTGTTCGTCTCTAATTGCCGCTGAGTACGGTGACATTGAGAAATCGACGAAGAGCCCGTAGGCATCAGGGATTAGCACCGATAGCCATCATCTTCTCGACACAAGGGGTGGCCGATGTGTTCTTCTGCCTCAAGAAGGACCGCCGCTACTTCGAGAACAATGGGAACGATCGTCGTTCTTCCTTCCTGGACAACTGCAACTGACATGATTGTCCATCGAGTTGCAGAATAACCACCCTGCAAATCCATCTCGTTCTTCATCGTGAATTGCAAGAAGAGAATAACATCATATCTGTAAGCATTTCATGATCTTACCATTTTGATGGGTTTCCCATGGAACTGTTGTCTTTCCTTGCCATCAGAGAACGTAACAGCACGGCCGCCGGTGGCGGCAGTGACGCTCGCCTGCGCGTGCCACCGCACGGCGACGGTGGTGCCTTGCGCCTCAGCCCGCTCGCGTCACACAGCGACTGCGACCAGCGGCATCCGGCGGTCCGAGCCCTAGAAGGGGGCCGGCAGCGGACCAACGGCAGCGGTGTCTGCCCGCTTCGGCGGCTCTCGTGGCCAGCGCGCCCGCGCTCGTGAGGCTGCGGCGACACCCGACCGGCCCCAAGGCGACGGCGGCGTAGTCCGCGTGTCCGGCCGCGAGGCTGGGCCGCGGCGCTCATGCCCGCCCGCGCGGCGGAGGCGGCTCGTGACTGCTGCCTGCGGCTCACTGCGGCGCCCACCTGCGTGGCGACGGGACGGCGGCGCCCGCGCGAGGCGGCGGCGGCGGCGCTGCGTGCACGCCCGCGCCCCCTGCAAGCGCGATAGCCCAGCCGGCCCTCAGGCCGGCAGGCGTCGACGGCGGCGCTCGCGCCCGCGAAGACGGAGCGCTAGGCGCCCGACCGGCCCCGGCGGCAGAGCACGCCCGTGCTTGCGCTCGCGAGGCTGCCCCCCGTACCTCGGCCCGAGCGACGGAGGGGCCCGCCCGCGAGGCAGGGCGGCTGCACTCGGACGGCACCCTACGGCGGCTCGCTTGCCCGCTCCTCGAGCGGCGGCCGGTTGGGGTTCCCCAACCGCTGTCCAGCCCCTGCCCATGTTGTGTATGGGCCCAGCCATATGGGCTTGATGGGCTGGCTCGGGCTCACAGGCCGAAGGCCACATGCGGCCAGCCAGGCTGCGGGCAAGGAACCCAATGCTATTTTGGGTGTTTCGGCCCAGCAGAAAATAGTTTCTCTTACTTTTTTTGCAGCATTTTTACTATTGAACCCCTAAAGTTTATAGTACTTATATGCTGTAATTTTCAGTACTATTGTGTCATGTTTAGACCCTACAGTTCTCTGTATTGTACACATGATGTTCTGTAGTATAGTACCGGATGCCATTGTCATTATTTTGGTATTTATTAATGCAATTGATTTCCATCTTGCATTAAGAATTTATGACTCCTTATTTTACGCCGCATTGTGTAATTTAAGTAGAGTTATATTCACAAAATTTGTATGCAAAACATTATTATGTGTTTACCTTATTTTGTATCACACAAATATAGTGTTCCAATTTTTTTGATATTAACCATGCATAAGGTAGTACCTTTTACTACTGCGGGATCTAAAGTTTATGAGTGATTATCCCCAACGTGCGTAACCTATATCGAATTTGGAACAAATGGTTTACCATTTTGTGGTGTTTATCTCGATTCTCTCATATTGGCCATACACAAGGTAGTATTCTAATACTGCTGTGGGATCTACATTATGTGTTTGACACATAATGACTATCCTCAACGTGGGTACCCAATATGACGTAGAATCCAATAAGGTCTACACCATGATTAGTGGTTTCCATCATTCATGTTGGATTAATGCATCTACTGCACACATGCAGACTATGCTTCCATTATTGTGAGGTCTACATCTTTTTATGTCTTCACATGATGAAGTGGAAATCCAATATTTGAAATATATTAGATAACACATGGTTGAGCGAATATAGCATCTACTGCAAGTTTGTCTGTAGATAATGCTCCCTCCCACTATGAGGTCTACACCAAATTGGTGACTACCTCGGTGTGTTGACTAATACATAGTGATACAGTATATCTTGGTTGTGACCTCTGCTCACCCTTGATGATAGCTGCGATTTTTTTTCGCCTATCTAATATGAGGTTTACACTACATTGCGTGTAACTCAAGACTCATCTTGATTTTACAGCATGTTTGCATACAAAGATTCAAGACTCATCTTGAATCCAATTGTTTAAGTAACAATTTTGCTTAAATAAATAGCGGAAAGCTGTGAATTATTTTCGCGATTACCTTATAGAGATTATGTTTTGGTAAGATTCTGGCACCATCTATTCCGACAGGAATGGAGACCAAAACTTGACAGCGACACTATCGTTGACTCTCTATATAGTGGTTAATCTAAATTCAAGTATCAACTTGATACCAAAATTGGCACTAAAATTTTCATGCTATATAATTTACTTAATTCGTTGCATACATGTTTCATCATGTAGGACATGGCTATATATTTTTAATATGGAAATTTCTCTGAACTTGCATTGGGTGGACTTTCTAATCACATTGTAAAAGGCTAATGGTTGTGCAACCACTATAGCCAAATCCAATCCAATGCTTAGCCAACTCTAAAGTTGCCTTCTATGCGACTTGGCATTTTGTTGCATCTTCTTTACTTGGATTTCTATGAAATCTAAGTGTTCAATGTAGAATGATCCACTTACTCTTTGCGCTCCTTCATGGAATGTTTAGCAAAGAAAGTATTGTTGTCGGACGTTTAATCATCCGTTTACTAAGACTTCATGTTCTAGACAGTTTTACAAGTTTCATTATTCTATGTTACGTAGAACATGGTGGATGTTATAAGAGCAATAAATATATGAGATAATGACTATGTTGATGTGGTGAGTCATCACTCACTCCATGTCAATTTCTCAAACATTTTGGCTAAACTGAACCTCCAACTCATTGGAGGCTCACAAGTTCAGGGAGAGAATTTTTGAAGTTTACTTCCAATGTTGAGACCTCCAAGTCTCCATTGTTATCCATGGAAATACTATTAGCCCATATAGTACTACCTCATGTAGTATATTGTCCATTCTGCAATAATATTGTGTACCTCATACATGGTATTCACATTCTATATGAGTTTTTCTTACTCTAGAAATATTTTGGGATTTTTCCAAATGGTGAAGGAATTCTTTTGGGGAGTTGTCCTACAAACACAAGTAAAGGATATTATGCTCTCCCTATGGGTATTCTCAAGTTAATCATTGATACAAGCATGTATCTGATTCTACAAATACCCTCATGTGATTTCATGATATCCAGTTGTATGGTTTCCATATTGAAACTTGTTACCTAGAGTAATGATGAAAATCAGCACTCGGTATAACAGATATGAAAACTGATTACTTGTGGATATTTCTTCCATATCATTTGGGATGTATCATGCATACATCAATCTCATATCAATCTTATGTACACAGAATATTTTCTCTCTTGATGAAATCAAGATTTGACATTAATGCCGAGTCATCCTACCTAAGGACAGCGAGAAAATCGTTATCAATAGTGTACATGAATAATTTTCTCTCTTGATAAGATCAAGATTTTGGCTTAATTGCCAGGTCCTCCTGTCTTAGGATGCTGAGAAAATTATTATCAATTCTATTGGTCACAATAATAAATCCCCAAATCCTCAGATTTGATGTGCATCACATGTGCAAGGGAATCAATTTTAAGGGCCTCTTACCTTAAAATTGGAATATGAGTCTTGTAGTTTCTTGGACATATTCAAGATTAAGCATGTGACTATTCATGGATCAACTAGGTACTTCATAATGCATATTTATGCACAATATAGTCCCATGTGTGTCCCTTTGGGTGATGCAATATTTGCCAAACTCTCTACTCAAATTATTCAATTTTGGAGCATGAGATCCTGGACGCGGGATCACATCCATTTACATGGACTTGTTTGGCCTTTGGGACCTATGATGTTTAGTACCTTATGTCCATAATGGTTTACCTGATTTCTCATCAAGAGATTCTAATTATTTGCATGACCAAAATAGAATTCCAAATTGTCAATATCAATTGGAGGAATGTGGAGTACACGCCACATTCATTTCAAATTCATCAAAACTGCAGACATACGGCTCCCTCCGTTGCAGTGAGTATATGGATATTTGGCCTCAGTCAAATATTTCCCATCTGCATATCGATTATGTTTTGCACATATCGATCTCGCCACCTCAACATACATTTTGGGCATGAGGTGTTCTTGGAGGTATAATTATCCGTCATTGATAACATACCTCAGATCACCTACAGGGGATTTTTACATAACCCGTATGTTGATCATTTTGAGGATATTTTCAGGCATTAGGGGGAGATCCATACCACACAAAAAGAATGCCGGGAATCTAAAGTGAATGTCACATTTTGATGTTCCTCCTCGTATATATCCATGTACTGAAGAATCTGGATTGTTAGTTTGGAATCTTATATTTGCAACACATTGCAAATTACCTGCCAATACGTTTGCTTGTCAAAGGTGTCATCTAATTTCCTATTATCATTGTGCCAGAAAGAGTGGAGGTACCATATAAAACCACTCATTTCCCAATAAGAGGGGGAGAAGTATGGTCACAAGAAATATAGCTTCTTGTAAGCTTATATGGAAATAGATGAGACAGTAAATGATTTTCAACATCAAGTTGAGCGACACCTTATGGATACTCATATCCATAGCCTATGGATATCTAAACATCCAAAAGACCAGCATATGTGTATACATATATAAGCGCTGGGTCATTGGAACACCCTAACTCTGTCGTAATGGGAAATGACATGGAGTTTAAGGGTTAATATTTTCACAAGCTATATTGGTTCTATCGAATCAATGCAAAGTCTACATATGTCGACACTTCTCCATTTCAAATTGTCGTACACCTACTGGATCCAGACCAGAATTCCTAGGCATAGTGTTTTCAAACGCTCCTTTTTGGGTCAAATCAAGGTGGCAATCGAGGAGAATTTCTCTCGCTAAATGATTGAGTAACATTTTACTCTCATAATGTTTTCTATACGGAAACAAGGTGGTGAGATAGCAAGAGCTTGTAGCATATGGTTTCACGCAGAGACCAAGCAACATACATCATGGTATGTGTGAAAATTATGTTCCTATATATATTAGATCATTGGCAGATCTCATGAATTTGATAGATTCGGATTTAAGTCCCTATGGATTTCCTGTTCGAATCAAAATCACAACATATGTTGTGTACAACTCAAGTCACTTCATGACTTGAAGACAATCAAGTTGATTGTGGTACAGCTGATTGGGTGAGTTCCTTCCTCGGAAGGGTTATTCCTAACCATGATGATCGCATATGTGTGATAGTCTTTAAATCCTATTTGGGTTTTATATCATCTCCGATCACACATAACAAATCATGCAATCATCTTAAGACGGATTTTGAGATGAAGATTTGGGTAAAACCAAATCAAGCTTAAGTCTACAACTTGAGCATATATATCGGTCCACCAATATCCGCTGATATTGTGTGATCATATCCATAAACTCTTATGGTCGTTTAATCTCTAAAGATGGATCAATATCCATTATGACCCTGAGATTACCCTTAGTACCATGAAAGCACTTATGTATATGCAATTTGCAACAGGCCTGATATAGCATTTGCAGATACTTGCTAGCTCATAGTAGTGCTACTCCAATGACGTCCTTTGACGTGAGTCATAGGATATCAATGGATTTCTATGTGGTACCAAAAGACTCTTGACTTGTCAGTAGATGAGTTGAGACATGATCATAATGAGATATGAAGATACTGGCAAACTAATCCCTATTATAATAAATGCCATATCATAAACTGATATCTTGGTGGTAGAGTTCTCATGGGAATCATTATAGACTCTAATGGTTACTTTCACATATCGTTCCAATAGTGTCACATGTGATTGTACCATTTTGTTGAATGATAACATGTGATTCCATCACATCACTGATCATTATCTATCAAGATAATGGTACTTGTATTGCTAGGATGTAGACAGGTTATGTGTAAGCAATATCACAATATTGCCCATAAAATGTTTTATTCTCATGTATTTTGATACATTTGAGAAATAAACATCTTGCAAAATCAATCATGCATTTGCTTCGCAAATTTATCTACAAAGTCCCTATCAATTCTCACATTTATAAGTGTTTGTAGAATTGATATACGATGACTTTGAGTTTTGCAAGGTTCAGGGGGAGTCTCCTCATGAGTTATAACCTGTTAAGCATTATATTGCACTCTTTTCTTTTATGAGTTTTTCCTTTCAAGGTTTCTCATATAAAGTTTTTGATGAGACAATATCAATACAAGCAATGTGTCATATCTCCAATTTTTCCCCATCAGGGTTTTTAACGGAGGTATACAAGACATATCATATGATATCTTCTCCCCTATCAGGTTTCGAGAGGATATCAAAGACGTGCATCGCTCTCTTAAACTGTTGTGAGTTTAAGATGGAGCAAGATGCAGGATCATGTCTTATCATCTATTTTTCCCCACAGGGGTTTTTAGGAATGATAACTAAACACATACAAGTTGTTCTTTGAACTAGACTATGAGTTTATCTCACAGGAGTTCAAATGGAGCAACAATATATCATGGTTTTCTCCTTATTTTTCCCATTGGGTTTTTGAGGAGTTTTACCTGGTATATCAATATTTCCTCATATTTTTTCCCACAGGGTTTTTGGAGGAATTAGTTGATACATTGATCTAAACTAGATTCGATCAAGCGGGATTGTTGAGATTAATCTCTCACCGTGTGATCTCATCCATGGGGAGACGGTTACAATCGAACGGACAACATCCATTCATCCACTCCAACTATCCTCAAGACACCCTTTCATCATGACCACTCACCCTCTATATATATGTACAAACAGATCAATGGAATACATAGAGATTTCACTCTTATCTTGTGTCTCTTTTACATTTGAGTATTGCTTTTACTCGTAACAGAATTCGAGACGTACGGTGACCCGGTGGGGTGCGCCAAATGTAACTCGATGCCAGTCTGGCGCGCAGACGGGCACGCTCCAAATGTAACTAGCCTGGCAGTTTTATTTTTTAGACAACCTGACAGTTTTATTTAGCCACATCTCAAACGGAGGGACGTGATCGAACAATTTAGTTGACGCGGCAAACGCACACTTCCCCCCACGTGGCCCAAGGCCAACCAATGTACCAAGCCAGAGAAGGCAGAAGCTGTGTCCATGTACCAAACTACCAACGTCGGCGGAGAGAAGCCGGCAGTGAGGACGGTGGCGGCGAGGCATCCCATTCCTGCACGAGGCGATGGCGGCAAATCGACGATGATCCCAGCCCTGAGGATGAAGCTGGCGTGTTGATCTTGACCGGCCAACGATGGATCCGACCCTCTCACATCCTAATCCGGTCCTCCCGCGACCGGATCTGATGGTGGTTGTCCCATAACGGTAGGTTTTGGTGGGGAATGGTGGTGCCACATATAGGTGCTTGTGGGACTGTCGAGGTCCGTAGGTTCCAAGCCCTCACTCACCATTCTGCTTGCGGCAACGACATTTGCGTTGGAGAGTTGTGGCTCGGGATTGTGACGGCATGGTGGGTGATCCCTTGCATTGGGTTAACGGTGGCCAAGCCTGTAGGTTGCAGACATGGCGTTGGCATGCTTCGCGCAACCCCCCTTGGCTCGCGGTCTGTGGCCTCAGCTTCTCCGATGGCTCCTACTATGTTGACCTGCTATGCAGGGCTGCCGGCACAAAAGGTTGGCCACAAGGAGTAGGACTCCGAAAGTGGTCTCTTGATCCCATTAGTGTGGTGGTCGACTAATTTCTTGCTATGACAGTGATGTTGTTATGCAGAAGCTTCGAGCGAAAGCTTTACCCGACTATGTATTGGTGTCACAATGGTGACGTGATATAAGCGTCGTTTCCCTTGGTAGAGACGTTGTTTCTGGTGCTATGTATAAAGTTTAGCGGTTCTCTGGGTGAAACCTAATTTCGGCCTGCCGAGATGGGCAATAGTGACATCTTCGATGTCATATTGGAGGTTTTGTTTAGAGATCCTTTGGTTATACATTCATTACCTAGGCAGAATACGTTAATGTAAGGTTTGACGGGCATTCGAGCAACAACATCAAGTTTATAAGTAGACGAGAGATGTGATTGTTGCATAGATATACAAGATTGAAATCACGACGAGAATATGATTGAAACTTAGTTCTTTAGTTTTCTTTTCTGGTCTTAGAAGCTTTATTTCTCGTGCTTTCGAGCTCCTCTTCGAAGGGTTAGAGTCTAAGAACTTTCATAACTAAGATATAACTTTTGGCCATAAATATCCACTAGATGGATATAGTAGGCTAGTTCGTGGATATAGAAACTGGATTCTATCTTTATCTAAGAAAAATTTGGATAGGACAGGATCGAGACGATCTTTAGCGTGGGCAAAGAGAGGTTCTGTTCCCCCGTATACGCGTGGCGCACAGAAGCTTGGCAGCAAGCGCGTACGATGGCGCCTCGGCCGTCCGTACGCCGGTGCATGACGATGAGATGGATCGAATGGATGCCATAGTTGCCCATGCCCACGCGAGATTGCCGGGGCCCGGTCCTGCTGCACTGCTGCAGCATGCTGTTTGTGGCGCATGCGTGCCTTCGGTGGCGTCGAGCGATCAAGCCAAACGCGTTGTCGTCTAAACTGAATCCAAATCTACTGCAAGCATTACACAGAGGCCTTGTTTAGTTTCAAAAAGCAACTCTCAAATTTATTATGAAAAAAAAATCTCAATCACATCAAAATGTTATAACATGCATGGAGTATTAAATATAGATGAAATCAAAAACTAATTACACAGTTTTGTTTTACTCTACGAGACGAACATTTTGAGCCTAATTAATCAATTTTTGGACAATTTTTTGCGCATACAAACGAATTATTACAGTGACGCAATGATTACGAAGAAATCCCAAACTCACCAAATTTAGGAACTAGTATCTTGCTCGCTGGTCGTGCACATTAAACTCGACGATCAATACTACTGTATCTGACGTGCCATCACAGAAGAGATCCAGAGATCGCCGAGACGATGACATCCGTGTCCCGGGCTGGGCTGGGCCAAACGTAACTAGAACAAGGAAAAAGTCCATTCCACAACCCTCATCTATCGCCGTCATCTGATTTGAGACCCTCATCCGCGAAACCAGCTGCTCAGGACATCCCAACTATTGAAACCGTCCATTTTTCAACCCTCGGTGGTTTTGATGGCTGTTTTGGCCTACGTGGCGCCACATAGGCATGTCTGACATGGAGTTTGGGCGGGCCCGAGTCAGCGTTGCTGCCTCCATGACCGACGGCGCAGCAGTGGCCTGGCCTGGGCGCCCGGCCGGCGCGCGGGCGCTGCCTCCCCCCTCCCATCGACTCGCCCCCGCCTCCTCCTCCCGCCGACTCGCCCCGCCTCCCTTCCCCTGTGCCATCCGTGGCGCGCGCCACCGAGGAGCGGGAGGGCTTCGCGCCGCCCAACGCCACCGCGCCCCTGGTGTGCGACGCCACGCACGTCGAGGCGGTATCCATGGCGGCGACAGGGCCACGAACAGGACCCGCGCTCCGCGGCGGCAACGACCTGGGCGGGACGGCGGGTGGTGAAGGTGCCAGTCCTGACACCCGCCGCCGCCGCAGCCACGCATCGCTCGCCGTCCGTGGCCGTCTGCCGCCCACCACCATGCTGGGCAAACGACACCATGCTGGGCGCCCACCACGAGGAGCCGTCGCCGACGCGAGATCTCCCCTATGGTGCTCATCCTTCAGAAAATCGCCGCGCACGAGGGAGCGCAGGCCCTCGCCGCTGGGAAGCAGCTCATGCAGCCGCGGGAGGGGGTTTGGATGGCCGGCCGCTGTTGGAGGGGGCGATAGAGCTCCGCTTTGCCGGAGCTCCTCCGCGTCAGTATGCCGGCGTGGAACGCATAGGGGCGTCATCGCACGTGGCCCGGGGAACGGAGGGGAAGCGGTGGCGGTGGAGGGCTTCCGCGCACCCGTCTCCTCCCTTGCTTCCTTCGCCGCCACGGTGCGCTTCGGCTGCCCTCCCACTCCTCGTTGGCGTGCGCCATAGATGGTGCAGGGGCGGCGCGAGTGGAGCTGGCGGAGGGGAGGAGGAAGTAGGGGAGGGGGTGGGGGCGAGTTGGCGGGAGGGGGAGGCGGCGCCGGGCGCCGCCGGCCGAGGAGCCCAGGCCAGACCAGGCCATTGCCGCGCCGTTGGTCGTGGAGGCGGCGACGCTGACTCGGGCTCACCCAGACTCCACGTGAGACATGCCTATGTGGCGCCATGTAGGCCAAAACAACCATCAATACCACCGAGGGTTTTGCGGTTGAGGGTCTTAAATCGGACAACGACGATAGATGAGAGTTGTGGAATGGACTTTTTCCTAAAACAATTCAATTGACGACGCGTCCAACGCCCGCTTCACCCCGCGCGGCCCAGGCCCAACCAACGAACCAAGGCAGTAACCGTTTCCGCTCCACGTCTCCCGGACCCGGAGCAGTGGAGCACCACGCATCTCGACGGCGGCGTCAGCGGCGGCGGCGCTCCGGCGTTTTCCGATGGCCGTTGCATTCTCCGCCCGAGACTTGTCGAAGCGGCTGGGGGAGTGGAGATTGTGGATGGATGGGATGGCGAAGGTGGCTGACCGCGAGGCGCTCATCCGCTGGGTCCGCTCCACGCCTCCACGTGTGTTTTTTTTGTTCCTAGATGGGTCGAATTGATTTATCCGGGGTGTTGTTTAATCGATCCGCGCGTTCGAGGCTCCATCGATCTGCCGATTTGTGCTTATTTAACCGCGGCAGTCATATACAATCTCGTCGATGTCAAGTTCAAGTTGCGGGGTTCTCTCTCAGGAATCCGTGAGCAGGGTGGTGCGGCGGCGGCGGCGGCGGCAGCAGCAGCAGCCAGTGGAGGTCCGGAGGAGTAGGGAGGGGGATGGCGCCGCCGCCGCGCGTGTGCGTGACCGGAGGCGGCGGGTTCATCGCCTCCTGGCTCGTCAAGCTGCTCCTCTCCCGTGGCTACGCCATCCACGCCACCGTCCAGGGATATTTAACTTTTTCCCATCATAACGGATGGCGACTCCTCGGATATCATCTTAACGAATGACGCTATATCTTTACCACGCAACAAAGAAACACGCTACAAAAATATCAGCTGTCCACGCTAGGTCAGCTGTCCACGCTGGATCCGACGCATGCGGGGGTGTAAAATGACCCTCGTACCCTTTTGTCCCCTTCCTCTCCTCTCTCTACTGTCATTTACACGTGGGACCCACTGTCAGGTCATCTTCAACCTGCAGCCGTTATCCCCGCCTGCGGCTCGCCTTCGCTCGTGCGTCGCCAATGCTCCCGTCGCCCCGGCCCCACTGCCCCCGACCCCGCCGCCGCAGCTCCGGCTCCCCGCCCTAGCCTCGCCGCCGCAGCTCCGGGCGCCGCCGTCCCCGGCCCTTCCGCCGCTTCTCCCCGTCGCACTGGGGCCCGCCACGCCGACGACCTTGGCCAGGAACCCGTCGGCGCCGCTGCAGTCGTACTACGACATCGTGCTCCTCCGCGGCAAGCCCGCCAATCGCGAGTACGAGGAGCGCCTTGACGGCCCCGGCTACGACAACGTCGGCGGCGTCCGCAAGCAGCTCGCCCAGATCCGCGAGCTCGTCGAGCTCCCGCTGCGCCACCCCAAGCTGTTCTAGACCCTCGGTGTCAAGCCCCCCAAGGGGATCCTTCTCTACGGCCCACCGGGCACCGGGGCGACGCTGTTGGCGCGCGCCATTGCCTCCGAGTCCGGCGTCCACTTCATCGTCGTCAATGGCCCGAAGATCATGTCCAAGATGGCCGCGACAGCGAGGCCAACCTGTGTAAGGTGTTCGAGGACGCGGAGAGGCCATCGCCCCTAACTGCGACAAGACCCACGGCGAGGTGGAGCACCACACATCGTGTCGCAGCTGCTCACGCTCACGCTCGTGTAGCACCAGG
The DNA here is from genome assembly GCA_033239725.1 of Echinochloa phyllopogon. Lineage (NCBI taxonomy): Eukaryota > Viridiplantae > Streptophyta > Magnoliopsida > Poales > Poaceae > Echinochloa > Echinochloa phyllopogon. Next base: position 41,361,347 of record BTCW01000002.1, on the reverse strand, counting down.
TCGTAGTGCCTGGCGGAGCCGGCGACGGCGGCGGCGTCGCAGCCGGGGGCCTCGAGCACTCCCTGCCCGCGCAGCGCCTCGGCGCGGAGCACGTGGAGCCAGGCCGAGAGGGAGCCGTCGGGTACGGCGTCGGCGCGGACCATGCCGACGAGCTGGCGCAGACGGCGGGTGGAGAGGAGGCGGACGGCGGGCGACCGTGTAGCGCGTTCGGGAAGAAGAGACGACGCTAGGGGTATCGGAGGTCATTTTTCACCCCTGCATGCGTCGGATCCAGCATGGACAGCTAACGTAGCGTGCCACGGATGCAAATGTGGTATTTCTGTAGCGCGTTTCTTCGTTGCGTGGTAAAGACGTAGCGTCATTCGTTAGGATGATATCCGAGGAGTTGCCATCCGTTATAATGGTAAAAAATTAAATATCCCCCGTCCGCGACCCAGGAAACTAACTGCCCTCTTGTTCCTCACAGTCACATCGATCTGTTCAAATCATGGATGCAAGGAATTAGAGTGCTTCATGGGTAATGCCATAGCCGTGACTGTGCTAATTGACTGCGGATGCTCTCCCAGGCGATCCAAAGAACGCCCATTTGAAGGAGCTGGACAAGGCCCCCGAGAATCTGCGCCTGTTCAAGGCCGATGTGCTGGACTACGACACGCTAACACCTGCAGTTGAGGGATGCGAGGGGGTCTTCCATCTAGCCACTCCGGTTCCTGAAGATAAGATGGTTGATCCTGAGGCAAGTCGTTGCTCACTTGACCCGAATGCTTATCATCAGCGTATTTAGCACTGCATCTACATAGATTGGTGGAGTGCGGGGCTAGGCTTGTATCGATATGGGCCATGGATTATTAATTGGTATTTGAATCAATGCGTGCTGTTCTAAAGGTCATTTCTCAGTTAATGCGTTTCCATACTCCTATAATTTCATCCATGTGCCCACATATGCTCTAACTATTAAAGAATTAAAGGAAACTGTGAGTAGGTTTTATCCTTGGAACCTTCAATCATTCACGCTTGCAAAACCAGGCTGTTTTCTGACGTATGCTTTCAATACTAGCTCCTGGAGTATGAGCACAACACATTATTGCATTGGGTGTGTAATAAGTGAAAATTGGCTAGAATGCAAGTAGTGCGTCTTTGTTAAAATGCAATGTTTATTTGTGCTGTGAATCTTGCTGAAAGTTTTGTGTTGTGTGAAATGCTATGCTCTGTACTCACCACGTTCTGAACGTATCTATGCAGTCAGAAGTACTTGACCCTGCTGTGAAAGGTACCTTAAATGTACTAAAGGTTTGCTCCGCTGCAAAGGTTCAAAAACTTGTTGTCATGTCCTCCAATGCGGCAGTGGATTTTAACCCAAATTGTCCTAAAGATACACTCAAGGATGAGAGTTGCTGGTCAGACAAAGAATTCTGCAAGGAAAATGGGGTTAGTAATGCAAGTTAGTACATCAGGCCTTGCAGTAGCATAAACATACATATTTACTTCATTTATTGCTTCCTTGTAGTCATATCTCCTTGTTACTGTGATTTTTCTAAACATAGTTTCTTGAGATGATTTTTTGAGGGAGGACTAAATTTGAACCTTCTCTGCATTTTGCTGGCAGGATTGGTATTCTGTTGCCAAGATTATGGCTGAACAGACAGCCTTGGAATACGGAGATAAAAATGGACTGAATGTTGTTACACTTTGCCCGCCTTTGGTTTTTGGCCCAATGTTGCAGCCTACAGTGAATACCAGCAGCAAATTCCTCATCTATGTTATAAAAGGTTCCCCTCATTACTGCCTGATCTTTAGATTCCTTCTCATGTGTTACTAGGATTATCACTTATCTGTTGAATTTTCTGTTCTGACTCATTATGCTGATGTGCTCCCTAACCACTAGTCAAGTTGTGTTTTAATGTGACTTGTATCTATCCGTGTATTCTGGACTGCATTTATATGGTCCAATCTAAGGCTTTGAGATGAGATCACATCAATTGTAGGATTTGTTTCAAATCGAAATGATGGGAAGGTTTGAATATTGTGGACGTGGTACTGATCATCATCTAGAATCTGTTGAACACCATTACCTTTCCTGTCCTATGTTTGTCCTTTATGTTCTTTTCTCAAATAGCTGCCATGCCTTTTCTTAATGCTCTACAGCTGTTCAATCAGAACGTTCATCCACAAACAGATCCTTCTCAATCTATTGAATATGGATCCAATTGGGCTCATTTATTGTTGTTATTACATGTTTAAAATGAATACAAACGACGAAACCATGCATAGCATATATTCCATGATAGAATTAGTGCATCTTAGAAGAATCTGCTCCACATTGTATTGGTATTTTTCATTGCATAATGATGTTTTCAGGAAACGAATAGTATATGTTTCTCTGGAATTAATCTACCTGTCGCCTGTTGCGCACTACAAAGTGCTACTACTGGGTACAAGTTGCTTACTTGATTGGACTATATTGACTCCACTGGTTGGATTATAGGAGGTCCTGATGTGATGAGCAACAGACTGTGGCACATAGTAGATGTCCGTGACGTGGCCGATGCTTCACTTGTAGTGTACGAGAAGAAAGAGTCATCTGGGAGATACATCTGCTCGCCGAATCACATTTGCACGAAGGATTTGGTGGCCTTGCTGAAGAAGATGTAATTAAGTAGATGTATCTCATTACATCTACTGTGTAATTAAGTAGGTTTCATTACATCGTGGCAAAAATTTGGTACGTGCAAAGCTTGTTTAAATAATCTGAACAACTCTTTTGCTTTTGCAGCATCCTTGATGTGGACCATAAGGCATCGTTAACATGCCAGAAGCTGATGGACCTGGGCTGGGAACCAAGGACACTGGAAGAGACGCTCAGGGACAGCGTCGAGTGCTATGAAAAGTCAGGCGTTCTCCAGGATGCATCCGGGCGTCCATTCCGTCTTCCCCATCTGTTCCGTCTGGCTGGTGATCAGTGAACCAACTTGGGTGGGAATTCGTTGGGTGGCGGTGTTTCTTGGTTATGGACTTGTGGTGCCTCTCTTGGTCTTGGGACGTTGATGAACGGCAAACTTGAAATAATGAGGGGTCATTTTTCTCAAGAAAGCAAAATAACAAAGGACCCATGTTCCAACACTAGTACGTACAGATACAGACTCTGCTCACGTTGGGTTACGGTGTCCTTCTGGCTCGCACATTGCACGATGCCTAGCTTTAACCTCTGCTCGCTTTGGAGATGGAGATAGTTCATGGCGCCACAGTGCAAGGTCAGTGTGAAAAGTGCATCCTTGCAGATCGGGGAGAACGACGCGTTCTTGGGCTCTTGGCCCCGGGAAGCAACAGTGGAAGGCGAAATGATGAACATATGTTGCGACTTGCGAGGGGTTCCATCCAAGCACCGTCTCAACTCAAGCGACGCCAAAGAAATGCCTGCTGCGGCCGATGAGCCTCTGCACGGCCAGGAACTGCGCGCGGGTGTTTGCACAGTCTTCTTGCCCGAGATTTGAGCTGCGATTGGGCGCCCCGTTGTAAATGTACGAACATTATCGTTGCCTTACCTCGTACGGAGTGGTTGAGAGAGAACAGACGCGCACACACAGAGCGTGGCACTAGGCAGTATAGGCAGCAGCTGTGAGACCCGTGCTGAGATCCAAGAACCTGCGCCTCGGAGAACCTGCCGGAGGGAGATGGCGTCGCCGCCGCGGGTGTGCGTGGTCGGGGGCGGCGGCTTCGTCGCCTCCTGGCTCGTCAAGCTGCTCCTCTCCCGCGGCTACGCCGTCCACGCCACCGTCCGCGACCCAAGTATCCACCCATCCATCCATCGCCTGCATCGCATCGACACGAGGTGATGATGTCTTCTTGATGCTGGCTGAGCTCATCGAGCGCCGTGTGTGTTGTTTCTTTCAGGTGATCCCAAGAACGCCTTCCTGACGCAGCTGGACGGCGCCTCGGAGAACCTGCGCCTGTTCAAGGCCGACGCCCTCGACCTCGACACGCTGATGGCGGCGTTCGCGGGGTGCGAGGGGGTCTTCCATCCGGCTACCCCGGTGCCCGGCGAGAAGATCGTCGACCCCGAGGTTCGAAGATGCAGTGTTTTTGCGAAAGCAGATCTACTGAAACTAGCCGAACAGTAGAATGTAGAGTGTCCCTGCGTTTTCAGTGATGACAGTGTGCTGAAAAAAAAACATGGTTGTGCAGAAAGAGCTGATGCAACCTACGGTGAAGGGCACGAAGAATGTGCTCGAGGCTTGCTCGGCCACGAATGTTCGGAAGCTCATAGTGGTCTCGTCCATTGCCGCCTGCTGGTTTGACCCCAACTGGCCTGAAGGCAAGCTCAGAGATGAGAGTTGCTGGACGGACAAGCAGCTCTGCAAGGAAACTCAGGTTACGAATGCTTACTAGTCCTCGCATCATCAGTTGCCAAAGCAATGATCGAGTTCCATCAGAGAACGCGTGCAAATTTGCTAATATACATGTTTCTGCATCTGAATTCATTACATAGATAGATAGGCAGTCCAGCTTTTTTATTTATGAAGGAATTGACAAGCCCCAATTGACCTGCTTTCCAAATCTTAAAACCGTCTTCTGCATTAGTGAGTACTTGTTGCAAATGATTTCTAGGAAGGGGTCACTAACAAGAGGACACTTACTTTGCTGTGTTTGCAGAACTGGTATTCTCTTGCCAAAACCGAAGCAGAAGAGATGGTGCTTGAGTACGGGAAGAAAAATGGACTGCATGTAGTTACAATCTGTCCTGGTCTGGTGTTTGGCCCATTGTTGCAGCATGTGGCAGTCAATACTAGCAACAAAGTTCTCCTATACATCATAAAAGGTTCAGACCATAGCGAATTTTATGCATTATCTTGAGTGTTTGCAGTTCATAATCTGAAACAAAAATCGAGCTATGTTCCTTGTCTCATTACTTATGGTGCTATAAACCACCTGAACAATTTGAAATAGAACAGTTTTGCATGTTTCTCCACTCTGATTCCGTTGGTCTAATTGCAGGAGGCCCTGACACGTTGAACAACAAATTCTGGCCTTTGGTAGATGTTCGCGATGTCACTGACGCTATGCTCCTAGCATACGAGAAGACTGAATCCTCTGAGAGATACATATGCTCATTGGACCAGATGGATCTAAAGGATATAGTCACTTTGATGAAGAGGATGTTCCCAAACTACAACTATGCAAACAAGTAAGTGCCTTCGTATCAGTTACATGTTAAAGTTTTTCATTCTTTTTACACAAAAAACAACAACAGGGACTCTATCATCCAATCAAGCAAGATAGGAAAGGGGATGTTAGAGCCGAGACTGAGAACACTTGGTGCCCGTTCTTATTACGTTACTTACACATGGTTTGGATTAATGCAGAATGGTCGATGTGGATTACAAGGTTTATACTACATCAGATAAACTGAAGAACCTAGGGTGGCAGCCGAGGAAGCTGGAGGAGACGCTCAAAGATAGCGTTGAGTACTTCGAAAAGGCTGGACTTCTTCAGGATTCAGATGCGGAACCTTGCCGGCTTCCCTATTTTTACCGTGTGAATCCTGAGGAATGAACGGGACAGTCAGTCACTGTGTTTCTCCGATCGAAGTATTACAGAATAACGTATATATTTGCAGCAAAATAAGGACGCAGCTTTATTCCTTTTATTTCAGCTGAACTATTGGCGCCATACTGCTCTGGACAGTTAGTTGTATTTGTTTAGAGATATCAAAATTAAACATTTCTCAGCAACGATTTCCTCCCACTCCGTAGAACAGTGAATACTGTACTGGTGATCACCGAAATTGGCTAGTTTAATGGCCTCACGAGTCACGACGAACGTGCATGCTTGCAACGCTTGCCATGTAATCAGCACTTCCCGACACGCGAAACCCTTTTTTTTTAATCAGTAAAGAGCAGAGAAAACCACCAATGTTCATGTTTAATCAATCATGATGCTTAGAGAGTGGGCCAATCTCGAAGTGTTTAGCACTAAAAGAAAATTCTCATGCCCCTGCTAATCCTTAAGGTTGCTTTGATTTATTGACAATCATATCATATATCTCCGCATCTCACATTTTTGGGGTCTGATGAACACTGGGGGTCGGTAAGCTGTGAACAGAGCGCGCTCGTCGAGCAGATGCTTGTTTCGACCCGAACTGGCCTGAAGATAGGCTCAAGGACGAGAGCTGCTGGTCTGACAAGCAGATCTGCAGGGAAAATGAGGTCAGAAATGTTGGAGTTTTATGTGTGGCTTTCAACATTTATTTATATGATATATATTATGGTCATTATTTATGCACCTCAATGTGGAAATAAATATTGATGCAAGTGATGGGGAATTACTGTTGCGGAATCTAACTCGAGGAATTTGTACTCGAGGTGCCGAGGACGCTTGTGCTGGAATACAGTAGAGGAATTTATTGAGATCAACTCTACTGGAATACTTATTATGTACGTACGTGTTTGACCCGGGTACAGCACAACGGAAGAGCTGGGTTTGTTTTGTAGGATCGGCTCTACAGGCTGTTAACCCACATGATCATATTGGAATTAATCTCATATAAACAATTGATCATGGCACATGACTCACACATGTGTGTTAGAGACTTAATATATTTTAGACTCATTAAACTGACATGTCTGATCGTGGTTGGTGACATGGTTCAGGAGTCACACGGAATTTTCCGGAACACAGGTGAAATAATTTTAGCGCCTGAAAGTGAAGTCTATAAATAGGTCCCTACCCTCTAGCCTCGTTATGCATTGTGAGCGGCACCACGGAAAAGGCAGAGGAATAGAGGGCAGATCGTGTAGGCCCACAGATCCCTACAAGAAATACCGGAACTCAATCACTAGATGCTGTGAAATATAAACATCTTCAACGCCATTGAGATCTTGTACACGACTACCTGTTTTCGTTGCAGAGTTGGTATGGTATTGCCTTGCCAAGACCGAAGCAGAAGAGATGGCCCTGGAATACGGACGGAAGAACGGTCTGCATGTCGTTACATTTTTGCCTGGTTTGGTTGTTGGCCTTCTCTTGCAGACTGCAGTGATCAACACCAGCATCAAAGTTTTCCAGTACTTATATCATAAAAGGCTTGCTCCGTAGAAAATTCATATTGGATAGATACCAGTTCTAGACAACAAGCTGTAGCCTGAACAGTTCGTAATCTGAATAAAAAATGGAGCTAGTTTTCCATCTTTTGTTATTGCTGTTACACCACACACCTGTACAACAGGCTAACCAAGTTCAGTAGAAAGCTGACAAATATTCGCGATGTTTTAGCCGCGCTAATCCTGTCAGTTTGATTACTGCAGGAGGTCCGATCCTGATCCTGATACTGACACCATGAACAACAAGTTCTGGCCCTTCGTGCATGTTCAACTGTTCATGACATCGCCGATGCTCTGCTCCTAGTATACGAGAAGTCGCCATCCCAGATACATCTGCGCGCTGGAGCAGATGGACATCAAGGACATGGTGGCCTTGCTCAAGAGCAAGTTCCCCAACTACGATTATGTAGACAAGTGAGTGCTGACATCTATTCATCCAATCTTTCTAGATGCGAATGGATCGCTCTTGACACATGGTTGTGTGACGCAGGACGGTGGTCGTGGATTACAAGGTTGCGTTTAGAGCAGATAAACTGAAGAGCCTGGGGTGGGAGCCGAGAAGCCTGGAGGAGAAGCTCGCGGATGGCCTCGAGTTCCTCGAGAAGGCTGGCCTAGCTTCTTCGGGAACCTTGCTAGCTTCCCTATTTTTCTACCGCATGGCCGCCGAGGAATGAGTGACCAGGGCGGGTCCGGTTCCTCATCCTCACATGTGCTTGCGTTAATTTGTATCTCGGTTTGAATATCACAGCTTGTCCTTCTACAACACTCCCTGCCGTGTACTGTAGAAAGGATATCTATTGTTTCATTGGTCATAGTTAAAATAGTATCTATTGTTTCATTGGTCTAGGACAAGCTCGATCCTATATCTATTGTTTCATTGGTCAAGTAAAAATTATCCTTTTTCGCATTGTGTATGAGACCCGAGCGTCGTCCCACAAGACCTGTTCGCCTGGATGTTTACCAGCGAGTCAGCAGTGTTTTTCTCTCAGCAGAAACCAACATCGATTACCGACCAGCAGTATTTTTCTTTCAGCAAAAACCAGCACTAACCAGCCACCAGCCAAACGAACGTGCCGATCACATATGTCGATTCTCCACCATACATAGATCCTATTGATACAATTGCATAACTAGTTTCAAACAAGATAAGGGCTCAAAATCGATTAATCATGCGATCAATGTAAAGTATAGTGCTAAATAACAATTCAAATAAATAACATGCACGAGTACAAGAAAAAACACTAGTTTCCTCAAAAAAAAAACACTAGGAACATGAACTAACAAGATCCAAGCAACTCCAAATAGAATACTAACAAATAAGTCACATTTTAGGAAAAAATAACTATTGTTTTTGAAAATTCGAGTACAAACACATGCACCCATATGCACGCACACTCAATCCTGTCAATACACACATGCCAATCCTACCCATACGAGTACTTTCGAGAGACTAGGCTGCCGACAGATTCAATTTGAGGTTCATAAAGTTTACCACATGCGTAAGAGACTGTGCCGGTAGATCTAATATTGAGATTCATGAATTCACTGTAGGCGCCTTGGTATTGATGGAGATGTCGCCTACCACCGAGAGAAATAACATCGGTTAATTTCAAAAATAAATAAAAAATACAAATACCCATGACGAGTCGAAGACTCGAACTCGATAGACATGTTTCACCACAAGAAACCTTACCAATTAATTAGAAAAATAACTATTGTTTTTATATTTTTTTATTTAAATTGAATTAGTTATAAAATTTTAGATTGAATCAGATTTTTTAAGAAAATGAAAGCCCATCTTTGAAGTTAGTTAAAGACTAAGATTGTTCAGTTCTAATAGTTGGAAGGTGTTCGGCGCAAGATTTTTAATTCACGATTAAAAAATAAAACTATTGTGCTAGGTAGAAAGTGTAAATTGGACATATCTCCTCTCATGTGAAAAAAGAAGAAGAATGAGCTGGGACTTGGAATGTGTCAACGCTGAGGCAGCAAATTTCGCCGGCAACCGCCAACTGTGCTGCATTTCCTTATCCACTTCATTCGTCGTGTTCTTCTCGTCGGGTTGCGCCTGGCTATTTTGGTGGTGGAGAGTGAAGGACCGGGAAGCCCGAAGCGCAACTTGGCAAGCCGGCAGGCGGCAGCGGTGGTGCAGATAAATGGAGGGAGAGGAACGAAGGAGCCCAACACGGTGGGGGCACTGAATTGAGGCAGCTAGCGGCATGGCGTCGTCGCCGTCGCCGTCGTCGAAGTCGAAGCCGCCGCGCGTGTGCGTGACCGGAGGCGGCGGGTACATCGCCTCGTGGCTCGTCAAGCTCCTCCTCTCCCGCGGCTACGCCGTGCACGCCACCGTACGCGACCCAAGTAAGCGTGCACTCCCACGCAGCTCTGCCTCTCGGCCGGCAGCTCGCGCGCCGTACGTGCTGGTCTTGATCTCGGCCGACGTGTTGGGACTTGGGAGTTTGGACTGATGCGTTGCGGCGGGGTTCTGCTTCAGGTGATCCCAAGAACGCCCACCTGTGGCGGCTGGACGGGGCACCGGAGAGGCTGCTCCTGTTCAGGGCCGACGTGCTGGACCCCGACGCCCTGGCGGCGGCCGTAGCTGGGTGCGAGGGGGTCTTCCACGCCGCCTCTCCTGTGCCCGCAGATAAGGTCCTCGATCCGGAGGCAAGTATCAAAACCAATCGCTTTGGATTTTGACAGCCAGTGCTCTCCTAACTAGTTGGTGTTGGTTCCGAACCGCGTTTGTGAATCCTAGTCTTCATGCTTGTCGACTGTCAGAATTCATTCGCTGCTGAGAAGATGCATTTTGAACTCTTTGTCCGATTGAGGTTTGCTGCCAAATAGTTTTAGTTTTTACTGCTTATTAACCATATATGTTGATTGCAACCATGCAGTCAGAGGTATTAGCTCCTGCTGTCAAAGGCACTTTGAATGTTCTTCAGGCTTGTTCAGCGAATAACGTTCGGAAAGTTGTTGTGGTTTCATCCACCGCTGCTGTTCAATTCAATCCGAGTTGGCCCCAAGGTAGAATCAAAGATGAGAGTTGCTGGTCAGACATAAATTTGTGCATGAAGAATGAGGTTAGTAATATTGTTTCTATTTCTTTAACAGATGTACCCAAGAAATTTGTCTTATTGCTAACATAACTACTAGTAGTACTTTTACCATTTATTATCAAAATTCTTACTTCCAGTTAGTACTGCCAGGGAGGTAAGTTGGGGTTAACCTAGTTGTGCTCGCAGGACTGGTACATTGCTGCCAAGACAATTGCCGAACAGACGGCATTGGAGTATGGAGAGAAGAATGGACTACATGTTGTTACAGTTTGCCCTTGCATCGTTTTAGGTCCACTCTTGCAGCCCGTGGTCAATACTACGAGCGAATTCCTCATCTACATTATAAAAGGTTTGCTGTATATATTTCTACTAGTTTCCCTTAGTTCTTATTCATTATTTGGATAATTACACATATGGTGATTTTCTTGCCTTTGATTGTGGAACTTATTAGCATTCAGTAACTAATGAAATTTAGGTTCAGAGTCAGTAGTTCTTTTTTTTCGAAACGTAAGAGTCAGTAGATCAGATAATTGCACAAACGGCTTGATGTGGTTAATGATTCCGCAGATTGGTAACAGTGGAAGTTAAGTTACTCATATGAATTATCCTCTCCGTTTTAAAATATAGGTTGGTTTGGCTTTTCTAGATACGTAGATTTTGCTATGCACTGTATATCAGGTCCACATACATAGCAAATTATATATATTTAGAAAAGCTAAAATGAACTACGTTCTGAAAACGAGGAGGTACCATTGAAGGGAACTAGAGTGGAGCTGCTATTTATTTGATTGACCACTGAAGGGAAAACCAGAGCCGGGCAGCAAGAAGAAATTATACCTTTTCATTTAACTATAAAATCTATGAAAAATGTCGAGTCAACAAAAAATGTTGAATCAACATTTCTTGCGAAGGTGGTCGAACCAACAAATATAATAAAAAAATATGAGTCACCCAGAAAATGTTGAAATCAACATTTCAAGTAAAATGTTAAATTAATAACTTTGTCAAGTAAAAAAAAGTTGAGGCAGAACATCCTTAAAGAAGATATGCAAAAATAGTGGGACCAACCATTGATTTACACTAGGTACTTTTAGGTACAGGTGGGTACCTCTCAAAGCATTGTAAAATAGCGCATGGGACATAACCTACTACTGTCACGCCCGATCCAGTTTGTATGGCCAAGTAGTGACCCGTGAGTGCGGGATATAAATGTTTAGTGCCTGAAAGGACCGTGATGTCACCTAGAGGGGGTGAATAGGTGATTCTGCAAATTTCCAACACTTAAAACAAATTGTCAGTTCAACTCCGAATACTCCGAGGGTATGCCGGATACTCCGGGGTTAAGACCGGAGACTCCGCAACACCCCTGGATACTCCGGATCAGCTTTTGCTGGAAATATGACTAAGTCAGAACCAAAACCGGTCAGACCGGTTTCTGACTGAGAACCACAACAATGTAAGTAAACCCCCTATATGAGTTCTAGCACAAATGCAACTTGATGAAGTGCTTGTAAAGATGACTTCTAGCAGGTCCAAGTAGTCCCTGCACACAAGATAAGCACAACCAAGTAGATTGAAGAGGAAGCAAATATATGTGCTAGAAAGGAAGTTGTGAGTCAAATCAAATTGGAGACGCGGAGAATTGTTTCCCGAAGTTCAGATTCGTTGTTGCCCAAAGGCTGCCCAAAAGCACAACGAATCCTACGTCTCCGTTGAGGAAGCCCCTAGTGACCCAAAGGTCGAGCTATCTCCTCGATTCCACTAACTTGATCTTTCCCCGAAGGAGGGAAGACCACACCTGCACAAACAATCCGTGGCACACCACAACCTTGGTGGCTCACCGGCGACGCCTAGCCGTCTAGGAGGCTTCACCTCCAAGAGTAACAAATGCTTCAATGAGTTGCTAGACTTCAACCATGAGTGCTCAAGCTATGGATTCACTCCTCACTGAGTTAGCTAGCTCTCTAGCTCTCTATTGCTCTCACACAATCCCTCTCTCAACCCAATCCAAAGATATGAACAAAATCAACCAACTCTCACAAAGAGAGGCTTGGGGAGAGCTTGCTGGTGCAAGGAATGCTTCTGGTCGCTCAAGAGACCCAATAGAACCAGCAGCCCTCAAGGGTGAGGGCTAGGGGGTATAAATACCCCACACACAAAAACTAGCCGTTATGCCCGTGGAAAACCGGTCACACCGGTTTTTGAATAAAACTAGCCGTTACACTCTTGAACAGTAAAACCGGTCAGACCTCTTTCCAAAACCGGTCAGACCGGTTTTGGACCAGCCAGCACACTAAGTCCAAAAACGCTCCTCTCAAAGGCTATCTCACATGGGTTGACCTATGAGCACTTTTTGTTGTGTAGTCAAACAACTAATGTTGCATCCCTCTTGATAGTACGACATTCCTATACTCAAGATTGCGAATAATAAATAAACTCTCCACTTGAGCTTCTATGTCTTCATTGATGCCATAATTGTCCAATATCAACTTGAGGGCTTCAACATCCTTTACTTGCTGAGCAAATCCAACTTGAGCTAGTGACTTAGAATTTTCAAGTGTATGATCACTAATCCATACCAATTCATACGTCACTTCTTCATATGATTCAACAATGATTGAACGCATTGTATTGCTTCACTATATATGGCTTGATTAATGCCTAGGGATCAATCCACAATACTAGTTCCTTCACCCTAGCAAAGTTCCTCGGCCACAAGACGACTCTTGTCCTTCACTTCGCTTAGTACCTTGTCACTAGCCATCTAGTTTGATCCCTTCCATCCTATCTTGCCACTTTAAGTTTGGCTTTTGCTTTGCATCCACATGAAATCCACATTGAAATCCATGTCTTCAACTATCCGAGATATATCCAATATCTTCAATTTAATTATCCCAATATTATTTGACAAGCTTCTTCTAAATGAGACCTATCCATATGCATAACCTCTTGTCTCATTTGTCATTTTCATTTACTTGTCATGTACACCTTGATCACATGGGATCACATCCACTTGTTTGCTTTCACAATATTAAACCAATAGAGCCCATATTCTTATTAACAATTACATTACATGAATATCCATAAGAATAAATCCCTGCTCATATACTTAAGCAAATAAGTTAGATTACTAATCATGTTGTCATACAAATCACCAAAACACTTAAGTGCCTAGATGCACTTTCAATCTCCCCCCTTTTTGGTGATTGATGACAACATGATTAAAGCTTACAAATAGATATGAATTTTAAAGCGTTAACCTTCTGAGATATATTGTGAGCTCCCCCTTAATATGTGCTTTGAGTGGAATATCAAAAATTTGGCCTCACATGGCAAATGCACATAAAAAGAATAAAACGAGAGCTCCCCTTATATCTCAGTATCCAACATGTGCAACAAGTGTGTGTGACAAAATACAATAACATGTGATGCATATGACATGTATCTCACTCAAAAAAGAGAAAAAGATGTACATGTGCTGTCAAGCAGAAACCGGTCAGACCGGTTTCCAAAACCGGTCAGACCGGTTTTGCCAGTCAGCACATGTACACAACAGTACATCAACCAATACATGCATATCACACTAGCAAATTGTCACTTAGAATACATAAACATGTTCAACACACTCAGTAGCACACAATACAAGTCCTCAAGTCCACAAATATATAAGATTGAATTTATTACATCCATGTTTCTGCCCCCACAGCAGAAACCGGTTAGACCGGTTTACAAAACCGGTCAGACCGCTTTTGTCTGACAGACTACAAGAATCACTAGATCTTGACGCTTTAATCCATTCTTCCCCCCCTTTGTCATCAAGCATCCATAAAAGGGCCTGGAGAAGCTTGTAGTCTCGCTCCTATCATCCGTCATGCATCCACTTCTTCGCCGCAACTAGAAGGTCGGGCTATGATCATCATGACTAGGAGCAGAAGTGTGTCCAAAGATGGAAGCCGCTGCCTATGAAGCAAAGTCTCCGAGAGACGGAGATGGTGCACTTGAAAACTGAACTCCTGCCATAGAAGATGATGTACCAGCATAGGCATATGACGAGGACGGAAGTGTAGCAGCTGCAAATGATGGGCCTCCGGACGGTGGGTATACAAAAGATGATCCATATATGTCACCCTCTGAAGTAGGCATAAAAGAGTATGATCCTGGAGCACCATAGGACTGAGAGGGAGCTGGTGGAGGCTGTGTGCTCGGCCCAACGTGTCCATATCCAAAGATGTCACCATACTCCTCAAAGTAGCCCGCATTCATGTGATCTGTCATAATGTCTCTAAGCGGGGGTATCTCAGGTAGCTCAAGTGGAGGAGAGATAGGTGATGGAGGATCATTTGGACTCATCGTGATATGTAATTTCTTGATCGCATCCCGAGTCTTCTTGCTTTCAATCCTCTGCTGCCTAATGTTCACCTCAACATCCCTCTGGCCTTTGCAAATACCAGTGAACATGGATATGAACTTTCGAATGGGAGACGTCCTTCTCTCAGGATAGGAGCCACTGCCAGGTCCAAACCGCTCAGACCGGTTTTCCAAACCGTGCTGCTGCTGAACCTGCTGCTGCTGAGCTAGATCTTCTTCGTGCTGCTGTGGCTGCTCTCCATGCTGCTGCTGCTCATCCTCTGCTGCATCAGTGTCTGCTGGGTCTGATCGTGGAGATGGCAATCTGATCTTCTTAGGAATAGGCACACGAAGTCTTCCATGAGATACATCACATTGAAAAGTAATGTTCGTGACCTTCTCTATAACCCTCATGAGATAAGGTGCATAACCACAAAGCTTCTGAGGATTTTCAGAAATATGCTTGATCTCCTCCCAAATGTAATCTCCCACACAGAACTTGTCCTCCCCCGGTCTCATCCTAGCAAGCAAGTTCTTGGCAAACAAGGATATATCAGATGTGTTGCCACCCCTAGGAGCAAGTGTCGCTCTAAGTAGCTGGTTGAACACCGAATAATACGTGTAAAGTCCAGCGACCTCCCCAAAGTTTCCTATCTCGGTGCTAGTATACATGAACTTCATGTCCACCGCTGGGAATACTCCATCTAGGTGCAGCCTATGGCGACTCCTGTCAGCCTGCCTGAAGCCAAGTAACTCTGCAAAAGCTAGATAAGAAATGCTATATGATGTACCCTCTGTCATCCAATGCATCCTCCGGGTCTCTAGCTCATCCCCCTCAAAGTAGACTGTGGCATAGAATTGAGCTATTACTTCTGTGTTCCAATCCCACCGGTAGCCCATAATGGAGTAAATCTTTCTTGCTTTGCATGTTTCAATGATTTGATCAAAGATCACATTTTCAGCTTTCTCCATATACTCCCAATCAATCCACTGCTGCTCACATGTGATCTTCCCTTTGGTGACAGCCGACTGATAGTAATCCTGCTGAAAAGCAGTGTGAAACCTATAATCAGTGGCTGTCCTCGGGGCACCAATAGGGCTCACTCTCTTCTTATCTCTAGCTGAATCGGTCATCCCTAGTGCCCTGTAGTTCACCAATCTCCATGTGGCAGGGGCCGATGGCTCTCTAACTCTAGGGAAGGGTGGCTCCCCACCATCATCACCATTTCCCCCTTCTTCCTCTTCTTCCTCTCCCTGATCTTCAGCCATATCATCATCATCATCTGCACCCTCTCTATCATGTCGAAACTCGACTCTGTAATTCTCATCATCAGCCTCATCATCATCACTAGTGGTGTTCTCCACCACATCCACGTCCTCAATCGGCTGCTCAGCTGCTCTCTTAGGTTGTCTAGACCTCAAAGATCTTCCCCTTGCTGCCTGCGAGCTGCTACCAATGGATGGGTCTTGGCGACTCTTTTTGATTCTCTCGGCGTGCGTTCCCCTCGGCATCTTCCACTGTCTTTCCTTGAGAGACTTGAAACCGAGAGAAGATGAAGATTTGAATCCAAAACTTGATGGGAATCCAATCTAGCAGCCTTGGGGCACTTCAATCCCACCAAGAATCCTCCTTTTCCTTGGATGAATCAAGAAATCACCATGAGGCGTCCTCTTGCGGTGAAAACTGGAGGAGGAGATGTGTTTTCGTGGTGAAAAGGTAAGGAAGGAGAGAGAGAATCACGGGAGGGTAAATATCCACGTGGGCTAGCTCCCTGGGCCAAACCGGTCAGACCGGTTTCTCCCAGGTAGCTGGGACTTGTCCAAATATTGCGGATTTTTGAGCTCCAAAGATTCTTCACTTGATCTGAGATTGCATAAGGTGGTCTTGATCTTCAAAATCTCATGATTGTCTTCAGATGTTTTGCTACAAGAAACTCAGTGACCCTGGATACTCCGGGTGCTTTCCAGAATATCCGAGAACGTCCAAAATAGAGGGGCTTCTCGGAACAATAAAGTTCCAGCTCGGTCCCAGATACTCCAGGGTATCCAAAAACAGCAGAACAACTTATGATCTTGAGTGCACTTGGAAGAGATAGATATATGATTTCCAAAAGCTCCACTTTCTCTTGCTACTTCCAAGAGGATGGGAAGAGATGGATGGAAAGATAAGGATTTATGGACTTGAGAATATCTCACTATTTGTGACTAGCCATCAATCAAGCAAAGTTAACTATAGTCACAAATAGATCAACAATGGTCGAAAGACCAAAACTCAAATGTTTTCAAAATAGCACACCTCCTATCATGCTAGTTGGATTTTCCAAAAACTATCCTATGTCACACAAGCATATGCACTTATGGAGCTATAGACCATATTAGCATATTTGACTCACACCTTTCATCGTGTAAAAACACTACTTGACAACATGTCAATATTAAGAAGGTGTCAATCAAATATCTAATTTGTTCAAGAAGGTAGCTCAATCATAGTTGCATGGAAATGCACATACTAGCATGAGATAAAGCCTAGATGCACAAGGTAAATACTAGTCAATAGAAATCATACATTTGCCTCTAGCCAAATATGTCATGCAATATAATCAATTTGAGCCATGTGTATTCTCCACTTTGGATCACAAAAGGAATTGACAACTTCAATTGAGAGAATTGATCTCTCACCATTGAGACTACAAATTCACTAAAAGAAATGTTAGTCTCAAAGACACAAACATTGAAGTAATCTCCCCCTAAATATGTGCATCATGCATGGACTGCATGTGACATGCACTTTGTCTTATGAGTGACATGGATGGATTATTTCAATATTTGATCACGGCACATAATAAATTGCTTTGTATTGAAATGTGCCAAGAAAACTTACTACCACATAGGCATAAGTTGATAGATACATGCCAAAATGAGAACTTCAAGAAATATTTCATTTACATCTTTATTTCTCACTTATTTACTCAAGTAGCACTTTTTTGGGCCAAACCGGTCAGACCGGTTTCGCCAAACTTGTGCCATTTGAGTGATTTTGCTTGTGTCTTGTCGTGTTGACATCCAATCTTCATTGTAATGTTTTCCTGCACATGACAAGACCTTGCTCCACAATAGAGCTATTAAGAGCACCACATGGCATATATCAAGCAAATTCATGAATATAGTAGTCACTTATCAAATGTCACATGAACTCAAGTACTTGAGACACTTGATCCTACCAAAGGCATGAGTGACTGAAACTTAATCAAATTAAGCGCAATGTTACCGAGATGACATTGGGTATAAGTTGTAGAGCGGAAGCATCTTTCTTGGCAAGCCATTTGATCACAAGTGATTGCTTTCAAGCCAAGCTTCCAATGCATCTCTTTGTCCCTGCTGTCTCATCAAGCAACTTTTGGTACCCAACTCTTGTTGGGTCCAACAAGGTTAGTCACAAGTTGCTTAGGAACCCAAATGGCCCTTATGCTAGTTTGTGGTGAGTCAATCACCCTAGTAGCATAGGTGCTCACTTTGTCGTTCCTAAGCTTAGCAAAGTCATAATGTACGAGGTTTGATTTGGGGACTTTACCATTTGGACAATCCTTACCCAAATGTCCCTTGGTCCGGCACGTGTAGCAAATACGGCTTCAGACCCCCTCTTGAACCTCTTCTGACTTTCTTCTTGTGGCCATCATCATTGCTGTGCATTTTACTTGACAAGTTGACTTGAGAGGCCTTCTTCAAAGGTGCTTGGGCTGCTGCTGCCTGAAACCGGTCAGACCGGTTTGCCAAACCGGTCAGACCGGTTTTGGCTGGGCAGACAACACTTTGAGGAATTGGGCACTCGGCAATCAAGTGTCCCTTTTCCTTGCATCTGAAGCATGCCCTTTTTGCTTTTTGATTCTCTCTTCTTGAAGGTGACTTCTTCTTGGTCTTCTTGAGCTTTGTAGGACACATGAATTCATAGTGTCACATTGTTGAGCACTTGAAGCATTTGATATGATCAAGGCTCTTCTTCTCACCAGCTGAGATCTTGTGCTTGTGAGCTTGATCTCGTTGATGGCTTGAGCAAGTGTCGGTTTGTCTCCTCTCAAGCTTCTTCACCATGGAGTCACGGTTATCTTGAGAGAGTTGCACTTGACCATTGCCCTTCAACTTGATCAACTCCTTCTTTAGCTTTTCAACCTCTTGCATGAGATCTTCATTTTCCTTTGCAATGAGGTCATCACAAGACTCTACAATCACATGCTCAATACAAGATTTGGTTGCTTGAGAGCAACAAGGGTTATCACAAGATAATGAAATTTCAGCTTATGAGCATGTGCATGTGTGAGTTTGAGGTTCAAAGGATTTTACCGATATTACCATCACCTCGTGAGCTATTTCTAGCAAAGCATGTGACTCTACAAGCTCTTCATGAGAACACAAGAGGTGCTCATGTTTTGCTTGTAGCATCTCATGCTCACTAGCTAGCAAACCAAGCTTTTGCTTGAGCACTTGGTTTTCTTCTTCCACGGATGCTACATATGAGAGCGAGTTAGTTGCACAAACAAATTCATTGACCAACACATCATACTTACTGACCAAGGAGGCATTCAAAGATTTGACTTTCTCAAGCTCCTCGGTGAGAGCTTGGATAGTTTCAATTCTAGCCTTTTCTTCCTTTTTGGTCCTCTTACTGCTTTTGGCCATAAAGCACTTGGACACTTCATCACTTGAAGTAGTCACGGCTTCTGTCACACCCGACCCAGTTTGTATGGCCCAGTAGTGGCCCATTAGTGCGGGATGCACATGTTTAGTGCCACATTGCTAGTTGAGCAAGGGTGGAGGAAACCTATAAGCCTTTGTCTTCCAGCCATAGCACCTTCGGGTTAACCCTTTTACACGAAGCGAGGATGAAAGTGTAAGCGGGGTGCTATGTGTACGCGTGCGCGCCCCTCGGAAGGGCTGTGCGGGGCGGCTCGTGGAAGGCGGGGTGTTAGCAAAGGTATCAGAGCCGACCCTCGCGGTTGAGCATACGGGTCAGTGTGCGGGCATAGGGCGCATGACGCGTATGGCCCGGGTAGGGTATACGGCATGGTCTATGGCGCCGGCACTGGACGTACGGTCGTGCGCCAAGGGGGAACGTTCCTGGACATTTGCCCGTGTGGGTGAGTTGCGCCGACGAGGACGTCGGGTTCTTTGAGGGGGGGTGTATGTCACACCCGGCCCAGTTTGTATGGCCCAGTAGTGGCCCGTGAGTGCGGGATGCACGTGTTTAGTGCCACATTGATCCTTTAGCAAGGGTGGAGGCAACAGCAAGGGTGGAGGCAACTTATAAGCATTTGTCTTCCAGCCATAGCACCTTCGGGTTAACCCTTTTACACGAAGCGAGGACGAAAGTGTAAGCATGGTGCTATGTGTACGCGTGCACGCCCCTCGGAAGGGCTGTGCGGGGCGGCTCGTGGAGGGCAGGGTGTTACAGCTTCTGCGTTGGAGGCTTTGCTTGCGCGGCATCGACAGCTCCTTCTTTGGCCTTGGGCAGCTTCTCTGGCCAAACCGGTCAGACCGGTTTTGGAAACCGGTTGGACCGGTTCTGGCAGAGAACCTGCAGCTACGTTGTTTTGGCCCTCTTGCTCCTTGGTGATGGTCACATGAGGCTCAGTGCATGTTTCTGATGATGTCGAGCACTTCTCATGTGACTTAGCTCTTGCTTGCTCTTGCTCGTCGCCTTTTGTGCTTGAGAATAGTTCTTCAAGTTGAGCCCAAATAAGATGAGAATCAACTTGAATCATCTCACCTTTTAGGATGAGATCCTTCACTTCCTTGCTCAAAACACTAAACAAGAAGTTAGCGACACGAGCGTTGAGTTGAAGACAATCCATCTCCTCTTGTGTCATATTGGACATGTTGTTCCAATCAACATTTGGAGGATGGATTCCCTCAACAACAACCTGCTCAATAAGAGGACCCATGGTCCTAACAATATCAAGTACATGAGCAGACCAAGTAGCATAATTAGAGCCGTCACTAACTAGTGGCTCGATGGTTACCTCATATGAAGTTGACATCTTTCCTCACGGCGGTTAAGCTTGGATGTGACGCCAAGCTCTGATACCAATTGAAAGGACCGTGATGTCACCTAGAGGGGGGGTGAATAGGTGATTCTGCAAATTTCCAACACTTAAAACAAATTGTCAGTTCAACTCCGAATACTCCGAGGGTATGCCGGATACTCCGGGGTTAAGACCGGAGACTCCGCAACACCCCTGGATACTCCGGATCAGCTTTTCTGGAAATATGACTAAGTCAGAACCAAAACCGGTCAGACCGGAAACCGGTCAGACCGGTTTCTGACTGAGAACCACAACAATGTAAGTAAACCCCCTATATGAGTTCTAGCACAAATGCAACTTGATGAAGTGCTTGTAAAGATGACTTCTAGCAGGTCCAAGTAGTCCCTGCACACAAGATAAGCACAACCAAGTAGATCGAAGCGGAAGCAAATATATGTGCTAGAAAGGAAGTTGTGAGGCAAACCAAATTGGAGACGCGGAGAATTGTTTCCCGAAGTTCAAATTCGTTGTTGCCCAAAGGCTGCCCAAAAGCACAACGAATCCTACGTCTCCGTTGAGGAAGCCCCTAGTGACCCAAAGGTCGAGCTATCTCCTCGATTCCACTAACTTGATCTTTTCCCCGAAGGAGGGAAGACCACACCTGCACAAACAATCCGTGGCACACCACAACCTTGGTGGCTCACCGGCGACGCCTAGCCGTCTAGGAGGCTTCACCTCCAAGAGTAACAAATGCTTCAATGAGTTGCTAGACTTCAACCATGAGTGCTCAAGCTATGGATTCACTCCTCACTGAGTTAGCTAGCTCTCTAGCTCTCTATTGCTCTCACACAATCCCTCTCTCAACCCAATCCAAAGATATGAACAAAATCAACCAACTCTCACAAAGAGAGGCTTGGGGAGAGCTTGCTGGTGCAAGGAATGCTTCTGGTCGCTCAAGAGACCCAATAGAACCAGCAGCCCTCAAAGGTGAGGGCTAGAGGGTATAAATATCCCACACACAAAAACTAGCCGTTATGCCCGTGGAAAACCGGTCACACCGGTTTCCAAAACCGGTCACACCGGTTTTTGCATAAAACTAGCCGTTACACTCTTGAACAGTAAAACCGGTCAGACCTCTTTCCAAAACCGGTTAGACCAGTTTTGGACCAGCCAGCACACTAAGTCCAAAAACGCTCCTCTCAAAGGCTATCTCACATGGGTTGACCTATGAGCACTTTTTGGTGTGTAGTCAAACAACTAATGTTGCATCCCTCTTGATAGTACGACATTCCTATACTCAAGATTGCGAATAATAAATAAACTCTCCACTTGAGCTTCTATGTCTTCATTGATGCCATAATTGTCCAATATCAACTTGAGGGCTTCAACATCCTTTACTTGCTGAGCAAATCCAACTTGAGCTAGTGACTTAGAATTTCCAAGTGTATGATCACTAATCCATACCAATTCATACGTCACTTCTTCATATGATTCAACGATGATTGAACGCATTGTATTGCTTCACTCGTTATGGCTTGATTAATGCCTAGGGATCAATCCACAATACTAGTTCCTTCACCCTAGCAAAGTTCCTCGGCCACAAGACGACTCTTGTCCTTCACTTCGCTTAGTACCTTGTCACTAGCCATCTAGTTTGATCCCTTCCATCCTATCTTGCCACTTTAAGTTTGGCTTTTGCTTTGCATCCACATGAAATCCACATTGAAATCCATGTCTTCAACTATCCGAGATATATCCAATATCTTCAATTTAATTGTCCCAATATTATTTGACAAGCTTCTTCTAAATGAGACCTATCCATATGCATAACCTCTTGTCTCATTTGTCATTTTCATTTACTTGTCATGTACACCTTGATCACATGGGATCACATCCACTTGTTTGCTTTCACAATATTAAACCAATAGAGCGCATATTCTTATTAACAATTACATTACATGAATATCCATAAGAATAAATCCCTGCTCATATACTTAAGCAAACAAGTTAGATTACGAATCATGTTGTCATACAAATCACCAAAACACTTAAGTGCCTAGATGCACTTTCAGTGCCACATTGCTATTTTAGCAAGAGTGGAGCCAACTTATAAGCCGTTATCTTCCAATCATAGCACCTTCGGGTTAATCCTTTTACACGAAGCGAGGACGAAAGTGTAAGTAGGGTGCTATGTGTGCACGTATGTGCACGCCCCTCGGAAGGGCTGTGCGGGGCGGCTTTGGAGGGCGGGGTGTTACAAATGATATCAGAGCCGACCCTCGCGGTTGCACGTACGGGTCAGTGTGCGGGCATATGGCGCATGACACATGTGGTCCAGGTAGGGCATACGACATGGCATATGGCACCGGCACTGGACGTGCGGTCGTGCGCTAAGGGGGGACGTTCTTGGACATTTACCCATGTGGGTGAGTTGGACGTGCGGTCGTGCGCTAAGGGGGGACATTCTTGGACATTTACCCATGTGGGTGAGTTGGTTCGACGAGTACAACAGGTTCTTTGAGGGGGGTGTATGTCACACCCGGTCCTGTTTGTATGGCCTGTAGTGGCCCGTGAGTGCGGGATACACATATTTAGTGCCACCTTACTAGTTTAGCAAGGGTGGAGCTAACTTATAAGCCCTGTCTTTTAGCCATAGCACCTTCGGGCTAATCGTTTTACATGAAGCGAGGACGAAAGTATAAGAAGAGTGCTATGTGTACGCGTGCACGCCCCTCGGAAGGGCTGCACGGGGCAGCTTTAGTCCCTGATCATCTGAACCGTAGCCATCTTTGGGAAAAAAGACATTCCTAGCTTCAATTTAAATTAGATTCTAAGTTTGTTTTCTATTTTGTTGTTGTTCTGTTCTACTAGTTTCCTTGACGCCTCTGAAATTCCATGAGCTTGATTACAGGAGGCCCTAATGTGATGAAAAACTTGCCGTGGAGCATAGTTGATGTCCGGGATGTGGCCGATGCTTTGCTTCTGGTATATGAGAAAGTGGAACCATCTGGGAGATACATCTGCTCACCGGATCGGATCAGTACAAAAGATGTGGTGAACTTGTTGAAGAAGACGTACCCTAACTACAATTATGTGAAAAGGTGGCTTACGAGATATCCCATTTATTTGAACCTGAATATATCTACCTCGTCGCCTTTTACATTACATGCAACTCTCTGCTGCAGCGACAACAAGGTCTACGAATCTGACATAATGCCAGTTACATCGGAGAAACTGAGAAATCTAGGCTGGGAACCAAGGAAAATGGAGGAAACTTTGCACGATAGCATCGAATGCTACGAGAAGGCAGGGCTTGTGCAGGATATAGAAGGCTGCCCCTGCCGTCTTCCCCATCTTTTTCATTTTGCTTCTGACAAATGAAGCAAAGCCTGCATTACATCATCTACTTTTATCTTACCAAGCTCAGAGCGAGCGTCGTTGATAACTCTTATTATATTGCACATTAATATTTATTTTAGAATAAGTAGGATTAATACATGTCTTTGTGTTTAGAATCACCTTTTCTCTGTCTCAAAACACTGCGATATTGGACGAATTTGTAATTCTTCATACAGAGCTATATTTAGAGCCACCTTTGCCTCTGAGCTGTTTACATCGAACAGAAGTGGTATGTTGTCAATTCATCCAGAGCTGTCTCCCATATCGCAACGCTGATAACACATATGGTTGGAGCGCTGGAGCACGCGGCACCAGGAAAGCATGAAATGAAACAATTTGATGCGCACTATTATTGCCAATCTGTGATTCGTCACCGTTGTTTGGTGAGCGCGCCTTCGTCTGCACGCTTTCTCTAGCTAATTTAGTCCCTATTTTGTTGGGAGGAACAGATCCGGTGATATAATGGAGCTAGCGGCGTAGCTATGGTTGATGGTGTAGAAGCGCAATGAACTCAGTGTAACTGGCGAGTATGTTGTCCAACGCCAGCAGCTGGTTGGCAATAGGTGGTCGCAATTCGGTCCGTGCCTTAGGTTTGTCTCTGGTGTTGTATGCATGCGATGTCTTCTTCTATTTCTCTCTCTCACCAATGATGTATTTACATCAGGTTATATCTCTGTACTTTGTAACCTGTGGTTTGCCATATATATATCTTGTAGTGATAAGTTGAGTCTAGTATATATCTTGCCCGCAGTAGTTCTCGTCAAAAGAAAAAAAATCTGTGATTCGTCACGATCACGAGTATATGCGGACTGATGTAGCATCCACCGAGCACGATGCTTTCAGCAGGCTGCACGATCCTCAAACGCATGATACATAAAGTCGGGTGGGCCGTGCATCATCATAAGCCCACGAAGCTGGAGGGGAGCAGTGCAGCCGACTGGTATGGCGGCATCAGCTTAGTTGGTAGGCATGGGGGCGTGGCGCGGTACCGTGGCCATATCCGCACCACCGCTTGTGCTCAATTTGTCAAGATCACTAGAGGCAGTCCTCCTGCCCTTGCCTGAACCACCATTATTCATGTCATCCCGTGAGCTTCACTCCGTCTATATATATGTGTCTTAGGTACGTGAACCATATCATTTCCTGTCTAGCCTATCTTCCCGTGGTTGCTCACAGGCACAGCGCTCGCGCGGATCGAAGAGACGAGGTCGAGACTCGAGATGGAGTCACCCACGATGGCCAGACGCACGGAAGGTCGTGTGCGTGACCGGAGGCGGCGGGTACATCGCCTCGTGGCTCGTCAAGCTCCTCCTCTCCCGCGGCTACGCCGTGCACGCCACCGTCCGCGACCCGTGTAAGCGCGCGCACCCCGCCCGCGTCGGGTTACCGACACGCCCGCCGCCGCGCCGTCTGGCCGGGGCGCCGAGAGCTAGCGGGACTAACGCCGCGCCGGCCGCCGGCGGACCTATATTTCAGGTGATCCCAAGAACGCACACCTGGGCCGGCTGGAAGGGGCCTCGGAGAACCTCCGGCTGTTCAAGGCCGACGTGCTCGACCGCGACGCGCTGGCCGCCGCAGTCGCCGGGTGCCAGGGGGTCTTCCATCTGGCCTGTCCGGTGCCCACGGACAAGGTGGTTGATCCGGAGGCAAGTATCAGTACTACCACTTGGTTTGGTTCAATAATGGTTTGGCTTTATTTATACTGACTCAAGGCTGATGCGATTTTCTTTACTGCAATCCGTGTGCGCGTCCTACTGAATTTTACTGTTTTTATAAACATTGGATATTTGACTGTTTACCTTAAGCATGCATGCAGTCAGAAGTACTGGCTCCCGCCGTGAAAGGCACCTTAAACATCCTTCAGGCTTGCTCAGCTAATGATGTTCATAAAGTTGTTGTGGTTTCGTCCACTGCCGCTGTCCATTTCAACCCGGAGTGGCCGCAAGACAGACCTAAGGATGATAATTGCTGGTCGGACATAAACTTTTGCAAAAAGAATGAGGTTAGTGGTGTTGGGACAGACGGACAGTGAGTCTTCCGAGGAACGGTGTAGGCTCCTAGTAACACTCGTGCCTTTTATTTCTCTATTTATATATGTCTATATCTATATCAAAACTATCTAAAAAATTCGTAAGACTCTTGTTCTGCCACCTATGACCAGTCATGCCACATTCCCACCCTATGTTTGTCTTTTTTTTTCGAAAAAAGTATGTTTTCATCCTTTAAATATTATGAAAGTTTAACTTTTATCCCGGCCCTCATATTTTATTTGGTACAAGTCGGTCCCTTAACTAACTAAACTAGTGCACCAAAAATCCATACATTGTCTTAACAATGTTTTAGTGCCATCTAGCAGCGTTCTAGGCCACATAATCATGAGACTGAGTCATTGAGCGTAGTATGCCATGGTAAATTTGAGCTTCATGACAAAATTTTATGGATTTGAAGCTAAACGTGGTATGACATTTAGATGACCATGGTCTAACTACGAAGAACATCACAATCCGGATAACTCACATATCTTCTCCCGACGCTATCATGTCTATCGTTGATGAGCCGCTGGGATTAGGGTGGCACAACAAAGGAAAAGAGCAAAACTTTTATGAAAAAATTAACAAATTTATTCACACATGAATGTTGTATTTTTTTAACTCACCATTCAAAAAATCTGAGCAAAAATCTATTCTTTTTTCTTATTAGTATCAATGCAAGAAGAAACTTTCTAGCAATGATGATGTGGCTAAATGATGATTAATTAATTTTTTATGTGGTCTAAACTGTTATTATATGATAGTAAAACTTTGTTAAACCGAGCTAGAGATGATTTGCATAGTTTAATTAGTTAAGTGATAAAACATAAATGATAAAAGTCACACTTCTACGATACTTGAGGGATGAAAATTACACTTCTTCCTTTTTTTCCCCTCCGAAACGGCTCCACTTCCCGGTTACTCATTTTCTACCTACAACCCCTCCTCTAGCGGTTTGCCCCACCCTCCCATTCCTTTCTCTCTCTCTCTTTTTTTGTTCATCTGCGTGGCAACCACCACATCCTATTCTATTTTTTTCATTTTTTATTTTGCATTAACCATAGCAATAGCAAACTATTTTCGATGAATCTGGTACCATAGCAATTGTGGATTTGAAATACAATTTTTTTTCCTACCCCCCCCCCCCTATTTGAGCCATCATGTGATCTATTTATTTTACGTTGCTTTCAAAAATTTTAATATTTTTGGAGTAGATGGTATAAATCAATAGCAATCTATTTTTATTGAATCTGGCATCATAACTAAATTATACTGAAAATAAAAATTCTTCCCCAAAAAAGTTATATTTAAGTTTTCGCCTAGGCTCTTTAACCATTAGATGGTTTCCAAAAATCATAAAACTTTTTGAGTATATGCTATAAATATATAGTGACCCATTTTTCTTGGACCTGGCATCCTAACTACGTTAGACTTAAAATAAAAATTCTTCATGGGAATATATATTTGAGATTTAGCATAAACTAGTTAACCATTAGATGGTTTTCAAAAATCATAAAACTTTTTTAGTATATGCTATAAATCAATAGTCATATATTTTGCACCTATCTTGTACCATAACATCTATTGTAGGTACAAATTAAAGATTCTTTATAAATCTATATTTGAGTTGTCAAGTAAGCAGTTTATTCTCTCAATAGTTTCCAATCTATTTTGGTTTGGATTTGGCATTATAGCTATTCACATTTGAAATGAATATTCTCCTTAAAAATCTATATTTGTGTTCTTTTGCAAAGCTGGTTTATTAAGATTCATGTGTAGTGGTACTATCAAAAATGTTTTCTTGTTACACCAAAATAGATGACAAAAAGCACCCAAAACATTTAGTTGAAAACATAATATTTCATTATCAATTATATTGTTATACCACTATTAATTGTTGCATTGAAAGTTTTTTATCTCTAGTAGCAACGAACGGGTAAAAACATAGTTTTTCTAAAAAAAGAAAAGTAGAGAGTTGCTTTATCAATAAAAGTCATATCACAGCACAAGCTGCTACAAGAGCATCATATGTTTTATAATTGGTCTATGACATTCCTAAAATCCCTCCTATACTAGAATTTAGGTCATTAAATGTTAACCAACATTTTAATCAAGGATACTTCTTGTTTCTTCTATCTACCGCTTTATTTCTTCTTTCTCAGGCCATGGCGCATTGGCACCTAAGTGGCACCAGACGCTCCCACCTCACCCCCGGACCCCCCGTCCCCTGTCTACGGAGGTTCCCACTACGAACCTGCCACCGCTCCACACTGTCATGATAACTCATTGGAGCAATGCCCCCTCCGCATGAACCTAATCCTATAAATTCCCAAATCCTTAAGCCTAACCCTTTGGAGAGCTTGACAACGCCAGAGATGGGGGACATAGAGGCTAATCATAGAGGATTTAGAGAAATTGGTGAAAGTTTGAGTGAAGAAAAAATTTTGGATGTGGAAAGTAGAGCAAAATACCTAGGGCGTCATATAGCAAAAATTAAAGTGCACCAGTGGTTGTTAAATTTGTTCAAGTGTGGTGTCGCCTAGTTCTCTAAACTATTATTTTTCAGTTTTAGAACTTAGAACTTCTGTCATAAAGGTCAAAACCTCCATGATTTGTTTTAATCTTTCTATTAGCATCTAAGATGTGTTGCTCCTCCACAACGATCATTGCTCAATTCACGAGAGATGAGATGGAAGAAAAAGAGAGATGTGTTACTGACATGTGGACTTACACACTGATTTAGTATACTTTTGACCTTGATTGACATGCCTAGCAAGTGCAAGGACATGAAACCTCAAATTAATAATTCAGTGACAAAATGACACCTCAACAACTTTAAGGACGACTTGTCTATTTGATAGCAAATAATAACAAGTATAGTTTCATTTTTAGTTTCTCATTTCTAATGATTGATGCTAAAGATGATAAATCAATTAAGTCTAACTATGTTCTATTGGCAGGACTGGTATATGGTTGCCAAGGTTGCTGCTGAAAAGACAGCCTTGGGGTATGGAGAAGAAAGTGGACTGAATGTTATTACCGTTTGCCCTGCTATGGCATTAGGTCCTCTCTTACGGCCTGTGGTCAATGTCAGCCATGAGTTCCTCATATACATTATAAAAGGTTGCATTGTATTTGCTGTTAATTTATACTATTCCTTGTTAATTAATTACTAGGTTTATTATAGATGTGATGTATACTTTTTTATTAGGAAATCTATTTGCATTTGGTAACGAAATGACAATCAAATACCAAATTTTATGTGATTACATTAGTTTGTTTCTAAGTTGGGATTAGTTCATAATAGTTTAATAGACTAACATTGTAAGTTTACTCACCTAAATTGCCATGAAGGGAGTTCTCATTTTAGTGGAATTAATCATCTTGGGTTTATATTTATGGTACCGCGAGTAGAGCCACGAACACCTATATGTTCTACCCACATGC
Organism: Echinochloa phyllopogon; assembly: GCA_033239725.1. NCBI lineage: Eukaryota > Viridiplantae > Streptophyta > Magnoliopsida > Poales > Poaceae > Echinochloa > Echinochloa phyllopogon. The sequence continues at coordinate 41,331,954 of BTCW01000002.1, read as the reverse complement.
AATTTGTAGACAATTTCTCTGCCTTATATATTTTAGAAAAAGAAAAAAATGGTTCTTTCAAAAAGAAAGGAAAAAAGTTTTGCCTGCCACCTTTGTATCTTTATAAACAATGCTTCTTGATTCTAACCCTAATATTATAATCCAATTATGTTTGTAATTCTTTTACTTCTGTCCTATACCAGAAAGCACAACACCACTAAGTTTCCATTAGCTTGTGATTACAGGAGGTCCGACGGAAATGAAGAACATCCCATGGCACATAGTTGATGTCCGTGATGTGGTTGATGCTTTGTTACTGCTGTACGAGAAAGAGGAATCAGCTGGGAGGTACATCTGCGCGCCACATCATATTAGCGCAAAGGATCTAGTGAACGTGCTCAAGAAGACTCACCCCAACTACAATTATGTAAACTGGTGAATCTCTTATTACCATACTTGTGGTGACATAACTTGAAATGTCTAGGTCTTATTCACATGGTTTGCATCTCTTTGTTGCAGTAACAATGATCTGGATCCTAACTCTATAGTTACACCACTCATGTCGGACAAATTCAAGAGTCTAGGGTGGAAACCTGGGAAGAAAATAGAGGAAACATTGTTGGATAGTATTGAGTACTACGAGAAGGCGGGGCTCTTGCAGGATGTAGAGGGACGCTCTTGGCGCCTTCCTCACCTTTTTCATATGGCTATAGAGAAATGAAGGAAACTCTGCATGACTTCTACCTTTATCTAAATATGCTTAGAATATTGATGATGTGATATTTTATAAACATACACCAATAATATTTATGCTCAGTGGACCTTCTCTATCTTTCAATGATTCACTTTCGGCTAAATGTGTGGTTTGTCCTACAACCCATCAAATGTATGCAATAAAGTGTATTTCATTTTTCTTCTAATTTTCTTAATTCCGGTGCCCCAAGTCTTTGGTATGCACATATGCGCAACTTAAGCCATCAACGTCCGCGACCTCCTCGACTTACTGAAGAATAAGTACCCTAGTTACCCTTGCATTACCAAGTCCAACACTTCCTAAAATTTGCTTAGTACGTAAACATGCTACTCTTGTACTTTTAACATTGAATTGTCGGTGTCAAATCAATTACCGGGAAGATTATATGTGAAATTGGTGATAGCAGTTGCAATATCACAATTTGTGAAACATATGCAACATCCCAATGCAATAATAAAAAAACTAAATTGCAATATCATAGGACAGTTAACTTGTTACAACATCCAAAAATTCGCAAAGCACTATGAACCTCTCGTACCACATCAGCCATCACCCCTCCCTCCAACCATCGACACCATGGATATGTGTCTTCATCAGTAGTCGCCGCCCTCAGTAGCTCTGGCGAGCCGCCATCAGGGAGGGGGAAGGGGGATGAGGAGGTGGAGGCCGAAGGAGATAGCATAGAGAGGAGCTAGGAGGGGGAGGCGGAGGTAGCGGCAAGACGTGGAACAACATGCAGGGAGATGCATAGGAGGAGGAGGAGGAGGAGGCGGCTGCATACAACGAAAGGAGAGGGCAACAATGTGTGGAAGAGCGGAGAGTTGGGGGCGAAATTGTAGGATGGGGCGTCCGATCGGTTGGTAGGATTGGCCGCCCTAACAGTAGCATTACCAATCTAAAAACCCCTTCTGAATTCGAAAACCAAACAATCTACACCCACAAATCTCGAAAACCGACAAACAACCCACGACAAACCTGTTCATAATGGTTTTCACTTTTGAAGGGTGTTTTTACCATTTTATTTCAATAAAAAATCTGATAAACACAATATCAATTTTTAAACCACAAAAAATATCTCCGTGCTAAAAAATCTAAGAAAATTTTTAGAGATATATTGGAAAAATAAGCCCAAATAAAATATTTATAGCTCATGAAAATATATTTGTAAGCTTCTAAAAATTGGATTTAGCCCTAAAATAGGAAAATATCTAGAGAAATCTAGAAAATTCACAAAACTTTCTACTTGATGATTAAATGCTACAACAATGAAAAAGCAACACCAAACCAGCATGAATGCAACCAACATTGATGTGTGTTGCATTAATGCTACTTCCATGTCACATTTTTTATGTAGAAAGTTATCAAAATCCAATTAAACATTGATTAGAATGTTTTGGGAACTTTCTAGATAGTTTGGTGAGTTTCTTAGAGTTAAATCCATTTTTTGGAAAGTTTCTAGAGATATTCTCACAAGCTCTAAATATTTTTTTTGAGTTTCTTGTTTCCAATATATCATTAGGAATTTTCTCAATTTTTTTAATGGCAAAAAGATTTTTTTTATGATTTAAAAACTATCTTGTGTTTACCATATTTGTTATCTAAAAAGGTCCAAAACTACCGTATAAACTATTTTAAACTGTTGCATACGGTAATATATTTGGTTTTGAAGAGTTAGAGATGTATAATGTTTGTTTTTTTCGTGTAAGAGTTTTTTTTCAGTTTTGTGACAAAATAAGGGTAAAATGAACTTTATTATTCTTATTTATATCTAGTTGTATTCTTATCTTTAATAAATTATTTAGATTTGAACTAATCTTCTTTCACTTTGTAACTATTTTCGAAATACTAGTACCGGACTCTCACATTCAGGCACAAACATCCTAGTATCCTACATTTATTAAGTCTCAGCCTCTCTGAGAGACCGGCAGATGTGACACATATAGATTATGGTCATGAATTGGAACACATCTTAAAATTGATGAAGTAATCACACATACAACACTATTAATGACCATATTACTTATCAATACAATAATAATTTCAACTCAAACTAGATAAATATTTACCAATAAGAATTTTAGCCAGCTGAGTTCACTGTACCTTTCACTTTGTAACTTGATTACTAAAATAATCTCTTGCAAATCCCCAGTCCCACAATCCAACTACCGTATTGGGGAGTTGATGAAAATGTAGCACTCCAACAAAACCCAAATATCTTTCCCTTTCCCAATAATTATTGGGACAAATCAATAATCTACCCCAACTTTCCCCGTACAAAAGGGAGTTAAAGATCTTCCTTAGTTGAATTATGATGAGATTTTCCAATAACCATGAAGCAAGGACACCCCATTAGCTGGATATGCTTTAACTTGGCTACTTTAACACCAATAATTTGTTTACTTTTCACCACTTCAAACCATGTCTTACCTTTGAGATAGAAAAATAGTCCACGGAAGTTAGAATTTGTAAAAATAGTTTAAGATGTAGATCACAATAGTTAACTTCAATACCACTTTTATATATTTTGTGTAAAATGAATCAAAAATACTAAAATAGTTTACACTTATTTCCATCAAAAGAACCTATTAGATGCTTTGCTTGGTCCTAATTAATAGGCTGACCTGTTGGCCCTTCGATAAGTACTGAATCCTATCCTATACGACGAAGCACGGAACGGACAAGTGACAAACGGCTGGATCCTGGGCGGACGCTCCGGGAGCGTTCACACACGACGTGCTCGTTTATCGAATCAACTTCTTTATATGATCCAAATATTTATTGTTACGCAGTCTTTAATTTTTCTTGAAAGATGCTTTTGAACACGCTAGATACCAGTCCCAGCTAGCACTTGCGAGAGAAGCAGACCGGCTGGCCGGCGGTGGTTAGTGGAGATGGCGTCGCCGGCGGCGCCGCGGCGCGTGTGCGTGACCGGGGGCGGCGGGTACATCGCGTCGTGGCTCGTCAAGATCCTCCTTTCCCGCGGCTACGCCGTGCACGCCACCGTCCGCGACCCGAGTAAGCGCCCCGCCGCCGCCCACGCGCCCAGCTCCCCAACAGGCGGAGGAGGCCGCAGTTCTGATGTCGCCTCTGCGCGCTCGCCGTTCTGGGTTGTCAAAAGCAAGGGTCTAATGGCGGCCGACACTGTTTCAGGTGCTCCGAAGAACGCGCACCTGTGGCGGCTGGACGGGGCCGCGGAGAAGCTGCGCCTGTTCAAGACCGACGTGCTCGACACCGACGCTCTAGTAGCTGCCGTCACCGGGTGCGAGGGGGTCTTCCATGTCGCTTCACCGGTGCCCTCGGTTAAAGTTGTCGATCCTGAGGCAAGCACTTATCTCACTCGGTTCAGTTGCTTTGAATTTGTGCCTGTGTTTTCTTCTGAACTAGGATGTGTTGAACTGTTGGTTGCAGTCAGTGCACATGAGCCACATTTTGAGCACTGTTTTTGTGCCTTTTGACTGTCATAGTTCTCTTATGCGCTACTATCAAGATGCAGTTTTAATTTCTTATACATGAATTGTTTATCTTATTGACTTTTACATTTTAAGCATTGGAGATTTCTAATTGTTGCCTTAACCCTTAACAATAATGCAGTCAGAAATATTGGCACCAGCTGTTAAAGGCACCTTGAACATTCTTCAGGCTTGCTCAGCTAATAATGTGCAGAAGGTGGTTGTGGTTTCATCCACTTCTGCTGTCCATTTTAACCCGAATTGGCCTCAAGGCAAACCGAAAGATGAAAGTTGCTGGTCAGACAAAAATTAGGTTAGTTTGTTGGGGCACTGAGTTGCTGTCAGTAATAGAAGTCCACCAGAGCACCACAAGCATGCTTGAAGATGAACTTCCAGTTTAACAGATACACCCAATTGATTTTCTAGCTTCCTATCTAAGTACATTTCAGTTATCAATGCTTGTTACTAATTATTGCTACCAGGGAGTAACACTAATCTAGTTCTGCTGTCAGGACTGGTATATGGCTGCCAAGACTCTTGCCGAAGAGACAGCCTTGGAGTATGCAGAGAAAAATGGACTAACTGTTGTTACAGTTTGCCCTTGTGTGGTTTTAGGCCCACTCCTGCAGCCTGTTGTTAACACCAGCAGCGAATTTCTCATCTACGTTATAAAAGGTCGCCTATGCATTTTTCTGTTACTTTCCATTTGTTGTTGTTTATTATCAGGATAAAATTATGTGTCTGTGGCCATTTGTATGTCTGGGAAACTTACCTGCATTAATAATCAAGTGCCACCCTGATAAGGTTGAAGTTTTTAGATGGGTTCAGAATACACTGGTAACGGTGTTAGATTGCTAGCTTGAATTGCACCTGTACATCTCTATGTTCTGCCCTGCAATGTATACACAGTTTCTCTATTATGTAAAATATTAGGAGAAAATGAATAGTTTCTTAAAAATTAATCGTCCTCTACATTCTGATGTCAAGTTCTTGCCTCTGATGTTTATTCAGCAGTGCAATTATAGCAATATTAGAAACAACTCTTTTTGTTGTTATTTGTTGACATTGTTGTGGTGCTGCTGATGGATACTCAGTCCTTCTAAATAAACTCTAAACTACAGTTCTATAGGTAACACTGCTGAATTCTATTGGTTTGAGTACAGGAGGTCCTACTGTAATGAACAACATGCTGTGGCACATAGTTGATGTCCGTGATGTGGCTGATGCTTTGCTTCTGGTGTATGAGAAAGAGGAATCATCTGGGAGATACATCTGTGCACCAGATCGAATCAACACAAAAGATCTGTTGAATATTTTGAAGAAGACTCGCCCTGATTACAACTATGTAAACTGGTCAATATCTTACCGTGCCTATATTGTAGGACTAGAATAATTAGTACTTATTTATATGGTTTACAACTCTCTTCTGCAGTGACAATGATTCGGATCTTAAATCTATATTTACACCAATTACGTCGGAGAAGCTGAAGAATCTGGGCTGGAAACCAAGGAAAATGGAGGAAACATTGTCTGATACCATTGAGTACTATGAGAAGGCGGGGCTTCTGAAGGATGTCGAGGGATGTCCTTGCCGCCTTCCTCATCCTTTTCATATGGCTACAGATAAATGAAACAAATTATTTTTTGCTTCTCCTTTTATTAAATAATTACTCTCAGAACATTGTTGATTGGTACCATCATACACCAATAATGCATATGTATTGATGGACTTGCTCATTCAATTGTTTTCACCGCCAGCTAAATGTAGCTGTCTGAAAGCAAGTGTATTTTCCTTTCACCTATTCATTGTAGAAGTTCTCTGTATGTTCTCTACTGTTATTTTTGGAATTCTGATATGCTTTTGGACAGTCTACTTGTCTCCTGTTTTGTGCTTGTTTTGAGATTCACCCTAAATTTGCTTTGCTTTGCCAGTCTTCAGTGATTCAATGATAAAAAAGGAAACATTCAGATACACCAAAAGTACTAGTCCTAATAAAGACAGATCATGCTCATGGTGATGTGATTTGGTTTCAGTTTTTAACCCGGGCTTTTTTTTTCTCGAACCACGCAGGAGAACTGCGCGTCATTTCATTAAGGTACTTTTTTTTAACCCGGGCTGAGTACGAATATCACTAGTAACTTATTCCTATTTCAAATCTCTATTGGTACTAAATATTTATTTACTTCTTTTCAATGAACATACTGATGGAACACCTGCAGTATTACTGGGAGTAATTTTGCGCATGGAATGCAATTGCTTCTTATGTCTATTGGCGGTTGGCCCGCTGGTTAGCTTGCTATGATACTACCTCCATTATCATCAAACATTCAAACATAATCATATAGAAATGGGACTATATCAGGGATCATAGTGGCAGATGAAGCACCTGCGCATCTTATTCCAGAACAGTGATCGTTTTGGATTTTTACTGGCTATAGCAATCTTGTAACCTGGCCTGTACGGGTGAAACTCTTTTTCTTGTTTTATTGCAGGGAAAAAATGGATTTATTACTGTTACTTTTGTTGTTAAGACTTCATTATACTCCCTCGGTCACAAATGTAAGAATTTCAGGATTTCAGAATTTGTCCGCAAATGTAAGGACTTCTACCCAAATCCACTAAAATAGGTAGGACTAGACGCTGTCATTTATTGGCAGCGGTTGCATGATGGGTATGATTTAACTGCATCGCCTTTAGTTCCTTGATTTAAGAGTATATGCGTTTTTTTCCTCACTGATTAATTAAGTTGTCCTATAAATCTTAGGATTTCTTATATCTGTCGAAGAAGGGAGTAGTACTAGATTACCAGCAGTGAAGCATAACCTTGTTGGTACTAGGGAATCTCTCGTTCAATGTAATATAACTCATCAGGAGAGCTGTCTCAGGTACTAGGAGTGCCTGAAAGCACATGGTATTCTTAATAATGCAGAAATGTTACAAAAGGTCCAAGCTCGTGGCGCATCACTACGAACAATTCGGCATTTTGCTGCCATGACCTGTGATGACCAGGAATAGTCCCAATTAAAGAGAGTCAAGGTCACAATTCATTAACTAACTAAAAGTGTCCCCTCTCATGCCTGCACCATGCACAAGCCAAAGGCCGCGAATCTAGAGGACAATTCCTTGATTATTTGCTCTCAGCCGCCTCGCTCGCTTTAAAAAACAATAAAAAAACACAACCTAGCCGCCTCTTCTGTTGGTGCTAGCTGGTGTTTTCCTTTGGACTAACGATAGGGAGCGTGTGTGTGTGATATTAGTAGCTCCCAGTGGGGCGTGGTTGCTCACACCCACACCCACACGGCCACACCTCACGGTAACCGGCAGCGGATCGACGAGGAGATCGAGCAAGACTTAGCACCATGGGTGCCGGATGCACGGAGGGCACCGCCGGGAGCGGCGGGGAGACGGTGTGCGTGACGGGCGCCGGCGGGTACATCGCCTCGTGGCTCGTCAAGCTCCTCCTTTCCCGCGGCTACACTGTCCATATGGCACCGTCCGCGACCTCGGTACGCAACTCTCTCCTCTTACTTCTTAGTACTTATTATTGTTTGCTTATGTATGCACTAGCTAGAAAGATAGCTTTTGCAGTATAATTAAGAAAAGGAACTACATAGACAGCCTGAGAGTGAGAGGTGATCGATGATGGTCTTATTCTGGGTTTTTGTGTTTCAGGTGAGAAGAAGACCGCCCATTTGAAGCAGCTAGAGAATGCATCTGAGAACCTCAAACTTTTCAAGGCCGATCTCCTCGACTACGATGCCATGGCAGCTGCAATCATGGGATGCCAGGGAGTTTTCCATGTTGCCACCCCACTTCCTTCAGGGAAAATAACCGATCCAGAGGTAAACCTTGTTGTATTAGTTTTGTAGTATAAAATAGTTGGGTGGAGTACCCAAGATCTAGACAATAATTTTTCCACGCCTCCTAGATGTAAGTGACTGAAGGTATAGAATTTTCAGTCCAGGCCGGCAATGAGGTTAGGGTTGATTTTTGAGGTATGTCCACAAACAACAAGTGGAGAAGGATAGCCGACGGTGATCTTTATGGCCATGGAGTGAGACGTTGAGGAACGGGAAACCATGCTACAAGGAAATCATGCAAATAAGTGATCATGCATAGATCGTTGTCATCAAACGTGTGTTGTATAACAGAAGACGTGTAGGAGATGAAGCCTGATTCAACGTCATGCATATCAACGTAGTGAATGTAGTCATACACAGTAGCTCGATTGGTACCATGACAACAACAGTAGTGTCTCCAAATAGCATAGTTCCAAATCACGTATAGAAAAAGTTTTCACCAATCAATTCCACCAATCAACAGCATATCAACTTTTTGTCCATTAGCAATTGACCGGTGGAAAAGGCCGTTAGAGTTTTCACCGCGGGGCAACAATCTCTTTCTTCTCTTCAATGAAATGCTTGCTTAGACAACCAAAAAAAATGCCAGAATTAAAGAATTATGCGCACGCATCAATTCTATACTGCAAACCAAAACGCTCGCTGTCTGACAACGATGTCTATTGACACACTTGCCACAGCTTTCTGCTCTTTTTTTTTACTTCCATATTTTGTTCTCCAAACATATCATACCGTGCACAACTTTTCAGCGAGAAATGCTGGGTCCTGCGCCGAGTGGTCGTTGTTTCATCCATGGTGGCTGTTGAGATCGATCCGAAAGATTGGCCCAAAGACAAGATCAAAGATGAAGCTTGCTGGTCAGACAAAGAAGCCTGCAGGAATAACGAGGTAACAATACTGTAAACTATCAGGAGTGATGGAAATAAGCAAAGCCTAAACAACTCAAGGACTGGTTTAAAGTACCAACTTCAATCTGTGTGACTGCAGGATTGGTACTCTGTTTCCAAGATCACTTCGGAACAGGCTGCACTTGAGTATGGGAAGCAAACTGGGCTGGATGTTGTCACTGTCAACCCGGCCCTGGTATTTGGTCCCAATCTGCAGACAACGCTTAACACAAGCTGCCAGTTCCTCGTCTACTTCCTGAAAGGTTCACTCAGAAAACACATGACCTAAATATGCGGTGGATCCAGTAGTTGCAGTTTATTGTACGATTAATTATAGTTGATCATTTTATGCTGGCATGTTAACTACTATTCTTAGAGTGATAGCCACACAACATCTTTATTATCTTCATGTAGGAGGCCCCGATCAAATGAGGAACAAACTTTGGCACATCGTCGACGTTCGGGACACTGCCGATGCTCTGTTGCTGGTCTATGAGGCACCTGAAGCCTCTGGTAGGCACATTTGCGCACCTCATTTCATCAGCGCCCGTGACCTGCTAGACTTACTGAAGAGCATGTACACTGAATACCCTTTCATGAGAAAGTAAGGCTTCTCTTTCGTGAGATTTCTGTTCTCTTTCGTTCTTTTATATACTGATAAAGGGAACCTAGCAAAGTCTAACTTTGTCGTGATCTGAAATTTGCAGGGAGAGCATCTGTGACATGGATCACCCAGCTCCAATGACCTCTGACAAGCTGAAGAAACTGGGGTGGAAGGTCAGGCCGTTGAAGGAAACTATCGCTGATACAACTGAATTCTGCCGGAAGGCTGGGTTTCTTGAGGACGTGGCGGGAAATCCCTGCCGTTTTCCTGATGTTTACAACAAAATCTAGTTTAAGAATGAGAATCCACGACTGGATGAAAGCATATGTATGGCAACAGCTGCTCGCATTGTTTAGCAGCAGAAATAACTATCTTACCTCAGAAATGCCAACAAATCCCCTTCTCTTTTTTAAATGTGTTTTTATGTATCCTTATTTCGACTATAAGAAATGCCTCAATGTTGATATATTTCTTCCTTTTATCATATCTGTACTGGGTGATACCCCGCGCGATGCTGCGGAAATTTTTAAAATAAAATGTTAAAATAAAATTGAAAGTAGACCACTCCCTTGACGTAGCCACCGCTCTCGTCCGAAGCTGACAACCCAGCCACTGCCGCCCCCACCGGACCGCAGCGCAAAGTCACGAAGACCACCTCCGTGGTCATGTCCTACTTGCACTGCGGGCACATGGCCTTCGCCTCAACGGACGTCGTGGCGTAGTACCCGGTGCACATATACAGCCTGAACCTGGCCAGCACCGGCTCGCCATCAGCACCGCCAGCGCCGCCTTGCATCAGCAGGACCTCCGGGTGCAGCACCTTGGGCTGGAGGAGGTCCGACCGGTCGGTGCCGGGCTGCAGGTAGGACGCGCCGATGCGTTCCACGCTCTGGTACAGGCGGCCTATGCTGCCGTGCATGGTGCCGGCGGTGATGAGCTTCACTACGGCGCCGATCGTGAGCGTCAGCAGACTGAAGACGAAGTCCAGGATCGAACTCCTTGCCGGCTTCCGCGAACAACACTTTCTTCGTCTCGTTGTTGACCAGCAGCTTGAGGGAAATCTTGGAGGAAGCCATGGATCGACGGGCTGTGGTGCTCTGGTTCGTTTCGTTTCTTTCGATTAATAAGGTGGCAAGTGGTGCAATACGCTCGCATGTGTTTGGTTTTATAGCCGTAGGAACATGACTTTTCAGTTTATTTTTTTAGGAATATGAATCGTTTGAGTTGCTATAACTAATTGTAGTCATCGCCTTGGTTTCTGATGACGACACTAGGATTCAATTGCTATAAAGAGAACTTTTCATCTTCTCAACGCACTTACTTTTTTTAATTCAGAAGCTAAGCACACTTCTTGTTGTTTTTGTGGTGAGAACGAAGAGTTGCATCCGTGACTGCCATAATCGCGCAAATATATTGATGAGAAGATGCATAAGAGGCTCTTGATCTGCCAAAGTGCTGGCACGTCAGTGGGCAGCGAGGTGGTGGGAATTAAAGGTCCGGATATGTGAAGAATGACATGGCACAGCTGAGAGTTTAAAGAATTCCTTAGTGGAGAGCTAAAACTAAGTTTTGTATGATGATTGTGGTGATGGACTAACTCATCCTCCCGTCGTCAACTTAAAAGTAGGTTAATGGTACGACCAACAAGCTCCTCGTACAAAAATCATTTTTACTATTATTACTACTAATGTTTTATGATGTTTCCGTCTTATCTTTAACCTACCCCATCCTACTTGGGACTAGAAGGCTTTGCCATACGCCCATACTCAATCAACATATAAGTTCTCTGCATGTGTCATATATATTGTCCTTGTTTACATAATCCAAATTACTATTAAGATCAGACTGTCTGCATATCCCTTGTGTTTTGCGTGTTTTCTTAATTTAACGCTGTTATTCCAACCTTTAGGTCCAACAAAGTAGTAGACCTATGTCACGTGCGAGAAATTTAGATTTTTTTCCATTATTCTGGCTTCGTAAATTTGCCATTTTCAACATTGATTTCACAAAATTGCTATTGTAGCTGTGGGTACTGTGGGACCAGGATCCCTGTGGCCACTTATCCAGAGGATTAAACTTCTCGGCAGAGAGAGTTCGATCCGACTACTCAAACCAGTCGGCTATGGTGCAAGACGGCGTAGCAGATTGGAATAACTAGTCGTGTACAGATAGGAAGCTCCCCAAAGTATTATGTTGTAGTTCTCCATGTTGTATACGACTAGGATTGTACAAACCGACTTGTAACCCTGCCTCCCGGACTATATAAGGCGGGGCAGAGACCCCCTCAAAACACACATCATACAATCACACGTGCAATACAATCAAGCACACAGGACGTAGGGTATTACGCTACTCGTGGCCCGAACATGTCTAAATTTTTGTGTTGTTCGTGTACTGTCGCTCCAAGAACTAGGCGAGACCCACGAATCTACTCTCTGGGGTACCCCCAGATAGACGTGCTCGACATAATTCATTGACACTTGGCGCCCACCGTGGGGCTCACTCGTCGAAGCTCATCGACAGGCGCGATGGGATGCACTTTCAGAGCCGCCGGCGTCGAGAAAGGCGCGACTTTCGTCATCGGCTCGTGGACCTTCGTCTCTGACGGCAAGCTTGGCTTCGAGTCATTCCTAGCAGATCAACCAGGGCCCTACTCGACGACGGCGTCTCCATCAAAACCACTTCAAGGTCTCGTCGAGAATCAGCTCTCGACGACTTCATCGGGATCGACATCGACTCCGACTCCAAGTCCGACTGGGATTCTACAAGTCGAGGCCGGGCACAACTCTTTTCCAATCATGGAAGGAGCTGGGAACTCCGAGCTGGCTACGCCATCGAATAACCCCCTGGCCCGACTCCCGTTCGAACTCTCCAATACTGCAGCTGTATATCAACATATGTATGCCGCGAAGCAAGAAGACAAGACGATCAGATCACCCAGCCAGATCGTGACTACTTACAAGAACTCTGAGTCGGCCTATGGGCCATCAGAGGACGAAGATGAAGACGATTTCACGGTCTTGCTGAGTGATTCTCCAGACAATATTGCGCGTCTCAACCACAGCGCATACTTCAAGACCGACTTTTCCCTTGAGCAACCACTCGTTCAGCTCCCATCAGGACTCATCGTGACCAACTCCCCAGGAGGACGCCTTGTTCACCGGCCCGGCACGATTCCAACTGATTCCTGCTGGGACAACGAGTCGAGATTGAGTGCTGCAATACTTGAGAACCTGCCCTACCAAGACGGCAGAACCGCTTCAGTCACTTCTTCCTCTGGCTCGACAGGGAACAATCTCTCCAGCGCTCCAAGCCTATTGCTGCCTGATCCTAGCTGGCAAGTCTACATGGCGGGCGCATCAGGACAAGGCGATCAATATGACAGAGAGCTCATGGGCGAAATCTCCGATGAAGAACCAACCATTGTTGGAGAATCGGATCAGCAGAAGACGGCTAGGCGATCAAGGAACGTAAAGCGCAGGCAAAGACGTGTTAATGCAGCAAGGCGTGCTACCGCCACACGAAACCTTGATCGAGACTTCCAGATGGTTGGTGATCAACCGATCTTACCCGACGCCCCAGAAAATTTATCCGTTGCCGCTGAAATCGTCAAGTCTATGCCCAATACAAATGAAATCGACAGGCACCTTGATTAATCTGCCATTTTCAACTTTTTTTATTCATTTTCATTTGTTTTCCCATTAAATTGTAGGGGAAATGACAATACTAACCCTGCCACTTCAGATCGAACACAACCACAACGCCGGATGCCATCATGCCAGTCCCCCTTGGCTGCCGGGCCACCTCCTGCGCGCTCTTTCCATCTGTTCCCTTCCTCAACACCAGTCGTTCTCCTCCAACCTGCTACCCCAACCTTTTCCGGCGGCCGAGATCAAGCTCCTGCTGCTATAGTTATGTTTCAGGGATGTAGAGTTCAGCTGATCCTCGTCAACAAAAATTATGTCTTTGGTGTTGTATGTGGTCTTACAACTTCGTCTCGTAGACTAATCAACGCTTCTAGCCTTCTACTGATGGAGATTAGTGGATGGCTAATTTCTAATAGACAAAAACAAGACAGCACCCATAACAATAGAGTTCCATGCTTTTTATAAACATGCAAAGTCTTACAAGCAGCAACGAGCTTCACACATAATAGCACCGTCAAATACAACAACAACGACATTTAAATCAAAGTTGGTACATGTCCATAACAAGAGAAGAAAAAATGCGCACACAATCACAATCCGTGTTGTTGCTGTCTTGTGGGACTAGATTTTGTTGAAAAGAGGAGGGAAACGGCAGGGTGCCTCTCCATCCAAATCCTCAAGAAACCCAGCCTGCTGGCAGAACTCGACTGTGTCCGCGATTGTCTCCTCCAGCGGCCGGCAGCTCCATCCAAGCTTCATTATCTTCTCAGACGTCATCGGAGCTGGGTGATCTCTATCACATATGCTCTCCCTGCCAATCAATTATTGCCAAACAAGAAGTAGCTCAGATTTCGACACCAGATTCGGTGTTAAAAAAATTTTGAACAGCAGAGTGCAAACAAGTTTTTACTTTGTGATGCAAGGGTAATCAGGGTATTTGCTTTTCAGCAAGTCTAGGAGGTCCCGGACGCTGATCACATGAGGTGCACAGATATGCCTGCCAGAAGCTTGAGGCACCTCGTAGACCAAGAGCAGCGCCTCGGCAAGGTCACGGACGTCGACGATGTGCCAGAGCTTGTTCCTCACCTTGTCAGGGCCTCCTGCATATATCAGCGCTCAAAGATGAAGTGCTCGTGTTAAACAAACTGCAACGACCCAGCTCCACGAAGCAGGAAGTAGTTGCGGTGTGATGCATGGTCCAAACCTTTGAGTAAGTAGATGAGGAACTGGCTGCTTGCATTTACAGTCGGCTGCAGCAAGGGACCAAACACCAACCCAGGATTGATAGTCACCACATCGAGGCCAGTTTGGTCCCCGTATTCAAGCGCCGCCTCTTCTGATATGATCTTGGCAACCGGGTACCAGCTCTGTAGTTAAGTGGGTAGAAAAGTGACAAAACCTTAAAAAATAAAAGTGAAAAAAAACATTTTACTTGGCAGTGAATTGCTGGATGTATGATCAGAGCTTGTTTATGTGTGTGAGTGTGACAAGTTACCTCAATACTCCTGCAGAATTCTTGGTCTGACCAGCAGTTCTCATCTCTGATCTTGCCGTCGGGCCAACCTTTCGGGTTGATCTCGACGGCAACCATGGACGACACAACCACTAGTCTCTGAACATTCGCGGCCGAGGCAGCCTTTAGTACATTTGTGGTGCCGGTAACAGCAGGAGCCAACATTTGTAGCTGCACGGGTGTTTACGTATGACATAGATCAGATGTTGTAAGGATGAGACTATTGATCTTTCCTATCTAATGTTGCCTGTGTCTGAGTAAAATATCAGATCCGAGGAGTACAGAACTTGCCTCTGGATCAGTCAACTTCTCTGAAGGCACTGGAGTGGCCACATGGAAAACTCCCTGGCATCCCACAATGGCAGCAGCCATGGAGGCGTAGTCCAGGAGATCAGCCTTGAATAGCCTGAGGTTTTCGGCAGCATTCTTGAGCCGCTTCAGATGCGCTGTCTTGTAGTCACCTGAAACAGCAGCCGACAGAACGTACGGGCCATCACGTACAGCTCAAGTTTTCTTGCATGCGAATGCGAACGCAAACTAGAAACAATCCAGCAAGAAAGGAAGGCCAATATAATGTCAGGTTATTGCCTACCCAGGTCTCGGACGGTGGCGTGGACGGTGTAGCCGCGGGCGAGGAGGAGCTTCACGAGCCACGACGCAATGTACCCGCCCCCGCCGGTCACACACACCACCGTCGAACTTCCGGGCATCATGGTGTGTTCGTGTTGACGCCGCCTGCTCCGTGTCTCCTCGGCTACTCTGCTCGTCAGCTGCCCTGCAACTAGTACTTGTAACTTGTTTGTAAAGCAGGCGGGCAGAGCCCAAGGGCCAAGACCAATTCTCATGCGAAATGGATTAGAATTTAGTGGCTCTCTGAGTCCATAGTACTCTCTCCTGTTACGGAGTATGTAATAATTGTCTACTCCCCGTTCCTTATTAATGTCGCCGTTGATTTTCGTGTCACGATTTAGATTCGATTTATAGAAAATATGTACAACATTTTAATCTCTAAATAAATTTATTAAAAAACTAGATCAAAAGATCTATCCAATGATACTAATTATGCACCTTAAATATTAATATATTTTAATATAAAATCAATTAAAGTTATTTATCGGGAAATGAGAAAGACAGTTATTTAGGGACGGAGGGAGTACTCAACATGGCGGATTTTCCTGGTGACGTGATGGCGCGGCCGGCAAACATCGAATCCAAAAATTGAACAACTAATAACTTAGTTTATCCATTGTTACACAATTTAATTGGATCACAGCTTAACACGTTTAACATTTGGACAATTTCTTCCTTTCTCTAAAAACAAACTCCCCACACATATTTTCATACATTTGTACGTATTATTTATAGAAAAACAAACAACTGTAACCCTCATCTCAAGGCGTGTACAGATGGTGAACCTTATGACGGAATCCGACCTATCTGGATTTGAATCCTAGACTCAATGCATGAGTACTCGTTTTTTCTAGACTATTTCATGAATTAGCGTCATTAAAAAAAATAGTGGTAGATCACATGGTTATTCACAACAAAGCGTACATAGTAATTTCGTCAATTCATAGTCTAGGATGGGTGTATGTGGTACACATATATTATTGACTTCATCGATCAATCTCAAGGTCTAGAAGTAAAGACTGCGTGCATATGGTCATAGATGAGTACACGTGTATATGATTGTGTAACTGTATTTTCTCGTAAAAACTTGACGTGTACATAAGAAACAATGAGTGTCCATCCAAAACTCCACACATATTTGCGTTTGAATGGTAAATGACCGCCGTCGTCATCAATGCAAGACGTATACAGAACAGACAATGTGTGTCAGCATCCATCATGTCTTTCTCAAATATCTGGATCGATATCTCTCTCCTCTGATTTGTGCATAAAGCCAACTAATAATAGGAAACCCATACACTACTACAGACATTTATTGAGGCAGATACTTTTATTTACAGAGGCGGACAACATCGTCTGCCCCTGAAGATCCATTTGTAGGATCGGATCTTGTGTGATGTTCCGATCTACTATAAATAACTTTTGTTTCTAGAAGTGCATCACTAGATCGCCCACCCCTAAAGATTCATATAATCTTTACGCACTGTCAGATTAAAACATTAGGTCTCGTAGTAATTAGTCAAGCTTAACATTCTGTGCTTGGTTTCTAGAATACTGTTACCATGATATCAATATCATTGCTTTGGACATATAATTTTTAGTATGAACAAAGATTTGGCACTTGCCTGAGTTAGCAGAGTTGTCAAGGTGCTGGATATCCAACTTGTTGCTGATACGCTATGGCTACTTCGCCTAGAAAGTAGAAATTAAATCAAGGGATAGGAAAAGATCATATTATTCACTTAAGACATTACTCATACATAGGTCTTGGAACTAGCGCATATGTTGTCTAAGGCTTGATGCATAACGCATGAACAAAACCCGTGCCATTCTATGATGGCTCATTATTGTCACGACTCAAATCTCATGACAGTGCCGCATGCGTATGAAATTTTGATTCTTTTTCCATACACATACAAGGCAAAAATGTGAACATCATCATAGCTCAGCCAACACCTTCCTTATTTTTATTATGAGTTACATAAAATGGTACATCAAGTTTATTTTATTTTTCCCATCACTCCACGCATCCTATTCTTGAAGATGTAGCAGGTAGAGCCTTTTTCCCATGCAACCTAGCTATGCATACAAGTCACCATCACCCATCTCACTCAAGTCAGAACCACCTTCTGCGCATATCACAAGGGAGAGCTAACATGAGTATGCTTACACATACTCAGCAAGAATATTAGAAAATCAGATAATTAAATTAATACTTATTAGCTCCAATAATCATATACACATATACTCTGCAGAGATATGCTATGAATGTACCGTCACCAATCTTCCACCTTTAATTTTATTATAGAGTACTGCCCTTCATCTGAGAATCACGTCACCAAAAGCCCTACTTGTGTGAGTTGTTCTTACTCACACAGACCACAACCGTCTGTGCATCATTATTTCAGGCTTTGATCGTCTCAGGCTGAGCATACTACTTACTTACCCAAGATAGTGACGGTATTATTTCATGTGAAAACAACTAAATTATTAAGTAAATAAGATTAGCAGATATGCGCAGTCTTGCCTTGACTGGCCAGTGGATTCGTTGCTGGTGATTTCCCTGATTAAATGAAGTAAATTAAATTACTAGTCATATTAATTTGCCTAACAACAGTACCGGTTGAAAAAGGCTGGGCAAAGCTAGATCTGCATGCAACAGTACGCTATCTAAAAACATTTGATTAAAAAACATGGTAGCTAAATATATTCATGCGGCATGCTGTTCATAAGAAAGTATGAAAGACACCATCATGAATAGTTGGGCTACAAACACACCTAGTGACTAAACTAGTACTTCCTATTCTTTGCTGCTGCATGCGGCTAAGCTACGTAAAGGAGGGACCGAAAGAGACAGGTACCTGATCTTGCTATTCCTTTCAGCAGTTCCCCTAGCGAGCTCCTAGCACGATGTGTGTGTGGTGTGGTATGCTGGCGTACAGCAGAAGTGCAGGCAAGATCACTATTTATAGCTGGGGAGGAGAGTGTAGGGGAGAGAGATTTTTTACAGCAGGGAGGCGGCAAGTTTAACTCCACTACTACTCTTATTGTTTTATTTTTTTACCGTGCATCCTTATCTGTTGGAGCCGGCCTCATCCATTCGCTGGCACCGTGCTCATCATGACGTAAATGAGGACAAGCATACGGCTGTTATTTTGCTTCTTTTGCTTTCATCTACTGCAAACATGGTTTCTCCTTTAAAAAAACGGATGTATGTTATTATCATTTCTTTATTTACTCCTTAAGCATAGTGTATATTAATATTAATATTATTTATTTATTTTTTATTAGGATCTTACACTCATCATCAATCATAGGCCTTGTTTGGATTAACTCCAGCTTATAGTCAAAATAAGCTGAAACTAGAAGCCAAACAACATGTTTTTTTACAATTTTTTTTGTCATGCTTCTCCCCACTGCCCCCATTTCTACTAAAACGTAAAAGCAGGTTCAGACCCACTTCTCAAATAAGCGTTATTTCTATATTTATACAGCTTACCTGAGAAACGCTTCTCACAGCCGTTGTTCCAAACAGGGCCTGGACAAGGTTTAATTTAGAGTTGCATGATGAAAAACTATCTGAATGATGAATAAAATTATTTTATTCCAGTTTCTAACCTTTTTTAATTTAAGAAAAATAGTATGATGATTATTAACTAGGTTTATTTTATTTCTCAGAATGAAAGAATTATTTTGAAATAAATCTGGGTTTAAATGGGCTATTGGGCCCAAATAGGGGTAACCTCGCCTAGCCTAACCCGAGACCAAAATCTATCCTAGCCCAACCTGGCCCAAGTCTGGGAGCAACCCAGGCCCAAATTAGCCCTTCCCCCTCCCCTCTCTGTCTCTCTTTTGTGATTGGATTTTGTCAGTTTTTTTAAAAAAAATTAAACCTACACAGGAATCCTTGGTCACTAGTCAAAGGTGAATCGTCCAAAAAATCACTCTACCTCCAATATATCATGCCTGGTTAGTCCGAATATCCTACCTATTTATACCTACTTCAAATCACTCTTGGCTACTAAAAATATTCACTTCTTTTCTGTGAACACACTGAAGGAATGAATATCGGAGGCCGGTACTAGGATCAATTTTGCGCATGGCATACACTTGTGAAGGACCGATATGGCGACCAGAGAGGGGGAGTGAATGGGAGCCAATTAAAATTTCTTTCAAAACTTGGCCTATATCCCAAAGTTCACAACCCGGGAAATCCTCACAGACTTGTCTAGATCGCGTAGTCACAACGGACCTACCAATCTAAGGAACAAGCCTCAAGCAACAACAAACTAGCGGAAGCAACTCTAGCAAATGGAATGAACGCTTGTCAGTCAGAGCGCAGCGGACCGTCCGCACGGAACAAGCGGACTGTCCGCGGATGCGGCGGACTGTCTGTCCGGTCACGGCGGACCGTCCGAGATCTCGGCGGACCGTCCGTAAAACATCTCAAATTTCCAGTAGCTCCGGGCACTTCGAGCAGACAGTCCGAGCTCCTACCGCGGACTGTCCGCCAGTGTCGCGGACCGTCCGAGGTGGTCACGCGGACCGTCCGTGAAAACACTTAGCCAAATCCGACGTTCGGCAAAAACAACAGGTCGCACGGACCGTCCGCCAAGCAGGTGCGGACCGTCCGCGGTGACGACGGACCGTCCGACTAGATCGCGCGGACCGTCCGTAAAAGTCGTCGGACGAACAGAACGAACAGCTACAGTAAATCGCGGGATTCCTCTCCCAAATCCATCACCGGATCTCCCAAACCACTAGAGCACTTGAGGCAAAACTTTGGGGAGATGATTAGCACCCTAGGGTGAAGATATGCCCCAAAAATCTTGACCTCTAACGCCCTACAAATCGAGAAATCGCGGATCACACGAACAAGGCCCCTTCCCACGAGTTCATCCCCAAATTCTCAAATCGAGACCGATTCCCGGCGTTTGAGGGGGCAAGATCATCAACAAAGAGGCGCAAGGCACTCACCCATGATCCCCTCAAACAAATCCGAAGCCAAACGATCTAGAAACGACGAATCGAGCCAAGCACAAAAATACCCAAAAAATAGCTCCGAAAATCCCGAAAAAGATAAATCTCAGATCTTGCAAAGGACACAAACTTGAGCACGAAATTGATCTTTGGATTACTTCACGTGGTTCGGTTACAAGCCACTCCTAGCAACAATCAAAGCTAGGATGGCAAAAAGATCACACAAAGATCTAACTCTCTCCTCTCTTCCTCTCACCAAGAGCACCCCAACTAGAAAGAGCACTCCCACCCTACTGACCAAAAGAGATGGCTGCCCAATCAGCTACTCCTCCTATATATAGAGCCCTCCGGACAAATGACTGAAGTGCCCCTACACTAGGAGTTACAACTCAAGCCCACGCAGGGGCATTTTGGTCAATACATGAATAGACCCATCGAGCGGACACGCATCCATCGAGCCTTGCTTACCTCCGACGCAAGCTCCTCGATCACGCCGCGTGTCCCCCGCTTCGAAGCTTCCCGACGCGCCCGGATATCGTCTCCGTCACGCCGAGCCTTCGGTTGATGGTTTTCTGGTAGCACCATCAAACCCCGCGTACTTGGTCCAGCCTCCACGCCAAGCCTTTCACCTCCGGCTCCCGGACGGTCTACTCGATCTTGCCTCGTTCCTTGACTTGGCCACGCCCAATGTACCGGCTCGATCACCTTCATCCACGTTGCCTTGCTTGTTCTTGCACCATGTGAACCGCACTTGATCCCATCGGCCACCGGGTCCCTCGAACCAAGCCTACTTGTCTCTCCGCTCCTGGGAGGCCGCTCCGGCTAAGACCTTTCGCACTTGTCTTCACCTGCACCAATGCAAACCAAGCCGCATTCTACATCTGCAATACTTGAGCCAAGACGAACGTCAGTCCACACAACGTTGTCAACCACTCATCACGAGTGCATTGACAACACACCACTTCATCATAGAGGTTACACAACACTCACAACAACACAACACAAAGCCTCAAATCATCCGGTCAATCACTCATCATATACAAACCAAGGCACATCTCAACTTGGTTTCTCAACTTGTTACTTACCACCTCCAACATCATGGAACACGATCATATTGAAAGGAAGCTACAGTATGATCATAGTGGCAGATGAAGCACCTAGCGCATCTTATTTCAAAAGAGTAAGCATTTTGGTTTTTTATCGGCTAAATTATACCGAAAAGGAGACCTCTCGCTGGTACTCTTAATATTTTTTTTGAAAAAAGAACTTCATTATCGTAGGATTTAGCTGTACGAAGCATAAACGAGCAGGTGCAAGGGAATCTCTCGTTCAATGTAATATAACGTATCAGGAGCTGTCCAGTACTAGGAGTGCCTGCAGAAAGCACATGCTAATATGCTATTCTTTATGGTCGAAATGTTCAAAAATAATAAAAAACTCCTGGTGCACACATCACTGCAAACAATGCACGGCCTTTCTTGCCGATTTGTGATCCGCGAAGATCAGAAATACTGTAGCCCCAATAAAAACACTAGCTCCCCCTCGTGCCTGCACCATCAACGATCCAGAGGCGTACGTGAATCTAGAGGAAAAATGCCTGATTAATTGACTTGACTTGACTCGACTCGTGCCGCAGGCAGGTCTTGGCCACACACTCCTTATTCTGCTGGTGCCAGTACGTGCTTCCTTTGAACAACGATAGGGCGCGTGTGATCTGCCTTATATTAGTAGCTCAAGCTGCTCACGGCCTGACACTGGCAGCGGACCGGATCCACGACGAGGGCAAAGAGTTGCTGAGAGCAGCGTCGCGTTGCACAAGAATACAAGATGGGCGCCGGACGCAGGGAGGGAGCCGCCGGGAGCGGCGGGGAGACGGTGTGCGTGACAGGCGCCGGCGGGTACATCGCGTCGTGGCTCGTCAAGCTCCTCCTCGCTCGCGGATACACCGTCCACGGCACCGTTCGCGACCTGGGTACGTAGCTCTTACTCTCACGTCGATTATGTGCACTAACAAGATACTAGTTTTGAAGTGTGTGTGTGCGCGCGCGCGCAGCGACAGCTTCAGAGGTGATGGTCTTATTCTGGGATTTTGTGTTTCAGGTGAGAAGAAGACCGCCCACTTGAGGCAGCTGGAGAATGCGTCTGAAAACCTCAAACTTTTCAAGGCCGATCTCCTTGACTATGACGCCATGGCAGCTGCAATCGTGGGGTGCCAAGGAGTTTTCCATGTTGCCACTCCAGTTCCTTCAGTGAAAATAACTGATCCAGAGGTAACCCTTGCTGTAGCATACTATTAGATTTGCAAACTTTTAGTTTGGAGTACCAACGTTCTATACAATTTTTTCGGAAAAATATGCAAATTATTATCCTTAAGTATGGAAAAAATCTGAATAACCCACCAAACTATATTTTGATTCATTTTACCCATACAAATATCTTAATCGGTTCAACGTACCCCTTCATAATATTTATCTTTTTATTTATTTCTACATACATATAATTTTATGGGATGATAGATGGTAAGGAGTATTTTAAAAAATGCAATGTAATTTTTTCATCATCATTTCTCATAAATTTTTGTATCAATATAATTAATTTATTATTAAATATAATAGTTTTTCAAGTATGATGAAACATATCATATTATATATTTTTGAATAGTCTATGTTGCCCTCTATCATCCCATAACAAGCATATTTAAATTTAAAATATGCGAGCATATTTAAATTTGAAAAACAATTACATGCAAGAATTCATATTATATATTTTCAAATCATGCTAGCATATTTAAATTTGAAAAACAATTACATGCAATAATTCAAGAACTACGTGCACCATTGATAATCCGATATTTGCAAACAAAAACGCTCATTGTTGGAACGATGTCCGTTCCAACTTGCTCACAGCTTTCTGTTATTTCTCCAAATATATCATGCCTTGCACAACTTTTCAGCGAGAAATGTTGGGTCCTGCTGTTAATGGCACCACAAACGTACTCAAGGCTGCCTCAGCTGCGAATGTGCATCGAGTGGTCGTTGTTTCGTCCATGGTGGCTGTTGAGATCGACCCGAAAGATTGGCCCAAAGACAAGATCAAAGATGAAGATTGCTGGTCAGACAAAGAAGTCTGCAGGAATAACGAGGTAACTACTAGTGCTGTAAACTAGCAGCCGTGATGGAATCATGGAAACAAGGAAATCTTAATAAACAACTTCAGACCTTATTTGAATGTGCCAACTTCAGTCAGTATCTAGTATAGCAACCTTGAATTCGTGATTCCCCTCTGTGTGACTGCAGGATTGGTACTCTGTTGCCAAGATCACTTCGGAACAGGCTGCACTTGAGTATGGGAAACAAACCGGGCTGGATGTTGTAACTGTCAACCCAGCCGTGGTCTTTGGTCCCCTTCTGCAGCCAACACTTAACACAAGCTGCCAGTTCCTCGTCTACTTCATGAAAGGTTTCACTTATCACACATGACCTAAATATGCGCTGGATTCCCTTTTTTTAGTGAAAATGCATATCCATTGCAGTTTTTGTACTATTGATTTCAGTTGATCATCTTATGCTCACATATTAACTACCATTCTTCATGCAGGAGGCCCTGATCAAATGAGGAACAAACTTTGGCACATCGTTGATGTTCGGGACACCGCCGATGCTCTGTTGCTGGTTTATGAGGCACCTGAAGCCTCTGGTAGGCACATTTGCGCACCTCATTTCATCAGCGCCCGCGACCTGCTGGACTTACTGAAGAGCATGTACACTGAATACCCTTTCATGAGCAAGTAAATCTTCTCTTACCTGACATTTCTCGTGTTCTTTCATTGTTACATATAATGATAAACGGAACCTAGCAAGTTCTAACTTTGACATGACCTGAAATTGGCAGGGAGAGCATCTGTGACATGGATCACCCAGCTCCAATGACGTCTGACAAGCTGAAGAAACTGGGTTGGAAGGTCAGGCCGTTGAAGGATACTGTCGCGGATACGATTGAGTTCTGCCAGAAGGCTGGGTTTCTTGAGGACGTGGAGGGGAATCCCTGCCGTTTTCCTGAAGTTTACAACAAAATCTAGCTTAAGAAAGAATTAAGGACCGGATGAAGCACGTGCACATGTATGGCAACTATTTGGCTTCGGCTGCTTGATGCTTATTTTTAGCAGCAGAAATAATGAACTTGACTTAGGAACGCCAATAAGCCCCCTCCCTTTCTTAATACATTGTTATATATTCTGATTTAAATATGGTATTATTGCTATTAGAGCAATTCCAGGAATATTTGAATGGTATTTTGAGGCGAATGCTAAAGTTGTTCTTGCTGCTGCATAATTTTTTATGCTTTTCCAAATAAAAAAAATTATGCTTTTCCCTAGACTCACTGAGCTTTATGTATCCCAGCTTGTTTTCAAAAGTTCTCTGCATGTGTCCTATCGTCCTTGTTTTCATAATCCAAAATAGTTTGTGCGTGTATGGCTGCAAATTTATTCCGCTTATGGCTGCAAATAAGTAAACTAATGATATAGCAGACTAGCAGTAGAGTTAAAGGAGAAGAGATGATAAAACTATTTTTTATGCAAGAAATCCGCTTGGCTCGAATCAATGTCACGTTGTTCGACTTGACGGGCCACCTCACGTGGTGGGCTGCGCGCTATCGGGCTGCACCAAAAATTGTCTTCCAATCTGGATAGGAGAAGAGGAAGACAATTTCTGTTGCCGTGCACTCGCGCTGTCTCGGGGCCAGAAGTCCAGAACTGACTGATCCCAATTCCCAACGCCATGGCCGGGCGTGCGGAGGAGGGACCTGCAGCCGCCGCCGCGAGCGGGAGGAAGGCGGTGTGCGTGACCGGCGCCGGCGGGTACATCGCGTCGTGGCTCGTGAAGCTCCTCCTCTCCCGCGGATACGCCGTGCACGCCACCGTCCGCGACCTCAGTACGCACGCATCTCTCTCCCTCTGCTCGGCCGATTCCCATCTTCTTCTTGACCACCGGCCACGCCCGCTTGCGTGAAGATCCACCCCTCCCCTGGCGTTGTTTCAGGCGACGAGAAGACGGCGCACCTGAAGCGGCTGCCGAAGGCCTCCGACTCCGATTCCCAAGGACTCAAGCTTTTCAGGGCTGATCTGCTCGACTACGACGCCATGGCGGCCGCGATTGCCGGGTGCCGGGGAGTTTTCCGTGTCGCGACTCCGGTTCCATCCGGGAACCTGACCGATCCAGAGGCAAGTTTTTTTTTTCTAACCTTACGAACACCAGCAGCAATTCAGGAAGCAGTCTGCAGCGCTTGATCCGTGCATCAAATTAAAGGGATTTTTTTATTTTGCTAAGCAGCAAATTTAAAGAGTTGGTGCCGGGATGCAAAAGAATGGTAAGAACTAAGGAATCAATTAATTGTAAAACTAAAACAACTATCAAGACAGATTCGGTAATCTTGGAGACAAATGTAGCAGTACAATTATTTTCAGTGACACCGTTCTGGCAAACCAACCGTTGAGGACCTAGGCAATAACTCTGAGATCGACATAAAAGGCAATGAATCTGGAAAGGAAAATAATATATTGATAGCTAGGAATACATGGACGGCAGAAATTTAAAGATACTGTACTATTAAGACTTTAAGAGTGCAGGTTTTCGGTTTTGGCCACTTCCAGCTGACAAAAAAAAAGAACTATCAATATGCAATTTGATTGTATACATGTACAAAATAATGGCCATAATATTAATGTTTTTTGTTCATTGCATTGTTCAGTCTAGCCATGTTAACTACAACATTCCTGATTGACCATGCAGCGAGAAATGCTAGGTCCTGCTGTTACGGGTACCAAAAATGTTTTGGAGGCTGCTTCAGCAGCTAATGTTCGTCGAGTGGTGGTTGTCTCGTCCATGGTCACCGTCGAGATCAACCCAAAAAACTGGCCCAAAGACAAGATCAAGGATGAGAGCTGTTGGTCAGACAAAGAATTCTGCAGGAACAACGAGGTACTAATTGGCAAAAAATGGAGTTAATTTTACCTCCTCGGAAACAAAATGGACATTCGTTTCCAACTTTGAGCATCGCACTTTGACTGTAAACGTGCAGGACTGGTATTCAGTAGCAAAAATCACGTCAGAAGAGGTGGCGCTCGAATAGGGTCGGCAGATCGGGCTCGACGTTGTGACCATCAACCCGGCACTGGTGCTTGGCCCCCTGCTGCAGCCGATGTGCAACACCAGCTGCCAATTCCTCGTCTATTTCTTGAAAGGTTCTGAACTTCTGATCACACGCATTACTAGTTGCAGCTGATTACTGAATAAATGTTCTGAATGCCGAATTGCCGATGCAGGGGGACCTGACCGGATGAGGGACAAGCTCTGGCACATCGTCGACGTCCGCGACGTCGCCGACGCGCTGCTTCTGCTCTACGAGGCGCCTGCAGCCTCCGGCAGGCACATCTGCGCGCCTCATTTCATCGGCGCTCGTGACCTGTTGCGCCTGTTGAAGAAGATGTACCCTGGCTACCCTTGCATAAACGAGTACGTACACCTCTTCATCTCTGAAAGATCATCCATTCAGTGAAGTGTCAAGTTTCCATGATGCCGGAACACGAAAAGCTTATGCATATAGCTCAATCGGCGATTGGCAGGGAGAGCATCGATGACATGGATAACCCTGCTCCGATGACGTCTGACAAGCTGAGGAAGCTGGGGTGGAGCTGCCGGCCGCTGGAGGAGACGATCGCCGACACGATCGAGTTCTGCGAGCAGGCTGGGTTTCTCGGTGATTCGCAGGGATCGCCCTGCCGTTTCCCTCCTGTTTACAACAAAATCTAGCTTCACAAAGGTCAGAAGGATCTGGGAGCAGAGCTGCAGAAGGATGGTATAGGCTCTTCTTTCATGTTGCAAGACATTCTACCACAGATGCTTGATGCCTGCATATCGTTGGCAGTAAGCCAGTAACTGTGATAAGGTACAACTCCTTGGCATCAAAACAACAGTAAGATGTCATTTTGCTGCCACTAATAAAACCTTATGCCGTTCCATGTAGATACGACTTTGCCGGAGATTGTACTTTGTACGTAATAGAGTTGCATTGCGTCGTGTTCCAACTAAAGAAGGCGATGGCTAGTCCCTAGAAAGGCCGAATATTTCAGGGCGTACAAAAAAAAATCGTAAGTTAGAAGTTGAAAATCTAATTTATATATAGGTATACAAGGCCTCTAGAAGTCTAGAGCACAATACGCAAACCTCGGAAGATTGACACAGATTTATCGAAATATCATGCTTATTTACAGTTTTTTTCTTAATCCCGTGATCAATGACGTATAAATCAGAGTTTATCCTAGACGTGCTGCTTCTGCAACAGTAGTAGTATATACCACCACCATTATTGTTTTTTTAGAATTACCACCATTATTGTTGTGCAAGAAAGATACTCCCTCCGGTATCATATTAGAAGTCGTTTAGGACAGCGACACGGTCACCAAAGAACTTCACTTTTCTATAAAAATATTTATTAAAAAGTTATATATGTATATTTTTATAAAAGTAATTTTTAAGACCAATCTAATTATATGATTTTCACATTTCTAAACTCAACGGTTTAAATATTATTCATGATTTATATTTCCAATGTTTGACTCAAACCTTTTCTAAAACGACTTCTAATACGATACGGAGGCTGTCGTTACCTTATAAGGGCTGTCGTTTAAATGAGTATGGCGATAGTTACCTTTTCAAAGCCCAGCCCTGAAGTCTTCAAAATTAAAAGCCCAAGCCCATCAGACCGAGGCAGCGGATTGATGCTCGTCTAGAAGCTTCCGCCCACACCTCGTGGCCCACCGTCAGCATCAGACTTGGCCCGCCGAGAATCACGGAAATGCCCCTGGCCACCATTTCTTTCCCCTCTCGCAAGCCAATGCCGCGGACAGCGAGGGGTTTAAGGGGAGCGCGACCCTTGACGCCGCCGCCGCCCACTTGGGTTTTTCGGACCTCGCTTCCTCTTCCTCCCCCCGCCCCCCTCAAGCCACCGCCGGCCGCCGCCGCCGCCGCCGCCGGGAGCCGCGAACAAGCTCGAGCGCCAGCCATGGCCTTCGGAGCTCTCGTCGCGTCGAGGCTGGCCAGGTCCGGCCGCACCCTCGCCTCCGCCGTTGCCCAGGTCCGCGCCGCCACTGTTCCCGTGCACCTGCCCTTTGCTGGCTGTCCCATATCTCTCGGACGAGGCCAAGTTCCAATCTTTCTTGAGATTCTCTCAAGATTTGATTTTTTTTTGGGTGCTGCGTTCGTCTGATGATGTTTGTGTTGATCCGGTGTGCTGATCTGTGTTCTGCTTGTGTGCGATCTGATTAGGCTCCCATGGCCCAGCGAACGGCGCCTCCCCTGCTCTCCAGGCTTGGAGCTGTAGCTCGTGCTCTCAGGTAATTAGTTGGAGATTCCATGTCATCAACCGCATGACATTTTGGTTCTTCGCTTTTCGGATGTCTGAGTGAGTATGCTGTGTGCAGCACGAAGCCCGCGGCGGCAGATGTCATCGGGATCGATCTGGGCACGACGAATTCCTGCGTCTCCGTCATGGAGGGAAAGGTGTGTGTTTCTTCCCTGTTCACTCAGAAACTTGCAATGTTCTGTTCTTTGTAAGTCAGTTGCTGTACCTATAATAAATGTCATGGCCTGAATGTCTGCGATTGTTTTTTAGTTGCTGAATCAATCTGTAATTAATGTCATGGTTTGAAATTGCTGGAATAGGATTAGATGTTCAATTGGTAGTTGGTTGTGATACTAGTAGTTAGGAAGTGATGGATGAATTTGCTTGTGCAGACACCGCGGGTGATTGAAAATGCAGAAGGTGCAAGGACAACACCCTCCATTGTTGCCAAGAATCAGAACGGTGACCTGCTAATTGGTATCACTGCGAGCCGGCAGGCAGTGACCAACGCCCAGAACACAATCCGAGGCTCCAAGCGTCTGATTGGTAGGACTTTTGATGACCCACAGACCCAGAAGGAGATGAAGATGGTGCCTTACAAGATTGTCAGGGCACCAAACGGTGATGCCTGGGTGGAGATGGCTGGCCAGAAGTACTCCCCTAGCCAAATCGGAGCATTTGTTCTCACCAAGATGAAGGAAACTGCAGAGGCTTACCTTGGCAAGACAGTCTCCAAGGCTGTTATTACTGTCCCAGCTTATTTCAATGATGCTCAGCGCCAGGCTACTAAGGATGCTGGTAAGATTGCTGGACTGGAGGTGATGAGGATTATCAATGAGCCCACTGCTGCAGCTCTGTCATATGGAATGAACAACAAGGAGGGCCTTATTGCTGTATTTGACCTGGGTGGTGGCACATTTGATGTTTCGATCCTTGAGATATCAAATGGAGTTTTTGAGGTAATTTTCTTCTCGTATCCTGTACAGATTATACAGCCGGATGTTGAAATTTGTGTTCTGATTCTTAATTCTGACACCTGTTCAGGTCAAGGCAACCAATGGTGATACTTTCCTTGGTGGTGAGGACTTTGATAGTGCACTACTTGAGTATCTGGTTGCTGAATTCAAGAAGTCTGACAACATTGATCTGAGCAAGGACAAGTTAGCACTGCAAAGGCTCAGGGAAGCTGCCGAGAAGGCCAAAGTTGAGCTTTCCTCTACTATGCAGACTGAAATCAACCTCCCCTTTATCACTGCTGATGCATCTGGTGCAAAGCACTTCAACATTACCTTGACTAGATCAAAGTTTGAGTCTCTTGTGAGCAATCTCATCGAGAGGACTAGGATTCCTTGTGTGAACTGCCTCAAGGATGCTGGCATCTCCGCGAATGAGATTGATGAGGTTCTACTAGTTGGTGGTATGACAAGGGTGCCACAGGTCCAGAAGGTTGTTTCTCAGATATTCAACAAGCAACCAAGCAAGGGTGTCAATCCTGATGAGGCTGTCGCCATGGGTGCTGCTATTCAGGGCGGCATCTTGAGGGGTGATGTAAAGGAACTCCTGTTGCTGGATGTCACACCCCTCTCTCTTGGCATTGAGACTCTTGGTGGCATCTTCACTAGGCTGATTAACCGGAACACCACAATTCCAACCAAGAAGAGCCAGGTCTTTTCCACCGCTGCAGATAACCAGACACAAGTTGGAATCAAGGTGCTTCAGGGTGAGAGGGAGATGGCTACAGATAACAAACTTCTTGGTGAATTCCAGCTTGAAGGCATTCCACCAGCTCCAAGAGGTATGCCCCAGATTGAGGTCACCTTTGACATAGATGCCAATGGCATTGTGAAGGTGTCAGCGAAGGACAAATCCACTGGCAAAGAACAAGAAATCACCATCAAGTCTTCTGGTGGTTTGTCAGAGGGTGATATTGAGAAGATGGTGAGGGAGGCTGAGCTGCATGCTCAGAAGGATCAGGAAAAGAAGGCCCTGATTGATCTTAAGAACTCTGCAGATACCACAATCTACAGCATCGAGAAGAGCGTCAGTGAGTACAAGGACAAGGTCCCTGCTGAAGTCACCAAGGAGATCGAGTCTGCTATCTCTGATCTAAGGGCAGCTATCGCTGAGGACGATCTGGACAAGATCAAGCAGAAGCTGGAAGCTGCAAACAAGGCAGTGTCAAAGATTGGAGAGCACATGCAGCAAGGTGGTGGCGGAGGCGCAGGCAGTGGAGGCAGCAGCAGCGGTGGAGACCAGACTCCTGAAGCTGAGTACCAGGACGCAAAGGAAGCCAAGATGTAGACTGAACCTGCATCAAGTCTACTTCTGGCATGTACCCATTTAGGAAGTTAATACCTTTACCTGGCTCCGGTTCCATAGTTTTTGTGAGGGTTACGATAATTGTAACATTTTCTTTGGCAAATTTTGGGCTGCTGGATAAATTGTGTGAGGGGTGACAAACATATGTCAACTGAGCTATTCACGTTCACGTAACATGGTTGAATCGATTCTGATATTTTGTCGATTGCAGGGTCTTGTATGTTAGTATTGATTCTAGCTTCTTCATCGATGCCTTATGGTGAATTGATTTTCTGCTTGCAACCGGCAGTTTACCAACTGCTGCCACTTACCAATACAAGCCAATGTTATTCTTATGAATGGGGAGGGCAACTCTTGCAGCACTTGAAGCTGTTTTTTTATATATATATACAGAGTATCTGTTATTCCCTTCAATTAACTGCAGCAATCTGAATGGGGAGGGCAACTCTTGCAGCACTTGAAGCTTTTTTTTTATACAGAGTATCTGTTATTCCCTTCAATTAACTGCAGCAATCTGAAGCTTTACAGGTTGTTTTTCAAATATAATTTGTATATGGATTTCTTGTTTTGTTCTCATTAGGAAGGGACTTAGGGGCTACCAAAGAAATATGATTGTATTGTCAGACACATCAACCCTGCCCAAACAAAGGCGGGACAGGTAGATGGCAAATATCATCGAACCTCTTTGGAAATCCTCCTCCCCCATTCAAGCATTTGTCAATCGCGATATTGGAATGGAGAGCACATGCAGCATGGTGCTGATGGCCGAAGATGTAGGATGAATCTACATCAAGTTTTTATCTGCCTCCGATTAGTCTTCCATGCATCCAGTTAGGAAGGTAATATCTGTACCTGCTTCCAGTTACTAAGTTTTCTGTGAGGGCTACGAGAATTATAACATTTATTTTGGCAAATTCCAATCACAAAGTTTCCTGTGAGGATTACGAGAACTGTTAACGTTTATTTTGACAAATTCTGGGGTCGTGGATAAATTGAGGGGAACAAACCGATATCAGTTAATTGAGCCTTTCCATAATACGCCTTAGTCCTGATGTCCTTGTCCTTATTAGTTTGTCAATAGGATAAAAAGCAAAAGTTGGTTTTGGAGATTGAATTGTGTTTATTTCACACACCGCATATTTTGGAATTCAGTGATAAATGAAATGGCCATGACAGACAATTTTAACTAGCCATACTTCGCATTCAAAGAAATAATTTCACAAAGTCTAATTCCCAGAAAAGCAACTTATATGAAAATAATTACATCATCAATCACCTTTCCATATTTTGGAGCAATGTAGAAGTAGGATGACACATAGATCCTCTGCAAATCCTTGCACAATTTAGAAAAATGTACATTATTTATCATGTATATGATGTTGTAATTAACGCCCTGATTCTAAGCCCATGGCAGCTTTCTTTGCGATGCTGAAATTCTCTGTTGTACTAGTTGAGTTCACAATAGAAGACTCTCCTAGCAACATGTCCAACTCTTCAGGATTCTCATGTGCCCATGGATGTTGCATGATCTTTCTCAGCCTATCAAGCTTATCCACAACTTCCTTCATTGATGGCCTATTCATGCCACTCATCTCTAAGCACTGCCTAGCTAAATCTGCAATCTCCTTGAGATACTCTATGTTCTCACTGTTCTTGATTTGATCATCTAGGATATCCCCAAGCTTGTTTTCCTTCATTGCATACAAGAACCTCATCGATAGACTCCTGTCGTGCTCAGGTCCTTCAAGGTTGAATGCCTTCTCGAGCGTGAGCAACTCTAGGAGAACAACTCCGAAGCTATACATATTACTCTTATCTGTTAATTGGTATGTTTGCATGTACTCTGGATCAAGATAGCCACAAGTTCCTTGGACAACTGTGACAAATTGTGACTTATCATTTGGTGCCAGGATGGATGCGCCAAAGTCGGAGACTTTTGCTGTGTAGTCACCATCTAGAAGGATGTTGGTAGACTTGACATCACCATGGAGGATTGGTGGGGATGCACAAGAATGGAGGTTGGCCAATGCCTCAGCAGATTCATAAGCAATCCTCAAGCGAGTGTCTAAGGAAAAATGTCGGATGTGGTTTCGATGTATGAGATCAAACAGTGTGCCATTTGGGATGAACTCGTATACCAGCATGGGGACTTCGACTTCAAGACAACAACCAAGGAGCTTCACGATGTTCTTATGGTTGATCTGGGATAGAATTAGCATTTCCTTACCGAATTCTTTCTTTTGTTACTCATCAGTTGTCATGCATCTTTTCACTGCTATCTCGACGTCGCTCTTCAGAATTCCCTTATAGACAGTTCCATGGCCTCCATGGCCAAGGACTTGCTGTTCATCAAACTTGTTTGTGGCTTGCTGCAGTTCTTCTTCGGAGAAGATTTTGAACGCCATGTCTTGTTGTGATTTCATTTCCTCAAATAAAAGCAGACCACCATGCTGTCGGAAATACCGCTCTTTGATGTGATGCAGCTTTCGCCTTTCTCTGATCAAGTATGCACAGGTAATGCCAATCACAATAGCCACAAGTCCAACACTTGAACCTGCACGACGATTCAAAGTTTTAAATTGATCGCTCCTATTAACCCCCCGGAAAGCACTAATAAAATGCTAAATAAAAGAAACATAGATCCCAGCCGAGAGTTTCCAAATGCAACTTGCTCAGCAACCTACCAACAACCGGCGCTATCCAAGTTGACCTTTGACTTTTCACGCATACGCCACTGATCATAATTTTTCCTCTCGGGCATATGTGAAACTCCCCAGAGTATTTTCACATACTC
Organism: Echinochloa phyllopogon; assembly: GCA_033239725.1. NCBI lineage: Eukaryota > Viridiplantae > Streptophyta > Magnoliopsida > Poales > Poaceae > Echinochloa > Echinochloa phyllopogon. The sequence continues at coordinate 41,298,137 of BTCW01000002.1, read as the reverse complement.
CAGCGCAGGGGTACTGTCTGTAGATAAAAAAAAATGTTTCCTTAGAATCTTTGCATAAACACGATAAATAGATGAATCCCGCCCAAATGCCAGCACTTTCTATGGCTTATACATCGCTCAAGGCTCCCAGCAAAAGCACTACTGCACCACCGTCACATCACCCCCTCTGCAGCATGTACGTTCTGCTCCTTGCCGGAAACTCAAGAGCATCTGCTTCTCCACTGCCCCCATGCCGTAGCCATTTGGGCAGCAGTTGGGGTTCCTAAATGTGTCCCAACACCAAAGCCTTCAGGACCTTTGGCCTAGTAATGCCCTGTGGAATTCAGGTGCAGACGGAGTGAGAAATATGGTGATCACTGCGGTCCTTTGGAACATCTGGTGCAATGCTAAAGTCTTTAGGGAGCAAGTCGTCCCGCCTCCTGTGGTTGCTTCCAGAGTGGCGCAAGATCTTCTACTCTGGTTGCATCGAGTCAAGGATCAAAACTCTAAACTCAGACTCCGGGAGTGGAGTATCACTGTTGTAGCACCACTCTTGATGTCCTTTTTTCTTGTCTCCCTCAACCTTCACAAAACTTGGATGTAATGCTTGTCATCCCTAATGAAAAGTTCATATCGGCGTAAGCCTACAGTAGTGTTCCTCGAAAAAAAATAGATGAAAAACAAATACAGCCAAGGCCAGGATTGACAAACTTGTGCATCCTTCTGCGATGTATGGGTTGCCTTTGAATCCGTCAGAGCACCTGCAGCGGTAGCCGGCATCATTGGTGACACATTCGCTATGGTTGCTAACACACGCATAGGCAGTGCTGTTGGTCTTGGCTTGTTCACATGTTTCCCGCGTGATCCCCCACTCCACCACAACCGGGGGCCTTGCGTCGTCGGCGTCGTAGAACGCCGTGGAGGTGAGGTAGGTGGTGCTGAAGCTGAAGGCCGCGCTCTCCATCACGGTGACATAGTTGCAAGGGGTGCGCCTCCATATGTCGGTGGTGTTGTAGAACGAGTTGGAGAAGCCTTGGTAATACTGCACGCCTTTCGGGAGATCTGCCTGGCAGCACCCGGCGTCGCCGGAGCACGAGCCGTTCTTGAGCGGCGCGTCGCATGTCGACATGCAACCGACTATGAAAATGGTAGCTGCGAGTCATGTTTCTCGTAAGAAAAGTACTTCTTTTATACGGAGTATTAGCAATGACCACCGTGTACAAAAAGATTATGACAATTCATTTTTTTTTAATTTGTCCGTCCATTAATTGTTGGGCTCTATCAACACATACTATAAAGTTGTATTCAATGACAACCACAGCAAAAGGTAATTGTGCTGTCCCAAGTTTATGTAAAGTTGTATTCAATGACACGCTGATCCAATTTATTTCTGATAGTATGTGTAATGTGTATTGAAGACTAATGCCAATTTATTTAATTCTCGAATGGGATGGTCATTTTGCGCCTTGCAGTCTTAAAAGAGAAGTCTTTCTTTGGGTTTTTTCCGGATAATTTTCACTGGCAGAACGCGTGTGAACAAACAACTACTGAATGCAGACTTGCAGAGCATTAACATTGCACAGAGCATCGCTCGATGATCAGCACAGGCTCATATACTCAAATAAGGCAATTAGGCTCCATCAATAGTACATCATAGAAATTTAGATCAGAACCACAAGTTCAATTTGGTCACGATTAGGATCAGACTCCAAATTTTGAGCTCAATTTACGACCTGATCTTCACTAACTACCAGTACAAAGATGACAGTTTCAGCAAACCTGTCGAAGCCAACACCAAGTCATCATCAAACACAGTTTCAGCAAACCTGTCGAAGCCAACACCAAGTCATAAGCAAACCCGAATCCTGACTGATGCCGGCGCAACCAGAGCATCTGCTCACGCCTGCGCGGCCTCCCGTTCGCGGTTCCATTGCTCGATCCTTGCCCTCCGCTCCTCGCTGCCTCCCCTCACCGGGCTCCTGCTCCGGCTCCTCGACCGCCCCCGCCGGCGGCGGCTCCCGTCGCTGTCGTGGCTGCGGTGCCTCTCGCTGCTCCGGCGGGTGACACTGCCACTGCGGTAGTGGTAGTAGTACTCGTGGTCGTCGTCGCGGTCCCTGGACCGGGACGAGCTCCTGCGGTGGCGGTACGGGTTCGGGCTGCGGCTGCTCCGGCTGTGGCTCCGGCGGGAGCGGTGCAGGTGCCCAAACAGCTTCCGGCGCAGGTCCCTCCCGATCTGCTTCACGTGCATGAAGTTGCAGTAGCCGCCGCGGTTGCAGCTGTGCTCCTCGAACTGGCGGCAGGTGGCCTCCCGGAAGTCCGTCACCGGCGAGAACTCGGCGATGATGGGGCGGCCCGAGTAGTAGCGGCCCTGCAGCGCCCGCAGCGCGCGGGCCGCCTGCTCCTCCTCGCGGAACTGAACGTACACGTTGCCGATCATGTGGTCGGCGAGGTTGTCGCAGACGTGGAGGCTCTCGATCTCGCCGTGCTTGCTCAGCTCCTCGAAGATGTCCTCGTAGAAGTCCTCGAAGTCCTCCTGGATGCGCTCGGGGTCGAGGGGGTTGCCCTGCGCGTCCACGCCCGGGGTGATCATGTCCGGCCGCGGGTACATGTTGCAGAGCAGCAGCGTCGGCGAGATGGACGGCTTGTTGTGCAGGCGGGAGCACCGGTCGCCGTGGCGGCACGCGCCGATCTTGAAGTAGAAGGGGCAGTTCACGCGGTCCTTCTCCGTGCCAAAGATGGAAGCCAGGTGCTCAGCCATGGCCGCCTGGTGATTCCTCCTCCTCTACCTGCTCGATTCGATTCGATTCATCGCCTGGAGATTTCTGTAGTTTCAACTCAATGGTCAGAAATTACAGGCACAATAGGATGCAGCAGCTACGATTTATAACAAACAAAAATAACAAGTCGAGTAATTGAATGGTCCGAGAACTTGATAGGTAACGGCATGGGGGATTTGAATTTTTCCCGGAGAAGAAACCTTCAAAACAGCAACCGCTTAAATTTGGGGGAAATTAACAACTCGACAAACTGTGAATGAAATTTAACAGAAAGAAAACTAATCTTTATCCTCAATGCTTCGATTTGTAGCGGAAGATCCAACATCTTCCGACCTGATAAGAATCGACAGACAAGGCATCAAATCGGAGGAAAGAAACGGGCAATCGGGCATAGCATATCAGCAGGCGCAATCCGATTCACGCATCTAGGCATCACGAGAAGCAAACCAATACGCCGCGAGATAAGATGCGGGGAGGAGGAGGCTTACCGGAGAGCAGCGCCGCCGTGACCGGAGGGGAAGCAGAGAGTACGGACACGCAGGATTTGGTAGATGCTTCGGTTCGCGTCTAGAAGCACATATAAAGGCGGCCAAGTTACATCTGGCCGCTAGTTTCCGATCGGACGGTCCCAGGTGGCCAGACTGGTGGTTACTAGAACCTTCCACACTGAGCGAGGGTTTCTGGGCTAGCCCATGTACAGTCCAGCCCGCGATGGACTACGGAAGCCCATTAAAGCCCATGACAAGTGTTTTCTTTTCTCCGACGTTTGAAGTCCGAGACAATGGTCATGTTTGTTTGGCTGGTGGCTGGTGGCTGGCGCTAGTTTTTTCTGAGAGAAAAACACTGCTGGCTGGTTGGTGGTTGGTGGCTGGCACTGGTTTTCGCTGAGAGAAAAATATTGTTGGCTCGCTGGAAATAATCCAAACGAACAGGGTGAATGCAGGATCAGTGCGCCAGTCTACGTTTGAGATAAGAATGTATTAAAATAAATTTATAACAAATAATAAAATAGCATGTGTGTAATTTATCCCAACAATTGTTATAGACAAAGTAAAATAGAGACAGTTGCTCTCTACTGAGATTGATTGCATCTAATTGTAGAGACTCTAAGTGTGACTAAAGAGTCCGACGAAAATCGTGGGTTCGAAAAAATTCTACTGTGGCTGATTTGTGGGCCCGCCGGCCTCAAAAGTTTTGGATCTTTATAGTATAGATTTCTTAAAAAATTATATATGTATATTTTTATGAAAGTAATTTTTAAGACCAATCTATTTATATAATTTTTACACTTTCAAACTAAACGACTTAAATTTTATTAATGATTTATATTCCTAATGTTTGACTCAAATCTTGTCTAAAACGATTTCCAATACCAAACCGGAAGGAGTATTGTACAGGTGCTTGAAATGCAATTTCTTGCTATAGAAAAATAGCAAACATGTGAATATTGCCGTATCGGTGGCGAGTGGCACGCAGCACAACACAACATAGACTCCACGTTCCGCGGGTAGTCAACCCACCCCCAAAAAAAACGCGCGGCAGGAGAAAATTCAGCTTCAGAGCACGCCGGGAGGCCGACGGGCGACAGAGAAGCAAAGGCGGCCACGGAACCAATCGCCCGCCCGCCCGCCGCCGCCGCCAGCTTCATATCGCCATCGCCCATCGCACCCTGAGACCCTCGCATAGTCACAGTCCGGGCTGCACCAATCCCGCCGCGAGTGGGAGAACGAGAGGCCGGGAAGGAGCTCCGCTTCGCCCTTCTCCGTGGATGTGGTCTCGGCGCGGTTGAGGTACGTCCTGCAATCCTGCATCGCGTTTACGACCACACGGCCAACCATGGCCGGCGTGCGGGCGTGTTCTTTGATTTCTCCCATGATCCCCATCTTCCCTTCCTCCGTCGACTGGTCCAAACGATTCCCGTCGTGTTCTTGGTACTTGTACAGTTTCGTTCAATCATCGGGATCTGCCATCGCCTCTGCGTCAGCGGCATTCAATGCGCGCACGTCTCTCTTTGGCGTTGTGTTCTTAAATGCGGTCTGTTCGCGTGGCCCGTCCTGAAACCCAACGGCTCGATTTGAATGGGTACTTCGCTGCTTTCGATTTCAATATTTGTACTTCTCGGACTAAGAAGCATGAGAACTAGTACTCACCTAGGCCTTGTTTTGTTTAGATGCCAAATTTGGCACCCCAAATTTGGGAGTTGGGAAACCGAGGCGCATTGTAGCATTTCGTTTATATATGTGAAAAATTGTTCAAAAATTGATTAATTAGTCTCAAAATGTTCGTCTCGTAGAGTACAACAAAACTGCGTAATTAGTTTTTGATTTCATCTATATTTAGTACTCCATGCATGTTATGACATTTTGATGTGATGGGAATCTTCTTTTTGCATAGTAAATTTTGGGGGTGAAATTTGGGATCTAAACAAGGCTTTGGTGTGGCTTCTCTGATTGAGATCCGCCTGTTCTTCGTCACCTTGCTCGTTTCTTTGCCCTTTGTATGGCTCCATTGTTTGGAACTTTGGATGGCTTTGGTGTTTCTTCTTTCCTTGATTGCTGTGACAGTGATAGTGTGAGTTTGTGACAGAAGAGAGGGGACAGAGCAGTTGTCTGTGTTTTTTTTTCTTTTTGGTCTCGATTACAAGTTTGCTCATCTGTTTCTTGATTGTTTGTTTGTCATATGAGCTGTTTATTGATCATGCATCATCTCAGACTGTTTCAGCTATATCCGGTTCAAAACTCCAGAAAATTGCTCTTGTTCTTATGAATTTAACCATATACGTGCATGAAACTTAAGGGTTGTGTTGATTACTAGTACTTCTGCCCATTATAATTATTGAATGCATCAGCCACATTACACATATTTGGTGTTTATTTTCAGGATACGAAGCATTGCATAATTTTGGATCCTATATAAAAAGGAGAACATGGGTGTCTTACAGCTCTTCATCACAGCATGTATGCCAGTCTTTAACATGCTTCTGGTAACTGGTGTCGGGTCATTTTTAGCAACTGATTTTGCTGGGATATTAAGCAAAGAAGCAAGAAAACATTTGAATAATGTAAGTGGTGTATGTAAAGGCTGCAAGAAAGCAGAAGTAATCTTAATAATTGATCTAAAAGAAAGAATTTTGTATTTAGCATGATTTACAACTAATACTGGCAACAGGCCACTGCAATCTTCTCTGAAATTTTCTGAACTATCTTTATGCAGATAGTATTCTATGTATTCAATCCCTCCCTTGTTGCAATCTATTTGGGCAAAACAATCACCATGGAAAGCTTGGCTAAACTGTGAGTATTTAGTAATGGAAATCAAGTTTTACTCTGACTGTCTGACATATCCAAATAATTTAGTGTCTTATTGTAATTATTTATGGGAGGATTACTTATGTGTCCCTTATTCAGGTGGTTCATGCCAGTGAATATTCTTCTTGCTTTTACCTTCGGTTTATTCTTAGGATGGATTGTAGTAAAAGTTACAAGAGCACCTGCCAAGCTAAGAGGCCTCATTTTGGGTTGTTGTTCTGCTGGTAACCAAGTTTACTTATCTACCTTTTCTTTGAAATTATCAAAAAAATCTACTCCATTTGTAGATAAACATATTGCAAACTGTCTTCCACTTCGCCATTAGCTTCTCCACCTTTGTGGTTTCGGTTGTTTCAGTTTTTAGTATTGTACGCCAATGTAACTGAGGGTTGGCAAGTTCCAAACTGGACGTTATTGATTCGGTCAGGAATGAAGGTAGTCTTTGGTGTAGCGCTGGAGCAAGTAAGCTCCAGGAGCTGTGGTCAAGTACCTGAGGCTGGGTTTCTTAGGGATGGTCTGTAGGACCTAATCCCTGGTCATGCTGCTGCATGGTTTGTGTGGCACTTGTGGGTCCTGTTTTTTCTCTTTGTTTATAGTTAGTGAGTGTGTGTGTTTGTAACAAGTGGGATCTGCCCCACTGTTGTTTTTCTTCTACCTTAATGAAATGACACACAGTTCTCCTGTGTGGTTCGAGAAAAACAAACTGGACTTGTGTCGAGTCAATTCGAATAAGGAATACATAATGATACAAGTAGACAAATTGCATGGAAGTGATAAAGGTAAAAAAAGGACAAGTGAGGAATTAAGATACGAGTGAGAAAGGACAACTGAAGAGTCAAGTTTCATTGTCAAAAACCTTACTTTTGGCTGTTAGGTAAGCTTCCAAACACAACTAGTAGTAACCAAATCAAAAGCAACAACCATAAAAATTTGTCGTGATCTTAGAAAAGGCTATTGTCAGTTTATACCGTGAGGCAGTAACCAACCACTAATTGGATGCCCTGCTGGTCCAAAGCTGACGAAAGTTTAGTTTCACATGTGCATGTGAAGACAGTATTTATCATTTCAATTAGAAGCAAAATTGAGTTTGTCTCTTGACCGCACCGCCATGGTTCTTCTGATAATATTTGAGGTGCTCCTATTTATGTTGGGATTACAACATTTAATCCCTGATTGGTCTTAGAAGTCAACTGGTCACTGACGGTGGACTAGGACACTTCCTAGTTACCCATATTTTATCACTTTCTTATATTTTCAAAACGTACAATTAACTTGCTGGTTGGATACAGGCAATTTGGGCAATATCTTTCTCATCATCATTCCAGCTCTTTGCAAAGAGAAGGGAAGCCCGTTTGGAGAATCTGATGTTTGTCAGACTTATGGACTAGCATATTCTTCACTCTCAATGGCTGTAAGTAAACTACTGCTGGAGTATTTATAATTTCCAGACCACATAAGCCTGCTTATGTTTGCAATCATTTAAAATACTCAGTCGCTAACGTGGATAAGTTGCTGCAGATCGGTGCTGTGTTTTTGTGGTCGATTGTATATAATATTGTTCGTATCACATCAACTGTGACCAAAGGAGAGGGTGATGCTCAAAGAAATCAAGCAAAAGTGTTAATTTCAGGAAGTGCTACAGAAACTGTGGCAGAAGAGAACTGCTCAGCTTCAAATGACCACACCGACGAATGTACTCTCCCGCTGATATCCACGAACATGCCTCCAACTAAAAATAAGGTTTCTCAATGCCAAAAGAACTTTCTTCCAGATACTGCCATATATTGTTCTACAGTTTGGTTGCTTGCAGCACTATAAGATTTAAATTTGTGTATGTAGGTTCCACTGCTGGAGAGAGCACGGAAGTTTTTATCATCGATTTCGGAGACAGTCGATTTGAAGAAGCTCTTTGCTCCTTCAACCATTGCAGTGGTACACTGGTTTGATGAACTGTTAACTGCTGTTGTCATTATATGAGTAGGATAGGATATTGCTGCAGCTAAAATTTCAGTTGAATAAAACCAAATAAGTCAATTTTGTTTAATTGGAATATGTCTGCCGCCTCCGATAAATGTAGAAAATATCCACCTTTTTATTCGAGGAAATTTATCTGCTCTTGTAGATTGTTGGGTTCGTAATTGGAGGAACACCTTTCATCAGAAATGCTATAGTTGGAGATACTGCCCCTCTTCGTGTGCTGCAGGAATCCGCTGAACTGATAGGGTAATGCCTTCACTTTCTTGGTTCTGTGGTCAACCTCAGCTATACTTTTGTCGTAAACATTGCCCCCCTAATCATTTTCTTTTTGTCGAGAAAAGAAAAACTCTTGATCATTTTATCTCTAGTTCTTCTCCATATCTGACCTTTCTCTTAGGTGTTTCCTGACGCAGTGGAGGAGCAATTCCATCGGTCACACTGATAATGGGAGCAAACCTTCTCAACGGTAATCTGCCCTGAACTTCTTTTTTTTTTGGCGGGCAAATCTGCTCTGAACTTACAGACAACAGTTTCATACTACTCCCATGCTGTGCTATATTGGACTGTTATCTTGGGACAAAACAGACACATGAGTCTGATGAACACGAGTATGACGCGTGAAACTGTTGCCAGGAGTACGAGGTGGGGCCAGCGTCCAGCCGTCGGTAATCGCCGGCGTCATAGTGGTCAGATACATCCTGCTCCCTCTGATCGGCACCGCGCTGGTGAAGGGCGCAGTCCGCCTGGGCCTCATCCAGCCGGACCCTCTGTACCAGTTCATCCTCCACCTGCAGTACGCCGTGCCGCCGGCAATGAACATCGGTAATGCACATGTGTGTGTTTGGGAAATTAATAAAACAAATCGGTGGTGATTGAAGTCAGTGGTGTCTTTTTGTTTTGTTTGCAGGGACGATAATGCAGCTGTTCGGCGTGGGGGAGAGCGAGTGCTCCGTCATCTTCGTGTGGGTGTACGCGCTCGCGTCCGTGGCCGTCACCGTCTGGTCCGCCTTCTTCATGTGGACGCTGTCGTGAGCCGGAATCATATCGGAGCACCGCAAGGCCCGAGCTAGCAGCGTCTCCCTGTAACGTGTTCCTGGAAATAAAGCTCCTCTCATCTGGTTTGCCGAGACAGAAAGAACTGAACTGCCGCGTCGGCAGCGAGCACGGGCGCCCTTTCGACTCGACGGCGCACCTCCCGCGGGCGCGGCGCTCGCTCGCGCCCCTCCTGCTCTGCACGCCGCACGCCCGCACGGGTTTCCCTCCGTCGCCGAATCATTGACGCTGCACAAGCGTGTGTTTGTGTTTCGGGGTTTCGGCGTGTTCCTACGTTGAGCAGAACGGTTTGGGCGTGTTTGCCGCAAGGGCTATCAGGATCAGTATTGCCTACGAAACGGCCAAGCCTAGGGCCAGACACATACGAACCTTTCGTTCTGTCCAAACGGCACTCCGTTCCTACTCGCTGAATCGTCCCCTCGAAAGAGAGAACTTAATGTGATATAAATACCAGTCCCAGGATGCTGGTTCACATTATTACAATAGATGGTTCAGTACATAACTAAAGCTAGACTCCAGATAAACAGGTTGATAACATAGAGGTCTTCATCAAAGTGGATGTCCATGCGGCTCCAAATGGGTGACCCTACCACACAGGCAAAGACTGGGTGCAGAACGAACCCTCTCTAGACGACGTCCTCGGGCACAAAGTCCGGGTCTGCCTCTGTAACAAAATTAAGCAAGGGTGAGTACATACGTACTCAGCAAGCACAACCACATTCACGGAAGGGATACAACAGAAGCATGCAAGGAATATAGTCAAGGACAGGTTCATGGTTTATTTTGCAGCAAAGCTAATTTTACACATGCAAGGGTTTATTTATCAAAAGGTTTTCACACACATTTCTTTTAGTTGCATCAAAAGAACATGATTATTTTACTCACGAGATTTCAAGGCTACCAAATTTCCCATCTGTCGTAGCCCATGCCAAAACTTTTCCCAGCTCAACAATCACCAAACACTTTCTTACACCAAAACAGGGGGCTAGTGAAGTGACCAAGCCGTAACTTGTCCAATACCGTGGACACGGCTATCCGGATAGATTTAAACTCTGCAGAGGTGTACTCAACCACAAGTAGGCTACCACAACATTAACACCTTAGTGCCAGTGCAGCTCCTATCAAAGCCATTACCCACTATAGCTAAACTGACAAGTTATCACAGACGCGACCAGGGGGTTTAGCAACCTACCAACGAGGTTCCACCCAGGGGCATACCTCACATAGATCGTATCCCCGGCTCCATGGCCCTCTGTTGCTCACCACCACACCACATAACCAACAGCTTAACTAGTGGGATTTATGCTAGGCCGTTGCCACATACAACGGTCGAGTGGTGGTACAATAAAATGGGTTAGGCTAGATGACACCTCCACATCATCCCAAAAATTGTGATAGGATAGACAACTCCCACCATGCTCAACCACACAGGTTCGAGCTCACCTCGGCATTTCACACGAGAAATACCGTCTGTCTCATCCCACACGGATACTTATTTTGTTCACAAAATCCATCTCTTTTATTTTAAAGCACGCACACGGTTGCTTTTGTAAACACCAGGTGATGGTAATGGGGTGTATAACAGTAAAATATCCCTAAGCATTCCTAGCAGTGACTAACATTCAAACAGAGCATTGTCATATTCAAACATTAATCTAGGTTGTCAAGGAAATAGTCATAGCAATCAAGGAATGGCTATCCAACCGGGTTTAGCAGTAAAAACATGCAAGTTTTATAAAACAGGCCATGGGTTGTGTTTATAAAATCTAGGACAAGATATGCATCAAAGGATGGGATTGCACTTGCCGTTCTCCCAACCCTCGGGGGATTCCTGCCCGGGGTCTTGGTCTCCAAGCTCCTGCTCGTAACACTGCTCCTCCTCGAGTCCTTCCTCGTTCACAGCAGAGTCTACGGCACACACAAACAAGCATACAATAAATAAATAAAGAAAGTTTTGCTGCTCCGAATGAAAGAACAGAGAATGAGAGTGATGGTGATGACATGATTATTTTTGGATATGGACTGAATGGATTGGCGGAAATATACTGGTGATGTTTGTGGTGGAGTTTGGGGTCAAACGAGATTAAATTAGCTCATGAAATGACGAGTTTAGTGGGGTTTTAGGGATATTTTTAAGGAAAATGACCTTTCTGTAGATACCGAAAAGGTCAAGGGTCCCTGGCGAAACAGACAGAGAGAGAGGGAATAGTGTCTGGTGGATTGCGGGTTGATTCGGCCAAAGCTCAGGGGGTGATGTGCAAATGTACCAGAGAGAGAGGGGTTTATGTTTTTGGACGGCGGGTTAGAATAGGGGAAAGGGCAGGGGGTTATGGGCAAAACTGCCCTTTCTTCCTCGCGAAACAGTGCAGAGGGAGAGAGAGAGCGACGGCGGCCGGCGGCAGCGGAATCGCCGGCAATTTAGGGCGGTTCGGGTGGAATTGGCTGGGGGAAAAGAGAGAGGGGGTACGGCGAGTCCACCCGTGTGCTTACCACGACCGGAGGTTGGGGAGTGGAGGGCTGCCCACGAGAGCAAGCGGCGGCGGCGGCAATGGCAGTGGGGGCGGCGGTGCTGCGGTGGCGGAGGGGGCGATTGGGTTGGCTGGCGAGTGGGAGGTGGTGGTGAGGAAGCTGGCTGGCCTATTTATAGGCGTGGAGGTGGGCCGAGGGGGCGGGCCGACGAGAGGGGCTCGGCGGACGGTGATTGTGGTCGGCGGCGGAGTTAAGGCGGCCGGGATTCGCGGCCATGATTGGTACGGCGGTGCTGTGCGTGTCGCGTTGTGGCGTGCGTGTGGTGAGGCAATGGCGTGTCGGCGGTGGCGCGGCGAAGTGACTGCGGCGGGGTCGGGCGGTGGCGTGAAGGCGTGCGCGGTGGTCGGCGGCGCGTCCAGTGGCGGGCCGGGGTGTGGCGTGGTCGAGCGGTGTACGGATGTGGCACTGCAGCGACGCGGCGGTGGTCGGCGCAGACGACGCGGTGGCGTGCGAGCAGCACCGCTGCCGTAGTGCAGCGGCGGTGGGCGGCACAGCAGCAGTGGCCGGCGCAGGGAGCAGAGGCGCAGCCGGTGCGGCTTGGTGATGGCGTGCACGCGGCGAGGTCGGTCGGCGAGTGCGTGCGCGCGGCAAGCACGTGGGACGGCGTGGTCCAGTGGAGCAGGCGGCGACGCGGACGACGGCAGTGACGTAGCGACGTGGGGAGCGGGTGGACGGTGGCCGGGAAGTGGCGACGGCGTGGCCGCGGTCGGCACGGCAACGACGGTGGCCGGCGTGGAGAGGTGAAGCGGGTGGTGGGGTCACGACGGAGGGGCGGCACGGCGCCGGTGAGCAGAGCAGCAGTGCTCGGTGTCGGGTGAAGACAGAGGAAGCAGAGGAGGGGAAGAAAGGAAAGAAGAGAAAAGAGAAAAAAAGAAAAAGGAAGAAGAAAAGAAGGAAAAGGGGAAAAGAAAAAGAAAGAGGGTAAGGAGGGGAAAACGGCGGGATTCGCGGCGGAAAGCCGACAGGTGGTCGGCCAGCGACGGGTGGGTCCGGCGGTCGACCCGAGAGCGGGTGACGCGGGATGGGACGGAAAGGAGGGGCGGTGATAACAAGGCGGGGTTGGAAGCGGGGAGGGGGAAAAGGGCTTGGCGGTAAAACATTTTGAAAAGATTTTCACCGGGTGATTTACTTTGCGACTTTCCAGAGAGAGAAAACGCGGGCGTTACAATCATTCAACGTCGACTTGCACTTTCGTATTTTTTTTCTAATAACTCTATGTCTTCGTGTCAAAAATGACACTTATTCAATGTAGTATATCATACACTACATAGGAGTATATGACTAGCATTACTGTCCGGATTAGCAAGGTTGGTACAAACTACTGTACAAAGCACAGCTGGCGACAAGCTTTAACCTGTACGTTTTTCTAACCTAGCAGGTGCAATGTGCGTGCTCCGTGCCACATGGTTGGGGGGCTCGAAAGTGGGCCGCGTTCAGCTAAATTAACACCCTGGTTACAGCGTCTCGGCGGATAAAATTTCCGTTCAAACTTCAAAGTGGTCCTGTTCTCTAGCCGGAAGCCCTTTCCGGTCCGCGGGGCCCGCAAGTCCCTTCCAGCACACACGATCACCGCCCCGTACCACACCGGCTGCCAGTGCTAGGACATTCTGCCGGCCGGCCTGCCGCGTGCAGCGACAGATCGTGGACGACGGGTTTCCCGGAGAGAGAGAGAGAGAGACTCGTCAAGGTGGTTCACTCGGCAGTTCGATCGCCTCCGTCTCCCCGTCCTCGTCGCACTGGAGGAGGCGAGGAGCGAGGCCTCGGCGCATGAAGCTGAGGTATTGCGCGCGCACTTCCCCTGCCTTGCATGTGAAGGATCGAACAGACGACTACACAGGCAGAGTGAATGGAAGCCGACAAAGTTTTTTTCTCGAAAGTCGGTCTATGTCTCAAAATCACTTCCTAAAGATTCCTCACAAGTTTATTAGGGTAGCGTAGTCACAACGGACCTACCAACTCTAAGAACAAACTAGAACAACACAACAAAGCGGAAGCAAAACAAAACCTACTGTTGTCTGTCTGAAACTCGGCGGACTATCCGGCACACTGTCCAGGGGTGGCAGACTGTCCGGCTTAGGCAGGGCGGACGGTCCGCGAAATTCAGCGAACGAACAGACCGAACAGCTACAGGAGCCCGTGAGCAAACTCTCACAGATCCATCACCGGATCTTCCAAACGGCTAGAGCTGAGACGAAACTTTGGGGAGATGGGAAGCACTTCAAGGAGAAGCTATGCCCCAAAAATCTCGGCCTCTAACTCCCTACAACACAAGGAATCGCGAATCACACGGAAAAACACCCTCCCACGAGTTCATCCCAAAAACGTCAAATCGAAACCGATTCCCGACGATTGAGAGGGCAAGATCATCCACAAAGAGGCCTACTCGGTCTTGCCTCGTTCCTTGACTCGGCCGCGCCCAATGTACCGGTTCGATCACCTTCATCCACGTTGTCTTGCTTTGTTCCTGCACCATGTGAACCGCACTTGATCCCACTGGCCACCGGGTCCATCGAACCAAGCCTACTTGTCTCTCCGCTCCTGGGAGGCCGCTCCGGCTAAGACTTTTCGCACTTGTTCTTCACCTGCACCGATACAATAAACCAAGCCGCATTCTACACCTGTAATACTTGAGCCAAAACGAAAGCGAACGTCAGTCCACTTAACGTTGTCAATCACTCATCACACTGAAAAGCGACCATCCATCAGTCATCAGCATTGCATTTATATTGGTTTCCCCTCTCCTGATCCGTTGCCGCTAGCTTCCATGGGCGGGTCCATCCCAGTTCGCTCTAGCTTGGAAAGCTTGTCTGGCATGCGCCTATGCGAGACGTTTAGGTTACAAACTTGCTTTTGAAGTTTTGTTAGATAGATATCGGCATATATATCGTTGCGCTTTCCTTCATCGGTACAAAAAACATGCAGGCAGGCTTTTATATTGTGCAGTGATCGACCTCAGCTTATATGAGAGCTAGCGCTCTTACTCTTCCTCGTCGTCCTCTCGATTATATTTACGTGTGTATGTACCTATATATAGCTGTCTCGATTTGGATATGTTCGATCAAAAGGTCCTCTCTTTCGCTGCTTATTGGAAGACGTACAGATCAGTTGTCTCACTTCGTTGACCTGACCTCTGTGTAGGAAACCTTTTGATTTGTAGTTTAGTTACTCCCTCCTGTTCACCATGACATACATTCACTGATCAAGTGAACAATACAAAAGTTAGCGTGAAATGGCCTCGGTCACCTTCCCCTGTTACGTACTATGGCAGGAATTATATACATTATGCGTTTGATTATTTGCTCTCTTTTCTGATTTTAGGTCAGCTATAAGCTGGAAACTTTGTAAACATTGAACTATCTTTCCCATGATTTCTACAAGTGACACCATGTACTTATTCATGTTTATTTGTTTGTATGCGCTACTCGTTGGTGTTTGGATCTTGATTGACTCATGTTAGCCTGAGTTGACTCCTTGGTCGGGTGTAGCTTCTTTCCTCTTAATAAAAAATGCATGCTTAGACACGTTTACGAAAAGAATAGCTTATCTGATATCTGAAAATGAGAAAAAAAAAGAGGGGGGGAGAGGGCTGAGTGAAGAAACATATGAGCTTAATTTGGTCTCAGCCATTCTGGGAAAATAGCATCCAGTTTTATGTGTTTTAACTTTGTCTTGATGTGCTTCGCTATTTGGGCGTCTCCTTTTGTTCATATCTGACGCAGTCTCATTCAAAAGTAATTTCCACACATCGAGTGTGTTTCTTTTTACAGGAAAATAAAGCACTGCATAGTTGTTGATCCTAACTAAAAGGTAATTAATATGAGTCTCCTAGGGCTCTTCGTCACAGCATGTGTGCCGGTCTTCAACATGCCTTTGGTAACTGGTGTTGGGTCATTCCTAGCGAGTGACTTTGCTGGCTGGCATACTTACCAAAGAAGCAAGAAAAATTTGAACAATGTAAGTGTCACCAAAAGGCTGCACATATGCTCTAGTAGCATCTTCTGTCAAATAAATTGTTAATTCTAGCCAATTACCACTGCATTTTAACTGAAAAATGCTGAATCATTTTTGTCCACAGGTTGTATTCTATGTGTTCAATCCTTGTCTCATTGCAACCTATTTGGCAAAGACAATCACCATGGAAAGGTTGGGTAACTGTGAGTCTCATATCTGTTCATTAGATCCCTATTCAATAGCATCAGTTGAATTCTCCTGTCACACAGATCAAATTACTTTTATATTTACCATCGCGTCGTTTATGTACCCTAACACAGGTGGTTCATGCCAGTGAATATATACTTCTCGTTTTTATTTTCGGTTTAATCTTCAGATGGATGGTGACAAAAGTCACCAGAACACCCGCGAAGATAAGGGGCCTCATATTGAGTTGCTGTTCTGCTGGTAACTAAAAGAGTAGCTCTCTTAAATTTTTTCTTATCATTTTTTTAGGGAAAAAATAGACAGACATGAGAGCTACCTATTATATTGATCATTAATATTAATAAATTGGGAAACATTTCCACTTTGTTGGTCTTTCAAGAATAGTATGCTTGGATGGATGCAGGTAACGTGGGCAATATTTTTCTGATCATCATTCCAGCTCTTTGCTGGCCCTGTTTAGTTCCCAATCACATCACCAAACTTTCTAAAATTCTTTCTCTAAACTACACTATTCACCCATCACATCAAATCTTTCTCCTCATGCATGGAGCATTAAATGTAGGTAAATAAAAAAAATAAGTACATGGTTTTGATGTACACAACAAGACGAATCTTTTGAGCCTAGTTAGGTCATGGTAGGACAACGATTACCATAAACAAACGAAAAGTGCTACAATGCGCTACAGTGTCCGATGTGACATTTTCACCAAACTTTCTCTTCTTTTTTTGGAACTAAACACACCCAAGGAGAAGGGAAGCCCGTTTGGAGCACCTGATGTTTGTCAGACGTATGGGCTAGCATATTCTTCACTCTCATTGGCTGTAAGGGAACTATATTTTGTTTTATATCACCGCATACATGATCCTTCTCAGAATTGTTATAGTTAACGACATGATGACACTGTTGCCAATCGTCTACTTCAGATTGGTGCTGTATTTCTGTGGTCAATTGCCTATAATATGATACGTATGACATCACAAGTGTCGAAGGAGACGGCGAAGCTCAAACAAACCAGACAACAGTCTTGATTTCAGGAAGTGATTCAGAACCTGTTTCACAAGAGGAATGCTCAACCTCTCACACAAATGAATGCACGCTCCTTTTGATATCCAAAGACATACCTTCTCACAAATCTGAGGTTTTTATAGTTCTGAAAGATTTTCCTTTCATATGTCATACTGGTCTATATGCAGCGCCGTAATGCCGGTTTGCAGCACTGCAAATTCTGAACTTCTGTAGGTCTCACTGTCAGAGAGAGCAAGGCTGTTTTTGGCATCGATCTCTGGAACGGTTGACTTCAAGAAGCTCTTTGCTCCCTCGACCATTGCAGTGGTATAGTTCTTTCATAAGCTGTTGTTAATTGTATTGTCTGACAACCCAGCTAATACCATTTGTTTGATGGGTTCTCCAATTTACCGCCTTTTTCCGTAGATCGTCGGTCTCATACTTGGAGCAACGCCTCTAATTAAAAATGCTCTTGTTGGAGAAAACGCCCCTCTTCGTGCCCTTCAAGAATCTGCTGAACTAATAGGGTAATTCCTCCACTTTGTCTGACTTTGTGGACACATATACTTCCCGTCTTCCTCATTTCAAATATACTGTTATAAGTTTTCCTTATAAAATGTTAATGTTAAGTAGAATCTCCTGTAGTCATGTCCATTCTTGTTCTTGCCAAAAAAAAGACACAGTTTAAAAGGTGCAGTGCAAGTCTGCAGGACAAATGAATTCTTATGATACAATCTGTATCCGATCATATTACGTAGTTCTTTTCCTGCGCAGTGGGGCTGCAGTTCCAGCAGTGACGCTGATAATGGGAGCAAACCACCTCAAAGGTATCTCGCTTTGATCCCGGACGCAGCTGTATTACCTTTTGAATGTTCCGATGAGCTGAGCTGTTCCCAGGGGTACAAGGAAGAGGAAGGCGGTGTTCACTTCCCTGAAAAGGAACGTAAATTTGGATGAAAATGTCACATCGAACATTGTAGTACTTTTCATTTATTTGTGGTAATTATTGTCCTACCATAACCTAACTAGGCTTAAAAGATTCGTAAGATTCGCCTCGTCGTGTACATCAAAACCATGTACTTAGTTTTTTTATTTATCTATATTTAATGTTCTATGCATGAGAAGAGAGATTTGATGTGATAGTGAATAGTGAAGTTTAGAGAAAGAAAGTTTAGGAGAAATTTTGGATTCCAAGGGCGCCCAAGTGTTCAGCCGTCAGTCACAGCAGGCATCGTAGTTGTCAGATACATGCTGCTGCCGCTGCTGGGCACCGGGCTCGTCAAGGGCGCGGTCCGGCTCGGCCTTGTCCCGCCTGACCCCCTGTACCAGTTCATCCTCCTGCTTCAGTACGCTGTCCCGCCCTCGATGAACATTGGTGACCTCTCGCAATCTTCTCCCGTCGGGAAAAAAAATGCAGCAGATTTGGTGCTAGCCTTCTTGTCGCTCTATCTGTTGTATGTAATTCAGTGAAGCTTTCCCTGATGCCGTGTGTCGATTATTCGTCTCTGGGACCATGACGCAGCTGTTCGGCGTCGGGGAGGGCGAGTGCTCCGTCGTCTTTGTGTGGGCGTACGCGCTCGTGACCGCCTGGTCCGCCTTCTTCCTGTGGACACCGTCGCCGTGACTGTTCTGATATTGGTGAACGCCTGAACGGCGGCGAGGCCACGGCTCTTTGTATCGCGTGCCCGGCTGCGGCTGGAGGACGCCCGTGCCGTCCTGCGCCGGGGGCGTGGGTCTCGTGGCGTGACGCCCGGCGAGGCGCGGCTTCACGGGCAGCACGGCTCTCGTTTGCCTCCCCCCGTTCGCCGAATCCCGCGCGCGGCGGCGGCGGCGGCTGTTGGCGTTTTGCGTTCTTGGTTGGGGGATGGCTGTACCGTCAACGAATGCCGCAGTCTGAGCCACGCCTCCCGATCACTTGGGATTCCTGATCCGTGAGCTCAGCTCTCCTCTCCCGCTCCATTCCTTTCTCACACTGAAACTGCCCCATCTGGCGAAGAATGGCCGGTTTGTCGCAAGAACCTCGCCGATTTCTCCTAGCACAGCAGAGTTGCCGCTGCTCTGCTGCTGACTTTGCTGACACCACGTGCACCGGCGCCAAGACCACGCCGGGCCGGAAACCTGACGCGCCCAAATCTTTTATTTCCTCTGAGAACCAAACCAAACAAACGAACGGCGGCGCGTGACGAACGATTGAACGAAGGACAGGGGGAGCTGCGCACAGTGCTCCGCCTCCACGGGGCCCCCGGCCGCATTCATTCATCGTCGACTCACCGCCGGCCCTACGCACGCTCGCTCGCTCCGGGCCCCGGGGCGGGGCGGACTTGAAGCCGCTCCAGCCACGGGGTCCCCTCGCCTCTTTACTCGTGTCTTTACTTACTAGTGCCCGGACCAGACTACCCCACGACGCCACGAGACCACCACACCACCGATACTAGTAGTAGTAGTAGTACGAGTACGACCTCTGCTCGCCCGGCACAGCATGCAGCAATCACAACATCAAAGCCTGGGAGGTTTTTAACACAAGCAAAGTCAGGATCACACAAGCACAACATGCAGCAATTACAGAACAGTAAAAGCTGTAAAAATCACACGAGAGAGAGAGAGAGAGAGAGAGAGAGAGAGAGAGATTCCTCTAACAACAGGCTGCATCATAGTGAAACAATGTGCTTTTGGGATGGGTAATGACGTTGCGACATCTGATCTCGACACATGTAACGATACGCTCTGCAGGCAACCAAACACGTAGCGTAAAATTTCCTTTACCCAGTTATCCCCATCTTATCAGTAAGGCACACAGAGCTTTATTTGCACGTTCTAAGAAAACAAAGCGAAATTGTAGGGAGTGCTTGGCTACACCGGAATGGCGTGCTGCCGTGCTGGGATACAAGGCTCCAAATTCCAAAAGGCCATCATAGCCAACGATCCCGAAAGAAGAAGGCTATTTCGTTGTATTTTTTTGGGGGGGAGGGGAGGTCACATGGTGAGCCCTGCTTCCCTTTGCCTTTTCCTTTTCTTTTTCCGGCAGTAATCATGCTCTTGGTTTTTTCCTTGTGATTTGACGACATAGCCCCATAATTTAAAGAGTGATGTGTTGGATTTTTTCTCTCTCTTTGTAAACAATTGTACATTTCTTGAGAAGACACATCGAGTGAAACATTTCCATGTACCCTATCTTTAATTTCTCTGAAATTGACGTGCCACTTGGCCCCATCTACACCAATGTTGTGCTAAGTACAAAGAGCAATTTCGTACCGCTTTATTTCATTCAACAGAATTTCTATACCTATCAGGGCCAGCCAATAAGCATAAGTTCCCAACAAACAAAGACCTCTGCCTAACAGGGGAAAATGCTCCAGTACCTAATTATCATGTGCATACCCTGTAGACAGAAACCTTTTTCTCTCAACGAGAAAAAACAAACTCAAAAACAGGAGAAATAGTCAATAAATGTAGGCTGTAGCCAAATTTTCTCCAACTTTTCCCAGTTGTCCAACCAATAATTGGCTTACAAGGCGGCAACAGCAGCAGCACTGCACAGTGGAGGGTTTGGAGTCACAGAGACCACACACCTATCAGGCTCACTGTCGTCTCTCACTTAGGCTGTTAAAATAACACAAAAGATTCCATCATCTAAAGGAGATATTTCCTTGTGACCTTGGGAAATTTGTGGCTGCATTTCATTCTTATCTTTCTCTCTGTGTCAGTCACACGCATGCGTCGATCGAGGTATGGAAATTGCGAGGGTTACTTTTGAAAAAGATTTCTTTCTCCTTCAAGGATAAGCTTGCACGCACTAGTACAAAAAAGAGAGGGAGAGTCTGAACGTGAAGGTACACGAAAATAGACGGCTTGTGGTTTGAATAGAAAAAAGGAGAAAAAGATTGGCGTGCCATCAGGAAATAGGAAGCTGATAACAGTGTTCTTTGTTTGTGTTATTGTAGGAAAAAAAAGGTAGTGGATAGCTACACGCAAACATCACAGTATACAATTGCTGCACGCCTTCAACAAACCAAGCCGATATTTCAAATGCTATAAATCCATGCAATATTTTATAATCTAAATCAATCTAAATGCTGATACTTAATAATCTAGTATAATAAAAACACAGTCTCCACTGTGTATCTATGATCAAAGTTTTCTATTATATATTTAAATTCATTATGAAAAGGTTCTTTTAAGACTAATACCTTATATTTCTTAAATAAATAACATTTAAGACAAACACAAATACCTCATATTTCTTAAATAAATAACATTTAAGACAACCTAGTTAGTTCATTTGTGAAACTGATGCTAGCTCACACTAAGAGTATGTTTAGATGGGCCAAAGTGCTAGTGTTAAAGTTCATCACTTATTACCATCCATCATTCAGCTAATGTCTTTAAGTCTTGGCTAAAGTTTGGCACTATCTAGTACCCTAATTTAGATACGCTAGTGGTAAAGTGCAGCCATTAGCACTATATTCAAACAAACTCTAAATATTTGGAAGTTATTAGTGGTTTAATCAGCTCTGGTCAAAAATGAAAAATCAAGTGACTAGTAAATCATCCCTTAGAGCTGCCACAGTTGCACACGAGAAATATGTGGTAATGACTAATGACATACGTCCAGGGTGCTGTACTTGCAGTCGCAAACGTGATTCTTCTGGATGCGTTGTACGCCGGAGTTGCAGCAAGAGACACAGGTACGTAACTGTTGCGTATATTCTCCTTTCACTTCACAGGAAAGTTCAGTATATTCCTGCTCGTTCCAGAGACGGATGACACGTACGTGGCATGGCACAGATGCAGTCAATAATATCATCTTTTCCTCTCACCCCCTTTTCGCCCACTTAAATCAATCGGTTTTCTCCTTTTTGGCATGATGCAGCACATGATGCAATTTGTTTGTCCCAGCTGAACTAGCTGTTTCCCACTGTCCGGGCTTTCAGGATGGCTGCTGGCATGAGCTCTTCTCTGAATTTCTTCGACAAAAAAGGAGTACAATATAATATTATAGTCCTTTCCCTTATATCACCTGCAAATTTATGCCTACATAAAGATATCCCGGAACCAAACCGATCAACGATAGGGCCATGAAATCCAATTTTTTGTCACGTCATACCACAGAAGTATAATCTGATTTTTCTCATATATTTGTGAAGGAAAAAAATTCCGAATCCAATTTCAGGGTTTATAGTTCATTCCATTTCGCCAGCTGCAGAGCTTGGACTCACCCCCATTTCTTGGCCTTCTTTCGAATTTATTTAGACACCGCCACAAATTAATAACAGGTCGAAGGTATATATGTACATGCGGCCCATGGGCCGGCGGCACGGCACGCCTGCCGCCGTGCCCGTGCCGGCACGGCCCGAAGGCCCGTGCGGGCCATGGGCCGCCGGCCTGGCCCATGGCACGGCCTTGGACCGCACGGCCGGCACAGCCCGAAGTCCCCAACGGCTAAATTTGGCCCAGCCCACTGCACCCCGCGTCGCCCCCGCGTCCCCGGCCGGGCGGCCGGCCATATAAAGGCCAGCCGCGGCTCGCCCCGCCCAAACCCTAGCCTCATTCCCCCCACCGCGCCGCACCGAGCCTCTCTCCTCTCTGCTCTCTCGCTCTCGATCTGGATATCGATCCGAATCCGATCCGCCGCCGCCGTTCGCCTTGAGCTCACCGGGCGCCGGTCCTGCTCCGGTGACCTCGACACCGTGCCGGGCGCCGGCCACACCGCGTCGCAGCTCTCTGCCTCTCCCTCTCTCGCTCTCGATCTGATCCGCCGCCGCCGCTCGCCGGCCCTGCTCGGCTGCTCCGGTGACCTCGACACCTCGCCGACCACTCCTTCCCTCCTCCTCCTCCTCCTCCTCCTCCTCCTTTCCGGCCTTCTCTCCTCCTCCGGTGTACCCTCCTGCGGCCGCGGCCGACGGCGAGCACCGCGAGGATGAGGAGCCCGTGGAGGATCCGGCGCCGTGCCATGGGCCGGCACAGCACGGCGGAAATGGCCGTGGCCCATGGACGGCACGGCACGGCTAAACAGCCCATGTGCCGTGTCATGTGCCGAAGGCCTGGCCCATAGCACGGTCTGGCACGGCACGTCGCCGTGCCGGCACGGCACGGCACGGCCGTGCCGCGTGTCGTGCCGGCACGGCACGGTGGCCATCTATAGTCGAAGGCGGCAAAACAAGCCGCATGCCACATCCCAAATTACAAACCAAAAGGTGGTGAGGACGATAAGGACGATGCAAGCGACACGTGCTGGACAAGTTAAAAAGGTATCCAGTGGGCGGTATATAACAATAAGTAGAGGCGAAAACTTTATTCGATTTGCAGGCTAATTCTTGCCACGCACTCAATCGCCCAAGCCTAGAGCATCATTTTCACTACCAAGTTCTTAAATACTTTCTTCCAAAGTGGCGGCAATTATTTCAGAGGACCACGCGTAAATGGGAGAAATTCATGCAAAACCTATGCTTCGCCGTGAAGGATCAAGCACTGCAAGCGATAGGAAAAAGGGCTCAAATCAAATTTTAATCTGGGGTCCGCGCATTGTTCCCTTGTTCTAGTATTGTGATGTCAAAATCGTTTGGAATAAAAATGCTGTTGCTAAGACGCCGTGTCCGGTTTTGATTCCGTTTCTGCTCCAAATCCGATTTTGCTGAGTAGGTCCAGTGGTTCTGGTGCCGACTTTTTGATGTTTTGTGTCACCTAACAGAAAACAAAAGGATCCGGCAGCAGAATTTCCTGGTACAGAGTACCAAATCCCGTGAAATCTGTGAATTAATTCTTCATCTAACATGTAAGTAGGGCTAATTAGTGCTGTAATAAAGTCCAACGGTCTGAGAAGAATTTGACAATAGCTGGTAGTTAAGAATTTATACATTAATGGAAGACCACATGTCAATTTCATTCAATTTCCTGCTGGAGAAAATTATGCTCCTGAGTTGAGTTGGTCCACTTCTAGCGAGAGAAAAAATGTACGCAAGAGAAAACACATGATTTTTCAAATGAAAATGTTAAATATAGAAACTCAAATTAAAATTAAAAAAATAAACAAACCAAAAATATGTTACAGGGCTTATGAAACCCCCTGAACTTCAAAATTTTCACGCGCTACCTAAATATGTACATCTCTCTTTTTTCTTCCAAAAAATAGGACATCAATTCAGATTGGTTGAGAAATTCAAATTCTCAATGTAGTGAGCTAGAGACTACGGTCAAAACAAAACATGCTCCTTTGTTTTCGGTTTTTGCATGCCAGTTGTCATGTGATTGGAAATGGTCTTGGTTAGGTCCATGTGCACAGTGTAAAACCAGACAGCAAAAGAAAATAAAATGCAGAAGCAGATAAAGCCAAAAGCATAGGAGGCCGCAAAGTAAATAAAATAAGCGTAGGGGGTCAAATAAGGTAGACCCTTACCAATGCAATCCTGACGTGCTTCACTTACCCGCCTGTTTTTTTATTTCCCGGTTAAAACCAAAAGAAAAAAGAAGAGGAAGAAAATGGGGGTAGAAGAAGGCGGTGTGATGTGAGGGGAAATTACGTAGGGCATAAGCCAAATCCATTGATTTCTCTGAGCTGCTTGAGCTGAGTTGTTTGAGTGGTCTGAGAAGACTCTTCTTCAGCTCCGGCGGCTAACCTGCCAGTGTGCAAGCTTGCTTCTTGCCTTTTTCATGACTATTTTCTTGTCTTTTCTCTCTATTTTTTCCTAGTGCTATCCTAATTTCTAAGATTTCTTGGAAGAATTCTCTGCTTCATTTCTCAGACGGGGATCTCAAATTTCTCTGCTTTATTTGCCAAATCTTGACCGTCCTCATTATTTCCTAATTTTATTTTGCTTTATCCCTTCTTCCTCCCATTCTTTTCATTTTCCATTTCCCCCTCGTTTCTTCCCCGCCACTCCAAGCTTCCACCACCCTACGCTGTAAAATCTGCGCTGCTCTGTTCGTCGTCCGGCCATAATTTCAGCTTTGAGCAGCACGGGGTTTATGTGTTTTTGCAGCTCCTAGCTCACTCCGCCGCTCGTCAGATTTGCTCCTCGCAGCAGAGAAAGTTTCAGCCTTCGGAGCAAGAAATCATTGGAGTGAGCTGTTGATTCGTAGCTCTGCTCCCTCTCACTTGCGCAGTGTGGAATGATGGAGGTGAGGCCGTCCTCGGAGCAAGGGGTGATGCCGGGAAGGGAGCCGTTCGGGCTGCCGAAAAGCCCGCCGACGCCGCCGTCCTCCGGTGCGGCGCAGAGCGTGCGCATGGCGTTCACGACGGACGGCACCCCCGTCTTCGCCCCGGTGAGCTCCGCGCCGCCGGCGACGCCGACGTACCAGCCCTTGGGTGGTGCGGCGCTGGTTCCGAGCTTGGCTGGCGCGGGAGGCAATGGCGGAGCGCCGGTGCACCCGGCTGGCGCGGGTGAGCCTGTGGCCAAGAAGAAGCGTGGTCGGCCAAGGAAGTACGGCCCCGACGGCTCCATGTCGCTGGCATTGGTGCCCGCGTCCATGGCTGCGGCGCCGGGGTCGGCGGCTCCCGGCACCGCCGGGCCTTTCTCGCCTGAAGGCGCCAAGACGCCGAACAGTGCGCCGTCAGCGTCGCCGGACGGCGCGAAGAAGCGGGGCCGGCCGAAGGGCTCCATCAACAAGAAGAAGCACGTGCCTGCTCTTGGTAATATTGGTGCGTCCTCATCCGAAACTTTGGTTTTTATTCTTTTAGGTTTCTTATTTTATGAAGGTGAAGAACTGGGAGGGGAATTTTTCATCTTTATTATTGTTATTTTTGTACAGAATTACAAATTAAAAATACTGCCTGGAGTCTGTACTTGCTCAGAAATCAGTATTGCTGGCTGCCTTTTGAATAGATCTGAGATGATGGGCTGCGGTAGTGGTGTCAGGAAATTAGTACTTTTCCAACCTCCTTTTAAAAAGTTACCTCTTCTTTATTTTGCACTTCAAATGAATCATTCAGGGATTTCTCTTGGAATTTCTGGCGAAGGATGATTAATGTTTGGTTATCACATTGTTGGAGTTTGAAATATCTGTTTTACTGAATTTTTAAAACTCCAGGCTTTGTCCAAGAATTGTAAAAACTGATGTTTCGAAATGTCTAGCACTTGCAATTGGATTTGGTGTTGATGCAAGTATGTTTTACAGGATCGGCAGGGGCTGGATTTACACCTCATGTTATTTTCGTTAAAGCCGGCGAGGTATATAGCTAATCCGCAGTCTCTCATATCCTATGCCAGCTATTCAGCTCACTTTGGATGCTGCATTATGTCATTAGGCTGTGCATTATTCATCAGTTAAGGCTTTTTTAAGTAAGGTCTAATATTGACAGTAAAGATACAATATTTCTGATTCACCTATCACCAGTGGAAACTCCTACTTTTGCATTAAACTATTAATCATAGTGAATTAGTGATGCCTATTTTATCTTACTGCTTCTTGGGGATTATTCTGAACAATTACTAAAACAGGACATATGATATTCTAGTCCAATTGGTATATGAGAAAATCTAGCCACATGCTGGCCGTTTACACTTGCTGAACTTATGTTGGCAGAATGCAGAGTTAAGTGGAGAACCAATGCATTGTTAGTTTGTTACCAACGTACCAACTTCTGTTTTATTATCAATTGTATTGGGCATCTACCTGTTAGTTTCCCCAAAATAACCAGCATTCAGGATGGTTAGACTTCTTTAACTCTTAACAAAGGTCGCATTTTTTATAACCTTTCTATCAGTGTTTGTGGAGTTACGGAGTAGATTGCATGTAGATATGAGGTTACAGTTGCAGATGTTTGTAAGCAGAGGTCCACCAACGAAAATGGCTCAAAATTTAGCTTTTCCAGGACGTTTCAGCAAAGATCATGTCGTTCTCTCAGCACGGGACGCGCGCGGTCTGCATCCTTTCAGCTAATGGCGCCATATCAAATGTGACACTTCGCCAGTCTGCTACTTCCGGTGGAACAGTGACATACGAGGTTTGTAGTTTAACTGCTAAAAATCATCTACAATTCGACCCTTTCCATGGAATGCAAAGAACAGCGCAAATTGTTACACACATACACTTCCGTCACGTGGTGAAATAGTGTGATCAAAGATGCGCAAGGAGCTTGCTGAAGAATTGTGACTGATGGTGGAATCTTTGTTTTTCTCCACAGGGCCGGTTCGAGATACTGTCCCTGTCCGGATCGTTTCTTCTGTCAGAGAACGGCGGCCATCGCAGTCGGACTGGTGGGCTCAGCGTTTCGCTAGCAGGCCCTGATGGCCGTGTCCTGGGAGGTAGTGTTGCCGGACTCCTGACAGCTGCTTCACCAGTTCAGGTCCGTCGCCTTTCTCATTCATCGGACGGCTTCAGCGCTGTTTGTTCTCTGTCTGGATACTACTGAAATCCGTTGCTTCCTGAATCCTGATTTCATTTTTTGGTAGAACAAAGCGTTTCAAAGTCATCCTCCAATTGCATAGTGATCAGTGATCACCACCGTGTTTTTTTACAGATTATAGCGGGGACCTTCAACACCGAGGGGAAGAAGGAGCAGCCTAAGCAGCAGCATCAGCAGCTTGCTCCTTCGGCGTCAGAGCTGTCGCCGGCGCCACTAAAGGTCGTGTCGGCGGAACCGAGCAGCCCGCCGTCCAGAGGCACAATGAGCCTGAGCGAGTCATCCGGCGGACCCCCGAGCCCGCCGCACGCGGGGGCCAGCGGCGGCGGCAGCCATGGGCAGCAGCAGCAGCAGCAGTCAGGGGGCTTCTCCGGCCTGTCCTGGAAATGACCATACCCCGGACACTAGTCTGACCGTGGTAGGAAGAACTGGCAGAAAGAATAGTGTTTCAGCGGTTGTGAAACCTGACTAGCGGTTATGCAGGGTGATGCGTGAAGCACTGAAGCTCACTCAGGGAGAAGCAGCAGTAGCATTGTAGGCGGTGTCAGTCAGACTCTGAATCTGTAAGTCTGTAGCTCGTGATGTAGTAGATGTTAATCGTGCAGTGTAACGTGATTGCTTATTGTCGTCTGTCTAGATGCCGTGTACTGAACTGAATCTGTTTAATGTTTATAC
The DNA here is from genome assembly GCA_033239725.1 of Echinochloa phyllopogon. Taxonomy (NCBI): domain Eukaryota; kingdom Viridiplantae; phylum Streptophyta; class Magnoliopsida; order Poales; family Poaceae; genus Echinochloa; species Echinochloa phyllopogon. Next base: position 41,270,336 of record BTCW01000002.1, on the reverse strand, counting down.
GCTGCGTTTCGACGTGGCGCACTCGATTTCTCCACCTTTGTTGAAGATAATCATGTATATCGTCTGTTCTTTTTATTTTCATCTGAAATGGTTTGCCCATAGCACTGGATAATCCCTAGAAGGATGGCTCTGAATCTGAAACCCTATTTTCGGATATTTTCTGATAATCAGTGCTGCCCTGCGGAGACCAAATGACAGCACAGTATTCTGCTTAGCTTCTTGGGTTGGGACTGGAATCTTGGCATATGCTGCGCTGCTGGGCAGGACGCTTACGGTTTCCTCCGAGAATACGTCTTCAACACGAGGAGACGTAAACGTGCTGACTCGGCCGCTGTCACTGGGCCCAGGCCTCTTCTCTTCCACACGGACGCAGCGGCGAAAGTGAATCAGCGGCCCACGAAACTCCGGCGTCCACCTCGCCACCTCGGAACCCTAGCCGCCCCGCCCACCCGTCCCCCCTCCCGCCCATGGAGATCGCCGGCGACCATCGCCGATAGCGAGACGCAAGGGAGGGCGTGCCGTGACCTTGTGAATCGCTTCGTCCGAGGCGTTTGGCGCGGAGACGAGAGGGGGAGAAGAGGCGGGGAGGGCGGGGCGCGATGTCGGTGCGGATCAAGGCGGTGGTGGACCGGTTCGTGAAGGAGCTGCAGGAGGCGCTGGATGCGGACATCCAGGACCGCGTCATGAAGGAGCGCGAGATGCAGAGCTACATCGAGGAGCGCGAGCGCGAGGTCGCCGAGCGGGAGGCCGCGTGGAAGGCCGAGCTCTCCCGCCGCGAGGTAATCACCTCAGCGATTTGCGCTCCCGGCTTAGTGTTCAAACCCGAAACAACCCGTGCGCGCTACTCCGACTTGGATGCTGTAGTTGCCGTTGATGGATTGGTTGATGCTGCGTGTTGCCGATTGCTCAATGTTGACGCATTTCCATCTTCGGCCTTATCAGTGCTCCTAATCCTCGTTGCGATGTTTCAATTGCAATCCGAAAATTGATGATGTAGGTTTATTACTAATCACTACATATTGGAACTGGGGAACTGCTTTCCTCATCTATGGCCTAGTGGTATTTTGTTTCCGTGGGTTTCAGTCTTTTTTCTAGAACACTTGGGTATCAGTCTTGCTGTCCTGCAGTTTTTAGTAATTAATCATTGAATATAAAATGACAACGTATCCTATGCAAACCAGCTTCGTATGCAAACTATGCAAACTTCCATCACAATCGTCGGATCTCCATCCGATGGTCACACAGATAGGTGGAAAATTTTAGCACTTGAACCCTCCTACCGTTAGCTTTTCTAACCACGATTTGTGAAAACCCCCTCCTGATGAGTGAATGCACGAACGGAGCCGTTTCCCCCGCGACCTGGACGTCGTTCTCCCGTATCACCGTGCCCCTATCCGAAGGTCCGCCGCCCCTCGTCAGGCCGCAGTCCTTCCCAGTCCCGTGCCCCCTCGCCAGCGCTGCCTCCCCCTCACCAGTGCCGCAAGATTCGGCGCCGTCGCCGCCGACTGCAGCAGGCCAAGAACAAAGCAGCCGCAAATCATGAGCAGCAGCAAGAACTCAGGATAACAACTCAGGCTGCTGCTTTTTACGACATTGGCAGCATGGACGGATCATCGTCCCATCATCATCAATTACTATTGTAGGAGTAGTAGCTCCCAATCAAAGCAACACAATGATTATAGATGGGTGATGCAATTGTTTTTCATTTCCCAAATCAAATTCCAATTCCAGGCAATCCCGATCCGAGCTAGTTCTGGTTGTGGTTTTGATCAATCAATCAATCATGTCATGGGAGGGCCAGGCGGCCAAGCCAATCAATCCTCACCTCTCCGCCTCCACCTCTGCCCCTGCGTCAGAGTCGGAGAGCTGCGCCACCGCCAGCGCGTGCATGGTGTTGACCAGCATCTGCAGCGCCGCCACGTAGTCCGCCGCCTCCTCCAGCAGGTCCGGCGCAGGGCCGGGACGAGGCGGCCCAGCACGTGCGGAGCCGCTCCTGCACCTTGCTGCCCTCCCTGACCAGCGAATCAACTGCTTTGCTCTTGGCCTGCTGCGGTCGGCGGTGGCGCCGACAAATCTGAGCGCTGGTGAGGGGGCGGCGACGCTGGGAAGGGGCAGCGGTGGAGGGTTTAGAGGGGGTTTTTACATAAATTGTGATTAGGAAAGCTAATGGTGGAAGGGTTTAAGTGCTAAAAATTTTCACCTCCCTACATGACCATCGGATGGAGATCCGACGATTGTGGTGGGAGTTTGCATAGTTTGCATACGAAGCTGGTTTGCATAGGATACGTTGCCATATAAAATACGGTTTAAATAGCTCTCACATAGTAGATGAAATTGACTCCAAATTCATTCGGATTTCTAACCTGGATCCCTCTAGTGTGCTGGCCCTTTTCTCCTGTGAGCTTTAGGGTTGGGGTGTTCAGTTCAGGATTCAGATTTCACTTATCCCAAACCCAAGAACTAGCTGTGCAGCGAGCCAGCGATAACCCAATGCATTGTGGGGGTGCCATCGGCCTTGGTTTTGCTGAGGAGGGCGGTGGCAGTGGGGGTCAGAAAATGCAACGAGTAGTATTTAGAAGGCTTCATCTGGAGCCACTAGCGGAGGACCTATGGCACTGCAAAGCTTGGAGTTGAGGAGACGAGGACATTGAGTGGAGTTTTGACGATATGCAGATTTGAGGGTGGTTGTGCCACCCCGGAGAGAGGTGTGCAGTGGGGTAGTTAGTGCTTGGGGTAGAGAGTCTATATTATGGGGAAGGAGATCAAACAACTAGATTTCCAAGTGTACCCAAAGGCCACAAGTTTGGATTATTTGGAGGAAAGGCACATGTTTTTAGACATCCACATCTTATTTTGCCATGATTAGCACTTATGGAAGCTGATTGCACCCATTTGGCTTGTTTTGACTATACATGCTTAGTTGCTATTATTGCTGCAGTGTAGTTATGTCTTCTTTGTGTAGCATTTATGTAGAGTATTGGTCTAGCCAGTGATTCTGAGTCTTGACTTATTCCTTATTATGGCCATGGTTGAGATACCTGAATATGTAACAATTTGTCACGAGCAGATCTGATTGGCCCTGAACCCTAGCAGTCCGACCTCGCCAATGGGCGGCAGCCGGACCACAAGGGCAGGGATAGAAGGGGCTAACCCTAATAGACTGATATTCTCATTGCTTGCCTCTAACGATACATCTCCCCTCTTTATATAGAGAGGCTTACTTAACCCTAACCAAACCCTAATGGGCCTGGCCTAATAGACCCAGTCGGCCCAGCCAACTACCCATGACAGCTCATATCTTCTGCTGCCATGCAAAGTTTCTTGGCTGACTCTGAGCATGACTCGGTTGAGTGGATAAATATAATATGTGCAATGCTTAGTTTGAAGTGTTAAGTGTATGATATGGACCGGGCATCTATTGAGAAGTGTCTTTCTGACTGTTCCAAGGCACTTTAGATACAATGAAGTATGAGCTTTTAATTTGGCTCTCTTTTATGTTCAATTTCTTTGAATTTTGGGCTTAGGGCTATATACATTTGAGCAGGAGCTTTCTGATGCTAAATAAGCATTTTGACAGTGAAAGTCAAGTATAACTTATTATTGTAGTAATGTAGTCATTGTATTTGATATCCAATTCATCAATATATGAACTGTGATCTAGGGATCTGCAGCATGACTTATTTGGGTTGTATCTCTAACAGGCAGAGATTGCACGGCAAGAGGCCAGGCTGAAGATGGAAAAGGAGAACCTGGAGAAGGAAAAGAGCGTCCTCATGGGAACTGCCTCCAGCCAAGACAACCAAGACGGTGCCCTTGAAATCACCGTCAGTGGCGAGAAGTACAGGTGCCTTCGTTTCTCCAAGGCAAAGAAATGAGAGGAGATGAACTGGCACCGAGGAGCTATAGCTTTTGTAGTCAATTGTCAGTACTCAGTACTGGACTATGCATAGTCACATAGCCTTGCTTAGGGCAGCTCCAGTGTAGGGTAAAAATCGAACGGTAAGGTGTAAAAGTCGAATGGTACCCACTGTGGATATCGACCACTAGCGTGTCAGAGGAAAAGCGACCACAAAACTCCGATCAACCGCAAGTGAATAGAAAATGAATTGTTGGCCGTGGCCGTTGGTTCCGCCCGCCCACCTGCCAAATAAATTCACATGGCCGTTGGCTTGTAGCCGTTGACAAGCAAACACCATTAACGCCTTCTCTCTCTATATACATACACGTTCAAACAAGTTTCACAACACTACTCCAGTTTTTTCTCCCAACTATGGACAAGAACTGCACTTCTAGTTTCACAAATTTTCTAAACTCTGCAATCTCAAGTTCAGATCCTCAAAACCCAAACAACCAACAGCCCCATGGGTTCCGACCCTCTTTTCCCATGAATTTTCCACCCCATCAGTTCCCCTCCAACTTTCACCATCCATATTACAGCTATCAGCAATTTGGAGTTCCACCAGGCTATCAGCAATTCCAGTCTTCAAGCTATCAACATGGCCTTCCTTTCCCTGGCAACTTTCATAGGGGAAGTACAGGTCCATCATCACCAGTCGGTTCAGGGGCTATGTTTGGTGGTGGTGAGGACTCAGCATCTCCAGTGACTTCTCCACTAGCTCCTGCACAGAAGACAAGTGAAGATGTAATTAGAGTTGAAGAATGGAGTGATATAGAATCAGATGAGGAAAAGACAAGTGGGCGCATGCATTGGGCTGAAGAAGACAACCGCCGCCTGATAAGTGCTTGGCTACACAACTCCAACGACCCAATCGATGGCAATGGAAAGAAAGGGGCTCGTTACTGGAAGGAAGTTGCAGCAGAATACAATGCATATGCCCCTAAAGCAAAGAAAAGAACAACTATGCAATTGAAGAACCACTGGAATACAAACAGTGCACTTGTGATGAAGTTCCATGGGTGTTGGATAGATATAAATAACACATATCGGAGTGGATACTCAGATGAGCAAGTTATGGATATGGTTCAGGAAGAATGGAAAAGAGTGAAGCAAACAGAGAAGCCCTTTCCTTTGGTGTATTGGTGGAGAGCAGTGAGGGAAGAACCTAAATGGCTTCACCGAGATGTGGCTGCTGACATTATGAATAAGAGAAACAAGGTGTCTTCATCAGGAGCTTACACTTCTTCCTCAAACCGAGACACTGATGATGCAGGTGATACAGATCGTCCTCGACCAATAGGGCAGAAGCAAGCAAAAGAGCAGCGGAAGGGGAAGGGGAAGTTAAAGGGAAAGGGTCGGTTGTCTGAGGAAAATGTGGGACAACTTAACAATCTGCAAGATAAAAAAAATGAGGCAATAGAAAAAATGGCAACTGCTGCAAGAGAACATGCCTCTGCAATAGAAAAGATGGCTGAAGTTGACAAGGAGAAGGTGAAGATGGATAAAATCAAGCAATTGACAGAACTCATGACGATTGACACCAAGTCATACAGCGAGACACAAAAAGCACGCCATGAAAAGATACTAGACTTCTTATCTGATGAAATTTATGGCAAGGAGTAGGATGTATGGAACCTTGATTAGGTCAATTAATTAGTTAAGTAGTTAATGTGTTGGTAATGTAGTCATTTAATTGCTGTAATGTATGCACTAAAATATTATAATGTTACCTTAAGCCATTATTGTGTATTATTGTGTTTCTTCCAATCTTCCTACTGGCTGCAGCTAGAAGAATAAAAAAGTCTGGCATATTTATCTGCAAAATAAAAAAACATCACATCAAATCAGTAAATGTGCTAAAAAGGATCTGACAAAGTAGCCGTTGTAAAACTAGCCGTTGTATAACTTGTCTACAAAAGGAGGCTGAAGGTCCCTTCCATCTCACCAGATCCCACTTCTCTACCAACTTCTCACATCCACTCCATCAGATTCCCACTCTCACATCTACTCCACCTACTCCACCAGAACAGAAACAATGTCCACGCAACCTAGCTCCCAGCAAGATAGTTCTGAAGTTAGAAACTTTGATGTTATCCCATTTGACTTGATTTGGGACTTCATCAATGATCCGATCGAGGCTCAGATTGAAGAGCAGATTAGATCTCAAATTGAGGAGCAGCAGAGAGGTCCACCAAGGCGAAGGTACATAAGAAGAGAGCGTCAAGATGCTGAGAATCGGTTGAAGGCTTACTACTTCTCAGAAAACCCAATGTATGATGATACCCAGTTTCGTCGGAGATACAGGATGAGAAAGCATCTATTTCTACGCATTGTGCAAACTCTTAGTAATTGGTCTCCAGTTTTCCAGCAAAGAAGGGATGCTTTTGGTAAGCTTAGATTTTCACCTTTACTTAAATGCACTGCTGCTTTGCGAATGTTAGCATATGGAACTTGTGCCGATATGTTTGATGGAAATTTACAAATAGCTGAAACAACACTCATTGAGAGTTTGGAAAATTTCTGCAAAGGTATCATTGAATGTTTTGGGCCAACGTACCTAAGGAGACCCACTACAGAAGATATTCAGAGGTTGCTTCATGTTGGAGAGGCTCGTGGCTTCCCTGGTATGTTGGGAAGTATCGACTGCATGCATTGGGAATGGAAAAATTGTCCAGTAGGATGGAAGGGGCAGTACACACGAGGGGATCAAGGAGTACCCACTGTCATGCTTGAAGTTGTTGCCTCGCATGACATAAATGTGCTAAATCGGTCACCATTATTCATAGCACAGCGACAAGGGATAGCTCCGGAGGTTCACTTTACAATCAATGGCAATGAGTTCGGGTTACTACCTATGGCATATATCCTGAGTGGGCAGCATTTGCAAAAACATATAGACTGCCTCAGAGTGACAAGCACACGTTATATGCTACAAAGCAAGAATCAGTAAGAAAAGATATTGAGTGTGCATTCGGTGTTTTGCAATCTCGCTTTGCCATTATACGCGCCGCAGCACGTGTGTGGCACACACGAACTCTTGGTGAGATCATGTATGCTTGCATTATTATGCATAACATGATTGTCGAGGATGAGAGGGGCACTTACCTGGCCCGCCATGACCATAACTATAACTATGACCAGGGGAGCTCTCCTATACCATTGAACGCATATGGCCGTGGACCACTTCATGGATTTGATAGGGTGTTGGAGATAGGAGTGGCTATTCGAGATAAAGATGCATCGTCGACTCCAGAATGACTTGGTAGAGCATATATGGGAAAAATTTGGAGGCAACAATCCTGAGCACACTAATTAGCTATGCTTTCATGTAGTGACTATTGTATTCCTTTCAGATTAATATCCCCTTGTTGTATTGGTAGTTTTATTATAAATATATGTACCGGATGTTGCTTATTTTCCCAGGCAATTGAAATTGTTTGTGAACTAGATAGGATTCATAATTGTGGTAGCATCAAAAAGACAAGTAGGTAGTATAGATTATGGGCAAGAAGAAAGAACGAACAAGCAAGCAAGACGCTCACCTTGCTCTTGACGCCAGCGCATCCTGCAACCAGTGTGAGCGCGAGGCGGCCGTTCTTGTTGTCGTCCTCCAGAAGCCTTCCCTCCTCGATGAGCATGGCAACCTCCCGCCGTTCTTGGCGCACCAGGAGGTCGTCGATGTCCACCGCCGCCGCCCTCGGCATCGCAGCGTCGATGGGTCAACAGACTGGCAGGAGAGCGAGTGCGAGCCTCAATAGTGCCGTGAGGGACTTGATCTCCATGGATCAGCAGCTGGATAGCCTGATCTACTTGCCTGGAAGGCAAATTTTTTAGATCCACGTTTGATTTGGTTGGGACCGGAGAGGGGAAAGATGGGAAACAGGACGAGGGGGCGGAGAGACGAAGCGGCCGGATATTTCCTTCGCGCGAGGAAGACGGGAGGGCTGGTGTTCTTTTCTTTTTTCTTTACCGCTTGTGGGTCCCATAATTCGACCGTCACGCTGCAGATAGCGAACCAAACTTCTGTTCGCCTGCTCGCGCAGAGGTGGTTGACTGTGACACTGGAGGTGCCCTTAGCCCTTACTCTGATTCAAATTGGATTCTTTCTTCTTGTACAGGAAAATCCTGAAATGTGCGGAAACAGAGTAATATATTTACTGATGTCAAGACTGGCTTGTTTATTCATTGAAAGAAACGTGGGCAGCTAGAACAGCTGCAATGGGACCTAATGAGGACTGGAGACCGCTGTTAGTTGTGATGTCTTGTTCTTGCTGATATGTTTAGCCCGCTAGACCAGCTCAGTACTGGCTCTAGAATATGAGTTCGTATAAATGGCCAACTATTCTCGCCCTGTTCGTTTGGCTGGTGGCTGGCGCTGGTTTTGCTGAGAGAAAAACACCGGTGGCTGGCGCTGATTTTCGCTGAGAGAAAAACACTGTTGGCTCGCTGGAAACAATCCAAACGAACGGGGCGTCTGTACTAGTGACCAGAGTTGGTGTATCAGATTTCGTCGGTTTTATCGCTGATTGGACACTAAGAAAAGGTTGTCAATGGCTTACGGCTCTCTGATGCCACCTTTAAACATCCCTGCCAACTTAACAAAAACTAGCCGTTCATCACAGCTAGCTTGGAAATTGGGACAACTAGAAGAATCAAACAGGCAACTGGCGTTCGCAGACCCGCAGCTCAGTTCACCAAACGCAATCAAACAGCCTGTGGTTTATCCCAGTTTATGCACGTCCTGAGAACAATGCCGATGCCATCTAGGAGAACAAATCGTTGTTTTTCCTCGGACAAATGAATGATCAGTGTACAGAACACCGATCCGTAGCGGTGGGTCCATTTGGCAGCTGGAGAAGAGCCGAGAGAAGGTCGTCCTCCTGTCAGGGCGGCCCCACACTCCAGCTAGACCGTTGTGCGATCCAACTCCACGAAATGCCCGCCCCGGAAAGCCCCAAGCCCCCAAAACACCCCCTAATCCGACATCAATCGTTCGCGACGGCGTGACGGCCATTCGCCATCGCCACGACTATAAAAGCCCTCCGCGACCATCATCGAACTCGAACTGAGTCGCCAACCACGTCGTCGGCGCGCGCGCACGTCACGAAGGACGAAGCAGAAGGCAGAAGCTGAGCTGAGCCCAGCCCGTGTCGTCGGCGTCGGCTTCGGCTACCCGCTCAGTTCGTGCTCGGCGATGCGGATCACGCACTACCAGAGGCTGTCGTCGGAGCCCGAGGGTGGCGCGCGCGCCGGCGCCGCGAGGGCGTGGTGGGCGGCGCTGACGAGGCGGGTGGCCCGGGTGTGCGCCGCGCGGCGGCGGTGGTCGGCGCGGAGGCTGTGGGGTGGCCGGAGGGCGGCCTTGCCGCTGCGGACGAAGGCTGCGGCGGCGGCGGCGAGGTACGAGTACGACTCGGCCAGCTACGCGCGCAACTTCGACGACGGGACGTGGATGGCCGAGGAGGGCGTGTCCTGGCACGCGCGGTCGTTCGGCGCGTGCAGGCTCGCCGCTGCCCAGCGATTGTGATTCATAATAACCAGAGCTTCCTTTTTTTTCACCTTTGCTTTGTGAGAATTAGCGACAGACTATTTGTTACTCCGTAGAATTGATTATTTATTGTAAATCATAAAGTGTAGAATTGATTTATAGCGAGCTGGACATTTGTTTCACGCTGGTCCATGTGAAAGACTTCGAGAGAAAAAGATGGGGAAAACAGGATAGATGGATGAGGTTTACAAATTTTCGTCTTCAATCAAGCAACGGTGACGAAAATTTTCAGGGTGGATTTTGAGAGCTTAACTTGTCTGGGCCTAGCCCAGCCATGTGAAATCTGCAGCATTTGCCTTTTCCCCGCCTAAATTTACACAAGGCCGGCCCAAAGGCCCAAATTACATGATTTTACTGTCCTGCCCGCAGCTAAACAAGATAAGCGATTCTCAAAAAAAAAAAACTAAACAAGATAAGCGAATTGGCTTGTAGTCGGTGCAGTAGGACCATAGTCGTAAATTCCATTCCGGTACCGGCCGGAATGGCCGGAATGCCCCGTTCCGGTGCCTAAACTGGCATAGAAGGGCTGAAATCCCGTACCGGGTCAAATACCGGTCAATACCGGTCAATTCCGGCCATTTCGGCCAATACCGGCCGAAACGCCTGTTCCGCTCATTTCGGTACCGGGCTAAAACTAAATGACGCCTCGTTCAATATGTGAGTTTGGTAAAAATGTCAGTGTGATGAAGCGTAATTATGTCGTAAGTATATATTTATATGAATATTTATGTATATGTACATTCATATATTTTTAATATAATAAAGTCCGGAACGGTACACCGGTATCGGCCGGTACCGGAATGTTCCGTTCCAAGAGCAAAAACGGAATGACCTCCGGAATGGAATTTACAAGTATGAGTAGGACGCTACCCACCAGGTTCAAATCCTGGTGCTTGCACCTTTTCCTTGGATTTTCTCAGGATTTACCGGCGCTATGTGTTAAGTGGTAAACGGTGTTACCGTCGACAACGAGGCGTTAATGGTGACTTCGGGAATATCCAGATCTACCGGGTGCTCAGTCATTCGGAGGTGCTCATAGGGTAGAGACTTCGGGAATCTCCAGATCTACCGGGTGCTCAGTCCTTCGGAGGTGCTCACAGGGGTAGAGAGGTGCTCATAGGGGTAGAGTCTGCGTACGTGTATTCATAAGGTGCTTAGTTCTTCGGAGGTGCTCATAGGTGCTCAGTCCTTCGGAGATGCTCATAGGGGCAGAGACTTCGGGAATCTCCAGATCTGCCGGGTGCTCAGTCCTTCGGAGGTGCTCATAGGGGTAGAGTTTACGTACGTGTATTCATAGGGATGAGTGTGCGTGCGTGTGTGAGCGTATGCGTTGTAGCATGTGATTTAAAAAAAGCTGAACAAGATAAAATCAGCGGTGATAGTGAAAAGGAGCCTCGTAAAAGAAGAAAACGAACGGTCCGACAAGGTCGAAACCCCACCCGATCCATTTCCACCTCCTTCCCCGAATCCCCATTTCAATCAGTCACCTCCCTGACCTCCGCCCCCAATTAAATCCGGCCGCGGCCGCCGCCGTCTCCGTCGCCACCGTGATGGCGTAACCTCCGCCCCCAATTCCCTCGCCTCCGCGCTTCAAATCCCCACTCCCCCATCACCGATTCGCGGAGCGCCCAATTCGATTCCCAGCCCTAACCCTAGCCGCCCGCCATGAAGGCGTCCATCAAGTTCCGCGACGACGACCGCCCGCTGCTGCGCGCCAAGGTGCCGGTCGGCGTGCTGGGCCTGCCCTTCCTCTCGGGCATCGCGGCGGGGGGCGACGCCAAGGAGCTCCGCTTCGACCTCTCCACGGCGTTCGCCTCCGGCCCGGCGGTCCGCCTCTCGTACCGCCCCAACGACCCGCTCCAGCCCTTCGCGCTCTCCGTCCGCACGGGGCTGGGCCCGCTGGGGTCCCCGGCGCGCGCGCCCTTCGCGCTCGCCGCCGAGTTCAACCTCCTCTCCTCCAGCGCGCCCGCCTTCTCGCTCCTCTTCAAGCCCCAGATCGGGGACTTCGGACTCTCCAGCACCGTCCGCTCCCCGCCGTCGCCGCGGCCCGCTCCAGCCCAGCCGCCGCTGGCGATCAAGATGGCCGATCTCACCACCAACGGCGACGACCACGACCGCGACGCGCACGTGAACGGGTTCGCGGCGAACGTCGCGGCCGCCGCGGGGAGGGGCGGCGGCGGGGTGGGCGCGCTGCTGTCCGGGATGCGGCTCACCACCAGGAACGTCCTGCCGCTGTGGAGCAAGGCCAGCCTGCGGTTCCAGTGGGGGCTGCGCGTGCCGCCGGAGCTCAAGGCCGCGCTCGCCGACGATGGGTACGGGCGCAAGGCCGGCAGCCTCGCCATCAGCAAGCTGCCACTGCTGGTGATGAACAAGATCACAATTGAGCACACACCCAAGGTGCCTTCTCAGTCTGAAACAGACAAGAAGAGGAAGAAAGAGGCCCCTACAGCGGGCGAGGGTGAGGAATTCTCATTGATGAAGAGGCAAATGGAGGCGCTGAGCGCCGAGAGCACAATGCTGCGGCGGTCTGTAGAGGACCTCCGTACTGAGATCAGGGCTGGCAAAGGTGAGGGTCGCAGGCTACCAGCAGCACTGCCTCCTCCGCAACAGCCATTTGTGTCCAAACCGGATCGCCATTACCATGGCAGTGGGAAGGAACTGGTGGACAGTGGACCGAAACCTGCCTCGGATGAAGCTAGCGAGGAGTTGAAGAAGGCGCTTGAGGCCCGCAGGAAGTGAGGTACTCTGATAGGGCTTGCTAACAGAGCAAGCCCTGCCATTTGACATGGCTGCTGCCTGCCGTGTTAAGTTTTGTGCTTAATAATAGAGTGGTATAATAGAGTGGCAGTTTACATCCCTGGCTGGAAGCAAGTGAGGTTGCCATAATGCCCATAGGTGGTGTATTAGCTTTGCCTCAATTTTATTCTTTGCTTGCGTTAGGATATCCTGTTATGTATAAATTCGTGTTTTCTCAATTATGAATGAATGGATAATTAGTTTTTCAACCTGTGTTGGATTGGGTGACGGGCCTGTTTGGATCCACAATCGGCTAATTGGATAGTTCCTATGTATTAGTGTATTAGCTAAGAATTAGCTGGTCCTGTTTGGATCCACCACAGCCAAAATTAGCTAGCTAGCCTAGCTGATAGATCGGCTTGTGCAATTGCCTTTGAATAAAGGCTTGATGTTCCTAAGCTTGGCTAGTAAAGTAGGAATAAAGTCTCCTGAAAAGTGGACCTGGGAAAATTACAGTCTGGCGTGTCCAGTTCCTACAAAGTTTCGAATTATTTCAGTGAGATTCTGTTTGATTTTGAAAGTGCTTTGTTTGATTTTGAGCATTCAAGACGGCGATCGATGTTAGATTTGGCACAAACATGCACAACTGTACAAGTTGAATTGCCAATTCGATCTGATACTGTATCAGCCTGATTCAGTCAACGATTTCACGTGCAACAAACCTGTTCGGTCCCACACGATAGGCCTCGGATTATAATTCAAAACCAGAACGCCAAACTCGCAAGCTTATCAGGATTTACCTTCAAGGTCAAGTTTTCCCAGATGTTTGAAATTTGGATGCTTTTGACTTCGTTTATCTGCTTCAGTTTATTCTGTTGCGTAGTGGGTGCTTGACAAGCGGACGTACACCAGCAGCAGCTGACCAGTGACTAGTGACCAAGGGTAATATGGGCATTAGCCTCATGTGGGGCCCACTTTGAAATTTCTTCCAGAAACACCCCTGGCAAACTCGCAAATTGTCCGCGAGTGCAGGGCGCGCGCTGGGCACGGCTGGCTGCCATGACCACCTTGCCTTCTTCTTTACCGATAAAAATCAAACCGGGCCCGAGGAGAAAAGCGACAGGGCAAAGCAACGGAGGAGGGCAAGGGGCGCAGGGCCTGAGACCACACCTCCACGAGCACCACCGCCTGACGCGGGCGAGCACGCAGGACGGATGGCGGACGGGTCGGACGGCACCGACGTGTCGCCGGAGTCGGAGGCGACGGCGGTAGCGGAGAAGGGCGGGGAGATCTGGGGCACGCTGGAGGAGCTCCTCCTGGCGTGCGCCGTGACCCGGCACGGCACGGCGAGCTGGGACTCTGTGGCCATGGAGGTCCAGACGCGGAGCCCCGTCGCGGCCCGGCCGGGCCTCACGCCGCACAGCTGCCGCCTCCGGTTCCGCCACCTCCACCGCCGCTTCTCCACCGCCGGCAGCGGCGGTGAGGAGGACGAGGTCGAGGAGGACCCCGACGCCTCCGCCGCCGAGGGGTGGGTGGACGAGCTCCGGCGGCTGCGCGTCGCCGAGCTCCGCCGCGACGTCGAGCGATGCGATCTCTCTATCGGGTATGGATGGAATCCGGAGGAGGAAGGGGAAAGCAAATCCAAACAAGAAAAACTACCCTTTGAAAACCCTCGCCGCGTTTCCCTAGCCGTTTGATGGCGATCGCTCGGCCGCTATTTGTTTAATTTAAAATTATTCTGATTTTTTTATTCGCGCAGGTCGCTGCAGTCGAAAGTGAAACGGCTGAGGGAGGAGCGGGAGCGGAGCGTCTCCGGCGAGGCGAAGCCGGACGAGGCGAGCGGCAACGACCGGCTCTCCGGCGAGGAGCCCGGGCGGTCGTGCCGGGAGTCCAACTCCACAGATCTGAAGCCCCCCAAGCTCCCCGGCCACCAGGGCGGCGGCGCCAAGGAGGAGGTGGCGAAGCAGGAGGCGTCCGGCGAGTCGGCGGCGGCCGCGTCCAAGGAGAGCAGCGACGTTCGGAGCTCGGCGAGCCTGTGCCGCCGCCGCCGCGGCAGCGCCAGCGGGAAGGCCGACGAGGAGGAGGCTGCGTCCGCGCCCGGCCCGCTTCCCGCTCGGTCCCCTCCGCTGGCCGCGCTCCTCGACGCCGTCGCGGCCAAGCTCGGCTCCGTGCTGCAGCGGCTACACGAGCACGAAGGCGAGGTAGGTGCCCCCAATAATTACCCCCTTCCGCTTCGTCTTTTCAGTTTTCACACGCGGGATGCCACCAGGTTAAAAATTGGGAAGGGGTGAAATCGTAAAACTTGCCGGTGAAATTTGACTGGGTCCGGTGAAATGTCAGGCTCCCGGTCCCACCCCTTGATTAACGGGTCTCCTGGATGTGGAATTGTGGACAACTCAGGGATAAGTTTAGGCGTGCATGTGGCATGCATGATGACCTGTGATTAGCTGCCCTAATCCGTGAGCTACCTGATTTACATGGACGAGGCGTGTTCGAGCAGGGCAGCTCGCTTGCTTGCGAGATGGCATATGCCTCGGCAGCGAGTGGGATGGCCTCAGGTTTGTTGGGGTAGGTAGCTACAAATCGGTGGGAGGTCCCCGTGCAAATGCGCAAATTTTCCACGGTTCCTAAAATAACCAATATGTCTTTTTTTTCTGATTTATGTCAAGTTTCGTATCGTCAAAGAGGCCTTAGCTAGTAAGCAGAATCTTTTACGGATTATTAGTAACTGTGAATTCATGAAGGAAGGAAAAGTGGCTTGTAGTTTGTAGTTGGGTGCAGTGTTGCCATCAATCATACATGGCTGGGTGCGTTGTAGCTAGACGATGCCTCGCAGATATTTTCCGCCCCTTTTATTTCCTTATCGTTTTATCCATTTACTAAAATGTCCTGGACAATTCCAATTCGATCCACTTGCAGGAGGCCGCGGCGTACCGGGGCACGATCAGGCGCCACGTGGACCTGGAGACCGTGCGGCGCAGGCTGGACACGTCGGCGGGCTCGCGCGCCGACGACGAGGACCACTACCCCGCGCACGAGCTCTACCGCGACCTGCTGCTGCTGTGCACGAACGCGGTGGTCTTCTTCCCGCGCGGCGCCCCCGAGCACGCCGCGGCAGTGGAGTCCCGCGCGCTCGTCACCGGGCACGCGTCGGCGTCAGTGGCCCTCCGCGAGCCGAAGCAGGAGCGCGTGGCCGCGCCGGCGACGGCGATGGCGCCGCCGGGCGTCGACATCGTTGGGTCCTTGATCGAGAAGGGGAAGAAGCCGCTGATCGTGTGCCGCAAGCGGAGCTCCATCGCGAAGGCCGCGGCGGCCGCGAGGAAGGAGGAGGAGAGCAGCGCAGCCAAGGTGGCAGAGGCCGAGGCGGAGGAGGGAGAGAGCGGGGATGAGAAGAAGGCCGTAGTCGCCACGAGCAGGGATAAGGTGTGGGGGCTGAGGACGAAGAAGAAGGGCCGTGGCGGCGCTGTCCGGAACCCGGCGGCTCTTGGGCTGAGGCCGGCGAAGGGGGCGGACGACGCCACGACGCCGGACGCAGCGAAGAAGGCCGACAAGAAGGGCGCGGCGGCAGGATCTCCAGCCAAGAAGCGGAAGGCCGTGGACTTCCTGAAGCGGCTGAACCAGTCGCCCTCCAGGAAGCGGGGGTCCCCACTGGGGATGACACGGAAGCGGTCGGCGTCGGCGGCGGCGGCGGAACAGGAGAACACCACCACCACCACCCGGAAGAGAGGCACCGGCCGGAAGGAGGGCGCCGGCCGCGGTGGCTCCAGGAGGGGCGGCAGGGGTACCGGGACGAAGAGAGGCGTCGGGCGGCCGCAGAAACGAGGCGCGGCTCCGCCCACGCCACCGCCGGCCAAGAGGGCGAAGACGAACACCCGGTCGGAGAAGGCGTCGGGAACGGGGAAGCGTGGGGGGAGAGGAGGCAGGTAGGATGACAATGACGGTAGAAGGATAGAAGAAGCAGGGGTAGTTCGTAGTTGTCGGTAGCAACTAGCGATCGAAGCCATAGTTTCAGCTGTGTGTAAATCACGTAGGTTGTGGTAGGGGAAGCTTGCGAAGCTGACATGATGCCGTGGGACTGACGGATCTTTTTGTGTTTCTGGTTCTGCTTGAACTGATGGTAACTGGGAAGGGCTGCAAAGCCAAACTCTTTTGGTGTTTCGAGTGTTCTTACCCCGCTGTGGTGCTAAATACCCTAGTCAAAAAAAATGATACAAATGAAAAAAATAAAAAGACATTGCGGTGAGCGTGGATCGAACACGCGACCTTCAGATCTTCAGTCTGACGCTCTCCCAACTGAGCTATCCCCGCTTTGTGATACCAATGCTAAATAGTCTAAATAGGCTTTTATATAATGGTACACAGTGGCAGCAAGCACGTTAAACTCCACCTTTGTCACCAGAGACCACCTCAAATACACAAATACGTAGCGGAGAGGCGTCAGAAAAATCCGGAAATCCGGTTCCATAGCACATATGAAATGGTGATGGAAACGTCCTTTCACATTATGGTACAAGAACAGCCAGCTTTGCCTGTTCACTAAAATCACAACCAAGGCAAAATCCAATGTACATCTGGCACACAGTACATTGGATATTACACTAGGGGTTAGACACCTTCAGGTGATCCATGTTAATGATCCTTTCTAGAATATTAAGTTACTTCTAGTTTGTTACATTGGAAATACTAACGCCATGATCACCAGAATAGATGGCACCCAAAGAGTTTTCATCAACGTCTCCCTGCCCCTAGTAACAAAGAATCTCATTTCAGGCACCAACTGGCAACTGTTTCCAATACGCCCTTTTTCGTCATTTCAGTTTGCCATCACAAGGTTTCTTTGTCCAGTGATTGGGGCAGGTGGTCCACAAAAGGCATTTTAACCTTCCAATTCCAACATCCCAGAAACAACTAAGTAGCGATGCCATTCCCATCTCCAGCAGGAACCATTCGGCCTTCTGTGGCCATATCTTCTGTTACACAAAAAACAAGATAGTGAAATAGTCAGTATGATGATGATTCACCCACTATATGTCCATATCCCTGATTGTCCAAAAGAAACCAGTACTAGGAAGGCTTACCGTATTCCAGTTAAAACCACAATATCTTGCATAAAATTTATCCAAGGATCCTATTTTCTACTATACAACATTCTCAACTGCCACGCCACTTTGGGCAAATATTACCTGCCCTTCAATATTACTATTACTCCTACAGTGCACTCTAACAACAGAAATTCTCAGGAACTTACCACTTTCACTATCCGATGCTTCATCAAGTCTGGCAATTGCATCCAGTAGTGACTGCTCTTGATCCTGCAAGAATAATCGTTTGGCTTCACATATATCGATTAAAGTATAGAAAGGATGATAACTAGGTTTTGTTGTTCACAATTTTTTTGAAGGTAACAGCATGGGAACAGAAGAGCTCACTCACTTTCAGCAGTTTCCTTGCCTTTTCAATTTCACGCATATTTGGATTGGACAATACCCTCTCAACCTGTATCGGGAACATACAACTGTGAGGCAAAATTGTATGTGATTACCTTCTGGCGTCTGACTTCTTGAATGAATTATACCTCTGTCACAACACTTTCAGTGTTTGGAATGTCAATGTTATCAAAATTTCCATTGATGCCATTTTGAGGTGGAGTGTAGTCCTTCATAGGCTCATTTATTGATAACCTGCCTCTCCCCCTGATCCGGCCAGCCATAGCACCATTGTTGGTTGGGTGCCTCTTCAACATAGGGCCAGAAGGGCCCCAACCATCTCGATTTGAAAGATGCCCATCAAATTCCCATCTTATATCTTCAGGTGGCATCTGTCAAAAGAGGGCAAAGTAATCTTTAATGGAATAATTTATGGCAAGGTGGCAATCAGCCAGGCTAGTTGAACAAGAAAATTTTAATATACTTACAGATCCAGCATGTTATTCAACAACTTTCCATACACTAGCTCACATGAGCAGTAAATTTCAGTGCTAGTATACATCAGTGGCAAAAACATATTTCGGGTATGGTACCACAGCAAAAAATATTTTTGGCAAGAGGACTGCCGCAACGAGAAGTCCTTTACCCTTTACATTTGAACCTTATATAAGGGTATACATGAGCAGACAGTAACTAGTTGGCATCAATCAACTGCTACTATCACAGGCACATACAGAAAAATCAACTATTCATGGCCAAGGGAATATAGTAAATATTAGCTATGGACTGAGCAGAACCAAAAAGGAAAAAATGAAATGGTAAATAATGCACAAAGCACAACCAAATAGAGGAAAAAGGAGGGCAGGAGAGAGATAAATAAAGGAAAACAATACAAGCATTACAGGCAAATAGTTCTTACATCACAAAGCCTGACCATTTCCCAAGTCTCAGCTTGTGTGCCGATGTCATAGACGAGTGCATGTTCACCCTAAATGGGATCATGAAAGAAGGTCACTCCACACTGATGCATATTTGTGGCAAAGGAGTAAATAGTAGTAAAACTTTGTAACCAACCGTCACAGGGTTATAACGAGTTATGGTGGCCTCATAGAAGTTGTTGTCTTCTGGCCACCTTGTATAAACTTTGTGATTTATTAATGAACTTGGATCCGTAGATGGCAGTGTCAATGGCATGGGCTGTACAAGTTAAGAAACCATCATAAAATTGTTCTCAGCAAACGAGAAACATTATGTATACATTCTGAACATACCGTCTTTGGCTTCTTGCCTCTTGCTGATAGTGGGCCCCATTTAGCAGATGGAACTGAGTGGGAAGGCATCACAGGGGACTGGAGGCCCATAGATTGTGAAGGAATAGAATGAGATGTCCTTTGCCTCTTGGCAGTGGACCCAGGTTCTGCATCATATATAGCTCTGCTGCCATGATGCAGAGCACTTGGGGTTCCACCAGCCTGTCTTAACTCCCTGCATATTTTTTTGGTGAAAGCAACAAAGTGTGATCTCTTGATGGCAAAGTAAAACACGTGCATACATAAAAATTGCTATGAATAATGGAATACCTCATTCGGCGAATGGTACCATCTTCATTGACTCTATTCAATAGCTCCCTGTGCTCCTCATCAGAAACCCTCAGTTCTTTCCTGAGTTCAGTAATCAAACTCTCTTTTTCCTGCACAAAAGCACATTTATTTTATTCTCAGCACAGCAGGCAGGCAAATATACATATCTGAAACAGTTAGCACAAACATCAATTTGCCTATTACCCAGGATATTGCATCAGATTGCACTTTGAATGCTCTAAGAACACCAGTATATGCATCTTGCTCGACCCGATGTACTTCACTCTCCAAATCATTAGTTGCCCTGATATAAGGAAATGATCCTGCAGATGCTCGACCATTCGCACTGAAGGATCGTCCCCTCAGTACTCTATTTTGTGCCGGGGGAAGGTCATCATCAGTCCCTACAACAAAAGGGACAAGAATCAATACTGTCATATATGAACTTGATAGCAAGTCAACAATTAGACTTGCAGACTATGTAATCATATCACTGCTACACCAACTGAACTCAAAAATTTTATTTACATTTTGGATATCATGCCAGAAGCCCAGAACGAGTCAGGTAAGGCGACCGACAATCCAAATCTGGGACAACAATAACTGTAACAAATCGACATAATAAACAGAACTATTTTTTTTTGAACCAAGAAATAGCAGGAGTTCTGCTAGTTCATAAATTAATAAAGAAGAGAAGCAAAGTCTGTAGGAAACAAGAGCAGACTAAGCCAAAAAAAGATAAACATGAAAAAAAGAACATAAAACGGCAGCTCTCTCTCCTCTCGCTAAGAGCTTAAACTCTAGGCAGTATCTCCCGCAGGCATTTTGCTCCTGTGAACACCAGGGTCTAATCTCATCTTTGATCTTTGCTATGAGAGCCTGTGTGAAGACTCCTGTTGAAAGATTCTTCCATTTCTCTCCTTCCACAATTCCCAGGATACTAGGATTAAGAGGGAGCATATCGTTTTGGTCGGTAGAATACCGGATGCACTTGCTAAATCCCACCAGTGAGCTGAACTACGACAGCACTGGTATAGATTTTTCCATAGCCTTTGTTTTACACCAGTGAAATCCCCATAAACAAGCCCCTGGCCTATTTCATACAAGCAACAAAGTTTTGATAAGTTATTCATTGCCCTATCTATACAACAAGGCAACTTACGTCTTCTGCTGCTCGTTTACATTGCTTAATAGCAACAGAGACCAATCTCCTTACAAATTGTTCGTATTTATATCTTCTGATGTCATAACGCCAACAATGAACTACTGAAATCACCGACCTTCACTTAATAGTCTTCAAGAAAATCGTCCCAGATTGATAATTTTTTTTTGTTCCGTCAGATTCTCCGCATCTAGTCGCACATTATTACCGAGCGGGGCATCATACAACCAAGCTAAAATTACCAATCAACCCAGCAGAACGCGGATTTCCAACCACGAAAAATCTATCCGCCCGAAACCCCCCGGCCGATTCGGGGAAACTCACCGCTACTATCGTAGAGGTTGTATCCAGCCGCCTTCATACCCCCGCCGGGACCGCCGAGACGGGCGAACCGCCGAAATCCGCCGCGCTTCCGCCGGATCCGGGCGCGCCGGCACGCTTGCGCTCCGAGCCGGCAACCTGCGGGGCGCTCCGGAGCCGAATCGGGGGCGTGGCGCGGTCGGATGAGGGTTGGGGAACGCGGGGGGCGGAGAGGCTAGGGTTCCAGGCGATCGGGGAAATTAGGAAGCGTGTTTTTCTATTACACCCCTGGAAAAATCAGTTTTCCCGAAGCAGTGTTTGCACTACCCGTCGCGAGGACGAGAAGTTTTCTGGGGGGTTTTCGGTATATTTTGGGCTTTTCCGGCGGGTCACGAGGCGGTTATGCGCTTTTATAGCCGGGTGATGTCATCGCGTACGAAGCCAAGTCACGCGCGCGAGCGAATAAAAGGACGAGACGACGAGTCGTATTTTCGCCGTGTTTTTCTTAGAGCAGTCAATTTATTTTCTAAGAGAATCTTACATGCACGAAGGATCAAACGAAGTTTATTTTTAAAAACCCTTTTACGGATGGGTGCAATTTTGCGCGACGAATCTAATGAGCCTAATTTATCCATGTTTTGCTACAGTACTGCTACATTAATCATCCTCTAATTGTGCGGTCAAAGGCCTCATTAGATAGGTCTCGTGAAATAGTACAATGCTGTGAAGGTAGTTTTGTAAACTAACTTTATTTAATACTCTTAATTATCGGTCAAAGGCGCTGGCAAAATATTGCCAATCTCAAAGAAACACGGCCTTTGATTTCTCCATCTATCCATTATTGTTCATGCCAATTTTTTTAAAAAGTAATTTAGGCAAGGGTTGGTATTTCTTGTTTAAAAATACAGTACAGTTCGAACTAAATAGTAATATTGGACAGTATTGGACTATATACATAGTACAACACAATCACATACTACTCCATATAACGATATTGTATTGAATTCATTTTTCCGATTGAAAATTTCCCTAGCAAATCACTTTGAGCGTTGACTTTCCTGTGACTAACCGGATTCTCGCCGACGAGAACCCGACTCCCTGTACCCTTGAGATAGTCCCAGGAATAGCAGCTATCTCGTACAGAACTCATCTCAGTCGAATATCACATCCATACAACGATAAAAGGTTCATTACATGACTTATATAAAGACAAAGCGTCTGGTACAAGCCCTCTGGGCTAAATCGACAATAAGAAACATCTACGCAGCGGTAGCTAGAACAACAGGGTCCACTCCTCCACAGGCATCCTTGAGCGTAGCGCACACCCTTCAATCGTACCACCCATCCTGGTTGAACTCGTGGTCGGGGTCTTCACCTGAGAACCCAAAGTCTGTCCCCAAGGAAATGGGACAGGTCCACGTCACCAACCATAATATGATGCAAGCTTTAAAGTGGTCTATTCTAAGGATAAAAAAATAATCAAGGTTTAAGCCAGGGTTTCTTATGCAAGCAGCAGCAATAACCCAAAATCATCTCATCACCAACTCCTGCTCACAGACACACACACATCCACTTCCCAAAACCAACCATCAGCCTCACATTTCCCATCGGGCTCGTCCTGCCACGGCAGGTTCCCGCAAATCAATATCCACCAACACCTTTCACTCACTAGTCGACTCGGTGAGCTCCCTCCCCACCTC
Source organism: Echinochloa phyllopogon (assembly GCA_033239725.1). NCBI lineage: Eukaryota > Viridiplantae > Streptophyta > Magnoliopsida > Poales > Poaceae > Echinochloa > Echinochloa phyllopogon. Next base: position 41,247,989 of record BTCW01000002.1, on the reverse strand, counting down.
GTCTCAACAGCCTCAGCTGGACCAATCTCTCATAACCCGAATCAAGGATGAGGTAAGAAAGCAGATTCCCATGCTAGCCGGGGCTTCTCAGAAATGGGTCGTCCGTAACCGTGGACACGGCTATACGTATAGTTTACACTCTGCAGAGGTGGCACTCCAGGAATCCATCCGGGCTGCAAGGCTAGTCCGCAACCAACCTGAGACACAGCCCACAGCAAAGACCCTAAACAGTAGCGGCGCCAATCCTGTCTCCCTGGGCTCGGGAAACATCCGATCTAACATCTGCCCCAGGGTCGTGAAACCTTCCCACCGGGGCCAGTCGGGAGCCGTGGTAAATCAGGGAGATTACGCCGCAACGAATCCCCCCTGCACATATCAAACTCGATTCTCCTACAGTCTCGGCGCCGCACTAGAGTAGGCTTGCTGGAACCCTCCCCATACTGGGTAGATGGTGAGCACGGTATTTCCCAAGTCCAAAGTGGGGGCGCGACTCGGTCCTTAATTGTTCGGTAAAGCGAGTATCTGCATCACAAGCGATCCGCCGCAACGGTCCGCAATCGGCACCCATAACAGGTATTGCCGCCCAAACTCCTCAGGTACTCACCGAGTACCAATCCCCAGTAACCAGTAACCATGTACCCGCAACAGGTACCCCATAGGGACTGCCCGAGTGCAGCCCCTCAGCACCTCGATCAACGATCGAGTTGTTATTACTCGCTTACACCGCCTAGCTGCACTACTCCTCCCAAACCACCCACAACTCACGCCAAGAGGATCAATCACAACCATCCCAACACATGCATAGCGTAGCATATTTATAAAGTGAGTAGTAGGTAGCAAGGTAACAGGATATTAACAAAGGCAGTGCAAGTTTATCATGCGAGTAAAGTAAAGCGCTAGCATACTAGTTTGCATGTCCAATAGGTATTTCAGAGATGGTCGGGCGTGAACCTGGGCAAAGGTCTTCGTCCTCGTCGAAGTAGTTGTTGAAGTAGTCCGGCTCCTCCTGACTCTCCGGAGCTCCTAGGGTTGCGCGAAAATAAAATAAGACGCGGCTACTAGCAAAGAAATACTAAGACAGCGATGAAAGAAGACCCAAATAACACCAAACTCTATACTAACGCGTAGATCATGATTTTAGAAAAATATAGAAACTGGTTTCATATTTTTCTGAGCTACGGTTGATTTATTATTAATTTTCGAAGTTTAAATCATTTTCTGAAAATATTAAATAATTTCCGAAAAAGAAAACAGACAATTAATTAGCCTGCTGACGTCATCATGACGCCATGCTGACGTCAGCAGTGGGGTCCACCTAGGATGACGTCAGCAGTGGGCCCTGCTGACGTCAGCGTTGACTGGTCAACGGTCAACGGGGTCAACGGTCAACGGTCAGCGGGTCAACTCTGGTCAGTGGGCCCCATGTGTCAGTGACTCGCAGAGTATGACAGGTGGGTCCCATACGTCAGCGCTGTTAAAAGAAAAAGAAAAAGAATAAATGATGGCTGGGCTGGAATTGGGCCAAAAGCGTCTGGGCCGGAAGAGTTTAGGGTGGTTAAACGGACTTAAACGCGAACATTCGGCCCACGAAGGGGTGGCTGCTGGATCTGGCCTGGTGGACTAAGTCCACGGTGAACCGTGAGATAGATCCACGTGAGCCGGGTGCACGAGATCGATTTGTGGCCGATTCAGGATCTTCTGCGCGTGTGCGTGTGTGCTGCTGGTGTGGTCTTGCGTGTGGCTTGGCCACGACGTGACACAGCGCGCGCGCGGCGCGCACTGGAACGCGCCGGCGGCGATGGACGTTGGCGGTTATCGCTGGAAACAGCTCGGCTGGGCTCAAGATCGGCCGGGTTGGCTTTGCTAGGGTTAGACGAACACGCACAGGGTGATCAAGGCTTGGATTGGGTTCGGATCGGGCCTTCCCGTCGCGTTTAGCGGCGGCTCGGCCACGAACGCCGGCGAGCAACCTCGGCGGCTCGGGTTTTTGGCTCAACTGCGCATGGTTTGGGTTAAAGGGGTGCGGCTTGCGCGCGCGTGACACCCAGCGACTGCTGAGCCACGGGTAGGTGCTCGTGCGCGGGCACGTGGCTGACCACGGCCGCAGCACGGCCTCGGCGTTTGCGCGCGCGAGCAGAGCTCGGCCGCGGCGGCCTCGGCTGCGGGGAACAAGCGACGGTAGGTTGCAAAGGGTTTAGCGGCTCGGGAACCTGCACAAGAAGATGCACAGCTCGAAGGCTGGCTCACAGGGGGCTTGGCTTGGCACAGCGAGCACGCGCGGCGGCGCTCCGCCGGAAACAGAGAAGAAGGGGGAGGTCGATGACGACAGCTCACCACGGGCCTTGTAGACGTACGCTGCAGCTCGGGGAAGGCTCGACGCAGTCCGGCGGTGCTCGTGCGCTTCCTCTCGTCCCTGGTCCGGCTCGGGGTCGACGGCTCCACGAGCGGCGGCGCTCCGGTGCTCGGTGTCGACGCGGGGAAGGCGACCGGCTTCTCTTCTTCCCTCGGCTTCCCCTCCACTGGCTCCCTCGTCTCCTTCTCCCACTCTCTCCCCTCTCGAATTGGATCTAGACCCCAAGGGGGCGGCGGCGGCGGCTCGAACAGGGAAGGGCTCCCGGCGCTCTGATTTATAGGGCGGCGGCTAGGGCTTCTCGGCACGGACGGCGAGATAGGAGTTGGGGACGGCCGCGGACACGTGTTGCCATCGCAACGGGCCGCACAGGAGGCCGGGTGGTTGGGTCACGGGCGGCGCTCCGCGGGAGAGAGAGAGAGCGCCGCGAGGAAGATGACGCGGGGGAGGAAGAAGATGGCTGACAGGCGGGGTCCGCCTGTCAGTGGAAGAGAGCGCGACGCGGCGGGGACGCGGCGAAGAGTTGGGCCGAGCTGGGCCGAAAGGCTGAGTGGGCTGCTTGGTCGGTTGAATTGGAAAAAGATTTCAGGGTGGTTTCTTGGACTTTGGTTTTGAGATTTTGGCCCACGAACAGGAATAGGTTTGGAAATTAGTTTAGTCAATTAGAGTTTGAATTCAAATCTAGAATTTGAATTCAAACCAACCAAAAATCCAAATAAATCCAAATAAATCCAAATCACACTAATTCATCCTTAGCACTTCAAATTGATTTTAAATTTCAAAATTAAATTGCCTAAGAATTTAGGGAGCAAATAGAAGACACTCTTATATGTTGGTTTGCATGCACTCAATTCCACCAAAAATTTTTAAATTCGAATTTTTCCACTCAACAAAACCTATAGGAATTTCAGGGTTGTTACAGTCTCCCCCCCTCACAAGAATCTCGTCCTCGAGATTTGTGATTACCTATGGTTTAAACAAGTGGGGGTATTTCTCCTTCAGCACTGACTCCTTTTCCCAAGTGGCTTCCCTTTCTGAGTGATTGCTCCACTGTACTTTGCAAAACGGGATAGCTGTGCTTCTCGTCTCTTTGACTGCTCTGTCTAGTATCCTCTCTGGGTACTCCAGATACTCCAAGGTGTCTTGTAGGTCTAATGCCTCTGTCTTGATCTCATGTTCTGGTACTCTCAGACACTTTCTCAGCTGAGATACATGGAACACTGGGTGTACTCCCGCTAGTTCCTCTGGTAGATCTAGCTTGTAGGCTAGCTTTTCTACTCTCTCCAGTATCTGGTATGGTCCAACAAAACGGGGTGCTAGCTTTCCTTTCACTTGGAATCTCTTATGCCCTCTGAGGGGTGACACTTTCAGGTAGACGAAGTCTCCTACTTCGAACTCCAGATCTCGTCTCCTTTTATCTGCATAGCTCTTTTGTCGGCTCTGAGTTGCCTTCAGGTGCTCTCGGATCTTGGCCACATTTTCTTCTGCCTCTACAATCATGTCAGGCCCAAAGAATGTTCGTTCTCCCACCTCTGACCACATTAGAGGTGTTCTGCATTTTCTGCCATAAAGTGCCTCAAAGGGTGACATCTGTAGGCTGGCCTGGTAACTGTTGTTGTAGGAGAATTCTGCGTAAGATAGACTCTTCTCCCAGTCTGTGCTGTAAGCTAGAACACATGCCCTTAACAAATCTTCCAGAACCTGGTTCACTCTTTCGGTCTGCCCATCTGTCTGAGGGTGGTAAGCTGTGCTATACTCCAAGGTCGTTCCGATGGCTTGATGTAGGCTTTGCCAGAATTGAGCTGTGAATTGGGGTCCTCTGTCTGACACAATACTTTTTGGTGCCCCATGCAGCTTAAGAATGTTGTCTATATACAACTCTGCTAGTTTGCTTACTGAGTGTGTGCTTTTGACTGGTATAAAGTGAGCTACCTTTGTCAGTCGATCAACTATGACCCAGATGGCGTCATTTCCTTTCTGAGTGCGGGGTAGGCCAACTACGAAGTCCATGCTGATATCTTCCCACTTCCACATTGGAATTTCCAGTGGTTTCAGCAGTCCTGCTGGCCTTTGATGTTCTGCTTTGATTCTTCGACAAGAGTCGCACTTGGCCACATACTCTGCTATGTCCTCTCTCATTTTCTTCCACCATAACTTATCCTTCAGATCCTGATACATCTTAGTGCATCCTGGGTGTATCGAGTACTTGGACTCGTGAGCTTCTGTGAGAATTGTTCTCCTGATTTCCTCGTCCTGTGGTACACAGATACGGTCTTTCAGCCATACTGTCCCTGCTTCATCAATACGGAAGTCAGGTGCTACTCCTCGTTGAATATCCTCTCTTACTTCTTGGATTTCTGGACACTTCCCTTGAGCTTCTTTGATTCGGTCTTCTAGGTTGTACTCCACTCTCATTTCCTGGGGTTTTCCTCCTTCTACTAGCTCGAGTTTCAGCATGTACAACTCTTTCGCTAGTTCTGGCTGACTTTCTTTTATCATCAAGTTGTTGCAATAACTCTTTCGACTTAAGGCATCTGCCATGACATTAGCTTTGCCAGGATGGTAGTGTATCTCCAAATCATAATCTTTGATCAGTTCTAACCATCTTCTTTGTCTCATGTTCAGTTCAGATTGGGTGAAGAAATACTTCAAACTCTTGTGATCTGTGTAGATATCGCACTTGTTGCCAATCAGGTAGTGCCTCCAGATCTTCAAAGCATGTACCACTGCTGCCAGTTCCAAGTCGTGCGTGGGGTAGTTTTCTTCATGTTTCCTCAGCTGCCTTGATGCATAGGCAACAACCTTGCCCTCTTGCATCAGAACACATCCCAAACCTTGTCTTGAAGCATCGCAATAGACTACGAAATCTTTGCGAATATCTGGCAGGGTCAATACTGGAGTTGTAGTGAGTTTGTGCTTGAGTTCTTGGAAACTTCTTTCACATTTGTCTGTCCACTCGAATGGGACATTGTTCTTGAGTAGTTCGGTCATTGGCTTGGCAATCTTGGAGAAGTTCTCAATGAATCTTCTATAGTATCCTGCCAATCCCAGAAAGCTTTGGATCTCCGTGACACTCTTCGGCTGCTTCCATTCTGCTACTGCCTCAATCTTCTCTGGGTCGACTGCTACGCCCTCAGCTGTCAACACGTGACCCAAAAAGGCTACTCTCTCCAGCCAAAATTCACACTTGCTGAACTTTCCGTAGAGTTGATGCTGCCTCAGCCTCTCTAGTACAATCCTCAGATGCTTCTCATGTTCTTCGGCTGTTTCTGAGTAAACTAGTATGTCGTCAATGAACACCACTATGAACTTGTCTAGTTCCTCCATGAATACCTTGTTCATCATGTTCATGAAGTAAGCAGGTGCGTTGGTCAATCCAAAGGACACAACGGTGAACTCGTACTGTCCGTACCGAGTCACAAAAGCTGTCTTGGGAATGTCACCCGCTCTAATCTTCATCTGGTGGTATCCCGATCTCAGATCGATCTTACTGAAGTATTTGGCTTTCTTCAACTGATCCAGCAAGTCATCGATTCGAGGTAATGTGTACTTGTTCTTGATCGTCACTGCGTTCAAGGATCGATAGTCTACGCACATGCGCATTGACCCATCTTTCTTCTTCACAAACAACACTGGCGATCCCCAGGGGGATGCACTTGGTCGAATCACACCACTTTCAAGCATCTCTTTCAGCTGCTTCTTGAGTTCCTCCAGTTCCTCCACTGACATTCTGTACGGCCTCTTGGCAATAGGCCCTGTGCCTGGTTGCAGTTCGATTATGAACTCTATGTCTCGGTCAGGTGGTAATCCTGGTAGTTCTTCGGGAAACACGTCCGGGTACTCACATACTACAGGTACTTCTTCGATCGTCTGTTTCTCAATGGAGTATACCAACTGTCTCAGAATACATGTCTTGGATCTCTTCCCTGTTCTTCTTTGTGGCTCTGCTGTTACTTTGACTCCGCTAGGGTGTGTCAACTCAACTGTTCTGGGTGAGCAACTGATTATTCCTTTGTGCTCTGTAAGCCAATCCATTCCTAGTATCACGTCGATTCCATCCGATTCCAGGACTGTCAAGTTTCCTTCGAACTCCTGGCCTCCTATCATCAGTCTAACTGCGGGGCACTCTAAAGTGCACCTAAGCTCTCCTAAGGGATAAGTAGTGACTATAGGTCTAGCTTTAGGTATTGTCGGAGGTGACTGCTCTCTTACAAACTTTGTCGAGATATAAGATCCAGTTGCTCCAGAGTCAAACAATATCAAAGCTGGAATGCCATTTACTAAAAACTCTCCGAGCACAACGTCGGGAGCGTCCTCGGCTTCTTCCTCTGTCAAGTGGTTGAGGCGTCCCCTCTGCACTGAAGTTGGCTGCCTATCTTGTCCTCCAGGTGCCGGTGCCTTGGCTGGGGTTTGTTTGTTCTTCTTCTCTGGACAGTCAAAGGACTTGTGACCGGGCTTCCCACAAGCAAAACAGACCACTGTGGTCCCTCCACCAATCCTGGGTGTGTTGTTCGGCTTCCAGTTGGGGTTTCCCTGACTTGAGTAGCTGTTGTTTCTGTTACCAAAGCTGTTGTAGTTGTTACCTCTGCTGCCAAAACTGTTGCTGTTACTGCCTCGGTTACCCTGGTAGTTGTTTCTGTTGAACCCTGAGCTTCCTTGGCTGTTGCTCTGCTGAAAACTTCTCCTGAGCATGTTGCTCTGGCCACTCCTTGGCCTCTGACTCAGCCGGTGGTTGTGCAACTGTTCAGCCTTTCTTTTCTTCTCTCGCCAGGTATCTTCAAGACCCACTCTTTCCTTCTCAACTGCGATAGCCCTGTCAATCAACTCTCTTAGTGACCTGTGTGAACTCGCTGCGAGTGCTGTCCTCAGACCTCTGTGTAAACCACGCTGGAACCAAAACTGCTTCTTCTTCTCAGTGTTGACGTTTTCAGGAGCGTACCTTGACATCTTAGCAAAGTGTCGAGCGTACTCAGCTACAGACAAACTTCCTTGGGTCATTGTTCTGAAGTCCATTGCTTTATGCACCATGACTTGTTCTGGTATGTGGTACTCCTTGAAAGCTTCACAAAACTCTAGCCAGGTGATCTGAGCTGGGTTCGCGTGAGAGTCACAGTAGCTCTCCCACCACGCTTTTGCTGCTCCTTCAAGCTGGTGCGCCGCAAGGGCCACACATTCCTCTTCAGTGTAGTCTGTCAGGTCAAGCTTCATTTTGATGGTACGCAACCAGTCATGTGCATCGAGTGGTTCGTCCGAGTAGTCGAAGGTGGGTGCTTTCAGCCTGATGAACCTTTCGATCTTCCTTTGTAGGTCTTCCTCACGGTGTCCCTGACGGTTCTGGTTCTGGTTTCCCTGCATCTGTTGCATAGCTTGCATCATCTGTGTGTTGGCCTGTGCCATCTGTTGCATCAGCTGTGTCTGAGTAGTCATCACTTCTGCCAAGTTAGGCGGTGGCGGTGGTTGCTGGTTGTTCTGCTGGTTCTGCTGAGGTTCCACTGCTGGTTCTTCCATTTCCACTTCTTGTTCTCCACCTGGTGCGTTGTTCTCGGGCTGGAGCACACCTGCTGCGCGTCCACGACCCCTGCCTCCAACTGCAACTGCTGCTCTTCCGCGTCCACGACCTCTGACACGTCCTCTGCCTCTATCAGCCATTGCTGCCTCTTCTTGCTCAGCTTCCTCAAAACGTGCAAGCAGCCGGTTGGATCTTCGGATTGACATCTTGCTGTATTTTTCATAGAGCAGATTTAGTGGCGGTCGGTAATGGTTAGGTTAGCATAACTAGAGTAGGAGCTGCACACATGAAACCGACTCAACACTAAAGTACACTCAAGATGAACAACAATAAAACTGCAAGAACAGCCAAAAAGATCGATCACTCATTACAGCATTACACCCTAGACATGTGTACTATCCCGAGGCCAGCTCCTGGAACCTTGAGGATTAGTACATCTAAGCGAATGCTACATCGTGGCTGAGCCAAAAGGTGGTCATGATCTACTAAGTCTAAACATCTACTCATGAAGATAGATACAACTCTTATCACCACTGCTGACATCTGCTGATACTGCCTACTGCATCTGTCTCTTACTGCTGAAGGTGCTTGTGAGGCGCGCTGCCAACCTCACAGCCTCAGTCTCTGTCTGCTGTTTGATCACTGCCTGTTGTCTTGGTGGGTGTCCGTGAGGCGCGCTGCCAACCTCACTATGTCCGTCTCAGGTTCTGTCAACTGCTTCTCTAAGTGTGCCAGTTCTTGTCTCAGTCTTGTCATCTCGGGAGTAAAGGTTCGAGCCTCAGGTAGTGGTATCGGCTCAACTCGGCTTGGTGAGACTCTGTAGTTCTCTGTTCTGGGTTCAACTCTGCGTTCTTCTGGTAGTCCTTGGTTCACTGCGATCATTTCTGCTACCCTCTTCCTGTCTGATCTTACCCAACTACTAAGGGTTCTTCGAGCTTCATCCTTTGCCATAATTTGTTGCAGACTCAGGTACTTCATCAGCTGGTAGTTTCGTCCACTCTTCTCTTTGTAGCTATCCACCTCTTCTTGAAGTTCTGAGTTGAGACTGTCCAACCAGTATACTTCTTCCTTCAGACCTTTTATCTCTTCTTCCTTGGCTGCCAGTTCTTTGTCTTTTTCTGTGAGCTGATCTTCCAGGCGGACATCTCGAGCATGGTGAGTTGCTCGGATCAGTCCTGCCAACTGCCTGTTGTTTCGAGCTTCGTACTCCAAGTTCCTGACTTCCCTTGTTTTAGCTCTGAGTTGCTCCTCAAGTAAGGCGATCCTGTTGTCCTTCTCCATCAGCTGGAGGTCTTGCTTCCATACCCTCTCTTTCAGCTTAGCAACTTTCTCCTCTAGGCCAATGTTCAAGTACTCCTGCTCAATCATGCACTGAACTGAGGTTCGCAGAGTCACGTTCCGCTCTCGGTCTGCTGCGTGAGCCTGTGAGCTGACTGCGTCTCTGTCTGTCGGATCTTCAAGAGCTCGCGGTAGGTACCGGAAACGAGTGTGGCTGAGCTGACTCTGGTACACAAGTGTGGCAAGTCGGAGTATCCTCATAGCAATAGTCTGCACTGCCCGACTGAAAGTGCTCTCGCTGGTAGCTGCTCGTAGCATCAGTGACCTTGGTCGTCCAGGGATATTAGGTACTACCATCTGCAACCGGGTGTGTACTCCCTCACTAGGTCCGTAGGTCCATCCCTCGTAGAAGACGTTGTCCACATCTATCCCCACTGTACGCAGCACCTCCCTCAGTAGCACTGCCAAACCTCCACAGTCTGCTCCCGTGGTCCTGATCTCTCGTCGTTCATCTGCTGATCTTCCTTCCATCTGCCAGACAGTTAGTGGGTTGTTAGTAAGTTAGCAAGTTAGTAAGGTAAGGTAAGGGTAAAAGTTTGTAAATAGTTGGGATGTACTTATATATAGTTTTCAAATAGTCCAAGGGGTTTCATATAAAATAGAGGACTCAGTTAGAGCTTCTGTCCTAAGTTTCCGTTCTAAGGGTTACGCGCTACGGTCAAGTATGGCTCTGATACCAACTGTGACGAACCGGATTCTCGCCGACGAGAACCCGACTCCCTGTACCCTTGAGATAGTCCCAGGAATAGCAGCTATCTCGTACAGAACTCATCTCAGTCAAATATCACATCCATACAACGATAAAAGGTTCATTACATGACTTATATAAAGACAAAGCGTCTGGTACAAGCCCTCTGGGCTAAATCGACAATAAGAAACATCTACGCAGCGGTAGCTAGAACAACAGGGTCCACTCCTCCACAAGCATCCTTGAGCGTAGCGCACACCCTTCAATCGTACCACCCGTCCTGGTTGAACTCGAGGTCGGGGTCTTCACCTGAGAACCCAAAGTCTGTCCCCAAGGAAATGGGACAGGTCCACGTCACCAACCATAATATGATGCAAGCTTTAAAGTGGTCTATTCTAAGGATAAAGAAATAATCAAGGTTTAAGCCAGGGTTTCTTATGCAAGCAGCAGCAATAACCCAAAATCATCTCATCACCAACTCCTGCTCACAGACACACACACATCCACTTCCCAAAACCAACCATCAGCCTCACATTTCCCATCGGGCTCGTCCTGCCACGGCAGGTTCCCGCAAATCAATATCCACCAACACCTTTCACTCACTAGTCGACTCGGTGAGCTCCCTCCCCACCTCGTCTCAACAGCCTCAGCTGGACCAATCTCTCATAACCCGAATCAAGGATGAGGTAAGAAAGCAGATTCCCATGCTAGCCGGGGCTTCTCAGAAATGGGTCGTCCGTAACCGTGGACACGGCTATACGTATAGTTTACACTCTGCAGAGGTGGCACTCCAGGAATCCATCCGGGCTGCAAGGCTAGTCCGCAACCAACCTGAGACACAGCCCACAGCAAAGACCCTAAACAGTAGCGGCGCCAATCCTGTCTCCCTGGGCTCGGGAAACATCCGATCTAACATCTGCCTCAGGGTCGTGAAACCTTCCCACCGGGGCCAGTCGGGGGCCGTGGTAAATCAGGGAGATTACGCCGCAACGAATCCCCCCTGCACATATCAAACTCGATTCTCCTACAGTCTCGGCGCCGCACTAGAGTAGGCTTGCTAGAACCCTCCCCATACTGGGTAGATGGTGAGCACGGTATTTCCCAAGTCCAAAGTGGGGGCGCGACTCGGTCCTTAATTGTTCGGTAAAGCGAGTATCTGCATCACAAGCGATCCGCCGCAACGGTCCGCAATCGGCACCCATAACAGGTATTGCCGCCCAAACTCCTCAGGTACTCACCGAGTACCAATCCCCAGTAACCAGTAACCATGTACCCGCAACAGGTACCCCATAGGGACTGCCCGAGTGCAGCCCCTCAGCACCTTGATCAACGATCGAGTTGTTATTACTCGCTTACACCGCCTAGCTGCACTACTCCTCCCAAACCACCCACAACTCACGCCAAGAGGATCAATCACAACCATCCCAACACATGCATAGCGTAGCATATTTATAAAGTGAGTAGTAGGTAGCAAGGTAACAGGATATTAACAAAGGCAGTGCAAGTTTATCATGCGAGTAAAGTAAAGCGCTAGCATACTAGTTTGCATGTCCAATAGGTATTTCAGAGATGGTCGGGCGTGAACCTGGGCAAAGGTCTTCGTCCTCGTCGAAGTAGTTGTTGAAGTAGTCCGGCTCCTCCTGACTCTCCGGAGCTCCTAGGGTTGCGCGAAAATAAAATAAGACGCGGCTACTAGCAAAGAAATACTAAGACAGCGACGAAAGAAGACCCAAATAACACCAAACTCTATACTAACGCGTAGATCATGATTTTAGAAAAATATAGAAACTGGTTTCATATTTTTCTGAGCTACGGTTGATTTATTATTAATTTTCGAAGTTTAAATCATTTTCTGAAAATATTAAATAATTTCCGAAAAAGAAAACAGACAATTAATTAGCCTGCTGACGTCATCATGACGCCATGCTGACGTCAGCAGTGGGGTCCGCCTAGGATGACGTCAGCAGTGGGCCCTGCTGACGTCAGCGTTGACTGGTCAACGGTCAACGGGGTCAACGGTCAACGGTCAGCGGGTCAACTCTGGTCAGTGGGCCCCATGTGTCAGTGACTCGTAGAGTATGACAGGTGGGTCCCATACGTCAGCGCTGTTAAAAGAAAAAGAAAAAGAATAAATGATGGCTGGGCTGGAATTGGGCCGAAAGCGTCTGGGCCGGAAGAGTTTAGGGTGGTTAAACGGACTTAAACGCGAACATTCGGCCCACGAAGGGGTGGCTGCTGGATCTGGCCTGGTGGACTGAGTCCACGGTGAACCGTGAGATAGGTCCACGTGAGCCGGGTGCACGGGATCGATTTGTGGCCGATTCAGGATCTTCTGCGCGTGTGCGTGTGTGCTGCTGGTGTGGTCTTGCGTGTGGCTTGGCCACGACGTGACACAGCGCGCGTGGCGCGCACTGGAACGCGCCGGCGGCGATGGACGTTGGCGGTTATCGCCGGAAACAGCTCGGCTGGGCTCAAGATCGGCCGGGTTGGCTTTGCTAGGGTTAGACGAACACGCACAGGGTGATCAAGGCTTGGATTGGGTTCGGATCGGGCCTTCCCGTCGCGTTTAGCGGCGGCTCGGCCACGAACGCCGGCGAGCAACCTCGGCGGCTCGGGTTTTTGGCTCAACTGCGCATGGTTTGGGTTAAAGGGGTGCGGCTTGCGCGCGCGTGACACCCAGCGACTGCTGAGCCACGGGTAGGTGCTCGTGCGCGGGCACGTGGCTGACCACGGCCGCAGCACGGCCTCGGCGTTTGCGCGCGCGAGCAGAGCTCGGCCGCGGCGGCCTCGGCTGCGGGGAACAAGCGACGGCGGGTTGCAAAGGGTTTAGCGGCTCGGGAACCTGCACAAGAAGATGCACAGCTCGAAGGCTGGCTCACAGGGGGCTTGGCTTGGCACAGCGAGCACGCGCGGCGGCGCTCCGCCGGAAACAGAGAAGAAGGGGGAGGTCGACGACGACAGCTCACCACGGGCCTTGTAGACGTACGCTGCAGCTCGGGGAAGGCACGACGCAGTCCGGCGGTGCTCGTGCGCTTCCTCTCGTCCCTGGTCCGGCTCGGGGTCGACGGCTCCACGAGCGGCGGCGCTCCGGTGCTCGGTGTCGACGCGGGGAAGGCGACCGGCTTCTCTTCTTCCCTCGGCTTCCCCTCCACTGGCTCCCTCGTCTCCTTCTCCCACTCTCTCCCCTCTCGAATTGGATCTAGACCCCAAGGGGGCGGCGGCGGCGGCTCGAACAGGGAAGGGCTCCCGGCGCTCTGATTTATAGGGCGGCGGCTAGGGCTTCTCGGTACAGACGGCGAGATAGGAGTTGGGGACGGCCGCGGACACGTGTTGCCATCGCAACGGGCCGCACAGGAGGCCGGGTGGTTGGGTCACGGGCGGCGCTCCGCGGGAGAGAGAGAGAGCGCCGCGAGGAAGATGACGCGGGGGAGGAAGAAGATGGCTGACAGGCGGGGTCCGCCTGTCAGTGGAAGAGAGCGCGACGCGGCGGGGACGCGGCGAAGAGCTGGGCCGAGCTGGGCCGAAAGGCCGAGTGGGCTGCTTGGTCGGTTGAATTGGAAAAAGAATTCAGGGTGGTTTCTTGGACTTTGGTTTTGAGATTTCGGCCCACGAACAGGAATAGGTTTGGAAATTAGTTTAGTCAATTAGAGTTTGAATTCAAATCTAGAATTTGAATTCAAACCAACCAAAAATCCAAATAAATCCAAATAAATCCAAATCACACTAATTCATCCTTAGCACTTCAAATTGATTTTAAATTTCAAAATTAAATTGCCTAAGAATTTAGGGAGCAAATAGAAGACACTCTTATATGTTGGTTTGCATGCACTCAATTCCACCAAAAATTTTTAAATTCGAATTTTTCCACTCAACAAAACCTATAGGAATTTCAGGGTTGTTACATTTCCAGTTTTCAAATCACCGGCGAAGTCTGGCTTCGGGACAGCGCCGTGACGGGCACGGGCACGGGCGCCGCGCCACCACCGCGCGACGTCGCTGCGCCAACGCGTATCGCCCTACTGAACTGGCTGCGGGCGTGCGGGCTGCGGTGCCTGGTGGACTTGTGCTCCAGTGCTGGCTGCCATATCCGCCGGATACTGATAGGCCTTGTCACGCGGTGCAGGAGAAGCTCGTGCCGCCGGTGCCATGGTGCTGTGGCCGCCGCCGCCTTCTTGCCCGAGGCAACCACGCGACTGGAGCACAAGGGGCGCGGTGCCTGGTGGACTTGGGCCGCTCGGGCCGTAGCACAGTCCGCGTGTGTTTTGGCTGGGTCCAGGAAACCTATATGGCTTCATATAAGCCCACCGGCTTCCGGTGTTTGAGATTCGTGCGGCCTACATGGATCGCACGATCACCTTCTTGCGACGGTGGCGGCGGACGGCGTGGCCGGACGCGGGCGGAGGGCGGGAGCGGCTCGGCGGTGAGGGCGCCGCCGGCCGCGGGCAGTGGGCGAAGCCGACGGCGGCGGAGGTTAGGATTCGGGGTTCCGCCGCCGAGCTTGGGAGGTGCTCCAATGTCCTCCGGCCATAGAAAAGAAGGAGGTGGGGGTGGAGGGAAGGTCTGGCGGTGGTGGCGGTGCGGCCGGCGGCGAAGGCGAGGCGGCGCTCCCAGGCCGGGCTGGACGGCCGGTGGGCGGGGACGACGACGGCCACCGGTTAGGAAGGGCGGAGCGGGGACGGATGGCGGGCGGGCGGCGCGGCGGCGCGACAGTCTAGCTTCGGAACAACGCCGTGACGGGCACGGGCGCCGCGCCACCACCGCGCGACGTCGCTGCTGAAAGGACCTTGATGTCACCTTAAGGGGGGGGGTGAATAGGTGAATCTGCAAATTACAAACTTTTTCACACAGTTAGTACAGAAACCGGTCAGACCGCTTTACCAAAGCGGTCAGACCGGTTTTCCACAGAGAAAACCAACTATGTAAATTAACCCCCTTTACAAGTTCTAGCACAAACAAAACTTGGTGATGGGCTCCTGTAGTTGATAACTAGCAGGTTCACTTAGTCCCTGCACACAAGTAGAGCACACCCAAGGGGAACGATGCGGAAGCGAATATAAATGCTAGAATTGAGCTTGTGAGACAAACCGAGAGAGACACGATGATATGTTTCCCGAAGTTCGGATTCACCAATGCCACTAAGGCCGTCACAAAGACAAGGTGAATCCTACTCTCCGTTGAGGGCCTACGAAAGGCGGGCTTATCCACTCCAAGCCACTTTCCTCGGTTCCACTAGCTTGTGACCCTTTTCCACGACGGAGGCAAGGCCGGCCTATACAAACGATCTGAGGCTTACCACAAACAAGGTAGCTCACCGGTGACACCTAGCCGTCTAGGAGGATCACCTCCAAGAGTAACAAATGCTTCAATTGGTTGCTAGACTTCACCGGAAGTGCTCAAGCTAAGGATATGCTCTTTGCTGCTTCAATTTTCTCTCTCTTGCTATCTAGCTCATACACAAAGCATCCCTCAACCCAAATCCAAAGATATGAACTAAATCAATCAACTCTCACAAAGAGAGGTTTGGGGAGACCTTGCTGGTGCTTGGGAAGGCTTGGGACGTGCCACAAAGGCAATGGAACCAGCAACCCTCAAAGGAGAGGGCCCAGGGGTATAAATACCCTAATCCCAAAAACTAGCCGTTATAGCCGTTGGAAACCGGTCAGACCGGTTTCCCAAACCGGTCAGACCGGTTTTCAAACCAAAGTAGCCGTTACACCTGTCAGAGCCCCAAACCGGTCAGACCGGTTTCACAAACTGGTCAGACCGGTTTGGGTCGACTCAGCACACTTGAGTCCCAAAAGACTCCACTCTCAAGGCTATCTCACATGGGTTGATCTATGAGCACTTTTGGTGTTGTCAAACAACTAATGTTGCATCCCTCTTGATAGTACGGCATTCCTAAACTCAAGATTAAAACAATAAACAAGATCTTCCATTTGAGCTTTTATGTCTTGATTGTTGCCATACTTGGTCATTCTCAACTTTGAGGGCTTCAACATCTTTATATTGCCGAGCAAATCCAACTTGAGCCGATGACTTAGAATTTTTGAGTATATCCAATTCATAAGCCATTTCAATATATGATCAATAGAGAATTAGATGCATTGCATAGCTTCACTCGGTAAGGCTTGATTAGTGCATAGAGATCAAACTATGATGCTAGTCTTCACCCTAGCAAAGTCCCTCGGCAACAAGACCAACTTGCCCTTCTCTTTGCTTGGTACCTGGACACAACCATCTAGCTTAATCCCTTTCACCATATCTAGCCACATTGAGATCCACTTTGTATTGCACCATCATGAATACCACATTGAAATCCATGTCTTCAATCAACTTGAAATATCTTCGATATTGTTTTGTATGTTGTCTTCGGTAGATAACTTGTCCATAAGCTTCAATGCACTTGAGACCATATACTAACCATAGAATCATGTCTCATTTTGAATGTAACCATTGCCATGAATCAAGCTCAAAGAACTCCCAATTTCTTCAATTATTTTGTCCCAAAAACCTTTGACAAGAATCCTATAGATGAGACCAACTAATTTGCATGAGACCATGTCTCATTTATCATTTCCGATCACTTGTCATTGTATTACTTAGTTGCATGGGATCATAAACACTTGTTTGTTTTCATATCATATATACCAACAATGAGTTCTCATTCTTCAATAAATATATCTCACGAATATCCATAAGAATAAAACCCTGCTCATATGCTTAAGCAAACAAGTTAAATACAAATCATGTTGTCATCCAAAATCAACAAAACAAATGAGTGCCTAGATGCACTTTCAATCTCCCCCTTTTTGGTGATTGATGACAACATGATTAAAGCTTACAAGAGATATGAAATTTAAGCTCTAGATGACTGAGATATATGGTGAGCTCCCCCTCAATATGTGCCTTGAATAGAATTTCACAAATTCGGCCTCAAATGCCAAATGCACATATAATCAACTAAAATTGAGAGCTCCCCCTATATCTCAGCATCCAACATGTGCAACAAGTGATTGTGACATAATAAAACAATGTGTGATGCATATGACAAGTATAGCACTCAATAAAACAAAGAGAAGCACATGCTTGCTGTCGCGGGCCAAACCGGTCAGACCGGTTTGGGAAACCGGTCAGACCGGTTTCACCCCGACAGCAAGCATGTGTGAAACAACATTGCATCAACCAATACATGTAACACACTAGCAAATTGTCACTTAGAATACATAAATAGGTTCAACACACATAGTAGCACACATTACAAGTTCTCAAATCCACAAATAGATAAAGTACGAATTTATTACATCCAAAGTGACATGACTACAAGATCAACTAGAAAACGACTTTAATCCATTCTTCTCCCCCTTTGTCATCAATCATCCATAAAGGACCTGGAGAAGCTTGTAGTCACACTCCCATCATGCATCCAATCTTTTCCGCCGCTAGAAGGTCGGGCTATGATCATCTGACGAAGAAGATGTAGTCCAATGAAAACCTTCACTCAAGTGAATGTGTATGTGTGATAATATGGAGTGACTCGGATGTGCTAGCCATGGAAGAAGATATGGATGAGCTAAACATACCATGGCCGGTACCGGAAGTGGTACCAAAGATAGAAGCTGCTGCCTGTGAAGCAAAATCTCCGGGAGATGGAGATGGTGCACTAGAGAACTGAACTCCCGCCATAGAAGATGACGCACCGCCATATGCATATGACGAGGACGGGAGTGTGGCAGCTGCATAGGTAGGTCCTGGAGGTGCAAACCCAAACGAGGAACCAAACAAGTCACCCTCTGAAGTAGGCATGTATGGCATGGTCCCCGGAGCACCAACTGACTGTGGAGGGGGTGGCGGAGGCTGTGAGCTCGACCCAACGTGTCCATATCCAAATATGTCACCATACTCCTCAAAATAGCCCGCATTCATGTGATCAGTCATGATATCTCGAAGCGGGGGTATCTCAGGCAACTCAAGAGGTGGTGAAATAGGTGATGGAGGATCATTTGGACTCAATGCTGTGTGTAATCTCTTGATCGCATCTCGAGTCTTCTTGTTCTCAATTCTCTGCTGCCTCACATCCACTTGGACATCCCTCTGACCTTTGCAAATGCCTGTGAACATGGATATGAATTTCCGAATGGGAGAAGTCCTTCGCTCAGGATAGGAGCTGCTGCCAAGCCCAAACCGGTCAGACCGTTTTGGGAAACCGGTCAGACCGGTTTGCCCCGGCTGCAGCTGGCTGTGCTGCTGCTGCTGAGTTTGAGCTCCTCCTTGCTGCTGTGTAGGCTCATGCTGACTTCCCAGTCCAATATCAGGCTGCTGTGGATCTTCTTGTGGTGGAGAAGGCATCCGAAACTTGTGAGGAACAGGAGGGCGAAGTGGCTTGTGTGGGGTATCCTTCTTGATTTTGAGACTAGTGACCCTCTCTATGAGAAACATGATAAACGGACTGTAGGCGCAAATCTTTTGAGGTCTCTCAGAAATGGTCTTGATCTCATGCCAAATGAAATCGGCAACGCTAAATGGAGGGTTCTCCTCACCTATCCTCAGATAATACATTAAATTTCTCATGTAGAGTGAGATTTCTGAGGTGTTGCCATCTCTAGGAGTGAGTGTCTTTCTGAGCAATCTATAGAGAGACCCATAGTAGGTGTAGAGACCACTCACTTTCCCCCAACTGCCACGCTGATCTCTGGGATACATGAACTTTATCTCTGATGGTTCCATTACACCCCGGTCATGTATCCTAACTGTGTTATCACTCTCATGTCCAACTCTGAGAATAGAAGCAAAGTCAGAAAAGGTGACATGAAAGCGCTGTCCCTCTGTCATCCAGTGCATAGCTCTTTCTCGCCCACCATTCTCCTCATGATAACCAAAGAACACAGTAGCATAGAATTGAGCAATGACTTCCTTGTTCCAATTGTGCTTGAAGCCCATGAGATGTTTGACTCGCTTTTCAGAACACACTCTGATAATCTCATTGAACACCGGGTTGTCCTTGTTTGCTCATGTACTCCCAATCTATGTACTGTGCATCTGATGTGATTTTGGTCTTCTTCATAATAGCTGTAGCATAGAAATCCTGCTGAAAAAGAGTCCAAAATCTGTAGTCGGTGACTGTCCTCTCCACATCAAGTGGACTAGTCCTCCTCAACCTCCTGACAACATCAGTCATTCCACTAGCAAGGTAATCTGTCACTCTCCTACTAGCTGGGCCAGTGGGTCGGCAAACCTTCAGAATGAGAGGGGCATTTTCATCAGCAGTATCATCATCTGCCCCCTCATCCTCATCATCTCTCGCTGCCATCTCCTCCTCCTCATCATCATCACCACCCAATTGATCACGCCGATATTCAACCCTATAGGTTTCATCCTCAACCTCATCTTCATCACTAGTGGTGTTCCCAACTTCGTCAACTTCTTCAATCTGCTGCTCAGATGCCCTCTTCGGCCTTCTAGGCCTCAAAGATCTGCCACTAGCCGTACCCGAGCTACTGCCCCCGGGCGTATCAAACTTCCCCTTTTTGATTCTCTCGGCATGTGATCCTTTCGGCATCTTCACTGTCCTTTCTGGGTCATGACAGGTGGATAAACAAGATATAAGTGCCCAGAAAAAGATTGGCTCAAGAATAGAATTAATAGAGAGCACCTAACAAGTTTTGGGTCAGCTCAGGGCCAAACCGGTCAGACGGGTTTTAGAAACCGGTCAGACCGCTTTGCCTGAGCTGAGCCAAAACTGGTTGGGGGACAATCTGGACAGAGTTTGATCTAGACATTGGAAGAATGTTACAATATAAGATATCCCTAGTCCATATGTAGACAAACATGCTGCATAGCAAGGACTTGGGCCTTCACTGCCCAAACCGGTCAGACCGGTTTGCTAAACCGGTCAGACCGCTTTGCGCGGTGGAGGTGCAAATCCTTGTTGCGCAAAATGTAGCCCACCAAATCAATTCATTTCTTAGGGATAGGTTCCTAGGAATGCCAGAAGATGTTCTACCAAAGGGTTTTGAGAGATATGCATTGAGCTCATAGATCGGGCGACGGGAAGATTTGAATACCTTGAGAACCTTGAACTCGAGATGAGATGAAGATTTGAGTGCACAACTTTATGGGGATTCGATCTAGCAGCCTTGGGGCACTCCAAAATCGAAGAGAGAATGACTTTCCTTGGTTGAATCCTCAAATCGCCATGGGAGGTCCTCCTTGCGATGAAGAACAGGAGAGAGGATGGCTGGTGTGGTGAATGGATATGGGAGGAGAGAGGGAATCACAGACGGCCAGTAAAACAAGTGGGCCACCTTCCTGGGCCAAACCGGTCAGACCGGTTTGGGAAACCGGTCAGACCGGTTTCTCCCAGGGAGTTGAGTCGGGTCAGGAACTCCGGATCTTCCGAGGGTTGTCGAATCTTCCGATAAATGTCGGATCTTCCGGTTCAGAAACAACTCAAGACCGAACTGCTCGGAACTTCTTGTCGGATCTTCCGACCCAAGGTCGGATCTTGCTTCAAACATTTTCCAAAACTTGTTCCCTTGATCTGAGAAGATATTATAATGAAATTTGTCCTTCACAAATCCAAGAATTTCCACAGAAAAGTTCACTCAGCTTCCTGGGCCCAAACCGGTCAGACCGGTTTGGGAAACCGGTTAGACCGGTTTCTCCCAGTCAGCTGAGACTAGTCTGAAATGGTGGAAATTGAGCTCCAAAACTTGTTCACTTGATCTGAGAGTGTATGTGATAGGCATGGTCTTCAACTTCTCGAGATTGTCCATAGAAAAGATAAGATTTCCAATAAATCTATTTTCTTTCGTTTCTTCCGAAAGAAATGGGAAGGGATGGGATAGATAAAGATTTATGGTCTTGAGAAAATTTCACTATTTGTGACTAGCCATCAATCAAGCAAGGGTAACTATAGTCACAAATAGATCGACAAAGGTCAAAAGACCAAAACTCAAATATTTTCAAAATCACACAACCTATCATGCTAGTTGGGTTTTTCAAAATCTATCCTATGTCACCCAAAGACATGCACATATATTGAGCACATAATGACATTAACATATTTAGCTTACACTATTCACCAAGAAAGTGTTAACCAAATATATAATGGACGCATGTGAGCTTTATATATTTGCATGCAAATGCACATTCTAGCATAATAGAGCCTAGATGCACAAGGTAAATACTTAGTTCATAGAAAACATACCTTGGCCTCTAGTAGATTTTGTTGTGCAATATTGTCAATTTTGTCCATATGAATTCTCTCATGATATAATCAATTTGATCAACATAGAGAGAAAACGTTAATGTGCACAACACATGATTTCATAATCAATGACTTTTATAAAAGCATGAAAACATGTGCCATTAATTACGAAGCCACACAATATAGACCAAATTCCTTATTTTAGTGCATTTGTGATGATGTGGTTAGAAAGGACTCATATGCACTAGTTTTGAAAGATTAAATCAATTTAAGGAATTTAATGCTATATCATGGTGAGTAGCCAAAACAAAAATTGAGATTAAGATTCATGATGAGGATGGTTATAGGGTTACCGTCATGAATCACAAGGTGAGTTGACAACTCCAATTTTGAGACAAGTGATCTCTCATTGATGCGACTACAAATTCACTAAAAGAAACGTTAGACCCAAAGACACAAATATTGAAATAATCTCCCCCTAAATGTGTGCATCAAATGTAGACAATATGAGACATGCACTTTGTCTTGTAAATGACATGGAAGGGATTAGTTCAATATTCGGTCAAGTCGCACAATAACTTACTCAAAATTAAATATGCCAAGTAATCATACCATCATGAAGAAGTAATATAGATAACCTATGCCAAGAGTGAGAAATTCATGAAATAAATTACTTGCATCTGTTGACACCAAAAATTGGCACCAGGAAGATGCTGACATGTGGGCCGGATTCGTTGAAAAGATATCATTCGGCAAAGAAGTTTTTTTCCAGAGCATTCGGTAAAGACGTTCTGCGGTCGGGAACGCATCGTCATTCGGCAAGAGAACTGTTTCGCAAAAGGCATTCGGGAGCGCATAATGACGTGGATCAAGTATAAGGAAAAGGCTGGTTTAACTTGGAATGCAAGACGGATACGGTGCCCCGGCGTTTATCTTTTTTAGGAAATAAATAATGTAATCGTAATCGATTAGGAGTCGTGTCGAAACCTGGGTATAAGTATGAACCCGTGGTAATTGTAAAGGGAAAAATCAATCAATCAATCATACAACAAACCGGCCCCGTGCCAACTTCGAGTCCTTTAGTCGAGTCGTCGAGTTCTTCGAGAGGAATCATCGATCCGTCGACCTCCGTAAGTACCGGCAACCCTGCACCATGCCTAGTATCATGCGGTGGATTTAGGCTTTGGTTCAGGAAGGTTCCATTGTTAGATCATGAGCCATGCGGTGGGCTAAGTTTTAGCTTGGAACGAGTTATCGGTTCTATTGGATTTTGGCAAGATCTGATAGATCCATTAAGTTACCATGTGTTGCTCTGGATTTTGCCTTTATGTTTAATTCATTACAACACTCTTTTGCCCAGTCTAGATTGATTAGATTCGGTTCTAGCTCGTAATGCACTGCGTTTCCATAGCCGAATTCGAAGTCAATCTAGATTGCCACGTGTTGCGGGTCCAAGCTCGTTGGTCTTGTGTAGATCTTGACAGAACCGGGTATCATGCGGTGGATGCAGGTTTTTGGGTCGTCTTAGAGCTAATCATCCGGTGGATTAGAATTCGATTCGATCTGATAGACCTATCATCATCAACGAAGCATGTTCCTTCTTCATGGAACCCGATTCGGCTATACAGCTGTATTCGGCAGTATCGCCACGAGCGAAACATGCTCACGGTTTTGTTTTAAATAAAGAATGCTTTTAGCCTTCCAAGTTTAGAGTCGTATCATGCGGTGGATTGATCTATTCTTGGTTGGTGGTGTGATTCCAAGCAAGTCGTATCATGCGGTGGATTAATTTGCTTGTTTCATGCTCGACGGGTTGAAAAGTACCTAGACATGCGGTAGACTAGTGCTTTAAATCTATGCATTCTTGTTTATTATGAAATTATGATCATGTTTTTCCCCCTTTTATTTATTTATCATGATCTGTTCCTCGTTAATCGGTTATGAATATGCGTTACAATGTTTATTCAGTCAAAAACCGATCTTTCGTCATGCTTACGTCACGTATTCGGCAGTGCGCTTCCTGCGTGCTTTGCCGATTGCCGAATGACGCTTTAACAGCCGACAGATAGCTTCTCTGTAGCTATATGTCGTTCGAAACTGGCTCCGTAGCCACAAATATGGAACTGACTGGTATCACCCGGTACGTTCCAGGTGTTATCTAAACATCTTTTCTCCCTTTGTCAGTTTCAGGTAAATTGACTGGCACGCTCTCGGATTCAAACGCTCGGGCCACGTGTGAAGCCAGCTAATTCGGCTTGCTGTGTGCTTGGCGTGAAGTGCGGATTTTACGTCAACACACTTTTTGGCACGCCCGGTGGGACACAAGCTTCGAAGATGCCTGAATTAAAAGACATTCTGGATGTCACTTTTGAAGAATTGTCTAATGAACATCAACAAATGGTGAAGACTGCTGCAGATCAGTTCATCAAGAAATGCTTGCTGTCTTTTGCTAAGAACAGGAGTGGTGCACCGTTTCTCAAGTCAGATCTGCCAAGAGTTCTTTTGCCAGGACAATCTGATCTTACTGAAGATGAAGAAAGGGAGAAGTTCTCTAGCTTGTTGTATAAGGCTTTAGGAGAAACAATGACCAATCATAATGCTGCATTCCTGAACAGTTTTCGGCTCATACTGGTCAACATCTTTGGTCAACGCGTGGATAAACCTTTTGAGCAAGCGCATGGACAACTTGGTGGACCAACATATTTCAATGTTCAAGCATCGATCCCAAAGCGTCATGGTAAAGGTACTGAAGAAACTGAAGCTTCTGGAACCAAAGGCGCGAGTGGACAGCCGATTCAACAAGAGCTTCAGCATGCATTGCCGAAACCTCGTACATATGGTGATATGGCATTCGGCACCACGGGAAATCCACCTGCTTCTGCTTACAAGATATCCCCTCTAAACAACAGGCTACAAAGGGATGTGTATGGAAACGGATATTCAGAATTCATGGATTACAATGCTATCGACGCTCTCCCGAATCCTGGGTATGTTGGTACTACAGGGATGCCTGCTGGAAGACCAGGGAATCAAGATACCAATATTGACCTCATGGTGCAAAAGATGACCGATGTATTGCAAAATCAATTCGGTCTGAAGCCTAAAAATCAGGGGTACATGTACTCGTCTCCTTTCCCAGAATGGTACCAAAGGGTATCATTGCCGAATAGAGTCAAGGTGCCTACAGAGTTTACTAAGTTCTCAGGACAAGACGATACTAGCACTGTGGAACATATAGCTCGATATCTGATGCAGCTTGGAGAAGCTTCAGCAGATGAGGCTTTCAGAATCAGATATTTTCCTTTGTCACTGACGGGTCCAGCTTTTACATGGTTTGCTTCTCTGCCTGCTCAGTCAATTTGTACTTGGAAAGACCTGGAGCAGAAATTCCATGCTCATTATTACATTGGCAGTACCGAGAAAAAGTTGGTTGATTTGACCAGCTTAAGGCAGAGGAATAATGAGACACCTACGGAGTTCCTCAGGAGATTTAGGGAAACAAAGAGCATGTGCTTTTCTCTGAACATACCTGATGACCAGCTAGCTGGTATGGCTGTAGCTGGCATGCTGCCGGCCATTCGGGAAAAGCTATTCAGGATGGAGTTTGATGATCTGGGCCAGTTGTCACACAGATTGGCCTTAATGAGTAACCAGGCATATGGTTTCAAGAAAGATGCCAGATTTGCTAAACATAATGATGTAGCTGACATTTATAACCAATTCCTTGAAAGAGCAGATCAAGAAGATGAGTATGAAGATAGCGAGGAGATAGCCGCAGCAGAGATAGTGTGGGGTAAAGAACCAGTCATGGTGAATCAGAGGTGGATTAAACAGAATAAGGGCACCTATGATTTTGATGTAACTAAGGCAGATAAATTGTTTGACTATCTTGTAAAGGAAGGCCGGATCAAGCTACCAGAGGGGCATTCTATGCTTCGGCCTGATGGAGTGAAAGATAAAAGGTACTGTGGATTCCATGATAGAAATTCTCATTCCATCAATGAGTGCAGGGTTTTTAGAGTGAGGATTCAGAAAGCTATCCAAGAAGGGCATCTGAAATTCGACAATAAGATGAAGTTGGACAATAACCCGTTTCCTCAGAACATGATTGGGTTCTCAATCAATATGGTGAATGTTGCCGAATCTAGAGAAAAGGGAAAGATGAGAGTCCTGACGTCGAAGGAAGCGAAGCAGAATGGCTCAGTCGATCCTAATCGGCAAATCACGATCGAACAGATTCGCGAGGAAAAGCCTCGCTTCCCGAATAGCCGATTTGAAATTGGGGAATCTTCTAGACCCAGAATCACATCGCGCATTCTCCTCAATAAGTGGCAGCGTCAGCAAGAAAAAGAGCGCTACCAGAGACGTGAGTACGAGGAGGAGAAGAGGAGGTGTGAAGAAAAAAGGTATGAGGAAGAACAAGAGGAATATGTCCGAGAACAAGAACGTGCACATTGGGATTGTGTCTTCTTCAGACACTGTTGGAACGAGGGTTTAAAGCTGCCTACATGGAATAACTGCCCTGAATGCAATAATGGATATGTCGAACATAGGCAAAATGGTGCCAGTCGCCGATCCGTCCACGAAAGAATTGGAAGGATACATCCTAGTGATGATCGGCGTCTAAGAATATATAAGAATGATGATCAACCAAGGAAAAGACATGCTGATCGTAGATGGATTGATCATGAAGAAGAAGATCGTGAGTATGTCTGGCAGAAAGGACAGTGGTGTCCACCTGGTTTAAGAAAGAGCCAGAAGAGAAGAGTCCAGCGCCTGAGGAATCAAGAGTTGAAGCGAGCAGGAACCAGGATGAGATCGATATGGCGTCCAAAAGACAAACCTGACGAATCGGGTCATTCGGCTCCTACATGCATGGTATGTTTCTTGCCGAATGAATTTATGGCTCCAGCTAATCAAATTGTACAGGAAGAGATATTATCAGAAGTGGATGAAGCCGAGCAATGTGGGTTAATGGCACAATTGGTATTGAATAAGCAAGCTATTTTCGAGAAGCCAGTCCAGAATCGGCACATGAAGCCGCTGTACTTAAGAGGATATGTCAACGGAAAGCCACTGACGAAGATGTTTGTTGATGGTGGGGCTGCTGTTAATGTGATGCCATACAATACATTCAGGAAACTTGGCATGAGCCCTGGAGATTTAACGCCAACAAACATAGTTTTGAATGATTTTGCTGGAAATCCTTCTGACACCAAAGGATGTGTGCATGTAGATCTGATGATTGGATCTAAAACTCTGCTTACAACCTTCTTTGTTATTGAAGGCAAAGGGGCATACAGCTTGCTACTTGGAAGGGATTGGATCCATGCGAATTGCTGTATTCCGTCTACTATGCATCAGCAGCTTATTCAGTGGATAGATGATGAAGTGGAAATTGTCCCAGCAGATGATTCAATTAGCGTGGCTAATGTGGAACCAGCCTTCTGGGAATATCAAGGCATAGATTGTTTCTCAGGTAAGGACTGGGGAGAAGGTCCTGTTGAGCCAGTCAGCAGTGATCAACAGCCGATCGAAGCAGTCGGCTCTTTTAGTAATTTTTAATGGATAATCCAATCGATGGGACTGACGGGAAGCTAGGACATGGATTTGTGTCGGCTGATAAATTAGAAGAAGTAGACATTGGAGATGGTGACAAACCAAGGCCGATATTCATCAGTGCTAGCTTGGATTCAGTTTTCAGAGAAAAGTTGATTGAGTTGTTAAAAGAATACAAAGATTGCTTTGCTTGGGATTATTCGGAGATGCCTGGTTTAGATCGTTCCATTGTTGAGCATCGATTGCCGATCAAGCCTGGTTATAAACCTTACAAGCAACCACCCCGGAAAATCTACAAAGATGAAGTGTTGGCCGATGTAAAGAAAGAAATGGAAAGATTAATAGCAGCAAATTTTATTCGGCCATGCAGATATGCAGAATGGATCTCTAATATTGTTCCTGTGTACAAGAAAAATGGGAAGATGAGAGTTTGCATAGACTTTAGAGATCTGAACAGAGCTACACCCATGGATGGATATCCAATGCCTATTGCTGACTCGTTGGTTGATGTTGCTGCTGGATATAAAGTGATTAGTTTCATGGATGGTAATGCAGGGTACAATCAAATTTTTATGGCATTGGAAGATATAGCGAAAACAGCTTTCAGATGTCCAGGACATATAGGGTTGTTTGAATGGGTTGTCATGACGTTTGGTTTGAAGAATGCTGGTGCAACTTATCAGAGAGCCATGAATTATATTTTTCATGAGTTGATCGGCAAGATTGTGGAGATATATATCGATGATATTGTGATTAAGTCATTGGATCATGAAGCACATTTGGCCGACATAAGGAAAACTCTAGAGTGCACTAGGAAACATGGGCTCAAGATGAACCCAAATAAATGTGCTTTTGGAGTTTCGGCAGGAGAATTTCTGGGATTTCTGGTGCATGAAGGAGGAATAGGAGTTGGCAAGAAAAGTATGAAAACCATTGATGAAATTGTTCCTCCAACTAATCTTAAGGAATTACAGTCATTACTTGGTAAGATCAATTTCGTAAGAAGATTCATATCAAACTTATCACAAAAGGTGTTGCCTTTCTCTTCACTGCTAAAAGTCAAGAAGGATCAGAAGTTTGTATGGAGTGACGAACAACAAAAGGCTTTCGATGAGATCAAGGAATACATGAAAGAACCACCAGTATTGGTACCTCCACAGCTAAACAAGCCTTTTAAGTCGTACGTGGCGGCCGATGCCCAAACTATTGGATCGGCCCTCATACAAGAATTTGAGGGAAAGGAAAGGGTAGTTGCATACCTTAGCCGGAAATTGCTTGATCCCGAAACGAGGTATTCGGCTACCGAGAAACTTTGTTTATGTGTTTACTACTCCTGTACAAAATTTCGGCACTACTTGCTACATGCCGAATGCATTGTGTATTCAAAATTTGATGTGATAAAGCACATGTTGTCTATGCAAATTTTGAATGGAAGGATTGGCAAATGGATTTTAGCTTTGTCTGAATTTGAATTAAAGTTTGAATCGGCAAAAGCTGTTAAAGGACAGATTATTGCTGATTTCATTACTGAACATCGCGATTCATCAGCTAATTTGCTTGAAATTACTCCTTGGGTATTATTCTTCGATGGATCTTCATGTGACAAAGGTGGTGGAGTAGGTATTTTGTTAATTTCGCCAAAAGGAGAGGTATTTGAATTTGCTATTCCTATTCAACCTACTGTCACTAATAATCAAGCCGAGTATGAAGCGTTGCTCAGAGGACTTCAATACTTGAGAGAAGCAAAGGCCATTGCAGTTGAAATCTTTGGAGATTCAGAATTAGTCATAAGGCAACTAAATGGCGAATATGAGTGCAGAAACGATATCTTAAGAAATTACTATGAGGAATGCAAGCAAATCTTAAAGGAGTTTCAGTCGGTAATTCTGCAGCATATTCCTAGGAAAGACAATGAAGAAGCAAACAGATTAGCTCAAAGTGCTTCGGGTTATAAAGAGTTTCAAGAAGTTTTCGCTAATGATGTATATGCTTTCGGGAGTAATCTAGTAGAAGATGATTGGAGAAAAGAAATTGTTGATTATCTGGAGAATTCATCCCGAAAGGTTTCTAGAAAGCTCAGGTATAAAGCTTTAAAGTTTGTTCTTCTTGATGATAATTTATATTATAAATCCTTGGATGGGGTGCTGTTACATTGCTTAAGTCAAGAAGAAGCAAAAAGGCTGATAAGTGAAGTGCATGATGGGCTGTGTGGAGCACATCAATCGGCTTACCGAATGAAATGGGTTATTAGGAGAACTGGGTACTATTGGCCCACGATGCTAGAAGACTGCTTTGAATATTACAAATGATGCCAAGATTGCCAGAGATTTGGAAACATTCAAAGAGTTCCAGCATCGGTCCTGAATCCTATTATCAAGCCATGGCCATTCAGAGGATGGGGAATAGATTTGATTGGCCAAATAAATCCTCCATCTAGCAAGGGGCATAAGTTTGTGCTTTTAGCAACCGATTATTTTACTAAGTGGGTTGAGGCGATTCCATTAAAGAAGGTGACATCAGAGAATATGATTGAATTTGTTAAAGAACATATCATTTATAGATTTGGAATTCCTCAAACAATCACTACAGATCAAGGAACTCAGTTTACATCTTCAGAGTTCGGAAATTTTGCTGAAAGTATGGGCGTCAAATTGTTGAATTCTTCTCCTTATTATGCCCAAGCTAATGGTCAGGCAGAGGCTTCTAACAAGATTATGATTAAAATTATACAGAAGAAGATTGATCAGAAGCCAAGAAAGTGGCATTCGGTACTCAATGAGGCTTTATGGGCTTACCGAATGGCTCCACATGGAGCTACACAGACGTCTCCTTATGAATTGGTATATGGACATCATGCTATCTTGCCATGGGAGATGCAGTCAGACTCAAGGAGAATTAAGTTGCAAAAAGATTTAAGTTCTAAAGATTATAATGATTTAATGATGGACGAATTAGAAGATTTGCATATGATTCGTCTCAGGGCCTTGGAAAATGTTGAGAAAAATAAAATGCGAGTTGCTAAATATTACAACAAGAAGGTGAAAGTCAAGCAATTTGCAGAAGGAGATTTGGTTTGGAAAGCAATATTGCCGATTGGAACTAAATACAGTGCATTCGGTAAGTGGTCTCCAAACTGGGAAGGTCCTTTCAGAGTGGTCAGATGCGTGCCTGGAAATGCATATATCCTGAAAACTTTACTAGGAGAGGAGTTTACTGCTGCTATCAATGGGAGATACTTGAAGAAATATTATCCTAGTATTGAGATTGATCGCTGATTGAAATATTTAATGTCAGAACGATTGAAACAGCCGGTATTCGGGAAGGAGCCGTCTTCAGAACAAAAATATTGACAGAAGAAGAAATGGCCAATACCAGAGCGTATTGCCCTTAGTGCAAATATATTACAAAAAGTGAGTTTGACCAAGTTATCACAAAAAAGACTGCAAAAGATAAGTTTTATTGCCGAAATTCCATAATCCCTAGTACAAACTAATGGAACAACCTGTTTAGAACAGACTGGGGATGAATGGAATCGGCAATGGCGGCGCCATGAGCATCAAGGCGATCTATGGAGGCCTCAATGTCGTCGATCTCCTCCGGATTGCCATTGGCAAAGCCGGGCGGTAGCCTGGAATAGTCAGCGCCAGTGTGCGTCGACATGGCGACTAGGCCTGCGGCAGTGCCCAGACGAATGCCGTGTGAGGCCACCTCATCGATGCGGCCTGCCACTGCACCGAGGCGAGCTTCTGGCGTGTCCCCAGGAGCATTCACCTTGTTTGCCAAAGACTCAACCAATGTCTTCAGCTGATCGAGTTCGGCGTCGCGAGCTGTAGGATTACGAAGCAACGGCGGGTTAGTCCAAGATCAGATTGAAGTTAAGCGAACCGCAGAAATTACCGTCGATGGTCTCGAGCAGCTGCTTGCGCTGGTGTTGCCACTCTAGATCTGCGATCCCGGCTTGTTTGGAGATGACCTCCAGCTCATGCCGAGTGTCGTCACGTTCCTGCTTGAATCGGCGGGCATCGCTGTCTGAGTAGGGCAGATCCCAGTTGGGCCTGGGGGATCGGCTAGATGACTCCGAAGAATCACCCGCTGCAGCCGGAGCCGCAGTCAAGGCAGTAGCGGGATTCCATTGGATGAGCCTGAAAACACAAAGAAAGTTGAGAATAAGGCAAAATCTGGAGGAAAGGATAAGGAGAGGCAGACAGTCGTCACCTCCGACGAGCACCGGCGCGGCTCCCTTCAGCTTTGTCGACGGCCGGGCGTCTTCCGTTGTTGTTGGCCATTGGGGTTTTTCTGAAGATTACTGTGCTCGAAGAAGAGGGGGCTCAGGCTAGCAGAAAACTTGGAAGACGGAGGATTTGATAAAAGATTAGGAGTGCTCAAGGTTCTTATTTATGGAACTAACGAAGAGATCGTGGCCGAAGATTGTGGTGCATATCCCAAGGAGTTCGGAAGGTGGAAAGGATTTTCCAACCGATCGGTTTCCATGTCGTTTGGGATTCTTGCCGAGTCGTATTCGGTTTTGACTGAATGAGATTCGGCTATGTCGTGTTTGAAGCGTTTTTCGGGTCTGACACTGTTATAGCCAGCTTTGCCGAATGAGTTATCCACAATGGAGAAAAACAGAGTTAAGAAATGACAAGATTGCAAGATTGATAAAGCATTCGGCTATCGACTGTTTGTTACAATTACAAACCCAAGTACTTTGAGATTACATTTTTAGCATCTAATATCATATTGCTAATGCTCTCTAATAAGTTTTTGTCAGCTTCTTGGGTTCTAGCCAGAGCAGCAAGCTTTGCCTTGAGTTGTTTTTCTTCGTTCAGAGCTGCTGAAGCTTCCCTTCGCATCTTCTCTGTTAATTTGGGAAGCTCAGCTATCTTCTTCTCATCAGCTTCAATTTCGGCCGATAGATCTCTCAATTCGGCTTCAAGTGCAGCTTTTCTGACCTTCTTATTTTCAAGTTCAGATTCCAATTTGGTCAGTAATTCTTTGCTGTTCTGAGCTTGAGTATGCAGGTCTTTCACAGATTGTTTGGCTGTGGATCTCCTCTGTTCCAGAGCTGGTTGAGAAGATTGGTTTTTTAGAGCCTGCTTTACTGCGGCGTATTGTTGATCCAAATGAGAAACTGGTTCCAAAGAAGTTTTGATATCATCAGGGAGTTCTTGGTCAATGGATTCCAGTACATCCCTTAAGAGATCAGCATCTTTGACTTGATCTTGAATACTCTTGTGCAGCAAAGCAAGGATATCTTTTAGCTTTGTTTGATTTTCTTCTGACAGAGTTTGGCCAGAAGATGTTTCTTCCCCTTGTTCGGCAACCAAGTCGTCCACAGCAAAAGAATAGCTGGATGATGAGATGGATTTCTCCTGAAAGAGAATCTTGCCGAATTAGTGATAATCCGCTGAGTAAAAGGGTAGAGAAAATTGAATGATTTTGTTTACCTCGTTCCTGACTTCCTGAATGGGGGAAGGAAGCCTCTCAGGCTCAATGGAAAGATTCTGTGTATCTTGCTGAGGAGAAGCTGGAAGATTTCTTGGTGAAGATAATGCTTCTGATTGAGGAAGAAGTTGCAAAGCTAAAGATGAATCGTGATGAGAAGAAGAGCTCTCCAAGATTGGATCCATTGAGGATTGTTCTGCAGTTAACAAGGGATGAATGCCGATGAAAAAGAAGTTAAGAGGATAAAGTGGTAGAATTTTACCAGTCAATGAAGCATCGACAAGATCTGCACTGATTGCTAGTTGCTGTGCTCTGGCCTGAAACCAAGAAGAGATAAAACTGAGCAAAATACCAATAGCATTATGGTTAAAGAAAGAAGGCTCTGACCTTGATTTTGCTGCTTGTTCTTTTCTTCTTTACAACTGAGGGAGCAGCTGAAGGAAGGGTTTTTCTCTTGACAGATAATGGTCTAATAAGTATTGGATCTAGAGAAGCCTGTCTAGCCATCAGTTGAGCCAAGGTAGGAGATTGGTGCCCCAAAGCAGATATTGGGCCTGCAGCTTTGTATGAGATCGCCCTGGCAAGAGGGGCAGGTGTTATATCCTGCAAGATGTCAGAATCAGAATCAATTGGGGTTAATGTTATTGAGACAAATGAGGGATGAGCATATTACCTCTGAAGTTGGCTGATAATCAGGCATTAACTCGAGACAGAAGGGATGGATTGGCATGTTGAAGATATGATCATGGAGTTCTTGCCACCAGAGAGTGAAAGAAGGATGGGCAGATATTATTGGCACAAAAGGCTCAGGTGCATAGATAGTTCCGCAGCATTTATAAGTAAAAATCCTTCTTGTCTCTGTGGAATCCTTGACAATCTCCCTAGGCTTGAGAAATTCGTGAAGAAATAGCCTAGGGGGCACTTGGCCACATCCCAACTGTCTAGCCATCATGTTTGGCTGATAGTATTCATAAGTGCTTTGAACCAGCCTTCCCCCCACAGAATTCGGCTGGCAGGATGCAAGGCTGGATGAAGGCATTGAAGATCGCTATAGATTGTACATCAGTGCATCCAGTTTCAAAGCTGAATTCGCAAGGGAGAGTGAGGTTGTCGTTGTCCAGATATGGGAACCAAAGAGGATGAGCAAAGCCTTTGAAAAAGAGCTCGAATAGTTCACCGATGTTCTTGTTGATAGGTACAGTGGAGGCAGCTTCTCCATAGG
Source organism: Echinochloa phyllopogon (assembly GCA_033239725.1). Classification (NCBI taxonomy): domain Eukaryota; kingdom Viridiplantae; phylum Streptophyta; class Magnoliopsida; order Poales; family Poaceae; genus Echinochloa; species Echinochloa phyllopogon. The sequence goes on along the minus strand of BTCW01000002.1, from coordinate 41,214,672 downwards.
TTTGACAACCTTTGGTTCTCCGGGTTTCTCCTTCTTTGTAATTGATTGAAGGAAAATCTCGGCTGTTGAGATCAATGGCAACGATTTGATGCATGTACAACTGTAGCCACATTTGGACAAACCACCAAGGACCATTGACACAGGGGATTTTCTTGCTGGTGTGCATCAGGTGGGTGGTTTGATTGAGCATATGATAGACACTTCCCAGGAGGTATTTCCCAAGTGGAATGAGTTTTCCAGCAGCCAGCTCTTCAGCCATCACGATATGGTTCAGGGTTGGCTCATTGGCTTTGCCACAGAAGACTGATCTGCATAGCCACATGTTCAGGAAGGCTCTATATTCGACATCGGTCAGAGGGCCATCAGACATATGGTTCTGGATATATTTCTTGTATCCAACCCCTATTTTTACTCCTGTCTGCTTGGAGGAACCTTTGTGGTCATATGGATATACAGTTCCTGTAACGTTCAGGCCGGTCATCATGTAGACATCGGCCAAAGTGGGAGACATTGGGCCATGACCGAAGAGAAAAGCATTTGCGCCATTGGACCAAAAGTGACAAGCTGCAATCAGAAGGTTCTCGTTCTTTGGTGTTTCAGCTAGTGACAGCTCCAGGCAATGAGAAATACGCAGATGGTCCCAGTTCTGTGTTTGGGGGCTTTTGTCATCAGATATCCTTTTATACCAATTTCTCCAGCCGGCGATTGGGGGCAAAGGCCAGTTCTTGAAGGCGTCTTTCCACTCATGAGGTTTTGTCAATGAAATCTTGAAAGGAACCCTCTGAGATTCGGCCGCGATGAGTTCGGAAGGATCTGAATTCCCTACAGGGCCGAGGAAGTAGGATGGAGCTTTTTCCTCAACGGGGATGAGGATTTCGGCAGCTAGTGCCTATCAAGAATGGAAAGAGATGAGAGGAAATTTAAAATGCAAATCGAAAGAAGAATACCGAATGTGCTTGAGGGGATTGAAGTTTACCTGGAGGGCAAAATCTTGGTCCGCCATTTGAAGATTGAATCTTGGGAGTCGATAACCTAGGGTTCGGATCTGGATGAGAGCTCTAAAGATTCAAAAGGAGAAGCGGGTGTCGAGCAGAACTAACTTGGAAATGTTGAGTGCTTCTGGTCAATTCCGAGATAAAATTACCTTTTATCCCGAAATTGAAGGGGCATGTGTTGACACCAAAAATTGGCACCGGGAAGATGCTAACATGTGGGCCGGATTCGTTGAAAAGATATCATTCGGCAAAGAAGTTTTTTCCCAGAGCATTCGGTAAAGACATTCTGCGGTCGGGAACGCATCGTCATTCGGCAAGAGAACTGTTTCGCAAAAGGCATTCGGGAGCGCATAATGACGTGGATCAAGTATAAGGAAAAGGCTGGTTTAACTTGGAATGCAAGACGGATACGGTGCCCCGGCGTTTATCTTTTTTAGGAAATAAATAATGTAATCGTAATCGATTAGGAGTCGTGTCGAAACCTGGGTATAAGTATGAACCCGTGGTAATTGTAAAGGGAAAAATCAATCAATCAATCATACAACAAACCGGCCCCGTGCCAACTTCGAGTCCTTTAGTCGAGTCGTCGAGTTCTTCGAGAGGAATCATCGATCCGTCGACCTCCGTAAGTACCGGCAACCCTGCACCATGCCTAGTATCATGCGGTGGATTTAGGCTTTGGTTCAGGAAGGTTCCATTGTTAGATCATGAGCCATGCGGTGGGCTAAGTTTTAGCTTGGAACGAGTTATCGGTTCTATTGGATTTTGGCAAGATCTGATAGATCCATTAAGTTACCATGTGTTGCTCTGGATTTTACCTTTATGTTTAATTCATTACAACACTCTTTTGCCCAGTCTAGATTGATTAGATTCGGTTCTAGCTCGTAATGCACTGCGTTTCCATAGCCGAATTCGAAGTCAATCTAGATTGCCACGTGTTGCGGGTCCAAGCTCGTTGGTCTTGTGTAGATCTTGACAGAACCGGGTATCATGCGGTGGATGCAGGTTTTTGGGTCGTCTTAGAGCTAATCATCCGGTGGATTAGAATTCGATTCGATCTGATAGACCTATCATCATCAACGAAGCATGTTCCTTCTTCATGGAACCCGATTCGGCTATACAGCTGTATTCGGCAGTATCGCCACGAGCGAAACATGCTCACGGTTTTGTTTTAAATAAAGAATGCTTTTAGCCTTCCAAGTTTAGAGTCGTATCATGCGGTGGATTGATCTATTCTTGGTTGGTGGTGTGATTCCAAGCAAGTCGTATCATGCGGTGGATTAATTTGCTTGTTTCATGCTCGACGGGTTGAAAAGTACCTAGACATGCGGTAGACTAGTGCTTTAAATCTATGCATTCTTGTTTATTATGAAATTATGATCATGTTTTTCCCCCTTTTATTTATTTATCATGATCTGTTCCTCGTTAATCGGTTATGAATATGCGTTACAATGTTTATTCAGTCAAAAACCGATCTTTCGTCATGCTTACGTCACGTATTCGGCAGTGCGCTTCCTGCGTGCTTTGCCGATTGCCGAATGACGCTTTAACAGCCGACAGATAGCTTCTCTGTAGCTATATGTCGTTCGAAACTGGCTCCGTAGCCACAAATATGGAACTAACTGGTATCACCCGGTACGTTCCAGGTGTTATCTAAACATCTTTTCTCCCTTTGTTAGTTTCAGGTAAATTGACTGGCACGCTCTCGGATTCAAACGCTCGGGCCACGTGTGAAGCCAGCTAATTCGGCTTGCTGTGTGCTTGGCGTGAAGTGCGGATTTTACGTCAACAACGTCTTTATTTCTCACACAAATGGCCAAGTCCCAACTTCCTGAGCCAAACCGGTCAGGGAAACCGGTCAGACCGGTTTCTGCTCGGATCTTCCGATAGATCATCCAGCCGGGAAAAGTTCAACACAGAGCCACCCGGATCATCTGGTCGGATCTTCTGGCCTCAGTGTCGGATCTTGTGTGGTATGCCCTAAAACAGATAGAACTTTGCTCCACTGGAGAGCCATTAGACATACCACGTGACATATGCTTAAATCATTAATTAAAATCTTCATTTCTCATGAATGTGCCAAAGTTGCAAGTGTCTGGGCCAAACCGGTCAGACCGGTTTGGAAAACCGGTCAGACCGGTTTTGCCAGACTTATACCGATTGGCGTGGATTTCCGATGTTTGATTCAAATCTCGTCGGAACCTGATCCACTGCAACTTAACACAATATTGCTCTGCTAGAGAGCCATTAAAAGCATCACATGGCATATAAGAATAAAAGTTCAATACAGAAATCTAAGTCACTATCAAGCGTCACATGAGTCAAAGGCTTATAGACACTTGATCCTACCAAAGGCACTAGTGACTCAAATTTAATAAATTAAGCGCAAAGTTACTGAGATGTCATTGGGTATAGAGTATGAAGCGGAAGCAATTTTTCTTGGCTTGCTCGTAGATCATTGAAGATTGTCATTCAAGCCAAGCCACCAATGCATCTCGTAGTCCCTACCATCTCATCAAGCATGCTTTGGTACCCAACTTATGTTGGGTCCGAGGTTGTTAGTCTCAATATGCTTAGGGACCCAAATAGCTCTTGTGCCGCTCCTTGGAGAACGAATCGCCTTGGAAGCACAAGGGGCATTTGGAGAATCCCCAAGCTTCACATGCATAGAATGGACAATGTCGGGTTTAGTAATTTTACCATTGGGACAATCTTTACCAAGGTGTCCTTTCTCCCGACATGAGTAGCATGTCTTGTGCTTGATATTGGTTGCCTTCTTGAGTTGCTTGGCTGCTGCTGCCGGAAACCGGTCAGACCGCTTTGTAAAAGCGGTCAGACCGCTTTTGGCAGGGCAAGCAACACTTTGATGTGTTGAGCTCTTGACAGCCACTTCTCCATTGAATTTTGCTTGGGCCTTGAGAAAGCCTTTGTTGAGCTTGATAGAGGGCTTCTCTTGGTGTAGTCCCACCTTGCTTGGACATGAAGCAATTTGATGCCCCTTCTCAAGACACCCGAAGCATCTTCTCTTTTCAATGTTTCTTTGCCTTTTGGAGAGTGTTGGCTTGCCTTCTTTCTTAGGGAAACACTTGGTATGAGCCAACTTTTCACCATTGCCTTGATCTTGGCTTGTGTTGGACTTGACTTGATTTACACAAGAGCTTTGCATGGTTGATCCCTTCTCAAGCTTCTTCACCATGAATTCACGGTTATCTTGAGAAGGTTGTGCATTGCTCTTCCCTTTGAGAGTTGTCAAGTTCTTTGTGAGTCTTTTCACCTCTTGCTTGAGTTCTTCATTTTCCTTTGCAATGAGGTCGTCACAAGACTCTACACACACTTCATCATACCAAGATCGTTTTGCTTGAGAGCAACATGAGTTAGCACATGATGAGTTATTTTGAATTGAAGAACATGTGCATGTGTAAGATTGAGGTTCAATAGATTTTACCGAAGTGATTATAACCTCATGAGCAATCTCTAATGAAGCATATGATTCTACAAGTTCTTCATGAGAACACAAGAGTTCTTCATGCGTCACTTGTAGCATCTCATGCTTGCTAGCAATTAATTCTAATTTTGCTTGAGCATTTTGTTTTCTTTTTCTATGGAAGCCATATGAAGAGCATCACAAGCATAATCATCAACAATGGCATCATACTTACAAACCAAAGCGGCGTTTGAGAGTTTGACTTCCTCAAGCTCTTTGATATGAGCTAGGATAGTCTCATCCTTTGAGTTTTCCGCCTTCTCGTCTTCTTTGGACTTGTAATATATGAGTGCCTCATCATTGGAGGATGATATTGCTTGTGAGCTTGAGACTTTGCTTGCACGGCGACGGCCTCCTTTCTTGTAGCCAGCTGCACCCTTCCTGCCCAAACCGGTCAGACCGGTTTGGGAAACCGGTTGGACCGGTTTTGGCAGGGAGCAGGCAGCTGAGCTGTCTTGACCTTGTGGCTCCACGGTGGTCATCTCATGAGGCTTGGTGCATGATTTTGCTGATGTAGAGCTCTCCTCATGTGACTTGGCTCTTGTTTGGTCTTGCTTGTCGCTCTTGATGTTGGCATATAGCTTCTCAATTCGAGCCCAAATAAGATGAGCATCGAATAGAGTTGCTTCATCTTCTAGAATCATTTCTCTAACTTCATTGCTCACAACATCAAATAAGAAGTTAGCGACACGAGCGTTGAGTTGAAAGCAATTCATCTCATCTTCGGTTGGATTGGACACGCTCCAATCAACACTAGGACGATCAATGCCTTCAACTACAACCCGCTCAAGAATAGGACTCATGGCCCTAAGATCATTAAGTACATGAGCGGACCAAGTGGAATAATTTGAGCCGTCACTAGCTAGTGGCTCATAGGTTACCTCACAAGTGGTCGACATTTTTCCTCACGGCGGTTAAGCTTGGATGTGAGGCCAAGCTCTGATACCAATTGAAAGGACCTTGATGTCACCTAGAGGGGGGGTGAATAGGTGAATCTGCAAATTACAAACTTTTTCACACAGTTAGTACAGAAACCGGTCAGACCGGTTTCTAAGACCGATCAGACCGCTTTCAAGAAAGCGGTCAGACCGCTTTACCAAAGCGGTCAGACCGGTTTTCCACAGAGAAAACCAACTATGTAAATTAACCCCCTTTACAAGTTCTAGCACAAACCAAACTTGGTGATGGGCTCCTGTAGATGATAACTAGCAGGTTCACTTAGTCCCTGCACACAAGTAGAGCACACCCAAGGGGAACGATGCGGAAGCGAATATAAATGCTAGAATTGAGCTTGTGAGACAAACCGAGAGAGACACGATGATATGTTTCCCGAAGTTCGGATTCACCAATGCCACTAAGGCCGTCACAAAGACAAGGTGAATCCTACTCTCCGTTGAGGGCCTACGAAAGGCGGGCTTATCCACTCCAAGCCACTTTCCTCGGTTCCACTAGCTTGTGACCCTTTTCCACGACAGAGGCAAGGCCGGCCTATACAAACGATCCGAGGCTTACCACAAACAAGGTAGCTCACCGGTGACACCTAGCCCTCTAGGAGGATCACCTCCAAGAGTAACAAATGCTTCAATTGGTTGCTAGACTTCACCGGAAGTGCTCCAGCTAAGGATATGCTCTTTGCTGCTTCAATTTGCTCTCTCTTGCTATCTAGCTCATACACAAAGCATCCTTCAACCCAAATCCAAAGATATGAACTAAATCAATCAACTCTCACAAAGAGAGGTTTGGGGAGAGCTTGCTGGTGCTTGGGAAGGTTTGGGACGTGCCACAAAGGCAATGGAACCAGCAACCCTCAAAGGAGAGGGCCAAGGGGTATAAATACCACAATCCCAAAAACTAGCCGTTATAGCCGTTGGAAACCGGTCAGACCGGTTTTCAAACCAAAGTAGCCGTTACACCTGTCAGAGCCCCAAACCGGTCAGACCGGTTTCCCAAACCGGTCAGACCGGTTTAGGTCGACTCAGCACACTTGAGTCCCAAAACCGGTCAGACCGGTTTCCCAAACCGGTCAGACCGGTTTAGGTCGACTCAGCACACTTGAGTCCCAAAAGACTCCACTCTCAAGGCTATCTCACATGGGTTGATCTATGAGCACTTTTGGTGTTGTCAAACAACTAATGTTGCATCCCTCTTGATAGTACGACATTCCTAAACTCAAGATTAAAACAATAAACAAGATCTTCCATTTGAGCTTTTATGTCTTGATTGTTGCCATACTTGGTCATTCTCAACTTTGAGGGCTTCAACATCTTTATATTGCTGAGCAAATCCAACTTGAGCCGATGGCTTAGAATTTTTGAGTATATCCAATTCATAAGCCATTTCAATATATGATCAATAGAGAATTAGATGCATTGCATAGCTTCACTCGGTAAGGCTTGATTAGTGCATAGAGATCAAACTATGATGCTAGTCTTCACCCTAGCAAAGTCCCTCGGCAACAAGACCAACTTGCCCTTCTCTTTGCTTGGTACCTGGACACAACCATCTAGCTTAATCCCTTTCACCATATCTAGCCACATTGAGATCCACTTTGTATTGCACCATCATGAATACCACATTGAAATCCATGTCTTCAATCAACTTGAAATATCTTCGATATTGTTTTGTATGTTGTCTTCGGTAGATAACTTGTCCATAAGCTTCAATGCACTTGAGACCATATACTAACCATAGAATCATGTCTCATTTTGAATGTAACCATTGACATGAATAAAGCTCAAAGAAATCCCAATTTCTTCAATTATTTTGTCCCAAAAACCTTTGACAAGAATCCTATAGATGAGACCAACTAATTTGCATGAGACCATGTCTCATTTATCATTTCCGATCACTTGTCATTGTATTACTTAGTTGCATGGGATCATAAACACTTGTTTGTTTTCATATCATATATACCAACAATGAGTTCTCATTCTTCAATAAATATATCTCATGAATATCCATAAGAATAAAACCCTGCTCATATGCTTAAGCAAACAAGTTAAATACAAATCATGTTGTCATCCAAAATCACCAAAACAAATGAGTGCCTAGATGCACTTTCAGCTGCGCCAACGCGTATCGCCCTACTGAACTGCCTGCGGGTCAGCGGGCTGCGGCCACGCACGAGGCGCAGTGCTGGCTGCCATATCCGCCGGATACTGATAGGCCTTGTCACGCGGTGCAGGAGAAGCTCGTGCCGCTGGTGCTGTGGCCGCCGCTACCGTCTTCTTGCCCGAGGCAACCTCGCTGGGGCCGTAGCGCAGTCCGCGTGTGTTCTCAAGAATTCTCCGGAAGTTTTTTTCCCCACCTAGCTTCCACACTCCCAGCCGTCCGATCTCTTCAACCGACCGTCGGATTTCATCTCTTCTTCTTCTTCTACCGACCCGATGCTCGTGGCTCCCATGGCACGACGAGGGCGGCGAGGTTGGAGGTGGGCGGCGCGGGGGCGGACGACGGCGAGGGCGCCGCCGGCCGCGGGCGGTTGGCGAGGCCGCCGGCGGCGGCAGCGGGATTAGGGTTAGGGTTTCTGGGGTTGCCGGCGGCGAGCTTGGAGGTGCTCCAATGGCCTCCGACCATAGAAAAGAAGGAGGTGGGGCGGAGGAAAGGTCCGGCGGTGGTGGCGGTGCGGCCGGCGGCGGAGGCGAGGAGGCGAGGGGCGGGGCCGGACGCCCGGTGGGCGGGGACCCGGCGGCGGGGGCGGCGACGGCCACCGGGTTAGGAAGGGCGTGGCGGGGCGGCGGGGGCGGATGGCGGGCGGGCGGCGTGGCGGCGTGGCAGCCGCCGCCTGCCGGGGCAGAGGACGAAGGCGGTGGGGGCGGAGGTCGTGCACGGCGGAGGCGGGTCGGCGCAGCTGGGGCGGACGGTGGGCGGAAGGCGCGGCGGCGGGGGCGGCGGGCGGACGAAGAAGAAGGCGACGGGCGGAGGAAGAAGATGAAGGAGATGGGCCTTATTGGGCCCTAAGCTAGGTTGGTTAAAAAGTGAATGGAAGCCACATAGGGACCCCCGTGTGTTCTGGCTGGGTCCGTATATATTCGCGTTGCATGATGCATCAGAGATTCAGATCACTACCACTAGGCCGGTGGAGGAAGAAGCCCGTAGTAGTCCGCCCCATGGGCTATAGATAGTCCTACATAGAAGACACCCCCACTTCCTGTTCCGCCGCTCCTCCGTGTCCATCACACGCCGTCGCGCCGGCTAAGAGCATCTCCAACCCGGTGACAAAACAAGCCCCCATCCAACCTTTTAGTCACTCTGGGCCAGAAATCACCCTCCAATGGGGTGACTATCCAAGTGACTAAAATTGGTAGCCCACCAAATTTTGGGACAAAGCCCACAAATATAGGGACCCTCTATCCCCCCCTCTCTCTCCTCCTCTTCCCTCGGCTCCCCCGCGCCCGGCCTCGCCTCCTCCCCGCGCCGCCGCCGCCGCCCTCGCCTCCCCGCGCCGCTGCAGTCTCCTCCTCCCCGCGCGCAGTCACCGTCGAGAGCAGCAACAGAACAGGCTCCTCCATGTCCACCGTGCTTGCCAGCAGCGAAGGCGCCGATCTGAGATAGAATGGGTAGGAGGACGAGCCTGACTCCGGCGGCGGCGGGTAGGTGCTGGCCGAGGGGTCCAATTGGAGCAGCGGCGGAGGCAGCGGCAAGAGTGCCATGGAAGACGACGAGCCCAAGCTCGAGGACTTCCTCGGCGGCAACTCGTTCGTCTCCGAGCAAGACCAATCCGGCGGCTACCTCTTCTCCTGTGTCCCGATGGCCAGCAACACCAACAACAATAGCGGGAGCAACACCATGGAGCTCTCCATGATCAAGACCTGGCTCCGGAACAACCAGCAGGTGCCCCAGCAGCTGGCACCGTCGCATCAGTGAAAGTGCATCTAGGCATTTAATCTATTTTGGTGATTAATGGCAATAGAAATTTGGATATGATGATTTGCATGAGTTGTGCAGGAATAAAATGAAATAAAAAGGAGAAAATGCTAAAGGGAGGACCCCAACGCTTATTCAAATGGTGGACTCAATTGGTGGTTTTAAATTTAATTTTCCGTTTGAAATTGAGTATAGGATCACCGTACTATCAAGGGGGACGTAGTTGATAAATTCTAGATGCTAAAAGTGCTTTACTTGAGATGACAAACTCTTGAGAGACACAAAAACACTTCACAAACACCTTTTTCGGCTCGGCCAGAACTTAGGCCGGAAGATCCGACCGGAAGTTCCGGGCGGCTCGGTCTCGAGTTTTTCCTGGCCGGAAGTTCCAGCCGTGGCCTCGGAAGATGCATGACTTAGTCATTTTTCGAGCTCCTGAGCGCCATGCGTACAAGTTCTGACCCTAGGCCGGAAGATCCGACCGGATGTTCCGGCCGGCTCTGTCTTGGCTTTCTCCGGGCCGGAAGTTCCGGGGTCCCCCGGAAGATCCGACATACAGTCGGAAGATCCGGCCCCTGGAACTTTTCTAGAGTTTTCCTAACACGTATCTGTTGATTGTCGGAAGATCCGACCAAGTGTCGGAAGATCCGGTACCTCTTCGCAGAGCTCATAACGGTCATATTTTGGGGGGTTGGTATAAATACCCCTCAACCCCCCTCATTCATGGGGCTGCTGCACACACGACCTAACACAAGACAAGAGCATTCACTCTCCTCCTCAAATCCCCTCCCAAGCTTGATTCTTGCCAAGATTCACCTAGGGTTTGAGTGAGAGAGAAGACTAGAAGTGAGAAATCCCCTTGTTCATCTCGTGAAGCACTTCGAGCAACTTGAGTTCATTGATTCACGTTTGTTACTCTTGGAGCTTGCTCCTAGACGGTTAGAGGTGCCGGTGAACTCCCATTCTCTTGTGGTTTGAGTCCCGGAAGTTTGTATTACCCTCTCTCTCTTTGTGGGAGCACATAGTAAGTAACTCAATCCTCCTTTGTGGTTGATTGGGAGAGACTTGGGGTTAGTGTGACAGCCCGGCTCTTTGTGAGCATCTCAACGGAGACGTAGCTCCTTTGTGGAGTGAACTTCGGTAGAAAATCCTTTGTCTCCACATTTGTTCTCGTTCTTATTGTTTCTATAACTTGATTTGTCCCGATCTACTTATTTGTGACTATACTCTGATATTGATCATATATAGAAGGTTCCTTACATCTTTTGTGAGCTTTGTATTCAAGTGAAATTGTCAAAAAGTCATTAGATTTCAAATCTCGAAGTACACTTGAATTGCCTGTCGGAAGATCCGGCTTATCATCGGATCTTCCGGTATTCTGTCCCAGTCGAAAGATCCTGTACAGTGTCGGATCTTCCTGGCCGGAAGATCCGAGACTGTGTCAGATCATCTGACTTTCTGACAGTTTTCGGAGGATTTTTGCAGGAATTTTTAAACAGGCCTATTCACCCCCCCTCTAGGCCTAGTGTTGGTCCTTTCAATTGGTATCAGAGCCTAATCCCTTGTTTAGGCTTAACCGCTAAGGGAAAAACACTATGGCCGGTACGGGAGATGGATCCGAGATGGCTTCCGCTCACAAAGATAAACATTCGACGCCCGTCGAGTCAAGCTCAAGCGATGATGAACTCAACATTAGCGATGTTGATGAGAGCTTGGATGAACAAGAAAAGAAAAAGCAAAGAAGGGAGAAGATAAGGAAGAAGATTAAGGAGAAGGCCGAAAGAAAGGCGCAAAAGCTTCTCAAGAAGAAGATACGAGAAAGAGACGCTCTCGACGGACTTCACTCGGTGTCTTATCGATATGAGACATCTTCTTCTAACAAATCTTTCAACCCTTCTAGTCTTAATTTCTCATCCGTTCCAATGGCAAAGTCCCCAAATTCAATGGGATCGACTATGCCCGGTGGAGCGATGACATGAAAGTTTACTTGCATGGTCTTCATCCATCTCTTTGGACTATTGTGAAAATAGGTGTCGACAAGAGTGCAACGCCAAGTCGAGAACAAGAGTACGACATCTTCCGTAACTCTCAAGCCGTGACCGTGCTTCGGAGTGCTCTAAGCTCCTATGAGTACAACAAGATTAGAGGAATCGATAGTGCGAAGGAGCTATGGGATACTCTTCAAATGGCGCATGAAGGATCGGATGAGGTCAAGGAAGGCAAGGTAGATCTCTTACAAGGAGAACTAGAAGCTTTTGTCGTGAAGAAGGATGAGTCCTTGCAAGAGATGTATGATCGATTGAAGCTTCTTGTCACCGAAATTAGAATGCTTGGAAGCAATGATTGGGGCGAGAGCAAGGTCACAAAGAAATTGCTTAGAGCATACGCACCCAAGAACTCAATGCTTGCCACAATGATTAGAGAAAGTGACAAGTTCAGGACAATGGTTCCCATGGAGCTATTCAACAAGTTGCAATATCATGAGATGAATAGCTTGGATGTGACAAGGTCAATCCAACAAACCGAAGTCAAGACCACAGCTCTCAAGGCCGAACCAAGCAAGAAAGTTGAGTCAAATGAGAAGACCTCAACTTCCAAGAAGAATGAAGATTCAAACGACCATGAGAGCACCGATGAAGAAACCGCTATGATGGTTAGGAACTTCAAGAGATTCATGAAGACAAAAGGTGAAAAGAAGAGCTTCTCTCAACGAAGATGCTATGAGTGTGGGGAGAAATGTCACTACATTGCCGATTGTCCTCGCAAGAAGAATGACAAGGATGACAAGAAGTCCAAGGACAAGACCGGTGACAAAGACAAGAAATACAAGGAGAAGAGTCGAGAGTACAAGAAAAAGTTTAGAAGCGCCCACGTCGGTGAAGGTTGGGACTCATTAAGTGATGACTCCGGTGATGAAGGAATGGCCACTTGTGCCATTCAAGCTCCTACACCAACTCCACGACTCTTCAACAACATCGATGAGAGTGATGACGAAGCTCCCATGTGCCTCATGGCTCAAGGGACTAAGGTATTTGACACCACACCACCTCTCTCATCCACTCTCTTGTCATCTAGGAACATTGAAAATGATCTAGATAATGAAGAAGCCGAACATGAGAAAAACATGATAAAGAAGTTCGGCAAAGATGACTACAAATTTATTAAAAAACTAATAGAGAAAGTTGAGAAAAGAGAGGAGTCTCTTGATAGGCAAGAAGAATTGCTCATCCTTGAGAAGGAGAGAAACCTTGTCCTAGAAGAGGCTCTAGTTGAGGAGAAACTCAAGGTTGAGAAGTTGGCTTGTGAGTTATCTCATGCCAATGACTCACGAGAGAAGATGTCAAAGGAATTGTCTTTGACAAATGACTCTCTAACTAACCTAAAGAATGCTAAAAGTGAGCTTCAAGAAAGGCACTCAAGCCTAGAGATCAAATATAAAGATCTAGAAGCCAATTTTAGCTCACTTTGGGAAAGTACCAAGAACAACTCTAAAACAACTCTTGACTCAAGTGTCTCTACTTGTGAAGGTTGCTCAAGATGTTATAAAATTGATGTAGATGCTTGTGCAACTAACATTTCTAAGCTAGAGGAGAAAGTCAAGGCTAAAGATGCCCAAATCCAAAAGTTGACCAATGCCATTGGCCAAGACCAAGGTAAGGGCAAGAGTGTATTCGAGACCCACCCGGCATATAAAGTCGGTAGATATGGTACTATCAAGGATGGGCTTGGATACACTCGAGGTGGAAAGGCCAATGGGACAAAGAAGATAAATGGTCGTGATGTGACATTGTTCACCAAGGGGACCAATCTAGGTGAACTAATGGATGCGGCTCATGGGGTGGTAAGGTCCATGGAGCCCTTGCCAATGGCAAAAGCATCTAGTCAAGATGTCAAGATCAAGACCAAGAAGGAAGAGAAGGTCATTGAGCACAAGCCATCGCCAAACTACTCCATCGACTATATGGTCACTTGGGACCAAAATGGGAAGATGGTGGTAAAGTATATAGGTGCTCATACTAGGAAGATGATGAGAAGTGTGTGGGTGCCTAAAATGTCAAAAGCTAACACTCAAGGACCCAACCACTTTTGGGTACCTAAGTCCAAGGCTTAGACTTGTTTTGTAGGCATATTCCTCCGGTGGACCTTCGTGGTTGTTGGATAGTGGATGTTCAAATCATATGACCGGAGAAAGGAATATGTTTGCAAAGCTACAAGAGTGTAACTCACCCGTTGAGAAGATCACATTTGGTGACAACAATCATGGTGATGTCATAGGTCAAGGTGAAATAGCCATCTCACAAGACTCATCTCTTTCCAATGTTTATCTTGTTGATTCTTTGGGATACAACTTGTTGTCGGTCTCACAACTTTGTGAGAAGGGCTACAATTGTCTCTTTACTAATGAGGGTGTGAGCATCCTAAGAAGGGAGGATTCCTCTATTGCTTTTACGGGTCGACTCAAGGGAAAGCTTTACTTAGTTGATTTCACAACTAGTAAAGTGGAACCGAAGACTTGTTTAGTGGCAAAATCTAGCTTGGGTTGGCTTTGGCATCGCCGGCTAGCTCATGTTGGGATGAGGAACTTGGCCAAACTTCAAAAGGATGAACACATTCTAGGACTAACAAATGTTGTGTTTGAGAAAGATAGATTGTGTAGTGCTTGTCAAGCCGGGAAGCAAGTTGGTGCTCCATATCCACCCAAGAATATTTTGACTAGCTCAAGACCACTCAAGTTGCTTCACATGGATTTATTTGGACCGGTTGCATATGTTAGCATTGGCGGGAACAAGTATGGACTTGTCATTGTAGATGACTTTTCTCGCTTCACATGGGTTTTCTTTTTGCAAGACAAGAGTGAAGCTCAAACAATCATCAAGAGATTCATTAAAAGAGCTCAAAATGAGTTTGAGTTGAAGATCAAGCATATAAGAAGTGACAATGGGACGGAGTTCAAGAACACCAATGTTGAAGAGTTTCTTGATGAAGAAGGAATCAAGCATGAGCTCTCCGCGCCATACACACCTCAACAAAATGGCATTGTTGAGAGGAAGAACCGGACTTTGATTGAAATGGCACGGACCATGCTTGATGAGTACAAGACTCCGGATAACTTTTGGGCCGAGGCGGTTAGCACGGCTTGCCATGCCACTAACCGTCTCTATCTTCAAAAGTATTTGAACAAGACTCCATACGAGATACTAACCGGTAACAAACCAAAGGTGCACTACTTTCGAGTCTTTGGTTGCAAATGTTACATTCTTAACAAGAAAACCAAAAGCTCAAAGTTTGCACCTAAGGTTGATGAAGGCTTTCTACTTGGTTATGGTACTAACGAACACGCCTACCATGTTTTCAACAAAACCACCGGTTGCGTTGAGATCACGGTAGACGTAAAATTTGATGAATCAAACGGCTCTCAAGTAGAGCAAGTTGTAAATGACCTTGTAGATGAAGTCCCGCCAAGTCAAGCCATCAAGAACTTGAGTTTAGGGGAAGTGAAGCCTCAAGAGCCTCCAAATGAAGATGAAGAATAAGACCAAGATCCGGAAATCATGTTCAACATCGATCCATCACCATCAACAAGAGTTGAACCACCAAGCTCATCACAAGATCAAGTCCAAGATCATGGTGACGATCATGACCATGGCAATGATCAAGGGGGAGCTCAAGGTGAAGATGCTCAAGATGTTGAGTCACATCATGAAGAAGATGATGATGGACCCATCCAACATCAATCAACATTTTCACATCCAAGAGTTCACCAAAGTGTTCAACGGGATCATCCCGTTGACAACATTCTAGGGAGCATCCAAAGAGGGGTAACCACTCGTTCACGTTTAGCAAATTTTTGTGGATGTTACTCGTTTGTCTCCTCTTTGGAACCTCTCAAGGAAGAAGAAGCTCTTGGAGATGTGGATTGGGTTATTGCAATGCAAGAAGAGTTGAACAACTTCACAAGAAATGAAGTATGGGAATTGGTCCCAAGACCCAAGCAAAATGTGATTGGCACCAAGTGGGTTTTCCAGAACAAACAAGATGAAAATGGCATTGTCACAAGAAACAAAGCTAGATTGGTTGCTCAAGGCTTCACTCAAATTGAAGGGCTTGATTTTGGTGAGACATGCTCCGGTGGCAAGGCTTGAGTCAATTCGTATCCTTTTGGCCTATGCATCTCATCACAACTTCAAGTTGTATCAAATGGATGTGAAGAGTGCATTCTTGAATGGGCCTCTTGGGGAGCTAGTATATGTGGAGCAACCACTGGGATTTGAAGACCCCAAGCACCCCGACCACGTCTACAAACTCCATAAGGCGCTCTATGGGCTTAAGCAAGCACCTAGAGCATGGTATGAATGCCTCAAGGATTTTCTTCTCAAGAATGGCTTTGTAATGGGCAAAGCCGATTCTACTCTCTTCACTAGGAAAATAGACAAAGATTTGTTTGTTTGTCAAATCTATGTTGATGATATAATCTTTGGTTCTACTAATGAAAAATTTTGTGAAGAGTATAGTAGGATAATGACCAAGAGATTTGAGATGTCAATGATGGGGGAATTAAAGTTGTTTCTCAGATTTCAAATCAAGCAATTGAAGCATGGCACGTTCATATGTCAAACCAAATATACAAGTGATATGCTCAAGAAGTTTGACATGGCCAATGCTAAGCCCATCAAGACCCCTATGCCGGTGAATGGCCATCTTGATCTAAATGAGGAAGGCAAATCAGTCGATCAAAAGGTATATCGCTCCATGATTGGTTCCTTGCTTTACCTTTATGCATCTAGGCCAGATATTATGCTTAGTGTGTGCATGTGTGCAAGATTTCAAGCCAATCCTAAGGAATGTCATTTAATGGCTGTTAAGAGAATTTTTAGATATTTAGTGCATACTCCAAACCTTGGCTTGTGGTATCCCAAGGGCTCCACTTTTGATCTACTTGGCTACTCCGATTCGGATTATGCCGGTTGCAAAGTGGATCGGAAGAGTACAACGGGGACATGCCAATTTCTTGGTAGGTCCTTGGTGTCATGGAGCTCTAAGAAACAAAATTCCGTTGCGCTATCCACCGCCAAGGCCGAGTATGTTGCAGCCGGTGCTTGTTGCGCTCAACTACTTTGGATGAGGCAAACCTTGAGTGACTTTGGTTGTGAGTTCAAAAATATCCCACTCTTGTGTGACAATGAGAGTGCCATAAAATTAGCAAACAACCCCGTTCAACACTCTAGAACCAAGCACATAGACATTAGACATCACTTCCTTAGAGACCATGAAGCCAAAGGAGATATCGCCCTATGCCATGTTGGAACCGAAAAACAATTGACCGATATCTTCACCAAGCCTCTTGATGAGCAAAGGTTTTGTTCCTTGAGGAGTGAGCTAAATATCTTGGATTCTCGTAACTTGGCTTGACTTGTTGCATACACAATTGATTGATGCCTAGACTAGAAGAAAAAAATGATTTTATCCTATTTTTATGGTGTGAGTTTTTCAAAAATTTTGATTTTATGATCGTTGGATCTTTTCTTGTTTCAAGTTGATTATGGTTATGTGTTGATTGTTTGTTGCTGATCAACTTTGGGACAAGTTCCTTACATGTTCATAAGCTAGTTCTCTCAAAATCGTCAATCAAATCTCGTCGTGCAAAATCATCTTCGGGACATATCTTCTCTGGGCCGGATCTTCCGACAGACCCCCGGAACTTACCCCTGGAAGTTCCGGGCGGCTCTGTCTCCCTTCGCTCTCTCTGAGAGTTTGCCGGATCTTCTGACAACATATCGGATCTTCCGGACCTGGGAGCTGGCGGAACTTCCGGTGTTGATCTCCCTGGTTCTGTCTCTACCGGATCTTCCGACAACTTATCGGATCTTCCGGCCTGTGCGGGAACTATATATACCAGGACTTAACCGTTACCCTCCTCAGTTCTTTCTTTCCCCACACCGACGCCGTCTCTCTCTCTCCCTTCACCCCGTGCGGCGATTTCAAGGTGCATCCGTGGGATTGTTGATCTTTGGACTTCTTTTGATTCCCCAAGGCTCCAAGACTCGATCTCCATCGGATCTTCCGGAGTTTTCGCGGGAAATCTCAACGGTATTGTTTCAAAATCCCCATCGCCCGATCTATCAATGTAGGAAGTTCTAGTGGTTTTCCCTTGGTGAATCATCTCATATACATGCCTAAAACACTTCTCTATGATCTCGTGTCGTTTGGTGGGCTAAATCTTCGGTTTCTTGGTTGTTAGGGTTAGGCCCGACTCTGTCGGATCATCCAACTATGGGCCGGAAGATCCGGACCCCCGGATCTTCCGACTCATTGCCGGAAGATCCGACCGAGTCGAGATCTGTCCTATCAATTCAGTTACCAATCTTTGATCCTTTCTCTAAATGTATCCTTGCATATCTTGTCAGATGGTTAAAGAGAAGGTCACACAGAAGAAGAGCACCTTTTTGACTACGCGTCCAAGTACATGTCGCACCAAAAGCGCCTTTCACCCACCTAGTGGTTCGTCCTCTGAGTCGGATACCAACTCAGATGGGGGCATTAGAGAAGTTGGCAAAGGGAAGCGCTTAGAGAAACAGACAACTTCTCGCTCTGTTCGAGGAAGAGCTCAGTCAAGTGGGCAAGGGCGCAAAATTCCTCCTCGTCCCAGAGTCAAGAGAGCTGGCCAAGAAGAAGGACCAGGGACACAGTATAATGATGATATTGACATATCCTTTCTTGCTCAGAATTTCATAAGCACTGCCATTCCTTTTCATCACTCACAAGATAGTCCCTTGGTAAATTTCAAGTTAGCCAAAAACAGCATGAAGCCTCTAAGGTTCAGTGAACATGAGGATCCAAGGAGCACCCGATACAAACTCTTCAAGGGTGATCCTCGGTTTTGGCTTCCACACCAGGCAGATTGGTATGAGTCTGTGATCCTGAAGATGACTCGGATTTGCTATCCAATGTATTGGGTTGACTGGAAATATCTAAGGAACTTCCCACCACCACTCAAGCCTGTTGTTGAGGATGTATACAAGCGATGTGTGGAGATAGATGTGGACAAAGTGATGGCATTTGAGTGTCCATACAATGGAGAAGTCATTGCCCAATTTTATGCTACTCTATGGGTTGATGAGGAAAGGTATGAGATGCACTGGACTTTGTGTGGGAAATGTAACAACCCTAAAATACCTATAGGATTTGTTGAGTGCAAAAAAATTTGAATTTAAAAATTTTTGGTGGAATTGTGTGCATGCAAACAAACCTATAAGAGTGTCTTCTAATTGCTCCCTAAATTCCTAGGCAATTTAAATTCAAATTTAAAATCAATTTGAAGTGCTAAGGATGAAATAGTGTGATTTGGATTTATTTGGATTTTTGGTTGGTTTGAATTCAAATTCTAGATTTGAATTCAAACTCTAATTGACTAAACTAATTGTCAAACCCTATTCCTGTTCGTGGGCCAAAACCCGAGCCAAAGTCCGGATTACCCCCTCCAACTTCCCTTTCCGATCCAACCGACCAGCCGGCCTGCTCGGCCTTTCAGCCCAGCACGGCCCAGCCCCTTCACCGCGTCCCCGCCGCGTTCCCCTTTTCCACTGACAGGCGGGCCCCGCCTGTCAGTCGTCTCTCTCCCCGCGTCATCGTCCTCCTCTCGCCGCTCTCTCTCTCTCTCTCTCTCCCGCGGCCGCGCGCCCGTGACCCAACCACCCGAGCTCCGTGCGGCCCGACGCGATTGCGCCGCGTGTCCGCGAGCGCTCGAGCACCCCATCTCGCCGTTCAAGCCCCGGAAACCCTAGCGCCTATCCCCTATAAAACCCGCCGCCAGCCGTCTTCTTCCCCAAGCCGCGCCGCCCCTCGGGGGTACTCCTGAACCAATTCGCGAGGGGTGTGAGGTGCAAGGAGAGGTGGGGAAGGGGTTGAGCGGGAGCAGGAGCAAGGAGAAGAGCCGGAGCGCCTTCCCCGCAACGCCGCCGCCGAAGCCATCGCCGCCGCTCGTGGAGCCGCCGAAGGGGAGCCGGACCAGGGACGGGAGGAGGAGCACGAGGACCGCCAGACCGCGTCGAGCCCTTCCCCGAGCTGCAGCGATTGTCTACGTGACCCTAGGTGAGCGCCGCCGAGTTCCCCCTTTCTTCTCTGTCTCCGGCGATTTCCGCCGCCGCCGCCGCTGCCAGCCTCTGGGACCCGACCTTCGAGTCATGGCCGACTTCTTCTGCAGGTCCCCGTTGCCGCTGACCCCGCTGCAACCCGCCGTCACCTTGTTTTACCCGTAGTCGAGGCCCGCCGCGGCCGAGCTCTGCTCCCCGCGCGCGCGAACGCCGAGGCCGTGTCGCGGCCGTGGACGATCACGTGACCGCGCACGCGCACCTAAACGCAACCCAAATCCCTCTGAGCTGCTCCAGCGCATGTTTTCCTTCCCAGCCGAGCCGTGCACCGTCGTGTTTCCGCCCGCGCGTCGCCGGCCGCCGTCGCGCCATGGTCGCGTCGCCGCCGTCCGCGTCGGGAAGCCTGATCCAGAGCCCAGCCATGGCCTTTTTCTCCCCGAACGTGTTCGCCTAACCCTAGCGAAGCTGTTCCGGCCGCCCTAGACCCGAGCCGAACCTTTCCCGGCGATAACAGTCGTCGACCTTCGCCGCCGGCGCGTTCTGGAGCGCGCCGCGCGCGCGTCGCGTCGCGCCGTGGCGAAGCCACACCGAGGACCACACCAAGTCGCCACACGAAGCACCGCAGACGATCCTGATTCGGCCACAGAATGATCCCGTGCACCCGGCTCACGTGAACCACTGACTCGGTTCACGGTGGACTTGGTCCACCAGAGCAGCACCAGCAGCCACCCCTTCATGGGCCTAATGTTCGCTTTTAAGTCTGTTTAACCACCATAAACTCTTCCGGCCCAGTCGCTTTCGGCCCAGTTCCAGCCCAGCCAGCGTTTAATACTTTTAACTGCGCTGACGTATGGGGCCCACTTGTCATACACTGCGTGTCACTGACAGTTGGGGCCCACTGACCAGAGTTGACCCGCTGACCGTTGACCCCGTTGACCGTTGACCGTTGACCAGTCAACGCTGACGTCAGCAGGGCCCACTGCTGACGTCATCCTAGGCGGACCCCACTGCTGACGCCAGCATGACGTCATGCTGACGTCAGCAGGCTAATTTCTGTCCATTTTTCTTTTTCGGAAATTATTTAATATTTTCAGAAAATGATTTAAACTTGTAAAATTAATAATAAATCAACTGTAGCTCGCGTCTTATTTTATTTTCACGCAACCCTAGGAGCTCCGGAGAGTCAGGAGGAGCTGGACCACTACAACAACTGCTTTGACGAGGACGAAGACCTTTGCCCAGGTTCACGCCCGACCATTCTCTGAAATACCTATTAGACATGCAACTAGTATGCTAGCGCTTTACTTTACTCGCATGATAAACCTGCACTGCCTTTGTTATTATCCTGTTACCTTGCTACCTACTACTCACTTTATGAAATATGCTATGCTATGCTATGCATGTGTTGGGATGGTTGTGATTGATCCTCTTGGCGTGAGTCGTGGGTGGTATGGGAGGAGTAGTGCAGCTAGGCGGTGTAAGCGAGTAATAACAACTCGATCATTGATCGAGGTGCTGAGGGGCTGCACTCGGGCAGTCCCTATGGGGTACCTGTTGCGGGTACATGGTTACTTGAGGGATTGGTACTCGGGGAGTACCTGAGGAGTTTGGGCGGCAATACCTGTTATGGGTGCCGATTGCGGACCGTTGCGGCGGATCGCTTGTGATGCAGATACTCGCTTTACCGAAAATTAATGACCGAGTCGTGCCCCCACTTTGGACTTGGGAAATATCGTGCTCACCATCTACCCAGTATGGGGAGGGTTCCAGCAAGCCTACTCTAGTGCGGCGCCGAGACTGTAGGAGAATCGAGCTTGATATGTGTAGGGGGGATTCGTTGCGGCGTAATCTCCCTGATTTACCACGGCCCCCGACTGGCCCCGGTGGGAAGGTTTCACGACCCTGGGGCAGATGTTAGATCAGATGTTTCCCGAGCCCAGGGAGACAGGATTGGCGCCGTTACTGTTTAGGGTCTTTGCTGTGGGCTGTGTCTCAGGTTGGTTGCGGACTAGCCTTGCAGCCCGGATGGATTCCTGGAGTGCCACCTCTGCAGAGTGTAAACTATACGTATAGCCGTGTCCACGGTTACGTACGACCCATTTCTAAGAAGCCCCGGCTAGCATGGGAATCTGCTTTCTTACCTCATCCTTTGATTCGGGTTATGAGAGATTGGTCCAGCTGAGGCTGTTGAGACAAGGTGGGGAGGGAGCTCACCGAGTCGACTAGAGAGAGAAAGGTGTTGGTGGATAATGATTTGCGGGAACCTGCCGTGGCAGGACGAGCCCGATGGGAAAATGTGAGGCTGACGGTTTGGTTTTGGGGAGTGGATGTGTGGGTGTGAGCAAGAATTGGTGATGAGATGAATTTGGGTTATTGCTGCTGCTTGCATAAGAAAGCCTGGCTCAAACTTGATTATTTCTATATCCTTAGAATAGGCCACTTTAAAGCTTGCATCATATTATGGTTGGTGACGTGGACCTGTCCCATTTCCTTGGGGACAGACTTTGGGTTCTCAGGTGAAGACCCCGACCACGAGTTTAACCAGGACGGGTGGTACGACTGAAGGGTGTGCGCTACGCTCAAGGATGCCTGTGGAGGAGAGGACCCTGATGTTCTAGCTACCGCTGCGCAGATGTTTCTTATTGTCGATTTAGCCCAGAGGGCTTGTACCAGACGCTATGTTTTTATATATGTCATGTAATGAATCTTTTATCGTTGTATGGATGTGATATTCGACTGAGATGAGTTCTGTACGAGATAGCTGCTATTCCTGGGACTATCTCAAGGGTACAGGGAGTCGGGTTCTCGTCGGTGAGAATCCGGTTCGTCACAGTTGGTATCAGAGCCATACTTGACCGTAGCGCGTAACCCTTAGAACGGAAACTTAGGACAGAAGCTCTAACTGAGTCCTCCATTTTATATGAAACCCCTTGGACTATTTAAAAACTATATATAAGTATATCTCAACTATTTACAAAAACTTTTACCCTTACCTTACCTTACTAACTCGCTAACTTACTAACAACCCACTAACTGTTTGGCAGATGGAAGGAAGAGGATCAGCAGATGAACGACGGGAGGTCAGGACCACAGGAGCAGACTGTGGAGGTTTGGCAGTGCTACTGAGGGAGGTGTTGCGTACAGTGGGGATAGACGTGGACAACGTCTTCTACGAGGGATGGACCTACGGCCCTGGTGAGGGAGTACACACCCGGTTGCAGATGGTAGTACCCAATATCCCTGGACGACCAAGGTCACTGATGCTACGGGTAGCTACCAGCGAGAGTACTTTCAGTCGGGCAGTGCAGACTATAGCTATGAGGATACTCTGACTTGCCACACTTGTGTACCAGAGTCAGCTCAGCCACACTCATTTCCGGTACCTACCGCGAGCTCTTGAAGATCCAACTGACAGAGACGCAGTCAGCTTGCAGGCTCACGCAGCAGACCGAGAGCGGAACGTGACTCTGCGGACCTCAGTTCAGTGCATGATTGAGCAGGAGTACTTAAACATTTGCCTAGAGGAGAAAGTTGCCAAGCTGAAAGAGAGGGTATGGAAGCAAGACCTCCAGCTGATGGAGAAGGACAACAGGATCGCCTTACTTGAGGAGCAACTCAGAGCACGACCACGAGCTGATGGTTGGTGACGTGGACCTGTCCCATTTCCTTGGGGACAGACTTTGGGTTCTCAGGTGAAGACCCCGACCACGAGTTCAACCAGGACGGGTGGTACGACTGAAGGGTGTGCTCTACGGTCAAGGATGCCTGTGGAGGAGAGGACCCTAATGTTCTAGCTACCGCTGCGCAGATGTTTCTTATTGTCGATTTAGCCCAGAGGGCTTGTACCAGACGCTATGTTTTTATATATGTCATGTAATGAATCTTTTATCGTTGTATGGATGTGATATTCGACTAAGATGAGTTCTGTACGAGATAGCTGCTATTCCTGGGACTATCTCAAGGGTACAGGGAGTCGGGTTCTCGTCGGTGAGAATCCGGTTCGTCACAGGAAACGTCTTTCCATCTCTTTGCATGATTTTGCCGGTTTGTTTGATCTTGCCGAGGAGACTGCTTATGCTCATACTAGCAATGATCGTAGCAAGGTTGATCTTCATCTTGGGAGAATACTAGATGACACCAAGTTGGCATTCATGTATGATCATGCTTATGGAGAGGTGGTGTATGGGAAGTACAAGGGTCTCTCTCCGTTCTACAAGTTGCTAAATCAACTCTTTCGAGGGACCTTGTACCCTAGAGCAGGAGATGCCGACAACATCTCAAAGAGGGCAAAGAACTTACTTTTTCAAATGGCCCCCGGGAAGCCCAAGTTCAAGGTGTTCAACTTCATTTGGAATGAAATCATCTACTGCTCTCATGATGCTTCTAGTGGTTGTCACTATGCTCCTTACATTTTTCATATGATCAAGTATGTGACTGGGATCAACATTTTGACTGACAAGCTTCATCCCCCATACAAATCTCCTCCGGGCAAGATTACGCAGCTTCTAAAGATCAAGTCCAAGGCATATCAGGGTGCTCCAACCCCATCCTCTCACGGTGCCTCATCTTCTCGAGCTCCTCCGTCACATGCTCCAGCTTCATCTAGTGGCCCCTCTGTTACTCCCAAAGGCAAGATGAGTAAGATTGACTTTCTGCTCCAAGGCATGTTCTCTTGCTTCAACATGTCCAAATATGAAGTCAAGAGGTCTCATGAGCGTGAGCAACGCGCCGAGCATGATAGATACATGGCGGATAAGCGCCACAAAGAGCTTCTTGAAAAGTTAAATATGCCACATTCTCCTGTTCATCAACTCAGGGAAGTCACTCCTCCACCTCCCTTTGCAAATCCTTGGGAGAACTACTCACATGAATATGTCTTTGGTGCCTCTCAACAACAAGGACAAGGAGAGGAGGAGATAGTGGAAGAAGAAGAAGAAGGAGAAGAAGAGGAAGAAATTGAGCAGGAGGAGGAGTATCTTAGTGAGTTAGAGACGGACGAGGATCGTCGCAAGGGCAAGGCAGCCGCAGCAGCTGATGATGACGATGAGGACGACGATGACGATGACGAGGGTGGTGATGATGACGACAATGACGAGGACGAGTAGCTCCCTTTTTGGTCCTTGATGACAAAGGGGGAGTGAATGTGGCCATTGGAAACTCATCACCTATCTATCTTTTATTCATGTTTTAGCTTGTGAACTTGTGAGAACTTGAACTTGTGTTATGTATGGTGTGCCAAGTGAGACTTTTATTTGTAAGACTTAATTATGGTAATTGCTAGTGTGATGTGGATCTCGTTATCTATTTTATTGTGAGTTGCTTATGGATGATGTGATGTTATTTCTCACCTTATTGTTGTGTATAACTTGTCATATGCATCACGTTGATTTTGTCACACCAAGCACTTGTATGCAATATTTTTTGGTAGTTCTTGCAAAATATGTGCACAAGCATTTGAGGCTATTTAAGTTGAACATGCACATATTTAGGGGGAGCCTCTCCAAAATATATTGGATGCAAAACATGAATTTTATTCCCATCTTGTGAACCCAAATTTGTATTGTCATCAATCACCAAAAAGGGGGAGATTGAAAGTGCATCTAGGCATTTAATCTATTTTGGTGATTAATGGCAATAGAAATTTGGATATGATGCTTTGCATGAGTTGTGCAGGAATAAAATGAAATAAAAAGGAGAAAATGCTAAAGGGAGGACCCCAACGCTTATTCATATGGTGGAGGACTCAATTGGTGGTTTTAAATTTAATTTTTCGTTTGAAATTGAGTATAGGATCACCGTACTATCAAGGGGGACGTAGTTGATAAATTCTAGATGCTAAAAGTGCTTTACTTGAGATGACAAACTCTTGAGAGACACAAAACACTTCACAAACACCTTTTTCGGCTCGGCCGGAACTTAGGCCGGAAGATCCGACCAGAAGTTCCGGGCGGCTCGGTCTCGAGTTTTTCCTGGCCGGAAGTTCCGGCCGTGGCCTCGAAAGATGCATGACTTAGTCATTTTTCGAGATCCTGAGCGCCATGCGTACAAGTTCCGACCCTAGGCCGGAAGATCCGACCGGATGTTCCGGCCGGCTCTGTCTTGGCTTTCTCCAGGCCGGAAGTTCCGGGGTCCCCCGGAAGATCCGACATACAGTCAGAAGATCCGGCCCCTGGAACTTTTCTAGAGTTTTCCTAACACGTATCTGTTGATTGTCGGAAGATCCGACCAAGTGTCGGAAGATCCGGTACCTCTTCGCAGAGCTCATAACGGTCATATTTTAGGGGGTTGGTATAAATACCCCTCAACCCCCCCTCATTCATGGGGCTGCTGCACACACGACCTAACACAAGACAAGAGCATTCACTCTCCTCCTCAAATCCCCTCCCAAGCTTGATTCTTGCCAAGATTCACCTAGGGTTTGAGTGAGAGAGAAGACTAGAAGTGAGAACTCCCCTTGTTCATCTCGTGAAGCACTTCGAGCAACTTGAGTTCATTGATTCACATTTGTTACTCTTGGAGCTTGCTCCTAGACGGTTAGAGGTGCCGGTGAACTCCCATTCTCTTGTGGTTTGAGTCCCGGAAGTTTGTATTACCCTCTCTCTCTTCGTGGGAGCACATAGTAAGTAACTCAATCCTCCTTTGTGGTTGATTGGGAGAGACTTGGGGTTAGTGTGACAGCCCGGCTCTTTGTGAGCATCTCAACGAAGACGTAGCTCCTTTGTGGAGTGAACTTCGGTAGAAAATCCTTTGTCTCCACATTTGTTCTCGTTCTTATTGTTTCTATAACTTGATTTGTCCCGATCTACTTATTTGTGGCTATACTCTGATATTGATCATATATAGAAGGTTCCTTACATCTTTTGTGAGCTTTGTATTCAAGTGAAATTGTCAAAAAGTCATTAGATTTCAAATCTCGAAGTACACTTGAATTGCCTGTCGGAAGATCAAGCTTATCATCGGATCTTCTGTTATTCTGTCCCAGTCGAAAGATCCTGTACAGTGTCGGATCTTCCTAGCCGGAAGATCCGAGACTGTCTCGGATCATCCGACTTTCTGACAGTTTTTGGAGGATTTTTGCAGGAATTTTTAAACAGGCCTATTCACCCCCCTCTAGGCCTAGTGTTGGTCCTTTCAATCAGCCGCCGCAGCCTGAGGAGATGAGCACCGACGCCAGCGCCAGCAGCTTTGGCTGCTCGGATTCGCTGGGAGGAACGGCACGGTGGCAGCTGGAGTGACCTCACAGAGCCTTGCGCTCTCGATGAGCACTGGCTCGCATCTGCCCATGGTTGCGGCCGGCGGCGGCGGCGGCCTCGAGGAGCACGTCGTCGAAGAACAAGAGGGCGAACGGCGCCATGGATTCAAGCTCGCCGCCGCTGGAGCTAATGGGTACGCTGCGCTCGGCGGAGGCGTGCAGCAAAAGCTTGGATTTTGATCCGGCGCTGGGTAGAGCTGCTGCGGCTGTGGGCATGCGCCGGCGCCGGCGCCGGGGCCGCCGCTGATGGCGTACGCGAAGCTGAGCGTGGCGTTCGGCTTGCCGTCGGGGGCGCTCACCTGGTAGCTGACGTGCCGCAGCGTCGCGGCGTCCTCGGCTCCTCCTCCTGCGGCCGCCGCAAGGTCGGCCACCGGCACGCTGGCCGTGCCAAGGAGCGGCACCTGCGCCTTGACCTGGAACTCTACCTGCTGCTGCTTCTGGTCCCCTCCATCGACGTCGAGGTCAAACGCGAACACCGCGTCGTCCCAGTCCGGTTTCTCGCTGCCGCCGGCCAGACGACGACCCTCGTCCTCGACGTCGACGCCGCGCTGCTGCACTCGTCCTCCCTCGAGGCCGGCGGCTACCTCCGCGGGCTGACGCTGCTCCTGCTCCGCCTGATGCGCCGCGGCGCCGCCGTGCGGGCCAGGGCAGCGGTGAGCTTATGCGGGCTGTGTCGCCCGCTTCCGCGCTGGTCGCGCCGTGCTGCTCAAGTTGCTCATGGACGACGTCGCGACGGAGGCCTTCGCGGCGGTGCGGGAGGCGGGGGGGGGGGGGGGGGGGCGCTGCCAGTGGTGTGATCCAGCGAGCCCGTCGGGAGGAGATGGATGGCTATGGCCCCACTGGTCAGATGAATAGGGGCCATGTTTAGTCAGTTGGGCTGGAGCACATCTTTCATTTGCACCTCAAAATTTTTAAAGGTGACCCTCCAAATGAAATATAGACACTCATTTTTAGTCATTCGGCTGGAGATGCTCTAACCCGTACTAGGTACAAGTGCAAGGCAGTTTTGACAATGATTGGATTATGTTAGTATGGACACCAGAAAGTGTTGAAGCTTTTGAACAATTTGTACCCTGCAGCTGGTCCATGTTCGACAAACTAACCGACCCCTGTTTTTCTTGTCCTTCAGGCTTCAGGTGCGTGCTCAAGCATCTTTGTGGAGTCATGCACGGCTTGGAGCGCGGTTTCCACCGGATAGTGTACATCAAATAAGCGGCAGGACATCGGAACCTGCACGTACCGAACTAGATAGAAGGATTAGCGGGATGGTTGCATGATTAACCAGGCTTTTGCCATCGTGTTCGGCTGCTAACACGAGGCTTCAACAACGCGGGCACTGAAGGCACCACCACCTCTTGGCTCTCCCTGCGCCACAAATGCTCTAACTCCACAGAAGTCCGCCCCACAACACCACTCCATTCCTAACCTGCGGCCAAAACCTTCGTAGTATTCCTAACCCTCGATCCGGCATCATGTTAGATCCGGACAACTCATTCCTCCCCGGTTGTCTAAAGACGGTTTCACTTCACTTTCTGGTTTGATCCGTTTCACTTTTCGGGTGCACTAATCATGTTTGCACCCAGAAAAGGTTCTTGTGAGAAAAAACCATCGTAATTTTTTAAAAGTTTTAGAAAAAATCTTAAAGATATTCTACAAAAGATTTTTCTAATAGTCTTTTCTTTTCCCTACTCTAATGATTTATCCACAAAATTTTCCTAATAACCTTTTTCTAGAAAAATATAGGAACTTGAAAAATGGAATTTGATAAATGTTATATACTTCCTAAAAAGATTCTATGCATAATTTTTAAAAATTATAAGATAAGTTTTATTTTTATAAAATCAAAAATTATTACTATGTGGTTAATTAAAAATTTCCTACAATTCTTGACATTTCCGTCAAGAAGGTCAAGTTTTTTCCATTCTTGACGTACCCTGACATTCGCTGCATCGTGTTTCCTCGTCGAAATGGCCATCCAACAGTAATTTAGCTATCTACCACTCAGTTTTTAATAAACGAGAGTATGTTTATAAGAAAAGAATAATGTTCACATGGCATCAACAAAGTGAGAAGTCACACGCTGCCAATCATTACGCGAAATCACGCGCCATGCATGCTAGATGCTCCAATCCTACATTCCTACACAGTACAGCGCCGCCTCTCGGCATGACTGGCCGGTAAATATCAAGCGCGCCACAGCTTGTGCAATGGCGTGCAGGAGTACAGAGCAAATTAGAGCGACCGAAGGCAATGCCGTCGAGCACACCACTGCTCTCCTCCATGGGGTTTTCCCTTCTCTCCCTGCTCCTCCTCTACGGCACCGCCGCCCCCTCGTCGGCCACGACGGACTGCGACGCCGCCGACCGCGCGGCGCTGCTGCGCGTCAAGGCGCAGCTCGGCGACCCCGTCCGTCTCTCCTCGTGGCAGCCCGCCTCCACCAACTGCTGCGCGTGGGACCCCGCCGTGGTCTGCGACGCGGCCGGCCGCGTCACGGCGCTGGCGCTCTGCTCCCTCCCCGACGTCTCGGCGCGCGTGCCGCCGGCGCTCGGCGAGCTCGCCGCGCTCGAGATCCTCCACGTCGACTCCGTGCCGGGCCTGTCGGGCCCCTTCCCGGCCTCCTTCGCCAACCTCACCCGCCTCCGCGACCTCGACATCAACGGCACCTCCATCTCCGGCCCCGTCCCGGGCTCCCTCCTCGCCGGCGCCGCCAACCTCAGCACGCTCGTCATCGCCAACAGCAAGCTCGCCGGCGCCATCCCGGCGTCCCTGGCAGCACTACCCAGCCTCAGGTACCTGGACCTCAGCGGCAACCTGCTCACCGGCGCCATCCCGCCGGGGCTGCTGCACGGGAGCTTCAGGTTCCTGCTCCTCTCCAACAACGGGCTCACGGGGGAGATACCCGGCGACTACGGCGGCGGCGTCGACACCGTCGACCTCTCGCGCAACCGGCTCTCCGGCGACCCGTCGCCGTTCCTGTTCGGCATCACCAAGGCGGCGGCCAAGATCGACCTGTCGTGGAACGAGTTCGCGTTCGACATGACGGGGGTGGGGTTCCCGCACCACCTCAGGTTCCTGGACCTGAGCCACAACCGGATCACGGGGAGCGTGGCCAAGTCGCTCATGGACGTGAGGCTGGAGCACTTCAACGTCAGCTACAACGACCTCTGCGGCGAGATCCCGGCGGGGAGGTTCATGGCGGCGCACGGGGCGGACTGCTACGCGCACAACAGGTGCCTGTGCGGCACGCCACTGCCGCCGTGCAGCACGGGCATGTAGGGGGCGGCGGTAGATTGTAGTTCAGGTTTTGCGAGAATGATCATGGCAGTGAGCGTCGTTATCTCTGAGGTTGGCGGCATCGATCTGGTGGATGGTTGGTAGTTCAATTAAGGTTTCTGCGCAGGAATGATCATATATAGCAGTAGTGATCGTCGTTATCTCTGAACCATGAATTCCTACAGCGATCAGTTGGAAACTTTGGGAATTGAACAACTAATAACATAGTAATATCCATTGTGTATTGTGATCACTTAGTGCTCCTGATTTGTTATGATGACGTGTTGATTGTACATACCGTGATGAATTATATGATCTTGATGCATCATCGCATCACTTGTGTTGGTTACATGTTCCTGGTATTTCCTTTTTAGATAAAGGAAGTTGAAGTATCTCGGCTTCTATAGTTTGGATCGGGCCAAATTATTACAAATTCCTCCGAAAAGAATATTGGGGTAAAGAACCGACCACAAAGAGTGACGGCCAACCAGAAACGCACGCCCCACAAATACCAGCAGCCGCGGTACTTATCTCCACCACTCATTTGGCCTCAGGAATAAAAAAACCTGGCCCACGCTGCATGCAGATCTTGCTTTAGTAGTTGACCGGTGTAGGGTTGTGTAATAAAAAATGAAAAGGTTGCATGCAGCTGGGGTCTCTTTGGCGCATCCCGATGTATTCGATGATTCACAACCGCTCGATAAGAAGAGTGGTCGCTGTTACGAGTGGATTTTCCCCTCTGGACGGCCAACAGTTTGGTCTTCTAGTCTTAAGGGGGAGAAACAAGACACTGAATTCAACTTCTACTATGACCCCTACTACAAGTCACAAAGACTCCAAAACAAAATGCTAAAACGAAAGCAGTGTAAATACTGAAGTAACCAACACGAATTAACGTATCCATTACAGTGGTTGCACGGGGCTATTTATAGGGAGCCTATAAGCCGTAATTACAAACCTTACAGCAACTACATTCCCAGAAAATCCGAGGGTACAATGGTAACACTCAAACTATTTCGTACACTTTCGATCCTTTACAGAATTGTGTCCCACAAATGATTGCATAAAAGAGCAACTCTATGGCTGATGATGATGCCTCCACTGGTTCCTGCAAAAGGTAGGAGTACAACTTGAATATAACTAGCCATCGCAAGCAACACTATTGTGGATATAACGATGTTTAACTATGTCAATGAGCATCATAACAAGGAGTTCAAGCCAATAATATCATGTAGCCATGGAGTGTGGGAAACACATATAGAAGCATAGGGTCATCGATGCTCAAACAATGAGGTCCAACATCAAAGCATCTACTCAAGGCCATGCATGAAAATTTAGCACAATCTACATAGGGTACAGAAGCAAAGTAACCTTGATAACATGTCTATGAGAGGGAACATCAATCGAAATGTATGGAGAAAAGAAAAATTTGTCACACAGTAAAACAAAAGATTGACTCATGGTCGATAAAATTGATTTAATAATAAACTTCTATGTTGTATGAGTTTTTTTATTTGTTTAAATCTAAAAATTAATGAAAAAGTGAGTAACAAGTGGGCCAGTAGGTTCCCATGCACACACACACGCATGCAATCAAGTATTGAATGCATGGATGAATACAGATGAAAAGATACATATATGCATCTAAGTTTGCATGTTTATGAACAAACAATACCGTAAGAAAGACTTGAAAGTTGTAACAATTATACTAGATCTCGCCAAATAATATTTTGTTGGTTAGTTTCCTTACAAATGAAAATCAATATTGAAAAAACAGAACAGAAAAAGCAAAACTTGAAGAGGGTGCCGCGTGACAAAGAGGTGTACATGTAAGATAACTGTGGAAATGATATGTGCCCTAGGAAGTGAAGCAGCTAGGTAAACGTGTTAATAAAGTCAACAAATAAGATGAGGTCAAAAGCAATATATGAGAAAGATAGCCGTTATGTTTGGCGAAGTGAGAGAGTGGAAGGAATTCAATAAAGTCTACCTCACCATATCACACCAATAAAAATATAAATAAATATATCAAAAATATAAATATTTATATTATTTCTAAAAATATAAAATGTGTCTCCATATAAGATATTCTCATTTCTCTTGAATTCACATAAAGAGTACGACTGATTTGAAAAACATATATGATACCTTGATTTATATTGAGCCATTTGGTAGAACAAATTATGATGACACCATTAAAAAAACTATATTTCCATCTATTTTTAACAAAATTTACGAAAAAACTGGTTACCCGCGCTAACTGCAGGCCAACTTGCCATTGTGACTACAGGAAGAGAAGATATGCCCATGTTTGAATTTGACCCACCATAGATATACTGGTTGCTCTGCTTCACATAAGTAAAAAAAGGGAGAAGTTCTTTTTTCACCCTCCAAATATAACAAAAGTCTGATTTTCAACCTCTATTTACAAAAGCGGATAGCAAAGACCATTCAACTATCAAAATCGGACACATTTAGACCCTTGGGCGGTTTCAAAGGTGGTTTACCATTTTAGGAATTTCCTATTTTTTGTTTAATCTAGAGAATTTAGAACTAATTCATATTAAATCAAAACAGTATGAATCTAGTACCAAAAGTATTCTAAAAATGTATACCATATGTTGGTTCTTTACTTTGAGTCATTTGGATCTTATTTATTAATATTACTTGTTATTTAGCAGGTGTGACTAGAAACAATAAAATATAAGGAAAATAAATAAATAAGATCCAAATAACTGCAATTAAAGCACCAATAATTTGGATCTTATTTATTTATTTAATTGCAGTTATTTATTTTGAAAAAAATACTTGATCTTGATTTTACATTTGTTATGATTTTAAATCAATTAGTTATAGAATTTTTAGATTAAACAAAAAACTTAAAAACCAGAAAATAGAAAAACCATCTTTGAAACCATCCAAATTTGATAGGTTTTGATAATTGGATGGTTTTCAATATCCAGTTTTGTAGTGGAAGGTTGAAAATCAGACTTGTGTGATATTTGAAGGGTGAAAAATAGACTTTTCCCTAAAAAATAGTTATTTGCTGCTTTGGCGCCATATAGCCATAGAGAGAGACCATGGTACAACGTTTTTTCTTGCAGGCCGATATAGTAACTAAGAGCATCTCCAAGAGTGCCTAAAAAATAAAGTCCAAAATCAATGGTTTTGGGACCATGCCAAAAACTATTGGGAGTAAAATAAAGTCTCTTCTCCAACAGTTCCCAAAAAATTGCCCCCAAATGCTTCCACATCATCAATATATGGACCCAATGCTTGACTTTTCCCTTCGTGAACAGTACCACGAGCAGTAACGTGAACAGTAACCGTGGGATTAGGAGGATTGGGAGTGCAGATAGCTGCCCAAAATCTAGCCCACTTTGACTCTTTTTTGGGACTGCAGAAAGATTGGGAGTACCTTTTGGGAACTGTTGGAGAAGAATTTTTTACTCTAGATCTAAATTTTGACTTTTGGGTATGTATTTTGGGCACTCTTGGAGATGCTCTAATAAACTAGCTGTCGGTGTCGGAAATGGCCGGCACTCCCTACACCGCACAGAAATGCGCTGTGTCTCGTCCCTTGATGGTCGATGCGGAAGCTAACACAAGGACACGGGTTTATCCTGGTTCCGGCCACGGGGCCGTACGTCCAGCAGGGGCATGCTCACGCACTCGTATTAGCTTTGCACCGGGGTGCTTGTAGAGGGGAGCTACAAGTGGATGCGGGAGAGGAGAGACGTTCTCCAAGTCCCTGGTTTGTGGTGAGAGTGATTGAGTCTGGTGCCGATATCGGGTGTGTGTTGCTGTGTGTTCGTGTCTCAGCGTGAGCCAAGGCGTGCGAACTGTCTCCTTTCTATAGGGCTCCTGCCTCTCCCTTTTATAGTTCAAGGGGGAGAAGGATTACAGTCGTGGGTACAGTGCGTACTACAATGCGAGCTACAGTGCGATCTGTACGGTGTATCTTGCAGAGGGGGCGTGCTTGCTTCAGGCGTATCCCTCCCCTGTAGTTTAGTTGAGAATGTCTTTAGGTCCTGTACGTTGGTACGACGCTTCTTTGCATCCGTCTTGTCAAAGCCTCGAGGGGTCGCTCGATGCTGCCTCGAGGCGGAAGGACTACCGCTTGGTCCCTCGCTCGAGGGGAGCTCCGTGCCGCTTCGAGGGGTCGCTTGCCGGGGGCACAGAGGCTAGCGTGGTGTAGGCCGCAGCCTAGTGTCAGACACCTTTACCAGTTATGATGACCAGGAGAATATGGCCTGCTCCGTTGGGCCGGTACGGCCGGCTTTTGCCCTGGCGACGGTGTCAGGCCGTATTCGAACGGGGCGGCCACCGCTCGGGTGGCCCGATAATCTTCTGTATTCGCCATGGGGGGCCCCTTCCATTGAGGATGGGGGCAGGTGATGTAGGTGTGCAGCCTACCATTGCCACAGTGTACGCTCCGTCGCCCGGAGACGTGGTTGGCAAGGGTTAGGAGACCCTTTGCTTGCCTTGCCGGACCGGCAACGTCGTTTGACCAGGGCTCGCCCCCCCCCCCCGGTCATTGGTGGTTTCTTGTTGGTGGGGTCCCCTGGACCCGCTCGAGGGCGTTTCGGCGTGGGAGGCGACGGGGGGCCCCCGGTCAAGCTGTGCGGGAGTACGATTGGAGTCAGCGACACCAGGGGTACAGTGTCGCGCATTCCCCGCGCGGCTCTCGCCTGTCCGCATTGCAGGGGACACAGTGCTCTCAGATCTTGTCAAAGGCGACGTGCAAGGAGGATTTCTCTTTTGACTTCGGCGCCCGGTGCGGGAGTTGGGATCGCCGGTCCCTGCGCCGCTGATGAGGTGCATACTCGAGGGGTCGAGATGAGCTCGAGCGAGGTGGAGCGGGGTCTGTGGCTCGAGGGCGAGGCGTAGTACCCTCGAGCGAGGCGGAGTTTTGGGTGCGAATGTGTCGTACCCTCGCGGGCCATTGTCGGGCCTGGATGGCTGGTAGTGGGCCGCATGATTTTGCTGGCGTCGGTCCATGTGTTTGCGGGAGGTAGTCTTTGTTGTGCGTTTTTTAGGGTGGTTACCCTGATGATTAAGGGACCCCCTAATTTGGTCCCCGACAGTAGCCCCCGAGCCTTTATGGGAGCGGTTCGCTCGTATAAAGGATCCATCTCGAGGCAGCGTCTTGTGACGTCCCGTGTCGGGGCCTGATTTGGGATATGCACGACTTTCGTGGGGGCGCGCTAGCGCACCCGCGGGTGTAGCCCCCGAGTCTTTGCGGGAGTGATTTCACTCGCGCGAAGGTTATAACCCTCGGGCATCGGGTTTTAGGTTTCGAGGTAGTACCGTGCGCGGGCTCGAGCTTTGCCCTCGAGGGGTGTTACGTCATTGTGCGGGGAGCCCCCGAGCCCTCTGGCCTAGAAGGGTCGATCGGGTCGAGCTCCACGTCCTTTCGTAAGGCGACCCTCGCTTCCCTTCCGCAGGGCTGAGGGGTGAGACGCTCTGCGCTACCCTCGAGCGGGTTCTCGAATGCGGCGGTCTCGTTTGAGCTTTTAACGGGTAGTTCAAGTGGGCGTCTGTGCCCCGTTCGTTGGGGGTCGGCTCGTGGTCAGGAGACACGTCCATCAGCGAGCACTCGCAAAGATTTGCTAGGCAGGGGCTTGGTCCCATCCGACAGGGACCAAGGGCGCGGAAGCTCTCCCTCGGTGGGATCCCTCAACTAGCTGCCTTTGTCCGGCCTTGAACACAACAGGGGCGTCCCTGAACTTCGCGTCCGGGGTAAAGTCATGATGAGCACGCCCGAATCATCCCTGACTCTTTCGATCTGAAGCGCCTGTCGAACCCGTTCGAGGGCCAGGCTCGAGCTTCTGATCAGTAAGGCCACGGAGGAGGCGCGCGAGCCTCTCCGCTCGAGGGTCGAGCTAGCTGCCCTTCCCTTGTTTGTTTCCAACTCAGCCGGGGCGTCCTTTCGAACCCGTTCGAGGGCAGGACTTCGAACCCTGGCCTTCGTGGAACGCCTCATGGCGATTTAGCTTACCTTGGAAGCAATCGTTGCCCGTTATTATCTTTGACCAGGGGTGGTCTTCCGCATTTCGCGCGAGTCGTGGTTGGCGTGGCAGTGCATAGGCCCGTCGACCGGAATCGGCCGTTCGCATCCACACGATCTCGGCTGACGTGGTGCGGCGCTCCGCGTGGGAGTATGGGCGCGCCTTTTTAGGCGGAGTGGCGTGCGTGGGTGGCGGTTGAGGTGACGGGGCGCCCAAGGTGTCAGTCGGCGATGGTTCGTTTTACCGTGCCGCAATTAATGCGGCCGCCCACGCCGGGGCGGTTTCCGCTAGGGGGGCCCGTGTGTCAGCGGCTCAGCCCACGGCCGCACTTGACGCGTGTGTTCCCTGGACCGGGCGGTCAAGCCGTTGTTGATGGCTGACATATAAAAATAAATTGAGGAGGATGGGGGGAAGACTTACCTCAGCCGTCCCGTGCTTACCTCCCTTGCCTTGGTTTTCTTCGAGTTCTTTGCGTCCCTTCGTCAAACCCGAGCGCCTCCTCTGTCTCCGATCCTCTTCATCAATCCTTCGTCATGCCTCGCCGTCCCAACGCCGCCGCGGTTGAGCTCGAGGAGCCCGCCGAGTGGACGCCGTCCACCGTGACGGAGGATTTGCTGGCCGAGCTGGTGGACGGTGGCTTGCTGTCGCAGAAGGGTGCCGAGGCGTCGCCGGCGTGGATGGTGCCGCCCAAGACACACAGGCAGCCCACTCCGCCGCCCAGGTATGTAGTCAGCTTCGTTCGATTCCATGAGCGGGGATTCAATGCCCCTGCTTGCGCGTTCTTGCGCGGGCTTTGCGACCATTATGGCGTGGAGCTCCACAATTTCGCCCCAAATGGGATTTCTCAGGTGGCCGGGTTCGTGGCCACCTGCAAGGGGCTGTTGGGGATCCCGGCTCACTGGGACCTCTGGTTCCATCTTTTCGTTGGCGGCTCTATCTAGCGAAGGGTTCCTCGGTGGGGAAGTGCAGGCCCGTCCGCGCCGGCGGCTTCACGCTCTCGGTGCGCGAGAAGTGGAAGGAGCTCTACCTTCCGAGCAGGATGACCACCAACAACAGTGGTTGGAGCAGCGCGTGGTTCTACCTCCGCAATGACGCGCCTGGGCTCCCGGCCTACACCGGGAAGGTGCCGCGGGAGGGGAACCAGCGGTGGTCTCGTGGCGTGAGTGATCCCGCGAACCGGCGGAAGCTCGATCCCCTCCTCGACGCGCTGCAGTGGTTGGCATCCCGGGGGGTGTCCATGACTACGGTCATTGGGCACTTCCATAAGCGGAGGGTGCTTCCCCTCATGGAGCGAAAGCTTCCTCTGTTCCTCATGAAGCCTGAAAGGACCTTGATGTCACCTAGAGGGGGGTGAATAGGTGAATCTGCAAATTACAAACTTTTTCACACAATCAGTACATAAACCGGTCAGACCGGTTTCTAAAACCGGTCAGACCGCTTTTGCTAGAAAGCGGTCAGACTGCTTTTCAAAGCGGTCAGACCGGTTTTCCACAGAGAAAACCAACTGTGTGAATTAACCCCCTCTACGAGTTCTAGCACAAACCAAACTTGTTGATGGACTCCTGTTGATGATAACAAGCAAGTCCACTTAGTCCCTGCACACAAGTAGAGCACACCCAAGTAGAACGATGCGGAAGCGAATATAAATGCTAGAACTGAACTTATGAAGTAAAACAAGAGACAAGGATTTGTTTTCCCGAAGTTCGGAGTTCACCGCTGCCACAAAGGCTGTCACAAAGACACGATGAATCCTAGTCTCCGTTGAGGGCCTACGAAAGGCGGGCTTATCCACTCCAAGCCACTTTCCTCATATTCCACTAACTTTTGACCCTTTTCCACGAAGGAGGCAAGGCCAGCCTTTACAACAATTCCGTGGCTTACCACACACGAGGTAGCTCACCGGCGACGCCTAACCGTCTAGGAGGATTCACCTCCAAGAGTAACAAATGCTTCAATGGTTGCTAGACTCCACCGGAAGTGCTCAAGACTAAGGATATGCTCTCAATAGCTGCAATTGGCTTTCACTTGCTATCTATTGCTCATACACAATGCATCCCTCAACCCAAATCAAAAGATATGATCAAAATCAATCAATTCTCACAAAGAGAGGTTTGGGGAGAGCTTGCTGGTGCTTGAGAAGGCTTGGGATGAGCCACAAAGGCAAATGAACCAGCACCCCTCACAAGTGAGGGGTATGGGGTATAAATACCCCACACAACACAAACTAGCCGTTATAGCCGTTGGAAACCGGTCAGACCGGATTCCCAAACCGGTCAGACCGGTTTTCAAACCATAGTAGCCGTTGCACCTGTCAGAGCCCCAAACCGGTCAGACCGGTTTGGGACGACTCTGTACACCCGCGTCCCAAAAGCGGTCAGACCACTTTCCAAAACCGGTTAGACCGGTTTTGGTCCCCTCAGCACACTAAGTCCCTAAAGGACTTCTCTCTTAAGGTTATCTCTCATGGGTTGATCTATTGAGCACTTTTTGGTGTTGTCAAGACAACTAATGTTGCATCCCTCTTGATAGTACGACATTCCTAAACTCAAGATAAAAACAATAAATAGAATCTACCACTTGAGCTTTTATATCTTCATTTGATGCCATACTTGATCATTTTCAACTTGAGGGCTTCAACTTCTTTATCTTGTTTGAGCAAATCCAATCTTGATCCAATGGCTTAGAATTTCCATTGTATGAAACAATTCATAAGTCATTCCACTATATGATCAATAAGGATTAAATGCTTCGCATTGCTTCACTTGATATGACTTGATCGACGTATAGAAACCAAACCAAGATGTTAGACCTTTCCACAAACAAAGTCCCTCGGCTACAAGACCAACTTGCCCTTCACTTTGTTAGGAATGTCACTCCCATCTAGCTTGATTCCTTCCGTCCTCTCTTGTCAAATTAAGCTACGCTTTGCATTGCATCATCAATGAAATACACATTGAATATCCATGTCTTCAATTGATTTGAAATGTCTTCAATATTTTCTTTGGCAATTAACTTGTCCATATGCTTTATGTATTTGAGACTTCAATATTTTCATAGGGTCATGTCTCAACTTGAATGTAACCATAGCCATGGATCAAGCCCAAAGAAATCCCAATTTCTTCAATTATTTTGTCCCAAAAACCTTTGACAAGTATCCTATAGATGAGACCAACTAATTTGCATAATACCGTGTCTCATTTGTCATTTCACTTCACTTGTCATTGTATTACTTAGTTGCATGGGTTCACATTCACTTGTTTGCTCTCATGTCTTTCATACCAAAAGTGAGTTTATATTCTTCAACAACCATATTACATGAATATCCATAAGAATAAAACTCTGCTCATATGCTTAAGCAAACAAGTTAAATACAAATCACATTGTCATCCAAAATCACCAAAACATATAAGTGCCTAGATGCACTTTCAAAGCCGGACGCCTCGGCCGAGGACCTGGCCGCTTCTCGAATGAAGGAGGAGCCGCTTCTCGAGGAGTACGCCTTCACGCGGGCGCAGATGGCGGTGGATCAGAAGGAGATGTCGTGCAATCCCAAGCACGTCTGGTCCTTCCGGCTCCTTCCGGGTGCAGATGGCGGAGGAAGGCAGCTTGGCTTTGGTAAATTCCGTTCCTCTTCTTTCCTTCGCTTAGTTACCTTGTATCTCAATCTTGGCTCTCATCATTCTCCTGTTCTGAATTCAGGAGGTGGCCGCGAGCGTTCGTTGCCCCAAGCCTAGGACCGCCGAGACGAGGGCGGCGAATCGTGCCAGGAATGATCAGCTCCATGCCCGGAAGGTTGCCGAGAAGGAGACACTGAGGCGGCGACGGGAGCGGAAGGAAGCACACGAGGCGGAGGTGCGTCGATGCAGGTTGGAGGGCCGCTCTCCCCCTTCGAGTCCAGAGGACACGGAGGAGGAGGAGAGCAACGACGATGAAGTGGCGCTCCCGGAGATGGTGCAGCCGGCCGTGCCACCAGAGGCCGCCCCGGTGGTTGGGAAGGGCGAGGGGTTACCCCGGTCCTCGTCGTCCCGGTCGCATGTGCCCACAACTCCTGTACCCGCGGCAGGCTCTTCGTCGGGAGCACGTCTGCCTTTGGGGATCCCATCCCGTGTCGGGAGTTCCAGCTCGGCGTCTGCGACGTCGTTGAGCAAGAGGTTGGGACAAGTCAGTGGCAAGCGGTGAGCATCCCCTTTCTAGTCCTCTTTATTTGCTTCGCGTTCCGAGCTTAATCCTTCTTCCGCCTCCTTTTTTGGCCAGATTGTCGTTTCTCCCCTCCCCCAACCTTGCCCCCGTGAAGAGGCTCAAGAGGGGGCTGGGGGACTCTCTGGGCGTGGTTCAGGACGGCTCGGGCGCGGACACGGGGGTGACCGCGGAGGGCAAGCAGGGCCCCCAAGGGCCTCCGTTGAGGTATACGGAGACCATCCCTACGCCCGCGGGCGAAGTCGCAGGCCAGGAGGTCGTGGCCCGTGCTGGCGATGAGCACGGGCTCGCGGTCGTCGAGGGGGCCACTCCTCATGCAGCAGGAGCGTCGTCGCCGGGCGCCGCCAAGGGCCACGAGCTCGTGGAGAGCGCGGAGGTCCTTGGTGACGCGACGGCGGTGCACGCGTCCGATGTCGGTGGCAGTGCGCTTGCCAGCCGCGGTGTTGCCTTTGCGTCCTCTCGGGTTCTTGAGGACCCCAGCGCGTGGGATGCGTGGCCCGAGGAGCCATAGGGATCTCTAGCGGCTCAGGCCGCTGAGACGACGGCCAAGGTCGTCCGCGCACTTAGCCAGCCCGGGGTCCCAAGCAGCCTGGTCGCCGCCGTGGAGGAAGAGAGGTCGCTGTGGGAGGGCCAGCGCTCGAACGGTGACGCCATTCTGGACGCGTTCCGGGCCGCCCTTGACCGTCATGACTCGAGGGGGTTCCACCTTCATCAGGTCGGTGCCATTATCCTTTCCGTTACCTTGGCTTATTCTTTATTTCGT
This sequence comes from Echinochloa phyllopogon, assembly GCA_033239725.1. Taxonomy (NCBI): domain Eukaryota; kingdom Viridiplantae; phylum Streptophyta; class Magnoliopsida; order Poales; family Poaceae; genus Echinochloa; species Echinochloa phyllopogon. The sequence goes on along the minus strand of BTCW01000002.1, from coordinate 41,173,743 downwards.
GGTTTTGTTCCACGTTGATCCTCTTTTGCTTTTTTAGCAGCGACTCCGGCGTGTTTCCGACGAAAAGTCGATCGCGCTGGCCAACCTTCATGTCGAACGCCAGGAGCTCCAGCGCGCCAAGGAGGCCCTCCACACCGAGGTTCGCCAGCTGCGGTCGGACCTTGGTGCTCAAAAGACGGCCGTTGGGGAGCTGACAACGAGGCTGGTGAAGGTGAACCCTCTTCTCCAAAAACAGGACGCAGCCCTACGGAAAGCCTGGCAAGCGGTACAGGGCATACCCTCACTCAAGACCTCATTGCAGGTGAAAGTGCAAGAGGCCCAGGAGGCAAGGAACGCCCTCGAGGAAAAGGTGCAAGAGCTAGCGTCCTTGCAAGGTCGCTGTGACGAGGCTTGCAAGGAGCGTGATGAGCAACGCCTCCTGGCCGAATCCAGAGCAAAGGACCTCTCGGCCAAGACCGAAGCTTTTGCCGAGCTTGAGCACCAACTCCGGGAGAAGGAGGAGGCGCTCGCCGCAGAGCTGGCTCACCCTCGTGTGGACCCGGCCAAACTCAAGGAGGTCAAGCAGCAACTGCGGGAGCGAGAGCAGGCGCTCGAGACGTCGCAGAAGCTTGTCGAGGGTAAGTTCCGGACTCCCAGTCCCTGTTCTTCGAGTTTTCTTCTGTCTTGGAGCCTGCTACTGAGGTGCTTGCATTTGTCCTTTCAGAACTCCGCAAGATGGACGCGGATTCATCGACAGAGTTGACGGCTCTTCGGACCGCTTACGAGCGGGCAGAGAACGAGCACCAGGTTTTGGAGGATGCTGCCGCAGCTGTTTGCGCGGTGGTCGAGGGTGCGGGTAGTCCAGCGGGGGTGAACTTGTCAGAGCGTCTGGCCTCAGTGGAGACGGTGTTCACCGAGCGCCTTCGCGGCGCTCTCCGCCTTGGGGTTCAGAAGGCCCTTGGCCCTCGTAGTTGAAGGGTATACCATCCCGACAGGTATCGAGGGCAACGCGCAGCTCGCCGTGATCGACGAAGCTGACGCCAAGGCTGCCAATGCCGCCACCGTGCTCGCCGCCAAGTTCGACGTCGACCTCTTCCCCGAGCTTTCAGCCGACGACGCGGGAGTGAACCTCGGCCTTGGACCTACTACTGACGACGCTGGAGTCAACCCCGTCCCCGACCCTGCTGCCGACGACGCTGGAGCCAACCCTGCTTCCGACCCTACTGCCGACGACGCCTAGACCGACTTCTGGAGGGCCTTGAGCCTCTTAGCTTGCTTATTTTTTTTTGTATTTGATTGTAAACTGTCTGCTGAACTTTTGAGCGTGTCGCCCCTGTGTGGTCGCGACCTCTTCACTTCTGCAATCGAGTTTTCTCTTGTTTGTGGTTCGTATGTACTGCGTTTCCCTTCTCGGCTCGAGATTGATTTTGGCGGAGGGACACAAGTAACTTTGGCGTCGAGTGGCGAGGGGGATGCCGTAGCCTTTCGAGGGCGTAGGCGGTCCCACGACTCGGCCGGCTCTTGACCGCGGTAGGCCTGTGCCTCGCTTTTATCTTTCTGACCGGTCGAGAAGAGGCTTGGCAGCACGTTTTTGAGAAGAGTGATTTGTATTTGTTAGTCGTTCGATGTGTTGCACCCTTCTCTTAGCCCGAGATTGATTTCGGCGGGGGACACAAGTGACCTTGGCGTCGAGTGGCGAGGGGGATGCCGTAGCTTTTCGAGGGCGTAGGCGGTCCCACGACTCGGCCGGCTCTTGGCCGCGGTAGGCTTGCGCCTCGCTTTTATCTTTCTGAGCTGTCGAGGGAGGGTTTGGCAACGCATTTTCGAAAAACGCATAGAAAAAGGTTGGAACTGTTGGGGGGGTCAGTCCCCCGGTAGCCCCCGGGGGAGGCTTGTCTTTACCTCGAGTTAGCTTCGAGGGTAAAGGCGAGTTGCCCTGTTTCATTGTTGTTAGTAACAATGTTTCCATGCTATTACGAATCTTTATTATTATCATCGTGCGATAAAACAAGATTGCAGAAAAATACAAGAGGTTCTATGGGTAAAAGCGACGTAGCTGTTGGATGTTCCAAGCGTTGGGGAAGACCTCGCCCTTCTCGTTCGCTAGCTTGTAGGTGCCGGGCTTGAGGACTTTGGCGACGATGAACGGTCCTTCCCATGGTGGCGTGAGCTTGTGTCGGCCTCAGTTGTCTTGTCGTAGCCTCAACACCAGGTCGCCCTCGTTCAGGTCTCGACGCCGCACCTTCCGCTCCTGACATCGTCTCAGGGACTACTGGTACCGTGCTGAGTGCAGGGTGGCCACGTCTCGAGCTTCGTCCACCAAGTCCAGTGAATCCTCGCGCGTTCGCTGATTCTGTTCTTCTTGGTAGGCCTTGAGCCTTGGGGATCCATACTCGAGGTCCGTTGGCAAGACGGCCTCAACGCCGTAGACGAGGAAGAACGGGCTGAAGCTCGTGGCCCTGCTCACGGTGATTCTCAGGCTCCAAACCACTGCGGGTAGTTCGGTTACCCACCTTCGACCGAAGCTGTTCAGCTTGTTAAAAATCCTCGGCTTTAGCCCTTGCAGAATCATGCCGTTGGCACGCTCCACTTGGCCGTTGCATTGGGGATGAGCTACGGCCGACCAATCCACTCGAATGTGGTGATCGTCACAAAATTCCAGGAACTTCTTTCCTGTGAATTGGGTGCCGTTGTCGGTGATGATCGAGTTAGGCACACCGAAACGGTGTATGATGTCGGTGAAGAATAGCACGGCTTGCTCCGACTTAATGTTGGTGACGGCCCGAACTTCGATCCACTTCAAGAACTTGTCGATCGCAACCAGCATGTGCGTGAAGCCCCCGGGCGCTTGTCGAAAGGGCCCTACAAGATCGAGCCCCCAGACCACGAAAGGCCACGTGACGGGGATGGTTTGTAGAGTATGCGCAGACCGCGCTAACCACTTGAGTAGTCGCAGCCACGTAGAGCTGGAGGGGCTCATTGTCCCGTGGTGGTGTCAGAATGGGCGCGCGCGTGAGCGTCGCCTTCAGCTCGTCGAGGGCTTTCTGCGCCTCGGAGGTCCACGCGAAACGTTCGTGTTTCTTTAGGAGTCGGTACAAGGGCAGGCCTTTCTCGCCGAGTCGCGAGATAAAACGGCTTAGCGCCCCGAGGAAGCCTAGTACCTTTTGCACTCCCTTAAGATCTCGGATCGGCCCCATTCGCTCTAGGGCCATCACCTTCTCAGGGTTGGGCTCGATGCCTCATTGAGAGACAATGAAACCCAATAGCATACCGCGCGGTACCCCGAACACGCACTTCTCTGGGTTCAGTTTTACCCCGTTCACCCGGAGGTGATCGAAGGCGATTCGGAGATCGCCGACTAGGTCGTTCGCCTTCCTAGACTTCACGACGATATCGTCAACATATGCCTCAACGGTCCGCCCGATGTGATCTCCGAACACGTGTTGCATACATCGCTGGTATGTAGCTCCGGCGTTTCGGAGACCGAATGACATTGTGACGTAGCAAAACATGCCAAACGGGGTGATGAAAGAAGTCGCAAGCTGATCCGATTCTTTCATCTTGATTTGGTGGTAGCCCGAATAAGCATTAAGAAAGCGTAAAAGCTCGCACCCAGCAGTGGAATCAACTATTTGATAAATGCGCGGCAAAGGGAAAGGAACTTTGAGACATGCTTTATTTAAACCAATATAGTCTACGCACATGCGTCATTTTCCATTCTTTTTCTTAACTAAAACAGGATTAGCTAGCCACGTAGGGTGAAATACCTCCTTGATGAATCCGGCTTCCAGAAGCTTGCGCAGCTCCTCCCCGATCGCCCGGCGCCTTTCCTCGTCGAAGCGTCGCAGGCGCTGCATCACTGGTCTGGCTTGAGGTCGGATATCAAGGGAGTGCTCGGCGACCTCCCTCGGAATGCCCGGCATGTCCGAGGGGCTCCACGCAAAGATGTCGGTGTTGGCGTGGAGGAAATCGACGAGCACTGCCTCCTATTTGGGGTCGAGGGTGGAGCTGACCTTAACTGTTCTACCCCCGAGATTATTCGGATCGAGGGGTACAGCTTTGGTCTGCTCCGTGGGCTCGAAGTTGCCCGCGTGTTTGCGGTTGGCGTCGGCGGCCTCGTTGAGCATCTTCTCGAGGTCAGCTACCTGAGCTTCGAGGCAGGCATGGGCCTCGGCGCGTTCGACGCACTCCACATCGCATTGGTAGGCGTGCTCGAACGACGGCCCGACCGTGATGACGCCCTTTGGCCCCGGCATCTTCAGCTTGAGGTAGGTGTAGTTGGGAACCGCCATGATCTTGGCGTAGGCAGGCTGTCCGAGTATGGCGTGGTAGGCACCTCGAAACCCCACTACCTCGAAGGGGATGACTTCCGGGCGGAAGTTGCCCGGCGTGCCGAAACAAACGGGCAGTTTGATCCGCCCGAGGGGTTGGAGCTTCTTTCCCGGAGCGATGCCGTGGAATGCAGTTAGGCTAGGTCGTAACTTGTCCACGCCGATCCCCATCAGTTCCAGGGTGCTGGAGAACATGATGTTGAGGCTGCTGCCTCCGTCCATCAACACCTTGGAGAATCGGGTGTTGCCGATCACGGGGTCGACAACAAGCGGATAATGTCCCGGGTTAGGGATGTAATCCGGGTGGTCTTCGCGACCAAAAGTTATGGTCTCCGTCGACCAGTCGAGGTACGATGGCGTGGCAGGACGCACGGCGCCAACTTCCTGGCGTTCGCACCGTCGCCGTCGCGCAGACATGTTCGCTGAGGGACCCCCGGCAATGAAGAAGACGTTCTCCACGACTGGGAACCCGCCGCCGGCGGCGTCGCCGCCGGCGGCGTCGCCGCCATCGGCGTCTTTCCTCGTGTCCTTCTCTTTCGCGACGAGTTGTCGGTAGTGCTTCTTGATCATCTCGCACTGCTCGAGGGTGTGCGAGACGGCGGTGTTGTGGTACGGGCACAGCTTCTTCAGCATGTCGTCGAACCGGCCCGCCAGAGGCGGCGGGGGTCGAGGTCCCCGCCGGGCTTGATCAGCGGCGAAAGCTTCGTCGGGGTCGTCTTCGCGTTGATGGCCGCGCATGGGCTTCGGGCCTCACCGGCCTTGGTTGCTCTGCTTATGTGGCTTGGGCTTTTTCGTTTGCTCTGCGGGTCGGCCGCCCTCCGCAGGCGCCTCCTCCACACGCTTCCCCTTCTTGCCATCGCAGATGGCTCGAACCGCTTCCTCCCCGGACGTGAAGCTGGACGCGATGTCGAACAGCTCGCTGACGCTGGTGGGGTGATTGCGGCCAAGCTTGTGCACCAGCTCACGGCACGTCGTGCCTTCTAAGAAGGTGTTGATGACCTCGGCGTCACCGACGTTGGGAAGCTCGTTGCAGCGCTTGGAGAAGCGTCGAATGTAGTCCCTCATGGGCTCGCTGGCCCTCTGGCGGCACCCTCACAGGTCCCAGGAATTGCCCGGGCGCACGTAAGTGCCCTGGAAATTCCCTACGAACAACTTGACTAGGTCACCCCAGTCGTGGATCTGGTTCGCAGGCAGGTGCTCGAGCCACTGACGGGCCGAGTCCGCGAGGTGGAGCGGCAGGTTGCGGACGATCATGTAGTCGTCCGTGGCGCCGCCTAGCTGACAAGCCAAACGATAATCGTTGAGCCAAACTTCGGGGTTGGTCTCACCTGAATACTTGGTGATGGTCGCCGGCTGTCGGAAGCGAGGGGGAATGGCCGCCGTGCGGATGGCGGGGCTGAACACCCGAGCAGCAGGGGGTTGCCGCTGCTCGACCTGCACCTGCAGGCCTTGCAGCCGGCGGCGACTCCGCAGTCCGCCCACCGTGGGCGACGACGGAGCGACCTCTTCCTCATCGGTGCGGCGAAGCTGCATGAGGTAGTCGGATCCGTCGGACTCGAACGTCAGGCTCCCGAACTGGATGATGAATCCAGGTAGGAATCCGTTGGGAACCCCGTCGGAGGGCCCCAGCGTCGGAATGTCGTTGCTAGTAGCCATCAAGAGAACTGGTGAGAAAAACGAATCGCACAGCGCTTCCCCTACCTGGCGCACCACTGTTGGTGTCGGAAATGGCCGGCACTCCCTACACCGCACAGAAATGCGCTGTGTCTCGTCCCTTGATGGTCGATGCGGAAGCTAACACAAGGACACGGGTTTATCCTGGTTCCGGCTACGGGGCCGTACGTCCAGCAGGGGCGTGCTCGCGCACTCGTATTAGCTTTGCACCGGGGTGCTTGTAGAGGGGAGCTACAAGTGGATGCGGGAGAGGAGAGACGTTCTCCAAGTCCCTGGTTTGTGGTGAGAGTGATTGAGTCTGGTGCCGATATCGGGTGTGTGTTGCTGTGTGTTCGTGTCTCAGCGTGAGCCAAGGCGTGCGAACTGTCTCCTTTCTACAGGGCTCATGCCTCTCCCTTTTATAGTTCAAGGGGGAGAAGGATTACAGTCGTGGGTACAGTGCGTACTATAGTGCGAGCTACAGTGCGATCTGTACGGTGTATCTTGCAGAGGGGGCGTGCTTGCTTCAGGCGTATCCCTCCCCTGTAGTTTAGTTGAGAATGTCTTTAGGTCCTGTCCGTTGGTACGGCGCTTCTTTGCATCCGTCTTGTCAAAGCCTCGAGGGGTCGCTCGATGCTGCCTCGAGGCGGAAGGACTATCGCTTGGTCCCTCGCTCGAGGGGGGCTCCGTGCCGCTTCGAGGGGTCGCTTGCCGGGGGCACAGAGGCTAGCGTGGTGTAGGCCGCAGCCTAGTGTCAGACACCTTTACCAGTTATGATGACCAGGAGAATATGGCCTGCTCCGTTGGGCCAGTACGGCCGGCTTTTGCCCTGGCGACGGTGTCAGGCCGTATTCGTACGGGGCGGCCACCGCTCGGGTGGCCCGATAATCTTCTGTATTCGCCATGGGGGGGTCCTTCCGTTGAGGACGGGGGCAGGTGATGTAGGTGTGCAGCCTACCATTGCCACAGTGTACGCTCCGTCGCCCGGAACGTGGTTGCCAAGGGTTAGGAGACCCTTTGCTTGCCTTGCCGGACCGGCAACGTCGTTTGACCAGGGCTCGCCCCCCGGTCATTGGTGGTTTCTTGTTGGTGGGGTCCCCTGGACCCGCTCGAGGGCGTTTCGGCGTGGGAGGCGACGGGGGGCCCCCGGTCAAGCTGTGCGGGAGTACGATTGGAGTCAGCGACACCAGGGGTACAGTGTCGCGCATGCCCCGCACGGCTCTCGCCTGTCCGCATTGCAGGGGACACAGTGCTCTCAGATCTTGTCAGAGGCGACGTGCAAGGAGGATTTCTCTTTTGACTTCGGCGCCCTGCGCCGCTGATGAGGTGCGTACTCGAGGGGTCGAGATGAGCTCGAGCGAGGCGGAGCGGGGGTCTGTGGCTCGAGGGGGAGGCGTAGTACCCTCGAGCGAGGCGGAGTTTTGGGTGCGAATGTGTAACACCCTAAAAATGCCTATTTTAAAATTTAGTGATTAAATCGCTTTTATTTAATTTATGCTCATATGTATCTAAGGAAAACAAAATATTTATGAGAAATAAAATCAAAGATAAGGCTAGACACATTTTGATGCATTCATGCTGGCTGCATTGAGTTTTGTTTGTTTGAAGTTCAAATCGAATTTTAAAATCCAATTCAAATTTCGCTTTTAGGCTTTGCCTTCTATTTCCTTTTCTGGCGCTGAGCTGTTTCCTTCCTAGACCCTCGACTTCGACTAGGACTCTGTCTCGAGACCGACTCCGACGCTGTCGCAGTCGCCGAATCCTTCCTTGTCACGAACGCCTAGACTTGGACCTGAGGCCGGACTTTGTTCTATTTATAGCCGCCGTCTTGATCTTCCTTTCAATCTTTCCAATCGAGCCACAACCCTAGCTGTCGTTCTCGCCGAGAAAGTTCCGCCTCGCTCGAGACCGTTCTCGTCCGAAGAAGTTCCGTCTCGCTCGAAGACCCACCCTCGATCTTCGCCAACGGAGCTTCGCACTAGTCGGGAAGCACTCCAGGAGGTTCGCCTTGAAAACCCGAAGCTATCCATAGCATTCTTGCTCCGATTCTTGCCGTACTCTACGCCAATTTTGATCCGCCGTCGTCCCAGTAGTTTCTCCGCCGCTGTGTTCGAGCGTCGCTAGCGTCAAACCTCGAAGCCAGCATACCCCTCGAAAAGCCGTTTTGTTTTGAGCCATTAGATCTAGATCCAGCGCCGCCGCGTCAGTTCGAGGCCCTGCTCGAACCGGAGGGTGCCTTCGAAGCTGACTGTTTTGCAAAAGAAGCCTTCACGTTTTCGAAGTCAACCCGCAGTCCAACTCGGTTCAAGAGTATTTTCAAATGAGTCCTTTTTTTCTTTTGTTTTAACCCCTGCAAGTTTTTAAAGTTGCGCCCGAGGCCCAGTTTTGTCTTTTAACAGGAGAACCCTCGAATCTTCAAATGAAATTTCGTTTTGACCCTCGAAACTTTCGCAGTTTAGCCTCGAACCGTAGAAACGCCATAGCTTCTCTGTTTTAGCTCCGATTTGAGTGATTTTCGCGTTCTTGTGTTCGTAGCGAAGCGTAGATTAGTTTCGAAGCTTTCTTTCTTCTGTTCCTTATTGTTTGGTGTACTGTTCTAATAGATTAATATTGTTTGCATGTAATGGCTTGTTTGGATGCTTGTGTGTTCCTTCGAGAGTCCAGTTGGTGAGCAGTTCGCACTCGAGTTCGAGGGGTCCGGGTACCAGCAGCATCAGGATCAACAGCAGCAGTTTGTAGAAGGCAAGTACAGCACGGACAATCCTTGCTACCTAAACACACCTTTACATTATTTATTGCATATGCATGTGTCTAAAATGTTATCCTATTAAGGTTGTTCCTAGTTTTGTTTACCCTATACCTTGATTACCTTGGGTTATTGCATTTGGGTAGAGCTTTGCTAGGCGCAGCTACTGTCACCTTTGCTTAACTGATAATCTTAACTTAATGGTGCACTTCAATGTAATGGTAAAACTTGCTTTTTAGCAACATGGATCAGGGAGCTAGGGCGTAAGCTTTGTGTTGGTCCTAGTGTCTCTCCATAAGGACCTGTTCTTAAAGCGGCAACCCAGGAGCCTGTCGCCACCGCCGGAACTATAATGGCTCTGGTCTTGGACAAGTAACTTGTACGGCTCTAATTCAACAGTGGTTACCGGTGGGCCACCGGCGTTATGGGAAGCATGGGTGAGAGTATGGTTTGATCCACCGAGGACGGAATAGCCGTTGGCTATGCCCTCGTGAGGCACAGTCCCGTGTTGGGAGCTTCCGTATGGCGGGGGTTCCACACGTTGCGCTATTTTATTCTGCTATTGTTGTTATTTTTTTTTCCGCGCTTGGACGCCATTGACCCTCCTATTCGGAGCGCCCTGGGAGTCAGTCAATCTCGGTGCCTTGGGTCATGCTGCCTAGGTTGTACCATAACGGCTACTGTTTTGTTAAAGTGTCTTGTGAAAAGCCTCGTAGCGTCCCTATGCGGTCACACCTCGGAAGTGTGATTTGTGAGGTCTGATCCACCTCCGCGTGGTTGGGTGCAAAGTTCTTTGAACTTTTACGCGACTGGTGGGTAAAGGGCGAAACCTCTGCAGAGTGTACAATCTATCATGATAGCCTTGCTCAGGGTCACGAGCGGCCTGGATCCTTTTTGATTAGAAGATGATGTTTATTATTACTGTTTAATGCCTACTTCTACTTTATTAATTGGGGAAATTCAACCGGGATTCACATAAATGTTGTATCCTCGAGATACCCTCGAATACCTTCGAGACTCCCTCGAATACCTTCGAGACTCCCTCGAATACCCTCGAGAGACCCTCGAATCAAACTAAAATCAGCCAACTAAAAATGCTAATGCAGTTCAGCCGAGTCAAGCCTTACTTTTTAGCCTTCATAATCTGTGTTGTATTTGCTAAGTAACTCTGTTACTTACACTTGCTGTTGTTATTATTTTTGGGCAAAATCCCGGATGGGTAACAGATGGATTAGAAGGTACTGCTGCCGTCGAATTTCCTGAAGATCTGCCTTTCTACTAGCTGTGCTCAACCAGTCAGTGTCCCTGTGGATTATGGACTTCGGCTTCATTTAGATTAGAGAGAGATTAGTCTTTGAGTCTTCCGCTGTAAATTTTCATTAAGTTTGAGTCAAACTCTGATGTAAAACCTTTTATATTATTCGAGCATTGTGTTCTATTATCATATTTGTTTGCTATATGTGTAATGACTTCCTGGGAACACATCTGGCCGCATCTCGGGTTTCTGTGTAAATCCGGGTGTGACAGATTGGTATCAGAGCAGTGCTGACTGTAGGAACGCAGCCTAGTTAGAACGGTTGAAAAATCACTAGGAGACCACCATGATTTTGTTTCAGATCATTTAGTTACGTCTTTCAAAACCAGTGCTGTCGAGTCTTCTGTGAATCATGTCTTTGGGTGCTTGATTTTGCTGTTATTATGCTTATGTTTGATTTGGATCTTTGTAGTGATTGTGATGGTCATAGACGCAGGTCTATCTCCATCTAGAGATAGGACTAAGGTTTAAGGAATATTAGTGAATAAATAGTTGGGTTATCTATCTCCTTTGCACTTCCTCTATCATATCTTTCCAAGTACTGCTATCTTCTCATACACCATCTGCAAGCATGGGTTATCTAATACCAGTTGGCGGGAATACTGATAAAAGATCTCTTGCTATGGTAGATGGTTAACACCAGAGGCAACCCCGGAGGCAGTGGAAGCATCCAGAACCAGAACCCACCACCTCCTCCACCGCCACTCACCATGGAGCAGATGATGCAGATGCAACTTCAGCTGACACAGCAGATGGCGCAAACCATAGCACTGATGCAGCAGAATCAGCAGAACCCGCCCCAACAGCACTACGTGCAACCCAGAGATAAAAGGGGCGAGTTTATGAAGGGACGCCCTCCTACCTTCAACAAGTCTAGCGACCCAATGCAAGCAGAGGACTGGCTCAAGGCAGTGGAACGACAGCTGGACATCGCACAGTGCAATGACCGGGAGAAGGTGTTGTATGGAAGTGGACAGCTCCAGGGAGCAGCTTTGGATTGGTGGGATGCGTACCAGTATGCTCACCCCAATCGTGATCAGATCACTTGGCAGGAGTTCAGCGACAGTTTCCGTTCTCACCACGTGCCGGAAGCGCTGATGACCCTGAAGAAGAAGGAGTTCCTGGCATTGAAGCAGGAAGGTATGAGTGTCACCGCTTATCGTGACAAGTTCATTGAGTTGGCCCGTTATGCTCCAGAGGACGTGAATACGGATAGGAAGAAGCAGACTCGATTCCGAGATGGCCTGCATGATACACTCCAGTACCAGCTCCTATGTTCCAAGTTCGCCACTTTTCAAGAATTGGTGGATAGCGCACTACTGTTGGAGCACAAGCGCCGCGAGATGGAGGAAAAGAAGAGAAAGCTGCAAGGCACACCGTCAGGAAGCTATGTTCGACCCCGTTTCAATCCTCAGCAAGGAAACCAACAGATGGTAACTCCGCAGCGTTTCCAAGGACAGTCCGGTTTGATGAACCGCAACCAGTATCAGCTACGACCCCAGTATCAGCAGCGTCCCTCGTACCTACCAGCACCACCTCAGCAGCGACCCTCGAACCAGCCACAGAATGGTCCTGTTCAACGCCCCAATCCGGCCGGCAATACACCTACAGCACCAAGGTGTTTCGGATGTGGTGATCTGGGACACTATGCTAACGCCTGCCCTCGAAAGGTCCAGAACACCGTCGATCAGAACAGCAATTCGAGGGTTGGACAACCGCAGAACCAGAATGGGAACCAGCAGCAGAACCCAGCAAGGGGCAAGGTCAACCACATGGGTGCTGAAACCACCGAAGGAGCAACAGATGTCGTTGTGGGTACGTTCCCTATCAACTCGACTCTCGCAACTGTTTTGTTTGATACTGGAGCTTCGCATGCTTTCATATCTGCTGCTTTCGTGAAAAAGAACATGATGATCTTGCAACCTATGGGAAACCCCATGGTAGTTAGTTCACCTGGGGGAGAACAGCGTGCCACTTTACGTTGCCCCTGTATCACCATCACAATAAGGGGGGTAGACTTTGTGGCAAACCCAATAGTTCTAGAAACACTTGGGTTTGACTTGATTTTGGGTATGAGCTGGTTAGCCAGATATGATGGAGTGATTCAATGCTCCAAAAGGACAGTGCAGCTGACAGCAAAGACTGGTGAGAAAGTGGAGTATCAAGCAGCTAGTCCCACGGGACATAATCAGATCTATCAAGCCGAGGGTGTAGCACTGGAAGACATCAGAGTGGTGTGCGATTTCCCAGATGTGTTTCCAGATGAGTTACCAGGTATGCCCCCAGACCGCGAAGTTGAATTTGTTATTGATCTTAAGCCTGGAACTGCACCTATAGCTAAAAGGCCATATAGAATGGGAGTGAAAGAACTAGAGAAACTTAAGGAGGAGTTAAGGGCGTTGTTAGCAAAAGGGTATATTCGCCCTAGTTCATCCCCTTGGGGAGCACCAGTTTTGTTCGTGGATAAGAAAGATGGGACCCAGAGATTGTGTGTGGATTATCGAGCTTTGAATGAAGTGACCATCAAAAACAAGTACCCGCTGCCAAGGATTGATGATCTCTTCGACCAGATGAAAGGAGCATGTGTGTTCTCTAAGATCGATCTCCGATCCGGTTACCATCAGATGAGGATACGAGTGACTGACATCCCCAAAACCGCCTTCACAACCCGATATGGTCTATATGAGTTCACAGTCATGTCTTTTGGTCTGACAAATGCACCGGCATACTTCATGTATTTGATGAACAGTGTGTTCATGGACTATCTAGACAAGTTCGTGGTAGTGTTCATTGACGACATACTGGTTTTCTCCAAGAACGAGGAAGAGCATGAAGAACATCTGCGGTTGGTGATGCAGAGACTCCGTGAGCATCAGTTGTATGCCAAGTTGAGCAAGTGTGAGTTTTGGTTGAAGGAAGTAGAATTCTTGGGTCACGTGTTGTCCAATGGCGGAGTGGCCGTTGATCCGAAGAAGGTTAGCGATGTGTTGAGTTGGAATCCGCCTAAGGATGTGAGTGAAATCAGGAGTTTCCTTGGAATGGCTGGATATTACCGGAGGTTCATTGAGGGATTCTCCAAGATTGCTAAACCCCTGACGGCGTTATTGGAGAAAAATGCCAAGTTTGTCTGGACTGAGGAGTGTCAAGTTAGCTTCGAAGAATTGAAGAAGAGGCTGACAACAGCACCCGTGCTAGTGTTGCCGAATATAACCAAGAGCTTCTCTATCTATTGCGATGCATCCCGTCTAGGATTGGGATGTGTACTCATGCAAGAAGGCAGAGTAGTAGCTTATGCATCGAGGCAGTTGAGGAAACATGAGCAGAAATACCCGACACATGATCTGGAGTTAGCAGCTGTGGTGCATGCTTTGAAGATTTGGAGGCATTACTTGATTGGTCATAAGTGTGATATTTACACTGACCACAAGAGTCTCAAGTATGTGTTCACACAGTCAGACCTGAATATGAGGCAACGTCGTTGGTTAGAGTTGATCAAGGACTACGACCTGGAGATTCATTATCATCCAGGGAAGGCTAATCTGGTGGCAGATGCTCTGAGTAGAAGGAGCTATGTGAATAAGATCACGGGACATTGCTTACCGGAGGAACTCAGTTTAGAGTTTGAAAGGATGAGTCTGGGATTTGTGACCAGCGTCAACGAGATGGCAGTGGAACCGACCTTGGAACAAGAAATCCGAAAAGGACAGCTCACAGATGAGAAGATCAAGGAGATCGTAGAACTAGTGGCATTAGGAAAAGCCCCTGGTTTTCAAGTGGATGACCAAGGAACATTGTGGTATGAGAAGCGGATCTGTGTACCAGATATAGTGCAGATCAGGGATGCAATTCTCAGGGAAGCCCATGAATCGGCGTATTCAATACACCCAGGTAGTACTAAGATGTACCAAGATATCAAAGAGAGATTTTGGTGGTATGGATTGAAGAGAGATGTGGCCACATACGTAGCTCTATGTGACACATGCCAGAGAGTCAAGGCCGAACATCAGAGGCCAGCAGGTTTGCTCCAGCCCCTGAAGGTACCTGAATGGAAGTGGGAAGAAGTCGGTATGGATTTCATCACTGGCTTACCTCGCACTCAAAGGGGATTTGACTCAATTTGGGTAATCGTGGATCGTCTGACCAAGGTGGCGCATTTCCTACCAGTGAAGACCACTTACTCGGGAGCCCGACTAGCAGAGTTGTATATGGAGAGGATTGTGTGTTTGCATGGGGTACCGAAAAGAATAGTGTCAGATCGAGGCACCCAATTCACATCACACTTTTGGCGACAATTGCATGAGTCTATGGACACTAAGCTACAGTTCAGTCCAGCTTACCATCCGCAGACAGATGGACAGACGGAACGGACAAATCAGATATTAGAAGACATGTTGAGAGCATGTGCTCTACAATATGGTGCCAGTTGGGACAAGAGTTTGCCGTACGCAGAATTCTCGTACAACAACAGCTACCAGAAGAGTTTACAGATGGCTCCATTCGAGGCTCTGTATGGCAGGAAGTGTAGGACACCACTATTCTGGGATCAGACAGGAGAAAGTCAGGTATTTGGACCTGAAATTTTAAGAGAGGCAGAGCGACAAGTGCAGATAATCAGACAGAATCTGAAAGTGGCACAATCCAGACAGAAAAGTTATGTAGATAACAGACAAAGGGATCTCAGCTTTGAAGTTGGAGACTTCGTGTATCTCAAGGTGTCACCAATGAGAGGCGTAAAGAGGTTCAACGTCAAGGGCAAGTTAGCACCTCGATACATTGGACCGTTCAAGGTACTTGGTCGGAAAGGTGAGGTGGCATATCAGTTAGAGCTACCAGAGAAGTTAGCAGGAGTACATGATGTGTTCCATGTGTCACAGTTGAAAAAGTGCTTGCGAGTGCCTGAGGAACAGATACCGATTGATGAGCTAAATGTGGAAGAAGATCTTACCTATACTGAGCAGCCTGTCAGAATTTTGGAAGAGTCAGAAAGGGTCACCAGGAATAAAGTGATCCGGATGTGCAAGGTTCAGTGGAGTCGCCATTCAGTGGATGAAGCGACTTGGGAAAGAGAAGAAGATCTCAGAGCAGAGTATCCACAGTTATTCCCATCCACACCCGAATCTCGAGGGCGAGATTCATCTTAAGGGGGGTAGGTTTGTAACACCCTAAAAATGCCTATTTTAAAATTTAGTGATTAAATCGCTTTTATTTAATTTATGCTCATATGTATCTAAGGAAAACAAAATATTTATGAGAAATAAAATCAAAGATAAGGCTAGACACATTTTGATGCATTCATGCTGGCTGCATTGAGTTTTGTTTGTTTGAAGTTCAAATCGAATTTTAAAATCCAATTCAAATTTCGTTTTTAGGCTTTGCCTTCTATTTCCTTTTCTGGCGCCGAGCTGTTTCCTTCCTAGACCCTCGACTTCGACTAGGACTCTGTCTCGAGACCGACTCCGACGCTGTCGCAGTCGCCGAATCCTTCCTTGTCACGAACGCCAAGACTTGGACCTGAGGCCGGACTTTGTTCTATTTATAGCCGCCGTCTTGATCTTCCTTTCAATCTTTCCAATCGAGCCACAACCCTAGCTGTCGTTCTCGCCGAGAAAGTTCCGCCTCGCTCGAGACCGTTCTCGTCGGAAGAAGTTCCGTCTCGCTCGAAGACCCACCCTCGATCTTCGCCAACGGAGCTTCGCACTAGTCGGGAAGCACTCCAGGAGGTTCGCCTTGAAAACCCGAAGCTATCCATAGCATTCTTGCTCCGATTCTTGCCGTACTCTACGCCAATTTTGATCCGCCGTCGTCCCAGTAGTTTCTCCGCCGCTGTGTTCGAGCGTCGCTAGCGTCAAACCTCGAAGCCAGCATACCCCTCGAAAAGCCGTTTTGTTTTGAGCCATTAGATCTAGATCCAGCGCCGCCGCGTCAGTTCGAGGCCCTGCTCGAACCGGAGGGTGCCTTCGAAGCTGACTGTTTTGCAAAAGAAGCCTTCACGTTTTCGAAGTCAACCCGCAGTCCAACTCGGTTCAAGAGTATTTTCAAATGAGTCCTTTTTTTCTTTTGTTTTAACCCCTGCAAGTTTTTAAAGTTGCGCCCGAGGCCCAGTTTTGTCTTTTAACAGGAGAACCCTCGAATCTTCAAATGAAATTTCGTTTTGACCCTCGAAACTTTCGCAGTTTAGCCTCGAACCGTAGAAACGCCATAGCTTCTCTGTTTTAGCTCCGATTTGAGTGATTTTCGCGTTCTTGTGTTCGTAGCGAAGCGTAGATTAGTTTCGAAGCTTTCTTTCTTCTGTTCCTTATTGTTTGGTGTACTGTTCTAATAGATTAATATTGTTTGCATGTAATGGCTTGTTTGGATGCTTGTGTGTTCCTTCGAGAGTCCAGTTGGTGAGCAGTTCGCACTCGAGTTCGAGGGGTCCGGGTACCAGCAGCATCAGGATCAACAGCAGCAGTTTGTAGAAGGCAAGTACAGCACGGACAATCCTTGCTACCTAAACACACCTTTACATTATTTATTGCATATGCATGTGTCTAAAATGTTATCCTATTAAGGTTGTTCCTAGTTTTGTTTACCCTATACCTTGATTACCTTGGGTTATTGCATTTGGGTAGAGCTTTGCTAGGCGCAGCTACTGTCACCTTTGCTTAACTGATAATCTTAACTTAATGGTGCACTTCAATGTAATGGTAAAACTTGCTTTTTAGCAACATGGATCAGGGAGCTAGGGCGTAAGCTTTGTGTTGGTCCTAGTGTCTCTCCATAAGGACCTGTTCTTAAAGCGGCAACCCAGGAGCCTGTCGCCACCGCCGGAACTATAATGGCTCTGGTCTTGGACAAGTAACTTGTACGGCTCTAATTCAACAGTGGTTACCGGTGGGCCACCGGCGTTATGGGAAGCATGGGTGAGAGTATGGTTTGATCCACCGAGGACGGAATAGCCGTTGGCTATGCCCTCGTGAGGCACAGTCCCGTGTTGGGAGCTTCCGTATGGCGGGGGTTCCACACGTTGCGCTATTTTATTCTGCTATTGTTGTTATTTTTTTTTCCGCGCTTGGACGCCATTGACCCTCCTATTCGGAGCGCCCTGGGAGTCAGTCAATCTCGGTGCCTTGGGTCATGCTGCCTAGGTTGTACCATAACGGCTACTGTTTTGTTAAAGTGTCTTGTGAAAAGCCTCGTAGCGTCCCTATGCGGTCACACCTCGGAAGTGTGATTTGTGAGGTCTGATCCACCTCCGCGTGGTTGGGTGCAAAGTTCTTTGAACTTTTACGCGACTGGTGGGTAAAGGGCGAAACCTCTGCAGAGTGTACAATCTATCATGATAGCCTTGCTCAGGGTCACGAGCGGCCTGGATCCTTTTTGATTAGAAGATGATGTTTATTATTACTGTTTAATGCCTACTTCTACTTTATTAATTGGGGAAATTCAACCGGGATTCACATAAATGTTGTATCCTCGAGATACCCTCGAATACCTTCGAGACTCCCTCGAATACCTTCGAGACTCCCTCGAATACCCTCGAGAGACCCTCGAATCAAACTAAAATCAGCCAACTAAAAATGCTAATGCAGTTCAGCCGAGTCAAGCCTTACTTTTTAGCCTTCATAATCTGTGTTGTATTTGCTAAGTAACTCTGTTACTTACACTTGCTGTTGTTATTATTTTTGGGCAAAATCCCGGATGGGTAACAGATGGATTAGAAGGTACTGCTGCCGTCGAATTTCCTGAAGATCTGCCTTTCTACTAGCTGTGCTCAACCAGTCAGTGTCCCTGTGGATTATGGACTTCGGCTTCATTTAGATTAGAGAGAGATTAGTCTTTGAGTCTTCCGCTGTAAATTTTCATTAAGTTTGAGTCAAACTCTGATGTAAAACCTTTTATATTATTCGAGCATTGTGTTCTATTATCATATTTGTTTGCTATATGTGTAATGACTTCCTGGGAACACATCTGGCCGCATCTCGGGTTTCTGTGTAAATCCGGGTGTGACAGATTGGTATCAGAGCAGTGCTGACTGTAGGAACGCAGCCTAGTTAGAACGGTTGAAAAATCACTAGGAGACCACCATGATTTTGTTTCAGATCATTTAGTTACGTCTTTCAAAACCAGTGCTGTCGAGTCTTCTGTGAATCATGTCTTTGGGTGCTTGATTTTGCTGTTATTATGCTTATGTTTGATTTGGATCTTTGTAGTGATTGTGATGGTCATAGACGCAGGTCTATCTCCATCTAGAGATAGGACTAAGGTTTAAGGAATATTAGTGAATAAATAGTTGGGTTATCTATCTCCTTTGCACTTCCTCTATCATATCTTTCCAAGTACTGCTATCTTCTCATACACCATCTGCAAGCATGGGTTATCTAATACCAGTTGGCGGGAATACTGATAAAAGATCTCTTGCTATGGTAGATGGTTAACACCAGAGGCAACCCCGGAGGCAGTGGAAGCATCCAGAACCAGAACCCACCACCTCCTCCACCGCCACTCACCATGGAGCAGATGATGCAGATGCAACTTCAGCTGACACAGCAGATGGCGCAAACCATAGCACTGATGCAGCAGAATCAGCAGAACCCGCCCCAACAGCACTACGTGCAACCTAGAGATAAAAGGGGCGAGTTTATGAAGGGACGCCCTCCTACCTTCAACAAGTCTAGCGACCCAATGCAAGCAGAGGACTGGCTCAAGGCAGTGGAACGACAACTGGACATCGCACAGTGCAATGACCGGGAGAAGGTGTTGTATGGAAGTGGACAGCTCCAGGGAGCAGCTTTGGATTGGTGGGATGCGTACCAGTATGCTCACCCCAATCGTGATCAGATCACTTGGCAGGAGTTCAGCGACAGTTTCCGTTCTCACCACGTGCCGGAAGCGCTGATGACCCTGAAGAAGAAGGAGTTCCTGGCATTGAAGCAGGAAGGTATGAGTGTCACCGCTTATCGTGACAAGTTCATTGAGTTGGCCCGTTATGCTCCAGAGGACGTGAATACGGATACGAAGAAGCAGACTCGATTCCGAGATGGCCTGCATGATACACTCCAGTACCAGCTCCTATGTTCCAAGTTCGCCACTTTTCAAGAATTGGTGGATAGCGCACTACTGTTGGAGCACAAGCGCCGCGAGATGGAGGAAAAGAAGAGAAAGCTGCAAGGCACACCGTCAGGAAGCTATGTTCGACCCCGTTTCAATCCTCAGCAAGGAAACCAACAGATGGTAACTCCGCAGCGTTTCCAAGGACAGTCCGGTTTGATGAACCGCAACCAGTATCAGCTACGACCCCAGTATCAGCAGCGTCCCTCGTACCTACCAGCACCACCTCAGCAGCGACCCTCGAACCAGCCACAGAATGGTCCTATTCAACGCCCCAATCCGGCCGGCAATACACCTACAGCACCAAGGTGTTTCGGATGTGGTGATCTGGGACACTATGCTAACGCCTGCCCTCGAAAGGTCCAGAACACCGTCGATCAGAACAGCAATTCGAGGGTTGGACAACCGCAGAACCAGAATGGGAACCAGCAGCAGAACCCAGCAAGGGGCAAGGTCAACCACATGGGTGCTGAAACCACCGAAGGAGCAACAGATGTCGTTGTGGGTACGTTCCCTATCAACTCGACTCTCGCAACTGTTTTGTTTGATACTGGAGCTTCGCATGCTTTCATATCTGCTGCTTTCGTGAAAAAGAACATGATGATCTTGCAACCTATGGGAAACCCCATGGTAGTTAGTTCACCCGTTGGGCCAGTACGGCCGGCTTTTGCCCTGGCGACGGTGTCAGGCCGTATTCGTACGGGGCGGCCACCGCTCGGGTGGCCCGATAATCTTCTGTATTCGCCATGGGGGGGTCCTTCCGTTGAGGACGGGGGCAGGTGATGTAGGTGTGCAGCCTACCATTGCCACAGTGTACGCTCCGTCGCCCGGAACGTGGTTGGCAAGGGTTAGGAGACCCTTTGCTTGCCTTGCCGGACCGGCAACGTCGTTTGACCAGGGCTCGCCCCCCGGTCATTGGTGGTTTCTTGTTGGTGGGGTCCCCTGGACCCGCTCGAGGGCGTTTCGGCGTGGGAGGCGACGGGGGGCCCCCGGTCAAGCTGTGCGGGAGTACGATTGGAGTCAGCGACACCAGGGGTACAGTGTCGCGCATGCCCCGCGCGGCTCTCGCCTGTCCGCATTGCAGGGGACACAGTGCTCTCAGATCTTGTCAGAGGCGACGTGCAAGGAGGATTTCTCTTTTGACTTTGGCGCCCGGTGCGGGAGTTGGGATCGCCGGTCCCTGCGCCGCTGATGAGGTGCGTACTCGAGGGGTCGAGATGAGCTCGAGCGAGGCGGAGCGGGGGTCTGTGGCTCGAGGGGGAGGCGTAGTACCCTCGAGCGAGGCGGAGTTTTGGGTGCGAATGTGTCGTACCCTCGCGGGCCATTGTCGGGTCTGGATGGCTGGTAGTGGGCCGCATAATTTTGCTGGCATGGGTCCATGTGTTTGCGGGAGATAGTTTTTGTTGTGCGTTTTTTAGGGTGGTTACCTGATGATTAAGGGACCCCTAATTTGGTCCCGGCACTAGCATTTTCTCATTTTTTAGTAGACGATCCAGTTCATGGGCTTTTCTGCGGTACACAAGACAGGCCGCGCCGGCCGGCCGAGGATCAAGCCTCACTACACTCACACATACGAGAAAATTAGTGGAGCATCCTATCTCATAAACAAAATTCAAATGAGCATGCGCATTAAGGTCCTTCTGATTTGTGTAATGACGAAAATAAAATGCAAAGCAAAGTAGGTGCCATTTTCAAAAAAAAAAAGTAGGTGCCTCGACCGAGGTGGAGTACATCTGAAAAATCGGAGGGAGGTCAGCAACGCAGCAGCACGCCAGCACGCTTCTAACCTGCAGTGCAGTGCGTCGTGGCGACCAAAGGGATCATTGGAGCCTTGACCCTCTCGCGTCTGGCTGACTGGCTCCCTGGCCGGCATGGCGAGGCTCCGAGACTCCCCTGTTTGAACACGGACGTCCTTCCTCGCTGGCATTGCATCCATGATGATCATCCATCCACGGGCGGCAGAGCAGAGGCCGCGGCTGGTCTTTGCGGGTCTGAAACCAGCAAACCGGGCGCGGGCGCGGCGCAGGCGGGCACGAGCGCGGCCGCAGGCCTTGGCACGAGGCTGTCGGCCAGAGAGAGCCGCGGCCGGCAGACACCACCAACGCCGCTGCTGCCGTGCTGCGCCCACTCGCCGTACTCCCTTGTCTCCCGAACGGAACGACGCCATAGGCACTCGCCACCAGTCCTGATCGGTGACCAAAAGAGAAGAAAAAAAAAACCACACGGATTCACCAAAGAACACCACACCGACGACGGGCTCTGTCTCTGTGTGAGCCCTGCCGCGACTTTCGCCGCTTCCATGATGCGGTAGGAGGGCGGCCAGGTAGAGTGAGGGGGAAGCCGCGCCGGCGCGTGGACTCCTTTCCTTGTGCAGGACGCGACCGCCGCGCGTGGCGCCTTCCGTTCCACGGCTCCACCTCACGCCCGCTGCGGATTTCCTTTTCTTTTCCACAAGATCTCATAACCGGCCGTACACGCTGAGATCGATTTTCCGCCCAAAACACAGTAGCATAACGCATGACACGATATCATAACCGGCCGACTCACCAGCGAGCGTCGCCGTCGTCGTCGTCGTGTCGTGTCGTCTGCGTTGCAAGCTTCGTCCGTCCCTCCGGACAGCGGCCTCCTCCGTCCCCAGCGTCTCGCCTCCCAGCAGCACCAGAGCCCTGCCGCCCGCACTGCAGCCCTACACGAGGCAGCAGAGCAAGCCGGTCCGGGTCTGGGGCAGTCAAATCCAGCCAAACGGCCCCGGATCTGGCGAGCCGATGGATACGGCCGGTTTCGCGGCACACGGTTTTCGCTTCAAACCATTCCTCCGCCGTGCAGCACCGGAGGTGACCTGTTCCTCCTCCGTTTGGTCTCGCCGTTTCCCTTCGTCCGTACGGGAGAGGAGGAGCAGTGGCCGTGTACTGAGCCAGCGGGGACACTTCCACATTGGCGTGTCGCAGGTAGGTCACGGCCCGTCGGCTCCCCGTTCGCGTTGGCCGTTTCCCCTGCTGTAACAGAGTGGGAACAGTGCGCGGAACGGCTTTTACTGTGACGCTTGTCCATGGGCCCCGCTGGTACGTTCGTTCGCCCGCGCGTTGGGTCAGCAGGGGTAGTGTATTTCTGGCGGCCAAGCCAAGCATCCTCCGTCTCCGTCCCCTCTCGACTCTGCCCCCCACACTCTTCCTGTCTGCAAAACAGGGTAGTTCTTCCGACCTCCTCCTCTGCTCTAGTGCTCTTGCGCAAAGAGAAACCTCGATCGGACCCTCGCAAGCTCTACTCCGCCGCTCTCTGAAATCCGTCACCGCCGCCAGCAGCGAGCGTCTCCTGCTCGTGCTCCGTACCCCGCCTTGTTGTTGCCTTGCCCCGGTTGGTAGTTTCTTTCTTTCCCTCAACCTCGAAGATCTCTTGCTCGTGACTGCTACAGGTAGAAATCTCGGGTTTTCATTCAGAGAGAGAGAGAAAGGTTGATAGCTCGCCGCCGGTCTCTGCATGACACCGCGGGTCCTCAGCAGGTCAGTTCCGTGCGCGTTCGTGCTCTCCTTCTGTGCGTGTTCTTCTTCGATCTTCAGTACGCGTATTGATCGCGTCGAGCTTATTGGGTTGGTGTGCGTCTTGGATGTCAGTATAGGAGATGTGGCTATGTGAGGCTATCTCCGGACATTTTCTTGCCTTTATTTCAGGTTTTTCCACTACATGGCAAAGTGATAGTCTCTTTGGTAGTTTGGTATTCACCGCTTCGATAATAGATAGATTTGTGGTTGCAAATCTTTCTTCCCCAATATCTGAATGTCATTTTCATTTCAACAGCATATTCACAGATGGGCAAAGAATATTTCCTTCCCGTCTCCTATTTACCATTTCTAGCTTCAGATTCTCCCGCTCTACCTTCTCAAAACATATAGGCATGCGCATGAAAAATTGAAAAAATGTCTGAATCATTTCTCTCTCTGTCTTTTCTGTGCATACTTGCAGTTGTGTGATTGACCGAGTGCGAGTAGTGGCACCAGAACAAGAAGCTCGCAACTCCCTTGCTGGTTGAGGGCGCAGGGTTGAGAGGGTTTCAGTTTCACCGTTCCCGGATGGGCAGGCCCAGAGGAGGAAAGGCTAAACGACCGACGCCGCAAGCTAGCAAGAGCGACGACGCCGACGCCGACGCCGCCAGCGGCGACGAGGAGGCCGTGATGCCGCCACCCTACAAGAGGAGGGGACGGCCGCAGAAGCACCTCAAGGCATACGACGACACCGACGAGGAGGAGGACGGTGTCAAGGCCGAGCCCATGGAGGACAGCGACGGCGCGAAACCGGCCGTGCCGCCGGGCAAGGGGGGCGGCGCGGCTGAGAACGGAGGGAAGAAGAGGCGGCGGCGGCGGCAACCGAACAACAAGCGAGGCTGCGGCGACCCGGCGGCGGAGGAGAAGGACGGGGCCGTCAAGCGGAGCGGGTTCCGGCACCACGGCAGCCGGCGGAAGAGCACCCCGCGGCGAGCGGCCGAGGCAGGGGTGGAGTGCAAGTGAGGCTCCTGTCCTGGTCGGATCAGCCACGCGACTATGCCGATCCATGGCGGATTGCAGTTTCGTTTTCTTTTTTCAGTTCTTGCCGTGCTTCTTGTATAGATCAAGCGACCAGGAGTTGCTGATGATAAGTTGCTGAGTTGGCACGATCATGCTGTGACTCTGCTCCATTTCTTGTTCAGCAACTAGCTTTTGGGCCACTTGACTTGAGTATCTGAATGGCCGCCTAATGAGGCCACATGCGTCAACTAAAAACGGAGAGCATTATTGCATCTTTGGCTGTGTTTAGTTCCTAAAATCCCATCTAAAATTTTACTATACAAAAAGTTCCATCACATCACATTAAATCTCTCTCCAAACATTAAATTTAGGTAAATAAAAAAACTAATTACATACTTTTAATGTACACGACTAGACGAATCTTTTGAGCCTAGTTAGGTCATGGTAGGACAATAATTGCCACAAACAAACGAAAATTGCTACAGTGCGCTACAGTGTCCGATTTAACCTGATGTTACTTTTCGACCGCACTTTTCGCGGGAAACGTTACAAGCAAGACGAATGTACGGCGGTATCGACTGCTTGTGTCTTTTACTGAAAGATAGAAGTTACGAAGCAAAGGCAGAAAAAAAACTTTCTCCACAAAATATAAAGGATAATTAAATTTTGTCCATATAAAAATAATTAAAAATTCTTTTATTAAATAACATGTCATATCTCCTTTTCTCATGCAACTATTTCCTTCAAAGCTTGTGCAGGTGCAAATGTGTTTCAATGGCAGGTGCATGTAACTATTTCCATCTCAAGTTCTAAAAGCCTAGAGTCCCTTGCATTTTACTATTTTAAAGGCCGATGAAATAGCTGTTTTACATTTTTTAAAAGGGCAACAAAAGATTTGCCGTGAGTTTTATTAGATAGAAAATAAGCTGTTTTACAATTGGAGGCCGATGAGTGGATGTTTCAAGTTATCACTCTATGGAATTAGGGTCGCCGGCTATTTTGCTGTCGCTAAGGTCCAAGTTCTATTCTCCTTATTTTTGCAAGGGATCGAGGCCACCGAGAGCTCCTTGCGTTAAGGACACTAGTTTTCCTTTTGTTTTCATGTCACCCCAAACCACGAGGAAGGATGAGCGACGCCAATTTTTTTTCGAAAAAAGTCTACATCACCCCCAACCTATGGGGGTGGAACACATCACCCCCAACCTATAAAATTGGATTTTTTTACCCCTTGAACTTTCTAAAACCGAACAAATCACCCCCTGAAGCAATTTTGAAAAATCATAATAAATCACAGAAAAATCATAAAATAGAAATCAAATTGTGTTGGACTTCAAATGAATAGTTCTATGGAGTGAATATATAATATGGAATGCTTTAGTACATTTCTTATGTTGTAGTTTTAGATCTATGTTTTTCTTCATAACCGTAAAAAATGTACTAAATCATATCATATTATATGTTCACTGTGTAGATCTACTCATTTGGAGTCCAACGCAATTTGATTTTCTATTTTATGATTTTTCTGTGATTTACTATGATTTTTCAAAATTGCTTCAGGGGGTGATTTGTTTGGTTTTAGAAAGTTTATGGGGTAAAAAAAATCTAATTTTATAGGTTGGGGGTGATGTGTTCCATCCCCCATAGATTGGGGGTGATGTAGACTTTTTCCTTTTTTCTGTGGAATATTTAGTATTTTTTAGGTTTAGTATAAAATAAAAACAAATCATGAATATAAACCGATTGAGTAGCATGGTCGCATAACAAGAGCATAATTTAAACACCCATACGGCCACACCGTAATATTGCATATTACTCATATTCAACCGGGCGGTTTCGGCGGCCGGTTGGTGTACACGTCGGTAAAAATTTTATTATCCCTTCGATTGCAAATTTACGGCTATCGTTATCGGTCAGCGTTTTCGCTTAGGAGGTCAGCAATTAATTCCACGCGTCCCTTAACGGCTGCCTGGAAGTCTCGAGACTCACGGCTCCCATCGGTAAAAATATCTGATCCAACGCCACCATTGTTTTCCTCATGGCTAGAAGACTCTGGATTGCTCTTGGTCAATTCTTCTCCTATTTCTTTTCATGCGCTCCCCTGCTTTTCCTCGTCGGCGCCGATGGTGGCCTACCGTCTCCTGGCCACCTCTTTCTGAGTCGTGGGGCGCAGGAAATGGCGGAGGCGGTGGACCGTGGGCGGATGGCAGCTGCAGCTGTGCGGGCGATGGTGGCCCACGGCCGGATGGCAGATGGCGGCCACCGTCGCGGTGGAGGCCGAGGCCGTGCGAGCGGTGACAATGGCCACGACTGCGGCTGCGGTGGACGATAGCGACGACGGCACGGGCGGACGCAGTTCACGGGAGAACGTGCAGACGGACGATTGATGCGCAGGAGCGAGAGGTGCAGAGATGTAGGTGGTCGTGAGCCTCTCTTTTTCTGCTCTGTTTTGACGACGGCGCAGCGCACTGATTCCTCCTCCCTTCTGTTTTGAGCACCACCACCCCTGCGGCAGGACCAAGCGGCGCGGGCGTGCGCCGCCGCCTCCCTCCTCGGCGCGTGGGTGGCCGCAAGCGCGCGAGCAGCGGCGCAAGTGCGGCCCTTGTGGACGGACGCAGGCGCAGCTGCCGGCATTCAGCGACGACGGTGGGTGGCCTCCTTCTGAACTGCGATTGTGCGGAAGAAGTACTTTTTCGTGAGGTGCTGGACCTACCAAGGTGAGTTTTCCTCCCGTCGCTGTCCTCCATTTGCTGGATGCCTCACTGCTTCTCATGGAAACGACGTACAAATCTCTCCTAATCGGATTTTTATTCACCAGATCGAACTCACCCCGTCCAAATCGAGTTATGCTGCCAGTAGAGTGGCTAACCACCGGTACCAAAGGTATTAATCCATCTATGTTACCTCTCAAAGTAGATTATGATTGGTATTCTTCTCAGAGCACTACTCTTATTTTGAGTTGTGTAAATCTCAGAGTAAGCATTATGGAGGAAAGAAAAAATAGTGTCTCAGCCATTGCCAAAGTCATAGTAAGGGTCTTGCCCAGAGCAGTGACAATTTGTAACATTTATATGGACAAAAATGTTTATCTCTGTGCTCTCTGGTGTTTTGTTTGTAGATTTAAATGGAACATATCCTAAGTAGATTAAAGAGCCCAAAGCTGTCTTGTTCCTTCAGTAAGTGCAATTCAGCAGTATTTACCAAATTATCAATTGGTTTCATTAGTGATATAATTATGTTATGTATTGGTAGGTTTGCACGATGAAGCCTACCTAATTTTTTGTTTCTTACACATTTAGCAATAGTAATGGATCTTTATTTTATCAATTTATCTACCTCTACTACAGCCCAAACATGTGAATATTAGTATTAGCATACTTTTAGTGTTGCTGTTATAAAGTTAATGGTGCCCCCCTTAAGTAGCGATGTTCTTAGCTAAAGTCAACACCACTGGCCTTTAATTTACTAAGGACAATTAATCACATCCTTGCAACATGCCACTATGCCAGTGCAGTCGACAATAATAGCATTGCGCCTATTGCTCTCCTTGGCACCAGAATACTGAAATGTTCCTCTCTCAATTCCTACTGATATAGTTGATCTGTTGATTTTAACATAGATATCATTGCCGTACTCTTGAATTCATTAACAACTTTCCTTTTAATTGGTGGCAACCATCAGGCTGCCGTGCTATTTGTTCAAGGTAACAGCAACATGTCAATGCATGAAGCTTCTGCACTTCTACATTCACTTACTGCCAATTACTTTTCTTTCCATGTGTTTTTTCACATCATTCCTACTAAATTTCGTAGGCTTATTTTAATTAGGTCTTCTGATTTAGCTATTTCCATGAATTGCTATAGAATAATAGAATGCTATACGGATAGTGCTAACCAATGTGTACTGCTTCTTAGGAAAAAAATAGCTTCTTACCACTGATGCTATTTAGCAATGGGACAAAAGGAGTACATTGATTTTTTTGGATTTATAATTCTTTCATAATCGAGTTTCATTTCATGATTAAATACTCCAGTAAGGTTGCGGTTAGCGCCTTTTATATATCTACTTTTTTAGAACCTGCCCAATAAGATACAAAGAGAACACTGATGGTGATGGGTTTGAAGGTAGGTTTATTGACTTCAAATCGATGCACGTACACAGTTCAGAGTTCATGGATTCTCTATTATATTTTAGCTCTAGCTGTTTATCCTTGCTTCTACATCTTGCTTTTTTTTACCACAAATAAAGGGGTCGGTAAGTATGCATCCGCAGCATGGAAACATACGGCTCTACGCCAATCTCCTGCTGTCCTCCACGCTATCAGTGTTGTTGTTTCAATAAAAAACATGAAGACTCAAGATTGGCTTCTTAGTTAATTATTGTGTGAACAACCTACCAATGTAACTATTATAAATTATATGTTCCTATTATAACTCAATACATCGAACTTTTGAAACTTATGTGATCCCGTAAACTATATGTACTTCATGGTACTCAGTTACCATCAGACTTAATGTTTTCATGTTATATATTATATAATATATGTTTTCTGTTAGTTCCTCATCCATCTGTTAAGACATCTCGGCAACCATATATCAATACGGCCGCGCACATGGGCGCGCGCCAATCACTAGTATCTACTACACTTGCAACAAAGCCAGCTGTAGAGACATGTGCATAAGCTTCCCGAAAACTATATTTGTTCTCTACCGGGTGTCTACCGGTGCATAATCATAAAAACATTTCTAAGCAAAATCATAAGAGCAACTGGTCCGGAAGACCTTCTCCCCCATTCCATGGTACACACTGATGTAGAGAGATAGGGTAGAATAAAATGGTTGCGCAGTAGGAGAAAGAGGCAGAACTACTAATATTTCAACCACACAAGACTTGCATGAATGCGGTGACCAAACCGAAGACCAGTTGGCTAAGCTGGCGCAGCCAATCGGCTATACGTTTACAACTAATTAACTCAATAATCAGTGAACCCTAAGTCAACACTTCAGATAGCCTAATTATAAACATTTTAAGAGGATTAGATTATGTATGGATCCCTTGCCTCCTCACCTCATCTTAGAGCATGTTTGAATGGGATATAGATTATATTACCCTAAAGTATAGACAGAGATGAAAAAAAAACTAGATACTAAGAATCTGAATAGCATAATCTCGGGTGTTGCATCTCTGAATATAGGAATCTGAACAGTATTATCTGCTTTTAGCCAGGTAGCACCAGATTAGAGGATTATATGAATCCGGGTGGTTATATTTTCATAATCTACACTATAATCTGAATCAATTTTAGATTTTTTTAATCTAGTTTCTACAACATGTAGCTGATCCAAACACCCTTCCTCAACTATCTATCTACTGTAGGACGAATCTCAAACGTTGAAAGTTTCATAAAAACACATCTCAACTTATGCAGACACTTGTGGGGCTCAAAAACTCAAAAAAAAAAACTTATGGGCCACCATTGTTGTAACAGACTAATGGATCAAAATCCACCGAAACATGGCTTCAAATATGCATAAATGGGCCTTCACAATTTGTGAATTACGAATGGGCCAAATTCAAATCCATGTAATCACATTTCCATTGTGAAAAAAGACCTTGGGTGGCTCACCGCTAATGGACCGTGCCACTCAAGGCCCAGTTGTTAGTTCGAGGTTAGTGCAATAATGTCTCGTGTGTATCTAAACACACTTTTATCTACAGTATAGATAAAAGTGTGATGCTTTTATATATCTACTTTTTTAGAACCTGCCCAATAAGATACAAAGAGAACACTGATGGTGATGGGTTTGAAGGTAGGTTTATTGACTTCAAATCGATGCACGTACACAGTTCAGAGTTCATGGATTCTCTATTATATTTTAGCTCTAGCTGTTTATCCTTGCTTCTAAATCTTGCTTTTTTTTACCACAAATAAAGGGGTCGGTAAGTATGCATCCGCAGCATGGAAACATACGGCTCTACGCCAATCTCCTGCTGTCCTCCACGCTATCAGTGTTGTTGTTTCAATAAAAAACATGAAGACTCAAGATTGGCTTCTTAGTTAATTATTGTGTGAACAACCTACCAATGTAACTATTATAAATTATATGTTCCTATTATAACTCAATACATCGAACTTTTGAAACTTATGTGATCCCGTAAACTATATGTACTTCATGGTACTCAGTTACCATCAGACTTAATGTTTTCATGTTATATATTATATAATATATGTTTTCTGTTAGTTCCTCATCCATCTGTTAAGACATCTCGGCAACCATATATCAATATGGCCGCGCACATGGGCGCGCGCCAATCACTAGTATCTACTACACTTGCAACAAAGCCAGCTGTAGAGACATGTGCATAAGCTTCCCGAAAACTATATTTGTTCTCTACCGGGTGTCTACCGGTGCATAATCATAAAAACATTTCTAAGCAAAATCATAAGAGCAACTGGTCCGGAAGACCTTCTCCCCCATTCCATGGTACACACTGATGTAGAGAGATAGGGTAGAATAAAATGGTTGCGCAGTAGGAGAAAGAGGCAGAACTACTAATATTTCAACCACACAAGACTTGCATGAATGCGGTGACCAAACCGAAGACCAGTTGGCTAAGCTGGCGCAGCCAATCGGCTATACGTTTACAACTAATTAACTCAATAATCAGTGAACCCTAAGTCAACACTTCAGATAGCCTAATTATAAACATTTTAAGAGGATTAGATTATGTATGGATCCCTTGCCTCCTCACCTCATCTTAGAGCATGTTTGAATGGGATATAGATTATATTACCCTAAAGTATAGACAGAGATGAAAAAAAAAACTAGATACTAAGAATCTGAATAGCATAATCTCGGGTGTTGCATCTCTGAATATAGGAATCTGAACAGTATTATCTGCTTTTAGCCAGGTAGCACCAGATTAGAGGATTATATGAATCCGGGTGGTTATATTTTCATAATCTACACTATAATCTGAATCAATTTTAGATTTTTTTAATCTAGTTTCTACAACATGTAGCTGATCCAAACACCCTTCCTCAACTATCTATCTACTGTAGGACGAATCTCAAACGTTGAAAGTTTCATAAAAACACATCTCAACTTATGCAGACACTTGTGGGGCTCAAAAACTCAAAAAAAAACTTATGGGCCACCATTGTTGTAACAGACTAATGGATCAAAATCCACCGAAACATGGCTTCAAATATGCATAAATGGGCCTTCACAATTTGTGAATTACGAATGGGCCAAATTCAAATCCATGTAATCACATTTCCATTGTGAAAAAAGACCTTGGGTGGCTCACCGCTAATGGACCGTGCCACTCAAGGCCCAGTTGTTAGTTCGAGGTTAGTGCAATAATGTCTCGTGTGTATCTAAACACACTTTTATCTACAGTATATGATGTGTACCGCACTCTGTTTTGGAGTTTGGACGATAATGGCACAGATAGGTTTGCACTCTGGTGGACACATGGCATACAGATGATCCTGCCGCACTCAAGGGTGTGGCTGATGAATCGGAGACCTGTGGGGGAGAAACGACGTGGATTAGTTTTAAAAAGTTACTCCTAAATTTATTATGTAAAAAAAATTCTCCATTATATCAAAATGTCATAATATGCATGTAGTACTAAATGTTGATAAAATCAAAATTAATTATATAGTTTTGTTGTACTTTGCGAGATAAACATTTTAAGCCTAATTAATAAATTAGTGGACAATTTTTTTTACACATATAAACGAAATACTATAGTGGCCGGCGACCAGTCGTCGTTCCGAACTAAACGAGGCCTTGAATGCTGCTTTTGATGCGAACAGCAGCAGTAGAGGTGGTACACTGGTACATCACCTGAGCGAACGCCTTTTTTTTCTCTGCCGTTGCACACATGCGAGGGCAACAATAGAGATCACGTCGGAAAAGAACAGTCGCCAGTCGCAGCACGCAGGCACCTAAAAAAATCGAGCCGGAAAGGCGTCTCGTGCTGGCTTTTCCAGTGCGGCAGCGTGTGTACGCCCGCCCTTGTACTCCCGTGCCGTCCAATCCGACGCGTACCGCCGCCTCAGGCTGCTCTCACTCCTCCTCTCCTATTTCCCTCCTCTAAACAAGATATTGTCCTGGAACCAAGATTCCTACCTCTATCTCAATTTCTCTCGCACTCGTATCTCCTCTAAACCCTTCCCCTATCCAAACAACCATATACTTTATTATTTTTTTATTCTCTCTCACTCTCTCTTCTCACCGCTTTCTCTCTCCCCACCCCTTCTCCTCCCCCGCTGCTCTCTCTTCCCACCTCTCTCTCACGACGGCCAGCAGCGCGGCGCCTCCTCCACTCCCCTCCCCATGCGCGCCGCCGCCGCCGCCGCCTCCTCCCCCTCCCTCTCCACCCGCGCCGCCGCCCCCTCCACTCCCCTCTCCATCCATGCCGCCGCCGCCGGGGCAGCAGGGGCGCGCGGTGCTCTCCGCCATGGACGCCGAGGCCGACGGCGCCATTGCGGACGTACGCCACCGACGCCGACGCCGGCGCCGCCATTGCGGACCCCGCCTCGGCAACCACCTCTGCGGCCTCCTTCGCGGCAGTGAGGCGGCGGGCGGCGGGTCGGCGAGCTCCCCGAGGTACACCTCCATGGCCGGGAGCCGCGCCACCTCCTCCTCCCCCTCTCCCCGCCGCTGCTCCGCCGCTCCGGGTCCCGCTCCGCCGCTCTGGGTCCCCCTCATCCCCTCCCCCTCCCTCCGGCGGCGCGCCAAGGTGAGCTGCAACGCCGTCGTCGGGTCCGTGGACGGCGCGCTGGGTAGAGGACGGTGGAGTGTGGCGGCCCGCGCCACGTCGCCGCGGCACAGCGCGAGCCCCGTGCACGCCGCCGACCGTGGCGATGTCGAAGCCCGCGATGGCGTGAGGGGGCCGGCCCGGTGACGATGGAGCCTGACGGCCGCTGCTACGGCATGCGGGCGACGGCGACTTCTCCTCCCGGCGGAGCGCAGGGCGGGGGCGGTTTCGGCGCGCGGGGCGCCTCCCCTCCCCTCCCTTCCTCGGCGGCCCCTCCCTTCCCCGGCACGGCGGCGCGCGCGGCGGTGGATTCGGCGCGCGGAGCCGGCGGTGGCCCGCGGGCGGTACCTCGCCGCTGGTCTTCCAGCCGCTGGCTCGAGCGGCCGGACGCCCGCAGAGGCCGGGATTGCCGGCGAAGGAGGCGAGGCCGAGCTTGGCACGCTGTCGGAGAGGTCCCACGCCTCGGAGGACGAAGACGGCGGCGGGAGGAGCTCCCTGCCCCTCGGGGACGGAGCCGCGGTGGCGTTGTTGCTCCGCGGACGCAGCGGCTCCCTCCGAGTTGACGCCGGCGAGGGCGACGGGCTCCGCTTCGGCACCGAGGACGGTGACGGCGAGATGGCGTGGCTGGGCGCGCGGCGAAGCGGGCCCAGGCGGCGGGGCGACGGCGGCCGAGCGGAGGTCGGAGGAGCGCGCGCTGCAGTTGGGCCTTGTGGGCCCGCCGCCACGGTGGCGTGTACCGGACTTCCGCTGCCTCCGCCAGGCCTGGCGGGACGCGGATGCTCCTCTTGGATACGGGAGCCGGTCCAGGAGACCGCTGCAGCTGGTGTTTCCTGGAAACGCTCCCCCATGAACGTTTTCAGGAACCCACTGCGAGCAGCCTCAGACCGCGCTCGCGCTCCCGGCCCGCTGCATCGGGAGAAGTCTGCGCAGGGTGCCCCCTTGCTTGCAACACGCAAGATGGCTACGGCTGGCATCGCATCGCGGCCGGGGGACCCCGGCGCACGGGCTGCTCCACCGTCGGGCCAGCCCAGTCCAGATGGGGAAGCCGAAAGTGACCTTTCTTCCCACTGAAAGAAACTACTTGATCCACTGAAATCCGCCTGGATCCGCATCGCCTAGTACTGTACCACACGCACCCACCGAATCTCCCGCGACGCTGCCACGGCACGGCCACTGATCAGCCGAGCGCGGACGGGGTTCGCCACCCATCGCCAGACGCCAGGAAACGATGTGAGGAGGAGAGACCGGGCAGGCATGGAGGAAATGGAGCACCGGATATGTCTTTTTTTCGGACGACGAAGACCTACTACGTCTGTATTTTTTTTGTACCAAGGCAATGTACTGCACCTGGAGACTGTTGCTTTCTACGTACCGTACGTAGCTAGACAGCCGCTCCTGCTATACAGTACACGCAATACGCATTTGGACATCCGATCGAGCCAAAAAAACTCCGGCGTACCAGTATCGCCACACAGGACCAAGCACGCAGAATGCCGTCGTCGCTGCCGCAGCGCAGCCCATCTCGCACGCGCGCACAGTCACAGGCGCACAGTAGCGAACCCCCTTGCGCGGGCGCGGCCGGCCGGGGGCCCGGCACGGCGCCCGGAGGCGGGAGGCGCGGCCCACGTGCGCCAGTGACCCCGCGCACAGTCACCGGTAGGCGTCAGCAACAGTGCCGGCGCCAGCCAGCGCCCGGCCAGCAGCGTCGTCCGGCCCCCTCCCCTCCCGCCCTCGTGTAGTCGCCTCTCGTGCCGTGCGACCCGGCGCTGCATGACATGCCGCGCGCTAGCGCATCTGCGGCCTGATGCCGGGCACGGACCTGCTCGCTGATCCGGCGTGATCCCCGCCCGTCGTCCACCACCACAGTCGCCGTCGCGTCTCTGTAGCTGAGGGAGGCTACGGCCGGCGCGCGACCGCTGCCGGGTACTACCAGCGGCATGCAGGCGGCATCTAGCCCTAGCCGGCCGGCCGCAAGATTCGGTGCCGGCCGGGCGCGTGCTGCTGCCCGCGGCGGTGTGTAGGCGACGTCACGCCGATGGGAAAGGAAATGCGGGGGCTTGCCGA
The DNA here is from genome assembly GCA_033239725.1 of Echinochloa phyllopogon. Lineage (NCBI taxonomy): Eukaryota > Viridiplantae > Streptophyta > Magnoliopsida > Poales > Poaceae > Echinochloa > Echinochloa phyllopogon. The sequence continues at coordinate 41,139,297 of BTCW01000002.1, read as the reverse complement.
ACGCGACGACGCGCGCGTGCCCGCTCGTACGTGATGATGCGGCTCAAGCTGAGACGCGACAGCCGGAGAGCAGCAACGGGATCAGTGAGGAGCACACACATGTTCACGTTCTAGCACTGCATGCAGAGTGTACCGTGGCGTCCACACATGCTTGCTGTTGCTGTAGACGAATCCACGGCCGAATCTTCTTTTTATTCCACACGGTCCATATATATACCACTCTAGCATACAGTCTTGGATACGATGATTAGTATTAACGGCACAAGCACAAGCAGCTAAACTGCTGGAGGCAATGCAACGGCCGTGTGCATGCCAGCAGGAGAGGTTATTAGCTAGTAGGCTACTGTGGATCTCCAAGTTCAAAATGGATTTGTTGCTGGCTCAACCGCGATCCAAAGTACGTACGGGAAGGCCGGCCCAGTGTCGGGAAACAAAAACCACCCCGAGCGCGCGAGGGACAAAGGGCAGAGGACGCAGCTGCCAAAAACCTGTGTTTGTTGTGTCGCCAATCCTTGGACACAATAATGCCGGGCGAGCGAGGGAGTACACCGCTGCTTTCTTCTGCTCCTGATTGAATCATTTCTTTTGAAAAAAAAGAACCATCACAGCTAGCGCTGCCGAGCACATGGCCAGTGAGTGCATTGTTTGGATAACGGTTGGATAAGGCTACATGACTTGCGTTGTGTGCTCCTGTATTTACAGAAAGCTGATGGTAACTGATGATAACACTACTCTCGCCTTTGTACTATACAGACATGACTCGTTGTATGCATGCATGCATGGGACAACTGTAGCTTGCTAGTACTAGCAGTAGTACAAGGCATGACTTTTTCAAGAAACCCAGCAGATTGCAGCTGCTAAGCAAGGACAGCAGCCACCGTTACTAGCTGGAAACCCTGGATCTTCATTGCCCCGAGTGAGAGTGACTTCCATCTGCCGCTCCTGTCCTAGTTAAATTCTTAATTCCCTCCTTACTGTTCTAATCCCTCTGTGCTGTGCAAATGGTCCCGCGCTTTGTTTAGCTGCACGAGTGCACTTATCATGTGTACTTGACAACTCTTAGTATATGAGTACTTGGGCGTGCTCGCTTCTCTTCATGAATACCCCCTGTTGTGAGCTCCAGTCTTCAGATTCAGAAAAGGTGCAATGCATATGCATGGGCATGGTGCTGCTGGTACCACCGCACCAGCAGCGGTTCAGGCTTTCAAAGAGGCAAGTAGTTGCATAAAAATAGTGCTCCTACTCCTAACGGGTAGCGAGCACGAAGCCCCACGCCAATCAGTTGGGGCATTTTGAGGCAAATCCAAAGCGCCCTGCTGAGAGCTTTTGAACCCTAAAAAAAGGAGCGAGCTCGCTCGCGCGCCCGAAAGAGATTCTCCACCAATCCGAAGACGCCAAGGCACGCCCTGGCCTGTGGCGAGACCACCGGTTAAACTATGGCAAGAGACGTCTTGTCGAGCTCAAAAGCGGGATGCTAGAGGCCAAGAACTTCCATCGCCCCATGCCCCCGTGTAGCACTCCCGTTTTGTTATGTCTCGCCGAAGACTGTGCTAATGGTACCTGCTCCTTTCTTTTTTCGTGGGAGGCTACGTGCACATGAGAAAGAGAAACCAGCGGCACGCGGAGAGGACGGATTTTGGGATGATATTTGTACTGCCATTGGATGGTTTTGAATTCATACCTTTTCAGTCTGAAAGATGTACTCCAAATCCCAATCAAAATCATAAGTTATCAGCAGCATGTTGTCCGAGAACAATAATAATTTGGAATTTTTCAAATTTAGTTCGAAAACAGCTTCATCTCGTCTTCCTTTCACGTCATCTCATCTCTACACAAGTAGCTCATAAACATGGCTACTAATCAACTAAGCTAAACTACAGCATTGAGAATAACTCATACCAACACCACATTAAAAATAACTTATTTATATTATAGATACAACCGAGCATACATATGATCACTTTTGAAAAAAATATTTATATAGAAAGGTGTCTATTATAATAGAAGATAGCTCAATAGCTCATATATAGATACATGTAGGGATATATTTTATGTAACATAATTTTTTAAAAAAACCAATTAAATATATAGAAGAAAAAAATATGTACTTGTATTGTCTTCTATTAAAAAAATGTGACGCCATCAGTACAACCGGCAATCATGTGATGTGATATTTAAGGAAAGTACTTTTGTACAGAATTAGATAATAATCGTGTCAAGTCCTACGTACTAGGTCTTACAATAACGACTAGAACTAGAAGCAGCAGGGTACTTGCTGCCATTGAATACTGTACCGATCCTCTGGTCTAGCTAGAATAAAAAGGCTGTACTGGTGTACTCTAACTTCAGGTTAGACCAAATCGAAAGCCCATGATCCACCGCAACCTATGACCAAAACGCCGTAAAATATCCAGCGGCTGAGCGGGCAGCCTCGCGTCGCGTCCCCAATAATCGGAGCCACCGCCCGCCACACGGCTCCTCCCCGGCCGGACCCGCCACCACACCTCCTCCCGCCATCAATAGTCGCCACCACGTACGCTGCCGTGCCTGTGCGGGTGAGCAGTGCGCGGCAGCTGCTGGCGCCGGCCAATGACCCCGCGCGCACGAGCGCGCCTGTGCCTTCCGCGTTCCGCTGCTCTGTTCATTCGCCGGGCTGGGATGGGTGGGTTGATGGACCTGACCCTGATCGCACGTACGCCACGCCCGCCGTGCGGTGCGGTGGTGCGTGTGGACGTAGCACGCGCGAGGCGGAGGGGCCCCTGCCCCCCCTGCGTCGTGCGTACCCGCACACCCCCGGTGCGGCAACTCCGTCCATCGACCGGTCGGTCCGTCAGCCACTGTGGCGCGCGCAGCGGCAGCGCTGGCCGCGGGCACAGGGCTGGCGCGGCTGCCGGCGCTGTTCGTGTCACAGGCCGGCCCCGTGCCGGGGCGCCCTGGCCCCCGTCCGCGTGCGCCATCGTCGACGGCACTTGACGGGGGCCCTCCCCGCCCCGGCGGCTGGCCCCCTGTGGCCCTGTGCTGTGCCGTGCCGTGCGCGCGCGCGTGATGGGATCGCCGGAGGCAGCCACTGTGCGGCGAATTATTAAGACGGCTCGAACGGGCACACGGGCTTTTCCTTGCATTTCCATCGTCCCCTCCCCGGCACGCGCGCGCGCGCTAATATAAGGCGCGCGGGCCGGCGCGGCGAGCAGGGAAACCGAGCGGCGGTGAAGTAGGAGGCGCGTAGCCGCGTGGAACAGTAGCCGCGCGGCGCGAGAAAAGAGGAGCGTGGCGTGGTGGCGCGGTAGTGGGCTGGCCGTCTCGGAGTCGTGTAGCTGCAGCTGCCGGAACTGGGAGGGAGCGAGTGGGAGTGAGAGAGAGAGAGGAAAGGGACGGCGGCACGGCACACAGGCGCACAGTGCACCACACACGCGGAAGCGTTATTTTAAGGGCGGCGCCACCACTGTTGTCGCCTGCTCCGCTTCGCCTCCCCTTGGGCCTCCGCTCCCTCCTACCGAGCTCTCTCTCCCTCTCCCTCACTCCTCCCACTACCTGTCTCTCTCTCCTCTCGCTTCCTCTCTCTCTAGTAGCTTGAGAGGAGGAGGAGGTCAGAGGAGGGCGGGGTAGGAAGCCACAAACGAGAACGGAAACTGAGCACGGCGGCGGGTGGCAATGGAGACCGGCGGCAGCGGCGGCGGCGGGAGCGACGACGTCCGCGGGCTCAAGTTCGGCAAGAAGATCTACTTCGAGCAGGACACGGCCGCCGGCGGGAGCGGGGCGGCGGCTGCGGCCGGCGGCAGGAAGGGGAAGGGCGCGGCCACCGGCGGCGGCGGGCCGCCCGCCGCCGCGCCGCCGAGGTGCCAGGTGGAGGGCTGCGGCGTGGATCTGAGCGGCGCCAAGCCGTACCACTGCCGCCACAAGGTGTGCGCCATGCACACCAAGACGCCGCGCGTCGTCGTCAACGGCATCGAGCAGCGCTTCTGCCAGCAGTGCAGCAGGTCAGGAAATTTCAAACTCTTTCTTTACTCCTTCCGTCTCCCTGTACCACCCCAAATTGGGTTCGGAAAATTGTTCATCCCTGTGGAGCAGATGACTGCTTCGGTCTATTGCTCTGCTCGTGGTACCTAGGGAGCTAGGATCCTCAGTGGCTGAATGTACCACATGTAGCTCTGGGGAAAAAATTTTCAGAAGCTAATTAACCTCTGCAATTGGGCTCATCTACCTCTCTTTTTAAACTGAAACGCAACGGTTTTCTGAAGATTTGCACACACCTAACTCTCTTCAACAGTCTTCACTGACGAGTTAAATTCATGTGCTGTGCACATGAGTTCGTAGAATCGTGGTAATACGACATCCGTAGAATAGGATTCTGGGAGTACCGTTGGTGTGCAATTGCATGGTGGGCGTGCGTCAAGTAGATGTAAAATTGGGCAAGTGGAATCTGACCAGAATAGTAAGGGACATAGATGTGAACATTCAGAGTATCTTGTCTGAGCAGCACATACTCCGTATATAGGAAGCCTAGATTTCTCTTTTTCTTATTCTACTGTAGGTAGCCTATGTGAATGGCTATTGGCTAGCACAGTACACCAGTACCTGTACGACACTATTTAATGCCCTAATGAAATGGAACAGAAGTTGGAAACAGGGCTCAGAAAGATGAAAATGTAACGGATTACTAGCTTTGCTGATGCTAAAATTAATCTCATGTTCATCTGTGACCTCATGTACTTCTTGCTTGTACTATAGGTTGGCAATGTTGTTTACCTTTGTTTAATCCAAATTAGTATCAAGTGTAAGGTCACACGCTCGCATCATAGTCCTAAATGCTGCTGTTAGTTGAACGTTTGATGAACTCTTTGGAGGGGGAATAGATTGTGCAACGGCCCTACTCATATTGTCTGTAGCCTTTTGCATCACCGGAAAAGAGAAGGTTCTGACCGTTCATCATCGATAGATAACCCTGTTTTTTCATTGATGAACATATCACTTTACTAAGGCTTTACGCGTGTCCACTCCCTGTGAATGATTGCAAGTGCTCTTCCCACATGGTAACCTTTTAAATCTTTTTTCATGGGGCCCTGATGTATGGATCTAATCATGAAAGGCGTGTCTTTGGTTAATGTTGCTATGTATACTTCGAAATAAAATGCTAGTTGAGGAGGATTAGAGAACACACGCCCAGCTTGTATTGATGCAGCTTTTCACATGACATGTGGTTTGCTTTGTATGTTTATTCACTTGATGCGAGTTGGTATTAAGATACAAGTTAGTGGCAGAGTCTCGATTACTGAGTTAACAATTCCCCTCTTTCCATGTGCAAGCAATTTTTTCTTTTTCTACGTTGCTGTTGATCAGCGCATATTCCTTAGCCTGCTTTGTTATGTATAAAATTTAAGGTATGCAGAAGTATTATGAGTTAGTAACATTGTTCCATTTTAGTTCGTTTAAAAAATACGCCGTTCGATTTTAAATTATAACTCCTCTGATTTATGGATGCTACCTATTTTATCGACAGTTGTTTCTTGGTAGTTTAAAAAAACAATTGTTTATTTTTTCTTAGAAAAAAACAATTGTTTCTTGTGATGTGCCCAAGTAATTGACATTCTATATAGGTTGTCTTGTCAGTTGTGACCCTGTTTTCAGTAAAATCACCTGTTAAGTCTGTAGTGAGTAAATCTATTGTTCACTCTGATCGCAGGTTCCACCAATTACCTGAATTTGACCAAGGAAAACGCAGCTGCCGCCAACGCCTCATAGGTCACAATGAGCGCCGGAGGAAGCCACTGCATGGACCTCTCACTTCACGCTACGGCCGGCTTGCTGCATCATTCCAAGGTATGAAGTGCCTCGCCTTGTTATGACTATGAACCCATGGTCCTCCTTTTTCAAATGCATATGCTGATCTGCTGTGTTTTCTGGAATATCTTGTTTCTTCAGAGCCTGGCAGGTTCAGAAGCTTCCTGCTGGACTTCTCGTACCCAAGGGTTCCGAGCAGCGTGAGGGATGCATGGCCAGGAATTCAGCCCGGCGGCGACCGCATGCTGGGCACCATCCAGTGGCAAGGGGACCATGAACTTCACCCTCACCGCGGTGCAGCTGCGGGCTACGGCAACCACCATGCATACAACGGCCATGGCGGCGGCTCGGTGGCAGGGCCTTCTTCAGTGCTCCCCGCTGCTGCCTTCGAGCTCCCGCCGGGCGGATGTGTCGCAGGAGTTGCCACCGACTCCAGCTGTGCTCTCTCTCTTCTGTCAACAACTCAGCCATGGGAAGTGACCCAAAGTGCCAGCCACAACCGGTCCCCAGCAATGTCCGCGGCCAGCGCGTTCCAGGGCACCCCGGTGGCGCCCTCCCTCATGGCGAGCAGCTTCACGGCGGCCGGCACCTGGGCTGGCCCCCGGAGCCCCGCGGAGGGCGCCAGGAGCGTGGAGCATCACGAGGATGCTCTGCACCTTGTCCAACCAGGCCCGGTCCACCACGTGCACGGCCACATCTCCGGCGAGCTCGAGCTCGCGCTGCAGGGAGGCGGGCCGCCGAACCCGCCGCCGGTTCACCATGGCGGCGCCTCCAGTGGCACCTTCAGCCATTCCAGCAGTGCAATGAACTGGTCCCTGTAGGCACGGAGACGGAGCCTTTACCCCCAGCACTGCGTTCCTCCGGTCGCCGCCACGCCACGAGACATGGAGCACCTGGGCGCCCTGGTTTTGTGCGCCTTGCATTGCCGACTCTGTTTTTCAGGGTGGAACGGGGGATTCCTAACTGGGTAGATCGCCGTGAGTCCCTCTTCCCGTGTAGCCCATTGCGCCCATGAACTCGATCCAACACCTGATCCTATAATTCTAGAACTCCGTAGCCTGAATTATTCAGTTATGATTTATGAACATGCTTGTCAAATGTCAAGTGACCTGTCACTATTAAATTCCTCGTGTTGTTGCTTACTAGTTTGCAACTCAAATAAATCATCATGTTCGTGTCTGCTCGTAGCCTAGTAACAATTCTTGGAAGTGGACAAATTTGGTGTTTGATGAATGGAGGTCCAAATTGATTTGGGAGTTGCGACGCGCCCGCGCAAATCTCACGCATGTAACCAGTGTTCAGCACTGCTCTGCCTAGAAAAGATTCCAAACTTAAGCTGCGGCTTCGGCCGTTCCATATACTTTCATACTTTCCAAACTCTGTTTTCGTGGATGAACCCGACTCCATGTCGGTAGCAACTCGTAGCTCCATACAAGTCCAATGTAATCTGTTACGGATCTCGGCGCGCATCAGTTGGATCGCATTGCGTCGGTAGATAGATCGATCGGCACCGTACCGTACCTCCGCGAGTTGGTTGGCATGCCATGTGCTTGGCGGCGGACACCGTCGACGCCGGCGACGAGGAGTTCGTTAGGGCGCCGCCGTCGGGCGACCCGGCTTGGTCCCGGCACGCGCGCGGCGGCGGCGGCGAGGACCCGCTCCGCCTGCTCATCGAGACGTGGGTGGAGGGCGTCCGCGCGGAGGCCGGCATGCCGGCGCTCTCGGCGGCCATGTACCGCCGGCGGCGCGCCGCCGACCACCTGGACGTGGCCCTCGAGTTCGCGCAGCGGCGCAGGGCGGCGGTGGGCCTGCAGGACGACGAGCTGTGCCGCTCCGTGCTGGCCGCCATGGACGCCGAGGTGATCGGCTCCTGCGCCTACTGCGGCTGCAACTTCACCGTCGTGGCAGTGGTGGACATGGCGGAGCTGGGTGCCGTCTGCGGCGTCTGTGGCCGTCGGTTGCTCGTGCACGACCCGGTGGCGCCGGTCCGCGATCTACCGGAGAACGCGGACGAGAGGTGGAAGGGATGGCTGCCATGGTAGATGGCCGGTGATCGAGGGCGCGTACGCGCGCGATTTTGATGACTAGAACAGCTGTAGCCCTGTTCTGACACTTCGCTGTTGTCTTTCCGACTCTTGAGCCATATTCTCAGATTTTAGCGAAAGACTTCAGTAATACGAGTAGCTCATGAGGATGCTTTGATGTTTGTGGTATATTTGTGTGTTGTTAAATGTGGCGGAGCCAGCTACATTCCAGGAACACCCAACAAATTTATTAGCATCTCTTGTATAATTCAGCTAACATGTATATATGCTTTGTGGTGGACCAAAAGAAACTGTTATCTTGGGTAAATCACACAGCAGGTCAGAACAACTGAGATGCGTGCTCTCTGAAGTTTGAAGTACTTGTTGTTATCTTGTACACTATTTGCTACACAGTGAAGTTATTATGAACATTGATAATTCTTGAACTGAATATTGCCATTTTATTTTGCTTGGGTAGTGGGAATACCTAACTCAAAAATCCTTACTCCGCTGGTAGACAATATAGCACGCGGAAACAATCAAAGTATGGATGATGTTTCATCGAGAAAAATGAATATATATGCTGTACATACATGTTCTCGAAAAAAAGATGTACGTTGTCGGTATTATTGTCAAAATATTCGATTTTGTCATTAAATTACATTTTACGATTTTTCCATGAAAAACTTGATTTTGTGACTTTAGTATATAGAACCTTTGTTTTTATGATTTTTTGTATGTTTATGTTTTTAATTAAAGACCTTCAATTTAAATCTACAATTTTGATAACATCTTGCTATTCGTATTCGTACTATTCATGATGGAGAATTTTTATGCACACGGATGAGGATTTAGTAATAATTTTGCTATCAATTTTTTCAAACTTTACAGTGGTATAAGTAACAATTGGATAACCCTTGGGTGTATAAACCGTGTTATCTTAGCTGTTCTAGGATTCAGATATATCAATGCAATCTAAGGGGAAAACAATAGCACTTCGTAGCAAAACTAGCAATGTTGTCTTCTACACGTTAACGCATAACAAAAACAAAAGTGAATTAGTTTTAAGAAAACAAAAAGAATGTGAATTTGGTTCCGGGATTTCATTTAGTACTACCTCCGTTACAAATTACTATTCGTTGTTTACCTTTTCGTTTAACGTTTGACCATTCGTCTTATTTAAAAAATTCACAAGTATCATTTATTTTGTCTATAACTTACTTTATCATCATATATATACTTCAAATATAACTTATTGATCTCTATATTTGGACAAATATTTTGAATAAGACGAATGGTCAAAGATTGTGGAAAAAAATCAACAACGAATATTAATTTAGAACGAAGGTAGTAGTATACAAGCACATTAAAAATTGAGGGTTCACAATTTGGCCCAATAAATAAGCAGTCTTAATCAACTAGAAAAAGTCCATTCCACAACCCTCATCTATCTTTGTCGTCCGATTTGAGACCCTCAACCGCAAAACCAGCTGCTCGATGCACCCCAACTATTGAAACCGTCCATTTTTCAACCCTCGTTGGTTTTGATGACTCTTTTGGCCTACGTGGCTCCACATAGGCATGTCCCTGGCCTCCGACGCGTCCTCTGGCCCGGGCAGTGGCATCCAGGGGCGCCATCTGGGGGTGCGCGGAGCGGCCAAGCGAGGCGGCCACGCTCCGGCGGCGACGGCGGCGTTCGGGGCCCAGGACAAGGACAAGGACCGCACCGGTGGCGGCGACCGCCGGGAGGTCATCGTCAAGATCAACGCCGAGCTGCAGTTGCCGATGTCGCTCCACGCCGCGGCCTGCGTGTCCCATAACAGCTCCGCCGTCAGCACGCCGCGGTGGGCGTGCTCGCCGCGGAGTCCGCATCCGGGTCGAGCGCGTCGACCTCGCCCGGCGACGTGGCCCGCTCCAGCGACCCGTTCATCTTCAAGAACCGCCCGCCGAGGGAGCCCAGCGAGGACTCGCCCAGCCGCAGGGAGTCCGGCCTGTTCGACGACGAGGACGAGGACGAGGACCCAGCCACTTGACCCGTCGGACATGGCTATGTGGCACCGCGTAGGCCAAAATAGCCATCAAAACCACCGAGGGTTGAAAAATGGACAGTTTCAATAATTGGGGTGTATCGAGCAGCTGGTTTTGCGGTTGAGGGTCTCAAATCGGACGACAAAGATAGATGAAGGTTGTGTAATGGACTTTTTCCTAATAAACTGCTGGGGTGCTCGTGTTTGGTCTGTCGTCACGTGCGGGAGCCCAGAAAACGTTTCAGGCCTTGAACCTGCCGTGGGTGGGCGGTGTGGGAGCGTAGTGGGCCTGGTCATCTCAAATAAAAACTCCTGGATCTACAGGGAGAACATTAGCGAACCGAAAAACTGATCTTAGATTAGTTGGTAAAGTTTTTTTTTTACAGTGTATTTGCCCACCAAAATTTAACCGACGTTCAGTGGTAGGCGACGTCCCCGTCGACAACGAGCCACTTGTGGTGACTTCGTGAATCTCAAGATCGGATTTGCTGGCCCAACCTATCGAAGGTGCTCAAAAAAGAAAAAGAAAGGAACCTGCAATCCTGTGCCGAGCAATTGAGGTGCTTGCATATGAGATCGACTGTCTTTGTACATAAAAGTGCAAAAGCACATGTGAAATTGGAAAAACCCACAACGGGAACTCTGAAAATAAATTGTGATGGTGCCTACTTATATGCAACAGGAACAGGTGGTTGGGGATTTATCATTGGTGATGAGGAGGGAGATGAGATAAGTGCAGCCTGCAGCGAGCTCATCATTGGCTGCTGGAACCCTGTTTCAGTGAGCTCGAATTAGACGAGGAGTTTGATTGCAGTGATTCCTCGCGAAATTTGTCTATTTGGGGGCCTTACGGACTGCAAGTCGTTGAGGTTGATTGGCCTTTGCTCGCCGGATCTAACAAGCACGCAGTTGATGTTCGTGATCTTGTCATCTCCGCTCAGCAGCCACTACACCGAGCTCGTCTTCAACTCTTCATGTCAGCCTGCTTCTGGATCTCCCATGCTGCAATGCGCTGGTGGCGGAGGGCTTGGCCTATCTATCAGACTTGTGGCCAAACTTGTGATATGAGTGCGAAGGCGTGAGGTGCACACACGCGGTCGAACAATTGCATTGCCCGTCAGCGTCTTTTTCAAGCATTTACCTAAATAGATATTTTAAAACGAAATAAAACATATCGTTGTATTATTGTGCACAAGACATTAAACCGGGAAATATCTTGATCTAAAACTTGGACTCCTTTATCCATAGCAAATATCTAAAACTTGAATTTTGTGAAAGATTGAATGAATGCCTCTCGCCCTCTCCCCTAAAGAAAACAGTGCTATCGTTATCATCTCTCTAGAAAAAAACAATAGAAGAAAAGACAACGCTCTGTTTGGCTTGCACAGGGACATGGACGGCAGCTCAAGCTAAACAAGGACGCGCCTGCGGCGTGGGTGCGTGGCATCCTGGGAATCTGGGACCCGCCGACGCGCCCATCGCTGACATCGACGGCCGTCGAGGACGTGGCTCTCTGTGCTCGTAGTACTAACCGGACGTCCAGACCCAGCTATAAATTCCATAGGGCTATTCCCGATGGGATTTTATTTTCGTAGTTTCAAAAATATCACAAAAACAAATAGATATTTAATTTAAAAATAAAATAATTAATACAACGCTTTGTTTTATTTTAGTGTTTTATACACCATGCATGAACACAGAAATTTGTTGAAAACTGTGTATACAGAGTTTAGATAAAACCTATTTCATCTCTCCTTTTATTAACCCTTTATCACATCATCTAAAATGCTAACTTGACATCCTATTTGATATACATATGAAACCCCTAAAATTTTACACTGGAACTAGCCTTGTCACCCATTCACCCGTCGTTAGCTCTCATTTTTTTTCTACCACGTAGCGAGGTCCTACCCCCCACGATGCATCTCTGTCTGCGTGAACCGTATCGTCTGATCCAAAATTCGTGGTCACGGTGTCTTAATTTCGTCTTGGCTTCCGATGCGTAAAGTGTTGAAGACAAGATTTGTAAGTGACCACACATAGGATATTTTGATAAAATGGCAATTAGATAAAATGAGATGAAAACAATATTTCGTAGATCCAATTTAGGTGGAAAACAATTTTAAAAATGCACATAATTTATATAATAATTAATTAATTTGTGATTTTTAATAATGGTAGTACAATAAAAAGGATTTTATCATTCTCTCTTCTTTTTTTTTTGAAATCACATCATTCTCTCTTCACATTGCATGATATTTTGGACAATGCGACGTGGAAGAATTAGCCTCAGAATCTCCTATTCTAATAATGTCCTAAAGATCATACAAACAAGATGACTAAGCTACTTTACATGCCAGTAGATTAATACGAAGAGAGAAGTAAATGTCGCTCATATACTAATATGGCAGTACGTAGAGTATGGTATGGGAACCAAGGAGTGAAGAAGTGAGAACTGAGAAGTGAGATGAGAATAGGTAAAGAAAGAGGATAAAAGTATTTTTTAAAAGAAACCAAACCATCAACCGGGAATAAAGTTTCTAATTTTCCAAATATACTGTTTGGAAGAGCTGGCTGCAGCAACGCTTCAACCAACATCCAATTATCAGTTTCTAATCTCTCGCCGATAGTGTATTGGTGTTTACAGAATATGCCAAGTACGTAAACTATTGTACAGTATGTAGTAGACAGACAGAGTACGCTTCAGCACTAGTAGCAAGACGCGACGGCTTTGCCTCACCCGATACACCCGGCCCTATCAGCGACGGCGACTTGGTATCGATTGGCGCCGCGCACCTTCCCGGTGTCCGAACAATTCGAGTAAGCTCCAGGTCCAGGCTAAACAATTCCATAATTTCCATTATCGGCAAATATCAAAGCCTCGATCATTGCCCCCGATGCGCACGTATCAAGTCAAACGCCCGGGACTACCGCGCCGGCGCATAAATTCTGCCGCATCAACCCCGGCGTCGACGGCCGTCATCGTCGGTGCCGCGGCGCCAGATGCCGGCGGGCTCCCCACACCCAGAGGCACGCTGCGGCAGCGAGCGCAGGCACTGTACGATCTACTAGTGACAGGCAGCTTCGCCCACCAATCACCACCGCGCGCCAATCCGCCCGTGACCCTGCTGCGCCGGGGGACCGTGCGGTGGCCGGCTCATCGCGCGCGCGGGCCTCGTCGACCAACGATCACCACCGCGCGCGACGCCGGAGTAGTAGGTCGCGCGCGGGGGCCGGATCACCGAACCGAAACGAACGAGCTCGCGGCAACGTGGACCTCGTGGCGGTAAAAAAAATAAAAAATTGCCGCCGGCCGGGCCGGCTTCAATTCAGGCGTCGCGTCCGTCGCTGCACGGGTCACACCGGGATCGATCGCCAGATCGGATCGCTGGTCCCCGCCCGGGGGGCTGTCCCTCGCGCTGTAGTCCCCAGCGCTGCTCCATGCATGTCTAATAACCCTCGTACTATACGGAGTACATGCATATCCGTATACGTTTCCTCTAGAAGAAAAAGATAATGTTAGACGCATGCATGTGTCGCAGCGGTATCCACATAGCAAGGGATCGTTTGGGACAGGGACCCCGGGCTCGTCCTGGCTATATATAACAGCTAGCCGGGACCCGAAGGTGCAGCGGTAACCCAGCTAGCTGTACCTACAGCTCCAGCAGTAGGCCGGAGCCAGCCAGCCATTTCCGGTTCCCAGATCTCTAGTGGCCGGGCATGGGTGTCGGGACCGGGATGGCGAGGCGGCTCCTCGCCGCCGTTCTCCTCGCGGCCCTCGCCTGCGGCGGCGCGCACGCCAAGTTGAACAGGTACAGCTTCCCCAAGGACTTCGTCTTCGGCACCGGCTCCGCCGCGTATCAGGTGATCCCAAGTTCCAGCAGGCAGCACGTACCCGCATTTCCTAGCTAACTGCCTACTGCAAGTACATATGTACTCAGTCGCGGACTGTTTTGTTTTTGCCTGAATGATAAGTTGGTGCGTTGCAGTACGAGGGAGCTTACAATGAAGGAGGCAAAGGGCCGAGCATATGGGACAAGTTCACCCACATCCCAGGTATATGGACGACTCTCTCGATCTTCATTACCGTATGTACCGGTCTCTGCAAGGAGAGCAACACCCGAAAGTACGTGACTGGGTAATGGTTGCAGGAAAAATCAAGAACAACGACACCGGCGACGTGGCAGAGGACATGTACCACCGATACAAGGTGACCGGCAGACTGGCAGCACTGACCCTGCCATACGGCCGGAGCGTTTTGAATCTATCAGCTGAAACCGAACGGTGCGGTCGACCAGTACTGAGATTGACCAAACTGTTTGCAGGAGGATGGGCAACTCCTCAAGGACATGAACTTGGACGCCTTCCGGTTCTCCATTGCCTGGACCAGAATCCTGCCAAGTGAGCTGCTATGCTCAACTCTCAAGGCGGTTTTCCCCCAACCGCATGTGCGCACACACGCTATCGTGCGGCTGGGGGACACGCCTCGCGATTCTCGCCCGCACCCACGCCCGCGCGCCGCCGCCGCTCCGCCATCGCCGCCGCCGCCGTCGCTCCGCCATTGCCGCCGTCGCACATGTCTTCCTCTCAATCCTCACATGCCGTCGCAACTCTCACCGCGCCGCCGCCGACCCGACCGCTGCCGTGACATTTGCCGCCGCTCTGCCGGCCCAACACGCGGCCGCCGCATGTGCAACACGCCGCCGGGCCGCCGGCATCTTCTTCCTCGCCGCCGGCAGGTGCCAACACGCGGCCGCCGCATGTGCAACACGCCCCCGGGCCGCCGACATCTTCTTCCTCGTGTGCGGCACCATGGCGGATGGGGAGAAGAAGGGTGGCGGCGGGTGGGGAGAAGAAGGGAAGCGGCGGGTCGGCATCTCGCCGCGGCATGTCGAACATGCAGCTCCGCAGCGGGTCGCCGGCGAGGAGAAGAGAGAGGAGAGGAGCGGGCGGAGCGGACGATGGCGGACAGAGCAGGCAAGGAGAAGGAGAGAGAGAAGAGAAAGGTGAGTCGTTGCACGAATCTTAAAGTACACGTGTGCGGTAGGCGATAAGGTGTGTGCCCACATGGGGTCGTGGTCTTGACCATCCGCTCAACTCTCAACGCATCACAAAATCAGTATAACCGTTGTTTATAACAGTGACACGGTCACAAAAAATAGATACCACAATTTAACCATTTTCAAAGTTTGTACCAAATAAATGTTGGCATCCAAAATTATTTTACACCCCCATAGCAAAATAAAGATATATAATAATTTATTTGGGACCTCAAATGTTGTTCCACGTACCCCATGCTCATTTAGTACTAACAGAGATTCGTGTCACGTGTCATCACGTGCTCTCTGCAGATGGCTCCCTGAGTGGAGGAGTTAACAAAGAAGGTGTGGCCTTCTACAACAACCTCATCAACGAGGTCATAGCCCAAGGTATCCAAGTGTCGTCTAATCACCCTTTGCATCCATGCGACCATGCATGCATGCAGCTTGTTCGCACCCAAAATTGACAGGCCGAGTGCAACCGGTCAGACCGGTTCTAGGAAGCGGTCAGACCGGTTTCCCTGTAGCTGATCTGGCAACAGCCAAACCGGTCTGACCGGTTTGTCAAAGCGGTCTGACCGGTTTCACTCCGAGTTGGAGTAGAATTAGTAGTCCTAGTTGGTTCCAAATTGTAAAAGGATTCCTTGCGGGGCAAGACCTCCCCACCCTATAAATATAAAGGGCCGTGGCCGGTTGAGAGTTATCATCCAATCGATCAAACATTATCTTTTACTTTTTACCTCTAAACCCTAGCTTTTCCAACCCCTTTGCTTTCCTTGCTTGTCTCTACGGCGTTCAAGGAGGTTCTGAGTGGCCTGACCGATCTCAGAGCAACCCTAGGTGCGCCATCTCCGACGGGGTCCCTCCCGAGGTGGTGATCCTAGGTCCATCCCGAAGCTCCCGAGGGAAACCGGTCTGACCGGATCCCTAAACCGGTCTGACCGGTTTTCGTGGTGCTGCAGCGAGTTCATCGTTTCTTCGTTTGCGCGATCCGGCGCTCGTGTGTGTTGACCAGAAAAGGCGTCAACATACTTTTGGCGACTCCGCTGGGGACTATAGAAGATCTGGTTGTCAAAGACCGTTCGAATCTAAGCTCCAGACAAGATGGGATCTCGATGTGATCTTGATACGGATAACATCATCGCGGCTTCATTGGAAGATCTTACTCCGGAGGAGCAGAAGAATTTTGAGACGCTACAAGAGTTCATGAAGATGCAATTTTTGGCTGGCGTCAAGAAAGATCGTCATGGCAAGACGGCAAGAGTGCAAGAATTTGAGCTACCGGCGATCAAGTTAAACGACAATCGAGTTGAGGTAATACCCGCTGTAAGTAAATCACAAAACACTCCTTCTACTGCTATTCCTAAAAATAGTGTAGAAAGTGATGAATTGCTTGCCTCAAATATTGCTCGTTTAGAAAGATTAGAGGATCTCAAGAAAGATAGGGCTACTACTTGCTTTAACAATAATGAAACTAGTAGTAGCGCTCCTAAAATTAATTCTAGTAGGGGAGTTTTTCCTAGCTTGGCACCTGTACCTACTGTTAATACTGAAAAATATATGTATGGTATGCCACCTGAATTCGCCATTGGTCAATCCCTGCCATTCCAACCGACCGGGCCAAACATGGCCAAACCGGTCAGACCGGATCAGGGAACCGGTCAGACCGGTCTGACCAGTGCGCTTGAATTAGTGCATGAGCAACCTATACCGCTTTCTGTTTCACCTGATTCGATGGTTTATGCTCACACTAATGCTTTAGGTACTGCTAGACCTCAATTTAGTACAACGGTTAATACATCTGCTCAAAGAAACGTTATACCTGATGATGTGTTTGAAAGTTATAGGCTAGCTCAAGCTAAGATTGCTCCCTACTTAAATAAGATGAATTTGGAGAATAATGTACAACCACAACAGCCAAATAATCCTAACTGGGTTGAATTTAATAAATTTAGGGAAGATTTGGCTAATGTGGTAAAAACTAAACTTGGTGTTGATATCGGTAATACAAATTTGTATCAAAAACCATATGATGCTGAGTTTGATAATTTTCCTCTTCCACGTGGTTGGCGTATGCCTGATTTAATTAAATTTAGTGGGGATGATGACCGAACCACATGGGAGCATATTAGTCAATACATAGCTCAACTAGGAGAAGCGGGTGCTTATAATGCTCTTAAAGTGCGTTTATTTTCTTTATCATTGACTGGCACCGCTTTTGCTTGGTTTTCTTCACTTGCTCCCGGTTCTATTATATCTTGGGATATGTTAGAGCGTAAATTTCATGATCACTTTTATAGTGGGAGTTTGCAATTGAAATTGACAGATTTGACATCGGTCAGACAAAGTAGAGATGAAACTGTTTCTGCTTACATTAAGAGATTTAAAGAAACTAAAAACCGTTGTTTCAATTTGTCAATCACTGATATGGACCTTGCTGATATTTGCTTAAAAGGTCTAAGGTCGTCCATAAGAGATAGAATAGAGGGTTCTAATTTTCTTTCGGTTGCACAAGTTCAAATTAGAGCTTTAGTTGTTGAAAACCGAATGAATAAAGAAAAAGAAAGAGATACTTCTAGATCACGTCGTTCCAATGTTCATATAATTGATTATGAGTCTGATGATTCGAGTGATAGTGATAAAGAAGTACTTGCTGCTGAATTTGTATGGCCCTCTAAAGAAAAAACTTACTCTTGTACATCACTTAAGCCAGTCAACAAAGGTCGGCAAGAAGAAGTTAAGTTTACGTTTGATGTTTCCAAGTGTGATCGCATTTTTGATGAATTACTTAAATCTGGAAATATCAAATTATCTCATAAATTGCCTCCACTTGAAGAATTGAAAAGGCGTGCATATTGCAAGTTTCATAATACTTATTCTCATGCCACTAATGATTGCAATGTGTTTCGTCGACAGGTTCAATCGGCCATAAATGAAGGTCGTTTGACATTCCATGAGATGCAAGTGGACAAAGCTCCTTTCCCTGTCAACACTATGGATTTACAGCAGTCTAAGGTCTTAGTTCGGCCGCATCAAGCCGAAGCAACCAAAGGAAAGAATGTTGTGATTGGTGAAGCGAAAACCGATTTGAGGGGAAAAGAGTTAATTCGAGAAGTTGCATGTGAGATAACTTCAGATGGCAAGGAGACATTCAAGGTCACTGTGAGAGCCTCTGAAAATGGGGGGCAAGGGTCGACCGTTCCCGCCGAGCGAAGACCGTTTGAGCCTGTACAGGCCAAACCGGTCAGACCGGTTAGGGAAAGCCGTCCGGAGATTGGAAATTGGAAACTCAATATTGCAAAGAATCAGGGGAGTACTATTAGGTCAAAGGTCACCTTTGATATGTTATTTGACAAGTACTCCAATCAAAAGGCCGTTACAAGTGATCGGCCGTTAAAAAAGAGATTGAGAGTGCCTCCATATCAAGAAGAATGTCCTCAGCCAAAGAGGAATTTTGTTCAACAATGGGAGGCACCGAGTTCATGTCCACCCCGTCCAGTTTATGATGATAATGGAGTGATGTGGGTACCATATCAACAATCTTTTCAACATGGATGGGGAGGACCGCGAAGGCCAGCATTAGACAGGATCTCAAGACCTGGACAAGACCGTTTGGTACCTTGCCAATCCGGTCAGGGTCACCAGACCCAACCGGTCAGACCGGTTACACAAACCGGTCAGACCGGTTTCCTTGGGAAATCGGCAAAACCTCCTATGAAGCAAGTTTACAAGCCAAAACAGCGTGAGGAGGTGCATAAGATGGATATTGACCCAGAGAGAACTACAAATCAAGATATTATTCAGATTGGGTTGATAAACGTTCCCCTTGGAAACGGTGGCAAAGGACCGATTGTCACGGATAATCAGGTTAAGGCACCTATTCAGAAGGGTTCTGTTGCCAACGATAAAGCCAGTGGGAGTGGTTCTAACTCCAAATGCTTTTTGCCAAGATGGTGTCCTCCTGGTTTATCTCGTACTCAAAGGAGGAAGCTTCAGCGCTTGAGGTTTCAGGAGATGAAGGAGAAAGAGCTAGAGAAGCAGAGGGACGAAGCATTCAACAAGTACAGGCCCATGATTCCACAAGGAAAAGAATGGAAAGCTAAGATCAGCTCTCAGGCAGAACCGGTCAGACCGGTTCAGGAGTCGGTCAGACCGGTTGAACCGGTCAGACCGGTTGACGAAAGCGGTCAGACCGCTTTGCCCGACGCGCCACCCGGTTTTTCTTCTCCTTCTCCTATGATTTGTGATGGCAAGCTATCATCGGTATCTACTTCAGAGGACGATGAAGAGCTTGTTGATTATGGTTTTTCTCCTGAACATACAAATTTTGAGCTTAACGTAATTCATATGTCTATGGATGGTTATGTATTGTCAGAAGAAAGCGTTGCTCAGCTTGATTTTGGTCCAAAGGAGGCTATTTTCCAGAAGCCCAAGGCTGATGAGAGTCATCTGAAGGCTTTATACATGAAGGGTCATATTAATGGCAAGCCTATTTCTCGCATGCTAGTGGATGGAGGGGCGATAGTTAACTTGATGCCGTATTCTCTGTTCAAGAAGCTGGGAGGTTCAGATGAGGAGTTGATCAAGACCAATATGACCATCAGCGGCGTTGGAGGAGGCGAACCTATGGGCGCCAAGGGAGTTGCTTCTATGGAGCTCACTGTTGGAAGCAAGACTTTGGCTACTGCGTTCTTCGTCGCTGAGACACAAGGTAACTACAGTTTAATCCTTGGTCGTGATTGGATTCATGCAAACCAATGTGTGCCTTCTACTTTGCATCAATTTTTAATTCAATGGATAGATGATGAAGTAGAGGTCGTTCATGGAGATACATCGGCTTGTGTTGCAGTGGCCGATAGTTGTTCTTTGGATGATCATGAGAATCTTAAGTGTTTATCTGGTTTGGATTTATCTGATTGTGAGATCATTGGTTGCACCAAAGATGGCTTTGCTACTGCTGTTATGAGGCCGATCGGAGATCTGGCTATACCATCTCTTATGATTTGATGGATCCGAATCTAGAGTGGTTACAGCAGAGGCGTGAACACTATCGGGCGCATAAGAACGATATGTGTGAAGCCATTGAAGATTTTGATGATTTGAGCAAGTTAGGACAAGGGTTTACGTCGGTCGATCCTCTAGAGGAGGTAGATATTGGTGATGGTACTGTGCCTAGGCCGACATTTGTAAACAAGAATCTTGATCCTTTGTTTAAATCTGAGTTAATAAAGTTATTAAAGGAGTATGTTGATTGTTTTGCATGGAGTTACAACGAAATGCCTGGTTTAAGTCGTGATTTAGTTGAACATCGTTTACCTATTAAACCTGGTTTTAGGCCTTTTAAACAGTCTCGTAGAAACTTTAATCCTGATATTTATGACCGAGTGAAAGAAGAAATCAATCGGTTGCTAGATGCTAAATTTATTAGGCCTTGTCGATATGCTAATTGGATCTCTAATATTGTGCCTGTTGAAAAGAAAGGAACAAGAAAGCTTCGTGTTTGCATTGATTTTAGAGATCTTAATAGAGCTACTCCTAAAGATGAATATCCTATGCCTATAGCTGATTTTCTTGTTAATGCTGCATCTGGACATAGAATTCTTAGTTTTCTTGATGGTAATGCTGGTTATAATCAAATATTTATGGCCGAAGAGGATGTAGCCAAAACGGCCTTTCTATGTCCGGGTTTTGTTGGTCTATTTGAGTGGGTAGTAATGACTTTTGGTTTAAAGAATGCCGGTGCTACATATCAGAGGGCTATGAATTTGATTTTTCATGATTTGCTTGGCATTATAGTAGAAGTTTATATCGATGATATTGTTGTTAAATCGGCTGGAGTAGACTCTCATTTAGCTGATTTAAGACTTGCATTTGAAAGAATGCGTCGATATAAGTTGAAAATGAATCCACTCAAATGTGCTTTTGGTGTATCGGCTGGGAAGTTCTTGGGATTTGTTGTACATGAAAAAGGCATAGAGATAGATCCTAAGAAGATTGAAGCTATTAACAATGTAAAGGCTCCTACTTGCAAGAAAGATTTGCAAAGGTTCTTGGGCAAAGTAAATTACTTGAGGAGATTTATTTGTAATTTGTCCGGGAAGGTGAATGCCTTTACTCCTTTACTTCGGTTGAAGAATGACATTAATTTTACTTGGGGGGCAAAACAACAAGAGGCATTTGATGAGATCAAGCAATATTTATCTTCGCCACCCGTTCTTCAAGCGCCTAAGAGTGGGATTCCATTCAAGTTGTATGTGGCGGCGGAAGAAAATGTCATTGGAGGTGTTTTGACTCAAGAAACCGAAGGAAGGGAACATGTGGTTGCATATGAGAGTAGAAGATTAGTGGATGCCGAAACAAGGTACACTTTTATTGAGAAGTTATGTTTATCATTATATCATATTTGTACCAAGTTGAGGCATTATCTTTTACCAAGTACTTGTATAGTAGCATGTCAAACCGACATAATTAAATACATGTTGCACAAACCAATCTTAAGTGGTAGAGTCGGCAAATGGGCTTATGCTTTAGTTGAATATGACTTGCATTGTGAACCATTAGCTTCAATGAAAGGTCAAATAGTAGCTGACTTTATTGTTGGACATAGAATAGATAAGCAACTTGATTTAAATGTCGGTTATGTTACTTTTACTCCATGGAAGTTGCATTTTGATGGATCGGTTTGCAAAAGTGGTTGTGGTATTGGAATTGTTATTACTTCTCCACATGGGGCTGTTTTTGAAGCACTTAACCGATTAGATCATAAATGTACTAATAACCAAGTCGAGTATGAAGCTCTTCTATTCGGATTGGGAATTTTGCATGACATGGGAGTAAGGCATGTGGAAGCTTATGGTGATTCTTTGCTGGTGGTACAACAAGTTTCTAAGGTATGTCAATGCTTAGATGGATTTTTAAATGCATATCTCGATAGATGCTTTGATATTATATCTTGCTTCGATGAGTTTGTGATTCGTCATGTACCACGAGAAAGGAATCCAAAGGCAAATGCTTTGGCTTAGCAAGCATCTGGTTATAACGTTCAGAAAAGAAAATTTCAAGAACAAAGACCGGTGTTTTTAGAAGCCGAGTGTTCTGTTCTGGAGGAACCGGTCGCACCGCTTCCTCAAACCGGTCTGACCGGTTCAACCGGTCTGACCGCTTTACAGAACCGGTCTGACCGGTTGCCTGGTGAAAATACTACTTCGGTTGTTGTTTGCAATCAAGACGAAGTGGATGATTGGAGAAAACCTTTGGTTAGTTATTTGCAAAATCCTAGCAGTACAGTTGACAGAAAAATTCGACGATGGGCTCTCAAGTTCGTTTTGGATGGTGATGAGTTGTATCGTCGGACTATTGATGGTTTGCTTTTAAAATGTTTGGGTCCTGACCAAGCTAGGTTAGCTATGGCAGAGGTTCACGAAGGAATTTGTGGTACTCATCAATCGGCTCCCAAGATGAAGTGGCTCCTTAGGCGAGCTTGTTTCTATTGGCCCAATATGATAGCCGATTGTTTTAAATATTACAAAGGATGTGAGGAGTGTCAAAAACATGGGGATATTCAGTTGGTACCTGCAGCATTGATGCATCCAATTATTAAGCCTTGGCCTTTCCGAGGATGGGGTTTAGATTTTGTTGGCAAGATTCATCCTTCTTCGACAAATGGTCATTGTTTTGTGATTGTGGCAACTGATTATTTTACTAAGTGGATGGAAGCACTTCCTTTGAAGCATATGATGCATAGAGAGGTGATTGAGTTTATTAGAGAAAATATTATACATAGATTTGGTATTCCACAAACTTTGACTACGGATCAAGGGACTTCATTCATATCCAAAGAGGTGCGTGAGTTTGTTAATTCTTATGGTATTAAACTTCTCAATTCATCTCCATATTATGCTCAAGCCAATGGTCAAGCTGAATCTAGCAACAAGACCTTGATAAAGCTCATCAAGAAGAAGGTGGAAGATCATCCTAAAAGGTGGCATGAGGTATTGTCCGAAGCTTTATGGGCTCATCGTATTTCTAAACATGGTGCTACTAAAGTTACTCCGTTTGAGCTTGTGTATGGTCAAGAAGCCGTTTTACCTGTGGAGGTGAATCTTGGCGCATATAGACTTGCAAAGCAAAATAATCTTGATGTTGATACATATTATGCTTTAATGATGGATAATATTGATGAAGTGACCGACAAGCGTTTGGAAGCTTTAGAAGAGATTGAAAAAGATAAGAGACGAATGGCGAGAGCATACAACAAGAAAGTGAAATTCAAGTCCTTTCAAGTAGGTGATTTGGTTTGGAAAACAATTTTGCCTATTGGATTGAAAAGCAACAAGTTTGGTAAGTGGTCTCCAAGTTGGGAAGGTCCTTTCAAGATTATGAAGGTTTGCTCAGGAAATTCTTACATAGTGGAAACTCTGCAAGGACAGCAGCTACCTAGAGCTCTCAATGGGAGATACTTGAAAAAATTTTATCCAAGTGTTTGGCAAAGTGCTTGATAGGACATGACCGATTTATAGGTAAGAAATCGCCCTTAGGACAAAATGGTCGGTGAATTCTGTGACATCGACCTTAGCATATTTTCTAGTGCATAAAATTTACTAGAAAACAGGGGGGCATATGTTCGCACCCAAAATTGACAGGCCGAGTGCAACCGGTCAGACCGGTTTTAGGAAGCGGTCAGACCGGTTTCCCTGTAGCTGATCTGGCAACAGCCAAACCGGTCTGACCGGTTTGTCAAAGCGGTCTGACCGGTTTCACTCCGAGTTGGAGTAGAATTAGGAGTCCTAGTTGGTTCCAAATTGTAAAAGGATTCCTTGCGGGGCAAGACCTCCCCACCCTATAAATATAAAGGGCCGTGGCCGGTTGAGAGTTATCATCCAATCGATCAAACATTATCTTTTACTTTTTACCTCTAAACCCTAGCTTTTCCAACCCCTTTGCTTTCCTTGCTTGTCTCTACGGCGTTCAAGGAGGTTCTGAGTGGCCTGACCGATCTCAGAGCAACCCTAGGTGCGCCATCTCCGACGGGGTCCCTCCCGAGGTGGTGATCCTAGGTCCATCCCGAAGCTCCCGAGGGAAACCGGTCTGACCGGATCCCTAAACCGGTCTGACCGGTTTTCGTGGTGCTGCAGCGAGTTCATCGTTTCTTCGTTTGCGCGATCCGGTGCTCGTGTGTGTTGACCAGAAAAGGCGTCAACACAGCTTATACATAAACAAATCCATGGTCAACGACATGTATATAATATAAGCCTATAACATTAACAAAAAACGTTCACTGTGTCCTCGCCAAGTGTTGACGTAAAATCCGCACCTCACGCCAAGCACACAGCAAGCCGAATTAGCTGGCTTCACACGTGGCCCGGGCTTTTGAATCCGGAAGCGTGCCAGTCAGTTTGCCTGAAAACTAACAAAGGGATAAAAACGTTTAGATCAAAACCTGGAACGTGCCGGGTGAGACCAGACAGTTCCATATTTGCGGCTACGGAGCCAGTTTCGAACGACATATAGCTACAGAGAAGCTATCTGTCGGCAGTTAAAGCCACATTCGGCAATCGGCAAGGCACACAAGGAACGCACTGCCGAATGCGTGACGTAAGCATGACGAAAGATCGGCTTTCAACCGAATGAACATTGTAACACATACTCATAGCCGATTAACGAGAAACAGAGCATGATAGATAAATAAGAGGGTGAAACATGATCATAAATTCGCAGTAAACAAAGAATGCATAGGCCGAAAGCAGCACCCGTCAAGCATGATAACATACAAGTTAATCCACCGCATGATACGACTTGTTTGTGACCACGCCACTAATCAGATTAGACCAATCCACCGCATGATACAATCTAACCGTGAAAAGCTAAAAGCATTCAATGTTTAATTACGAACCCACAACACAGTCACGAATTTACATTGAAACAAGAATGCATAGGCCGAAAGCAGCACCCGTCAAGCATGGCAACGAACGAGTTAATCCACCGCATGATACAACTCGTTTGAGGCCACACCACCAATCAGATTAAATCAATCCACCGCATGATACAATCTAATCGTGAAAGGCTACAATCACTGCTTGGCAAGATAAATTTCGTGAGAAGGTTCATATCAAACTTGTCACAAAAGGTGTTGCCCTTTTCCTCACTGTTGAAAATAAAAAAGGATCAAAAGTTTGTATGGGGTGACGAACAACAGAAGGCTTTTGATGAAATAAAGGAGTACATGAAGAAGCCACCAGTATTGGTACCTCCACAATTGAACAAGCCTTTCAAGTTGTACGTGGCGGCCGATGCCCAAACTATTGGATCGGCCCTCATTCAAGAATTTGAAGGGAAAGAAAGAGTAGTTGCATACCTTAGCCGAAAGTTACTAGATCCAGAGACAAGGTATTCGGCTATAGAGAAGCTTTGCTTATGTGTTTACTACTCCTGTACAAAATTTCGGCACTATTTACTACATGCCGAATGCATTGTGTATTCAAAGTTTGATGTGATAAAACACATGTTGTCTATGCCAATTTTGAACGGAAGGATTGGCAAATGGATTTTAGCTTTGTCTGAATTTGAGTTAAGGTTTGAATCGGCAAAGGCTGTTAAGGGACAGATTATTGCCGACTTCATTACTGAACATCATGATACATCGATAAATTTGCTTAACATTGTTCCTTGGGTGTTATTCTTCGATGGATCTTCATGCAACAAAGGTGGTGGAGCAGGTATCTTATTAATTTCACCCAAAGGAGAAACATTTGAGTTTGCTGTTCCCATTCAATCTGCTGTTACTAACAATCAAGCTGAGTATGAGGCATTGCTCAAAGGGCTCCAATATTTAAAAGAAGCAAAGGCCATTGCGGTTGAAATTTTTGGAGATTCAGAATTGGTCATAAAACAATTGAATGGTGAATATGAGTGCAAAAGTGATACCTTGAGGAATTACTATGAAGAATGCAAAGAAATATTGAAGAGCTTTCGGTCGGTAATTCTACAACACATTCCTAGGGGGGATAATGGAGAGGCAAATAGATTGGCCCAAAGTGCATCAGGTTATAAAGAGCTTCGAGAAGTTTTTGCTGATGATGTATATGCATTCGGGAATAATCTGGCAGAGGATGATTGGAGAAAAGAGATTGTCGATTATCTGGAGAATCCATCCCGAAAAGTTTCTAGAAAGCTCAGGTATAAAGCTTTAAAATTTGTTCTTCTTGATGATAATTTGTATTATAAATCCTTGGATGGGGTGCTGTTACGTTGCTTAAATCATGAAGAAGCAAAAAGGCTGATGAGTGAAGTACATGATGGGTTGTGTGGAGCACATCAATCGGCCTATCGAATGAAGTGGATTATTAGAAGAACTGGATATTACTGGCCGACAATGTTGGAAGATTGTTTTGAATATTATAAGGGATGTCAAGACTGTCAGAGATTTGGAAACATTCAGAGAGTTCCGGCATCGGCTTTGAATCCCATTATCAAGCCATGGCCATTCAGAGGATGGGGAATAGATTTGATTGGCCAAATAAATCCTCCATCTAGCAAGGGGCATAAGTTTGTGCTTTTGGCAACCGATTATTTTACCAAGTGGGTTGAGGCAATTCCATTAAAGAAGGTGACGTCGGAGAATATGGTTGAATTTGTTAAAGAACATATCATTTACAGATTTGGGATTCCTCAAACAATCACCACAGATCAAGGGGCTCAATTTACATCTGCAGAGTTCAAAGATTTTGCTGAAAGTATGGGCATCAAATTGTTGAATTCTTCTCCTTATTATGCCCAAGCTAATGGTCAGGCAGAGGCTTCTAACAAGATTATGATTAAAATTATACAGAAAAAGATTGATCAGAAGCCGAGAAAGTGGCATTCGGTACTCAATGAGGCTTTATGGGCTTACCGAATGGCTCCACATGGGGCTACACAGACGTCTCCTTATGAGTTGGTGTATGGGCATCATGCTATATTGCCATGGGAAATACAATTAGACTCAAGGAGAATAAAGTTGCAAAAGGATTTAAGTTCTAAAGATTATAAAGATTTAATGATGGACGAATTAGAAGATTTGCATATGATTCGTCTCAGGGCCTTGGAGAATATTGAGAAGAACAAAATACGAGTTGCTAAGTATTACAACAAAAAGGTAAAGGTTAAGCAATTTACAGAAGGTGATCTAGTCTGGAAAGCAATATTGCCGATTGGAACCAAATATGCAGCATTCGGCAAATGGTCTCCAAATTGGGAAGGTCCTTTCAGAGTGGTTAGATGCGTGCCTGGAAATGCATATATTTTGAAGACATTATTGGGAGAAGAATTTGCTTCTGCTATAAATGGAAGATATTTGAAGAGATATTATCCCAGTATTGAAATCGATCGATGATTGATATATCAAATTGCCGAACAGCCGATATTCGGGAAGAAATCGCCTTCAGAACAAATGTTGACAGAAAAGGAAAATGGCCAGTACTGAATGTATTGCCCTTAGCACAAAATATGTTACACCAAGAGTTCACGCAAAAGATAAGTTTTATTGCCGAAATTCCATAAATCCCTAGTACAAACTACTGAAAAAGCCTGTTCAAAACAGACTGGGGATGAATGGAATCGGCAATGGCAGCACCATGGCCATCAAGACGATCAATGGAGACGTCAATATCATCGATGTCTTCTGGGCTGCCGTTGGCAAAACCAACCGGCATCCTGGAATAGTCAGTGCCGGTGTGCGTCGACATAGCGACGAGACCCGTAGCGACGCCCAGACGAATGCCGTGGGAAGCCACTTCATCGACACGACCTGCCACCGCACCAAGGCGTGCCTCGGGTGTGTCCCCGTGGGCGTTCACCTTGTCCGCCAACTCCTCCACCAGCGCCTTCAGTCGATCGAGTTCAGCATCACGCGCTGCAAAGTCACAAGGGGATGACAGATTAGTATCATTTGGAGGACGAGAATTGAGATTGAGCAGATTGCAGGACTCACCATCAATGACTTCAAGCAGCTGCTTGCGCTCGGCCTGCCATTCGAGGTCCGCAATCCCGGCTTGCTTGGAGATGATCTCCAGTTCGCGACGAGAGTCGTCGCGCTCCGCCTTGAATCGGCGAGCATCGCCGTCTGAGTAGCGGAAGTCGTCCGATGAACGAGTCCGATTGGACGAACTCGAGGAGTTGGACGCCGCAGGAGCAGCGGCTGGAGCCGCAACTGGCGCACCAGCGCCGGCAATCCATTGGATTACCCTGAAAGAACAAAGAGGATTCGTCAAGAAAGAGAAAGGAAATCTCGAGAAAAACAGAGAGAAGCAAGCAGCCAATCACCTGCGGCGAGCGCCGGCGCGACTTCCTTCGGCCTCATCGACGGCCGGGCGCCTCCTGTTGTTATCGGCCATTGGAAGTTCCTCGGAGTTACTGTGGATGGGGAAAAAAATGACGTGAGTTGGCAAAAACTTGGAAGATGAAGAACTTGGTGAAAACTGTGGGCTGCCTGGATGTTTATTTATAGAACTCGCAGAGGAAATCGTGGCCAAAGATCGTGGCGCATATTCCGAAGAGTTAGGAAGGTGGAAAGGATTTTCCAGCCGATCGGTTCTCATGTCGTTTGGGATTCTTATCGAGTCATATTCGGCTTTGACTGGATGAGATTCGGCTATGTCATAGTTGAAGCGTTTTCGGGTCTGATGCTATTAAAATCAGCTTTGCCGAATGAGTTACCCACAATGGAGAGAAAGCAAAGATTGGTGAAACTACAAAGTTGGTAAGACATTCGGCTAATTAAATATTCAATACAACTACACACCCAAGTACTTGGAGATTACATCTTTAGCATCAGATATCATTCTATTAATGGTCTCCAAAAGATTTTTGCCTGCTTCTTGGGATTTTGTCAGAGCAGAGAGCTTCGTTTTGAGCTGTTTATCTTCAGTTAGAATTGCCGATGCTTCCTTTCGTATCCTTTCTGTCAGATCAGGGAGTTCGGCTAACTTCTTCTCGTCAGCTTCGATTTCGGCTGACAGGGCCCTCAGTTCGGCTTCTAGTTCAGCTTTTCTGGTCTTCTTCAGATCAAGTGTTGACTGCAGTCTAGCTGACAATTCTTTGTTACTCTGAGCTTGAGTATGCAGATCTTTCAAGGATTGCTTAGCTATGGCTCTTCTTTGCTCTAAAGCTGGTTGTAAAGATTGACCTTTCAGAGCCTGTCTGACTGCAGCAAATTGTTGATCTAATTTAGAGATTGGTTCCAAAGAAGCTTGAATGTCAACGGGAAGGTTGTGTTCAATGGGCTCGAGCATATCTCTCAGAAGATCAGCATCCTTGACTTGATCCTGGATGTCTTTATGCAGAAAGGAGAAGATTTCCTTTAATTTTGCCTGGATTTCTTCTGATAAAGATTGATTAGAAGAAATTTCCTCTACTTGTTCGGCAATAAGATCATCCAGAGGAAATGAGTAGCTGGGTGATGAAGTTATTTTTTCCTGGAAAGAGATATTGCCGAATTATTGATGATCCATTGAATAAAGAACTGGGAAGACTGGGTAATTATTCCTACCTCATTCCTGATCTCTTGGATGGAAAGAGAGGACAGCTCAAGCTCAGGCAAAGGTTCTTGTATGTCATGCTGAGGAGAGCTTGGAAAGTTCTTTGGTGGAGATGAGGCTTCTGGCTGAGGTACATCAGGTAAAGCTGAAGCTGGTTCTTGATGAAAAGAGGAGCTCTCCGAAATTGGATCCATTGAAGCTTGCTCTGTGACTGAAAGAAAGTTAGTGCCGATGAAAAGAGTTTTTAAAAGGACAGGATGGTGAGAAATTTTACTAATCACTGAAGCATCGGCAGGTTCTGTGCTAATGGCCAATTGCTGTGATTTGGCCTGAAATCATAAAGGAGTAGAAAATGAGCAGAATGAAATTAGCATTTTTTACTCGAGGAAGGAGAAATTTGACCTGTGCAATTGTTTTGCTGCTTGTTCTTTTCTTCTTTATAGATGAAGGGGCAGTTAGAGAAGAAATTTTTCTCTTGGCAGCAGGTGGTGCAGCAAGAGTTGGATCCAGGTTGGCAGGCCTAGACATTATTTGAGCCAAAGAAGGAGAGTGATGCCCCAGAATAGATATTGGGCCTGCAGTGTTATATGCAATTGCTCTGGCCAGAGGGGCAGGGACTATGTCCTGCAAGATAACAGAGTTAAAAGTCGATGAAAGAGGATGTCAGTGGAAAAACAAATGGATTATAAGCATGTTTACCTTTGAATTCGGCTGATAGTCAGGCATCAAATCAAGGTAGAGAGGGTAGACTGGCACATTAAAGATGTGATCATGGACTTCTTGCCACCAAAGAATGAAAGAAGGATGAGCAAGTGCTGTTGGCACAAAAGGTTCGATCTGATAGATGGCTGCACAACACTTATAATCAAAAATTCTTCTTGTTTCTGTGGAGTCTTTGATGATCTGCCTAGGCTTGAGGAATTCATAAAAGAATAATCTTGGGGGCACTTGGCCACATCCTAATTGCCTGGCTACTATATTCGGCTGGTAATATTCATATGAACTTTGAACCAGCCTTCCTCCACAAAATTCGGCTGGTAAGATGCAAGGCCGAATAAAAGTGTTAAAAATTGCTGTGGACTCTGCATCTATGCATCCAGTCTCGAAGCTGAATTCACAAGGAAAAGTGAGACTGTCATTGTCCAAGTATAGGAACCAGAGGGGATTGGCAAAGCCTTTGAAGAAAAGTTCAAACAGTTCTCCAATGCTCTTGTTGATAGCAATAGTGGAGGCTGCTTCCCCATAGGTTTGACAGCCTTTGGTGCTCTGGGCTTCTGCTTCCTGGTAATTGACCGAGGGGAAGTGTCGGCTGTTGAGGTCAATGGAGACAATTTGGTGCATGTACAATTGCAGCCACATCTGGACGAACCACCAGGGACCATTGACGCAAGAAATTTTCTTGTTGGTGTGCATCTGATAAATGGTTTGATGGAGCATGTGGTAGACACCTCCCAAGAGATATTTCCCGAGAGGGATAAGTGTGCCTGCAGCTAGGTCTTCGGCCATTACTATGTGATTCAGAGTTGGCTCATTGGCTTTGCCGCAGAAAACAAATCTGCACAACCACATATTCAGAAAGGCCCTGTATTCAACATCAGTCAGAGGACCATCATGCATGTAAGTCTGGATGTATTTCTTATAGCCGACTCCAGTCTTCACCCTTGTCTGTTTGGAAGAACCTTTGTACCTGTATGGGTGTGTTGTCCCTGTAATGTTCAGGCCGGTTATCATGTAAACATCGGCCAGGGTTGGAGTCATTGGTCCATGACCAAAAAGAAAGGCGTTCATGCCGTTGGACCAGAAGTGACAGGCTGCAATCAGGAGATTTTCATTCTTGGATGTTTCGGCTAGAGATAGCTCCAAGCAATGAGAAATACGAAGACTGTCCCAATTCTGCGTCTGAGGGCTTTTATCTTCAAGAATCCTTTTGTACCAGTTTCTCCAGCCAGCGATTGGGGGCAGAGGCCAGTTTTTGAATGAATCCTGCCATTCGTGAGGTCCCGACAGTGAAGTTTTAAAAGGGATCCTTTGAGACTCGGCCGCAATAATTTCGGAGGGATCTGGATTCCCTGAAGGGCCGAGGAAGAAAGATGCGGATTGCTCCTCCGTAGAGGTCAGGATTTCAGTGGTCAGAGCCTATTGAGGACGGAAGAAGAACGATTCGGGGATTCAAAATGCAGCTTGAAAAGAGTAATGCCGAATATGATTGAAGAAAACGGAACTTACTTGAAGAATTTGATCCTGGTTCGCCATTTGAAGATCGGAGCTTGAAAGATTCGATGAACTAGGGTTTGAGTTTGAGAACGCACTCTGAGGATTTGGGAGCAGAAAACGGATGTCGAACGGGCTCAGCCTGGAAATGTTGGGGATTCCTGGTCAATTCCGAGATAAAAGTATCCTTTATCCCGAAATTGAAGGGGCATGTGTTGACACCAAAAATTAGCGCCAGGAAGAGGCTGACATGTGGGCCGGATTTGGTGGAAGGATGCCATTCGGCTAAAGGGTTTTCTCTGAAGCATTCGGCAAAGATGCTCTGCGGTCGGGAACGCGTCGCCATTCGGCTAAAAGGTTTCCTCTGAAACGTTCGGCAGAGATACTCTGCGGTCGGGAATGCGTCATCATTCGGCAGAGGCATTGTTCCGCAGGCGAAGAGTGGTAGCATTCGGGAAGACATGATGACGTGGATCAATATAAGGAAAAGGCCGGTTCGAACAAGGAACGCAATATGGGCACGAAGATTCGTCATTTATTTTTAGAAACAAGTATTGTAGTCGTGTCCGACTAGGAGTTGTATCAAAACCTGGGTATAAATATAAACCCATGGCAATTGTAAAAATCAATCAATCATACAACAAACCGGCCCCGTGCCAACATCGAGTCCTTTAGTCGAGTCGTCGAGTTCTTCGAGAGGAGTCATCGATCCGTCGACCTCCGTAAGTACCGGCAACCTTGTATCATGCTTAGTATCATGCGGTGGATTTAAGCTTTGATGCAAGTAGTCTTGTTACCATGCTTAGTATCATCCGGTGGATTTAAGTTGTGGTCTCAAGAAGGTTCCTCTGTTAGGTCATGAGCCATGCGGTGGGCTAAGATCTAGTATGGACCAAGTTATCGGCTCTGTTAGATTTCGGCAAGATCTAACAGATTCATTAAGTTACCCCGTGTTGCTCCGTTTTTACTATGTGCTTAATTCATGCAACACACCTTTGCCCAATCTAGATCGGCTAGAATCGGCTCTACTTCACGATGTGACGAATTATCCCCTCACAGCCGAGTCCGAAACCGATCTAGGTTGCCACGTGTCGCGGGTTCGAGCTTGTCGGCATCGTGTAGATCTTGACAGAACCGGGTATCATGCGGTAGATGCAGGTTTTTGGGTCGTCTTAGAGCTAATCATCCGGTGGATTAGAATTCGATTCGATCTGATAGATTTATCTTTACCGATTAGGCTTGTTCCTTCGCCATGGACCCCGATTCGGCTAAATAGCCGCATTCGGTAGTGCTCTCACGAGTGAACGTGTGTTCGTGGGTTTGCATTGGACAATGAATGCTTTTAGCCTTTCACGATTAGATTGTATCATGCGGTGGATTGATTTAATCTGATTGGTGGTGTGGCCTCAAACGAGTTGTATCATGCGGTGGATTAACTCGTTCGTTGCCATGCTTGACGGGTGCTGCTTTCGGCCTATGCATTCTTGTTTCAATGTAAATTCATGACTGTGTTGTGGGTTCGTAATTAAACATTGAATGCTTTTAGCTTTTCATGGTTAGATTGTATCATGCGGTGGATTGGTCTAATCTGATTAGTGGCGTGGTCACAAACAAGTCGTATCATGCGGTGGATTAACTTGTTTGTTATCATGCTTGACGGGTGCTGCTTTCGGCCTATGCATTCTTTGTTTACTGCGAATTTATGATCATGTTTCACCCTTTTATTTATCTATCATGCTCTGCTTCTCGTTAATCGGCTATGAGTATCTGCTACAATGTTCATTTGGTTGAAAGCCGATCTTTCGTCATGCTTACGTCACGCATTCGGCAGTGCGCTCCTTGCGTGTCTTGCCGATTGCCGAATGAGGCTTTAACTGCCGACAGATAGCTTCTCTGTAGCTATTTGTCGTTCGAAATTGGCTCTATAGCCGCAAATATGGAACTGTTCGGTCTCACCCGGCACGTTCCAGGTTTTGATCTAAACGTTTTTATCCCTTTGTTAGTTTTCAGGCAAACTGACTGGCACGCTTCCGGATTCAAAAGCCCGGGCCACGTGTGAAGCCAGCTAATTCGGCTTGCTGTGTGCTTGGCGTGAGCTGCGGATTTTACGTCAACACACTTTTTGGCAATCTCTTTTCGGGATGGATTCTCCAGATAATCGGCAATCTCTTTTCTCCAATCATCCTCTGCCAGATTATTCCCGAATGCATATACATCATCAGCAAAAACTTCTCGAAGCTCTTTATAACCTGATGCACTTTGGGCCAATCTATTTGCCTCTCCATTATCCCCCCTAGGAATGTGTTGTAGAATTACCGACCGAAAGCTCTTCAATATTTCTTTGCATTCTTCATAGTAATTCCTCAAGGTATCACTTTTGCACTCATATTCACCATTCAATTGTTTTATGACCAATTCTGAATCTCCAAAAATTTCAACCGCAATGGCCTTTGCTTCTTTTAAATATTGGAGCCCTTTGAGCAATGCCTCATACTCAGCTTGATTGTTAGTAACAGCAGATTGAATGGGAACAGCAAACTCAAATGTTTCTCCTTTGGGTGAAATTAATAAGATACCTGCTCCACCACCTTTGTTGCATGAAGATCCATCGAAGAATAACACCCAAGGAACAATGTTAAGCAAATTTATCGATGTATCATGATGTTCAGTAATGAAGTCGGCAATAATCTGTCCCTTAACAGCCTTTGCCGATTCAAACCTTAACTCAAATTCAGACAAAGCTAAAATCCATTTGCCAATCCTTCCGTTCAAAATTGGCATAGACAACATGTGTTTTATCACATCAAACTTTGAATACACAATGCATTCGGCATGTAGTAAATAGTGCCGAAATTTTGTACAGGAGTAGTAAACACATAAGCAAAGCTTCTCTATAGCCGAATACCTTGTCTCTGGATCTAGTAACTTTCGGCTAAGGTATGCAACTACTCTTTCTTTCCCTTCAAATTCTTGAATGAGGGCCGATCCAATAGTTTGGGCATCGGCCGCCACGTACAACTTGAAAGGCTTGTTCAATTGTGGAGGTACCAATACTGGTGGCTTCTTCATGTACTCCTTTATTTCATCAAAAGCCTTCTGTTGTTCGTCACCCCATACAAACTTTTGATCCTTTTTTATTTTCAACAGTGAGGAAAAGGGCAACACCTTTTGTGACAAGTTTGATATGAACCTTCTCACGAAATTTATCTTGCCAAGCAGTGATTGTAGCTCTTTAAGATTAGTTGGAGGAACAATTTCATCAATTGCCTTCATGCTTTTCTTACCAACTCCTATTCCTCCTTCATGTATCAAAAATCCCAGAAACTCTCCAGCCGAAACTCCAAAAGCACACTTGTTCGGGTTCATCTTAAGCCCATGTTTCCTGGTGCATTCTAGAGTTTTCCTTATGTCGGCCAAATGAGACTCATGATCCAATGACTTGATCACCACATCATCAATATATATTTCCACAATCTTGCCGATCAACTCATGAAAAATATAATTCATAGCCCTTTGATAAGTTGCACCGGCATTTTTCAATCCAAATGTCATGACAACCCACTCAAACAACCCTATGTGTCCAGGACACCTGAAAGCTGTCTTTACTATATCTTCCAATGCCATATAAATTTGATTGTATCCTGCGTTACCATCCATGAAACTGAGCACTTTGTATCCCGCAGCAGCATCAACCAATGAATCAGCAATAGGCATTGGATATCCATCCATGGGTGTAGCCTTGTTTAGGTCTCTAAAATCTATGCAAACCCTCATCTTTCCATTTTTCTTATAGACAGGAACAATATTAGAGATCCAATCCGCGTATTTACATGGCCGAATGAAATTTGCATCTAGTAATCTTTCAATCTCCTTTTTCACATCGGCCAACACTTCTTCCTTGTAGATTTTTCGGGGTGGTTGCTTGTAAGGCCTGTATCCATGTTTGATTGGCAACCGATGCTCAACAATAGAACGGTCTAGACCGGGCATCTCCGAATAATCCCAAGCAAAGCAATCCTTGTATTCTTTTAACAATGTCACCAACTTTTCTTTGAAAACCGAATCCAAGTTAGCACTGATAAATGTCGGCCTCGGCTTGTCACCATCTCCAATGTCCACTTCTTCTAATTTATCGGCCGACACAAATCCACGTCCTAATTTTCCATCAGTTCCATCAATTGGATTTTCCATCAAAAATTATTATGA
The DNA here is from genome assembly GCA_033239725.1 of Echinochloa phyllopogon. Classification (NCBI taxonomy): domain Eukaryota; kingdom Viridiplantae; phylum Streptophyta; class Magnoliopsida; order Poales; family Poaceae; genus Echinochloa; species Echinochloa phyllopogon. The sequence continues at coordinate 41,103,499 of BTCW01000002.1, read as the reverse complement.
GAGCCGACTGCTTCGATCGGCTGCTGATCGCTGCTGGCTGGTGCCACAGGACCCTCTCCCCAGTCTTTGCCTGAGAAACAATCTATGCCTTGATATTCCCAGAAAGCTGGTTCCATATTTGCCACGCTTATTGAATCATCTGCTTGGACAATCTCCACCTCATCATCTATCCACTGAATAAGCTGTTGATGCATAGTAGATGGAATACAACAATTTGCATGAATCCAATCTCTTCCAAGCAGCAAGCTATATGCCCCTTTGCCCTCAATGACAAAGAAAGTCGTAAGCAGAGTCTTGGACCCAATCATCAGATCAACGTGCACGCATCCCTTGGTGTCCGAAGGATTTCCAGCAAAATCATTCAGAATTATGCTCGTTGGTGTCAAATCTCCAGGGCCCATACCAAGCTTCCTGAATGTGGTATATGGCATTACATTGACAGCAGCTCCTCCATCGACAAACATCTTGGTCAATGGTTTGCCATTAACATATCCCTTCAAGTACAATGGCTTCATGTGCCGATTCTGGGTTGGCTTCTCAAAAACAGCTTGTTTGTTCAACATCAATTGTGCCATTAACCCAAATTGTTCGGCATCATCTATATCGGGCAATATCTTCTGTGACAATTTGGTTAGCTGGAGCCATGAATTCATTCGGCAGAAAACATACCATACACGTAGGAGCCGAATGACCATGTTCGTCAGGCCTGTCCTTTGGGAGCCATATTGATTTCACTTTGACCTTTGTTTGCTTCAATTCCCGATTTCTCAGGCGCTGTACTCTTCTCTTCTGGCTCTTCCTCAAACCAGGTGGGCACCATTGTCCTTCTTGCCAAACATAAGCATGATCTTCTTCTTCTTCATGATCAACCCATTTGTAATCAGCATGTCTCTTTCTTGGTTGATCATCAAAACGCCGATCATCACTAGGATGCACCCTGCCAATTCTTTCATGGACAGACCGGCGATTGACAGTTCCCTGCCTATATTCATCATACTTATTATTGCATTCAGGACAACTATTCCATGTGGGAAGCTTCAAACCTTCGTTCCAACAGTGTCTGAAGAATGCACACCCCCAATGCGCACGTTCCTGCTCTCGAGCATACTCTTCTTGTTCTTCCTCAAACCTTTCTTCTTCGCGCCTTCTTTTCTCCTTCTCGTATTCACGCCTTTGAAAACGCTCCTTTTCTTGCTGACGCTGCCATTTGTTGAGGAGAATACGTGTAGTAACTCTAGGTTTAAAGGATTCTCCCACTTCAAATCGGCTATTCGGGAACCGAAGATCTTTCTGGCGAATTTGTTCAATTGTGATCTGTCGAGTGGGATCAACTGAACCACCCTATCTTGCCTTCTTTGAGGTTAAAACTTTCAATCTTCCCTTTTCTCCAGATGGAACAACATTCATCATATTAACCGAGAACCCGATCATATTCTGAGGGAAAGGGTTATTGTCCAGTTTCATTTTGTTGTCGAATTTCAGATGTCCTTCTTGGATAGCTTTCTGAATCCTCATCCTAAAGACTCTGCATTCATTAATGGAATGAGAATTTCTATCATGAAACCCACAGTACCTCTTATCTTTCACTCCATCGGGCCGAAGCATAGAATGCCCCTCTGGCAATTTGATTCGGCCTTCTTTCACCAGGAACTCAAACAATTTATCCGCTTTAGTCACATCAAAATCATATGTTCCCTTCATCTGTTTGATCCATCTTTGAGTCATTGTAACTGGTTCTTTGCTCCACACTATCTCTGCTGCGGCTATCTCCTCGCTATCTTCATACTCATCTTCTTGATCTGCTCTTTCAAGGAATTGGTTATAGATGTCAGCTACATCATTACTTTTAGCAAATCTGGCATCTTTCTTGAAACCATATGCCTGGTTACTCATCAAGGCCAATCTGTGCGACAACTGGCCCAGATCATCAAACTCCATCCCGAATAGCTTCTCCCGAATGGCAGGCAGCATGCCAGCTACAGCCATACCAGCCAGTTGATCATCAGGTATGTTCAGAGAAAAGCACATACCCTTTGTTTCCCTAAATCTCCTGAGGAACTCTGTAGGTGTTTCATTATTCCTTTGTCTCAAGCTGGTCAAATCAACCAACTTTTTCTCGGTACTGCCAATGTAGTAATGAGCATGGAATTTCTGTTCCAGGTCTTTCCAAGTACAAATCGACTGAGCAGGCAAAGAAGCAAACCATGTAAAAGCTGGACCCGTCAGTGACAAAGGAAAGTATCTGATTCTGAAAGCCTCATCTGCCGAAGCCTCTCCAAGCTGCATCAGATATCGAGCTATATGTTCCACAGTGCTAGTATCGTCTTGTCCTGAGAATTTAGTAAACTCTGTAGGCACCTTGACTCTATTCGGCAATGATACCCTTTGGTACCATTCCGGGAAAGGAGACGAGTACATGTATCCCTGATTTTTAGGCTTCAGACCGAATTGATTTTGCAATACATCGGTCATTTTTTGCACCACGAGGTCAATACTGGTATCTTGATTCCCTGGTCTCCCAGCAAGCATGCCTGCAGTACCAATATACCCAGGGTTCGGGAGGGCGTCGATAGCATTGTAATCCATAAACTCTGAATATCCGTTTCCATACATGTCCCTTTGCAGCCTATTGTTCAAGGGAGATATCTTGTAAGCAGAAGCAGGCGGATTCCCTGTGGTGCCGAATGCCATATCACCGTACGTGCGAGTTTTCGGCAGTGTAGGCTGAGGATCTTGCCGAATCGGTTGTCCATTTGCATCTTTAGTACCAGAACCTCCAGTTTCATCAGCATTCCCTTTGCCATGTGGCCTCTGAGCTTGTGCTTGAACATTGAAGTATGTCGGGCCACCCAATTGCCCATGTATCTGCTCAAAGGGTTTATCCACATGCTGACCAAAAATGCTTATCATTATATGCCGAAAACTGTTCAAGAACGCAGCATTGTGATTGGTCATTGCTTCTCCCAAAGCTTTGTATAACAAGCCCGAGAATCTCTCCCTCTCTTCTTCTTCAGTAAAATCAGACTGCCCAGGAAGGAGAACTCTTGGCAAGTCGGATTTGAGAAAAGGTGCACCACTCCTGTTCTTGGCGAAAGACAGTAAACATTTGTTAATGAATTGGTTGGCAGCGACCTTTACCATCTGTTGATGCTCTTCAGACAATTCTTCCAAAGTGACATCCATGATGTCGCTCAACTCAGGCATCTTGAAAACTTGTGCAAGTCCCACCGGGCGTGCCAAAAAGTGTGTTGACGTAAAATCCGCACCTCACGCCAAGCACACAGCAAGCCGAATTAGCTGGCTTCACACGTGGCCCGGGCTTTTGAATCCGGAAGCGTGCCAGTCAGTTTGCCTGAAAACTAACAAAGGGATAAAAACGTTTAGATCAAAACCTGGAACGTGCCGGGTGAGACCGAACAGTTCCATATTTGCGGCTATAGAGCCAATTTCGAACGACAAATAGCTACAGAGAAGCTATCTGTCGGCAGTTAAAGCCTCATTCGGCAATCGGCAAGACACGCAAGGAGCGCACTGCCGAATGCGTGACGTAAGCATGACGAAAGATCGGCTTTCAACCAAATGAACATTGTAGCAGATACTCATAGCCGATTAACGAGAAGCAGAGCATGATAGATAAATAAAAGGGTGAAACATGATCATAAATTCGCAGTAAACAAAGAATGCATAGGCCGAAAGCAGCACCCGTCAAGCATGATAACAAACAAGTTAATCCACCGCATGATACGACTTGTTTGTGACCACGCCACTAATCAGATTAGACCAATCCACCGCATGATACAATCTAACCATGAAAAGCTAAAAGCATTCAATGTTTAATTACGAACCCACAACACAGTCATGAATTTACATTGAAACAAGAATGCATAGGCCGAAAGCAGCACCCGTCAAGCATGGCAACGAACGAGTTAATCCACCGCATGATACAACTCGTTTGAGGCCACACCACCAATCAGATTAAATCAATCCACCGCATGATACAATCTAATCGTGAAAGGCTAAAAGCATTCATTGTCCAATGCAAACCCACGAACACACGTTCACTCGTGAGAGCACTACCGAATGCGGCTATTTAGCCGAATCGGGGTCCATGGCGAAGGAACAAGCCTAATCGGTAAAGATAAATCTATCAGATCGAATCGAATTCTAATCCACCGGATGATTAGCTCTAAGACGACCCAAAAACCTGCATCTACCGCATGATACCCGGTTCTGTCAAGATCTACACGATGCCGACAAGCTCGAACCCGCGACACGTGGCAACCTAGATCGGTTTCGGACTCGGCTGTGAGGGGATAATTCGTCACATCGTGAAGTAGAGCCGATTCTAGCCGATCTAGATTGGGCAAAGGTGTGTTGCATGAATTAAGCACATAGTAAAAACGGAGCAACACGGGGTAACTTAATGAATCTGTTAGATCTTGCCGAAATCTAACAGAGCCGATAACTTGGTCCATACTAGATCTTAGCCCACCGCATGGCTCATGACCTAACAGAGGAACCTTCTTGAGACCACAACTTAAATCCACCGGATGATACTAAGCATGGTAACAAGACTACTTGCATCAAAGCTTAAATCCACCGCATGATACTAAGCATGATACAAGGTTGCCGGTACTTACGGAGGTCGACGGATCGATGACTCCTCTCGAAGAACTCGACGACTCGACTAAAGGACTCGATGTTGGCACGGGGCCGGTTTGTTGTATGATTGATTGATTTTTACAATTGCCATGGGTTTATATTTATACCCAGGTTTTGATACAACTCCTAGTCGGACACGACTACAATACTTGTTTCTAAAAATAAATGACGAATCTTCGTGCCCATATTGCGTTCCTTGTTCGAACCGGCCTTTTCCTTATATTGATCCACGTCATCATGTCTTCCCGAATGCTACCACTCTTCGCCTGCGGAACAATGCCTCTGCCGAATGATGACGCATTCCCGACCGCAGAGTATCTCTGCCGAACGTTTCAGAGGAAACCTTTTAGCCGAATGGCGACGCGTTCCCGACCGCAGAGCATCTTTGCCGAATGCTTCAGAGAAAACCCTTTAGCCGAATGGCATCCTTCCACCAAATCCGGCCCACATGTCAGCCTCTTCCTGGCGCTAATTTTTGGTGTCAACACCAAGGATGAGGCCATTTGTCACCATCTTCCACTGGGACACGCCCCTGGCCCTGGAGGACAAGTATCAAGGCTTCCTCAGTGAAAACATCATGTATGTGCCAGCTACTAGCAGCCTACCAACACCTGTCATATTCGTTTCAAAAAAGAAAAATCGTTTCAACAAAAACCAACACCTGTCATACTCTCATAATCGCTCCATCAGATACTGATTGCATGTAGTAGTAGTACTTGATTAAACAAACAACGGCTGCTGCATGCAGCAAGGACTACGTGGACTTCGCCGAGGTGTGCTTCCGCGAGTTCGGCGACCGCGTCAAGTTCTGGACAACCTTCAACGAGCCCTGGACGTACGCCCAGCGCGGCTACACCGTCGGCATGTTCGCGCCGGGCCGCTGCTCCCCCTACGTCTCCAAATCCTGCGTCGCCGGCGACTCCGCCCGGGAGCCCTACATCGTGACCCACAACGTCCTCCTCGCCCACGCCGAGGCCGTGGCGCTCTACCGCGCCAAGTACCAGGCGGCGCAGGGCGGGCAGATCGGCATCACCGTGGTGACCAACTGGTACGTGCCCAACACCGACACCCCCGAGGACCGGAAGGCCGTGCAGCGCAGCCTCGACTTCGTCTACGGCTGGTTCCTCGACCCCATCGTGCACGGCGCCTACCCGGGCACCATGACCAGCTTCCTCGGCGACCGCCTGCCCAAGTTCACGGCCGAGCAGGTCAAGCTCATCAAGGGCTCCTACGACTTCCTCGGCGTCAACTACTACACCGGGTACTACACCTCGGCCGCGCCGGCCCCCAACGGGCTCGAGCAGTCCTACGACACCGACATCCGCGCCAACACCTCCGGGTTCCGCAACGGCGTGCCCATCGGCAAGCCGGAGTTCGTCTCCATCTTCTTCAGCTACCCGGCGGGGCTCCGCGAGCTCCTGCTCTACACCGCCCGCCGCTACAACAACCCCGTCATCTACGTCACCGAGAACGGTAAGTTAGATCGATAGCAATCATTGCATACAGAGAGAACCTGCTATTTACGCATGCATATGCAGGCATCGCGGAGGAGAACAACGCGAAGATCCCGCTCAAGGAGGCGCTCAAGGACGGGGACCGGATCGAGTTCCACTCCAAGCACCTGCAGTTCATCAACCACGCCATCAGGAACGGCGTCAAGGTGAAGAGCTACTTCACCTGGACATTCATGGACTGCTTCGAGTGGGGCGACGGGTACCTCGACCGATTCGGCCTCATCTTCATCGACCGCCTCAACGGCCTCAAGCGCTACCGCAAGCAGTCAAGCTACTGGATCGAGAACTTCCTGAAGCGATAGATGATACATGCATATACCACAGGGGACGATATATATCTTGTTGGTATCTTGTACGTACTTGAACTAGCTATGGTGGGCCTGTTAGTTCTATTTGATCATTGATACATATAGGATATGTGCATCTGGTCGTGTATGTGCGTGTGTGTGTGCAGTGTTCGTGAGAAACAGCGAGAAGGGGTCGGTGCTCACCATCCCCGCCGGTCGCGGCGGCTCCAGTCGCCATGGCCGGTTCGCTTGAGGAAGTTCTGCACAAGGCAGCGTCGCGCAGTGCAGGCGTAGATGTAGGTCGAGGTAGCAGGTCGCGCCGGCCCTCTGGTCGCCAACGGCACTGGCCCGGGGCGGCGACGGAGTACGGCGATGACGTCGTGGCGGCGGTGGCGGGTCTTCCCGTCACTGCCTGCGCTAACCCTAGATCGGATAGGTGTGTCGGTAGGTCGTGGCGGCTCAGGTGAACCTCGTACTTAGAGCCGGCGGCCCCCACCTCTCTTTATAGCGCAGGGTGACAGGGGCCCACCAACCAATGGTTGGGTTGGGCGCCCCCGATCAGGGCGCGGATCAAGGCCCACGGCCTTTGGGCCGTGTGGACCGGGAGATCAACCTAACAATCTCCCCTTTGATCTCACAATCGCTTTTCTTTTACCTTTTACAATTTTCCTTATTCCATCCTAGATTTGTGCACAGAGCATATCTCATCGTCCCGACTCAATCGTCGATAGAATCAATAGCTACTGTACACGCCCCTATTCAGAAATAGATTCTTTAATCTATGGGCCCTGTTAATCCAGAGATCATAGGCAATACCTTAGTCCCATGCCGGCCACGTGTTCCTTGAACACGTTGGGTGGTAAGCCTTTCGTTAGCGGATCCGCGAGCATCTTCTCTGTTTTAATATGCTCGAGACTTATGGTGTGATCCTGGATTCTATCTTTAACAGAATAAAATCTTATCTTTATCGACTTGGTAGCCGTACTTTTCTTATTATTATGAGCATAGAACACTGCTGGCTGGTTATCGCAGTACATCTTTAGTGGTCTTTCTATACTGTCTACCACTCTCAATCCTGGTACAAATTTCTTTAGCCATTCAACTTGGCAGGATGCCTCGTAACATGCTATAAACTCAGCATACATCGTCGATGTTGCTGTCACTGTCTGTTTAGAGCTTCTCCACGATATAGCTCCCCCTGCGAGAGTGAAAATGTAGCCTGTCGTGGATTTACTATCATCTCCATCTCCCGCAAAGTCTGAGTCTGAATACCCTTCAATCTCTAGGGAATGAGTTCTTTTATATGTTAGCATGAGGCCTTTTGTGCCTTGCACATACCGTAAAGCTTTCTTCGCTAATTTCCAGTGCTCGAGGCCTGGATCTTTCTGATATCTGCCAAGTATGTTGGTAACAAATGCTAGGTCAGGGCGTGTGCACACTTGTGCATACTGTAAGCTTCCGACAGCTGAAGCATATGGAACTGTCTTCATTTGTTCCCTTTCATAACTGTTCTGAGGACTCTGAAAATCCCCAAATCTATCGCCCTTGACTATTGGCGCAGGAGTAGGCTTACTCCTCTGCATACAGAACTTTTCTAGAACCTTTTCCAGGTATGTCTGTTGAGATAATCCTAATACCCCATCTGATCTATCTCGGTGAATTTCAATTCCCAAAACGAATGAGGCTTCACCAAGGTCTTTCATATCAAAGTTCGAGGACAGGAACTTCTTCGTTTCCAATAATAGGTTGACATTGCTACTTGCCAGTAGAATGTCGTCCACATAAAGGATGAGGAAAATGTAATTTCCTTTCTGGAATTTTGCATAAATGCAGTTGTCCTCAATATTTTCATTAAACCCGAAACTCTTTATCGTTTCGTTGAACTTCAAGTACCACTGTCTCGAAGCTTGTTTTAACCCATAAATGGATTTCTTTAGGTGACATCCCATGTGTTCTTTTCCTTCCACGACAAAACCTTTGGGTTGAGCCATGTAAACTTTTTCTTCAAGATCCCCGTTAAGGAATGCCGTCTTTACATCCATCTGGTGCAATTCGAGGTTGAAATGCGCCACCAATGCCATTATGATTCTGAAGGAGTCCTTACATGAGACCGGAGAAAAAGTCTCATTGTAATCTATTCCTTCCTTTTGTGTAAAACCCTTCGCCACAAGACGCGCTTTAAATCTTTCCACATTCCCTTTGGAGTCACGTTTCGTCTTGTAGACCCATTTGCAGCCTACTGTTTTGGCTCCTTTAGGAATTTCTTCTAAGTCCCAAACATGGTTGGTACTCATCGATTTCATTTCATCTTCCATGGCCTCAAGCCACTTGGATGAATTTTCGCTTCTCATGGCTTGTTCGAATGAAACAGGATCATCCTCCATTCGAAACTCTTCTGTGTTATACACTTCATAATCATCAGGAATTGCTGACTTTCTTGCTCTTTGAGACCTTCTAGGGGCCTCTACATTTGGAACATTTTCTATTGGAGGCTGTTGATGCTCCCCCTGATCTGCAGCAACATTTTCTATAGGATCCTGAGGGACAGGTTCCACATTTGCATTCGATGTTGCCACAGGAGGAATCACCACAGGAGCTGGAGCCGCAGTGTCTGGCACCATCAGCGTAGGCTCAACAGGTAGTTCGAAAAATGGTTCCTGAATCATTGGATTGGGTGCGCACACCCACCTCTCCTCAAGATCAATCTTTCGAGCTTCCATGCTCCCCCGTATCATTTCTTCTTCTAGAAAAGCAGCATGTCTCGTTTCCACAAACTTTGTGACTTTGTCAGAACAGTAGAAACGATATCCTTTTGATTTCTCTGTATAGCCAATAAAATGGCAACTCACTGTCTTGGGATCTAGCTTCCCAATGGTCGGGTTGAATATCTTTGCCTCAGCAGGGCTCCCCCACACCCGTAGGTGATTCAATGAGGGTACTCTGCTTGTCCACAGCTCATACGGTGTTTTTGGCACCGCTTTACTGGGAACTCTGTTGAGAATGTAGATGGCGGTTTTTAAAGCCTCCATCCATAAGCTCACTGGTAGTGTAGAGTAGCTGATCATGCTTCGCACCATATCCATAAGGGTACGGTTACGTCTTTCAGCGACTCCATTCTGCTGAGGATCGCCCGGCATAGAGTACTGGGCAACTATACCTTGTTCCCTTAGGTACCTCGCAAAAAGCCCTGGAACTTGGCCATAAGGGGTGTGCCGACCATAGTATTCCCCTCCACGGTCGGAACGTATTATCTTTATCTTTAAATTATGTTGATTCTCAACTTCAGCCTTGAATATTTTAAACTTATCCAACGCTTCTGATTTTTCTTTTATTGGATAAATATATCCATAACGGGAATAATCATCGGTAAAAGTAATGAACGAGTCAAAACCATCTATACTTTTAACTGAAAACGGACCACAGATGTCTGTGTGAATTAATTCTAAAACACCTGCGGTATGTTCAGCGTTTTTCTTTGTAATCTTTATGTATTTTCCTTTGATGCAATCAACGCATTTATCTAAGTCTGAGAACTCTAGAGGAGGAAGAATGTCATTCTTAACCAGCCTTTCTATTCTCCCCCTCGAAATATGGCCTAAGCGACAGTGCCATAATTTCGACGACGTGTCTTGAGTTCTCTTTCGTTTTCTATTATGAGCTGTAGGTGGGGATACAAGCGCATTCACATCACATACGGAATTCACACTTTCACGTAGTGATAACAAATAAAGATCATTTTTCTTAAAAGCAATAGTAGTAACTGTATCTTTAAAAACTATCACACACATGCCATTTCCAAAATGACATCCATATCCATCATCATCTAGACGAGATACACTTATTAAGTTCCTCTGTAAACTAGGCACAAAGAAAACATCTCTAAGAAATAAATCAAATCCGGTGTCGAGCTCTAGGAGAAGGTCGCCCACCGCCTTCACTTCTGCTTCGACTCCATTTGCGACTTTAATTCGCCTTTCGTTTCTTTGAGTAGTTCTCGTCGAACGGAATCCCTTTCCTTTCCATGATCATCTTTAAGTAGGCGGCACAATTTTTCTTGTAGTGCCCCTTCTCCTTGCAGTAGAGACACTGATCTTTCTCCACTGTGGTTTGCCCATCCTTAGGTCTGTGCTGCTGGGAGTGCTGAATGCCTTTGCCCTTAGAGGAAGGATTTCCTTTTGCGTTGTTAGACGCATTGTTGTTATTTTTCTTCTTTTGCACGTGGTTAACATTGTTACCCCGTGCTATCTTTATCCTTTCCTCCTCTTGAGCCAACATCGCTATGGTCTTTTCTATGTCCCATTTCTCAGAACTAACATTGTAGTTAACAACGAAGTTCTCAAACTCATCTGGCAATGAAGCAAAAACCAAATGAATGATGGTACTCTCTTTCAAGTCCTCATCCATTGGCTTGAGCTTATTGTTTATGTGAATTAAGCGATGTATGTGCTCTCTGATGCCGCCTGTGTACTTGGCGTTGATCAACTGCTTGATCAACTGAGAGGCGTAGGTCTTTGAAGAGCCAGTGTACTGACTCTTTAACTTCGCCAAGTACTCAACGACATTATGACAATCTTTAATTGCCCCAAAAACAGAAGGCTCTATGGTGTTCTTGACCACTGCCAAACATTTCTTGTTAGCAGTAATCCATTTGGCATTCTCTGTGTCAAATTTCTGTTTGCTGACCGTATAGGCCTGCTCTGTCTGCTGCCAAACAGCATCTGTCATATCAGCTCCTCTAACCGGCTTCTCAGGTTCAACTGGAACCGGTGTAGTGAGGACCCAGTCCAGCTCTGTCATGGTAAAAAAGAAGTCTACCTTCTTATACCATTCATTATAATTATCTCCTTTAAGAATGGGAATGTCCTTGATGGAAACCATCATGGAACCCGTAGCTGAAAATAATTCATATTAAGTGAGAACATTATAACATAATGACAATGCCTTATTACATTAAACTTCATCACCTTTGGGCAGAAAAAGGAATAATGCAATAATCAACATCTATAAAATTATAATATTGTTATTATCAACTTTGGTCAGAAAATAACAATATCACAATAAATCTGAAATTTTATCTGTGACTTGAAATTAAATTATCCCTTTGGTTCAAATTTAAATGCAAGTCAAAATAAATATCTAGCAGCGGAAACTTTAAATTAAATTCACATGGACAGTAGCAAAATACTCTGTTTACCCTCTGAAAATTATCCCTTTGGTTCAAATTTAAACAGGGGCAAATTCTATTCAAATTTCTATTCAAATTTGAGCAAAAATGACTGAAATCAATTCAAATAAATGCGAAAAGCTACTGTGCAGAACTGTTTCTGTTGGGCCGAAATTCAGCTCGCGGCTGCGGCCCAATACTGTTTCGGCCTGCTCAGCAACCCCTCGCGCGCGCGCGGGCCGCAACCTGGGCCTGGGCCGCCAATTCGGCCCAGCGCCGCAGCCGCGCCTCGCCCGCGTCGATCTCGGCCGTCCATCAGATCCGACGGTCGAGCGCTGAGATCGGAGGTATAAAAACCCCCGCCGCGTCGCGCGTCGCCCAAACCCTAGTTCATTTCTTTCTCTCCGCGCCGCAGCGCTCCTCTCTCGCTCTCGCTGGCGAAACGGCGCTCAGCGCCGCGCCGCCGCGAGTCGCCATGGCCGGCGGCCACACGCCGCCGAGCCGCAGTCCTTGCGCCGCCAGTGGAGCTCCTTCTCCACTCCTCCCTTTTCCCCTCTCTGTGCTAGCCGTAGCTAGGTCTACGCGCGTGCGTGCGCGTCGTCGGTGGCCTACCGCCGGCGCGCCGCCGGAGCTCCGCCGCCACCATGGCCGGCGAGATCCGTTGCGCTAGGATCTGTGCGCGCGGGAACGGCGTCGTCACGCCGCGCCGCCGCTCTGCGCCCTTGCGGGCCTCCTCGCCGGAGTCGCGTGCGTCTCGCGCGCGGCTCCGTCGAGGAGATCTGTAGGGGTGATGAGGGTGGCGGTGGCGCCGCCCGTGGACGGCATACCGAGGTAAGTCCACTTTGGATCTAGGGTTTAGGGTTAGGGTTTGAGTTCGATTTGCTTCTTTTTCTCGGATTTCTCGTGTTTCCCGAGTTGGATCTACTAACAACGAGGCTAACTGATACCATTGTTAGTTCTATTTGATCATTGATACATATAGGATATGTGCATCTGGTCGTGTATGTGCGTGTGTGTGTGCAGTGTTCGTGAGAAACAGCGAGAAGGGGTCGGTGCTCACCATCCCCGCCGGTCGCGGCGGCTCCAGTCGCCATGGCCGGTTCGCTTGAGGAAGTTCTGCACAAGGCAGCGTCGCGCAGTGCAGGCGTAGATGTAGGTCGAGGTAGCAGGTCGCGCCGGCCCTCTGGTCGCCAACGGCACTGGCCCGGGGCGGCGACGGAGTACGGCGATGACGTCGTGGCGGCGGTGGCGGGTCTTCCCGTCACTGCCTGCGCTAACCCTAGATCGGATAGGTGTGTCGGTAGGTCGTGGCGGCTCAGGTGAACCTCGTACTTAGAGCCGGCGGCCCCCACCTCTCTTTATAGCGCAGGGTGACAGGGGCCCACCAACCAATGGTTGGGTTGGGCGCCCCCGATCAGGGCGCGGATCAAGGCCCACGGCCTTTGGGCCGTGTGGACCGGGAGATCAACCTAACAGGGCCACGTCATTGTCGTTGCCATGGCATTTATTTGTTGCCGAGGGGGCTGGTTTGTTTGTGTTGCAGAGAGTGATTGCTTTGTGTGCTTGCAGTCTATGGGGTCGCGCGTGGTAAATGTCGCTGAGTGTGCTTGCAGTCTATGGGGTCGCGCGTGGTAAATGTCGCTGAGTGTGCTTGCAGAGAGGGGGAATAAAGCTCACTGCGGAGCTATCTGTCTGTCCAATGTATTGTAGTTCAGTTCCTCTCAACCAGAATAAACCAAGTGAGGCAGTGAACCGACTTCGATCGATTGATTTTCTATATATTATTTGTTTGGTATTTGCAGTGTGGCCATTTCAAAGTTTAATTATATTCCCACTAGTAAATTGCAACTCTTGATAACGGTACTGTTCGCTTGACTTATGCTTATCCAGCCAACAGTATTTTTCTCTCACAACGAATCAACATAAGCCATCAGCCCACAGTATTTTTCTCTCACAACAAATCAGCATAAGCCACCAGCATAAGTCAAGCGAACATCTACAACTTTGTAGTTCAATGCCTTTTCATTTAAATCCATTTATATAGCAAAACAATAAGCAAGGTGTCCCACAATTTTTCATATACACTTTTATCTTCAATCTATATTCAATCTATACTAAAAGGATCCTAGAGAATTGAAAACACGTTCCACCAAAAAATCTACCCCCACCCTCTCACATAGGACCCACCTGTCGGGCTTTGGTGGAAGGGAAGAACAAAAACGCAACAAAAAATTGACTGTTTAGTTGTTTCCCCGCTAAACTTTTTTCACCCGAAAAAGGACCCACCTAAATATACCCATATTTGTACCCACGTCTACACACAATTATCCCGTATTACTAATAGACAATAAACATAGAGTTTTTCTTCATATAAATAAATGCCAACTATTGAGTTTTGATAATATATAAAGCTCTCTATACATGAGAGAGCGAATATAAAGTATTTTTAAAAGCGTTTCGCACGGCTGGTCTGTTTAGTACCTATATGTCATCAATAAACGTGCGTGGCACATGAGTTGAGACAACTGTATAGAAAAGAGTTTAGCACGCGCGTGCCGCGCGGGTTGCAACTATATTTTATATGTTATGTTTAATTTATTTTATTTTATACATGTGCGTGCGCACATGTGCCTTTGCCAATGAGTTCATATAAAAGTTATGATTTCTTAAAAAAGAAAGTATGCTATCCAAGACGGACAAATAAATGGCCGATTCAGACGGCAAGGAGTTGAGAACATAAAGTCATTTCCTATACCGGCAACGATAGGAATATCTTATCACCTATCCAAATGGCGTTTCAGCAAATCATCAATTGAAGGACAATCAATTTGATTTGCACTTTTAGTTGCGGGGGAAGCCTATTCTGTAACGTTTTGATACCAACATCTATCTATCTACTCCATCCGTATCGTTTTGGACAATATTTTAGTCAAATATTAGAATTATAAATCACGAATAACTTTTAAGTCGTTGAGTTTGAAAATGTGAAAATCATATGAATAGATTTGTCTTAAAAAATATTTTTATACAAGTATACATATATTATTTTTTAATAAATATTTTTGTAAAAATAAGAAGTCAAACTTACGTTTTGGAGACAGCGTCGTTGTCCAAAATGACATCAAAATCATATACAGAGGGAGTATACTATAAGCATCCAGTTCTTTTAAAAACACTTATCGTCTAAATAATTTATACCCATCTTTCAAAGAGAACCCATATGTCAGGTCCAACGGTGAAAAGTTTTCATAAACAAGAAAAAAATCAATGTTTCTAGAGAGTTTTTGCCATTATGGCATTACTTTTTCAATCATGAAATTTCTTTACCCACCCCACCCCACATACCCATCAACAAAATAGTCTAAAATAACCCGTATTGCTCCGCTCGTGAATTCGAGCTGTCAACTTAGTGAGGGTTTTTGTCAAAAGGAATATGGGCCCACATGCCAGTAACAGAGGAAGGAGGAAGGGTGTGGGGGCGTAAGAATATTATCCTTCGCCCAGGGCTAAATTTAATAGAACCATACAGTAAGCCTAAATACGGGCGGCAACGGTGACTCCTATTGCTTGCAGGCTTGTATCTTTTTTTTTTGAAACAAACTAAACTGGAGAGCTGTTGATATATTAAAAAGAAAAAATCGAGACGGGACAATACAACGAGTTCAACAACAATCCAACACCAAAACAACTTAACAAAACACGTGCACCACTCAAAGCACTGGCTACAAATACGAAGCCACCACTGCAACACTACAAACCAAACAGCCACCACAAACTCCTTAACTCAAAACATCATCATCTAGGTGTACGCCGCTTGACTTTTACATCAATCAATAGGTGTACGCATGTGTAGAATAAGCTTGTATAACGGACCTTAAACAACTGCATTTATGATTTACCACTGCCTCAAATAGTTGTATATTGTAGATCATCAATGCCCTCCCCAGCCATGTCAATAAGGCCGGGCATTATACATCTCCTCAATCTCGCCATCATTAAGGTTGAACATCTCGTTCATAGCAGCTGTCATCTCTGCTGGCACGGGCCACAAGCCATTGAAATGTCCATAAACTCTTGCAGTGCAGCCTCGATTGGTTCATTCTCATCATTCAGAAGCCCAAACTTACGAAGCTACGTTGCGCTTATTGCATTGAGTCATCGTACATGTGGTGAAGAGATATGAGCTACCGATGACATGTCCAAAGTGCGGCGTTGACGTGGGCGATGAATTGTTGTAGGTGACGAACTCTCTGTGGCGCTGGGGGTTGAAGCACTGGCTGTGGTGGTGTGTGGTGAAAAGGCTAACCACACCCACAACATCTCGCTCAACAGGTGGTGGAGCCATCTAATCGCCCACTTGTGTGCTGTCGTTACTGTCGTTCGAGAGCAAGTTGTCAACCGAGCAAACCAGCACCGATGTTGAAGCCTTCGGTGGAGAGGATGGCTGTGGCACCGACAAAAGTGAGGTGGCGATCGAAGACGTTTGCAATAATCCCCAAAGTAGCCGGACTGCACCCGGCTTGTAGCTTGTTTCTGCTACTATATGCTCTGATGAGCAAGTGTGCGCACCCACCTAATACATTCCATTTTCCATAATCATCCGCCTGGCTGCAGTTTGGATGCATGCGAGTTCAACCTCTCTGATCCGTACATCTGAACCCTCTCTGATCCGCATTATCAAATCCACGATCATTGTCCTTTCCAGTAAAATCTCAACTCTTAGATCGATGCGCACATCTGAACCTCCGCATCCACAATATTCGAGTCAACTGCCCCTAAAATCAGGAGCGACGACTAAATCAAGCAAGAACAATACAAATTCGCTGGCGTACAAAGAAACTATCAGAGTCTCAGCGTGTACCTCGTGCAGCTTAAACAATCCCATCTGCCAATTTGGACAGACTACAGCCGCACATACATACACATCAGGGTAGCGAGATCGAGAAATTCTAGATCGGGCCTGTTTAGATATCAGACGTGCAGTGCATGATTTCTCTCAATTATGAAGCTCAGTCCATGAGGTCATGTTCCCTCTCTAAAAAATCTGGATATTGCCCGTGCTACTTGTAAAAGATGTTTTTTTAAATACTAGTACTTGAAAAATCGTTTTGGGACAGCTGGAGGGAAGTCAGGGATATCGCTGCCGTTTCCTTCTATAAATAGCGCTTGGAACTGAGAGTGCTGCACCAATTCTCACCAATTCCGGTTCCAGTTCTTCCGAAATGGGTCCTGGAACTGGAATGGCGAAGCGGCTCATTTCGGCTCTGCTTCTCGCGGCTCTGGCGTGCAACGTCGCTGACGCGAAGTTCGGCAGGTACAGCTTCCCTGAGGGCTTCATCTTCGGCACCGGCTCCGCGTCGTATCAGGTGACGATGCTCGTGGCTGCAAGCTGTACATTTCGACCCTGTCTCGTGTCTGTCCGTGCACAAGCATACCAACATTTCTGATGAGCATGTTGCGCCTTGCGTCTTGCAGTACGAGGGCGCCTACAAGGAAGGAGGCAAAGGTCCTAGCATATGGGACACCTTCAGTCACATCCCAGGTCATATGAACTTTATTTACAGTTGTTCTGATGTCTGAAGATGAACCGCGTGTGATGGACAGGTAACTGACATGCTGAAAATCTGTGTATGTTTGCAGGTAAGATTAAGAACAACGATACTGGCGATGTAGCGGATGACATGTACCATCGATACAAGGTGACTAGCAGATGACTTACCATTTATTTAGCTGCGCTCTGATCAAGAATTTTGAAATTGCTGAGTCGAGTTATACAGGAACGTACTAACTGGTAATGGAACCTGATTAATTTCGCAGGAGGATATGAAGCTCCTGAAGGAGATGAACATGGATGCCTTCCGGTTCTCCATTGCCTGGACCAGGATCCTGCCAAGTGAGTGCCGATGAGCTTTGAACACGTACATAAGCTCCATCTGACCATTGAGTGAGATCACCGAATTCCTTCGCTTTGAGTTGTGTGTCACCACGTGCTTTGCTTTGCCGCTGCAGATGGCTCCCTGAGCGGTGGGATCAACAAGGAAGGGGTGGCCTTCTACAACAACCTCATCAACGAGGTCATCGCAAATGGTAGCTGAGCAATTAACTAATTAGCCTTGGCATCCACGCAGATGCAGTGCAAATCCTTGTCAACGATGACACTGACATTTTTAAAAAACGACCTCGTGATAGGGCTGAAGCCATTTGTCACCATCTTCCATTGGGACACACCCCAGGCCCTCGAGAGCAAGTACCAGGGCTTCCTCAGCGAGAACATCATGTACGATCTGCTACACACTTCTCATCGATCCATTTCTCTTTGAATCATCGATCGATCAGTTACCACCTGATACACAAATAATCACAATTAACCCACTCACTGTGGTGCGCGCGCAGCAAGGACTACGTGGACTTCGCGGAGGTGTGCTTCCGCGAGTTCGGCGACCGCGTCAAGTTCTGGACAACCTTCAACGAGCCCTGGACGTACGCGTCGCAGGGCTACGGCACGGGCGCCCACGCCCCTGGCCGGTGCTCCCCCTTCATCTCCGATTCCTGCGTCCCCGGCGACTCCGGCCGCGAGCCCTATATCGTGACGCACCACATCCTCCTCGCCCACGCCCACGCCGTGCGCCTCTACCAGGCCACGTACCAGCCCTCCCAGCGCGGCCAGATCGGGCTCACCGCCGTGTCCCACTGGTTCGTCCCCAACACCGACACCCCCGCCGACCGCCGCGCCGTGCAGCGCAGCCTCGACTTCATGTACGGCTGGTTCCTCGACCCGCTCGTGCGCGGCGCCTACCCGGGCACCATGCGCGCCTTCCTCGGCGAGCGGCTGCCGCGGTTCACGCCGGAGCAGGCGGCGCTCGTCAGGGGCTCCTACGACTTCATCGGCGTCAACTACTACACCACCTACTCCACCTCGGCGCGGCCGGCGCCCAACGGGCTCGCGCAGTCCTACGACGGCGACATCCGCGCCAACACCTCCGGGTTCCGCGGCGGCGTGCCCGTCGGCGAGCCGGAGTTCGTGCCCATCTTCTTCAACAACCCCGGCGGGCTCCGAGAGCTGCTGCTCTACACCAAGCGCCGCTACAACGACCCGGTGATCTACGTCACGGAGAACGGCATCGCCGAGGAGAACAGCGCCAAGATCCCGCTCAAGGAGGCGCTCAAGGACGGGCACCGGATCAAGTTCCACTCGCGGCACCTGCAGTTCGTCAGTCACGCCATCAGGAACGGCGTCAACGTGAAGGGATACTTCACCTGGACATTCATGGACTGCTTCGAGTGGGGCGACGGGTACCTGGACCGGTTCGGCCTCATCTTCATCGACCGCCTCAACGGCCTCAAGCGCTACCGCAAGGAGTCAAGCTACTGGATCGAGGGCTTCCTCAAGAGGGAGAAGAAGCCCTACTGATCATGACCTCCATTGCCGGCTTTGATTGGTTTGGCTGGTGGTTGCTGCTGCCTGTATCTCCTTCTCGTTGCTGTCGTTGAGTGGCTAGTGAAGTAGTGAGGGCTGAGGGGGGAAATAAGGGCGTGATTGGTTCTCTTCTCTACTGAGCCAGGCTTGCATTAGAGAACCAGGCCCTTCATGGCCAGGCCTCGCGCATGCAAGTTAAGCTTGTTTGGTTGCTTGTTTGTATATAGCCTGGACGTGCTGGTGCATTGATTGGTTAGCGTGTTCAACCCACTTCCTTGCACCACTCGTCTCTTGTGCATGCAGGCAGCGCGCCCGTGAGAGCCAGGCCCGGGAGAAACGAGGATTTTCTCCGCATGCGCAGAGCCTGGCTCGGAGGCCTGTTTTGCACCATCACGGCCTGGCTCACTTGGTGGTCCAGCCAACCAATCAAGCCCTACTTGCATCGCCGGAGCCTGGATGAGGGGAGAAGCAGCCAACCAATCAGCCCCTAAAGCTCGCTGCCGAGCTATTTTACCGGTTCAATTGTGTAATGTAATTCGATTCTTCTGAAGCAAAATAAATCAACGTGTCTGTGAATGGTCCACTCGGATACACATGCTTTTCGCATCTCTTATGTTGAAAGCGTCTGGAATTTTGAAATCCTGTAGTCGATCACGTGAACAGGTGTGAGATCGGCACACTTTCTTCAGTGAGGGACTGAGGTTTTCTTTTCCTTATTAGTACCAGTACAGGTGAGCTTTTTTCGGCCAAGGACTTTTCCGTCTCTCTTTGCTTGCGTTGGGCTGAGGAATGGACGTTGCGTGAAGAAAAGCCGGCCCAGTCTGCGCGCGTTCACGGGCTCCCAGATTGTATCTCGTCCAGGCCCACTGCCGTTGTTGCCTTTCGATAAGAGCTGGGCTGGGCCCTCAACAGAATCACTCCACTATTTGGATTTTGGCAAGCTGCACACAGTACCTTGAATCTGGACGCCCTTCCTGGCGTTGACGGGGAGGTCCACGTTCAATGAACCTGCCCGTTCAGAGAACCTGGCTGAGCACCACTCCTTTAGAGCAGGGTTAATAACGCAGCCCGCTCGCCGGCTGCAAATTGCCAGATCACCGCAGCATTTATTGCTTCACTTGATGCAACAGTGGTGTAGAAAGTACATGCAGCCAATGGCAGGCCAGAGAGGGCACCTCCGCCGGCTTCAAGCGGGCGCATAGCGAACAGCCCGCTCCATTCTCTCTCTTACGCGCTCTCTCTTCCACGTAGACTTCAGCCCGCTCCCAGCCGGTTATACTTCAGCCCGCTCCATCCTTTACGCGGTTGCATGCCTGCATGAACACAACCAGCAGTAGCACCCTGCCGCAGCCCCTCCACCACACCGGCTCATCGCTGCAGGCTTGGGCCGCTTAGATTAGGCCCTTAGTCAGATTAGCGTCCAGGCGGTGTTCACTTTCGAAACTTCCACCAAACTTTCTTTCTTTAAACTTCACTATTCACTATCACATCAAATCTCTCGCCTCATGCATGGAGCATTAAATGTAGGTAAATAAAAAAAACTAAGTACATGATTTTGATGTACACGGCGAGACGAATCTTTTAAGCCTAGTTAGGTCATGGTAGGACAATGATTACCAAAACAAACGAAAAGTGCTACAGTGCGCTACAGTGTTCGATGTGACATTTTCACCCAACTTCACTTTCACTTTTTGAGGAACTAAACACCACCTTAAAAATAAAAATATGCCACAAACTCGTGTCGCCATGTGCTTGGCCTGCCGCCCTGCCCTTGACCTTGAGCGAGCTTACTCCAATCCCAGGTCGTGTTCGTGGTAGGAAAAGAAACAGAACATGCATGACTACACTGCTGTGCTGATCATTCGGTATATGTGACCGTACCGGCGGGGCACAGAATGTTGGCACCAGCATCCGTGTGACGTGACATGTTGTACTGGTCACCTGCGCCGTCGCGCCGCGGCGTAGGAAGGATAGTACGGCGGCGCGGAAAGTTTGAGCGGCGGCGCACGCACGCAGACGCAGCGCACCACGGGAGGAGGAGGAGAGGGGATGACGGGGGCGGAAAGCGCGGGCGAGTTGTGCTCGTGAGAGCATCGCCATCGATGCATCATTGCTGACCCGGGGAACCGGATTCCTTGTGCGCCGAGGGGTGGAGGCCCTGGAGGGTGTACCTGCTGTGACCCTGCGTACGTGCGGAGAAGATGCTCCGATGGACACGAGACCACGACGATGGGTGCGGGCTTATCTGAACGGCACGACTTGTTAAAAAAATAAACAAAAGTCGAAGATGCGTTTATTAGAAGATTTTGCAAGTGCCTGCTCTTCCCACGAAAATAGATGGTTCCGGAAGTTTAACACCATTTTGCCATAGTCTAATATGTCCACAGGGAGTAGGGACACAACTTTGACATCTTTAAAATTAAAAAGAAAATTAATACTATAATTATCAGTCGAATTTATATAAGACCTAAAAAACCCGATATCAAATACGACTTGAATCTCATTCGAATAAGTTTGTCCTCCGGTGTCTCTTCCCTTAAAGAAGTTGATCATTGTTAAAACAAAAAAAAGGAAGAAGAATAGGTAAGCACTTGACTTTACTTACAATACATGCTATAATATATTACAGTTATCTGACTTTCGTAGAAAACTCAATGTATGTCAAAAGGAAGTTAGCTGACTTTCGTAGTTATACGTAGAGTTAGTTTACAACACATTGCAAAGTGGACAGTACTGCTAACAGAATCAAATATACTACATGGCTAGCTATTTAATGGACCACACAAGAGCGAGAAACACAATGATGCTTAAGGATCACTCTAACAGAAATATCGTTATTATAATGATAACATTGATCAGTATGGTACAGTATGCAATATTAGCGGATTCCTTTTATCACTATCAGCTTAATCTAACAAAAGCCCTTTAAAATTTATTTTATTTATACGGTGTAAATGTGGTTTGGTTTGGTAATTTGCTAAGCAGTTTTTTTCTATATTAAGAAAAGAGCTAAATCTTCATATTTAGCTATCAGAATACAGTAGAACTAGCAAGGTGGCCCGCGTAAACAACGTGGGTAGCTAGCTTTTTTTCTAACAATTTGATGGTTTTTTACATAATAATATATTTATCTGAATGTTTTTTCATTAATATTATTTTTATATATGGCCCAAATTCTTTTTTACCATCGTACTATGTGGCGCGAAACATGAATCCATGATAAAAGAAAACATCTCATATACAACACAGTTTTTGGTATTTATTCAAAGTATTATAACTTTGTATTGTCTTATTATATAAATTTATGTCACGGAGTTTCACATATGGTGATAAATTTTCTTATGGCAGTATACAAATAATTAGAACTACTATACATACCCTTAAATCTACCGCTCATTTTTTCCCAAGTTCTTGATCCCTACTTCCCCACACAATGGTGAAATAATAGTGGACGGTGAAATGTATCTTCCCCTCACAACAAAATTAATGTTAACTCCAAATTTGAATATAAATTTCATATATTTTTGGTTGATGCTCAATATTTTTTTAAAATCGACCCTAACGTTCACTATTTTTTTTGAAAGAAATACACAACAAATTTTCTACCCATTTATGGATGAGCATACAACACGTCCTTACAATTTGGAGAATAAAAATTGTTGTTGTCGTTGACTGCTCCTCGATGTGCAAGAATTGTCAATTGTGGATGTTTTTCTTTATATATAGCAACTTCACCGGCTATTCACTTCACCGTAAACACAAAGCTCCGCTCTTACGTCTCTATCTTCTCTCAGCTCTCTTTCTTGAATCAAAAACGTGCACAACATAGCGATAGGAGTCGATGCGTCAGCAGCGAAATAACTCTTAGTTTTTCACTTTCTTTGATAACGTGATACCGCTGCTAATTAGATTATTTGATGGCATACCTATGTTATTACTATGCTATTTTTTTTTGTTTTTTATAAAAGGAAAGAGTGGATAATTAGAAACCTAACTCTTATGTAAACACATACTCTTATGTTATGATTATATGATTTAGTTGTTGGTTTTAGATATCGACTCTTTAATAATCAGATCGTTAGATCATCATAAAATCCAACAACGTCATATGTATCTTTTTTTAATTACATCTTGAAAAATGTGGTAGCTTATTTTATATAAATTTTGACAATGACACTAAGATAATTGATACAAAAACTGTAGAATTGAAGGTTGAGCAAATACTCCGTAAGATGTAAAATTTGACATTTTAATATGTTTGTTAATTGGATAATTAGAGACCACAAACTCGTACAGCTCGTCAAATTCATTCCGTTCGACAATTCATATGAGTTGTTTGGAGTTCAAATGATGAAGTTTTATTCCAAGGTAAACAAATTATGTACATAGTAACCGTGTTCAATGTTGACACTGAGTTCTCGTGTTATTAATTTTTCTCTGTCTATTTATTAATTCATGTTCGGTCGACTCATTGGGTTGATGTGGACCGTTAGATCGTCATAAAATCCGACGATATATATTTTTCTCTTTTTTGGATTAATGTAATAATATTGGTTTGAGCGTGGCTAATGCTTTATAATCTTCCACTTGTTTTGGTAAAGACACTGAGTGTTGAGCGCGGCCATGCATGGTGCTCAATCTCGGAACCGATTCGCTCCCTTCGGATAGGGAGAATTGTTCTCTCCTACTATGCTCACAACATTGTTGAACGTTCTAAATCTGAGCACATCTCATCAGGTACCCGTGCAGATCGACGTGTTGTACTCCGCTCATTGTTAAACATGATAGGGCACATGGGGCTTCAAGATGTCCGCACTCGCCGTACTCTATTTTCATCCTATAAAAAAATATTCGGTCATAGTCATTGAGATTCTCCCCTCTATATCAATTTTTTCTACACCTCTTATCATCTATATCTCATATTCTATACAAACTACCAACACGTGAGCCCACCCATCCCGTTTTCTTCTTTACTTTCATCGACGCCACCACTTCCCTCACTCTATCTCCCCCTCTCTAGCGGCGGCGAGGGGTGCCGGTCTCCCCGGCTGGTAGCCTTCAGCCTCGGTGGCCTCCGGCGGCATGCGGAGTGGCCGGACCCCGAACTACGAAGGCGTGCGGGCGGCTCCCGCGGTGGCAACGACAGAGGACGGTCGCGCGGCGACGGCGAGGATTCCCGCGCCGGCCATGGATGGCCGCGCGACAGCGGTGTAGGGCTCCTACGGCGGTCGCGCGGCGACGGTGGAGGCCTCATACGATGGCCACGGACGGCTGGACGGCGGCGGTGGCAAACATAATAATATAGATCTTTAGATCTTCATGAAATCTGATGGTATATATTTTTGTCTTTTTGAATTAACGGAAGGCCGGCAGCCTTCAGCCCTGCTGGCCTCCGGCGGCATGCGGAGTGGCTGGACCCCGAACTCCGAAGGTGTGCAGGGGGCTCCCGCGGCGGCAATGGCAGAGGGCTCCCGCGGCGGCATGCGGAGTGGCCGGACCCCGAACTCCGAAGGTGTGCAGAGGATTCCCGCGGCAACCATGGACGTCCGCGTGGCAGCGGTGGAGGGCTACTGCGGCGGCCGCGTGGCGACGGTGGATGCCTCATACGACGACCACGGATGGCTGCACGGCGGCGATGGCGGACGGAATAATATGGACCTTTTGATCTTCATGAAATCTGATGGTATATATTCTTCTCCTTTTGAATTAACGGAAGGCGGCGCGGGGATCTGCCGGACCCTAAACTCCGAAGGCGTGCGGGCGGCTCCCGCAACGGCGGCGGACGGTCGCGCAGCGACGGCGAGGACTCTTGCGGTGGCCACGAACGACAGTACGACGACGGTGGAGGGCTCCCGCGGAGGACGCGGATGGCCGTGCGGCGACGGTGGAGGCCTCATACGGCTGCCGCGGATGGCGTCCACGATGGCAATGGCCGCGGACGGTCGCGCGGCGACGGTGAGGACTCCTGCGGCGGCCACGGGCGGCAGCGTGACGACGGTGGAGGGCTCCCGCGCAGGACGCGGATGGGCGCGCGACGTGGTGGAGGCCTGATGCGGCGGCAAATGGTTGCACGGCGGCCACGACGGATGGAATAATATAGACCGTTAGATCTTCGTGAAATCCGATGATATATATTTTTCTCTTTTTTTTAAATAACGAAATAATATAAACTGTTAGATCTTTATAAAATCCGACGGCATATATTCTTCAATTTTTTAGATTAACAGAATAATATAGACCGGGATCTTCGTAAAATCCGATCATTCTCTTTTTTTAGATTAACGTGAGATTTTCTAGACCCTCTCGGTGAATCTGGTGGCTCCTGTTGCTTCTATTGTAATAAGATAATAGATACAGTCTTTCGCACAGGCACAGGGTACCGTACAGGACAAAACGGAGCAGACGATCCCACCGAATTGCCCAACGGAGGCCTCGTGTTGGCTTTCGTCCATTCCTGCTTGCCCCCATTTCCCTGCTTCCTTCTTTTTTTTCTCACTTCCCGTTCGATTCCCAAATCCGACATAAATAACCAGAAGAAAAACGAATCTTCTCCTCCATCTCCCCGAGCAAATCCCTCGTTCGCTCGAGCGAGATCAAATCAAATCCATTCGACGAGAAATTCTCGGTCCATCGCCTTCGCCTCCGCTGCGCCCTCCCTGTCCGCCGTCAGGTACGAAGCGCTGCCCACTCCCGGTTGGTGATTGCTGCTCTGATTAGAGTTCTTACTATGCCCTGTGCTCGGGGATTTGCGGGGGTGGGTGGACGAATTTTGCGCTTAATCGTCTCCTCTCGTCGCCGTTTTTGGGGGTTAGTTTCTGATACGGATTAGTTTCGGCGCCACAACAGGGAGGGTGGGTTCAACGTGGGGAGGTACGGGTTCCTGTTTCGGGACGCAAAATTAGCAAATGGCTGGCGGAGTGGATACAGAATTGTAGTGTTTCACCATTTCGGTCTGCTTTTGCCTGTGGTACTGACAGCATTTTTGGGGGTCTGATTGATAGGGCCCTGTTTCAGGTGGAGGGGTTGCTGTGATCCTTCGTTGAATGGCACAACGCAGGTAGCCTTGGGAGATTTCCTGGTTTTGATGTAATCGGTCTACCAAAGTGGTAGTTCATATGGATCAACTCGCCATGATTGCGACAGAGTTGGGTGACTCATCGGATTTTGAGGTTGAGGGCATCCAGAACCTCACTGAGAATGATGTCAGTGACGAGGAGATTGAGCCTGAGGACCTGGCGCGGCGGATGTGGAAGGACAGGGTCAGGCTGAGGAGGATCAAAGAGCGGCAGCAGAAGTTTGCGTTGGAGCAGGCCGAGCTGGAGAAGTCAAGACCCAAGCCGATATCCGACCAGGCCCTGCGCAAGAAGATGTCAAGGGCGCAGGACGGGATTCTCAAGTACATGATCAAGCTGATGGAGGTGTGCAATGCGCGGGGTTTTGTATATGGGATCATCCCTGACAAGGGCAAGCCTGTCAGCGGCGCTTCGGACAATATCAGAGCTTGGTGGAAGGAGAAGGTGAAGTTTGATAAGAATGGGCCTGCAGCGATTGAGAAGTATGAGTCTGAGAACTTGGTGACTGTTAATGCCCAAAGCGTTGGAATTAAGAACCAGCACAGCTTGATGGATCTCCAAGATGCCACTCTGGGTTCTCTGCTTTCGTCATTGATGCAGCATTGTAATCCACCGCAGCGCAAGTATCCTCTGGAGAAGGGCACTCCACCGCCATGGTGGCCGTCAGGGAATGAGGATTGGTGGATTGCCTTGGGCCTCCCCAGCGGTCAGATACCTCCTTATAAGAAACCACATGATCTTAAGAAGGTTTGGAAGGTTGGTGTGCTTACAGGGGTGATCAAGCACATGTCCCCCAACTTTGATAAGATCAGAAATCATGTACGCAAATCGAAGTGCTTGCAGGATAAAATGACTGCAAAAGAGAGCCTAATCTGGCTGGGAGTTCTGCAGAGAGAAGAAAGGCTTGTTCACAGAATTGACAATGGTGTACTGGAGATTACTCACCACAGTTTGCCAGAAGACAGAAATGGGGAAACAAACAGCAGCAGTAATGAGTATGATGCTGATGGTTTTGAGGATGCTCCTCTTTCTACATCATCTAAAGATGATGAACAAGATCTGTCTCCTGTTGCACGATCCGCTGTGGAGCATGTCCCGAAAAGAGGGAGGGAAAGAGCCTACAAAAAACGCCCAAGCCAGATTGCTCCTATTAGCCAGATTGCTCCTATTAAGGCAGCAACAAGAGAACCACCAAAGAGAAAAAGAGCACGTCACAGCTCCACTGTTATTGAGCCTGATGTGCAAAGAGTTGATGATGCACCAGAAAACTCAAGAAATTTGATTCCTGATATGAATCGACTGGATCAAGTAGAAATCCAAGGCATGGCTACCCAAATTGTCAGCTTCAACCATGGGGATGCCACAAGCGAAGCTTTACAACAAAGTGTAGACACTCAAGTACAGGTCCATCTTCCTGCTGAGGCTAATAACTTTGATAGTGACCCAGCTGCAAACCCTACTCCTGTAAGCATATACATGGGAGGCCAGCATTTACCTTATCAAAATAGTGATAGTGCAAGGTCAAGATCTGAAAATAATTTTCCAGAGGATGTTGATCCTGGTTTAAATAATCTGCCCAGCGGCTATCAGACCTTACCTCCGAAACAATCACTACCACTATCTATGATGGATCATCATGTGGTTCCCATGGGTATCAGGGCATCTACTGATAACATTCCTTATGGTGATCATATACTAGATGGAAACTCAAGTTCTGTTCCTGGAGATATGCAGCAGCTTATAGATTTTCCTTTCTATGGTGAACAAGATAAGTTTGTTGGCAGTTCCTTTGAGGGTTTGCCTTTAGACTATATCAGTATCAGTAGCCCAATCCCAGATATTGATGACTTGCTACATGATGATGATTTAATGGAATACTTGGGGACATAACCTTAGGTAATTTCGTTACATATCTTCTATCCTTGCTACTTCTTTCTCTTTGATCATTTTGTTTAATTTTTTCCATTTTGTTTTCAGGCAAGGATGAGGTCGACAGCATTTGTTTTTCATCCATTTTGTCTCGCCATGATCACCATCCTAACTTGAGTATGGAAGGCTAAACTTCTCATTTTGTTGCTGGTCTTGTTACTTGAGACCAACCATCTGTAGTATTCTGAATGATGACTTGCATTCTTTGGCAATAATGTATCATATAGTGACAGAATTGTACATTTGGAAGGTGAGCATGATCTGAATTAGGGATACAGTCTGGTGAAGAAAGGAATGTTTTTGTAATTTTAGAATCTGTGAGATATCAATGTTTTGCTCATCTGCATCCTCTCTCTCTATGGCCTTTTGCCATCTACATAAACATCGGGAATCCAACATTGTATATATGCAATAAAGGAATGAAAAAAAAATCAGTTGAGGTATCCATCTATATATCTTTCTTTTGTGTTTGATTTCAATGTAATAAACATTGAACTAAAGGTGTTGTAGCATAACAAAGTCTCCACTGCTATTGTCATTTTCTGATTGTAATTGCACAGTGGAAATTGTTGTTATCACACTGTAAAAGAATAAGAAACTGAAATAACCAGCTTTGTGTATTAAAGTCCAGAGGTGTCTCAATGTAGTAGCAATAGGTTACTATAAGTAAATTACAACAGGCACCAGCACTGTTGAATCTGGATCATGGCCAAGATAACCCTGAAAGTCTGTACAGTAGGCTGTTTCTGCTGATCATTTGGCATAACCGGTGGCACAGATTCACTCTTTGCGGGAAGTTGCTTGCCATTGTGATTTTTCAAAAGTATACATGCACATAGCATCCAATTTTAAATAAGAATTTAGGACACATGGTTTCTTGTGTTAGAGATCTATATGTTGTACTAGAGGTCTTCAAAACAGTTCTGTTTGTAGATTTGTGATTTCAGGCTATCAGCATAAAAGTGTCAGGCTTATTCTCTGCTTCCAGTGCCTTCTGTTCTCCTATAATTCTCTCATGATGAACAACATATGATTCACCATTTTTTTATCTATTTGGCAAATATTTTGGGGAAATTATGGCACAGGACACCTCTAGTTTGTGGTATTAGGCCTCTTACTTAGATTTATGATCTGTATCTAGGCGCCTTCTTTCTCCTATGCATTTTTCTTTTGTGACAAATGACATATAGCTCACTTTTTTTTTCCTACTTGGTGAATCTCTTTTGGGGAAATTTTGCCACTGGACAACCAAAATGTGTGTTCTTTGCTGAATTCGCCAATCTGGGACTCCTATCAACAGTTTCTCCTTCATGTGCTGTGCCTGCGAACAATCTCACACTCACTAATAATTACTCACCCCATTTGTTTTTGTTAGGCATTTTAGCACTCAGCACAAAGATTAAGGAGCATTAATTGTTAACAAACAGCGTAGAAGAGGACAATGCTAACCTTGGTATACTATCGCAGAAAACAAAATGTGCAATCAATGCCCTCAATTCCTTTGCATGCAGCCTAGCTAGGAGCAGACGTCTGCAATGGTAGAATGGGAAGAAAGAGGTGAATACGTGCTTGGTAAACCAAAATACCTTACAAAACGAATCTTCTTCTGGATCTTAATTCCCCAACAAAAGGAAATGGAGGGACTAATGCCAGACGTTTTCACATAAGAATTTGGAGCTCATTTGTTTTGTCTTAAAATATTCAGCTGAGCTCTTGGTCATAGTGTTACTTAACTGGTTTACATTTAAGATGAGAGATCCTCCAGCTTGAGCTGGCAACTATAAATTGATGTTCTATGGTGTTTTCAGCTTTGCCTATACATGTTTTTGTTGACCAGCAATTTAGTTTCTCGTGTCGCACTGATGAACTTTCCTGTATCTGTATGTATATTGAATAACCTTCTGTTTGCATGCCATTGATGGTGTGGAATTCTAGCTTCTTGTGATATTGATCATCATGGCATCATCCCTGTATGGGCTGTGTTCAGTTTCTCATGAGTTGTCTCAATATGTACATAAATATAGTCCTCAAAGAAATGCAAAGGAAAAAAAAAACAGTTCCAGTGTCTTTCACCTAATAAGGAACCATGCATGGTGTATAAGATTGTAAGCATAAGAGTTTTCAGTGCTTTGGTCTCCTCGGAAGCTTATCTGTAAGTTTCCGACTTCTGGTCTCGTCGACAGAGCTAATCCCAGCTCTGGGGTATGTGCTATTTAGGTTATGGATCTTAGCTGTTCTGCTTAAAGTAGAGTTAAGGTCACTTAATTTTGTTATTGTTAGTTGGTTATACTTTGTAACTTTCTGTCATATCCTCTCCCGCAGATGAATGGGCATAGCATAACGTCTGCCAGTGGCGGACCAAAGACATAAACGGAGCCTGGGCAAAGTTCATTACAGTTCTTCCTCCCACCTTCGGCGGAACAATTGTAGGCTACATACAGCTGATTTGCATGGGCGTCACAACCGGCTTCCATTGGCTTCGTTCCACCAGAGCTCGGGCGGCTGCCCAGGCTCGCCGGGCGCTGGGTCCGCCACTGACGTCTGCTAACATGTTATGGTGTTAGTGGAATCTTCATGTATATTATGGAATTGATGACCGCTGAAAAAGGGTAACTATCGACAGTTGCAATTGCAGACTATGATATATATGATTTTTTTATTGATATCATTCTCTACAATTGTCAAGCTTAAGCTAGCTTGTCCAACTATTTTTTTTTCAAGCAACAGGAGGGGAGACCCCTACTGAAGCTTGTCTAACTATTAACTCTGCAAGTGGCAAATTGGACTAACATAAGCAAGATTACTGCATTAATTACGGACAACAGACTTGTGGAAACACAGTATCAATAACATTGTAGGGCTAAAAATGGGCACATCAGATAATCGTGGGTTTCAGTTTGGTATACTAGCATTTTTCATCCTATGGTCATTGTGATTGCCCCAATTAAATGGGTGCATATCAGACTTAAAGTGGTATATTTTACCCTTTCATTTTCTTTCTCATATATTGTAGACGAGAATTTATTAACTGTGTTGCTTAAGTCTTCGGCTTTTTGGGTGCATGCACCTAATCCAATAATAACCACTGGATTGGACCAAGTAGGTGTTTCTTCAGTTTAGATATACATTAGTCTAAACATAAGCATATAGTGTTTTACAACTTTGACTGACAGTAGAGTAAAATAAGGGCACTTAGTTGGGAGTAGGTGTTTGAAGTCGGAGTGATAGCGATAAATATTTTGTAAAGAAATGTCAGGACACATAGCAGCCTGCAACTGTGCTTTGTTTGTCAAGTAGACAAAAGAAATATGTTGCTTGATTTACATTTGCTATACTGAAGCTTTACCATCATGGTCAGTTAAGTGTAAACTCTTATACTCTGTTCATGGAATCAGGCATTTTGAGTTCCAAAATACTTGATTTTCCTGCTTAATGGTCCAGTGACTAAGCTGGCATAACTTTGTTATTGTTCAATATAAATAATAAAGGTTGAGATCAAACGGTGCCATGACTGTGATTGTTACTCTTTTGAAACCCATAACTAGTGGAGTGTTGAGATAGAGGCATTATTTTCCTTTTAGACTGTTCTGCTTGCTTTCATGAAAGGTAAAAGGAAACTCATTCTTTGGTCATGTTGGAGCAGTCATTGCTACGAGATATTTTCTGTACTTGTGAAGCCTATCTTTTTCACAATTTATAAATTGGTGAGCTCAGTGTAAAATTCAGGAACTCAAGTCTCAGCACATGCATCTCACCATGGAGCCTTGGGTTTAACCTCCTTTGATTTTTACTGCTGTCTTCATTTGTTATTTGGGATCTCTCTGATTTGGGTGTTTTTAGCTTCGTTCCTTTTGCTATGTTCTTTTGCGTGAAAGATACAAGATTCATATCTCTTGGCATGGGGGTTGTTGGACTGCGGGCTGCCTCCTTGTGCACAATTTGGCAGTAGCCAACACCTGTGGGGTCCTCTAATCATAATCCCTTTGCAGCAATTCTGTCACATGCATGGCAGGCCTGGAGCATCTCAAGCGATCAGAGATTCAGAATTCAGAAAGACTGGACCAGAAAAAGGAGCAGAATATCGAGCCGTGAAACGGGATGTCAGGTAACCGTTTGACTTTTACCGGGAAATGCAGTACTGGCTTGCGTCGACAGCCGTAGTCTGATGCATGTACTTTTGTTTTTACCAAGCAGAAAACTGGTTGACCTCTGGGTGCAGGGAAAACCAGAGGAGCAGAACCTTTTCATCTCCAGGGTCGAAGGGCAAGCGAGGCGAGTAGCTTGGCAATTGCAGAGATGCTAAGTCTATGGAGTGTTTCTTAGAAGAATAATGTATTGATGTTAGTAGATATATCGAGACTTCTTCAACAAACTATTGTAATCCTTAGAGAGAAAAAAAGAATATCGTTTGAACATTCAGGCTAAGGCCTCAACGCTTCTGATGATCTCTTGTACGTCAGCTAATGAAGTAACCGATGGACTACAATTTCTGTAACTGCTCCATTTTTCACCTATAATCATCTCTTTCTCCGTTTTCTCTGATCTGACTAAACTTTGTAGCAGTCATGCTCATTTAATATAAAAAAATCAGACCCGTGTGCATGTACATCTGAGTATCTGACTATCCTAAGACATGCTACTACCGCAAACTTTCGAAAATGATTATCTCACTTTCTCACTGAACACGACTTCCTGATGCCATACAGATACGATGCTTTGTAGCAAGCTGACGAATTCCGCTGTTTCCTCGGCGTCGGGCAGCGCTTGACGTACGGCTGCTCTAATCCGGGGTCACATGTTGCGAGTTCAGGAGCCTGTTTGTGACCACACACGCGCACCAGATCGACTGGCCGGTGCAAGTCCTCCGGGGCGGGCTGACATGAGCACCAAACTATTCTGTACACCGACTGAGAAAGGTTCAATTCTCTACACCAGGCCCAGGCGAGGAGGAAGAAGAATAATTATAGTCGTCGCAGGCCGGGGCGAGAGTTGGCATCTCGAGATCGCCAATGTCATGCGCCCATTCAATTCCTTCAGAATTCCCCCTCCCCTCGCCCATCAGTTCTGAATCTCCCTTTCACCCCATGCTACGGGGGATAGATAGTACTTTTCTTTAAGCATAGCTCCATTCGCTTTGCACGAAGCTCATCGATCTACGATTGCAGAAGCTCTCTGCTTTCTTCCTTTAATTCCCCCACGGTGAGGAAAGTGTTTTTAGGTCCGATTCGAAACGTGGAACTGAGCTGATGAATCTTGCGAATTCTCTCTGCCAGATTCGGAAACGAAGATAATTTCCGGAGGATTTGGAGCGAGACGAGAGCAGGGGGTGAGAACTGAGAAGGGAGCGGGGAATGCCGGATGCGGCCACGTAAACTGTGGGGGACTGATGATTTTGGGAGGTGGGACGGTACGCGTGCCTCGAGAGCCGCAACCGCACTGCACGCTACAGGAGCATTCACATACAAACTCCCCACCGATCCTGCTCCTGCGTGACAGCGTGAGGTGCGTGCAAGCGGCTCGGCCTCTCATGGCTCTGGACCATGGCCAGGGCCAGGCGGGCGGGGAGGTTCTTGTCGTGGCCCGTCGGCATGCATGGAGCTCGCGATCCCGGTCAAGCTGCCGAGACCAGTTTTAATCACGCTACCTTGCAGGAGGAGCCCTGGCTGGCTCTCTTTTACGAGTACTCCTCACCGTGTCGTTTGCTAGGTGCCTTCTCTGACTGGCTTTCCAGGCGCCTTTTTGCAACTGCCCGGCTTGAAAAACTGTTCTGCTGCCTGCGTAGAATGCAGGATTGACTTTCACTTGGGGTAAAAAAAATTTGGGATGGACTGCAACTGTCCCCTTGCATGTTTTTTTTGAAAGATCCCCTTGCATGTAAATAATGGATTTAATATCTTTGATATTTTAGTGCCACTCTCTCTACAATATCATGTGGCCTAAATGCTCTCTGGTATTTCTGGATTCCAATAATTCAGCTTTTTTTCCTAAACTAAACTAATAAAGAAAAGAAAAAAAGGATGCACTAGATATGCTCTGCCAGAGGGTGGAAAAATGCAATTGAGGGAAATAACAGGGCTTCGGTGCAAAACGGGAGAAGAAATTAAAGGCGGCAACGTCTCTTCTTCACCTGCCCTCTCTCTTCTCTCTCTAAAGTGAAGAACGGCGAGCAAGAGAGGGAGAAAAGCCGGGGCTGTTTGCATCGCCCTCATTAGATGCAGCGAGCATGGCGCCAAACCGAAAGTCTGTTTCGCCATTAATGGCTCATCACCTTCCTTCCTGGAATCCATAGGCACATCCTAGCTTGCACACAAAGAGCCGAGCCAGCCCTGAGAGATATACATACACCGATCCACCCATCAGCAGGAGAGCTTTTGAGAGAGCTTTAGAGATAGAGAGAGAAAGAGACACTGCAGCAAGAGAGAGAGAGAAAAAGGAGGAGGAGAGACCCGAAGGAAGAGCACTATAACACAACTTCTAGTTAGTGGTTTGTTAGTGTTAGATAGCTAGGCTCCAAGGACCATCACAAATGACTAGCGTCCTAGAAAGATTGGGTCATGAGGTGGTTCGCTAGTGTGGAGGGATAGAGGTGTTGCTTGGCCGCTAGCCCGGCCTCTCCCCCGGCCCGGCCCCTAGAGTCAAACCTTATTTCTAGGGCCTCTCTCCCCGGCCGGGGATATATACACACGTACGCCGCCTGCGCGCAGCCTGTGTCTGTCGGCGTGCCCCTCCGCGGCCGGAGCAGCAGCTTCATATCGCAGCCTGTGCTCGCTACTAGCTTCCGGTGATCGGTCGACCGGCCGGCCGGTCGATCTCTCCTCCGACGATCCTAGCTCTCCATGGCGAGCGGCGGCGGCAGCGTGAGGGAGCAGCAGCAGGAGATGAACATCTCCTTCGGGATGATGAACCACGGCCACCACCACCACCACCACCAGGCTCCGTCCTCGTCCTCGTCGTCCTCCATGCACGCGGCCGCCGCGAGCTTCATGTAAAGTTCTAGCTATCTCCCCTCTCCGGCCTGCTGCTTGTTGATTTCGTTCTTCGATCCGGCCAGCTCTGGTCTGTTTGTGCTAGTTGTTTCTGACGGCTTGGCTCTTGGATTCTCGATCGGCCGATCGATCGATCGGGGTTCTTGCGGTTTGATCTTGTTGGTCGCGGCTTGTCTGATCTTCTTCCTTCGATCGATCGATTGTCTCGGTTTCGCCATGGTTTTGAGCTTGCTTTCCTCTCTTTTCTTCTCATGTTTTTTTTCTTGTCAAATCCAGTAGCCCGTTCTAACTAGATAGCTAGCTAGCTAGGAAGGGTAGGGTACCGGACTTCTCGCAGTTTCGCAGCACTGAATTTTGCATGTTGGAGAATTTTTTTTCCATTTCTAGCTGATGCAAATTCAATTCTTGTGCTTCTGCTACATGGTTTTGCACTGAATTTTGCATTTACTACTTATCGCCTTTGCACCGATCTTGGATTTTTTTCCATTCCTAGCTGATGCAAATTCAATTCTTGTGCTTCTGCTTCATGGTTTTGCACTGAATTTTGCATTTACTGCTTATCGCCTTTGCACCGATCTTGTTTGTTTGATTTCCCTTCCTTTCCGGAACCTAGCTTGTGGTTCTTTTGATTCTGCAACAAAACCATATAGCAGTGCTGTCCAGCTATCCCTTAAAAAATCATTTGAGTGTGATTGTTGTACTATTTGCGATTTGATATGCCTCACCGGATTTGATTCTTCCGATTTCTTCTTCCTCCTTCCTTCTTCCAAGAGGACAAAAGTGTGGTAGATGGCTACTGAACCAATTATTGATTTAAAATCCGGTGCTTCCATTTGTTATTGGAGCCAGATGGTTGAATTTTCTGTGAATTGAATTAACAAACCAATAACTAGCTAGTCTTTCTTTTGAATCTTGGATCCAAGGGCACTTAATTAATTGCATGTTAATTTTCAGAACAGGGACAAGAATACTAATTTAATTAGGACATGCATGGCAGCTGAGATATTGCTTGCTCTTTTATTTCCTCTTTCAATGAGTATAGCTTGCACACATGAAATTTCGAGACTAGATATATAGGTAGCCATATTTTTCTGGGTTGTCAGATAAATGCTACAGGCTAGAGAAGATTCCATATTATTCTCCTGTTCCCATCCTGCAGAGGTTGGAGTGGACCAGAGATAATGACTAGTACCATGCAGTCAGATCACACACACATAGGCTAAGCTTATAGCAGCATGATTTCATGATGACATGTATGTCAGGCAGCTAGCGCCTTTCCGAGTTTATTACATACATACTCATATGCATACTATTTATATATATGCATCTTTCTGTTGCACAAAGCAGGAGCGGCAAGGAGGCGTCAGGGGCGTATGACCATCTGGGGGAGCTGGACCAGGCCTTGTTCATGTACCTGGATCACGGCAGCGGCCATGGCGCCGCCACGCACCAAGAGCAAAGGCGTAAGTGTTCGTTGTGTAGAGTACGCATGCATGCGGCCGGCCGGTGTTCTCCGACCGGAATTCAACTGCGGTTGCTGTGTTTTCTCGCCATCCCATTTTTGCAGGAAGTCAAATGAAACTGATGATCAGCAGCGGTAGTAAACTAGTAACGCCAGTAGACTAGCAGTTAATTACTAGCTTTTTTCTGGCTGCATTAATTTAGCAGTGGTAATAAGTAATAGTAGCACATATAGCTAGGCCCAGAAATATATGTGATCCATCATGCATCGATGGGTGGCCGGATTGATCGATAGATCAACGTCGTGTTGCGGATGGGATAGCTAGCTGCAGGGATTCGCCCGATCCGATGCTCTAGCTCGATGGGTGCAGCTAGCAGTCAGGTAGTGCAGTGGAGTGCAGAAACGCGCATCCTTTTCCGGGGTCAGTCAGGCTCAGGCATGTGAGATCAAGAGCCGGCCGGCCGGGCGGGCTGCAGCAGATTCTGAGGTACCCCCATTTGACCAAGGATCTGCTGCAAATCTGCAGCGCTTTGGAGGACACCAGGGAATCGGCGAGAACAGACATGTATGCCGCTAGCTCATAGTCCATGCATGGAGCCAACAAAGCCTTCTCTCTCTAGCTTTTTGCCTTTTTGTTTCTTGCTTCCTCTACATTCTCTCTCTTCCCGTCTCCTCCATCTCTCTCTTCCCCTACCTCCGGCCGGCCGGTCTCGGACTGTGACATGTAACGGACTGCTCAATGATTTCGCCGCGATCGAGCTGCATGTGCCCGCGCCAGAACAGTACACGCAGAGGGGATGATCCATCTCTTCCAGTACTCCAGTGGCTGCCTGCCTAGTGGCTACTGATCTCTCTCTCTTCTCACTCTCATGCTTGCCCTTCTCTCTCTCCTCTCCCCTCTCGCCTCTCTCCTGCAGTGCAAGCGCTGCAGCATCTGTATGTACATGCATTGCATGTTTGACTCGATCCTATCCACTTCCCTTTCGGTTTCAGTACAAGCACGCCTTAGCTGTGGCCGCTGTGCGAATCCCTGCTGTCCCGTATCTCCAGCTTTCTCGTGCCACTGCCTGTTAGTGTACTGCTACTGCCACAGCCCGGCCGGGCCAGCGGCCCAGCGCCCAGCCAGTACCGCCATGATTGAAGGCTGCAACTCCTGCTGCGTGCTGCATGCAGCACACCACAGCCTCTCAAGCTCTTCCCCTCAGAGTTCAGTAGATGTATATATATATGTGGATGTCTGATGAGTACACATCGTCCCACCCTCTCCTCCCACTCTCCAGCGCGCTAGCTAGCCACAGACTCTCACCAGGCCATTGCTTATTTGTTCCTTGTCTTGTTCATGGATGCAGAGACACTCAACATCTTCCCTTCCCAGCCCATGCATGTGGAGCCATCGCCGAAGGTAAAGCAGCCACACTCCTCGGATTTGCTGGGGCACTCATTGTCTTTTCAGATGCAGCTGCTGCCATGGATGGTTGCAGAAACTTGTTTGGTTGTGTTGCTGATCGATGTTCTCTCTGATGGGATTGGTAGGGAGAGATTAGTTTGGTCCTGTCCCCGGCGCCGGTGGGATCCAAGCAGCCTAGGTCACCGGACCATCACCATCACCAGCAGGCCGCCATGGAGGAGTTGGCAGGGAGCAGGAGGCTGCAGCAGGAGCATCACCACCTGCAGCACCAACCCTTCGCTGCTGCCGGCGCTGAGCCTGCAGCAGCCGCCGGGATCATCAAGGATGTCAAGCCACTGGCCAACAAGGTGAGTGGTTAACTAGCTAGTACTCCACTTGAATATTTATTTGGTAGCTTGCTCCATGCACACAACCTCATTTCGGTTGTGCACTTGAAATTTCCATGGGTTTGTTTAATTTGCTTCTCGTTTTTTTATTTGTGATTTAGAAGGATCACAGGAGGGGTGCATCCACTGCTGAACGCGACCCAAAAGTAATGGATTTCTCAAGTCTCAATTCTTGTTGGATTAGTTAATTGTGGATTCTGAGTACTACTATGAAAAAAGAAACACTAGTGGTAATTTTTGTTGCACTAATTTTGTTTACTGTTCATGCATCATGCTATAATTAACACGTGCAGACACTGAGAAGGCTGGCCCAGAACAGGGAGGCAGCAAGGAAAAGCAGGCTAAGGAAGAAGGTGAGTGAATTGACAGCTGACTAACACCAACATGGAGCAAAAAAGACATGCAACATTGTTCAATTTTTTTGTGCCCCTCATCCCAGTGTCAATGCAGAATAATTTAAACCTCTCTTGGTTGAAATTAAACAGGCTTACATCCAGCAGCTGGAGTCAAGCAGGATCAGGCTAGCTCAGCTCGAACAAGAACTGCACACTGCAAGAGCTCAGGTAATAATGGACAGCTGATTTCACCACAAAAGGAAGAAAAAAAAAGGTTGAAATGCAATGCATGTAGTCATTGACAACTGAAGCCTGAACTGACAAATAAGCCCAATTCGATCTTCAGGGAGTTTTCTTCCCCAACAGCGGCCTCCTCGCCGACCAAGGCGTCGCCGGCAAAGGCGGCGTCCCCATCGGCGGCATCGACGGCCTCAGCTCAGGTACGTACATGTACCACCGACCCCTCCCCCAACCTCCCATTCCATTGATAAGCTCGCAGATATACATATATATTTCTTTTTGCTAATAATCAAGCCGTCGGCCATGGATCCGATTTGGTCAGAGGCTGCGATGTTCGACGTGGAGTACGGGCGGTGGCAGGAGGAGCACTACCGGCTGATGTACGAGCTGCGGGCGGCGCTGCAGCAGCACCTGCCGGAGGGGGAGCTGCAGATGTACGTGGAGAGCTGCCTGGCGCACCACGACGAGATGGTGGGCATCAAGGAGGGCGCCATCAAGGGCGACGTCTTCCACCTCATCTCCGGCGTCTGGAGGAGCCCCGCCGAGCGCTGCTTCCTCTGGCTCGGCGGCTTCCGACCCTCCGAGGTCATCAAGGTGCGTGCACGTGTCCCTCTCCCTTACTAGCTAGTAGCGCTGCGTGAATTAGCCCTAACCCTAGAGAGTCAAATAAATAATAGTTGCCGTCAGTAATTGACGGGCACCTCGATGGCAGTTGACAGCGACGTCAGTACGTAGATCATCATCGGTGACGAAAACTGTGGCTAGCTTCTAGAAACTGAATGAAACATATATGGCTGTAAACCCCTGAAAATCCTCATATATATCAACTTCAGTCCGTGCAAAGAAATACATGGACTATACATGTACAAAACTCAACCAACCTGGATTATATTAGACCGAAGTCAGTCTGGATTAGTTAGAAGGATGACCATTCCAAGATGGATTTAGGTGTTCAATTGCTAGTTAATGACTGACATAAAATTAATTGCAAAAAATCCTATTTTGTAAAACACTTTTTTTCTTAGTCCAAAGCGGCAAAAGTTTTATGTAAATGCTAATTTTTAGAGAACTAAACATGCAACGAAAAGCATAAC
This sequence comes from Echinochloa phyllopogon, assembly GCA_033239725.1. Taxonomy (NCBI): domain Eukaryota; kingdom Viridiplantae; phylum Streptophyta; class Magnoliopsida; order Poales; family Poaceae; genus Echinochloa; species Echinochloa phyllopogon. The sequence continues at coordinate 41,063,542 of BTCW01000002.1, read as the reverse complement.
TTATAACGGAAAAATGTGCACAGCAGTTGTGATGAATCATTATTATTATTATTAATATGCCAGCAAAAAAATCATTATTTTTTATATGCAATTTGGTATGTGTGGATTCATGAATATCTTTGTATATCCATCATTATCCTTGTTATATTATAATATTTTGTAAGATTATCATGCCTGGTAGTAGATAGATCAAAATAAAGATGTATTGAAATTAGAGATGCGTCACTCTCAAATGCCTTGTCTGAAAAACCTAGTACTACAAAAACTATTTAAATTTTACAAATGCATGCAATTTCTATGATATTTTCTTACTTTTAAATCACCTTCCCTGCTGCTTTCAGAACAAAAATGATAACCCCCCCCCCCAAAAAAAAAAAAGGGTCCTAATAATTAATAAATTACCAGCAAGATATCTACAAGATATGATTGAGACACATAAATACACATGCACCCCAAAAAATGCCGGGATTCAGGCAAGTCACAACGTAACTGGCGCATGAGGACAAAATAAGCACTGTGACGGCAGCACTGTAGCAGCAATGTAGCGAAAACACTGTTTCATGAGTACTGTAGCAACACTGTAGCACGCATAAGAGGTAAGTCCTACATAGGAGGTAAGTCACCGGAACAGTGCTCGGTGACTTGCCTTCTGAATCTGAATCCCACACATCTAGAACTTGATCCTAGTCATGTCAGGGAACAGCAATCAAGACGTGCAGGAGGAGTTAGTACACCTCGTAGCAACCTGCAGCTAGCCGAAATCCCCCGGTATTACGGTTGCCGGAAATGGGCTGGGGCAACCTTGCCTTGTCCGGGCGCGCTCCATGAAAGCTTCCCATGGTCCATGGAAATGGGAGGCCGGCCGGTCGATCGAGCGCCGTGCAGGCATGCTCCGCCATATTCGGGGCGCAACCCCGAGATGGGCGATGATCTAGTCTAGGTGTGAATTCCGCGGGCACATTGAATGACGAGATGAGAAACTGCCGTTCTGTCTTTTCTCCTGCTTGTGGAAATGCGGGGCCGGCCATATATATGGCTGCTGAAACCGGCCTGAACGTGGAGGGCAACATTAATTCCAGTGGTTGATCAAGTCTTTCACCTTTTTTTTTTGTTTACACTTTTTTGCTTTTGATTGAAATGGTCGATGATTTACAAGCTACTAAAACAAAAAATCTTATGAGTTCGGGCATCTATATATTATACTTCATCCGTTTCAAATTGTAGGTCGTTTTAGTATTTCTAGATTTATAGTTTTTGCTATCTATCTAGATATAGCGTATATCTAGATGCATATTAAAATCTATGAATATAGAAAAGCTAAAACGACATACACAATTTGTAACGGGTAGCATAAATTAGAACTTTTGGTTAACTTTTGTTGTTAGAGCTGTTGATAAAACCTTTTATTAACCCCATGGGCCTAGATGTGATTGTAATTATGTTTGTGGACCTAAGCCTAAACTGGACATGAAAGTGCGCTAGCTCCATGCATGTCATCATCGTTCAGTCACATCTGCATAAGCATGCATGCTCCTGGTCACGTATGAACTGCATCATCGATCATCCCGTTATTACTTAATCATTAACCCACCTTTTGCATTGCTGCATTCAGATGCTGCTGACCCATGTGGAGCCCCTGACGGAGCAGCAGATCGTGGGCGTGTACGGGCTGCAGCAGTCGGCGCTGGAGACGGAGGAGGCGCTGAGCCAGGGCCTCGACGCGCTCTACCAGTCGCTCTCCGACACCGTCGTCTCCGACGCGCTCAGCTGCCCCTCCAACGTCGCCAACTACATGGGCCAGATGGCCGCCGCCATGAACAAGCTCTCCACCCTCGAGGGCTTCGTCAGACAGGTAACTAAGAGTAAAGCCTTGCATATCACACTACTACTCCTAATTCGCTATCGCTGTAATGGGTTAGTTAGAGCTGCAACCAACACAACTCCATGGATCGATCGATCAAGCACTTATATATTCGATCATTATTAATTAGTTGGAGCAAGGTACATTGGATCGCTTGGATGGTTCACCTAATTAATTTGAGATCGACAGTGCAATTGATTAGTCAGACTGAACTAATTAATTTGGGATGGTTTAATTTAGATATATCTAGCATATATGCACGCCAGGTGCAGGCCGGCAGAGCAGACACGCGTGGATTAGGTTCTGAGTAACATCACTAAAAAGCACCCAACTGTCGCCATCCCAGAAATGGAGAGGGCCAGTACGATATATAGATTTTAATTTCCAGGGCTAACAGACCGAGATAAGACAGTTGTTTAAGATGATAGGACAGTGCCAAACCCCCTTGCTTGCTCATTCAGCTTTCCATGTTGGGTAGGTCGTAGGTGACCTTGATGCCGGCTTTGTTTAGGCAGCCTTCACCTGCCCATGGCAGCCACAAACGGAGTTCACCAAATGTTTCCATGGCCCGACCCTCAACATATAAGTTGGCAAGTTGCGTGCAGTGCGTGGACTGTTAGAGGTTATATAGGACACTGCAAATAGTGCTGGCTGATTCTGGTCTGACGATGTCAAAGCGTCATCAGACAGCCTGACAATGTGGATGTGATCGATCGATCTGTCCCTGATTTAGTTAGTTTATTCTAGCTGCTTGTGTGTGGTGTTTGTTAATTTTATTAGTTATCATATCATCACCTACCAGCTTCTGATGAATGAATTATTGAATACGCATGTTTTTTTTTCAGGCCGAGAACCTTCGGCACCAGACGCTGCACCGGCTGCACCAGATCCTGACGACGCGGCAGATGGCGCGGTCGCTGCTGGCCGTGTCCGACTACTTCCACCGCCTCCGCACGCTGAGCTCGCTCTGGGTCACCCGCCCCAGGGCGCCGCAGGATCAGCAGCAGCAGCAGCAGCAGGGGCACAGCTAGCTAGCTAATGCCGCCGCAGGGGCGCAGCAGGGGCACAATGGCGCACACGCATGCGTCCATGCATGCATACATGATGGGACATGCATGGACGCATGCATGTTCTGTGCTAGCTCGTTTGAAGAAATTAAAGACCAGGCCCAGACCTTGCAGGTTGTAGTAGCTAGCGCTAGCTTGTAGGGGGGAGAAAGTGAGGTCATCAACCAAAGGATGTGTTAATGTTAGCGACTGTCGTTGGCTGCGCTTTAATCTGTAGCTAGCTATAGCTAGGTGTGATCGATCGATCGGTGAGACGTCGCGGCTGGTTGATCATCTTAACTAGTTATCTTGCGATCACCGGATGCATGCATGTGCCTCGTCGACTTTGGAGATGCGGCGTTTCTAATTAACTACGTGTATTGCAAGCAATGCACATTGTCTCGGTTCACGCACGCTGAACGAACCAACGAGCATCTAGCTAGACACATACTTGAGATTCTAGTATTAAAATCCGAGCGAAACAAAATCATAACAAGGACAAGAATTAGCATCCAAAACTTCAGAATACTAGTTATATCTTGATAATCATGATCAAAAGTACTCCCTCCGTTCCTATTTGTAGGTCGTTTTGACTTTTCTAGGTGCATAGTTTTATCTATGTATTTAGATATAGTGTATGTCTAGATGCATAATAATATCTATGAATCTAGAAAAGCCAAAACGACCTACAAATAGGAATGGAGGGAGTATACTGGAGCAGACGAGGAGAGCCATGAGATCGATCAAGTAGTGCAGACGGCGTGAGGATGGTGTTGCGGACAGATCATAGCAGACAGTGCTACGCCACCTACGCCTGACTTTGATGAAGGACAAACTGTGATGAAGATCTTGAGCGGTCACATGGAGGGTCTCCCAAAAATTGTATTCACCTTCTTATGGTGTAGGATCACAAAACCTAACTTGTATATACTTTCTTAGAGACTCCCAAACCTAGGGGTCTCTCAGTATGGTAGTGGTAGTCTTTGGTGCAACTTTTTTATTAAGGATCTCCACACCTTCGTCCATTAGCAATACGGGACTAAGATGGTGTACCACCTCAAACGGTAATATTATTTATATGGGCCGCCCACATATCTAGCAATGTATCACTAGCCGATAGATTCTTATTCCCATTCCTGTAGACAATTGGATCTATTTAGTACCTTTTCGGTTGTTCAACGACTCCAGACTAATAATTCGATCATTTTGGCTTTTTTAATACAAAGCTATGTATTTATACGTCATGTCTATGGACATATAATAAAAACTATATATCCAAAAAGGCAAAACGAAAAATAATTTAGAATAGTGAGAGCCATATTAGATATTAGATGTATCGTGTATGCGAGAAGCAAACCTAAATATCTGGGATTACCTGATTTTGCCTATATCGGGAGCTAGCTAGGTCACATTGGTACGATGCAATGTGGATAATGGCGGAGGCAAAAGACTTGGCAATTCTGATAAGGGGACATGCAAGTTGCTTCCTTGGTGTATTTGTTTTTCCTTTATGATTTGCATTTGCACTTGTGCCATGCAAATTGCTTCCTTATAAAGGGAAGGGGCGATGATTCCTAGTGTTTCAGAGCTGGGCTTGAAATCAAAAGCCGGCGAAAATGCAGGATATGCGTTGTTCTCACACCCGCTGGCCCTAATGTGACGAAAATCTCGAGGACCTAAAGAATGGGGGCTACCCTAAAATAGTAAATAAATCTGACTAAAGAAAAGCAAGAGATCCTAAAGCCTGCACCCGTTACACTCGGCATCTCTTGGCTATGGATCCTGACTGCAGACTGCACGTGTACTAAAAGAAGAGAAGAAAAACAAGAACTCCTAAAACAGTCAGTGTATCCCCAGACGGGCCTAGATAAAACCACTCACTCCTCAACTGGGCTTTCTCCTGTGGAGGCGACTACACGGAGAGCTCTCTCTATATAGTCTTATCTGGAGAGCCCCAAATATGGACGCCCGCATGTGCAGATTCCATTTAAGGAAAGACAACCCCGCACGCTGGGATGCCCGTCAACCACGGCCTGCCCCTCGGCCCCTCCATGACGCCGCGAAACAGGCGCGGGAAAATATACCGCCAGCCACGCACGGGAGATAGACGTGGGAAAAAAAATGCAGGAAAACATCATGGATGAACAAGGAGGTGCACGCCATGTTACTCCTCCCACTCCTGATTTGTTTTCTTTACAAATTTCAAAGACAGTTTGACAGAGAATATCTCTGAACTAGACAAAGATCCATTTCAGAATCATGGTGTTGTGAAAATGTTACTTTTCATTTCAGAACTAGATGTTTGACAAGATCCTTTTCAGAATCATTGTGTTGTGAACATGTTTGTTTTCTGCTCCGCTTTGACATGCTTGCAACTTCACAGGGAACAGAAATTTAGAGAGATTTGTACTTCCTTGTGTCAGTTTTGGCCTCCAATTTCATATATGTGCCTGCAAAAACATAAAACATAGGACAGATGGTGAGCACACATACCTGCAAAAAATAGAAGCATATTCAATTTGAAAAAAAGAAAGATATTGAGCCATAGTTGCAACAGATTATGTATGCTACATAATAGTTTCCATTAAACAAACCAGATCATCTTACATGTTTCATTCATTTTTCAAAATAGAGAACAAAATATCTGAATGTAGTGTGAAAGAATGTTACAAAATGACGAAAGTTACATTCTATTTACGGTCTATTTAAGGATAATTACTTTTTGTATACATAAGTTACTTACTGCATTTATAACTTAACTCAGTGTCATTTCATATTGAACTGCTACAAAATGGAGACATGCTAGCATCAGCAGCACTAAAAAGCAATCAGCAAAAAAACTTAGAAAAATCAGTCATAGTTATATTTTCTGCACTGTATTTTATAACTACTGACTTCATGTATGGATAAGTTACTTTTCTTTATTATGCAAAAATAATGAAGTTACTTTCTTAGCAATATGGAATATCGAATAGTTACTTCCTAAAATCAGGTGCACTATGACAAAGTTACTTGTGCAGTTGCAAGGATGAGCTTATTTCACCTCATTATTGGTGCACCAGAAATCGAGACCATGCCGGGAATTACAGGTCAAGGGAACCTTAACAATTTCACCCATGACCGCACAACAAACTGTTGGATTTTTTGGCTGAAACAACGCAATTCAATCATCATTAGGCTCTATTTGGCTAGTCAGATCTAACATACCAAACTCACTAGATAGTCCATTGATTGAATGCTCTGGATAAATTAATTTTCTACTCTTTTATTCTGTAACTCACTACAACATCAATGCACATATGCCAAAAATTAAGTTACTTCCCTATATTAAAACAGACTGGTCGATTTGCAACAGTGGTTTAGACAAATGCTATTGGACCTTGTTGCCTGAGGTATGCAGACAACAGACCTACTTATTAGACCACGGATGCCAACAAAACTATTTGAAAATGTGTGTGACCATAATTTTGTTCTTTGCTGATTTGAGAGAGATGCAATTAATCAATTTTTATAGTTTGATGGCGAAGAGATAATTCAAGTGGAAACCATTAAGTACTCAACTGTGATGATGCACACCAATATGCAAAACTGCAAACATGGAAAATCCATCTTAGTTCAGGCCTGTAGAATGGACAAAAGAATGAAGGTACAATTCATTTCGGTTCAAACTCCTAAAATGCAGATGAACATGACATACAAGAAATTGCATTCTTCCTTAAATTAGTAATAGTATCTACAAATTTTCAGGTAGTTTAGATACTGAAAAATTGACAATAGGCCACAAGCATCACTGATAAAGCAACCATCACTAAACAAGTACTGTTATGTAGGCATACTATTCCTACAGAACTAAGGACACATGACACCATGATCAACACAGAACAATAATTATCAGCTCAAGGCTTAAGGCTGGAAAATTACAACATAACTACCATACTAGTAGTGACTATAGTAACTTCAAATTCATGATGGTGGCTATGGTTGCATCAAATTCCAGATTTCAAGAGAAGTTACTTTCATTGTGTTTCAAACTCATGACAAGTTACATTCTACCCGTTAAATCAGTGTTAGGTTACTTCCTAAATAAAATAAAGTGACAAAATTACTATTACTTCCTAATTCAAAAACAAAAAAGGGAGGTATGTAACTTTTGTTAAATCAGATGACAAAAAGATCACAACAAAGCTTCCACCAACATTGTTGATTTGGTTTTTATCATTTTTAAGCATAGATAATCAGAGATCAATAAAGTAGGCATGGCAAAAAGTCCATGTGGATCAAAATTTTTCAAGTAAATGCAATGTCTCATCAGTACTAGAACTGAAAAATATGAGGGGAATGCAAATAATTGAACCTTCAAAGCAGGTGTAGATCAAACACCTATTGCACAAAACCCATAAAGTAAGAAACAAGTGAGGAAATCACACGAACACATAGTGAAACACTCATATAGAAATCCCAACTATAGTGACCAATCAAATAAGTTGCATCCTAATTAACATAGGAGAAAAAATATATTAAAAATACTTTTCTTCATGGTTGAAATAAGTGACAAGTTACTTTCTATATTATATAAAACACTGATAATTACTTTCTAAAAGAAACATAAGCAGTGACAAATTACTTCCTCATTCACATTACAAAAGGTGATGCGCTATGTCATTTGAAGCTATAATTAGCATATAATATAGAAGCATTCCTCCAAAAAAAGCTGAGATGATTTCACCCATGACCATATACAAATTGTTGGATTTTTATCAGTCAAGAGTCTACGATTCACATAATTATTAGGTTCTATTTTGCTAGTCAGACCTACTAATCACTAATATAACAAGCTTCCTAGAATAATGATTAGGAATAGTATAGAAAGTCAGACTACATAAATTTAAAACGAAATTGACTAGATCTGATATTAGCCAAGAATCTTATCAATGTATAAAATTTAGCTATCTGCCTGCACAGATAGAAGCTCTTGTTGTTGTCCTTGCCCTGCACATAAAAATGACCATCAATAGATGTTGTAGCTGCATGTACACAAAATCACATAGTAGCACATGAAGCACTAGTCTCGCTAGTTATTAACTAGTCCAACTGCACATACCACTCAAAGTGGGAGATTATAGGGTTCTACTGGCTGAGATCATCATCAGGTTTACAAAAAGAGGGAAGACCCTAACAACTTCAACCCACAAACCACATACCACTTCTGTTTCAACTTAGTTGCAAGTTACTACCTAATTTGACATAGGAGAAAAAAATGAACATACTACTTTCATTTCGGTTTCAATAGTCACAAGTTACTTTCTAAACCACAAGGAACACTAACAAGTTACTTTCTAAATCGTATAAAACACTAACAAGTTACTTCATAAAGACACCTAGTAGTGACTAGTTACTTTGTAGTTCAAAAAAAAATTGCCGTCACAAGTACTACTTATCAAATTTTGCTTGTTTATTCAGTAAAAAACAATACAGTTCTATTTGACAAATTTTGTTACACATTCAAGAATTGACCAAATATATAGTAACAAGACTATACTGATATAGATCAAACGACAACAATTTAAAGATGCCCTAAAACCACAACAAAAGGCATATTCAGGGTAGTAGCATAACTAAGCATATTGTTCTTAATCAAATAACCATTGCATTTCATAACAACAAAGATTTACTAAGCATGTAGAAAGGCACTACATAATTATGACCCAGCAAAGATACATTGTTTCTCCTTATAAACCGCAGAAAGGCCAAGCCTCTTTAAATACGTACAACATAGAAAAAAGAACAACAAATTAACTACAGAAGATATGTCATCTAACATCTAAACAAACATCAATCATAAAAGAAAATAAAAAGATTCAGTAAGAACCTGTACAAAGCAACTACACAGGGAAGATGCTCAAAAACAACCTGCATAGAAGATGTCTAGATCACCTCTCTAATGACTGGAGCACTGCCTATACACCCACAATTTTCAGTCTCAGAACACACCAATGACAGGAGTTTTGGAAACTTACAAAACCCAGCCAGAGATTGGGCAGAAGGGGAGAAAACAGGCAGCAAGCTAGTCTCTACATGCTGCTTGAACACCCCCAGATGCAAACTAGTTACTTTATAGTTCTGATAAATATAGATACTTAACAGGAAAATCTGAACACACATTAAAATGTTCATATTTAATTTAGCACACTAATAAAACTGCACACACTTTAGGCACTAAAAATATTAAGCCTAATGTACAGACTCCCAGAAACAACAAAGTACAAAATGCTTCACCTTCAATCCCCTACACGGTTCATCTAATTAGTGATAAGATAAAAAAGTTAGTTTATCAATAACATTACGATGAAGACCAAAATAACAAAAAAAATGAGCCCTATTCTAACTTGTCAAGAGGATTCCAATAGTAGATAAACTGATGGTTTTACCTGCATGAGCACATACCAACTCTGATGGGTCTTGGTCAACCCCGCATACAACAGATAGACCTAACACTACACATAAACAATTATCAATTGATAGCTCTAGGTGGTGAAAAAAGGAACAAAACACAAAGTTACTTATTGCAAGACTAAAAATATAAGAAAGTTACTTATTGCAAGACTAAGCATACAAGGAAGTTATTTATTTAAGAACAAAAAATAGGATAAGTTACTTCATACAGATGGTATTAATTTCATATTAGGGGCAAAAAAATGTTACTGTCAATATTTTACTGAGTACTTAGTTACTTCATTAGGTGCCAAATATACACCGAAGCGACCATGAGTAAGAAGGGGCAATAGGGTATGGTGCCAATCAAACATCTAGTTGTGTAAATATAATAAATGCATTTCCATTCTGCATAATACATATTACAAACAGGAAAAATGGGTATAAAATCACCTTTGCTTGATGCCTGATGTACTTAAAGGAGTTAGAAAAACCTATTGGACACTCTTACTAGCTAATTACATCCTAAGCACACACAGTCATATTCAACAAAATAACCACATGCATTTCTACCAAAGTCACTGCCATTTGCTTACAGATATACTTTTGTAAATAAACACTTGACAATCAATCTATGAAACAAGACACAATCTGAATCATTGGGAAGGAGGGGGTATAAAGCCTAAACAAAGATCCAGCAACGATATTCTTGGATTCATCATATTCTATTTACACAGATCTAAAACTCCTAGAGAGGGAATAAGAACATAGATGCAAAAATACACACCTCCAGACAATGCTCACGTCCTATAAGATCCCCATTGCTGTAACCACATGTTGCCTGCTCAAAACTAGATAGTTAGAATTAAATTATGATCTGAAATGGTGACGGATTGTAGAGAACCCAGCACAAATTGATTAGGAAATCCCCAAACCGAACCCTAGCATACCTTAATCGAACAATCAGACTGAATCCCTAAATCAAACACTAACAAATCGAATCGAATGGGAACCCTCACGAACAACACACGCACACATACGAACAGAAAAAACACGACTCAACTGGGATCCCATCGGGGCAGCGGTAGAAGCAGGCTCGAGGAAGTGCAGCTCCGTGTCGCGGGTCCCGACGACGTTGGTGGCGGCGTGGGCGCAGCGTGGGGACGCGCAGGGGCACGCGGAATGCAAGAGCACCCGAGGTGGCCACACCAGAAGAGGCGCCACGCCATGATGCCCATGCCCTTGGGGACCCATGGCATGGAGGCGGGCGACGCCGGCGGTCGAGGCACGCGGGAGGAGGAGGAGGAGGTTGTGGTAGTGGAGGCGGCGACGGCCCTCACCAGGATGTTAGTGTCGGCGGTGACGAGGTTGCCCAGTCTGCCGTCCGCGGCCGTGGAGGGGCGCGTAGCCTGCGCACAGGGTGGTGCTCGCCGTGATGCGCCGCCGGTCGTGGATCTGCTGTCCTCTCGCTGCGCGCGCCGCCCTCCACTCCCATCGCCTCCGCCAGATCGAGAAGGAACACCAGGAATGGATGGGGAAAATGAGATGGGGAAATGAAGAGCCCCTCCCCCGTCTGCTCGTTCTAGAAATGGCAGGAGTAGCGTCGCCGACGTGTGGGATCGTAGAGACGTGCGTGGGCAAGCCTCGGATGAAAAAGGGACGGCGATCTGGGGGGCGAGCCCTCTCGGTATGAGAGGTATAGATTTTAGGTTCTCGTATTCCCAAGCAGTCATAGCCCAAACATCAAGCCCATAATCGGCCGCCGAGGTTTTTGGGCCTGTAGAACTCAGCCTAACCATGCACATCCCGGCCCATGATTCGTCCTCACAAGTCGTTAAACCGCGGTCTCCAACGGGGAAATGGAATCACGGTTACGCCAAATGGGGAAGGTCTCGCCCGCATCATCGCGACCAAATGAGGCAACGCATCCGCAGCAAAGCAACCAGAGCCAGAGAAATATCTTCCTCCGCCCCCCTGCGCTTTTTGCGCCCTTTTCTCCCCCGACCCCAGCACCAGCAAGCACGCCGGCGCCCCCTCCCTCCCCCACCGATGGCCGCCGCCGGCGAGGGCGAGGCGGAGCGGGTGGCGGCGCTGCTGCGGGAGATAACCGGGGAGGGCGGGTTCGCGTTCGTCGCCTCCGCGGAGAAGGCGGCGGGGGACCTGCGCGCGGCGGAGGCGGCGCGGGAGATGGCGTGGGAGCAGCTCCACTCGGGCCCCTGGAGCGAGGTCGGCGCCGCCTGGAGGGACGCCTACGCGCTCGCCTGCCTCCACGTCGCGCGCCTCCGCGCCGGCGGCGACCGGCCCGCCGCGCTCAAGGCGCTCGACATGGGGCTCATCATGGGGGGCAACCTGCTCCGCGCCGACCTCGAGGCCGCGCTGGCGCGCATCTCCGCTGAGCCGTGCGGCGGCGGAGAGGGCGCGGCGGCCGTCGACGAGGAGGACCAGAGGTGGAGGGAGGGGCTCGGCAGGAACCAGGACATCGCTGATGTGAGATCGCTATTGCCTTTGTAAGCTTCCGTGTTTATGTACGGGCTTATTTGTGTCCATGTGTGTCCGAATTGCGCTTGTTGTACTAGTAGGAATAGTTTTATTCCATTTCTAAATGCACTTTGAAACACTGGAACTATAGTGTTGGGAAATGGGAATTTGGAATGAAACTGGGATTGCTTACAATACTTGATTGGCCAGTGAGAACGCAGTGTAACTAGATCAGGCATGTCATGCAATTGCAGAACAAGTTGGAAATGAGTGTATGGACAAAGCAGGGATGGTGGGGGGTTCTGGTTAACTGAATGCTTAGTTGTTTCCTGAATTTGTTGTGTTGATAGAAATGTTTCTATTCATCTCTTATTTCGCATCTTGTAATGCTGTTAACAATTTGTTTCAGGCACTGAAAATTCTTCCGGCAAAGTCTTTATCCTGTAAGAAAGTTGAGAGGCGATCACACATTTCCTTGGAGGAGTTTATATGTAATTACTTTTTATGCGAGTCCCCTGTCATAATCAGTGGCGCCATCGATCATTGGCCTGCAATGACAAAATGGAAGGACATTAAATACCTCAAGAAGATTGCTGGAGATCGCACTGTTCCTGTAGAAGTAAATTCTTCTCTCATGCTAAATGTTGAAAGACTTTGGATGCAGACTCTGTATTGCCTTAACTTAATTTTAGTGTCACTTTGAGTGAGTATTGTTTGTCATTTTTTGGCTTGACAAATGCATTTAAAAGGCCCAAGGAAATAAACTGGACAAATTGAACCCATTCCCTTGCCCTTTTAAGTGTATCTAAACATGATGCTCAATACTATTACTTATTTGTATAAGCTGCTTAAATCGGATTTTTATCTCAATCAGCCTTGTCGTTTAGTAGCATTAATCAACAGTAAAACATAACCTATCCTGTATTCGCCTTGGTTGTACCATTTGATGACCTGTTCAGATGTGTAAACTGCTGTTTCTGCATAATATAATATCGAAAGGACTGAAAATACTATTACCTCCGGTTAAAAATACTTTGTACTGTTAACTTTTCACTTTCACTGTCTTTGAGATGCAACTTTGATCACTATTTTCTATTACAATATAGCTATAATATCTGATGAATGTCCGAGGCTATAAAGTATTTTTCAAGACAAATATAGTAATCTTCACATGGTTTGTTTTTCCAATCAAAATATCTTAAGCTATTGTTTATGACCGGATGATGTATATCAAATTACATAACATTTTCGTTGTTTCTAATGATTATTTTTTGTCCACTTATCAAGTTGTTTTTTGCCAGGTTGGAAAAAACTACGTGTGTAGTGAGTGGAAGCAGGAGCTTATCACATTTTCTCAGTTCCTTGAGAGGATGTGGACAACTGATTGTCCATCAAACTTGACATATCTAGCTCAGCATCCATTGTTTGAGCAGGTAGCCAATCTGTCACTGTTGATTCTCTAGTAGATCAGCTTTGTTCAGTTGTGGATTTTACTTCATTGGATTGGGCAGATAAAAGAGCTCAGTGGAGACATAATGGTTCCCGACTACTGTTATGCTGGTGGAGGTGAACTACAATCACTCAATGCTTGGTTTGGCCCACACGGAACAGTGACACCTTTGCACCATGACCCACATCACAACATCTTAGCTCAGGTAAAGCGCGTGTATTCCATTGTTGGTTTCCAGTGCCAGTTTAAAACTGGTGGTCCTGTAATTTGAAAGTCGTGCCTTGAAGAAATCAAAACTTTTTAACCTGTAGTTTTGAAAGGATATATCTCCAATCATTTACTTGGCTGTGTTGAAAAATTCTTGTAATATGGAAGTGTTCTGTTATCGGACTATGTTGACAGGTGAACCATGTTCTGTTTTAGTTATCAGTTAGCTATGCCCATTCGTTCTTTCATGCACTCGAATTAGGTTATTTCTCAATGTGACATCTATGAGTGCTCGTATTGAATTAATCAGTAAGATGTTCATAATCACTGGTTACATTCAATTAAATACCAGGTAACGATCTTGGCAAATGGCTCTTGCTGGCAACTGCCTGTTTGAGTGTTTCTAGATGTTTGTAGCTTAATCTTTATTCATAATGATTTCTGTTTTTTGAGATAAATTTTATCAGCAATGGTTAATGCTTGTTTTTACAGGTCTTGGGAAGGAAGTATATTAGACTCTATCCTGCTTCCATATCTGAGGACTTGTATCCACACACAGAAACTATGCTAAGCAATACCAGTCAGGTATGTGTATCTATTCAGTTAGATATGTGTTTGTGAAGAAAGGTACACATATACTGTTTGCAGATTGTCATGATGTTACATATAGTTCTGTCAACTAAAAGTTTGACATATCGAATTTCTGAATTTGCATTGTTAATACTCTCTCCACTACTAAATGACGGTATTGCAAATTGGACCAACTTGCTAGTGCATTTTGATGGCTTTGCATACAAATGGTTTCCACTTACCGCTCTCTTGGTCATTGTGTTTTCTTCATGCTTATTAGCATTTTTGACATTTTTTCCTATTTCGGTACATTTCTGATATTTCGGTACATTTCTGATAGTTACCATAGGTTAGTACATACTCCGTAGTATGTTTGGCAACCAATCAGTGCTTACTTTCTGGAACTGTCCATTCTTGTTCCTCTGTATTGTCCAATTATCTACACTGCTGTTTGTATGTATTCACTGTGGTGTGATTGGTAGCCTGCATGAGGCCGGGCCATATGGTGCCACATCTTTGAATTTTGACTTGTTTGGTTGGCTACACCAATTTTGTCAGCCCAGCCCGCACAAACTTAAAGCACCCGCAGCCAAGCCTGCATGGAATGTAGATTGGGCGTTTCTCAGGGGCCAGGACAGCACGAGACCCAAACCACACTTTGCCTGTTGGTCAGGCTTCATTCTTCACTCTTTTAGATGCAGCATCTTTGCTTTTATGGGTGTTTGTTTGTATGAGCTGGTCCAGCTTAAAAAAAAAAATCCAGGCAGCTGAACAAATCCACTTTTTCTTTGGAGAGCCTGACTCCTACGATGCTTGACTCATGCGGGCCTGGCTGAAAAATGACAGCAGGCAACCAATCCGAATCATAAATTATCATTTCCAAATCTCGCTGCGCTTTGCTCACTATAGCTAGAATGCATTGCTGTTGTGCTAATGCTAATAATTGTCTTTGCAGGTAGATCTTGACAACATTGATTTAAAGGAGTTCCCTAAGGCTGATAACCTGGAGTTCATGGATTGTATACTGGAGGAGGGTGACCTGCTTTACATCCCACCAAAATGGTGGCACTATGTCAGATCTCTCTCCACAAGTTTCTCGGTTAGCTTTTGGTGGCGTGCAACGGTTCAAGCTTCAGATGATTCATAGCATCATTTCTTTCTCTCCCATATTATCTGAATCAGATCAGATTGCAGAAGACTAAAGAAACTTGACAGGGCCCTTTCGTTTCAGGTGACATCCGCTTTTGAATGGATGTTGGCACACCATCACAGATGCTCATTGTTAGTTTTACCACAGTGATTCAGATATTGAAATTACTTGTATGCCGCTTGTAACAATGCGATGAGGTACCATCTGATTCATGGAAGCTGAGGTTGGAGGAGGTGCATCATACCCACTCCCCGGTGTCATTTTCTTCCAATTAGGTTGCCGTACTGCTGTGGTCACTGTACTTGTTACCAATACCAACCACATACCGTCTCTGCACGAAGAGCCCATATGCATATCAGTAGCCTGTAATCGCAGGCACTGGCTGTACTCGGCGCCCTGTCCTCTGCATGAAGGCTCATGTGTGCGGTGCAGGCAAGCCTGTGACTCTGAGTTCGTGGCATCATGTTGGAGAAGTGCACAGCTGGTGCAGAATTTTAAATGTGGCCGTCAGTTTACTGGGCACTCAGGCACCTCGTCAGGTACGCACTAATACTCAATTAAGGTGATCAGTAAGGCTAAAGGAAACCTTTACAATATGTGCCAGTTTTCTTCAGGTATGTCGTAACAAAAGTTTTTTTTTCTTCTGGCAGGCCAGAAGCAAATCTTGGTTGGTGACCTAAAAAACTGGGAAGCGGCAACAGTCAACGTCGAGACATTCCAGCGTTACCCGCATCACCTCACCGTTCTCGATAAAGCACTGAACCTTCGTCCTTGAGACACACAACCACTGCAAGAACAAGAAGCTACTACTACCTTGGTTGGAGAGAGGACGAGTGGACGAGGGAGATGCCGCTTGTGTGGACCGTGCACTGTGCACATGGAATCGAAGCAAAGCGAGGTCCATGCAACGCAACAAAAGCCTAGTACTTTGCTCGCAGCACGATAGCAGCGGCCTAGCCTAGGCCTATGGTAGCCCGCAAAAAGACAGCCACCTACGTCAAATTCTTTTGGCGTCAATCTCCCAGCAACTTCCCTCGACGGCAGTGCTCTGCGTCGCTGCCGCTTCTGCTGGACAGCACCAGCCTAGCCAGCCGCGGAAAAGAAGCCCCGCGAGCCCGGCCGGCCCTCCCTTGCCGATGCGTCCCGGCGCTGCGTGCCCACTGCCCACCATGGCATGGCATATTGGCATGGTACCGCACGGCGCGGCACCACCGTCCTGGGCTCCTGACTTGGCTGATGCATCTGGTTGCCGCGACGCCGGTGCCTGTGTCCGTGTGTGCCATGCGCCCATTCGGCGCCGTCGCTTGTCACCAGCGGCGTCCCAGTTTGGCTTTGCATGCGCTGCCTCCTCTCTTCGACTGGGTGCGCAGCAGCAGCAGCGGTGTCACTGTGTCCGCGTGTGGAGCAGTGTCTGCGGTGGGGTGGTCGGGTCACGCTGCTCGGCAAGTTTTCAGCTCTTGTCCTAGAGCGGCACGGTTCCTGTATTGAGAGCTATATCCATTCCTGCAAGACACACGTTCCAAAACATGTTCTTCGGCTCTTCGCTATCCAGTTTTTGGACAAAGCACTCGATCATGTCATATCGCCGGTACCATTTCTTCATTTCTTGGAGTTGCAGTGTTATCACTAGGCTTTGTTCTATCTGGTCCGAGCAAGCGAGCAGTGTCACAGGTGCCTGCTACGACAGGCCGCCGCTCATCACTAGGCTTGGTTTGTAGCTTGTTTTGTGCATGACTCGTGCAATGTGGACGCCGCTTGGCAGCTGTATATAGTTCCGGCACTACTTATGCAAGATGGTTTAAAGGAAGGAGCAGGTTAACACGTAACCTAACCCGATCCGCCCAGTCCGCCGGTAGACAGAAAGGACTAGGATTCACATGCATGCGTCTGTGACGTGCTCTCGATTAATTTAAGGGCTAAGCAGCCTTCTAATACCACCCTGTGAATGTGATCCTGATTGAACAATAACGGCCCGGACAAAAATAGCATTCTAAGGCATATATGTCCTTGTTGTGATCTGTAATAAAAAAAGGATTAGCGAATGCATCGCCACCCCCTAGCTGCATCCAAAACAAGCTAGGAATTCAAACACGGGACCCAAGTGTAGTGGATGGGGTTAGTGGGTGGTATAGCAGGTTGGCAACTGGATTATATTAAACGAGCGTGCATCGTCCTGTAAGGCTAGAACAGACAGACATCCTTCATGCAGGTATATGAAGGCTCTGAACATTCTGCACAACCTGCATGCCTGTGCCTGCTCTCCAAGCTGTTATTTTGTTCCTTGCTTTGCACCGAGACAAAGGCATCCTTGGGGGTGCCTACCTGGTTTCGTTTTCTTGCACAATGGCCCATTTGCGCATACCTTTTAAAAAAGAGCAAAATTGAGATTAAAAAAGTGACATAAAGACAAAGAAAAAAAAGATACATACCAAAGTTTAAAGGGGCAGGATACCCTAAAAGGTCTTTGGTTTAGGCCCCTAAGGCCTATCTCTTTTGCACACATTAGAATTGTCTGCTTATTTGGCACATAAAATGATATAAACACATTCCACATAATCTTTTGCTGGACAAAACATTTCAAGATGGTATATATACACGTGTAACTTTTCCAATTCTTCATATCAAACAGGCGTGTATCTTTTAGGGATCCCCTATCTTTTACTACGTGATGTGGATTTCGTTTCAAGATGTGCTCAAATAATTATAAATGTTTGGTTTTGTTAGGCCAGTCTCAGTGCACAGTTTTAGTATACAGTTATCTAGACTAAAAACTAGTAATCATGCCAGAAAAGTTTTATGACGATGAAATTCCTCTCACATGCCATGAAACTCTCTCTTCTCTCTCATCTGCCACATCAGCAAATTTAACGCCATGAAACCCACTAAGGATTGGCATAAGGCCAGTATCTAGGCTTTACGAGAGCAATCAGAGCCCTGTGGGCTGTGGCTTGACAAAGAGACGTCCCATCCTGTTCTCCCCATGCACGCTAGTAAGATCCATCTCGCTAGGCGCCATTGGAAAGCCCCTCAAAGTTGCAAAGAGAAAGCGAAAGGATAGATCACCTTTTTGTTGGTTGCGCCGTCTCTAACCAAGCCTTTTTCCAAATCGCTGATCTCCGATAATACTGCCTAGAACTGCTCAGAGTTTTCCGTTGTCTCGTAAAGGACTAAAGCCCTAAAGGTGACCATGGTTAACCTACCCCTTTAACTTATCCTGACTTGTGATCCGTGAAATTCTTTTGCATTATTGGCCATATGATACAGCTAGGACCTTGAGCTTTGCATCTGCTACGACGACGAACTAACCTTGTTCCAAGGTTCTAATTTAACTTACTGGCTTGGGATCTTGTTAACTTTCTGCAGTAACCTTTTTGACTAATCGCTTGGCTCAAGACAGCGTCAGGAAGAACAGGCTCCTGGAGATCCTCCCTTGCATTAGACAACCAAGAAAAAGTGAACTTGGGAGCTCTTTTTTATTGATGAGAGGAACAATAAGAATGTTTTTGTACAGTGGACCCTTTTCTATCATGAAAATATAAGAGTATATCATCGTAGTGTGGCAGGTGATTGCAATTTGAAGGGGCATCTCAATTAGTGAACACGCCATGGGCGGTGAGCTTCTTCAGGTGCCAAATTGAAGCAAATGGCATGCAGACTATTTAAGCAAGAGCACGAAAAAAGAGCTTGCAAATGGCTTCTGGCTTGGCCATTTCGGCAACTGTAACTGGCCGACGCCCTGCATCAACAAAACAGGCCAGCCAAGCAGGCAGCAATGCAGGAAAGCCTGCAGGGCATCACTACAGCAGGTTCATTAAACTCAGCTCGTTTCATAACCAATGGGGAAGAGAGAGGCATGACCACTGTTTGGCCCACCCCAACTGCCAACCACTCCAGAAGTTATGGAAATGCTAACCTAAAATATATGGCAAGTAGTTTGTAAATGACGAAATTTCATTGAAAAGGCAGTAGATTTCTACCGATTCAGGTAGCAGCTTTGTGCTTCGGTTTTTTAAACAAGGCTTGCTGCCACTAACCAAAAGCAAGTGCTCACGACCAGAGAGTTTACTATCCTAGCAACAGCAGCAGGTCGTAGCCAAAAAACAAATATTAAAAAATCGCCCAAAAGACGCTGCATGCACTGTCAATCTCTTCAAATCTGCTGTTCCCTCCACCACTTCACCCACCTCTGTGGCTCTCTCTCAAGAACAAGAATTCTCTGCTACTGCTCGTCGCCCATTCCTTCTCTTCTCACTCTTCCCCGTGCCGAGCCTGCTGCCGCCTCCAGGCTCCCACTACGTTTCCAGAATCCCAAGGTCTCCCTCCCCTCCACCAGCAGAGGCAGCCTTTGACTCGCCACCTTCGCCATGGCCATGGCCGTGGCCGGCGCCGAGGCCTTCGACCCCGCGGCGCCGTCCCAGTCCCGCGCCCCGGCCTCGCGCCAGGACGTCAAGGCTGCCATCGCCAAGGCCGTCGAGCTGCGCCAGCTCCACGCCGCCCTCCTCCAGCGCGGCGCGCCCAATGCCCGCGCCGCCGCCGCCGCCGCCGGCGCCAGCCGCAGCCCCGCCGTCATCCGCCTCCCGCCGGTCGCGTCCCCCGCGCGCTCCAGGACGGCCGACGAGGAGTACCCCGTGTTCACCCCGGTGACTCCGGTGAGCTACTACCTTCTCAACACGTGCTGGCCTGCCTACTTGACCGTGCAGCCACCGTCGCTGACAATGGCGTCTCTTATTCCTTGGTTGGTTGCCGTACTCGGCCAGGCCTACGACGACGAGGAGGAGCGCGTTGGCGCGGCCGCACTGAGCCACATTTGCCAGGACAACAACCGGAGCCGGTCGGAGAACTGGGCCGGCGTCGCCCTGGACCACGTCGGCGGCGGCGGCGACGACGACGACGCGGCGCTGTCCGACTACGACGGCGGCCTCAACGCCGCCTTCTCCTCCTCAAACAGCGAGGTGCTCTTCCCTTCCTCCAACGACCGCTTCCCACGCAACAGCAGGGGCGCGGCGTACAAGATCCACCCGGCGTTCCTGCACTCCGCGCCCTCGGCCGACCGCTTCCTCCCCTCCGCCGGCCGGTCGGCGGGCTACGCCTACACGTCGGAGCTCAAGCTGCCGCCGGCGACGTGCAACAACGCGATCCGGCCCGCCACGATCAGCAGCAGCAGGGTGCCACCCCCGTCGTCGGCGGCGCACTCCCGGACGACCAAGAGCCGAGCGCCGGCGCAGATCCTGTCGTGGCTCTTCCCCAAGTCGAGGAAGAAAGCGAAGCCGCCGCCGCCGGAGACGACGACGGCGGCGGCGTCGCCGACCGCCATCGAGCGCGGCAACGTGTCGCGGCTCCTGACGGAGTGGGGCGCGCTGTCCCTCGAGTCCCTCAAGAGAGAGCTCGCGGAGGCCAACGCCCACCGCGACGCCGCGCTCCGGGAAGCCGCGGAGGTGAGGGCGTCGCTGGGCGAGCTGGCCACCAAGCTGGTGAGCGTGGAGGCCTACTGCACGGAGCTCAAGAAGGCACTGCGGCAGGCGACGAGCTCGCCGTCCGTCTCCCGGAGGTCGACGAGATCGGCCGAGGCGGCGGCGAGCCGAGACCAAGAGCTCCCGATGCCGGTGAGCCACGACGTGATGGTGGAAGGCTTCCTGCAGATCGCGTCGGAGGCCCGGCTCTCGGTGAAGCAGCTCTCCAAGGCGCTGAATCAGCAGGTGGCGGAGGAAGCCAACGACGGCGGCCTGTCCGAGAAGCTCAACCTGCTCCTCCGGCCGCACCAGCTCGCGCTCCCCGCCGCCGCCGCCGGCATTGGCAATGGCAAGCACTGCTCCAAGGCCGTGCTGTACCACCTGGAGGCGATCATGAACCAGGCCATGTTCCAGGACTTCGAGAACCCGGCGTTCCAGCGCGGCGGCGCGGCGCGGCGCCTGGACCCGGCGGAGGACCGCCGGCAGAGCTTCGCCGCCTTCGTGGCGCTGCGCAACCTGAGCTGGAACGAGGTGCTCCGGAAGGGCACCAAGTACTACAGCGAGGACTTCAGCCGGTTCTGCGACCGGAAGATGAGCAGCGTCGTGGCGACGCTGGGCTGGTCCCGGCCATGGCCGGAGCAGCTGCTGCAGTGCTTCTTCGTCGCCGCCAAGTGCGTCTGGCTGCTCCACCTGCTGGCCTTCTCCTTCGCCCCGCCGCTGACGATCATGTGCGTCGAGGAAGGGCGAGCGTTCGATCAGATGTACATGGAGGACATCCTGCAGGACAGGCATCATCAGTTGCAGCAGAGTCCCTGTCAAGTGAAGATCATGGTGATGCCGGGGTTTTATGTGCAGGACAGAGTGCTTAAGTGCAGGGTCCTCACTACCAGATCATCAGCTGCATAATTGTGTCTCATGTCTCAGCTTTCTTTGACCAACAAACAGCTAGTGTGATCAGTGATGTCCAACTTCCAAGTGTAACTTCTTCTTTTTTGTCTTGACTCTTGGCAAAAGGTATAGTGATTTGAGATGTAGCTTTCTATGCTGAACCATATGCTTGCCGTAGATTTGCAGCAAACAATTAACAAGGTGAATTTGTGAGACTCGTTATGAAATGTGGAAGAGATTGATTACATCGCTGTTATGTTATGATCAACGAAAATGTTACGTACATCACAACATAATTTTTCAGATGTTATGAAAGCCTCATCCCTGATTTGGGCAGAAACCCACAAAGGTTCTGAACATTTTCAGCGATACAGCAAAAAAACTGAGCATACCGCCCTAGGGAACTATGGAAATTCAAAACATACACCTGCACATCAGATGCCTATATGACAAAAATGAACCCTGGAATCACCCACAAAAATGAAACCATGAATCACACCCAGCTGCTCTCAAATGAGAGATCATCGATCCGAAACGACAGATCCCCCACATAGTCCTGTTCAGCGTCTGCTATAGGCTCAACGTTCTCCATCATGAAGTTTTGGTGTGGCTGAGGGAGCAGCGTTGAAGGCGGGGGTAGCTTAGGCGAACGGATGATCCTCTCCACTGGACCAGCAGGCTTCTCCCACGCGAGCAGATGCAGCTGGATTGGCCGAACTGCGAGGCGGTGCAAGGAGAGCTTCTGGCTCAGGGAGATGGTGTCGAAGCAACGGACTGCCCCTGAACTGGCAATCATCCATGGGAGCACCTTCTCGTTGGACACCCTCGAGATGACCAGCAGCTTCGACGCCTCTTTGGCCCGGTTGAACAGATCACGGAGCCCTGATCTCGATGACGGCGCCTCGTATTCTTTGTCGTCATCGACTACTGAGGATATGAAGATAAAACCCTGTCACAGAGAGATATGCCACCAGGATCGAATGACAGTTCTAATGGCTCAAGTAGAATGAATGGAAGCATTGTGCAGAGTTGCTAGTGAAAAGAGACCTCTTCAGTTCGGCTGATAGCAAAGCCAAGCCGCGTGTCGCCTTCTTCAAGTGGGATCTCCAGCAGCAATTCTCCTCCTATGCAGCTGTACCAAAGCCGTGCTGCCTTTACCACACCAATGTCCACTCCATGGTAATCCTCGAAACCGTAGAGCGTCGCATTAGTGACGTTCGAAAGGTCAGATAATGAACCTGAATTGACAGTTGCCGACGCTGTCTCTCCGGATATCTGCACATTGCGACAGTGTGAAGGGAAACTTTGAGTAGAATCTTTCAGAATACAATTTTGAAAGCTTAGGCATCTAGGTAAAGTCAAACTAGCTGAATGTTCATTCTAGTAACTGGCAGTCTGCACTGGGAGATGTTCAAATCAGGTAGATTGTATCTGCACCTTGGTGAGAAGAGCTTCACTCTGCACATTCATGAATTCAACGGGGATGCCTGAGGCCTGCGATGAGTAGAGCCATGCATTGGCACGCGCCAGTGTGTCGTCAAATGACTCATAGCGACAAGCATTGGAGTCCAGAGCCTTGGGAAGGACGAGCATCGAGAGGTAGCAGCTAGAGTTTGGCATCCGCAGAGTGTCGCGCATCTTCTTCTCCCATGGATATGCCACGTACCCATCCTGGAGCTGTGCTTTGCTCAGTGCTGATGCAACTCTTGTGCTCCTCGTCCCTAAACACAAATACAGATGCCGCATTTTGTTTATGTAGAAATTTCAGTTGATAAAAGAAAAGCCGGCATGCTCATACTGTGTATGAAAAAAACATTCAGAAATAAAAGCATCATCATCGGTTATCATAATCATGGTCAATATACTATCAATAAATCAGAAAAGCTTCGATTGTAAGGCAACGGATTCTTATTTTCTTGAAAAGAGTATAAGATGAACAGTTAGACATTTCAAGAAAACACACAATTGACCATTATAAAGAGAGATCTTTTACGGTGTGCCACCTGCTAGTATGGTAGTATAAACTAGATACTGACAGGGGTATTATGGTAACATAAAAAAAATCCCCCCTAAAAAAAATTCCCAGGCGGCCGGACCCGTGCTGTCTCGCCCGTGTGCGCACCCTTGTCTCGCCCGTCCGAGCTGCCGGATCCAAAAAAAGATATGCCATAATTACATATCTGCCATTCCAAACTTATATGTCAAAATTACATATCTGCCATTTTATT
The DNA here is from genome assembly GCA_033239725.1 of Echinochloa phyllopogon. Taxonomy (NCBI): domain Eukaryota; kingdom Viridiplantae; phylum Streptophyta; class Magnoliopsida; order Poales; family Poaceae; genus Echinochloa; species Echinochloa phyllopogon. Next base: position 41,039,782 of record BTCW01000002.1, on the reverse strand, counting down.
TTTTTTCCATAGTACCCTTATACTACCTATACTACTGAGTTCATACTACCCATACTACTAAAACGGTTACAGTAGGATACAATTAATCTGGTCCGTCTGATATTTACACACTAGTCCTCCGATCTTTATATACTAATCCTTTTTAAGGCTAGTATGGCACACCGTAAAAAAGCTCTATAAATATCCAAGTGTTGATTCTTTGCTACGAAGTCTGAAATTCATCATTCAAATTTTCGAGACGAACAATTCATGCTTCAATCGGGATGCCAGTTTTTCAATCAAGTTTTTCCCCTAGCAGAAGAGAAATGGTTTTTAGGATTTCAGAAGAAAAGTTCAGACAAAATGGAAGCAATACATAATGACTGTTTCCGGTGTCCTTTGGGTGAGGTCAATAGTCTACCAAAATAAACAACGCCATATTCCTCAGGAAAGACGAGAAAACGAGTGAATCGACCCTCACCGAAACAAACTACCAATTTCTGTGACAGCAATGCACTTGGCATTGTTACAGAAACGTCTTTCCATTCTCCCTAGTTTATGAACGTTCACATTCCTTTGCTACCTTTAATTTTCGTTATATAGCTGTCACCCCGATAACCGACAACCAAAGCTCATCAGTTTTCCCAGAGCAAAGACAAACGAAATAAGCATATAAATATAGGGGTGTTTGGTTCCACGGACTAAAACCAAAACGAACTAAAATTAGTCCCAAAACGGACTAAAGATCCAAACCCCTGGGACTAAAACCCATAAAAGGGACTAAAACTCTTTAGCTCCACAAGAGTGAGCTTATAGGGACTAAAACCACCAGTTTTTCCGCTGGATGCCCCTCCCCCCACCCGCCGGCCCACTTGTTCCTTTTAAGTCCATGGGTAAAGTAGTTTTTGCACAAGCCATTAAAACATCTTTAGTCTCTTTTAGTCCAAGGATCCAAACATCAATTTTAGTGACTAAAGGACTAATTTTAGTCCCTAGGAACCAAACAGGAGGTAGCTAGGCCTGGAATCATGCGTTCACACATCACATCAGCTCATCAGAATATTCACCCTCTAATTTGGACCTCAGATTTGTCAGGAAGATTTTCTTTTACGCGTGTAGAAATCAGAACGAAACATGTGTACTGTAGAGGCATGCATGGAACGAAACACGGTGTCCACCACCACGGTCAGCCTCCCCGGCTGGAAATTGCCACGGCATCGCCACGCTCGACCTCACCGTAGACCTTCAAGCTCGGTCTCGGTGGTGGTCTCGGACCGCCGCCGGCGGCCAGAGCTCTCAATTTCGAAGCAGAAGGTGAGCTAGGGAAAATGGACATGGCCGAGGCGCCGCTCGTTTCATGCGGATGCGAGGCAGGCAGGCAACGATGAAGAAGCGATTGCTCAGAGCGGTGCACGGAGCAGTGCGTGGTTGGGTTGGGTTGGGTTGGTTACCTTGCAAGACGAGGCACTCGCTCTCGAGGCGGTCGACGAATCCGAGCACGTAGTTGGGGTCGTGCATCGACCGCAGCACGTACTGCTTCCTCCCGCCTCCGGCGGCGGCGGCGGCGGCGGCGGCGTGGTGCGGCACGATGCAGGCCTGGAGCTCCCTGCCGCCGCGCACGCGCACCTCGACGGAGGTGTCGCCGCGCCTGAACGCGGCGTGCAGCGCCTTGTGCAGGCCGGCGCGGCCGCCCTTGAACGGCGCCTCCAGCTCCAGCGCGGCGGCGGCGGACCCGGCGCCGCCGCCGCCCACGCGGACGGCCTCCACCACGTCCCCTTCCTGCACGACGCCCCCGCCGCCGCCCCACTCCTCCGCCTTGGAGGATCCCGCCACGCACTCCAGCGCCACCACCACCGCCTCCCGCCGCCTCCTGCCCCCGTCCTCCTGCTCCGCCATGCGTACGGCGCCCGCAGGATGCCTCGTGGGTTGCTTTATCGGTGGGCGGGCGGGGGACGGACGCGTCCCCCCACGTGCCGCCCGTGAAACCTTCAGGCGATGCGCGGGGATCCGCGGCGATCTCGGGCGCGCCGCCGCGGGGCCAATCGGAAAACGGCGCGGCGGGTTCGACTTCGAATCCCAGCCCGCGATTCGATCGGCAGCGAGGGAAGCGCGCACGTCCCGTGATTTTTCGGTCTCCTGTCCTTGTACTCTATTCGCTTCGGTCTACGGGCGCTGGCAAGCAATGGCTGGCTGGCTGCAGAGCCTTTTCTTTCTCTCTGCACGGGGCGGGGGAGGTTTAAAGAAACGGGGCGGCGGGCAAGTCGCCGTCGCGGTGGACGAAGCCGGCCAATCGCGACGCGTCCAGTGGCGCGCGGGTACCAGCGGAGTCCAGTAGATAAACCGCGCGCGTGTCCGGCTGACAGGCGGGTCCCGCGTGTGTAATTCATCGCGATGTGCGGGTCCTTTTCAGGCGGTGGTGAGCTCGACGAGCTCGTGCAAAGGCCAGTTTTTGCTTGGATTGCTGCCAAATTTCTGCAGGCCAGATGTTTGATTTTCCAGGAGAGCCAATGGCAAGTAAATTCTAAACACGCAGCATACGGGTCTTGAAATTTTTTTAAATGAAGGTCGCCTTTTTACTTGGCGCGGACACAGCGTGGGGTCTCGAACTTGAAAATTTTGATTTGAAATATCTTTTGGCCGGCCGCCGGCAGGGTCATGCAAAATATGGGGTGCAAACTTGGGAGTTTTGGGTCACGTCGCAATTATTGTGCTGTTGTAGCATTTCGTTTGTGTGTGTGAAAAATTGTCCAAAAACTGATTAATTAGACTTAAAATGTTCGTCTCGCAGAGTACAATAAAACTGTACACTTAGTTTTTTATTTCATCTACATTTAATACTCCATGCATGTGCCGACATTTTGATGTGATGGGAATCTTCTTTATGTATAGTGAATTTGGGGGTGCAAATTTGGGAACTAAACAAGGCCACGAGTTCTGTTTCCATCTTGCATTGATTGTTGGGGGATCACCGATCCTCTCTACTTCCTCTATCCCATAATATTAGCATTCTGAGCATTCAAACTAAAGAAATAACAGAACTGGTAAAAGACATCTATACCCCTTATTTTACACTACCCACCAAATCTCTACCCACCCCACCAACCCATTTAGTTTTGTCCTATCTCTAGAAATACTTAGATTTTGGTATAAAAGTTGAGTCCTATAAATGCTTATATACATTTATATACTAGAACGCAGGGAGCAGTTTCCAACGCCGGCATTCGGCAACGATCCGTACAACCTGCAAACGGCCCAACTCTTATCAAAGGTCCCCATCGCCCCCAACATCTACGGAAAATTTTACTGCCTTCGAATTTCAAAAAGAATTGCTCTCAACTTCGGACGACAGTTCTGGACCACCTGAACGGCTGAACCTGACCTATGTTTTTTTTAACCTATGTTGAAAGGAGAAACAAATGCCACATCCGTCGGGTGCCAGTGCTACCTCGGCTAGCCATTAGGACGGCCTGAACGTCAGTCAGGAAGATGAACTACACATTCGATGTACGTTGCATCTTGGCAAGTTGGCATCCAAGTAGATCCCAAAATTTCTCCAGTCAGCGTCAGACAGTAACAGCTTAACCCTCGCGATGCATGGACGATTCGACAGACAAATTTGATGCTCTGGTCTCCACTGTGCCCAACTGGTTAATGTCTGTAAGATGGTGATCCGGTTGGACAGGGAAGCAGAAACCCTGAAGGGCGGCAGTTCAGAGGTGGTTCTGGACAGCTGATAGGCAAATGGTCTCTGCCGTGGGAAAAAAATTCTGACGAAAACGAGAGCACGCGGGGCCATACTAGGTCATAAAACAAATGGAAGGAATGGTAAACTATTGCAGAAGTCTGAACCCCAAGATCCCACCTGATAAATTAGTCCACTGATTGAATATAACCGATAGATTCAAGAGAGGGGAGACGCTGACTGTTCAGATCCAAATGACATATTATACATCGGAGAAGATACCAACGATTAAGCTAGGTACCACCACATGGTCCATCTCATGACAGACATAATTTCAAGACTAAAGTATGTAACAACTTGCAGCCATACTGTTCTACCAGAAAGAGCCAGAAGCCAGGAAGCATCACTCGGACAGTTCATCGATCAAGATCGACAACATCTATCAGCTTCATCTCTTCAACTCTGAAAATGGCAAGAGAATAATTTGGTCATTATCGCGGCCGAATTTCTTAAAAGACAAGAAATCACTGTTGCAGCAAAGGGGGGGATGAAGCTCCTGATTGTCACAGCATAATTAAAGACATTTTGCAGAAACATTTATTGGATTTGTTGGGTGAGGGTTGGGGTTGGGAGGCCAGTACATCAGGGAACAACCAAAATCTAAAGCATATCAGGGAATTGAATCTCAGCACATGGTTTACTCTTATTTCAGAATCCTAGAAGTAGAATCTTCGTACGTCAGTTTCTGTTTACCATGCCCCCTTTTCTTTTCAAAAGAAGTTTATGTTTCTTTCACTAGTGATGAATAGAAGCAGGAAGCCAAGCAGCAAAAACCAATAAATAGGTTGAGTAATTCCAAAAAGATTAACTGAAGAAGCATGTTTGATTGCTTTGCCAGAACAACATCAGGTCAATTTAATCATGGAAGAAATGTACCTATCAGGTAATGACTTCTTGATGGATAAATTCTACACCCATCTCCTTGTAGCTTTAGTCCTTGAATCTTGCTGACGTTGTCGTCTAATCTTTTTAAAATCTCCATTAGAGGATGTAGGTTGCTTCTGTCTGCCAAATACATTTGTTTCTACTTTGGGATTAATCTGGATCTCTTTCAAAAGGCTAGTTGAGCGCAACTTGTGAGAGAATGACATTTTTGGTGGAAGCGGCGTTTTTGCTACAGATATTTCACAACTTCTCTTAGAATCGTTGTCTTCTGTGGCGCTATCAATAAGACGCTTATCAAGGTATTCTCTCGGTGCAACAGGAGATTCAGAATCTGATGAGGATGGGCTAGAACTGCTCATATCATACAGAACATTGTTTGACATCACTGGCAGATCAGTGCAGATTGGATTTATAGCAGAAGATGCTCTCTTAGCCCTTGATAATTCGACAACCTATCGAAAAGAACATAGGAAGTTAGCACTTCACGTGATCACAAACAATCAGCAAGGACTTGGATGAGATGCTTACCATCTGCTTTAGAGCATCCATATCTTTCTTCAGTTTAGAGATCACCATGTTTTTCCTTTTAAGAACTTCCTGCAACTCAGCAATTCTCTACATGCAAACAAGAAACTAAGAAACTACTAATACTCTAATGATATATACCTGAAATGTTGACAAGCAACAAGATTATATTTACCTTAGCATCAGCAGTACTAGATGCTTGTGCAGCTGCAGTTAGTTCCTTTATAGTTGAATCCTTCTCTTCACATTCCTTCTGAAGATTGTACAACTCTTGCTCTGCTGCCAGGAAACTTAGCTGGATGCAATTTAGCATGGTGTCACCACACAACAAAATTATGACATGGATACAATAAGGTATATGTGTACAATAGATTCTTGGAAATAAATTTTCACAGAAACAACAGAAGATGCTTTAGCCACAGAAAAGTGCAGGCTTATCTACCTGATTATCTCCATTTATCTGGTTATCAACTGATGATACAACACTCCAGCAGAAGTCTGAGAGATCTGACATACGGCGCTCTTCATGATCCACGAAAGATAGACTCGACCTATCAACGACATCACTCCTAGCATCATCCGCTCCATGGAAATCCTGCACGATCGGTGCATACACTTAAATAAACAGGTTCTCACTTTTTTCTTTCGCAAGGAGGTTCTCTTTTCTAAAAGCATTAAGTAAACAGGTTTTACCTTTGCCTTCTGAGGAGTAGCAGCAGCCTCTGGCCTCGCGCACATACAGCATATAGATCCCTCTTCATCTTCTGCCTTCTTGCTGCCCGCAATCCAATCCTTCTCCCTTTCAGTGGAAATGTAACTATCGCACTTGACATACTGCTGTTGCAAAGAGTTCATCTCGACGAGCAGATCATCCAGCTTCTGCTGCATGCCTTCCAGCACCTCATCCTGCACACCAAAAACATTATTCGCCTGGAGTGGTCACCAAGTATCCAATCAAGACATGGACACGATCCAGGATATCAGTAGAGGCAAACCCTAAGATGAATCGATCGCTGTAGCTGCTCGATGCGGCGGGCGGCATGCGAGCGGGAGGATGCGGCGGCGACGGTGGCGACGAGGAGCACGCGATGGAGCGGGCTGAAGAGCTCCCACGCCATCGCCTCGTCATGCGGCAGGCCTGGCGCAACCGAGGCCACAGACGACGCCTCCTCCGCACCGACGAGGCGGCCCTGGAGGGAGATCCACGCCTGACGCCGCGGGGCCGCCGGCTCCCGGAAGCGGCTCGCGAGGGCGCAGCGGCGGCGGCGGGAATAAGGCGAGGGCGAGGATATGGAAACGCGGGAGGGGGGCAGATCCGGGGGCGGGGTCGCCTCGCCGGCGGTGGCGGCGGCGACCATGGCGACGAGACTGCAGAGTGCAGAGGTTTGGCCGTTTGGAGATTGGAATTTGAGTTGGGGATTTTTGTGCGTTTGGGCGGGGTTATCAATTTCTTTTCTTTTTCGATGTTCAAAAAAATAAAATTGTTTTATTTAACGGTTGATTTAGATCTCATCCGCAGCTGTCTCGGCCCACTTGAAAATCGCGCGATCCGCCGGCCCATCTAGTTATTGGACCCTCCGATCCGTCAGGCCTGCTCCACGCACGATTCCACGAATACACACATGGAACAGCCACCCGCTACCGTCGCGGCGGAGGCCGGTGCCGGCGCCGGCGCGGTGGCCGCCGGCGACGCCTACGTCGTCCGGCCGCTTGAGCTTGCCGATCTCTCCAAAGGCTTCTTCGACCTTCTCGCGCAGCTATCCCCCTCCCCACCGCTGTCAGAGGAAGCCTTCCGCGCGCGCTTCGCCGAGCTCGCGGCGCTGGGCGCCGACCACCTGGTGCTCGTCGCGGAGGAAGGCGCGACGGGCCGCCTCGCCGCCGCCGGGGCTATGCTGGTGGAGCGCAAGTTCATCCGGCGCTGCGGCCTCGTGGGCCACCTGGAAGACGTGGTGGTGGACGCTGCCGCGAGGGGGCGGGGGCTCGGGGAGCGACTCGTGCGCCGCCTCGTGGAGCACGCGAGAGGGAGGGGGTGCTACAAGGTCATACTGAACTGCACGGCGGAGCTGAAGGGGTTCTACGCCAAGTGCGGCTTCGAGGAGAAGAATGTCCAGATGAGACTCTACTTCTGATCTAGGTCCCACCTTCTCAGATCACACTTCCTGTTTATGCTGTATTCAATTGAGTCCTGGATTCATGAAGTGCTATGGTAACGATCTGTAGGCTCGCCTGTTTCTTGGAATAAAGGTTGTGTAGGTGTTATAGGTTCCTGTGTGAACTAGAGATCGGTTCATTGCGCTTGTAATGAATTGCCTCAACATAATTATGTGATGTGTGACACATTTATTCAATCGAATTGTAATGGAATGTTATCAGAAGTTATTGTAGATCCCTTACCAGTTACCAGGCATGAAAAGTGATTTCCATGAGTTAAAGTCATCCTGAAGAACATTTCAATTTCATTTTGTAGAAGGAAAACCTGAACAAAAATGCTGACTTATTTTCCTCCTTAGTTTGGACCTTAGACCTAGCAGCTTATGCGAGGTTTGAGACCGTGAGCATGATGAAGCCTCCATGGACGGCAAGTAGTGTTTTATCGGATAAGATCGGTGTCAGTAGTTGAGCATTTTAGATTCTAGAGGGTGCATCTGTTATGTGCATTATGCAATAAACCTAATTGTTCTAATTGCAAAATTCAGGTTCTTGGATTCTATGCCCTAGAAGCTCTTATATCGAATGTAACATGTGAGGCGCAATTCTAGGTTTGGGGGTTTTTTCGGTTTGTTTGACTGCGGTTCCTTCTCAGTGTAAGAACTGTGGGGGCGGTCTTCCACCACCAGCCAAGTTTTTTTTCGAGGCACAGTTCATGTAGTTGGATGTGAGCATCAAAGTTTCACACGGATGAGGAGAATAACTACCTTTTAGTGTCACACATTGGTTTGTGTCTACTTAGAGAGACATTCAAGGTATTTGCACTTATGCACGACTACAAAATGATACCGGAACTGATTTTTAAGATGTAGTATAAACAATTTTGTGTATGTATGTACTGCTGCTGAAGCTTTCTTAAGCAGACCTAACCAGCTAATGTTCTTCCATTGCTAAAGTGGAATAGTGCATAGCTAACCCTTTTAGGATCACTTTACCAGAACTGTACTTGTCCTAATTTTTCTTTGATAAGCGTACCTTTATATTAGTGATAGTATTTGAGCTATATAGAATACAACAGGGTTAGGGTAGTTGTGCCAGAAAATCCAGCTGCAGTGAAATGAGCAGTCCTCATTCTCTTATAGACAGATTATCATGTCTTACTGTATTCTCGTGGGTAATATTTCTGTTCCTACTATTTATTGAAGCAAAATATGTAGTATTTGACATGGGGAAAACGAGCTTACCCTTGCTTAGATTTAGTTTTTCTCTACATCTAGGTGACTCCACATTGGCAAAATTTGAAACTTAGCAAGATTCAATCAAGTAGGCTATTTCAAAAATGAATAGAACTCTTTACTATAATGATGCCGTTTTTGTCTGTGAGCAACTGAGTATGGCTTTGAATATTGTGCGTGTTTTGGACCATTGCTCGCAAGCATTGAGAAAGAGGAAGCTATTTAATCACAGGAAACAGACTATAGCCCCTAGAAAATCATATAGTTCAGCTCATCTCACCATCTTCTTGGCATTCACCACCTATGAACAATTCATCAATCCACACGAGAAATCAATTTTCCCAGGAGCAAGTTGTATTGCGAGTTTTGCAAATGTATATTACTACTGCTAAGGCAAGCAACATCAAAATAGGCTTGGGTGATTTCTCAGCCCATGCCCATCCAGCATGAAGTTGGAGCGTTTTTTCCTCCAATGCTTAGGTCTATGCAGAGCCCAAAAGACAGCAAACCACATAAAAACGACCAATATTTTCTGCCCCATTGCAAAAGAATACATCTCATTGACATGATGCCAGTTTGAGAGCTATGTCTTGTATGTAACGCTTTCTACGAAGTTGTTGACTACAAATTTTGATAATGATCTAAATTTGCAGAAGTCAACACTACTCATCCACACTCAGGAAAGAACGGTATATTGATTAATCATAAGTCTTCTCAAACCTCTGTAACCTTTATAGATGCTTGTACTGGAAGTTTCAAAGACTTATTTTAATATGATTCGCTGAAGTATATCATGTTTTTACTTATGCTTGAGGCGCACTTCGATATCTCTTTTTATACCACTGCTTGCTCGATAATATGATTCATGCGGCACATGACCCAGAACTGCAGTATGGACCTCCGGTAACCTTTTCTTGGATTTCGTGTGTACATCATTGGCATTCTAAGTCAGGTGACTATCTACGGTCAGGACAAAAACTGCTGTTTCTGATTGTCAGTACGCAAATTTTACGAAGACATCCGATGGATGAATTTCCATTATTGACTCGCATTGTACTCAACCAGCGGGTACCGGAAAGAACAAGTTGAGAGCTGTCCTATTCGTACAGGGCAAGGTGACATGATGACTGAAGAAGATCATACAACTCAAATGGTGAATGATAGTGGATCGCTGAACCAGAATGCAATAGGTTCCCAAAGTTTGGTTGATCGGATTATTTTTCAACATTTTGCATTCTTTCTGAATAAGCTGCAATGCTTTTATGCAACTTAGACTTCAGAGAACCCGATGGAGAAGAACTCTACTGTTAAAACTTCAGGTTTCAGTGTCTTAAAATCTTCTACAGGCATCTGCGTTTTGCTTGTTGTCACTGTAACAGTGGAATTTAGTACTCTTTCTTTCATATTTTTACTCACAAAGGTCGATCTTTTCTGTTCATGCCATTCTGAAACTTGGCTTCTCTGGCTCTGTCATGACAGGGGCAAGTGTGGCGCCTGGTGCAGCATGAGTGCAATTTCCTTCTTCCTTTTATGGACTTCAGTGAACTAACGTCCTGAAAACTCGATTTCTTTCACCTGTCACATGCAGAATCCCGTGGTAGGGTGGACGACTGAAGTGGAGGCATTGTTGGTGATATCACGGGGCCTTCATCGCCTGCGTCTGGTCCAAGACTCATGTGTACAGCTCTCCTGCTACTGCTGTTTAAGCAATTGTGCTTCATGGAATGCTGCCCAAATGCTGCTGGGACACGATAAAAATTTCTTGCCACTTTGTCCATCTCAAGCTTTCGACTCCTTGGCGGTGTGGTGCTACTATTTGTCTGTCTTTCGTGAGTCGTGACAACTGGTGGCGGTAGGGGTAGCCAGTAGCCTACAAGGTGAGATGTTTAGCGAATCTTCTGCCTATGAGGAAGCATGAGGCGATGCAGGACTCGCTGTTAAGATTTTTCACTCACGAGCTCGAGTTAGATTTGAGTCCACTCACGAGATTTGGCTTAAGTTCACGCTTAGTGTAATCTACTCATACTGCACTCGACAACGGGATGGCTGAAGCACACATGTTTACGCTACCATCAATTCTTCCGATCGGTACAAACAACATAACAGAATAAGCATAATAAATGGTAAATACTTGAAGATAAACTTCCTATAGCATCTGTGCCTGATCCGCAATACTTGGAGAGGGACAGAGACATACTCCACTCGACAACGGTATAACTGAATCACACGCATGCAACTTTACTCTGCCATCAACTCTACCTATGGTAAAAACATAATAGAATAAGCATAAATAGTAAAAACATAACAGAATAAGCATAAATAGGAAGCATAGCATTTAATAGCAACATAGTCGCAGGTAGATATCAAATATAGGAGCGAATACATGGTCCTCACTCCCACGACACAAACCAGGGTACAAGTCTCAGATTTTCTGACAGATACTTAAATCAAAAGGCTACAACAAAGTATAGCAAACAACGACCAGAGTTTAGAACCACGGGAGTTTCTAAATTATGGAAAAAAAGGGTGCTTCAAAACTGGAGACCTTGACGGATGACCTTCAGGCGAAACCTTGAGCTGGAAATTTATCAGTCCTAAACTCTACCAGCCCTGCTAAGGCTCACCATGCGTGCACCACCATCACCGCCTCTCGCCGAGGAACCAGACTGGTTGCGACCCCTTCCATCCTGAAACCGCGAACCGCCGCCGCCGCCGCCATAGCCACCACGAGAACCCTGGTTACCCCTGTCCCTCTGATATCCACCACCCTGACCAGAGCCTCCACCTCTGCCACCATATCCAAAACGGTTGCCACCACCCTGCCTCCCTTGAGATGAGACAAAATTCTCCTGCCACCTGCCCATATTGGACGAGTCCTGACCCTCACCCCTGCGCCTGGGCGGTACACCCTCAAGAGTACCACCAGTTCTTGCCTCATATGCCCTCTCATTGCTCTCCACCAGGACCGAGAGCTTATCTGCCATCTGGAAGAGTAACCCCTGAAGCCTAGTTTGATCCACACTGTGGAAAACGATACACTTTGTTGGTTGGTCCCAGCTCGCATGAAGCTCTTCATGCATCATCATCTTACTAACAATGCTGTGAGCATGCTGCTCACTGAGATCAAACATGGTGGTGAGCTGGTTAAGGCTCAAGGACTCATAGGAAGAACAGTATGAGAAGAGATAGGTTCTAAGGGCTTCCTCCTTGATCTTAAGCTTCAACATCTCAAGAACGTGCTCCCTGTTCCTCAAAAGCTTCCAAATCTCCAACGAATTTATGACACTGAAAGCCTTTTCGTGGTCACCCTTGTTAAGGGCTCTTGTGGCAGCCATTACATGGTCTCTCACATTTTCTGGAGGTCCAACAAAAGTCTGCCTTTCACTCACTTCTAGAAGCCTGCGGAATGTTTTGCTCATGGGCCTCCGCTTGTCATAAGTACTGGAAGCCATATTAGGTACTTCAATCAGCATTGCACAAATCAAGTGTGTGGCTTCCAAAAGCTCCAGGTTTATATGCATATGGTAGGGCATCTGCCTTCTCCTCTCAAGTCTTTCCTGCAGGAATTAGAGTTTTACATCATTAGTACTAGTAATCAAACGAGTAAATGTTCTATTCTTGCATTAAATGAAAATATAAAAATATAGTCCAAAGTGCAGTTTACTCTAAATAATAGTAAAGCGAAGAGAAACTGCAAATACCGTCAATCAACTACATCTGTGTTACTAAAATGTATACACAGCCGAGTACATGGGAAAAATGCAAAAATTTTGGAATAGTCATCAGAATTACTAACATATGTTAAAGTGCAACTTCTACAGACAAAGGTGCAAGGTACTATTAAAATACTACTGTGCAAATATTAGCAACCAAAACATATTTGAGATTATCAAAATACTACTGCAGTGTTTTGTGCATGTGAATTGTGATTAGGGGTTATTGGCTCAGCATTTACATGACAAGCAGAGTGAGTTGCATGAGAGGTTCAAATTTACCTGTTCAGGAGTCTTTTCGTGGTATCGACTTTGTTGCACACCTTGTGCAAGCAACTCTTTCACTCTTCCAGTAGAGTAGAGCTCAGTCAAGCAACCATGAGCTTCGTTTATCAAACCAGACCTGAAAGCACACAACCCTAGCTGGGCCATGACTCTATTGAATAAAATCTGTGACGATATGTCCATAAGCTGAACACCATCTTGCAAATGACTCATCAAAAGCAAGTCACGAGCCACTGAAAATTCATCAGAGATAGCATGGTGATATATGTCACACAGCATTGCACGAGCTTTGGTCCTTTCATCTCCATACTTGTAAATTAGCGACATCAAACCATCCATCAGAGCCCTGCCACTCTCTGGAAAAGTAGGCTTCCTGGGCACAACTTCTGGAATCGCAACAAATGGCGGTGGTCCCTTATTGTCATCCACTGCTTGGTGCTCGTCACCAGTCTCTCCATCACCCTCCTCCACACTGTCCTCAGGCTGCTCTGCCAGTTTCCTCATTGCATCGTACACTTCTTGGGGTTTGTAGTACACTAACTCAACACGACGCAATGCAACCTTAGCAGCAGCTTTGAGGTTCCCAACTCTTTCCAGGTAATCCTGGACATTCTGTGCAACAACCAAGAATAGGGGTTCTTCTCTAAGCCTCTGAACATAATCTTTTGTGTATGGATCTGTGCACTGCAAGGTCTTGAAAAATTCAGTGTCCAGTCTCTCCAGGAATGCAACAAGGTCACCGGTAACATGTATTGTTCCATTGTAGTCTGCACCCTTCTGAGTTTCTTTCTCATCGGGCTCCACTGAGATGTCTACTACAATGTTAGGATACTGCTGGAGTATATCGAGCACAATCAGCATGTTATTGACACACTTCTTCCACACATTGACAGGCATATGCCCAAGTAAGCTAGGATTGACATCAAATTGTGCAGAGATCACATGGAAGAGGATTTCAAGCTTCTGAGCGGGTGTTTTGGCCACACGGGTCAAAAATGTTAGCTGCTCAACACGCTCAATCCTTCCAGTACCCTTCTTTCCCCTTGACGCCACGATCTCCTTGAGTTTCTTATCAACAATATCCCAGGTGATTTCACTTGGATCTTTCAAGAACTGCTTGTCCATCATCTTATCTTTCTTGTTCTTCTGCTTTTGCCAACCATTATCGCTATCATCATCTTCATCAGGTTCCACTTCTGATTCTGAACTAGCTATCTTTTCAGGATCTTCAATCTCTGCGCCACTATCATCATCATCTTCATCATCCTCGTCTTCTTCCTTGTCTTCTGCAGCTTCATCTTCAAAACTCTCTGGATGCTCCCTGCACTTCTGGATCGGTTCTTCGTACAGCTTGTTGTTCTTCTTAAGCTTTTGTTTCATCGCATTGAGTGCCTTAGCATTGCTGCTGCTCATTTTCTTCTTAGCCTCCTTGTTTGCAAGGGCTTCAGCGAGGAAGTCCTCCAGCAATACAAGAGCTTTGATATACATCTTTGGAATCTCAGTAGATTCATTGACACGAACAACCTTCTCAAGATGTTTGTTCAGCTTCTCAAAGCTCTCCTGCAGGCTCACCCAGTCATTGATCTTCATGGCATTACGCATCTGATCAACAATAGATCTCATCTCCTCATTGCGCTTGTCCCTCAAAGAACGAATCACGCGGTGACCTGAATCAGACTCATCACTGTCATCTTCTTGGGTCTTCAAATAGCGGTTTTGGGTTCCACGGCCCCCACCACCACGATTTCCATCATCTTCACTATCACTGCCCTGTTCGGATTCGACTTCCTCCTCCTCCTCCTCGGATTCACTGTCCCCCTGAAGTTGCAAAGAATCAAGCAGTAAGTATGGCATCAAAAACACCATTACAGCAGTATAGACACAACGAATCTGCTGGCAAGCTGTGTCAGTGCACAAGAGAAAGCAAGTACCTGTCCCCAGAAACGGGATGACTGCATGGTTGCTGGTGGTGGTTTTGCTTCTACTTGGTTCAAGCTCTGCAAAGCGTACGTATGAATTATCAGAAAAAACATAAGGAAAAATGGAAATTATGTTTAAACTTGAGGCAGGGCTGACAGGCAAGAACACTTTTGAGTACAAACTTGTACAAAAATATGACAAGGATTCACCAATCCTAATAAATCCTAAATTAATAAGAGAAGAAATAACTACAAAACAGACTCTTCACAGTTAAATGCATATTTCCCAGCAGAAACGACAGCATCAATCTGACACAAATGCGCAAATTACGACAAGTGGTCTATAGTACATAGCCCTCACAATCACAACATAGTGTGTCGCACGTAGTTGAATGGAATGGCAGATTCATAGCCCAAAACCAAATTTTTAACACAAGTTAACAAAGAGAACCAATAACCGAGCACTACTCCCAAGTCCCAATCATACACCTGACTAGAACGAACACGAATCAAATCAATTTCTCCTTAAAAGCTCTAGCATCTCACAGGACTTGGATCTAGGTGTAGGTGGTGTAACCTACGAATCTGCGGGCTAAACGCGCCCATATTAAAAACGGAAATTCACGAAAACATATGACGCGAGATAATTGAATACCGCTACCAACCGAATACCAACACGCAGAAACGGGAATCGAATACCAATACGCACGAACGGGAACCGCGCGGCAGAGGCAAGGCGACAGCAACCACCGATCCGGCCGGGACGAGTTCCGGCAGGGGCGATGGGTCTCGGAAGGATGGATTGGGCGAGGGGGAGCGCGAGTGCTCACCTGGAGTTCGGGAGCGGCGGCGGCGGCGGCGACGTCGTGTGGGTTGGGAGGGGAGCCAAGAAACCCTAGAGCGATGTCGCGTGGGTTGGGTTCGAGTGTAGCGTAGTGCCTTTTAGGAGATCGAGAGGGCCGAGTGGCGGTGTGGTGGCTATTTGGGCCAGGCCATGGGGAACCTAGCTTTGTATGGGCTGAGCCCGGTAAAAATATGGCTCGGCCTGTCGGCCTCTCGACGAGATACCGCAAATATCAACCCTGCTGACATGGAGATCGATCCGCCCATTTACGGCCCAGGAGACGACCAAGAACATTGGTGAGTAGTTCTTCTTTTCCTCCAGCGGCCCCATGGTCACTCACTCACTCTGCTTCAGGCTATCTTGCCTTGTCATCTTTCATGAAGTAAATGGGATACATGGTTGGTCCTAACTTCTTCTTAGACTTTCGTTTCTTCTGCTTGGCCAATGCTCATGTTTAAAGTTACTTCCCTCCGGATTCCGGTCAGCATTATTTGACGTCTCCAACAGCCAGGTATACCATTAATTGCAAGTTATTTTGGCCGCCTGAAACGTCAAATAATTTCAACTTTTATGGACGCTTGTATTGGGACTAGGGAGTTTCAGGTATACTTGCTTTCGTATCACTCGCAAATGTAGAACTCCTTTTACTTTCTTTTTCTCGAGGCTCACTTTGACATCTCTTTTTCTCCCTCGTTTGGTCCATGAATATGATTTGTGTGGATTATGACTCGGAATTGCAGTATTGATCTGTAGTAACTTATTATTCAATTCCGTTCACAACTTTTTCAGCTGTCATTCCAAGTCAGGTAGCTAGGTATTGTCAGATCAGGGGAAAATGGCCATTTTCTGATTGACCGGTCAAGTTTTAGAAAGTCCACGTGATGGATGCATAGTCCGTGATTGACTCGGATGTGCTCGACCAGCAAGTAGTGGGAAAGAACAAGTTGAAAGTTGCCCTAGTCCTACACAAGGGCAAGGTGAAATGATGTCTGAATAGTGCCTGAAGGTCACACAGCTAACTGAGGAATATTTGGTGGTTGGTGGTGGATCCCTGAATCAGCTTGTGCTGGACTGCATGTTTCCCTCATTTTCCGTGTTTCCCTTGTGCTGACTCGTTTGATCAGATTTTGTTTCACTCACTCGCGATACCACCGGATGCTATTATGCTTTCTGAAACTTCAGAGAGCCCAACGGCCAGGAAGAAGAAGAAATGTACCATTTAAAGAAGAAATGACACGGGTGCAAGTGCGGCGACGCATCAAAATAGATTTTTTCCCCTTTTCAGATTTCGTTTACCTTACGGCCTGGAATCTCGATCTTTTCACGTGCAGAATCAACATGGCGTGGATGACTGGCGTGGAGGCAATCATTGGTGATTTTGAAGGCACCGCATCACCCTCATCTGGTCGAATCGCCATGCACGATCCATCGTGTTCGGTGCTCCATATTGGATTGCACGAGCCGTTCGGTGCCAGATCCGTGTAGCAGCTGCTCCCTTTCCTCCATCAGAGCCGGCAGGCCCAGGTACCCTCGTGTGGCCGCCTCTTGGTGCTGCTGCGTTTTAAGCAATCACGACGGCTAGCGCTGCAGTTCATGTACATTGCACTGCCTTGGAATGTTGGTGGCCGAGGCAACTTTGCTGCCGAAATGCTGTAGTAGAGACGATGAGCCCCTGTACTGTATCTGGCCTCCACTGCGGCTGTAGCAGTGGTTTTCTCAGTCATCTCTGCCCATCTTTTTTAGAGCAAGTATTTAGCGGGCGCAAAGCTGGCGAGATGTGATGTGGAAGAAAGAGAAAGCAGGAAAGAGAAGAGAGCGAGCGTCTGCCGAGACGCCGGCTCAAGCGGGCGCATGCGCTCTACCAAAGCTGCTATTGGCCGGTCTTGCTGCTGGGCATTAAATCTCGCGGGGCCCACCACCACTGCAGGATGATGTGGCGCTGGTTGCAGCCCGCTGCCGCCGAAATCCATAAGCCTTGCTCTTAGGAGATAAGATCTCTGCGCACTCGCGGCACGCTTGTGAATAGCTTACCACGTCGTGCATTTCCAACTCATGGGAGGCTCCGAGGCTGGTGGTACTATTTGCATTGGTTGTGTGCCTGTGTCCATCCCATTGATTGGATGGCCAACGAACGGTCACGTCGTGCCCGGCCGGCCGGCCGTGGCCGTGCTCGTGTCGTAGCACGAGTCTCGCGGCAACGCAACGTTACGTGATCGTGGGGCCCCGGACTATACAGCAACGTACGCGGCAACATACCTACGTGGTCGTGCTGGCTACTCCGAGTATAGCAACTCGCGTATCTGGGTGGGGGCCCCGGAGCGTCGGGGGCCCAGGGCGGTCGCCTCGCCTCATGGACGGCCCTTATTACGAGTGGCCTGGATAATACAGTACCATGTATAGTGCTATGCTCAGTTGCTCGCGTGAATCAGCCAAGAATCCACTCGCGAGGTGCTTGGAGACCCCCCGACGGTTCCCACTACGGCGTGGCTCCACTCCTCCAGCTAGCTAGCGCGTCCCGTCGCACGAGACGCCGGCGCATCCGTAGCACGCGCCGTACCCGAAAACAAAAGGGCGGCGGCCCGATCAAGCGCATCGATCGCATTTGGACGGACGCGCACTGCGGTCAGCCCTCCATCAGCCGGTGGAGACTGGAAGCTCAGGCCCGCGCGACCGCGCCGCGCCGTGCCCGTGGTCCTGTAGGCAAGCGGGGAACGGGCCGTGCAATGATTCGGAGCACTCCGCCGCAGCGGCAGCGCGCACGACACGATCGAGGCTGGCGGCGGCCAGCGTCCGCCTCCTGCCTCCAGCCCTCCTCTCCACCGCGCACCGGCACCGCACCCGCGGCGTTCCGCAGCGGGCATGATCACGGATAGATCACCAGTGCGCAGGGGCGGCGTGCCGTGCGCCAAAGTTGATCGGCTACTGCATGCGTACAGGTCGGCAAAGCGCGCACGCGTGGCTCGGCTCGATCTCGCTCGCTCCCGGGCCGGGCGTCGGTGGGGAATCGAACGGGCGGCGCGCCGCTCGGACCGTACCCGGAGACGGCGTAGATCGAGGAGGGTGCCAGCCCAGGATGGCGTCATGTTTGCGTGGCCTTGTCGCCCGCCCTGCCCCCGTTAAATCCGTGGCTCCATCGTTCTGATGTGATACCACCTCGATCTGCCCGGCCGATTCCGCTATCCGTCTCCTCTCCTCACCACTCATTTCCAGTTTTCCCTTCTCTCCGTAGGGGCTAGGGCGAACCTAATGCGCTAGAGCCAGGCCGGCGGTGCGGAAAGGGAGGCCGATCGACCGACGGCTGATGTCGCTCGCTGCACGAGCACGACCGATCGAAAACGAAGGCACGTGTTCCTTGAATGTACGTACCCAGACAAGTTGCGGCTTACTACGGATACGTACGTTCACGGGCTTCATGCTGGCTTGCATACTGTATGCGGTACGTACGTACACATTGCACATGCCAAGCCTTTGAATTTATTTTATCTTTTGTTAGTAATCGTTTAACCGCGATCGGTAACTAAGTAGGACCAACATCATCTGAGCTAGCTAGCTGGCTACTCTGCTTGCAAGCTGCATTGGGAACTTTGGCCCTGCTGATGCTGACTGATCTGTTTGCGTAAAATTGTGGAAAGAAAAGCTCCCATCATGGCGTGTCTCTCGGTGTCCACGACCACGATCCGAGGCCCTTTTCCTTTTCCATTTGCGCTTTGCTTTGCATGCATGACGATCATTACCAAAAGAAGTCACTAAGAGCAAGTTTTATGGTTTAGCCAGCAGCTGACGGAATGTACGTGCCATGTCATCCTGACCCTTCAGTAAAGCGCGCGACGTAGAGACGCCCTGCCGCGTCGTCTGGTGAAGCGACGGGGGCGGCCCGTTGTCCCAGCCGGAGGAGACGAGCGCGCCTCCGCTGTACGGCGCCGTCGCCCGAAACCAACGCCGCGCTCGGATCCTGCGCGGGGGAGATTTTTGCGCCAACTCTGCGGACGTGAGGATCAGGAGGGGGGTCGGGTCGCTCGCCTGCGGAGTTGGCCGGAGTGGAGAGAGAGGAGGATGGATGGGGCGCCCGCGGCCGCTGCTCGTGCCGGTCCTCGAGCCGGCCGGTCTGCCGCGCTGGTCCGCACGCCGCTCGTGCCTGGCCCCGCCGCCTGTGCCCTCCGGCCGCCGCACCCAGTCGCCAGCCCGCGGTTGTCGCCTGCCGCACCAGTAGCCGCGCGAGGCCGTCAGCCCGCGGCCGCCGCTCGAGGCCGGCCTCCTCCTCCGTGCCGCCGGCCTCCGCGCTCGTCAGCGTGCCCCCAATGTCGCAGCCCCTGTTAGCCGCCATGCGGAGCCTCTGAGAAAGAGAGAGATGGACATGGAGTGTGAGGGGAGAAGAAGAGAGAAGAGAGAGATAGAGAGTACGCTGTGAGGGGAGAGGAAGAGATAAAAAAGAAGTTGATGCGTTCCTTGCTGCTGGTTGCCGGCCACCTCGCTCAGATCTGAACGAGAGAGAGAATGAGAGTCAACGGGAGGGATGGAGAAGAAGAACCGGATGCCCACGGTATATTTCAGAAATATCTTCACCACTTTACATTATGACCCTAATAAACATAAAAATTACGATATGTTCTTTTATGCAGTTTTGAAGGGTATGAATCATAATCAAAATATTTAATATTCGTCCTTTAGATAGGTTTGTATAATGTTTTATTATTTCTTCTATCAAATAGCCACAGAATGGTATACACAAATGTACATGTAATTGATTATAAGCTAATATAAAGCATTAAATAGCTTACAGACGGTCTTTTTGTCTATGGAATGTATGAGCTGTCTATATATCTGTCTGTATGCTAAGTTCGAGGTTCTACCGACGACCCGCGGTTGTACATGCCCTAAGAAGGCTAATAGAGCTACTGCATTGAAGAGCAAGTAGTTAATGCTTACGTGTAGGTACAATCTAATGTGATCAAGGTCTTTGTAGCCATTCACGCTACAACATAATATGGAGAAGGAAGGGATTGTTGTGGAGAAGGCGGAGGGCGCACGGGATCAGAAGGAGGAAGAACTCGCCGGTTCAGTCGCCAGCTGCGAGCGCAAAGTGGGCACGTGAGTCTCGGTTCTACTGCGTGCGCCGAGCGACTCGTGAGACGCTCGTTTCACTTTCTCACTCCTCCATGTCATGTTCCTGGCTGACGTGTATTGCTTTGCGCCGGCTCAAACACGTCCGTAATACTTGCTCTGAAGAAGCCGCGCAGCCGGATCCCAACCTCCATCGGGAGACTCGAGTTTCGAAAGGGGAAAAGAAACCGTTACACGAACCACGCTGCAGCTAGCGCATCATTGCATCAATCACCAGCAGCAGAAGAAGCGACAGTGACGGGCCACAACAAAGACGACGACGGAGCAAATTCGTACGAGCCCGACATGCTCACCGTGGTCTGGTTTCCTGTGTTCTCGTAAAATAGTCGCGGAATGTACGTGCTTTGGAGAGACCTAGGCTAGCTAGTAGGCTGCAGCCGGCCGGTTATGTGCTGATCGACGACTAGCCGAACCCGATGCTGGCTGACTATGGATGGATCGTTTGGACGACGCGGCCAGCGCACGGACGGTTGCAGCTTGCAAGTATAGCTACAAAACACTGCATCGGCGCTTAGGCTTCGTACCGCCGTCTGCTATGAATCGAACGACAGCGAAGAGCATAGCACCGTGGTGTGCTGCAGTCGTAGCAGAGTGCCAGAGTTCAATACAGAGCGAGTGCTGTGGTGTGCTACACGAAGTGATCCAGTGCAGGGTAAATTGAAATGGATGAAATCGGGGGAGGGTGTTGATGATCTATCAAAGGCGGAGCCTTAGGTCTTGTTTATTTCCAAAAAACAACTCCCAAATTCACTATGCAAAAAGCATCAAAATTTCATAACATGCATGGAATATTAAATATAGATAAAATCAAAAACTAATTTCACAGTTCTATTGTATCCCGCGAGACGAACATTTTGAGCCTAATGAATTAATTTTTGGACAATTTTTTGCACATACAAACGAAATGCTATAGTGACACAATGATTACGAAGAGACCCTAAACTCCCAAATTTGGTAATTTAGGAACTAAACAATAGTCAACAAGCGGGTTTTCCATCTAGAGGTTATGCGGGCCAACTGTGATGTTGGGAAGTTGTTTTTTTTTGTAATGCTCAATCTGAACTTTCATCTTCTTTTAATATAATCGACAGTTTTCCTGTCTGCTTTTGTTTAAAAAAGAAAAGAAATGGATGAAATAGCACATAAGAGTCAGTAACTATCGGGTGACTATTGGAGACGGTCTCGGCATGTCTTTTGGTGCGCACGGTCGACACAAAACCCCCTCTAAAAGCGAACAATCCTTTCCATAAAGCAATCATGCAAAATCTAGCTAAAGAAACCTTCCGCAAGCTCTAATGCCGCACTTTGCTTTTGCTTTGCTTTGCATGATGATGATTACCAAAGAAAGCACCAATCGAAGAAGCCGCACACGTCCAGACTCCAGATCCCAGCATCGAAAGCGACAAGTCTTAAAACAAAAATTGAAAGAAAAAAGAAATGAGAGCGCGAGAGCGAGAGGCAGACATGGAGTGATCGAGCCTACGGCGGCGCGGCTCCGTTCTTCACTCGGTCAGCGCAAGGAAACCGTTACGGCGTGGCCTTCCGAAATCGCCCGGCCGACGACCCCCAGGGCGAACGGAAGCTACGAGAAGGCGCGCGGGGCCCGGGCCGCCACGGCCGCCGCCGTCTCGTGCTGTTACGACGACTCGGTCCATGCCCTGCCGTCGAGGTCACGTGGCGGCGGCGGTCGACGTGGGAACAGGCCGGAGCCGCCACGCGAGCGGACGCAGACTGCAAGATACGTACAGATGGATGGGCATGCGGTTTACTACTGCAGCGGGGGACGCCGACGTCGACGGCGAGTCGGCGACAAGCGACAGAATCGACAGGACAGAGCGTACGAGTCAGCCATATTGTTCGCTGAACCTGTCCTCCAAGTCCATTCTGGCTCGACCGGAAAAACTCGAGACCCGCCCTTTTCTCTGCGTGTCGCGCGAATTCGTAAAATCATTGGAGACTGGAGATTTTCTTCCCGGGCGCAGAATGCAGAATAATGGAGATGGATGGGCATGCGGTTTACTACGTACTGCAGCGGGAGACGCGACGGCGAGTCGGCGACAGCATATATGGACAGGACGGAGCGTACGAGTCAGTGCGTGTTGTTCACTGAACCTGTCGTGCAGGTCCATTCAGGTTCGGAAAAAAACTCGAGACACCCTTTCCTGCGAGTCGCGCGGATTCGTAAAACCATTGGCGTCGTTGCACCCGAGCGGCTTTGGCAGAAAGGCACAGGAGGCGATGTTTCTGGACCAGGAGCAATTAACTCATTTCTGGCGGGGGGAGGCAGATGAGTAGATGACGACGATCGGTGGCGAGCCGCCGAGCCCTCGAATGGAGTAGGCTGCTGATAAATAACGCTGCGGGTTTGCCATAACGGGAAATGCATTGGACGACACCGGCCGCCTGCCACGCAGACAGGCATAGCTGCATCTGGTTCGATGCATGCATGCATGTACGTGTAGTGTAGCGTAACAGAGAGACAAGGCCTGTACATTGTGGTTTCACCGTTTCACCACCCTTTATAGCAAGACAAGAAGAATCAACTATCTGGCTCGCAACCATCGCTAAACACACGTGGGCCCCGCGGGCATTGCCTGCTAAAGAGTACTAATGACCTTGCATGTACAGACGACTAATCTTCTTTCTTTTTGTGCGAGGTGCAGATCGACGACTAATCTTCATTTCCATATCATCATCATTTTTTACAGTTTTACCTCCTCATATGCGTTGACCGGTACACCGTGGTAGGACAGAACGAAAAGGAGGCCCAGTGCAGAGGCTTCTCCGGCCAGGCCTTGCGGCCATGGCGCGCTGCATCGCACCGTGAATGGCGGCGGCTCTTTCTCAGCTGGTGAACTGGTTCTGCAGCAGCTTGCCGGCGGAGCAGATGCAGCTGGCGCGGCCGTCGTTCAGCACCTGGAACGAACGAGAGGCCACCATGAGCAAATCCAAATTTAATAAACTTAGTTACAAAAAATATAAATTTCAGCTCCCTTTAAGCTAGTAATCGGGATCGAACATAGCCTAATTGATTTATCTAGGACGAGCATGCAGTTGGATAAGCCTTATCCAAGTTACCCCTGCCGTCAACCAGAGGGCAAATCTGCTAGACTGAAGCACATCCTGCATTCTGATGGCTCAGGGCGACCCAGAAGGGCCAAATCGTGCATTCAGGTTACTATCAACAATCTCAGTTGAAAAGAACGGTTTCGGATGGGAGCATATACCTTGACCTGCTTCTGAAGATCCTTGATGTAGTCCACGGCCAGGTCCAACATGTCGGCAGTGTTGGTTTGCTGCAGTACATGAACATAACCGGTCACTGTTGTATTGTAAATTTGTAATTGTATCATCCAGAGGAGGGAGAAAAAGTGACACTGCATTTCACTGTTCGTTCTACCGATCTTTCTTGGGGTCTGGGACTACGAGTTCGGTTTTGTTACCTTTTCCATGTTGGGCACGAGCTCCTGCAGCTTCCGTATCCGCTCGCTGATCTTCGTCCTCCTCACCTGACAACGATAACGACATGAATGATGAATCTCTTTCCTTTTTTTTTGGAAAAAACAAACGAGAGAGCAAGAAATGCTGCAGCCAGGAAAATGATGCAGGGCACGCATGCACGCACGCACCCGCTCGGCGATGCTGCGTGGGTGGGTGGCGCACCCGCGCTTGGCGCGGATCTTGCAGGGGACGGCGTCCTGGAACTGCAGGAACTTCTCGATCGCCGCCATCTCCGCCGACGCCGCCCTCCCGACGCCGCCGTTGCCTCCGCCGGCGCCGGGCAGGCTGAGCTGCGGCGCCAGCGGCTGCTGCTGCTGCCCGTTCTGCTGCGCCGGGCCGGAGCCGGAGTCGCGGGGGCGCTTTGCGCCGGACGACGTCGTCGGCGACGGCTCGTTGTCCGTCGTCGCCCAGACGCCCGACGAGCCGCCGCCCATCGTCGGGTACCCCGGGACGCCGCTGTAGCCGCGCGGCGCCGCGCCGTTGCTGCCGGCGGCCTCGGGGCTGCTGCCGCCGTCGAGCTCCTCGCTGCCCACCTCGGAGATCTGCGACATCACCGACCCCTGCCGGGACGAGAAGCTCAGCTGCCCCTTGAGCCGCGCGTCGCTGACGCCGCCGTTCCTGAACCCGGCGGCGCCGGGGGCCATGCCCGCCCGGAGCATGCTCCCGTACCCTGCGAGCCGCGCATTGATTGCTCGCGATCAGTTCCAGAAATGGAAAGGCTAGGTGCCGCCGCTCATGTCAGAATGCTACTACTTGTGGGGAGACCAGGAGATCAAGGTACGGGACGAAGCAGGGAGAAGAACCAATTACTTACCGTTGTCCATGTTGAGATGGTTCAGGAAGCCGGCAGGGGAGCTGCTCTGACGGAGAAGGCTGCTGGCGGCGCCAACGGCGGCGCCGTCGGAGCTGACGTTGCGGTAGAGCCCCTCCATCGCGGCCATCTGCTGCTGCGACTGGTACATGAGCTGCTGCTGCTGCGAGGCGGCCATGGACGCGGCGTCCTCCATGAAGTGAGCGGCGGCGGCGCCGGCGGGGCGGGGAGGCTTGCAGTCGGGGATCTCGGCGTGGTGCCCGGCGAGAAAGCGGGCGAGGACGCTGTCCGCGGCGGCGTGTTCCGGGACGTGCCCCGCTGCGCCGCCCACTGCGGCGGCGAAGTCGTGATCCCCGCACATCACCTCGCCGAGCAGCGTGCTCGGCGCCGACCTGTAGCGCAGCAGGCCCGGGGAGCTCATCGTCTGCGGCTGGGATGCTGGCAGCAGGTTGAGGTCCTTGGACACCGGCGAGCCGTACATCACCCACCCCACCTCCCCAATTTCAGTTAACCCCACCTCTCTCTCACTCACCTCCCAAACACGCTAGCTATCCTCTGTCTCTCCACTAGTACAATTCGCGTGACTCGGTGGAGCACGACGACGCGACCGGACTGACCGCGGCGGGCAGAGAGCGCGGACGGTGAACGGTGAAACCGATCGAGCGGGAGGAGGAAGAAGAAGGGATCGGGGCGCGTGCGCCGGGCACTGTGTAGATAAGCTGAGCCGAGCCGAGCCGAGGTGTGTTTGACTGGGGAGGCGTGTAGGTGTAGCAGTTTAACATGTGGGCGTGGGAGTGAGGGGCTCGGCGCTATTTATAACGGTGGAAGTGAACTGGAAGTTACCGGAAGAGAGAAAGCGAGGCGCCCTCGTGGGTGGGGCGCTCGCCGTCGACGCGGCCATGCGGGTAGGGGAACCTTGCGACGCTGCCTGCCATGGACACCGCCGCGCAGTGCTCTTTATTAATTTCTCTTTCAGTGCCCCTTCCCTCGGCTGCGAGGGCTCATTAATTTCAGTGCTTACTGTGGATCTGGCCGCCTAAGAGCAACTCCAGTGGAGCCCTTCAAATTGAGGCCTCCAAAACTCATTTGCAAGCCCATCTCTAAAAAATAGAGGCCCAAAATAAACACTAAACTCTAGTGGGCATATGAACTCGGGCCTCTATTTCTCTATGGGTCCACATGTCAGTCGCATGCTTGGAGGGGCCAAATGTTGGAGGGGGAATTGGAGGGCCTCTAGAAATGGAGGCTTGGAGGGGAGATTTGGTGGCCTATGCAAAATGCAGACTCATTTGAAGGTCCTGCTGGAGTTGTGTTTTTCTCTAAGCCTCAAAATTTTAGAGTAGAGGCCCATATAGAGGCCCCTCTGGAGTTGCTCTAATAATAAACGTTCATACTCCGTACGAATAAGCAGCCGCCGCAGTAAGTGAGTGAGATGTTTTCGCTTTGAGTTTTCGTTTTCCTCCCCTGTCGGCACCACTTAAATGGCTGGATTTCATCCAAATGCAGGGATGAGTAGGAGTTCGTGAGTAATTTGACCAGAATTTGGACTCTTCTGGGGGACAAGAAAACAATTCTGTAGCCTGACAGGAGGAGGTCCAACGCTACCCCAAGGCCCAAGCAGACATCCTGCGGCCCAGCCCGCTCTACACGACGACGACGTGGACCTTCCGCTGCCACGAGACGCAGTGGGCCCCACAGAGCCCATCGAAAAGGGAATTGAAAAGGAAGAGGAAAAAAAATCTCCGTTCACGAGGGCGTGCACATGAGGGAGCGAGGCCAAGCGATCTGCCCTCGTGGACGCATCCGGGCGTAGCCTATCATCTTCCGCTGCAGACTGGCACCTGAAAAAAGATACAGCATGGCGCTGCTAAAAGGTTCTTGACAATGCGTATTAAAGTAATTAAACTACAGGTACAGTGGTAAGGTGTCCACTCCAGTGTTTAATTCGCGGTTTGAGTTGCCAGTCTTGATCAGAGTTGTTGAAACGTTTGATAGACCACCTGACCAGTGCGAGCTGGTAACGCCTGAAAGATATGTAGGGCAGCTGATGGTTGTGCAGCGCTGCGGGTATGGATGGCAGTTTTGCCCGCGGGCGCGGATATCCGCGGATACCCGACCCGACGGGTAAGGGTACGGGCAGCAAAATCCGACCGCGGGCGCGGATACGGGTAGAAAAATCCGCCCGCGGGCAGCTAGTGTGCGGCAACTTTCACCCGCGGATATATCCGCTACCCGCTTAAAATAGAAGGCCCATAAATATTAGCTAGTGTGTGTCATTGGACATTTATTTTTTGTGTTGTAATAATTTGATGTCGACATGTCGTGTGTGATAAATTGATACAATGCGTTATGGTTGTCAAATTGTGGTGGTTCTTGACCTTTATTTTTATTATGGTTGTCAAATTATTGATTATTCTTGTTGAAATATCTCAAATTATTGTTGTTTTTGCTAAAATGAGCATATTGATATGCTATCTCTCTGCGGGTGCGGGCAAACCTGATACCCGCGGATATCCGTCGGGTGCGGGCGCGGGCAAGGTTTTTCGCCCGCGGGCAGCCTCGCGGGCGGGTAAAAGTTGGTAGCGCGGGTATGCTCGCAGACGGGTAAATGCCTTACCCACACATACCCGACCCGCTGCCATCCATAGCTGCGGGGTCGTAGGGAGCCCATCTGCCCATCTCGAGTTGTTTACTGCAGTTTACGCGGCAGTTCAGCTATCTGGACCTATATATTTGGAAACTTTGTTAAATAGATGCCTGCTCATTTATGGGATTGGATTGGATTGGATTGGCTTTTGCTTTGGACCACGCTATTGCGCGACCCGTCGCGCGTTAGGCGACGGCGCGGCCCCCTTCTTCCTTCCGCCGCCGTCGTCTTCCTCCTCTTCCTTCCTCCCCCGCCAGCAGCCTCCGCCGCCCGGCTTCGGCGTCCTCGGCCGCCTCCGCCGGCCACGCTAACCCCTTGGCCTCCTCCGCCCCCGCCGCCTCCGCCGCCCTCGGCTCCGGCGGCGTCCCGCCGCCTCTGCCGCCGCCGTCGACCGCCGCCTCGCTAATCCGCCGTCGCCGCCGTCTCATCTTTCTCGGCTCCGCCCCCGCCTCCGGGTCACCGCCCACCGCCCGTCCTACCCTGCCCGGCCGGCGGCGCTCCCGCGCCGCTTCGTCTCAGCCGCCGGCCGAGCCATACCCACCGCCGGTCCTCCGCCACCGCCCCGACCTCCTTCTAGGTCCGCCGGTGGTGGAGCTCCCCCAGCAACCCCGGGAACCTAACCCCAGGCCCCTAACCCGGCCGGTGGCGGCGCGGGAGGCGGGGCGCTGCGGCGGCGCGCGTGGGTCGCGCGCTCAGCGCTCAGCGCTCCGCGCGACCCATCGCGTGTTAGATTTACCGTTTGCTTTTGTAATTCTTTTATCACCAGTCAAAACATCGAATTTCCCGGAAACTCGCTAGACGTTTCAGCAAGCGGTGAATTCACAACAAGATTTGTGGGCTCATCTTTCTCTCTGTGTGTCTCTCTTTCTTCTCTTCCTCTTCTTCTTTCTTTCTCTTTTCTTCTCTTCCTCTTCTTCTTTCTTTCTCTTTTCTTCCTCCTCTATTCGTGGCTGGAATATGTAGGAGCTCCATGGAGTTTACGGGCTGGAGCCCTCTTCCCCACGCTGGATCCGCCCCTGATTTCAGCTGAGTTTTGTACTTCCGTATTTTCAGATGAATAGTTATATTTCCCACAAAATCTCTTTTGTTCATGACAATTTTTTTTAAAATAATGCTAAATGTTGAAGCCCGCTGGTCACTCGTACTGTATTAAAATTATTTTCAAAGATTAAGTAAAAAGACATAATACTATTACTGTTGCGCTTATCATGGTGGTATGTCAAAGAGTTGATCCATAATAGCCCTCAAAAGTACACACGAATGTATCATTGAACAGCACGTCAATTATTATTTGTAATCGAGAGGAGTGCTTGATTCTGGCTGGATCCTACTAAACTAGTTTATCGTAACAGGTAGGAGTAGAATAAAGTAATCAATCAGAAGCCCAGAACTAGTCTGCCACCTAAGTCCCCAACTGTCATCGCCTTCCTCGATGCCATAACCAGATCAAGCAAGCCCTCGCAGTTTGATTCCATCAGAAGGAAAGAATCAGATGAAACCACCTCGTTTTCGCCGGGCACATGTGACCCTATGAACCCGATGACTCCACATCAGCGCCCGATCCTCACCTCCAATGCTTGACTCTTCCCCTCCCCGACATTATTTTGTGCTAAGCTTGTGCTTCACTGTTCCACCACCGATCATTTATCCACGGTGTTGACACGAAACCGTGCCAACGAAGTCACCGCTGCCTTGAAGCGAAACCGGTCAGACCGCCTTATGAAACCAGTCAGACCGCTTTTGATAGTGCGACGGTGAAAACCTAGAACCTCGAGCTCGGGAGGGACCCCGTCGGAGCTTGAGAGTCTAGGGTTGTTCTAGGGTCGGCAGGCCATCTAGAACGCCCTCAAACGTCGTCGAGACGAGAGAAGAACAGCAAGTATGAGGTTTGGAAGAGCTAGGGTTTGGAGATAAAAGTAATGTGAAACATAAAAGGACAAAGTGTTTTTGATCGATTGGATGATTCTCAATCGGCCTTGGCCCTTTATATTTATAGGGTGGGATGGTCTTACCCCGTTGAGTCGGTTACAATATGGTATAAAACTCAGAGTCCTAAACCTACTCAAATTCAGATCCAAACCGGTCTGGAAACCGGTCTGACCGATTTTCCCAGGTGCAGAATCTTCCCGAAGTCATAACTCTCTCATCCGGAGTCCAAAATAGGCGTTCCACATATGCATCTTGATCGTCTCGACGAGAGCTACGCAATGGTGAAGTCCAAATTGTATTTTGACAATGTTTACTAAACCGGTCTGACCGATTTGTGCATACCGGCTGTATGCCAGACCGGTTTGCACAGCCGTGCCAATTTTGGTCGTCAACACACGGCAGCAGTGAACCTCGAAAAGGCGAGGGAGAAGAGGAAGAAGAAAAGGTTGGTGGGGGTGTGGGTCACCTTTTGGTGCTGATCCAGCAAGAGACAAGAGAACAAGTGCATGCAAATCTTCGGAGTTTAGGGCATAAAGTCCTAGAAAAAAGTGTGGCGATATATAGGAGGAGATCGATACGGTTGGGTTTGACACTGGCTGGTCCAGCGGCGGCCACAGGGTAGCATCATATCAGAGTTTCCGTCGACAGTTTGACTTTGCAATTTGGTGAGAAGACAATGTGATATTGTGTCTATTCCATTCTTTTTCACTTGTGTTTTAGAAGCTGGTGATTCATATGTGTTTCTGTTAGGAATTGGTACACTGACAAATCCACTATTTTCTATCTCCTAGAGGAGTAGAGGATTATATTAAAAATAATTACGTAGTTTTTGTTATACACCTAGACTACACGCTATGTCGAGATATACATAGTAAAAAATAATGTATTAAAAAAATAAAAAAAGACCTGTAATTTGAAACTTAGTAGAAGGATCACATAAAACTTGCTACTGAGATAGTACGTGAATCTTACTATATATTACCACAAGAATTTCCACCACCGTTGTTTGGGGAAGGCCGGAAGCCATGATGACATGATAAACAACTCAGCGAGCAAATTTGACTCAAGACAGCTAAACTGTACTGTAATATGTATAGAACTTGTGATGAATCTTTCCTCGAAAATATGCACATCAAGAATCATATGCTACGGGTTAATGTGTGACTGATGAACCATAATATCCGAGGATGCTATTCCTCGCTCGAGAATCCAACGCCGTAAAATCAAGGGCCCCCATCCCTCACTGAGTGCGTGCATAATAAGATATCATAATTATCGTGATGAGGATTTCTTGGTGGCATAACCGCATAAGGTATCTTGTATCAATGAGGATGACACGCCATGCGCGTATGGATATGAAGGTCGCAACGAAGAAATTCATTCGCCAAGTATAATACCATCAGCGGTTTAATGCCAATGGTCGGATTGCAAAACGTATGTGTGACCTGATCATTACTTCGAGCTGCTAGACGCATCGCCATTCGTGGAATATAATGCTGGCCCATTATTCCCACCGCTAGAAAAATACCTGCAATAATTATTGGAATCGTTTGGTCGTACAGAACACAAGAACATCTCTGCGTTATTATCTGGGGTAGTCGTCCATGACTTTTTCGCTAATGTTCCTTATTCAATTCGGAAGCGCTTTTTCGTTACTAGCAAGAACGCACGTGCGGCACGCACGTTTATTGATGACATGTAGGTACTAAAACAATATCACTTCACTTTAGTGCAAAGCGTTTTTAAAAATACTTTATATTCGCTCTCTCATGTATGGAGAGCTTTAGATTTTCTCAAAACTCATGATAGTTGGCATTTATTTATATGGAGAAAACTCTCTAATTTATTGTCTTTTAGCAATACGGGATAATTGTGTATAGACGTGAGTACAATTGTGGGTATATTTAGGTGGGCCCTTTTTTGGGTGAAAAAAGTTTTGGGTTTAGAGGGGAAATCAACATAGGAATGTCCCTCCCCCTCTTTTTTGACCATTCATCAACCAATTTTCCCGACAGGTGGGTCCTATGTGAGGTGGGTGTGAGTTTTTTGTCGGTGAGAAATGTTTTCAAATCTAATTCTCTTTGTAGTATAGATATTCCACCAAGAATAATCCGGTGAAAATCTTGATGGCAATTGCAAAGTTTTGTGTCGCGCAAAAGGTGTAAATGGAACTACATTCCTCTTGCCAGCTAAAATTTCGTCATTTATTCGTCCTAGGGGATAAGCTTCCAATTCTTGGGTCTTGGCACCTTCTATTGGATAGAGGAACTGAAGAAGTATCATATCACTACAGGAGCATGCAGCTGGTACCTCTCCTATTCGTCCTTCAAATTTGTTCCATAAGAAAAGTTTGCCTACGAAAAGGAAATAAGAAAAAAACATCATGTTGATTATCTTAAGGAGTACTCCCTCCGTATCGAAATACTTGTCGCCGTTGACTTTTTCTTACAACTTTGACCGTTTGTCTTATTCAAAAAATTATCGTAAATATGCAAAAAGATAAGTCAAGCTTAAAATACCTACAATAGTAAAGCATGTGACAAACAAAATGGATGGTACTTACATAATATTTTGAATAAGACGAATGATCAAAGTTACAGAAAAAAGTCAACGGCGACGAATATTTCGATACGGAGGGAGTACTCCGCAAACACTTACATCCATGTGAAATCCACGCGACCCCGGGACACGGCCGTAAACACAGACATTCCGTTCGATCTGGAGCGAATTGAACGCACTGTAGCGGACGGGCAAAGCCCGGTCTTTTTATTGGCCCTTGAATGCGCGAGGTGGTGTGGTGTGCGGTGTGCCCATCCGGCCGCTCCGACTCTGACCTGACCACCGTGCCGACGCGGCGCACGAAGAAGTGGTGGCGCCCATGCGGCGCGACGCGAGCCCCCGCCCCCGCCGCCGTACATGCCGGCGCGTGAGAAATGGCGGCATGGGGGCACGGCGAGATCAGATCGGGACTCTGCTCCTCCCCGTGCCGGCAGCGGCATGTGAGCGCGTTACCAGAGTGTCGCCGGCGACGGGGGTTAATGAAACGAAACCCTCGGTCCGGAGCCACCGTCACCGGCGCTGGAAGATTGCGGCTCGCCGGTTTTGCTGGGAGGGCCGGAAGATGCGACGGCGGAGCTGGGTTTCTTCACATTTCGTACTTCCAAGAACCAGCTCCACTTTTATGCCAATCTTTCTACTAGCCCAAAATCTGCTTTGAACTCAAAAATGCATTTTGCGAACACGAAAAAGCTTCGCGAGCGTCAAACCTATATAATTAGGCGCGAATAAGCAGAATGTCCGTACATGATGCTATCAAGCTAGCTGCGGCAGTATTTAACAAGTATAGCAGTTCTATGTGGCTTTTGGCTCCGATGTAACAGGGCATAATCTTCTGCATCCGACCTTGCATCGATGATAGCACTGAATCACGACCAAGAGGCAACGCAGAGGGCTCAACAGTTGGAATGTTCAGGAAAGTGGGTGCAGATCTCCGTTCTTTTGCCAGCTCTCAAGCATGTGCAATTTCTTCTTCACCGCAAAAGCACAGCAGTGTGGATCTCAACTTGGTCCCGGTGTGTTGCTTCCTGCCAAGGGAAGTGGTATATGAAGCTCAGAAGTCTACAAGAGCAATGGAAGAACCAGCATGGCAACACCTTCTATCGTCACTGCAGTCTCAAACTCTGATGACATTTGGACAGGTTCTGAAGGAAGCAAGGACCAAGGTATCGGGCACAAAACTTACCATTTGAAAGCTGAGCTACAAACGTTATAGTCTTGACCTTGGACCACCATTTCCTGGTATCTGCAGAGCTTCATAATGGCCGTAACCATGATAAAGAACTTGGACGGGAGCTTCTGTCCCGTACTCTTGGCCATATTCAGCTATTGCTATTAAACCGCCTGCTTCTTTATCATGCATGTAAACAGAGATTGGCATCCTGCAAATTCAGTGTATTGGTTATGCCAAACGACCACATTAAAGAAGCAAGCCTGAAATTCAAAATGTCAAGATAGTTGCCTGAACTATAGTGGTAGATTCTGATTCACCCAATAACTGAAATCTGAATATTAACTTGCAGGAGTTGCGTGTGATGCAAAAGAAGCACTAGTATTGCAAAGTATGGCTGAAACTAACTTATATCATAGACCTCTCTTAGCTAAGTAGAAAATAGTAAGAAAATCTTCAAAGATCATGCCTAACACTCACTGAAGAACATGCGAAGCCATGAGCAACTCTGGTTCACCTCCCCACACATGTGGCTTCCTAATCTGAGAGACATATGTATCAAAGTCCCCTTCAATGAACCTGGAAAAAATGTCAAAATCAAGGATAACCACAACAACATCTATTTCGATGGAAAACAAAAGGCATATTTATAGAATAGAGAAATAACCATTCAGTCTCTGCTCGTCTCTTGATAAACTCATCAGCAACCTAACAGAAGCATTGTTTCACACAGGATTCAAATGATGGGGCCAATCACCAGATAGCTTAGTGCCCATGAACTTTTGTAACCAAAAGCATGAATCTGATAGCAGATTAGCAGAAAATTGTATGCATACCATTGTTCTCAACTCGTCAGCTAGCTTTCTCTGAAGATTCTCATCAGGTATGGGTTTCCCTGATCTAATGCATGCGCCATGGGCCACAGAACGGAACAGACATCTTCCATCTCCAGGAATGCCTGCAGGTCATATGGTCCAACATGAATGACTTTGATATCCACTCTGACCATTAGCACATTGTATTTTTTTTTGAAAGGAATCTTTTGAACTCTTACCAGTGACGGAATAATCTGTGTAAACTTTTTTGCCATGAGATAAATTTGCTGATGATTCAGCAGGCTGGGTGGTATCAATGTTGTTGTCCACAGGACCCTCAGCATTTGTCATTCCAGACACTGCAAAACCTAGTCCAGAGGCAATACCTCCTATTTTTCGTGGCATACTTCCTAAACTCCAATTTATACTAGCAAACTTGTGATGGGATAGTTTATCAGACTTCAAATTATGGATGTGGCTTCTTGTTGACAGTCTGCACTGTAATTGCCACCCTAAACTGACAAAGCATGCTATACTTTGCAGATGAGATGAATTTATGCTCGTCTTAACTGAACCTATCCTGGCATGATGCCTCAATGCCTGTGAGCACGGAGTATTCCGTAAATCCACTCTTTGAGTCAACCTTCCTGGTAACTGGTTAGATCCAGAATAATACATGTTCCATGAAGTACAGCTTCGCCAGGAAACACCAGGGGTGTTGGGAACCATTCGCTTCAGGTACTACCAAGCGTCAACTGTGAAAGCATTCATACATGGGGAATCAATAATAATTATTAGTGGAACATGAAAAGGTATATTTAAATTTCAGTGCAGCTTTAGATGGCATCTATAAAATATATATTAGTTAAGAAAAATAAATAAAAACACAGGAGATAGCAAGCATCAAGGGCTAGAGGCTGCCAATGACACCAAACTTTAGCAAGTTTTCATTTTGGCAGAAACAACAAGATTGAAGCTCTCTATGTTACTAAAATGAATTATTAATTTGTAATTTCTAACATGTTTCATGCGACTTTGCTAAACAAGAGCAAACTCAACAATTTTCTTTTACTCTTACACTTGAATAAAGGATTCAAAATCCATGCTCTTTTTTGAATTTCTCAGGAGCCAGAATAGGCTAAAACACAAATAGCTTTCCCAAATCCTAAACATGTCAAGCAAGGACATTAACCTCCAGATCCTTCATTCAACACGACGCCCCAAACCAAGACTTTGCCTTATCCCTAGATGGGTGATGGCAGCCACAAAGTCACATCATCAGCTGCTACACTGCAATTGTAGTCTAGGTAGCCTACTACACATCAACCCCTGAACCCTAATGTTAAAATGGAACCATCCAATTGGGAGATGAATCTACTATGCTTTAATTTAACAGTCAACAACGAGGGATTACAAACATTCGTTTCACGGAACAGAGGATTAAAGAGATGGAAGAAATTAATTAGGTAGATAGAGAGATTCGATTTATACCTTCGGTCTTGACGCTGAAGCGGTGGAGGAGAAGATGGGAGGATAGACGGATAGTGCAGGCGGAAGCGGCTCTCGATTCTCGCCCGGACAGGGAAACTCGTTGGGTCGCTGCTTCCCGCACAGCCTCTTCTTCTCTTCGGTGTTCAGGCTCGGGCTGCAGCCTGCAGCCTGACGAGGGGATTCCTTGTTCGGCGGCTCGCTCGGTGGTGATAGTGTGAGTGAAATTTTGCTGTCTGTCGCTCGGCGGCAGCCTGACGGGCTTGTAATTTTGCTGTCTCTTGGGCTCTCAGGCCATGTTTGGTTCCGGCCCTTAGCAGGCTGTCGCTTGATAGGCCTCATTGGGCCATGGCTTCTCTAACTGCTGTGTTTCACATTTTCAGCTTGGATATGTTTTCTCAAAACAAAGAAAAAAGAGCTTAGAGGGTATGTTTTTTTGGGTTACTTTTTTTTACCATAGTTTTCTCCCAAAAAAGAAATTATCGATCCCACAAGGATCTTGGAGTAATATTTTGCAAAAATAAAATAACATTGGAGTAATAGTATGTAGAAATGGACCTTAATAGGAGGCATTATATATGTAATGTTCTTAAGCAACGTACTCACTTTGAAGCAGTATAGGTATTGGTATTTTCCAAAGTAAATTAACCAGAAATATTCACTTATAAATGATATTATCATTTTGGCTCGTTACATAGAGTGCAAATCTATCGATAATGCTACTATGGTTAAGCTGAAATAATCAACTTTATTAAAAATTGAAATTAAGTAAGATAGAAGATAGCTCTTTCTTTTATATACTCTAACCGAATTCTCGAATACTCCAAAGATCTTACAATTTGAAATTAACAAAATTATCGAAATTAAGTATGATAAAGCCGGAGCATATGTAATATTTAACATACCAATAAGATAACTTTAATATTATGATGTGGTATAGAGGAGTTAACACATCACGTAGGATAGAAGATAGTTTTTTATAGACTAATTGAATTATGGAATATATAGTGCGAGTGAAAGTGCCCTGTTCCAAAGAAGTTTGACCAATTCTTGCGATACCTTTGTCTACGGTGGTGTTGGCTGTCAGCTCAATGGAGGAGTCAAAGCTCCAGTCGATCCGAACAACCTGTCCACTTCCCTCCCCTTCAGCATCCTATCCCGTTATCCGTTCGGAACAAACCCTTTCCCTTCCAAGTTCCAAGACATTTTCTCGACGGGCCAACGGCGATATGAACCCCGATCCAATCGAATTGCTCTACACTAGTACACTACCACCTCGCATGGTCCTCCAAGCCACAAAGATCCCAACTTGATAGCGCCCGTAGGAGAAGTCGAGAGGAATTTTTGAATTCTCGGAGCCAGACGTCGCAATGGCGTCTCCTCCGCAGCTCGCGGACGCGCCCTTGCTGCTGCTGCTACTGCTACTGCTAGTAGTAGTCCCGGCCGCAAGGTCCACTCGCGTCTTCTCCGTGACTGACTACGGCGCGGCGGGCGATGGGTCCCGCTACGACACGGCAGCGATCCAGGCCGCCGTCGACGCCTGCGCGGCGGCGGGCGGGGGCCGCGTCCTCCTCCCGGCGCCGGGCAACTACCTGACGGCGACGGTCCACCTCCGCTCGCGGGTGGTGCTGGAGGTGGCCCCCGGCGCGCGGCTGCTGGGCGGGACCAGGCAGGCGGACTACCCGCCCGAATCGCGCCGGTGGTACGTCGTCCTGGCCGAGAACACCACGGGGGCCGGCGTCACGGGCGGCGGCGAGATCAACGGCCAGGGCGGGGCGTTCGTGGTCACGCCCAGCGAGGTGAAGAACGTCATGGTGAGCTGGAACGCCACCGGCGACTGCCTGGGCGACGAGTGCCGGCCGCGGTTGGTCGGCTTCATCGACTCCAAGGATGTGAGGGTCTATGACATCACACTCAACCAGCCCGCCTACTGGTGGTGAGCATTTCTTATCCCCCATTTTCATTGATCAATTCGTGGACCATTCCAATGTCTACTACGGAGTAATTTCACTGCTAGAACCATAAATGATAAATGTTAACTGGTACAGACAGCAAGCTTGTCTGATTAGTCCATTACAAGCTTGTCTGCTGCGCCTTGTGTTCTTGTGAATTCGATTGTGGGAAATAACTTATCTTGATATATGTTTTGCTAGTTAGGACATGGCTTGAGC
Organism: Echinochloa phyllopogon; assembly: GCA_033239725.1. NCBI lineage: Eukaryota > Viridiplantae > Streptophyta > Magnoliopsida > Poales > Poaceae > Echinochloa > Echinochloa phyllopogon. The sequence goes on along the minus strand of BTCW01000002.1, from coordinate 41,002,297 downwards.
AGAAATAAGTGGTGTTTGTTCGTCAGTGTATTTGGGCAAAATTAACAGGCTCTGCACTTGCATTGCTTGCAGTCTTCACCTTGTCAGATGTGACAACACAGTGATCCATAATGTATCCATATTTGGGGATTTTAAGACTCCCAACAATGATGGCATTGACATTGAGGATTCGAACAACACTGTCATAACCAATTGCCACATTGACACCGGAGATGATGCGCTATGCCCAAAGTCATCCACTGGCCCTGTTTACAACTTGACGGCAACAAACTGTTGGATCCGGACAAAATCTTGTGCTATCAAGTTTGGAAGTGCAAGTTATTTCAACTTCAAGAGGTTGGTCTTCGACAACATTGAGATAGTTGATTCGCATCGAGGACTTGGGATGCAGATCCGGGATGGAGGTACTAACCTACACTTACAATTTTCTGTATAAATTAATACTTATTACTGAATGATCCTTAATTCCTTACTATTTATTTTCCTGCTTTTAAGCCTTCTAGAGCAGCAAGATTGATAAGTTCTGGAGGATAATTTTTTAGGCAGCCTGAGCCTCACATTTACTTCTATTCTGCCTTGAGATAATATATATTGCTTTAGCACCATGAAACTTGTATCTGGAACTACTGCCTTATGGAATTGCTTTAAGCTTCCCTTGATATAGAGTTGCACAAATTTTTGCAGGGAATGTGAGCGATGTGGTGTTTTCTAACATCAAAATGCGCACCAGATACTACCATCCTCTTTGGTGGGGAAGAGCTGAACCGATCTATATCACGACTTGCCCAAGGCACCCAGATTCCAAAGAGGGCACCATTTCAGATATAATATTCATCAACATCTCATCGGTATCAGAAAATGGTATTTTCCTAGCTGGATCGAAGCATGGGCTACTCCGCAACCTGACATTCAAGAATGTTGATCTGACCTACAAGCGATGGACAAACTACACCGGAGGGCTGTATGATTACAGGCCTGGGTGCCAGAAGATGGTGAAGCACAAGACTGGTGGCATGATGCTGGAGCACATCTCGGGCCTGGAGGTCGATAACGTGAGGATGAGATGGGCGAGAGGAAGCCTGAAAGGCTGGGATGTCAACCCGCTCCTCTTCCGGCCGTCCACCATCGACAAGCTATCGTTCCATGACTGGCAGTCAGTGGATGTTCAGTGAATTTGACCGGCATAATTGTACAATGTATGTCTCTGTATCACGAGGAATAAAGGGTGATTCTTTTGTGAGATGTGTTAATAAGAGTTCCAGGCAGCTTTTAAGCTTCTGCAAATGGGGCGAGGTGAGAATTCATGATGTAATTGTGTTGTGATTGTTTAATATATACGTTTAGGGAGGTGATTTTTGACTGATCTTGCAAATAGGGAGTACCTTCTTTCGGATCTTGCTTTCATTGGAAGTAAAGCGAAGCAGTTGTGTTCCTGCTGATTTAGGATATGCTATAAAGTTCAGTGTAGCAGCTGCACGCTTGATGATAAAACCTCCGGTTATGAAGAACCAGATGACTGCTCGATTATTTGGAACACTTCAATTTAATTTGGATGGTTGTTTTCAAAAAAAAAAGGATGGCTTTTTTACATGGATTTTCCTATGTAGAGACTGGAGAGGCAAATTCCTAGGAAAATCCGGGGGGGTTTGCAGTCACCTGGTTCTTCAAATCCATGTGCCATTCCAAATCTATACTAAAAGATCCTAGAGAATTGAAAACACTTTTTACCCAAAAAACACCCCCACTCTCACAGAGGACCCACGTGTCGGGCTTGGCGAGGAGGGAAAAACTAGAAAGCATCAAAATTTTTACATGTTCGAGGCTCTTTTGGTTGTTTCCCCGCTCAACTTTTTTCACCCAAAAAAGGACCCACCTAAATATACCCACATTTGTACCCACGTCTATAGACAACCCAAAAAAACACCCCACTCTCACACAGAGGACCCACGTGTCGGGCTTGGCGAGGAGGAAAAAACTAGAAAGCATAAAATTTTTTGCATGTTCGAGGCTCTTTTAGTTGTTTCCCCGCTCAACTTTTTTCACCCAAAAAAGGACCCACCTAAATATACCCACATTTGTACCCACGTCTATAGAAAATTATCCCGTATTACTAATAGACAATAAATCGGAGAGTTTTTCTGTCATAAATAAACGTGCGTGGCACATGAGTTGAGACAAATGTATAGAAGAGAGTTTAGCACGCGCGTGCCGCGCGGGTATTGCAACTATATTTTATATATTATGTTTAATTTATTTTATTTTATACATGTGCGTGCGCACACGTGCCTTTGCTAGTTAAAATATACAAAAGTAAAATAGAAGAAAAGAAAAAGGCCCATTTAAGTCTCCCCCTGAACCAGCCCGACTATGTAGCCCAACCCATATAACGCTCCACCGTGTCCGCGTTGGACTCCGCCGCGTCAGCGATGGCTCCTCTTTTGGTGCTGCCTCCGAATTGGGGGTTTTGCGGGTTTTCTCAATTCTTCTCCTTCCTCGGCTCCGTCAGGCTACGATCCGCATCCGCCCACACCACCTTGCCTAACTGGAGCCCTCCCTGGGCTCTCATCCTGCCATCCCTATCTCCATCATCCTGCCGCGCTCCTTCACCCATTGCCTGGTGTTAGGATAAGAGAGAGCTTTGTTTGGGCAATCCCCGCGGCCGTCAGCTCCCGAGGTAACGAACCCTAAAACCTCTGTATTATTCCTGTGATGAAATCGGGTTGACCGGTTATTGCTAACGATCGGGAGTTCAGGTTAGCACGGATGTGCTGGTGGTCATTGAGATTACATGCGCATATGAACGTTTCCCTAATTTGTGGTAATTACAGAAGCTGTAGATTCCATTAATAAGCTTTTTATAGAGCACTTGTTTGGGCCACCGGTTTGGGAGATTTTCTACCCGGAAATTTTCTGCTCAAATTCTGTTGTTGATGACAATTGACAACAGTAACTTTGTTACGTTAATTTGGAGGGCTTAATGCCAGATAGAAATAAAGATGATAAAATGGGGGAACATAGGAGCTTCCCCCCTAGACTTCAGAGTTGGTGAAGAGAAAAATATATGAAAATAGAAATCACCTGCCCAGAATTTATAGGCAATTTAACGTAGTTCATACTAGTATCATCTGTGGCATTTGTGACTATAGAATAACTGTTCTGAATTGTGATGGGTGCTATTCTAGTTTGGATGTTCAATATTTGAAACAGAGGACTTATCAACCGAGTTATGCCCATTAATGGAAGAAAAATTAGGAATCTGTGCAGATGGGAGTATATAGGTTACTACGATCAATCTGTTAACCTTATAGCTATTTGTTCAGTGAGGCAGCAGAGATGTTGCTGCTGTCCAGAAGGGATTATGGGTCGATTTCACATAGCATTGTATGGATTGCATTTATGTATGAATTGTTGCTATTCAGGAGTTGGTGACACTGGATACTAAATCTTCTACCCATTGTTTCACCTTGTGTGGTGGAAAGGCAATTACATGGTGGGACTTAACTGGAAGTGCTTATATATGTCATGGATTTATGTTTCTATATTTGCTTTATTTATTATTGACTAAATGCAAATATGACACAATGTAGTGGGTGAGTGTGATCCATGTGTGTATCAGTGAATGTGAGTGGTACCACATACTTCTACAAGATGACGATTGTTCTAATTTTCTTGACTGCTGGACACATAGAAGTTATGCTACCGAATTTCTTACAGGTTTAGCACTTAAATTAAGTGTGATTTTATTTTTTTGGCTTGGGGTGTTACAGTTGCCAAGCCGGCGTACTGGTCATGCAAAACCCCCACCTCCCACTGAACCAGACCCAGAGGGTCCGCTTCGAGGCAGCACTCCATGAGCTTCAGGTGGTCACCCCCAGCACGGTTTTAGCTGCTACTGTTGCCGTTGCAGACACCATCCCTGTCAACCACGGGGACAGCGTTCTCAGGTTACCCAGCCTTTCCCATCCCATTTCTCTCTCTGTTTCTCCATTCATATAAACTGATGGGAGTGCATGCAGGGGGCGTTGGACGTCTTATCAGGATAAGAAGGTGGTGGCGACCCTGTGTGGGGTGGTGGAGTGGGTCGACAAGTTAGTCTATTTGCGAACTCTCCAGACAAGGTACTTGCCGCTGTATTGTGTGTCTCCCTTTGACAACATTGGAATTTGATTTGGGGATTTGTCTTTAGGACTGGCTTATTTATCTCGCAGTAGAGTTTGCTGTTGTGATACTGAAATGAGCGGTAGACCTTTATTGGACAAGGGGTTTGTTTAAGGTCAACTTTACATGTTGGAATGGACTCATGAGAGTCGACTTATTCTGGAGATGCCATGTTACGTTGGCTTCGAGTTTTGTATACTGAATTATACAACAGACTTGATTGTCTCTTTTAGCCATGGGGACTGCCAGACTGGTAGTATGGTTTGCTATAACCAGTTAAATGGATCTGTTTAAATATTTTTTTCATGCATCGAAATGATCCACCTGAGTTTCTTTGTGAATTAATAATGATTCTGCTACAAAAAATTACCAGATGTTTGTTTGATTAATATAGTTTGAACTCTAACGTTTGATCAATCAGATTATAAGGGTCATGCAGTGTGGTGTGAGGAAAAGAACTGTTCATCTGGTTCTATATTAACAGTGCTAAGCGAACTTGCAATTAGAATTATGGATAAGCTCTCCAGGATCGTTCATGTCTGTTCTCTGTAACCGTTTCAGGTATAGGCCAGAGGTCTGTGATATTATAGTTGGCCGTGTCATTAAGGTGTGTAAAATGTAAACTAATGTTCTATATCATTATTTAAACCTTTTTACCTTGTTACTCATTTTGTTATCATGCCACTTCGTGATGATACCATATACTCTACACTTTAATGGCTGAATGCATCTTTCAGAATTCAGTATGTGAACTTAATTTATGCTTTGTGTTTGGTAGTAGTATCTGTAAGCATGTAATGACTCCTCATGATATTTTCTTTTGGATACATATCCACTTGTCAATCAGAGTGTTCTGGAAATCTGGCTATAATAGTTATGTCACTCAGTGAGAATCCAATACCATTTACTTTATTGTCCTGCCAGTTTACTGTCCATGTTAACAATGTACTCCATTCCAGACCAATGTAAATTACCATGTTGTTTTTTATTCTCAAGATTACTCCAGAGAACTGGAGGTTGGAGATAAATTCTGGACAACATGCTGTTTTGATGGTTTCTTCGATGAATTTGCCTGATGGAATTCAGGTACGCTCTTCTGCATCATTGCCTTGGGAACCCATAAGCCATAATTTGTGGGATAGCACACAGCTGAGCACTTCTTTGATATTGGTATATCTTCCAATATACCAATCTGGACAATAAACAACATTAAGCCAAACCAACAAGAACTTCAACAGGCTCAAGGAAATTTGAGAAAAGAGTCTCTCCTATTATATAGAACTGGTTGAACATCAATTTCCTGGTTTTCTGGAGCATTGCACTTACCTTAGTGCCGTGTAATTGGGGTGTTATTAAAAAGTCAATTTTAGTACTGAATTGTATTTGAATAGATAATGAGTGTTAGAGTTAGTTCATTACAAATTTCATTACCGATTCTTCTCCAATATCCAATTTTTTTTTCATGCCCTTTGTCAGAGAAGGAGAACTGCTGTTGATGAGCTTAACATGCGAAGTATTTTTGAAGAAAATGATGTTGTCTGTGTAAGTACTATACTTGCTCTTTTATTTAAGGTGTAGGAATTAACTAATACTTTGGTTTGGTTCTGGAATAGATGCTCAGTTCATCATTTGCCTAGTAATCTGAAAACCTTTTTCTACCAGCAATATTACAGTTTACAATATGCTTACGTATATCTGTCATGTGGGTAGCAACAAGCCAATAAATACATGCTGGAATGATCCTTAGTTTGATCGCTGTTGGCATATTTGTTTACAGCTCTTTTTTTCTATTTCAAACGACTATTGGTCATGGTGTAGCTTCTGGTACATCTTTTGTTGTGTTTACTTTGGTAGCATTTTGAGGAATCATTCTTACTGCTCCCCTGCAGATATTATTGGTTCAGTGGTTTCACACAACTTAAAGGACTGCTGAAATAGCGTTTACAGTTTACATGCTGCACCTCTATAACACGTAATCGATGTTATCTGGCAATATTGCATTTTTCCTGTCACTTGTGTGATCTATTATTCTATATCTGGTGGTGAACTAACAATTAAACTTTTATACAATGTTGCGGTATGAGTAAATAAAAAACATTTTCTGACCTTTGGTGTAATTTAACTTATGAAACCTTTGTTTCATGTTACTTTTCTGAGTTATCAATACTTAATATGGTCATGATTATTGCAAATTTGCAACACCAGTATTTAGAACTCAGCAGGTCTTGTGAAGAGTATAACCAACCATGTTTCTAGTAGTCTAGCTATGGATCATTGCATCATCCCTGCCTATGAATCTTAAATACATTAATTTGATTCACTAGAATACCTGTGTGGATATGATGAGTGTTTTTCCTAAAGTGGCCAAATCTCTAGTTTGAGCCACACTGTCTTTGAATAGACTGAACTGTGAAAAACCACTTCCTATATTTGGTTCATATACTACTCTCCTAGCCCTAGAACAAACCATGTTTTTACAGCATTCATAAGATATTTGCTGCTAGTACATTCTAGGTTGAACCAAACTGTTTCATGTAGGGTGCCAAGATAAGTTTGTTTATGCAATTTATGTAATCATCAGTATTAGGCAAGGTCAAAGAGTCCTAGTTGTTTTTTCTATTCCTAGTTTCCTAATTTAGCTAGATGGCACCCATTATATAAAGGCAGACTAGTCTTTGTTTATGGTATCAAGCAAGAATAGATCAAATTTCTCTAAAGACTGTCATTGTCAGAGCCTTCTGCTGAAGGGGGTAGCCCTGTTGGTGATGAGGGTGCAGGTTTGGTGTCAAAAAATGTTCTGCATTTTGTGAACAACCTGTCCAGTATTTTGCATAGGAGCAACTTTTTCCTATCATGCAAAATAACTCCTTGATTAGAATTTTTGTGCTCTGTTCGTCTTTCTTTAGTCACGTTTGGAGTGTCCATTTTTTTTCTCACTATTAGTTTTCCTTATTTCTGTTCTTCACCCCAGGGAAAATTCATGACACCATCACCATGGAACTATGAATTGTCTTTGGCCTATCTTCTTTTTACAGTTTGACACACCATTTTATTTCCTTGTGCTCCATCTGATGAGAACTCTTTAAAATGGGATATTTCTTCTTTGTTTTTTACCAGGCTGAAGTTTGTGATTTCCAAAATGATAAATCTCCGGAGTTGCGACCAATGGGTCATAAGTATGGAAAGGTACATTCCTGATCAGTTACTTTGTGGTAGATGCCCTGATCAATTGCTTTGTCATCTATTGCTGTTCTGCAGTTCCCGACCACTTTAGAATTTAGATGGGCTATCAACGCTGTACTTTCATCAATCTGTTCTTTTACATGTCTCCCAGTGTTAATCAATATAAGCTACCCTATGTGGCACGCAAACATGGTACCCAATGTGCAGTATACAGGATAGTGGCAACGGCCATGAGCATGGCAACATCTTAGTCTCCATGCAAGAGTGCCTGCAGTTACTTGCTGATTAAGGTTACTTGGACCTCAAGTGACACACTTAACATATGTATGGACCTAAATGTGAATTTTAATAGTACATGGACCTAGATGGTCACGGGACAAGTTTAAGGACCACCGGTGCATTCTACTCTTTTCACTAAGTAGGTTTATGCTTATAGCTGCTTTACTCATGCCTTTTTGCCTTTGCAAAAATTGGATATTGTTTACTGAGTTAACTTTTAATTTGCCTGTTACTGATTTGTTTCGGGGGGTTTGTTAATGCAGCTTGAGAGGGGCCAATTGCTCATGGTACCTTCTTACTTGGTAAAACGACAGAATCAGCATTGTTATCACCTTGAGCAATATGGCGTTGATTTGATTCTAGGACGCAATGGATTCATCTGGGTAGGTGAGCATGCTTTGGTGGGTGAAAATACCCAGTTGATGGGAACTGAACTTGAGAACTGCACCCCTGTGGAAACGACGAGTCACATTTGTCGGCTCGCCAATGCCGTGCGTGTGCTTTCAGCTCTAGGATTCACTTTGACCGCCGATCTGATAGTTGAGACCGCTGAAGCAAGTTTATCGTCCAATGTTGCTGTAAATGACATGGTTGGGGCTGAATTTTTTGTCCAGACAGCAGAGAGAGAAGTTAAGCGTCTAGTTGATCTTGTGAAAAAGGAAAATGGGTCAATGTAACTTATGTTTATGTAAGTAACTTTTCCAAATGTACATGTTAGGTATTTTAGCATTTCAAAACAAAGTCGTCCTGCCCCGCAACACTGCAATGCGATTGGATTCATGAGATATTAACATCTGTTCAATTCCGATTTAAAGTCCAGTGAGCTCAGGGTGTGGCTCTGAGAAGCCCATTGTTTCTTTCGATCTTGTTTCGTTAGCATGTCTTCTCGGAAAAAGTCTATTTTACGTCCCTCACGTTTAGCCGTCGTTCGCTTTTCGTCCTCTAAGTAAAAAACCAGAAATCTTTGGTCCTCCAAGTTCTAAAACCGTGTGTTTTACATCCCTCGGCGGTTTCGACGGTGGTTTCACTGACGTGACGCGCTGACATGGCGTGCTTAAAATGGCTGAAACTTTAAAAATCATATAAAATCGTAAAAAATGATAAAAATATAAGTCCAATTTTTTAGCTTCCTCGTGAGCATCTTTACACAGTGTAGTCATTTATTTACATGTTTGATATTACTTTGTTGTCGAAATAAAATAGGCAAGAAAAGATGCCATAGAACTTGTAAAATGCATAGTAAATATTTGAAATATTATAAAATAGTAAATCCAACTCATGTGTGCCTTTGGTGAGTGTGTCTATCTAGTAGAGTAGTTTGTTTATATATTAAAAGTTTTTATACGATAGAGTAAGATTATATTTGTGCATACGCTAAACATAATCCTATTATAATTGAGTGCTTATGCAAAGGAGTTGCATAATCTAATATGTAAAGAAAATAACTCTGGACACACTCACCAGAGGCACACAAGAGTTGGATTTACTATTTTATAATATTTTAAATATTTACTATGTATTTTACAAGTTCTATGGCATCTTTTCTTGCCTATTTTATTTCGATAAGAAAATAATATCAAACATGTAAATAAATGACCCCACTGTGTAAAGATGCTCATGAGGAAGCTAAAAATTGAACTTATATTTTTATCATTTTTTTACAATTTTATATGATTTTTTAAAGTTTCAGCCATTTTAAGCACGCCATGTCAGCGCGCCACGTCAGCGAAACCGCCGTCAAAACCGCCAAGGGATGTAAAACACACGGTTTTAGAACTTGGAGGACCAAAGATTTCTGGTTTTGCACTTAGAGGACGAAAAGCGAACAACGGCTAAACGTGAGGGACGTAAAATAGACTTTTTTCTTTATTCTTTTCTTTAGGGAAAAAAGTCGTTTCTACACCCTCAACTATCGTCGAAGTTCGAATTTCATCCCTCATCTGTAAAACCGGGTATTTGACGTCCCTCAACTATCTAATCCGGTTCATTCAGGTCTAAGGCTGTTTTGAGGGACCTCACCGCCGCCCGGGACCTACTCGACGGAATGCCCGAGCGGAACGCCGGCGACGCCGGCCGCGCCGACAACACCGGCAACGCTCGCGCCGACCATCACTCCGACCCCCGCGGCGCCAGCGAACCCGCGCTGACCCCGGCGACGCCGGCGCCCGCCGCCACCCCGGTCCCGCCGTCGAAGTCTCCTCCGGCCGTCGCGCAGGACAAGGCGCCGGTGTCGACGCCTCCGCCAGTAAAGACGCCGCCGCTCGCCACGCTGCCCGCGGTGCTCCCGCCGACGACCCCGGCGCCCACCGCCACCCCGGTCCCGCCGTCGATGTCTCCTCCGGCCGTCGCCCCGGTCGCGCCGGACAAGCCCCCGCCGGTGGCGACGCCTCCGCCCGTAAAGGCGCCGCCGCCGGCCACGCCGCCCGCGGTGCTCCCGCCGCCACCGCGACGCGCCGGACAAGGCGCCGCCGCCCGCTGTGCTTCCGCCCGCGGCGGAGCCCACGACGACGGCCACGTCCCCGGCCGAAGCCCCCGCGACGCTGCCCCCCGCCCGTGGCCAACGCTGCCGCCGGCCGAGGTGCCGTCCAAGGGCAAGAACAAGCACAGGACCACCCTCAAAACAGCCTTAGACCTGAATGAACCGGATTAGATAGTTGAGGGACGTCAAATACCCGGTTTTACAGATGAGGGATGAAATCCGAACTTCGACGATAGTTGAGGGATGTAAAAAGGACTTTTTCCTTTCTTTAGACCCTGCTGCTGGTTCCCGAAATCTGGCAAAGTTTAGAAAAGCCCACTTCAACAAGCCTTGACCAAAGCCCAGCCCATTTACGTCCTGCTGCCACTCACCAGTTCTCCACAGCGCAGCCTCGCACCCAAATCGACGACCTCTTTCTTCTCTTCCCCTCTCCGATCTCGACGCGCACCAAACTGGGCTCGATGCGGGCGATCTCGTCGGCGGCGGGTGGGATGTTGCGGGCGCGGCTGCGCGGGGCGGCGCGCGTCCGCGGAGGCGGCGACGGGGCCGGGCGGTGGACGACCCCGGGGCACGAGGAGAAGCCCAAGGGGTACCTCTTCAACCGGCCGCCGCTGCCGGCGGGGGAGTCGCGCAAGTGGGAGGACTGGGAGCTGCCCTGCTACGTCACCTCCTTCCTCACCGTCGTCATCCTCGGCGTCGGGCTCAACGCCAAGCCCGACCTCACCATCGAGACCTGGGCGCACCAGAAGGCGCTCGAGCGCCTCCAGCAGCAGGAGCTCGCCGCCGCCGAAGCCCAGGCCGAGTGATCCCCGCGTCTCAGGTCACCCCGATCCCTAGGCTGCCTCTGATTTGCTTCCAATAAGATGGTTGCGATGTGTGGTCCTGAACCTTGATGTGGATGGAACACGGGCTGAACACTATGATGTTGTTTCTGTTTCGTTTTGAAATTTTCCGGATGATGATGGCGAATGCCCTAAACATTTTGAAATGTTTGAGAGTTGTATTATCCTCTTCCGCCCTGTTCGTTTGGCTGGTGGCTGGCGGCTGGCGCTGGTTTTTGCTGAGATACAAACACTACTGGTTGGTGGCTGGTAGCTGGCGCTGATTTTAGCTGAGAGAAAAACACTGTTGGCTCGCTGGAAACAATCCAAACGAACAGGGCATACTTCGGTTGTACTACTACTACTTGACCACAGTTAGGATTGTACTTGTCTCTCTCTTCTGCAGATAACATGTTGTGAAATGTTTTTTATGTTGTTTGAGAGCCTCAAGCTTTTCTCAGTTTCACATAGATAAATTAGTTTAAAACGTTAATAGGTAGTAATGCATAACGTGTTACTTAAGTAAACGTGTAAATTTGGTGGCTATAGGTATAGTTGAATGGAAGATGCATAGCAATATTTAGATGGTTATGTGAGGTGCAGAGTCTTAGCTTCTGTAAATGTGCTGGGCTGTGGGTATAGTCATTATAGAAGATGTAGGATAAGATGTAGATCACTATTAACAGGCTGTTTGGTTTACGGAGTGGCTCAATCCGGCACCGGTCGGTCCAGCATGCAAAAGGATCGGCTAGTCCGGCATTTTTTTCGGGATTCTGTTGGTCCTCCGTTTTTGCCTGCGATTATAGCTGGAGCGGAACGGCATGATGACGGATGATGCCGTCCGGTGACTCAAACCAAACGCCAACGCAGGCTCGGACGTAGGTTTGGATCATTCCGGACTGCTCCATCCAGCAAACCAAACAGCCTATAAGTGTAAGTATTAGCTTCTTCGGTGGCTGAGCCTTTTATATCATTTAATAAAACGGGATATACATGTTGGGGCAGTGCAAGCCAAGTGGAATGTTGCTTTAACATTGCTGTGATTAATTTTGTGGTCAAACTCTTAGACTCAAATAGCCATGTACACTTGAATTGATGATGCTATGGAGGATATTTCATCTGTCTATTGCTCTACACTGAATGTGATGATTTCTGGTAAACTGGTCATAAATTTCTTAGATATCTTAAAATAAGATAATGTTTTAAATTGGGGGAGGCTCTGTACCACAGTACATGGACTACTGGTTGTAATATTTTCCCTTGGATGTATATTATGTCAATTGTCCTATCCTTTTGTGAAGCACTCTAATATGTATGCACATTATCACTGCCAATAGCAATATAACATACCATCATCTGTTAGTTCTATGCGACTATGCATCATACTATTGTAACTGTTTTTAAGTTTACCTTCACAATCACAAGTATACTCAGGACCTTTTAGGGGTCATTGGCTCTACCACAATACTTGGTCAGCTTTTTGAGCATGTTTTACTGGTCATATGTGTGGGAGGCCTTTATATATATATTTTTTTGGAAAAATTGGTGATGTTATGCTAATTCATTTTATCGTCTTCATCCACAAGCAATTTTAAACATTAAGACAGGGAGATCAGTCTTTCTAAATAGTCAAATTACTGTTCTTAATGTTTTATGTACCAAAATTTGAAGATAAACGTAAGGAGGACGCTAGAACTTAGGTTGAGTGATTAGCTGTGGCTAAGATAGTATTGAAGGTTGCGAAATAACCATTTTTGTCCCTGATGCTTAGCACCTTAGAGGCCACCTGAGTGCTTCTACTTGGTTAGCAACTTGATACGCAGATAAGTTAGAGCTACCTTGAACACCTTGGGGTTCATGTACCTTGAACACCATTATAAAATGCCAGAAAAAAATAGCTTCTGTGTTTGCTTAAAACCAGCCAATTTTTCAACTATAAAGAGTACAGGAAAATCAGCTTCTCTTTGTTTGAACTAGATCTGATTCATTTGCATTGTCATTAACGGTGTTTATATAATGTTTATATGACTGACACTATAGCGTGTGGATGGGCTATGGGTCAAGTTACTCATGAAGTATGGATGGCTAATTTGTGGAGAAATTCAAAGAGATCTTAAAAATTCTCAGGCTAAAGTGACTTGTCGCACTGGCCTCCTAGACTTTCTTTTGTAGTGTCTATCTCTCAACCTGTTTTTTGGGTCAATCAGCTTTATTTGTGTGATAGGCAAGTCTGCTGCTGTTCTTTTCTTTTCTCTTATGCTCTCTGTGCAATAACTCTTATGATATATGACCATGTTTCCTGTTTGAGTTTCCATTCCTCTGTATGAGTTTTAGAATTATTCTGCACATTCACCCTTTCGTGTTCTTTCATTGAATTGTGGATGCTCGCTTTCTGAATATGTGATAGGTGTGGTTCTGTGAGGGTTGGTTTGGGTAAGTGGGGATTAGACTATCCGTTTAGATTGGTACGCAAGGTTTGGGTAGCCCCTGTCCATCAAAACATGTTTGAAGTGTTTTTGACCTACTGCTGTAAGGATAAGTATGATTTTTAAAGAGTAGTCGACTCTGACTCGGCTGAAGTGATAGTAATGACCTAATCCAGTAATCAGTAACATGTTGGAGGTAAGATCTTGCAGTTGGAGGTTCCCTATCAGGGATGCACCTAGTTTCATAGCCTATTTTGTATTACAGCAGCTCTTGTATAGGAAATGTTTCTTTGAATTTTATTACTTTCCGGATGCACAAAGTAGGCTTGTATATATAGGTATGATTGTTGAGCATAAAGTGATTTAAACTCATCATCTTTATGCATAAGATTGTACTTGCAGTCCTATGATGGCCTGATTCAGATTTCTTTTGGCAAACAGAATTTCAACAAAGTTAGCTTTGCAACAGTGGGGCACCTGTTGGTTAGTCAGGCGTAGATGGTCTTCGGCTCTGTGCCTAAGAGTTAAGAGTTACACCTATACTAGAGCTAAAATGCCAAAATGTTGGCATGGCTCATTTTCAATCGTCGTCTGTTGTTCACGTTGTCGTAATGTTGTTCTCGTGAGCGCTGTTTAGATTATCCGCGCACCTTCTTACCTGCTCTTTTTTTTTTGCTGTCACATCACTGATGCACCTTGGCCAATCGCTGGATGCTTAGCTGGCCAGAAAGAAAAAACCACCAACTGCAGACAAGCCGTGATTAAGAGTAATGACGCTTGCCTGTCATGTTTGGCCTGTTATTGCCAATTTCGGCACTTATGCATCGTCTGTAAGTAGGCTATTAAATCAGTTTGGCAGCGAAATTCTCTGCAACATTCCTCTCTTAATCTTCACGCTCAACTGTCATGCTCTGCACCCAAACATCATACTCTGAAATTTGAGTTCTGATCTGTCTAACAGCCTGATGAACGGTATTTTTCTTAACCTATGGTTTGTGATATCTGACCATGTATTGGTGTTGCTAGTTGTAAGCTAGGCAGCATTACCATCTAACTCAGATGCATGTTTACTCTGCTCGCTTCTTCTCTTTTTCCTAATCAGATATATCTACGTACGAGCCTTCTGTTACTAATATCCAGAGCTGCATATGAGTACAGATGCATCAGCTTTTTAAATGGAAATTTTACCTCCTTTTCTGATCTTCATGTTTGAACAGTATGCCCTGCAACAGAAAAAAACACAATCTAAATTTGCAGTCCCTTTTTCTCCTCGTTTAAGGGCATTAAATTAACTTCGCCTTGTACTATCCCGTCATGTATTGCTGTTGGTGATTGTAAGCCTAACCTGTGGGTACACTGTACGATCAGATACAACTACATGTAGAGCTTGTTCATCACACCACAAATCCATGTAGGATCCATCTTTCCGGTAGGATGTGTACGCAGCGTAACCTGCATATGAGTACAGACGTTCACTTTTGCGTAGATCCAAAGCCACAGCACGTCTTTCCTCTGCACTTTTGAGTTTTGACCAGAGAGCTGCTTCCATTCTTTACACTGCCCTCCCGCTCGCCATGTCCGGCTTTACCGATGTGCATCGCCTTCTAAGGCTGGGCATGTCAGTAATCTATCACTCAACGGCATGGTATGTCTGAAGCAAGTGTGCGAGCACCAGGGAGGTTGAATTTGGGAGTAAGACGTCACTTCGTAATCATTGCGCTACTGTAGCATTTCGTTTGTATTTGTAAAAAATTATCCAAAAATTGATTAATTAGGCTTAAAATGTTCGTCTCGCAGAGTATAATAAAACTGTGCAATTAGTTTTTGATTTTATCTATATTTAATACTATATACATGTTATGACATTTTGATGCGATGGAGAATCTTCTTTTTACATAGTGTATTTGGGAGTTGCTTTTTGGAACTAAACAGACCCTTTATCTGATGATGGCCCTAGGTCTATAATAATTATGCTTTGCTATGAATCTACTCCGTATGACTGCTGTGGCTGAGATGCATCATGATTCATGCATGCAGTTTCACAGTTGCAATGCATGGGGCCGTCGTAGCCCTGGGGCATGCCTGGCTCAGCTGCTTTTCGCTGTGGCTCTACTCTGTCACACCACGTAAACCTTGTGTGGTGGTGGTCCGGTGCTGGTCTGGTATGGCTGTCAATGCATGCTAATGCTAGCCAACCACCTGCCATTCTCTGACATGGATTAGGCTCTCTCTCCGTTGCTTGCCATGCCCTACCGGAGTACTGGATCTGGAGGTAGTCTAGCACTCTGGCCAGAAAATGAGTCGGTGGGTTGGTTTGGTCTGTGTGTGTTGATCTCCCGTTTCTTTCTGGACAGCTGCAGGCATAATGTTTGAAAATACTAATTATTTTTTTCGGGTATTATGTCTGAAACATTTTGGTCCCAATCCTTCTCCCATTATTATTATTTTGTTCCAGAAGGCCCAGGAATTACACTATGTGGTCTTGTCAAATCCTTGGAAGGTAGGTTATCCCATTATTATTGTTTACTGGTGTCATTTGTTGAGACGGAAGGGGGCATCATTGACGCGGCACAGTGCCCAGTGCCGGTAGCACGTCCGTGTTGAGATTAGTCGCCATCCGTGCACGTCATCAGAGAGAGCTTCACCGATCCTCCTCTTGTCAGTAACCGTAAGCTTGTGCAGCACAGCTCAGCCTCTGGCCAGCAGCACGTACGATCACCCGCAAATCTCTCGGGCCCAAGAACACCTCCATTTCCACCGCCGATTCGTCCTGTGGCCCATTCCCCTTTGTGCACTGGCATGTGGGTCCAGGCCGGGCTTAGAGATCCGACCTGGGCGACAAGCCTGCGGCTGCTGGATTCTAGTGGCCAGCGCTTTGTTTCCAGCTAGATTATGCTTGGCCTGTGGGCCCCTTTGTATTGTATCGGCTGCTCCTGCCCGCGCTGGATGTACTGATATATCGCGATTATTCCATGCTAATTTCCAAAAACAACTTGAACATATACTGGGGCTGAAAGCCTGAAATGATGAAGGGACAGGCATGTCTACACCGTGGCATTGCATTTATAGAATCCCTTCTAGATGGAAGGCATATCTCGTATAGTACGTATCATTGTATCAACCACAAACTCTTCTAAAGACTTGTTTACTCCATATCGTTATCCATCAAAATCAACAGTGGAGAATTTTCTTTTTTCGCCAGATTAATGTGGTAGCGTTATCATTTACTCCGTATCGTTATTGTTAATGGTAGCTTCTTTTTATACTCGAACACTAAGATAATAACTGACGCGGTCTAAGGATTTTCATCAAAATATTTTTCTAATAGAGTACTGGCGGAGATAGTATTAAGAGGCTATCATATTGTCCTTCAGATGTACTGATCTCAAATATTTCATTATAATTTACAGAAACAACATGAATGGAGGAGGGGCTGAAAGGCTGAAGATACATCATTACATTGTGGCAATTAGTGAATGTGTGTAAGGATTATCATCAAAAGTTAATCTAATGGAGAATTAGAGATATTGCTAGGTGTCATGTTGCCCCTAAGATGTAACAACATCAATTATTCCGTTCTAATTTCCAGAAATAACATGAACATAGGTGCTGAATGCGTGAAAGCACATGATAGATGGAGACTTTTGACTTAGCGGTGTTTATTTATTGACTTTCAGTGCAAGGCCTGCCACGGAAGAATTAGGCTCCATTTATCTGAAAATAAGTCAACACAATTTACAAGCCAAGCCAGCAATGTAGGAAAATAGGTGTAGTTTTGTAGGCATTAGGTGTATGGAAATCTCTATGTGCACATCTGTAACTTGTTAAAACCCTCTTGGATTCCGATGGAAGAGACAAATTGTACGCTCAACAATGATTTGGAGAAGTCTCACTCAACTCAACAACTGTTTAGTACGGAGTAGATCTACGCTTCATGGTCGGCGCCTTGGAGGATAGCCCATATGACCAACAACCATTACGAAAACCATACAAAACAAAAGGTTACTCCATGATGACAAATATATACACCGAAAAAAGTGCCCCACACACCGTATATATACGATAATCCACATAGAATCAGAGGGACCGCATAAACAACAGGAGACAGATAGACTAACACGGAGTAGACCATAAAGCCAGCCCTTGCAGCAGAGCAGTTTTTCTAACGTTCACAAGAGAATCGTGACCTTTTCTTAAATCAGAGTCCATGGCAGGGAGTTTCCTGTCAAATCCCCTGGATTGTTCAGCCAGCTCTGCGGCCGGTGTACCGTGTGCACTAGCATTACATATATGTCGACAACCAACACATGGTATGTACTGGTACCTCTAGCAGCAAGTAGCCAAATACGACTGTATTCTGCTGCCTGCGTGGTCCTGTACATGACCCGTACTGTACGCTCGGCGGCTGTATACCTGTACTGTACGGTGCGTGCCGGCGGAGCAGTAGGCGTCAGAGACGTGGACGTGACGGCGAGGCGAAAGGGTCACGTCACCGCCCAGCTGATCTGCGTTTACACGGCCAGGCAGAGCCAGAGGACGGAGGCAGCAAGCTCCGGTGAGCGAGCGGTGACCAGCGAGGGCAGGACGGTAATTTGTGGCCATGATTAAGCCGGCTAATCCGATTCCGTGACGGCGACGGCTAGCTGGAACGAGCGGTGGCGCTGCCACCACCGACAGCCTCTGCCGGTCACCCCCGGCAGGATACCGGGCGGGCCGCGGATCCCGAGTGCCCGCACCACTATTTTTGGAGCCCGGGCATGCGCGCTTTCCAATTTCCGGCCTGTGTTTTTTTTAAAAAATGGATCCGACCTGTGCTAACGCCTTCTTTTAGAAAAACAAGGAGGATAGATTCTTGGCTCTTTCGATCGGAATGAAGCTTTTGTTGGAACAAAAAGTTGTTCCTCTATTATGGTAGACAGATTCTATTCGGAATTTCAAGTTGATTTTTTGTTTTTGCTTTGGTGTATTTGAAACTTGGAAGTGTGGGAAAGTTTTTTTTATATCATTTCAAGCTCGTCTTTTTTATTAGATCAACTGTGGATGCCGCGGAATCGTGGGCCACCGCCAAACTTACAAAGTCTGGAAACTCTTCTCTCTTGTGCTAAACAAATGAAAGTTTTGGTGTGGCTACGGAGACTCGATCAACAAGCTGAGAGAGAAGAGGAGTGAAATTATGTCGGTTTTATGATGCATTTGCTACGTGCCCTACCCAACCTTATCAAAATCGTGAGGCACGCTGAGGATAAAATCATAAGCTATGCCGTCGCTTAAGCTCCGGCTGCCACCTATATTCTCTGTACGTCACCGGTTACAACTTACAAGGACGCTTAAGTAGGAGGGTGATAGACAGATGACAGATCCATTGGAAGCATATGTGGGTGGCCAAAAGCAAAGAGCTAGAAAAAGGACGGTGGTAGATTCACGACGATAATGATCGCGGGAGAAGGAGAGGGCAACAGGAAGATGCCGGTGGAAAATAGCACTGAAACTGAAATGTGACCAACACGGACAGCCAAAGCATCTAGAGGCTAGTACAATTTGTTTCCCTAAACTTGTCATGGGATTATGATCTCGCGCTAAATTCAAATACTATAAATAATACAATTCACCGAAAAGCATTAAATGTGCTAAGATAGTAATTTGTCCAGTTTTGACAATTTATGAGTGCACGATTCATTCGACCTTTTTTGTGGGCAAATCGAACTTGTTTAGAAAATTTAAACACTTGATTGATGTTGACAAAAATTTCAAAGACAAAATATTGGCAACCGATAAATTTACTAGTTGGCGAAGCCAAACTGTAGGCGAACTAACCGGCCACGTTTCAAATCCGAATGAGTCCTAAGACCAGTAAAAATGCACATTTTCACTACACATTTATCTATGTTAGAAACTATGTAATAACTTTGCCAGAGGAGTTATATGGTGATAAAACTCATAAAACTCTTCATCCCCTCTCCTATATCATATTAGCGCATTTAATATCATGAAACTCTTTTGAAACCCCACGAAGACTGGCCTAACCCCTCAATGCAGTTGCTACTAGGCTCACCGTGCGGTGAGCAGATTCGGCGGCCTCGAAACACACGTTGATATAACCAAGCAGCAACGGACACCCACGCCCACGCCCACGCGGACGCGGTGCCACTGCCAGTGACACCAGCCGCCTGCCCCGCCTCCCCCGCCGTGCCCCGCCCGCCCGTAGAAGCGGCCGCCGGATCAGCCAAGTGGCTGGTGGCCGCCGCGTCTCGTCCCGCGCCGACCGCCCGGCGCCGCCCCGCACCAACATTCCCTCGGGGGAACCGCGGCGGCCGATTCCGCGCCGCGTTAAACCCCGCGCCGCCATTATTAGAAAAAGGAGAGCGGAAAAGGAAAGAGCAACCGCTTCCTGGATTCGCTTCTCCCGCCCGCCCGCATCGCGAGGAACTCAACGGGCGCGGCAACTTCGGTGAGCACCGCTGGCTCTTGCCCTGATTCCCTCCTCTCCGTTTCGTCTCCTCTTAATCAATCATGTTCTTGTACATTGGGGGAGATTCCTGAGCCGTCATGCTCGATTCGGGATTTGGCGGTTGGTTTCCTTTCGCCATCTCGGGCTCTTGCGTTTCTTGTCTTGGCGCCGCCGCTGCCACGCTTGTCGCTGAAACTAGTCGTGGACCCTGGTCTTCCGACGCGCTCTGCATTTGTTTGAGCGAACCTTTAGATATGTTGCAGCGTCTGATCAGTAATCAGCATTCGCAGACTGAATCAGCCTTGCTGGTGGCTTCCTCGGATGCGAGGTGCCTGCGTCTAGTTCTAGTCTATTTCTTCCCTGTTCTCGTTCTTTTTTTTTAAAAAAAATCCTGTTCTTGTTCTTGCACCTGTGTTGTGTGAGCATTTTCCTGCGATATCTGCAGTCTGATAATTTCCATGTGGACCAGGCATCTTTAGACTGACTTGTTTGTCCATTGGTGGTAGCCTGTGATTCATATTTTTGTTTCTTTTCTGTCTGCTGTCCGATAATTTTTGTTCTCTCAACTTTCTTGAGCACTTCCCTGCTGAAAACTTGACCGGCTATTTGTTGGAACAATGTTCAGTAGCTTTCTCCTGTGACTGGTAATTTCGAGCAATGGACTAGGACACAGTGATTCTTGTGGAATCAAGGACTGCCGCATGCTCAGTATCCATCATTGATCCTTATTACCTTTGCCGTATCCATGGCTTGTCAGATCTCCCTGCCCTCCAGTTATGGTACAGCTTTATGTCTGGGGCTCTTTCGTCCCCCTGGCCTTGGAACCTCGTTCTCGAATGCAATCCAGAGGCACGGTGGTCCAAGGTTTGCTAGAGCCCCCACTGCCACTGGCCATCGCCATGTGCCTCCCAACTACCCTCTGCCCAAGCGAATTACTTGCTTGTCCTGGAGACATATTATTTGTACCAGTTTCTCTTATTAAGTTTTTAGAATATTTTCAATTTTGCTTGCAAGATGGAAATCTTGCCCAGCTGTCCGGTTCATGATTTGAGTTGCTACCCTGGCACTTGTTTTATGATGTGAGCATCTGCTTCTAAGTAGGCTAGTCAGGACTAAAGGATTTAGGAATTTACCATCATGCTCTACAGGGAATGTCTTTCTTAGTGTAAGTTACTTCTTTTTTTTTTACTTAGGATGCAGAGGAATGATCTGTGAGCAATAATATTTTATACTGAGTATCTTATTGGAATATGCATTTCATTACTGACCACTATGCTCCATAGTAGATTTCTTAAGGACGCCACATTATTTAAACTTGTGGCTCTAAGGACTTTTAAACTGTCAGCTCTGAACTTGCAGTGAACCTTTTCATTTTTTTCTCAAGTAGAATTACCAAGTTGGCAAGTTATGTGCTGATTTTTGATCTTTTATTTGTGTTTTGCCAGGATATAACATGAACTATATTTTACAGAGCTTTGGTCGTGTTGCTAATTTTGTTGGTGGTCTGTGCAGGTACTAAATTTCTAGGACATTATAAGGGATACTGAAATGGGTGCGAAAGAGAATGGGGAAGAGAGAGATGATCATTCAACCGTTGTGGAAAGAGATGGTAAACACAAGAAAGGAGCTGAATCAGACTATGAGCCAGGTAGAGACTCCTTTTCATCTCAAGGTGAGGCTACCGGTAATGAAGATACTACGAAGAGAGTCTCAAGGGTTCCAAAGAAGCTAGCAAAGAAAGAGTCAAAAGAAAACAGCCCACGCTCGGCAAGGAGTATTTCCAGTCGTCAAATCCACACTAAGTTGCAATATATATCATCAAACAATCCTCAGAACAAATCTCCAAAAACAAACAAAATGGCTAATGGTGCTAGAACGATAGAGGTGAAGAGGACAGAGACTGTGAAAGCTCATTCATGTTCTTCATCTGAGGTGTCCGAGGAAACAGAGGAAAAAGCTATTGAGGATAGACCCACAGATGATAAAGCAGTTGAGGGAAGAGTCACAGATGAAGTTGTTGAGGACAGAAACAAGGATGGTAAGGCCATGGAAGGAACAAAGGATGATAAGGCCATTGAGGATGAAACGAAGGATGAAAAGGCCATTGAGGACGGAACTAATAAGGATCAAAAGGCCATTGAGGATGAAACCAAGGATGAAAAGGTCATTGAGGCCATCGATGGAACGAAGGATGTTAAGGCCATTGAGGACAGAACGAAGGATGAAAAGGCCAATGAGGACGGGATTAAGGATGATACGACCATTGAGGGTAAAGTAACTGATGATAATGCCATTGAGTGCGGAGAGACCAATGTTAAAGCTGTCGAGGAGGCAAAGGAGATTGATATATTGGATGAGGCTCCAAAATGTGATCAAAGTACTAGTACTGATGATGATATTGCTGATACTGAAGAGAACATAGTTGATAATGGCAACTCAGTTTCTTATGAAAAGAATGAGGAGTTAGAATCAAAAATTGAGAAGTTAGAGCAGGAGCTACGTGAAGTTGCTGCCCTTGAGGTTTCTCTCTACTCTGTGGTGCCAGAGCACGGTTGTTCATCACATAAGTTGCATACACCAGCTCGCCGTCTGTCGAGGTTGTATATACATGCGTCAAAATTTTGGTCCTCAGATAAGAAAGCTTCTGTTGCAAAAAATTCTGTTTCTGGCCTTGTGCTTGTTGCAAAGTCCTGTGGCAATGATGTTTCAAGGTAAATTAGAATCACATTCTACCTTCTATTTCTTGTTATGGTTATTAGCATCAACTCCTCCAGGTTAAGATTTAAGTAGTAAGAATCAAATTTTGCTGTAGGTTGACATTCTGGCTATCAAACACAGTTGTCCTAAGAGAAATCATTGCGCAAACCTTTGGTACTTCACGACAATCAGGTCCAGTTATGAAGTCTTTCAGCACAAATGGTAATGCAAAGAAGCCTGACAGGAATTTCGGTCCAATGCGATGGAAAAGTAACTCGAATGGCAAGCATGCTAGACCCAATATTATGCAGCTACCAGATGATTGGCGGGAAACTGGCACACTCTTGTCATCATTGGAGAAGATAGAATCTTGGATCTTTTCTCGGATTATTGAGTCTGTGTGGTGGCAGGTAAAATTTTAACCCACATTTTCCATAAAGCTTAGTACTATTTTGCTTCTGTAAAACAGTGATAGTGAAAACCTATTGCCAGTTTATTCATGTTGTCAATTTTCTGAAGGATTTTTGTTTCCCCAGGCAATGACACCCCACATGCAAACCCCAGTAGAAGATTTGTCAACTCCGAAGATTAGCAGGTTGTTAGGGCCTTCTTTGGGTGATCAGCAACATGGGAATTTTTCTATTGATCTCTGGAGAACTGCATTCCGTGATGCCTTCACCAGAATCTGTCCTCTTCGTGCTAGTGGACATGAGTGTGGATGTTTGCCAGTATTGGCAAAATTGGTATGCTTTCAGATGTTCTGTTGTTTCCTATTTGAAATATTGAGGTTTTCTGTGACCCATATTCCTTAATTGTTCTGTTATTATCAGGTGATGGAGCATTGTCTAGCCCGTTTAGATGTTGCCATGTTTAACGCCATCCTTCGTGAATCAGCAAATGAAATACCATCTGATCCTATATCTGACCCCATCGTGGACTCAAGAGTTCTGCCGATTCCTGCTGGGGACTTGAGCTTTGGATCAGGCGCTCAGCTAAAGAACTCTGTATGTACTTCAATTTCAAAGAACTACATCCTTAAACTAAAGCCACTTTGGAATTATGCCTGCGATTGCATGCTAAACAAACAATATAACTCGAATAGGGACTTTGTATGTCCTCTTCCTCACAAACAATACTGATTGCTAAGTCATGAAATGCTTCTGTAGGTTGGGAATTGGTCCAGATGGTTGACAGACACGTTTGGCATGGTTGGTGCTGAATCTGAGAAGGATGGTCAAGATGTGGAAGATAACGGTGATGGCCGAAGAGATGCAGCTGAATCAAATTGTTTTAAGCTACTCAATGAGTTGAGTGATCTTCTGATGCTCCCGAAGGACATGCTTCTCGAGAAATCCATCAGGAAAGAGGTAGATTTTCATTTATAGTTACTTTCTCATTCCAAAGTCCTAATATATGTCTATTTCCAGTTTTCTTTATTTTGAGGCAGTAGTTGGAATTTTTATCTTCCTGTTTTGTGTTAGGTCTGCCCTTCCATTGGCCTTCCACTAGTAATAAGAATATTGTGCAACTTCACCCCTGACGAGTTCTGCCCTGATCCTGTTCCTGGCATGGTTCTGGAGGAGCTGAGTTCCGAGGTACAGATCTTGTTTGCTCAAAAAACGGACTGCCTTCGATTTATAGCACTACAAAATATAAAAAACCATCTTGCTCACCACGTGCAATTTTTTAGTGAAGATCTGAAGATTCTTGTATACTAATGCCTATCAACTGATGTTGCAACTAATGCCCTGCAGATCTTGCTGGAGCGGTTCACGGAGAGGAACGTGATCAGCACATTCCCAGTCACCGCCGCACCGGTGGTGTACGTCCCCCCTACGCTGGAGGACGTCGCGGAGAAAGTGGCGGACACCGGCCGCGGCGAGCCGGAGCTGGACCGGAGGGGCTCCATGGTGCAGAGGAGAGGGTACACCAGCGACGACGACCTGGACGACCTCGACAACCCCCTGGCGTCCCTGTACGACAGGAGCGCCCCGCCCTCGCCGTGCGGCAACGGCGCCGCGCATTTCAGCACCCGGGAGGGAGCAGCCTCCATGGCGAACGCCAGGTACGAGCTCCTGCGGGAAGTCTGGTCGGAGCGGCGGTGATCAAGAACAGGCTGTGGAGCCTCTGCATTGTAGAAATGGCGTGAAGAAGCTGCAATAGGAAAGTGATGACAGGATGCTATTCATTTGTTCTTGTATATTCGTTCCTCTGTGAGCCTGTTTTCGTGTACCTAGCATACAGGAAACTCGAGTACAGTTCCTTCATTATTTTCCCTTGTATGATATACAATGGGCTATGAACGTGATAGTCATGAAAGATTTGGAGCAGTGATTATCATAGTGGCACACATTGTGCAGCCTTCAGTATTGTGCCCAGCGTCCTCCCATTCGCTTTTCCAAAAGGAATATTCTTTGTCAGCCCCTGTGCCTTGTGCGTGATCGATCGAGTGATCTTTTTTTTTCTTTCCCTCGTCACCGACAGTTGGTTGTTGGGTCAGCAGGCCAGGCCAGGGCGTGAGCTGTTTCCTCTGTCCTTGTCGAGGTTCAAGGGCATCTCCTGTATAACACCCCCGGTTCTATAGATATGTCTCACAATGATTTGATGTCTACTGATATATTACCAGCAATGTATAGAACTAGTGGGTGGATCCATAAACGGGTTCCACGTCTCCACCCTCTCTCTTTCTCTCCCCCACTTTATTTTATAGGACCTGGTTCCGTGCATGGGAGCGGGTTTCTTATAGAATCAGCCTCACAATGGTAGGAACCTGATTCCATAGGAGAGAGGAACCTATGGACCCGGTATAGGACCGTCCATTGCGGACGCCCTCGTTGCGCCATGGAGTCGGTACGGCAAAGTAGCAAGATGCTGTCACGGCCATCCATGGAAGGATCCGGCAGCCGAAATTAATTTCGGCGACGTAGCTGTAGTAAAAGTTTGAGGGAACTCTGCATTTTTATTAAGAGTTAATTCCCCAAAAGAGAGAATACCTCCATGTTTTCGTAATGAATTTTTCCGTAATATCTGTGGAGCTGCCGTTCAACAGAATGGTGGTGGAGCTGCCATTCCACGGAATTGCAAGTTATACCCTAGCACAGAATGAGAAAACAGCACCATAATACACATAATTCAAAATCCATCAACATCAGCCAAACATAAAGGAACATAAAGGGTGTTGCCACTCCAAGAAATACACGTAGAAACATTTGAGAGCTGTGCAAACTACCTTACAGTTCTAAGCTGTTTGCCACGCTCCTAAAAAATACTCATCACAACAGTCACGAGCTGGCAAGAAACAACTGATAGTCTACTCAGAATAAGGGAAACAAACCTGATAGTCTACTCAGAATAAGGGAAACAAACCGGAGTCGACAACAGGACGTCGACCTCGTTGAGCAAGGGCGGGCCACGTTCCTGAAGCCAGGCAAAGTTGCGACTACCTCTCAGTACCTGATTAACGGAATCCTCTACCACTGCGCCCACGTTTTCAGCATGGCCTAAGAACACATCCTGCTCAACAAGCGATCCGACACATTTTTTGACTATTTCATTAGCGTCCTCCCACAGACTTAAGAGTGCAAGTGCTGAGTTCTTCAGTAATAGGAGGTCTTTCGGGAAGCCCTCTCCCGGCTTGGCCTCCTGATCAAGGAGGGGAGACAGAGCAAGCTTCATCTTGTGGGTGGAGCTCCACCGCAACGCTTGCCACGAGCGAGAGGAAATCCATATCCATCTCGGAGCATCGTCAGGTCCTCCTCCGCTCAACCAGGCTGCGGAGGAGTGCATACGAGTCGCTCGCTATGCTCACGGACTCCAGAGAGACGAGCTTTAGAAACACGCGCCTATCGGAGCGGTCCTGCAGGGCTCGGAGGTCGGCATGGCAGGAGATGCGCTCCATCTTTTCGGCGGCGAGACGGAGATGCGGCGGCGGCGGCGGATCCGATGCGAGGTTTTGTAAACAGGCAGCTAGGTCGGGGCGGACTATCTACAATCACGGTCCGTTACGGCCCAGAGCCCACCTGCGATGGCCTACCCATGGGCATGGCAAAGCAACAGCCGACAGACACGTGCCGGTGCACGGGAGACTTCCGCGTCGCGCCCGAGACCCACCCGCAGGCCCGGTCGGTCTCGGGCACGGTCGCACGGAGACGAAGAAATCCAGAGAGGGGAGGGGGAGAGATCTCAGGCCGGGCTCCACGCCTCCACCACCATTCGTGCCGATCCCGATTCCGATCCGATCAGCTCTGAGATCGCGACGGCCGCTGCTGCGCGTTCCTTTCCTGGAGATCCTCCTCCCGCCGCTCGGCGTCTTCCTCCGATTCGGCTGCTGCAGGGTAAGGGGGGCTTCATATATTTAAGTATATGATCAACCTTCTGCACCTGCATGCTGGCAGTGGTAGCAGAAATGCATTCAAAACATTAACTGCGGTATACAGATTGTTTTCATCCTAACAAAGAGCAAGTTGAAGTAGGCATCATTAGTCTGAGTAACTTTGAAATGTCCAATTATAGATAAAAAAGATCAAATGCTTCTCTCTGATCTTTCAAATTTAATAAAGTACTCTTAACATTGAATTTACATTGTAGGGCAGAGCGAGAGAGGCTGGAGAGATCAACAAGAGTTTGCTCAGACTTGGTCTTGTTATTAATGCTCTAGTAGAGCACTCTGGACATGTCCCATACAGGTAACCCTAAGAAAGGCCCTTGGCAGCTTTGATTTTAGTAACACATTGCTCAATGGCGATTTATGTCTATCTATTTGTTTAAGAGATAGTAAGCTGAGAGATTTACTGGGAGGGAAAACAAAGACTTGCATTATTGCTACAATATCACTTCATTATATTGCTTGGAAGAGGCATTGAGCACGCTTAATTATGCACACCGTGCAAAAAGATATCAAGAACAAGCTAGATGTTTAATTTATTCTTTTTTATTTGTTTGGGCGAGTTAGTCATATGGATGTTTCTAATTTAAAGACGGTACAAAGTTCACAATTGGTTGCTGTAGGCTAACTTGGCCTTATATAATGCAGGTAAATCAAAGGATGATGGAGTCTGCTATGATCAAGGACTTGTACTATGAAATTGACGGCCTCAAACAAGGTTTTTCTTGCTAATTTTTGTAACTTGGAAAGATAAGGATCACACATCTTGTATTCATCTGGTCTCCTATATGTCCCCAGAGGTGTTTGCCGCAAGAGAGAAGAACGGTATCTATATTCCAAGAGAGCGCCACCTCCAAGGAGAAGCTGAGAAAAAGGTCTATCTTGAATTTCCAATAAACCCATATGTGATTTTGTTCAGACAAACTGAACCTAGCTTTATTTTATGAATCATCGTCTCATCTTTTTTAAATTATCTGTCATTTAGGCCATTACAGACTGGGAGCTGATCTGGAGGCTAGGGATAAGGTTGGTTGCCTTAAGATTTTGAAAACAAATGATTGTGTTATTAATGACTGAGATGTAATTGTTTTTAACCAAATCTGTGATCAGCAATTGGCTGAACTAAAAGAGCTTTATGATGCTGAACAATGTCTGAGTGCAGAGTTGGGTGACAAACTTGGAAAGACTCAGGTATCCTTCCATTCTGTCATCTGGTTTTACAGTCCTAGCAGATTTGTTACTTATCACTTCAGTCTTGTCTCTTGATCGTAGAAAGATCTGGAGGACACCAAGAGTGCTCTGCATGATCTAGAAGAAAAATACAATGAAGCAAAGTCTACTATTAAAGAAAAGGAATCTGTCATATTTAACCTTCTGAAATCAGGTTCGTTGTGATCACTGAAGTTATCATATTCTGCACATTTTTCTGTGATCTTTAAATCTTTTTTGTAAATTTAACTTTTCAGTTGATATAAAATCTATACCCTTTCAGGTGTTTCTTGGTTCCTCAATGCTTGGTTTCAATTAATCAGTCCTATGCCTTTTTTTCTTTCATTCAATAACAAGTACTTTTGTTTTCTCCACAAAACTGTGCATATAACCTTCGTGCGGAGTCAATAGAGGAGCTGCGAACCCCAAACTACGACGAGCTTCTCAAGTCGTTCCGGGAGTCCTGGAGTCGAGGGGGAGCTGGAAGCAGGCAAATGGAGACATAAGACATTTGTCAGAGGCGGCTCAGGAACCAACAGTCATGGGTTCAAGAATTCCTCTCATAGGAAGAAATTAGATTTACCAAATGCTTGTAAAAAGAAAAGGAGGAAGAAGAAAGATGTGTGTTTAGATTACCTTTTCCATATTGGTGTTCATAGTGGCATTGGTTAACTGCTGTTTGTCTGGTTGATGCTTGTTTGTTCTTAGGGTGGTGGTCTACTTGTATAGTTAGTCATATATACCTGCTAACGCATCATTGATTTTGTTGTAATATACGCTGGTGTCCAACAGGTGTATTTAGCGTGCCTGCCCCAAAGCCCGAGCGTCTGTCCTCAGGATTCGTCAGTAATTTGTCCAGCTCTTGTTTTAGGATACGTGTTGATCCAACTCTTAGGATACATATTAGTACCAGATGACGTTAGTTAATACAGTTGTCCGACTGCCATGATACTACTAACAAAAATAAATTAAAGTGTGAATGCTGTAATTGTGAACTTTACCAGGATACATATCCATGTTTGTATAATATAGCTCGACACAAACAGGATACTGTGGCAGAAGTCTTCAGCACGTCACCACTAAATATATCATGGCGAAGGGATCTTATTGGCCAGAAGTTAACAGCGTGGAACGATCTACTTCCACGTATTGCTAACATTGTGCTAAGTCAAGAACCAGATGAGTTTCAATGGAACTGTTATGGTGGAGCATGTCGTGGTGGGCAATTCGGGCTGAGCGAGGGGATTGAGGGGCGCTGGGAACGCCGGCCGTGGGGTTCTACCCGCGGCCGGCAAGAGGGAAGGGATTTCCTTCTAATCTCTTGCTGGATTAGATTGATACATCTCCTCTCCTTATACAGAGAGGATTAGACCAACTAACCCTACCTTAATGGGCTAAGGCCCAATAGACCCTTGACTCTCCTAACACTGCACCCCACCTGGACATGCAGCTCGTCCTCGAGCTGCGACCCAACGACGACTCGACGAAGCCTAAACTTAACATCTAAAAATAAGCCTTTTACATCTCGACTTATTTTATTAAACGAAAATAAATGGAAACTCTTTATTTTTATTTTGACTCCTCGTGAGAAGACGAACGCGAACATCCTTTAGAGCTGCACAAAAGTAGCCGCCTGGATCCCACGGCAGCTGCAGGGAGCGGCCCAACGTCACGAGCTTGGCAGCCCACGAAGCGTGATACTTGAATCCGGCCCGAGTCACCAGACTAGCACAACTGAGCAAGCAGCCCAGCCGAAGAGCGCGGCCCGCTAACAGCCCAGCTCGCGCCCGTGGGAGTCCAACTGGAAGCCCCTCCCCTGCCGGCAGCTGGGGCAACACCCCACGCGAAACGGCCGCCGCCAGCTGCGCCGCACTCTCCGCCGTGGGTGGCGCTGCCCGCCGCAGCCTCCCGAACTAGCCGGACGGCCGCGCGGCGCCGCCACACCGCAATCCCCGCCGAGAACGGTCAGTTCTCAAGTGAAATCTCATTACTTGGCAATGATCCATAGTGATGTCCCTAACTTAAACAAGCGCTTATGGAAGTTAAAAACCCCCTTGAAAATTAAAATCTTTACGTGGTACCTACGGAGAGGAGTAATTTTGACGAAAGATAATTTAGCAAAACGAAATTAGCAAGGAAGCAAAACTTGTTGCTTTTGCCACAAAGATGAAACAATTAATCATCTTTTCTTTGAATTTCGATTTGCTCGTGCAGTGTGGTCAAGAACGAAGGATAACAGAGTATCAGACAAAACAACTGACATCAGTTTTCAGCTGAGACAGCCAATTGAGAATTGGAAGATGCAAGTACAGAAACTTACATTGATGCAACATACTAAAAATTGGAAGACGCAAGCATATATAAAAAATAGTTATTTAGACAACAGAAACTTTGTTGCTCCATCTCTGCAGCTTGCACAATTTCATAAGCAAGTTGAGATCTGTGGGCAGCAGCAACAATTCCATACAAACATCCATTATACAGTACAGAAGCAGTGTGCTCACCCGAGCTGCTCCTGTTGCCACCGGCAGCCAATAGGGAGCCAATCCCAGACCACCGTCTCCCCCCACGGAAAGATCCTCAGCATGCCAGCATCCCTGGCATGGTGAGCCGTGCTCACAGAATGTAATATGTCATTAAGCTTCAAACAGCTAGCCTACAGTATTCAGTTCGATAATTCAAAAATAATGATAAAATGATAAAATAAAAGGAGTAAGAGTATATATATTTGAATTCTTTCTCAACAGTCAACACATCTCTTCATAGAGAAAATAGAGATGAACTACAACTACAGTGTAATTTGTATAAATAATCACAACTACAAATGCTAGAATTAATGTTTGTCTATTTTGTTTCCTTTTTGTATGTATGGTGTGTAAATGGATGCCCTGACTAAATAACTAGTTATCACAAGGAGCAGGTCATGTAAAGATAGAAAAGGTGTACTTCTTGTAGTATGGTGCTTCTCTATCAAGTCGAGCAAGTGTTCCTGCCAAAATTGAAACCTGCATCCAGTACACACAAATAAGAAAACATTGCAATACACAACATAATTTATCAGACAATTTCAGCAGTTAGATTTTCATCCGCATCTTTGTAAAGAATGAACCTGTTATGTGCGGCAGGCATTAGGGCCATCCAAATATCCTATATTATCTATATTTCCTTAAATAGATTGGTTACACATTAGGGGCCTGCGCATGCATTAGGGGCTTAAAGCCCTAGATTAGATTAGATTAGTTCCTATTATTAGCAAAGGTTATAAATATTCTGTAATATGTGGTGATTGAATTAAGCAGAAACAATCAATTGTTTCCGGCTTCCTCAGGGCCCCGACTCTCTTCACGCGCGCGACCACGGCACCTGCCCGTCGTCGAGCGCGACTTCTCCCCCACATATTACATGCATCCAAGCAAAATTTTATAGTGCTACTAGAAGCACACATCCAATTAGCATGTTACATTAAAAACATGTCATAATTCTAATTTAAACCAATTTGACTCATGACAAATATTTAATTTGCAAAGCTGTTGGCGCAGGCTTATTTTATTTTTGCAGGCCAAGTTGTGAAATAAGCGTCATCCGGGCCAACCAATGTTAAGTTGTGAAATAAGCGTCATCCGGGCCAACCAATGTTAACAACTAAAACTACTCCGTGGTTGAAAGGCATTATCTTAGCATTAAGAAAATGGGAAAAATTGCATACTCACAGAATTTTAAAGAGGTACTCCGTATATTCACAATGCCTTTCACAGAATTGCCATTGTCAGTCTTGAGTGATGAAATCATAATAGAGTACTCAACATTTAATATTTGATACTTCGGATGTATACAGTCAGACATGGATAGTGTCCGAAAATCAGTGTCACAATCCACATTTGCCCTATTAGGCTTCAGTAGATCAAAAAATATTCTACCATTTGCTCCTCTATGCCAATTCAGATTTAACTAAATAAGTTCCTGATGGAGTGTACGACGGGTGGAACCTACCATTTGCTCCCCTATGTCAATTAAGATTTAACTAAATAAGCTTTTGATGGAGTGCAGGATGGGTGGAACCTTGAAAAAAAGGAAAAACTAAGGCACTAAGGTTTGATGGGGAACAATTCAGAAAGCACGCAACTGCTGTGGTGTGTGATCTGTAGTGTCTAAAAAGGACATTTGATAGAATTTAGGGAACCTTTTCCCAGCTGTCATTTCCGACAACACGGATTTCTACTTGTGCAGTAAAACCATGTTTCCGAAATGATTTTTTCCGTAATATTTGTGGAGCTGCCGTTCCACAGAATGGTGGTGGAGCTGCCATTCCACGTCATCCTAACTGAAAGTAATTGCAAGTTGTACGCTAACACAGAATGAGAAAACAGCACCATAATACAAATCATTGAAAATCCATTAACATCATCCAAACATAAACGGTGTTGCCACTCAAGAAGTAAACATCGCAACATCTGAAAGCTGTGCAAGCTACCCCTATAGTTCTAAGTCGTTTGCCACGCCCCTAAAAAAATACTCATCACAACGGTCTAGAGCTGGCAAGAAACAGCTGATAGTCTACTCTCCATCAGGATCAGCGAAACGAATCGGGGTCGACAACAGAAGGTCGACCTGATCGAGCACGGACGGGAGATGTGCCCAAAGCCAGGCAACGTTGTGAGTACCTTTCAGTACCAGATCAGCGGTATCCTTTACCTCTTTGCCAAGATCTTTCACTTCGCCTAAGAGCCGAAACACATCCTCCTCATCGACCTCATCCTCCTCATCGACACATCCTTCGACTATTTCCTTAGCTTCCTTCGCCAGACGTACGAGCGTAACTCCTGAGTTCTTCAGGAGTCGGAGGTCTTTCAGGAAGCTCCCTTCCAGCTTGGCCTCCTCAGAAACGAGGAGGGGATACAGATCATCCTTGATCTTGTGGAGCTCCAGCGCCACGCCTGCCATCAGCGAGAGGAGATCCATCTGGTCACAGTGCCAGTACCTCCGCTCAAGCAGATTAGGGCAATGCCAGTCCCTCCTCTGAATCAGGTTGACGAGGAGTGCACACGAGTCGCTCGCTATGCGCACGGACTCCAGAGAGACGAGATCTACAGACACGAGCTTCTGATCGGAGCGTTTCTGCAGGGCTTGGATGTCGGCATGGCGGACTATGCGTACGTGGACCATCTTTTCCTTTTGGCGGCGGCGGCGAGACGGAGATGCGGCGGCGGCGGCGAGACGAAGATGCGGCGGGTGGTTGCGGCGGCAGCGAGACGGAGATGGTGCGGGTTGCCTCCACACACACGGCGCGGCACAAAAGAGCGAGCCCGGCGGACGTACGGCCCAATGGGCAACTGGACCAGAATAGCTCAACTCGCACCGCGCTCGTCCCGCCAGCCCAACGGAAACCAGATTTGTTTGGTTGGGGGCCCGCTTGCTTTTCCATTGGGATCGAGGGCCGAATGAATGCTCCAGCAAGAAACAACTCCGCCGCTGGCCCAGGACCCACTCCCTCCACCCACCGGCCCGAAGAAAAGGATGATGGTGAACAAGCCCAAAACTTCCCACGGCAATCCTTCAAGCTTCAAGCTCTCTCTCCGATTCCGATCTGCGAGCACACAGGAACACGGACACAGCACGTCGCCGTCGGCTCCCCGTTGCTGTGTCCGCCCCCTCGTCGGCAAACTCCCACATCAAGCGTGCCCTACACAGCTACCGCAAAGCGACGGCAGGCGCCCATTTTGGCCATGCATGCACTACTCTCACTCGCTCCAGCTGTTACGCATGCCAATGCAAATCAAAGCGCACCGGTCAAACCGCACAGTACCCCAATCACCAGACACCTCTTGCTCATTCCATTTCCTCATGGCCGGTGTCTCTGTCAGGCCGCCGGTTAATTCACTGGCTAACGTGCACACGCCATGCAAACCTCGGGTAGCTAGAGAGCTGCATCTGCGTAGCAGCTTCTTCCTAGCTAGGGCCTAGGCTCGGAGGAGGATCTGATCTCCGCTGCCTGCACTGTCATTGTCCTCCAAGCCTTCTTTTCGCACACATGCTTGTTGCCTGCTAATCTGCTATTTGATAGTTAATTAGCGGCGGCTTCAGTTCTCGTCAGGGAAAAAGGATAATTATTTTTTTGAGGGAAGAAAAAAAGGATAATTATCACTCAGCTATCAGCTTCTAATAAAAAGTAAACATCAAGTGAATAGTGAACTCGCCAGCACTTGATTCACACGCACGCCTTCGAGTATCTATATCTTTGCACTCGTCTCTGGGCGCGCTTGCAGAAGCCAAAAGTTTGAGTTGCGTCTGCTCGATCGGAACTGAGATTCGTGTTCGATCTCTCCTCATCCGGGGAAGATGTGAATGCTTCATGCATGCATGCATGAGCTATGAGGTGATGGATCGATCGCCGTTGACCACCCATTATATTAGTGTTGTTTGCCAAGGTGGCAAGGTAGCTAGCTGCATATATGCGGCCGCATCGCGTGCATGCACGGGTCAGGCCACGCCTCTTGCTTCCTCAACCGAAATCCGGTGTTGTTATCGTGCCGGACAAATTAAAGCAGCTGCATGCGCGCGCGCCCCGGCAAATCTATCGTGCGCGACGTGTGACAGAATTACGTGGCCAGTACAATTGTCCCCCGGGGCGCCCCTGGCCTGGCCATATTCGTATATGGCTATATGCATGGATGGATCGTGGTGGTAGTATCTTGCATTTACTCTCTTTCAGTTTCAAATTGTAAGTTGTTCAGTACTCCGTCCGTTCTAAAATATAGGTTGTTTGACTTTTTCAACAATAAGTTTGACTCGTCTTATTCAAAATTTTGTGCAAATTATCATATTTTTTATGGTGGCTTGCTTTATTGATATAAAATCTTTAAAAATGCCTTAAATTTGACTATATTTTCATAAATTTTTTTGAATAAGACGAGCGATCAAACTTGTGGTTGAAAAAGTCAAACGACCTACATTTTAGAACGGAGGGAGTATATACTACCTCCGTTTCAAATTACTATTCGCTGTTGACTTTTTCTTGTAATGTTTGACCATTTGTCTTATTTAAAAAAATTTACAAGTGTCATCTCTTTTATTTGTGACTTACTTTATCACCACATATACTTTAGGTATGACTTATTTTTTCAAAGCATATTTGGACAAAACTTTTAAATAAGACGAATGGTCAGACGTTGTGAGAAAAGTCTACGACGAATAGTAGTTTAGAACGGAGGGAGTATATACTTTTCTAGATCAATTCATGGGAACACTGGCGGTGGAGTAAAGTCTATTTTATACCCTGAACTCGTAGCAAAGCTTATTTTAGAAAATACCCAGAACTCAACAACCAATGATAATTCGCACCTCACGTTTTCAAAAGTACTCCCCTGCAACTCAGCTTTTATAGCGTCAACTCTTATCGTCCACGCCAGCCTTCGCCAGGTCACCCCGCCTCCACACCTTTTAACCTGTTTCTAGGCCGGCCCAACAAAACCTGAAAAAGGATATATAGGTACCTAAATTGGTCTCGACGAGGACTTGAAGTTGGGATGTCGTCCCACAGTGGCACAACATTAGAGAAAAATGGAAAAAGATTATGTTCTTTACGTCGTCCTCGAAATGATAGCAAGGGTTCTGAATTCTGATATAATGATGAGCATACAACGCATGAGCCGGGCTGATTGATCATAAAGCTTTAGTTGTTAGTATAGGTCTGCATCAGTCGGCTTAATCTGCGTGCTGATGTTTGGGGCTTGATGAACTCGGCAAATGTGGCACTTATTCCCAAGATGGATGGCGCTCAGTCCCGGGGGATTTCCGCCCGATCAGCTTGATGCATAGTGTGGCCAAGATTGTGACCAAGGTTCTGGCAAACCGTTTGGCTCCACACCTCAATGAGCTGGTCTCACCTAGTCAATCTGCTTTTATAAAAGGCAGAAGCATCCATGACAACTTCCAGTACGTTCAAGGCGCGGTTAATCACTTCAGCACAAAGACCCCAATGCTTTTCATGAAACTGGATGTAGCCAAGGCCTTTGACAGTGTGAGATGGGAGTACCTGCTGGAGGTTCTGCAGAGGAAGGGGTTTGGCCAGAGATGGCGGGATTTGCTGTCCGTCATCTGGGCATCTAGCTCATCAAGACTACTGCTCAATGGCGTTCCTGGGAAACCAATTCAGCACAGGCGTGGCCTTCGTCAGGGTGACCCATTATCGCCTATGCTATTCATTTTGGCGATGGACCCGCTGCAAAGATTGCTAGATAAAGCAACGCAAAGCGGCCTGCTGAGCCCCATAGGCTCAGACCCAATCCGCATCAGGACCAGCCTATACGACGATGATGCAGCGCTGTTGATCCGGCCAACAGTCGCCGATATCCAGAACGTAAAGGCCGTTTTGCAGACCTTTGGGGATGCCACAGGGCTGCACACCAACATTCAGAAGTCAGAACTATATCACATAAGCTGCACCACCATGGATATGACGCCTATCAATGAGGCATTTCAAGGCAGGATTGGACAATTCCCTTGCACATACCTTGGTTTGCCTCTCCACCTGTGAAGAACACGTCGAGTAGACGAACAGAAGTTGGTGGATAAGATTGCCTCGCGCCTCCCAGGCTGGAAGGGACGGCTGCTCACCAAAGCTGGAAGGCTGGCCATGGTTAATTCGGTGCTTTCCTCCATTCCGGTCTACTACATGACAAGCTTTCAACTGTCCAAATGGGCAATCAAGCGTATAGACAAAATCCGTAGAAATTTCCTATGGAAAGGCAGTGGGGATGGCCGGCATGGCAACTGCCTGGTAAATTGGCGTAGAGTGCAAAGAACAAAGAAGCTTGGTGGACTGGGGGTCAAGGACTTGGACTGTTTCAACAGAGCCCTTCGATTACGATGGCCATGGCTTCGGTGGACGGCACCAGATAAGCCCTGGCAAGGACTGCCAATCAAACTCAACCAGACTGAACTGTGTCTGTTCCGGACATGCACATCAGTGACAGTAGGGAACGGAGACAGAACCAGTTTCTGGAAGGATAGTTGGTTGAATGGTCAGGCGCCGATGGACATTGCACCCGATTGTTACAAGCTGGCGAGGAGAAAAAACATGACAGTTCGGAAAGCACTTGCAGCTCACTGCTGGATGAGGGGCCTTAGGCGTATTTCTCCAGAAGCGGCCCTCCGCCAGTTCGTGGCATTATGGGAGCAGCTCCAACCGATTGCTCTGAATGCCGGGATTGAAGACCAAATTATATGGCGACTCACTGCCAATGGACAGTACTCTGCTGCCTCGGCATACAACATCCAATTCCTGGGGGCCTATGCTGACGGCAAATGGGAGCAACTATGGCAAGCAAAGGTGGAGAATAAATGTCGTTTCTTCATGTGGCTGCTGTTACAACAGCGACTAACGACGGCTGATCGCCTAAACAGCAGAGGTGGCCAGGTGGACCCAATTTGCAAACTTTGCAGATGTCGGCAGGAGAGCACATTGCACATGATAGCTACCTGTTCCTACACAAAGGCCATCTGGCGTAAGGTTGCGCACTGGGGAGCTTTTCAGTTGCCTGCTCGTAACGGCGACGGTCTGACTGTTAGCAAATGGTGGGAGGCAATGGTCCAAGTTGGACAGGGGACACTCAACAAGCATTTACAGATACTGATCTACACCCTGTGGAACGTCTGGAAGGAACGCTGCAGGCGGATTTTCGATAATAAGGCGCTGAATTCAGCCCGGGTGCTGGTATTGATAAAACATGATGTCTCTGTTTACCAGCGGGCGCACAGGGACCTGGGAGTGACGTAATCAGGGGCAACGTAGCCAATGTACAGCTCTTAGTTTCTAGATGTTATATTTAGTAGTTTCTCGTTAAGTTCCTTGTAAATACACTGTTTCTTCTCCTACTATGAATGAAAAGGCAGAGCACCTGCTGTATTTGCTCAAAAAAAAGGTCTGCATCAGTCGGCTTACGCTGCATGCTGTGAAACCAAGATATCTATCACGAATCATGCCAAAGTTTATCACAAGGATAATGCAATCTACCAGCTGCTTCTGTCCCGTGTATGATATGCATATATATGTGCAAAAACTGAGCATATATCAAGTTGAGCACACACGAAAGCAAGCTCTGCTCCAGTGTCTCCTGATCTTCGAACACTCCCCATCAAACCCTCCCCATCGTGTGATTTGTAGGTTACGTGGCTAACAGTGGCATTCTCATAGGTTTAACTCATCTTGTCGCCTCTGATGGCGAACCGGCTGATATAACTAGCCGGCTTGCTGACACTTGTGAGCGCCTACTCATTACAATAAAACTTTATCCTCAAGTGCCGGTCGGTCGCTAAGCGCCAGCGTAAAGCAATTTAATTAGTAGACCTTCGTCAATGGCTCAAAATAGACCACCTAATGTCTGAAGTGAGCAATCTATACTATTAGCATATATTTCTTTTCAGATCAGATAAGCTCTGCACGCGTGCTCCATGGACTGAATCCTCAGAAATCATACCATTAAGCTATAAGTTGCTCGAGTCAAACATCTGTTTTTCACGATTCTAATCATCTTTTCACCCCAACAAGTGAGTCATTCGTTTGTCGAAGTACAACGAAACTACTTTACGATTGCAGTAATGGAATACTATGTGGAATTTGTGACAGAAATGGAGAGCTTGTGAGACTTTAGCTTACTGAAGGTCTGATGAAACAGCCATCAGTTATGTTCGCCAACGCTCAAGAACACAGCAAGGCATACCTGCACTGCGCGCGAACACTCATTAAAAGCATGGAACCAGCCGGCAGCTGAATACTGACAAGTTAATTGCTCACGTACAAATTTTTCAAAAAAAAAATGCTCACGCACAAAAATGAGTAGTGGTAGGTAGAAAACCATGGATGAATTCAGAGATGGGAGTGAATTCTTTGTCCAACAAAGTTACCAAGGAGTACCAACTCCGTCAAAGATGGGAAGCAAATCCTCTGCAGACTCACCCCAAAGATGCTCTCTCGCTCTGAAGATGCAACCGCATAATCCATCCAGTCCAGTTTGCTTTTCTGAACCAAATCAAACGCAGGCATATATGCATGGTATGCACCAGACATCCATAATCATGCATGACATTTGCCTTCAGTAGTTCAGTTACAGTAGTGAAGTGACGAAAAACTCGAAAGCATCCTTCTCAATTTCAGAGAGATGCCCCTTACTGTCACGCTCTTACAACGCCACCCCCCTCTATGTGCATACACCATTACTCCGTACACCATACAGTAGTATTTCTCTGACATCCCTTACCACATTATATTGTGATCTTGTAGGGATAAAAACGGAAAAGGGGGAGCTCAAAGCTCGAGCGGAAACAACCGATGTCAGAATTCCGCCAAGAGCTCTTCCTCTGGCGAGTGCTCCGCCGGCGACGGCGACGGCGGCGGCTGGTGAAGCTTATCGAAGTACTCCACCACGCTGAATCCCTGGCAGGATACAATGTCATCGGCCGGCGGGGGGATGTAGGGCGGCCGGGACACCTCTCCGAGCAGGTCCCACGCCACCCCGGCGAAGAACGGGTGCGCCCGGACCTCGTCGGCGCCGCCGGCAAACCCCAGCCTCCGCGCGGGATCCTTCTCCAGCAGCCTCGTGATGAGGTCCGTGAGCTCCGGCCACCGCCGCCGCGCCTCCGCCGAGAAATCCGGCTCCCGGAGCAGCACGTTCCGGAACGTCTCCTTCCGGCACCGGCCCCTGAACGGCGTCCGGCCGTGGGACATCTCGTAGACGAGCACCCCGAGCGCCCACCAGTCGACGGCGAACTCGTGCCCGTCGCCGCGCACCACCTCCGGCGCCACGTACTCCTCCGTGCCCACGAACGAGAAGGACCGCTCGCCCGCCGCCACCGCCGAGCAGAGGCCCGGGAGCCTCTTGCCGCCGTCCGTCGGAGACACCCGCGCCGACTTGGCCTTCTTCACCTGATCGACGCCGCCGCCGCCGCCGCCGCCGTCGACGCTTCTGCTGAGGTACCAGGCGAGGTTCCGCGGCTCCTCCTCCTGTCCGGAAGTTGACGCGGTCACCGCGGACTCGCTCCGCTTAAAGACGCGCTTCAGGTTCAGGTGGTGGTGCCGGCCCCGGCCGTGGCTCTGGAGGTCTGGCGGTGGCGGCGACGACGTGGCGGAGCACGACGACGAGGTGGACGTGGAGGGCGACCTGGGCGGGAGCTGCCGGGAGAGGTCAAAGTCGGTGAGCGTGACGTGGCCGTCGGCGCGGAGGAGCACGTTCTCGGGCTTGAGGTCGCGGTACGCGATCCCGGCGGTGTGGAGCTCGGCGAGCGCGGAGACGACCTCGGCGGCGTAGAAGCGGACGGCGGCGGGCGAGAAGACGCGGTCGGGCTGCGCGTGGCGGAGCTCGTTGAGGTCGCCGCCGGGGCAGTAGGGCAGCGCCCACGCCAGCAGGCCGGGTGTCTCGGCGCGGCCGAGCAGGGACGGCAGGTGCGGGTGGTGCGCCAGCCGCGACAGCACGGACACCTCCCACCGCGCGCGCCGCGCGGCGTCGGCGGCCGCGGCGGGGGAGCGCTTGTCGAAGACCTTGAGCGCGTAGGGCTTCCCGCCGCCGCCGCCGTCGCCGACGAGGAACACCGTGCCCATGGCGCCGCGGCCCAGCACGCGCGCGGCGCGCACGGCGTCGAGGTCGATCTCCATGGGTGGCGGCGTCGTCGTCAGTGGCACGAGCACGGGCGGCTAGCTAGCTCTCTCGCGCGCGCTCGGGTTGTGCGTGCCGTGTCGTGGCGTGTCGCGCGCGCTTGTTGCCAAGGCCGAGGGCGTGGCGATATAAGGGAGGCGGGTAGGGGCCGGCTCATCATAAGGTGGCAGCTTAACTGGTTCGCTTGTCTTATCTCTGTTACCCCCTGCAGAAGAAAACAAATCAAGTGGCGTTGCCACAATGCCACTCTGAGGATAATTCTATTGTTGCCTCCGGCATGGATTTGGCGTTTCTTTGTTTTCCATCAGCTCGTCATCAGTTTTAGCCATAGCAAAATTAATTATATGCTTTACAGAAAATTTTGTCTAAGCCGTTGTGTGGATGAAAACTATGCACTTTGGACAATAAACCTCAGTACCTAGATTTATTTTTTTTCGCGACCGTGTACCTAGATTTATTTAAAACTGTCGAATCTCTAAGGCTATCACTAGAATCAGTTTAGTTTTTCACTTCACCAGGAGTCCAGGACATTTCACCAGCTGGTTACAAACAATGCAGGATTCAAGTCTGATTGGTACGGCTAAATCAAATGAAAATCGCTGAAACGATCATTTCAGCTGGTGGTTGGACGAGCCAATAACAATGATTCTTGCACCGGTTATTCAGTTGCTTTAGTAGTACGTGTAGTACTATACGCCATTTTTTTTAAATCCAAGAAGAGGTAGGGAGAGCCGGAGAGAGAGGATTATATATGAGATCAGTGGGCGTGGAGCTCAATGCGCGAGAAAGCACAAGCTGGGCTCTACACGTGTGGACAGTAGCAGGAATCACGAGGGAATTCCTTTTCAGGGACGGCTCAATTCAAACGAGTATTCAAATGCAAAAGAAAAATGATTGGTCACCAATCATGCGGATGCAACGGGACGGGCATATTCCGATTTGGCCGGTGTTCACTTAGCTTCAAATCCAAAACTTCTCTCAAACTTTCTCTCTCCAATTTTCACTATTCACTGTCACGTCAAATCTCTCTCATCATGCATGGAGCATTAAATATACCTAAATAAAAAAACTAAGTGCATGGTTTTGATGTACACGACGAGACGAATCTTTTGAACCTAGTTAGGTCATGGCAGGATAATGATTAGCACAAACAAACGAAAAGTGCTACAGTGCGCTACAGTGTTCGATGTGATATTTTCACCCAAATTCACATTCCACGTTCCAGCTAGGTGAACACCGCCTTGGGTGTCGATCGTACGGGCTAATCAACGGGGTAAATCACTTGTAAAATCGACGCAAATGGCACATGACAAAACATGGTGGACTCGATGGGATGCGTCGTACCGAGAATTTCGCTCGGGATGCGGCTCGTGCCTTTGTTCCCTTGTTTGCACATGTACTTGAATCTCTGAATTCTGATGGAAATGGAGCGAACGAACAAACAAACATGAAACTACACAACAAGATCGTCCTTCAGGCTAACTCCAACAACGATGGGCAAAATGGAAGTGCATTTCGTTCATTTGCATTGTGAAGGGAAACGAGGAGGCTACGTTAGCACGTACAAAAACTCGTTTACCCGAAAACAGGAACAATAGCAGTTATAGATCACGGATCGTTACCACTAGATGCGCAGTTGCAGCGGAAGCCGTCTCGATGTAGACGAATGCGTCGAAGTGGCACTGCCGTGCAGTTGCTCACGTCCGTCTGGTCCTGCACGTGCGGTTCGTCCTTGTGCTCCAAGCGCAGCACCTCCGAGGTATCCACACGTACGAGGATGGAAACGTCGCGCGCCGGACTGCTAGGTCCGCGAGCACGATGAGGAGAGGGCGTAGGCAACGCGGCTGTTGCTTGAAAGTCGTGTCCTTTTCAGGAGGGGTTTGGTCTATATTTATTGGGAGAAAATTTCCCACACCATCTTCCATTAGCAATATGGGATTAATAGATAGTGTACTCATTCCCTCAGTAATGGGCTTTACAACATTTGTGGCCCATTATGACTTTAACGCCCTAATGGATTAAATCAATCTGAGCCCACTAGTGGATCGAATCCAGTTGGCTCTACGGCATATTTCCAACAGTCTCCCACTTGCACTAGAGACAATCACAT
This sequence comes from Echinochloa phyllopogon, assembly GCA_033239725.1. Classification (NCBI taxonomy): domain Eukaryota; kingdom Viridiplantae; phylum Streptophyta; class Magnoliopsida; order Poales; family Poaceae; genus Echinochloa; species Echinochloa phyllopogon. The sequence continues at coordinate 40,959,456 of BTCW01000002.1, read as the reverse complement.
AGGCAAGTTTTTCTGTGTTCCAAACCTCTTAAGTGTGTGACCCTATGGGTTCACGTACACATAGACATAGTTCGAGTACTCCTACTCGGTCCAATAGTTGATAGCGGCCTCTAGCAAGACGTGTCAACTACTCAACTCCCATGCGTACGTAAAGATCATATCAGACGAACCACCACAACATCACGTACAAGCTATTCCCTTTGCCTCACGATATTTGGTCTAACTCCAAGTCATACCTCTCTTTCTCGAATCTGTGAGTCAGATCCTGCAAGAGGTTAACACTTAACCTAGCATGGCCATGCATTTCTTGATCTGATCACTCGAGGGGCCCAGAGATATCTCTCTCATATAGAGAAGGGCAAATCTCATCTTGATTGACCACGCCTCATAGCATACTTCCTGACAAACCCGAAAACCACCTTTATAACTACCCAGTTACGGAGTAGCGTTTGACGGTCCCTAAGTAGGTCAATTCACATCTTGAGTACATGCGACAATCTTAGATCTTAGGACAAAACATATGCGTTGTGAAAAGAGATAAACATACAACAAAATCTCAAGTTGGGTCAGTCCAGCCCCATGTCATACATGTGCCCACATTATTAGTTTGACATCTCCATGTCCATGACTTGTGAAACACAGTCATCAACTAATACACGTGCACAGTGGATACATCGCACGTGCAAAATTGGCCGTCTCCAATAACATGAGGCAAAAGCAAAATCCAAGCCGCAGCACTCTTCCCATCCTCCGCACCCGGCGCCGGCGCCGGCGCTCACGCTCCCGCCCCACGCGCAGCTCGCCGTCGGCGGCTCGGCCTCTGCTCCACGTTCCCGGCGGCCGCTCCTCCTCCCGCGCGCAGCCGGCCTTCTCCTCTCCCGCGCACGGTCGGCCTCCTTCTCCGCCTGCGAGCGGCCGGCCTTCTCCTCTCCCGCGCGCGACGGGCGGCGGCGGCGAAGCTGCGCCGGTGACGACGAGGACGGAGCGCCAGCGGAAAGGCGAGCGCGGCACGTTCCAGGGCACCGCGAGTTCACCGGTGCGGTTCGCAGCGAGGATTGATGGCGGCGCGGTGGTCGACGACGAGCGACGGCGGAGGAGAACGGCGGCGAACGGCGGCGGACCTACACGGCGAAGGAAACGTCGGGGTGAAGGCCGGCGGAGGAGGAGGAAGGGCTAGAACACGAGATGGTGGGCTCGGACGGCAGCGAGACTCATCGGCGACGAAGAACGACGGCGGAGGCGGAGCTTCGGGCGGCGGCGGCAATGGAGGAAGAGGAAGAGCGCGGCAGGGTCGGGGACGCTCTCTTGGTTGGCGTCCTGGGGGCCCGGCCGACCGTCGTCGTCGGCAACCACGGCTCCGCGGATGCGCCGCCATCGGGACCATGCCACCGGGATGCGCCGCCACGTTCCCTGCTCCGGTGAGGTAGCCGCCGGACCTTCTTCTCTTAGGCGCTGCCGCCGGACCTTCTTCTCCCGAGCCGCCGCCGCCTCCTCCTTCTCCCGCGCGCAGCCTCCCCTCTCCCGCGCGCGCTGCAGCAGATGCCTTCGAGGAGAGAGGCGATGCAATTTTGCATCCCCTCTCTCCTCCAGAAGCATTTTGCCTCACCCGTTGCCTCTTCTGTTGGAGGCCTTCTCCCGCAGGCACAGTGCGTTCGATAGGTGAAAATGGCTCTCCCTTCCCTTGTTGGAGTCAGCCAGTAGAGTTCAGTGGATCAGAACGTACCAATCCAGGCCAAGGTTGCGGGGCAAAGTCGAGATTCTAGATTGAATGTGAAATCTTAAAGTGAGATCTTTAAGATAAAAGATAGAAATTATAGATATTACATCAAGATGGCATTTATGTAAAAATGTACGACAGAATCGAGTAATTTTGATTCGATTCAAGTAATTTTGCGCGTCCTACCTGAATCAAAATCTTTTCTTCGAGGACGCGCAAAAGCCTTTCACGCAAGTCAAAGTGTATGAGGTATAAGTGCTCATCAAGACTAGAACTACCTTCCTTTATGCAGATCTTTGTCATAGCAGCTTGGGAACTCTGGAAAATGCGGAAAGAACGGATCTTTGATAGGGGTAGTGTTAGCATTCGGAAATGGTCTTTGATGTTCAGAGATCAAGTTCTCCTTCAGCTTCTTCGGGTCAAAGAAGAACCTAGATTCCCAGTTACTCAATGGCTAGAATCAGTTTTGTAATGTCTTATTTTCTTAATTAAGTTCTGTGGGGGAACTCCCCCACAGTTTCCATTAAAAAAAAGTTTATGATGTATTGTTTACGATCTTGCATCGGCACCACCACCATGAAAGCTTCTTCCACCTAAAAAGATCTACGGTGTAGATAAGGATTGTTGCATAACATCTTATTCTGAGAGCGAGAAAGAAAAGTCATGGACTTACTCTGTGTGGTTGGTTTGCTTTTTCTGAATATGCATCTTTTTCAGATGAGACTTGAGCATGCAGAAAGGGCCAGAACCACGCATGTGGCCAAAATCAGAGCTGAAGTTGACATCATGCTTAGGGCCACCTAATTACAGTGTTGATGGGCTTCTATTATATATTACTGCCTATCTATCTTGTGCGATTTAATTGGCAAGCTTTTTTTGTGTGAATGTTTCGTCATGCTATTGATTTAGTAATGCGGTTGCAACTTGCTTCTTCTCTCATAGCGTATGTTTGTGTGTGCAGCTTGCTTTATGTTTCTTTTATGCTACTAGGCCAAATGGTTGTACATTGCGATGCATCTCCAATAAAAAAATATTAAAGTTTAAATTCACCAGTCACAAATATTTATATTTGAACATGCAAAATTAGATGTAAAGTTTCATCAAACCCATGCTAAGCTAAAAGAAAATACACGATTAATAAGTGTGCACAAAAAAAAAAAATCCTTCAATCAATAATCAATACACATACTACATGTAAGCATAAATCAGCGCACGTTTTCTTATTTTAGCTCGATCTACTATTTGTTTTACTCGAACAAGTTAGGCTCTGTTTGAATCCATATTAGTTCTAATAGTTAGCTAGTCAATAGCTAATAGGTGCGCAAGCTAACTTGCCTTGCCTAGCGATGTAATCGCTCCAAAAGAGAGGAGAAAAAGAGAGGCATATTTTCCCCTCCCGCTCGGTCGCCCCCGCTCGGGCGACGCGAGCGGCGCCGCAACCGCCGCCTCTCCCCTCCCCTCCCCTGCCGCCACCGGAGAGGCCCGCCGGAAGTCCACGTGGACCTCCAGGACGGCGGCGGCGGGGCCACTTCGGCCGGCAGTGACGTCTCCGGAGCGGCGGAGCTTCGCGCGGCGACCCTACCGGCCATGGTGATGGCGGCGGCGCGGGGCTGCAGATCCGGTGCCCATAGGGCCAGATCCGCCCCCCTCCCCCCCGTCGGATCTGGTGAGGCGGCGGCGTGTGTTGGGGGCCCGGGCGAGCGGCGGAGCGGAGGCGACGGCGGCCGTGTGCGGGGCGATGGCCGGCGGGCTGATGCGAGCGGAGGCCATGGCCCTGACGCGGGACGACGAGCGGCGGCCGGGCGGCGGGGCGTCGGCCTCGCTGCTACGGCGGAGGGCGTGCGCTCCCAGCAAGCGAGCCCGGCGGTGAAGCCCTGGCGCGAGAGGACATGCGGCGGCGGGTGTCGCCGGCAGAGGTCAGGGTGGCGGGCTCGCGGGGCGTCGTGGCCGCGGTTCGAACACGCGGCGAGGCGCGGCCGGCTAGGTGGCCGGCATACAGTGCGCGCTTGCGGCGGTGTTCTGGGAGGGCCGCCGTGCGGGCAGGAGGCCACGCGGAGGCAGTGGAGAAGTTCGGGCGGCAGCATGGTGTGCGGGACGCGGCGGAGGCGCCGCCCTGGTTTTTCGGAGTTGGTGTCAAGCCGGGTACGTGCAACATGGGTTGATGCTCTGGGCGAAAGCCATCGCCGGCTTATGCTGGTGCAGATGACGGCGGTGCCTTGGGCGTCGCTCCCCTGTTGAGGGCGTCATTATGGAGCTATACCCTGTTGCGCGGGGTTCTCTGGGTGAAAACCCTATCCTATAATGGACAAGCGACGACGGCGCCATTGGTGTCGTTTCCTCGTTGGAGGCGTCGTCTTTAGAGACCCTACTCGGTCTCCAACACGGCTTGCTCCGACGACCGGGGTTGGCTATTCCATCACGGGACAAGCTCAAGGGTGTTGTTCTTCCTCACATCTTCGTGTGGGGGGAAGCAACGCATTGATTCTGACCACGACGCCGGTCCGGTTGCCCGGGGAGGTGCTTTGGAGGTGGGGCAACATGCTCGCTTTCTTGACGGCAACACAAGGAACGAGTCCATAGCATGGAGGTGTGGCGGACGTGGCGAGGCCCCCCGCGCACGAGAGGAGGCGTCCAACGGCGGATTCGGCGAGGCCCCCGCGCGTTGTTTTGCTCGGACTCGGCGTCTTTCATCCCGTCGGATAGGTCCTGCATGGTTGCAACATCCACGAAGGCGTCTACCTCCTTTGTTTTCTCTTCCAATATCGGATCGCGTCGGAGATTGGATGCTTATAGGGGTTTGGCATGTGGGTGGGAGCTGCGGCTTTGGTCTCTCTCCGCTGCCGGTGTGTGGGTGGCGGCCGGTGTGTGGTTGTGAGCGGCTCCCCGGGTTGATGTCTCAATCCAACCGGGCGAGATTTAGTTTTTATTTCTCTTCGGTTTTCCTGTCTATGGCCTTCCAAGGTCGTAGACTTGTATTTTCTTCTGCTATATCAATGAAACACGCGCTATCTCGTGCGGTTCGTTCAAAAAAAATAGCTAATAGGTGCTAACTATTATTTTTCTAACTATTAGTATGGGTTGTTTGGATCCACTTGCTAATAGTTGTTGGATATATAGTTAATTTTGAACTATTAATATATCTAGCAGCTCTCAATCTGTTATGAATTTATGAACTAGGGGGTGAACTAGTAATAGTTAGCAGGTTTATTAGTAATATTTGATCCCTATCAATTTGAGATGCTAACTATTAGTGCTAATGGATCCAATCAGGATCTTATAAGATCCTATGGATCTTGTCTAAAGAAAATGCACCGGAAAAAAAGCCAGGTTTGCCTTAAAGAAATATGTGCTGGCAAGTGTTATATACGTACATACGCTCTGTCCCTGTCAATTTTCATTTTCATCATGTGTTAGTTCATGATTATGGGATGCTCCATCAACAGTGGCAACGTGAAAGAGAGAGAGAGAGAGAGTAATCATTATTTGCATTATATGTCATGATGTTGCAACAGCTATTATGTGTGTTTTACCTATGGATTTGTACTAAATCGTGTTGATGCATGAGAACCTTACTTGAACAAGTCTATTCAAGGTGATCCACGGAGTGAAGCTGTTTTGATTATGAAGCTTGTCCAAATATCAGAGACTGGTTAAGATCCAATCATCCAACACCAACACTACAAATTTCTTCTTATCTGACCTTAATTGCGTCCATCATATTATACTCTTTCACCATTTTCTCTTTTGCGCTGATGATGCATGGTCGACTAGTACTGTTTTCGATAACAACTTATAAGGTCCTCTATGAAAATGAACCTGCAGAAGTCACTAAACCTTAAGAAATATACCAATTCTATATTTTGCATCACATCGTCAGTTTCATATTCTCATCATGTGTTAATGATTATGGAAGGATTTCCTTTTATTTTAAGTGAGTGGTATGATGCTGCACCACCAACTGTTCCAACATGCACCAACCGCCGGAGCAGGTTGGTTTCAACTTGATACTTCTCATAGTATGTGACTATGTGTGTCAGTGAGCCCGCCCGCGAGAGAGAGGGGGTGTGCGAGAGGGGAGAGTTGTGCAGGAACCTTTACCTTCTTTTTTTTTGAAACGATTTTCCTTCTTTCTTTTATGCAGAATGACACCGTTCGGTTACTTTTATGCAGAATGACACCGTTCAGAATGCAGAATGGGCCCTAGATCAATTATTCAGGTCTATATTGTGAGTTGTGACTACTGACTAACTACTTTTGGCTGCCATGCCAGAGTGCCTGTGTATACTAGGTCCACCACAGTAGTGCCAGTGTCTACCAGCAACAGTGTACATACATGTATTGAGCTGTATATCTATATCATTTGAGTATGTGACAAAATATCGCACTCCTTTTTAATTATTTTGAAGAATCCAACATGAAGAGATGCCCTATCTACTCATCATGAACTAGGGGACATCTAAAGATGCCCTGAAATCCAGCATCAAGTTGTAGCAATCTAAATGGCCTAACTTGGGAGAGGGCCAATAATCTTCATTCAAGTTTCCTAACCCAAACAGAAAAAAAATCCATATGGACGACCGCATATATATATATATTAGTGTTACATGGTACATTTGTTCATTAGCTAGTATAAAGGTGTACTTGTCTTGAAAAAACTTACGTGGAGTTATCTTGAAGATATAGGGTCATCTACTCGGCTGACTTTTGTTCTCTTGCAAGAGAACGTCTGATTGCTAATGGGTGAAGTTTGATGGACAGAATATACATTATCTCATTTCTGTCTCTTGTAGAGACTTATAATTGTTGGTGGAGCCCCCCAGCCTGAATATAAGGGCACTGGGGCACCCTTAGGCCTTAGCTACACATATAATACTATCCATCTGCAACAAAGTGACTGTACTAAGTTCCCTAGTTGCATATCCTGACATTTCAACCTACAACCATGCTTCGTCGCTATTCGAGTATTAGTTCTCTAATAAGGACTAAGGTACGACAAGACTATTAGCATGACTGAATCACATGTTTTTTATATTTTCTTTAAAAAAACAGTTTATTTCATATCTCTAGTAATTGAATTAGGATTTGCATATCTGACATGGTTCCTTATCTTTCCATATCTCTAGAAGAGTCCTGCTACTTGCACTGCTAGCAATTCGTATGTTCAGAGGCCGGGGCGGAGACGATACACAGACAGCACTCATGCTTGGCTAAGAGGACCATCATATTAGCAGGTACAGGATCATGCCCCGTCCGGTTTGGTCAAGGCTTAAGACCTCGTTAGGTACGGTGGTCGCCATTATCACCAGATAATGAGCCGAAACCTTGTTTGTTCGTTCCTGAGAAGACAATGATTGCGCGAACAGACATGGTCGGCCAATGTGGTCAAGCGTGGCGTGTGTTTGTGCTCGTCACGCAGCTGCAGGACTCCAGGATCGATCACGCTGTTTGCTCCCTAGCTCGGCGCTTAATTCGGCGTGTGTTCTTGCCTTGTGTACATGCATGTTGAGTAACTTGTCAGCAAGTACGTACTGATCAGTGGTGAGGGAGATAGCTTATATTAGCCGGTAGCCCCTGGTCATTAACAAATCCGGAAGTGGAAGACGCTGAGGTCGTAAAGGGAGACGGGGAGTCGCCAACGTGCGAGCCCACCAGTGCAGTGCGGGCAGCTAGAGAGGAGGAATCGAAGAGGAACTCATCGTCCTTTTTTTCTATTGCCGGCCTTGTCGGCCATTACGCTGCAATCTGCGGCCGCAAGCGTTGTATACGAGTAGACCAGAGGAGCTAGTGCTTGCCACTGACGACTTGAGCATGGTGTCGTAACTGCAGTGAAGTGTTTCCTGGCCGTGCAAAGGAGGGACAGCCACAGGAGTGGTATAACGTGGTAGGAAAAGCTTTTGATGAGCTCCTCCATTCAGTCAGTGCACACCCTTGTCTTCTCTTTGCCTAATCAGTGATGAGCTGATGATTGATTAGGAGGGGGCATAATCAGTAGCCAAAAGGATCTATCTCCTCGATCTGACCTTTGGCGCCACGAGGAAAGGAGTGGTTTGAGTGAGGCAACCGAATTGGGATCACTGCTTGCACTATTGTTGCTTTTCTTTATTATTTACGAGTTACTGATTAATCTGAGGTGCGGTCATATCGATTAGCAAGGAGAAGTCGTGTCATGTAGGCTGCTGTTCGGTAAAGCAGCTCAAAAAGTAGTCAAAGCTGATGCTGTTCAGGCTTCGGAATGCCGCAAGCTGAACCTCACCAACCGTGACTACTGGCACAGTGGCACTGATGTGGTCGTGCCTATAGAATCGTCGTGTCGGCTCTCGGGCCCGTCAGGGCGCCCAGCCCACCATGTGGGTCCACGCCTATATGTTTGCTTTCTTAGCGGTACAATTGGGCTCGTTGGGCCGAACGCGCGAACAGGCTGCAGATATATGTCGTCCTCCACTCCTCCACATCTCCCAAAGGCCCCCGCTCGCTGTGCCGCGATATCCTGGGCTAAAAAAGGAAATATTGACGGAGTCATGGGCGGGAAAATTTCGTGGCCTGACCCGAGCGCATTTTGACTTGAAATTCCTTTTGACTTTCCTGGTTTTTAAGCTCGGCTCGGCTGTGTCGGTCGGCCCTTGCCACCAGCTGGCAAAGGATCAGGTTCACTCGTGGGCAGCTGAGCTCGGAATCTTCTAGAAACAACGCTGCGTGTCCCCATTCCTCTATCCAAAGCCTACGTGTCCACCCAAGCTCGGCTCTGCTCTCTTCGCGAAGGCGCACGCTTCGCCATTTGGCGAAGCTACACTGCTATATCTATCCATGTCAAATCTGAAAGTGGAATGATTCTCTTGGCACTACCTGAAAACTCGATGGGTTCTTGTGGCAAAGGCTCCCTTTTTTAGTCTCACGGCCACGACCCTCGAATAACCTTTGACGAATTAGCCGATAACCACAGACGAGACAACCCAGGTAAAAGTAAAACTTGGGTCGCTGCTGCCACGCGCCGGTCCAATAAGAAATTTGCACGAGCACCCACTCGAGGAAGGAAAAACAAGAGTTACTGCCTTTACTGGTTCAACGAACGCGCTGCGCCGCTGACCGTCGCTGTTCATCGAGCAGACGAAGTTAACAAACCTCCCTCTCTACTGTACGCATCGACAAGGAGCACAACTCGCTAACCATCACCAATAATTTAATCTATCATCAAACCGAGTTATAATTAACTGCGGGCGACCGATCACCGGCGAACAGGTCAGCGCGCGGCCCGCCGGAGCCGGTCAGGGGCGGCGATGGCAACCGCGCGGAAAAAGACGAGGCGGACCCGGCCGGGCGGCCGGCCAATGCCTAGCGTCACGAGCGGAGAAGGAAGGCGGGTGGCGTGCGTCTCCACTGCGGTCGGACCGGACCATGTGGCGCCTCGCCGTCTCCACGACAGCGACCGCCGGCGCGCGACACGGCGACGGGCCCCCCGCCGATAATGCAAGCGATTCCATCATCGAGCCGGGTGGGCGGCATAATTCCGCCGCGGAAAAGATGATGACCTGACTGATTGCTTTCTCATTCTCCGGGTCAGCAACAATTTTTAGGCGAAGAAAAATCGAAATACGGGATCGGCGGAGATGAATGATTAACGATGAGACTGCCTGAATGATTGAGCAATCATCCCGTCGCGTTGGTGTTTTGTTTTCTGTACGAAGATTGGGGAAGAAATGTCAAATGTATTAGTTTTGCACAAAGTTGCGTGTGACAGGTACATACACCCAATCCATTTGTTCATCGTTTCTTCCCTCGACCTCAAACCTCAACCACCGCGGCTGATAAGGCATGACCACCACCATATTATTACACTATTCTTTGTCCACCTCTTTTTTTTCCTCCCATTCCCATTAGAAAATCATAAAAAAGGAGATTGAAATCAAATACTTTGAACTTTCGAAGAACAGCATAATAACAACACCAAAGGCCTGCTTGTTCCATTTACATGGATGTGTATGTGTGTTTTGCTTTGTGGATGCGGGAATTGTTTGTCTCCGTCGTCGATCAGAACCTAACGATCTTGGCGGCGCGCACCACCGGGTTGTCCCTGGCGATGGCGTCCCTGGCGGCGCCCTTGTAGTCGTAGCTGCAGCCGTGCCGGTCCGAGTACCGGTGCGCGCCGCAGAAGAGCTCGCCGCACCGGCAGCGGAACCCCGTCAGCCCCACCCGCTTCCGGCAGCTCGAGCACCGGTTCGCCGACGCCCTCGCCGGGGCCGCCACGGCGGCGGGCCCGTCAACGGCCGGAGAGGCCGGCTCCACGGGCGGCGCGTCCACCGGCGCCGGACGCGGTGCCGCGGCCGGCGCGGGGACCGAGGAGGAGGAGGGGGAGGCCGGCAGCGGCGGCGACGGCATCGATGACGCCGTGGCGGCGGAGAAGCAGCTCTGGCACAGGTTCTGCGTGGCTGGGTTCCCCGGGAAGCCGCAGTTGTTGGCGCAGAGCGTGATCTCCGGCGCCCGGAGCTCCGTGGGCTCCTCCTTCTTGTCGCGCTGCGCCATGCGTGCCGCAGCCGTGCGCCTGCCTGCCTCTGGCCTGGGGGCACGCACGTACGCGGCGCGGTGGCGCTTTTCCGGAGGAGGCTGGGGAGAGGGGACGGACGCGGAGGAGGCTGGCTGCGGGTCGTGTGGGAGGGGAGGACGCGGCTGTGATCGGCGAGGAGCGAGGAATGGACGGGAGGCGCCCGGGCCTTTTTATCGGGGGAAAGGAAGGGAAGGGAAGGGGGGAGGAGGGGGACGCGTCGTCCTCGTCCCCTTCCTTCCGCGGGCGGACGCGCAGGCGCAGCGGCAAAGGCAACAGCGACGGGCCCGCCCCGTGTTATTTCCGGCCGCGGCGGGGCCTCGTTGGCGCGCGCGGGCGGCGAATTACCGACGCTGCCCCCCCGGCTCGATCGGCCGGGCCACCTGGCGGAACCGGGGCCGTTGGGCTCGCGCCCCGCCCCGGAACGGGAGCGTGAACGTGAACAACATGCCGCGCCGTGGGACGTGGCGCGCCGCGGGCCATGGGGTGGGGTAGCGCGGGTGGTGGAGGGGTAGGATGGTCAGGTTGGTGCGATGGGAATATGGGATTCGTAGGACGCGGTCGCGCGCACGGACGCGGCGTGCGCTGGTTGGTCCGTGCCGGCCGTGTGCGGGCGGGTGGGGTTCGGGTTGGGTTCTGGGACCGGGGGCCAAGGCAACTAGCTAGCCGCCCGGGCTGACCGACCGAGGGGGCGGACGCGCAGCCGAGGGCAAGGGGAGGGATACCGGCAGGAAACGAAGCGAAACCGGCTAAAAATCCAACCATCGGCGCGTGCGGCACCGCGGAACGCCGACCCCAGCGCGGCCGCACGGCTTGGAAGCCGTCGTTGGCGTTGGCCCGGACCGCACGTTCAGGTCAGGCTAATCTAATCCTCCCCGTCCCCAGTGATGGTAAAACTAAGCCCGGGTTCGCCGCGCGTGTCGTCGCTTTCGGGCGCTGAGCTGTCCGGATTAGCATGGCCATTCCTTTCTCTATTCTTTTGCCCCACAATCTATCGCACGTCCATATCACCTTCCGGCGTCTGCGTACCGGCCCTGTGACGGTCGGTCTGACACTAGCGTCAAGTTGGCGGAAGGGAAAGAAAGATGAGGGGGGAGATTGGGAGAATAATAACTAAACCGAGCGAGAGACCTCGATCTTCCTCTGACCAGATTTGCATGTGTCGACATGGGGAACTCGTGGCCCTCCGGCCCGCGCGCGCCATTTTTTCTTTCCTGCGCCGTGCCGTGCGTGACGCCATGACGGGGCAGCTGGGCTCCCAATTCAGTCCGAACGGAAAATTCGCGGCTCCATCGGAGCTCCAATCGACGACGGACAGCGCGCACCATCCCTGAAGGCCTGAACTGAACAGTGAGCACACGGTGCCCCCAATTAGTTCGCGTGGAAAGCGTGGCTGTGATCGGAGCACGCGAGAGGCAGCTCAGCTGCTAACCACGGGGATCGGAGGGCGGCGCGCCGGTCGGTCGTGATCAGGTGCCAGCTCGAGACCTATGAAGCGGCACCAGAAAAGGCATGGCGCATCGCTCGAATCGAAAGGGTGGAGCTCGAGCAGCTCACGCACTGCAGCTCCAGTGATCGATCTCACAGCTCGTCAAGAACAGCATCAGCTGAGTAGATTGCTAGCTAGCAGCTGGATAAGCCGACTTTTTCGTTGGCCGTCTCTATCGGCGAACAATCCTCGACCAGCTCTCGGGACGGGAGGATGAGAGCCAAGAAGGCCATATCCGGCGAGATATTATCTGGATCGGTAGAACGGCGACGACACATCGCCAACTTGCGCACGCATGCCACCAACAGATCAGGCAGATCCACTGGGGAGAAGAAACAGACATACGATCAGGCAGATGGTTTGGGCCGGCCGGTGGATAGCGGATAGCTATCTCGGATACCTGGAATCACGAACTGTAGTGCCGACGGCGACAGCAATATTGCCAGTGTTGATTTCTTTCGCACATGGATGCTCTCGATGTGCGCGTGGTACTTTTAGGTAACGAAGTGCAAATCAGGGCAGGCCCCTGGACTGCCGAGGTTCAGATTGCTTTTTTACGAGCTGAATACTTCTGCCTTTGCCCTCCTTCACGTTTAAAATTTTTGTATCTTCTGTCAAGTTGTGCAAGGAATTATTACTATAGGTTGACTGCTTCACCAGTCCACCTTCAATCCACGTAGACATGCGCCAATACGTCGATGCTATATTCAGTTTTGTCCAAAATCCACTATATTCAGTCAGTTCGGATAGCCTTTCCACTTTCAGATTTTGCCCAAAATCTCCTGCTAGATACTTGCAGGTAACAGCTAGCAGCGGCTCCGACAGCTCATTTTCACTCGATAACAGGTAGGGGCGGTAAAGGCCCTCACTTTTATCCTAGAAATTTTAAGGATCGGACCGGGCCAAAATAATACTAGTTTTTTAGCTAAATTTTGTTAGGGCCAAGTTAGATTGTGAAGGAACAAACGGGCCATGATCCGTTACCACCCCTAATAACAAGCAAACAAACAAGTAACGCAAGTACGCAACCAACAAATTAACACGAAGTGTATATGCAGAATTGCATTGAAAACTATTACTAAGGTCCAAGACCACGGCATGCGCCGCCGTATTCAGTTTTGCCAAAGCCGAGATGAGAGGCTGTTCCTCTCGGCACATCGTCATCCGCTTATTCAAAATTCAAACGCTAATCACCGTGGCTCGTGACGAGCGTAGATTTGGAGCCAGACAAAGCTTCTGAAGTATCAGTGTGTACGGGCGTCCGGCTGCCTCCGTATTTGTGTACGTATATATTAAGTAGCGTCATTAGAAGATCCAACCGACGATGTGTTTCACAGCGAGTATAAGCTAATCTTAGCTTCCGAACCATGGGAAAGCAGAGCTGCAAGATACTATACCACAAATACGCGGTTGTGAATGTCTCTAATGGCCGCCAACTCAACGAATCGGTCTTAAGCTTTGACAGTCAAAGGATGCTAGAGCACTGGAGCAGGGGAAGAATACACACCACCAGTCCACAGGATGGTGGACAGTCAACGGCCCCGTCAGTTCATTTTCACTCGATAACAAGGAAACACGCAAGCAACCAACAAATAAACATTAAGTGTGCATACAGATTTGCATGCAAAACTACCAAAACCACGATATTGCTTAATCTTAGTAACAGGTTCTTTAATCTTACAAAAAAACAACAAATATAGATTAAAATATAATTAAGACAAGCCAACTCAAACAAGTTCACCAGCTAACACATGGTGATAGTTGAGCACAGTACTACTTGAGACGACGTATACGTCCACCACAATATCGGAATCGGCGACCACTGGCTAGGAGTTCACGCTCATATTTGCCAAAAACACCTACTTCACCTGGATGCACCCAACATGGCGAAGGCACTGGCCACCTGTCATTCAATAGTTTCCACACATTGTAATGTGCTCAAGTTTATAAAACACTGTGATTGTAGTCATTAATAAAGGGATGTCTCAACATACCTGTTTGGAGAAACACTCCCATCTCCATCAAAACGGAAACTTTCAATTGCAGCACCAGGCCTGTCAAACACAAAATAATGAATTCAATAGAATATTAAGCTCGACATGCAAATCTTAAGAGCTAATTGCAAACATAACCCTGAATAATTAACTGATAAGCAACTAAATAGGCAGAATGAAAGCTGGGCATACCTTTTCTTAAAACAATCCAAAATATCAACAATATCATCACAAAACAGGAACGGCGTGCCAACTTTTGGATCAAAAAAGTTCATGCCAATAAAATTCCCATCATAATCAACAAGGGGGCCTCCAATCCCAGCCTAACCAGGTTAGATTAAGATGTTGTCATTTGTCAGGACAAGTTAAAATTCGTGAAATATAGGAAAAAAACATATCAACAGCAATACCTTAGTGATACGACATGTAGAGTAGCGAAGCCTTTCACAGTCAAATGGGCCCGACCAGGGAACCAGTTTCCCACTCGAAGCCATTAAATCACTTGATTTGAAACAAAGCCCAACAGCAGCTACTAACTTAGACGACCAATTTACTGACCCATGTTTATAAATTGCATGAGAGACAGCACAGGATTCCTGGACACTGACTAGAGCAACATTGTAGTGCAAATTATAATGTATTAATGTCCCTTCGGTTCGTTCCTTGCTTGGAAGCAACACTTCGATCTGCAAATGATATAATGAGCCAGCAATATCTTGGAAGAAATGAGGTTACAAAATAACTAGGAGCACCAACCCTCAATCCCTCAACAATCATGTCATCACCAACGTAGGGATATTCAGGATTTCGAACTAAGCACGCTGAAGTCAGTATAGTCTGACATCCGTTGTCTCCACATTTACCATCCCAATCAATAAAAATTCCAGAGCATGCAAAAACCCTTGTATCTCCTGGACACAATAACTTTGATCATTTGCAACTGATGAAAAAAAATACAACAATGAAATAATAAGGAGCACTAAATTGTAAAATTACCATTAAATGAAGCAAGGGAGACAACACTTCGACGTATCTTTCGGCGAACTCCTTTACCGAGTTGCTTCCAGAAACCATTACGATATACATCACCAAATTGCTCTTCGAAAGTATTAACCAAAGTCATTCCACCTGGTCAAAGATATCATATTTGTTACAGTTACTGCAGAGCCGCGAAACACAAAGTTCATTGTATAGACAAGTTAAATATGTAAGTACTGACTTACTGCCAGTTGGCCTGGGATAGCCCAACACTTCTAGATGATACTTGTTGGGAGCACCTGGCGCCACAAGGTAAAAGTGGTTATAACTACTCATTAGAAGTTTTGTGCTTAAATATACCCATGAACATCTCTACCCCTTGAAAAACAAGCTAGTGAATAGTGGTGTTGGTGTGCCACCCTCAAACCAGATCTTCAGTGGATAGATTTAATAGACTTGTATGTGTAGTAATTTGTTCTGACAAAGCATTGCAATAATTCTGCATCTACAATATGCAACTTTTTATTAGAGTATTTTTTTTATAAAAAATAAGCTTCATAGCTATGTGGGGGCACAATGCTGGTGCAACAGTGCTAACTGATGAACTGCACAATAAAACAGCCTTTTACTGATCTGAGTGGCTCTGTACTCATTGGCAGGTTGTGAGTAAATGTGTATCACCTATGAGTTTTTCTCCAATCCTGTGGAAGGTTATGAACAAGAAAAGGTTAAAAAAACTGTGAAAGAACATCAACATTTTTTCAGAAAAAGAAAAAGAAAAGACAGCTGAGAACAGTGAAAGGAAGTTCCAAATTCAATAAGCCTCACATATAGACAAATAACATCATAACCTCATGCGAGGAATGGGGAAGTGGGATAGGTTAGAGTGGGTGACCCAGTAGAAAAAAGAAGATTGGAAATATTTTAAGACATGCCTCATGGTCTTCAAATCTTTTAACTGTGCCAGAAATGCATTCCTTTCCTGAGATGTCTGGAAATGCTGCAGACGTTCAATAATCAAACTCGTTGGCAAGAAAAAGGATTTTTTCATACTCGGAACAAGGTTCATGCCGACAAAGTCCCCAGCATAATTAAAAAGAGGCCCACCTTCCCAAACCTGGCACAATATGTGACAAACACAAGGGTTAAGGGTCACACAGGAGCAAAATAAAGGGATATGGAACATTTACTTGTCAATGTGATTGTCTTGTCCAAAATCTAACCATGATTATCTCATTCATAATACGTGAATATACTTATAAATATATAATATCATTCAAATATATTCCAATATACAAAGCTAACAATACAAAATCCATTCAATCTAACTTAATGATTCAAAAGATATTAGCTGTCAAACTTTGCACAGTGCAGTTAAATGCGACAACCGACAAATAAGACATAGTTCGGTGCATACAGTAACAGAAACAGATTTCAACTCACAAAATATAATGAAAGTGTACCTCAGATAATTTGCAAGAAGAGAACATGATATATTCACTATCTTTAGATCCGCTTGAATCACGAGTAAGCTTCCCAGTCATGGCCATTAATTTGCCAGATGTGTCACGCCCTAAAGATACTACATCACAATAGAGCATAAATCGATGCCGATGATATAGAAATACGTCACGAACATCAAGGGAGGATTTGATCTTGACAACAGCAATCTTAAGATGCAAATCATATTCCTCCAGAAATCCAGTGACAACCTTTCCTTCATGGCGCACTTCAATCTATAAAGATAAAGCAAGGGAACAGTACAGAATGATCAAGAAATATCTTATGTAAACAAGCAAGATTAGTAAATGATGATTTGCAGCACAAACCTTCAGGTAATCATGGTTTTTTGCTTTATTATTGTTTAAAGCTGTAACCAAACTTGCTGAAGTCAGAAACCTTGTAGCATCCATTGTGCATTCTATAGCTATGCCAGAGGATGAAAATATCATCTTGTCCCCTGCACAACATCATAATAAAAATACTCCATAACTAGTGATGTTTAAACATTTATTTTGACAAGTAAAAGAGTACAAGCGCGTAATCACCATCAGACAAAGCAAGGGAGACAACACTTTTCGACAACCTCAAAGCACCTTCTTTACCCAGGCCACTCCAGACACCCTGATTAGTATACCAATCGTCACCTAGTAAAAAAAAAGACCACAACTGTGAGTGCTCAAATGGAGCTGTAAAAATACATGCAAAAAAAAAGAAGAAGGAAGAACCAGCAGGCCGACCTGAAACCAATGACCTGGTTCTTTTACTATCATATGCGCTTCTTGTAAGATCACCACCACCCCTTTTAGTTGGCAACATCTTTCCAACACTGAAGCAGAATTAGAGAAGGTCGAAAGATGGTCACAAGCTATGCAAAATATCGCAAAATTATCACAGAACAACTAATTCAAATCTTATGTCTGTTGATGCTTCTTGACTCGACAGAAAAGATGTAAATCTCAATCATCCTCAATAAAGCTAAATCTAACAATAAACAAGTGCTTCAAATATTCACAAATTTTGTTGGTTGTTAGTTTCTCACTTCTCATGTAAAATCATTTGCCAGCAGTGCAGTAAAATATATAGCCTTTAGTTCAATAATTTCATATGGAGTTACAATGTTCAAACATTCACAAATTCTGTACAAAACACTGGCAACCAAAACAACAAAGTGATAGAACTGAAACAAGCAACAATGGATTTGCAAATACAACCCAACTTGCAAAATAACCACGAAAGATTTTCAGTCCCCTCACATGAAAAAGCAACGTCTCAATGCAGCACGGCCACACGGGAGGGGCACAGCAGCACAACGGCGCAACGCGCGGACTTGCGGAGAGAGGCGAGGCAGGCCGCAGGCACGGAGCAGCGGTCAGCGGAGGAGCCAAGAGCGGCGGCCAGAATTCCAGAATCCAGATCGTAATGCAATGCGATCTTGCGCCTCGACGGCGTCTTTGTCGCGCGGGCGGCGCAGACAGCGGAAGCTCCCCCAATTCTGTTTAGTCGAGCTTCTCGATCTGTCACAGGGCCTGGCCGGTTGGGCTCTTGCCTCTTGGCTCTTGCACAGGCGCACGGCTGGCCTGCTGGGTCTCTAAGGCTCTAACCGATGTTGGGCCCCCCTCGGATCTGGGCCGGCTCAAACTGATTTACCAGTTCAGCGCAACACACCCCTGATGATTTAGGCTGTTCGCAGTGGGGAGCGGGATCCCGCACGGTACATGCCACATCACATGCATGCCGTGCGGGATCCCGCTTTTTGGTCTGCAGCGGCACACGGTAAACAAGACGCCGCACGGAAAACGAGCCTGACAAACGCTACATACAGAGTGAGAGAAAGGGAAGCGGTACCCCGCCACGTCGGCACGGGACCCACGCGCGTGCCCTCCACACATTGCCTGGCGCAGAGGAGAAGACGGCGGAGAAGACGACGCCGCCGGCGCCGCCGCCAACGCCGCGCGCCCTCCCAACCTTCGCCGGACGCCGCCGCTCCGCCTCCGCCGCCGCCGCTCCGCCCGCCTCCGCTCCGCCGCGAGAATGGCGCGGCGCGGGGGAGAGGGGGAGAATGGCGCACCCGCCGCCGGCCTGCCGATTCGACGCCGCCGCCGCCGCTCGATTCGCCGCCGCTGGAGCCGCAGGTGAAGACCTCGTCCTGCTCGCCGTGCCCCGCCGTCCGAGCTCGCCGCCTCCACGTCCGTCCGTCCGCGGCCAAGACAAGAAGAGCAGGGCGACGATGGAGAAGCCGAGCAGGATGAGCACCTCGCGGGCGAGCTCGATCCGGCCGCCGCCGCGCGCTCCGCCGCCGCGGTCGCCCTGCCTCTGCTCCACTCCGCGCTGCCGCCGCTCCTCGCGCCCGCCGCGACGGCGCCTTCCTCTCCCGCCCCGGCGCCGCTCTTCACGGCCTGGCTCGATGGTGGCCGCCCGCTCGCCCGCCGTGGCGCTGGCCGCCGGCCGCACTGGCGACCGCCCGCCCGCCGATCTGGTGGCCGCCCGCCGTGGGGAAGGGGAGGGGAGCGGCGCGGAGTGGAGTGGGGCGAGGGAGCAGGGCGCCGCCGCGGGAGCCCCAACGCCGTCCACCGCCGGGCCGCGCCGTTGGGCCCGCCGCCGCGCAGATGGAGCCGCGCCGCTGGGCCCGCCGCCGTGCTGATGGAGCCACGCCGCTCGGCCGGCCGCCGCGGCCCTTGCAGCCCGCCGCGCAGCGCCGCTCGTCTCCACCGTCGTCGTCAGCGCCGGCCGCCCCCGCCTCCGCCCGCGGTGGCCGCCGCCAGCCCCCGCGTCGCCGCCGGACGGGAGAGAGAGAGACGGAGGGGCCGAGGGGGACATGGACGAGCCGGAGGGAGAGGGGATAGGGAAGAGAGAGAGGGTGGGTGGGAAATAAAATATATGTGATAACGGTGGTAGTTGGTATGAAGTATGAGATATAGAAAATGACAAGCGCAGGGAAGTCCAATTGTACTGTAAAATCTTGATAACTGGGATGGAATATTCCTTTTAGACGATGTGTTTGAAGCAAGACAAGCGCAGACAGGCTTAGTCTCCGCCCCGATAACCCAACAGATTGTTTGGATGCCTTTTTCTGCTCTGAATTTTTGTACTGGGAGTTTTCATATTCACATGTAGTTATCAGGAAGCCCGCACACGCTGGCGAGTGGCGAGAACCTGCCGGCGTAGATCACTGCCATTATTGCCTTTCTTTCACCTCGGCTCCTGATGAATGGCGCCCTGCTCTGCTGCCAGTTCCTCGCAAATCCTCTCCACGACCTCCCTCCCCTTGTCCGCGTTGCGCGTGAACCTCTCGGCGCAGCGGCGCTCCACGGCCTCGGCGACCCTGGCCGCCACGGCGGCCAGCGGCGCGCAGCGGATGGTGGTCTCCTGCCGGCACAGCGTCCACTCGTCGGGCCGCTCCGGGTGGGGCGCGTAGCTGCAGCGCTCCTCCACGTCCACGAGCCACCGCAGCGTGGCGTTGCGGGAGGCCACCCGCATGTCCCGCGCCGGCGCGTCCACGTCCGTGCGCTCGACGCAGAGCACCACCACGTCGCCGCCGCCGGCGGGAGACTGCGAAGCGAGGAGGCCGCGGAGGAGGAGCGGGAGCGGCGGGGTCCGGCCGGCGATGGCGCGCACGGCGCAGAGGCGGCCGGAGGCGTGGTCCACGCCGCGGGACAGCGTGTGGACGTCGAGGATGTGGGAGAGCGCCCCGGAGGCGGCGCGCGCGGCCGGGTCCGTGAACTTGCGCCACGCGGCGGCGGTGACGCGGTGCCAGGGGTGGCGGTACACGTGCTCCTGCGTGTAGGAGACCACCATGGCGCGTGTCCGCGCGGCGAGACCGGAAGGGGAATCGAATCGAGGTGCGTGCGGTTGTCGGTGAGCCAGCGAGAGCGGTGGCGCAGAGCCGTGGAGGGGCTCGATAGCTACTGCGATGTGCGATTGCGAGAAATAGAAAGAAGCGAGGACCTGGGAGGGAGTCAGGGGGCGAAGAGGAGAGGAATATTCGCGTAGCGCAGGGGAATTAAACCTCAGTACCTCATTAGCAGAGCTCGTATTTTTTGGCTGTGCTTTGCTGTCAAGCCTGGGCCTTGGGCCTAGCACATGCTTTCGGCCATGGCGAGGAAGCAAACTTCGCAATTGCCGTCGATCCAGCCAGCATCTGAACACGCATCTAGAAGCTTGTAGTATTCAGTACTACAACTAGTATCCGGCATCAAAGAAGTCCGTGATCTTTATTGGTACTCAAGTTGTTTACTACGTACCTCCTATCAAAGGAAAAAGATTTTATTGCCGCCGAGGCCAGCTAGAAGCAGGAACTTTTGGGTTGGGGGCAGAGCAGTGAGGTACGCGCACCGATATCGGTCTAGAAGAGGGTGTATCCGTCGTCGTAGGAGACGTGCCACCCGCGCTGGCACGGCGGCGCGTCCTCCTCCCGCTCCTGGCAGCAGCTCCAGCGCTTCTTCCAGTTGGCGCGGCCGGTGTTGGGGCGGCTCCCCTCGTCGTTCCACCGGTACACGATGACACCGCTCTTGTCGCTCCACTCGCCGTCGATCCCTTGGTGCGGCGGCGACAGCGAGAACAATCCCTTCTCGCCTGCGAGGTGCCGAGTGCACGATCACGGTTGGTTTTTGTTTACACACGCACTCAGACAAATGGGCCCAAATACTGTACCAAAATGGGCCTCCATCGACACTAGCCATACCCAGATAAAAATTAAATAAATAGCTCTGGCCCATGCGCGAAGATATTTTGGAAGCCAAAATGTGGACAGAGCACAGAGGCAGGGGGTAACCTCACCTGTGACGTGGCCGTGGAAGGCGCAGGCGGTCGGGTTGTTGTCCTCGTCCCGGTACATGCCGCCGCACCTCGGGCACCGCTTCCTCCTATCATCCTCGTGCTCCTCCGTCGTCGCCGCGGGGGCCGAGCCGCCTCCTGAAATCGCCGCTCTGAGTCGCGCGCGCACGGGCCGTCGTGCGGCCGCAGCCGTGCGACACCCGCGTGGGGGAAGCTGCAGCTTGGGAGCTAGGGGCGAGCAGGCCCGTGCCGGTGCGAGCGGCGGCGGAGAGGACGCCATGGCGTGGGATGACTGACAGACGAATGGGTGTCCATCCGCTGTTGATCCGCCGTATCTTCAAGGTGAGTGGTGGGTGGTGACCGGCGAGGCCGCATCTCGAAGATGCCCGAGACCTGATATGGGCTTCTGGGCCTGTTATTAGCCACCACAAGAAAGAAAAAAAATAAAAAAATCTGCATGCTTAGCCCATCAAGGTCCAAAACTAACGAAGCCGGATGAAAAATATGGCCCAGAAATCATGATCGAGCTGTTGTGATCGGCATTTGGCTGGCCCACCAGACAACTTCGGCGAGCAGACATAAATGAAGCCACGGAGCTTCTCTCCTCTGTTCATTTTTTTTTGGAAATATGTCTCCTCTGTTCATCTTCTCTCCCCTTTCCCTGTTTTTTTCACAGTTCACCTGGTATTTTTCAAAAAAAAAAGTTCACCTGGTCTCAACATTTACGGCCATAGTACATGCCAGAGGGACACAGAGAACCCCAGTTCCAGCGGCTTCATTTGTGTTATCCCTTCTGTCGCTTCTCTACTGTGCTGCGCGCCAGCTCGGTAAATTAGCAAAACTGACGAGCTATAGTTTCACTTTTAACGAACATGGTGCATGGTCATGTTTTTGGTTCACGCCTAAACTTGCCTTCTTTAATTCAAAAAAAAAACTTTTTACTTCCGGTAAAATGTGACACGCCACAGAAATCTAGACATGATTTGGCTACAAACGAAGCCTTTACAATGTTGTTCGCCGGTGCTAAATCAAATTTACAGCATGAACCAAAACAAGTGTCTCAGAAAACTATAGCATGCCTAAGATGTAGCACGGTTATGCTACAAGCAGGCCCTAAGTACTGCTTGACCGACTGGATTACCCATCGAATCAACTTCTACATGGTTTGCTTACTTTTGTGAAGGAAATCTCTTTCGTAAAAAGCTTTAAAGGTCATGTTTCCGATATTTTATAAAAATAAAATGGAAAGGGGAGATTTGCTGCCCTGCAGTTGGAGTGTACTTGGGCACACCGGCATACCCAACTTTTCACGGCAAAGGCTGTAACACCTGAAGTTGCATGCCCTTGCCATGCAGTGACGAGACACTACATAGCAGGGCAAAGTAACTTGCGTTCAGGTAGATATCTGACGGGCTGCAAAAGGATGCAAGGCCTGCGTTCGCGTACCACGGGCGAGGGATGGGCCAGAGCTGGGTGGAACAAAGAGTGCCGCCTCCGGCACGCTGCCGGCCTGCCTGACTCTCACCTCGCTCCCTCTCTCTCCTTTCCGCCACAGCCGAATCTATTCCAGCCAGCGTTCACAGATGAACTCGATCGCTTCGCTTCAGTTCGGGCATTCCGAATTCGCTTGAATTTTCTCCTCCTTTGAATCGGGTGGTGCACTGGTGCACACTGACTGAGCCATGCACCTTCTGGAGTGCAAGTAACTCTCTCGCCGCCGGCCGTAGTGTGCAGCAAGGGACGCTTCCTTTACCTTCTTGCAGGAAAACAACAGTGATCAAAGTGTTTTTAGCGGGGGGCCCTGGTTTTTGATTCCCTCCAGTGCAGTGCAGTGCAGCTTTCCCTTTCGGCCCAGGAGGCGCAACGCAAGCAACAAAGCTGTCATTTTGACGCCAACGTCTCATGGTATGCGCGCGCACGCATCCGAATCTGACGTCCCATCCATCAGGCTTGCCTATACATATTTTTGTCGGCCATTCCGTCTCACCTCAGCTGCATGCTCAGGTGCGCCCAAAAAGTTGATCCTCTCCGACTCCGCCGATCCATCTCCGGCCTCCTCGATCTCGTGAAAAAAGAGGATCGCGCCGATCCGGCGCTGGGGTCGATCGCTAGCTTTTGTTTCTCTCCATAGAAGAAGTGTGTGGGTGTGTGCGATAAGCTTGGCTGTGTGGAAGCCTCCATGTTTTTGGGAGTATCTCCGCCGCTACAGGCCCCTGTGCCTTTTCCTTTTTCTGGGTATGCAATGCAATGAAACGGGACATGTCTCACACAGCGCCTTTCTGCACGAGCAGGCTTCGGATGCTTGCACAGGAAAGAACAAAGGAGGTAAAGTGGAAACAGTGGCTGCCACAAAGGAAATGGAAGTTGTGGTGTTCCGTCCTCCACATGTAGATGAACCGTAACATTAAGGTGTCCGAGCCATATAATTGTGTAAATTCTCACACGCGATGGGAACCCGGTTTCAAGGATCAATGCATAGTGAATTTATACATTTGCATAGCGAATAAGTTCGTTCACTGCCTTCCTAGGAGAAGAAATTGCTAGGCTATTATATTAAGAAAACATCCATTTAATTATGCTCTCACAACATACTTAAACTGTGTCAATTCAGTCCTAACAAAAAAATGGCTTTTTTGCTTCTTTGGGATTTGACTTCCCATTACGAGGGTGATAAATGACATGGTGATCTATTTTATAAATACAATTTAAGAAAAAAAATATTATTACCTTCATGTATTTTCATGCCTTGAACGGTAAACCTGTATTGGCTGCATTTTAACGCATAAAAATATTCAAGGAAAATTAATTTTTGGTGGTATAAAATTACTCAAGGAAAATTGTCTATAAGTACTGGATCTTGTGCATCAGCTGTTGTGGTTTCAACTAGATTTATATTCCAATACTCTCTCGAAACTAAACTATAAATAGAATAAAATTTCCATTCTTTATTTTACCCTTTTAGTAAAGAAGAATATGCAGAAGAAAATAGTTAGGTTAGAATTGGGCCAGGAGCACTTCAATACTTTTCTACCAAGAAAAACTTCTTTCAATCTATTACATCCACTACTAGATTTAATACATTCCTCGAGTGTATGCTTTTGCGAATATCCGACAGTTATTGACCTTCTTTAGGATAGGCAAGGGTTATTATTTACTAAACCACCGATGGATTTTTTGTTGTAAAATATCGGTTTCAGATTTGTTTTCTACCTCAAACATTGTCTACATTAGACTATAAAACTCTTGGCCAATTGAGAAAAAATGATTAAGAAAAATAATAACCCCAATTTCATATGACAAAAACTTTTGGAAATGTTGAATATCTTTCACAAATGTCCATTGAAAATATGGTATCTTTCTAAAAAAAAGTCGTCAATTGTTCTTAAAAAATTATGGAAAAAAAATCCTTGAATTTGTTTTAACCAAATTGGACACATTTGTTACCATGGGAAAAGAATTGTTATGCCATTGTTGTTACAATAACATATTCTTGATGTGCAGCATTTGCAACAAATACCAAACAATTTCCCTAAACAAATAATCCTATGAATAATCTGCTTGAAAAAGAGGTTTCAGATGCGCCCAATTTTTCACCGGAAAATGGTGCCAAATATCGATATCACTTAGGCCCCGTCTGGATCCACCCTAATTAAAGTTTAGCCAGCTAATTGTTAGAGCTAAACTTTAGTCAACTAAAACTTTAGCGGCTAAATTTTAGCTGGGGGTGTTTGGATCTTCCGGTTAATTGAAGTGATTATTGGACTATATACCCCTAATGATAATAATAGAAAAATTAGGAGGGTGATGCAATAATTTTAGAAGGGACAATTCTGTCTTTAAACATGTTTTTAGCTAGTTTTAGTTGGGTTCAACCAGCTAGAGAAATCATACACTTTTGAGCCTGTAGCTAAAGTTTAACTGAGTTTTAGCTGATCCAGTTTGGATCCCTAACAGCAAATTTTAACACTGCTAAAGTTTAACTGATGGATCGGCCTTAGACCGTACCTGTGTAAGTGTCAGCACTCGACAAGGAATTATTATACACATGCAGCTCTTCGGCTAGATGAAAGCACGCAAGCAAGACGTACGGCTAGTTATTGACGGATGCCGGTGATCGAGCGAGATGTACACTCCTACTATACCATCACTCTAGTATATAGATAACAAGAGTACAAGATGACCACACATCCATGCATGGGCGGCCGCGCCGTACTTATGCTCTCTATATAAGCCCTTAACAGTGCAGGTTCACCCTCCAATAATCAAACATACAACGTACCTAGATTAAGATGAGATATCGATAAAGATGACCTATGTAGCAGCAGCTGCATTGGCAACGACGAAATAAAGGAACGTACGTACAGCTCGACCGTCATTTCTTACGATACAGCACACTGTCCTTTTTGCACGTACGTACGCGCAGCGGCCGGCCTATCGATCATCATATACAGCAGTGTCTTTGGCATGATGTATAAGATCGATCTGCCGGCCGGGCCGGCTAGTAGGGCGATCGGAGCTCGATGGCCGGATCCGACCGGTCACGTCGGCCTAGCGGCGGCGGCGCCGTCGTGGTCGACGTCGGAGACGGCGCCGTCATCGTCATCATCGATCCCCCCGGCGCCGGCGACGAAGCCGTGGCCGTGGCCGAAGGCGCGGGCGTGGTCCTTGAGCGAGCGCTTGTGCTTGAACTCGGAGCCGCAGAGGCAGTACCAGAGCCTGCCGCAGTTCTTCTCGTGCGTGCGCCAGTCGCCCTTGACGGCGAAGGCCTTGCCGCAGCGGCGGCAGAGGAAGGGCTTGAGGCCGTGCTTGCGCTTGTAGTGGGTCTGCAGGGTGCGGAAGTCCTTGAGCGGCTTGGCGCGCGGGTGGTCGATGTTGTTGCGGCACCCCGGCGCGCAGCAGTAGCACGGCAGCCGCAGCATGGCCGTCGGCTGGATGCCGCGCAGCGACTCCGGGCCCTTGCGGTACTGCGACCCGTGGCCCCACATGTGCATCTGCATATATATGCATATAGAGTATGTGCAGCTTGATTAGCTTGCTTCATCAGTCAGTCGATCAATACGTACGCACGCACGATATGATATATGCCACGATCATCAGAAGCACAATGCAAGGAACAAACAGCAAGCAATTTACACTTGCACATATATATACGATTGACAGTACAAGCTAGCTAGGCTTAATTAATATAATCACCTGCAGCCATAACTGATGTAAATGAAGTTTATTTACAGGCTAGACTACTGGGAGAGCTTACATCATATGCTGCAATACTTATCAGGTAGGGTATGTAGTGTGTTCATATGATCATGCATGCATGAGAGCCAGTAAAATCATTGCTATCCACTCCCTCCGGTTCGGTAAAAGAAGTCGTTTTGGGCAAGGTTTGAGTCAAACATTGGAAATATAAATCATGAATAATATTTAAGTCGTTGATTTTGGAAATGTGAAAATTATATAAATAGATTGGTCTTGAAAATTACTTCCATAAAAATATACATATATAACCTTTTAAGAAATATTTTTGCGAAGAGGATCCGACAACTGAAGCGAAGAGTGGCAGCGCCAAACTGTCAACATTTTCCAAGCGCCAAATGGGTGAAATGAGTGATGGCGCCAGGCTCTCTCTTTGCGAAGGCCGTTCAGAAAAAGATCGCGTCGCCCCTGATGGCCAAACCTGTGAATGCCAAGCGGGTAGTGGCGGCACGACCTGACGCTGGCGAGCTCCCCAAAAGGAGCGAGCGGATCGCGAACCAGCCAGCCACTAGCGAAGGTGCCTGCTGCCAGGCGCGCGGAGTTGATCTTGATGCAGCAGCTTGGGGAGGCGGTCCCTGCACCACCGACCACCGAAGTCCGACAGGCGTACAAGGAGCTGTATGCGGAGGAGATGCGCAGCGACCATTTCGAGGCAATCAAGGACCTCGTGCCATCAATGAGGGGCTCCTGTCCTGCCATTGGGCTCATGGCCTAATGTGTCGTCCTCCTTCCTGGTTGTTTGGTTGTTTTGTCTGTGAGTTATAGGAGTAGACTGCCGCTTAGGCCTTAAGTTGTTTCTGCTCTGCAGGTATGGGAGTAAGTTTAGGCTCCTCCGAAGTCATGTAAATTGGGACACTTATTTTCCATTTTCTTCTTAATACAATGATACGCAGCTCTCCTGCGTATCGGAGAAAAAAGATATTTTTATAGAAAAAAGAGGATCAAAATTGTGCTTTGGTGACCGTGTCGTTGTCCTAAACGACTTTCTTTACCAAACCGGAGGGAGTACATCTACAATAGAGCCAGTATATATACAAGGTTTGAATGCGTTTGTTGTTTATTTCGAGAAGCATATGCACGTCTCTTTGACATTGCTTTGCTTATTATGATCAGAGAAGACTAGCTCACTCTCAAACGTCAAACAGTTACAGTGTTCTCCTACTAGCCCCAAGACTTTTTCTTCCTCCTTGCATGCACCACCCCAGCATGCCGGTCATCGTGTCAGTGGTGAATCGATCCGGAGAAGCCGCATGAGTGTTCAGATCAGAGAGGCCTGGCACCAAGCTTTTGAAAGCGAGCGGATTGTATTAGCTAGATTCCAGAGACCAGCTATATGTAACTGTAGACCATTGCTTGTGTGTTTGTGCTGTTTCTTTCGGGAGAGTGAAAGCTGAGACTACAGACGAGAGAGAGTGGTGTGTACCGTGTACGTGCGCGCGTCATTGCGTCTGCGCACAGTGAGCGTGGCAGGGACGGCATAGCTAAGCTACAGCAAAGAGCACTGCACATCTCTTGCAGTTCTCGGGAGACGTGAAGGAGCCAGCCGCCAGCCAATCCCAAGTCAATGCTCAATTTGCTAGTATGTAGATTGCAGTGAGAAGAATGGAACTGATCAGCAAAATAGATCAAGTACTCCTGATAGACCAATCATGCATGCATCCTATCTGAAGAAACAAAGTTAATTTGAATGTGCTACACACACGATCAAAGATAGATCAGTGGCGAGGAAATGGTAGTGGTCTGGGAGGTCAGGAAATGGCAGCGACTTTGGCAGATCAGACACGCACTATCTGATGAACAAGCTACATCAGTGCGCGCCATGCCCAGATAAAAGACCCAGAGAGATCAGCCAAGGCGGAGAGAGAGATCTCCGATCCGCAGCGCCGCTCGCCTGCCTCCCTCCATGCATTCCCAGAGGAAAGACGAACTCCCGGAGAAAAGCTAAGCAATGGGCCTCCCGGAAAAGCACAAAAAGTCGCATGCAATGGCTTCTCCTGGCGATGCCTGTCTTGTTCAATCACACGAAAAGGCGGCCGGCCTGGCCTTCTCAGCTTAATCGCCGGCCGGCCGGACCAGACATGAGCACGTGCATGTATTTTCCGATCTCCTGCTGCTCTTTCACACGAGCAGCTAGATAACGAAAAAAGATGGCTCATGAAGAAACCGTTTGCTGCTTCGTTCAGTATTTGCTCTAATTTATCCAAACGAAACAATTAAAACTATGAGCTGCATCTTTATGTTTGCTACTTCGAACTAATGAAGAAAGAGAGAAGATTTGTGTACTGTAGGCTCTAGGCTGTAGCCACGTACCTTTGGTTTGGATCTACATATGTGGATCACTTGTGATTTGATTTGTACCTACGACTATGTCTATCACATTATTCCAAGATCAGATCATAGTTACACTAGCACTTATAGCATGCTTGTACTCACCGGCCACTGCAATAGTTTCAGAGAGATTCATTGGCGCGCACAACAGTTGGAACTTAAGGGCAGATCAGACGTTTGCTCCACTTTGTCCCGACAGAGGAACCGCGCGGCTATTTACAGCAACAAGCTGCTTGTGGGTTTGTTCGTGTGTGCATTTCACAACCCCGGCTTGGCAACTGTAGAAACTTTATCTAACCTACTGCCACATCATTCAATGTTAGGTAATTCCAATTATGGGGATCCACATCTATGTCCTGGCTGCCGAAGAAACTAGCAACACCAAAAATTATTTCGTCCTAGCTACTATAAACAGATAAAAAGAAAAGCCCGATCTAATCGTCAAGCGTGGTTTATTGATCACCAACGAGATGAATTAATGAGCCAAGAGAAATTTTCAGCTTGTGGATCATAATTGCCATTGAGAAAATCACTTGGCTAAGTTACTACTAGTTCGATTATTCAAAATCCACCAACAAAAAAAGAGAGGAGAAATGCATGGCGCATGTGTTGTTGGATTAATTAGATGATGATGCGCGCAGCTAGCTAGAGAGAGAGATCATATCGAGCTAATAATAACGGCATCACTGAATCGATCAACGAGCTAGCGTGTCTGGATCGGCTCACCTGCATGTTGTTGTATCGGTTGAAGGTCTTGAAGCAGACGGGGCAGGAGAACTGCGTCGGGCCGATGAGGATCTGCGACGGCGTCGGGATCCAGTACTGCCCCTTGTTCAGCCGCCCGATCGGCGTCGACGGGAACCCTAGCGGCGGCGCCAGGCAGGCCTCCCCGTCCTCTTCCTCCTCCCCGGCGCCGGCGCCGCCGTTCTCCCTGCCATTATTCCTCCCTTCGTCGTCGTCCTCCTCGTCCTCGACGCCGTCGTCCCGCCGCCCGCGGGCGCTGAGGTCGGCGGCGCTGGTGGTCGGCAAGCCGATGCGCAGCGCCACGGTCACGTCGCCGGCCGAGGCGCCGGAACCACCACCGCCGGCCTCCACGTCCATCGGGTCGCCCACCGCCTTGGCGTTCAGGTCGGCGAAGAGCCCTCCACCCACGCGCTGCTGCCGCCGGCCATGGTGGTTGCCACTGCTCGCGACGGGCGCCTCCTCCTCCTCTTCCTCATCGTCACCGTCCTCGTCGGAGTCCGCCGCGGCCCGGCGACGCAGCTGCTCCGGTCCTCGCGTGACGCCGCGCGAGGCGCCGGCCGGGGCGAGCGAGAGGAGCGGCAGGGCTTCCCGGAGCGGGGGCGAGGACGGGGCGGCCGGCGGCGTCTGAGCAGGTGGCTGCGGATGCGCGGCGAAGAAGGGCATGGAGGAGGAGTAGGCGGTGGACGGCACCGGCGGCGGCGGCGGCGCTGCGGGGTGGTAGTAGTAGCGCGGGTGGCTCTTGAAGAAGCTCGCGTAGGGATTCTCCATGGCGGCACAGAACGAAGCTGCTGGTAGTAGCTTGGAGGTAGCTTGTGCTAGCTACTAGCTCCCGCTACAGTAGTAGAGACGCTTGGGTGGTGTGCGCGGCGAGGTGGTTGGCTCGGGGTTATTATAGGGTGGGTGGGGGCGTGCGCGCATGGAGCATTCACCGTGCAGCCTCTTCCATGTCTAGCGCATGCCTGGGCTGGAAGAGGGAACTGTGACTGTGACTGTGACTGTGAATGTTCTTGTTTCTTTAGGAGCTGATCGAGAGGACTGTCTCTGCGTGTGTGTGTTCCATTTGGATGGCACTATCTATGTGCAGTGCAGTATACACATTCATTCATTGCGGTTGTGGGAATCTGAGGTAGATGAGTGCAGCCGGGGCTGTTTCTGGTCTGGTCAAAACTCAAAAGGAGATCAAATTCCTTTTCAGAAACAGAAGTATGCTTCATTTACAGCGGGGGTTTTCCTGGATCATACAGGAATAAATTCAAGAGTTCAGCTGTTCCGCGTTAAATTCCTACAGAGAATTGCCTGCAGATTCATGTATTCCAAATAGGTTTGTAAAAATACAATTTTAATATGTTTGCGCCTATCATAAATTCATAACTGCAAAACATAATGCGGGCAGTGAGAAATAATCAGATTTTTAATTTTAAAACTCCACATATTTGAGGCTGGGAAACATCAAGATTTGTCCATGAAATCAGTTTAGTTATCCATAGAGTATGAGCTAATTATTTATCATCTATTAAGAATTACTGGTTTACAAGGGCTTTAGTAATTTGGAGGCATCGGTATTAAAAAAAAGGAAAAATGGGACATATACATAATAATCAAAATTGCTTACCTTATTCTTTTTGTCTCATTTGTTAAATATTTTAGCACAGTTTTCATGTAGGTATCTCTATACATGTGTTTGACATCTGCTTAACTAAATTCTTAGTTTGAACTACGTGACATGGAAATCGGTATTATTATCACTTCGTACATGGAAAACATAGTCTGCACGATCACACCACGTGGTTCGTAAAAAAAAACTTTTTGGTTTGTTTTCTTTGTACCTATGTTTCCTGATATGTGTTCATGTTTTTCACTCCTTTTACATGAAATCTCTGTTATTGTCTCTGTTCCAATTTGTAATATGTTTATTTCATTGAAAATAAAGATACCACCTACTTATGAGTTGAGGGATATTTTCTGTCTACCACTGAAGCAGGCCCCCTTCTTTGGAAACGGATGGCGATTATATTAATTAAGTATATGCATGCCCATTGAAGCGACTTTTTCGAACATTGTTTGTTACAAGGAATTTCCTCTCGCATTAAACTTGTGGAACAAGGATAATTGATGGTGCATAACATTTGAGATAGTCAATATGGTACTCTAAGAAACACGCAAGTTTTCAGGAAAATAAATTGAGTACCTATTTGAGATGAAAAATCATTTCTAGCTATGTCCAGGTACAATATGTAGTACATATATGTACGGTTAATATTTGGTCCAGTTGTTATAAAGATTGATAGTGAAGCTGGGGTTTAATTTGTTACTCGTTTTCTTCCTCGTCTGCGCGGCAGGTCTCTCGGCACAGCTGATCCATATGACCATGTAGCATCAGCTTGCACTGCTACTTGCCATCTCGTTTTCTCAGGTCAGGGTCCACCAGTCACGGATTAATGAGAGGGTGCTATTTGCCGTGTTGTAATCAGGACACCGACAACTAAAGCACTGTGTGTCCAACGACCAATAAGGACGAAAATATGGCAGATAAGCTATGAGCCAAGAGAAATTTATCATTAACACAATACAAGTCCACGTATATGCGAGCTAATGTGATTGGACGTTGGGTAAGTCCCCGTGGCACGAGTTCTGTTTTCATGGACAAAATGTCTGTATGAGATTCATATGATTATCCTGTGTACTCAATTATAAATCTATTATATCTTACTATTACTAATTGGAGGATCTTTTTGGTGCCTCCACGTTAATTCTCACGCGAAGCGATAGAAAAAAAGATAAATACTAGAAATTCTTACAAAAATTAGAAACATCTAGCCATCAATTTAATATACAGTAATTATTATAGCCGTTAGATCTATTCTGTTTCTCAAAAATTACCCATTTATGCCATTATAAAATTTTAGTCTAACATAACCCCCTATATTTACTTAAAAATTTCCCACTTCTGCCATTAAAGAAAAATCCAGCCGAGAGCCCCCTCCAAATACCGGCAAAAAAATATTACAGAACCAGCCCATCGAGTCTAGCCTTTGTACTGCTCCTTTTATATTTTTTAATTCTGAAAAAAGGCTTCTGCCATTAAAAAAATCCAGCCGAGAGCCCCTCCATATACCGGCAAAAAAATATTACCTAACCAACCCATGCTAGCCTTTGTACTGCTCCTTTTTTTATATTTTTAATTCCGAAAAAAGGTAAGAGTAAATAACTTGACCTAAAATAACTAGAGAGAGCATATGAAGAAAATATACACAGCAAATGAATGATCATTAATTAACACAGTAAGTATTGCTATATTTTTGTATACTAGAATATGTTTATATTGTATCCTAGCCTCTACTTTTGAAAGATATATGTAGCCATATGATATAGGTAGGATGAAAATGGTATGGATATTATCCGTTCGTATTCGATTTCGTATTCGATTGGAGGGGTTGATATCCATCCGAATCAGAATCCGGATAGTTAGTATCCGCTACCGATCCGAATACGAATACAAAAGTTGGATATTTAGAATGTCGATATCCATTCCTATATTATCCGTCACAAGTTGATACTATCATTATCCGATCCGAATCCGAGAGAAAAAAGCTATTTATATTCATACCCGGCGGTATCCGTCCGTATTCGATCCGTTTTGATTCCTAGATATAGGCAAATTTTGCTACACGATACTCAAATTTCATGGTGTATGCCGTTTCACACTAAAAATGATAAAATTAGTTGTAGGACACCAGGTGGTATCCTAGAACAAAGAACATGGTGTCCTACTCCAGTCGGATTCTTTGTTGTAGAATACCATTAATGTCATACCGCCAATTTTGCCATCTTCAGTGTATTGCCAATTTTATGTTTCATGAAAATCACTGTGTTGTAGCAATTTTCCCTATGATAGGCAAATTTTGCTACATGTATATTAAATTACTCCCATATACTCTACTTTTATGTTGCAAACATATTCCAATATTCTCGGATACAATTGTCCCTCATCACAGACGGTTTTGGTAAAACCCTTTGTGATGCCCCTCTGTGATCAGCCGTTTGTGATGTTGATATGTGTAGTAGTGCAATTGTGGCATTAATTTCCTAACTACAAATACAAGCAAGAATAAAGGATAATCGGTTGACCTAAAATATATTTATACTATAAAGACCCAACTCACCTGTCAGGCTTTTTTTTTCCACGCTTGACCAAACAGTCTTGACCCAAACTACTCATCGTCAAAATATAGGGGAACCAAAAGTGACATTCCCTAAAGTATAAACCTAGGACTCCTCATCGTTAAAACAGCAGCGTCATGATCGGCGGCATAATGAAGGTATCGCGTGTTGCGCAGGCATATTTGACATGGGAAGAAAATGTACATGCAAAGAATATATCATGATTGTAAGTTTTGTAAGGTGGAAATCATCCTCAACTAATCGCCACTGAAGTTTCCATGAAGAGCATGCATACACGGGTAACTTCAAAATTGGAACACAAATGTTTTATACTTATTTCCATCAATCAATAAACAATACAGAAATATTTTACTATACATTATTTAATGGTCCACGTAGAATCTATTTGGCATACATGCTGATGATATTTTTTTTGTGTAGGAATATAAATGCACTGTAAATTTTCATATCGGAATAATATAATAATCTTAAATTTTTGTATTGACTAAAGATTAAAATGCTAGCCCGTGCGGTAGCACGGGTTGATGGACTAGTTAATACAATAGTGTTAAAAGGAGCCACCACGTTCGCCGAGAGGATCAAGAAATTCTCACGTTAATCTAAAAAAGAGAAGAATATATACCGTCGGATTTTATGAAGATCTAACGGTCTATATTATTTTGTTATTCAAAAAAGAGAAGAATATATGTCGTCGGATTTGATGAAGATCTAACGGTTCATGTTGTTCTGTTAATCCAAAAAAGAGAAAAATATATGCCGTTAAATTTTATGAAGATCTAACGGTCTAGACTAACGTAAAGAGTCCATATTTTTCTAAAAACAAGAAATTTTCATGTTAATCTAAAAAAGAGAAAAATATGTACTGTCGAATTTTATAAATATCAAACGTTCTAGACTAACGTAAAGAGTCCATGTTTGTCTAAAAAAGCTTCATAGATTGCAACAGAGAAGGAAGAAATCCAAATGAAACTCTACAATCTGCGTGTGAAAAACTCTACAATACGCGTGTGATCTATGTCAATTGATTTAGGTTGAACCTCGCGGGACTATAGAATTCCAAGTTGATATTACATTTGTATAGATGGAAATAGAATTAGGAACGTGTTAGCAAATATCGTTTTTGTAAATTAAAGGAGAGAGATGTCGTGAACCCATATTCAATCTCGCTCACGATGGACCTGAGGCAGTACTCGGCGCAATCGATGCAAACGGTGTTCGCAGGTAGCAGAGGGAGGGAGAACGGGAACTGATTGGGAAGAAATAGGTAAGAATATCAGCTGTTACATGTGATTGTGCCCTTCGACCGCCATGGATCAATCTAATTCACTTGGCGTCGCCCACATTATGAGGAATTTAATTTGGATTGGGAAGGCTTTTTCATGGAATTCATGGCGGCTTTAGTTCTTATGGGATCTTGCATGAAAGTTTTGGCGGTTGCGATGTGTAGGTGTTGTTTGCTGACGTTCGAGATTGGGATGGTTCTTTCGGTTTCGTGTGTTCTGGTGCATGGGAGACATGGACGCTACTGATTCCACATGTAATAAAGAATACAACAAATAAGAGATTCTCGGTGTACGCTATGCTTGAGAACGACAGCGCATCAATGATGCAGGGTGCGAGCGAAGCAAGAAAACTAGGAGGTGCGTATGGTGGTACAGGTCGACGAAAGGAGATGAGGTATTATGAGCGACGTGAGAAGACGAAGTCGGTGCGTGCGGCGGTGCGGAATGGTGAGAGAAAATGAGGTACTACAGGTTGCTATGGGTGAAGTGGACATTATGAGCGAAGGTGCGCATGAGCCATAGACGCCCCAGATTCCGCTTGTGATAAGGAGAACGACGAGGCATCCTCTGTAGACATCGTGCTCACGAACGATGACGGGGTAGCAAGTGGTGCGAGAAGATGAAGAGTGGGTGTGGTGCCACGGAACTGCGAGAGAAGGTGAGGTATCGCAGATTGATTAGATGAAATGTCATGAGTTCTACAGGTGAATGGAACTTCGTGACCAAAGGTACATGGGAGCCATGGACGCTACCGATTCCACATCTGATAAAGAGCACAACAAAGAAGAGATTCTCAGTGTACGCTATGGTGCGGGACGGTGAGCGAAGATGAGGTACTACTGGTTGATTAATGCCCGTGTGTTTCTATGTGTGAAGGGAACATTGTGAGCGAAGGTGCGTAGGAGCCATGGACGCCGAATATTCCTCTTCCGATGAGGAGAACGACAAATGAACGACGACGGGTCGACGCGGGGTTGCAAGCGGTGCGAGAAGACGAAGGGTGGATGTGGTGCCATGGGAGGACGAGAGGAGGCGAGGTATTGCGGATTGATTAGATGATATGAAATTAGTTTTAAAAAATTACAACTTATCAAAGGACGGTAGGTTGATTGCAATGAATATTAGGGGTCACAAAATTATGATGTACTTTATAATTGGTAGAAATTATCTTAGCGTTTTTGTTACAATTTATATAAAAATATGCCACAATATTCGTTAAAAGGGATAAAAATTACTTTAAAAAGAAAAAATATATTGCGTCATTGGATTTTATGAAGAACAAAGAGTCAATATATATAACCAACAATCAAATCATATAACCATAAAAAAACAAAAAAAATAGCATAAACACGTGTGTGGCATTAAATAATCTAATTTGCAGTGACATCATATTACAAAAGAAGATAGAAAAACTAAGAATTATGTTGTGCGTGTTTTGGATTGAAGAAAGGAGGCTTAGAGAAGATAAAGATGAAAGAGAAGAGCTTTGTGCCAACATTGTAGTGAATATCAGTTTGAGTTGCTATGTAATAAAAAATGAGGAAAAGAGGGCAATTATATTCAGTAAACTCAAGCAACACACATGTACAGCAATTGACAATTCTTGCCCGTCGAGGAGCGGTCAATGGCAGCATCAATTATTTTACTCTAAATTGTAATGATGTGTTGTCTGCTTATATATAAGTGGGCACCAAATTTTTTGTGTGTTTCTTTTTAAAAAAAAGAAAAATGGTGAATATATCAACCAAAATTATATGTAACTTATATTCAATTTTGGAGTTAAGATTGGTTCTTTTGTGAAGGGAAGAGACGTTTCATCCTACACTATTATTCGGCTCAATTTCACCATTGTGATAAAAAAAGAGTTTGGACCATACGGAAAAACAACGGAAATGAAATAAAATAAAACAATTTAGATAAATATATTATTAAGTAAAAATCATTAAGTTGTTAACATAAAAAATCTAGCTACCCGCGTTGTTTACGCGGGCCATCTTGCTAGTTGTTTTATTATTTCTAAATACATGATCTTACTATGTATCTAGACTTAGCATATATCCAGATGCGGAGCAAAATCTATATATCTTGAAAAATGACTTATATGGATGGAATAGCTATGTGTGTAAGCACATCTAGATATTTCATCCAGTGTAGCCGCTGTTTTTGCCACTGTAAATTAATAAACTAGAGTAGCCATTAATTAGATGAAATACTAGAGTAGCACATCTAGATATTAATAATCTAGAGTAGCACACATAGATATTTCATCCAGTGTAGCCACTGTTTTTGCCGCTGTCTTATTATGAAATACTAGAAATCCATTAATTAATCTTCCCAAGACTATACATATTGATGAGGTACTCTAGAGAACATAATCATGGTTAAGAATGTTCTGATGATCCTTTTACTTTGTTTCTGAACATCTCTGCTCCTGTCTGTGTGCAATTATTTCTTGGTAGTTAGCAAAGATATAGCTAGCTACCACGTTCAACGTGGGTGAAAACAGTAAGTGCGTTCTGCTCTCTATCATGGATGATGATAAGTTCAAATGCAATTGCAAAAGGATATGTGTATAATTGCAAAAGTAATAAGTTAGCACTGGAGAATGGGCTTCCATTTTTCAGATTTAGTTGGACGTTTAATTTTGCCAACGAACTTGTTGTAGCCATTTACCATGGAGACCAAGTTTTTTTTTTCGGTGATATTCACGCACGTTAAGTTTACCCCCTTATTCGCCTCTTCTCTACGCAATTCTTACAATAAACTCACTTAGCCATCAGATGTTAGGTAGATGTTGCCTGTCAATCTATATTTGGTTCACTAGTCTATTAACCACGTATGGCTTTTAATTTTAAGGGATAATGGCTGCTAGAAATTTTGTGAACATTTAGGAAATCGAAAACACTCCAGCCGTCTCGTCCGGATTTTTGTGAAATTAAGCTTAGTACGGTCGAAGAAGTTTTGTGAACATTTAATTACTTTTTGACATCGTCTTGCATACAATGTTTTCATCCAACAAACCCGTACGCGCAGCCACATCCCTACACTCCGTCTAAGATCAGTCGCATTGAGTTTTTTTTGAAGAATTATGTAGGTATTCAAGTTTATGTCACATCACAAATTTTTTACGACTTGGTGGGTTATTATAAAAAGAGATAAGAAATTAGTTTCTTCAATCTCAGTAACAGTGCAGCAAAATTATGCACTAAAACAAACTTAATTTAATTTACAAATATATCTAACTAATCGGCCACTGAATTACAGAGTTTATGTGTTTGTGTTTTTTCTGTGTCCACAAATATACGAAGTACAGTGTAACATCCCTAAAAGTTACCTTAGAATTTGTTGAATGCAAAAACTGGTATTTAAAAATTTTTGGGTGAAAATGATGTGCATGCAAACCAACATATAAGATTGCCCTCTACTTGCTCCCTTTGCTCCTAGGCAAATTTAAATTTAATTAAAAATAAATTGAAGTGCTAAGGAATAAATAGTTTGAGTTGGCTTTTAGTTGTTTTGTTGGTTCTTTGGAAATTTGAATTCAAATCAAAGGCTAACATAAAAATGAAAGCTAACTAACCTAATTGGGCTCTAACTAACCTAACCAGCTAACCCAGCCCGCTAACTTAAGTCTGCAAACCGCCCTTAGAGTCTTTCCCGAGCAAACCGACCAAACCAGCCCGGCCAGCCTTCCGGCCCAGCAGCGGCCCAGCCGCTTCACCGCGTCGCCGCCGCGTCCCCTTTCTCCAACTGACAAGCGGGCCCCGTCTGTCAGCTTTCTCCTTCCCTTTCTTCCTCACGCCCGGCGCCGAGCTCTCTGCCGCCGCGCCCGTGACTCG
Source organism: Echinochloa phyllopogon (assembly GCA_033239725.1). NCBI lineage: Eukaryota > Viridiplantae > Streptophyta > Magnoliopsida > Poales > Poaceae > Echinochloa > Echinochloa phyllopogon. Next base: position 40,920,837 of record BTCW01000002.1, on the reverse strand, counting down.
AGCCTGTCCCATCGCAGCGCTCGCGGCCCGTCGCGATGCCGCCACGTGGAAAGGGCAAGGGCGCCCTTGATCTCGAGCCGTCCATCAGCGCGGAGCCCTAGCGGCCGCCGCCCTACTTATACCTCTACCGCGGCCACTCCCGGCCCTAGCCGCCGCAAGCCCTTCGGGGTATTCCTCTTCGCCAAGTTGAAGCCGAGAGGGGGAGAGGGAGGAAGAGTCAGGAAGGGGAAGAGGGAAGCAGAGGAGGATAGGGCAGAGCCGAAGCCGACGCCAGGAGCCGCGCCGCCGCGGCGCCGCCGTTCGTGGGAACGCCGGAGAGGAGCCGGACCGGAGCCGTTCGAGGGAGCACGAGCATCGCTGGAGCACCGCACACCTTCCTCGAGCTGCTGTGTACGACGACTTGCCCTAGGTGAGCCGCCGTCGTTGATCCCCATCTTTTCCTCTGTTTCCGGCCATGTCGCCGCCGCGCCGCCGTTCTAGCCCTTCTGGGACCCGGTCTTCGAACCGTGGCCGTTCTCTTGTGCAGGATCCCGTCGCCGAGCCGCTATCGCACCCGTAAACCGCCGACGCCTTACCGTCCTTGGCCGCTGTGGCCGCCGCACGCCGGGGATGCCCGTGTCGTGCGTGCGCGCCACGGCCGCGCCGCGGGCAGGCCGAGAGCTTTCCCCGCGCGCGCGTGAGCCACAGCCGCGGCCGAGGCTTGACCTTGTGTCCGCGAGCTCCTGTAAGCCGCCCGTTGCGCCAAACCTTGGGGTTCTTCGCCAGCTGCACGAGCGCCGCCGGTCGCCGTGGCGCCATAGCCGCGCCGCCGCCGCTCGCGTCGGGGAGCCGTCTCACCGGCCAAGCTCCCCACTTCCTTTTTGCCGAGGGTGTTCGAAAAACCCTAGCCGAGCTGCAGCCACCGACCCCGAGCCTCGCCGACCTCCTTTTCCGTCGATCGCCGTGGTAGCCGTCGCCGCCGGCCGTGCGCTGGAACGCGCCACGCGCGTCCGCCTCGCGCCGCGACCTAGCCACACCGGAGACCACACCAGCACGCCACATGCACAGCCACAGAGAATCCCGAGTCGACCACACCCAGATCCTGTGCACCTGGTGCACCGTGAACCCCTCTCTCGGCTCACCGTGGACCGCGACCACCGAGCCGAGCCTGATCTCTTCGCGTTCATGGGCCGATAGCCCATCCTTGTTGGGCCAGCATGCCTCTTTCGGCTCAATCTCGGCCCAGTCATCTCTTTTCCATTTTCTTTTTCTTTTAACTGCGCTGACACGAGGGCCCCACCTGTCACTGACTGAGTAGAGACTGACCAGTGGGCCCCACTGACAGCTGACCCGCTGACCGTTGACTGGTCAACGTTGACCGAGTCAACGCTGACGTCATCCGGGTCCACGATGACGTCAGCAGGACTGACCCCCACTGCTGACGTCAGCAGGCTAATTTCTGTCTGTTTTTCTTTTTCGGAAATTATTTGGTATTTTCAGAAAATTATTTAAACTTCGACCGTAGCTCAGAAAAATATGAAACTAGTTTCTATATTTTTATAAAATCGTGACCTACGCGTTAGAATAGAGTTTGGTGTTCTTTGGGTCTTCTTTCCTCGCTGTTTTGGAGTTTCTTTGCTAGTAGCCGCGCCTTATTTATTTTCCGCAACCCTAGGAGCTCTAGAGAGCCAGGAGGAGCCGGACCACTACGACAACTGCTTTGACGAGGACGAAGACTTTTGCCCAGGTTCACGCCCGACCAATCTCTGAAATACCTATTAGACATGCAAACTAGTATGCTAGCGCTTTACTTTACTCGTATGATAAACCTGCACTGCCATTGTTTATATCATGTTACCTTGCCATCCTATTATCCACTGAATGTTATATGCTATGCGATGCATGTGTTGGGATGGTTGTGATCTGATCTTCTTGGCGTGAGTTGTGGGCGGTATGGGAGGTGTAGTGCAGCTAGGCGGTGTAAGCGAGTGATAATAACTCGATCGTTTGATTGGGGTGCTTGGGGGCTGCACTCGGGCAGTCCCTACGGAGTACCTGTTACGGGTACATGGTTACTTTGGTTACTTTTGAGGAGTTGGGCGGCTATACCTATAATGGGTGCCGATTACGGACCGTTGCGGCGGATCGCTTTTTGATGCTGATACTCGCTTTACCGATAATTAAGGACCGTTTCGATGGCAGCCTTCAGTGGGATTTACAGTGCTCACCGTCTACCCAGAATGGGGAGGGTTCCAGCAAGCCTACTTAGTGCGGTGCCAGACCTGTAGGAGATTCGAGTTTGATATGTGTAAGGGGGACTCGTTGCGGCGTACTCTCCCTGATTTACCACGGCCCCCGACAGGCCCCGGTGGTAAGGTTTCACGACCCTGGGGCAGCTGTTAGCTCAGATTGTTTCCCGAGCCCAGGGAGACAGTATGGCACCGTTACTTCTTAAGGTCTTTGCTATGGGCTGTATCTCAAGACGGCTCATTACCGTCTGCAGCCCGGATGGTTCCAGGAGTGCAACCTCTACAGAGTGAAAACTATACGTATAGCCGTGTCCACGGTTATGGACGACCCTTCTGATATCGTCTAGATTAGCCCGGGTATCTGCTTTCTTACTTCTTCCTTGGCTTGGGTAATGAGAGGTTGGTCCAGCGTTGCTGATGAGACAAGGTGGGGAGGGAGCTCACTGAGTCGACTAGCCAGTGGAAGGCGTTGGTGGATGATATTTGCGGGAACCTGTTGAGACAGGACAAGCCCGATGTGGTTGTGAGGCTGATGGTGGTTTTGGAAGTGTGCTTTCTCTGGTGAGGAAAGGAGTTGGTGCTGAGTTGAACTTGGATTTATTGCTGCTGCGCATAGGAAGCCCCGGCTTATTCCCTTGAATATATTTTTATTACTAGCTAGGCCACTTTAAAGCTTGCTGCATATATGGTTGGTGACGTGGACCTGTCCCAATTCCTTGGGGACAGACTTTGGGTACGCAGGTGAAGACTCCGACCGTGAGTTCAACCAAGACGGTTGGTACGACTAAAGGGAGCGCGCTACGCTCAAGGTTGCCTGTGGTGGAGTGGACCCCGATGATCTAGCTACCGCTGCGTAGCTGTTTCTTATTGTCGATTTAGCCCAGAGGGCTTGTACCAGACGCTATGTTTTATATATGTCATGTTTGTATCTCTTTTATCGCTGTATGGATGTGATGATCGACTGAGATGAGTTCTGTACGAGATAGCTGCTATTCCTGGGACTATCTCGAGGGTACAGGGAGTCGGATTCTCGTCGTTGAGAACCCAGTTCGTTTCATACAGTATATGCATAAAAATGAGGATATACATTCTGCAAAAAAAATGAGCATATACATACATTAATACCAGAGAGAACAATGGGGGCAATATTTAATTGTGCGTAGTGTTAATTCAAACTCGGCATTCAAAGCGTGCACAGTACCTACAGGGGCTAGATTTACCGGCTGAAAGCTACTGTTCTGATTTAATTAGATGGCCGACAATTCCTGTAGATTGATGGAGATTAGGCCCGGGGAATCTTGGAACAAGTCATCCATTTGTTGGTCTACAGGTAGGGCAGGGCACAGTAGTAGTACAGTTTTGTTCTCTACATAATTCTACATCCTTTGATTTCTTCCAAATTACAAGTGTCTTGACATTGGGAGTACATAGGCCGGAGTTAGTTGTTTTTTTCTGAGAGTTCCAGGGACAGCGGCAGGAGTTAGTTATCCATGGATGCACGATCCACTTGCGGGCTATGCAATTAAGTGTTGAACATTTCATATTTAGAAGTACAGTAGTACACTTTTGCACCTTAATTGTGTTTCTAAGGAAGCATCAGTGTAGTGTTTCAATAATTTTTTCTATTTTTGAGATGATTTAGTAAAGTGTCTTTCTTAGTTGCAAATTACACTCCATGTCTAAATTGAAACCCAAAATGGTCGCCTCACATTTCAATGTGTAATACATACGTACTTGTAAGCACTTATTTTGGGCGGACCCAGAAACCCAATCTCTTTCTTGTTAGCGTGAGCTAATAGTGCTAAAATTTTCAAAATTTACTCGCTATTTATTTTTAGTGAAAATTGAAGTGTCTTCAGGGACCTGTGCGCCCTTGGCCCGGGCCCTGCCGTTCTACGACAAGAAGTAACAAATTAAGTGTATAATATAATAGAGAGACATGATTAAACAAATATACTAATAATCTATTGAAATTATGGAAAATCTAATAAAAATATACTAATAAAGTACATTGAAATTATAGTATGCCAAATAAGAATACTTCGCCCAATAACATAAATTTTAGTTGTCTTATTAGATTTGTCTTAACTCAAACTTTTCGAACAAACTTGCCCATCTAGCCCAATCCAATTACATATGTCCCATCTCATCAATGCTAAAATGAGCAAAAAAAAACGACCTAACAAAAAGGGTCTGTATCTAACTCTTTGCATATACAACATTTATTGGCTAGTACCGGTAATTGAACAATAATGAACAAAGGGAGGAGGGAGCTTGGTCTTGAGCAGCGCAGAGACAGAGTACAGCGCATTGTCCAATCGTCCGCGCTGTTCCAATCAATTAGAGCAGTACGTTGGCGCGATCACTGTACCCTCCCCTGGGGATTTAAGGGGTAATTGAGGCCGAGGCCGAGGCAGCGCATTTCGACATTATGGATCGAATGATCGACCCCGACGACGGCCCCAACTCGGTCCTAAGTCCGAACCCTAGCTAGGCGTGCATGCGACCGCGACGTGCATGCGCCTGCGCTCGCTCTTCTCCTTCCGTCGGCGTCGTCCATGGTAATAACTTGGTGTAACATCTGAGCTTAAGCTTAGCCTTATAGGAGTACGTACGTGTATTTAGTTCGTTCAAAAGCTCGGGCATCACCTTCTAGCCACGTGTTTGACGGCAGCGTGTAGCCGGCGGCAGCCGTCGTCCACGCTCTCCGCCGACGGGCATGGAGCGTAGTAATGGTAACGGAGTACTCGTAATTTCTTCGTTGAGTATATCGTTCTTCTAGAAAAACTGAGAGAGAGAACAGAAGACTGTGATGTGGTGTGGCCACTCTCTGCTACTATGATTTCCTTTGGTGCATGTGCATGGGATGGATCCGTGTATTGTACATGCATGCACTAGCTAGGAGCAAGCAAGCTAAGCTGGTGTAGAGGATCCGAGGCAGACAGAGTGGGTCCAAGGTATAAGCATTAACTCCCCAGCAGTGCGGGCATTGAATGTGAAATAGTGGCCAGAGAACAAGGCGTGATGGTGTGATGCGCCCAATAGTGATGTGGTTGCCCGGGGGGCCTGGCTGGGTTCGCACGGGGGGACGACGATGCAATGCAAGGGCCAAGGGGGGAGACGTGAGAGGGAGACCCGACTAGATGCAATTAATTGCGGACACATGGAAAAGAGTCGCTGAGGCAGATCGGTCCCATCATCCAGGCATCCATCCACCTTCAACCTAGAGGACAGGGCGCAGCTCTCTCTCTCTCTCTCTCTCTCTCTCTCCAGTTGCAGTCCAGCCACGTTTCATCCCAGGCGGCCCATCAGCGAGGTACTCTACCAGTTCAAAGCGGGTGCTCATGTGATCGATCAAATTGAATCTCAATTCGCACAGCTGCTTTTCTCCGATTTGAGATGCGAGTACAGGGTATTAAAGAAAAGGCAAAGACACGGCGGTTAAGGGAGCCACTAAATTTAGTGCCGAGACATAAAATTACAAGAGCCAAATTCTTACTGCTGTGGTCCAAACTACGTAATGTTTCAGCAAAGATCAGGGATTCAGGGTTTTGGCTTGGCATATCAGCAGTCTGCGCCTAATCATACATTATATTACTACATCACTACATGCATGTGAATGGCAGATAATAGTGGGGTTTAGTTTAGGCGTATTGTCCACTTCATGTGGGGCATATGCTCTCGCTGTCTCGGCTACATATATCACTCGGTCCACACGTGGTCGCCGTTGTAAACTTCCCACGACACCCAGAAGCAGTAGCCGCCACATCTCGGTCGTGCTAGCTAGTCGTCGCCCTCATCCCCCAAACATTCTGTTTGTAGTAGTGTTTCGCTAGCACCGGGAGTGTCTCGATCTGGCCGGGATCACGGTCATCGTGTTAGTAGCACTAGTACTAGTACATTGCAGATAGGTTGTTAGAAATCTAGGCAAATTTCGGTATATTTTAATTCCAGAAATTATCAACAAATTCATGACAAATATGAGTGATCCAATGGGAGCAAAGCATGTGCTTGTGTTCAAGTTAAATCTCAAATAAAACAATAAAACAAGAACAGTAAGCAAAACCAGAGAGGATTTAGTTTATACCCAGGGACGGAAACGGAACCGGAGGAACCGGAATCGCCGTTACTAGTTATTGTGACTAGCCTGCTTGAAGTAGTCGATCTGATTCGGTGCAGTGACGAGTTGGTGCAGTGCAGTCCCTCGAACGACCGGGCCACCAGGAAGTAGTCGTTCGCTTGAGGGAGATGGACGCCGGGACGTAGTCGTTCGTGCTGACGAAGATGCCACCGGGAAGTAGACGAGGTAGTCGTTCACAGCAGCGAGCAGGCGTGTACGAGTACGCTCCCCAAAAACCTTATCGCCCGCCTATCCCGAGCAGGATCGCTAGGCAGACGAGGTTCGGAGGCAACTGCTCACGCAAGCAGAGTGCGCGCAAAGCTTACGTTGGGGATGCGAGAGAGCAGCAAACAACAGGGAGAAGAGAGTGGTCTCCTCAAAAGAATACCAGAGAGAGGGTTGTATCGCGTGTGTTGCCTGGGAGGATTGTTCAGCCATAATGCCATTTAAGCGTCAGTTACAGGATTCTTGACAGTAACGGTCGTCAGTTAGTCTCCCCATGAAGACTGCAACGTCTCTGGCTTCAATGTCATTAACAGCAAAAACGTTCACCCCCGCACACGCGACACGGCACGGCTCGGCTCGGCCACGGCTCGACGAGGCGAGCGAGCGCGCGCGCGTGTGGCATGCCCTTCTCCTTTTACCAACTTCACAAGCGGTCCATATTTGGTCCACCTTTTAAGTTAGTTAGGATTCTCGTTGACTCTCAATCCGGGATATAGACCCCTAGCATTTATTAGTGGACCTTTAATTTTTTTGATTAATTGAGACAAAATGGGCCAATGGCCCAATTAATCCAACAATCCCCACCAAGAATTTCAAGGTTCACAACAAATGCCCTCGACTCAAATGTTGTTTTGATATACCGGTTTCATGGTGGAGACTGTTAAGTTGAACATCCACCTGAGGCAAAAACTACACTCATTCACAACTGACCAATGGACTATACCTTGAATTGGCAGTTTCGTGCAAACAAGCTTGACTAGAGCCCCTTGCCAGTACTAGGCTGCTGAGAGCATCCCCTCGGGTTGGAGCGTATAAGTCATACTCCATGCCTTTCATGGGTATCTGGAGATCACCCTATCTCATAGATTGTGATTAGCAATCGAACCCATATAGGTGTAATCCTTTAAGATGTTCTGTAGGCCAACATCTTTGCTCCTCATTGAGCCACTCGGATCACATTAAGGTTTTCACCAACCTGCCATACAGATTTAGAAGAGAAATGCACCTCTACTGGAATGAGCCTTTTTTACAAAGATTCTCTTCTCTCAGTTAAACAGTAGTTTGTTTCACCATCCTAATTCACGGGATCTCCGATCACATAGGACAGGTTACCACTACTGAGTAACACTCATGGGTCTCAAGCCCAGTTCCCTGGATGCATTGTCTATCACATTACGTGAAAGACCCTTTGTGAATTGATCTGCCAGGTTCTTAACCGTTTGGATATAATCCAAGGCTATCACTCCGGAGTTTCTCATTTTCCTAACAGATTTCAGCCGCCTCTTCACATGTCTAGATGACTTCATGTTGTCCTTTGAACTGTTCACCTTGACAATCACCGTTTGATTATCACAGTTCATGAGGATAGCCGGTATCGGTTTTTCAACTACCGGTAAATCCATAAGGAGTTCACGAAGCCATTCGGCCTCAACAGTGGCGGTGTCTAATGCAGTGAGTTCTGCCTCCATAGTAGACCTCGTTAAGATGGTCTGCTTGCAAGACTTCCAGGAGACAGCGCCACCTCCAAGTGTAAACACATATCCACTTGTGGCTTTAATCTCATCTGCATCAGATATCCAATTTGAATCACTATAACCCTCTAGTACCCTAGGGTACCCAGTATAGTGAATCCCGTAGTCCACAGTACCTTTTAGGAAACGCATCACCCATTCGAGAGCTTCCCAATGAGCCTCTCCTGGGTTAGACACAAATCGACTCAGTTTGCTCACAGCATACGCGATGTCGGGTCTAGTAGCGCTGGCTAGGTACATCAGTGAACCAATGATCTGGGAGTATCTCAGCTGATCTCTCATTATTCTCTTGTTTTTCCGCAGCACTTTATTAGCATCATAAGGTGTTGGAGCTGGCTTGCAGTCATTATAACCGAAACGACTCAAGATCTTCTCCACATAGTGGGATTGTGTAAGAACAACCCCACCATCACCTTCTCTCACTAGTTTAATGTTCAGAATCACATCAGCCTCTCCCAAATCCTTCATTTCAAAGCTTTGGGACAAGAATTCTTTGACTTCCTTAATCGCATTAAGGCTTGTCCCAAATATCAGTATGTCATCCACATACAGACATAGGATCACTCCTTCGCCCCCACCATAGCGATAGTACACACATTTGTCAGCTTCGTTCACAACAAAGCCAACTGATGTTAAAGTTTTATCGAACTTTTCATGCCATTGCTTAGGAGCTTGCTTAAGGCCATACAAAGACTTGACTAACCTACACATCATTCCTTCTTGACCTTCTACTACAAATCCGTCTGGCTGATCCATATAGATCTCCTCCTCCAACTCTCCATTTAGGAAAGTTGTCTTAACGTCCATCTGGTGAACGATAAGACCATGAGAAGCTGCCAAGGAAAGTAGTACTCGAATAGTGGTTAATCGGGCAACCGGTGAGTAGGTGTCAAAGAAGTCTTCTCCTTCTTTCTGAGTATAGCCTTTAGCCACTAGCCTTGCCTTGTACTTTTCAATCGTACCATGAGGCCTAAGCTTTTTCTTGAACACCCACTTGCATCCTACAGGTTTGCACCCATAAGGACGCTCCACAACCTCTCAAGTACCATTAGACATAATGGAATCCATCTCACTCCGAACTGCTTCCTTCCAATAGTCAGCATCTGGAGAGGAATATGCCTCTTCAATGGTTCTAGGAGTGTCATCCACGAGGTACACAATGAAGTCATCACCAAAGGACTTTGCAATCCTCTGTCTCTTGCTCTTTCTGAGAGCTGCTTCATTGTCATCCTCCTCAGGATTCTCCACATGTGGTTGTTCATTGTGTTCTATCACAGTATTAGGTTCTTTAGGTTCATTGTTAACAGATAATTCATGACTAGATGTGCTAACTACCTCTTTCATAGAAAAAATGTCCTCAAAAAATGTAGCGTCTCTGAACTCCGTGACAGTGCCACCATGCATCAATTAACGCCTCCTTCAATTCCTTGTCCCGGCCCGGACCCGTCCAGTACGTGCTGTGCGGTGCGGCGAGCCCCGCGGCCTCGGCCTCGGCCTCGCAGAGCGCGCGCAGCAGCATCGTGCCGTGTACGAGCGCGTACGTGCGCTACAGGAGGAGACCACGTATATCCCGAGCGCGTACGCCGTACGTGCGGCTACTAGGAAATCGGAATTGTCAGCTCCCAGCTCCGGAGATTATTAATTTCCACAAGGTGAGTGGTACATGCACCATGGGACTCCCAGAACAATGGTACAGTACAGTACAGGAAGTAGAAATCCGGGTGGTGTTCTCTCAGCTCCAGAAATTAATTTCCAGGTGAGTGTATGTACCATACCATCGGACTCCTAGAACAATATAATGGTACAGTACAGGAAGTGGAAAATTCGAGTCTTCCGGTACTATATATCTCCGTGCTCGCGTGGTTTGTTTCGATCAGTCGCGCGAGTCCGAACCGTCCGGTCGGTTTCACTCATCAGGTGCGGTTGACCGTTGACCCTGTCACCCTGAGACCTGACGCACAGGCACAGGCACAGCGGACGACTCGATCGTCAGAGCTCGCTCGCTCCAGACCGCCAGGGGACTCGCCGGCCGACACGCCATCGTTCATGCATATCAAGCCGCCGGCCGGCCGGGATGCCGTCTACGGACGCCTCCGCGCGGAGTCAGAGGCAGAGCAGCGTGCTTCCATGATTTCCACCGATGCGCTGTACGTGCTGTGCAGGTGCAGCCGTGCAGGAACGGTAATGGAGAGCACCGCCCCGCGCGCAGCCACGAACGATACTGTTCGAGCGAACGGCACGAGACGGGAGCATCGTCGGCGACCGATCGGCATGGGTGTGGCCACCGTACCGGCACCGCGTCTTCTCAGTCTTCATGATGACCGCTCGATCGAGCTGGTCAGGGAACATCATACATATAGCACCCGATCAACGTCGCGGTCTCCGTAGCAGCATGCGAAACTCCAAACGAAAAAAAAAAGAGAGAACAAAATAGGCTGCATCGCGCAACGGCCCGGACGGAGGCCCATTAAGATGCTACAGAATCCCTTCGACGTGACAAAATTTCTCAAGCCACCTAGTTATTGGGCCTTGGATTTTTGGGCCATTCGCTTTTGTTCAGCCTGATGAATTCCCTTTTGTTCTCGCCGAATACGCCTCTGCTTGTGCTAAAAAAAAAAGAATACGCCTCTGCTATTTCCAGTCTCCGCACATTGCACGCGACTACGCGAGACACAACACAGAAGCATTCGGGATTTTTATACCCAACCTTCTCAGTCAGCTAGTATGTTTTGACGTGCAGAGAGGATAAGATTGGTCTGATGATGCTCACTGCTGTGCAGGATAAGCTTCATGCCATCTCAGGCATCGGTAAGCTGACACGGAAAGGTTACATTTTTTAACGGGAAAGGTTCCAAATCAAAAAGGTATGTTTGGATCATCCTGACATTTCCAACCCATCTTTAAGCTATCTCCTGTTTTTTTTATATTAGAGGAGAGTGGGCGCGCAATCAACAACGAGCAATCATTACCAGCACTTCTGCCGTCAGGTTCCGGTTATTCCTCGGATGGATTAGGGAAAATAAAAGCGCACTCTTCAGACCAAGCATGTTTGGATCATCTTTAGCCTCATAACTAAAATTAGTCAGGTAAAAAAATTTTAGTCACCCCTGTTTGGAAGCGAAAGCTAAAGTGGTATTCAAATGAGGAGAGATAGAGCAAGAGCATTAATGAGGAGGGAGAGGAAGAAGAGATTTTAGTCTCTTTTAGCTACCCCACCCCCTACTAGCAAATTTTAGCCTCAAGACAAATTTTAGCCCTTCATTAGCCTCACATATTTGGAAGTTTAGCTCTTACAGGAGGCTAAAATTAGTCAGTCATTCTGATCCAAACATGCCCCAAGTTTCAGTACAAATATCTACTATTCCATATATGCATTAAAGTATATCGAATCATTCTGTACAAATATCTATCCTAATTCTTTTCTTTTCATGAAAATAAAAATATATGTCCTAAATCATAGATGAACAATGAATACGACCACGACACCCCGTATCCTTGACGGGCAATGCATGCCGCAATGGCACCAACGCACTGTACAGCTTGGGGAAATGCACGCCGCGGTTGCTCTGACTGACGCACTGTACTACTAGAACTAGACTATCCACATTCTGAAAGCCTGCAGTCTATTTTTCAAAAAAAAAAATGCCTGCAGTCTACGACCGAAATGTTCCACAACATCTGATTGCATCCTGTGCAAGTTCCTACAGCTCCTATGCCATGCCAAAAGCCAGAGAACCTGCATCACACCAAGAAAGACAAAAAGAGTCAGTTCATGATCCGTAATACCGTCTGAAACATTCATCGTGCAGTGCGAGAGTTCAGTTAATTACCCAGTGTTGGCAGGAGGATCGTGAGAGCCGCGATGGCGACGATTTTCAGCGGCATTCCGGTGACCACCATGTCCTTGATGGTGATGTACCCGGTGCTGAACCCGACGACGTTCCCGGGGGACCCGGGCGGCAGCAGGTACGAGAGCTGCGCGCCGATCGCGCCGGGGACCATGAGCAGCAGCGGGTGCACGCCCATGGACTTGCCCAGCTCGGCCAGCAGCGGCAGCACCAGCGTGGTGGTGGCGTCGTCGGAGGTGAACTCCGTGATGACGCCGCTGAAGGCGCAGACCACGGGCGCGATGGCCAGCGCCGGCGCGCCGCGCAGGAAGCCGAGCCCCTCGGAGAGGATGTTCGTCAGGCCGCTCGCCTTGAACCCGTCGGCGATGGCGAAGCCCGCGCCGAGGAGCAGGATGATGTTCCACTGCAGCTTCCGGCACTTGCCCCAGTCCATGAGCTTCTCGCCGTTGTTCTTGCCGCTCGGGATGATGAACAGGAGCGTCGCCATCATGATCTGCACACAGGCATTGTTTCGCAAGTTGCTTCCTGGTGAGCTCACCCTGCAACTGTCTCTGGAAAATAATGTCGAGAGATGTGGTACTTACGGTGACCGTTCCATCCCCAACTTTGCCATCGAATAGGACAGCCCACCCAGGGATATCGTCTGTCAGACTCCTGGTCATCCATAGCAAAATAAGACCCTGCGAGAATCAGACAATGATCCTTTGAGATTTCTCACAGAAGCCAAGATCAGAGTTTACAGGTTCAGATTGAAACTCGCCATAACAAGAATTGGGACAGAAACCATAAGCACGACTTACCCCAAACACGGCCAAAACCATCTTCTCTGCAAATGCCATCGGACCTGTCACAAATCAAGATGTAGACCCCATCAGACAGCCGAATGCAATAATCAGGACTACATTAATGCTTCAATACCTGTCATCGAAATAACCAAAACTAAAACGTGTCTACTTTCATATGATTACTGAACATGCTTGACATTGTTCTCGAGAATCAAGGCGGCCAAGATGCAGAACGCAGAACCTACCCAGCAAGCTGAGCTCCCTCCTGAGGTGGCTCCTGTCGAGGTAGGCGGACAAAGCCCTGCCGGTGTTCTTGGAGCAGTACATGAAGCAGAGCGTGGCCCAGAGCGCCACGAACAGGATGAGCGCCATGGGGAGGCCGAAGGACATCCAGGAGCTGAAGGTGATGGGCCCCTGCTCCGGGAAGTAGGTGGACCACATCCCCACCAGGATGATGTTCACGCCCGTGCCCGTCAGCGTGGCCATCCCGCCGACCGCCGATGCGTACACGACGCCGAGCACCACCGCCTTGGAGAACCGCCGGACCTCGCGGACGCCCGGGCCGCCGCCACACTCCAGCTCGTCGCGCGGCAGCCGCTGCAGGATCCCCGTCGCCACCGGCATCATCATGACGGTGCACGCCGTGTTGTGGATCCACATGCTGATGAAAAAGGTGGTGCCGCAGATGCCCAGCAGCAGCAGGTGCGGCTTCACCGGGTCCCCGCAGAACAGCGCCGTGATCTGCAGCGTCAGAACGAACAGCATGTCAGCAATGTTAGCTTTTCCTTGGCCCTGCTGGATGCAGTGCGAGGTAATCGACGGCGTACGTTGAGGGCGAGGCGGCGGTGGATGCTGTAGTGCTCGATGGCGAGCGCGAGGATGAAGCTGCCGAGGACGAGGGAGATGACGTCGTCCATGTAGGCCTTGGCGACGGCGTCGGAGGAGGAGATGCCGAACGCCGGGAAGAGGAAGAGCGGCGCCATGGACGCCACGGCGAGCGGCACGGCGTCCGTGATCCACCACAGGAACACCCAGGCCAGGACGCCGAGCATGTTGCGCGCCGCGGCGTGCCCGCCGAGGTCAACAGCCGCGCAGATGAGCGCGCACGCCGCCGGGCCCGACGCGACCGCCAGGTACTTGTTGGCGAGCATCGCCGTGAGCCACGAGCAGGTCCGCCGTTCCCTCGTCGGGCTGTCGTCGTGCACCGGCAGCAGCGCCCTCGTGACGTCCTCCGAGGAGCTCTCCCAGAAGCCGCGCTGTGGATCCATGGTCCAAGGAATCGCAGCAACAAAAAAGAATTGTGCCTCGTGCTTCTTCAAGTGCGGTGTCAGAAAAAGTGTGGATAGGCCAGGATGTTACGGTTGTGTTTCATCTGGGCTATTTACACGTAGACGAAATGGCTGCAGTTTTTTGTTGTAGAGAAACAGGACAATCATCCGAGTCATTGCGAGAGAGAAGGTCCAAGCAGAGAACGTGTTCCACGACGCGCCACGTCAGGCAATGCTTACCTGGGGGAGGCTCGTACAACACCTGCACTTTTCCTATGGCTCCAACGCTGCCACCAACCTGATGATTAACAATGTCGCGCCGATTTGGCGTCCAGATAAGCACCGTCTGACATGAAAAAAAAAACGGATAAGACTCCTGCCGTCGACGCCGACGTGTCCGCTCTGGCCTCTCGCCTCCGCTGGTGCTGGCTCGCTCGCGCGTCAGCCCTTGACGGGCCCGAAGAGGTGGCCGCGCTAACGGTGGGTGGCGCACGGCGCGACATGCTCGCGCACGGCCCGCCGCCATGTCGACATTCCCCAGACTTTTCCGCGCATCCTGCCGATGATATCTCCCCACGCAACGCAGGCCACGACGTGCGGGACCGGGACGTCGAGTTTTCAAGGGGGGGCCCGCCGCGGGACGGCGACGGGAAGCCGCGGCGGCCTACGCCGATCTGGAACGGGCCGGCGATTGGGCGACCGCCGGCGGGAGCAGGTTGGTTCGTTTGCTGGCTGAGGTTCATCAGCGTGGCGCCGCGGCGGCGTCTGGTGGCGCGTCGCATTCTCGAGCGGCTCGCGGTGCCGCCTGTGCGAGTGTGCGACCGACCGCCGGTGTGCCCCCGCTGAGACGATGCAACCGGCGTTTGGACACTTGGATTTGGTCCGCGCACGCCGTGCCTCCGGACCTGGTCCGAGCCGGACAGGTGAATCTCCGAAGTGCTCCCGGCCTCGACGCAAGCTGACCGACGCGGCAAAGCACAGCTGTTCCTGTGTTCCTTAGTAAGTACTACCTCCGGTTTTATTTATTTGATGCTAGGACAACAGTATTAGTTCAAAAAATGAACTAGTTCAGCTGTCTGAACGTCAACTATTCAGAAATGGAGGTAGTACGTGGTTAAATCCGTCCTGTCGTGTCCCGGGACGTTATGACGGTTTGTTTATTCTCGGTCGTGGCAGGCAGCGTCGCGTAATACTGAATTTTCTTCGTTTCTTAATTGGGACGCGTACGGCGTATCTCTTCCTCCCTCCTCGTGCAGTTGAGATGGTAGGCACTTCCTACTGGAGCACGTCTCCGGCCGGCGGCGCGAGCCGTGTGGTCTGCGTAACGGCTCACGTGTACTGAAAAGCGGAAATATCAAATGCCAAGCTAGGCTCCTATCAAGACGTTACTAACCGAAGCCTGACTTTGCTCCGTAATCATACACGGCAGATGCATTGCACACCGCAGCAAGTTGCTGCTGAATCGTGCCAAGAGCATTTGCTTCGTTGCTTGCCTACTGCATGACGTCAAATCGAAGCGTCTGCCGGCCCGATCTTGGACTGGATTTCCGTTCCAGCTGATCGATGGCGGATCCTTCCGAGGATAGAACGGCATGCAGTGAACACACAAAGTTGCTGAATTCCGTTTTATGGTAATGTATGCCCCTCCCGGTCGTGGTCGTTCACCGTCATGCTGTAACACCCTAAAATTCATCACATTTAAATTATAGCAACCCTTGTATTTTTCTAGGATTTATTAAGGCTTAAATAAATTTTCTAGAAATTAATTGGAATTTCTAGCCTTTTTATTAATTTAAATATCACATTAAATAATTATTTTAGTCAAAATAAGTTTTTGTTGCATTCATGCTGTTGCATATATTTTTGGTTGCTAGTAAATCAAATTGGAATTTAAATTCTGTTTAAATTCGAATTTGATTTGCATTTGTTTGAGTTTTAGAAAAGTTAAAATTGTTAGAGTTCGTTTTTGGTCCTCGGA
Organism: Echinochloa phyllopogon; assembly: GCA_033239725.1. Lineage (NCBI taxonomy): Eukaryota > Viridiplantae > Streptophyta > Magnoliopsida > Poales > Poaceae > Echinochloa > Echinochloa phyllopogon. The sequence continues at coordinate 40,904,853 of BTCW01000002.1, read as the reverse complement.
CTCTCGGCCCAGTCCACCGTTGCCCCCTGCACTATCGGCCAAGTTTCTTTTTCTTTTTCCCGGCCGGCCCATACTTCTCTTCCGGCCCAGCGCGGCCCGCTCCATCTTCTCCCTCCGGCGCTCTCTCTCTCTCTCGCTCTCTCTGTCAAGTGGGGCCCGGCCGTCAGGCCGTTCTTCTTTCTCCCATCCGACCCGGACTCCGGTCGAGTCCGAGCGCCGCCCGTCTCCGTCGACGAGTCCCGCTCGCCGACGCTCCTTTTTCCCGGCCTACTTAAGCGCCCGACCCTCGTCGTCCTTTCCCCCAAACCAATCTAGCCCTCGCATCTTGTGTTTCCGAGCTCGCGCCCCCGCTCAAGTCGCCGCCGCGTCGGGATTCGTCGTTGCGTCGTCGTCGGCGACAATTCCTCGTCGAGATCTCCTCCAAAAGCTTCGCCAGGTACTGGTGTAGCTTCCCCAGTAGAAATCGTGGTTCAATTTTGCCCCTATCGTACTGACGACGTTCGCCGTCGATCTTTAGCGTCGCCGGCCGCCGTTCATCGCCGTCCTTCGCCATCGCCGGCTAATCCTCGACGAATTCACTTCGGGTGAGTTCGTCTCGGTCCCAGCTTGCTCTCCGTCCTTGTCTCGTCGCGCGTTGTGCACCGTAGCGTCGTGTCCACCTTCGACCGAGCGCCGCCGCCGCCATGGCTCGTCGTCCGCCTTCGCCGCCGCTCGTCGGTCGTCAAGAGTACCCTTGGTGATCTCGCCTTTCGCTCCGGATGCTCTAGGTCCAATCCTCGTTGAGTTTGGCGCCCCGTAGCGCGTTTTCGACGCTACTCCGGCGGAGCGCCGCCGCGGAAAGCGCAGCGCCGCCGCGGAAAGCGCAGCGCCGCCGTCTTCTCCGGCGAGCCCCTCGGCCGGTCTGTTCTGGGCCGTCGATCTAAGATCCAACGGTTCACGTCCGATCCAAACCGAGTCAACCAAGTAAATACCGGTCAACCCAGGAAAAAGTGTTAAAGAAACCCTGAGGTTTTCAAAAATTAACCCGCAGTCCAAATTTTATTCGAAAATAATTACAAATAGGTCCTTTTTTTTTATTTAGCCCCTGGAACTTTTAAAACTTTGCCAGAAAGCCCCTAAACCTTAGAAAAGCCATATCTTTTGCGTTTTAACTCCGATTTTAGTGATTCTCGCGCTCACGCGTTCGTTGTAACGTGTAGATTAGTTTTGTGCTGTTGTTTTCTCCTGTTGGAATTGTTTGGTGTACTGTTTCTTATTTGTTGTATTGTTTCCTTGTATGTGAATGTGTGATGCGAATAGGAAACGAGCAATTCGAGGATTTCGCTGAAGATCCAAGTTTTGGAGAAGGATTTGAGCAGCAACCGAGTTGGGAAGAAGGCAAGTGTATTATGTCATGCAAATGTCCTAATAATTATTAATTTCACCACCCATGCATGTGTCTTAATTTGATGGGTTCCTATTTAAGGATTTACCTAGCCACTATATTTTCCTGTCCCTGAAACTGGGTTATTTAATTAACTTTGATGGTAGATGATGCTTAGCTTGCTCAACTGGGATTGGTTAATTGAACCCACACTCTGTGTTCCATTACTACCTTTTTAATTAATTAATGGACAAGATCATATCTTTTTAATTGGAACATGGAGAACCACCCAGGAAAACAGTACAACCATGAGTGCCATATGGCTCTGGCTTTGACTGACTAATTAGGTGCTCTGGTTTATGGTAGCTTTACCCGAAAGGGGCATGGGGGGCGGCGGTTGACGGGGTATAGCTCGGTCCTTTTGAGCTGTGGGCTTTGGTAAGAGACAGACCTCATTAGGGAGGGTTATGCTTTGCTTCTAAACCGGAAACCTTAGCGGGCTATCATTTATTAGAGTGCTTTTGTAAAGGTCTCATAGTGAAACCCAGTATTCGGTCCACGTGGTGTGGGAAGGATACAATGCTTCGGCAATGGGAATCACGGCTTATGGTGAAAGTGTACAACCTATGCAGAGTGTAAAACTGTTATAACAGCCGTGCTCACGGTCAAGAGCGGCCTGGACCCTTACATGATAATCATACTTGAACATGATCTAAATCGTGGTTACTCGAATATGTTGAGAAATTGACATTCATTAATTTGTGGGTGGTATATACTTTCATTTGCTAGTAAATAGTTGCTTAATAAAACTTGACCAACTAAAAGTGCTTACAGCAGTTTGGTCGGCCAACCTTTTTGCCTCAGCCTTGTATGTCATATTACATTTGCTGAGTACGTATGTGCTCATACTTGTTGCTTTTCTTTCTTTCTTTTATTGCATCAACTACACCGGAATGCTGCTCAGATTGGGAGAATTTTGAGGATTTCACCACTGATTTTGAGGAGTTCTAGGCGAGTCTCCCCCAGTCAATGCCTGTGGAGTTGGAGTCACTTTGGCTTCGTTAGTTAAACGTTTATTTAAGTCTTCCGCTATGACATTCGTGTCAACTCTGAGATTGTAATAAATGCTCTATAATACTCTTTCGTTATGCATGGTTATGGATATTCACTAGTGACGTCTACCATATGTGTGTAAACTGATCCTGGCGCACATATGAGATGCACCTGGTTTTGCCTTTAAAACCGGGTGTGACAGAGGTGGTATCAGAGCTATGTTGACTGTAGGACGCAAGCCTAGATAGCAATGGTCATTCCCTAAGGATTAGTTTGCTTAACTACTCTTGGCCTATCTATTCTTGGTTTAATTTGCTATTATTCCAGGCCATTGATAATTGTCTCCTCCTTGATTTTGCTTTTCTTTTCTCTCTTTTCTCCATCTCACCTGATTCTGATATCTTTAGAACTGTTTCTAACCCCCTTCTTGCTTAAACCATAGATGGTGCTGACAAGGCAAGGTGCTCGTAGATTGGCAAGCACTCGTTCCTCGTTTGCATCGCATTCAGTGCGAGAAGAGGAACCGGAACCTGAAGAGATGAAAGTAATGGACGAAGAAGTTAACTCAGGAGGGAATGCTCCAGCTGGATCTGAAGGAAGTGAAGGACCCTCTCCGCCGTCTGACATGTGGGTAGTGACTATTCATCACCACGACGGAGGCAACAGTGGGTTTCCTATGATGCTTCGAATGCTTTTCGAGCGTCTGAACTACCCAGTGGAGATAGAATATTGTGGAAGAAGGAGGACACATCCAGATCACCCAGAGGACTGGGAAGTCGCTGTATACATCAGGGAGCCTGATTATGAGTTTGGTGGAACCAAAGAGGCTGCAGTGCATCACGCCATTGCCATAAGGTCAACTTTTGAAGCTGGAATTCAGGATGCAGCCAGGAGGGCACTTTCAGTGCTTTGTCATGAAGAGGCTGCTGAAGTAAGCCACACTGCTTGGGCATATCTTCCTCGAAGGCAGCAAGGCACTCCAACTGGGGTTGTACCACAACCGCCTGGCTTAGACTCTACACTCAACGTCCAGGTGGCGTTCACCCAGATGCTCAACGTGCACGCTGATGACACTACAAGGGAACTACAAGAAGTGCGTGAAGAGCTCGCTGCTGAACAAAGGAAGAACAGGAGGCTGATAGCTGAACTCAAGGGAGAAGCACTTCCGCCATTGGATGAAGATATAGAAGGATGGTTGGGACATTCACCGCCTCGCTAGACAGTGCTCGGTGGATTGTCCAGTTGCTTCACCCATACCTATTAAGATAGGATACCCTTTATTTTTGTAGTTCAGTACGTTTAGAATCGTTGAGCCTCGTGCGTAACATGTGTTTTAGTTCTTGTTTAGGAGTGTATGCTTCGTGTTTGCTTTTGTGCAAAGTGTGTGATTTGGATCTTTGTAATGAATGAAACTTAATTGTGGAGTGATGACCACAATTGAGTAATTATTAAATAAATAAATTTGGTTAGTTTTGGGTTATCTTGGTCTCTGATCTTAGCCCTTAGCTATCAATTTAACCATACAAGTGTACCCCTCTTAAAAATCATGCTATGCGACATTCTGTTCTCGCCGCTGCATGATATCCTGGTACTGTCAGAATTGTTTCGGGAGCTTCAGAACTCCGTTTGATATAAATCCAGTTGGGTTGGATTAAGGACTTGATAACCTAGGTTCTGAGAATTTTTCGCGATTTTTGGAGATTCTGACAGAGAGATATAACGGTGTTATTGGAGTAACCAGAATCTGTCTTGTGGTCCTGACACAGCTGTCTTGTTTATTTTATATCTCGAGCTACAAAACCCCGATTGAGGTGATTCAAGTTGGGTTAGTTTCAGAATTTGATAGTCTATGTTCAGTCAAAAGATCATGATTTTTGGATAAACAGAATGAGAGTTACAACTGTTTAATTAGGACGAACAGGATCTGTTTCAGAATTTGGATTGACCGACGTTGGAAACTCATCTACATTAACTCTTATCTGTTTATGATTTGAGTTATATCTTTTTACCACTCTCTGAATCTCATGTTCTAACCACCAGATGGTAAACACCAGGTCTGGAAGTGGAGTGGATCGACCACCTGTAATTCGGCAAGGACGTGCCAACCCCAATCCAAATCCTCCGCCGAATCAAGCATCCGTAGCAATGGATCAGATCCTCGCCAACCAGACTCAGATTCTACAGGGCATGGCTAACACCCTGGCAGCCATGCAAGCACAGAACAACAACAACAACAACAACAACAACCAGCAGAGGGACAAGCACCGGGAATTCATGAGTCACAAACCTCCTACCTACTCCCACTCAGCAGATCCACTTGATGCTGATGATTGGCTGAAGACCGTTGAGAAGAAGCTGGATATGGCTCAGTGCAATGACAGGGAGAAGGTCTTGTATGCCTCAGGTCGCTTGGAAGGATCAGCTTCAGATTGGTGGGATGCTTATCTTGCTGCTCATGCCACCCCTGATGCTATCACCTGACAGGAGTTTAGGACCAACTTCAGGAGCCATCATATTCCTGCTGGTGTCATGAAGCTGAAGAAGAAGGAGTTCCTCTCACTCAAGCAAGGTGGGATGACCGTCAGCGAGTACCGGGATAAGTTTATCCAGTTGTCTCGTTACGCCCCAGATGAGGTGAAGGATGATGAGCAGAAGCAGGAGCGATTTCTGGAAGGATTGATTCCGCCGCTCCAATATCAACTCATGTCTCATACCTTCCCAACATTTCAGAAGCTGCTGGACAAGGCTATTGGCTTGGAGAGCAAGCGCCGTGAGTTGGGAGAGCAAAAGAGGAAGTTCATGTCCTCAGGACAGTCAAGCAGTAACACCCGCCCTCGTTTCTAGCAACCTCAGCAGAACATGCCCGTTCGCTTTGGTGGGCAAGGGGGTAACTTTGTGCAGAGTCAGGGTCAGCGGTCAGCACCTCCACCGCAGCGTCCAGCATTTCAGCAGAACCGCCAGACTACGCCGAATCAGACTCCAGTGAAGACCCCTGCACCGGGCAGTGCTCCTACTCCTCGTTCCTGCTACATTTGTGGAGATCCCAGCCACTATGCTCATAACTGCCCTAAAAGGAACGCTCAGACCCCACAGCGCCAGAGTGGCAGTGCACCTACTCAGAATACCCCTCAGCAGCAGAATAGGAATGTGAACCAGACGCCCCAGGGCAACAAGGGCCAGCAGAATCAGATGCGGGGCAAGGTGAACCATGTTGCTGCAGAGACCGCACAGGAGTCCCAGGATGTGGTACTTGGTATGTTCCTCGTCAACTCAGCCCCTGCATCGGTTTTATTCGACTCGGGAGCATCTCATTCTTTTATTACTGCTCAGTTCGTAGCTAAGTATAATATATCTATGGTCCCTATGAGAAATTCCATGCTAGTTAGCTCACCCGGTGGAAACATGAAAGCTAATTTTATCTGTCCCCGAGTTAACCTGAAAATAGTTGGGGTAGATTTTCCTGCTGATTTGATAGTCCTGAACTCTGAGGGAATCGATGTCATACTTGGAATGAGATGGTTAGCTGCTTTTGATGCGGTGATTCAGTGTGCCAAGAGGTCCGTGTTGTTGACTAGCCCTCAGGGAGAGAAGATTGAATTCGGAGCCACACAACCCTCAGCTTCAACTTACTCAGTGAATCAGGCCAGTGGTGTTCCTTTGGAGGATATCAGAGTTGTTTGTGAGTTTCTAGATGTCTTCCCAGATGATTTGCCAGGTATGCCACCCGAACGAGACATTGAGTTTATTATTGAGCTTTTACCTGGTACTGCTCCTATTTCTAAAAGACCCTATAGAATGGCTGTTAATGAACTAGAAGAACTTAAGGAACAACTTAAGGAATTGTTGGATAAAGGTTACATTCGCCCTAGTTCGTCACCTTGGGGAGCACCTGTAATTTTTGTGGGTAAAAAGGATGGTACTCTGAGGATGTGTGTGGATTATCGTTCATTGAATGAGGTAACCATCAAGAATAAGTATCCATTGCCCAGAATTGAAGACTTGTTTGATCAGCTGAAAGGAGCTAAGGTTTTCTCCAAGATTGACTTGAGATCTGGCTACCACCAGTTGAGGATCAGACGTTCCGACATTCCTAAAACAACATTCACCACCAGGTATGGATTGTATGAGTATACGGTGATGTCGTTTGGATTGACAAATGCACCCGCCTACTTTATGTATCTGATGAATAAGGTGTTCATGGAGTACTTGGATAAGTTTGTGGTGGTGTTTATTGATGATATTCTGGTTTACTCGAAGAATGAGGAAGAGCACGAAGAACATTTAAGGTTGGTGTTGCAGACTCTTCGAGAGAACCAGTTGTATGCCAAGTTTAGTAAATGTGAGTTTTGGTTGAATCAAGTGTCTTTCCTTGGTCATGTGGTCACTGATGGAGGTATTGCAGTGGATCCAAGTAAAGTCAAGGATGTGTTGGAATGGGAACCTCCTACCACCGTCTCTGAGATCAGAAGTTTTCTGGGATTGGCTGGATATTACAGGAGATTCATTGAAGGCTTTTCTAAAATAGCGAAACCTCTTACTTCGCTATTAGAGAAGGGCAAGGAGTTTGTTTGGTCAGAAGAGTGTCAAACCAGTTTTGAAGAGTTGAGAAAGAAGTTGACTACAGCCCCAGTGCTTGCTATGCCAGATATTCACAAGAACTTTGATATCTATTGTGATGCTTCTCGTAGAGGTCTTGGATGTGTGCTCGTGCAGGAAGGCAGAGTTATAGCCTATGCATCCAGACAGTTGTGGAAACACGAGCTGAACTATCCTACTCATGATTTAGAACTTGCAGCTGTTGTCCATGCCTTAAAAATCTGGAGGCACTATATTCTTGGTAACAGATGTGAGCTGTATACTTATCACAAAAGCCTGAAGTACATATTTACTCAGAAGGATCTGAATTTGAGGCAGAGAAGATGGTTGGAGTTGATCAAGGATTATGATCTGGGAATCAACTATCATCCTGGCAAGGCTAATTTGGTAGCTGATGCGTTGAGTAGGAAATCACAAATAAATGCAATGTTTGGTCGTCAGTTACCAGCTGAGTTGCTTGCAGAGATGGAAAAGCTAAACTTAGGATTCCTGAGTCAGACAGAAGGTGTGACAATGGAAGTTGAGTCTACACTGGAACACGAAATTCGGAAGGGTCAGCTTACTGATGAGAAGATAAAGAAAATTAAGGAAACCATGTTAGCAGGGAAAGCACCCGATTTCACCGAAGATGATCAAGGTACAATTTGGTTTAGAAAGAGGATATGTGTACCGGATATTGAGTCTCTCAGAGAGCAGATATTGAGAGAAGCTCATGATTCCGCATATTCTATTCATCCTGGAAGCACCAAGATGTACCAGGATCTGAAGCAAAGGTATTGGTGGTATGGACTAAAAAGGGATGTGGCTGCCCATGTGGCATTGTGCGATGTTTGTCAGAGAGTCAAAGCTGAACACCAGAGACCAGCCGGATTGCTTCAACCACTCAAGGTACCTGAATGGAAGTGGGAAGAAATCAGTATGGATTTCATTGTTGGATTACCTCGCACTCGTGGAGGATATGACTCTATATGGGTTATTGTGGACAGATTAACTAAGGTAGCCCACTTTATACCCGTTAATACTACTTATATCAGTGCTAAGTTAGCAGAGTTATACATGTCCAGAATTGTTTGTCTCCATGGTGTGCCTAAAAAGATAGTGTCTGATAGAGGTACTCAGTTTACATCTAGATTCTGGCAGAAGTTGCATGAGTCTATGGATACAAAGTTGAATTTCAGCTCTGCATATCATCCTCAGACAGATGGTCAGACAGAAAGGACTAATCAGATTTTGGAGGATATGCTGAGAGCTTGTGCTTTGAAGCATGGAGGTAGTTGGGACAAGAGTCTTCCCTATGCAGAGTTCTCATATAACCACAGTTATCAGGCAAGTCTGAAGATGGCACCGTTTGAAGCGCTTTATGGTAGAAAGTGTAGAACACCGTTGTATTGGAGTGAAACTGGTGAGAGTCAGTTGTTTGGTCCAGAGATACTACAGGAAGCAGAAAGACAGGTCCAGATTATCAGAGAGAATTTAAGAACGGCTCAATCCAGGCAGAAGAGCTATGCAGACACAAGGAGACGAGAATTAACTTTCGAAGTAGGTGACTATGTGTATCTGAAAGTATCTCCTATTCGAGGCTTGAGAAGGTTTAAGGTGAAAGGAAAGTTATCTCCTCGTTTCATTGGACCTTTCAAGATTGTTGATAGAAAAGGTGAGGTTGCTTATCAATTGGAGTTACCAGCCAGACTATTAGATGTACATGATGTGTTCCATATCTCTCAGTTGAAAAAGTGTCTTCGAGTTCCTGAGGAAGAATTACCCTTGGATGAGTTGGATGTGCAAGATGATTTGACTTATAAGGAATACCCAGCTAAGATTTTGGAAACTGCTGAGAGAGTTACTAGGAGTAAAGTGATTAAGATGTGTAAAGTTCAGTGGAGTCATCATGCGGAAAGTGAGGCAACTTGGGAAAGAGAAGATGAATTGATGGCAGAGTTCCCTCAGATTTTCTCTAATCCATCCGAATCTCGAGGACGAGATTCTCTTTAAGGGGGGTAGGTTTGTAACACCCTAAAATTCATCACATTTAAATTATAGCAACCCTTGTATTTTTCTAGGATTTATTAAGGCTTAAATAAATTTTCTAGGAATTAATTGGAATTTCTAGCCTTTTTATTAATTTAAATATCACATTAAATAATTATTTTAGTCAAAATAAGTTTTTGTTGCATTCATGCTGTTGCATATATTTTTGGTTGCTAGTAAATCAAATTGGAATTTAAATTCTGTTTAAATTCGAATTTGATTTGCATTTGTTTGAGTTTTAGAAAAGTTAAAATTGTTAGAGTTCGTTTTTGGTCCTCGGACTCTCGGCCCAGTCCACCGTTGCCCCCTGCACTATCGGCCAAGTTTCTTTTTCTTTTTCCCGGCCGGCCCATACTTCTCTTCCGGCCCAGCGCGGCCCGCTCCATCTTCTCCCTCCGGCGCTCTCTCTCTCTCTCGCTCTCTCTGTCAAGTGGGGCCCGGCCGTCAGGCCGTTCTTCTTTCTCCCATCCGACCCGGACTCCGGTCGAGTCCGAGCGCCGCCCGTCTCCGTCGACGAGTCCCGCTCGCCGACGCTCCTTTTTCCCGGCCTACTTAAGCGCCCGACCCTCGTCGTCCTTTCCCCCAAACCAATCTAGCCCTCGCATCTTGTGTTTCCGAGCTCGCGCCCCCGCTCAAGTCGCCGCCGCGTCGGGATTCGTCGTTGCGTCGTCGTCGGCGACAATTCCTCGTCGAGATCTCCTCCAAAAGCTTCGCCAGGTACTGGTGTAGCTTCCCCAGTAGAAATCGTGGTTCAATTTTGCCCCTATCGTACTGACGACGTTCGCCGTCGATCTTTAGCGTCGCCGGCCGCCGTTCATCGCCGTCCTTCGCCATCGCCGGCTAATCCTCGACGAATTCACTTCGGGTGAGTTCGTCTCGGTCCCAGCTTGCTCTCCGTCCTTGTCTCGTCGCGCGTTGTGCACCGTAGCGTCGTGTCCACCTTCGACCGAGCGCCGCCGCCGCCATGGCTCGTCGTCCGCCTTCGCCGCCGCTCGTCGGTCGTCAAGAGTACCCTTGGTGATCTCGCCTTTCGCTCCGGATGCTCTAGGTCCAATCCTCGTTGAGTTTGGCGCCCCGTAGCGCGTTTTCGACGCTACTCCGGCGGAGCGCCGCCGCGGAAAGCGCAGCGCCGCCGTCTTCTCCGGCGAGCCCCTCGGCCGGTCTGTTCTGGGCCGTCGATCTAAGATCCAACGGTTCACGTCCGATCCAAACCGAGTCAACCAAGTAAATACCGGTCAACCCAGGAAAAAGTGTTAAAGAAACCCTGAGGTTTTCAAAAATTAACCCGCAGTCCAAATTTTATTCGAAAATAATTACAAATAGGTCCTTTTTTTTATTTAGCCCCTGGAACTTTTAAAACTTTGCCAGAAAGCCCCTAAACCTTAGAAAAGCCATATCTTTTGCGTTTTAACTCCGATTTTAGTGATTCTCGCGCTCACGCGTTCGTTGTAACGTGTAGATTAGTTTTGTGCTGTTGTTTTCTCCTGTTGGAATTGTTTGGTGTACTGTTTCTTATTTGTTGTATTGTTTCCTTGTATGTGAATGTGTGATGCGAATAGGAAACGAGCAATTCGAGGATTTCGCTGAAGATCCAAGTTTTGGAGAAGGATTTGAGCAGCAACCGAGTTGGGAAGAAGGCAAGTGTATTATGTCATGCAAATGTCCTAATAATTATTAATTTCACCACCCATGCATGTGTCTTAATTTGATGGGTTCCTATTTAAGGATTTACCTAGCCACTATATTTTCCTGTCCCTGAAACTGGGTTATTTAATTAACTTTGATGGTAGATGATGCTTAGCTTGCTCAACTGGGATTGGTTAATTGAACCCACACTCTGTGTTCCATTACTACCTTTTTAATTAATTAATGGACAAGATCATATCTTTTTAATTGGAACATGGAGAACCACCCAGGAAAACAGTACAACCATGAGTGCCATATGGCTCTGGCTTTGACTGACTAATTAGGTGCTCTGGTTTATGGTAGCTTTACCCGAAAGGGGCATGGGGGGCGGCGGTTGACGGGGTATAGCTCGGTCCTTTTGAGCTGTGGGCTTTGGTAAGAGACAGACCTCATTAGGGAGGGTTATGCTTTGCTTCTAAACCGGAAACCTTAGCGGGCTATCATTTATTAGAGTGCTTTTGTAAAGGTCTCATAGTGAAACCCAGTATTCGGTCCACGTGGTGTGGGAAGGATACAATGCTTCGGCAATGGGAATCACGGCTTATGGTGAAAGTGTACAACCTATGCAGAGTGTAAAACTGTTATAACAGCCGTGCTCACGGTCAAGAGCGGCCTGGACCCTTACATGATAATCATACTTGAACATGATCTAAATCGTGGTTACTCGAATATGTTGAGAAATTGACATTCATTAATTTGTGGGTGGTATATACTTTCATTTGCTAGTAAATAGTTGCTTAATAAAACTTGACCAACTAAAAGTGCTTACAGCAGTTTGGTCAGCCAACCTTTTTGCCTCAGCCTTGTATGTCATATTACATTTGCTGAGTACGTATGTGCTCATACTTGTTGCTTTTCTTTCTTTCTTTTATTGCATCAACTACACCGGAATGCTGCTCAGATTGGGAGAATTTTGAGGATTTCACCACTGATTTTGAGGAGTTCTAGGCGAGTCTCCCCCAGTCAATGCCTGTGGAGTTGGAGTCACTTTGGCTTCGTTAGTTAAACGTTTATTTAAGTCTTCCGCTATGACATTCGTGTCAACTCTGAGATTGTAATAAATGCTCTATAATACTCTTTCGTTATGCATGGTTATGGATATTCACTAGTGACGTCTACCATATGTGTGTAAACTGATCCTGGCGCACATATGAGATGCACCTGGTTTTGCCTTTAAAACCGGGTGTGACACGTGCCTACTGCCTTCTCGGCACAAGCTGTGCTGAGGTGGCCAGGTGTGAGCACAGGAGCTGCTGAGGAGCAGACACGTCCACATTCCAGGGACGCGCAGTGGCTGCCTCGCCGGGCCCTGTCACGTAGCGGGCGCGGGTGCAGGCGTCCTGTCCAGTCTTCTGCAGCGGGGCTCCGAATAAATCTAAAATATCGTCAAGAACGTTCCATCCGGCGCCACTCGTGCTCGTAGATTCTTCCGCCAGAATTTCGTGTAATAGGCTGCAAACGACAGGTGGAAATTTGAACGGTGCATGCATGATAAGCTACGAGAGCCTAGCACAAATGTCTCCTATAGTGAGTAACAGAAAACAATCTGGTGGTGGACGTTGTACGCCGAGGGCAACCGAACGGACGTGACGGGCTGACAGCTCGCCGCGACGGGACGGGACGCGTCCTGGTCGGTTGCCGTCGACGTCGGCCGGTACAATAATTCAGGCGGCGAGAGGTGTCCCGTGTCCGGATCGCGCGCCTGGCCGTGGACGCCCGGTGCGGCCTCCCCCGGGCTCCACCACGATGGTGAGCGACGAGTTGGCTACGAACGAGTAACTGCCGTGCGCGACGCGGGGCGGCGGCCCTGGATAGCGATCGGTTGGCCGCCACGCGCCGCCGCGGCGCGCTCAGGCGTGTCGCGAGAGCACTGCTTGCCGAAGGAAGAGGAAGAAAGTTCCAGCTTCTACCGAGGATGGGCCTTGTGTGTGCGTGTTGGAGACAGAATTATTTGGGCCGGAAAGTCAGAGCGCATTGTTGGGCCGTCCATCAAGGTTTCACATTCCTGCCTGATGTATATCTAAACGAATATTCATACCACCTGAAGGCATTTGTAATTCTGTACCCCTATACAAGTTTAATAAAAGGTGGTCCCTAAGAAAACAATATTCATACCCGCTACATACAAAGCAATGCCACAAGAATATTCTCTATGTGGCAGTCAGATATTCATGTTGACTTGGGGAGTGGATAAGATTACACTGCTGGTGACTGTTATTCTAGATAAGCTTCATGCCATTTCTGGAGTTGGCAAGCTGACACGGAAAAGTTACAATTGAAAAGGGCGTTGCTTGGATTGTCCTGCAAGTTGCCCCACATCTTGCAAATATTTTATTGAGAGGGAGCAATCCGTAAAAAATGGTAGTAGATTCAGATTATAGAGAGAAGTTATAAATCGCATCTATACATATGAAACCCACTGGCGTACAAATCTCTTCTAAGTCGGAGCTGAAGCAAAGAATACAACCCCATAACCTTCATGAGGCATTGGCACTGACATACCCCTGTACAGAAAGACCGAACGTCCTACTAGGCTATGTACTTCTAGACAACCTACGGTCTGCAGATTGAAATGTTCCAAAAATGAACAATCATGAATCAAAACTTGCAGGAATTTTGTAGGAATCAGATTGACTCCCGCGAGATTTGAGGAAAATAAAATCCTGCGTTTAAAAAGGAAGGCCTGAAGCAGCTGTGTGCCGCTCACGTTCTTACAACTCCTGAATCCATGCCAAAAACCAGAGAACCTGAGAAAAAAAATATAGGAGCGTAAGTACACAATATTTGTACCGTATGAGTCCTTGATCGAGCAACAATGCAGGTGTCACGGGTTTTAATTACCTAACGTTGGCAGCAGAATCGTGAGTGCTGCAACGCCGACGAGCTTCAACGGCATTCCAGTGAGCACCATGTCCTTGATGGTGATGTACCCGGTGCTGAACCCGACGACGTTCCCCGGCGTCGCGGTGGGCAGCAGGTACGAGAGCTGCGCGCCGACGGTGCCGGGGACCATGAGCAGCAGCGGGTGCACGCCGATGGACTTGCCCAGCTCGGCCAGCAGCGGCAGCACCAGCGTGGTGGTGGCGTCGTCGGAGGTGAACTCGGTGATGAGGGCGCTGAAGACGCAGGCCACGGGCGCGATGGCCAGCGCCGGCGCGCCCTTCAGGAAGCCCAGCCCTGAGGAGAGGATGTCCGTGAGGCCGCTGGACTTGAACCCGTCGGCGATGGCGAAGCCCGCGCCGAGGAGCAGGATGATGTGCCACTGCAGCTTCCGGCACTTGCCCCAGTCCATGAGCTTCTCGCCGTCGTTCTTGCCGCTCGGGATGATGAACAGCAGCGTCGTCATCAGGATCTGGGGTAAAATCGTTGCAAGTTGCTGTCGGGTGAGCTCAGGCGGAAAATCATCAAGTTAAAAATGGTCAAGAAGATTGGATTATTTTGTGCACTCACAGTGACTGTCCCATCCCCAACTTTGCCGTCGAAGAGGACTGCCCACCCAGGGATGTCGTCCGTCAGGCTCCGGGTCATCCATAGGACAATGAGAGCCTGCAAGAATTGGTCCATAGATCGTTTGAGATTCATGCTGTCTGAAACCTGAAATGGCACAGAGTCCTCAAACGCTACTTACCCCAAAGACGGCCAAAACCATCTTCTCTGCAAACGCCATCGGACCTGTCACAGATCAAGACAGAGACTCCATCAATATGTTTGTTCCAGTAACTGTCAAAGAAAAACAATCCAAGCCAAAAATATGGTTGGCTTCAGAATATTCCAGCCTTCCGCTGGGTACCTTACCCATTAGGCTGAGCTCCCTCCTGAGGTGACTCCTGTCGAGGTACGCGGAGAGCACCCTCCCGGTGTTCTTGGTGCAGTACATGAGGCAGAGCGTGGCCCAGAGCGCCACGAACAGGACGAGCGCCATGGGGAGCCCGAAGGACATCCAGGAGCTGAAGGTGATGGGGCGCTGGTCCGGGAAGTAGGTGGACCACATCCCCACCAGGATGATGTTGGCGCCCGTGCCCGTCAGCGTCGCCATGCCGCCGATGGTGGACGCGAACGTGATGCCGAGCACCAGCGCCTTGGAGAAGCGCTGGAGCTCCCGGGCGTCGCCGCCGCCGCCGCACTCCAGCTGGTCGCGCGGGAACCGCTGCAGGATCCCCGTCGCCACCTGCACCATCATGACGGTGCACGCCGTGTTGTGGATCCACATGCTGATGAACACGGTGGTGCCGCAGATGCCCAGCAGCAGCAGGTGCGGCTTCACCGGGTCGCCGCAGAACAGGGACGTGATCTGCGCCGGAACGAGACACACAATGTTAGTTTTTTTTTTAAAATTCTTGTCCTTGGCTTTTGGACAAGTTGTTGGTTTGAAACGTGTGGTCCCGCGCCTAACGTACGTTGAGGGCGAGGCGGCGGTGGATGCCGTAGTGCTCGATGGCGAGCGCGAGGATGAAGCTGCCGAGGACGAGGGAGATGACGTCGTCCATGTAGGCCTTGGCGACGGCGTCGGAGGAGGAGATGCCGAAGGCCGGGAAGAGGAAGAGCGGCGCCATGGACGCGACGGCGAGCGGCACGGCGTCCGTGATCCACCACAGGAACACCCAGGCCAGGACGCCGAGCATGTTGCGCGCCGCGGGGTGGCCGCCGAGGTCCCCCAGGGCGCAGACGAGCGCGCACGCCAGCGGGCCCGACGCGACGGCCAGGTACTTGTTCGCGAGCACGGCCCTGAGCGCGGAGCAGGACCGCCCCGCCGCGGGGCGGTCGTCGTCGTAGTCGTGCACGGGCAGCAGCGGCCTCGTCACGTCCTCCGACGAGCTCTCCCAGCAGGCGCGCCGCGGATCCATGGCAGAAGGGAAAGGGAAGTCGTGAGAAGAGTACCGTGCCGTTCCTGCGTTCTTTTGCAGCGCCGCCGTGACGTTCGATTGCTTCCCGAAGTGTGGAGTACAAAAAAGGCTTGGCTGCTTTTATAGGCGCGGGGACAAAGCACTGTTACAAAATCGAAAAGTGTCACGGGTGTTAGCTCGTCCCGCCATTTACACGTATGCAAAATGGCTAGAAAAAAGAAGTTTCTATAAAATGACTGGAAGGTCCATGAGTCCGAGTGGAACATTCAACCGTGGCGCGTCACATCGGCGTGCCATGTCGGATAACATCTATCCAGGGGAGGCTTCATTCGCATGACCTGAATTTTTTTTCTCCTGGCTACAATGGCCAGCACCAGCGCGCAAAAAGGACATGTCGCCGACTTGGCGTCCAGATAAGCACGGTCCCCCGGCTTGAAAAGCGGATAAGGCCCGCCGCCGACGCCGACGTGTCCGGTGTCCGGTGCCCTTTCGCCCCCTGGCTCCGGCGGGATCGGCCGCGCAGCCCCTCGCGGAACCAAGAGGTGGCGGCGGTTGGTGCACGGGGCGACCTGCCGGCGCGCCCGCCTCACAATGTCGCGACGACAAGAGCTCGCCGCCCGGCCTTATCCGGACAGGCCGGCATTACCCCGGGCCCCGCCCCAACACGGACTTTTCCAAATCTCCAGCGGGCGGGCGGGCGCGACGACGAGCGGCCGTGCCTCCCGGAGGCCGGGGGCTAGGCGGCCCGTGATCAATGCGGCGCAGCGACGGCGGGTCCGTTTCGCGGGGATGCAGCGACAGCGAGCAGCGGACGCCTCCCCGAGATGCAGCCGCGCGCGCGCGCGACGGGGCGGCAGTGGAGAGCGATCTCGACTTGGATGTGCGGCCGGACCCGAGGCGATAGATTCAATCAACAGTGGATGGATAGATTCCGGAGACGCTTGGTGGCCTCCCCGTGTGACCGACGTGGCGAGACGTGAGCGCGCGTTCCCCTTGACCTGGCCAGCCGCGCAGCGGGTGTCCTTGTGTCGTGGCCCGGGAGTCCGGGACGTTACCTGTGCTTTCCTGGTCGTGGCACGGTGGCAGGAAGTCTCATGCATGCATGTATCCTCGCTCCTCGGTTGCTTGGGGAGCGTGTGTTCTTCCAGCTGTGTGGCTCAGGTATTCTCGTTGAGCATGTCAAGCGGGACCAATGCAAGAATCGTGTTGCGTGACGGAACACGGGGTACTGACTTGGAAATATCAAACGCGAGGCGCTGATCCGAAAATATCGACGCTGTGCCATACAGTACGATGATAGCCTGATAGGTCGTACACGTTGCAGAGACCTGACTGGGTCCGGACGTCCGGTGAGCGGCTGCATCGGGCCACCCCAACACCCGTTGCTTGCCTACTGCATGACGTCAAATTGTTCACGAAAGAAAAGACACGTCAAATCGGAGGAAGGCGTCCGCCGTTTCACTCTCTGCCCGAGCGCGATGCTTCATTTGCTTCGAATGCTTCCGACGGCGCAACGGCTTGCCGTACGTGGCCTACGAGAAAGTTCCAAGATCTTTTGGAACCCCGATCGGTTTCCATGGCACTCCTCGCTGTCACGCCTCCGCGCCACACACACGCTCTGGGAGTCGTCCGGGTCGCCGTCGCCGGGCACCAGCTTGCGTCGCCCTGTCACGTAGTAGTGGGCCGGCGCAGTCCAGGTGCAGGCCTTCGCTCTGCCCAGCCGTCTGCCGTGGGGGCTGCGACTTCTGAATGAAAGATCGAAAAGAACATTCCATCCGGTGGCACTCGCATGACTCCGCATGGCATGGTCGCATGGAGTACGTAGCAGCTTCTGCTGCCGTCCTTCGCTGTACGCTGCAAATGCCAGTATGCCACGCAGGCGTTGCTCGAAATATCTCCTGGCTGTTGGGGACGGAGGCGGCCGCGGGTACGTCGTCGGTTGGCCGCCACGCGGGCCGCGGCGGAGCGCGGCCGGCCGGGCATGCGTATGCGTGTTCCGGAATCTAGACCTCCCGCCTCCGCGGGGTACACGTCTTGAGTTGTGACGTCTGTTGTGTTTGTATACTCGTGTATTTCGATTTGCTTGCCAGGAGAAGCAATGGACAAGCCAGGACGGTCAAATCACGCGGGGTTGTGGTTTCGGTCGTGCGCTCAGTAGGAGCGAAGGGGAGCGTTTTACTTGTACCGGGATATAGAAGTCAAAATTCGCCTTTCCTTTGTCGTTTATTTCCGCGTCGCCAGTCAATAATGACACCATAAGATAAGGTCAACGGTCATGTTTGCTGTACAAGTTCAATGACGAGCATGTTTGTTTGGTACGAGACAAATAGGCCGAATATGGGCGGGCTCAATTTGGCATAGAAGGATCTTAGAGGTGCTGACGATGATGAGCTGGGTTTGAAATTAGAGTACTTTGTTCGGCCCATAACATTCGTCCGGTCCTCGACTGGATCAAATGGGCTCACCAAATCGTAGCAGCACAAAACTTTTCAACTCGAAACAAAGACCGTGGGGAGCAGCCAGGAGAGGCAAGCCACATCGTCTCATGTGCTTTTGCCAGACCCAAGAAGGCAAGAAGCCGCATCTTGGTCAATGAATCATTTTTTGCTCGAGGTTTGGATAGAAGGCTAACAGAACAGGGCTTGCCAGTTGCCTCGCTGTGCCATCGTGGCCGGAAACCGGCTTATGAACAGGCTTGATTTCGTTTGCGTACCAAAAAAAAATTTGAAAAGAAGGATTTTCGCTCGAGGCGTGGCTATGCCAGGCAAAAAGGTCATCCTTAACTTTTTGGGCCAGAATTCAGCCCGGGGCCCATGAAAAGAGCGGTTCTCGGGACCAGTTGCTTGGTTTCCTTTCCTTAGGCCCAATGGCGAAAAATTGCGGCCCAAACTAAAAAGCGTCGGATTTTGTAGAAGGGAATAAAAATCAGTTTCATCAGTCAGTTCAAAAAAAAATCAGTTTCGTCATGTTGATGATGGAATATAAAATTGATAATATTTTCTTTATTGATAAAATTAATTTATGCCACATATTTACACAGAGCAACCCCGATGTGTTGGGGAAAGGGAAGAAAAAAAATCAACGAGACCAACTAATACGGTAACAGGAAAAAACCCCGGAAATAATCTGTTGATTCTTTCCTTGACTGTGTCACTGTGTGTACCCTGCTCTTGGTATCGCCCTACTCTACGCCAAGCGCTACCATCGCCCGCGACTTCCAGTGCCTGGCCTTCTCGAAGCCATTGGCGTAGCGCTCGAAGTCGTCGACGGTCATGTCGATCTCCTCCTCGGTGTTCATGACGAAGGGCCCGAGCTGCGCCACGGGCTCCCCGATGGGCTCCCCGGCGATGAGCAGGAAGCGGAGCGGCCTGTCGGACCTGTTCCACACCTCGAGCCCGTCGCCCTGGCCCAGGAGCAGCAGGTGGTGCGCGGCCACGGGCGCGCCCCGCTCGGCCCCGAACACGCCCTCGCCCTCCAGCACGTACGCGAAGGCGTTCCACGACGGCGGCACGGGCTGGCGCACCGCGGCGGCGCGCGGCCGCACCGTGAAGTCCAGGTACATGGTCGGCGTCCGCGTGCACACCGGCGACCGCGCCCCCATGGCGTGCCCCGCGATCACGCGCACCGTGACGCCGTCGGCCGACGTGCACGCGATGTCCTTGCTCTGGAACTCCTGGTACCCGGGCTCCACCCTGCACGAACGTCGTTTTCGAGCGTCAGTGACTGACCACGCGTGTGTTAATCGAGATATTCATTCACAACTTGCGTTGAGTTGAGTTGACATGAGCACGCACGACGGAATTGCTAGTTGCCGCGTCGTCGTGTCGGGGGTAGGGGGCGAAGACGAAGAGGGGAAGGAAGGAAAGGAAGCTCACATTTTGTTGCCGGAGGAGAGGTTGACCCAGAGCTGCAGGCCCCTGGACGTGCCGGGGCCCGCGGGCATCTCGGAGTGCACGATGCCGCGGCCGGCCGTCATCCACTGCACGTCGCCGGCCTTGATCGTGCCGCGGTGGCCCTCGAAGTCCTCGTGCGTCACGGCGCCCTGAATGCCCAAGGAGAAAAGTCAGAATAATTAAGAAGTACGCACTATTACTGCTCGATCTCTGACCATGACCCTTAATTTCTACACGAGTTAATCGATCCCCTTTCCCGTCAGAAGTCAGAACCACTACCACCAACTGATCTATGATTCCTTCTACACTAATTGTTTAACAGTGCGATGTGATATTATAAAGTTTGTCATGATGGTTTTCTGGTGCGGCGTCGATCCCTTAGGCGCGGAAAAGCATAGCTACCGAAACCGGGCCCCGTCAGGACGGATTCTTCGAGTGCAGGGGAAGAAACTTTCAGAGAGCCGCAAACTGCAAATGTCAGCTGGCGCTGTTGACAATTGGCGCCACGCGGTTCGTTGCCTAAATTAAATCCTGTTTGGTCGTCGAGCTAGACGCTAGCTGCTCTATTTCCTCTTTATGTTACAGCGCAATGGGAATTGAGAAAGGAATGCTAGCTGCGGAGGCTGCCAGGACTTCTCATGGTGGCTCGTCAGTTTTGCTCTGACGGAAACCCAAGAACACAACGAGTGACGAAATGGTGTGGGATTGTGTTCGTACCTCGAGCATGTAGGTGACGGTCTCGAATCCTCTGTGCGGGTGATCGGGGAACCCCGCCGGAGCAGAAACTGTGCGGAATTCGGACAAGTGATGATCGATTAGTTGAACCGAAATGGAACATGCAAAGGCCGTTCAGAAAGGACGACGGAATCGATAAAGCTCACCGGAGAACTCGTCGAGGACTAGGAAGGGATCGAAGTACCTCAGCTCAAACCTGCACGTACAATCAGCGAGTCCCATCCCGAATCAGCAAACGGAACCGAAAAACAACGGCATCTCTCAGCTTCTCCATGGACCATGGCAGGTATGGGCCATCATCAAGCGATCAGCGAAACCAACCTGCCGATGCTGCGGCGGACGACGGCGCCGACGCCCTCGTGCTGCGGCCGCGCCAGGAACTTGCGCACCACCTGCCGGGGCTTCTCCATTGCCGCCACACACAGACCACGCACCAATCCAATCCCCAGCTGCTGGCCTGCTGCTCCAAGCCTCCAACTCCAACCTCCTCGGCTTCGGCTTCTCCAACCGCCAGCTGCTGACCCGTGTTTCTTGCGGGCAAGTACGACGACGATGGCTTTGCCGCTGCCGTTGCCTTTGCCGCCTCTTATATAGGGAGCAGCACGGCCGGCCCGCGCGCGCAAATCCGCCCTGATTCCGTTACGCCCCGAGGTCAAAAGCGACAGCTAGCTCCCCCCTCGCCCTCGCTTTCCCGCGGCCGCTCTCGCTCTCCTGCCGTGCGCGAGAATTATATATATATAAAAAAACAGGACGCCGTGGGCGCATCGCATCTTCCCCAAGTCCTTGCTTCAGATGGGTCCTTCAGATGGC
Source organism: Echinochloa phyllopogon (assembly GCA_033239725.1). Classification (NCBI taxonomy): domain Eukaryota; kingdom Viridiplantae; phylum Streptophyta; class Magnoliopsida; order Poales; family Poaceae; genus Echinochloa; species Echinochloa phyllopogon. The sequence continues at coordinate 40,883,845 of BTCW01000002.1, read as the reverse complement.
TTCCCTGCCGCGGGTCGGGTCACGCTGACGCCACGCGCACGCAAGCCCCCGCTCGTTTGCCTCCCGTCGCGACCGCTGCGGCTGCATACGTGCGCCTTGTGGCAGCGTCGCATCAGCATGCGGTGGCGACCGGTCAGCGTTAATTACTCGCTGCCAAAGCCCCACGTCGATGATGGTCTCGTACGGAGTATGCTAATCCTTGAGGTCAAGATCGTGGATGACTTCTGCTGCTGCTGCTGCTGATTATGGGCTTCGCAGAATTACTGAAAGGTAAAAAAAGGAAAATGCGCTTCAATTCCGTATGGTACCTGCTACAGTAGGCTACTGTCTTCAACGTTGGTTGCTACACTTTAAGGCATAGTTGTTACTCCAGTATCCGATGTCTCCAATGACAGACGGTGTCTTACGGAAATATTCTTCCTGATGGGAGGTGAGGCCGTTATGGTGGTATATTATCGACTTGGTGGTCAGAGTTTATTCGGTAGTTGAAGTTGTTATTTTCTCTCTGCTAAATTTGGCTCAAGCTCCGATTCTGCGTTCATCCCATGTGGTGAAGCTGTTTTTTCTGAAGTCAACATCACGTAACAGGTCAAAATGCTGCAGGATGACTACATGAGGCCATGAGCTGTTCGTTAGAGTCATTTTAGTAGTGATTATAGGATGTCTTAGCTATATGTTCTTTTGGACGTGTGTTTTTTTTATTGGTGACATTCATCTGTAAGAATTGTGGATGGATGCATTCTGAGAATAACTGAAGCCGGAAATAAATTTTCCATCATTAAAAAGGTAAAAAAAATTACCGGGGGATTCTGGTCCGGATTGTTCGTCTAATGGAAATGGAGCAACCGTAACTTGGACGGGCATCCGGCACCCAGGGCAGCGAGGGTGATCATTGCCCTGCCCGGGGATTTTGTTCTTCCAAGCAACGGTACCATGAGTCATGAGCGAGCCCTGGCTCATGGCTCGGAATCAGACCGAGAGAGATACTTTTCACACCGCTTGACGAAACCGTCTGGTGATACTACCATGACGTACGAGTGAGCTCACTTGCCGGCAGCTGCTGCTGCGACCTATTCAGCAAAGCCCCCAGGCCGATCCGTCTCTCAAGTCTCAGCTTCGTGGAGCTTTCTTTGGGTGGGTTCGCCAACTGCCATGTGCCCGGCCAGTGGCGCCGGTGCCGTCCTCATCACATGGAACAGCTGCTAATCACCGGTGAAGCATATGTCTCAGGGTGTTCTTAAAATAATCTGCAGGTGAAGTATCTCTCTTGAGGTGTTTAGGGTCCGTTCCTTTTCTTTTTCCCCCTTTGATTTCGTGGTCAGTTTTCTTTTAGTAAAAGCGTGTGATGTTCAAGTGGGGAGCAGAGATGGAAATGGAATACGCCGCTTGGATCCCCTCTTTTCTGGCCACCCGACGGCGGCCCCGCCCATAGATTGATCAGTCTTTGTCCGGGGCCTTTCGAAAACTTCTCATGAACTTTTTTTTGTTTACGAAAGGAACTTATTCTACGGGTACAAAAGCTACTCTACAAAAAGGCAGCGAAAATGAGATATTTTGGTGGTCATGATGCGTAAAATATCACCACATGGTCAGTGCACACAACCTCTTTATGTTTGCAAGTCGCTTTGACCGACTGACTTTCTTTTTTTTCCCTTCGTTGATCCGGAGTTCCATACGCTGTACATAAATTTAGCCGAGAGGAATTAAAGACGATGGCAGACATGCCTGGAGGTGATAGCGCGCTGCTGCCGTCACGGCGACCGTGATAAAGAGATTAGACAATTGGTTGGCACTTGGCAAACAGCGGGGAGCTTTCTTGGAGGCGAGAACGAGACGGGATTCCGGATCGGTACTACTGGTACGTGTTCTTTATCAGCTACGCTCTCGCCGAGTTGGCGTCTCTACCATCAGCCTGACGTTTGTGTGAGTCATGCCGACGCTGTGACGCTGCTGGAGATGATTAACATGTTCTATTTTGAACAACATGGGGTGAGACGTCCGTGTCTCGCATTCGCATTTTTTATAGGGACGGACTAGCTTATACTCCAATAGAGAAAACCCCCCCACCTTTTCATGTTGCTAATTCAAGGAGTTAAGGCTATTGGTCACTTCATTACTTCACTGAATTGACAGTTAGCTTGCCAGAACTGCTCAAAACGTTAAGCCTATATTTTCTACTCAGGTGAACCTACTCACCTGAATAACTTGTTCACAAATCGAAGCAGTAGCATGGGGCTACCTCATTTTGGAAGGATTTGCTTGCTCATGGCTAGTACGGGTAAATTAACTCAGGAGAGCAAGATCAGTACGGCTTGCTTGCCTGTGATTGGGCCACCGTTAGCTGTGGCTTTGGAGCGGGGCCGGTCAACCGTTGAATATGGGCTACAACTCCAGGAATACGGTTATATCTGGGCTGGGGCCTTATTTAGGACCGTGGTACATGACGCGGGCGGCAGCCCACAGGGCACCTACTTCCGTTCACTTTTTTAGATTTTAAAAGCCCATTGAAGCCCACTAAGCGCGCGGGCAAAGAAGAGAAGCGGACGCGTCAAGGGAAAGAAGCATGCGGGTCGAACGGACTTTTTTTATTCCGTTGGAAACAAAGTCATAGCTGTATTCGAATATTTTTTGGTACAAAACTTTATTAGCCTCTAACAGTTATGTGATACCAGATTCAACATTTTTGTTAACCTAATTCAACATAGAATATTGGTTGAATATTTTCTAAAAAATATTGAAATAGTATATTACAAATGTTGAACTAGTCTACGGTAAATGTTGATTTAAAAAACAACTATCAAAAATATGAAATATATTCAAATTGGAGCTTGTTTTGTTGCATAAATTCTAACTAAGACCACGGTTGAAACAGATTTGAAAAACTGATTTATAGTTTTTTTTAAAAATGAAATCAAAGATCAAAATCTAAATGGAATCCGTCCGCATGCAGCAGACCGCGTACCTCCGTCTGCATGCAGCAAACCGCGTCCCTCCAGCTGTCCACGTGCAACTCTTTTGTTGTTGCCGTGTTTCTTCCACAATAATCTGGTCCGTTTATCTCCTATGCATCAATCTCAAACACTAGAAGCCAACTAGCTAAAAAACTTGCGGAAGCTATATAGGTTTCCTGGTAGCGCATTGCGGACGGACGCAGCTGGGCTACTGGCCTTGCGCCATCCGGGGTGCTTGATGCCTTCATAGCCATGGGCTACTGTACTAACCCCACGACAAGATATTACTAGGCCGATTTTACTCTTTGTGCCTGCATATGTGTGCCCATGGGCGACAGGTGGCGCGCGACAGATAACTTATCATCCCAGCCCATGGGTATATGGTGTGAGTTGGATTATTTGCGCATGTTGAACTATTTTTTATTGTAAGCGATGCAATTCAATCTATTCACTTTGTATAACAATTTCTTAGCAAAATTGACATATCTTGTTCGTCTATAAGAATAATTTGTTCGTGACGTGGACTCATTTGTTATTCATGTAAAATAATCTGTTCAAGTGTAAGAATAGTTAATTCGTGATGCAGACACATTTGTTCTCTATATATAATAATTCGTTCGCGTGCGAAACCATTTTGTTTATTTTATAGACTAATTTGTTTGTGATGCTAAATTATGTGTTCGTTTTATCGCTTGTAAACATAATTGGTTTGCGATATGGACGTGTTTGTTCTCCATGTATAACAATCTGTTTGTACGTGCAACCATTTTATTTGCTTTGTAGGCTACTATTTATGATATACATCTGTTTGTTTGTTATGTTAAGTTGTTTATTTCACAATATAGACTAAAATGTTAAACAATGTCAACTTTATTTTTTTGAACATGCTCATTTTGCAAAGAAACAACAGAGTAGGTAATTGGTTAGTGACCCTATTGATCTATAGTTGTTTAAACAAGTAAGACGATAAGAGTGTCCATGTCACAAGTGAACAAAGATGAACCAATTAAGGCTTGTATTAGCCGATGGTGGCATGTAATTTTTTTATCAGTATGACATGCAAAAGAAAAACTATTATTATTTTTTAAAATAATGTGTATACGGTGAAAACTATTATTGAAGCTCGCGATAAATTTTGGCAGCAGGGGGTAAAACGGGAGGCAGCTGGTGAATCCAATATCCATAGCAGCAACAGAGGTAGTGGTGGATCCCAAATCTGTAGTAGAAGAAATTCTTTGTAAGGAGGATATTTCATATAGTAAGATAGTAACAATCATAGACAACTAACAACGGGGGTACTAATCCAATTTTTTCCTTTTCTTTTGCAGAAGTGGCAGCTATGAAATGATTCAATGAGTCATTAAAGAGCTGAAAATTCATCAGTTAGGCTGGCCACATTAAATGGATCAAGCACATATTACTATATTCATACCTGCAGTTTGCATGAGCATATAGACGTGGCAGTTAACCATCACAAGCCATAAAAGGCCAAATACATGCCAATCCAATGCGGTCACATGATTTCCCATGGCTGGCACTATAAACTTGCCAAAAATTGGGCACCACAATGAAGGTAACTTTGCATATACTCGGTCATGCTACTATTTGAGTAGAGAGAATTAGTCATCAAACACCATTCATTAACCTATACCAAATAGTATTGATTTGATCACTATGCATATATTTAGCAAGTCTATATATAGCGGTGATATGCTATCCTTTTTACAAATGTGCAAAAGGCTGATTATGAAAACCATCCCATAGAAAATTATACCAAAACCAATCCTCAGTTAGTCTATACATGGTGGCATAGACAAGACACTTGCATTGCCAAAATAAGTAGTTCCAATCCGGACTACTTGCCAAAGCATAAACCTTTGATAGTAACCCAAGCAATAGCTTCTTAAGCGGCCTATCCACTTTGTTAGGTAAGGTTTTTGTTTCTTAATAGTGTTAAATTCAATATTAGTATTATTGGATATAATGTAAATTTGTACAAAATGCATGAGTAGTAAGACTGTACAAATATTTATATTAGAACCATATGTCAACGGATGTTAGCTCATTGAACATATTATTTCCATATAAAGCTTCTATTGGATATTTGCAAAGAGAAGATGCAATAACCTGATGAACAAACACATATGATGATTAAAAGAAAACAATGCTTTTGACTAGGGTATCACATATTCACACCTCAACAGATATAGAATTCAGAGATTTCTTATTGCTGATCCAACCATGTGGGGGTTACATCATACAATTATCCCAGTTGATATTGCTGCCACTATGATGTGCCATGAGGGCAAAAACAAACAATGACAGCTAAAAAATATAGCCAGTGTCTCTAGTGTGAGCAACAAGTGTGGCAGCCCTAAGGTCAGGCTTGGTGAGCAAAACAACAAAGGTGTTGCTTTTTATTGCATTTTGTGCCTCATTTCACTCGTGCATGTGGCAAATTTCTAGGAGATGAACCATCGGCGAGGACTCTTTGTTTACTATTTCTGATAGCTGATCCCATGAAACAACTATTCACAAATAAGAAGTTCCGTTAAAATAAAGAGGAAACCAAGAACCTACACTTCTATCAACGAGTGAAATTATTATCTTTTAAAAAGCATAGTTCTATGTTAATGGTATGAACATCAAAATATATACAATTATTCAAATTTAGTCAGAAGAGAAGAAACATACCGGATTACATCTCATACATCTCAAATAACCAAAATAATGTGAACACGTGTCACGGGCAAACTTATGAATCTGTAGTGCACCGTTACCATACATACAGATTTTATTATGTATGTTGTTCTCATCGTAAGTCAAAATCTTGTGCAGTAGGGTATCATTGGTTGAAACCAAGTTTGTCCAGTTACCATAAGATGTGATTGCATTTTAGTGTTGCACATGCTGATATGAAAAGCAATAGCTCCACACGATGATATAAAGAGCCATACAAAATTTTGGTAGCAGGAACACTGGATGATCTAAGAGGCAGGCCCTGCTAAGGTACTCCCATTACTCCCTAGGAGGTAAGACCTTAAAAAAATATGGTCCATTCATTTTTAGAAAAAGCAAAACCCCTTAATAATTAAATTATTTAGAAAACCAAAAAAAATCCTGGCAATGCATTGCGGTATCCAAAAAATAATCATAGACATGAATACATGATTCTATACGTTCCAAAGAAATTGCTTAGACATGGCAAAATATTTTCCAGTGCAACACATTTAATTGAATAGATGCCACAGACTTTGGTTTTTTTTTACCGGATCCATGTCCATGTCACGTTCTTCTTTCTCATTTTATTGTGAAACCGAACAACTCAACATAATCTCGTGAGAGAAAAAAAACAAAACATGCCACATGGAAGAAAAAAAGATTAGATCTAATTGCACATGGGTGTGGGGGTGGGTCCTCCACCGATGCCCATCGGGAGAGGGGTCTCTCGGTAGATGCCTGCTTTTGGAAAACTGAGTGCCTCATTTTCTCCGGATAGTCCACAGGAACTTTGACAAAATTTGCAAATTCACTCAAACAACTTTGGAGATCATGAAACATTAACCATAACTTCTCTAAGCGAGATGGGTATTTTACCAAAAGGTCTACTAAGGGCTCCTTTGGGAGCGAAGGGTTAATTAGCCCCGGACAGACAACCCCCGGCGGAGATTTTTTTGCCACTTCGTTTCCCTGGGCGCGCTCCCCCCAAGGGCCAGCGAATCCCTTATGTCATTTGGAAAACGTGGGGTGGAATGGGACTATGGCAGGAGGAGTAGCGACCGTGCGGACTGCGGAGGCTTGCGTCGCTCGCGGAAGAGGAACGGGGAGCGGTGCCTGGACCGCCGAGGTCGGGCGGGGCTCCCCCGGGGAAAACGCGCGGAACTGGGTCGTCCGGCCCCGCGGCGTGGGCTTCCAGATGGTAAGGTTTTTTGGCCCTGGGCGACCTACCAGGGGAAAACGCCGGGTTTCCGGCGGGGATACGGGCTCCCAAAGGAGGCCTAAAAGGAATTGGTTTGACAAAAATTGGATCGATACGATTTTGAAACCCAAATACATTGCTTTTTAGTATAAGGAAATCAAAAGCTTCCTTGGAAAAGAGACAAAACTCAATCTAACGGTCTTCAAAATTCGTGAAATTTTAAGTCTAGATTTATATGATATTATAAATCTTTTTTTGTGGGTAAAATATTATAAGTCTTTGTCCAAAGAAAATCTCCAAAAGGATCTAGATTTCACTATGAATTTCATGGATTTGGCCAATAGCATAAGAGAAGAGGGTTGGGGAACCTCAAAATATGATATGCTCTTGGAGATTAGATAGGGGATCACCTAAGATGTTTTTGCATGTCCTAACACCAGCTTGTCCTAAGAATATTGCATAAAAATCACAAAAAATGATAGGAAAATTTTGATGTGACAAATACACAATGAGGCACGGTTGAAATTGCACAGAATGTCCTAAAATATCACGAGCCTACTGATTTTCCTTCAACCTCCATTAAGGGCCGCTCATTTGGCTCCACATCTTCCTCTCCTAACCTTAAGCACTCGCTAGACTGTACAAAAAGTTATTAGGGTTTTCAAGGAGAGTTGAAAGAATGAGTTTGTGAACTCATCATAGGTCTGTGGGTAAGGTTTCTTACGGTGAAACCTGCTCACTTGGGTTTGAGTTCTTAACTTGATACTGGATTTATTTCTGCATTTAGCCAACGCTATTCTTCTAGTGGTAGGCTATGTGTCCGTGGTAACTTTGTCAATCTCAATATCTGTTAATTCTAGTCTATCGGAGGTGCTCATGTAGGTAGAGTTTACGTGCATGTACTCGTAGGGGTTAATGTGCGTGTGTTGTGAGCATCTGCATCTATACTCATCTTTTTTTAAAAATATAGTTCTTCATACAAGTATTCAATAACGGGTATGTTTGGATACTCACCTGGCATTACCCTCTCAAAGCCATTCGAGGAGGAGAACCTAAACAAGACGCCAAAGCGTGATCGGCCGAGGAGGAAGAAAGAGAGGGGGCAGAACCAAACAACTGCTCGTCGTCCACCTCACACTTCCCCACCCCTCCTGCTGTTTCCTCCCCCAAATTCCGGTCTTCCTAAACCCCCGCCCCCACCTCCTCCTCGCCGCCGCGGCCCCAATTCCCCCTCTCTCCGGCCCCGATGAATCCGATCTAAGCATGTCCGCCGCGTTCGCCGTCCACCGCCGCAACCCCAAGCGCCGCCGCGACGCGCCCGATCATGCGCCCCCCCCGTCATCCAAGCAGCCACTGATGGCCCACGCCGGCGCCGGCGCCGCCGAGTCGTCCTCGTCGGCCTCGGCCTCCGCTTCTGGGGGCGATGGCGCCTCTGCGGCGGCGGCGGCCGCCGCAGTCTCGTCGCCCCCCGCGTCGCCGCCGGAGGCGCACTTCTTCGTCCGCGCCACCGACTCCAAAACCATCGCGATGCACGCGGCGTGGGGCGACACCATCGGCGCCGTCCTCGACCACCTCGCCGTGTGCGGGTACGGGCGGGATTTGCGGCTCCTGTACGCGGGACGGCAGCTTACCCCAGAGGCCACCCTCGCGGAACTCCAACTCCCGCAGGACTCTACGCTGCACCTCGCGGCCCGACTTCGATCTACCCAGCACCCGCACGCCTGGCAGCTCGCGGCGCATATCGCTGCCACCGCCGCCGGCGCGGAGTCCGGGGCCGCCAGCGTCCCCGCGGCCGCCTTCTCCCTTGACGAGCTTGTGAAGGAGTTCATCTTACGCGCTCACCGCGCCAACCTTGGGCTTTCCCGGCATGATCGCGGTCCTCCAGGAGAAGAGCGTGCCACTGGTGATCATGCGGCAGAATACCTGGAAATCTTTGTTCAGGCAGGCGCTGCTTTTGAACTGGTTCGACTCTATCACTCAAAATCCCCCTTTCGCTCTTACGCTGAGCGTGCCATCAAATGCTTTATCACAACGGACCTTTCGTCCTTACCCATGGATGTGCTGGTCTTGACTGCGCCAGTGCTGCTTGAGTTCTGCCGCTTGATTTCCTTTGTTGCGGGCAACCAGGATTTGCTTTATAAATTATGCCGTCGTTCACTTGCCTCAGTGTTATCCAGTCGCCCCAGGCTGCCCCCGTCCATGAACTCGCCAACCGGGTTGATTGAGCAAATCCTGCCATTTGCTCGTGAATCGTTGGATTTGGTCCTTAAAGATCTCGCATCCTTGACCATGGCGGTCTCGCCTAATGATCTTGATGAGTTCACAAACTTCTTCAACGTGATGTGCCAGCAGGCAGGCCATTGGATTTCTGGTGACGGGCCAATGCCCAGGAATCTGTACAGCAGGGAGTCTGAGCACGATGACACATGGATATGGAGGTTCCACAACATGTCAATGGACATGTTGAAAAAGTTGGATGAGTGCTTGAAGAGGTTGGAGATGGAGCTGTCGTTGTCATCGGAGAGTATTGGTGTCATGGAAAGTCAAACCATATGGTCCGCTCGATCACACATCCTGGTTATGTTGACTGAAGTCGATTTTGTCTCGGTGATTTATGAGGATGTGGGGCACAACCTACAGCTTGTGTTGCAGGCACACAGTGCGCCGCTCAATGCCCTTGTCCGCTGTTCCAAGAGAAATGAGCGTCTCCATTGGCTCGTGAAGTATAAGAATCTGCTCTGCTTCGAGGCAAGAAGGAATTTAGTCTTCATGATGCTCCCTGAAGGGAAGGATGATTTCGGGGAGCTGCATGAGATGTTGATCGATCGGTCACATTTACTGGATGAATCATTTAATTACATCGCACAGGCGAAACACAGTGAGCTTCGAGGTGGGTTGTTTATGGAGTTTAAGAATGAGGAAGCTACAGGTCCCGGAGTTCTGAGAGAATGGTTTTGTTTGGTGTGCCAAGCTCTTTTCAGTCCGAAGCAAGTTCTCTTCTCGCCCTGTCCTGAGGATAAACGAAGGTTCTACTTGAATGATAGTAAGTTCTTCGGGGTACTATGTTACCGCTTCACATAGAGTTCTATTGGTGTGGCACTGCAGCCAAGCAACCTCAAACTTGTGGGGCCTAATATACTCACTTATGTTGAGGATCAAATCTGCAGTGTGATTTCCATGTGTCTAATCTAAATATTTGAAAACATAAAGATAGTCAATTTTTCGAAAATTTGAGTGCACGTATTTCCCAAATGACACATATTTTGATGGAGAGTAAACTAGGAGTCTGATAAAGCATTATCCTTCCCAACTTTGCTGGGCTGCTTAGTTGCATACACCATTTGTGTTTTTTCCTATTACAATCTCATGGAAAGAAAAATGTACCTACTATAAAATGTAGTGTTGAACTTATCATAACCTGTTTTGTTGAGCTTATCAATTCTGAAAGCTGCCTTATCTGATAAGCCTATGCTTAACCAAAGAAGTATTATACCACTGGATCCGATCAACAGTAAGCTGTGATGCATTATACAGTGTATAATGCATTGATATACAGTATGGGCCCTCATAGCTGCCATGTTTATTTTAATGAAATGAGAATATTATGATACAGTTTGTATGTTGACAGTCCACCTATGAAGAAAATAACCATCCCCTACTTATTATAGTTATTGTTCCACCTTTGGCTTTCTTTTTTCCTATTTACTTGATTCTTATCCTTCCATTATCTTTTGGACAACTGATGTCCACAATGATGTTGCCCCGACATCCTCTAACCTCTGACAGTTATCTGCACATTGCAGCATCTGCTGTGGATCCATTGCATCTGAAGTACTTCACTTTTGCGGGACGAATAATTGGATTAGCATTGATGCATAAAGTGCAAGTCGGAATTGTGCTAGACCGTACCTTATTCTTGCATCTTGCTGGGAGAAGTATTACACTAGAAGATATTTCTGAAGCTGATCCTGTCACATATGCAAGCTGCAAAAGGATTCTGGAGATGAATGCTGCTGAAATTGATGATCTATACCTAACATTTTCCCGAGGATCTCATAAATTAGGTTCTCAAGAGATTATTGACCTTTGCCCAGGAGGGCAGGATATCAGTGTGAATATCGGAAACAGAGAACAATACATTAATCTTCTTGTTAAGAATATTTTTGAGGACTCTATTTCAGCTCAGCTAACCCATTTCACTCAAGGATTTACTGACATACTAGTTAATCCTGAGCACCGTAAAGAATTTTTTGAGTGTCTAGATCTGGAAGACTTAGACCGACTGCTAGGGGGAAGCAACAACACAATAAATCTGCAAGATTGGAAATCATATACTCAATATAATGGCTACAAAGAGAAGGATCGCCAGATTACTTGGTTCTGGAAGGTAGGTTGCATTGCTTTGTACAAATGCATTCTATCATGAATTATGAGTTTGTTGTGCTGCTTTATGTTTTGACTGCTCGATTTTTCTTGCAAATACACCATTTATCAGTAAGCTCTGTGTTAGATTTTGCGGGGAAAACACAAATATCATTCATTTCTGCAGACCAATCAGGTCAGTGCATGTGGTACATGTACAAGTGTTGTGAGGCACAATCCTAACATAAATGTATGTGATAACAGCATCATTCACTTATGAGATGTAATTATGTTTTAAGATATGCTATTATATACATTCTTGTCCTGGTAAAAATGGTTAATCATGCACTATCACTGCAGAAAATTACATTTTCCAAAGTATGGTTTTTTTTTTTCTGATATGCTCTTCCTAGTTGTCCCCTTTTTTTACCTCATCATGCTGCCATAGAAATTAATGAATTTAGTTTGCCATCTGTCTCTTCCAACATATGCTAAAGGCGTACAACCCTTCTGTCTTGTTTGTGTTTGAAATGGCCGTTTTGTTTTATCTTGGTTGATCGCAATCACGACAGATTCTGAACTTGTAGTGTGTAAATCAAGCCAAACATTATGCGTGTGTGCAAAGGAAGTGAAACAAAAGTGGAATCTTGTTTGTGTCTGTGGCCTGTTTAAACAATGAGGTTCAACTTTAGTTTTACGGTGTGTTTAATTGATCCCATGATGAGATCCACTAACTAGTTAGCCAGGCCTACTGTTCAAGGATTTTGGTTTCATTGCCCGTGAAATCCATTACTATTTTAGTTTTAACTGCTGTTTCATCCAGAAATTTGGAGTTAGATGATTGACTAGTATATGCTCATCAGCAACATCCTTTATCTTTATCCCTTTCATCTCTCAATCTTATCAATGCAAGTTACTAACTGAAACTAGGCTATTAGCTTGATCCTTGGTGCTTCACTACATCAAATCGTCAGTTGATGTCATTATTCTATATTGGATTCATTGACAAGCAAGTTAATTAATCATATTCTGGGTTGCTGGCAGTGTATTTTTTTTCTTCCGTTCTTTTAATGAGAACACACAGTAGGAAACTATGTGCCTGTAATTTTAAGGATTGCCATAGTGGGTATAAACCCAAGATCTCAACCAATAGAACCTTGCACTCTACCATTGGTCCACATAGCTGGATATGTTTTATTATCAAAAGTACATGATTGCACCATCTTCCTGCCTTTTTGGCGGTCCTGGAGCAAATAAAAAAAAACCAATGTTCTTAATTCATTTTGTAAACTTTAGTTTTGTTACCTCATACAATCCTTGTTGTTGCTTTTGTGAGTGAGATGAGAACAACAAAACAACTTTTCTCATGTTGTTGTGGATGCATCTTGGTTGGAGCTTCATCAACAGGAGCCAGGACCTGGTTCTGTTGCTGATATGAAACCAGTATTTATAAAGTGGGTTGTGAAAGTATTGTGGTAAAGTGAATACATTGCCCTGCTTTGACATTGTTTGAGACACGGTTAATTGTCCCTTTTTACCTTGCATGCATAACTGTCAAGTTCTGATTTCTTATAGAACAAACAACCCCAATATGTACTGCCAATCAGTTCCTTACATTACATTGTTGGAGTACTTACTCGTTCATTATCTGCAGGCGGTCGAGCGGATGCCAATCGAGCAACAGAGGCAGCTGCTCTTCTTCTGGACTTCAGTAAAGTACTTGCCATCCGAGGGCTTTTGTGGGCTGAGCTCAAAACTGTACATATACAAGACATCCGATTCACCTGACCGTCTCCCATCGTCTCAGACCTGCTTCTACCGCCTCTGCCTCCCTCCTTATACATCCTTGAAAATGATGGAAAGCCAGCTGCAGAAGATCACACAAGAGCATGTGAGCTGCAGCTTCGGTACATGGTAGTCTAGCTGCCATTCTGGAGGCTGAGCCGGTATATTCTGTACATATGGTAGGATAGTGCCATCCTATTATCTCATTGAATCTGATCCTGGAGCTTGAAGGTAATAGGCTGTCTCGTTTCGTTTATTTTTCTTCTCTTTTGTATGTACCGTGGGAGTTAGTGTTCTGAGACACTTAACCTAATGTAGAAGGAATTGGTAGAAAGCAGATTCCTTTTATTTCCAAAGATGTGTGTGCGATGCCGTGCAGTCAGCTGGTGGCAGTAATGTAACGACGTGCGTGTAGCTGCATTGTGCTGACGAGCTCCGAGTACCGGTGAATTGCTGCTGATGGGTTATTCTAGCTAAGCATGGGATTGCTGTGTTTGGAAGAAAGTTGGGTTTGGGTAATTCCTCCATGTTCTGGTCATTTCGGACAGCCAGCAGCCCAGCACCCATAAGTAGGTCGATTTTTCGCAAACTTTTTTTTTGAGGGAAACTGGCAAACTTTGGTGAGCCGTAATTTGCCAGTTTCCGACAATGTTCTGCGTCGGATGGAATGCTCATGCTAACCATAAGCAGAGGTTAATATCCTAGCATCGCATCGGCTTCTCTAGGCTTTCTTTAGCCCAGCCCGGCGCTTGCTGCGCTCGGCATCTGAAATTCTGGATCAGTCACAGCCATCTTTCGGTTCTCAATCAGAACCCTTTTTTCACCCCCAAATCTAAAATTCCTGCCACAACCTGTTTCTGATCACAGCTGTGTGCACGCACGTTCGTTGTAACCGGGTACCAGTACGTCTGGGTACATTTGCGCCCCATAGGTTTCACGTTCAACGCAGATGGTACGAAATCTGGAATGAGTTCAGCAGCAAACGCCGGGCGGTCTCTCTTACTTTGGGGGTTCCTTTGGAAACCGGGATCCCGGGGTAGCCGTCCCAGGAAGGGCGCCCGGCCTACGGTGGTCGTGCGGATTTCCCAGAGAAGGGGTGCCGACTCCCAAACCAGCTCTGGATCTGGGACTGCAGGATCAATACGTTGCCACTGGAATTGACGAGTGGTAAGGTCAGGCCAGGCCAGGCCAGACCATGAAGGAAACGCGTTACTGGCAATACTGCCTTCATTTCCTCGGCAAATACTGCTGTGCTCGGCTGATTTGAGGATCCCGGCACGGCACGGGAGCCTGCGACACGGCGGTGCCTATCAGGCCGGCGTCGGCACCGTATCGTCCGGAGCGCGCGGCCGATGAAGGCAACCACCGGCAAACAGGCTCACTGCTGGCGGGCGGCGGCGCCTCACATCACATCACATCACATGCGCGTCCCTTTCACGTACGGATCGAGTTCGAGGAGGACACGACATGTCGGCGTGACATGCAGCTAGGTGGGGATTCGGTTCGGGTGTTCCTTCACGATCTGAGTGAGCCTAGCAAACTGACCTGAGCCTACCCGTTCCTGGTCCTGCCGGAATCTCTCAAGTTCTGAGCTCTGAAGAACAATCGGCCCAATCTAAGGTCACAGTATATCAATACTCATATCACACAATGCAGGGAACGTAGCCGAAACGATAACGCAAACATGATTGATTCATACACCATACATGGTAGTACTATGATAGTAACATAACACGAACCAACACAAAGACAACAACAAAGCTGAAGCGGCAAAGCATGGGGGCGCCGCGCCACTGACACCGGGCCCCACCACCCGCGACACACCTTTTATTTAGCCCACGTCACTCCACTCCACTCGCAGCCCCCGACAGCCCCACACAACAGCAGCTTACTGCTAGGCTAGCTACGAGCCTACGACACACACACACACACACAAGTAAAAACCGTAGCGTACTCAACAGCGAGCCCGTGCCGCCCGTACGTGTACGTGCGCACGCGGCCGCCATGCCATGCCACGCCGTCGCCGAGCCATCGTCCACCGTGGACGCCGCCGCCGCCGTCGCGCGCGGCCTCCTCACTCGCTGGCCTTCTCGGCCTCCGCGGCGGCCGGCTCGGCCGCGGGCTCCTCGGCGGCGGGCGCCTCCTCGGCGGCCGGTGCCTCCTCGGCGGCAGGAGCGGCGGCGGCCTCCGGCTCGGCGGCTGCTGGCTCCGGCTCGGTGGCGGGCTCGGCGGCGGGCGCGGCCTCCTCCTTCACCTCCTCGGCGGCCGCCGGCTCCGCCTCCGCCTCCTTGGGCGCCTCGGCCTCAGTCGCCGCGGCCGGCTCCGGCTCGGCGGCGGCTGGCTCGGCCTCCTTGGGCGCCTCCGCTTCCGGCTCGGCGGCCGGCTCCGCCTCCTTGGCCTCGGCCTCGGCCTCGGCGGGGGCAGCCTCCTCGGCCGGCGCGGGGGTCTCCTCCTTGGGAGCCTCCTCGGCCGCGACGGCCGCCGGCGGGGTCTCCACGGCGGGCGCCTCCTCGGTCGCCACGACGGTCGGGGTCTGGACCTGCACGTACGTGTCACAACGCGTACACAACATATACATCAGCAGCGAACCACACCACACTTAATCTTGGTTTAGTCCGATCCATTAGTAGAACGCACTGGGATCGAGCTTTATCGACATGAGTAATAACGAAACAAAAAAAGGAACATTCACACAGGCATTTGGATCACAATGATCCATGGATATGAATCAAAGATGATGATCCGGATTCGGGAGCTATACCTCAGCAGTGGCCATTGGTGATGAGCAGAAGGTTGATGACTACAAGAAGAGTGGCTAGCTAGTTAGCTAAGCAGCAGCTAGAGCAAGAGCTAAGAGTGATGAGCTAGAGCGATCGATCAGAGGATGGGATGCAGCTGTGCTTGTGTGAAGCAATGCGCTGAGACGGGGGCACTATATATAGAGGCCCGGTGGCAAGGCCACAATGGGGAGACACACAAGCAAGGGGTCACCGGGCGCAAAAAATTTTAGAAGAGAAATCCAATAAAGAGCTGTCGTTCGTATCATGATCGGGAATCTTGAGGAGCTGTACAAGCACACATGAACATGTTATGCAGCCAAAATAAAGGAGGTGCGTCCATGAGCCGTGACACATGGAAAGGGTCCAAAAGGGGCGGTGTGCACGGTGTCTTGGGTACTTATTTCACTCAACTGGTCCGGTGAGACGAGAGATCCAGTGATCACAGAGGCTCACTGTCACTGATCGATTCATCCATCAATGTGCTAGGAAAGGGCCAAGTGAAATCTGACCGAATCTCGTTGTGCTGCTGAATGTGATTTCTCTGCTTGTATATACTCATTAATCGCCTATTTTAAAAAGTAAGGGTTTTAGTTTTGTACTAAACCAATCTTCTAAAAATTAACTGACTTCTATAATAAAAGTGCACTAATATCTGCAACGTGTCAAATCCATTATGAAATATTTTTTAAACTGCATTTAGTTGGTACTTTGATTTATGACAGAATTAAAACGTCTTACATTTTCTTTTGAACGCAGGGTTCTGCTAATCCTCGTGGCATATCTTTTTTTAAATAAATCAGATAGAAGAGTTGTCGATTATATCAAAACAAAAAAGATAAGACCCAACGAGATCCAGATGGTTGAGCAATGATGACACAACAATACCACAAAGATAACAACCTAAAGCGATTAAAAGCAACTTAAAATACCGACCGTTGGATTGGGACATCAACACATATCACTTGTCACATATTCTTACCGCTTACCACTTAGAATCTTAAAAGCTATTTCAGCGACAAAATCATCATCACAAATAGTCTACGAACAAGTGGCCACGCATTTCTCCATGGAGGCAATGCAAGTGTACCTTTTGAGTTGTGGCCTTGGTCGTGCTCATCGCGTGCAGGGCTTTGAGGTGTGCATCTCATTGTTGCCGCACGTTCTCCGCCGTCCTTGGCCTCCCTAGTTAATTGCCTCGCCTGGACCGTCTGATCGGCCCCGTACGTACCCCGGCCCGCGGCCAAATCAGCAAGAGAGATTCCGCTGCTTTGATTATATTACGGGAAGAGGTCGATCACTGCTTTGCTCGTACGAGATTAGAGGTGGAAGGAACAGAGGCGTTTGTCGGTTTAGCTTGCAGACAATGCAATTGGAACCGGTGAATGTGCATCTGAGCAGTGTTGAGGAACGCAATGACAAAATGAGCGCCTATTAGTACGATGTGATTTGGAATTTGGAGTAGATCGAGGTGTAGGTTGAATCTATAGCTAATAGGACTTTTTGAACGGCGGATCTGTGTAGTTTTGTTCGTTTTATGGACACTGGTGTGCACGTCAATTGAAAAGCAACGGTTGTGATGCAATTGAGCCGCAAACAAAAGGTTTGTTTTCTGTGATAACTAGTCGATGAATTGCATGTCACATCAAGGATCAGGCTAATTTCTGTGCCACTACGGGATAATAACTGGATCCATGATATAATGAACCCAAAGATCGTCGGCCATAAATTCTTGATGGTTTTTAAGGTCCTTAATTAGAACGGCATTATTACAATTATAACTTAGGATTCGTACCTTGTACAACGTACGTAACCAAAAAAGAAAGTAGCTCGTATATCAAAATTTTGGTACCTCTCCTTGCCAAAAAAAAAGCTTACCTCTCGAGTTATAGTTAGTGATATCTCATAGCTTGGTACCTCTTCAATGATGGCAAAAGAACTCGAATTTATCGCTGCAAAAAAGTATATACTATTAGATTTTTTCTCGTGTAAAGTACTGTAGCTCTTTTATAAGCTTGATGAAGAGATGAATCATGTAAGAACCAAAATTTAGACAGGGTCTTGCCGTCATTTCGAAAAAAAAATTATTAGGCAAGCCATTTGCCCATTAGAGTTTGGCAATGCCAAATTATTTCAGTTCGGCTTTCATGTGCATCATTTAGGCAGAACCAATTAATCAAGCCTATTCCTAACCCGTGTCTTGTCCCGATTATTAATCAAGACGCAAATGTATCAGCTTCTGCTTCTCTAGCTATCAACTTTTGGAGCTAGCATACTTCAAAAAATATATCAACTTTGGAGCTAATTCGTCGTGTTGCTTCAGAGATTACGCAGCACCTTTATCAAAAGCTTGCAGAGAAATATTTGAGCCGATTGGACTGCATCGCAGGAGTAGTTGTCCACGGATCACCTTTGCCTTGCAAAATAATGGAAAAAGCAAGTAAGGATCTCATCAGCAAGACAGCGAGGTTACACTCGTTTTGTGGTGCACCCAATTGGGGTTGCCTGCCTGCCTGACACCACATTATCACTTCCGCGAACTTAGCTAGCGTATAGCTCATCGCTGCCGAAAGATCAGCGATCACATGGCAGCTAGCTGCAGGCCGGTCCACAACAAGGCAAGCTAGGTTTAGGCAGGAAAAAAGCTTTGATTTAACATAAACTAAAACAAACAAACCCGTCGCGAGCCAAGTTTAATTAGCTTCAATTCTACAAGTGATCCTTCCTCTCTTGTTTTTACAGTTCCTCAAAGTTTTAAACGCTAGGAATATATGATTTTTTTTTCAAAAGGTTGTGAAAAACAGTATAGTTTTCTTCTATATATCGAAAAAAAGAAAAAAATCGTGCGTTTCAAAAAAAAAATGCCTCGATGATCATCTACAGTAGCGGCGGCAATGGCAGCAGATAATGATAGAGGTGGGCAGCTTTCTTTTCATGCAAATTCTAGCAAGCTTCAAGGGTCACGAAAGCTTTTTGTGCACGTCGTTTTCCCAGCTCTAAAGCCCGGCCATGGAGATGTGGAGATGATAGGGAAGATGACGAGAGGATTTTGCCTTTCGGAGCGCGAGAGCCCACACCGAACATCCAACAGGCAACGTGGCCCAGCCGGATGGGCCCTCATCGGCGACAAATCACAGGGAAAATCGACATGGCCGGCTGTCAGTGTGGGCCCGCGTGCATATCCTCTCGGGCTCTCCAGTGGCACCCAACTCTGTCGCCGCGTCTGTGCATGTGCTGCCCGATTTTGAGTTTCCGGTACCCAATCCAAGTATTTGCACAAATTTTAGCTAAACTTTTTGGCTTGTAAATATGATTTAATGGGCAAATTCAAAATGTGGTGGAAGATTGAACGCTCAATGGTTTACATGAATGGCGAATTGTTTTGTGAAGGGTTCATTTGGTTGAAGCGCCACACATCCTGCTACGGAGTTTGCTGGGCGCACAGACAGAGTGGCATAATTGGAGGCCATGACCCGGAACCCGACGGTGACGTGGCACCAGAGCTAGGGGCGGTGGAAAGGACCCCACTCACAGTCCTCTTTGAACAGTTTTTCCACTCCGTGATGACGTGGGATGCCGCCAAATACGTGTTTCCATGTCATCCTGCGACCACTTGCAATTAATAAATGGCGTGAGTGTGTCCGAATTCACTGATCGGAGCGGGGAGATGGTATCCTTGAACTTGAACAGGCTGAACAGATAGCCAGCAGTATGAGTTTGTGAAATGAGAATCGTTTTGTATTTGGGGTTACATTTTAGAAGAACCTTTGAGATTCAAAGAGATTAGAGATATGAGTTGTTTTACAATGTTTGGAGATGCAGCACTGGTACTGAAGTATCTATTATAAATCAACAGTTGATCCTACTCCCTCCGTCCCATAATATTAGCATTCCAAGCATTTAAACTAAAGAAATAATAGAACTGATAAAAGACCTCTATACCCCTCATTTTACACTGCCCACCAACATCGTACCCACCCTACCAACCCATTTAATTTTGTCCTATGTGTAGAAATGCTTACATTTTAGTACAAAATTTGGACCTACAAATGCTTATATACTGGGACGGAGCGAGTATTATTTTTGGTACCTGGTCTCACGAATTTAGTACCTCTGGTACTCCCTTTGTTTCCAATATCCGATTTCTCGAAACGACACTAATTAATTTCAATCATTTTAGAACTAGATGCTTTTTACCTAGATGCTAAACGGCCGACGACTTATCATTTAGTTAATTATCGAGCAAAATGACAGTTCAATCGGATTGAATTGTCACTTAAAGTGTTACTATGTAACGATTTAACTAGACTATAAACAGCTGCTTAGGTGAATGATGGTTGGTTGAGGAAAATAAAGGGATTGATGAATATCAGAGTGGATAGGTAAACAATTGAGAGAAGCTCAAGAGTAAAAGGATATTTGCATGTGTTTTCTAAATAATGTTAGGGCATGTCTGTTGGTGCCGTCTAATGGACAGTCTTATGCAGTGTCACATAATCTTAAGACGACTTAATTATCAGATAATCCATATTAATATGTTGTGTTTTCTTTGTTGTCTCTAATATAATATCCCTTAACTTATGGATGAAATATTTTCTTGTAAGGTGCATTGCAATAACAACTCGTATAATTGTTCCATACTCCTAAAATTTAGCTCATGAAGCGGATGTTTAGCGAAACAATGACGACACCCTTCTCTCACATCGTTCTCTCTTCTCACACCAGCAAAAATCCTATGTGATACTGTGTGAGACGATATATCAAACCGTTTACATGTAGCAATGTACCTGCCTTTGTATTTCCTCTCTGTAACCTCGTAATTAGTTCAAAACCTGTCTACTGGCCACGCAAATATAAGAACATTCATGTGCTCTCTCCAAAAGTTGGATCTGTACTCAAGGGCACATGATGTTCCGTGTAATATTCTGCAAATGTCCTAAAAAACACGTACGAAACAACATCTATTGTCAACAGAGATAAATGCAATAACTGAGGATGTAGCTTGTATTACCATTTTGCTATTTCCAAACACCAGCCTATTGTTTGAATGTGAATTAACTTCACCGGAGCTACTACTATACATCTGTTATTGCTTCCACTCGTCGCTTTGAGCAACGAGACAGTCTGAATTATCAAATCTTCGTGGTTTCTTTTCTTTTTATTTTTTTACATCGAATCTGATACCATCATTTCAGGAAGACTAATCGACTTAGTCCTATGTACTGATCTTTATCAGCAACGATCACGACCAAATGCTGCGCCGACACGTCGGCATCGCAGGCGCTATGTAGTAACCACTTGCTTGCGATTGGACGTGCCTGAGCTTTTTTTTTTCCAACAAAAGGACGTGCCTGATATCACTGTGAGCACTGAGCAGGTCACGCCCATGCCCCTTGAGCCAAAACCAACCAGACGATCAGAGATTCCTATAGCCTTCTGCAAACAAATGGACGAAACAATAATACTATAGTTTCCGGTGCCTGATAATAGGGCCATGTACTATATAGTTTCACAAAAAGAATAAGAGGGCATCTCGATCGATCAACTGCCATGGGCGCGACGTTCTGTGGAGTTGCGATCGACAACGCATTCTCAGGATATGGATTCTTATTCTGGACATGTCGAATTGTCGATCAATTAAAAGTTCTTGGGCTCATGATGGAGCTATATGTTTAGCTAGCCAATGGGGTTATTTTTAGCAGGTCAACGAGCCAGATGATATCAGAGCATGCAATGTGAGCAAGTAAGTAATCTTCTTGTATGTTCAGTAGTTGGAATTCTAAGGTTTAGTTATGGGCCTTGCATAGAGCCGTTGACATCTTTGGCCAGCGCGAAATCCAGTTTAGAAACTGCCGTTCAAGTTGACATGTAAAAGATTGCTCCTGTGACTTCATACTTACTTGCCTCTCCGTTCTTCCCCACATGATGAGTTCTCAGACCTGCAACGCTAAATATATTTCTCCAGTAATGGACACAGTTAGTATTCAAATTCAATGAAAACTAACTACGTGATGTGTTCTGATTCCTCCAGAAAAATTGTTGTTCACATAGAATGTGCCGTTCAGAAGTATCCACAAATTCAGTTGGAGAAGCCATTGTGGTTTCAAATAAACGATGAATTCAAAATTTTGCAACCAGAAGGAGCTTTGGCCCCTCCATTAGAAATTCACAATAGCATTGCGCACAATCTCATTTGCAACGTGTTTTTTTTCATTAAAAGAATCACAAGATTGCTCTCATGGGCTTCATTGTGGAGCCTTTTGAAGTTTCACGAGTTAAAGGCCCAAATAGTATCGAGCACAATCTCTATCTCAGCCCAAAATGCGCAAGAAATGTAGGCCATCATGGTCCTGCTCGAACAGCATTTTCGCCCCAGCCCACCATTTACGCCTTCCTCTTGAACCGCTGCTTGCTGCCGCGCCGCCGCCGCCGCCGCCGGAACTCGCAAGACCATCGAGCAGCAAGGCAGAAGCCGCCGCCGCGTCCTTGTCAGGCGGGCGCTGCAACGCGCCGATGGAGCGCGCGGTGAGGGAGCTGTGGGCGGAGTCCCGAGATCTTCTGGGCCTCGGCTCCCCATCACCTGACGCCGCTGCCGCAGCCTCCGCCGTGCCGCGCGCGGACCTGCCCCCGACGCCACTCGCCTTCCTCCGCGACCACGTCTCCCCTGGCCGCCCGCTCCTCGTCTCCGCCGCGGCCACCCGCCACTGGCCCGCCGCGTCGCTCTGGCCCACCGCCTCCTACCTCACCGACGCGCTCCGCTCCACTACCGTCTCGCTCCACCTCACCCCCGACGGCCGCGCCGACGCGCTCGCCCCGCACCCGCACCCGGGGAGCCCCGGATCCTCCTCCAAGTGCTTCGCGTCCGCGCACGTCCGCCGCGTCGACTTCCCCACCGCGCTCCGGCTCATCAGGGGATCCGACCCGGCCGCCGGCCTCGTCGCGTACGCGCAGCAGCAGGACGACTGCCTCCGCGGGGAGTACGCGGCGGTGGCCGGCGACGTGGACGCGCACGTGCCCTGGGCCAGCGAGGCGCTCGGCTGCCTCCCGGAGGCCGTCAACCTCTGGATCGGCAACGCGCACTCCGTCACCTCCTTACACAAGGACCACTACGACAACATTTATGTCGTCGTCTCCGGCGAGAAGCACTTCCTGCTGCTGCCCCCCACCGAGCACCACCGCCTCTACGTCCGCGACTACCCCGCCGCCCAGTACGTCGCCGCGGAGAAGGATGCGGAAGGGGAGCATCAGTTGAGGCTTAAGCTGGAGATGGAAGAGCCCGAGAGGATCGTGCCGTGGAGCAGCGTGGACCCGTGCCCGGCGTCGCCGGAGGAGATGGCCGCGCAGGCGGCGGCGTTCCCTCTCTACTTCGACGGGCCGGCGCCGATTCGTTGCACGGTTCGGGCCGGCGAGATGCTCTACCTGCCAAGCATGTGGTTCCACCATGTCAGCCAGAGTCCAGGGCCGAACGGGCTCACCATTGCTGTGAACTACTGGTATGACATGCAGTTTGACATCAAGTATGCTTACTTCAACTTCTTGAGGTCTCTGGAGATTGAAGATTGTTCATCGGGCAAATCTGGTGCTTTGGAAGGTGATCTTGAGGAGAAGAATGACTGACTTGAAGAACAGTAATTGTGATGCTGTCTGATTTTTTGCTGAACATCATGAAGCCAGTGCATGCAGTGCCGCGGTTTAGTTAATCTTGAGAAGTAGTTGCATAGAAACCGATTAATGGGACTTGTATACTTGTACAACATTTACAGGTGCCAATTGGCCTACCAGGCTCGATTTTGTTGCAACTAGAACATTAAATTTGGAGGTGCATTGGCAAAGTTTGGCCGCATTCACAAAAGAGAAAATGAACTATGGATTGTGTCCATGTATTCCTCTCTGTTTCGGAGGTGATGCTTGTATTCTGCAGTTAAAGTGATAATCTGTGCAAATTATGCATTATAAACTACTGGAGGGATGGATTGTCTTTGCAGAACTTCGAGCATGTCAAGACCACCTGAAGGTGCGGAGTGGATAAAGAGCATCATGGATGAAACCGTAGCTGTACAGGCAGGATGAAATTGAGGTCGATGAGAGCATCAAGACAGTTTCCAGTGGGGAAAAAGTGAAGAGAGGGCAGAGTTTCTCTTCTGGCGATGCGTGATTATCAGACTCCATTGTAGACTTGCAGTTGTTTGAGAGTTAACAGCATATGATGCTGGTTGTTCTTGTGGCTTTGCAACTCGAAGTTGGGAGGTACGCCTAAAAGACTTCTTCTGGTCAATAGAATTCAGAGGCATCGACAGATTTTGGGTATGCATTCAGAAAAGAGAATATGAACTATGACCATGTTTCCTCACCATATTCAGTGGTGAACATTGGTACAATCTACTCGTAACAGGAGCAAAAAGATCCGGCCGGATTCGCGAGTTGAGGGAGGTTCTATATTTGTTTTGGGAGTTGTATGTAGGCGCAATCACGTTTTTTTTTGAAATGGAAAGACTTTCCATTAACCAAATACGCTAGCAGCATCGCTAGCGACCAGGTCCTCCACACCCAGGGGCGTGGCATCCCAAACTAGAGCAGTTTCATGATCACACAAACAACCCTGCGCCGTCACAGCGTGCGCGACTCTATTACATTCTCTGGGACAATAGCTAGACCTCCAAAAGGAAAAGGAATCATTTAGCATACTCTTGATCTCGTGGATTATCCCTCCTGCCGGTGCCAATGCGAATGAGTTTGAGTCCAAAGCGAACTTCAGCAACAAGGAGTCTGTCTCCACCACAATCCGAGCCATACCCAGCGCTTCAGCTGCCTGAACACCGGCCCTGCATGCTAAAACCTCTGAATGGAAGGCATCAAGTAGATAATCACACCGGCCAGCTCATGCTTTGATTACAGTTCCTTCATGGTCTCGAATCACGTAGCCCCATCCTCCACTTCCAGCATCTGGTGAGAACGATCCATCCGTATTTATCTTATACAGATCACTAGCCGGTTTACACCACTTCTTTTGTCGCTGCGGAACAGAATTCTGCACTCTGGTGCCTATTGTCAGAAACTCGTCAGCTACCTTGGCAATTACCACAGCAAGGCCTGCAGGCGTTCTCGGCTTTTCTCCCTTCCACACCCTATTCCTCTCCAGCCACCAATGCCAAAGGAGGTTTTCCACCCTCAGCTGAGTATTTTCCTTCATTCCCAAGATATGCAGCAAAAGCTCCTTTGGAGATTGCATACTTGCAAGTACACATCTAGTCTGTTCCAAATTCAGCTCCAGCCACACAGGTTTCACCTTCTTGCATTGGAAGAACAGATGGCCGCCGTCCTCATTTAATCTCCCACACATCACACACCTGGTGTCCAGCTCCATCCCCCTTCTTTCCAAACTCATTCTTAGGGCAATCGAATTATGCGCTAGTTTCCACAGAAACACTCTGATTTTCCCCGGACATTTGATTTTCCACAGCCCATTCCAAAATTTATCTTCCCCTTCTCCATTTTGTGCAGATGATTGGGCTTCACGCTGACTCCTGCACACTTCTAGTTCCCTGTGAAGTTTGTATGCTGATCTGACTGAGAAGACACCTCGGTTGTCAAAATGCCATGCCATCACATCCTCCATATCAGTATGCACGGGCAAAGAGAGAATTAGCTTTGCATCTTCTTCCACAAAGGTTTGTGAAACCAGTAGGGAGTCCCATTTTCCAGTAACCGGGTCAATTAATTCATCCACTTTGCTGAGGAGATTGCTGCCACGAGGGGTTATTGGTCTCCTAGTCCAGCTCCTTGGTAACCATGGGTCAGACCATATTCTGACACTCCTCCCATTGCCTATTCTCCATATTATGCCCTCTTTCAGGACTTGTAACCCCTTTAGGATACTTCTCCACGTGTACGAAATTCCAATACCATTTGTTGCTTCCAACAAGCTGCTGTTAGGATAGTATTTTGCACGCAGCACCCGTGCACACAATGACTCTGGGTTCTGACACAGCCTCCATCCTTGCTTTGCCAACATGGCTAAATTAAATGTGGTATATATCCCTGGACCCTAAACCTCCTTGCCCCTTTGGCTTAATCATTTTCTCCCAGCCAATCCAATGCATTTTGTTCTCCTCATCTTGGTTGCTCCACCAATATCTACTGATCATTGTGCTAATCTGGTCGCACATCTCTTTTGTGATATCAAAGCATCCCATGGCATAGGCAATCACGTTTGGTGAGATAAGTTGGATTTTTTTTTTCTAGACTAGAAGAAAAAGGCTGTTGAGTAATCGGGTCGGATTGGGCCGAGAGACCCAGCTAAGCATTGGCCCACGAACTACTTTTATCTGCTCATCATCAGGTTTTGCTGTCTTTTTTTCCTTGCGCTACTACGCCGTCCCTACTACGCCACCCAAGTTTCGCCCCCTACCTGAGGCTCAGGCGAGGGTAATCAATGCGGCGGCGGCGGCAGAGCAGCAGTTTGCCGTTCTCGCCTGTTCCGAGATGGAGATGGAGAAGGCGAGGGAGATGGAGAAGGCGAGGGAGACGGAGGAGAGTAGGAAGAGAGTCCGCGCTAGTGGAGCGGTAGTGCCTAGCAGCAAAAAGGAAGACCCTGCTCTTACTCCGGCGGCGCATGAGAGGTTGGCACGTCTGGTGGCGGAAGCGAATGAAGCGTGGGAGAGGAGGGCTGCGGAGGCGAAAGGAAAGCCGAAGGTAGACCGCTACGCATTGCAGGCTAGCCAATTTCCTGATACCTGGAACAGACTCTGGTCCGGCTACTTTGGTTCCTTCGACGACACCAGTGAGTCACAACACCCTCCTCCGATCCATTGGGTTAACGACTCCATTAATTAGGGTTTTGCTATTTCTGTCGTGAAGTAATACATCCATATTCTTCTCATGTTGTATCTCGATTGATGAATTCATGCTAGCACTACTGTTTTCCCCTTCAAATGTTTATGCATTGCTACTTCTAGATATAATGTACGTAAGTTTGTTACACCTGTTGATAATTGGATGTTGTTTGGGCAGAAATAAACAGCAATAAATAATCTGGGATGCACTTGCGTATTTTATTTTTTATATATGCTTACACAATTATTATCACAATTTTTATCGTGATGGCTGTTATCTGAACTCGTTTGAAATTGCCTACAACTACCTGCAGCCAAGATCAAACCCTCACGTTTTACTGATGAGCCTCCACCGCCTCACATTGCCTCCGCGTGCAGAACTCTACAGATATTTTCAGTCAAAGTTGGAGGAATAAGAGACGGTTTGCAGTGGCCGCTCCAGGTGTTTGGAATGGTTGCCCTGCGTGACTCAATTGATCACAATCGCAATATTATCTTCCAACGCACAAGGGATAACTGCCAAACCCTCACCGAAAAGGTATGCTCTATGCTGGAGTATCATTCATTCCCCCTTACTGTGCTGCCTAAGCCATCAACCATAGTTACCTATGGCTTTCCCAGACACATATTACTATGCATCCATGCTTGGAGTTTGTTACCATGCTGTCTTTTTACACATGCAATCTCTCAAAGGCATTAGTTAATCTGTTTAATTCCACTGATAAGTATCTTTTATGAACTTCTAGAATAGAGGGGCGTCCTGAAGCTGTGATCGTATTTTAGTTGCTTTGTTTGCGGAACTTGCAATGCCTCGAGCCCTCGAGTAGGCCTATCGGTTGCTTTGTAGAACTTACAATGCCTCACGCTTGTTGAAGTGTCATGCCAATTACTTTGCATTTGAATCATATAGACAACTCAATCTTTCTGTAACAAGCTAGAAGAACATATAAGATAGGCATATTATTAAATTTAAATTTTGTCTGGGTTTTATGTACGCAAGAAATTACTGTGGACCCATGCTTGGAGTTTTTGCCGTGCCGTCTGTGTGTACACCTTTAGTTTCTCAAAGATGTTAATCCATTTAATTCCACCATGTGGTGCCTTTAATATCCTACATAATAGAGGGTGTCCTTAATTAAGATAGGATTTAGTTGCTTTTCTGGAACGTACAATGCACATCGATAGAAGTGCCATTCCTAATTGAATTGGAATCATCTAAACACCTCAACCTTCTGTAACAAATGAGGACATAATATATGCTTATAGAAGAATAAATCATATGTCTATAGGCTTTATCATACAAGGAAATTGCCATCTCTAGCAAGTTGAGCATGTGCATGTTGTGGGATCACCTGCAATTCCCTTTACCTTAGGCAGTCTCCTAAGGTATCCACGGCTCCACGCCTCCACGCGCTCTGACCATGCACCTTTTTGCCCATCAATCTGCTTTAAGCTACTGTCCTATGTATTTTTTTTCTTGCGCTTGATAGTTTCTTGCATTTTCTCCCCCATTCTGTCTTAACATGTTTCAGGGTCATTCGCACTGCATTGGCCAACTTTCATTGGAAGACATGCTTATTATTGTGTGTAATATTTGTAGACAGCTAATATCATTTTTCTGACGCAAAGTCTCTTTCTTAGATGCACCCAATATCATTAATGCTATTGTGTTTTTTCCTTATGCTGTTTTGTATTGATAACCTGCTAGTTAGCCTATTGTTTCGAGTCAGTTTACTTATTGTTTATTTTCTGTTGTTCCATACAGGATCCATGTTTAGCACTGACAGGTCCTGTACGTGCTGTTGTATCGCTTGGTCCTGTAACCTTTGAGATTAAGCTGACAGTGAAGGGCACTACTGAATCTGATGATAAAGACTTAAGCGCTCTAGCTGTGCCATTATTGTGCAATCCAGATAAATCCTGCTCGCTTAAAATAGATTACACAAGCAAGCTTAGCACATTATGGCTTTCATATGGCCATCTTCGTAGCAGTGTAGAAGCCTCGATAAGTGTGCTAGTCAGTAGTGGGGCTTCCCTAGGTCGTGTTCAATGCGTTGCTAGTACAGCCAGCATTGATGAGGAGGAAGCCATCTTGCTTGACTCTGCGGACGGGGAAGTCCCTGTTACTGGTGATGGCGTGATCAAGCTTTCGCGGCATGTTGTCTCTGTTGAAGTAAATGGAAAGTTGAAGGTTTCTGTTTTGGCATGGCGCCAAGGTGATAACAAGGCTGTGAAAAAATGGAAGGAATTCACACCAAAGAGGGCCGATAGAAGCCATGGTATGCTTAATTTTGTCTTCTGCAGAATGAAAGTCACCGTTGACTGGTCTCTTATTACGTTTGATGCTTCTGGATGTGGCAGTTAAGTTTAGGAGCTTGAACCTTGAAGTAATGATGTCAAAACTATGTTGCACTGGGGTTCTAGTAAAGCAAGTGACCAGCTATAGTATATATGCAAACACTATCTGCTTATTCATGCATATCTGTGATCTGTTTAACTGGGTGGCATTGTTGATTGGACCATTTAATTGTTCATCGATGATGTCAGTTATATGCGCAATGTTGCCATTCAACAGAATGTGTTTCTGACTTTCTGGTGGTTGTGGTTTCTCTAGCATCTTGAGCATCCCACGTATAGCACTGAATTTCCCGCAGAAAAAACATATAGCACTCCTTTCCTCTTAATGAAACATCGCTAAAAAAAATAAAACATATAGCACTGAATCGGTCCTGCTCCTGCTCCAGTTTATGATGAACAGTAGCACTGAATTACTCTCTACCCTCTACCACCGTGAACGTGTATCTATTCAAAACTCAAACTATAAGTTGGCTGGCGGCTACTGAATAGATATAGGGGCGAGCAATTACCCTGGACGTGTCACTAATAGACCCCCGAATGATACTGTTATGGTCGGTTTGACATACCAGCGCAGGAGGCGTCAGGCATAGGGACTGTAGGACGTCCGGCAAGGAGTCCGGATCCTGGTCCAACTTCTATTAGATTAGAAATTGTTTTAGGATTACTTTCCAGATTGTGTTAGAAGTCAGGATAGTTAGGTGTCTGCAAGTCGTGTCTGCTTGGGAGTCTTTTAGTCAGGATTGTTAGGCGTGAGTTTGGTAGTTGGGAATTGAGCTGGACTCTCCCATGTAATCTTCAGGCTATATATATGTAGCCTGCGTTGGGAAATAAAGGCAAGCAAGTTTAAACCAATCTAATCTTCTCATCTCCAATTCTCTACTCTCTCGTCCCCTGCTTCGTCGCCTCGGCGATAGTTACCTCCGGTGATCTTAGTCGCCGGCGCTCGGCCACAACAACTTGGTATCAGAGCACCTGCAAGACACAACTTGGTATCATGAAGTTTACCTCGGCCAACAACGACAAGCTCGCAACGATCCTGCAAGGCATCATGAATCGCTTGACACGCCTTGAGCGTCAGGAGGGTGTGCTCACCGACGCCTCGGCTGAATCCGCTGCCAATCCTGCCGACAGTGCCGCTGATCCTTTCTTCACGCCTGTTGCTGCTGCTGATCCAGTTCCACTCAAAGCTGCTGATCTGCCGCCGCCGTCGCCAAAGCTGCTGTCCGCAGAGTCCGCGGCTACGCCTGCCGCCGATCCGGTCAATGCACCGATTCCGTCGAAGATCGCGAACGCGCCGCTGCCACGCCTTAGCGGCTGCAGCATCGATGATCTAGACGGCCAGTTGGTCTATGGCGTCGCCTTGCTGTCCAAACAGAGCATGGAAGAGGCCGTGCATCCGCGCATATCGAAGGCTTCCGGGTCGTCAGCCCCGACTGGAGTCCTCGACAACATGGTGCTGTCTGACATCAAGTCCTGCCACTTTTTGGGAGAACAACATAGACATCATCTGGTAACGGCAGGAGATCACAGGAACCAGGACCTTTTATCTCTTCGTGCTTTAGGATGGGGTCCTCCTACATCCTCTGATAGATGGATAGGAAAGAAATTTATTTTTAGTTATTAATAAAGAAATATTGCCGAGATGTAAAAGGAGATGTAAAAGGAGGTGATAGGGATTAATAAAGAAATATTGTCCTTGGCTCTGATACCAAGTTGTTATGGCCACCGGCCATGATAGGGATAAACACCACCAGGAGGATAGCCGGATGGAGACGGCTGCTAGGGATGAGAGGCTAGATCATAGATGAGAGGGACGAACACTATATGAGAACTAGATTGTTTGTTTCTTTCTTCCTTGCTTGATTCCTTTGATACAACACCTCTCATTATATAGAGAGGTTGACTAGACCCTAAACAATAGACTACCAATCTGGTACTATTATCTCTAACTAACCCTAACTAATCCCGTGGTACTGTTCATGGGTACTGTAGCACGGCGGGGTACTGTTCACGCCGGCCCACCAAAGGCCCACCTGGCCTAAGGCCTAGCCCATAACACTTCACCCCTCCTTTCGAGCAGCTCGTCCTCGAGCTGCAGACAGACTTTGACATGCACACGCAGGTGCAAAAACTACCTAAAACGACTCGGAAATAAGCCTTTTACATCTCGGCAATATTTCTTTATTTATAAAACGACTCGGAAATAAGCCTTTTACGACTCGGAAATAAGCCTTCACCCCTCCAGATCTTAGTCACCGGAGGTAAAATATGTTGACACGAAACCGCGCCAACAACAAGCACGCGGAGTAGCTCCTTGCTGCCCTTCCGCGCAAAGCGGTCAGACCGGTTTTGATAACCGGTCAGACCGGTTTCGCCGGCGGTGCCCGGCGAGGGACCAACGAACGCCCGTCCGGGAGGGACCCCGTCAGGACAGGCGCACCTTGGGTTGTTCTAGGATCGGCAGGCCACCTAGAACGCCTTCAATCGACATAGAGACGAAGGAAGAACAACATGATAATAGATTGGAAAAGTTGGGTAAAGAGATAAAAGTAAAGACAAAATGATAAAAGGTAGATTTGATAGATTCGATTGGGGATATCTCTCAATCGGCCATGACCCTTTATATTTATAGGGTGGGGAAGTCGTACCCCTTTAGGTCGGTTTACAATATGGGACAAAACTCAGAATCCTAAACCTACTCGAATTACAGATCCAAACCGGTCTGTGCCAATTTTGGTCGTCAACATATGCCCCCCTGTTTTTTGGCAAAGCTTGCGTGCCAAAAAATAATCTTCAATGATCAGGTCATCTAATAATTGAAATCTTGACATGGCCATGACAACCAATCGTAGTTCCTTGGTACATCAGAAGCATAATATTGATAATTGTAAAAAGAAGACCAAGGATTATACCAAAACCATGAATTGTAATTAGGTATACTTGGATACGCATTCCATGGCACATGCATCGACGGAATAAACGATGAAGACCAATGTGATGACCGTCGATGCTTCTTTGCTTTTGGTGACGAAAAATTCTGACTTTGATCTTCTAACCGATTACTTTGCTTTTGCTCGGCTATCTTCTGATATTTATGTAACAATTCAGCAAAGCTTGGCTTCTTCTTCGTCACCTTGCTCTTTGAAGTGACACTTGCAGATTTATCAACTTTTTTGTCAAACCGATCAGACCGGTTTTTAGAACCGGTTAGACCGGTTCCTTCAGAACCAGTCACACTGAGATCATATTGCCCCCCAGCCGAACATGATTGTTGTTCAACTATAATATTTGTGATATGCTTATTATTGGGGACAATTTCATCAACATAACTAGCCGATGATTTTTCAATACACGGCTTTTCTACGTCTAGTGTCAAATCTGGATTTTTATTTACTCTTCCATCTTTTTTGACACGATAGACTTGTTTAATCACCTTACGCTTATTTTTCTGTGTGGACCGATTCTTTTGATCAAAACGGTCATTATGCATAGGTGATGTCTTATTAATTACCGGCTCCCTATAAGTAATATAATCTGAACACAAATATCTAGGAGGAGACGGCATATATGAATTATAATACCAAGGAGAATAAAAATAAGGCACATTAAAACAAGACTCCCATGGCATCGGTGTAGGTGATCCATACGGTGGAAACGACATTGATTTGTGAGAATTATTCCATTGCCGATTCCGATTATGGAACTTCTCCCTAGGAGAAGATTTTGATTGTTTGGAATTTTTAGACCGACTAGCATCATTGACAATCTTTTGTCTTTGAGACTTAGCCGGAAGTTTCTCGTTACACTTCGGCTTTTCTCTTTGATGCTTATGACGGCCTTTGGATTCAATGGTTTTCCAAACACCAATCTCGGGCTTCTTTGGCTTAACCATCTTTGGTTTTGATTTATTTTTTGAAGCCCTAGGTGAAGCGGTCAGACCGGTTTGAGAACCGGTCAGACCGGTCTGGGCACCGGCCAGACTGGTTGTGTTGCAACCATCACCTTTGCCTTTGTTCTGTTGCCCCCCGAGCGTTGAAGTACTAGATACACTTTTTATGCTCATGCTAGGGGATTTTGGATCAACAATTTCGGCTAGAGACGACCGATTTGTTTCTTGATCAACAACATCACAATTTGGCAAGTTGCAAGGATCAATAATAGCATTAGTCGGCTTTTCAATAGCCAACCCTTGATTAACAGGAATTGAATCTACCTTATCATCTTCAGTAATTAAAAATTCAACATAGGTAGATAGACGGGTAGATATAGTACCGGAAGATTGTATCTCCTTTAATACGACGATGTTCGATGGTGGCTGAAACTCTTTAATCTTGATGACACCATGTTCTGTCTTACTGAAGCAAGACAAGAATATCCTTTCAATTGCCCTGTCATATTCTTGATCATATTCTTCAATCAGCTCTTTACACGCCATCAAATCACTTGATAAATCAGCCATGACAACCAGAGATTTCTTCCCCAGCGGAGTCGCCAAAATATGTTGACACGAAACCGCGCCAACAACAAGCACGCGGAGTAGCTCCTTGCTGCCCTTCCGCGCAAAGCGGTCAGACCGGTTTTGATAACCGGTCAGACCGGTTTCGCCGGCGGTGCCCGGCGAGGGACCAACGAACGCCCGTCCGGGAGGGACCCCGTCAGGACAGACGCACCTTGGGTTGTTCTAGGATCGGCAGGCCACCTAGAACGCCTTCAATCGACATAGAGACGAAGGAAGAACAACATGATAATAGATTGGAAAAGTTGGGTAAAGAGATAAAAGTAAAGACAAAACGATAAAAGGTAGATTTGATAGATTCGATTGGGGATATCTCTCAATCGGCCATGACCCTTTATATTTATAGGGTGGGGAAGTCGTACCCCTTTAGGTCGGTTTACAATATGGGACAAAACTCAGAATCCTAAACCTACTCGAATTACAGATCCAAACCGGTCTGTGCCAATTTTGGTCGTCAACATATGCCCCCCTGTTTTTTGGCAAAGCTTGCGTGCCAAAAAATAATCTTCAATGATCAGGTCATCTAATAATTGAAATCTTGACATGGCCATGACAACCAATCGTAGTTCCTTGGTACATCAGAAGCATAATATTGATAATTGTAAAAAGAAGACCAAGGATTATACCAAAACCATGAATTGTAATTAGGTATACTTGGATACGCATTCCATGGCACATGCATCGACGGAATAAACGATGAAGACCAATGTGATGACCGTCGATGCTTCTTTGCTTTTGGTGACGAAAAATTCTGACTTTGATCTTCTAACCGATTACTTTGCTTTTGCTCGGCTATCTTCTGATATTTATGTAACAATTCAGCAAAGCTTGGCTTCTTCTTCGTCACCTTGCTCTTTGAAGTGACACTTGCAGATTTATCAACTTTTTTGTCAAACCGATCAGACCGGTTTTTAGAACCGGTTAGACCGGTTCCTTCAGAACCAGTCACACTGAGATCATATTGCCCCCCAGCCGAACATGATTGTTGTTCAACTATAATATTTGTGATATGCTTAT
The DNA here is from genome assembly GCA_033239725.1 of Echinochloa phyllopogon. Lineage (NCBI taxonomy): Eukaryota > Viridiplantae > Streptophyta > Magnoliopsida > Poales > Poaceae > Echinochloa > Echinochloa phyllopogon. The sequence continues at coordinate 40,849,328 of BTCW01000002.1, read as the reverse complement.
TATTGGGGACAATTTCATCAACATAACTAGCCGATGATTTTTCAATACACGGCTTTTCTACGTCTAGTGTCAAATCTGGATTTTTATTTACTCTTCCATCTTTTTTGACACGATAGACTTGTTTAATCACCTTACGCTTATTTTTCTGTGTGGACCGATTCTTTTGATCAAAACGGTCATTATGCATAGGTGATGTCTTATTAATTACCGGCTCCCTATAAGTAATATAATCTGAACACAAATATCTAGGAGGAGACGGCATATATGAATTATAATACCAAGGAGAATAAAAATAAGGCACATTAAAACAAGACTCCCATGGCATCGGTGTAGGTGATCCATACGGTGGAAACGACATTGATTTGTGAGAATTATTCCATTGCCGATTCCGATTATGGAACTTCTCCCTAGGAGAAGATTTTGATTGTTTGGAATTTTTAGACCGACTAGCATCATTGACAATCTTTTGTCTTTGAGACTTAGCCGGAAGTTTCTCGTTACACTTCGGCTTTTCTCTTTGATGCTTATGACGGCCTTTGGATTCAATGGTTTTCCAAACACCAATCTCGGGCTTCTTTGGCTTAACCATCTTTGGTTTTGATTTATTTTTTGAAGCCCTAGGTGAAGCGGTCAGACCGGTTTGAGAACCGGTCAGACCGGTCTGGGCACCGGCCAGACTGGTTGTGTTGCAACCATCACCTTTGCCTTTGTTCTGTTGCCCCCCGAGCGTTGAAGTACTAGATACACTTTTTATGCTCATGCTAGGGGATTTTGGATCAACAATTTCGGCTAGAGACGACCGATTTGTTTCTTGATCAACAACATCACAATTTGGCAAGTTGCAAGGATCAATAATAGCATTAGTCGGCTTTTCAATAGCCAACCCTTGATTAACAGGAATTGAATCTACCTTATCATCTTCAGTAATTAAAAATTCAACATAGGTAGATAGACGGGTAGATATAGTACCGGAAGATTGTATCTCCTTTAATACGACGATGTTCGATGGTGGCTGAAACTCTTTAATCTTGATGACACCATGTTCTGTCTTACTGAAGCAAGACAAGAATATCCTTTCAATTGCCCTGTCATATTCTTGATCATATTCTTCAATCAGCTCTTTACACGCCATCAAATCACTTGATAAATCAGCCATGACAACCAGAGATTTCTTCCCCAGCGGAGTCGCCAAAATATGTTGACACGAAACCGCGCCAACAACAAGCACGCGGAGTAGCTCCTTGCTGCCCTTCCGCGCAAAGCGGTCAGACCGGTTTTGATAACCGGTCAGACCGGTTTCGCCGGCGGTGCCCGGCGAGGGACCAACGAACGCCCGTCCGGGAGGGACCCCGTCAGGACAGGCGCACCTTGGGTTGTTCTAGGATCGGCAGGCCACCTAGAACGCCTTCAATCGACATAGAGACGAAGGAAGAACAACATGATAATAGATTGGAAAAGTTGGGTAAAGAGATAAAAGTAAAGACAAAACGATAAAAGGTAGATTTGATAGATTCGATTGGGGATATCTCTCAATCGGCCATGACCCTTTATATTTATAGGGTGGGGAAGTCGTACCCCTTTAGGTCGGTTTACAATATGGGACAAAACTCAGAATCCTAAACCTACTCGAATTACAGATCCAAACCGGTCTGTGCCAATTTTGGTCGTCAACATTGGCCCTCCTACATCCTCGGCACCTGCTACCGTCACCAGCCAATGTGCCGGCCGTTCAGCATCTCCTATCCGCCGTGCACGAGGTTGGGCATGAAGGAGTACAGCGCACACTCCACCGCCTGCGTGCTGACTTCAAGATTACTGGGGATAAGGCGCTGGTCCAGGCATTTGTGCGCGACTGCGCCGTGTGTCAACGCAATAAGACCAGCCATCTCCACCCAGCCGGGCTTCTCCAGTCTCTTCCAATACCAACTCAGATATGGAGTGATTTGGCAATGGATTTTGTGGAAGCACTGCCTAAGGTGAACAACAAGACAGTAATCCTTACAGTGGTGGATCGACTCTCGAAGGCCGCACATTTTATTCCATTGGGGCATCCATACACGGCCACGTCAGTTGCTCATGCCTTCTTTGATGAAGTGGTTCGTCTTCACGGTCTGCCGACGTCCATTGTTAGTGATCGCGATCCCGTATTCACCAGCAATTTGTGGCGAGAGCTGTTTCGACTGTCAGGAACCAAGCTCTGCATGAGTTCTGCTTTTCATCCTCAGAGTGATGGTCAGTCAGAAGCCGCCAATAAGGTGATTGTTATGTACCTGAGGTGTTTGACTGGGGATCGGCCCAAGCAGTGGCTCCGGTGGTTGCCATGGGCGGAATATTGCTTCAACACGGCCTACCACTCGAGTTTGCACACAACACCGTTTCGCCTTGTCTATGGGCGGGATCCTCCGGCCTTGGCAGCTTATACTCGTGGCGATGCTCGCGCACCGGCCGTGGATCAGATGTTGAAGGAGCGTGATGAGTTCCTCCAGGACGCACGAGACCGTTTGCTCCAGGCTCAAGAATAGGCGAAGCTATATTATGATGAGCAGCATACTGCCATGGCTTTTGGAGTTGGTGATTGGGTTTGGGTCAAGTTGCTGCCTCGGCCGACTCCATCGTTACCTCATCAGACTAAGGGAAAGCTGTCACCTCGTTTCTATGGTCCTTATCAGATTCTGGAGCGCATTGGTGAGGTGGCATACAAAGTCAAGCTGCCTGAGGGGGCGCGAATCCATAATGTGTTCCATGTGGGCATGTTGAAGGCATTTCGTGGTCCTCCTCCTGCTGCATTATCGCCGCTGCCCCCCTTGCTGCACGGTCGGGTTCTGCCAATTCCTTTCCAAGTCGTGAGGAGCAGGTTGGCTCGGGGCAGATGGGAAGTCTTGGTGCGTTGGGACGGTTTGGCTGCCAGTGACGCGACTTGGGAAGACGTGGAGGCCTTCAAGCAGCGCTATCCGGCGTTCGAGCTCGAGGACGAGCTCTTTCCGAAGGAGGGGAGAGATGTTATGGTCGGTTTGACATACCAGCGTAGGAGGCGTCAGGCATAGGGACTGTAGGACGTCCGGCAAGGAGTCCGGATCCTGGTCCAACTTCTATTAGATTAGAAATTGTTTTAGGATTACTTTCCAGATTGTGTTAGAAGTCAGGATAGTTAGGTGTATGCAAGTCGTGTCTGCTTGGGAGTCTTTTAGTCAGGATTGTTAGGCGTGAGTTTGGTAGTTGGGAATTGAGCTGGACTCTCCCATGTAATCTTCAGGCTATATATATGTAGCCTGCGTTGGGAAATAAAGGCAAGCAAGTTTAAACCAATCTAATCTTCTCATCTCCAATTCTCTACTCTCTCGTCCCCTGCTTCGTCGCCTCGGCGATAGTTACCTCCGGTGATCTTAGTCGCCGGCGCTTGGCACCTGCAAGACACAACTTGGTATTTTACCTCGGCGATAGTTACCTCCGGTGATCTTAGTCGCCGGCGCTCGGCCACAACAACTTGGTATCAGCATCCAGGTTTTCTTCATCCATGGGTACTCCATCAGATTTGGACCAAGTCAAGACGCTCCTGGAGGAGCAGAGCAAGGTGCTCAAGGAGCAGAGCGACGCCATCCAGCTTCTGCGCAAGGAATTTGATGACAGCCGTGCTAAGCAGTCGACCAACGACGAGACGCTCGGAACGGTACTGCAAGATATCATGAAACGGTTGGAAAAGTTGGAGCCCAGCAAGGAAGATCCATCTTCGGCGTCTTCTGCCGCTCCACCACCCGCCACGGGGCCGCTGCCCGCGTCCAAGTCGACCGCACCACCACAGCCAGCACCCAAGCCAAAGCCACCACCGCCGCCGCCACCACTCAAGCTTTCAGGAACTGGGATCTTGAACCGTGACAACACACTTGTGCATGGGGCCGATCTGCTGCCCAAGCGAACTTTCGACGAGGTCATCCTGCCCAAGTTTTCTGCGTCCGGTTCCAAAGCTGCCGATGCTTCCATGGACACCATGGTGCCCCGGTACTTCAAGCTGGATTTCCAGCGCTACGACGGATCAGAGGACCCGCTGCCATGGTTGAGCCGTTGCGAGCAATACTTCCGCGCGCAACGCACAGAGGAGCATCAGAAGATCTGGCTCGCGACGTACCATCTCGATGGCGATGCGTTCCATTGGTATGCGCACATCGAGCGCAGCCGTGGGGCACCATCATGGGACCAATTCCGTGACCTCTGCAATACACGTTTCGGACCTCCAATCAGGAATAACCCGTTGGGCGAGCTCAGGTCACTACGTCAGACGGGTACCGTGGCCGAATACCAGAGCAGATTCTTGGCCCTTCTCAGCCGCGCTGACCCAATGACTGATCGCCAGGAACAGCAGCTGTTCACGTCGGGACTTTCTGACGATATACGCATTGACGTTGAACTACATGGGCCCAGCGATCTGGAGGAGGCATGTGCTCTCGCCCGAGCATATGAGAAGCGGACAACCAAGACAGGAGGGCGCTCCGGCTACTCTCGCCCGTTTCAGCAACCGCGAGCACTGCCAGCACCACCAGCGTCGTCGACATCATCTGAACCAGCCGCTCCGCGCTCGATAAAACGCCTCACCCCATCCGAGATGGCGGAACGCAGGCGCCAAGGCCTGTGCTTCAACTGCGATGAGAAATTCGTGCGTGGCCATAAGTGCGCGCGCTTGTTCTTCATCGAGTACGAAGACGACCCGCCTAGTGACGCCGGCCATGAGGAGGAAGCTGTAACCTCGGATGACGACCCACGGATCTCCTTGTATGCAGTCGCGGGAGTCCAAGTCGCTGACACTTTGCGCCTTCGCATACACATCTTGGGCCAGGAGTTCCTCGCGCTTGTGGATACCGGCTCGTCCCATAACTTCATTCGAGATGACATCGCGCAGCGCCTGGGGGTGAACTTCGTGCCGGTCCGGGCAGGGCTCAACGTGGTTGTGGCCAACGGTGATCGACTGCCATGTTCTGGAGTCTGCCGTGCGCTCGAGGTCTTGGTGGGTTCTGAGCCATTCAAGATGGAATGCTTCTCCCTTGCTCTCGGTGGCTATGACTTCATCCTCGGTACACAGTGGCTGCGGACGTTGGGGCCGATTCTGTGGGACTTCTCCACACTCGCCATGACATGCTGGATTAACGGGCGTCGCGTCACATGGCAAGGCGAACCAGGGCCCTCTTCAGCGACATGCCGGCAACTTCAGCCTGAAACACTATTGCATCATCTCCTGGGCGAGTTTGGGGACCTCTTTGTCGCGCCTACGGGTCTGCCTCCGCCACGCATACATGATCACCACATTCACTTGGAGAAAGATGCGTCACCGGTCATCGTTCGGCCTTATCGATACCCACAGCTGCAGAAAGACGAGCTCGAACGACAGTGCGCGGAGATGCTGCGCCAAGGCATCATACGCCTCAGCACCTCGGCGTTCTCTTCGCCTGTTCTCCTCGTGAAGAAGAGCGATGGCTCGTGGAGGTTTTGTGTTGACTACCGCGCTCTCAACGCCATTACCATCAAGGACAAGTTTCCGATTCCGGTGGTCGAAGAATTATTGGATGAACTTCATGGCGCGAAATTCTTCTCCAAGCTGGATCTCCGGTCCGGGTATCACCAAGTGCGCATGAACGTCAACGACATTGCCAAGACGGCGTTCCGCACCCATCACGGCCACTACGAATTCTTGGTGATGCCCTTCGGATTGACGAATGCGCCAGCTACATTCCAGGCACTCATGAACGACATATTGGGTCCGTATCTCCGCAAATTCGTTCTTGTGTTCTTTGATGACATTTTAATCTACAGCAAGACATGGGCAGAGCACCTGCAGCACGTTCGCCTTGTCCTCTCCAAGCTCCGTCAGCATCAGCTTCGCCTCAAGCAATCCAAGTGTGCATTCGGCGTCACAACAGTGTCGTATCTGGGGCATGTGGTGTCGGCTGATGGGGTCGCAATGGACTGCCAGAAGGTTCAGGCAGTGGCGGATTGGACTCGGCCACGTTCAGTGCGCGCACTGCGCGGGTTCTTGGGATTGGCCGGCTACTATCGGCGCTTCATCAAAGGATACGGCGCCCTCGCTGCTCCTCTCACAAAGCTTCTCACCAAGGATGGATTCATGTGGAACGAGTCGGCCGAATCTGCGTTCCAGCAACTCAAGATCGCTCTCTCTTCGGCCCCGCTGCTCCAGCTTCCTGATTTTCAGCGGCCGTTTATTGTTGAGTGCGATGCGTCGGGGTCCGGCATGGGAGCGGTACTGCACCAAGGCTCGGGGCCAGTAGCATTCTTCAGCCGGGCTATGGCACCTCGTCATGTTGGTCTTGCTGCTTATGAGCGTGAATTGATCGCTCTTGCTCAGGCGGTCAAGCATTGGCGGCCATATCTGTGGGGGCGTTCATTTATTGTGAAGACTGATCATTACAGTCTGAAGTTCTTACTTGATCAGCGCCTATCTACAATTCCTCAGCATCGGTGGATTAGTAAGCTTATGGGGTTCGACTTCGTGGTGGAATACAAGCCGGGCAGTATGAACACAGTGGCGGATGCCTTGTCTCGACGGGACAGCGATGCACTCATGGCTGCGTCCCTCTCATCGCCCACCTTTCAGCTCTGGGAGGTTTTACGCCAACAGCTGGGCGCCTTGCCCGACTATCTACAGCTTCGGGCAGATGTGGAGGCAGGACGCAAGGACGAGCAGTGGAAAGTGGTAGATCAGCTGGTGACGGTTGGCCGTAAAGTGTTCGTTCCAGCCAATGTGCCGGTCGTTCAGCATCTCCTATCCGCCGTGCACGAGGTTGGGCATGAAGGAGTACAGCGCACACTCCACCGCCTGCGTGCTGACTTCAAGATTACTGGGGATAAGGCGCTGGTCCAGGCATTTGTGCGCGACTGCGCCGTGTGTCAACGCAATAAGACCAGCCATCTCCACCCAGCCGGGCTTCTCCAGTCTCTTCCAATACCAACTCAGATATGGAGTGATTTGGCAATGGATTTTGTGGAAGCACTGCCTAAGGTGAACAACAAGACAGTAATCCTTACAGTGGTGGATCGACTCTCGAAGGCCGCACATTTTATTCCATTGGGGCATCCATACACGGCCACGTCAGTTGCTCGTGCCTTCTTTGATGAAGTGGTTCGTCTTCACGGTCTGCCGACGTCCATTGTTAGTGATCGCGATCCCATATTCACCAGCAATTTGTGGCGAGAGCTGTTTCGACTGTCAGGAACCAAGCTCTGCATGAGTTCTGCTTTTCATCCTCAGAGTGATGGTCAGTCAGAAGCCGCCAATAAGGTGATTGTTATGTACCTGAGGTGTTTGACTGGGGATCGGCCCAAGCAGTGGCTCCGGTGGTTGCCATGGGCGGAATATTGCTTCAACACGGCCTACCACTCGAGTTTGCACACAACACCGTTTCGCCTTGTCTATGGGTGGGATCCTCCGGCCTTGGCAGCTTATACTCGTGGCGATGCTCGCGCACCGGCCGTGGATCAGATGTTGAAGGAGCGTGATGAGTTCCTCCAGGACGCACGAGACCGTTTGCTCCAGGCTCAAGAACAGGCGAAGCTATATTATGATGAGCAGCATACTGCCATGGCTTTTGGAGTTGGTGATTGGGTTTGGGTCAAGTTGCTGCCTCGGCCGACTGCATCGTTACCTCATCAGACTAAGGGAAAGCTGTCACCTCGTTTCTATGGTCCTTATCAGATTCTAGAGCGCATTGGTGAGGTGGCATACAAAGTCAAGCTGCCTGAGGGGGCGCGAATCCATAATGTGTTCCATGTGGGCATGTTGAAGGCATTTCGTGGTCCTCCTCCTGCTGCATTATCGCCGCTGCCCCCCTTGCTGCACGGTCGGGTTCTGCCAATTCCTTTCCAAGTCGTGAGGAGCAGGTTGGCTCGGGGCAGATGGGAAGTCTTGGTGCGTTGGGACGGTTTGGCTGCCAGTGACGCGACTTGGGAAGACGTGGAGGCCTTCAAGCAGCGCTATCCGGCGTTCGAGCTCGAGGACGAGCTCTTTCCGAAGGAGGGGAGAGATGTTATGGTCGGTTTGACATACCAGCGCAGGAGGCGTCAGGCATAGGGACTGTAGGACGTCCGGCAAGGAGTCCGGATCCTGGTCCAACTTCTATTAGATTAGAAATTGTTTTAGGATTACTTTCCAGATTGTGTTAGAAGTCAGGATAGTTAGGTGTCTGCAAGTCGTGTCTGCTTGGGAGTCTTTTAGTCAGGATTGTTAGGCGTGAGTTTGGTAGTTGGGAATTGAGCTGGACTCTCCCATGTAATCTTCAGGCTATATATATGTAGCCTGCGTTGGGAAATAAAGGCAAGCAAGTTTAAACCAATCTAATCTTCTCATCTCCAATTCTCTACTCTCTCGTCCCCTGCTTCGTCGCCTCGGCGATAGTTACCTCCGGTGATCTTAGTCGCCGGCGCTCGGCCACAACAGATACACGGGCCAACGACCAAAAAATGGTGGCCCAACACCCAGACATATTATATACGTCCTCTTGTTTCGACCATTCCCCTTTGACTCAGAACAGAATTAGTGTACAACCCAGAAGCAGACAACTCCCACGAAACCTGCAAAGTGACGCGGCAGGCTCAGCATCAATTCCAGGCCGCGCCCGATGCAACCGCGGTCGATATCAGTTTGCATATTAGAAACATTTTCAGTGGACATGTCTAGCAAATGCGCAAGCAATATATTTACTGCATCTAGCTTGGCCAGCAACTACAGATGCGTCAAAGCGGAAGAAAAATACAGAACGAGACAGAGCTGCCGCAGAGACGTCAAGAAGGTGATGACTGACGAACCTTACCGGCTTTCTTTTATTTATTTATTAAAAAAACATGGTATGGCCGATTATTCGGTGCCACAGAGAGCAAAGTCAAGACAACCGCACCACAAATACACAAGCACACACACCCTCTATCAATACACCGACGGAACGCACGGTCGAACAGAGGCCTGGAGTATAAACAGCTGCATACAATACAGTGGTACAGACCAAAATTTCCCAAAGAGGTAAGACTGGCAGATATTCCCCACGGTAGCTCACTTCTGCATATAGGTTTACATGCTTTAGTAAGGACCAAATAGTGCTGGCGCAGCCAGTGAACACAGGACGTTACAGGAAGTTACAACCCCAGCTCTGATAGGAGATTGCGCCACCTTGGCGTCTCCTCATCGAATATGTAGGTCAGCTTTGTAACTAAGACTCCGCTGCCACCAATCTGCAGTTCCATGTACAGGGATACAGATATTAGTGCCACTCGTGTCATTAACATCAAGAACCAGGTTCAGAAAATACAATGATATAAACTTAGCAAGAGTTCTAATAAAGTTTGTGAGAGACTGAGAGCTTCAACAGGTTGGTTCATTGTGCTATATGCAGAAGAAAAGAACAAGACATTTTGTTTATCTCATTAGAGTGGGAAAAAAGTTACTCCCTCCGCTTCAGATTATAGGTCGTTTTGGCTTTTCTAAATACACAATAGATTTTATTATATGTCTAGATATAGTGTATACCTAGATGCATAGAAAAACTAAAACGGCCTACAATTTGGGATGGAGGGAGGGAGTATGTGCTTTCAACTGCTGCATATGAAGCATAAACCTGATCTAAAATCCTACAACTCAAATGCAATGCCAGAAACATAACGCTTCAGGAAATTACATTCAAAATTTTACTTAGGGTAGTTAGTGGAGAACGAATCATCTTCGAACATATAATAGACTGGAATTTGAGTGTTTAAACAAAAACAAAGGATGAGGCCACAGTCTTACAGATCTCAGTTGTTGGATAGACTTGTAAAGCAACTTTTGTGGAACAACTACATTAATAGCATAGTATTCCACATCAACTTTGCCATCACGTCTACAGTAGACGGGACTTATAGTCGGGCCCTGTTCACATCAACATGGAGTAAAGAAGACATCATAAGCAATAGTCATCGGAAATATAAGACTCCAACCTCAATATTTCACACTAGTGTAGTTTCAATTAAAGAAAATGACTAATTTCACGGTCCGTTATATAATTAGAATAATGTCAATATACTTGCCAAGAGACATGCCAGATATTGCATATATATATAATCAGAATAATGCTATACTTAATAAGAGCTGCCACTCTCACTCCAAAGGGCCAGAAGTTCCCCTCACCATGGAAGAAAAAGAAAGAGAACAGGAGATTTATATTTCCTTATTTAGTGGGGAAAATTTAAATGATGCAGATTAATCACATTTGATTCATGTGGATATTAGAGCTATACTTTGTTCAGAGTGTCTATACATGATGAATGCAGCTCTATTTTCAAACATAAAGATAATCATTTTACCACAAAACTAATACACTACCAGTTTTCAGAAGATAATGATTGTTGCTAGTTAGAGTATTCCTAATTATTACCTGCAATCCACATATTGGTGTTTGGCTAAGAATTCGCTCTGCCACTTCTTCTGCACTGTTGCCCCTCATGTTTGCTGTGACCTAATATAGTAATAGAAAGTAAACTAATTTGAGCAATCAACCCAGTATAATCATGCATGCATAAGCTATATTAAGGCTTACCATTAACTCTGCAGTTGCTCTGAGGTGAGCTTCTAATCTTTCAAGCAACTCATGAGTAATCTCCAACACACCTTTACGCTTGTGCAGAGATTTCCTACTTGCTACAAGAGTGGCCTGCATAAAATTTGTTATCTTACAAAAGAATACAACTTTTCGCTTTGACAAAAGAAGAATCAACTGGGAGTTGGAAATAATGCCTATTTGAGAGTGAGTGTAGGCTTGTGTGTGGGTGGGGGTGTTACCTGGCTTTCCACAACTACTCCACCTTCAATTTCCTTCAAATTATTCTCGCGCAAGGTCGTCCCGCTACTCACAAGATCCACAATAGCATCAGCCATACCCATCTTCACATGGAAAAAGGAAATTAGCAACATGCACTAACATTCATAGCCTCTTGATATATTACGTAACAACTCATAAGGTAGGAAACAAAGAAACTAGAGTGCATTCCAATATACTTAATGAACGAATTGAACCATTTGAAGAGTTAAGGTTCAGACACCCATAATGTACATCAGTCATATATTACCCATACAGAATTTGTGCAAGCCATCATAATTACTAGAACAAGAATATAAAAAGACACAGCTGATATAAGTAGTACACAAAGTTCTATTTGAAATCTTATTTTGTGGACAGGATAATAATTAGCATATGATAATAAATGTTGGCATTTACATTCTCTCAAGATCTAAATGTAAGCGCTATTGTGGAGCAGAAATGGGGAACCATCACTATTGGGCCATCCAAATTCCAAATAAATGCAAGGAAAGGGGAAACGACAAGGAAACAGAAGGAAATCAAATGAAGAGAAAGCAATCTCACAGGAGGATATGACTCAAGAGCTCCATCAGCAGATAAAAAGCGAACATGCTTAAAACCTTTCTCCCTTAAGAACTTATCGCCCAGCTGCAACACGATAGCATAACATGGGTCAATGATTAGCAAAGAAATGTTTCTGTGTGTTGGGGGGTTGGAATTAGACTGCTTGGGGGAATGAGCATACATATCCAAATCCTGTAACAACACGCAGTGGCCTTTCTTCTGTCCATTCAGGCATATTTAACAAATCCTCCAGAGTATTTACGTTTTCAAAAATGCCTTCCTTAGGTACCTGGTCACACAAGTTGAATGCTTGAGACATTAACTTCAATTAGAAATAGTGAGACTAGTACCCATGAATGTGCTTGGATAACACCATACCGCAAGGGACAAACGGCAATGTCCAAACTCAAGAGCATCATGAACAACTACTAAATCCTCATTGCCCTGCCACATAAAATTTAAAGTAAGCATAAACTCAAAACAGAACAATGTTTGCGTAAAGAATATTGACTCAGTTAGCAGAAAACCGTGTTTCATAATATATGAGTCCGCAACCTCCCCATGTGCACAAAACAATGAGGTATTGAGTCTAAGGATAAGATAATAAAAAATGACCACACACACACCTTGTTTAATTGCAGAAGGAAAACACTTATACCTGTTAGTCTTATTTTCATCGCTGGACTAATATTGCTAAATGGTGACTCTCGAATAAAAGGATTTAAATCTCGTGTGACAAAAGGAGTATTAGCTACAGCAGAAACATCTAAGACCGAAAGCATGCACAAACAGAGCAAAATATGTAGCAGGATTGCTCAGAAATTTACCTTTCCATATTCACTGACCATGTCAAAACCCACAATACCAAGGTCAAGATCCCCTGACTGCAGTTTACGGACAATATCCTTAGGCCTTTGAAACCAGACCTCCAAGTTTGGAATCTGCAGAAGGATGAAAAGATATCAGCACATTGGATTAAAACTGAGGAAAATCTACTGCAACTAACTATCACTCTCTGTTCCCCAATGTGTCAGACCAGCTGCGTTTTTATAGCAACAGATTAAAGAGGTACAAAGTTAAAGTAAGGGAAAAGAAGTAAGCTTCCCATGCTACCAGATACCACCTTACCTTTTACATGGTATTACACTGAACATTGCTTTTTTTTTATCTCCGAACATACAAAATGGGAGGCAAATAGAACAAGTGCTACACCAATGGTTTAGTCAATGGACAAGTATTGTCAAATGATGTTGCATGGTAAGGCTGAAACACAATGAGTGAGGGCGATTGTATAACTAAAACAAGGGTGCTTGGATTCATTGTAAGAAGAAAAAACCACATTAATCAGAAGGGGAAACAGAGAAGACAATGACACAGGCAGACACTATGATTCCACATTGAATACTATTCCACTTCTAGATACAAAGTCTTAATGCATACAGCTATAAATCAGATATTTGGGTTCAAGTCCAACACGATTGCTTATAAGTCCAACTCTGCAGATAATAGGTTGTACTAGTTTCGCTTCAAGCAGGGCTTTCATGATGCAAAGAGTGATGTGAGAGTGCTACAGGTCAGAAGCCAGCAATAACCTTCGTGATTCTTGAACTTAAAACATTACTTGGAAACATTGATAACCCAGATGGCCTAAATTTTATTGACTATTTGTAACTTATTGTGACAAAAGCATGTTCTGCAGCTTACATGCTTTTGTGACATGAATATTGCAGGATTCTTATCTATTAGTGCAGGGTCAATAGACATAACAAAAAATGTATTTGGCATTGCTCCAAACAAATATCAAATAGGCCTTGCATATAACCATCAGAATTATAGCAGCCATTTCCCACTTGCTAAGTGACAAGCTTACCTTACAATAACCTATCTCACAAACAAATCTACTCAGTAGAAAGCTACACTACACTGTTCATAAACCCCAGTATGCAACCAGTAAATCAGGAACCAAAGGCTTACTGATTCAACACCTACTCACAGCAACAGGTTACCTCCTTGCCAGATTCAACAAATAGTAATTCAAACAGAGGGAACACTGGACTCTAAAACTCACCAGCGGGATATCAGCAGTGTACTGTCGCGGGTTGAGCTGCCTCACCGACAGTTGGCAACTCTGCAGCATCAAGCAAACACAGCAAAACCATAACCAAATCAGCAAACCAATCATTCAATTCAAAATTTCGAACTCAGAAACGGAAGCACGCGCAGGGAAACAGTAGCCAACCTTGAGCAGGCTTAGGGTTTGCTCGGCCATGCGACCCTTGCTGGGAAGCCCGATACGGACAACTGTGCGTTCCGCAACCAGGGGAGCCGGAGCCGCCGCCGCCGCCGGTTTAGCGGATACGGCGGCCGTAGAGGCTGCCGCCCGCGGAGCGAGAGAGCGGGCCCTCACCACCGGCGAGGGGCGGAGGCCTAGGCGGAAGCTGGGCCGTGGCGCAGGTGACTGCGATAGAGGAAGGCCCGTAAACTGCGCCGCCAACATCGCCGGCATTTTGGGGGGTTGGTGGGCGGCGGTGGCTTGCTGCCGTTATTCGGTGGAGGCAGGCTGGCGGCGGTGTTCGGCGGCGATGGAGCGGGTGGAGTAGTGAAAAGCAGCAGAGAAAATGCGGCGCACGAGTCTTTGGGGTCTACTAGTGCGGGCCCGAGCCCATTTCGGGCTGTTTGCGGCCCGACATGGTGAGGCTAGAGGCCCAAAACAATTTTTAGTGTTCTCTACGGAAATGCCTATTTCCAGTTTGGAAGAGGTGTGTATTTTCATTTATTAAATATTGCAAAAGTATTCCTTTCGTTCCTCATATTTTATTGGTATAGATCAGTCCCTTAACTAATTAAATCGGTGCACTAATCATCATGCCGTATGAGAGATGAAAGTCACACTTTCACAATACTTGAGGGATGAAAATACACTTTTTCCTTCCAGTTCTAACACTAAAAATGCCACGTGCAACGCATGGCATCAAAAAATAATAGTATTTGATTGTTTGTAACATGAATATATGTGGAAATATTTTAGATTGTTTCATTAACACAGACAGTGAAGAAAGAAACGAGGCTGGATTTCGTTTAAAAAATAGCTTAGGAAAATAGAAGGATAAAGGCGTTTTGCAACAAAGGGACGCCGACGTGCATAACGGTGAAGACCACAATCGTAAAGCTACTAGTAGCATTGGACAACAAAAAAAAAGGTATCAAAATCATCACCAGAAGATCAGCATAACCACTCCCATAGGGGGAAATAAGAGAGAGAGCAGCAGCATATAACCTTTTGTCGTGCCAAGAGGCAACGTTGTGTTTGCTCGCATGAGAGCTGCTCATCTCAAACGACCATTGCATGCACCAAGAGCCCAACAACCAGCACGGGTAATCCAAGTTCTTTTTAAGTACTTTGTGATAAAATGAAGTGATGGTAAGTACGAAATGGACAAAACGAAGTCCTGGCCAGTAGGAAGAAGTACGGTAGAGGGGGCAGAGCAGGTCAGGAGAATGTCCAAGGAACTGAGTTCGGCAGGAGAGTTCCAAAAACGTTCGCCTATACATGTTACAACTGCCTGCTGAAAACAAAAGGCATTTCAGTTACAGCGTTTTCTGTCAGTGTCAAACTTGCCGTGGATTGAGTAAACTGTGGAGCACTTAACGTTTTCAAATTGGTAGCACGGTACATGGTCGTCAGTTCTACAAGCAGGAGAAAAAATTAAGCCAGTCCAAAACGGAACACCGTACCCTCGGCATTACGGTTACACATATCTGATCTGTCATTCCAGCAGTCAACAAAAGGTTCAGAAGATCCAATCAAGTCAACACAACAGAATGATTCATTAGCACTCTCCGCATACATATACACTGTCACGTACGTTTACGAAGCTGAAAGCCTGAAATTGCGGTCAGCAGTGATAGAGTACACACGCGCATGTAGTACATATAAGTACACACTCCAAACACTCTTGTACGTATACGTTATGAATCTATACTACTATGAGATATACCTGCATCGGAATGAAACTCTCAAGAACGAACTGTGAACTCACAGCGAGGTCACAGCCTCACAGGTCAGCCTCAACACAGCCGGCCGCCGGTCATTCCACTCCAGTCGGTCAAGCTGCCATGGCGGCGAGCTCCCTGTCGACGGCCCTCCTGAGGAGGCTGCCTTCCTCGACGACCATCTGCACGGGGAGCACGCCGAGGCCGCTGGCGACGGCGAGCATGACCTCCCTCATCTCGGCGCGGAACTCGTCGGGCCCGACGGCGCCGTCCCCGTCGCGGTCGAAGCGCGCGAAGAGCGCCCCGTAGAGCTCGGCGGGCGGGGCCGGGGCGTCGGCGCCGAAGTGCGCCTCCCGGACGCGCAGCACCATGAGCTCCCCGGCCATCTCGGCGTACGAGAGCCGGCCGTCGCGGTCCGCGTCCAGCGCCGCGAACCGCGCGTCCACCGACGAGTTGAAGGCCCGCTCGTCCTCCACGAAGCTCTGCACCGTCCGCCCGTCCAGGATCTCCACGCTCATCTTGGCTACGGAGCTTCTTTTTTTTCTGTTTAGAAACAGGAGGGTTGCCCCTACTGGTTATATATTTAAATAAGTTACAGGTTATAGGTCCAACAGCATATCTCACGAAACAAAGAAAGAAACAAAAAAGATAAGCAAAACTAAAGCCATGCTTCTAACCATAAAGTTAAAGACAGATTTATTTCTGGTCTTGCACGATGGATAACCATTGCAATTTCCTTTCTGAGATGGTGTTTGCAGTTTTGAATAGTTGGCGGAATCCCTCTGAAAATCTGATCATTTCTCACCATCCATAAAGACCAACATATGCATATTAGCAACTCCATTGAACATAAAACCAAAAGTTGATCTTTCACTGCTAGAAGCTTGTCCCACCAGTCCAAATTCAGCTGGGCATCAACACCTACCGACGACCAAAAGTTCTGTGCAAAATCACAGGAGAAGAAAAGGTGTGCAGCTGTTTCTACACAATCTGGAGCACAAAGAACGCAGTTATAAGACTGAAGGATCATGTTTCGCCTTTGTAATCTTTCTCTCGTGCTGAGCTTGTCCCATAACAGAAGCCAAATGAAGACTTTGTGCTTGGGCTGGCAACTTGATTTCCACATCTTTTTGAAAATAGCATGGGTTTGTGCGTGACCCGTCAAATGCTTATATGCTTTTGCGGGTGCAAAGATTGGAGATCCCCAAATATATCCCCAAATATTATGCTCTGGACTTAGAGCAATGTCATCCAGGCACTGCAGCAATTCCATTAAGTTCATGGGCCTGTGCAGAAATTGGCAGTTGAAATAATTGATCCAAATCTGTCACCTGAAGTGTTCGAGCAACTATTATTTGCGGTTGTGTGGTGAAAGATGCTAACTGAGGCCATTGTAAATTTGGTAGATGGCCATTCCAAAGATCAGCCCAAAGAAAACAAGTTGAACCATCTCTAACCGTAACTGATGCTAGGCCTTTGAAAGCGTCTAAAAGACTAACAATGTCCCTCCACCAGAAGGAGCCCAATTTTCTTACCCCAGGCAAACATCCATCACTGTAGTACTTTCCCCATATCAGCTGAACCCATGGTAAATCAACTCTGTTGAAGAACTTATGTAGGTGCTTCAGTAATAGTGCCGCATTATGGGTCTTGAGGTTGATGACCCCCAAGCCTCCCTCCTCTTTAGGTTTGCTAACTAGTTCCCATGCACCTCTCCAAAGACAATTCTTTCGGTATTTGTCCACTTGCTTAATTATTGTTTTGTGAAGCTTGTATGTGCACATGTAGAAAGTAGGCAAAGCTGAGAAAACTGAATTCGTGAGCTCCAGTCTGCCAGCCTGGGAGAGAAAAGGAGAAGTCATGCCTAATCTTTTTTCACATCTGGACACCATAGGCCAAAAATCTGCAACATTTGGTTTTGATAACCCAAGGGGTAATCCTAAATATGTGAAGGGCAATGATCCCAATTGGCATCCAAAACTTTGTGCCAAAACAGATACTCTCTCCTCATGGACATTAACAGGAACCATCATTGTTTTAGAGAAATTGACCTTTAGTCCAGTAATGAGCTCAAAGGTGGAGAGAATGTCTTTCAGACTTTGTAACTGATTCAGGCAACCTTCCATAATTACGAGTGTGTCATCAGCATACTGGAGTATGGGGAAGTCTTGGGTGTAATTAAGTGGGATGGGCAGAGAGAGCAGTCCCTGACTTACAGCTTGATTGACCATGGACTGTAACAGATCAGTAGCTAGCACAAATAATAGTGGGGACAGAGGATCTCCTTGTCTAACTCCCCTTCTACAGTGAAAGGTTTTCCCTGGAACATTGTTCAGAAGCACTGCTGAGGTGCCTGATGAAAAAATGAGTCTCATCCATCTTAGCCATACATCCCCAAACCCCTTTGCCTGCATGATTTTGATCATTGCTTCATGCTCCACCTTGTCAAAAGCTTTATCAAAATCTAATTTGAGAATGACGATTTCCTTGGTCGATTTATGACATAAGTGAAGATATTCTAGTGACCATGCCAAACAATCTTGAATAGATCTACTCTTGATGAAACCATATTGGTTCTGGTGAACCAGAGTTGTAATGACCTTTTGTAATCTATTTGCCAGCAACTTAGTTATGATTTTGACAGAGATGTTAAGCAGTGAGATTGGTCTGTAGTCTGATGGTTTTCTGGGGCCTTCAATCTTTGGGATCAACGTGATGTAGGAACCATTTATACTCTGGAGGCAAATGTTTCCCTCTTGGAAAGCCCAGATCAGTTCATAGAAATCTTCTTTTATTACTGACCAGCATCTCTTCACAAAGTCTGTATTAAATCCATCAGGTCCTGGAGATTTGTCAGCTGGAAGGTGCTTGACCACATTATCAATTTCTTCTATGGTGAAAGGTTGTTCTAACAGGTGTAGATCCATTACAGGTTCAATCAAAAGTTGCAGATTTGTGGGTGAATTCTGATATTCACTGATCCCAAGCCTCTCCTTGTAAGCTTCCCATAGGATATGTGCCTTAGCAAGATGACTGTAGTGTGCTGTCCCATTTGAATCATCTAAGTCCGGAATGTGGTTTGCTCTATGTCTTATTGTTGCTGATGCATGAAAAAGTTTGGTTCCTGCATCCCCAAATCTGGCCCATTTAATTGTGCCTCTCTACTTCCAATAGGTCCTCTGTTGCTTGAGCAGATTTCTTAGTTTGTCCTCCAGGATGTCCTTGAAATTCCATTCTTGCAAGGTTAAGTCTCTCATTTCCTCCAGTACTTCCAAGAAATGCAAGACAGTCTTAACATTGGAGATATTTTTATGAAGACCAACTTGCTGTGACTTCCAAGCTTTCAAGACTCTTCTCAGGTTTTTGAATTTCTGAGTTAAAACTTTGGCCTTATCGGTTTCTGAGACTAGTACACTCCATCCATGCTGGACTATACTCATGAAGTTGGGATGATCCATCCAGTAATTCTCAAACCGAAATAAAGATGCTTTTGGGATATCTGTGCCAATTGAAATGATACAAGGGGCATGATCTGAAGTTTTGCGTACCAGGGGATAAGCTTTTGTGTTGGGGTATTTCACTGTCCATGATGCAGATGTAAAGAACCAGTCTAAACGCTCCAAAAGGGGTTGAATTTGTTTGTTTGTCCATGTGTAAGCCCGTCCATGCAGTGGAATTTCTACCAAGCCAAGATTATTTATAGCTTCATTGAACATGAACATCTCTGAGAAATTCCCCCCTGGCCTACTTCTATTTTCGGGTCCTGTGATAAGATTAAAGTCACCCAAGACTAGCCAGTCAAAGTTTTCTGGCATTTGGATATTCCTTAGCCAATTCACAAATTCTCTTTTCCCAGTGTCAGAACAAGGACCATAAACATTTGTCAATATAAATTCAGCCCCATTGTGCTTAGATTCAAGCCTTACAGATAGTGCAAAGTTGTTAGCAAAGATCATCTCCCCTTCAAAAGCTGAGGATTTCCATAAAGTAATTATTCCACCAGAGGCCCCTTGAGAAGGGAGGAAGGCAAATTGGTCGAAGCCAATTGGGCAAAAATTACGAATGAATGAGATATCAAAGGATGCCCTCTTAGTTTCCTGCAGACAAACAATATCACATTTGCCTTCCACAATTTTGTCTCTAACTGAGTTCCATTTTCTAAGTTCAGGCCCCTAACATTCCAACACATAACATGGCACTCTTTGTTGCTTATGTTGTTAGCCATGGGAAAACTATGCCAAAAAGATTTAAGTATGTCATGGACACCATGCATACAAAGCATCTCAGAAACATCAAGATCAGAAAGCCCCAAATATACCCCCAAAATGAAACAGGGTACATGACAGCCAAAGAGTAACTGGAGTACAATCTTAAAGTACCAATCCAAATATTGTTCTTAAACAAGCTGTTCACACGAAATAAAAAGCAAATGAGATAGACCAAGAGCCAGACACTAGAGGCACTCTCACTTCTTGGGTTTCTTTGATGGTGGCTTTTTCTTACTGATCTCCTTCTTTCCACCAGGGATAGAGGTCTTGATCTTCTTTTTCACCAAAGCTTCAGATGTCAGCTTCTCTGGTTCAATATTGCAGAAGGTTGTGCCCAGATTTTTAGTAACTGAAGGGGAGATAGAAGGCACTTCAGCCTTGCACCCAATGCAACCAAGATTAGTACATGGGGAATCCTTAAAACCCTTTTTATGTCCTTCATACGCACACTTCTTCTCAGAGATAAATCATCTTCACAGATGGGGATCTTGCCTGCCTTTGCTAGAAGGGATTTGGACCACGGGCCTGTACTGGGGGAAATCCTTGGTGTAGAGGTAGAATCCTGTTTGTTGATACCACTGTCATGCCTAGGAGTAATTGGAGAATCAGGAGCTGATTCTATTAAAGTTGCCTTCCCTTTGTGACAAACCTCAGATTGCCTTTCAGTGTCTAGATCTTCTGTCTGCTCGAGGTATTCAAAGGAAATGGGCCCCATCATGCAAGGGAGTGGTGTGGTTGTGGGACATTTGATTGGCAGCACAAATGGAACATGGCCAGTGCTTTCAGCTCTAAGGATTGCAAGAGCAGCAGAGGACAAAAATTGTTTGGCCCAGGAAAAATGGGCTGGGTTCATAAGCATTGATGTGAAGAAGCTGGCCCAACAAGATGGAATGTCAACTGTATCAGACCCCAAAATTGGAGAGAAGTGTTTGGCCCAGTGTCTGGTGGCTTCTGTTGCTGCTGGGGAAACAAAGGGTGACTTTCTGGTAGAAAATTCGGACAATATAAGATCCTTCTCAGGTGAGAATAACGTAGCTTCTTGTTGCTACTGGCTCGCTAGCTACTGTAGCTACGTGTGTGCGTGCTCGTGTCTTGTCGTTGGTCGGGTGGTTTGGACAAATGCGGCAGGGGCGTGTCCGCGTTTTATAGGGAGGGACGCCACTTGATGCGGCGCGTTGGTTTTTGCTTTGCGGCCTGCCAACGCGGGGGCGGTGGTGGTAACGATATGCTGTGGGATGTGCCGAAGCAGCAGCAAGGGTTGGCGAGGTGTACATGTGTGCTTTGGCCAAGTCTAATCCGATACGCGGTCGCTCGCTTGAGATGTAAGCCAACTTTCTGTGCTCCTCTAAAGCAGAGGCTCCGGTTCCCCTCTACAATGGATTATTCGCTCGCGGGTAAAGAAAGGCTCGCGGGGAATATGCGCGTTCTTGTAGCGTCCGGGGCAGTCGTGGACGGTGCCGCCGCCGTGCCGGACCGGTACGGGTGCGCGCGGCTCCGGTGTTTTTTCCAAAAGGCGGAGGCTGGTGCGTTCGGCCGGCCGGCGTGAAGCGAGGCCAGTCGATCAGGACGGCAGGGAGTGGCAAGGTCGGTGACGCTTTATTTACTTCCGGTTCCAGGCTTCCAGTTCCAGCCACGGCCAAGCCCGTGTTCGGCACGCACCACTGCGCCAGCAAGTCGGAACGAGACACGGGACCAAAAGGCACGCTGCAGGTGCCGCCAACTTCACCACTCACCATACCCCGATGGGCCCAGAGCCTGTGCCAACCTCGGTTCGGTCTACCGACATCGATCACACCTGACGCCGGCCACAAGTTCTTCTCTCATCCGGCCGTGTGGGCTCGCGGCCAATCGGCCATAGCCTTCGACAACCTTCCTTCCTGTCACATTCCATTGCTGATTGCTCTACCCAGCTGTGCTCCTGCTGACCTGCTCTGTTTTCGGAGACTGCGACAGGGGAGCTGCGCGCAGCTGACTGACGCATGGCCCATTAGAAACTTTCAGCAGCCGAAACCAAAACCTTCGGCCCATACCGACCAGAATTGAAGCCCAAACCTCGGAGCCGGCCGCGTCCCGAACCGAACCGTCGGTGAAGCGACCACGGCACGTCGGCGACGACGCATGGCACGCGCGGCACGGCACCTGCACCTATGGCTTGCAGGGCTCGTCTTCCTCTCGCTCGCGTGGGGCACTGGGGCGGGCGGACGTTGACGCCCGGCCAGCAAAAACCGCGGGACGACATGGCAACCATCATTTCTCTCTCCCTGCTTCTCCCGCGCTCTACGTCGGGCCACTCGTTTTCTCCCGTGCTCATTTCGTCTCCGGTGGCGGTGGTTCTCCCGTCACCGGCCGCCAATAATTGCACGCCAGCGACGTCTGCGCGGTCGTTCTTCATAAAAGAGAGAAAAAAATTGAAAATTTGGAAATGAAAACCACCATCGATTGTTTGTTTGCATGAGATGACCAATGATTTTGCATGGAAGTTAAATATGCAGGAAGAAGGATGGATGTAAATGTCCTCCGTACAAGGTTTTGGTACCTTCTCGTCGATGCCAATTTCGCTTGTTCCTCACCTGATCGTGGATCGTCTATTTGTTTGTCTGATTGTGGGTATGATGGGGCCCTTCAGAGAAATGTAATCCTAAACAACCATCTGAGACACTCCTGATGTTCAGACCTGAATTAGCACGCCCAACCAAAAATTAGAGGTTACATACATGTGCATTTTTTTCCGCATGTTATGATTCAAAATTTTGTTTCAGCTCGCTTCTTTGGAAGTTAGGGATATTGAGGAACCATGTGTATTATTTTTTTTGTGCCTAAAAAATCATATTGTCTGACCCGCTGATGTTTGTAATGTATAAGGCCCCTTTCGGAGCACACGCTTTCTTTTTTTTTCCTCAAATCATGTGAGGAAGTAACTGGTATATATGAAATTCCTATCCAAATCATGTTTTCCAAAGGCAGCCTAAGATCGTAGTTGGTAAAAGTCGCAACAGCGAGTAGATTTAATCTGAAGTTCTGAAGGGAAAAAAAATCTTGCTTCATCCTGACAGCAGATGAAGTCAGGCTACCTCGATGTGGAATTTCAGAAATGTACTAACCACTGACACGGCCTTTTCATCGGAGATCACTAGAGAAGATCCATCAAAAGTTAAAGGAGCTACTTCCATGTTCATAGCGAAAGGAGCGGCATTAGCTACGTGCTATTCCAGAACACACAAGAACCAAATTTTCAGAGTAACTTAGAGTCAAAGAAAAGACTATCAAATTTTCCTAGAAAGTGAAACCGAACCCCCAAAAAAAAGAGTAAAGTTGAACGAAATGTGTGGCGGTTATTTATGAAAGGAGGCGCATTAGGTTCCCACTGGACCTGTTATTTATGTGATATATAAGCTAACAAACTTCAATGTACATGTAATCAATATGCAGAAATATATTAGAAAATGTGTTATTTAACAAAATCATGCTTATATTTTCCATTAATTTTTGGATTTTCTTATCAGACTCAGCTGCGGTACTATATGCACAAGAAATTTAACTATGCAGTCAAATTCATTAATTTTACAGTCTACGGGTATTAAACATGTTGCTTGATTGGGCATGATAAAACAAATGTAGTATTGAATATCGTTTTCTTTAGAAGCTTAATTGAGCATGACAGCTCAAGAAATGAACCTTCCTTTCCTTTGATTATCAAGGCGTTGATACGTACCGCTGGACAATTATTATTCTAGACTTGATATAGGGGAAGAAGATGCTTAATCGATCCCACCAGCTACAAACTGTATCAACTGAGTCAAGTGGCCATCTCACCGACACTGCAAAATCAAGTCAGGTAGTGAGCTCACAACTCACACAATCAAATCCATTTGACACCTCATATCTCTGAAGATCATTATGCACGTAATTCATTTTTAGAGTAAATAAATGCACACAATTTATTTCAGTGAAGACAAAATATTCGCGAATTGTTCAACTCTAATCTAGAAATAACCCATCATTCCTTGAAAGATCATTCTCTTGAGACAAAAAGCCAGCTGGCGGCAAATTTGTAACATTTTCTCGTAGTCATGTGCTTGTTTACTTTAAGAAAAAACATGTTTGGTATTAGTACTTTGAGTGCCATGCAAGTTGAAGGAATCCTTGTTATAGAAAAAGGCATCGGTTACATTGTCAGATTTATTAACCACACGATGCACTAGGCTGACTTGAAGTCTTCCATGAATAGCCTAAGTAACTACTGCTGATCTGCTACTGACTTTTGTAGTCGTACCATGTGGTACAGGCTCCAGATCAGAAAGCAACCGTGATTCAAACTTGAGTTTCTTTAGTTCGGCCACTAATGCTCCGATGAAATCTTGATACCTACATAATAAGAGGAATCTCTGAACTTTTGTGTAGAGTAGGAATCTATGTGCTTCTGATCTCATTGCAAACCTATTTGTCCTATGACTTTTACTCGCAAAGATGTTGCAGAAACCTATTTTTGAATCTAACAGATCTCGGTGTCAGACAATGAATAAAAAGTCTACAGTCCTCATACACCTTGTGGCTTTGCACAAGAAGCACCAAATGCGCCACTGGACTCAAAAAAGTCAGAAGCAGTTCATGCAGCCGGGTGACAATTTGCAATTGACCTTACAATAACATTGAAGCGCTGTATCCTATTGGTCAGATGGTACACAAATGGCTTGTCTGGAATACAGAAATTTCGATGGATTTCCCAGTGAACAATATATGTGTATTGTTCTTGCATGATTGAAAATCATTTCTGAAATGGGGTCTAATTGTACTACCACTAACAAGCAGTGCGATTTACTCAAGAACAGAAGAGAAAAGCTGACCGAACAGGCAGGAGAAAAGTGCAGCTAGCCGATACCTGGCCAGCTTTCATCACGCACCATCTTCGCTGAGAGCGCGCGGGCACCTACTACTGCCCCCTGCCAGCAACAGCTGCCACCCATTTGAAATGAAACACCTTATCATTTTTTTTTATTTTTAACTAATATTTTCTCCCGCCCTACACGAAAGAGCACCACTGGCTTATATAGCAGAGCCTCCTCCACTCAGCCCTCCTGCGTGCTGCCGCCTGACCTCTCTTCTTCTCTCGTTCTCTCTTCCCTGCTCGGCTCAGGTCTGCTACCCCCCTGAATTTCTCTTCTCCTGCATTTGCAATGCGATGACATTATGTGATTAGGAACGTGCTTTTTCATCTGTTGCAAGTAGTAGTTCATTGATCAGCTTGGAATTACCAGTTCTGCATGCATTCTGATGCTTGTGTATGTATCTTTTTCATGCTTGATCTCGGGAACACGAACATTTTTATCTCTATCTAGCACACAGTGATATTTCTTCTTCTTTAAGTCGAAGCAAAGATCGTGTAGGCTCTTGAGTGTTCATCTCGGTAGTTGGTTGGTTCTTGCCCTTTTTGTTTCGGTGTTGAGATCTGAAAGCAATTTATTTTTCTTTTTGTTCAAGCAACTTGCCGTATCATGATTTGGGTTGGTAGTTGCACTCCTACAGTAGATATATGTAATGACCACTCATATAAGAAATGATTTGATCATGGTTATTGCGAGGGAATTAGGAGTAAGTAACTAAGTGCTCAAACTGTATGCTCCCAAGTAGATCGGTAATGGTACAGTAACATCGATCCGAAGTCCAAACACTGAAATCTAAGCATAATTTTGGTCACTGTGGTCAAGAGATATATGAAGCAATTTTTTTCCCGATAGACACAACGTCGAATATCTGCATTTAGTCACCACTCACCAACTTCCCTTCTTTTCTTTAAAGAAACTCCCGGCTTGCCTAATCAGATCAAATTATTGTAGTGTTCAGCATTTCATTTTCTGAATTCTAAAGGTAGCTATAATTTCTGCGTGATCTCATCAGGGGCTTGGGATCAGGGAAGAAGAGGAGGTACGCAAAACGCTGCATGATGGGGTCCAAAGCTGCAGTTTTTGCCACGGCCCTATTGGCCGTCCTCTTCTCCGCCCCGGCATTGGCTCAGAAGAGTAGCCCGCCCGCGCCGGCGCCCATGTCGCTCCCGCCGTCCCCGGCGCCGGCGCCGGCGCCGCACTACGTGGACCTCGCCGAGCTCCTGAGCGTGGCCGGCCCGTTCCACACGTTCCTCAACTACCTGGAGAAGACCAACGTGATCGAGACCTTCCAGAGCCAGGCCAACAACACCAAGGTGGGCATCACCATCTTCGTCCCCAAGAACTCGGCGTTCGCGGCGCTCAAGAAGTCCACCTTCTCCAACCTCACCTCCGACCAGCTCAAGACGCTGCTCCTGTACCACGCGTTCCGCCAGTTCTACTCCCTGGCCGAGTTCAAGAACCTGAGCTCGCTCAACCCGGTGAACACCTTCGCGGGGTCGCCGTACACGCTCAACCTCACCGACGACATGGGCAGCATCTCCGTGCAGTCCATGTGGTCCAAGCCCAAGATCGCCAGCAGCGTGTACGCCACCAAACCCGTCGCGATCTACTCGCTCGACAAGGTGCTCCTGCCCATGCAGATCTTCAGCAAGGACCCGCCGCTCGCGCCGGCGCCGGCGCCCGCGCCGGAGTCCGGGGCATCCGATGCTCCCAGCCCGGCGGTCGGCAAAGAAGGTGGACAGGCCGTCGCCAAGGGCGACTCGACGAGCGCCGCGTACGACGCCGGCGCCGTCAGCGTTGCCAGTTCCTTGCTGCTAGCCGCTGCAGGGTGCTTGATGCTCCTGTGGTGAGACTTGAGGGTTCTTGCCATTTCTGAGCAGTGTCCGTGATTCCCCACGCTTGATTTCGTTTTGAATTGGTTGATGGAGTCATTCTTTTGGACATATGGTAGGTAGGATCGAGATGGAGTATTTTACGTCACATTACTCTCATAATTTCTGTCATTTTTTGATGGATGAATCATTGAATGAATACGAAAAAAAGTTTTCACTACTAGCACTCTTCTTTTGGTCTCTCTATGCAGCTGGTGATAATTAAAAAGAAAAACACATTGATAGTTGTTCGGATAAAGGAACTAAAACTGTTTGCAAATTAAAGTTGCAACGCGCATCTCACCTGAGTCTCTGACTAATTCACCACCTATCAGCCTGTTGATGCCCACTGTGCCCGTGAGAGATGGACCTGTGATAGGTTGGATCTACGCTGATGAGTTGTTCCTGGCAGAAACAACATGCTCAAGATTACAACTTGTTCATTGAAGTGTTTGTACGGAACTGAAAGATCTATGCTAAACACATTAGTTTATTCGATTTTTGAACTTGGGTGGTTCTTGCCTTTGGCATGTCTATTGAAATAACTGAAACTTCCATGTGCATGAAACACGGTTTGCTGGTGCTCACATGCAACCAATTTTTGGTCTGAAGAATCTGTATTCAATAAAAGATGTCTCAGATCTTAGGCGATTTGTTCAGTTCTCCATTTGACCCACAATAATTTTAATCACTTAATTATCTAAGCTTAGCAGCATGTGTTTGTTTTCCTAATGGTGTAGGCATGGCAACCAGACCCGGTGTAGCAATTAATCACAGAAATAAACAACGTTTGTGAAGTCAAACTCTGCAGTAGGAGATTAGTAGTAGGTCAATCCGGCCTAATGCGAAGTTCCATCTTGTTATTTTCAAGAATGTCACGTCTCTAAAGAACAACTCTGAGTTGATGATCGAAACAATATGCATAGTATCATTTTTCTCACAACATTTTACATGGTTTGTGGTACTTGGTAGTTGGATGAACTGAAGCCCCTCCTCGAATCAACGCTGTGTCAAAGACTCGAAGCGTGACTTAAGAAAAAAGTGTATACTCAGTTCTTTCATCTAGATGAAATATCTCCACTCTCTGTTTATCACTCTAATGCTATGTTACCAACTATGTCTAAGTGGCATCTCATTTGTTGAGAATCGAACCAATATTGGTACTGGTCGTAGTTGTTTAACAACACGAGAAATTAGTTTTCATTGATCTCTTCGGGCATGGGCAGCAATTGATCTTGTTTTGGTGCTTCAATATGTACAACCAATACATTTTTATAAAAAAATCTGTACAAATAACAGAGTAGGAGCATGTAATTTGCAGAGTCCAGTAACATCGTTTGCCTGAATCTGATAACCACAGGTGTCATAGGGGATGTTTGCAGACTGCTGATGCTCTCTAAAACTGCAGGCAGCCACGATGCTGGAAAATGCACTGCTAAACTTTCACCGCAGGGAACAGCCGTGCGCGGCGTCCTGTTCTCCCTGTGATCCTGTATCTGTACTGCGACCCCGACAGGGAACAACCAAATCCAGGAGATAATTTAGTGGCCGGCGCAAGCGTGCACGGCTGCACCTGCACCTGCGAGTGGCAGAGTGATTACTTCGCCCGGCCGGCGGCTAGCTCGTCAGAAGCTGCGAGGTGAGAACGGAAGAAATCACCGCCCCACCCCCCACGGAGCAGTACTCACCGCCGGCGGGCCGGGGCATGGAGCCGTGGCGCCGTGCAGAGCATGAGAGCTGAGATTAGTGGGCACTGTGGGCCTGGCGCGCCCGAGCACGAGGAGGAGCTCGAGCGGAGTGAATCCCTCCGGCGGCTTGTCACTGCTCGCTCGTGCGGCTATGCCGGACGGCCGCCGCAGGCAGAGATGGCGCCGCCGAGACGGGCGCGAGCGCGGTCGCGGTCGCCGCCGCGCGCTTCCTGCCGCTGCAGCGGGTTTGTTTTTGCGCACCACCAGGCCCGGTGCTGGAGGCCGTTTGCCTCTCCAGCATGGGCCGGCACATAGCCGGGCCAGATGCGCGAGAGGCCAGGCCTGGCCCTCCGTCCCATCATCATGTCACCTGCGCCGCGCACGCAGGTCGCACAGATTCGTCGCAGTCTGACTGACAGGACTCCAAGGAAGATGCCCTGCGCGTTGCATGGGAAATCAAATCAGAGGCTCGTCGGTCCAGAGAATCCAAGCAGTGTGCAAGGGGGCACACAGGCTACTCCACCCTACCCGACTGTAGTTATCCAACCAGGAAGTAGGGGTCGCCCGCCGCTGCGCTGACGCTGAGTCGGAGGCATCGAGATCGGCGCGCGGCGGTGAATGCTCCGAACGGAATAGAAGCCGCGCCACGGACGGGGACGGGGACGCGAGACGAGACGAGGCCCTCGGCGCAAGAGCCGGGCCGATGTCGCGGGATTCGGTCCCCGGGAGGAAAACCACCGCGAGACCCGCACGTGAAGCGCCGGGCCCCGGCCCCCGCCCAGGCCGCGGCCGCGGGCGCGGGCGCGCGCGCCGCGAGACGGAGCACCGGGACCTTTACCCACTGTGCCCCGTGCGCCCGGGGGCCGGGGCTCCGGAACCCGACCGCCACCACCGCCAGGCCACTACAGGGGTCGTGGTCGAGATGGTCGGGCATGTGGCGCGGCAGAGGCGGAGGAAGTGGTGGTCCGGGGCGGCGGAGTGCGGGCGGGCGCGGCCGATGGGTCGCTATTCGCTACGGTCTGGAGTCTGGACTGGGTGCACGGTGGTGGACCACGGTGATCGACTGATCGTCCGTCCGGCCTTTTGCACAAAGTTCACCTCTGTTTCTTTTTTTTCCTCTAAAAAAAGAGCCGTAAAGGACGCACTCCCATTTTAGGCATCGTTCTGAAAAAGGTGACGCCAAAGCACAATGTTTAGCTTTCAGTAGATCATCAGCTTGATAAGAAAGAAACTGGTGAGAGAGCAGCCTTTTGATTGTTAGTTCAATCATATACCAGCTTCGTTCTACTACCTCGTTCAATGCCTCGCCAGAGCTGAAGCCGTGTCAAACAAGATAATATACCAGGCTCACAGTCGTCCATGGAGAAAACTGATGATGTGCATGCAGCTAAAGGTCGTCCTGTTGACAAACCTTAGAGGAATCAAAAGAAGCGTGATCATGATACTTACACGGTAGTGGTTGCACCTCCCCACTAGCTACCTGCCCCCGGACCGGCGTACGGGCCGAGCCCATGCGTATCGTTCCACGCTTTGCAGGACAGAGATTTCGACGAGCATAACCAAAGTCACCACCGGCAGAAGAAAGAAAGCTCTCCCTCCCCTTTCACTGTG
Organism: Echinochloa phyllopogon; assembly: GCA_033239725.1. Lineage (NCBI taxonomy): Eukaryota > Viridiplantae > Streptophyta > Magnoliopsida > Poales > Poaceae > Echinochloa > Echinochloa phyllopogon. Next base: position 40,819,624 of record BTCW01000002.1, on the reverse strand, counting down.
GAAAAAGGACGCGTCCGCTCCCTCTTTTTATGTGGCCCCTGGCCTCAACCCCTCTTTAATCTCGGCAGCGAAAACCTTTTCCACGAAAGAGGAAAATCTCGGCACCAAAACCAACGCGTCCGTCACTTGGTCGGTTCATCAGCAGAGCTAGCTACCCCTCCGGCCTGTGAACGCCCGCACGCCGTTGGCGTCCGTGCAGCGCGCGGCTTCGGTGAGGAACTCGACGCGCGCGTACGCTGCCTGCCAGACTGCCACGGCAAGGAACGCGAGGGTACAGGCACGGAGCGCGGCAGCTGGTCTGGTCTGGTCCGGTGGTTCGTTTGACACCCGACGCGCGCGCCCGCACGCGCCCGCTTGTGGTTGGGCGCGGATCCCGACGCGCGCGGCGGGCTGGACATGCCCGTGCAGGGCGGGGAGCAAGCGCAAGCACGCGCGGGTGGGCGGGCGCAGATGATCTCGGGGCCGGGGGAGGGAGATCTCCTGACCCGGCGCCTCTTCCGCTTTCCTGCCCCTTCCGTCCTTAAAAGCCCCGGCCTGAAATATTCCGAGGCCCAAGGGCAAGCTAGCTACCATCCCAAACCTCTCGCTCTTTCTTCTCCTCCTCCCTCGCCTCGCTCAGCTCCCCCAGCCATTCGGGTCTGTCTCGCTCGTCCGAGCCTGCCTCCACATTTGCGGCTAGCTAGCTTAGCCTAGGCTGCGACGACATGGGCAAGGACGAGGAGGGCGTGCGCCGCTCGGTGGCGGTGGTGCCGCCTCGCGCGAGGTGCAGGAGCCGCCTCCTCCTCCTCCCGTGCATGGCTACTACTCGTCGTCGCCGGCTCCGGGAGGCCGTTCCGGCCGGCGGCGGGCAGTGACCTGGTGGCGTTCCGGCCTGCTCGGTGTGTAGGATGCGGCCTACGGTGCGGGACTACAGGCCGAGCAACAACGGATGGGAGTTTTTGGTGGTGGTGATCCAAGACTAGCTAGAGGTTGAAGAAAGCTAAGCTAAGCTAACCGGTGGCGGTGTGGGTATCGGTCGATCGGCGGCATACATGGGAAAGCCAGGCATTTTCTCGCAGCTCAAGTACCTTTCGTTAGCTTTCCTCTCCATGCATGGTGATGGTTATTAATTGTACGTTCTGCTTGTTGGCATTTTGCGTTTTCACTGTGTTTCTCTTGGTGAAGATTCGTTTATGCGAATGCAATTACTAAATAGTAGCTTGAGCAAGGAGGTCACTGATGTCAAAATTAAACAGTAGAGTATGTGTGTCTGCATTTTCTCGAGGCGAGGTGATACAACTTGCTAAAAAGGTTTTTCCTCATATTCTCTCTCTGACTTTCTCCTTAATTTTGTAAGATTCTAAGTAATGCATATGTTCTCGAGAATCACCGACCAAATGAGCATTTTCTTGACGTGTAATGTTTATATCCTACGACCTGATGACATGTTGGGAATAATGTGGCTGTACTTTCAATGATTTGTTACCAAGATGTAATGTACATGGATACAGTTACTAGCTAGACTGTATCCGTACGTTCGCTGGCTCTACCGTTTCTGTAATTAAATCCGTTCATACCTTGTCCGTCTGTGCCGGCTATGCCGTTCTCTAGTTACCTTCTGAGATAATTCCCTGCACGCCAAAAAGAATTACGAAGATCCTTCATCTGCCATCGTCCCAGTCAAAACTTTTTTTTTATTCATTGTAACTGTGTACCATCGCCGTCGCAAATATTCCAGTATGCACGCGGAGATGAAAAAAAGGCTTCTTCGTCCACCGTGTGCCACTATACCATTAGCTTTTGTTGCATGTATAATTACAAAAAGGCAAATTTCAAGTAATGGCACATGATCGAGAACCTTTTGGGCGTGGCACATTGAGGATTCCGATAATTTCCAATGCCCGTGTAATATCAAGACTAGTAGTTGATAAAATGCCGGGATATGGTTTCAGTCGATTAATTATTGTTTAAAATGTCACTCTTCAAGGATGACATGGCATAACAAGAGAGAATGCTATAGCTTAAATCACAAGTTAATTAATTGTTTTATGATTTATATATGTAGTCTACGACAATGATGGGGCCAAAACATATGTGTGGTTTGTACAAAAATATTTTTTTTTCATGATCAAAGATCCTAAGTTTTCTATGAAGATCCTGCTTTTATCTCATTTAGTTTCTCCGTCCTAGGATATATGAAATCCTAAATTTTTTAGTCCAGATAGATTAAGGAGGATATGAGAAGACATGCGCGCTTCTTATTAAATCTACTACAGTATAAACCAACTAATCGGAGCCCTTAAAATACAAAGGGACGTTTTTTAACCCGAGTTAAAAAAAATGTAGATTTCTAATACATCTCAATTTCTTGTATTTGTGGAGATTTGTGGATGCCAGGACTCCTAATAGTATAGTTTAGGACGGACAGAATGTGTTCTCACAGGGTTTGCAGGGATGGAGTTACAACTTACAAGTGCAATCAAAGCCCATTTGCGCTATCCGTACACTTACCATCGGCTGGCTCTGCCGTGTATACGTATAGGCCGTGTCAGGATTTGCATATTAACGTAACTTCTTCCCCGGTCTATCTGTGTAGTATGCGTATGTACCCTGTACGGGTACACACTGCTGCCCGTTAAATTTAGAAAAAGGATCTACGTACAGAAGGTCCCGATAAGATCTCGTGGTGCGTGCACAAACGCACTAGAGATCTCTCGTGTCCTCGGATGAGCTATATATTGATGGAGTTAAGATTGTTATGAGCTGTGGTACCGTACCGTTTCCTCAATCATTTTCCGTGTCATTGTTGTCCTAGCTAGGTGCCTTCAGCGTGCAGTCTTCACTCTTGACTATCTCACGGCCAGTACCCAGGTACAATGCAATAATCTGATTGATCATCAGCTGGGAGCTGATAAGCTTCGTGAGAGTGAGATTAGGTGGCGGCTGTTGAGAACTCGACCCAATTTTTCTTCCCCTAACAGCTCAATTCGGAAGCTATAGCATTGTCGTCCCTCTCAACGATCGGTACAGAAACGAATTTCTGCGAGAATATTACCAGAAATTCACTGTGGACAGGAAAGGATCTCGGAAAAGTGGTCTACATGGATCGTCATGTTTCGAGCATGCATGCATGTCCGGTGCCCAGCCGGCTCGATAAGAAATGAAAGCCCCTGCTGTACCACAACGGCGTACGTCCCCGGCACTGACACGGCCGTCCGGAAATCCGCTGTACGTCCTCGGGATCCGTTTCCTTTTCCGTGGCTGCACGTGCGGCGCCGCGAAATTAGTAACGCTGCCGCAGCGCCCGGCAGCATCTCAAGCAAGATGCATGGGTCATTATTATGGACGAGCAGTAGTGTGCAGTGTTGCTAGCTAATCGAAGGCTTGATTCACAATCTCACATCAGTGTCGTCGTACTGGTAACGGAGTATTTTAACCTGCTGCTTCGTTGGGTTGGCTTTGTTTAAGCGGCGTAGCTACCTAATCCGATGGTGGCCGCGCGTGGTCAGACACCTTGAGCTGCTGGGTTTTGACTTTGGTGGCACCAAGATACATGCTTGCATGCACGCCATGAGAATCGCTGTCCGAGACTCATGGGACGCAAGGTTTGACGCTAGTTGCGTGAGATACTTAAATTTGGATGGTTTCGAGTTTTCTACTGGCCGTACTGTGGGCGTGTGTGTGTATACATGTCTGCAGAGTTTGCATGCATCAGCTGCTTCGTTACTTTGCCCAGTCGGTCATGCGTGCGTGCAGTTGTTTGTTTATTACTACTCCTGGTGTTGTGTGTCAGATGGGTGACCTTTCAAAATTCTGCGGCTTGCATCACGCAACACATTGACTTTCTGCCGGCTACCCGTAATTAGCTCAGCCCTGTGCAAAGACGACCTGAACCCGTTTTTTTGAACGAACAATCGACGAGTGCGTTTCTATTAATATAGCAGAAAAAATATAAAACTACGGCCATGGCAGGCCGTAGGCAAGAAACAAAAAAGAAAAGAAAAACAAACTCGTCCGGTTGGATTGGGACATCAACACGGGTTACCGCTCGACTACACATGGTGACCGGTTGGATTGGGACATCAACACGGCCACACACAACTCACAACGACAAAGGGACAAACACAGCCGCGGCTTCCACCTACACCCGCACACCTGCGAGTATCGAACCACTGAAGCAAAACCGGCGTCAATAAAGGAGCCGGAGGGGCAGACACCACCACACCTAGAGGGCCACCGCTGTGCAGGACCGACTGCCGCCGTGCTGCTGCACCCAACCAACCGCCCGACGGCAAGAAACCACAGAGTCCGAAGCAACTCAACGCACGGGGGCCTCGCCACTTCCGCCGTCTCTCGTGTGTGCGGGGACCTCCAACCCGCCACTCAGCACGCCTCGCTCTCATGTGCGGGGGCCTCAACCCCGCCACACGGCACCACGCTCTGGACTCGTCTCAAGGATTGCCGTCGAGGAAGCAAGAAGAGGTGCCCCCGCTCCCCCGGGAACTGTCTCTGACCTCCAGACCACCGCCGTGGTTCGAATCATCACGTTGCTTTCCCCCTCGCACAAGACACCACCATCGGGTCAGAAAACCGAAGATGTCGCCCGCGCCGTCTTCCAACGTTGTTTCGCACCAGGAGAGTTCAGCTGTGCCGAGCACCCCGCCGCGATCCGCAGCAGGCCAAGTCCTCACCAGTTGTCGTTTCCGCAAGCGCCGTCCTTCAACGATGTCCCGCACCGCACTGGAGGTTGCCATGCAACACCAGACGCCGCTGAACGCTGCACACAGCTAACAACATCCGAATGAAGACTGTCGGCCCCCGACCGTAGAGCGAGCGTCTTGGCGTGAGGTAGACAACCCCCATGTACGCATACCCTCCGACAGATTTGTTACCACCGACCGGAGCAATCGCAGTAGTAGGCCGGTCGAGCCATTGAGCGACGGTGTCTCTAGAGACGCCGCCTCCAAGGAGGTCACGACGCCCACAGGCGCCGCCGTCGCTCGTCCAGTAGCTGGACCGGGTTTTCACCCAGAGACTCGTGTAGCAGGGTTCTAACTCCTGAATGACGCCCTCAACAGGGAAAGCGACGCCCGAAGGCGCCGCCGCCAAGGGCTTTCGCCCGAAGTGCTGAGCTCTGCTGCACGCGTTCGTCGTAGCCGACCCGGCCGACCACTGCTGCCGTGCCAGCCGGAGAACGCCGCTATCAGAGCACCACACCAAGCCGCCGCTGAGCTCTGTCACCAAGTCGTTGTCTTCACGCCGGCGCCACCACGGCCTCTGCCGCACCACTGCGTTCGGCATCTCGTCGACCTCCTGCCGCACCGGCAATCTCCACGCTGAGACCGCCGACCTCCGGCCCACTCAGGCGCTCGTCGCGCCGCACGCCTCCACCGCCGCAGTACGGCATCCCGCGCGCCTCCACCGCCGCGTGCGGTCGTGCTCGTCGGCCCGTAGTCGCCGCCCCGCGCACGACGCTCCACGCTCCCGGCACGCAGCTCGCGTGCCCCTCGCGCCGCCTTCCACTGCCGCCGCCGCTAGCCGCCAGCCGTGCCCATCGCGCGTCGCGCCGTCGCACCGCATGCCCGTCGCTGCTCGCGACGCCACCGCGCACGCCCGGCCGCTGGCTGGACGCCGCTCGGCGAGCCGCCGACTGGGCGTGCCGCCCACCGGCGTCTTGCCGGAACCGCCGCCGGCGCTACCAGATCCGGCCGCGGGGAGACTGAATCCGGTGGCCAGGGTCCCGGATCCGTCGTCCCATGCCCGGCCGGAGCGCCGCCTCCGCCGCCATGGCATGCGCCGCCCGTCGGGATCCATGGCCAGCCGGAGAAGAAGAGGAAAACCTCGTCGTCGCCTTCCTAGCGGGCCCGCGGACTTCCGGGGCGCCGCTCCGACGACGGCGAGGGCGAACGGGGAGTGGAGAGGTGGGGAGCGGCGGCGCCGGGGGGAGCCGCCCGAGTCGCCCCCCGTGGGAGACGACGCGGGGTCCTGGAGTGGAAAGTTTTTAGACCACATTCATGAACCCGTTTTAGGTGTGTGCAAGGTTTCGAGGCTTCTCCGTTTTCAGAGTATGATGATGATGGAACCCTGACCCCCTGAGCTGCTGCACGTACACGACATACACACGTTCAAACTGAACCAAGGAAAAGGAAAACAAGAGAGTTGTTGAGGAGGTGTAGTCGTGTAGATATGTAAGCGATCCCATGCACCACGGACGACAACCGTGGAAAGCCCAGGCGAATTACGGTCCCTGAGGCGTAAACGCCAGAGACCTATTTTTTGTGAGATATGCCGTCATTTTTTTTCCGGCCTCCCGAGCCCAAATCCAGCTCCTTCGTAGTTGCACAAGCCATCGGAATCCAGTCGGGGCAGGGTCGGCGACACACGATCCTCCAGTGGAAAATGCTGTCAAGCAAACGCCACTCTCTTCTTGGGGTGACGTTGGGGACAAGGCTGGCCTTTTGCATGGGCTCAAGCGTACAAACCACACCCCCGGGCCGTCCAAAGCTAGGGAGCAGTGTGGTATCAAATTATTTGAGAAATGTACTCGTGTTTTCGCGGATCAGTTTGTGCAAGCGTTTTTTTTATTCTGAATGGAGAACGGGCAGTCTCGGAACAAAGCGCTTCCTTCCATGGCTAAGAGTCTAACATGATACACGCTTGCTCTCGTGTTAGTAGGCTACTAATAGTAGCAGGCTAGTCGCATCTATCTCAATTCTCAACATTTCTAGCAAAATCTGAATAAAATCGTCCTCCACCGTACTCTCTTGATGATGATCTAGTGAGGAAAGCAACTCACTGGATGAACCAACACCCGGGTTAGGCAGCAGAAGCAGCGAAGCGCTTCAGAGAGTAGATCGGGACAATAAAAAGTTTGGGCATGAATGCACACGAAATAACAATTAAGACAGACATGCTTCGACTCTCACCCTCAGGATTAGAAGCCATGTCTGGATTGTCTAGCCACTTCAATGTCTGATGTGCAGCAGTGATTCCTCAGCAATTTGACAAAAAAATGTGCTTTATTTATTCTTTACAATCACTTGTATAAAGCATACAAAGCATCAAATCAAACCATAAAATGAATCAAAATCGAAGAAAAAAGATAAATGGTTGGAACTGGAGGTATTTTCAAATCAGACCAAATACCTCACACCTGTCTACTCCAGAAAAATTCAGTCACTCCAGATGCAGGTAATTCCTCTATGTTTTCTGACCATCAGTCAAGACGGCCAAACAGGCAATTTACATCTCAAGTGGAGAGGAACTTGATCACAAAGCAAGGCCTTCCTTCCGAAATGAGAACCTAATAGACCTGTGCACCGCTGAACCCTTTACAGTGGCGGTTTTCGTGGGTTTTTCATTCTCAGCGTCGCTTGTGAGCATAATTGGCTTGGAGTCAGCTACTTTGTGTTCTTTAGCATTCTCCGAAAACAATTCGAGTCCCTAGAATATGCACACAATCAGATAGGAGTTACGGCACCAGCAAAGTCACAATACCTGGAATAAGGACAGGTGGACAGAGGACTGAAAGACAGGCATATACCTTCACAGGCTTGGTTTCAGGCTGGACTGGGTGTGAAAGCTTGAGCTTTTCAGTGGCTTCCTGTGGAATGAAGAAAAGTGATGGATCATCAGAAGTTCAGAACAAGAGGTCAACAAATCAAACATGAACAAAGATGCATCTTTACGTATTACGTTTGCATGAATGAACAGACAAAACCATTTTCTTGTGCACAGACTAGCCAAATAATATGCCCACCTGAAAAAACTTGGTGTTTATTCCATCTTTAATACCACCTGCTACTTGGCAGAGGTACCATATACCAGTATTAGCCACGTCCTGTTCAGCAAACAGAAGAGGTTAGGGTAATGAAAATTAGAGGATGGCATGCCTCATTAATACTCATAAGTAAATTAAGATACCTGTTTATTCTCAAATAACTCGATCTTTCCTTCCTGATAACAAGAAAACCAAGGTTAAGAACTTAAGATATATAATTTTGAAAGAACTGGGAACAACTCTAAGAGAAAGTTCAAACTCACCAAACCAGCAACCATTTGTTGAATTGCTTCAATGTCAAATCCAATTTGAGACAGGTCATCTTTAACATCATTGACCTTCACATATAAAACAAAGCTATATGAATATACTGAAACCAGGATAAATAAAATACATTTTATAGCTTTACAGAAAACATCTAAGGAAATGGTTGACGATCTTCTGCATATCATAAGGTAATAGAAGAGCAGAAAACGTCTAGGTGCTCGAAGAGAAGAAAATGAAACGAGCAATCAACAAATGAATACCATGTACATGAGAAATATTACTATGTTACAGATTTACAATCGTTTATGAAACAGCCATAGGCCAACTAATCACCAAATTTAACAAAATATAATTTTGCCAGTGCTCATGATCACTCTTGTCTCTAACATTTATCTCAAATGTTACTTGCTGGCTGGTAAAGGCTCTAGTTTTTATTTATTTATTATTACTGTTTGGATCAGCTATCAAGAACATTCTTGTATACATTTCTAGATGGATAAAATAAATTGAAGCATATGCAGCAATAACCACTAATAAGCGTGGAACCATTTATGCAAATTCCTTTTACATTGGGCTGTATATAGATTTAGAAAGTGCTGATCTGATGCAGGCATAGTATCAAATAGAAATGGACTATGCTCAGGCACAGCAAAGGACAGTCTTTTTGGAGGACCATGTTAGTATCAAGCAAATATCATAATATTACTGCTCAGGAGTCAGGAAATAAGATAGCAAATGAACGAACCTCATTTCTAATGGCTTTGGAGACCTCTACTTGTTCATCCATTTTTCCATCCAAATTCTCAAGCCGTTGAGTTAGATGTCTTTTAGTTGCCTGAAATTAGCATTTAAAGATTAGTACAGACAAGAGCCACTGAAGTAAACATGAAATGAAGTTGAGAATAAAGCATACAGCTAGTGCTGATGAAACTTGCTCCAATTGCTTTGACATGCTCTGAACAGCATTAGCCATGTTGCGTTTTGTGACAAACATGAGATCTGCGAGAGACAATCCCTGCACAAGGTAACTAAGATGTAAGAAAGACAAAGCAGAAAAGGTGAAAAAATTATTCTAACTGCAACCTTTCTCTTGGTGTTTGGTTTACATGTAACAGTTCATATGTTATTAAATGGAAAATTCTCAACCTCATACTGTCAGTAGGATATAAAATGCCAAACGGTCTTGCTTCTAAATCCTAGTGAATCAGGAAGACATTACTATTAGAACCAGGAAGTGCCCCTCAACTCGACATGAAACTTGATTGGATAGTCCATATTTCCATCGCCAATCAGGATGATGCTATTATAGAATTAAGAATTTAAGATAGAGAATTCATCCATGGTGTCCACATGGACGAGTACCACTTATTTACTTTTACTTCTACAGCTGCATTCGCATAAAACACTACTGGAACAAGATGCTGTAGCATCAGTGAGAAATGATGCATTAATTTCTTATTTAGAACACACATAGCAAGATTTTTAGTACCCACTGGCTACAAACCAAGCAAATAAATAAGTAATATACAACTTATGGAGAAAAGGAGGAGAGAATGAAATTTCATAATCAATCAAGGGCATAACTTTTGCATATTACCTTCCACCACATATAGCAATAACCCATCGCTCCAACTGCAGCTGCTGGTAGTATGTAGGATGATAAACCACCTGCAGACAGAATACATCGATAGCTAAGAAAATAAGAGATGAATATACCAGAAGCATATTACAAGCTTATAGTAAACTGCTATACGCTAAGAATCTACATGTATGAAACTGCCATCTTGTAGGTATTTAGCTTCATGAATCAATAATTGCTAGCTTCAGCCCTGAACATGCTTTCGTTAGTTTTTAGCAGAGAACTAATATGTGGATGATCTCCTTTCAGATGTAGATATTTTAGAAGTGTATATAAGTAACTATTTATTTAAACATCTTAAACATTCATAAGAGGAACTATCTAAATACTCCGTAGAAACTAAAGCTCTACAGATGGCTATTTGCAAGACGACTGAATCAAAGGAAACAGAACGAAGAAACAGTGAAGCAGGTACAAACCTCCCGAGTCAGATTTGCCATTCAGTATGGTAATGGGCCTTGATAATGTCAAATCCCTGACTTCTTGGGCTAAATTCCGAATCTAATATCAAGCACCAGCATGCAAAGTTAAGATCTATAATTCTAGCAAGATGGAAGGAAGCAAGAGTAACCTCTATGCAGATGCTGATGGTAAGATGCATTCCATATGAAGAAGAGCATACCTGAGCTTGAATAAGGGCGATGTCATAGGGGCCTGAAGCAGCTCCTTGATTTACACCCTTCATAATCTCCTAAACACATAAGATGCGCTTAAATAAACATTAATACAGAGTAGTTTCCAGGGCTCACTGTGTGAATGAAGGTGAAATCGCAGAGCATACCATCAAATTTGGTATGATACGTATGAGGAGTCACTACAACTAGTGAAGCATAATTACATATGTTTTAAAACGTCAATTGGTGTATATTACCAACAGAAATTATCATGCAACTTATAACACGGTGTTAATAAAATACAGACATAATTAATGCTTCTACTACCCCATGGCCAAGTCATTTAACGAATCAACTATCTGACAAAGCTCAGTAATACGGAGTAATAAACAAGGCAGAGGCATACAGCCGAACCGCTCGACAAAGCGGGTAATCAAATTCGAACATAGAAATGGGGAAAAATTATACCGACCTGGAGTTCCCCCAATACATCAGACAAGCGTCCATTCCGCAGCAGGATAGAGCCCGTCATCCCTGCAGAGGCAACAATTCAAAACATCAGGGATCGAAACGGCGGCCGATAGAATAAATCGCATCCGATCGGAGAGATGTTTGACGGGGGCGATGGCGGTGATGAGACGAGGACCTGCGCCGACGAGGATGAGGACCTTGGAGGCCGCGACCCCCGTCTGCGTCGCCATGCCCCGCCGCTCTCGAGCTTCTCCGGCTCGCCCCTGGATGGTTCTAGAAGGGGGCCGGCGGCGGCGGCCAGTGGGACGAGGAGGAGGAAGAGAGGGGTGCGAAGCTTCCGGAAGGGGAAAGCTGGTTTCCGGGCGAGAAGGTCGCCTGGACCCGGCACCTGACGGTTTCCTGTTGGCAACTGGCAAGCTGAAGCTGAGCCCCACATGTCAGCGAGGGGGTAGGATGCATTTCGGCCTTAGATCCCAAATTCACCTCCCAAATTTACTATGCAAAAAGAAGATTCCCCGTCACATCAAAATGTCATAACATGTATGGAGTATTAAATGTAGATGAAATCAAAAACTAATTACACAGTTTTGTTGTACTCTGCGAGACGAACATTTTGAGCCTAATTAATCAATTTTTGGACAATTTTTTGCATATGCAAACGAAACGCTACAGTGGCCGACCTGACGCGCGTCAGACCGGCCAGTCCCAAATCGGCCGGAATCGGGGGTGCCAATTCGGCATCCGAACACGCTGCGGGAAGCTGTTGCGGTCTAGCCAGCAGCCACGTCTCCGCCACGTCAGCAATGGTTAAACCAAAATCACTCCACGTCTCCTCCCCAAAGCAACCATTACCGGAGAAGATGACCATTCAAGACCGCCGCGAGCTCGAACACCTCCCCGCCGCCACCGCGCGTCTTCTTCTTCCCCCTCACGCCACTACCACTCCAGCCACCACCTCCGCAACCCTAGGCTAGCGGCTATAGCCTCCTCGCCGCCATGGGCACCCCTCCCCTCCCCTTCCTCCTCCTCCTCGTCGCCCTCCAGCTGTTCACCGCCCCCTCCCCCGCGGCCGCGTCACCGCACATCTCCGCCGTCATCTCCCAGTCGGGCCTCGACTTCGCCAAGGACCTGCTCGTGTCGCACGCCGCGGAGACGCTCACGCCCCTGAGCGTGCCGGACATCGAGAAATCCATGAGCATCCCGCTCGTCGGCACCGTCCGCATGACCGCCTCCGGGATCGTGCTCCACGGCCTCTCCGTCACCAACTCCACAGTCGCCGTCGGCGACACAGGAGTTATCGTTGCGGCCTCGCTTGCTAGCGCGAACCTCACCATGGAGTGGAGCTACTCGTACAGCGCCTGGGTCGTGACCATCTCTGACAGCGGGAATGCTTCGATTCAGGTATAGATGGCGGGAGTAGTGTGTTTGGTCGCTATTGGATTGGTCATTTCCTTAGGTGGGGCTTGCCGATTCCTAGCTGCTCTAGTCGAATAATTTTATTCCGGCATGGTTTTAGAGAATATGCTGTAGAGCTGTGCATTTTCTATTAACAAAGAGGACTGGTCGATGGTTATCAGTAAGCATCAGTTATCTGAAGTAAAATCAATTGTATGACAAGTGAGAACTGCTTCAGATTTATTAAAGTAAAAGAGAAAAGCTAAAAAATTCTTAAAATGGGATTTACATATACACTCTAAAATCCAGGAACTTTCATGTTCCAATCTCCAAAGGGTATACAGGTGCCTTATAAGCAAAGACAAAACGGAGTGGTTACATGAGTCTTCTTCAGTATATATTACTTTCTGCTAAATCTGAGGTATTGGATATTATTCTTTTTTTGCGAATTGGATGTTGGTTTTCATTCGTTAGCAGCATGATGCTATACTTATGCTTCAACTCTAGGTAGTCCAAACTGCTAGCCTTTTCACACAATCTATAAGCTGTAAGATAAAATTTGACCAAACCCTGCAGCATTTTAACTCAATGGAGTTAACTAATTTATAAGGACTAGATTATACAGAGCACTTAGATAGTCACAGCTTTTCAGTATTATGTATATTTTGCGACACCAATGTTGAAAACAAGTCCAGGCAGCTAAGTAAAATGGATTCGTAGTTTATGTTGTTTTGCATATAATTGCAGCTCCATATGTTTGCACTTATCATCTGACTATTTCGAGTTGCTATACTGTTCTTAGAAGGTAGCCCAGCTGCATTTACAAGTCTTGTGACTTTAACTGTATTGAACATAGTATTGCTCAGTTTTGACCTGTATGTATCCAAAGGTACAAGGTGTATTCATAAATACTTTTCGCTAAGGTTGAAGGAATGGAGGTTGGGGTTTCCATGGGCATGAAGAATCAAAATGGATCTCTCAAGCTGTCTGTTATGGAATGCGGCTGTTATATGGAGGACTTGGACATAACATTAAATGGAGGAGCATCTTGGTTCTATCAAGTGTAGGTGTTCACTACTTTGTTGTATATGCGCACTATGTTAAATCCTTTGGGGGAGTGGGCTCAGTAAATTGGATTTTCTTTCATCAGGAATACGCGGGATATCATGCACATATCCTTGCGCTTCAAATTCTCTCCAAACTTTTTAGCTCTCCAGTTGTTATTGTAGGAGATAGCAACATATTTTAGTGCTCCTGAGTGTTGCTGCTCACTTCTTATTTGAATCAGATGAGTGCACGAGTGATGCTTCTTCTTCTTACCTTTTTGTAGGTTTATAGACGGTTTTAGCAATCATATCAGGTCATCAGTGGAAAATGCAATTACGAACAAAATAGTGGAAGGTGCATTGAAGCTTGACATGTTCCTGGGAAACCTTCCAAAGAAAATCGACCTTGATAGTGTTGCTGCTATGAATGTGACTTTTGTTAATGATCCACTATTCAAGAGCTCCTCTGTTGAGTTTGATATAGATGGCTTATTTATTCCATCTGATCAAAATGTTGTTCTGAGAGACATGCCTTTTAGAGATACCGAATTCGCATCACCTCTTGGGAGCTCATCGAACATGCTTTGGATTTCATTGGATGAGGATGTCTTCAATTCTGTTTCAGCTCTCTACTTTAAGGTATGTTGGAATACATTTGTCATAATTCAATAGACCATATCTGTTATTATGGTTGATGGATACGAGTAAAGTAAATGCTTATTTTTTGCCACAAGCATAATGTTTTCTTGACTGTACCAGCATGGAGTAGCGGATTTGGACCTTGATCCTTTTTTCTTTTGAACTATAATTTTCCTATTCTAATTGGTATATGTTTGTAATCATTCAGGCTGGTTTGCTGCAACAGATGGTGAACAAGATTCCTGATCAGTTTCTTTTGAACACTGCTAGCTGGAGGTTTCTAGTTCCTCAATTGTATAAAAAATATCCAGATGATGATATGCTACTGAACATTTCTGCAGTATCGCCTCCCTCTGTGAAGATTACTGTGGGTAGTATTGATGCCACAGTTGACCTAGATGTCACAGTTAATGTTTTGGATTATGGTGAGATAGTTTCAGTTGCATGCTTATCAGTGGTGAGAATCTTTCCCGGGGCTTTTTAGTTTTTAGCAATTATTGTTTTATCTTATGCTCATGTATCTTCAAGTTTTTCACTCAATGAGAATTTTACAAGTGAAAACTATAAACTTTTATGCATGTTTCTGTTTTCCCTACTGAACTGTCCTGTTTGATACGCTTAACATCTTGTCCATTAATTTACTACTTAAGTCTTATTATATTATACTTTTCTTGTATCTTCTTGAAAACGTATGAACTGTCCAGATTTCCAACATGCACTGTTGTAGTTAACACATATGGCTTTTGCTTCTGTAGTCAGTTGCTGTTTCTGGAGCTGCAATGGTATCAGAGAATAACCTTGTTGGAAGAGTGGCATTGGATTATTTCTCATTTACCTTGAAGTGGAGCAAAGTTGGCAAACTCCACACCTTTCTAGTTCAGGTGATTCTGCTTAACTAAATGTTTGTGTCTACTAGGGGTTGCGCTTTTAATTGCATGCAGTGCACCCCTTAAGCAAAGTTTAGATTGGAGATCACTAATTCGTGCAAGAGGTTAGTTATGGAAAATTGTGATATAATGTTCTGTAGTTTATCTGGTTTTTCAATAACGTTAATGGTACTAACTGAAGCAATAGTTTTGAAATCCAATAAATATTCTTATGGAGGGTTTAGGGATTATAACATAGACCGCAATATTTCAAAATGCACATGCTACATGGAACATCATGGCTGGAAGACACTCTGCAAAGCTGAACTGGTGCTGCAGTTTTGGTGGCATGGAGCATTGCCATTTAATTCCGAAGGAACAAGTACCAGTGGCTTGCTGAGTTGTATTTAAATTTCAGGATTGGTTTGATATGTTGCATTACACTTCATATCCTGTCCTCAGGATGTGTAATATGTTACAAATTTTGTTATCTTTGCAGGGCGCGCTGCGTATTTTCCTGAAAGATTTGTTTGTACCTTATGTGAACTCATATCTGAAGCAAGGGTTTCAGTTGCCCATCATCAAGGGGTTCTCTATCAGAGATGCATATATCCTCACTTCATACTCAAAAATGATTGTCAGCTGTGATGTCGCCCTCATTGAACCAGAGGCTCTGTTCACTGTCCAAGACAAACGAAGATTTATAGTATGAAGTTGGTTTGCTGGTTGGATCAGCCGCAAACATGGCAACCACCATGGAAACAATAGTGTAAATTCTCGTACATATAACTCTTATGCTACATGTAAATAACCGTGTATTGTTTTCTTATGACGTGCAAATGTGCAATGTATATAAGTATGTACATTAATCGAGAGTAGGAGCCATGCGAGTAGTCTTTTAGTTGAATAGTTGCACTAGGTTTGAACAGGGAAAATGGATAGTTGTAATGAATCAATTCTTCCAAATAAACAGCAATCAATGGGTGTATATAATACGCCCAACTGTACATGATCTTTTGGCTCTGTAGTTTTAATTGAATTTAACTTGTAATCATAGTGTGATGACCAGTCAATACAGCAGCATATATTGCTGTTGTCTTTTCGACTCAGCTTACTGCACATCTCCCACCTATGTTGTTGTATGATTAGTTTAATGTTTGATTATGCCTTGATGTTCTTCGTATGTACCTTTTTTTTCCTCATTTGTTGTTGGATTGTTTGTCATTTCACGAAAAGAATCTCCGCTAAATTCTATATCCAACCTACTCGTCCAGCTGCAGTAGTAAGTAGATATCGCAATAACACAGGGGCTCCGATGCGAACAGATCTCGTTATCCTCCAGCCGAGCTCACCAAAACCCAGGCAGAACCCCCGCGGCGTGCCGTCGCCACTCGCCACCGTTCATCCTCAGTTCGCAACCGCGGAAATGGCGACCGCCTCCCTCTTCAACCCCCTCTCGCTCCGCCTCCTCATCCGAACCCCCGCCCGGGCCTCCCGCTTCCAGACGCTCGCCGCGAGGAAGCCGCCGGCCTCCACTGTCAGCGGCGGGGGCGGAGGCAAAGGGGGCGGGCTGCTGTCGGTGCTGGACAGGGCGCTGGCGGACGAGGAGTACCGGCGCGCGCGTGCCCAGGTCCAGCGCAAGGGCGTGGAGGTCGAAGGGTACGCCATCGAGGGCATCTCGGTGGGCGGGCACGAGACCTGCGTCACCGTGCCGTCGCTGAACGTCGCGTTCGACATCGGCCGCGGGCCGCAGTTCGCCGTCAGCCAGGATTACCTCTTCATCACCCACGCCCACCTCGACCACATCGTGAGAACCCTGGACCATGTCCTCGTTTGCCTAGGCACTGATTTCGCTTTTAATTGCTGGCTTGGTTATGCATCTCAAGATATGCTCTGGATGCGCCATTGTTAAGTGGAGCTGTTATAGCTCTGTTAGAAATTAGAAATCGCCTATCCTAGAATAGTGTTGCAGTACCTGTAGGAACAAAAACAAAATACACCATATTTTAAGTGCATCCGCGTCTACAAAATACCAGTAACGCTTAATGTTAATGCACCAGTTTTGCTGTGGCAATTGTTCAGGGTGGGCTCCCAATGTACATAGCTACCCGTGGCCTCTACAACTTGAAGCCTCCTACTGTATTTATACCACCCTGCATCAAGGATGATGTCGAGGAGCTGCTTCAGGTCCATCGGAGGATGAGTCAAATTGAACTGAGTGTTGAATTAGTTGCACTTGATTTGGGTATGGATATTGTCTCACTGCCGTCTTGTATGTTTTCTGCTTGCTTGTTCCTTATGACGCAATGACTTCTTTCAGGAGAGACGTATGAAATACGTAATGATCTTGTTGCCAGGCCATTTCAAACTTACCATGCTATACCCAGCCAGGTACTGCCCTTAGGTCAACTGAACTATTAGAGTTAGCAGATGTGTATTTTGATTATTGATAATAATTTAATGATTATTGACATTGTCCATCTTTGCCATATATGGCTTGTGAAGGGTTATGTCATTTACTCTATTCGAAGAAAGTTGAAAAAGCAGTATGCTCATTTGAAAGGTAATCAGATAATGAAATTGAAGCAGTCAGGCACTGAGGTGAGCTCTCATGAATTGGCCCATTCTTGATTTGGAATATCTCTTGCATGTTATTCACCACATGATTTGATTTCAGATTACAGATACCATACTGTACCCAGAAGTTGCTTTCACAGGAGATACAAAGTCTGATTTTATTCTTGACCCAAGAAATGCAGATGCCCTGAGAGCAAAGGTTCTCATAACTGAGGTATTTTCTCTGCATCTCCAGTGTTCCTGTGGCTAGGTTGTTCTTTGTTTCCCCTGAAAGCACATTTAAAATGTGGCACTATTGTTCTTGCTCAGAAATATACAGAAGTGATTGTTCATGATGTGAAATATTTTTTGAAGAACTATCCATTTAAAAATCTAGAAAATTGCCACTTAAGGACCAGTTTAGGAGAGCGATTGATCATATTTTTTTGGATTTAGTTTAATTTGAACAATATCCTGAGGAATTGGATACTAATACTCTATTTCCAGTAGGGCTTTAATTTCTTGCTATCAACTAAGGAAAAGAGGAGGCATGCCAATAGATAATGGTGCTCCACAAGTATCAGCAGATACTAGATTGTTATGTTAGAACCAAATTATGAGATACTATTGGTTACAGAGCAATTGAACCCAAGTGCAGACATATGGCAATACTGTCTCTAGCCATCTCTGTAATTTGGTGCCATTGCTTATATAAAACTAACAGTATTGCTGCTACAAACTGTAAATTATAAATAACTTTGCTAGTTTGTTCGTCAGATGGTACTTCAAATATCAAACATTACAGAATAATTTTAAGGTCTCCACCTTTTATTATTCAGTACCAACATAATTTGACATTTTGCAGGCAACCTTCCTAGATGACCACGTTGATGTTGAGCATGCTAGGGAGCATGGCCACATGCATCTGTCTGAGGTGACAATTCACATGCTGACACTCCCTACACATTTTAATGAGCCTTTTGGAAATTCTGACAACAGAAATGATTCCTGGTGCAGTCACTAACCTATACCCATTATATCATGTGTAGATAATGGAGCATTCTCAATGGTTTAGAAACGAAACGATTGTACTCACTCATTTCTCAAATCGATATAGTCTTGAGGTATGAGTAAATAACCTATCAAATCATTCTCAATGGTCAACAAGTCTGACACAAACTATAATTTTGTAGGATATTCGACAGGCTGTTTCTAGGCTACAACCTAAGTTACATTCTAAGGTCGTTGCTCTGACAGAAGGCTTCAAATCTGAATACAGATAATTGTATAAAAGTAGAACATCTAGTGTTTCTCGGTCTTTGCCCTAATGTAGTGAATGTATGTTAGCATCAGGAACCGGCTATTTTGTTAAAGAAAAAGTGATATCCTTATATGGATATGTTTGTGTTGTGTGCAGTGTGCTCACTTGTAATTCCATTATCTTTTTTACTTTTCCTATCATAACTTTGTACAGCTGATTAAATATCATGTCGAGAAACTATTTTGTATACCTGCAACACATATGGGATCTGTAAAATACAGGGACTTTTCTTAGATATCTCCACCTTTCAGAACAAGGTAGAAGATATCACAATATGAGTATATGACAATTCTTTGAAGAACGGGATGGTGGAATACATAAAAGTACATATACTCATGCTGTCCTGCATGGAATGGAATATGTTGAGTCCTAAAGTGGCATACTAAATTTTCCTGATAAAGCAGTCATCTGTGCAGTGACCTTCTCTGCGGTACTCATTTCTTCTAGCCATCTTAATGTTGCACAGCAGAGCAAATTTAATAGTATCTGGTTATAACATAATGAGGTTTCATTTGATCAGTTTCTTCACTTACATCCTCTGTGGACTCATCATCGGTGGAGTATTCATCAGGATCTTTGCGTGCTGGGATGATGAAGATGTCGGATTCGTCAGGTAATCTGAAGCTAACCCTCCTGGCTATGCTGTTTTGGCTCCTCAGGGACATTCGATCGATGGAGAAGCTCTCTCTGACATTAGGAGAGTTATTCGCATAAGAACAGTCCATGTTAAGTGGGCAGACCTTTGGAGAATGCCTCCGAGGAGATGGTGCCCCAACTCCCTCGGCTTCGATGCTCTGCTGGGAATAGAGGATGTCTTCAAGAGTATCTTGCCTTGCCTCCGCCCTACCCCTGGCTGTGCTGGTTTTACAATGCTGTGGCTTCCCTTCCAGGCATCTGGGCTTCATCCTGCCCAGAATTGCTTGAACATAGCAAGAGCCACAGCTCTGTGAGCCCATCTTTTCCCTCTCTCGTTAGTAAATTATTAGTGTGCCATGAGCAGGTCATGATATTGTTCTGGTAAATGCATTTATAGACATGTCATGTGCATTTGTTTAGTAACCTTGGAACGTTGGAAAAGAAGTAACTTGCATATCGTAGACTTGGTAATGACAAACATTGGTCGTGTAAAACCAGGACAAACCACAGTGATTAGAGCAAAGAGTAGGAAAGAGACAGGGGTCACTCGGTCTGGATTGGCTTCGGCAAGGCTATTGATTTTTAAAGTAAAATTGGAAGATAGTTTAGGTGTTATGGGTGTCATTGCTTCGTTCCTTTATGCCACCTAAGCATGTCAATCATAGTCTTGTTTAGATTTGGAACTTCACTGAGGTGGTAGCGGAGTGTATGAAGAGCTATGACAAGAAAAATGTGGATGGTAGTATGCAACTATGAAATTGTCGTTACATGTGTCCGCCACATTGAGATTGTGTCGAAAGTCCAAGTGAAGCAGGGAGCCCATAGGATATTCACTGCTTCTATGCACTGCATAAAAGATGATACCTAGAAACAGAGCATCCAAAGTAAAGGTTTCTTCAATGTTCTTGCATCATCGTTGTGTACTACTTACTGTCTCTTCCTATGCATGATTTTCTATCCTAAGGACACTGAAATGCTTGACAGTGAAGCCTCCTAGTGTCTTCGTATGCTTAACTTCTAACGTTACTTATGTTATTACTCCCTACCTATTGCCTTAAACTTGTTTTCTGAAGGTTTGCCTTTGCATCGCTGTATGGGAGGGGTATGCGGGATACCCCAAAATTCAACAAGCAATTTCGTTTTGATATGGTTGAGATATGTATCGTGGGCATGTTACATGGAACATGGCATAGTTTCCATTGCATATACAGTTTTCTGTTAAATTTTGTTTTTTATAGCATGGATTAAACTCTGTAAGTTACTTCAGGATATATTAAGCTATATATCTCTGTTTGGAGAATATAAGTTCTATTCTTCTTTGTTCTTTGAACATAAGAACATCGAGTATTTGAGCTGTGGACAAGCTAGCGGAAGATCAGCGAGAGCTGTAAACATCTTATGATAAATGAACATCTTCACTGTTCTTAACGTGTTTAGACTGAGCGACTTGTTACAGTTGAAATATATTTTCCGGTCATATCACATACATAATAATTTCCATTATGTGCACTCAAAATTTTCTTTTTGCTCCTGGAACTGCAATTTTCTACTAGTAGCACATAAGTACTCATTTACTTCAAAGTGAGTCTGCCGATGTTTATCCTGGAACTGCAATTTTCTAGCACATAATAAGTTACCTATAATAAGTTACCTCTAAAATTCGTCGTATAAGTCCACGTGGCAAGAAGCACAGATCCTACTTTTTATCAATTTGGTGAAACATCCTATGCTGTATATGCTACTTTCTGTTTTGTTCTTTGAACATAGGACTCAAGATCACATTTTGGAGATGCACCGAATTGCATAAACCGAGAGAATTGCAAAAGGACTAATTCGTAGATAAAATAACTCGTGAAGAAATTTTGAAAGCAAAGGTAAAAATAGCATACTATACTAGTATGCATCACGAATTATAACGATAAACTGTTCGACAGAGTACCATAATAGCCGAACCAAACTCAACGCTTGGCTAGCAGGACAACCGATAACGTGCCAAAAACCTCGAACAGTAGTCAAGATCTACGATAACTAGGGATAAATGACAGGCATAAAAAGCTTAGTCGACCTCCTCCATCTTGCTCTCGCCGGCGTCATCCTCCAGCGGTGGCATCTCAGCTTCGGCCTCAGCCGTCTCATCCTCATCAATGCTCAGACCGAGCTTGAGCATGCGGTGGATCCTGGTGCCGAAGGTATTGGGGTCATCAAGGCTGAAGCCTGAGGTGAGGAGGGCCGTCTCGAAGAGCAGCATCACAAGGTCCTTCACTGACTTGTCGTTCTTGTCAGCCTCAGCGCGCTTGCGGAGCTCATCCATGATTGGGTTCTCAGGGTTGATCTCCATAGTCTTCTTGCTGGACATGTAGCCAGCCATGCTGGAGTCCCTCAGGGCCTGTGCCTTCATGATCCTCTCCATGTTGGCAGTCCACCCGTACTCGCCAGTGACAAGGCAGCATGGGGAGTCAACAACACGGTCAGAGACAACCACCTTCTCAACCTTGTCGCCGAGCACCTCCTTGATGACCTTGCAGAGCCCCTCAAACTTCTCCTTGAGCTCCTCCTTCCTCTTCTTCTCATCCTCAGTCTCATCAAGCTTCAGACCCTCCTTGGTGGCAGAGACGAGCTTCTTGCCTTCAAATTCCTTGAGCTGACCGACAGCATACTCATCAATAGCATCAACCATGTACAGGACCTCATAGCCCCTCTTCTTCAGCTTCTCCAGGAAGGGTGAGTTCTCTACAGCCTTCTTGCTCTCACCAGTGATGTAGTAGATGTCGTTCTGTCCCTCCTTCATCCTGGTGACATAGTCCTTCAGGCTGGTCAGCTCATCACCGCTCTTGGTGGAGTGGTACCTCAGGAGCTCAGCAATCTTTGTCCTGTTCTGGGAGTCCTCATGGATGCCAAGCTTCAGATTCTTGGAGAAGGCCTCGTAGAACTTGTTGTAGTCCTCCTTGTTCTCAGCAATCTCAAAGAAGAGCTCAACACACTTCTTCACGAGGTTCTTGCGGATAACCTTCAAGATCTTGTTCTGCTGGAGGGTCTCACGTGAGATGTTGAGGGGAAGGTCCTCAGAGTCAACAATACCCTTCACAAAGCTCAGCCACTCAGGGATCAGCTCCTCACAGTTGTCCATGATGAACACCCGGCGCACGTAGAGCTTGATGTTGTTCTGCTTCTTCCTGGTGTCAAACAGATCAAAGGGGGCCCTCTTGGGGACAAAGAGGACAGCCTTGAACTCAAGCTGACCCTCCACAGAGAAGTGCTTCACAGCCAGATGCTCCTCCCAGTCATTTGTCAAGCTCTTGTAGAAGGCAGCATACTCTTCCTTTGTGATCTCTTCTGGCTTCCTCATCCAGATTGGCTTCTGCTTGTTGATCAAAGACCACTCATGAGAAACCTCCTTGATCTTCTTCTTCTTCTTTTCCTTCTCTTCCTTGTCCTCATCAACATCCTCAACCTTGCCCTCCTCAGTATCCTTCTTCTCTTCCTCATCCTCATCATCAGAAATTTCCTTCTCGGTTGTCTTCTCGGTCCACAGGGAGATGGGGTAACTGATGAACTCAGAGTGCTTCTTGACAAGATCCTTGAGGCGACGCTCCTCGAGGTATTCCAACTGCAAGCAAACAATTCATAGATGAGTCCAAGCAACAGAAGCAGATTTCATGTAAAAGCACATAAACACACAGTACAAGCAATTGACTATAAGATCATGTAATTGGCATTGTAATGCATACAGAAATCTAAACAATAATAAAAATAAGAATATCACCAAAAATTTGCAACACATAAACAGAAGCAGATTTCAAGCAAAAATCTAAACAAGCAATTGACTTATAAGATCATGTAGTTGGCATTGTAATGCATACAGAAATCTATACAATAATAAAAATAAGAATATCACCAAAAATTTGCAACACGTCTGCATGATACATTTACATGTTAACTTCAGCACAATACACACATTACAGTCAAGAAGAGAAGTGGCAAGGAACTTATGTGATTATCAAACAATGATTGGAGGTCAACATCAGTATTTTATGACTAAGAGCACAACTTGCCAAATTGCAAGTTTAATTGTTTTCCGCTACAGAGTAGAGGAACCAAAAAGCAATGCACAGTAGAGAAACCAAAAAGCAGTGCACAGCAATCTATGGTTGTAATATCATCTGAAACAAAGGTGGCTATAATAAAATAACAAGTTAGGGTTCCCGCTTGGTGCCAAATCAATGATTACTCAGATCAGGATTTGGGCATCTACATCAAGGATTCAATGGAGTTAATGGCATTAAGGAACAGCACCCATTAAACACTAAGCACGAACCAGTAAATTATCATAAACAAAGCTTCTTATGATTATGAAAAGCTTGGTGACAATAAGCTAAAGCATAGCAGAAATCAATCCGGTACCAAACAGACAATCAATCTTAGTGACCAGAACTAGACAACTATCAGCATCAAAGTTATACAGTAAGCTAAAGCATAGCAGAAATCAATCCGGTACCAAACAGACAATCAATCTTAGTGACCAGAACCTATCAGCATCAAAGTTATACAGTAGACAAAAGTATTGTGATTTACATACTAGTACTCGACCACACAAAGTTGCATTAACAATAACGAGAATAGACTGCTTCTGCATACCTGATCTTCCTTCAGAAAGAGTGTCATCTTCGTGCCCCTGCCAAGGGGCTCCCCAGACGTGTCGCGAGTAACAGTGAACGACCCACCGGCCTGGGACTCCCACACGTACTGCTCGTCGTCGTTGTGCTTGGTGGTCACAACCACCCTCTCAGCGACGAGGTAGGCAGAGTAGAAACCCACACCGAACTGCCCAATCATGGACACATCGGCGCCAGCAGCGAGGGCCTCCATGAACTCCTTGGTCCCGGACCTGGCGATGGTCCCGAGGTTGTTGACGAGGTCGGACTTGGTCATGCCGATGCCGCTGTCAATGATGGTGAGCGTGTTGTTCGCCTTGTCGGGGACAATGTGGATGAACAGCTCAGGCTGCGCATCGAGCTTGCTCTTGTCAGTGAGGCTCTCGAACCTGATCTTGTCCAACGCCTGCAAAAATCACAACAAAACGATGCAGCAATTTAGACCCCCAAACTCTTACATACATCAACATATATAAGAAACGAAACCAACGGCCTTGCGCTCGCTAAGTATTAAAATCAAATCTCGAGAGATTCATAGATTTGGCTGTGTCTCTCTCAGTGCTCAGATCACACCATATTTACTAGTCAACTCGTCAAGCCGTAAAATGAAGGGATGCATACAGATTCGAGATGCGAGGGGATCATGTTCAGGGATGGATTCGGCGGACTTACATCGGAAGAGTTGGAGATGAGCTCGCGGAGGAAGATCTCCTTGTTGGAGTAGAAGGTGTTGATGATGAGCGATAGCAGCTGGTTGATCTCGGCCTGGAAAGCGAAGGTCTCCGTCTCCGTCGCCATGGCTGCCTGAATCCCGAGCTCGGAAAGCTTGCAGGAGGCGGCTAGGGTTGGGAGGGGTTTTCGGATCGAGAGGGAAAGCGAGGCGGGGGTGGACGACTATTTATGTGGCGGAGCGGTTCTAGAAGATTCCACATGGGCCTGGAAGCCGGCGAGACCGGACCATTGCCTCTCCTCTCTCTTTCAGACGGGTGGTGACCGTTCTTTGGGCCTCGCGGGCATGTGCTTTGAGTTCTTTCTGGCCCACCAAGTATTTTGTTTCCAATTATTGCATTATCTCGCATTAGAAAACAGGTGCTACCATAATTTCGCATGCTAATACAAAGAACGTTCTGGACACTGGTGGAAACGTTGAAAAAAAGACGTATATCCCCGTAATAATCTAGTTTTGGGTCTATTTGAGATACGGTATTTCAGAACAAAATTTTCTAAACATGTAGGTGAAAAGGGTTTAGTTTAATTTCACGCATGATCTGTCTCAAAAAAAAAGTCACGCATGATTTGGGGGAAAACACATATCATCCTTCAACTGGCGCAGATACAACAACATATGGAAAGGCTTAGCATGATATTGAAATCTGGCCTGCAAGGCTGCAACCGGTGCAGGTGCACAAGAATGCAGACGCTTCCGTACGCACAAAATTTGAGCTGGAACGGACCGGAACAGAATTTCAAGTCTGGTAGCTTCCACGTGTTTAACTCTAAGTACATAATCCTATGTCGAACTATCCTAATTTTACTGTACTATACAATAGCTTATACAGCTCTGTCCAAATGTCTGATTACAATTCTGACTTTCGGTCGCGGAGAAGGGTACTGTGTAGATTCCAGGAAGATGACCACTCCATATCACAAACTTTCGGTTATGGAGAAAGGTACTGTGTAGATTCCTGGAAGATGACCGTATCTGCAGCCATCAATCATGTCCTTCCAAATCACCAGGACCTCTAGATATCGTCAATTCTTTATCTGCATTTACATCCAAGAGCTATAGTTAGTCCGCAAGGAATAGATAGCTTAGTGAAGGACCATTTTGTAGATGCTGGCGATCAAGGAATGGGAATAAAGTGAGTAAATTCCGATGCTATGCCCCTTTAGGAAAGCGTATCTAAGCTACAGGGACGAGTTCTCTTACTGGGGCTATTATCCGGTGTCTCATCATTGTCGTCCCCATTTTGTGAGGTGAAAATGGGAGTAAGATAATTTTTGTCCAATAAAGCGAAAGAAGAGGTGCTGCAAGAGAGAAATTTAAGTACACCGGAGTGAGAAGAAGCACTTGCTGTGTATTGTAATAGTTAACGCAATTAATCAAGAATTAAAGGTTCTTCAAGTTAAAAAATCAAAACAAGAGCAGTAAAATTTCAATAACAAGAGCTGATTGGTTCACCTTTTCCTTAGATCTCTAAGTTTCGATTTGAATTTGCTTGAAGCGGATGCTTCATCATAATTTTGTCCCATGTAACCAGTGTCGTTGCCATCAGAGTTCTCCTGCATTTAGCAATCAAACCATTTAGAGTATTAAAACACCAGTAATGCTCATGGTATATACAAAGTGAATACAAGCTAAATTGAAAATATGGCCTTGAACAACATCAATGGTCCACTTGTAAGCACCAAAAGAACACCTTTTTATGGATAGTACCTGGAGCATTAAGGTTACAGTGCGTCGCAAAAGAATGAAACCACTTTATCATTGTTACACACTGCAAAAGAGCTTACCTCGTACAGATGTTGATAACGGTTGCTGTCCCCAATGACTTGTAGGGCTTCAAGCATTGTTCCAGTCGAGCCTCCAATTAGAAGTACCTTAAATATTACCATATGAGTTATTTATGGCCTGTCTGGAGGAACAGGAATTTTGAAATAATTCCACAAGGATCAATTCAGTCCTAATCAAGAAAAATTCTTGCATTTGAAGCAAAGACCCCATGATCTTGTATGATCACAAAATTCAGAGGCATACCATCCATATAGTTTCCATATAAACATTCTTGGTTCAATTTGATATTTTCCATATAAACATACTATTTTGATAGTTTCCATATAAACATTCTTTGCTGATGATGTGGTGCTAGTTGATGAGAGTAGAGCAGGTGTTAATAGGAAGTTAGAGTTGTGGAGGCATACGTTAGAGTCCAAAGGTTTCAGACTTAGCAGGACTAAGACCGAGTACATGATGTGCGATTTCAGTGGGACTAGATATGAAGATGGAGATGTCAGGCTTGATGGGCAAGTGGTGGCCGAGAAAGATACCTTTAGGTATTTAGGATCGATGCTGCAAAAGGATGGTGACATTGATGAAGATGTTAGGCATAGAATTTCAGCCGGTTGGTTGAAATGTCGTCAAGCTTCTGGTGTCCTCTGTGACAAGAGGGTACCACAAAAGCTAAAAGGTAAGTTCTATAGGACGGCGATTCGCCCGGCGATGCTATACGGTGCTGAATGTTGGCCTACTAAAAGGCGACATATACAACAACTGAGTGTAGCAGAGATGCGTATGTTGCGTTGGTTTTGTGGTCACACAAGAAGGGATATGATACGGAATGAAGATATTCGAGATAGAGTCGGAGTGGCACCAATTGAGGAGAAATTGACGCAACATCGGTTGAGATGGTTCGGACATGTCCAACGGAGGCCTCCTGAGGCGCCGGTGCGTAGTGGGGTTCTACAGCGGGCCAATAATGTTAAGAGAGGTAGAGGGCGACCCAAACTAACTTGGGACGAGTCGGTTATTAGAGACCTTAAAGAGTGGAATATCTCTAAGGATTTAGCTATGGATAGGAGCGCTTGGAGACTAGCAATTAATGTGCCTGAGCCGTGATCTTTGCTTTCTTTTCTGCTTTCCTCTAACTCTTTTTTTTTGACTTTTTGGGTTTCACCTCTAGCCTACCCCAACTAGCTTGGGACAAAAGGCTATGTTGTTGTTGTTGTTGTTGATATACTGTGGAAAGAATCACACCCAGCAACTTACAGTAAGTACAACAATAGACGTGGTAGCAGTAAAAATTGTCTCGCCGTGTCCATCAGGAAGATCATGAACCGACTGAAGAGCTAGGGCAAAAGCCATAGCTCCTCTGAGCCCTGAATAAGCAAAGCATCAGTATTTAGAAGCATGACGAGATAGTCTTTTTAGGAATTTCAGAGATATGACGAGATACTTTATGGCAGATTCATCAAAAGAGAACATATTTTATAGCATACATACCACTATACCAAAGAGCCTGCTGATATTGCCTAGGTATTTGGCAATGTGGCGGCCGTGCCAAATTCAGTATGTATGCACAAGAAAAGACGTTTGCAGCCCTTCAAAACGAAAGGAGACAGGAACTTACATTTTAATATTTGTAATATAGCTAAGCAGCCTAAACAGTAACCACAGAGAAAATGTACGGTATTTTCCAAAAGTTCAGCAATCAAGTAGAGACACATCCCAAACCCAAGCAAATAATGGGGGTATATTTCAATCGGCCAGATACCTTGCAAGTAATATGAAGATCTGCATGTCATTGACAAAAGATTAAGGAAGCAACAGAAATGGAAACATATTTCATGAAATAGAATGTAGAAGTAGAGGTTTAGTAGTTTCAATCCAATGGAAGGATCGTTCAAGAAAAAAACATCCAATGGAAGGATACGATTGAGAAAAATATGAATCCAATATGTGACCAGCTTTGACGTTCCATTGCGATATCAAATCCCATGTATATGAACCTGCATAAAAGCACAGCCAACTCATCATCTAGAGACTAGAGTTGTTTGCATATGCAAACTGAACTACAGTATGGCTTACACGAAAGCTTCTGCTAGTGATGAAAGAAGATGGAAAAAACGAGCTGTGAAACGCTGAGAATCTTCTGATAGATTTGAGAATGTGTACCTCTTCATCACCTGAAAGTAAAACTATTTTTAGTAAGCAATCCAGTTAAAGTAAAAGTTGGTTATTGAACTTGAACTTTGCAGTTAGAAACCCAGAAGATAAATGGAAGCACTTTCCTAGTCCAGTGATAAATTTAGCTTATATAAAGCCCAGAACAAGATCAAAAGCAACATTATCAGAGTTCAACTTACAATACCAGTGAAGAGAATAGAAACAATGCCGGATAGACCAATGCCTTCAGCTAGCATGTACCTAGTGTAAATGACAGTAACTAACAGAAACGTTTAAACAAAACATAACTAAATGAAGTTCAAATAAGGCTTACGAGAAGTATGGGAAAAGCACGAATAAGCAACTCTCCAGATTATGAAGGCTGAAAATGATATAAAATTAGTTGCCTATGTGATGAGTTCCAGTTACGTACAAAATACATATCTGCCATCTTTTACTTACTTCTCAACTCCAAGTGCTGCATACTTGAAGAGGTTTGACTTAATTAAGGAGTAGCAATACTAAGATGTGACTTGGCAAAAGTACAAAAATTCATTTGTGTGGTGCAACCATGCAAGAAACTTTGTTTGAAAAAAGTTGTGGGGTCTTTTCTTTGTTTCTCTTTTTTTTTTTGGTTTAGGATCTAATGCAGTTTTTGGCAGTGTACAAGCTGTCAGCCCTGTTAGTGGCGGCCTTTAGCTTTCTTCCACTGAAAAAACAAATCTCTCTATGAATGTGACGGTTGAACCTTATGAAAGAAGACAAACCTCCCTCACAGCTTTCACAACTAATCATGTTTATTTTCATGAAGTAAAGTTAGGATTAAATTAAAGGATATGAGAGCAGAAATGAGTCCAACACCAATGCCTACATGAAAAAAGGTCATCAAAATATAAAATGTTAATCAATATATAAATGTTATGTGATCATAAAAATATCAAAAGCAAATAATCTGATTAAGAAAATTAAGATTATAGGCTTCTGGGAATCTTTTATGATATGAATAAAGAGTTATGATATACCTGATGTCATTGATCCGACAAAATTCTCCAGAAACCTCAGAACTACTAGGAAAAAGTTTTGTCCAGAAGTGTGTGTTCTCATAGATGCCATACTCCTGAAGGTTAAAGCTATTCAAAATAGGATTCTTGGAAAAAGAAATAAGAAAAAGGCACGCAACGGAAATGTATCTCAGAAATCACATTCCGCACCTGTACAAGGATATAGCCACCTTAATTGACAGACCATAGGAGGGCACCGAAAATTATGTGAGCATCAATAGAACAAATTTAAATAAAGATTATTAAGTAGGGAAAAATTTCTGCATACAGCATCATTTAAAACTGATTCTCCAAACACCAGTGCATAGAGATTTGTATCAGTGCCGAGTTCCTGCATTTTTTGTAATTGTTTCTTTCAAGATAGCAGTAGATATGAGAAGTATGCAATCATTTGTTTCAGTATAGAAGTAAAGCATGCGTGCAATCTTTTGAGTATTTGAGAAGCGGTGGCAAAAACCTGAAATATAGACAAAACTGTTACAGGATCTGTTGCTGACACGAGAGCACCAAACATCATACACTCAACCAGTGGGAGCCTGTAGATAATGTATATTAACCCAGCAAGGTAGCTGAAACAAGACGTGTAAATTAGATTATTACCTCCAGTTAATAATGGAATAAATAGAAGGGAATATTTATAAAGGCAATAGAAATGGTTCTTACACTAGTAGACCTGTAACGATTGAGGCAATGAAGGTTCCTAGGATTGCGAATGTTATGATAGCACCGAAGTTCGAAAAGAATGGTTTCTATAAATGAAAAAAAAAGAAATAATGATAGTATGATTAACTGCACCTGATATGCTAAGAAACTAAGAGGCTTAAGAATCCAACACTTACTGGTGCTAAGCTGAACCCGGACTGGGTAAGATGAAGTCAAGTAAAACATGACAAACTTCACAAGAAGTAAAACTAAGAAACAAAAACAGAATACAATCAAGGATATAATATGATTGGAGGCAGTAAGAAGAGAAGGAAGAAGTCCTCCCGAAAATTAAACCATCTCCTGAATAACAAGGAAAGAAAGAAAGCATACATCAGATGGTGTTCAGAAACTAATAACGATGATGCTTTTGCTGGGAGTGATTTCGTCAACCAAAAGGAATGAGTAAAAGGTGTAGCATATGAACCTGGTGCTTTTCTGGGTGTTTGATATGTTAGCAAGCCCTCCAACAATCATCCCTGATACAAAAAAAAAGGGGTATTAAATGATTTCTCAATTCTCAGACACGGGTTGCAAACCCAAAAGCTTCAGCTTACCAAAAGAAGCTTGTATAACTATAGTTAAGTCCTACAGTACGGCGGTGCAGTCCGTGCATTTTCATTCATCAGAACCATCCCCCACCGCCCAGGTCCCACAGCAAAAACGCTCTCCTAAGCCAGCTGAACATTGGGTTTGGTCGAACATTCCCAAACCCTAAACGATACGCCCTCAACTTACCACCAAACAAAGAGTTCAGACAGCACGGTGGCATCACCCACGATGATCACGGCCACAATTATATCCCCACGACTAGGATTTGGAATCCCTAGCTCCAAGTGTGCTGGTCGGCATTTCGAAATTGTAATTACAGGCCATTTGCAAAAGCCTCCGAGGATCAAGCTGGCGGGCCGGGGGTATAATACGCGTACGCACCGATGAGGAGGGAGCCGCTGGCCTCGGGGAGGTAGTAGAACTTGCGGCGGCGGAGGATGTGCCCGAGCACGAACGAGAGCACGAGCATCGATATCTGGAGCAGGATGCCGACCCCCGCCGCCTGCTGCTCGTCCACCGTCCCCGGCGATCCGGTGACCGAAGCCACCACATGAGGCGCCGCCGCCGCCGCCGCGGCAAGCCCCGTCGCCATTCCCCCGCACCACCTCCACCTCGAGCTCGCTCCTCCCCGCGTGCCTCTCCGGCGATTCGTTCGCCTCGGGTTCGTGCGTGCGAATTTCGCTCGACGGTGACGCGGTCGACGCCTCCTCTCCTTCCGTTGCGGGCTGGGGGAGACTGGGCCCGGCCGAACGGAGAGGCGATGAGCGGGGGAGGCGGAGACGGACGGTCGCGGATGCGTTTCCTTCTGGTCGGACGGACTGGATTGACGACGACTTGGTTGTGGGCCACGACAACATGGCAGTTGGATGGCAACCGGCGGGAAGAATGACGGGCCTTGGGCCTGTTGGGTCGGATAGTAACAGTTTCTCATTACAAACCCGTCGTTTACCTTCTTACCAAACCATTTCTATTTCGGCTCAAAAAAAAAAAAAACAAACCGTTTCTATTCCTTTTTGCAAATAAACCATTTCAATTTCTCAACTTTAGCCTATCCCTTTTCTCAAAAAAAAGAAAAAAACTTTAGCCTATCCCTTTTCTCAAAAAAAAAACTTTAGCCTATCCCTTGATTTTTATGTCTACTAGGTGAAGTTGAGCCATGTCCGTGTTTCGCGACCATAGTAAAAGACAGGGGCTTTTGGCACCAAATATTTGCGACTACAGTATTTTAGCAGGAGAAGCCCAAGCCGCGTGAAGTCGTGCCGAAGGGTCTCATTGTCTCAATTCTGTCATGGTTTTGCTGTCATCTATGTCAAATAGCTTGTCAAATATGCTGAGCAGCTTCTATGCAGGCTTTCTGCTTCCCTACCTCCAAGCTGTACTATTTGTTTCCTTAGGATAAACTTTGGTCTACAATAAAATATTTTTAATTTTTAGTACGAATCATACAATGTTAACATTATAGAAACCGGCTGTGAGTTAAGGTTTATTCTATAACGAAATAAAATGAAGCGGGCATAAAATACAAAGGAGGAGCCTAGAAACTGACTCGATCGGATGGAACTACGGCCGCGGGCGGCCGCGTTCCCATCGCTGTGTGGCACGGGTGCAAGTAGTGCACTCTCTGCTCGCCACGTCGCTCCATGAACCAGCGAGGTGGCATGGCGCCCGTCTCTAGGCTCCTAACTCACGTGACGACCCTGTATAAATCGAGGTCTGACTCCGTCGTATAGGATCACAGGAGATCAAGCTAGCATACCCAATCCACAGAGCACAAGACAGTGAGGCAGCAGATCAAGCGATCGGAGAGAGTCCACGGCGATGGAGGCGACCAGGGAGCGGCGGCAGCAGCAGCAGCAGCGAAAGGCCGCCGACGAGGGCGACACGGTGCAGCTGCCGACGGAGACGAGCCCATACGTGCAGTACGATGGCCTGGAGGACTACAAGATGCGCGGGTACGGCGCGCAGGGCCACCTCCCCGTCTCCGACGTGCCCCACGGCGGCTCCGGCACCGACGCGCCCACCGTGCCGGGCAACGCCGTCCCCGTGGCGAAGGCGAAGCGCAACGACGACGCCCAGCCGCAGCGAGGCCAGGGAGGAGGGGACGCCGGCCGCCGTGGCGACACGGCCACCGACGTCGTCAACCGCCACGGCGTGCCGTAGCTTAGCTTTTCTAGCAGCAGGGTCTCTTCAGTGGGCGCGCGCGTTCATGGCCGATGGGCAACCATGAACGACCCTTGTCGTCAGTGTCGTGTCCCTGTGTATTCCACTGTGTAAGTATAAACAAGTTTGCAGCTAAAATAATGGGCCCAGCTTTCACGAATATGTCACTCCACTTCTGGGAGAATTAGAAACTGTTGTTGGTTTTCTCTAATTCAATTACGAAATGCACGGAACAAATGGCTGCAATTGCCCGGGACACTTCCCCCTTCTTCCAAGTTCCAACACGGTTAAGCCTGTCAGTTGCCAGTGGCATGGATAACATCATCGATAGGAAAAAGGGTTCTCGTTTGTTGCAATACTCCATTTTTCTTTCAGAAAATTATCGCTTGCTGCACTTCGACGAGAGCCTCGCTTATAGCAAAGGCCGCCGACGGAGGCGTGGCAGGGCATACATCAAACTAAAAGCACCACCACCGGCCACGCAGCTCCAGCTCGGTGTCCGACATCTCGAGGCTGCCCTCTGCACACATGCATGGAGGCTCAGGGTCGTGCGGCTTGGGATCGTCGACGAGGATCTTGACGGCCTGGTGGACGGTGTCGGCGGCAGCGCCGCCGCCCGTAGTGCCATCGGCTTTCTCGTCAACTGGCACGGTACCCGCATACCCGGACATACGCAGGGGCCATCGTCTTGCAGTGGGCGGCCGGCCACGGCCTCTCGGCCGGGCTGGCAACGGAGGAAGGAAAGGCATGGCCATGGCATCCTCGGCCCGCACCTCGCTCTTCCTTATCGTCTCGAGCATGGCCTCGAGGGAGCTCCTCGGAGCGGCCGCGGCGGAGGGCATCACCACCGAGAAGGATGGCCCGATCGCGCAGAGGAGGCAGCGCAGGAACCATGCAGCCAGGATATTCAGCACCTTCATTACGGCGAGATGATGGCCAGATTGGTGGGAGGATGGGTTTTGTGATCGGGTCTATGTGTGCTTCAGTGCTTGCTGATTGGGCAGGAAGTTTATACGGGCGCCGATCATGGGGAAATAAGGAAGAATAACATCTGAAAAGGGATAGTGAGGAGAGCACGCGCGAGTTTTGTGCAGAGTTTTCGGCTTGATGATGCTTATTTCCTTTCAGTATCGCGTTACAGTACACCTCGTGATCATCGCATTTGCACTATATACTATGTATAAATCGTTCTATCAAATGACCGATGGCAGACGTGCGCCGCGCAGATTGACGACAGACTTACTCTGCTCAGGTGCAGCCCTTGGCGCCGAACCCGATCTTCCGGTTGGCCACGTCGTAGACGACGGCGAAGGTCTTCTGCTGCGTGTTCCCGAGGATGGAGATGCTGGTGTCGTCGCCGTTGGACGCGAACGCCAGGCACGCCTGCGACACCTTGGACACGTACAGCACCCCGCTGAAGTCGAGCCCCACGGCGGCGCCGCCGTCGAACACCAGCGCCACCGACGGGATCTGCACCGTCGCGTGCCCCGTGAAGTCGTAGCACGTGTCCAGGATCGACAGCGCCGGCGCCCTCTTGTACCCGCGCATGTACCGCGCGAACGACGACCGGAGCGCCCGGTACGCTGTCGCCGGCAGCCGCGTGATCACCGTGCCCGAGTCGATCACCGTGCCGGGCGCCCTGAACACCGCCGCGGGGACCTTCACCGTCCGGCCGGCGACCCTGATCCCGACGAGGTTGAGGTAGTAGAACGACGGCGTGTCGGCGCGCGACGCCATCGCCGTGAACCGCGCGCCGGGCGGCGCGGCGGCGCCGAGGGACAGGTACCCCGCGGCGCTGGGCGAGGAGGGCAGGCAGTAGGAGAACCCGGCGCCGTACTTGGCCGCCGCCTGCGAGGCCAGCGAGACGCCGGCGCGGCCCAGGCCGACGAGCCCGTCGGCCTTGCCGAACAGGCCGGAGTCGGCGTCGCCGCAGCCGAAGACGAACCCCTGGAGCGCGTCCGCGCCCAGCGCCAGCGTGTCGCGCGCGAGGGCGCCGTCGGTCTGGGACTGGTCGCCGTAGACGACCTCGTACCGGCACCTCCCCGACGCGCAGGTGCCCGAGTCGAGCTGCCGGCACTCCGGCGCGCCGCAGGGCACGGCGGCGTAGGTGGACGACATGGCCGGGTCGAAGAGCGGGTCCTGTTGGTCGTAGCAGTCTCGGCAGGGCTTGCACTGCACCCACGACAGGTCGCTGCCGGTGTCGAAGACCACCGAGAAGTCCTTCCTCGGCGTGCCGAGGCCGACGGAGACGATGTAGTTGCCCGTGCCGAGGGACAAGCCCTTGCGCGCCGGCAGGGACACGCCCTTGGAGGCTTGGGCAGGGTTGGCCGCCGCCGGCGCGGCGCGGGAGGCCCTGCGGTGGATGGAGTCGACCCTGTCCTGGTCCCGGTCCAGGATCTCCGCGTGGGACGGCGCGCCGCCGCCGCTCCGAGCCAGCAGCGGCGAGCACGGGCCGTGCCGGTGCACGACGCTGAGGCCCGACGAGTTGGACGCTGCTGCAAAACATCGCGAAAGACAAACATTAGCAGGGTTTTTGGTGACTACTGCTTCCGAATTTGTTTCTATTCGTAGTGTACAGTATGAATTTTTAGTTTAGCTCGTGCATTTTATTGTCTAAGATAATTTTTTAGATGTTGCACGACACGTTTGAGTGCTTACTAGGGATTAGATTCGCCATCACTATTGTTCCAGCTAACAAGGCACCGAACGGCATAAAATTGGTGCGGCTGAAATCATTTGGGGTGCATGTTTTCTACGGTTGGTTGGTCACGTCAAGAAATACTCTTGTGCGACTGTTTGTTGCCTCATGGTGCATTCCTTTTTACTATTTGTGTACCTAACCAGCGGTGGCTAGTGGTGCAAATGCGCCACACGGCCAGCTTGTCAAATTGCGTTCCTTTATAGACTTCGGCATAAAGCTAGGCTATCTGCTCCCGTTGACTGGCGTCCGTGCGTACTAGATTGAGTAGTACATACTACGTAATCTCTAGGAAAACAGTAGGAATTCCGTGTAGGATTGTTGTTATTCAGCCGCACAACATTTGCTTATGACGTGTTCACTTGGAACAGAGACCACACACCACTACCAGAATGCTTCACATCCGCCCGCCTCGGTCATTTTTGGACCCGGTGCTGATGGGGCTTCAGCACCAGGTCCAACGGCTAGGAGCGGGGGCGGCGCTGCGGGGTGTCAGGGCGGATACATTAGCACCGGGTCGTGGCGAGACCCGGTGCTAATGCCCCCCCTTTAGCACCGGTTGCAGCCAGCAAACGGTGCTAATGTGCCCGAGGCCATTTAGCACCGGTTGCTGGCTGCAACCGGTGCTAATTGGTGCACATTAGCACCGGGTCTTGCCACGACCCGGTACTAATGTCTTTTGTATATAGCACATTCTTCCTCCCCCGGCCGAGCCAGCTGAACACTTAGACGCTGTGTTCATGCTGCTCGGCCGTGGGAGGGGAGGTGCTGCCCAAATTTTTTTCAAAATTTGTGAAGATTCTACTCATCTAAGGAGCACTACAAGGTACACTCTTTCATTCTCTAATGTTTTATTTAGCTTGTAATCCTTCTATGATTTAGAAATAGAGGGATTTGTGAATCAAAGTAAAGCTAGTTAGAGAGAGCTTGTGTTCTTGGAGGAGAGAGGAGAGAGCTTGAGTTCATGGTGGAGAGAGTGTTCATGTTGTGTTTTAAATGGAGAGAGAAGGCAAGCTAATTAGTATTTTGTTTTGTATGACTTGTGAATAGTTATAAGGCTTATGTATTTTATTTATTAGAGAGGTTTATTTATTAAAAGTTGGAATAGTTATTTATTAATTTAATGAAATATATATTATTAGTTATTTATTAAAAGGTAGAATAGTTATTTATTTATTTAACAGAACGTATATTTATTTATTTAATGAATATAGTAATGTAGTTTTAGAAATTTATTTATATAATGGAATATATATTATAATTTGTATTTATTTATATATTAAATTTTTTATCTTTAAATTGTATTGTATATTTGTTATTGGTTAATAATGCAGATGAATAGACAATGGATGTACGGGGACCCCCACGCTCAGGCGTTCCGTGATGGCCTTAGGACGTTTCTCGATGCCGCAGAGGCTAACAGGACGCCGTACGGTTTCATGTTCTGCCCATGCACCCATTGTAAAAATATACAATCGTACAAACAAAGAGGTTGTCTTCAAGTGCATTTGATGAGGCACGGTTTCATGAGGAATTATTCTGTTTGGACGAAGCACGGTGAAAGAGGAATTCTAATGGATGAAGATGAAGAAGACGAGGCCGATGACGACATTCCGTTATTGGCTCAATACTACGGTTCCTTTGCATATGCTGCAATGGGTGATGCCGATGAGGAAGATGTTGCTCGGGAAGGCGATGCTCAGGAAGATGTTGCTCAGGAAAATGAACCTACTGATGGACTCGGGCAAATGTTGCGTGATGCCGAGAAAGACTGCGACAATGATAAGGAACTGAAAAAGATACAGCGCATGTTGCAGGACCACAAGACTGACCTGTACCCAGATTGCAAAGAGGGGCTAAAGAAGTTGGGTAGCACACTTGAACTTCTGCAGTGGAAGGCAGCAAATTGTGTTACTGATAAGGGTTTCGAGGAGCTACTGAAACTCGTAAAGAAGATTCTTCCAGAGGGTAACAAATTGCCATCGACGACGTATCAAGCAAAACGTGTTGTTTGCCCTCTCGGTTTGGAGGTGCAGAAGATACATGCGTGTACTAATGACTGTATCGTCTATCGCGGACAGTACGAACACTTGGATCGTTGTCCGGTTTGCACCTGCGCACGATACAAGATCAGGCGGGACGACCCTTGTGATGTTGGGGGAGAGCGTTCTAAGAAAAAAATCACTGCGAAGGTGATGTGGTATTTCCCTCTGATACCCCGTCTAAAGCGTTTGTTCAGGAACAAAGACCATGCCAAACTGATGCGCTGGCACAAAGAAGAACGTAAGCAGGATGGCATGTTGAGACACCCCGCCGATGGATCCCAGTGGAGGAACATCGACAGAGCATTCCCAGAGTTTGATGCTGATGCGAGGAATGTTAGGCTTGGTTTAAGTACCGATGACATGAACCCTTTTGGTGAAATGAGCAGTAGCCATAGCACTTGCCCCGTGACTGTTTGTATCTACAACCTACCCCCCTGGCTCTGCATGAAGCGGAAGTTCATTATGATGCCAGTGCTCATCGAAGGCCCAAAGCAACCTGGCAACGACATTGATGTGTACCTAAGACCATTGGTTGACGAACTTTTGCAGCTGTGGAAGAATGAAGGTGTTAGCATGTGGGATGAGGACAAGCATGAGCAGTTTGACCTTCGAGCACTGCTTTTCATAAGCATCAACGACTGGCCTGCACTAAGTAACCTATCAGGACAATCAAACAAAGGATATAAAGCATGCACTCACTGTTTAGAGGAAACCGAAAGCATGTATTTGAAACATTGTCATAAAGTTGTGTACATGGGTCACCGTCGATTCCTTTCGGCGAAGCATGAGCTACGAAAGAAATGTGCGCATTTTGGCGGGAATGCTGACCGCCATACAAAGCCGAGACACCGGAGTGGAGAAGAGCCCAATCGACGGCTCTTTAGTTTTTCCCGAGGACTTGCGAGAACTAGCTCAGCGTCTCCTCGATATCCTCAGGGCATCTGAGAGGGGAGAATTTGTTGCTGATAGAGACATAGATGAGCTAACCTATGCCTTAGGGAACAAGGAGCATCCTGGACGGACGCGCGGCGTAGGCACAAGCATCTCATGGAAGAAAGGTTTCCAAGAGCACGCCGCCACCTATAGGAGCCGTTCGAGGAAGAAGGCCGAATATGAGCAGAGGGTGAGGGACCTAGAGCAAACGGTTGCCGCCCAGGGCTCAAAGCTCCAAGAAATGGAGTCAGAGATGGAGCGACGGATGAAGGTAGCATGGCTGCAGATACAACAAGCCACAGGCGGGACCGGTTCCACAGAGCATGCACCTCTCCAACAAGCCGCAGGCGGGACCGGTTCCACAGAGCATGCACCTCTCCAAGATGCGGCCCTTATTAGCCCTCCACAACAATATCAAAGCAGTCACGCTTCCACACAGGCCGCTGAAGCGGTCCGTTACCCCGTGGATGAAATAACTCAACGGACCGCGTGCGAGCTTGTCGTCAGGCAGAAGAACTTAGCTGTGGTGGTACGTATGCGACCTTAGTTCGTACTGCATACATTTCACCGTAAATACCATTCATTTACTAACTTTCTTTGTGACTACTAAATTATCAGGTCACATACGGTATGATCAAACGTGTGGAAGAAGGGCAAAAATGGCACTGCAATGACATTCGACATGGTTACGTACCTGTTGAGGTGGAGCAAGTCGTCACCAACTGGGAAGACTTGGAACTTGACATCCCCGGAGGTGACGGAGAAACAAAACTCGGTCAGTGTTCTCACTGCATCATTCTATGGAGCAAGGCAGACGTCGTCATACCCGGTACACCTGCGGCTACCAACAAGCCTCCGTCACCTCCACCGTCTCCAAGAGATCCACCGGATCATGACGATTCTCCGGGAGCTCCTGATGCAAGCCCGTCTCCTCCGCCGAAGAGGTCTCCGTCTCCTCCGCCGCGGAGGTCTCCGCCCCCTCCGCCGAAGAGGGGACGCCGCACTAAAGCCTCTGCCCCCACTCCACCAGGGAAGAAGGCGCGGAAAACCAGAGAGAAGCCCGCACTAGAGAAAAGGGCGGGTGAGAAGACTCTAGAGGAGCTCGAAGCCTCGGTCAAAGCAGACACAAAGAGGCAAATGGCCGAGTGGAGGAAACAACCGGAGCCGGAGCCGAAGCTTGATCCCACTGTCGTCAAGTCATTCCTCGGTAATTTGAGCAAGGGTCAACAGAAGGAAGTAATAGTAACAGACTATGACCGCTCATTACTGAAATCTCGCCGGAAGCGGAAGGCTGCAGATAAGGAGGCGGGCTCATCCAAAAAGGTTCCTCAGCTCGGCGAGCAACCTCAGCGGCCCTTGGGTCCATTGCCATCTCTGGACGAGATTAACGTGCAACGAGTAATGGCCGAGACTGGACTATCCAGAGCGCAAGTCCTGGGGGAAGAAGAGGTGCCTGTAAACACAACGTTGAAGTGATCGTTTAAGCTTGGCGAGCCTATGGTCCCTCCTGAAATGGAGAGCAAGCTACAGACGAAGGTGCGCCGATTCCATGAGTGGTACTTGGAAGAATCAAGAAGGAATAAACAGCGCATGATCAAAGTAGGCGTGAAGGACCATGATTTCTACAATGGTGACGAGGATTGGGTCTGGCTGAGGTTTCAGGATATATATGAGCTGTACCATCGCGACGCCATGGACGTGGATTTGATCACCTGTTGGACACTGTAAGTACTTTGTTGTTGCTTATAATTCACAGTTTGAAAACAATAATTCCAATCTATGCTGATGCGGGCTTTATTTATTACTTAACATATGCAGAATGGAGATTCAAAAATGTCGGAGATCCTCAATATATGACGTTGGTTTCGTGGATCCTCGAAGGATAAGTGAAGAAATGATATTGATGAATCCTGAGGAAACATATGGAAACCTATACAAGTATATTAAGTAACAAAATTACTGCGACTCCATACTAATCCCGTACAACATCGAGTGAGTACATACACAGGCTTCTTCTTATACTGTCTGTGTACTATTTCATTTCTGATTATAATGTATACATGTATACAGATTCCACTGGTTCCTAATAATATTGTGTCCTGACCGGGGTGTCGTGAACGTCTTTGATTCATTGCACACTCCAAAAGAAAAACTACAGAACATCATGGACATGATGACAATGTGATGTATATTTTCCCCTACTTAATTCACCCCTTACACTCACAATGACTTAACTCAATTTTTTTGTTCGCAGGGCCTGGAATCAATTTCGTCAAGAACACCCGGGTATTCAACATGAAACACTAAAATGGAACATTGGCTTTCCGGTAAGCAAGTAATTTGTACATGTAGGCCCCGGCTAATATATTATATGAATTTTACTTAATTTCTTTTGGTCGATAGTGTGCCAAACAGGGGAAGGGAAATAATTTATGTGCATACTATGTTTGCGATTACATGTGGAATTGGGGACATAAAAAGCTTACACAACACGCTATTATGGTACGTAATAATAAACACATTTCTATTATTATTAAGTGCACAATTATTGTCTCCAACTCGGCGGATTAAATATCTTTCAATTATTTGTAAATTATAGATGTTGAGCCTGAAGGAAGAGTCTCTAGAGCTAGAAAGAATTGACGCAATTGCAGAACAGCTCGTCGGATGGATCTGGGACGAGGTCGTCAATCCCCGAGGAGAATTCCACATGCCAATACTGGAGGACGTGCCGGACAGTTCAATAAGTCGTCAATCTTAATTAAGTAGAAAATACAGTTTAAATATATATAACTCGAGTTGACATGCATGAATATCTACTTTTGTAATATATATGTCTTCTATTTTGATGAAATGTCAGCTAATATGAATATAGAGTCGGCCGAATACGCATTAGAATACATGTATTAGAATATATACGTATAAACACGTATATAGACGTGCATGCATGGCTACTGAAAAAAACAAAAAAAAAGAAATCTGGGGCCTTTAGCACCGGTTGCAGACAGCAACCGGTGCTAAAGTCAGGGCCTTTAGCACCGGGTTGTGTATGGAACCGGTGCTAAAGGCCCTGCTAAAGGCGCTGCGGGGCAGGCCCTTTAGCACCGGGTCGTGGCTGCACCCGGTGCCGGTGCTAAAGGGGTACCCCTTTAGCCTCGGTTTAGTTGCACCGGGTGGGAAACCCGGTGCTAAAGGGCTTTCCCACCCGGTGGAAATGTTGATCATTCTGGTACTGCACACACACAACATCCTAAGTTGACCACATAACCCAGCTTCAAAAATATGTTAACATGGGACCAAACAAAATATACTGTTTGGTAACTTTTGCCACTTGTAAGAGGTTTCGTGTATCCTTTGGGTCGGTTTTGAAAGATGTTTAATTTCGAAATTACCGATGTGTTACTGATAGACGACCTCGTATCAGCTATTCAGCTCTATGTATGGCCCTGTATTTTCTTGTCCATGCGTCGTCGCACTGCTAACCTACCATGCTTTGTTTTTTTATAAAAAAACAAGTTACAAAGGGAACACAGCGACCATATGCTTCCAGTTCTAATCGGGATCAGGAACTAGAAGTCAGGATCGGGGGGAGAAAACGCAACAGTGAAAGAAGATAGGGGTCAACGAATGAGGCCTACCTCTGGCGGCCGTGCAGGCCGCGCTCGGCAGCAGCGAGCTCACGCTCACGACGTGCCAATCGGGGGCGCCGCCGCTGCCCTCACCAGCCGCCGATGCCGCGAGCGCCGCTACCGCGAGGACGACCGCCAGGCAGCCGCCACGGGACAGAGCGCGCCGCGCCACGGGCGCCATGACCATGAGCGAGAGACTCGAAGCTCTCTCTAGGCACCTGCTAGCTATCACTAGCTCGGTTGCCGCTAACCACTCCAATGATCAGAGAGCGCCTCGGTTGAGACTTGGAGACGACAGACGACGCGACGCGCGCCGAGGCTTATATAGTGGTGGACGGAGGAGGGAAGGGACCGCGCGCTAGCTAGCCGCGGGGCCCCTGCCACTACCAGAATCCTTCACATCCGCCCGCCTCCTCCGCCTCGGCCATTTTTGGACCCGGTGCTGATGGGGCTTCAGCACCGGGTCCAACGGCTAGGAGCGGGGGCGGCGCTGCGGGGTGTCAGGGCGGACACATTAGCACCGGGTCGTAGCAAGACCCGGTGCTAATGCGCCCCCTTTAGCACCGGGTGCAGCCAGCAACCGGTGCTAATGTGCCGAGGCCATTTCGCACCGGTTGCTGGCTGCACCCGGTGCTAAAGGGGGCGCATTAGCACCGGGTCTTGCCACGACCCGGTGCTAATGTGTCCGCCCTGGCCGAGCCAGCTGAACACTTAGGCGCTCGGCCGTGGGAGGGGATGTGCTGCCCAAATCACCGGGCACACGAGCCACATCACCAGGCGCCACGTCACCGGGCGCACACGAGCCACGTGACTGGATGAACAAGAACAATTTTTCTTTTTAATCTATGTATAAAAGTTGTAACTAGTCGTTCTCCCTCGTACAAACTCCAAAAAAGATCATTTTTCTTCCTAAAAATTCCTAAAATCATACTCTATCAAGTTATGAAACTTATTATTTTGAAAAATCTTCTCGTGTGAGACTGGTTGAACAATCCAAATTTTGAATTAAAAATGACAACTACAACCAAGGTTTTTTTCACACTAGGTGATGTCAAATGAAAAAGTGATGAATACCAAAGTTTCATATTTCATCATGATCTACAATCTTTATTTAGGTCATTTTGTCATTTTCAAAAGTGGTAATAACATGTAGTACAAATTTGACAAGTCTCTAACAAAGTTTTAGAAACTATGCAAGTGAATCTAGGATTAATGAATAATGTATACTACCACTTTCTCAAATGCAAAAATGACTTAAATAAAGATTGTAGATCTTGATGAGATATGAAATTTTGGTATTCATGACTTTTTCATCTGAGACCATTTAATGTTCCAAAATCTTTCTTTTAGTTATCAATTTTTGTAATTTATAAGATTTTCTAGTAATTTATAAGATTTTCTAGTAATTTATAAGATTTTCTAGTAATTTATAAGATTTTATAGTAATTTATAACATTTTCTATTAATTTTTAAGATTTTCTATTAATTGATAAGATTTTCTAGTAATTTATAAGATTTTCTATTAATTTATAAGATTTTCTAGCATTTTATATTGATTTTCTAGTAATTTATAAGATTTTCTTATTTAATATATATTTTTAATAGGTATTAATAACTGAATTAAAACAAGTATTAATAACTATATATTAAAAACTATATTTATAAGATTCCCAAATAGTAGCCACCGGTGCTAAAGGCCGGTTTGGAAACTGGCGCCAAACGAAAATTTGGGGCCTTTAGCACCGGGTTGATCTAAAATCCGGTGCTAAAGGCCCCCAATTTTCGTTTGGCGCCAGTTACGGCCTTTTAGCACCGGGTGTGCCAGACCCGGTGCTAAAGGGCCTTTAGCACCGGGTGGTGGGAAGGTCCGGTGCTAAAGGGGGGCCTTTAGCACCGGGTCGTGGCTGCACCCGGTGCTAAATGCCCCGGCTCTATATAGCCTCGCGCCGGCCCCCGCCCCCGCAGCACTTCGTCTTCCCCCAAACCGCCGGCCCTCCTCCTCGCCTCGCCC
This sequence comes from Echinochloa phyllopogon, assembly GCA_033239725.1. Taxonomy (NCBI): domain Eukaryota; kingdom Viridiplantae; phylum Streptophyta; class Magnoliopsida; order Poales; family Poaceae; genus Echinochloa; species Echinochloa phyllopogon. The sequence goes on along the minus strand of BTCW01000002.1, from coordinate 40,775,309 downwards.
CCTTCTCTTCTTTTCTTCTCCCTTCCTCTTCTCACTTTGTTTCTTGGTTCCCTCTCCAGCGGCACGCTCGGGCGGACGGCGAGCGGCGGCGCTGCAGGCAGGTTGGCGGGCGGCGCTGCAGGCGCGCAGGGTAGGCGGCGTTGGCCTGCAGGCACGCAAGAAGGCAGGCTGGTTGGCGCGTTGGCCTGCAGGCACACGGGCGGCGCAGGCAGCCGCGCCCGGGTGGGCGGCGCGCTGGCTGCTGGGCGGCGCAAGAAGCCGCGCTCGTGCTGGTGGGTCTTGTGCTCGTGGTTGAAATTGAAATGCTGAGTGTTGAATCTTGAGTCTTGTAATGAAGGTGCTCGTGGTTGAAATTGAAATGCTGAGTGTTGAATCTTGAGTCTTGTAATTAAATTTCTCTGTTGGATCTCTAATGTTGTAATCCAAATTTCCCTGTTAGATCTTGGATATTGTAATCTAATTTGAGCTATCTACTCATCTCTTTCTTTCTCCTCTTATTTATCGGTCATCATCTTCTTTCCTTTTCTGTTCTTGAAGAAGAAGAACAAAAACAAAAGTACATTCATAGCGTCTGGAAAAAATAAAAAAAAATCTAAGCCCTTTAGCACCGGGTGCAGCCACGACCCGGTGCTAAAGGGCCTGCTAAAGGTGCTGCAGGGCAGGCCCTTTAGCACCGGGTCGTGGCTGCACCCGGTGCTAAAGGGACCCTTTAGCACCGGTTATTCAACCCGGTGCTAAAGTGGTACCCCTTTAGCCTCGGTTTAGTTGCACCGGGTGGGAAACCCGGTGCTAAAGGGCTTTCCCACCCGGTGCAGATGTTGATCGTTCTGGTAGTGTGCGTTGTGCGCGGCCGGTGGCCCGCACCGCGTCAAAGTCTAGGGCCGTGGAAAGAATTAGGCAGTGCGCCACACGCGCGCGCGGCGCGGAGACGGGCCCCACGTCCGGCCGGCCGGCCGCCATGCGGCGCATCGGACCACCGCGCGCGCTGGTCGGACGTACGGGAGGAGACACCAAGCGCGGTCGTCGTCAAGTCTGCACGGCGCGACGACACCTTTGGTTCTCTTTCTCACCTGGCGGCGAGGTCCCCGGCCGGCCAGCGGCCGCGGTGCGTTCTCACTCACGTACTCTTTTAGAGAACGTGCAAAGCACGTTTTTTTATTAAGAAGGAGAAAGGAAAATAGTTCAAACAAACAAAACAAAAGCCAACACCGGCCGAGAAACAGAGACAAGAGAAAAAACAGGAAAAGACTAGGCTAACAACAAGTCCTGAAACACTCACGTACTCTTAGTCGCCCGGATTTGGTTGGCCGACCGATCGGGACGGGCGGAGGGAAAACGACGTACACCACTCGAATCTGGGGGCACGTCGGATCGTCGTCGTCGACAGCGACGACGGCCACCACGCTCGTCGTGCTCGTACGTGCAGCCGGGCCGGCCGGCCGGGTGGGTCGGTCGATCGATGATGGAGGTGGCTTTCTCTCTTGTCGCGCACCAACGGAGTTGGTGTTGATAGTCAAAATTGGCAGCAGCCGAGGGAAACCGGTCTGACCGGTTTGCTGAACCGGTCAGATCGGTTTGGAGTTGTAATTCGGGTAGGATTAGGATTACGAGTTTTATCCTGTATTGTAACCGAATTGGAAGGGGTACGACTTCCCCGGCCTATATATATATGAAGGCTAAGGCCGATTGAGAGTTATTCCAATCGAATCAACCATTATTGTTTTTACTTTTTATCTCCAAACCCTAAACACTTTTCCAACCCTAATTGTTGTCATTTGCTCGTCTCCGCGACGTACTAAGGCGTTCTAGGTGGCCTGCCGACCCTAGATTGCTTGAGCTCCGACGGGGTCCCTCCCGAGTTTGAGTTTCTAGGTCTTCACGACCTCCTGTCAGAAAGCGGTCAGACCGGTTCTAGGAACCGGTCAGACCGGTTTGCCCGAGGGAGGCCGGGTGTTGGCCGTGGTGACAGCCGTGCTGCGATCTCGAGTGTGTTGTCGCATCTTTGTGTCAACATACTTTTTGGCGACTCCGCTGGGGAAGATTAATCTGGTTCCAAGACCGATCTAATCTACCTCGAAGATGTCGGGTGCAACCAGTGAGCTCGATAAGAACAACATCATCACCGCTACGATGGAAGAACTCACGGACGAGGAGCGGAAGCGGTACCTGATTGCTGAGGAACACTTCAAGGCGCAATTTTTGAAGGGCTTCAAGAAGGATCGTGGAGGCTTCGTCAGGAGAGTTGACGAGTTCGTCATGCCAGCTTTTAAGTTGGCTAATGATCAAGTTGAGGAGCTTCCTTATTACCGGTGAACCCTCTGATTTAATGCAACAAATAACTCGCATGATGGATGAAAAGTTGCATGCTGCACAAACTGTTTCTAGTGAGTTAATTGTTAATATGGCTAGTAATTTTGAGGTGTTTAATAAGGGTAAAAATACTTTAGAAGATCCTAATGCATGCCCTAAAATTGATGCTAGCACGTCAGGTATACCGGAAAATATTATAGATCATAATTTGGGTATGCCGCCGAATTTCTATCAAGGCCAGCCACCTCATCCTAGTTCGGTCCAAGAACCTGTCAGACCGGTTTTCCCAACCGGTCAGACCGGTTTGCCCAATTCAGTTGGACAGACCGGTTCTATGGGTGTAGGTGCAACGAATGCAATGGTTTTATCCAATACAGCTACTTCTGGTCCTGTTTTTACACCCCCTCGCACTACTGTTGTAGGAAGCGCACCTATGGGATCTAGTGTCTCTTTTGGACCGATTCCAAATACTACTCATAATACTGTGTATGGTGCTCCTCGTTTTCAGAATACAACTAGTGCAAATTATCAAGCCGATTTCTCTAAGTTCAAAGAGGATCTGGCTAATACAATTAGAACAAAGCTTGGGATAGATATGAGTAGCTCACGTTTATATCAAAAACCATATCCTCCTGAATTTGATCTAGTTACATATCCTAATGGTTGGCGTGTTCCTGAGTTTGTTAAATTCAATGGTGAAGATAATCGTACCACCTGGGAGCATGTTAGTCAATATATTTTGCAGCTAGGAGAAGCAGCCTTTTATGAGACATTGCGTGTTCGTTTGTTTTCATTAACTTTGACTGAAACTGCTTTCTCTTGGTTTTCTTCGCTTGCTCCTAATTCTATTCAAAGTTGGTCTCAATTGGAGCGTAAATTTCATGAACATTTCTTTAGCGGATAAAATGAAACTAAATTAACTAGTTTAACATCTATTAAGCAAAGTCGAGAGGAATCGGTTATAGATTATTTCAGAAGATTTAGGGATATAAAGAATACATGTTGTAATTTATCAATTTCTGAAAAAGATTTAGCAGATTTAGCTTTTGCGGGCTTGTGATCCTATTTGAAAGAGAAATTAGAAGGTTTTGATTTTCTTTCTATTAATCACTTGCAAATGAAGGTCATGAGTCTCGAATTAAAGTTAAAACATGTTAAAGAAAATGCTAAGCCTCATCGTTCCAATGTTCATATGCTTGATAATGATTCTGATGGCTCGGATGATGAGGATAATGAAGTTTATGCTGCTGAAATTGTTTGACCATCAAAAGCTAAGCCTTGTTCTTGTCCTTCGTTGAAGCCGGTTCAGAAAAATCGGCGAGAAGAGATTAAATTTACTTTTGATGTTGCCAAGTGTGATCGTGTTTTTGATGAATTGCTTAAGAATGGTTTCATTAAACTTTCTCATGCGATTCCACCAGCCGATCAATTGAAAAATCATGCATATTGTAAGTGGCATAATTCATTTTCGCATGCTACTAATGATTGCAATGCTTTCCGACGATAGGTACAATCGGCTATTAATGAAGGTCGATTAGTACTAGCTGAGATGCAAGTTGACAAGACTCCCTTCCCTGTTCATACCCTTGATTTGAATACTAAAGTGCTGATTCGGCCGGAACAAGCCGAAGGAGCTAAAGGAAAGAATGTGGTAGTTGGAGAGCCAAGGCCGGAAAAAGTTGATGATCAAATTTCGGTCAGAAAAGTGATGCTTGGAAAGACTCTAGATGGTAAAGAGACTCTGAAGATTACCATTAACACATCAAGGCCCGGGGGGCAAGAGAGTTCATCAATTGAAACTTGGTCCGCTGATCAGGCGAAACCGGTCAGACCGGTTTCCCAAACCGGTTGCTCTTGGACCGACCTAGAACTTTCAAGCCTAGGCGCCCGGAAGTAGGTACTTGGAAGATGAATGAGCCCAAAGTCAAAGGTACGGTTCTGAAGCAAGGACCTACTTTTAATCAACTCCTGAACAAGTACACAAAGGCCATTCAAGTCGATCGGCCAACAAAAAAGAGAACAAGGTCACCACCGCGTTGGGATAATTCTTCAGATAACAACAAGCGTCATGGTAATATTACTACTATGTTTCCCCCACAAAAGGTGTATGCTACCATGCCATGGGCACCTTCGGCATCAGATTCTCCATATCCAACATGGGACCAAGGAATGTGGATGCATTGCTTTCCCATGCCGCAACCACCACAAGATTACATGGGCAATGGTCCTAGGATACCAGTACATGACCGATTGAGATCATATCAATCAGGTCCGGCGCTAGCCAACAAAGCGGTCAGACCGGTTTCCAAACCGGTCAGACCGGTTCGGTCTGAACAGAAGCAATATGCTCATCCTCAACAAGAATATCGTGTCAAGGAGAAGAAGGAGGAAGTGAAGCTTATAGAGGATCCAAAGAAAGCCAAGATTGATGGGTTTGTTAAGATTGGTGATGTTCCAGTGGCTATGCAAGAGTTGGGTAAAAAGCCGATAGTTATTGGAAATTTGGTCACGGCTAATGATCATGGCTAATGATCATGAAGCTGGGAGTAGCAAAGCTGTGAAGAAAGTGTTTCAACCAAGGTGGTGTCCTTCTGGTTTGACTCATACACAAAAAAGGAAGTTGCAGCGCTTGCGAAATAAAGAAAAAAGGAAACAGGAAGCTGAGAAGTTAAGGGATGAACATTTCAACAGATATAGGCCAATGATTCCTCAGAAGAAAATTTGGCAAGCCAAGTCAGTTGTGCAACCAGTAGCACAACCGGTCAGACCGGTTTCATAATCCGGTCAGACCGGTTTGGACGCAACAGAAGCGGTCCGACCGGTTTCTGGAACCGGTCAGACCGGTTTGGAACCAGAAGCGGAAAGCACATCCGTTCCCATTATAAATGAAACTACTACGCTAGAAAATCCTCCAGTGGTTGAAGATGAGGAGATGGTTGACTTCGAAGCTTCTCCAGAGCATAACAATATGAGTGTTAATGTTGTCTATTTATCATCGGATTACTTTGTGGTGCCGGAGGAGGAAATATCTCATCTTCAGCTTGGGCCTCGTGATGCTATATTTCGGAAGCCGCAAGAATCAAACAATCACTTGAAGGCTTTATACATGAGAGGTCATATCAATGGGAAGCCAATCTCGCGAATGTTGGTTGATGGTGGGGCGATCGTGAATCTTATGCCCTATTCTCTTTACAAGAAGATTGGCGGAAAAGACGAAGAATTGATCAAGACAAACATGACGGTCAGTGGAGTTGGTGGCGGTGATCCTATTGGCGCTAAGGGTGTGGCTTCTATGGAGTTGACCATTGGAAGCAAGATCGTTGCTACAGCTTTCTTCGTTTCGGAAGTGCAAGGTAACTTCAGTTTAATTCTTGGGCGTGATTGGATTCATGCGAATCAATGCGTACCTTCTACCTTGCATCAATATCTTATTCAGTGGATCGGCGATGAAGTTGAAGTTGTACATGGTGATACTTCTTCCTTCGTTGCAACGGCCAATTCCGATTCTATTAGTGCAAATGATAATATTAAGTGTTTGTCGGGCTTAGATTTGACCGATTATGAGCTGATCAGTTGCACTAAGGATGGTTTCGTTCCTACTACATTAAAGCCAATGGAGAATCGATTGAATTACTTGCTATAATTGATGGAGCAAACAAATCAACAGAGACAAACCGGTCAGACCGCTTCTGGAAACCGGTCAGACCGGTTTAGACCTGAACAGCGCCAGTCAAGCCAAACCGGTCAGACCGCTTCTGGGAACCGGTCAGACCCGTTTACGTCTGGACAGTGGCTTCAAGAGCGAATTGATCATTTTCGAGAAAAAACAGAAGGTACATTTGAAGCCATTGAAGATCTGGGTGATATGGATAAACTGGGTCAAGGTTTTACATCAGCCGACCCTTTAGAAAAAATAGATATTGGTGATGGTACTATTCCTAGGCCAACTTTTGTAAACAAAAATTTATCGGTTGAGTTTAAAGCCGAGTTAATAAATTTGTTGAAGGAATATGTCGATTGTTTTGCTTGGGAGTACCGTGAGATGCCCGGTTTGAGTCGTGATTTATTTGAGCGTCGTTTACCAATAAAAGCCGGTTTTAGACTTTTTAAACAATCGGCTAGACATTTTAATCCCGCTATTTATGACCGAATAAAAGAAGAAGTTAATCGTTTATTACATGCTGGTTTTATTCGGACTTGTCGTTATGCGGAGTGAATTTCTAATATTGTTCCCGTTGAAAAGAAAGATTCAGGAAAGCTTAGAGTTTGCATTGATTTTAGAGATCTTAATAAAGCTACTCCGAAGGATTCGTATCCTATGCCTATAGCCGATGTTTTGATTAACAAAGCATCCAGACATCGTGTTGTTAGTTTTCTTGATGGTAATGCCGGATATAATCAAATATTCATGGCCGAAGAAGATATGCACAAAACGGCCTTTCAATGTCCGGGATTTATTGGTTTATTTGAGTGGTTGGTTATGACTTTTGGATTAAAGAATGCTGGCGCAAGTTATGAAAGGGCTATGAATTTAATCTTCCATGATTTACTTGGTGTTATTGTGGAAGTATATATTGATGATATTGTAGTTAAATCGGATGGCTTGGATCATCATTTAACCGATTTAAAACTTGCTCTTGAGAGGATGCGACGGTATGGTTTGAAGATGAATCCGCTCAAATGTGCTTTCGGTGTTTCGTCTGGGAAGTTTTTGGGATTTATTATTCATGAGAATGGCATAGAAGTTGATCCCAAGAGATTGAAGCTATGAAGAACGTCGAAGCTCCTACTTGCAAAAAGGATTTGCAAAAGTTTCTAGGCAAGGTGAATTTCTTGAGAAGATTTATAATTAACTTGTCTGGAAAGGTTGATGCTTTTACTCCTTTACTTCGGTTGAAAGATGAAGCCGGTTTTACCTGGGGGGCAAAACAGCAAGAAGCTTTTGAGAAAATCAAAGAGTACTTGTCTTCACCACTGGTGCTTAGGGCGCCTAAGAGAAGGGTTCCGTTCAGACTTTATGTGGCAGCTGAAGATAGAGTTATTGGAGTTGTTTTGACCCAAGAAATTGATGCTAAAGAATATGTGATTGCTTATATAAGCCGACGGCTAATTGATGCAGAAACGAGGTATACTTTCATTGAGAAGTTATGCTTGTCATTATATAATGCTTGTACTCAGTTGAGGCATTATTTATTATCTAGTACTTGGATCGTGTTATGCCAAACCGATGTTATCAAACATATGTTGCAAAAACCGATTTTAAGTGGTAGAATCGGTAAATGGGCTTATGCTTTAGTTGAGTATGATTTGGCTTGTGAACCTTTAAAATCTATGAAAGGCCAAATTGTAGCTGATTTTATTGTTGAGCATCGGATTGATGATACTGGTGAATTCGATGTCGGTTATGTTGCTTGTGCACCATGGAAGTTATACTTTTATGGATCGGTTTGCAATGATGGACAAGGAATTGGTGATGTTTTGGTTTCCCCAAGTGGTGCCGTTTCTGAGTTTTCAAACCGATTAGAAGAAAAGCGTACCAATAATCAAGTTGAATATGAAGCTCTTCTATTTGGATTGGAATTTTTGCAAGACATGGGAATTAAGCATGTTGAAGCTTTTGGTGATTCACTTCTGGTGGTACAACAAGTATGTAAGGTATGCCAATGCTATAATGGTTTGTTGAATGCATATCTTGATAGATGCCTTGATATCATAGCTTCTTTTGATGAATTTACAATCAAACATATTCCAAGAGAAGAGAATGGCAAGACTAATACTCTGGCTCAGAAAGCATCTGGTTATATCGTTGCAAAGAAATATTTCTACCTTCAAAAACTGATGCAATCAAAAGCCAAGATTCAGGTTCTGGACGAACCGGTCCAATCGGTTTCACAAACCGGTCTGACCGCCAGAACCGGTCTAAACGGTTTTGAAACCGGTTTGACCGCTTTGTCTCCTGACAGCGGTAAAAAGGTCTTGGATGATGTTAATGACTCCAAGTTTGAAGATCAGGACTGGAGAGTGCCTATTATTACTTATTTGAAAGATCCTGGTCATGGTGCAGAAAGAAAAATTCGGCGATTATCATTTAAATACATATTGCTTGATGATGAACTTTATCGTCGAACCGCCGAAGATTTGCTTTTGAAATGTTTAGACTCGGATCAGGCCAAAGTCGCTATGGGAGAGGTTCATGAAGATATTTGTGGTACACATCAATCGGCTCCCAAGATGAAGTGGTTACTTAGACGAGCCGGTTTTTATTGGCCTACTATGATGGCGGATTGTTTCAAAGGGTGTGAAGAATGTCAGAAATTTGGAGATTTACAATTGGTACTTGCTGCATTGATGCATCCTATTATTAAGCCATGGCCGTTCCGAGGTTGGGGGTTGGATTTTATTGGGCAAATTAATCCTCCATCATCAAAAGGACATTGTTTCGTGTTGGTTGCTACGGATTATTTTACTAAGTGGACCGAAGCGATTCCATTGAAGAATATGACACATAGAGAGGTAATTGAGTTTATTACACAAAACATTATTCATAGATTCGATATTCCTCAAACTTTGACTACGGATCAAGGTACTTCGTTTATGTCTAAAGAGGTACGTGAATTTGCCGAATCCTATAGAATAAAGTTGCTCAATTCATCTCCATACTATGCTCAGGCTAATGGACAAGCCGAGTCAAGTAATAAGACTTTGATTAGATTAATCAAGAAAAGGTTGGAAGAAAATCCTAAGAGATGGCATGAAGTGTTATCCGAAGCATTATGGGCTCATCGGATATCTAGACATGGTGCTACTAAAGTTACTCCTTTTGAGCTTGTGTATGGTCAAGAAGCCGTTTTACCTGTTGAGGTGAATCTGGATGCTTATAGACTAGCTAAACAAAATGACCTTGATGCTGTTGATTATCATGATTTGATGATGGATAATATTGATGAGGTCACTGACAAGAGGTTGAAGGCTTTAAAGGAGATTGAAAAAGATAAGCTTCGGGTTGCTAAAGCTTACAACAAGAAGGTGCGAGGGAAATATTTTCAGATTGGAGAGCTTGTTTGTAAGACAATTTTGCCTATTGGAATGAAGAGCAGCAAGTTTGGTAAATGGTTACGTATGACAAGATGCATGAAGATTAAATGGCCGATAGATTTTTGATATCGCCCTTAGTATAAATTTTGGTTACTGAATTATAATTATCTATATACATGCTTTTTAGTTTGCAAGCTCACTAAAAAGACAGGGGGGCATGTGTTGATAGTCAAAATTGACAGCAGCCGAGGGAAACCGGTCAGACCGGTTTGCCGAACCGGTCAGACCGGTTTGGAGTTGTAATTCGGGTAGGATTAGAATTACGAGTTTTATCCCGTATTGTAACCGAATTGGAAGGGGTACGACTTCCCCGGCCTATATATATGAAGGCTAAGGCCGATTGAGAGTTATTCCAATCGAATCAACCATTATTGTTCCTTACTTTTTATCTCCAAACCCTAAACATTTTTCCAACCCTAATTGCTGTCCTTTGCTCGTCTCCGCGACGTACTAAGTCGTTCTAGGTGGCCTGCCGACCCTAGAGCAACCCTAGATTGCTTGAGCTCCGATGGGGTCCCTCCCGAGTTTGAGTTTCTAGGTCTTCACGACCTCCTGTCACGACGGGGTCAGACCGGTTTGCCCGAGGGAGGCCGGGTGTTGGCCGTGGTGACGGCCGTGCTGCGATCTCGAGTGTGTTGTCGCATCTTCGTGTCAACAGTTGGAAAAGGAGTGCGTCTGATGCTGGCTCTACCCTCTACCCGCGCCGTTGCGGCGAGGCACGGCCGCACGGTGTGCGCCACGGTGCAGGTGCGGCTTGCGATCGTGACGAAGCAATCATCATGGATACGAGCAGACTGGGGAGCGACCGAGTGGCCGGGTGGGTCGGTGCGGCGATTTCACCATGACCGATGATTCGACGAACCAAGCAGCTCAAAGCAGCCACCTACTGACGGCGACCGGAGCCGCGAGCAACCATGCATGTGTTTAATAATTTCTATAAGACTGGAACAGGACGGCGAGTCGGACGTGCGAGCGTTCCGGTGTTCACCGGTCGCCTGACAAAGCAGCGGGTGCATTTTATGCGAGCGTGCCGGCTGAGAAGCAGGTGCGTGCAACAAACTACCAACAGGATGGCGATTCGAGCTTGGATTATCACGTGAGTCGATCTTTTGACGCGTTCCGTCATCGGACGTGGACGCGCCGCGGCTCATGCGTGCGCACGACAGCGCGCGAAAGCAACGGCTGCTCGTGGTTGCCACGACAGAGGCTGGACCAATCAGGCTGCGGTTGTCAATAACAAAATCGAGCTACAAAAGCAACTGTACCTAACCGCCAAGGGCCAACTTCGACTAGCTAGCTAGCATTGGACGGCCAGTAAATTTTCGCATCCGTTTTTTTTCCTAATATATATGGGGACTAGCAAAATGTATGTGCGTTGCTACGGTGAATACTAAATGTGTTATTTTCTTCATATTTTTTTTTCAGCTGAGGTCAACAGATCTCTATATATCAATTGATATCAAACTCATATTTACTTAACATATATTTGTTTATATTACACGTATATATATCCTATCTCTCATAACTTTTGCTCACTAGATATGCCTTAGAACATCTCCATTGGAATTCTTAATTCTTTTTGACTCCTTGTTCCTCTAAATAGGCCCTCTCATGTAGATTTCGGAGCTACTTAATCCTATTTTACTACAACCGGAATCTATATGTCTGTCTCTCCCTTCATTTCACTTAATCCTATTTTAGTAAATCTCTATTTTTTAACTAACAACTCATCCATTGCATCTGACAACACGCATTGTAGAAATTAAAAGGAAATTAAATTACACAGCGCTGATAGTCACATAAAAAGCAAAGGATTCACATTGGATACATAAACAATACTCTGCTTTTAATTTTGTTTTGTTTTCTATTTTTTTCACTCGCTGTTCCAGTCCAAGTCAAAGCTTGTTTGTTTCTCACTCTAGCATCTATGGATGAAGTTCGTCTGTCATCAATAGTATATATAACGATTATATTTTCCCCCACAATTACAGACATAATCAACTGATTAATCTACCTCGAATTGTCTTCATGTCCTGCTTGAGCAGAACACGAATAACCAAAAGGCAGAATTAAAATGAAGTCCTTATTTTTGAATTTCAAAATCAATTCTTGAGAGATGACCTCTTTGTGGCCAGTTTTAGCAGCAGTGTACCTGCACTTGCAAAGATAATCCAGAGATATCCATGCAAAGTCTTGGCACTCGGAACGCAGGGATGAGTACAAGAGCATCCTCACCTGGCATTGCTAGCTCTCGCGGTTTCGCCCCTAAAATTGAAGAAGAGTCAGCCTGACATCCTCTCATGGAGTGCATTCGCTGGTGCGAACTTCCTGTCGTTGGCTGTCGCCGGACAACACCGCCGCGGTAGCCCACCATGGCGAAAGAATTGGCACTGGCCGGTGTTGCCTCTGAAGTTGTTGCCTAAGTTGTCGTTGGCATTGTGCAGCAGCGCGGTGGTAGCTCCAGCCCTTCATGTCGATGACCGTAGCAATACAAAAGCTGCTACAGCTCGTCCGGCTGCTTTGTAGCGTGGCATTCTAGGCACGCAGCACAGCGCTGTCGCGGTGCAGACAGGACATATCGCGGTAGCATCCGTCGCCGGCATCGAGCTGCCACCGCCGTGCCTACCAGATGATCATGTCTCAGCGGCTCGCCGTCGGGCAGCCTCGGCGGCGTGGAGAAGGATGGGAATACCATGGCGCAAGGATGATGCAGGGCACCACCGGCGCTGTGCCAGGAGGTGGGAGATACGAGCGATAACGGAACACAGGAAAGGAGGAGGAAGGCCAATGCCGCGCAAGAAGCGAACGACGGGGTTGCGATATAAAGGACGGTGGGTTAAATTTATAAATATTAAGGGGGTTTTTCGTAAAATTACGACGTACCGTAGAAACAATTCTTACTTTATAATTACTAGCAAATATGTCCGTGTGTTGCAACGGGAGAAAATCATATTCATCGCATTTCATTAATAACCATGTCTATTCTTGGTGTAGAGCAAAGAGATGGAGTTACACTCGGACAAGCAACAAGAATATAATTTTTTAGTCTTTGTATTTTATTATTTAAATCACTTGCAGTTAAAAAAGAAAGAAAACTTAATTCTTTGCCGAGTGTCAAATATAATACACTGGGAAAAGAGCTTCTTTGCCGAGTGCATTTTTTTGACACTCGGCAAACAAGCTCTTTGTCAAGTGTTTTTTTATTTGACACTCGGCAAACACCTCTTTGCCGAGTGTATTTTTGTTTACCGAGTGTTGTTTGTTCGACACTCGGCGAAGAGGTTGTTTGCCGAGTGCCCGTAAAAAATACTCGATAAAGGTGTCGGCGCTCCGCACTCGGCATATACGGGTTTTCCCGTAGCGTGTGCTCACACCCTTCACGTCGGGATTTTCCCACGCTGCCTCGGCGACTTGTGCCTGCTCATTGTTGAAGAGAGGTGTGCCCGACCATCTGTTTTTTTTCTATGATCCGCCTTTTAGTTTTCTCTGATGATCGGCTTTTTATTATATTAGCCCCCCAAGGCGCGAGTTCGGATCAAAGAGGCACGGGAAAGGAAAAGGAGACGGAGGAATTATAATTTGTATCGGAAGCACACACGGTTGCTAAAAATCACGGACGGACCAAACTGAAAACAGATTAGTTATTTGCTTTATATTAGACTGCGGGTTAATTAATAAAAGTTTAGGGTCTTTATTGCAAATTTATGACGTACCGCTGAATCAATTTTTGCTTTATAATTAAGTAGAGATAGAGGTGATTAGATTCGTAAGCAGCCTCCTTGAGGATATGGCGAAGAAGATCCTCGAAGCTTCTAGAACTAACCCATGTTATTGTGTTTGCTTAGGCTAGTCTCAGTGTATATTTACAAACTTCATTCAAATTAAATTGGATTGAATGTCACGTCAGTATCTTGATGATATGCTATAGAGATAATGAGGTAAGAGATAGAAATGATTTATCTATATAGTCTGATTTATTTTGACGTGTTGTCCATTAAATATCAAAATAAATAAATACATTATATGGTTTATTTTATTTGTAAATTAAATGTTTTATGGTTTATGAAAACATAAATATAAAACCCGTTGGGAATAGTCGTACGAAGGACGTGCCGAGACACGGACACGCGAAAAAAGGGAGAGGGAGTGAGACCGTGGAAAGACTGACGTCGTTGCAATCTCATGATTTATCTGCACCGAATTTTACGTGTTCATATTAGTGCACGAGAAAAGTTTATCCAAACAGACGTGTATGCTGTGGCCGAGTCTCGCACGTTTTCTACGCTCGTTGACTAAAAAAAAACGTGCAAGGCTTGGCTGGGCCTTGCCTAGGCCAACTCCGCGGCCGGTGCGAAACGATGTCATCGGGGAAAAAAAAAAGATGAAACGAGGCAGCCCAACGCGAACGTGCCTTCTCCGGGCGTGGTGCTACCCGCACAGCAAACCCAAATCCGCATCATCAGCATCGGCTGCGGTGCCCGTGCCCGTCGCCCTGTTCCGTTGCGTCATCTCTCGCACTCGCTTGGCCACGACCGCGACCACGAGATAGCACATTAGCACACCTGGCGTGGCCTGGCCTGATGCCGATCGATCTCACAGTCACTTCGTGGTTGTTTGGATCACAAAATTACAGATCAGTTTTTCTAAAACAAGTTTTATGAGGAGTTTTAGGAAAATAGGTTATAGGTTGTTAGTTAGTTAGATTTGGGGTTACAGAATATGATGTTTGGATAGTATGTCCGAGAATGTGTTTTGATAGCCTGATCACATCAACAACAATGATTTCCATGAGTCACCAGCCATTTATTCATGGATCTAATAAATTAAGAAAACATTGAAAATCAATGGATCCTCTAATTATGCAAGAAAAAAGGGGGAAAGTAACGTAACAAAAGCAGCACGGGAGACCCAGTTTTCGGAAAAACAGGTCTCCGTCGTTTTTGTTAAAACTAATTTTTTGAGTTTTACGGAAAATCAGTTTTTGTTGTTCCTGTTTTATCTCATCTAGCCAAACACCATTTTAGGTAGTTAGCCCCTAAATCTAGCTTAACTAAAACTAGTTCTGATAACACTCAAGATCCAAACAACCCCTTCGTGTTATTTCCTCAAACGGGTCCCGTGCATTTGCGCGCGGTGGCGGTCACTTGCTCAAGGACCTCGGCGTCGCCAGTCGCCACCGCGCGCGCCCGTGCGCCGCGCACTGGTGCGGTGCAGCCGTGCGGGAAACTCCTCCTCCGGTGGTGGCGCCACGAACAGGGAAGAATGTGCCTGTCGTCGTTTTGCACACGTACTGATGTAGGCACGCAGCAGCGGGCACAGAATTGCACGAACAGTTTGACGTCCCACGTCGTTTCCGTTACAGTGCGCGGCGAACAATGGCGCAAGGCATCCAACTATCCAAGAACCGGAGTGCAGTGGCCGTACGGTTTCGCTGCCACCGGCGGCACCACCCGGTGCTACAATTCCGGGCGAATCTACTGATACTGCCCATGTCCGTTGTGCATCACACTGCGCAGCTAGGGACCTATGGTCGTTTATGAAGGACTACTACTATGGTGGTATGAATGGTCGCGACTTCAGGCGCAGCCTTTAGCGCCGAACCCGATCCTCATGTTGCCCACGTCGTAGACGACGGTGAGCGTCCTCTGCTGCGTGTTCCCGAGCACGCCGACGGACTCCTCGTCGGGGTTGGGCGCGAACGCCAGGCACAGCTGGGGCACATCCTCCCACGCGTAGAGCACGCCGCTGGGGTCGAGCTCCACGGCGGTGCCGTCGCCGAACACCAGCGCCACCGACGGCACCCGCACCGTGTCGTGGCCGGCGAGGTCGTAGCACGTGTCGAAGGGCGCCGGCGCGGGCGCCCTCCTGTACCGCTTCCCCATGGCGCGCCGGAACGCCGACCGGAGCGCGGCGTAGGCGCTCGGGGGCAGGCGGCTGAACGCCGTGCCCGAGTCGATGATCGTCCCGGCCGCCGCCGCGAACGCCGCCGGCGAAACCTCGATCGGCCTCCCGGCGACGTTTATGCCGGTGAGGTTGAGGTAGTACAAGGACTCGTCCGGCCCCGCCACCATCGCCGTGAACTGCGCGTTCGCGGGGGCGGCCGCGGCGGCGGCGCCGAGCGTCAGGTACCCCACGGAGCTCGGCGACGACGGGAGGCAGTAGGAGAACGCCGTTGCCTCCGCCTGCGAGGACAGGGACGCCTTCCCGCGGCCGAGGCCGAAGAGCCCGTCGACCTCGCCGAAAATGCCGGCGTCCTTGTGGCCGCACCCGAACATGAAACCCCGGATGGTCGTGGCCGGCGTCAGCGCCAGCGTGTCGCGCGCGAGCTTGCCCGTGGTCCGGGAATCGTCGCCGTAGGAGACCTCGTACCGGCACGGGCTGTCCGACTCCGACGAGCAGTTCTGCGACTGCGAGCCGAACTCGCAGCACTCGTGCGCGCCGCAGGACACGGCGGAGTACGTCGAGGACTTGTCGGGGTCGAAGAGCGGGTCGTGCTGCTGGTAGCACTCGGCGCACGGCGTGCACTGGACCCAGGACTGCACGCTGCCGGTGTCGAACTCCACCGACAGGCGCCTCGCCGGCGTACCGAGGCCGACGGAGATGAAGTAGTTGCTGCTGCCGAGGGGTTTGCCCCAGCGCGCCTGCAGGGTCACGTCGGCGGCGCCGCCCTTCGAAGCTGCTGTCGCGCCGTGGAGCTTGTGGTTTATGGCGTCGACCCTCTCCCGGTCCCGGCGCAGGATCTCCGCGTGGGACCGTGGCCCGCCGCGTGACGACCGGAGCGGCGAGCACGGGCCGTGCCGGTGCACGACGGTGAGCGTCGACGAGTTGGGCGCCGCTGCATGCAGGACGGCCGAAAAGGGAAAATAAATATGAGCAGGTACTAGATCCCGGAAAGGCACGGTACTGCACCACTCAATAATCGAAGCAAGAAGTAACCGCTACTAGTGCAAACTGCAAACTCATCAAGGACTTCGTCCAATTACACGGAGTTTTTTTTTTCTACAAGAAGGCAGATCGAACAGTCAAGAACGAAGCCTGTACCTTCCGTGGCCGTGCAGACCGCGCCCGGGAGCAGCGAACTGACGCTGACTTCGTGCCACTTCCCTCCGCTGCCCTCGGCCGCCGCCGCGCCGAGACGGCCATGAGGAGAGGCGAGAGCCGCCAGCGCGAGAAGCGCCGGGAGGCAGCAGCCGGGAGCCCGAGAGCACCGCCACAACCCAGAAGCCATTGCTTGTGAAACTCGAAGGAAGTGGCGCCTCAGCTGCGAAGGGTCCTTGGACCGCCTGGCTTATGTAGGCCGGGGCTCGCTGCTTGGGGGGTTAGGTCAGCACCTGTACCTGCCTTCGCTGGGCGGCAGGTCCGCGCCGGCGCCATCCTAAGTCTTCGTCGATCCGGGTAATCAGGCACTCAGGCAAACAGTGTGCGCCAGTGCGCAGGAAAAGCACAGGCTCTTGTGACTTCTAACTACGGCTTTTCTTCCCACCGCCACATAATTAATCTGGTCAGGGTTACAGCTTGCTTCCATTCTTCACGATTCAATCAATGAATAGTGACGACGGCTTTTTCAAGATAATGGAGAAAAATTCCAGCTTCAAACCTCGCTATGAAGGAGAAATCGATCAGTTTTGCACTTTTATTACACGTGATTGCCAGACACTACATTGTCAAAAGAAAAAGTTCACACAAACAAAAATCCAACCTTAGTGGCTGATTAAAAACTTGAACGGCCATTATTGATGTTACGTTAGGCAGAGAAATGGAGTGCCGCCACCCCTCCAATGTGCGTCCCGTCTGGATCAACAACCCATATTTAATTTGGTCTCGTTACAACTGAGTTTATAACTGGATCGAGCCAGCATGTTCTCTGAACAGAAGAAACATATGAGCCATATAATCCGGTAAAAAGCAGCCAATGTTTCGTTTTTGACCTTTTGTCCTCTATGCGTAAAAAAAAATGATATTCGCTGGTGGAGCAATACCAAACACACGGCATATATCACGTTTAAAGAATGGACGGTGAACGATCTGCAGTATTGGTTCCTGTTTTCTTACAACAAAAACCTACAGCAGCCTCAACGATGCGTTCCGCTGTCCACACTCCACAGTGCTGATCTCCTCTCATACAGTACGTAATAACACAAACACGTGTAGAATATGCGGCCGTCGCCGCCAGTCGTCCACTGTGTGCTGATGTAAAATATTTGGCAATTGCAACTTGTTGCAAAGCGTTGTGCTTGCTGTGGCACTGTCACGCACTCATGTTCGTGCATGCACATGCACGGCGCTAGCTTGAGATCATGCCGAAAGTGACAAAAACGCGAGGCAGAAGTACGAACAATTGCGTCATTTGACGCATGTCGTCGTCACACGTGGAACCAATCGAGCTGCGGTTTGGCCGAAACGAAGCAATGCTAGAAAGCAACAACGGGTAACCTAACTAGCAGCACGGAGCACGGGCACTGGACGGACGGTCAGAATATGCGGGACAGACTGAGATTCGTGTTGACGTAGAGCATTGGTTGGCGACCAGCGGCGCTCGAAACGATCCGAGTAGTGGTGAATGGTGATGAGTACTTTTTTTTTGATGGAAAGGTGATGAGTACTTGAGCAGTAGTGACCGGTGACAGCCTGATCGACATGTCTGTCAGTCACGGCTCGGCCCACTTCAAACTCAGGCAAAGCCACAACACCCACAAAGGATAGTGCCTTATTTACATTTCTGAGTCAAACTACGGCCGGCCGTTGATCGTGTATGAATTACTACGGTATATTTCAGGAGAAATAATGGAGGAATTTTCCAGCCAGCTTCAACCTCACTAGCTATATATGAAGGAGAATCAGTTGGCAGTTCTATTACGACTGACGGCCAGTCGCTACACTGTCAAAAGAAGTTCACACAAACAAAACCCAACTTAATGACCGACCGATTCATAACCTAAACTGTACAGCCATTCAGCATGTCACGTGAGGCAGAGAAATGAGGTGCCGCCACGGCCATCTCTAATATATGGCACGTCTGAATCAATAAAACATATATACTCTTCGTCTCGTTGCCACTGTCCCAGTGAGCCAGCATGTTCTCTGAATATAGGACACGCAAAAACAACATTATCTTTTATGAGCCATAAAGCCCGGTATAAAGCAGCGTCACATCTACGTACTCCTGGCGTTTGGTCGTGGTTGTTGGCTTGGTGCATGCCACGGCACATCTGTACCAATCGAGCTGCGGTTTGGCCGAAGCGAAACGTACATTGCTAGAAAGCAACCTGTGTAAGCGAGCACTGGACGGACGGTCAGTACTAATCTCGATCTTCCCGTTTTCCTAGTCTACCAGCGAAGGATCGAAGTGGCGACCAGAGAGGGGGAGTGAATGAATGAGAGCCGATAAAATTTCTTCTCGAAACTCGGCCTATGTCCCAAAGTCACTCGCCAAAAATTCCTCACGGACTTGTCAAGGTAGCGTAGTCACAGCGGACCTACCAACCCTAGGAACAAGCTAGAACAAATTAACAAGCGGAAGCACAACTCAAAAACCAAAACGATTCGCAATCTGCCTGGGTCAGCTCGGACCATCCGCACAGGGGTCGCGGACTGTCCGTGGTCACGGCGGACCGTCCGTCTAGACAAGGCGGACCGTCCGTAAAATCACCTCAAATCTCCAGTAGCTCCAGGCCCTTTCGCGGACTGTCTGAGCTCCTACCGCGGACCGTCCGCCAGTGTCGCGGACTGTCCGAGGAGGTCACGCGGACCGTCCGTGAAAACACTTAGCCAAATCCAAGACAACACCGTCGAACTCTTCTGCACGGACCGTCCGCCAATGACATGCGGACCGTCCGGCAACCTTGCAGACCGTCCGCCAACCCCGCGCGGACCGTCCGAGAAACACGACGGACGAACAGAACGAACAACTACAGTAACCCGCGGATCTCTCCTCCCAAATCCATCACCGGATCTCCCAAACGGCTAGAGCTCTTGAGACGAAACTTTGAGGAGATGATTAGCACCCTAAGGGAAAGCTATGCCCCAAAAATCTCGGCCTCTAACTCCCTACAACTCGAGAAATCGCGGATCACACGGAAGAACACCTTCTCACGAGTTCATCCCAAAAACTACGAATCGAGACCGATTCCCAGCGTTTGAGAGGGCAAGATCACACACAAAGAGGCGCAAGGCACTCATCCATGATCCCCTCAAACAAATCCGGAGCCAAACGGTCTAGAAACGAAGAATCGAGCCAAGAACGAAAATAGCACAAAAAGGAACTCGAGGAGAAACAAAGAGATTCAACTAGCACTTGATTTCATTCCAACAAACAAAGGTGAGATTCTATACAAGGCTAGCAACCTCCCAAACATCCTCCCGCTAAGATCGACATGAAGCACGGGCTAGCCTACAGAAGCAAGAAAGAAATGAACTAGGGTTCCAGAGAGATAACTAGCCATCCCCTCCACCTCCTATTTATATTAAGTGTCCTGGTGAAGGGAAGTGACCATACTACCCCTACAACTTAACTCTACGATACACGCCCTCAAGGGCAAAACGGTAAAGTTGCAGATAACTCCTCCGGCTGGGCACGCCGTCCATCCGGCCTTGCTTCCCTCCGACGCAAGCTCCCAGATCCCGCCACGCGTCCACCGCTTCGAAGCTTCCCGAACGCGCCCGGATCACCGTCTCCGTCACGTTGGGCCTTCGGGCTCGGTTTTGAGGCCCAAACCGAGAAACCCTCCTCCGATGGTTTTGTGGCCCAACCATCAAACCCCGCGTACAAGCTTCGGTAGTTAGCCGCCACCTTGCACCGGCTTCAAGTCCACGACCTCGTCTTGCTCTTCTTGCACCATGTTGACTGCACTTGATCCCGTCTGGCCACCGGGTCCCTCGAACCAAGCCTACTTGTCTCTCCACACCTCGGAGGCCACTCTCTGGCTAAGACCTTTCGCGCTTGTTCTTCACCTGCACCAACGCAAACCAAGTCGCACCAACACCTGCAGTACTAGGCCACGAGTCAGTCCACACACCGTTGTCAATCACTCATCACACTGAGAAGCGACCATCCACCGGTCCTCGGATACACATGGTCCTCAATCTCCCCCTTGATGAGTGCATTGACAACACACACATAATTCAGGATATGAAAAAGGAAAACAGAAAAAGAAAAGAAAAGAAGACTCAATCAAGTGACCAAAGCGAAGAACAAGCCGAAAACAAAGTCACTCGAAAGAGAAAGTCTCGGTTCCCTAAGACAAGGCAACAACTCAACACAACCGAGACAACGAGCTCCGAATGCCGACCCCTCAAGAAGAGGCAGAAAGGGCTCAACACCATCGGCAAACGAGCAGAACACAAAAATCAGGAACACAAGGAGCTCCCCCTGCAGAAATGCATACTCCCCCTGAACAGGTGCATACAAACTCAAGTTCTCCCCCTGAACTGAGTATCCCTCTTAATGCAAAGCAATGCATATATACTGAATTGGAACAAATTCTCCCCCTTGTTGCCAATGCATGAATCAAGGCACAAATGCAAAAGATTCAACCTAGAGCTTCTCAAATATACAATGAACAATATAAAATGCTACACATGGTCAAATGAGCAAGTAAGATATTCCTAGGTGTTGTATAAGCATTGCCAACAAAATTTCATGATTGTATAAGCATATGGCCAAGTAGTTTCCAATTTAACCAAGTTTTTCAAAAATTCACCACCTCATGAGCAAAAAGTCATTTGCAAGCCAAAAAGAGCTATATCATGCAAAAGTTGTCACTGGTTACCTATTCTTAGTAAGAGATCATTGCAAACACCCACAATCTAGTTCATGTCATGTTAAAGCTACCGAGCCATGTGTCTACTTCCAACAAGAGACTTCTCTTTGGTAGACACATGCAACGGTTTAGCACCCAATTTTCACATTTAAACACAAATGACATGATCAACCAATTGGAGAGCATATATTTGAATTTTTAACACTTTTTCAGATTTTAAACATGGTACATGAAATGCCTTTGCGGCAAAAAGAAGCTTATGCCTCTCCACAACATACACAATGGGCTAAACATTTGCAATGATAAAATGATCTTTGACCCAAATGGCAAGAAATAGATACCCAAGCACAATCTAAGCATGAAAAAGCATTTAGGCTTGAACTCAAACATTTAACCAATTTGCTCATGGGTGAGATCAAGTTTAGCATTCTAAAAATCATTAGCAAGCACATTATGGATATACAAAGAATCAATCAAGTGCTTAGCTATCCAACACGACAAGACTATCCACAAGTTCATTAGCTCAAATGTAGCAAGTTATATTGGTCACTCCATATAAGAGAAGCTCATCCTATCATGCTTCAAAATAAATATGTACAAGAAACAAGATCTAAGTATATCACAATGCATCCTATATGACAAATGCAAGACATATGATACACATGCAACAAAAAAAGCATGATATACAAATTATACAAGAAAGCTATACATATGCTACAAAGTGAGCTCCAAAACCAACTCAGAAGGGAAAACACACCCCAAGCTCCCCTCGCAAATGGGCAAAAGTAGCTTGGTCAAGCAGTTTGGTAAAAATATCGGCTAGTTGGTTTTGGGTGGAGACATGGGATAACTCAATATGTCCTTTCTCAACATTGTCTCTCAAGAAATGGTATCTCACGTCTATGTGCTTGGTTTTTGAGTGAAGCACCGGGTTTTTGGCTACACTTATGGCACAGGTGCTATCACATAGAAGTGGAACTTGGGTATAACTCAAACCAAAGTCACTCAAGGTAGAAATCATCCAAAGAAGCTGAGAGCAACAACTGGCTGCGGCTACATATTCGGCTTCGGTTGTAGACTGAGCAACACTTGACTGTTTCGAGAGGACCAAGAAACCAATGATGAACCCAGAAATTGACAAGTCCCAGAAGTGGACTTGCCATCCATCCTACACCCAGCAAAATCCGCATCGGAATATTCACGGAGTGTGAGTGTGGAGGAGGCAGAGTACCACAAACCAAGCTCAAGAGTGAAACGAAGGTACCTCATGATTCCCTTCACAGCCTGGCGATGTGACGTCCTTGGCGAAGCTTGAAAACGAGCGCACAGACACACGGCGAAGTGTATGTCCGGCCTCGTCGCCGTCAGGTACAAGAGTGAGCCAATCATGCTCCGGTACGTCTTCTGGTCCACCGGTTCTCCATCTTCATCCGCATCCAAAGCTGTTGTCGTCGACATGGGAGTGGACAACGGCTTTGCATCTGCCATCTCGAACTTCTTCAACAAATCTTTCGTGTACTTGGCTTGATGAACAAACGTCCCATCCTTGACTTGCCTAATCTGTAGCCCGAGGAAGTATTGTAGTTCTCCCATCATCGACATCTCAAATTCCCTGCTCATATCTTCAGAAAACTTGGCAACAAGCACATTAGAAGAGCCACCAAAGATTATATCATCCACGTAAATCTGAACGATCAAGATATCTTTGCCAACACGAAGCAGGAACATGGTCTTATCAACGATACCCATCACAAACCCCTTACTCATCAAGAACCCTCTCAGCCTTCCATACCACGCTCTAGGTGCTTGCTTGAGGCCATATAGTGCTCGGTGGAGTTTGTACACTCGGTGGGAATATCTCTCACTCTCGAACCCAGGAGGTTGTCTCACATACACTTCTTCCTCTATCACCCCATTCAAAAAGGCACTCTTCACATCCATTTGGTGCAACTTGAACCCTTTAGCAACAGCAAATGCTAGAAGGATTCGAATTGCCTCCAAACGGGCAACAGGAGCAAATGTCTCCTCATAATCAATTCCCTCTTTTTGTGAAAAGCCCTGGGCAACCAACCTCGCTTTGTTTCTCACAACCTCACCACTTTCACCTTGTTTGTTCTTCCAAACCCACTTTGTTCCAATAGGGTGGCAATTTGGTGGAGGCTCGACAAGTTCCCACACCTCATTCCTCTCAAAGTTCTCAAGCTCTTCGTGCATGGCATTGACCCTTTTTTCATCAGATAAATCATGTCCAATATCTTTGGGCCCAAAGGAGGCAACAAATGTAGAATGAGCAAAGTTAGAATTGTTCCTTGACCTTGACCGTGTAGTACGTTCATCGATGTCTCCAATCATTCCTGAGGGTGGATGGCGAGCTTGAATGTGTCTTGGTGCCTCACGTGTTGAAATCGCCTCCCCCTCAACCGCTGCTTCCACTTGATCTCCATGTACTTGTGTTGATGTCAAAGTGGTGGATGGACCATCATCAACCGTAGTCGTCGTAGTGGAAGTAGTAGGTACAATCACCATTGGAGGATCACCATCTCCATCGTCATCTTCATCATCCCCATCCTTGTCTTCAAAGATCGTCTGTCCCATCTCTTCATCATCTGCACACTCAAAGACAGACGAGCTACATGGAATTGTCTCGTTGATTGTTACTTCGCAAGTCTCCATGATTTGGTTAGTGGCAAGATTGAGCACATGATATGCTCTAGAATGATTAGCATAACCAAAGAAGATACCATCATAAGACCGAGACTCGAACTTATCTAGATTACCCTTTTTGAGAATGAAGCACTTTGTTGGCACTTCTTACGATCCAATATCAGAATTGAGAATCCTGGTACTGGGGTAAGGAATGTTTCAGTGGTTTTCCTTATGTCTTAGTAAAATATAGAAATATTCTGCAAGCGCACAGAATCACCGCTGTAGCACTTCACCTGGGAGTATTCCGAGGTATCGTAATTTATATTTCCGCAGGGAAGCTTTGGCAAGATTACTAGTGAACAGATATTCGAGACTATCAGAGAAAGGTACACAACTAAACAAGACAGGGGATAACGGTATTGGATATGAGTGGATATACCGGACACACAGCTCAAGAGATACTCAGGTAAGGGAGAGAAGAGATAGATAGCTGGGAGGACAACGAGAAGAGATAGAGGACTCCTGGATTCTTTATCTACCTATGTCACTCTAGCTTAGAGATACGGCGGCTACAGAGCCAGCACTAGGAGATCTGGGATAACTCTAATGTCTTAGCTTCGGGACAAGGGAACCGGTGAACACACAGAAAGGGATGAGAAGGGGTGCCACTATTTCCCAACTGGGGAATCCTACGGACCGGAACTAACGTGATGGGCTACGAAGACCGAAAGGGCTGTCACCACCTCCCGGCTACCACTTCCGTTGCGACGGGAATAAACTAAGGCCACCGACTAGTCTAGGAACCACTCCTACACTAGGCAACAACTACTTACTCTGCTAGCAAGAGCAAGCAACCTTGTCAATACTCTTGGTGACAATTCACCTCCAGTATCAAGCAAGATCGAAGAACCAGCCAAGACAAAGACTTAAACAAGACTACAAGCACTAGAACTATAACTGACTATAGTCTAAACAAGATATATTTGCTACTAGAATAAAGTAGAAGACTATAGTCTAACTATATTGATACTCAATGTCTTACAAAAGGAAAAGTAAAAGATACAAGAGCTATTACCAGAGCTTCTGAAGACGACTCCGGAACCTCCGAGGCAAAGCTCGACTCAACTCTAACTCCCAACTAAACTATCCTAACTCTACTAGAATGAAAGTGGAAATGAGCTCCTTGGCTTGGTGTGTGTTTACAAGTGAAAGTGACCCTCTATTTATAGGAGTCCAAGGCGGTTGAGGTAGGGTAGCGGCCAAGGGAGCCAGGGGGTGTACCCCCTGGGATTTCGGGCGAGGGGAGGCGGTTCGGCCGAACAGGTCGGTTCGGCCGAACCGACCATCCCACCGTCCTTGCATCCAACGGCTGTGGGCAACTCCCTGGAGGCGGTTACATGCTGGGGGCGGTTCGGCCGAAGGCCCCAGTTCAGCCGAACTGGGCCTGGCCCGTGGCCGGCCTCCCCAGCACCGCCTCTGCTCTGTGGGCCTTCTGGGCTGCCTCCTGGTGGTTGGCTTCGTGTTGTTCTGGGTGAGTTGGCGGTCGCCCACGTGTCATGTGATGTGTTTGCTTGGTCATTGTTGACGTGGACGACTCCCGGTGGTCTGCTTGGCTAAGGGGGGTAACCGGCCGAACGGAGTCGTTCGGCCGATTTGGTCATTTCCGGCCCCAATAGCACATATTTGTCGTAGTTGTACCTGCACAAGTGACACTCACCAAAACTCGTGGAACTTTATTAGAAATAAAACCTAAGTACATGGAATGTTGCATAAAACCTCATTTATTCCCGAGTATTGGTGGTCGGATTTAGGCTGTAACGACCGCCAACAAGCTCCCCCAAGCTTAGCTCTTTGCTCGTCCTCGAGCAAAGATATAAACTTAGGCTCAGTGGATCAGGAGTTGCTACAATGTCATTTCTTTTGCAGGTAACTTTATAAACAACTAGTCCTCAAAAATACTTGAATCATAGGCAAAGTTTCAAATCACCTTTTTATCTTTGGGGCTTATAGCAATCTCCTTATCTTGGGCGGTTGACAGGATGAACAGTTTAAATTCAGTTTTATTCCACTCTACTCTTTTCAGGATCCCATCTCGGAATTTTTTCACAAGTTTTGAAAACTACAAATTGTTCCTCATTGGCACACTCAATCACTCAAGTGTATTTGAATCCTCACCAAATGCTTGTGCCTTATTTTCATCCTAACATCTAATATGGCTTTTTGTGTGGCTCAGGGACAAAGGATGAAGGCATGCATGCATCTTATATTTTGCTAAGTGAAAGACCGGATCTCAGAGGAGACAAATCACATCTTAAGATCGAGACGTGCAAGTGTGTGGATATGAGTGGAGTGGCATATGGTGGAGTGGTGGAATGGAATATGGTGGAATGGTGGAATGGAATATGGTGGAACTCCTTGGATGAATTTCCCTCTGCTTGATTTATTTTCGAGAACATGGGCTATCTTTTATTCTTATATTTTTGCCATGCCACTTGGCATGCTTTTCTTTTTCTCCTTTTCTTTGCCATGCTCTTTGGCATGCTTTTATTTTTCTCTTATTTTTGCCATGCTTCTTTGGCATGCTTTTCTTTTTGCATAGCCCATGTCTCTATCAAGAATATTTGGAGAGGGAGATCATAGAACATGGAGCATTTATTTTTGTGGATGGATGATGGAAAATGTCTGCTAACTCCCAGTGTAGGAATTGCAAGTTAGAGGTGGTGAGTGTACGTGGGTCTCGATCTTTAAGAATATGAAAGCTTCACTCAAAGGTCACAACAATTTGACAAAGCTCACTAAGATAACAAGCAGCATCTGAGTAGAAATTTTCAACTAAGCTTATCATATGGCTCTAGTAGGTATTTTGACCAATGAGGAACTTGTTTCATTTTGAAAGCATAAATTTCCGAGATTTTCCCCGTACTAAAAGCAGAATAGAATTTTAACCAAATTCTCACTATATCAATCCCCACAACAACTTAGACTTGGAAGAAAACATGTGCTCCCACAAGGTTTTCAGGATCATTTTTACTCATGCCAAATAACTCAAGCACAATCTATCAACTAGTTGAAGCAAAGTACTTGCAAAATTAATGACAGAGCAACTATTCATCATTTCCAAGGTGAGAGGCATATGATTCATTCCATGCATAGTTGGGAGTTATTTTATTCAAGGGAAATATTGTTTAAGGGAAATATTTTTGGTATTTTTTCATTTTTTTAAATGCAAACTATCATGAAGGGAAATGAAAGGGAAATTAAATGATCAAAGTGCTGGATAAATCGGGACTTACCTGGTGGGGGTCCTCCCCCCAAGCTTGGACTCTTCACTGGTAGGGGTTGAGCCTTGAGAGGTACTGGCTCAGCTGTTCCGCTTGTTCGTGGACGTCGTGCTGGATAGACGCCACCATCCCGCTATTCTCTTGATGGTACTGAGAATGGCGGGCTAGTGTGTCCTGGATCTCTCGGGTACGGTCGTCGATGAGCTCGACTCGGTTGGAGATGTAGGACAACTCCCGGCCGTAGTCAAAGCGTGCGGACTGTGAGTATCCGGGGTAATATGGCTGGGAGGCACTGTCGTACCCTCCTCCATACCGACTCCCGGACCACTCAGAGTCTGTGTCCTGGTCGTAGTCCCAGCGTCCTGAGGTGGAGTAGTTCGGCTCCTGATGCTGCCCGGAGCCTCCTGCTCCGGACGTCCCAGCGCCGGTGTACATGTCGTAGGTGGCCACAAAAGCGGAAGTGTGTCGGTGCGGCATTTGTGGTGCATCTTCCGGCTCCTGTGAGGTGGCGAGCCCAGCATCATGCCTGGCTCGTCCCCTCGTGACGGGTCCGTCACCTGCAACGCTGTGCCGAGCGGGCTCTCTCCAAGGTGGAGAATCGTCCGACTCGGTCCTCAACTGGAGAGTTAGTTTCGGCATGGTATACAACCTTAGTGCTGCACAAGGCAAAGGCACTTCAGTTGTATATCCACGGTAAATCATTACCAGCGTTGCGTCAGGCGTCCACCGTATCATGTGGGCTTGCACGAAGTGCTCGGCATCCACGACGGAACGCGCTGTCTCGATGTATGTGAGCCGAGCGCCTTGAAGGACGCCCAGGTGGTTAGCGAGGCGAGAGACTAGAGAAGTCATCGCCATGCTACCCGCACGAGAAATATGAGACAGCCAGTGACCAACCATGTCTTTCATAGGTGAATAGGGAATCTGCTTGACCATGGCAAAAAGAACCCGCAACTCGATGGTGTTGACAGGGCGCAAATCTGCCCGGGGGAATACCGTCATAGACACCCAACGATGCATGAAACGCAAAGTGGGGTTATGTATGATGTTCGTGCGTGGCGCATGACAGTTGGTATCCCCCGAAATCTTTTTCCAAAATGCCACCCGGTCAAATCTTTTAAGCGCTTTGTTCGGGTCTAATGAACAACGGCTTGAAAATCCGAGACCCGAACTAAAATCCCTCCAAGAGCAGAAGAACTCTTGGTTGAAGAATCGGAAACGAATCCCCCCAGTTTCAGAAACCAAAGTCGAGAGGAATTCAAGGGTGAGCAGGTACGAACCTTCTTCATTGATGTGCCAGAAATTCTCCCAGCCAATGGCCTGGAAGATTTCTGTAAACTCTACGTCCATCCCCGTGTCCCTAAGCAAATCTTGCTCAAACACACGGGTGTGCTCGAACTCCTTCAGCCGAAGCTCGTTGAAGGTGTTCCGCTCCCTTTCTGTTCTAAGGTTGATGTCACTCTCGCTCAGGAGCTGCCTGGCAGGGGGCGTGGCATGGCCCCATCCCGAGCCGGCTGCTCCGTGCTCGTCCGTGTCCATCCGGCTCGAGCCTCGAGACGGAGCTGGGAAACTCCCAGCATCGTCCGATCGTCGGCCTAGCCGGGCGGAACGACGGAGCAAAGTGAAGAACTTCGACATGATTCCTGCAAAAAGTTAGTGGAACAACAACTACCCGAAGGACTGAATATATATATGGTTAGCACAAGAAAATCAAGTTAGTCGTTCGAGATAGTTAGTCGTTCTTGCGGGGATGAAAACCACCACAAAAGGTTAGTCGTTCTTGTGGGTGTCGCTGACCACCACAAAATCGTCCAGAATTTCAGCACAAAGGTCACAACAAAAGCAAAATATTTTTGGGATTTTCTAGTGATGCAAGTGAACCAAAACTTGAGCAAGAACTTGGGGAGAACTTGAGCAAGCACTAGAGCAAAGAATCTTGAGAGGGAGAGAGAGCGTCCTAGCAGAATTTTCAGAATGTATGAGTGTGTGAATGGTGCAAGGAAGCACGGAAGCTTGGCCAGCAATTTATAGACCTGTTGGCGGTCGTTACAGCCCAAATCCGACCACCAATACTCGGGAATAAATGAGGTTATATGCAACATTCCATGCACTTAGGTTTTATTTCTAATAAAGTTCCACGAGTTTTGGTGAGTGTCACTTGTGCAGGTACAACTACGACAAATATGTGCTATTGGGGCCGGAAATGACCAAATCGGCCGAACGACTACGTTTGGCCGGTTACCCCCCTTAGCCGAGCAGACCACCGGGAGTCATCCACGTCAACAATGACCAAGCGAACACATCACATGACACATGGGCGACCACCAACTCATCCTGGACCATGCCACGTCATTCTGGGCCAGATCAACATGAAGTCATGCATCAGGAGGAAGCCCAGGGGGGTCCAGGCAGCAGAGACGGTGCTGGGGAGGCCGGCCACGGGACAGGCCCAGTTCGGCCGAACTGGGCCCTTCGGCCGAACCGCCCCCAGCTGGAAACCGACACCAGGGAGCCAATCCTGGCCGTGGGAAGCAAGGTCGGCAGATCCTCTGGTTCGGGCGAACTGGGGAGTTCGGCCGAACCGACCTGTTCGGCCGAATCGCCTCCTCTCGCCCGAAATCAAAGGGGGTACCTCCCCTGGCTTCCTTGGCCGCTACCCTGGCTCAACCGCCTCGGACTCCTATAAATAGAGGGTCACTTTCACTTGTAAACACACACCAAGCCAAGGAGCTCATTTCCACATTCATTCTAGTAGAGTTAGGATAGTTTAGTTGGGAGTTAGAGTTGAGTCGAGCTTTGCCTCGGAGGTTCCGGAGTCGTCTTCAGAAGCTCTGGTAATAGCTCTTGTATCTTTTACTTTTCCTTTTGTAAGACATTGACTATCAATATAGTTATCTTTATCACTTTGCCTTTGTCATTTATATCTTGCTTCTACTTTATCCTAGTTGCAAATATATCTTGTTTAGACTATAGTCAGTTATAGTTCTAGTGCTTGTAGTCTTGTTTATGTCTTTGTCTTGGCTGGTTCTTCGATCTTGCTTGATACTGGAGGTGAATTGTCACCAAGAGTATTGACAAGGTTGGTTGCTCTTGCTAGCAGAGTAAGTAGTTGTTGCCTAGTGTAGGAGTGGTTCCTAGACTAGTCGGTGGCCTTAGTTTATTCCCGTCGCAACGGAGGTGGTAGCCGGGAGGTGGTGACAGCCCTTTCGGTCTTCGTAGCCCATCACGTTAGTTCCGGTCCGTAGGATTCCCCAGTTGGGAAATAGTGGCACCCCTTCTCATCCCTTTCTGTGTGTTCACCGGTTCCCTTGTCCCGAAGCTAAGACATTAGAGTTATTCCAGATCTCCTAGTGCTGGCTCTGTAGCCGCTGTATCTCTAAGCTAGAGTGACATAGGTAGATAAAGAATCCAGGAGTCCTCTATCTCTTCTCGTTGTTCTCCCAGCTATTTATCTCTTCTCTCCCTTACCTGAGTATCCCTTGAGCTGTGTGTCCGGTATATCCACTCCTATTCAATATCGTTATCCCCTGTCTTGTCTTGTCGTGTACCCTTCTCTGATAGTCTCGAATATCTGTTCACTAGTAATCTTGCCAAAGCTTCCCTGCGGAAATATAAATTACGATACCTCGGGATACTCCCAGGTGAAGTGCTACAGCGGTGATTCTATGCGCTTGCAGAATATTTCTATATTTTACTAAGCCATAAGGAAAACCACTGAAACACTCCTTACCCCAGTACCAGGATTCTCAATTCTGATATTGGATCGTAAGAAGTGCCAACAAGCATTTCTGGCGCCGTTGCTGGGGAAGTCTTTGGCTAGATTACTTTTGAACTTTTATCTTGAGCTATCTTAGTTGAGTACCGCTACTCAAGCGGGTTTATCCTTGCTCTGTTCGTTGGTCTTTGTGGAACAGAGCAGTGCATGACTGGTTTCCAACTACCGTCAAACCTCCAAGAAAATCCGGAGTCACTTGTGAGGAAAGTACGACCCCGTGTTGTACCTCCTCAGAAGCAACTCCTTCCGACGAACCTAGTCCTTCCCGTCGTTGACCAGGCTACATCGAGGATGGCAACAAAGACGATCCGTGAGTTCTCCGCTCCATCAAGCGAGAACGTACGTATCGGACCAGCTCCGCCAGTCGGAGATGGTACCTTCGAGCTAAAGCCAGCCCTCATCAACATGGTACAGGCTAGCCCATTCTGCGACAAGCCACACGAAGATGCCAATGCTCATCTCTAGCATTTCCTGGAGATTTGCAACACCTTCACCATCCGCGGAGTAAGTATCAATGCCATTCGCCTTCGTTTATTTCCATTCTCATTATTAGGCAAGGCGAAACAATGGTTTTATGGTAACCGCGAAGCAATAGATACCTGGGATAAATGCACTAGTGCTTTCTTGCTAAAATTCTTTCCGGTTGGGAAAACCAACGCCCTCCGGAACAAAATAGCTAGTTTTCAGCAGCTAAAAGATGAAACAGTCCCGGAGGCATGGGATCGCCTCCAGGACTATATTTCTGCTTGTCCTCACCATGGTATGCAGAGTTGGTTCATAATCCAAACTTTCTATCACGGGCTGAGAAATTCTGCCCGTGAGTACCTGGATGCTGCTGCTGGAGGCTCGTTCTTCTCTCTTGACGAGAGTCGTGCGAAGGCCCTCATAGAGAAGATGGTCGAGAACCAAGGTTGGTCCGACGACCGGACTCAACCAAAGACCCGAGGAGTTCACCAAGTTGAAGCTCTGGACATGCTCGCTGCCAAGATGGACCTCCTGATGAAGAAACTGGAGGCCCCTGCTCAAGAAACGGTGCAAGCCATGGACGCTCGCATGACCTGCGAAATCTGTGGCAACACTGGCCATTCGGGGAATGATTGCCCCGAAACGTGAGAAGATGCCCACTACGTCAACAATTCCAACAACAACGGGTACCGACCGAACAACTACGGCAACCAAGGTTGGAATCCGCGCCCAAACCTCCCTTTTGAGAGGCCTCAACAAGGTAACAATTTCAATTCCAGCAACTTCAATAATCAGCCGTCTCTTAGAGATCTTGTGTTTGGCTAGATGAAAATAACTGAAAACATCAATAAAAAGCTTGCTGCTAATGATAAAACACTGGAAAGCATAGTCTCTAGGATGAAATCATTTTCTTCTGCTATGAAAAGTCAACTGAGCTTTAATAAAATGATAGAAACTCAAGTCGCTCAGTTAGCTGCTGCTGTTCCTATCACTGAATCGGGGAAGATTCCGGGACAACCCGAGCCTTCCATCGAGACAGTGAATTCCATCACTACCAGGCATGGTAAGATGTCTCGTAGTGTCTTCCGTACTAACCACGCAGGGAAGGTCACACATATCCAAGTGCTGACACCAAGATGGACCTACCTGCCGAAAGCTGCAAAAAGGGCAATCATCATGACCTCTCCGGATAGGAAGGAAGATCCCGGAGTGCCCATCATTTAGTGCACAATCTGGAATCGTCGCATTGATGATGCACTGTATGATCTGGGGGCAAGCGTCAACATCATGTCTAAGGTATTATTTAAGAAATTACGCTACCCTACTTTGTCACCTACTACTGCCCAGGTACAGCTTGCGGACTCAACCATCCGCTACCCCGAGGGGGTGATCGAGAATGTACCGATCCGGATCTGGGGACGATATGTCCCTGTGGACTTTGTTGTCCTCGACACGGGGAACGAGCATTCGTTTCCCCTTGTGTTGGGTCGACCATTCTTGAACACCACCCGGGCTAGGATTGATATGGATGCGAGAGAAATCTCGTTCCGTATCGACGGAAGGTTGACTTACTTCAAGTTTCAACCCCCGGAAGAGAAGAAGACAGAGCCACTCACACCGGAGCAGAGGAGCGCCGAGTGTTTCCTTAAGGCTCTCATTAATGGAGAGCTGGAAATACTCGGTGGGGAGCAGCTCAAGTGGAACGAGCCGACAAAACCGACAAGTGCAGAAGAAATGGATTTCCTCGTAAAGAAATACGAGGAAGAACAGGCCCTCTGGAATTCTCCAGAGACGCCGATCCCACCGCCACCAACACCGAAGAAGAAGAACAAGAAAATGTGGCAGAAGAAGGTTGCATCGTCCGAGTCATCCACTCCGGGACCGGACGATGACAAAAGCAACTGAAGACAGGAGAAGTCCCGCTCGCGGACTTAAAAGCTGAGCTCTCGCCGCGAGGAAAACCGGTTTGTATCCCATATTTCCCTTCCAATTTTTAAATTCTCAATTGCATTTGCATGTTTCCCTTTCCAAAATAAATGAACCACTTGAGTAGTTAATTTGAGAGAGAGTAGAAAATTTTACAAGCTTGGTTAGAAATAATTGGACACATGCTGAAATTTTACCTAGGGCGGATGTAATTGGTAACTTTTATCATTTTCATCCCTTCTCGAACATCTCCAATTATTTACCATCACCACCAACCAGCACCAAACATGTCTACCCCACAAAAAATGGCTGCACACTCACCAATTATCACAAACATGGCAGCATGGGGATAACTCCACTAAAGTCCACTTTGGTCATGTCAAGTTTGCATCTTACCTACCACTAAAAACCACTCAAATGTCCTTGGGAATTGGTGGTCACACAAACTTGGAGTGGAAACAAAGGCATGTGAGTGCTGCACTCACATGGGAGTGCCCCGGCCACCAGGCCTGGTTTGGGCGAACCAGAGCCTTCGGGCGAATTGGCCAAGGCCCTCCCCTCGGCCTATAAATTGCTGGCCAAGCTTCCTTGCTTCCTTGCACCATTCACACACTCATACATTCTGAAAATTCTGCTAGGAAGCTCTCTCTCCCTCTCAAGATTCTTTGCTCTATTGCTTGCTCAAGTTCTCCCCAAGTTCTTGCTCAAGTTTTGGTTCACTTGCATCTCTAGAAAATCCCAAAAATATTTTGCTTTTGTTGTGATCTTTGAGCTGAATTTCTGGACGATTTTGTGGTGGTCACCGACACCCACAAGAACGACTAACCTTTTGTGGTGGTTTTCATTCCCGCAAGAACGACTAACTATCTTGAAAGACTGACTTGATTTTCTTGTGCTAACCATATATATTCAGTCCTTCGGGTAGTTGTTGTGTACTAACCTTTTGCAGGAATCATGTCGAAGTTCTTCACATCACTCCGTCGTTCCGCCCGGCTAGGCCGACGATCGGACGATGCTGGGAGTTCCCCAGCTCCGTCTCGAGGCTCGAGCCGGATGGACACGGACGAGCACGGAGCAGCCGGCTCGGGATGGGGCCATGCCACACCCTCGGCCAGGCAGCTCCTGAGCGAGAGTGACATCAACCTTAGAACAGAAAGGGAGCGGAACACCTTCAACGAGCTTCGACTGAAGGAGTTCGAGCACACCCGTGTGTTTGAGCAAGATTTGCTCAGGGACACGGGGATGGACGTAGAGTTTACAGAAATCTTCCAGGCCATTGGCTGGGAGAATTTCTGGCACATCAACGAAGAAGGTTCGTACCTGCTCACCCTTGAATTCCTCTCGACTTTGGTTTCTGAAACTGGGGGGATTCGTTTTCGGTTCTTTAACCAAGAGTTCTTCTGCTCTTGGAGGGATTTAGTTCGGGTCTCGGATTTTCAAGCCGTTGTTCATTAGACCCGAGCAAAGCGCTTAAAAGATTTGACCGGGTGGTATTTTGGAAAAAGATTTCGGGGGATACCAACTGTCATGCGCCACGCACGAACAACATACATAACCCCACTTTGCGTTTCATGCATCGTTGGGTGTCTATGACGGTATTCCCCTGGGCAGATTTGCGCCCTGTCAACACCATCGAGTTGCGGGTTCTTTTTGCCATGGTCAAGCAGATTCCCTATTCACCTGTGAAAGACATGGTTGGTCACTGACTGTCTCATATTTCTCGTGCGGGTAGCATGGCGATGACTTCTCTAGTCACTCGCCTCGCTAACCACCTGGGCGTCCTTCAAGGCGCCCGGCTCACGTACATCGAGACAGCGCGTTCCGTCGTGGATGCCGAGCACTTCGTGCAAGCCCACATGATACGGCGGACGCCCGACGCAACGCTGGCAATGATTTACCGTGGATATACAACTGAAGTGCCTTTGCCCTGTGCAGCAGTAAGGTTGTATACCACTCCAAAACTAACTCTTCAGTTGAGGACCGAGTCGGACGATTCTCCACCTTGGAGAGAGCCCGCTCGGCACAGCGTTGCAGGTGACGGACCCGTCACGAGGGGACGAGCCAGGCGTGATGCTGGGCTCGCCACCTCACAGGAGCCAGAAGATGCACCACAAATGCCGCACCGACACACTTCCGCTTTTTAGGCCACCTACGACATGTACACCGGCGCTGGGATGTCCGGAGCAGGAGGCTCTGGGAAGCATCAGGAGCCGAACTACTTCACCTCAGGACGCTGGGACCACGGCCAGGACACGGACTCTGAGTGGTCCGGGAGCCAGTATGGAGGGAGATACGACAGTGCCTCCCAGCCATACTACCCCGGATACTCAGTCCGCACGCTTCAACTACGGTCGGGAGATGTCCTACATCTCCGACCGAGTCGAGCTCATCGACGATCGTACCCGAGAGATCCAGGACACACTAGTTCGCCATTCTCAGTACCATCAAGAGAATAGCGGGATGGTGGCGTCTATCCAGCACGACGTCCACGAACAAGCGGAACAGCTGAGCCAGTACCTCTCAAGGCTCAACCCCTACCAGTGAAGAGTCCAAGCTTGGGGGAGGACCCCCACCAGGTAAGTCCCGATTTATCCAGCACTTTGATTATTTAATTTCCCTTTCATTTCCCTTCATGATAGTTTGCATTTAAAAAAATGAAAAAATACCAAAAATATTTCCCTTAAACAATATTTCCCTTGAATAAAATAACTCCCAACTATGCATGGAATGAATCATATGCCTCTCACCTTGGAAATGATGAATAGTTGCTCTGTCATTAATTTTGCAAGTACTTTGCTTCAACTAGTTGATAGATTGTGCTTGAGTTATTTGGCATGAGTAAAAATGATCCTGAAAACCTTGTGGGAGCATATGTTTTATTCCAAGTCTAAGTTGTTGTGGGGATTGATATAGTGAGAATTTGGTTAAAATTCTATTCTGCTTTTAGTACGGGGAAAATCTCGGAAATTTATGCTTTCAAAATGAAACAAGTTCCTCATTGGTCAAAATACCTACCAGAGCCATATGATAAGCTTAGTTGAAAATTTCTACTTAGATGCTGCTTGTTATCTTAGTGAGGTTTGTCAAATTGTTGTGACCTTTGAGTGAAGCTTTCATATTCTTAAAGATCGAGACCCACGTACACTCACCACCTCTCACTTGCAATTCCTACACTGGGAGTTAGCAGACATTTTCCATCATCCATCCACAAAAATAAATGCTCCATGTTCTATGATCTCCCTCTCCAAATATTCTTGATAGAGACATGGGCTATGCAAAAAGAAAAGCATGCCAAAGAAGCATGGCAAAAATAAGAGAAAAAGAAAAGCATGCCAAAGAGCATGGCAAAGAGAAGGAGAAAAAGAAAAGCATGCCAAGTGGCATGGCAAAAATATAAGAATAAAAGATAGCCCATGTTCTCGAAAATAAATCAAGCAGAGGGAAATTCATCCAAGGAGTTCCACCATATTCCATTCCACCATTCCACCATATTCCATTCCACCACTCCACCATATGCTACTCCACTCATATCCACACACTTGCACGTCTCGATCTTAAGATGTGATTTGTCTCCTCTGAGATCCGGTCTTTCACTTAGCAAAATATAAGATGCATGCATGCCTTCATCCTTTGTCCCTGAGCCACACAAAAAGCCATATTAGATGTTAGGATGAAAATAAGGCACAAGCATTTGGTGAGGATTCAAATACACTTGAGTGATTGAGTGTGCCAATGAGGAACAATTTGTAGTTTTCAAAACTTGTGAAAAAATTCCGAGATGGGATCCTGAAAAGAGTAGAGTGGAATAAAACTGAATTGAAACTGTTCATCCTGTCAACCGCCCAAGATAAGGAGATTGCTATAAGCCCCATAGATAAAAAGGTGATTTGAAACTTTGCCTATGATTCAAGTATTTTTGAGGACTAGTTGTTTATAAAGTTACCTGCAAAAGAAATGACATTGTAGCAACTCCTGATCCACCGAGCCTAAGTTTATATCTTTGCTCGAGGACGAGCAAAGAGCAAAGCTTGGGGGAGCTTGTTGGCGGTCGTTACAGCCTAAATCCGACCACCAATACTCGGGAATAAATGAGGTTTTATGCAACATTCCATGTACTAAGGTTTTATTTCTAATAAAGTTCCACGAGTTTTGGTGAGTGTCACTTGTGTAGGTACAACTACGACAAATATGTGCTATTGGGGCCGGAAATGACCAAATCGGCCGAACGACTCCGTTCGGCCGGTTACCCCCCTTAGCCAAGCAGACCACCGGGAGTCGTCCATGTCAACAATGACCAAGCGAACACATCACACGACACGTGGGCGACCGCCAACTCATCCTGGACCATGCCACGTCATTCTGGGCCAGATCAACACGAAGTCATGCATCAGGAGGGAGCCCAGGGGGGGTCCAGGCAGCAGAGACGGTGCTGGGGAGGCCGGCCACGGGCCAGGCCCAGTTCGGCCGAACTGGGCCCTTCGGCCGAACCGCCCCCAGCTGGAAACCGACACCAGGGAGCCAATCCTGGCCGTGGGAAGCAAGGTCGGCAGATCCTCTGGTTCGGGCGAACTGGGGAGTTCGGCCGAACCGACCTGTTTGGCCGAACCGCCTCCCCTCGCCTGAAATCCCAGGGGGTACCTCCCCTGGCTTCCTTGGCCGCTACCCTGCCTCAACCGCCTCGGACTCCTATAAATAGAGGGTCACTTTCACTTGTAAACACACACCAAGCCAAGGAGCTCATTTCTACTTTCATTCTAGTAGAGTTAGGATAGTTTAGTTGGGAGTTAGAGTTGAGTCGAGCTTTGCCTCGGAGGTTCCGGAGTCGTCTTCAGAAGCTCTGGTAATAGCTCTTGTATCTTTTACTTTTCCTTTTGTAAGACATTGACTATCAATATAGTTATCTTTATCACTTTGCCTTTGTCATTTATATCTTGCTTCTACTTTATCCTAGTTGCAAATATATCTTGTTTAGACTATAGTCAGTTATAGTTCTAGTGCTTGTAGTCTTGTTTAAGTCTTTGTCTTGGCTGGTTCGTCGATCTTGCTTGATACTGGAGGTGAATTGTCACCAAGAGTATTGACAAGGTTGCTTGCTCTTGCTAGCAGAGTAAGTAGTCGTTGCCTAGTGTAGGAGTGGTTCCTAGACTAGTCGGTGGCCTTAGTTTATTCCCGTCGCAATGGAGGTGGTAGCCGGGAGGTGGTGACAGCCCTTTCGGTCTTCGTAGCCCATCACGTTAGTTCCGGTCCGTAGGATTCCCCAGTTGGGAAATAGTGGCACCCCTTCTCATCCCTTTCTGTGTGTTCACCGGTTCCCTTGT
The DNA here is from genome assembly GCA_033239725.1 of Echinochloa phyllopogon. Lineage (NCBI taxonomy): Eukaryota > Viridiplantae > Streptophyta > Magnoliopsida > Poales > Poaceae > Echinochloa > Echinochloa phyllopogon. The sequence goes on along the minus strand of BTCW01000002.1, from coordinate 40,736,734 downwards.
CCCGAAGCTAAGACATTAGAGTTATCCCAGATCTCCTAGTGCTGGCTCTGTAGCCGTTGTATCTCTAAGCTAGAGTGACATAGGTAGATGAAGAATCCAGGAGTCCTCTATCTCTTCTCGTTGTCCTCCCAGTTATCTATCTCTTCTCTCCCTTACCTGAGTATCCCTTGAGCTGTGTGTCCGGTATATCCACTCCTATCCAATACCATTATCCCCTGTCTTGTTTAGTTGTGTACCTTTCTCTGATAGTCTCGAATATCTGTTCACTAGTAATCTTGCCAAAGCTTCCCTGCGGAAATATAAATTACGATACCTTGGAATACTCCCAGGTGAAGTGCTACAGCGGTGATTCTGTGCGCTTGCAGAATATTTCTATATTTTACTAAGCCATAAGGGAAACCACTGAAACACTCCTTACCCCAGTACCAGGATTCTCAATTCTGATATTGGATCGTAAGAAGTGCCAACAAGGCCGAGGGGAGGGCCTTGGCCAGTTCGCCCGAAGGCTCTAGTTTGCCCGAACCAGGCCTGGTGGCCGGGGCACTCCCATGTGAGTGCAGCACTCACATGCCTTTGTTTCCATTCCAAGTTTGTGTGGCCAACAATTCCCAAGGACATTTGAGTGGCTTTTAGTGGTAGGTAAGATGCAAACTTGACATGACCAAAGTGGACTTTAGTGGAGTTATCCCCATGCTGCCATGTTTGTGATAATTGGTGAGTGTGCAGCCATTGTTTGTGGGGTAGACATGTTTGGTGCTAGTTGGTGGTGATGGTAAATAATTGGAGATGTTCTAGAAGGGATGAAAATGATAAAAGTTACCAATTACATTCACCCTAGGTAAAATTTCAGCATGTGTCCAATTATTTCTAACCAAGCTTGCAAAATTTTCTACTCTCTCTCAAACTAATTACTCAAGTGGTTCATTTATTTTGGAAAGGGAAACATGCAAATGCAATTGAGAATTTAAAAATTGGAAGGGAAATATGGGATACATACCGGTTTTCCTCGCGGCGAGAGCTCAGCTTTTAAGTCCGCGAGCGGGACTTCTCCTGTCTTCAGTTGCTCTTGTCATCGTTCGGTCCCGGAGTGGATGACTCGGACGATGCAACCTTCTTCCGCCACATTTTCTTGTTCTTCTTCTTCGATGTTGGTGGCGGTGGGATCGGCGTCTCTGGAGAATTCCAGAGGGCCTGTTCTTCCTCGTATTTCTTTACGAGGAAATCCATTTCTTCTGCACTTGTCGGTTTTGTCGGCTCGTTCCACTTGAGCTGCTTCCCACCGAGTATTTCCAGCTCTCCATTAATGAGAGCCTTAAGGAAACACTCGGCGCTCCTCTGCTCCGGTACATTCTCGATCACCCCCTCGGGGTAGCGGATGGTTGAGTCCGCAAGCTGTACCTGGGCAGTAGTAGGTGACAAATTAGGGTAGCGTAATTTCTTAAATAATACCTTAGACATGATGTTGACGCTTGCCCCCAGATCACAAAGTGCATCATCGATGCGACGATCCCAGATCGTGCACTGAATGATGGGCACTCCGGGATCTTCCTTCCTGTCCGGAGAGGTCTTGATGATCGCCCTTTTTGCAGCTCTCGGCAGGTAGGTCCCTCTTGGTGTCAGCACTTGGTTGCGTGCGACCTTCGCTGCGTGGTTAGTTCGGAAGACACTACGAGGCATCTTACCATGCCTTGTAGTGACGGCTTTCACTGTCTCGATGGAAGGCTCGGGTTGCCCCGGGATCTTCCCCGATTCAGTGATAGGAACAGCAGCAGCTAACTGAGCGACTTGAGTTTCTATCATTTTATTAAAGCTCAGTTGACTTTTCATAGCATAAAAAAATGATTCCATCCTAGAGTCTATGCTTTCCAGAGTTTTATCATTAGCAGCAAGCCTTTTATTGATGTTTTCAGTTATTTTCATCTGGCCAAACACAAGATCTCTAAGAGACGGCTGATTATTGAAATTGCTGGAATTGAAATTGTTACCTTGTTGAGGCCTCTCAAAAGGGAGGTTTGGGCACGGATTCCAGCCTTGGTTGTCGTAGTTGTTCGGTCGGTACCCGTTGTTGTTGGAGTTGTTGACGTAGTGGGCATCTTCTCGCGTTTCGGGGCAGTCATTCCCCGAATGGCCAGTGTTGCCACAGACTTCGCAGGTCATGCGAGCGTCCATGGCTTCCACCATTTCTTGAGCAGGGGCCTCCAGTTTCTTCATCAGGAGGTCCATCTTGGCAGCGAGCATGTCCAGAGCTTCAACTTGGTGAACTCCTCGGGTCTTTGGTTGAGTCCGGTCGTCGGACCAACCTTGGTTCTCGACCATCTTCTCTATGAGGTCCTTCGCACGACTCTCGTCAAGAGAGAAGAACGAGCCTCCAGCAGCAGCATCCAGGTACTCACGGTCAGAATTTCTCAGTCCGTGATAGAAAGTTGGGATTATGAACCAACTCTGCATACCATGGTGAGGACAAGCAGAAATATAGTCCTGGAGGCGATCCCATGCCTCCGGGACTGTTTCATCTTTTAGCTGCTGGAAACTAGCTATTTTGTTCCGGAGGGCGTTGGTTTTCCCAACCGGAAAGAATTTTAGCAAGAAAGCGCTAGTGCATTTATCCCAGGTATCTATTGCTTCGCGGTTACCATAAAACCATTGTTTCGCCTTGCCTAATAATGAGACTGGAAACAAACAAAGGCGAATGGCATCGATAATTACTCCGCGGATGGTGAAGGTGTTGCAAATCTCCAGGAAATGCTGGAGATGAGCATTGGCATCTTCGTGTGGCTTGCCGCAGAATGGGCTAGCCTGTACCATGTTAATGAGAGCTGGCTTCAGCTCGAAGTTACCATCTCCGACTGGCGGAGCTAGTCCGATACGTACGTTCTCGCTTGATGGAGCGGAGAACTCACGGATCGTCTTGGTTGCCATCCTCAATGTAGCCTGGTCAACGACGGGAAGGACTGGGTTCGTCGGAAGGAGTTGCTTCTGAGGAGGTACAACACGGGGTCGTACTTTCCTCACAAGTGACTCCGGATTTTCTTGGAGGTTTGACGGTAGTTGGAAACCAGTCATGCACTGCTCTGTTCCACAAAGACCAACGAACAGAGCAAGGATAAACCCGCTTGAGTAGCGGTACTCAACTAAGATAGCTCAAGATAAAAGTTCAAAAGTAATCTAGCCAAAGACTTCCCCGGCATCGGCGCCAGAAATGCTTGTTGGCACTTCTTACGATCCAATATCAGAATTGAGAATCCTGGTACTGGGGTAAGGAGTGTTTTAGTGGTTTTCCTTATGGCTTAGTAAAATATAGAAATATTCTGCAAGCGCACAGAATCACCGCTGTAGCACTTCACCTGGGAGTATTCCGAGGTATCGTAATTTATATTTCCGCAGGGAAGCTTTGGCAAGATTACTAGTGAACAGATATTCGAGACTATCAGAGAAAGGTACACAACTAAACAAGACAGGGGATAACGGTATTGGATAGGAGTGGATATACCGGACACACAGCTCAAGGGATACTCAGGTAAGGGAGAGAAGAGATAGATAGCTGGGAGGACAACGAGAAGAGATAGAGGACTCCTGGATTCTTTATCTACCTATGTCACTCTAGCTTAGAGATACAACGGCTACAGAGCCAGCACTAGGAGATCTGGGATAACTCTAATGTCTTAGCTTCGGGACAAGGGAACCGGTGAACACACAGAAAGGGATGAGAAGGGGTGCCACTATTTCCCAATTGGGGAATCCTACGGACCGGAACTAACGTGATGGGCTACGAAGACCGAAAGGGCTGTCACCACCTCCCGGCTACCACCTCCGTTGCGACGGGAATAAACTAAGGCCACCGACTAGTCTAGGAACCACTCCTATACTAGGCAACGACTACTTACTCTGCTAGCAAGAGCAAGCAACCTTGTCAATACTCTTGGTGACAATTCACCTCCAGTATCAAGCAAGATCGAAGAACCAGCCAAGACAAAGACTTAAACAAGACTACAAGCACTAGAACTATAACTGACTATAGTCTAAACAAGATATATTTGCTACTAGAATAAAGTAGAAGCGAGATATAAATGACAAAGGCAAAGTGATAAAGATAACTATATTGATACTCAATGTCTTACAAAAGGAAAAGTAAAAGATACAAGAGCTATTACCAGAGCTTCTGAAGACGACTCCGGAACCTCCGAGGCAAAGCTCGACTCAACTCTAACTCCCAACTAAACTATCCTAACTCTACTAGAATGAAAGTGGAAATGAGCTCCTTGGCTTGGTGTATGTTTACAAGTGAAAGTGACCCTCTATTTATAGGAGTCCAAGGCGGTTGAGGTAGGGTAGCGGCCAAGGGAGCCAGGGGGATACCCCCTGGGATTTCGGGCGAGGGGAGGCGGTTCGGTCGAACAGGTCGGTTCAGCCGAACCGACCATCCCACCGTCCTTGCATCCAACGGCTGTGGGCAACTCCCTGGAGGCGGTTACGTGCTGGGGGCGGTTCGGCCGAAGGCCCCAGTTCAGCCGAACTGGGCCTGGCCCGTGGCCGGCATCCCCAGCACCGCCTCTGCTCTGTGGGCCTTCTGGGCTACCTCCTGGTGGTTGGCTTCGCGTTGTTCTGGCCCAGGGTGACGTGTTGATCCTTCGGGGTGAGTTGGCGGTCGCCCACGTGTCATGTGATGTGTTTTCTTGGTCATTGTTGACATGGACGACTCCCGGTGGTCTGCTTGGCTAAGGGGGGTAACCGGCCGAACGGAGTCGTTCGGCCGATTTGGTCATTTCCGGCCCCAATAGCACATATTTGTCGTAGTTGTACCTGTACAAGTGACACTCACCAAAACTCATGGAACTTTATGAGAAATAAAACCTAAGTACATGGAATGTTGCATAAAACCTCATTTATTCCCGAGTATTGGTGGTCGGATTTAGGCTGTAACGACTGCCAACACACTTGCAACCGAAAACTCGAAAGTGACTCACCTTGGGGGTTCTCCCATGAAAGAGTTCATAGCAAGTCTTCTTCTTAAACGCACGAAGGAAAATCCGATTAGACACATAGCACGCGGTGCTCACCGCCTCGGCCCAATACTTCCTAGGAGTCCTATGCTCATCGAGCATCGTCCTGGCCATAGTACAAATGGTCCGATTCTTTCTCTCCACAACACCATTCTGACAAGCGACATAAGGCGAAGAAAACTGATGCTCAAGACCTAGATCACGGCAAAAAGTTTCAAATCGAGCGTTCTTAAACTCCGTGCCATTGTCACTGCGCATAGCTCGTATGGCATCACCATTTCGCTCATTTTTCAATCTCAAGATCAGATCTCGAACAAAACCAAACGTTTCATCCTTAGCCGCCAAGAAATACACCCAGGTATAGCGAGAATAGTCGTCCACAATCACAAGGACATACCACTTCCCACCGACTGAGCGAACGCGAGCTGGACCAACCAAGTCCATATGTAAAAGCTCCCCAGGACGCTCAGTCATCACATCGGTTAGAGATGGGTGGGAAGTAGCGACCATCTTGCCATGCCTACAAGGTGCACAAACCAAATCCTTCTCAAACCGAAGCTTGGGCAATCCTCGGACAAGGTCAAGACTGCTCAAACGAGAGAGCAAGTCGAAGCTCAAGTGACCCAACCTCCTATGCCACTTCCAAAGCTCGGAAGAGGAACCAGCAACGAGACAACGAGCAACACCAAAAGATCTCGAGAAATCAGCGACGAAAACTTGACTCTCGGGAATGATCATGCAAACAAGGTCACCTCGAGAATCAAGAATCTGAGAAGCACCACTAACAAACCGAACCTGAAAACCCTCATCAAGCAGCTGAGAGACCGAAAGCAAATTAAAGCCAAGCGACTTGACGAGAGCAACACGCTTCAACACAAACTTCTCGCTCACCTGAATATCACCTTCTGAGAGCACTCTACCCTTACCATTATCCCCAAAAGTGATGTACTCCCTTGTCATCACCGGGGTGAGGCTTGAGAACCACCTTTGATCTCCGGTCATGTGTCGAGAGCAACCAGAGTCAATCAACCACAAGCTCCTCAAGCCTCTCACCTGCAAAATCAAAAACGAGATCGAGAATGAGCAAACGACTCAACACTGGGGTTAGAACAGAAGGAGTCAAACCAGTGTTGAGCCATTTGCTCAAAAGAAGGGTTAGCAAAATCCACTCTACCAAACCTATCAAACTGTGGAAACCTCTCACGCCTAACCGGAGGAACACCACGCGGGGGAAAACGCGGTCCAGGCTCCCTCTGGTAACCAAAACCACGGTCGTCTCTCCTGAACTCGTACTGACCACGAGGAGGAGGACGCCTGGCAAAACCACCACGTCTCTGAGGAACTCTCCCACGAGGAGCAAAGCCACGAGCATCCTCTCTAGAAATCGAACGAACAAAACCATCACCCCTAGGCAAAGGTGCACGAGGCTCAGGTACGCTATGAGAAGAGCGGTACCTATCCCGGTTACCCATTTCCTTCTCACGCCTCATCTCTCTCTTTTTTCTGAAGCAGAACTCCTCTTGGTGACCATCCTTACCACAAAACCCAGTGGTAACGGACTGGTTTTGGCTTTTGATCTCCTTTTGGCCCTGGCTTCTCACTAGGTTTGAGACCACTCGACTCTCCCACAAAAATCACTCGCTTTTGGAAGTTGTTGGCTGGTGTGATAGAAGCTGGTGGATCAAGAATAGTATCGAGTTTGTTTCTCAGGTGGTTGGGTTTAGGATCAAATGTGTTTTTGGCTGGGGTTTTTTTGTGGAGGAAATGGCACACCCTCACAAATCATTCCCTCATTCTTAACCACCGTCTCCCAGCCAAGCCCACTAGAATCACCTCTTCTGAGCTCAGCCATCATCATTTTCAACTGAGGCTCTCGACTTGACATCCAACCCAAGCAATGTCTCAACTCGTCATTTTCTTTTTGCACACGATTCATTGCATCCTCAATTTCACTGTTCTTCAAAGCATTTTTATCACACACAGCACATGCAGGTGATCTAGCAGAACATTCGAGACATTTGATTTTAGCAAGAGCATCATCAAGTTTTGCATGCAAGACAGGGCAAGAGGTACAAGCTCCTAGCAAAGCAGATCTAGATTTCAATTCTTCAAGATTTGACTTAAGCAAGTCACATTCTTCAATTTTAGACATATGCTTGTTTTTAAGCTCAACCAATTCATTCATCACAGCATCACAATCATTGCAACTATGCTCATCAGAGACAACAGGAGCAATTTTCAAAGCATCAATTTCAGATGAGATTTAGCAAGTGATATTTCAAGTTGAGCAATTTGATCTTTAGAGGCAACAAGCAAAGACTCAAGTTCAACAACTTTCTCCTTAGACTCACCAAGCAACGATCTAAACTCCCTCTTCTCCTTGTTGGTCTTACGAAGCACATCATCACGTTTATCAAGCAATTCATTCAACCTAGCATTCTCCTCTAGCAAGAAGTTGGGATCTCGATTTACCTCATCCTCAGACTCTGACTCGGAGTCTTCTTTTGCACTCTTCTTGTTGTCGGAGTTGTGCGCCATGGTACAGAAGCCTCGGGACGCCATGCACGCCAAGCCATTGAAGTTCTCGTTCCTCCGGTGTCGACCTTGATCTTCATCCTCGCTGCTTGAGCTTGACGAAGAGTTGCTTGAACTTGTGTCGACGTCGCTCGCCCCGGCCACCATGGCTCGTTCCTTGCGCTTGTATTTGTGCTTGTGCTTGCGGTCACCATGCTTCTTCTTGTTCTTGTCCTTGTCCTTGTACTTGTACTTGTGGTTCTTGTGATCATCCCTCGAGCGATGCTTGTGCTTGCGGTCCGGCTCTGCTGGCTCCGGACACTCGGCGATGAAGTGTCCCATTTTGCCGCACCTGTAGCACGTACTCCCAAAGCGCCTTGTACTCTTGCGGTTCTCGTACATGCGCCCGAACCTCTTGGTGAGCAACGCGAGATCCTCCTCGCTCAGCACCTCGAACTCCTCATCTAGCAAAGACACAAGCAAAGACAAGGCAGACTGCCGTGAAGAGTTAGCACCAGATCTAGAACTAGAACCACTCATAAGAGCCAGACTATGGGAATCAGTCGGGTTCTCAAGCTTGGCTCTAGCTATCCTATCAACCTCTGAGGACTTGAGCTTTGAGAACAACCCATCGACTGTGAGTGTCAGATAGCTAGCCGACTCCATAATCGCCTCAACCTTAGTGCCCCATACAAACATATCCAAGCAGTGTAAGAGCTTCAAAGCCATATCATGGTCTGTATACGGGAGGTTGTTAATGTTGGCTCTCATGTTGTTCACTATCACGGTGAACCTCTGGAACATGGCATCAATTGACTCACCGGGCAAATGAGAGAAGTTCTCATATTCCCTCCGGTAAGTCGAAAAGAGCCGAGCCTTAACCCCACTATCACCTCCATGGGCGATCTCCAACTTTTGCCAAATCTTCCACGCAAGATGCTCTTCGATCACACGATTGAATTCATGCTCGTCAAGCGCTTTGAACAAGAAATCAACAGCTTTTGCATTTGCCTCAAACTTGTCCTTAGCAATTTGTGTCTCTCTCGAAGCAGGAGTGATATAGGTCGTATCAAGAGTGATATCCCATATCAACTGTCCCTTGCTTCGGAGGAAAGCTCCCATGCGAACCGACCACATCCGGTAATTCTTCCCATCGAAGAGAGGAGGACCCGAACCCTTTCCGGCGTACGCCATCCTTGGATCTTAAGACTGGTTAGAATCACGAAGATCCGTAACCGGCTCTGATACCAATTGAAGGATCGAAGTGGCGACCAGAGAGGGGGAGTGAATGGGAGCCGATAAAATTTCTTCTCGAAACTCGGCCTATGTCTCAAAGTCACTCACCAAAAATTCCTCACAGACTTGTCAAGGTAGCGTAGTCACAGCGGACCTACAAACCCTAGGAACAAGCTAGAACAAATTAACAAGCGGAAGCACAACTAAAAAACAAAACGATTCGCAATCTACCTGGGTCAGCTCGGACCGTCCGCACAGGGGTCGCGGACTGTCCGTGGTCACGGCGGACCGTCCGTCTAGACAAGGTGGACCGTCCGTAAAATCACCTCAAATCTCCAGTAGCTCCAGGCCCTTTCGCGGATTGTCTGAGCTCGTACCGCGGACCGTCCGCTAGTGTCGCGGACAGTCAAAGGAGGTCACGCGGACCGTCCGTGAAAACACTTAGCCAAATCCAACACAACACCGTCGAACTCTTCTGCACGGACCGTCCGCCAATGACATGCGGACCGTCCGGCAACCTTGCAGACCGTCCGCCAACCCCGCGCGGACCGTCCGAGAAACACGACGGACGAACAGAACGAACAGCTACAGTAACCCGCGGATCTCTCCTCCCAAATCCATCACCGGATCTCCCAAACGGCTAGAGCTCTTGAGACGAAACTTTGAGGAGATGATTAGCACCCTAAGGGAAAGCTATGCCCCAAAAATCTCGGCCTCTAACTCCCTACAACTCGAGAAATCGCGGATCACACGGAAGAACACCTTCTCACAAGTTCATCCCAAAAACTACGAATCAAGACCGATTCCTAGCGTTTGAGAGGGCAAGATCACACACAAAGAGGCGCAAGGCACTCATCCATGATCCCCTCAAACAAATCCGGAGCCAAACGGTCTAGAAACGAAGAATCGAGCCAAGAACGAAAATAGCACAAAAAGGAACTCGAGGAGAAACAAAGAGATTCAACTAGCACTTGATTTCATTCCAACAAACAAAGGTCCGATTCTATACAAGGCTAGCAACCTCCCAAACATCCTCCCGCTAAGATCGACATGAAGCACGGGCTAGCCTAGAGAAGCAAGAAAGAAATGAACTAGGGTTCCAGAGAGATAACTAGCCATCCCCTCCACCTCCTATTTATATTAAGTGTCCTGGTGAAGGGAAGTGACCATACTACCCCTACAACTTAACTCTACGATACACGCCCTCAAGGGCAAAATGGTAAAGTTGCAGATAACTCCTCCGGCTGGGCACGCCGTCCATCCGGCCTTGCTTCCCTCCGACGCAAGCTCCCGGATCCCACCACGCGTCCACCGCTTCGAAGCTTCCCGAACGCGCCCGGATCACCGTCTCAGTCACGTTGGGCCTTCGGGCTCAGTTTTGAGGCCCAAACCGAGAAACCCTCCTCCGATGGTTTTGTGGCCCAACCATCAAACCCCGCGTACAAGCTTCGGTCGTTAGCCGTCACCTTGCACCGGCTCCAAGTCCACGACCTCGTCTTGCTCTTCTTGCACCATGTTGACTGCACTTGATCCCGTCTGGCCACCGGGTCCCTCGAACCAAGCCTACTTGTCTCTCCACACCTCGGAGGCCACTCTCTGGCTAAGACCTTTCGCGCTTGTTCTTCACCTGCACCAACGCAAACCAAGTCGCACCAACACCTGCAGTACTAGGCCACGAGTCAGTCCACACACCGTTGTCAATCACTCATCACACTGAGAAGCGACCATCCACCGGTCCTCGGATACACATGGTCCTCAACTATAGGGTAGACGAGATTAGTGATCAGGTTGCGCGTTTGGTTAGTTGTTGACCAGCGGCGGCGCTCGAAATGATCCGAGTAGTGGTGACAGCGGTCGCAGTCAGGAAAAGGATCGGATTTCAGGCGCGGATAGTCAAACTCACTACGGCCCATGCTGATCGTGTATGAATGAATTACTACACCGTCTACACGGTAAATATATATTTCAGGTGCAGCCCTTAGCGGCGAATCCACTCGATCTTCTGGTTGGCCACGTCGTATGCAGCACGTGTAGAGGAACGGCAGCGCGGGCGCCCTCTTGTACTACCTGCTGCCCACGACCGGAGCGCGGCGTAGGCGCGCTGGCCGGGGGGAAGGCGGGTGAACGCGGGCGGCGCCCGAGTCGATGATCCTCCCGGCCGCCGGCGCGAACGCGGCCGGGGGACGAGCCTGATCGCCAGCCGGCCGTGCGTGCGCACGCCGACCGGTACAGTGGCCAGCACAGCTGCGCGGCGTCAACATCGTCGAAGTCGTCGTCCCCTCCCGGGGAATATAATCAGGGGCAGTGTGTGCCAGAGCCGCGGCCAAAGCCCAAAGGCTTGCTTTCCTTGGCGCACGCGCGCACCGACGAGGCTTAAAGCTCGCTCGCGTACTAAATTCACAGCAGATGAAGACGGATAGACCAAGCTACTACGTGACGCCCGTTTCTCGCAGTGGGTGCTCTGGCGAGTGCTACGATCCGCCGTCGATATGATGTTGGAGGCAGCTTTCGTCTCGTGCAACCCACCATGGACGCAAGGAACGAAACAAATATATATAAAAGCCAAAGCATGACTGTTGACAGTCAAAATTGGCTTTGGCCCGGCCAAACCGGTCTGACCGGTTTGCCAAACCGGTCAGACCGGTTTGGTTCTGTAATTCGAGTAGGATTAGGATTCCGAGTTTAATCCCATATTGTAACCTATTCGAAAGGGGTAAGACTTCCCCGGCCTATAAATATAAAGGCTAAGGCCGATTGAGATGTATTCCAATCGAATCAAACACGTTTATCCTTTACTTTTTTATCTCTCAAACCCTAATCTTTTCCAACCCTCATATTCTGTTCTTTGCTCGTCTCTACGGCGTTCAAGGGCGTTCTAGGTGGCCTGCCGACCCTAGAGCAACCCTAGCTTGCTTGAGCTCCGACGGGGTCCCTCCCGAGCTCGAGTTTCTAGGTCTTCACGAGTTCCTGCCTGAAAGCGGTCAGACCGGTTTCAGGAACCGGTCAGACCGGTTTGCCCGAGGAGCTCAGGAGTTGGCCGTTGTGACGGCCGTGCTGCGCGTTTGATCGGCTTCAAGTTTGTTGGCGCGTTTTCGTGTCAACATACTTTTTGGCGACTCCGCTGGGGAAAGATTAATCTGGTTTCAAGACCGATTCAATCTACTCCAATAATGTCTGGATCAACGTGCGACCTTGACAAAGACAACATCATCACCGCGACGATGGAAGAGCTCACGGACGAGGAGCGGAAGCGGTACCTGATTGCTGAGGAGCACTTCAGGGCGCAATTCTTGAAGGGCTTCAAAAAAGATCGCGGTGGTCTTGTCAAGAGAGTGGAGGAATTCGTCATGCCGGCTTTCAAGCTGGCAAACGACCAAGTTGAAGAACTTCCAAAGGTAACTGGCGAATCCTCTGATTTGATGCAGCAAATTACTCGCATGATGGATGATAAATTGCTTGCTGCACAAACTGTTACTAGTGAGTTGATTGCTAATATGTCGGGTAATTCTGATAAAGGTAAAAATAACGTAGAATCTAATGAATTACCTAACCCAAATCCTAGCTCATCAGGCGTGCCAGAACATGTTTTAGATCCTAATTTAGGCATGCCGATGAATTTATATGCGGGACAACCACCTCACCATGGTTCGGTCCACGAACCGGTCAGACCGGTTTTCACAACCGGTCAGACCTGTTTGGCCTCCTCTGGCGGTCAAACCGGTTCCATGGGTGCAGGGGCACCGGGTGTGATGGTTTTATCTAGTACGGTTGCTTCTGGTCTTGTTTACACTATTCCACGCACTACGGTTGTGGGAAGTATACCCCACAGATCTGGCGCGTCTCACGGGCCGATTCCGAATACTTCTCAAAGTGCGATGTATAATGTTCCCCGTTTTCCACAAAATAGAGGCGATGGGAACTATCAAGCTGAGTTAGCTAAGTTTAAAGAAGATATAGCTAATACACTTAGAACAAGACTCGGGCTTGATTTGGGTAATTCACGCTTGTATCAAAAACCGTATCCGCCTGAATTTGATTTAGTTGCTTATCCTAATGGTTGGCGTGTTCCTAATTTTATTAAATTCAGCGGCGAAGATAATAGAACTCCTTAGGAACATATTAGTCAATATGTCTTGCAATTAGGAGAAGCATCATATTATGAACCATTGCGTGTACGGTTGTTCTCATTATCTTTAACTGGAACTGCTTTTTCATGGTTTTCTTCGCTTGCTCCTAATTCTATCAAAATTGGACTCAATTGGAGCGCAAATTTCATGATCATTTCTTTAGCAGAGAAAACAAGGCTAAATTGTCTGATTTAACATCGGTTAGGCAAAGCCGAGAGGAATCGGTTCTTGAATACTTCAAAAGATTTAAAGATGTTAAGAACCGATGTTTTAACATAACTGTTTCTGAAAAGGATTTAGCAGATTTAGCTTTTGCGGGCTTACGGTCTTATTTCAAGGAAAAGCTAGAGGGTTCTGATTTCCTTACTATTAATCACTTGCAAATGAAGGCTATGAGTCTAGAGCTTAAGTTTAAAAATTCAAAAGAATCTGCTAAATCTCATCGTTCGAATGTGCATATTGTTGATAATGATTCTGATAGTTCAGACGATGAGAAAGAAATTTATGCTGCTGAATTTGTTTGGTCATCAAAGAGTAAACCTGGTTCTTGTCCCTCGTTGAAGCCGATTCAGAAAAATCGGCAAGAAGAAATTAAGTTTACTTTTGATGTAGCCAAATGTGATCGTGTTTTTGATGAATTGCTTAAGAATGGCTTTATTAAACTTTCTCATGCAATTCCACCGGCCGATCAATTGAAAAATCGTGCATATTGTAAGTGGCATAATTCTTTTTCTCATGCGACAACGATTGCAATGTTTTTCGGCGACAGGTACAATCGGCCCTTAATGAATGTCGATTAATACTAGCTGCAATGCAAGTCGATAAGGCTCCTTTCCCTGTTCATACCTTGGATTTGAATACTAAGGTGTTGATTCGGCTGTCACAAGCCGATGGAGCTAAGGGAAAGAACGTGGTGATTGGAGACCCAAGGCCGGAAAAAGTTAATGACAAAGTTCCGGTCAGAACAGTGATGATTGGGAGAACTCTTGATGGTGAAGAGTCTCTGAAGATTACAATTAACACATCAAGGCCCGGGGGGCAAGGAAGTTCCTTGGAAGAGAATCGGTTCGCTAGTCAAGCGAAACCGGTCAGACCGGTTTCCCAAACCGGTCAGACCGGTCAGACCGGTTTGTCTCCAGACCGTCCAAGGACTTTCAAGCCCAAGCGCCCGGAAGTGGGTACTTGGAAGTTTAATGAGCCAAAGGTTCAAGGAAGGGTTCTGAAGCAAGGACCTACTTTCTCTCAGCTCATGAACAAGTACACAAAGGCCGTTCAAGTTGATCGGCCAACAAAAAAGAGACAGAGGTCACCGCAGCGTTGGATCAATTCTACAGCTTATAAGCGCCGTGGTGATGTTACTGGGACTTCGGTATATGACCGATTGGGCTCATACCAATCAGGTCCTTCGGCTGCTCCCAAAAGCGGTCAAACCGGTTTTGTAAACCGGTCAGACCGGTTTCGGTCTGAGTAGAGGTTCCAAGCTCCTCCTAAGCAAGAATACCGTGTTAAGGAGAAAAAGGAGGACGTGCAAGCCAAAACCAGTGGGATTGTAACAATTGGCAGTATTCCAGTGGCTATGCAAGATTTGGGCAGAAAGCCGATAGTCATTGGAGATTTGGCTCCTGTTCCAATCAAAAAGCCGGTCATGGCTAATGATCATGAGGCTAGCAGTAGCAAGGGCGTAAAGAAGGTCTTCCAACCAAGGTGGTGTCCTTCTGGTTTGACTCATACGCAGAAGCGGAAGTTACAACGCCTGCGGAAAAAAGAAAAAAGGGAACAGGAAGCTGAGAAGCTAAGGGATGAATACTTCAACAATTACAGGCCTATGATCCCTCAGACCAAGATCTGGCAAGCTAAGCCCGTTGTGCAATCAGCAGCACAACCGGTCAGACCGGTTTTGATCAGCCCACCGCTGCAGAAGCGGTCAGACCGGTTTCTGGAACCGGTCAGACCGGTTTGACGACAGAAGTGGGAACTGAGATTACTTCAACCATCGATACTACTCCGTCAATTCCTCCAGTGGTTGAAGATGAAGAATTGGTTGATTTTGAGCCTTCTCCAGAACATGGCAACATGGAAATCAATGTTGTATATTTGTCTTCTGATTATTATGTGATACCGGAGGAGGAGGTCTCTCACCTTCAACTTGGGCCTCAAGATGCCGTTTTTCAGAAGCCTAGTGAATCAGAGAATCATCTCAAGGCTTTATATATGAAAGGGCACATCAACGGGAAGCCAATTTCTCGTATGTTGGTTGATGGTGGAGCTATTGTAAATCTTATGCCATACTCTCTCTACAAGAAGATTGGCGGAAAAGACGAAGAATTGATCAAGACAAACATGACGGTCAGTGGAGTTGGTGGAGGTGATCCCATTGGTGCCAAGGGGGTGGCTTCTATGGAGTTGACCGTCGGGAGCAAGACTATTGCTACGGCTTTCTTCGTCTCCGAGGTGCAAGGTAACTTCAGTTTAATCCTTGGTCGAGATTGGATTCATGCAAATAAATGTATTCCATCTACCTTGCATCAATATCTTATTCAGTGGATCGGCGATGAAGTTGAAGTTGTCCATGGTGACGCTTCTTCCTTTGTTGCAATGGCCGATTCCGATTCTCTTAGTGCAAATGAGAAGGTCAAATGTTTGTCGGGCATGGATTTGACCAATTATGAGCTGATCAGTTGCACCAAGGATGGTTTTGTTGCTGCTACATTAAAGCCGATGGAGAATCGGTTGAATTACTTGCTGTAATTAATGGAGCAAACAAATCAACAGAGACAAACCGGTCAGACCGCTTCTGGAAACCGGTCAGACCGGTTTAGACCTGAACAGCGCCGATCAAGCCAAACCGGTCAGACCGCTTCTGGGAACCGGTCAGACTGGTTTACGTCTGGACAGTGGCTTCAAGACCGAATTGATCATCATCGAACACATTTGGCCGGTATGTTTGAAGCCATTGAAGATCTCGGTGATATGGATAAGTTGGGTGACTTGGGTCAGGGTTTCACGTCAGCCGACCCTTTAGAAAAAATAGATATTGGGGATGGTACTATTCCTAGGCCAACTTTTGTAAACAAAAAATTATCGGCTGAGTTTAAAGCCGAGTTAATAAATTTGTTGAAAGAGTATGTCGATTGTTTTGCTTGGGAGTACCGTGAGATGCCGGGTTTGAGTCGTGATTTAGTTGAACATCGTTTACCGATAAAAGCCGGTTTTAGACCTTTTAAACAATCGGCTAGACGTTTTAATCTCGCTATTTATGACCGAATAAAAGAAAAAGTTAATCGTTTGCTAGATGCTGGTTTTATTCGGACTTGTCACTATGCGGAGTGGATTTCTAATATTGTTCCCGTTGAAAAAAAGATTCGAGAAAACTTAGAGTTTGCATCGATTTTAGAGATCTTAATAAAGCCACTCCGAAAGATTCATATCCTATGCCTATAGCCGATGTCTTAATCAATGAAGCTTCTGGACATCGTGTTGTTAGTTTCCTTGATGGTAATGCTGGATATAATCAAATTTTGATGGCCGAAGAGGATATGCACAAAACGGCCTTTCAATGTCCAGGATTTATTGGTTTATTTGAGTGGGTGGTTATGACTTTTGGATTGAAGAATGCTGGCGCAACTTATGAAAGGGCTATGGATTTAATCTTTCATGATTTACTTGGTGTTATTGTGGAAGTGTATATTGATGATATTGTGGTTAAATCGGATGGCTTGGATTCTCATTTAGCCGATTTAAAACTTGCTCTTGAGAGGATGCAACGGTATGGATTGAAAATGAATCCACTCAAATGTGCTTTTGGTGTTTCGGCTGGGAAGTTTCTTGGGTTTGTTATTCATGAGAACGGCATAGAAATTGATCCCAAGAGAATTGAAGCTATGAAGAAAGTCGACGCTCCTACTTGCAAGAAAGATTTGCAAAAGTTTCTAGGCATGGTAAATTTCTTGAGAAGATTTATAAATAACTTGTCTGGAAAGGTTGATGCTTTTACTCCTCTACTTCGGTTAAAGAATGAAGCCGATTTTACTTGGGGGGCAAAACAGCAAGAAGCTTTTGAGAAGATTAAAGAATACTTGTCTTCACCACCGGTGCTTAGGGCGCCTAAGAGAGGGGTTCCGTTCAGACTTTATGTGGCGGCTGAAGATAGAACTATTGGGGCTGTTTTGACTCAAGAAATCGGCAACAAGGAGTATGTGATTGCTTATGTAAGCCGACGGCTCATCGATGCAGAAACAAGGTATACTTTCAATGAGAAGTTGTGTTTATCCTTGTACCATGCTTGTACTCAATTGAGGCATTATTTATTATCTAGCACTTGCATCGTGTTATGTCAAACCGATGTAATTAAACATATGTTGCAAAAACCGATTTCTAGTGGAAGAGTCGGTAAATAGGCTTATGCTTTAGTTGAGTATGATTTAGCTTGTGAACCTTTAAAATCAATGAAAGACCAAATTGTAGCTGATTTTCTTGTTGAACATCGGATAAATGATACAAACAACTTCGACGTCGGATATATTACTTGTACCCCATGGAAGTTATATTTTGATGGATCGGTTTGCAATGATGGGCAAGGAATTGGTGCTGTTTTGATCTCTCCAAGTGGTTTCATCTTTGAGTTTTCAAACCGATTGGAAGAAAAGCGTACCAATAATCAAGTTGAATATGAAGCTCTTCTATTTGGTTTGGAATTTTTGCAAGACATGGGGATTAAGCATGTTGAGGTTTTTGGTGATTCGCTCCTGGTGGTACAACAAGTGTCAAAGGTATGCCAATGTTATAATGGTTCATTAAATGCATATCTTGATAGATGTCTTGATATCATTACTTCTTTTGATGAATTTACTATCAAACATATTCCAAGAGAAGAGAATGACAAGGCAAATACTCTGGCTCAGAAAGCATCTGGTTATATGGTTGCAAAGAAGTATTTCTATCTCCAAAAACCGATGCAAACGCAAGCCGAGGTTCTGGTGCTGGACGAACCGGTCACACCGGTTTCAGGAACCGGTCAGACCGGTCTGACTGCCAGAACCGGTCTGACCGGTTCTGAAACCGGTCTGACCGCTTCGTCCCCTGACAGAAGCAAAAATCCTTTGGATGATGCTAATCAATCCAAAGTTGAAGATCAGGATTGGAGGGTGACTATTATTACTTATTTGAGAGATCCTAGTCGTGGTGCAGAAAGAAATATTCGGCGAATATCGTTTAAATACGTTTTGCTTGACGATGAACTCTATCGTCGAAACGCCGAAGATTTGCTGTTGAAATGTCTTAATTCGGATCAGGCCAAAGTTGCCATGGGTGAGGTCCATGAAGGTATTTGTGGTACACATCAATCGGCTCCAAAGATGAAGTTGTTACTTAGACGAGCCGGTTTCTATTGGCCTACTATGATGGCAGATTGTTTCAAATATTACAAAGGATGTGAGGAATGTCAGAAGTTTGGAAATTTGCAACTTGTTCCTGCTGCATTGATGCATCCTATTATTAAGCCATGGCCGTTCCGAGGTTGGGGATTGGATTTTATCGGACAAATTAATCCTCCATCATCAAAAGGACATCGTTTTGTGTTAGTTGCTACACATTATTTCACTAAGTGCACCGAAGCAATTCCTTTGAAGAATATGACGCATCGAGAGGTAATTGAGTTTGTTACGCAAAATATTATTCATAGATTCGGTATTCCTCAAACTTTGACAACGGATCAAGGTACTTCGTTTATGTCTAAAGAGGTACGTGAATTCGCCGAATCCTATAGAATTAAGTTGCTCAATTCATCTCCATATTACGCTTAGGCTAATGGACAAGCCGAGTCAAGTAATAAAATTTTGATCAAATTAATCAAGAAAAAGATAGAAGAAAATCCTAAGAGATGGCATGAAGTTTTATCCGAAGCATTATGGGCTCATCGTATATCTAGACATGGTGCTACTAAAGTTACTTCTTTTGAGCTTGTGTATGGTCAAGAGGCCGTTTTACGCGTTGAGGTAAATCTGGACGCTTATAGATTGGCTAAACAAAATGACCTTGATGCTGTTGATTACCACAATTTGATATTGGACAATATTGATGAGGTAACCGACAAACGATTGAAAGCTTTGAAGGAGATTGAGAAAGATAAGCTTCGGGTTGCTAAAGCTTACAACAAGAAAGTACGAGGAAAATATTTTCAGATTGGTGAGCTTGTTTGGAAGACGATCTTGCCTATTGGGACGAAAAGCAACAAATTTGGTAAATAGTCACCAAGTTGGGAAGGACCCTATAGAGTTGTCAAAGTCATTTTTGGGAATTCTTACATGCTAGAGACGCTGAAGGGAGATCATTTACCTAAAACTATCAACGGAAGATATTTGAAGAAATTCTATCCAAGTGTTTGGCAAGACGCATGAAGACCAATGGCCGGTATATTGTTGATATCGCCCTTAGCATAAATTTTAGCTCCTGAATTGTAATTACTTGCTTTTTAGTTCTCAAGTTCACTAAAAACGCAGGGGGGCATGTGTTGACAGTCAAAATTGGCTTTGGCCCGGCCAAACCAGTCTGACCGGTTTGCCAAACCGGCCAGACCGGTTTGGTTCTGTAATTCGAGTAGGATTAGGATTCCGAGTTTAATCCCATATTGTAATCTATTCAAAAGGGGTAAGACTTCTCCGGCCTATAAATATAAAGGCTAAGGCCGATTGAGATGTATTCCAATCGAATCAAACACGTTTATCCTTTACTTTTTTATCTCTCAAACCCTAATCTTTTCCAACCCTCATATTCTGTTCTTTGCTCGTCTCTACGGCGTTCAAGGGCGTTCTAGGTGGCCTGCCGACCCTAGAGCAACCCTAGCTTGCTTGAGCTCCGACGGGGTCCCTCCCGAGCTCGAGTTTCTAGGTCTTCACGAGTTCCTAAGGCTGGACAAAAAACTCGTGGCTCGTTAGCTCGCTCGACTCGACTCGTTAGTGGCTCGGCTCGGCTCGGCTCGTTTTAAATTGTTCACGAGCTGAGCCAAGGTTTTAGCTCGTTATGTTAATGAGCCAGCTCGAGCCAGCTCGCGAGCGGCTCGCGAGCTATAACGAGCCAGAGTGTATAGCTCATCATGTATTTTATTTGTGTGATATCCTGGATACTTGCTATGTTCAACTTAATTCATAAACTAAACGATGGAGATATGGTACTTAGATGGATTGGTCATCGGTGATCTTGTTACGTATTCATGAATATGTTAATGGTGAATGGAGGTAGCCATGAATATATTACGTAATTATAATAATTTATGTTGTTATAATATCATATTGTGAAATACTATTGTTTCTATCTGAGTTTTTTAGCTTGAAATATATATAAAATAGTTGTATTTTTATTTTAGTATACCATAAATATTTTTTTACAAAAAAAATACATGTATAATAATAATAAACGAGCTGGCTCGCGAGCTAAACGAGCCAGCTCGAGCTGGCAAACGAGCCGAGCCGAGCCGCTTCTCTGGCTCGGTTCGTTAACGAGCCGAGCCGAGCTGGCTCGTTACCTTAACGAGCCAGCTCGAGCTGGACCGAGCCGAGCCGAGTTGGCTCGTTAGCCAGCCCTACGAGTTCCTGCCTGAAAGCGGTCAGACCGGTTTCAGGAACCGGTCAGACCGGTTTGCCCGAGGAGCTCAGAAGTTGGCCGTTGTGACGGCCGTGCTGCGCGTTTGATCGGCTTCGAGTTTGTTGGCGCGTTTTCGTGTCAACAATGACTAGCTAGCACACCTAGCTACTGTGCCATTATATTGTTGACCACAGCTACCACTCGTGTGTTCCTGATTCCTGAACAGGGCACGTATCAGACACAGCCACACACGCACGATGTGCTGTGAAGCACAACTGAAGCAGCGCAAAGCCGCAGATGATCGATCGGGTCCCGCACCCGCTGTGTCATGCATGACAACAGCGAGGAAACGGTACTCTCTTTTTTTTTTATGAGCTATTCGTGATTACGGGTTGGCTCGTCAGCCCATATAAGGTACGGCCCAGCCCTCAGCTTTGCTGGGCCCGCCGCCGCCACCGGTGAGCCTCCAGCTAAACGGACCGTGGGCCACTTATGCGATGGGCTGTGGGCCATTTGATAGGGTTGTCGCCTACATACCAATAATGAATGATTGCTCGAGAACTGTCAAATTTCAGGCTCCAAACCTGATCTTCTGGCTGGCCCGTCACGTAGTAGGCCGACCCCCGGTGAGGTCGTAGCATGTGCGCGGAGGCAGTAGGACAGTTACCTAGGTACTTTGATCGACCGATTAGGCCCTGTTTGGATATACCTCAACTAAAGTTTAGCCAGTTAATTGCTATAGCTAAAGTGCTAAACTTTAGCAGCTAAACTTTAGCCGGGGATGTTTGGATACAACAGCTAAATACGTTTGGTTGAAAATAATAGACCATGCTACCCTCCACTAATTTCCATTTTTTGGATCCAGGACCTGCTAGGCATAAGTTTTTTTTGCCGGCAGGACCTGCTGCGTCAGGAGCAAACAGATCGAAGAGTGGCCGAATGGGTCCATATACGGTAGATGCATGACAATTAGCATTGTTTTGGCGTGGCACCCACGGAAGCTGGCTTTAACCCTGTGCACTACTGAACACACAAACAATTGCGGCGGTGGGGCTGGAGTTGCGTGGCGGCGGCGGCGGCGGGTGGGAGTTATGCGAGAAGATTTTGGGGGCGTCGGGGGGTCACGGAGCGAACGGAACAGGTGCAGGCGCGTGGGTGATTTTTTACGGAATCATGAAGGGGTAAAAAAGTCTTTAAACATATTTAGCTGAGTTTAACTACCCTCCATCAGTTAAAGGAATTGCTGGGCTAAAATTAGCCAAGAGGCCTTTAGCTGGTATTTTAGCCGGCCTGTTTGGATCCCTAACAGCTAAACTTTAGCCCGCTAAACTTTAGCCCGCTAAACTTTAGCTGTGGATCCAAACAGGGCCTTAATCGGTCGGTCGCCACTAATTAACTCGCCGCTCGCCACTTTATACCGGGAAGAAGGATGGGTGCGTGCGTTGTGCAACAAAGAGAACACGATAATGCTAGGAGTAGAACAAGTGCATGTGCCGAGAGACCATGTGCTGAGCTTGGGCACATGCCAAACACTCTTACCGAAATTTTAGGAAGTAAAACACCTTCTCCTCATGCCAAAAAAAATCAAACTTCAGCCTCAGACCCTGAGGAACCGATACTGGATTATTGTGATGGTCTGATAGATATTGACAAGTTATGTGTATGATCAGTCGTGCTTCAATAATATAATCTTACATGATGGAATTAACATTGCAGATTATATATACACGTGCATGGTTTCAACAAATTTATGGTCGATCTTGCGTGCAAGTAGTGGTAAAAGACTCCATCAGACTGCTCCAAAAAGGAAAACGATCATCAATCAATTCAGACAGTATCCTGCACTACTAGTCTACTACTACAGTAGGCGGAGTCCTAGTACACTCTTACAGTACTACACGAGTACACACGTACGGCCATGGACGATCGAAACAGAACACGCGAACGTAATACATGCTAGTAATTACCCTATTGTAGCTGGCTGATCTTGCACTTTATTTGTGGTTAAGAAGCAGTACGTAGTGGCACTTTGTCGTTAAGGGCTTAAGGCGTTAAGGTAGCCACCACCCACCAGTGCAGTGACACACAGCTGATAAAAAATGAGGAACTGGATATCTCTTTAATTAGTTTGCGTACACTAGTACTACTCCGTATTTGTATTTCTTGCAGACGGGACCAACGTAACAGCAATCGGCATACTAGCTAGTCTGTGTACACTTTTGACGCGTGTCGATTATTGTTCGGTTCACAGAGAGAGATCGAGATAGAGATACACACTATTGGAATGCTGTGAGAAGTAGTATGCTTCAAGTCTAGTGGATACGGAGCTAGTGCTCATTTGAAGGGGTAACATGCATTGTCGATGCATGCTGCACGATATCGGGGCTAGCTGTGGGGTCCACGCGCCATGTGTACTCATCGCTCTGCTTTTATACCCGGCCTCGTCCCTCCCCACTCTGCTTCACTCCCAGTCCCAGCCTCGCGCTTGCTCGCTGTCGCTGCTGCCTCCTGCATCTTCGTCTCCTCGGCGGCGTCAAGCTCCGGCCGTCAAGCGCCTGCAGCCACCGCCGGTGAGTGCCCTCCCCCTCCCCTTTCTCCGCCGGTCTCCTTCATCTTCTGATCATTCTGTTCGAACTGTGTGCTTAATTTGAGTCCCTTTCGAGGCTGATCGATCATCAGAAGAACTAGTGCTTAATTTAACTCCAAGCCAGAAATCTTATGTTTGCGTTTGTGTCGTCTAGTGGTGGATCATTTCTTGGCCAGGCTAGCTAGCTCGTGCTGTAGAAGTGTAGTTAGAACACGAGGAACGAGCTGAGGAAACTTTTCTTTTTATGAAAATACTCACCGTTAGCCGCTGCTTCTCTGCATCGATCTGATCTGCATGCAGACGGCGGCGCACCTGACGCCCGCGCAGGCCGCCGAGGCCGGCGGCGCCCTCCAGATGGCGACGCGGTGGTGCAGCGCGGCGGGGGCGGTGACCATGGTGCTGGCGATCCTGCTCGAGTGCCGCCGCCGGAGCCGGAGCCGGAACCGCCGGGCACTCTACGCCGCGATCGCGTGCGCCGCCGCTGATCACTACGTGGCCACCAGCTGGCTCTACGGACTCCTCGTCGTCATCGTCAACTCCCCGGGAGGCCTTGGCCTCCTCGGTTACACCGAGGCCGCGATCGCCGTCATCTACGCCGTGGTCGACATCCTCACCTTGCTTGCTCTGATCCTTGGAGTTGGAGAGGACTCAGAGGAGGACTAGGGCCGCGCCGGACGGTTAAGCAAGCGTATCAGTCATTCAGTCATAGGTTCAAGAGTTCAGCGCGCTGGCAGCTGTGCTGCTTCATCTATGTATCATATATAAGTGGATCAACGTACTTAATTACGATTACTACGTAATGTTTGATATGCTTGCTCATGATGTAATAATAGTGGCTAGTACGCGCGCGCGTGCATTTCATTCTTCCAGTGCAGTGGCACTTTGCGCATACTGGCCGTGGCCGGTACGGTATATATAGTATGTACAGTAGTGATGTACAATACATGCCACGCATTGCTTTAACGAAATGAGATTCAGTTTGCACGTTCTAGCGGGACATACGTGTCGATCGATCGATTCATCGCACCGAGTGATCGTGAGTGGGGTTGTATAGGCTCCACGCGATGCCTCTGTCGTCTCTTTAACTTTTAACTCCGGCCTCGTCTTTCCCACTCTTCTTCATTCCCTCACCGCGCTCTGTACCAGGCAACGAAGCGAAGAAGCTAGCGCCTCCGATCCGTCCAGCCGCCGGTGAGTACCCTGCAGACTACCCTCCCCCCTCCTGGCTTCCTCCCTTATTGGCTGCTGCTGGCGATGATGCTCGAGGGCGCCGCCGCCGCCGGAGCCGCCGGGCCCTCGCCTACGTCGCGCTGGCGCTCACCGCCGCCAACCACTACATGGACATCGGCCTCTTCTTCGCCACCTCCCCCGGAGACCTCCTCGGCTACCTTTTAGCCGAGATCGCCATCTTCTACGCCGTGTTCGACGTCCTCGCCCTCCTTTTTGGGGTTCGCGAGGAGTAACTAGCAGGGCCGGACGTGTAAGCAAGCGTACGTCTGCTTTCAGTCAGTTCATCAGCTGGCCGGCAAGCTCCATCATGATGCTTAGTAATCAGCTTAGTGATCGATTATATTGACGTGATTTATGTGGCAGTAAAACTAAGAGATTTCTATCTGACTTCTGGAAAAAAGAAAGAGAACGACCATCAATTCAGATGGGTCCACGTACGGTAGTCCTACACTCCTACAATACGACAGTGCTGTACAATGTTACAAACTAAACTGGTCATACAGTATTGTTGACAATGCTGCAGCAGGACACGTTAGCTAGCTAGCTAGGGTTGCAGGCCAGTAGTACTACAAATTATGAGGACACACATGCTAGTAATCACTGGCTGTTGTTTCACTTCCCTTGTGGTTAAAGTACGCGCCCACTTCATCATTCGGATCAACGATTATTTCCATCGCGTTCATGAATGAAGCCTGAGCGTGACCACTAGTATATATTGCACAGATTTGGTAGGATAGCAAGAGACGCTGCCACGCTGGCTTATTTCCAGGAAGCTTCATGCTCTTCACAAGCTGAGAAAATTAGGCTCATCATGCGTTCAGATTTCAGACCAGAGGGAGATGGGAATATGGGATGCCTTGCGAGTTGCGACCAAGCCGGCAGCTAGCCTTTCACCATTCAGTCGCGCCCTCTTGTGCTTGCCTATGTAACTAGTAGCTAGTAGTGTACTTCAATTCATCGACCGATCGATCGGACGCCACTTTAAATTAGGAAGGATAGATGATAGAAGCATGTGCCTTGTGCAGCACACAGGATGCATGGTACGTGTCGAGAGACCGATAGTGCAGTGCGTAAGCGCCTACGTGTTTCAAGTACGTTACTGGAAGTGTGATAAAAGAGCTACCTTGATGAACTTGGACTATTCTCCTGGTAAAACAACGTGCAAATGAACGAATTGAATAATTCATTCATTGATTAATTCAATGAACAGTGCGGCTACATATTCAGACTCTATAAGTTCAAAAAACATTTATACTCTGCCAACAGAAACAACTCCCTTTTTGAAGGAACCGGCCTCTTCAAAACTGGCCCTTTCGGTGTACATAGACACGTTCCATCATATTAGAGGGTGTCAAGTGATCGAATTAACCACTACCCACATGTTAATCATGTGTCGAAACTAATTGATCAGATGACTAATATTTCTAACACCCTGTTGATCTATATGTTCCATATATGCTTCATGTAATCTTGTTTGATCATCCTTGGTTAAGTTGTGTAGAAAAACTCGGACGAAAAAAATCCAAGGAGAAACCAAATTTTATATCGGTATGCTATTACAGCTTCTCTAGACCAACAGTAATCGGCATACTAGCTAGTCTGTGTACACTTTTGACGCGTGTCGATTGTTCGGTTCACACAGAGACAGATAGAGAGATACACACTATTGGAATGCTGTGAGAAGTTTACCATGCTTCAAGTCTAGTAGATACGGAGCTAGTGCTCATTTGAAGGGGTAACATGCATTGTCGATGCATGCTGCATGATATCGGGGCTAGCTGTGGGGTCCACGCGCCATGTGTACTCATCGCTCTGCTTTTATACCCGGCCTCGTCCCTCCCACTCTGCTTCACTCCCCACCCTCGCGCTTGCTCGCTGCTGCCTCCTGCATATTCGTCTCCTCTTGGCGGCGTCAAACTCCGGCCGTCAAGCGCCTGCTGCAGCCACCGCCGGCGTGAGTGCCCTCCCCCTCCCCTTTCTCCGCCGGTCTCCTTCATCTTCTGATCATTCTGTTCGAACTGTGTGCTTAATTTGAGTCCCTTTAGAGGCTGATCATCAGAACTAGTGCTTAATTTAACTCCAAGCCAGAAATCTCATGTTTGCGTTTGTGTCGTCTAGTGGTGGGTCATTTCTTGGCCAGGCTAGCTAGCTTGTGCCGTAGAAGTGTAGTAGAACACACGAGGAGCGAGCTGAGGAAACTTTTCTTTTTATGAAAACCAGCGAGGTGGCCCGCGTAAACAATGCGGGTAGCTAGCTTTTTTATGTTAATAACTTGGTTGGTTTTTACATGCTAATACATTTATCTGAATGGTTTTTTTTTCATTCACATTGTTTTTCTATATGGCCCAAACTCTTTTTTTTTATCGTCAGGCTATTTGGCACGCAACATAAATCCATGATAAAATAAAACATCATATATACAACATAGTTTTTAGTATTTATTCAAGTACTATGACTTTGTATTGTCTTATAACATAAATTTACGTCACAGATTTTCACATATGATGATAAATTATTTTTTATCTTTTACACTAGTGTAGAGCTTCCTTATAGTAACGTACCAATAACTACAACTACTATACCTACCCCTACTTCTACCGCTCATTTGTTTTGTTCCCAAGTTTCTGGTCCTTTTCTTTTTTTCCCTGCTTTCCCACACAATGGGAAAATTGTGCCGATTAATAGTGGACGACGAAAAATTCTCTTCTCCTCATAACAGAAACAATCTTAACTCCAAATTTGAATACAAATTTTATATAATTTTGATTGATTCTCAATATTTTTCTGAAATCGACTTTGGAATGTATATGTCTCCCCAGCATTCACTATTTTTTCTATACTATAAAGATCCAAAACTTTCAAGGCCGACGGGCCCACAAATCAGCCAGAGTAGAATTTTTTTGAACCCATGATTTTCCCCCGGACTCTTTAGTCACACTTTTGAGGAAATCATACAACGTTACGCCTCGTCACGAAAAAAAACGCGCGCTTACGTGGAATCGTCAAGTTCGTAACCAATACGGTCTCTGGCCAACTATCGTTATATAATCTTATTTTTTATTAAACGTGCGTGTCACATGTGGGTCCTTGCTAGTCTTTTTGAAAAAACGCACAACAAATTAGCCATCCACTTATGGATGAGCATAAAACACATCCTTAGAATTTGGAGAAGAAATAATGTTGTTGCCGTTGGCGGGCAAGAATTGTTAATTGTGGGACGTTTTTCTTTATTGCATAGCAACTTTAGCAGCTATTCACTTCACCGTAGGCACAAAGCTGCTCTCTTACATCTCTATCTCCTCTCATCCCTCTTTCTTGAATCCAAAATATGCACAAAATTATGATAATTAGAGCCAATGCATTGACAACGGAAATAATTTTTAGTTTTTGCACCTTCTTTGGTAACGTGGTGCTGCTGCAAATTTGATTATTTAATGGCACACCCATGTTGATACTATGCTATTTATTTTTTATTTTTATAAAAGGAAAGGATGCATAAATAGAAACCCAACTCTTATGTAAAAACAAACTCTTATGTTATGGTTATATTCTTTGGTTGCTAGTTTTAGATATTGACTCTTTAATATTTTAGACCATTAGATCATCATAAAATTCAATGACGTTATATGTATTTTTTATTTTTTTTTGTTAAGTAATTTCTAAACCTCTTGACGAATATGGTGGCTTATTTTATATAACTTTTGACAATGATACTAAGATAATATATACAAAAATTGTAGAATTAAAGGTTGGGCAAACACTCTGTAAGATGTAATTTTTGACCTTTTAGTATGTTAATTAATTGGACAATTAGAGACCACGAATACGTAGAGCTCATCGAATACATTCTGTTTGACTATTCACATGAGTTGTTTGAAGTTTAAATAATGAAGTTACATTTATCCCTCCAGCGCCCCCCTCTCCTACTCTCTCTCTCTCTCCTCCACGCCGCCCCTCCCTCTCCCTCTCCTACACGCCTCCCCCTCTGTCGGGTCCCAGTCGCCGCCCCTGCTCCGTGCGGATCTTGGTCGGAGCCTACGGCGTGTGGCCGAGCAACGGCGGGTTCGACGGACAGCGTGAGCGATAGAGCGGCCAGCGGTGGACGGCCGCCGGGTGGACAGCATGGCGTGCGGCTCCCCGGCGGCGCATGAATCCTCGCGATGATGGGGTGACCAACGGTGGGGGCGTCGGGCAGGCAGCCGCGCGGCTCACCTCGGCTGAGCGCTGCGGCGGCTTCTCCTTGCGGCAGCCGCGGGTGGCTCCCGCACCTCCTCGTCCACATTGTTCATTTGCTTGGGCAGGGTGATGGCAACCGAAAGGTGCATGGGCGAGGCATGCGACAGAGATCTTACAACGGCGGAGGAGCAGGGTCTCGTGACTGACGTCGTTGCAGTGGAGGAGTAGGGGTGGCTCGCGGCCTACCCCCGAGGCTGGGTGTCGCGTCGGCGAAGGAGCCGCGGCGCGGCATCTTCACTGCGGAGGAGCACGGGGCGGGGTGGTTGGAGCTGCGGCGGCAAAAGGGCGGGAGTGTTGCGGCGCGGTGTATAGCGTTTTCTGTTCCTCACGCTAGGATGGGAATAGAGGAATCCTGATGGATGCTATTTTACCGTGTCTTTTAGAGGAGACCGGTGCAGTGAAAATTACTCTGCAAGAATACTGCAGGAGCGGGTGGCGTACCTAGTGCGGATAGCCTTATTAATCATATTCGGTCTAGACTTATTGGGTTGATGTGGACCATTAGATCTTTATAAAATCCGATGACGCATATTTTATTTTTTGATTAACGAAATAATATGGACCGTTAGATCTTCATATAACATGATGGCTTATATTTTTCCTTTTTTATTTGGATTAACAAATTAATATGGACCATTAGATCTTCATAAAATCCGATGGCTTATATTTTCCTTTTTATTTGGATTAACAAATTAATATGGACCGTTAGATCTTCATAAAATCCGACGGTATATATTCTTCTCTTTTTTAGATTAACGTGGGAATTTTTTGGTCCTCTCGATGAACGTGGTGGCTCCTTTTAACACTATCTTGGTCGGAGCCTACAGCGTGTGGCCGAGCAACGGCGGCTTCGACGGACAGCGTGAGCGATAGAGCGGCCAGCGGTGGACGGCCACGGGGTGGACAGCATGGCGTGCGGCTCCCCGGTGGCGCATGAATCCTCGCGATGATGGGGCGACCAACGGTGGGGGCGTCGGGCAGGCAGCCGCGCGGCTCACCTCGGCTGAGCGCTGCGGCGGCTTCTCCTTGCGGCAGCCGCGGGTGGCTCCCGCACCTCCTCGTCCACATTGTTCATTTGCTTGGGCAGGGCGATGGCAACGGAAAGGTGCATGGGCGAGGCATGCGACAGAGATCTTACAACGGCGGAGGAGCAGGGTCTCGTGACTGACGTCGCTGCGGTGGAGGAGTAGGGGTGGCTCGCGGCCAACCCCCGAGGCTGGGTGTCGCGTCGGCAAAGGAGCCGCGGCGCAACATCTTCACTGCGGAGGAGCACGGGGCGGGGTGGTTGGAGCTGCAGCGGCAAAAGGGCGGGAGTGTTGCGGCGCGGTGTATAGCGTTTTCTGTTCCTCACGCTAGGATGAGAATAGAGGAATCCTGATGGATGCTATTTTACCGTGTCTTTTAGAGGAGACTGGTGCAGTGAAAATTACTCTGCAAGAATACTGCAGGAGCGGGTGGCGTACCTAGTGCGGATAGCCTTATTAATCATATTCGGTCTAGACTTATTGGGTTGATGTGGACCATTAGATCTTTATAAAATCCGATGGCGCATATTTTCTTTTTTTGATTAACGAAATAATATGGACCATTAGATCTTCATAAACCCTGATGGCTTATATTTTTCCTTTTTTATTTGGATTAACGAATTAATATGGACCGTTAGATCTTCATAAAATCTGATGGCTTATATGTTCCTTTTTATTTGGATTAACAAATTAATATGGACCATTAGATCTTCATAAAATCCGACGGTATATATTCTTCTCTTTTTTAGATTAACGTGGAAATTTCTTGGTCCTCTCGACGAACGTGGTGGCTCCTTTTAACACTATTGTTATAATATAACTAGCAAGGTGGCCCGCGCAAATTTGCGCGGATAGCTAGTTTTTTATACTAATATTTAGGTTTTTTAACTTAAATATTATTTTATTTAAATATCCGTTATGTTCTTTGTCTAAATATAACCAAACTAACGTATCATTTTTATCATCATGCATGTGGCACATGGTATAAATTAATGATGCAAACTTACATTTACTAATTGTATTTAACATTGATTCTTTGATTAACTTATATTTTTTTATTTAAGTTATATGACATTTGAATTTTTTAGCTTTGTTTTTCCAAAATCTGCTATTTCTTACACTGACTCGTTAACGAAGACCATCAAACGGGTTTGACTGTGGACAAACCATTTGATGATCTTCCATGAGTGTTGAACGTGGTTATGGTGATGATCAATCCTGTCAGCGATTCACTCCCTTTGGATATGGTGATTTTTTCTCTCTTATTGTGCTCACAACCTTGGTGAACGCTCTAAATCTGAGCACATTTTATCATTTACTGCAAATCAACGTGATGTCCTCGCTCAATGTTGAACACTACACCACCTCAAATTTTCCGCTTTGCTTTTCCTCTCTCTGCTCCTTCTTGCACTAACTCGTTAACAAAGAACATCAAACGAGTTTAAGCGTGGGTAACTTTTTGATGATCTTCCACTTGCGTTGGCAGTGACATTGAGTGTTGAGCGCGGCCATAATGCTCAATCCTGGCAACGGTTTGCTCCATTCGGACAGGGAGAATTGTTCTCTCCAGCTTTGCTCACAACCATATTGAACGCCCTATCCGAACACCTCTCATCAGGTACACGTGTAGATCGACGTGTTACCCTCCGCTCATTGTTGTACGTTGACTCCTACATAGAGGAAAGTTGTAGGGCACATGGGCCTTCAGGCTGTCCGCACCCGTCGTACTCTATTTTCATCCTCTAAAAGAAATATTCGTACCTAGTTATTGAGATTCTCCCCTCTATATTAATTTCTTATGTGCCTGTTATCCTCTATATCTCATATTCTATACCAACTACCAACACGTGAGCCCAACCATCTCTTTTTCTCCTTTTCTTTCATGGATGCCACCACTCCTCCCCCCTTTATCTCTCGCACTCTATCTCCCCCTCTATTTAGCGGCGAGGGGTGCTGGTCTCCCCGACCAGAGCATTCAGCCCCGCAGTCCTCTGGCGGTGCGTGGAGCGGACAAACCCCGAACTCCGAAGGTGCACGGGTGGCTCCCGCGACGGCGACGGCCTCTGGCGGCGAACAGTCGCGCGGCGACGGCGTGGACTCCCGCGGCGGCTACGGACGGCCGTGCGGCGGTGGATCAGCTACACGTGCAGATCGACGTGTTGTCCTCTGCTCATTGTTGAACGTTGCCTTCTATATAGAGGAACGTGGTAGGGCACATGGGGCTTCATGGTGTCCGCACTCGTCGTATTCTATTCTCATCCTCTAAAAGAAATATTACTTCCTAGTCATTGAGATTCTCCCCTTTACATTAATTTTTTTGCACCTGTTATCTCATATTCTATACCACGTGAGCCCACCCATCTCTTTTTCTCCTTTTCTTTCACCCACGCCACCACTCCCCCCACTTTATCTCTATCCCTCTATCTCCCCCCTCTCTCTAGTGGCAGCGAGGGATGCCGGTCTCCCCGAACGGAAGCCTTCAGCCCTGCCAGCCTCTGGCAGCGCGCGGAGTGTCCGAACCCCAAATCCGAAGGCTCGCTGGCGGCTTCTGTGGTGGCAACGACAGTGGACGGTCGCACGACAACGGCGGGGACTCCCACGGCAGCGGCGGCGGTGGAGGGCTCTCGGGCGGCCGTGGCCGTCCGGCACAGTGGAGGCCTCCTACGGCGGCCACGGACAGCTGCACGGCGGCGACGGCGGTGGCGGGTTCCCGCGGCGGCCGCGGATGGCCGCACGCTAACCGCGGAGTGATGGCGGTGGACGGAATAATATACACCATTAGATTTTCATAAAATCTGATGGTATATATTTTTCTCTTTTTTTATTAACGGAATAATATATTCTGTTAGATGTTCATAAAATCTGACGGCCCGCCTGGCACTGTGGAGGCCTCCTACGGTGGCCACGGACAGCTGCACGGTGGCGACGGCGGTGGCGGGTTCCCACGGTGGCCGCGGATGGCCGCACGCTGACCGCGGAGGGATGGCAGTGGACGGAATAATATACACCGTTAGTTTTTCATAAAATCTGACGGCATATATTCTTCTCTTTTTTTATTAACAAAATATTATATACCGTTAGATCTTCATAAAATCTGACGACATATATTTTTCTCTTTTTTGGATTAGCGGAATAATATAAACCATTAGATCTTCATAAAATCCGATGGCCTATATTTTTCTCTTTTTGGATTAACGGAATAATATAGACCATTAGATCTTCATAAAATCCAACGGTCCATGTTCTTCTCTTTTTTAGATTAACGTGAGAATTTCTTTACCCTCTCGGCGAACGTGGTGGCTCCTTTTAACACTATTGTATTAATATAATAGATAGATAGATACTCACCGTTGCCGGCCCCATGCGCATTTTTTGTTCTCCATGGATTGTTCTTCATTGACTTGCTCCTACCCGTACTTTTCCCCCCTTTAAGATGGACGTGTCCTTGCTTGGACCGATGGAAGATCAGAAGATGAAGGACGTCGCGGCGGCTCCGGTGAAGTTCAAATGGGTTGCCACATGGGCGCTCCACACCTGCTTCAACTTCGCCATCATATGCGTCTTGTACTATCCCATGCCAGACCTGGAGGTACGGTGCTGCTCTGGATCGGATCCGTTCGTTCGTTGATTATACTCTAGCTACTAATTAATTGCAGTAACATCATCGTTCTTCCTGCTCTTCGTGTCCTGCACGCAGCGCCTGACGCCCTCGCAGGCCGCCGCCGCCGTCGCCATCCAGAGGAGCGGCATGCTGTGGTGCAGCGTGGCGGGGGCCGGCCCGGCGGCGCTGGCGCTGCTGCTCGACGGCCGCAGCCGGATCCGCCTTGCCTCCGCCTACGCCGGCCTCGCGTCCGCCGTCGCCAACCACTGCATGGCCGCCTGGATCATGGGCCTCATCCTCGTCACCGCCCAGCAGGGAGACCACTTCCTCTTCCTCGCCTTCCTCGTAGCAGCGGAGGTCGCCGTCCTCGCCGTCGTAGACCTCAAGGGCTTCCTGGCCCTCCTCCGCGCGGAGCAAGCTAGCTGGCAGCTGGGTAAGTAAGTACAGTGTGTGCAGACGTGCAGTCAGTTCATCAGCTAGAAGCTGACGCATCGCATCGTTCCGGATGGAGCTACATAAATAATCGACTATTAATTACGTAATTATTTGTGGTTAGCTCGCCCATATATGGTATTGTAATATATGTCGTTGATCATCATGCCTCTGTATACGTGTGGATCGAGTAGTAGTGTACGGCTATTTATAATTTGTATGGAGTTGACATATGTACGTGCAGCTCAATAATTACACATGCTAGCTTCAGAATAAAATTGCGATGAAGACATTAGTATTGCATGCATATGGTGCTTGATTTCTTGTGTGCTGATCAAGCCTTTATTTGAGTTCACATATATACATAGTAGTATAGGAAACAGTATTGAGGTATGCATGGATATATATCGAGGCACATTAATGTTCAATTCTGTATATAATTTTTGTTTTTCTTGCGCCATCACTATATGTAGGAGTACATATATAGCAGTAGAAGCGAGTACGTATGTGTATGCATTTGATCCATCTTGAATACGCGTGTCTCACACGTACTGCTCAACAAGGAATACGACGACGACCATCCATTAATTCAGTTCAGACTCGATCTCTGTTGTCTAGTTCTGCTTTGCAGTTTGCAATAGTGTCCACTTCCATGTTAACTATAGACGACTTGTCCGTGCGTTCCTATTCACAACAAAACCAAAATGATAATTTTGAGATAAGAGTCGATCGATCAATGTGAGAACGAGAGTCCGAATTAACGAGAGATGGATGCGTTGAGGAGCAAGTTATAGCCAGCCCGGCCCTCTCTCTCCTCCCTAGGTCCTAGCTACAATGGAACTGATGCAAGGCGCATATTTATGGAACGTGTTGCCATAGGTCGATCGTGTACGTGTCATGACTCACGCATGTGCTCTAACGAACTCGATCAGATTTGCACGCTAGCTACTGCCATATTAGGTTTGTTTCCCTCTAACTTTCAATAAGGTACAAAAAAAATATCAACATTTACATAATCACATTATATAGTTTCTTCATTAAATCCAAAACGAAATAAATATGCTTTGATAGTGTGATTTAATTTGTTAATTTAGTTTTGTAAATATTAATATTATTTTGAGACCGCTGGGAAAAGAAAATGGCATCAATTATTGAGTTCAGTCCAAAGTAGTCCTAACATATCATCCTCATACAAGACTATGTTTGTGTTCACACTAAAGATTTCTTTGAACCCTCGGCCTATCCACGTCACCTCCCACCCATACACGACGCGCCGCCCGGTCGCGCGAGTGCGCCGCCGCCGCCCCCAATTCCCCTGCGTCATCAATTCCCCCGGGCCTTCTCCACCCGCACCGACGCCGCCCCCTCGCCTCCACGCCGCCCACCGCGCCCCCGGCCTCCCGCCTGCCCACCACCGCACCTCGCCTCCCCACCGCGCGACCCCCTCGCCTTCTCCACCCGCCGGCCTCCCCACCACGCCACCCCTCACCTCCCACCCACCAGTCAGCCACCCGCCGCCTCCCCCCACCGCGCCACCCCCTCGCCTACCTTGCCTGCCTCCATAAATGGGCACGGGACGCATCCACATCGCGGGCCGACGGCGCTAGGACGGTCGACGTTGCAGGCGAGGAGACGACGACCCGGACCTCATGGGCATGCGCGACAGCCTCGGCGCGGGCCACCGACGGCGGATCCCCCAGCCGGCCACGCCCCGACCGTGGCGCGGACGAGCTCCGCCAGCAATGGTGCCGGAGAGCTCCGCCGTCTCGCCTTTCGCTCTGGCCGCGGCGCCGGCGAGCTCCGCCGGCCGCGGCGCCTCACCCCGTCGGGAGCCCGCGTGTGGGGAGCGTCCTGCCGGAGTCCGCGCGCGGGAGGGCTCTTCCTCTACTTTCGCCACCACGCCGTCCTGCTGCTCCTCATCGAGCGCCTCCGTGCCGAGCGAGCGGACGTCGAGAGCTCCGTCGTCTCGCCTTTCGCCCTGGCCGCGGCACCGATGAGCTCCGCCGGCCGCGGCGCCTCACCCCGCCGGAGCCCCGCGTGTGGGGAGCGTCCTGCCGGAGTCCGCGCGGGGGAGGGCTCTTCCTCTACTTTCGCCGCCACGCCGTCCTGCTGCTCCTCATCGAGCGCCGCCGTGCCGAGCGAGCGGACGCCGAGCCTCTTCTTGGCCCATGCCGCCGTGCCGGGCGAGCGGATGCCGAGCCTCTTCATGGTGACGACGGGAGGCACTGCGCGCAGGGAGGGAGGAGCAAGGAGACCACCCCGCCGGCAGCCGCGGCGACGTAGTACAGAGCAGATCCACTCTGCAGCGCGCCACCCGACGGCTTCTGGCGCAATCATCAGTAAGCTCTCTTCCTATCCGTGAGCTAAGCATGTGCACAAGCCCACTATTTCACCTCCGTATCTATTAATTTGAGATTGAAGGTTAATTTGCTCGATTTACGGTAGGAAAATTATCTGATCTGGTTTGTTTCATTCGCGTTCAATTCCTGTTAGATAATCATCCATTCAGCTCCTTGGAGTACTCTTCCGTCTGCTCTGCCTACTCACTTCTATTGCTGCCAACTCACTTCTATTGCTCGGAGATGACACTCTGAAGTTTCAGTACCGGAGTAGCATGCCCTTGCGATTTAGTGTCTGTGTGATTTGATTTGCTCTTACGGTTGTAGGAGACAATGCATATGTATATGGTAAATAGTTTCAGTATAGCATGTATTATTGCATCACATAAATTTATGCAACATATCCCGCCACAACGCGCCGGTATCACCTAGTATTAGTATGCTTTGATAGAGTAATTTACTATTTATGATTCGCTCGCTCATGGTGTAATAAATGATATGCGTTCGTGTGGATTGAGTATTGTAACAGATCGAAGTGATTGATTATATTTGCGTGTGTACGTAGAATTGCTCGATCTATGAGAGAAGAGTTATCAAGCTACGTATGTAGTCTTTGACGTGACTTATATTTTGTGCCTTAATAACACTCGGGTGTTTCGTTCAAAAAAATTATGTGCTTTTCCTGTCTTTCATATGAATCTCGAATTCTCGATGAAACGAGTATTGCATAGCATGGGCGTATATACATATTTAAACTTGTCGCTAAACTTATCCATTGAAATTGAGCTACACCAATGCAGTCATTTTCCAAGCCCATAAATGTGCATGGATTGTCACATATGTATGCCACTCAAATTAAATCAATAAATTATATATGTGAAATTAAATCAATGAACTATATATGCTACTGGTTACCAATGGGTCATGCAATGTTAATATTAAGTATTACCACGTCTCAAATTATAGTTTGTTTTAATTAACTGTTTTTATAGTTTGTTTTAGTAAATACTATATATTTAAAAAATCAAAACAAGTTATAATTCAAAACAAAGGGAGCAACAATAGTATAGAAGTACGCGATGGATAGGATATTCAGGCGCTTCCAACTGGAGATCGAAAGCTCCAACTCGATTTTTTTTACAACTCGAATTTAAACCGGCCCGACACCCAGTGGCAAAGCTACTCCAAATGGCCGTCGTCGTCGTCCAGCGAGTAGATGGCGTCCGGCTTGCCCTCCTCCAGCGCGCGCACCCGCCTCCTTATCCTCCGCAGCGCGCCCTCCACGGCAAGGTCCACCGCGTCCTTGCTCGCCTCCCTGAGCTCCGCCGTGCTCCCGTGCCGGCGGTACACCACCCTGGGCGCCATCTCCAGCAGCCGCTCCCGCATCCTGGTGACCTCGGCCTCCGGCACCGCGCCCAGCACGTCGGCGATCCTGACGCCCCCCAGCACGACGGACTCCTTGGGTATGGTGACCGAGAACTGGTCGTACCTCCGCGGCGGCAGGTGCCAGCCGTACTGCGACCTCGCCGCCGCGTGCTCGAAGAACACCGGCACGCACCCGGCGACGATGGCGTCGAACGTGGAGCGGCGCGTGGGCGTGTCCCCCGGCGGCTGCAGGCAGAACTTGGCCCCGAGCATGGGGCGCATGTACACGAGCGGGTCGAGCGCGCAGGCGCCGCCGGAGCAGTCGACGACGGTGCAGGCGGCGGCGGGCGTGCGGTTGGCGCACTCGGCTAGGATGGAGCCCCGTATGTTTGGCCTGGATGGCTTGGAGACGCCGCCGGCGTAGAGCATGAGCGCGGGGCGGCGGGAGCGGCGCGCGCGGGCGAGCCAGGCCCGCAGCCGCGGCAGCGACGCCGGGTGGAACGAGGTCGGGTGCGGGACGGCGTGCTCCTGCCACGGCCATGCGCGCGACTCGAGCGTGAGGATGGTGAAGTTGGCGAGCTCCGGGCGGCGGAGCAGCGACGTGGTGCCGTACATCCTGCTGGGGTCGTCGCCGGCGGCGCCGTGCGTGGTGGTGATGGGCTGGGAGAAGTCCCAGGCGGGGCCCGCGAGGACGAAGAAATGGTCGTGGCCGCCGCGGCGGGCCAGCAGCCGCGGCCGGTCGCGCGCCAGGAAGTCGGCGAGCGGCAGACCGTGGAGCGCGGAGGAGTTGAGGAGGTCGGGGTCGAGCGCGAAGGGGAGGGCGTCGAGGGCGGCGTAGTAGGGGAGGAAGACGGCGTCGGCTTGGGCGGCGCGGTCGACGAGGCAGGCGCGCTCGAGGACGCGGCGGTGGAAGAGGGGCTCCAGGAGCCGGCCGTCGGTGCGGTACCAGGAGCGGCTCCGGTTGTGGGTGCGCGGGCCGAGGCCGTGGTTGGCGAGCGAGGCGCAGGCCGGGACGGAGGACGGGTCGGCCAGCGGGAACGCGGCGGCGCAGTGCCGGAGGAGGTGCACGTTGAAGCGGCGCGGGGAGGGGGCGGACGTGGATGCGGCGGCCGGCGCAGGGGTCGGCGGCGCTTGCCTGCTTGTCATCTAGGCCTGCTGGGCGTGCGGCGGCGGCAACGACGACGAGGAGGAGGATCAGGAGGCGGTTGAGGACAAGAAGAGCGCGCGCCATCGTCTCGATCTCGATCTGGGTCAATTAGCAGTAGCAAGTAGCAGTGATTGGACTCGGCGAGTCCACTGAAATTGCAAGTCTTGCGGATCAGCAGCGGAAGTGATGTGATGAATGGACTCGGCCGGCGTCGTTCGCGGCCGTTCCGCCTAGTACGCTTTTCAACCATGCAGCAGCAGTTTCGTTGGTCCATTGATTTCTGGTAGGCTCGTCACTGAAACCCACACTGAATTTAGGCCCACCCACTGACCCAGCCAGCCTCCTCCTCCTAGGAGTCCTAGAGCACCGGAACAGGTTGATGGGCTACAAGCTGTTCCGGGCCGATCAGCATGTAGTACTACTGACAAAACCCAAAGCAACCGACTTGCCACACCCGCAGCATGTCTGTCATGTCTTCTGTTGACAAGGTAGGTACCGCAAGCTCCCTGTCCTAAAAAAAAAGGGTACCGCAAGCTCCCAATGATGCTTCGATGTTGTGATGCATCCACCATGTACAGACAATTCGAGTTGTTACTATTTGAGGCCGTGTACAGTTACCGTTCGAGAGCCATGGATGCCTGCAGTGTGTTGGTAAATGGCAAGTCGCGTGCCATACAAAAAGACGCACGAACGGAGGTGTCGAGCTGCTTGCGTGAGCTTTCACTGGCGCTGAGTGCCTGACAGACTCCGATGCCCTTTGTTTGTCTTCTCCAACAGCAGTGGACGGCGGCCAACAAGTGCAGCAGCTGCTAAGGTTAGCGAGGCAAGCAGGGGTCGAAGCGCAGTTTCGCCTCCACTACGATCCGTCCCTGCCCACAATAATTCGTGCTCACCTTCATTGGTGTGTCAGTAGGGTCGCAGCCTGTTACGTGACATACTCCATCCAAAAAAAATATTTATTCTATAAAAAACAATATTTTAATATACGTGTACGATTAAATTAGCAAAGTGGCCCACACACATTTATGTGTGTAGCTAGTTTTTTAAACTCGTGGCTTTTTCATTTAATAAATAGATATTTTCGTTTAGTCATGTCATTTCCAACAGAAATATAAAATTTTAATTCAAACTAACACGTATATTTTTGTTTGAAAGTTTTAGCGATAGTGCATGATAAGTTATCCTTAGATTTTAGAAGATCCGTATGTGTATGTATGCTTTCATATTGTCTTATGACTGCTTTGCCTTTTCCCTTAGCGCCAGGGGCAGGTTAGCACGAACTAAAGTTGCAACCTGCAATATATAGCCTTTTGTGCTCGGCCCATCTCTCATCTGCTCGCAAAGAGCTTTACGCCCACTATTTAGCGGTCATCGAATATGCATTACTGACGGTATGTATTGTTCCGTCTCATCAATGCTACCTGCATAATATTTTGTTTACCACCGTGCATCTATGGATGTAGTTCACCCTATTATATGTATGTTGTTGAGGTCACTCTACCGGTCTACCTCTTTGGTTTTGCCGGAAGAAAACTTGAGCCGTTTCTTTCTTGGACACAACGGCAACATGAATTTGTAGCACGCTCTCCTTGGAGGCCTATGTTATTAAATTAGGTAATCTTAGTAGATAATCACGGAATTCTAAAAAAAAGTAGATAATCACGGTATATGTTGTTATATCCACAAGTTATTTCTAATCGATTTGGTGGGTGGTGGCATATTGTGCCTTATATAATATACAGGATAATGTTTATTAAATTTTAAACCTTGAATTATGTTATTAATCATATTCGATATGGACTTTTCAGATTATTATAGACCATTAGATCTATATCTTTCTCTTTTCCTTTTTAGCATGGTAATATAGAATTTTTAAAATAATATGGATAATTAGATCTTCATAAAATTCAATGGCGTATATTCTTCTTCTTTTTTTCTTAACGGACTAATATGGACCATTAGATCTTCATAAAATCCGACGGTCCAAATTCTTCTCCTTTTGGATTAACATGGAAATTTTTCTAGCCTTCTCATCGAACCTTGTGGCTTCTTTTTAACACTAATGTATCAATACAATAGATAGGAACAAATTCATGTATGCATTAAACTGACAATGACATCTTTCTTTTTTTTCATATAAACTTAACTAAATACGGGGTGCATGTGTTTTTTTATCCACCTCTAATCTAACTGAAAAACTCCACAACATCGTTCTTTTTAAATGGAGGAAGTAACTGAACAATCATCTCGCATAAGGGTTTAGTCCATGGAGAGAGAAAACCAAATGAATCACGATTGAGTTGATCTCTTAGCATCACTTTTTCCACCTTCCAATTTGGTCTACACATTTCCCCATCAGTCGCTTCCAACTGTAGGTAAATGCACCCCGCTTACTTTCAACTCTTTTAGCTCTAGTTAAACAATGATACTTTCCTCTTATTAATGTGCAAAATAGAGTATGTTCATTTTGTTACGACGAATAAAAAGTAACTTCTGGTGCTTTGTCTGGGTCACCGCTTGATGGGTTTGTGAGGCGGTGTCCGGTGGTTCGCATCAAGTTAGGCAGTTTACCCCCGAGGTGGCCCATGGATCAATGTGATTTCCCCAAATTGGCCCATGGATCCATGTGCTTCACTGACACTTGTGGAATTCATTATTAAATAATCATACCACTATGTTTGGTGATTGATCTTAGTTATTTTTATGCTTCCGTGTTGTGATGCATCCACCATGTCCCCACAATAATTCTTCTCGCGTTTCAAAAACTCTTACTTTTTATGCATATATCTTGTAGCTCTCTCCTCTGAAAAACAAATGATTTTTTTCTCAAAAGTCTAGCATGGTATATTGATAGTAGAAAAGAAATTAAGCATATGGAAAGATGCGGACAGATCGAAGTATTGAGTGATTCTTCTACAATATAAATTTGTTGTAATCTTGAACACAGGAGCACCATGAAGTTGAGAGTACCACTTGTCTGGTTCTTCTTTGATATATGAGGTAGATGGTATAGTTTTATACCTTAACAGTGAATCAGCCAAAACATTAACTCTCTCGGTTTTATGTCTGACCATACCGAACTTCTTCCTTATATTCCTGAGTAAAATGTAGATGTTTTGATATTCTTAATTCATGGCAATGCATATTTCACTCATTATCACTTCATGAAGGTGTGTGTGTGTGTGGGGGGGGGGGGGGGGCTCCTGTGGGGGGTAGGGGGCTGGAGCCCCCCCCCCCCTCCCCCCTCCCCAGCCCCCTCGCTGGATCCACCCTACTGCCTGTAGTGACAGAACTGCTGCACCTATGATGCGGAGGGTCATCAATGACAGCAGAAAGGACCACCAGTTGTTTTTAGTGGTGGTTTTTGAGTGCCGACCTAACTGAGACCCCACACAAA
Organism: Echinochloa phyllopogon; assembly: GCA_033239725.1. Classification (NCBI taxonomy): domain Eukaryota; kingdom Viridiplantae; phylum Streptophyta; class Magnoliopsida; order Poales; family Poaceae; genus Echinochloa; species Echinochloa phyllopogon. Next base: position 40,694,920 of record BTCW01000002.1, on the reverse strand, counting down.
TTAATGGGCCTCTGATCCGATGCATTTCACTTTATCCTTTGGGAGAAAGCTTGTGACACCACTCGCACAATCGTCAAGTTCATCGATTGTGAGGATCGTCAGGAGAGGGTGGCAGCTCTGCATCGTGTGGCCTTTCAAAGTCTGATCGAAGAAGCAGTATGGGGAAAGATAAGAATTGAATGGAACATGAACGGTACTTATTTTGGGCAAGGTGGCTAGAAGCAAATCTGCCAATCCAACAGTTGCTAACAAGGTTGAAAAGACACCGACAGATTGTGAGAAAAATGCATTTACAGCACTGCAATTAAGGCAACATCATAAATCCCAAAATTGCACGTCGTCCATACAACAACACCATAAAGGCCCTGAAACATATCTTGACAGCAGATAGCTCAATGGATTATATATAGCACAATCACCGCCGGGCCGTAATCACCGTCGGTCCGCCCGCCACCTACGGTCTTCCCTCTAGAGTCCAAGTCCTCCTTCTTCCCTAACCTTAGTAGTCCTAACCTCAAAACCCTAACCCGAGTTGCCTCCTCCTCTCCTCTTCTCTCCAATCCTCAGCTCAGGTTTAGAAGCTCAATGGATTATATATAGCGCAACACTAAATTTACTGCCGACCGCAGGTTTGGAAGCTCCTGGTTTCGATCCAGCTGCCTATTTCCACTGTTGCTCCATCCTTCCAAACCTCTTCGGCCGGCCTCCATGCCAAGCCTTCTCTTTCCCCGCCACCTCCCGCGCCGCCGTGCCGACTGCCCTCTTTCCACCCACCGCCTCGTCCTTCGAAACCTCTTCGGCCGGGCCTCCCCAGCGGATGACCTTCGGCGCCCGGTCCCGCCATCACCCTGTGGCCGGCCGCCGCCGCCGGCCTTCCCTCTAGAGTCTATGTCCTCCTTCTTCCCTAACCCCGACAGCCCCAACCCCAAAACTCTAACCCGAGCTGCCTTCTCTTCTCATTTTCTCTTCTCTTCTCTTCCTTGCCAATCGACCCCTTGGAGTGGTCGACCCCCGCCCTGCGTCAGTAACGTTCCTTCGACCCTTCAACTTCAGGTAAACAATAACTTTGGGTGCTTTTCCTCTCAAAGCACAAATGAGTAGCAAGAATAACTTTCCCAAGGTAAACTATGATACTTTCCTCTTATTAACGTGCAAAATAGAGTATACTTATTTGTTATGATGAATCAAAAGTTCTCACCACTAGTATTTTTTAAAAAAGGAGAAAAAAGGACAAAGGCAGAAGCTCTGCCTGCATTAGTCATTTTTACTTGCTTCTAGTACACTCAACTCCTTGCTCACCACCACCAGTCCACCACCACTGTTCCAAAGCAGCAACTCCTACACGTCTGGCAAGAACCAGATGTTCTTTGCAGCAGAGAACAAGACATAAAGCTCCCAAAGCATCCCAATTTCCCTGCCACTTTAACAAAAGCAAAGCATAATCCATTTCTTAACCCGGTGTCGTGCCCGCCGGCCACTCGAACCAGCTGCAGCCTTGCAGTTGCAAATAGAAGAACAAATGCACATCGAGCTGATGCTTCCCCGGCACGCGAACACCACCTGAACCTGACCAATCGCAAGTTCGCAACCCCCGCGGAGGCCGGCGGCCGGACATCGCCGACGAGCCCAGCCATGTTCTCACGTCCAGCGAGAGGGAGTAGCAGCGGCGGCGCCGGCGAGAGCCTCCGGAACTCCTGCAACGACTTCGCCCGGACCCTGGCGCGGCTGCCGACCAGCATCATGGAGGGCCTGTCGAGGTCGATCCCCCGCCGCCGGAGCCACCACCACCACCACCTCCAGCCACCGCCACCAGCGCCGCCGCCGCTTCTCCCTCCGCCGTTCGTCCCCGAGGAGCTCTTCTTCTTCAGCGTGCTCGAACAGCAGTACGGCGCGCACCACCCGTTCTTCTACGGGTGCCGCTTCGGCGACGCCCTGAGGGCCGCGCGGAGGGAGGGCAAGCTCGTCTTCGTGTACCTCCACGACCCGGGCCACCCCTACACGGAGCCCTTCTGCCGCCGCACGCTCTGCAGCGACGTGGTGGTGGAGTTCCTCGACGCCAACTTCGTGTCGTGGGGAGCCGTCGCCGGCAGCGGGGAAGGGCCCGGCATGGTGGCGTCGCTGCAGCCCGGCAGCTTCCCCTTCTGCGCCGTCGTCGCTCCCGTCTCCGATGAAAGCATCGCAGTCCTACAACAGGTACGTATAAATCTTGGTATGGTCCCGTCTTAGTTTTGGATATCAAAACTGTTTCCACCATGATTTTTTTTTCTTAAAACATTTATGAACTGAACATGTTCTACTAAGCACTGCCACACGCCCACACACTTTTGTGTCTTCCAGGTGGAGGGGCCAGTGTCACCATCAGAGCTGGTGGAGATCTTGCAGCGCACCATTGACGAGCAGGCTGCGGCTTTCAGAGCCTCCAGGCCTTACGAGCGAGCTGCAGCTGCCAGACCCGCCAGAACGGCCGAGGACGAAGAGATGAGGAGATCGGCTCAACGACTACGACAAGAGCAGGACGCAGCTTACCTCGAGTCACTTCGGAGGGACCAGGTACGTTGTCGGCTGTCAGCCATGCCAGGCCTAAGGCCTTGGTAGATCAATTAAATCTGAGGCCCTGTTTAGTTCCAAAATTCCACTCCCAAATTTACTATGCAAAAGATTTCTCGTCACATCAAAATGTCATAACATGTATGGAGTACTAAATTTAGATGAAATCAAAAACTAATTGCACAGTTTTATTGTGCTCTGCAAGACAAACATTTTGAGCCTAATTAATCAATTTTTGGATAATTTTTTACAAATACAAAGGAAATGCTACAGTGACGCAATGATTACGAAGTGACATCATACTTCCAAATTCACCCTCCTAAATTCAACATCTAAATACCACCTGAACATCCATCCATCCCGGATGAGCGTCTGAAATCTGAACTCAGTTGGTTAATTAATTGGTTGCAGGAGAAAGAAAGATCACGCAAGAGTCTGCAAGAGGGAGCTGCAAAGCAGAGGGCAGGTAACCAGCTTCGCCCAAGACATTCTGGCCAGGCAGCACGACAGCCTACCAAGACGACTAATATTAGAGCATCTCCTAAGAAGGAAACTGCAGCTTCACAAAGAACTGAACCTAATACCAAGGTACGGTACCTGATATCTTTCACATACAGCTCTGTAATTTTTTTCTCGAGAACAGGCAGGAGAGAGCTATGCATTTTCATACGTAACAGGAAAGAGTACTCTTGCCAATGCATATTACATACAGATGCTTTTGAGTTTTGCCTGTGTTGTCAGATATGATGGAGCTGTGGCACTTTTATGCAGATCATGATAAGGTTACCCAACGGTGAGAGGAGGCAGCAGAACTTCCATCACACGGACACCATCAAAGAGATCTACAGGTATGTCGACTCGCTGGGCATACCAGGCATCGGAAGCTACCAGCTCGTGAGGAGCTACCCAAGGAAGACGTACGGCCATCAGCAGTTGGGGATGACTCTTGGAGATGCAGGTTTCTATCCGAGTGTGACACTGTACATTGAGCAGCTTCAGTAAACTTGTTGTCATCATGAAACTGACATAAATTTCAAGCAAATGATGCGATGCAAAGATCGGAAGATGTATGAAGGAAATTTAGGAAACTGTGTCTCTGTACATATTTATCTATCTATACTAAAAGGATCCTAGAGAATTGAAAACACCTCCCACCAAAAAACCCACCCCCACTCTCTCACAGAGGACCCACCTATCGGGCTTTGGTGGGAGGGAAAAACGAGAAACACTAGAAAAAATTGCATGTTCGGGGCACTTTTAGTTCATTCTCCGTAAAACTTTTTTCACCCAAAAAAGGACCCACCTAAATATACCCACATTCGTACCCACGTCTATCCCGTATTGCTAATGGACAATAAATCAGAGAGTTTTTCTTCATATAAATAAATGCCAACTATTGAGTTTTGAGAATATACATAAAACTCTCTATACATGAGAGAGCGAATATAAAATATTTTAAAAGCGTCTCACACGGCTGGTCTGTTTACCATGGCCCACTAAAGTGACATTGTTTTAGTACCTATATGTCATCAATAAACGTGCGTGGCACATGAATTGAGACAAATGTATAAAAGAGAGTTTAGATGTTATGTTTGATTTATTTTATTTTATACATGTGCGTGCGCACATGTGCCTTTGCTAGTTCCCTGAAAAGCAGGTAAAAGATGCCACATATTTATCAAGTCGATCTCTTTGATTAGGAAGTACTCAGGTAAAGAGTCCCTGAACAAAAGTCAGGCAAAGAATCCCGTAAAACATTTGTTACAACTTGGTTGTGCCAACCTAAGTCCAGCCCACAAGATGCTTCCTTAGAAGCACGGCCCATCCATCATCAACTCACTCACTCACCAACATCCACCCCAACCTGGGCCAGCCCAATTTCACACTAGACTTCAGCAAACCTGTCCTAGCCACTACCTAAATTCCTTCCTTCCCGTGAGACAAAAGGAAGATAAGGAGGCCCACCCGGCAGCGACTGTTCTCCGCACCCGCAATCCCAACGGCCATGGCCTTCGCCGCCGTCCTCCGCGCCGGCCGCCTCGCCGTGCCCCCTCCGCAGTCCGCCTCCTCGCCGCCGCCATTCTTCGCCACTTCGTCCTACGCCCGCGTACCTCGCCTCACAGCGGCAGCACGCGCCGTGCGGTACCGGCGGCGGGGCCGGCCGAGCCGCGCGGCCGCGGCGATCACCGCGTCGCTCGACCTCACCGAGGATAACGTCCGGCTGGCCCTCGACGAAGCCAAATCCGAGGCAAGGAAACTAAACTGATTCCCCTTATCGTCAATCCCCCAACGAAATCAAGTTGCAGCCTCTAGCTAACGCCGTCGGTGAACCTGTGCCCTTCAGCTGGGGCAGCTGTTCGACACGTCGGTGGGCATCACAGGTGAAGAGCTTATCCTACGCCGCAGTGCCAATTGATTGAAGATTTGGTTTCAGTGGTTTGTGATTGTGAGTTCACCTTTCCTTGAATGTCTCGTTGGTGGTTGCAGGGCAAGTCGATCTCGCGGAGTTGGACGGGCCGTTCGTGAAGCTCCGGCTCAAGGGTAAGTTCTGGCACACCCGCGCCACCGTGGTCGCGAGGATCGGCAACTACCTCAAGAACCGCATCCCGGTGAGGATTTCTCTGTTATGGAGTGTGTTTGCTCCTGCTTCCCTGAGTGAAGGCCATTGCAGCCTTGCAGGAGATGAGGAGAGTGATAATGGAGCTGGTGATTGATGAGGTCATTTGTTTGGACAGGAAATATTGGAAGTGGAGATAGAGGACGAGAAACAATTGGATGATAGCCCTGCTGCTTTCTGAGGTATCAAATGATCACAAATGTTTCAATCCTGTGGTTTATTAGTATGTGGCAAATCAGGCTCTTGAAAAAGGAACACAACTTTGAGTCTTCTGATTTCAGAGTTAGTAGTCCTACTAGAAGAAGAGTATGAGGGCTACTTTATAGCAGTTACAATGTTCAGGAAACACATATCTTAACCACTTTTCCTTCTTCTTGGAGGCTACCTTTCCTGCAGAATTAATCTGGTAATTTCAAAACTAGAAATTGCGAACACATTAACTCTGCCTTAATCGAATCGTCACTGTGGCGCATGTGACAAGAACATTCATCATCAATACGGAAACCTGAATTTGTGAACAAAATATACTAGACCTGACTGTTTTAATCTCTTTCACAGTAACAGTTCCAGCTTCAGGGTTTTGCAGCTGCCTATATTAATTGGTTTATACCTGCTACACAACTGGTTGCAGATATCCATTGTTTGGAGGTGCTTATTATAGTACTACGAAGAGGCTGCATGGTATTGTTGAGGAGACCTACTTTTGGAGAAGTGTAGTGGTTTTTCTTTCTAGGATCATCATCTCATGTTTGAAAAAGGTCTAACAATTACGCACTCCTGCCCGTGATTATATATTTAAGTCATCACCATCTTGCAAATGATGTGTTTAAGTTGTTGATCATCATATGTCGTTTGAAATAATATTTTCATTGGTACAGTCTTGTGTTGTTTGTCTAGTGACGTGGACAGACAATTGGCAGGACGAGAATATACCCACAAATATATTCAGCTCATCAGCTCGCAGCATTAGTAGCCATTCATCGGTCAAGCGTCCTGGTAATTCCGTTTCCATTCCTACTTATTGACATCAATATATGTGACATGCTCTTCAGATCTCTTGTTCCCTCCTTTTCAGAACCTACTCCATGTGTTTGTGTTCATAAACTCGATGAAAACAAATCGCTTCCCATGTTGAGCATCGACCGTGTGTTGGTGTTGTCTATTTCTGTTCAAGTTTATATGGATCCTTTCCGAACTAGTATGCAGTCTTGTGAAAACAGTACCAAATGTTTGCCCATTGTCTTAAGCACAAAACCCTGCATTGGAATCTCGGTTGGTTCATTGCTAGAATCAACTTACGGTTCAGCATTCATGTCAAGTGTCTAGGCGTCAGCATTCTCGTCAGTTATCTTCTACTCCTACATAGTAAGTCTAAATCTTAGTATCTACTTGTGTTTTTTTAGAGAGACCGTTTGTTCTGGCACGTTTAGTTAGTTCCATGTTTGCATAGAAACCAATGGGAAACCGGCAGTTTCAGTTAGGATGTGGATATCCGATGGCATTCATCCAAGAAGTTGGAATCTGTTGTTATCAAGGACAAGCAGCATAATGACGTGTCCCCAGACCAGACTGATGAACTTTTACTTTCTAGCAGTGGTGCTGCAGAGTGCCGAGCAGCGAGTGCGCATTTCGGCGCCGAAGTGACACGTCCCCTGACGAGGCTGTGCCCCCTACTAGCTCACAAGAAACCAGGAATGCTCAAACAAATTTCCAAACACGAACGGATGATTCAAACCACGTACTTGCTACGCCCTAATTGAACTCCCTTCATCAATCAACATCTTTGGACCGAAAGTGCCACGAACACCAACCAAGAGGTCGGAGATGGCACCATGCCACCATGGAGCAAGAAAACACGACGCTGATGAACGAGAAATCGATTCTGTATATGGAAAGCATTTCTGAACAACCATCTTCTTCCTTCTTCTTTTTTTCTGAATTGAACAAAAGGCAGCCATATCCTGAAGTGATCGTCAAGCTCGAAGAGGCTCAGCAGCTTCTGCTCTGACAGTTGGGTGATTCAGTGCTCAGTGTAAGGGGGCAACATGAAATGGCAACTTTCACTTCACCGCCATGGCAGCGGCACTGAAGAAAACATCCTGCACTGCAAATTGCAAGGCAATGCATCTCTGAGTCTCTGACATGTGACAGACGGATACGTCCCTGGGCCATGCAGATTCTCCTGCTACTGCCAAGTCCAAGTCGCCATGATCGCCCTCGGGATCAATGATAGCCCGCTGTGTTCAGTGCTGTGCCTGTGCACTGTGCATGCACTGCACTGACTTGCACTGGTTACCGGCCGGACGAGTCCTGTCAGCACTCAGCAGCAGCGCGTTGCTGTTGCCCGGTCCAACGTTGCTGTGGTCCTCTGATCCTCTCAGCCAGTTTCGATGATGCCTGAGTGCCCGGGCTCACGGGACGGCTAATCATTCGGTTAGTGGTGTGTTCAGAGAAGGAATCTCCGCATAATCGCGCCCAAACCATCATTAACTTCCTATCACTCTGTTTTTATTTATATATATATATAATAAATCGCGCGGGCCAAAGCCAAACCGCATCATTGAGCTGAATTCCTTGCACGGGGAGGGGAGCTAGGATCATTGCCGCGGGTTGGGTAGGCTCTCCCTCTCGTCAGGTTGCTTCTGAATAATTCAGTCCAGGCGCAGCGCACCTGCAGCAGGGGTACTTGTTTACTCGGCCTAGCCTCGGGTTGTCGGCCAGATTAGCGAAGGATCCGGTTCCATGTCAGGCCAAACAAAGAGAGGCGCCGGAATAATCAACAGAAAGGCTCGCAATAGGATTGGATTGATGAGGAAGCCACACCAAAGATTATTGTAAGAGCTTTGCTAATGGTAACTAATTGATACTAGGCTCTCTCGGCGTGAGTGAGGTGATGCCAAAGTCTTTGCCCGTGCATGTGACACCACGTGAGGCGATCGCAGTTGCTTCCAAAGACCAGCACAGTAGGATCATCAGGCCGGAGCCGCACGCGAGTGGCTCATGCATTTTTGTGTAAAGTATTTTTCACTAGTCTACGATTGAGTTGGGTTGAGGTCGTCGTCTCGGCCGTGTTCAGTTCCGGTTTATCCTATTATGATGAAATGAAATCTCCATCCCTTTGACCAGAGGAGGGCTTGCTTGCTTGCTTACCTCTTTTTAGGGCGATAACTGGCTAGCCTAATAATAAGCAGGCCATCTTCGGCGGGTACCGGAGTTATCAGGGAGAAATATCAGGAGAAAGAAACGCGAGATAACGATCGTTGCGGACCATGACCAATGGTTTAGTCAGCTAAGATTTTCATATATATTTTTTGGACGAAGCTTTCTCCAAGTAATTGCGCCTCCTACATGTGTGTGCTCTCCCATTGGACAGAGCAAAGGTAACCGTCACATCAGGTAACCTCGTGACTTGGCAGAAAAATTCCGTTTCAGAATATGGCAGATCACTAACGAAATAGTTCCCATATACATGATATACTGATATACATATAATGTACAGTAGTATGTAAGTATCCATGCCGCGTCAAACAAGCTCTCGACAGGAAGTTTCTCCTCGTCTCCTGCGTGGTTTCTCCTCGCTGAATGAAAATCATATACAGTGCCGTGTTTCTGCTCTTCCTAGGATCCATCAAATTGCATTGGCGCCTCCGAGGAAGATTAGACGTGGATTACAAGGCCGCATTGTTTAGTTTTTGTCGCCCGTGCGCCTGGATTCCGGGTCGCGATTCCGGCAAATCCTTGTTGCGTTGCGCGTCCATAGGTGGAAGTGGAGCCGTGGAAGAAACAGACCGGTATGCTGATGATCTGTCCTCCATGGCTGGCACCAAAATACTGCACGCCCACTACGAGGTGTACTCATCCGGTAGTTTTCTTTAGATGCCTGAACCTCTTGTCAGTGTCACCCATTTCGTTATTAATGTTATAGCCGTCATTGGATCGGATAACAAATTTGGTCGAATTTGAGACGTGGAGCTTGAAATTCGACTATTTGCGTGGTATATATACTTGCGAAATGGAGCAAGCCCAGGGGTTTTTAAATTAACATCATCGTCGGAAATGCGATCGGACGGCACTTGTATCTTGTCAGTACGGTTTATTCCCTTTGTGCGCTTTCTGAACTCTGACTGGAACCCAGGTTCAGTTCAGTTCAGTCTAGTTGTGCGCAGTCAGATCCCATGGGCTGTGTTTAGTTTCCAAAATCCCACCTAAAATTTTACTGCGTAAAAGGTCTCATCATATCAAATCTCTCTCCTCATTAACTAAATACGTAGTTTTGATGTGCACGACGAATCTTTTGAGTCTAGTTAGGTCATGGTAGGACAACAATTACCACAAACAAACGAAAATTGCTACAGTAAATGCTATAATGTGCTACAGTGTCCGATTTGACCCGATGTGACTTTTCGACCACACTTTTCGTGGGAAATAAACACAGCCCTAGGCTGCCGGATTTGCACTTTGCAGCACAAACTTGTTTAGTTTCCCCAAATTTTACTATAAAAAAGAAAATTCACATCACATCAAACTGTCATCACATGGATGGAGTACTAGGTTACGATTTCAGATGGTCTGCCGGATGAGTTCGTGGCCGTTTGAATGGGTCAGATCTGGTTTATATGAAAGCATTGGCTTGGTAAGAAGGAGGAAGCAACACGGTGTGACTATGTTGTGGTGGTAATTGTTACTAATTTACCGGTTCCGGGAAGAAATTTCTAGGTCTGACCTTAATTGGTTGTACCTGGCAGTGACCTTGTTGAAGACATTGTTTGGATTAAGATGAATTACTCCCTCGGGTGAAAACTTTTGATCTGGTCTTAATTGATTGGGTCACTGCAATGTCGGCACGTGCGCGTGTCGTTTCCTCGTTGGAGGCGTTGTCTCGGGAGCCTACGTTATAGTCCAAGAGCTGCTTTGGTTTGTGAAGCGGATGAAGGTGAAGTCGTTTGTGGTAGCTTGCTGTGACATGATCTTCTGGTCATGGTGCTCTCATTTTTTGTTTCTTTTTTATGGGCTGTGTGCATCTTAGTTATGCAAAGGCGGGGTTGGATCTTATATAATTATATTATCTTGATGTAATTGTCTAAGATCAATAAAGCTTCCTTTTAAAAAAATGCATGGAGTACTAAATGTAGATAAAATCAAAAATTAATTATACAGTTTTGTTATACTTTGCGAGACAAACATATTAAGCTTAATTAATCAATATTTAAATAATTATTCATAAATACGAACGAAAATGCTACAGTAGCCGTAACCGTTGTACATGCCCTGACCGGCTGGGAGTGCAAGCGGCAGCGCGCTCTGCTAGTTCGCTTGGACATACGAAGAGCTGGCTGGCTCTCGAGCCGCTTATGTAAATTTGGATATCTGAAAATACTTTTAGATAAGGAAGAAAAAATAGATATGCAGAAGTTATCTTTTTCAACAACATATGTATATTTAAAAATCTATTTTTAAACCGGATTACACTAACAAAACAGATTTGGTTGTGTAATGGTTAGAGTGTTAAACTCCGGGGGTCGACGAAACCTTTGATATTGGCTTGGGTTTGAATCTTAGTTCTATTTTTAAAAGAAAATCAGAGAGATGTCTCACGCTCTGGTCAATTCTTAGTTTTTTTTAACTTACTAAGCCTAGTTGGTACGAAAGTATATGCTCATCTCCTGACAGGGAGTTAGCTCACTAAATCAAAATGTAACCTTTCCAGTTGGAAAAGGGGAATATTTATACATTATTAGATTTTTGTGTAAAAGAATGGCTCCCAGCTTCAACAGTGCCTGTCTTTCCAAACATGACACCTACTCTGCTGCAAAAAAGTTGCCAATTTCACACCAACCATGTACTCATGCCAAGAGGCATATTTTCCATGGCAAGAGGATGGCATGGACCCAAAGAGGGACTTTCCCCACCTAATTTGCTGAAACCTGTCGCGGAATCACGAGAGTTCCTTTTGCATTTGGACAAAAACATATCTGAAAGGGACCTCCACAATTGCAATGCAAACAGCACTATAACCTCAAAAGGGGTTATCTCTTCAGAGGCTGCAGGTAGCTGAGCTTATTTTGCGTGCCTCATGTTTTCATCAATGCCAACAAAAGACAGTTCCTTGGAGGGTGACTATTTTTTGTGCAGCCAAAATTTACAAACTTCACATATGCTCGTAAAGAATTAGCATTGGACATGCATTATTTGACAGGCTTAGTGATGATGTGGAGCGCAACTTTTATCTGTTTTATTTTCAGAGTTATCAAGAGTGATGCTTCCAAAGTAATGCTAGTTATATATAGGTTTTAAAATATTTGCTATATCAGTGTACTCGATTGATTCTTTTTTTTAGATTATGGATTAAATCCGGCCTCTATATCCATAAATGGACATATACAGCCAAAAGTTACAAAGAGTACTTAGACTCAAATCCTCAACAATGAGGAGCCAATACAAGAAAACCTCTAAGATAGTGAAACAAACTCGAAGACTAAACTTCATCATTCTTCACCATCCCTGCTTGTTCTTGCGTTGTCATCATACTCCACCAAGTCACATCTTCCGTCTACTTAGAAACTTGATGTCGGACTTGAAAACTTGTCTTCTAAAGTTACTCGATTGATTCTTAGAACTCGCGTACCATTTTGTATGTTACAATAATTCTTGAGACTTTGCGTCCATTCCTAAATTTTTCAAAAAAGAGAGAGAACCTCAACGCCTAAATGTTTTGTTATATTGATTTTGGCTAACACGTCTGGTGAGTCGTGAGTGACGACGGCGCCGGAGAATCTGTTGAAGTGCTAGAATAGTGGGCAATGACGACGGTCAAGGCGAGTACGAGCTCGCAACGAGGACAAAAGGGAAGCAACAATGGCGGTCAAAGGCCAACACGCGAGCTCACAGCTTGGACGAAAGTGAGGCAACTGTGGTATTGCGACGATAAGTCCATAGTTTCGAGTTCTTTGGCTATATATTTTCTAATAATTATATACCGTAGAAACTGACGTAGATTTGGTCAAAGGAAAAAACAAACAAACAAAAAATTCGCAACTGTACAATTTATTATACATGTCACCAAAAATATGTGAGCTTTTTCCAACTCTATGGTCCATCGGAGGAAGAAAAGGAAAAGGAGAGCTGAAACTGAAGCCCTGCAGCTACAGCCCTGTATCCAGTAGAGGACAGAGCATTGCCATTTGAGGCTATCGCTGGCAGCACAAGCACAAAGAATCCTCCGAGTCTCCATTCCCACCTCTTCCGGCCTCCTCGGTCAAACCGCCTTTCTCTCTCCTACTCTTCGCCCCCTCCCTCTCCGGCTCTCCCTCTCCCTTCCCTCTAAAAAAAAGTAGCGCCCGGAGAACCGAGAGGCTGGAGGGAGAAAGAGAGGCGGAAAGAGGCCGCAAAATCTCACTTTGTTGTTGAGAATTCTTTCCCCTGTTCTTTTAGGGTTCTTGGTTGGTGGAATGGAAGCTCGGCGCCTTCATTTGTGCCCCCGAGATCTTCGTCGTTCGCCTCGCGTGTAGCCTTTTTGAAGGTTGGTGAAAGTGCGAGGAACATCGATAAAGGGAACCCCCGCAGAGTTTGGCCCCAATTTCTAGCACTTGATGTTCTTGCAGGAGGGATTTCGGTTCACATGATGATCCGTGCCTGTTCCTGACGGCGTTGTCGCGCACTACTCCAATCCGCCCGCCCTGCTGCTGCCACGCTTTTGGGGAGAGAAGAGGAAGCGAATCATTTGGTCTCGCGGAGAAGTCGTCCAGCCCAGTTCAGGTGCCAGTTTGAATTTCCTCCCTGCTTTTATTTTGTTGATGATTGCGCTGTTTTCTTGCATCTATATTTATGATGAAGGCGGCTAGGTTGGCATCGAATTTTTTGTGTTTTCAGAGTTGATGAGGTTTGATGAGATCGTTTTGGGATCGCAAAGTTTCCGTCTTTGGATTTTATTTATTTCTCATTTCAATAGTCTTGTCTTCAGGTCTCATCGAAATCGTATCTGTGTTGATTCAGTTGTGGGGATTGAGTGCTTTGTAGGGGAAACTTTGCAGTTTGGTTTGCAATTTGGTTGCTTGAGCAGTAGATTAGATTCCCCATTCTGTATGGAAAATTGTGTTTTGGGTTATTGTAAATGAAATTGCTGCAACTTTTTTTTTATGGTTGCCGTTGCTTTTTCAAATCTTCGACTCCAGTATTTGACTTTAGACTATAGTCATCTCTACAGACTCTTGTGCTGATCAGTTGGCCTGTGTACTACTCGCCATATATGATTTATTTGGTTTTTGTGGTCTGCCTTTTGCCCAAATTTCGTATGCTCTACGATCCTGATTGGTTTTCAATGTTCTTTTTGCTCCCTATGTAAAGAACAGGAGAACAAAAAACTTTTGCCCAGTTTCACTATCAAGGAATCTGATATTGCAACTGGACTAATGTGGTATTACATGACTATTATTTCAGTTGGGATAGATTACTGGCACGCAACGCATGGCTGGCACAAGCAACCATGGTTCCCTCATGGAGGAATGGCTGCCGCCCCCCACCCCAAGCCCAAGAACACTCATGTCAAGCTTCCTGAATGAAGAATTCAGCTCTGGTCCATTCTCTAATCTTTTCAGTGAACATGGCACCAACAAGCCTCATGATCCATGTGAAAAGAGCAGAGAACTTGTGAGATTGAGCGAGGAGATGCCTTCTCAAGCTGTTGAAGAGAGATTCCAAAAGGGTTTCTCCCTGGAGGCAAATTTGTTCAGTGCTAATCAGAAATCAAACTCCCATGGTGGTTTAGCGGAGCGCAGGGCTGCCAGAGCAGGTTTCAGTGTTCCAAAAATTGATACTTCTCGAGTTGGTTCATGTGCAGTTATTCGATCACCCGTGTCAATTCCACCTGGTCTTAGTCCAACTACACTTCTTGAGTCTCCTGTTTTTCTTTACAATAAGATGGTATGCAATATTTCCTTTTTTGGCTTGCTTGTGTTCTCAAGATTTATCTATTAGACTATTAATCAAGGCTGCAATAACTAAGTTATAATTGGAGTAAGCGTTAAAGACCTGCATGTTGCGGTTTTCAAACATTGGCTGGGCCTTCTACAGTAATAAGAACATTGATTGGCCTCTTCTGTGTAGAACATGGTTTTGTGCAGTATACTTCTGCATGTGACTACAACACTGATTGCTCCTAGTACTGTGCAAAAACATTGTTATACTAGAAATAGCTCTCTGTTTGGTGTCTTAGAAGCTTGGCTTCTGTTTTGATTTTAGCTGCTAATTTTAGATGAGCACTTGCAACCTCATATCTTTGCCTGCCCTGCTATGTTTGCCGTATGAATTTAGCTGATTTGGTTATGGTCAATTACAGGCACAACCTTCTCCAACTACTGGGACATTACCATTTTTGATGGCTACGAATGATAAGTCAACAATACCACAAGCTGCTAAGATAACTGAAGATTCTACATTTGATAATGATGTTTTTTCTTTCCAACCCCACTTGGGTTCTAAACAGCCAAACTTTTGTACTGCAGAAAAGGTGATTTTCTTGACTATTACTATCTATCAGTATTTTCCATTTCTTTGTCTTGCATTATTGTAGTACTATTTTGCTTCCTTTTATTGCCAACCTCACCGCCAAATTCTCTTTTTTGTTTCTTTAAATAAGAATATATTTTTATTAATTCATGGCCTGAAAAATGTTTCGCTGTACAGGAGTATGGTGCTCATCATCAAAACCAGTCCTTGTCAAATATTCATCAGCAGGAATCCAGTCTTCAGTCAAGCTTTACTGCAGTCAAGGATAACACTAATGCAACAATTGCTAAAGCTAAGGCATCTGACTCCATGTTTGGCAATAGCCACTATTCAGCTGACCAACAGCGAGATGATGAGACAAACCAAAATGCGCAGAGTGAAGGTGTTGAGGCTAGAGCAGCTGCCTGTGTTCCTGTATCAACTCATGATGTTGCATCTCTTATGGAGTCTCAAGACGCAGTTGATGTATCATCAACACTGTCTAACGAGGAGGATGAGAGGGCAACACATGGCACCGTTTCTATAGAATGTGAAGGTGATGAGGATGAGACTGAATCTAAAAGAAGGTTAATATTGTCCACCCCTTAACTACTTAACAGACTGCAGGCAGTTATATTGAGCTCACTGATACTCTTTTTCAGGAAGCTGGATGCTTTAGGAGCTTCTACTATTACTACTGCTGTTGCCACCAGTACCATTGACATGGGAGCTGCGGCCTCAAGAGCTATCCGGGAACCTAGGGTAGTTGTTCAGACCACAAGTGAAGTCGACATCCTCGACGACGGATATCGGTGGCGCAAGTATGGCCAGAAGGTCGTTAAAGGCAATCCAAATCCAAGGTCAGACTTTTGCTGCCATTTCTAACACTAATTGACTTAGTATGTGGTCTCCTCCATCCCTGAAATAAGTAGCAACATTCATTTCATTTGTCTGCAGGAGCTATTACAAATGTACACACCCTGGCTGTTCAGTGCGCAAGCACGTGGAAAGAGCATCGCATGATCTGAAATCAGTAATCACAACGTATGAGGGAAAGCACAACCATGAGGTTCCGGCAGCCAGAAACAGTGGGCAAGGTGGTTCCAATTCTGCCAACGCTCCATCTTCCTCACAAGGTAGTAGCTCTCACCGTAGGCAAGAACCAGCACAAGCCAGCTTTGCTCATTTCGGTGCCACCGCTCCTTTTGGCTCCTTCGTTCTCCCACCGAGCAGCCAGTTGGGACCAGCAGCAGGGAATTTCCGCTTCGGGATGGTTCCACCAGGAATGGCGATTCCGATGCCCTCTCTAGGATCTCTTGCTCCAACAAAGATGATTGGAAATTCATCAGGTATGCAGGGGTACCCAGGGTTCATGATGCCAGGAGAACCAAAGTTGGAGCCAGGGTCGCAGCCAGGCTTCCCAGCAGCAAATGCGGCCTCATCAGCTTACCAACAGATGATGAGCAGGCCTCCTTTTGGTCATCAGATGTAAATAATAGGAAAGAGAAAAAGGGATAGATTTGCTCCAGCTTGTATACATGATAGTGACGCTGCAACATTGCTTTGTTCTAATTTTTTTTCACCCCTTGTGCATTTCTTTGAAGCAAAGAATGCTGGGGATGGTTACCCTGTCTTCCTCTTGTAGTCGATGGAAATTGGAAATTAATGAATCGAAACTTCTGGTTGTGAATACTATCTGCCCAAAACTGTGCTGTCAGATTTTGTTCAAAGATAGTTGTGCCGTCAGACTTAGTCAAAGCACCTGAAACAGTAAAGAAAAACTGTGTACACAACAAATCAGGTGCCGCTAAGTTTTGAAGGCAATTCTGTTTGCGTCTGGCAGGCTGGTTCTCATTCTGATATCAGGAAAGACCTAGCTTGTTGTTCCTAGTCCTAGAAGTCAAGAACCAATGAAGCCTGCCTGAAGACTGTGTTGTCTCCAACTCTCCAGTCTCCATGCCGGGGGCACAGGTCAGAAGTAAACCTGGACTCGCTAGTCGCACGGCTGCTCGCTTCCATTACCGGCGACGGTCGCGGCGCCGTGTGCAAGCGCCTCACGTTTTGAGCGCGCCGCCTAGTGATCTCCTACCACGAGGTGGACTCCCAAGTCCCAACAGCTAGCCATGCATGCGTACACACAAGAACTGAAAGCAATTGAAGAAATGATCGCTGACGCCGATTAGTTCTTAGTTGTAACTACACTTGAGTTAACAGCAGCTAAAGGTGCCGTCCATTTTTAATCGTGTTAGTTGTAAACTCAAGTGTTCCTGGGTCAGTACGCGGGCGCCCTCGTCACGGAGCCGTCGAACACGACGACCTCGTCGCCGGTGGCCACGCTGTGCCACTCGAAGGATCGCGCCTCGTCCATCACGCTCTGCCGGTGGATGAAGAAGTAGGCGCCGTCCGCCGGCAGCGGGAACGCGCCCCCGCGCGCGCGCTCCAGCTCCAGCTCCGCCCGCAGCGCCGACACCGCGGCGCGCGCCGCCACGGCCACGGACACGCGCCCCGCGCCGCACCGCGACACCACGGTCACCCGCAGCGGCGCCGCCGCCGGCGGCGGTGGCGCGCCCTCCGCGCCCCGCCTCTTGCTCGCCGCGCTCTTGCGCTTCACGTGCCGCGGGCCGGCGAGGGCGAGGGCGACGTGGATGACGGAGCCCTCCACGATGCCGTGCCGCTCGACGATGCCGCGGGCGCCGTCGACGTCGTCGGCGAGCGCGTCGCCGTTGTGGAGGAGCGACATGGCGGCGGCGGGCCAGCCCCGGCGGCTCTGGAGCTTCTCCTTGATGTCCTGCACGGTGTCGAAGAAGCCCACCTCCATCGCGAAGGGCTCCTCCCCTGAGCACACGAAGCTCACGTCCATGCCCAGGCTAATCAAGCTACTGATCAAGGTCCTATCCTGTAGTAGCAGAAGCCAGAAGGCTAGACACTAGACAGGCAGACACGGAGATGGCACGGCATATATGCCATGGACGGAATGCACTACGTGTGACATGGATTCCTCTGTTCATCAATCTGTTGGTTACCCGCAAGAGTTTCCGGTGAGCACTGACCACCGAGCAGCCATTGGCCTTCAGATTGTATTCGTCAACAGATTGCTCTTGCAAATGCCATGCAAAATGTGGCGATTGTGACACTGTCCTTGCCTAGTGCCTACCCTCATAGAATGGGCATGATCCTAGATTGCTTCCATGCCGTTTTCAGCGCTAGTACAGCACAGCAGTAGAGCATGCAGGAAGATGGAAGAAGCATCTCATGAGCTAGTTGTGACGTGACGAGATAATTTTGCACTTCTTGGTCCACTCCCGTTAAAAGCCCATCGGATCCTTTATGGGCTTGCCGGGCCCAAAACAGAAGACATCATTTTCTTCTCTACACATTTAATTCTGTTCTTCGTGTTCGATTCTTTTTTCGGACTATGTTTTTCGAAGCAGATTTCGGACTATGTTTGAGATGTCACATTGCGCCATTTGTCTACTCAGGTGGCTATGTCATGCTTGCTCGATTCACCTTTGAAGCCATATTTCTCTCAAATCTTCATAGGGTTCAATCAGCAAGGAAGAACTTTAGTGCACGTGCCACCAAATACTACTCCATGCTCTTTTTGCCTCTTAAATTCGGTCCAGACACTTCTACATCCAAAATCCGTGGGCTTGAAGATATTCCGAATTGAGCACCGACCCTCTTGCACTGATTCTTACTCCAAAGGTTAGAATAAGGTGACATTGATAGAGTGGAAGAAACCACATTCTTCTGTTATTCTGTATTCATTCCAATCAAATCTTTTGCAATCCAACATTTTTCAGTAAACCGGTGCCACAGATCTCCATCTGTACATTTGCAGAAACAGAAGAACCGTGACGATATGTTTACTTGATTTATCAGCAGTTTTTTTATCTCGGTATAAATCAGCACCAATCACCAGTCAACCGAACGGGTTGGATATCTCCAAACGAGTAAAATACACCGTGGCCGTTGCTATGGTCGCCGCCGACACCCGCGCGCCGATGGCGGCCGTGGCGTCATCCTTATCTTGAGGATCATCCTGACCTTATCCTAACGTTAGTTAAAGCAATGACAATAAAATATCCGTTTGAGGATCAGAATAGTGGTATTTTTTAAAAAATGAGATCAAATTAATGATAAATTTATGGAGTAATTTATACCGTATGTATTTTCTCTTTGGCGTTGCCTCATACCAGTACTTGATTCCGGCCGTTAGCGCGTCATTTTCGAAATCATCACTTTCCAGTTTCCTAACTTGTACGGAGTACATAAATGGAAAGTGAGGCGAGTTCAACACGGTTTCTCCCTGTCGCAAGAAGCAGACGGACGGCCCTGCTGGCGACGACGACATCGCCGGCGAGCAAAAGCACCAGTCATAGCAGGATGGCCGCCACCGGCGCCGGAGAAGGCAACCAGGCGGCTGCCGGGTCGAGCAGCCTCCACACCAAGACCCTCCTCAAGAGCGAGTCGCTGTACCAGGTAATCCATCCAACATCCAGATCGCCGGCATCGATTCTTCCTCCCGCGACGAGACTAACGCTTCCGATCTCCGCGCCGACCACCCCCTCCTTCTAGTACATTCTGGAATCCACCGTGTTCCCTCGCGAGCCCGACTGCCTGCGGGAGCTCCGCCTCGCCACCGCCGCCCACCCCATGTGAGTCGCGCCACGCCGTCCTCGGATCCGCGAGCCGCTCGTGCCGTGCTGCCCGTGTCCTTGAGCGCACGGTAGGTGTTTGACGTTTGTCGCCACGGGCTGCGACGCGCTTGCAGGGCTGTCATGGCGGCGTCGCCGGACGAGGTGCAGCTGTTCGGGCTCCTTCTCGAGATGCTGGGCGCCAGGAACGCCATCGAGGTCGGCGTGTTCACCGGGTACTCGCTGCTCGCCACCGCCCTCGCGCTCCCCGACGACGGCAAGGTCAGTGCCCTCTCAGTTCGCCGCGGCTTGCAAACCCTGCGCTCACCGCATGAGCCTCCTGGCGCTGATCAATCTCTCCATGCTTGGTGAGTTGTGACAGATCGTGGCCATCGACGTGACCCGCGAGAGCTACGACCAGGTAGGATCGCCGGTGATCGAGAAGGCCGGCGTGGCGCACAAGATCGACTTCCGCGTCGGGCTCGCGCTGCCGGTGCTGGACCAGATGGTCTCCGAGGTGGGTGAGATCAAACTCTTCGTCTCCCTGCGCGCCAATGTTTCTTGCGGCGCGGAGTTGAGATGACAGCGCCGCTGGGATTTTGGGGGCTTTGCTTTGCAGGAGGGGAACAAGGGCGCGTTCGACTTCGCGTTCGTGGACGCGGACAAGGTGAACTTCCTCAACTACCACGAGCGGCTGCTGCGGCTGGTCCGGCTCGGGGGCCTCATCGCCTACGACAACACGCTGTGGGGCGGCTCGGTGGCCGCGACCCCCGACGAGCCGCTCGCCAAGGCCACCAGGGAGTTCAACGCCGCCATCGCCGCCGACCGCCGCGTCCGCGTCTGCCAGATAGCCATCGCCGACGGGCTCACGCTGTGCCGCCGCGTCGCCTGATCAGTGACCCACCAGCGTCCGGTGCCCGCCCCAAATCCCAGAGCTGTGCCTGTGATGACACTGGCCTGTACTGGAAAATGGGCAAACGGCCATGGTTTGGAATAGCGAACTGAGTGAAAATAAATCGCGGTTGCGCTTGCATGTGTCTTCATGTTCAATCTGTTCGCCGGTTGGCCGCGGCCACGGGCCACGGCCGTCGTGTCTTGGGCCGCGAGTCCGCGTCTGTATGATGGGCCCAAGGTGGGGCTAAGCGGGCCGAGCGGCGGTGTGAGCTGAACTAGCTCATGGTGCGGCCCAAATGCGGTAATCGCGCCGGCGGCGGCCGGGGGGACTCTGACATGAACGCCCGTCTAGATGTACTTCGTGGGGCCCTCCAGCTAGGACGCGGGTCCCACGTGGCCACGTACAGCGAACACCACGACGCACATCGACGATAAGGAGAGGAGAACAAAAAAATATCAATCTTTTTCCAATTTGTCCACTGATACTCTCTGTTTCCTCTCGCCTTCCGCTGTCTGGATCTCCATCCCCAAGCGCGAGCCGGAGAATTCCGATCCCAAGAGCCCCCACCGGCCACCACGGGCTGGCACCGATCCCGAGGGCTCGTGCCTCCCGCCCTCCGATGCGGCACCTGATCCAATCCGGCTTCTGAAGCCGCGGCCTCTGACGCCAATTCCGGCGGCGGGCGGCATGGATTCCGGCGCCAACAGCGTCGGGGAGTCGGTGGGCGAGTCGCCCGCTCCGGCGCCGGAGCCAGAGCCGGAGATGCGGCCGGCCGAACCGGTCACCAAGGGCCGCGGGCTCCGCCGCTGGCGCCGTATCCCGCGCGAGCAGCAGCACCACGAGGGGTCCCCGGCGAGCCCCGGGGCCGCCGGCAACGGCGCTGGTGGTACTGGCGCTGCCGCGGGTGAGGACTTGGCGGCGCAGCTCCACAAGCGCCGCGCCGCCGGTGACGCGCCCAAGGGGAAGCAGGACGCGTACGTCGAGGAGGCGGAGAGCTCGGTCGCGTCCGTGGAGTCCAACTTCGCGCCGCTGCCGCTGGAGGCGTCCCCGCCGCCGGCGCCGGCGCCGGCGCCGACTCGGTTGGACCCGAATCTGGGCCACCTGATCGCCACCGCCGGCTTCTCGCTGGGCGCGGGCGGCGCCGACTCGGACAACAGCGACGACCGCACCAGCAGGCTCTCCACCGCCGCCAGCGCGCCGCGCCACGACTTCTCGTCCGGCGGCTTCGGCCGGGACCGCGACAGGGCGCGATCCCGCGCCCCCGGCGGCGCTGCTCACGGCAAGAACCTCCGCGCTGCACGCGGGCGCGGCGCAAGTGCGCGCGCTGCCGCCTCCCCTGTGGAAGCGGAGAATTCGCGCTCCAGTGTTGAGTCCAACCTCCGCAGCTCTAATGCTGCTCATGCACGGCGATCCAGTGCTGGGGTCACCAGCAACGGTGTTCACAAGGTCCTATTCCCTGATGACCATCAAAGTGACGACGAGCCTCCGAGTGAGGTGAGGTATTCCACTGGAGGTTTCTACAAGGAGAACGGGAGTGTAGTTGGGAGATTGGGAAACTGTGATTCGGATGCAAACAATCATATCTTTGATGAAGCGAGCGTTGGCAAGTTTGAGAATGGAGGGACTCATTCAGTTCTTGATCCATATGTTGAGTCGATTGCGTTGCTTCAGTCGGCACAGGAAGCTCTTGAGAATGGTATGGTCAGATTCCTTTCTACAAGCTTAACTTGTGAACTTGCCATTATTTCAAAGCTTGCCTATTAGATATAATTAAATCATATTGGAATTCTGCCCTTTGTGAAATTTCTCGTAACTTTGAAGAGATGAATTAATTGTTATTTTGATATGCTTATGCTTATTAATGAAAGATCTAATTGTCACAATTGTTCATTACTATTTTTGGGAGTACAAGTCAATTCAGTTAGGTCAGTTCTGCATCTTCAAATTACTATGACCTGCATTTGTTCTGGTCTTTCATTTGGGATTCGTTAGTTCAGGTTTATAATGTGGCCTACTCTATTTGCTTGGATGAATAGAGTAATTGTTGTACTTGATAGATCATTGATTGAAGGGACAACAAATAAAGGTTCTTGCCGATGATAATCTTTTGACACATTTATTTTATGTCACTCTACTTCTTTCACCCTAGTGGTGGTTAATTGAATAATTCAGCACTTTTGAATGAATTTGCTTCAGCAGAAGGGTTTGCCTTACAATGTATAGGAAGTAGCTTACAATTGTGAGGACATCCTGCCAAATGGTCATCGTTTGCTGTCTTTTTAGCTGTAAGATGAGTTGGTCAAGGCCAAACATGCTTTATTCAAAAGTGGATGTAGATATTTGCTATTTTGACTTATGACTGCATGCCTGCAAGCAGTTAATTTTTGAAATGACCAACCACTTTGTTCAATGGCTATGTTATTTTTTATTCCAGAATACAAGTCTATGATAATTATACACCACAATTGTTGACCTGCTCAATTTGTGAGACACGTCTCCTGGATTTACTTCTGCTGTGACATACTGGGTGTGTTTAGTTGTAAAAAGGGGTATTTAGAATTTTCAGCTGAGACTAAATAACTGACTCTCTTCACCTGCTACTTCTGAGCATTGGAGTATTTATTGTCTCCAGCTAGCATTTTCCTGTTTTGATATTCTAGAAGCCTTTATAACTTTGATAAATCGCCCATGTGCACATGGGCAGGTCTTATAACAGAGCAACAACTCAAGCTTATTGTGACTGTTCGGGGACATCTAATTTGCATATGCTAGCTATCCATATCACTGCTGCATGGTTATAATCCATCAGTATATTTTTTATGACCTGCTGAAATCTTCCTTTTATTTTCATACAAAAGCTTGGTTTTTCTCCTAAAAAAGTCTTCTTTTGCCCCAGCCAAGTGTTCTTCCAATAACTATTTGCTGTATGTATTGCAGAGATCCAAAAGTTTGTGGAGATCAGGAAAGAAACTGACGACAATTCGACAACTCACCACAGTGAAACAGAATGGAGCAGCTCATCCTATCCTGATGAATCTGTAGAACTAAGCGAGAAGATAAAGATACTTGAGTCAAAGCTGGAAGAAGCAACCATTCTCATCAATGAGCGGGATTCAAAAATACTTGAACTGGATGAGCTCAGCCAGATGCAACCACAGGTTACCACGTCATGTAACAATGATCTGTTGTCTCTGCAATCTGATGTAGACCAACTGCTCTTGGAGAAGATGGAGGCAGAGATTCAGTGCTTTGTCCTTACAAGAGCCTCGCAGGATTGGAAACCCTTGATTGAGGATCAATTTGCTCTTTACGAGACGCAAAAATCCGTGACGGGGGATCACAAATCCTTAGAAACTAAGCTGCGGCACACAGAGAACAGGGCGATGATGCTCGAGGAGATGGTAGATAAGCTAGAGTCTCAATGCAAGGAGCTCTCTGATACTTCTGAAGTCCTGAAGCTGCAGGCCAGAGCAAGCAGAGCCTCCTTGTTCTGCTCCATCCAGTTCGTGCTGCTCTGCATAGCCATGGGCACCCTCCTCGTTCGCTTTCTGCCTTCATCTCCGGATATTGTACCTACTTGAGGTTAGAAAATTCAGCCAGCCTTTGTGTAGACATTGTCAAAAGATTGTTTACTGTAATTTATTAGGCATCAATCGCCTTACAAATTTTCGTTTTTGTAACATCAACTCGATTTTGCTAGTAATCTCGTTATGAATTTACTGTACTTCTGGGTTCTCTGTATTCTGGAAATTGCCACTTGCGCAGCTTTGGATCTCATCACCCTGATGCTGAAATCTACCATACTGTTTTATTTATGTGTTGTTTGCAAGTCATGTAGTTGCACAGTATAACTGTGCTATACGATATACATGCTGAAAATGACTGAAGTAAAAAGAAAACACGAAGGGAAGGGCAAATACATGCCGGAAACGGAAATGATACGTACTTGGAACAACTGAAAACGAAAACAAGTACAGAAGGACATTGGTCCGGAAACATAAAGTAGAGTCCTGAATCTGAAGAACAGTTTCCTGTAATTTGTTGAGCACATACTCCCATTAACAATTTTCGTTATTGTTATATTGTAAGTTTTTAGGTGGTACTTCCTTGCAACTCTTATCTTTTGGTTTTCTGTATTCTGGACATGTTACTTTTGTGTTGCTTTATTCATGAACCACGAGCTCCCAGAGTAGAACTGGGGAGTGAAAGTAACTGAATACAAAGAGTCATAAAGAAATCCGAAATTCATGCGGCAATATACACACGCAGAGTTTCACTACTTGTCCAAATTAACCAATCTGTCCAGCATCAGATACATCACCGAACGCAGCAACACCAACACACACACATCAAGTAGATTACAGCGCAAGCAGCTCGATCGTCACCAAAGGAACGAAGGCCCGGCCTGGTCTGCTCAGAAGAAGTTTGGGTCGTATCCGTTGCTGGATGTGGCGAGGATGTAGTAGGCGACGATGTGGCCGAGCGAGCCCCAGGCGAGGACGTCGACGAGGTTGAAGCCGACGGGGTCGTTGGACTTGAGCAGGCCGGCGTACTCCTTGGCGCGCTCGTCGCCGGCGTCGAAGTGCGTCTTGCCGTTCTGCTCGGGGACCTGCTTCGCCACGTTCTCCCGCTGGAAGTTGAAGAAGACGAAGCGGCCCAGGAACAGCGACACCCCCGTGCTCAGGCTGATCACCAGCGACGGGCTCAGCTCCGCCCGCGCCGCCACGGACCGCCGCGCCCGGAACGACACGGACGACGAGCGCGCCGCCCTGCTGGGCGACGCCGCCAGGCGGAGGCCCGACACGGACGGCGGGGACAGCACGGCGGCGCTCGAGGTGGCGGCCATGGCTCTTCTCCTGCTGCTGCTGCTGTTCTTGCGGGGGGTGGCGGTGTCCTAGCTTGGTGATCTAAGGTGCTGCTTGGTTAATGGAGTTGGGTATATAGCGAGGTGCTGACTTGGCAGATATGGTGGGGCCGCGGGAATGCGAGGTTAGTGGTGGAGGAGGCGACAGGCGAGGATTTTGTGGCGTGGCCATGGCGGGTGCCCATTGGAGGGAGCCGGATAAGGTATCCGAGCCGGAGCCTTTTTTTGATTTTTTTTCTCCGGTGGTGATGTCACTATCTTCGCATTTGGCGAGTTTACTATTAGAGCATGGTTAATAGAGTCGCCCACCGCCGGCTGCCCAGCAAGTGACGTGGTGCATGGTGACTATGGGACCCACAAGCATTCATTGCAAAAGTAGCAGCTTTAGCCAATAGCGGCGGCCGCAGCACCTCTTCGCCGGCTCACGCGGGCGCGTCGCGAGACGCCCGTTCCACTCTCTCTCTTCGTTTCTCTCTCTTCCACGTAGATCCCAGCCGGCTTATAGCCACTTATAATACTTGCTCTTACTTGGGTGGCCAGGGAGTCAGGGGTGAATGCAGTAGTGGCTGTCAATTTGTGCAACGCTGCACCCTATCTCTACTTGGCTGAGCTTATTCAGAACTTCAGGTTATCCAAAAAGTTCAATGTTACTGGAAATTTATCTGTTTGACTGAGTTCGTGGTTATTCTTGTTCAGGACGTACTACCTGCTGATGTTATATTTGCCTCAGATTTAGTATTCTCCAAGATGAGCTGAAATAACCAAGCGAAAAGAACTAGTCGTGATCAATTTGACCAAAAAAGATGGTGTGTGTAGTAAATTCTAAATTAGAACTCTACGAGGCTTCATTTTTCAGAAGGGACTGCACCGACAAATCGAGCCTACAGAAACGGCTACAGCATCTTCAGCCTCGTGACGACAGAGCGTGTTCTTTACATTTCAGAAATTTTACCACGTTCAAGAGGCGAAAACTAAGTTAGATTAGATACCTGTTTACCACCGTTTTCGAAATGAATTCAGATATACACAAACTATGTCATATATCCAGAAGCAAGCAAGCGCGCGGTACAGATCACACGGTTGTTTTGTGCGTGATCCATCAGATGGTTACACGGTCAGATCGAGGCTCCCTGCAGCATGCCCTGCCCACAACGGGGTTGTACGTGGACGTCTCACCAAGATACGAGGAGGAACGAGACGGCCAGCAACGCGGCCGCCATGGCCGCCGCCGCCGCCGGCGCTGCGACGGCGGCGCCGGAGGCCTTCTGCCCGGGCTGCACCTGCGGGGTGTCCTCCGGGCAGGTGAGCCCCTTGTCGCCCTCGTGGCAGGTGTTGGCGAAGAGCCCCGGCGGGTACTTGCCGTAGAGGTTGATGTAGCTGAACATGGTGGCGGCGCAGGTGGTGGTGACGTCGTTGATGTAGGTGGAGTAGGGGCACGCGAAGTCCTTGAGCGCGCCGCAGCACAGCGTCGGCTGGTACAGCGGGCCCTTGCACCGGCTCGTGATGATCGTGTAGTTGGCCCCCTCGAAGCTCACCGGGCAATCTGCACGCACATTCGCGGCCGGCAGATCAGAATTCAGACGGCCGGCCGGCATGGATCGAGATCGAGCCGCCGGAGATGCAAATGCAATGCTGGCTGCCTCTATCTCTCACCTTTCTTGGCCTGCAGCAGGCTCCGGCCGGCGCCGTCGTGCCCGTGCTCCAGCAGCGCGTCATCTGCATCCACGAACGAAACGGCAGGGTTGCGTTAGTGGATCGATCGATCGATGGATCAGACACGAACCGGGAGATCAGACAAGATCGGCGGCGCTGCTACGGAATGCGACTCACTGGAGATGAACCCGGCGGCGGCGGACGCGAGGACGGCGGCGAGCACGGCCGCGCCGAGCGCGACGCCTCTGCGGAGAGCCATCGCTGGCCACGCGCTCCCACCTGATAGGATCGGTGACCCCTTCTTCTCCTCCTCCGGTGTGTCCGTGGAAGAGAAAGGGGCAGCGATGGGCTCGGGGGACGCGAGGAGGGGTTGGTTAACCGGCAGGGAGGCAGAGGGAGGAAGATGCGGGGGGCAAGAGGTTGGCGCCGGCGCGCGCGGGCCGTGCCCAAATGGGCGTGGCCGCGTGGGGCGTTTCAAAAATAGCCGGGGTCTTGGACGGTCAGAAATGCTCGGGAACAATGCTTCTGTGCGTGCTCCAATGGCGTCAACGCCAACTGCTAGCTGCATTTACAGAGAAGGTAGCACGGTGAGTCTTTTTTTTGAAAGATTTCGCCTTGTCATTCTGCTCGTTCTTACAGCCCGTGGAGATCACAGAGTGTAGCAACAAAGGGAGGCTGCTAGTGCTAGCAACTACAGGCACTGACTGATCATTCTGTATATGCGCTTGTCCAGCCAGCGACATGCATGGCGGTGTCATCTTCCACGCACAGGGAAATCAAAACTGGGGCCGGCAACAAAAGGAAGCTAGTGTTAGTGCTAGCAAATACAGCCCTACAGGCACTGATGGATCGTGCGCGTATCTTTCACACGCAGGGCTGACAAAAACTCCACTCAAAAATGGGGCCGGCAGCTTCAGCCTTTAGGCTCATCAGTTATCCTGGCATCTCACGGCGCAACGATCATCTTACTCCTATTAACAGCAGAATCTCCTCTGCATAAAGTAATCATAATGGTATGTTCAGTTTCACCAAATATAACATCAGGCAAGTTGCGCTAGAAGTTAATGGAAAAGATCCAAGTTCATAAGTGAATTACCCTAACACTAGACGACCGGTGCTGCAGAGCTTCCACAGTCTCAACCAATTCCATTTGCTTCGCCATGGCGGCATGCAACGCCTGATGAGATACAAAGCCGGAGTTAGGAAGTGCAGCTGCATTGCACAAGGTCGCAAGCACACAGGATAGGGATGTAGGATCTGTGCTGAAAACATAAAAGGTACCGGAAGGAAGGAAGCTAAAGCATAATGTGTTGAGGGCCTATCAGGGATGGTAGATTTCTTGCAACATCAAATAATGGCAGAAGCAGAAAATGTCTGTTCCCCTGAAGCACATGAATTTAAAATACACTGCATGGCCTATCAATTGTACAGCGATGTAAGAATGATATCACTGCTAACACTGAGCGAGATCACACAGAAAACTAGAAGATTAACAAAGCAAAAGCATTGGGAATTGTTGTGATAGGGCAGTTTTGCCTAGGAATGAGCTTTCGACTCGTCTAATATTTACGCCATCCATATCCTACAACTCTGCAGAACAATAAGTTGGGGGAAGAACTTACTGTTTTTGTCCTCTCTAGGTCAGCTTCAAGGGATTTTATCCGATCGAAAGACTGCAACAGTACAAGTTCTTTATCCTTTGGCATATCTGGAGGTTTGCTCATCAGATGATTGCACAATGACTCAAGCTTTTCAAGGCCTTGTAAACAAGCACTCATGTCCTCTTCTCTTACATCTTCAGGCTTTCCTTGCTCTGCTGCAGCATGAGAATGGGCATTTTCTAGCACCCTTTCTTGTCTACAGACAAAAGAGTGGAAGAAGGGTAATATCCTGATCAATAATGTGACCAGTCCTCTAGCAAAATCTTCCAAAGCCCTTACAGCAGATGTACCATGCAGAATAAGAGAAATATTCCCTGAAATAATTACATGAGGTACAATAGTTTGCAAACAAAGTTAGAAATCAGCAGTGAATAAAGCTATGGTAGGAATAGCATGTAGGCAGAAAAGAAAAATCCAGATAAGAATTATACTGGGAAATATTATTCAAATAAATGGACAATGCTTACTGTTCTAAAGGTGAAGAGAAAATTGAAGCAACATTGACAAGCAATATTATTTTGGGTGGTACAAACCTTATATCACTAGAAAACAAGAGATCAGATACCTAAGTTATGTAGCCATCCAAATGTGGAAAAAAAATTCTGACAGGTCAATTGAATGGGCACCCTCTCCAATTGCTGGGTGCCTTGAGGAGATCTAGGATTCATATCTAGGAGATGCTTGTTATCAGAACTGCATGAGGTTGAAGCATCTGATCCCTTAACCTAAGAAAAAACATTTGATACAAAAATCAGCTCACAGAAGGTACTGTTGATACAAAATATTACAGCAACTGGGAAAAATAGAGAAAATCTTATTCTAGTTAAGGTAAACAATGATTCCATAAATTAGCACGACTCGTACTTCTTCATGAACTGGAGTAAGCAAATTGTAGTCGGTACTCTTCTGAGCAACTGATGGACCAACATCATCAACATCTGACTCAGATTCAGCAGTTTCTGATATGTCACTGAGCACTCCCTGCAACCAGAAGAAATAATATCGACTTTCCTGGAAAACTCAGTAGTAGTAAGAAACTAGTTTAAGAAACTGGAATTTCAGAACCTTGCCTTCAGGTTTTCTGCCCTTAGGGAAGAGCCACTTCTTTCGTACCCATCATAAATTTCTTTTTCTCTCGTGCTACCACCACCTTCCATACTGTGTATCAGCTACAGATGAGAATTTCATATTTGTAAGTCTTGTGGCAATCGTACTATTTCGTCATAAAGAGGATTTGAATGTTGAAACAAAACATCTCTCCTGCCGCACGAAACCACTGTCTCCAGACACATCACTAGTTATGTTGAGCAGGCCCAACAATGTATTGTCAAATGAGAAAGCATGAACCTATATAAGACATTGTTTACAATTTAGAGGTACCTTCAAAATTACAGGATCATTCCATGGCCCTTTGTTAGACCTGAGGCAACCACCCTTGTCGCTACATGTGCATGAACCACCAAGGAACTCTGGCAATTCACTGTGAAAACACAAAATTATTTTTGAAACATGGTAGGCTGATTATGTAGTCTTAAGAATTTAAACACAAATGTCGCTATGTACAATAAGTTGGCACCAACCTTGAGTCGATAACTTCAATTAGCCTGCTCTGGTAGTTTGAACCAAGAACCTGAACAGATGAATAATAACTATTTCTTTTTTTTCTGTAGTATGCAAAGTAATGAAACATGAATGACCTTAGATGTTGAGCTATGGAGCTTACATGAATCTTTGAAGAAGTTTTTGGGTCGAGAAACCCTTTAACACTGTTCCAGATCAGCTTGAATCCACTGCCAGCATTCACAACATACATCTGATGTAATGTCTGCATATTTATCTTCACTTAGAAATGCTGATCAACAGGAAACAATATGCCGCAGCGCATCCACTGAAAAGCAAATATACCTCAGGATAGTAGTCACTGTCTATTCTCTGCATACGTTGAACAAGCTCCCTTGCAGTCTTTGAGAAATTCTTAAACCCCTGCAACAGCAGCAAGAAACCAAATCGATGACAAATCTGACAACATAGACATATGAAAATTGAATGCCGTGGCCCGGTATTGCGCCATTAGCATACCACGCCTTGAACATCCAATATGGTAGTAGTGGAATCAATGTGTCTCTTGGCTGCTAATGTGCAGGCAGGGAACTTCTCCCTGAAAGCCCTCTCGAACTCCTGCACATGGTACTTGATATATCGATCCACCGTAGTGATCTGCATGAGCCTGTTCGGATCAACCTTTCCAAGCCTCTCGATGTACACCGGCCGGCCTTCTCGATCGACTCCGTGGTAGCCCTGAGGGTAGTACTGGAGCACGCCATCAAGCTCACTGAACTCGAAGTCCTGACAAAATTAATCCCAATTATCCATCAAGAACAAAGCAAAAAACCAAACAGATTTCAGGTTTGACAACTTGTGAACTCTGAAGTCTCTGATCACCTCCAGGATTGTGTCAGCTCCAAACTCTTTCCTCCATCTCAGCATCTCCGCCCACATTTGCATCGCCTTCTCGAAATCGAACTTCCTGGCCTTCA
Source organism: Echinochloa phyllopogon (assembly GCA_033239725.1). Classification (NCBI taxonomy): domain Eukaryota; kingdom Viridiplantae; phylum Streptophyta; class Magnoliopsida; order Poales; family Poaceae; genus Echinochloa; species Echinochloa phyllopogon. The sequence continues at coordinate 40,664,026 of BTCW01000002.1, read as the reverse complement.
GAAACCTGCACTTATTGTGAAAAAAAAACAAGATGAAGTCACTAATGGCAAATGAGGAACTGCTAAACAATCGAACCTCAGCATCATGTGGTAGTCGTCGTGCTTGTCGGGGAGGCCGTGCGCGGCGAGGCGGTCGCGGAACGCGGCGACGGCGCGCTCCTCGTCGGCGTCGCGGACGTCCTCGATGGAGATGGCGGCGGGGAAGCGGAAGTCGGTGACGCGCCGCCGGCCGCGCTTCTTCCGCAGCGCGTGGATGGCCTTCCGCCGGAGCGACCCGATCTTCCGCCGGCGCCGGTCGTCCTCGGAGTTGGGGTCGCACAGCGATATCTCGTGCTCGTCGGCATGGCTCACTGCAGAGCGCCGCGTCAGTTCCACTGCTTCATCATCAGCCAGCCAAGAAACGCAAGAAAGACGCCGCAGCTTTACTGAGAAGAATCGCCGGTGTTACCTGACATCGTTGTGATCCCGCGTCCAACTCGAGATTGCGCGCAGCACCCACCCGAGCTCTCGGGATCAAATGGCCAATCTTGAATTTGTCTTTAAGAGAAACGTAGGGACTTATTTAAAGGGAACCACTACCAACCGGCAAGAACTGCAAAAATGGCATCTTTTTACAGGCTGAAAGCTGGAGCATATACAGAGGAAAAGAACAAATTCTTGCTGCGGGTGCGCTCTTTCTTTCTTTCTCCTCTAATAAAAAGAGTTTCCCGTTCAAGCTTGCTAGAGAGAAACTCGCATTGGCTGCAACTGCTACAAAGAACATCCAAAGGAACATCAAAGTGGCTCTGCATTTATGCATCCCTAGGATCGAACTCCCAAAGAAAATATACGGAACAAGAACTGATGAGTAAACAGAAACCGCAAAATCAAGTTCAGAACCCAAATACCAAACACACTGAATCTGACCGACGAGAACTATCATCGCACCAAAAACCACGAGATCCTGATTAGTACAGTAACTACTGGCGCACGCACCTTCCCCTCCTGGGTGCAGCCCCTTGCTAGCTCCAGCCTCCGGGTGTTGCGGCTGCGGCGGGGTGATCCGGCTCTGTCTCCGGCGACAGCGATCACACTCACTCACTCGACTTGTAGCTAGACCTCTTGACTTGTTTATATGTACACGCACTGTTACGTGGGCGGCGTGCATGCGCGCGTAGTATACGGCGCGGTGACTCGTGTGCGCTGCGCACGCAGGCGTACGTGTCGGTGGGGCCTCCTCGCCGGCGTCACGCACGCCGGAGCTCTCGCACTGGGAAAATTTCTCGATCTCTTGCTTGCAGCGATGGATGGCTCGCACGCATGACTGAGCTGAAACCTATACGCTTGCTCGCTCACGGGTCACACGGGGACACGGCACGGCACGCCGACCCAGTCCGATGTCAGAATTGTTTATGGACCTGCGGATGGTGAAAAGACTCGAAGAGCATCAGACAACGTGGTGCTGGTAACTGGCCGGTTAGGTAGGTACCGCAGCAGGGGCCTATAGGAACTAATTAAGCTGCTCCCCATTAACAACGTTTTTGTTTCTGTCTTATATCAATATAAGATGGAATCGGAGACCAATTGACAGAACTTGTCGCTTGATCCGTCTGCAGGTCGCCCCAGGATACGAAAGAGGGGTCGACGAGGGGAGAAGAAAAGGAATGGAGAAGCTGCACCGACCTGAGAGTGATCAGTGAGCAATGGACGCCGGAGACTGTGCCGGCGGTGCTTTCCGAGGACGACGACGACGTGAGCGTTCCTACCTGTTACGGTCAAACTCGCGGCTGGCGTGTGGCACGGATGGACCGGTCTCCGGCGAGCTTGTGCACCGGGACATTGTTCAGAGCACGCGGCAATTATATTAATTAGCAGGAGATCAGACCCAGACGAGCAGTAGGGGGATTTAAACTAGGGTTTAGCTAGAGTTTGGACTGGCGCTGTTACAGGGTTGCTGCTCGGCCTCCTTGTCGTGTTACGGCGCGCTGTTTGCTCGTGACTGCACATAGCCACGCCCTGCTCCGCATCACCGGACTATTTTACTACCTAGCTCCTCAAATCTCACGGACCTGCTCCTGCGTTGTGTTCTCGCATCGAAAATGTGTATAATCACAGTGATCGAAGTAACCAATGCGAAGGGCGAGACTTGGGGGCATCACAGCATGTGACTCCTAGGGTACGAGCGCAGAGAGCTGCACGTGCTGACGGGGTGCACTTGCCGGAGCGGTGGCAAGCATGCGCAGCCACGGCCGGGCTTGTGCCCCTGCTGCTGGGGTTGTCATCTTCCCGGTGGAATGGTGGATCCACTCACCGGATGGCCGGAGTCAAGGACAACCATTATGGTTATGGCTGGGGAAAGATGGCTCTGGCAGCAGCGAGCTGCAGCAGCCTGCAGAACGGCCGATCTCGAACTCGGCCATTATGGGGTGTAATGAGAGGGCAAAATGTCAAACAGTCTTGGCATCTCGTGGCTCCTGGTGGTTATGGGCCATCCTGATTCCTGACCAAGTTGTTCCTCTCGATCTGGGCTTTATTAAGGGCCCGTAAGCCCGACCCGAAAATCGTATATTATATCTGCTAATAATTCATGTTAAGAAGGAAGCGAGTCCGAAATACAACATGGTTGTGTTTCCGTACCAAACCAATCAATGGGTAACTCTCCTTTCATAATAAGTTATCATTTGCTTGGGAACATCCTTAGAACGCTACTATTTTCGTTTTTCAAAATACTATTCGTTGTTTACCTTTTTTGATAACGTTTGACTATTTGTCCTATTAAAAAAATGCAAGTACTATTTATTTGATTCGTGATTTACTTTATCGTCAAAGGTACTTTATGGCTAATCTATGTTCAGTATATTTTTATAAAATTTTGAATAAGATGAATGGTTAATGTGAGAAAAAAGTCAATAATAAATGATAATTTAGAATGTATGTGTGGTATTTGAGATTTTTTTATCCATTATAAAAATTCTAAAAGAAATGAAGTTTTCATCCACGGTTTCCAGAAGGTGCTTTAGTAGGTTGCTCGTACTACGGTGCTATCTGATACTAGCACTGCATGTCGTCCGATACTCCCTTCCGTACGTCTAGCCGCAGCTGCATACCGTGACGATACATACGGTGCTCAAGATCGCAGTGCACCGTATGTACGTACGTACACGTGCTCATCTCGTCGACGCGTACGTACGGTAGCCCTGCTAGCTTCGTGTCGTGAGTGCCGTATACATGTACGGTGCAGGCGCCCGTGCCCATCCCGATGCAGGCCTGCCGCGAGCGCCACATATGCATGGGCATGGCGGCAGTGGTCACGACTCACGAGCCGAAAGCAAGCAAGAGCTAGCCCCATTGGCATTGGCAAAGTGCCAGGTCTTTTTCGTTAAGGTGCAGCAGCGGGACCGGCCGTGTCGACCGGCGTTATTTGCGGGCAAAAGCCTGAGGCTGCGGGGACGACGCGCGCGCGCGCATGCTATAGGAGCAAGGACGCATGGAGGCTGTAGGCATGTGTACGTGCACGTCTCGCACGCATGTGATGCCCGGCCATGCGGAGGCTCGGCTGGTACGCACGCTAGCTAGCTGTGGCGTTAGTTGCTGCACCGCGCGCGAAGCACAGGCCGTGCCGGTGCCTGTCGCTGGTCTGCAGGCGTGGCGTGGCCGTACGCACGGCACGGACCTGGCCGATGGCTGCCTGCAACCTGGAACGAAGCTCCCTCGTCGTCGTTAATCAATGCACGTCCGTCCGGCCGCCGGAGAGGGGGAGAGTCAGCGGCCGGCCGGCAGGGATGTCAGGGCGAGCATGTGAGCCAGGGCCGCATATGTCCAGGGGATCCCGAATGCGCAGCGCGTGCGTGCAATCACATCACATCGGATGCCCATGCCATGATGCGCGAGCGGGCCGCTCGAGCGAGCGGGTTGCTGCCGGCGGGCCGGGCCGGGTACGTGCCAGCCACACAGCGAACGACGGCTACCCGGCCGGCCGCGGCGATACACGATCAGGTTCCCGGCCGGCGTCGCTTTTTGCGCCGGCCGCATGGGCGGATCCATGCATGGGTGGCCCCGACCCGCCGCGCGCGGTCGGTTTCGGCTACGACGAGGTGCGCCTGCCCATCGGCACCGCGGCTGGCCTGTCCGTGTTTGTATTGCTTCCAAGTATCGAGTTCCAAGGCTCTGTGCGTACCACGCAAACCTGCCATACACGTACAGTACCGAAGTCTCCAGTAAAAGGCATCCACAGCTCCCTACTTGCAGTTGCAGATGCATCCACTTTATACTAGGGCCGGGGTACCTTTGCACCCCCTGCATGGAACCCGATCTCTCCATTTTCCCCGGAGGCCCATATGTATGTCAGGGACTGGACTCACACACATCTCAGTCTATTTCCCATGTGGGCTAATCTCCCTCACCGGCCCGCTACTGCGTACTTCCATTTTTTGGTGAACAACAGCAATGTCATCATCCTCATGGCTCCCTCTTTCTTGTTTCCTTTTTCCTTCACTCCCACAGTCCCACTCAGTCCACCACAACACATCTCCATGGCCCGGTGACGGTGAGGTGACATTCTCAAAGGGCAAACGATCGTGAAGAGCAAGCACTAGCATTTCTTTATTTTAACAACGCCCATCGCTCTAGGGAGCACAAACAAACAGTGGATCAAACGGGCGAACCGTGCACACGTCGGCAAACAGCCAAACACGTACATGTGCTACGTAAACATACCCAAAAGCATACGCAGTAAGTAGTAACGTCGTTGATCGCGCCACGAACAAAGGGAACATCGTCGGAGCCCTTACGCCGAGGACGAGCTCTTCACGCTCTTGGCCGGCGCGTAGAGCACGGCGTGGCGGACGACCGCCGCGCGACACTCGTAGACGACGGCGTCCCGCCCGTCGTCGTCGGGGGCGGCGTCGCGGCGGCACACCACGAGGCCGCCGGACCCCGCGGCGTCCTCTGGGATGCTACGCAGCGGCGGGCTGCCCCCGACGCGCGCCGCGTCCTCCAGGAAGAACACCGCCGCCGGCCACGCGGCGGCGCTGTAATAACCACCGGTGGCAGCGTTCCTGGCGCCGCCGGCGACGTGCTTCAATGTCTCGGGAGACGGGGCGGCGGCCTGGTTCCGTGGCGAGGCCTTGTAGTCGTCGTATTTGAAGTTCAGAGGAGGCAGCGGCGGATGGTCGTCGTCGTTGTCCTTCCGAACCCTTGCCCCTGCACACGTAGATGCAGTCTGTTAACTCGTGAGAAAAATAAGGTGTTCGTGTTCTGTAACAAATGGTAGCTCATGGAGTCATCACCTGCAGCACTAGTAGGGTACAGGAGCTCGCGGATGGCCTCCGGCATGGGAGCGTCCGGGAGGGCGGCGCGCCAGAAGGCCTCGGCCGCCGGCGGCGTCCGAGCAGCACGCACGAGCTGCAGCTTCGCCGGTGGAGCCTGTGAGGATCATGGGACACAAATGCGTCGTTCAACTTGACAGAAAACTAAGATATATGAGCTGCGTGTGCGATGGTGTTCAGAGCTACGGCGTCGAGCGGCACCGTGAGTACGGCGGCAGCGACGAAGAGGACGAGGAGGCACGCCATGGGATCGGAGTTGCAGAGAGCTCCAAGAGAGCCGATCGATCGAGCTAAAACCCTCGAGCTCTGAGGACAAAATCCGTGTACTAGCTCGGCGGCCATGTGAGAGACAAGACTGTGCACAGCAAATTTATAGAGAGGTACCGTCCGTCATCAGGTGTAGTACATGCCTTGCATTGTGAATGGAAATGGTGAGAGCGACATGAAACCGAAAGTGTTGGAGTTTGGAATAAAATCTTGGAGATGATGGCATCTGCAGTGGCATGGCATGGCTGACACCGACACGAAACGGACGCCTAGCTAGCTCCACTCGGGACGCCATTGCCGTTGTGCTCCTTCAGCGTACTAATTCTTCATTAGACACCATCAACTCTCTTTAATACATTATAAATAAGTTTTGCATGGTTGAATTTTACAGAATGGGTCCGATAAGTTTCTTGCAGAAATTCACCACACTGCGCGCACGCGCACAAAGCCAATTTCATTTGTTTTCACTGAGAATGCAAAGTCAGCAAGGAGGTACCCCAACATGTGTTTTTCCTAATTTGATCAAGTAAGGTGGGATGCCATTCTATTTATTTCTCCTCCTAAAATAATTGTATGGATGACATTTTAGTTTAAATTATCAAACCTTTGGTCGATCCAATGGTCCTAGATGATTATAACTTTTTTTGAAAGTAAACTAAATGATTAGAACTTGCATCCCTAGTTTCATCAATGTGGAGACGCACCACATGGATGCTGTGACTCTCATCAAGTGGAGCCGTAGCAATATTTTGACGACGGGCCTCCGCCACACCACATGGATGCTTCGCCTTCGATGGCCATGTTCCCGATGTTGAAGAACAAGAGTAAGACATCTCCCTCCGTGGGATTGAGTGTCGACTGAGGGCTCCATGTAGAGTTAGTCGTCTAGGTTATCTTGGATGTGAGTAGTTCATGTTTGAGTATTCTTTTAGGTTGTGTTTATCTAGAGTCTGTTCCATTTAGGTTGTAACCGAATATTGTAACAACTTCTTCATCTTGAGAGAGAAAATGTGGAGCCGTTGATGTTTTTTTTAACTCAAGTTTGATATTTCTCCGAGTACAATCCCCACACCTTTTGGAGCTTCCACACTAGAATTACCATTCAAAGCTTAACCATGATATTTCACTATCCGCAAAAATTTCCCGCCGCTAGTTGTATGAATGCTAGTTGTAGTAGCTCCATGTTGGGGAAAATGAACGGTCTTGTTAATAATTTGGTATAAGTTGAGTAGATGAGTGGGCATTTGCAAAAAACATGCTATAAAGTTGCAATTTCAAAACCAAAGTGACATATGAGTTGGTTTTTAATTTGTATTTTTCTTTAATAGCAAGAACGCACGTGCGACACGCACATTTATAATATAAAATGAGATTGCATAATAGATAATTGGCCGAAGACCGTATTAGCTACGAACTCAAGATCTTATACTATGGCGAAGAGCTTGACGAAAAAAACGCATGAAGTGGTTCAATGACGGGTGGGTCCATTGGCTGTCAAAAGAGTTTAACGGAAAAAGAGCCTAACATGTGGGGTCGTAGATGGGGTAATGTTTCAATGATTTGTAGGTCCGTCGGTCGTCCAAAGTTTTGGATCTTTATAATATAATAAATAATAGATAAATTTATTGTAATTGGTTGTTTTAATTGTAAGGAAGTAAGGAAACATGCTATGTGATCTGTGGTTTCATTTCATCAATAAAAGATGAGACCTGTGGCCTGCCCTCTGTTTCTAAAAAAGTTCCATATGCATTTTATAAGTAGATGGACCCTTTATTTTTCACATTCATCTCACTCAAGAGACCACACAAATTTTTTAAAAAACAAACCAAATCGACTAATACACTGACACGCGCTTTTTCCCCTCTCAAAACGAAGAAAAAAAAACCCGACACCTTAGACAAATACTATAGTAGTGTTGCATCGCAAGTTCACAGCATACGAACAAAGCTGTGTCTCCGTGTACTCCCTACGCCGAGGAGGAGACCTTGTCGCTGTTCACCAGGAGCATCTCCCCGTCGGGCACGGCGTAGCAGACCGCCGCACCGCCGCCGCCGGGCTTCACGTCGAGCAGGCGGAACGCCGCGCGCTCCAGGTCACAGTTGGACGCGCCGCCGCCATCAGCGTGGCACACAACCGTGGCGGTCACCGCGTCCCCGCGCTCGCCGCCGTCAACGTCCACCACGTACGCCCTCGCCGGCCCGAAGACCCCGCGGCACGCGTAGTACACGGCTTCGCCGCCGACCGGCTCGCCGCGGCACGCCACGAAGCTGGACCCCTCGACGGCCCGGACGGCGCGGACGGTGTACAACTCCAGCGGGGGCGGCTGAGCCTGCCCCGCCGCCGCCGCCGCCGCTCGGCGGAACGGCAGGCTCCCACCGACGCGCACCGCGTCCTCCAGGAAGAACACCGCCGGCGCCGAGGACGACGACGACGCGCGGGCGCTGCCGACGACGACGTCGTCCGTGGCGGCGCTCCGGGTGCCCACGACGTGTTCCAGTGCCTTGGCAGAGGGCGCGCCCCTGTAGTCGTCGTAGTTGAAGTTCATGGGAGGCGGATCGTCGCCGCGAACAGTAACGTCGGCGTTCGGAGGGTTGACCTCTGCATGCACAGGTTAGCCCTACATGTGTCAGGGAGAGGAACATTGTATTCTTGATCGTTAATTACTAATAGATGCTTGGTCATTGAATTATAATTTTTTTCACCCGAACTAGGGCGCAGGAGCTCCCGGATGGACTCCGGCATGGGAGCGTCGGGGAGGGCGGCGCGCCAGAAGGCCTCCGGCGACGTCGTCCGGGCAGCATGCGTCAGCTGCTTCCCGGGCGGAGCCTGAGAGAGGATCAAAGAACAAAAAAGAACTGATGAACTTGCGACGGAACAAACTGAATGAAGCCAATAATGTGCGTTTGTGTTCAAGTTCAGAGCTGTGTCTGCTGCATTGTTCACCGTGAGAACCGCGGCGGCGACGACGAGGACGAGGAGGCACGCCATGGGAGGCACCACAGAGAGCTCGGTGAACTGGCTAGGACTTGCTCCTCTTTGGTTGCGGTGGATGGGTGAGGAAACAGTGGCAGCGGCGGGCCAGATTTATAGGCGGCTGTGAGATGGTGCTCGAGAGCGATATGGAACTGAAAGCGTCTGGAATAAAATCTTCAGGATATGGTGCGGCCGCTCGTGCTGCAGCACCGCTCCCGTGTCCACCAGAGAAGGAATGAAGCACGCGATCGATCGGCTGGACGGCACGGGCAAATCCCCTGATGACGGTGCATAGCAGCTGTCAGCAGGGATCGATCGGCATATAATCTTCGGTGACGTTCGCTAACTGCTACAGGCTAGTGTATCCGATGGATGGGCCAATAATGTCGACGAAGAAGCCTCCGCGCCTAGAGATTATGGGCCACGATGGGCTCCATTTTGAGCCCACCTTGGGGGCGAGCTTGATGGGCGCAGACGCCCAATCGCAACCGCCTCGCACCTCGTGGGCGCTCTCCATCCGCCGCCCCCTGCCGCTTACATTGGATATGGGAGTAAATTAAGTCAAAATTATAGTTATGGGTCGGATGGACAAAGTGCATAAGTGAGAGGAGATGAAGTGTGTATATCATATATATAGATGAGAGTTACTTTCTTTAGCTCAACATCGACAAAGAAAATGATGGATAAAAATAAGGTGCTTGTAAGATAAAGAATGTGTTTATAATATCTCATTCTAAAAATTTCTTATTAGTATTGTTTTTTCACTACTAGAAACTGATAGATATTTTCACCTTAATTATAAAGTATGATACGATAAAATATCTCACGAGGTAAAAATAGGGATAAAATATATCATAATTTAGAACTATGTATCTCTAAATATGTAGTATCTATAATTGTCAAAGTTACTAAAATAAAATATTTACATAGTGTAAATCAAGTCTGTTAAATTCCATAAAATTTGTGTACTGTATACTATTTTATTCAGAAGATTCAAGATAGGTGATCGAATTATTTGTTTCTCGTATCTACGAGATACCCAATATAATAAAATATATCCTACTTTGGAACCATATATCTTGTAATAGGTAACACTTTGACTTATTATATAACTAAAATGGAATATTTACATCATCTATAATACGCCTATCGAGTTTTATAAAATTTGGACTGTAAATACTATTTTATTTAGATTGACCAAAATAGATGGTTGAATTAGGGAGGAGGAAGCTCCCTGTCGCGCGCCGTTGGCGCGACAGGGAGGATCCATGTCACCTTCCCCTTCCACCGTGGCAGGTTTGTCGCGCCAATACATGTAGCGTGGCAACGTTATTTTGTCGCGTCATGCGGGCCGGCGTGACCAAAAGGGTCATGGGATGTAAATATTTTTCCGGCTGGGTTATTTTTAAAATATTATTAAAAAATTGGTTAAAATTAAAAAAAAATCGGGGCCGTGGCAGCCCGCAAGGCTACGAGTTGAGCTTCCCGAATTCTTTCTTCTTTATCTGAAGGCGTGATTACAGGGGCAAATACGTCTTCTGCACCCCTGCCTCGCGTTAACACATTTCTGGAAAATATAACCATGTGACCTCACTCCCGGAGCAATCCCATATGCATACAACACGCTACACATCACAGTGACTTCAGCAATAAAGGAAGACTATACTGTCCAAACTCCAAAGCAACAACGGCATCCCCGGTATCAACAAAAAAAAAACGGCATCCCCACTGAGACTGAGACCATCGCCATTCATATCAGGCTATTTGTAATGTTGCAAAAACCATCATGCCCCATGTCCAGGTTTATTTTGCATGTCAACAAAGTCTGGTCAATCAGTTCAGTTGAGCATCAAGAAAGGCACACAGTACAGAGGAAGCAATAGCGGAAATGAAACCCAGGCACTCCGCAATCAGATAGAAGAGGAAACTATGCTGGCGATAATAGTTAGATGAACACCACACTCAACTACAAAAGCATATAAATTTGAAGAATGCAGGTGTTCAATGCTTGTAGGAGTTCATATTCCTCCGGAATCCAATAATCCATAGAGCAAGCCAGTTCAAACCAAAATAGTCCTACTATCAAACATGATGTACAACAGATTCAAACTGATGCAAAATGAGCAGAATAGCCCTAGTAACATGCATTTCTTTTCTCTCACTCAAGCTAACACTATTGATGAAGGCAAAACCGAAGACATTTCCAATCATATGGCAGGCATGGTAAAAAATGATGAGCTGCATGAAAGTGTTCCGAATCTGTCGGTGCTAAGATTGGCCGCCCAACCTCAGCGCCACACAGAATGCGCTGTGTCCCGTCCCCTGACGATTGATGCAAAAGCTAGCACGATGACACAAGAGTTTATCCTGGTTCCGGCCGCGGGGCCGTACGTCCAGCAGACTGTGCTCGCGGCACTATACTATCTTGCACCGAGGTGCCTGCAGTGGGGGGGGGGGGGCTACAAGCACGGTGGGAGAGGAGAGGAAGTCTCCAAGTCCCTGAAAATGTGTGTGAAAGTGATTGAGGAGAGTGCCAATATCGTGGAAGGCGGTGATCGTGTGCGTGTTCGTCTGTTTTCTCTCTCGCCCCCTTCCTCCTTTTATAGGCCAAGGAGAGGGGGGGCCTACAAGTACAAGTACAGTGTGTGCTGCAGGGGCGCGCACTGGAGAGCATGGCGCCGGGCGTGCGGTCGTCCTTGACCCCGGCAGGGGATTTATGACGAGCTCCGGTTTCTGCGGGTGTCACGGCCGTCCCTGTGCTTATCCTGGAGTGGTTTCGAGGGGCGGTGCCGCCGTAATCCACGCCCAGCCGTCCGCCGCTGGTTGGTTCGAGGGCGTGGCAGGTGGGGAAGGACAGGAGTTGGCGGCACAGGGGTCGGCATGGTGGTTGCTGTTGACCACAGTGCGCGGCGTGCCCGGTTTACCGGGGAATGGCCGAGAGTTGGTGGATTTGACCCGACGTTCGTCATCACCGGGCCGCGCCTGACCGGAGTCCGTGCTCGGTCGCTGCTCATATATTCGTTCGAGGGTTCTTCACGCCCATTCGAGGGCTGCACCGGGGGGGGGAGGACGGGAGCAGGTAGAATAGTGGTGCGGAATGACGCCTGCAAGTCTGCACAGGGCCTTGCGCAGCGCAGCATGCGTCCGCACAGTAGCGGTGAGGACGCATAGTGACCGGAGCAGGTAGAACAGCGAGCTCTGCGGTGTCAGCGGCGCGGCGTGGGGAGAGATCGCCCTTTGACTTCGGCGCCCGCCCGATGGGGCGGGCATTAAATGCCGTTGTCGGGCGGGGCGCCGGGGCGCGCCGCGTCGAGTAGAGGGGTGGCCTCTAGCGAGGCGGAGTTGGCTCGCCTGCTTGAGGGGGTGCGCGGCCCTCGAGCGAGGCGGAGTTGGCGTTGCGCCCGACCCGGGGGGTCCGGGTCCCTCGAGCGAGGCGGAGACGGGGGTCGCCACTTGGGTCCCCTCGACAGGCGAGCTCGGACGGCTGTTTTGGGCCGTGATAAGCTGTGACGGGCCGCGCTGCCTTGGTGGCCCTTTCGGGCTGCTGGTGATTCGGCCCTCCGTGGTTAACGTTTTTTGAGGGTGGTTACCCCGATGGTTAGGGGACCCCCTGGGTCTATCCCCGACAGTAGTCCCCGAGCCTCTGCCGGACTAAGGGTCAGTCGGGCAGAGGCTGATGGTTTGCGGGATCATTTCCGGGCATTCTGCGGGGGTTACTCCTTCTTGATTACGCATGTTCTTCCGTGGGGGCGCACGAGCGCACCCGCGGGTGTAGCCCCCGAGCCTTTGGAGGAGTGAGTTCACTCGTGCAAGGGCTTTGACTCCCGAGGGTTGTGTTAGTCGCTCCCCATTCGACGTGGTGGATTGCGGGGATGATACCGATTTATACGGAACTCGGGGGGCGGGTCCTGCACGGATTCGACGTGTTTCGTGCATAGGAGGAGGAGGATATGCTGCAAGGAGCCCCCAAGCCCCTGGCCCGAGCGGAGGCGATCAGGGGGGCTCTTGTCTTTGAGTTGCGACCCTCGCTTTCCCTTCGCGGGGGAGAGGGGTGAGGTCATTCGTGTAACCCTCGAATTGGGCCGCGTACACGGATGCCTCGGCGAGCTGCTAGCGGGTAGTTCAAGTGGACGCCCGTGCCCCGTTCGCTAGGGGTCGGCTCGTGGTCCGGAGACTCGTCCATAAGACCGCTTGCAAAGGTTTGCTAGGTAGGGCTCGGCCCCCTTCGATGGAGGCCGAGGGCGCGGAAGCTCTCCCTCGATGGGATCCCTCGTCTAGCTGCCCATGTCTGGCCTTGAACACAACAGGGGCGTCCCCAAACTTCGCGTTCGAGGTAAAGTCCGTTGAGCACGCCCGAATCGTCCCTGACTCTGTTGATCCGGAGCGCCTGTCGAACCCTTTCGCGGGCCAGGCTTCGTACTCCAGATCAGTGGGGCCTTGCGATAGGTGCAGGTCGCCCTCGAGCCGCGGGCTCGAGAGAGGGTTGGTCGAGCGTGACCTGCAGCCTTCACATCGCTTAATCTGGGGCGCCTATCGAACCCTTTCGAGGTCTGGGCTTCGAGCCCCTGATTAGTAGCACCCCGCGCCTCGGGGGGGGGGGGGGGGCGTCGTTGTCTTACCTTGGAAGGAACCCTTCCGTTCGGTTGTTGACGTTTCGGTTTGCGGGCCTACGTGCGACCGCTGGCGGGCGTGGTCGTGGCTGACGTGGCACGGAGTGGGCGATGTGGGCGTAGTGGGCGCACCTTTTTAGGCAGAGTTGGCGTGCGCCGGGGAGAGGCGAGGCGACGGGCGGTCAAGCGCCGCTGCCGCGTCATTTCTTTTTACTGTGCCGCCGCTCACGCGTGCCGTTCTTCGGGGAAAGGGGAGGGGGCCCCTGGTTGTCATTGATGCGCCACGCGCGCCGGGCTTGTCACCGATGGTTTTGTGTGTCGCGGCGGGGATGAACTCGCTCCCTCCCTTATAAAAAGGAAAGCGGGGGGGGGGGGGGAGGGGATTACTTACCTTCGCCATTCCCCGCACCAGCTCGCGCCTCCGCCTTTCTCTCACTTCCGAGTCCGCTTGCTGCTCTCTGCTCGTCCTGCCCGCCTTCGTCGCCTTTGCTCCCCGCTCCACCGTCCGCCATGGTGGTCATTGAGGGCGTCACCGAGTGGACTCCGTCCACCGCCACCGATCACCTCCTGGAGGGCCTGGTGACCGGCGGGCAGCTCTCGCCCCGGGGCGATCCGGCGCGGCCGGCGTGGATTGTCCCGCCGCTGGCGGCCAGGGCGCCAAACCCGCCGGCGGGGTACGTGGTGAGCTTCATCCGCTTCCACGAGCGGGGCTTCAACGCGCCTGCCAGTCAGTTCATGCGGGGCCTCTGCTACTACTACAGCGTGGAGCTCCACAACTTCGCCCCCAACGCCATCTCTTAGACGGCGGCCTTCGTCGGCGTCTGTGAGGGCATGCTGGGGATCGAGGCGCATTGGGACCTGTGGGTCCACCTCTTCCGCGCCGAGCTCAGCACGTCCGGCGCGGGGAAGGGGGTGCGCCGTTCTTCGTGTGCCGGCGGTCTTACGCTCGCGCCGTTCGAGCCCCGGAAGCATCTGTATCCGGCCTGCAGGATGACCACCAACAACAGTGGCTGGGCCAAGGGGTGGTTCTATCTGCGCAACGACGGCCTGGGGTTGCCGGAGTACACTGGAAAGGTCTTGACGGAGAAGGCCGACTCCTGGAGCTACGGTGTTTCCGGCGATGGTCAGCGGAAGAGGCTCCGCCCCGCCATCGATGCCCTTCGTACTCTGGAGGGGTCGGGTTTGACCGTGGCGCATGTGCTTGCGCACTGCCATCGTCGCCGGGTGGTTCCCCTCATGGAGAGACAGCTCCCTCTGTTCCGGATGACAGAGGACGCCGATCCGGCGGCATTGGCGGCTTCGCGTATGTTGCTGGAGCCACCCCTTGAGGAGTATGTCGTCACGAGGGTGCGAACGGCGGTGCATCCCGACACTATGCCAAGTAACCAGAACAACCTCTGGTCGTTCCAGCTGCGCCCCGATGAGGGCCACGTTTTGTCGGTAAGTCGCCATTTTCCCTCCCGAGCTGTCGGATTGATAACTTAGGATTTCCTTTCTCGATTCATTGTGGTTTCAGGAGGTGAACTGCCACCTCTACCGCTCCCTCGCGCCGACTCCGGAGGTGCGCACTTCGAACCGCGCCCGCCGTGACCGCGAGAGGGATGCAAAGGCGGCGAGGAAGGCCAGCAGCCAGAGGAGGCAGGCCCGGCGGGACGCGCACTCGGCGGCGCTCCGCCGGTGGAGGAGGGACGGCGGGACGCCGCCGGCGTCCCCGGAGGACTCCCCGGACCCTCCCAGCGAGGAGGAGGGGGAGGAGATCGATGCCGGCGGGGCTCTGCCCGCCGGTGAGGAGGAGGAGATGGCCGTGCCGCCGCCTGGGGCGGGCGCGGCGGGCCTTGGCGATGTCGCGCCGGTAGCGGCGCGTACGGCGGTCGCGCTCGCCCGACCCGTGGCGCCGCAGGCGCATGTGACTTCTACCCCTGCTGCGGGCACGTTGCGCCGCAATAGATCGGGTTGAGGGGGTCCTCGAGTTCGATGAGGGCTCCCTCATCGGGCGGCTCGAAGCGGAAATTGCAGGCCTTGCAGGACTGTGTCTGGTAAGTCTCTCTTTGAGCTATTCTCGTGATTTTCCATCCCCGTTTGGTTTTTTGCTTTGCAATTTCCGTTTTTCCTTTCTGATTCAGCGCTCGGGGTGCTGCCAAGGCCAACCCCAACCTTGCGCCTAAGAAGGCGTTGAAGGTCGGGGTGTTGGATTCCCCTCACGCCGGGGGGTTGCGTTCGCGTGGGACTCCACGTCCAGCAGCGACGCCCGCAGCGATGCCGGAGGAGCCGGCGCCGGGGGTACGAGATTTCCAGCCGATGGAGACGGAGCGGGGGGGGGGGGGGGGGGACGCCCCCGATGGTGGTTACGGAGCCGGGGCAAGACGCCCTGGTGGTGGACGTGGAGCCGGGGCACGGCGCCCCGGTGATAGAGGTGGAGTCGGGGCGCGACGCTCTGGCTGAGGTGGGCGAGCAGGGGGGCCGTGCCACCGCCGTGGCCCCTACTTGAAAGAGGCAGGAGGCGGTCGCGCCGATCTGTAGCACGGTCATCCTGCCGGCTTCGGGTTGCGCACAAGGTGTGGCCCAAGATGACGATGGCGGACGTGCTCCCCGTGCGGGGGTGGCTGTGGCCGAGGTGCTGGCGGCGTTTTCCTTGGCCCGGGGGCCGCCGCAGGCGCCAATGGCTGGGGGAGCGGCGGAGTGGGATACGGCCGAGGCGGCGTTGCGTCAAGGTCGGCGCGGCCTGAGCGCATGGCCGGAGCAGCCCGTCGTCTCTGCCCGAATCTGGCGGGGCATGGCGGAGGAGAACGAGCTGTGGGCTCGAGCAGAACGGGTCGGGACGGACCTGGAGCGGACCATCGCTACCGCCGCCGATCTCCATTCCAGTCAGGCGCTGGAACTTTTCGAGGTAACCCCATGCTTATCTATACTGCTTGGTAATTCGTTACCGTTTTTAGTTTGTGCCTTATCCTTGATGGTTCTTCGTGCAGCTTCTGCGGAAGGAGGCGGCAGACAAGACCGCGTGCATCGTGGACTTGTACGCCGATCTTCGTCGGTACCGTTAGGCGAACCTGGACCTGGGCACGGAGGTGACCCAGCTCATCGCCCGGGTGAGGGAGACAGAGACGGCCGCCCGCGCACACGAGGGCGCCAAGGCTCGCGCGGAGCAGGAACGCGACGCCGAGAGGGGCGCGGCGGAGCAGGGGGCCCGGGCATTGGCCGCGGCGTTGGAGCGGCTCGAGCTCGAGCGCAAGACGCGCGAGGAGGCCGGGACCAAGCTGCTGGAGGCACAAGGCCAGCTCCAGCGGGAGCGCGAGGCGCTCACGGTGGAGCGGACGCTGCTCGAGCAGGAGCGCAAGGTGCGCGAGGCCGCGCAGTCTCAGCTCGCGGAGGCGACAGCCCGGGCAGAGCAGAAGGCCCAGGAGGCCGAACGGCTGGGCCGCTCGCTTCAGGAGAAGGAGGGTGCGCTGGCCACCGCGGAGGACCTGCTCCAGCAGGAGCGCACGACGCTTACCGAGGCCACGGCCTTGGTAGATGGTATGGTTCTATGTTTTCTTAGCTTCCTTGGCTGTTTCTGTGTTGGAGTTCGTTTTGACGTGCTCGATCCTTGTCAAGGGCTGCGGAAGCCGAGGCCGAGAAGGTGGACGAGGTGGTGGCTGTTCAAGCTGCCTACTCCGAGGCTCAGGGGGAGCTCAAAACTCTGAGGGCCGCCGCCGACGCCGCGTGCTGGGACATCCAGTGCGTCGACATCCCGTCGGGGTTGCAGTCGGGGTCGTCATTGCCCAGCCGCCTGAGGTCTTTGAGAGGCTGCGTGGCGGAGCGCCTCGAGAATGCTCTTCACCTTGGTGTGAAGAAGGCACTCGGCGTGGTGTCGACCCACTACGACATCGACCTTGCGGCGGTGGCGCGCGGTTATTTTATCGACGCAGACCTGGATGACGACGCCGCCCTTGCTGCTCTCGACGAGGCCGATGACAGTGCCGAGGACGCCGCCACAGCGCTTGCCGCCAAGTTCGGGCGTGACCTTTTTCCTGGCGAGGATGAAGATGAAGATGCGCGCCGACATCGGGCCCGAGGTCGTGGCTGCCCCCGAAGCCGAGGCTGATCCTGAAGCCGACGCCGTGGCGTCCCTTGAGGAGGCCATCGCACTCGCGTCGGTTCCTTCGACTGTCGCCGCCGAGGCCGCCGCCCTGGGGGGTCTTGACACTACCGCCGCGCCCCCGCAGGAAGGTGAAGCCTGAAAGGTTCAGGCTTAGAGATCCAGATGTATCTTAGTTTTTAGGAGACTGGCTCTGTACATAAACTATGTTTGAATTTCGATTGTGCGCTTCGAACTTGTTTGATTGTTCTATTGTGCTATTCTTGGCTTGGAGAGATTTTGGCCGGGTATTTTGAATCTGCGAGTAATTAAGGCCGGTCTGACCGGTTTGGCCCGAGACAGCAAGCATGTGCTTCTCTTTGTTTTATTGAGTGCTATACATGTCATATGCATCACACATTGTTTTATTTTGTCACACACACTTGTTGCACATGTTGGATGCTGAGATATAGGGGGAGCTCTCAATTTTAGTTGATTATATGTGCATTTGGCATTGGAGGCCGAATTTTTGAAATTCTATTCAAAGCACATATTGAGGGGGAGCTCACCATATATCTTAGTCATCTAGAGCTTAAATTTCATATCTTTTGTAAGCTTTAATCATGTTGTCATCAATCACCAAAAAGGGGGAGATTGAAAGTGCATCTAGGCACTTATATGTTTTGGTGATTTTGGATGACAACATGATTTATATTTAACTTGTTTGATTAAGCATATGAGCAGGGTTTTATTCTTATGGATATTCATGTAATATGGTTGTTGAAGAATATAAGCTCATTATTGGTATAAATGACATAAGAGCAAACAAGTGAGTGTGATCCCATGCAACTAAGCAATACAACGACAAGTGATCGGAAATGATAAATGAGACATGGTCTTAAGCATATTAGTTGGTCTCACTTGATAAGATATTTGTCAAAGGTTTTGAGACAAAAATAATTGAAGAGATTGGGATTTCTTTGGGCTTGATCCATGGCAATGGTTATATTCAAAATGAGACATGATTCTATGGTTAGTATATGGTTTCAAGTGCATTGATGCTTATGGACAAGTTATTCACCAAAGACAACATACAAAACAATATTAAAGAAATTTCAAGTCAACTGAAGCAATGGATTTCAATGTGGATTTCGTTGATGATGCAATGCAAAGCGTAGCTTAACTCGGCAAGAGAGGACGGAAGGGATCAAGCTAGATGGAAGTGACATTCCTAACAAAGTGAAGGGCAAGTTGGTCTTGTAGCCAAGGGACTTTGTTGGTGGAAAAGTCTTACATTTTAGTTTGATTTCTATACGTCGATCAAGTCATATCAAGTGAAACAATGCGAAGCATCTAATCTTTATTGATCATATAGTGGAATGGCTTATGAATTGTTTCATACAATGGAAATTCTAAGCCATTGGCTGAAGACTGGATTTGCTCAAGCAAGACAAAGAAGTTGAAGCCCTCAAGTTGCAAATGACCAAGTATGGCATCAATGAAGATATAAAAGCTCAAGTGGTAGATTCTATTTATTGTCTTTATCTTGAGTTTAGGAATGCCGTACTATCAAGAGGGATGCAACATTAGTTGTGTTGACAACACCAAAAAGTGCTCAATAGATCAACCCATGAGAGATAACCTCTAGAGAGAAGTCCTTTAGGGACTTTGTGTGCTGAGGGGACCAAAACCGGTCTGACCGGTTTGGGAAACCGGTCTGACCGGTTTGAGGCTCTGACAGGGGTAACGGTTACTTTGGTTTGAAAACCGGCCTGACCGGTTTGGGAAACCGGTCTGACCGGTTTCCAACGGCTATAACGGCTAGTTTGTGTTGTGTGGGGTATTTATACCCTATACCCCTCTCTTGTGAGGAGTGCTGGTTGACCGGTTTTGGAAAGCGGTCTGACCGCTTTGTGCTGAGTCGACCCAAACCGGTCTGACCGGTTTGGGAAACCGGTCTGACCGGTTTGAGGCTCTGACAGGGGTAACGGTTACTTTGGTTTGAAAACCGGCCTGACCGGTTTGGGAAACCGGTCTGACCGGTTTCCAACGGCTATAACGGCTAGTTTGTGTTGTGTGGGGTATTTATACCCTATACCCCTCTCTTGTGAGGAGTGCTGGTTCATTTGCCTTTGTGGCTCGTCCCTAGCCTTCCCAAGCACCAGCAAGCTCTCCCCAAACCTCTCTTTGTGAGAGTTGATTGATTTTGATCATATCTTTTGTTTTGGGTTGAGGGATGTATGTGTTGTGAGCTATAGATAGCAAGTGAAAGCAAATTGCAGCTATTGAGAGCATATCCATAGTCTTGAGCACTTCCGGTGAAGTCTAGCAACAATTGAAGCATTTGTTACTCTTGGAGGTGAATCCTCCTAGACGGTTAGGCGTCGCCGGTGAGCTACCTCGTGTGTGGTAAGCCACGGATTGGTTGTAAAGGCTGGCCTTGCCTCCTTCGAGGAAAAGGGTCAAAAGTTAGTGGAACCGAGGAAAGTGGCTTGGAGTGGATAAGCCCGCCTTTCGTAGGCCCTCAACGGAGACTAGGATTCATCGTGTCTTTGTGACAGCCTTTGTGGCACCGGTGAACTCCGAACTTCGGGAAAACAAATCTTTGTCTCTTGTTTTACTTCACAAGCTCATTTCTAGCATTTATATTCGCTTCCGCATCGTTCTACTTGGGTGCGCTCTACTTATGTGCAGGGACTAAGTAGACCTGCTAGTTATCATCTTCAGGAGCTCATCACCAAGTTTGGTTTGTGCTAGAACTTGTAGAGGGGGTTAATTTACAAAGTTGGTTTTCTCTGTGGAAACCGGTCTGACCGCTTTGGCAAAGCGGTCTGACCGCTTTCTGGCAAAAGCGGTCTAACCGGTTTTAGAAACCGGTCTAACCGATTTCTGTACTAACTGTGGGAAAAAGTTTGTAATTTGCAGATTCACCTATTCACCCCCCCTCTAGGTGACATCAAGGTCCTTTCAGGGGGGCTTGTGTCTATCGAGACTAGGTCGAGGATAGGACCAAGTCCCCCTTGTTCATGCTGTTAGTAACAATGTTTCCATGTTTTTCGCAAACTTTTCATCGTTGTTGGCTAATAACATGAAGTATTTACAAGGAATGCTGAGAATTTTAAGGATAGAAGCGACGTAGCTGTTGGATGTTCCAGGCATTGGTGAAGATCTCGCCCTTCTCGTTTGCCAGCTTGTAAGTGCCAGGCTTGAGGACCTTGGCGATGATGAATGGTCCTTCCCATGGTGGAGTGAGCTTGTGGCGCTCTCGATTGTCCTGGCGCAACCTTAGCACCAGGTCCCCTTCGTGAAGGTCTCGACGCTGCACCTTCTGAGCTTGATACCGCCAGAGTGATTGCTGGTAGCGTGCCGAGTGAAGCAACGCCACGTCTCGAGCCTCATCTACCTGGTCCAGCGAATTCTCGCGGTTCCGCTGGTTTTGTTCTTCTTGGTAGGCCTTGAGCCTCGGAGACCCGTACTCCAAGTCTGTTGGGAGGACGGCCTCGGCGCCGTAGATGAGGAAGAACAGGTTGAAGCCTATGGCCCTGCTTGGGGTTGTCCTGAGACTCCAAATCACCGATGGCAGCTCAGCTACCCATTTCCGGCCAAACTTGTTTAGCTTGTTGAAGATCCTTGGCTTCAGGCCTTGTAGTATCATGCCATTGGCACGTTCTACATGGCCGTTTGTTTGTGGATGTGCTACGGCCGACCAATCTATGCGAATGTGATGGTCGTCGCAGAACTCCAAGAATTTCTTGCCGGTGAACTGGGTGTCGTTGTCGGTGATGATCGAGTTGGGTACCCCGAATCGGTGGATGATGTCGGTGAAAAACAACACGGCCTGCTCAGATCTGATGCTGGTGATGGCCCGGACCTCGACCCACTTCGAGAACTTGTCGATGGCCACCAACAAGTGGGTGAAGCCCCCGGGCGCTGGGCGGAAAGGTCCCACGAGATCCAACCCCCAGACCGCGAAAGGCCATGTTACAGGGATGGTCTGTAGGGCGTGCGCCGGGAGGTGCGTCTTTCGTGCGTAAAATTGCACCCTTCGCAGGTGCGCACGACTTCGTTCGCGTCGGCTACGGCGGTAGGCCAGTAAAAGCCTTGCCGGAACGCGTGGTGTCCACACACCCCGGCGTGGATGTCGCGGATCAACTGCTTTCCCTCGGGGACGGGGATGCATCGCTGCAGAATTCCTGAGGCGCTGCGTTTATACAGCTCGCCGCCGACCGAGACAAAGGTCTTGGCCCTTCTGGCGATGCGGCGCCCCTCGGTCCGGTCCGAGGGCAGCTCCCCGCGGTCGATCCACGCGAGGTATGGGCTGCGCCAGTCTTGCGGTCGTGTGTCCACGTCGATATCCATGGCCTCGGCCGAAGAATTTCCAACGTCGAGGGCTTCGAGCCCTTCTTTCGAGGGGTCCTCTTCCATGGGCTCGACCCCCTCAGCCTCTGAGGGCGTCTTGAGGGCTCCGGCCCTTTGTTCGAAGTTGACGGAGGGTTGGTCGAGATCGCGGGCGAAGACGTTCGGAGGAACGGTGACTCGCTCTGACGCGATCTTGGCCAGCTGATCCGCTTCCTCGTTGTATTTTCGCACGATATGGTTCAGCTCGAGGCCATAGAATTTGTCCTCGAGGCGGCGAACCTCGTTGCAGTACGCCTCCATCTTTTCGTCGCGGCAGCTCGCGTTCTTCATGACTTGATCGATGACCAACTGAGAATCTCCCCGGACGTCGAGGCGTTTGACGCCGAGGTCAACGGCGATGCGGAGCCCAGCGAGGAGGGCTTCATACTCCGCCATGTTGTTCGACGCCGGGAAGTGCAAGCGAACCATGTATCCGATGTGCTCCCCGAGGGGTGAAACAAAGAGGAGGCCCGCGCTTGCCCCAGCTTTCATCACTGACCCGTCAAAGTACATGGTCCAGCACTCGGCTTGGATCTGTGGCGGTGGAAGTTGGACGTCGGTCCACTTAGCGACGAAATCCGCTAAGGTTTGCGATTTTATCGCTTTTCGTGGCGCGTAGGAGAGAGTTTCTCCGACGAGCTCCATCGACCACTTCGCTATCCTACCCGAGACGTCCGGGTTGCAGACTATCTCCCCCAAAGGGAAAGATGAGACCACGGTGACCGGGTGGGCCTCGAAGTAGTGTCGCAGCTTTCGTCGCGCGAGCACTACAGCGTAGATTAGTTTCTGAATCTGTGGGTACCGCGCCTTGGTCTCGGTCAGCACCTCACTGACGTAGTACACCGGCCTCTGGACCGGCAGAGCGTGTCCCTCCTCCGTCCTTTCCACGACGATGACGGCGCTGACAACTTGCGTTGTCGCAGCCACGTATAGGTAGAGGGGCTCGCCGTTCCGTGGCGGCGTGAGGATTGGTGCGCGTACGAGCGACGCTTTTAGCCCGTCGAGGGCTTTTTGGGCTTCGGGGGTCAATGAAAAGCGTCCGTGCTTTTTTAGGAGCCGGTACAAAGGTAAGCCTTTTCACCAAGTCGAGAGATGAAACGGCTGAGAGCCGCGAGGCAGCCCAGTACCTTTTGCACCCCGTTGACGTCCCGAATTGGCCCCATCCGTTCCAGGGCCGAGACTTTTTCGGGGTTGGGTTCGATGCCTCGTTGGGAGACAATGAAACCCAACAGCATGCCTCGCGGCACCCCGAATACGCATTTCTCCGGATTTAACTTTACCCCGTTTGCCCGGAGGCAACCGAATGCGATTTGCAAATCGTTTACCACATCGTCCGCCTTTCTGGTTTTCACAACGATATCATCTACATATGCCTCAACGGTCCGTCCGATGTGACTTCCGAAAACGTGTTGCATACATCGCTGGTATGTAGCTCCGGCGTTTCGGAGGCCGAACGACATAGTGACGTAGCAAAACATGCCAAACGGGGTGATGAAAGAGGTCGCGAGCTGGTCGGACTCATTCATCTTAATCTGATGATAACCGGAATAAGCATCAAGAAAGCATAGCAA
The DNA here is from genome assembly GCA_033239725.1 of Echinochloa phyllopogon. Lineage (NCBI taxonomy): Eukaryota > Viridiplantae > Streptophyta > Magnoliopsida > Poales > Poaceae > Echinochloa > Echinochloa phyllopogon. Next base: position 40,640,844 of record BTCW01000002.1, on the reverse strand, counting down.
TTCGAACCCAGCAATGGAGTCTACTATCTGATCTATTCGAGGCAAAGGGAATGAAACATTAGGGCATGCTTTGTTTAAACCGGTATAATCTACGCACATACGCCATTATCCGTTTTTCTTCCTAACTAGAACAGGATTAGCAAGCCAGGTTGGGTGAAATACCTCCTTGATGAACCCGGCCTGCAGAAGCTTGTGCACCTCCTCCCCGATGGCGCGGCGCTTTTCCTTGTCGAACCGCCGCAGTCGCTGCACCACCGGCTTGGAGCGAGGCTGGATGTCAAGGCAGTGCTCGGCGACCTTCCTCGAAATACCCGGCATGTCCGAGGGTCTCCACGCAAAGATGTCGGCGTTGGCGCGGAGAAAGTCGACGAGCACTGCTTCCTATTTGGGGTCGAGAGTGGTGCTGACACTCAACGCCTTGCCCTCGGGGGCATTGGGGTCGAGGGGCACCGCCTTGGTGTGCTCTGCAGCCTCGAAGGTGCCCGCGTGCCTTTTGGCGGAGTCGACGGCCTCGTTCGCCATCTTTTCCAAGTCCGCCACCAAGGTCTCGCTGTAGGCGAGCGCCTCCGCGCCTTCGACGCACTCGACGTCATACGCGTAAGCATGCTCGTACGACGATCCCACAGTGATGACGCCCTTTGGCCCCGGCATCTTCATCTTGAGGTAGGCGTAGTTGGGGACCGCCATGAACTTGGCGTAGCACGGACGTCCGAGAATGGCGTGGTACGCTCCTGGGAATCCCACCACCTCGAAGGTGAGGGTCTCCCTCCGAAAGTTGTCGGGAGTAACGAAGCAAACGGGTAGGTCGATCTGCCCGAGGGGTTGGACCCGTTTTCCCGGTGCGATGCCGTGGAACGGCGCCTTGCTTGGCCTCAGCTGGTTCGTGCCGATGCCCATGAGCTCTAAGGTGCGGACGTAGAGGATGTTGAGGCTGCTGCCCCCGTCCATCAGCACCTTGGAGAATCGTGTGTTGCCGATGACTGGGTCGACGACAAGTGGGTAGCGCCCCGGATTCGGGACATAGCCCGGGTGGTCCTCGCGGCAGAAGGAGATGGTCTCGTCTGACCAGGCGAGGTAAGTTGGCGTCGCGGGGTGAATGGAGAAGACCTCTCGGCGATCACGTCTTTGCTCCCGGGACGTCACGTTCATTGTGGGCCCCCCTACGATGAAGAAGACATTCTCCACATGGGGGAACTCGTCGTTGCCGCCATCACCCGTACCCTTCTTCGGGCCATCCTCCTTCGCGGAGGTGCGCTTGTAGTAACCCTTGATCATCTCGCATTGTTCGAGGGTGTGGCTGACAGGGCCCTTATGGTACGGGCATGGCTTCTTCAGCATCTCATCGAACAGGCCTCCCCCCAGAGGAGGGCCTCGAGGGCCTTTGCGGCCTCGCTCGACCGCGAGGGCCTCGTCAGAGTCCTCGCCCTGCTGCTGCTGCTGCGCGGCTTGCCGAGGCTTCTTGCCTTTGCCACCTCGTTTCTGCTTTTTAGCCTTTCCCTTGGACTTGCTGCCCTCCGCGGGCAGCTCCTCCGCGCGCTTCCCCTTGGTCTTGCCGTCGAAAATCGCCCCAACAGCCTCCTCTCCAGAGGCGAAGTTGGTAGCGATGTCGAATAGCGCGTTGACGCTGGTGGGATGGTTTCGCCCCAGCTCGCGCACCAGCTCCTGACAAGTCGTGCCTTCAAGGAAGGCGTGGATGATTTCGGCGTCCCCCACGCTCGGGAGCTCGGTGCAGCGCTTGGAGAAGCGGCGGATGAAGTCTCTCAGCGGTTCGTCGGCCGCTTGCCGGCACCCGCGCAGGTCCCAGGAGTTTCCGGGGCGCACGTACGTGCCCTGGAAGTTACCCACAAACATCCTGACCAGGTCGTCCCAGTCGTGGATCTGGTTCGCGGGTAGGTGTTCGAGCCATGTCCGCGCCGAGTCCGCGAGATGAAGCGGAAGGTTGCGGATGATCATAGCATCGTCGGGGGTGCCTACTGCGGGGAGGTGCCGCGTCCTGCCTCTTCTTGTTCAGGATGTTGCGTGCGTCACCGTCGTTAATGGCGCCTCATGTGTCCACGAGTCGGTCCTTCGCGGACGTCCTCGTTTCGCGGTCGCCGGTCATGAGCACCTTCCCGTCGTTCGTTGGTCGGTGAGGCGTCCATGCGCCCCTAGGCGGGGTATGGATAGACTGTTCCTTATCCCGTTTGCTTCCTCCGGCTCTTGAACTGGCCTGGTGGCGCATGCGGGAGGCGGAACTTTCTGCTTGTTGAACGCCCGCTTCTTCGACAAGGGCCTGCACCTGGCGCCGCATGTCGCGCGCCTCTGGTGTCGATGGTTCGGGCATGGCCCGAATCAGAGTTACTGTGGCGACGAGCTTCTGGCTTGCCCGCGGCGGCATGGCTGGGCTGGCGTCGTTGCCATCATTCATGATGCGCGCTTGAGCGATGCGCCCGGCGGCTTGCGCACGTTCGCCGCGCTCGGGCTGCCGGGCTTCCAGAGCTGCGCGTAGCTCCTGTACCTGTTGGCGCTCCTGTCGGAGCCTGGCTTCCAGCTCTTGTACCTGCATGAGCTGTGCATGTGCGAGTGCGGCTTCGCCCGATTGCTCGGCGGGCGCTGGTGGCGGTTCGTCGTGTCCGGCCCCGTCGCGCGTTTCTTCATCCTCTCCCACGGACTCTACTTCGCCGTCGAGGACGAAGCATTCCCGCGTGGGGTCGTATTCCCCTTCGCTGGAATCGTCGGAACAGGTGAGGCAGAAGTCCGCAGCGGCCTGGAAGGAGGTAAGACCTTCGCGGTCGCGTAGCCCGGAGTAGTCCAGGCCTGGGTGCTCCTGGCCGCGCACACTTTCCCCGTCGTCCGACTCGGGCTGGGACCCGCCGGGCGAGGAAATGTTGAGGTCGCGGATCGAACCCAGCTGGTGACCCGGCGAATCCTCTTGCGCGTTCAGGTTTGAGGTGATTGCCGCGGAGTAGCTTGCGGCCGCGTTGCTCATTCCGTAAGGGAGCTGCACCGGCCCAGCCGCATTTTCCCAGCGTGCTCCCTCCGCGGGAGCCGCTGGTGGGGGTGCGCTCCCCTGTACTGCGGCAGCGGGCCGGAGCAACAAGTGTGCGTCCCAATCAGGGAGGACGATGCGTGGGGCAACGCGCCGTTCCACGCGAATCTGCAGCTCGTGCAGTCTTCGACGTCTCCTGAGCTGGGGCGGCGTTGGCGGCGCCGGGGTAATGGCCATCATGTCGGGCGTCCTGGAGGCGAGCCGCATGAGGAGGCCCTCACCGGTCGCTTCGAACTCCAGGCTCCCAAACGTGATCCGGTACCCGTGCGGAAGCGGGCCGGGGGACCCCGTGGCGGATCGTGGCGGCATGGCCTTGACGTGGCTTGCCCTCAAGGGAACTGATCGGGTGAAGTGGGTTGATCACAGCACAACCCCCTACCTGGCGCGCCACTGTCGGTGCTGAGATTGGCCGCCCAACCTCAGCGCCACACAGAATGCGTTGTGTCCTGTCCCCTGACGGTTGATGCAAGAGCTAGCACGATGACACAAGAGTTTATCCTGGTTCCGGCCGCGGGGCCGTACGTCCAGCAGACTGTGCTCGCGGCACTATACTATCTTGCACCGAGGTGCCTGCAGTGGGAGGGGGCTACAAGCACGGCGGGAGAGGAGAGGAAGTCTCCAAGTCCGTGAAAATGGGTGTGAAAGTGATTGAGGAGAGTGTCAATATCGTGGAAGGCGGTGATCGTGTGCGTGTTCGTCTGTTTTCTCTCTCGCCCCCTTCCTCCTTTTATAGGCCAAGGAGAGGGGGGCCTACAAGTACAAGTACAGTGTGTGTTGCAGGGGCGCGCACTGGAGAGCATGGCGCCGGGCGTGCGGTCGTCCTTGACCCTGGCAGGGGATTTATGGCGAGCTCCGGCTTCTGCGGGTGTCACGGCCGTCCCTGTGCTTGTCCTGGAGTGGTTTCGAGGGGCGGTGCCGCCGTAATCCGCGCCCAGCCGTCCGCCGCTGGTTGGTTCGAGGGCGTGGCAGGTGGGGAAGGACAGGAGTTGGCGGCACAGGGGTCGGCATGGTGGTTGTTGTTGACCACAGTGCGCGGCGTGCCCGGTTTACCGGGGAATGGCCGAGAGTTGGTGGATTTGACCCGACGTTCGTCATCACCGGGCCGCGCCTGACCGGAGTCCGTGCTCGGTCGCTGCTCATATATTCGTTCGAGGATTCTTCACGTCCATTTGAGGGCTGCACCGAGGGGGAAGGACGGGAGCAGGTAGAATAGTGGTGCGGAATGACGCCTGCAAGTCTGCACAGGGCCTTGCGCAGCGCCGCATGCGTCCGCACAGTAGCGGTGAGGACGCATAGTGACCGGAGCAGGTAGAACAGCGAGCTCTGCGGTGTCAGCGGCGCGGCGTGGGGAGAGATCGCCCTTTGACTTCGGCGCCCGCCCGATGGGGCGGGCATTAAATGCCGTTGTCGGGCGGGGCGCCGGGGCGCGCCGCGTCGAGTAGATGGGTGGCCTCGAGCGAGGCGGAGTTGGCTCGCCTGCTTGAGGGGGTGCACGGCCCTCGAGCGAGGCGGAGTTGGCGTTGCGCCTGACCCGGGGGGTCCGGGTCCCTCGAGCGAGGCGGAGACGGGGGTCGCCACTTGGGTCCCCTCGACAGGCGAGCTCGGACGGCTGTTTTGGGCCGTGATAAGCGGCCGCGCGGCCTTGGTGGCCCTTTCGGGCTGCTGGTGATTCGGCCCTCCGTGGTTAACGTTTTTTGAGGGTGGTTACCCCGATGGTTAGGGGACCCCTGGGTCTGTCCCCGACAGAATCCAACAATAGTTCAAAGAGCAACCAAAGGTCTAGCACAAATTATCCTAACACCAAACATGGCATGAAAAAGTGGTATGAAAATGAGCAGAGTAACATTAGTCACATGCACTTATCCACGGTAAGCACAAGTCAACATGGAATTTGATAAAGGCAAAGCAGAAGACATTTCCAAACATCACTACATGATTCCAGTAGAAACAAATAGCAGCATGAAACTGAAGAGGCCAATTTAACATAACACGCTTGGCCAATCAAATTTCAGCTACGCCAAGCTACAGAAGAGCAGGAAAAAGAATCTCAACGTACTATCACCAAAAAGAAGACCCAATAGGCGTCAAATACGCATGACGTTGTACGACCAATGCATGTAGACAATACCAATGGATCCATACGAGTAGCTGTGACGTTAGACAAAACCGTTGGAAGAAGAAGACATATACAAATACTTGTCATTGATTCGGTGACCAATTGGCTGCCAGGGAGCCATGCTCGCACCCCAGTGATCTGAAGTGTTAACAGTGAGATACCAGAAATTGGAAAATAAACTAACCTTCATGCATAGATGTAAGCTCCAACGATTTGCCTTATATTCTATGAGTGCATAACAGGAAATGCATAAAGACTGCATATACACAAATGTGCAGTTTAAGGTAATCACCCTTCAATAAACAGGTCGCTAGTCAATAGTCTTCACTGCAGAACTAACTGATCAATAGAAATGAAGAAATGATGCTTAAATAAAAGCTTGACTAGCTTGAAACAAACATGTGTCAACAAAAGGAAGTCACAAAAAAGGACAAGATAAAAGAACTAATGCATATCCAATTAACCAGAGCACAACACAAGGAAGAAACATGTTGACCAATCAAATGCATTCACTCATTCAATTTATCAAACGATTCTATGACATGCCAAACTGTCATTAGATGCATTACAAGTTCACAACAGATTTAGACTTGAAGAACACTCTTAAGACCTCGAACCATCTAAACATTTAAGCTCTCTAGTATCAAACACTTACTAAATATACAATAAACTCAAGACAACACCTTCATGACTACGATAAACACAATACAGTCACATTCTCGCCAAAGTGTTCCACAGAAAGATGAAGAACAGATATTGCACAGTAATTACCAGACATCCGCATAATACTTGTCGGATTACAGCATTGGATGGGTTAGACTTAGGCATACACTAGCAACCCAAACAAAGGGCATCCCCCATTACAACAATCTTACCCGGTATTCTAATACAGAGACAGCGCAATTCTTAAGCTCGGGGGGAGGCCCATCAATCATCAACAAGACTTATTACGCGGCAGCAACAACAGCAGCAGCAGCAGCAACTACAACAGTCACGAGACAACATAACAACACATCCTGCCCTTAGGAAACGATTAAGAAGGCGACGATAATACGTTACTGCTGAGGGACATAGTAGTACGCGAGCGGGTCGGTGGCGGGCACGCCGGCGGCGGGGCGCGGGATCCCGGCAGCCGCAGCCGCAGCAGCTGCGGCGGCGGCCGCGTCGGCGTCCTTGGCGTCGTCGCGCGGCACGATGTCGACGAGGAAGTCGAACACCTCGGTGCGGGCGATGGCGGCGGCAATGTCGGACTTCTGGAGCGTGCGGCGCTTGTTCTCCTCGGCGTGGGCCCAGCCGCGGTGGGTGAGCTCGAGGATGAACATCTCGCAGGCGCGCGCGAACACGACGGGGGCCTCGGCGGCGATCATGCGGACGTCCTCGTCGGCCTTCATGATCTTCTTGATGCGGGCGAGCGGGAGGTTATGGTTCTTGAAGTCCGTGGTGGCCTCGATCTCGCGGTACTGCTCCGCCCAGAACATCTGCAGCTGCTGCTGCGCAGCGGCAGCCTGCTGAGCCGCAGCAGCGGCGGGCGGCGCGTAGAGCTGCGGTGCGTAGGCAGCGGCACCGGCGGCCGCGGCGGGTGGGTACGCCGCCGGAGGGTAGGCGACGGGGGCGCCCATGACTGGGGGAGGTGGAGGGGTGCTGGATTTGGTTGGATCCATGGATTTGGGGGCAGCTAGGGTTGTGGACTGCGGGGACTGGGGGGAGACGAGCAAGAGGGGATTGGGGACAGACCGACGGAGAAAGAGGAAGGGGAATGGTGCTTTTCAGCTGGTGATTTATTTTTAGATGGTTTTGGGGTGCTGGACTGCTGGATTTGTTAATAAGACAATCACCCCTCTTTTTCTCACTCACACACCGAGCCACCGAGGAAGGGTAAGAGGCATTAGTTTTTTCCCCTTTTTTTTTTTCCTTTTCATTCACACTTTTCATTCACACTTCACTTATCCGCATGTGTTAAGTGAAATCGTAGCCGTGCATGTCGGCTCGCTGTCCGTCCGGAGAAGATGGAATTGGAAGAAGAAGCGAGGACCGAGGATGAGGGTTCGAGCTGAAATAAAGTTATTATGGCTTTTTTAATACATAGCAGAAGCTATGAATATAAACATACACTATGTCCAGATACATAATTTCTATTGTATATATCTAGAAAAACCAGAAGACTTGTACTACATGACATAGGGAGTATGTTATTAGTTGTAGCTTCGGCTGTAATGTAAATGCGGTGGATACAATGCGTGTCGCACTTTTGACTAGTTTAGACGTCAAAATACACTATACGGATGCGGTAGAGATAAGACACATGGTGAGTCTATAAATGAGGCAAACGGTCACTTGAAGCTCGATGCAGCGCACCTGAAGTTCAGTTGTCGAGGAAGACTTTATGGTTGATAGGTTCAGAAGGATATGATCGTCGATGGTGAAAGATTTGGTGGTGGATCAAGGGTAACTAGGTGAGATAGTAGTGTCGTCTATGGCTAGACAATATAGGACAACCAGTGGAGAGAGAGGGTTGTATTGGACACAAGCAATCGAACATGTTAGTATACGTCAGAACAGAGGCGATGGGAACTAGGTGACTTAAGAGTCAGGACAACAACGCTAGGTGATATAATCAACTGCATATGAAGGCACACATGAGACACGGTAGAAGTCACCTTGTTCCTGGGATAATGGGAGAAATAAAGCAGGTAGAAGTTGGAAGAAATACATATATAGATATGCGAAGAAAAGGAAAGAAAGGAGTGGTGCCGACGTTTCGTTCGTCACTAATAATTATGGCGCATGCGAGCCATGTAGGGGTCTTGTAGCGTGTTAATTTACTTTATTTTTTAGATAATACAGAATAAATTCTAGCTTGAAGCATACTTTTTTGAGCATCATCAGACTACAAACATTAGAAAGGCACAAGTTTTGAACATGTAGCCAAGACATAAGAAAATCTCATGTATTAAAAAAATAGCAAAATCAAAGTAAAAGAACAAACTCAAATCTCAAACAGATTACTCCAATAATCTATCTGGCACATTTTATAGAGTCGTCTCTAACTGAACCAACTTCTCCACATCAAGTATAAAAGCAGAACCGAAGCATGAGCACAATCCACAGACTGGAGAAAACAAATAACTCCATCGGCTGATTGACGTCCTGACCACAAAGCAAAAACCATAACAAAACTATCTCCATACAAAGGCAACGGATAAATAATATACTAGTAGTTGTTGAAGAATTTGAGTTGAACAACCACGCCACCTGCATTAAGTGCGCCACTACTCAAAAAGCCTCCAAAACGATGTCTCTTCGAGGAAATAGCGATATACGCTACCGCTGTTGTCCATAAGGACAACTTTTCACTTGTAGACCTAGTGATAGGTCGGGCCAGCAAAAAAAAGAGAAACAATTCTCAAAAGTTCTTCCATGTGTTTTTTATCAGCGCACTTTAGCCTACCGCAACATAATCCCAAACGTCGATGAGACACATCTTATACTACGCCGTCGCTAAACGTAAGAGACCAAAGTTACGAGACCCAACATCAAAGAAATGTATCTGACACTACATCCGCCACATGACGAATTTCCTTACTATGTTTGTGACCGTGGTTAGTTACCGGCCCCTCTTCACAAAACATGGCTCTGTCGGATTACAACACTAACGCCAAAGCCGCACGATGCTGGCACAGCCGTGCACACCGCCGCAAGCCCGCAACACCTTGCATACCATGAAGCCGGCCGACACCCCGATGGCGAGGCCAGGTGCGGGGGCACCGCACGCCGCCACTGCGGCATACCGCATACGCTCAAGCGCCCGGTCGATTAACGCAAGCAGACATCTAGCGTGACGATCCATCCGCGATTAAACGTAGAGAAAATAGTTTTAAGGTTGTGTTTAAAATAATTGACGCACACAACCGAAGCATGGCTTTTATGTTTGGACGAAATTAGGGCTTAGATGCATGTGCGTGCTCAATACCTAAAGTATATATATAACTACTCAAACCACGTGGAAATGATACATCTATATAATTTTATATTTCTGTGTGGTAGCAATTTGAGTGTTTTGTTAGCAGCACTTAGTTCACGAAAAAACATCAATTTACTTGTGTGCCAAAGCGGGAAGACACTTGTGCTGCTCAGGAGCAAAGATGACATTATATTGTCTTTTGAGTCTAGGAGAGCCACTTGAGTGCTCAAGAGGGTATGTTTAGTTTAAATTGATTAAAGTTAGGTCTAATGAGTGTAGACCCAGTTTAGTGGAAACTTAGATGGCAATGGCATTGCATATTGGGGAGGAAAAAGAAAAATAGACCGTAGCGTTGCTCGTTGGGCCATTTCGTGGTTCGTGCGACCTGCTGCCCTGCTCCAACAGACAAGCTTTGTGTTGAGGAAGCGAGATAAGGTTTGGCTTGCTTGACGAAAGCTGCTCAACTAACTCGTGCAAATTGTCGACTTGAGAACGACGTTTGCCCAACTATCCTCCACAGAGGCAGAGCTTGCAAAGAAAAATAAATATCTCATATGTACCACTATTCATTCATCAAAATATCCAATAGGTACTTTTGCAACTTTAGATAAACGGAGCATGGTGGAATTTACAGAGGATCAAGCAGATCGAGGAACCCAAAAGAAGAAGAAGAAAAAAAGCGCTAAGAACTCGATCAGCTTCTGCAACCGAAGCAAGCAAGATCGAAAACAAACTGGTGGTGGCCTCCCTCTTATTGCCTTTCACAAAGGGGAGCCTCTCTTCATCATGTCGCCATTCAGAGCAGCTAGCGCCGACTCGGATGAAAACCACTACTCACACAACACGAATCCGCGGCAGCATCGATGGCGGCGTGCACACAAACTTACACGGGGCACGGCACGCTACATACTCTAGTCGAGGCAGTTGCCGCAGATGCCGTAGCCGCCGCTGCAGCCGGGCCCGGTGCCGTCGCAGATCCCCGAGGCGCCGACGAACACGGGGCTGCTGCGGCTGCCGCTGCCCCGGCGCCGCCTCCCCCGGCGCCCGTCCTCCCCGCCGTCGCCGCCGACCCAGGAGAAGATGATCCACGACACCACCGACAGCCACAGGATGACCACGCAGTAGACCGCCTCCCCTCCCAGCCCGCCCTCCGCCACGCTCAGGAACCTGTCCGCGCCCATCTCTCCTCTCCTCTCCTCTCCTCTCCTCTCCTCTCCTGCTGCTCCCTGATCCCTATCCGGTCGGTGTGAACCGTGAAGCTTTGCACCGGCGCTGCCTTTATAGCCGTGGTGGTGGGTTGGGTTGGGTTGGGTTGGCATCATGGAGTCGAGTGACGCGAGGCGCACCGGTGACGACGACACGATGAGCCATCCACATCCGCGCGGCGCCGCCACGGCGGGAAAAACGGGGCCGTGGTCACGGGCGGAAACGCGCCTTGGCTTTGCTTTACTTTGCTTAGCGCGGAGGTGTTGGGCTGTTGGTTGGGTCGGTTGGTTCGGCCTGCGCTAGCTTGCCCACCGGCCTGTGGGCGGAGGAGCGGGCGGGCTGGGAATGGAAGAAGCGGTCCGTCTCCGGCGGCGCGGCGTGGCATATCCTATTGGATTGAATCGATCGTACTCGCACGTTTCGGCGGAGCGATCAGCGACGGCATGTGCTCTGTTCTGACCCTGTGATAATCCTGTACTGTGTGTATTGTATTGTATCCATGGTGGTACGTACGCACGAGTTGGCCAAGTCAAGTCAGTGGCATTTTCCGTGCTTCTTTTCTCTGTTTTTTTCATTGATTTTGTTGTTGGGATTGAATACGCGACGGGGACGTGGGGCAGGAAGTGGTTGAGCGACCGGATTAAGCTAAGCAATCGTGGTTGCTTAGTGCAGTGGCCTGCAGTTTCCTTCTGGGGGAGAAAAGATACTCCATCTTTGACGTTGCAGCTAGCTAGCTAGCCGTGCCCGTGCCGGTTCCGGATGGCATTGATGATGTTGACTTGGGGCGGGGTTGCTTAACAATTAAGAAAAGGTCATGCTCATGCATACACTAACCGATCAAGTAGCAATCGCGGCGAGGACTGTAATAAGAGGTTTATCTGATGATGAGTCAGCTAGCGGTCGGAGGGAATTTGTCGCAGGGTGAGACCAAGTGAGCAACAAACCAGCAGACATGTTTGTTCGCATCAGGCGTAGTTAGTTTCTCCTACCTTGACGACGGAGTACAGACCGCCGCCTTCCTTCGCTCGGCAGATGCAGTGAACATGCATGGCAGACAGGAGGAAGCTGCTCCCATAGCAAAAACTGCAGTATACTCGTATACACTTGTCGGTCTGTACATATAAAAGTCGATCGTCCTAAGTTACCAGCTGACGCAAGCCATGGCAACTGGCAGCCTCTGGAGATATTGATGCTCGACGACGTGCAGGCGTGCAGACGTACAGCTAGGCCGACTTATGGTTACAATTTACACTAGTTCAGACTCAAAACACTGTTCTTTATAACAACTATCAATTTATTTAGGAACAGAGTATATCAAGAATGTCGACCTGACCCGAGGGCACTTTGCTAAAAAAAACTGGTTACATATATGCATGGAGTGAACTGACGGTAGTATTGGAGACGGAATATTGAATTGACTATAGCTGCATAGAATTGACTGTGAACGCTTGCAGTTCCATGCTTGTGAGTTTGACATCCCTGGCCAGACCATTCAATCGGCATATGGCAGTTTAGCAAAAAAAATACAGAAAAAAAAGAAAAGAGAAGAAAGGAAAGGAAGGGGGTCGTATTTTATTAGAGTGCTCTCTCTCCGGTTAGAGGAAAGTGATATTTAGACATTAACAAGGTCTCTAAAACAAAATTTTTGCTATTGCATTTTGCTAAAACATTATAAAACACAGTAAAAGTAGACTTTTACAAAACTATTCCGAGTCAAATCTACTCATGGTATCACTTTAATTTGAAATGTCTAGACTCAGTATGTAAAAGTTAATTTAATTTATAACCAAAGTCAGGATATTGACTAATCATAGTCACAGGATTTCCGCTCGATGCCTCTCGACTCTCATCATCTCTTGTTTCCTCATGCCGAAAAGATATCGGCTGTGTTCACTTCCATCAAACTTTTCAAAATTCTCTTTCCAGACTTCACTATTCACTTATCAAATCAAATCTCTCTTCTCATGCATGGAGCATTAAACGTGGGTAAATAAAAAAACTAGTTACATGGTTTTGATGTACACGACGAGACGAATCTTTTGAGCCTAGTTAGGTCACGGTAGGACAACGATTACTACTACAAACAGACGAAAAGTGCTACAGTGCGCTACAGTGTCTGATGTGACATTTTCGCCAAATTTACCATCTTTTTTGGAACTAACACCGCCGATCAAATCTCCACTTATTCCTCTCGAGTCTGTATGTCCGCATCTTCACTCTTCAGTGGTACAACATGTTATTTTTTTAGAAATAAAAAATATCCGGCATCTACGGCCATACACACAGTGTTACTGACACAGAATGCTCCTAAAAACACAAGATTTTTTTTAAATATTTTTTTTCGAAAACTTGCCTTGGCAAGCATTTCATTAAGAAGAGATAGTTTACCTCAAGAACACGACCACTTACCTATATAATTTTTTTAAAATATATATAAATAGATAGAACATGCAATCATCTGCTTACAGTAAAATTTGAATTCGCCTGAACATGCAATCATCTGCTAACGTAAAAAAAAAGTATGCACTGCAGTGAGAGAAGTGAATGTTAAGCAGATGATTGCGACGAGATAACACATGATTCGCTTGAATTTGTGTCGACAAGGGCGGAGCCAAGGGTCCATGGCCCCTCCCAACGAAGCGGCAAAACTTTGTTTCATTTTACCAAAAAAAAGCATGATTGATATACCAGAGATGATCTTGGACAAAATTACTTGAATACTCAAATGAAAATAAATAGCAGCTCTAAATATTTTGACCTGCCATGGAGTACCACTTGTTTTCTTATTAATGAAATTCGTAGTTTTACTGTTTATATTTTTAATCAGAGTATAATTTTCTGTGTCACCGGGACTAATACATTTATAAATTGTGAGTACCTGAAAAAATATTTGATTAGGTCATATATCTATTGACAATCTACCTATTATATAACTATATACCGATCTTGTTTGGTCGACCCCCTAAACAAAATTCGTGGCTCCGTCCTATGTGTCGATCCGAATGAAACAAACGCTATTCTGAAATATACAAGGAGTCAAGAAGAGCAGCCATAAACACAAGTTTTTTATTTTGTTGGCTACAGGAAACAAAGATTGACGCTAGAATTACTTGAACAGTAATCTAACCAACGCTATTCCTCACAATAATATGCGCGAGGCAATAGGTGAGAGTACGAGATCACGAGACTCCCTAATTAAGAAAACTAACCAAACCAGAGGCATCACAATCCACTCTAACAGCCGCCGCCGCCGCCACCGCATCCACCACCTCCGCCGCCGCCGCATCCGCATCCGCCACCTCCGCCGCCATAGCATCCACCACCACCGTGGCTGGAGCTCCACCCGCAGGCCGCGCCAGCACCGACGCCAATGTACGCGGCTGTGTACACGGTCGTGGAGTCAGCCACCGTCCCTGACCTCGCCGTACTAGTACTACCACGGCTCGCCGGCTTCGCCTTCATGGCCGGAGCGGGCTTCTTCGTGGGCTGCGCCGGAGCGGGCTTCTTCGTGGGGCGGTCGTCGCCGGAGCTGCGCCCGCAGAGGAAGACGGCAAGCGAGACGACCCAGACGGAGACCACGACCATGCAGAGCCCAAAGAGCCACGATGACCCCATGGCAGCAGACGACGCCACGCCGGCGCCGGACGCGAAGATCCTCGCCATGGAATCTTGTCTAGAGGACAAGTTGAACAGAAACAGAGCACGTAGCAGGTTGAAATTGTGGCGACGCGTTGGATGAAAAACTCGGTATTTATAATAGCCAACCGGCAGTATTTATTATCCAGAATTGCAAGAGGATTCTCTTCGATAAGTGCTGATAGTTATCGCGTCGATCTCGGCAGTATTTATCCAGAACTGTTCCTTTGCTTCCGTCCCAAGTCGCGGTTAATTCGCAACTCCTAATAACAGACTGATCTCGCAAATACTTAACGTCTCTTTGTTAGCACCCAACAGAGCAGCTCTGCGTGCTTGCCAACCCGGTGGGTGGGCTTACAACATTGAAACCAACTAGAGTTCAGTAGTAGAGAAATGATTTCCACCAAAAATTTATTACTCTACTAACTTGCAAACCAAATCCTTACGTGCCAAAGTTGTTCAATGAGCATATATTGGCAGGTTTCGGTACAGAACTAGATTAAACAGTCCCTTAGTGGCTTAATCAGAACTCAAAATCTCACCAAAAAAGAAACGAGAAACTCTCTTTGTTGAGATGCCGATCGAATGGAGTTACCAATCGAGCCGTAGCTGCGACGACCGCAAGTCCGCAAGCCGGCCGGCGCCGTCGCCACCGTGTGGTTAATTTACGTGACCTCTCAGGCTCTCATCCTCATACGCCGAGGCCGCAGACGCGCTTGACGCGGGGCAGGTACGTCGGGTTGAAGGGGAAGCCGGAGAAGGCGTCGGCGACGCACCGGTCGCCGACCCTCTCCAGCACCGAGCAGCACGCCCTGCCAACGCGCAGCCGGAGCTCGGCCAGCGACTGGAGGATGTCGTCCACGCAGCTCTCCGACGCCAGGATGGACTTCCAGCAGGCCGCCGCCGTCGCCGCCGGCACGGTCGGCGGCGCTCCCTTGGGCTCGTCATCGTCGCCGCCGCCGGACCAGGGCAGCTTTTGGAGCCGCCGACGCGGTTGCGGTGCCGCCGCTGTCGCAACGTGCGCCATCGTGGCGATGAGGACGACGAGGGCGAGCAGGCACAGTGAGAAGGGAGCTTTGTTGGCGTTGGCCATGGTGGCTTCGAGCTGTGTTCTGTGGACAGGTTCAAAGCTACGTCTCCTCCTCTGGTGCCGATGCCTTCTTCAAATCTGCAGTGTGAGTTTGGGAGAGGGTTGATGGTTCAGTATTTGTAGCTTTCGGAGGGAAAGAAGGGCTAGGAATGGATTCAATGGCCAGTTTCGAGACGGGCATGAATCCATTCCTAATGCTGCGGTTACTTTAGTTTTGTCTGGACTGTGTGTGCTGTGCATTTTATTATGTCAGTTTAATTTGCATCGGCCATTTTTCAGTATCTGCAAAAATAACAGCGGGCATTGATGTAGGCATTATCACAGACAGATGTATCAGGAACGAACAGATTCATGAAAGAAACTGGTTTGGTACTCCTGTTAACTACCTCGCTCATGCTTCCGATGGGTCATTCATATAAGCCGTGACGCTGCAAGACATCAAGAAATTTTCACAGGGCAAGTTAAACACAGCATCGCTAACTCATGATAGACTGGCAAATGGACCACGTGCTGTCATGCATAAGCAAAGGTCACACAGAGGATGCAGCAAATTATAGCGGAGAAGGGAGAGCAAACTATATTACTTCGTGGCCCCTAACCACAAAGTATTTGTGAAAGAATATTACAGTGTTCCACTCATACAATTAAGAATTGGCTACCATATTAGCATTTGTAGGTACAAAATTGTAATACTTCTTCGTGGCTCCTAACTGTTTGTATGATCTAACCTAGCACTAACATGCTTGCACCTTTACATCAGGAAAGCGATCAGTTAAAAAGAATTAGCACTCTAGGCAACTTAAAATACCTAGAGCACAAAGAATCAATCTAAGAAGTAACTGAAAAGAAAATGAAAACCATACACTACTATTTGCTCTTCAGGGATTTATATTGCACTCCCGTAGAAACCCTTGATCGAAATTGACATGTGTCAACCAGTATTTGCGGTATTTGGGCAATCCAATCTCAAGCCAGGGTTTCAGATTCCCATTGTAGTGGATGACCGCCGCACGCCTGATATCCTTTTCACTGACATTCGGGTTGTACCCAAGTCCCAACTGATGCCAGGAATGATCCAGAGGGAATGTACGGTTCCAGAATGTTACAAGACCAGCAGGGAGGGTACCTAACTTCCACAATAGCCTGTTTTCATTCTGCAGAAAAGCGAAAATCATGAGTGAAATATACAACAAGACAAGAAGGCATATTAACACTAAAGAATGGCCAAACCCTACATTGCTACAGGAGCATACTAGTGTATCAAAGCAGCAAGCCTACTAAGATACAGTATGCACAATTTTTGTGAATTGCTTGATAGCAAATTCCATAATATGCATTAGGTCATTACTAACAATTTTAGCTCAAGCACTTTAGTGCATATTTTAGAATAGCATGGGAACCAGATGCAAAATTTCACATGTAAAGCTCATAAATACTCACCAGCTTCTGCCAGGTATGGTAGACCTCGGTGATGTTTTGCTTTCTCCACTCAGACAAATCAAACATGTTCATGCCATATGCCCAACCACATGCATGTGGATCGAAATTCTTAGCAATAAGAGGATTTGAGAAGTTGAGGTACTTATCAAACCTATGGAATGTCTCTCTACAGGTCTCAACAGCACCATTAACCTTGCCTTTGAGATCTACCAACCAAAGTGCAGTTAGGTCCCGCTGCACTACGGTATCGTCGTCTAGAAACAACACCTTGTTGAGCTTTGGGAAGATCTCAGGGAGATAGAACCTCAGATGGTTAAGAATTGACAAGTATTTGGGGTTCCGAAACTTTGGATTTTCATCAGGCTTAGCATGCCCATTTCTGAAGTAGTAATCAATCATAAACCGGGATTCCAGCTGCTTCAGAACTGGACTGTAGCTTGAATTCAACCATGTAAACTCTTCAATGCTCTGAACCTGAATAGCAGCTTTACCCAATGGATTAGCCAGGAACCACATTTTCATTGCAGCATAGTTAAGCCTATCTGTCACAATGTGGAATACATGGTTTTCTGGTTTCTGCATCAAATATAGCATTGAAAGATTAGTGATGAATATGGTAAAATTGACTAGAATATTCCATACAAAAGAAGTTGATTCTTGATTCACAATAACTAATGAGTCGGCTATTTGACAACTATTATAGTCAAGAGGCCAAGTGGTACACCTTAGCATGAACAATAGTTGAGTTAACAACCACTGCAGCTGCCAATACATTGTCTGAAAACAAGGCATAGTGATAGAGTTTGGGGTCTTCCAGCTTTTCCACATATGGAAAATCCTTATTCTTTGAGTTGGTGAAATAATACTCATTTGTAAGCCTCAGAGTAAGGCAATGGAGGCCCTTGGGTAGAGATTTCGCTGCTACTTGTGCTAGATAGTTGGCTTGTCTTTTGTTTGATTCAAGTTGCTGCTCTGTTGAGTGAAGGACTGTACGGAGCCTGTTCACAGCACCTGAGCAACTATCATGAATCTTACTGACCTTCACCAGTATCTGCTCCATTGCTCTAATTTTGTTGTGGACACTGTTGAGACAACAGAAAATCAGGTCATAAAGTGTTCTCAGTTAGAATAAAGAGTACAAAACACCAATCATTACACCATCACTGGATATGCCAAATAAAAATCTTGTACAGTAGAAGAGAATGTACTTCTGAGGTAGCTGCCGATCACTAGTCGCATCACCTAATGCCCGTTGTATATCCCTCGTCCGTGCACGGAGCTCCCTTGCAAATCCATGATTGCCTCTAGAGGCAACAAATCCAAGATATGTCTTTGCTCTTGTCAACTGGTCCTTGATGATGTTAATTGTAGCATCTGGTGATGTTGTGGACTGACCGGTACTTCTGTTGCTTCTGTTTCTTGCACGACTAGCAGAACTTGTTTGATGCTCTCCGGAGGTAATAGTATCTCTAGTCTGTGCAGATAATTAGACCTTTTCAACATTAGACCAAGAAAATACAATGACTGAGAAAGTGACTGGAATAACACCGTGACCGTGAATGATTACATAAGCTAAAACCTACAGATAGCACCAGACACACAATACGATATTCATTCATAAAAACAGCACTAAGCAAGAGCATTCAAACAAAGTGGTAAATTGGCAATTCGCAAACAACACATTACCTGCAATGCCAACACATTTCTTGGTGCCAGCTAGTAACTTCTAAATGAATAGAGGCAACAAAAGGAAGAGATACTTGCAAGGAAACACAAATAAAAATATTTGATCTTCTGCAATAAACTTTACCTCTTTAGAAGATGAATTCAGGTTTCCAATAGAGTGCATTCCAGAAATGATGCTCTCCCCTGCTCCATCTGACCCACCCTTGCCCTCTGCATCAATTGAACGCGGCAACTTTATACCAACCTCTTCTCCATTCGTCACTTCAGCTTTCTTGCCATCCCCGGGTTCACCAAACCTATCTCCACTTCCTTCGCTGCTAACAACTTCCCTGATCACGCCACCCTGTCCCAACCGTGCGCTTTCATTCCCTGTAATAACTGCGGCATCTTCCTCATCCACACTCTGTGTCTCAGGCTCCTCCCTCAGTACACTTGCATCAGGCTTTCCGGACGCACGGCTCCTACCCGCTGCCTCAACTTGATGAGTTGCTGATAGCACACGGTTTTTGTGCTCCCCAAGCCTCTCAATTGTCAAATCTGCAAAAGGCATCAAGTGGCGGTTTGAGTGTTAGCATAGCACAGCGAGCAAAAAATCCTCCCATCTCCGTAGCATTACACAATCCAACACAGCCAAAATGCGAGAATTCGCTTCGCGGGTTAGGGTCCAATCGAGCCAGGAAATGGGGACAAAAACAGATCTCACCTTTGGCCAGAGACACCTCGGAGGCAGCTATATGCGGCCACACCAGATTGGGCGCGTCCTCCCGATCGAACGCGGCGCTCGCCCCTGCGAAAACCAAAAAAACCAAAAATCCGCGCCCGTCAGGCACGGAACCTCTCGGCATTGCCGCAACCAGACGCGGGGAGGGGCCCAGGGTAAACGGAGCGCACCGGTGGAGTCCGGGAGGGGCGCGACCGAGACGGGGGATCCCCCGTAGAGCACGAGGGGCGCGAGCACCGACGCGAGGAGCAGCAGCAGCACCGCGCCCCGGCACCGCCGCCGCCCCCGCGGCATGGCCTTCGCCGCCAGCGCCGCCGAGCCTAACGTACCGCCGGAGAGACGCCGCCGCCGCCGGTGGGGATGGGAAGGGGGAACAGGGTGTGGGTGTGTGCGCGAGAAAGAGGGAGGGGGCACGCAGCCACGCAAGGGACCGTCGCTTTCCGGTAGGGTATGGCTCTTAATTTTTGCGGGCCCCTCGAACGGGGTCGGCTTGCTCGGACGCGAATTTTCGGGGCCGAGGGCGGTGGGGCGGCGAAAGGGTGGCGTGCCAGGGGCGTGATACCCCCCGCGTGCCGTGCGCGCGTCACGACGCGTCGGTTTGCTGGGCCTCGCTTTCGTTTTGCTTTCGCCGCGGTGAAACGCAGCAGACTCGTGAAGACTTTTTACTTGGTTCTGGTAGTGATTAGGAACGGATAGTTCAGAAATACGTGCTGTGAAATTTGGACTCTGCATCTTTCAAAAAAAGAAATTTGGACTCTGCTGCCGTATTTTTTATACAGAACAGGCCGTGTTTAGTTCCTCGTCAAATCACCAAACTTTTCAAAATTCTCTCTCCAAACTTCGCTATCCACCTGTCACATCAAATCTCTCTCCTCATGCATGGAACACTAAACGTGGATAAATAAAAAAACTAATTACATGGTTTTGATGTACACGACGAGACGAATCTTTTGAGCCTAGCTAGGTCATGGTAGGACAATGTTAACCACAAAAAAACAAAAAGTGCTACAGTGCGCTATAGTGTCGGATGTGACATTTTTATCAAACTTTTCATACCACTTTTTGGAACTATAAACACACCCAAAGACTAACGGGGAGCAATGTGTGCTACCGCTTTTCGCGCAGAATCATGCGCTGGGACTCGGCAGTCAGCACAGCGGCGACCTCTTCAGCTAGCGTCGCGTTGGGGTTGCGGCTTCGCAGCGATCCAGGAGTGTGTTTGGATGGTTCTGGTTGGCCCTCCTCGTCCTCGGGCGCTAATGGCCTGGCACACGAGCGCGGCATGAGCGAGACCGTTCCAGCCGCGACCGCATGCATGGTCCTCGCCGCTTCGGTTGAGCCGTGGATGGGCGCGAGCGTGTGGCGTGGTGGCGAGGATGCAATGCAAGCCACGGGCTAGGGGATATTTGCATGACGCCACACGCAATCCATTCGCTTACCAGGCAAGTATGCTTTTCAGGTTCTGTTTGCGACCCGTATTTCCGGTTAATGAATGGTTCTTAAGCAACCCGTCTGATTATTATTTACAGCTAATAATGTGCTCACAGTTTTCTAATGATTTCTCTAAAATTTTATTTTTGGGAAATGACATGGGCATAGTTCATTCAGTTTGACAAAAGAAATACGGTCGCCGCTCACAACCACTAGGTTCATCTTCCTGAGATCTATGTGATTGATGTGAACATTTCATCTCTGAGACCTATGTGATTCATGCTTCGATTGTCCAGCTCCAAGAGCTCAACCTAGCTCTGGGAGGCATTAGTTTGCGGGTCGTGGACAACAACAAAAACAAAGGGAAAATGACCAGCAACAAAAAAAAATGCGCATGACAGCAGGGACATTCCTCCCACTCGCGACTCGCGAGATGGGATTGAAATGCAGACTTGTGAGACGGCAAAAAGACTTCTACTACCATGCCCACGATTTACGAGCGGATGAGCCCTTCTGTTCTGAATGCACTAAACTTTGGTAGTACATTTAAGATTTTAAGCAACAACTTTTTCTTAAAAAAAATATTGCTTAAAAATGATTACTACGGAAAAGCAATCAAACTTGATCCTATAGGATCCACTTGAAGATTCATGTGTCTAAATTTAGGAATGAGCTCATCAGTCATCACCTTCTCCATGGGATTAATGATACGAGACATTGGAATGTTTGTGTTTTGGTGGGGCAGTGGATATACGGTAAGAATTCGGGTTAGGGTTTGGTGAGGCTGATTGTGGAGAGTAAAGTAAAATCGAATCGAAGTCCGCATAAACGAAAACTAAAACGTTTTGTTTCTCAAAAAAAAATCATGTTGAATGATAACTGTACATGACGACAGAGCAAAGAGAAGCGATGATCACATGGCCATGGGTTTGTACACTTCCCTGCAGGTCTTATCCTAATCATCACCGCCCGCGGTCCCCACGCCGCGCCACGTCAGCGTCACGCGGCTGACGATGGCGCGCTCAGTGCCACGCGGGGCTCACCCCGGACGCGTGCGCGGGGACGGGGATGATGGCCCGCGGCGCCCTCGCCTCGCCTCACGCGGCCGACGAGGCCGGGCCGCGGCGGGCCATGAGCGCGGAGCGCCAGACCGGATCCACCTCGCCGTCGGCGGCGGCGGCGAGCCACGCGTCGACGCCCTCGAGGTCGAGGAGCGCGCGCTTGCTGCTGTGCGGCGGCGACACGAGGCGGTCCCCGCGCACGCCGATGTCCGCGGCGCCGCCGTCGACGAGGGAGCGGAAGAAGACGTCCCGCAGCTCCCACCCCTCGCCGCCGCCGCCGCCGGGGGACACGCCGAGGCCGAGCCCGCCCCGGTACTTCTGCCACGGGAGCCGGAAGACCCCCGGCGGCCGCCGCGACGCCTCCCCGACGTCGTCGTCGTCGTCCGCCACCGCGGCGGCGGCCGCCTCCTCGAACGGGAAGTCCGGCGCCGCGGCGCCCTCCTTGTCATCCTCCTCCCTCGCGCGCTTCGCAGCCTTGCGCTCCACCGGCCGCCGATC
Organism: Echinochloa phyllopogon; assembly: GCA_033239725.1. Taxonomy (NCBI): domain Eukaryota; kingdom Viridiplantae; phylum Streptophyta; class Magnoliopsida; order Poales; family Poaceae; genus Echinochloa; species Echinochloa phyllopogon. Next base: position 40,618,970 of record BTCW01000002.1, on the reverse strand, counting down.
CATGCGCACGCCGGCCGCTGACACTGCACCGCATCAGAGATCCAGGATTTCAGAGCGCATTCATTCATTCTCGCATGCTGCTGCATGCAGGAGAGACGCCAACACCTACACTGCACCATGCAATTGATACGGGAACAAGAACAAGAACCCTTGATGATCGAATGGATGCTGCATGCGTACGCGTACCTGAACCTGAGACGAGAGGAGAGAGGAGATGAGGAACGGAGCTTGGAGAAAGAGAGCAGCGAGACTTGGTGGTGTCGTGGGTATGTGCGAGGGGGAAGAAGGGTGGTGCCGGCCGGGCTGGGGCGACCTAGCTAAGAGGGCGAGCGCGGACGGGCGATGGAGCGTTTCGCACGCACGCCACGCCACGCCACGGCAAGGCTCGCGCGCGCCGGGCTGGCCGGCCTATATTAACCGAACGGCAGGAGGGATGGATCGGAGCCAGCCAACAACTGACCTGTGAGACCACGTCTCACTCACTAGTGCGCAACTACTGCATCCAGATTTGTACTCGTCCTGCATAGCATACGCATGCTCGATCCTTGCTGAGCGCGTGATGCACGAACAGACCCCGAGATCGAGGGCAACGACACTGTAGCCACGTACTGACGTGGTAGCTAGCGCCGTCAACTGCGAGCCAAAACCGGCGCGGTGATTGCTTCACAAAGGCTGCACGCCGCTGCCATGGAAGAGCCGGCGCGCGTAAGTGCTTTCCGGCCGCGGCCGCGACGCTTTGCCTTGTTTGTTGCTGGAGCGCTTTCTCTCTCGGGCGGGGTCAGCAGGGACGCGCCCGTGCTTCGCCAGACAAGGAAAAGAGCGACCGGCGACGGCGAGGCGTGGGTGCCGCAGCAACCAGGGAGCCAGGGGAGGGGGAGGATCGCGCGCGTGCACATTTAGGCAGGAGCAGCAGCAGGACGCGCAACCGCAAGTGGCCTGGCAATGGCAATTGGCAGCAGCTCCCCCGGCGCGGCTGAGGCCCGGCCCTCTCGTTTTGGTCTTCCACGTACGGCAAAGGCAAGGCGGGCTGGCCGTAGGATGCAAACTTCGGAGTGTACGCCACCGGCACGCGCTTAGCGAAAGAAAAAGAATGCCGATCTGGGGAGGTAGCAGCAGACAGAGGTGTGCAGCTTGAGGATAAGCGTAGTGATGAATTCAGGATGGACAATAATAGAGTGCGCCGATGGAGATCGCCAATTCGTCACGACCTATTTTACTCAGACCTGTTCATATTAAACATTTAAACAAGGGTAGGGGAAAGGGAAAACGGGAATTTAGGGGTTTGCAGCTTGTCTGAATATCATCTCGAGGTGTCACAAAAACTCTTGTCATGTACATCTGCAGGTAAGCAGTTTGCCTCTTAATTTCACCTACAGAATGGGGGAGCATGCCTCAAAGACTTCAGAGTGCACAACTGCACATCAGCAGCAGCATGCCATAGATCATGAAATCGTGCGATTGTGCAACACCCAGCTCCTGTCTTTCTCTAATCCTCAAGTCCCATACTCAGGAATCACAACATTCCATCATTGAAGGAGGTCTTCCTTTGCTTCTCAGAGGGGCCCCTTCGTCTCATCCACCAGATCAAAAGGGAATGGATTGTGATTGATTGAAAAATTATACCCCTGGCTTGAAAGTTGAAAGTGCTGATTTCCTGATACATTATCCTGCCGTTTGCCAGACCTGCAACTGACTTCAAAAAAGAGCTGTGCAATGGCAACTCAGCTTGGCAGGTTTGACGCAAATAGGCCAGAGACACAGCCCCCATAAAAAGGCATGGATATTTCTGAATATAATCTGAAAAGCAAAATGTGACACTGTCAGCTGAGGTAATGCATAAATAGCAAAACCAACCACCAATAGGGATTGTGAACTTATGTCTACACTAATTGTGTCATTGTCGAGAACACTGTCAAGCTACCTAGTTTATATCAATTCAGCAAAATGTATTATAGGAAAAGTACCTGAAAGAAAGCTATCCCAAGTGTGTTTCCAAAGAGAATCACAGTTCTGAGGCTGCATCACTGGAATGCTGGATGAATTTCCATGTTCCTTGCACGAACCCATGTGCTCGTCAGCTGAAACAGATAATAACATCGCTTTTGCAACATGAATTCATGTCTGCTCGAGTCACTTCCCTGACAATCCTCTTAAGGCTGCAGAGAACTCTTCCCCAATCAGAAAAGAATACATGGGCTCATCATGCAGCCTTGCTCTCTGTTTCTGCATGAACCCATAACCAACAAGCAAAACTGATGAACGTATAGCCTGTGTCATCCTGAACACACACATATTCAAGATCATCATAATCACCAGTAATCTCCACAAGAACATGAACCATTACTGAAATGGTGGAATCTATTAGTGTCCCTCACAATAATCTCCCTGTCGAAAACATTGGAGACATACTTGAAAGCAGAGTGGCAATCCCCACATATCCTAATGTTCTTCATGATCCGAATTGTTGCACCTGCAGGCATGTTGATCAGTGCAAATGCAAGTGCAATCTTCTCGCTATGGTACTGTAACTTTGTCGCCCTGTCAAGTTCATTTATGTGCAGAAGCACATAATCTGTATTTGGGACATAACCTGCTTTTCTTATCTTCATGTTTATCTCCTCCCACATCCTATATATCTCCGCTGAGTTGGGATGGTTATCGTCATCTGCCACAAACATGTGCACCGAATTCTCAATTTCAACCCAACTGCATGCAGGCTCCTTCTTTACACCAGTTGCCTTCATCTTCTTCCTCACTCTAGCCGCTTCATCCCACTTCCCTGTGGAAGCATATATGTTATACAACAGCACAGGTGGACCAGTGTCATCCGGATCAAGTTCAAAGACATGATCAGCAGCAAATTGCCCGATTTTAGCATTCTTATGCATTCTGCAGGCCCCAAGCAGGGCTCCCCAAACAGCAGCTGTTGGTTTCATGGGCATTTTGAAGACAAAGACCAGGGCTTCATTCAGTAAACCAGCTCGACCAAGAAGATCAACAAAACTAACATAATGGTCGATCTCAGGGTCCACATTGTAGTCCCTCATCATGTCAAAGTAGTGCTTTCCTTCCTTCACCAGGCCTCCATGGCTACAAGCAGTCAAGATTGAAAGGAATGTTATCTGATTAAGCTGAATGCCACATTTCCTCATCTCCTCAAAATGGGCAACTGCTTCCTTCCCACGCCCGTACTGTGCATACGCCGTGAGCATCGTGTTCCAAGTAACTAGATCCTTCTGATCCACACGGTCGAACACCTTTCTTGCATCAATCATGCTCCCGGACTTTGCATACATGTCAAGCATTGTGTTTCCCACAAACGCAGTCAGTTTTTCTCCAGACTTTATCATATGTGCATGCACCCACTTGCCCTGCTCAAGAGCACCTATACCTGCAAGGGCAGAGAACACGCTCGAATACGTAAAATGTGTTGCCTCAAACCCATTCCTTTGCATCCCGGCAAACGTCATCAACGTGGTCTCTCCTTCACCCTTCCTCGCAAACCCAGCAATCAGTGCGTTCCAAGACACTGCGTTCTTCGAGTCCAGCCGGTCAAACACTGCAGTTGCCATGTCCATCTGCCCACACCGTGCATACATGTCCAGAAGTGCGCTCCCCACATAGACATCCTCATCCCAGTTGTACTTCAGAGCAAGCGCATGTATCTGCTTCCCAGCCCCACGTTCACCGCAGGCACCGGCCGCCTTGAGGAGGCTGGCGAACGTGAACCCGTTGGGTTTGAACCGTGCCTTGAGCATGTCGGGGAGCAGACCAACAGCCTCCGCCGGCATGTCGTTCTGCGCGTACCCGGCAATGAGCGAGGTCCAGGAGACCACGTCCCGGCTCGGCATTCCGTCGAACACGCCGCGCGCGTCCGAGACGGCGCCGCACTTGCAGTACAGGTGGATGAGCGAGTTGAGGAGGAAGGCGTCGACCGCGAAGCGGGAGCGGGACAGGTGCGCGTGGATGGTACGGGCATCGGCGAGGTTCTTGGACTGTGCGCACGCGGTGATGAGGGAGTGGTACAGGCGCGGGGTCGGGGCGACCTCGCCCGCGTCCAGGAGGTCGAGGGCACTGAGACCCGATGATGCGGAGCTGGTGGCGGTGGGAGGGGCGAGGTGGGCGGCCGAGGTGTAGGACTTGCTGGTTCGGCGGGGCAGAAGGCGGTCGAAGAGAAGCTTGTGGTGCTTTCTCATGGAGGAGGCAAGCTGGCGCCGGAGGCGGTTGGTGTTCGACGTTTTTTCCGCCGCTAGTGTGTTCGACGTTTTGCCTCCGATAAGTCCAAAACGAAATAGACCTATAACCGGCGCTTTCCATGTGAAGAACGAAAATAAATTTAAACGTAAAGTACCAATGTTATGGTGGACTTATGTATGCAATTGCATGACTTCACCCTCGAGAGTTCCCCTAATATGGATTCTATATAATTTAGATGTACATGAAACGCATTGTGAAATCCTTTGTCTAAACTTGAGCGATTTATGAGTATGCTATGCAGAGCAGAGGGTAAATTTGAAATTTAGAAGGACAGTTATGTCCATAATACATTAATTAATATTGCTTTATTGAGGTTTTTCTAAAGCCCGTACTGTGTTTTTCAAAAAGCCCATAGCAAGCCCACTTTACTTTCACGATATCCCATACTCGGGCTCCTTCCTGCCGCTGGTGGACTCCGCGAGTCAAACGGCCCGACCCGGCCCGTTCCAAGGAATCGTCGCCGCGAAGCCAAGCCGCGGCCGCCGAAGCGTCGCCCCCACGGGACGGGACCAACACCACCACCACCCCTAACCGGCCGCCAAACCCAACCAATCCGACGGGACGACCGCACCCGAATCGATTCCCCCCACCCCACTCGGCGACTCCCCCTCACCGCGCCCTTCTTTATAGCCCCCGCCCGCCGGCGCGCCCAGCCAAAAGCAAAAGCGCCTCGCCTTTTTCGCGTTCCCCGTCTCCGAGAGGGGAGTCCGAGCAGCGCCCGCGGCGAGAGAGGACAGGGAGGAGGAGGAGGAGGAAGCGTCGGAGATGTGCTGCTGCCCGAGCAAGGCGTGCTGCATCTGCACGCTGATCGTGCTGGTGCTGGTCGCCGTCGGCCTCGTCTTCGGCTTCGGCATCTACACGCGCGGCTTCCACAAGATCACCAGCAACATCCACCTCGACGACCACCACCCCGCCTACGGCTCCTTCCGCGCCCACGGCCTCTTCGCCCCGCCGCCGCCCTACTAGAGGTAGACCGCCTGGCCGCCCGCCCCTCTCCGGGATCTACTAGGGCTCCGCTCGCCGCCGCCGCCCTCGATGTCGATGGAGTGAGTAGCTGGGCGACATCCGCCGCGCTCGCCTGTAAAAAGTAAAGGGAATCTTTGGGATTTTTATCGTTTGCTGCATTTCGGATTTTCGGTTTGAACCAATCGATTGGATTGGCCACTGGTGTTATTTGATTTGTTGTAAAAAAAAAAACTGATGATTGAGGCATAGCGCCATTATCCCGTGTTCCCTGCTGATCTGTGTTGATTTGCCCTGCTTGCCGGCGTCAATCAATCTGGGGGCCGTGTTGATTACTCATTTGTTTAGCGCCGGGCACATGGATGGTCGGAGTTGGCTTGGTTTGGCGATCTGAAATTTGCTTGTCGCGTGTGGCGCCGCTCACGCCAACCAACATGTGTGTGGGTTTGGCAGTGGTGGCACGCGAACCCACGAACTCCTTGGTGCGTTCTCTGGAGTCAAAGCGCTCGCTCGACAGAAAAGTTGAGAGTGCCGTTTACGCCAATCCACTCGTGCCTCAACCTTGAGCGTGTTATGAACAACTGCTCCTCCTAATGATGTTGACTGGGGAGGGGATGAGTGGAGTCGGTGGTGAATCCAAAAGGTGGTTTCCGTTGGACTGCACGTCCCACTTTATTCGCAACGGTAGCATTTGGTGGTGCCGCTGAGGGCTGAGCAATTTGTCCAAACGGCTGGTACTCTGAGGCGGCTGGAACTACGGCTAACCGTTCGGTCATGAACGCTGAAAAAGAGAGGAAAAACAATACGCAGCCGGCTTCAAATTCAATCGCGTACGGGCTCCATCCACATGAGCAAGTGGCATCTACCGCTGTGAGGTTTTCAATAGAGCTTTTTTTTTAAAAAAAATGTGATTTTCAGTAGAGTTGCCGCACTATGACGAGAACATTTTTTTTACAAGATGAAGAGAACATTTATAGTAACAAGTCCATCTAATCTTCTTCTCTCAAATGCACCATAGTGTAATCTTCTTCTCTCAAATGCACCATAGTGTAATCTTCTTCTATGCCTTCTCTACTTAGGGCAGAGCTCCTCCCGAATTTCCTAGAGAATGAGCTCTGCTAAACAGGGTCTTAAATGCATACTAGTAATCCTTGCAATGCACATGGCATCCGTGAATGATGATCATCGTCTCTCTGCCTAGCTAATAAGCCCAAATGAACTATAGAGAAACATACCAGCATTTAAAATTAATAAATACACTATGAAGTCATTTCGTTATAGATTTAACGAACTAATTTGATATGTAAATGTCCTTGTATTTTTGTATAGAAGTTTGACTTAGAAAAAAAAATTAAAATGACCTACACACATTGGAACCCGAACGAGTATATGCATAGCGCTCTCTCGTACTATACTCATGTCTTGTGATATCTCGTGCTCACCACCATGAGGTTCCTAGTCGTGGCACCAGCTATCTATTTCACCCATGAGAGGCATCCATTATCTCTTGTTAATCGCCATGGACTCCACGGTGGTTCCGTGCAATGGCAAGCCATTCCCGGGTCCCATGACACCGGCTTGATCATGATACAATCACTTTTGGACATTAAGAAACTTTGAGTTTAAGTTGTGACAAAATCAAATGCTATAATTTTCTAATGATGAAGATCAATTCTGGCCGAGATCATCAGATTTTTATTACAAAGTTGTAATAAAATCAAATGCTAAAATTGTGCTTTTCAAACATAATCCTTGGACGAAGTAAGTTTCGGTTTTTTTTCAAAGGGCGAAAATTGGATATTTTTTTACCACCATTTGACAAAAATTGCTGTTTTCATCCCCTCATTGAGTGAATATAATTTCGTACTTTCAAGTGGCTAATTTATTTTATTTATTGTTTTAAAATTGCATAAGCTAACTTTCATCATTTTCTGCGAAATGCTATTTTTCATCCTTTGAGTCGGACATGGATATATTTTTACGTCTTTCTAGTATCCAGGGTCATTTTGGTCATAATTAACCAATCAAACAGTATATTTTTTAAAAAAAACCTTTGAAGTACACATTTTCTAGGTCTTGTTTAGATCCCAAATTCTATCCCTAAAGTTTACTGTACAAAAAGAAGATTCTCATCACATCAAAATATCGGCACATATATGGAATACTAAATGTAGATAAAATTAAAAAACTAATTGCACAGTTTTGTTGTACTCTACGAGACGAACATTTTAAGCCTAATTAATCAATTTTTGGATGATTTTTCACACATACAAACGAAATGATACAGTGCGCACGCACTCTAAAAAAAATCAAAGTTTGGCTTTCGAATTTGGGAACTAAACAAGGGCTGAGCTTCTTTTTGGCTATTTCATCTAACAATTTGGACAAACGAAAAAGGGATTCAGACCACTAAATCAAAAAAGCAGGGACTAAAGCCTCAGTGAAACTTTAGTCTTTACCGGGAACAATGGGATCTTTCGGTCATATATGTATCTCATCAACATAAGTTGTATCCAATCGGCACCGTGATTGAGTTCGACCTCAAACCGAACGTTCTTTCCGATCCCGATTCCACTCCAAAGTTCAAACCCAGACCTTGCATTATTATTGTAGACTACATGGCGTAGTTGCAAACCGAGAGCTCTCGCACGCGCTCTCTCCTTCATAATCCAGACCACAGCCGATCGATTTCCCACAAGACCTAGAGTGACGGCGCGCGCGGCGAGAGGAGGGAGATTTCCATCCTTGGTCGTGTTCACGGTCGATCGCCATGAGCTGCACTCCGGGGATCGACGACGACGTGATGATCAGGGGACGATCCGTGCAGTGGGTGGCCGTGCTCGGGCCCCACCAGTTGATCAAGAAGTCGAACCGCTTCATGATGGGAGACTTCGTGCTGGGAGACTGGCCGTGGTATATAACAAATTAATCGCAATGTCCTGATGATGATGAATATATATCTAGCCCTTAATCGTTTGGTTTCTGACGATCGAGGTCTCTGAAATCAACTGTTCACGCAGGGAGCTAGCGGTGCTGAGGCTCCATGCGAGCACCTGCGTGAGGCTGACTTCGCCGGCGCCGCCGCCGAATTCTCTCGTGGAGCGCGTCGCGTCCGTCTCCGTCAGCGTTGTCAATTTAACACAAGATCCACCGACGACATCTCTTGCGAGTAAGTTAATTTGGCTTCTACTCTTAGCTTGGACTATTTATGCTAGTTACGTACTTCCCGTTTTACCTTTTTTTTTATGAGAAAAGTCCGGTTTACACCCTCCAATTAGCATGATAGTTCGATTTTCAACCTTTAACTAGAAAACCGGGTACAAAGGGCCATTCAACTATTAAAACTAGAAAAATTTGGTCCTTTGAGTGGTTTCAAAGGTGGTTTTCCATTTTACAAAAAATAAAAAAAATCTGATTGATCTAAAAGTCGTAGCTAATTTATTTTAAATCATAAAAATATGAAAACTTTACCAAAATATAAAAAAATGTACCAATCTATTCGTGTTGCATTTGGAGTTATTTTGACCACATCCAATACAATGTAAAAAATAATCATTTAAAAGAAAGATATGCATAACTAAAAGCAATAAAACAATAGGACACATGCATATACATGATAGGAATTTCTCAGGCCAATTAGAGTATGGATACACAAGTTAAATTTTTATAAAAATTTTGGTACTAGTTTCAGATTTTTCTGATTTAAATTGAATTAGTTATGAATTTATTGATTATATCAAAAAATTAAAATTTCTGAAAAAATACAAAACCACCTTTAAAACCAACCGAAGGACTAAATATGTCCGGTTTCAACAATTAGATGGCTTTTGATATCTGGTTTTGTACTTTAGGGTTGAAAATCGGACTATCATACTAATTAGAGGGTGTAAAGTGGACTTTTCCCTTTTTTTAATTTACACGGGAATGAAGAGCGTGATTCATACGTACAGGAGTTGAGGTCGAACTGGATCGTGCCGGTTCCAATCACGGATTCTTATGGGGTGCAGCGGGCGTTGCTGGTCCTGCAAGACTCGAGATTGAGATCAAGTTTATCGACTTCAAAATAAGAAGAAATAATGTACGCAATCAATTCCTGATCCGCTGCCAAAGGTTTAGCTAGCTTACGGGTTTCGATCGAGGAGATTTTACAAGTGTTTTCTTCTGAATGGTGCAGGGTCCTCCTCTAACGTCTTCCCAGATATCCTACCGAAGAACGAACGTTTGCCGTACGGCGGCGCAGTCCGGTCTCGCCCGCATGCTCCACTCAGACATCCTCACCGACATCGTCGTGAACGCCGTCGGCGGCAGCATCGGCGCCCACCGCGCCGTCCTCGCCGCGCGCTCTCCGGTGTTCGAGAAGATGTTCTCGCACGACCTGAGGGAGAAGACGGAGTCCACGCTGGACATCCCGGACATGTCCGCCGCCGCGTGCCGGGCCTTCGTCGGCTACCTCTACGGCGACCTGCGCGGGGAGGAGTTCCTGGCCTACCGGGGCGAGCTGCTCCACGCCGGCGACAAGTACGACGTCGCCGAGCTAGTGTGGGCGTGCGAGGACAGCATGATGGACGACGTGGACGTGGAGAACGCGCTCGAGAGGCTGCACACGGCGCACCTGTACGACCTGCCGGAGCTCAAGAAGTACTGCCTGAGTCTGCTCAGGGATTTCAGGAGGATGTGCGAGGCCCAGGAGGGTTTCGATGAGTTCATGCGCACGGCGGATCCGGATCTTGTAGCTGAGCTCAATGAGAATCTACAGGCGAATAACTCAGCTAGGATGAGAAGTAGCTGATGTACCAGTAGTTTCAGGCCGGGTGTTTGTAATTTCAGGAGAAGTGGAGCTAGATCGGGGTTCCAATCGCGGACTTGTATGGACTATGCTTAATTTTGTTTCAGCAAGTTTTGTTATCAACTTTATCGACGTCAAACTAAGAAATGATGTAAGAAATTCCTGCCCCTTTCTGATTGTGTGATATAAACTTTGCGATCAATGACAGCATGGATACTGACAATCAATTAGCTTGAGCAAGAACCATGATCTGCTGCAAAAGTTTAGCTTATATTATCCTGATATAATGTAATATAACGGTGTTATACCTTCTTATCACAAATATAAGTAGTTTTAGGTTTGTCCCATGTCAATTTTTTTGAACCTTGACTATCAATAGCTAAATTATAAATTGTTTTACATATAATTTTTCTATTTAAGCTTGTAATTTTTTTACAGAGATTTCTGGTCAAAATTTTCCATGTATACCGTGTGAAGGCACTAAATTGTTTATATTTGTGATGGGTGAGAGTATATAAAAACAAAGTATACATAACGAAGAAGGAAGGGATGATAACCGTGTTGAGTAGCTCTAAAGCATCTCAAGAGATTAGCTAAAAAGACTAGTCAAATTTAGTGATTTAGCTACTTAAAAAATAGATTTAACTAACAAATAACAGAGTAATCCAACAAATTCTGTAAACGTGGCTAGTGAGGTAGGCTAGCTAAAAATAGCTAGCGAATGAGGTGGCATGGAGAGCCACTAAATTTGGAGGGTCATTTACAGGAGTATGTTGGAAATATTTTTCTCTAATACTCTCTCCGTATCGAAATATTTGTCGCCATTGACTTTTTTCTACAACTTTGACCATTCGTCTTATTCAAAATATTATGCAAATACCATCCATTTTGTTTGTCACATGCTTTACTATTGTAGGTATTTTAAGCTTGACTTACCCTTTTACATATTTGCAATAATTTTTTGAATAACACGAATGGTCAAAGTTGTAGAAAAAAGTCAATGGCGACAAATATTTCGATACGGAGGGAGTAATAGCTAACTTTAACTTTCAAAAATGATTTAACTTTAGAAAACGACTAGAGTTAAATCGTTTTCGAAAGTTAAATTTAGCTATTATTAGAGAAAAAATATTTCCAACAGACTCTGTAAATGACCCTCTAAATTTAGGTCCTTTGCCCGGTACTGATGAGAGCTAGGGTTCCCAATCTTCCGAAAGGTTCTGATGGCTATCGATTTGATCGGAGACGAAACACAAATCGATCCGGCTTCCGTACAACACGTTCCGAACCCCGCAATCGCAGCACCACGTCTCCTCAAGTTATCAATCAACGTTGCATGGTTGACCTCGCCAATAAAGCTAATCCTTGCCTGCGAATCGAAGAACACAAGCAAGAACAAGAAAGAATGCAACACAATTGCAGATGAATGATTAAGCTCACGAGTTGGGGTCTCACAAACCGACGAATCGGCGAAACCGTTCTTGACAGAATAATCTAAGCAAAACCCAAACCCTAATGGTTGGTGGCGGCTAGCTAATATAGACTCAAGGGTCGTGGAAAGACCCCTGGTCGCGCCCCTAATGGGCTTCCACACAATACACGGCCCAAAGGCCAAAAGACGGTGACGCAGCACCGAAACAGATTCTGGACGTCAAATTGTTTCGTCAATTCCCGTTGACTCCGGACTAATTTTGACACGAGACCGGTTCCATTGCAAAGATTATCTTCTTAGCTTTCCAAGCATATAAAGAACGTCCAAATCCGAGCCCGTATGCAACCTGGGCGTCCGATTTAACGCTGACTGCTACAGGACTTCAAGGTGGACTCGAAGTCGACTTGATTTGGGCCTCCACCTTGCCTTGCACGCCCTTGCTGATCCTCTCCCCCTTGAAGGCATTCTCCAACTGTTCTATGGTCCTCTTCATGGTTCCTAATTATAATATATTCATTAGATAGCAATCTATTCTCATAATCACTTAGGAACGAGCTCACCTCTAAATTCAATTGTCGCGCGCGAGCTCTAGTGATTGGACCTTAAATGATCAATGGAGGATTGTTGTGTGTATCCATAGGAGTGATGCCCTCATCAGGTACAGTATAGCCTTGCCTGGCAAAGATACACAGAAGATCTATGCGTTTGGATACTGGGTAATGCTGCATCGGGGCTTGTGTTGTCCAGGTTTTTGCTTGCTCGAGAGCAAATTTCCCTCGCCTGGCCGAGCAAGGATTCGCTTGCCTCGTCTGGCAAGGCTAGGCAAGCTAGCAAGAGAACCGAACACTCCATTAGTGGCTTCCATCCCACCTCATTCGCTAGTTATTTTTAGCTAGCCTATCTCACTAGCCATCTTTGCATAATCTGTTAGATTACTTTGTTATTTGTTAGTCAAATTTATTTTTAAGAGTAGCTAAATCAATAAATTTGACTAGTCTTTTTAGCTAATCCGTTGAACATGCTCTAAGAGGCGGTCGTTTTCTAATTATGCAATGGAAAAAAGGACAAGATTTTAGACTACTGTGATAATTCCAGGGATTGATGATGAATGGGTCAGCATTATCTTAACGATAATGGATTTGGGCCTTTTCTGTTGTTCTAATACTTTTATTTTTTTCTTCTATTATTTTCTTCTTTTTCAAGGAACCTAGTGTTTTCTTCTGAATATGTATTTTCAGTACAGGATGGTTCTCGCGCATGCTCAGCGAAGGCGTCCTGACCGACATCGTCGTGAACGCCGTCGGCGGCAGCATCGGCGCCCACCGCGCCGTCCTCGCCGCGCGCTCGGCGGTGTTCGAGAAGATGTTCTCGCACGACCTCAGGGAGAAGACGGAGTCCAGGCTGGACATCCCGGACATGTCCGCCGGCGCGTGCCGGGCCTTCCTCGGCTACCTCTACGGCGACCTGCGCGGGGAGGACTTCCTCGCCAACCGGGGCGAGCTGCTCCACGCCGGCGACAAGTACGACGTCCCCGAGCTGAAGTCGGCGTGCGAGGACAGCATGATGGACGGCGTGGACGTGGAGAACGCGCTCGAGAGGCTGCGCACGGCGAACCTGTACGGGCTGCCGGCGCTCAAGAGGTACTGCCTGAGGTTCCTCAGGGAGAGGCGAATAAAACTGAGCTAGGATGAGAAGTAGCTGATGTACCAGTAGTTCAATTTGATTAGCACGCGCCGCTTTTGGGTCTTGCTTAAATATCGTCAACGGAAGCTGCCTGTAATCAATCTGTTACCCGAATTCACGCCGCCATGCATGATGTATCTCATTCTCTTCTTTCCAACCCCTTCCAACCATTGATTGCCTGTAATCAAACGCGCGCTCGCGTGCCCTGCCCTCCGCGATTTCGCCTTTACCGTCACTCCACCAGGGCTCGTCGTCGACGGCGGCCGATCGTCATGAGCTCATGGAACGACGTGAGGACCGCCGGGCGATTCGCGCAGTGGGAGGTCGTGCTCGGGCCCAGCGTGAACAGCAAGACGTCGAACCCCTTCGCCATGGGAGCCTGGTCATGGTACATACTGCTTACCAATGTTTCATCTTTTCTTGTATCTTCCATTGTGCAGATATATCTAGCAAAGCTAGCTAGCGATAATTTTGCTCTGTTTGAATTCTGAATCGAAGGCAACTATCGGTGAAGCGAGACTACGCGCACACCCATGTGAGCCTGTTGTCGCCGGCGCCGCCACCACCGGTTGCCGGCGGCATGGGCCGCGTGGCGTCGGTTTCCTTCCAAAGCTTGCGTCACTGCCATGACAGCAGATCCGCGGTCGTGGCGAGTAAGCTCCTCCTGCAAACTCCCTGTTTCCAGATCGATCACACCTATAAAAGGCCTAACGGGAAGCGTATGGGTGTTTGTAATTTCAGGTGAAGTGGAGCTAGATCGGGGTTCCAATCGCGGACTTCTATGGACTATGCTCAATTTTGTTTCTGCAAGTTTTGTTATCAACTTTATCGACGTCAAACTAAGAAATGATGTAAGAAATTCCTGCCCCTTTCTGATTGTGTGATAGAAAATTTGTAGTCGATGAGAGGATGGATACGGACAATTAGCTTGAGCAAGAAACTTGATCTGCTGCAAATAAAGTCGAGCATATATTACCCTAATATATAGTATAACGGTGTTATACCTTCTTATCACAAATATAAGTAGTTTTAGGTTTGTCCCATGTCTTGACTATCAATATCTAAAATTATAAATTTTTTTACATATAAATTTTCTATGTAAATGTAATGGTGATGGATATTTTGGGGGTAACTAGGCCTTATGCTTTGCCAAGAGCTTGAGAGATTGAGGGAGACTAGAATTGTTTCTTCATTGATTGATCCCTTGATTGATACAATTTCTCTCATTATATAGAGAGGTTTACTTGACCCTAAACAATAGAATCCCAATGTGGTACTATTATCTATAACTAATCCTAACCTAATCAATTTATCTTATTCCTTTCCTAACAAACTAAATCCATCTAATCTAATCTGATGGTACTGTTTACGCGGTACTGTTCCGCGTGGGCCCTTGGGCTGGCTCCGCCTGCTGGCTGCCCATGACAGTAAACTTGTAATCAAAATTTTCCTTGTAAACTGTGTGAATGCACTAAATTGTTTATATTTGTGATGGGAGAGTATATAAAAACAAAGTATATACTTAATGGATTAAGAAGGAAGGGATGAGAACCGTGTTGAGTAGGGCTAACAAGAACTAGTGCTCGTTTTATAATTATGCAATGGGAAAAGGTATAAGGACAAGATTTCAGACTACTGTGATAATTCCAGGGATTGATGATAAATGGTTGCATATAAGGGACCGGCTCAGCATTATCTACCGATAATGGATCTGGGCTTTTCTGTTGTTCTAATACTTTCATTTTCTTATCCTAGTATTTTCTTCTGATTATGTATTTTCAGTACAGGATGGTTCTTCAACCTCTCTATGGCCCTCCAACCCAATAAACCAGGTGGTGCAGACTAGCGCGCAGTCTGGTTTCGCAAGCATGCTCAGGGATGGCATCTTTAGTGACATCCTTGTGAATGCTGATGGTTGTAGCATCAAGGCCCATCGTGCCGTCCTAGCTGCGCGATCACCAGTTCTGATGCGCATGTTCTCAACTGACCTGAAGGAGAAGGTGCAATCCAATGTGGACATCTCCGACATGTCCCTTGAGGCATGCCGGGCCTTTATCAGTTACATCTACGGCAGCATCACGGAGGAGGAGTTTCTGGCCCATCGGAGTGAGCTCCTCTCTGCCGGTGACAAGTATGACATCGTTGAACTCAAGAATTTGTGTGAGAACAGCATGATTGAGGACGCGGACAATGGCAATGTGCTGGACAGGCTACAAATGGCACATCTATATGGCCTGTCGACGCTCAAGAAGACATGTATGTGGCTGCTTGTGGAGTTCTTGAAGATATACGACACCCCAGAGGATTTCCATGAGTTCGTGCAAACAGGGGACCCTGATCTCGTAGCTGAGGTCATGGAAAGCTGCAGAGGTCAAGGTTATCGCCTACGACGCTGGCTGCAATACCAATACCCAGATTTGATCCAACCAGTTCTAAAGAAAGAAGGAGGTCAGTAGGTCACATCCTTTGAGGACTTTTCACTCTTGGATGAAGGCTTACTGAAAGCTCAAGCTAAATTCTCGATTACCTTTGATCACGAGGCCTACAAGATGTGCAGAATTGACTTGGTCATGTGCGTCAGCATCATTAACAAGCTTTAATGTGCTCCAAATGTCGTTTGCGTAGAAAGACTTTCTTAATGGATATATTTTTCTTTTAGTATACAGTATTTTGCTAATCTCTCTATTTTTGTACATTCATATGACCGGAAAAAAAATGCAAACGCCAATGCTCGTTTAGGTGGCATCTGGCATGGCTAGGCATAGGCAGAGCGCCACGGTATGCTTGTGCCTAGATATTTTGTAATAACATTGGTTGTAAATTTGTTGGGACATTGTTTTTGAAATCCTGCAGGAAGTTCTGAATTGGTAGTTTCACTTTCACCCGAATTCTCCTGAACAAAAAGAACTGTGCTAATTCGGCCGTTACAAATCTTAATGTTAGAAATTAAACTGAAATCTCAAAAGAAAGGGGAAGGAACATGACGAGTGTCGGGCAAATCCGAAAATTTTGTACACTTCAGTTTGAACGCACACGATTCGTTGTTAGTACATCGTTATATTTGTTGCTCATCAAGCCAAAACCATACCTTCTTTGGCCAGGCTTGGTTGTTCATCACCAATTCACCATGGATATGGCATGTGAGTAATGTGATCCTTACATATCTCGTCAAGCTACCGAAAGAGGCTTCTTCTTCTTCCTCCTGCTGTCTAGGACCCTCGCCACCAGGGGGCTCCTCACGCGGTGCCCGCCGGCGCCGTCGGACCACACCAGCCGCCCGAACACGTACTCCCCGGGCACGAAGAACCCTGCCCTGGCCCTGAACGTGACGGTGAACTGCCTCTCCTCCCCCGCCGCGGCGAACTCGAGCCTGCTCGGCCGCACGTCCACCGCCACGCCGCGCGGCGCGCGGACCCTGGCCTCGTACGCCGCCGCGCCGGCGCCGACGTTCCTCACGCGCCGCGTCACGGCGCGCGCGGCGCCGGTGGGCGACAGGTGCGGCACCGCCACGGACGGGTAGTTGAGGTCCTCCGGCCTCGGCGGCGCCCGCGCCGGGCACGCGTGCGCCGCGTCGCCGCCGCCGCCGCCGCCGCCCGCCATGAACGTGGCGATCGCCGAGGAGTTGTACCCCAGCGCGCAGAGGAAGGCCAGGTAGTCCGCGGCGCCGGCGTCGTAGACGAGGCCCGGGTCGGCGGCGCGGTTGGGCTGCACGTGCCCCGCGCCGTAGCCGAACGGCGTCGCCCGGAGGAACGACGAGTTGCTCATCGGCTTCCTCGTGTTGTCCCGCACCCTGGCTGCAAAGCATCGAAGCACGCACGCGCCATTAGGAGGGGAGGGAGGAAGAACTAGCTCGCAGACGACGACGGCGATATGCGGCGGTGGTGTGTTTGCGCGCCGGCCGGCACACGTACGTACCGGTCGTCATGATCGCCGACTTGATGGCGGCGGGGCTCCAGCCGGGGTGGAGGGCCTTGAGGAGGCCGGCGACGCCGGCGACGTGCGGGCACGACATGGAGGTGCCGGACTCGGCGTTGAAGAGGACGCGGCGCTCGTCGAAGGGGAGACCGGTCGGCCCCGCAAGCCCGCTGAACGCCGCGAAGATGCTGACCCCCGGCGCGGTGATGTCAGGCTGCCGGCAACGAGATGCAGGTGCAGTTAGGATCGGATGCAAGTTACTACAAGCAGGCTTGGTGAGTGAGCACGGGGCAGGAAATGTTTGGACCTTGAGGATCTGGGGCGTGACGGTGTTGGGGCCCTGCGACGAGAAGGCGGCCATGAACGGCGCCGGCTTCGTGTCCAGCGCCGTGCACGGGACGGTGATGTAGCCGGATGCCGACGGCCTGCACGACAGAACGGGGGGCTCAGTACTAGGCCACACCATTAAACAGAGAGAGAAAAAAAGATGGACCAACAAAAAATATAATTTGGGCCAAAAAGAAAAGATGGACTAAAAACAAAAATTTGGACCATGCAGGTCTCGAACCTGCGACCTTCGCGTTATTAGCACGACGCTCTAACCAACTGAGCTAATAGGCCACTTGTTAGTATTGAGAACGTAAATATATAAATTACCATGGTTACCTGCTCGAGTTCAAGTAGGCCATCAGAGCAACTCCATCCGAGTAGGTGATGTGAGTGGCCGGGAGCACGTGCGCGTCGGCGATCATCTCATTCCCGCTTGCCTCGTCGTTGACCAGCACCAGGCCAACTCCCCCGGCTCGGCGAACCGCCTCGCCTTTCTCCACGCGCGCGTTCTTTCCACGGATGCACACGACGATCTTCCCCTCGACCTTCGCCTTGTCCAGAGATCCTTCAATGCACAACTTCCTGCAGAATCAGTAGATGCACAAAAATTACATGACAATTGACTGTACATTTAACTATGAAACCAACAATTTCAAGCTTGCAAGTTTCAGTCTGGAGGCTCATAGATGCTTGCTTACGCTTGCTTTGCTGTTGCATTGGCTCCCTTTGCGTCCTCCGAGCTGATCAGCTGGTAGTACTTGTTGGCAGGAAGTCGTGTTGGTGAAAGACTCTGCCCCTGCCAAAATCAAATTCTGCATCCCGTCAGATAAGGAACTGGAGCGATTGAATGAAGCCCGAAAGATGAATTCTGCCACTGACTCTGATCCGCCTGTTGTTGTCGAGGACCAGGTACGCGGGGAACTCCCTGTCGACGGTGCTGGCGCCGACGGTGAGCAGCCATGGCGCGGTGTTGGACACGGTGCCGGCGGCGGGGCCCGAGTTCCCCGCCGAGCAGACCACGGTGACGCCGTGGCTGGCGGCGTGGAAGGACCCGATGGCGACGCCGTCGCGGAAGTACTCGGCGGGGGAGCCCCCCAGGGAGACGGACAGCACGTGCACGCCGTCGTGGATGGCGGCGTCGAACGCCGCGATGATGTCGGCGTCGAAGCACTCGCTGCCGTTCACGGGGCGCCAGCACACCTTGTACGCCGCGGCGTGCGCCGCCGGCGCGCCGCCCTTGGCCGTGCCGTTGCCGTAGCCGAAGAGGTTGGCGCCCGGGACGCGCCGCCCCGCCGCCGTGGACAGCGTGTGCGTGCCGTGCCCGTCCGTGTCCCGCGTGCCCGCCGGCGCCGGGCTCGCCTGCTCCTGCCCCACCGTCGCCAGGTACCCCTTGTTGAAGAACCGCGCGCCGATCAGCTTCCTGCACCGCCGGCAGACGAACGTACACTGGCTAGCTAAGGATCTTGAAACTAAAACGTACTGCCAATAATGCAAGGTTAATGACGTACGGTGCGTCGGTGCTTAAGGAGGGTGGCTAATGGCAGTCAAACATTCCAGGACACTGTAGCCTGACAGAAGCAGAGGATTTGGGAGGGAGACAAATGTGATAGCATCACAAGGACGGACGGATGGTCCATACTCGCAGTCGCAGCGGCAGACAAGACATGCTGTGATCTCTGTCTGACCTCTGAGAATCCGCTCATGAGCGCAGCTCATCATCAGGGTTTTGGGCAGAGCTGCACTATAGATTGTCGAGCTAGCAGCAGTGCTACGCCGCATAATCACAAAACAGACGGTGCTTCTGCAGTGTTGCAGCATTAACCATGAATGCTGAATGGACCCCCCATCCATCTGTGCATTTTCAAAGCTTAATTTGTGCGTGGATTATCCCATCCTCTTGGAGCTTTTCCGAAGACGCATCGCAGGGCCGTGGGCGTCTGCTTGCGGCTTGTCGATACCTGACACCGTTGCTCGGTGGCCGTGATGCAGCGCCGCTGCAGCAGCGAGCCACGCAAGCGCGGTGTTCAGTTCCTGAGAGGGGACGTGAATTTGGGTGAAAATGTCACATCGAAACCCTGTAGCGCACGGTATCACTTTTTATTTATTTGTGGTAATCATTGTCCTATCATAACCTAACTAGGCTTAAAAGATTCGTCTCGTCGTGTACATCATGACCTAACTAGGCTCAAAACCATTTAATGCTCCATACATGAAGAAAGAGATTTGATGTGACAGTGAATAGTGAAGTTTAGAGAGAAAGTTTGGGAGAAGTTTTGGATTTTAAGGGAAGTGAACACCGTCAAAGAGGAGGACGAGCGCGGGGTTTGGCACTAAGCGAGCTCGATCCCCGAGAGGAGAGGACGAACAAACATCCGGTCATGTAATCATGGGAAAGCGCACGGGGCCGCGGTCGAAATCTTTCTGGGGTTGGAGGCGGATTGGGGCCCTGATGTCTGCAGAATTATGACAGCAATCTGTGGTGGCAATGGCAAAAGGCCACCAGAGAAAGGGGACATCTGCGTGCCCCTCACATGCGTGAGTCGCTCGCAGGGCAGCGCCACGCTGTGCTGTGCTACTACAATCATACAAGGAGATGTGCAAATGAGTGTGCAAGAATCGGAAGGGAGACGAGCGAGGCTCATAGGCTACAATGAGCCGTGGGCGAGAATAGACACATCTCCATCTCGAATACTTTAATGAACTACTACATCAGAAACCTGCATTACTCATAGCTCACCTTCACCTGTGGACACTAATTTGCTATGGAAAACACGAAAAACGGTTCCTGTAATGTGACACCAATCAAGCAAGATGGCTGGTTTCACCCCTCTTGGTCTAGCAAGGTGCATGCCTACCTCTTGGGAGATATTCCCGGACCAAAGGGACCCTGCAGGTGGCTTTCAAGGATCGTCAACTGAAAACTAACTAGTTTTAAAGCTGGATTGGGCAATAGGATGTGTGTGCAATCAGACTAGCTTCATTTTCTTTTGAACTGACACTTTTGGTTCATTTGCAATCCCCCGTTTATTAACGGACACTTGTTTTGCAAATGGCAGGAGTAACATGCGTCAATGGGTGAAACCTGGCGTGATCTAATTGTGCTCTTACTACGTATTACTAGCTGGCAGGTGAGGTTGTCCATCTAGGATTCTAGGTGTCGTCGGCACTTGCTTGTGAGTCGTATTTTTTTTTGCGAAAGCGCCTGGACGCGTATTTCATTAAGAGGAGAAGAGTTTTACAGACACTCATGAGACCATAGAACAAGGCGAGTTTGGTAAACCAATTGGAGTTCAATAAGGACGGTTTGCAGAGCATGCCTAAACAAAAGTCTCTGAAACTGAAGCGGCTCTTTTGTCACCTCCTGTTAGTTTACTTTCTACGACGCCGCGCTGTACCAACCCGGGAGGGCAAAGAACAGGGGTCAGAGGGACACTGTGTCGTTGCCACGCCCGGGTTAAAGAAACACGACCAGCCCAGCACAGATAGGATAAACCCACAAGGGATAATGGCGTGAACGTCTTTTACCGCTGCTACTGCCAGTAGCAGCTACTACTTGCGGGTGAGACGAACGAACCAGGCGCACGGCGGCCGATGCGGCGCCACGCACGGCACGGAGGAGGGATGCGAGCGAAGCAATGCAGAGAGAGGGGAGACAGACCTGTTGCAGCGAACCTGCGCGTCGTCAGAGGCCCGCTGGTCCTGGCAGATTCCCCGCCACCCCGCCGGCGCCGGGCCCATGCCGTCGTCGCTGAAGCTGCCGGCCTCCGGCCACACCCCTGCATAACACACCCAAAACATTACACATAAGATAAGCAAAGCTCTACCCGGGGCGGGGCGTCTTGTTTGTTTAATCATCTCGTCGCACGCGGGCATGGCCCCGCGAATACTGTAATGCCTGCCCCGCGTCGCCCCCGCGCACGGCAGCTGAGGCCTCAGGCCTGCTGGTGCTGGGGACAAGGAGACGACGGGCGGAGGAGGTGCCGAGCCCGAGACCGAGCTGGGGGTCGGACTTGACTCCACATGCGGGATTCCCTGCCGCCGCCGTGGCCGCGGCCGGCGCACGTACGTACGGCAGCCGCAGCGCAGGCGTCGAAAAGCCCTTTTCTTGCCTGGAACACCGACCCTCTCTACCTGCCTGCTTTTACCAGCAGCTCACGAGAGGATACACGTACTCCGTCCGACTGCGAGTATTTCTTTCTCGAAATGATACGAGAGTCGCACGAGACAACTGCGAGTATTTCTTTCTCGAAATGATACGTAGTAATGAGTGTAGCTGTAGTCTACGGTCTGTCCCTACAGTAAAATCCAAGCAACCTATACATAGAGGAGGCTCCATTGCTCGAGCTGGAGCTGCAGAGCAGCAGCAGCAGCTAGCTCCTCCGAGTCCGAAAAGCCAGTACAGTAGCACCCCCCGGAGAACTGTCCCAAAAGCCATGAAAACCGCTGCAGGCAGGCGGCCGTTTTTCCCACGGGGGTGCAACGGACAAGGCCGGCGCCGCTCCTCTGCGTGCGCTGCCGCGCCGCGCCGCGCGCGCGCTCGGCGCCACGGGCGCGAAAACAAAAACCCACCAGTAGTAGTCATGCATCACGAAGCGCGCAAGCAAGCGTTTGCGTCTGCGCGGCTGCGCAGATTCTGATTGCAGCCGGCTGCCAGCCTGCCGCCGGCCTCAGCCCTCACAAGCCAACAGAAGCATCGCAGTCGCGGCTGCACTTGCGTTCTCCGGCTTACACGGGCTGGCCGGGTGTCCGTGAGCTGGGCGCCTGGGGCACCAGAATTTGGAGTTTTGGACTGGTATTTTGGTCTCACCAACAGCCCAACACACATCTCATCTCTTAAGCCTCAAGCTTTGGATTACTACTTGGAAGCGCTCTTCTAGTAACCTATACTACTAGTTAACAGTGACAGGCAGGGTTGCGTACAGTGACAGCGCTCTGAAGAGGTAGATCGATCGGGCTCAGGAAAGCGATGGAGAGTGCGTCGTACCGGTGTCGAGGTTGCCGATGACGACGCCCTCGCCGAACCTCGCCTTGGCCCAGATGGAGTCCGCCCTCACCCGGCCGCCTTCCTCCTCCATCCCGAGGAACTCCCACGACCGCGTCGTGTGCAGCCGGTGCCCACGGTTCGGGAACACCGACACCACGCGTGGATGCCCTGCCATTATTATTTCAAAAGGTCACGGTGCAACAACGACAGCGGGGAGAAAGGAGAAACGGCGGCGCGCGGCGTCCGGGGAAGAGATGGATCGAGAACGCGAGCGAGGGCGCAAGCACGTACTGGAGACCTCCGCCGCCTCGTGCTCCTCCAGCGTCGCGGCGAAGCCGTTGATGTAGCGGGTGTAGGAGTAGAAGATGGCGTCCCGCGCCCTGGCCTCGCTGATGCGGAGCGCCGAGCCCAGGAGCGCGTAGTGCGAGCTCCGGGCGCGCGCCCGGCTCGACGCCAGCGCCGCCCCCGCCCGGCCATGCGAGTGCCCGCCGAGGTACACGACGTACGACTGCGCGAGATCAAAAGGGACCGAATGAACCACCATTATTATTGCTTTTTTCAGCAGCAGCACGCCGTAGTAACAGTAACAACCAAACACAGAAAGGGAGGAGCTGAGGGAGGGAAGAACAGTGGCACGCGCTCCACTCGCCTTTTTCTCGGCTGAGGCCGGCCGCTGCTGCAGAGCACCGGCGATCAGGAGCAGCGCGAGAGGAAGAAGAGCACGGCGATTTCTCGGACAAGCCGGAGCGCGCATCTCCCTCTGCGGATGCTAGCTCGGACTAGCAAGTAGGTGATGGTTACGGAGAGTGGACTAGTGGAGTGAGCGGCAATGGAGCGAGGATTTGAGGCAGGCGCTGGTGCAGTGCAGCAGAGTGGGGTGTGCTTGCCTGGGCACTGTTGGTTTTTTATAGGCAGACCAGAGACCAGACCACCCAAGGATGGATGGATGGCAATGGCATGGGGGTGGGTCTTGTCCCAACGAAAGGTAATGGGAGCTTTCTGTTTCTCCCCGAAAAGTCCCTTTTGGTCATTTGGTGACCAAAGCGGCCTGCCTTTCGGTTATCTCCCCACCCCTTGGCTGGGATTACGCTGATAAAAGATGAAACTTTTTGGAGATTTTCAGCTGGAGAGGTGATGGTGTCGTCCAACACTCCCCAACTCGTGAAAAACACTGGGGACTCACTGGGCATTGGCTTAAACTTGTTTTCTGCACCGTGAATTCTGTAACCCGCTCCACTAGACCAGGGATTTTTTTTGAAAAAGCCAAGTCCCCGTTTAGGAATGGCGTTTACTTGGACTATCTTGCGGTTAGTGCTTCAGTTCGCTTCAGTTCCTTCTTTTTTTTTCTAAGATGTGGTTCTTTTTCCAATGATGCACCATGACACCATGTCCATGTTGAATACCATGTGCAGTACTCCGTATAACCGAAATGAAGTGTATGTACTGCCAAAAAGTTGGGTTGGGCTGGTCAACCGAGTGCTGTTGTGTAGTGTAGGGCCCAAAACTTTGCTGGGGTGGCTTGGACTTGCGTCAGCCTATTACGCAAGCTCCAAAAAGCCTTTCTGGTCATCTGCTGAGGATGTGCAGAACCTTTGCGTTCGGATTCGGCACCTGTTTGCAAATTTTCTTGCACGGATTGCGGTCACAATCTTTGCAAGGCCAAAGTTTTTTTCTGCAAAGATGGATAAACATTTGTAGGAACTTATAATGCGGTGGCCAAAGTCGTGCAGTGGCTTTTACAAATGACAACCTACGAATTAGTACAATCAAGCCGTACTGCAGGAACATCGAAGCACTTGGAATTTGAACGACTTTAAACTCAAGTTGCAAAAATCATACAGCCTTGTAGAGGCCGGTAATGGCCTTCACCTCCGTGCTCTGAACAAAGTCCGGCTGGAATTCGTCACGGACCTGTGACCCAATGCCCACTTGTGGTCCGTGGTGTCGACGGGGTTCCGCGCCTCAGCGATCTACTCCACGGGGACACGTACCCGTAGTGGCCGTTGATCGTGCCCGGCACGAACCCCGTGTACCCGGCCATGGCGCCGTGGATCGCCGAGTGCGCAAGTCGCGTGCATTACAGGCCGTCGCCGGCGCCGGCCGGCACGGCGTGGATCCTGCCCGTCGGGTCGAACCCGTCGTGCCGTCGCCGCCGGCGGCATAGACCCTGGTTGAGTTGAACCCGCGACGCTCGATGCCGTCGACGATCCGGGCGAGGTCGAACCCGCCGCGGGACGTGCCGAGCGCGCGCGCGGCGTCCCCGGCCTTGGGCCAATGAGTGGCGCACCGCCGCGGGGTCGAGCGGCTCGTCGGAGTGCAACCTGCGGTAGCCGTCGCGGACGCCGAATATGGTGCTTATTTGGGTACTGAAGGGTGGCACTACGTGTGCGCCCCGTGCACCCGTGGTGCCTGCTCGGCGACGGCGGCGAGGACGACGAGGCCACTCCTCTGCGCATCCGGGGGTCCCCGTGAGGACACGGGAGCTTCCGCCTTCGCATTCGTTTGGCAGATGCATATATCCTCCGGGATGGGGTCAGATGCATATATCCTCCGGGATACCTGCTGGTGATACTACCCGTGATACTACCGCATTCTCATGCTTTTTGTGCGTTTCTTTCTTGAGCTCTCTCTACAGATGGCCAACCTTAGTATTCCTTGCAGTGGACAAAATGTTTCATAGATGATGCTGGTTGACACAAATCGGAAGACTCTAGCTGATGTGTCACTTTAGTGCTGAAATCGATATATCGTCTCCTAACAAATTGGACGGCTCATAAGAGCATTCATCCGTCCATGGAACGAAAAACCGAACCACAAATCCAATCCATCAAGTTGCTTGTTGGTTTGGTTGACCCACGGTTCAATATATAGAAGTATTACTTACTTTCTCTGTTTGTTTCACTTAGGCCAGTTTTAATGTACAGTCTAAAAACTAGGTAACTCCTCAAATGCTATGAAATTAGGTGACTCCTTTTTCACATGGCATGGCATTTTCTCTTCTCTCTCCAATATCTCACATCAAAAAATTTAATGCTATAAAACTCTTTATGAAATTAAACCCCACTAAGACTGGCCTTGGGGTTTCACCATTTTTTATGAAATTAAACTCTTTTTATAATATAATATAAAATTTTCATCATTATTTATCATAAAATTTTATATCAATCTAAATAATGATGAAAAATTCATGCTATATATTTTTTAAAATACTTGACACATTTTAATTTAAAACACCACTTATGCATAAAGAAAAAATTGACAACTTATAAAGGGGTAAATTGGGTGTAAAATAAATCAAAACATACTTTAGTGGGTTATATGGACTTTGTTTGTATTTAAGGGTACTAATTTGGACTTAAATCACACCATATAGTAGAGGTGGGTTTTAGGGTTTGAATTCTCGTCCTCGTGCCATGGGCTTTCAGATCGGTGGATTTGGCGTCGGGTGCGTAAAAAATGGTGCTTAACCAGATAAATAACCCCTCCTAAAATTTTTAAAATACTCCCTAATTGTGCCACGATTAATAATCACCATTCAATTATTTTCGAGGACACCCCTGTTTTTTGATTTGAACGGCTGTGGTTTTGGTCTCTCTCTCCCACCCGCGGCTTCTCCTCCTCCGGCCCGCCTGTCCGCCGGTCGCCGCCGCCGCCCACCCGTCCTCTCCGCCTTCTGCGAGGAAAGCCCAATCCCACCTACCTCCCGCTAAATCCCTGACATCCCAACTCTCTACTCCTCTGCTCCTGCTTCTAGCGAGCAGCCACAGTGCTTGAGCTCACAGCCAGCGCCGGCCGGGCGTGGCGGATTGGACCTTGGCGACCGTGCCTCCGTCTCTCCCAGAACGCGGGGGTCGGAACCTGTTCCTGTAGCAAGCCCGCGATCTTAACTTCGGCGGCGCCTGGTTGCCCCGACTTGAGTTGAGAGGCGAGCTCCAAGCTTTAGCATCATGCGAAGAAGGGGAACAGAGATTGGCTGCGAACTTGCGACGCAAGAGGTACCTTTGGATTCCTTCGAGCCTCAGTCTAGTCATGCATGTGCTGATCAAGCACTTAATTTTGCGGGTCAAATGTGCAGACATGGAAAGTGATAGGATTTATAGCCCACAACTTATTTTGGACTAATTTCTGTGAGCATTCCTTGAATCTGGTCTGAAGTTAACATTGGCCAAACCTAATCAATCTGAAGTTAACATTGATCAAACCTAATCAATTTTAGTGGACTAGCCCAAATGTTTTCCTCGTGCGCATGCCAGGGGCGGACCTAGAAATCCAAATCACTGGGGTCAACTCCATTAGTAGACGGGGTCAGCAGCACTATGAACAGTGATCTTATATGGAGTTTACATGATTATATCGTGGTCAGGGTGAGCAATGGTAACTGTAGGGAGTCGGAAGGAACTTACATGATGATTACATTGGGTAGCCAGCCATCAGAACACTAAAGACCTAAGTTCCCTCTGTTCCACTCTGAAATTGCAGGATACCTTCCTCTTTTAATAGGTCAAAGTCTTTGTAGGTGATGTATATGTGTAGTAATGGAAGGGTCTTTTGCCTGTGAGTTTCAGAAGAAAAGGTCAACTGTAATGGAATACTTTGTTAACGAGTTAGGTTATCTACCGATTATAGAGACCATATTTGTCTGCTACAAATCTGATATCCTTTGTAACCTAAATCTAAATTCCAATAAATTTTAAAATAGCTGAAGCTTGTAGTTGATACTACATGCCTCTATCTATATATATGCGTAGAGTACTAGCTGGGGTTACCATTGCAAGCATCAAATCTATACTCCTCTAGTCCTCTGTTTACTATCACAAACTCTGCTTAAGTTTTTTTTTGCCTGCCTTCAACACTGCCCTTCAGGATACTTTGGCATTCTCTTGCTTTACTCAAATGGACATATTTTCCCATGACTTGGTGTCAAAGACAACTTGATCAAACTTGTAAAGGTACAATCTCTCTCCCCCTCTTTCTTCTTCTCATTGCCTTAGAGCCCTAAAGTTCACAATATGAAAATTTTAAATCTACTGGTTTATTCAGGTTAGAGAAACCTGACCAAAATTTAAAGTTCTTTCTCTGTTGCAAGGAGAGAAATAGCACTCTTTCCGGGAACTTTTATCTTTATCTTACATTTTTGCCTCCATTCCACCCTGCTGAAATCATTATGGAAGTAACAGTGGCAGCAGGACTATCTACTTATTTATCATTCTGTCTTATGGTTCTTGTGCATTCATCTTATTTACCCAGCAAGTGCATGTACATTAATCATACCTCATCGTTTTTTTTTAAAGTTCACCCAATCTGCAGATATTTCTAGTGATTTAGAAGATCAGACTTCAAAACATTGGCTCTCCTCTAATAATTACATTTTTCCTTTAATAATTACATTTTTCTTATTAGTTAGCAGAGTTAGTATTTCCTGGTTGATTAAAAAGCTTGCATTCTTTTCTGTAGATGTGATGTAAAAGGGTGGACTTTGTGCCTGTGATTGAGTCTTGATTATTGCAAATTTCTTGTGCTGACATTCTGAAGTCAAACTGCATGAAGATAATGGTAGAAGTTTCTGTTCTTTTTGTCATACAAAAGATAGGAATAGCTGTGGCATGTGAAACTCTAAAGTTAGCTAAACCTTTGCTTGGAAATAATTCTGAGATGCGAATGGCACTTCCAGTTAACATGAAATTGATAAAAGATGAACTTGAAATTATTAATACATTTCTTAAGGAAATTGGCATGGATGGTTGCAATAGTGAAATCATAGGAACTTGGATGAGGCAAGTCCGAAGGTTGGCATATGATATGGAAGACATTGTGGATCAGTTCATGTATGTTGTTGGTGAATACCAACAGAAAGAGTCTTGGGCCTGTGTGAGGAAACTTTTCAAGAAACATCACTCTTTATTTTCACTTGATGAAATTGCCATCAAAGCAGATATAATAAACAAAGAGCTTATGGAACTTTCAAATAGGATAGGTCGTTGGACCAACCTAATATCTAGTGTGAGTTATAATCCTGCAACAAACTATGACAGTGAGCTACTATATCAACCTGGACATGACCATTCAATCAATGAAAATGAGCTTGTTGGGATTGATCAAAATAGAGAAATCTTGATTAAATCATTGCATCTACAAGATGCCTCCCTCCGGGTCATTGCTATTTGGGGTATGGGTGGACTCGGGAAAAGCACCCTTGCCAATAATGTCTACAAAAGTAAAACAATAACATCCAATTTTAGTTGCCACGCATGGGTTTCTGTTTCGCAGTCGAATAAAATTATTGATATTTGGAGAAACATGCTGAAAGAATTATCTGGAAATGACAATAGAACATTTGATGCTGGAAGCATGAACAGTGCAGAACTAAGAGGGGAATTAATGAAGATTCTTGATAAAAAGAGGTACTTGATCATATTGGATGATGTCTGGACAGCTGAAGCTCTTTTTAAAATTAGGGAGGTTCTTGTTGATAATGGGCTGGGAAGCAGAGTAATAATCACGACAAGGATTGAGGAAGTAGCTTCAGTAGCTGAGGATGATTGCAAGATCAAAGTAGAGCCTCTAAATGACCATGATGCATGGCTTTTATTTTGCATGAAGGCATTTCCAAAAACTAAAAATCATATCTGCCCCCCAGAACTACATCAGTGTGGTAAAAACATAGTGGAGAAATGTGATGGTTTGCCATTGGCTATTGTGGCAATAGGGAGTCTGTTGTCCCTCAAAACAAGGAATATTAAACAATGGCGACATTTTTACTACCAACTTATTTCAGAGCTGCACAATAATGAGAACCTAAACCATGTGGAGAAAATTCTAAATCTAAGCTACAAGTACCTGCCGAACTATTTGAAGAATTGTTTCTTATATTGTGCTATGTTCCCAGAAGACTATCTGATCCACAGAAAAAGATTGATTAGATTGTGGATCGCCGAAGGGTTTATTGAACAAAAAGGTGGTTGCAGCTTAGAAGATATTGCTGAAGATTATATGACAGAACTTGTCCAGCGAAGCATGCTTCAGGTTGTAGCAAGGAACAGTTTTGGCAGGATACAATGTCTTTGTATGCATGATCTTGTGCGTGAACTGGCCATTTTCAAATCTAAAAAGGAGAATTTCTGCACGATTTATGATGACACTCATGGGGTGGCGCAGGTGGGATTTGTTCCTCGTCGTGTGTCAGTACTCCAGTGCTGCAACAATGGCATTCAGTCCAGCATGGATCCATCCAGGCTTCGTACCTGCATATCATTTGACACCTCCATGACATCATGTTCATGGTATTCTTTTGTTCCATCTGAGTCTAAGTACCTTGCAGTATTAGATTTGTCAGGCTTGCCTATTGAGGCGGTTCCCGATTCAGTTGGGGTGCTATTCAACCTTAGGTTTTTGTGCCTCAATGACACCAATGTGAAGGAACTCCCAAAATCTATTACAAAGCTTCACAATTTGCAAACATTAAGTCTTGAACGTACACAATCACTGAAATTCCCACAAGGATTTTCAAAGCTGAAGAAATTGCGCCACCTACTTGCTTGGAAACTGCTAGATGCGACATATAGAAGTCTCAATAATTGGGATTCTATGGAGCCATTTGGGGGCTTCTGGAATTTGACGGAATTGCAATCCTTGAATGAAATTCGAGCAACTAAAGTATTCGTTGCAAAATTAGGAAACTTATCCCAGTTGAGGGCCCTTTCCATTACTCGTATAAGGAGTAGCCATTGTCCACAATTGTGCAACTCTTTATTGAAGATGCATCACCTTATAAGATTACACATAAGAGCAATCGACAAAGATGAGTTGCTCTTTTTGGAAGATTTGACATTGCAAAACCCTCTTGAAAAGCTCGATTTGGTAGGGCGTTTATCTGAAAGAACTTTGCAATCTCCATTTTTCTCTGCCCATGGAAGTCAACTTCTGCAAATGGAGCTAGCATGGTGTCATTTCATCAGTAGTCCAGTGGCACACCTTTCTAAATTGTCAAATTTAACAGAATTACGCCTTACAAGGGTGCACACTGATCAACAGCTAAACTTCCATGGAGAGTTGTTCCAAAAATTGAAGAAGGTAGTTTTATGGGATTTGCCACAGGTCAATCAAATATGCATACATGAGGGTGCTTTGGTCAGCCTCGAATGTCTTCATATCGATAGCCTCAAGAAATTGTGGGACGTACCTATTGGTATTGAATTTCTCAGTTCTGTCAAAGAAGCATACTTTACTAGGATGCATTCTGAATTTATAAGGAACCTTCAAATGGGAAAGCTAAATCATATTCCAAAGGTGTACTGGTCAACAGAAGGCAAGTGAAATCACCTTCCCAGCCAATAGTTTTATGTTTTGTTTGAGAAAATAATTTTATGCTTGCACTTTAAATATACACATCACATTATTGTGGCTTAATAGTTGCAAACAAAAACTTTTCGAAAGTGAAGCTTACTCGCCACATAGTGGTGCTAACTTCCAAGTTCACCATGAAGACTAGAATCCATTCTTTGATCAAATATAACAAGTAATGTTAATGAAAATCAGTTTGAATTGCACAAAAGTTTTTATTTCTGTTGACACAAGCAATCAGACAACTTTAGGTTTTCTTCAATTCCCTAAGCTTTGGGTAAGAAGAATCAGGAAATATCACAGCTGAACATTTTGCATTGCTAGATTATGTGCACCTCCACTTTATTTCTCCACTTCTCTATTTTTAAATGCAGGGGTGTCCTCAGTTGAAACAGAAGCCACTAACCTGCCTGGACCAAGCAGCACCAGCCCGCAGTGGCGGATTTTGGGTGGGTCAGGTTGGGTTTTCATCTAACCTTGCCCACGAACCCACAACGGGATCAATGCCATACTCGCTGAAGCACATGCGGTGAATTGATGTGATGCTACACTTCTGCCGTGGTTTCTTCGCTCATGGTGTGTCTCCAGCGAGCCAAGTCTTCATCATAACTTGAGGTTTCTACTGTGGTCACTACGGTGGTGGAAACTCCTGGGAAATTCATTTGGGTGGTTGTCAACTTCAAGGGCCGCTGGCAACTTGCCACTGTAATCTTATTTGACAGGATGCACCGTGTCGATAGTCTGGGTTCACAAGCTTCTTTACCGGGCCAGTTCCTTGTTGACTTCAGTTGATGACTTTGATGTCTGTCCAACCACACTGTTGCGCACATTGGACATCATACTACACACATATGGACTACTATTACAATGTCGTTCTTGTGTAACTCTACTTTAGCTGCCATTTATGCCGCATCGTAAATTTTGAATCCCTTGTTTAGAATTTTCATTCAGGTGGAATTGATTTGCGATGTGGTCTAGGAAAAATAAAGTGGGCACCCGAACGTGATAGATGAAAGACATTTACACCAAATGATCAAATTATTGTGGAGGAAATTCTGAAGAAAATACCAACAGTAACCACAATTCTTGTTCGTTGAAACGATGCTCACCTTGGCCTCTGTAAAGGCACATAATTACATGAAGAACACTCCATGGACTTCCCTTCCCCCTTCGAGATTTCGGTGAACACCTTCTGTGGACGATGAGGCAACGACGGTCAGAAGCAAGCAAGTAGGCGTGGTGTAAGCGTGACATACCCGGTGGGCGGGCTCGGCGCGGTGTGGTGGCGGAGCCTATGGATTTGACGGAGCTCACCCGGGCGGCGGGGTTAGCGGAGTTCATGGGCGGCAGGCCGGCAGCGATGTCGCTGGCACAAAACATTTTCAGAAACTCTGGTGTGGATCGCGATCGGAATACTCGCATAAATCCCTCTGCATATTTGCATAATAGCGGGGTTTGATTTGTGTAGATTTCTAACTTTGTAAGCATATATTATAGCATCTCCAAGAGTACCCAAAAAATACTTCCAATAATTAGTTTTGGGATGGAGATAAAAAAAATTATGGTGCTTGGAAATTTTAACAACCGTTCATCCCTCTAGATCTCTAATGGTTAAAACTAGAAGGAACCATGTACAAGGAACCGAACTGTGGGCTGGTACCTAAAATTGGTGGGCCAGGAACTAGGCCCAAAATTAATTGAAAGGGTAATTTTGTATTTTCGCTTAAGCATCGTTTGGATCATGTATGAAACCGTCGGCCCGATCCACACAGGACACGCGTTCAGAGACTCGGACGACCGCGTGATTCTTGGCCAGCGCTCGTCACCACCGCCGGCGGTGCGGCGGAGCAAATCGTGTCCAATATTTGCTCCATTTTGAGCCAAATTTACCTTTCTTTTAGCACTCCCAATCCTACAAAACAAACCGCCCACGAAAAAAAGGAAAATCCCGAGTTACTGTTCATGGGGAGAAAATCGACCGTGAGGCCCACATATGGATGATGTGACAGCCATTAAATCGTTCTTGGGACTAGCTTTTTAGGAACCGTTGGAAAGATAGATATTTTTTGTGTCCAATAATTTTTTATAACGTCTTAAAACTAAAGTATTGGGACTTTATTTTTTGGTCACTCTTGGAGATGCGTATAGAGCAATGCTTCAAGATTGCTGAGCGAGGGCCGAGGGGCATGCGGGTGCCTATTGTACTGTACTGGATATTTTACTTTCATATAAGAAGAACAGGTTGTACGTATCCATTATTGATGCAATTCGTCAACATGTTGGGTGCCCACTTATTAGTTATTACGATTTAGGCCCGTTTAGATCTCAAATTTCCACCTCAAAATTCACGATGCAAAAAGAAGATCTGTATCACATTTAAATGTCGGCACATGTATGGAGTACTAAATCTATCTATCTATACTATAAAGATCAAAAACTTTTGAGGCCGTCGGGTCCATAAATCAGCCATAGTAGAATTTTTACGAACCCATGATTTTCATCGGACTCTTTAGTCACACTTTCGAAGAAATCATAAAACGTTACGCCTCATCACGATAAAAAACACGCGCTTACGTGGAATCATCGAGTTCGTAACCAATACGGTCTCTGACCAACTATCGTTATATAATCTTATTTTCTATTAAACGCGTGTTTCTATTAAACGTGCGTGTCGCACGTGCGTTCTTGCTAGTATAGATAAAATCAAAAACTAATTGCACAGTTTTGTTGTACTCCGCGAGACGAACATTTTGAGCCTAATTAATCAATTTTTAGATAATTTTTCACACATACAACCGAAATGCTACAGTGTCACAATGATTACGAAAAGACCCTAAACTCCCAATCTCCACCCCTATTTTGCATCTAAACACGGTGTTAGATTGAGGAACTCAACTATTACGTAGCCCCTGGCTGTGCACAATTTATGGAAAAATAAAAAAAGATCACTTGATGAGCTATTTAAACAGAGACGTACGTGGTCTGCTGACCGGTTGTAGCATGATAGGTGTTCGTAGGCACGTCATCGTCGTCAGTGACACGTCGTGAGTAGCCGGGTTCCTGGTTCGTGGCCAAAAAGAACTTCTATCAAGTCAAAACCTCGGGGGAGCCGTTCGCCAGGGGTCGGGTTTTCAACTAGGGAGTACGCAGTAAGTACGGTAGTTAATGCGGTCCACGACTCCCAGAAGTCCCAAAACTAGTTCAGATTGGAAAAAGGTCCCAAACGCGGTTTCCTGGCCCATCGTGCTGGGCATGGTTTAGGCCTTGTTTGGATGTTGCAGTTTATTAAAACTGCAGTATTGAAAAACTACAGTTTTATAAACTTGAGCAATATAATACCATGGTATTTCAAACCTACAGTTTTTCTCAGTTTTAGAAAAAACTATGACCCGTTTGCCTGTTTGGAGTTTTGACGGAAATACTGCACTTTCAAAATTTGGTTGAGTGGACCAGTATACATGCGTTGTAGTATCTATTGTATAAATTAGTACTTTATTTCCGGCAACTAAGACAGTAGTAATAATAATATAAATATACGAGTAGTAGTCAAACACTGCCCTTTGGATCGGATCAGATTTTTTTTTTGAAAGATCAGATCGGATCAGATTTGCTTCATACTAGTCATGCATACTAATCTTTCCTTTTTGATCGGATCTTAAAATAATTTATGTGAGCTCCGGCAGCAATTAGTATCTATATATAGAAAAGTTCCACTGTGAGTACGGGTACAGATCCAGAGTCCAGAATACATACCCCACCATGTGGGGAATTTTCTTCAAGCGAAAGCAGAGAGATGATGATGAATTTGCTATCATCACTGGCTATAATCTTGGTAGTGCTTCTTCGTCAGATCCTACACCAATCCATGACTCTATCCTCACAGGAGAGCAATATGTGTCGGAAGTTTTGAAGGGTCATGAATTAATCTGCAAGAGAGAATTTCGGATGGAGAAAGCCATCTTCCATAAATTGGTGGATCTGCTTCGCGAGAGGAATCTTCTACAAGATACAAGAGGAGTTGCCGTCGAAGAACAGGTAGCTATATTCATGTATGCTGTTTCAAAGAATGCAAGCAATCGAGATCTGCAATGGCGCTTCCAACATAGCGGCGAGACAATAAGTAGACACTTTGGGGCAGTGCTAAGAGCAATGGTCATGTTATCTGGAAGGTTGATACAACTACCAACGGTGAATATTCCACTCAAAATTTCAAATAACTCGAAGTTTATGCCATATTTTAAGGTACCACATGTGTCTTTTATATACTATCATACGTATATTTTTGTCCTATATAGCTAGTTTAAAGTTTTAACAAGAATTATATTCTGCAGGCCTGTATTGGGGCAATAGATGGAACCCATGTTCCAATTTCCGTAGCTCCACGTCTACAGGATCCTTATCGAAACAGAAAAGGGACATTATCACAAAATGTCATGGTTGCATGTAATTTTGATAATCAGTTTGTACATGTTAGTGCAGGATGGGAAGGCTCAGCTTCAGACGCGAGAGTGTTGCAAGATGCACTGCAGAATAATTTTTATGTGCCTGAAGGAAAGTTTTATTTAGTCGATGCAGGATACGCCAATACACCAAACTTCATTGCTCCATATCGCAATGTAAGGTACCATCTACAAGAGCAAGGCAGGAGCAACCAAAGGCCACAAAATCCGCAAGAATTATTCATCCCATCCTCATCTCCATGACCAAAATCAAGTTCTGTAGCTTTTCTGGTTGTATCAGGTGATCCCATACCATAATCTGTACCACTTTCAGGGATACTATCTTCCTGTGAGGTCGAGTTTGCATTGCCCTTCCCTGATTGCCAATCTGTTGTCCTTCGACAGCGCTTCCCTTCTGCAACCTTACCTGATAATATGCAAGGTAAATCAGATTAGGAAAAACAGCACTGAAAAAAGTTACTAGTTTTATTTAGTGGCCCTCGCAGTTTGTAAACATATACCATCATAAATGTCATATAAATCATCATAATATGGAAATTGTCGGTTTCTCCACTTCTGTTGATCTTCAGATAACTCTTTCCACTTCTCATCAATGGCTGTTGCCATTTTTATTTCAGGGTCCCAACCAAATCCACTCTTGGACACAATTGATTTCACAATATTATGATCTTTCTTCAGTCTTTGCTCCCTGTCCTTGAGCTGTGGCACAGTGAACTTGGAAACAGGGTATTTATTGTTCAAGCGAATGACCATGCTGTTCCAACCTTCTTTAGTCCATCCATTCTGACCACGGTATCTTGCAGAGAGATGGTACTCCATCATGGAAACAAGAAATCCGGTTTGTGCATCACTCCAATGTGCTCTTGGTTTTCCTTTTTCCCCTGCAGTCCGTATGCCAATTATAAATGGTCACTTCATAAATCTGAGAACAAATTACCATTCTTTATCTTGAATTACACTGAAATTAGGAAAGAACTTATTTTGCCCTACATGTCTCTAATTTTATCACCACCTAGTAGTCAGTACTTTTGCTCATAACAGACGTACTGACCTAGACTCTTGCTTGCATTTGGATCTAAATAATTGTGTGAAACAAATTCAGACATAGTAATTGATTTGGAATAGAAAAAGGACAGATCAAGAAAGCATGCACCTAAAGTCTTAAACACGGTCTAGATGCGACAGAAATAGAAATCAAGAATCCTGCTCCACAACTCCATAGAGCCACGGCCGGCAACCCTGACAGCTACGGTTGGCAACGCCGAATCCTGCCGCAAGGAAACAAAAACCAGAGGCGCCGTATATAAAAGATGAGGGCAATCGTACCTTTCCTCTTTCCCCCATCAGCTTCACCTCTGCTTGCCATGGGAGGGGCTACTCCAGTGAGGGATTTTTTTTTTAGATCAGAAGAAGTGCTCACGAGAGGCCAAGAGGAGAAGAAAAAGAAGGCGCATCAGGAAAAATGCGCGCCAATGAAAAGGAGAACGTGCGTGCGCGCCAAACGGAGCCCGCGCGGCCGCGAGAGCACCACCTCTGTCGAGAAAAAAGAGGGTGCGAGCGGAGTTTCCAAAACGTCGAAAAAACTGTGGTTTCGCCAATACTACAGTTTCTAAAACTCCAAAGTTTTTACATCCAAACACCTCCATTCTTTCTAATACCTAGGTATTTCATAAAACTGTAGTATTTCTCAAAAACTTTAAAAATACTTTGTATCCAAACAGGGCCTTATCTGTGTCCTTGATCTGCCCATGAACATCCACTCCAACCGAGGTCTCTCACCCAGATTTCCACCATGTATTCCTTACTATACATCGAATATACCTGTATGTATGAGTATCCGAATACCGTGTCCATTCATTTCAACACGCGTCACGGCTCCCTGGCGATTAGTTTCAGCCCGCACCGGCGCTGGCCCAGCGACGGTTTTTTCAATTCGAAGCGAGCAACCTTTGAAAGTTATCTCTGCCGCCAAAAGGAAAAAAAGAAAGAACTTTGAAAGTGATATGATTTCATGACTCACGAGTTGTAATGGACTGTTCTCGTCCCGGGTAAGTCTTCCTTGAATCTGGTCTCAAGAAGTTTTCATAGGTCCAACACCAACCTAATTTATTTGAATGGACCAGAGGATACAGATGTTCTCCATATTGTGCTTGCAGTTATTTACAGCTTAGACAATAGTGGATGTAAATTATGACACTATTAACTAAGAGTCATCTATGATTAATGATTATTTGTCTTCAATCGTGAGTAAGCAAGGTATGAACATGTACACTAACTTACTTTCTGGCAGTCAGCTAGTCAAAGTCAACTGGAGTACTAGACCCAGGCTCTTAGTAATCATGACATGATGCAATAGGTCATTTGCGCTTGAATTTCGGAAGAAAATGTCAACTGTGTTGGAGTACTTGTTTTGCAGTTTAGGTTGCAGATAGATTGGGAATCAATATTATATCTTTTATTGACCTAACACATGTAATTCCCTGTAATTTCCGCAGTTGCTGAACCCACCAGCTTCAATACAGTGACAGCGTCCATCTGTATATATGGAGCAGTATGGAAGCGCGACATTGCTCATCAACTCTATGCTCCTCTGATATCAAGGGTGGGCTAACAGTACAAGTGTTAACTGAATACATTCAGGTCTGGGCAATGGTTGATGGGTACCCGCTGTCGCCGCATCTTGCGGACGTCTTCTCCTGGAAATGGTCGAGCTCTGGTTCTTTCACTTCAAAATCGGCCTACGAGGCATTCTTCATTGGTCGTAGCTTCACTTGGGGCCTTGGGGGGCTAAGCAACTATGGCGCACTCGTGCCCCTAACAAGTGCAGGTTCTTCTTCTGGTTGGCCATTCATGACCGGCTCTGGACTTCGGAAAGACTTCAGCGCCACAACCTTCCTAATTATGGTAATTGTGCCCTCTGTGCTCAGCATGTTGAATCTGTTGATCATCTGTTTCTTGGCTGTGTGTTTAGCAGGGAGGTCTGGCACCGTCTGTTCACTCTGTGCGGTATGTCAGGGATGGATCCTAGCCCTGGTCAGCTCTTGGTCGATTGGTGGCTCAAGCGCAGGAGGGCTTTACCCAAGGCTCTCAAACGTCTCTTTGACTCTATGGTTCTGCTGGTCGCTTGGGTTCTGTGGACTGAACGAAATAATAGGATCTTCAGGAGGTCAGCTCTTATGCCGGTCGCGCTGCTGCAGAGGATTCTTGAAGAGGCAGAGCTCTGGAGGCGTGCTGGGCTGCTCCGTCAGGACCTTCTGTTGCGCCAGTAGTGTTCCTGGAGTTTCTTGCTTTTGTTTTCTGTTTTTCGTTTTTTTGGTCGGCTCAGCTGCTGTTCAGCGGCTTTTGTACTTAAACTTGTGTACTCTCTTTTCTCCTTAATGAAAAACGTGCTTTGCACGTTCTCTAAAAAAACTCTATGCTCCTCTGTTCACTACTTCGACAAACTGGTGCTGCCTTAGTTTTGCCTTCAACGTTGCCCTTCAACACACTTGGAATTGTTATGAAGCTCCCTTGCATTGCTTAAAAGGGTACATTCCACATCGACTTGAGGACAAAGGCAAATTGATCAAACGTGGAAAGGTCCGATACTCTACCCTCCTTTCATTTCCTTTCTTCCCACTTTCTCAGAGCAGCATGGTCGGCTCGTAAGTCGTAACCAATAAATAGAGCGAGAATAGCAGAGCTGCATGTGAAACATTGATCTTACCAGTAATTTAGCATAAATTACTTGGAAACTTGAGTTGTGTAAGGAAAAGAAATTAGCATTTATTTTTACAAATGAAATTGTTTGCACAAATAGAAAAACAATAAACAACCAAATGTATGATGCCCTTGCTGAAATAATTATGGAATTTATGGGAGCAGGCCTATCCACAGTTCCACACATTGATCCTTCTACCTTATTGTTCATCTATCTTCTTTTTTTTTCTAGAAAGTGCATGTACTCCAAGAATGATGCATGTATTTCGACTACTTTCAGCGAGCATGAGGGTATTCCAAATGACTTTAGCAGATCAGGTTCAATAAAATGATATCCCTGTAGCAATTACCATGGCTTACTAATTACTCCCTTAGTTCAAAAATACATGTCTCTTTAAGATAACTTCCGGTCAAACTTTTAGAACTTTAAGAATCAATATAGAAGTTACATCGATTGATGATGTAAGATTGATATTGTTAGATTCACCATAAAATTATTTTTAAAATATTTAATTATATTTTTCTTGAAATGTCATATTTCAATATACATCATTGGTCAAAACTTCACCCTGTATATGGTGATGTCTTAAACGGCATTTATTTTGAATTAGAAGGAGTATATTTCCTGTTTGACAAAAAATATTCATTTTGTAGATGTGATGTAAAAGGATGGGAGATTTACATAATATCAAGTGCTGATTGATGTGATATATTACATTGACATATTGAAGCCAAACTGCATGAAGAAAAATGGTAGAAATTGCTGTTATTCTTGTCATAAAGAAGATAGGAATAGCTATGGCATGCGAAACACTAAAGTTAGCTAAGCCCTTGCTTGGAAAGAATTCCGAGTTGCAAATGGCACTTC
The DNA here is from genome assembly GCA_033239725.1 of Echinochloa phyllopogon. Classification (NCBI taxonomy): domain Eukaryota; kingdom Viridiplantae; phylum Streptophyta; class Magnoliopsida; order Poales; family Poaceae; genus Echinochloa; species Echinochloa phyllopogon. The sequence continues at coordinate 40,579,253 of BTCW01000002.1, read as the reverse complement.
CAATTAACATGAAACTGATAAAAGATGAACTTGAGATCATCAATGCATTTCTTAAGGAAGCTGGAATGAAGGGCTGCAATAGTGAAGTCATGGAAACTTGGATAAGGCAAGTCCGAAGGTTGGTGCATGACATGGAAGACATCATTGATCAATTTATGTTTCTTACTAGTGAATACCAACAGAGAGGGACATGGACTTCTGTGAAGAAAAGTTTCAAGAAACACCATTCATTTTCACTTGATGATATTGCCATAAAAGCAGATATAATAAAAAAAGAGATCGTGGAACTTTCAAAAAGGATAGGTCGATGGGCCCAACCAATATCTGGTAAAAATTATATTTCAGCAGTAAACTTTGACAGCGAGCAGCAACTGTATCATCCTGGACTTGATTATTCAATCGATGACAATGAACTTGTAGGAATTGATAAAAATAGAGAAATCTTGATTAAGTCATTGCATTTGGAAGATTCTCCTCTTCGGATCATTGCTGTTTGGGGTATGGGTGGTCTAGGTAAAAGCACCCTTGTTAATAATGTCTATAAAAATGAAGCCTTGCTATCCAATTTTAATTGCCACGCATGGGTTTCGGTTTCCTGGTCTTGTAAAATTATTGATATTTGGAGAAACATGCTGAAAGAAATCCATGGAAATGACAATAGAGCATTTGATGCTGCAGGTATGAACAGTGCAGAACTAAGAGTGGAACTGGCAAACATTCTGGATAAAAAGAGGTATTTGATCATATTGGATGATATTTGGACTGCTGAAGTTCTTTTTAAAATTAGAGAGGTTCTTGTTGATAATGGCCTAGGAAGCAGAGTAATAATCACGACACGAATCGAGGAAGTTGCTTCAATAGCTGAGGATGATTGTAAAATCAAGGTTGAGCCTCTAAATGACCATGATGCGTGGCTTCTATTTTGCAGGAAGGCTTTTCCAAAAACTAAAAGTCATATCTGTCCTTCAGAACTCATTCAGTGTGGTAAAGACATAATGGACAAATGTGATGGTTTACCATTGGCTCTTGTAGCAATAGGGAGTTTACTATCCCTTAAAAAGAAAAGTGTTAAAGATTGGGTGGTATTTTATAATCAACTTATTTGGGAGCTGCACAACAATAAGAGCCTAAATCACGTGGAGAAAATTCTGAATCTAAGCTATAGGTACCTACCGGACTATTTGAAAAATTGTTTCTTGTATTTTGCTCTTTTCCCAGAAGACTATCCAATACTTAGAAAGAGATTGATTAGATTGTGGATCGCTGAAGGGTTTATTGAACAAAAAGGAGCATGCAGTTTAGAAGATGTTGCTGAAGCTTACCTTGGAGAACTCGTCCAACGAAGTATGCTTCAGGTTGTGAAGTGCAACAGTTTTGATAGGATGCAATATCTCCGTATGCATGATCTGGTACGTGAACTAGCCATTTTCCAAGCTAAAAAAGAGAGCTTTGGTATAATTTATGATGATACTCATGAGATACTACATATGGGTTTGGATTCTCGCCGTGTGTCGGTGATCAAGTGCACCAAGGGCATTCAATCAAGCATATGTCCATCCAGGCATCGCACATTCATATCATTTGACACCAGTATGGTATTGTCATCATGGTATTCTTTTATTTTCTCGGGATCTAAGTATCTTACAGTATTAGACTTATCTGGCTTGCCTATCAAGGATATTCCTAATTCAATTGGGGAGCTATTCAACCTTAGGTATTTGTGCCTAGATGACACAAATGTGAGGGAACTCCCTAAATCTATGACAAAGCTCCACAATTTACAAACATTGAGCCTTGAACGCACACAAGTACTGAATTTTCCACAGGGTTTTTTAAAACTGAAGAAATTGCGTCACCTCCTTATTTGGAAATTGCTAGATGCAACATACAGAAGTTTCCATAATTGGGAATCTATGGAGCCATTTGAGGGCTTGTGGGATCTGAAGGAATTGCGATCCTTGAATGAAGTCCGAGCAACAAAAACCTTTGTTGCAAAACTAGGATATTTGTCCCAGCTGAGGTCTGTTTCCATTACTTATGTGAGAAGTAGCCACTGTGCGCAACTGTGCCACTCTTTATCGAAGATGCAGCAGCTTAAAAAATTACACGTAAGAGCCATCAATGAAGATGAGGTTCTCCTGCTTGAAGATTTGACTATACAAAACCCTCTTGAAAAGCTAGAACTGGTAGGGCGGTTGTCTGAAGGAACTTTGGAATCTCCATTTTTCTCTACTCACGGAAATCAACTACTGCAAATAGAGTTATCATGGTGTCAGTTCATAAAGAGTCCAGTAGCAGAGCTTTCTGGATTGTCAAATTTAACTGAATTACGCCTTACAAGGGCGTACACTGGGATGCAGCTAAACTTTCATGGAACGTGGTTTCAAAAACTGAAGAACATTGTATTGGCAGATTTACCGGAAGTCAATCAAATATGCATACATAAGGGAGCTTTGTGCAGCCTTGAATGTCTTCACATGGATCGCCTTAAGGAATTGCGGGACGTCCCTATTGGTATTGAATTTCAAGATTCTGTCAAAGAGGCGTACTTTACAAGGATGAGTTCTAATTTTGTGAAGAACCTTCAAATGGGAAAGTTGAATCATATTCCGAAGGTTTACTGGTCAACACAAGGCAAGTTAAATCACCTCCCCATCCAACAACATTGCTGGCAATCCTCTATTTTGTTATTGTCAGTTACTGAAAAAAATAGAAGAGTAAAGCTTACCACCTTCAATTGTTGCTAAAAGTCTATAACCCACTGGATAAGCAAGCATAAAAAATTATGTTGATAAAACTCATAGTGAACTGCACAAAATCTCAGTTTCGTTGACGTAAATGTGTAAACACCAGTATTTTGCACAATTGCGATAAAACTTTTGATAAATTGAATCAAGAAATGTCACCAGAGAACAATTTACACATTGGATTCAGATCGTTTGCATCGCCAATTTATGTCTCCTTTATATAAAATGCAGGTGAATGTGCAGGCGAAACAGAACCTGAGAACTTGCCAGGACCATCCAGCACCACGCCACAGTGGCGACTTATAGGCGTGTCAGGTTGGGTCGTCATCTAACCTAGCATGGAAAATGATGGCTTCGGCGGGTGGCTACACCCAACAAAATTGTTGCTAGTCTCCCAGTGGACGGCTGAGTTGTGGGAAGTATATACGGCGTACTACCACCTCTGTTTCTGTTGCAATCTGGGCGTTCATCGGAGCCTTCGATTCTTCCTCATCCCCTGCAGTGACTTCAAAATGGTGGTAGCTTGTCTGGGGTTACTTTTTTTTAGTGGTTGTCAACCCAAGGGCCACTGGAAGTGAGCACCGTAATCTTGTTCAACATGAAGCAACTTTTCTCCATGGACTTCTTGATTATAAGCAGCTTTCCCGTCTTCAGAACTGAGAAGCTTCTTAATTGGCTTATCATTTCCCTCGTTGCCTTCACTTGATGTCGATGTCTCTATCGACATCTCTATTATCTATCTACTAGTCCATCAACTCGTGCTACCGCACGGGCTAGCATTTTAATCTTTAGTCAATACAAAAATTTGAGATTATTATATTATTCCGATTTGAAAATTTACGGTGCATTTATATTCCTACACACAAAAAAATCATCAGCATGTATGCCAAATAGATTCTACGTGTGCCATTAAATAATGTATAGTAAAATATTTCTGTATTGTTTATTGATTGATGGAAATAAGTATAAAACATCTGTGTTCCAATTTTAAAGTTACCCGTGTATGCATGCTCTTCATGGAAACTTCAGCGGCCATTAGTTGAGGATGATTTCCACCTTACAAAACTTACAATCATGATATATTCTTTGCATGTACATTTTCTTCCCATGTCAAATATGCCTGCGCAACACGCGACACCTTCATTATGCCGCCGATCACGACGCTGCTGTTTTAACGATGAGGAGTACTAGGTTTATACTTCATAGGGAATGTCACTTTTGGTTCCCCTATATTTTGACGATGAGTAGTTTGGGTCAAGACTGTTTGGTCAAGCGTGGAAAAAAAAGCCTGACAGGTGAGTTGGGTCTTTATAGTATAAATAGATTTTAGGTCAACCGAATATCCTTTATTCTTGCTTGTATTTGTAGTTAGGAAATTCATGCCACAATTGCACTACTACACATATCAACATCACAAACGGCTGATCACAGAGGGGCATCACAAAGGGTTTTGCCAAAACCGTCTGTGATGAGGGACAATTGTATCCGAGAATATTGGAATATGTTTGCAACATAAAAGTAGAGTATATGGGAGTAATTTAATATACATGTAGCAAAATTTGCCTATCATAGGGAAAATTGCTACAACACAGTGATTTTCATGAATCATGAAATTGGCAATACACTGAAGATGGCAAAATTGGCAGTATGACATCAATGGTGTTCTACAACAAAGAATCCGACTGGAGTAGGACACCATGTTCTTTGTTCTAGGATACCACCTGGTGTCCTACAATTAATTTTATCATTAATTTTTAGTGTGAAACGGCATACACCATGAAATTTGAGTATCGTGTAGCAAAATTTGCCTATATCTAGGAATCAAAACGGATCGAATACGGACAGATACCGCCGGGTATGAATATAAATAGCTTTTTTCTCTCGGATTCGGATCGGATAATGATAGTGTCAACTTGTGACGGATAATATAGGAATGGATATCGACATTCTAAATATCCAACTTTTGTATTCGTATTCGGATCGGTAGCGGATATTAACTATCCGGATTCTGATTCGGATGGATATCAACCCCTCCAATCGAATACGAAATCGAATACGAACGGATAATATCCATACCATTTTCATCCTACCTATATCATATGGCTACATATATCTTTCAAAAGTAGAGGCTAGGATACAATATAAACATATTCTAGTATACAAAAATATAGCAATACTTACTGTGTTAATTAATGATCATTCATTTGCTGTGTATATTTTCTTCATATGCTCTCTCTAGTTATTTTAGGTCAAGTTATTTACTCTTACCTTTTTTCGGAATTAAAAATATAAAAAAAGGAGCAGTACAAAGGCTAGCATGGGTTGGTTGGGTAATATTTTTTTGCCGGTATATGGAGGGGCTCTCGGCTGGATTTTTTTAATGGCAGAAGCCTTTTTTCAGAATTAAAAAATATAAAAGGAGCAGTACAAAGGCTAGACTCGATGGGCTGGTTCTGTAATATTTTTTTGCCGGTATTTGGAGGGGCTCTCGGCTGGATTTTTCTTTAATGGCAGAAGTGGGAAAATTTTTAAGTAAATATAGGGGGTTATGTTAGACTAAAATTTTATAATGGCATAAGTGGGTAATTTTTGAGAAACAGAATAGATCTAACGGCTATAATAATTACTGTATATTAAATTGATGGCTAGATGTTTCTAATTTTTGTGACAATTTCTAGGATTTATCTTTTTTTCTATCGCTTCGCGTGTGAATTAACGTGGAGGCACCAAAAGGAGCCTCCAATTAGTAATAGTAAGATTAGAAGCAAGACATGAAAGGTCCATAAAATAGTCCGTGTTTGCTGTCTCATGGTTTATTCCGCATTGTAGCTAGAAATGTTATCCCCAGTGGTTTCTGTTTACTTTGTATGGCTTGTTGTTGGCGTCCAATAAAATCCGGATGTTTCTACTGTCTGGAGTCTCAGAACACATTGGTTTGTGTGATTTTATTCAGGTACTGTTTTTTTTGCGACCATATTATTCAGGTACTGTTTCAGATGATTATGTATGCAATATGAGGCATTCAGTGGTGCGTAAACTGCTGTTATTTTGTGGGTGTTCAAGTTTCATCCAATGATATGAACCGATATAGTTTTCATTCAGCAAAAACGTTCATGTAAACGTGGCCATTCTTAGTCGGCTACAATGTAAAACGTTCATGTATCTGTCAACGCATACCCTAGTGCATTGTGTTCTCTTTACTCTACTTTTTCTGACAGTTTGATTGAAGCTCCTTTATGTCGTGGCTTAGGAAAAAAAGGCAAGACCACACGAGCATGACATAATTGATAGTCCCTCCGTTCTAAAATGTAGGTCGTTTGACTTTTTTACCACAAGTTTGACCGCTCGTCTTATTTAAATTTTTTTTATGAAAATACAGTCAAATTTAAGGTATTTTTAAAGATTTTATATCAATAAAGCAAGACACCACAAAAAATGTGATAATTTGCACAAAATTTTGAATAAGACGAGCGGGTCAAACTTGGGGTGGAAAAAGTCAGACGACCTACATTTTGAAATGGAGGGAGTAATTCACATTGGACTTTCAATTACTGTGGAGGCAATGCCAAGAACAATGACATAGTAAGCACATTTCGGGTGACGAACGTCGGGACATTTCGACCAACAGGTTCTGGACTTTGCGAGCGAGATGCGGTGTGCCGGGCCGCCGGGAGGAAGCAGGCGGACTATCGGGGGACTGTGCTTCTCAATTCTACTATTGGCACTGGATGAGAAGATGGTGCAACAATTAAGCTGTTAATTTTTTCTTTTGCGACCGTTAATTCTTGGCCAAGGAAAGGAACGCCATGAAAAGGATAAAAAACCTGCTGTTTGACAATCTGTTTCTTGAGTATGATCCATGAGTGGGAGCATATGCCCCTACCGAGTTCTTCTAAACTGCATGATCTTTTGTTCAATAAACCCTTCAGCAATCCAGAATCTAATCAATCAATTTCTTCAAATAGCCTGGTAGGTACCTGTAGCTGAGATTCAAAATTTTCTCTACATGATTTAGGCTCTTATTGCTGTGCAGCTCCCAAGTAAGTTGATTATAAAATGCCACCCAATCTCTAACACTTTTCTTTTAAAGGGACAATAAACTCCCTGTTGCTACAAGAGCCAATGGTAAACCGTCACATTTTTTAAAATCATATTTTTGTGTTATATTTGACAAGATATTGGCCAAAATGATCCAGCAAACTTAGGTTACATATAACACCTCAGAAGGCAACACCAACACTACAAACCCCCGTGCTCCACCATATATAGATTCTATTTAGATATTATTTTAAAAGGGGATTCTATTTAGATATTGCATGGCTAATCCTTTAGTTTATTTTAATTGTGTAGCTAGGTAATATGTTTCAGACAAAAGGAGTTGCTCAAGCATTATGCAATTAATTAATAATGTAATAAACATAAAGTAAAGCACAAAATGATAATTTAAATAAGTATATGTCATGACTATGAGCAATAAAACACTAGAAAAATAAATAAATAAGATCCAAATAATTCTAAAGAGTGTCCCAATAGATTCACTATCTTTTTGGAAAAAAGTTGGTGCTAGTTTCATATTTTTTTAATTTAAAATGAATTAGTTATACATTTTTAGAGATTAAATCATATTTTATTATTTTTATAAAATGTATATATTGTCAAAACCACCTAGTTGGTGCTAGAGGGCCAAAGTTGTCCGGTTTTCATAGTTCGATGGTCAAAAATACCTGGTTTTGAAGTTCGATGGCCAAAACCAGACTTCGACAATAGTTCAATGATCAAGAATGAACTTCTTCCTAATATGTTATCCGTCTATTTTAATCCGCTTCTGCAACGATTTCGACCGAGTCTGCACCATTTCTGACATCCGAAACCAATCCATCTCCATAACCAAATCCGTGAATATCTGCTCCGAGAAAAAAATGTGGATGAGGATATGAAAAAGGTATTATCCCCTTCGATCCAATCCGCTTCCATCCCTAGAATTAATCAAGATTGCTCTGTTTTGTGCAATAAACCTACAGGTAATAGAACGACATGAAGATATTGTGATCGTGCCCTGTTTTCCGGTTCCTTTTTGGTTGAGATTGGTAGAAAAAAATATTACTACATAGAAAAATCTAAAACTTCACTGCAAGCGAGGGGACTATTTTTAGTCCACCAGGCGCACAAAATAGTCTATGGAAATAAATTAGTCAAGAGAAGGAGGGAGGGAGAAGGGGAGAGAGATGATTTCCATTGGGCATAGCCAATCCTTTGAACTCCATTTGACTGTTATGGACCTAGAAGTTCACTATTTTTAGTCATGAGCAAAGATCTACTAAATCTGCATACCTTGATTTTCAAAACAGAACAACTTTTGATATCCTATTTTTGAACTGATACGGTAAATGATCATTTCCTTCCATTGCACACCATTATGGACTCTAGGTTCCATGAAGACATTGCAATGCATCCTGATATCATGTCTTTTTCTGTGGTCAGCGATGGTTTCCAACTGATCTTCTTTAGTCCCCTCGGATCGATGTTTTAACTGATGTTGTGTACTGGTGGTTAGACTTAAGAGAGCGACCTTGCTTCCCTTTCGTATAATCAATTTTGCAATCAACATATCGACGTCAACAACACATCGATAACTTCATCTCAGGGAAGGAATTCAACATTTTTTTTCCACGGATGCCATAATAAAAAAGACACACCTGAAACAATAGCAGCAGGACACATATTAAACAAACCATAGATGCACAGCTGATCTTTGTGTTGGGAATATGCCCAAGAGCCAACTGGATTCGATCCACTAGTCTTAATGGGCCACAAATGTTGTGAAGCCCATTACCAGGGGAAGGGGGTACATTATTTATTAATCCTATATTGCTAATGGAATATGGTGTGGAGAATTTCATCCAAATAAATAGAGACCAAACCCCTCCTAAGAAAGATAAGACTTCCGAGCAATAGTTGCTTTTCTCCCCATCGTGCTCGTGGACCTAGCAGTTCGGTGCGCGACGTTTCAATCCTCGTACGTGTGGATACCTCGGAGGTGCTGCGCTTGGAGCACAAGGACGAACCGCACGTGCAGGACCAGACGGACGTAAGCAACTGCACTGCACTGCCACTTCGACGCGTTCGTCTACATCAAGACGGCTTCTGCTGCAACTGCGCGTCTAGTGGTAACAATCTGTGATCTATAACTGCTGCTGTTCCTATTTTGGGTGAACGAGTTTTTGTGTGTGCTAGCGTAGCCTCCTCGTTTCCCTTCAGTGGTATCAGAGCCGTAGCTGTTTCGTTATAGATTCGGATGTATGCATATGGAGATATGCTTGGATGTAGATTAGTCTATGATCGGTTCGTGATCTCCACTATGATGGTAGTGTAACGAATTACTCCTACCGGTCGGAATTCCGCCATCGGAGTTAAGTGATACACGTAAACCCAGGCATGGTGAGATATAGATCAATTGGATTGGTCGAATCGAACTTAGATCAATGACCGCGTCGCATGTCGATACACGACGGTGTTGATTGGATCCACTATGATGGTAGTGTAACGAATTACTCCTACCGGTCGGAATTCCGCCATCGGAGTTAAGTGATACACGTAAACCCAGGCATGGTGAGATATAGATCAATGTGATTGGTCGGATCGAATTTAGGTAAATTGCCGGGAGCAAGAACGACGGACGATCCGCGAAAGAACGGCGGACGGTCCGCGAGAGAACGGCGGACGGTCCGCGAGAGAGCGGCGGACGGTCCGTAAATTCGGTCGGGTTTTTGACAGAAGCGTTTTCCAGCGTTCCAGAGGGTCGGACGGTCCGCCAGAGCAGGTCGGACAGTCCGCAAGGAAACGACGGACGGTCCGCAGGGAGCGTCGGACAGTCCGGCGAAATTAAAATTTTGAAAACGATCCCTCAGAAATGTTTAAGTTTTGAATGTCCTCCCAACTAAATCTTGCACCATCACATGTCTTGTACAATTAGTGGTGGGTCTATGAAATTAGGGTGCCACTAGTTTTCCTTGACTAGATGGGTTTGTATCGGATACTTACTCGCATAAAGGGTTGGTTAACTTAAACAAGGTCATCTTAACGGTTAAGGACCTTGGGACATAAAGGTTGGACGCCAAGACATAGAGATGTCAACCAACAACAGGAGTCATATATGATATGATTAGCAAAAGCTGCTTACCGATCTACCATGTCTTCTAGCGGTGATGCTAAAGCTCACTGGTCGACTTGTTAGTTGTGGGTCCTGAATCACTAAGTATCAATGGAGGGATATTGATTTTTAGTGGGAGTAAATTCCGTTAAATTGTTTAATGTATTTTACTCTGTCATAGATATGTTGTCTTAGTATTTTGCATTATTTTCTGTTGTAGATCAATGGCACCTAGCACACCGTTTTCTTTGCGTTCGATCCTTGAGAAGGATAAGTTGAATGGAACAAATTATGTGGATTGGATCCGAAACCTTAGAATTGTTCTCAGGGCTGAGAAAAAGGAAGATATTCTAGACACCCCATTACCAGATGAGTCTGGTGATAACGCAACTGTTGCTGAGAAACTTGCTTACAAGAAGACATGTGATGGTAATCTTAAAGTGAGTTGCCTTATGCTTGCTTGCATGGAACCCGAGCTGCAGATGCAGTTTGAGACAAACCATGAGGCGCATGATATGATCGAGGCGCTCAAGGATATGTTCTAAACTCAGGCCAAGACTGAAAGGTTCAATGTCTCAAAGGCTTTTGTGGAAACAAAGCTAGCAGAAGGCGCAGCTGTAGGGCCGCATGTGATCAAGATGGTTGGTTACTCCCAGAGGTTGGAGAAGCTAGGTTTCCCACTTGGCCCAGAGTTAGCCACCGATTTTATTTTAGCATCACTTTCGCCTAGCTTTGGGAACTTCATTTCGAACTACCATATGTATGGGGCGGAGAAGGGATTGAATGAGTTGTGTGGCATGCTCAAGACAGCAAAGGCTGACATTAAGAAAAGCGCTAGCAGCAGCCATGTGATGGCCATCCAAAACAGGCCTAACTTTAAGAAGAAGGGCAAATCTTGGAAGAAGAAGGGCAAGGCTAAAGATATGATCTCTCAGCCAAGCCCAACGCCCCAGACTGAGTCTGGACCAGCTGCAGAAAAAGAGGAGTGCTTTTATTGTAAGGAACTTGGTCACTGGAAGAGGAATTGCAAGAAGTACCTAGCTTCTCTGAAGAAAGGCGGTAGTAAGAGTACTTCCGCATCAGGTACACTTGACATTAATATTACAGATATTTTTCTCGCTGATTCTTCTATTAATTCCTGGGTATTTGATACCGGATCGGTTGCTCATATTTGCAATTCGATGTAGGGATTAGTAAGAAGTAGAAGCGTGGGAAGAGGCGAAGTTGATTTCCGTGTGGGCAATAATGCAAGAGTTGCTGCTTTGACCATCGGGACGATGCAACTCCACCTTCCGTCAGGATTTATCATGGAATTGAATAATTGTTATTTTGTTCCTAGTTTGAGTCGAAACATTGTATCTCCCTCATGTTTGATGAAGGATGGTTATACATTCGCGAGTAAAGACAATGGTTGTGTGATATCAAAGAATAGCATGTTTGTGGCTCTTGCATCCATTGTGAATGGGTTGTTCATTTTAAATCTTGATGATTCACCTATATGTAATATAATTGCTAAAAGGCCTCGGCTAGATGATTTGAATCCTACCTATATGTGGCATTGTCGTTTGGATCATATAAGTGAGAAGCGCATGAAGAAGCTCCATTCTGATGGACTTTTAACTTTGTTTGATTTTGAATCATACGAGACGTGCGAAGCTTGTTTGCTAGGCAAGATGACCAAGGCACCTTTCACAGGCTTTCCTGAGAGGGCGCAAGACTTGTTGGAACTCATACATACTGATGTATGTGGACCAATGAGCATGACAGCTCGAGGTGGATTTCAGTACTTCATAACTTTCACTGATGATTTTAGTAGATATGACTATGTCTACTTAATGAAGCACAAGTTAGAGACTTTTGAAAAGTTTAAAGAGTTTCAGAATGAAGTTGAAAATCAGCGTGATAAGAAAATTAAAGCCTTGCGATCAGATCGTGGAGGCGAGTATTTGAGCCACGAGTTTAGCACTCATCTAAAGAGTTGTGGAATTGTTCCACAGCTAACGCCACCTGGAACACCTCAGAGGAACGGTGTGTCCGAGCGACGTAATCGAACCTTGTTAGACATGGTGCGATCAATGATGAGCCAGTCAGACCTACCGTTATCATTTTGGGGTTACGCTCTAGAAACAGCAGCTTTCACACTAAATAGGGTACCATCTAAGTCCGTGGAGAAGACACCATATGAGATATGGACTGGCAAGACTCCCAGTTTGTCTTTTCTGAAAATTTGGGGTTGCGAGGTATATGTCAAGCGACTTCAGTCAGACAAGCTTACACCAAAATCGGACAAGTGCATATTCGTGGGATATCCAAAGGAAACAATTGGATATTATTTCTACAACCAATCAGAGGGCAAAGTGTTTGTCGCTAGGAACGGTGTTTTCTTGGAGAAAGAGTTTCTCAAAAGTGAGAAAAGTAGACAGAAGGTGTATCTTGAAGAAATTCGAGATGAGCCTATAAGGCAAGACTTTACGAGTGATGCTAATGTAGCAGAACGAGTTGAGGCACCTGTGGTAAGAGAAGAACCGCCACAACCACGAAGGTCGGAAAGGCCACGTCGCGCAACACAGAAAATGAATCTCCTAGTTACGGGAGAGCGCGACATATTGTTGATGGACAACGATGAGCCTAGGACCTATGAGGAAGCTATGATGGACACAGATTCCGAGAAATGGCAAAGTGCCATGAGATCCGAGATAGATTCCATGGGGCAAAATCAAGTTTGGAACTTAGTTGACCCGCCTGATGGTGTGAGACCCATCGAGTGCAAATGGATCTTTAAAAGAAAGAGAGATGTAGACGGAAATGTTAACGTCTACAAAGCACGACTTGTCGCAAAAGGTTTTCGACAAGTTCAAGGAGTTGACTACGACGAGACATTCTCTCCAGTAGCGATGCTTAAATCTATCCAGATCATTCTAGCAATAGCTGTGTATTTCGATTATGAGATATGGCAGATGGATGTCAAAACAGCTTTCCTCAATGGGAACCTAGAGGAGGATGTATACATGATACAACCCGAAGGTTTTGTCGATCCAACTAATGCTGGAAAAATATGCAAGCTTCAGAAATCAATCTATGGATTAAAGCAAGCATCTCGGAGTTGGAACCTTCGTTTTGATGAGGTAGTCAAAGGGTTTGACTTCCAGCAGAATGAAGAAGAGGCTTGTGTTTACAAGAAGGAAAATGGGAGCTCTGTTGTATTTCTAATCTTGTATGTGGATGACATATTGTTGATTGGGAATGATATTCCTATGCTAGAATCCGTTAAGACTTCGCTGAAAAATAGTTTTTCTATGAAGGACTTAGGGGAGGCTGCATACATTCTGGGCATAAGGATCTATAGGGATAGATCAAGGAGGCTTATAGGATTAAGTCAAGATACTTATATTGACAAGGTGCTGAATCGGTTCAGCATGGAACAGTCCAAGAAAGGGTTCTTGCCTATGTCACATGGCGTACACCTCAGCAAGACTCAGTGTCCTACGACGACTGATGAGCGTGAGCGCATGAGTAAGGTCCCTTATGCTTCAGCAATTGGATCCATCATGTACGCCATGATAAGTACTCGTCCAGATGTCTCATATGCTCTAAGTGTTACGAGCAGACACCAGTCTAATCCAGGTGAAAGTCACTGGACAACGGTGAAAAACATTCTTAAGTACTTTAGAAGGACTAAAGATGTGTTCCTAGTCTTTGGAGGTGAGGAAGAGCTCATTGTAAAGGGTTACACTGATGCTAGTTTCCAAACTGATCCAAACGATTCAAAGTCGCAATCAGGATTCGTGTTCACGATAAACGGTGGTGTTGTAAGCTGGAAAAGTTCTAAGCAAGATATTGTGGCTGATTCTACAACGGAAGCAGAGTATATCGCAGCTTCGGAAGCGGCGAAGGAAGGTGTTTGGATGAAGAAGTTTCTCATTGAGCTTGGTGTGTTTCCCAATGCATCTAGCCCATTGGAACACTACTGTGACAACAATGGGGCAATTGCACAGGCTAAGGAGCCGAGGAATCACCAGAAAAACAAACATGTACTGCGGAAGTTTCACCTCATTCGAGAGTTCGTTAAACGTGGTGAGATAAAGATATGCAAAATACATACGGATTTAAATATTGCTGATCCTTTGACAAAGGCTCTTCCACAGCCTAAACATGAATCACACACGAGAGCTATGAGTATTAGATATCATTTAGATTAGCTCTAGTGTGAGTGGACAATGTTTTGTATCTATGACATATTGTTTATTTATTGAATATCCATGAAAGGCAACTTGTATATGATTAGCAATTATGTGAATTGTTTGTGAAACTCTATACTTGTATGGTTATTCAAAAGGTTGTCCCTAATTTGATTAGCACATGTATTAGTTGATGACTATGTTTCACAAGTCATGGACACGGAGATGTCAAACTAATAATGTGGGCACATGTATGACATGGGGCTGGACTGACCCAGTTTGAGACTTGTTTATCTCTTCTTCACAACGTGTATGCTTTGTCCTTAGACCTGAGATTGTCGTATGTACTCAAGATGTGAATTGACCTACTTAGAGACTACCAAATGTTGCTTCGTAACTGGGTAGTTATAAAGGTGGTTTTCGGGTTTGTCAGGAAGCATGCTGTGAGGCATGGTCAATCAAGATGGAATTTGCCCCTCTCTATACGAGAGAGATATCTCTGGGCCCCTCGAGTGATCGGATCAAGAAATGCATGGCCGTGCTAGGTTAAGTGTTAACCTCTTGAAGGATCCGACTCACAGATTCGAGAAAGGGAGGTCATACTTGGAGTTAGACCAAATATCGTGAGGCAAAGGGAATAGCTTGTACGTGATGTTGTGGTGGTTCGTCTGATATGATCTTTACGTATTCATGGGAGTTGACACGTCTTGCTAGAGGCCGCTATCAACTATTGGAACGAGTAGGAGTACTCGAACCATGTTTATGTGTACGTGAACCCATAGGGTCACACACTTAAGAGGTTTTGAACACTGAAGACTTGCTTATGAGATTGTCTCTAGTGCAAGTGGGAGACTGTTGGGAATATGCCCAAGAGCCAACTGGATTCGATCCACTAGTCTTAATGGGCCACAAATGTTGTGAAGCCCATTACCAGGGGAAGGGGGTACATTATTTATTAATCCCATATTGCTAATGAAATATGGTGTGGAGAATTTCATCCAAATAAATAGAGACCAAACCCCTCCTGAGAAAGATAAGACTTCCGAGCAATAGTTGCTTTTCTCCCCATCGTGCTCGTGGACCTAGCAGTTCGGTGCGCGACGTTTCAATCCTCGTACGTGTGGATACCTCGGAGGTGCTGTGCTTGGAGCACAAGGACGAACCGCACGTGCAGGACCAGACGAACGTAAGCAACTGCACTGCACTGCCACTTCGACGTGTTCGTCTACATCAAGACGGCTTCCGCTGCAACTGTGCGTCTAGTGGTAACAATCTGTGATCTATAACTGCTGCTGTTCCTATTTTGGGTGAACGAGTTTTTGTGTGTGCTAGCGTAGCCTCCTCGTTTCCCTTCACTTTGATGTGAGTATAACAAGCAAAGGGAAGTATTCAAGATGGTGTTATAATTTATAACTGCCTACATACAAAAGATTATAGCGGCACAATCGAGGGGGTGCGGGAGCCGGGAGGGAGGCAATGCGATACAGACGCACGCGGCACTGGCCATGGCCCACGGAGTGGCCATGGCGACGCTGAGGCCAGCGGGGCAGCACCAAAGGGAGAGTGGTGGAGGCGAAATTGGTGAGAAGGACATATGCCGATGGGCCGTGGGCGGCCCCAATAGCTCTGCCGGCCGTGAAGACGACGACGAAAGTGGGCCGCTGAAGCCCGTGAGCCTCCGAGCTGAGTGTCCGCCTGGCCGGGGCATGGCGCAGCAAGGTTAGTGCCAGCGCGAGGGCAGGGGCTAGCGGGCTACCGGGGAGCAAGTGAGCGTCGAGGGAGAGGGGAGAACGTCGCATGGATGGGTATGTCAAGCAACCCTGCTTCAGGTGCACAATTGCCCAGGAAAAGAGAACGATAGCAGGTAAGTTGAAATCAATGAAGGAGTAGAATAGATCAATCGCTCACTCGTATTCATTGATCTGTGTGGGTTTTATACAGGTTCATGAGGTACAACAGAAGGAGCGGTGATGGAGCCGGGCCGCGCGGAGGGAGCGACGTCGTGGCGTGGTGACCGCGTCCAGGGCGTGCGGATCGCGCGGAGCGCGTGCGTGGCGTGCGGAGCGCGCGGAGCGTCCGCGCGGCAGCTGCATATCCGCGAACGGTTAGCGATTCTGTTAACACCCCCCTCAGTCGCAGCGGTGGATTTGCCGACGCAGAGACTGTCGCGGAAGCCGTTGAAGACCGCCGTGCTTAGCCCTTTCGTGAAGATGTCGGCAAATTGATGCTGTGTTGGCACATGAAGGACACGAAGTTCACCGACGGCCACCTTTTCCTGAACGAAGTGGGTGTCAAGCTCGATGTGTTTCGTGCGCCGGTGATGAACGGGGTTTCGTGTCATGTAGACCGATGAAACGTTGTCGCAGTAGGCCACCGTCGCCTTGGAGGGTGCGCAGTGGAGTTCGCCAAGCAGGCTGCGAAGCCATGAGCACTCTGCCACTGCATTTGCAACGCCGCGGTACTCCGCCTCCACGCTCGAGCGTGAGACCGTGGTTTGCCGCTTGGATGACCACGACACGAGGGAGTCATCGAGGTAGATGCAGAAGCCTGACGTCGATCGACGGGTGTCAGGGCAACCCGCCCAGTCTGCGTCGGAGTACGCCGTGATCGTCGTCGGGTCGGAGGCGTGGAGATGCAGGCCGAGCGTCGGAGTCCCCTTGACGTAGCGCAGAATGCGCTTCAGCAACGCCGCATGATGATCGCGAGGAGCATGCATGTGGAGGCAGGCTTGTTGCACGGCGTAGGCGATGTCTGGCCGGGTGAGCGTTAGGTACTACAGCGCGACGGCCATGCTGCGGTACCAGGACGCGTCACGGAGTGGAACGCCGCCGTCGTGGGAGGTCTTGGAGTTGGTGTCGCATGGCGTGGGCGACGGCTTGCAGTTGAGCATGCCCGCTCGCTGGAGGAGTTCGTCGGTGTACTTGGCTTGACTGAGGAAGAAGCCCGAGGGAGTGCGCTTGACTTCGATGCCGAGGAAGTAGTGCATGAGCCCCATGTCCTTCACCTTGAACGCGGACTTCAGTCGGTCGATGAGACGCTGGAGAAGCGGCGTTGTGGAGGCTGACAGAATCATGTCGTCGACGTAGAGGAGGAGATAGGCCATGGACTCGCCCTGTCGAAGGACGAACAACGAGGAGTCCGAGCGGGCCTAAGTGAAGCCGATGGAAGTGACGAACTCCACGAAACGAGTGAACCAAGCGCGTGGAGCTTGTCGTAGTCCGTAGAGCGAGCGTGACAGGAGGCACACATCGTTGGGACAATCTGGGTCCTCGAACCCTGTAGGTTGTTGGCAGTACACGCGCTCGGCGAGATTGCCGTGGAGGAAGGCGTTCGAGACGTCGAGCTGATGGGCCGGCCACTTCTTGGACGCGACGACGGTGAGCACGGTGCGGATGGTGGCAGGTTTCACGACGGGGGAGAAGGTTTCGCCGAAGTCGATCCCCGACCGTTGGTGAAAACCGCGCACCACCCACCTGGCCTTGTAGCGCTCAAGCGAGCCATCGGAATTGAGCTTCTGCTTGAAGACCCACTTGCCAGAGATGACGCGAGCACCTGGTGGTCGAGGCACGAGGGACCAAGTGTCGTTGGCCATGAGCGCGTCGAACTCCAGCTGCATGGCCGCGCGCCAGTTTGGGTCCTTGAGGGCGCCGCGGACGGACGAGGGCACGGCGGAGAGCTGTGAGGCCTCAGCAGACAGCATGTACTTGGGGTTCGGCTTGTGGATCCCGGCGCGAGCACGAGTGACCATGTGGTGCATGCGCGTCGCAGGCGGTGGTTCGGGCGTAGCTTGTGGTGTGGAGGCCAGACTTGCGGTTGTTGGCGACGCGTCGTAGATCGGCGATGAAGGGGACCGCAGGTGCGGACTGGGCGTCGCATCGCCTGAAGATGACGTGGGCGTGCACGCTGTTGGTGACGGCGTGGACAATGGAGGCCGCGGGGGCACAGTGCGTCGAGGTGGTGGTTCATCGCTGTTGTCGTCCTCCGTTGAAGAGTGTTCGGGGACGCGCGCCGGCGTACGGAACGGGAACGCCTCCTCGTCGAAGACGACGTGCCGCGAGGTGAGAACTCGACGAGTGTTGAGGTCGAGACAGCGCCAGCCGTGGTGGTCGCTGTGGTACCCAAGGAACGCGCACGCCGTGGATCGTGGGGAGAGCTTGTGCGCCGTTGTCGCTGTGGTGTTGGGGTAGCAGACGCAGCCGAACACGCGAAGGTCGGAGTAGTCCGGTGGAACGCCGAGGAGGAGCTCGAACGGGGTGACCGAACCTGTGGCGTGGCATGGACGCCGGTTGATCAGGTGAGTCGCCGTTGCCAGAGCTTCTGCCCAGAACGCCGTGGGTGCTGCACTATGGAGAAGCATGGTTCGAACACAGTCGTTAATCGTGCATAAGATACGCTCGGCCTTGCCGTTCTGTTGGGATGTGTATGGACAGGATAGGCGAAGGGAGATGCCGTGAGCAGCGAAGTAATGGCGTAGGGCATATGTGTCGAATTCTTTGCCATTGCCAGTCTGTAGTGCGAATAGAGGGAGACGAAATTGGGTGCGCACATAAGCATGAAATGACTGAATGACATGAAAAACTTCAGATTTCTGCCTAATCGGGAATGTCCATACATAATGTGTGAAATCATCAAGTAAAACAACATAGTATTTAAACCCTATATTGCTGAAAATTGGTGAGGTCCACACATCTGAATGAACAAGGGAAATAGGTATGAGTTTGAGAAGAACTAAATGGCAGCCGAACATGTTTGCCAATTCGACATGAATGACAAGAATGTGCTGTCGATTTATTACACTGAAAGGGAAATGAATCTAACACCTGAGACAGAATGTGAGAGCCAGGGTGCCCAAGGCGACGATGCCACAGATCCACGGTTGTTGACGATGAGGCGGTGAGGCCGTAGTGCTGTGGCAGACGCAGTGGGTAGAGATCGCCCGTGCTGTCACATCGTAGAGTCTCCGTTTTGGTGTGAAGATCCTTGATAGAGAAACCATGGGGGTCAAATTCAACCGAAACATTATTATCACGAGTAAGTTGACGAACTGAGACTAAATTCTTAATCAGTGAAGGTGAAATAAGAACATTGCGCAGATGTAAAGGGGTGGAAGAAGTTGGAACTGAGGAAGAGGCTGCATGTGTCACCGGGAGGTGAGCGCCATTGCCAACAGTGATAAAAGAGGTGGAGGGGAGGGAATGGGAGGAGTGAAGAGTACCGGCATTGGACGACATGTGGGAGGTCGCACCTGTGTCCATGAACCATTCGGTGGCGCTTGGTGGCTGAGTGGCGACGCCGGCGGACTGCAGCGCGGAGTAGAGCGCCTGCTGATCAGGGGCAGGCATGTTGGAGGAGAAGCCGGTCGGTGGCGGGAGCGCCGGCGCTTGAACCATCATGGCCTGCTGGGGCTGGAATGGAGGACGGGGGCCCAACACACCAGCACCAGGGGCCCGAAACGGCATGGGCCAGGCCTGCACGAGGCCGGTCCACGGGTTATAGCCCGCAGCCCAGGGAGTCGACGAAGGCCGCGGCTGTGGGGCGCCGCCGGGGTTGACGAAGGTGCCAGGGTAGCCGGAGCCGCGACCGCGCTTCTTGCCCTTGTAGTCGCGGCCGCGGCCTCCGCCAGAACCAGATCCAGATGCGGAATTGGCGGATCCGGTTGCCGGCGCGGCGGCGACAGCGGTGGAGCCAGGAGCAGTGCCAGTGCCGACAGAAGTACCGTGGCCGGCGATGAGGGCCTGGCCGGCCTCGGCCTTGGCGTCGTGGGCGTCATTGAGCTCCTCCAGAAGCAGGTATGATCTTGCAGTCATGAATGTATGGGGTGGGAACTTGGATTTGATTACCGGCTTGACGTGGCGGTACTTGGGATTGAGCCCGCGCAGGAGGTTCAGGACTTGACTGGGTTCAGAGACCGGATGGCCAATGTCCCGGAGGGCGTCGGAGAGCCGCTTGAGCTTGGTGCAGTAGTCGTTGATGGACATGTCACCTTGCTGGACACCACGGAACTCCGCCTCCAGGTACACAGCGCGCTGGAGCTCGTTGTCGTGGAACTGCGCCTCAATGTCCGCCCAAAGCGAGAATGCCGTGGTGCGGGGCTTGTGGATGATGTCGAAGATCGCCTTGGAGACGGTGGTGTAGATCCAGTTGATGAGGCAGTTGTCGATCATGCGCCACTCCGCGTCGCGTTGAGCCATTGGCGTCGGCGCCTTGATGTGTTCGTCGAGGCCGAATTTGCCGAGGACGCAGTCGAAGAAGCAGCGCCACTGGGAGTAGTTGGCCTCATCGAAGTCGAGCTTGACGGGAACATGGGAGCGGATGTTCACCGTCTGAACAACGGCCGCAGAAGCTGGCTGCGGCGGTGCAGCATCGGAGAAGTCATCGGAGGAAGCAGAGGAGTTGGCTGGGGAGTGAGCCATGGCAGCGGAGGGTGAGCCGAACGGGTTTTCCAGGTCGGAAACGTCGGTCACTGATACCATGAAGGAGTAGAATAGATCAATCGCTCACTCGTATTCATTGATCTGTGTGGATTTTATACAGGTTCATGAGGTACAACAGAAGGAGCGGTGATGGAGCCGGGCCGCGCGGAGGGAGCGACGTCGTGGCGTGGTGACCGCGTCCAGGGCGCGCGGATCGCGTGCGTGGCGTGCGGAGCGTCCGCGCGGCAGCTGCATATCCGCGAACGGTTAGCGATTCTGTTAACAAAATCAGTGCCCCAACAATTGCCTAGTTCAGATTTACCACCGTCATAGCAGTCGTGGAATCGAGATATGCGCCGTTACTCTGTGTTCCAGAAAGGCAGACCCATTGCACAAAGAAACAGATCCTGTCCAGGGTTACATCTTCACACAGATGGTGAAATCAGCTGCTGTCAGTGCTCTGCCACACAAAATGGTCCTACTGGCTACTGCACAAAAACACTCGGCGATTTCTAAAGAGGTCAAGTTCCTGTACCCAATCAATCCTCTTCAAACGTACACATAGATCTCCAAAATCCCGACAAACGATCCCTTCACTGACAGCCATATGTGATCATACTGTTCAGCCGCTCCCTGTAGCATTGCTCCAAGAAGGCAGAAGAATAGCTCAAGCCGGCTGCTCCAGGCATCATACCATTCCTCTGCACTTCAGACTCCCTCTGCAGACTCCCTCCCGGTGGACCAGCAACACTTCTCTGCTGATAATAAGGCTGGTTCAAGAGCGCAAGGAGATTGAGAAATGCGATTCTGCTGAGTGATGGAGGAATGCCACCTGGAGCATGCAACTCATTCAGCCATGGCCCTGCGAGGCTGAACATTGGCTGTCGATGTAAAGGAGCGCTCACAATACCATCCAATTTAAGTGGAAGACCTGGCTGTTGCCTTTGAGCAGCAATGTAAGGGTTCAAAGGTATTGGCATGCGAACTGTGTGAACTGGTGGAGTAAAATGTAGCCATGGCCATGCTTGAAGTGGAAGTGGTTGAAATGACCTTGTGTCAGTTTGCAGATTGCCAGGAGGATGGATATTGATGCCTCCAAGGGATGAGACTGAACGAGCCTTGTTTCCCCTTAGTTTTTTCTGCTTCTTCAAGTCTCCTATTCGAAACTTGAATGTGCAAGGACCAATATTGAACGGTTGGTCGCACCTTCGACCATCTCCTCTCTTTTGGTTATAACCAGGATAGTCTGCTATTTGGAAGTTTTCTTTCTCAAACATAATAAGAGAAGAATCAGAGGCTAACTGCTGAAGATCCCATTTGTCATATGGCCCTCCTGTCTTGTGTCTGACATGGATTTCACCATAAGGCATAAGCAGGTAGCATGCATTGCTGAAAAAGCCCCTCAACAGCTTCTTGTGCAAACTAAATGTCAAGAGTCGATTGTCAATAAGAAGATAACTAAGAAAAAGGTATTAAGAAGGTAACTCGTTAAATTTGAAAAAAAAATACAATAAGAAGCCATATGTCAACTACTTAGTTACCACTGCCATACAAAAAAGAATCTTTGTCATCAGTGCTAATCTTGTTTGCACATGGAGAGCTTTTAACTATCACATTTCAACAGCAACTCTAGTATAGTACACTTGCAGATAAGTAACTAACAAAAGAAACTTTAAAGTGCTGCAAAAAGGATATACATACAAAAGCCCATGAAACTAGCAATAATGTCTTAGCTTATTCTTCTTGCATTAAAGGTTGGTACATCAGTACATGGGAAATTTCTTTTCTCTGTATCATAAAGTAAAATGTCCCGTTGAGAACTTGGTGCAACTTAATCTTGAGGCAAACATCTAATACATTACATTTTTAGATAATCTCATATATTACTTACTCCTAAACTACACACAACACGTGCAATTTCTTACAAAAGGAAAAAGACAAGGATCTATTTCAATTCATGAAATAAGTTCGGTGTGATCAACACTACAAGAATGAAAATTTAAAGCAGAAACATTTTCATAGATAAACAATCTAACCAAAGCCATTTTTCTAAACAAAAGGCTAACCTCGTATACTGATGTAAACTTATAGGAATGCTAAGTGACCTCATGATTTTAGGAATTCACTAAGAAGCCTTTTTTTATTAAGGACTAAGGCAAAGTATGATATAGCTAATCTACATGAAGAATAGCAAGAACTCTCTCCTTCCAGGATTTAATCAAACATTCAATACCAGAAAAATATAACAAGATGGTGGACATACTCGATCATTTTCACCTGGTCCTCGGGTCCGTGGAAGCCAGCATGAGGAAAATTAAAGACAATCCGATCAAACCGTCTATTCTTCAGGTCAGTATGAAGTTTCATTGTTGTCACGTCAACGCCATGCAAAACCGTGGTCTCCAGTCTTTTCAGCTCCATTATATTTGACTCTGCATCATTGTACTTGTATTTCAGCACCACTGCACAAGAGAATAGACCACGAGAAATGCAGAGGAAATAGATAAGCATAACTGTTACTGATCACGAAATCACACAAACCATACTATCCCTTTTGAGCTTAGGTAAAAGGTCAGCTCAATGCTAAAATTACAATGAAGCAAATATTGAAAGATCGCAGTTTTCCTACAGACACAGATCGACAAACAACGGTGTCACTGTCACATGGAGTTAAATCATGATATTTCACTAGAGAGCCAAATATAGTGTCTGTTTGGCTGAAACTATGTAAATTGCACTCCATTTTACTAGATAACATACATTCTCTAGCAGCAAGGGACAATTCGACGTGCAAATTGGAGATTCTTCCTACAACAATTAAATTAAGTAGAATCATGCGAATTAGAGTAGCAAGAAACCTATTTACTGGAAGCAAGGAAATACAGTAAAATAAGATTTGAGGGCACCCCGCAAATTCGATGCATATATCAAATTACTTCCAGATCGATGCAATCGCTATTGGAATAGTTATTCCACAATCACAGTGTGAATGCACCGATTTCAATGTACCATTTTTTTTTCTAACTAGTAGCAATGCCCGCGCGTGTAGCCCGCGCGTACAGCCCGCGCGTACGCGCGTGCTATTTTATATTGATATAGTAATAATTAAAACGTTAATATAATATATCAATCTTTCTTATAGTATGAAAAGATAAAAAATAAATAACATTATACTCAAAAAACAATAATCTTCCATTAAAACAGCACTAATCATGCTTTGAATATGCAACTGAGAGTTTTTTTTAGTAGAATCAAGGGTGTAACAGTCACCCATCAACACAACATCGCTTTGAATATGGTAACTCAAATAGATAGATTTGAATATTACAACAGTATAATTATGTTGAGAAGGCCATATGGGAAAATATTGAATGACAAAATCAGGACTAATCATGCATCCATAGAACTTCCTGAGCCTAGCAAAGATTGAAGCAAACCACAAAATCAGATATACAAACAAACGATCCCTTCGATCCTTTTTATATTTTCTTCAGCTCAGCTAGAAAAACAAGACCCTAACATGCAGTCAAGTGAGTTCCTTATCTACCTATTAGATCAGATATCGGGCTCCGAAAATGCATCCTAGCATTATATCAAAATTATGTATGATATTAGGTAACGAAAAATCAAGAACAGGGTACTGTCTTTGACAAACTCATATCTGAAAAAAAATGTGCAGGAATACAGGATAGTAGCACAGATATAGACCTAGCAGGCAGCAGAGGACAAAATTCATGAAATGGGCTGGGAAAATGGCATACCCTTGTGATCTGACACTTATAAATTTTGCTGTCATAGCATCCAGAACAAGCCATAAGAACACAGAGGGAAAAAAAAAGAAATACAGCAACCACCATGAAAACTGAACCTCAAAGCCGCAAGGTTTCATAAAATCTGAACTTTAAACTCACAAGCAAACACGATTCGGAATGATACATCTGCACCTTTATTATTAAAACAAGTGATACTGTAGTTTGATTAAAAACAAGTACATCAAGCTCCCGCATACATTTATGTCTTGCTTTTACTAAATACTACATGGGTATCGAGTAGGTAGCACACATCAAGACAGAGAGGCAGGTAGCATCCCCACAATCTATCCAAAATGCCTGTTCATATTTGTCTCTCCAAAATGCCTGTTCACTGGAAGGAAGAAAATGAAGAAGAGTCACAAACGGTTGATCATGTTTTGAAATTGGTGAAAAAAACATATGGACATAAATGTGCACGTGCTCTCCAAACTGGACGAGTTCAAACACTTGCTCTACGCTGTTCACAATCTCATCCCACAAACCAGCTACATAAACTCCACGCTATAGGCAAACAACAAAAGTTCACTGTAAAAAAAAAAACTGTCCAGAAATCTGAAGAAAAATCCAAATAACTCCTTGCATTTACCGCAGGCCAATCAAACACATGCACACATTGGCATATTGCCGAACAGGTTGTGAGCATGCCAGCACGAAGGCTTCAAGTGGGATGGCAGCATGCATGAACCAACAGATCAGTGCCACGGTCCTTAAAGCACATGGACAATACTGAGCTAATTTTTAAGTTACGCGTTTAGACAAACAAGGTTCAAGGTTTGTGATCACATAATGCAAATCTACACAACTCATTGGAGAAGACTTTCCTATCTTACCTGATGTTACAGCACTACACTATCCATGAGTGATTTTAATATATCTTAATGAAGCTTCTAAGCTAGAAGACAAATAACCATGATTAGTAGGCACAAACATAATTTCTCGGACCTTCCAATCTATATGCGGAATAACCTTAACTAAAAACTCTGCAGGGACGAGTTTTGCAGGCACTCCTTGGCTTACCCTTTCCAGCTGCTTCATTTGATAGTGCAACTATTTTCCACCTGAAGCTATTAGTAGTATTCCAGTGATAATTGGCAACTGAAATTACAAAAGATTAAATAATCAATCAGCATGTTCAGACAATGAAACAAGTGTAAGTGATTTTCTTAGTAGAAATATTAGAGAGCTGGCATAAGCTAAATGCAGTGCCATGCAAGGCAAGATCAGCTGTCACCCTGAAAGCCCCAGGCACATGTATGAAAATTAAACATCGAGAATGGGGACTAAAATCATGGACATTATAGGAACAGTCCATGTTTTCTAATCTACATTTTTTTTAATAATTAAAATATATAGGAACAGTCCATGTTGTTTGGAAAACTATAGGCTCCTTTAAATATGTAGCCTCTAATGCATTGTGGATTTTGAGATCACTACTATGCTAAAAAAAAGATTTTGAGATCACTACCTTCCATCAGAGGGATAACTATAGTAGCTATGCAAGCATTATACATGGAAAAGCTTCATCTTTCTGCATCCCACCACCTTCTAACCCATCTGCCCAACATTTCTTACAAAGAACAAGCTGCAGAAATATAGCAGACTACAATTTACGGAACAGGGAGGGCAGGAGCAAAAGGAGTAACAGGCTCTGAAGACTTCTTTAGAATTGTGACCTTACCTGTTGGTGTTGGGGAAGACACAGTATGCTATCTACTACTGCTGACTTGAATGACTTTGACAAGGCTATAAATATATGGTCAAATGCCACCTGTAAATAAAAATATTAGACTCTAATACTAAAGATGATTCAGCCACTAAACAAAATCATGTTAATCAATTTGGATATGACCAAATAAAAAGTAGAGTTCATTGTATGAACTATTATGCCAGTAATAAGAAAATGTATATAAGCTATTCAGTAGAAGGTAAAGAGACCATTAGCAACATTGCTACGTTGATACATTGATGTAATGTTATGCTGCCTTTTCTTAAAGAAATCTTCCCAAGCTAAGGTTCTTACTAAATAAAGCAGACTTGTGTGATTTTCAGGTAACTGATGACATGACTGATTGGCAAAGAACAATAAAATTGAACAAACGATATTCTAATCCCACATAGCATATTTTGTTGTTTACATGATGCAAATTATAGCATAAGAGCAGATGAGAACAACATACAGGAATGTCAGATTATTTCTTACCTAATGGGCTGGGGAGCAGGCTTTGCATATCACCGGATCTTGCACCAGTGCACCTGGTGAATCAGGAAGAAACAAAGCATATCAACAATCTATTTATTTTTAGGCACATTGATACTTAGATCCATATACACAAGTAACAATCAAAGCAGTTTCACAGAAGTAGTACGAATCAGGAAGTGCACCTCAACAAATGGAATTAGCTAATCTATGCGGCATTTGTATGCGGCCGTGACCAGTGCAGTGTTTGCATAGGGAATCGATCACCGGCGTGTTCTGAATTTCATTAAAATATGTTCTGAAACACGTAGAAATGGGGAATGGTTAGCTTTACCTCCTCTTATTCTGGTCATTAGAACGGGACCAAATTGGAGGACGAGACATAGGATCTCAACTTGTGTTTGCATAGGGATTAGGGAATCGATCACCGGCGTGTTCTGAATGTCATTAAAATATGATCTGAAACATGTAGAAATGGGGAATGCTTAGTAGGTTGGGGAATGCTAAATTCACAGATCATTATATAAATTTGTTAAAATCAAACAACCAATGAAATGTGTATAGATTTATCAAAATCAAACAACCATTGAATTCTGTACAGACCTGCTCATGATCAATAGCTAGCTTCCTTCAACTTGCATCCAATCTCGCAACTGATACAAATAAAAGATACAAGGACACATAGTAGCTTATGAGCAGAGGTAAATCTATAAAATTCAATGCGGGTGCCCATGTTAAAATACTCCAAAACAGCTTTCGAGGTCCAATATTGACAACCATTATTTCAAACAAAAAAAGTTGTATTCATGCATTATGAAATCTCAATGGCCTATCAACAAACACAACAGTTACCACCTGCATGTCAGTACTCAGGTAATCAAGTGCCATCAGGAGTTGCAGATGAATATGCTAGTAGAATGAAATACTAACATTACCATGCGTATACCATACATGTTACTATGTCGGTATGCTGTTTTTGCAGATTGCATGGCAGCATAAGGCTTGCAGGCTATGTCTCGATTCAGGAACAAGAAACAGAGTCTCACTATAATTATAGGTGATCACACCGAGAGATTTGTTAAATGCTCACAAATTCATGACAAAACAGAAAGATGACTGAATCAATGAACCACAAATCGGTACCTGATGGCCGTTGGGATTTAGTTTCTTGATGGCGACCACAGTGCCGCCGGCAGGCCCACCGGGCAGCCGGACGACGCCCTTATAGACGCTCCCGAAGCCGCCCTCGCCGACCTTGAGCAGACGGCTGAAATCGCTGGTGGCGGCCGGGAGCTCCCTGAACCCGAACTCCCGGAGGCTGTTGGCACCCCTCTCCTCGTACAGATCCGGGATGCTCCGCGCCGAGGAGACCGACGCCGAGCCCGACGACTTGGGCGCCGGGGCCCGCGCCGCCGCGCTGGAGTCCTCGGACAGGCCCGCGGCGATGGTCGATGACACCGTCGAGAAGGACAGGTTGGAGCCCGCGCCCGTGGCCGTGGAGACGGTGGAGGTGGAGGGGAACGAGGCGGCCGCCGGGGAAGCCGGCACCGCTGGCCCCTCCCGTTCTTCTCGCCCTTGCCCTTCTTGGCCTTGACTGAAGAATGTAAGCTGTAACACCTAGTTTTAATATTTATAGGTTTTTAAAAGTTTTGTAAAATTTGCTAGAAACAATTAGGAAGAGAGCACCATTTGTTTGCAAATTATTTGAAATTAAATATTATTTTCTAAATTTAAATCCAATAAATATGGTTGTCTGCATTCATGCCGAAGTGCATAGTGTTTATTGTTTGAAAAATGATTTTGTTTTCTTAGACTCGTTAGTTGCATTCCTGGAATTATTTAAGCTCTATAAATTTTCCTAATCACTTTTATACTCAAACTATCCTCTCCCTCATCCTAATCACAGAACCAGCCACCTGTGACCCTCCCTTCCTTTTCCCTCTCGTTTAATTCCTCTCCTAAATAATCAACTATGGCAAGTAATTGCCATCAAGCCAGTTAATGGCTATGAAGGCCTCCCCTCCAATTCCTGTCTCACCTGTCCCCTCCTCTTCCTGCCACGCAAGGACACAGCCCCCTCCAATTCTGAAGCATGTCTCCCCCTCTTCATTTCCTTCTGTTTCCTAAAAAGCCAAGACAAGCACCCCTGTACCTTTTCACATATTCTCCAAGAACTGCACCCCTCTTCTTCGTGTGCTCCTGTTTACCCTCCATTCTTCCCGGTGCTGCACATCAAAATCTTTGGTAAGAATGAAAAATAGCCATGGCAATACTATGAATTGATTTTGCCTCTCATATTTCCTTCTATTCCCTCCCTTTCTTTCTACAACTCACGCAGGAATATTTCCTGGCCCCCTGGACTTGAGGCCAATTAAGCATGCAGGTTCTGATCCACAAACAGAACTGGTAGGATCCCGTCTCTCTCCAACACCGGCTACTGCATCGTGTTCGATTTGATTCCGAGGCCACGGTAAGAATCCTTGCCCTTCCATCATTCTGTTTTGCCACTGCCTATCAAATTCGGTGCAGCATGGTGTTTCTCGGACAAGCTCCGTGCTGAACCTGCTTTTGGGCAGTGCAGCAGCCCCTGGACAGCGGTGCAGGTGCGAGAGTTCAGCAGATCACCTTGTGTCAATCTAGATCGCGATGAATGACGACCTGTCTGCAGGGAACAAACCCTTTTCTTTATTTAAATCCAATCCCTCCAGAAAGAAACCAGTAGCCTAGATAAAAAGTATAATATGTTTTGTCCAGAAATATCTTGTTCAGGTCATATTTCCACGTGATATTATCAACCTTCTGAATTTTCCAGTGATTAAATAATTCCCGAAATGCTGTTTTACAGTTTAGCCCTCCGTTAGTAAAACGCTTATATCTTTTTGCTCGTAGCTCTTATTCAAGCGATTCTCGCGGTCACGCGTTTGTAGCGACGAGCTCTGTATTTTAAAATGAATTTTAATCTGTTTACATGATGTTTGGTGTACTGTTTTTATTTATTTGTGTGTATGCTTGTTTCGGTAGTTGTCAAGTTTATACGAGGAGATGTACGTGATCTTGCAAGCTGATGGATTCAAAAAGATTGAGCAGTAGCTGCAGGGTTGTAAAGAGAGGCAAGTGTCCTTGAACATCTTGCTATTTTGTACCTTTAACTTTGTCACATAATGTCACCTTTTATTTATGCTTTTCATGTATTTTAGATGTTAACTTGATGTGAATCCTAATAGGTTGTTTACTAGAATATCTTGATCATCCTTGTAGCCCTTAGAGGTAACCTTTTTATGGGTAGTATATGCTTAGATGTGCTCAACAAGGTTGGTTCTGGTTTAATTAATATTGATTAATGAACTATGAAACATGAGGGTTTTGGTAATCTTTTAGCAACATGGAACCCCTAGGCGACTCATGGCAAGTGTTGGAAATGTGGATATGAGACATGGATAAAAGTTTCACGAGATTTGTTGTCTTGCCAAGTCAGCTGTTTAAGGATTGATCTATGGAGCGACCACCCAGGAATACAGTGCAACCATGAGACCTAATGGGCTCTGGGCTTGGCCAATTAATTAGGGGAAACCGGTGATTGGTGTGGTGAGACGGCGCTGATGTAATACTCGGCAAGGAGTGTGCCAACACGCACTGGTGGATCCTTTGTAAAGGCCTCGTAGTGTACCCAGCCAACACACCTCGGAAGTGTGTAGAGGAAGTAATTGACCCTGGCGTGACGGGTAACACGACTTGTGGTGAAAGCGTACAACCTCTGCAGAGTGTAAAACTGTTATAACAGCCGTGCTCACGGTCAAGAGCGGCCTGGACCCTCACATGGTTAGATTGGTTGGGTGGATCACAGAAGTGGAGTCTGTGGTTTGGGAGGTTTATAGCTGCAAGTTGTTTAACCTTAAGTTGGGTGTGGTTTGGGGAGCTTATAATAATAATATTTCTAGGTGCTTAATTAAATTATGACCAACTAAAATATGAGCTTTGCAGTCCACTAAATATAGCCTCCTTGTTCAAGTCTTGCATGTCATATTATTCCCTCCACTTCCGGAGTACACACCTCCAGGTGTACTCACCGTTTTCCCAATCAACCCCTGCTATGTCTACATCGCTGCTCCTCAGACAGAAGGAAAACGGAGCTACAGGATAAATATGGAGTTCTAGGCTGGCGTTCCCCCGGTCGACTGCTTGTGGAAGATGGAGTCCTTCGCTGCGATAGTTTAAATGTGTAATCTTTTGTTTCAGACTCTCTGGTCTTTTTGTAATCTGTTATATGGTTCGTAATGATATATGTTGTGATATTCGCTGATGATGTCGCCATATGCATGAAATCTTGATCCTGGGCATGCATATGGTACGCGTTCGGTTTGTCCTTAAAACCAGGCGTGACATAAGCCGCCGTCTCTGCTGCTTCATGCGCCTACGCCCTTGGATGGGGGCGCCTTCTCCAGCGTAGAACCATGCCCACACCTCGTTGCGCCCGTCTCCTCCAAGGTGGGCCGAAGGGGCCGCGCCATCGCCTCGGCATCGATGGTGCCTACCTCGTCGCCGCCGACGACGAGGAGCTCATAGATCCCCGTGGCTTGCCCCGCGGAGGCGGAGCGTGGCCGGCCCCGGCGCAGGCGGGCGGCCCTGCGGCACAGCGCCGCGGCCGCACCTCCTACTCCGTGGGATGGGGCGTTTGGGGGCCACCGCCCCGGCTCCTCCTCGCGGCGGCGGGCAGTGGCTCTTCCTCGCGGCGGCGGCAGTGCCTCCTCCTCGCAGCGGCAGCAAGGGGCGCGGTGGCCAGTGCGGCGACGGGAGCAGGGGCGGCGGACGGGGTGGGTCGGATGGGGCCTTTCATCCCGGTAGCGGAAGGGGAGCGGCAAAGAAGGAAATGTTGGGGCGGGTGGAGGCCTGGAGGGGCTGGACTGTTGGCGTGATTGACGGGAAAAAATGAGTGGGTACAGGCGGGCGGGTATGAATCAGGCACGGTGAGAAAAACTTTTCGTCGAGTGAGGGAAACGGTGGAATACAACGTGAAAATTTTCTCATCACTTCCTGATTTTCTGGTGGAGGGAGCGGGCGCCGTGAAATTTTTTTCTCTTCACTTCCTGCATTTGAGGAGGAGGGCTGTCGGGTGGGGTCAGTGTGAGAGGTGGGTGGGTTTCTTTTAGATAAAAAGCGTTTCAATTTCCTTGGATCTTTATAATAACTTCAAAGAAACAATGATCACAACGGAGCAATATATATACAAGAAGTCGTTCTTCAACCAATACAAGATATAACATCCTCATATAGTTATATCCATCAGAAATGGCATTAATTCCATAACCAGGCGCAAGAAAACAACAGAAAGGGGAACCATTTATATCCATGGCATTGCTATTGTAGAAGTACAAACGGAAAATTAATAGCACATTTGCCAAAGGAAGGACCTTTACGCGCCGGAAGGGAAAGCAGGAGCGGATCGAACGAACCGTAGGCGTCGAGCGACGTCGCGACAATGAATGCGCCGGATCCAAACTTGGAGGCCAGCGGCAGCGAGAAGGAGAAGTCGCCGTCGCCGACGGTCAGTATGCTTTGCATCGACGAGTAGAGCTTCAACCTCTTCTCCTCCTCCTCGTCCACCGCCACCTCCTCCTGCTCACCTTCGACGCCGACCTTCACCGGTACCAACTCCGGCTGCGGCGCCGCCCCCCTCCCCTCTAGCCCAATTCCGCGGACACCCTCCGCCGGCGCCGGCTCGGCCTCCTCCGAGGCGACCTCTGATGGCGAAATACCATCCTCGCCGTCCCCGCCGTCATCCCCTACCGCCGCGGTGTGCCCTAGCGCCGGCGAGGCCGCCCCCACCGCCATGCGCGCCTGTGGTCAAGGACAGAGTGGACTGGGCCACTGGGGTGCTTGGACTCGAGTCCAAGTGTCGAATCGGCTTCCACTCAAAACATTTCGACACGTAGCGAGACCCGGCGGTCTCGGGAGAACCGGGGCCCACATGGCAGCGACCGTTCGCAGCTTCTCTGACTAAAGGATATCTGAAATGCGGCCAACATTCTTTTCCAAAAGAAAAAAATGCTAGACACGTGATGGGAATTGGATGAAACAAAAAGATTTGATGGGCTAAACACATTTGAGATTTTGTACAAACATAAATAGGAGGTTCAAAATCATAATCACTTTTGCTTATGAGAAAGCTCATTGAGTTACGCGGATTGTGTACTGTAGGCTGTAGCGTAGCTATTGTAACCACCGGATCAAAGATTATGCGGCTGTGTCATAGAGTATGTAATGCTAACAGAAAGCCGTTTGGCAAATGGGGTTGGCATAATCCGCATTGTGCTTGCAATTGTCTTGGGAAAAATGCTACACGTCCATTACTGTAAACGTCTCTAGAAACTTCATGCTAATTTAGAGAGAGAAAAGACTATATAAACCCCCAACGTATTAGGGGTTGACTACATCACCCCCTCAACTATGAATCCGGATGTTTAACCCCCAACCTTTACAAAATCACTAGCAAGAACGTACGTGCAGCACACACGTTTATTGATGACATGTAGGTACTAAAACAATATCACTTCACTTTAGTGCAAAACGCTTTTAAAAATACTTTATATTCGCTCTCTCATATATGGAGAGCTTTAGGTATTCTCAAAACTCATGATAGTTGGCGTTTATTTATATGGAGAAAACTCTCTAATTTATTGTCTTTTAGCAATACGGGATAATTGTGTATAGACGTGGATACAAATGTGGGTATATTTAGGTGGGCCCTTTTTTGGGTGAAAAAAGTTTTGGGTTTAGAGGGGGAAATCAACATATGAATGTCCCCCCCTCTTTTTTTGATAATTCATCAACCAATTTTCCCGACAGGTGGGTCCTGTGTGAGGTGGGTGTGGGTTTTTTGTTGGTGAGAAGTGTTTTCAAATCTAATTCTCTTTATAGTATAGATTTAAAAAAATCCCCTAAGGTCGACATTAAAAGAGCTTAGAGAACTTGACTCGGGCTGTGTTTAGTTACCAACAACTTTCCACAATTCTCTCTTCAAACTTCACTATACACCTATCACATCAAATCAAATCTCTCTCCTCATGCATGGAGCACTAAACATGGGTAAATAAAAAACTAAGTGCATGGTTTTTCAAATCAAATCTCACTCCTCATGCATGGAGCACTAAACGTGGGTAAATAAAAAAACTAAGTGCATGGTTTTTGATGTACACGACGAGACGAATCTTTTGAGCCTAGTTAGATCATGATAGGACAACGATTACCACAAACAAACGAAAAGTGTTACAGTGCGCTACAGTGTCCGATGTGACATTTTCGCCAACTTTTTTCATTTCTTTTTTGGAACTAACACACCCTCTCTTAGAAATAGAGTTTGTGAGTGGATAGGAACTGCCGAGGTAGGAGAAGATAAGAAAATACTTGACGAAATGCCATATTCGCCACTGGCCACAACTACGTTTTGTCCACAAGAGAACAAAACATGCAAGTGAGCGCGTCCGCCCTAAGCACAACTACATTTTGCTGGCTAGTTTATTCAACATACAGTATCGATAAGTTCAGAGACAAGATCTTGCTTCTAGAAGATGTCGGGATAGGAATAATATTCGAAACTATTCAGTATTCACTCTTGCAACTCGAAAGCATATGCAGCCTAGCTAATTTATTCATTCATTGTCTCATTTCGATTGTGATTGGCCATCGCCAAATGTTGGAGTAATCGATCACCTGGCTTAATGCCAAATGCTCTCCTCACCTATCTAATGCTGGAGTCACCCAACTTCAGAGCAGGAGTTGCAGGCCTGCAGCTCAGCTGGTCCTCACATGGAGCCACCGGCACCATTTCCCTCCGCCTTCCTTGACCTGCCCCCAGCTCCCCACCATGTCCATTCCTCGTCCTCGCAAAACGATGACCTTGTGCTCCCCTACATTGCTCGCATATTCATGGAGGACGACGAGGAGGAGATGGTCGATGAGTTGTCGTCGTACTACAAGTACGCCGACCACCCGGCGCTACTCCAGGCGCAGCAGCACTACGCCCATATCCTCTCCGGCTCCGGCGCCTCCTCTGACGCCACGGGCGCATGGCCCTGCAACTCCACCGTCGAGCTCTCCCCGCCGCAGCTGGCGGCGGCAGGACTATGCTACTCCGGCGACATCGACGCCAGCACCCAATTAGGCAACAAAGAACTCAGCACGTCCTCCTTCCCGAATAGACTTCTCCCGGAAGCCGAGAGCAGCAGCTCCATGGACGACCTGACAAGCATGGCGTTCTTCAGAGGCATGGAGGAGGGCAACAAGTTCTTGCCAACATGCAGCGAGAGAGCGGACGGTGCAGGCCGCAGGAAGAGACTTGATGGCGGCGGTGACGAGGCGGAGGCCGCCATGGGCCGAGGCAGCAAGCAAGCGGCGGCGCCGCCGCGGCCTGAGTCGGAGGAGGAGTCCGCCGCGCGGGAGATGCTGGACAAGCTGATGCTGAACGGCTACGACGCGTGCCTCGCCGACGCCAGCGCGCAGGACCCACGCGGCGTCGTCGTCATGGATACGGCGAAGACGGCGCCGCCGCCGCCGCCGCCGCCGCGGGGGACGAGGCCCGCCGTGGACCTGCTCACGATGCTCATCCGCTGCGCCGATGCCGTTTCCAGCAACCACCGGAGCGGCGCGGCCGACCTGCTCCGGCAGATAAGGCGCCACTCCTCGCCGGCGGGGGACAGCGTGCAGCGGCTGGCGCACTACTTCGCCGGCGGGCTGGAGGCGCGGATGGCCGGCACGGGGATCCAGCTCTACCGCTCGCTGGCGGCGAAGGGCGCCTCCACCGCGTGCGTCCTCAGGGCGTGCCAGCTCTTCATGGCCGCGGGCTTCTTCCTTCCGGTGGAGCACCTCTTCTCCAGCGCGACCATACGCGACGCCGTCGCGGGGAGGAAGAAGCTGCACGTCGTGCACTACGGCCTGGGCCACGGGCTCCAGTGGCCGGACCTGCTCCGGTGGCTCGCGCGCCGGGACGGCGGGCCGCCGGAGGTGAGGCTCACCGGCATCGACGCCCCGCTGCCGGGGTTCCGCCCGGCCCGGCTCATCGAGGACACCGGCCGCCGGCTCGGCGAGTGCGCGCGCCAGCTCGGCGTTCCGTTCAGGTTCCGCGGCATCGCGGCGCGATCCGACGCCGTCCGCGCCGGTGACCTGGACATCGACGCCGACGAGGTGCTCGTGGTCAGCTGCATCTACCATTTCCGGACCCTGATGGACGAGAGCGTCGTCGTCGACAGGCCGAACCCCAGGGACACGGCGCTGGAGGCCATCAGGGAGATGAGGCCGAGCGTGTTCATCCATGGCGTCTTCAACGGGGCGCACTGCGCCGCCTTCTTCACGACCCGGTTCCGGGAGGCGCTCCACCAGTACGCGGCGCTGTTCGACATGATGGACGCCGTCGCGCCGCGGGGCGGCGACCGGAGGCGGTGGGTGGAGGAGGGGATCTTCGCGCGGTGCGCCGTGAACGTGATCGCCTGCGAGGGCGCCGACCGGGTGGAACGGAGCCAGGGGTACAGGCAGTGGGAGGCGCGGAGCAAGCGGGCAGGGCTGAGGCTGCTGCCGCTGGATCCGGGGATTGTTCGGATGATCACGGGCAAGGTGAAGAAGGAAACCCACAGGGATTTCGTGATCGGCGAGGATGGCGGGTGGCTTCTCCATGGATGGAAAGGGCGAATGCTCTACGCCCTCTCCACCTGGACGGCAGCTGAGAAGTAATTTCAGGGGCAACTAGCCTGTATACATTACAAGGTTTGCATATGACGGCTGGTGGTTCCCATTCAGACATCTAAATGCTACACACACTAGCTAGTCTTTCTATTTGATTGCCTATTTAATCGTCTGTTTAGCTCCTTTATTGGCTAAATGATATGAAATTGACTATTTGAGAGACCAATGGTGGTCACCCTTGGATAGTTGGATGATGAGTGATTGACAACCATGGTTTGGATTGATGCAGCCCTTGGCTTTGTGAAGCACAGGTGTTGGATGCAACGTGGCGGTCGGCGAAATGCGGTGAAGGTCAAGCGAGGCTTGGACTGAGGGACCCGAGGAGTTCGCGTGGGGTCGTGGGTGGTCCCCACCGTGCAGTTGAAGAGCAACGATGCATGGAGACTTGGCATGGAGGTCACGCAAAGGCGCTTCTAGAAGTGTTTGGAGGTTTCCCGGTTTGGCCGCAAAACCGAGGGAGGATGACGCGGATCAGAGGACGCGTGGTACCATCGCGAAGCTTGCGTCGAGGCGAAGTGAAGCCACAAAGGGGTCACAGGCGCCCGATGCCCGAGGAAAAACTTGGACCAAAATGCCCCTGCGTGGGTAATTATCCTAGTAGTAGTGGTAGGGATAATTTTGTCTTTCAGACGGACCTATATATACTAAGATGGCTGGCTTGGGGAGGCAACTCTTGCGAACCCTAATTTCATTTGCTTGTGTAGAGGCTAGGATGTGTTTCATGTGAGAGGGGATGAGAGGTAGGAGAGGGTGATTGCTCTTTGTCTCGAATTTCATACAAGAGAGGCAGGATGAGTGTGGCTTCGTAGCCTTGTATAGATGTTGTCCTTGTCATTTAATCAAAGTAGTTCCTCAAATTTCTTGTGTTCTTCGTTTTTCTTTTTCCCTATTTTCGGGCTCCTTTTTGGTGGAATTTTCGTTCTCTTGATTGACTGAGTTTTTGGGTGAGACTTTTGGGGGAACTTGGTGCTGGGACATGTGCAAAAACATCTAGGATGGTCCCCTAGCAAATTCATGCACGAGCACTCTTGAATTTGAGTTTTCCCCAACTCTCCCTTCTCTTGTGTTCTTGGTCAAATTCGTGAAATTAGTGGTGACGCCTTGATCTTCTTGAAGAAATCTCTTTGGGATATACATACCATGTCACCATGTAGTCACTGACCAAATTTCACGAAATTTGGAGTTCGTTTGCCCTAGTTTTGGTCTTTCTCGGATCTTCTCGCAAGCTGTTCTGGGAGGTGCGGAGTTTCCAGACTTTTGTGTGGAATTTCTGGACTTGTCTGGAGTTTTTGGACTTTTGTGCGGAGTTTCCGAACCTGTGTGGATTTTCCGGACTTTTGTTTGGTGTCTCTGGACATGATCGGAGTTTCCGGACTTTTGGGCGGAGTTTCCGAACTTCCTTGCTGATTTTCTTTCCTTTGCCTCCAACTTGTGTTTTGGATTGGTTGTTGCTTCCGCTGGTCTTTGATTTACTTCCTACCAATATTCCTATGTCCATTAGCTCATTCATAGCTAAATGGACTTGATCTTGCTAGAAGAGAGGAATTAGGTTGTAATTAGGACATAGGCCGAATTTCATCGAAGAAATTTTTGTTGGCTCCCATTCACCCCTTTTTGTTGGCTCCCATTCACCCTCTTCTGGTCGTTGTTTCGGTCCTTCACTGTTTACCTTCCCATTTAGCGTTTAGGGTGTACAGATTTGCCGTAGGGGAAAGCTCTGGTGTGTCAGGATCAGGTAAATGATAAATGAAACAAGGCTAGTGGAAACAAGCTCTGGTGTGTCACGATCCTAGGGTGTTCTTGACATGCTGTCCAGAGTTACTTCTCCTTTACGAAAGATAGTGAAGTTAGCATACCTTCTGCTGCTGCGATAATTGTTTGCCACACAAAATGGTCCTACAGTACACAAAACACTTGGTCGTTTCTTACATATATAGGCATATCTCCAATATGGGAGGTCAAGTTCCTCTACTCATCCATTCACTTTGCACATACCAATCGATCTCAAAAGTCCCAACGGCGGTCCTTCACTGAGAGCCTTATACGGTCATCTTGTTCAACCGCTCGCTTCTGAACAGATTCTCTGCGGCATTGTTCCAAGAAGGCAGAAGAATAGTTCAAGCCGGCTGCTCCAGGCATAGTAGCTTTTCTCTGCACTTCAAACTCCATCAGCCTCTCCTGCCTCTGAACAGATTCACTATGGCATTGTTCCAAGAAGGCAGAAGAATAGCTCAAGCCGGCTGCTCCAGGCATCATACCTTTCCTCTGCTCTTCCGACTGCCTCTGCCGACACCTTTGGTGTTCAAAGTACGAGCAGCCATCCCCTTCCGGTAGACCAGCAATACTTGAAATACTTCTCTGGTGATACCAAGGCTGCTCCTGTGGTGCAATGAGATTGGAACATGCAATTCTGCTCAATGGTGGAGAAATGCTGGCTGGACCATGTAGAGCATTCAGCGATGGCCCTGCAATGCTGAACATTGTCTGTGGATGAAAAAGATCCCTCACAATGCCATTCAAGCTTAGTGGAGGATCTGGCTGTTGCCTTTGAGCAACCATGTAAGGCTGCAGAGGTACTGGAATGCGAACTGTGTAAACTGGTGGGGTAAAATGTAGCCAAGGCCATGCTTGAACAGGTGGAAGCAGATGAAGTGGCCTTGTGTCACTTTCCAATTTGCCAAAAGAACAGGCATTACTTCCTCCAAGGCATGAGGTTGAACTAGCATTGTTTCCACTCGATTTATTCCACTTCTTCAAGTCTCCGATTTGAAACTTGAATGTGCAAGAAGGACCTAGAGGGAACGGTTGGTCGCACCTTGCACCATCTCCTCTCTTTTGGTTATAACCAGGATATACTGCTTTTTGGAAATTTTCTTTCTCAAACATAATAAGAGAAGAATCAGAAGCTAATTGCTCAAGATCCCATCTGTCATATGGCTCTCCTGTCTTGTGTCTGACATGGATTTCACCATAACGCATAAGCAGGTAGCGTGCATTGCTGAAAAAGCCCCTCAACAGCTGCTTGTGCAAACTAAATGTCAAGAGTCAATGGTTAATAATTAGGATAACTAAGAAAAGAGGTATTAAGAAGGAAACTAGTTAAACTTGAGGAAAAAAAATCAATAACGTTCTCGACAACTCCTTGTGCAAACTAAATGTCAAATGCAGATAGTTAATAAGAATATAAACAAGAAAAGAAAAGGTACTAATAAGAGAACACTGTAAGTTTGAAACAATTAATAAGAAACCATCTGTTACGTGCTAACTACTTAGGTACCATTGTCCTAATCAAAAGTTGTTAACTCATACATTCCAACAGAAATTCTAGTATAGTGTACTTGCAGAGAAGGAACTAACAAGAAACTACTATAAAGTGCTGCAAAAAAGGATATGCACACAAAAGCCCATGACCAACAATAAGTTCTTAGCTTCTTGTATTAAAGGTTGGTACATCGGAACCTTTTTTTTTCTCTGAATCATAGAGTAAAATGTCATATTGAGAAAAGATATGATTGGTGCAACTCAATGTCGAGGTAATTACCTAGGGCCTGTTTGGTAGAGCTTCTTTCGAAGTGATTCTCTATGGAAAGTGATTTTATGGCTAAAAATGATTCCCTAGGATAAACTCTACGGAGGAACTGATTCTAGGCAGCAAGTGAATCAGGATAAACTAGTTTTTTCAACTCCAAGCATCTTAGTTCATTTCTAACAAATCACTCTGGGAGTGATTCCCTGGAAACCGCTGTTTGGTAGAGCTTCCCTGAATGGGAGCTGCACCAAACATGCCCCTAATATATTAAATTTTTAGATAATCTATTATATTAGTTAGTCTTACTCTACATAAGGAGTTCACTTCTTTTAAAACAAAATGGAAGCATATAATGATCTATAGTCAATTTCAAGAAACAAGGATGGTAGAGATCATCAGTCCTAGAACGAAATTTGGAAAAGGAAACAAATTTATTGATAATCTACCAATGCCATTTGCATGCATCAGCACATAGGTTTTCTCAACAAAAGGCATAGCCTCATACAGATGTAAACTTATGAGTACTAAACTACTAAGTCAACTTTACATATTATAAATTCACTAAGAAATTGTTTACTAAGGATTAAGACAAGTAATGATACAGTTAATCTACACGAAGAATAGCAAGAACATTCTCTTTTGTGGATTGAATCCAACATTGATAAAATAGAAAAATAAACATAACAAGATGGTGCACATACTTTATCATATGAACCTGGTCCTCAGGTCCTCTAAAGCCAGCATGAGGAAAATTAAAGACAATCCGATCAAACCGTCTGTTCTTCAGGTCAGTGTGAATTTTCATTGTTTTCACATCAACGCCATGCAAAACCGTGGTTTCCAGTCTTTTCATCTTGATTATATTTGACTTTGCTTCGCTGTACTTGCTTATCAGCACCTCTGGACAAGAAGAATAGGCCACAATAAATGCAAATGAAATAGGTAAGTACAACTGTTCCTGATCACAAAATTACACAAATCATACTACCCCTTTGAGCTTAGGTAAGAGGTCAGCTTAATGAAAAAATCATAATGAAGCAATTAGGAAACAGATAAGCTACTGAAAGGTCAAAATTCTAAAGAAACACACAGTGGCATCACATTATGTTAAATCAGGACATTTCAGTTGATAGCCAAATATACCGAACTTTTGGCTGAAAACACACACAAATTTGGACTCTATTTTACTAGATAACATACAATCTCTAGCATTGAGGGACAATACATCACACACAATTAAATTGAGTAAGAAAATAGAGTAGCAAAAAGCATATTTCTAAGAATCAAGAAAACACACCACGATAGTATTCAAGAGCACCGCACAAATCGAATGAATATATCAAATCACTTGCAGCTCTGTGCAATGCATATTGCAGTACATACTCCCCACAGCAATGTGAAGGCACTGATCAAGGAAACATCAATCTCAACAGAGCAATATGCGACCAATCCTTCTTCAAAGCACACAATGTAAGGCAGATTGAATCCGGAAAGATTGAATACATGGCATTAATTTCCATAACCAGGCGTAAAATACAAAAGAAAAAGGAATCATTTATAATCACCAGTATGTAGTACTAGTAGCAAGGGAAAATTAACTGCAGATTTGCCAAAGACTGCGCTTTGTTGTATTCAAGGACCCATCCATCAGTTCAGTTACTCCATTTGTTAGTACGACTGTACGACCACCTTTACGCTTCTCAAGAGCAAACACAAGCAATCGATGGAAGCAGACAAACCGTAGGTGTCGAGGGACGTGGCGACGATGTTGGTGCCGGAGCCGAACGCGGTAGCCAGCGCCAGCGAGAAGGAGAAGTCCCCATCCCCAACCAGCAGTATGCTCTGCGTAGAGGAGTAACACCCCAGCCACTTCTCCCTCTCCTGATCATCCGCATCGCCCTCCTCCTCCTCCTCCCCCACTTCCACGGCGATCACCGCCGGTACCCCCTCCGATGGCCCCGCCCCCATCCCCTCTACCCCCGCTCCTGGGGTCCCCTCCGCTCGCACAGGCTCTTCATTCCCCGCAACATCCCATGTGGCCTGACCTGCCCCGCCCCCCACTGCCCCACAGCCGCCGTTCGCCGCCGCGGCGCGCCCGACTGCCACCCCCAACGCCATGCGCGCCTGTGCTCCCATGGACTGAGACTCGAGTCCAAGGCACCCAAATTTGGGGCCCAAATTTAGGGCTACGATGTCACTTTGTAATCATTGCGTCACTGTAGCATTTCGTTTATATGTGTGAAAAATTATCCAAAAATTGATTAATTAGGTTCAAAATGTCCGTCTCGCAGAGTACAACAAAACTGCGTAATTAGTTTTTGATTTCATCTACATTTAGTACTCCATGCATGTTATGACATTTTGATGTGATTGAAATCTTCTTTTTTATAGTGAACTTTAGGGGTAGAATTTGAGATCTAAACAAGGGCCAAAGTGTCCAACTTTCCCAACTACTCATTTAATCGCTTCGAGACATCAAACGTGGGATCCACATTGCACTTTTCGAGTGTTCACGTTGGCCGTGTTTCTTTGCGACCTGGAAAAAGTTTTCCAACGGGAATCTTGCATACATGGAGTATTAAATGAAGTCTATTTACAAAACATTTTTAGGGATGAGTGTAACTTTGCGCGACGAATCTAATGAGCCTAATTAATCCATGTTTTGCTATAGTAATGCTACAATACCATTCTCTAATCGTGCGGTCAAAGACCTCGTTAGATAGGTCTCGCAAAATAGTCCAATGCTGAGAAGGTGATTTTTTAAACTGACTTTATTTAATACCTTTAGCTATTGGTCAGAGGCTAGAAAAATATTTCCAAAAGAAACACGGCCGTTGACCCCACGCGTGAACCTGACAACTCAGAAATGCTGCCGAGAAATTTGGAACTGTGCAAGAGGGTTTCGGCAGACTGCCGCTCCCTATATGATAATTATAAAGTACTTTGCTAATTGGTTCCATTTCTTTTCTAATCTTATCTTTTTTAGATAATGAATAATATCTAGCTTTGACTAAGTTTGGCTACGGCCTAAAAATGCTTTCTTTTTCAGGACATGTTCAGTTCCCTGTCACATCATCAAACTTCTAAAAATTCTCTCTAAATTTCACTATTCATCTATCACATCAAATCTCTCTCCTCATCTATGGAATACTAAACGTGGGTAAATAAAAAACTAGTTGCATGGTTTTGATGTAGACGATGAGATGAATCTTTTGAGCCTAGTCAGGTCATGGTAGGACAATGTTTACCACAAACAAACGAAAAGTGATACAGTGCGCTACAGTGTCCGATGTGACTTTTTCACCTCACTTTTCACCCTCTTTTCAGGAACTAACCACCCCCAATCTCTCATGGTCACTGCAAAGCAGATCGTCTAGGGATTGATCCAGCAATGCGAGCCCCGAGCCATGGCACGGCATCATTCTCCCTGGCTCCCTGCATTGTTCACCTACACACCACCGTTCAGAACTAACAGTTGACAATTTAAGAAAAAAAAATCACCACAGAAACAAACATTGATTGCAAGTAGGTTGTCCGGGATTATACATCTAACATCTTCCCATAGACAATGGGAACTTGGGATCAACATTCCCTTCACTGCTGTCCTACGGTGGTCAGTGTTTGCCACACAAAACGGTCCTACCTATACACAAAAGACTTGTGGTCCTATTTGGGAAAGATCGAGCACCTCTACTCAACCGAATTTCATTGCAGATACACATGGATTTCCAAAGTCCTGACAGCGACGATCC
The DNA here is from genome assembly GCA_033239725.1 of Echinochloa phyllopogon. Lineage (NCBI taxonomy): Eukaryota > Viridiplantae > Streptophyta > Magnoliopsida > Poales > Poaceae > Echinochloa > Echinochloa phyllopogon. The sequence goes on along the minus strand of BTCW01000002.1, from coordinate 40,535,743 downwards.
TTCACTGAACTGTATGCGATCATCCTGCGCTGCCGCTCCTGCCTCTAAACAGAGTCCCTGTGGGTTGTGGCGATGTTACAAGAAACCAGAGTAGTTCAAACTGGTTGCTCCAGGCACCAGTTGCATATATCTGCATCTCATATTCTGTACTCCTTTGGTATTCCCGGGCAAAGAAGTTGTCGGTTCTTCCTAGTATTTGAGCAAATGGATCTCTGACCATGCCATGCCCGGCCCTGAGGATCGAGGAGACTGGTACTTGCGATTCTGCCCATTAGTGAAGGAATGCCACTCGGAGAGCCCAACACATTCAGCGATGGCTCTGGCATGCCGATCACTGGATAGGCAGTGCACCTGTTGATTAACACATGGGTTGAAAGTGTCAAGGGTTACATCTTTGAAACAGATACTGGATTTACCATTCCTTTTGCTGTTGTGGTCAGTGTTTACCACGCAAGCAAAATGCCCCTACCTGTACACAAAACACTTGGTCATATCTAACATATACTACCTCCATTTTTTAATATGTGTCGTTTAGGACAAGCTATTTAGTTTAAAAATAAACTAAAATGCTTGTACTAGACGTCATATATTTAAGAATGGAGGGAGTACATCAGATATTGAGTTTGTAGAGGTCAAGTAGTATTTGATCCATCCTTTTCCTAGAAGACCTTGTGCAGCCACTCCTGCTTCTGAGTTCTGAGATTTGGAACTTGAACGTGCAACAATGATCTAGGTTGAATGGTTCGTCACACTTGTTACCATCTCCTCTCTTGTTATTGTAGCCTGGATAGTCTTCTTTGTGGAAAACAGCTTGCTCAACCAGAATAAGAGAAGACTCCGAGCCCAGCTGCTCAAGATCCCACATGTCGTATGGATGTCCTGTCTTGTGGCTTACATGGATTTCACCATGGCGCCGAAGCAGGAAGTGCGCGTTTCTGAAAAAGCCAGTTAGCAGTGCCTTGTGCGAACTATAGGTCACAGTGACAGAGCAGATAGTTGATATGTTAACTGGGTAAAAAACAGTTAAATGGGGAAGACCTTAAAAAGCCAGACAATGATATTTCCATGTGTTTGTCTAAATGCAATCAGAAGTTAGTATCATCTAAGTACCTTAAAAAGGCAGACAATGATATTTCCATGTGTTTGTCTAAATGTTAAACGTTAGTCAAACCTAACACCGTCACATGTACGTGGAAAAACTTCTACTTAAAAGTTGCAATAATAGATCAGAGTATCAGACCTCTGCAAGTTCTTAATGTAAGCAAGAGCTCTAGTTTATTCCGGAAAACTAGATTAGTGATCGAGGTCTTTTACGGTACCCAATACCACTAGTTAAAAAGGAGTAGTATATAAACTTCTGATTAGTTGAGAAAAATTATATATCATTATAACGTGGACCAGTGGTATAGGTAGTATATGGGGAGTGATATAGGTAGTATAAGGGTATTATTGGAAGAAATATATATGACATCACTGTAATCAATGTAATTAAGTAATTTTTTCATTCGATCATTCAAATTTACCGTGACCTGCCGTTTCATTTTCATCTTAATCTTATTCATTTCCCTCTGTTCCTCATTTTCCCGACGTCTATCTCTTATCTCTGTACGGCGACCGACGACAGGTAGTCGCAATTACTAAATTACCCATGTCTATACCATATACCACCCAAGAGTGGTATTGGGTACTGTAAAAGAGCTCTGGTGATCAACGGTGGCTAGAATGAAAATCATTGAAAGAGGAAACAAAATTATATAGTGATTATACCTATTATATCATTTTCTTGATTTCTTATGTGCATAGGTTTTCGAAATCAACTCGGGAATTAAGGAACACTAAGACAAATCATCATGTCGTAATATTTTTCAGCCAAGGATTTAACCAAACATCAACGACAAAGAAACATAACAAAATGGTGGTGCACGTACTTGATCACGTGCAGCTTGTTCTCGGGTCCTTTAAATCCTGCATGTGGAAAATTGAAGACAATTCTATCAAACCGTCTGCTCCTCAAGTCAGTGTGAAGCTCCATTGTTTTTACATCAACACCATGCAAAACCGTTGCCCCCAATCTTTTCAGATCCATTACATTTGACTCTGCTTTCCTGTATTTGATCGTCAGAGCAACTGTCAAAGAAAAAACAGAGTCACATATAATTTTTTTTTAGGAAAAGAGTCACATATAATAGAGGTCTTACAAAGCGATTATCAAGCCAACACAAAGGCAAAGCAAAACGAGCCTCGGTCTTAATTGCTAGTTTGCTACCACCACCTAAATATGTTTCCTATAACTTACAAAGCGATTATCAAGTTCTGTGATAGCCGCACCCACTTTGCTGATTATTGCATACGTTGAATTTTTTTAAGAAAAAAAAGTTAATACAAAGGCAGGTTCATTTTGTTCATATTCAGGATCGTATATATTCTCTACAGCTCCTCCATTTGTTCGTATTTAGGATCTGTTTGGATCAGCCAGAGATTGTGGATTTGGTTCTGAAAAGCTATCCAAACATGCTTTTATCCAGCTTTTACAATCTCAGGAGCGATCACAAGACAAACGGGCATCGTCCATATTGGGTGTGTTTAGTTCCAAAAAGAGATAGGGAAAGTTTGGTGATTCGTTGTAGCACACTGTAGCACATAGCACATCCGACATTGTAGCACACTCGAACAGGACCAATAGCACATCCGACATTATAGCACACTGTAGCACTATTCGTTTGTTTGTGGTAAACATTGTCCTACCATGACCTAATTAGGCTCAAAAGATTCGTCTCGTCGTGTACATCAAAACCATGTAATTAATTTTTTTTATTTACTTTTAGTGTTCCATGCACGAGGAGAGAGATTCAATGTGATAGGTGAATAGTGAAATTTGGAGAGAGAATTTTGGAAAGTTTAGTGATTTGACGGGAACTAAACACAGCCATTAGGAAAGATTGGGCGCTACGTGGTGAGAAAGAGGAAGCAATCGACGAACTAACCATAGGAGTCGAGGGACGTCGCGACGAGGTTGGCGCCGGAGCCGAACGCCGTGGCCAGCGCCAGCGAGAAAGAGAAGTCGCCGTCGCCGACGATCAGTATGCTCTGCCCAGAGGAGCAATGCCCCAGCCACTTCACCCCCTCCTCGCACCCACCGTGCGTGCTCATCGCCGCCGACGGAGCTACCGAGCTAGCTAGTAGTCCACTCGAGTGAGCCTAGCGTGTTCCGGATTGTGAGATATTGAGATAAGAATGATCGTGGTACCTATCCGTTGGTTATTATAGCACCAAAAATTTAAATACATTGTCAGTCGTCTTAATTCATTTTTTTCAGTTTAAGTTTTCTTTTTGTTTATACTATTAAACATAAATGTAGGCACTTGCGTACATATACACGTGCACATCAATCTTATGAAGATACTTACACTTACACACATCCTATCGGTATGATTATCTTTTAAAACATTGAGAACAAAGATTTAAAGATTCATGAAGTCGTCTCATACATCTAGCTAGTTCAGTTTTGCTTATTTTATTGAAATTCTCGTTTCGTGAAACATTGATAGAATTATAGAAACACATACACGCTCAAATAAACACTCACTTATCTCTAGAAATATACACACGTAAAGTACAACTCTACGAACATCTCTGAAACACCGAGTCGTGTAGAGGCAAGGATTCGAATTTTGATGGATAAATTTGACCATAAAAAATCTTACCGGCTCAGCACTCAACTGGTTTTATTAAAATCCTTATAGACTAAAACACTAAGTTATTTTTGGATATTCTCTTTTCTTTTATACAAAATGAAAGAAAATTCACGAAAAGTTACTGTCTGTGTGGATATGCACATATGACACATCCCATCAGATTTGCTATCAACGCCAGCCGTCAGTGCCGGGCAATTTTAGGGTGGCACGTAGGTGTGTTTCATAGATGATAGGTCATGATTCTGCAATCGGCAACACGTTCAGAATCATGACTTATCATCTGAATTTCAGGATCTCAGAATAATTTACATGAAATTTAATTTTCTTCGTTGCAAGATCATACCGAATGATCAGTAGTTCAACCGGTGATCCAGCGGACCACCACAAGCCAACTACAAGGTGTTGCAACTTCTTCTGATGAAGCAGAATGGCTAGGGAATGCCACAGGCAGCAGCATTCTCCCAGCATTGTTCATGTACACACTGCTTAAAGTGCACAGTTCACAGCAATTTAAGCAACAAATGACCACACAAGTACTGCGCATGAAGAAAGAGCGTTGCAAATAGACATCTTTGCCGTCATTGAATAAGTGAACGGCAGAGGTTTAGTTCAGGTTTAACCTGTCGAGTACTCCCTATAGTGAGATTGCTACATTTAATCTGCGCCTCTAAATGCAGCACCATAGCAAAAACAGGCTAGGCTGTCCAGGGTTACATGATTAACTTACATCTTCACACAGACACTGGAATCAGCGTTCCTTTAGGCTGCTTTGCCACTGTGGTCAGTGTTTGCCACATAAAATGGCCCTACCCGTACACAAAACACTTGTGGTCATATCTAACATCGCATATCTGGGGAGGTGAAGTTCCTGTACTTGAACAATCCTCTTCGCCAGTACGCCTAGATCTCCAAAATCCCAATGACGATCCTTCCATGAAGGTCGTTCACTGACAACTGTATGCGATCATCCTGCGCAACTGCTCCTGCCTTTGAACAGACTCCCTGTGGCGATGTTCCAGGAAGGCAGAATAGTTCAAGCTGGTTGCTCCAGGCATCAGTTGCCTCAAAATCACATACTGCCTCTGCAAACTCCTTTGGTATTCCAAGGCAAAGAAGCAGTCAGTTCTTCCTAGAGGTCCAGCAATGATTCTCTGTTCATACCATCGATGCCCCTGAGAAGCGAGAAGAGTGGTGCTTGTGATTCTGCCCATCGGTGGAGGAATGCCGGCTGGAGTGGCCACAGCATTCAGTGATGAACCTGTCATGCTAAGCACTGAATGGACAGTGGCCAGAGGAGGAAAATAAGGAGCTCTTGGTATGCTATTGAAGTTTAGTGCAAAACCTGACGGTTGCCTTTGAACATCAACATGAGGCAGCAGAGTCATTGGCATGAGAACTGTGTTAACTGGTGGACGAAAATCTAGCCCAGGCAATGCCTGAACAAGTGAAGGTGGATGTGATGACCTTGCGCGGCCTCCAGTGGATGAGACTGATCCAGCCCTTCTCCCATTCCATTTTTTCTTCTTCTTCTTTAAATCTCCAAATTTGAACTTGAATGTGAAACAGGTACCTAGTGGGAAAGGTTTGTCACACATTGGACCATCTCCTTTCTTTTGGTTATAACCAGGATAGTGTGCTTTTTGGAAACCAACTTTCTCAACCAAAATAAGAGAAAGCTCAGCGGCGACACACTCAAGATCCCATTTGTCATACGATGGTCCTGTCTTGTGACTAACATGGATTTCACCACAACGCCGAAGCAGGTGGCGTGCATTGCAGAAATATCCCCTCACCAACTTCTTGTGCAACCTAAAAGGTCAAAGCAGATGGTTAATAAGAACTTACGGAGTAACAAAGAAACACAACGCTGCAAAATGAAGAGCTGCTAAAAGTGCTAAATATTGTGTAGGTTCCTGTGTTTTCTAGAAGCAACAGTCATAAGAAAAGCAACCTTCTTATCAGGACTTTACACCTTTTTTTCATGACCATATGTATAGAAACTTATACTGACAAGTTACAGGAACAATTTTGTACATATACATAAATAAAGAAGTAGGCAAAACTGACATTGCTGCAAACAAGATACATGCACAAAAGCTAATGCAACCAACAACGTTTGTTCTCGTATAGTCTTCTTGCAATAGAGGTTGGGACATACGGAGTATGATCTTTCTTGGATGTACCATAAGATTTAAAGCAAAAAAAATGTTCTCTTGCTCATGGACCATGGAGGAGAAACAAAATATCTGCAACTTATTCTTGAGGTAGCATATGTAAAATATTTTATATTCTTGTTGAAATCAATACTCGAAGTTCATTCAAAAAAACAAGTTTCTTAGCAGTGACAGGTTGTCGCTAAGATGGCTGAAAATGGAACAATTTTATTGATACTGTATCTAATATCAGTTCTTCTCATAGGTGTACTAAACAAAACAATATGACTCATCATACCAAGTACAGGAATACTAAATCAACTCCAACGGTTAAGGAATTTACAAAACAAGAATTATGATACAACCAATCCACACAAAGGACAACAATGACTTTATGAACCAGAATTTAAAAAGGGGTTAACTGCAAAAATAAAACAACAAGATAGCACCCATACTTGATCATATGCACCTCATGCTCTTTTCCTTTGAAGCCAGCGTGAGGAAAATTATAGACAATACGGTCAAACCGTCTGTTTTTCAGGTCAGTGTGAAACTTCATTGTTTTCACGTCAATGCCATGCAAAACAGTGGCCCCCGATCTTTTCAGATTCATTATATTAGACTCCGCTTTGCAGTACTTGTTCCTCAGAACATCTGTAGAAGAGAATTGCCGAAATGCAGAGGAAAATAGATAAGTATAACTAACAATGATCACAAAAACACACCCTTCAGCGGTAAGTCAGCTCAATGCTAGCAAAAATCGAACAAACTAAGTAAGAAACACAGATTTCCTGAGAAAACGGAAAAATGTGATGCTTACATCGAGGAAAATGTGATAATTTTATTAGGTAGCTTGATGCAGGTGCGGGGGGTGCATGAAGCAATTGCTTTAGTTACTTTGTCCAATTATTGACCTTCATGCAAATGTTTTGCTGATACATTGTGCTGAAGGTGCAATAACAATGTAAAAACAACAGGCATGTTGCTTCAAACAGTTGATAGGAAGAAGATCGGATCTACAAGTCAAAGATAAATTGCACGACCAACATGGAAACATGTCTCATAAACACTCACTATAGTCGACCAATTGAATCAAACAATGTGGCACCCAAAATAAAAAGGAATATAGCAAGAGGGCTTGCTCAACGGGTGTGTTGCTTCAGTACATCTCTAGCATACATGACAGAAATACAGCCTATTTCTTTACAGTTAACTTCAGTAAAATCTTGCCAAATAGCAAAGTCTATTTCCAAGAATCAATACTGCAACGAGATTCAAGGGCATCCGAAAAATCCTATGTATATATCAGATTGCATCCAGCTCCTCCGTTGCAATTGCAATAGCGTTTCCATCCAGTGGCGTAGCCACATTGGGGCGAGCTGGGGCGGCTGCCCCAGCTAAATCTGTGCCAGTTCGAGTACATCTCTTCTTATCCGACGATATTTCTAAGCTTCGCCAGCACTTCTAGATGGCGTCATGGCTAGCAGGTTTTTATTACCGGCTAATTTGTGTCTTTATTCTTCAAATTTGAGGATACATCTTTAAACTTCACATAAAATTAGTGCAATTGCAGTATATAGATGTGTGAACCGTGATTCATTTTGGTTTGGTTCGTCGTTAGAGTCGCCCCAGCTATTTTTTTTTTCTGGCTCCGCCACTGTTTCCATCACCGCAACGTAAAGACGGACCATTTCGAGGTAGCCTTGATCTCAACGGAAGAAAAAGCGTAAAGTCCAACTTCACAAAAAAACCACATTTGGATCGTTGAGTTAGGTGATGGGTATTCTCCATGTATCCAATGCACGAAGGACCCAAAAAAAGCATTTTCGAAAGAGAGAGAGAGAAGCATCGCCCACTCCCACTAGCGCGCAGCAGTAATGGCGATACAAGAGAAAGCGGGGGCGATGGAAGCAGACGAACCGTAGGTGTCGAGCGACGTGGCGACGAGGTTGGCGCCGGAGCCGAACGCGGTGGCCAGCGCCAGCGAGAAGGAGAAGTCGCCGTCGCCGACGAGCAGTATGCTCTGCGTGGAGGAGTAATGCCCCAGCCGCTTCTCCCCCTCCTCGTCATCATCCTCATTCCCCTCATCCGCGTCCGCCGCCGCCTCCTCCTCGCCTTCCTCGTCCGCTTCCTCCTCCACCTCATCATCTTCCCCGGCGATTGCCGGCGGCGCCCGCTCCACTGCCACCGCCTTCCTCTTTGCCTCCACCCCGATTCTCGGCACCACTTCCGCTGGCGTCGCCTTGCCCCCGTCCCCCGCCGCATCGAGCCCTACCACCGGCGAGGCCGCCCCCACCGTCATGCTGAATTGCTGAGGAGTAGTAGACTCTAGAGTGGTTTTAGTGGATTCAAACGGCGTACGCGTAGCGAAATGCGGTGGAAAAGGTCCGGACCTTTACAGGGACTCGGTGGGGTGGGGCCACGTGGGGAGGAGGTCGGCTTTCGGACTTCGCTCTGACACGACCCTGGCTTTCGGGCTCCTGGCTTCTCGAGGAAGGAACCCTGATCATAGGATTGAAACGAACAAAACGTGTGCAGATTACTTAAGATACTGTTGAACTCGTCAGGTTTTTGGTTTCCATGTGGGCATGGGTCATTAGCTAACGTTAAGTTGAGTATTGGGACGCGAGGATGCGCTTGCGTGCGAGTGCCACTCACTCGTGCCACCGCGCGATGTTGCCGGAGCCAGAGGAGGAGGAGGTTGGGTGGCGCTGGGTTAGGGTTCCAAGGTTACCTGGAGCTAGAACCTCCGGTCACCTGCGGACCTAGAAGGAGAGATCAGAGGGCGGTGTCCGCCTCCGCGGGGGCGACGAGCGGAAGGCCGGGCGGCGATGACGCCGTCGGCCAGGTGGTGGAGGACCCTTAGTGGACGGGGAATCCATGATAGAGACGAGGAAGAGGAGACGACCACGGTGGCGGATTAGTGTGGCGGCGGCGGTAGGCGGCAGGGCGCCGCCGGAGCTAGGGGAGGAAGAGGCGGCGGGAGCGGAGGAGACCGACGGGTTAGCATGACGGCGGGCAACGCCGGAGGCGACCGAGGCCGCCGGAGCTGGACAGCGGGGCAGGGCCACGGTGGCGGATTAGCGTGGCGGTGGCGGTAGACGGTGGGGCGCTGTTGGAGCTGGGGGAGGAGGAGGCGGCGGGGGTAGAAGAGGCCGATGGGTTAACGTGACAGCAGGCAATGGCGGAGGCGACCGAGGCCGCCGGAGTCGAGCGGCGGAGGGAGACGAGATCACGCGGTACGCAATTGCGCGATATCGTGGTCCTTCGCTAGAGAGCAAAGAGTACTCAACGTGAGTGAATTCGTTGAAATACAACAATATATCAGCCGTGCCAGACGGGATTTCGTTACCATTTGTCGAGGAAAAGTCACAGAACGACATAAAGGTGCTTTTGCAGTGTCGATGGTATTTCATAAAATAGTAGATTATTTACCGATGTTGTTGGCAACTGTATTCAGCCAATCAACGAAAAATACAAGCGGCGGCAGTTAGAAACAAGCTCTGCGGTCTTCCCCATGATCATATCTTTGTATGTCTTCCCCATGATCATATCTTTGTATGGCCATTTGGCCAATGCTGCAGTAGAAGAAAATTAAGCCACTTCCTTGCAAATACTACTAGGGATCAAACTATCTCGTCACACAGCTCCACTTCAAAAGGAGGCTTGACTGCCTATAGGAGTATACACAGTATGTAGGAAACAGCAACTCACTGTGCTGCCGTGGTCAGTGTTTTGCTACACAAAATGGCCGTACCTATACAAGCCTGGAACTGGAACATAAAATGCTTCAGAATGTAGCGTATCTGGAAAGGCTCAGCACGTCTCCTCTAGCGATCTGCCGACACATACACCGCACCATGCGCCCGCCCCCGAACATAGATCCTTCACATACCATAGAATGTAATTATCCTGCGCAGCCACTCTTGCTTCTGAACAGACTCCTTGTCCCTGAGATGATCTAAGAAAGCAGAATGGTTGAAGCCTGTTGGTCCAGGCATCACTTGCCTCTGCGTTTCGTCCTCCCTTTGCCGACTCCTTTCATATTCACCGGCGAGAAAGTTCCCATTTCCTCCTGGGTGATCAGGAACAGTTCCCTGTTGATACCAATGCTGCTCCTGAGGTGCAAGGAGATCGGGGCATGGGATTCTGCCCGTGGGTGGAGGAACACCGCCTGAAGGAGGGTCAGGTAAAGCATTCACGGCGACAAAGTAGTTATCTCCTCCTAGCTGATCAGAAACAGTTCCCTGTTGATACCAAGGCTGCTCATGAGGTGCAACGAGATCAAGCCTTGGGATTCTGCCCATCGGTGGAGGAATGCCACCTGGAGGAGGGGCGGGTAAAGCATTCCCGGTGACAAAGTAGTTATCTCGTCCTCCTACCTGTTGATACCAAGGCTGCTCATGAGGTGCAAGGAGATCGAGCCTTGGGATTCTGCCCATCGGTGGAGGCATGCCGCCTGGAGGAGGGGCGGGTAAGGCATTCCCGGTGACAAAGTAGTTATCTCGTCCTCCTAGCTGATCAGGAACAGTTCCCTGTTGATACCAAGGCTGCTCGTGAGGTGCAAAGAGATCAGGCCATGGGATTCTGCCCATTGGTGGAGGAATGCCGCCTGGAGGGGGCAAAGCATTCAGCCATGGCCCTGGCATTTTAAGCACTGGATGGAAACTGTCCTGTTGGTGAACGCAGCCTGGAAGGGGCAAAGCATTCAGCCATGGCCCTGGCATGCCAACCACTGGATGGAAACCGTCTTGTTGATGGAAATAAGGTGCTCTTACTATGCCATCGGAGTTCGGTGGAAAACCTGGCTGTGGCCTTTGATCAGCTATGTGAGACGGCAGGGGTATCAGCATGCTGCCTGTATTGTCTGGCGGAGGAAAATGTTGCCAAGACCATGCTTCAAAAGGTGGAAGGGGATGAAACGGACCTCGATCTGTTACCCAATGGCCAGGACGGATGTTGTTACCTCCAAGGCTTGGTATTGAACCAGCACTCATTCCATTCATTTTCTTCAGCTTCTTCAAGTCTCCGATTTGGAACTTGAATGTGCAACAAGCACCCAGATCAAAAGGTTCATCGCACCTTGCCCTATCCCCTCTCTTTTGGTTATAACCGGGATAGTCTTCCTTTCGAAAAGTAACTTTCTCAACCAAAGCAAGAGAAGAACAAAAGGCCAGGTGCTCGAGATCCCATTTGTCATATGGTTGCCCGGTCTTGTGGGTAACGTGGATTTCACCATATCGCCGGACAAGGTGGCGTGCATTGAAGAAAAAGCCCCACAACAACTCCTTATGCAAGCTGAAAGTTAAAGCATATGATTAATAACATTTAACTACGAAAAATAGGGACGCAAATAACAGTTCGGTAAATTCCAAAAATAGTTATGCCCTGTTCAGCTGCACTAAGGAATCATCAGCTAACTACTTCATGATCACTGTCATGTAAAGAGGAACCTTCTAGTAAAACTGACATTTCATATGTATGGAAAAAGTTTGTCCTGAAAAATAACAGCAACTACTGCAACATGCTTGAACTAAGATTATATACACAAAGGTTTCATCAAGTAAATAATGATCTTAATTTGTTCTTGCATTAAGGTTGTCATATTGGATTCTTTTAAACTGTATCATAGGACGATTTGAAGCAAAATGTACTCTAGCCCATGACCAATCTGAGGACTTGTATGAGTTCTCAACTCTCTTGAGATAACATATATATCATGTTGCTTATTCTTAGTGTAAGTACAAAGATCTATAGTTCATGTTTGAAAAATAAGTTTAGGGTTTCTGCAGTGATTGATCCTGGATAGAATGATAAAGGAAACAGTTTCATTGGATTCTATCTAATGTCATTTCTGCACAGGTTTTCTATACAGAACAGCATAACCCCTCACAGGCAAATGTAGCCTTAGAAATATTTGATTAACTCTGAACTTGAAGAGCTTGATAAGACAAATAATGAATTAATCCATATAAAGAGCATGAACAACTATCTTAATCACTCGCAAAAAAGAACAACTATCTTGTTCCAGGGTTGTTTAATCAAGCATTTAGTCATTTACTGCCAATATTCATGATGAGATAGTGCACATACTTGATCATATGCATGTCGTCCTCTTTTCCTTTGAAGCCAGCATGAGGAAAGTTAAAGATAATCCGATCAAACCGGCTGTTCTTCAAGTCAGTGTGAAACCTCATTTTTTTCGCGTCAACACCATGCAACACAGAGGCACCCAATCTTTTCAGCTCCATTATATTTGACTCTGCTTTGCTGTACTTGCGCTTCAGAGCCTCTGCAGATGAGGATTCCCCACAATAAATGCAGAAAAAGTAGACCTTTCAAAGGTATGTCAAGCCAAAGCTGGGATGAAACAAATATGAAAACTATTGAAAGATGATAGGTTTTCGTAAAGGACCCGAAAAACCATGGATGTTACTTATTATACATCAGGACAAATTCATGGCTTTATATGGTGGTTTTTTTCCTTTGGCTAAATATTTAATTTCGTAAAGCAACCCTAAGTAAACCCTTGATTGCTTCTCCTATTTACATGACATGGAAGTGCTCCTATTGATCTTTCAAAAAAAAAATTGTGCTGGTTCATTTAAGTTTCTTTCATCCAACTGGTTTCCTTAATTGCTTAAAATTCTTTATCATTTTTTCCAAGTGGCAATGTTATGCTGCAAGCCTACAATGTGCAATAACCATATGCAAGCTACAGACAGATTACCCCAAACGGCTGGTTAGACCTCATTTCAGTATTTAACCAATACAAGCTACATTCTATCGCAATTTCCGAATTTATCAGATCATGTTCTCGAATGCATCCATCCACTCATGGATCCGTTTATCCACAAACCAAAGCGCAAGAGGTCAAAAAATGGATCAGATCTATTAACTGTTTCTAGTATGCAAATAGCAAAGGCGCATTTACTTTACCCACCGCAAGAGGAAGCGGAAGCGATCGAAGTGGACAAACCATAGGTGTCGAGGGATGTCGCGACGAGGTTGGCGCCGGAGCCGAACGCGGTGGCCAGCGCCAACGAGAAGGAGAAGTCCCCGTCGCCGACGATCAGTATGCTCTGCCCGGAGGAGTATTGCCCCAGCCACTTCTCCCCTTCATCCGCCTCTTCCTCCTCCGCGGCCGCCGCCTTCTCCGCCTCCACGGCCTTGCGGGCCTCCTCCTCCCCTTCCACGGTGATCACCGCCGGTTCCCCCTCCAATGGAGCCGCCGCCTCCTCCTCCTCCTCCTCCTCCTCCTTGTCCTCGGCCTTCTGGGCCTCCTCCTCCCCTTCCACGGTGATCGCCGCCGGTGCCCCATCCAATGGCGCCGCCGCCCCCTTCTCCTCTACCTCGACTACGGGCACCCCATCCGCTGGCGGAGCCTCCTTCTCATCAGCCATAAATGGCGCCTCCGCCACTTCGCCGGCCCCGCTGACGAGCGCCGCCGGCCCCTCCCCCACCACCTCGATTGCGGTTGCGGTCACCCCATCCGGTGGCGGCGGCTCCTCCTTCCCAGCAGCCACCAACGGAGCCTCAACCCCGGCCCCGCCATCGAGCGCCGGCGCGGCGGGGTCCCCTACCTCCGGCGCGGCCACCCCCACAGCCATGCGTGACGTCGCCGTCGCAGGAGGCGAAGCGTTGTGGACTCGAGTCCAAAGGTCCAACTGGGTTCCACCAGCGTCGACGTGTAGCGATAGCCAACGGGATTCCGGCCCGGGCAGTGGTGGTCGGGGCCCACATGGCAGGGGTGGCCCGGCGCCCGCGAGTTCTCCGGTGGTCTCGGTTTGGCATGGATCGCTCATGGGCCGGATTCTTCGAGAAAAGATATAATAACAAAGAAACATATAAATGCGGATGTGGTAGTAAATCTCATTTCGGGTTTTCAGCTGCGTACTAGGAATGTCTGCGTACTCTCGCAACGTGAACATAAGGCCAGTCTCAGGGGGTTTCATGACATTAAATACGCTGATGTGGCATAGGAGAGAGAAGCAAGAGTTTTATGGAATATGAGAGGAATTTCATCACTATGAAACTCTTTTGGCACAGTTACCTAGTTTCTGGTCTAGATAACCGTATAGTGAAACGGTGCACTGAGACTGGCCTAAGCACGCCATGACGGGAATCGAGTGGGGCCGGTCAACATGAGCCAGACCACAGGTCGGCACCTCGGCAGAGACAAAAGAATCTCATAGCCAGCAGTATTTTTCTGTCGCCACAAATCAGCGCTAGCCAGCCAGCAATATTTTATCATCACAAACCAGCACTAGCTAGCCAGCAGTATTTTTCTCACGTCATGAACCAAACCAGCATCAGAGCCAGCCGAACAGGTTGGGAGAGGCTGAGGAGGATGGTTGCAACTCGCAAGGGCTTGCCTTTTGTCTTCTGAGAACTTCATATTTCATTTATGAAGCAATTGTTTCTGCTCCAGATATAATACAATATCAACTACATCACTACATGATCATTGAACGATTAATTTTCACGGAACTAATTTTATATAGGACTATAGGAGTGTAATGTACTCTATATCAACTATGTGACTCCCTCCGTTTTTAGATATATAACATTTCGAACAAACTCATTAGTTCATATTTGAACAAGCTAATTAGTTCGAACTAGCTTGTCCCAAATTTCCATGTATCATGGTACTATAGCCTGTGAATGGCAATTTCCCTTCTGTGCTTTGACAATCCACATTACATGCCAGTTCCTCGTCTGAGCAAGAGCCAGAGCAAAGGGTTAATAGGAAAAAGCACCACCTGTACAAGCCCAGACCACAAACACTGATGACTGTCATCACGCATGGAACAAGAACAAAACACTAATGATTGATCACACCGAACGTAGCACGTGTGATTTGGAAAGGCCCATCTCCTCTATTCTGGAGCTCTACACAAAGACCTTTCACCGCATACTTTACCATGCAACGCAACCATCATTCGCTGCCGCTCCTTCTGAACTAACTCCCTGTCCCTGCGCATATGTTCCAACAAGGCAGAATGGCTCACACTGGTCGCCGCGGGCATCACCTGTCCCTGCATTCCATACTCCCTCTGCAGTCCCTGCTGGTGTTCCCACGCCAAGCAAGAGTGATCCCTTCCTGGAGCATCAGCAGTAGGTCTATATTGATACCAAGACTCTTCAGGTGCAAGGACATCATGACACGGGATTATCCCCATTGATGGAGGAATGGAGCCACCTAGATGGTGCAAAGCATTCACCAATGGCCCTGGGGTTATGAGCACTGGCCGGGTATTGCCCTGATGACGAAAATACGGGTCTCTCACTGTGCCATCAAAGTTCAATGGAAAATCAGGATGTCGCCTTTGAGCAACTCCAGAAGGCTCCAGAGTCATGTGAACTGCATCAGCTGGTGGAGGAAGATGTTGCCGCCGAGGCCATGCTTCGTCAAGTGGAAACAGGTGAAATGGGCCTCTTTCAGTTGATGGGGCCATGATTCCAAGGAGTGACATTGAACGAATCATGTTCGCATTCAGTTTCTTCCAATTCTTTAAGTTTCTGATCCGAAACTTGAATGTGAAACAAGTGCCTAGATCAAAAGATTCATCGCACCTTGCACTGTCTCCTCTCTTTTGGTTATACCCAGGGTAATCTTCTGGTCGGAAAGCAACTTTCTCGACCAGAACAAGAAGAGCCTCAGAGGCTAGGTCCTCAAGACCACATCTGTCATACGCCCCTCCTGTCTTGTGGCTAATGTGGATTTCACAATAAGGCCAAAGAAGGTGGACTGCATTGAGGAAGAAGCCCCACACCAGCTCCCTGTGAGAGCTAAGGTCACAGCAGATGGTTAATAATAAATTAACTAAGGAACAGAACAGCCTAAAATAACAGCATGGTAAATTTTTTAGAGGTTCATATATTGTCCAAAAGTAATAAGAAACCATCAGCAAACTACTTCCTGACCACTCTCATATGAAAGTGAACCTTCTGCCAAACCTATCAATCTTATTTCAGAAGTATGTAAACAACAAAGGATGAATGAAGAAATAGTACAAGGAGCTACGAAAATGTTATATGCACAAAGGTCACGAACCAACATATAATGTTCTCGCTTTAATATTTTTTACTGTACCACAAGATCTAAAGCAAAATGACTCCAGCAAATGGACCTATGGAGATTAGGTAAGATCTCTGTCGCTTATTATTGAGGCAACATGTCTAAGATGCTGCTTATTCTGTTATTCATAATGTAAGCATAAAAGGCCATAGTTCATTTGGAATTTAAAAGTTAAGAAGATCAACGGTGCCTAGAATGAAAATGGAACGACAGAACATTTTTTCGGAGATGCTATCCAGTGCCTTTTACATGCATAGGTTTTCTAAACAAATGTCATGTATGTTCACAAAATTCAGTGATGTATGCCTGGTAAATCAAGTAACTGGGTGTTAGGAAGACATCCCCTAAATAAATCTCTAGTATTGTCTCAAGCAAAGTTGGCATGTATGTTGATGACATGCACTGTATTCTCTTCAATCGTTCATTCTAGACAGCTTTATTGAAGTATTCTGTTATATATGGAAATCGTGTGGCCATTTGTGTACACGTTTGAATTGAATGCTGGTTTTTGTTTTGTTTAAAAAGTTTCTGAAAGCAGCCGTGTATCGGCACTGAGTAACAGGAGAGCATAGTTCTTGATATGCTGATGTAACCTTAGGAATATTTAATTAATTATGTTTGAAAGAACTCATTTAAGACAAATGAAATGATGCAACCATTAGAAGAACAAGAATAACAGTGCTAATCTAGGGTTTATTTAAGCATTAGTGGCAACAAAAACACATAACGAGATTATGCACATACTTGATCATATGCATGTCGTCCTCTTTTCCTTTGAAACCAGCATGAGGAAGATTGAAGATAATTCTATCAAACCTTCTGTTCTTCAAGTCAGGGTGGCACATCATTTTTTTCGCATCAACGCCATGCAACACTGTGGCACCCAATCTTTTCAGCTCTGTTATATTTGACTCTGCTTTGCTGTACTTACCCCTCAGAGCCTCTGTGAAATATAATTTCTCAAAATAAATGCAGAGAAAATATATAAGTACAAGTGATAATGATCACAAAATTTTTTTTAAAAAAAACATATCCCTAAAGCGTGGCCCAAAGCCAAAGTTAGAATGAAGAATATACGCGACTATAAAACTATTGAAAGATGACATATTTTCCTAAAGAAGTTTCATTAAAAATTGTTGAAAGAACTCATTTGGGAGATATTTTATCAGATGACATGATATGGTGCCTTTTCTTTCCTTTTGCTCAATGTTGATATTATCACTGTTTCATTAACATTTGGTATTTTGGTTCCAACCAATTGGTGTCCGAAAGCAAAACGGTTGACTCGCTTTATCTTCACAATTTGACACAAAGGAGTTGCTAAAATACACAGTGTTGCAATGTGCTCTAAACCAAATATATGAAACAAAATGTAAAGTGGGCCATTTTAAGATATGCTTGATCCGGAGCAATGTGCGTCATATGCTTATTTAACCAACAGAAGACACCATGTTATCCTGGAATCGCCCAAGCAGCATATGGTTTTCTATGCATCCGTCAATTGCCCCAATTTAACCCGTATCCAAATCTCATTATTTGGGCGTGTTTGGTTCCCCGCCTCATTTTGCCAACGCTACAGTACTCACGCCATGCTACAGTTGCGCCACGCTACAGTAAACGGCAGCAGCAGCAGATTTGTGTGGCGCTGGTTTTTTGCGCCACAACCTGGGGCTCGCCACAGCGTGGCGTGGCGTGGTTTGGCCGACGACCAAACACGCCCTTTGTCCCCAATTTTCCCGTATCCAAATCCAAGGCTCAAAGGGAACAAAAAAAAATACTGTATATACGCATCACCTTTCACCCCTACACTAGTAGTGCGTAGCTGGAAGAACGGCTTAGGTGTCGCGAGAGGAGGTGGGAGCAATCGAATCGAAGCAGACGAACCGTAGGTGTCGAGGGATGTGGCGACGAGGCTGTCGCCGGAGCCGAACGCGGTGGCCAGCGCCAGCGAGAAGGAGAAGTCGCCGTCGCCGACGAGCAGTATGTCCTGCGCGGAGGAGTAATGGACCAGCCACTTCTCCTTCTCCTTCTCCTTCTCCCTCTCCCTCTCCCTCTCCTTCTCCTTCTTTTTCTCCTCCCCTCCCCTGGTGACGGCCACGGGTACCCCCTCCACCGGCGGCGGCACCTCATTCCCAGCGACCTCCAATGGCGCCCCGTCCCCATCACCGCCCTCCCCTCCTGCAGCCTCCGCGGCGAGCCCGATCGCCACCGGCGCGGCCACCGCCACGGCCATGCGCGTCGCCGCCGACGGGATGCGAAGTGGTGTGTGTGGAGTGTGGACTCGCGTCGAGAGCGCAGCGTCCAAACCGGATGGGTCCCAGAAGCGCTTCGACACGTAGCGGCGTACAGGCAGCCAGGGGGGCTCCGCGCCTCCGGTCTCGGGTCGGGGCCCGCATGCCAGCTTTGGTTCTCTCTCTCTCGTCAACTCAAAAGGCTCCGGAAATGCTTGGAAATTCAACGGTCGATACGAATGCGGCAGAAAACGACTTCTTGTTTTCGACAAATTTCAGTAAGTATATAATCAAATTCTTCGTGGAGTAACTCTGGAGATTGGAGACCCGCGTCATTGCGGTAATCAATAATCTCCTGCCTGCGCGAGCGCGAAGCCGAGGCACCTCTTCTCGGGCCGCGCGATGGTGCGAGCCATGTCCGCCTCTACAGTTTTTTTTTTTTTGAAACATACTGAGTATGTCCGCCTCTACAGTGCAAATGGTGGAGTACGCTAACGCTACTGTGGCATCGATTGGACGATTGCACTGGTGGAGATGTCCCGTCAATCCTGTTGACACGGCTCAGCTCTCGGGCGAGTCGGCGCTGCAATGATGACGGACGGCGGCAATGGTCAGCTCTAGTCATGTCGCGCCAGCAATGCCTGCTGTGCATCGCGCGAAAGCGAGTACGGAGTACAGTACATGGAGCAGCAAATGTTCGGGCGTCAACTTGCAAGCCATTGCGATTTGCAAGTTGTTTTACGTATTTTGCTTGAATTATTGGTCAAATGTTGGCGTAATTGCGATTTGCAGGTTAGGTCGAATTAATGAATATAGCTTGATGATGTTTTGATATGCTGGTTGTGTTCACTTTCACCAAACTTCTCAAAATTTTCTCTCCAAACTTCACCATTCACCTATCACATCAAATATCTCTCCTCATGCATGAAACACTAAACGTGGGTAAATAAAAAACTAATTGTATGGTTTTGATGTACACGACGAGACGAATTTTTTGAGTCTAGTTAGATCATGATAGAACAATGATTATCACAAACAAACGAAAAATGCTACAGTGCGCTACAGTGTCCGATGTGACATTTTCATCAAATTTTACCACTTTTTTAAAGGGAAAATTAGATATGTACCATTGAAAGAGTTTATGTTTGGATATTTACCATCAAAAGATTTAGTTTCAGATATTTACCATCAAAAGATACAACGTTGCAGCTTAATAGCATTCCGTTTGTTTCCGTCGGCTCATCACTTGTTTTTTACCGATCAACTTTTGAAGCATTCCAAAATTGCCCCTGTTCTAAATTTACTCCTGCGCTCGTTCAGTTGGCCCAGTACTCCAGTAGCCTGACGCACCCACAAACACCGAAGGAAAAAGAGGAAGGCAGCCTCCCCGGCGGCGCACGTTCCCGGTGGCCTCCCCGGCGCGCTCCCCGACGGTCCTCCTGGCGGGGCTGCCTCCTCCGCCGCGGCCTCGCTGCAGTACATATCCCCACTTACTCGCTTACTCTTCTTCCTCCTGTATTTTCATGGTTCTAAACCCTAGATTCTCCCCTTTCTTGCCGCGCTCAGCAATCAATCTAGTACTGCATCAAATGGTTCCTGCTGAGGTCCTGAACATCTGCAATTTTTTTGCAGGTACCTAGTTTTCTGGTTGATGGTGCTGAAATGTGGGTTGGAGTGCAGCTACGTCTGTTGGCATGGAATATTGCTGATGGAACGAGGGATTGTCTGGCCTTTCTCAGTAAGGGCAAAATGGTCACAGTTAACATGAACTTAACAGAAGTGGTAAGATGCTAATAAGAGTCTTCTTTTAATGGTGAATTTCTATAGTTGATTTTTTTTATGGTAAATATCCAAACATGAACTCTTTTAATGGTACAGATCTAATTTTTCTTTTTTTAACTAAACACAGCCCAGTATTCCGTTAAATGCAATTTCATGGTGAGAATTGGCAGATTGGACCCAACAAAGCCCAGCGCGCACTTCTTTGGAACTGATATAGGAGCCCAGCCCAACAAGGGCCGCAACGACTACTAGTAACCTCGCGGCCGTTTGACCTTTTATTAAAATTCAATATTCAAACCGCCCCACCGCACCGGGCAGCCGAGCAAGCGGGCACCTGACCGCCGCGCGGCGAAGAGCTCATCGCACGAGCAGGGGCGCGCGTGGCGGGGGCTTCGCCGGAGGACGCGCTTGCCGCCGCGCCTGCTGGTGGGACGAGAGGGTGTCCCGCGGCCCGCGGGCGTCGCCGCCGATGGGCAGAGGCGGCGGGGCGACCCGGCGGAGGGTGTCCCGGTGATCGACTTGACTGCGGAGGAGAAGGAAGGGGTGTGGACGTGTGGTGTGAGTCGCGGTGGTCGATATTTGGAGGCGGGGGGAGAGGAAGAGAAGGAAGGTGAAGTCGTGGATGGCCCACGCGCGGAGGGCGTCTGCGTCCCGGACTCCCGGTGATCGACCTCGACCTGACGGAGGAGAGCAGCGATGAGGAGGGGGAGCAGGAGGTCAAGTGGGTGGGGGCAGTACTCCTCGATCGGCCCAGAGCATCCTGCTCGTCGGCGACGGCGACTTCCCCTTCTCCTTGGCGCTCGCCACCGGGTTCGGCTCGGGCGCAAATCTCGTCGCACTTCGCTCGACTGCTACTAGTAAAGAGGGGACGGGCTGCATTGTTAATTGTTATAAGCCCTTTCTGCTAGGCAAGTGCAGGCGTGCAGCACTTTCAAGTTTAGGATCCGAGACATTAAGAAGATGAAATGGGTGCGCAAGCTTTGGTCCTATGCAGGACAGCGGGAACAGCATAAATGCCCATTTCAACGATCAGGCAGTTGGATTTGGTCATTTTAGTACAACTCTACTTGTTGCAGAAATGCCTCGGCCTGCTTATGTTCCATTTCACATTCCTAGCGAGCGTACCAGTGTGCTCAGAGTTCTTCGCTCTTGAGGCTGTGCAAAGGTGTCATCTAGCAGAAACAGGTATGTACATGGATGGTAACCCCCATGAGTTAGAGCAACTGACATCTTAGCCTTCATTCAGCAAATTTACACCATCATGAGCAACTACTGATTTAGCTTGTTGGTCACTTGGTCTAGGTTGCATCCCCCACCCGATCAGCTACACTGCAGGTCTGTTCCTTGGGGTCATTCTTGGAATCCTTGGACTGTTGGGGCAGCTCTTGGTGAGGGCGTGAGGCTACACAACTGCACTAGTGCCATGCTGCCATGTCAGTGCCGTTTTCTCTCTACTTGTTCTCCGAAATGCCACGAAGTTGAAGTGAATGTCACGTTCTTCAGTGGACCCATCCCTAGCCATTTGGCAGCTTGCTGATGGACATGGACAAGTTATGAACAGCATCGTGGTGATGGAATGCAGGCACCTTGCCTGCAGTAATTCTAGCTTGCAACTTGCATGCGTGTGTATCTTCCTGGTTCTGCTGTGTTCTGTGGCACGTGCTCTTTAATCTTGCAAGCATGTCAGAAGAAAGTGTTACAACATCACAGTTTGCCTGAATGTTGACGTGTCTGCAAGTTTGATCAGTTTTTTTTTTTTTTTGAGATATGCAACTATGCAAGTTTGATCAGGTGCTCGTGTAGCCGCATGGGTCTTGCAACTTTTGGGCCTTGCAATGTTCGGGCCTTGCACACAGTATCGGCAGCACTGCCAAAAGCCCAAGACTACCTAGCGGGGCCTTGCATTTTTGGGCTTGACGAGCTAGATTCACGAAATACTATTGGGCTTAGCACATAAGTACCGCCCAGGGTTTCTTCCTTTCTCTAGGAAACAATCAATCAAACATTCAAACTCCTTTTAAAAAAAAAAACATTCAAACGAACCTTGATCTTAGTTCGACGCTAAAGAAAAAGGGGGGACTTTTTCTGTACTTTGGAGAATCATTGCCCCATTACTACAGGTGCGACCCCCTACTGTAGCACATTAACAACGAAAGCAAGTGTAACACCCTAAAATTCCATCACAAATAAATCATAGCAATTTGGTTTAATTTAATTTTTCTAAGGACTTAATTAAATTTTTAAATTAATCTGAGCCTAAAAACATTTAAACATCATTTAAATAATTTTGGAGCGATAAGTGCATGTGCATCATATTTGGTTTGCATGTCTTTTGTTTGATTTGTGTGCGAAATTCAAAATCATGAAAAAGTCCGGAAACGCCCCCTCAACTTCCTCTCAAACTCTCTTTCACTCCCGCGGCCCATCTCCCTCTCTCTCTCTTTCTTTCGGCCCAACAGCACTGCGCGGCCCAGCCCCTCTCCCCTTCCCCTTTTCCCATTTCCGCGCGGCCCGTCCCCGCTTTTGGCCCAGTTGCGGCCCAAGCCGCCTCCCCTTCCCTCTCACCGCCGCCGACAGGTGGGGTCCACCTGTCGGGCCCGTCTTCCACCTCCACCGCCCCCTCCTCTGCCCCGCCCGACCGAGCCGCCCGAGCTCCCCTGCGCCGCTCCCTCTCCCGCGCCCTTTCCTCTCCCCCTCCACCGAGCTGCGGTTAATGCCTAGTGGAGAACCCACCCACAACCCCTCGCTCTCCCCTCGAAACGCCGCCCCACCGAGCTTCCCACTGCCGCTCGCCATTGATGGCCGGCCCATCCTTTCCCCTCGGCACCGAGCCCTTCCCCTCTCCTCTTCGCCCTTTAAGGAGGACGACCGAGCCTCCAAGAACCCTCTTCGACCCCTCTCGCCACCCAATTTCCCCGGAGCCGCTCCAATTTCCGCCGCCGCCGCCGCCCGAGCGCCGCCGCGTCGTCGATCCGTCGCTCCGGCATTGCTCCACCCCGTCCGACTGCACCGAGCGCATCGCACCGTGGTAATGATGCTCTCCATCCCCTTCTTGCTCTCTGTTTCGCACCCTAGAGCACCGACGACTCCCACCGGCGCTCCGCCGCCGCCATTCATCGTCGAGCACCGCCACCACGGCCAATTGGACAACTAGGACTCTCTGAACACGCTCGCCAACTCTCCAGCGACCCTCAGAACCATTTCGCGGTCGAAATCGTGGCCGGAACCCCGAGTTCGGGTGAACTCCGGCGAGTTCACCGCCGCCCGCCTCTGTTCGCCGACGAACCGCCGCCCTCGCTGCACAATCCACGACGAGACCACCCCCAACGAGTTCGCCAGCTCGCCCCGGTCCTTTAGCGCCAAACCGCGTCCCAAACCGAGCCCGGCAGCTCGAGTTCGAGCATCGCCGGCGTGTTCCCGACCCGGCGCCGCCGATCGCCGGCGTTTCCGCCGCCGCCCGACTGCCCCCTTCGCTGTCGATCGTCCGATCTTGATCCAACGGCCCACATCAATTCTGACCGAAGTCAATCAGCCGAATAACGGTCAACCGAGGCACTTTTGCAAAAGAGACCCTGCCTTTCTCGGAAATTAACCCGTCGTCCTGATTAGTTCAAAAATAATTAGATTTAGGTCCTGAATTTTACAGAAAACACCCCAAGCTTCTCTGTTTTTGTAACCCGAAGCCCAGCCCCTGTCTTTTACGCGTTAGCCCTCGGGTTTAATGCGTATTTACGTTTTAGCCCCTGTTTTTCTTCAGTTCAGCCCCTGGAAACTTAGTTTCTTTGCCAGCAAGTCCCTAAAACTTGTTTTGGCCATATCTTTTCCGTCCTAGCTCCGTTTTTAGCGTTCTTGGTGTCCAAGCGTTCGTCTTTTCGAGCCTATTAGTTTTAGATGCTTGTTTTAGTCTGTTCAGAATGTTTGATGTACTGTTTTCTTATTGTTTTATTGTGTTGATCGTAGACCTCGTGCCAGTTGCAACCGAGTCGCCCGTCGACGCGGATCCAGAACCACTCTACGAAGAAGAAGATCTTTTTGTAGACCAAGGCAAGTGGCCCTCCCCGCATATTCTTTTTGTCCTATACAACTGCATGTCAAACTAAAATTTACTATTATTGCATTAAAATGATGGGAATACCTTTTTAAGGATTTATCTAGTCTTTTACCATGCTCCCTTGTACCAACCCTTGTTTTAAATAATATTTTTGGGTTAGTTCATGCTTAGTGTTGCAATACCTTGGGAATGGTTAAAATGAATCTTTATAAAATTGTTGATCACGATATCTTTAATAATAAATGCTGGTTAATACAAGAAAACAATTATTTAATCGGAACATGGAGAACCACCCAAGAAAACAGTGCAACCATGGTGTCAAAATGGGCTCTGACCTTAGCCAATTAATTAGGTGTGCGACTGTACTGATGGCCTTATCCGAAAGGAGCAGAGGGGGTCTGGGGTTGCAGGGGTCACAGCCCGGTCCTCTTGGGGTAGCAGCCTTTGCTAAGGTGCTGACCATTAGGGAGGTTTGTGGACCGCCCTAGCTGTAACTCTTGCGGGTTGTTGGACTTTTGCATACCTTTGTAAAGGCTTCGAAGTGGACCCCTAGCCACTCACCTCGGAAGTGTTTAAGGGCCTTGCAAACCCGGGCAACATGGGGAACACGAGCTATGGTGAAAGTGTACAACCTCTGCAGAGTGTAAAACTGATATATCAGCCGTGCTCACGGTCAAGAGCGGCTTGGACCCTCACATGATAATTAAACTTAAAGATGGAATATAAATCGTGGTTTTACTCGTGGGTTTTGAAAAAAAAGATGTTCTTTTAAATGCTTAAGTGGGATGGTATAAACTTACATCTAGTAAATAGGAAATTGCTAATAAAACTTGCTCAACTCTAAAAAGCTCACTGCTGTGAACCTTAGCCTATCCTTGTGACCTTGCATTTTCACCCCGCTTGCTGAGTACCTAGTTAGGTGTACTCACACTTGCCACTGCTGAATCAGAAGAAGGAAATGAAGGAGAATACTACAGCGACTACGATGAGTTCTGAGGCTTGCGTTTTCCCCCAGTCAGGATGCCTGTGGAAGATGGAAGCTGAAGACGCTTCGTTTAGCTATCGCTTGTTCTGCGAATAAAGACCTTCGTGTCTCCCGAGAGTGTAATATGAATATTATTATAAATCTCTTGTACTTTAGAACACTGTGTTTCGATATTACACTCTTTTGTCTACCATATGTGTGTAAACATGATCCTGGCGCACATATGAGACGCACTTGGTTTTCCTTTGAAAACCGGGTGTGGCAGCAAGCGAACAGAGAATGATTGGAAATTGAAACGTACCACTTCAATTTTTAAATATATTGATATTATTTTATATTAGTACAAAACTAATCACTCGTTAGCCCGGCGTTTATAGCTGCACCCTGGTTCATGACCACCGGGGGAGCGGCGCGCCAGCAGCGACAGTGGCAAGGCGACCCCGTCGGCACGAGGCGGACGTGCCAACCGCAGCAGAGAGAGAGAAGCAGAAGCTCGCCATCAAGATCAATCATCAGGCCAGGCGAGGAAGGGAATCATTCCAAAAGGATGGCACCTGGACAGTAACCCACAATCACCTGGACCGGACGCTCCCTGATCCTGAATCCCTAATGAGGGCGAGCGCCTAATCATTTGCAGGTGGGGCCCGCGACATCCTGTGTTGTTATGAATCTGGACAGCGAGTGACTCGTAGGCTGTTTGTCATTGGGGGAGGAGTGTGACACTGTGCTCTGGTCTAATCCGTATCATCTGGTCTAATAATCCCATAGAGCACTGTGGAATGACACAGATACAACTAGGACGTCACGGGCGTCATCAGTACAGCCAGCGCTGCAAGCTAGATCTGGAGGAAATCGGGACACACGAACGTGATTAGTTTTTCTCTTTTTTGAAGAAACCACATGGGCGTGTGATTATTAGTTGTGAAAGACAACAATGCAACGACATGGATAGAGTAGAACGCCACTGCATCAGTACATCCAGGGGCTGGAAGTGATCATGACACAGTGATGTGATTTCCTAGTTGTAAAAGGCAACCTCCCTCTTAGATTCTTGATGTCGTCAATTTTCCATTTTTTTTTCATATGGCCATGAAACGTCTTGTTCGTTTGACTTATCGGCCACCAGCCAGCAGTGTTTTTCTCTCAGTAAAACCAGCACCAGTCACCAACCATCCAGCAGTGTTTTCTCTCAGCAAAAACCAGCACCAGCCACCAGCAACCAGCCAGCCGAACAGGCCGTTAGTAGGCGAGGCTTAACTCGACACGAAGAGAAAATCAAATTCTTGCCGAGCATTTCCTTGCCCTCAAATATTTGACGTTATTTTTGAATCTCGCTTTTAGCTCCTATCCTTGAGGCTAGGCTTTGTCAAAATTTGTCGAACTTCGAGTGACGCCCATTGTAACAAGTTGGCTAGATAGTGTTGGCATGATGTTGCCGGCTATGATGACGGATGGTAGACGGGATTGGGGCGGGGAGATATGAGGGGATAGCAGTCATTGGTAATACTAATAGATTCGTGATGGCTTGAAGACGATGCCAGCAGCCCTGTCGCTTATAGGGTGACAAGGGAGATGAGGAGATGTCAAGGGCACGAGAACGATTTTTGAGTGTTGGTGCCCTTGAATGTCTGAGTGACGGCTAGACCGGTGCAGCGGGTGCACCACATCTCGAATCCATTTCGAAAAAAAAATTGAGGAGCGTCATATCACAAAAATTGAATTCCGTTAAAACGCTGCAAGACATCACTAGCTCAAAAGCTGATCCATATCTGTCCGGTAGGCGCTGAACTTCACCACGCTGCAAACTCTGTGAGATCACTCGTATCGCTATCTACAGTGCCAACATTTTTTTTCCTTTTTGTGGAGAACGTGCATGGATCGCGTTTCAGAAAGTGATGGATTTTTGCATTGCTGATGATCGACCATATCGGTAGGTTTGACACAGGTTCAGGTTGGAGGCAAAAAGGTCATTCAAAAATCGACATTCTTCAGGTTAATGTACATGGGCAAATTACACCTAAGTACAACATCACCGGTAGTTCATCTTCATCCTTGGCTGATCAACGAACTGTCTTATGGCTTTGCTAACATGCTAATTCACTAAGCTTACTACACTCGCAAAAATTCGCGACCTAGTATCAGGCAGAGTACTCGGAGACGGCGAACGAGCAGCTCGACGACTGGCCCCTCGAGTGCGCGCCCCGCGCCGGCGACACCGGCGCCGCCGGAGTGGCCCCGGCGGCGGCGGCCGGTGGCTGCTGCTGCTTGGCGTCGTCGCCGCCGGCCGCTGCTGGGCGGCGGATCTCCTTGAGAAGCGCCACGACGTCCTTCATCGCCGGCCGGTCGTCGGCGCGGCGCGACACGCAGAGCGCGGCCACGGACAGCACCTGGCGCATCTCGTGCGCGTCGGCGTCGGCGGTGCCCGCCCTGAGGCGCGCGTCCAGGAGCTCCGCCGCGTCGCGCTTGGCCTGCACGTGCTCCCGCACCCACTGCACCAGGTGCGCGCCGCCCGGCAGCGTCGGGTCCAGCGGGTGCCGCCCCGTCAGGATCTCCAGCACCACCACCCCGAAGCTGTACACGTCGCTCTTCTCGCTGATCCGCTGCATCGACGCGTACTCTGGTCATTATTATGCAAAAAAACAAAAGAAACAAATTTGTCAGACAAAAATCCATTACTAAATTGTATTAAAATTACGGAGCGTACTGAACGAAATCGGGACCTGGTGCCATGTAGCCGTAGGAGCCGGCGATGCGGGTGTGCTTGCCGGTGTCGAGCTTGGAGCTCGCGGCGGAGAGGACGCGGGCGAGGCCGAAGTCGGCGAGGTACGGCTCGTAGGCCGGGCCGAGCAGCACGTTCATGGACTTGACGTCGCCGTGGAGGATGGCCGGCACGCAGTCGTGGTGCAGGTACGCAACGGCGTCGGCGACGCCCAGCGCCACGCCGAAGCGCGCGCCCCACTCGTCGGCGGGCGCGCCCTTGCCGCCGCCGCCGTGGAGGAGCCCGCTCAGGCTGCCGTTGGGGAGGTAGCCGTAGAACAGCAGCCGCGTCCCGCCGTTGGCGGCCCACCCGAGGAGCCGCACGATGTTGCGGTGGCGGATGGACCCCAGCGCCGCGATCTCGCTCCGGAACGCCGCCGCCGTCGCCTCGTCCGCCGACCACATCTTCTTCACCGCCAGGGTGTACCCGTTCGGGGTCTCCACCCTGTACACCACCCCGGAGCTCCCCGTGCCGATCACGTTCGCCGACGTCAGCCCGCGGAGCACGTCGTCCATGGCGATGTCCAGCTTCTGGTACAGCGTCACCTCCCACGTGCCCTCGCCGTGGATGACGCGCCCGCCGCCGCGGCGGTGCGTGCGGGCGAGCATGTACGTGGCGGCCGCCAGGAGCATCGCGCTCACGGCGGCGAGCACGGACATGGCCACCTTCAGCGACGAGATGGCCCCGCGCCGCGAGGACCCGTCGGAGCCGTCGCCGACGACGAGGTGCCGGTTCCCGGCGAGGTCGCTGAGGGGCAGATTCTGGAAGAAGGGAGTGTTCGGGAGCTCGCCGGAGAAGGCGTTGTAGGAGATGTTGAGCGTGACGAGGTTCTGCAGCGCCGCGAGCGGGTCTAAGCTCCCGGAGAGCTCGTTGTGGGACAGGTCCAGGCTGCCGAGCTTGTCGAGGCCGGCGAACTGCGACGGTATCTCGCCGGAGAGCCGGTTGCTGCTGAGGTTAAGCGAGATCTCCAACGACGGCAGCGTCCCGAGCTCCGGTGGGATGCCGCCGGAGAACGCGTTGCCGCCGAGGTCCAGCAGCTGCAGCTTCTCGCACGAGCCGAGCTCCGGCGGTATGCCGCCGGTCAGCCGGTTCTTTCCCAGGTACAGCTTCGTCAGCTCCGGCACCGACCCGATGCTGGAGCTCGACAACGGCCCGGCGAGCTGGTTGTCGGAGACGTCGATGAGCTGGAGGCTGCGCGGCAGCGTGTCCGGCAGTCCGCCGGACAGAGCATTCGAGTGCAGGTCGAGGAACTCGAGGCTGGCGCAGCCCGAAATGGCCGCCGGCACAGGGCCGACGAGGTGGTTCTCGCTCATGTCGAGGAAGTTGAGGTTCTTGAGGTTGCCGATCTCGGCGGGGATGGTGCCGGACAGCCGGTTGCCGTTGAGCCGGAGGCGGTAGAGGCTGGTGCAGTTGCCGATCTCCGGCGGGATGAGCCCGGAGAGCTCGTTGTCCAGCAGCAGCAGCTTGGTCAGGTTCTGGAGCCCGAAGAGCTCCTTGGGGATCGGGCCGGTGAGGTTGTTGTACGACAGGTCAACCGCCTGCAGGCTGGGCGCGTCGGCGAGGCTCGCCGGCACGCCGCCGGTGAGCCGGTTCTTCCACGCGTAGAACAGGGTGAGGTTGCGCAGGCTCGGGAAGTCGATGCGGATCTCGCCGGACAGCAGGTTGTTGTCGACCTCGATGTCCGTCAGCGACGTGCAGTTGGAGAGCTCCGGCGGGATGACGCCGGTGAGCTGGTTCGTGCTCAGCTGCAGCTGCTGGAGATTCGGCAGCCCGCCCAGAGTCGCCGGGATGCTGCCGGTGAGGGAATTCAGCGAGAGGTCGATGAGCGTGAGCTCCTTGCACTGCCCGAGCTCCGGGGGAATCGCGCCGACGAGCTGGTTCTGCCACAGGAGCAGCGTTTGGAGCTTCTTGAGCTGGCCAATCTGCGGCGGTATCGGCCCGGAGAGAGAATTCTGGTAGAGGTACAGGCTGGTGAGCTCGGTGCAGTTGCCGATGGACTCCGGGATCCGGCCGGAGAGCAGAGTGGTGTAGATGGCAATGGTCTGGATCTTCTTGAGCTGCCCGATCGTCTCGGGGAGGCTCCCGGAGACGCCGGTCTCCGCGAGCCCGAGCATGGTGAGGTCGGTGCAGCCGCCGATCTCCGGCGGCAGAGGTCCCTTCATCCCCTGGTTCCCGCCGGCGCGGAGCACCTGCAGCTTCTTCAGGTTCCCGATGCTCGCCGGGATCGCCCCGCTCAGCTCGTTGTCGTAGAGCGTGAGGTACGTGAGGCTGGTGAGGTTGCCGACGTCGTCGGGGATGGCGCCGCGCAGGGAGTTGGAGTTGAGCGCGAGCGACTCGAGCTTCGCGAGCCGGCAGAGCTCCGGCGGGATCGCGCCGGCGAGCTGGTTCTTGCTGAGGTCAAGGGTGGTGAGCGCGGCGTACCAGCCGAGCTCCTTGGGGATCGCGCCGGTGAGGTTGGTGCCGGAGAGCACCAGCGTCTTGAGCGACGGCGCCAGCGGCTGCAGGTTGGCCGGGAGCGGGCCCTGCAGGTCCACCGAGGTGAGGCTCAGCCCGGCGACGTCGCCGCGCGCGTCGCACGACACGCCGGACCACCGGCACGGGCTGGCGTCCGCGGCGCGCCACGACGCCAGCGCGCCGCCCGCCGGGCGCAGCGTGTCCTTCCATCGCAGCAGCGCCTGGCCCTGCTCGTTGACGCAGTGGCACGGCGACGCGAGCAGCAGCAGGAGGAGCGGCACGAGAAGCGCGGGGCTCGGTGCGGCGGCGGCGGCGGCGCGGGACCGCGGCGGCATTGGCGGCGCGCGCCTCGGTGGCGAGGCCGAGGCGGAGGCGGCGGTGGCGGGCGGGTGACGTGACGACGAGAGGCGAGGGGGGCGGCAATGCGGTGGATGGCTGGCTTGGTGAGGTGGCGCCTCTCGCAAGCATTGGGATTGTAGAGGGGGAGACCCCATGAATTGTTTATACAGGGGAAGCACAGGAGATCTGGATCCAAAATGAGCACCGAGCGATCGATCAATGGATACAAAAAATTCCAAAACCAAAGAACGTATTCTGATTGATTGTTGCGGCCTAGTGTGGTGACAGTGTGCTGCTGCTATACTTAGAGCAGGCTTGATTGGATCTTGGCCTGAACAATTTAAAGTATCCGTACTGGAATTGGTTTTTTATCAGGAAAAGGATACTGGATGCAGTTTCACAAGTGACGGGGAAGATGAGAGGAAGATGGTGTGGTTGGTGTCATGATCTATTGATCTGCATATGTTTATCCCCAGTTGGTGTACTTATTACTGCCATTGCAGCCAGCCCCCCTCTCCCTGAATTGTTAATTGCTGCTGCTGGTCTTTGGAGGAGGTGAAAACATCTCTTCTCCCTCCTCGTGTTCTGTGAAAACAGGTTATTGCTAATTCTCTCGGTAATCGGGCTTTTATCCGATGTTCCATGGAAGAGCATTTTGCATGCAGTGTCAGTTAATTCTTAATCCCTGGTCCTTTGTACCGTTGGTGCAGGAGTTGACAGTGGCTTCTGCTGCTGGCTGGCTTTATGTGTATGTAACCTTCTAATACGTTTTCTGATGGCAGTGCTAAGTTGGTAACTGCTATGGACTGTGACAGTGCTTTACAGTAACCTCTTTCCAGGTACACAACTGTCCTTGTGCAAATCTCCTCCTTTACGGTGATAGTACAACAGTAAAAAAGAGCACATCTTACTTTGCTAATTGGACATTCCAAGTCAAGGTGTTTACATGTTTTCCATTATCGGCATCATCTTTCCTGAGATTTTTACAGACATACAGAACTTAATCTTTCAGAAGTTTTTACTGATGATTGCAAAATATATTGTTCTTTCTCTTTTGCTATTAACTTGAGTTTATGCGCACTGATAAAATTACTCTTTCTCCAGCTCAGTAACGCGCGGGTGAATCTGTGGATGAAGTTCGGAATCTTCAGGCACATGCATAAGTTTCTGCAAGAAAGGGGGTCACTGTGATACTAGAACTGGCAAAACCTAGTTGCTTCCTGTGAACTCATCATGGGCATCAGAGATAGGCCTGCTGGTTAAACAAAAGGGGTAAGGCAGGGGGAATAAGAGAGGAATCTTAGGGTGCACATGACAGTAAGTAAAGGGGGTGAAGGTTAGTACAATGCAGAGCATAAAAAACTTTCAGCAACTTACCCATGTGAATAGGTGTCAAACCGCTGGAAAGTAACCGAAAAAGATCGGATGCGCGGTGATAAAAATAAAAATTTTGGAGCAAGAACATGTTCATGCCTTTGAGTGGAAGGGACAACGAGGAATAATATATTAAGATAACTACCCTGTTGTTCTTAGTTAAATCCATGGATCTATCTTAGCTTAGCATCATCACTATGGCTGGTAGATCTCTTTAATTTGTTTAACTAACATAACATTTCAACATCAAACATACAATTTTAAAAGCGCAAAATGAGAAGCACACTCTGTTACAAATATTTCATTATCATCGAATTTCGATTCATCACCACATTATTTTATTCAAATGAAATGTTCACTCTGAATGTTAGCGCATGGATGAACGGGTTTCCAGTTGCAAAATTTGAATTTCAACTTAAGAGCACTTATTTGTGTTAGCATATAATCATATTAATTATTACTTACGACCCGTTAACTTGTATCAGTAAACTTATTCTGAATTTCATTCAACTATGCCAAATTAACTTATACCAACTCACCCTAATTGACCGCCATTCGCGCTAAGTCGTGGTTAGAATGTGGCCACATGGGTGATGATGGACAAGCCAGGAGACATGTTAGGTACCACACATGGTTGATGATGTTTGAGTAATATGGGGTGGTGGTAAACACATCAAGGAATATTAGCCGGATTTGGATTCAGATCCCATCAAGGGACCGGGTTGTGGACAAGATGGAGGCAGGGGGCACATGGTTAAGTTTGAAGCGGGACTTGTCTCTTGATTGATTAGGATAAACATTGTACCTTCTTTAAACCGAGTCACAGTTCTTTGACAGCTAATTCTTCCGTTAGTTCTCTGACAGTATGACATTTCTCAGGCCTGATGCCAAGATCTGATCCTATACATCATGTTCTTCAGTGAAAAAAATGCCCGTACTATTTCTTTATAGAATTTGATCAACTTTACGCGGATAGATCTGACTGGGAATAACTGCAGGCGCACTGTCAAAAGGTAATTAGAATTGATTGTCGGCTTAAGAACATTCTTCACTGAAAGGTTGAAAGTTGAAACAGTTAAACAATGCTGCAAAGGACACAGCTTCCCAGTTCCCAAATTCACTCATTTCTTTGCCTGCAAAGATTGGTGCAAATGGGAAGCTAGTAGTAGCCGTCAGAACTGTTAGGCATCTAGCCAGCTGCGGGGGTCGCGGTGTTCACTTCCCTTCAAATCCAAAACTTCCCTCAAACTTTCTCTCTCTAAACTTCACTATTTACTATCACATCAAATCTCTCTCCTCATGTATGGAGCATTAAATGTAGGTAAATAAAAAACTAAGTATATGGTTTTGATGTACACGACGAGACGAATCTTTTGAGCCTAGTTAGGTCATGGTAGGATAATGATTACCACAAACAAACGAAAAATGCTACAGTACGCTACAGTGTTCGATGTGACATTTTTAACACCGCCCAGAATTCATAGCTGGCTATATGTAGCTGTTGGAGTCACATTCTCCAAAATCAGAACAGTTAAATCACTGCGGCATAGCAAAGAGCTTTTGCAGTGTCTCATATGGCCCTGTTTAGTTCCGGAAAAATTCTCTCTCCAAACTTCACCATTCACCTATCCCATCAAATCACATCAAACATCTCTCCTCATGCATGAAGCACTAAACATGGGTAAATAAAAAAACTAGTTGCATGGTTTTGATGTACACGACAAGACGAATCTTTTGAGCCTAGTTAGGTTATGATAGGACAATATTTACCACAAACAAATGAAAAGTGCTACAGTGCGCTACAGTGTCCGATATGACATTTTCACCTTTCTTTTTTACCCCTTTTCAGGGAACTAAACACCCCCATAACGTCACTCCTTGCTTGCAAACTGATAGACCGAAACTTTCAATCCAGAATGCTAGGAAGAAAGCTGAAATGCTCAATGGTAAAATGTTCTGTGACATTTACAATTTAAGCATATGGTAATTTCTGTCAGAATGAACATTCTTTCACCAAACAAAAACCTGGACAGGAATTGATGATGGTGTTCGAGGTTCTGTTAATCTCCTTGCAGAGTGTCCCTATGAAATGCTACATTACTCGACTGATCAAAGCTGGACAGGAATTGATGATATCGGGGCATCTGTCTGCTGCACTGAGCCTACCTAATCATAGCTTTCCGTGTTCATCTTTCAGGGTAAAAATTAGTAGCCTATGGAATGAGATCGAGGGACATAGATTCGGTTCAAACCTCAAACTGATGAACATATATAGAGATGAGCATTAGGGTAAATTGCATGCGTCTTATGAAGTAGGATGGAACAGCTATAAAAAAAATTGGGGCTTTCCCGTGCATGCATGGAAACTTGACAAGCCAATAGAATATTCAAGCAAATCAAGATATGTTTCTCCGAGGATGTGCAAATGAAAGCCGAGATCCAATAATTCATAACGAATGTTGATGCCTTTTGTAAGCCCCCTCACGTGTTGTTCACTACTAGAAATCCTAGAACTGGATATGGATGCAATCTTGGCCACTCCATTATCTTAGAGCACTTGGTTTTCATGGAATTTAATAACCAGTCATTAACATGTGATACAGTTCAATTATTGCAAATCGACAGCCTGTTCACATTTAAATTATCAGAAAGAAACTTCTCACGAACTTTTTTCTCGTAAAAAAAGGAAAAGTGGGTCTATTAGCATTACTGATGCATTTGTGTTATGGGTGAGCATGGATGGCTACCACCTGACCTAACCTAGCCACTCTGGTGGTTCTGGCGGCACTACCTCATGTTTGAAGTTTTTCCCGGAAGACACGTTCTTGCAAAAGGTTGAGTTGTCTCAAGCTTTGGAGCTCACAAAAAGAGCACAACCGTATCACTGCCGCCTGACCGTTCCATGTCTGCATTGGAAGATCCGAACTTTATGCATGGAGAAGTTATGTGTACGAAGCAAGAATTGAGATCCATGGCCACTCCTCCTTTGCAACCTGCAAGCTTTATGCCTTGTTTAGAGCACATGCATCTTACCTTTTTCTTCCAAGAATTCTCTGTTTTATGTGAAATTATTGCGCGAAGTTCAAAACAGGACCCAAATGTTATTTTGTTTTATTTTGGTCACATCAATGTCTCGTAAGCACAGTGTCCAGTGGTTGGAGCTGAAATTGCACTCCTTGATTTCAGGGTTTTGCTGCCGCGTAGTACGCTACGCACATACCTGCTTTATGTTCATGTCTGCAGGCATTATTCTAAAAAATTGCAACTGGGACACCAAACTGTTAGTGCTCACAAAGAGTTTAGGATGGGCATTATCTTGATCTTTCTTTTGATTTCCTTACCTCAGAGAAAAGATGTGGATGATCCACATGAAGGCATAAGAAAATAAACACAATAAAAATATCTTTGCAAACATGTGCAAAGGTTAAATCGATGGAATCTTGACTAGATGTGCAGCGTGTGCATGTATGAGTGGGGCTGTTTGGGGGCCAATAATACCAACTTTATGATTGCTACACCAACCTTTGGATGCACTCGTGTGTATCTACATAATGCATTCCAAAACCAATTTCTTACCATTTTAAGTCAAGATCTGGTGCAATAATTTTGTTGTAGTCAACATATTTTAGTTTCTAGCTTTGGATTACCATTGAATTGTTTCTTCAAAGCAACTTGTGTGTGGAGTGTGGACCAAAATTTGCCTTTTTCCTCCATCAATGTAGACTATAGTTTCAGAGGAACAAAAGAGATGCTGCTGGGAAAATTTTCAAGAGTTCCATGTTTTTCCTAGTGTTTTTTTATTATTAGTTTAAATCGTGATCGTCGTTTAATTCCACACCCATGCATGGGCAAGGGACTTAAATTTCTCCCCACCTTCAACCATGGGCAGACAAAACCTACCAAGGTCCAAGCTGACGAGCATGAGCCTTCAATGAAGCTTGTTCCAGCCGTCTCAGAGTCCATCCCTGATCCCTCCCTGCCCGCTGATTGTGCCATCAGTGTCTGCGTCCTCGCAGGAACGCAGGGGGCACAGCACAAAAGCCTGCGTCGTCAGGCGTCACCCGGCCCCGCTGCATCACACAACCACCGTGCATGCCTGCTCGTCGATGACACCTGCCGACGACCTGGGCCTGCGCGCCTCGGTTTCCTGCATCCGCAGCGATTTCTTGGAGCGAAGAACACGCCATGCCCTGCCGCCGGGGCTCGCCCAGTCTGCGGCGGGAACCCGGCCGGCGGCTTCCGGCCGGCCATCTGGCGGCAGCAGCCTGAGACTATAGCGGCTGCAAGCAAACGCAGGGGCCTGAAACGGGTAGCCATCAGACAACGGCAACAATTCAATAAAGACGAGGGCACACAGCTGTATTTCGCGTCATGATGGCGATGAGCAAAACCCAATTTTTGTCGCCCCTCAGTGCATGAATGTAAGCAAACGAGATGTATATCCGCAGGAACTCTTGATGCAGAAGAATTCAGAAAAATGGTGTCATCAGAAAAGAAATCCATGGATATAGTTCTTTTTTTTATAAGGTTTCATGGGTACAAGTATAATATAATTCGACACGCGAGGTTTCATCAGGAATTAGGCAGCAAGCGCTGCCAACAAGCACCGGATTGATGTCAAGACGAGTTTTAGTGACGTCGTCGTCATGGACTGCTCAGAAGTGTCTGCATTCGGAGTCGAACTACTCTGCAAGATGTGAGTGTAAGGAGATCAGGAGATGGAAGAGAGCAAATATCTATGTGATTAAACTTGAAATTAAATAACATCATCTATAGTCTAAACAGCCTCGTTACACATGACATTGCACAAAAACATATGAGCGTATGAAAAGGGCATGCAAAAAGTTTCCTACAAGTAGTTTAGTCATAATTTTCACGAAATGATGAATTGATGATTTCGTGCAGCCCGAGAAAATTAAGTGGCCACAGACACTTAAAAGAGAACTCAATACTGCACGGATAGAGAGATGACAACATGTTGATATATGAACATGCTAAATCATTTTCCAGTATTTCATTAAATTCTGTCTAAAACGTAAATGAGGGGAAAAAAAGGAACAGATGGCAGGACCAGCAGACTACTACAGTAAACACAGATAACTTAGCACCTTGTAAACCCATACCTGATCTGTACCATGGATCATCATCTTTTTACTTTGAATGGCATCCATTGTCCGCTCCATATCCTAAATATATGCCAGCTTTGTTAAATTCATAACTCCACCAATCATAATGGATTCATAACTCTACCCATCATAATACAAGTTGAAACTATAAATGTATTCCTGTCTAATTAGTATATAAGTGTGTCACACCTTACCATCACTATATCAGTCAATCTTTTCATGCTAGCGTTCAGCATCCCCCTCACCCGCTTCCGCTCAACCCAGTTGAGCTGGATCTGCATGCAAGACAACTTTAAGTTGCAGTGAACTCCAAAAATGTAGTGTGGCTTAAATAATTGAACAAAGATGTGTGCAGGCAAATTTGGTAACTTCAAGTTTCTGCGGATGCTCCAGCTGCGGATTAATATCCATGCCAATCCCACGTGCAAGTTTCTGCCAAAATGGATAGCCATTATTTTTTATTATTTATTATCTTCATAATTGAGAAAGATATATATTAAGTTAATGAAAGTAAATCCACTATACAGATATGAAATGCTCCATTGCATAGGCTCGTCTCCACATCTTCTTAGCACACGGAGTTCATGCGTCCACCACACCCACTTCATCGATTCCCAACCCTCCCGTCGCTTTGGCGTACGCACGATACCAGCCTTTCTGTATACATCCAACCGTACGAGTGATTCCACATGCATATAGGATCGCATGCTCCTGCACCAGCGCGGGCTGTAATTAAACAGCTTCATCATCTTTCTTTGTCCAATCTCATTGTTCTGGCCCATCAATTCTTGGCAATACATGTTCCTACCATAATCATACACTACAATTTTTCCCCCATGGATGAAATATGGTCTTGGAATATTATCTGATGAAAACTGAATACTATACTTCTGGCTCCAGCTTTGATCTATCCTGTTATCAAGTGACCAGATCTGAAGCTTCCCAACAAGCCCTCTGTACACATTGTAACGTTCTTGACCTGTAACAACACACACCTTCCCATCTACCTCTGTGATGTAGTACAGGCGATAGCAACCACGTGCAGAATTTGCAAGATCAGCATTAGCTGGCAGTTGTATCCATTCGAAACGTTCTTCACTGAGTTCAAAGGACACAACTACACGTCCCCATTTACTATCCTTTTTCCCATTTAGCCAATACATTGCTCCATCAACAATGACAACTCCAGACCTTTCCACATCATACAAACCTTGAAATTCTGGAACTCTAATATCTCTCCATTTATCCTCACCGAGTGTGTAAACTTGAATGGTATTGAATTTGTTTCCATAAGGG
The DNA here is from genome assembly GCA_033239725.1 of Echinochloa phyllopogon. Classification (NCBI taxonomy): domain Eukaryota; kingdom Viridiplantae; phylum Streptophyta; class Magnoliopsida; order Poales; family Poaceae; genus Echinochloa; species Echinochloa phyllopogon. The sequence goes on along the minus strand of BTCW01000002.1, from coordinate 40,497,418 downwards.
CGCTTCTGACAAAGAATGTGTATAATCTTGTACTCTTTTGTCACTGGATGAAAACCGAAGTTATACAAATGATAGTGATCGCCAGTCAAGTTCTTGCCAGGCTTGGCAATATGCAGGCATTCACCAGTTGTAGGATTGCCAATCTTGATAGTTGATTTATCTGAGTACAGCAAAAGCAGTCCATTGCAAGAAGCGCATAAAAAATCATCTGGCTCAATAAAAGGCACAACCCATCTCGACGGCGACCAGGATTTGTCAAAGATAATTGCTTCACTAGGGTAGAGCTTATTGGAAATTGACGCTCGATTGTAGAAAATGAGCAGGTGATGCGGTGCATGCTGTAAGTGTGCCATGATGAACTGGGGATCCCCAATGATTCTGTTCCATTGCTTGCATACAATGCGGTACCTCGTCAGAGTGCTTGCTGGAAGCCACACAAGTATCTGTTCAATTATGTCTTCTGGTAAGAAGGTTATGCATTGCTTCTTTCTTGCCTGAACCTCCATGGCTGAAGGAGTCAAGGAATGAAGGAGAACACTATTGTCCGTCTAAGGCTAAGCTACCAAGTCCTGCAAATACATGAACTTTGCAAAATGAACAGCAATAGAAAGATTGGAGATAAAATAAGTTGTGAACAAGAACAAATGATTCACATCAATTTCAATTAGACCGAATGAGCTCCAAGACACTAAATCGCTTCTTATGACTGAAAAAAAAAGAATTACACTATACAGTGAGTTCTCGTTTTCCTTTTCACAGTCAACGCTAACATCTCATCATGCATGGTTCCCTTCTCTTCCATTAATCCTTTTTCATCTGACAAGAATGTGAGACCCTAACTCTTAATTAGCCTCAATGAAAGTGCACAAAAGCATCGTTCTTCTGTGTAAATACTGGAGTACATCCAGTGTGTACCTTATACCACTATTTTCTACGAAAGTGCATCCTAAAAACAAAAACATCAATAGAATTATAAAAATATTATGCAGACGAATATGCGCATATAATTTTTCATGTTTCGAAACTAACTAAATATTTTAAAAAGTTACTGATAGCCAAGTTTTATTTTCTACTAGAATACATCATAGAGCCAAATAAGCTTAAAGAACTAAAAAATATTGTAAAGACAATTCTACATGCATGCGCGAGTACTTAAGTTATTGAGATAGTCAAGTTTTACAAGTTTGATGGATCATATGTCCAAAGCAGTGAAGGAAACTAACCCTCGGCAGGAACTAAAACAGATCAAATCAAATTAAACATCTCGAAGATAAAAAAAATAAAAATCAAACAACTCCACGACCACGGGTTTCTCCAATAAATTTTCACCCATCTTTCGCCAGATACAAACCTCAGGGATCAGGCAGCGGAAAGCGTCGATGGATTATCCCCTTATAAGATCTCTCTGGCCGTCAAGCAGAACCCTAATCGCCGCTACTCGCTACCGCTGCAATCAAACCAACACACGAGGGGAGAGAGAGATAATAAATGTCACGATGGAATCAGGGAGACTTTCGTCAAGCCGGCCCACTGAGTTATAGTGCCGAATGGGCTTTAATGGTCTTGAAATTTAACTGAGCGTGTTCTCCTAAAGTTGATTAGGATAAAGCCGGCCCACTGAGTCATCAGGCCTTTGGGCTTTGCTGGGCCTGAAAAGATCCTCTCGCGCAAGCCGTGGCGCGTGGAGACGGCGTGGCGGTGGCGAATTGGCGATTGCGGGAGTACGTTTACGTGTTTCTCTATCAACTAGCGAAGACTTGCTGCTCCGAGAATGCAAGATGCCGGACGCATCACGAGCCTCCACCGAAGCGATGGAGTAGCAAGCAGAGAGGAAGGCGCTGGTTGGGGAGGCCACGACGACGGGAACAGGGCATCGGGCGCTCGCTTCTCCCATGCGCTTCACACGTACAGCAAACGGCAGTGTGGTCCGGATCAGGCTGACAGCGGATGCTGGACATCAACTAGGGCGGATGACAGCGAGCTACGTTGGTGAAGCTGTGGTCCGAGCTCATTCTTCAGGCAAAAGTTTTGTTTCTGATTCTCTCTCCCTAATCCTCGATCATTTGTCATTTCGAGGCGCATGAAATTAAGCTTCTACATCTCTCTCGCCACTCAGGCTTAGCAAAACCTTTAGCTCAGACTCGATGTTTTCTTTCCCGTATTTTGTGAAGGAAGCCAACCCATTCTCGGCAAGTGAGTTAATTTCTCCATTCCAAAGAAAGGGTGGGTGACTTAAGCAAAATGAGGGAATGCACTTTCTTTGAAATTCCTATAAAAACTCCATTCCAAATAGGTCCTCAGGTTCGTATATATTGGGCGGTGCAAGTAGAGTGACACACTTAGAGCATCTCAAAGAAAATATAATAAAACCTCTATATAACTAACTATATATAGAAATACAATTAAAATAGTGCTTCAACATGTGTCTAATCTCATGTCTAAAATTTTTATATGCCCAAAAATAGAGTTATCTGGAGCCAGAAAATGATCTTGTTCTCGCACTCCTAATACACCGGTGCTGCCATTTATGGGGTGCAAAATAATGGTGAACACAAAAAATACCAAAAGAGGCCACATACAAAACAAATCTATACTATAAAGAGGAACTTCTCTTTATTATATAATTAATTCCTTTATCGACTTACGGTGTATTTTATGATTTATACATAGGCAGATCAGAACTAATTAAGAAGAGATAACGCTCCCATTTCTTTAACGTTTGTCCTACTCATGGATGTATTCTAACCTATATAGTCTCTTCTATTTACTATCTTACAGGAAGGAGATTGCATACTGATTACTAAATATATTTGTCCCAGGTCTGTTGAACTGATTCCTGATAAAAAGTTTGCTTGTGAAAAGGTAACTATTATTGTCTCCTTTTTTTATCCATTTTTTTCTTTCTTCCCTATGTTTGATTGATACCCTTCAATAGGATGGTGACATACAGAGATTGTGCATATGATCAGAATGGTTCTTTGGGGACTAGATTGGTTCCTCGCGTAGAAAGAAATCCATTCATCCAATTTGATGCAGTATTTTTCTTGTATTTTGCACCATTTCTATTTGTGGCCACAGTTATAGGGAGACACACATTTAGTCCACTAATTTGTTAGGATGGTTCATTTGCATGTGGTACTCAATGCCACAGGGATTATAACCTAGAAAAATTATGTATTGTCTATGATAATTTAATCTTAGAACTATTTACAGTAAAATTAATTATTTAGCCACAAACCTGATCAAATATTCTATTGGATATAAAATGACACTATTCCAGCACCCGCCATCACAAACGGTTGGGAAGGCCCATCACAAACGGTTCTACGAATCGTTTGTGACATGTCGTTTGTGATGCTCGGGGCATCACAAACGGTTCGTTTGTGATGCTCAACATCACAAACGGTTCGTGTCTCAAACCGTTTGTGATGCTCCAGACATCACAAACGGTTGGTGACCCAAACCGTTTGTGATGCGGCAGGCATCACAAACGGTTGATGCCACAAGCCGTTTGTGATGCTCCAGACATCACAAACGGCTTGTGGCATCAACCGTTTGTGATTTTCTTTTTTCGATTTTTATATACAGCACGCATACAGCCCATATACACGTCACAATCACATATACAGCACATATACACATCACATGCACATATAGAGCTCAAAGATATCACATATTCACATCACAAGCATAATTCAACAATATTTGACAAGTTTTGAACTTAAACCAAATTCGAAACTTATTACAAGTCCAACGAATCTAAAAGTTCTACGTATGCCATGTGTCTTACACCTTCATAATGTTAAACTCGCCTTGTTCGCTCACAATTTCATCCAGAATGAACCCAGCTAGTTGTTCTTGGAGTGCCAGTACCTCTCCTGCAAGCATCTCCTCAGCACCTAGTTCTTTTTCCTGCATAAATGGCATTAGAATCAAAGGAATGCATTAGCATATGATTTCAAAATAATGTTCAGAAAGCAAAAGTCATGATTAGATTGCTAGATTAGTATGAACCATTTCTTCTAATGCGGAAAAGTCATCTCCGCTGTATTGGTGGATGTAGTGCATCGCATAGAACCCGCATGTGCAGGTACCCGGACGCTGTCTTTTAATCCACTTGGCATCATCTACGGTGAACCTTTTCTGATAAGGTCAACATCCCCGGGTGTTTTTTACAGTACATTGCGAATATCCTAAACAACATTAAATAGTAATTGAGGGTGGGTTGATGAAATAAAACATAATACGACTCGATACAACGAACCAACACAACATTAAATACTTACATGTCAAGCACTTCGAGCAGTGGCTGGATGAATTCCCGAGACCTTCTTAATGAGTCGAGAATTGTTATGTGGCTCTGTAGAAGGGAGATTTCCAAGACAACAAAATGCATCCTGTAAACATTTCACACATGTTAGAAAATAGAAAAATGATTCATGTTATTGTATAGATGCATGTAACTAGGAACACACTTACGAGCAGTTGTACGGTAGAATTATGCGTTCTTTCTCTTTCAGCGCGCAAAAAGCAGTGTACATATAACAGTGTGTGTCAGGGTTATGCAAGGACGATTGATTTACCACGCACGGGTCCAAGAAGGCTACATCTTTGCATATCCCTCTTCGCCTAAAAGTTTGGGCCTCCATCCTACAGAAATATCAAGTTATGAGAGTTTATGTCGTTAACAAAAGAACGGAAAAGATTTAGTTACGATACTTACAAGCACCAAAGGAAGACGATGCTGACATCGAGGTAGTCTTGTTGGTACATCTCATATAGATGAAGAAACTCAATCCACAGTATGGTATGAGATTCTTTCTCGTCGTTCTTGCCGAACCATTCGATTGGGTACCTGACCCCAAATTGTTTAGAATCCCCTTGAGTTTTGTACCATTGATTCAGTTGCCTCAACCTCGTTGGTAGATTAGGGATATCCTCTGGGCGAACCAGGTCGTTCCCCAACACAAACGGCCATTTTGGTGGCGCGAGTGGCGCGAATGACAGATCCACTCGAACGGTGTCTTGTTGCAACATATGAAGGTCTTGTGTTGAGAGACTGGTTTCTTCGAGGCATTTCTTCCTAGCTGCTTCCTCCCTTTCCGCAACGGATTGTAGGAGCGCTTCCTTGCTGAAGGAACGTGTCGCCCTTTTGGACGTTATACGCTCAAATTCTGACTTGCGCTGTTTGTTATTCCCTGTCTGTTTTACCAATGCCATCTTGGTAAAATGATCAATTGCAGATTGGGGTACCACTACATCCTCCTTAGCAGGGAGCAAGAATGTTATGCTTCCACTCACCGGTTTTTTCTTTGACTTTCTCTGAGGCGGGCTTGAAGCGGTTTGTCGCCGCTTCAGCGTCTGAGGTGTACTCGGGTCCTTAGGAGGCAAACTTGGTTCCCTAGAAGGCAGACTTGGTTGCCTAGGAGACGGACTTGGTTCCCTTGGAGGCGGACTTGGTTGCCTAGATGGTTTGCTAGGATCATTGATGTCGCCGTCGTCATCTGACTCCGAATCAGAATCGCCAAAGGATATATAGCGTTTGTGCCACCCGACAATGCAACCAAGGTTCTCTCTCAACCGTACGACGTCATCCTCCGCCAGAATTTCCAGCTCCACTCTGCCGTACCGCTTTTTGACTAGTGCATCAAGTGTGACTCGTGCAAAGCCAGCAGGCAATTCACGGCAATGCAACACCTCTCGTTCCTTAGTAGGCAGAGCTTGACCAATGGCCACCTTGGTCTTAATTAACCCTAACATCGCATATAACTTGCAACTTCGGGGTTCCGTGATATCATCCACTGGAAATCTCAACTTGGGATCTTCTACGATGGGATGGGGATGCACGTTACTCCCGCAGCTGCTCCGATGCACCATTGGGCTAGGGAGAGCTGAGCCGCCATCTAATGCCGCAACAGGCCCACGCTGGCTCATGTGAAACTCTTCACGCAGCTTATCATGTGAAGCCTACATTTCGTCACGGACCTGTTGCAAAAGCCTCTCGTAGTCTGCCTGCATCTGAGCTTTGCCCTAAGACCGACTTCTGTACGAGCCCGAATCTGCCTCAAAGCCTTTGTCCCACGGAACGATTCCGGCACCTCGTGTGCGTCCGGGATGCTCTTTGTTTCCCAAGGCACGGGTAAGGGCATCATTCTCCCTTTCTGATTGAAAGGAACCTAAGGCAATATCTGAATGTGCTTGCTCGATCCGTTTGATCGCTTCTTCGGCACGAGAATCCTTATGGATAAGCTTTCCATCAGGCCCGTATTTACACCCGTGCCCTAGAGCCCAAGTCACAGACCTTTGCTCCCAGTTTGCTGTCTGCAACTCAGCACCATGCCTTTCCAGCTCATCAGCCTGCTTCTCCCACTCGGGTATCTTCCTTACGTACCCACGAGATCCTGTGGTATGTGGGTGTAAATTTTTCTTTGCGATCTCAGTATTTCTGGCGCTAGCTTTTTTGGCTTCTTCAAAGAGCTTGTAATCCACAAAATCTCTCCAGAAAGGTTGCTGAATTGTGCATTGTGAGAAATCTGGAACAGTTCCTTGCAGGACATGGTCTTTGTATAGTGTATGCTTGTAATATTGAAACCGGCAAGCCATTACTTGCAATGCTTTTTTCTTCATCATGTTCTCCGTATCACGAGGGAAGGTGAACTTTTCTTTCAAATTGGTCCAGCATATCTCCTTGGTCGCATCCGAAACTTGCCACTCGGGCTCTTTTTTATTCCTCCACCACCTCCATTTGATGGGAATATTCTGCCTCACTATTCTGCCGATGGCCGTCTTGTAGGGCCCCTGGGCCTCAATAGGATCTGTAGGCTCTCCGACGTCATTGACCTCGAGGATTACAGTTCGGCCTTCCGGCATCTTGCTTGGCCCTCGCTTGGTCTTTTGTTTCCCTGATGAGCTGGCTTCATTGTCAACTGCTTGCTCATCGCCGGTGGCTTCGTTGTCAACTGCTTGCTCATCGCCGGCGGCGAGGTTGAGGAATTGGGTCGGGCTTCCATCTGCATGGTATTCAGCCCCTGATCCATCGGCACCTTGATTGGCCACGTCATCGGTGGCGGGTTGGGCACGACGGGTCTTGATTCGTGAGAAACGACCCATTGTAGCTACACAAAGATTATTTTGTGAATAATGTGACCTATAGTTAGCTCTTAAACCAAAATTTAGCGTAAGATCATTTATATATTTATTAAACGTATTGGTCTCAACTTTATCCTACAAATTATATAGATCATATCTAAGCCTCTAGCCAAAGCATGGATGGAGATTCAAATTATTTTTCAAGTTATTAATTTAAAATCCTACACAAGATTAAATACAAAACATATATCAAATAATTCCCTAAATCATAAATAGTTCATAAATCATAACTCAATATGTACTCATAAACATCATGTCAACTTTTGCTACAAGCCTAAGCATATCAAAAGGAACAACATATCCAAAGCTCATTGTCATATCTTGAGCATATTTTGAACTACACCAAAAACACCTAAAACTTAGATTGATTTAGCATTCAAAAACTACACGGAAAAACCCTATACAACCTTTAAAAGGTAGATCTCTTTACAAGGAATCCAACAAAATTGGTTTTGCATTTTTCTGATTTTTCTACGATTTTTAATGATTTTTTGAAGTTTCTGCTAACACCCTAAAGATTCATTTACAGACAGACCCTCGGAACAAGTTTTAGAAATTACGCAGAGGCCCCTAGGTCACGAAAAAAACCCTAAAACTAACTCAATCGTTACAGACAGGTCCTCCGGCGGCCATGGGCCTTGCCGGCGGCGATAGCCGGCCGTTCTTCGCCGGAGTTGGAGAGGGGAAGGTGCTGGGTACTTACCTGCGCCGGAGTTGGGTAGGGGTCGGAGGTGGGCGATGACGCAGGCAGGGGCGCCACGGAGAGGATGCCGAGGCAGGGGCGCCGGGGGCAGGGACGCCGCAGGAGGCCGCCGTGGGCAGGGGCGCCGCAGGAGGCCGCCGCGGGCAGGGGCGCGCCGGGCAGGGGCGCCGCAGGAGGACGTCGCCGCGGGCAGGGACGCGCGCCGGGGCAGGGGCGCCGCGGAGAGGATGCCGGGGCAGGGGCGCCGGGGGCAGGGACGCCGCAGGAGGCCACCGTGGGCAGGGGCGCGCCGGGCAGGGGCGCCGCAGGAGGACGTCGCCGCGGGCAGGGACGCGCGCCGGGGCAGGGGCGCCGCGGAGAGGATGCCGGGGCAGGGGCGCCGGGGGCAGGGACACCGCAGGAGGCCACCGCGGGCAGGGGCGCGCCGGGCAGGGGCGCCGCAGGAGGCCGCCGCAGGCAGGGGCGCGCCGGGCAGGGGCGCCGCAGGAGGACGTCGCCGCGGCCAGGGTCGCCGCCGTAGGCAGGGACGCGCGCCGGGGAAGGGGCGCTGGGGGCAGGGCGCCGGAAGCAGGGGCGCCGAAGCAGGGGCACCGGGGGCAGCGACGAAGCGGCCTGGCGGCGGAGCGGCGGCGGAGTGGCCTGGCGGCAGCGCAGTGGAAGCGAGGGGGCGCGGGACTTGAAAATTTCAGGGGAGCGCGCGCTATATAACCCTGGGCCATCACAAACAGTTCTAGTGGCCAAAACTGTTTGTGATGGCCAGCCATCACAAACGATTCACAAACGGCTTTGGTCTACAGAACCGTTTGTGATGGCCAGCTTTCACAAACGGTTCTGGTTAGAGCCGTTTGTGATGGCTAGCCGCCGCCTGCTCTTGGTCGTGGCCTGCTCGTGGCCGTGGCCTGGCCGTGGCCGGCCGTGGCCTGGCCGTGGCCGGGGCCGGGCCGTGGCCCAGCCGGCGGCCGGTCCGGGGACTGGCCGAGCTGGCTCTGTGGCCGGCGGGGCCATAGCCGGGGACTGGCTGGCAAATCAATAGGTGCGGGAGCTGCGAGAATTGCATTAATGGGAACTGTTGTCGGTATTGGAAACGTCCTCGGTACTTTGATTCATTTTGTGGCGCGAAATCACACATTATTTAATTCAATAATTACTTCGCCACACTTTTTTTAGTCTTACAACATCACACACACATTATTGCAGTCTTAGAATATTATTCCGATAAGACACACATGATCAAAGACATAATAATTAAGGATATCCCCCATGTCTCATCGCAAGGTAGGTAGTATGAAATGGGTCCCTGATGTCGACCCCTATAAATCTGTCCACATAGTCTAGTGCATATATTAATGCACTATCTTTTGCCTTATAGGGTGCATCACAGGTCTCACCGTATATTTTCAACATGCCTTGCCTTGACGTCAACGTTACTGAAGATTGAAAACCACCTTGTACTCGACTGTCGTGCGGTGCAACGAATGAGTATCCCAGAGGTGGCATAATCTGACGCAACACTTCTCCCAAACCATACTCTATGTGTAGACGGCCAGAATACAGGGTGTCCTATATATACAAGAGACATATGTAGAAAGATATAAATACATATATAACCAAAGGCATGATTTGCAATAAAAAATCAAAGAAATAGTAACTTACGAATTCCGTTTCATAAAGAGGCCACATCCTGTTTGGAACTTGTCTGACGTCTGGCTCATTGAGCTCGAGAGCCTTCATCTTCAAGAAACTATAGTCTGGAATACAACGACCCGTATGAATTTCAAACTCTTCCACTGCCCTCCTCACGACAACACGTGCAACAACATATTCCTGATGGTATGCTCCAGATTGGACGTGAAAAATAACTGTATCACCAGGATTCGGGTGGCGCAAGGAACGCTCTTGGACTGCAAGAGAAACCGCATACATCCCATTGTATAAGCCACTGTTATGTCTCACCACCAAAGGACGGGTGCCACTGATGTGATGTATTACATCGTTGAACCATTGCATTACATTAATATCCTGTTTCACATATTAATTAAGAATATATCAACATTATGACATAATAATCAATAAAATATTGTAGTCTTACAAGTATTAAATACATCATATGGTACCAAAGGAAAGCGGTTGTGAGGCTCGACAGGATCAAAGTTGATGAGGTCGTACTGGTCGGATACCGGCCCAGGAGGGTGGGCTGGCGATGGCGGTGGAAGGGACGGCAGAACATCGTGCGTGTTGTGTCCACCACGTCTAGCTCTTTGACGTTCTCTCGGCATTATTTTCCTAAAAAATTCTTAAGAATTAATAAAAAAATTCATAAATATCATGATTTTCTATTAGTTTTCTCCGGCGTGTTCAGCCACCATCATCTACGCACCTGGCTCTCCCACTTACAGGCCTACATAAATATCAAGATTTTCTATTAATTTTTCTATATTATTATAGCATTTACTTAAAACTATCAGAAAAAATCATATATATCATTTACGAAAAATAAAATAGCTCTAAAAACCTTAATCTACGTATTATACCTGCGTGTTGCCGTGCGAGCCGGTCTTGCCTTGTGGGCGTGGCCGCGCCGGCCTGTAAGAGGAGAGCCAGGTGTGTAGATGAGTGACAACCAGAGCTAGAGAGCGAGAGCAACGAGAGCGAGAACAAGAGAGCGACCAGAGCGTGAGAGACCGCGAGAGAGTCACCAGGAGAGGCCTGCTATTTATGAACGAGTGGGAGACAGAGCAGGGAACACGTGGGCCCACATTAATCATAAGTTTTGGCATTTATGCACATCACAAACGGTTCTTAAGACGAACCGTTTGTGATAGTGTACATCACAAACGGTTCGTGTTATAAACTGTTTGTGATGTGCATAATCACAAACGGTTCTTCTTATGAACCGTTTGTGATAGTTCACATCACAAACGGTTCATAAGAAGAACCGTTTGTGATTTGCCCAGCAATAATTGTTGCATGCACCCACCGACGGTTTTAATTTTTTAAAAAATATTTCGTATAAATCATTCGAAAAACCATATAATTCATAGAAATTCCATATAATTCAAAGAAAATTCATATGACTCATAAAAATTCATGACTCATAGAAAATTCATATAATTCATTCCAAAACCATATAATTCATAGAAATACCATATAACTCATAGAAATTCATATAATTCATTGCAAAATCCATATAATTCATAGATAATTCATGTGACTCATAGAAAATTCATATAATTCATACAAGACATGGATATAATATAAATTAAATAGTACATGGATGGAGTTATATATGTTTCGATTACAAAAATAAAAGTAGTGCATAGAGAACTAGCTAGTTATAGATATTACATGATACACGTATCAATTATTCAATTGACAATGATTGCCTCATCGTGATCAAGCCGCACGTATGCCGGTTCATCGCCATCTTTTTCTTCAAACACAGGAAGGTCGACATCCGGCCCAAGCAGAGGCATGTCGTGGAAGTCGTTCCCTTCTTCCTCGGTTCTATCTTCAACACCGACGATCTTCCTTTTGCCCTGGAGGATGACGTGCTTTCCATGATGAGCGAGGTCCGTTGCGTAGAAGACTTGCACTACATCCTTAGCCCAAACAAATGATTCGTCTCTGTACCCGGTGTTTTTAAGATCGATGACAGTCATTCCGTACTTGTCCTCGAAGACCCCCTTGGGAAGTCTGACCCACTGGCACCGGAATAGAGGGATCTTCAATCGTGGCCCGTAATCTAGCTCCCATATCTCTTCAACGAAACCATAGTATGACTAAATCCGTTGACTGCTGTCGTAAGCATCAATACGAACGCCGATATTTTGGTTGACACTCTTTTCATCTTGCTTTCTCGTGTAGAATGTGTATGCATTTATGTCATATCCTTGAAACGTGGTCAATGTACTTGATGGTCCAATGACCAACAAATCGAGCTCACTACTCCCGGTTTCAGTGCCACACAATTTAAATCTTAACCAGTCGGCAAAGGTTTCTCTATGCCTTTTCTGGACCCAAGATTCTGACCGTCCACTGTTCTGGTCATGTAGTTCTTTCACGTGCATATCGATATATGGGGCAACTACGGACGCTTGTTGTAGAACAGTGTAATGTGCTTGCCTGAAAGCATCAATGTCTTTGACAAGTACCCGCCGCCGGCCGATCGTTCCTCTCCCACCTAGCCTTCCCTCACGACGTGATACAGGGACACCAACAGGTTGTAGATCCAAATAGTACGTGCAAAACTCAACCGCCTCCTCTGTCTCCCATCCAGCAGCCATGCAACGCTCCGGTCTGAATCTGTTTCTAACGTACTTCCGAAGAACACTCATTAACCTCTCGAAAGGAAACATCTGATGTAGAAACATTGGTCCAAGGGACCAAGTGAGTAAGCAGATGCAGCGACATATCAAAATATGTTGGTGGGAAATGCATCTCGAGCCTAGTTATAGCATGGATCAGGTCTTCTTGAAGCTTGTCTAGCGTGGTCGGATCTATGACCTTATGCGAGATTGCATTGAAGAAAGAGCACAACTTTATGAGAGGATCTCGGACCTTAGTTGGGAGCACACCCCTTAGAGCAACTGGAAGCAGTTGGGTCATGATAACATGACAGTCGTGGGCCTTCAAGCAGCTCATGTTGAATTTTTTCTCTTTTTTGTTGACCAGCCTTCTAATGTTGGAGGAGTATCCGGTTGGCACTTTAAGTTCATCAAAGAATTTACTAATCTTCTTTTTCTCTTTGTCACCCAGTGTCCATGCAGCAACCGGAAGTTTCTTCTTCCCATCAGGTTGTATAATAGGGTGTAGTTTTGGCCTGACACCCATCTCTTCTAAGTCCTATCGAGCTTCCAAGGAGTCTTTTCCTTTCCACTTGGCCTCCATTAACGTGCCGAGTGTGCTCTCAGCCACATTTTTAGTTAGGTGCATGCCATCCAATGCGTGGCGGACATTCAAGATTTTCCAATAAGGAAGTCTCCACAACAAAGAGTTCTTTTTCCATATGGAACCGGTTGGTGCGTGTACACATCCTTTTCCCTTTCCAAAAACCACTTCAACTTTGCTTACTATTTTGTATATCTCACTCCCATTGTGGTACTTCGGAGGCAAGCGGTTATCAATTGTACCATCAAAGGATTTCTTGTTCCGACGATATGGGTGGTCTCGGCGAAGGAACCTACGATGCCCCATGTAGACCATCTTCTTGCTTTTGTTCAACCATCTAGCGTCAGTGTCATCGACACAAACCACACAACCATTATAGCCCTTTGTAACCTGGCCTGATAGGCAACCAAGGCCGGGTAGGTCAGTTATTGTTACGAACAACATTCCTTTTAATGTGAAGTGTTCTCGCTTGTATTCATCCCAAACCTTCACACCTTCATTCCACAACAAAAGCAGGTCATCCACCAATGGCTCCAGATACACATCAATATCATTTCTAGGCTGCTTTAGCCCTTGGATCAGCAAAGGCATCATAATGTAGGTCCGCTTCATACACAACCAAGGGGGAAGGTTGTATATGCAAAGAGAGACGGGCCATGTGCTGTGTTTGCTGCTAACCATGTTAAAAGGATTCATCCCATCTGTACTCAAGCCGAACCTAACGTTCCTGATCTCCTTTGAGAATGTTTTCTTGAAATGATAATCAATAGCCCTCCACTGTGAACCATCTGTCGGATGCCTAAGCTTTCCATCTTTCAGACGCTCTTCTGCATGCCAACGCATAAGCTTTGCCGTCTTCGGGTTAGCAAATAGCCGCTTCAACCGAGGAATTACGGGGAAATACCAGACGACCTTGGCAGGTGGCCTTTTATTCCTGTCACATGTCATATGTATAGCTGACTCGGACTTGTACCTCGAACTTTCGCACACTGGGCATGCATCCAAATCCTTATAGTCACCACGATACAGGATGCAATCTTTTGGACATGCATGGATTTTTTGTACCTCGAGCCCCATTGGACATATCATTTGCTTCGCCTCGTACGTGTTCTTAGGCAACCCATTCGGGCTTGGAAGCATCTTCCCCATAAGATCCAACAAACTGTGTCTGATAGGCCATTAGATGACTTCAACTCCAGTAGCAAGAGGTCAGCTTCAAGCTTGGACATGCTGCAGCCATGATACAAAGGAGTTTTGGCATCCTGCCTCATCTGCTCTAGCTTCTTCAAATTCTTCGCATCAAGGCATTCTGGCTCACCATCACGTATCATCTGGTCAATGCCATCCATCACATCATCATCTGCTAATGTCTCTGCAAAGTTATCCATGAATGATCCATGGTCGACATTTCCCGTATCATTTGGTTGTGAGGCTTCATTCTCACCACGTATGGCCTCTTGGAACGTTTTCCGCAATTTCTCAACCACATTTGGTTGTGTGGCTTCATTCTCACCTTCCTCCCCATGCTTGTTCCAAACCCTGTAGTTTGCCATGAAACCCCTACACAACAAGTGGCGTCGAATCTGCTCGACGTTTCCAAACTGCTTCTGATTTTTGCAATCAATGCACGAACAATATTGATCTCCATCGCTTGTTTGGTACGACCTCGCAACATTCACAAAGGAGTCAACCCCGTTGACAAATGAGTCATCTGAACTGGCAACGTACATCCAACCTCGTTTATCCATCTATTACAAACAAAATGGGTTTGTCCTTAAACCAATATTCCAATAAAAATAATAATGCCAAATTATTTGCAAATCAATCGCACCGCTAGATACAAACCTTGAGTCAAGTGAGTGGATCAAATTGAGCCAAGTACCAAATTTAACCAAGTGGAGCCGAGGACAAAATTGATGAAGAAATTGATGACAAACGGCCTAGAGGCAAAAAAAGAGTTTTCATCACATTTGTCTCAATTTTGCAACCATTCAAGCTTCTAGAAAGTAAGCAAAGCAAGTTATATACTAACATTGTTGGAATGGAGTGAGAGCTACACATTTTGATAATCCATGAATAAATTGATGAAAAATAGCCTAGAGGAAAAAAAGAGATCTTTCATCACATTTGTCTCAATTTTGCAACCATTCAAGCTTCTAGAAAGTAAGCAAAGCAAGCTAGATACTAACCTTGTTGGAATGGAATGAGAGCTACACATTTCGATAATCCATGAATAAATTGATGAAAAATTGCCTAGAGGAAAAAAAGAGATCTTTCATCACATTTGTCTCAATTTTGCAACCATTCAAGCTTCTAGAAAGTTAGCAAAGCAAGCTAGATACTAACCTTGTTGGAATAGAATGAGAGCTACACATTTCGATAATCAATGAATAAATTGATGAAAATTGGCCTAGAGGAAAAAAAAGAGACATTTCATCACATTTGTCTCAATTTTGCAACAATTCAAGCTAAAGAATCATGGAAGAATGCTTATAATGTGTCCTCAAGCAAGTTATTAATGATCTACCTACTAAATTTGAGTTGCTCCATTGAATTTCATGAGAAATGAGCTCTAGAGAGGATGAACGAGCCCCCTCCATCAAATTCATGTCAAATTTCAAATTTAGTGGTTAAAACAAGCTATAAATTGGAAGAGTTGAGTGTTACCAACCTCAAAAAAAGTTGATGGAGAGCTTTCTTCAAAAAACGTGACCTTTCTTGAGCAATTTGGTGAGAAATGGCCGCAACAATGGTGGAAGAAATGGTGGGCGTCGGGTTGGAGAAGAAGAGTGGGAGGGGGAAGTGGGGTTTTGTACTGTACGAGCCATCACAAACGGTTCCTACTACAAACCGTTTGTGATGCTGGTCCATCACAAACGGTTCGTGTTACAAACCGTTTGTGATGGACCTCATCACAAACGGTTCCAAGGCAGATGGGACATGTAGCCGTTGGAACCGTTTGTGATAGACCGTTTGTGATGACGAGTTCTGTAGTAGTGTGAGTGAACTGTGTAATATTTGAAATAACCTGTCTTATACTGAATTACCTAGCTAATACTGAATGTGTGGGCTAATACAAGTGCTGCAAGGCACTTCAGTTGCATGAATTGAGGCCAATGTTTCATTTTATGATTGGGTTCACAACAGATTTTCCATATGGACTTGAAGTTGGAGATTGGAGAACCCATTCTAGATGGCCTGGTGTCAAACCTAAATTCTGTGACTTGATTGAGTACTCCAAGGTAACCATCTACCTTTGTTATTTTCAGCATATCTTATTGTGAAAAGTACTTTCTCTTGTATTGTGTGATGGTAAACTTGATTATAAACATTTCTTTTGAAAACATTATGAACATATGTAAAAAGAGTTCCCATGATGAGATGTGTGGCTTTCATTTTGCATATTGGTGGTACGATCGCTTGGAACTAAATATTGTTCATTAGTTAGCTTGCTATATACTGCTATTCCAATAATACAAGCTTGGCTAGGCTTATCCTCATGATTATCAATATCACTTGTTAGCTTACTAGATGTTTTCATTTATTTTTCTTCAGATAATGATATTTGATATCAGAGGCAGTGAGGCACAAACCGTGGTTATATGCCTAGAAACATGGCTGGATTATTGGCTACCTAAGTTTTAAAAGCTTTCTCTATCTTCCATGAATGCAAGCTACCTCACATATCCAAAATAGATTGGGTGCTTGGAACTGGTATTTTATATGCTTTAGTATTCTTCGCTTGACTTATGCAACACAAATTCCCATGGTGAACTCGAGGGTCTTCCTTCCCACATTGAATATACAATCCAAATCACAAGCAACAGTATTCCTATATATGTTTTCATGAGGCAGTTTTGAGATAGAAGATTATTTGGTCTTGCTTTTGCCTCATATGTTGAAATTTCATAGGGATACAACTGGACACTATAGGCAAGAATGCTTCACTGCCTTCTGCATCAGGTACAGAATGGTTTAATTTATCAAAATTCTAATTTATGAATGAATGGATTATTTTTGTAGTTCTTATGGATGAACCTTGTGGGGTGTTGCTGCATATGCCATCGGGCAAGCAACCAGAGGAGGTGTGTGCGTGTGACTCATGTTATGGCGAAGGCATGGCTTCTGTTGTTCTGCATCCATATCCACTGCCGAAAGAAATCCCTCTTTCAGTTTGTAGACTTGTTTCTTTCCTGTTCAGTAATTATCCAAATTATAGATGTTTTAATGCTGTCAGTAATTTCTCTTGCATGCCGTACACATCCATGTTCTTCCATCAGTGCTTATTTCCAGGTCCCATAAGTACTTAATTTATTATGTGTAATTGGTTTATACTTCGTTAAGAAGGAAATTTCATATGGTCTATCATTTGATTGTAGTACATATTATCAGTGGTTAGTGCAGTTACTAAATAATGAAGAGGGTGCATTGAGGTTTGTGTTCTATGCGGGAGAACTTTCAATCAAAAAATGGTTGTGACTCTTAGCTAAATAATTAAGTGAAAAGTTGGTCATGCAGCTGGCTCAAGAACCAGAGAAAAGTTAAATTAGGAGTGTCAAATCTTACAACGAAAGTAAGTGATAACTGACAGTTACAACTATTGCTTACTACTAAGTAAAAATATCATAGTAAAGCATGCCGAATAGCTTCAATACTTAGAGCATATGAACCGTGGTAGTTTGGCGGCTAAGCTAATTATTTCACACACATAATCTGCATAGCATAATTTGTTCCATTAATTCGCTCACTTTGCCTGACATGATCAGCCATATAGCATATTTGCACGCACACAGTAAACCCAGTCCTGATATTCTTGATCACAATCATGCATTTCCAGGTCACTGGCTCCAAATAAGTTAAATGAAATTATGTCCTTGAGAAAAAATAAAATGAAAATGGAAGTAGCCAGATATATTATTATGTGTATGTACATCCATTGAGACCAGGTCTTTTGTGGCTCATTCATTTATTCATCCTGAATATTTAATTTGCCAAGAACCGAATTAACATTTAAGCAGTTATCTGTTGAAGTCAAATTAACAGGATACTTGATCTTTCAAAATCTTATGTTCAAGTGGGTGCTCATAAACATATGGCTGCCGCATAATATTCTCTTTGTGGAAGATGCCTCCAAAATTGCAACTTTGTAAAAATGTCAGGTCTGAGATCCTTTATTCTTTAATAAGGTATGTGTGTTCTGTTGGGCCAAGAATCAGACTCTTGCCTTTAGTTTCAAATACCATAATTAAATCTGACAAATGTGTCTTGCTTTTAGCATATCGCTATTTTGAAGTAGTGTTGATTGTCGAATAGTCCACCTCGCTTTGAATCTTTTGGTCTTAGTATGCTCGCATGCACATCGTTACACATAATTATTCTCACAAGTACTTTTGAATAGTTCACCAGAGGTCACTTTGAATCTTTGTTGGTTAATCCCTGTGTTTTATGTGACCTTTGTGATATAAATAATGTAGTGTTGGATGCTCAATACAAAAAAACAAGAGACCAATGGTACTTTTTAATGTTTTTTGCAATATATTTCAGAACAATAAGATTAATTGTTAGGATTTCAAAAACTATGGAATTTTGCGATAACATCTGGTGTTGACACTTAATAAGCTCGTTGGATTCTATAAAAGTATAGTGATCAAATTTTTGAAGTGTTGTAGTGATATGAATTTCTTATTCTAGCTGAGAAACAAAGGAGCTCTTTGGGCACTGATGCTATTATGCTACTTTTGTTATTATCATATATTCATATGTCAGCGCCTATATACATAGAATTTATTTCTTGTTTTTTCACAGCTTTGTTGCACTTTTCAAGGATGAATACAAACTATAGTAAGCTATGTTATTGAGCTTTCAAGGGAATCAAACCATCTGTTTAAAAAATTTAATTTTGGAAGGAGAAATAACAGGGTGGCAGTTTGGTATTTCTATATTGTTTTCATCTTAATATGAAAGAAAGTTGAAAATACAAAGCCAATCTGATTTTTTTGGGTTTTGGTTAAGACTCATGGCCATGTTGGATAAATTCTTTTAGTATGACTTCCACAAGTAAAGCTCAATATATTATAAATTTTGGTTCTTAATTGGTATCACATGATTTGTCCTTTCTCTATAATTAATCTGGATGGTGAATACACGAAATGATCAAGCCCTGATAGATTTGAAACTGAGTGCATATTATTGAGACACAGGAGACGACGGCACACACAAACAATGCGACTTGTTGGAGGATCGTGATGGAACTGCGTTGATGTGCTCGACGCCAATGGCTGCAAGCACAACTCTCGGCCTTTTTCAATGTACGCATAATATGCGAGCCGGCGAAGGGTGTTTATGCTTCAAAAATCGACCACATGTGACACCAAGGGGAAAGGATCTTGCTAAAGAAAAGGAAGCCACGAGAGACATACAAATAAGCAGACGTGAAAACTTGTTATGAGCTGCAGGTCGTGAGAAGCGGGAGAGTAGTAACTAAATCGAATTTCTCACGTGTTGGTGTGAAAAATCATGTCAAGTTTAGTGAATCACTTAGAAATAACAAAAATATGAAAATTGTATATTATTTTATTGGGAGTTTGTGGAGCCTAGGGGCACTTTATTAAAAACAAATATTAGCATCGATAGCACAATTAGGCATGAATTATTAGAGGTTCATTTCCTCAGTTGTGATGGTGATACTAGGAGCAAAAGTATGGTTTACAAGTATGGATTAGTGTTTGTTAACTCCATCTGGTGCATAAGTTCATGATTTCAATGGTGCAAAATATCTGGTGCATTCTGATTATTTCTTAGAAAATCTAAGAATTCTGAAATTTCTATCTCTTTCATTGCTCTTGTAGTTTATTGTAGCCTCCATCTAGCATATATAAGATGACCTGCGCCAGACTAGAGCACGGAGCTTGTGCATGCAGGGGCGGATTAAGGGGAATAGATAAATCACTTGGTGCCTGATCTGAAGAGTATCAATAGAGAGGAGGCCACTTTTATTTGGTGTTTAATGGGTCATTATTTTGCATATTCATATCTTTTTTCGTTCTTTTATGTAGTGCTGATCATATTTTATGAAATCTCACCCATGCTCCATATTATGTATCTAATACTATAAAGGGCCAAGCTCAGTTCAAAATGAGTCTGATTTTAAGTTGAGATGGGTTTCAAAGGTTTGGAGGATTCATTGTGGATTTGGATGTATTTATGTACGGATAAAACTTTAAACTTAAATGATAATTTTAGATATTATAGCTAGAAGTGGACTAAAATAATTGAGAAGTGGATTAAGTTTTTGGTTACTGAATACTTTTTGAAAATATGTGCTTGTCTTATTTACATCTTTACAAAAATATAAATTATTATAATTATTCTTTATAAATATAAAATTCTTATTTATGCAGTTTTTTTGAACACGTGCTTGTGCAACGTGCCGCTCTATTTAGTATGATGTAAAAAGAAAAATCAATAATTGGGCCCTTGGACCCATGGATTGTTGATGCGGCGGTGCTTAAATTTTCTTAGGAAACTAACTTTTTGGAAGTGTTGGATGAGAGACTTATTTTTTCTCCTAAATTTTTTTTGCAAGGTCTCAAACTAAAATTTTTAGATACTCTTGGAGATATGCTCCTAGGGCCCCCATGAGTTATAGGGCCTCCAAAATTTCGCACATACATAATTTGTTATAACTCTGTGCATGGATTTTTCTTCTCTTTATTAATCTCCTGTTGTCAAACATATGTTGTCAAGTGTTGGTTTTTCTCCCTCTCACGCCTCTCATGATAAACAAAAGAATACACGTAAGACATAATGTAGGTAGTTTATTCTTTAAATCGATATTTTATAATAAGTTGCTTCTCTGTATACAACTATACATACTCTGAACTAGGGACATGTTTTGATAAGAGCCTACATAGTAACGTGACTAGGACTAGAAGTGTTTTCCCTCTCTTGCCTTCTATAGCTTTAGGTCCAATTATGACTCTTCGAAAGTCCTTGCTTTACAACATCTATGTTCGTGCAAATTAATCATCCATCGGTTGGTAAGATTTTATTACATGAATTAACTGGCATTATTCTTTCATTGGTAAGGAACGCCCATTCATGCGATCTGTTTCCAACATGACTTTATTTGGTCTAACTACCTTCTAACTTAAAACCGAATCGAACTCAAAATACACCCAATAAATTACTTGATCATGTTACCATGTTATAGGTTAAGTCATTGAAGGCGTCAATTTTTGCTATTAACAACTAGTACTAGTCACTAAGCCAATAAATTAAAATATAGTCCAACTAGTCTAATTTACTGCCGATTCTTTTTCTTTATTGCATTTCATCAAGCTCCGATCCCTATCGTCCAGTCGACAATATTAACAAATGTTTGTTTTTGCCCTCTGATCTATTACTGGCACTCTGATCAGGATAATAACCACTCAATCATGGTGCGCTATATAATCAAATCAAAATACTGAAAGTACGCCTCCTATTTTGCGCGCGTTTCGCACAGCCGCGTGCGGTTATATTAAACTCTAATATAATAGATGTGTACACATCGAATTCGTTTATTACCTCAGCTAACAATGGTGGCTAATAAAAACCAATATAATAAACTTACGTCGCCTACGAACTGTAAGCAGGAAATGATCAGTGCAACGAGCCGAACGGAGGAGTACTTTTTCACAAGAAAAGGTGACAAACAATAGAGATCTGACATCTTCAATTCCTCGGTGACACACATGTAGTTTCTTTATGAAATAGTTTCCCAATATGAAGAAAAGCTAGATTGACATCGATTCGAAGTAGAAACGCGCAAAAAAAAAATACTTGACAGGTACCAGCCTTGTTGATCAGATAAGGCGATCGACCTGGACAAACACTGATGTCGAGTAGCTGACCACAACAACGCACGTACACAGCGATGAGAGTAATTAAACAACTGCCCGCATGCAGCTACTATAGGCAGGCAATGCTTGGCAAGCCGCAGGCTTATTATAAGCAGTCGGCGCCGGCGCAGCAGTCGCCGTCCCTTCCGACATCCCAGCCGCTACTGCCCCCGCCGCCGCCGCCGCCCTTTCCCTGGCACGCGCAGCAGCAGAGGCAGAGGACCAGCAAGGCCATGAGCACGCACAAGACCACCACGAGCCACACTGGAAGCGCGACGGCGCTGTTCCCGTGGTGGTGGTGTGCCGCCACAAGCAGCATCCTTCTGATTGCCATAGCGCGCGCGTAGTACGTGACGAGAGGCAGGCCGGCCGGGATTCGCAGACGACTAGCTAGCCTTGGGTATACAAAGCTCTGTGAACACACGCGCGCCTTTGATTTTTATAGTCGCAGAAGCACGTACAAGCACCCTGCATCCGGCCACGAGTCGACTCCGGCTCGTATACGGCTACTCCAAAGGCAGGTGCAGTGCATGCAGTACATTCATGGAAACTAGCTTGTGTCATGGTCACGAGCAATACTTTCCAATGAACAGCAAAGCTAGCCTACATACAATGCTCGAACAATAGAGTTACCATACATGCTAATAATACTTTCCAAACATTATCAAAAACGACCTTGGTCACCGGCCGCGACCTGATCGGCGCCGCAGAACTCCGCCGCAGACAGAGGAATGTGCATTCACAATCACGAAAGGAATGAACAGCAAAGCTTTAACAGTAACCATGCAGAAGTGCAATTCATGCAATAATATTTATAACGTCTACAGAGAACAGTGCCTCCAAACCGGCCGGAAAGCAAATATAGTACCCGGACCACAGATCGAAACATTCAACCACGGATGAAATAACGATTACATGCCATATGGTTTGGTAGTCCCATTAGAAAATAAAAGAACAGAAATTAAGACTGAATCAAGGATCGCCAGCCTGCTCTGTGTAACCAGATTCATCAGGAAGGAGTGCGCTTGTTGACGCCTGCAAAGCATGAATCAAATGATCAGATGCAAGACGAGTTTGCTAGGCTGATCAGGGCAGATCGACTAGAATTCCCATCGTCAGGAAGGAAAAGATCTATTCTGTGTCTACCATGCATCCTGCAGCTATTTTATCATCAAAATGTATGCCATTCCTTGGTGATATTCTATTCTTTTGGTGGGAGAAAGAAAATCTTTTCCCAATCTAGAAACAGTTTTTTGGTTCCAAAGTCAACCCAGGAAAACGGAAATTAGCAAAGGTAACTTCTGCAGCAGAAATCTCTTTTTTCATAAGTTAAAACTCTCACATCCTACATACTTTGCTCAAGGTATATTGATATGACGATTTCATTTGAATGGTTTAAACTCAATGACAGTGAAAGTAACTTTTGCTAGTTTTCTGGCAAAAATCAGATGGGGACTCAGTTACTTTAGCCAACAAGCTGAAAATGCTCAACAAAAGAACTTAAGTCTCAGTGCTGTCATTGTTATGGACCACAGATGTATATGCCAATGAAACCCAGATAACCCTGAGAAACGTGAGAGTGGTTAACAGATACAAGAGTAGTTTGGTGTTTTCGTGGGAGCAGATCTTTTATCTTTTTCCAGTGCCGTTCACCATATTTCATTTACGCCATACACTTATGTGTGCCAAAAAATGCATATAACAAAACTGTACGGTTTGGCACTTAACGGCATTGCATAAAACATATAACTGACAAAATATGAAGAATAAAGCTTTTGATAAGTATTTTAATACAACATTTTCACATATGATTCAAAGATCTGTGGGCCATATTGTTCAAAAGCTAAATAAATTAAGTGACATGCATGGAATTTATAAAAAGTGAAAAGCCGCATATGAACCTGTCAAATCATTTTGATTATTCCATTAACTTGTTTCCCGAAGACAAATGGAACCAGAACATGGATAAATAATGAAACCCAGCAGGCTATTACAGTAAAAAAAAATATATAATCCAGCATATTCTGAAATACCTGGTCTGTCTCATAAACACTCATCTTACTTCGACTGGCGTCCATTGCCTGCTCCATGGAATAAATATAAGTGGAGTTTCTTAATATAGTGCAATCAGAAAACTGCAGAATATTCTGGTTAAGCTCCTTTATACTATACCTTGGCTAAACCTTCCAATCTTTTATAAGAAGCATCCAACATCTCAGACACCCAATTCTGTCCCGCCAAGTTGAGCCGTCGCTGCACTCAAGTAAGCCAATTGTCATGACTTATAATTGCATCCCACTCTAGGTTTGTTGAAAAAAAAAGTTTCTACAGGTAATTTTGGTAATTTCTGATGACAAGTATCAAATCTGCCTTCTCTTGTGGATGCTGTAGCAGCGGATTGATATCCAAGCCCATACGTTGTGCATGTGCCTGCCAAAAAAATGGGCGCATTAAATTTTGTCATATGTTCAACAATAATGAAAGATAATAGGCCAATGGAAGTCAAGTCACTTACAGTTATTATCTGCTCGAACTGATGGATTCTTTTCCAATAATTCTCAAGCGAGGAAAGTTCTATTGTCCACTTCTCCCACTTCTTCAATTTCCAACCCCCGCGTTTCTTTGGCCTACACACAATTCCAGCCTTGCTGTATTCATCCAGCCCGACGAGTGACTTCACATGGACATAGGATTGGATGTTGCTGTATGAGCGGGGACCGTAATTTAATAGCTTCACCATCTTGCTCTGTTCAATCTCAATGCTCTGGCCCATCAATTTCTGGCAGTACATGTTCCTATTGTTATCACGCATTACAATCTTATCTCCATGGATGAAAACATGTCTTGGAATTTCAATAATGTCAAGTAATGGCCACTGAATACTGTACTTTTGGCTCCAGTTTTTATCTACCTTGTTGTCAAGTGCCCAGATCTCCAGTTTCTCAACTAACCCTCTGGTTGTATAGAAACTTTCTTGAGCTATAGCAACAGATACCATCCCATCAACCTCAGTGATCCTGTACTCGCGAGAACTACCAGAACCACAGCTTGCAAGATTAGCAGTTGGCAGCTGTATCCATTCAAAATTTTCTTCACGGAGATCAAAGGACACAACTGTGCATCCCCAGCTACTTTCCTTATCTTCAGTTAGCCAATACATTGCTCCGTCAACATTGATGAGTCCAGAACACTTGTGATAGTTCAATATTTGAGCTTTTGGAGATCTAACATCTCTCCAGTTATCATCACCAAGGGTGTAAACTTGAATGAAATCGACTCTGCCTTCAGGGAAGTTACGTCTCTCACAAGGAAAGTGTATAACCTTGTATTCTTTTGTCACCTGATGAAAACCAAAGTTGTAAAAACAATAGTGATCCCCCAACAATTTCCTGTCTGGTTTTGCAAGATACAGGAATTCGCCAGTTGCAAGGTTGGCTATCTTGATTGTTGTCTTATCAGAGTACAAGCAAACAAGCCATTGCAAGAAGCACATAAGAAGTCATCAGGCTCAATCACAGGCACATTCCATCTTGACGGTGCCCAGGCTTCGTCAAAGAGAATCGCTTCACTAGGGTAAAGCTTTTTCGAACATGTCTCTCTATGGGAGAACATGAGGGGGCAACGCGGAGCATGCTGCAGGTGTTCCATGATGAAGTTGGGATTTCGAATGCTGCGGTTCCATTCCTTGCATACACCACGGCACCTCAACAGTGTGCTCACTGGAAGTCTCACAAGTATCTGCTCAATCATTTCTTGTGGCAAGCGAGCTACGGGTAGGCATTTCTTCCTTTTTGTTTGAACTTCCATGGTTTCTGAAGGAGCCATACCCGGCAGCCTGTCAAAGTTTCAAAGGTACGAATCCTGCAGACAACAAATTCACAAAATGACTGACCATTTAAAAAAAATGGAGCTTGCATGAGCTGCGGGTTTTTAATTAAACAAAAGGGGTTTTTAGATGCTAACTACACAAAAAGTAGGTTTAAAAACACTAGCTATTCTTACAATTTATTACCCTAAGTGAGGATTTTACATTTCCTTTTCTACTGTTAACAGGGCCTACTCCACAGCAAGGGTGGACTTACATGTCGCTACTAGTTGACAGTGAATAGAGGGCAGCATCCATCCCCCCCCCCCCCCACCCCCAAAAGCATTCCACCCTTTTGTGTGCAAATAACTTTGGTGGACCTCCACACTATCGCCACCCTAGAGCCCAACCCACCTACAACGCCTCCTCCGACCGCTTCTACGCTTGCCGCCGGTGTCAAACTTCCTGCCCCCCCCCCCCCCCCCCACCTTTCCCTAACAAGTCAAGCGTCTCCCTACCTCGACACCAATCCTTTCAATAGCCGATGCACCACCTTGCTGCCGTACTCGCCTAACCACTGCCCGCCAATCTGTTTCGTTCCCATCCTAGACATTACCTTAAGCCCGCCACCTTCTATGATTCTGCTGTTGACCCACCCAAACCCTAAGACATCCCTTCTTCTCTTGTTCTAAGAGCAGCATGCACTCTGACAGCATCACGACAAGATCAAACATCGGGACCTAGGGCAGCGCATGCATGCCAAATAGGGGAGTTTCGACTATTTATTAACACAAACATCTTTCCTCTAGTCCGGCCTGTTTGGCGCGCGGTTTCCCTCCACTCCCTCCTCCACTTAAACCCAAACCTAAACCCCCACACCCACTCCCGTCTACTCATGCCTTGCCTCGTTTCCCTCTATCCCCTCTCTTACATGTGCCAAACATACATCTCTAACTCTTAACCGTCTCGACTATATGCATAGATGATCAAAATATACCATCCAACGTTTACAAATCCTAGAAAATGAACTAGCCCGGCCCTTGTGGAGATACCTTGCATGACCTAACTCGATCTGAACCTGTTCAGCTAAATACACATAGATCAAAGTATACTACCCAACGTCTACAGATCGCGGAAATGAGTCAGCCCCAGAAGAGATGCCTTTGCATGGAACTACAAGTCAAGATCAGATCACCCCTACAGACGAGGCGCTCCTCAAATAAAGTTCACTGGAGATACGAAATCTATACATACCACATCCGATCCAGCTACCGCGGAGCCTCGACAAACAAACCCTAGCTGCAGCTACTCGCTCCCGTGAGAGTCCAGCCGCAACAAGCCCGGCGCACAAGCAGGGGGGGGACTCACCAGACAGATTCACTCAGCTCCATCGCTGCCGGCGCCACAGGGGCGGGTAGATCTCCACTACGCGGCGGCTTTCGCCTCGGCGTCGTCGCCGTCGGCTGCTTGCGAAATGAGCACTAGGGCACAGTAGGCTGAGGAGGGGATTATAAAATGCTGCTGCTGCGGAAAACCCGCCGATTGTCCCATTGATCGAATTTTGAAGCCCAGCAAATTAAGTCCATACCGTACAGCTTCAGTGGGCCGGTTTGACGAAGGGACCTTTCCTCGACAAGCAGCAAGCCCAACAAGGCAAGCCATTCACAACGGGGGGACGGTTCACAAGGCACAAGCAGCAGCAGGCAGAGAGGGGCCAAACAAAGGCCACGAGCTGAGCACTAGGAGCCACACAGCGGCCACGGCCTGAAAACGAATTCCAACAAACATATCAAAAACATTTGTCACCACGACCTGATCCGCGCCGAAGAACTCCGTAGAGGCGTAGACAGGTGCATCAATCAACTCTACTCTACTAAAGCTCCAAGAATTGGCGAAAGACGAGGGCCTAAGGTTATTGTGTAGCTGTTAGTCACTGGCGGGTGGGGTCAGCCTCCTATACCGTTCAGGCGTTCACAACCGAGACCGGCTGTGTGTAATACCAGCCAGGGCAAGAGAGAGAGAGAGAGAGAGAGAAGATTCTAGAACCCTGAAGGCTAAAGTCCAGATGTGCTACTGCACCCCAAAAAGAGTACCGCAACGAGCACAACTGTACCTACAATAACATAGTAATATATCAACACATGTTTTAAGTATAAAAAAACACATGTTTGATGCTGACGTATATTTGCTGTAACACAATCCTAACAAAAAAAGGAATATTGTACCCATAAACAAAAACTTATCAATGACAACATTGTTGATTCTACTTATCAATTATTTTTCCTTTTAAGTTCTTACGAATGAATCACAATCAGTGCAGCGAAGCGTGCCAATCTACTAGTTATTCAAAACCGTATAAAAGGGACGCGACTCGAAGTGTGTCGGAGGGAGGACCTGGCCAACGTGCCCACCAAGCTCACCTTTCTAGCAAGATGGGTATGAGAAAAGAGATGGCATACATGTGCATGTATATTCTAAACTAATAAAACCATTAAATTATAAAGAGTAAAATGCATTGTTAGTACATAAACTTGGCGAGTGGGTGCGTTTAGGTACATCATCTCTCTAATTGCTCATTTAAGAGCAAAAACTTGACATGTGGGTCCAAATAGGTCACTAGAACGACACGCGGGCAAAAGAACGCCATGTAGGCAGCTGATGTGTATTTTTAGCGCTTGCGTATAACCCGCTGTGTAAAACTATTGCAAATTGCCCCCCCCCCACTTATTTTTCTATTGTTTATTAGGACTGTTTTTGACAGATACAAGTTTAGACGGACATCAAGTTTTTATGCCGATCAATTTTTCTACGCGACGCCGCTGGCCGGTCTTTTCCGTTTCGCACGCCGCCGGCCAATCTTTTCCATGCCGCACACCGCTAGCCACTAGTCCTTCCCGTGCCGCACACCGATGGGACCAAGGCGGAGGGAACCTAGCAACCTGGCTTCAGATTGCACTGGGTTTCATCAATTCTCTCCGTTCTCCGCTATGTGTTTTGTGTAAGATTGGTTTAGCCATAGTGTCCGATTTATGCAAAATTGGTTTAGGCTGAAATACGCCTAGCTGCTGAGGGTTGTGATGTGAGTTCCAAAATAATAAGTGAGTAGTGAAACGTAAAGGATTTGATGAGATCTACGCAGCCATGATCATCGATTTGAGCTACGAATCAAAAAGTCAAATATTTACGTGTATATGATACTATGAAATATATATCTTTCTCTTTTTATTATTTCATTTCACATAGTCAAAAATATTTATTTTTGTAAACTATATAGTTTTTAAACATTTATAGTATTCTTTGGCTACAAGATCCTACAAACAAAACCTAAAAAAAGATGTTAATCAACTCAACTAAATTGCCCAATGAGTAAGGTCTTTTCCAAAAAAAAAGTCAGCTAACACATAAACTGCTTACGTGGCGTTCTTTTGCATGTGTGTTGTTCTGATGACCTATTTGCACCCGCATGCCAAGTTGTTGCTCCTAAATGAGCAATTAGAGAGATGGTGTACCTAAATGCACCCACTCATCAAGTTTATGTATTAATGATGCATTTTACTCAATTATAAATTGAGCATCTACATTGAATTTTGATTTCATTATTATTTTTCTTATGATAAGATCTTTAAAATAAGAGACCACTTGATTATAATTATAAAAATATTTTAAGAACATTTGGTTTTGTAGAACATGACAATAAAGAATGAAGGAAAAAAGAATTTTATATGCACGAACAAACGATAGTATACGATGAACAAAGTATTAAGCATTGCAAACAAAAAAATCATCATCACAAACAAATGAACTTGCATTGTGAACAAATGGCTCCACATCTGGACAAAAGTCATTCTATGTAAGGAACAAATGCCTCCACATAACGAACAAATTATTTTTACATATGAACATATTTCTATAGAAAGAAGAGTAAAAGAAAAGAAGGAAAAGGTAATACGAACAACTTATATTATTATAAGCGAACAAAAATTTTACACGTGACCATCAAGTTATTATAGAAATACAAAAGAGAAAGAAAAAATAAAAGGGATATAAAAAGAAAAAGGGAAAGATAGTTTTACCAAAAATAAAACAAAAGAAAAAGGAAGGAACATATAGAAAGAGAAAAAAAAAGGCCATGAGTGGACTAAGTGCTCCAACCCATTTATACTATAGATAAATAGCAAATATTTATTATAGTCATATGTGTAGTTGTAGTCATCTGGAGTGTCATGTTTGTTGGATCAACCTTTATAGAGCCGTATTTGTAAGGCCGGTCTTAGTGGGGTCCCGTATAAAGTTTTATTACTAAATCCGTTGATCTGGTATGATTGTTATGAAGAGAGAGAGGAAGAGTTTCATGGAATGAGAGAGGATCGAGTTTCATGCTCATAAAATCCATCTGGTTTGGTTACCTAGTTTCTAATTTTGGTAACTGAGCAATGAAACTATAAACTGAGATTAGCCTAAGCTCCTCTGTACATGAGTCATTTTTTATTTAGAAAAATTGCGGCAACGGTCTGATAGGTCGTCTTATGCAGTGCTGACGTGGAAGAGAGAGTGAGGTGAGAGAAAGAGATTGTTGTTTCGCGAAACAACGGTCCCATGAGTTAAATTTTAGAACTATGAGACCATTAGTCTATCATTGTACGAGTTGTTATTATAAGGTAACAAAAATGACAACCTATTGTATGGATTGTCTGAAAGGTCGTTTTCAGATTACATGTCAATACATGAGATCGTTTATCAGATGAGACCAATGTACTTGCTATTAGCCCAGTCACAAAGAAGTTGGGCCAAAATATGTGCTATATGGAGCCTCTTCAGGTGCCTAGCCTCTAACTCTAGATCCGTTGATGCATGTGGAGAAAGTCCAACAAATCATAAAAAAATTGGGCTGAAATTAAGTAAAACAATAAATCGGCTCAATCAGCCGCACGCGGGTGTACAAAGAGTGACATGTAGTCACACCCAGCGACGAGATCTCGAGCACTCGAACGCCTTGGATAAAAACACGCTTTCATTGTTGGGCTTGCGGTTTCTGATTATTGGAATAGTGCGGTTTCAGCGCTTGGTTTGGGTGCTCCGATGGCGAGCCAGCATTGGTCTGCGGATTTGCATTTGTTGCACGTTTAAGGGCTTCAGCCTTCGGGCTATACAGCAACACTTGTGCCTGAGTTGCACCTCTTGAATTGTGTGTTCTTAAATATTTGTTTCCTACTCGCCGACTTGATATTTATAAGGTGCGACTAGAGAGAGAAGCCCCTCTGTTTAGTGCTACTCGGAGACACCCCCTAAAAAAACAACTATAACATGGGCCTCATATATCTTGATTTTTCTACCACGGCCTTATCTTCTCTCAATCTCACCCCACTGCTCGTTTCACTCCTCGTTCGTCTTCCTCCGTCCACGTACTAGACCACCCAGCCGGCCCGTGCTGCTCCAAGGCTGCAGCCCTTGGCTGGCCGCTAGGCCCCACATCGGCGGTGTCACCTCCGTCCGCCTCCCACCATTGCCGCACCACCCTCCTCCGTCTCTTCCCCTTCCCTCCTTCCTTGTTTTGACTTTCTTCCCCATGGATACACTGACATCCTGTGGCCAGAGGCAACCCTGCCGCTGCGCCACAACCAGGGCCATATATTGGCAGGGGCAAGATGGGCGACGGGACAGGCCCCCCAAAAAATTGGGGGCCCCAATTAATTAGCTAATTAGGCACTTAAATGTTGGAAAAAAATAAAAGGCCTGCTAAAGGCTAAAGCTCATAGAGCATGCAAGAGTTAGCATGTTCGTCCATACGTTGGCCTGCTGTCTAGCAGCAGTTTTTTCGACGTTCCGCGGTGAATCAACGAGTTGCGCGATCTGTTCGTCTTCAACGTCGCCAGACGCAGACGCCAAGTGACCTATGGAGACCTCCAAATTCTTTAGTTACACTTTTACCATATAATTTTAAGGCCCCATTAGACAATCCGCCACTGGGGCCTCCAATTCACAGGTACGGCCCTGGCCACAACGCCCGCCTCCCGCCACCACCGCGCCACCCCTTCCTAGCCAGTGCTGTCGCTCCCCCCCCCCCTCCGGCACCGCCCACTGGCGGTCCTCCACCACCCCGGTCAGCGACGCCATCGCCGCCCGACCTCGCCACCGGCAACCCGCAACCACCACGTGGCTTCCCGCTGTCTCCGGCCATCCTTCTAGTCCTGCCGAGCTTACCACTGCCGCCAGCCATGAAGCCCCATAAAACCCAGAGACCCTAACCTCGTCGGCCTCCACCGCAGCCCACGACCGGTGGCAACCTGCCTCTAGCCTCTTCGCCCACCGCAGCCTTCACTTCATCACTGCTGTCGTTCGCCCTCGCCGCCGGCACCGCCCACCGGCGGTCCTCCACTACTCGACCGGCGGCGCCATCGCCGTCCGCAACCACCGCATGGCTTCCCGCCGCCGCCGGCTATCCTTCTAGTCTCGCTAAGCTTACCGCTGCCGCCGGCCATAGAGCCCCGCCCACTGCAGCATTCACCTTACCCCTATCAAGTTACTTCCTCATGTAAGTGTATGGATGTAATAAAGAGGCTCTCGAGTTAGTACTAATCGAGAGGCCTCTCCCTCTACTTTTTGGGTATTTGTAATCCTTGTGCGAAAAATCATGCAACTTTGGTTTTTTGTTAATCTGTTTATTTTCGAACAGAAGGGTAAAAAGAAAGAAGTTGTTAGACCTTCACGGTAACTGGCAAGGGCTTAAATTACCGCAAAATCTAGCAAACAAACTCTGAAATAAAAGTAGAGAAGGAAAGATTAGGTAGACAGATTTACAATAATCGATCTGAAAACTTTTGCTACTGCTTTAGTCTTTATTTCAGGCATGACATTTCTGAATTTACAAAATCTTGGTAGCCGCCTGCGTCACCAGGATGTTAAAAGCATAAGCACATGAATGAACGACAGTTGGAAAATAAAGAAAAACATTTCAGGGAGGTAATAGTGCATTGGTTCAGGTTCACTGGTTCAGGCAAAACATTGGTTCAGGTTCACTGGTTCAGGCAAAACAGTTGACAAAACTTCTACCTACAGCGGTAAGATTCTCAGAGATTCCTTAAAAAAACAATATTAAGAAACCATGTTACTCCTGAAGATGCCTAGACAACAAGAATATCACAACAAGAGCTCTTCACTCGTCTTATCATCATTTCCACTGCAAAGAAAGCCGCACCCTGCAAAATGCGATAAGGGTCAAATGCAAGTGTTTAATAATTCCATCATGTATTCATGTGGGAACATCTAAAAGCTCCATCGGAAAAATGAAAAGACATTCCAACATCAAACCTGTAATTGATGACAAAAATGGGGGAGTGGTCAATTTTCATCTATGATGATGTTAATTGAGACCGTACCCATAAAATAGTAATAAAAATAAAAGTTTGCGAAAAAAACCTAGGCACATGCCTGGATTAATGTATAATTACAGCTTGAAAAATAAGCACAATTTGACTGCAATGTGTGAATGGCGATAACAAAAAAAATATATTGCTGGTATACTGATAGAATGATTGATTTCTTATGGCATTTGAAATAAACACATGTTGACTGGAAGTTCGTCATCAGAATGAATGGAGATAACAAAAAAAACGATCTTGTATTTACAGTAACATGAAGAATCAAGTCTTGGAGAACAGACTGGTCACTTACCTACATAAACCTTTGATGATTGGCCTGTAATAAATAACCTCTTAACTTCTCATTGATCTTCTTCACTACCAAGGCTGAGGCCTACGTGTATATTAGCTTTGTGAATTTGACATTCAGGAACATGTAAGTAATACTCAATAGAACATGCCAGAAAACTATACCTTGACTGTGTCACCTAGTACAACCACACGAGCCTCTAACTTCTCTATCTCCTTCATCTTCTCCACCCAATTAAGCCGACGTGCAGGCATTGGATGCTGGATTCTCAGGCAAGACAGTTCGCTTGAAATTATGTGTGTCCTTGCTATATAAATAAACATAAACCAATTGAATTAAAATAAGAAAATAAAGGTGGTAATTACCTGTCCAGGGCAATCTGGCAAAGACTGCAAGATTTGATTGATTTCCACACTTCTACGCTGCCAAACCACATCATCGGCAAAACGTTGTGGAATCTTATTGATTTCCGTGACCGCAGATTGTCGAAGTTCCTATAAAGGACACCTTAGCAATATGTAGAGTCTTCAAGCATAAAAACATCTTTTTTTTAAAAAAGCGTAAAACATATTTGCTGAGGTAAATGACAGTTTAGCAAATAATATATACCCGTAATTCATCCTCCAATTTGTGCATTCTGCTCCACAATTTCTCCATCCTGAGTAGCTCATGTTCCCATGACTTCCATTTCTTCAGTTTCCATCTTGAATGCTGCTTTGGCCTATGCACAATAGAAGCCTTCGCGTATACATATAAAGGCACAAGTGACTTCACAACAAAATAGAATTGTATGGCATCCTCTCTGCGGGGACTCAAATCTAACAGCTTCACCATCTTATTTGTGTCAAACTCAAAGTTCTTCCCAGACAGTTCATAAGAATACAAATTACTATCACGATGTTGAATCATGATCCTATCCCCATGAACAATTTGCAGTCCTCGAGCGAAAAGTGATGAGAGCTGTATATTGTACAACAGGCTCCACCTTTGATGTACCTGTCCATCTAGTGACCAGATCTGCAGCTTACCAATAAGCATTCTATCCAAACTTTGACCAGTTGATACACATACCTTCCCATTGATCTCTGTGACCCAGTAATGACGATCATCTCCAAGTGCCCAATCTTCAAAGTCAACTTCTGGCAGCTGTACCTGTGGAAAACTTTCTTCACCAAGATCAAAGGACACAAGTGCATGCGCGCTGCGAATTAGTTGCCCTGTCTTTAGTTAGCCAATACATTGTTCCATCAACAATTACTACTCCAAAGTTTTTCACACAGTTCAAGCATAGAGCTTCTGGAGTTGCAACATTTTTCCACCTGTCATCTCCAAGTGTGTAAACTTGAATTGCATCGAATATCCCTTTAGGAGAGGGGTTGCTCTCCTGAAAAAAGTGTATAACCTTGTAGTCTTTTGTGGTCGGGTGAAATCCAAATATGTAGAAAGAGAAGTGGTCATCTTTCAAGTTCTTTGTAGGTTTCTTAAGATGAATACATTCGCCAGTCGCAAGGTTGGCTATCTTGATCATTGATGTAGGTGTGTACATGCAAAGAAGCCCATTGCATGATCCACATATGAGATCATCAGGTCCAATCACTGGGTGACCAGGCTTCATCGAAGAGAATAGCATCACTGGGGTACAGCTCGCCCGAAAACGAACCCTGCGGGGAGAACAGTAGTGTGCAAGTGGCAGCATGCTGGAGGTGTGCCAAGGCAAACTGCGAATCTCGGATGATTTTGCGCCACTTCTTGCAGACACTACTGCACCGCAATAAATCGGCTCAATCAGCCGCACGCGGGTGTACAAAGAGTGACATGTAGTCACACCCAGCGACGAGATCTCGAGCACTCGAACGCCTTGGATAAAAACACGCTTTCATTGTTGGGCTTGCGGTCTTCCCCATGGATACACTGACATCCTGTGGCCAGAGGCAACCCTGCCGCTGCGCCACAACCAGGGCCATATATTGGCAGGGGCAAGATGGGCGACGGGACAAGCCCCCAAAAAATTGGGGCCCCAATTAACTAGCTAATTAGGCACTTAAATGTTGGAAAAAAATAAAAGGCCTGCTAAAGGCTAAAGCTCATAGAGCATGCAAGAGTTAGCATGTTCGTCCATACGTTGGCCTGCTGTCTAGCAGCAGTTTTTTCGACGTTCCGCGGTGAATCAACGAGTTGCGCGACCTGTTCGTCTTCAACGTCGCCAGACGCAGACGCCAAGTGACCTATGGAGACCTCCAAATTCTTTAGTTACACTTTTACCATATAATTTTAAGGCCCCATTAGACAATCCGCCACTGGGGCCTCCAATTCACAGGTACGGCCCTGGCCACAACGTCCGCCTCCCGCCGCCACCGCGCCACCCCGCCCTTCCTAGCCAGTGCTGTCGCCCCCCCCCCCCCCCCCCCCCCGCCGGCACTGCCCACTGGCGGTCCTCCACCACCCCGGTCAGCGACGCCATCGCCGCCCGACCTCGCCACCGGCAACCCGCAACCACCACGTGGCTTCCCGCTGTCTCCGGCCATCCTTCTAGTCCTGCCGAGCTTACCACTGCCGCCAGCCATGAAGCCCCATAAAACCCAGAGACTGTCACACCCGGTTTTATTGGCAAAACCAGATGCATCTCATATGTGCGCCAGGATCAGTTTACACACATATGGTAGACGTCACAAGTGAATATCCATAACCATGCATAACGAAAGTATTAAAGTGCATTTATTACAATCTCAGAGTTGACACAAATATCATAGCGGAAGACTTAAATAAACGTTCATCTAACGAAGCAAAAGTGACTCCAACTCCACAGGCGTTGATTGGGGGAGACTCGCCTAGAACTCCTCAAAATCAGTAGTGAAATCCTCAAAATTCTCCCAATCTGAGCAGCATTCCGGGTGTAGTTGATGCAATAAAAGAAAGAAAACAAGCATTAGCACATGACGTACTCAGCAAATGTAATATGACATACAAGGCTGAGGCAAAAAGTCTGGCTGACAATACTACAATAAGCACTTTTAGTTGGTCAAGTTTTATTAAGCAACTATTTACTAGCAAATGAAAGTATATACCACCCACAAATTAATGAATGTCATAATCCCAACATAATCAAGTAACCACAATTTAATCCATGTTCAAGTATGATTATCATGTAAGGGTCCAGGCCGCTCTTGACCGTGAGCACGGCTGTTATAACAGTTTTACACTCTGCAGAGGTTGTACACTTTCACCATAAGCCGTGATTCCCATTGCCGAAGCATGCACCCGTCCCACACCACGTGGACCGAATACTGAGTTTCACTATGAGACCTTTACAAAAGCACTCTAATAAATGATAGCCCGCTAAGGTTTCCGGTTCAGAAGCAAAGCATAACCCTCCCTAATGAGGTCTGTCTCTTACCAAAGCCCACAGCTCAAGAGGACCGAGCTATACCCCGTCAACCGCCGCCCCCCATGCCCCTTTCGAGTAAAGCTACCATAAACCAGAGCACCTAATTAGTCATTCAAAGCCAGAGCCACATGGCACTCATGGTTATACTGTTTTCCTGGGTGGTTCTCCATGTTCCAATTAAAAAGATATGATCTTGCCATTTAATTAATTTAAAGAGTATTTAGAACATAGAGTAGGGGTTCATTTAACCAATCCCAGTTGAGCAAGCTAAGCATCATCTACCATCAAAGTTAATTAAATAACCCAGTTTCAGGGACAGGAAAATATAGTGGCTAGGCAAATCCTTAAATAGGAACCCATCAAATTATGACACATGCATGGATGGTGAAATTAATAGTTATTAGGACATTTGCATGACATAATACACTTGCCTTCTTCCCAACTCTGTTGCTGCTCAAATCCTTCTCCAACAATTGGTTCTTCAGAGAAATCCTCGAACTGCTCGCTTCCTAATCGCATCACACGATCGCATGCAAAGAAACAATACACTAAATAAGAAATAGTACACCAAACAATTCCAACAGAAGAAAACAACAGCACAAAACTAATCTACGCGTTACAACGAACGCGTGAGCGCGAGAATCACTAAAATCGGAGTTAAAACGCAAAAGATATGGCTTTTCTAAGGTTCAGGGACTTGCTGACAAAGTTTTAAAAGTTCCAGGGGCTTAACTGTGAAAATCCGAGGGCTAAAACATAATTTTGTATGAAACTACGAGGGCTAAACCATAAAATAACAGGGGCTGGACTGCGGGTGCTATTTTAAAACCTGCAGGGGCTAAAACGAAAGAAAACATGACCTATCTATAATTATTTTTGAACTAGGATGGACCGCGGGTTGATTTCCAGAAAACTCAAGGGCTCTTTTGCAAAATTGGCAGCGCTGACCGGTATCTCGGGTTTGACTCAGCGCTTGATCTAATCTGAGCCGTTGGATCTAGATCTGACGGTCCAAAACAGATCTAGGGGAAAACTCGACGGCGGCGACGAAGACGACGGCGGCGCTGCGATGGCCGCGGCGGAGCATCGCCGGAGTAAACGCGCTAGCACGCTACAGAGCACCAAAACGCGCGCGACTTGGACAGGGAGCAAGAGGGGATCAAGGCGAACTCACCAAGCTAGATCACGACTAGCAAGAAGCTGCGACGGCGGCCGGCGACGAGCGACGGCGGACGGCGGAGCTGCGGGATCGACGGCGAGCCAAAATTAGCGCGGTGTACGGCAAAAATCGGAGCAAGAACGCGATGGAGAGTTTCGGGGCATCAAGGCGAACCTTCTGGAGTGCTTCACGGTGAGTGCGAGGCTCCGGCGGCGAAGATCGACGGCGGCGGCTCGAGCTCGGCAATGGCGGCGCGGGCTAGGGTTTGCGGCTCGGTTGGCTTCGATTGGAGGGGAAGGCAACGGCGGCGGCGGTTTTATAGGCCCGGGGTGGAGCTTGGGCCCACGCCTAGGCGTGCGTGCCACGGAGGGACTCGGCGCGGCGGCGGAATCGAACTCGGGGCAGAGTCCGGTGCGGAGACGACGAAGATGACAGGCGGGCCCCGCCTGTCAGAGAGAAAAGAGAGAGGGAAAATGGGCCGGCGCGTGGAGGACGGCCCGCGAAGGAAGCTAGCTGGGCCGGCTCGGGAGAGAAAGCAGGCCGAGCGGGGAGGGAAAGCGAGCGGAGAAGAAAAGTCCAGGGAGCAAAAGCGAACCTTGCCAAGAGTTCAGGGGTCAAAACCGAACTCAGCCTAAACAACTTTTCTAAAACTCAAACAAAAGCAAATCAAATTCGAATTTAAATAAAATTTAAATTCCAACTTGATTTACTAGCAACCAAAAATATATGCAACAGCATGAATGCAACAAAAACTTATTTTGACTAAAATAATTATTTAATATGATATTTAAATTGTTAAAAGGCTAGAAATTCCAATTAAATCCTAGAAAATTTATTTAAGCCTTAATAAATCCTAGAAAATTCAGAGGGTTGCTACAATTTAATTGTGATGAATTTTAGGGTGTTACAGAGACCCTAACCTCGCCGGCCTCCACCGCAGCCCACGGTCGGTGGCAACCTGCCTCTAGCCGCTTCGCCCACCGCAGCCTTCACTTCATCACTGCTGTGGTTCGCCCTCGCCGCCGGCACCGCCCACCGGCAGTCCTCCACTACTCGACCGGCGGCGCCATCGCCGTCCGCAACCACCGCATGGCTTCCCGCCGCCGGCGGCTATCCTTCTAGTCTCGCTAAGCTTACCGCTGCCGCCGGCCATAGAGCCCCGCCCACTGCAGCATTCACCTTACCCCTATCAAGTTACTTCCTCATGTAAGTGTATGGATGTAATAAAGAGGCTCTCGAGTTAGTACTAATCGAGAGGCGTCTCCCTCTAGTTTTTGGGTATTCGTAATCCTTGTGCGAAAAATCATGCAACTTTGGTTTTTTGTTAATCTGTTTATTTTCGAACAGAAGGGTAAAAAGAAAGAAGTTGTTAGACCTTCACGGTAACTGGCAAGGGCTTAAATTACCGCAAAATCTAGCAAACAAACTCTGAAATAAAAGTAGAGAAGGAAAGATTAGGTAGACAGATTTACAATAATCGATCTGAAAACTTTTGCTACTGCTTTAGTCTTTATTTCAGGCATGACATTTCTGAATTTACAAAATCTTGGTAGCCGCCTGCGTCACCAGGATGTTAAAAGCATAAGCACATGAATGAACGACAGTTGGAAAATAAAGAAAAACATTTCAGGGAGGTAATAGTGCATTGGTTCAGGTTCACTGGTTCAGGCAAAACATTGGTTCAGGTTCACTGGTTCAGGCAAAACAGTTGACAAAACTTCTACCTACAGCGGTAAGATTCTCAGAGATTCCTTAAAAAAACAATATTAAGAAACCATGTTACTCCTGAAGATGCCTAGACAACAAGAATATCACAACAAGAGCTCTTCACTCGTCTTATCATCATTTCCACTGCAAAGAAAGCCGCACCCTGCAAAATGCGATAAGGGTCAAATGCAAGTGTTTAATAATTCCATCATGTATTCATGTGGGAACATCTAAAAGCTCCATCGGAAAAATGAAAAGACATTCCAACATCAAACCTGTAATTGATGACAAAAATGGGGGAGTGGTCAATTTTCATCTATGATGATGTTAATTGAGACCGTACCCATAAAATAGTAATAAAAATAAAAGTTTGCGAAAAAAACCTAGGCACATGCCTGGATTAATGTATAATTACAGCTTGAAAAATAAGCACAATTTGACTGCAATGTGTGAATGGCGATAACAAAAAAAATATATTGCTGGTATACTGATAGAATGATTGATTTCTTATGGCATTTGAAATAAACACATGTTGACTGGAAGTTCGTCATCAGAATGAATGGAGATAACAAAAAAAACGATCTTGTATTTACAGTAACATGAAGAATCAAGTCTTGGAGAACAGACTGGTCACTTACCTACATAAACCTTTGATGATTGGCCTGTAATAAATAACCTCTTAACTTCTCATTGATCTTCTTCACTACCAAGGCTGAGGCCTACGTGTATATTAGCTTTGTGAATTTGACATTCAGGAACATGTAAGTAATACTCAATAGAACATGCCAGAAAACTATACCTTGACTGTGTCACCTAGTACAACCACACGAGCCTCTAACTTCTCTATCTCCTTCATCTTCTCCACCCAATTAAGCCGACGTGCAGGCATTGGATGCTGGATTCTCAGGCAAGACAGTTCGCTTGAAATTATGTGTGTCCTTGCTATATAAATAAACATAAACCAATTGAATTAAAATAAGAAAATAAAGGTGGTAATTACCTGTCCAGGGCAATCTGGCAAAGACTGCAAGATTTGATTGATTTCCACACTTCTACGCTGCCAAACCACATCATCGGCAAAACGTTGTGGAATCTTATTGATTTCCGTGACCGCAGATTGTCGAAGTTCCTATAAAGGACACCTTAGCAATATGTAGAGTCTTCAAGCATAAAAACATCTTTTTTTTAAAAAAGCGTAAAACATATTTGCTGAGGTAAATGACAGTTTAGCAAATAATATATACCCGTAATTCATCCTCCAATTTGTGCATTCTGCTCCACAATTTCTCCATCCTGAGTAGCTCATGTTCCCATGACTTCCATTTCTTCAGTTTCCATCTTGAATGCTGCTTTGGCCTATGCACAATAGAAGCCTTCGCGTATACATATAAAGGCACAAGTGACTTCACAACAAAATAGAATTGTATGGCATCCTCTCTGCGGGGACTCAAATCTAACAGCTTCACCATCTTATTTGTGTCAAACTCAAAGTTCTTCCCAGACAGTTCATAAGAATACAAATTACTGTCACGATGTTGAATCATGATCCTATCCCCATGAACAATTTGCAGTCCTCGAGCGAAAAGCGATGAGAGCTGTATATTGTACAACAGGCTCCACCTTTGATGTACCTGTCCATCTAGTGACCAGATCTGCAGCTTACCAATAAGCATTCTATCCAAACTTTGACCAGTTGATACACATACCTTCCCATTGATCTCTGTGACCCAGTAATGACGATCATCTCCAAGTGCCCAATCTTCAAAGTCAACTTCTGGCAGCTGTACCTGTGAAAAACTTTCTTCACCAAGATCAAAGGACACAAGTGCATGCTGCGAATTAGTTGCCCTGTCTTTAGTTAGCCAATACATTGTTCCATCAACAATTACTACTCCAAAGTTTTTCACACAGTTCAAGCATAGAGCTTCTGGAGTTGCAACATTTTTCCACCTGTCGTCTCCAAGTGTGTAAACTTGAATTGCATCGAATATCCCTTTAGGAGAGGGGTTGCTCTCCTGAAAAAAGTGTATAACCTTGTAGTCTTTTGTGGTCGGGTGAAATCCAAATATGTAGAAAGAGAAGTGGTCATCTGTCAAGTTCTTTGTAGGTTTCTTAAGATGAATACATTCGCCAGTCGCAAGGTTGGCTATCTTGATCATTGATGTAGGTGTGTACATGCAAAGAAGCCCATTGCATGATCCACATATGAGATCATCAGGTCCAATCACTGGCACCGCTAATTTAGACGGTGACCAGGCTTCATCGAAGAGAATAGCATCACTGGGGTACAGCTCGCCCGAAAACGACCCCTGCGGGGAGAACAGTAGTGTGCAAGTGGCAGCATGCTGGAGGTGTGCCAAGGCAAACTGCGAATCTCGGATGATTTTGCGCCACTTCTTGCAGACACTACTGCACCGCAATAAACAACTTGCAGGAAGATTCAAAAATACATGCTCAATCAATTCCCTTGGAAGGCAGTTGATGATGCATTCCTTCTCGCTTGCCTGACTTCTAGTGATTCTCTTGGAAGCCATACTAACCACAGTCTAGCATGTTAAGGCAAAAGTCCTTCTGCAAATTACAAACAAAGATCTAACCAAATGAGTACATAGCATGGAAGATTGACTTAAATAAAACTGCATACACAGTTACAGACACTTAAACCACCTCTGCTCGCAGGCAAATATCATGAAATCTATGAGGTTTAACCTTATCATTTCAGCTATCAGAGACGCAATAACCAAATCCAGGATGTTCAACATCCTTTCCTTGGAGAGGGCTTTGAGCGCCTCTATGGGTCCGCAGTCTACCAATAAGTTATCGCAAATGAAACATCGTCACACCGTCGAAACTTTGTTCTAGTTTCACAATACGTACACGTTCCTTTATTTCTCTTTTTTCCTTCTCTGATGAAATGGAAAAAAAAGAAATCAGGACCCGCTACTCACTGGACCCCTTTCATGCACCAGCGTATGTACTCAATCGCAAATTCACAACAGATGAGAATCGCCACGATCGCCTGTCTAATATATCAAGACTACATCTAAGAACACGGGCGTATGTATTCCGCAGCGCGCGCACCTAGCCTTACTGCAACTCTACAAAACCCTAGCCACCATTTCGAGTGTATAATGAAAAGAATCAAGCAGTAGTAAACACAAGAGTCCTAAAGGAAAAGAGGAAACCGACGGCAACACGCGAGCGTGAAAGAACATACCTACCCGGCCGGCACTCGGCGCAGCGCCGCCGCCGTGGTGATCGGCTGATCGCAGCAGACTCGTGGTTCCGCTCTGCCGCTCGGGGGTTCGGGGGAGTGCGGGACTTTATTTCGATGCGGCGGCGGAGGAAGATGGATGGGAACAGAGATCTGTGAGTCGGATGATTTGGGGGAATGGGGGCAGAGAAAAGGCCGAAAATAGTTTGTCGAGAATAGCCCAACAGCGTATGCCAGCGGGGAGGTGCGGCTTGGCCCATTAGCTCTCATGACCGCTCGAAACCCAGCCCGGATATGAGGAGTTACGGGCCGGCCTGCAGAAAATAGCCGTCCAAAGTTCCAAACCTGACAGATTCGAATTCTTCTCCCTGCCTTAACCACAGCGATGGCTTTAGTTTTCTCCACCGGCTGCTTGCCTTCTACGCTGGCTCCTGGAGTCCTCGACACTAACCGAACCTAAACTGTTTATATCATTTTTTTTATTGAAAACTAACAAGTTAACTGCCGATCATTGTATCGATAAAAAAATAA
Organism: Echinochloa phyllopogon; assembly: GCA_033239725.1. Lineage (NCBI taxonomy): Eukaryota > Viridiplantae > Streptophyta > Magnoliopsida > Poales > Poaceae > Echinochloa > Echinochloa phyllopogon. Next base: position 40,454,328 of record BTCW01000002.1, on the reverse strand, counting down.
AATAGTAATAATAATTATTACAAAACATAACCACCCATTCCCAACAACAGCGGCAAAGAGAGGCCTTCCACCAGCTAAACGCTAATAGAGCAACCTAGCCACATGCATGCGGAGACAAGTTCCAAGGCCGCAAGGAACATCAGCATGGTAACCACCACACAAAACAAATAGGTGATATCCAAACTTCTAGCACCAACCTCGCAAATCACAACAAAAACCTTACTAAAGGATGAGATCTTCTAAGCGAAGCCTCTAGAAAGGGAACGACATCTACAGAGGCCGCTGACACAAGAAGCCGCCTTTAGCTTGTTGACGTAGCAATAGTGAACTGTTTGCAAGCATGCGCAACCAACCACTACGGCGCCGGCCCAGAAGGGCCACAGGCAACGAAACCATTATCAGCCCCCGCGAAAAGCCTTTTGCCGTTGCCGCCAAAGAGTCTCCTCCACCAGATTGTTGTAGCCACGGCAAGTAGTCCCCAGACCTGCATAAACATTCACCACGGTACTGGTCAACAAAGACTGCAGCCAAATAGATGTCGTCAGCCTCATGGAGGACTTCGGTTGATGTCCTAGCAGCCTCGCTGCTTGTACATGAGGAAAGCACCACAAAAAACATGCCTTCCTCCTCCAAAGAGTGGTCACTGCCATGCCATTATCATCGTTGCGGTGCAGCCCATGGGCACCACCTTCGATGGGCAAGCAGCCAACACATTTGATGTGCCATGGGAAAGAACACAAGAGAAGATCACCTACGTCGCACCAAGCAGCCCGACACCATAGCCACACCACCACGGCGTTGCTAGCAGGCCCTCGCTTGGTAGCCGCTAGCTACGCCGCCACAACGCAACAACTCATTGCCGCGAATGGGATAGGAAGCCCCGCCGCCGCCTTCCTTGCCTTCGAGCGGGCTTCCACCAGTGGGCTCTCGTGGCGGCGAAGCCAGGGGACTGGGAGTGCCCAGGGCACGGGCGCTTCGGTTCCGCCCATGCATGACGCCCGTGTACACGGGGGTGTTGAGAGGCCTGCTTTACCATTTCAATTCTGCACAAGTTTGAGCCTCGAGTAGGAGTATAAATGTGAGAAAATCTCGGCTGTTATGGATGTCTCTCTCTGTCAAGGTTGCCATCTTTTATCCATTGGTAATTGGATATTTGTGCCTGTGCCAGTCAAGCTTTCTAGACTTTCAGTGATGATATGAATATGTAGAATTGGCAGCATATATAATTGTTCCGGACTTCAAATCTTTCTTGGACCTAGTACCATTTTGTTAGTTCCGGTGCTCTCGTTCACTTGACCTTGTTGGCTCTAGAGATGCCGGTGACAGCATCTCTCCCATGCATACTAGTTAATGAGGAACTCAGGGGCATTGTTGGGGGGAAAATAGACCAAAATTACCTTAAAGCTAAACAAGTATTTTGAAGATAGTAGGAGAGGATAAAACAAGTATTGTCAACGGAAGGAGTATCTCTTATCATAACTGAGCCGCAGCTCCTGCCAGTTTATCATGCATGCTGTTACTACAACCATGTTGGAAGTTTCCTTCTGCAAGCAATGCCTAGATATCTAATCTTGTCCCATGACGCGGAATCGCGGATACAAACTTTCGGCCACCGTTTCTCCCAAGAACAATTATGCGATCATACTAGAACTAGAACACCCACAAGTAACGCTGATTGGCATATTGATCAGGTTTTGAAAGTGGGATGGAGAACATCGGCAATACGATCAGGTTTTGCCAGGGTTCAACAAAGTTATCCGCTGCTTTGAAATTGTCTACCACTAGACACACACTCACCACGATGTACATCTCCTCCCTAAGTACGTTCACCTTCAGCAACGCATCGCTTAGGAACTGCTGTGATGCCTCATCATAGCCATTGTCAGTGTTAGATATCCTGCACTGTCCCATCAGCGGAAGCAGAAAAGAGTCTGAAAACCACATGTATTTCAGGAAGAAGGATAAATGTACACCTTTGCAGCAACAACCAGTAAGTGCACCAAATAATTAGGTATATATAAATAAAGCCATCATCCGAACATATAGAAACAGCATCCTAATAGCCGCATTTAGAAACAAGAATTAAAAGCTCAAGGGAATAGAATAATGCAGGACACATGCGAGAGATCTTAGAACATTTCATGTACATGGTGCATTGGTTCAGGCCAAACAATCAACAAAACTTGGAAAATTTATTCAAGAATCCAAGTTATTCACGGAAAGCCTTGACCACAAGTGTGCCATAACTAGATCTCTAGTCATCATCTAGTCATTATCATTGTGAAGACATATCAGCATTTGAACTTGAAGCACCCTGAGGAACGTGAACAAGGATCAAACAAATATGAAGCGAGTGAACATCTATAAAGGGCCAATATAAAATGAAAAGAAAGTGCCAACATCAACTGTTATTTTCAAGTAAAGAAAGAAAGCACAGATTTAATCCATAGACCATAATAATGTTAATTTAAGTTCAGAACTATATGCAGCTAAATATAAATCAAAAGAAGAGTTCGCAATCTATGTTTAACATCGATTACATCAAATATACACAAAGGTATATGGGTACAGAAACACACATTCCCTACGGACCCTACTCACCTACTCATATAATTGTTCACGAGAGATTAATTTCTTCTAGGATACTTAAATAAGTGCTCACAAGAGATATTTTTTAGTGCAGCTGCTTATTAAACCTATATGGATGGTTAAGATAAAATGAATTCAGCAGCTATGCAACGATGGACTAATAACAATTTAGTGGCTTTTCATTCATTTCTATGAATCAATAATATAACATATAGTTGATTTGCTTAGGTTTTAGACAAGCTATTTGGTTCCTTTATTACAGTAATGTGATCACGGAAGAAATGAGTAACAGGTCTATAAAAAAAAGACCAGCAAGCTCTAGCAGGAATCATGTATAACTAAAACCCGCATAATGCTTTACCTGGTCCGGTATATATCTATCAAGTATACTGAAGACCTTTTCCTTTGCCAGCTGAGTGACCTGCAGGCAGGTAAGCACTTCAATTAATAGCAGCGGGAAATAATGCTCGGTGCTCTCTCCGTCTCAAAAAGAGTGCCATTCTAACTTTGTCCTAGATCAAACTATCTTAAGTACAACCAGCAAGTTTATAAAAAAGATATCTATATTTATTACACTAAATGGGTATGAAAATATATTTCATGATGGATCTAATGACACTTTTGTATAAACTTGGTCAAACTTAAGATGGTTTGCATTAGGACAAAGCTAGAATCACACTCTTTTTGGGACGGAAATAGTAAATATCAAACCACTGTACCTTAGTTTTATATCTTAGACTATCCATACGGATTAGCAACTGCTCCATGATCCGCTTATGCTCCACCCAATTAAGCCGCCGAGATAACATTGGCTAGACATTTGTTACAACACTAGTTACAAAGTAATAATAAAAACTAACATGCCTTTAAACTTCAGATTAATCACAAACATTTGTACAAATGCCAAAATTGTTGCTGCTTCCATTTGGCATTTCAATAGTAGTACCTGAAGTGGAGTATGTGGTCCATGCTGCAACTTTTGGATGATTTTTGCACCTAGGCGTTGCTTCTCATCTGGTAGCCGATGCTGCACCCGGTTGAATTTCATGGTCATCAAATCTACCAGTTTCTAAAAGAAACAATGGAATCTGTTAATTGTTCAACGACAAACAATATTCATTAAGGCAAACGATATTTTAGGTCACATACAGACATCTTGAGCTCCATTTGAGGGATCGTACTACACAAATCCATTCTTCTGCTAACCTCACACTCCCATGCCTCCCACTTCTTCAATTCCCAGCCATCCTGCTGTTTCGGTCTATGCACAATACCAGCCTTCTTGTATGCATCAAGACATACAAGTGACTTCACACATATGAATGATTGAATGTTCTGCGGTTTGTAGGGGCTGAAATTCAAAAGCTCCACCCTGCTGCTCAGTTTTTTCGTAATCTCGTTCTTGCTGAGTAAATCGTATGAATATATATTACAGCGACGGCTCTGCATGATGATCTTATCCTCATGAACAAAATGTGGTCCTGGAAGGAAATTTGGCGCATGCTGAATACTGCACTTATGGCTCCACCTTTTCTCTACATTATTGGTGTCAAGTGTCCAGATTTGCAGTTCACCAGAAAGCATTCTGGGCACATGACTGTAAACTTCAGCAGTTGCTATGCATAGCTTACCATCTATCTCTGTAATCCAGTAACAGCGATTTCTAGAATCCCCAACTGCAGCTTCTGGCACTTGGATCAGTGTAAAAATTTCTTTGCTGAGATCAAAGGACATAACTGCAGGCTTAGAGTTAACTCCATTAATATTGTCTTCAGTTAGCCAATACACTGCAACATTGACATTGACTACTCCAGAGTTTTTCACACTGCCTAAGCTTAGAGCTTCTGGAGCATGTACATCTTTCCAATTCTCACTACCAAGTGTGTAAACTTGAATGACACTGAAGGTTCTGCGAGAGTAATTCCAATGCTCATCAAGAAAATGTGTAACCTTGTATTCTTTTGTGACTGGATCAAAGCCAAAGGTGTAGAAGGAGAAGTCATCACCCTTCAAATTCTTTACAGGTTTCTCAAGATGCAGGCAGTCACCAGTTGCAAGATTACCTATCTTGATTGTTGATGTCTTTGTGTATAAGCAAAGAAGCCCATTGCACGTACCACAAAGGAAATCGTCAGGCCCAATCACTGGTACCCTACATGTCGACTGTGACCAGGCTTCATCAAAGATGATAGCATCGCTAGGGAAGAGCTTCTTTGCAATAGACTGATGAGGGAAGAATAAGAGGGCACAACGAGGCGCATGCTGCAGGTGTGCTGCTACAAATAGTGGATCTTTGATGTCGTTGTACCATTTCTTGCAGACACTAGTGCATGTCAGCAAAGTGCTCACTGGAAGCTTCAAAAATATCTTCACAAAAAGATCCCCTGGGAAGTAGTTTATAATGCATTCTTCCTCCTCTATTTGCTTCTTTGATTTAGATTTTTCATAGGCCATTCCGAGATGGTCATATATAGCCTGCTGAGGCAGTTCAGCACTTCAGCTACCAATTCCTTATGAAAACATGGATATTTACCAAATAACAATGGATCGGTACTAAGTAATTTTTTTCTCGGACATGTAAGAGAACTGCGTGTCATTGCGTTAATAGATAGAAAAGGGTTCAATTGCATACGGATACCACAACTGGAATTAGTATTTTCATTAAATTCGTGCCCTTTAAACTTAAAAATCCCTCATAATACTACCTAACTATTCAGCATGTAGCAGGTTCCCAAGGTGTTTAGCACCTGCTATAATCCATAAGTTGGCCTGGTTGGAAGCCTGGTGGCCGCCGAGCGAGCAGGTTGCAGAGCGGAACGGCAGGGACGCCGCTGGCCGGGGTCAACGGGTGGACAAGCGGTGGGCTAGGAACAGAGGGCGGGGGCGTGGCGGCGCTTGGATTAGTGTGGCAATGGCCGCCGCCGGCGCGGGGGCAAGCATGAGGAAGAGAAAGATGCGCTCATGGGCTGCAGCGTGGGCACCGCTTCAGGCGACAGTGTCACACGCGTGACACCTAGCTTGGCCCCCCGATCCCTCTGGTGTCTAGATATGTGTTGGTCAGGCTCACCCTCTTGAAGATGGACGACGTTCTCAAGAGTGTCCCATATATAGCTGAAGGTAGTCCACCCGGAACAGATAATCCACGTACATAACACTAAGCCCGTGTAATTTTCACCCTCATCTTATCATGATCTACCAAAGAGTTAGTAAAGAGGCTCTCATCGTTACTGCCCGCAGCAAAATATTTGGAGCAAAAGATTATCTCAAGCTAGCAAGTGCATAGTCATTATAGTACTGAAAGCTTGAAACTCATAACTAGATGTCACCTAATAGAATCTTCTCGACCAAGTTCTCACCCAATCACCCTAGGAGGACTCTCACCCACTCTGTTTGCATATTTGTGATTTCTCATAAAGGATCCGAGATATTTGGCATCCGATCTACATCTCTCCGGTGATAAACAGAAGAAAAAACCGGGAAATTAAGATATATGCTCACTGAAGCCCTCCGCGTTTACACACATCCCGCACATCTGAACTACCAAATCAAATCAATGTACACAAGGATCAGCAACAACCGTGCCCTCTTTGCCGCGACTTAACCCCTAAAGCAAACGAACAACGACACATTGTATAAATCCTATCCGCCGTTACCGGCGGAGGAGAAGGAAACGATAAGATCATCCAGGGTAGGCAAGGATTCCAAGATAAGATCAAGATCAAGAGAGGAAATCGCGGTCGGACTCACCAGCTCGATCTCCGATCAGACGAGGTCGGCAACCGCCGCCATGCTCGATCTCCTCCCGTCGTGGCTTGCGCTTGTTGGCGGCTTTTGCGCGGGGCGGAGAATGCCAAAGGGGATGATATAGAGAGAGGCCCAGCAGCGGCCCAGTCAGCCTAGTTCCGTGGTTCGATTTTTTCGAGATTTTCACTTCTGAAACTACGCTTCTGCTGGAAGTTTGCGTATTCTATATTTCTATTGGTTAGGTTACGTGTACTGCTTCTGAACTTGAATGGCGTATTCATGTTAGGCGAAAGTTTCTCTGCCCGGACTCCGTTCAGATACTTCAGAGGCATTGATTGCATTGCCCTGCTTGAATTGCGGGTTCATGGATTTGCCCTGTTTCATTAAAAACTAATTCCTCTTTGGAATCGTGTCAAAAAAAATCCTCGTTTGAATTACACAGGACTCTACAATAAGTCCACCGACTTTTATATTTAAGTAAGTCCACAGACTTTTTAGCTGCAAGAAAACGTTGCACTTACCGTACAGAACTTAACAACTAAGCCTTAAAAGGTTTCGACGTCCACAGTTATCGTACAGAACTTTGCAATTGAGCCTTAAAAGGATTCGACGTCCACAGTTCCAAGATACGAGATACAGCAAAATGCAGCAGAAGAATGAGCAGGTGAATACTTTGGCCGTAGGTTGGTTTGGTATGTAATGGGCCAATTTTATCCTTGAAACAGAGCAAAATTGTCAAGACTTTTTCGGGTCAAAGGAAGTACTTAACAAGACCACATTGATCTAAACATGCCACGTAGAATATCGCACCGCAGGAAATTGCTACTAGTTTGCAACCAACACAGACGAACAATCCATCCGGAGGGAACATGAAACAGCTGAGCAAGAGGGACAAGTTACATGCTACGAGGTTTCCTTCTCCACTCTTTGAGTAAACAGATTCATCGTAGATCCCTGCCAATAGGCGGAAATATTAGCAGCCGAGCTTGATGTACCTGCGGAAAATTAACACGGATCAAATGCAAGAAGAGTTGCATGTTTCCATGTCAAGGGTGATTTAGAACTCCCATAATAAAGGAAAGATCTATTGTGTCTAGTGTCTACCATGCTCCATGCATCTTGCAGCTACACGTAACAACTCTTCATGCATTCCTTGTGGCTATGCCAATCTAGAATCTTTTACAAAATTCAGATGCCAAATCAACCCAATGTAAAAGGAAAGAAAGAAAGAAAAATTTCCCATGCACTTGCCCTGCTAAAGATGTACAAATATGACGATTTTGATAAACTCATTGACAGGTAATTGTAACCTCATGCTCATTTAGTCCGCACTATATACGCTTTACAGATAGAAATCCAGACCAGAACCCATCATTCAAAATATGTACTGATGACGAGACTGCTTCCTTTCAGTGAGGACTGAATAATAAAATTTCAAATTAAAAGAAGTGACAGAGATTTTTCATGTATGTTTGATTCAGAATTACAGTGAAATAAAACCTATGGATAATTATTTCTTATATTACGGCAATTTCATTTCGCTTCCAGGACAGTGCATAGTCAGCAAAAGACCAAATTGCATGTCTAAAATAACATAGCATATACTCTATCATGGAAGCATAAAAGCACAATGTGGAATCACCTCGTCTGGCAGATGCTGCAAGAACTCCTTGGCTTGCATGCCCAGACGTTGTGGAAGCACCTATACAGGACTTAGTAATTTGTAGAAATTCGACAATGATATGTACTCATTCAGTCTATGATAGTTTAAGCATCATACCAATGAGACCCTCTCCAATTGATAGACGTTTATCCACGCATCCTCAAGTTCAGATATCTCACTCTCCCACGCCTCCCACTTCTTCAATTCCCAGCCTTCCTGCCGTTTTGATCCAAGCCCAACACCAACCTTCTTGTATGCATCTAATCGTACAAGTGACTTCACACATATGTAGGATTGCACATTGTAAGGTTTGTGGGGGGTGAACTCCAACAGGTTCCCCCTATCACTGAACTTAGTCTCACTGTTCCTGCCAAACAACTCATACGAATACAGAGTATAATCAACACTCTGGCATCATGATCTTCTCCATAATCTACTCCATAGTAAAGACAGCTAATTTGTTATACAGAGGCCCACAACAGGATCAGGTCCCTGGAAATCACTCTTCTGAAGCTTTTCCACACTCAATTGCATCGCATTTGTTAACTGAGTTCATCAGAATGATACCAAAGCACTACTGGTGCATTTATCATAAAACTGATCCATATGGTTGAAGCTTGATCATGTAAAAAGGGGGAGAAAGATAGAAATGATAGCACACCTCATTGTCAAGAGCAAAACAGCCTGGAGAACATGTAAGCATGGCAGCCCTGCAAAGCATCAAGAAGAGGAGCAGTTTGTGATGCCTCAGCGACATCACGGTCCCTCCATTTCTGCAACATCCTTTCAGCATCCAGTGCAACCTGGTGCTGCAGCACTGAAGCAGCCAGTGGCCCGATCAAATTGAGCCTTGTTGCAGCAGAGAACACGTCCCTCATCGTCACAAACATGTAGGCCCGCTGCGTTGTCTCACTGTCGAATCCGACCAGCGCACATATCAACCCAAATATAGGTGCATGGTGAAATGACACGCTCGTAGAACCAAGGAATGTCCGTCGGAGATCCTGAAGCGCTTGAATCTCAGTGAAGACAGATGCAGCCACTCTCAGCAGAGCTGAGCCTTGAGATGTCGATGCCTTCCTGCTAACTTCATTCGTTAATGTAGCTTCTAGCAATTGATCAAGCTTGACCCATGCCGCTGCATCAGGGGACTTGCTAGCACAGTATACAAACGGAAGCAGAAGGCTGCCAGTGTTGTCCAGGACCTGCATGACAAATGATCTCAAGTCTTCCTGGTTGTTCACCATGCGAGATTGCATAGCAGCTTCAAGGCCATAAGAGTGTGCGAAACCGCCAGTGGGGAGAATGGAGTCCAGTATCTGCCACTGGGTCCAATGCAGACTCCGATTCACACCCACTGCACTGGAAGGTGCTTCCTCCATTGCACAATCCACTGGGTGAGCCAGTCTTGATTTCTTTGGAACTGGGATATCTGACTCCATTAGCATCAACAGAGATGATGGGTCAATCTTCAGTACTGAAAAGAGCAAAATTGTACTATGGTTAGGTCACGGCCACACAAAAAAGAGCACAATGCACAGAACACTGGCAATTTACACGCAAGCGTTTACAGACTATCTTGACTCTAGACCCACAGGTTAGATTTGCCATTGACTCGTTCAATGATGAGCGATCAACAAGAAAGAGCTCGCGGCCAGGCATTCCATCAAACACCCCGGTGGCATCAGTCATATAGCACAATCCTATGCACCAACTTGATATAGAATTGCCAAATTGGTCTACACGCGCGCAATCTTTGCAGCGCAGACAGAATCTTTAGAACCAGATGACGAAGAATTGGCGAGTACCTGAGTTGTTTGGACAGAGATACTTGCTCCAAGACGCCGAAGGTCGCCAGCGAGCGGCTGCGACTGCAAGGGCTAGCTCAGCTTAGAGGTCGCCGGAGAACCAAGAATACGCTGCGTAGATCCACCGGTCAGGGAGTCCTTTGAGGTCGAAGATGGTGGTTGACGCCTCTAGCGGCGGTGCCGCGAATCAGAGGGGAGAGGACAGAGGAGCGGAGACTGAAGAGACAAGACACAACGGTGAAGGCCGCCGCCGTGCGGGCACGACGCAGCGACTGGCGTTATCCTCCGGCGGTTGACCGAGCGTCCAAGTGTTCTCCACCGCTAGTCGAAGAAGAAGAAAGAAGATCGGAAATTTACTTGGGCCCAGCAAGGCCGAATTACCAAGCCCCGTAACCTGGTCCATTCCAACTTTGGCATCCTTCTCTCTCGCTCGCTCGGCCCAAGTGGGCGCGCAAGGCGACGCGGATCGACAGCTCGGAGGACGGACCCCTCGACCCGGACCGGCGGTGGGCCGCCACCGCGTTTGGCTGGGCGCGAGAGGTGGCAGCCCAGGCAGACACGAGCGGGCGGGGTGCGCGCAGCCCAGGCTCACCGCTCCGGGACAAGACCCCGGTCCACGTCCACCAGTTCGGAACGGGCGCGACACGTCGTGGCCACGTGACCGTGCTGCGGGGGAACCGGGGGAGGGTGGCGATGTCGCACCTGTCCCGCTGGGTGCACCGCATCGCTCGGGCGGCGCCGGAAAGCAACGCCGCCGCGGCCGCGCGCGCGCCCGGGGGCCCTGCCCTGCGGCTTGGCTGCTTCCTGGGGCCCCACGCGCAAATAGGTCGCGTCGCGGGGCCGGGGCGGATTCGTCACGTGCGGTGCTTGTTCTCACCCATTTTCACTTTAGCATTCATAGTTCACTAATCACTGGTACTGCTCTGTATTAGATCCAATGCAAGCTTTTGTGCCGATGCAAGCACCTAAATTGAGTACATTCTGACTCTAAACACGCCTACCATGGTCAGAAGCCTGTGTACTATGAATGCATCTCTTTAGCATCGAAAGCATTTGAACGTACAAGATGAAATCAGATCATCGACATTTGAAGCGTAAAGTAAAGATGTGAGTCGTTGCATCCTAATCTCGCGGTATTCATCTCTGACTGTAAATTCGTAGTTTGTTATAGATCTTTTTTTTTATGTGCGTGGCTTACTTCTACTTGCATAGCATGGATCTCCCTATTTTTTGGTGTGTGTGTTTTTCCAATAAATATATAGTATAGTAATTCAGTAACGTTAACATCTAGATATCTAGTTTAATTACTTGGGACGGAATTGTCACGTGTGGTGTGCTTGCTTCCAACCTTTCCCCCCGCTGAGAATTGAGACCTACTTTGTATAGTTGCACGTTTTTATCACCCGAAGAAGGCATCTTGTATTGCAGTTTAGCACCGTAGGCACACATGAATAAGATAAAATACAGCACTATAAGGTTTAAAGTCCATCGGATGAAGCATTCTTCTACGCTTCAGCACCAAAATCAACTGAAAATGGTCAAAAAGTAGCACCGATATTTGAAACATATCAAGATTTGAATCTCACGGTATCTTGCATTTCCGATTTAGCACCAAAATGGCAAAATCAACTGATAATGGTCAAAAAGTAGCACCAAGATTTGAAACATAACAAAATTTGAATCTCATGGTATTATGCATTTCCGCTTTAGCACCGAAAGCATTGCGTAACGTGAAACATAACATTAATGTTAAAACTCAGTCGCACGCATCGTACTTCTAGGCTCTAGCACCAAAAGTAAATGGGAAAAGTGAAAAATGTCGCATGATCTAAACTTTAGAGCACCCATCATATTTTTATGCTTTATCACTAGGAAGCAAAATGCGTAAAATGAAAAAGGTGGAGTACGATTTGTAAGCTAACTCACACATAATGTTTTAGCACGAAAGCACTAGCATAAAGTTTAAAAAATGTAGCACAAAGATTCGAACTCTATCGCACGCATCATGCCTTTACGCCAGCATAGAAATCATTATGGATAGAGTGAGAAGATAGCATCAAGGTTTGAACTATACGCACACATCATGCATGTTTTCACCCCGAGATTTAAACCTACGGCACACGTCGTGCTTTTAGCTTCGTCACGCATCGCGCTTGTACCACATGCATCGCGTTCTTCGAGCCGACACTCCAAATCTCTCGAGTGTGTCCTGCGTGGCTTGCGACTTTCATGACCTGCGACCGCGATGGATCACATCTCGTGCCATGTCGTTCTGACATAGCACCTTTGTTTCCTTAACCGAGCTGCAGAGCTTCTAACTCGTTAATTAAAAACACAATTCGCTCACATGTACTCCGTAAGCATTACAAAATGCATCGACTAGAGGACTCTGGAGTATCGGAGGCAGTGGAGTAGATTACTCACTCACTGCTGACCAATCAGACGCAGGGATAGAAGGGCCACGATTACCAAGGACCCAGCAAGTTGGGCAGAAAGCAGCAGAGGAAAAAGTCTCAGCTTCACCATCGGGTTCTTCCAGGTGTGCTGCGTGGCGCAGCACCGCCCCACGTTGACATCACCGGTCGTCCACACGGCCGAGAGAGATCGCCGGCCAAATCTCTCGCTTAACCAAAGTCATTAACCACCAGAAGCATCCCACCCCTCCCTAATCTAATCTAATCTAATCCGATCCGCTCCAAGTTTCCCACTCGGCGTCACTAATCTAATCCGATCCAACCCCACCCCACCGCCCCCCGCCTCCCCGTTCACACCGCCACGCGGGTTCGTCCGGTGGCCCGCCCGCGTGGCGGATCAGGCGCTGATCGCTCGCCGCCGTCGCCGCCCGCATGTGCCAGCGGCGCCGCCCGGCCGGCTCGCTAGGCTGCTGCCCCTGCCCGCCTGCCCCGGCAGTTAACGAGGCAGCTAGCAGGGAACCTGACCGATCGCTAGCTACCCCGCGGGATCGGATCCGGCCACGGGATCGCGCGGCGCTCGGTCGTGTCGTGTCGTGTCCCCCCGCGCCGTGTCGGGGGCGCGCCCCGGCCGCGCCAGAGCCGCTGGCCCCTCGCCGCCGGGCATCTCCATCTCGTCGTGATCTCCGGCAGGTGATACGGACGCTGATGGGCTGCGACCGTGCTGCGGTTTGGAGGGACAGGCACGGATAAACTGCGTGTATGTATGAACGGAATTTGTGCCAGCATATATTACGGAGAGCCTTAGTATATTGACCGACGTGCGTGCCAACGAGCATTCGCGGGGACAAAATATATAGTGATACGATCTGTTCGAGGTGGCCCGCCGGGACGAGCGAGACCCCACCCAAGTCAAGCCGGCGGTGGTCAAGTTCAGACGCGACGCAACACACCTCGGTTGCACGCAGCGCCAGCGAGCCGAGCCTAGCTAACCGTCCTGGCTCCCGGTTGTTCCGATCCGTGCGGTCACCTTGACCCTTGACAGGCACCGGCACCGCCGCAGCTAGCCCAATTTTCTCGGCGTCTCCAACCAAGTTGGTGCCGCCCGATGGCGACCGGCCGGGGCTGGCTGCGGCCTGCGGGCGGGCGGGCGTGCGCGCGCCGTGTCTGCGGGCTGCGTTGCGTTGCGTCCAGCGGCCGTCGTCGTCGGCCTTGGACGCCCGTGTTTGGCATAGGATCCACCTCCCAGACCCGTCGCGTTTCCCTCCCTGTGCACAGCTTCTGCCGAATTTTCCCCCATGTTTCCAACGCGTGGCCTCGGTGGTGCCGCCGGCCGAACAAAAGCGCCGATATTTCCTTTCTCCTTCGCAACTTGCGATTACGATTTTTCAAATGTGTGTGGCGTTGGTCAGTGGATTTTCCTGACAGTGTCTCCTGACGATTCACCGCCGTGATGGTTCGTACTAGAGCTCGGCACTCGGCAGGCGGGGGTTTTGGATCGGCCTGAATAATTAGGATTCCCTGCCCCTCACAAACCATGCACACATTATTGGCCGCCACGAACCAACGCATGTGGGATGTTCCCCGCCGATCGGACGGCCGGCCGCGCGGATCCAGCGGCGGAGGGGGACGCGGCCGCGCTCGCCCACCAGCCGTCAGCGGCTAACCACCCGCTCGCTAACGGCGGGTAGCGTGGCGGGCGACCACCCGAACAAGGGTGGACGCTAGCCGAGCCGAGCCGGGCTATAAATGCGTGCCTCTCGGGCCTCCATCCCCTCTCCGTCTCCACTACCATCCCGTTGCCACTCCTCGCGGCGACAGCCTCGAAAGAATCGGAAATTACAAGCTGGTCCTCGGACCGATCGATCGGATCCCCACACCCAACCAAATCCGCCTCGATCGACCTCGAAGAGCTCGCCGCCGCAGCGATGGGGATCTCGAGCATGCCGGAGCCGCGGGACAGCCTGCTGGGGTTCCTGGTCTACAACGCGGTGATCTCGATCGCGGCGCTGGCGGGGCTGGTGCGGGCGGCGCTGGTGTTCCTGGACCTCGGGGAGGAGGCCGCCGCCGCGGACGGCGCCGGCGGCGAGGACCGGCTCGTGTCCGCCGCGGGGCCGGACCAGGGGGTGGTGGAGCGGCTGCAGCGGGCCATCCTCGCGGCGCGGCGGCTCGGCCCGATCCCGGGGGTGGCGACGACGTGCGGCGCAGCGGCGGCGGCGGCGGCCGGCGGCGACGGCTGCAGCGTGTGCCTGGCGGGGTTCGAGGCCGAGGCCGTGGTGAACCGCCTCCCCTGCGGCCACCACTTCCACCGCGGGTGCCTCGAGACCTGGCTCGGGTACGAGCGCGCCACCTGCCCGCTCTGCCGCGCCCACGTCCCCGTCCCCGCCCACGACACGCCCACGGGCCTCCGCTACCCGGGGTGCGAGCTGGATTGATCCGGTCCTGCGTCCGGCCGGACGGCGGCCTCCGAGCCCGTCCGTCCCTCCCCCCGCCGTCGCCGCGCCCGCCGCCCGGCTCTGTGTGCTGCAAGCTCCGTGGTGGCCTTCCGTGTGCGCGTAGCAAAGATTTAGGAGTAGTAGAGTTGCTATTGCTTTCCCTTTTCTCTTGTTTTTTTTTTCTAATTTTTTTTGTTTGTCCTTCGCCTTGTTGTTTCCGGTGCTGTCGCTGTAGCGTGTAAATACTCCCAGTTCGCAGCAGATGAGAGTGGAGTGCTGTGCTCCCTCCCGCGGGGCGGCTGTGGTGGTGGTGTAGCACTTTTTACGAGCTCAGCTCGTGTACATGCATGCTTGTGCTTCCCCAAACAAGCAAAAATATCGAGGAAAATTCACCGCCGAGAACCCTGATTCGTCTTGTGCAGTTGTGTGTCTTCGGCTCTTCGCCGTCGTGACGTCGCTAGTCGCGGACCGATAGGATAATACTATTCTGCTTGGAGTGGCTGTTTGTGCAGAAATGAAATATTGCAGAATTCGGATGAGGATTAGGGCGCCCATGATCGCAATTCCTCCGGAAAGCGGAAAGGGTAGGCCGGCCCGGGCATCTTTTGCTTCCTGTAGCGGCGATCCGGCGGTTGATTCTTTTTGGCCGCCGAGGCGAGCAGAGAGGAGAGGGAGACCGACAGGGCGCTGAAAGGCACGGCGGGTTGGGCGTTTGTTTAGTAGGCGGGGCAGGTCACATGGACCATGGGTGCGTGCACTGCTCATCAACGGCGCGGGCCCCGCCTGATGTGCCCGCGTCGCCCCAGGGCACATGCGCTCCTCGCCCCCGAAAGGAACCCCTCGTCGCCACCCCCAACCAAAACCCCGGGCCTGTGCTGCTATCTTATCGCCCATCTATCCGTAATCCGTACGCAAATTTCCCAGTTTCCTTCCTAATTCAGCAGTTCTTCCAGACGGTTACGAACGCTAGGATAAGCATGGTCTCCACTCACCAGGGGGAACCAGAACGACATGTTGTCACTTACGGCGAAACAAACAATTTCCATCCAATTCGAACGGAGGAGGGTCCGTATGCGGTGGCACGGCCGAGAGCAGAGCGCCGCCGCTAGCTAGCTACAACCCGACGCCCAGTTCATGCATCCGTGCGTGCTGTTCAGTGATTCAGTGATCCAGTCCGCCGCTAGTCTGCTGCGACGTCGGATTCAGGCCGCCTGGAATCTCTCTTCAGCGTCATCTCATCTGATAAGCTTCGATTCCGGCTTCCTCATCCCGACGAAGCGAAGCGAACACGCATTTGACTGTCGGGAGTGTAGACGGTAAGTAAGACAGCGGCTTAAGGATGGAGTAGCAGTGTAGCACCGCGGCCGTGTGGACAACGTGCTTTGAATGGGAGATCGAGTGGGAGGCCGTTGAAACGCGGGAGAGCGGAAGAAGCGGATGGAGATGGAGCTCCCGTCTCCCTGTCTCGCGTCGACGACAACAGCAACCGCATCGTCCTTGTGGCCAGGCTTCCTCTGCTCCATACTGCGGCGGCCGTGCGCGTCCACCGACGATAGATATATGGGAACACGGCTGGCGCTGTTGAGCTTGTGAGCTTGTCGACCACGCACGACCAGGAACACAGCCGCGTAGCCTTTTTTTCTTTTCGTGTCTGAAGCGGAGGAGAGTATCTTCTCGTGTCACCCGTACTGATCGATGACAAAACGCCATGTCAGCCGTCAGGAAGCGCATGACAGTCATGAAAGGGTGAGCATGAACTCCTGTTCGCGATAGGGTACAAGAAGGGTCATCGATCGTGGACGCGATAGCCACACGCATCGTAGGCGGGGACGGGACAGAAAGGCCGGGGATGAGGACTCGGACGTCACTCAGGCCCGCCTATCGCGCCGGCCGCCGTGATGATCCGGCACGGCCGGCGACCGCGCGCGCAGGGATGGCCGTGGTCATGGTCCGCCGGTGATTTTCCCCGATCCTCGGTGTTACTGATGTATGCTCGTCTCTTATCCGATCGATGCCCTGCTCTCCACGCCTCCACGGAGAAGCCAAAAATGTCCTGAGCTTATCTTCCAACCCTGGAACTTTTTTTTTCTTCCCCAAACTTTCTGCCTGATCCTGATCCTTTTCGAGATTGCAACGGGCCAATACTAGTATACGAGCTGCTGTTGCTACAGTGCGTCAGCCGTCAGGATTCAGAGCACCCGTGCAGTGTGCCGTCGCCGTCTGCATCTCCCTCCATCTTCCCTGCTTGCATGGGTTTCGGCCATCGCAGTTTTAGTTGGGCTACAAACTCGCTATTATTCACTGGGCTGCTTGAAAGACTAGCGGGCCCATACTGTTTAGCGCTTATGTTGGGCCGCCAGTTTTCTTTCTAATGCTGTTTGTTGGGCTCTCCCCTTTGGTTCTTGCCTTATACCATCTCTGGCCCAGGTAGTCACCTTACTTCTTCGGTCCAATGGCTGCCTCTGCCGGAGCCAGAAAAAAAAAACCTGGCAGCTCCATTTGCCCCGTATACATACGCGTTCGTACAATCGTACGTGCGGTGTTCGATCTAGACCTTGTTTAGTTCTAAAATTTCACCCCTAAATTTACTATGCAAAAAGAAGATTCTCCATCACATCAAAATGTCATAACATGCATAGAGTACTAAATGTAGATAAAATTAAAAATTAATTGCACAATTTTGTTGTACTCTGCGAGACGAACATTTTGAGCCTAATTAATCATTTTTTGGACAATTTTTTGCACATACAAACGAAATACTACGGTGGCGCAATGATTACGAAAAGACATCATACTCCTAAATTTGACCTACCAAATTCGAGTCCTAAACAAGGCCCTAGTCGTGTGGTGTCCAATCCAAAGGTATATTGTTTTTCTATAGTAAGCATTTATATTCGGAAAGAATTACTGGCAATGGCATGCAATGGGCGTATGCATGGCAGTGCTAGTTTGGCATGTATGGTATAATTGCTGGGTAAATACGGCATGCGTGCGAGAGGGTTTCCATTTATACGCAGAAACCGTATACGAGTCGGGGTCGGGAGCCATGCATACCGCGGCCGCGACCGATCGATAGCATGCGTCGTGCTTCGGGGACTATAAAAAACCAAAGCCGCTCCTCGTGTCAATTCGATAGAAAAGAAAATCCTGCAAGACCGGTGATCGAAGAGCCAACAGCGCCAGCGCGCAGTGCCACTGCCAGAATCATGCACTTGGCACCGGGTGGGAAAGTCCTTTAGCACCGGGTTTTCCACCCCGTGCCAATCTTTCCTTTAGCACCGGTTACACCGGGTCAAATAACCGGTGCTAAAGGTGGTGACACTAGCCAAAAATATTTGCATATTTGCGTGTTGCGGGATTCGAACTCAAGACCTCTTGACTCGCGCGCGTGCACCCACCTAACCATCTCACCTACACAGCACATGTGATAGAATTAAAGATGCGCTCCTTTTGAAGTAGCATGTGACACCTACATTAGCACCGGATCGTATTTACGAACCGGTGCTAAAGGGCCTTTAGCACCGGGTCGTAACACCACCCGGTGCTAAAGGAGGGGGACCCTTTAGCACCGGGTGGTGTTACGACCCGGTGCTAAAGGGTTCCCGAGGGCGCCCCAATTTTGCACCCGGTACTAACGTTACATTAGCACCGGATCTTAAGTGCACCGAGGCATATGAGGAGTGCGGATGTGAGTTATTCTTGTAGTGTGCGCGCGAGAAGCAGGATGGACGCCGCGGTGGCGCGAAGGATGCTCAGGGGCGGAGCTAGGGGTTGGGCCGTGTGGGCCACGGCCCACCCTAGAATTTTGGTTGCACAATTCTCTAGTGAATTATTTGTATAATTATTTTGAATCTAACTAATTTATTTGTTTTCAATAAGACTTATATTGAGCTTCATGATACATATTTTATATTTGTTTATTTTAATATCTTTGTAACATGTTTTTATGTGGTTGTATTGTACTTGATAAATTATATATATACTTATATATTGATATATATTATATTTATATAGTGTAAAAATATATATGTTAGGTTGGACCACCCTAATGTTGAGTCCTAGCTCCGCCACTGAGGATGCTTCTGCCGGACGG
This sequence comes from Echinochloa phyllopogon, assembly GCA_033239725.1. Taxonomy (NCBI): domain Eukaryota; kingdom Viridiplantae; phylum Streptophyta; class Magnoliopsida; order Poales; family Poaceae; genus Echinochloa; species Echinochloa phyllopogon. The sequence goes on along the minus strand of BTCW01000002.1, from coordinate 40,435,585 downwards.
CGGCCACCACCACCACGGGCACGTCGGCGCGTGGCCGCTGTGGCTCGTCGTGCTCGTGTGCGTGCTGGTGGCCTTGCTCGTCCTAGTCCTCTGCGCTGCTGCTGCTACGGCAAGAAGTCCGGCGGCGGCGGGGGGAGTAGCAGCACCTGCTGCTGCTTCTGCTGCTGCGATGGCGATGATTGCGGCGACTGCGGTGATTGCGGCGACTGCGACTGCGGCGACTGTGTCGGAGGCTGCTGTGAAGCCCTCTTTTCCTGCGTCGTTTGAGAGAGGCTCGACTCGGGAAGTTGCAAGCGCTGGAGTGAGGAGTCGCGCCGTCGTTTCGTCAAAAGCATGTATGCATGGCTTGCTACAGACATATATAGCAGTTTATTACTTCGTGTTGCCCTGGCCGGCGGTTAGTTGTTCTCGAGTGATCGCGTTGACTGGTGGTCATCGTAGTTTAGCTAGTCTCCGGCCAGCTGGTTAGGTAGCTAGCTTACTCGATCTCAGTGTTTGTGCACGTCGATCGTTCTTCGCAGATCGATCAGAGGTAGTCAGCAAGACTGCGTGCGTGTCTGGTGTTTTGTTCATGTCTACCTTGATCGAGGTCAGTCTAGCTTTTCTTGAGGTGCAGATCGGCCATATATCGGCGCAGTAGACCTCGTGTTCAAATCTATTATCTATCTATCTATCTATCTATTATCTTATTACAATAGAAGCAAAATGAGCCACCAGATTCACCTAGAGGGCCTAGAAAATCTCACGTTAATTAAAAAAGAGAAGGATATATGTTGTCGGATTTTACGAAGATCTAACAGTCTATCTTATTTCATTAATAATTTATAAAGAGAAGAATATATGCCGTCGGATTTTATGAAGATCTAACGGTTTATATTATTTCATTATCAATCAAAAAAAGAAGAATATATGTCGTTGGTTTTGATGAACATTTAACGGTTTATATTATTCCGTCCGACGCACCCCTTCGCGTCGGCGTGCAGCCGTCCGCGACCGCCGCGAGAGCCCTCCGTCGCCGCCGCGCATCCATCTGTGGCTACCGTAAGAGGCCTCCACCGTCGTCGTGCGGCCTTCCGCGGCCGCCGCCGGAGCCCTCCACCACCGCCGAGCGGTTGTCCGTGGCCGCCGCGGGATCCTCACCATCACCGCTCAACCGTCCACTGGCGGGAGGCCGTGCGCCGCAGTTACCGCCGAGGGAACCAGCAGTCGCTGCCGAGGGAACCATCCGCGGCCGCTGCGGGAGCTGCCCGCGCGCCTTGGTAGTTCGGGGTCCGGCCGCTGGAGGCCGGCCGGGCTAAAGGCTTCCGGCCGGAAAGACCGACACCCCTCATCGCCTCCGCGCAGCCGTCCATCGCAGCCGTAGGAGGCCTCCACCGTCGTCGTACGACCTTCCGTGGCCGCCGCGGGAGCCCTCCACCGCCGCCGAGCGACCGTCCATGGCCACCATGGAAGTCCTCACCGTCCCCGTGCGACCGTCGCCGCCGAGGGAACCATCCGCGGCCGCCGCCCACGCGCGTTGGGAGTTCGGGTTCCGGCCGCTCCACACGCTGCCGGAGGCCGGCCGGGCTGCAGGCTGCCGGGCGGAAAGACCAGCACCCCTCACCGCCGCCGCGCAGCCGTCAATGGCTGCCGTAGGAGGCCTCCACCGTCGTCGTGCGGACTTCCGCGGCCGCTGCGGGAGCCCTCCACCGCCGCCGAGCGACCGTCCGTGGCCACCATGGGAGTCTTCACCGTCGCTGCGCGACCGTCACTGCCGTGGGAACCATCCGCGACCGCTGCGGGAGGCGCCCGCACGCCTTCAGAGTTCGGGGTCTGACCGCTCCGGGCTGAAGGCTACCGGCCAGAAAGACCGGCACCCCTCACCGCCGCCGTCGCCACTAAAGAGAGGGGGATATAAAGGGAGGGAGAGTGGGGGGAGTGGTGGCGTCGGTGAAAGAAAAGGAGAAAAATAAATGGGTGGGCTCACATGTTGGTAGTTAGTATTAATAATATAATATTATTACAATATTAATTGAAATAAAAAATAAGACACGGTTAGTTTTTGGGAAGATCTCACAATCTATATTAACCTTAAAGCCTATTGATTAGAGTAAATAAATTGTTAAATTTTCAATTAAATAAATAAAAAAATTATAAGCTGATCAAAGAATCAATGTCAAGTACAATTAGTAAATATAAGCTTGCATCATTAATTCATATCATGTGCCACATATATGATGATAAAAAATGATACTTAGTTTGAACACACTTGAACGAACCGTTGACAATGAAACAACGGATATTGAAATAAAATTATATTTAAGTTAAAGAAATATAAATATTAGTATAAAAAACTAGCTACCCGCGCAAATTTGCGCGGGACACTTTACTAGTTATCTTATTACAATAGAAGCAAAAGGAGCCACCAGATTCACCGAGAGGGCCTAGAAAATCCCACGTTAATCTAAAAAAGAGAAGGATATATGCCGTCGGATTTTATGAAGATCTAACGGTCCATATTATTTTGTTAATCTAAAAAAGAAGAAAAGAATATAGGCCGTCAGATTTTACGAAGATCTAACGATATATATTATTCCGTTAATATCAAAAAGAGAAGAATATATGTCGTAGGATTTGATGAAGATCTAATCGTTTATATTATTCCGTCCGCCGCCATCCCTCCATGGTCACCGCGCAGCCGTCCGTGACCGCCACTGCACAGCCGTCCGTAGCCGCCGTAGGAGGCTTCCACTGTCGCCGCGAGGTCGTCCTTGGCCGCCGCGAGAGCCCTCCACCGCCGCGCCCGGGCGTCCATGGCCGCCGTGGGAATCCTTCGTCGTCGCGGCGCGACCGTTCGCCGCCACGAGGTCATCCACCGCCACGGGATAGAAGAAAAAGGAGCCACCAGATTCGGCGAGAGGGCCAAGAAATACCCACATTAATCTAAAAAAGAGAAGAATATATGCCGTCGGATTTTATAAAGATCTAACCATCCATATTATTTTTTAATCTAAAAAAGAAGAAAAGAATATAGTCCGTCGGATTTTACGAAGAATTAACGATCTATATTATTCCGTTAATATAAAAAAGAGAAGAACATATGTCGTAGGATTTGATGAAGATCGGGATCATTGATGCGCGCGGGGTACCGGCGGTCCTTGCATGCATTGCACCGAAACATCTTGCCTGGCCGTCACGACAGCATGCTTTTAGCAGGCTACTGTTTGTTGTGTGGAACGCTGATCGAACCAACTGACCGGCGTGCAAGAGCGTGATGCGTTGCACAAATGCAACCATGCAAGGGGCCACTAGGTCCGAACAACCACGAAAAGCGGCACACCGTCACCTGCACCGTCATTTGTTCCGTGGTATGCCGACGGCAATGGAGTCCACATGACACGGCACTGCCGCGGGCATTCACATATGGCGTTTGAGGTCGGTCTTCTACTATAGCTCCGTTCTCTTTCTAATGAAATACTTAAACAGATAAATTCTAAAAAATAAAATAAAATGTATGTTGAAGATCATACAACGACTACTAGCTAGTAAAATAAAACTGAGCTATAAAAGTAGTACTAACTAGTTGGTTGAATATGGGTGCATTTGATCGTACATCATGCATCACTACCAGAATGATCAACATCTGCACCGGGTGGGAAAGCCCTTTAGCACCGGGTTTCCCACCCGGTGCAACTAAACCGAGGCTAAAGGGGTACCCCTTTAGCACCAGGTTGAATAACCGGTGCTAAAGGGTCCCTTTAGCACCGGGTACAGCCACGACCCGGTGCTAAACGGCCTGCCCCGCAGCGCCTTTAGCAGGGCCTTTAGCACCGGTTCCAGACACAACCCGGTGCTAAAGGGCCTGCCTTTAGCACCGGTTGCTGTCTGCAACCGGTGCTAAAGGCCCCGGATTTCTTTTTTTTTTCTTTTTTCAGTAGCCATGCAAGCACGTCTATATACGTGTATATACGTATATATTCTAATACGTGTATTCTAATGCGTATTTGGCCGACTCTATATTCATATTAGCTGACATTTCATCAAAATAGAAGACATATATATTACAAAAGTAGATATTCATGCATGTCAACTCGAGTTATATATATTTAAACTGTATTTTCTACTTAATTAAGAATGACGACTTGTTAAACTGTCCGGCACGTCCTCCAGTACTGGCGAGTGGAATTCTCCTCGGGGATTGACGACCTCGTCCCAGATCCATCCGACGAGCTGTTCTGCAATTGCGTCAATTCTTTCTAGCTCTAGAGACTCTTCCCTCAGGCTCAACATCTATAATTTACAAATAATTAAAAGATATTTAATCCGCCGAGTTGGAGACAATAATTGTGCACTTAATAATAATGGAAATGTGTTTATTATTACGTACCATAATATCGTGTTGTGTAAGCTTTTTATGTCCCCAATTCCACATGTAATCGCAAACATAGTATGCACATAAATTATTTCTCTTGCCCTGTTTGGCACACTGTCAACCAAAAGAAATTAAGTAAAATTCATATAATATATTAGCCCAGGCCTACATGTACAAATTACTTGCTTACCGGAAAGCCAATGTTCCATTTTAGTGTTTCATGTTGAATACCCGGGTGTTCTTGACGAAATTGATTCCAGGCCCTGCGAACAAAAAAATTGAGTTAAGTCATTGCGAGTGTAAGGGGTGAATTAAGTAGGGGAAAATATACATCACCTTGTCATCATGTCCATGATGTTCTGTAGTTTTTCTTTTGGAGTGTGCAATGAATCAAAGACGTTCACGACACCCCGGTCAGGACACAATATTATTAGGAACCAGTGGAATCTGTATACATGTATACATTATAATCAGAAATGAAATAGTACACAGACAGTATAAGAAGAAGCCTGTGTATGTACTCACTCGATGTTGTACGGGATTAGTATGGAGTCGCAGTAATTTTGTTTCTTAATATACTTGTACAGGTTTCCATATGTTTCCTTAGGATTCATCAATATCATTTGTTCACTTATCCTTCGAGGATCCACGAAACCAACGTCATATATTGAGGATCTCCGACATTTTTGAATCTCCATTCTGCATATCTTAAGCAATAAATAAAGCTCGCGTCAGCATAGATTGGAATTATTATTTTCAAACTGTGAATTATAAGCAACAACAAAGTACTTACAGTGTCCAACAGGTGATCAAATCCACGTCCATGGCGTCGCGGTGGTACAACTCATATATATCCTGAAACCTCAGCCAGACCCAATCCTCGTCACCATTGTAGAAATCATGGTCCTTCACTCCTACTTTGATCATGCGCCGTTTATTCCTTCTTGATTCTTCCAAGTACCACTCATGGAATCGGCGCATCTTCGTCTGTAGCTTGCTCTCCATTTCAGGACGGACCATAGGCTCGCCAAGCTTAAACGGCCACTTCAACGTTGTGTTTACAGGCACCTCTTCTTCCCCCAGGACTTGCACTCTGAATAGTCCAGTCTCGGCCATTACTCGTTGCACGTTAATCTTGTCCAAATCTGGCAATGGACCCAAGGGCCGCTGAGGTTGCTCGCGGAGCTGAGGAACCTTTTTGGATGGGCCCGCCTCCTTATCTGCATCCTTCCGCTTCCGGCGAGATTTCAGTAATGAGCAGTCATAGTCTGTTACTATTACTTCCTTCTGTTGACCCTTGCTCAAATTACCGAGGAATGACTTGACGACAGTGGGATCAAGCTTCGGCTCCGGCTCCGGTTTTTTCCTCCACTCGGCCATTTGCCTCTTTGTGTCTGCTTTGACCGAGGCTTCGAGCTCCTCTAGAGTCTTCTCACTCGCTCTTTTCTCTGGTGCGGGCTTCTCTCTGGTTTTCCGCGCCTTCTTCCCTGGTGGAGTGGGGGCACATGCTTTAGTGCGGCGTCCCCTCTTCGGCGGAGGGGGCGGAGACCTCCGCGGCGGAGGAGACGGAGACCTCTTCGGCGGAGGAGACGGGCTTGCATCAGGAGCTCCCGGAGAATCGTCATGATCCGGTGGATCTCTTGGAGACGGTGGAGGTGACAGAGGCTTGTTGGTAGCCGCAGGTGTACCGGGTATGACGACGTCTGCCTTGCTCCATAGAATGATGCAGTGAGAACACTGACCGAGTTTTGTTTCTCCGTCACCTCCGGGGATGTCAAGTTCCAAGTCTTCCCAGTTGGTGACGACTTGCTCCACCTCAACAGGTACGTAACCATGTAGAATGTCATTGCAGTGCCATTTTTGCCCTTCTTCCACACGTTTGGTCATACCGTATGCGACCTGATAAGTTAGTAGTCACAAAGAAAGTTAGTAAATGAATGGTATTTACGGTGAAATGTATGCAATACGAACTAAGGTCGCATACGTACCACCACAGCTAAGTTCTTCTGCCTGACGACAAGCTCGCACGCGGTCCGTTGAGTTATTTCATCCACGGTGTAACGGACCGCTTCGGCGGCCTGTGTGGAAGCGTGACTGCTTTGATATTGTTGTGGAGGGCTAATAAGGGCCGCATCTTGGAGAGGTGCATGCTCTGTGGAACCGGTCCCACCTGCGGCTTGTTGGAGAGGTGCAGGCTCTGTGGAACCGGTCCCGCCTGTGGCTTGTTGTATCTTTAGCCATGCTACCTTCATCCGTCGCTCCATCTCTGACTCCATTTCTTGGAGCTTTGAGCCCTGGGCGGCAACCGTTTGCTCTAGGTCCCTCACCCTCTGCTCATATTCGGCCTTCTTCCTCGAACGGCTCCTATAGGTGGCGGCGTGCTCTTGGAAACCTTTCTTCCATGAGATGCTTGTGCCTACGCCGCGCGTCCGTCCAGGATGCTCCTTGTTCCCTAAGGCATAGGTTAGATCATCTCTATCTCTATCAGCAACAAATTCTCCCCTCTCAGATGCCCTGAGGATATCGAGGAGACGCTGAGCTAGTTCTCGCAAGTCCTCGGGAAAAACTAAGGAGCCGTCGATTGGGCTTAGGGTGCCTCCATGACCATAGTACCAATGCTTGGTCCTTGTGTCGCTGGAGTGATGCCTCTAGCATATAGATCTTCTTCCATCTTCTCCCATTTAGCGATGCTTGCCTTGTAACCTCCCGAACCCATCTTATGAGAGTACTTCTTATTTGTGGCGTTTCCAGCGTTTCTAGCGCTAGCCGTTGCACCCTCTTCGGAGGTTTTGTACTCAAGGAATGCTTCCCACTCATCATCAGTGATCTTCTTATACTTCTCAGGATCCGGGGCCTCTCCGGTTTTGAGAAATTGCGAGTACAACTTCTTCTTAAAATCCTGAAACAGAACTGCCATCTTCTTCATTGTCCAATCCCTCAGTTCTGCTTCATGAGTGCTAGGCCAGTCGAATATTGCCTTTAATTCCCTCCATAGCATCTCCTTCTCTGTATCGGGGAGCACGTACTCCTCAGTGGGGTCCGTGGACTTCCATTTTCTGATACTAATGGGCACATTGTCCCGTACAATTACCCCGCACTGAGATACAAATTTCTTGGCCACTTTTGGGGGCTCAACTGGCTCCCCGTCATCCTCCACTCGGGTGATGTGTAACTTGACATCCTTCACCTTCTTCGTGGTCGATCGTTTTGATTTCTTAGCTTGACTTGTAGAAGCAGAGGCGGCCTACACAAATTACATATATACGAGATGATATAGAGATGGTATACATAATTGACATGTACAGTACAAATTTATGTTATCTATATACACACCTGACTAGACGAGGGCTCGTTACCGGCCCCTTCAATAGTGCTGCCCTGGACACGTTCGCCCTGGACATTGGCGGCCCCTTCAACATTTTCGGCCCTTGCAACATTGTCGCCCTGGATATTGTCGTCCCTTCCAATGATCCCCAACACATCATCCATGGACATTGGTTGGGTTACAATATTAAAAAGTTGATTCGCAAAGAACGTGTCGTTGTCCTCTTGTATGGGTGGGACATGGCTGTTGTTGTCCTCTTGCATGGGTGGGACGGAGTTGTTGTTGTCCGCCATATATAGAATTAAAAATAATTGATAAGAAATATATACACATCATACATATTCCCAATATTTCTAACATTTTCGCTAAGGGGGTCGGTGCGTGAAAAACGGATTCGCCAAGGCGTTCGGGTGCGCGGTGTGAATTGATTCGCTAAGGGTTCGAGTACGCAACGCGAAGTGGTTTGTTAAGGGTTCGGGTGCGTGACGCGAACGGGTTCGCTAAGGGGGTCGGTGCGCGAAAAACGGATTCGCTAAGGGGTTCGGGTGCGCGGTGGGTTCGGGTACACGATAGAATTTCCGATAATAAACATTTTCGACAGTATACATTATACAAACATATAACATTTCCAATATACATTTAAATGAAGCATAGAATTTCCGATATAAAATTTCCAATATACATTTAAATGAAGCACATATATTTCTAATATACATAGAATTTCCAATATACATTTAAATGAAGCATATATACATTTAAATGAAGCATAGAATTTCCGATATAAAATTTCCAATATACATTTAAATGTAAATATTTCAATACAATGCATTTCAATAAAATAAATTTCCAATACATATAAAGCATATATATTTATAATATTTCTAATACAACGCATTTCCAATAAAATAAATTTCTACTATTTTCTAATATTTTCAATACATATGAAGCATATATATTTCTAATATTTCAATACAATGCATTTCCAATGTATGGGTTAGCGAACACGTTCGCTAACCAAATGCGCATGGCCGAACACGTTCGCTAAACAAATGTGCATGGCCGTGTTCGGCCATGCAACGGGTACCTGCACACACAAACACGTACACACGACACGAAGGCCGGCTCACAAACATGCACGCACGGCACGAAGGCCGGCTTCACAGAGGGCTCACCGTGACGGGCGGCGGGCGACGGCGGCGCGGGGACGAGCGGCGGCGGCGGCGTGGGGACGATGAGCGGCGCCGGCGCGGGGACGACGGGCGGCGCGGGGATGAGGGGCGCCGGCGCGGGGACGACGGGTGCGGGGACGACGACGGCGGCGGGGACGACGGGCGCGGGGACGGCGGTGCGGCCCGGGACGAGGGCGGCGGCGTGGGCGTGGGGACGACAGGCGGCGGCGGCGTGGGCGCGGGGACCACTGGTGGCGGCGGCGACGGGCGACGGCGATGGGCGGCGGCGGCTGAGGAGACGAGGGGGCGCCGGCGGCGGTTTCGATCTGTGAGGAGATGAGGGCGAAGTGAGGGAGGGGAGAGAAGTCCCCGGCCTATATAGGTCCCCCGTCTTTAGCACCGGGTGCAGACACGACCCGGTGCTAAAGGCCCCCCCTTTAGCACCGGGTCTTCCCACCACCCGGTGCTAAAGGCCCTTTAGCACCGGGTCTTCTACACCCGGTGCTAAAGGCTGTAACTGGAGCTAAACGAAAATTGGTGGGGGCCTTTAGCACCGGGTGCAGCCACGACCCGATGCTAAAGGCCCCCCTTTAGCACCGGGTGCAGCCACCACCCGGTGCTAAAGGCCCTTTAGCACCGGGTCTTCTACAGCCGGTGCTAAAGGCCGTAACTGGCGCCAAACAAAAATTGGGGGCCTTTAGCACCGGATTTTAGATCAACCCGGTGCTAAAGGCCCCAAATTTTCGTTTGGCGCCAGTTTCCAAACCGGCCTTTAGCACCTGTGGCTACTATTTGGGAATCTTATAAATATAGTTTTTAATATATAATTATTAATACTTGTTTTAATTCAGTTATTAATACCTATTAAAAATATATATTAAATAAGAAAATCTTATAAATTACTAGAAAATCAATATAAAATGCTAGAAAATCTTATAAATTAATAGAAAATCTTATAAATTACTAGAAAATCTTATAAATTACTAGAAAATCTTATAAATTACTAGAAAATCAATATAAAATGCTAGAAAATCTTATAAATTAATAGAAAATCTTATAAATTAATAGAAAATCTTATAAATTAATAGAAAATCTTATAATTACTAGAAAATCTTATAAATTACTAGAAAATCTTATAAATTACTAGAAAATCTTATAAAGTACTAAAAAATCAATATAAAATGCTAGAATTAATAAAAACAATCTTATAAATCAATAGAAAATCTTAGAACATAGGTGGAACATAAATGCAAATATAGTCATTACAAATTGGGTGGAACATAGTGCAATTAAATTACATGGCATCATCGTTTACTCGGACACTAATAAACTTCCTCTTTACAAATGTTCCTTGATTGTGATCACGCCGTAGATACAGTGTCTCCTCTGCCGCTAACAGGATGCTTGGGTCATCAGCCACTGAGAATGGAGGCCGACCATCGAGCATATCATAATCTTCATTCGTCTTGTCCTCAACTCCTACGATTTTTCTCTTTCCAAGAAGAACTATATGATGCTTTGGCTCGTCTTGTGATGGGTCCAATTGCTTACCCCCACCTTTCTTATCCGCCCCTTTCTTCGGTCTGCTAGCCATGTCCTTCACATAAAAAACTTGTGTGACAGCTTTGGCCAGGACGAACGGTTCGTCTAGAAAGCCAATCTTGTTTAGGTCCACTAACGTCATTCCATAGTCCGCTTCAACTTTAACACCTCCTCCAGTCAGCTTCACCCATTGGCACTTGAACAGTGGGATCTTCAAAGGTCCGTACTTTAGTTCCCATATCTCCTCTATGATTCCATAGTATGAGTTTGTATTGCCATTGGTGTCTGTCGCGTCGATCCGGACACCACTGTTTTGGTTGGTGCTTTTCTTGTCCTGCGCTCTTGTGTAAAATGTATACCCATTGATGTCGTATCCTTGGAATGTCAAGATCGTGCTCGATGGACCTCTAGCTACAAAAGCTAGCTGCGCATCAATGCCCTCGACACCCATAAGACGTCTTCGCAACCAATCGGCGAAAGTACTATAGTGTAGACGCTGAATGAAGGCCGCAGACTTTGTTGAGTTTTCGTCCCTGAGAATCTGCATGTGCTCCTCGATGTACGGAGCAACTAAGGTTGATTGTTGCAAAACTGTGAGGTGCGCTTTACAAAATGTCTCAACGTTTTGGTCACCATCGATCTTCTCCCTAGTGTGCCCTTTCCACCAAGTCTCCCCTCGTGATGTGATTCGGGCACACCAATCGGCATAAGATCGTCGACAAAGTCAACACAGAATTCAATGACCTCTTCTGTTTCGTATCCCTTAGCAATGCATCCTTCTGGACGACAACTATTACGGACATACTTCTTTAGGACAGCGAAGAACCTCTCAAATGGGAACATGTTGTGTAGAAATACTGGGCCCAATATACGAATCTCTTTGACGAGGTGAACCAATAGATGTGTCATGATATTGAAGAAGGATGGTGGAAATATCATCTCAAAGCTGACAAAACATTGCACCACGTCGTTCTGTAGCTGATCTAAATGGTCTGGATTGATCACCTTCTGAGAAATTGCATTGAGGAATGCACATAGCTTCACAATGGCTTTCCGCACGTTAACTGGTAGCACACCCCTGAGTATGATGGGAAGCAGCTGTGTCATCAACACATGGCAGTCATGAGACTTCAGGTTTGTGAACTTCTTCTCTATCATATTTATTATTCCCTTAATATTGGAGGAGTAGCCAGACGGAACCTTGATACTGTTCAAACATTCAAACATGCTTGCCTTCTCTTCTTTGCTGAGAGTGAAGCTGGCAGGACGCAAGTACTGGCGTCCTTTGTCTCTCTTTTCTGGATGTAGATCAGTCCGTTGCTTCAATCGTTTCAGCTCCTGACGTGCTTCCAGTGTATCTTTTGGCTTCCCATAAGTACCCAGGAAGCTTATCAAGTTCACGCAAAGATTCTTCGTCAGATGCATCACATCAATCGCGTTACGGACCTCTAAACGTTGCTAATAAGGTAGCTCCCAAAAGATAGACTTCTTCTTCCACATCGCGGTAGGACCATCCTCGCCCGTCGGAGCAGCCTGGCTTCCGTCTCCCTTACCAAACACCACGTGTAGGTCCTTCACCATATCAAATAGCTCTTCTCCACTCCGGTGTCTCGGCTTTGTACGACGGTCAGCATTCCCGCCAAAATGCGCACATTTCTTTCGTAGCTCATGCTTCGCGGGAAGGAATCGACGGTGACCCATGTACACCACTTTACGACAATGTTTCAAATACATGCTTTCGGTTTCCTCTAAACAGTGAGTGCATGCTTTATATCCTTTGTTTGATTGTCCTGATAGGTTACTTAGTGCAGGCCAGTCGTTGATGCTTATGAAAAGCAGTGCTCGAAGGTCAAACTACTCCTGCTTGTCCTCATCCCACATGCTAACACCTTCATTCTTCCACAGCTACAAAAGTTCGTCAACCAATGGTCTTAGGTACACATCAATGTCGTTGCCAGGTTGCTTTGGGCCTTCGATGAGCACTGACATCATAATGAACTTCCGCTTCATGCAGAGCCAGGGGGGTAGGTTGTAGATACAAACAGTCACGGGCCAAGTGCTATGACTACTGCTCATTTCACCAAAAGGGTTCATGCCATCGGTACTTAAACCAAGCCTAACATTCCTCGCATCAGCATCAAACTCTGGGAATGCTCTGTCGATGTTCCTCCACTGGGATCCATCGGCGGGGTGTCTCAACATGTTATCCTGCTTACGTTCTTCTTTGTGCCAGCGCATCAGTTTGGCATGGTCTTTGTTCCTGAACAAACGCTTCAGACGGGGTATCAGAGGGAAATACCACATCACCTTCACAGGGATTTTTTTCTTAGAACGCTCTCCCCCAACATCACCAGGGTCGTCCCGCCTGATCTTGTATCGTGCGCAGGTGCAAACCGGACAACGATCCAAGTGTTTGTACTGTCCGCGATAGAGGATACAGTCATTAGGACACGCATGTATCTTCTGCACCTCCAAACCGAGAGGGCAAACAACACGTTTTGCTTAATACGTCGTCGATGGCAATTTGTTACCCTCTGGAAGAATCTTCTTTACGAGTTTCAGTAGCTCCTCGAAACCCTTATCAGTAACACCATTTGCTGCCTTCCACTGCAGAAGTTCAAGTGTGCTACCCAACTTCTTTAGCCCCTCTTTGCAATCTGGGTACAGGTCAGTCTTGTGGTCCTGCAACATGCGTTGTATCTTTTTCAGTTCCTTATCATTGCCGCAGTCTTTCTCGGCATCACGCAACATTTTCCCGAGTCCATCAGTAGGTTCATTTTCCTGAGCAACATCTTCCTGAGCATCGCCTTCCCGAGCAACATCTTCCTCATCGGCATCACCCATTGTAGCATATGCAAAGGAACCGTAGTATTGAGCCAATAACGGAATGTCGTCATCGGCCTCGTCTTCTTCATCTTCATCCATTAGAATTCCTCTTTCACCGTGCTTCGTCCAAACAGAATAATTCCTCATGAAACCGTGCATCATCAAATGCACCTGAAGACAACCTCTTTGTTTGTACGATTGTATATTTTTACAATGGGTGCATGGGCAGAACATGAAACCGGACGGCGTCCTGTTAGCCTCGGCGGCATCGAGAAACGTCCTAAGGCCATCACGGAACGCCTGAGCGTGGGGGTCCCCGTACATCCATTGTCTATTCATCTGCATTATTAACAAATAACAAATATACAATACAATTTAAAGATAAAAAAATTTAATATATAAATAAATACAAATTATAATATATATTTCATTATATAAATAAATTTCTAAAACTACATTACTATATTCATTAAATAAATAAATATACCTTCCGTTAAATAAATAAATAACTATTCTACCTTTTAATAAATAACTAATAATATATATTTCATTAAATTAATAAATAAATATTCCAACTTTTAATAAATAAACCTCTCTAATAAATAAAATACATAAGCCTTATAACTATTCACAAGTCATACAAAACAAAATACTAACTAGCTTGCCTTCTCTCTCCATTTAAAACACAACATGAACACTCTCTCCACCATGAACTCAAGCTCTCTCCTCTCTCTCCTCCAAGAACACAAGCTCTCTCTAGCTGGCTTTACTTTGATTCACAAATCCCTCTATTTCTAAATCATAGAAGGATTACTAGCTAAATAAAACATTAGAGAATGAAAGAGTGTACCTTGTAGTGCTCCTTAGATGAGTAGAATCTTCACTTTTTTGAAAAAAATTTGGGCAGCACCTCCCCTCCCACGGCCGAGCAGCATGAACACAGCGCCTAAGTGTTCAGCTGGCTCGGCCGGGGGAGGAAGAAGGTTCTATATACAAAAGACATTAGCACCGGGTCGTGGCAAGACCCGGTGCTAATGTGCACCCTTTAGCACTGGGTGCAGCCAGCAACCGGTGCTAATGTGCTCAGCCAGCAACCGGTGCTAATGGCCTCGGCACATTAGCACCGGTTGCTGGCTGCACCCAGTGCTAAAGGGGGCGCACGACCCGGTGCTAATGTGTCCGCCCGTACACGTCCACGCGCCGCCCCCGCTCCTAGCCGTTGGACCCGGTGCTGAAGCTCCATCAGCACCGGGTCCAAAAATGGCCGAGGCGGAGGAGGCGGGCGGATGTGAAGCATTCTGGTAGTGCATGATACATGCAAAAAGCAAAAGATCTCCCATTTCAGGTCCCTTTTGCTTTGTCACGACGGGACCTTTCCCATACGATATTTTGCAACCTCACACCGTACCACCGCGCGTTCACACCCTCGCTTCGTTCTCCGGTAGTCCGGTGATCCAGCAACGTACGCGACACACATGGTTCATCGTGTCAGACGTTACCCTTGTATAGCATTGGGGGGCACATGGCGCGCCGGCGCGGAGTCAAAAAGCACAAGGGCTAGCCCGGGTCGATCGATCAGAGCGGAGCGCTCCTCAAAACTCAAAAGAGAGCTCCCGGCTCGATCGCGCCGTGCTCGACCACGCAGTAGTTTCCGAGCAAAGCTAGCGAGACCTGAAGAAACCCCAGGCCAGGCCCCCCTAGCCCTCTCTCTGTTTTCCCCTCCACCGTGCCTGCGTGCTACTAGCTAGCTCCGTCGTCGCAGTCGATCGGTCACAACTCACAATGCTAAGGTTCCTCGAGCTCGAGTCCTCCGGCGGCGGCGCGGCCGGCGGCTCGCTCTGGCAGGCGGCGCGCTCTGGCAGGCGGCGCTCCTCGTGGCCCTGACCGGGGTCTGGGTCCTCTCGCTGCTCGTCGTCGTCGTCCGCGCCGGACGACGACACGGCTGGCGGGAGGAGGGCGGAGACGGCGACGGGGAGGCGCCGCCGCTGGACCTGGAGGTGGGCGTCGTCAGGGACGCGGAGGCGCCGCTCACCGGCGGCGGCGGCGGGCTGCTGCGGCGACGGCGCCAGCCGCTCTGGTGGCTCTGATGGGCGCCACCGACGAGTTCTTGCCTCGGACCATGGTTTCCGGCCTCATCGTTCTCGAGTTGGTAGCGCTTGGTCGATCAGTTCAGTGCAGCAGGTAGTTACTTTTCCACAGCATGGCCGTGTGGTCTAGGCGTCTAGGATAAAGTTAGGGGTTAACCGTAGGTCGTTGTTTACTTCAGCGTTTGCATTTCGTCAGATGAACAAGGCGATCGGAGTGTCTTGTGGGTTCGTCAGTTAGGGGTTAATTCAGTGTTTGCATTTACTTCAGGTGGTTGTTCTTGTACTGCTGTCGATGTCAGCTTTGTTTGTGCAGCTCCCGAGCACCTAGCAAGAGCTCGGTTGTCTACTTGTCTGTCAAAGTAGTACTAGTTGTGGCCTGAAGCTAGCAAGGTGAAAACTGGAAACTGTCTCTGGTGCTTTCACTGGTTGCTGTTAGTGGAGCCTACATTTCCTCCAACTTGTGCATTTTCATCTTCGGATATTTATTTTCTGCTCGCTGCTACTGGGATGTGAATGTTTTTCCTCTCACGTATGTCACATGTACAGTGTTCACGGGTTAAGAAAAGAAATGTACATATTGTTTTTTTTTGCGGAAAAAATGTACATATTGTTTAGCAAAGCAATTACCGCTGTGATTTGTAAGACCGATTAAGGGCAGGTACGACGAACTTAGACTCCACGCGGTACGCCCTGCAAGTATCTTTTGACATCGTGGCCGAATAGTACTCGAATTCATTGTCCAGGGCCGATCAGTAAATAATCCCAGTGATTGCAGCCTCAAAGTTACTCCGTACCATACTAGCTGCAAAATTCTCAAGAGCAGGGTCAAACAGTTCAAAATTTCTCATTCCAAACTTCACTATTCATCTATTATATCAAATCACGTCAAATCTCTCTTCTCATGCATGGAGCACTAAACGTGGGTAAATAAAAAAAGCTAAATGCATAGTTTTGATGTACACGACGAGACGAATCTTTTGAGCGTAGTTAGGTCATGGTAGTACAACGGTTACCACAAACAAACGAAAAGCGCTACAATGTCTTATGTGACTTTTCTATCAACTTTTCGCGGGAACTAAACACAACCATGGATCGTTCGTGGGCCGGATTCTTCGAGAAAAGATAAACAAAGAAACATGTAAATGTTTGGATACAGATGCTAAAGTTTAGCACTTTAAATAAATGATAATTAGATGAATTAAACATAAACTAATTATAAAACTAATTACATAAGTCATGTCTATTTCGCGAGACGAACCTAACAAGCCTAATTTTACTATAATTAATACATAATTACATACGTTTACTGTAGCATTACATTGTCTAATCATGGTGTAATTAGGCTTAATAGAATCGTCTCGTAAATTACTCCTCGTTTATGCAATAGTTTTTAAATTAATATATATTTAATACTCCTAATTAATATATTTGTATTCGATGTGACGACGTTAAAGTTTACTGTGTGCGAAACAAACAGAGCCTAAACACATCCCAGAGAGAGAAGTAGGCCAGAGCAGAAGGTAGAAAAGATCTCCTAATGATACAGTAATTGTTGTAGCCGCTCTCGATCGACGGCACATCTCTAGCTCACACGCAGGTTCGACACGTAGCACTCGGGTGGCCGGCCGGTTTGCTAGCCCTACCCCACGCCGCCTCACTGTCCGTACCGTCCAGTCAGCAGAAAGTCATGTGCAGACGCGTCGTGCAGCAGCACCAGCACATAGCCCAGGGCGCGCGGCTCGCAGCGGCGAAAGTGCAAAACCCCAATCACAACTCACCAGTCGCCATTATCAGGTTTAGTCGCACGTCGAAAATTGACGGTGGGGGAACACAATATATAAGGCGGGAACAACTCTCACCTATCAGACTAGTCTTTTGGGTTAAGTTAGGCCTGAATCTTAGTTGGTTGTGGCTCTGGTGGACCTGGGCTGTGGGGGCGCCGGCCCGTGGGTTTAGCGGGCCGGGCCAGATTCCGCTACGCCACTCTAACAAGTGGTATCAGAGACGAAGGCCAGGAAACCTGGAAAATCTCAGGGGTCACACGCTGACGGGGGAGCCCATGAACGTCTCCGGAAGGTCAGTGATAGAAGAGTTGGACCCGATGTGTGACGGGGGAGATTGTTAGGTTTAGTTCCACATCAGAAATTGATGGTGGGGGAGAACAACATATAGGGCAGCCCTCACTTATCAAACTAGTCTTTTTGGTTGAGTTAGGCATGTGCCTTAGTTGTTTGTGGCTCCAATGAACCTGGACTTGATGGGGCGCCGGCTCGTGGGTATAGCAGGCCGGGCCGAATTCGGCTGCGCCAGTCTAACATGCACTACTTCCGTTCGAGCTCGGTGGCCTGCCACCAGGTGAGACCGAACGTGTTCGATCCGCCCGCAAGCCAATGGCCGGTCTCCGCTTCGCCGTCATCCTCCTCGCGGCCTACTGTGGCGCCCTGCTACTTGCCGCCTCGGCGTCTTCTTCTTCCACGCCGCGGCCGCCGGCGGTGTACGTCGTCGACGATGAGACCGGGCGGGCGGGCGGTGCCGCCGGGTGATAACCTTGTCACCAGAAATTTGAGTGAGCTTCAACGTGGATCCGCCCCTGCTCATCGGGTCCGCCCCTGCTCATCGGCGACGTCCTCGATACGTAACGTAACCCCGATCTCACGACACTGATGAGCTAGTAGCACCCGCGCATCGTTCGCGCGCGCCTGATGATCTGCGTTCCAGCCTTCAAGTACGGCGGCGGCGGCGACTCGGTGCTCTTGGTGCGCCAGGCCGACTACGAGCGTCATCGAGTGCACGCTCGGCCGCCCCGGGGTCTTCTACTTCATCAGCGGCGGGCCAGCGGATGGCCGTGTGCGTCGTGGTTGGCCAGCGGATGGCCTCCCTCATCGGAGCCGACGCCGGCCCCGGGGGCACCCAGCCCTCCGACGCGCCGCCGTCAGGGCACCGCCGGCTGTCTCTGGCGTAGAAGCAGTTCGCGGCGTGGGTGATCGGGTTCGCGCACTACGGGAAACCGGGTGTATGCCGAGTGTCGCCGTCTTTGCCGAGTGTATTATATCGGGCACTCGGCAAAGACTCTATTTGCCGAGTGTCCACAAGGAGGCCCTCGGCAAAGAGTGAACACTCGGCAACCAAACTCTTTGCCGAGTACCAGGACGCCGACACTCGGCAAAGATGAGCTTTGCCGAGTGTCAGGACGCTGACACTCGGCAAAGACGCCGCACGTGCTCGGCGCGTGACACGGCCGCCAACGGCCGTCGTCGGCCGTTTGGGCTGCATCCTCTTTGCCGAGTGTCAGCCTCCTGACACTCGGCAAAGCTGTGGCACGTGCTCAGCGCGCGAGACGGCCGGCAACGGTCGTGGGCGGCCGTTTGGGCTGCATCCTCTTTGCCGAGTGTTAGCTTCCAGACACTCGGCAAAGCTGTGGCACGTGCGGGCGGCTGCGGACGGCTGGACTGGCACAGCTTTGCCGAGTGTACAAAATAGACACTCGGCAAACATTTCGAAAATTTGAAAATATTTTTGAAAAAACTTGGAATTCAAACAAGAAAGTTTGAAAATTTTCAATACAAGTGTTTTTTGCACGGATGGAATAGTGGCTTTGCCGAGTGTTGCCAGCTCAGCACTCGGCAAACTTCCTATTTGCCGAGTGCTCAGCTGGTAACACTCGGCAAAGCATTCCTTTGCCGAGTGTTCTACATGAAACACTCGGCAAAGGCTGCCTTTTTTATTTAAACTTATGTTTTTGGGCTCCAAACTTTATTTTTTTCCCGTGATACTTGTCAAAGGCTATTTATATCTTATGTGGAGCTTGTGGCAAAAAGTTGAGACGATTTCGAAAAGTTTATATATACGGCCATGTCCAATCGGAGCATATCCCCATAGAAGTTTCGGAGTGTTGAGATGGAGACAACCGGATTTCGAAACGAAGTGAAGTTGAATTAGAGTTTGAGTTCATAACTTTTTCTATAGGCAATAGACGACGTAGATTGGTTCATTTGAAGTTATCATATTTTTTCGGACCCATTTGATATTTTTTAAATTATTTTTACGCCCTTCTCCGCATGAAATAATGAAATATATGAAGGAATTATTAGATATATATGCTTCAAATAATGAAAACATTTCATCTAAGCATAAAATGTGCATTGTTGAATGAATTTGACAAGATATTTTGATGTGTATTTGACCGAATTTGAAAAATTTGGTATGTAAGAATTGGTCTGGGAAATGTTTGCCGAGTGCTACACTCGGCAAACAAGACCTTTGCCGAGTGTCAGAAAAGAGACACTCGGGAAAGAGCACCTTTGCCGAGTGCTCTCCTTGGGGCACTCGGCAAAGAGGCCATGTGGGCTGGCCGGCCCGCGGCCGTGCGGGCCACGTCATTGGCCGACGTGGCACCTTTGCCGAGTGTAGGCACTCGGCAAAGGCCTGTTTGCCGAGTGCCCTGGGCCAGACACTCGGCAAGCATGCCACGTGGCCCACCTCTTCGGCCTTCCACGGCCACGTCAGCGGACAGATCTGTTTGCCGAGTGTCCTAGATCGGGCACTCGGCAAACAGGCCACGTATCAGATCTGTTTGCCGAGTGCCCGATCCAGGGCACTCGGCAAACAGGGGGTTGGGCCGGGGGACTTTACCGCCCACACGGCCGCCCCAACCCACACACGCCTCTCTCCCCGCCCGTCGCCTCTCTCCCCGCGCCGCCGCCTCTCTCCCCGCCCGCCGCCGCCGCACGCCGCCACCGCCGCCGCCGCACGCTCTGCCGCCACTGCTTCCCGCCGCCGCCACCGCTCCCCGCACGCGACGCCGGCCGCCGCCTCCGCCCGGCCCGGCCGCCGCACCGGCCGCCGCCTCCGCCCGTGCCCACGCCGTCCCCAGCCGTCCCCGCCCGGCCCCGGCCGACCGTCCCCGCCCCGGCCCCGGCCCCCGCCCCCGCTCCGGCCCCGGCCCCGGCCCCGGCCGGCCGTCCCCGGCCCCGGCCCCCGCCCCCGCCCCGGCCCCGGCCCCGGCCGGCCGTCCCCGCTCCGGCCCCGGCCGGACGTCCCCGGCCCCGGCCGTCCCCGCCCCGTCCGCGTCAGCCCCGGCCCGGCCGCCGCGCAGGCCGGCCCGTCCCCGCTCCTTCCCCGGCCGCCGGCTCGTCCTCCTGTCCCCGCGCCCGCCCATCTCGTGTAGGTACCCCGCCCGTCCGCTTGTTACCTTTGTTAATTTGTTCATTTTGCTGCAAAACTAGGATGTGGTAGTTGCTATTTTTGTGGTAGGAAGTAGTAATATGAATTTCTTTGTGAAATTATGAAATTGATGTGAAATTGTAGTTGTTAGATTTAGAATTGGTATACTTTGAATTGCTTGATTTTTGGTAGAATTGAGTAATGAATGTGGTTGTTGGCCTTTGTTTTGCTATCAAATGGATTAGGCCATGTCAAACAAGTGCCATGAATATTGTGTATGTGATTGTCGGCCTTCGTGCCGTGTTTTTTTCAGGATGTGTGGTTTCAGAAACCTCCCCGTGTAGAGGAGGTGCTGCCGAATTTTTTATTTGACAAAAATTTGTTTTTATTTCAGTGAGGCTGTTGCACCATCTTCTACTTGGACCCCGACGCCGCACGTTGTTCCCCGCCGTCTGCACCGACACGAGCGTCACCGACTCGCCCGCCGTCGAGCCCGTAGGTGAGCACATGCAAAACCATACGCGCTCAGTTTTTTAGTTGTGTACCTTCTTCATCTCTTGTATTTATCTTTACCGTGTGGCTTCTTTGCCATGTTCTTGCGTTTCCTACAGTAAATAAGATGAAGGGTCATCTTCCTCTTGCGTCTTGAGAAAGATGATATGACATCTTATTTACTGTATGATACGCAAAAACATGACAAAGAATTCATACCGTACATTTAAATACAACAGGCCAAGATTGTGCACAACTGTGTCACGTAACCTAGTTAGGCGTCTCCCGTTCGAAAGAGATACAGTTGTGAATATGTGAATCATTGCATATGTCTAACCGTATCTGTTTCGAATTGTCCACGTTTTTGGACAGCTCGAGGATGTGTAGCTGGGTAGTTTCCATGCTCTACTCGTACCGAGGCTGAGTTTCGGCATCATCTCCCTGTTGTTCTCCGAATACACAATCTCCGTAATTGGACGTGTATTTGGAGAACAGCGGGGAGGTGCTGCCGAAATTCCGTCTTGGATACGAGTAGAGCATGGAAACTACCCGTCTACACATCCTCGGGTGGGATTAGGACCTATCTTTACCTATTAGACATAAAGCTAGCATCCGGTAGATGCATTTATTATTATAAATTTGGTATGAAAGAAATTTATTGCTCGGTGATATGTAAAGGGATGGATGACCGTGAGTGGATGTACACTGGCCGCTCAAGTAAAGGTGAATGTACAGATGAATGGATTGCCAAGACTGATGCGTTCTTGAAGCAAGCTTTTGCCAATGCGAAAGGGGTGCCAACTACTTTCTGTCCATGCATGGTTTGCGACAATCGTAAACGCCAAACAAAAGTTGTCATGGGTAAACATCTCGTCAGGAATGGATTTACGGAGAACTATACTCGGTGGACACGCCATGGTGAAGCCGTTGATCGTGTGAGAGACGAGGCCGTGAGGCAGCGCATCGAGGAGTTTGATGATGAGGCAGGGGTAGGGGACATGTTGCATGACTACGACGAAGCACACTTCAATGATGGACCTAGGGAGGAGGAGCCGGAGGCCACTGCAAAAGCTTATTATGACATGTTGTCAGCGGCACAACAACCACTTCACTCGCACACTAAGGTTTCTCAATTGGATGCCGTTGCACGTCTGTTGGCCGTCAAGTCCCAGTTTAGCTTGGGTCGAGACGCCTTTGACCACATCCTGACAATTTTGGGTGGCCTCCTTCCGGAAGGTCACGGCTTGCCAAAGAACATGTACGCGGCACAGAAACTTCTAAATGCACTTAAGATGCCGTATCAGAAGATACATTCTTGTCCGAATGGATGCATCTTATTTAGGAAAGAATTTGCGGACGCAAAGCAATGTCCGAAGTGCAAGGCTTCTAGATTCGTGGAGATAGTCGGTGCTGATGGTAAGAAGAAGCAAAGCAAAATACCCGTGAATATCCTACGGTACCTTCCACCTATACCGAGGATCCAACGGCTTTACATGACCGAGGACTCCGCGAAACAGATGATATGGCACAAAAGTGGAGTGCGATACAATCCTGATAAGCTCGTACATCCATCCGATGGTGAAGCATGGAAGCACTTTGATGGGATTCATCATGACAAGGCTAGAGAGGCTCGGAATGTGCGTGTTGCGTTGGCAACAGATGGGTTCAACCCGTATGGAATGACGGCTGCCCCATACTCTTGTTGGCCAATGTTTGTGATCCCACTCAATCTCCCCCCCGGTGTCCTATTTCAATGGCAGAACATCTTTTTGTCGTTAATTATTCCTAATTACCCGGGGAAAAATATGAGCGTGTATATGGAGCCTCTTGTTGATGATTTGGACCGTGCTTGGGAGGAAGGTGTATGGACATATGATCGAGCTACAAAAACAAACTTTAAAATGCATGTCTTCTACCAGTACTCCCTGCATGACCATCCGGCGTATGGGATATTCTGCGGCTGGTGTGTCCACGGGAAGTTCCCATGTCCAATATGCAAGGCATCTCTGAAGTTCATCTGGTTGACCAAGGGTGGAAAATATTCATGCTTCGACAAACATCGTCAATTTCTCCCTCTTGAACACGAATTCAGACAAGATATCAAGAACTTCACGAAAGGTGTAAGGGTTCTAGACCCTGCACCACACATGATGACAGGTGCGGATGTTCGTGCAGAGTTAGACGCTCTCGAGGTCGGGGAGGATGGCCGTTTTGTGGGATATGGCGAGCAACATGCATGGACTCATAAGTTGGGCCTATGGAAGCTCCCGTACATGGCAGACCTTCTGCTTCCACATAATGTTGATATGATGCACACTGAAAAGAATCTTGCCGAGGCACTTTGGGGTACAATCATGAACATTCCTGATAAAACCAAAGACAATACCAAGGCTAGAGTGGATCAGCAGCGGTTATGCAATAGACCGAAGCTAAATATACCACCTCCCAGGGACGGCAAAACATGGAAAAAACCTAAGGCCGATTTCGTTCTCGATAATGACCAAAAGAGGGAAGTGCTAAGTTGGTTCCAAACATTGAAATTTCCTGATGGGTATGCAGCGAATTTGAAGAGGGGAGTGAACTTAACTACTCTAAGGATCAACGGGCTCAAGAGTCATGACTACCACATATGGCTTGAGCGGCTTCTTCCGGTGATGGTTCGAGGCTATGTCCTCGAGCATGTCTGGCAAGTGCTGGCGGAGTTGAGCAATTTCTTCCGTCAGCTGTGTGCTAAGGAAGTATCGAAGCCCATGCTTGTAGAAATGGAAAAGCTTGCTCCCGTGTTGCTATGCAAGTTGGAGAAGATATTTCCACCGGGCTTTTTCAACCCGATGCAGCATATGATTCTGCACCTTCCGTATGAGGCACGAATGGGAGGGCCTGTGCAGAACCGGTGGTGCTATCCAATTGAAAGATGTCAGAAGGTTCTTCGAACTAAATGCAAAAATAAATGCAAGATTGAAGCATCTATTGCAGAGGCATACATTCTCGAGGAGGTGTCAAACTTCACGATGAAGTATTATGCTGACAACCTCCCTAACGTGCACAATCCACCGCCTCGTTATAATGTTGACGAAGTTGAATCGAACCTCAGCCTTTTCCGAGGGCAACTAGGAAGTGCAAGTGAAGGCACCAACAAAAATTTGACAAATGCAGAGTGGCGCGCTATCATGCTCTATGTGCTCACCAATCTATCCGAAGTTGAGCCATACATGCGGTAAGTTCAGAACGATCTTGTTTTCAAGTACCTAGCCACTATTCTGCATCCAACACTCTTGTTTCTCGTTCATACAGGGAATTTCTTGATCAATTCTGGCGTAATAGGAGGGCTCCTACCCCACACGAAGTTGATGACCTTCTTAAACATGGAAACCCAAATTTTATTTCTTGGTTCAAACGGAAGGTACACTTAATTTCAGTCTTGTCCTAAATTCGACGTTACTGAAGTCGTGTCATTAATATAACAAACATGCCTGGTCGAACTCGCAGGGCCAATCCGATGGGTCTATGAGTGTCGAGTTGAGACAGATCGCCGATGGTTATGCGTATAAGGTCAAGTCATTTACCGCATATGACGTTAATGGTTATCGTTTTCGCACAACAAGTCATGAGCAGAGGATGCCCAATCGAAGGACTACAAGTACCGGAGTCTATACTCCAGGCTCTGATGGGGTCGATTACTATGGGAGACTTGAAGAAATATACGAGCTTAATTTTGGTGGAAGCAAACCTCTTTCTCCTGTTATCTTCAAATGTCATTGGTTTGATCCTTCAGTGGTGAGACGAACCCCTAGTCTTGGGCTAGTCGAAATTCGACAATCATCTGTCTTACCTGGAGATGATGTCTATATAGTGTCTCAACAAGCCACCCAGGTGTATTATTTGTCATACCCGTGCAAAAAGGACAAAAGGCTTGAGGGTTGGGACGTTGTATACAAAGTGTCGCCACGTGGTAAACTACCAGTCCCAAACAATGAAGATTATAACATAGATCCAAACACCTATGATGGAGAGTTCTTCCAAGAAAATGGGCTAGAAGGGTCTTTTGAGATAGACTTAACCCAAGCGGTCGAAATGGATTTAGACTCAGAAATGTTTGTTGACGAGGACACTGGAGATGTGGTTCATAATGCTAAGGAGGTAGAGTTACTAGAGCGATTACAATTAGGCAATGACGAAGACGACGACATTTCTCCGCCTTTGGAGGACGACCATGAACATCTCGAAATGTACGATAGTGATGATGCGACCGTTGATCCAGATAATCCTGATCCGGATGATTATTTCTAATAAAAGTACGTTTATATATTGCATCATCTCTGTCTAATAGTTTATGTTGGGTCATATTTCTTATATATTACACGTTTTTCTAATTATTTATGTTTATATGTGAAATCTAATAATTGTATGTTTTTGTTGATCGCAGGTGATTGGACCAATATGGTGGGTCGTGGCGGTGCGATGAGGAACGTCATGTCGTTGTACCGGAAGTTTAAAGATGGGGGGTCCGAGGCAGCTGGGTCGTCTGGTGCCAAGGGGCGAAAGAAGAAGGCCACAGGCGGGGGGCGAGGCAGGGGCAAGAGGCGAGAGCGGACCCCCGTACCTTCGTCGTCTTCGTCCGACGAGGACTTTGTTCCTTCGGCGGTGGACACTCGGGCCGGGGAGCACGAGTACCGCGAGGACGAGGAGCACGAGGCAGCGGAGCACGTGGCCGAGGAGCACGGGGCCGAGGACCCCGAGGGCGAGGACGTAGAGGGGTCCACCTCCTCTGAGAACTCGGCCCTTTGGCAGCGAGGCCCCTCGCAACTCCCGAAGCGCCCGATACCCATGGAGCGTCGCCCCATGATCGCACCCAGCCCTCCAAGGTAAGTAATTTTAGATGTTACACAGACCTTCTCGTTTCATATTCATATGTTGGAAATCACAATATGCACTAACAATTTATCTTAATCACTTGGGCAGGAATTGGGTGATGGTCACCCCAGGCGCTGGTCACGCCCGCAAAGTCAACGGCATCCTGGGTCTTCTTTGCAGGGAGCTGTTTCCGGGTCTGGTGACCATTGGCGGCAGGGAGGAGCCGGCTTACACCTTTGACCACTACGTCGCCGCTGGCGATCAGGAGGACCGGGAGCGCAGGATCTTCAACAACAAGGCCGAGCGGGTAAAGGGAGAGCTTTGGGTAAGTATTCGTTGCACTACACTGCTCAACACAACACTTTCATTGAACAATCTACAAATAATGCAACATTCATCGTGTATATGTGCGCAGGACTTTTACAGATGCGCCCCGGGACAGGAGGCTTCGGCGGATGCTGTGGCACATGCAGCCTGCTGGAAGCTTGTCAAGGACCTGCACTACGAGGCGCGCGTGCAGGCCGTAATTGATTATTTCGCGGCACTCAAGATCTCCGTGAAGAAAACGGAGGCAAGAAACATGAAGTTGACCAAGGAGCAGTATCTGGCGGTATGTAAATCGATACTGTTTTATTCTAAGATTAAGTACTCTAAATTCGATCTTGTTATATGTCGTACACTTGATGTCTTGTAGGCGATTCCGTGGTGGTGCGCCCCGCATCCCACGTGCTGGGAGGTGATAGTCGACAAGTGGTGCAGCGCCGAGTGGGCCGCTCAGCACGACCTTTGCCGAGAGCGGCGTTTGCTGATGCCCGGTGTCTCACACCATCAGGGCAGCCTTAGCCTCGAGGAGTACAGGGCCAAATGGGTACGCCGAGTCATTTCTATATTCGCTCACTCTATTCTGTGTAATTACTAATTCATATTGTTTGTTTTTTCAGTCGGCGTCACATGGTGGTGCGCCTTGCTCACAGCTCGAGGCTTTTGCTATGGCCCACAAGGGCAAGGCGACCTCCGACGTCCGGTACAACCCGGAGGACGGGCCCGCGGCATACAGCAACGCCAGCGTCCACAGTCGCCTGACAGCATATCAAGAGGTCGCGAAGGAGGTCCACGGGCCAGACTGGGATCCGACCGCCCACGACATTGATGGAGAAGTGGTCATGAGGGCGGGAGGAGGCAAGAAGCACGGGCGGTACTTGATCGCCAACAACACCATCGACACGGCCTCTACCCCCACACTCTCCCAGATTCGAGCCAGGAGCACGAGCTCTTCAGCGGCTATCCGCCAGCCTCTTCCTGGTTCACACTTCGGGATGCAGGCACTCCAGGTTATTTCTATTTCTATCTTTGTACGTGAAGTTTGCTTACGTTTATAATGTATTATAACAATGTGATTGAATATTGCAGGCCCGGTTGGATGAAGAGACGGAGAGACGGAGGCAGCTGGAGTTGGAGGTGCAGCAGATACGGGAGGCGGAGGCCGAGAAAGACAGGCAGAAGGAGGAGGCCAAGCGGGCGAACCGAGTGTGGCAGGAGCAGGTATTTGCCTACCTGCAGAGCATTGGCCAGCGCGTGGGTGAAGGTCCGCCGCCGCCGATGCCACCACCGCCTCCACCACCACGTGTTCCTATTTCTCCCGTGAGTCACTTGAGAACCCTATGATTTCATTTCACAACTCATTTCTGTCCAAAATCTTGTAACACACACCACTAATCTCTTTTAGGCAGGCTCCTGGCTCGGCCGCGTCGAATGACGGCCCTCAAGACGAAGACCTTGCGGCGCGGGCGGTTAGATCGTTGTTCGGACCCCCTCTTCCGTGAGTGATGGATGTTGGACTTTGTAACATATGAATGATGGATGATGGATGTTTGGATATTGAATTTGTGACATTTCTGTGATGTTGGATGGTTTAGTGACTTATATGTGTTTGTTTATGGTTGTTTGATGGTTTAGTGGCTATATATATATATATATGAATTGCCTGTGATGCCTATTATAAACTGCCTGTGATGTTTTTGTTGAGGGGTCCTTTTAACGCAAAAAATTAATAAAAACAGGAAAAAATTTGAGCCTTTGCCGAGTGTTACACTCGGCAAAGAGGTGTTTTGCCGAGTGTATTGGCTTTAACACTCGGCAAAGAGGCTGTTTCTGTCATTTCTGGAACAGCCTTTGCCGAGTGTTCCTGCTTTACCGAGTGTCTTGGCTTTTACACTCGGCAAATATGCAACCTTTGCCGAGTGTTAAAGCCCTTACACTCGGCAAAGGGTTGTCCGGGGCCTGCCCCCTAACCGGGCTTTGCCGAGTGTCGGGGTCCAACACTCGGCAAAGGCTGGTGTCTTTGCCGAGTGTGACACTCGGCAAAGGCTCCGTTAGCCCTAACAGCCGTCCACGGACGGCGCCGGGCCGTCTGTTAGTGCTTTATTTTGCCGAGTGCTGGCTTTGCACTCGGCAAAGCCTTTGCCGAGTGCCCGACAGAAGACACTCGGCAAAGGGCCTGTTTACCGACACGAGCTATGCCGTAACCCCTTTGCCGAGTGTTACACTCGGCAAAGCCTTTGCCGAGTGTATTTCGGGGTTTGCCGAGTGCCCCAGGCACTCGGCAAACTCCGGGTTTCCCGTAGTGGCGGCCGGGTTTCTTTTGTTCTATGTGAGCATTTGGTTCTTCGTATGCTGCAACAATGGCGACTATAATCGAATAACCGACGAGCATGGATTGTTTTCCAGTGCTAGCTTGCTGATTGGAAACATTTTTCCCCTTTGTTCTGCGCTTTTGGTAGATGCTGTTCTTTAAGACCCTGGTGGGCTGAATTATGTGAAGTTCATCGATCTGTTGTTTTTTGTTTGCTCCCTTCTATGAATGGGTATCAACTATCAAATGAAAACTGTAGTTTTGCAGTCTTGTGGATGAAAAGACTGGATTGCTATCATAATAATTCATCAGAGATAAAACCACATTTTGAAAGAAAGAAAAGTGGCGGAAAGAACAGATAGACAAGGACGAACGCGTTCAGTGGTCGAGAAGTGTCACGTCACAAACTTAGGGTTTGATATCTAGTATTAGCTCGGTGCAGGATGGGTGTCGAACCAACCACTTTAGCTTGAAAAGGGAGGTGAATGACCTACCCACTTATTTCAATGGTGAAATTTAAAAAACGAGAGCAATCGATATGTTTGGCTATGGCCGTGTTTCATTGCCTCCGGCAATATTTTGTCAAAGACAATCATGTCTGCATGTAGTATTAAATGAAATCTTTTTGCCAAATTTTTGTAGGGATGAGTGCAACTTTGCTACAATAATACTACAGTAACCATCCTCTAATCGTGCGGTCAAAGGCCTCATTAGATAGGTCTCGTGAAATAGTCTAATGCCGTGAGGGTAGTTTTATAAACTGACTTTATTTAATATCCTTAATTTTTGGTCAAAGGGCCGGCACTCTTTTATCAACCCCAAAGAAACATGGCCTATGAGCCACGCGCTGCTGCAGACGCTGCAGAACTGTGTATCCCAACAGGTGAAAACCACGCGCTGCTGGAGAGATTCTCTATCACATCAAAATGTCATAACATGTATGGGTACTAATTGTAGATGAAATCAAAAACTAATTGCACGTTTTTGTTGTACTCTGCGAGACGAACATTTTGAGCCTAATTAATCAATTTTTAGATAATTTTTCAAAATACAAACGAAATGCTACAGTGGCGCAATGATTGCATGATAATATTCTTTTGCAACGATATTATATAAAATTTTAAGAAAAAATTTGAAGTAGAAATACTAAATTGATTGCATGACAACATTAGTTTACAAACGACATTATGCATGAAAACATGTTCATTTTATTGAGAGAGGACGGCTCTTAAATAATTGAATCAACTAGATTTTTTTAGGAAAGTATACTTGTATATTGAGCTGGGGATGGGCGAGAATTGGGATTCGTTGGGAATTTTGGTGGAGAGGAGACATGCACAGGCCATTCAACGCGTGGATAAATTTGTTTTAGGAAAAAAAACCCCAGCAAAGGCAGCAATTTCCTGAAAGATGCGCAAAGGATCGCTGCACTTGTATCAGTCCAAAGCATGCCGCTGGTCAAATAATACTCCTACAAGTTTTAGTCATGTAGTTGTTTCTTCTTCCTCAGCTCTTAGTAGTTCTTTCAGCTTTGCTTTGTCGTGGGCAGTCTAGACTGTTCTCTAGGTTGCGGCGTGTTAGTTCTCCATGACGAGTCGTTTGTAATTGTTCTTTTTTCTTCTGTTCCTTGTTCAATAGTGTTTGATTTTCTTCTAATAAAAATTCGTCAAACCTCTTGCCGTCTCTTAGAAAAAAAAGTTCTAGCAGCATTTTTTGTTTGAGGACTAACTCTACACTCTAGACGCCAGGGCCAGCATCCCACACGAGTGTTCGACACGCACACGCACTAGCTAGCTATATGGATGCAGAATGCTTTGCACCGAAGCCAGCAGATAGGCACCGTATGAACGTAGCCGTTGTAGCCTGTACCCTGTAGTCTTTGCCTTGCATACATGATGCGCTGCGAATATCTGATTTCCCATGAAACGAATGAAAGCTTTGGCGCAGGAAGGAAGGAAAGAATAACTGATGGAAGGCAAGCTTTTACGGTGCGCCATACTAGCAGGTGCTAGTATTGTAGTATAACAACCTAGATATTAGCAGGGGTATTATGATAACATGAACAAAAATTCCACACGGATAAAGCGACGAACGCCAGTGACTAAAATGAAATGAAAGGATACAAATGAAAATAAAGTAGGAGAGACAGAAACAATGAAATGAAAAATTAAAGATATGTCATAATTACATATCTGTCATTCTAAACTTAATAAAGATATGTCAAAATTACAAATATGTCATTTTATTTTTTTTCCGCAGTACCCTTATACTACATATACTACTAAACACAATTACAGTAGTATACAATTAATCTGGACAGCCCGATCTTTACATATTAGTCATTCGATCTTTACGTACTTGTCCTTTTTAAGGCTATTATGACGCACCGTAAAAGAACTCGTCGGAGGAAGGGCGATCGACGTGGAGGCGCCGCGGCAGCAGCAGGAGCAGGAGCTGGAAATGGCCAGCGCCAGGAAAGAGTGAACGGCGACGCCGGACGCGCCCGCGAGCGGCGGCGGCCAGGGTGCTAGATCATCTCGATCTGTTCAGCAAAACTAGATCATCTCGATATCAATGCCTGGCTGGTTTCATTGCTTGGACTTACTACCCATGTCGGTTTACTTGTATAGTCGGCGTGTTGACGACACTACCAGAATGATCAACATCTGCACCGGGTGGGAAAGCCCTTTAGCACCGGATTTTCCACCCGGTGCAACTAATCCGAGGCTAAAGGGGTACCCCTTTAGCACCGGGTGCAGCCACGACCCGGTGCTAAAGGGCCTGCCCCGCAGCGCCTTTAGCAGGGCCTTTAGCACCGGGTCGTGGCTGCACCCGGTGCTAAAGGGCCTGTCTTTAGCACCGGTTGCTGTCTGCAACCGGTGCTAAAGGCCCCGGATTTCTTTTTTTTTTGCTTTTTTCAGTAGCCATGCATGCAAGTCTATATACGTATATATTCTAATACGTGTATTCTAATGCGTATTCGGCCGACTCTATATTCATATTAGTTGACATTTCATCAAAATAGAAGACATATATATTACAAAAGTAGATATTCATGCATGTCAACTCGAGTTATATATATTTAAACTGTATTTTCTACTTAATTAAGATTGACGACTAGCTTGTTGGACTGTCCGGCACGTCCTCCAGTATTGGCGAGTGGAATTCTCCTCGAGGATTGACGACCTCGTCCCAGATCCATCCGACGAGCTGTTCTGCAATTGCGTCAATTCTTTCTAGCTCTAGGGACTCTTCCTTCAGGTTCAACATCTATAATTTACAAATAATTGAAAGATATTTAATCCGCCGAGTTGGAGACAATAATTGTGCACTTAATAATAATGGAAATGTGTTTATTATTACGTACCATAATATCGTGTTGTGTAAGCTTTTTATGTCCCCAATTCCACATGTAATCGCAAACATAGTATGCACATAAATTATTTCTCGGCCCCTGTTTGGCACACTGTTGACCAAAAGAAATTAAGTAAAATTCATATAATATATTAGCCGAGGCATACATGTACAAATTACTTGCTTACCGGAAAGCCAATGTTCCATTTTAGTGTTTCATGTTGAATACCCGGGTGTTCTTGACGAAATTGAATCCAGGCCCTGCGAACAAAAAAATTGAGTTAAGTCATTGCAAGTGTAAGGGGTGAATTAAGTAGGGGAAAATATACATCACCTTGTCATCATGTCCATGATGTTCTGTAGTTTTTCTTTTGGAGTGTGCAATGAATCAAAGACGTTCACGACACCCCGGTCAGGACACAATATTATTAGGAACCAGTGGAATCTGTATACATGTATACATTATAATCAGAAATGAAATAGTACACAGACAGTATAAGAAGAAGCCTGTGTATGTACTCACTCGATGTTGTACGGGATTAGTATGGAGTCGCAGTAATTTTGTTTCTTAATGTACTTGTATAGATTTGCATATGTTTCCTCAGGATTCATAAATATCATATTTTCACTTATCCTTCGAGGATCCACGAAACCAACGTCATATATCCCGGATCTCCGACATTTTTGAATCTCCATTCTGCATATGTTAAGCAATAAGTAAAGCCCGCGTCAGCATAGATTAGAATTATTGTTTTCAAACTATGAATTATAAGCAACAACAAAGTACTTACAGTGTCCAACAGGTGATCAAATCCACGTCCATGGCGTCGCGGTGGTACAGCTCATATATATCCTTAAACCTCAGCCAGACCCAATCCTCGTCACCATTGTAGAAATCATGGTCCTTCACGCCTACTTTGATCATGCGCCGTTTATTCCTTTCTTGATTCTTCCAAGTACCACTCATGGAATTGGCGCATCTTCGTCTGTAGCTTGCTCTCCATTTCAGGAATTGATTCGCTAAGGGTTCGCTAAGGGTGTCAGTGCGCGAAAAACGGATTCGCTAAGGGGTTCGGGTGCGCGGTGGGTTCGGGTACGCGATAGAATTTCCGATAATAAACATTTTCGATAGTATACATTATACAAACATATAACATTTCCAATATACATTTAAATGAAGCACATATATTTCTAATATACATAGAATTTCCAATATACATTTAAATGAAGCATTTTCCAATATACATTTCAAACATATAACATTTCCAATATACATGTCAATGTAAATATCTCCAATACATTTAAATGAAGCATTTTCCAATATACATTTCAAACATATAACATTGACAATATACATTTAAATGAAGCACATATATTTCTAATATACATAGAATTAAAAATAATTGATAAGAAATATATACATTTAAATGAAGCACATATATTTCTAATATACATAGAATTAAAAATAATTGATAAGAAATATATACATTTAAATGAAGCACATATATTTCTAATATACATAGAATTTCCAATATACATTTAAATGAAGCATTTTCCAATATACATTTCAAACATATAACATTTCCAATATACATTTCCAATATACATTTCCAATATACATTTCCAATATACATTTCCAATATACCATAAGTTTCATATTGTATCTGTTGATTGTGTGAAAAAAGAGCCGATCAAATTTGGTTTATTAACATGTAGCAGCAGCAGCCGCAGCACCGGTGGCAGTAAAAGGGACAAGAAGCATTCTCGTCATGGTGGTAGCAGCAGCAGCAAAAAGGATAGGAAGCAATCTCACCACAGTACCGGCGCGGGGACGAGGGGCGCCGGCGCGGGGACGACGAAGGCGGCGGGGACGACGGGCGGCGGCGGCGTGGGCGCGGCCGGGGACCACGGGTGGCGGCGGCGTGGGCGCGGGGACGACGGGCGCGGGGACGACGACGGCGGCGGGGACCATGGGTGACCACGGCCGGGCGGCGGCGGGGACGACGGGCGGCGGCGGCTGAGGAGACGAGGCGGCGGTTTCTGTGGCGTCGATCTGTGAGACGAGGGCGAAGTGAGGGAGGGGAGAGGTCCCCGGCCTATATAGGTCCGGGGCATTTAGCACCGGGTGCAGCCACGACCCGGTGCTAAAGGCCCCCCCTTTAGCACCGGGTCTTCCCACCACCCGGTGCTAAAGGTCTTTTAGCACCGGGTCTTCTACACCCGGTGCTAAAGGGGGTAACTGTGTGCCAGACGAAGGCCTTTAGCACCGGGTGCAGCCACGACCCGGTGCAAAAGGCCCCCCCTTTAGCACCGGGTCTTCTACACCCGGTGCTAAAGGCCGTAACTAGCGCCAAACGAAAATTGGAGGCCTTTAGCACCGGTAATCCGGTGCTAAAGGCCCCAAATTTTCGTTTGGCGCCCAGTTTCCAAACCGGCCTTTAGCACCGGGGGCTACAATTTGGGAATCTTATAAATATAGTTTTTAATATATAGTTATTAATACTTGTTTTAATTCAGTTATTAATACCTATTAAAAATATATATTAAATAAGAAAATCTTATAAATTACTAGAAAATCAATATAAAATTCTAGAAACTCTTATAAATTAATAGAAAATCTTATAAATTAATAGAAAATCTTATAAATTACTAGAAAATCTTATAACTTTATAGAAAATCTTATAAATTACTAGAAAATCTTATTAATTACTAGAAAATCTTATAAATTACAAAAATTGATAACTAAATGAAAGATTTTGGAACATTAAATGGTCTCAGATGAAAAAGTCATGAATACCAAAATTTCATATCTCATCAAGATCTACAATCTTTATTTAAGTCATTTTTGCATTTGAGAAAGTGGTAGTATACATTGTTCATTAATCCTAGATTCACTCGCATAATTTCTAAAACTTTGTTAGAGACTTGTCAAATTTGTACTACATGTTATTACCCATTTTGAAAATGACAAAATGACCTAAATAAAGATTGTAGATCATGATGAAATATGAAACTTTGGTATTCATCACTTTTTCATTTGACATCACCTAGTGTGAAAAAAACCTTGGTTGTAGTTGTCATTTTTAATTCAAAATTTGGATTGTTCAAACACGAGAAGATTTTTCAAAATAATAACATTAATAAGTTTCATAACTTGATAGAGTATGATTTTAGGAATTTTTAGGAAGAAAAATGATCTTTTTTGAAGTTTGTACGAGGGAGAACGACTAGTTACAACTTTTATACAGAGATTAAAAAGAAAAATTGTTCTTGTTCATCCAGTGACGTGGCTCGTGTGCGCCCGGTGACGTGGCCAGCTGCCGCACGGCCTCCGTGGCCAGGCCGGTCTTTGGCCCCGCCGCACGGCCCCCACGGCCCGGTCGTGGCCTTTAGCACCGGGTGCAGCCACGACCCGGTGCTAAAGGCCCTTAGGCCCGGTCGGTGCTAGAAAATCTTATAAATTAATAGAAAATCTTATAAATTACTAGAAAATCAATATAAAATGCTAGAAAATCTTATAAATTAATAGAAAATATTATAAATTACTAGAAAATCTTATAACTTACTAGAAAATCAATATAAAATGCTAGAAAATCTTATAAATTAATAGAAAATATTATAAAGCTTATAAATTAATAGAAAATCTTATAAATTAATAGAAAATATTATAAATCTTATAAATTAATAGAAAATCTTATAAATTAATAGAAAATATTATAAATTTATAAGATTTATAAGATTTTCTATTAAATTATAAGATTTTCTAGCATTTTATATTGATTTTCTAGTAATTTCTAAAACTACATTACTATAAGCCTTATAACTATTCACAAGTCATAAAAAACAAAATACTAACTAGCTTGCCTTCTCTCTCCATTTAAAACACAACATGAACACTCTCTCCACCATGAACTCAAGCTCTCTCCTCTCTCTCCTCCAAGAACACAAGCTCTCTCTAGCTAGCTTTACTTTGATTCACAAATCCCTCTATTTCTAAATCATAGAAGGATTACAAGCTAAATAAAACATTAGAGAATGAAAGAGTGTACCTTGTAGTGCTCCTTAGATGAGTAGAATCTTCACAAATTTTAAAAAAAATTTGGGCAGCACCTCCCCTCCCACGGCCGAGCAGCATGAACACAGCGCCTAAGTGTTCAGCTGGCTCGGGCGGGGGAGGAAGAAGCCCCTATATTCAAACACATTAGCACCGGGTCGTGGCAAGACCCGGTGCTAATGTGCACCCTTTAGCACCGGGTGCAGCCAGCAACCGGTGCGAAATGGCCTCGGCACATCAGCACCGGTTGCTAGCTGCACCCAGTGCTAAAGGGGGCGCATTAGCACCGGGTCTTGCCACGACCCGGTGCTAATGTGTCCGCCCGTACACGTCCACGCGCCGCCCCCGCTCCTAGCCGTTGGACCCGGTGCTGAAGCCCCATCAGCACCGGGTCCAAAAATGGCCGAGGCGGAGGAGGCGGGCGGATGTGAAGGATTCTAGTAGTGCAAGCAGTAAGCAAGTAGCTAGAGCTGGATTTGTCCGAGCTAGTAATTGTACGTTTCATGCCACCACTGAGCTAGCACCAAGACCGGCCACTTCCGCATGGTCGGTCGTTGCTTGTACTACTTAATTATACTTAGTGGCGCTTTTGTTGCTGAAGCATACACATTACACCTCCGATCCTTCAAATTAAACTAATAATAACGAGTTAGTTTCTCGTTAATGATGACATGCATGGTATCGTGGTCGAGTTAACTGTTCATGACCGTGATTGGAGAGCAATGCAATGATCGACTAGCTGACGTCTGAAAATGACCGCCTTCCAAATTTCATACAAGGAACCGAGCAGCCCAGGGAGGAGCAAAAGGGACCCCATCCAGGCATCCAGCCATCCTGATGCACGCGTTGGCCGCTCCATCAGTGCTCACATGCACACTGTCCATACGCCCACCGAAACGCGTGCTGTCGTGCCGGCACTTACCACCTGCAGCGAGCTCTGCAGGCTTTTCGGCACACTGCACTGCAGCAGTTGCACAGAAAAATACTCCGTATGTGCTAGGGCCTTGATACACCGGCTGGCAAGCTAGTCAGCAGCCGGCTGACTGGGACCAGACCACGGCGCAGTTTCCCTGCAATTTCCCGTCCTTGCCGCCGGCGTGCTCTCGCCGTCTCCAAAACCCCGTCTTTGCAGCGTGCGCACATAGCTACATACAGTGCATAGACACGGAACGCGCCAGTCCCTGCAGAGTGCAGACTCCTCCCAGCTGTCAGCTCAGAGCACACGCTCGCTCCAGTGTTGGAGTTCGGTGGCCGGTCTGCTGCAACCGCGAGCTAGATCGTGTCCTATCTGCAGCTAGCTGCACTCGATCCATGGCCAGCCTCGCCCCACTCGTCGTTGCCTTTGCTGCGGCCGCCTCCTGCGGCGTCGTCCTCCTCCCCGGCGCCTCGGCGGCGGCGTACGTCGTCGGCGACGCCATGGGGTGGTCGGTGCCGCCGGCCAACGCCACCGACGCGCTCAACAAGTGGGCCATCAGCCACCGCTTCCACGTCGGCGACGTCCTCGGTAACTAAAGAAACTCCCATTCTAGCCATTTCTTGCTTCATTCTCTCATGCCAGTGTGCCGTGCCACTAAATTCCGAGCGTGATCGATGGCCGCGTCTGATGCTAGCTACCGCATTCAATTCCGTTCAGATTTCAGGTACTCGAAGAACGACGACTCGGTGCTCCTGGTGGTGCGCCGCCGCGACTACGACGCCTGCAGCGCGGCGAGCTCGGTGCGCCGGCTCACGGGCGCCGGCGACACCAGGTTCAGGCTCGACCGGCCGGGGCTCCTCTACTTCATCAGCGGCGTGCCGGCGCGCTGCGAGCCGGCGGGGCAGCGGATGGTCGTGCACGTCGTCGGCGACGCGCGCTCCGAGCTCGGCGGCGCTCCGACGCCCGCCCCGGCGCCGGCGGCGGGGGCAGCGGAGGACGGCGAGCCCACCAGGTCGCCGCCCGGGGACCCACCGATCCCTGTCCCGTTCACGCTCTTCGTGGCGGGGTTTCTAGGGTTCATGAGCGGGTTATTCTTCGCGGGGCTGATCCTATGGCTGTTCATCAACTGGTGCCGCTAGAGCTTGGATTTTCCGGCAGTGCTCTCTGATTGAAATCTTTCTGCATCTAGCACTTTTGGTAGCTGCTGTTTCTTTCTTAGGATCTGGTAGGTAAATTCTCTGAATTCTTTTTTTTTTACTCTGAATTCGTATGTTTTCCTACCTTTTTGTACTTTGTTCAGAAAAAAAGAGATTGCTAATATATAGTAAACGTTAATCAGTGCTCTTAAAAAAGGGAAGAATAGCATAATAACCGCTGCATGACTAATTGCATCATCACTTTTCTAGGATACCGTACGTTCAAGTTGCATGTAAATAAGAACTAAATTTAAATTGTATGCTTTATTTGAACGCACTTTCACAAACGTTTTAGGGCTTGATAATACCTGACCGACCACTTTTTGAAAGAAAAAAAAGGTAAAGAGAGGTAGATAGAAAGAAAATAGACTAGGATATGCATTCCGTGGTTTACAAGTCAAGTCGTGTCACAAACTTGGGCCTAATCCCCAAGGCTAGGGGTGTGCAATGAAAGGTGGTAATTAACTCACTTTAGTTTTCAATAAAAAATGATGAATTGCTTATTTAAAGAAAAAAAAAGAGAGGAAAACATAGCATTATCATTGCGAGGAATATGATAGCCTTCTTTATAGCACGTACCTACTGTACAGCAAAGACCAATAAATCTGGCTAAGATGAGTCGATCACTTTGAAGCCTCCGCGTCGCTTAAAAGCCGTATTTCCCAACAGGTGATATCCACGTCTTTTCCCGTTGGAGCTCGAAGTCCTCTCTCTGAGCATGGAACCTGTTCAGTGTTCACTTTCAGTTTCAGCTGCAAGAGTGTGGCTTTTCAAAGGTGGGGATGGGAATAAAACTCCTGTATCCAAAAAAGAAAAGTTCAAAGGCTACTCTCAAAGTACAGTAGTGAGCTTAATTATCTCAACACCTAAAACCTCGATTTTATGTATTATCTACATAAGCAATGCAAGCAATCTTGAACTGCAGATTTATTTATTTTTGGTTAATTCGCCTTATTCGCGTATGTTCAGTGTCAGTGCTACCGTTTCCATCATCCATCTAAACAATTTGCAGAATTAGGTGAGACAGAGACGAAAAAAGAACAGGCGACTCATCAAGCCGCTGTAGCAGAAGTGTTAGCCGTGGATGCCTACACCGTACCAAATCATCTCTGGACCGATGGCAGTACGTAGTCTGGGCGTGCGTCCCCCTCTGATGAACCCAGCCGACCTCTACCGGAAAATCTATACGTTACCCGAGTGTTGCAGCGATTCCCGTCACCTGAATTTGGCACCGTCTGATCTGGTCCCCTCTTCTATTTCTTCCGCCTGATCTTCTCACTACACAGCTTGGTTCTTTTTGTTTTTTATTATCTTCTGACATCCCGGTCCCAAATGTCAGCCTCTGTTCTTTATTTTGGAACCCCACCCTTTGTCTGTTCCCGTTGTCTGTACTGCCTGTCTCTGCTCTAGAACATTTCATTCATCCGCTTCTCTTTTGCTTTTGCTCTGCGCTCTCCAGGGGTCTCAATTTGTGCTCGATTGAAGTATGAATTTAGATGAATAGGTGATTTAGCTATTATTTGGTGTTTGATTTCATTTTCCTCTCCGTTTTCCCCTTTGTATTTGAGATCCCCTTTCCTTCGATTAATATGGCGAGTTCCTGGTTTCCCCTATGATTCCTCCATTCTAGCTGGTTTTGTTTAAATTTGTTGGTCCGGTTTTCGGCGCCGTGTTCCTAGTCTACTCTGCATTTTAGCTGCCTAGATTAGGCGATTTGCATTCTCGAGGTGAGGCGATTTGGTCCTTTCTATCTTCGATTCATCGAATTTGTGCGAGTCGATCTGTAATGTGATTTGGGATGTTCTCTGGTGATCTAGCCGTTTTGTGTGGCGATCCCTTCCCTAGATTTAGCATTCAGTTTTGTTTTGGTTGTGTAATATACTAATATGGTATAAGCATTATGCTGGATCTCCTTTGTCTAGATGGATACATTTTTCCAAATGTTTATAGAAACATGCGTGATCCTAAATTTTTCCAAATAATTTTTTTCCTGTGAATTTTTGCTCCACCCAGCATGCTCCATCTCTGTGCCCTTTGTCTCCTGTGAATTTTTGCTCTGAACCGCATCCCTGTTGATTGAGTATGAATTATGTTAGGCTATTTTAGCATTGCAATCATATCTAAGTTTTGATTTTGTGCTTCCATGGCTTACGGTCTTGATTTTTTGCGCTCTTTTCGCACCTGATTGAGTATGGAGAAGCGGAGGAATGAGAGATTTCCTTGGCAAAATGGTGGTTCTCGGTCCTGGATATCGGTGAGCTATTTTGATTGATGTTTATCTGAACTATATGATATGGTAGGGCTCTAAACAAGAGGTGAGGTAGGGCTCTGCCCGGTTGATTTGTTGATATTTATTGTTGCTTAATTTCCCTCTAAATGACATGAAAGACAACCATTTGCATTTTTAGTGCTTATTTTGGCTGCAACTTTTTATATAATGTATATGTGATCTACATTTGCAGTTGTCTACTACTTGGGATGCTGCTCAGTTTTGTTAAGATTCACTTATTGTTATTATTTTTCAATCTTCATTTTCAGAACCATAAGCTTGGTGAAAACACATATGACAAGAGGGATGTTCCAATGACCAAGGACAACATGTGCTATCTTGGGGATCACTGATGGACCTTGGGACTATCTAGTTTTAGCTCGGTCCCAAACTAGTATGAACCACAACAGGTGGTCGACCACAGTCCTTGCTTTGCACAAGTTAGTTGGCCATGACAACCTTGCTATGTTCAGGGTTGCAGTTGACCCATGTATGTCTTCTTTTCTTACCACATTCTTTCTCTTTGCCCACACACTTATTTTCTTCATCATACAATTCTTATTTGCTTAATATCTTCTTTTATTTTAGTTCACAGGTTTGGTTTTATTCTCTGTCCGGATAACCATAGTGCAGAAGTTATTTGTTGGACTTCAGAGGAGTTTCAATCTGGTGAGGAGTGTTCGGTATTGCCCTTTATGGAGGATCACAACCAGCATATCTATACATTTTATCATATTTCAAGATATAACTATCTGAAATCTAAGAACTCTTATGAATGGCTACCTAGATGCAACATTCAGTTCTATTTTGGTTGTGTAATATGGCTTGAGCATTATGCTGCATCCCCTGTGTCTAGTTGGATGATTATGTATCTAGATGGGACATTATGTATGAACCATTTAAATAGAGTATGATGGTAGATGCAGCATTCAGTTTTGTTTTAATTGTGTAATATTATTATGAAAGTCAAAGAATTTTTGTTATGTGACTTGCTCTAGTACTATTGTATTTTGTAGTTTCTGATGGTGGAAAATTAGATTAGTTATACTATTTGGATTGGGATTTCTTGTGTTCAGTTTTAACTATAAATCATATTACTGTAGTTTGTAGTGACTGTATGTCTACTTTTCATTTGGAGATGTCAAGTACTTTTTATATCAGTACACTTTCATTTAAACGAAGCCCTGCTCAACTAAATTGTTGTCAGTATATAAATTGACATTACTATTTGTACCGTCAGTTTCATTGTTTATTTACGTAAATGTTATTTGTTCATTTCTTTATATATTTGCATATTCTATTTTACTATTTGTCATGAATTTTCTAGGGTTCAAGATGCCCAAGATATTTGTTATCTGAATAACTATAGAATATATTTGAATCTTAGTATTTGTTAATTTTTAGTTAGCATTTTCTGCGGTTTTATGAAGGCCCAACTAATTTGTTATTTGAGTAACTATAGAAAATATCTGTTTATCTTAGTTATGATTGTTGCATTCTTTATTTTCCTATGTTTATATACTAAATTCAGTTACTGAAGTCATTTTTAATTTGTTTACCTGAAGTCATTTTTAATTTGGAATACTAAGAAAATTGTTATTGACTGATCCATGTATGCTTTGTCTCATTTCCTATATTTTCAGTTATCATTAATTGGACAATATAAAATGTCTGAATGAACTATGGATTCATATTAAATCAGCAAATGACAGTAAAGTAGTTTATAAATGACAGTCATATTTGTTCTGTCAATTTGGTATTTTTAATATGTAAATCTCTTTTTGTCAGTTTATATCTGCATTTTCTGGGGTTCAGGACGTCCCAAGTAATTTGTTATTTGATTAACTGTAGAAAATATTTGATTATCTTAAATATGTATTTGTGGGTTGCTTGCTTTGCTTATGTCTAAATGTTTCTTCTTTTTTTCTTCACTAGTTGCAGCTTCATTTGCATGTACATTTCTTTAATTTTTTAAATATAAGTCTAGTTCACTTAATGGACTTATTTTAAATATATGTCTAGTTCAATATATGGTTGTTTCATATCATTATCAAGTAAAACTCACAATGAACTATGAATTCATATATAAGTTAGTAATTGACAGTTAATTGGTTTATAAGTGACAGTGATTTTTGTACTGTCAATTTGGTATTTTCTATATGTAATTTTCTTTTTGTGAATTTGTATTTTCATTTTTTGTTGTTCAGGATGGCCTAAGTTATTTGTTATTTGACATATTATAGTAAATATTTGTTTATCTTTGTTCTTTGTGCTAATTTTCATTTGTTATGTATTAAATTTATTTGTTAGGTGTATGCATTTCTGTTTCTTTAATCTTTTGCTATGGAAAATGTTCCCATTTTACGTGAACAGAAGACCTATCTTAGAATAGAAGATGGCCCACAGGAATGTTGACAGCAACAGGTTCACGGCCACTGTTCTTGCTTTGCAGTGTATTGTTGACGACAGGGTTCATGAGTACAAGGTTGCTCCTGATGCTGGACCGAACCGTGCTTTCGTTCTTTGTCCTAATGCTTACAAGGGTCAGTGCCTTCGTGGTCGCTCTGTCAAGGTTGAAATGGAGACTATCTTCTTTGACTTAGTTAGAAGTGTCCAAGTTGTGTCGTTCTACGAAGACGTCAACCAGCACAAGCGAGTCTGCATGTGCAACTGATTTGTGATTTCGTGGTCATGTTGTGGAAGTTGGATAGGATAATATCTTCTTTGACTATGTTAAGTGTGATGGCGCTGCCATTTAACGTTGATAATAATCAGCACCTTAGAGTTCTTAGAATAGTATGATGAGTTATCATTGGTCTCAGTATCAATAATTGAGCTCTTTTATAATATTGAATATTTGTCTTTCTTCGTAACTCATGTGTGTTGTTCTACAAATATCAACAGAGTATGTGAGATATCATATGTGTGTGTTATCTGTAATTTTTCAAGATTTACTAAGCTCCATATGAAATCTGTAATTTTACTGACTATAGAAAATCTGTCATTTTAAGTTTTTCTATGTCTTCATATGTTTAATTTGCATTTTCTGGGTTTGAGTGAGGAAACAAAAAATTTGTTATTTTTCTAACAATAGTAAAAATTTGTTATTTTTATTTTTTTAGATATGTCCGGTTGAATTTGCTGTTCTTCGACAGTTTCTGTATTTTTATTTGATGTCAGAACTCCTCCTTTTGCATCTTATCTTTTATTTTTGCAGTAGCTACGTCCTGTTCAATTTGCCAATGTTTTTTAGAGTATGTGCACCTGAACCTGTATATATGTAGTTGATAATTCTTCCAAAGACAGAATGAACACGGTCGTTAGATGTAGATCACAAGGTTAGAAAATTCGTGTGTTAGTTTGCTCTAAAACACCTGA
Organism: Echinochloa phyllopogon; assembly: GCA_033239725.1. Lineage (NCBI taxonomy): Eukaryota > Viridiplantae > Streptophyta > Magnoliopsida > Poales > Poaceae > Echinochloa > Echinochloa phyllopogon. The sequence continues at coordinate 40,391,977 of BTCW01000002.1, read as the reverse complement.
ATTTTATTTGGAAGTTTTTCAGGTGTTCTGACTTATTGGAATGCTCGGGTGCCAGTTTCCTGAGGAACACCCGAGTTACCGGTAGACATGCACCGCAGCTTCATGGCCTCATGGCTGGCACCTGCCCGAGGCGAGGTCCAGGTCCACCGTCAACCGCCCTGGATATGGCGGAAAAACAGGTGGTGGCCGTTGCCGCAACCACATCCAACTCCGTCCGGCTCCAACAAGCCACCGCTCCGAAGTCCGAACCCAGCAGCAGCCAGCGAGCGAGCAGCGTGCCCCTTCCTCCCCTCTCCGACTCCAACCCAATCCATCCAATGGTCCTCCGGAGCACGGGGCCGCCCCGCCCCCGCTCCGCTGTCTCACCTCTCCTCACGCGCCCCGCCTCTCGGGCTCGGCCTTGCCCTTGACCTGCTGCAGCCCCCGGCACGACGCGATGCCCCCCTCAGCGCACCGGATACATGGATGATATTGGTGGGCAGGAGCGGGGAAGGAAAGGAGACGCCTTGCTGACACCACCACCACGCGCCCCCGGTCTCCCCTCCTCCCCCTCTTCCCCGTTTGGATCTCGCCTCCTCCTATCCCCATCCGCCGCCGCCGCCGCCGCCGTGCTCGCCCTCCCCGCCTCCCGTGACCCCGCCGCGAGCCCGGGCGCCGGCTTCCTCGCCGGCGCCATGGACGGCGGCGGGGAGCCGCTGCTCGTGCGGAGGAGCAAGGGCAAGAAGAAGAGGCCCTCGGGGAGGGACTCCGGTGCCGAGGAAAGGTTCCGCTCGCTCCTGCGGGACTACGACGACCTGCTGGAGGTGGGCAGCGCGCTCGCCTTCCTCCCTGGCAGTTCACTCCTCTTCTGTTCAATCTAGCACTGAATCTTGTTCATCTAATGTCATTAGCATTGGGGGTGTTTGGCTGTTATGATTCTTTGTTGTCGTGCAACTAGTGTGCCGTGCCTGCTTGATCGCAATATCTCACGATATCCCTGTTCTCGTCGATGTTTAGCATGTCCTTTTTTTTGATACTTGTGTTTAGCATGTCCTTGGATTAGTCATTGCAGGGTAGTAATACTGGGGAGTTGATTTGATTGTTCATCTAATCTTGTTGGCAGCGGGGGTGTTTGACTGTTATGTTTTTTGTTGTCGTACAACTGGGTTCTAGGCATATACTGTAGATTCCAGTTGTAGAATGCCGCATTCGGCGCCGATACTGTAGTGAACACATATTACATTGCCTTTGAAGCTGATACAACATTTGGTGCAGGACACTGAGGCAAAGAAGAGGGTGATAGAGAATGTAAACCGGAGAAAGCTCGCCCTTATTGCTGAAATCAAGTATGATAGTTCCTCTGTTCTTGCTTCATCACTTCATGCTGACAACACTGCCACCTTTCAGCGTTGCTCAACTGGCTAATCTTCTTTCTGCTGCAAGGTTCCTACGAAAGAAGTATGGATCCTTTGTCAAGGGCAATTCACAGAAGACACATTACAAGCTGAAGAAGCAGGCTCGGTACATTCCATCTCCATTGGGAAGGGCTTCAGCATTTGTCGCTCATGATGCGGCCGGAACTGAAGGGCCTTCTTCCAGCAAGAACCCAAATTTGGACTTGAATCATGGCTCAATGGTATGCAATGGGAGTTCATGAAGTAGGCTGTATGAGAAAAGCTGCCGTATTAGTTTCTGGCTATTAAAGGCACCTCTTTTATGTGCAGAATGATGAGGGGAATTATTGCCAGGGGCATAGGGGCCATCTAGAACCTGATGAGTTTGATCAGGTTGGGGCGGATGAGGAGATGATTGCAGCCGATGTCAAATTATCTGTTTGTAGGGATACAGGAAACTCTCCAGCAAGTGACAATAAGAGGACGATCCCATGGCAAGACCGGTTAGTTTTGAAGGCCTAGTCCCTCCATAGATGATAGATGTGGTTGAGAAATGCCAATCTTCTATGATATTTCATTACCCTTGATATACCTCCAAATTCTCGGTAGTCTTTGTACAGAATGGTAACGATAGTTATATGCATGGTGGCATGGTGAACTGCCTGATGTTTGCTCGTATGCAAGTTTGACATGAGAATTGTGATGCTATGAATGAATTCTGTCCAGATTTTAGATTGACTACATTGAAATCTCTTTTGTGCATGGAATGAGTTCCAATCATCGAGAAAAGTTGTCTTAATGCTGTATATTGTAAGTTTGGTGGTTAAATTCCTAGTATTGTTGAGTTTTTTTTGGTGTTGCAAATTTTCTGGTTGTTTGTATTTTTAAGGAAATTGGATTTGTTAGGGTGTTGTACTTTTATAACTGTACTGTAATACAAGGCATTCTAGATGCATTTGTGGTATTATTCATTTAATAACATGTTTAGTTTGCTCGTAGAGTGATTAACGCCACCTTTCACCTAATAAATTAAGGGTACATACGTTTTTTGAAAGTCAGGCTAATTTGTGTTAAAATATCTAGGATTCCTTATATTCCAAGACAAAGGGAGTGTACAGCTTGTTGAAAATATTTTTATAGAGATTAAATATATACATGCAAAAGGGTGGTCAAAGTCGAAGATACTGTGTTAGACCATTCCAATTTCCACAAAACATCAATAACAGAGCATAAGCAACATATGAGCATAGGTGAAACTATGAAAGTACTGCATGAACATACAGAGTAAACTAGTACATGCCATAGAAATTAAACTTTAGCTGACGGAACGCAACTAAAGCCGGCCCCCAAAATGAACAATGGTACCGGTATCTTGCTCTACAGTCAAATCAGCAGCCATTGACCTTTGCAAGATGCGTCTTCCCCGTACAATAGTGAGCAAGCATTTTCTCACTGTTGCACTGCAAATTGCAGACCTTGCAATAACTCGATGACATCCGTTTCTCTACCTTCTCTGTGTGCTTCTTCCCCCGACGATGTTCAGCAAGAGTGTTCTTGCTGTTGCAGAGCAAATTGCAGAGCTTGCAAAAATACAATGCCTTCTGTGTCGCCATCTCCTCTGAGCTTCCACCCTTATTGTTACTGGCATCTGAAGGTGGTTTCTTCACCGCCTGAGAACCACTTGAATTTGCATTCATGCCTCCTCTTAGTAGAGCTTCTATCTTATGTTGGTGCCCTCTGCCCATGCAGTGATCCTCAAATTGAGATGCAGATTTGCATTTGGCCTGACAGATACCACGACCCCATTCTGAAAGATATTGCTGACCTTCTACCTGCAGAACCAGAAAATTCAGTTGATGTCTCTTGCCCTTCAGGTGGTTCTCCAACTCTGACTGACGAGTGCACTTGGCTTGGCAAAGGCTACAGTTCCATTTTGACTCAGGGTTCTCTTCATCCTGTGTCACAATGTTCGGCTCCAATTTCGCTTCTGTCAACCCAAAACTCCTGACCATGTTCTTGCATTCTTCCAGCAGGGCTTGGATCTTTGCTTTGTGTCTCTTGCCTCTCAGGTGGTTCTCCATGTCTGATTTGCAAGTACATTTGGATTGGCAGAATCTGCAAAGCCATATTGGTTGTGGCTTCTCGGCTGAAAATTGCCTCACGTCCCTTGCTTGCTCTGCTGCCGGTGTTGCCTTCTGACAATTGGCATTTTTTCTGGATAGCAGAGCTGCTACTTTCCTCTGGTGCTTCTGCCCTGCAAAATGCATCTGTAAGTTGCCCTCACTCGTTGCTTTTGTGTGGCAGATGGCACAACTCCATTTAATTGAAGATGGCGGGGTCTGGGGCATGGTCTGCTGGTCCTGAAGTTTGGTTAGAGATTCAGAGCATCAGTAACTAACTGAATTGATTGCGAAAGGCAGAAAGCATGGTCTCAAAAAAAAGGAGGGAAAACAACAAGTAAAATTACTATCAAGTTGTTGTCTCCTGCAGCTCGATTACATTATTAGCATGTGAAATGCGGAAAACAAGGCATACAAACTTTATTCATTAATCTCCATATACAAAATCAAGTTTTACTACGGGACCAGAACCTCAGCCAAACAGCATCCTGAAGAATAAATAAATACTATAAAATGAAAAACATAGAGGACGAAGATGCTCACCTCACTGGATTCTTGCACTTTGCACTCGTCCAGTGCTGCATTCTCCTGACCTGCCGCCTTCCCGGTACTACAGCAAGTTCCGAAGCATTCACCAACGAGATCTTCCATGGCAGGCTTCAATTCGACACCCTCGTGGAGTACTCCATCTTTCTTATTCTTCGGATCATGGACCTCATCCGCGGCGACGTCATGCTCGGCACCAACTGCTCCTCCAATGTGGTGCGGCGTGAAGGAGGGGAACGGCACCGGATTTGCATTTGCCCATTGGGCGTCGGCACAGCGCAGGGCCATGGCGCTCTCTATCCTGGCGAGCTCCGCCATGATGATCTCCTGGCGGCGGCGGTCCTGCTGGAGCTGCGACAGCAGCGCGTCCCTGATCACCAGCATCGACGAGTCTCCTGCACAACAAGAGCATCGTGGAGTTAGTGTTCGTCAGCACGTACAAAGCATTGCAACTCCTGATGGAGAGAAGGAATACAGATCGACAACAAGGGTCCCCATGTTGTTAGCAAAAGCAAAAACCACACCGTGCTGCGGAGGCTCGGGGAAGCGCCGCCGGCTGCCACCGCCATCATCGTCGGCTGCTAAGCCTCGGCCGGCGAAGAACTCCATCGATCTGTCCGTCGTCGGGGTGCCCTGGACTGGAGAGCAAGAGCACGACGGCGCGAGGATGCAAGACGTTTTTTTCTTGTCGATGAGAGATGAACGGGGCGCGGTTTTGTCGTCTCGGCGACGATGGCTGGCCAGAAGCCGTGTATTTGAAGGCCGGAGAGATTGACATCGACACGCGCATCGGCCGTCCAGAACAGGGTCAGGCGCCATCGCGGCCGTACGTCCATCCCAGTAGTATGGGAGGGGCTCTTGGCTCTTCCCCTTCGCGTTCCGGCGCTGCCTCGTGCTTTGCGCGCGCGCACCGGCGCACGACGGGTCGCATTCCCAATGCAATGGTGGAAGCCTAGGGAGCGCTGCCACCAATCCCACCGCGGGCGGCACCGGCTTCCCGGCTCGCTCCCTCGTCATCCACGCTATCCGACTGCTCGCCTCGCCCAATCGCAGGTAGAGCTGGCCAAGCACCGCCGGTGGGTGCCGTTGGTGCGAGTCGCGGCGCTGAGCTGAAGCCACGGCCGGTTGGCCAACGGCGAAGGTGGGGAGTACGACTACAGGCCCATTGAAGTTCCGAATTCCACGGTTTGAAAGTTGAAATCCCAGTCAACATATCAAATCCAAACGATTTGAATTTATGCGCCTAGCTCCTGATAATAAATATGCAAACGTAAATTCAAATATATATATCGAGTTAAAGAAGTATTCCCTCCGGTTTGGTGAAGGAAGTCGTTTTGGACAAGGTTTGAGTCAAACATTGGGAATATAAATCATGAATAACATTTAAATCGTTGAGTTTTAAATGTGAAAATTATATAAATAGATTGGTCTTGAAAATTACTTTCATAAAAGTATACGAGTACATATATAACTTTTAAAAAATATTTTTATAAAAAAGAGAAGTCAAAGTTGTGCTTTGGTGACCGTGTCACTGTCCTAAACGACTTCCTTTACCAAACCGGAGGAAGTATTGTATCATGCCAGTTTTAGTGAGGGTTACATGTGAAGTTTCATGACATTAAATATGCTGACGTGGCATAGAAGAGAGAAAGAAGAGTTTCATGGTACTTGAGATGAGTTTCATCACCATCTTTTGTCTCAATTATCAGTTTCTAGTCTAAGTAACCGTGTAGTGAAACTGTGCATTAAGATTGGTCTCATTGGAGCTCTCCATAGATACACTTTATATGGTTAGTAATCCAAGCTAGCCACTTGCATATACATGCTATGTGATTGGGTATGATGTACTCCGTAGTAATGAACAAGTAATCACGCTTGAATATAGAAAGCTTCGATTTTTTCGCAGGAATGCGGAGTTTGGTTTGAATTGGAGTTATTTCAATGTCATGTGGAGCATTGCTAAACGGAAATTTTCTTGGGTATTATAGTCACGACGTCTGATGACTTCATGCTTGAGGTGAATTGCAGTTTTTTTTCCATCGGCCAGGTTCAACCTTTTCTATCATAGATGGCAAAGTGGACTAGTTTGATCAATGTGAGGACGATACATGGTCGACTACTCGACTCTGGTTGGATGATTTCATAGTGTAAGTGTAGTATGGTTACGAGAAAACTGATAGTCTTAAGACTTGTTGGTTGTTGCTAGGAAATCTTTTACGGAGATCCTTAGGATTGTAGTGTTAGTCATAAAAACTAATATGTCATGATTTATGTGATAGACAAGGTGAAGAACTTAGTAATTTTGTTCTGATCATGATAATAACCACATTGCAGGCTTAAACTGAGATGACATTGTAGCCAATCCTATAGCAAAATTGGCCGAGGTATTGAGCCCAAAGAAGGTCAACTATGTTAAGAAGAAGGTGGGTGAGAAATTGCATGAATTCTGCACCAATATAAAAAAAGGCATGAGGGACGGCGATGAAAGTGAAGATTCGTGTTTTGTTGACCGTTAATATGATCTGGAGGATATGGATATTGACCTTTTTGTCGATAATTTGGGTGAGGATGTTGGTTGATGAGGCGACGAGGGTGCAACATAGGGAATGTAATAAGATAAGCGGAAGAAGGATACTTATGTTATCAGAGGCGGATCCAGCAGGGGGGCTGGAGCCCCCCTAAGCTCTCCCCCTACAATTTCTAACCATAGGTGAAGAAGGAGAAGGAAAGGAGGGGGAAGAAGAAGAGGAGAAGGAAGAAGAAGGTGCAACTCAGCCCCCACTTTGAATCTCTGGCTTCGCCGCTGTATGTTACAGCTACATGGGCTTTTTTATAAGCTAAATTTTTTCATGGCTGGACTAAGTTTAATTCATACTAAAAAGCTTCTAAACCTTAAATGGTGTTTAGCTGAAGCAACCTGTGATTTTACAAGGTATTATACTGGTTTTTGTAATTAATATGTCAAATGGATAATTTTTGCAATGATCGAGGAGTGAATGGACATATTACTAATGTGTTACAATGCCTGGTGTTACAGTTTCACAACAGTACCAAGCCAATCAATTAGCAATCCTTCTTCAGTAGTGCAATATAGTTGTCAAAAAAGGTTCAACATGTGTGAACCAGGCTGACAACCGAAATCTAAAGCAAAATGGGCAATTGGCCGCAAAATTATACTAGCATTGCAACATTTCATAGCAGCATATACTTTATTACCGCAAATGTCAAGATAAGTTAAACTCCACAGCATAGTGAACAAAAGATAGCTGCAGCTACTCCCCTAAACGAGAGCGAAACGCCATAGCATGACTCAAAACATCAACAGATCCATCGTTCCAGTGCGATCCTTCAAATCAGCCCCGGCCCATCAGGCTTGCATTTTTCTGGTGCTTCTTCCCAGCAAGATGGTCAGCAAGCATCTCTTTGCTATAGCACTGCAGTTTGCAGACCTTACAAAAGGTCATCATCTTCTGCCTCCACGCCTTCGCTCTATGTTTCTTCTGCCTGCGGTGATCCTGAAACGTAGCCTCATCGCTGCACTGCACACCGCAGTACAGTGGCATCATGGGCCGCGCCTTCTCCGAGCTCACAATGTTGCTGCTAGAGCCATTCAGAGGTGGTTTGCCCCCAGCAGAGGGTGGTCGTAGGTGCAGATGATTATTGTTTCCCGATCCAAAGCTTGCTACATTGGCCTGGTGCTTCTGCCCTGCGAAATGCTGCTGTAAGTTGTGCTCACTTGTTGCTTCCACCTGGCAGACGGTGCAGCTCCACCTCTCGGGCGCCTTTGGTTGCTTTACTGGTAAGGTTACTTCAGTCAGCTCCCAGGTCAATGGATGCGGCCTGGTCTGTTTGGTCTGTTTGTTTAACATAACTAGCACTTCGATTAGACATTTTTAAATTCTTAAATAAGCAAGAACCAAGCAAAACTTGGTACACTAGTAAGAGGTAAGGAAGAAAGTAAATTGTGAAATTTATGCAAAAAAAAGAAAGTAAACGTCGTCCTGAACAAACCCACGTGTATACAGAATCTAACATAGCTCACCTCATTAGACTCATGAAGTTTACTCACTTGTCTCGCCTTGCCATCAGCCGATGAGCATTCACCGAGGCGATATTCCGTGAAAGGATTCCAGGGCTTCGATTCTAACCCGCCATGACTTTCCTCCTTTTTCTTCGGGTCGTAGGCCGCACCCGAAACCCCACGATGTGGCATGAACTCATCAGTGAAGGAGTACGAGGCCGGCTTACCCTGCTGCACATCACCAAGGGAGACGACGGAGTGGCGGGCGGCAGGGCGCAGGGCCATGGCGCGATCTATCTTGGCCAGCTCGGCCTCGATGATCTCCTGGCGGAGGCGATCCTTCTGGAGCTGTGCCTGCAGCGCCTCCCTGATCACCAGCGCTGAATACCCTGCACAATGCTTGACGGTCAGCACGGAGATTAAACTGCATGGCGCCATGGCGACGAGGCGAAAGCGGGGGCGTACGTACCGTGCGACGGAGGGTCGCGGAAGCGGCGGCCGCCGTCACCGGCGTCGGCGTCGGCCGCGGCGGTGGCTGGGCGTCCCCGGCGCGCGATCGAACTCCATCGTCGCCGGCGGGTGGAGCGGAGCGGAGCGAGGCCGAGGGAACGGAGGCGTCTCGGTGGGGGTGGGTGGGAGTAGCCGATCGAGTAGGGCCGCCGCGGGGGCCGGGGATATAAAGGCGCGCCGCGGCTGGCTGGCCGCCGCAGCGCTTCCCCTTCGCGTGCTCGCGTTTCCACGCGGCTGCAGCCGCCGTTTCCCAGTTCACACAACGCGCACGGCGCACCGCCTCGTGTCTGGCGCTCGATCGCGATGGCCGCCTCACCTCCCCGCCGACTCCTCCCCTCGGTCGGTCGCGTGTTTAATGCGATCACATAGTAAAACAGTTGCCCGTTGAGCAAAACAAATTAAACGTAGCACTAGGACTGGAGACGGACGTACGGGGTCAGGCGGAGATCAAAGCCATTGCAAATTTGCAATCAAGCAAGTTGTTATGATGTGCATCAGTGCATCATCGATCGTATCGTATCTAGTATATTCTAAAGAAAGTTAAGTGCTGAGATAGTACTATATATACACTAGAGGTACTAGTAATCAATTACTGTACATGCTAGCATTGAGAAACTGTAGAACAGATGGAAGTACTGCAGAATAACATCGTGGCATCTAGTATGCTTATAATGTAGTACCTTCTTTTTTAAAAAAGAAGGAAGGCATATGTATCGTATAGAAATGAAGTCCTACACTCCTACGTAGTACCATTTTAGACAAGCCGTTTTAGCGATTGAAGGGCAATTGCAGTCAGTCCCGGAAAGGAGTGGTTAATAAATTGTTACAACGTCATAGAATATGAGCTTCATAAGTGTACAACCTCCCTATTGACAGGCATAAGCCACTAATGCAAATCATTTATGCGCATGAAGCTTATCATACTTTCGCTGTTGCACTGCAAATTGCAGACCTTGCAATGATTCTGGTTCTCCATGTGCTCCTCGTTGCAATGGTCTGCAAGCATACCCTCGGTGTTGCACTGCAAATTGGCGACCTCACAGGAATACATTGATGCCTGTTCCTCCGCCTTCTCCAAGGTTGAACTATTGCTGCCAAATAAACTATTTGAAGGTACTTTGTCATCCACCATCAGATCACTCGATTTCGCCTTCTCACCTTCTACTTGTAGAGCTTCTATCTTCTTTTGGTGTTTCCTGCCACTGCAGTGATGAACAAATTGAGACTCCGAGGAACATTTTGCCAGACAGATACTGCAATCCCACACCGAGGGCGGTTGTTGGTACTTGGAAATTTGTGGTAGAGAATTTTCTGTTTTCTTGGCTTCTCCATGTAGGGCCGGGACATTCAGTTGGTATATCATGCCTCCATTTTGGTTTTCCAACTCTGATTTGTATTCAGAACCAGCTTGTAAAATGCTGCAATTCGATCCTGAAGCCTGCTCTGCATGTTGTGGCACAACAGTTGGGGGGACCATGGCTTCTTGCGATTCAGTCTTCCGTGACATTTTATTGATTTCGTCCAGTAGGGCTTCAATTTTAGCTAAAAGGTGCCTCCTCAAATCTGATTCACGAGCACAGTTAGCTTCGCAAACTGTACAGCTCCGCACTGGAGGTAACTTCTCTGCATGCTGCAGCGCCTTGCTCTCGCGACGCTTCGCTTCCTGCAGCTCGACATTCTTAGCTATGCCTTTGCTCTCCACATGCTTCGCTTCAATGTTCTGCTGGTGTCTTCTTCCACTCAGATGATCCTTGAGGTCTGATACGCTGGCACCATTGACTTGGCATGTACTGCAGCTCCATCTTATTGAGGATGTTTTCTGCTCTGTACAGGAAGAAGATTCTTCTGTTAATCGTGCCTTCTGACTAATTGACTTGTTTCTCGTTTCTGCGGTTGCCACATTTGACCTGTGCTTCTGCCTTGCAAAATGCTCTTGTAAGCTGTGTTCATCGCTTGCTTGCACCTGGCAGAGGTCACAAATCAATTTCCGATATGGTTTCTTAACTGGTACTGTTATTCCTGCCAGTTCCCATTTCACCGAAGGCGAGGTCTTCTTGGGCTGTATGGTCTGTTTGTTTCACATGCAGCAAGCAGTTTGATTAGACCATTCATAACTGAACCTACTAGATTATATGCAATCCGATCAGACCATTACCAAGTGGAAATGTAAAAAAAAAAGGCCATTTGAACTTGCAGTCAAATTTCCATATACAAATCCTACAAGTACTTGATGCATCACAGCTTGACAACGCTCTGAAGATATATTGGCAAATATAGACGCAAAATTGATAATAGATAAAGGTAAGAAACAGAATGGATAAAGCACACACCTCACTGGATTCTTGTAGTTTCCGCTCTTCAAGTTCTGCATTCTCCTGACCTGCCTTACCATAACAACAAGGTCTCAAGCATTCACAAACATGATATTCCATGGCAGGCTTCCCAGACTTCAGCAGTTCTACACTCTTGTGCCCCATGTCCTTTCTCTCCGGATCATGTATCGCATCCACATCAACATTACATTCTTGACTGACCGACCATCGGCAGTGCGATATGGGCTCCTCCCTGAAGGTGAAGGGAACTGGCTTAGTCCATTCCACATCATCAGTGGCAATACCATGACATGAATTGTTGGGAAGGACCATAGCATGCTCTATCTTAGCCAGCTCAGTCAGTATGATCTCCTGGCGAAGACGATCCTTCTGGAGCTGTGACAGCAGCGCTTCCCTGATCAGCAGCATTGGGTCTACTGCACGAGGCAGAAGCATTGTGGAATCCTTGACAGTCAGTACACAATATAACATCATCAACAAGTCAAGGCATAAGAAAATAAACACACTTGATTCAGCAGTTAAACCGATTTTACATCTAACTGGAACTAACATGATGCTTCAACTACGCTAAGGCTAGACCTCGGGAATGTCCGTCAAAAATCGGTCAAAAAACGAACATTTTGTTTTTTTAACTAAAAAAACGAATAGGCTATGTTTATGATTAGCTGAACTAGTAAGTAGAATTTCAGAACCGTCCTATGCTACTGACTAAGCCAAGATCCGAAGAACCTGCTTCTTTGATGGAAATCGGGATTTCACTTTCCAAAGGGACACGCAAGGTAGATGAATATTCTTGGATTGCTGGCACGGAATCAAAAGAAACGCTTGCCGCCTGCATCTGAACGAAGGAGACTGAAAAAGATCCCCTTTTCTGACGGCGGCGGCGGTGCTATGTGGGGCCGCGCTACGTACCGTGCGGCGGCGGAGGGTTGAAGTGGAAGAAGCGGTGGCCGTCGTCGACGCCCTCGTCGCCGCGGCCTCTGCGGGCGAACTCCATCGACCGGTCGGGGGAGCAACGCGAAACGGCTGTTCCGGTGAGTGCGGCGGGGGCACGCCGTGGGGAAAGGAAGCTTGGATTTGGGAAGGCAAATGGTGAAGGTGGATTGGAGCAAACAGTAACAACTGACGATGGCTGCTGATTTTCATTTCCTTCCATTCTTTTTTAGAATAATAATATAAAAATCAGTTTCCAGTTTTATGACATGTGGCAGTACCAAACATTCCACTTGTTCAATATTTTAATCTCTGTTTCTTTGGCCATGAATTTCACATGAGACCCTACGAATTTACTGATTTGTCAAGGGAATAGTCCACTTCACCCCAACACGTTGGAGCAGGAGCGGAAGCCCTTGGTACCTCTCCACGTTTTGGGACTCGCCCAGCAGGAGGGGGTGCTTCTTCCTTCTTAACAGGCAGAAACGGAGTGAGGATAGCTCAACATCCTTCTTCCTGGTCCATTCTAGAAACAGAGCTGGACACCCTGCTGCCGATACGTCACCGGACAACGTCACAACGGTATGGAATAAGAGCACTAGTTGTAATAGAGAAGGGAATCGGTTGCATTCAGCACCCAAAATGAACGATTAAATTGTTATGACAGCACAATGTGATCTGAATCAATTTCATACAATAATACGTGGCGCCGTCGTCTTGCTGTACAGACTCCCATTAAACACCTAGAGAAAACAGAATTCCCTATTAACAGGCAGAAGCCACAATTCCATTTCATTTATTTGCATTGAGAATTTTCTGGTGCTTCTTCCCAGTACAGTGGTGAGCAAGCATTTTTCTGCTGTTACACTGCAGATTGCAGACATCGCAAAAGTTCAGTAGCTTCTGTTTCTCCAAGTGTTCCTCCCCATTGCAGTGGTCTGCAAGCCTGGTCTCGCTATTGAGATCCAAATTGCAGACCTCACAAAGATATGATGCCTGTTTCTCTTCTGAGCTTGCAGACCATCTCAATATATTTTATCCGCTGGCTTCATGTCTTCCGGTTCTGCATCCTGCCCTTCTACCTGTTGAGCTCCTCTCTTCTTTCGGCGTCTCCTGATTTTGCGGGGGTTCTCAGATTGAGGTTCAGAGCTACATGACCGGTAATCAGAACCAGTTTGAGAAGTGCTGCCATTCGATTGTGGTGCATTGTTTGGAGGTGATTTAGCTTCACACGATTTGAAATTCGTTGCCATGTTATTGATTGAGTCCAATAGGGCTTGAAGCTTCGCTAAGAGTAGGATCCCCAATTCTGATTCGCTAGTACAGTTATCTTGATCAATGCTACAAGGTGGCTTCTCTGAATGTTGCGGCACATTGTTCTTGTGACACTTTTCTTCCTGCGACTCAGCATTCTTAGCCATGCTATCACCTTCCTGGCATTGTGCCTCAATGTTCTGTTGATGTGTTCTTCCACTGAGATGCTCCTTCAGGTCCACCTCGCTAGTACCATTGGCCTGGCATGTACTGCAGCTCCATTTAATAGAGGATGTTTCCTGCCCTGCACAGGAAGAAGATTCTACTGTTGTTTCTGCCTTCTGACTAATGGCCTTGTTTCTTGATTCCATGGCCGCTACATTTGACCGGTGCTTGTTCCCTGCACAATGTTGTTGTATGTTGTACGCCGTGTTCGGTGCTTCCACCTGGCAGATAGCACAACTCCAGCTCTGGAGTGTCTTTGGTTTCTTAACAGGTATGGTTATTCCAGTCTTCAGTTTCTTAACAGGTATGGTTATTCCTGTCAGTTCCCATTTCAGCGAAGGCGGCATCTTCTTGGGCTGTATAATGTATTTGACATGAAGTTTGTTTACATCATTGGTATCACAAATATAATGGTGAAAGAAAGGTTAGTAAATATGTCGCCACTAAATTATGTGCATTTTTATTGCGCCGTCATGAAGTGAAATTGTGAAAAGCAATGTAATAAAATCTTCCAGTAAAAGCTGAATATACTAATCTTACCAAGGTCTAGACATATAGGGTCATTAGTCAAGTTTGAAGAAACTGCTTCTTAGCAGGACTCAAAACAAGCACGCATTGAATTTACAAGCAAAAAGGAAACAGATGAGGGAAAAACATGCATAAAGGATAAGATGCTCACTTCATTGGATTCTTGTAGTTTCTGCTCACCAAATGCTTCATTGTTCTCCTCTGCCTTAGCACTGGAACAACAGGGCCTCGAGCATACACTGAACCGGTCTTCAGTGGAAGTGGCTGGCTTCCCGGATTTCAATAGCACACTCCCATGCTTTCCATCCTTTTTCTTCAGATCATGGACCTCATCCACATTGGAACAATGTTCTGACCATCTGTACTGTGGCATGGACTCCTCATTGAAGGTGAAGAACTGCGGCTTAGGCTGTTCCAGGTAGGTAGTGTCAATACCATGACGTGGAGTGCAGCACAGGGACATGGATCGCTCCAACTTGGCCAGCTCGGCCATGATGACCTCCTGGCGAAGGCGATCCTTCTGGAGCTGTAACAGCAACGCGTCCCTGATAACCAGCATGGCATCTCCTGCACCTGTCTTGTGGAATTCTTGATGGTCACTTAGTCAGCGGAAATAACAGCACAACACGAACAGTCGAACACAAAAGACCAGCTTTTTTTCTATGTTACAAGATCATAGACGCTATAACATCATCATAACAGCCTTTATTCGGTTATAGCTATCACGGACGAGCGGAAAATGACTAAATTGCTTATTTTGACGAAAAGACGCTCAAGTGGTAATTAAGTAGTTCAAAAATATTATAGTGTAAACCTGTACTAAATATCGTTTCTAGCCGGTGGATACTGTCGTGCTAGGATGATACTATCTTTAACAGCTAGGAAACCGTAGCTATCAATGATATTAGCAATTAGACCCTTTCCAGTTTTCAAAATCACAGAAAGAAAGCAGTTGGGATTCTCCGCTCTCCCGGTTCTTGTATCTGAGCACAAGAATCGCTTGCATCTGAGCAGAATAGAACCAAAAGGATCCTTCAATTTGCAGAGAGACTCGGCCGCAGAGGTGGATGGTGGCGGTGAAAAAAGCGGAGCACGCGCGCGACGTACCGTGCGGCAGCCGAGGGTCGGGGGAGCGGCGGCTGTAGTCGGCGTCCTCGTCGGCGGCTGCGCGGCCACGGCAGGCGAACTCCATCGGATGGCCGGGTGGAGCAATAATTTTCGCGAGGAATCGGAGAAGGATTTTGCTGGATCCCGGTGGGCGCGGAAGGTGGAAGACGCGCGCGAGAGGAAATGGGGGAGTGCGAAAGCAAATACTGGTGGGAGGAAAAGTTTGAGTTGAGGCTTTGGTGGTGATGACTATATGATCGGAGGCCGCGGACGCTTAGCGAGCAGCGGACCCGTCCGCAGGACGCCGCTTTCCCGGTTCCGCTCGTGTGCCGACCTGTGGTGTCAGTCCATTGTTAGCCTCCGATATACATGGCCCCGCAACGACTAATGACATTAGGCCTAACAATAGGACGGGTTGAAGTGAATTTGATGGGATGTATTTGAACGGGTTAAAATAGGTTGCATCAACCGGTGAGGTAAAACGGGGTGGGTTTAGTTTAAATACTGTTCGGTATTGATTAGAATGAAAATTCCGTGTTTATACCTTAAAATTTTAGGAAAAGTGACTAAAATTTATTGAAGATGACTGACTATGACGGCGGAAACATTTTGTACAAAACGGTATAGGTAAGACCTACAAGTGGGTTGCACGGCAGGAGTTGGATCTTAAGACTAAAACATCACGCTCCCACTTAAAAATTTTAACAAAATTTACTAAAATTTGTTGAAAATGACTCTATAATAGCACACCGGACATGTCTGTCCAGGTATTCTAGCGTTAAGAAGATGCCGATCAGTGACACCATTCAACAATCGCCAGGCATATTTTGAACTTCTTAACAACAAGCAGGACACCACTGTAAAGTTCCAACATGAGAAATAACAGAACCGCGTTAATTAGGATCCTACCCTGTTGAAGTTAACTCTCAAGTCCCAGGCTGAGTTAGGCAGCACTAGCAGCGTCACCTACTGTAGACACCACACCACGCACTCGTTAGCCACAAAATGCAAAAATCAAAACAAACCTGGCAAGCTGCAAGCCAGATATACCCAGACTGCGCGCCTCTCACAATATAGCTTCCTCGTGAATAAGAACAGCGAACTATAGCCAGGTCCCTGCTCCGGCATCAGCTGCTCGCCTCCAGCATCCTCTCCCGCTTCTTCCCCCTCCGGTGCTTTTTCCCTGCAAGGTGAGACGCCAGTATTTTCTCGTGGTCGCACTGCAGGTTGCAGAGCTTGCAGTAAAGCACGCTCTTGCAGCCCGCCTTCTTCCCCGTTCCACAACCCTTGGCGTTCGGCAAACTCTTGGGGTGCAGCTTCCCTCCCTGCTGCGACCCGCTGCCCTCCGCCGTGTTCTCCTCGCCGTCTCGGCAAGAGGACTCAGTGTTCGTTTCCGTGATCCTCTTCGACACCGGCGCTGCTTTTGTGTTAGGCTCAGCGGCACCATTCCTCGGTGATTGCAGTGCAGTGAGATTCCTCCGGTGCAGTTTGCCGGCCATGTGTTCCTCCAACTGGCGGTGGCTAGGCGTGTTCACATAGCAGATGGTGCAGCTGTAATTCCCGAGTGGCTTCTTCTTCTTCTTGACTGATGAAGTTGCCGCATTCAGCTTCCTCTTCACCCCGGCGGATGTTCTTTCATCCGCAGACTGTTTGAGAAGAAACTTGTTTAGAATCGAGGAAATTGATACCTGAGAATACTGCATCTCAATAAAAAAATGGACAGAACAAGAAGCCTATTACTGTATGCTGTGTGCCCTGATGTGTCACTTGTTTCAGTTATTCAAATATGCAATCCTATCATGGTTTATAGAATGATTTGACCACGAAATGAAAACTCAAAAAAAAATATTAGTACCACTTTCCACATAGACAAGGAATCTTCATAGGGAACGGGCACATAGTAGTATATGGTGTTCTATGTACATCGGCAAGAAAATTACTTTCCATAGCCGAAAGGAAATCTCTTTCCATAGCCGAAAGGAAATCTAAGATGCACATATGTCTCTAGAGGGTTTTGGGTTATTCTTAAAGCTTCAGTAGTGAATTAACGAATTTAGCTCACGTATATGTTAGTAACTTTTCTCAGATTTGCAATTTTGAACTGGAATCTTAGTACCTTGACTCAAAAAGTACTTCAGTACACAAGAGTTTTTCATGGTCAAGGTCAAACTACAACCATTACCATAAACAATATTCAGGAAAGTTGTGTATCACAACAAACAAGCAGGAGACATCAACATTAACCAATTACTTTTAGCAAAATTCTGAGAGGATAAAAGAGAAAAAGAGGGTTAGAGGCCAAATTCTGCAAAATATGAGCTTACCTCACCGAACTTCTTCTGCTCATTATATGCTGGATTCTCCAGACTTGCTGACCTGTGCTGACCAGGCAGTCCTGTGGCTTTATCAGTCTGATCCTCCATGGCAGACTCCACAGCCTTCCTCTGTTCATGGTCAAGGTCAAACTACAGCTGTTGCCATGAAGTTGTGTATCACAACAAACAAGCAGGAGACATCATTAACCTATTACTCTTAGGAAAATTCTGAGAGGATAAAAGACAAAAAATGAGTGTTAAAGGCTAAATGCTGCAAAATATGAGCTTACCTCACTAAACTCTACCTTATTATGCTCATTGTATGATGCATTCTCCAGACTTGCTGACCTGTGCTGACCAGGCAGTCCGGTGGGTTTATCGGCCTGATCCTTTAAGGCAGACTCCACGGCCTTCCTCTGTTCATGGCCAAGGTCAAATTACAACCATTGCCACAAACAATATTCAGGAATGTTGTGTATCACAACAAACAAGCAGGAGACATCATTAACCTATTACTCTTAGGAAAATTCTGAGAGGATAAAAGACAAGACATGAGTGTTAAAGGCCAAATGCTGCAAAATATGAGCTTAACTCACTGGACTCTACCTTCTTCTGCTCATTGTATGCTGCATTCTCCAGACTTGCTGACCTGTGCTGACCAAGCAGTCCGGTGGGTTTATTAGTCTGATCCTTTAAGGCAGACTCCACAGCCTTCCTCTGTTCATGGCCAAGGTCAAACTACAACCATTGCCACCAAAAAATATTCAGGAGAGTTGTGTATCACAACAAGCAAGCAGGACACATCATTAACCTATTACTCCTAGAAATATTTTGAGAGGATAAAAGACAAAAAGATTAGTGTTAAAGGTTAGATGCTGCAAAATATGAGCTTACCTCACTGGACTCTACCTTCTTCTGCTCATTGTATGCTGCATTCTCCAGACTTTCTGACCTGTGCTGACCAGCAGGCAGTCCGGTGGCTTTATCAGTTCGATCCTTCATGGCAGACTCCACAGGCCTTCCTCTGCCCACTGCTCTGGTTCCTGATTTCACCCAATGGCTGCACATCATGGTCATCCTCAACATCAGCCTTAGGTTCCCCACCAAGTGTCCCTTGGTGTCCTGATGCCGCCTCCTTGCCAAATGATAATGCAGACGGAATTGGACTGGTACCGGCTTTTGCCGCCATTGGAACTAAGGTCTCTTCCACTGGAGTCTGCTTGCTTGGTGATAGGCACAGTTCCACATAGCCATTAAACACATGTGCGCTCACTCCAGGTGAGCTGCAGTCCTGCCGCTGTTCAGCACCATTGCCCAGCTGTGGCTGCTCAGGCGTCGGCTGTATGAGACAAAGTTTGTTTATACTTAAGTAAAAGATACTGATGCATTGCAAAAAGGTGGAGAGAATAACCAATCTATGAACTGATATGAAATCCAGGCAAAATCTATTGGTTGTACTCCTGGTCAGTTGAAAACTTCACTAGTGATCTAATAAACTAATCTGCTTCTGCTTTCAGTATATACATAAATAGTTCACATAAGTTATTATATGTTTTCCAAACTTCCAATTACTCTTTAGTACTTATTATCTCAAGAGCTTTCCATGGTTAAACATCTGCCACAGTTCAAGAGTGTAACCATGACAAACATGCACCAAATCATCATTAACCAATTACTCTTTAGCAATGTTCTACAGAAGTATTAGGAGAAAAATAATGATAAGGAAAGGGTAACAACTGAAAATGGTAGTCTCACCACACTGAACTCTCGGACCTTCTGCTGATCGAGTGCAGCGCTCTCTTGACTTACCGGCCTGTACCTACCGGACTGCAGTATTGGTATATTGATCTGATCCACCAGAGTGGTTTCTAAACCACAGCCTTCCCCTGCCCACTGCTCTGGTTTCCACATTCGTACAACGGGTGCACGGCATGACCATCCTCCACCTCATCCTTACATTCTCCGACAGCTCCATCTTTGTGTCCTGGTGTCACTGCAATAGGTTGGGCCCCAGCATTAGCCGCCGCTGGCACAGAGGCCTCTTCAGCCATAATAAGCTTGTTCGGCGATCGGCACAGGCACAGCTCCATATAGTCATCAAATATCAAATGGATGCGTCCTGGCCCTGTTAGATTTACAACACGGATCTCTAGCAGTAGATCTTCACGGATCTCTAGCAGTAGATCTCGTCGGGTACAATATTAGATAACAAATAGATGTTGTTAGAGATCGCCTAGAACACGCACAGCAGCTGGGAACGCTTGGAACCGCTCGCTCTCACTCTCACACAGCGCGGCGTCAGGAGGTTGAAGATGAACAGTAAATTTGGGGGAGGAACGCCGCGGAGCCGATAGCTCCTGTATCTTGGCACTCTTTATTCGGGAATGGACGCGGTAGGTTACACTGAGTGGCTCAGGGCCATTTGTAGGCCGGGGGAGCTCCTCCTCCACGACGGCCGTTGCGCCCGATCCGCGCGGAACGTGCACGCCATGAACACCGAGTCCAACGCGCTCGATCCGATCATGGCGGCCTCCTCCAGCGGGATCCTCGCACGCACACCACACACTCAGCCTCCCTACGACTCGGTCACAAGGTGCAGCAGCGCTGGAGCCCGTCCCTCGCACGCGCCTGCCCTGGACCCGACCTGGACATGACGAACGCCGGCGCGCACTGGACACGCCCGACGTGAACTTAAACTCACACGTTCACGAGCACACACTCGCGAATCACCTAGCCTAACGACTCGAACACATTCACACACACTAGGGACACACCATGGCGTGTTTATTTCTAACAATCTCTCCCTAAACATGACATGGCGGAACATGAATTTCACAGCAATGTCGCCTCCTCTTCGACGTCGCACATCAGCGCCGCCTCCTTCTTCTTCCGCGGGCAGTTCCTCTGCTGGTGCCCGCGCTCCCCGCACTCGAAGCATCTCCCTCGGTAGTGACTCCTGCTGCGCCCCGAGCACGTGCTGGTGCCGTCGTCGTCGTCGTCGCGCCCGCCATCGCGACCATTGCTCCTGTCGCCGCTGCCGCCGCGCGCCGCTGCCGCCGCGCGCCGCCGCCGTGCCCATGTTCCTTGCCGCGCTGACGCCTCCTCGCCTCCCACTGGTCCTCAGTGAGTAGGAGCTGCCCGGTGTGGCCTCCACTGGTCGCCTCTTGCTCCTCGGCGTCAGCGTCCTCCGCCAGCTGCAGCCGCCCGGTGAGCTCATTCATGTCCATCGTGTCGAGGTCGCCGAACATCTCCACCGTCACCGCGACTTGCTTTAGCTTCTTGCGTGATGGGAACGGGATGACCCGATCTTCCGTCAGGTGAAGGATAAGTCGTTTTGGGCGTAGCGCAACACACCGATCCGGCTTCAAGTCAGCGATTCGAACCCCGCAATCTTAGCACCACGACTCCTCTGGTTATCAACCGTGTCACAACCCGGTTGACCTCGCCGAGAAGGCTAATCCCTGCCTGCGAAACGAAGAACACAGGCAAGAACTCGAAAGAATGCAGCTCAATCTGAAGTGACTCTGCAGATGTATGATTAAGATCGAAAGTTGGGGTTCTACAAACCGATAGACGGCGAAACTCTTCTCGACAGAATAATCTAAGAAAAACCCGAGTCTAAACGACGGTGGCTACTGAGTTTATATAACCTTAAGGGGCGTGCTAGGGTTGGAGGGGCGCCCCCCTATGGGCTTCCACACGATACACGGCCCAAAGGCCAAAATACGGCGACGCAGCACCGAGACAGATTCTGGACGTCAACTTGTTTCGTCGATTCCCAATGACTCCGGACGAATTTTGAGGTGGGACCAGTGCCATTGGAAAGCTTATCTCCTTAGCTTATCTCCTTAGCTTTCCAAGCATATGTATAACGTCAAAAACTGGTCCTCAGTGAGTAGGAGCTGCCCGGTGTGGCCTCCACTGGTCGCCTCTTGCTCCTCGGCGTCGGCGTCCTCCGCCAGCTGCAGCCGCCCGGTGAGCTCATTCACGTCCATCGTGTTGAGGTCGCCGAACATCTCCACCGTCACCGCGACTTGCTTCAGCTTCTTGGGTGATGGGAACGGGATGGCCCGATCTTCCGTCAGGTGAAGGATAAGTCGTTTTGGGCGGAGCGCAACACACCGATCCAACTTCAAGTCAGCGACTCGAACCCCGCAATCTTAGCACCACGACTCCTCTGGTTATCAACCGTGTCACAACCCGGTTGACCTCGCCGAGAAGGCTAATCCCTGTCTGCGAAACGAAGAACACAGGCAAGAACTCGAAAGAACGCAGCTCAATCTGAAGTGACTCTGCAGATGTATGATTAAGATCGAAAGTTGGGGTTCTACAAACCGATAGACGGCGAAACTGTTCTCGACAGAATAATCTAAGAAAAACCCGAGTCTAAACGACGGTGGCTACTGAGTTTATATAACCTTAAGGGGCGTGCTAGGGTTGGAGGGGCGCCCCCCTATGGGCTTCCACACGATACACGGCCCAAAGGCCAAAATACAGCGACGCAGCACCAAGACAGATTCTGGACGTCAACTTGTTTCGTCGATTCCCAATGACTCAGGACGAATTTTGAGGTGGGACCAATGCCATTGGAAAGCTTATCTCCTTAGCTTTCCAAGCATATATATAACTTCAAAAACCGAGCCCGTATGCGACCTGGGCGACCAATTTAGTGTGAGCTTCTCCTGGACTCCGAGGTGGACTCGAACTTGAGTTTCTTTGGGCCTCCATCTTGGGGACTCGAATCGGATTAATCTTGGGCCTTCTTGTTGACTTGTAAAACCTTGTTGGTCTCCTTCTTCTCCACCCCATGCACCATTCATGTACATATGCATGCGTGTCATGTCCTCATCATCCTCCCCTTCTTGATGAAAAGCCGTCCTCGGCGTTGTTTGTGCTCTAAGATGGCTCTGCACAACACGAAGAAACACGAGGTTGCGAAAAATATGGGAACTGAAAATATTGTGGGGAGTGACATGGCCATACTTCCAATCTCCCAAAGTATCTTCTCCTATAGAGTTGTCGGCAAATACGTCGGCTCCTTGACCGAAACACACATGATCTTTTTCATCACTATCCTGCAAAAGATTAGCACTAACAAAACACAATGCAGGCATAGATGGTTGCATAACCTCTATTATCTGCTCTTGAGAGTGAACCCGATTTGTTATAGTAAAACTAGAGGGACAATCTAGTTGATCACAATCTTGTACATCAAAAGGAGATTTCAGATCTGCACAGATATAGACTCGATGCACCATATACTCTCCTTTATTATTATATTTACCAATAACATGATATATATGCTTAGAAAACCATGGCAAATCAGCATGACCAAAAATGTTCTTTTCCAAATAACTCATATCACACAAATTATCAAATTCAATGTAACCCAAAGTATTCAAAGAAGACAACAATCTTTGCTCATCTTTTTCACTATCAATATAAAAAACATGTCTATTTTCAGCACAAGTGATCGATTCCAAAACATCGGCAGCATGTTCATTCATTAACGGGTATATCGGAACAACAAAAGAATTATCATTTAGATCCTTTTTATCACAAGGAGCATCCACCAAATCAGCATGTGACAAAGATAAATCAAAAGAAGATTTCACTAGTGGTTGCTCTATTGTAATAGGAGTAGTAGAAAAATTCAGTACGTCAAGAGAAACCTCACCTTCCAAAAGTGTAGCACCATGAGAATTACCTTGGCTGTCAATTTCAGCAGGAGCAGTAGGTGCATGGGAAGATGTAGGTGCTGAATTTTCATATGAGGATATGGACGCCACCAATTTTGCTATTATTTTATCCCAAGCTTGTTCAAAATCATGACTGTCGAAACCTGTCATATTAGCCACAAAACAAGAAAAACACACAAGTGTATATTGTCCTATTAGCTACTAGGATATGACAAGAAATAGAGTCACACACTCTCAAACGTCTTACCAAGCTCTTACAAGTGTCCTTACCAAAGCAAGCAGTGGATGGTACAACAGGTGGCTGGTTCGTGATACCTTTGAGAAAGTAGTACCAAGATTGCAAGATCCTTCGCTGTACTGACCTGAAGTATGTATGTGGAGCTTGAGAGGCAAATATATGGTAGCAAGGATTAGCAATAATTCAATTCAGAAATTGCAAAACTGAAAATTAGTCCCAAGCTAGTCTATGTCGCCGGCCTAAACTCATCTCGAACTAGTTCAATCAAGCGAAAAATATAACCAACCAAGCACTCAAAGGATGCAAGCACTTCTGAATTTTTTTTCTCTTCTTTTTTTTCACTTTTTTTCTTTGGTGCGGCTTCTTTTTTTTCCTTCCTTTTCTGCACCTTTGCCTTTTTCCTTTTTTTTCTTTAGTACTAGAGAGTGCCGCACAAGTGTTTTCACTCAAAACAGCGGCTGGATATGCATGCACAGCTAGCACATGTACTCAAAAATCACCACGACAAGCAAAATTTCTTGCCAATTATAGTTCGTCACACGGTTGGGCAAGATTCACAAGCCACAGAAAACAAAAACAGCTAGGGCTATGCGTCCCTGCTAAAAGAAGTTAAACCTCTATTTCCTTTCAATTTATTTGGCGCACAACACAATCTATGGTTTTTCAGGAAGGCAGAACGCAAACAGCAAGGAAACTAGAGCAACACTAGACCTCGACTCGATTAAACCGACGAACACAACGACATAACGAGGGACTAAAATTCAGAAAAACAATCTAAAAAGAAAAATTGTGAGGCACAAAGGGTTTATAGGACAGCAGAATACGATGAACAAATATTTTTGTAGGGCCATTTTCTGTAGCTTTAGGATGATGGAACAAACTAAACAAAGGTGGGGGTACAAATTGATGCGAACCTGACGATAAACCTGTCTCTGAATACCACTTGATGGGAACGGGATGACCCGGTCTTCCGTCAGGTGAAGGATAAGTCGTTTTGGGCGGAGCGCAACACACCGATCCGGCTTCAAGTCAGCGACTCGAACCCCGCAATCTTAGCACCACGACTCCTCTGGTTATCAACCGTGTCACAACCCGGTTGACCTCGCCGAGAAGGCTAATCCCTGCCTGCGAAACGAAGAACACAAGCAAGAACTCGAAAGAACGCAGCTCAATCTGAAGTGACTCTGCAGATGTATGATTAAGATCGAAAGTTGGGGTTCTACAAACCGATAGACGGCGAAACTGTTCTCGACAGAATAATCTAAGCAAAACCCGAGTCTAAACGACGGTGGCTACTGAGTTTATATAACCTTAAGGGGCGTGCTAGGGTTGGAGGGGCGCCCTCCTATGGGCTTCCACACGATACACGGCCCAAAGGCCAAAATACGGCGACGCAGCACCGAGACAGATTCTGGACGTCAACTTGTTTCGTCGATTCCCAATGACTCCGGACGAATTTTGAGGTGGGACCAGTGCCATTGGAAAGCTTATTTCCTTAGCTTATCTCCTTAGCTTTCCAAGCATATGTAGAACGTCAAAAACCGAGCCTGTATGCGACTTGGGCGACAAATTTAGTGTGAGCTTCTCCTGGACTCCGAGGTGGACTCGAACTTGAGTTTCTTTGGGCCTTCATCTTGGGGAATCGAATCAGATTAATCTTGGACCTTCTTGTTGACTTGTAAAACCTTGTTGGTCTCCTTCTTCTCCAACCCATGCACCATTCATGTACATATGCATGCGTGTCATGTCCTCATCATTGGGGACCACGCGCAGCACCTTCTTGACGACGCGGCTGTCCGGCATCTCCTCTCCGAGCTCGCGCAGGCTGGTGACAAGCCCGTTGATGTGCATGGCGAAGTCGGCGACGCTCTCCCCGTCGCGGAACGCCATCGACTCGAACTGCCTCATCAGCCTCTGGATGGTCACGCCCTTCATGCGATCGTCGCCGGCGAAGGCCTTCTCGACCGCCTCCCACGCCTCCTTCGTGGACTTCTTCTGCGCGAGGCCGGCCTTCATCTCCTTCGGCACACCTCGAATGATCGTCGCCAGTGCACGCCGATCCTTGGCGCGCTCCTTGTCCTCCGCCTCGACTGCGTCCCACAACTCCAGCGCCTCCATGCTCACCTACATCACCAAAGCCCACTCATGATAGTTGGCTCTGGACAGCTGCGGGATCTCCACGGCGTCGGGCGTCGCCATGACGCGCTCGACCGCGCTTACGCCCGAACCTTCCCCCTTCACCGGACTCTCCCCAATCTTCATCGCCTTCGACCTGGCTCTGATACCACTTGTTGGAGATCGCCTGGAACACGCACAATAGCTGGGAACGCTTGGAGCCACTCGCTCTCACTCTCACACAGCGCGGCTGAAAGGACCTTGATGTCACCTAGAGGGGGGGTGAATAGGTGAATCCTGCAATTTACAAACTTTTTCACACAATCAGTACTAAAACCGGTCAGACCGGTTTCCAAAACCGGTCAGACCGCTTTGCCTGGGAGAAAGCGGTCAGACCGCTTTGCCAAAGCGGTCAGACCGGTTTTCAACAGAGAAAACCGACTATGTGAAATTAACCCCCTCTACGAGTTCTAGCACAAACCAAACTTGATAATGGGCTCTTGTAGATGATATCAAGCAGGTTCACTAAGTCCCTGCACACAATTAGAGCACACCCAAGTAGATCGAAGCAGAAGCGAATTCAAATGCTAGAATTGAACTTGTGAAGGTAAACAAGGAGACAAAGATATGTTTTCCCGAAGTTCGGACTTCACCGCTGCCACTAAGGCTGTCACAAAGACACGATGAGTCCTAGTCTCCGTTGAGGGCCTACGAACGGCGGGCTTATCCACTCCAAGCCACTTTCCTCGGTATCACTAGCTTTTGGTCCTTTTCCACGAAGGAGGCAAGACCAGCCCTTACAAACAATCCGTGGCTTACCACAACCAAGGTAGCTCACCGGCGACGCCTAGCCGTCTAGGAGGATCACCTCCAAGAGTAACAAATGCTCCAATTGATGCTTGGCTTCACCGGGAGTGCTCAATCACTAGGTTTTGCTCACTATAGCTGATATGAACTATCAATTGCTATCTATTGCTCACAACCCATACATCCCTCAACCCAAATCCAAAGATATGATCAAAATCAATCAACTCTCACAAAGAGAGGTTTGGGGAGAGCTTGCTGGTGCTTGGAACAGCCCTAGGCGTGTTAGAATGGAATGGCAACCAGCACCCCTCAAAGGAGAGGGGTATGGGGTATAAATACCCCACACAACCAAAACTAGCCGTTATAGCCGTTGGAAACCGGTCAGACCGGATTCCCAAACCGGTCAGACCGGTTTACGAACTATACTAGCCGTTACACCTGTCAGAGCCCAAACCGGTCAGACCAGTTTCCCAAACCGGTCAGACCGGTTTGGGTCCACTCAGCACCACAAACCCAAAAGCGGTCAGACCGCTTTCCCAAACCGGTCAGACCGGTTTGGGGTCTTTCAGCACACTAAATTCCCAAGTGTATTTCTCTCAAGACTATCTCACATGGGTTGATCTAATGAGCACTTTTTGGTGTATGCCAAGACAACTAATGTCGCATCCCTCTTGATAGTACGGCATTCCTAAACTCAAGATTAAAACAATAAATAGAGTCTACCACTTGAGCTTGTATATCTTCATTGATGCCATACTTGATCATTCTCAACTTTGAGGGCTTCAACACTTCATGTCTTGATGAGCAAATCCAATGTTGAGCTAATGACTTAGAATTTCCATTGCATGGATCAATTCATAAGCCATTCCAATATATATGATCAAACAAAGATAAGATGCTTCGCATTGCTTCACTTGATATGACTTGATTGATGTATAGAAACCCAAACTATAATGCTAGACCTTTCCACCAACAAAGTACCTCGGCTACAAAACCAATTTGCCCTTCACCTTGCTAGGAACGTCACTCGCATCTAGCTTGATCCCTTCCATCCTCTCTTGCCAATTTAAGCTTTGCTTTGCATTGCATCATCATGAAATCCACATTGAAATCCATGTCTTGAATGTTGTTCTTTGGTAGATAACTTGTCCATAAACATCAATGCACTTGAGACCATATACTATCCATAGAATCATGTCTCATTTTGAATGTATCCATTGCTATGGAACAAGCCCAAAGAAACTTCAAATTTCTTCACATGTTCTATCCCAAAACCTTTGACAAGTATCTTATTTATGAGACCAACCAATTTACTTATGTCCATATCTCATTTGTCACTATCACACATTTGTCATTTGTATTGCTTACATGGGATGATTAACACTTGTTTGCTTTCTTCATTATTTCCTGCTCATATACTTAAGCAAACAAGTTAAATGACTAATCATGTTGTCATCCAAAATCACCAAAACATATAAGTGCCTAGATGCACTTTCAATCTCCCCCTTTTTGGTGATTGATGACAACATGATTAAAGCTTACAAAAAGATATGAAATTTAAGCTCTAGATGACTAAGATATATGATGAGCTCCCCCTCAATATGTGTATCGAATAGAATTTCAAAAATTCGGCCTTAAATGCCAAATTCACATATAATCAACAAACTTGAGAGCTCCCCCTATATCTTAGCATCCATCATGTGCAACAAGTGTGTGTGACATAATAAATCAATATGTGATGCATATGACATGTATAGCACTCAATAACACAAGAGAATCACATACTTGCTGTCACAGGCCAAACCGGTCAGACCGGTTTGGGAAACCGGTCAGACCGGTTTCACCCCGCTGCCATGGGCCAAACCGGTCAGACCGGTTTCACCCCAGACAGCAAACATGAAGAAACAACATTGCATCAACCAATACAAGACGATCATACTAGCAAATGGTCACTTAGAATATAAAACAAGGTTCAACACACAGTAGCACACATTACAAGTTCTCAAGTCCACAAAGAGATAAAGTGCGAAATTTATTACAATTCAAATGACTACAAGATCAACTAGATAGGCTTTAATCCATTCTTCTCCCCCTTTGTCATCAATCATTCATAAAGGGCCTGGAGAAGCTTGTAGTCACGCTCCCATCATGCATCCAATTCCCTTCGCCGCTAGAAGGTCGGGCTGTGATCATCTGACGAAGAAGATGTGGTCCAATGAAAACCTTCACTCAAGTGAATGTGTATGTGTGATAAAGAAGATGGAGTGATTTGGATGTGCTAGCCATGGAACTAAGATAAAGATGTGCTAAAACTCACCATGACTAGGAGCGGAAGAAGGTCCAAATAGAGAAGCTGCTGCCTGTGATGCAAAATCTCCAGGAGATGGAGATGGTGCACTAGAAAACTGTACTCCCGCCATAGAAGAACTGGTGCCACCATATGCATATGAAGAAGAAGGAAGTGTAGCTGCTGCATAAGATGGTCCTGGCGGTGCAAATCCAAATGAGGACCCAAATAAGTCACCCTCAGAGGTAGGCATGTAAGGCATGGTCCCTGGAGCACCAACTGACTGTGAAGGGGGTGGCGGAGGCTGCGAGCTTGATCCAACATGTCCATATCCAAAAATATCACCGTACTCCTCAAAATATCCCGCACTCATGTGATCGGTCATGATGTCTCGAAGTGGGAGAATCTCAGGCAACTCAAGTGGTGGTGAAATAGGAGATGGAGGATCATTCGGACTTAAAGCGGCACGCAGTTTCTTGAACTCATCACGAGTCTTCTTATTTTCAATCCTCTGCTGCCGTATATCAACTCGGACATCCCTTTGGCCTTTGCAAATGCCAGTAAGCATAGAAATGAATTTCTTTATGGGAGAAGTCTGTCCTGCTGACCGAGTCCCGCTGCCAGACCCAAACCGGTCAGACCGGTTTGCAGAACCGGTCAGACCGGTTCTGGCCTGCAGCGGAGTCTGCTGCTGTGGCTGCTGCTCTTGATCACCGCCGGCTGCCGCATCTGCATCTGCTGGTTGAGGAGAAGGCATTCTGAACTTGTGTGGCACAGGAGGATGTATTGGCTTGTGTTGGGTGTCCTTTTGAATCTTCAAACTTGTAACCCTCTCAATAATAAACATGATGAACGGGCTATAGGCACAAATTTTCTGAGGACTCTCAGAAATAGACTTGATCTCATGCCAAATGAAGTCAGCAACACTGAATTGAGGTGTCTCCTCTCCAATCCTCAGATAGTACATCAAATTTCTCATATAAAGCGAAATATCTGAAGTGTTGCCATCTCTAGGTGTGAGTGTCTTTCTTAGCAATCTATAAAGTGTCCCATAATAAGTGTAAAGACCACTCACCTTTCCCCAGCTGCCACGCTGATCATGGGGATACATGAACTTAATCTCAGATGGTTCCATAACTCCACGGTCATGTATCCTGACAGTGTCATCACTCTCATGTCCAACTCGAAGAATGGAAGCAAAATCAGAGAATGTGACATGATATCGCTGACCTTCTGTCATCCAATGCATGGCTCTTTCTTGTGTGCCATCCTCTTGCTCATAGTAACCGAAAAACACAGTAGCATAGAACTGAGCAATGACTTCCTTGTTCCAACTATGCTTGAAGCCCATGAGATGCTTTATCCTCTTTTCTGAACATACTCTGATGATCTCATTAAAGACTGGGTTGTCATGCTTTCTCATATAATCTCAATCCACGTACTGTGCATCTGATGTGATTTTGGTCTTCTTCATGATAGCTGTGGCATAGAAATCCTGCTGAAAAAGAGTCCAAAAACGGTAGTCGGTCGCTGTCCTATCCACACCAAGTGGACTAGTCCTCCTCAACCTCCTAACCACATCAGTCATCCCACTGGCAAGATAATCAGTAACTCTCCTGCTAGCTGGGCCAGTGGGTCGGCAAATCTCAAGCACAAGAGGGGCATCCTCATCAATATCATCATCAACCACCTTATCCTCATAATCATCTGCTGCCATCTCCTCATCAGCATCATCATCTGCCGGCTGACCATGGCGGTACTCAACCCTGAAACTCTCATCCTCAACTTCATCATCAGTGGAATTTCCCACAACATCCACCTCCTCTATCTCCTGATCTGCTGCTGCTGCTGCCCTCTTTGGCCTCCTAGGTCTCAAATCTCTTCCCGAGCTACTGCCTCCGGGTTCATCAAACTTGCTCTTCTTGATCCTCTCGGCATGTGATCCTTTCGGCATCTTGTACTGTCCTTCCTAGGTCCACAAAGTGACACACAAAGTATCAATACCCAGGGGATAATTGATCAAAAGATTTGACTAGATAGAGTGCATCCAACAAGATTTGATTCAACTCAGGACAAAACCGGTCAGACCGGTTCTAGGAACCGGTCAGACCGCTTTTGGTCTGAGCTGAGCCAACTCGAGTTGAAGATCAATTTGGACAGATAAATAGTGATATAATTACCAAGAAACAGATTAGATAAAGTATGAAATTGATAAAGAGCACCAAACAAGTTTTGGGGCAGCCTTGGGCCAAACCGGTCAGACCGGTTCTAGGAACCGGTCAGACCGCTTTTGCCTGGGCTGAGCCAAAACAAGTTGGGGATCGATCTGGACAGATTATGATCTGGAATTTGAACAAATATTGCAATTCAAGCTATCCCTAGTCCATATGTGAGCCAACACGGTGCAGAACAGGGACTTGGGCCCTCACTGCCCAAACCGGTCAGACCGGTTTGCCAAACCGGTCAGACCGCTTTGCGCAGTGAGGGTGCAAATCCTTGTTGCGCAAAATGTAGCCAACCAAATTGATTCATCTCTTAGGGATAGGTTCCTAGACATGCCAGAAGATGTTCTACCGAAGGGTTTTGACAGATATGCATTGAGCTCATAGATCGGGCGATGGGAAGATTTGAATACCTTAAGAACCAAGAACTCGAGAGAGAAGATGATTTGAGTGCACAACTTGATGGGGAATCCAATCAACAGCCTTGGGGCACTCCAAATCCGAAGAGAGATCAACTTTTCCTTGGTTGAAACTCCAAATCGCCAAAGAGGGGCCTTCTCTCAGGGTAGAACAGGAGAGAGAGAGGAGAAGAGTTGAATGAGTATGGTAGGAGAGAGAGGGAATCACGGGTAGGCAGTAAAAACGAGTGGCCCACCTCCCTGGGCCAAACCGGTCAGACCGGTTTGGGAAACCGGTCAGACCGGTTTCTCCCAGGGAGCTGGGTTCTGCCAGAAACATCGGATCTTCCGGGAATTTGTCGGATCTTCTGATGATTTTCGGATCTTCCGCGAATTTGTCAGATCTTCTGATGAACTTCGGATCTTCTGGACCAGAACCAACTCGAGACAGAGCTACTCGGAACTTCCTGTCGGATCATCCGTCACAAAGTCGGATCTTGCTTTAAAACTGTTCCAAGACAAGCTCCTTTGAACTTAGAAACCATTATGGTGAAATTTGGCCTTCAAAAATCCAAAAATTTCCACAGAAAGCTTCACTCAGCTGCTTGGGCCCAAACCGGTCAGACCGGTTTGGGGAACCGGTCAGACCGGTTTGCCCCAGGCAGCTAAGCCTAGTCCAAAATGGTGGAAATGAGATCCAAAACTTGTTTACTTGATCTGAGAGTGTTTGTGATAAGAATGTTCTTCAACTTCTCAAGATTGTCCATAGAAATGATAAGATTTCCAATAAATCAAATTTCTTTCGTTTCTTCCGAAAGAAATGGGAGACAAAAGATAGATAAAGGATTTTATGGACTCGAGAGAAATCTCACTATTTGTGACTAGCCATCAATCAAGCAAGTTTAACAATAGTCACAAATAGATCGACAAAGGTCAAAAGACCAAAGACACAAAGATTTTCAAAATCACACCACCTATCATGCTAGTAGGATTTTTCAAAGACTATCCTATGTCACATAAGCACATGCACGTATATTAAGTACACAACGACATTAACATATTTAGCTTACATCATTCACCAAGAAGTTGTTAACTAAATATATAATGGACGCATGAGAGCTTAATACATTTGCATGTACATGCACACACTAGCATGACAAGGGCCTAGATGCACAAGGTAAAAACTAGTTCATAGAAAACATACCTTGGCCTCTAGTAGAATGTGTTGTGCAATATTATCAATTTTTCATATGAATTCTCTCATGATATAAACCAATTGATCAACATAGAGAGAAAACGTTAATGTGCACAACACATGATTTCATAATCAATGACTTTGAAATAAAACATGAAAGACATAGGTCATTAATCATGAAGTTACACAATATAGATCAAATTCCTTATTTTAGTGCTTTTGAGATTAGCAAGGATTCATATGCACTAGTTTTGAAAGATTAAATCATTTTAAGGAATTCAATGCTATATTGTGTTGAGTTGACAAACTATAAATTAAGATCAAGATTCATGAAGAGAATGACTATAGTGTTACCGTCATGAATCACACGATAAGTTGACAACTCCAATTGAGAGAAATATTCTCTCACCATTGAGACTACAAGTTTACTAAAAGAAAGTGTTAGTCTCAAGGACACAAATATTGAAATAACCTCCCCCTAGATATGTGCATCATATGTATACAATATGAGACATGCACTTTGTCTTGTGAATGACAAGGAAGGGGATTAATTCAATATTCGGTCAATTTTCACAATAATTACTCAAAATGAAATATGCCAAGTAATCGTACCAAAATGAAGTATCAATATAGATAGCATATGCCAAGAATGAGAAATTCATGAAATGAAACACTTGAATCTTCATTCCTCACTCAAATGGCCAAGTTCCAACAACCTGAGCCAAACCGGTCAGACCGGTTTGGCAGAGGCGGCCAAACCGGTCAGACCGGTTTGGCAAACCGATCAGACCGGTTTTGCCTCGGATCTTCCGATGGATCATCCGGCCGTGAAAAGTTCATCACAGAGCCACCCGGATCATTTGGTCGGATCTTCCGGCCTCAATGTCGGATCTTGTGTGGTATGCCCTGAAAAATGATCAAACTTTGCTCCACAGAAGAGCAATTAAACATACCACATTTCATATGCTTAAAATATTAATTAAATACTTCATTTAACAAGAATGTGCAAAAGTTGCAACTGCCTGGGCCAAACCGGTCAGACCGGTTTGGCAAACCGGTCAGACTGGTTTTGCCAGACATGTACCATATGGCGTGGATTTCCGATGTTTGATTCAAATTTCGTCGGAACTTGATCCACTGCAACTAAAACACAATATTGCTCTACTAGAGAGCCATTAAAAGCATCACAAGGCATAAATGAATGGAATTCAAGAAATTTAAGAATTTAGTCTAAGCCACTATCAAGTGTCACAAGTTCAAAACTTAGAAACACTTGATCCTACAAAAGGTACTAGTGACTTAAACATGATCCATTTAAGCACAAAGTTACCGAGATGTCATTGGGGATAGAGTACGAAGCGGGAGCAATTTTTCTTGGCTTGTTAGTTGATCATTGAAGATTGTCATTCAAGCCAAGCCACCAATGCATCTCATTGTCCCTACAATCTCATCAAGCATATTTTGGTCCCCAACTAATGTTGGGTCCATTGTTGTTAGTCCGAATATGCTTAGGAACCCAAATAGCTCTTGTGCTACTCCTTGGAGAACAAATCACCTTGGAGGCATAAGAGTTATTTGGGGAATCCCCAAGCTTCACATGTATAGAATGGACAATGTCGGGATTAATAGTTTTACCATTTGGACAATCATTACCAAAATGTCCCTTTTCCCGACATGTGTAGCATGTCTTATGCTTGATGTTGGAGGATTTCTTCTTTTGTTGCTCTTTAGCCAATTCTTCATTGAATTTTGCTTGGGCCTTGAGAAAGCCTTTGTTAAGCTTGATAAATTGCTCCTCTTGATTTATTTGCTCCTTGTTTGGACAAGAAGCAACTTGATGCCCTTTCTCAAAGCATCCAAAGCATCTTCTTTTCTCCAAATTTCTTTGTCTTTTGGAGAGGATTGGCTTGTCTTCTTTCTTCTTGGCTTGCTCTTGACTTGTGTTGTACTTGACTTGATGATTGCAAGAGCTTTGCATGGTTGATCCCTTCTCAAGCTTCTTCACCATGGATTCACGGTTATCTTGAGAAGGTTGTGCATTGCTCTTACTTTCAAGAATTGTCAAGTTCTTGGTGAGTCTTTCTACCTCTTGCTTGAGTTCTTCATTTTCTTGAGCAATGAGGTCTTCACATGACTCTACACACACTTTATCATACCAAGATTGTTTTGCTTGAGAGCAACAAGGGTTAGCACACGATAGGTTATATTGAATTGGAAGACATGTGCATATGTGGGTTTGAGATTCAATAGATTTTAACGAAGTGATCATAATCTCATGAGCAATATCTAATGAAGCATATGATTCTACAAGTTCTTCATGGGAACATAAAAGTTCATCATGCTTCACTTGTAGCATCTCATGCTTGCTAGCAGTTAATTCCAAGTTTAGCTTGAGCATTTTATTTTCTTTTTCTATGGAAGCCAATTTAAGTGCATCACAAGCATAATCATCAACAATTGCATCATACTTACAAACCAAAGCGGCGTTTGAAAGTTTGACTTCCTCAAGCTCTTTGATGAGAGCTTGGATAGTCTCATCTTTTGAGTTTTCCGCGTTCTCTTCTTCTTTGGACTTGTTAAGCATGAGTACCTCATCTTTTGAAGATGATATAGCTTGTGAGCTTGAAACTTTGCTTGCGCGGTGTCGGCCTCCCTTCTTGTGGCCAATTGTGCCCTTCCTGCCCAAACCGGTCAGACCGGTTTGGAAAACCGGTCGGACCGGTTTCTGCAGGGAGGCGCCAATTGAGCCATCTTGCTCTTGTGGCACCACGGTGGTTGTCACATGAGGCTTGGTGCATGTGTTTGTTGTTGTAGTGCACTTCTCATGTGTCTTGGCTCTTGTTTGGTCTTGTGTGTCGCTTTTGATGTTGTATAGCTTCTCAATTCGAGCCCAAATGAGATGAGCATCGAAGAGAGTTGCTTCATCTTCTAGAATTGATTCTCTAACTTCATCACTCACAACGTCAAATAAGAAGTTAGCGACATGAGAATTGAGTTGAAAGCAATTCATTTCGTCCTCGGTTGGATTGGAAACGCTCCAATCAACATTCGGACGATCAATGCCTTCAACTACAATCCTCTCAAGAATAGGACTCATAGTCCTAAGATCATTAAGCACATTACAAGACCAAATTGAATAATTTGAGCCGTCACTAGCTAGTGGCTCATATGTTACCTCACAAGTGGTCGACATCTTTCCTCACGGCGGTTAAGCTTGGATGTGAGGCCAAGCTCTGATACCAATTGAAAGGACCTTGATGTCACCTAGAGGGGGGGTGAATAGGTGAATCCTGCAATTTACAAACTTTTTCACACAATCAGTACTAAAACCGGTCAGACCGGTTTCCAAAACCGGTCAGACCGCTTTGCCTGGGAGAAAGCGGTCAGACCGCTTTGCCAAAGCGGTCAGACCGGTTTTCAACAGAGAAAACCGACTATGTGAAATTAACCCCCTCTACGAGTTCTAGCACAAACCAAACTTGATAATGGGCTCTTGTAGATGATATCAAGCAGGTTCACTAAGTCCCTGCACACAATTAGAGCACACCCAAGTAGATCGAAGCAGAAGCGAATTCAAATGCTAGAATTGAACTTGTGAAGGTAAACAAGGAGACAAAGATATGTTTTCCCGAAGTTCGGACTTCACCGCTGCCACTAAGGCTGTCACAAAGACACGATGAGTCCTAGTCTCCGTTGAGGGCCTACGAACGGCGGGCTTATCCACTCCAAGCCACTTTCCTCGGTATCACTAGCTTTTGGTCCTTTTCCACGAAGGAGGCAAGACCAGCCCTTACAAACAATCCGTGGCTTACCACAACCAAGGTAGCTCACCGGCGACGCCTAGCCGTCTAGGAGGATCACCTCCAAGAGTAACAAATGCTCCAATTGATGCTTGGCTTCACCGGGAGTGCTCAATCACTAGGTTTTGCTCACTATAGCTGATATGAACTATCAATTGCTATCTATTGCTCACAACCCATACATCCCTCAACCCAAATCCAAAGATATGATCAAAATCAATCAACTCTCACAAAGAGAGGTTTGGGGAGAGCTTGCTGGTGCTTGGAACAGCCCTAGGCGTGTTAGAATGGAATGGCAACTAGCACCCCTCAAAGGAGAGGGGTATGGGGTATAAATACCCCACACAACCAAAACTAGCCGTTATAGCCGTTGGAAACCGGTCAGACCGGATTCCCAAACCGGTCAGACCGGTTTACGAACTATACTAGCCGTTACACCTGTCAGAGCCCAAACCGGTCAGACCGGTTTGGGTCCACTCAGCACCACAAACCCAAAAGCGGTCAGACCGCTTTCCCAAACCGGTCAGACCGGTTTGGGGTCTTTCAGCACACTAAATTCCCAAGTGTATTTCTCTCAAGATTATCTCACATGGGTTGATCTAATGAGCACTTTTTGGTGTATGCCAAGACAACTAATGTCGCATCCCTCTTGATAGTACGGCATTCCTAAACTCAAGATTAAAACAATAAATAGAGTCTACCACTTGAGCTTGTATATCTTCATTGATGCCATACTTGATCATTCTCAACTTTGAGGGCTTCAACACTTCATGTCTTGATGAGCAAATCCAATGTTGAGCTAATGACTTAGAATTTCCATTGCATGGATCAATTCATAAGCCATTCCAATATATATGATCAAACAAAGATAAGATGCTTCGCATTGCTTCACTTGATATGACTTGATTGATGTATAGAAACCCAAACTATAATGCTAGACCTTTCCACCAACAAAGTACCTCGGCTACAAAACCAATTTGCCCTTCACCTTGCTAGGAACGTCACTCGCATCTAGCTTGATCCCTTCCATCCTCTCTTGCCAATTTAAGCTTTGCTTTGCATTGCATCATCATGAAATCCACATTGAAATCCATGTCTTGAATGTTGTTCTTTGGTAGATAACTTGTCCATAAACATCAATGCACTTGAGACCATATACTATCCATAGAATCATGTCTCATTTTGAATGTATCCATTGCTATGGAACAAGCCCAAAGAAACTTCAAATTTCTTCACATGTTCTATCCCAAAACCTTTGACAAGTATCTTATTTATGAGACCAACCAATTTACTTATGTCCATGTCTCATTTGTCACTATCACACATTTGTCATTTGTATTGCTTACATGGGATGATTAACACTTGTTTGCTTTCTTCATTATTTCCTGCTCATATACTTAAGCAAACAAGTTAAATGACTAATCATGTTGTCATCCAAAATCACCAAAACATATAAGTGCCTAGATGCACTTTCAGCGGCGTCAGGAGGTTGAAGATGAACAGTAAATTTGGGGGAGGAACGCCGCGGAGCCGATAGCTCCTGTATCTTGGCACTCTTTATTCGGGAATGGACGCGGTAGGTTACACTGAGTGGCTCAGGGCCATTTGTAGGCCGGGGAAGCTCCTCCTCCACGGCGGCCGTTGCGCCCGATCCGCGCGGAACGTGCACGCCATGAACACCGAGTCCAACGCGCTCGATCCGATCATGGCGGCCTCCTCCAGCGGGATCCTCGCACGCACACCACACACTTAGCCTCCCTACGACTCGGTCACAAGGTGCAGCAGCGCTGGAGCCCGTCCCTCGCACGCGCCTGCCCTGGACCCGACCTGGACATGACGAACGCCGGCGCGCACTGGACACGCCCGACGTGAACCTAAACTCACACGTTCACGAGCACACACTCGCGAATCACCTAGCCTAACGACTCGAACACATTCACACACACCAGGGACACACCATGGCGTGTTTATTTCTAACAGATGTGCCATCTTGGCGTGTGGGTGTACTGTGTGACGAACGAAATGATGAACCGTGTACCTTGCCTTCGCTCCCACGTTCTGTTGGTGTAGATCTGCGCTTGGGCAGCAACGCGCAGTGCCGTGACGACAGTGTAGGGGCGGCGGCGCTTCCCGTCGCGGACAGCACGCCTCGATCGGACGCTAGGGTTAGTGGGGAGAACTATCTGACCTCTTGTCTTGGTGGCTCCCACCTTCCATATATAGTGCTACGCGACAGGGGCCCGCAACCCTAGTGGGTTGGGCTCCCCCGATCAGGGAGCTGACCAAAGGCCCAGTTGATCTCATACTAACAAATAAGTATGCCGAGCATCTTATGTCTCTTTAACTTCAGCTCTTCGCTGGGTACCCACTTTATCACAAATAAGTATGCCGAGCATGGGTCATCTTAATCGTAATGACAATCAGATTAACCAGCCACAACATACTTACTTGTTTTGAATGGATCTTAATCTAGGCCTTTAGTAATCCAGAAATCACAGGTCCTACCATAAACCCATGTTGACTGTGTGTTCTCTCAACACATTGGGCAGTAAACCTTTGGTAAGCGGATCCGTAAGTATTTTCTCAATACCTGTATGCTCGATGCTACTAATAGGATTCTGGATTCTCTTCTTTGCGACATATATCTCATTGTCAATGTGTTTGGCAGCACACTTGACGTGTTGCTATTGGGAGGAGATACTTGAATGGCATATTACTGTTGTCTACCATTATCTACTCCGGGCAAAAGTTTTTCTAAAACGTTTAGCCTGTTCTGTAGCCTCATATCATGCTGAACTTTGAATATATACTTAACTCATGACTCATGTCATGGTGAACCTCGAGTTTACTTAACTCAAGGTCACTACTATTTCTCTTTGGAGTTTTCTTCCACAATAAAACTCCAAGCTCGAGTGTTAGCTACTATTGTGGGCTTCACTACACAACTCATAAAACTTAATTCTTTTCACTCACAGCCTTTTTGTGAGTACTTATTACTTTCTTATTCAGCATGAGGCTTACAACTCTTTGCAAGTTATTGCAAATACTTTCTTTAACTCCATTCCAGTGATCTATGCTGGTCTGGATTTCTGCCAAACTCTCCCGGATACTTGAACTGTCAGGGTAAAAAACTTTATTGGGCAACTGACTCGGCTTCCAACAGCTGAAGCATACTGAACCACTTTCTTTCGATCGATCTTATATTGGTTCCTGGAATACTATAATCCCATAACTATTACCCTTGACCACATATAGAACAGGCGTATGCTCACTCGCATGCATACTAGAATTCTTTTCTAAGTGTGCTCTTTGCGATAATCCTAATACCCCTTTAGTTGTAACTCTGTTACCAAAACTTTGCAATCACTTCTTATGCAATAGCAGACTAACATCACTACCAGAAAGTAGAATGTTATACATGATGAGAAAACATGTTTCCAATTCTTAAACTTTGCACAAATGCAATTGTCCTCGTGATTCTTACTAAAACCCAAAACTTACTTCAGACGACATCTTGTCGTAGCTCAATTCACTCCTTTGCACGAGACCTTTTGACATAAGTCTTGCATCGTGTCTATTCTCATTGCCTTTAGAGTCACATATAGCTTTGTAGACCCATCACAGTCCACTGTTTTGACTCCTCTAGCAATTTCCAAGACTTCTCTCGGATTCTTTTACTCATAACTATTGTTATTCTTTCTTACATGCAACAATGATGACTATGGGATCATGAAGGACAGGTGCCGCATTCACTTCTTGTCGCTATGTGGAGTTCTGGACATACCATGCTCCCCACATGTGTGACAACTTTTCGCCACAGGTAGAATAACAACAGACGCTCATTGGGCAGTGAGAAAAACGGCGGGCAGACTCACCCGCTTCCCCTTTGGGTAAATTTCTCAAGCTACCATGTTGTTTCTCTTAATTTTTATGTTCTAAGTGGAGTTAGGTCTCCTTGTACCATACTCCCCCAAATTGTTGGAGTTGGGTATCCTTGTACCATACTCCCCCAAATTCTCCCATCATCTGTAAAGATGGTGTACCTTCTCTTATTTGGGTTTAAACTGTCTTGACCAGTATGAATACCGGCTAACTATGCTATAATTCAGGAAAAATCCAGGAATTTAGCTATCTCTTTTCTTTGGGGTATCGATTATGACCGTTGTACTCCCCTTGATGGTCACAATTGCTTAATAGATCATCTCTTTTTAATGCATACTATGCATCGCACTTAGCATAGGGATCATCTCCCCCTCGAAATATGGCATGACTTCCAATGCCATAATTTCAAAAACTTAGTACAGAAACTCTTGTTAACGAGGAATTTTTCTAAACTTGCTTCAATCACATGATCTTATCACGCAACGAAGTCATTTCTCAACTTCATATGGGAGTACTCTTTCCTCGTTGTACTTTAAGAACTTAACAGAGTACTTTATCTGCTATACTTATGCAAGTTAAACTCACATATTTTCTTATCTTATGTATATCTTATATACAACTACCTTTTGTCCTTTTGCTTAATTTCAAAATGACTCATTCTTGTGCCTTCCACCATAACTCACCTCATGACAAACACCTCAATAGAGTGCTCGCATGCGTTTGTGAAGTGTCAATAAATTGACTCTCCTCCTTCATTATTCGAAATGGTGGCATCAACAGCTTGAATACTTAACGACCATGTTTTGTTTGGATAGCTTAAAGAACTACCTCAAAACTACTCTTGCTCTTGCAAGATACACTTAAATGACATAGGGTCGTCTTGCTTTATCTTACTACTACATTAATCCTACATCACCTTTAGGCAGAAAATAGAATTAACGCAGAAACTCAGTATAAACTGTTTATAACATTGCCATCAACAACTTTGGTTAGAATAATGACAGTGTCCTAAATGAACTCTTAAAATTGGGCTCCTGATGAGGGCACCAATGTTCTATTTTTCCCCGTGATGCGGGTATTATCTTTTCCCTCCATGCGGGTGGCTTGAATTCACTCAGTAAATCAAGAAATAACTCTGAAATTCTGTAATGTGCATGCTTCAACCGATCTTCATCAGTTAAAATGTGTCGCTCTAAGCCATTATTTATTAGATCAACGTTATGATATTCTTTCTTTTTGAGCCATCATAAACCTCTTCTGTCAACACAGGATAATACTTTGGAACTTCTCCTCACATGCAGGATTGACTAGCATAATCTTTATGCCTAACCTCTCCCGTCATACGGGATATGCTCTCAGGACATTGGGAGTGTCTGAAAATAACTCTTAACTCTTCGTTAAGTGTCTGAAAATAGCTTTTTTAATACTATGTTATACACATGTATAATTTAACTTTGGTCAAAATTAGACAGGTGCACTACTTGTTACAATTCACATCATACTATAATGATGCAAACAAATTTACGATGTATAAAACATCCACTTAAAACTTATTTTCTGGTTAAATCTTCCCTTTGGTTTCAACTTAATCAGAAAATTAATTAACCTTTAATCAGCGGAAACTCTACACGAGAGAAAAATTGAACTCATTTTGACATACAAAATGCCTAAATTTTGCTTAATTAAGACCTTTTCATACATATACCCTAGCACTTTAGCCGAGTGATCTTGATCCTCTGTCTTTTCTCCCATGAAATATTGTAGGCTTTAACTTAAAACATGAAACATATTTCTACACTAATTCTACATCACCTTTGGACAGAAATAGAACTTAATGCGTGATACAATGTCGCTATCATCAACTTTGGTCAGAAGGAAGCAATATCATAATCTTTGTCTCAGCAAATCATGAACAACATGATAAAATATGCTTTTCTCTATCAAGAATCTCTCTTGACGTTTGAACTTCTCTCTGAAAATTTGGTCACTTTGACTCAAAAAATATTAGAGATAAAAACTTTTGACTTCTCTCTGAAACATTTGGTTACTTTTGACGCCAAAATTATCAGAAATATAAACTTTAATCTTTAAATTATAATATTGCTATCATCAACTTTGGTCCAAAAATAACAATATCATAATTGACTCTATAAAAGAAATGCCTTTAAGCTCCTCTAGCTCTTATTAGGGGATGAAACTTTACTTGCAGCGGAAACTTAATATAAAAGACTTTACTTTTAGATGCATTTCCTTTTCTTCTTATCTATTCTCTAATAGACAACTTCGCAGCCTAAAAACTCATGCACATAAACAGTAGCAAAACTTTCTAATTTACCCTCTGAAAAACTATCCCTTTGGTTCAAATTTAAACAGAGGTGAAAAACTTGCAAAATATGCTAAAACTCTATTCTAATTTGACTGAAAAGCAAGCCAAAATAAGCTACTGTGCATTACTACGAATTTGGCCCAGACGCGGCCCATTTCTTCTTCCCGCGCCTCGGCCTGCTCGGCGCTTGCGCGGCCCGCTCGTGCCTCTCGGCCCAGCAGCTAGCGCGGCCCAGCTCTCTTGGCCCGCACCGCGAGAACGCGGTCTGCTCATGCGCTCAGCGCTGCACGGCACGCACGGCCCAGCTGGCCCCGGTGCGGCCCGGTCGCTCCCCCGGCCCAGCACGGCCACTCCAGCGCGTAACGGCCCGCGGCCCACGCTCTCCGCCCTGCACGGCGCGTCTGAAAACTGGCCCAGGCGGCAACGAGTAGGCCACCAATTCGGCCCACGCGCGGCACAGCTCCCCCGCCCGCCTGCATCGTAGCCGTCCGTGGAGATCCGACGGCTCCGCGACGATTTCGGCGAGGATAAAAACCAGCTCGGCCGGCTGGTGCCCTAACCCTAGCACATTCGACTCCACGCTCGCGCAGCTTCTTGGCCGGCTGCTCTCACACTCGCTCGGCGTAGTCGCCGGCTCCGCCAGCGCTTTGCCGCAGCGCCGGCCGGTGTGGCCACCTCGCCATGGCCTAGCCATAGCCGCGCGCGCCACCGTGTGGCCCCGCTGTCTTCGCTGCGTGCCGGCGGCGACGCGCCTCCGCGGCGTCTTCTGTCTCTCGGCCAGCGCCATGGCCGGTGAGCCATGGCTGGCGGCCACCTCTTCTCTGTGTGCTCTTTCCTCCCATCTTTCCATGGCCCTCAGGGCCGAAGAAGATAGCCGCCCATGGCGGCATGAGGAAATGGCAGTGCCGCCGCGGGCCCCTTCGCCAGCGCGCGTGTGCACTCGCGGGTGCGCGCACCACCGACGATGGGCTCCGTGGTGGTGCTCCTTGTTTTAGCGCCTTCGTGCGGTGGATCTGAGTTAGGGTTTGCTCGTAGCTAGACTTGATTCGTTCAAATCGCTTTGAATCTTGCATGTTCTTTCTGTGATTCACTTGAATCTTTGCCTTTGTTTCCCTGACCCGAGATAGAACTAGGGTTAGGGTTTCTGTTTCCTCTTGATTCGCTTTGAATCATTCATGCTTTCATCGATTTACTCAAAAACGAGCGCAAAACCAAGCGATTTACTCTTCAGATTCGCTTTCGAATCCTTCTTGCTTTAGGGTTCCGCCGTCACGGCGACCCTTCTCTTCTCCCCCTCGCCCGTGGCGGCGGAGAAGTGATCTCTGTTTTCAGTTTGATTCGCTTGAAACATTGAATTCTTCGTCGAATTTCTTTAAAATTCGATGTGTTCTTGCAGTTTCTCTTTCCCTAATCCTTCGATTTGGGTCTGGTCCTTCTTGAACCAACACTGCACTTTAACCCGAACAGGATCTAATCGCTAGATTAGGCGTCTAATACCATTGTTAGAACATAAACTCGGATCACTAGCAGTAGATCTACTTCGGGTATGAACTTGTATAACAAATGTGTGATCTTCTCTTGGTGTACATGCACTGTGTGATAACGAAATGCAATGAAACATGTACCTTGCTTCGCTCCCTGGTTCTGTCGGTGTAGATCTGCGCTAGGGCAGCGACGCGCAGTGCCGTTACGTCGGTGTGGGGGCAGCGGCGCTTCCCGTCGCAGACAGCACCCGTCGATCAGACTGTTAGGGTTTGGGGCGACTGGATCAAACATCTTGTCTCTGTGGTCCCCAGTTCCCTTATATAGTGCTGCGCGACAGGGGCCCGCAACTTTAATGGGTTGCGCTCGCCCGATCAGGGAGCAGATCATGGGCCCAGTTGGGCCAACTGATGAAGATCAATACTAACAGGCCCAGATGATCCACAGTCCTGCTGCTTTTCAGTGTCACTGCTTGACTCTGGCTGCAGCAATGGTGGCGGTGACCAGTCCACACGCGGGTACAGCGGAGGCACTTTCACTGCCGCAGGGTCCCTGCTGCCACAAGGAGGATGCTCGGTACTTGAGCATGGCGGATGGAGAGGCGCCTCCTCCTCCAAAGCAGGAGGCACCAACGGCGTCCTGAATTGCCAGTACTCCTGTGACCATGGGAGCGTTGGCACAGCATTGTGGCCGGCAGCGGTGAAGCGCATGGCAATGGCATGCTCCGTCTCGGCCAGCTTGCGCAAGATCATGCCCTGGTGGATGCGCGCCTTGTTGAGCTCCCACAGCAGTTCCCCTCTCGTCCTCGCCTGCGCGTCCGCCGGTGATGCATTGGCGTCACCTACTTCCCGGTGGCAAGAGCATTGTCAGATGAACATGATTAAAAGGGAGAAATTTCTCTACCAAGCTAGCTACACGCATCATCTACGGACGGTATCGACATCTTCGGCTGCTCCGGCGGCGGGTCGGCGGAGCCAGGACTCCGGCCGTGTTTCTTTCACCCCGGAAAAAATTTTTTAAATGGAATCTTACATGCATGGAGTACTAAATGAAGTCTGTTCGCACCCAAAATTGGCAGTTGGAGTAGGTTTAGGACTCTAGAGTTTTATCCCGTATTGTAAACCAACCTAAAGGGGTACGACTTCCCCACCCTATAAATATAAAGGGTCATGGCCGATTGAGAATCATCATCCAATCGAACAAATACATCTATCTTTTATCTTTTTACTTTTTCTCTTTTCCCAACTTTTCCAATCTATTATCATGCTGTTC
The DNA here is from genome assembly GCA_033239725.1 of Echinochloa phyllopogon. Classification (NCBI taxonomy): domain Eukaryota; kingdom Viridiplantae; phylum Streptophyta; class Magnoliopsida; order Poales; family Poaceae; genus Echinochloa; species Echinochloa phyllopogon. The sequence goes on along the minus strand of BTCW01000002.1, from coordinate 40,346,989 downwards.
TTCCTTCGTCTCTATGTCGATTGAAGGCGTTCTAGGTGGCCTGCCGATCCTAGAACAACCCAAGGCGCGCCTGTCCTGACGGGGTCCCTCCCGGACGGGCGTTTGTTGGTCTCTCGCCGGGCACCGCCGGCGAAACCGGTCTGACCGGTTATCAAAACCGGTCTGACCGCTTTGCGCGGAAGGGCAGCAAGGAGCTACTCCGCGTGCTTGTTGTTGGCGCGATTTCGTGCCAACAAATTGGCGACTCCGCTGGGGAAGAAATCTCTGGTTATCATGGCTGATTTCTTAAGTGATTTGATGTCGCGTAAAGAGCTGATTGAAGAATATTATCAAGAATATGACAGCGCAGTTGTAAGGATATATTTGTCTTGCTTCATTAAGACAGAACAAGGTGTCATCAAGATTAAAGAGTTTCAGCCACCATCGAACATCGCCGTATTAAAGGAGATACAATCTTCCGGTAATATGTCTACCCGTCTATCTGCTTATGTTAAATCTTTGATTTCTAAAGAGGATAAGGTAGATTCAATTCCTGTTGTTCAAAAGTCGGTTGTTGAAAAGCCGACTAATGATATTATTGATCCTTGCAAATTGCCAAATTGTGATGTTGTTGGTCAAGAAACAAATCGGCCGTCTCTAGCCGAAATTGTTGATCCAAAATCCCCTAACCAGAGCATAGAGGCTACATTGTCACACCCCAAATTTTCTAAATTTGGGATGTGAATAAATAATATAAATAAACACAATGATTAAAACAACATATATAAAATATTTATATATAAAATTTATAAAGTTTATAAAATTTTATAAAATTTGGAATGAATCTGTTTAATTTATAAAATTTTCCAAGGTTTAAATAATTAACAGAGAATGTAATATGTATATAATATAAATACATGTATTCTAATATCAAAACAACATGTGTTTATAACTCCCTAAAATTCATCCCAATTAAATTGAAGCAACCCTATGAATTTTCTAAGATTTATTAAGGCTTAAATAAATTTTTTAGGAATTAATTGGAATTTCTAGCCCTTTTATCAATTTAAATATCACATTAAATAATTATTTTAGCCAAAATAAGTTTTTGTTGCATTCATGCTGTTGCATTTATTTTTTGGTTGCTAGTGAATCAAGTTGGAATTTAAATTATGTTTAAATTCAAATTTGATTTGCTTTTGTTTGAGTTTTATAAAAGTTCAAATCTGCCGAGTTCGATTTTGCTCCCCGAATTCTCGGCCCAGCCCAAGTTTTCCCCTCTTATTTTCTTTCTCTCCTCGCTTCCGGCCCAATGTGCAGCGCCGGCCCGTTTCTCTTTTCCCCGGCCCGTTCCTCCAACTCCCGGCCCAGTGCGGCCCGTCCTGATCCACCGTCGCCGCTCTCTCTCTCGTGCCACTGACGAGTGGGTCCCCCATGTCAGCACCTCCTTCCTCCCGTGTCCGACCGGGACTCGAACCCGAGTTCCGAGCGCCACCGCTTCCATCTTCGATTCCGGCCGCGTCACGCCTGCCGAGCCCCGGACTTCCGACCTATTTAAGCGGACGGATCTCGTCGTCCTTTTCTCCAACCCAATCGAGCTAATCGAGCCGAAACCAAGCCAAGATTCGTCGCCGAGCCGCCATAGTCGCCGCCCACTTTCACCGTCGATTTCCCACCATCGTAGCTCGTCGTGGAAGACCAAGATCTCCAGTAGCTTCACCTCGTCGTGGCACATTGATTCCGCCGACTCTCGTCGTAGTTCGGCCGCCGGAGTGCCTGTTGCGCGTGTGGCCGAGGACCGCCGCCGCCGTTGCTCGTCGCTGGCCGTTGTTGTCGCTCTTTCGTCGACGAGAACCTCCCCAGTAAGTTCACCTTGGTCCCCTCTTGCTCTCCGTCCATGTCTCGTCGCGCGTTGTACACCGTAGCGTCGCGTTCACCTTCACCCGAGAGCTCCGCCGCCGCCATGGCGCCGCCGTCGCGTTCCGTCGTCGTTGAGCGTCCCCAGCCGCCCTGATCGCTCTAGGTGCACTCGTCGTAAGCTCGTGAGTCCGTAGAACCAAGTCCCGTCCCTAGCCGTGGTCTGTAACGTTTTTCCGAAGCTCTCCGGCGAGGCGCCGCCGCGGAGGGCGCAGAGCCGCCGTCTTCTCCGACGAGTTCTTCGGCCGATCTGTTGTAGACGGTCGGATCTTGATCCAACGGCTGGAATTAGAGCGGACCCGAGTCAATGGAAGCAGATACCGGTCAGCGCAGCGACAATTGCTAAAGAGACCCTGAGTTTTTCTAAAATCAACCCTCAGTCCAATTTTATTCGAAAATAATTGCGAATAGGTCCTTTTTCTTTTATTTTAGCCCCTGGAACTTTTAAAACGTTGCAAACAAGTCCCTAGACCTTAGAAAAATCATATCTTTTGCGTTTTAACTCCGTTTTAATCCGTTTTTGTTGCGTTAGCTTCATATCAACTTAAACTACGCGTTAGTACTGTTATTTACCATGATAAATATTTCTGAATTTTATTTAACATTAATTTAATTAAAGGCTAGTTTAATGTGTTTTTCTAAATTAAAATATAATTAAGGGTTTCAACCCGGTTTTCCTGTCAACTATGAATTTGATTAACATTATTCAGTAAGTTTTATAAATAAAAGATGATAGGTTACAAATATTTTGGTTTCATAAATAATATCAATATGACTAATGTTTTTGATAACTAGCTTTTCTAAATTTAAATCCAAATTAGATTTATACTTCGAGTTTTTATAAATGAAAGTTAACTTGATTATTAATTTTATAATCTTTCTAACTAAAATTTAATTAGGCTCTATCTTGTTGTTTCATAAAATTAAGTTAACTTGATTAATAAATTCATAATCTTTCTAATTAAAATTTAATTAAGTTCTTCGTAAACTTATGTTAAATTGATTAATGTTTATGACCACTAGTTTTCTAATTTAAAAGCTAATTAAAGTTAAAACTTCGGTTTTATAAAATAAATATTAATCTGATTAATATCAATAAAAATATGTTTTAATGATAATATGACTAGTTCAACTCGAAATATAAATTTATTCGATAATTACTCTCACATGTTTTATTTAAAATCAATACTTAAATTGGTGTAATTTATACATAAACAATTATAAACAAAATGTGATTAAATTATATTTCGGATTTTTAATAAGCTTATGTAAAATTGATTAATGAGTGTTAAACTAGATTTCAAACTAAAAGGTGATTTGCGTCAAACTTAATGCTTTCCTAAATGAGTATTAATTTGTGTGAATATCAACATAAATGTGTTTTATCAATAATATTGATTAGTTCAACCTGGTCAATAAAAGTTAATCAATTAGATGCTCGCATCTGTTTTTAATACTAAAGTTATGTGTTTAATTACATAATATCTACAAAAAGAAATAGTTATAAATAAAATACATTTTTGGTTTTGCATATTTAAATATAATTCAATCAATTTCCAGGAAATAGTCTCTTATATATAATTTTATCAAATTAAAATTTATAAAGCGTATGGTGTTTCCTTTTATCTAAAGTCTTCCGCTAGTTTTAAGTTTTCAATCGTGGTTCTGTTTTCAGCCTTTCCTATGCCTCTAAACCCAATCCTGTTAGTGCACCCTACGTTTCTCACTTAGTCCCTATTCTGTTTTGCCAATCAATCTGTCTCCAACATTTATCTTATCCAATAAATTCATCGGCCAATGTTTCCAATGTCTGCAACACTCTTTTCTGCAATCCTGTTGCTAGTCCATCTTTTCTGAGCCATATCACTAAGTTTGAGTATAGATCTTTTCTTACGTTGTGGTTTCTCTGCAAATCAATATTATTTTAATTTTTAACTTTATATTGCTTCAATGATATGGTGAGAGTTACTATGTCATTGTATTGTAATATAAAATTAAATTATTAAAGTAATATATTATTGTTTGAGATCCTCGTATTCATAAATCCTCTGTACGTGTGATATTCCTTGTGCCAATTAAAGCTCTGCCATGGATCCTTCATATCTTTCTTTCTTTCTTTAGTCTTCGTGGTCCTTAGGTTCTCGTAACCATAGTATCAAGCCCTATCCGTTAGTGCGTTCTTTTAAAGCTTTTCTTTTGATTGGTGTATTGTTCTTAGTTGTATATTGTTTGTTTGCTTGTTTAGCTTCTTCTTGTGCTTGATGATTGCTCCGAGTAGACGAAACGTTGTTCAAATGAAGAAGACTTCGAAGAGAATCTGAGCAGCTATACTCTGGAGAAAGGCAAGTGTATTATGTCATGCAAATGTCCTAATAATTATTAATTTCACCACCCGTGCATGTGTCTTAATTTGATGGGTTCCTATTTAAGGATTTACCTAGCCACTATATTTTCCCTGTCCCTGAAACTGGGTTATTTAATTAATTTTGATGGTAGATGATGCTTAGTTTGCTCAACTGGGATTGGTTAATTGAACCCCTACTCTATGTTCCATATACTCTTTTTAATAATTAATTGGCAAGATCATATCTTTTAATCGGAACATGGAGAACCACCCAGGAAAACAGTGCAACCATAAGTACTATATGGCTCTGGTCTTGGCTGATTAATTAGAGACTTTAGTGGATGGTAACCTTACCCGAAAGGGGCATGGGGGGCGGCGGTTGACGGGGTATAGCTCGGTCCTCTTGAGCTGTGGGCTTTGGTAAGAGACAGACCTCATTAGGGAGGGTTATGCTTTGCTTCGGAACCGGAAACCTTAGCGGGTTACTATTTACTAAGGAATCTTTGTAAAGGCCTCGTAGCGTCCCTATGCGGTCACACCTCGGTAGTGTGATTTAAGAGGATTGGCCCCCTCGGCATGGTTGGGTTTAAAGTTCTTTTGAACTTTTACGCGGCTTATGGTGAAAGTGTACAACCTCTGCAGAGTGTAAAACTGTTATAACAGCCGTGCTCACGGTTAAGAGCGGCCTGGACCCTTACATGATAATCATACTTGAACAAGATCTAAATCGTGGTTACTTGAGTTATGTTGGGAATATGACATTCATTAATTTGTGGGTGGTATATACTTTCATTTGCTAGTAAATAGTTGCTTAATAAAACTTGACCAACTAAAAATGCTTACTGCAGTATGGTCAGCCAACCTTTTTGCCTCAGCCTTGTATGTCATATTACATTTGCTGAGTACGTTACGTGCTCATACTTGTTGCCTTCCTTTCTTTCTTTTGTTACATCTACAACAACCGGAATGCTGCTCAGTTTGAGAATTTAGAGGATTTTCACTGCTGGTTCTGAGGAGATTTAGGCGTACGCAACCCCCAGTCGACTGCCTGTGAAGTTTGGAGCCTTCGTTTCCAGGATACGCTGTATACTCTGATAGACTCGTAAGTCATTTATATAGTTTCTTATGCGTGATACTTTATCTGTTATTCACATTCTGGCTTACTGTATGTGTGAAACTTGATCCTGGCACACATACAGTGTACACTCGGTTTGTTTTCTAAAACCGGGTGTGACAGAGGTGGTATCAGAGCTGTATCGACTGTAGGACGTAAGCCTAGATAGAACTGGTCGTTTATTAAGGTCCAATTTGCTATATAATCCTTGCTTCCACTATCCTTGGTATTTTTGAAAAAAAAAATGCTATCCTTGAGCATTTTACCCCCTTGATGATTTATCTTTCCGGTCATTACATCCTTGAATATTCCACCTTCGCCTTGATAACTTATTTCTCACCATAGACTTCTGATTATTCACCTCCACCTTGGTTTGATAAATTGCTGATCTACCGTCTTTGACCCTCTCACTTCTCCTTTTGAAGTACTTTACCTTGACCATTAACCTCTCTCCTTGAAGTTGATATTATGTCTGTGAGTATCCTTGTTTACTCACACACATCCTGATATTAGTCAATTTACTCCTGTTGCCTCATTTTACCCTCCGTGCTTTTACGTCACTTTGGATTTCTTCCTTGGTTTTGATCCCAAAGTGTCTTCTCTACTCTTCATTTATTTTAAAAATATAGCATGCATGTATCGTTAATGCAAGCCCAAATCACCTTGAAGAATGAAGATATGAAGTATATTACAAGAAGTCCAACCGGAACAATGGAAGACTGCATCAAGCCTACCAAAGTTACAACCAAGAAGTCAGCTTCAAGACATTTGAAGATGTGTCATATGCCCATATTTAGGAGGATTCCCTAAACCTTGACTAACAGCGTTTAGTATCATTATATGCTTGTGTGATTAACCTTAGTTGAGTGTGCTTGTAATGCCTGTTATTATGCCATTGTTTGAGTTGCTTCTTTGCATTGATTGTTTAGTTGGGTTCTCCCTCTTTTTCCTGTACATCCTTGCTTCCTTGCTATCTCTTCGTCACAAGTCGAAAAAGAACATCGGAGAAAAAGAAAAGTTGAGAGATGAAGCTAAAGAAGATTAGGAGTGAAGACTTTGCAATTTCATCAACAAAGAAGATGAAGTCTAGTGAACCAATTCCAGAAGATCTTTCTTCCCAAAAAAAAAAAAAATCTACTGTACTGTTCTCCTCCTTGATCCTTAGTCTCTGCGAATCTCGGGACGAGATTCTGTTTAAGGGGGGTAGTCTTGTCACACCCCAAATTTTCTAAATTTGGGATGTGAATAAATAATATAAATAAACACAATGATTAAAACAACATATATAAAATATTTATATATAAAATTTATAAAGTTTATAAAATTTTATAAAATTTGGAATGAATCTGTTTAATTTATAAAATTTTCCAAGGTTTAAATAATTAACAGAGAATGTAATATGTATATAATATAAATACATGTATTCTAATATCAAAACAACATGTGTTTATAACTCCCTAAAATTCATCCCAATTAAATTGAAGCAACCCTATGAATTTTCTAAGATTTATTAAGGCTTAAATAAATTTTTTAGGAATTAATTGGAATTTCTAGCCCTTTTATCAATTTAAATATCACATTAAATAATTATTTTAGCCAAAATAAGTTTTTGTTGCATTCATGCTGTTGCATTTATTTTTTGGTTGCTAGTGAATCAAGTTGGAATTTAAATTATGTTTAAATTCAAATTTGATTTGCTTTTGTTTGAGTTTTATAAAAGTTCAAATCTGCCGAGTTCGATTTTGCTCCCCGAATTCTCGGCCCAGCCCAAGTTTTCCCCTCTTATTTTCTTTCTCTCCTCGCTTCCGGCCCAATGTGCAGCGCCGGCCCGTTTCTCTTTTCCCCGGCCCGTTCCTCCAACTCCCGGCCCAGTGCGGCCCGTCCTGATCCACCGTCGCCGCTCTCTCTCTCGTGCCACTGACGAGTGGGTCCCCCATGTCAGCACCTCCTTCCTCCCGTGTCCGACCGGGACTCGAACCCGAGTTCCGAGCGCCACCGCTTCCATCTTCGATTCCGGCCGCGTCACGCCTGCCGAGCCCCGGACTTCCGACCTATTTAAGCGGACGGATCTCGTCGTCCTTTTCTCCAACCCAATCGAGCTAATCGAGCCGAAACCAAGCCAAGATTCGTCGCCGAGCCGCCATAGTCGCCGCCCACTTTCACCGTCGATTTCCCACCATCGTAGCTCGTCGTGGAAGACCAAGATCTCCAGTAGCTTCACCTCGTCGTGGCACATTGATTCCGCCGACTCTCGTCGTAGTTCGGCCGCCGGAGTGCCTGTTGCGCGTGTGGCCGAGGACCGCCGCCGCCGTTGCTCGTCGCTGGCCGTTGTTGTCGCTCTTTCGTCGACGAGAACCTCCCCAGTAAGTTCACCTTGGTCCCCTCTTGCTCTCCGTCCATGTCTCGTCGCGCGTTGTACACCGTAGCGTCGCGTTCACCTTCACCCGAGAGCTCCGCCGCCGCCATGGCGCCGCCGTCGCGTTCCGTCGTCGTTGAGCGTCCCCAGCCGCCCTGATCGCTCTAGGTGCACTCGTCGTAAGCTCGTGAGTCCGTAGAACCAAGTCCCGTCCCTAGCCGTGGTCTGTAACGTTTTTCCGAAGCTCTCCGGCGAGGCGCCGCCGCGGAGGGCGCAGAGCCGCCGTCTTCTCCGACGAGTTCTTCGGCCGATCTGTTGTAGACGGTCGGATCTTGATCCAACGGCTGGAATTAGAGCGGACCCGAGTCAATGGAAGCAGATACCGGTCAGCGCAGCGACAATTGCTAAAGAGACCCTGAGTTTTTCTAAAATCAACCCTCAGTCCAATTTTATTCGAAAATAATTGCGAATAGGTCCTTTTTCTTTTATTTTAGCCCCTGGAACTTTTAAAACGTTGCAAACAAGTCCCTAGACCTTAGAAAAATCATATCTTTTGCGTTTTAACTCCGTTTTAATCCGTTTTTGTTGCGTTAGCTTCATATCAACTTAAACTACGCGTTAGTACTGTTATTTACCATGATAAATATTTCTGAATTTTATTTAACATTAATTTAATTAAAGGCTAGTTTAATGTGTTTTTCTAAATTAAAATATAATTAAGGGTTTCAACCCGGTTTTCCTGTCAACTATGAATTTGATTAACATTATTCAGTAAGTTTTATAAATAAAAGATGATAGGTTACAAATATTTTGGTTTCATAAATAATATCAATATGACTAATGTTTTTGATAACTAGCTTTTCTAAATTTAAATCCAAATTAGATTTATACTTCGAGTTTTTATAAATGAAAGTTAACTTGATTATTAATTTTATAATCTTTCTAACTAAAATTTAATTAGGCTCTATCTTGTTGTTTCATAAAATTAAGTTAACTTGATTAATAAATTCATAATCTTTCTAATTAAAATTTAATTAAGTTCTTCGTAAACTTATGTTAAATTGATTAATGTTTATGACCACTAGTTTTCTAATTTAAAAGCTAATTAAAGTTAAAACTTCGGTTTTATAAAATAAATATTAATCTGATTAATATCAATAAAAATATGTTTTAATGATAATATGACTAGTTCAACTCGAAATATAAATTTATTCGATAATTACTCTCACATGTTTTATTTAAAATCAATACTTAAATTGGTGTAATTTATACATAAACAATTATAAACAAAATGTGATTAAATTATATTTCGGATTTTTAATAAGCTTATGTAAAATTGATTAATGAGTGTTAAACTAGATTTCAAACTAAAAGGTGATTTGCGTCAAACTTAATGCTTTCCTAAATGAGTATTAATTTGTGTGAATATCAACATAAATGTGTTTTATCAATAATATTGATTAGTTCAACCTGGTCAATAAAAGTTAATCAATTAGATGCTCGCATCTGTTTTTAATACTAAAGTTATGTGTTTAATTACATAATATCTACAAAAAGAAATAGTTATAAATAAAATACATTTTTGGTTTTGCATATTTAAATATAATTCAATCAATTTCCAGGAAATAGTCTCTTATATATAATTTTATCAAATTAAAATTTATAAAGCGTATGGTGTTTCCTTTTATCTAAAGTCTTCCGCTAGTTTTAAGTTTTCAATCGTGGTTCTGTTTTCAGCCTTTCCTATGCCTCTAAACCCAATCCTGTTAGTGCACCCTACGTTTCTCACTTAGTCCCTATTCTGTTTTGCCAATCAATCTGTCTCCAACATTTATCTTATCCAATAAATTCATCGGCCAATGTTTCCAATGTCTGCAACACTCTTTTCTGCAATCCTGTTGCTAGTCCATCTTTTCTGAGCCATATCACTAAGTTTGAGTATAGATCTTTTCTTACGTTGTGGTTTCTCTGCAAATCAATATTATTTTAATTTTTAACTTTATATTGCTTCAATGATATGGTGAGAGTTACTATGTCATTGTATTGTAATATAAAATTAAATTATTAAAGTAATATATTATTGTTTGAGATCCTCGTATTCATAAATCCTCTGTACGTGTGATATTCCTTGTGCCAATTAAAGCTCTGCCATGGATCCTTCATATCTTTCTTTCTTTCTTTAGTCTTCGTGGTCCTTAGGTTCTCGTAACCATAGTATCAAGCCCTATCCGTTAGTGCGTTCTTTTAAAGCTTTTCTTTTGATTGGTGTATTGTTCTTAGTTGTATATTGTTTGTTTGCTTGTTTAGCTTCTTCTTGTGCTTGATGATTGCTCCGAGTAGACGAAACGTTGTTCAAATGAAGAAGACTTCGAAGAGAATCTGAGCAGCTATACTCTGGAGAAAGGCAAGTGTATTATGTCATGCAAATGTCCTAATAATTATTAATTTCACCACCCGTGCATGTGTCTTAATTTGATGGGTTCCTATTTAAGGATTTACCTAGCCACTATATTTTCCCTGTCCCTGAAACTGGGTTATTTAATTAATTTTGATGGTAGATGATGCTTAGTTTGCTCAACTGGGATTGGTTAATTGAACCCCTACTCTATGTTCCATATACTCTTTTTAATAATTAATTGGCAAGATCATATCTTTTAATCGGAACATGGAGAACCACCCAGGAAAACAGTGCAACCATAAGTACTATATGGCTCTGGTCTTGGCTGATTAATTAGAGACTTTAGTGGATGGTAACCTTACCCGAAAGGGGCATGGGGGGCGGCGGTTGACGGGGTATAGCTCGGTCCTCTTGAGCTGTGGGCTTTGGTAAGAGACAGACCTCATTAGGGAGGGTTATGCTTTGCTTCGGAACCGGAAACCTTAGCGGGTTACTATTTACTAAGGAATCTTTGTAAAGGCCTCGTAGCGTCCCTATGCGGTCACACCTCGGTAGTGTGATTTAAGAGGATTGGCCCCCTCGGCATGGTTGGGTTTAAAGTTCTTTTGAACTTTTACGCGGCTTATGGTGAAAGTGTACAACCTCTGCAGAGTGTAAAACTGTTATAACAGCCGTGCTCACGGTTAAGAGCGGCCTGGACCCTTACATGATAATCATACTTGAACAAGATCTAAATCGTGGTTACTTGAGTTATGTTGGGAATATGACATTCATTAATTTGTGGGTGGTATATACTTTCATTTGCTAGTAAATAGTTGCTTAATAAAACTTGACCAACTAAAAATGCTTACTGCAGTATGGTCAGCCAACCTTTTTGCCTCAGCCTTGTATGTCATATTACATTTGCTGAGTACGTTACGTGCTCATACTTGTTGCCTTCCTTTCTTTCTTTTGTTACATCTACAACAACCGGAATGCTGCTCAGTTTGAGAATTTAGAGGATTTTCACTGCTGGTTCTGAGGAGATTTAGGCGTACGCAACCCCTAGTCGACTGCCTGTGAAGTTTGGAGCCTTCGTTTCCAGGATACGCTGTATACTCTGATAGACTCGTAAGTCATTTATATAGTTTCTTATGCGTGATACTTTATCTGTTATTCACATTCTGGCTTACTGTATGTGTGAAACTTGATCCTGGCACACATACAGTGTACACTCGGTTTGTTTTCTAAAACCGGGTGTGACAGAGGTTATGTCACACCCGGCCCAGTTTGTATGGCCCGGTAGTGGCCCATTAGTGCGGGATGCACATGTTTAGTGCCACATTGCTAGTTGAGCAAGGGTGGAGGCAACTTATAAGCCTTTGTCTTCCAGCCATAGCACCTTCGGGTTAACCCTTTTACACGAAGCGAGGACGAAAGTGTAAGCAGGGTGCTATGTGTACGCGTGCACGCCCCTCGGAAGGGTTGTGCGGTGCGGCTTTGGAGGGCGGGGTGTTACAGGTGGTATCAGAGCCGACCCTCGCGGTTGCGCGTACGGGCGCAGTGTGCGGGCATAGGGCGCATGGCGCGTATGGCCCGGGTAGGGCATACGGCATGGACTATGGCGCCGGCACTGGACGTACGGTCGTGCGCCAAGGGGGGACGTTCCTGGACATTTGCCCGTGTGGGTGAGTTGCACCGACGAGGACCCTCGCGGTTGCGCGTACGGGCGCAGTGTGCGGGCATAGGGCGCATGACGCGTATGGCCCGGGTAGGGCATACGGCATGGACTATGGCGCCGGCACTGGACGTACGGTCGTGCGCCGACGAGGACGTCGGGTTCTTTGAGGGGGAGGTGTATGTCACACCCGGCCCAGTTTGTATGGCCCGGTAGTGGCCCATTAGTGCGGGATGCACATGTTTAGTGCCACATTGCTAGTTGAGCAAGGGTGGAGGCAACTTATAAGCCTTTGTCTTCCAGCCATAGCACCTTCGGGTTAACCCTTTTACACGAAGCGAGGACGAAAGTGTAAGCAGGGTGCTATGTGTACGCGTGCACGCCCCTCGGAAGGGTTGTGCGGTGCGGCTTTGGAGGGCGGGGTGTTACATACATCTAGCATCTCGACGCTCGGGGGGCAACAGAACAAAGGCAAAGGTGATGGTTGCAACACAACCAGTCTGGCCGGTGCCCAGACCGGTCTGACCGGCTCTCAAACCGGTCTGACCGCTTCACCCGGGGCTTCAAAAAATAAACCAAAGATGGTTAAGCCAAAGAAGCCCGAGATTGGTGTTTGGAAAACCATTGAATCCAAAGGCCGTCATAAGCATCAAAGAGAAAAGCCGAAGTGTAACAAGAAACTTCCGGCTAAGTATCAAAGACAAAATAATGTCAATGATGCTAGTCGGTTTAGAAATTCCAAACAGTCAAAATCTTCTCCTAGAGAGAAGTTCCATAATCGGAATCGGCAATGGAATAATCCTCACAAATCAATGTCGTTTCCACCGTATGGATCACCTACACCGATGCCATGGGAGTTTTGTTTTAATGTGCCTTATTTTTATTCTCCTTGGTATTATAATTCATATATGCCGTCTTCTCCTAGATATCTGTGTTCAGATTATCTTACCCATAGGGAGCCGGTAATTAATGAGCCATCACCTATGCATAATGACCGTTTTGATCAAAAGAATCGGTCCACACAGAAAAATAAGCGTAAGGTGATTAAACAAGTCTATCGTGTCAAGAAAGATGGAAGATTAAATAAAAATTCAGAATTGACACTAGACATAGAAAAGCCGATAATTGAAAATTCATCGGCTAGTTCTATTGATCAAATTGTCCCCAACAATAAGCATATCACAAATATTATAGCTGAGCAACAATCATGTTCAGCTGGGGGGCAATATGGTCTCAGCGTGACTGGTTCTGAAGGAACCGGTCTAACCGGTTCTAAAAACCGGTCTGACCGGTTTGACAAAAAAATTGACAAATCTGCAAGTGTCACTTCAAAGAGCAAGGTGATGAAGAAGAAGCCAAGCTTTGCTGAATTGTTACATAAATATCAGAAGATAGCCGAGCAAAAGCAAAGTAATCGGTTAGAAGATCAAAGTTGGAATTTTTCATCACCAAAAGCAAAGAAGCATCGACGGTCATCACTTTGGTCTTCATCGTTTTTTCCATCGATGCATGTGCCATGGAATACATATTCAGGTATAAACAATTATGATTCATGGTTTTGGTACAATCCTTGGTTTTCTTTTTACAACTATCAATATTATTCTTATGATACACCAAGGAGTTACAATTGGATGCCATGGCCAAATCAAAGCTTCAGTTGTTAGATATGACGTACACAAGCCGAAATAGAATCATGCATAAATTTGATATTTCGGTTACAATAGCGTCCATAAAGATTTAGAGACCATTATATGGACGATGTACTGTTAATCATCGTCTTTAGTCAATTTTGATCATTGTAGATGTTTTCTGACACGCAAGCTTTGCCAGAAAACAGGGGGGCATATGTTCGCACCCAAAATTGGCAGTTGGAGTAGGTTTAGGACTCTAGAGTTTTATCCCGTATTGTAAACCAACCTAAAGGGGTACGACTTCCCCACCCTATAAATATAAAGGGTCATGGCCGATTGAGAATCATCATCCAATCGAACAAATACATCTATCTTTTATCTTTTTACTTTTTCTCTTTTCCCAACTTTTCCAATCTATTATCATGCTGTTCTTCCTTCGTCTCTATGTCTATTGAAGGCGTTCTAGGTGGCCTGCCGATCCTAGAACAACCCAAGGCGCGCCTGTCCTGACGGGGTCCCTCCCGGACGGGCGTTCGTTGGTCTCTCGCCGGGCACCGCCGGCGAAACCGGTCTGACCGGTTATCAAAACCGGTCTGACCGCTTTGCGCGGAAGGGCAGCAAGGAGCTACTCCGCGTGCTTGTTGTTGGCGCGATTTCGTGCCAACAAAGTCTTTACAAAACTTTTTAGGGACGAGTGCAACTTTACGCGACGAATCTAATGAACCTAATTAATGCTTCAGTGATGCTACAGTAAGCATCCCTGCATTCCATATCGGCCCAATTCAGCGTAATCATCGGTGCCAAACAAAAAAAAATAGAGACGAGGGGGTATCAACAACAGCTGGGATCTTAAAATATGTATAACCCCTCTCCCTGGAAGGATTCCGGGGCATCCGGCCGCTCAGCGTCTCATGCGCCGACGCGCGCCGTGCCTGCCCACGCGGCGGCCATCCATCCGCTCCCTCCGAATCGGCGCCCACGCGTCGGCGGTGTCCCCCGATCGAATCGGTGCTCCCTCCTCCCTCCGCTCTCTCTCTCTCCCGCTCGCCCCCGCAGCCTCCTCCCACCGGCGCCGCCGCGCCGCCGTCCTCCCTCTCCAGGCCGGCGCCCCCTTTCCCTCCCCCACCGGCGACCCTCCTCGGCGCTGTCTTGCTTGGCGCAACTGCCGCCATGGACGCCGCTGCCGTCTTGGGGGCTTGGTGCCGCCGACGCCGCCGTCTTGGGGGCCCCGCCGGCGCGCAGGCCTGCAGACGGGCGTGGTCGCCGACACGCCGGGCTGCGGGCTGGCGGGTCCAGCGCCGCGCAGCCTGCCGGCCGCGGGCTTCCGTCGCCGCCGGGGTCGTCCGGCCGCCTCCGCAGATGCGCCGCCGCCGGGGCCTTCCTCCCGCGCCGTCGCCGCGCCGAGTCGTCGTCGGCCGCCGGCCACGCATCTTGGAGCCCGTTGCCGACGTGCACGTCCTGGACGCCTCCACCGGCGAGCAGCATCGCGGCGCGCATGACTCCCTGCACCAGGTGCGGCATGAAGACCTCCAGCCCGCAGGCGGCGCCGCCCGGAGTACACGCCCACGCTCGCCATGTACCGCTGCACCTCCTTGCGGAGCAGCTCCTGCATCGCCGCCACTGGTACGGACGGCCGCGCCACCACGCGTCGCACCCGCCGCCGCGCCCGCGGTCGGAGGGAGGGAGGGACTTGGCCGCGGGGGGATCCGGCGGTCGTCGGTCGTGTTAGCGACGGTGGGCGTCGCGGTGCCGCGCTCCCGCTGCCGACCAAGCAAACTCCGGCGCTCTCTTCCTCTGCTCGCTGCCTGCTGCTCCGACCCCATCATCAACAATCTTGCTGAGCCCGACTGAGAAAGGTCATGGACTAATGCCAGGCTAGCTCAACTACTAGCTTAAGCGGCTGGCCCATGCTCTCTGCCTTAGCGGCCGGATGAATCAGCAGGACACGTCTGGGATTAAGGTCGGCAGCCGGCGTCTCCTTCAAGCCAAATCCGGTGAGGGTGGCCGCTGTCCCTGTCTTCCTATTTTGTTTTCGTCACTCCTCAAATCCCAAAGGGCCTCTGCGGCGAGTGGCACGGCGTCTGCTGCAGCTTCGGCAAGTTCGGAATGAGTTCGCGTGCTGGTTGCGGCGTACCAGCTGGAGCGGAGCGAGTACCGCAGCAGCAGATCTGGCGGCGCACGGCGGCGGCAGTGGCTCCAGCTCCGGCGAGCAAGCGACGTGGTGCTCGCCTGCTCCGGGGTGGCAGATCTGGCGGTGCATCCCGGCGGCAGTGGCTCCGCCTCTGGTGAGCACGCGCCGTGGTGCTCGCCTGCTCGGGGGGCGGCAGATCCGGCAGCCATGCAGTTCACCGTCCCCTTGTGCTCTGATAGCACATCTCGGTGTGGACTCCATGGACCAAGTCTCGGTCCCTCCTCTCCCTGGGCTCATCCGCCTGGACGCCGGAGACATGGACCTTCGACGGAGATAGTCACCTCCTTCTCACCTTGTAGGTATATGCTCATCTTGTGTTCGTTGATATGCCATAGTTGTTCTAAGATAAATTTTTGCTCTATTGTGTTCGGAACATCAGCTCTGAACTTTGTAGATGGCTGTGATAGGTTAGTAAAGGAAGAATGACAGGCACAAATATGATTTGTACAAGTAATATATTTTTCTCCCATCTCAGAATTGTTTCCTGTATTTATGAAGTAAAATTCAGAGATAATAGATATGCAAAGGACTTTCTTTCTCTAATCCTGTGTAGGAATTTGTTCAAGCAGCTCTCTGCATTATCAGTATGTAGTGCTATTTTTCATTGTTCATTTTTATTAAGCTATCTGAACTCCAAGTTTGTACATATCAGGTATGCCGCTGTGCGAGCTAGCAATTGAGGAGTGCAAATGCTTTGGACGCAGAGGAGTGCAAGTTCTTTGGATGCAGAGGAACGAGCCATGCAGGCAAAAGTGTGGCTTGGCGTTGCGTCTGGGCCTGCAGGGGAAGACGGCAGAGGCAGAGGAAAACAGCAGACAGACCGCAAGGCTTCACGAGTGTGGGTGAGTGCACGTTGGCACAAAAAGCATAAAAAGCTATTAGCTTATTTCGAGTTCATACCACTACGAGATGGTTGCTTGCATTGCGTTTGTACGAACATTCAGTTTAGCTCTGCAAAAAAAGTGATTCGTCTGCCAAGAATTGTGATATGTTAAAGCCATGATAACTTAAATGCCTCACGGTCTACATAAGATGAAAACAGCTAGATGAGCTTCACATGTGTTAGAGCCACTCAATTTGGCCTTCTAAGATAACTGCATCACCCTACATGATTACTCAAATACCTCATGGCCTGCCAAAAATTACAGTATAATATAAAACTCGACCGTGGTGGGAGACTCCCACCAGGCTTTGTTCTAAGAAGGTGCCGTGCTTCGAACCCGGTCGGGACGGGAGTTTCAACCACTCCCGGAGTTCAATGCTCTAACCGGTCCACCGTGAAAAGCTAGGCAGCTTACTTTGTTTTTCACTCTGTTCATAGGAACCAGTTGATGATGCTAATTATACGATCTTTACTATTACCTGCCTCTTAATACCTACTACTACATCAGTTTTGGTCAGGTCAGTTTTCTTCTCTGACCACTAATTTCACATGCCTGCTCACATTTCAATAGTTGAGACAGTTGTATATCGTCTCCTGGTTTCTTCTTTCAGCATTGAACAACAAATATATCTAACTAGCTTCGTAAAAAAAACCTGACTAACTTTTCATACGTGCAATCTATTTCCCTAATTTTATCGCAAGTACGCCGATACATAATACAATATGAGAGTACAGCCCAGCCGTAGACATGTGGATCTCACTCTGCATGCTCATTGTTTTTTATGCTCACTCAGTTTTCCTGCCAGGACCAAAGTTATGTCTGAAACTAATACATACCATGAAACATGCTTTGTCCGTTCACATTTACCTAAAATCTGCTTGCGTACAGCTGCCGTGTCGTACATACATTCCTTCATTCTTCTGTTTTGTTTGTACAGGACGCTGTCGATACATGCTGCCATGGTGTTGAAATGGATTACTTCTCTCTTCGTGTGTGCAGATTGTGAATTTTAACTCAGGTTGTTCCTTTGGTATTTGCGAACGGCACAGAAAGATAAAGTTCTGATTCATTTGCCTACTACCAGTATGCACATACATATAGATAGCCTTTACCGGCTAGGGGCAAATTTAATTCCTAGGAACACAGCAATTAGATGGCTACTTCTGTGACTGTCCGATGATATTGTACGACCTCACTGCTCGACATGTAATGGCCACACAACTATTTATATCTGCTTTGTTCACTGTGTGTTTGTGGCTGTTTTACATATGTTTCAATCATTGATAATTGACTTCAAAAAATGTAAAAAAAAAGGGAGAACCGGTTACAGACCCAATCTACACGGGCGCGGCGTTAGCGCGCCAATCTCCCTAGTAGAAAACAGGAGCTGATGCCACCTGCAGTTTGAAGATAAATCCCACTTGGGAAATACAAACCCAGAGAAAATAGTTTACATAGGGATCGCTCCATACGAAATGGCATTTGCAACAACAAACGAGGAGGATCACAAGTTCATAGAACAGATGGGTACAACGTACAAACAAATCATTCCTAATATTTATGCAGTCTGCTCCAATGGAAGACGTTGCCAATCAGTGGCATCAATCAACTACCACAAAGTGTATTTGAATTCTGTTTTTTAGATTAAAATATTTTAAGTTCTCGACAATCAGAACACCTTTGAAAAGTTCCGGAGGTATGTCTAGCCATACAGTTTCCCCGTGAACAAGAACAGCAAACTGCAATCGCATCCCTGCATCTCAGTCGCTTCCCTCCAGCCTCTCCCGGTGCTTCCTCCCCCCAAGATGTGACGCCAGCATCTTCTCGCCGTTGCACTGCACATCGCAGAGCTTGCAGTAGAAGGCCCTTTTCCAGTCCGCCTTCTTCGCCGTGTTGGAATTCTTGAGGTGCGGCTTCCCTCCCTGCTGCGACATGCTGCCCTCCACGGCGTTCTCCTTACCGTCTCGAGGCAAGGAGTTGGTGCTCGTTGCTGCGACCGCCCATGCTGGCGGCGACCATGTTGTGTTAGGCTCAGCGGCTCCATTCCTCGATCACTGCAGTGCGGTGAGATTCGACCGGTGCAGCTTGCCGGCCAGGTGTTCCTTCAGGTGGTGCAGGGTAGGCATTTTCACATGGCAGATGGTGCACCATGGCCATGGCTTCTGCTTCTTGACTGATGAAGCTTCCGCATCCAACTTCCTCTTCACTCCGGTGGTTGCTCTTTCATGCAAAGACTGTTTGAGATGAAATTTGTTTAGAATCCAGGGAATTGGTAACCGAGAAATACTGCATTCCATCAATAAGCAAAATTGGACAGAACAAAAGGCAAAAGGCTATGACTATGATGTATGCACTCATATGGGACACTTGTTTTCAATTAATTAAATACGCAATCATTATTAAAGTTTATAGAATGATTTGACCACGAGATGAATACGTAAACAATCTATTAGTACGATTTCCCATATGCGCAAGGAATCCGCATAAGGAGCACATTATGCACATACGTAGTCAATACTGTGTTGTACTACATCTGAAGGACATTTACTTTATATATAGCTAAAGGAAAATCTAACATGAGCATATGCCATAACTCCGGAGGGTTCTGGGTTCTTCAAACTTCAATAGTGAATTAACAAATTTAGCTCACCCCTATGTTAGTAGATTTTCAACTTGCAATGTTGAACTGGAATTCCTCAAAATGTACTAAAATACACATGAGCTTTTCCATGGTCAAATTACAACCATCGCCACAGCAATGTTCAAGAAAGTTGCATGCCACAACAAACAAGCAGTAGATCATTATTAATCAAGTGCTCCTAGCAAAATTATGAGGGAAAAAACGAGGGCCAAAGGGTCAATGCTGAAATAAATGAGCTCTTTACCTCATTGGATTCTACCTTCTTCTGCTCATTGTATGCTACATTCTGCAGACCTGTTGGCTGCGGTTGGGTGGGTTTATCCGCCGAACCCTCCATGGCAGGCTCAACAGCCCTCCTCTGCCCATTGCTCTGGTTACTGATTTCACCATCCTCCACATCAGCCTTAGGTTCCCCAGCAAACAAGCAGTAGATCATTATTAATCAATTACTCCTAGCAAACTTTTGAGGGAAAAAACGAGGGCCAAAGGGTCAATGCTGAAAAAAAAAGAGCTTTATACCTCATTGGATTCTACCTTCTGCTCATTGTATGCTACATTCTGCAGACCTACTGGCTGTGGTTGGGTGGGTTTATCCGCCGGACCCTCCATGGCGGACTCCACAGCCTTCCTCTGCCCATTGATCTGGTTGCTGATTTCGCCCAATGGATGCATGCCATGGTCGTCCTCCACATCAGCCTTAGGTTCCCCAGCAAAGGCCTGTTGGTGTCTTGATGCCGCCTCCTTACCAAATGATAAGGCTGACCGCACTGGACTGATACTACCTTTGGCTGCCACTGGAACCTGTAGAGAAACGATGGAAGCTACGCTAGCTCACACAAAAACTCGTTCACCCAAAATAGGAACAGCAGCAGTTATAGATCACGGATTGTTACCACTTGACGCGCAGTTGCAGCGGAAGCCGTCTCGATGTAGACGAACGCGTCGAAGTGGCAGTGCAGTGCAGTTGCTTACGTCCGTCTGGTCCTGCACGTGCGGTTCGTCCTTGTGCTCCAAGCGCAGCACCTCCGAGGTATCCACACGTACGAGGATTGAAACGTCGCGCACCGGACTGCTAGGTCCACGAGCACGATGGGGAGAAAAGCAACTATTGCTTGGAAGTCATGTCTTTCTCAGGAGGGGTTTGGTCTCTATTTATTTGGATGAAATTCTTCACACCATGTTCCATTAGCAATATGGGACTAATAAATAAAGCACCCCTTCCCCTGGTAATGGGCTTCACAACATTTGTGGCCCATTAAGACTAGTGGATCGAATCCAGTTGTCTCTTGGGCATATTCCCAACAATCTCCCACTTGCACTAGAGACAATCTCATAAGCAAGTTTTCAGTGTTCCAAACCTCTTAAGTGTGTGACCCTATGGGTTCACGTACACATAGACATGGTTCGAGTACTCCTACTCGTTCCAATAGTTGATAGCGGCCTCTAGCAAGACGTGTCAACTCCCATGAATACGTAAAGATCATATCAGACGAACCACCACAACATCACATACAAGCTATTCCCTTTGCCTCACGATATTTGGTCTAACTCCAAGTAAGACCTCCCTTTCTCGAAACTGTGAGTCAGATCCTTCAAGAGGTTAACACTTAACCTAGCACGGCCATGCATTTCTTGATCCGATCACTCGAGGGGCCCAGAGATATCTCTCTCGTATAGAGAGGGGCAAATCCCATCTTGATTGACCATGCCTCACAGCATGCTTCCTGACAAACCCGAAAACCACCTTTATAACTACCCAGTTACGGTGCAGCGTTTGGTAGTCCCTAAGTAGGTCAATTCACATCTTGAGTACATACGACAATCTCAGGTCTAAGGACAAAGCATACGCGTTGTGAAGAAGAGATAAACAAGTCTCAAACTGGGTCAGTCCAGCCCCATGTCATACATGTGCCCACATTATTAGTTTGACATCTCCATGTCCATGACTTGTGAAACATAGTCATCAACTAATACATGTGCTAATCAAATTAGGGACAATCCTTTTGAATAACCATACAAGTATTGAGTTTCACAAACAATTCACATAATTGCTAATCATATACAAGTTGCCTTTCATGGATATTCAATAAATAAACAATATATCATAGATACAAAACATTGTCCACTCACACTGGAGCTAATCTAAATGATATCTAATACCCATAGCTCTCGTGTGTGATTCATGTTTAGGCCGTGGAAGAGCCTTTGTCAAAGGATCAGCAATATTCAAATCCGTATGTATTTTGCATATCTTTATCTCACCACGTCTAACGAACTCTCGAATGAGGTGAAACTTCCGCAGTACATGTTTGTTTTTCTGGTGATTCCTTGGCTCCTTAGCCTGTGCAATTGCCCCATTGTTGTCACAGTAGAGTTCCAATGGGCTAGATGCATTGGGAAACACACCAAGCTCAATGAGAAACTTCCTCATCCAAACACCTTCCTTCGCCGCTTCCGAAGCTGCGATGTACTCTGCTTCCGTTGTAGAATCAGCCACAGTATCTTGCTTAGAACTTTTCCAGCTTACAGCACCACCGTTTATTGTGAACACAAATCCTGATTGCGACTTTGAATCGTCTGGATCAGTTTGGAAACTAGCATCAGTGTAACCCTTTACAATGAGCTCTCCCTCACCTCCATAGACTAGGAACACATCTTTAGTCCTTCTAAAGTACTTAAGAATGTTTTTCACCGCTGTCCAGTGACTTTCACCTGGATTAGACTGGTGTCTGCTCGTAACACTTAGAGCATATGAGACATCTGGACGAGTACTTATCATGGCGTACATGATGGATCCAATTGCTGAAGCATAAGGAACCTTACTCATGCGCTCCCGCTCATCAGTCGTCGTAGGACACTGAGTCTTGCTGAGGTGTATGCCATGTGACATAGGCAAGAACCCTTTCTTGGACTGTTCCATGCTGAACCGATTCAGCACCTTGTCAATATAAGTATCTTGACTTAATCCTATAAGCCTCCTTGATCTATCCCTATAGATCCTTATGCCCAGAATGTATGCAGCTTCCCCTAAGTCCTTCATAGAAAAACTATTTTTCAGCGAAGTCTTAACGGATTCTAGCATAGGAATATTATTCCCAATCAACAATATGTCATCCACATACAAGATTAGAAATACAACAGAGCTCCCACTTTCCTTCTTGTAAACACAAGCCTCTTCTTCATTCTGCCGGAAGTCAAACCCTTTGACTACCTCATCAAAACGAAGGTTCCAACTCCGAGATGCTTGCTTTAATCCATAGATTGATTTCTGAAGCTTGCATAATTTTCCAGCATTAGTTGGATCGACAAAACCTTCTGGTTGTATCATGTATACATCCTCCTCTAGGTTCCCATTGAGGAAAGCTGTTTTGACATCCATTTGCCATATCTCATAATCGAAATACGCAGCTATTGCTAGAATGATCCGGATAGATTTAAGCATCGCTACTGGAGAGAATGTCTCGTCGTAGTCAACTCCTTGAACTTGTCGAAAACCTTTTGCAACAAGTCGTGCTTTATAGACGTTAACATTTTCGTCTACATCTCTCTTTCTCTTAAAGATCCATTTGCACTCGATGGGTCTCACACCATCAGGCGGGTCAACTAAGTTCCAAACTTGATTTTGCCCCATGGAATCTATCTCGGATATCATGGCACTTTGCCATTTCTCGGAATCTGGGTCCATCATAGCTTCTGCATAGGTCCTAGGCTCATCGTTGTCTATCAACAATATGTCGCGCTCTCCCGTAACTTGGAGATTCATTTTCTGTGTAGCGCGACGTGGCCTTTCCGACCTTCGTGGTTGTGGCGATTCTTCTCTTACCACAGGTGTCTCAACTTGTTCTGCTACATTAGCATCACTCGTAAAGTCTTGCCTCATAGGCTCATCTCGAATTTCTTCAAGATACACCTTCTGTCTACTTTTCTCGCTGTTGAGAAACTCTTTCTCCAAGAAAACACCGTTCCTAGCGACAAACACTTTGCCCTCTGATCGGTTGTAGAAATAATATCCAATTGTTTCCTTTGGATATCCCACGAATATGCACTTGTCCGATTTTGGTGTAAGCTTGTCCGACTGAAGTCGCTTGACATATGCATCACAACCCCAAATTTTCAGAAAAGACAAACTAGGAGTCTTGCCAGTCCATATCTCATATGGTGTCTTCTCCACGGACTTAGATGGTACCCTATTTAGTGTGAAAGCTGCTGTTTCTAGAGCATAACCCCAAAATGATAACGGTAGATCTGACTGGCTCATCATTGATCGCACCATGTCTAACAAGGTTCGATTACGTCGCTCGGACACACCGTTCCTCTGAGGTGTTCCAGGTGGCGTTAGCTGTGGAACAATTCCGCAACTCTTTAGATGAGTGCTAAACTCGTGGCTCAAATACTCGCCTCCACGATCTGATCGCAAGGCTTTAATTTTCTTACCACGCTGATTTTCAACTTCATTCTGAAACTCTTTGAACTTTTCAAAAGTCTCTGACTTATGCTTCATTAAGTAGACATAGCCATATCTACTAAAATCATCAGTGAAAGTTATGAAGTACTGAAATCCACCCCGAGCTGTCGTGCTCATTGGTCCACATACATCAGTATGTATGAGTTCCAATAAGTCTTGCGCCCTCTCAGGAAAACCTGTGAAAGGTGCCTTGGTCATCTTGCCTAGCAAACAAGCTTCGCACGTCTCGTATGATTCAAAATCAAACGAAGTTAAAAGTCCATCAGAATGGAGCTTCTTCATGCGCTTCTCACTTATATGACCCAAACGACAATGCCACATATAGGTAGGATTCAAATCATTTAGCCGAGGCCTTTTAGCAATTATATTACATATAGGTGAATCATCAAGATTTAAAATAAACAATCCATTCACAATGGATGCAAGAGCCACAAACATGCCATTCTTTGAGATCACACAACCATTGTCTTTACTCGCGAATGTATAACCATCCTTCATCAAACATGAGGGAGATACAATGTTTCGACTCAAACTAGGAACAAAATAACAATTATTCAATTCCATGATAAATCCTGACGGAAGGTGGAGTTGCATCGTCCCGACGGTCAAAGCAGCAACTCTTGCATTATTGCCCACGCGGAAATCAACTTCGCCTCTTCCCACGCTTCTACTTCTTACTAATCCCTGCATCGAATTGCAAATATGAGCAACCGATCCGGTATCAAATACCCAGGAATTAATAGAAGATTCAGCGAGAAAAATGTCTGTAATATTAATGTCATGTGTACCTGATGCGGAAGTACTCTTACTACCGCCATTCTTCAGAAAAGCCAGGTACTTCTTGCAATTCCTCTTCCAGTGACCAATTTCTTTACAATAAAAGCACTCCTTCTTTTCTGCAGCTGGTCCAGACTCAGTCTGGGGCGTAGAGCTTGGCTGAGAGATCATATCTTTAGCCTTGCTCTTTTTCTTCCAAGATTTGCCCTTCCTCTTGAAGTTAGGCCTGTTTTGGATGGCCATCACATGGCTGCTGCTAGCGCTTTTCTTGATATCAACCTCTGCCGTCTTGAGCATGCCACATAACTCATTCAATCCCTTCTCCGCCCCATGCATATGGTAGTTCGAGATGAAGTTCCCAAAGCTAGGCGGAAGTGATGCTAGAATAAAATCGGTGGCTAACTCTGGGCCAAGTGGGAAGCCTAGCTTCTCCAACCTTTGGGAGTAACCAACCATCTTGATCACATGTGGCCCTACAGCTGCGCCTTCTGCTAGCTTTGTTTCCACAAAGGCCTTTGAGACATTGAACCTTTCAGTCCTGGCCTGAGTTTGAAACATATCCTTGAGCGCCTCGATCATATCATGCGCCTCATGGTTTGTCTCAAACTGCATCTGCAGCTCGGGTTCCATGCAAGCAAGCATAAGTCAACTCACTTCAAGATTGGCATCACATGCCTTCTTGTAAGCATTTTTCTCAGCAAGAGTTGCGTTATCATCAGGCTCAACTGGTAATGGGGTGTCTAGAACTTCTTCCTTTTTCTCAGCCCTGAGAACAATTCTAAGGTTTCGGATCCAATCCGCATAATTTGTTCCATTCAACTTATCCTTCTCAAGGATCGAACGCAAAGAAAACGGTGTGCTAGGTGCCATTGATCTACAACAGAAAATAATGCAAAATACTAAGACAATGTATCTATGACAGAGTAAAATACATTAAACAATTTAACGGAATTTACTCCCACTAAAATCAATATCCCTCCATTGATATTTTAGTGATTCAGGATCCACAACTAACAAGTCGACTAGTGAGCTTTAGCATCACCGCTAGAAGACATGGTAGATCGGTAAGCAACTCTTGCTAATCATATCTTATATGACTCCTGTTGTTGGTTGACATCTCTATGTCTCGGCGTCCAACCTTTATGTCCCAAGGTCCTTAACCGTTAAGATGACCTTGTTTAAGTTAACCAACTCCTTATGCGAGTAAGTATCCGATACAAACCCATCTAGTCAAGGAAAACTAGTGGCACCCTAATTTCATAGACCCACCACTAATTGTACAAGACATGTGATGGTGCAAGATTTAGTTGGGAGGACATTTAGAACTTAAACAATTTTTGAGGGATCGTTTTTCAAAATTTTAATTTCGCCGGACCGTCCGTTGTTTCCTTGCAGACTGTCCGACCTGCTCTGGCGGACCGTCCGACCCTCTGGAACGCTGGAAAAACGCTTCTGTCAAAATTCCGACTGTATTTGCGGACCGTCCGCCGCTCACTTGCGGACCGTCCGCCGTTCTTGTGCGGACCGTCTGCCGTTTCTCCCGGACTGTCCGATCCGCTCCGCGGACTGTCCGACCTGCTCTGGCGGACCGTCCGACCCTCTGGAACGCTAGACAACGTCTCTGTAAGATTCTTGAACGAATTTACGGACCGTCCGCCGCTCTCTCGCGGACCGTCCGCCGTTCCTGAGCGGACCTACGATTTACCTAAATTCTATCTGACCAATCACATTGGTCTATATCTCACCATGCCTGGGTTTACGTGTATCACTTAACTCCGGTGGCGGAATTCCGACCGGTAGGAGTAATTCGTTACACCACCATCATAGTGAATCCTAGTCAACATCGTCGTATATCGACATGCGACGCGGTCATTGATCTAAGTTCGATTCGACCAATCCAATTGGTCTATATCTCACCATAACTGGGTTTGTGTGTATCACTTAACTCCGGTGGCGGAATTCCGACCGGTAGGAGTAATTCGTTACACTACCATCATAGTGGAGATCACGAACCGATCAGAGACCAATCTACAACCAAGCATATCTCTATATGCATATATCCGAATCTATAACGAAACAGCTACGGCTCTGGTACCACTGTAGAGAAACGATGGAAGCTACGCTAGCTCACACAAAAACTCGTTCACCCAAAATAGGAACAGCAGCAGTTATAGATCACGGATTGTTACCACTTGACGCGCAGTTGCAGCGGAAGCCGTCTCGATGTAGACGAACGCGTCGAAGTGGCAGTGCAGTGCAGTTGCTTACGTCCGTCTGGTCCTGCACGTGCGGTTCGTCCTTGTGCTCCAAGCGCAGCACCTCCGAGGTATCCACACGTACGAGGATTGAAACGTCGCGCACCGGACTGCTAGGTCCACGAGCACGATGGGGAGAAAAGCAACTATTGCTTGGAAGTCATGTCTTTCTCAGGAGGGGTTTGGTCTCTATTTATTTGGATGAAATTCTTCACACCATGTTCCATTAGCAATATGGGACTAATAAATAAAGCACCCCTTCCCCTGGTAATGGGCTTCACAACATTTGTGGCCCATTAAGACTAGTGGATCGAATCCAGTTGTCTCTTGGGCATATTCCCAACAGAACCAAGGTCTCTTCCACCAGAGCCTGCTTGGTTGGTGATAGGCACAGTTCCGCATGGCCATCAAACATATGCAGTCTCGCCCCAGGTGACCTGCACTCCTGCTGCTGCTCAGGGCCATTGCCCAGTCGCGGCTGCTCAGGCATCAGCTGTATGAGAGAGTTTGTTGAGACTAAACAAACAAAAAGTGAAGAGAACAGGTAATCTATCCATCCATGGACTGATATGGAATCTGGACTCCATTGGCTGTACTCCTGATCAATTGCAAATTTCACTAGAGAACTAGCAAAACTTTTCTGTTTTTAACATACCCAAACAGCTCAAACATGTGTTACTAAATGTTTTCCAAATTTGCACCATGACTCTTAAATAAGTACTCGTGATCACAAGAGTTTTCCATGGTTAAGTGACTGCCTCTGTTCAAGAGTGTACTGTACACAACAAACATGCACCAGACCATCATTAACCAATTACTCTTTAGCAATGTTCGACATAAGTATGAGGAGCAAAATATATGATAAGGGAAAGGTAACAACTGAAAATAGCAGTCTCACCAAAGTGAACTCTCGGCCCTTCTGCTGATCGAATGATGCCCTCTCTTGGCCTGCCAGCCCGTGCTGACCGGACTGCAGCATTGGCCCATTGATTTGATTCACCTTAATGGTTTCTTCGGTCTTCCCCTGCCAATTTCTCCGGTTTCCACTTTCGTACAAGGGGTGAACTCCATGGCTATCCTCCACAACCGCCTTGCGTTCATCTTTGTGTCCTAATCTCACTTCATGGAACATAGGTCGGGTCCCAGCATTAGACGTCGCTGCAGTGGACACTTCTGCCAGAGTCGGCTTGTTCGGCGATCGGTGCAGTTCCACATATCCATCAAATGGATGCGTCCTTGCCCCAGATGATCCCCAGTCTTGCTGCTTTCCAGTGTCACTGGCTGGCCGTGGCTGCAGCGATGGTGCCGGTGGCCAGTCCACGTGCGGGTACACAGGAGGCACTCTCGCTGCAGCAGGGCCCCTGCTGCCGCAAGGAGGATGCTCGGTACTTGACCGTGGAGGCGAATCCTCCAAAGGAGGCGCCGACGGCGTCCTGCTACGCCAGTAGTCCTGTGACGGTTGCAGCCTAGGCACAGGATTGTTGCCAGCGGCGGTGAATCCCATGGCGTGCTCCATCTCGATGAGCTCGCGCAAGATCATGTCCTGTTGGATGCGCGACTTGTTGAGCTCCCACACCAGTTCCTCCCTCCTCGCCAGCGTGGGGGCGTCTGCCGGTGATGCATTGGCGTCGCCTGCTTCCCGGTGGCAAGAGCATTATCAGATTCAGATGAACAGGATTAAAAGGAACAGATTTTCTACCAGATTACGTACACGCCTAATCTTCTAGGACATAAACAAAACAAATTCATCTGATATCATCATCAGATGTCTCTATATATGCTCACAGTTGATGCAAACATCTAGAGATCTCGTAAAAAGACAGAGAATTGAAGGAACAAAGCAGATATTGGGTTCATCTGCGCCGCAAGAAACCACAAGTCTTTCTTTACTCACAAGAAAAACATTCTCTGCCCAAAAGAAAGTTCGTTGCTTTCGTGAAAATCCACACGTCGTGGAGCAGATAGACTCAGGCACTCAGCAAAGATCAGGGCCACGGCGAGAGTGTAGTCACGTTACCATGCGGCGTCGGCGGAACGTCGGGGAAGCGGCGGAGACGGCCGGTTTCGACGTCGTCGGCTGCTGCGGTCGTGGGTCGGCGGAGCCAGGAGAACTCCATTGCGGATTTGCGGAAGGGGTTCGGTTTCGATAACGGCGCGGCGCGGGCGAGGCGTGGGGAGGATTTTGTGAGGGAACCGAAACAAGGGCAGCGAGAGGTTACCGGATTCGATTTATGGTGAGTAGAGCGGTTTCCTGATGTTTGGCAAAACTAATACAGAAAGTTATTGGAATTGATATTTTTTCTAAACACAAGACAGACAGACATCAACACTCACATTGAACTCACAATTACATGCATCCCTATAAATATAAAAATAATTGTTCAACAGTGGGTGGCTGATATTTTGCGCATCTCTTAATCAAATTTGTCGACACTCTGTTGAAGAAAAAAAATTGTATTCTCCTCTAAGGTGAAGAATTTTTTTTCAACTTAAGAAACAATTTCCGCCAGTTCAATTGAATTTTTTTGTTCTCCACTCAATAAATAAAATGTACCTTCACGAGGAAAATTGGTCCACGTTGAATAAAAATGTTTAGGTTGATATGGATCATTCAATGTAGATCCAATGATAAAAAAGACATTGAGGATAAAAAAATACAATTACCCTACAAAGAGGTATATGGTATAAATATGTGCATGCATACTAGTTTTATCCCTATTGAACACTTAAAAGAGACTAGATCGTCAATTTGATGAAGTCATCATGGTGCATTGCACCTATACCGTTGTAAAAGAAATAGTTGTGTTAATGAGATAACAAATGGCGCCAAATATGATATTCGATTTCGAGTGGGTAAACCATATCCCTGACTCTCTGGGAGACCTGCCAAAATAGGCTTTTATTACATTCTTGCTTTTATGCATATTGTGGTGTACCATATAAAGTACTAACATCACGATCATACCCGCCAGTGATTCTTGGGTGGGGAGAGGGGAGGGGGGCTGAGTTACTCCTTATTCCAGCCCCCTACTGGCTCCGCCTCTGATCATACCATACTATTACTAATTGGGGACTTTCTATTAATCCCCGCGATACACATTAGAAAAAAGCATAAATCCTAGAAATTCATACAAAAAATCGAAAATATCTAGCTACCAGTCAAGTAGACTATAGTTATCGATGATGAATACCCATTGAATCTATATGTTTTAAAAAAAGTACATATCCTTATCACTATAAAAATAGTCTAAAGTAACCCCGTAATCTATATTAAAATTTTCCATTTATGCCATTATAAAAACAGATAAAGTAACATCCTAATCTACATTTAAGTTGACCAACATGTGTTATTATAAAAATTAAATTAAAGTGATTTGCTAAACTTAAATATAATATAATTACACACATCTTTATAATTAAAAACAAATAAATTGAACCCAAAATCTACATCTAAATTAATTATCTCTGTTGTTAAAGAAACAAATATACTAAGAAACATCAATATATGATTCTAAATCTATAGGATCGGGTAGATTTGAAAATAAATTTTCAAAATATTTATGCCCACTCCTCGCAGAAGACCCAAATCTCGAGTCCGTGGGAAAAGTGCGTTGATGAATTTATGATATCAAACGAAACAGAGCACTTGGGGTTTTACTGTTTGGAGGTTATTTTTTTACCGGCAAAAATACTTACCCACGCTATGACTTCCCTAGTGTGTTCAATATTTGAATATTGACATTTCTAATTCCTTTGATGGTCTGTGATACCGTCTTATTTTTCTACTAAACATGTATGCCGCATGTGCATTTTTGCTAGTTACCTTTCATATCATTGTCAATATAAAATGCACAATTTTTTTTTGAGAAATGCACGAACTTAAGATACGTGCATGTGCATGTCTATTAAAATTATTAGTCCATTCGGAAGCATAGTTGATCATGGATTAATTTTCTAAATTGTGGACCCTCTCGGATCGTTTTTCCACCGGAATTGCATCCACCGCTTTGTATTTGCCGCTGTAGCGACAGATATTTAATATTTCAGATTTGAGCTTAGGAGACTGAATAACTGATCCTGGATGGGTCGGTTTTGATAATTACGTTGCGTACATACGCATGGATGCGTATAAATAATCTGATCCAGTTTCATGGACACACGTTAGAACATATATATGCACGTACACGATCGAGGTTGTCTCATTACTACCATCGTGACAGTACAACTTTAATCATCTAAGTAACCGGCGCAACACTCGTACACACGTACACCTGACTCGTTCGTCTCTCTCGCTCGATCTCACACCAACGTGGCCAACTCCTCGAAGAAGAGCTCCTTGAACCGCTCCATGTTCTCGGGCTCCAGCGCCGCCGCCACCGCGACGCCGCCCTCCTTCCCCGGGCAGTTGAGCAGGTACACGAACCCCGTGTAGTACATGAGCGCCGGCGCCAGCATCGCCGGCTCGCCCCACCCGAAGTCGGCGTCGTACGACGGCATCCCCAGCCAGCTGATCACCCGCAGGTCCGTCCCCGGCAGCCCGCCGCGCGGCAGCGCCGCCGGGTCCGCCGTCTCCAGGTAGTCCAGCAGCGACCGCGCGTACTCGTCCCCGTGCCCGGTCGCCGCGCGCAGCCGCCGCGCGGCGAAGCCCAGCGGGCCGCCGAGCAGGTCCCCGACGCGCGCCGACGCCGAGGTGCGCGCCACCGCGTTGCCGAAGAAGGCCTCCGGCAGCGGCGGCGACAGGCGGGCGCGCATGTCCACCATCGTGTAGAGCCGGGCCTCGGCGCCGGGCGCCAGCGCGCGCGCCGCGCACGCGCACCGCCAGACGTGCGCCACCAGCGCGCGGAAGGTGGACACCGCGCCCGCGCGGGCGCGGAGCGCCGCCGCCTGCGCGCCGGTCACGCGGAGGATGGCGCTGGCGTACTCCGCCGTGTTGTTGTTTCCGCCGCCGGCTGCGGTGGCGGCGGTCCGGCGGCCGCCGCCGCCGTACTCGTGGGTGTGGTCGAAGAGGACGGTCGGCTGCGGGCGCGCCCGGAGGGGCGTGCGGTCGAGGGACGGCGCCACGGCGGCGGCGGCGGCGTCCCCGCGGGCGATGCCGGCCCACGTCCGGATGAAGTTGAAGGCGCTGCGGCCGTCGATGACGAAGTGGTGCATCGCCGTGCCCAGCGCCACACCGCCGCACTGAAAGAAGGTAACCTGTCGAGAGAGACACGTGTAAAGGACCTGAGGAGATAGATAGTAACCATATGTTTGGTAGTCCAACTCTTGTTGACCTTTAACCCAACTTTTTCATCTCGTGTGGAACCATTTCTTCACCCGTCTTTCAGTTTCCTTTTTCAGTAAAAAGGGCCCATTTCCTTCGTTTTTTATTAATCCCAGTTCACGTGATGATTAGTTGGATTAGTCACACACTCACACTTAAGCCACTCCAACTTTGCCATGCACGTAAGAAATTTGTTTGTTCAAACAGAGAAAAGTCAGCGGGCGAAGCAACCTGAAGCAGGAGCAGCGGCGCCCCGGCGCCGGCGGACTCGTACGCCGGCACGAACATGTCGCGCATGGCCTTGGACGGCGCGAAGCCCTCGAAGTCGTCGAGCTTGGCCGCGGACCGCGCGACGACGAAGAGCGCGCCGTCGGCGCTGCAGTCGATCTCGGCGCGCCCGTCGCGGCCCACGGCTAGGCGGCCGGCGAAGGGGTAGAACGGGACCAGCGCGTCGGCCAGCGCCGCGCGCAGGACGTCGGCCGAGAAGAAGCCCGGCCGCAGCGGCGGCTGGCCGCCGCCGCCGGCTGCGTCGGGGCGGCGGAAGAAGTAGACCGTCGGGGTGTAGCCGTTCCGGGCGGCGAGGTCGAGGTTGGACAGCCAGAGCGCGCCCCGCGGCGTGGGCGAGCTCGGCGCGACCAGCTCGGACTTGACGACCTCCACGGCCATCGATCGAATGCCTGTGGTGCGCGACCGGTGTGTTTTCTGGCCTTTAGGCCTTGTGCTCTGTCGTCGATCTCTTCTAGCGTGGTGTGCGTGAAGTGAGTGCAACGACTCCATGGGAGGGGCAGAGGGATTTATAGGGGTTGCAATGTGGGTTTGGTCGGGCAAAAAAAAATCTTCAAAGGAAAGGGTTGCTGAGTTCACTTGGTCTGGTCATAGAATTTAAGAATGTCACTGTGTCGGGCATAAACACGGACTAGGGCTCAAGCCCTCTTCGTTTGGGACAAATTAATGCTTGTTTAAAATTTGTGGTTGCGGGCGAATCAACCCGTCCATGATCACACGTCATAAAACCTACGCGCAGGTTCTGATGGCCAATGCTCAACATTGTTAAGATGTCATCATCTTTCGTTCTACCCCATCCAAGTACCTACTTGGCTACTCTAGTATTGAAAAACTTCACGTCCACATAATTAGGACACTGGCATGAGTAGTTGGGTGCTATAACGCGAGACTGTCAAGAGGTGCCAAGTCCATCATCAGAACACTGGTGCACCGGTTGGTCGCCTGACGAAACCGATCGACTAGCTAACCATCGAATCGGCGCGGCTGCTAATTTTCTTGACGTACCGTTCATCAGCCCCATCGGCCATGCATTGTTTCAGTCTTTCGGGGGCTTCGATTCGATCCATTGCATGGTGTCAGACATACTGTCAGCCACAGTGTTACTACGCTAGC
The DNA here is from genome assembly GCA_033239725.1 of Echinochloa phyllopogon. Lineage (NCBI taxonomy): Eukaryota > Viridiplantae > Streptophyta > Magnoliopsida > Poales > Poaceae > Echinochloa > Echinochloa phyllopogon. Next base: position 40,313,722 of record BTCW01000002.1, on the reverse strand, counting down.
TGTGGACTGTGGTTCGCACCAACCCCTTCTCCCTGCCCATCCCATCTACGACGACCTACCTGAGATTTTCGCAGCATTATTGTTCAGGAGAAGTGGACGCATTGCCGCATGGGCGGGTACTGAAGAAGAAGATGACAGGATATGAGTAACGGCGTGGAGCGGAAACAGGGGGCACTTTGCGTAGTGGCGTCCCTTTCCGTAGTGGTATGCTTGCGCTTGCACCCCACCAAACCCTCTTCGATCCGCGACAATATCTTACGATATTTTGTTTCATCACGGCAGCTTGAGCAGTAGCATCGTACGCATACGTACGTGATTTAGGTAATAAGCAATCAATCAAGGACATGGTTAATTTAAAGGCCCGAGAGGGTACATTAGCATCTTACAATGTGGTGTGACAACCAGGATTCGAACCCTAGTAGGACCGCCCACGCTCTACTAGGAGCAGAGTGCGTGATGATGTTTCTCCTTTGTATATGCAGCTCTCCATTGACCAGAGAAGCAAAACTCCAAAGCAACTTGGTCTCATACTCCCATATACAAACATCATCACGCTGCATATCGAGAAGAGATAGCCAGCAACTCCTCCTATCCATTTGTTACGCCAAGTTCAGCTCGTCGGTGCCATCAGCAGATTCCCAAGGTCTTGCACTAAAAGGAATCTTGCCGGTTTCCTTGGCTCTGCTGCTCCTTTTCTTCAACACTTGGGTTCGGTGGCATCGACTCTCGAAGCCCTTTGTCACTTTGTGGACCCGTGGTGTTCTGTCCCTTTGCAATTCGGCCGTCAGCACCGCCACTCCCTGGTGCCCACTGGCATGCGCGTGACGTGACGCCGGCAAGCCTAACCGATCCTCTTCTTCGTCAATTTGATTCCACTCTCATCCGCGTCTCCTCCCTCCTACTCCTCTTTGACGCAGCGGCGTGCACTCGCTGTTAATCCGCGAGGTGTCGCTCTGCCACACCTGTGCGGGCGGCCGCGATCGGCGTCGCCCTCGCTCACCAACCGGCCGGGGAAGAACCTGCTTGCCCGATTGATTCCTTGCAGCGGGCGGCAACGACGGGGGCCGATTTTTCAAGGGAGAGGTGGGTTACCTCATTACCTGCGACGACCCCGAGCAGCCTGCCGGCGCGAGGCCAATAAATCCTCCATCAGGCGCCGGCCCCCGGGGTCACGGTTGAGAGCGTGATTGATCGTTCAGTACGATAGTAGAGGCGGTGGCAGATTTTTTGAGGTGAAGGTTTTGTTCAAGTTCAAGCAGCGTTTCGGCATTTTCAGATGGACAGATGCTGCCGAGTGCTGACACGGTGAGTAAACGAGCTGCCGCCCTACCTGCATGCACTGCCTGCCCTGCCAGCAGGCGGAGGAGATGCTGGGCCAAGATGTCTGGGAACACGCAAGTTGGCCCAGACAAATTTTAGCGTTCGTCGGCTGAGCTTTTAGCCCACGCTGAAAGCATATCCTGCCAACTTTAGCAAAACCAATCTATCACAAAATCAGATATGCCACGTTCGTGGGCTGAATAACTGAATTGTTAGCCCATGACAGTTAGCACTGGCGCAGTGACGCTAGCTCTACGCCCATCAGATCACAAAACCTTTTCTTTCTTTTGAAAGGAAGAAAACCTTTTCTCAAATCGGATAAAACTTGAGCAATGGATGCAATTTACCTTCAGTGCTGCTAAGTCAGCCAAACAGGACCTGGAGGATTGTACGGTATCATCATCAACTATTCAAAGCTGCAGACCTTTTCCAGTACTGCATTTTCATTCATTTAATTTCCCTTGTACATAGATATACGTGGACAAATGTGTTTGGCGACTTGGCGTAGCGTACTAGAAACCTGCAACCAAGCACCTTATCACACTTATACAGACACCCCAAGACAGTGCCAGAGTGAGAAAGCAGTAGCATCCCGAAACGTGTAGTATCATACAGACATCAGAAGATGCACATCAGCACATCGACCGGCTCCCGTGCCGATCCATCTCCACACGAACCGATCGATGCAAGTCGGCATACCATCGCAGCCCAGACATAGAGCTGCCTGCTGCCTCTCCTACTCCTCTACGAGGCCAAGGTCGCCGCCGCTGGCCGGCGGGTACTCCGCGTAGAACGCCTTCTCGAAGGTCTGCAGGTACTCGGGCTCGAGCGCGAAGAGCACGTTGATGGGGTCGTCCTTGTCGGGGCCCTGCGTGACGTACGCCGTGCCGCTGCCGAACATCTGCGCCGGCGCCACGAACCCCGGCCGCCCCCAGCCGAAGTCGGCGTCGTAGATGGGCATCCCGAGCCAGCTGACCACCCACAGGTCCGACTCCGGCATGAACTGCCCGCGCGCCGCCTGGGAGCCCTTCTCCGACTCCAGCTCCAGGTAGTCCACCACCGAGCGCACGAACGCGTCGTCCACGCGCGACACCGCGCGCTTGATCCGCTCCGCCACGAACCCCAGCGGCCGCGACAGCACGTCGCCGACCTTCACCGTCACCAGGTCCCGCACGATGGCGTTGCCGAAGTAGGAGGCCGGGAGCGGCGGGCGGAGGCGCTGCCGGATGTTGGCGGGGACGCGGAGCCGCGTGTCGCCGTCGGCGGGGAGGCCCCTGGCGACGCACATGGCGCGCCACAGGTGCGCCGTCACCGCGCAGTAGGTGGACGCCCCCGGCGCGCACTGCGACCGGATGCCGGCGAGGAGCTTGGGCGGGACGGCGTAGACGCGGGTGACGAACGGCCGGGGCGCGCCGTTGAGGTAGCACGGGGAGTAGACCGGGTGCTCGAAGGGGACGTGCGGCGGGGAGCGCGCGCGGAGCAGGGTCCGGTCGTGGAAGGGCGCCGCCGCGGCGGGCGGGGCCTCGCCGCGTGCCAGCGCCGTCCACGTCCGGATGAACTGGAACGCGCCGGCGCCGTCCATCGTCACGTGGTGCATGCCCGTGCCCACCGTCACGCCGCCGCACTTGAGGAAGGTGACCTGCAGAGAAATTTTCACATCGCCACCGGGTTATTATACACACCTTTTTACACTACAACCTGATCGACGGATGCTGTAATTTAGCTCATGCCGATCGAGCGGCCCATAAATAAACAAGTTATATATCAGAACGGAAAAACGCGTGGTAAATTGTTTGATGCCTTCGGCGTTCACATCAGTGATTCGATTCGATTCGCTTCGCTCAGACTGAGAGCAATAGAAGCCTTGATAATTCAGATCGCCAAAGGTCACTCATTCCAGTCGCAAGTGGCAGCCGTTAGCCTAAAGCAATTTGGCAAAGTGGCAAACAAGGCCAAATTGTCAACAAAGACGATCCAATCGCATCGGCATGTCGCTGCGTTAACGGTTAGCCGTTGAAGGCCACCGTCCTGAGCATCGGAATCGAAGCTTCTCTCGGCTCTCGCATCATGACAGCTAGGTCCACTACAAAGACACTTCTTTTGAAAAAAGAAAAGGGACAGCCAAGATCATGCCCACCTTAATGCTTCGGATCAGGCCAAACGCAATGGTTTGCGTATGCGGACACGCAGCAGGGAGATTGATGGAGATGGAGTGGACGTCGGGAAAAAAGGGGGCCGTGGAGTGACACGCATGGGCATGATTAGCTACTATGATAGGGATCGACAGGAGCAGGGAATGGGCATTTTGTACTTTGTGGGGGGCATCCTACCGTGTAATGTAAAGCAGTTTTAGTAACTCTATTGAGTGCCAATGAAAACAGTTTCAGTGACCTGCCCGTCTATTTTAGCCGCAGCAGCACATATCTGGGATTCTGAATCCCATCCAGTCACCATTTTTGCAGCAACTTTGTCCTGCTAAGGCACCATTTCCACGAACCGGTACTGCCGTTTTCGCTGCTTTCGGTTGCCGCTAAGGAATCTTTTCACCGCGCCGTGCTCGGCGCGGCGCAGTGCGTGTGTGACAACGCACGAGCCGCTCTGGCTGTCAACATCATCCAACGCCGAACTGATCCGATGTGCCACCAGTGTGTACTGTGATGAGTACTATGTGAAGGTTGGTTACAACGGCCAGCAATCAGTGAGCCCGAGCCGTAAGCCCCTGTCCTCTGCACTGCACCGAGGCACCGAGCGCTGCCAGCACGAACGGCCTTCGCCTAGAAAGGAAGAAAGGCTACAGGGAGGAGAGGAGGGTGAACGGGCAATCAGCGGGCAATCAGTGTCCTCATCGGCCCTACGTTAGTTGGATGTTCAGTCAGTCAACTGCCCTTTTCAATAACCTACGAGGCTACAGCGGACGACGCAAGAAACGAAACAAATGGCCTAGAGGAAGAGAGGCCAGCAGCTGCACATGGTCTCGGTCCTATCGGCTGAAACTGCGTTTGTTAAGTCAACCATCCTATCCTTATCGTAATCTCTAGCTGATTCATCTCTACTGATGAGGAAGTTAACACCGAGCCCAGCAGAAGTTTATTCGGGAACGAACGTGCCTGGTTGTCCGGCTAGCCAATTGCGGCACTACTTCTGCGTGGAGCTGCAGCCCGGCCTCGGTTCCTCCGCAGGGCAGCCAGGGACTGTTAGTACAGTACTAGCAGGAGTTAGTACCAGCTGTACTGTGTGTTTAGTTCTAAAAAGTAGGGGTGAAAGTTTGGTAAAAAAGTCACATCGGACACTGTAGCGTACTGTAGCACTTTTCGTTTGTTTGTGGTACACATTGTCCTACCATGACCTAACTAGGCTCAAAAGATTCGTCTCGTCGTGTACATCAAAACCATGTAATTAGTTTTTTTATTTACCTACGTTTAGTGCTCCATGCACAAGAGAGAGATTTGACGTGATTTGATGTGATAGGTGAATAGTGAAGTTTGGAGAGAGAATTTCGAGTGACCAAGCACACCCCAAAACTCATCCTCTTTTTTTTTCCAAAAAAAAACCTTATCAGCAGCCGCTGGATCGAGCGAGCTGTAGCTGGAGCCCGGAAGCATCCACGGGCGCGGTCACGGACGTGTACGAGATCGATTTCTTTAGCAGTTCGTGTCGCGGGATCCCGCTCCCCCGTCGTCGCCTTCGGTGGCGCCAATGCACCAGACGGCCGGCGGCCGGCATGTGTCGCCGGAGACGGGAACCGGACCACCAGCTGTCCGCCTTGCCACGCTCTTTGAGCTGTCAGTCGTCAGAGCACTGTGAATCTGATTTTTCTATGGCCTGTGCCCAAGAGCGCCCAAGATGATTTCCAAGAAAAGAAAAGAGGCTCGAAACGGGGCGACGGAGAAATATCCGCGATGGTTTGAGTTTGACTCCAGGCAAGCTGAAGCGAGGGAGGGGCAGAGAGCAAGCGCAGCGCGGCGCACCTGGACCATGGCGAGGACGCAGGGCGGGTCGCCGGACTCGGCGAAGGGCACGAGCAGGCGGCGCGCCTCGGGGGAGGGCTCGAAGTCCCGGAACACCTCGTCGCCGGCGAAGTCGGCGCGGGCGACGGAGAAGAGCGCGCCCTCGCCCGTGCAGTCGATCTCGATCCGCCCGCCGGGGCCCGACGCGAGGCGCCCCGCCAGCGGGTAGAAGGGCACCAGCGCCCTGGCCAACGCGTCCCGCAGCCGCGCCGGGTCGAAGAAGGGCGGGGATCCGGCGTCGGCGTCCTCGGCGTCGGCGGCGGCGGCGGGCTTGGGGTAGTAGTAGACGAGCGGCGTGTGGGTCTTGGGCACGGCCAGGTCGAGGTTGGACAGCCACAGCGCGTGCCGCGGCGTCGCCTCGCTCGGCGGCACCAGCGTCGTCTCCACCACCTCCACCTTCATCCTCCTCCCTCCCTCCTCCTCGGCTTCTGATTTGACTTGGGCTGGGCTCAGTATGCTTCGCTGTGCTGTTTGAGCCGGCGAGCTGAGTGGTGAGGGTTTATTTATAAATATAGCGGAGGGGAAGAGAAGAAGAGGTCGAGGGAGAGAGAGGATGAGATTAACTGTAGTGTGCGTCGCTGATTGAGATCAATCCAACGGCTGCGGCTAACCGCCGTCACGGGCGACGGCACTGCAGGACGCCGGGCTCCGTGGAAACTTTTTTTTAAAGAAACATGCATTATCTTAGTCCATTACACCGGCTCTTTTACAAACAGGGCTCCAAAGAAAAGAAAAATTACAAAGAAGTCTAAAACTCCTGTTCATCTTCCTCGGAGCCTTCGGAGATCCGTTCGTCGCCGCCGTCGAAGCCGCTTCCCAATCATCGCCGGGCACCAAAGCCAATCTCCACAGAATGAAGGCCGCAGAGGAGGGTTTACTTCTAGACGAATCAGCCGAGTACAATGACTGCAGCCGCATCGGCCAACTCCGTGGAAACTTGAGCGTGGTGTCGTTAAGCTACGGATGGGGTGTGGAAAAACAAAAATCGTGTGCGCGGCTTGTCGGGGGCGAGGGCAGCCGCACGCCCGCACCGCAGCATGTATAGCTTGCGTGCAGCCTCTTATCGTGAGCGCGCTTTTGGTCGGCACTTTTCTTTTTCTTTAGAAGTTGTGTGGCTTCGATGCAGCTTCCTCCGATGGTAGATCCGTAGATGAGGCGTGGTGCGGCATGGTTATTATGTTATTTTTAACTGCAGTTAACTCAGTGTCTGTCGTAACCGCAGGCAGTATTATTCTGCTAGGAGCACGTGAAAGCTGTGTGAAAGCTGGTGACGTGGTCGTGCCGACAAAATGTTTTCATTTTCAGCGCTATCCGCGAAAGCTGTGTGGGATCGGGCCCTCAAAGTTCTGCTGCGGGGGGAAGGGATAAGGACACGTACAATGCGCCAGGTTGATCGTCTGTGCCGAAATCCCAAATCGATACTGTAAGTATCCAGACTAGATTTTTTTTGAAAAAAAAGCTTTATTGATCTTAGACAATTACATCAAGATAATACAATTATATAAGATCCAACCCGGCCTCTGCATAACTAAGATGCACACAGCCAATGAAAAAGAAATAAAAAAATAAGAGCACCATGACCTAGCAAACTATCACAAGCGCATTCACCTTCATCCGCTTCACAAACCAAATCAACTCTTGGACTATGAAGTAGGCTCCCGATACAACGCCTCCAACGAGGAAACGACACGCGCACGTGTCGACATTGAAATGACCCAACCAATTAAGACCAGATCAAATATTTTCACGAGGGAGTAATTCATCTTAATCCAAACAATGCCTTCAACAAGGTCACTGTCAGGTTCAACCAATTATGGTCAGACCTAGGAATTTCTTCCCGGAACCGATGAATTAGTAGCAATTACCACCACGACCAAGTCACACCGTGTTGCTTCCCCCTTCCTATCAGGCCAATACTTACATATAGACCATCCCTGACCCACTTTAAACGGTCACGAACTCTAAATCCGGCAGACCATCTGAATTCGTAACCTGAGATACTATGCTGCAAAGTAACCGCTGGTACCCGTGCATAATCCACCAGGAATAAATTGTAGATGAAATCCGTCTTCGAGTAAGAGAATCCGTGAATGAAGCCAGGGTGACTCATGTCTCTTGGTCTATATGAAAAGAAAAGGCGAAATTGAAGATGTCATCACCAGATGTAGTTGCAAAGTCCGGAGCTAGCTGGCTGGCCGCCGCCGCCGCATGCGCCATCCGCTCAGGCGCCCCCGCGGGCCGGCCGCCCGGCCGGCCGTGGACCGCCGCCGTCGCGCACCGAGGTCCCAAAAACTCGCCGCTGCCGCAGATCCACCTCGAGCCTCCGCAGATCCACTATGGGGCACTACGAATCCGACCAATCGAGCGCCATAGCCGCTCTGTCCTCGCCGGAGAAGGAGGCAGCGCCGCCCACGCGGGATGACCTCGCCCGTCGAAGGAGACGCCTCGCCGTCGCCCTCCTTGCGCGGGTAGCTAGTTTTTAAATACCTCAAATCATAATATCATTTATATTTGAAATTTAGTTCTTTTATTTTGTATGCACTTTTTATTTTTTTCTATTTTCTTTCAATTTGATATGGAACTACTAGTTCTCTATTATTTTATTTTTAAATTAATCTATCTATAATTGTCATATTAATATATTTTGTGCATTACTTTTTCTATTATCGTAATTTTAGGCTATATTAAAATTTTATCTATTGAATATTTTTATTTTATGGAGGATCTTTACTTGTGTAATTGGCTTCCTAAAACCAATAAAATAAATGTATTAGACATTAAATCTATAAAGATTTGGTCATGACAATCTTTAATTCCTTAGTGGCCTTGTCATTGATCCATTGTTTGTCGTGTATCCAAAACTACATCTTTTTTCGATGCCCTTACCACATATACACTCATGCTACTTAACTTTTTTTAGAAAGACCAAACACTCACACACATGCACACTCACTCCTATAAATAAATCCTGAAATAAATTAAGAAAATGGTGACACTAATGCCGAGTTAAGCATTCGAACCTTGGTGGGCAAGTTTTGCATTGGTGTATGCTTGTATTATCGTCATCACCATTCCACCCCTTCTTTTCGTCTTTCCTAAACCTGACCAAATATTCATTCCTATTATCGCTGGTAGAAGTTATGTCCAACTTTTACAAGCAAGGATTTACTTGGTTATACAATATTTGAGCATGTTTTTGATTGATTAGAAAAAAATCACAACCTTGATACTTCCAAGACACTTGTTGTTGTCGAATTCAAACGGATTTGAGTGTGCGTAAACTATTTGATAATCTTTCATGAGTGCTGAGCATGGCTATGGTGATGATAAATCTCGTCAACGATTCACTCTCTTCGGATATGGAGAATTTTTCTCCCAGGTTGTGCTCACATCTTGGTAAATGCCCTAAATCTGAGCACATTTATTAGTTACATGTGTAAATCAATGTGATGAGCTCCACTCATTGCTCAGTTTCTCTGCTTTATTTTTTCTCTCTTTACTCCTTGTTGCACTAACTCTTTAACAAAGATCATCAAACGGATCTGAGTGCGGGTAACCCGTTTGATGATCTTACACTTGCGTTGGCAAAGACACTGAGTGCTGAGTGTCGCTATGGTGCTCAATCTCGGCAGTGATTCGTTCCCTTCAGACATGGAGAATTGTTCTCTAATGTTGTGCTCACAACCTTATTGAACACTCTAAATCCAAGCACCTCTCATCAGGTACATATACAGATCGACGTGTTGTCCTCCGCTCATTGTTGAACGTTGCCTCCTATATAGAGGAATGTGGTAGGACACATATGGCTTAATGCTGCCCCCACTCGTCATACTCTATTCTCATCCTCTAAAAGAAATATTCATGCCTACTAGTCATTAAGATTCTCCGCTATATATCAATTTCTTCTGCACCTGTTATCCTCTATGTCTCATAGTCTATACCAACTACCAACACGTGAGCCAACCCATTTCTTTTTCTCCTTTTCTTTCACTGACACCACCACTCCCCCCACCACTCAATCTATCTTCGTCTATCTCCCCCCTTTTCTCTAGTGGTGGTGGTGGCGGGGTGAGGTGTAACGCCCGCGTTTTAATCTCTGGAAAAGCACCTAAAGAAATCACCCGGTGAAAACCCCTTTCAAAATGTTTTACCGCCCGAGCTTCCGCTCCCGCCAAAACCTGTTCGCCTTGTTTCCCCCCCCCTCTTTTCCTGTTCGCTTCGTTGTCGCCACCCTCTTTCTGTCCCATCCCGCGTCGCCTGCTCTCGGGTCGACCGCCGGGCCGATCGTCTCTGGCCGACCGCCGTCGGCGCCTGTCCTTCCCGCCGCGAATCCCGCCGTCCCCTCTTCCTTTTCCCTCTCTTTTTCTTCTTTTTCCCTTCTCTCTTTTCTTCCTTCCCTTTTCTTTTTTTTCCTTTCTCATCTTTCTTCTCCCTTCCCTCCTCTGCTCCCTCTGCTTTCACCCGACGCCGAGCGCCACTCCCCGGTCCTGCTCGCCGCCGGCCCACCTCCCGCTCACCCCTCTCATCGCCGCCGTGTCCGCCACCACATCGGCCCCACCACTCCTCGGCTCCGCTCGCCGCCGACCGCCGGTCCCCCGGCCGGCCTCACCCCTCTGCCCACCCCTCGCTTCCCCACCACGCCACCACCGCCGACCACCGTTTCCCCCCCAGACCCGCTGCCGTGCCGACCGCACGCACGCGCCGACCACCGTCGAAACGCCGCCACGACGGCCCCTGCCGCACCACTCTCGCGCACGCCATCGCCATCGCCGCGCGCACGCTCCCGGGCCGGCCCCGCCACAGCACTACCCCGCCACCGACCACCCGACCGCCGTACGGGCAGTCGTGCCGCCCACCACTGTGACCCCGCCACCGTCATCGCCAAACCACGACACCCACCCGAGCACGCTGCCGTCGAGCACGCCACCCCAGCCACCGCCGCTCCGACCGCCCGGACCCGCCACCGTCTCGTCGCCAAGCACGACAGCCCCCACCCGTACACACACGCACTGCTCCGCCACAGCTCCACCTCGCTCCCCGTGCCACCAACCGCGCCGACCAACTTCAATTCCGCCCGCCGGCCTCCATTGTCGCCCGACCGACCTCCCCCTCTCGTCGGCCCACCACCTCGAGCCCCTCCACGCCTATAAAAGGGGCCAACAAGCACCTCCCCCATCACCTCTCCCTCACCCGCCACCCAGCTCGCCCTCTCCACCACCGCAGCGCCGCCACCACACTCGCCAGTACCGCCGCCACCGCCGCTCTCGTGGACCGGCCGCCACACTTCACCTCCGTCCAAGGTGAGGCCACCAGTGAACTAGCCGCACTCCATTTTCCCCCGGTCAATTTGACCCTGCACCGCCACCATCGCCGGCGATTTCGCCGCCGACGGCCGCCACCCCTCCCTCCCTGCCTCGGCTCTGTTCGGGAGAGAAGAAAGGGCAGTTTTGCCCATAACCCCCTGAAGTTTCCCCTATTCTAACCCGCGGTCCATCGAGCTTAAACCCCTCTCTCTGGCACTTTGCACATGACCCCCTAAGCTTTAAACAAATTAACCCGCAGTCCATCCGACACTATTCTCTCTCTCTGTGTGTCTTTTTCGCCAGAAACCCCTGGACTTTTCGATATTTGCAGATAAGTCCTTTTCTCTTTAAAAACAGCCCTAAACCTCCACTAAACTCGTCATTTCATGCACCAAATTAATCCCGTTTGACCCCAAACTCCACCACAATAATCACCAGTATATTTCCACCACCCCATCCAGTCCATACTAAAAAATGATCATGTCATTATCATTTGCTCTCAATTTTCCGTTCTTTCCTTCGGAGCTCAATAAAAAGCCTTTTCTTTTATTTATTCTATGCTTGTTGTGTGTGCCGTAGACTCCGCTGTGAACGAGGAAGGACTCGAGGAGGAGGAGTGCTACGAGCAGGAGCTTGGAAACCAAGACACCGGGCAGGAATCCCCCGAGGGTTGGGAGAACGGCAAGTGCAATCCCACCCTTTGATGCATACTTTCGTCCTAGATTTTTGTAAACACAACCCATGGCCTGTTTTTATAAAACTTGCATGATTTTACTGCTAAACCCGGTTGGATAGCCATTCCTTGATCGCTATGACTACTTCCTTGACAACCGAGATTAATGTTTAAATATGACAATGCTCTGTTTGAATATTGGTCACTGCTAGAAATGCTTAGGAATGTTTTACCATTATACCCCATGACAATCACTTGGTGTTTACTAAAGCAACTGTGTACGTGCTTTAAAATAAAAAGAGATGATTTGTGTAAATAAAATGAGTACCCGTGTGGGATGAGACAGACGGTATTTCTGTGTGAAATACCGAGGTGAGCTCGAACCTGTGTGGTTGAGCATGGTGGGAGTTGTCTATCCTATCACAAGTTTTGGGATGATGTTGATGTGTCATCTAGCCTAACCCATTTTATTGTACCATCACTCGACCGTTGTATGTGGCAACGGCCTAGCATAAATCCCACTAGTTGAGCTGCTGGTTATGTGGTGTGCTGGTGAGCAACAGAGGGCCGTGGAGCCGGGGATACGATCTATGTGAGTTATGCCCCTGGGTAGAACCTCGTTGGTAGGTTGCTAACCCCCTGGTCGCATCTGTGATAACTTGCCGGTCTAGCTATGGTGGGTAATGGCTTTGATAGGAGCTGCACTGGCACTAAGGTGTTCATGTTGTGGTAGCCTACTTGTGGTTGTGTACACCTCTGCAGAGTTAAAACCTATTCGGATAGCCGTGTCCACGGAATTGGGCGAGTTACGGCTTGGTCACTTCACTAAGTCCCCTGTTTTGGTGTAAGAAAGTGTTTGGTGTTTGATGAGCTGAGAAAAGTTTTGATATGGGCTACGACAGATGGGAAATCTGGTAGCATTAAAATCTTGTGTGTAAAAGCGTTACACTTACTGATCCTTTCAAAAGAAATATTGTGAAAACCCATTGCGAAAACCAACCCTTTGCATGTGTAATAAAATTTGCTTTGCTGCTAAATAAACCATGAGCCATCCTTGTTAAAATCCTTTGCATATTTCTGTTGTATCCCTTCCATGGTTGTGGTTGTGCTTGCTGAGTACGTATGTGCTCACCCTTGCTCATTTCTGTACAGAGGCAGACCCGGACTTTGTGCCTGAGGATATCGTCTAGTGGGGTTCGTTCTGCACCCAACCTTTGCCTGTGTGTTAGGGTCACCCGCTGGAGGCCGCATGCGTTGCCACTCTAATGAAGACCTCTACGTTTTCAATCTTTTTATCTGGAGCTTAGTGTTAGTTCTGTTTGTCGTGGCCCTGCAATGCCACCGTTTCCCGTAATGTTGTTCTTGTACTGAACCAACTGTTGTAATAATGTGAACCAGCATCCTGGGACTGGTATTTGTATCACATTAAGTTCTCTCTTTCGAGGGGACGCTTCAGGTGGTATCAGAGCCAATAGGTTGGCCGTAGGACGTAACCCCTAGGATCGTGACCCTTTCTAGTCTTCCCTTGCTAGTTGTTCTCGTTTAAACTCCTTTTCTCCACACAAGTACTCACCGACGGCTTTTTGACTTGTTCCAGATGGCCCAGCCGGCTGACGAGGGTTGGGGCGAAGGAGTCTGCCCCGCAGAGCCTGGCCTCCCCAAGTTGCTGCTGCTCAGCCTGGAGCACGTTGGAGTCACAGAGATCCCCGAATACTTTTGCCGGGAGTTCACCACCAATGGTACCCGTCGGTGCCGGATGTTCATCTTTGTGGGGAAGAGCTCCCTTACAATGAAGTGGCACCTTGGTTTGTTCACGCCACCGGCTACGACCGCCCCAATGCCTACCGCAAAGCCGCAAGAAGAGCTCTGATGTGCCTCCGCGCACTCTACAGGCAGTACCTCGTGGGAACAACACTAGGTTTTACCCCACCTCTGGTGGATGGAGGACGCGAGTGGATTGCTCAGATGAGAAACCTTGGGAGAGATGAAGACATAGAGGACACCGTGTCACACTTGTCCATTTACCTCACTGGCTTGGACAGGCTGTACCGAGAGACATCGGGACAGCTGAGGCACCAGATCCCCAGAGCCGAGAAGGCGGAGAAGGAGTTGGAAGAAGTGAAGAGAGAGCTGGAGATACAGAAGGTGACAGCTACCCAGGCTGTCAGTTCCCTAGCTGCTCAACACGCCAGATGCCAGGCTTACTCTGAGTATATGGATAGACTTGAAGCCTACAGGAGGGAGAACGGGTTGATGGAAGGAGAACCCGAGATGACCCACATGGATGCAAGCACGCAGACTGATGATGAAGTGCCAGAGCATCAGCTCCCTCTGAAGAAACGCCGAGTCTGCCTGGAGTAGAGTCCTAGTTTAGACTAGCAGTTAGTCTAGCTTCTTCTTAAGTAGAGTCTGTTGTACCTAGTTAGCGCTACCAGCTTAGCATCGATGTACCCATGATCCTTGTACCCTCCCTGTTATGCAATAAAGATCGTCTTTTATCATGCATCTGTTCAGTTTTGTTTCCCCCTGATTTCAGATGGCGGAAGAAGGATGGACCCAGGGAGTCTGCCCAGTCACACCGGGCTTCGCTAGCCTGTTGATCCCCGCGCTGGAACGCCTCGGTGTACCTGAATGCCCGAGGTACTACAGCAGGGAGTATGAGCACCATGGGACCCAACGCTGCAGGGTGGTCATAGTTGTCGCCAAAAGTGACCTCCACCCTGTCGAAGCATGGCGTACAACCGCCATAGGATTCAGGCACCAGGACACCTACCCCTTGGCTCTCAGGAAAGCCCTTCGCTTCATGTGCGAGATCTTTGAAAGGCACCTGGTCCCCACTCCAATGAGGTACTTCCCGCCGATCGTCAGAAGTGCAGTCTGGCGAGCCCGCATAAGGAACTTGGAGCAGCGCCGTCAGGAGGAACCCATTTTGTACCAAGTGGTCACCTACCTCAATTCCTTGGACCAACTCTTTGACGAGCAGGCTGAGCGCCTGAGGGAACAAACCTCCCGGGCTGAACAAGCAGAATTCTCGGTCCGCATGCACCAAGTCCAGGTGGCCCAAGCTGAAGCAAGAGCTGCTACTGCCATCAGCAATGAGGCAGTCGCCCAAGAAAGCCTCCGGCAAGCACAGGACCTGCGTATTCAGGACTGGACTAGAAGTGGAACGCCTGTTCCGGCAATTGGAGAACCCCATGTCCTACTTGGAACACCTATCATGGCATGGGGAGAAATTGTGGGAAACCCACAGGCACTGTCAGGAACTCCGGCAGGATCACCGCCCGCTGAAGAAGGACCGTCTGAGCCGCCTCGAGAGAATGGAACCATGACCGAGGCTGAACGGGCACGACTTGCACCGCCAGAAGAGCGCGCCAACCCAGGAGAAGGCTCGCCCCGCGAGTAGATCCAGAGTCAAGCGCTCTGATGGGAGTGAAGCCAGCTTGGTCCGAAGAACCCTTGTATCCCTAGCAGTAGCTTTTCCCTACCATGTCCTGTACCCTGCCTCGGAGTGCGAGCCTTGTTGTACCCCCCCAAGTGCTGTAACCCTCAGCTGTTGGAATGGAACCTTGTGTGCTTGGTTGTTAGCTTGTGTGCTGTTTGTGCCCGGCAGAAGTACTCCTGCCTTTTCAAAATGCGAACTAATCAACTTAAACATCATCCTAACCCAATCTCACGAAGGCTTTGCTCAACCTGCAGATGGTGAACACTCGTGCTAGCGCCTCCCAGAGACGCGCCCCTCTTGCTGGAGGAGAGCAACCAGAAGGGAGAAGAGAGAATCCTGAGAACCAGGAAGTGGATCAGCAGGATCCTATGGGGGAAAACCAGCCCGAAGGACAGGCGCCTGTAAGAGGTGGACCAGAAGCAAGTCATCCCAGAAGTCAGAATGAGGGATCTTTTGTTGTACCCCCACTTCCACCAGATTTCAACCTGGCACAAGCTTTGTACCACCACACCCTGTTCATGCAAAATGTGTGGAATGCCAGCCGCCGCCAGGAGACAGCCCGTAGACCCAATGCGGGTGACAAGTTGACTAACTTCCTGAGAACCAGACCACCCACCTTTGGAGGGTCTAGCAACCCCTTGGAAGCAGATGACTGGCTGAGAACTATCAAGAGGAAGCTGGAACCGTTTGGATGTGGAGATCGTGACAAAGTCCTCCTGACTTCCCACCAACTCACTGGAACTGCCTTGGCATGGTGGGATGCTTACTGTGCAGCTTCCCCAAACGAGTCTGCAATCACCTGGAAGGAGTTTGAAGAAGAATTTCGTCGCTACCACATCCCCGATGCCACCATGAGGCGTAAAGCAGATGAATTCCGCGCACTGAAGCAAGGAAACAAGACTGTGGAGGAGTACACCCACGAGTTCACTGAACTGGCCCGTTATGCACCAGATGAAGTAAAGACAGATGCAAAGAGGCAGGACGCTTTCATCAAAGGTCTACACCCAGATCTCCGAGCCCTGCTAGTCTCCCACTGTTTCCCTGACTTCAATACACTGATGAACAAAGCCATTGTCACAGAGAGGGCCAGAATGGATGCTAGGCAAGAGAACAAGCGCAAGTTCCTGGAGAGCAAGAACCGTCAGCTGGACCGCTCGCAGAAGCCCAAGAGCTCCGGATACATTGCACCTAGGCCCCAGGTCCCCATGCAGTATAGGACCCAGTTTCAGGCTACAAACTCCCAGGCTCCCAGCAACCAGTACAAGAGTCAGAACACCTTGAAACCCCCACAGAGCAAAGTCGGTCAAGTCACAGCCAGCAACAGCAATACGAGAGCCTGCTTCAACTGCCGTGAGACCGGACATTACATCGCGGACTGCCCATACCCTAGGAGCAAGCCTGCGATATCGGTCTACTCCAACTCGGTAAATGGACCCAAGCCGCCAGTGTCTGGAGCCAACCGTGTGCCTGTTCGCAGTACCAACACCGGCAGCAACAACAACAACACCCAGCAGTCGTATGGACGAGCCCGCGTCAACCACATCGACGCGCAGGAAGCTCAAGGAGCACAAGGAGTAGTACTCGGTGAGTACCTAGTCAGTTCAGTTTTGGCAACAATATTATTTGATTCTGGAGCATCACATTCTTTCATATCATCAAGTTTTGTGGAAAAGCACAAAATACCTACAGTACTACTAAAGACACCCCTACTTACCCGAACACCTGGAGGTGATATTAAGTGCCAATTAGGTTGTTCACGGGTACGGATTCTTTTAAGTGGGGTAGAGTTTTTAGCAGACCTAGTAGTACTAGGATCCAAAGGAATAGACGTGATCCTCGGAATGGACTGGTTAGGCAAACACAATGGTCTCATAGGTTGTGCTGACAAGATAGTACACCTAACCAACCCAGATGGAATACAAGTGACCTGTCGCACCAAAGGAAGTGGAACAGACCCTATGATCTTTAGTATGGAGGCAAAAACCATAGAAGGAGTCCCGGTAATCAGGGAATATCCTGATGTTTTCCCTGAAGTTCTACCTGGGATGCCACCGGATAGGGACATAGAGTTTGCTATTGAGCTTGTCCCTGGAACCTCTCCTATAGCCAAGAGACCCTATAGAATGGCAGCCTCAGAATTAGCAGAATTAAAGAAACAACTAGAAGAGTTGCAACAGATGGGATTTATCAGACCCAGCACATCCCCTTGGGGAGCTCCAGTACTCTTTGTGAGAAAGAAGGATGGGAGCATGAGGTTATGCATCGACTATCGTGCACTAAATGATGTCACTATCAAGAATAAATACCCACTCCCTAGAATTGATGATCTCTTTGATCAGTTGAAAGGAGCCAAGTACTTTTCCAAGATTGACTTAAGGACCGGGTATCACCAACTGAAGATTAAGGGGAGTGACACCTCAAAGACCGTTTTTGTCACCTGTTACGGTCAGTACGAGTTCATTGTGATGCCATTTGGGCTCACCAATGCACCAGCTTATTTCATGAACCTCATGAACAAAGTGTTTATGGATGAGCTAGACAAGTTTGTCGTAGTCTTTATTGACGACATACTCATCTACTCCAAGAGTGCCGAAGAGCATGAGCAACACCTGCGGGTAGTGCTGGAAAAATTGCGGGCGCATCAGCTCTATGCCAAATTCAGCAAGTGTGAATTTTGGCTGGATAAAGTAGCTTTCCTTGGTCACATTTTGACCGCAGAAGGGGTAGCAGTAGACCCTGAGAAGGTAGAAGCAGTCTCAAACTTGCAACAACCAGCCAATGTGAGTGAGATCAGAAGTTTCCTTGGCTTAGCCGGATACTACCGGAGGTTTATTGAAGGGTTTTCCAAGATAGCTAGACCCATGACAGAGTTACTCAAGAAAGAGAAGAAGTTTAATTGGACTGAGTCGTGCGAAAAGAGTTTCCAAGAGTTGAAGAAAAGGCTGACCGCTGCCCCAGTTTTAACCCTACCAGACATTCACAGGGATTTAGTCGTTTACTGTGACGCGTCCCGCCAAGGATTAGGGTGTGTCCTCATGCAAGATGGGAAGGTCGTAGCATATGCCTCCCGACAACTTAGATCTCATGAGCAGAATTACCCAACGCATGACTTAGAGTTTGCAGCCGTAGTGCACGCACTCAAAATCTGGAGACACTACCTAATTGGGAACAAGTGTGAAATATACACGGACCATAAGAGCTTAAAGTATATTTTCACCCAACCGGATTTGAACCTCAGACAGAGAAGATGGTTAGAATTGGTTAAAGATTATAATGTGGAAATTCATTACCACCCTGGCAAGGCTAATGTAGTGGCAGATGCCCTGAGCCGGAAATCTTACAAACCCAAGAGTGCCCACCTGCAAGAAGAAATAGCACGATTAAATGTTCACATCGTCCCTCAGAATAATAGCCACCAACTGACAATCTAGTCCACGCTGGAGGATCGGATCAAAGAAGCCCAGGGAACAGACAAGGATTTAGTGCAGATCTGCAAGCACACCGGAGAAAATAAGGCACCAGACTTCAGAGTCGACAGCAAAGGAACGCTATGGCACAAAGATAGGATTTGTGTGCCTAAGAAAGGAGGCTTTAGACAGTTAATCATGGACAAGGCACACAACTCGCCATACTCCATTCACCCAGGATCCACCAAAATGTATTTGGACTTGAGACAGAACTATTGGTGGAAAGGAATGAAAGCTGACATAGCCCAGTTTGTCGCCCAGTGTGATACCTGCCAAAGGATTAAGGCAGAACACCAGAAGCCGGCAGGATTATTACAACCCCTGCCTATCCCAGTTTGGAAATGGGATGAGATAGGAATGGACTTTGTGGTAGGTCTACCCAGAACACAGAAGGGACATGACTCTATATGGGTAATAGTGGACCGACTCACCAAAGTCGCTCACTTTCTACCTCTACGGACAAATTATGGCGGAGAGAAACTAGCCAAGCTTTATGTGGAGAATATAGTGAAGTTACATGGAGTGCCCAGTAGAATTGTTTCGGATCGAGGGACCCAGTTCACCTCGAGATTTTGGAGAAGCTTGCACAAGGCTATGGGCACCAAGTTGGATTTTAGCTCCGCGTACCACCCACAGACCGATGGCCAGACAGAAAGAGTAAATCAGATTATGGAGGATATGCTGAGAGCATATGTCCTTACCTATAGTAAAGATTGGGAACAGAGTTTACCCTATGCAGAATTCTCCTACAACAATGGTTATCAGGCAAGTTTAGGTATGTCGCCGTTCGAAGCCCTCTACGGGAGAAAATGCAGAACTCCTCTGATGTGGTCAGAAGTAGGAGAGCGTACATTAGTAGGACTCGTGCTCATAAAGGAAGCCGAAGAGAAAGTAGCTGAAATCAGAGAAAAGTTGAAAGCAGCTCAATCCAGACAGAAGAGTAATGCAGACAAAAAGAGACGCGAATTGGAATTTAACCCAGGGGATTTTGTCTATCTTAAGGTTTCACCCATCCGGGGAACCCGCAGATTTCAAGTTCATGGAAAGTTGGCCCCTCGGTACATCGGACCATACCCGGTGCAAAAGAAAATCGGAAAGGTAGCCTACCGATTGGAGTTACCCGAAGCAATGTCAGATATACACCCAGTATTCCATGTCTCACAGTTAAGAAAATGCCTGAGGGTACCTGAGGAAGAGCATATACCCGAAGAAGAAATAGACCTACAAACGGACTTGCGGTACCAGGAAGTGCCAGTCAAAATTTTGGACACCGTCACCAAGAGAACCAGAAACTCCGAAGTGCGAATATGCAGAGTACAGTGGAGCAGACACACTGTAAAGGAAGCTACGTGGGAAAGAGAAGATGCCCTAAAGAAAGAGTTCCCCCACCTTTTTAGGAGCCAGCCGAATCTCGAGGACGAGATTCCTTTTAAGTGGGGTAGGTTTGTAACGCCCGCGTTTTAATCTCTGGAAAAGCACCTAAAGAAATCACCCGGTGAAAACCCCTTTCAAAATGTTTTACCGCCCGAGCTTCCGCTCCCGCCAAAACCTGTTCGCCTTGTTTCCCCCCCCCTTTTCCTGTTCGCTTCGTCGTCGCCACCCTCTTTCCGTCCCATCCCGCGTCGCCCGCTCTCGGGTCGACCGCCGGGCCGATCGTCTCTGGCCGACCGCCGTCGGCGCCTGTCCTTCCCGCCGCGAATCCCGCCGTCCCCTCTTCCTTTTCCCTCTCTTTTTCTTCTTTTAACCTTCTCTCTTTTCTTCCTTCCCTTTTCTTTTTTTTCCTTTCTCCTCTTTCTTCTCCCTTCCCTCCTCTGCTCCCTCTGCTTTCACCCGACGCTGAGCGCCACTCCCCGGTCCTGCTCGCCGCCGGCCCACCTCCCGCTCACCCCTCTCATCGCCGCCGTGTCCGCCACCACATCGGCCCCACCACTCCTCGGCTCCGCTCGCCGCCGACCGCCGGTCCCCCGGCCGGCCTCACCCCTCTGCCCACCCCTCGCTTCCCCACCACGCCACCACCGCTGACCACCGTTTCCCCCCCAGACCCGCTGCCGTGCCGACCGCACGCACGCGCCGACCACCTTCGAAACGCCGCCACGACGGCCCCTGCCGCACCACTCTCGCGCACGCCATCGCCATCGCCGCGCGCACGCTCCCGGGCCGGCCCCGCCACAGCACTACCCCGCCACCGACCACCCGACCGCCGTACGGGCAGTCGTGCCGCCCACCACTGTGACCCCGCCACCGTCATCGCCAAACCACGACACCCACCCGAGCACGCTGCCGTCGAGCACGCCACCCCAGCCACCGCCGCTCCGACCGCCCGGACCCGCCACCGTCTCGTCGCCTAGCACGGCAGCCCCCACCCGTACACACACGCACTGCTCCGCCACAGCTCCACCTCGCTCCCCGTGCCACCAACCGCGCCGGCCAACTTCAATTCCGCCCGCCGGCCTCCATTGTCGCCCGACCGACCTCCCCCTCTCGTCGGCCCACCGCCTCGAGCCCCTCCACGCCTATAAAAGGGGCTAGCAAGCACCTCCCCCATCACCTCTCCCTCACCCGCCACCCAGCTCGCCCTCTCCACCACCGCAGCGCCGCCACCACACTCGCCAGTACCGCCGCCACCGCCGCTCTCGTGGACCGGCCGCCACACTTCACCTCCGTCCAAGGTGAGGCCACCAGTGAACTAGCCGCACTCCATTTTCCCCCGGTCAATTTGACCCTGCACCACCACCATCGCCGGCGATTTCGCCGCCGACGGCCGCCACCCCTCCCTCCCTGCCTCGGCTCTGTTCGGGAGAGAAGAAAGGGCAGTTTTGCCCATAACCCCCTGAAGTTTCCCCTATTCTAACCCGCGGTCCATCGAGCTTAAACCCCTCTCTCTCTGGCACTTTGCACATGACCCCCTAAGCTTTAAACAAATTAACCCGCGGTCCATCCGACACTATTCTCTCTCTCTGTGTGTCTTTTTCGCCAGAAACCCCTGGACTTTTCGATATTTGCAGATAAGTCCTTTTCTCTTTAAAAACAGCCCTAAACCTCCACTAAACTCGTCATTTCATGCACCAAATTAATCCCGTTTGACCCCAAACTCCACCACAATAATCACCAGTATATTTCCACCACCCCATCCAGTCCATACTAAAAAATGATCATGTCATTATCATTTGCTCTCAATTTTCCGTTCTTTCCTTCGGAGCTCAATAAAAAGCCTTTTCTTTTATTTATTCTATGCTTGTTGTGTGTGCCGTAGACTCCGCTGTGAACGAGGAAGGACTCGAGGAGGAGGAGTGCTACGAGCAGGAGCTTGGAAACCAAGACACCGGGCAGGAATCCCCCGAGGGTTGGGAGAACGGCAAGTGCAATCCCACCCATTGATGCATACTTTCGTCCTAGATTTTTGTAAACACAACCCATGGCCTGTTTTTATAAAACTTGCATGATTTTACTGCTAAACCCGGTTGGATAGCCATTCCTTGATCGCTATGACTACTTCCTTGACAACCCAGATTAATGTTTAAATATGACAATGCTCTGTTTGAATATTGGTCACTGCTAGAAATGCTTAGGAATGTTTTACCATTATACCCCATGACAATCACTTGGTGTTTACAAAAGCAACTGTGTGCGTGCTTTAAAATAAAAAGAGATGATTTGTGTAAATAAAATGAGTACCCGTGTGGGATGAGACAGACGGTATTTCTGTGTGAAATACCGAGGTGAGCTCGAACCTGTGTGGTTGAGCATGGTGGGAGTTGTCTATCCTATCACAAGTTTTGGGATGATGTTGATGTGTCATCTAGCCTAACCCATTTTATTGTACCACCACTCGACCGTTGTATGTGGCAACGGCCTAGCATAAATCCCACTAGTTGAGCTGCTGGTTATGTGGTGTGCTGGTGAGCAACGGAGGGCCGTGGAGCCGGGGATACGATCTATGTGAGTTATGACCCTGGGTAGAACCTCGTTGGTAGGTTGCTAACCCCCTGGTCGCATCTGTGATAACTTGCCGGTCTAGCTATGGTGGGTAATGGCTTTGATAGGAGCTGCACTGGCACTAAGGTGTTCATGTTGTGGTAGCCTACTTGTGGTTGTGTACACCTCTGCAGAGTTAAAACCTATTCGGATAGCCGTGTCCACGGAATTGGGCGAGTTACGGCTTGGTCACTTCACTAAGTCCCCTGTTTTGGTGTAAGAAAGTGTTTGGTGTTTGATGAGCTGAGAAAAGTTTTGATATGGGCTACGACAGATGGGAAATCTGGTAGCATTAAAATCTTGTGTGTAAAAGTGTTACACTTACTGATCCTTTCAAAAGAAATATTGTGAAAACTCATTGCGAAAACCAACCCTTTGCATGTGTAATAAAATTTGCTTTGCTGCTAAATAAACCATGAGCCATCCTTGTTAAAATCCTTTGCATATTTCTGTTGTATCCCTTCCATGGTTGTGGTTGTGCTTGCTGAGTACGTATGTGCTCACCCTTGCTCATTTCTGTACAGAGGCAAACCCGGACTTTGTGCCTGAGGATATCGTCTAGTGGGGTTCGTTCTGCACCCAACCTTTGCCTGTGTGTTAGGGTCACCCGCTGGAGGCCGCATGCGTTGCCACTTTGATGAAGACCTCTACGTTTTCAATCTTTTTATCTGGAGCTTAGTGTTAGTTCTGTTTGTCGTGGCCCTGCAATGCCACCGTTTCCCGTAATGTTGTTCTTGTACTGAACCAACTGTTGTAATAATGTGAACTAGCATCCTGGGACTGGTATTTGTATCACATTAAGTTCTCTCTTTCGAGGGGACGCTTCATGAGGGGTGCCAGTCTCCCTGGCCGGCAACCTTTAGCCCCGAAGGCCCCCGGCTGCGCGCGGAGCGGCGGCGACGGACGGCCTCCCGACGGCGGACGGTCGCGCGGCGACGGCAAGGACTCCTACGACGGCCACTGACGGCCGCGCGGCGCAGCGACGGCGTTGGACGGCCTCCCGACTGCTGACGATCGCATGACAACGGCGAGGATTCCTACGGCGGCCACGGAAGACCGTGCGGCGACGGTTGAGGGCTCCTGCGGTGGCCGTGGACGGCCTCCCAACGGTGGACGTTCGCTCGGCGACGGCGAGGACTCTTGCGGCGGCCATAGACGGCCGCGCGGCAGCGGCGACGACGTCGGACGGCCTCCTGGCGGCAGACGATCGCGCGGCGACGGCAAGGACTCCCGCAGCGGCCATGAACGACCGCGTGGCGGCGGTGAAGGGCTCCCGCGGTGGCCGCGGACGGCCGCGCGCCGACCGTTGAGCGATGGTGGTGGATGATATAATATATCTCATGTTATTTATTTTCAATTATCTATTTATTAATTATATTTGGTCTAGATTCATTGGATTAATATGGATCATTAGATCTTTATAAAATCTGATGGCATATATTTTTCTCTTTTTTGGATCAACAGAATAATACAGATCGTTATATCTTCATAAAATCCGACGGTATATATTTTTTCCTTTTTTTGGATTAATAGAATAACATGGACCGTTAGATCTTCATAAAATTCGACGGTGCATATCCTTCTCTTTTTTACATTAACGTGGGAATTTCTTGGCCCTCTCGGCGAACGTGGTGGCTCCTTTTAACATTGTTGTATTAATATAATAGATTGGCTATCAAAGGTTTTATTGGTATATTATTGACAAGTGATCTTATATATCCTAATGAGTTTGGTTCATTTCCTTTTTCTGGCATATATCGAGATTTGTCCGGTTGGAATCTCAACGGCTGCCCTTTTATTTTATATTTTTTTAATTCATTCCCTCCTAAGATTTATTTCGGTTGGAATCGAGGTGTGTTTAGTTGCAAAAAGAGAAAAAGAAAATTTGGTCGAAAAGTCACATCGGACACTATAGCGTACTGTAGCACTTTTCGTTTGTTTGTGATAATCGTTGTCCTACCATGACCTAGCTAGACTTAAAATTCGTCTCGTCGTGTACATCAAAACCATGTACTTAGTTTTTTTATTTACCTACATTTAATGCTACATATATGAGGAGAGGGATTTGATGTGATTTGATGTGATAGGTGAATAGTAAAGTTTGGAGAGAGAATTTTAGAAAGTTTGGTGATGTGATTAGGAACTAAACAGGAACCACCTTGACGACTGGTGGAGGGAGGAAGGAAAGAGCATGGAGAGGCTGTAATTCTGCAAACGTGCGCGGTGCGCCAAGGCACCTCGATCTGATATGTGAAGAGGGAGGGACGCGACGGCGCGTTTCCGCGATTGCGGCGTGCAGTCGTTATAAGCCGTGCCGTGCCGTGCCGTGCCACTGCCATCTTCGTTCTTCAATAAACAGTGTGCGCCACTCTGTCCTGCGCCCTCAAGCTGCAGCTATCTCTCTCGCAGCCAAAACCCAGCTAGCTAAGGAGGAAGACGCGAACCAGTCTCATCGTTTAAGACAGAGACGGTACCCAGTTTAACACTAACATTGATAATGCTGCCTTTTGTTTATGCTTCCGTGAGTTCAGACAAGTGATGATGCCAAAAGATAAGATGCCATGCGTTTTGTTTGATTATCAGGTTTTGTAAATCCAAGAGTTGCTCAAGATCATGAATTATCATCGCACATTTTTAACTGCGGTAATGCTTCGTATAAGACGTTCCAGCACCATTCCGCTCCAATTTAACTTTCAAGTCGCCATTCCAACAAAAAGAAAAACAAAAAATCATGCAGCTTCCTCCGCGCTCCATTCACACGCCGGCGGTGGCCTCGAGCTCCTCTGCACGCTACCGCCGACGCCGCCGCCTCCGCCCCTCCGCGCGCTAACACGAACCTTGCCCGCCCCACGCCGCCTCCACCGCCGTCCGAGCGCCGTCCTGTGTCACCTCCGCGTCGAGCGCCGCCGTTGGGGACGCCGCCGCGTCCGCGCGCCGCCCCGCGTGGCTCCATTGGCGCCGCCCGTGCATTTTCTCCTCTTTTTTACTAGGGTTTGTTGCATGATGTTGCAAGTGTATGTTTCACGTGTTTCAGATGTTTTCGAAAAATGTTGCAACTGTTTTATGTGAATGTTGCAAAAGTAAATCTGAATATTGCGACGTTGCATATGTTTCACATGCATGTTGCAAGTGTTTTATCCGGATGTTGCATTTTTATCGAGAGGTTTTGACTGCAGCCTTGCGTGACTGAGAGTTGGGAGTGTGCCATTTTTGTGTTGCAAACGATGACTATTTTATGTTGTGGCTACTATTGTTTGATATTGCATACGCTATTTCTGGATCTGGATGTTGCAAAAATTTTACATGTTGCATGCAACATCGTACTTATGTTGCGGCGAAAATTTTTAACTGCTACAGTACTATTCGATTTTTTTGATTTACGTTGGACGTCCGGGCAACTATGATTTTGTTTAGAAGTTCCACTTGGATGCCTGGCTAGAATTAGTGGCTTAGCAGCTTAGATTCCTTGGTAGGATTTTGAGCTACTGTGTTGAAGTATTGTTTGTACTGTTATTAACCAATGGTATGCTAGAATTTTTGCAAGCGAAATATAGCTACTTACGTGCCGCTTTTGTCTCCCCTGTTTCAACACTGAAATGATCGAAGATTCATGAGCAATGATTCAAAATATTGCAGTGTTGTAATGCACAGACTAGCACATCAATCGTCTTTAAATAAAGGTATCTTCACTGTTGTCTTTCAACTTTCCTCACTTGCATGTTCGTTTGACTGGTGGCTGGTCGTACTGCTGGCTGGTGGCTGATAAGACAAGCGAACATGCCGCACTGCTTATAAATTTTATAAATCATAATTAAAGCATCAGCTTATTGCCACATATATTAACTTATTGAGCAATTGAGTAACCCTCTTCAAATTTCAAATTATGTTGATGATCCCAAGTTGAGTCACTAGGATCATTATGTATCCTGGATGCGTTTTTAAATATTGCTTCATTATATTCTTCATCCATTAAGTACGAGAATATTTCCTTACATATAATGTTGACACCTATTTATAAAGAATAGCCAATGTTATTACAATCATAGTCTAACAAGAGTCAAGCATCAAATTATACACCGGCCCAAATCCATTATATGTGCAGCAACGTCGCGCCTCGTTTCTAGTTTCAGCTCATTTCTATCAAACTACGGAGTAATTTCAGTTATCACCTCTCTGAAAAGAATGTCATGAAAATTGTTGTTCAGTAGAGATAAGCACGCACAAAACGAGTGACGTGCCCACAAAACCTCATCTTAATCATGAGGGAAATGCTTTGGCTTTGCTTCCTCGGTACATTGCCCAACAATCTATGCTATGCATCCATCTGCTGGCGTGCAAATCCGCCCGTCTGGATTCGACGTGCACACCATGATGTCTCCCGCGAAGTTAAATCCTAATCTTTCTGCATCCAAGCTGCCATGGCATGTTCATAGTCAGACCAAGGTTACTACAAAATGCACCAATTTAGATAATACTAGCAAGCATGCACATGTGAAAGGTACATTCAATAAAACTATATAACACTGCATGAGATCAAACTACGCTATTTAATATATATAAAAGATACGCAAAATTTTACAATTGTATAATGATCATTTGTGGTATGTGGTGTTAAAAGGAAATTGCAATTGGAAGCTTGGCATGGATAACCTAGGCCCGCATCCTGGCTAACAGCGGCGGCCACAGCCTGGCCAGCTGCGGCGTCCATAGCCTGGCCAGTCAAAGGAATTTGGAAGATCGACATCCAAAAATCAAATCGTATTAGGAAGGTTATAACATGGACATGTAAGGGCATGACTATGCATATGTGGGTAAGTTTTTAGGCGGTGAGAAAAATAGCCTCCCAAACAGTGAGAATCCTCTAAAAAATGTTCTTTTTTGTTTGACGTTGTAAATTCATCGATGTACTTTTTTCTGGACTTGACATGTCACTACCAGGAAACAGAAGACTCCTGACGTCCGAAAACCATCAGGAAAGGGCCGAAAACCGTCAGGAAAAGGTTTCCTGTCGGTCAACCGTTAGGAACTCGCCGACAGGAGCCGGTAGCCAGGAAAGATGGGTTTCTCCTGACGGTTGGCCGACAGGAATCCTTTCCTGACGGCAATTCCTGACGGTCGGCCTCAGAACAGGAAAGTTGAGAAACTCCCGACGGTTGGCCGACAGGAAATCACTAATAAAGGTCAAAAAAAATAATACACAAGCAGATTTGCATTGTTATTACAATTTCTCAGCTCTACCAAAACCAATGTCTGAAAGTTCCACATACACGTCACATACATATCAGATTGACATCCATGAAGCTATTGTTAAAAATGAATAAATGAGAACTCCATTGAATTTACATTCGTTCATATCTAGGCCTTCACATGACAGATTGCATGAATACTCCATCAAATATACATTTTTCAGTTCTAAACTCATCACATGACATATTGCTCAAGACCCTATAACTCCTTATATATATGACCCACAGCAAGTTATCTAAACTTGTAGACATCTCAATCTCTCAGTCAAGTAAACTAAACATCAACTCAAATTCACCTTTGAAACTGAATTGAAGCAAGACGACACTTTCTGCTACCTCTGTTCCTTTGTATTTTTGTACCTGACCAAGTGACCATATTAACTGATTCAGATGGGGAGCCATGTTGATGTTCTCAAAACTGAAAATAAATAATAGTGATGAAGTATCAAATCACTCTTCTGCCTGTATCTAGTTCAATTAAACTAATAAACTTATTCAAGTAAAGCTAGAAAATCCTTTGGCCTTAAATTGTCCTTTGAAAATTATTGAAATATTATGGGTGTCATAGACGAAGAAATTCGGAATCTGAGTAGAAACCATACATGAGTTCATTTTGATTCAGAACAAAGTAGAGAAGCGCTGCTAGAACCTTTGATCTTAAATTGTCCGTCCTTTGTAAATTCTTTAACTCCTCAATAAATAGAATTTGAGCAGAAATCATATACAGGGTTTTCAGTTGGGTTCAGAACAAAGCACTTACATGAGACTTTGTACCAACTCAGTTATATACCTGATAAAGTGATATACAAAACTAAACAATTAAGCACTAGGATATAACAGAGGCACTGACCTTCTAGATTCCAGCAAAGAACAATAGTGATGATACATGTACAGATTTGCTCGCACACCAATTAGGTTTGTCTGCACCAGGTAGCTAGCAGTGCCCTAGCACTTCCTGGTAAATAGAATTGCCAATATAATCAATCAGTTGAGTTTGCCAACATGCAAGGTAACAACAAAGGAGTGCAGAGAGTGTATGTGAAAATGAAGCACACTCGAGCTAGTTGTCTCCAAGTAAATTCTAGGATAAATCAATACCAAACAGAACAAAGAGTCAATTCTCATGCTATACTAAACTTCCCATACCAAGTTAAAAGCAAAATGATTCACTAGTACTATGCATATACTTTGATGGTTAAAAATGGCTTTAGCATACTAGATGAACCCTCAATATTATAAATAGTTCAGACAAGTACATCTTACTCCTAGATCCTACATTTGCAAAAAAAGTATCCTACATTTGCAAAAAAAGTTTAATGTCTTACTATTGGATCTCAACAAAAGATCACAGTTTGTTTTTGGGATGTACATTACTGTCTTACTATCGTATCATACATGACAAAGTGACTGATGCCTATTTTATAGAAAATTACTAAACAAGAACTAAAATCCATGACAACATACATGGTTATATTGCAATTTATATTTACCTCTGATAAATAAAAGTAAAGGATCGATGTTGGAAAACTTAGGGAAAACATGAAGTCTCACCAGATCTATAAGGTTTCTAAATCAAATCACTACTTGGTCACCTGCAGAAAAATAAACAGCAGACAAGAGAGAATCCTACCATACCGGACTAGAGGATACATCTTGCCAGCCACGCACCCAATCTCATCGAGCTCCATGATGGAGGGCCCTGCATCTGGCTTGATGATGTCGTGAGCGCCGACGCCGCTTCCATCTGCAAGGTGAGCAGTACCTTACACGCCTCCACCGCCAGGCTCGCTGCCGGCGCCTTGGGCGAAATCCGCTGGGTTCCGGATCTGACTTGTTGGGGGAGGACAGAGGACACGACGGGGCGGCATGGACTCAATCTCGATGGAGGTGAAGCATAGATAGGGACGAGGTGGAGAGCGACGGCGGCGGCGCAGGATTCGTGGAACGCAATCGACGGTGGCGGCGGCGGTCTCGCTTGTGAGATGCAGCGGAGAGAGCAAGCGGAGAGGATAAGGTTTGGGCGTCTGGCCAACAGTTTCCCGTCGTTTTTTTATTTGGCTTGGGGGGACTTGTGCGGGACTACGGGCTTCGGCGCTTCGCATTGGGCTCCTGTCGGTCCGCTTGACACCGTCAGGAGCCTCCCCGTTTCTGGTAGCGCGTGGGTCTTCTGTGAGAGGTGGATAGAAAATTTGGATAAGAATTACTATTCTTACATTATAGATAGATAGATGTTGTAATTGTTTACCACCGGATTTATTTTTTTATTGTTTTATTTTTTTTTGCGAAAGTTTACCACCGGATTCTTCCAGCCCACTAGCTGCATAATAACAAGGGCCAGAGTAAGAAATGTTCTCTGCATTCTGGTAGGGACAAGGAACATCTTTGAGCAACTTGGAGGGCGGCCATGAGTCTGACTGGGTCGCTGATCGCAAATTCGCAATCGCATCGGACAAGCAAAAAGACTGGCTGGGGATTGGATGGGCGCCTTCTGCCCCTCACCCTATGCCATAGTGTAAACGATACACACATCAATGATTATTCCTTCCCTTCCAGTTGCCGTTGTTAATTCTTTAGTATTGGCTTATTGCCAGCGTAAATTAAGGCTGCAAGCATTTGATTCTCGTTGCCACTGTCAGCTGGATCGTGCCGTGGTTGCATTTCTACCAATTGGTCGTCGCTCGTGTAGTCCTTGAGGTCTTTTTTAGAGCAGGTTCCAGACGGGTCGTCTGATCGCCTTTGATTCGTTGTTTTTAAGTAATGGTTCATTCTCTTCTCGTGGAAAAGTCGGACCAGATGCGTGAATTTGATTAATCATGTTTGTCTCTCTCTCTCTCTCATATGTAAAAAGAGCCAGCACCAGTCAAAAAATACAAAAACAAAAACGAGAGCTTTCAGCACACGTACCTACAATACTATTGATACAAAAACAAAAACGAGAGCTTTCAGCGCAACTTGTGCTTTGAAACGACGGCTTGGCGACAGTGGGTGTGTTTGGTTGCAAAAAGAGGTAAGAAAAGTTTGGTGAAAATGTCACATCCGACACTGTATCACACTGTAGCACTTTTCGTTTGTTTGTGGTAAACATTGTCCTACCATGATCTAACTAGGCTCAAAAGATTCGTCTTGTCTTGTACATCAAAACCATGTAATTAGTTTTTTTATTTACACACGTTTAGTGTTCCATGCACGAGGAGAGAGATTTGATGTGATGGGTGAATAGTGAAGTTTGGAGAGAGAATTTTGGAAAATTTGGTGATTTGATGGGAAACTAAACACAGCCAGTAGCCCGCCGAGAAGTCAGAAGTCCATTGCCTCATTGGCTGTGTTTAGTTTCACATCAAATCAACAAACTTCCCAAAATTCTCTTTCCAAACTTCACTATTCACCTATCACATCAAATCTCTCTCCTCGTGCATGGAACACTAAACGTGTGTAAATAAAAAAACTAATTACATGGTTTTGATGTACAAGACAAGACGAATCTTTTGAGCCTAGTTAGATCATGGTAGGACAATGTTTACCACAAACAAACGAAAAGTGCTAATGTGCGCTACAGTGTCGGATGTGATATTTTCACCAAACTTTTTATTCCTCTTTTTGAAACTCAACAAACCCATTGCCGCGCCCTTTTTCGTCAAGACGTGAATCGCAGGTGTGCACAGGTCCATTGCTGCCGTGGGTTCGACAGGAACGGCAGCGCATGCTATCGAGCTGACGAGTGAGGGCCGGCAACCACAAGGAAACACCGACCCTGATCTCGCGATCACGGCCACGGCCAAGGAAAGGAAACACCGTACCGTCCCCCTGACGTCAACGTTGACTGTCGCCGGACGATCCGGATCGAAAAGGTGAACCCAATTGTGGGCCGCTCCGCCCCGACGTCTGAATCCCGTCCCCGAGCAGTGAGCACGAACATGCCTTTACGCCTATCGTCGTAGAAGCAGTGACTTTGAAAGATTACGCGGATCGGGTATCCAATCAATTAATCCTCCAAACCAACTAAACCGAGAAAGCTGAAGCGGAAATGCAATTCTCGGGTGAGGAAAGGGGGAAGCCCCACCCAGGAAAGCTTGGCTGGCTCGCTCAAAAAGCTCTAACGCTCGTTTAACGCTCGTTCGTGGCGATCAATGCAGCCGACCAGCGCGGCGCGCGGACAGGGGAACGATCGGAGCAAGTCAAGAGGTACGGGCCGAGACGGGGCGCGCTCTCGTGCTGCGGAAATTTGCAGCCAGCAGACGACACACCGGCGATATGATGCCACCACGTCTCCGGTCTCGTGGCCCGCCCGCGCCCCGTACGTCGCGGCCGTGGCGTCGATCGGTGGAAGCGAAGCGAGCGAGGTCCCCCGGTGCGCGCGCGCGCCGCGTCACGGGCACGGGCGTCGACTCGTGGCGGCGAGGAAAGGGGACGCGGCCGGGTCGCGCCCGGCTGATGTCTCCGGTTGACCGTGACCGGCGGGGCGGGGCACTCACTACTAGCGTGGCGGCACCGGCGCGGGGGTAGGAGCAGTGATTGGGTGCCGTCCGGACGCGCACGCGCCCCGCCCGGGCGGCACCCGGACGGGCGTCGCTACGGGAGTGCCCGCGTGGCGCGTGGCGTCGGGCCGTCGGCATCGGCAACATACACGTCGCTTTTCCGTGCCACGCGCGTTCATTCAAGCCATTGCAAGTTTCTGCTCAGAGCGGCACGGACGGACTCCGATGGCTGGTCTTTCGGTCCGGTTCTGATTTTCTGCTGTCTGCCGGGTCCACGCAGGCGAGGCAGCCTTGGTAAAAGGATGATGCAATTGTGTGTGCTGTTTCCGTAGGAGTTAGAGCGAGACTAATAATTTAGCCAGCAGCAGGTTGTAAGAGTCTATACAGCCCATCTCTCAGCCCACTTGTATAGTGATTTAGCCATTCATCATTAATACATGGCCCACTTGTCTCTCCACAAAGTTTATTGGTTCTTGTACCCAAGCTGGCTGTAAACTTACCGCCCACCTTTCCTCTCTCTCCTCTTCTCCCTCCACCTCACCATTTAGCCTTCTTGCTGCCTCATATAATACTTGCTCTTACAGAACTCTTCGAGTGGATGATGTCAAACTAGTTGACTCAAAACTGTATTTGACCCCACTGAATTTCGTTTATCTCATATTGGTATCCACGTATCGAGATATTTAAGAACCTTTTTCAAACAAAATCATTGCCGTATGATATGGTGCTGTCCCATCTCTTGCCCTGAAGCTAAATCCAAACACATGATACGTGAGCAGAGAGCGAGGAATTGAGCAAATAGGACTAAGCATCAAACGGGCCAATATCTCATGCGCATCAGACTTTGGGCTCTTCTCTTCTCAAAAAGGAAAAGCAAAGGAAAACTCTCTTGGGCTTCCGCCGCGGCCCACCCATCTCGAGGCCTTTGTTTCCTGCTTAAAGAACAATGCGAATAAAATGAATAAATAACAACATGAAAGGCTGAACTTACATACATTTGGGCCAAATATGCACGCTAGCTGGGTAAAAAAAGAGAGAGAGAGTAAAAAATGACTTAGTTTTCTGAATCGATCATTGTTAGCTAAAGCTGGATTAATTTCGATAGCGGGGAATGGAGATAAATTTCAAAAACAAGTCTTTCTGGGAGAGGTTGACGATTTTGAGAATTTATTGGACTTCTTAAAGGTTATCAAATGAATTTTGATCAAGCAGATGAAATAGAGTGGGTGCTGGATGAATCGAAACAGTTCACAACAAAATCCTTGTATAGGTTCATAACTCACATTGGTGTGAGCATCAGAAATTCTGATAACATTTGGAAAGTTAAACTTTTTTTGAAGATAAAATTTTTCCTTGGGCAGATAGATAAAGGTAAACTTCAATCTGTTACTGCTTTGAAAAGAGGGATTGGAAAGATATTTCAGCCTGTCTGTGTTGAATGCAAGAAGATATTAATTATATTTTCTTTGAATGTTCCCTAGCTAGATATGCATGGAACTGTCTTGGGGTCTTAGGCATATGTTTGTGTGGAAGGATCATCTTGTTTCTTGGTCAAAACTGCAAGGTGCTGGTTGGCTGAATTGGTACCATCCTCTTTGCAGGTTTTGCATGGGCTTTTGGAAAAATCGAAATAAAATGGCTATGAGAAGTTACAAGCTAAAATTATAAGTTATTGGTTTGATATTATAAAATGCTGAAATAGGTTTGAGAAAAATAAAAGAGAAACATGATTACATGAATGAATACCCCGCTTGTGGGCTGTGCTCCACGCCGGCAGGTTGCTTCCTGGCCCGTTTGTGGTGGTAGCGAAGAAGGGCCACTTGTTGCGTCGTTGGGCTGTCGGGGTTGATATTATCAAATGCTGAAGAAGTTTAATTTAAAAGCAACGTATCAGATGAAAAGAACAGCTTTTCTTGTCCGTACTCGAACCAGAAAGGGATTTTTTGTTAATTAATTTCTTGAATGAAAGGACGTGAGACCTGCAAAGACCTTTTTACCGACGCACGCATACTCACACGTATAAATACACGCATGCAAAGAACACTTATGAGGGACTACCTCTACGAGTTCGAGTTTTATTTAAATTCAAATTATTTCTTCCATCTTTGAAATTCTCAAAACAACAACAACAACGAGACACTTCCATTTCCGCACTCACCCAACGCTAATTGGCGCACCTAGTCCGCTTAGCCCTGGAACCCTCCTCCATCTCCTCATGACAGCAACCGGCCATGCGACCGCGACGGTACCATTGGTGCACGTGTGTCTCCTACTCTACTCCCAGTCCATCTCGTGCTCCAATTCCCCTCCTCTATTTATCCACCAAATGCCGGCTGCCACCCACCAGCAGTTGAGGTACAAAGCTAGGATTAGGGGGCTTATCTCCCTTCTCCTTCCTCCAGCACCCCCCTTTTTTTTACCGTAACCGGTAGGGAAGACCCTTACCTCTTTTATATATATATAAATATGAACAAAATTTACAGAGGATGGCCATAGTCCAAAAGGAAAACTAGGAACAATTACAAGTTATTACTCAACCAAGAAACTAATTTTTCCTTCATCTTTGGTCTGGCTCTAAGAGTGACCAACTTCAACTGCTCTTTAAAGAGAATTCTCCACCAGGCAAAAGAGACCGAACCCCCATCAAAAATGATATTGTTTCTGTGATTCCAAATTGCCCAGCAGGACACCATAACCAATTCTCTGAAAATTACCGAACCAAAAGCTTGCCTAGCCTGATTGAACATATCCAGCATAGGAAGAGAATGATCCCATTCAATTCCTAAGAAGATCCAGCATGCCTGACTAAACGGGCATTCAAAGAAAAGATGCATGAGGGATGTCCAGTGTCATGTGTTTTCTCCTGAGAATATTCCTGGTGTTCAAACGGTCCCTTAACAGTTACCAAAAGAAGAATTTATGTCTCGGCAGGGCATTCGATTTCCACATCCATTTGAATAAGGGGCATGTCGGCAGAGTGCCAGAAAGGTATTGATATGCTTGATTGCAAGTGAACTTATCTGATCCCCAAATGTAGACCCAATGATCCTTCAGATTTTCATTCCTATCCATGTGCTGTAACATATGGCTGAGTTTTAGGAACTAATCATTTGCTTCAGGGGACAAGGGCATATGGAAATTCTCATCCACATCTCTGATCAGAAACTTTTGAGCTGAAACTTTCTTATTCTTAGCAAAGTTGCGAAGCTGAGGAAACCTCCACTGAAGCACTCCCATGTTCCATAGATCTGACCAAAAAAGCACCGTATCACCTTGCTGCACAGAGCAGGAAGCAATCATCATAAACTTTTCTGAAATGCTCATAATATCCCTCCACCAGAATGATCCAACTCAACTTCTAGCATGGGGTGGTGTTCCATTAGCATATAGACATGACCAAGTAAGTTGCACCCAGGGTAGATCATCCTTGTTATAAAATTTGTGGAGAAATTTCAGTAAGAGAGTGGTATTTTGGGTAGAGAGTGGTATTTTGTGTAGGCATCTTGATCGATAAGAGCCTTAAGAATGGAGTTGTTGATGTTAGGAGGCAAGGCGATCGAATTATCCTAGTTCGGTTGGTAGTTGGAGATTTGGCTCTGAATGTGATCAGTGCCTATGCCCCTCAGGTAGGCCTTAGTGAGAGCACCAAGATGCAGTTTTGGGAGGATTTGGATAGCATGGTTAGTACCGTGCCTATCAGCGAGAAACTCTTCATAGGAGGAGATCTCAACGGCCATGTAGGTGCGTCTAATGTAGGTTTCGAGCGAGTGCACGGGGGGTTCGGGTATGGAAATAGGAATCAAGAGGGGGAGGATGTTTTGAGCTTCGCGTTGGCCTACGACTTGTTGTTAGCAAATACCCTATTTAGGAAGAGGGAATCTCATCTGGTGACCTTTCAGAGTGGACAACACTCGAGCCAGATTGACTTTATCCTTGCAAGGCGGGAGGATAGACGTGCGTGCTTAGATTGTAAGGTGATACCTGGGGAGTGTGTTGTCCCTCAACACAAGTTGATGGTGGCGGACTTCAGATTTCGGGTACGTGTCCAGCGGGACAAACGTGCCAAGATAGCGAGAACGAAGTGGTGGAAGCTTAGAGGGGAAGCAGCGCAAACTTTTAAGGACATGATGTTAAGCGAGGGGCCTTGGGAGGACGGAGAAGATGCAGACGACATGTGGCTAAAGATGGCAACATGTGTTCGGAAGGTGGCTTCAGAAGTGTTTGGCGTGAGTAGGGGAGGAAAACAAGAAGCGAAAGACACTTGGTGGTGGAATGACGAGGTGCAAATGGCTATTAAGGAGAAAAAGGAATGTTTCAAGCGCCTTCACCTTGATCGGAGTGCAGCCAATATCGAGGGCTATAAATTAGCAAAGAGGGCTGCAAAGAGAGCTGTGAGTGTAGCAAAGGGTCGTGCATATGATAACCTTTATCAGCGGCTAAGCACGAAGGAAGGGGAGAAGGATATTTATAGGATGGCGAGGATCCGCGAGAGGAAGACAAGGGACATCAACCAAATCAAATGCATCAAGGATGGGACGGATCGACTTCTGGTGAAGGATGAGGAGATCAAGAACAGATGGCGAGAGTACTTCGATAAGTTATTTAATGAGGAGAATGGTTCGACGCTTGAGCTGGATGACTCATTTGACGACGCCAACAGACGTTTTGTGAGGAGAATTCATGAGGCAGAGATTGCGGAGGCTTTGAAGAGGATGAAGGGAGGTAAAGCGATGGGTCCTGATGGTATCCCCATTGAGGTGTGGAGATGCCTGGGTGACAGAGCAATAGTATGGCTGACTAAGCTTTTTAACCTCATTTTTAGGTCAAACAAGATGCCTGAAGAATGGAGAAGAAGTATATTAGTACCGATCTTCAAGAACAAGGGAGATGTTCAAAGTTGTACTAACTACCGTGGGATTAAGCTGATGAGCCATACGATGAAGCTTTGGGAGAGGGTTATCGAGCATCGCCTTAGGAGAGTGACAAGTGTGACCCAAAACCAGTTTGGGTTCATGCCTGGAAGGTCGACCATGGAGGCGATTTTTATAATACGACAACTCATGGAGAGACATAGGGAGCAAAAGAAGGACTTGCACATGGTCTTTATTGACCTCGAGAAGGCATATGATAAAGTACCAAGAAATGTCATGTGGTGGGCTTTGGAGAAGCACAAAGTCCCAACTAAGTACATTACCCTTATCAAGGATATGTACAAGGATGCGATGACGGTTGTCCGCACTTATGGTGGAGACAGTAGTGATTTTCCAAATAAAATAGGTCTGCATCAGGGGTCAGCATTGAGTCCTTATTTATTTGCTCTGGTGATGGATGAGGTCACAAGGGATATACAAAGTGATATCCCTTGGTGTATGCTCTTTGCTGATGATGTGGTGCTAGTTGATGAGAGTAGAGCAGGTGTTAATAGGAAGTTAGAGTTGTGGAGGCATACGTTAGAGTCCAAAGGTTTCAGACTTAGCAGGACTAAGACCGAGTACATAATGTGCGATTTCAGTGGGACTAGATATGAAGATGGAGATGTCAGGCTTGATGGGCAAGTGGTGGCCGAGAAAGATACCTTTAGGTATTTAGGATCGATGCTGCAAAAGGATGGTGACATTGATGAAGATGTTAGGCATAGAATTTCAGCCGGTTGGTTGAAATGGCGTCAAGCTTTTGGTGTCCTCTGTGACAAGAGGGTACCACAAAAGCTAAAAGGTAAGTTCTATAGGACGGCGATTCGCCTGGCGATGCTATACGGTGCTGAATGTTGGCCTACTAAAAGGCGACATATACAACAACTGAGTGTAGCAGAGATGCGTATGTTGCGTTGGTTTTGTGGTCACACAAGAAGGGATAGGATACGGAATGAAGATATTCGAGATAGAGTCGGAGTGGCACCAATTGAGGAGAAATTGACGCAACATCGGTTGAGATGGTTCGGACATGTCCAACGGAGGCCTCCTGAGGCGCCGGTGCGTAGTGGGGTTCTACAGCGGGCCAATAATGTTAAGAGAGGTAGAGGGCGACCCAAACTAACTTGGGACGAGTCGGTTATTAGAGACCTTAAAGAGTGGAATATCTCTAAGGATTTAGCTATGGATAGGAGCGCTTGGAGACTAGCAATTAATGTGCCTGAGCCGTGATTTTTGGGTTTCACCTCTAGCCTACCCCAACTAGCTTGGGACAAAAGGCTATGTTGTTGTTGTTGTTGTTGTTGTTGTGGTATTTTGGGTCCTCAGGTTCACTATCCCCAATCCACCTTCTTCTTTGGATCGACAGGCATGCTTCCATGCCACTAGACAGCTCCCTTTCTTGCTCGGGTCTCCCCCATTCCAAAGACATTGCTTCCTGTATCTGTCTATTTGTTTGAGAATTTGAACTGGAATTTTCAGAGAGCAGAGGAAGAAAGTAGGCAAAGCTGAGAGGACTGACTTGACAATAACTAATCTCCCTACATATGACAACAGGTTTGTGATCCCCATTAATCTCCTTTCCAGTCTAGTTAAAATGAGCATAAATTCATTAACTGGTGGCCTAGTTGTACATAGAGGAAGTCCTAGATAAGTAAAAGGAATTTTACCAATCTGGCAACCAAGCACAGAAGCTAGCTGGGCAGCTTTGGAGTCATCAGTCAGCACCCCCTTTTCCTCTTCATCTCTCTCTCTCTCTAGAGAATGTTCAGAAAAATGAGTAGGCAATTCATATTAGTCCATTGGATTCTGCTAATGGGAGCCATATTGTAGCACCTGCAGCTCAATGCATCTTTAAGTGCCTTTAGAGTAAATAGATCAACTAAATCTACTCTAGGCAATTGTAGACGTGCAGGATCTTCACAAAATGTTTGGTTGAAGTAATTGCTGTAGTCATACAGGTGAGGGGGGGGGGAGGGTTGTATTGAACTGAAAAGTGGAGGTAGAATAATACAAGTAAAATTAAACTCGGTGTGTGTGGTTCATGCGACATTGATACAATCCTAACATGAATTGATTTTTCTATAAAAAATCTGCTCCCAAAACATTTAGAGAGAGTACAACATGTGAAGAAATCATTGGCATACGGCTTCCTTGTTGCTTTCTCTGCATCTTCATTTAATAACGATTTTCACTTTTTTATTATATGTACTTACATTTTAATCCCCAAAGCATATTCTATCCTTTATCTTTATCCCTATAATCTTAAAAGTGCATGAGAGATTGGGAGGAAAGGGCAAAAGGAAAGAAATAACATAGAACAATGTGGTACAACACCAATCATTAACCGAAACTAACAAAAGCAAGATCTATCAGAAAGAAACCTAGATAAAAAGGTGTCCTCCTTCAGACTGGGAATCTGGGATGCATGTCCTGGTCCACCCATATTGCCACTCAATAATGCTGCCCTGAATGTCCCTAACAGATGATGAACTGGTAAACTACATTATCCCGAGTTCTCTCTCTCTCTCTCTCTCTCTCTTCTCCCTCATTCCTCCCTCTTATTCTTATGGAGTTCTTAGGGCCAGGGGGCTTGAGCCCCCCTATGGGCCCCACGCTGGATCCGCCGCCGGCTGCCACCTTAATGATCCATCTCCTCCTTTTTTGGCCTAAGAAAACAAATGTAGTGCACCACTAAGCAAAAACATTAGATCTAATCTAAGACAACCATGTGAAAGTTAGATCTAGATCTAATAGAAAGATATTTTTCATATTTTCTAGTAGTTAAATCAATTAATCTACTACTTCCTAATAGGTAATATATTGTTAGATCAATGGTCCATATTATTTCAGAGTACCTCAACAATTGCCATAATTGAAACATTTGTGACATGGATAATATAATCATGAGATCATATGTTCATATATATGAATACAAGTACCTTGTCAACCCTAGCATATATCCAACATTAATTATTGTAAATAATGATTTGATGCAACCTATACTAGTCTACTTAGTGCATCTTCAAAATTGCCCAATAAATCTACCCAATAACTAATTTTGGCAATAGAAATAGAAAATAGTGCTCCAACATATGTCTAATTCCATGCCCAATATTTTAGTGTGCCCAAAACCAGAGCTATTGTGAGCCAAATATAGCCCCAGTTTCCACAGTCTCAATCCTTTGATACGGTTGCTTTTTTTTCTTCCGCCACCCGATAAAAAAGGAGAGGATTTTTCTGCGGGAGAGAAAGAGGCGGATGAGGCCGAATGCTACTTAATTTTTCACGTAGAAAAAATAGGTGGGCCATGGACTACTGATGCGGCCATATATATTTTTTGTGGGGAACTGTTTTTTTAAGAAATACCCCAAGGGAGACCCTGAAGTTTAATGGCCACTACACCATGAGCTCCTTGGTTTTTTGTGGGGAACTGTTGGGGCATAGGTTTATTTTTACTCCCAATATTTTTTGGCAAGGTCCTAAAACTAGTATTTTTAATTTCTATTTTTTGGGTACTCTTGGAGATGCTCTTAGGAACCGAAATAATTAAATATGAATAAATCATTAGGAGAAGAAGTGTCAATATGTAGATCTAACATTCAAACCACTAAGAGAAATGATCGAGTAATGGTTCATTTACTAGAAAATAAACATGAATAGAGCTACAAAAGAGGATTGATAATTGAAGACTAGGATCATATTCACTTAGCACAATTCAAGCACATGTTTATCAAGTCTGTCATGAAAACTATGAATGCTACCACATTTGCACCTTGTAGCTTGAGTAGTGATTGAAAAGCTTGTAATGCTCTCATGGGATCAAATCAAATGAGATAATGCTACAAGAGATCTGAATATGTGGCCCTCCATCTCATCGGCTTGCTTGGGCCCAATCTTTTCAATCTCGGTGATAATCAAATGACCCCACTTGCTAATGATGCCTCTATGGGATACATGTACTACTGGGTCTACTATTAGAGGAGATTAGCGCCGACCTGGGTCCACACCTGACAAGGTTGTGGGCCGACCTCTAGGAGGTCCACAAGGAATCCCCGACTTGATGGACAAGTTTGGTGAAGACACGCCAAGCTGCATCCCGGATTTCCCGGGATATTAACGAAGACCTAGTCAGATAAGATTTTATATTGTAATCTAGCAGGTTTATATTGAAATCAACTTGTAAACCCTATCCCATCACCCTATATAAGGTGGCCTAGGGTAACCCCTTGAGGGTAACGCAACTATTGTAACCCCTTGAGGCGGCACGGCTGGAGCCTGGAGAAGAGGTGGCTAGAGAGGGGCGCCGGAGTGGGGCACGAGCGACGCCGGGGCGAACGCAGGGCCACGCCGGAGGGAGGGGACGGTCGCCATCGGAGTGAGGAAGAGGCACGCTGCAGTGAGGGCAAGAGCGCCGGCGGAGGTAGGGGAAAGGCGCCGCTCGGAGGAAGGAGAGGAGGGATGACGGGAAATAAAAAGAAACGAAGGGGTACGCTCATAACCGATGGCAGGCGGGTAATTTCGGTGAAAGCAGCGTTTTGGCAGCCGGTGGAAGCACCTCCTTGCGAGCTGTAAGAAATGAACTACCGAGAAGTAGCTTTCTCTAGAAAGCACTTCGGTAGGCTACCCCTTTTGGTTGGCTTTGAGCTTCTAGGAAGCAAAAGCTCTTCCTGGAAGCCCAACCAAAAGGAGCCTTAAAAAGTAGTAGTATAGAAGCTACTTTGCTTGTGGAACTTCACCATGGTCACACCTCTAGCAAGAATGCCTGCCCTGATCAAACATATCAAACCAATGGACTCTAAGCGGAGATATCTCTATTTTTTTTGTGGTCAGGAACTTGATGAGATGACGATCGACGGCATCAACAAAAAAAAATGTACAACTCTTGAATGAAAATTGATAATAAATGTAGGCTCCTATCATCTTGACAATTGAGCTGTTGATAAGCCCAAACCAGATGGGAGAGAACTTAGTGGCGGACCTTGACCATGAAAACAGTGTGTGTGTGTTGGGGGGGGGGGGGGGGGGGGGGGCAGGGTTTTGGGTTTAGGGTCAAGAGTTGTACATTTTTTTTGTTGATGCCGTCTTCATTTGTGAGCAAATTCTACACTGGTGTCATCGTCTTAATTAGCCTTCACGCTAGCATGCAACTAATCATATTTGGCTTCAATCTGGGGCTGATTTGAGCCGGAATGACCGACGATCTTACCATCACAACAAACACAAAGTAGAAACAAGGCCCGCCTGCAGATCAAATTAAAACTTGCATTGCGTCCAAACTAAGATGCTGCAACTGCGCACCTACATGTCGCGCTCGCGACCGTGACATTCCTTCTCCAACGATCGCAGAAAAAGGATGCACCTGCACTTGGTTAGTTTCCCCGTGACGGTTTCTCCAACGACACAGCACGCAGCAGCAAAGCTGATGAGCTGATCTGACGACGCAAAGCTTGCTTGCAGCAGGCAATGCAAGCGCGTGCGCGCGTGTCGCACACGATCATAACGTGGTAGGTGGAGAGGGCACGTTTCATACCAAATTGAGGTGCCCTGTCACGTTTCCTCGCTCAGATCACCGTGGGTCAAAAAAGGGCACGGCGTCCCGTTAGCTTCTCGTTCAATGCTGCTTCGGGCGAGGTGCTAGCTGAAACATGGGTTGCATGGGACGGACCAACCTACACGTACGATGCTTCAACTGCAAATCATCCGTCTGTTCGTGGCCAGTCCGATTGTGATGGTTTAGTTTTGTGATTCTGGAGTCCTGAATTTTTCTTTCCGTGAGGGGTTTTCCCTGAGAGAGCACAACGTGGACGCATCGCGTCGCGTCGCTTCTTACAAAAAACGTTGTACATATACAAGGCTGGCCTACTTGCTCGGATAGTTCACGCTGTTGATTAGAAAAACTAAAAGCCACGTGTAAATAAAATTAACTAGTAAGGTGGCCCACGCAAATTTGCGTGGGTAGCTAGTTTTTTATACTCATATATAGATTTTTTTAACTTAAATATATATTTTTTAAAAATATCTGTTTCATTGTCAATACGGTTTGTCCAAGTGTGTCCAAACTAACGTATCATTTTTTATCATCATGTATGTGGCACATTGTATGACTTAATGCTGCAATCTTATATTTATTGATTGTACTTGACATCGGAGGGGCGGCGGCATTGGACGGCCTCGCGGGCGACGGTGGAGGCCACAGACGGCTGCGCGGTGGCGGCATTGGACGGCTTGCGCGGCGACCGCGGAGGTGCGGCGGTGAACGGAATAATATGGACCGTTAGATCTTCATTAAATCCGGATCATATATTCTTCTCTTTTTTTAGATTAATGGAATAATATAGATCGTTAGATCTTCATAAAACCCGACGGCATATACTTTTCTCTTTTTTGGATTAACGTGTGAATTTCTTGACCCTCTCAGCGAACGTGGTGGCTACTTTTAACACTATTGTATTAATATAATAGATGTGGGAGGAGAAAACAAATACAATTATTCTATTTTAAAGTAAATTCGCAATGCTTTTTTACCATCTTACTAGTATTTTCTCAAGGGAAGAAAGCCTACATGTTGTCTTTCAAGGCCTAAGACATTAATTAAAGAAAAAGAAAAACAAAAATCACCCACCACTGAAATTAAAAATTAACTAAAAACACATGTGCCTATTTGTAAATTACCCACCACTATTAAAAAAAGTAGCCTAGACTACAAATATAGCTACTTATAAATTACCAACATTGCCCTTACCAAAAAAGTAACAAAAAATGGCTCCACTATACAGGTTTATTTTACCCACCTCGGTTTATCTACCATTGCTAAAAAATACGAGCAAAGAGAAGACAATACAATTTAATCCATGAATATAAGTTTAATTAGTCGTGGCACATATATGCATTTAAGGGACTAAAGTTGCAAATTAAATAATCTTCTGATGTAAAATATAATAAAAAGTACGGAGTAGAAACGTAACTAGCTGCAGAAGGAAAAAGGCCGGAGATAAGACCAGATATATTCAAAAGAAGAATGGCTGGTCTGTTCTAATCATGGAAAAACAAGCGTCCATTTACATCTTCCTCTCAGATTAAGTAGATGAACTAGAGCAAAATGACGACAATAGAGCCCAAGCAAATGAAAATATGAAAGGCTCAAATTCGAGCTATGGTCATCAAGGCAAATGAAAATATGAAATGCTTAAATTCGAGCTATGGCCATCAAGGAGCATATAGTGGTGGCAAAAAGAATACGAACAGTAAGAAAAAATAGGGTCCTTAAAAAACAGTAAGAAAAAATATAAAACAAAAATCATGATGATGTAATGGTATGTGGACACTTAAATTTTTTATAATAGTCATGAAATTGCATGGGCCTCCTCTTTAGTTATATTAGAATTGGCTCAGAAAAGGAACCATTGTAAAGCATGACAAACACTAATCAACAACACCACAACACAATCAGCAAGACTAGAACCTACAAGGAATTCGAAAACCAAACATCATGAAAGCTCAAGCTACTGCTGCTATTGCAGAAGCATGAAAGCAAAAGGCAACTGCAAACTAGGAAACCGCTATAGAATAAAACATCAGCAATAAAGTTACACAGGACACACACATCTAAAAGTGGAAGAGACTCAAGAATACCCTGCGGCAGCGCGGTGGCAGATCATATCTCCTTGAGATGTCGCCCGCCATATCCCTCTATCATATCCCCATCAATCTCTTCACCCTTCCATAAATCGTCAAAATAGATGTCACTTGTGGTCTCCGTGGCGGTTGAGTAAATATATGTCATTTTTCTTACTGATCAAGAGATTTAAAGGCCTTACACATCAAAATAGATGTCACTTGTGGTCTCCGTGGTGGTTAAGTAAATATATGTCATTTTTCTTACTGATCAAGATCACTTTACGTATTATTACACCCTCGGTCCCTCCATTCATCCATAGAAGGCGTTAATATTTCATTAGGACAAGATTTCGATCAACAAGTACTTTAATTTATAACACAAGAATGTATATTATTATATTTTTATTAAAAGACTTAATTATGATTATAGTTTTGTATTGCTTTAGTTGAGCCGGGACTTGGGCCATACCATTTTCGGGTTGCTCCAAGCATGACTA
The DNA here is from genome assembly GCA_033239725.1 of Echinochloa phyllopogon. Classification (NCBI taxonomy): domain Eukaryota; kingdom Viridiplantae; phylum Streptophyta; class Magnoliopsida; order Poales; family Poaceae; genus Echinochloa; species Echinochloa phyllopogon. Next base: position 40,268,787 of record BTCW01000002.1, on the reverse strand, counting down.
TTTAGCACCGCCCAAGGCACATGGCACCATAAACTTCAGGCCGTGGTGGTGGCACAAATGCAGGGGTGGTCTTAATACCTAGAATATCGTCATGTCGTCTTGATGAGCTAGTATGACAATAGATGCAAATCTACCTCTTTTGGTCTTTATATTGCTAGCTCTTATGTACATTTTTATCTCATTACAAACTATGTGGATACATATATGATTCATGTGGATAATAATGGTTGATGACAAGATAAACCTCATTTTTGGCTGGCCCGGCATGATGACGACACATTGTGCAACAAGGCATGCTCGGGCCTAACTGAAGAGCAGTGTGCCAACTAAGCATGGTGTAATTTGGCACGAGGCATGAGAGGGTCGGTCCTTGTAGACATGAGATGGCCCAAGTGCCACTTTTACAGATAAGTGACATTGATGGAGGAATAGTCCATCAAAGACTTGTATTAACGAAACAAAATACGACAGGTGAAGATGAAAGGAGGGAATATTTATCCATCCTTTATCCGTTTATTGTATGCTAATTCCCAATAAAAAGATTTTAAATATCTTTTACAAGCTGTATATCATTTTGTTAGATAATGTTTTGATCGATACTTACTTTAATTTTGTATCGTATAGGTAATATATATTAATGAAGTATCTGTCAGTCAAAGCCTTGTACTAACCATAAACAATTACACCTTGTAAGGGTGAACGTGGAGCATATTTACGTCTTTTAGGTATACTGTATGAGTGTATGACAATACAAACATCAGCGTATAATCTGAAAAATATGCACTCGGTATATTAAAATAAAAATATTTTCTTAATTCCTATCGGTTCGATGGAAATACGAAGTGTCTCATCCCAACAACGTGTCATTTCCAGAAAATGAAACCATTAATCCCGTTAATGAACAAAACCCAGGCCGATTAGTTTCAAAAACGTTTTTTTTCTGAAAAGCAGAGTACCTGCAAGTTAGAAAAAACCGAGATGGCGGGAAAGCCAAGTCTCGGTAGGTCGAGGAGGGGTTGGTCCGGACGCAGCCTGACAACAGCCGCAGCAGCATCAGGCGCAAGCCAGCCAGCGCAGGCGAGGCTTTCGCTTCACTTAGCGGCAACGGGGACGCCGCACCCAACCAACCCGAGCTCCCCCTCACCCGCCGCGACGCGCGAGCGCCATCGCACGCACGAACGCGCCGACGCGCTCGCTCCGATCGCGCGCGCGCCACCAAATCGCACTCCACCCCGATCATATCGATCGAACAGCCACCCCTCACCTCTCCCACCCGCCAAAACCTCCTCCCCTCCCTCCTCTCATATTCATATAGCTAGCACCTGCCACAAGGCAAGGCAGAGCATCGCTCACACTTGCCGCTGCGAGCACCCGAGCGAGGGAGGCCGATCGAGAGCGCCGTCGGGGCCTCCTCCGCTCGCTCGCAGCGATGGAGGCGAGCGCGGGGCTGGTGGCCGGGTCGCACAACCGGAACGAGCTGGTGCTGATCCGGGGGCACGAGGATCCCAAGCCGCTGCGGGCGCTGAGCGGGCAGGTGTGCGAGATATGCGGCGACGAGGTCGGGCTCACGGTGGACGGCGACCTCTTCGTCGCCTGCAACGAGTGCGGCTTCCCCGTCTGCCGCCCCTGCTACGAGTACGAGCGCCGGGAGGGCACGCAGAACTGCCCACAGTGCAAGACCCGCTACAAGCGACTCAAGGGTACGGTACACTTCTTCTTCTTTTTTCTTTTGCGATCTTGTTTCTTGCATTGGCCGATCGATCACGATGCTGATTTTGTTTGTCTGAAGGGAGCCCGAGGGTGGCCGGGGACGACGACGAGGAGGACATCGACGACCTGGAGCACGAGTTCAACATCGACGACGAGAAGCAGAAGCAGCTGCAGGCGGGGAGCATGCACAGCGGCCAGATCACCGAGGCGATGCTGCACGGCAAGATGAGCTACGGGAGGGGCCCCGACGACGGCGAGGGCAACAATACCCCGCAGATCCCGCCCATCATCACAGGCTCCCGCTCCGTGCCGGTATGCATGCCTTCAAGTCACTCGATTGATGCTCGTCGATCTCTTTGTTGTTCTTTAGTCATCAGCATTTCTAACTAACCGATTGAGCGATCGCGGCGGTCTAGGTGAGCGGCGAGTTCCCGATCACGAACGGCTATGGCCACGGCGAGCTCACGTCCTCCCTGCACAAGCGCATCCATCCCTACCCTGTGTCTGAGCCAGGTTCGTTCGTCGCTAGCTTTCATGATCGATCAGAATTAATTGTTGGTTTAAATCAGTTCAAATCATACGACATTTCGATCACCTTCTCCTCGATGGACTTTGATCTTGGTCAGGGAGTGCCAAGTGGGACGAGAAGAAGGAAGTGAGCTGGAAGGAGCGGATGGACGACTGGAAGTCCAAGCAGGGCATCCTCGGCGGCCCCGACCCCGAGGACATGGACGCCGACGTGCCGCTGTAAGCATTCCGGCCACCATTGCATCTCCAAGAGCTCGATCAGCTGATCCATGACAGCAGATAGCAGCTTAGCATTTCCCATGAACAGGCACTAATATATCGCCTGAAATTTTCTTCATTAATTGTGCGACGAGCAGGAACGACGAGGCGCGGCAGCCGCTGTCGCGGAAGGTGTCGATCGCGTCGAGCAAGGTGAACCCGTACCGCATGGTCATCGTGGTCCGCCTGGTGGTCCTCGCCTTCTTCCTCCGCTACCGCATCCTGCACCCCGTCCCCGACGCCATCGGGCTGTGGCTCGTCTCCATCATCTGCGAGATCTGGTTCGCCATCTCCTGGATCCTCGACCAGTTCCCCAAGTGGTTCCCCATCGACCGCGAGACCTACCTCGACCGCCTCTCCCTCAGGTCGCCACGCCCCTCATCCAATTCAGATACATACACATATAATGCATATCATCCATGTTAATTATGTGGCCGGCCGCATGGCTGATCTGACTCAAAAAGGTACGAGAGGGAAGGGGAGCCGTCGCTGCTGTCGGCGGTGGACCTGTTCGTGAGCACGGTGGACCCGCTCAAGGAGCCCCCGCTGGTGACGGCCAACACGGTGCTGTCCATCCTTGCCGTCGACTACCCGGTGGACAAGGTCTCCTGCTACGTCTCCGACGACGGCGCCTCCATGCTCACCTTCGAGGCGCTGTCGGAGACGGCCGAGTTCGCTCGGAAATGGGTGCCCTTCTGCAAGAAGTTCGGCATCGAGCCCCGGGCGCCCGAGTTCTACTTCTCGCTCAAGGTCGACTACCTCAAGGACAAGGTGCAGCCCACCTTCGTGCAGGAGCGCCGCGCCATGAAGAGGGAGTACGAGGAGTTCAAGGTACGGATCAACGCGCTGGTGGCCAAGGCGATGAAGGTGCCGGCGGAGGGGTGGATCATGAAGGACGGCACGCCGTGGCCCGGGAACAACACCCGGGACCACCCGGGGATGATCCAGGTGTTCCTGGGCCACAGCGGCGGGCACGACACCGAGGGCAACGAGCTGCCAAGGCTCGTGTACGTGTCCCGTGAGAAGCGACCGGGGTTCCAGCACCACAAGAAGGCCGGAGCCATGAACGCCCTGGTACTACTGATACACATCCCACTGGCTCATTCAGAAGTGGACTAGGAGATCGATGCCTGAAGATTACCAATTCTCTGAACTTTTTGTTTCCCACCCGGCATATATATGCAGATCCGTGTGTCCGCTGTGCTGACCAACGCGCCCTTCATGCTCAACTTGGATTGTGATCACTACATCAACAACAGCAAGGCCATCCGGGAGGCCATGTGCTTCCTCATGGACCCTCAGGTCGGGCGCAAGGTCTGCTACGTGCAGTTCCCGCAGAGGTTCGACGGCATCGACGCGCACGACCGATACGCCAACAGGAACACCGTCTTCTTCGACGTAATTAAGCATCCCCAGTCTGACCTGATTGCAACAATCTAGACAGAAAAACTCTTGCTGATTGATGCTGACATTTGGTGGTGATCAGATCAACATGAAGGGTCTGGACGGCATCCAGGGCCCGGTGTACGTGGGAACAGGGTGCGTGTTCCGGCGGCAGGCGCTCTACGGCTACAACCCGCCCAAGGGCCCCAAGAGGCCCAAGATGGTGACCTGCGACTGCTGCCCCTGCTTCGGCCGCAAGAAGCGGAAGCACGCCAAGGCCGGGCTGCCGGAGGCCACCGTTGACGGCGGTGAGCTTTTTTCAGATCAGAGCAATTGGGTTCAGTTCACTTCAGTTCGGGCTGACTCTGAACATTGCTGTTTGTTTCAGGAATGGACGGCGACAAGGAGATGCTCATGTCCCAGATGAACTTCGAGAAGCGGTTCGGGCAGTCGGCGGCGTTCGTGACGTCGACGCTCATGGAGGAAGGCGGCGTGCCCCCGTCGTCGAGCCCCGCCGCGCTCCTCAAGGAGGCCATCCACGTCATCAGCTGCGGCTACGAGGACAAGACCGACTGGGGTCTCGAGGTAAACAAAGAGACATCTCATCAGCCACTGATGAAATCTTGCTCAGTCAGCTCTCTTCCAGTCTGCTGCATTGCTCCGGTTCAGTCAGTAATGAACATGAACTGCAATTCTGGCAGCTGGGCTGGATCTACGGGTCGATCACGGAGGACATCCTGACGGGGTTCAAGATGCACTGCCGCGGGTGGCGCTCCGTGTACTGCATGCCGAAGCGGGCGGCGTTCAAGGGGTCGGCGCCCATCAACCTGTCCGACCGTCTCAACCAGGTGCTCCGGTGGGCGCTGGGGTCCGTGGAGATCTTCTTCAGCCGGCACAGCCCCCTGCTGTACGGCTACAAGAACGGCAACCTCAAGTGGCTCGAGCGCTTCGCCTACATCAACACCACCATCTACCCCTTCACCTCCCTGCCGCTCCTCGCCTACTGCACCCTCCCCGCCGTCTGCCTCCTCACCGGCAAGTTCATCATGCCCTCGGTCAGTGCCGCCTGCCGCCGCCTTCGATCTTCAAATGTGAATGAGCTCTGCTGCTGATGAGTACGTGCTGACACGACACCTCGATCGCTGATGCCTGCAGATCAGCACGTTCGCGAGCCTGTTCTTCATCGCGCTCTTCATGTCCATCTTCGCGACGGGCATCCTGGAGATGCGGTGGAGCGGGGTGAGCATCGAGGAGTGGTGGAGGAACGAGCAGTTCTGGGTCATCGGCGGCGTGTCGGCGCACCTCTTCGCCGTCGTGCAGGGCCTGCTCAAGGTGCTCGCCGGGATCGACACCAGCTTCACCGTCACCTCCAAGGGCACCGGCGACGAGGACGACGAGTTCGCCGAGCTCTACGCCTTCAAGTGGACCACGCTGCTCATCCCGCCCACCACGCTCCTCATCATCAACATCATCGGCGTCGTCGCCGGCATCTCCGACGCCATCAACAACGGCTACCAGTCCTGGGGCCCGCTCTTCGGCAAGCTCTTCTTCGCATTCTGGGTCATCGTCCACCTCTACCCCTTCCTCAAGGGGCTCATGGGGAGGCAGAACAGGACGCCCACCATTGTTGTCATCTGGTCCGTGCTGCTCGCCTCCATCTTCTCCCTGCTCTGGGTCAGGATCGACCCCTTCATCGTCAGGACCAAGGGGCCCGACGTCAGGCAGTGTGGCATCAACTGCTGATCGAGCGGCGTCGATCGGAAATTCTGGAGCTGCTTGTGCATAGGGAGAAAAGAACAATTTAGAAATTTTGTACTACTATTGTTGATGTTTTGAAGCGCTCTTATGCTATGTTTTGTGTAATGTTCTGGGATCCAGAATTGTTGGACGAGGAATTGAACAAAGAACAAGGTTTGAATGTTAAATAGTAGCAAATGATATTCATGTTCAATGTAATCCTGGTGGCAACTGGTAAATTCAGGTCCAAGCCGTCTGCTCAGGAACAGGTGCATATGAATTCAAGCAATGAGATTCACTTTTGGACGCTATAGTTTAATTGCACATTTGTGAGTCTGGGTGAAGAATAAGGTGATACTTTGCTGGCAACCCAAGTAAAATGCGGAACAAGCAAAGTCTATGTTTCAACAAACTGATGTATGTCCCGCACCAGTTTTGTTTTAGAGTAAACATCAATCCAGACTCCGAAGGTAAGTTAGAACCTGCTTAAAAACTGATGTGATGCCCAGCACCAGTACTTTTGGGTACAGAAAATAGAGATATAAACACGAAAAGATATCAGCACTCAACACATAACGCTGAAGTTACTAACGCAACTACAACGAGAGCGCAGGTACAAAATCTTGTTTCTAAAAAGCAAAACAAATTCTCCATCTCGGCCCATCCATTTCATCTATGTATTTCTTTCCAAATGTCAAAAAATACAATGGGAAAGAAGCTCCACTCTATACAAGGAGCAAAAATTAGAAGAAAAAAGAACTAGAAAGGCTGGGAGTGCACTATATGGTGAAAACCATGTACATATATGAGGTCTTTTTAAGTAAACCTGTCATATATATGCACTGTGGGTAGTTAGCTGCACAGCATCACACCATGATCTCCAGGGGATGTTTAACATTTGTTTTGTTCCTATTGTTTCATCTGTACAGATTATTTTTCTATTGCCATTTGCACGATTTCTTTAGTTGCAGGTTCAACTCGCACAGTTGTACCTGTTTGATGGCATGGCGCAGGCTTTTACATCTTGATCATCAACTTCTTAATCCACATAACGAAGCCTGTGTCTCTGTTGCGTAAGATGTGTTCGTAAGCTGGACTCCTGCACCTGAGTAATAATGCAAAGACAAAATGGGTAAGTTTGCGTACAAACAGCTGCCACCATGTGTCCATCTCTTAAGAAAACCAGGGAAAAAGTTGATCACTTCACCATCAAATAGATATGACATATATTATTAAAAAAGTAAGAGCTCCAAGTCACATGTTTATGATCCATGCCCTTCAATCTTCTCTACTACAGTTCAATACCTTCTGTCATGTAACAAACTTGGTACTCCATGGTGTCAGGTGGCTAATGGCTAGGCCATAGTCATATTTAGATTCGATGTTCCAAGCTGTGGTGAGATAATCTGAGTAGCTAGCTGGACAACCATAGTTTATATACTAAACCTAGAGACAAAAGATTCAACTTTGTTTGCCCTCTGATCTGGTATCACAACTTATTAATTCTTAACTGTATTGAATTAACATAGGCACCATTTCTTTTACAACTACAGTACATTGTGCCAAGTGATAAGTATTACTATACTGCAGAAAGCCATTATCCAATTGTAGGATCCTCGCTTTCTGGTGATAAAGACGTGACAAAAGTTCGGAGGATAGGTTGATCCCCAATTAGTGGATAAACAGTTAAACACAGGCGATAAAAGACTACAGTATATTTCCACTGCAGTGGGATATTGTGACATCAAAACTTTGAACCAATGCCATATATTTTCAGAAAAAAGATGTTAAGTCTAGCTTGGAAGCAGAATAAGTACCTGCAGTTTTGCAGCCGCTGCTAAGAGTTCTCTGCATTCTTCAAGCATGACCTTTTCTTGTCCTGCTATGACAGAGAGTTCTGAAACCAAGGATTCCCTGTCTGTGACCTGGTAAAATAATCTAATGTTAGTAAAACAAACGTCACAACAAGGATGCCCTTTAGGTCCTCTAGATCTTTTCTCAATCTACTAGGGTCACGAGTCTCTTTAAGGTCACCAAATTTAGAACCTATAAAATAAGCATTTGAGCACTAACATGCGGGGGCAAATTTTGGGGCATCATGCAGCTGTTAGCAACTCGGTGGTAAATTCAATTTGACAATATTTTTAATGGAACCCAGTTTTATACCCATCCAAAATGATCTGGGACTAAAATGGACCTTTCAAAAGGCTCCAGGCCTAAATTATATGTTGATGCGCATACCATTTTATTTCAAACTATTATCTGATGCAGTTTGGTTGATTGTTGTTTTCCAAGAAAGAGATAATTTGGTATATTATAAAGGTGATGTTAAGAGATGAATCATAATTTATTGAGTTACATTAAACTTTTTAAACATGTGAGTTTATTACTCTCGTTATCAGAGAACAAAATTTCTCATCACCTATATGATTTATTAGCATCTGAAGCATTCCTTATATGACTATTGTGATCAATGGCTAATGGTATTAGATCACAATTTAAGCGAAATAGTGCATACCCTATGATCTAGAAACTCAATTTTATCAAAGAAACAAACATAAAAGTGATTACTGAATTTAGAATCAAATACATGCAAAATCTGACCTTTGAAAGCATGCAGCAAACAGATGAACCCAAACCTTGCATGACATCAACAGCTGAGCTTACAGCATTCTTGAGAGCAATTGCATCAGCCTGTTGATATGTTAGTTAGTAACATGGCAGAAATCACAAGAATGGCATATTAAATATGTGTGCAACTAACTCAATACAGTTCCCAACATACCTTTGCCCCTGATGTAACTGGCAAGCGCAGGGTGCTTGCTTTCAGAGCCTCGGTTGCCCCAAATAAAGAGATACTGTTCTCTGTTTCTAGTGTTGGCCACTGCTCAAGGTAAGCAATCTGGACGAAGACAACAACACATTTTAATTTGTGCACTTGACAGTAATAATTCCAGTAATATTGGTGCTAAAAATTATTGCATGTAATCATAATTTCTATGTTCTGTACCTCCTATGAGATAATGTGATATTATAACCATATCCCTACACCGTGCTGTTCAATGCAATCGATCGACAATGCTAAGTTTTTTTCCCAACATTTTCCATGCTTTCACAAGAATTATAATAGTACAATTTCAGGAGTAATTGAATTTACCTGTTCTTTCAGAATGTTGTAAAGCCGCAGTTCTTGCTGAAAGTGTTGCACCATTATTCTTCTCATATTAACAGAATCCCTCAGGTTTATGGTATTCCTCCAAACATTATAAATGGTATTCTGTTTCACATGACAAGAGGAAAAAGTTGTTAATCGATAATAAATCACTCAAAAAATAAAAGCACACCAAAATTACCAATTCTAAAGAGTAGTGGATCACAAACTTCTAGACATAGCTATGAGAAAATTTTACAGAGCAAAAACTTCTGTCAGCTTTTTTTATCAAATAATAGGTATCACCACTACAATGGCAATTGATTTTCGAAAAAAAAAAGAGAATACATCTAGTTGTGAAGCTTATGTTTAATTTTGCATATATATTTTGCGGCTGCAAGATTAACTTGTGAAGAGGAAGTATTATATGAACTGTTTGCTGTGTCACTGGAGAAGTTACACTAATTGAACCAAAGTACAGGAATCCAAGGGGGGGAAAGGCAAAATGACACAAACTAGGCCAGCTAAAACGATATCAGATGAAAATGAAGAGAAATTTTAATAATTTGCTATTTTTTACCTCAACAGTGGCCTTTTGAAAAGATAGAGTATCTTCTGCATGAGCATTTATAAAGAGCCACTGCAAATGTCTATTATACAATAAACGCAGTTGGTGGATGTTTTCGATTTGGCTGGCATTTTTCTTTCCTTTTCTCGCATCAACCATGTAGTTAATAACAGGTGATGTAACACTTCCTTGAATAGCTCCAGCACTTTGTGACCGACAAGGTGTTGAAGGCCTTGTTCGAGATGGGCTCTGGAAGGCCCTGGAAGTTGAGGATGCAGCTGACAACGCCCTGTTTGGTGACGATGAGCGTTGTAGAATTGGAACAGGAAAAGTAGCTGTTCTGTTTGGTCGGCTCACAGATTTAGATCTCTCTGTTTTCTGTAAATCTATCTTATCATCTCTTCTGCTTGCCTGAATAGCCAAACTTCTTGCCACTTCATCCAATGATTGATTCAACCCTTTGACTGAAGATTCAACAGAAGGGGTCTTCCTTGGTGAAAGGCCTCTTGAAGTATTTGATGAAGGGAATGGTCTGGTAGCTTTGTCAGAAAGATCAATGCTTCTTGACATGAGATTCTTTGGCACCTGCCCACCTCTCATGGCCGGCCATCTTTGTTGCTCAATTACCCTCTTCGAGGGCTCCTCTGAAGGTTGGGCATTCTCACATTGTTCACCAGTGTTTTTCCTTCTTAAAGGACTTCTCTTCCTTTCAGCTGGAACACTCACCTGACCCTTGGTACGATTCAATAACGAGGCAGAGATCACCTTATCTTTTCTAGTAGCATCTGCAGCCACAGATTCTGACTGGAAGGAGGAAGACAAGTTACGCATTGCTGGCCACAAGCCATCAGGAGCCTTTGTGCTTGCTATACGCTTGGAACTCTTGTGTAAGTCTCTGGCAGTATCACGAACTGGTGTAATGGACCTTGGTGTAGCAGTTGACGGTGTTGACGCCCTAGAGGAAGGAGTTGAAGGTGTTGACGGCCTTCTTCTATCTGCTGACTGTGCTCTTTTGGGTGCTGGCGTGCCTTCAGTTGCTGATGTCCGGCCAAGACTCGGTGATGTACATCGTCTTGTCTTAGTGGCATCAGTCAGACCAGTTTTGTACCTGGATGCAACATCTCTTCCACGGAAAGCATTGTGCTTCTCCGATGGAACTAGCGGTGGTCTTAGAGTCTCATCAACAAGGGTAGCCTTCTTCAGGTCGCACTTAAGGGCATCCATGAAGAATAGAAAATCCCAGGACAAACCACATCAATGTGGGTCTCAGGAAACCAGATCACTGCAGCAACCTATATGTACCTACAGGTGCACAACCAGACACCAAACCAGTAGAGTAAGCCTCAAATAAGAAGAGCATTCAGCTAAATTTCAACTTGAAACAAGCAATAGGAACTTTCTGCTCGCAAGAAAAAAAACAAGAAAGGGCACCAAATTCACATGTTAAAATAGTAAACCCTGATCATCCACAAATCGCAGGTAACTGAACTGCGTATAGAGATGAAATCATACCAATTTGAGTACCAAAACTTTAAACAGCTACAGTTGGTGCCCCAAATCCCTCTCGAGGGGATATAATGGCAAATCAGGAAGGGATTGGATGGAGGCTCAGAAACAGGGGAGGAAGGTGGCATTGGCATGTATATAAATACATATTATAGATCTACTGTAAAGCATAAAAAAGATCTTTTGGACAAATGGCAGCTGCTACATGGGATCATACATCAATTGAACAAGGACAAAGCAAATAAACATTATTTGTGGAGATTCTGATGGTTTTGGAACAGACAGGACAATGCACATGCATGTGAGACGAATCAGCTCCCTAATAATTTCTCGCCAGAAGCAGCACGGGAAACAGGAACCTTTTTAATATTTGCCACTTATGAACTAAGCACATGCAGCAAGGATATGCCCGCCCCGGTAGAGACAAGGAAAAAATATGACGGTGGACATAGTACCATATAAAATGTCAGACTTCACTTGAAATTGCCGGAAATTCTCTTCGGCGAAATCAACTAATGATGCAAAATTCGTTGCACCCAAGGTAATGCACATGCTGCTTGCATCGATGGGTGAATAAAACAATGGTTTCTCAGAACATTCAGACATCAAGACAAGTCAAGTGCAATTGTGCAAATAGTAATTTAGTTTGGGATTCACAGGATCTACCCCAGATGTGCTGTACATGTACGTTTAACCTTTTAACTCCATTAAGAATGAGCAACATACTAATAGAGCTAAGCACCTAGTCTTTAAAAAATGCACCGCGGAGTAATTAAGCTTCCAAATCACCAAGGAACCCGAAGCACGGAGCAAAAACAAATGTCCCAGTTGGCGAGATTAACTTGCCAATCGGCGCAGCCAAGGTCGAGCCTACTCTAACAAAATCACAGGGACACACTCCATGCCAAAATCCTCAGTACTCACGCTGCCAGACCCAGACCCACCCAATCCGCAGCGTGATGCCCGAGTGGTGCGTCGGAACCATTCGGGAGCGGCGAAGAACCCGAGGAGGAGGAGCCTACCGGATTCACCCCAAGCGCCCTCCGTACAAACCAGCGTCGAGCGCATCTGAAATCCCAAAACAACCAGAGGCCCGCCGAGCCCGCGAGCAACACTAAACCCAATCACCGCTCCCATCTGCACACCCCGGTCGCCCAACCCCACGCCCGGGGCGAGCTCACCCCAGCTCAAATCGCGACAGGGGGAAACACGGCGGATAGATCGGCGCCACGCACCAAACAGGCCATGGCCCCTAGCTCCCGAACCCACTAAAGCAAGTGCTAGCTAGAAGCCTCCTCACCTAGAGAGCGCCGCCTGGCAGGAAGCGCGCGGCAAGACCCCGCCCGAGCCCGGCTCTCAAAACCCGCCGCCTTGTCGGCCTCGCGGCGCCGGCCCGCTGGGTTCGCGGGATCTCCGGGGCGCGCGGGTGGCGCGAGCGCACGGGGGATCGCCGGGGTTTTGGTCGTCCCCCTCCACGGGAGTTTGGAGCGGGAGGACGAGAGGGGCGCGCGGCGTGGGGAGGACTGGAGGAGGTGGGGAAGGACGGTTGCCGCGGCGGAAGGGAAGTAGGGAATTAAGGCGGGGCCGCCGAGTTAAAGGGAGGCCAAACGGCTCCCTAATTGCGCCATTTTCTTGTTAAGCTCCCGCGCGGCTCCCGCTACGTGTACCCCGGCGCGTGCACCCACGACGAGCGCACGATATAGGTTTTGGACGGCAAGCGCCATGGCAGCAGACCAAGCAGTGCTGAAAAAGCCTGAAACCATGGGGAAACAATATAGTACTATACTGCTGAAAAGGCGCATAGTAAAGGATATGCAATCCATCTTTTTTTTTGAAAATAAGCAATCCATCTTTTAGATGATGCAAAATGTGTTTCGGGGGTGATGATAACTGATAAGAGGTGGAGATCAGGTCAACTCTGCAACTAAAAGCTTTGTTTTAAGATGACCTGTTTCGGCAGGGAGCAGGGTGCAGGAACACTGGAAAAGGTCAGTTCTCATTTGCATGTTTTTTTTCCTGGTGCAAATGGACATCTCCCGTTCACCAGCTGATGTACTCAGTGGGAGCAAGGTGCAGAACAGCAGAAGGGTAGGAAAGAAAAGATGAGTTGCTGGTGGGATTAGCTCATCTCTCTAGACTGAAACTGAAAGCAACACAGGCCCGGGTCAAAAACAGCCGGTAGCCCAAGGCCTGAACGGTTGACCTAATCTATCGGAAATACTAAATCTCATGTTTTCTCCCGTCCAAAAAAAACACGCTTCCAAGTTTCCTTTTCTTGACTGCTTCTCCAATCTGCAGCATTGTTCATCACCTCGCGCTATCTAGGCAGCTAGCGTTCAGGAAGAATAACATAACGAAACTTCCCGGTCAAATGCAAACTCGCAGCCAAAATTGATTATCCACGGACTATTCTCGTATGTAAACATACTACCGATGCTGACATGATGATAAAAGTGTATTCGCTTTGGCAACCATACTTCATGTATTGGCCATAATATGTTTATTATAGATTTGTTGGGTGGAATCTGCTCGATGTCTTAATTGTGTATTCAGTAAGTGTGACCGTGATTTTATAGTCTATTTGGATCCAGGGCAAATTTTAGTCAGCTAAAAATTAGTCTGTGGATAATCAATTTTGGCCATAATATGTTCGTTAGGAATTTGTTATGGTAGGGCAAATTTTGGCCATAATATGGCCTACTGTAAGTGTTTATTATAGTAGGGCAAATTTTAGTCAGCTTCGGTAGTATGACAAAAGTTTATTCGTTTTGGTAAACATACTTCATGTAAACCTGGCCATAATATGGTCGTTAGGAATTTGTTGGGTGGAAGCTGCTCCATGTCTTAGTTATATACTTAGTGTGGTTGTATTTTTGGGTTTTGTTGTGATTCAGAGGCAAAGTTTACAGGGGCGAAGCTAGAGAAGTTAGAGGGGGGTGCCTTTCTCTTATAGATGTGAAGATTTAATCTGTAAACATGGTGAAAATTTATTTTTATCAGTGGTGTTTCAAATTTCTTTGGGTGCCTGGGCACCCACAGCCCATAACGTGGCCTCGCCCCAATTTCTTTCAAAGTTTAGTCAGCTAAAAACTAGCCCTTACGGATCCAACCATGGGTTAAAGGTGGTCTTTAGATTAGCCAACTTCCCTGCTAACTTTTATTCCATTAGATTGTTATAACTCCGGTAATAACCCTCGTAAATTGAGGGCATAGGGCCCCCTCTCCCCTCCAGCAACTTTTTTTGCTTAACTCTCTAAACTTTGTCTGCTGGAGTTGCTCTTGGCCCTCAAAATCCAACTAATGAAGGCTAATTTTAGATCATAGATAGCAAATGACCAAATTACTCTCAGATTATAGATAACAAATAACCCTATGTAATCAGTGCTACAACTAGGGAGTATATACGACTTTTATTAGTGCTTCAGCTAAAAATTAGTCCACTCATCCAAACAAATCCGGGTTAATTTTAGCCTGTTAAAGAGACGTCTAAACTTTAGTTTTAGCCCATACAAACAAGCCCTTATATTTCTTTAGAATATAAATAGTGTTGTTGTTTCAAATGTTGTGCTCATCAATAGCGAGATAACTAAACAATATATGTCGCTCCAGTTTCTCGGTCCTAATTGTCATGTGTACTCTAGAGTTCGTTATGTTACTTTATTGCATTGCAAACTCTTTTCTTGTTTTTGGTTGGGTCAGTTGCATTCTATAAAACTCTACGGAGTACTTCTTAACAAAATACTTGCACGGGCAAATCCAAGATAAATGAAAAGACTATAACAAATCGGTGTGAAGAAATCCGTGTGCTCGTACAAATACCCCACCTCACTGTGCCGTACCCTCGAGGCCGAAGAGCTCACCAACCACATTCAAATTCGCGCACGCACGGCCCTCCTCCGCCGCCGGGCCCGGGCCGTTCCCTCCCGCCATCATCATACGTGCCCGCCATCCGCAACCGAAGCGGCTATAGCTCGGGACCCCGGCCGGCCGCTTCCCGTCGAGGCGTCCACGTCGGCCCCCCCGCCCCGCCAACCGCCGCGCCGGGACCCCCCGCGCGCGGTCCTGCCAATTGCCGGGGCGCTGCCGTGTCCTCCTGCCCTCGTCCCCGCTCGCGCACCGCACATGGGGCCGTGTGGTGTGGTGTGGGGGCGCCCCCCGGACGGACCAGACCGTAGC
Source organism: Echinochloa phyllopogon (assembly GCA_033239725.1). Classification (NCBI taxonomy): domain Eukaryota; kingdom Viridiplantae; phylum Streptophyta; class Magnoliopsida; order Poales; family Poaceae; genus Echinochloa; species Echinochloa phyllopogon. The sequence goes on along the minus strand of BTCW01000002.1, from coordinate 40,253,770 downwards.
GAATCCGCGATCGGCAGCACGTTCTCGCGCGGCCCGCGGTCGCGGTCGCGGCCGGCCTGGATGCCGCGCGCGCGGCGCAACTGTTTTTTCTTGTGCGGGCAGCGGCCGGATGCGGACAAGCGCCGTGCGCGACGGGGCAAGAGCGCGAGATTTCTTTTGAGCCCCGAGGAGGGAGATCCGAGGTGCGTGCGGGCAAATCCGGCATGTGGCCTGCGCAGCTGCGGACATCTGCAGGGTGTTCTGCTGGCCTGCTGCCTGCTGGCCGGGTTGTATTTCGAGTGGAGCACCAAATAGCAGCGGCGGCGGCGCAAATTGGCCAGTGGCACGGATCGCATCGGTGCGTGTATGTTGTTTTGCAGTAGGAAAATGCGAAAAAATGGTAGTAGTAGTAGGCACAACGTTCCAGCACTAGCGGCCTCGTCACGAGGATTCTCTATCTGTCCAGGATCAAAGAGAGGATTTTGTGATGCAACCATGATCGTACCATGTACCCAGTGGTGCTCGTGCTCCGTGCTGATCTCCCTCTTTCTTTCTTTTTTGAAGCTGCATGCAACTATGCAAGCTACGACTCCCATAATACTCTGCTCCTCCATACACTTAGTACGCAATGATGCACGGCCGCACAATTGGATTAGGGCGGACGCAACGTGCGCAGCACTATGATTACACGCCCGTAATCGATGCTGTGACCGCTACGTTTCTTTAGGAAGCAAAAGGCGTACTCGATCGGCACGGTAAACAATCGATGATCCAAGGCGGCAGGCAACGCAATCATCGTTGGCGCCGCCCGATCGGCCTTGACGCCACAACGTGCCAGCACACTGGCGTGCTCACGTACGTACGCGTGCGGCCGCCGGCCGGCTCGTACGTCAATCATCATCATATCGTACATCAAGTACTCTCAGCTCTCAACTTCCTCCTACAATCGTGCTCGTTGTCTGAAAAAGGTGCGGAGCTGTTCGTCTCCTGGTTAATATGCATCGATCAGCTAATAGCTTAATACGACGAGTATACTGACATGTGTTTTAACAGGCGAGTAATTAAGATATATGGTCACTGCCTCATCAGTTGTCAAGCATGGAGATGCGTGTATAATCAAAACATATATATGCCCTGCAGTACAAGTCAGGATTATTATTAGTAGTAGTCGTACCTTGGACCGTGTCAAAGGTAAGAACGTAAGACCATTGACATTGTTTAGTCTGATTTGAACAAGGGATACAAAGATCGTGCCAATGCGAGGCATCCCAGCTTTCGCATGATAATATATCCATGCACGTATGGTATTTCTTTTTGGACGGATATGTCACACCCTAAAATTCATCATAGTAAATTTATAGCAACATTCTGAATTTTCTAGGATTTATTAAGGCTTAAATAAAATTTTCTGATTATTAATTGGAATTCCTGTGAATTAATTGAACTTAACATCATTTAAATAATTTAGCCAAAATAAGTCTTTGTTGCATTCATGCTGTTGCATTGAGTTTTGTTTGCTTGTAGTTCAAATTAGAATTTAAATTTAATTTAAATTCGAGTTTGAATTACATTTGTTTGAGCTTTGTAACAATTTTGTCTAGGCCACCCCGTCTCTCTCTCCCTCTCCCTTGGCCCAGCAAGCCAGCCAGCCCGTCTCCTTTCCTGCTCACCGCCCTTCTATCGTCGAGACCCACACCGGGAGTCGTGCCAAGAGGCTGCCGGCTCCACTCTTCTTCATCGCCGGCCACCGACGTCGCCTCGCCGCCGTTCCAAACCATCAGGGTGAGTTCGCGCGTGCTCCTAGCTCGCACTTCAACCAAACCCCGTCGCGAAACGAGCTCTCTAGCTCGAGATTCCCTCTGCTCCGGTGAAGCTTTGCCGCGGCATGTGGCGGTGTTGCCGCTGCCGCTGACGGTAGGCCGATCAGCTAACCATGTAAATCTCTAGCCTCTTTTCTTGGCACGTGAATTCCTTGAGCAAGTTAAAGCCCGGCCTGCTAATCTCTCCCTTTCTCACCTTGCTGTTCATGTGGAAGACCACGTGAGTCCCTACCTTTAGTGAAGCCTATCTTACTCTTGGTCAAACAAACCAGTCGTCAGTCAGGCGCTTTCAACAAGCTATCCACGAACCATGTAAGCCTACATGCATGCGTGTGAGCATGAAACATTGTGCTTAAGTATGATTATCAGCTACACGTTGCAAGCCGCAAAATAAGCAGTTCTATCCTTCTTGTGTTTCGAGCTCAGGCCTCAGACCCACGGGCCAGTATGTCTCCTCATGCAGATGAGCTCGAGCTGGGGCTGTACTTGAGTCCGGCCCATGCCGTCCGCCTACAAAGCTGAAGTCGTGGCCCTGTTCCAAACGATAGCCCAGTACCTCGTGCCCTAGCCTCCTACGAACCTGTCGTCGTCGTTTTGATCGATGCAACCGCCGCTGGTGATGGTCTGCTTTTGCCGCCGCCGTCAGGGTGGTCTGCCGGCACTGGGGGCCTGGAGCAACGTCTAGTTCCCCCGAAGCCCTATGTCCAGGGCACCAGTGCCCGAGTCACCGCGGGAGCTCGCAACCCGCGCAAGAAGGCCGAGCCGTCGCCCATCAACTCTAGCTCCGGCCACGCGCTCCTCGGCTTCACGTCTGCCTTTTGTTTCATCTCGGTGAGGACCCGTCCGTGTTCCCTTCCACTTCTTATATCTCATCCATCCTTGTCCGCTGTTACCTAACTTTGTGATCTGCTGCTTTGGTGCATGCGTTGTCGCACCCTACCTCTGGCGCTGTCCCGTTACTAGCCGACGCAAGAGTCTGATCACCGGTCACATGCACATTGCCGCCGGCGAAACATCGAGGCTAGAACAACCGACGAACATCATCGAGAGGGGCCAACCAATGTAATTCCTTTGCCGTGCTATTTTTGCTGCCCAAGTACTTTGACGAAGTCATGTACGTCTATCCTGAGTCTTCACGTAGCCCAATAATCCTTCCCAGTATATTCCAATTTCAATAGTCCTTGATCTATAGACTAATATTTTGTTCAAGTCTTGCCAAACCTTTCCACCGTTACCTGCCAATGTCATATTAGTCATTCATTTAATTATTTCCTTGTCTTTTGCCTCATGCTCACCTCACTCTTGCGTAGTAATTTTCCTGACATTCTTTTCCAAAATTCCCGAAATATATATCTATGCCCTTGAACTTGTTTATTCCATCTCTCTCTCTTTAACTCCGATTTTAGTGATTCTTGCGCTCTCGCGTTCGTTGTAACATGTAGAATAGTTTTGTGCTGTTGTTTAGTCCTGTTAGAATTGCTTGGTGTAATGTTTCTTATTTTATTGTATTGCTTCTTTGCATGCGAATGTGTGACGCGTATAGGAAGTGCGTCGTTCGAGAAGAGCTTTGAAGAACCGGTTGCTGAAGAGTTTAAGCAGCAGCAGGGTTGGGAGGAAGGCAAGTATTCCTTGATCATACCCGTTTGTACCTGAATGACATGCATTTTAATTACACTGTTATTTATCGCTTGCAATAATATTGTTGGGTCCCATTAAGGATTTCCTAGTCTCCTTTACCATATCTTGCAGCTTGGGGTACTTAATTAATTTTGATGGTAGATGATGCTTAGCTTGCTCAACTGGGATTGGTTAAATGAAACCCCTACTCTATGTTCCATTACTACCTTTTAATCAATTAATGGATAAGATCACATCTTTTAATTGGAACATGGAGAACCACCCAGGAAAACAGTATAACCATGAGTGCCATGTGGCTCTGGCTTTGACTGACTAATTAGGTGATCTAGTTTATGGTAGCTTTACTCGGAAGGGGCATGGGGGGCGGCGGTTGACGGGTATAGCTCGGTCCTCTTGAGCTGTGGGCTTTGGTAAGAGACAGACCTCATTAGGGAGGGTTATGCTTTGCTTCTGAACCGGAAACCTTAGCGGGCTATCATTTATTAGAGTGCTTTTGTAAAGGTCTCATAGTGGAACCCAGTATTCGGTCCACGTGGTGTGGGAATGGTACAATGCTTCGGCAATGGGAATCACGGCTTATGGTGAAAGTGTACAACCTCTGCAGAGTGTAAAACTGTTATAACAGCCGTGCTCACGGTCAAGAGCGGCCTGGACCCTTACATGATAATCATACTTGAACATGGATTAAATTGTGGTTACTTGATTATGTTGGGATTATGACATTCATTAATTTATGGGTGGTATATACTTCCATTTGCTAGTAAATAGTTGCTTAATAAAACTTGACCAACTAAAAGTGCTTACTGCAGTATTGTCAGCCAGCCCTTTTGCCCCAGCCTTGTATGTCATATTACATTTGCTGAGTACGTCATGTGCTCATGCTTGTTTTCTTTCTTTTATTGCATCGACCACACCCGGAATGCTGCTCAGATTGGGAGAATTTTGAGGATTTCACTGCTGATTTTGAGGAGTTCTAGGCGAGTCTCCCCCAGTCAACGCCTGTGGAGTTGGAGTCACTTTTGCTTTGTTAGATGAACGTTTATGTAAGTCTTCCGCTATGACATTGTGTCAACTCTGAGATTGTAATAAATGCACTTTAATACTCTTTCGTTATGCATGGTTATGGATATTCACTTGTGACGTCTACCATATGTGTGTAAACTGATTCTGGAGCACATATGAGATGCATCTGGTTTTGGCTAACGCCACATACTGCCGTTCTACGTACATGTTTAGACTTCAAAACTATGTGTTGAAAGGCCCAATATATTATAGGGCATCTCAGTTCTCACCTGCGACACGGTAGTCATCAGGGCGTGCTATACCAATTAATATTATTAATTTTTAGTTAGTCTTTTATTCTGACTCTCGGCATAAAGCATGCCCCAAACCATACATTTCATACATGTCGTCTTAGCCCTTGGCATATCAGAGAAATTAAAAATGAGATGGACGAGAAGAAAATATAAGCAAACACCCATTTCAACACAGATCCACCCTGGCCCAACTACTGCTTCTTCATCCAAGTATTAGCCCAAACACACCGTAGGCCTTGTGCGATTCTACTACGATGGGGGGCCGGCCCTTGTGCGACCTGCACGTTTGCATTCTTCTGGTACAAACAAGACAGAAATAGGACAACGACGTTATGAGGCCCAAACGGTATCTTCTGGTACGGGCCCAATCCAACAATGACTTCGTCATAGAAAAAAAATCTCCGTTCAAACCCAGCCCATCAACTCGCTTCATCATCCGAGCCCGCGCCTGCCCGCGGCCGGTGACAATTGGAGACGGCGGCTCTGCCGCTGCGCCACCACCGCGCGGTTCCTGAAGCGTGCCCCTCTCTGCTACTCCGGCCACCTACCCCCGCCTCGAGCAGGCGCTAGCTCCCTAGCTCGCTCGCAGCCTCGTCTCCAACTCGCCTAGTCGCCTACGCCTATCACACTGCATCGCGATGCAGCCCCAACTCGTCGGCAGCGCGCGGTGACAAGCGAGATGGCAGCGGCGTGACATTGCCATGTTTGAACGCGGTAGGCGGCAGCTGCTAGCGTCACGGCGCGACGCATGGAGACGCCGCACGTTTCAATTTTCAAGGTGCCGTCTCCGTGGATGTATCCGGCAAAACTCTGCAGCGGAGGACCCGCCGACCCGGCCACGCGCCCGCCACCTGCTCGTGCAAATGCGCAGGATGGCAAACTGGCCGGCTAGGAGTCTACAAGCCCAGAACAGCACCGTGTCCTTATCATACACCTGACTATCTGGGCTCTGGGAATCAGAGCGGCCAATGTGGCCTCCAGGAGAGGGTTGGCACTGCTGGAATCAAATTCGGGGATTGAGCTGCTCTTCTGCTTGACCCATGGTTTAACATAGTCGATGCAACAAGAATCAGCAACGGTGCAGCTCATTTCTCAAGAGGGAAACGAGGGAGAAGCATGGTGCTGTACTGTCACGTCACATGTGCAGGTATGCTGCCAATGCCACCCAATTTGTAGAACCACAGCCCTGGCTAACCGCTCCATTGTCTATCACGGATCTATCAATCTTGTTTTCATTGCTTCATCTCTAAATGACCTTTTGTGTTCCTTGGCAGAACAAGGAAAGACAATCTTCTCTCCCTGTCACTGAAGTGGCTGGCACAGAATGACAGAACTACGACCTATGGTCACTTCCAGCCTCAAGGTAAGAACTATGAACTGGCAGTCTGTTTTGTAGGTGTAGCACTGACTAGGATGCTAACTAGCTGCTTTGAAAAGATAGCATCGCTCCTCGTGCTTTCCATACCCATTACTCGTGATCATGGTCATAGGGTTGTCTCAAATGGCATTGAGGTATGAGTCTGATGAACCACTACTAAGTGCTCAATAGGCTTTACTACACATACTACCAACATAATTTGAGTACTAGGAGGCAGGCTTTACCTATCCAAAAAGAATGCTAGCTAGGAACCATTGGAGCATAGGAGGAGCAACTCTGCTTTGTCTATTTACATGCACATTCCAAAGCTCAGAAAAGTAGCGTGCGAGGTAGCGATTTGCCATTTTGCAAATTTCAGAGATATGCCATCACAAAAGGTTTAATCCATCCCATTTTTGCCATCGGATCTGCAGACTTTTCCATTTTCCCATTGGGCCTGCAAATATTCTCGCGGCGTAACGGTTAGAGCGTTGAACTCCGGGGGTCGATGAAACCCCTGTTGCCGGCCCGGGGTTCGAATCTTGGTACCAGCTTCTTTAAGAAAAAATCACAGGATTTCTCTCCCTCTGGTCGAGTTTTTTTTAATTGGGCCTGCAAATCTTGAATTTGACCTGCTGCTTTTCATGGAACCAATGTACTCTGTGTGATCTACTTAGCAACCAGCATATCTCTCAAGGTGGAATAGTACCAGAAAAAAATCTGCTGCAGACGCATGTCATGAAGTGGGAACAAATGGGAATCACAAGAGTGCCCCACTAGATTTGGTTAAAAGGGCATGCATGATGTACCTAAAAAACATTTAATAATATCGTTTAGATGTATAGGCTGATCTTTCTAGCCAGAGCTCTACTTCACAAAGTGCTAATCATTCTTTGACATTTCTTAGTTACCTACATATAAACAACATGTGATAGGTTAAGCTTTCAGGACCACCCACTCGTAATAGTACAGGTCACGCATATAGGCTGGCATTCATAAGCTGATACATGGACCAAACCGTTGAAAAGCTAATATGTGGATCATGTGTGTGTCTAGTGAAAGCTGAGATTATTCTCTGGTGGATGTGCATGTTTGGCACAGTAAGATGGGACCATACCCAGGGAATTCTCCGATGGCAACAAGGAAGTCAATGATGTCCCCCTGATGCTGCCTGATAGCTAAGTCAATGACTGCAACGTACCTACAATTGAGCAGAATTTTGCCTGCATTCTCTGGTAGCCCTGTCTTCCCCGTTTTCTTCTATAGAAGTCCCAAAGCTTTTAGCCTAGCAATCCTGTGATATGCTTCAGATCGCCTAATTATGTGCCCTTTACATAATAGTTAAGCTGTTTTTTGTTCTTTTTTCTTTTCAACTTGTGTGCATGCAAACATCGCTTGGGTGTTATTTCTTTCAAAAATCACATAAATAGACTAGCCACATCAAAATAGCATAGCTAATGCCAGGGAACAGTTCCTTTGTTCTGTTATTTTCTGGTGGCATCTAAACTTTTTAAGGTACAATTAGGATCTAAGGTAGTGTTTGGATGTTTGGTGCAGCTGAATCTGACAAGACATGTACCAGGCATCATTATAGTTTAGATTAGGTATGTAAGGTCAAATGACTATGTAATATAGCATAACAGAGAGTTTATTCGACCTACTGTTAGCTTAAAAGAGTCAGCTTACTAGTTGGGTTACCTTAGGAAAATATCTAGTTCTCAGCCTTAAAAATGCCATGCAAATTGGCATCAGAAGTGTCTAAATCATTGGTGATGTAGAATATGCTACTGTCAAGCATCCATGGAATTCCAACTCAAACGATGACTTGTACAACAGAAACTGAAAAAAGACGAGTTTAAGTGCTCCTTATTTTCTTTTCTCTGAAATCCCTAAGTCTGTCTTTTTTTTCCATTCTTGTAGAAAGTCATTGTTGGAGTAGAATATTGTTTGTTCCTATAATCCTGGATTTTTCCTAATGCTGGATACAGGAAGCTGAAATGCTTGCATATATAAGAGGGAAACAGATTATGTTGCCTAGACCACTCGAGAGGCGCCTGCTGGCAGGCAAAACTTCAGCCGATGCGCACTGACCTACTGTGGCGCTCGCGCTGAGTGCGGCGGCAAACCTGAAATGCACAGCCCCCTTGCCACAATCTCCCGCGCTGTGATCGCCGGATCCCACCACCGGTGCCTCGCCCAGGGCGTCCTTTTCGCCGCCGTCGCTGTCCCGCCGCGCACACATGCTCCCCGCCCGAGCCGCGACTAGCTACTACCTCAATGGCTCGCGCTCTCCCCCAGCCCAGCCTACTCATCATGCACGAAATCGAGGTGAAAAGCCGTGCCTTATGCGCTGCGCAATCATGGCCTCCCGGAAGACGTCTGCGGCCTCCATTACGCCGTTCCAACCCACAACCATCTTCGTTGTTCCTGGAGACCTGACTGACCTGCAGCATAGCTTCCATGCTTCTCCCTCCACTCTCCAGCAGGTGTATGTAGCTCTCTCTGGTCATCTCGTAAGCTCGATTGATATCGATGGAGCTAGCGGATGACTGATGCTACTGCCATGTAGTAGCTTAGGTACAATCTAGCTTGTAGGTCTGGTCATCGCCATCCTCCACTGGTTACTAGTACTACTGCCATCAGTAGAGGAGAGGATGAGGGTCCTCATGGCCATCGTCCTCCTAATCTATCTCGTCCTCTTCTTCCTCGCCGCGTCGACGTCGGCGGACACGCAGCAGCGGTGGCGGCGGCGTCAGGGCCTGCTGCGGGAGAAGGCCACTCTGCTGGCCCTGAAGCAGGGGCTCACGCTGCCGTCGCCAGCGGCCCTGGCCAACTGGAACGAGTCCAACGGCCACGTCTGCAGCTTCACCGGCGTCACCTGCGACCGGCGCCGGGAGCACGTGATTGGCCTCTCTCTCGCCAACATGAGCCTCTCCGGCGCCATTCCACCGGCCATCGGCGAGCTCTCGCACCTCCGGAGCCTCGACGTGTCCAACAACAGCTTCTCCGGCGTGCCGGCATCCATCGGCAACCTCACGCGCCTCCAGAGTCTCTCCATGTACGACAACCGCATCTCCGGCCCCATCCCTCCCGCCATCACCAGCCTCTCGCAGCTCCGGAACCTCGACATCTCCTCCAATCGCATCTCCGGCGCCATTCCGCCGGACCTCGGCAGCCTCTGGCGGCTCGAGAGCCTCGACATCTCCAACAACAACATCTCCGGCGCCATCCCTCCGTCCATCGGCAACCTGAGCCTCCTTGAATACCTCAGCATGAGCGACAACATCATCTCTGGAGGTATCCCTCTGGCCATCTGCAACCTCACGATGCTTTCTAGCCTCTACATGTCAGGCAACAACCTGATGGGGCAGATCCCAGCCGAGCTCTCCAACATCCGTGGCCTTGAAGTGCTTTCCCTCGGCAGTAACCAGCTCCATGGCAGCATACCACCTTCCCTTTCCGAGCTGACGCACATGTTCTACCTCAACCTCCAAGAAAACAACCTGTCCGGGACCATCCCAGGAGGTATCTTCCTGAACTGCACAAAGTTGGGCGTCGTCGACCTTGGCAATAACTGTCTTTCTGGCGAGCTTCCCCGCGCCGCCGCCGCCGCTGCCATCACCTACTGGTTTGCCGCCCTCAACGTCTACTCCAACGAGCTGACCGGGACGCTCCCACCATGGCTCGCCAACTGCACGTACCTGGTGACCCTTGATGTGGAGAACAACTCGCTCAACGACGAGCTGCCTACCAGCATCGTCTCCGGGAAGCAGTACCTGAAGTACCTGCATTTGTCCAACAACAACTTCACGAGCAAGGACGGCAACCGGAACCTGGAGCCCTTCTTCGCCGCCCTGTCCAACTGCACGGCGCTGCAGGAGGTGGAGGCCGGCGCCGTGGGGATGGGCGGGTGGCTGCCGACCCGGCTCGGCTCGATGCTCCCAAGAGACATGTGGCACCTCAACCTGGAGCTGAACGCCATCGAGGGCCCGATCCCGGCGTCCATCGGGGACGTCATCAACATGACGCTCATGAACCTGTCGAGCAACATGCTCAACGGCACCATCCCGACGTCGCTCTGCCGGCTGCCGAGCCTGGAGCAGCTCGTGCTGTCCAACAACGCCCTCACCGGCGAGATCCCGGCGTGCATCGGCGACGCCGCGCACCTCGGCGAGCTGGACCTCTCCGGCAATGCGCTGTCGGGGACCATCCCGAGCAGCATCGGGAACCTGACCCGGCTCGCCTACCTCTCCCTGCAGGGGAACAGCCTGTCCGGGACGATCCCTCCGAGCCTCGGCCGGTGCGCCAGCCTGCTGGTCATCGACCTCTCCAGCAACAGCCTCGCCGGCGTGATACCGGAGGAGATCGCCGGCATCGCCAAGGTGACGCTGAACCTGTCGCGCAACCGGCTCGGGGGCAAGCTGCCGGCGGGGCTCGGCAGCATGCAGCAGGTGCTGACGATCGACCTGTCCTGGAACAACTTCACCGGCGAGGTCCTCGCCGGCCTCGGGGACTGCGTCGCGCTGACGGTGCTCGACCTGTCGCACAACTCGCTCGCCGGCCCCCTCCCTCCGTCCCTCGGCCGCCTGGAGAACCTGGAGAGCCTCAACGTCTCCGACAACCACCTGAGCGGCGACATCCCGGTCAGCCTCGCCAACTGCGGCAAGCTGGAGTATCTCAACCTGTCGTACAACGACTTCACCGGCGCCGTGCCCACCACCGGGCCTTTCGTGAATTTCAGCTGCCTCTCCTACCTCGGCAACCCTCGGCTCTCCAGGCGGTGCGGGAGGCGCCACCGGTCGTGGTACCAGTCCCGGAGGTTCTTGGTCGTGATGTGCGTCTCCGCGGCGGCGCTGGCATTCGCGCTGACGATCCTGTGCGCGGTCAGCGTGCGCAAGATCCGGGAGCGGATCGCGGCGGTGCGGGAGGAGATGTCGTTCATGGGCCGGCGCGGTGGCGGCGGCGGCTCCTCGCCGGTGATGAAGTACAAGTACCCGCGGATCACGTACCGGGAGCTGGTGGAGGCGACGGAGGAGTTCAGCGCGGACCGGCTCGTCGGGACGGGGAGCTACGGGCGGGTGTACCGGGGCACGCTGCGCGACGGCACCATGGTCGCCGTGAAGGTGCTGCAGCTGCAGACGGGGAACTCCACTAAGAGCTTCAACCGCGAGTGCCAGGTGCTGAAGCGCATCCGGCACCGGAACCTGATGCGGATCGTCACGGCGTGCAGCCTGCCGGACTTCAAGGCGCTGGTGCTGCCGTTCATGGCGAACGGCAGCCTGGAGCGGTGCCTCTACGCGCAGGCGGCGGCGGAGCTCAGCCTCGTGCAGCGGGTCAACATCTGCAGCGACGTCGCCGAGGGGATGGCGTACCTGCACCACCACTCCCCCGTCAAGGTCATCCACTGCGACCTCAAGCCCAGCAACATCCTCATCAACGACGACATGACCGCGCTCGTCTCCGACTTCGGCATCTCCCGGCTCGTCATGAGCGTCGGCGGGATGGCCAACGCCGCCGCCGACGTCGGCGCCTCCACCGCCAACATGCTCTGTGGCTCCATTGGATACATCCCTCCAGGTAACATACCTACATGGCATCATCGGATTTGCACGCTTACTTCTCGCAATCATCAATTATCACTTCCCCTGATCAGCTCTGATTTGGTTCTTGATATGGTCCGATCCGAAGAGTACGGCTATGGCTCGAACCCGACGACGAAGGGCGACGTGTACAGCTTCGGCGTTCTGGTGCTGGAAATGGTGACGAGGAAGAAGCCGACGGACGACATGTTCGAGGCCGGGCTGAGCCTGCACAAGTGGGTGAAGATGCACTACCACGGCCGCGCCGACGCGGTGGTGGATCCGGCACTGCTGCGCATGGTCCGGGGCCAGACGCCTGAGGTGAGGAGGATGTCGGACGTGGCCATAGGCGAGCTGCTGGAGCTCGGCATCCTCTGCACCCAGGAGCAAGCGCCGGCGCGGCCGACAATGATGGACGCCGCCGACGACCTGGACCGGCTCAAGGGGTACCTCGGCGGCGACACCACGGCAACGTTCGCGTCGTCGCTGGGGTTTTCGTCCTCGATGACAATTGAAGACGACATCGGTTGACTAGTAGGAGCAGAGCAGCTACGTATTGATGCTACGGATTTGTGATACATACATGCATAGCTAGCATTCCTTACCTCCTGAAGGTATGATTTTATTTTAGCCAGTAAAGTAATATGCAAGAACATAGGATTAATTCTTTGAAGGTGTCTGGTTGATGTAATGTAAGCTTTGGCCATAGATCATCTATATAGAGTAATCGATTATTTCGGTTTTTTTTTAGGTAATGAAAAGAGGGTAGTAGGGTTTTTTTTTGCATCTTCCAATATAATGAGCAGAGCCTTACAGCTCCTTGTTATTACACCATTTTTCTTATAATCAATTCTCAAAAGGAAACAAAAGCAACACGAAGTTCAGTTACATATACTTAACTGGACCTCCATCCATTCTAAATGATAATATCCATGGCCACGTACTATCTCCAGAAAGTAAGGCATGCAATTCAAGATAACATTCCTTTGATTTTTTTTAGCAACCTCCAGAAATGTCATGGCTGCATAAAAGATATAGAGATGTTTTATTATTAAAAACAATATCACAGCAGAGCCATATTGATCAAAGGCAATATCATCATGATTTCGGATTTTCGGTTCGAATTAATTGCTCATCCGTTTCTTGTGCATGTATTTTGTTTTCTTTCAAAGGATGCATGCATATCATGCAACACAAGTTCAGCATGCACCTTTCTGGATAGGCTTTTACAAAAGATTAGCATCGTCATGATATAGTGCAGTTGCATATATAAAGATGTAGATTTTCAGGCTGAAAGCAGTGTAGTCTATGAGATGGGCATATAGAAAACGAACAAGGCCGGTGCCAAAGTTGGATGGAAAGTTGTGTTTGCGTGATTCGGATAAAACCTATCGAGCGTGCGCCGGGGCATATCGTGATTAGCGATGCCTAAACTGGGACCAGCCTAGGAAATATAATATCCCAGTGCTGAAGGATAATTGGATACTTGGATATGCAATCATACATAGAGTCTGCAGCTGACGCAAGAATCGTGATGTGCTCTTAGCCAAATCCATTGGGCTAATGGTCCACTTCTGATGCTTCTCATTGGGTATTTCTGAAAGTAGTTTGGATGGGCAGAGGTTAGAGTAATCATTGTGGACACTCCAAAGTAGCATTTATGCAAAATTATATAACGTTCAATAAGATAGGATCAAATTAAAGCTGTACTTTCTTCTCGCGAAAAACACTGGTTAGTGCCTCTTTGGAATGCAAGATCCTCAAAACATAGGGAGCAGGATATATTGACCCCTGTCCTATCACTTAATATCCTGAGTGAGTTTAAACTGAGGAATTGTACAAGAAAGTTGTTTGGATGTGCCCGAGGAAGGAGTGAAGGACACATAATTCTTTTGGAGGGAAAAGCTTATTAGAATAGAGATGGAAAGATATAGACCAATTGTGGAGTTAAATACACCAGCGATCCTCAAAATTGTCCCGGGGTGTTATCTAAGTCCCCAAACTCTCAAAATGCACATTAGCATCCCTAAACTTGCTAAAGTGTGCCATTTAGGTCCAAAATTCCAAAAATACCTCTACATTGCTGATATTTGTCCATCTCTTGATCTATAATTATCGCTATGGTACAATCAAATAAAGTTCTCTAATTATTGTGATGGAAACAACCGATTTGGTTAGAGAAATAGTATAAAACTTCATGCTCACTTGACAGTCATGTCATCATGCATAGGGGTATTTTTGGAACTTTAGACCTAGATGACACAGTTTAACAAGTTAAGGGATTCAATTATGCATTTTGAGAGTTCGGGTACCTAGATGACACCATGAGACAAGTTTAGGGACCGCTCGTGTATTTTACTCACCAATTGTGCATTGATATTAAGGAATTCCAAACATTAGGTTGGAGGACGAAAAGAGAATCTTATGCATGGAAATTTTCCAATGTGCAGGGGAAATACCTGTGGCGATTAAATGCTCCAAAGAGGCCTAATTTTCTTATCATCTATCCAGAACTTTGTTTATTTGTTTTTTGGCAATTCCTTTTTTATCATATATATCTAAATGACATGTCAGGCTCATCAGTGTCATTGTCGGTGGCAAATATAATAGATCATGCAGAAGTTAGTTGTTTCTTCATGGAAACATATCTCATTATATTCTTTTCAGAAAGATTTTATTTTTTTTACTATCGAGGAATCTAATTTCAGCATTCGGACTTGAAAATCGGACATCTTTGAACATTGAAGTATGGAAATAGGACAGATTTGGTCCTCTAGTTTGTTTCCAAGGTAGTTTTGCCTCTATACGTGTTTTCTAAAAATAATAATATGGTGTAATCTCTAAAATTTATAACTAATAATATGGTGTATTAGACAAGAGGTCAACCGAAATGATCCAGCAGACAGCATGAAAGATCTCAAAAATGAGACGCCAACATCACAGATGCCATGCTCCACCACATATAGATCCTATTCAGATATTGCATGGCTAGCCTTTTACCTAATTTTGATTGCCCTGACCAGGTAATAGGTTTCAAATAAGATAGGTGTTCAAACAACACGCAATCAGCTAATTGTGGGACAACAAAAGGTAAAACACAAAATGATAATTTGAATAAGTAATGATCAAGACTCCAAGGAATAAAACACTAGCAACATGTATAAATAAGATTCAAATAACTCTAAGAGCATCTCCAAGAGACTCTTTATATGTTTTCTAACTTAGAGAAATAGATATTTTGGTGAAAAAACACCCTCCAACAGACTCTTCAATTGGATATCCAAATATAGATATCCTCTATTCTGGATTTCTTGTTAGCCAAAGATGGAGAGCGAGATGACTCTCTAGACTGCACACAAGATATAGAAAAGTTGTTGGAAAGTATAAAGATATAGAAAATAATTTTTACTCAAATGACTCTCTAAATGATGATTTAGAGAGTATATTTTGAATAGGTTCTTGGAGATGCTCTAAATATATCACCAATAGATATTATAATATTTGAACATTGGTATTAATTTCATATTTTTTTGGATTTCAAATGAAATAGTTATGAATTTCAAATGAAGTCCGATCCCGGCCTGGGACTGGTAGTTATGGTGATGGGGCCTCCTATATGGCTTCCGTGTGCCAGATAAGCGATATGGCTTTGAGGCCTAATAAAGCCCACGTACTATACTACTGTTAGTTACTCATGCACGTGTATCTCTACAATCTAGACTTTTCTATTATGTTACATATGAAACCGTGTATGTAACTATATTTGAAACTTTTTTGTAGCGAGAAATTCTATTAGTCTCTAATAGTTTCATGTGATACCAAATCAAATATTTTTTATCAACCCGATTCAACATTTTGAAAATGTTGAAATAGTATGTTACAAATGTTGAGACAGCATGTGAAAAATGTTGAAATAGTACGTTTCTAATGTTGGACTAGATCAATATTTATTCAAACCAAACAGTTACTATTTTTAAAAAATTATTTTCATCCGTTCTCACATGGAATGTTGAAACTACATAACAAAAATGTTGAACTAGTTTACTACAAATGTTGATTTTTTAAAAAAACAAACAGAAATATAAAATATATCTAAATTGGAGCTTCTTCTGTTGCATAAATTGTAACTAAGACTATGGTTCAAACGGATTTAAAAACGGACTTATAGTTAAAGAGAAAAATGAAATCAAAGATCAAAATTCAAATGGAATCTTTCCGATACGCTTGATGGATGAGGACAGCTGTCCACGTGCCCCTCACAACTGTAGCCAGCTCACGGTTCCGCGTCCATCATGTCCGTTTATTTGATCCACACGAATCTCAAACAGTGGAAGCCACGTTGATAAAAAAACTTTCGCAAGCCACATAGGTTTCCCGTATATCGGTCCGGCTTGGCCCAACAAGTTAAGACACGCGCCACCTGATTAAATGGCCCAACAAAATAGTCTCATACAATCCAATTTGCTAGATACACCTCCTTGGAAAAAGTCCATCTTGCCTCCCTCGGTCCCTCATCAAGCCAGCACAGTAGATTTCAGATAAGAAATTGCCACTCCAAAAGAAAGCTTGTTCATTGTTAATTGAGGCCGTGATAGTAGTCTGAATGTAGAACATCCATTATTGGGTCAATCTTTTCTTTAGACAAAGAAATATTTATTTTAAAAAATGTTGTTTTGGCCTCTGTAGTCTGTACTCAACAGTTGACGGTACACCCAGTCCTCATAGTTGGATCAGGAGGTAACAGTGAATAAGCTTGTTAAGGTTCAGTTTGATGGCTTTCACATCACCCCGATAACTAACCCTCATCTCTAATCCCCGAACCCTCATAGTCATCACTCGCAGGAGTCGTAGAGCCTCCTTGGAGATATGGAAAAGACCTTCCTCAGACGCGGACCACGGCAGTGGTAGAAAAAGGAGGAGTACATGTACATCTGACGGCACTACATTCAGGTCGGTACAGCCCCTTCAACATCTGACGAGAGATCATGGTCGACAAGAAAGTCAGTTTGGGCATTACTTGTTCGTCTTTCTGTGACTCGAATGAGCACAATGTCAACTTTGCCGACTCTGCACTTCACCAATTTGTCCCTTCACGCCATCTGCACCTCTCCGTTCCCACTTCCCAGAAATTTTTGGCGAAAATCTGATCTCATTTTTTTTTGAAAAGAAGAAAATCCGATCTCATGTCTGCTACATTTGTTGCCTTACGCCAATTTGTCAACGCATTTCCAGCTCTCAGCCTCACCTTCCCAAGCTCAAGTCTTCCCCAGTCCACTCCATCTCCAACCCCCACGAACTCCATAGATTATTAATACCAAGCTCGCTTTCATTTCTTAATTACATTTCCGACCCCATTTACATCTGAGCACGCGCCGCGCTCAAGAACTCGCCAAGAAACCATGCTGGAAGAGGACGGCGCCATGGACGCGGACCGGGACCGCCTCGTCGGCGAGGAGCCGGGGTCGCCGCCGCAGCCGCAGCCGCGCGGCGGCGAGGGGGCCTGGGCGGCGGCCGTGCTGGAGCCGGTGCGGTGGGTTCGGATGCTGTGCCGGGAGCTGGGCGCGACGTTCGTGGCGGGAGTGGTGCTGGTGTACGGCCTCAGCCAGGGCTTCGCCGGCTCCTTCTTCCGGGTGGCGTCGGACTACTACTGGAAGGACGTGCAGCGGGTGCAGCCGGCCACCGTGCAGTTCCTCTCCGTCTTCTTCTTCGTGCCGTGGGTGCTCAAGCCGCTCTGGGGGGTCATGACCGACGTCTTCCCCGTCCGCGGCTACCGCCGCCGCCCGTACTTTCTCTTCTCAGGTCAGCCAGACGGCCGGGGATCTATCTTTAGAGACATCTTTTCCTTCAAAAGAACCATTTCAAAGCCATGATTTTTATCTGTTGCTATTATCATGTAGATACTAATTTCAATGATGTGTCTTGTCGACGCATATACGATTTAGTTATTCACAGGGATTTACCAATGCTTTACTGTTAAGCCATTTGGATATGTAGATTTTGGCTGGCTGCAATTGCCATATGTTCTTGCTTGATAATGGTACGACGGATGCTGTGTTATAACTGAAAAATAGTTCTAATTCAGCTTGACCATTGCTAGTTGTTGTCTATGCGGGACTGAAAAGGATTGGGTAAATGTGGATGAGAAACTTTTTGACTGTGGCAATACCGGTGTGGAGTGGGTTTGAATACTTGACAGTGTGCACGTTATTTATTGGATGTTTATTCTTAATTATTAGGAGAAAGTTTATGAATGAGGTGGCGTTCTGCCCTCCTAGAGACTATTTGGTACATGTCACTTTCAGCCTCTTAGTTATTGCTTGCACTGTCTCATTTCTCAATCTAGGTTTTATCTACTTGTGTGTTGTAACTGAAAACATAGTTCTAATTCAGCTTGACCATTGCTGATTGCCCTCTATGTGAGGGTGAAAAGGATTTGATAGAAGTGGTTAAGATAGTGTTTTTTGACTGACATACCAACGTGGAGCAGGTTCAAGTCCTTGGCAATGTGTGCATTGTTTATGAGATATTTGATCTTATTTAGTTTGTGAAGAGTTGTAGGTGGTGTTTTTCCTGCATTATGGAGGATATTTAGTGCATGTCACTTTCAGCCTCGTAGTTATCAATGGCCCAATTTGACAATTTCAATATATTTCATCCAGGTATTGTCCAGTTGTGTGTTGTAGCCTTGTTCTTGTACACATGACAATCCATGTCTACAGTTGTGAAACCACCATGTGATTATTCATTTGAGCAATGTTATCTCAATTTAATTTGTGGTAAAAAAGTTGTTATTCCCCTTGAAGCATTCAGCAATTAATTAGGGTACGCAACAAGAACATTTAGGCTAAGCTCTGGACTTTTGTTTTTCTTCACTAGCCATTATCTTCTTAAATTTCATATACCAATTCTCAGAATGATGTATCTGTAACATACACCGTTGTAATAAATTAGTTGGAGTTAGTTATTCTAATATTTTCTTCTAGTAGATTTAAAGGTGAAAATAGGAGAAAAAATGCAAAGGTAATGGTCAATGCATACTGTTACTTTATCATTTCCCCAGAAGAAAGAGAATTAGTAGATTACAAGTTTTTAATCAAATGTATACATGGACCATACAATTTATGTTTTTGCCATGTTAGATCAAAAGTAAATTAGACGATTTTTGTGGCAAACAGTCGGGCTTCTTACTGAGAGCAGCAACTTTAGACTTCACTGATAAATCCTTGCTTACTTTTCATGATGGCAGGAATACTTGGAACTGTTTCAGCTACTATTGTTGCCATGGCTACTGGACTCCCAGTGAGTTCTGCTGTACTTTGCTTGGTGGGAATCTCAACGGCAGTCGCCATTGCTGATGTAACAATAGATGCTTGTATCGCAAAGAACAGTATTGATAAGCCGGCATTGGCTCCAGACATGCAGAGTCTTTGTGCATTCTCATCTTCTCTAGGCGCGCTTATTGGGTATGCCACAAGTGGCATGTTTGTCCACCATCTTGGGGCACAGGTCAATTTCTGTCAAATGCTCTAATTTTATAAGCTTCATCTTTGTGTTGGTTCACTGAGAAAATACATGTTGAATGAATTTTGGCTCAGTGTAGGGTGCATTAGGTGTGATGGCTATACCTCCTGCCACAGTGGTTTTCCTTGGATTTTTCATATATGAGCTGAAAACATATCAACATAATGTTAAAGAGAAGGTATGCTGATCAGTGATCTTGCACCATTTAGTTGTGATCGTTTTTATTTGTTTGCATTGGAATTGATTAGGTCATCAATTTGAATCTCTTTTAGTGCTTTAGCAAACATGATGTTGTATTTGACATCATTTCACGTTGCTTGTTTTGTCCATGACGAATTGTGATTTTCTTCCTTATTCTTCTGGAATACCTACTCCTAGCGAAGTTCAGAATAATATGAATCTGATGCTTCAGTAATTGAATTTCTTCAGGTAAACCTTAAAAGAAATCGATACTTTCTCAGATGAACGTGAAGTGAACCTAGGGAATTAACTGAATAGGTGTAGATGCATACATTGGAGAAATAAGAATCTATGTACATGTTACTATTATAGTGATGAAAGAAAGATGAGAAGTACAGAATAAATTGATTTCACTTATATGCTCATTAAATGCAGGTTTTAAACAAGGTTAGTGTGGCAGTGAAAGGAATGGTTCGGACTATAAAGTATCCAGTAGTGTGGAAACCATCCCTTTACATGTTCCTATCGCTGGCTCTAAGTATCAGCACCCATGAGGGGCAGTTCTACTGGTATACTAACAAGACACCACCAAATCCTGGTTTTTCACAGGTAAAAGTATTTTTTTTCTTACCTCCTCAATGTCATTGCTAATCAGCCTTCTTAATATAATGATGCGCAGCTCTCCTGCGTTTTTCAAGAAAAGAAGACACTGCTAATTAGCAGAACTGTTAACTAGAGCAATGTCAATCTTTGTTTTTTGTTTTTTTTGGAAGACAGGCAATGACAATCTTGATATGCAACATAATGGCTTGGTTCTGCACCCTCAATCTCCATGGCATGCTGCATGCATGACCCAAAAATGGAGCCTGAACTACAGAATGTTCAGAAAAATGAGTAGGCAATTCATATTAGTCCACTGGATTCTGCTAATGGAAGCCATATTGTAGCACCTGCAGCCCAATGCATCTTTAAGTGCCTTTAGAGTAAATAGATCAACTAAATCTACTCTAGGCAACTGTAGACGTGAAGGATCTTCACAAAATGTTCAGTTGAAGTAATTGCTGTAGTCATACAGGTGAGGGGGGAAAGGGTTGTATTGAACTGAAAAGTGGAGGTAGAATAATACAAGTAAAATTAAACTCGGTGTACGTGGTTCATGCGACATTGATACAATCCTAACATGAATTGATTTTTCTATAAAAAATCTGCTCTCAAAACATTTAGAGAGAGTACAGCATGTGAAGAAATCATTGGCATACGGCTTCCTTGTTGCTTTCTCCGCGTCTTCATTTAATAACGATTTTCACTTTTTTATTATATGTACTTACATTTTAATCCCCAAAGCATATTCTATCCTTTATCTTTATCCCTATAATCTTAAAAGTGCATGAGAGATTGGGAGGAAAGGGCAAAAGGAAAGAAAGAAAATAGAACACTGAGGTACAACACCAATCATTAACCGAAACTTACAAAAGCAAGATCTATCAGAAAGAAACCTAGATAAAAAGGTGTCCTCCTTCAGACTGGGAATCTGGGATGCAGGTCCTGGTCCACCCATATTGCTGCTCAATAATGCTGCCCTGAATGTCCCTAACAGATGATGAACCGGTAAACTACATTATCCCGGATTTTTCTCTCTCTCCATATTTTAGAATATTAGCCTGGATTTGAATAGCCAATCCATTTTTGAAGAGTATCTCTACAACACTGCATATTCAATCTTCATGGCCCCCAACCCCAGGCCAAGATTTAGAGGTTAGTACATTGAAAAGTAATACAAGGAATCCTTAACATAGATTTTTTTTTCTGGAAGATCAGTCATCTGACGGTTATACTGAAACCCAAAGAAAATAGGACAACGAGTAGTACATCTTAAATTTGAACTGTGGAAGAATGCAAACTGTCCCTTACAAATGATTTAAAACTATTGGGAACAAAATGGTCAGTTGGTAGGTTGCATTGTAGAATTGTGCTGTGCAATAAAGGGTAGCGGTAGGCTATTATGCAGTAACAGTTACAGTAACATTTACCAATTCAGTGGCCAGATTAGCCTGTCTCAACAAGGAACAAATGCTTTCAAGGAACTGCAATGTACTCCGTAGAAAATAGTACATTTGCAAATGCCAAACCGAACTTTAAGAGCATCGCTGTCATGAGAATAACACATACATCTGCATCATGAAAATCATTGCTGCGCCCACCTCGATGTATGCAGGAGTTCGTCGGCCTGGTCCACGCCATCGGGGCGGTGGCCTCCATGGTGGGCGTGCTCATCTACCACAAGTGCCTCAAGGACTACCCGTTCCGGAGCATCCTCTTCTACGCGCAGCTCCTCTACGGCGTCTCCGGCCTCCTGGACCTCACCTTCGTGCTCCGCTGGAACCTGGCGCTCGGCGTGCCCGACGCCGCCTTCGTGACCCTGGAGGAGTGCGTCTCCCGCGTCGTCGGCCGCGTCCGGCTGATGCCGATGATGGTGCTGAGCACCAAGCTGTGCCCGCCGGGCGTGGAGGGCACCTTCTTCGCGCTGCTCATGTGCATCGACAGCCTCGGCATGCTGGCGGCCAAGGCCGGCGGCGCCGCCGTGCTGCGCGCGCTGCACGTCACCAGGGCAGACTTCGGCCGCCTCTGGCTCGCCGTGCTGCTCCGGAACGTGCTCAGGCTCGCCACGCTGGGGGCGATCTGCCTCGTGCCCACGGCGGACCAGACCGACGTGCTGGTGCCGCGCGAGCTCCTGACGGCGAGCTCGCCGGCGGCTGTGGCCGAGGACGAGGACGAGGAGGAGAGGCTGCAGCTCGCGATGCTCACGTCCCACACTGACGATGTATGATAGTATATATATGGTATGATCCACGCTGTTGTGTACAGTACAAAAGGAAAGGCATCGAGCAATTGGGTTAGACTCATACCTGTATACGGACTCTCGAATTTTTTTTCCACCTTCGAGAAGAATGATCTGAACACCCTTTCGCTAGTATCAAACATAACTTGGAGCAGAGGTTGAGTGGACTCTCTCTTCCTTTAAGTCTCTTAAGAATAGAGCAGTTTTTCAATATATTCTGGATAGCAATAATTTCTCAACTCGATCATCATGTACTTCAAAGAATACTCGACGTGTCTGACTTTTCACGGGCCTCAAGGTGCGACTTTGACCACTACTTTCGCCTTGTTCGTCTGGATGGTTGGAAACCAGCCAGCAGTGTTTTTCTCTCAGCAGAAACCAGCACCAGCCACCAACAAGCCAACAGTGTTTTTCTCTCAGCAAAAACCAGCACCAGCCAAACGAACAGGGATTATATTAGCTTATATTTGTAAGATCTAATAAAATTATTACTATGTTTCTAGATGTTTTGAAAGTAGTTGACAGTGAAAGTTTTAAAATTTTTACAAAGAAAACATCAAGTATCGATGGCTAGAAGTAATTATCATCAAGTACAGTCGAAGACAACAAAATCACAAAAAGCTCAGTAACATTGCCAAAACAATTTCTAACTATGTTAATTTTCATGCACCAATCAGTTCATAAAAAAGGTGAAGAAAGATGAGAAATTCAATTATACTCCCTCCCATTTTAAACATACGATGCTCTAGGATTCCTATGAATCAAAGTTAGTAGTTTCACTTTGACCATTCACATATAAAGAATTGTTTTAATTGACAGTGCAAGAATGATAAACTATATTCATTATAAAAACTAATTCATAATACATAATTATTTTTTCTTGAAATGCAACATTTCTATATAATTCCTAGATGAAATCTCATTTTTTGTAGAACAGGTCGATGTCCTTAATTAATACCATACTTCTGTTTATCCCAAATATAAATGTATTATAACACATTCACTAACTTGCAATGTTCTATAGAAATATGTTATAGAGCTATATGTAGTATAAAAGTATTTTATTTGATAAATCCGGTAAATTCAATCTCAACAAACAATCTTATATGAATGAACTTGTATATATATAAAACCAAGTGGAGTACATTTCGAACCAAATCGAGATATAAAAGATTAATAGGAAATAGCATTTGTGTTTGATGCGTAAGCTTAGAACAGATACCCCCAAGTGGAGTCCAAAGAAGTCCGGACATCGAATCAAGAAACGAATTGATGTTTCTTCTCACATATACCATGCGCGAGTTGCATTGCCAGATCCGAGTAGACCAGACGGCGCACACAGCTTTTCTCCGATACATGACCAGCATTGAGAAGTTGTACCACGTACGCGCGCGTCACGACCCACCGGAAGAAGAAAATACCCACCCGTCCCACAGGGCACAGCACCCACTCCCAATTCCAGCTTCACATGGCTGTGTTTAGTTCCCCAAAACTTTCTAAAATTCTCTCTCCAAACTTCACTATTCACCTATCACATCAAATCTCTCTCCTTATGGAGCACTAAACGTGGGTAAATAAAAAAACTAGTTGCATGATTTTGATGTACATGACGAGATGAATCTTGTGAGCTTAGTTAGGTCATGGTAGGACAATGTTTACCACAAACAAACGAAAAGTGCTACTACAGTGTCCGATGTGACATTTTCACCAAACTTTACTTTCCTCTTTTTGCAGCACATGCGAGCCGGGCTCGTCTCGTCACGGCACATACAACACGACCGCTGTTCCGTCCGTTTGTTCGGACCCAAGTATAGTCAATTCACGCCCGTATAGATCAAATTCCACTCCAAGTACTGCAGTGCAGCGCGCGAGACGCCTTGGCCCTTCCTTCGGCCTCTGGGGTGGGGGTCTTCGTCTCGTCTTCCTCCTGCCCAGGTCCCGTCGGCTCAGCCTCGCTCGCTCGCTCGTGGGCATCTTCTTCTCCGCGCTACACTACAGTGCGCGCCACACGAGGAGGCTGCGTCGCCCGCTGAGTAGTCGCTGACCCGGTGACCCCTCCGCCCTGCCGCAGACATTAATGTCACTTACGCCCGGTTTTCAATGCGCCCACCCACGCACTCTGATGACTAAACTCCCCCCTCCCTCTTTTTCCTCACCACAAGATACTCCCCTTCCTTCTCCCTCCCTCCCTCCTCCATTGCTAGGCTACCTCTTCATCCTGCTGCGCTGGTAATAAAGAAACGTGTCAGCAGCGAGGGCCTGGCCCCACCGGGCCAGAGAGAGAGGGAGGGAGGAGAGAGAACGGGGAAGTGTAGGGTAGGGTATAGAGAGAGTGTGTGTGTGCGCGCGCGCTGCGCTGTGAGCGCTGTCTGGTGCTGCGGCCGAGCAAGAGGACATGCATGTGAAGCCCCCAATAATTCCTCCTCCCCTTCACGGCTTCACCCCACCCGCAGCGAGTACACCGCCGCGCCCCCACACCCACACCCACACCCCCGACCCCGGCGGCCAGCCGCCAGCTGCTGCGCCTTTGTTCCCATGCGCCGCAACAAGCCTACCTCACCTCCCCTCACTTGCTCACGCCACCAAGAATCTTTCATTCCTCCCCCTACCTCCTGCCTGACCTGTGTGTGACCTCCGCCCCCCTCCTCCCCTTTCTCTCTCTTCTCGAGAGCGAAGTGGAGGAGACGAGAATAGAAAGCTGAGCTGAGCTGAGCTGGGCGAGTGATGGCATGGGGAGCTCCCGTTGCTGCTCTGCTCCTGCTCCTCCTCGCTGCAGCGGGTGGTAATGGCGGCGTGCATTGCCTGCAGAAGGGGAGCCGGAGCAGGAGCAGGAGAGCCTTGCAGGGGAGGCACCACCTGAGGTCAAGTAAGTTCCATCATAAATCACAAGCCCTCTCTGGCTCCCTCCCTTCTCTCCACTCCGTTTCTTGGTTTCTCCGCTGTTCTTGGATGGGCGAGGAATCGAGCGGTTGGGCCAGAAATATTCAGACAGTCCACTCCCAATGCACATGTACAATGCCAGCAATGGCAATCCGTTTCAATTCATGGTAGTTTCTGTTCTTGGTGAGGGCGTGAGGCGCTGTGGATTCTGTTTACTCCCGTTCTGGAAATGCATTTGATTGGAAATTGTGCAAATGCTACTGTTAGAAAGGCACCTAATTGGGGAAAAATAAACAGCGAAGAACTCACCTTGCCATGAAAATGGAGGCCCCGGCTGCACGAGGAATGCAATGCAATTTTCCATGGTGCTTTTTCGGTCTTGGGGTCAGGCTGGGCTCCTGCACTGCCAGAAGTAGCACGTCCCAAGTACTTTTTAATGTGGGCGGATTACATAAACAACGATAAGAATAGTAAATTACTAAATTTCCATGTGGTAGGTGGTGACACCATCGCAGATTTTTCAGCTAGCTGCTCGTGCTCAAGGGTAGAGAGAGAGAGAGAGGGTGGCGTCTCATCCCCATGGTGCTTGCTCACTCTCGGTTTGGTTGCAATGTTCAGGAGCAGTGGGCGGCGCCACGGTGCTCGAGCTGAGGCACCACAGCTTCAGCTCGGCGCCGAGCAAGAGCCGGGAGGAGGAGGCCGGCGACCTCCTGTCCTCCGACGCCGCGCGCGTCGCGTCGCTGCAACGGCGCATCGACAACTACAGGCTGATCGGCTCGTCGGACGCCGCCGCCGCGGCGTCCAGCAAGGCGCAGGTGCCCGTCACCTCCGGCGCCAAGCTCCGGACGCTCAACTACGTCGCCACCGTCGGGCTGGGCGGCGGCGAGGCCACGGTGATCGTGGACACGGCCAGCGAGCTCACCTGGGTGCAGTGCGCGCCGTGCGAATCCTGCCACGACCAGCAGGACCCGCTCTTCGACCCGTCCTCGTCGGCGTCCTACGCCGCCGTGCCGTGCGGCTCGCCCTCCTGCGACGCGCTGCAGCTGGTGGCCGCCGGCACGTCGTCCGGCGGCGGATCCCCGGCGGCGTGCGGCGCCGGCGCCGCCGGCGCCTGCAGCTACGCGCTCAGCTACCGCGACGGCTCCTACTCCCGCGGCGTCCTGGCGCGCGACACGCTGAGCCTCGCCGGGGAGGCCGTCGACGGCTTCGTCTTCGGCTGCGGCACCAGCAACCAGGGCGCCCCCCTCGGCGGCGCCTCGGGCCTCATGGGGCTCGGCCGGAGCCAGCTCTCGCTCGTCTCCCAGACCATGGACCAGTTCGGCGGCGTGTTCTCCTACTGCCTGCCGCCCAAGGAGTCCGGCTCGCCGGGGTCCCTGGTCCTCGGCGACGACTCGTCGGTGTACCGGAACTCCACCCCGATCGTGTACGCCTCCATGGCGTCCGACCCTCTGCAGGGGCCCTTCTACTTCCTCAACCTCACCGGGATCACCGTCGGCGGGCAGGAGGTGGGAGGCCTCTCGGCCGGCAAGGTGATCGTGGACTCCGGGACGGTGATCACCAGCCTGGTGCCGTCGGTGTACGACGCGGTGAAGGCGGAGTTCCTGAGCCAGCTCGCCGAGTACCCGCCGGCGCCGGCGTTCTCCATCCTCGACACCTGCTTCAACATGACGGGGCTCAGGGAGGTGCAGGTGCCGAGCCTGAAGCTCGTGTTCGACGGCGGCGTGGAGGTGGAGGTGGACTCCGGCGGCGTGCTCTACTTCGTCAGCAGCGACTCGTCGCAGGTGTGCCTGGCCATGGCCGCGCTGGGGTCCGAGTACGAGACCTCCATCATCGGCAACTACCAGCAGAAGAACCTGAGGGTCATCTTCGACACCTCGGGGTCGCAGGTCGGGTTCGCGCAGGAGACGTGTGGGTACATTTGACTTGACTGGGATGGGAGGGGGCAGCCACGAGCTATATATGTGAATATCTTTATATACGTACTTGCAGATTTGTTTGGAGATTACCTCTGGTGATTGGCAAATGGTAATACAGTATTTAGTTGCTGGCAGATGTACAAGCATTCACTATGATTGCTGCTATATATTTTTTCCTTTCTCCCTGTTCCTCCAAGGTCAGTTGCATTGCAAGAAAAACCAGTGGAATTTCGCGTTTAATATTTTAGTTCATAGGTGATATAATTGGGCAAATGTCAGCTAAACCCTGCTGCAACTGCAACCTCAACAATACGTATGATCTATCTAGTGAAAAAGGTAAAGATGTGATCATTCCGATTTCCAGCCGCTTTACGAAAGGAGCTACGCAATGCCCTGACAAGTGTACAAGGCATCTCGACAGCCACATGAGAGACGGATGCAAGTGTTACAGAATTTTATTTATGCAACTGAAAAGGAGATCAGGCGATGCCGGCCCTTTAGTGGTCAGAATTCAGACATGGAGGGCGTCACTGCCTTTCCGTTTGAAGACACCTGCAAGAAAACAGAGGACGGGGAATATATATACATATACGCACTGTGCAGGAATGTGATGCTACAGAATACCGATCATATCATGTCGCGTGATGGCCTTCATCGGTATCACAAAAGAAAAATGAAGAAAAATCTGGCGTCAGCCTCGGTGAATCTCAACAATCCGCCACCCCTGCCAATCGGAAGAGGAGCTCCATCTAGTGGTAATATGAAGGGTATAACATAATAACATATTAACATGCACTTGAAAACAAGCATATGCTAGAGAAAACAAAAACAAAAAAGAAGGCGTATAGTACGATCACGGACGCACAATCCGTGAAACCAGCACACAGCACAGTCGCTAAGCATAAGGAGCTCACCTGACCTGACGGTGTCCCCTCTCCTGACCAGCGTGCCGTAGCCATCCTTTCGGTGCGGACAGCGCAAGCGACCAAGGAACAGGCTGTGAACCAGGCCAGAGGATGAGATGAGAGGGAGGGGACCCCTGCCTCAAGCATCCGCATGCGCTCCAGCGTGCCAAAACAATGAATACCCTCCCAGCTCACTGCTGCCGAGTGCTAAGACAGTCAGATGTTGGGGTTTAGCAAGTGACCCTAATATTTTTTAGAGGGGTTAGGATGAGGGCCTGACACTAGAGATCAGAGGGCAGGGGATTTGCCACATGCAGGAATAGTGCCATTGGATGATGGGGGCTCAGGAATCAGGGAAGTGTCAGTCAAGTAAGCAGATGGGCAGAGCTCCCATGTTTGACTTGACCAGATCCTACCACAACCTCTCGAGGATTAGATGCAGTCGCTTCAAATAATTTATAAGCAAATGAATTAGTTACTCAAACCATGTCTTCCAAATAAGCCCTTGGGGATTTCACTGGGCGGGATTGCGGGTGTTTGAGACCCTAAACCGACCCAGACCCAGTGTTGCTTTCCTGCCATTTCCCAAACCACCAGACCTAGCCAGACCTTTGGGCTCACAACAGTTCTGATCTGTGAACTGAATATAAGAGTGAACTGAGTGGGGGAACAAATTAGAGCGCTCACACAATTTTATTTCTTGCATGGAGACATTTGAAATCAATTAATATTTCCAATCCTCACAATCAGCTATAACTAGTGCCGCATGGGGAAAAAATGCCAAACTAAAATGGAAGAAACGACCTTTATGTTGCACATGCATACTGGGGTACAAAACATTTTTGCCTAACCAGCTCGTGCAGGTCGTGTACGATTTTGAACACCGCATCCGGTCGAGCTAGTTTGAGGGCATTTTGAGACATTACTCTGAGTTCATCTGACTTCGGCCCAAACCAGTCAGCGACTATCTTTGCAATCTGTTTTGGAGATTTCGAGAACTTCCCACATCCATTTTCAACAACGTAAGGAACATTGCCGGCTTCCTGTTGAGTGAATAAATCATTTTAGTGATAAGATATATCATGCCTAACAAAAGATTAATGATCGTAAGCTTATTGAGATGTATTATGTTGCTAGTATATTTGTCACTCTTGGCATTATAAAATGCCTCAACTGGGAAAAGAAGAGTAACCTTTTGATGCATACAGAAACAAGTGGCATATTGTACAGTTTACCAAGTTGTAATGGGGGCAAAAGAAAAGAAAAGAAAATCCTACCCAAGTTTTCAGTTTCCCGAACTTTCAGTTTCAGTTTAAAAAATATTTGAGGCTTTGCCGCTTAGGTCATGTCCAAGAAGGAACAATGTAATTTATATCTAATTATCTATACTGCCTAGAAATAAAGACAAATGATGTCCTGAATTGGCACTTTCGCAGAAAAACAATAAGGTCATTGGCCCATCCAAGGGTATTTATAAGATTATGGCAATGCAATTAATTGCTTATACCTGTAAACTTTGTATGGGTCATATGGCATGAACTACAAGGAGATTAACAGATGATAATCTTCGATGAGCAAGTAAATATAAGATATGTATCGCCCTCAGTGGTATATGACAGTAGTACAGTACAGCAGTCTGCTACTACTTTACTAACCACTCATCTAAGATATTTAACATAGAACTAAGTCAATGGCCAAAGGGTTAAATTGAATATTCTTATGAGTTATGACAGCCTATATTTGAGGATAACAAAATGCCCAAATGGTATACGGTAACAACAATATGGATCAGCACCATGGGAGGAAACAAAAGAGAATCAAGTAATCCCTACACTGAGTTGCTAAAGAAAATTACCTGTCCAGCAATATAATCATTTAGAATAATTGGTAGACCACGGATCATCGCCTCTGCAATTGTACCAGGCCCTGCCTGAAATTCAACAAAAAACATCAATTATCACATCACCACCAATCATGAAAGTTGTACCGCATATTCAAATACGAAGTGCACGATTTGAACATGAGAGGCCATAAGGCATACCTTTGTAATGATACAATCACAAGCACCCATGCATTCTTCCATCTTTGTAACAAACCCTTTCACCTAAGATTTTGAATAGAAAACAAGGATTAAAGAAATATGCATACTCTAACTTGCTGGAGGTGTGAGATACAAGTTAATATAGACATCGACGCATCGTTTCAGTTCAACATATCTGGATAATGTTTTTGCTGAAGTAAACAGATCAGGCTCATGCATTCAAAGATCAAAATATACAATTGCTACTTGCCAAGAAGTAACGCTTAGCTTAAGTTCATTTAAGCTATCTATGCAGTTGAGAAGGCTGAAGAAAAATGCTCTTTCTGAAGGAAAGCAGCATCAGGAAACTGGTAAGGCAGCTCAGTTACAATGTTATAAAATTATTGGATGTTATGAATCAGCTTTTACGAAGTACCTGAACTGGAACTTTCCAATTTATTGATTGCAATCTGTTAGCCAGCTTCTTATTACGTCCGCAGATCACAAGTATCTGACCAGTGGGTTCCCCTAGGTTTTCATCATACAGAGTATCACCAAGCGCTTTAGCAGTGGCCTCAATAGGACCCATTCCCTCACCCCCGCCCATTAATAGAACAGCAGGCAGATCTTCATCCATGCCTAATTCTCTTCGCAATTCATCCTATTAAAGAAGATAGGAATAGATACTAGTTGGTAACTTCTCACAGATGGAAAAGTTTCATATAATAGTACATGCTACGATGAAATTGTGTACCTTTGGTCGAACGGGTTTGACAAAAGAGGGTCGGACAGGGAGGCCATAAACTTTAATTTGTGAGGGCTTCAGTCCAGCTTTTAGTGCTCTCTTTTCCACCTCATTTGATGGACAGTAACATCTAGTGACAAGCTTGTGGAACCTAAAGGGCAACAATAGAATAGCTATTTCATTGTAAGAGAATATGTCTCACATTTTGCTAAGAAACTAAGAACAGTTATGCGAACATTGAAGCCAGAATACCATGTTGGGTGACAAGTGCTGAGATCTGTGATAACTGTAGTAAATGGGATCTTATCCAAAAGACCTTTGGATCTTAGAATTCGGAGGGGCACATGTTGCATTAAAGGATGAACACTGATAATAACATCTGGTTGGTACTTCATTAGACCTTTTGCAACCTCTCTGCAGAAAGAAGTGGCAATTTCTAAATTATATAGACACCTTATTAACTAATTAAAAAAGGAAGAAAAAGCAAGAGGTAGATACAGCCTACATTCTCAAGCAGAATCTGAGAATCCTACAGACACATGAGCACAGGCAGTCATAGGGTAAAGGAACTAGGATATAAATATAGTCTGGAATACTGAAGATGGTCATCGTCGTTCTTCATGATTATCATTGTTCTTCAAACACGTTTTATTAAGAGAACAATTTTAGTACATAATGGGCAATTACAGGTCAAATACTGCAGGCAAATAATTTTTTTACTCTCGACTCTTGAAATATAGCATTAAATTTGGGGTGAAAAACTCACGCAAATAAAAGAAATAGAGGGAAAGAAAAGAAATAGACAAAAAACAGTACATAACAAATTTTACTGATCTAAATAACATAGTGGTTGCTTAGTGCCACCAGCTGTACAAGGACAGCATCTTGAACTGTAAGCACCGAGATATTAGACAAAATAAAATGAAACAGATGTACCTTATTCTGCATTACAAATGTACAAGCCTAGTAATTCATGAATGTAATGAGGAAACTTTTTGTGATATAACTAGTAACCTTGCTATGAATGTGGATGTTGCAGCAAAATGTGGCTGATGAACTACACGCGGTGCAGTACCATAGTATGTCATCTTCCACAAGGGTCCATGTTTCACCAAAAAACTATAGCTCCTAGGCAGTTGGTTGAATGGCCACGGAGTGTGTTCAGTCCACAAGTCAGTGACAAATACCTGCAACAAAGTTCCTTTGTTACAACCTATAAATATTAGTACTAATAAAAGTTCTCAAAAGTGTACAGCACAAATCTGCAACTATTTCATTGTATATCTAACAACTAAGCCAATACAGAATGGCACTAGCCCACCACAAGTGGAGAAGGTCCAAGTGCCTAAAGTCCCCATCCTACTATATACAGCAAAAACAGCACTAGAGTTGAGATAAATCATCACATGTCATATCAGTACTGACTATTTTATCATTCAACATAGATAGGTGACTCGGTGGTACCAATGAGCACTAACATAAGCAAACAAAAGGGCATCCTTCTTCTCCACTAAAAGGACAGCATCAACACAGCATTATGCTAAAGCATCAGAAAAAAGTAAGTAGGGTTGTGACTTGTCAGCAGAACACAGACTGTGTCATGGGAAACCATTTATTCATCATTAGTTGTTGTGAGCACATCGACGTAATAGCGTAGGGCAACCTTATTGAATGCCAAACAGACGACAGCAAAATAGATCACCAATCAATGGTTCCATTCAAGTTCTTACAGCTTCTAATGTGACAATTCAAGCAAGATTCTAGAGTTTATAATAATATAATATACATAGTACAGCTTATAATGTGGTGAGACTGTTACGAGTGTATAAACATATAGTACTACACTGCTACTATAATGGTACGCAGAGCCTAGAGAGCAACATGTGCAATTTTGTATGTACAGAATCATTAGGCAGAAAATGGCAGGTGAACCGCACCTGGTAGTCGTCGCCGAACTCCTGGGCGAAGGCGGCCTTGATGGCCTCGGCGGACGCGCGGTGCCCGCCGCCCGTGTCGCTCATCAGTATCAGCACCTTCTTCGGCGCCTCGGCCCGCGCCGCGGCCTCCTCCACCTCGCCTAACCCATCCACATCCCCTCCGCCGCCGCCTCCCCCACCGCCGGCGTTACCCCCTCCGCCCTCGCCCCCGCCCAGGCCCAGCCCGAGGGACGCGAACCCGAGCGGCGCGATTTGGTTCCCGTGCAGGCGCACGAACCGCGCGAACTCGCCCCACATCTGGTGGAGGCGCGACGCGGCGGGGCCCGGGGCGGACATGGCGGCGGAGAGCGCGCGGGGCCCGCCGCGCGGGCGCGGGAGGAAGGAGGCATGGTGGGAGGAGGGCGCGGGGGAGGCGGACACGGCGGCGCCGGGGAGGGGCTTGGCGAGGAGCGGGGACGGGACGCAGAGGAAGGCGGCCGGGAGCGCCGGCTCGGCGGTCGGCGCAGGCATCGCGGGTGGGAGCGGCGGCGAGGAGGTCAGTCTCGAAACATTCGAGTGCGGGTGCGGGCGGGGGCGCGGGGGTGCTGGTGGTGGTGGTGTGGGGAAGAGGGGAAGGTGAGCCACACAGACGGGAGGGGGTGCGCGTCGTTTTGTTCGCGACGAGGATGGGTTGGCTCCGTGTGGCTTCCCACCCGGTCGGTGGCCGTTGGACTGTTGGAGTAGGCGAGGCGTGTGAATTTGATGAGGGTTCCGGCTCATGGCCAACGAGGTCTTTGTTTTTGCGGTTGTGACCCGGCATAAAGATGGTCCTGGAAAGCGCAAAAGATTGTTTCGAAAGAAATACCCAAAGAGACCCCTGAAGTTTAATGTACCTCACTCAGGATTTGAATCCTGGGTGGGAGCCTTCTAGCTAGTGGCCTTTGCCACTACACCATGAGCTCCTTGGCAGCGCAAAAGATTCTGCCTAACCACTCGTATAAATAGTCTAAAAAACCCACTCGTATAAATGTGAAGTCAGCAACAAGAAGTCATGTTACATGTGACGAAATGTCTAATTAGCTATGAATCTATAATAATATTCGTGGGGGATTTGGTATGGTAACTTCACACATATGTGGTTTGCAAAAATTATATGTGTGATAGCACTAGGGGTAGTAACGGATCGTGGCCCGTTTGTTTCTTCACAATCTAACTTGGCCCTAACAAAATTTAGCTTAAAAACTAGTATTATTTTGGCCCGGCCCTAATCCAGCCCGATCCTTAAAATTTTTAGTACAAAAATGAGGGCCCTTTACCACCCCTAGATAGCACTAACTGCACTCAGAATGATATAGCAAATGATATGGTGTATTTTAAAGTGTTCACAAACAGAATTAAGTAATAACAATGTATTTGCTTGTTTGGTTTGTGATGCCGGTGATTCCTAGTCATTCAATCCAAAAAACGTAGATAGATCGCCGTTTGGTTCACTTAGCGGAGAGTTGTCCATCATCGAATGTTTATGTGTAAGATTTAGTGGACGGACTTTTATGCTACAAGTTATTTCGCCAAAAGTTATCACATAGAGATCATTCTAGACGGGATTGACCGCCAAACCAAACACAATATAATTATACTATTCTCAGACTATCCTTCCTCCCTGGTACGTGCAATAGTGATTATCGAAGTTATAGAAAACTTAATTAGGACAATCGTGAAAAATGTAATTAATAAATTGCATTTTAGTATCGTGTAACACAAATGAGAGAGCCTGCTTGACGTATTTGAAGGCATTATTGAGATAGTCTTGCAATGTGATAGGGCATCACAAAGTTGCATATAAGCTATTTTATTATGTGTGGTTTGTGTTACGTCACCATCCAAAATCATTTAACCCAAATAGAAGAAGAAGAAGAAGAAGAAGAAGAAGAAGAAGAAGAAGAAGAAGAAGAAAGAGCAAGCCCTATGTCCAAAGAAAATAGTTGGGCTGCTACAATGCTACTATACCAACGCAATCTATTGTTCCAAATCTAATCCATCAATGCTATTTCGAGAATCATTGGACAATTTATTGTGCTCATAACGTACAGTAAAGTTCTTTGTGGAAAGGAATGTGGTGGTATTGTTCTTTCACTTCTCTTGTAGTAACTACATCAAATGAACCGCACATATAGTGATGTAATTGGGGATCTTGTTCAAAATGACTTGTGGGCATTGCTTTTCTTTCCGTGCTATGGTCAGAGTGGTCCAAGATTATCCAAGGAGGTGATGGGCCTCTTATACAGACTTCTTCTAAGCTTATTATGGGCTAACTTTAAACATGTTCATGAGAGAGGATGCTACTGTCCTCTCACATTCTTAATACGTATAAAGGACACTATGGTTATTTTTGCTTGTGCTACGTTCACTTTACTTTATAGTTCCTTATCTAGTGCACCTATTGTTCAAATGAGATAGATGTACGAAACTTGCTGCAACTTTTACAAGTCGTGAGTATGGTATGTTCGATTTAGAGCATCTCCAGCAGCATTGGTAAAATAGATTGCTATACCTAAAAACTACCACAATACCTAAAATTCATAAAAAAACAGCTCCAGCAGCATACCTATATGGATTGCCATACCTAAAATTTTTAGGCTATGACCTAAATTTCTCTCTCCTACATGCAAATATACCAATCCAAGTCTTGGATTGCTATATTCTGCTTCACAGGCGGGAGAAGCCAACTACCACGCTCTGGACATTTCCGCCCAACCCGCTCCAGCATCATGTCTCGACACCGGCTCCGGACGTCGACGCCGGCGTGGTACTGGAGCTCCGCCAGCCAAACCTTGGCCACCTCGTGGTCGAGCAACACCGGCCGTGGCGCGGACGAGCTACGGCCGGCCGGCCGCCGTGCGGGCGTGCAATGCCGGCTTCGGCCTCGGCTCGCCGACGCGCGGACGCGCTCCGCCAGCCATGCCCTGGTCGCCGGGCGGACGAGCCATGCCGGCCTCGGCCTCGCCCAGGCCGCCGCACGGACGTGCTCCGCCGGCCACGTCCAGGCCGCCGCGCGGAAGTGCTCCACCCGCAACGCCACGGCGGCCACGCTGTGCCGGCCTCGCCGCGGCCGCCACGTGGACTCGCTCCGCCGTCTCGCCTGGGGCATGGCGCGGACGAGCCCCGTCGGCCTCGCCCCGGCGACCACGCGGGCTCGCTCCGCGGGCCTCGCCCCGGC
Source organism: Echinochloa phyllopogon (assembly GCA_033239725.1). NCBI lineage: Eukaryota > Viridiplantae > Streptophyta > Magnoliopsida > Poales > Poaceae > Echinochloa > Echinochloa phyllopogon. The sequence continues at coordinate 40,217,942 of BTCW01000002.1, read as the reverse complement.
GGCCATGCGACGGTGCAAGGGAAGAAGATAAGATGCCGTGGAAATTTGCAAAGAGGCCCTTAAGGAAACGTGTAATATTTAGTATTTTTTTGTGTCTTGGTTTTCTTACAAAGAACTCCTTTAAACTACAAGTATTATCAGATTCCTTTATAGGTATCGAGTTTTAGGTATGCTGCTAGAGAAGAGCACAAAAATTGGTTTGAAGTTTTCTCTCTTCTATATCTAAAACTTGTTTTAGGTCACCAATTTTACCAATACTGCTGGAGATGCTCTTAGGGCTACGTACGAGACATATCTCATTTTGTTTTTTTAATAGTTGGACCATGTGCAAACGTGTCATTTCGTGAAACCAAAGATGATGCAATAACAAAAAGATTGATCATGTGTTGGTTTTAAGTACACATCAAAAGAAAGATTCCTACCCCCAAGAATTCCATTTAAATTCACATTGTCCGTGTTTCAATTAGCCTGGTGGAAAAAGAAAAAGGTTAACTTCGATGGCGGTTTTGAATTTCGCTTCTCCTCTTGCACGCTACTCTGCAGAAAATTCCATCACCGGGCACCGCGACACACAGACAATGGTGGACCGGACCGGGCGGCCAACGACGACGACCCACACGGCTGGCCCGCCAACATATTTGGCCACGCACGTGGTCCACAAGAGGCCCACGGAAACAGAACCAGAGCCTCTTCTCCTCTCCTTCCTTCCCCAACCTCCCTCCCCCTCCCTCCGGCCTCCGCCCCTCTCCGACCTATGCAGACGCCGGCGAGCTCCTGCGGGGCCCGCGCGGCCGCCTTTGCCCCATCCCCTCGCCCCGCCGCCCCTCCTGGGAGCTTCAGGAAGCCCTCTCCTGGTCCTTCTCGGGGGGCGCCAGGGCTCCGGCTCGTTGCTCCCATGGCCTCCACCATCGACTCGCCTGGGAGCTCCTCCGACTTCGCGAAGCGCATCGAGCGCGCCTGGCTCATCTCCCAGGTTTCTCCAGACTCCCTTATCATTCTCTGTTCAGTGATTTTGTCTGGTCGATCGAGCCGGCAACTGGCATGTGATGTGTGAAGTTTTGGTCGTTTAGGAATACTCCGTAGTCGTGGGTGTGGGATTGTGGCTATATTTCTGTTCAAGGTGTATATTGCAAAGCCTTATCAGGGTTTGAAACTGAATGGTTGTGGCGAATCCTCCGCGCGATCATCTGAATTGGGTGCCCTTATCGGGAAAAATTAGGTAGGTATCCGTAGGAGGACAACAATATGCTGTTGTTATTGCTGATTCAAACATCCATTTATGTTCTGTTGGTAGAAGGTGCCAGGAATAGTATATGTAGATATTGAACTCTTAATCTATAAGGCACCGTTGGTTCAAGAGAAGGCCTTATACTATTTTGGGTGCATGTATCCGGACATAACTAGAAATCCTGGGGTTAATGAGTAATGAATCAGACATAATGATGCATCTCTTCTATAAAGACATTCTTTACGGTTTCATGTGAAATTTCTGAACAGATCCTTAAGGTGCTAATCCGGGGAGCTTAGCTAGCATATTATGAGAATTTGGTGGAGAAGGGCTTCAACTCCTTGCCTCATTTTGCCAAACGGCTCCGTTTGCCAAAATTATGGCAAGCCAGAAATCATGGCAATCAAATTAATCACCATAGTTGCAGTAAGTTTGGGCTAGAATAAGGTGTGGGTTCAGAGGCTAAGAAATTGCAGCAACCCATGTATTTGGTCATGAACCAAATAGTCATATTTAGTTAACCTTGAGGCCCTTGCCTATGTCGTGGCAAACCATGGTAGTGAACCAGACACCCTCTTAAGCGTCATTGAGAAGCCATACCTCATCTGTGGGAGCTTAGCTAACTCTCATGAGGGGCGGCAAAGGGCTTTGACTTCTCAAACTTTAAGTTTCCTTGTCATGCCCAAGAAACCCACACCATTTGAGAGAGTTTAAGCCACCAATTCATTTTTGCTACGCAGGACCTCTGTAAAACAAGACTTACCTTCTTCAGCCTTTACTGGCTGAATGTTTATCTATGCGAGCATTGGACAGCTTCGTTCATTAGCTAAAAGAAGCTTTACAATTAACCTTTTCTTATATGATAAGTAATGAGAGCATTGGTGATACTAAAACTTCGAAGAGTGTGGTGTGGTATTCAACAAGAAAATATCCTCAGTTTAAGCCATATTTGATATGCTAGTAGTGCTTTTGTATCATTTGATTGATTCAATTACTTGTGTGTACGAAATAAGAAGTGTTCCAGAGTTTTGGACGAACATGGTGAAGAATTTTGTTCATGCATGTGACAATAAGCTAATTTAGAGAAGAAATGGATTGGAAATGGAATGCTACTTCTTTTAATTGCTTGCTTTTAGTTCTCAAAGCTCTAGCTAATGAAATTGTTAACTAACAAAAGATATATAATGTTAATTATATTATGCACATTGCTTAAACGTTGAAATTGCATTGTTTAGAAATCAAATTTGTGGGCACCTCCCCAAGGGCAGCAAAATAAAGGTCCCAAATATCTTGTGATTTTATCATAAGAGGCTGGTGACTAGATAAGAGAGTTAAATTTTATTAGGAGGGGCAAACCTAATCTTTATTCTATCTACAGCCATACTTTTTATTAGTTGTGCAGTCATGTTCTGCAGTTTAACATTCATGATCTGTTATGCAGCAACCAAGACCAATTTCTTGCTCTTCCTGTCAATCTGCTGGCCATGTGGAGTGCAAGTGGTGTGCAGGCACAGGTTTCTTTATCCTTGGCAACAACATGTTGTGTGAAGTACCCTCAAAAAACACTACATGTGTGATATGCTCTGGAAAGGTTGGATAAGTTGTTCCTTTCCATTCATTTACAGATTTTGCTAATATGTCTAACTGCAGACTTACTTAATGTGAAATAAGCATACCGCGCAGCAATTTTGTGCTCCATGAACAAGTTCATTTGATATGACAGTGAAGTAATCTATTAAAATTTTACATAAGGCATTATTCTATGTCAGGGCTTTGCAAGTTGTGCTGATTGCCAAGGGACTGGGTTTCGAGCCAAGTGGCTTGAAGAGCCTCCTATTAACAAATGAAGCTAAGGAAGTCAGTCATACTGTAAATTTTACCATTTCACAGTAAGCTACCTCCGTTCCAAAATGTAGGTCGTTTGACTTTTTTTACTCTAAGTTTGAACGCTCGTCTTATTCAAAATTTGTGCAAATTATCATATTTTTGTGGTGGCTTGCTTTATTAATAAAAAATCTTCAAAAATGCCTTAAATTTGACTATATTTTCACATTTTTTTTGAAATAAGACGAGCGGTCAAACTTGTGGTAAAAAAAGTCAAACGACCTACATTTTGGAACAGAGGTAGTAGCTAATTGTATGTACCTGCGTCCATATTCTCCATATGTAACTGTGGCACTATTATTTTCCTGTAACTACATCAGTTCCATGCCTGTGTGACATGTTAATAATTAGTCAATATAACTTTTCGCAAGAGGTATTCCTCGCTGTCTCACAGATCTTGCCTCAGTATTCTTCATCTTTTCTTGTGCAATGTGCTACATGCAGAGAAGTAGGGTACCATTTCTCTCTCTCTTGTTTTGTATGTAAAAAGATGAAGATGCACACTACTATTCATGGTGAGGAAATTTATTACTATTTTTGTTTAAGCTATTCATAATTTCATGTGCACAATATAGTGTATCATATTCCAATTATGTTTTGTTTAATGTACAATATCATTACGTCAGCATTTTCTTTGCTCTTTTCTGATGGTTGAAATTGATCAACATTTCAAACAGATTTCCTTAGGCCGACATATTCAAAAAATGTCATATAGTATAAAATAGTGAAATTCAGACCCCCAAAGGAAGATGAGAAATGGTTTATAACCGCTACGGATGACAAGTTTGGATAGTTTCATCTTAATATTGTTGATTTAGTTAGACTACAAATATGCCTTACAGAATTGGAACAATTTGGCTAGGTATAATGTGAGTAGTGAGATTCACTCTAGCATATATTACTGCAAGGCATTTTAGACTAACTAAAATTCGGCTGCCAAAGCCTTGTGCTTATCAATGCCGGATAGCTGTCTATAGATCCTTGTGCTTTGTAGCTTCTATAGTAGCAAAAAGTTTTTGGAACTAGAAATTATTGGAGTATGAGTGTTTCTAGAAAATGCGGCCAGGTGGGACATGTTATTTTTGTACACAGATTATCTACTGTTGATTTTCTAGTTGCATATCTCAGTACATGTTACAACAATGAAATCTTGTAAATCTTCAAGCAAATCATTGTTGAAACACAGATCTACCCTGTTGTAATCGCATATTCTTTGCAATAACAGTATTGAGTATTGCTGTTCATTTGAATCCATATGCAGAAAATGCTGCCAGTTGAGATCAGTGTCGTATTAGCTGTCTACAAATTCTTGTGCTTTGTAGCTTCTGTAGTACCAAAAGGTTTTTGGAACTAGAAATTATTGTAGTATGTGTGTTTCTAGAAAATGCTGCCAGTTAGGACACCTTATAGACAGATTATTGTAGTATGTGCATTTCTTTGTAAGTGTGCTTGCACATATTTCTGATAATTGTTTGGCACCATATTTGCACCTGGCTGTTTAGGATCATTTTTTATCAGATGGAAGGGGTAGGTTTTATCTTTCTTTTGTCAGGAACAAATATTTGACCAAACTGAGTTTGAAGCTTATCAGATAGGTACTTTGGATGAGCTGGCTTCTAGATTTCAGAAAATTGTTACTTTTTAAATTTGAAATTCGATGAGAGCAAGGCCACCCAATGTAAACCTAAATAGTTGTGATGTACTTTTGTGTGTTCTGATAGTAAACTACCAAAGACACCAAAATCCCTTTTGGCACCACTTTGAGGGTCCGCAACATTCCTTAGCTAAATTAATTTTGTATGGTTGTTCATGCACTTACTGCCTCGACTTAAAAATCTAGCCATTCCATAGCTGTTTACTGAACAAAGTTATTAGTTGGCTTTGGCACTGCCTCTTAACCTGTGTATTAGGGCCAAGTATGCAAAGGACAATGTTTCTATCTACCCCTTGCTTACTGTTTTCTTCCTTTGGAAGTAACTGAAGTTATCCGAAAGATCTGAAGGGATAGCATTGTGGGGGCACACATCATCAAGCTTGCAATATTGTTGTACCGTTATGGACAGGCCAGTTATTTGTCCCCAGCAATTATGGATTTTATTCTAGGGATGGTTTTGCTTACCTTGGTTGTCCATTTGGTTAGTGTGTTGTAAATTCCAAGATGCCCCTTTCTATATGTATGCTTATGGTTGAGTAGTGCATATTGCCCTTGGTATGTTTCAATATTTCAAAACATTAACCAATCAACAGTCTGTGTTTGCTGTTCCACATTTATTTCTTTTTTAATGTACCTTTGTACTTCTGCTGATTGACTGTAACCACAATTTTGGACTATTTTGAATTGTATGAGGCTGTATGCATTAGCTATTTATTTTTGCTGTTGTGCCCTGCCATCAGATTTATCTTTGGGAGCCTTATCTTAGGCAAAACTAAAGGTTGATGATACAGTTGAAAAGGGGATGATGCATTGATATCTGCTTGGTATTTCCCTGTTTTGTCTTTTATATTTTGTTGCGGGCTATTTTATCTTTTCTGTTGGGCTCATTTGGCTATGGGGGAGAGATGGTGTCAACAGTTAAGACAAAAAATGTACCAAGGATTGGACTGCTTTGAGCCATACAACGCAGTTCCTCCAAATGGAAGTAGCCAAAGCTGTCGCTTGGTAGACCTTACAGCGCAAACCAAAACGACAATTGATTGGAGTTGTATGAATTGATTGTGACTTTTATGGCATATCAGTGTTTACCCTGAAATGTGAAGGTTCTGCATTAGATAATGGAATGTATACATTGGATGTGCATAATAATTCCTCAGTATAAATGATTCTATAGTCTCTGTTGTCCGTAACTTTACCTTTGACAGGGGGCTTGAGATTACATTTCTTCATGACTAGACTTACCTTGATGAGTGTTTGAAGTTTTGTTTCAAGACCTTCTGGGTATTCATAAAATTGACCTGGTATCAAATGCCCAAAACCTACCTTTTTGTTATGTGATGGTTGATCAGGACATTATAAAAATGACATGGAGATGAAGAGAAGCTAGAAAGATCATCTCTAATCATGCAATCGAAAATCCCACCTTCCATATCTTCAGGTACATTCTCAAACCATTGGGGAATTTTGTTTATTTTGGATTGTTGGTTTATTTATTTATTTTTACTTTTGTTATTGAGGACTGGATGAAAATGATGCGCACATTGGGGAATTTTGTCATGCCCCAAGTAGCCCTTTGCATGGAGCTCAATCACACAGGTACATGTAGGGGATCCAATTGCTTGTCGATTAGGGAATCTTAAGGCGTTGTCGGAATTTGTGGTAGCACTCTGCAAAATAATGGTGCAGAGTTAGGTTTGCGTGTGGTGCTGGTTTACTCTGTCCAGTCCAACCATAAGAAACACTACTAGTTCATTTGGTCCATGCTGAGCCAGGCGTGCTGTGAATCTGGTTGGTCCGTGTCCTTGGTAGCTGCTAGGGCGTATGACACTCGCTATCAGGTTGGTTTGAGACACAGGTGGCTGCCTTGAAGTCCTTTTGCCCCCAGTTGCCATTGCGGTCCTCACATCAGGAGTAGAGTAGGCATTTAGAAGTGTCCATCTATAAAAAAGAACTGAACATCAGGTGTAGAGTAGGCATTTAGAATTGTCCATCTTTAAAAAATAGTGTCAGGGATCATCACATCTATTTTTCCCCTTAGAACAAGGCGCACGAAATAAATATTTTATGTAACGAAATAAATAGAGAGCAAGTCCAGCTGGCAATTGACAAGCTAATGAATTCAGCTGTTGGATAGGATGAGTAAGGCTCACTGTATTTATTATGCTTTGAGTATTACTATGTACTCGTACTGCAAATCTTAGATAACTTGGTCCAATTTTATGGTGTCTAAGAGCCCCATTATACATTAGGAATTTTAGAGTATCCGAACACTAGAGTTATTGTTAACAGAAGGATCCTCTTGGACAGAGCAATTGACTTGCTCAAAATTCTCGTGGGATGCATTCATATAAACCCAATTCCATAGGAGACCAAACATGAGCTCAATCCTGAAATCTAGAAAAGTCACATGCATTTTCTCCTTATCTTTGTCTTGCCTTGTTGCCCTCGGACCATTATTCATGTATTCTATATTTTGAACTCGCTGCATTCGAAAGGAGACGAGGGTTCTTGGAGTGCGTAGCCATGAAGCCATGAAGGCTCTAGCCACTCAAGCCACAGCCTCGGTGAAGCCAGAGCCAAAGCGACAGAAGTCAAGCCAGCGATCTTGCAAGTACGGCACACCGTTGCGTCGGGTCGTCGTGGTCATTGGCATCGGTCCTGGACGAGTGTTTACTCGGCACAGGTTGCTGTCCCATCGACAAGCTAGTTAGCATGCCTGCTTCAGAACATGCTTTGATTGAATCCTGTGATGTTCAGCTTCAGCTCCGGCGATGGATGTGCATGTACATCGGTATCGCTATGGGCATCACGGGTTGCCGTTGCGGTGTCATAACTGGGAGAATGTACTGGTTTTAAGGGAGGGGGGCGGATCGTGACTTCCGGACGGTCGGAATTCGTTGGGGGTTGCTCAATTCCGTCATAAATTCTGCCCATATTCATCGAAAGGTTCTTTCCTCTGGAGGGAAATGCTTCCCTTCTCAACATAGAAATACTCCCTCCATTCTACTCCATTCTTAAATATATGACGTTTAGGATAAGAAAATTATTTCATTTTTGAACTAAATAGCTTATCTTAAACGACATATATTCAAGAACGGAGGTAGTAAAGAAGTGCTCCGTACTGGCGATGAAAATATACGGGGTCGGTCAAATGTGACACTGAGCCACTCTTTCCTCCTTTTTCCTTCAATTGTATGAAAACATTTGCGGTTTTCCAAAGAAAAGTAGGGCATGGCCAAATAAGAAGCCCAACAATGCCGGTTTGTCTCGAGGTCAATAAAAAGTCTTTTTTAGGCAGGTCAATAAAAAGTCTGTTTCCAATTGTTTGTTCGAAGAATTTAACCATTCACTCATTAGAAAAAAAAAGAGGTGGTAACAATCTTGGTTCGTGTTCTTTCTCTGTGGAAATTCTTGCGTTCTTGCCTCTGCAAAATTCGTACGATGGCTAATGGATCGTGGAATAATCCTCACACCTCATCATGAATGATGTTTGTATCTCCACGAGAAATGAGACTAAGACTTAGGGAATGAGACTTTCTTGCACTTGAGCCAATGTTTGGTCAAATTAATGGAAGCAGCCTGGTACCTGTTTGTTGTCCTTTTGAGCTCACATGGAAGAAGAATGAAATGTCATGAGAAACCTAAACTCCGCAAGACTTATTTTTTTACATTAATTCCCATAAGAATTAAGAATGTAGAGAATTCTGGAAAGTGTTTGAATCCTAGAGAGAACTATATATATTTAAAAATACATCAAGAACTTCTACCGGTGTTCCAAACTTCGCACCATACGGTACTCAGGTGGCGGTACTTTGTCCAACGAGGTAGAGACGTAGAGTTGGCAGTTGAATCCCAAAGAGGAATGTTGGAATCGGATCATTCCGAGCCCTCGTGGCACTTCCAACCGCGCGAGATAACAGATAATGGGATCTACATAAAGCCATACCATTCTGCACCAACCCTGCACCACACGGAATAAATGGTGAACATTGCCGTCCTCTTCCCATTGCTCTGTCAAAATCTCCTTCCCATTGCTCTCTACTGTCACATTGCCATCCTCTTGCTTTCGTGCTACAGTACCAGAGGCATCGGGTGAGGTGGTAAAAAAAACAAAAGCCTCCATTATCGGCGAACACAACCCTTTACGTTGTTGTCACAACGTCAAACCGGCTCTTAGCATTCTTGATGGAGCCCAGTGCGGCTGATAGTGGCACAACGTGCAAAATGAGGCCGATCGGCGCATATCTCATGGTGCCGGAGGCCGGACTTTGACAACGGAGAGCATATGTTACAGTGGAGGTAGGGGTGAAAATGGATCATGACCCTTTGTCTTTTTCACAATTCAACTTGATTCTAGCAAATTTTGGCTTAAAAACTGTAGTATTTTGACCCGATTCTAATTGGGTCTAATTTTTAAAATTTCTATTATAAATTTCAGGACCCTTTTACCACCCCTGAGCCCTGAGTGGAGCTCGGTGAAAGACTCAAAAGTGGCGATGAAACCTGAAACTAGCAACGAGACCTTGCAGAGATGAGGCTCCATGGCTCAGAGCTAAATTGCTCAGAGCTAAATAAACATGGCCGGAATTAGATAGATGGGCCGGGTAGGAGTACGCCATACGCGTGCGACGTGGCGCACGGATGACCATTGGATGCGCTAAGTCTAACGCGCGCGGGGTCGCGCTCGCGCGGAGCGCGCGACCCTCGCGGCCCACGGCCCACGGCCGCTCGCGTCGCCGCCGCGCCGCTGCCGCTGTCTTCTCCGGCGCCGGCACCATCAGGTTAGTGCCCGGGGTTAGGGGGCGGGGTTGCTGGGGGGAGATCCACCGCCACCGGACCTAGAAAGGGGGTCGGGGGGGCGGCGGCCGGCCCGGCGGGGGCGACGGGCGCCGGGCGGAGGGCCGGGCGGCGATGGCGCCGCCGGCCGGACGGTGGGAGATCCCCGGTGGGCGGTGCTGGCAGCGGGGGTGGAGGGGACGGAGGAGAAACGGCGGCCGGCGAGGTTAGCGTCGGCCGCGGCGGTCGGCGGCGGCGGAGGCGGCCGGAGCCGGGGGAGGTGCAGGCGGCAGGGGCGGAGAGGGTGCCGGCGAACACGAACGACGGGTTAGCGTTGGGCCGTGGAGGTGGGCGGCGGCGGAGGCGGCGGAAGCCGCCGGAGTTGGAGGAGGTGGGCGGCGGCGGGGGCTGCGGCGGCCACGGCGGCGGGTCGCACGATTCCCTAACGCGCGACCCGTCGCGCGATAGCCCGGTCCCGTTGGATGGCCTTCATCCGGCCGTGGGGCTTGGTCGTTCCCAGCGCTCAGTCTCACAGCTTGCTACGGACAAGACGCCGTTCTTAGCCGGCCAATCAGACGGTCCCAGAAAATTTTTAGAGAGAGGAGAGAGAAAGGGCCGGCTGCCCTCTCTCTGTCTCCCGTCTCTCTTCCTCTGCTCATTTGGCATCTGCCCTGCTCTCCAAACACCAACTAATTTTGCCGCCCCATCACCCAGCCATTCCAGTCTCTCTCTCCACATCTTTAAAACCGCCACCTCCAGAGGCCACCATAGTTGGTCACCCACCTCTCCTCTCCCTCTCCCTCCTCTCCTCCTCTTCCAGTCCCCCACACTCTGTTAATTCCACACTCACAATGGCCAAGCCGCGCAAGAACAGCACCGCCGCCGCCGCCGCCACAGCCGCCAACAGCAACAGCGCCGCCAGCACCGGCAACAACGCCGCCGGCGACCTCGCGGCGCGCGCGAAGCCGAAGCGCACGCGCAAGAGCGTGCCCCGGGAGTCCCCCTCGCAGCGCAGCTCCATCTACCGCGGCGTCACCCGGTGAGTTGAGTTGGCAACCTTTTCTGACGCGCGCCATGGCGCCGACAGCCCGCCGCTGCGAATAATCACCCACTGATCGCTGGCTTCTCCGGTGACCCGGCCGGCCGGCGGCGTGCAGGCACCGGTGGACGGGGCGGTTCGAGGCGCACCTGTGGGACAAGAACAGCTGGAACGAGTCCCAGAACAAGAAGGGCAAGCAAGGTCAGTGCACTGCATGGTTAATCCTCCTCCTACTGTCTCTGCTCTCTGAATTATTTACCGCTAGCCGGGGGCGACGGTCCCCAGCCAGAATCACGGTGCCCTGTCGTCTGATCCTCCAAGCAAGCAGCCACATAAAAAAAAACTGTGCATAGCATAGGAGTAGCTTGTACTGCTAATGTTTGACATAAACATGCATAGGGTTTAAGCTGACCCTTGTCAGTGAAAAAGCTTATTTAATTATAGCAGCATCTAGTATTTGATTAAGTGGGATTGATTCAGAAGAGGACGTACATACTCTGACCATCTTGTTCTTGCTGCTCTTTTGTTGTTGGTGCATGCAGTTTACCTCGGTGAGGCTCTCGAGTCACGGCCTTGGCATGACACGAGGGAGGAGGAGCTAGCTTACACTCCTCTCTCTCTCTCTCTCTCTCTCTCTCTCTTTCTCTCTCTCTCTCCCTCCCTCCCTCTCTAAAAAAGAAAATCAAAGCTAATCTTGTCGGGTTAAGCCGCGCTAATGGCGTGCGTGTGGCATGCAGGCGCGTACGACGACGAGGAGGCAGCGGCGCGGGCGTATGACTTGGCGGCATTGAAGTACTGGGGCCCCGACACCATCCTCAACTTCCCGGTACCGCCAAAATTCATTGGTCCCACGCGCCAGCACCAGCCCAGCACCATTATTCATGCACTTGAGTATACAGTTTTGCCTGGCTCTGCTCTTAGGCACCTCGTGACATTTTCAGGCGTCCACGTACGAAGAGGAGCAGAAGGAGATGGAGGGGCAGTCAAGGGAAGAGTACATCGGATCCTTGAGGAGGTAACTCTGATAAGATCACAAAGTTCTTTTAATTTTTGGCAAGAAACTCAGTTATCATTTTGTGTGTGTGTTTTTATTTTTTAAAAGAATACTACTAATTAATTCCATGGGAATTTTATTGGTGCTGCCGAATCACACCCCCATGTTTAACCAAATAATCAGGTCCATGAAATTTATCCACAGGAAAAGCAGTGGGTTCTCAAGAGGTGTCTCGAAATACCGAGGTGTCGCGAGGTAATTCCCGCGGTCCTAGAATTCTTTTGCTCCGAACGAGGCCTAAGTACATGTATACAGTAGAATTAGATTTAAATTTAAATTATTAATCTTTATATACAGACATCACCACAACGGGAGATGGGAGGCGAGGATCGGTCGCGTTTTCGGGAACAAGTATCTCTACCTCGGCACCTATGGTAAATCCATTTCCCTTGCGAAACAAACCATCTTTGCTGAATATACAACGCTACTACAAAATAATATAAAACTTTAATTTCTTTATTTAATCGAAATCCATGAGCTTCACAAAGTGCACTAATTTTTCGAGCTACATAACATAAAGTGCACTAAATTTTCGAGCTGCATAACATAAAGTGCACTAAATTTTGGAGTCATGAATTATGGTCCCGTACTTGGAGTCTGCCAAGCCAAATCTGAGTAGTGTTAAGGGCAAGTTGCTCGGGCAACTGTACATCAGCCTACACCCTCTAGAGGAATGTGTGTGGCTGTGGCCCCCGGTGACGAATGTGCCCTCGATCGGTCACGTACGTCGGGTACGAATTGATTGATCATATGAATTCCCAACCAATTCCTGCATCCCCTGACGGCAACGGCCCCGATTAGACTCCAGCAATGGCGCGCGCAGGCCACGTGTTCCGAGTGCTAAACCACCTGTTTGGAATGCTGGGATTCATATTTGCCGTAATTCGTTCTACTGTAATACGGATTAGCTAGCCCGTGATGGCGAAGTTTGGGAGATCTACATGGAAGCAGTTGGGTTTGGGGTAGAGCGGAGCATGAGCATGAGCCATTTGGGCCATCGGCAGCGACTTGAATTCTGGTTAGTTGGGGGATTTAGATGCGGTGACAGTGAGTGATCTCTCACCCAGAGTGAGGTGAGGTCAACGTCGACGGCGAGGGCCAGCACCAGCAGGAGCCTGTGCTGCTCTGCACCTGTCGGAGCCTACATCCATTAAACACGGGGATTAGCGCATTTAATTCGCTTTAAAGAGGTACAGTACTCTTCTCCGGTGGATCAAACATCGACACGACGGCCGGCCGACGAGTGTATACTGTGTTCTCACTGAACTGTCGCTAGCACGGCACACGGATGCAGTTGCACGTACTAATCCTCTACTGAAAAAAATGAGAGAGATGTTCCTGCGAAAATGTTTGGAGTTTGTACAGATAATCGCGCCATTTTTGGTGCTGATGAAGGTTTTTGTTGTTTTTTGGTGGGTGCGCGCCGGCGGCATGCAGCGACGCAGGAGGAGGCGGCGATGGCGTACGACATGGCGGCGATCGAGTACCGGGGCCTGAACGCCGTCACCAACTTCGACCTCAGCCGCTACATCAAGTGGCTCCGCCCGGGCGCCGACGCCGCCGCGCGGGACCCGCACCCGATGCTGGCCGGCCTGGCGCAGCTGCCGCCGGCGGACGACGCCGCCGCGTTCGGCCGCCGGGGCGCGGAGTTCCCGCTGCCGCCGAGGACGTCGCTGGGCCACACGCCGACGACCTCGGCGCTCAGCCTGCTGCTGCAGTCGCCCAAGTTCAAGGAGATGATCGAGCGCACGTCGGCGGCCGAGAGCGGCGCCACCACCACGTCGTCGTCGTCCTCGCCGCCGCCGACGCCGACGCCGACGCCGTCCCCGTCCCCGCCGCCGCCGTCAACGCGGCAGCAGCATCAGGAGGCCAAGGGCGGCGGCGGCGGCGGCGGCGGCTCGCCGCAGTGCAGCTTCCCGGAGGACATACAGACGTTCTTCGGCTGCGAGGACGTGGCCGGCGTCGACGTGGACGCGCTCTTCTTCGGCGACCTCGCCGCGTATGCGTCGCCGGCGTTCCACTTCGAGCTGGAGGACTTGTAGCTCGTCGTCACACTCGGTTACATTGTAGTAGGCCGTAAATCGCTTTTTACTCCATCTGTTCTTTTTGTCGATAGGGAGAATCGGGATCGGGTCACCACTAGATGTGAACCTGCTGGAAATGGTGAGGGAAAGCAAACAAGAGGAGGAAAGGAAGTAGCACAGGCCACAGGCAAGACAGCGCCTAGTCTGTTGAGAGAATTTTACAGTGGTAGTGAGATATTTACTGAACAATTAAGATTGTATTATTTTTTTTCACCTTGGTAACCTGAGGTAGAGTGAGTGTGCGCGTGTGTTTGAGAGAGTGAGATTGTTTCATTTGTTTCATTCCTGAATCCTGACAAAAAGAAAAACAGCAACCATATATATATACATAATTCATAAACATGCCTGATAATTTGTTTTCTCCTAAGAAAAGTGCAGCATATGTTGTCATCAGTAACCTTGCATTGCTTCACATGTTTGGTCCTTCCTCCTGAGCAATCCTGTCGGTTAGTAGGCTGGTCTCTATCTCTCTGAAACCTTGCCTCAGCATTCGAATTCAGAATATTTGCAGCCACTCATATCATACGGACGCGATTAGAGGAACGACTTTACAGCCACCCATAGAAGTACTACGTCCTTGGAGTGCACGTGTGCCGGCGCAGTTCTGTCGTGCCGGAGCAGGGCGACCACGGCGGCAATGTGCTCCCCGTCAGATCTGTGAGTACAATGGCTGGCAGTCTGGCACTCGCAGTCGAAAAATGACTCTGTGACCCGGCACTGAGTACAATGGAAGATCTAATCGCGTCCACACAAGCTATATCGAGATATGTGCACGTTTGTCTCTTCCTCATGTATTACAGATGTATTTCATTTTTTTAAACCATGTCAGATACACGTAAGAGCAACTCCAACAGTTCTCCTTTCCCTCTCCCCTTTCCCTGTATTTCTGATTAAAGGGGATTAAGAGAAAAAAAATACACCTCCAACCGACTCTCTTTCTATTTCCCTTTCCCTATAATTTTTTCTCAATTCCCTTTGATCCTTCCCCTCTCCCCAATAGAAAGGGGAACAGTCCCTCTCCCCTTTCCTGTACCCAGCCGCCTGCCGCGTGACTCGGCGCACCACTGCTTGCCTACGCCCGTCCAGCGCGCCGCCGACCACGCGCACGCCGGCCACCCCGCGCCACCTCACTGTCGGCTGCTCGCGCTCTTCACTGCGCGAACGCCGTCCGCCCCGCGCCCCTCACCCGTCGCCGAGCGCCGGCGGCCGACCCCACAAAGCTGGCCGCCGCGCTCCGCGTGCCGTCCGTGCGACGCCGGCCGCTGCGCTCCTCCTGCCGCCCGCGCATCGCCGGCCACTCGCGTGTCACGACGCTAGTCGGACGGATAGCTGGAGAGGTGTTCGCCGGCGACGCGCCAGGCGGTGAGAGCGGTGGCGCCGTCTCAAGCAAGGAGAAGGAGACAGAAGTGGGTTTAGGTTTAGAGTTCTGTGTTCATCGATGCCCCAACCCGTCTCAGCGTTCGACCATAAGTGTTACGACGCAGCAGCGATACACGGCCCATATGGCCCATCATTGGCTCGCAGGCCAGCTACTCCTATTACATGGCCTTAGGCCCAATGGCGGTCCAGTAGTGGTCCTGACATCGCCTCCCCCTGAAGACACAGCTTGCCCTCAAGCTGTCAGCTGTGGACAACTGCGGCGCACCACATCCCGCTTCTCCCAGGTTGCCAACTCCTGTGGCCACTGAGACCACTGTACCAACACAAAAGGAACAGCAAAATTTCCAACTAACTGAAGACGAGAAGAGAGTACCTTAGTTGGCTGCTGCGACACTTCCAGTGCCAGTAATTGCAGATGAGCATCTGTGCTGACTGTCGCTTCAGGTGGAATAGCCTTCTTACGCTGAGAGACATGGATAACAGGATGAATTTTGCTAGTAATCGGCAGCTGTAACTTGTATGCTACCTTACCCACTTTCTGTAAGATTAAGTAAGGGCCAAAATATTTGTAGGAGAGCTTGTTGTTCGATCTGGGCACCACCGATTGCTGAATATGTGGTTGCAATTTGAGATAGACCCAGTCACCAACTTCAAAAGATCTTTCTTGGCGGTGTTTGTCTGCTTGAAATTTCATTCGCTGCTGAGCCTAAAGAAGGTGTTGCTGAATGATTTGCAGCATCTGTTGGCGATCTTTCAACCAGGTATCTAAATCAGGAACAGTGCATGTGTCCTGAGTAGAAATACCAAAATGCCTTGGTGGCTGCCCGTACAATACTTCAAATGGTGTTTTCCCATGAGATGAGTGATATGTTGTATTGTACCAATACTCAGCCAAAGCTAACCATGCAGCCCATTTAGTTGGACAAGCCTGCACCATACACCTCAAGTATGTTTCTAAGCACTGGTTAAGACGCTCAGTCTGCCCATCAGTTTGAGGATGGTAGGCTGAGCTCATGTTTAAAGTAATGTCGGACATTTTAAACAACTCTTGCCACAAATTACTAGTAAAAATCTTATCTCTATCCGAAATGATCATTTGAGGTAACCCATGCAACTTGTAAATGTGATTCATAAACTGTTGAGCCACTCTAAAAGCTGAATAGGGGTGTGCAAGAGGGATAAAATGACCATACTTGGATAACTTATCGACCACCACAAGGATGGTGTTGAAAGATTTGGACTTGGGCAGACCCTCTATAAAATCCATGCTAATGGTATGCCAAGCATGACTAGGCACTGGCAGTGGTTGTAACAACCCAGGCAGCCTATTGTGTTCAGATTTTGCTTTAGAACATACCTCACAATTGGTGACAAACTTTGTGATATCTTGCTTCATGCCAGCTCAAGCAAAGAGTGACTTGATCTTGTGATATGTAGCATTGATGCCACAATGCCCACCCAAGCCACTACTGTGTAATGCTAACAGAATAGCCTGATGTGCTTCTGTATGGTTCCCCAACCATATTCGCCCTTTGTATTTGATCACACCATCAACTAAGGAGTACCCTTTTTCATTTGTTCCAGCGATTGCTAGTTCTTTCAGCAATGCTTTGGCAGCTTCATCCTCTTGATACCCCTCAATTATCACCTCTAGCCACTTGGGCTTGCTGGTGGATATAGCATTCAGCTGAATTATATCATCAGAGACAGGAATCTATCTAGACAGGGCATCTGCTGCCTTGTTTTCCAAGCCTTTTTGTAAACCACTTGATATTGCAGTCCTAACAGTCTAATGAAAGCCTTTTGCTGCATACCTTGCTGAAGCTTTTGCTCCCCCAAATGCACTAAGCTTCTGTGATCTGTTAGGATAGTGAACTTCTTGTGTTGCAGATATGACTTCCATTTAGTGACTGCCAATATAACTGCCATACACTCCTTCTCATAGGTGGATAGAGCTTGTGCCTTTATGCCCAATGCTTTACTAAGGTATGCAATGGGATGCCCTTGCTGCATGAGAACAGCACCAATACCCATTGCAGAGGCATCAGTCTCCACTGTGAATTCCTTGGTAAAGTCAGGGAGAGCCAATACTGGAGAAGAAATCAAGGCTTGCTTCAAGTTGTCAAAGCTCAGCTGATGTTGGGGTGTCCAAACAAATGAAGTGTTCTTCTTTAACAGATCTGTAAGTGGCCAACTCATCACTCCATAATTACGGATGAATTTTATGTAGTATCCAGACAAACCCAGGAACCCCCTCGGTTGTTTGACATCTGTTGGTATTGCCCAATTTTGCACGGCCTGTATTTTGGCCGGGTCTGTTGCCACTCCCTGTCCACTAATTATGTGACCAAGATACTCCAATTGTGGCTGAGCAAATGAGCATTTAGACCTTTTCAGAAAAAGCTGATGTTGCTGCAGAATAGCAAATACATCCTGTAGGTGCTGCTTATGCTCTTCTAATGTCCTACTGTAAATTAGGATATCGTCGATAAACACCAACACACACTTCCTCAGCAGATCTGCAAATATGGTATTCATCACAGCTTGGAACGTTGCGGGGGCATTGGTTAAGCCGAAGGGCATGACTCGGAACTCCCAATGTCCGTGATGTGTGCGAAAGGCCATTTTCTGCTCATCTGCTGGTGTCAATCGAATTTGATGGTAACCAGACCGCATGTCTAATTTGGTGAACCAGCTAGCACCTTTCAATTCATCCAGTAACTCATCGACTATAGGAAGGGGGTATTTATTCTTGACGGTTATAGCATTTAGCTGCCTATAGTCGACACAGAACCTCCAGGAACCGTCTTTCTTTTTAACCAACAGTACCGGTGAAGCAAACGGGCTGGTGCTAGGACGGATAATACCATTCATCAACATTTCTTTGACTTGTCTTTCAATCACGTCCTTTTGTGTTGGAGAATACCGATAGGGTTTCACATTCACTGGCTGGACCCCTGGAATTAGTGGAATCTGATGGTCAAAAGGCCTGCTTGGAGGTAAACTTGCTGGATCTTGGAACAAGTGGTCATGTTGAGCTACCACTTGAGCAATCTCAGGTGCTATAATATCTTCTGACTGCTGGTCCACAATTGATGATAATTGAACCAACTGAGCCACCCCTCCTTTCTTCAATAAGCCTTTCAATTTTCGGCTGGGTAATTTAGTGCAGGAGGATGTACAATCCTTGACTCCATGAAGAGTTACCCTCTTGCTGTTGTAATTAAACCTCAGAATTTTACGCTTCCAATGAATCCACATAGGGATGAATTGCTCGAGCCAATCCATGCCGAGGATCATATCATAGTATGGAAGGTCAAGCACCCTTGCTGAAGCAGTGAAAGTCTGACCCTGGGTCAACCATACTATGTCTTTAACCTGCTGGTGACTACTCATGGTACCCCCACTTGCAACAGTGACCTTAGCTTCAGGAGCTTCCACAGTATGTAACCTCAGGTCCTGAACTGCCTTACTGCTAACAAAAGTGGCAGAACTGCCAGAGTCCACCAACAGCAAAATTTCTTTGTTCTGAATTCGACCTTGAAGGTGCACTGTTTTTCTGCCCTAAACACTTTCTGCTGCACACTGAGACAATACCAGTAACTCTTCCTCACTAGATTCGTCCTCCACCACAACTTCTTCCTCAAAATCTTCAGTGGGTAAAGCTGCAAAGAACTCCTCCATAATTTGCAAAGTAATCTGAGGTGGGCAAGTATGATTGCGGCCCCATTTTTCCCCACACTTCATGCACAACCCCATCTTCTTGCACTGAGTCATAAGAGCAGACAGCTTGTCATCCCTTTTAAAGTTGACAGGGGTCTTGGCCTCACTTGGTGGAGGTCCCAACAAGCTCGGCGATGAGCTTGATGTGGGAGTTGTCTTGTCAACAGACTTGGAATAGCTTCTGGTGTTCTTGGGCAGGTACCTCACTTGAGAGGCTTCCAACATCTCTTCCTGCATAAGGGCCAGAGATACAGCGGCATCAACAGTCCTAGGCTTGTGTAATAACAATGCATTTCTAATGGTGTATTTCAAACCATCCAAAAATTTCTGAACAAAAAAGACTTCATCCAGGTCTTTGTTATGGACAAGAACCCGGTGCCTTGCTTGCTCAAATCTTCCTGAATACTCTAACACATCACTGGTTTGTTTAATGTGCAAAAGATCTCTCATATAGTTATGGTAAAGGTCTTTGCCAAACTTTTGCTCCACAGCAATACAAAGTTCAGGCCAACTATCTACTGTGTGATGTGCTTCATAAGTTTGTAACCAAAGAGCAGCATTACCCCTAAAGGTAATGGAGGCAAAGGGTGCCCAGAGATGAGCAGGCATAGGAAAAATGGAGAAATATTTTTCACATTGCTCATGCCACAACCTGGGATGTTCCCCATAGAATTTTGGGAAATCAAGTTTAGGTGGCTTGTAATCACAGTGAGGTGTGTAAGTAGGGTGAGGTTTAGTGCTGGACTCGGGGAGATCAACCACAAAATGGGTAGGTTTAAGCTGTTGATTCTCACCATTGCCCAGGGCGATCTGGGTGGTCGGAGACCCCGCAGAGACACCCTGGAGACTTGTTTCGACGCGGTGGCCCTTGGCCCGCCCCTCTTCCTCGCGCGACGGGGCCGATGGCGGGGCAGCTGAGGATGCTGACTCCAACGCCGACATGCGCGACTTGAGATCTTGAATCTCCAGGGAAATTTCCGTGGAGACCTTGTTCGCCTGCTTTGTCCATGAGGTCAGCCCGTCGACGGCGGCGGTGACCTTGAGTTGTGCCTTCTGAATGTCCTGAACCGCGGTGACGAGAAGCGCGATCTGGTCCTCAGCGGCACCCATCCTTGTCATGAGGGTTGGCGCCAGTGTGGTCTTCTTCCCTCGAGGTTGAGGTTGCAGCGGTGGTGGTGGTGGTGGTGGTGGTGGTGGTGGTGGTGGTGGGCGGATCTGGTGAAGCGGTGGTGGTGACCGGAACCGGTAACTTGGCTCTGATAACCAAATGTCACGACGCTAGTCGGACGGATAGCTGGAGAGGTGTTCGCCGGCGACGCGCCGGGCGGTGAGAGCGGCGGCGCCGTCTCAAGCAAGGAGAAGGAGACGGAAGTGGGTTTAGGTTTAGAGTTCTGTGTTCATCGATGCCCCAACCCGTCTCAGCGTTCGACCATAAGTGTTACGACGCAGCAGCGATACACGGCCCATATGGCCCATCATTGGCTCGCAGGCCAGCTACTCCTATTACATGGCCTTAGGCCCAATGGCGGCCCAGTAGTGGTCCTGACATCGCGCAACGTCGGCTGCAGCGCGCCGCCGGCCGCCCGTGCGGCGCCGTCCGCCTGCGAGCCGCACGCTGCGTGCGTGCCAGCCACCGCCCGCGCAAGAACGTGCTCAACGCTGGTTCTCGACTCTCGTTGTTGTTGGATGATTCCGGCGGCCCAACATGCAAACATCAGCGTAGCAGGCTGCAAGCCATATTCATGTCAAATCTGTAGCTACAATGACCGGCGATGGATGGCTGCAGATCTTTCATGGTGATATGATCTCATAGCTCTGGATCTGATGATTGAGTTACTGTATTTGTATTGACAGAGTCTGAGCTACTGTTGCTTGTAGTGCATCCCCTTTGGGTGCTAGGACTGGATGTTGTATCCTGTTACGTTACAATCAATCGAATGAAAAAAAATGCTGCTACTTGGTGCTGCAAAATGATTTCCCTGTTAGCTGCAAAGTTGATTGCTTGACTGTGAATGATACTATCTGATTGAGCTACTATTTGATGGATTACCCATTGTGATATAGAAATAGTCCTCTTATATTTTCTTCCTCATCTCTCTCTCTTTGTTTTGCAGAACTGGTGTCCTGAATTCCTGATGTGTTAAACTCGGACAGTCTAGTGTGTCCAGTGACTTTTGAAGTTGTAGCATGGGTTTTGGGTGTAGGCTTTGATATAGGTTCCGGAGAGTTAAATAAAGCTCAGATATTTTTTATGCTAAATCATAGAGTATATTGTTATGCTTCTGGTCATGTCTGTGCATCAAATTGCAAAGCTTCATTATGGAGCTGCATTAATGAATTCTTTGACATGATCATGGCCCTGTTGATGTTGTTAGACAACAATAACAATGCAATGTGTTGCATCAGCTGCAGCTATATTACAATTTACAACCCCTTGCAGTCTGTATGTGAGTGCACCTGCAATTCTTCGTTGCCGTACAGAATTGCTTGCTACTTGCTAGATTTTGGCAGAATCTGGTAAGTTTTTTATTTGGGAAGCCAAGATTTTGGTAGTGAACCTGCTCAATAAACCACAAATTTCAACTAAATCATAGAGTTATGATTTATTTAAAATTTGCACATAACGAGAGATTTAAGCCCTTCCATGTTCCAAGCAAAATGGCAGCTGTTTTCAGGAAAAAGAAAGCACACAAATTATTCAGAGTAAAAAGCCTGTCCAAGAACACTGTATTGACTTTTTGTCAGATCTCTGGTCCCATTCAAATGATCAACAACGTAAAGTTTGATCTCGTCTCCATTCAATATTTCTGCTGATGTTCACACATATAGGATCGCCATATACTACATCAAACAGCTCTGTTTGAAGTGAAGAGCATGGACAACCACAACCGAACATTAGAACACTACAGACTCTGCCTCGACAAGCTGAAGGCGCCAGGTCACCACGCCCTGCTTCAGTAAGCTTCGTGATCCTGAAGCATTCAAGCAAAACACTTCAGCCACAAAGATCAGTGATATGTGCAACGTTCTACTCCGTTTGAATTAAAAATTACTATATCGATTCTGAGTAATACAGTACTTTAATGAATATGTTGCTTTTAAAATGATAAGACACGAGTTAGAAAAATAATTACATAAAGCTTATCGACACGTTGTTTGAAGCACCATTTAAATATTGACCTATGTTTGTCTCAGTCATTCTTATATGTACCTCGTTAAAGATTAGATACACATTCACGACATGAAGATATATGTTGATACATCTCGCATCTGTATATATAAAGTGTTTATTTTATTATCATATGCTGATATGACTTAAATAGAGAATCTTCACTGTTTTAGGTCTAGTGAAACGTGACAGTGTTTATTATTATATTTCTCTGAAGTACATCAAATATAGTTAAATATATAGATGATAGATGGAGTACATTCCCTGAGAGTGCTTATTATTATATTTCTTTAAAGTACATCAAATATAGTTAAATATATAGATCGGAGTACGTAATATTCTGCTACACAAATGATTATGTACTATCACGTCATTGAGGTACAAGCTTTTTAGATGGTACAAGCTTACATGTATAGATTTTTTTTCACTAGCAATTAACTACACAAAAACCAAATAAATTAATTTTAAATATAATCCATCACAGCTCACAAGATGCATAAAAAACAAGCGGCACTAGATTGAAAAAATGAGCAGGTACATATGTATATGTATAAACTAATTAACTTATATATACAGGTAAAAACTGACATAAAATAATTCTTACAAATAACAACATTAATAAGAGGTCCAACATTTTAATGGGCGACGATCAGAAAAATGACCCAAGGCATCAGACGTCCTTCTTAGCCTAAATCCTTCTTGAATTACAAAAGTGTCTGGCTGCACGCATACATACATATGACATCTAGTGGACTTTCTCAAAACAAGTTTGATCTCTTCTTTCTCTGATAAAATTTACAAAATCGGCTAGTAGAGCACAAAAAAGAGTACCATACATTATAATCAGGCGGCAATACTTGCTGCTCACCCATGTGAATCCGACAGGTATAAGATTTCAGCACCATTCCCTTCTAGATGTACTACGTTGATCTTATTATTGGTGTTCAAATCTGTCCTACAGAGCAGTACAACACAGCATGTTACGTTAAACTTCACTGAACTGGCAAACAAGTATTTACGAAGAGAGCAAATTAGTAGCAGCTAGTTATCAGCACGACATTTATAGATTGCTTTTGTTTCACTAGCATGAAAACAATCTGGAATAAATAAAGAGTAAAATGCACCACAAGCCCCTTAAGTTGTCGAGCTGTGTCATCCAGGTCCACCAACTTTGAAAACGCATTTTTGGGTTCCCAAACTTGCTAATCGTGTCAAATAGGTCCAAATCTTGATTAATCGTGCTCATTTATTCTAATCCATCTTGTCATCCTATCCTCCTCCCCTGCCCCATCCTCCCTCTCCCTGCACCGTCGGCCCCTCCCTCCCTCCCCGCGCCGCCGCCACTGCTCCCTCGCCCGCGGTGCTCGAGCTCAAGGCCATCGCCTCCAGCGACGCGCCCAGCGCCTTGACCCCGCCCCGTCGCCCCGTCTCTGTCTCTCTCTCGCTCACTTTCACCCTCTCTCTCGCAGCTCTCTCTCTCTCTCTTACTGAAGCGCCGCCGCTCGACGCTGTCCTGCCGTTCCACTGCACCCCTGCCTCTCCCGCTCCCCCAATCGCCTTCCCTCGAGCTCCTCTGCCTCCTCAGTGGAATACAACGCCTATCGGAGCTCCTCCTCGCCGCCATTGTCGCCCACCGAGTCTCCATGGCCGCCGCCGCGAACCTCACCGCCGGCAGCCCCACTCGCACCTTCTCCCCCTGATTCCGCTACACAGGTAGACTCGCCGTGATGCGTGGATGCTCGCGCGCTCGTCCTTGAGCCGCCATAATCGCCGCTTCGCCCTTGCCGTCGCACGCCGAGCCGCCGGTCCGCCATTAATGGCGAGACCGAAGCTCTGAGGTGCTGGCCCCGGCTGTCTGCCTCATCGTCGCGCTCACCGTCCTGGCGCGTCCCCACACTGTGCGCATCCCGCTCAAAGGCCGCCGCGTCTTCGTCACGGGCGGCTCTAGCGGCATTGGGCTCGCCATGGCGGCGGCCGCGGCGCGGGACGGCGCGCGGTTTCCATCCTCTGTCGCGATGCCTTCTTCTTCTCCGCCAGCGGTGGGAAGAGCACTTCCTCGTCGCCTCGCCTCACCGGCCAGCCGCCCGGGCGGGAGCAGGAGGGCACATGGCGGCGCGGCGTGGGGCGAGCGCGTGGCGGGCGGCTATAGCGCGCGGAGGGAGAAGCTGCAGGACGGAGGCCGGTGTCGCGTGGGAGGAGGTGGAGGGCTGTATCGCGCGGGAGGAGGCGACGGCGCCTGACGGCACGAGCACGACGGTGCCCTGGTGTGGGAGGGCGGGCCGACCGACGGGACGTTGCTGCTCTCGAGCATCGAGGCGAGCGCCGACGGGCCCGACCTGGGGACCAGCATGAGCTGACTCCCCGTGCCATGGCCTGGTCGTTGAGGATGGGGAACGGGGGAGGAGGAAGCCGGGGAACGGTGAGGACCAGCGGGGTGGAGCCACGGCGGGGACGGGCAGAGGAGGATAGGATGATAGGAGGGATTAGAATAAATGAGCAAGATTAATCAAGATTTGGACCTATTTGACTCGATTAGTAAGTTTGGGGACCCAAAAATACGTTTTCAAAGTTGGTGGACCTGGATGACATAGCTCGACAAGTTAAGGGGCCTGGGGTGCATTTTACTCATAAATAAATATAAAGGTAGAAGTGTTTCAGCAATCTGCTCTGGCTGACAGCCTCATTTAGCATCAAGTTCTAGCCAATGGCAGCATCGACACATGTACCACTTAGGCAATTTCAACAGAAATAGATATAGTAAAACAACATTATAAATTTTAGAAATAAACTTTAATAACCAGAATCAAGAGTTAACTTGGCATGCACAATTTCTGTATTTTTTTAGTCTAGTTATATAAATTGTACAAGGCAACACATTTATGAAGAGAGCAAATTAGTAGTATCTAGTTAACACCACAACATTTATGGATTACTTTCTTTCACTAGCGTAAAAAATATTCTTGAATAAATAAATAAAGGCATAAGTACAATTCAATTTGGCACATAACTAGTTCCAATATTTTGCATGAAGTTTAGGAGAGAAGATAGGAAATGCAACACACAGAAATCATGCGTGGATCCATGCGTGATGTATCAAAATTTCATTAACAAATGGAGTAGGTCATGTGATAAAACCTCAAGTTCCGTTCGTGTAGGCCTCCGCTCTCCAGCAAAGCATAGCAAAAGGCTGCTCCATCTTCTCTTCCTCAAATCGGCAAGCACAGGGTGAATCTCCTCTCTTTCTCTCAGCTATTTATTATCCACGCACAGCAACATCAAGCCAGCAGTAGTAGCAGCTCCTCCATCTGCTCTGTTTCCCCATCACAGCTGCACATCCCCTCCCTCTCTGGTCCCTCCATCTACTTTATCTGAGACAAAGAAAGATACGGAACCAAAACGAATAGATCAAGAACACATGAGCTGCTAGGAACAAGATTAAATGAAAATTATTTTCTGTAGCTTACCTAACTCCGAGGACCTTGGCGTCGGCCATCTTGTTCAGCGCGAGAACTGCCTCTGTGGTGCTGAAGTACGGCGTGCTGCCGGCACCAGAGCTCCCAGCCAGCACAACTACGCGAAGGGCGCGATGGGATTGTCGTCGCCACTCGCCAGGGTCGTAGCTGCAGCCTGCAGGGCATGGGGATTTAGAGCTGCTGCCCCACAGGGTTGGAGACGTGGTTGCCGACGACGACAGCGCCGGGCTTCACCATCAACAGGGTGTGCCGCGGGGAAGACCGAGGCAATGGATCCACGCGGTGCGTGAGGTCGCCGACGGCTCCGCGTGGCCACTTGCTTGCGGAGGCATGTATTGCCTGATTTTGCCTCGCCCTGCAGGGCCCGCCCGCGGTGTACCTGCATAATGGTAGCCGGCGATGCCGCCGCCGTCGAGTAAACACGGATCCGATGCCGTGACTTCCCGATCCGGATCTAGGACCACGTCAACCGGATCTGGTGCCGGCGAGGTGACCTCCGTCACAACCATCTCCGATGCACCGCAGCACCGCGATGCACCGCAGCACCGCCCTACAGCATCACCACCGTCAAGGTGTGCTTGACTCCGACCACGCGACCAGCGCCACCTTCGCAGCGCACAGACCCCGCCACCTCCGACGGCCGGGGCGGCGCCACCTCCGACGGCTGCGACGGCGGCGGCGACGGAGCCAGGAGAGACGGGACGGAGAGAGAGGGGAGGAGAGAGAAGGGGAATGGTTCAAATAATTTTGAAATGTGGTCTGAGACGAGGGGTCGCTGTTTTTACTATTCGATCCAAACTCTCGGTGTATTAAAATATGGTCGATGCAGCGTGTGGAACTGAATCCAATGAGTATTGTATAGCATAGCGCATGGGAGTATAAAACAGTCGCCTTTGTACATGATGGGATATAAATCAGAAGACTCTGTTCAGGACACAGATCTCGGGGTGCTACAGGTACATGATTCAAGGGTACAGATAGAGTCTATCCCAGTACTCTGGGACTATGAATCTTCGTTCAGGAGCAATACAGTGTGTGGCTGGAAACGAAATGGTCAGTCGCTGGGTCACTCCTTCACTGTCGCGGCGTCACTGGCTAACTCGTCCGGAGCGCTTTCCACACCGGGGTCGTTTTGCCGCCGTGGGGCATCCCGTGGCAGCAGCTCCGTCGGCGAAGCTAGCTGACCGTGCGCCAGCCACTCGTTCTGGACGGCGAATGGTGCTGAGGCTAACAGTTCCAGAATTCTCGCTTCTAAATTCACTATTGAAAAAGAAGATTCTCATCACATCAAAATGTCATAGCATGTATGGAGTACTAATAAAATCAAAAACTAATTACATCGTTTTGTTGTACTCTGCGAAACGAACATTTTAAATCTAATTAATAAATTTTTGGACAATTTTTCGCATATACAAATGAAACGCTATAGTGGCCGGCCTGACGCGCGTCAGGCCGGCCACACCGCTGCAGACCCGAGTCGGCAGTGGATCTAAACACCGCCTAAGGGAGGAGAGATCCTCGTGAGTGCGGTCGCATTTTCAGTAGCTGCTGTTTACGGCTAAACCCAGCCGTTGGATTTAACCGATGATTGGCTTATTTCTGAATGTATTCTGTCCTCGCTTTTGGCTGGCTTCTTTCGGTGTCGCCGTGCCAAGAAAGATCCTCATTTGGCATTTTCTGACAAAAAGTTTGGTTTGTCTTTGGCAATGTCGCGGGCTGGGCGGCGGCGGAGGATGCAAAGAAATTCAGACGCGGAGCCGCCAGTATTGAAGTAAGGGGATATGTAAAACAACGGTAAGTATAATTAGCATGATAAGTTAGGGTATGTTTGGAGGGCATTGCTAAGTTACTCCCGTTACCTCCTAGGAGGTAAGACCCCAAATAAATCACAACCGTTGATTTTTGTAATATAAGAAATATTTAAATGTAAAAAAGAAAAGAAAACAGCCTCCCAATAACCGGCGCTCCTCCGTCTCCCGTAACCCCCGCCCCCCTCTGCGCTCACATGCCGCATCCCCTTCACAACTTATATCAGATCATCATTTCTTAGTAAAAAGGAGGTGAACAAATGATTTGTTATTCAATGGCATTTTTATGTTAATTAGAAAGCTGAAATTTTATTGCTGAAACAGAGAATCATAAAGGGCCACTATTATAAATGTGTAACTTTAATATAAAAACTGTATTGCATATGACGATTTATAACTGTGCCCAGGAGGCTAATTAAAAGTCTTAAGTTTACTACTTCTCCGTGCTTCTTTTTTGGATTTGCACAAAAATCACGCACGCCAACCAACATGGCCTAATAGCAACGCACTCAGGCACGGCCACGTCCAACATATCACGTTTATACTATCAAAAACAAAAAGATCGCAGACACGTAACAAATACGTACACACGGCCAGGTAACACGTACGGTCAACAGCAATGCATGCACTCACGCATGCACGGCACAGCCACGTCCCCGCATATTACGCCGGCATCCCATTTTTCCTAGTTTTTGTTAATTAATATATTACCTTTTAAGAGGTACTCCCTCCGACCTGTAAAGAATGCAATCCTCACTTTTTGAGAAGTCAAACCAATTCAAGTTTGACTGAATTTATACAAAAAATTACTAACATTTTATGATACAAAATAAGTATCATTATATTAATCACAGATTATATTTTTATATTAAATCGATTTGAATACATAAATATTAGTAGTATTTTGTATAAACTTGGTCAAAATTGAAACGGTTTGACTTCTTGAAAAGTGAGGATTGCATTCTTTACGGGACGGAGGGAGTAATATTTTAGTTTTAGAGTACCTTAGCAATGCCCATGTTTGGATCCACCAGTTAATAGCTAGCTAGCTAATTTTAGCTGTGGCGGATCCAAATAGGACCAGCTAATTCTCAGTAATGCTTCTTTTATTAGCTAAATAGCAACTATCCAATTAGCTTGTTCAACCCAGCTAATTTCAGCTAACCAGCTAATAAATTAGCTGGGTGGATCCAAACAACATGTGTGTTTGTCCGTGTCAATTACTTTGTGTCTAATTACAGTGAAAACGTAAGTTCTTAAAACAAATATTAAACAAGTCTAATTAACTTTGCATATATGTACAAAGGGGAGAACGCAATTGTGCAAGTCTTTGGTACTTAAGAATTTGCAACATAGTATGTGGAAAGTCCACAGCAGGTCCAGTACTTTAGAACTTGCAAAGTCCATAGCAGGTCCAGTTAAAGGCCCATCAAAACAGGCCCAAAGTGAAAAACATTATAGTTTTTATGTTTATTTATTAAATATTTTTCTTTGTTTTTAGACCACCAGCACCACCTCATGGTGATTCCATCATATCATGCAGGATTCTTTCACACGAGAATATAACTGGAACCTTCCCCATACATCTTGTCGCCGTTTCTTATTTCTAAGAGACAAGTATACTTTTCTGTCGTTGTTCCACCTGCCCTGGCCTTGTTTAGTTCCAACTTTGGTATTCTAAAGTTGGGACTTTATAATCACTAGTAGCGTGCACGTGCGGCACGCACGTGTATAAAATTAACACAATAAGTTTAACCCATGGTACGAAAATCCTTATACACCGAGCTACAATGATCTGGAATAACGGGGGTTTACGTGCATTAGGACAAGCATGGTAAGCACAAGTTGTCCATGTCAAAAAGGATCGGATCAAATGCTGTGACATTGGCTTACAGTGAATTCTTCTTGTACTTTAACTTGGACACAAGAAAGAAAGATTCAGTCAAATGCACCAATTAGAATAATAAGTTTATTATTAGTACATTAACTATTCCATGCTTTTGATCTCCTCCATGGACTTCAAAGAAAGATCCTGTCAAAATGAAGACAGGAACACTGAGGCATTCAAATTCTCCTTCATGATAGGTAGCACGTGCGTGCCACAATAACTATAACATAAAAATTTACTTATATTTTTAAAATTGGAAATCTAATTTATTTACATATTTGATGGAGAACACGATAGTTCTTTTTTCAGGATATATATATTTTTTATAAAACTAATTTGTTTTGTTCTCTTGTGGCCGGGAAAATATTTGATCTTGCAAACTAAGGCCCTCCGTAATGTATTTCAAGTGATGTCCAGAAGGGAGAGAGAAGATAAGAGCATCACTCTCAACGATGTGGTAGGTGATGCTCGCCCTGTTCGGCTGGATGGTTGAAACCATCCAGCAATGTTTTCCTCTCAGCAAAAATCAACACCAGCCATCAGCCACCAACCAATGTTTATCTCTCAGCAAAAACCAGCACAACCACCAGCAAACGAACAGGGCCGCTAACTCAGAGTGATGTCTCAAAAACTCGGAGGAGCACGTCCAGGCACCGGTGCCCGTTCACTAAAAAAATCATTTCGTCGTTGATCCGCGTAGCTTCTCCTCACATGAACAAACCGAATTGGAGCAAGTAGGGCACTAATTTATTTCACGTGGGTCCCAACAACAAGATAGCTTCGATGCCAATTTCTTTTCACGCTGCAGCTCTGACAATGCGATGCTCGTTTGGTCACCGTGGCACCCATTTTTTCTGGCACCACTCGCACTACTCAGAAGCGCCAGCGATATATCAATGACTTCTGCAAGCTATTTAGTCACCAGATAACTCACACCTCGAATCCTTAAGCAAAACATGCAAACACCAAACTTTACACAATATAGACTTCGAATGGCCTACACTTTGTTATTGTCCAAGCCCAAGGTTTCTCAAGGCTGACGAGGCAGCTTCCATCCTTACAACTTAGCCTTCTTATAAGCTTCTCTGCACCACCATTAAGTAGAATGATCCTGCAATGGCAACATGAGTGTCAGGATGTTGGAATATACTATCAATATACCATGTGATGCAGAAATCCATGAACAAAGGTGAAAGCAAAGAGAGGACACCGTCCCATCCCAACCCAGTAGAACCAGTTCTCTGATAACCATGGAACAGGACCAACTCAGTCTAAACCGCTCATTACCGGCTGTGTTGAGAAACCAGAGGAAACCAGTATAACCCGCAGGACTGACCTCTCTTTTCCAAAAGCAAGAAGGATTTACCAAAAATTAAAACGTCTACCAATGATATTCTTTTTAAATTACCAGAAACCTAAAAGAAAAATTCAGACTAAATTTGAATTTCAAAAGATGTGTCATAGATTGGCCAAATTAAGAATAGAGATGCAGACCCCATCAAAAGCTTTATTGGTTGTTCCTACTAAAACTAATCATTGCATAAGCACATGCCTTAATAGAAAATTCAGAAAAATTTCAGAAATCATATTCAGGATCACTGGGTGTCGTCGCCACCTTCTCCATGCGCCATCTCTTGGCATATGGCCCCGGCTTGTATCCTAGAACATATGAACATAAATAAGCTATCAAAAAATGTATAATAATTTGATTGTGTAGGCTAGTGAAGCACAGAACACCACTATAGGTCCATCGGTTAACATTACATACCTTGTAGGCATAATATACGCGTAGAATTTAATTTTTATCCTAGCAACATTACATACCTTGCATCAGTTGCAGTCATCAATCTTCTTCAGCATCCCCAGCTAAAATTAGCAGGAGAAAAAAAAATCTACAGGAACTACTGGAGCCATAGCATCTAAAATTGAACTGCTACCAGCCACTTGCATGAAAAGTAAAGAACATTACCGGTGCAATTTTTTCTATTGATGAACAAAATCACTGAATGCAATGTTAGTGAAACATAATTAAGTGGACCTTGCCTACACAATCAAATTATTCGAAAAAAATCACATTGGCCATAATTATTTCGTCCCCTAACATAAGGAAAAAGA
This sequence comes from Echinochloa phyllopogon, assembly GCA_033239725.1. Lineage (NCBI taxonomy): Eukaryota > Viridiplantae > Streptophyta > Magnoliopsida > Poales > Poaceae > Echinochloa > Echinochloa phyllopogon. Next base: position 40,186,667 of record BTCW01000002.1, on the reverse strand, counting down.
TTATGCCCAAACCAAACTGCTCAATCTGAAACTTGAGTAACATATGGATTGTTGATGGAATGGCAACTTTCTTAAATCCCCTGGACTCAAGCGTATTTAAAGCTATTGGCCAACTGGGGAAAAAAGGTTGGGAAACCTTACCTCACGAAAACAAAGTCCCTTTGCAGCGCCTGTGCTCCTCACGGATATACCTGAGGCTTGAAACCTCGCAACGCCTGTGCTCCTACTGACCAGCCAGCCAAAAAAGTAAACAAATTACATAGAGAAAGTAATAAGCAGTCTACTTGATTTCTAAGCATTTATGCACATGAAAATTAGTTTAATTTCTTTTAGAAACCCTACAATGGAATTGTCAACAGCTTGCTGGTGTATCACAGGTCAATCAATCAGGTTTAATTGGGGATCTGAATATAAACAAAATTCTTTAGCACTACAAGATTAGTTGAACAAGAATACCTTTTTAATCTCAAAGCTCTGTTTAAATCAATGACATCTCTACACAGCAGCCCGAGAACCCTTCTACATTCACATCATAGCAAAATATCTAGCGCAATTTGATTCAGGGAATAATTGAACTAAATAAGAAAAGAAAACTTCCTCAACAACAATTAGTAAACTAAAAGTATCAGCTGCTAAATTGGACTGAACAAATTAATTATGGAACACTATACCCTACTCTGCCTTATTAATTATGGAACACTATTAGATTTATCAAAATAGTTGATCTCATATTTGGCCCAAGCATCAAATCAAGTATTTCAGAAATAACCTCACAATGGAAGGCTGAAGCACTCTAGCATTTTAACAAACACGTCACAGGCATGATGCTGCCACATATAAGGAGCCAAACCAACAAACCTGTTTGTGAGGAGTGGTCGAGCAGTGGATGCACGGAATAGGGAACTTAGAAATATATGGCCCATTCTATCAATTTCAGAAAGTCAAGTAGTAGTCATAGTACTTGACTTCAATCTCCATGCACTCTTGGCCACTTGGCTGTAACATGTGATTGTCACTAAAATACATACATGAAAATCAGCACTGCATCTCCAAACTCTAACACGAGCAGTACTGCACAAGTAAAAAGCTGTTTGGATGGGATCTTCTGATTTATATCAGTAGTAAGCAACAAAGGTTTGGCATTGTAGAATGTAGGACAACACATACAAGCAACTAAAAAGAGAGGCACCAGAATGGACTGGAGCATCTAGGAGGCAAAATTAGCTAGCAGCTTAAGCTACTTGCCGTCTGCTTGGCGAAACTGATGATCTTCGAATCGGGTCTGCTCGCTACTGCTGCAGCATCTTCTGTCACACCCTTCCTCCCCAGCAAGGGCATGTGCCGATCCCGTAATTAAACTCTACTGATCAAACCAAGCAAAAGACTGAAGACCAAGTAAACTCTTCTGACGAAACAATGAAATGATTCCCATCAAGAATAGAAGCCTACTCTACATGCAATGCAGATAATCAATATCAAGAATAGATGCTTATTCTACATGCAAAAGTAGTAGCCTATGAAAAGTCAATTGAGTAAATCCATTGATGTTTTAGTATTCTATGAAAAGTCAATTTTTAAAAGGGTTTATTTATAACAAATAGCACAATGAAAGAACCTGAAACCTGCAAAAGTTTCAGAGGCTCCTATTAATGATATTAGATTACAATTTGCAGCTCAAAAGCAAGGTCTGGAGGTGAAATAAATATTTTATTTCCAATTCTAATTACTTCATATTTAAGCCTATAAGTGATCATTTATGCTTGGAATGAAAAATCGAAAAAGAACCATGGATATGGGAAATGAAGCGGTGTTGAGCTCGAACTCTAAAAGCGGTATTGAGCTTTTTAATCACAAGCTCAAAACTACAGTCCAATGTCAGCCAGGCATATGTGAAATCAATTTTACACAAGTACCACATTGATCAACGTATCAGTCACATCAATGATCTGAACTGCAGCCTTTATATCCGTGTATAGGAATTGGAAAAAAACCAAATAAAAAATTATTGTGAAGAAATTCAGGGCAGACATTAAAAAAATGGCTTTGCTTTCAGTGAACAGAAACCATACAATCTTCTTGTGAAGGAACTAATTAGTGCTTTTGACTTGCGACACATTCATAACTAATCCTTTTCTAAAAGACCATGCATGATACTGTCCTTTGAGCTTGGCGATGGCAGTGCAGAGAGGGAGGGAGGGAGAGATCCTAGCTCAATTTAATCAATTGGTAAAAGAACCACTTCACACCAAGAAAATGTTGGGAGATAGTTAACAAAGCAGAAAGCATGTTGAGACAGCAGAGAAAGGAGGTGCAAGAGGCTTGGAAAGTACTATCATATTATTATTAACCTAAATACTACTTGATAGTAGGGCTAGGCCTATCTAAATAAATTTATTTACAAATGTGTTCCCGTATCATAAATAACTACCATAAACATAATATAGGCTACTGCACCAATACTTCAGAGGAAAAGAAACAACAGGAGCAAGAACATGTACATACCGAAATTCCCAGAAAGCCTCTGTGATGCAAAAAGCTCACATCCCTCCTTCAAATTTAGAACAAGTCCATCAATTAGACATAGAGTGGAATGACTGATTGCACAACAGATTTAAAAACAACAGATATTTACCGCCAAGCCGCTCGTCAAGTGCCTGGCTATCTGTTAACCAAAGATAACCAAAGATATTTAAGCTTGAATACCCTTCTTCAGTAACCAAAGATGATGCAGTTTAGCATTTTTTTCTATCAAATTTCAGTGGCGGATCCACGCCCCGGGCTGCAGCTCGGATCCTAGGCCAAAAATTCAGTACAGCTCAAAAAGAAGTTATGCATATATTAAAGGTGCAAAAGCACTTGAAACATTAATTAAGCTTGGATTAGCCCCCCTCCTCGCGAGTTCCTGGGTCCGCCCCTTCAAACATTGTAACCTAACAGTACTAATAGACATCAAACAATACAATTCCTAGATAAAAGATGGTTTTCCCCAGATCTTAAGGAAGACATTAAAATGTACACATTAACCAGAACTTGGCTAGCAAGACATTAAAATGCACTTTCCTAGAGGAGAAAGGACACAATTTTACTAATTGCAATAAAAGTATTGATGCTAGCGACATAAGTATGATAGGCAGTGAACTACATACATAAATAATAGCACTCCACAAATCAGCTAAAATAGTAGACTGTAGAATGCTTTAACAGGCACCAAAAGTACAACAAATTCAGTTTAGGTTATAACATAAACACAGAGGTACAATAGAACAGTGTTGACAATCCTGAATTCAAGGGAAGTGCAAAATGATGATCAGGACAGGCACAAATATTGACATTGAAAGATTTTGAAGCAAACAAAACATTACTTGATCAGGAGCTCTTTTGACTGGCATTGCAATGAGATCATCACTAAGCTTGATGTCATTGTCATAAAAAAAAGAAGCTGATAAAAAAAATTGTAAAACCCTTTTGATTGAACAAAGAGAGCTGCCTGCCTACTTAGAAGAGATAGATCAAACTTTGATTATAATTCAACTGCCCTCACGGACTACCTCAAAAATAGAAAATAGGGAAGCTTACTGAAATTTTGCAGACGGTCAAATGCTGTTTCTGATTTTCTTTGTAAACAGGAGTCTCTGTCCTTTGCAAGCACCACCTAGAAAATAGGCCAGCTTATTGAAATTCAGTAAACTTGTGGTGTTGATCTAACTCGAAAAACTGAGAACTGCAAAGTTTACTGCTCAAAAGTGAAAACTACAAAATGCATAGTAGAAAATACCATAGCCGACACTAACGCACGTGCACAATTTCAGTACAATGGCGCAAATCATGTTTAGACAAGCATTTTAAGGATCTGAATCTAACAAAAATTTCCATGGCTCTACACACAGAGATCCATAAAGCCATTGACAAGTATATCATATACACAATGAGGATGGAAGCTGGTGAGCTATTTACATCAGTTGTACGTGGATGATCGTGATTACAATATTGTAGGCATACTCAAGATATCGATAAACATCTGGACGCCGGTGTCTTATGCTGCCTGCCAATGAAAAAAACAGATGCAGGCCTACCCTGACACCACCAGATCCTGCTCCAAAATGGATTGGGTCTGATCAGAGAATTTTCTTTACAGTCAAACTTTCTGGTGGTCTGGTACCGTCGTTATTTGATAAATATATGTATCCACCAATATCCAATTCAACATAACAGTAGTAAAGCCTAGACATTCTAAATCATGCACTAATGGTAAAACTTATCCGTGACAGCAGCAAGAAAAAAGACATGCATGTAACCTATATCATTGTGAACAAAACTCCTCCATTGCAGCAGAATAGAGTCTAGAGGAGCATAGAAGATACAAGGGTGGTCTGCATTGTTGAAACTAAATGGTTCTGAATACTTTAATGAAACAAGTTCATGCATCATCGAAAGAGTCTAGAGGAGCATATATAATCTTACATGAAAATATTGTTCCACTAAACAGTTCTAAGCATCATCGAAAGAGTATAGCAGAGTACTTAATAGTACAATTCAGAACCAACCTCGCTAGATTCCTGCACCACACCAGGAATGCCCGCCTCTCATTCGCATCGAGCTCCTCTACAGTCATCTGATTATGCCATGGTGGACTGCAACCACATGCACACAGGACTCAGAATCAGAACAAGGAAAAATCCTAAAACCTCACACATGTAAAAGCAAAATAATCAATGATTGAAGCTGCTCACCGCCGCGGGACCCTGAGGCTGCTGGCGTGCAGGGCCTCCTGCTCCTTTCGCAGCCGCCGCCTCTCCTCGTTCGTCTCCCCCGTCGCATTCCTACGCCCAATCAACACAACCCGTTAGAACCCACATCAGGCAAGCGGGCGAATCTCGCAGCATCAACAGCACCAAACGCGGGATGGTGCAAGATGAGGCGGCGGGCGGCCACTCACAGGTCGATGACGAGGTCGGAGTCGGAGATGGACGCGGCCTCGGCGAGCTGGTCGGCCTCCGCGGCCCACTGGAGCACGACGTCGATGTCCCTGACGTCGATGACGGACTCCAGCGGCATCGCGCGGCGGCGCCCGAAGGACAGCGCCTCGCCGCGCTACTTGGCGGCGGCCGCCGCCTTGTTCCGCTGCCGGATCAGCGCCCAGCCCAGCCCCTGCCCCTTCTCCTTCTTCCCGCCGCCCGCGCGCTGTCGCCCTCCGCCCGCGTGTCTCCCGTTGGCCACGAGCCGCGCCGGCCGTGCGTCGCCGCCGCGAGCCACGCGGAGGTAGAGAGGGAGGGGCGCGACATGTTGAGAGGGAGGGGGCGGCAGGTGGAAGCGGCGGACTCGGGCACGGAGGGGTGGAGGCGGGCAGGCGGCGAACTGGGGTTGGGGCGCCGCGAGGAGATGGGAGGGGCGGCGGCGGGCGAGCGGATAGGGAGGGGCGCGGGCGGCTCGAGCGGATGGGAGGGGCGCTGCCGAGAAGGAAAGGAGAGGAGAGAGATGCGTGATTGAGGGGGTTATTTAACTATTTGTCATCCTTCCGGATGGCCATCCTTCAAATGCCACTTTTAGGATGGCAACAACACTATCGCCATCGTCTCCGGAAGATGCTTACAAATTTGCCACTTTTGCTGACATGTCGCGCCATGTCGGCGAGTGGTTGTGCCTCCGACGTGGCCGAGCCGCGCGAAATGACCCTGCTGCCCCTCCCTTATCCACTACAACACAGCCCCACTCGCCCCCCCTCGCTTTCACCCTCATTCGACACAGCCCCGAGTCAACGACGCGCCGCCGTCCCCATCCAGCCCCCATCGACGATTCCCTCTCCCCCCATCAGCCATCCCGGCCCCGCGCCCCGCCCAGGAGCCATGTATACGTCGTCGTCGTCCATCAGCTCTAGGGTTAGGGTACCCAATCAAGACCCGCGGCCAAACCCTACCGTGCCAGTCGGAGAAGAGACTGGATTACCGCTGATGCAGTGCCCAGTGTGCAAGAGAGCGCGCGTGTACGAACGGCGATCCAAGAAGGAGAATGAGAACTACCTCAAGGTGTACTTCAAGTGTCCGTGGAACGTAGAAAATGTGAGTTTCCTTGCTTTGTTGTGCTGGTTTTGATGCATTGACTCTCCTAGATCTAAGGGTGTTCTTTTGATTTTTGTGTGCGTAGGTGGCACTGCGGTGTAGATTCTACCGTTGGCAGAGGGCGTACCTGCAAGAACTTGTTGATTATGGAGTTGTGACATTCCAAGGTGCAACCTTTCTTGGCGAAGGGAATGAGCTCAATGAGACTGCTGAGGCAACCGAAGGAGACGAAGCAGATGGCCCAGGGAAAGAGTTGGTGGCACACCCTCAGTTCAATCCCATGGAAGCCAAGATGGACAGGTTGATTGGAGCAGTGAAGTTCTTGGTTGTGTTTATATGTGTTTGGGTTGTTGTTGTGGGGTTGTTCATGGTGAACAAGTAGCCCAATTATCACCCCAATTATCAGGATGAAGTGAAGTGTTGTATGTGTTTGTGGTTGTGTGTGTTATTTTAGCTGTGATTGTCAGTTGGTATGCACTACACTTGTCAGCTTATGTATTGTAATGTATGGTTAATCTGAACAATGTATGGTTTTTACATGTGAGCAGGAATGTATGCATGATGTTGTATGGTTCATATGCTATTGTCAGTTGGTATGCATGTGTTTTCTTGTACTCATAGATCACAAATTCACATAAACACTGCCATACAAACTCACTGATCACAGATTCACATAAACACTGCTATTCAAACTCACTGATCACAGATTCAGTTTAAAGTCAAACACTGCCATACATCATTGTTGTCCAAAATAGAGGAGGTTGAAACACTCTTGTCACAGATTCAAACACTGCCATAGATCATTGTTTTGGCATACACTACATTACAATTCACATTGTTCAGGACCATTGCACAAAATAAAGTACTACATCACAGATCACATATCACACTTTCTTGCTGCCTTTTGGAATCTTGGTAGTTAGCTTCTTCTTTCTTGGGGTCATCTTCTTTGGTGGCTGGTACAGGCAGACTTCCAGTGGAACTGGATCCTCAACTTGTTGGGATGATTCCATTGCTAGCTTCCTGCAGAGTAACATCAAGTAAGCTGGTTGGTTTGAAAAGAAAGAATGTAACACAACAAGTTTAGGATGCATACCTTTTACTCCTGGGAACAGGTGTTCCTGGTTGTTGAGCTGTTGCTGGTGCTTTTGCTGCTTGAGCTGCAGCTGGTACTTGTGCTTCTTGAGGTGCAACTGGTGCTTGAGCTGCAGCTTGTGCAACTTCCATAGCTGCTGCTGGTGCTTGTGCTGCTTCTGCTGCTGCTTCTGCTTCCAATGCAGCAGCTCTTGCTTTTTCCCTGGCCACAACAGCTCTTGTTCTTGGTGTAGTTGCTTGGGGTGGTTCACTTGGGGTTTCTTTCTCTGTCTCCTTCTTCTTCCTTTCAGCCTTCATTGGTTTCTTTTTGCTGATCCTCTTCCTGCAAAAAAAATTGTAATGACATAGCAGATGAAAGTAAAGCAATGCAAGAAAAATGCAAGACAAACTTGTCTCTTTTTTGTGCCTGTGAGCTGACATTTCCAGCTTCCTTGCCTATACCCTAGTTCACCACAACCCTTACATCTGACCTGTCTTGTAGCCTTACCAGTCCCCCTCTCTAGGAATGAAGGGATTCTGTTTTTCCTTTGCCTACCGACACCTCTCTTCTTGGCAATTGGTGGATAGAGCTTGAAACCCTTATCCACCTCAGGCCACTGGTTTCTATCTGTTATGTTTGGCCAGCCACCCCTATAAGTTGCCCTAAGCTTTTGCACAGAATAAGCTTGGTCTACATATTGATCCATGTTAGCATTCCTTGCAGTTGTGATGACAGCCAGGGCATGGGGGCAAGGCTTGCCTGTAACCTGCCACTCCCTGCAGGTACAAACCTTGTCATTCAAGTAGACCACCTGTCTTCTTACCTCTTGATCTTTATAAAGTTCTGTGACCTCTGCTTGTCCAGGAATGCCCTTGGTGACCTTGAGGTGCCCTAGGCCCTTAGAGGCTGCATTGAGCTGATGAATTATAGCTGGCAAAATATTCCCATCAAGTGCCCTAGCTATCCTTCCCCCTTTTTCAAACATAACTACACCTTTCTCTCCCAAAGCATCAACCATGCAGTGCACTGGCAAGTCTTTGTAGTCCTTTATCCATGCATTCCATGATTCAGCTAGGTTGTTGTTTATGTAGTCACACTTGGTTTCTGTATTGAACTTAGATCTGGCCCATAGGAGGTTGTGGTGTTCACTCAACCACTTCTCTACATCAGGGCTAGCAGCCAGGACTTTATCCATGAAGAACTTGTGCTTCACTGCTGAGTAAGACCTTGCTGCAGGCCACATGTTAGCCCCATAGACATCACCTGTGAAATACTTCTTCATGTTTTCCATGAGGTGTCTGAAACATTCTCTCTGCTCAGCCCATGGGAAAACCTGCTTAACTGCAGCTTCCAATCCCTTGCATGCATCAGTACAAACAACTAAATGTGGAACTACTCCTATGGCCTTGCCTAACTGCTCCATGAACCAAATCCAATTTTCTTTGGTCTCTGAGTCAAAAAAACCAAATGCTAGAGGAAACATCCAGTTGTGACCATTTAAAGCTAAGGCTGCACGCATGTGACCATTCCACAATCCATTGAGAGCAGTAGAATATATACTAATGTAAGGCCTGCAGCCTTCTAAAAATCCAGCTATGCTGCCTTTGAATGCACAAAAAAACCTACTGAAGTGCACCTTACCATCAACATTGACCGTATCTATCTCAACTACACTGCCAGGTGCTCTGAGTTCTACCTCTGCCTTAAATCTATACAACCAATCAAAGGAGTCATCCCACTTACCAAAGTACTTGTCAGCAGCCCTCTGCCTCCCATACCACACTGTCTGGTATGCCATCTCAATGTTGTACTTGTCTTCCAAGATTTGTTTCACTTCCTTGGCCCCAATGTTAGGCTTCCTCTTCAAAAGTGGTATTGTCCTCTCTGCAATCCAAGCTTGAGAAGCCATTGTGCCTAGGACTCTGTTTGTTGAAGCACACTTGTGCTTATTTTTATTAATTTGGACCTGCACAACAAAAACAAGTATCTGCATCAGTACAATTGAAAGCAACCCACATAAGCAAGATTAGTTAGCAAATGTAGTTAGCAAAGTAAACAATGTACCCTGACACTATGATCTGCTTGAGTCCTAGCTCTAATAATCCAAGGGCATCCATTTGCCTTACAGAAGCCCCTAAATCTGCTCTTGTCAGACTTCTCAGTTCCCAATTCAAACTCATGTACAATAGCATGTTGCCTGACTGCCAATCTGAACTCATTCATAGAAGGATAGATGGTGCCCACTGATAGATCTGGATTGTCCCTATCCCAGTCCACCATTGGCTCAGCACCATCTCCGTCATCAACATGCATAGCTGCCTGCCTCATTTCTTCCTCAACTTCTGGTGGTACAACTGGAATAGCTGCTTCAGCTGCTGCTGCTGCTTCATCTGCTGCTCTGAACCCCATTGCCTCAAAGACATTGTCTTCATCAACCACAACATTTGCTTCACCATCTTGGTCTGCATTAGGCAAGATAGTTAGGTTGTTCCAATCTACCACTATTGGTTCAGGCTCAGGCTCAGGCTCAGGCTCACGTGGAGGTGATGTATGTGTGTCACCTACACCCTCAACATTACCACCAGCAGCATCTGATGGCCCAACATTGGCAGTAACACCAGATGGCCCTGCATGACTACAACCTGAAGCAGCTACACCCTGCACATTGTACTGATATCCCTCCTTTTCTACTACTTCAACATTGAGTTGTGCACCCCCATCTTTGAACCTGCCCTCAATCAACTGGTCAAAGTGTTCATTCCTTCTTAGTTTCCACTGAGCTGCAGTATCACTGTCCACTGCCCACACAGCTAATGTCTGACTTCTACCCCAAATCATGAGAGCAGCCATATCATCCATAAACTTATCCAAGTTATAGTCACTGCCCCTTTCAATCCACAGTTCATACTGGGTATCAGGAACTTCCAATATACCATACTCTAGATCAGCCTTATAGTTCTGACATCTAACATCTAGTCTAAATGCGCGGCCAGGATCAAGCCTGGCACAATGAGCAAAGTAACAGATGAAATGGTCAAATACGAAAGCATTACAGCCACAGATTCCCTCGATCAGTACAAGGATGCGAAACTTACCAAGGAGGGGGGCACGAGGTCCCTGCCATTGTGAAAGTGCATCTAGGCATTTAATCTATTTTGGTGATTATTGGCAATAGAAATTTGGATATGATGTTGTGCATGAGTTGTGCAGGAATAAAATGAAATTAATGAAAGGTAGCACTCAAGGAAGGATCCCAATTCATATTCATGTGGTGGAAGACTCAATTGGCGAATTTAAATTCTATTTTCCGTTTGAAATTGAGTATAGGACCACCGTACTATCAAGGGGAACGTAGTTGATGAATTCTAGTTGCTCAAAGTGCTTTGCTTGAGATGACAACTTTTTAGAGCCACAAAAACACTTCACAAACCCCCTTTCCTGCTTGGCCGGATCTTAGGCCGGAAGATCCGACCGGATGTTCCGGGTCGCTCTGTCTTGAGTTTTTCTCGGGCCGGAAGATCCGGCCAGTGTATCGGATGTTACATAACTTAGCCGTTTTCAAGTCCAAGAGTGTCCTGAGTGCATGTTCCGACCCGAGGCCGGAAGATCCGACCGGAAGTTCCGGATGGCTCTGTCTTGGTTCCTCTCTGGGCCGGAAGTTCCGGGGTCCATCGGAAGATCCGACAACTGGTCGGAAGATCCGGCCCCCGGAACTTCACTGGAGTTTTTCTTACTCGGTTATGTTGCTTATCGGAAGATCCGACCACATGTCGGAAGATCCGGTACCCCTTCGCAGTGAACTTAACGGTCACATTTTGGGGGTTGGTATTTATACCCCTCACCCCCTTTCATTCACTGCAGCTGTTCACTCTGACCTAACACGAGACAAACTCTCTCTTGAGCATTCACTCCACCTCTCTACTCCCTTCCAAGGCTTGATTCTTCCAAGATTCACCTAGGGTTTGAGTGAGAGAGAAGATTTGAGGTGTGAGACTTGTGCAACCCTGAGCCCTTCACTAGTTCATCTCTCAAGCACTTGAAGCACTTGGATTCATCGATTTGCGTTTGTTACTCTTGGAGCCTGCTCCTAGACGGTTAGAGGTGCCGGTGAACTCCCATTATCTTGTGGTTTGAGTCCCGGAAGTTTGTATTACCCTCTCTCTTCGTGGGAGCACATAGTAAGTAACTCAATCCTCCTTTGTGGTTGATTGGGAGAGACTTGGGGTTAGTGTGACAGCCCGGCTCTTTGTGAGCATCTCAACGGAGACGTAGCTCCTTTGTGGAGTGAACTTCGGTAGAAAATCCTTTGTCTCCACTTTTGTTCTTGCTCTTATTATTTCTATAACTTGTTTTGTCCCGATCTACTTATTTGTGGGAATACTCTGACATTGATCATATATAGAAGGTTCCTTACATCATTTGTGAGCTTTGTATTCAAGTGGAATTGTCAAAAGGTCATTAGTTTTCAAATCTCGAAGTTCTCTTGAATTGCCTGTCGGAAGATCCGGCTTTGCATCGGATCTTCCGGTATTCTGTCCCAGTCGGAAGATCCTGTACAGTGTCGGATCTTCCTGGCCGGAAGATCCGAGACTGTGTCGGATCTTCCTGGCCGGAAGATCCGAGACTGTGTCGGATCATCCAACTTTCTGACAGTTTTCGGAGGATTTTTGCAGGAATTTTTAAACAGGTCTATTCACCCCCCCTCTAGGCCTAGTGTTGGTCCTTTCACATTGTGATCCACCTCCCTCAAATCATCGACTGGATCACGAAGCCTCCAAACCCTAACCATGATTTCAGACTTAGGGTTACTAGGGTTCAGAGCCATGGCAGTTCCTATGAATCAAGGAGCACAGGGAGGCCATCACTTACCTTGAATCCACGCCAGATCCGGTCGCGTCCTCAGCAATCCGCCATGTGCACTGCTCGAGAGGGGAAGGGAGGGGAGGGGGCGACTAGCAGGCGCGCGTGCTGGAAATGGGGAACGGGAGGGGAGGGGTGGAGACTGGGGTCGCTCGTGCACGAGACGGGATGGGGCTGTGTTGTAGTGGATAAGGGAGGGGCAGTATGGTCATTTCACGCGGCTCGGCCACGTCGGAGGCACAGTCACTCGCCGACATGGCGCGACACGTCAGCAAAAGTGGCAAATCTGTAAGCATCTTCCGGAGACGATGGCGATAGTGTTGTTGCCATCCTAAAACTGGCATTTGAAGGATGACCATCCGGAAGGATGGCAAATAGTTAAATAACCCGATTGAGGGGGGTGGGTACGTGGGTACGGCGGGCGGGTAGAAAGAGGGTCGGTAACAAAAGTATTTCATCCGGCGGCAGAAACGTCCTCCTTGCACATGAACTCCTGCGTTACACCTCTTTTTTCGGGTGGTGCCTGGTAGGTGGGTCCTTTATGAGGGGTAGGGGGGAGGTTTTTTGGGTAACAAAAGTTTCAATTTCCTTGGATCTTTATAGTATAGATTATGTTAATGTAGCATTTCATTTTTATTTGTGAAAAGTTATTTAAACATTGATTAATTAGGCTAAAAATGTTTGTCTCGCAAAGTACAATAAAACTATGTAATTAGTTTTTGATTTCATCTACATTTAGTACTCCATACATGTGCCGACATTTTGATGTGATGAGAATCTTCTTTTTGTACAGTGAAATTTAGGGTGGAATTTGGAAACTAAACAAGGGCTTAGATGTTCATACTACTTTTTGCAGAGTAGAAGAGGGAAAGGAGTTTGAACCATGCACAACATTTAGGCGCTGTTTTAAACAGCTTATCTTCAGCTTATGGCTAAAAATAAGCTGAAACTAGAAACCAAACGACACGCTTTTTTGCAGTTTTTTTTTGCCATGCTTCTCCCCACCGCTCTCATTTGTACTAAAAGCTCAAACCAGGCCCGGGTAAAAGCCTATGGAAGCAAGGCCCAAGTGAAACATTATAGTTCTTCAATTCTTCTGATGATTTCCTTTTCTTTTTACAAAAGATGAATCCATCATATCATGCACGATTCTTTCACACGGGAATGTAAATTGAAACGTTTTCTAACATTTTGTTTTCATTTATAGGATCACAAGTACTTCCCTTCTGTTAATCCAGCTACCCTTAGATGTTCATATTGCCCGATGCAGAGGCAAGGAGTTTGGACCATCTATAAATCCTTAATCTGAGCGGACTCGAATTTGGGTTATGGAAGTGGAGTCCATTGGTCGCCCACCAGTTAAAATGCGGTAGGACTTCCATTTTTATCCGTTTGTGAAAAAAAAGTTAATCACAATTTTTTCGCTCCCCTAGGTCGTCCTCGGTCGGGCCACCCACACACCAAGTCAAAAGTGAGCGCGCACCAGCAACCACTCCCTGAACCCTAAACCCTCGGGTCCGGTCCTCCACCTCCGGGCAAACCGCCGCAACTGCAGCTCCACCTCGCTCCCGCTTGTCCGGCGCCCTCGCCTCCGCCGTCATCCTCGCCGCCCCTCTGGATTGGCACGGAACGGAGATCTATCTGCTGGTCTGGATTTTGGGATTGATTTATTCTTTTTGTTGGTAATAATAAGGAAGCTGTCAAGCCGAGCTTCTTTTCAGCCGTTTTTTCCCCTTTTCGTTCAGACTTCAAATACCATTTGCTGTTTATCGGATTGGCGCTCCAGTTTGTCGCGGATTTGTATTTTTCGGGTGGCGGAGCATCAATTCAGGTTCCGATTTGGAGGTTGAAGCTCTGTTTCTCCATGGCGCTTCGGTTCGAGGTGAGTCGATGCTTTGCTGAAGGTTCTCACCTGACTTTCTGATGGAGGACTTCTTAGTTTTTCTTTTTGTGTGTATTTGCTTCGCTGAGATGAGAAGCGAACATGGCTGTTTGGATCGTTGCGGGGCTCCCCCCGGACCGTCTGTCGAAGTTCGTCTGAAGTTTGTGGTGTGAAAGCGGATAACCTTTGTTGATAAGCGGTCGGGTGGAATATCTGATTCTGATGAATGTTTATTTCTTATTCGTACTAGCTTTCTGCACCTACAGTCTACAGATTCGCAGTTAAGCTATATTGTTTTGTTGCAAGATTGCTCCGGGCACTGACTAATCCAAGTAGTCGGAGTTGACCGGTGTAATGCTGTTTGCTGTCCTAGGCTACGCACGTGTCGCAGTATTTTGGAGCTACAGATCTCCTCTGGCTTTTCTTTTATGAGATGCAAATTGTCCTTTTCCTGTTATATAGTTGATGCACGTAAGGAATGGGAATAACTTAAGGTACGAGTAGAATCTTTCAGTATTCTTACACTTGTACCTTATTTCCGTGTTATTCTTCACTGGTCTGAAAGTGGTCCATGTAATAGGAAAAAGGCAGACAGGAAAAGTCAGAGAAGTGGGCCACATGTAAATGCCACATGGCACATGCTGTCATAGTGGCATGGTACAGAGGAAGCTGGTGTCACTGTTAGCTCAGTAGCTCATCTTTCGGCTTCTGTATACAACTATACATCACTGATTCATCATCTTCTGTGGATAATTTTTTTGTGGGATTTCTGATTGAACCTGCTGAACTATGGGTCTATGCCCTTATAACTGTGGAATGTGAATTATCAATAATCGAAATAATAGAGCTCAAACAGAGCATTATTAAATTTAAATGTTGCAATGAAATCTAATGTGGAAGTATTTCTGTTTTGTGCTTGCAGATATTAGGAAGATTCAATCGTGCCCGTGCAGCTCGCTTAACTCTTCCCCACTTTACTTGCCAAACACCACTTTTTATGCCTGTCGGAACTCAAGGTTTGTTCTTTTTCTTTTTTAATAAGCAAGTTCGGTCTCCCATTTTTCCTTATATTGTATTCCTTATACTGTATTGTTATGCAATATGCACGTGCCATGTAGAATCTGAAATAAATAGTCAGGCTTTATGGACTTTTTACTGCTAAGTTCAACAAGAAGTTTTCCGCACCATGTTGGACCCAGGGTCTGGATAATATCTTGATATATGCATGTCTATGAGGATGAACATCGTAGTATCCCTGTGTTTTTCATTGAAATAGCTCTTGTTTATTTCCGTACTTGAAAGAATAAAGGCTTTGGCTGTGATATACTATCCCAGTTAATGAAAATTGTCTGTACCTGTGCGGCTGTGCTTCAATTCTTTTCTGTCACACCCGGCCCAGTTTGTATGGCCCGGTAGTGGCCCATTAGTGCGGGATGCACATGTTTAGTGCCACATTGCTAGTTGAGCAAGGGTGGAGGCAACTTATAAGCCTTTGTCTTCTAGCCATAGCACCTTCGGGTTAACCCTTTTACACGAAGCGAGGACGAAAGTGTAAGCAGGGTGCTATGTGTACGCGTGCGCGCCCCTCGGAAGGGCTGTGCGGGGCGGCTCGTGAAAGACGGGGTGTTACAAATGGTATCAGAGCCGACCCTCGCGGTTGCGCGTACGGGTCAGTGTGCGGGCATAGGGCGCATGGCGCGTATGGCCCGGGTAGGGCATACGGCATGGACTATGGTGCCGGCACTGGACGTACGGTCGTGCGCTAAGGGGGAACGTTCCTGTACATTTGCCCGGGTGGGTGAGTTGCGCCGACGAGGACGTCGGGTTCTTTGAGGGGGGATGTATGTCACACCCGGCCCAGTTTGTATGGCCCGGTAGTGGTCCATTAGTGCGGGATGCACATGTTTAGTGCCACATTGCTAGTTGAGCAAGGGTGGAGGCAACTTATAAGCCTTTGTCTTCCAGCCATAGCACCTTCGGGTTAACCCTTTTACACGAAGCGAGGACGAAAGTGTAAGCAGGGTGCTATGCGTACGCGTGCGCGCCCCTCGGGAGGGCTGTGCGGGGCGGCTCGTGAAAGACGGGGTGTTACATTTTCCAGGAGCAGTTTTCAGCCTTTTCTTGTCCTCTTGTCTTCTAACCTCTAAATCATCATAGCTTCCAAAGTGTCTTCTCATTCAAATAGTTTAATATGGCTAAGAGATTTTGGCTGTACTTGAAATTTGTGGAATTGTGTTCCCATTTCTGGTATCTCACAATTGCTTTGTTTTTCCTTTTTTATTTAGGTACAATAAAAGGCTTGACTACTGACCAACTAGAGGATATAGGTTGCCAGATTATACTTGGAAACACCTACCATCTTGAACTGCGTCCAGGTTCCAAACTTATTGATGAATTGGGTGGCCTTCACAAATTTATGAATTGGAAAAGGGCATTGCTGACCGACTCTGGCGGTTTCCAAATGGTTGTTCCAAATCTTTGTTCTTTTTAACATATTATTAAATGTCGTGGTAGACCATATGAACATGCAGAACTAAACTGTTGGCTTCTTAGTTTGATGTTTCCTTCATATAGAATAATATGAAGTACAAAACTTCTTGAAGCCCATTTCCACACAAAAGCATTAGCATTCATCTTTGATACGTACTATGAGCACCTAATTTTAAGTGTTTGATCCCTTCTGCATAGTAGTTCTCCTGCTGTTTTGCTAATTGTTCGAAAATTTTCTTTTAGGTTTCGTTGCTGCATTTGGCTGATATTACCGAGGAAGGAGTTACATTTCAGGTAGATGTTTTGTAGCCACTTGTTATGGGGTGCTCTTTCCTTTATTATAGTCGCATTAAATTAAGTTTCATAGTTCTCTATTGTGATCTGTGTAAAAATGATCATTCAGGTGTATCATGTAGTCGAATTGAATCTTGTACGAGGACATATAGTTTTAGTCTACCAACCTCTTGTTTGTAGATAAACAAATTATTTGTTATCATAGGACAATCAGGAAATAGATTTTGCGTTCTGTATGTCTGGGCATATTTTATTTTGATGGCATCTATTGCCTTATGTATAGAAGATAGTTTTTCACGCATTCGCTAATTTGATTCTTTCTCTTGATAAATTTTATTGGTGTTGGTAATTGTTTTTATTTTATACCTTCTCTGATTTTATTGCTCTTTCATGCCTACTACTGCAGTCACCTGTCGATGGGAAGCCCGTGCTCTTGACACCTGAGGAATCTATCCATATTCAGGTGACCTCTCTTGGCAGCTTTCAACATGTCAAGCAATTAGATTTGTCCTACCACAAAATCCGTGACAGTTCACACCCTTCATAGCTGTTGAAAATGAATGCAGAACAATATTGGAGCTGATATAATCATGGCTCTTGATGATGTTGTGAAGACCACAATTACTGGCCCAAGGATAGAAGAAGCTATGTACCGCACCCTTCGTTGGATTGACAGGTGCATAGCTGGTATGATTATTTATCTGGCTGACAGAACTATTAGTTACCTTGCATTAAGTGAAAGCCTAGTTAGAACTTCGTCATTTCACTTATTGGCTCCATGAGATACATTTAGTTATCTTACCAAATGAACATTGGAAACTGATATTGATGTATACTATCCAATGATAAGAATGGTTTATTAAGGGGTGTGCGTGTTCTGTTCAATGTTCAAATGTAGCTCACAAGAAACCTGATGTCCAGAACTTATTTGGGATTGTGCAAGGAGGATTGGATCCAGTTCTTAGGTGAGTTCATCTAGCTTATTATATGTAGTACGTGTATACCTCTTTCTTTTTTCAGGGCATAAACTAGATTGACCACTGACTGTGCCATATTTCCCCCCTAATTCCAGAGATATCTGTGTGAGGGGCTTGGTTGAGCGGAATCTTCCTGGGTATGTCACAAACTCAAACATGGAATTTCTGAGTTTGACAAACTCAATTTATTTCAATGATTTTATCTTTCATATTATTGGCACTCTTTTAAAATTGTACCTGCTTTAGATATATTATTACTATTTGCTCTATTTGGTTATATCAATATGTTCTATCTGTCAATTGTCCAGTGGCTCATACTTTTATCTTTATGTTTCTAGATATGCAATTGGTGGTCTTGCTGGTGGTGAAGACAAGGACTCATTTTGGCGTGTTGTTGCTCAGTGCACTGCTGGATTGCCTGAAAATAAACCACGATATGTTATGGTATATTCCATAAGTTTGAATTTCTTGAAGTGGCCATGTAAATTTCAAATATTGTGTTCTGTCTGCATAAGATTTGATCTAGTTTTAATATAGTGGCACATACATATACTTTCTTTGGTTAACTTCACTGCTATGCTAATATGCAGGGTGTTGGCTATCCACTTGATATTGTAGTATGCAGTGCTTTGGGTGCTGACATGTATGACTGTGTTTATCCAACAAGAACTGCTCGCTTTGGGACTGCACTTGTTCCTGAGGTATATCCATTTGATAAATCTGTTAATTCAACCGAGTGTGTTCCCATTGAATCATGCCAAAGAAGATCCTTGTATATTTATTTTTTCATTTTACCCTTTTTATACTCTAGTATGACTATGACCTCATATTATGAGCAGCTTTCCCTTTTTTTTGGTTCTCCCCTTGCTCTGGCTTACAATGTCAACTTCTCTTATGTATTTCTTATCTCCTTAGGGTGTCCTGAAGTTGAAACATAATGCAATGGCAACTGATGAACGACCAATTGATCCTACCTGTTCGTGCATGGTAAGGCTTCAACAGCACCAGGAATAAAGTGAAGTTATCTGGCAATCTTCTTTGTTGGTGTTGTATAACACGGTCGTCTTGCCAGGTCTGCAAAAAGTATACACGCGCTTACTTACATTGCCTTGTCACAAAAGATGCTATGGGCTCTCAACTGCTGTCATATCACAATTTATCATTTATGATGCGGGTATGCTGATTCTCCATTTTCCATGATATTCTTTGTTTGAACTTTTAACCACTGATGTCCCTGATTGTTTACCTGCCAATTGCAGTTGAGTAGAGACCTCCACACGTCAATTGTTGAAGGACGATTCCCAGAGTATGTGCCCCATCAACCCAATTTATTGTATCTGAACTGACAGTGGAAATTTGCACAGGGTAATAACGCGATTTTTGTGCCATCTTGTAGATTCGTGCGAGGATTCTTGAGGGCACAGGTTTGTCTTGCTTTTCTGTCGTATTATAGGCATTATGGCAATCATGTTCTCAGAGATACAACACTGGAACTATAAGTGCAGTTATCTGGTTGAATTCAAACAATAGCCCAGAATACGCAACCTGTTTTGTCCAGAAACTAAAAACTTGAACCTGTCCTATTATTTTCTTTGATATGTGATGCGTCTTACTGGTTAAACCATGTCATGCAGTTTCCGAAGGGCGACGTTCCGCAGTGGGTTTGTAACGCGATGGAGGTTGCTGGCATCGACATATCCGAGTGCTGTGCTTCCGCCAAATGTCACGCGCCAAGCAGCATCCATGAGCAACCTTTACCTGTTTCGGTTGAAGCAACTGGAGTCGTGCCGAACTAAGCCGCATAGTCTGTCTAAAGGTAAAAAAACGGCAGGGTTTCACGAAGGTGGGTTCCTGTCATACATGTAGGTGTCTCAGTCTCACCGATCCAGCATAGAATTTTCCAATAGTATGCTGGAGCTTACCCACAGGTTTTGGTAGTGTTCTGAGGGGTGTCGTGTTGTGTGTGTGTGTTTAGAAACAGCGCAGGGGTATGCGTATGCTACGCCATGCCTCTGGGGCCATGGTTATACGCCGTCCAGATGACGGATTCTGGATGGAAGAATTACCTGTCATCGTATCTCTGGACGGATTCTGGGTGGAAGAATTACCTGTCATCGTATCCTTTGCACGCGGCCTTTGTTAAAGGGTTTTTGGTGGTACGGTCAGGGCAAAGGAAGGTGCAAAAGCACCAGTCACCCCACGCTGAAACACTCCTCTTGTGACGAAAGAGAAGTGTTAGTCCTGGCAGTTTCTTCCTTCAGCTGTCACTGGCGACCTGTGCGTGCAATGCTTCGCCTTTCGCTGCTGCTGATTCTGTCCAGCACGAGCGTGACTGTCATCTGCTCACTGGGATCAGTGGAGGCACGCTCGGCAGCCCCGTGGTAACGGAGACCCGGGCATGTGGAATTGTAGACCGGCCGACCGGGTCAGGTCCCCGTCCCGGCGTGCTGGCTGTGATGAGCAAGCGAAGTGACCCGACCACGACCACGAAGTCACGAACACTTGGTGCCGGCGCCGGTCTGTGGCGTCGAGGAGCGGTGGAACCGCGCACTAGCGCCGTCCAGCGGGATGGACCGACCGCAACTTTGCTGGTAACAAAAGGATATAGTCCTAGTCCTCCCACATGTGACGGTGGTCCTCGTGAATTTTGGGCGTGGTCCGCCGCTGGTCCTTGTGAATCTAGGTGCCGGCACCAGCGGCGTTCCAGGAATCCGTACGTGCCAAGGGAATCGGTGGATGGACCATCAGATATTGATTCAGATCGCCGGGACCGGGAGAGGACGTACGTGTTCGCGCACGAACCACGCAGCTTGGGGGAATCCATGCGAGCAGAGGCGTCAGTTTTGTAGCATCGAATGCTCAGCATTGGTCGGATCCCGATCGAGCTCTATGCCTCTGTGCTCCAAAACGCACCCATGGTAGGCACGTGGCAATGTCGCACGATGACACATCTTATCATTTGCCTTCTCGTAAAAATGGAAGTATCAGTAGCCAGGAGCTACTCAAACTCGATCTTTCCAGACTAGATTAGGAAGCATCCCATGCCATGCTTACCTTGCAAGTTGTTGCATCGCATCAAATCCGATCCATCGTCTTCCAGACTAAACCATGCTTACGTTCATTCCACTGGAACTGGCTATGACATATACTCGTGCAGTTGTGTCTCACTTAAATACTTTCTCCTCGTTTCCAACTTTTCCCAACTAGAGGGAAATAGGCATATATTCCTCGATCAGAGACCACGCGCGCGCTTGAGGAAGATCCAAAAAATTCTAACCTGTTTTTATTCCGCACAAATTCGCTCTTCTTAATTTGCTGCATGAAATGGACCCATATGCATTGTAAGTTGGCGAGCGCATATTGAGAGCAAAGCAAGCTTTTTTTTTTGGGTAATAAAGAGAACAAAGCAAGCTGCAGCAGCCATGGTCCTCGTTAGATTCAATGTCTATCCTCGTTACTCATGTAGAGAGAAAAACGCTAGAGGTTATGTGTTCTTGGCAAAGCAGCGTAAATGAAGCACTTCTCATGACTGTAAGACTTTTGCAGTTTGCACCAACAGGCCATGTCATTATCGAAGTCATTACTCAAGATGACATTCCCTGCCTTGACGGGAACAACCACACTAATCAATGCGGTACCGATATTTATTTGTCATGGATTGCACAATATTCTAGCATGCAAAGAATTTTACGGACAAGAAACAATTTTGATTCAGCTGGTAACAGTAGCACATCGCCCCGTTCTAAACGCTAACATGATTACATGAATTATGGTCGTATCAAGTGAACGTTCAACCCAGCTCTCAACATTTCTCAAAGTCAAATCC
This sequence comes from Echinochloa phyllopogon, assembly GCA_033239725.1. Taxonomy (NCBI): domain Eukaryota; kingdom Viridiplantae; phylum Streptophyta; class Magnoliopsida; order Poales; family Poaceae; genus Echinochloa; species Echinochloa phyllopogon. The sequence goes on along the minus strand of BTCW01000002.1, from coordinate 40,165,207 downwards.
GGACAGCAGAATTCTGAATCGTAGCTCATCAATCTCTGAAATGACAAGAGTTCGACAAGGTCTTGTTAAACCTACCTCTTGAAAATCTTGCATCAACAATCTTTTAGCGAGTGTGTGTGAAAACCGGAATAGGAATTAGCAGCAATTCGACATGCTTTATGATATGTGTATACACTGTTCATCGGTCAGCACACTAATAATAATACATATAAGCGATCAAATTTCTCGAGATCCATGGCGAGAAAAGGATGGTCTCAAGCGTTGAAAACGCTCAAGCACCCGCTAAACTCATCTCCAGTTCTCCACTAACCATTGCTAGAAATGGAAAATGTCTTACGCGGCAGGAACCAGAAAATCATTGAACAAATGGAAAGCAGCCATTGCGGCAGTTGAAAGAAGCATATGCTAGCTAGTTTCTCCTCTGACTCACTCAACATCATCACACAACAAAAAGGTCATGCCAGTACATGGTCGTGCGTGGAGCCGCAGGAGCAGACTACCGTCGGAACAGGGGCACATACGACTTTTTGTGTTTCACATGGACAATTGGACAACAAAATGAGCCGCTTCCTTAGCTCTCATCTCTCAAGACCTAAAAATTATCATATTAATTGAAGAAAATAATATTAAACTGTTACTATATGTGTTTAAAAATTACTGTCCCGACTTTTCTAAATCTGTATTACCCACCTTTGCCATTGTTATAAAAATGAAATAAGCTCATATTTCGACCCTCAACTTTTTTAGGTTGTCTAATTTTGATCCCAACTCCAATATCGTTTAAATAGTTTGGGTGCCCCAACTTTCATTTTCGTTTAGTTTTGGTCCCTGAGCCCAGTCAAATCTGGTGTGGTAGTGATATTCTTATTTAAATGAGAAAAGAGTTCAAACACCTTCAAAAATATAAAATCCAATATTTTAGGATGTAAAGAATTCCGAAAAATAACTAGAGCTTGCGGGAAAGAGTTCCAAAAGCTTCAGATAAAAGATTAAAAAAATCTAGAAAAGGCTTTACGAAATTTCAAATAAATCCACATAGATCCTGTCATCAATGACAAAAAATCTCTTCATCGTGACTATGAATCAATCGAGTGTTCTAGCCAAATCCCAAGCTGGAATTTCCTAGGTATAAGACCATGAATTAGGATTCAATGGTATGGTTTCTTTTTCTTCCTATCTGTCGCTAGCCTTCTTCAACCTCGAGACAATGCCACTGCATCTTCTCTATCCAAAGCCCTTCATCCAGCCTATGGCAACCTCCTCACCACTACTCCCGCTACCATCTCATCCAGCGCCATCCTCTCCATCATTGTCCTTTGTTCCAACTCTATCTCTATCCACAACCCGTCCACCCTCACCTTGGCTGGCGGTGCACCACCATGAACTGCTGCCATTGCGAGGCCAGCTTGCTGTCGTGAGCTCCCTCTAAACCCACCAGATTTTATGGTAAGCTCAATCTCGACTATAACACAATAACCATGTTCTTCCTTAATCTTGCCAGCGACCTATGTAAAGATCATAGGATTTTTTTTATTTTAACCCTTTTAAAATTAAAATTTTAATAATAATTTGTCCCAAACTATATTTTCGAGAAGTATCCTTTTTAGCCGCGCCAAGCTACATGGCGCGACCCATAATTGAGTCGCGCCACATGCACACGTCCGCACAGCTTAAAATCAACTTCCAGGTAGCGCCAACGTGGCCGAATAGCATTAGCTAGTCGCGCCAGCAGGTACGAGTAACTAAGGCCCTGTTTGGCAGAGCTTCTAGAGTTGATTTAGTTTTTACAAAAGAGAATCCTGCAGGAGCTCTGCTAGACAATTTTTTTAGGGAGAAGTGATTTTCTACTGATTCCGTGGAGTGATTCTCTAAAATGAGCTAAGAGGCTGAGAGCTGGAAAAAAGTAGCTCCTTCTGATTCTGTGAAGTGATTCTCTATCCTGATTTTGATAGTTTATACTAGAGAATCAAATAGAAACACTTTCATATCCTGATTTTGATAGTTTATACTAGAGAATCAAGTAGAATCACTTTCAAATCTTCTCTCGGAGAAATTGGAGCACTTGAGAAGGAAAATCATTATGAACGATAAACCTGGTTTCCTTATCGGTACACAATGGTAAAACTTACACATCGTGTTTATCAAATTTTGTCAGAATTTTCTTAAACATTATTTTGATTTCTTTGAATTATGTCTGACATATTCGATAAACCCGTGTTTTATCAAATTTCCATTCTTGTTAGATTTTTCAAAATATAATACTACCTCCGTTCCAAATTACTATTCGTTGTTGACTTTTTTCATGATCTTTGACCATTCGTCTTATTCAAATTTTTTGTCCAAATATACAAACCAATAAATTATACTTGAAGTATATATGATAATAAAGCAAGTCACATACAAAATAAATGATACTTGTGAAATTTTTTGAATAAGACGAATGGTCAAATGTTAAACGAAAAATTCAACAACGAACAGTAATTTGAAACGGGGGTATTAATTAAAACGAAGCGAGTACGGACTCCAGCTCGAGTTGCTGTTCCGAAATAAAACGAAGAGGCCCCGGACCTTGCAATTTGAACGACTTCTTTTCATGTAGTACTACTACTGTTCATGTCAAGCTCGCACATACACGCTGCTGACCTTCAGACGGCGGCTACCATGCATGCACTACCCCGTCAACAAGACCATCGATCTCCGGTTCGAAACTCTAGTACGGTCCCAAATCATGATGACAGTCAAAAGCTCGAAAGCATCCGCGGCTGCCGCGCCCGACGAACCAATCAACCGCCCAAGCAACCCGGCCGGCCGGCGGCCGACTTGTTCGCGCAACTGCAGTGTGAATTCTACGCGATCGATCAGAGGAATCACCCGAGGCGCCGCCGCGTTCGTCAGCCCGCGAAATCCTCCTCCCGAGCGCGACCTCTGAAAAGTGTCATGCCGTCGCTTCCGACTTTGCACATTTGCATGCTTCTGTCCTTGCCATCGCCTTCGATCTTTCCCCGGGGCCCGGCCTCTATAAATTGCAGCATCCCTCGCCAGCCTCCACACACACAGGCACATTTGCGAATCGTGTGAGCTGAGCTAGCTCTCAGCTGAGAATCTGAGATCGTTTCAGCTCTGCAAGCTTCACATCTCTTTCGGTTCTCGCCATCGAATCCAAGCATTAACTGACCGATCCATCCGCCATGGTTGCTGTGGAGGCGGCGGCGAGGAGGCGGTACGCGCTGCTGATGGCGGCGCACGATTCGGAGTACGTGCTCAAGAGGTACGGCGGCTACCTCCACGTCTTCGTGGCGGCGTTCGGCGGCGCCGGCGAGGCGTGGGACCTGTACCGCGCCGTCGACGACGAGCTCCCGGCGGCGGCGGACCTTGACAGCTACGACGGCTTCGTGATCAGCGGCAGCCCGCACGACGCGTTCGCCGACGACCCGTGGATCCTGCGTCTGTGCCTCCTGGTCCGGGACCTGCACGCGGCGCGCAGGCGCGTCCTCGGCGTCTGCTTCGGCCACCAGGTGATCTGCCGCTCGCTGGGCGGGCGCGTCGGCAGGGCCCGCGGCGGCGGCGGCGGCTGGGACGTCGGCGTCAGGGAGGTGTCCATCGCGCCGCCGCCGGCGGCGGCGACGCCGTGCCGGTTCCTCGACGCGCTGCGCGAGCGCGGCCAGCTTCTGCCGACCCGCGCCAAGATCACCGAGGTCCATCAGGACGAGGTGCGCGTGCGCGTATGACGCTGGCATTTCCACGAACACCCTGCACGCGCACACACGTAGACGTATATATCTGATGGAGTTCTTGCTTGCTCCTTGCGTGGATGGCATGGCCGCCGGCGAGCAGGTGTGGGAGGTGCCGGAGGGCGCGGAGGTGCTGGCGTCCTCCGACAGGACGTGCGTGGAGATGTTCCGCGTCGGCGAGCACGTGCTGGGCATCCAGGGCCACCCGGAGTACACCGGGGACATCCTCCTCAGCCTCGTCGACCGCCTGCTCACCGCCGGATCCATAACCGTAAGTGCCATGGATCAGAGTTCAGACTCCATTGCTGCTGAAAGCCTGAAACAAACAATGCCCACAGCTCACACCTGGGTCTGAATCCGGAAGCATTCAGTTTGCTTGGCCTCGCACTGACAGAGACTTCGATTATCTTACCGTGCTTTGCCACTCTGCAGGTGTCGTTCGCTGAAGCCGTGAAGAGGCAGATGGAGGTCACCGCGCCGGACAGGGAGTTCTGGCTCAAGCTCTGCAAGAGCTTCCTCAAAGCTGATGATAAAGATCAGGTCTGCATATGATTTGGATTTGTGGCTTCTACGGTTGTGACAGTTTGTAACGGTAGATGCATGGGATGCCCTGTTTTGGCATACAATTTTGTTATGAGGCCAGTTTATTATGATCATAAAGTGCACGATAATGTAGATAATACTTGGGAAATTTAGAATGAATAAAGCTTGCTCGTCAGGTTATAGCCACACTCGTGCAAATCTGAAATCTGCTTCCGCTTCAAGGGAAATTTGAATAAGGGACTGGTTGGCGGGAGCATGTTCATGCTTCTCTTTCTTGTAAACAATCGACCATCTTCTCTCTCTCAAAAAAGGACCATTTTCAAGATTAAAAAGTACTTTAACGACTGCTAATGAAGTCCAGAATGCATAGCTTTTATGTATTGGGAGAAAGCTCTCTTTGTGACGGGAAGACCACACAATTTTATTTGTTTGGAGCAAGCTCTGCTTATCTGTTCAAACTTCAGGAGCACTGGGAATGACTTTTGAGCTCAACTTAGATAAGTCCTGCGGAATATACCATAATATAAGTTTAAACATGTACTTGTATGCATCGAGAAAATATTTTTAACGAACATAATTATGCATTTGAGATATTTGTTTTCAGAGTACTCTCCGAAGCCTTTACACTGAACTCTGAATTCTTTCTGAAGTATAAACAGTGAGACCATGGCTCTCTGTTCTTGGTCTTTGTGTCTAAGGCTGCTAATTGTGAGCCGACAGAAATAATGCACCTTCATTTGTCATTTGCACCCACTTCTTTTGGAGCTTCCTCACTGAAACAAAACAACAGCCTTAAAACATTCGAATAAATTAAAATGAAAAAGGGGGAGAGAAATCGGGAAGGAAAAATAATGCACTTAGAATGGGGATTTCGAGTATCAATACTCCAGTCAACTGTACTTGGCATTTTTATTTATAGGGTCTTCAAGACGCAAATAACTGTTCTTACATTTTTGTACAAAATGAAGGAGATTATGAAGTAATTTTCAAGACAGATTTTCTCATGATTTTATATATGTTCCAAAAAAAATATTGTAAAAGTTATTAAATCAAAGTTTCAAAAGTTTGACAAAATATGTGCTAAAACGTCGAGCTTTTAGGACAAGTGGAAGTACCTTCTTGCATTCCAAAAATATAGTGATCATGAGATATAGTAGCATGCTAAAGATTTGTTTCATCTCTGTGGGGCCTTTTGGCCTTAGATAAGATATCATCCATCCGTGTTGGTCTAATGGCTTTTGTTCCATCTTTAACAGCCAGGACGAGAAGTCAATAATCAAGTTATGTCCAAAGAAAAAGGGGCCGGACCGGGCCTCAATTGCTTGTGAAGAATTTGCCGTCTAGCACAGTATCTCTCTTATTGCCTCCTTGGCCAGGATTCTTGGCATCCAGTCCGTGCCAGAGCGACAGTATACCCCGCTTCGGCGAACGCGTGCTGGCCATGCTATCATCGTCAATAAGACGAGGGCTGTTGGTGCACGTAGATAATTATACATTTAAGAAATAAAATATTTAGTTATTGTTACAATTGTACTTTTATAAAAAAATTTAAATCTTAGATTTACGCTCACCGTATGGAGGGAGCAGGTGCCGTGCGTTCGCCGTGGCCGTGAAAAGGCAGCTGGAGGCCACTAGTCACCTGACAGTGAGTTCTCGCTCAACCTCTGCAAGAGCTTGGTGAAGAACATTCCGAGTGCAGGTTTTCTCTCTAATTCAGGGCGAAACCGAGACACCAAGGGCGGCCAAATCCTCCACCGTACCGAATATTTGGAGAGAGAGCCTTGCCATCTTCTTAATGTTCATCTGCAGAAAATTTTTGGCATGAAAACACATGACAAAAGCTTGATCTTGAATAGGAACAAGAATTGATCCAAAGTCCAAACTGATTGGCTTATATTAAAAAACTTCTGTTTGAAAGGTATCTCGTGTAGCTTCCTAACTTCTGTACTAAAAAAGTTTTAGATAAGAGTGATTCTAAACTTACGTTCAAAAAAGAGTGATTCTAAACTGAGGCATCGTCCCTCTATAAGGCGCGTGCAGAGTCTCTGTATAAGCCGTTGCTTGGCTGGCTGGGCCAAGCCGGCCTGCGAGCCCAGGGTCCACGAAGTCCCCTTCGCCGGACGAGCTTCAATGCTTCATCAAGTCTGGTACTATGGTGAAGCATAACATTTATAGCAACATACACTACTACCCAAGGAGAAACGTATTGTTGGTTGACTCGTACATTTGCAGCAAGCCAGCAATTAATGTTTGGATCGAATATTCAGTCGGCATGCTGGAGAGTGATAATCGGCATGCTGGAGAGTGATAATATTCCTGAACTTCTAATGTGGTTACAGTTTCAAACATGTGCGACAAGAGTTTCAAACATGTGCGACAAGAGTATGAACCAACACAGTGAAAAATCGATCAGCACATTGACACCAAGAAGGCTATAGGATTAAATAACGTTACTGATATCATGTTAGTGACTTCTGCTTAAAACAACATTATGCTAAATTGTTGACGACCCATTAATCTGAGGTGAGTCGGCAGACCTTGCCTTGGGACAATTTAAAAAGTTCATTTGTTCAATGCATGCGTCGCCCCTCAAAATAGTTTAAGTAATCAGCATAGCAATTGTGTCCTTTCCCGATTAAAAAAAAGTACATCACAAGAGTAACAGATGATAAAAACAGTAAAACATCACAACAGTAACAGACGACAAACGAAGATTCCATACGATTAAGAATAAAGTTATTACAAGATCATTCTCCCCACAAGGGCATCGGCAGCAGAAACAGATGCTGAAACAATAATATGCAGCTCACTATGGCAGACGCAGCAAACCATCTAGAGCAGTTATTGAGCAGGAAAATATAAAAGAACATAAGATTATTATGCTTGCCGGTAGCCCAGCCAGCTGCTTAACCAAAACTAGAAGAACAGGGCAACAGAGGTCTCAGAAATCGAACTTGCTCCTAATGAAGAACCATCCGATATTTCTCAGGCCTCCACATCTTTCTTCACCACCTTCTTCTCTGCATCCCAGCTTGTAGACATTTCCATTCCATCGCTGCTCCAGCCATCCATCTCCAAGGTCGACCTGGGCGACACAGTACCAGGCACAACAGCAGTAAAGCTCTGGTACATCAGCAGACCACCGCCAGGAAGCTCTTGCTCAACAAGATCATCGCACATGTAGGAGTCAATGTCTGCACCATTTGCCCATGATTTGGCAAAACCATGCCCGCCGAAGATGGTAACAGCAACTGAGAAGTCCGAAGGAGAGAAGCCTGCCAGGACCCTCTTGATCACATCATTGTAAACTAAGGAGCTAGGATCAAAGTTCATCGCTTCATAGCTTGCATAGCTGAAACCCTCCTCAGGTGTCACGTGGATGGTGGAGGCTGCAGGTCCAAAAATACCATTCATGGAGTACCCGCATGGGTCAAACTCAAAGTCACAGATCTCCATCTCAGGGATGATCTCAGAAATCCCTGAAATTTTCGTCATCTCCTTTGCTGATGAGCAATGGCCATCAGCTGAGTTCTTGAAGAAAACTGCAGCTTTCTTAACATCCAGCCCAGTCATGCACATCTCAAGCGTCACCATAGGCTGCTCAGGCTCCTGCGTGGCATAGTAGACATGCCACTTCTTATTGGGCTTGAACGCATCACCGATCACATACGCATTGCCACCAGACTTGAGGCCACCAAAGAAGCCGTTCAGCACTGATACCTCCTCTGAGAAGCTGCGGTGTGGTGCCGGCTGGGCACCAGGGAAAATGAATGTCCCACGAGAGTACTTCACTGAAAGAACAGGCAGTGACAGCTCTGCAGCAAGCTCAAGGATGCGAGGAATGGAAAGCAACAGCTTTGTCGTCCCACAGGTCTTAAGGACAACCTTGTGGGGATACACAAAGAGGCTAGACTCAGATAGAACATATGAGTCGAAGTCCTTGTTGGACAGCTGGGACACTATGGTACACCGTGCAAGATCCAGGAACGAGTCAATCTGCTTGCGAGAGAGGGCGCGGAGGCCATGACCACAAGGGTCCTCAAAGACAGGTGCATCAGAGAACGTTATCTCAAGACGCTTCTCATAACCCTCAAACCCAATAGGGGAGGCAGGAGAAGAGTCCCAAGAATCCGCCGAAGGCATCGCCATTGGATGATGTGTTGCAAGGAAGAGAGGATGGCAGAGGGAGAGGGAGATGGGAGAAGACAAGTTGGAATCTCAGAAGCAGAGAATGCAGCCAGCCAGGGAGAACTATTGAAACAAGAGAGAAAAAAATGAAGGGAAATCCTACTCTACGGCGAATTGCATGTGAAGCTATATCAGGATGGCTTGCGGGCGCACTGCAAAACAAGAGATCAACCAAATAAGCATTGTAAACCGGAGCACGATCAGTGAACAAGTTTCCATTAAGAACTACATTGCTTAAGCTGTTGGTTCAGTTCTTACGTTGGAGTAAGCAGCAGACTGGAACTTCTTGATTCCTCCGGCTGGGCGAACGTCCTCAATCTTGTAACCAAGGGGAGCTTCGTACATGAAATTACTACTACTAGACTTCTTGCCACGTTTCGACTCCATTAGAACATCCACAATTGTTCCCTTCTTAAAACTGTTGATTAAAACAGAGTTAGTTTCCTTTTTAGAAAGGAGAACAGCAAACAATGTTTAGCAAATCAGGATCCAAAATTAAAGTAGCAGACATGGATGTGCACAGATGTTTGAGAACTGAGAGTACGCAATTTAGTTTAGATTCTGAAAACCTTCTAATTAAAGAGAAAGCCGTGTATAAGAAAAAAAATTGTAGCATACACAATTGCAGCAGTGATAAGACATACAACTTTTAGCCTTTTAGGTACCAAGCCATGAACTATGAACAAGTATCCGAAAAGATCATTTCAATAATTATATAAATAATCAGTAAACGAAACTAAGAATGTTAACTTCATCCTAGTTGATATAAATCAAATCCTGTTAGGCAAAATTGTTTGTTTCTTTGTTAGCCATTTATTTTTGTTTAGAAAAAGGCATGGCTTTTAATAATATGCCTAAAGCACACAAAGACACCATACCATTGCGGCAACAGAAACAAGCATGTGTGCAAATATCGAATCAAGACCTTCACGAGAAGCAACATGAGAAATTTCATATGATCTGGTTTTTTTTCTTACGAACAACCCAAAGGATAATAAAAGCTTCCCGTATAACAGACTGGTGGCGGACTGAAGGTCGTGGTAAACTAAGAAAGGCTACACGTTCCCCACAGGCCACGAACATAAAAAATTTACTGGCTTCTTGGGCATTGCGATCCGAGAGTTTGATTATGATAAACAACGACAGCACATACGACAAAGAACAGGAGGAACCCAACTAAGATTTACCGCGCACTACTGATTCACCGCCGAGAATAGATAGAATAAACAAAACGAACTGCATACAAGATCCAATCTGCCGCCCCGTTCCCCCCGGGGGAAAGAAAGACAAAATTCCGCGACGCCTCCAGCAAACAGGGGAGGAGAACGAGACCGACCGAGCAGAGTAAATCCTCCCTTGCCAGCCCAACACAATCCCGCCGTCGAGAGCCTAGGCGAGATCCGACGCGAACACAATCCACGGAAATAAACCGCCGCCGCCGCCGACGACCCTACCCACATAGCCCGGGAGGGGAACGGCGGCGTCCGGCGTGAGCACAGCGCAAGAAAGCCAAGAGAACTCACTCACGTTCAACGATGCGACCGCCGGCGGCGCAGAGACGAGACCGGATTGAAGCAGGCTCCTTGGAAGGAAAGAAGGACCGGCCGAGAGGCCTGCTGTTCTTGGGGTTTGCTCGCGCGGAACAGAGGATGCAATGGGGAAGGGGTGGTAGCGAGACGCGGCGGGGCGGGGCGGCGACTGCGAGGTGAGGGCGGGGTTGGGTGGGCGAAAGGATTTGCTCGAAGGAAGGAACGGAGGCGCGGCTTGTGCCTTGTTGGTGGCGACCGGCGCCGCTATTTATAGCAGCCAGGCTGTGAGCGTGAGGCCGTGAGGGCGCCCGGGCCGGGCCCACGGGGCGAGAGGGAGCGGATGGACGCGGAGCCGCTGCCTGGCTGGCCCAAACCCTAAACCTGGTCCGGTCGGGTCCACGAGACTCCGCCGCCGCACCGCGGCAATCCAACGGGCCAGGTGTGTAACTAATTTCCTCTCAAAAAAATATGTTTTTTTAGATTGAGAATCATCCGGCCTCCACAACTCACAAGGAGTCTTGTGGCCATCTCGAAAAAAAAAATATGTAGCTAGTTAACTCCTCCCTGTGAAGAAAACCGAGTGTTTTCAGGATTTTGCTGGTTGCAATTTTTAGTTTTTCACGAACGTGTATTTCATTAAAATGAAAGCAAGTTTACAGACAGTACTGATTTCAGGTCAAACAGGAGTTGACCAACACAAACGCACAAAGAACTAAAAAAAGAGAAGAAAAAAAAAGACCAACAAACAAATGGTCAGCTGGTTACAATTTTACACTAAACGCGTAGTCCTAGTTCCATGTTTGGTTTGATTTTCTTGGAGAGGATCAGGCAAGGCATGGCGCAGCAAAAACTAGGACCTTAATTAGACCATATCAGTTGTATTATTATTTATTGACATTAAAACAAGACAACTTATGTGTAGTGTGTGGTTAATTCTGGAATCCAGATTAGTGCATATTCTCATTATTTTATACGTGCGCGATTCGCTAATGCAAGCAGTTTCATAGAGATTTGCTGCACGATCAAGCTAGGCAGAATTATTTGGCACACGCATGGAACCACTTCGATCGGTCAAAAAGTTGTTTCACAACGGGCGGTTAGGAACAAAATAGCACCACCAAAAGAGGGCGTGGCGGATTTCTCGTCAGGCATAAAGGTGTCTGCATCAAGATCTGACGACTGTCATCGTCGTTAATGCTTTCACTGCATGAAGTGCTCCATGAACACCACAGCTCCCGCTCCTTTTGTTTCTTACTATAAACAAAAATATAATAATTCACACTGTTAATTATTTGCAACTTGCTGTACCAGACATGACAATAAAATTTGACCACTTCGTCCAATTCTCAGAAATAAATCTAAGAAAAGTATCATGGATCTACCAAATCGAATGCAACTTTGTTGAAAAGAATTAAATCATAGCTAAGACTGAACTCGTCCTTTCCCTTTGTGCTTCACCATATATACAATGCTTTGGACAAGACTAATGAGCTACTAGCTGTTTGTAAACAGCCATGATGCACAAGCTTATCCCTCCGCATCTTCCAGAAGACATTCCCATAACTTGCAAGCATAAAATTGGCATTTGACTGGCCACCGAGTCATTAGCTAGCTGCACCCGAATATAGTAGTAATTACGCCAGTGCGAATCGCAATTATTGGGGAATTACGCAAGACTAATCCCGATCGATCACAAATCATCATCCATCCCACGTCGAGGCCGAGCTGGTGTCCACCGGCCACCACGGGCTGCGAGCTAGCGGGGCATGCGAATGGGTGATGGAGACCTTAGCGTGGCTGAATGCCCTGCTATGCCTGATTATTGTAGAGCAATAATAACGCCACCACGGCTGGGTTAGTTTTACGACCACTAAAGCACCACCCACACCGTTGCTGGTGCACTAGAAACGCAGGCGCAGCTTTGCTGCGCCCTCGCCGTAGCAGACCAGTCTGCTGTGTTGGTAGGATAGATGGGTATAGAGAGTCAATCATAGGATAATATGCTATCTCCTCTTCAAATAGTATAGCATCGTCTCATAAATACCGGACATATTGTACATGTTCCCAATTGATTATAAGTATTCCTCACTGGGACATATTTTCTACAAATAAATGCTAATAACTCAACATGCAGTTCACGCTCGTGGATGAAAACAATTGTTTATATGCATACATATAATTGCTGATATATAAATAGGTTACAAACTCCGGCATACATACATATAACAAGTTGTGCCATTAGATTTTGATGTTGAATTGCAGGACCTGTAAACCGGGTAGATAAGTAAAATATTACCGCTTAAAAAGAGAAGAGGTACATAAGTAAATCATCATTGTGAGATCATGATATGCACTTTATTCTCATGCCTGAAAATTTTGACATGCCTTTGTATAACCAGAGTTTTGTAATCATCTGAAGCACCGTGATCAGAGGAGAGGATGATAAGAACCAGTCCCTCTGCTGCTGCACCAAGCAATAAATCATTTTTTGTCAAACTACATATATCATTAAAAAAGGTGAAATATTGCTGAGAATGAACAAAAACAAGTTTGCATCCTTCGATGGGAGCATCTTAAGATTATTATTCTTCAATTCATTGACATAGGGTAGTAATAAAATGGAGCTAAGATGCAACTCAAGTTCTGTTGGTTATCCTCACTGATTAACTCTAAAATGAGTGAATGCCCTCTCTCCTTACCAATGCCCTCTTCCACGGCTTGCCATTTCCTGAAAGCTAAGCGAGAAGTATCATAAATTTGAGCTACTAACATGGAATAGATTATGAAAGCACTCACCCAAAATAATATATTAGAGCATATGTCTGAACTAAAACCGAGTTATGCAGACATTAATACAAAGTAAACATTAAAATAATTACTATTATGTTGTTTTTTTCAAAACAATTGGTACTGAAAATATAAAACTTCTAAAGAGTGAAAGTACCTTGCAGACAAGAGGGTACTCATAAAACTGTAATTATGAGTGTGGCATGCCTTAGTTCTCTTAAAACTCTAAATGTGAATGCCTACAATACAAAGAATACCATAAGTTATATCAAGATTTTAGGACAGCATGTAACTGTCAAATTAACACCAATTTATCTCTCTATCTCTAACCTTCTATTTTCAGTGGAAGTGATAAGGGAAATGCTATTGAACTTTAGTGAGAATATGCCTTATAGTCGATAAAAATCATCAAATAGTGTCTCAGCAAATTTATCTGTTTGTTAAAATGACAGCGGCTTTATTGTAAAACCTTTTTGCCCCATGAAGTGTTCTGAAGGAATTGAGTTATCTTACCTCTTGAACAGAGGGCTAAAACCCTCTGAATTATTTGTCAAGCCATTTGACGTGCTAGTTGTTCTAAAATTAAGGCAGCGGCTATCTCATAGCTGTAACTGACAGTGCACTTGCATTGATATGAACATTTTTAAATGTCATTACATTTGTGTATGTTATAATAGGGCAATTTGGAATAATTATGATTATGAGTAAGCATTATCTCAAGGATTCATTGTGTTGCCTGTATATAAGCAAGCAAGCACTTGCACTATGCCCAGATGCAAATATAGTAGGTATTGACAATCAAATACTTGTTCCGAAATTGAGCCCACAACTATTTCAGATTATTATGGCACAAACTAATTTTCAGTAATTTAGAACTGGAAAATCATGGCTAATATGCAAGTATATTGTGCTAAAAAAAGCAAAAGGCTTATCTTCCCTCTCCACGCATGTACAGAGATTTTTTTTTTGACAACACTCAGATCTTGGCTTGATCTCCTTCCTTGTTGAGGAATCCGAACAGAGTGATCAATGGTTGTACCTGCAATGGTGATAAAAATTTGTAACAAAACATATATCCTCAGAATAGACATTATATATATTACAGAGATAAGGCTGTGCTAAATTGTAGAAGCAATACAAATAATAAAATTGCTCTCAGATATCAAGAACCGAGGAAATGGGAACCTACATTGCTGAGACCATGACTGCCAAATCATTACATCCAAATCCAGTTGAGCGGAAAGCAGCGATTTGCGCGATGAGATGCCTTGTGCTCCGCTATTTAGCAACAATTTTGCTCGATGCTTCGAAGTTTTTGGGGGCGCTGGAATGCGCCTTACTGTAAACAATGACGTCGAGATCGCAACGAATGGATGGGGGCAGAAATGGAGGAATCAGAGAGCGAAGGTACTAGACGAGAGCGACGGGGTCACCTTGAGATGCACGAATCCGACGGGCCGCTCCCCGGCGCCGCCGCGCGCGACCCCGATCAACCTGACGCCACCAGCGATGGCCGCCTCGAGTGCGGGATGCGGCTCTGCGGCGACGCGCCGCCGGATCTTCGAGTAGGCCAGTACGCCCCCGCGGATCGCGAACCACCGCGGGCGCCAGCCCTTGCCGATGTTGGTCCACTTGTACAGCACGCCCGGCGGCGCGTGCCCGCCCCCCGAGGCCGGCCACTCCCCGGCGAGGCAGCAGATCAGCGGGTGCATCTCCTACGCCCGCATCGTCGCCGCACGACAGTCTCCCCCGCCTACCTGCCCCGATCTTCCCCGAGGAGCGGGGGGCGGCGGAGGAAATCGTGGGCAGGAGCGGGGGTCTCGCCCGAGGGTTCGGGTCTTCGGGATGATTTGCGAGGGACCGGGTTGCGGCTTAACGGGTTAGAGGCCCGCGATGACCCGCATCGGACGACTCCCATTGCTTCCTGGTCTGATCCGACGGTTCTCGGCTTAACGGGCGACGTGGCCCGATCCGTCGCCCGCGGTTTGAGTCCAGGATTCGAGTTTGGAGATACTGTGTCTGTGTTCAACCAAGTTTATGTTTATTTCGCAAGAAAATCAAGTTTATGTTTATTTATTATGCGCTAACTATGCACGGTAATTGCCATGGGAAGACTTTTCCGATTTTCAAGAGGGTCCACTGTTTTGTGCGAAATTCCTCGAGTTAATTGCCATTTTCTCCTTACCTAGCTTATTTAGAGTTCTGGTTAAACGCTTAGGCACTCATCCACACGACGTGAGTGGCGTGGCACATATCTAGAAATGGACGTAGCATGATTATCATATTTTTGTAATTGAAAAATTACTTGTGCACAGTGTGTGTAAAATAGGGATTGGAACTCTAGTAGTGGCTCCTTTTTCTATTATGAGTTGACTAGTTGGCTGTCATAGTGTTATACACGTACAGTACTTTGCTATAGGTAAATATGACCTCTCTTTTCAAATACTCCAAAGTTTTGACCCGTCACGGCCGGCCACGTGATCCACCCTTTTATAGTGAAATTACCAAATCACCCCCATAAAGTTATCTATTCGATGTTTCTAGAACATTCTAATAATATTCTTGTAGAGGGTCACGATGGAAAAGTGTGTTTCAAGAAAGGTTAAATGCCAAGTATTTTGAAACGAATAAAGTGGTCAAATGTTTCTAGTAGTTTTATGCCATTGTGTCAATTATGATGATATTTACCATTGCTTATGTAATATTTTGACTTATATGCACCATCACTATGCAGAACTTGTTTCATTTGTACCACGGCCATACCAATTTCAGTGTCAAAACTTGTTCGACTCATGCATATATCTAATTCTCCAAAATAAACATCCATGTTAGATCATTACATTTAGCCACTATGGCCTTCTCCTGTTTCTGCATCTTCTTCATATGGCTAGCATCATCCCTCGCCTTGGCATCACTTGCAACCAAAATATTAGTTAAATACGGCACCACCAAGAGTGGGATGAGGGTGAATTTAACAGATTAAACATAATTTACAATATAGAACAAGTACGAGGTGTATATTATGGTAAACGCAAAGTTTGCTGAAATTACATGTCTTTTTAAAAGGTTAATTTCTTTATATTTTTATTTTCTAGGCCCTTTAAGGGTGTGAAAGAGATGAGAGAAATGGATAAACCACCACCACCACCAAATGGAATTTTTAAAGTAGAGGCAGTTTGTGGAGTGTGATGCAATTTTAAGGGGGGGGGGGGGGGGACATGTTAGTGATACTGATTAAGTATTTGTTTTACTAATTGTGCTGTCAATGAGAGTAATCAACTGAGCATGCTTTGTTATAAGCAAAATTGAAACAATGTACACCTCCACTAGGCTCCGCCCCTGAGTAGAGCATAATGGGTGTATGGAGCAATAAAATAAACATGCAAATTGCATGCAGAGAGATTTGACGAATAAACATTGTAAACCGTCAACTTTAGCACCCATTAAAAGGCAATTGATTTTTTTTTCAACAAGTTGCATTTTTTAGGGATGAAAAAGGTGCCAGAAATAATGTGCCAAATTCACCTGACACACAACATTGTGCTTCTTGGAGGTGACTTTGGGGGCACTTTTTTAATGAAAATGAGGACAGGAGCTCTACCATCCAAATCCAATCAAATTAAACGAGAGAACAAGACAAATGTATATAGTGCTGACCGGTGAGGCCACAACAGACAACACAAAATAGAATAGCAAACTCGGAGATATGCAAGGAGGTCCCGGGCAATTTGTCGTTGTTGACCATACCACGTGGCCGTTATTTATGCACAGTACGATAATTTTTTCAGGGGTACAGTTCGTCGGTGTTTGGTTGTGTCAAGTTTGACTCTCTTGTTCTCGTACATGAGTATATGCTCCTACGGTCAGTAGTGGACAACAAGACAACTTACTTAATTGTGGAACGTCAATGAGACGACGCATAGGTTGGACAACAAGACTACTTACTATACTCATACTGTTATCATCTTTAGGCCACTTGTGTCTGGCAAGTGAATGAGACGACGCATATGTTGGGGCTCGCACATTACATCGTTAGGACACTTTCTTATCATCATTGACAACAGTCTGATGACAATTGTGTATTCCCACTGTTCCTAAAAAGCAATTATCGATATATGTAATACATCATCGGCGCTGCAACCAAAACGCACACGTACGCCCACAGCGCCGGCGGCCCCGTTCGTGCCGTCTATCTGCCATCCCTCCGAGAAGAAGAGATGTGCTGCCGTGCATGAGAAAGGCACGCGCGGGGAGGGGCAGCTCAAGCTGCAGTGCAGCAGGATCGTATCGCCGCACAGTCACAGACGAGGGAGCAGGCGGCAAGGAAAAAGGAGGATGACACGGAGACAAGGAGCCGCAACAAAAGCACAGGCAAAAGGCCGGCACACACGCCGCACAGCGGCCGCGCGCGCTTTTCTCACGCTCGTCGGAAATAATTGGTGGCCTAGCCGAGGCCGGGGAAGAAAGGGACGGGGCGGCGGCAGGCTCGAGGACGGCCACGGCCCGGGCAATCGAGGACGGAGAACCCATCTGCTGCATCAGCACCTGCTGGATCAGCAGCTTGGGATGCGATGCGACAAACAAAAAGGGAAAGCCTCGGGATCAGCGGGGTTTGTTTTGGAGCATCGTCCGGTAGCGGCGGGCGGATGACTGCTGTGAACCACGACTTGGCTCGGCTGGCCCACTATGACTTTCTGCGGCCAAGGCAACACCACCGCAAAATATACGAATCCGCAAAAGCTACCACCAGCTCACTCCTAGTGTCACTTTGTGGTACTCAGTGTACTGCACTATTCTCCGCGAGTGAGGAAAAAACATTTTTAAATTCTCTAAACACTGCGCACCACAAGAAGTCGAGAACAAACAAAGCGATAGCCAATAGGCAGAACCTCAGACAGACGAGGCGGCACGGGATCTAGGAGTGGAGTGGCTCAGCGGCTGTGGTGCCAAAGGAAAGGACGCCCGCGGGGAGCTAGCGAGCGAGAGATGGCCACTCGCAATCATGCATCCGATCCATGCGTCGTGGCCGATGGCAGCGGATCATTGCCTGCGTGCATGCTACGCCAGTACGTGCCAGTAGGGAGAAGTAAAAGTAGCTCACGGTCACGGGCGCACAGCCAGCCGCGCCGTGCCCGGCCGGCAGCAGGTACGCACGCGCGCGCGCATCGCATCGCATCGCATCATTAATTCTGCTGGGGTTGGGGAAACTCACCAGTAGTGACACAGCGAAACTCTGTTGGGGTTGGGGAGCATGCATGCCCTCCACGCGCTCACCGCTTGGCGTGTCGTCGCGCGCAGCCGTCTCTTCGGCCTTGCTGTTGCAGCGGCGAGGCACCACGTACCGGTCGCCTGGCTGCCGCTCTCTAAACGCTGCAGCAGGCAGCAGCTGCATGCGCGGCACCTACCCCTGCTCCTCGGCAGCACGCCATGACGTATTCTCTCAGCACAGAATTGTTCGACTTTGAAGAGCATAATACATGATACATGTATTGATGTATACTATGTGACTCGATCGTGATGACTCCAACGACCTTGGCCACTTCTTGCGGGGCTCCGTTCCGTCGTGTGTTGATTGCTGAGTTGGATTCACATGCACGCGTGTGGATATGTACGGCTGGCCCGCGCGAGCGACGGAGAAAATACTGCTGGACTGACCGATCGTTGTTGGGAGGCATTTTGCTCCGCTCTCCAGCCAGCACGAAGCACAAATTCCCTTTGATCGAGCCCGTAGGAGGCCCAGTTTTGTTTCGTCGATCGGCGGCGAGAGGTGGAGATGGGCCTCCCGGTGCACTGCGGGCCCGAGGAGGACGCCGTTGTCCATCTTTCTCCCGGGCCTCTTTCCGGGTCCGCCGTGCGCATTACCTCGGTGACTCGGTGGCCCCAAAGATGGAGTTCGTGCGGCGGGCCTCGCTCGGGAGTCGCGAAAAAGGAGGCCCCGCCCCACCAGCCCACGAGCTCCTCCTGCTCCGCAGAGCGGGCCAATCCATGTGGGCCCGTCGCGTCAGCAGTAGGACGCCACGTTTCCCGTGCGTCAGCAGCCTTCCTTTCCCCGTGTGCGCCCTTCTTCACTCCGCCGTCGCCGCCTAGGACGCCCCGCCCTGCTCCCCTCCGCCTCCCCACGCCGGCGACCACCGACGACCCGAGGCTCCAGCTCCGGATGGCGGCGGCCGCAGCGGGGCGGCTCCGGGCGCTCGCCAGCCGCGGCTCCCTCTCGCCGGCGCTCTCCGCGGCGGCCGCGCCGCGGTCCCCGCCAGGTCGGTCGCGCTCGAGCCGCTCGACGGAATGCCGCTGACTGACGCGTGCTGACCGCATCTTCGTTTGGCTCTTTTCCCTCCAGGACCGCGCGCGCTGTCCACGCTCTCCACCACGCTGCGGTCCGGCGCCGACGAGGACGAGATCGAGCGCATCCGCCGCGAGTTCGAGGACGCCAAGCGCAACTACCTCAGCATCCCCGCCGCCATCAAGGACATGCCCAAGATGAACCCGCAAGGTCTGGGAATCTCGATTGGGCATCCTTATTACCTGTCGATCCGTGTTGCTCAGTGCTCACATGCTCTTGTCTTGTCTTGAGCGCCAATATATTCCTCGGACTTGACATTCGTGGGCGTGTCTGTCTCCGCCTTTTTCAGGCATTTACGTGAACAAGAACGTCAAGCTGGATGACCTACAGGTCTACGGCTTCGACTACGACTACACGCTGTCGCACTACACCGAGCACTTGCAGTGCCTCATCTACGATCTCGCCAAGAAGCACCTGGTCAACGAGGTTTGGTTGCTCTCTTCATTGAGGGTACATTGATGTCGAAGGGTGTGCTTGTTGTTTCTGAGTGGGGGTGATGTTTTCTGCAGTTGAAGTATCCAGAGAGCTGCTTGCAGTACGAGTATGACCGCTCTTTCCCGGTCAGGGGCCTTTACTATGACAGACTCAAAGGATGTCTTCTCAAGCTTGATTTCTTTGGCTCTATTGAACCAGACGGTTGCTTCTTTGGGCGTCGGAAGGCAAGACACTCACTACATTGTTCTTTCTCCATTTCCTTCAAATGGCTGCATACTTGAGGTCCTTTTCGAACCTAGCTCATGCATACTTGAGCTCATTTTCATACTATATTTAGAAGTTTGTTAATAATTGATGTTATGGTTTCCACTTTACTTATCTTTGGGATATCTGTGTGTTAATATGTACACGAGTGGTCATTGTGTTTGCAATTGATTGCCGTGTACTTGTTGACTGTTGAATTCATGACCAATGTATTTAGTTAAATGTCAACAGCCGAATACAGATTACACATGTTGACTCTTCTAGAGAATTTCTGTACTATTTGTATGCTTGCTCTTTCTCTTCTCCTACAATAATTACATTATTTAAACTATGTCTATTGACAGCCTATGAACACTTTCTTATCTGAATGCTTGTTAATCAGCTGACTTTGAGTGAGATAAAAGAGCTCTACGGCACACGGCATATTGGCAGAGATCAAGCTCGCCAACTTGTTGGGCTGATGGATGTCTTCTGTTTTAGTGAGGTACTTTTGAATTGATCAAAGCCTTTAGTTCCATTCCCTTATTTTTGCGCTGCATCTATTTATTTACAAACTATCAGTGCCTTATAGATATGTCATGTCAACAAGAGCACCATATTATATCACTCAGTTTGGTTAATGCTTTGTTCATTGGTTAATTAGATTTGATCTGTTCAGTATTGATAGATAAACTTTTATGTGTATTTGATCATCCTTCAAGGGCATTTAGCTTTGCAGGTGGAGCGATATTTTGAAACATATAGACAAGCTGTAGTATATCTTACTACTATTAGAGTGATCACTTAATTGTAGTATAATATAATGTACTGTTTTTTAATAATTTAAGTAATTGCTGTAAAATCAGATAGCTACTAAACTGGCATTTCCATAGTACTTTCTAACTATGAGATGTTCATTTTTTCACAGGCATGTCTCATCGCTGATATTGTTCAGCACTTTATAGATGCCAAACTGGAGTTTGATGCCTCTTATGTATATGAGGATGTAAATCAATCGATTCAGCATGTCCACAGAAGTGGTTTAATTCACAGGCAAATTCTTTCTGAGCCCCAGAAATTTCTGACAAAAAAAGTAGGTGGCACTTCTTTTGCTGATTTTCTATGTGAGAAGTTTCAAATATCAATGATATAACCACATTATGCTTATTGTCTTCTGGCATTCTTTCTGACATGTAACTCTAAGTCTGTTACTTCATCTGTGACCTGCAGAGCCAAGTGTTCCGTTTCTTAAAGATGCTTAGAGAGAAAGGAAAAAAGCTATTTCTTCTTACCAATTCACCTTTCTACTTCGTGGATGGAGGGATGCGTTATTTGCTGGAGGTTCTTCTTAAACTTAAATATGCTTGTATGCTTTGTCCATGCTGTTTAGCATTTGAAATCAAGATTTTAAGCCAAAATAGATTTCTATCTGGTCGATGAATATCATATTTTCAATGTCTTTTTTCTTACATTCTGAGGTCTGACACTCTGACATGAGCTCCTACCTTGTATTTTTGTGGTTAGCTTTTGGTTGAGAATGTGAAATCATATTTAACTGGGCACATGCAACTCTTTGCACTGCCTTGCCACATATTCTTGATACTAAAAGTGAATATGTTGCACATACATAATGCAACCTTCCTTTGTTTCTAGCTTTCATTGATAGTTTTTTGTATTCTACTTAGGCTATTTCCTGTCTACTATTATGGGGACGACAGTTGTGCTGTGCTAGCGACAGTCTTTTTATTATTACATTTGTGCTTTGCTTTTTGTAATGTTCTCGATAAATACTGTATTCCAAATAGAAAAGTATCATGTGATCATGTTTGTATATTGTGGCTAGTTGTTTTATTGCTCACTCACATATTCTCCACTTGACTATTTCACAATTTGGTTGGACAGGACCAGCATTTTGATGGAAATTCCTGGAGGGAACTCTTTGATGTTGTGATTGCGCAAGCAAACAAACCAACTTTCTATAACTCAGATCATCCGTTCAGGTTTCGTGGAACATCTATGCGTTACTAAAGAAAAAAGATTATACTTGGATCATTATACTAAGATTGTGTTGTTAATGGGTTCATTTTCCTTTTGCACTGATTCATTTTTGTAGGTATTTTGCTAAACTTTGAATACTAGAGGAAAGTATGTTTTAATAAGTACAGATGGGTCTGGACCTATATTATCGCCTTTTATTTTTTTCCTTGTTGTTATTATTATTATTATTACTACTTTGATGTTTTTTCCTTGTTATGTCTTAAGTTCTACACTACTGTGTCTACTCCAGTTCTGGAATCCTAACTATGTTTGCTGGTTACTTCTAGGGTGTATGACACTCAAAAGGACACCTTAGCGTTTACGGCAGTTGACAAGTTTCTGCCAGATCAAGTATATTACCATGGCTGTTTGAAATCATTTCTGCAGATCACGAAGTGGAGAGGCCCAGAGGTTGGTCATTTTGAACCTAAAGAACCAGTTTCTATATATGTTTTCTCGATATTTTCTTTTCTGTCTGAGTGATACAGCTTCACTCTATTTTCTCCCTCAAATCTAATACTACAATTTTCATGTTAAATGTAGTTGATATTACTGTTGCATAGGGGAATCTTGCAGTCGAGTCATGTTCTTTGCGCTCATCAGCTGCATGTTTATTATGTTTCTTGCTCACTGCTTCATTCTGATATAGTATATTTGAATAACCCACAAACTAAAGGTATAACTTTGGCTGGTCTTCACTTACACTAAAATATGCACTGCCAAATTATAAATTTAAGAAATCTTTCATTTGAATTTCTCATCTCGGGTCATTTTTGGCCATGTATTAGGTGATATACTTTGGTGATCATCTTTTTAGTGACTTAAGAGGACCTTCAAAAGCTGGTTGGCGAACAGCTGCTGTAATTCGAGAACTTGAGGTACATTTTTCTCTAAACTTTGGCACGCATTAGACATGGTTGCATGAAATTCAAGCACTTACATATTGACTAGTAATGTCTCAGTCTAAGGTTGCCTTGATCCTATTGGGTTTTGAGCTGAGAAAAGATCAAAGTAAAGGGGAAAAATGTGATGAAATGTTCAAAAAATAACCTCTTGCGCTATCCTGATCATGAATTTGTTGGATACGCTACTAGATAACATGAACAAGCTTGTGCTTGTAAGACATGAATGATTCTCTTATTATAGATTTGTCTTCAACTGTTTCTGAGTGTCTTCCTTTGTCGTACAAGACACATGATATGTTGGTACGATTTTGTTTTGTAACATATTACAGTGATCCATGCTTTGTCACTTTCAGGATGAAATAGAAATACAGAACGGTGACAGCTACCGGTTCCAGCAGGTGTGTACTATATCACCTGCTTCTCATGTTTGTGATATATTACTTAATTTTATGTTCCCCTTAGACCTTATAAGCTCAGTTTGTTCTTCAGTGGCTTTCAAAAGTACTTCTGAACAAAATTTTGCTTGGCCAAATTTGTAACAAATATTGTGACTCCAAAAATGGAACTGAGAAGGAAACTACTCATGCTGTAGTATTGAACAGTACAGCTTGGAAGGTTGACCGTGTTGATGTAGTGTTTGGTTCGGGTGACTCACTTAGACTGTTGGCACTTTTGCAGCTGTCATTGCTTTGTAGTGTGCAGTAGCTGTTATTGCTTTGTGAGGTGCAGTAGGGCACTGGGGTTGGTAAATCTTACAATCCATCCTCCTGGCACTCATAATCTGAAACATGACTCAGGGATGACCGATTGTATCAGAATTGATCTATAGATGGACGATGGCATTTACCCTTTTTTGCTTGCTATATATGATCTTATTCCTCTATCACATATGCTATTAGTCCCTGATTTTCATGCACATGTATGCTTATTAATTTACTTAACTATATTCTTCATCGCAGGCAAAATTGAGTATAATACATGATCTACTTGGGAAAGTCCATGCAACCGTGGTTAGCACCGAGAAAGGCCAAGTTTACAGAGCATTGCTTGATGAGTTGAATGCGGAGAGGCGACAATGCCGATCTGGGATGCGAGATCTGTTCAATAGCTCCTTTGGTGCAACTTTCCTTACAGATACCGGAAGGGAATCATCATTTGCCTATCACATTCATCAATATGCAGATATTTACACAAGCAAGCTTGAGAACTTTTTATCATATGCCCCTGAATCTTGGCTTCATCCACCTCATGACATAAAGATCATGCCACACAATGCGAAGGTAGTTTAAATCCTCATCAACAGAAATTAAATTAACCTGTGTAGTTCATTCCAATATCTCCCAAGATATGGTAGGGTTTCCAACCAGAGTAATTTATCCTTGTTCAAATTCGACTGTTTAGGAAATACTTTACTCTTCTAAGGGAAACCTTACAGTTATAATGGTAATTGATGCTGATATTTGAAAATCTAAGGGAAACAAACTAGAATTTTTTTTGAAACTGAACACTGTCAGATTATTGTCTCTTACAGTTATAATGATAATTAATGCTGATATTTGAAAATATTGAGTTGGAGTAATAATTTTGTACACTCTATGTTGTAGGTCCCAGCGAGCCTGTTCAGTACCTCCTAGTTCGTTCTATACTTTTCCGTTGGAGAACCAAGGGGTAGTACCCATTATGGTTTCTGTGCAAGACTAAACGACAGGACTATGGACTGCTACTGCCTTCCTTGGGTCCATGGACAAAGCACCGGATGACGCATCGATCCAGCAGACCAAGCAGCAAGTTTGCAGTCATTCTCCTGACTTGCCATGGAAATGGCGGCCATGCGAGTAGGCGACTCTTTGCCTGTATGAGGAAGCTTCTATCTGCCAGTAAAAAAACAGAACAGAAAGGAAAATAAAAAGAAACTTCTGGCTGAGAAGCTGCTTCCTTTTGTTCAACTTCTAGGGGTATTCTTAATAGTGAAGATGCCCATGAAACGCTAACAATCTGTGATGGCTGTCAATAAAAGGGTTACATGCAAACCCATTTTGTTAGAAAAAAAATGCTTTTGGTTCAGACGAACATTCTAGGGTGAATTATCAAACACCTATTCGTCCTTGTAAGTTACAGGAATGCCATCTTGATTTCCGTTGTTCCTGATCCCGGAGGCTGGCTGGAGTTCCAGTTCTTGCTTGCGTGACCGTAAAGACCTGGCATCATGTGACAAACAGCCATTAGAGGACTATAAACGCAAACAATCCCAGCGCAAACTTTTTATAACTGAATAACAACAGAATTTTCTGATAACAAGATAAGTGAATAAACTTTTTATAACTGAATAACAACAGAATTTTCTAATGACAAGACAAGTGAATAACGGTGTTTACCTCTGACGAAAACACGATCTGTTTGCACCAGATGGGACTCCAGCTGGTGGTGTAGAGCAATGTACGACGTCCTCGGATTCTGATGGTGAAACACCCCTCTTTTTTTTTCCCAGAACAAACAAAAACGCATCGGAAAGAGATTAAAAGAGGTAGGCCAAAACGATGGATGTGCACACCCTACTTCCAAGTTTAAGATAGAAATGCACTCACATGCAGAGGTGATGGTGTGCGCCTTTCATCGTTGATCCGATCCCTTCGCTCAACCTTCAAAGCTCTAATGCATTTGAAGAGGAAAAACAGTAGAACAACACCAAGGCATAGCATTGTCAGGATCTCAATTACCACCAGCCATCCAACCACTGAAAATATAATAGCACAGATCGAAGATGAGCTCCATATTATGTGGGGGCATAAAACTTCCTTTTATATATATATATATATATATATATATATATATATATATGGGGGGTGAGGATTCCAAGTTTCAGCACAGGAGATGCCGTAAATCACAACTGCTGGAAAATCGAAAACATCAACAAGAATATTATGAGCTTTCATACTGCGATCTATTATTGGGTTCTTAAGTTTTGCTTTGACTCTTTTGACTAGACGGATAGTCTTTGCAGTGGATAGTGGCGTCCCCATCATCTTTGAACAGTCAGGGTAGCATCCATAGTTTCCCAGATCATTTACAGTGATGGATAAGGTTGTTCCATGGCTTGGACCCTGCAAGAGAAACAAGATAGCTCACACTTTTCTGAGTATATCCCCATGAAGGGAAGAAACGACATTTTCCTATCTTTTTTTTGTCAATTAGTTACTTAATCAATCACCAATTGTCCTGGAAAAGATGAGCCAATTTTCAAAGTGCCTGAATCTATGCGAAAAAAATACAAGTATTAACTTTGAAATTCTGCTAAAATTAATGAAAGAAATGGAGGTCCATGAAATGATCCGATTGAAGATTTACTTGGTAATGCAACTGCTGCATTGCATTGTTGCAGTCCTGGACCATCCCACGGAATCTGATGGCAGTTCCTTTAAACTCAAAGTGATTCGCAATGATCACATATGTCTGAAGCGGCTGCCAATGGTTAGCACCTTCGGTCTTAACCTCTACAGTGGGAATGGTGCTGGCTGGCAGGCTCAGCGTCAACGTTCCATCAAACACTTCTAGGGAGAACACAAGTGAAAAATCAGACTTGTTCCCTGTGACATTGGTAAAATCTCAGTTTAGAAACAGTATGGCTTTTGTTTCTGGCAATGCATAAAACAGCACCATGCACCTAAACTATGAAAATAGATTCCTCATTCAGCATCTTCAAACTATAATACACAAGAAGTACCTGGGAAATTGTGAAGATCAGGTTCAACAATGGAAAATTGAAATGTATCCCTGCTCTTTTCATAGATCTGTCCTTTCAGTGTTTCAGTCCCACCAAAGAAAATTGATCCTGGAGCTAGTATCATTGGATGGTCATTGATTGGCTCAACGGAGATCAGGAACTGAGCATCTTGTACACCATTTCTGGCCATGGCATGTAGCGCTATAACATCAGTTCCATAGAAGTCTTTATTTCTGCACATGGTGATATGGTTATTATAAGCAAAAGACTAGCAAGATTCTTGTAGAATATCAGGGCTTGCACAAGACTAGGAAGAGTCAGATTCTTGATTAGGAGATTTTTATCATTTTGACCACGAAAACTGTGGGCTTCTCTAAAATGACCATCATACATTGGGCTTCTCTAAAATGACCACGAATCCGTTGTTCCATACGCTAGAATGACCAAACTCAAGTTTTTGTGCCTTGACTGACCAAACTACCCCTCAATCTCTCTTCTTCCTCACGCTCTCCCTCTCTTCTTCTTCATCTCTCCATTCTTCCTCTCTCCATCCCCTCCCCACGACCGAGCTGCCGCCACCGGCGCGGCGGCGCCCGCGCGCAGCACCGGCGCCACCAGCGCGGCGGTGCCCGCGGCCGCGCCCGCCCGCAGCACGGCGGCCCCCGGCCCCAGCGCGGCGGCGCCCGCTCCGGCCGCCCCCGCCCCCGCCCCCGCCCTCAGCCGTCGTCGTCGCGCCCGCCGGACGCCGCCGCGCGCACGGGCCGCCGTGCCCCGCACCGCCGCCATCCCGCCGCGCGCGCGCCGCCGTCGCCTCGTCGGCCGAGTATGCTGGGGGCGGGGGCTGCCGTGCTGCGGGCAGGCGCCGCCACGCTGGTGCTGCCGCGCGCGGGCGCCGCCGCGTCGGAGGTGGCAGCTCGGCCGTGGGGAGGCGATGGAGAGAGGAAGAAGAAGAGAGAGGGAGCATGAGGAAGAAGAGAGATGGAGGGGTATTTTGGTCAGTCCAGGCACAGTAACTTGGGTTTGGTCATTTTAGCGTATGGAACAACGAATTCATGGTCATTTTAGAGAAGCCCACAATTTTCGTGGTCAAAATGATAAAAGCTCCTTGATTAGTACCCAATGTACTGCAAAAATTGCAGCGCTCCATTTATCGCTTCTATTGTTCCTTCTAGAATCAGGTCTTTGCCAGATCTACCTCCCCTGCTGGTTGAAAGTACATCATCCGACGACTGTTGAAGCTTCATTGGCATTAGAGCAAGAGACACATTTCCAGACTGTGCTTTAACTGTGACAGATATGTTTTCTGTTATATCTGAATACACTATCTTGATTCCTGTAAATCCACTGCCAAAACATATCCATATTTCGTTAAAATAGAAAGGGAATAAAAGAGGATAAAACTTTATGTTTAGAAAAAAATAAAAATAAATACAGGTATACAGTAGTTAGGTAGAAAACAGTATGGCGTACCCAAATTGTGGGCCAATGGTATCTTCAGTAACATGCAACTTCTGGGGTAAAGATATGAACTGAGGTGGTATGCAGAGAACAGATATGAAAACTGTTGCGGTGACAGCATTGTTATGCTCATCAGATATTGTATATGAGAATGAGTCATTCCCAAAGAATCCTTCAAAAGGTGTGTAACGATACACATTGTTGAACTGCAGGACTGATCCATGGAGTGGCTTCAGATAAAAAGAAAAATTGACATTAAAAGTGAAGTAATCAGGAAATAAAATAACTTGAAAATTCTGTAGTAAATTTCTCTTCATGTTATAGCTTCCTATTAGAAATCAGTTGTATGCTGAACATTTGCAATAAAGACCGGGTTGTGTGCATCACCAAGCTGTAGCTAGAGATTGCGCTGTCTGCATCGCCAAGAAAAAGAACTGAAATGTTTCTCCGTTCAAAGTACTAGTAATATTGTAAAACTCAAATTGTTTGCAATATAATGTTTTTTGCCACAAGTTCCTTTGTTTTTGCAGGAGCATGTAGTTAAATTGTTCACAAATTACATTTCAAAAACTCAGTTTAGATGCTTAGCATGTGCAGCTGCAAGTGTTGATGACAGGTTTGCCGAAGTAAAGAGAAAGAGACTATCACTAATCTGGAGAAATTAAGAGTTGCATATTTCATAGCATAAACTTACGGAAGATGAGTTAGCTATTTCGGCTTTACTTCCTGCAATGTGGTCATTTGACAGTACGTCGAAGGAAACTGATTCATCCTCCCAAACTGAAACATTATCATTTTTTACATCTGAAAAGTATTCATCTGCAAAGAGATACAGTTCATCACAGTTACTGGACAAAAAACCAGATGAGATTGGGAATGCCCAAAACGTTTTAGTATACAGAGAGACAATTAATTCTCTATTAACTATAGCTTAACAACATTTATCATATAACAAATTTATTTTCTTTTTTTGTGTTAAAAGTGACTAAAAATTACCTGCGAGAACATTGACTTTGAATGGACATGGAGCTAGCTGCTTATCCTCAAATCGAACACATATGCCATATGAACCAAGATTGTTTGCCACATAACGAGCAGTATATGATCCATCTCTGTTGTTGACAAATTCTTTTGCCACAAAACTTTCAGTATTTACAGGGGTTCCAACATCTGCAGATGTTAGCTCAAGTCTCACTTTTGACTCAAAAGATACCACCGGGTTCATGAATGAGTCAACGAGTTGAATATCAACTTCATTTTCAACTGATATTTTGACTTTGGGGTCAAACTTGACAATACTTGACAAATACGGATTGATTGCACCTAGGAAAAGAAAAGGTTATGGTATGGGAAGTTAGAGGTCAACTGTTGGATCAAACAGATACAAGCCGCTCATTAGTTGTCTGTATGTGGGCTGCATAACTAGTTGGTATCTTTTAAGGTGATTGCCCTTTATTACGAAGCACCGAAGAAACTGTAATTGGGGCTTCATGAATGTTATGAATTATTTCAGCTGTCAATTGGTTTGATATTTCACTTGAATATGACCCGTTCAAATCCTCTTATACACACTGCTTGTGAAACAGTATCAACATATCAAAAATCAAGAAACACAATTGACATTACTGAATGATAGTGAATTCATGCATTACATGAAAAAGATTGATAAAAAAGACATATGAGAGCGTTAACAAACCTGGCAAAACTGTCATGGCATATGGATTTCCACCATTTAGCACTATATTCCCACAGAGTACCCATATTTCATATTCCCCGGCAAATTGAGGAATATATGAAACAATAAATGTTGAGAGTTTATCATGACCTAAATTAAAAGAAATTTCTCCTGACATAAATATCGTCTCTATAGGCAAAAAGAATTTAAACTGTTAATGGTTATACAGCATTACCTTGTGATATTGTTGGGTCGTCTGGGTAGGGTGGTGTGCCATTTTTGGCCAAAATCTTCACTTGAAGCCTTGCGGTTTCGACTGGAGAAGGGTTGTTGTAGTCATCCTCCAAGAAAACAGCAAAGTGTGATGCTAAACCAGCGACAGAATGTGCCAAGCCTGATCCATTTGCAAAGCTATTTGATCCATTGCAATATCCTGAAAGAAGCAACACATCAGAATCGGCTTCAGGATCAGGAATTGATCATCTTGAGTAATGATAAAGCAATACTTTTTTAAAACTAAAGAGTATAGATGCGTACCTACAAAAACATTAAACATATACTCCGTATTGGAAACTGTTTGGTTCAGCTGAGCATCAAAAACTGTGAGCATAAATTCTCCCGTCTGTACAACATTAAAAGATAAGAGTTGAACTCCATCAGCTACCGCTTCCATTGTAAGGTCTACTATTGGGATGGACAACTTTGAGGTTGTCTCAACTACTTGAGCATCAAATGGATGAATCTCCGGAACAATATTTCCGAATGAGTCCTTCTGATATATGAACATCTCCAGCTTGGAAAATATCTGCAAAGTATTGATTCCATGCTTCCAGCTGCATGTGCTTTTTGCGATGTTAAGGACACCTGAAATATGTAAAAATACATTGCCAGATTATCGACATCTCCACCAAAATGCACATCTGCATACATAGGGTGTGTTTAGTTCCAAACTTTCACCCCAAAATTCCACTATGCAAAAAGTCCCATCACATCCCATCAAATCTTTCTCATCATGCATGGAGCACTAAACGTGGGTAAATAAAAAACTAATTGCATGATTTTGATGTACACGACGAGACAAAACGAATCTTTTGAGCCTATTTAGGTCATGGTATGGCAATGTTTACCACAAACAAACGAAAGTGCTTGTCCGATGAGACTTTTCGACCACCCTTTTCAAGGGAACTAAACACACCCTAATAAGCATATCTGACACATTTATAATGATACATTAGCATATCTGCTGCGGCATAGCTTAGCATATTTCTGTTTCTGCATCTTTTGTAATGAAACATCACTGTTATGTAGTACTACTTGCACATTAATTGGAGCTACCAGATATCATCAAGAGGAACTTTGTTGGGATCAGACCAAGATTCTAAATAAAACCATGCAGTCTCTGCATCGATCAGCACGGGCGCACAAAGCCGGCCGTTCACAAGCTATTTCGAGTATTCAAGTACTCGCTCTCTAACCTGGATTCACTGTCAGCATCAGAGGCGAATCCCGTAGCTCCCTGTTATCCCCATAAACATGCACCAAGAAGTCCCCGACAACATTTGACTTGAACTCGAGGCCGATGCGCCCATCCTGAACCCACCCATTGTAATGAAAATCCAGCAACTCCACGGCCGACCCGTTGGCGTAGGAGCCCGACACCTTGAAGTACTCCGGCATGTCGTCGCCGCGCGCAATGCCGTTGCCGAAGGCGTCCCGGATGAAGACGGACACGAACGCTCTGGACCCCGCGTCGACGCGCGCGCCGCCGCCGCCGTCGCCGAACGTCCAGGACGCCCGGGACGCGGACGGGTGCACGGCGGCGGCGGCGACGGTGAACCGGAGCGAGGACGCGCCGACGCTGAAGCGCTCCTCGTCGACGAGCAGGACGAACTCCCCGGCGCGGAGGGGCACGAAGGTGATGCTCCAGGCGGAGGGGTCGTCGCCGAGGTGCGCCGCGACGTCGGTGACGTAGGTGCTGTTGCCCCTCCTGCCCTTCACCGACAGCCAGAAGGAGAGCGACGGGCGCAGGCGGGCGGCCTTGGGGAGATCGAGCGCCATGATGGTGATCGCCGCGGTGTCGCCGGCGCGGAACGCCGCCTTGCCCCCGGACCAGCCGAAGAGGAAGGAAGGCATGAGGAACGGCTGCGCCCTAGTGGTGGTGGTCGTGGTCGTCAGCAGCGAAATGCAGAGGAGGAGAGGAAGCGACAGCGCCGACGAGCGCCGCGGGTTAGTGGCGGGGTTGGCCATGACCCCCGTTTGATCCCCGGCGTGTCACCGGAGACGGCGGGGAAGAACGAGAAGCGGCGGACAGGCGGTTGTTGGGAATTCAGAACTACGAAATGGCGAGCGTGCGTGGGATTTTTGTGGAAACCGCGAAGTTGTAACCACCGGTGCGCGCGGCGTGTAAGCTGACAGGCGGTTTCGTTGCAGATTTTTGTGACTGAATTTTTTTGGTTTGAAAAGAAAAGGACTGCAAGAGAAGTGGACTGGTTTTGGCTTCAATTTTGCGTCGAGCATTGATCGCGGTTGCATGCATTGTTTTATCCATACAAATTCATCACACATTCACACGGATTTATTTCACGGACACACAGAGAACAACAGTCACACGCTGCAGTAGAAATATAATCAGAACTTAGTAGTATTCAGTTACGAAGGGGACATTGGGTCTGACGTACTTCATTGTTTCAGCCTGACAGGAAAGATGAGCTCACAAGGATTCAAGCTGCACGAGGTAAGTGAAGACCCATGCATCAAGAAGAAAATGTAGAGGGTAACAATGTTTTGTCTGTGCAGGACGTTGCTGCCAGGATAATGGCCATCTCACAAGGCCCAGGGCAGTTGCATCATTTCAGCAACCGAAGCTGTTTCTACAGCAACCATTCACCAGGATTCAGACTTCGGTGTTGTTGTTACATACTCCCTCCAGTTTGGTAAAAGAAGTCGTTTTCGACAAGGTTTGAGTCAAACATTGGGAATATAAATCATGAATAACATTCAAGTCTTTGAGTTTAGAAATGTGAAAATTATATAAATAGATTGGTCTTAAAAATTTCTTTCATAAAAGTATACATATATAATTTTTCAAAAAAATATTTTTATAGAAAAAAGAAGTCAAAGTTGTGCTTTGGTGACCGTGTCGCTGTCCTAAACGACTTCCTTTACCAAACCGGAGGGAGTATGCGGTATGAAAATGAAAGCGCCGTTCCTTGTTGATATGAATGAAATGCGTGCATAGCAGTGGCTTTAAGAAAAACAGAGCACATACAAACAGAAGCGGAAACATGGCGTGAAAATTAAAAAGAAGCAAGAATTACTGAACAACAATATTCGGATAATCAAGCAGCTAGTAAATCAAAGTGAATGAGGCATCAGACGTGCCTCCCTCATCATTTCTCATCCACAATTTAGGTACTGATTACAGATAGCTAATGCATCTACTACTACAGTAGTACTGGCGGCAGAAACTATTATTAACCCACGACCCAAGTCCATTGATACTAAAAGAGGGGAGGGAGCAAGCCCTTTGATAGGCCTAGAAGTGATAATTTGATTTAAAGAACCAAATTAATCTGGTCCTTGATAAAATTGTAACACAGAGACTTGTGAGCGACCATACTGAGCCTCCCTCCTGAAGAAAACGATTTGATCTCCACGCCAGTGAGAAGAGCTAGCAGCTTTCCCGGATCGACCTGATCAGAGATATCATCCCATTCACCCTTAGGGGGCTTATCAAGGATAATCTTGAAGACGCAGAACCTGCCCTCCCCAAGGTTGACGAGGGAGCCCTTCAATGGGCGCCACTGTTCTGGTGTCTCCACTCCATCTTCCCATTGAAGGCTCAGTGCCGGTGGTCTGTCCGCCCCTGCAGACAGGTCGAACGCACACAGCCGGTGTCGGTTTTCCCAGTCGAGGCCGAGCCAGAGCTTGTGGTCGGGAAGGTACTCGGCTCCGCCAAAGAATGGCAGATCCCAGTCTTCAGGGGCTTGGACCCATTGGCGGTCCACGGTGTCGAAGAAATAGGTGCCAGCGTCGCCGTGAGGTTCGGCCGTGACACAAATGGTGCGGCCGCCGTCGAGCACCGCGTGCGAGCAAATGTTGGCGACCTGGGGCAGCGGCGGCGGGGGAAGGGTTTCCCACTGCCAGCTCCAGGTCTCGGCAAGATTTGGGAATACCCTGGAGTTGTTGCGGCGCTCGCACCTGAGGACCTGGAAGCTGGATGCGTAGGGTGACGCAGGGGCGGAGCACATGACGTAGAGATCCTCTTCGGGGGCATCGGGGCTCCCGGCGATGGAGATTACGATGGGATGGTATCCCTTGTAGCGGAGGCTTGGCAGCGACGAGTTGGAGTGGGAGTCAACGTCGTAGAGGACGGTGACCTCCGACGGGGTGCTCCAGAGGATCCTGCTCTCGCTGCTCCGGGGGCTCACCAGCGCGAAAAGGTCATGATACCCACGCTTACGACCGTCGGTCGTGGATTGGAAGCTGGTGGTCGGCGCAGGCAGTGCCCGCAGTCTCGATACCTCTGGCTTGGCAGCTTCTGCTTCGGCCGTCGACGGGTAGAAGAGATGCTCGGAGACGTTCAGGCGGTGCACCGAGCACACGGCGCTCTTGTTCGCCACGACCATGTTCACGAACCGCCGCGCCATCATCATCTCTCCCACTGCAGCTCGATTCAAAAGGGGAATCAGAGACTCAAAGGACCGAAGGAGGAGAGGTTGGTCGCGTAAACCTACCTCGGGCAAATCCGGAGTACAGGTTGGCTGATCTTGACGGCGGCTGATGGGTTGAAGCAAACGAGGAGCGCCGGCTGCGACGGCGGATCGGTTGGAGCAAAGGAGGAGCGGCGGCGGCGGCGGCGCAGAGAGACTGGGGTGGTGTGTAGATGTTAGAATTGAGAGGTTGAATTTGGGAGCAAGATGTCACTTCGTAATCATTGCGTCACTGTAGCATTTCGTTTGTATTTATGAAAAATTATCCAAAAATTGATTAATTAAGCTCAAAATGTTCGTCTCGCAGAGTACAACAAAATCGTGCAATTAGTTTTTGATTTCATCTACATTTAGAACTTTATGCATGTTATGACATTTTGATGTGATGGAGAATCTTCTTTTTGCATAGTGTATTTGGGAGTTGCTTTTTTGGACTAAACATGGCCCGGGTAATATTGATCTAGGGCTGCTCCCCTCTATATATACTGTAGTAGAAGAGACGCTGGCATTATTGCATGTTTATTGGGCCATGAACTCCTTCCAATGGGCCACATACTATTCTGAATATTCAAGTATTCTCATTTGTACAGAAATTCAAGAGTAAAATACACCGGCGGTCCTCGAACTTGTCCCGAGGTGTCATCTAGGTCCCTAAAATCTCAAAATGCATATTTGTCGGGGACAGACCCAGGGGGTCCCCTAATCATCGGGGTAATCACCCTCAAAAAACGATATGCCACGAAAGGCCGAATCATCGACAGCCCGGAAGGCCCGGCCAGGCAGCTCGGCCCGTCACAGCCTATCGCGGCCCAAGAACGGTCGTCCGAGCTCGCCTGTCGGGAGGACCCAAGTCGCTACCCCCCGTCTCCGCCTCGCTCGAGGGCCGCGCA
The DNA here is from genome assembly GCA_033239725.1 of Echinochloa phyllopogon. Lineage (NCBI taxonomy): Eukaryota > Viridiplantae > Streptophyta > Magnoliopsida > Poales > Poaceae > Echinochloa > Echinochloa phyllopogon. The sequence continues at coordinate 40,130,013 of BTCW01000002.1, read as the reverse complement.
CCCTCGAGCAAGCGCGACGCAAAACCCGCCTCGCTCGAGGGTTGCGCGCTCCCTCGAGCGGGCGAGTCGACTTCGCCTTGCTCGAGGCCAACTCTCTACTCAACACGGCGTCCCAACCGACAACGGCACTTAATGCCCGCCCCATCAAGCGAGCGCCAAAGTCAAAAGGCAATCTTTCCCCACGCCGCGGCACTGACACCGCAGAGCTCACTGTTCCACCTGCTCCAGTCACTGTGCGTCCTCACCGGCACTGTGCGGGCGCACGCGGAACTGCGCGAGGTCCTGTGCTGACTGGCAGGCGTCATTCCAAGCCACTGTTATACCCACTCCCGTCCTTCCCCCCGGTGGGGAGCCCTCGAATGGGTATAAAGGGCCCTCGAACAAATATCTGGGCGACGACCGAGTACAGACTCCGGTCAGGCGTGGCCTGATGGTGACGAACGCCGGGTCAAATCCGCCAACTCTTGACCATCCCCTGGTGAACCGACCACGCCGCGCACTGTGGTTGACGGCAGCCACCATACCGACCCCTGTACCGCCAACTCCGGTCCTTCCTCCCCTGCCCCGCCCTCGAAGTCAACCAGCGAGCGGGCGGCTAGACGCGGGCTACGGCAGCGCCGCCCCTCGAAGACACTCCAGGACAAGCACAGGGACGGCCACGATGCCCCCGGAAGACGGGATTCGCCATAAATCCCCCTCCAGGGTCAAGGACGATGGCACGCCCGGCGCCATGCTCCCCAGTACATATCCCTGTAGCGCATATCCCACTCTTACTTGTAAACTCCCCCCCCTCCTTTCTCTCCTTGGTCTATAAAAGGAAGAAGGAAGAGGGAGACAGGGGGACGATATTGGGACTCTCCTCAACCACACTCGCTCTCAGGGACTTGGAGACTCCTCCTCCTCTCCCGCCTTGCTTGTAGCCCTCCCCCTCTGCAAGCACTCCGGTGCAAGATAGTACAGCGCCCCGAGCGCACCCTGCTGGACGTACGAGCTCACGGTCGGAACCAGGATAAATCCTCGCCTCATCGTGCTAACTCTTGCATCAACCGTCAAGGGACGGGACACAGCGCATTTTGTTTAGGCGCCGGGGATTGACCGACCGATCCCGGCACCGACAGTGGCGCGCCAGGTAGGGGGGCGCGCTGTGATCAACCTCGCCCGATCAGTTCCCTTGACGGCAGGCCACGCCAAGGCCATGTCGCCACGATCCGCCACGGGGTCCCCCGGTCCGCTTCCGCGCGGGTACCGGATCACGTTTGGGAGCCTGGAGTTCGAAGCGACCGGTGAGGGCCTCCTCATGCGACTCGCCTCCAGGCCACCCAGCATGATGCTCGCTACCCCGACGCCGCCAACGCCGGCCCAGCTCAGAAGATGACGGGGACTGCGCGAGCTGCGGATCCGCGCGGAGCGGCGCGTCGCTCCGCGTATCGTCCTCCCTGACTGGGACGCACACCTGCTACTCCAGCCCGCCGCCACATTTCAGGGGGGCGGACCCCCGCCGGCAGCTCCCGCGGAGGGAGCACGCTGGGAAAATGTGGCCGGGCCGGCGCAGCTCCCCCACGGGATGAACAACGTAGCCGCGAGCTACTCCGCGGCAATCAGCACCAACCCGAACGCGCACGAGGATTCGCCAGGTCACCAGCTGGGTTCGATCCGCGACCTCAACACTTCCTCACCCGGCGGACCCCAGTCCGAGTCGGATGACGAAGAGAGTGCGCACGGGCAGGAGCACCCGAACTTGGACTACTCGGGGTTGCGCGACCGCGAAGGCCTTATCTCCTTCCAGGCCATCGCGGACTTCTGCCTCACCTGCTCCGATGACTCCGGCGAGGGGGAATATGACCCCGCGCGGGAATGCTTCGTCCTCGACGGCGAAGTAGAGTCGGTGGGAGAGGACGAAGAGACGCGCGACGGGGCCGGACACGACGAACCGCCACCGGCGCCCGCCGAACCAGCGAGTGAAGCCGCACTCGCGCAGGCACAGCTTGCGCAGGTGCAAGAGCTGGAAGCCAAGCTCCAACAGGAGCGCCAGCAGGTACAGGAGCTGCGCGCAGCTCTGGAAGCCCAGCAGCCCAAACGCGGCGAACGCGCGCGAGCTGCCGGGCGTATTGCTCAAGCGCGCATCATGGGCGACGGCGACGACGCCGGTCCTGCCATGCCGCCACGAGCAAGCCAGAAGCTCGTCGCCGCAGCAACCTTGATTCGGGCCATGCCCGAACCATCGACACCGGAAGCGCGCAGCATGCGGCGCCAGGTGCAGGCCCTTGTCGAAGAAGCGGCCGTGCAACAAGCGGAAAGTTCCGCCTCCCGCATGCGCCACCAAAACAGTTCAAGAGCTGGAGGCGGCAAGTGGGATAAGGAGCAATCCGTCCACACCCCGCCCAGGGGCGCGTGGACGCCTCACCGTCCAACGAACGACGGAAGGGCGCTCGTGGCCGGCGATGGCGAAACAAGGAGGTCCGCGAAGGACCGACTTGTGGACACGCGGGGCGCCGTCGACGATGGCGACGCATGCAACGTCCTGAACAGGAAGAGGCAGGACGCGGCGCCTCCCCGCAGCAGGCACCCCCGACGGGGAGGCCGCTATGACAGCGAGGAGGACAGAAGCCCGACGCCGGAACCCCCGGGAACCCCGGTGTTCAGCCGGAAGATCCGTTCGGCCGCCATCCCGCCGCGTTTTCGCCAGCCAACCACCATCACCAAGTATTCGGGTGAGACGAAACCCGAGACGTGGCTCAACGACTATCGCCTGGCCTGCCAGCTGGGCGGGGCCACTGACGATGCCATGATCATCCGCAACCTTCCGCTTCATCTCGCGGACTCGGCGCGGACGTGGCTCGAACACCTACCCGCGAACCAAATCCACGACTGGGACGACCTGGTCAAGATGTTCGTGGGTAACTTCCAGGGCACATACGTGCGCCCTGGAAACTCCTAGGACCTGCGCGGGTGCCGGCAGGCGGCCGGCGAGCCGCTAAGGGACTTCATCCGCCGTTTCTCCAAGCGCTGCACCGAGCTCCCGAGCGTGGGTGACTCCGAAATCATCCACGCCTTCCTCGAAGGCACGACCTGTCGAGAGCTGGTGCGCGAGCTGGGGCAAAACCATCCCACCAGTGTCAACGCTTTGTTCGACATCGCCACCAACTTTGCCTCTGGAGAGGAGGCTGTCGGGGTGATCTTCGACGGCAAGACCAAGGGAAAGCGCGCGGAGGAGCTGCCCGCGGAGGGCAGCAAACCCAAGGCCAGGACCAAAAAGCAGAAACGGGGCAATAAAGGCAAGGGGCCCCGGCAAGCCGCGCAGCAGCAGCGGCAGGGGGAAGACTCCGACGACGCCCTCGTGGTCGAGCGGGGCCGCAAAGGCCCTCGGGGCCCCCCTCAGGGGGGAGGCCTGTTCGACGAGATGCTGAAGAAGCCATGCCCATACCACAAGGGCCCTGTCACCCACACCCTCGAACAGTGTGGGATGATCAAGGGTTACTTCAGGCGCACCTCCGCGAAGGAGGACGGCCCGAAGAGGGATGCGGCCGATGGCGGCAACGACGAGTTCCCTCATGTGGAGAATGTATTCTTCATCGTGGGGGGGCCCACCGTGAACGCAACGTCCCGGGAACAGAGGCGTGAACGCCGAGAGGTCTTCTCCGTTCACCCCGCGACGCCAACTTACCTCGCCTGGTCGGACGAGACCATCTCCTTCGGCCGCGAGGACCATCCGGACTATGTCCCGAATCCGGGGCGCTATCCGCTTGTGGTCGACCCCGTCATCGGCAACACGCGATTCTCCAAGGTGCTGATGGACGGAGGCAGCAGCCTCAACATCCTCTACGTCCACACCTTAGAGCTCATGGGCATCGGCACGAACCAGCTGAGGCCAAGCAAGGCGCCGTTCCACGGCATCGCGCCGGGAAAACGGGTCCAACCCCTCGGGCAGATCGACCTGCCCGTTTTCTTCGGTACTCCCGAGAACTTCCGGAGGGAGACCCTCACCTTCGAGGTGGTGGGATTCCCAGGAGCGTACCACGCTATTTTCGGGCGACCGTGCTATGTCAAGTTCATGGCGGTTCCCAACTACGCCTACCTCAAGATGAAGATGCCAGGGCCAAAGGGCGTCATCACCGTGGGATCGTCGTACGAGCACGCTTATACGTGCGACGTCGAGTGCGTCGAGGGCGCGGAAGCGCTCGCCTACAGCGAGACCCTGGTGGCGGATTTGGAGAAGATGGCGAACGAGGCCATCGACTCCGCCAAAAGGCACACAGGCACCTTCGAGGCTGCGGAACACACCAAAGCGGTGCCCCTCGACCCCGCTGCCCCCGAGGGCAAGGCGTTGAGGGTCAGCACCACCCTCGACCCCAAATAGGAAGCAGTGCTCGTCGACTTTCTCCGCGCCAACGCCGACATCTTCGCGTGGAGACCCTCGGACATGCCGGGGATCCCGAGGGAGGTCGCCGAGCACAGCCTCGACATCAAGCCGCACTCCAAGCCGGTGGTACAGCGACTGTGGCGGTTCGACGAGGAAAGGCGCCGCGCCATCGGGGAGGAGGTGCACAAACTCCTGCAAGCCGGATTCATCAAAGAGGTATTTCACCCAACCTGGCTTGCTAATCCTGTTCTAGTTAAGAAGAAAAACGGAGAATGGCGCATGTGCGTAGACTATACCGGTTTAAATAAAGCATGCCCTAAGGTTCCATTTCCTCTGCCTAGAATAGATCAAATAGTAGACTCCACCGCTGGGTGTGAATTGCTATGCTTTCTTGATGCTTATTCCGGTTATCATCAAATCAAGATGAAAGAGTCCGACCAGCTCGCGACTTCTTTCATCACCCCGTTTGGCATGTTTTGCTACGTCACTATGCCGTTCGGCCTCCGAAACGCTGGAGCTACATACCAGCGATGTATGCAACACGTTTTCGGAAGCCACATCGGGCGGACCGTTGAGGCATATGTCGACGATATCGTTGTGAAAACCAGAGAGGCGAACGATCTGGTCAATGATTTGCAAATCACGTTCGGTTGCCTCCGGGCGAACGGGGTAAAGTTGAATCCGGAAAAATGCGTTTTCGGGGTGCCGCGAGGCATGCTATTGGGTTTCATCGTCTCCCAGCGAGGCATCGAACCCAACCCCGAAAAAGTCTCGGCCCTGGAACGAATGGGGCCAATCCGGGACCTCAAGGGGGTGCAAAGGGTACTGGGCTGCCTTGCAGCTCTCAGCCGCTTCATCTCTCGACTTGGTGAAAAGGGCTTACCTTTGTACCGGCTCCTAAAAAAGCACGAACGCTTTTCATGGACCCCCGAAGCCCAAAAAGCCCTCGACGGGCTAAAAGCGTCGCTCGCACGCGCACCCATCCTCACGCCGCCGCGGAACGGTGAGCCTCTCTACCTATATGTGGCTGCGACAACGCAAGTTGTCAGCGCCGTCGTCGTTGTGGAAAGGATAGAGGAGGGCCACGCTCTGCCGGTCCAGAGGCCGGTGTACTATGTCAGCGAGGTGCTGACCGAAACCAAGATGCGGTATCCACAGATCCAGAAGCTAATCTACGCTGTAGTGCTCGCGCGTCGAAAGCTGCGACACTACTTCGAGGCCCACCCGGTCACCGTGGTCTCATCTTTCCCTTTGGGGGAGATAATCCGCAACCCGGACGTCTCGGGTAGAATAGCGAAGTGGTCTATGGAGCTCGTAGGGGAGACTCTCTCCTACGCACCGCGAAAGGCGATAAAATCGCAAACCTTAGCGGATTTCATCGCTGAGTGGACCGACGTCCAACTTCCACCACCGCAGATCCAAGCCGAATGCTGGACCATGTACTTCGACGGGTCGGTGATGAAAACCGGGGCAGGCGCGGGCCTCCTCTTCGTCTCACCCCTCGGAGAACATATCCGGTACGCGGTTCGCTTGCACTTCCCGGCGTCGAACAACATGGCGGAGTACGAAGCCCTCCTCGCCGGGCTCCGCATCGCCATCGACCTCGGCGTCAAACGCCTCGATGTCCGGGGAGATGCTCAGTTGGTCATCGACCAAGTGATGAAGAACGCAAGCTGCCGCGACGAAAAGATGGAGGCGTATTGCAACGAGGTTCGTCGTCTCGAGGAAAAATTCTGTGGCCTCGAGTTGAACCATATCGTGCGCAAATACAACGAGGAAGCGGATCAGCTGGCCAAGATCGCGTCAGAGCGAATCACCGTTCCTCCGAACGTCTTCGCCCGCGACCTCGACCGCCCCTCTGTCAGCTTCGAATCAAAGGCCGGAGCCCACGGGAAACCCTCGGGGGCTGCGGGAGTCGAGCCCATGGAGGAGGACCCCTCGAAAGAGGGGCTCGAAGCCCTCAACGCTGAAATCTCTTTGGCCGAGGCCATGGAAATCGACGCAGACACACGACCACAAGACTGGCGTGATCCGTACCTCGCGTGGATCGATCGCGGAGAGCTGCCCTCGGACCGAACCGAGGGGCGCCGCATCGCCAGAAGGGCCAAGACCTTCGTCTCGGTCGGCGGCGAGCTGTACAAGCGCAGTGCCTCAGGGATCTTGCAGCGATGCATCCCCATCCCCGAGGGAAGACAGTTGATCCGCGACATCCACGCCGGGGCGTGCGGACACCACGCAGCGCCGCGTACCCTCGTGGGTAACGCATTCCGGCAAGGCTTTTACTGGCCCACCGCCGTGTCCGAGGCAAACGAGGTCGTGCGCACCTGCGAAGGGTGCCAGTTCTACGCACGAAAGACGCATCTCCCGGCGCACGCCCTGCAGACCATCCCTGTAACATGGCCTTTCGCGGTCTGGGGGTTGGATCTCGTGGGGCCCTTCCGCCCAGCGCCCGGGGGCTTCACCCACTTGTTGGTAGCCATCGACAAGTTCTCGAAGTGGATCGAGGTCCGGGCCATCACCAGCATCAGATCTGAGCAGGCCGTAATGTTCTTCACCGACATCATCCACCGATTCGGGGTACCCAACTCGATCATCACTGACAACGGCGCCCAATTCACCGGCAAGAAGTTCTTGGAGTTCTGCGACGACCATCACATTCGCGTTGATTGGTCGGCCGTAGCACATCCACAAACGAACGGCCAAGTAGAACGTGCCAACGGCATGATACTACAAGGCCTGAAGCCAAGGATCTTCAACAAGCTGAACAAGTTTGGCCGGAAGTGGGTTGTTGAGCTGCCATCGGTGATCTGGAGTCTCAGGACAACCCCAAGCAGGGCCACCGGCTTCAGCCCGTTCTTCCTTGTCTACGGCGCCGAAGCCGTCCTCCCAACAGACTTGGAGTACGGGTCTCCGAGGCTTAAGGCCTACCAGGAAGACCAAAACCAGTGGGACCGCGAGAATTCGCTGGACCAGGTGGACGAGGCTCGCGACGTAGCGTTGCTTCACTCAGCGCGCTACCAACAATCGCTTCGGCGATACCAAGCTCAGAAGGTACGGCGTCGGGATCTCCACGAAGGGGACCTGGTGCTAAGACTACGCCAGGACAACCGAGAGCGCCACAAGCTCACTCCGCCATGGGAAGGACCGTTCATCATCGCCAAGGTCCTCAAACCCGGCACTTACAAGCTGGCGAACGAGAAGGGCGAGGTCTTCACCAACGCCTGGAACATCCAACAGCTACGTCGCTTCTATCCTTAAAACTCTCAGTATTTCTTGTAAATACTTCGTGTTCTTAGTTAACAATAATAAAGAGTTTGCGAAAAACACGAAAACATTGTTGCTAACAACACAAACAAGGGGGACTTGGTTCTATTTTTAAATAAAGCCAAGCCCCCCTCGGGGGCTGCCGGGGGGTTAACCCCCCTAATCGTCCCGGCTAATCGTCCCGGTTTTTTCGAAAATTGTGCTAAAACTCGAAACGCTTAGAGAGAGGCGGGGCGTGAGCCAGTCAAAGCTAGAGCCGGTCGAGTCGTGAGACTGCTTATGCCCGCGAAAGGCTACAGCGCCTCCCTCACCACCCCACGCTTTAATTACTCACGGATTCGAAATACCCGGCCAAAATCTCTCCAAGACCAAGAGCAGCACAATAGAACGATTAACCAGGCTGCCAAGCCTTTCCTCCTTAAATCCGGAAAGGTGAAAGCAAGGCACGAGTCTACCGCGGCTAAGAGTCGGCAGAGTCGTGGGACCGCCCACGCTCCGGAAGGCTACGGCATCCCCCTCGCCACTCGACGTCAAAGTTACTGGTGTTCCCCTGCCGAAACCAATCTCGGGTTAAGAGGAAGGCGCGGCACGCCAAACGAACGAAACCTCGGTTGTAAAACCCCAACTAAATCCGAACGCCCTTATTTGTCATGTTGCTAACCACGAAAATACGGGACCAAACTCCCGGAATCATTGTAGGAACTCGCGGAGACGGACCCAGCATCCCAGAGATCGCGAGAAGGGTCTGATTTTCCTTCGGCCCAAACCCAGAAAGCGTTATTAGTCCTTTCCCCTCAAAGATCGAGGAAGACTAAAAGCAAGGCGTGAGTAACTACGGAGGACGGTTGGCAGGGTCGTGGGACTGCTTACGCCCTCGAAAGGCCACAGCATCCCCCCGTCGCTCAACGCTCAAGTCACTCACGAAAACGAACTCCTTGGCAAAAGTCGTTCCTAAATCATGAGAAAAGGCACAATTCCGCACGAAAACTTTCAACGCAAATACGAGATCGTGCAAACCCATGAAAAGGTTAGGCACAAACAGGATTCATTCCTTACACGCCGCGAATGGCGAGATCACGATGAAAAATTACACTCGGCCATAGGCCGTTTTAAAGATACAAAGACCGGAGCCACCCCAACGGGGCTCTCGTACTACTTCAGCTAGCCGGCCAGCACACTATCACGAGAACCAGTCTCCACAACTTTCTCGTCGATTTTCTTCTGGCACCCAGCTAACCGAAGAACCCGGTGGACGGGCGGCTGCGGGACGAAGGACGCTGGACCACTTGACCGCCGGACAGGGCATGCCTTCGCGCCCTGCCGTCGATGAGTGCCCTCGCAAGGACGACGACCGGCGAACGCCTTCCGCTAGTTTCCTAGCGAACGAAGCGACCGCCGCAACGTCCTTGATGCGCCTCGCCACCGGCAAGGTCACCGCCTCCCCGATGAGGAGTGCGACGCCCTGCTCCTTTCCCGCAGCATGCCCACCTCCTCTCGTCGACTTTCTTCTGGCATCAATAGCGCGCGCCGGGAACGAAACCCCGGACCACTCTACTCCCACTCTCAAACCCATCGGGAGGATGAAGTTTGTGACTCTGCATACCCGACGAGCTACACAAGAACCCGGAGATGATCCTCTCCCCCCGCCTGGACGACTGCCTTTATAGGCGCCCCGGGGTCGCGACTGTTACTCCCGTGGGTGGGTGATCGCGAGATTCGCGTGCGGATGCGAGCTACCAGCCGTATCACGTGGGCAGCCTTGACCGCCTCCTTGACTCAGCCTGCCCGCGGTACGATTCTCACGCCCAACGAACCACGAGCGAATCAGCCGCGGACCAGGCGAGCGGACCGGGTCAAAGATAGTCACCCACAGGCACCTAAGTAGGGAAGCCAGTTCAAGCCACTGATAATTGGGCCCGCCCGTGTGAAAAACCATCCCAGGGCGGGAAACCACAATTTATCCAGCAGGCCACAAGGTGAATCGGCACGCTAAACGACCAGATCGTCGCGTCGCCTCAGACCCTGCCGCGACGCGCCAACCCACTGGGAACGGGCCAAACCCACGCATGGCACGACGCTGACAACCGGGGACCCCCCTCCCCCCTTTTTTTCCGCGGAGCGGCACGCGTGGGCGGCGGCATTTACTGCGGCACGACAAAACGAAACGACGCAACAGTGGCGCCTGACCGCCCGTCGCCTCGCCTCCCCCCGGCGCACGCCAACTCCGCCTAAAAAGGCGCGCCCACTACGCCCATCTCGCCCACTCCGCGCCACGTCAGCCACGACTACACCCGCCAGCGGTCGTGCGCGGGCCCGAACGACTTAACCGTTGGATTCCTTCCCAGGAAAGACAACGACCCCCCTCCGCCTCGAGGCGCAGGGTACTACTGATCAGGGACTCGAAACCCGGGCCTCGAAAAGGTTTGACGGGCGCCCCAGATTAAGCGATGCGAAGGCCGCCGGTCACGCTCGACCAACCCTCGAGCCCGCTGCTCGAGGGTGACCTGCACCTTTCGCAAGGCCCTACTGATCAGGAGTACGAAGCTTGGCCCTCGAAAGGGTTCGACAGGCGCTCCAGATCAACAGAGTCAGGGACGATTCGGGCATGTCCAACGGACTTTACCCCGAACGCGAAGTTTGGGGACGCCCCTGTTGTGTTCAAGGCCGGACAGAGGCAGCTAGCGGGGGGATCCCAACGAGGGAGAGCTTTCGCGCCCTCGGTCCCTGCGAAAAGGACCGAGCCCCACCTAGCAAACCTTTGCAAGCGCTACATGGACGTGTCTCCGGACCACGAGCCGACCCCCAGCGAACGGGGCACGGGCGTCCACTTGAACTACCCGCTAACAGCTCACCGAGGCATCCGTGTACGCTGCCCGACTCGAGGGTTGCACGGATGGCCTCACCCCTCTCCCCCGCGAAGGGGAAGCGAGGGTCGCAACTCAAAGACAAGAAGCCCCTCCGATCGCCTCCGCGTGGGCCAGGAGCTCGGGGGCTCCTTGCAGCATCTCCTCCTCCTCTTATGCGCGAAAAACATCAAAGCCGTGCAGGGTCCGCCCCCCCCCCCCAAAATTCCGTATAACTCGATCTCGCCCCTGCCACATCGAAAGGGGAGCGACTGACACAACCCTCGAAAGTCAAAGCCCTTGCACGAGTGAACTCACTCCTCCAAGGGCTCGGGGGCTACACCCGCGGGTGCGCTCGCGCGCCCCCACGGAAGAACGTGCGTAACCGAGAAGGGGTAATCCCCGCAGAATGCCCGGGAACGATCCCGCGAACCATCAGCCTCTGCCCGACTAATCCTTAGTCCGGCAGAGGCTCGGGGGCTACTGTCGGGGACAGACCCAGGGGGTCCCCTAATCATCGGGGTAATCACCCTCAAAAAACGATATGCCACGAAAGGCCGAATCATCGACAGCCCGGAAGGCCCGGCCAGGCAGCTCGGCCCGTCACAGCCTATCGCGGGCACTGTGCGGGCGCACGCGGAACTGCGCGAGGTCCTGTGCTGACTGGCAGGCGTCATTCCAAGCCACTGTTATACCCACTGTCGTCCTTCCCCCCGGTGGGGAGCCCTCGAATGGGTATAAAGGGCCCTCGAACAAATATCTGGGCGACGACCGAGTACAGACTCCGGTCAGGCGTGGCCTGGTGGTGACGAACGCCGGGTCAAATCCGCCAACTCTCGACCATCCCCTGGTGAACCGACCACGCCGCGCACTGTGGTTGACGGCAGCCACCATACCGACCCCTGTACCGCCAACTCCGGTCCTTCCTCACCTGCCCCGCCCTCGAAGTCAACCAGCGAGCGGGCAGCTAGACGCGGGCTACGTCAGCGCCGCCCCTCGAAGACACTCCAGGACAAGCACAGGGACGGCCACGACGCCCCCGGAAGACGGGATTCGCCATAAATCCCCCTCCAGGGTCAAGGACGATGGCACGCCCGGCGCCATGCTCCCCAGTACATATCCCTGTAGCGCATATCCCACTCTTACTTGTAAACTTCCCCCCCCCTCCTTTCTCTCCTTGGTCTATAAAAGGAAGAAGGAAGAGGGAGACATGGGGACAATATTGGGACTCTCCTCAACCACACTCGCTCTCAGGGACTTGGAGACTCCTCCTCCTCTCCCGCCTTGCTTGTAGCCCTCCCCCTCTGCAAGCACTCCGGTGCAAGATAGTACAGCGCCCCGAGCGCACCCTGCTGGACGTACGACCTCACGGTCGGAACCAGGATAAATCCTCGCCTCATCGTGCTAACTCTTGCATCAACCGTCAAGGGACGGGACACAGCGCATTCTGTTTAGGCACCGGGGATTGACCGACCGATCCCGGCACCGACAATATTTGAGTCCCTGAACTTGGTAAACTGTGTCATCTAGGTCTAAACTTCCAAAAATACCCCTATGTTATTGATGTTTATCCATCTTTTGATCTATAATTATCGATATGGTACAATCAAATAAAGTTATTTAATTATTGTGATGGAAATAACCGATTTAATTAGAGAAATAGTATAAATTTCATGCTTAATTAACAGCCATGCCATCATGCATAAGGGTATTTTTAGGACGTTGGACCTAGATGACACAGTTTAGCAAGTTTAGGGACCCAAATATGCGTTTTGAGAGTTCGGGGACCTAGATGACACATCGGGACAAGTTCAAGGACCGCCGGTGTATTTTACTCGAAATTCAACTATGCTCTAATCTTTTTTTTTGATTCACTGTCAGCATCAGAGGCGAATCCTGTAGCTCCCTGTTATCCCCATAAACATGCACCAAGAAGTCCCCGGCAACAGTTCGCTTGAACTCGAGGCCGATGAGCCCATCCTCTACCCACCCATTGTAATGAAAATCCAGCAACTCCACGGCCGAACCATTGCCGAAGGCGTCCCGGGGGAAGACGGACACGACCGCCCTCGACCCCGTGTCGACGCGCGCGACGCCGCCGCCGCCGTCTCCGAACGTCCAGGGCGTGGGATTTTTATACCCTCTGCCTGAACCTTCCCCGTACCCTTCACCGTACCCGGACCCGGAGCCTTGTCCGTGGCCAGAGCCATAGCCTTCACCGTAGCCGGATCCTGACCCCTGGCCAGAGCCTTGCCCATGACCTTCGCCGTAGCCCGAACCTTGACCGGAGCCGCTTCCCTGGCCATGGCCCTCGCCGTATCCCTCACCGTAGCCAGACCCTGAACCTGAACCTTGCCCGTGGCCCGTTCCATGGCCTTCGCCATACCCCGGGCCTTGGCCTTCACCTTGTCCTTGCCCTTGCCCATAACCAGAGACTGAACCCGCGCCAGAACCAGCGCCTGATCCGACACCGGAGCCGGCGTATGATCCTGCACCGGACCCCGCTGACGACCCTGCACCCAAAGCAGCGCCGGACCCGGAGCCTGACGCCGAGCCAGAGCCGGATCCTGACCCGGACGCCGAGCCAGAACCTGAACCTGACCCGGACGCCGAGCCGGAGCCGGAGCCACTGACACCGCCACCTATGCCGATGCTAATCCCGGCCCCGATGCCTCCACCTCCGCTGCCGCCAAGGTCGATGCTGAGGTCCTTGCGAGAAATGCGGCCCTCGGGCGTGAGAACAAGGGCAGCCAGCACGGCGATGCCGAGGAAAATGTTCATGGTTTGAGGGCGAGACATCATTGAATAACCTCTAGGAAGAAGCTATATGAACACTTCACCTGTGGCTTTGGCAGAGGCGAAGCTAGCTTCAAAAGGAAGGTGGTGCACAATTCAGGCAGCATAGGAAATTCCATTCATCTATATAGCGAAAATTAGTCAAATTACTAATAAAATTTTGATTTACCCTGGTGCATGTGCACCATGGTAACATAAGGTGGCGTCGCCCCTGGGCTTTGGCTTGCTACTTGATTCAGACTGTGTGCATGCTCATGGGCTTGGGATGGAGTGGCATTTATAGGACCCAGAAGTGGAGCTTCACAAGTAGTGCTTGGCCCATTGGTGGGAGGAACGTGTGGTGTTGTGGCCATTGGACGGCTGGATTTGGCTTCCGGTGGTGGTCTTGTCTAGAGTGTAGTGGAGCAAGGACGGTGGAAAGGAATGGGCCTTATATGATGAGCTGAGACCATCCGAGGGAGTGACACGTTTCAGTTCTCATGCATGCGACGAGAAGGAATGTAGTAATCGGCTCACTCTTTCTGATGGAACAGGTCACTGGAAGATACTGGAAGCTCTTGCTTTTTATCCTTTTATAGTTTTAGCCAATGGATGCATGTATGATTAGTGGAGGCTTAGGCCATGTACATCTCACAGACGGCGGGTCGTCTGCAGAACCTCGAACGTAGCATACAGACAGGTATATAGACAGCTCATACAGTCCATAGACAGAGGGGTCGTCTGTAAGCTGTTTAATGCTTTACATTAGCTTAGGATCAACTATATATACATTTGTGTATACCATTATATGGCTATTTATAGAAGAAATAATAAAACATTATGCAAACCTATCTAAATGACTAATATTTAACTTTTTGCAAAATTAAGTACAGAAGATAGGCTGAACGAGTGCCCTGACATATGTGAAAAGACGAAAGTGCCCCTGACTTTATCTTCTTTCTCCGTCTGCCGAACGAGTGGCCAAAAACGAATCGGAGTTCTCGAGCACGCTCGCCAGCTCCACCGTCCGGCCGTCCCTGGTGCTCCGCTTCGCCGCGCCGCTCGCCCTCCTCCTCGCGGTCGCCGAGGAAGCGCCGCCACGTCCAGCAGCTCGCGCCGTCGCCCTCCAGCAGCTCGCGCCGGGGTTGAGAAGAGAACGCCGGCGAGCAGAGCTCCTGTTCCCGGCCGGCCGCGCGCCCATGGGCGGGGAGGGCGACGAGGGCGTCACATCGGCGTCGTCCTTCGCCGCGTCGGCGCTGCGCCCGCGGATCGAGAAGGTTCTCGCGGCCATGCGCCCGCCGCCGCCGCCGCTCATTGCCAAGACCTCCATGGCCGCGAGCTCCCTCACCTCCCCTACCTCCTCCGCCACCGGGGGCTCGCCGCCGTCACGCTCGTCACCACCCCGGGGAACGCGGCGTTCGTCCACGCCGTCGCCGAGCTCCCGTTCCCGGCGGGCAGCGGCGGCCGCATCCTCCGATCGAGCACCACGGCGCAGCGGCGAAGCTCTCCTGAAGGAGCACCCGCGCCTGCGGATCCCGGCGCCACCGCTCCAACCCGCGCCGCCGGCGGAGAGCACCTTGGCGAAGGGGTGGCAGCGTCCCCTGCCTCTACTGCGGCGGCCCGCCATGGGAGCCCCGCCGGCCGGGAGGAGCTCGCCGTTCTGGCCGTGACGATGGCGCGCGGCCCCTCCCTCTCCCTTCCTTTCCTTCCCCGTGAACCTCCGGGATGCCTCCCTCTCCCTTCCTTCCTTTGGCGCCGAAATCTCCCGCGCGCGCGGCCCGCACGGGATCCAGCCGTGGCGTCGCCTTTGGAGGACGGCACCGTACAACGGAGGCAGGCTCGTCGATTCCGCCTCGGGCAACGGGACGAGGGCGTCGCCTGGCGAGACGACGCGGGTGCCGTCGGTAGGCAAGTGGAGGGATTTATTTGCAAAAATAGCATCACATAGACGGGGCATATCGACGGGTTGTACATGGCCTTACTTGTAAGCCTTATAAGCTAGTGCTAGTCCTGTTCTTCTGCCTACTTTGTGCTATCAACCTCAGAGTTGGCGCCTCCGATTGATATTCCTCCTCCGTTGACAATGTCATTTTCGAGTTGTTAGCAAGGCAATAAACTCACAGGTCACAGCCACATATACAGGCACATGCTTAGCTGCATAGAGTTACCAACTCAACTGTTATAAACAGGAAAAATATGCTTCTTGGACATGCCACAGGCCCGTTTTCTCAGTATTTTTATTTTTATGCATCCTATGGTTTAGTACAGCCCTGTTACTATTTAGTGGTCGGGCTAAATTAACTCCATAGTTCACTTTATGGTACTTTTCTGTTTCTTTGATATTGTTGACTTTTGATAGTGACATTTGATTAGTTGCCCAAATAAAAAAAATTAGTGTACATATGCAAAAAAAATAACTCAAGTTTAAAGTACATTTGATGGTAAAAACGAGGCACCACAGAAAATAAGGACAAATAGCCAAACATTGGGTCCAAATAAAAATGTAGTCTGGTTTTGCTCCAAAGATAAACATTGTATGCATATAGATCTGTCTTTTGGCGGCCTATATAGTGAAGAATTTAGATAATATTATGGCACATATATTCTAGTAAAATAACAATGACATACGATATGGATACACTTTTACACTTACAAGCTTGAAATCATACAAAACTATATTAGCGCTCCCCACTAAGGAATTCTCTCGATCCTCAACGCATCACGTCATCCTCCACTAAGCACCCTATCAACGCGCCAAGTCATTCTTCACTAAGCACCTCACCGAGATGCATTGATTGCTTATTCTTGCAGCGCACCACGTCATCCTCCACTAAGCACCCTACTAAGATGTGTTGATTGCTAATTCTATATCTATATTAAACTATATACTTCTCGCATGCAGTGCAGCCACATCATCTTAATTGTTTACACCTGTCGGTGCTGGGATCGGTCGGCCAATCCCCAGCGCCAAACAGAATGCGCTGTGTCCCGTCCCTTGACGGTTGATGCAAGAGCTAGCACGATGAGACAAGCGTTTATCCTGGTTCCGACCGTGAGGTCGTACGTCCAGCAGGGTGCGCTCGGAGCGCTGTACTATCTTGCACCGGAGTGCTTGCAGAGGGGGGCTACAAGCAAGGCGGGAGAGGAGGAGGAGTCTCCAAGTCCCTGAAAGCGAGTGTGATTGAAGCGAGTGCCAATATCGTGTGTGGCGATGTGTCTGATCCTCCCCCTTTTCTTCTCCCCTTACCTGCTTTTATAGGTCAAGGAGAGAAAGGTGGGGGTAGGGTTTACAAGTACAAGCGTGACGTGCTACAGGGATATGTACCGGAGAGCATGGCGTCGGGCGTGCCTCGTCCTTGACCCTGGCGGGGGATTTATGGCGAGCCCCGACTTCTGCGAGTGTCGTGGCTGTCCCTGTGCTTGTCCTGGAGCGGCTTCGAGGGGTGCCGTTGCCGCAATCCGCGTCCAGCTGCCCGTTCGCTGGTTGACTTCGAGGGCGGGGCAGGTGAGGAAGGACCGGAGTTGGCGGTACAGGGGTCAGTATGGTGGTTGCCGTCAACCACAGTGCGCGGCGTGCCCGGTTCACCAGGGGATGGTCGAGAGTTGGCGGATTTGACCCGGCATTCGTCATCACCAGGCCACGCCTGACCGGAGTCTGTACTCGGTTGCTGTTTAGATATTCTTTCGAGGGTTCCCCATGCTCATTCGAGGGGCATCCCGGGGGGAAAAGACGGTAGCAGGTGGAACAGTGGTGCGGAATGGCACCTGCCAGTCCGCACAGGGTCTTGTGCAGTGCCGCGTGCGTCCGCACAGCGTCAGTGAGGACGCACAGTGACTGGAGTAGGTGGAACAGCGAGCTCTGCGGTGTCAGCGGCGCGGCGTGGGGGAAAGATTGCCTTTTGACTTCGGCGCCCGCCTGATGGGGCGGGCATTAAGTGCCGTTGTCGGTTGGGGCGCCGGGGAGCGCCGCGTTATGTAGAGGAGTGGCCTCGAGCGAGGCGGAGTTGGCTCGCCCGCTCGAAGGGGTGCGCGGCCCTCGAGCGAGGCGGAGTTTGTGTTGTGCCTGCTCGAAGGGGTGCGCGGCCCTCGAGCGAGGTCGAGACGGGGGTAGCGACTCGGGCCCCCCTGTCAGGCGAGTTCGGACGGCCGTTCTTGGGCCGCGACAGGCTGTGACGGGCCGAGCTGCCGACGATTCGGCCTTTCGTGGTATATCGTTCTTTGAGGGTGATCACCCCGATGATTAGGGGACCCCTGGGTTTGTCCCCGACAGTAGCCCCCGAGTCTCTGCCGGACTAAGGGTCAGTCGAGCAGAGGCTGATGGTTCGTGGGATCGTTCCCGGGCGTTTTGCTGGGATTACTCCTTCTCGGTTATGCACGTTCTTCCGTGGGGGCGCGCGAGCACACCCGCGGGTGTAGCCCCCGAGCCCTTGGAGGAGTGAATTCACTCGTGCAAGGGCTTTGACTTTCGAGGGTTGTGTCAGTCGTTCCCCTTTCGATGTGGCGGGGGTGAGACCGAGTTATACGGAATTCGGGGGGCGGACCCTGCATGGCTTTGATGTGTTTCGCGCATAAGAGGAGGAGGACATGCTGCAAGGAGCCCCCGAGCTCCTGGCCCGCGCGGAGGCGATCGGAGGGGCTTCTTGTCTTTGAGTTGCGACCCTCGCCTCCCCTTCGCGGGGGAGAGGGGTGAGGTCATTCGTGCAACCCTCGAATCGGGCAGCGTACACGGATGCCTCGGTGAGCTGTTAGCGGGTAGTTCAAGTGGACGTCCGTGCCCCGTTCGCTGGGGGTCGGCTCGTGGTCCGGAGACACGTCCATGTAGCGCTTGCAAAGGTTTGCTAGGTGGGGCTCGGTCCCTTTCGCAGAGACCGAGGGCGCGAAAGCTCTCCCTCGTTGGGATCCCCCCACTAGCTGCCTTTGTCCGGCCTTGAACACAACAGGGGCGTCCCCAAACTTCGCGTTCGGGGTAAAGTCCGTTGGACACGCCCGAATCGTCCCTGACTCTGTTGATCTGGAGCGCCCGTCGAACCCTTTCGAGGGCCAAGCTTCGTACTCCTGATCAGTAGGGCCTTGCGAAAGGTGTAGGTCACCCTCGAGCAGCGGGCTCGAGGGTTAGTCGAGCGTGACCGGCTGCCTTCGCATCGCTTAATCTGGGGCGCCCGTCGAACCTTTTCGAGGCCCGGGTTTCGAGTCCCTGATCAGTAGCGCCCTGCGCCTCGAGGCGGAGGGGGGTCGTTGTCTTACCTGGGAAGGAATCCAACGTTTAGGTCGTTCGGGCCCGCGCACGACTGCTGGCGGGCGTGGTCGTGGCTGACGTGGCACGGAGTGGGCGAGATGGGCGTAGTGGGCGCGCCTTTTTAGGCGGAGTCGGCGTGCGCTGGGGAGAGGCGAGGCGATGGGCGGTCAGGCGCCGTTGTTGCGTCGTTTCGTTTTGCCGTGCCGCAGTAAATGCCGCCGCCCACGCGTGCCGTTCCGCGGGAAAAAAGGGGAGGGGGGTCCCCGGTTGTCAGCGACGTGCCACGCGTGGGTTCGGCCCGTTGCCAGTGGGTTGGCGTGTCGCGGCAGGGACGAGCCCGCTCCCTTATAAAAGGAAAGCAGGGGAGGAAGGGGATTTCTTACCTTCGCCATTCCTCGCACCAGCTCTTGCCTCTGCCTTTCGCTTGCTTGCGAGCCCACTAGTCACACTCTGTTCGTCCTTCACGCCTTCGTCGCCTTTGCTCTGCGCTCCCTGCTCCGCCGTCCGCCATGGTGATCATCGAAGGCGTCACGGAGTGGACTCCGTCCACCGCTACCGAGCACCTCCTGGAGGGCTTGGTGAACGGCGGACAGCTTTCGCCCAGGGGCGATTCGGCGCGGCCGGCGTGGATTGTCCCGGCGCTGGCGGCCAGGGCGCCGAATCCACCGGCGGGGTACGTGGTGATCTTCATCCGCTTTCACGAGCGGGGCTTCAACGCGCCCGCCAGCCAGTTCATGCGGGGCCTCTGCCACTACTACGACGTGGAGCTCCACAACTTCTCCCCCAACGCCATCTCGCAGGCGGCGGCCTTCGTCGGCGTCTGCGAGGCTGTGCTGGGGATCGAGGCGTACTGGGACCTGTGGGTCCACCTCTTCCGCGCCGATCTCAGCACGTAAGGCGCGGGGAAGGGGGTGCGCCGTTCTTCGTGTGCCGGCGGTCTCACACTCGCGCCGGTCGAGTCCAGGAAGCACTTGTACCCGGCCTGCAGGATGACCACCAACAACAGCGGCTGGGCCAAGGGGTGGTTTTACCTGCGCAACGACGGCCTGGGGTTGCCGGAGTACACCGGCAAGGTCTTGACGGAGAAGGCCAACTCCTGGAGCTACGGCGTCTCCGGCGAAGGTCAGCGGAAGAGGCTCCGCCCCGTCGTCGACGCCCTTCGTGCCTTGGAGGGGTCGGGCCTGACCGTGGCGCACGTGCTCGCGCACTGTCATCGCCGCCGGGTGGTTCCCCTTATGGAGAGGCAGCTCCCTCTGTTCCGGATGACGGAGGGTGCCGACCCGGCGGCACTGGCGGCTTCGCGCATGTTGTCGGAGCCGCTGCTTGAAGAGTACGTCGTTACGAGGGTGCGAACGGCGGTGCATCCCGACACCATGCCGAGCGACCTCCGGTCGTTCCGGCTGCGCCCCGACGAGGGCCATGTTTTGTAAGTGAGTCGTCATTCTCCCTCTCCGGGCTGTTGGATAGATTAATTTAGAATTCCCTTCCTTAATGCATCGTGATTTCAGGATGTGAACTGCGGCCTCTACCGCTCCCTCGCGCCGACTCCGGAGGTACGCGCTTCGAACTGCGCTCGCCGTGACCGAGAGAGGGACGCGAAGGAGGCGAAGAGAGCCAGCAGCCGGAGGAGGCAAGCCCGTCGGGACGCGCACCAGGCGGCGCTTCGCCGGTGGAGGAGGGACGGCGGGGCGCAGCCGTCGTCCCCCGAGGACTCCTCGGACCCTCCCAGCGAGGGGGAGGATGAGGAGGAGATCGATGCCGGCGGGGTTCCGCCCGCCGGTGAGGAGGAGGAGATGGCCGCGCCGCTGCCCGAGGCGGGCGTGGTGGCCCCGGGCGATGTTGCGCCAGTGGCGGCGCGGACGGTGGTCGCGCCTGCTCGACCCGCGGCGCCGCGGGCGCGAGCAATTTTCTCCTCCGCTGCGGGCGCGCCGCGCCGCAGCGGAGCGAGTGTCGAGGGCTCGAGGGGTTCGCAGCCCCCGAGCGATTTGAGGGGCTCCTCGAGTTCGAGGAGGGCTCCCTCAACGGGCGGCTCGAAGCGGAAGCTGCAGGTGCTGCAGGATTGCATCCGGTAAGTTTTGCCTCAAACTTTTTCGTAGTTTTTCATCCTTGTTCGGTTTTTTGTTTCGTGATTTCCGTTCTTTCTTTCTGATTTAGCACGCGGGGTGCCGCCAAGGCCGCCCCTAACCTCGCGCCCAAGAAGGCATTGAAGGTTGGGGGGTCGGATTCCCCTCACGCCGGAGGATCGCGTTCGCGCGGGACTCCGCGTCCCGCAGCGATGTCCGCAGCGACGCCAGTGGATCCGGCGCCGGGGGTGCGAGACTCCGGGTCGGCGGAGGAGGAGCGGGAGAGGACGCCCCTGGTGGCGGAGCCGAGGTAGGACGCCCCGGTGGTTGAGGTGGAGCCGGGGCACGGCGCCCCGGTGACGGAAGTGGGCGAGCAGGAGGGCCATGCCACTGCGGCGGCCCCTACTGGAAGGAGGCAGGAGGCGGTCGTGCCGGTCGGTGGCACGGTCATCCTGCCGGCTTTGGGTCGCGCACAAGGCGTGGCCCAGGGTGGCGATGGCGGGCGCGTTCCCCCCGCTGGGGTGTCTGCGGCCGAGGTGTCGGCGGCGCGCTTCTTGTCTCAAGGGCCGCCGCAGATGCCCGTGGCCGGGGGGGGCGGTCGAGTGGGATGCGGCCGAGGTGGCACTGCTCCAGGGTCGTCGTGGCCCGAGCGCGTGGCCGGAGGAGCCTGGCGTCTCCGCCCGGGTCTGGCAGAGCATGGCGGAGGAGAACGAGCTGTGGGCTCAGGCCGAACGGGTCGGGACGGACCTGGAGCGGGCCATCTCGGCCGCCGCCGATCTCCATTCCAGGCAGGCGCTGGAGCTCTTCGAGGTATCCCCGCGCTCGTCTCAGTACTTCGAGATTGTTTTTAGTCTGTGTCTTATTCCTGATGGCTCTTCGTGCAGCTTCTGCGGCAAGAGGCGGTGGATAAGACCGCGTGTATTGCGGGCTTGTACGCCGATCTTCGCCGGTTCCGCCAGGCGAACGCGGACCTGGGCACGGAAGTGACCCAGCTCACCGTCCGGGTGAGGGAAGCAGAGACGGCCGCCCGCGCACACAAAGAAGCCAAGGCTCGCGCGGAGCGGGAGCGCGACGCTGAGAGAGGCGCGGCGGAGCGGGAGGCCCGAGCCTCGGCCGCAGCGTTGGAGCGGCTCGAGCTCGAACGCAAGGCGCGCGAGGCCGCGCAGTCCCAGCTCGCGGAGGCGGTGGCCCGGGCAGGGCAAAAGGCCCAGGAGGCCGAGCAGCTCGGCCGCGCGCTTCGAGAGAAGGAGGGTGCGCTGGCGACCGCGGAGGACCTGCTCCAGCAAGAGCGCACAGCGCTTACCAAGGCCAGGGCCTTGGTGGACGGTATGTCCTTACGCTTTCCTGGATTTCTGTGTTGGAGTTTGTCTTGACGTGCTTGAGTTTTGTCAGGGCTGCGGAGGGCCGAGGCGGAGAAGGCGGATGAGGTGATGGCAGTTCAGGCCGCCTACTCCGAGGCCTAGGGGGAGCTCGAGGCGCTAAAGGTCGCCGCCGATGCGGCGTGTCGGGACGTCCAGTGCGTCGACGTGAAGTCGGGGTCGTCGTTGCCCAGCCGCCTGAGGTCTCTGAAGAGCTGCGTGGCGGAGCGCCTCGAGCACGCGCTTCACCTTGGAGTGAAGAAGGAACTCGGCGTGGTGTCGACGCATTACGACATTGACCTCGCGGCGGTGGCACGCGGTTACTTCATCGACGCAGACCTGGACGACGACGCCGCCCTTGCTGCCCTCGACGAGGCCGATGATGGCGCCGAGGATGCCGCCACGGCACTTGCCGCCAAGTTCGGGCGCGATCTTTTCCCCGAGGAGGACGAAGATGCGCGCGCCGACGTTGGGCCTGAGACTGCGACCGCCACTGAAGCCGAGGTTGATCCTGAGGCCGACGCCGTGGCGTCCCTTGAGGAGGACATCGCCTCGGTGTGCCGCGATGACGATGGTCCTGGGGCGCTTGCATCGGTTCCCTCGACCGTTGCCGCCGAGGCCACCGCGCCCCGCAGGAAGGTGGAGCCTGAAGGGTTCAGGCTTAGTATCTAGATGTATCTTAGTTTTTAGGAGACTAGCTCTGTAAATAAACTAAGATTGAAAGTCGATTGTGCGTTTCAAACTTGTTCGATTGTTCTATTGTGCTACTCTTGGCTTGGAGAGATTTTAGCCGAGTATTTCGAATCCGCAAGCAATTAAAGCGTGGAGTGGAGAGGGAGATGCCGTATCCCTTCGCGGGCATAGGTGGTCTCACGGCTCAACCAGCTCCAGCTTTAGCTAGCTCGCACCCCGCATCTTCTCTAAGCGCCTCGAGTTTTAGCACAATTTTCGAAAATTGGGACGATTAGGGGGGGTAAACCCCCCTGCAGCCCCCAAGGGGGGCTTGGCTTTATTTGAAAGTAGAACCAAGTCCCCCTTGTTTGTGTTGTTAGCAACAATGTTTTCATGTTTTTCGCAAACTTTTTATTATTGTTAACTAAGAACATGAAGTATTTACAAGAAATACTGAGAGTTTTAAGGATAGAAGCGACGTAGCTGTTGGATGTTCCAGGCGTTGGTGAAGACCTCGCCCTTCTCGTTCGCCAGCTTGTAAGTGCCAGGTTTGAGGACCTTGGCGATGATGAACGGTCCTTCCCATGGCGGAGTGAGCTTGTGGCGCTCTCGATTGTCCTGGCGCAGCCTTAGCACCAGGTCCCCTTCGTGGAGGTCTCGACGCCGCACCTTCTGAGCTTGGTATCGACGGAGCGATTGTTGGTAGCGTGCTGAGTGAAGCAACGCTACGTCGCGAGCCTCGTCCACCTGGTCTAGCGAGTTCTCGCGGTCCCGCTGGTTTTGGTCTTCCTGGTAGCCCTTGAGTCTCGGAGACCCGTACTCCAAGTCTGTTGGGAGGACGGCTTCGGCGCCATAGACGAGGAAGAACAGGCTGAAGCCTGTGGCCCTGCTTGGGGTTGTCCTGAGACTCCAGATCACCGATGGCAGCTCAGCAACCCATTTCCGGCCAAACTTGTTCAGCTTGTTGAAGATTCTTGGCCTCAGGCCTTGTAGTATCATGCCGTTGGCACGTTCTACTTGGCCGTTCGTTTGTGGATGTGCCACGGCCGACCAATCAACGTGAATGTGATGGTCGTCGCAGAACTCCAAGAACTTCTTGCCGGTGAACTGGGTGCCGTTGTCAGTGATGATCGAGTTGGGTACCCCGAATCGGTGGATGATGTCGGTGAAGAACAACACGGCCTGCTCAGATCTGATGTTGGTGATGGCCCGGGCCTCGATCCACTTCGAGAACTTGTCGATGGCTACCAACAAGTGTGTGAATCCCCCGGGCGCTGGGCGGAAGGGCCCCACGAGATCCAACCCCCAGACCGCGAAAGGCCATGTTACAGGGATGGTCTGTAGGGCGTGCGCTGGGAGATGCGTCTTTCGTGTGTAGAATTGGCACCCTTCGCAGGTGCGCACGACCTCGTTCGCGTCAGACACGGCGGTGGGCCAGTAAAAGCCTTGCCGGAATGCGTTACCCACGAGGGTACGCGGCGCTGCGTGGTGTCCGCACGCCCCGGCGTGGATGTCGCGGATCAACTGCCTTCCCTCGGGGATGGGGATGCATCGCTGCAAGATCCCTGAGGCGCTGCGCTTGTACAGCTCGCCGTCGACCGAGACAAAGGTCTTGGCCCTTCTGGTGATGCGGCGCCCCTCGGTTCGGTCCGAGGGCAGCTCCCCGCGGTCGATCCACGCGAGGTACGGATCACGCCAGTCTTGTGGTCGCGTGTCTACGTCGATTTCCATGGCCTCGGCCGAAGAAATTTCAGCGTCGAGGGCTTCGAGCCCCTCTTTCGAGGGGTCCTCCTCCATGGGCTCGACCCCCGTAGCCCCCGAGGGTGTCCTGAGGGTTCCGGCCCTTCGCTCGAAGTTGACGGAGGGTTGATCGAGGTCGCGGGCGAAGACGTTCGGAGGAACGGTGATTCGCTCTGATGCGATCTTAGCCAGCTGATCCGCTTCCTCGTTGTATTTGCGTACGACATGGTTCAGCTCGAGGCCATAGAATTTGTCCTCGAGACGACGAACCTCGTTGCAATACGCCTCCATCTTTTCGTCGCGGCAGCTTGCGTTCTTCATCACTTGGTCGATGACCAACTGAGAATCCCCCCGGACGTCGAGACGTTTGATGTCGAGGTCGATGGCGATGCGGAGCCCAGCGAGGAGGGTTTCCTACTCCGCCATGTTGTTCGACGCTGGGAAGTGCAAGCGAACCACGTATCGGATATGTTCTCCGAGGGGTGAGACGAAGAGGAGGCCCGCACCTGCCCCGGTTTTCATTACCGACCCGTCGAAGTACATGGTCCAGCATTCGGCCTGGATCTGCGGCGGCGGAAGTTGGACGTCGGTCCACTCAGCGATGAAATCCGCTAAGGTTTGCGATTTTATCGCCTTACGCGGTGCGTAGGAGAGAGTCTCCCCTACGAGTTCCATAGACCACTTCGCTATTCTACCCGAGACGTCCGGGTTGCGGACTATCTCCCCCAAAGGGAAAGATGAGACCACGGTGACCGGGTGGGCCTCGAAGTAGTGTCGCAGCTTTCGACGCGCGAGCACTACGGCGTAGATTAGCTTCTGGATCTGTGGATACCGCACCTTGGTTTCGGTCAGCACCTCGCTGACATAGTACACCGGCCTCTGGACCGGCAGAGCATGGCCCTCCTCTATCCTTTCCACAATGATGACGGCGCTGACAACTTGCGTTGTCGCAGCCACATATAGGTAGAGAGGCTCACCGTTCTGCGGCGGCGTGAGGATGGGTGCGCGTGCGAGCGACGCTTTTAGCCCGTCGAGGGCTTTTTGGGCTTCGGGGGTCCATGAAAAGCGTTCATGCTTTTTTAGGAGCCGGTACAAAGGTAAGCCCTTTTCGCCAAGTCGAGAGATGAAGCGGCTGAGAGCTGCGAGGCAGCCCAGTACTCTTTGCACCCCCTTGAGGTCCCGAATTGGCCCCATTCGTTCTAGGGCCGAGACTTTTTCGGGGTTGGGTTCGATGCCTCGTTGGGAGACGATGAAACCCAATAGCATGCCTCGCGGCACCCCGAATACGCATTTTTCCGGATTCAACTTTACCCCGTTCGCCCGGAGGCAACCGAATGTGATTTGCAAATCGTTGACCAGATCGTTTGCCTTTCTGGTTTTTACAACGATATCGTCAACATATGCCTCAACGGTCCGCCCGATGTGGCTTCCGAAAACGTGTTGCATACATCGCTGATATGTAGCTCCAGCGTTTCGGAGGCCGAACGGCATAGTGACGTAGCAAAACATGCCAAACGGGGTGATGAAAGAAGTCGCGAGCTGGTCGGACTCTTTCATCTTGATTTGATGATAACCGGAATAAGCATCAAGAAAGCATAGCAATTCACATCCAGTGGTGGAGTCTATTATCTGATCTATTCTAGGCAGAGGAAATGGAACCTTAGGGCATGCTTTGTTTAAACCGGTATAATCTACGCACATGCGCCATTTTCCGTTTTTCTTCTTAACTAGAACAGGATTAGCGAGCCAGGTCGGGTGAAATACCTCTTTGATGAATCCGGCTTGCAGGAGCTTGTGCACCTCCTCCCCGATGGCGCGGCGCCTTTCCTCGTCGAACCGCCGCAGTCGCTGTACCACCGGCTTGGAGTGTGGCTTGATGTCGAGGCTGTGCTCGGCGACCTCCCTCGGGATCCCCGGCATGTCCGAGGGTCTCCACGCGAAGATGTCGGCGTTGGCGCGGAGAAAGTCGACGAGCACTGCTTCCTATTTGGGGTCGAGGGTGGTGCTGACCCTCAACACCTTGCCCTCGGGGGCAGTGGGGTCGAGGGGCACCGCTTTGGTGTGTTCAGCAGCCTCGAAGGTGCCCACGTGCCTTTTGGTGGAGTCGACGGCCTCGTTCGCCATCTTCTCCAAATCCGCCACCAGGGTTTCGCTGTAGGCGAGCGCTTCCGCACCCTCGACGCACTCGACGTCGCACGCATAGGCATGCTCGTACGACGATCCCACGGTGATAACGCCCTTTGGCCCTGGCATCTTCATCTTGAGGTAGGCGTAGTTGGGGACCGCCATGAACTTGGCATAGCACGGTCGCCCGAAAATAGCGTGGTACGCTCCTGGGAATCCCACCACCTCGAAGGTGAGGGTCTCCCTCCGAAAGTTCTCGGGAGTACCAAAGCAAACAGGCAGGTCGATCTGCCCGAGGGGTTGGACCCGTTTTCCCGGCGCGATGCCGTGGAATGGCGCCTTGCTTGGCCTCAGCTGGTTCGTGCCGATGCCCATGAGCTCTAAGGTGTGGACGTAGAGGATGTTGAGGCTGCTGCCCCCGTCCATCAGCACCTTGGAGAATCGCGTGTTGCCGATGACGGGGTCGACGACAAGCGGATAGCGCCCCGGATTCGGGACATAGTCCGGGTGGTCCTCGCGGCCGAAGGAGATGGTCTCGTCCGACCAGGCGAGGTAAGTTGGCGTCGCGGGGTGAACGGAGAAGACCTCTCGGCGTTCACGTCTCTGTTCCCGGGACGTCGCGTTCACGGTGGGCCCCCCCACGATGAAGAATACATTCTCCACATGGGGGAACTCGTCGTTGCCGCCATCGCCCGTATCCTTCTTCGGGCCATCCTCCTTCGCGGAGGTGCGCCTGAAGTAACCCTTAATCATCCCACACTGTTCGAGAGTGTGGGTGACGGGGCCCTTGTGGTACGGGCATGGCTTCTTCAGCATCTCGTCGAACAGGCCTCCCCCCTGAGGAGGGCCTCGAGGGCCTTTGCGGCCTCGCTCGACCACGAGGGCGTCGTCAGAGTCTTCGCCCTGCTGCTGCTGCTGCACGGCTTGCCGAGGCTTCTTGCCTTTACTGCCCCATTTCTGCTTTTTTGTCTTGGCCTTAGGTTTGCTGCCCTCCGCGGGCGGCTCCTCCGCGCGCTTCCCCTTGGTCTTGCCGTCGAAGATTGCCCCGACAGCCTCCTCTCCAGAGGCGAAGTTGGTGGCGATGTCGAACAGAGCGTTGACGCTGGTGGGATGGTTTCGTCCCAGCTCGCGCACCAGCTCTCGACAGGTCGTGCCTTCGAGGAAGGCGTGGATGATTTCGGAGTCACCCACGCTCGGGAGCTCGGTGCAGCGCTTGGAGAAACGGCGGATAAAGTCCCTTAGCGGCTCGTCGGCCGCCTGCCGGCACCCGCGCAGGTCCCAGGAGTTTCCGGGGTGCACGTATGTGCCCTGAAAGTTACCCACGAACATCTTGACCAGGTCGTCCCAGTCGTGGATTTGGTTCGCGGGTAGGTGTTCGAGCCATGTCCGCGCCGAGTCCGCGAGATGAAGCGGAAGGTTGCGGATGATCATGGCATCGTCGGTGGCCCCACCCAACTGGCAGGCCAGGCGATAGTCGTTGAGCCACGTCTCGGGTTTTGTCTCGCCCGAATACTTGGTGATGGTGGTTGGCTGGCGAAAACGCGGCGGGATGGCTGCCGAACGGATCTTCCGGCTGAACACCGGGGTTCCCGGGGGTTCCAGCGTCGGGCTTCTGTCCTCCTCGCTGTCATAGCGACCTCCCCGTCGGGGGTGCCTGCTGCGGGGAGGCGCCGCGTCCTGCCTCTTCTTGTTCAGGACGTTGCGCGCATCGCCATCGTCGACGGCGCCCCGCGTGTCCACGAGTCGGTCCTTCGCGGACCTCCTCGTTTCGCGGTCACCGGTCACGAGCACCCTTCCGTCGTTCGTTGGACGGTGAGGCGACCACGCGCCCCTGGGTGGGGTGTGGATGGATTGCTCCTTATCCCACTTGCCGCCTCCGGCTCTCGAACTGTCCTGGTGGCGCATGCGGGAGGCGGAACTTTCCGCTTGTTGAACGGCCGCTTCTTCGACAAGGGCCTACACCTGGCGCCGCATGCTGTGTGCTTCTGGTGTCGATGGTTCGGGCATGGCCCGAATCAGGGTTGTTGCGGCGACGAGCTTCTGGCTTGCTCGTGGCGGCATGGCAGGACCGGTGTCGTCGCCGTCACCCATGATGCGCGCTTGAGCAATACGCCCGGCAGCTCGTGCGCGTTCGCCGCGTTTGGGCTGCCGGGCTTCCAGGGCTGCGCGCAGCTCCTGTACCTGTTGGCGCTCCTATTGGAGCTTGGCTTCCAGCTCTTGCACCTGCGCAAGCTGTGCCTGCGCGAGTGCGGCTTCACTCGCTGGCTTGGCGGGCGCCGGTGGCGGTTCGTCGTGTCCGGCCCCGTCGCGCGTCTCTTCATCCTCTCCCACGGACTCTACTTCGCCGTCGAGGACGAAGCATTCCCGCGTGGGGTCGTATTCCCCCTCGCTGGAGTCGTCGGAGCAGGTGAGGCAGAAGTCCGCGACGGCCTGGAAGGAGATAAGGCCTTCGCGGTCGCGCAACCCGGAGTAGTCCAAGTTCAGGTGCTCCTGCCCGCGCGCACTCTCTCCGTCATCCGACTCGGACTGGGGTCCGCCGGGTGAGGAAATGTTGAGGCCGCGGATCGAACCCAGCTGGTGACCCGGCGAATCCTCGTGCGCGTTCGGGTTGGCGCTGATTGCCGCGGAGTAGCTTGCGGCCGCGTTGTTCATCCCGTGGGGGAGCTGCGCCGGCCCGACCACATTTTCCCAGCGCGCTCCCTCCGCGGGAGCCGCCGGCGGGGGTCCGCCCCCCTGTAACGCGGCAGCAGGCTGGAGCAGCAGTTGTGCGTCCCAGTCAGGGAGGACGACACGCGGAGCAACGCGCCGCTCCGCGCGGATCTGCAGCTCGCGCAGTCTTCGTCGTCTCCTGAGATGGGCCGGCGTCGGCGGTGTCGGGGTAACGAGCATCATGTTGGGCGGCTTGGAGGCGAGTCGCATGAGGAGGCCCTCACCGGTCGCTTCGAACTCCAGGCTCCCAAACGTGATCCGGTACCCGCGCGGAAGCGGGCCGGGGGACCCCGTTTCGGATCGTGGTGGCATGGTCTTGGCGCGGTCTGCCGTCAAGGGAACTGATCGGGTGTGATTGTCCACAGCGCAGCCCCCTACCTGGCGCGCCACTGTCGGTGCTGGGATCGGTCGGCCAATCCCCAGCGCCAAACAGAATGCGCTGTGTCCCATCCCTTGACGGTTGATGCAAGAGCTAGCACGATGAGACAAGCGTTTATCCTGGTTCCGACCGTGAGGTCATACGTCCAGCAGGGTGCGCTCGGAGCGCTGTACTATCTTGCACCGGAGTGCTTGCAGAGGGGGGCTACAAGCAAGGCGGGAGAGGAGGAGTCTCCAAGTCCCTGAAAGCGAGTGTGATTGAAGCGAGTGCCAATATCGTGTGTGGCGATGTGTCTGATCCTCCCCCTTTTCTTCTCCCCTTACCTGCTTTTATAGGTCAAGGAGAGAAAGGTGGGGGTAGGGTTTACAAGTACAAGCGTGACGTGCTACAGGGATATGTACCGGAGAGCATGGCGTCGGGCGTGCCTCGTCCTTGACCCTGGCGGGGGATTTATGGCGAGCCCCGGCTTCTGCGAGTGTCGTGGCCGTCCCTGTGCTTGTCCTGGAGCGGCTTCGAGGGGTGCCGTTGCCGCAATCCGCGTCCAGCTGCCCGTTCGCTGGTTGACTTCGAGGGCGGGGCAGGTGAGGAAGGACCGGAGTTGGCGGTACAGGGGTCAGTATGGTGGTTGCCGTCAACCACAGTGCGCGGCGTGCCCGGTTCACCAGGGGATGGTCGAGAGTTGGCGGATTTGACCCGACATTCGTCATCACCAGGCCACGCCTGACCGGAGTCTGTACTCGGTTGCTGTTTAGATATTCTTTCGAGGGTTCCCCATGCTCATTCGAGGGGCGTCCCGGGGGGAAAAGACGGTAGCAGGTGGAACAGTGGTGCGGAATGGCGCCTGCCAGTCCGCACAGGGTCTTGTGCAGTGCCGCGTGCGTCCGCACAGCGTCAGTGAGGACGCACAGTGACTGGAGTAGGTGGAACAGCGAGCTCTGCGGTGTCAGCGGCGCGGCGTGGGGGAAAGATTGCCTTTTGACTTCGGCGCCCGCCTGATGGGGCGGGCATTAAGTGCCGTTGTCGGTTGGGGCGCCGGGGAGCGCCGCGTTATGTAGAGGAGTGGCCTCGAGCGAGGCGGAGTTGGCTCGCCCGCTCGAAGGGGTGCGCGGCCCTCGAGCGAGGTCGAGACGGGGGTAGCGACTCGGGCCCCCCTGTCAGGCGAGTTCGGACGGCCGTTCTGGGGCCGCGACAGGCTGTGATGGGCCGAGCTGCCGACGATTCGGCCTTTCGTGGTATATCGTTCTTTGAGGGTGATCACCCCGATGATTAGGGGACCCCCTGGGTTTGTCCCCGACAACACCGTCCAATTATATATCTATATTAAACTATATACTTCTCGCATGCGTTGCGGCCACATCATCTTAATTATTTGTACCATTTAATATTAAAAAAATTCTATATATCTATATCATACAAAACTTAGTTTTGATTCCCCACTAAGAAATTCTTTGAACTCTTAGCTGTGCCACGTAATCTACCATCAATTCCTCCCTCCCCCTTATCCCATTCCAGCCTCACTAATGACGGCAACTGAAAAGCCTTCTCTGGGCACAGGCCACAGGCGCACAACAACTGACTTCCATCTTCTTTATTACTCAACCGGCTAAGCACAAGCGCACATCAGCTCAACCGGATAGCTTCCCTCCAACCGGCTCAGAATGGCACCTCAACAGGCTCACGAATGGTGGTAGATGAAGAGCCTCCGTTCGATCCAAAGGACAGCCACGCCATCACCATCCAGCCCTGCAGCCGCTTGCCTCCGTCGTCATTCTGCCACAGGTGGCAGGTGCGAGAGCAACCTGCAAGCCATTCCCACGTCGCCGTCCAAGCCCCTGCGAGGCCGAGGAGCCCCGAGCTAGCAAAGCTGACCTCATAAGGCATCAATGGTTGTTTGGTGCATGTCCTGTTATCTGGCTTACAGTGGTGACCTGAGATATGCTGAGGAGACCGATCTGCATGCAGGTATGAACAACCACAGTAAACTAGGTGGTACCCGCGCATTGCTGCGGGAATTTATATAAAATTTGAAGATGCAATTTGAAAGTAGAAACACTAAAATGATTGCATTGCAATATTTTTTGTAAACAATAATGTAGAAGAAACCACATTCAAATGAGAGAGAACCACTTAGAAATTTATATCTTTGTACTCGCAAAGACTAACACAATGCATAGCCGCAGAAAATCAGTATAAGACATAAATTCATAATTCTAGTGGATGGTGATGTGGACAGCTTGCATGTTGAGAGAAGATCTAGTGGATGATGACGTGGACATGTTGCATGCTGAGAGAAATCAGCCATGACCTGACGTGGACATGTTGCATGTTGAGAGAAATCAGCCATGACCTGTTAGTGGGTACCAATTATATAGGTTTTATAGATTAGATGATATCTAATGATACTTTTTTGTCACCGATATTTCTCTGTCAAATGATGATTTGTCACAATATCAGATTTAACTTTGAACTTTTTTGTTTTGTATTAATCAAAACTGGTAGTGATTCATAGTTTATCGGAAGACTTTCTCAAATTTCACAGTAACGCGCGGAGAATCACCTGGTTAAATTATATACAAGTACCCCACTACAAAATATTGATTTCTATTTCTCTCAACATTCAAGAATACGAAGAAATCATCTTAGTGTTTCTGCTTCCAAATTTCACTTTATTATTTTTATTTTCAAATTTCACCAAAAGAACTGCGGGGTATCACCTAGTTCAAAGGTTGTTTGACCACCCATGGATGACGGATTCCATGGCAACCTGTATTTTAGCAATTTGGGAAGTATTAAGCATGTTTCACTAGATAACAAATTAATGTATTCGGACATAACTTTAGGGGAAGAGAACAAAACGCATCCGTTCATAAAAAAGATATACGAGTCTCTGCAGCCAAAGTGTACAAATGTAAGACATCATCAGATTACAGTAAACGAAACGCATACTAGTTGCCATATCTTGTTAGCTAATTGTCCAGCTGATTATATTATTAGAGAGCCAGGTCTTCAAGCTAACACACACATACTCCTAGATCAATGGTGATCTTGCCCACCTCGAGATCCTGCGCTTGATCTTTTACTGGATCCTGCACTGGACCCAGCGTGTGACCCAGCACTGGAACCCGAACTAGAACCTGCAGAAGACGAAGCACTTGATCCAGCACTTGAACTACTGCCTCCAGACCCTGACCCTGAGCCAGAAGCCGAAGCTGAGTCTGAACCACTACTTCCTAATCCAATACCAACTCCAGCACCGAGTCCAAGCCCAAGGCCCCCTCCTGAGCCCGACGCTGAACCTGAACCAGAAGCCGACGCTGATCCGGAGCCTGAGCCAGACGCTGATGCTGACCCTGATCCAGAGCCTGAACCTGAGCCACCTAAACCTATACCAACTCCAACACCAACCCCAAGGCCCAGACCTCCTCCTGAGCCTGATCCTGAACCAGATCCCGAGCCCGAGCCAGACCCTGAACCTGATCCCAAGCCACCAGAGCCAGATGAAGATGCCGAACCAGAACCGGAGCCGGAGCCGGAGCCAGAACCCCCGGCACCAACGCCTGCGCCTACACCGATCCCAATCCCGATCCCAAGGCCATTCCCAAGGTTGATGCCGAGGTCCTTCCGAGCAGCACGGCACTGACCCACCGGCGCAAGCAACGACGACACGGCGGCAACCACAAGCACAATTCCTAACGGAGTCGCCTTCGTGCAGACCATAACGCACACCCTGTTGATCATGATCAGTACAGTGTAGAAAAAGTAGAAACACACGCTGTTATGGGCGATGCAGACTTTGCCCCGCCCCGATGGAATTTATAGTTGGATCAGATGAGGCCATCGGCTTCCATGGGATTGCGTCCCAGTGATGAACTGATGATAAGGTCTTTTCCTGAGTGGTGTGGTTGAACCACGAGCGTGCTTTGATCCGGAGCTCCCGTGCGTACATGTGGCTGCGAGCTGTGCGTTAGCTTTTGCCGAGCAAAGTGATCAGGGTTTGATCCCAGCAGGCCGACGCGAGTGCTCACGGCCATGGATGGATCGGAGTGGAGTGGGCGGCTGGTTTAGTCGCTGCCGGCGGCGAGCTATTCCCATGCTAGCAGTAACGCTGTGCGACACGTTTGGCGGCCCTCTGAAACTTGTGGGATGTGTGTATCGATGGCATAGTTAGTGACTTAGTGCGCGGGAATAAAGCTGTGGAAGTAACTAGTGTGCTGGTGCGACGACTTGCTGTGTGCAAAGGCTGACCGATGCCTATCGATGTAAACGGATAGGTACCCACGAATGCTCCTTTTCTTTATCTGTTCATATATACGTTGAGACTTTTCTGGCTCCCTGATCCCTGCAATTTGCTTTAAGTCAGCACTGCTGCTGGTCAAATCTACAGTTATTTGCCTTGCAAGTCTCACTATCCATACTCTTTGTAAGCTAAGGGCGTGTGCATTAATTTTGAAAATCGACTAGTCAAAAATCATTGAGCTTTTTTAGAGAGAAAGTAGCAAAGACTCAACGCTGACCACACTTACACATCAACACCACCATGTTATATATGCAGTCACATATAATATAGACATATAGTAATAAATATGCCAGGAATTAATTGGTGGTACAAAAAAACATAACATGATACAATTTTGATGGTATTTGTAAAATCAGTGGATACTAGGCCGGGTTGGATCTAAGACTTGATCCACTCTAAGAAGCTGGTTGAACACCCATCCGGCTACATGTCATGAACTAGCAGGCGTGTTCGGCTGGGAGTAACGGCAAGCAGGGAAAGGCGTCTTCTGATCAAGCTATGTCCAAGGCCTAGGAGAATCGACGCCGACGGCCCAACTCTAAGTACGTCGGCCCAGTCTGGACAACTTGAGTGTGTCGGGATAAGAACAGGGTTCTTCCCCAACAACGATCGGCAATCTTGTAATAGAACTAGGACATTGGCCGGCTGTGCCGGAGAACCTGGCGGTGGAGATACTCTCTTCGTCGATTGTATCTGAATATTATCCTTGCCTTCCGAAATCGAGTGAAACTAGATTAGTGTCTAACATCTGGTATCAGATTCAGTTTGCTTTTCCCCTCGCTGCGTTCGTCAACTCTTTGTGCAGCAGCTCCGGTGAGGATCCTTCCATCCTCGCCGTCCACGCCCCGCCCACCGACTCCCAGTCGGCGGCGGCCACCGCAAACCGCCGGTTAGCCATTTCGGCGCCGTTGCCCACTCACCGTTCGCGCTGCTTAGGATTGTAGTGGGGAAATCTCGATCTCCGACGCGACCGTCGCCGCCGTGCCCAACCTGGCGGAGCTACCTGACTACCTCAAGCGTCCTCAGTACCAAACGTGGGTCCAGAAGCAAGCAATGGAGATGAACAAGCAGGTCGTTGAGATCGCAAGCACCCTCAACGAACTCGTGCTCGAGATGAAGGGTTGAAAGAAGGACGTTGACACCAAGATCCACGACGCCGACACCAGGATCCACGACGTCGACCATAGGATCCACGACGTCGACTCCAAGGTAGCGACGCTGAACACTTCCATTGATGATTTGCGTTCCAAGATCGACAAGCTCGCTGGTCAAGTCGATCCTGCGCACAAGGTGTTCGACATCGAGGACATCGATCTGACGAAGTCTGGCGCCGCTCATCTGGCACCTTCCTCTCCCGAGGGGACTTCTAGGCAATCTGGCCACGACAAGGGACAAGACTACCAGGGGTTAGGTTGTGGGGTGGTCACCACTTTTACACCGCCTTCGATCACATGTGCGAAGTCTACCTCTGACCACAATTCTTCTGATAACCAGATTATTCCATCTGGGCAACCGTTGGGGATGCATGGTTGGGGTACCACTATTCCACCTTTGGAATTCCCACAATTTGATGAACGAAATCCAAAAATGTGGCAAAAGAAGTGTGAATCGTATTTTGAAGTATATAAAATACTGGGTGATGTTTGGTATAAGTTGGCCACTATAAGTTGTACTCGTTTTGCTAAAGACCAACAAAATCAGTTGCAGCGCCAATTCTTCCATATCAAGCAAGCTGGCACAGTATCTGAATACATTGAACAATTTGATGATCTAGTGCATCAAATCAAAGCTCATGACCCCACTTTTAATTCTATGCTAATTACTAACAAGTTCATTGATGGCCTTCGTGAGGATATCAAAGCATTAGTCATTATGCATAAGCCCAAAGATTTGGATACTGCTGGCTCTTTGGCGTTGTTACAGGAGGAGCTTCTTACTGGTTCACCAGTGCCAAAGAAAGAATCCAAGTGTCATGATAATTTTCATTCCTTCAAGTCTTTGACAAAGAAACATATATAATCCCCAATATTCAAGTCCTGATGAAAAGAAACATATAGAATCCCTGAAGATTAAGAAACCTGAGGATTCTTTGGGAGCTATTAAAGCGTACAGAAGAGCAAAAGGGTTGTGTTTCAAGTGTGGAGTAAAATGGGCACGTGGCCATAAGTGTGCTCCAACTGTTGCTTTATATGTGGTTGAAGAACTGTGGCAGTTACTTCAAGAACCAGAGCCATCTATGATACCACTACAAGGAGAAGATTCTGATTCTGGTGAAGATCTTATGTGCCTGTCTAATCATGCTCATACTGGTCAGGAAACTCCTAAAACCATCAGGCTATTAGGCAATCTTATGGGTCAGAAACCACTGATTTTAGTTGATTCTGGCAGCTCAAGTAATTTCATTGCTGAGAAATGGGCTAGTAATATGTCAGGGTGGTCATTGCTTCCTCAAGCAGTTCAAGTTAGAGTGGCTAGTGGTGCTGTCATTTGGTGCACTCATGAGCTGAAGAAATGGCAGCATTATATCCAGGGTCATTATTTTATAGTGGATTTGAAAATCTTGCCCATGCAGTGTTTTGACATTATACTTGGTATAGAGTGGTTGGAGCTACATAGTCCAATGAAAGTACACTGGGATCATATCCAGTATCATTTTGGTTTGAAGGTCAATAGATAACACTTCAAGGGTTGAATCCAAAAGTCAAGAACTTACCCAAAATTTCTACTAGTCAGATACAACAGCTAGAACAAGAGAACGAAATTTGGTGTGTGGTGGAACTTTTCACAATTCAGCAAGAGGAGTTTAAAACAGAATGGCCTGATCAGATCCAACAATTGGTTCAAGAATATGCTGATATTTTTGAGAAGCCTCGAGGACTGCCCCCAAGAAGATCACACACCCACACAATTCCCCTGATTGCTGGTGCTCAGCCTTTCAAACTGAGACCTTATAGATATAATCCAGAACAAAAAGATGAAATTGAAAAACAAGTATTGGAACTGTTACAACAAGGGATGATCCAGGAAAGTACCAGTCCTTTTGCATCTCCTGTACTGCTTGTTAAGAAGAAAACATGAGACTGGAGATTGTGTGTGGATTATAGGATATTAAATTCCCTAACTATCAAAAACAGCTACCCTATGCCCATCATGGAAGAGTTTTTGGATGAGTTGACTGGTGCTGTGTGGTTTACTTCCTTTGATTTAAGGGCTGGATACCACCAGATTTTAGTGGAGTTGGCTGATCAGTATAATACAGCTTTCTATACTCATAATTGACATTATGAGTATAAAGTAATGCCATATGGTGTGACAGGTGGACCAGCAACATTCCAGCATGTGATGAATTTTATTTTGGCACCCCTGTTAAGAAAGTGTGGTAGTTTTTATATATGATATACTTATGTCGGGGACATACCAAAGGGGTCCCCTAACCATCGGGATAATCATCCTCAAAAAACGCAAATTAAAACATCACCCACAAATCCCATGGGCCGAAAACCATCCAGGCGTCACGGCCCGTTACAACCGGGCACGACCCAGCGGCCGTCCAGGCTTGCCCATCGAGGGCGCGATGGCACCGCACCCTATCTCCGCCTCGCTCGAGGGCTGCTCTCCCTTTCGAGCGGACACTGTACAAACTCCGCCTCGCTCGAGGGTCCCCGCTCCCCCTCGAGCGGGTGCTGTGCAATCTCCGCCTCGCTCGAGGATCCCCGCTCCACCTCGAGCAAGCAACCGTGCTCGTCTCACTCGAGGCTTGCCCTCGACGCATCCCCGCGCGCCCGAACACTCCAACCGACAGGGGAATTTAATGCCTGCCCCATCCGCCAGGCGCCAAAGTCAAAAGACAAACTCTCCCCACTCCGCGCCGCTGACACCACCAGGCCCACTGTTCCACCTGCTCCGGTCACTGTTCGACCTCACCGCTGCTATGCAGACATGCGCGGTGCTGCGCGAGTTCCTGTGCGGACTTGCAGGCGTCACTCAACAGCACTGTTGCGCCAATTCCTGTCCCCTCCCCGCAGTACGGCCCTCGAAAGGGCATAGAGGACCCTCGAACGGGTGTACGGACGATGGCCGGGCGGAGACTCCAGTCAAGCACAGCCACACGGGTGACGAAGGCGAGGTCAAATCCACCCACTCCCGGTCACTCCCCGCCAGGGCAGCCACGCCGCGCACTATGCTCGACGACGACCACCACTCCGGCTCCTGTACTGCCAACTCCCGTCCTTCCTCTGCGCCCAGGCCCTCGAGCAGCATGGCGACTCCCTCGAACCAGCAGGAGGACGGTGACCAAGCACGGACCACGGTCGGTGCCACTCCTCGAAGCCACTCCAAGACAAGCACAGGAACACACCTGACACCCGCGGGAGCCGGAGCTCGCTATAAACCCCGCCTGGACTAAAGACGACGGCACGCCCAAGCCCCATGCTCTCCAGTGCGCATCCCTGTAGACCACACTGTGCGTGTACTTGTAAACCCCCTCTCCTTGATCTATAAAAGGAGGAGGCGGGCGCTCTTCCAAGGGGGGAGGAAAAAGAGAACTCGCGAACACGCGCACGATCACCTCCATTCACGATATTGGCACTCTGTCTCAATCATTCCATATCACGGGACTTGGAGACTTCTTCTCCTCTCCCACCTTGCTTGTAGCCCCCCACTGCAAGCACCCTGGTGCAAAATAGTACAGTACCCCGAGCACACCTTGCTGGACGTACGACCCCGCGGCCGGAACCAGGATAAACCCCATGTCATTGTGCTAGCTCTTGCATCAACCGTCAGGGGACGGGACACGGCGCATTCTGTGTGGCGTTGAGGTTGGGTGGCCAATCTTAACACCGACAACTTATATATAGCAAGACCTGGGAAGAGCATGTAGCAGCAGTTTTTCAGTTGTTGAGACAACATCAGTTCAAAGCCAAATTGTCTAAATGCTCTTTTGCACAAAAACAAATCAAATATCTTGGTCATGTTATTAGTGGTGAGGGTGTTGCCACTGATCCCTCCAAAATCAAAGATATCATTAACTGGCCTACTCCTACTTGTGTTAAAGATGTCAGAAGTTTCTTGGGGCTAGCATGTTATTACGGGAAGTTTGTCAAGTATTTTGGAGTTATTAGTAAACCACTCACTAATCTGTTGAAGAAAGGAGAGTTGTTTGTTTGGACTTCTGTACATGATGATGCCTTCAATGTGTTGAAGCAAGCTCTGAGTTCATCACCAGACCTAGCATTGCCAGATTTTGCCAAAGTATTTACAATAGAAACAGATGCCTCTGATAAGGGTGTTGGAGCAGTGTTGTTACAAGACAACCATCCAATTGCATACATCAGCAAAGCCCTAGGGGTCAAGAATCAATCTCTTTCTACCTATGAGAAGGAATGTTTAGCTATTCTTATGGATGTAGATCATTGGTGATCATATTCGCAACACGCTGAATTTATCATTAAGACTGATCAACAGAGTCTTATTCACCTAGGTGATCAACGTTTATCAACACCTTGGCAACATAAAGCTTTGACCAAGTTGATGGGACTACGGTACAAATTGTGTTACAAGAAAGGAGTAGAAAATGTTACAGCAGATGCCTTGTCCAGGATGCCACATCATGAACAGCTTGAAGTGCTTGCTATTTTCACTGCTCAGCCTAAGTGGTTTGATGACATAATGCAAGGCTATTTCCTATTTCCTGACACAAAGAAGTTACTGGCAGCACTTTCAATCACAAATCCATCTGGTCCCTATGAGTTGAAAGATGGATTAATCACAGTCAAAAACAGAATTTTGGTTCCCCCTGATCAACACATGCAACTCAGAATTATTGATGTTCTCCATGCAAGTCCAGTGGGTGGGCATTCAGGGTTCCAAGTTACCTACAAAAGAATCAAGCAAGTTTTTAAATGGCCCAAGATGAAGCAAATGATCAAAGACACGGTGGAAAGATGTCAAATCTGTCAACAAGCAAAATCTGAGAGAATCAAATATCCTGGACTATTACAACCTCTACCAGTGCTAGAATACACTTGGCAGGTTGTCACTATGGACTTCATTGAAGGATTACCAGTCTCTCATCAATATAACTGTATTATGGTGGTTGTCAACAAGCTGTCCAAATATGCACATTTCATCCCTTTGGCACATCCTTTTACTGCTATGAAAGTGGCTACTATCTATATGGACAACATCTTCAAACTTCATGGACTTCCTGAAGCTATTATTTCTTATAGGGATAAAATTTTCACTAGCACTCTTTGGCAGGAATTGTTCAAGCTTTCTGGTACTACCTTGAGAATGAGCAGTGCATACCATCCTCAGACTGATGGCCAAACAGAGAGGGTCAATCAATGTTTGGAAGGCTATCTCAGATGTTTTGTGCAAGCATGTCCTAAAAAGTGGAAAGATTGGCTTAGTCTTGCTGAATTTTGGTACAACTCAAGCTATCATTCAAGTCTAGGCAAGACCCCATTCGAAGTGCTATATGGCCAACATCCCAGGCATCTAGACATCGATGTGGTGAATTCATGTACAATTACAGATCTGCATGAATGGATGAAAGAAAGAAAACTGATGATTCAATTACTGCAGCAGCACTTGGTGCGAGTTCAGCAACGACAGAAACATCAAGCAAATAAGAATAGTACAGAAAGACAATTTCAAGTGCATGAGTGGGTGTTTCTAAAGCTTCAACCATATGTGCAAACTTCACTTCACAAAAGAGCAAATCACAAATTAGCATTCAAGTATTTTGGGCCTTACCAGATAATTGACAAAATTGGCCAAGTTGCATATAAGCTGAAACTCCCTGATTCTACTACAATTCATCCTGTGTTTCACGTCTCCTTACTCAAGAAGGCTATTGGACCACAAAATCTGGTGAGTTTTGAGCTACCTATTTTACATGATGCTTATCAAGTTCCAGTCAAGATATTGCAGCGAAGGGTAAGCAAAGTTGCAGACAAAGACATGGCTCAAGTCCTGATTCAGTGGTCATCCTGGCCGCCTTCTTTGGCCACATGGGAAGATGAAGATGAACCGAAAAGAAGGTTTCCGGCTACAACGGCTTGGGGGCAAGCCGTTTCTAAAGAAGAAGGGGATGTCATGAACGAGCAGGCGTGTTCAGCTGGGAGTAACAGCAAGCAGGGAAAGGCGTCTTCTGATCAAGCTATGTCCAAGGCCCAGGAGAATCGACACCGACGGCCCAACTCCAAATATGTCGGCCCAGTCTGGACAACTTGAGTGTGTCGGTATAAGAACAGGGTTCTTCACCAACAACGATCGGCAATCTTGTAATAGAACTAGGACATTGGCCGGCTGTGCCGGAGAACCTAGCGGTGGAGATACTCTCTTCGTCGATTGTATCTGAATATTATCCTTGCCTTCCGAAATCGAGTGAAACTAGATCGAGTGTCTAACACTACATGCCAACTTAAAATAAAAAGTGAAATTTAAATAAGCAAAGAAGGAATAGAAGAAAACACTGCATCAGCAAAGTAATGTGCAAAGGGCCTTGACGAACACATCACAGAAATACTACAGAATCATAAATAGCAGCGTGCTATCTGAGAGCAAATTACGGGGAATTTTTTGCCGAGGACAATGCACGGCCTCGATCGACCAACTTTCTCGGCTTGACACCTTTGCTCAATCCAAGTCAAAAGGCGAAGATGCCCCGACCGCGCGCGACTATATATAGTGTGTACAGTATGGCACTACAGCTTTTTCATGTCCTCGCGCGACCTCGCCAGTGATTGCTGGAACCAACTTTGCTTGAAACTACTGTAAACGCAACTTCAAGGCTGGATCAAGGAGGTTAAGAGAACTAGAGAAGCATGGCATCGTGCAACGCCGGCATCGTTGGTCCGGTGAATAATCGTGATGCAGGATCCATGCACACTGCAACTTGATCCGCCTACCTTTGCCTAGCAAATAATAACGCGAAATAATCCGTGGACGATTTCAAGCTTAGTGGCTATATGTAGGTCCAAACTTTCGGCACACGGACAGAGATGAGCTAGTGAGTCAGCCTGAGCGAAACCGCCCTTTCACTATAGCTTTGAATTCATATCATGACGCGACCGCCCTAGCAAGTGACTGCTCACTGGAACCAACTCTGCCTATAGCTCTTGTAAACGCAGCCTCAAATAAACTCGATCAAGAGAAGCATATTATATATACCGTGCAACGCCGTCCGTGAGACCGTGACGTGTCTATATATATCCGGTTGTGCGTAATGAATGGATCTACACACGGCAACTTGATCCGCCTAACTTCGCCTAACGCGAAGCAATAATCCATGGGCGATCCCAAGCTACTTAGTACCCCCTCCATCCCACAATATAAGCATTTGTTGACTTTCAGACATTACGTTTGACCATCCGTCTTATTAAAAAAATTATAAAAATATAAAATAAATAAGTCACACTTGAAATATACTTAGTGATAAAACAAGTCATAGCAAAATAAATAATATATTTACAAAATTTTTAAATAAAACAGATGGTCAAACGTGATATATGAAAATCGAAAAATGATTATACTGTACCTCCTACTTCCGACATGCCCAGATGAGGCAGGCAGCCAACCCACCCTCTCACCTTTTCGCACGCGGCGGACGCGACAACGCGAGCCGGGACAAGCGATCATATCAGACCGCGCGCCATTCCCGCCGGCGAACGGTCTCGATCTCCCGGCCCGGCCGGCCGGCAGCCGTGCAGCTGCAGCGCACACCGTCATCACCAACCACTCCCCGCACTAGCCCAATCAAGGCCCTTTCGTCGCCTTTTTTTTCGCACACAGTACCACCACGCACGCTCGCCCTCGCCCACATGATCGCGCGCGGGAGCGTTAATTTGCAGGACGTCGCGTCCCGTTCCCTTGACGCCGCCCGCTATATAAGCAACCCGCACGCCGGAGTCTTTTTCTTGTATCGGTGGTGATCGTCCAAGAGTGTCCGAGCGTGTGTGGCGTGCGAGACGACAGGGAGAGAGGATGGCGAGCAGCAGGGGCGGCGCGGCGGCGCTAGTACTGGTGGCTTTGGTGTGCCTGCACTCCTGCGGCGTCGCGCAGGGCCGCGTGGCGAGGAAGGACCTCGGCATCGACCTGGGCGGCGGCGGCGGCACGGGGCTGGGCCTCGGGCTGGGGCTCGGCGTCGGCGTCGGGGTGGGCACGGGAGGCGTCTCGGCGTCGGGGTCCGGCTCCGGCTCCGGGTCGGTGGCCGGGGTGTCGACGTCCGGGTCCCGGTCCGGCTCCATTTCCGTGGGCGGGGCGAGCTCGTCCGCCGGCTCGAGCGCTGGGTCCTCGGCTGGGTCCAGCGGGTCCGGGGCCGGGTCCTCCGCTGGGTCGGGCGGCGGGCAGGGGTTCGGCCAGGGTGGTGGGAGTGGGTTCGGTTCCGGGTACGGTGAGGGCGGTGGGTCTGGCCGTGGCTCCGGCAATGGGGTTGTGGGTATAGGGTATAGCGAGGGGTACGGTCATGGGTCTGGCAGCGGTGGAAACCCCTGATCGACTGGGTTTGTCAGTTTGTGGCCATGTTAAATATGCTTGTTGGTTTAGTTCAAAAAGAATATGCTTGTTGGAGAACCTTACCAAAAGCAATAAGCATATTATGTTTACGGTTATTTAGTTTTTTTCGGGTTATGGGTTTTTTTTAACCAAAAGGGGTTACGGTTATTGATAACCTGTTGTAAAATCTTGTCGCTTCGCACAAGATCAGCTATGCTAACACATGGCCGATATGTGTATGAACGGTATCATGGCAAAAGATTGTAATGCTAGCTGAAAACCTTTATATATAAATATAAAGATGATTGTGTTGTCAATTTTCTATTTGTGACATGTGTGTATGTATAATAAAGAAACATGTTTGCATTCAGCACTCCATCAGTTCATCTCAAATCTATATGGCTTGCCATTACGCTGTCACTGTAGTTAAAATCATTTCTTCTCTTGTTATTGTCGTTGCTGCAAGGACGACTCTACTAACTACATAGTGAGCCGAGTTTGCAACATATACAAATCATGAGTGATTTTTTCCGAGAATTGTCCTCTTTTATTTTTTTTAGCACAATTGTCCTCTTTTATTTAACCTGGCGAAATCTTTGTAGGAAACTGGGCTACCGTTTTGAGAATTTTACCCACCAAAAAAAAGAAGAAGAAGTTGCCACATGGAAGAAGGACAAGGCAGCCCGTATAGAATTTTCAGAATTTTAGCCCACCACAGGAAGTGGTTGCAACATGGAATAAGGCCCAGGTTAGCCCTTATAGAATATTGTGTGGCCCAATAAAGAACTCCCAACCAAGTTGGGCTCAAGCGCATGCAGAATTTTTTTCCGTGGCCAAAAATCCTCGCTAGCAAGTACTAGCAAATTTCAGTCCTCTGCGTAGCTTGTCGTTCAGAACTTGAGAGTCCAGACTAAAAAGATGGAGCGACAGAAATTGCACAACCAACAGTTGCAAGATTTCCTTCCTGTGACGTACGACGACTGCGCCGATAAGATTTGCCAGATTCACTCCCGGTTTCCACTTCCTATGTGTACCTTCATCATGGGGGGAAACTGCGGAAGCTAAGTACGAGCGACACGGCCGCGCGCGCG
This sequence comes from Echinochloa phyllopogon, assembly GCA_033239725.1. NCBI lineage: Eukaryota > Viridiplantae > Streptophyta > Magnoliopsida > Poales > Poaceae > Echinochloa > Echinochloa phyllopogon. The sequence goes on along the minus strand of BTCW01000002.1, from coordinate 40,085,604 downwards.
CAATATTTTCCTTTAGCGCGTCGAGGGCCGACGACGCACCGTCGCTTTCGTTTCTCACCGCCGGCGGCCGGGTCACGCGGTGCGTGTGTTCGTGAATCTATCTGCCCCGGACAGCAGGTCGTTTCGTTGCCAACTTGAATACTGCCAGCGAGCATCGACAACGGCTACTCCGAGATCGATCGACCGAACGCGTGAGCTATTAACAACAGGAAGACGTTGCTAAATTGCTACACCTGCCCCTCAGCCACACCGTTTGAATCCTTCAACCATCCCATGCATGATGCATCCCAGCCCTTTTGGGTGGATGCACCACTAATAATATTTCTAACGCTGTCATCGATGAACAGACATGTTTTAAAGGCGAAAACAACATGCATATATGGAACCAAGCAGGAGCGCGCGCAGAGGAGATCGAGTCCCCCGGTCAATACGCTTGCGCGTGCACGGTCTACCCGGGCCCCGCCTGCAGCCATTTTGCACTCCAACTCCCCACCCCCATCCAAAAAGCACAGGAACTTTCCACGGTGCTCCCCGCAGCATCACGCGCCCACGCGCACCCCTACAAATACGCCCGCCCACCACGTCCCGAAAACCATCGAAACCCACCGTGCCCAACCCCGCAAAACCTCCCAAACCACCGTGCCCCGAGCCCGCAAATCACAGCACCCACCCCCACCCGTCTCGCCTCCCCTCTCCGCCGCCGCCATGGCGTTCCGGCTGAGCAACAACCTGATCGGGATCCTCAACTTCGTCACCTTCCTCCTCTCCATCCCGATCCTCGCCGCGGGCATCTGGCTGGGCCACCGCGCCGACGGCACCGAGTGCGAGCGCTACCTCTCGGCGCCCGTCATCGCGGTGGGGGTCTTCCTCCTCGTCGTCTCCCTGGCGGGGCTCTTCGGCGCCTGCTGCCGCGTCACCTGGCTGCTCTGGGTCTACCTCCTCGCCATGTTCATCCTCATCGTCGTGCTCTTCGGCCTCACCGTCTTCGCCTTCGTCGTCACCAACAAGGGCGCCGGGGAGGCCGTCTCGGGCCGCGGGTACAAGGAGTACAGGCTCGGGGACTACTCCAACTGGCTGCAGAACCGGGTGGAGAACACCAAGAACTGGAACAGGATCAGGAGCTGCCTCCAGGACTCCAAGGTCTGCAAGAAGCTGCAGGACAAGCAGGAGACCTTCACCGACTTCATCCGCTCCGACCTCTCGCCCATCGAGGTAATTCGTGTTTTCTTTTGTACCTGAAAATAATGCAATCCACTTCTGTTTTTCTTCATCTTCAGTTTCAGTCTTTTTTGTGCTTTATTTAATTGGTGGCTGCTAGCTAATACTAATATGACTGCGATGATGTGACTTGGAGGGTAACGCCAAAGACTTTTTGAAAGAGAAATGCTAGCTTGTGAAACGCGAAATCTTATCTTGAGCCGCCTACTGATGGTTACTTGCACGGCTGTGCGTCTCAATCAATCGGACCCAGTAGTTACACAATTTAGGAGTCTACACACTGCACTTTCAGTTGATATTGTCAACGGATTAGTCCTAGTAATAATGTATATTACTCGTAATCTTGGGTCCAAATCAACCACTAGCAGTACCTGCTCTGAACTGCTCCCAATGCTCTGACCGTTTGCATTATTGAAGGAGGAAGTTTCTTTCGCAGCACATGCCCACATTTCAACGGTCTCGTGTGCATTTTCATCCATCTTTTAGTTAGGTCGTCGCATAACCCAAACACTTCACGAAACTGCTCCACCTGAAACTTTCATAAACAAATTAAATTATCATACGACCTTTTAGCCCCTTCATATGTGCGTGCGTGCTCTGTTTCAAATGCTCATCAAGTTCTTGTTCATCGTGCAGTCTGGCTGCTGCAAGCCCCCCACCAGCTGTGGCTTCACCTACGTCAACGGCACGGACTGGACCAAGATCAACACCAACTCGACGGACCCGGACTGCAACACCTGGGACAACGCCGCCAATGCGCTCTGCTACAACTGCCAGTCCTGCAAGGCCGGCGTTGTGGCCACCTTCAAGCGGGACTGGAAGCGCGTCGCCGTCGTCATGATCGTCTTCCTCGTCTTCATCATCATCGTCTACTCCATTGGATGCTGCGCCTTCAGGAACAACCGCAGGGACAACGCCTACAGGAAACAGGGCGGGTACGCCTGATCGCTTGGATCCAGTATCATTTTGGAGCCGGTCACGCGGAGGCGCTTCAGTGCTCTGCTAGCTTTCGCTCTCCTGCGATCGCTGTCGTCATATATGTTTAGGCTTGATGTTCTAGCTCTGTACAGCGGAGATTACTGCATATCGTCTTGTAGTTACCTTGTTATGATCTGATCAGCAGTAGGTTTTATTTGTACATGCTGTTCGTTGATTCGACGCACTGCTATATTATTAGTATATGGATGCCTTTATATTACATGTTACTTTGGTTCAGGGTTTTTCCTGAGTGACCTGAACCTCTGATTATTCAGTTTTTTACTCTCTTTTTTCAAAACATCGCTCGACACGAAACGACGATCTTCTACAACTCTGAAGAATAGTTGGTGACACGGCAGAGGATTAGCTAGCTAATTTTTACTTTCTGGTGGTCGTTGTCAATCTTTACTCTGTTTCTTCTCCATGATATCACCCACCTGAAGTTGTTCAGCTAAACGCCATTTCGGGCTTGTACAAAAGCATTGCACCTATCCCGGTGCTGCACACAAAGTTGCACACGGTTTTGCTAGGTTGCTACTGGCCTTCCTAACTTCTTTCAGCCTCCTCAATGAAGCAATCTAAGAAAGGAACGAAGACAAAGACTTCAGCGATAGTAAAGCTGTGGTGCCCCATGAGAGGCAAGTCCAGCCTAACGCGCCCAAAAGCCCCCAATAATATCCACCTCTTTGGCTCTTTCAACTTTAATTGTCAAGGTTCCGGAAACAACTCCAGGCACCACCGTCTTGCTTGTAATCTAAAGTCGATTCTTTCTTATCAACCCTAGTGGCCATGCTTAAAATTGGATCGGACTAGGTCCTTGGCATCTTCCTTGTCAGTTGAGAAATATCTAGCAATGTCAGTTAGTATTTGACAGTGATGGATCAATATGGCTGATCCGGCCAATAAGGCTTGGCAGATTGTTGCAGCGGAGTTACAGGCACCGATATTAGGTTGTAAAAGGATTCTAGAAGTTGAATGAATTTTAGAGAAGTATAGCTTAAATAGAATCCATGAGCACCTGGGCTGATGACTTGATGTAGGCGCAAATGTGTAAATCAGTAAATGCCCTCGCTGTCACTAGCTAGTGGAGTTTACTGATTCCAGAAGTGGCGGTGACTATTGCTGGTTCGCTCGGAAATATCCAAGGGGACTGGGACCGATGGTTTGATCTTTTCAGAAAATGAAATGATAGACCTGAAATTATATTGCAAAATGGACTATTTCGCCAGAAAATGCTCTATGACATCACTACATCAGTTTGAGAGGAACTTTGCCCACGCAGAGTTCTTCTTTTGCTTTCGCTTTGCAATACTCTTCTAAAGTATTTTAAACTGCTCGCACTCGTCTTCCCCTATTTCCTTCCCCTAAATATAATATTCTTGCCTGGTCATCGAGATTCCTTCTCTTATCCTAAATTCTTCCGCACCCATCTCTCATCTATCATCTTCCACTATCCCAACTACCATATTATTTTACTCTTTCTTTACTCCCCCCTCTCTATCTCTCCCCCTCTCTTCCTCACTCTCCCGGCCCTGCTCTCCTCCTCCCCTTCCCCACCCGCCGCCGCCCCTTCTCTCCTCCCTCCGTCGCCGCCTCGCTGTGCCCCGCCCGCCGTGGCCCCCCTCTACTCCCTCCACCACCGCCCCTCCCTCCGGATCCACGCCTCCGCCTGCCGCCGGCATGGATGCGGCGGCGCGCGACAGTGGAGCGTGACGGCGGCCGGGCGGACGACGGAGCTCGTCGGGGCGGATCTTGGCGGGGACAAGTCCATGCCGCGGAACTCCGGAAGCGGGCGGAGAACGCGACGCACTGCTGTGGCGTCCGCTGTGAGGGGGCGGCTCGCTGGTGAACAAGTTGTAGGCGAAGGAGAAGTTCTTGCGACGCAGGAGGTCGCGGTCGGTGGCGGGCGACGGCGGTCGGTGGAGCGCGCGGAGGAGTGGTGTCGGGCCGCCGCCATCTGCTGCGGTGGTTGTGGTGGTGCTAAAGAGCAGCGGGTCGAGCGCGGCGAGGGCCATGGCCGGGGCGGGTGGCTCGCATCCGACACGGGCGAGCGGCGATGGAGGGGGCGGAGCACGATGCGGAGGACTCCATGGCCGCCTAGAGGTGGCCACGGTGGCCGGCGCCACCTCGTAGCAGATCCAGGTGAGGAGCGGGACGAGGAGGTGCCGAGGACGAGGAGAGCCAGGAGGAGAGGGTGGTCGCGGGCGAGCGGCGTAGGAGAGCGGCAAGCGGTGGCGGACGAATTCGGCGGCGGTGGGGGGCGACGCAAGCGGCCAGCGCGCGGGCGGTTGGCCCGCATGGGCCCGGCACCACGGTGGCGGCTAGAGGAGCTCCTCTGCCTCCGCCTGGTTTGGGGGAGGGGAGGGCTTCCCCTACGGTAGGGGAGCTCGTCCAGGAGCCCGCTGCGGGGGTTCATTCCCCTAAGATCTCCTGCAAGAGATCTTAGGGGAGTTCAGTGCGGGAAGCCTAAGACTTGCAGGTTGTGCATTGGACTGTTTCGTCAGCAGGACAGCTAGGTAGCTTAAGCATAGATAATTGTTAATTCTTCCTATGGTTAGGTGTTAACGTGAAACATGTAACCAGCATTAGTATGCCCGAAGCAATAGACATTTAACGAGTATTTCAGCGATCATCGTCGTTCTCAGATACAACGGTTCTGAATGATTTCGGCGTGGCACTCTACTCTTAATCTCTTACGCAGTATATTCATCTTCGGTCCGTTTGCGTTTCGAAATCAGTAGAAGTACGTAATAGTCAGTCGTCGCGTCTCTGCCTTGCTTTGCCCAACAACACGGCACATAAACCGAGAGTTGAGATGAACCATTTGACTTTTCCGAAAATGAAGTGAGGAGATCCGGCACTATAGTTTGATGGAACATTCCACAAGGAGATGTTCTACGACATCAGTTTAAAAAGATATTGCTAACACACAATGCATGCTTTGTTTTCCTGTACTGAATAAAAATCACTATTAACTAGACAAAACTTGCAGGTTATTCATTTGACCATTTTTGGTAAATGACAATACCTCAACCTTAATCTTTTTTTTTTTGCAAAGCTTGGCACTAGCATGAAGCATTGCAGGTATCGCCAGCATTCCTAAAATGATACACAATTCTCCAGTGTATTCTGGAAAAATAAAATTGCCTTACGCACAAAGAAAAATAAAAAGGAAAATAAAATTATCGTGTTTGAGTATTACTGTTACCGTTGTCAGACAACAACGGTTCTGAAAGATTGTTCCGAGAGTCCACCGTGACACCAATACAATCTGAATGTACACCTTCTTTGGAACCACTAGAATGGATTGCCAGACTCTCGCTCTTTGCGTCTTCTGCTTTCCCCCACAACACCACATACAATCCGACAATGATAGTAATAGCTCCTAGTACGCTGCAGGAAACAAAGTTCACTGTGAGGAAAGCACAAGAACAGCGGTTATCTACTTTTCAACAGGTTGCCAGTATCATAATTACCTTCCAATATGGAGTTCCTCGTGCAGGAAGAGTGTAGATAATATTGCTGTGATCACCGCACTCAGAGGCGTAAAGATTGCGCTGTAAAGGGGGCCTTTCACTGATATGCACCAGGATTGGATGAAAAAGTTTGCGCCGGAGGCAAACACTCCCTAAAACCATTGTTCAATAATTTTGATTGTCACTATGCAGTGCAATATTCAGATTTCAGAGTTCCAAACCAGTTCGTTTCAAACAATTGTGTAGATGATGGACCAAGCTAGATTCAGGTGGACTTACTCCGTATAGGATGCAGGGGAACTCCCAGAACGAGGCGAGCTTCCAAATTTGCATGTAGTTTGGCTCCAGGAAGAAGGCCATCACCGCGCACTGCAAGGTCGCTAAGAAGCACATCCAGGTCGCCAGAGACAGCGGGTCAAGGTACGATTTGCAGACGGGCACCTGAAACCATTCGATGAAACATCGTCGGTTGATCAGTCACCTAATTAAAAGGCTAAAGCCCCAGTAATTGCCTGCTGAATCTTTCCAATGCAAGGGGGTTGCAAGCATCATATCCCTGCAAGTGGCTTCCTGAAAGATGTACCAGATGGAGACGCAGACAGCATTTCCCACGAGATAAATCCCTCCCTTCACCCAGTCGCTGCTCGCCGAGAGGAGAAGCGCGCCGAGGAGCTTGGGCCCCTTGAAGAACGCCATGAACATTGCTCCGGCGAGGCAGATGGCGGTGCCGACGATCTTGGCGACGCTTCGCAAGTTTCTGATATCCACCTTCTCTAACCTGCCCGAGCCAAATCGAAGGCGGGAAGTAAGAATTTGGTTTACTGCTACGGCCTATGTATGTATGGGTGGGATCACAATTCTAATGGGCTGTTCATGACGACATTCGAGGTTCCTTCTTGGTCAACAAAGCAAATAAGCCCATATGAAATAATTGAAGTCTGGCCCAGTAGTCCAAAAAAACGCGAGGTGATGGGCCCAACTTTCCGCTCCAAGAAAGAAGGTGATGCCGGGGGCCCACCCAACTTTCCGCACAAAATAGAAAGGACAAAAGAAAAACTGTACACGTACCCGATGATAGCGGCGATGGCGAAGGTGATGCCGGGGGCGAGGTTGGTGGTGGCCCTCGCCATGGACGGCGACGCCAGGAGCAACCCCTTGAGGTAGAAGTACTGCCCCGTCGCACTGTCCGATCGATTCAGAAGCGCAAGAACAAACCACGGAGTGAGCCCAATTATACTGCTGATGATGCCCGGAGGGAGAGAGATAGCATCGCAATTCGCAAGGCTGAAATTCCCCTTGCTTCAAGAGGCCGGACTGGCGGGCTGCGTACTCACGTGGCTAGGGAGGCGGCGAAGATGAGCGCGAACGCCCGGCCGCCGACGGCGAAGGGGCGCAGCGTGCAGCCCCTGGCGGCGAGCGAGGCGAGGAGGAGCGTGGCGGCGGCGATCCCCTGGCGGTAGGCGACGAAGACGATGGGGCGCATGCCGAGCCTGCTCGCCGTCTTGAGCGCCACGTCCACCAGCGCGTAGAACAGCTGCACCAGCACCATCCCCACGCTCGGCCCGTACCGCTCCACCCACGCGCCGCCGCCAACGCCGCCGCCTGCCATGGCCGGCGAGAGAGATCCGGCCGCGAGCAAGCGAGGGAGAGAGAGAGGTGGGGGGAGATCGGGGTCGGGGCGCCCACCACTCGGCTCGCGGCTTCGCCAGCTATGTAGGAGCATCCATGGGCATGTGCGCGCGCTCGCGGACAGACTAGCTAAGCCCGCGCGCTGAGTCAGCTGCGCCGCCGTCACTCTTGGGTTTGTTTATGGTTTGGGTGTTTGTCTTCTCCTGCGGAGTTGCGTGGTCAGACCAATCGTGGAGATAGATAACGAATTCGTGGATATGCAAATTAAGTAACTTAGCAAGATAACAGCTCTAAATATATGTATCATGTAAGGGGTCATGGCCTGCTGGATCTCATCATGAATTAGTGCTTCCTGTCTGTGTCGAACATGATTGATTTAGCTAGCTAGAAAACTTGCTCGATTTCTCTTCTTCTACTTGATCGCGTCGCCGTTTTACAGGTAGCATCTGCACCACATGTGCTGCGAGCAGCCGACCGCCGCCGCATACTACAATACTGTATACTACAGTTTCCCTGTCACATCCAACCCTTCGTCAGTTCACCGCCGCTGCAGAACCAATCTACCTGATAACAACGAAAAGAATGGTTTTTCATTTTCGTGGTTCAGAGAAGAAATGTGCCTGCCTGCCAATGTAAAGCTCTTCGTGCAGAACGATGGCGGAGAGCGCGGTGGTCGGCACGGTGCAGAGCGGGGTGAACATGGCCGAGTAGAGGGGCCCCCTCACCGAGATGCACCATGACTGCAGGTAGAACACCACGCCTGACCCGAACACCCCCTGCGCCCGTCAGACAAGAACTCTCAGATTGCCTTTCCAGCTAGCTTTCACCTTTCAGGTGTCCGAAGGAAGCTGTGCTGTGGATACTCACGGCGAAGATGTAGCATGAGAGCTCGAAGAGCGAGTGGATCTTCCACGCGCTCCGGTCCGGCAGCGGGAGGAAGGCGACAGCTGCGGATTGCAGCGTGGACAGGAAGCAGGTCCAGGCAGATAGTGTCAGAGGATCCACGTACGACCTGCAGATGGGCGCCTGAAATGCAAATGATCCTATGATTGTGCAGCCACTTACACAGCGAAGGCACAGCTGTTTGATCACTAATTTTGGTAACAATATAAAATAAAGTTCCACCATTCGAAAATGCAGGTTGTTTTAGTTTTGTTACAAGTCAAATTTCACTAATTTGATCAAATTTATAGAAAAATACATCACATCAAATTATTTTTTCGGATCATAGATGTTAGGGAAAATTTGCTACAGGACATGCAAAGTGACAGCAGTTTGCTCAAACACACCGTTGACTGCGTTATATGCTGGTGGACACTCTAGTTTTGTGTCAATTTGCTGGAAGACACTGTCTCGATTAGAATAGTATTTTTCGGCTGAAGAGGAGAGAGAAAGGTAAGGAAATGTCTGGTTTGCCCTTGGCCCCACTGGTCAGTTCCTTCTTCCTTCCCCGTTTCTTCTTTCTTCCTTCCCATCTGCGGCGTCTCCAAGCCGGCCGCCGCTGGTCGGGGGCAGGACCCGCTGGCGCAGGGGCTGTGCCCGCCAGGGCCGGTGCCGAGCTACTTCCACCGACGACGGCCGAGGCAGGGCCGCGCCCTCCCACCGACACCGCCGCCGCCTCCCGCCACCGCCACCTCCACGCCCGCTGGCGCTGCTCCGACCGCGGAGGGAGGCGTTCGAGCACGGCCTCCTGCCAATCCCCAAGCTCATCTTCACGGAGGGCACGCTGGCGCAGACCCTCGTCGTCGCCGGCGGCGGCTCCCGGGCGCTGCGGCGACCTCTAAGGGATGCCCGTCGCGGGAGCGGGCGGCGCCGGCGCGGTGGGGGAGGCCGTCGTGGTAGGGGCGGCCGCCGCTGGAGCAGGCGGCACCGGTGCGGGCGGCGACGGTGCGGTGGGGGCGGCCACCACAGGAGCGGATGGGGGTGTGCGACAAGGCTAGTGCCCCTCAGTCCCGCGCCGGCGCGACCGACTTCCGAGTCCTCCAAGAAGAAGACGCCAGCGAAGGAGGAAGAACGAACTGACCAGTGGGGCCAAGGGCAAACCAGACATTTCCTTACCTTTCTCTCTCATCTTCAGCCGAAAAATACTATTTTAATCGAGACAGTGTCTTCCAGCAAATTGACACAAAACTAGAGTGTCCACCAGCATATACCGCGGTCAACGGTGTGTTTGAGCAAACTGCTGTCACTTTGCATGTCCTGTAGCAAATTTTCCCTGGATGTTAATATATCTTTCTTTTAACTTGTTTAAATTTATAAAAATTTGACTTAGAAACAAATAAAAGTGAGCCGTATTTTGGAAGAGAGAAAGTAATTCTAGAATAAGGAAAATCTATATTATTAAATTACTTTCCAAAAATTACCAGTTTCAACACTATAAAACATAAGATGGACAAACCATAGATACCTTCAGTGTGTACAATATTAAAAAACTTCACACGCGGCATATATGTAAATGGTTGCTTGAAAATTCATAATGATTATTAAATGAATCACTTTGAAAAGTCACTAAACCTATATATAGTTAGCGTAATTGTTAGTCAAAGTTGTTAAGGTTCGAATCCTGACATATTTGTGTGACTTTTATATTTGAAAGAAGGATTGCATGCCAATGAAAATGGTTGCTTAGCACATTGACCTGCATGATGAGCCAAAGGGACCAGCAGGAGCTGCTGCCGATGAGGAAGAGAGCTCCCATCACCCAGTTGCTGCCTGACGAGTCGCTGAGTGAGAGGCTCAGCAGCTTTGGGCCTTTGAAGAATGCAATCGTGATAGCTCCTCCAACACAGACTGCAGTGCCTAGGACCTTAGCAATGCTACTTGCTTCTTTGATATTCACTCTTTCTTGCCTGTTGATGAGTCAGATGCATGAAGAGAAATACAGGTATAGTAGGAAGGAACAGAAGTATTGTGCCGGGCACATGTGGTATTTTTTCTATTGAAAATAGAAAAATTATGAGATCAAAATTCAAGCAAACAACATAGATAGTCCACCATGTTTCAGGTTTCTAATTTTTTCAGACAAAGGAATAGCTACACATTCAGGTTTCTATATGGCCATTAGCCTAGCCACAAGCCTACAACTTAAGTATCTGGACTTGACTTTCCAAAACGTCTGCGAAAGAATGGGATGTACAATGATCATGCAGGCATGCAGCTTTAGGTGCTGACAAAGCTAGTTACAAGAGATCGAGATCAAGCGCACTGCATGATCGTAAAAGACAAAAGAGCAAGCATCCATGTGACGAGCTAGGTGACATGCCATACCATGTCGTTATACAATAAATATCACGCAACTAGAGAAGAAAAATTGACGCCCCCTTGTGGTTGTTAGTGGCCTCTTAATCATTGACCCACTGTGAAGTCTTTAACCATCGGACGATTAGTGAAATTTGTAGCCATCACCACACGATCTGCGACATTTGCCGAGCGTTTTTGGCAGGTGGCCGACAGGGATTTCAGCTGTTACTATTTTTTAAACTAATGACCGATGGTAATCTAGTTTTATCTAGATCTTTGCCGACAACCAATCAGCAACGAACAATCACCAACGAGATTCTGCATGCTACATTAAAATACTACGAACCGTCGGTCAGTGCTCCTAAAACCCTCAGTAAAAACTACGAATCTTGTTCGTCATCAACACTGGTATACTGAAAAAGAAAATAGTGAAGGACGGCAGGCCTGGTACTTACCCAACGGCTAATGCCATGGCGAAGGTGATCGCCGGTATCAAGTTCGTCATGGTCGTGGCCAGCGACGACGTCCCTAAGTGGAGCCCTTGGTAGCACAGATTCTGGTTCACCGTTGCTCTGTTGCATAAAAATTAATAACTATCCAAAACAGATTCTGGTTCACCGTTGCTCTGTTGCACAAAAATTAATAACTATCCAAAACAGAGGAAGCAAAATGATGGGTACTTAGGAGTTGGCTACTACTCCATTCCCGTGAGCAAGCAAGATTTCGTACACGTACCCAAACAAAGCTGCCATGAACACCAAGAAAAAGCCTTTCATTCCAAGTCTCATCTCCTTCACTGTGCTCCTGATCATCAATTCAGGCCGGTTTCAGAAAGAATCAAAGCCAAAATTGCATAACGCTGAAGCAGAGTGCGCGTGCGCGGTCATGAGAAGCTCTGTGGGGGAGGAAAGAGGCGGAGGAGCACCATGGGAGAGTAGGAGACGGATCGATCAGATCCTACCGGTTGGCTACGACGGCGATGGGAGCGAGGACGAGGGTGGCGACGGCCTGCCTGTAGACGACGAAGACCATGGGGCTCATGCCGCCGGCGAACGCTGCCTTGACCCACAGCGTCATGGCCGCGAAGATGCACTGCGTGGCCACCATCGCCGCGCACGGCCTGTACCCCTCCGCGCCGGCGCAGATGCGGCCGCCGTCCATGTGTCCGGCCGGCAAGGCACCGGAGTGGAGAGGGAGAGAGAGAATCGCGAGCTTGCGATCTACGGCCTCGGGAGTTGGGAAGGGAGCGACTACAATCCGGCAGCGCGCGGTCGGCGTTGGATCGGCAGATAGCCACGCGCCCACGCGCACCACATCTTGCCGCTGGTTGATCCGAGAAAAAACAAATTTTATACTCCATGCTCTCTAGCGAATTTATACAAATTACTCCCTCCGTATCGAAATATTTGTCGTCGTTGACTTTTTTCTACAACTTTGATCATTCGTCTTATTCAAAATATTATATAAGTATCATCCATTTTGTTTGTCACATGCTTTATTATTGTAGGTATTTTAAGCCTGACTTACCCTTTTACATATTTGCGATAATTTTTTGAATAAGACGAATGGTCAAAGTTGTAAGAAAAAGTCAACGGTGACAAATATTTCGATACGGGGGAGTATTTGATAATATTTTGAGAAATTATTTGTATAATATTAAGTAAAATATATTTGATCTATGAATTATCTATTTGTCTATATAGTCTAATTTAGCTCCTTTAAGGTTGATGTGGTGCCATATGGACGGCTGACGTGTTGTCGTATTAGCTAAAAATATCATCAAAATAGTTTGAGAACAAAAAATAATCAGAATTTAGAATTAAAGGATATGAGTAATATCCGGATTTTATACATGATCAAGGATGGAAGTATGACTAGGTGACTATTCTGATGATATTTTCAGCCACACCGAACCCAAGCTAGACCGATGATGGATTGGTGGAGCAGTGGTTTTTTCTTCTTCTGAGATTACACGGTACAATGCAGACGCTCACACACGCTCGTACACTCACCCCTATGAATACACGTACGCAAATAGGGGTGGATGTCGAGCCAGCTCGGCTCATTCGAGCTCGTTAGTCAAACGAGCCAGCTCGGCTCGGCTCGTTAAGGAAACGAGCAAAAATCCTGGCTCGGCTCGGCTCAGTAAGCTCGCGAGCTGGCTCGTTAAGCTCGTTGAGCTAGAGTTAAAATTAAAATTGTCATAATAATATATATAATATAACAAATTATAGTATTTATATAGTCTGAATATCTTTAAAATCTACTCTATCATACTATGATAATAAAATATAACCATAACATCATCTATGACTATATATATAGCATACATATATTATTATTGATTAATAATTTGCTTATTAGTCTATTAAACCTTCTAGCTCGTTTGGCTCGCGAGCAGCTCGCGAGCCAACTCGAACTCGCTCGTTATACTAACGAGCAAAAACTCTTGCTCGGCTCGTTAGGAATACGCACCGAGCCGAGCCGAGTCGGCTGCGATCCGAGCGCGCTAACGAGTTTCGAGCATTTTGTCCAGCCCTATACGCAAACCCTACCCCTATGAGCACCTCCGAAGGACTGAGCAGAGCACCGGCAGATCTGGAGATTCTCGAAGTCACCATTGGCACCTCGTTGTCGACGGGAACGCCGCTTACCACTTAACGCATAGCGCCGGTAAATCCTGGTAAATCTCAGGAAAAGGTGCGAGCACCAGGATTTGAACCCTGGTGGGTAGCGTCCCACTGGACCGTCCTAGTTGCTTCTTGAGACCAAAACTACTGTTCGGGCCTGGCCCGATAAGGGTATAAATTCAAGGAAGCCCAGCAGGACGAGGAACGCGGGAAGGCTATGGTTCTTGTGCTGTGGGCCACTTGGTACTAGCAGGCCTAATAGAAGCGGAAAACCCAAACGGAGACGGCCACCACACAGCAGCGTGCAGGTCAAACGTGACCAGCCAAAACTCCATGACAAAAATGGCTATGCAGTGCACTGCACCAATGATACAATGCCACCCCGAGACTGCTGACACATCAGAGCATGAGAACCGTGATGAGCTCTCAAGCGGGCTACCAACTGCAAAATCCCCGCTACTTCTCCGCCGGATCGCCGCCCGCCCGCAGGAGCGGCTCGGCGATGCCATCGCCGGCGTCGAGGTCGAGCTGCGAGTCCGACCGCGCCACCGTCTTCTCCAGATCGTCCGCATGCTCCTCCGGCTCACCCTTCCCTCCCTTGCCCTCGCCCGCTTTGCCCCACAGCACGACGTACAAGCCCGCGATGACGGCGACCGCCCCCAGCAAGCTGACCGATCGAACAAGCACAAAAGATCCATCATCAGATCAGCTCCAACACCATACGTTAATAATGCAAACTGAACTGAATTGTAACTCTTTGACAGATCGACGACATAGATCGATGTCGTCCGAGCAATTCACATATATACCTGCCGACGTGCAGCTCCTCGCGGAGGACGGCGGCGGCGAAGACGGTGGTGATGACGGTGCAGAGCGGGTTGAACATGGCGGAGTAGAGCGGGCCCCTCACCGAGATGCACCACGACTGGAGGTAGAACGTCACGCCGGACCCGAACACGCCGGAGAAGAGGCAGCAGCCGACCTCGAAGAGCGAGTGGACCCGCCAGGCGTCGGGGTCCGGCTGGAGGAAGGAGACGAGCAGCGCGGACTGGAGCGTGGAGAGGAGGCACATCCACGCCGACAGCGCCAGCGGGTCCACGTAGGACCTGCAGATGGGCACCTGCAGGATGAGCCAGAGCGACCAGCAGGAGCTGCTGCCCACCAGGAACAGCGCGCCCGTCACCCACCGGCTCACCGCCGGCGAGTGGAGGAGGAGGCCGCCGCCGGCGGCGAGCAGCTTCGGGCCCTTGAAGAAGGCCATGGCCATGGCGCCGCTCACGCAGACGGCCGTGCCGAATATCTTGGCCAGGCTCCTCGGCCTCCTCACGTCCACCTTCTCAAGGCTGTCGAGTGCATCAGATGCATGCATGGAGGCATATATATCAGATTCAGATGACGGTGGCAGTAACATCAGGTCTTCATCACGGTTTTCGGACAAATTTGTAACAAAATTTAATTTCAGTCGAAATTTAACATGGCATAGTTTGCCAAGTCAGGAAACATGTGATAGATCTGGTGGGAGACGATCCATTGCATAGGTGGCATATTCCGGGATCTAGCGAACGTCCCGACATAATTTAACATGGTTCATGCAGGAGCGAATGAACCTCCCAATCATTTTGTCTTAACTGAAAACTACAAAGCAAGCTGGAAAGTGTCCTGCATGGAAAGAAGAAACATGGGGCTAGATGCTTCTGGATGCTGACAAAGTTCAGACTGTCGGAGTAAGTATGCATGACCTGGAGCTTTATTCCAAATAAACAACCATATAGAAACTATGATGTGACTAGGTGCCAAGTAAGCAAGCAGCTATCGGAAGTCATGATCTGTTCAATAACCTTTGTTGATATTTTGGGGGAATTTGAGTCAATATTTGGATTTTGGAACGCATGAATTGCACAGGAATAATCAGTTTAGAGACAGCCTGAGATCTTGCTTGATCCCTTCAAGAAGAGGTGTGACCTGGTTTGTTACCCCGGTAGTAGGGACTAGGCAGCATCAAAAGTGTTCATGTGGGGGTTATGGTCGCTGCACAAATGAATTATTGAGTGAGGTGGCCCGTTGGTCCCGGGCACCGGCTGTGGCTCAAACAGGTGCAGGCGTGCAGCCATGGTGGCAGTTTGCAGAGAAACAACGCCCTACCAATTCGCTTGCTACTTGGAGTAATGGAGCTCAAACGAATTCTCTGTCAGGCACTCACCCGACTGATGCAGCCATGACGAAGGTGATGGCGGGGATCAAGTTTGTCATGGCCGTTGCCATCGATGACGAGCCCAGATTCACCCCTTGGTAGTACAAGCACTGGTTCACTGTTGCCCTGTCGCATGCATATAGAGCAAAAAAGGTTGATGTCAGATCTCACAGATAAGAATCTGAAAAAAAAAGGTTCCACTACACTCTGTAATCGAATATTTGGTGAACAACTGATGTTGATCGGCAACAAAAAGGCTTCTGTGATCGATCTTCCAACCAGCCTTAGTATCGCTGCTATTTTGCATACCCGACAAGAGACGCGACGAAGACCAAGGAGAAGCCTACCATTCCAAGGCACACCATCTCCTTCATCTTCTTCCTGCAGATCACCGGCCGACGATCATCAGAATCAGTGAAACACAGTTGATTTGGTACACGATGAGTATATTATATACATGGAATTGAAGTTCTGTCAGAATTTAATTATGCCGGCAAAGGAATGCACCACCGTACCTGTTGGCGGCGATGACGATGGGGACGAGGAGAACGGTGGCGACGGCCTGCCTGTAGACGACGAAGACCAGGGGGCTCATGCCGCCGGTGAACGCCGCCTTGGACCACAGCGCCAGGCCCGCGTAGATGCACTGCGTCACCACCATGGCAGCGCACGGCTTGTACTCCTCCATGGCGGCTTCAGCTAGCTGCAACGCCGCCAGGCGCTGCCGCCGATTGCGGGTGAATTGGTTAGCTTCGCTTAGTGGCGCTGGCTCGATCTTGCACGGTGCTCTAGAGTTACGCAGGCGGCATATATATATAGCAAGCAGGAGAGGAGTGGCAGATCGACTGGCACACAACACAGGTCACAGGGAGAGGCCGGCCGCCTGTGGTTGTTACATATAGCTAGCTCAGAGCTAGCTAGGTTCCTGCATGTGCTCACAATGTAGCATATTTTTGGACATTGGACCTGGTTGCTATCATACAAGGGATCTGTTGTTAGAGCAACTTCAGTGGAGCCCTTCAAATTGAGGCCTTCAAAACTTATTTGCAGCTCATCTCTAAAAAATAGAGGCCCAAAATAAACACTCAACTCCAGCGGGCATATGAACTCGGTCCTCTATTTCTCCGTGGGCCCACCTATCAGCCGCATCTACCTCTCTCTCCACTAAGTGGAGGGGGAATTGGAGAGCCTCTAGGAATGGAGGCTTGGAGGGGAGATTTGGAGGCCTATGCAATGCAGGCCCATTTGAAGGTCCTGCCAGAGTTGTGTTTTTGCTCCAAGCTTCTAAATTTTAGAGTAGAGGCCCATATAGAGCCCCTGCTGGAGTTGCTCTTAAGTGGTTGCATATCACAAAAGTTTCTACGGACATGTGGTCACATGGTAGCTAGCTAGCTAACTTATGGAACTTGGAAAGTTGGCATGGTGTGTTCATGATCTTAGGGGCTTCTTCGGAACAGTGGCAGTACGGGTATAAGCCAAATTAACGTGCTTCTGGTGAGCACCCGAATCGGTCGGCTTAACACTAGTACTCAAAATATTGAATTCAATTGGCCCATTAACCCATGCTGATTTTAAGAAACATAATTAAGTATTAAAAATCATATATAAATTTGGATCCAGAGCTAACCAAAATTAATTATCTTTGATCTGTCTAACTTGTCTGCATATTTAATAAAGGACGCATGTAGACACTTTCTTATCTTTGTCTAATTGATATGTTACCAGAAAAAAAATTAAAAATGTTTCAACCTCTAGATTTCTTAAAAGGATGTCTTGATTAAAAAATGTCAAGAGCTATATTCTATGATGCTGTTTGAGTACTTTTGGATGACGTGAAGTGTGTCTGGTGTTGTACGGGTTAAAAAACTTATATCTTCTTAATATAATGATATGTAGCTCTCTGGAATGTTAAAAAAAACTAAATATGATGGTAGTTTGCATTCGATTTCAAATGAGAAATTTACAATTATCCAAGATCCAAGCTACAAAGTTATAACCAATACTAGTTTTAGTTTACAAGTGACCCACTGGACATTTGCATAGCTACCTGCATGCATCCATATCTACACGCTTCTGCACATGTAGTTTATTGCTCTCTAGTTGATACAAACTAATAAATTAAACAAACACAAATGGTTTATCTAATCTTCTCATGCTAGTTATACTTAGCTTTGCTTTACATAATGGAATTGGCCCTCCTTGACTTCAACCCTGGCTCCGCCACTGGATCCAAATAACAGTTAAGTCAATATTATATAAACCCATAAACTCTCTCAAATATAACATGGGTGGAGCTTTTCCCTGTCTCTTCTATCAAGTCGTCCATTAGTTTCTTCAACATGGCCATCACGAGAGGAGCAAATTAGAGCTTGATGCAATGAAACGGCGATGGCCGCAAGGATCCAAGTTACATGTCGATTTCGATCCCCTGGTCACAAAACACCTCCTTGCGTGCTGATCCAAGTTACCAATCATTGACAGTACGGATACTAATTTACTACCGCTATCGTTTGCATGTAGATTAGAGGAACTATGAGTACTAATTTACTACTACGTACCACCACCACCATCTGCTTTTAGATTAGAGGAACTATGTGCACTAATTTACTACAACTACTACCATTCGCTTGTAGATTAATCTGCCCAGCTCTCAGATTGCAAGAGAGGATTAGAACTGCTCAGCTCACAGGTGTATAATTAAGAGGATATTTTCTTTTTCTTGATTTTTGCCATTTTGCCAAGCATCCATCTAAAATTTCTTATTTGTTGGGAGAAATTTCTGTTTCACTTGAACTAGGACCCTTAGTACCCATTCAGTTTGAATATTAATCCGGGTTCAGTGACCGAAGGTAACAATTATTGGTTTGGTTGTATGATCACCATCCACTGGGTGTAGAGTGAAGCCAGACCCAAGATGTCTTGATCTCCACATATACAAGCCCAAGTACTCTTGAAGTAGACAATTATTTTGCAAAAAAGAAAAATCATGGATGTGATACCACATAAATTAGTGGCCAAATTCATGCCTCACCAGAATAGACAGATACCGTATCAGCATCCCATATGAGTGTCTTTTGTGATCAGAAATACTCCGTAACAAATTAGCGGGTTCGGCAGCGTTTGCTCAGTGAACACCATGAAGTAATTTCCCTTTCATGGGTCAGAGAGGCTGCGAGTACTACGGGTGGAGCTTGATTGACAATTCTAGAAAAGACTAACCTGACTTTGTCCTGCGGACATCTATATATGATGATGAAAGCCGCTTATAATAAGCCAAGATCTCTTGACTTATTAAGATTTTCGAAGCCAAGCCTGATGGCCCCTAACTTTTTTGAAAGTACAATTATTGGTTTGGTTGTAGGGTCACCATCCACAGAATTCTCGAGTGAAGCTTGGATCTTCCACACATATAACCAAAGCTTGATAGCCCCTGATAATTTATATATTTTGTAAGGTTGACACGCAATTACTTTACAAGAAAATCACGGATGTGATATAAACAAGTGGCCAAAATCATGTTTCATATGGGCAAATAAACATCATATCATCGACATCTCAATGAATGCCTTCTCGTAATTAGAGATACTATGTACGGAGTAGGAAACAAAAATACGGAGTAGCTAGTTGGCCAGCCGCATTAGCTCGATGATGAACACCATGAAGTAATCTCCCTTTCTTGGGTGGAGCCTGATTGCCACTCCGGATCGCGAGCATAGCAGCGTGTGTGGCTTCCAAACGACGAGGGCCCATTGGATATTTTCCGGCAAGCGAGGCGAAGAGAGACCGCCGGCCGGTGGCCGGGCCGCGGGCGCAGCTTGTCCATGGACCGTCCGTGGGCTCGCTCGCTCATGGTATTTCCTTTCCTCAGCGCCGTCGGAGTCCACTGGTTCTGCGCGCGACCACCAATAATTTCCGGCTGTTTTCGTCGCGTCGCCGTCGGGCACACGTGCCAGGACGTTAACGGCCGGGGGCCTGGTAGTTTGCTTTGCTTGCTTGTGCAGAACAGGTACGGAAACCGACAGTTCTGGAATTGTTTGCCGGCGATCTGCATCCACGGCCACCCGTTGCCGAGGATCAGCAGGCTGTGCTGTGGCACGGTTCGTCTTTGGTCTGACGCGGGGGGCCAGCGGCCGGTAGGAACCTGGAAACGCGGTGAGGTGACTGGTGGCCGGGTAGATCCACCGTGATGGGACACACGGACCAGCATGCAAAGCATGCGGGCATGCGGCGGCGGTCGAAACAGTCGGTAATGGAACGCGAGACGGCGACCGGCGGCGCTCGACTTGCGGGGATACCCGGGCTGAGAGTGGGCCTTTTACCAGGCAGCACGCGGACGCGGGCCCGTGTGGCGAGGATATGCGCTGTCCATCCGTCATCCTGGCAGAGTGGCAGCAGCGAGGGAAAAAAATCCATTCCACACCCCTCAACTATCTACTGTGTCTGTGTCCAACCCTCAAATGCAAAACGAAACCCTCCAACTCTGTAAACCGTCCCATTTACATCCCTTAGTTATTTTGATAACGGTTTTCGCTAACGTGGCACCACGTTTGTCGTCCCGTGTGGCGCCACATCAACGGTGAGGGGGTAAATTGGTCTCATTTGATAGTTTGAGGGGTAAACTAGACTTTATCAAAAAATATTATCAAAATATAATTAAAATGCTAAAATCTAGTTCAATGTTAGAAAATCAATAGAAAATTCGTTTTAGCTTAGAAAAATATAGAATCAGTTTTATATTTTTTTTTCAAAAATCATGCTTTATAGTACCTAATTAGGAGGTATTTTGAGATTATATGATCATATTTTAATTTGTTTTGGATAAAAAACACTAATATTATTTATTCTAAGTAGTCTAATAGATCTTAAAAATGGCATGGAGGACATATAAGGCATATGCTACAAAGAAGGACACATCACTTCAATGACAAGTAAGTTTCATTGCAAGTGGATAACGAGCTAAATTAATACTTTATTGAGTTTTTAAGTTAGATTATTATTATTTCTTATACTCCTAACCGCACACTTTAAGAGTATAGCGTGATTTTAAAAAATATAAAACTACTTTTATATTTTTTTATGAGCTAAAACATAATTTCTATTAATTTTCTAAGACCGAACAAGATTGTAGCATTTTTAATTACATATGTTTGCTAAGAAAAAATATTTTTCTATAACATTTTTTATGAAGTTTAGTTGACCCTTCAAACTATCAAAAGCAACCAATTTACCCCTTTATGGCTGACATGGCGCCACATGACAGTAAACGTGGCGCGACATCAGCGAAAACCACACCACCAAAGGGTATAAATCAAACAGTTTAGAAAGACGAAGGGTGTCGAATATCTGGTTTTTCTGTTGAGGGTTCAAAATTGAACAATGTTGATTGTTGAAGGGTGTGTAATGGACTTTTTCCTAGCAGGAATATGGGCTCGCTTTTATGTTGCTGGGCCTTGATGGATCCACCGCATGCTCCCAACGACGACGACGGCCCGCGGGCACGCTCTCGGCTCCGCCGCAGTGCTTCTCCCTCCTGCGAATTTCTTGTTCCTGGGCTTCCTCCAGACAAAAAAAAACTTTTTGGGCTTGACGGGACCAGAACCCACCAAACAAGAGACGCAAGGTCGCCGGAGTGCCGGACAAGTCGTCATCTCGGCAGCGACACTTTTGTTTATCGTCAAGACTTGAGAACAGCACAAGCGTGGGTCGCATCGGCTACACCCTACTAACTCGCTAGATCCCAGTACATTGCAATAGACCTGCTGCAGGCACAGTCCAAGCGGACGCGGAACGCCGCAGCCATCACCCATCAGGCATCCCCATCGCGCCAACGACGACGCGCAACGCCCCCCGGCCCGTCGAGAGGGCTGTGTGGAAGCCCGGAGTCCACGGAGAGCGAGAGGCCGTGCCGCCTGCCGGTGGCCGGTGCACGTAGCGCTCACGGCGGCAGCTGCGCGATCTCCCTGGCCTAGAGGGGCAATAAAAGCGTGGCCGATAGAGGCACCGGCGCTGCGTGCTGGGAAGGAAACGAGTAATAATGAATGGTTGGGGTGGTGGTTCCGCGCTGTTTTCAGGGCGGTTGATCGCGGACAGAGGCCTTCCACAAAAATACGTATATACGGAGGAGTGTATATATATACTGTTACTAGTAGTTCCTGATGATTAGCGCGCGCGGGGGATTTTGGCCTGGTTTTTATGAGGCGGGAAAGAATTGAAGATGCTCCTAGTTGATCGATGTGCCTGGTGTCCTGGCCACGACCCTAGCTAATTCCTTGAATGCGTTACAGGTCGCGTACAGTACAGGTACAGCTGAGCTAACACATGCTTTTCGTGTCCAAGACTGCCATTGCGTGGCACCGATCTGACCATTAAGAGTTTTCTTTTCGTTAAATAATTGGTTATTAGCTGCATGGGTTCCTGTCATGCTACTTGAAATGGAAAATTAAATGGAGATAGATAGAGTTGTGGTCGCTATTTGGCCTAGAAAAAAAATGGTTATGAGCAATACGTACCTATCACTAAACGGAATAGGGGTAGTAGAAGGTCAGCTTAATTTCCTCGAATCTCGCTAGACGAACACTTGTCCTGCGCCCTGGTTGGCTGAGACTTTCCACCTGAAGACTTTGAGCGTAGAGAGAATTTACTCGAGCATGGATAATCTCAAGCAAATTGGGGGTAGGTACCTACAGTAGGGATTTACGACTAGAGCGAGTTTAGCATTCCTCTTTGAAATAGATCGAGCCACAGAATTCAAGCTTGACCGTGGCGACAGACACGTTTCGCTCGTAGCGTTCCATCCTTTAAACTCGAGCTGTGTATGCCTGTATGGAATTTAAGCTTCATGACCGCGACGCGATCCGCTCCGAAATAGTACATGGCGTTCATTCTGGTCGGAACATAACTACATACGAACCCTGTGTTTTTTTATTTCTCGAAACAAAAGAAACGAAAAAGAAAACAGCGATTTCTTGAGCATGCGAGTGCTGCCACGTCAGACGATCGACGGGCGCGCAGCGGGCGTCTGTAACTCCGAGGTCGCCAGCGTCCGTACGTGCACTTTACAGGAGTCACGTAGAACATTTCCGGGCGGTTCTTCCTGTTCCGCGCGTACTGTACTCGGTTTAGCTGGCCTCCTCGTCCCCGTGCGTGTCAAGTCCAAGTCGGTCCGGTGCACGAAGAAATCCGGTACAGACAGCCGCACGGCGGCCGCCGCTGGCCACTAGTAACGCTGGAAAAAGCGCGCCGTCTTCAATGACGATACGAGCCGTACCGGCCGCCTCCGGCACTGCACCCTGCGCGCTTGCTTGGCTGATTGCCTGATTGGCTCGAATCGTTGCTTCCCTCCCTCCATCCGTCTCCCTGCTGCTGCCTGCGGGCCGAATTAATGCGGCATGCAACCACGAGCGACCCAGCCGGCCCCGACCGCCCGGCCGGTGAGCGGCTGGCCTCTCGCCGTCGTCTCGACCTCCCCTGCCTCAGGCCTCCTCAGCCGCACGTGCCAGACTAGCTACTTGGGTCTACATACTTCACCCGTATCGTCGTCGTACGCACGGGGTAAATAGAAGCTCCGATCCCCCGACGCCATCGCCATTCGCCGACGCCGCACGCGGTTGGTCACGGCACCGGTCGGTTTCCTTTGCAGTTGGGCTGCGCAACGAACCGGAAGGCGACCGACGACGGCCCGCATCTATCCCCCCGCGACACGGACGGACGACGCGTGACACCGCCGCCTGCGCGCTGTACGTACTGTTACGCCGGCCGCATGGGATCGGAGTCGGAGCCCCGCCTGCTGCGCTGCCGTACGTACGTTGCGGTTGCGGGTGCGGGTGCGACCACACGCACGTACGTACGTACGTACAGCCCGCTTGGCGCAAAAAACCGCTTGCTTCGTGGGCGCGCGAACTCTGGATTTGGAAACTAAAGCGCCACGCCACGCACGGGCCAGAGCCGCCGCCGTCCTAGCACGTACTGTAGCACACTGCTAGCTACGGAGTACTCCTATCTACCGTCTCGTACCAGCTCCGTATAATTACCGCCGCTTCTCCTGTCCCGGGAACTGATCGACACGACACGACCGCCACCATCGCCGCCGTCCCCGTCGGGTTCGTCCCGGGCCGGTGGAGGATCGGAGCCATAACTCCAGCTAGGTGGCGCGGCCCTCGATCGATCGCCGTCCCTGTTCCATCCACCCTGCGTATGTACACACACGTCCCTCGCTCGGCGCCCAAGTAATTGCATAGTATACTTGCATGTATAAAGCAGCTATGGCTGAGATACGCCACGGCACGGAGGAGCTAGCAGAGAACAACAACAACGTTTGCCTTGGAAACAAAACCAACTACCTGGCCCGGCCTGCTGGTCTCGTCGCGCCCCTTTCGAATCTTCCTCTTTAAATCCCGCCACGGCTCCTGCCGCAGTGATCGAGTTCATTCCTCGGTCCACGACGTACGGCTCTCTCTGCTCTGCGCGCGCCACAGCAGAGCAGAGCATCAGGCAGAAGGCGCACGGCGCGGGAGGTGTCTGAGCTGCTGCGGCTAAGAGGAAGCTAGAGGCCGGCCGGCCCGCCCGCGCGACGACATGGGCGCCGCGTTCATGGGCTCGTGGCCGTGGGACAACCTCGGCTTCTACAAGGTGAGAGTGAGACCCGTGTCGCGCGCGTGCACGCACGCGTGCTTGGATTTGTTTATTATATATGCCGATCTATCGGCGTTTCCCTAGCTTCTTCGTCGCTTTGCTCAAGCTTCTCGATCCTTGGACGATCGATGATGGCAGTACGTGCTGTACGGGCCGCTGGTGGGCAAGGCGGTGGCGTCGCGGGCGTGGGAGTCGGCGAGCCCCGACCGGTGGATCCTCCTCCTGCTCGTCCTCTTCGGCCTCCGCGCGCTCACCTACCAGCTCTGGAGCTCCTTCAGCAACATGCTCTTCGCCACCCGCCGCCGCCGCATCGTCCGCGACGGCGTCGACTTCGACCAGATCGACAAGGAGTGGGACTGGTACGTATATATTACGCTTGCATCGCTGCTGCAACGCTGGAATTATGCTCTCGATCGCCTGCTCTGAACAATAATCACTCGATCTTCCTGCACGCACGTACGTACAGGGACAACTTCCTGATGCTGCAGATCCTGATGGCGGCCACGGCGTTCTACGCGTTCCCGTCCCTGCGCCACCTCCCGCTCTGGGACGCCCGGGGCCTCGCCGTCGCGCTCCTCGCCCACGTCGCCGCCGCCGAGCCGCTCTCCTACGCGGCGCACCGCGCGTTCCACGCCTGCGGGCCCCTCTACGCGCGGTACCACGCGCTGCACCACTCGAGCCGGGTGCCCCAGCCGTTCACGGCCGGGTTCGCCACGCCGCTGGAGGGCGCCGTGCTGGGCGCCGCCATGGCGCTGCCCCTCGCCGCCGCCTGCGCCGCCGGCTGCGGCTCCGTCGCGCTCGCCTTCGCCTACGCGCTCGCCTTCGACAACCTCCGCGCCATGGGCCACTGCAACGTCGAGGTCTTCCCCAGCAGGGCCTTCCAGGCGTTCCCGGTCCTCAGATACCTCATCTACACCCCCACGTACGTCGTGCACGGTTATTTTTTACCTTTCGTTCTTTATTTGTCGCGTCGATCGTACACGATTTTGATTTCCCGACTCGATCAGTCCAATGGTCGCAACCGCAACCCACGCATCCACATCACGTGAGCTGAAGGGAAACAAACTCGATAGCGATCGCATTCAATGTGCAGCTGTGCACTGCCATGCAATGCAGCTATATCATGCGCGATCGATGGTGTCACTTGTAGCTGATACGTACATGCAACCGAACACCCCTCTTGCTTTTATACAACAAACCCCTCAAGTCCATCCACTGGTTTAATGCCGGCTTGCAAAGTAAATTATATATGCTTTATTTTGTCTAAGTGCTGATCGAATACGTTGAGACGAGACGGCATACTTGCCATCAGCCAACAACATCCAGCTGCTTGAGACATGAACCCGTACCGAACAGGAAGGGCCCGCAGCTTGCTTTCCTTTAGAGCGTGATGAGCTTTCGATCGTAACCGCCTTGCACTTGCCCATATCTCGCTTTTTTGTCTTTGTGCCTCGGCAAGATCACGTGCTCAATGATAACTGGGTACCCTTGGTCATGTACCGCACCTTTTTTGTCTGCGGCTGATATATTCTGTCTACGAGCTGAGGGTTCCGGCCGGAGCTGATGATACGGTACGCGTCGCTGTCGTGTGCAGGTACCACGCGATCCACCACACCAAGAGGGAGTCCAACTTCTGCCTGTTCATGCCGCTGTTTGATCTGCTGGGTGGCACGCTCGACGACCAGTCGTGGGAGATGCAGAAGCAGACCAGCGCAGGTACGTGCTAGCCGCGCCCCAGCCCCATAACATCTTTTTTGGCCAACTGCATTGTACGCACGGCATACACAGAGGTGAATACTCAATTCTTCGAGAAATATCATTGGGCCCTATATATTTGGATGCAAAGCATTATTAAAGTTTTAGAAAAAAAATTATGGTTTTATGTTTGGTTTTGGAGAGTTGCGGGCCGGGTATGCAGTTCCGATGAAAACCAGAGTGCTAAAACTGTAGTCTTTTTGGTGTTCTAGAAACTGTAGTCATCAAGTTATTGATACTACTAGTTGATGATAACAACAACAACAACAACGAGGACGACCACTACAACATGACCTCCTTTTACGCCGGCACGATATGCATGCACCGGATTGCTTCCTGCCATAGGAAGTTCTTGTTGCAAAGAAATCAAATTTTTGGTCCACCAAAAATGTGGCCGGTTTTGCGCGCGGTGCTGGCATCAGCAGCAGCAGGAGGCACCGCACGCGAAGCGTGCCCACGAAGTTCACGTCTAGTAGCTTTCTGTAAAATTGTTAAGACCAATGTCACCACGTACTCCTGAAAACAAGTCAAGGTCTCAGAAATAAATTATAAAAACCAGCCATATATGCAAGTATGCAACACGTCGTCTACAATAATACTGTAGGCTGTACTGTGTAATTCTAAAAAAAATGCGGTAGGCTCTTACTTTATTTGCCCTCTAAATTACCCAAAAATCAGCAAAGCCATTGCGCTCAGCCAGCAGACGACGATAGCACAACGTACGATCAACAAACACAGGCAGTTAAAGCTCGACCAGGACGAGTACGACCTTTTCTCACCACCTGAAGCCTGAATGACTCGAGTTCACACCAGCAGGAAGCTTCTAAATTCGCGGTGAGATCGATCGAGCATGCTGTTTCTAGAAAAGAAATTCACCGGAGCCACTCAACCGATTCCTCTTCGCCGGAGAAAGCTACCGCACTCTGCTCGATGGCCAATCTGTGGAGCACAATTGCACAAAGCTAGCGTCGAGAGGGACGGGCTCCGGCCGCTCCTCCGCCAGAAGATCTCGATCGATGGGAGTCACTGTTGTGGTGCTGTGCGTTCGTCTTCAACCCAATAATCCCCGGTCGATGTCCGGCGGATGGGGTGCGCCATCCGCCGCATTCATGGCGCTAGCTAGCCTGGTGTGACTGACGCCCGCGTCGTCCTCGTCGCCGTCGCCACCTGCGCGACCCAATAGTGAGTAGTTCCCTGATTCCCTGCTGTACCGTCGTCTCTTGTCTCTGAGCCTGGTTGGTGCGTGGTATAGGCTATAGCCGAAAGCCGATCGATCAGACCCGCATCAGTAGGCGGTTGGCAAGTGGCGAGCCACGTACAACAGCCAACCGCCGGGCCAGCGACACGGCCGGGCGCCCGTCCAGGTGGTGTCGCCGGCCGAGCGGCATGGCCGGCATGGCGACATGGCGAGGTCGCCGGCCGCCACTGCTAGCTATAGGCTCGAAGGCTAGAGCTAGCAGTAGCTGCCATGTCACAGCAGAATCGGTTAGGAAAGCGAGGGTGATCGAGGATTATTTTAGGCGAATTAAACCGGCAGAGGTGGCTCCGGCCCGGGCGCTGGCTGATCCATCCGTCCCGACGCCGACGCACGCTTTGTCGCCCGGCCTGAACTACTGATATTCCTGACTGCTTTCTGACGACCGACGACGGCGACGCGTACGTGTGCTGCAGGGGTGGACGAGGTGCCGGACTTCGTGTTCCTGGCGCACGTGGTGGACGTGATGCAGTCGCTGCACGTGCCCTTCGTGCTGCGGACCTTCGCGTCCACGCCCTTCGGCGTGCAGCTCTTCCTGCTGCCCATGTGGCCCTTCGCCTTCCTCGTCATGCTCGCCATGTGGGTCTGGTCCAAGACCTTCGTCATCTCCTGCTACAACCTGCGGGGCCGCCTGCACCAGATATGGGCCGTCCCCAGATACGGCTTCCAGGTCTGTTTATTTTGTGTCTCGTCATTCTCTAGTTTGGAATTCAGGCATGTCGTTTTAATGAAATGACAACGTATGTACGCCATGTTTGCCGGCCGGCCTGCAGTACTTCTTGCCGTTTGCCAAGGACGGCATCAACAAGCAGATCGAGCTCGCCATCCTGAGGGCGGACAAGATGGGCGTCAAGGTCCTCAGCCTCGCAGCTCTCAACAAGGTAAACAATTCCGTGTGGTTTGCTTGTCTTGTCGTCATCAGTGGAGCAAGCAGTATTGATTCCTGGACGGATTGATCTGATCTGAGCTGACGGCTTTCTATGTACAATGGCGTGCGTGCAGAACGAGGCGCTGAACGGCGGCGGCACGCTGTTCGTGAACAAGCACCCTGACCTGCGCGTCCGCGTCGTCCACGGCAACACGCTGACGGCGGCGGTGATCCTGAACGAGATCCCCGAGGGCACGGCCGAGGTGTTCCTCACCGGCGCCACCTCCAAGCTCGGCAGGGCCATCGCGCTCTACCTCTGCAAGAAGAGGGTCCGCGTCATGATGATGACTCTGTCGGCGGAGCGTTTCCAGAAGATCCAGAAGGAGGCGCCGGCGGAGTTCCAGCACTACCTGGTGCAGGTGACCAAGTACCGGTCGGCGCAGCGCTGCAAGACGTGGATCGTGGGCAAGTGGCTGTCGCCGCGGGAGCAGCGGTGGGCGCCGCCCGGCACGCACTTCCACCAGTTCGTGGTGCCCCCCATCATCGGCTTCCGCCGCGACTGCACCTACGGCAAGCTCGCCGCCATGAGCCTCCCCAAGGACGTGCAGGGCCTGGGCCACTGCGAGTACTCGCTGGAGCGCGGCGTCGTGCACGCCTGCCACGCCGGCGGGGTCGTGCACTTCCTCGAGGGCTACACGCACCACGAGGTCGGCGCCATCGACGTCGACCGCATCGACGTCGTCTGGGAGGCCGCGCTCAGGCACGGACTCCGGCCGGCGTGATCCGTTGTTGGACGGGCCGCGAGCACGTTGTTTGTTGGACGGGCCGGACCGGAACGGCCTGGCTCTGTCTGTGGTTTACTTTCCTTCCTGCTTCCGCCCCTTTGTTTTGTGTCCCGATTGAGTCCTTCTTCGTCAGCACCATCATCATCGATAGGGCGTGTGGTGGGTTGGTTGTTGCCTTGTTGGTGGTTCCTGTCTTCCTTTCCTGGCCATTCAATTTGCTGTTTCAGTTTCCTTTCATTTCTTAAAAATATGTATACTGTAAACTATATACTACACGAGAGAAAATATATAATGTGGGAAATAGGAGGGAGAAAACAGACTATGATATGTGCAGATATTTCATTTTGGGCTGCCTGGTCCGCCTCGCTGATGCTTCCGTCCATCAAGCCAGGCCGTCGGATCCTATCTTCATTTTGGTGGGGGGTTGTGCAAAACGAGAAACGAGCCCAGGTCGGCCCAGCAAAGCCCAACCTCACAACTCTGCCCGTTCCGTTCGACCATATCGCGGCGTGGCCCATGCCGCACACAGTCCGCAGAGGCGGCAGAACAGAACCAGACCCTGTCTCCGGCGGCCGCCGCGCCCGCCGCCCGCCGGTCGGCCTCGCCTCTGCTGCTCTGCACCTCCGCCTCGCGCGCGCCGGCTCAACCCGTTGCTTCCCAGTTCCCACCGCTCCAGGCGGGGATGCTCCTTCCGGTTCGACGGTTCGTACTCTTTCGCGCGTTGCAAACAGTTTGTAATGTTATCCGGTGTTTCTCTCTCAGCAGCATCGAGTGTATTTCTGTGTCTGATAATGAAGTTTCAGAAGAATATGCTGTGGCTAGTGGCAAATCATCGGGGTACCCGGTAGTTCTCCACGGTTGTTTCGGTTTCACGCTAGATCCTTGACTTATAACGTCCCAAGTTATTTTCTCTTTCTTATACAATGTGCAGCTTCTTTGTTGGAAGCTAGATCCATCCATAATGCTCATATTCCTTTTCTTCCTTTCACCATTTCGTTCCATTTTCTAAGGTTCACTTAGTTCAGCCATCCCAGGTACTTCTCCAATCGAGATATATATTGCTGATTAGGAGTAGTAGGTTCACTTGAATCATCTGTAGCAGTAGTTGTTCAAGTCGCAGCATAAGGTATATGATCTGATTTATTCTTTGTATGGTTACTTTAACAATTAATGCAATGTCCTTGGTTCAAATTCTGTAGTATATGATTCTTTTTCCTGATTTCCTGTACGGATTCCATACTTCATTATTTATATGGACGATGAATGTTTTCTGAATCATTTTCCCTTAGATGTGCCCAAGCTTTCCAATCAACTCAGATTTAAAATAGCATGTCTTATGCATCCCTTCCACTGAAAGATGTTTGTAAATTTCAAAAATATGTTTATATAGTTAAAAGGCCTGCCAATAGCTGGTACGCCCTGTGTCTCATGATTGTTTGACTCCAGTAGTGCTTTTAAGCTTGTTACATTGCTGTTTCAGTGATAGTTGGTAGCACTAAGAGTGCATAACCTATTCTCTGAGAAAATTTCATTATTGCTCATGCATGTGATTCTATTGGGTGTAGCAGTTATCAGTGCGTCAGCTCATGGTGGAAAGCTTAGGCTATAATGATATCTTGTCGTGTTGAAGCACTGTTGATGTATGCTAGCTCATTCTGAACAGTCATATATATGATCGATCTAATAGTAACATGACTAGTAAAAAAGATGACACAAAGCAAATCCGTATCCTATGAAACTAATAAATTACGTGGGAAATAAATAACTTGATTGGCAAGAGA
Organism: Echinochloa phyllopogon; assembly: GCA_033239725.1. Classification (NCBI taxonomy): domain Eukaryota; kingdom Viridiplantae; phylum Streptophyta; class Magnoliopsida; order Poales; family Poaceae; genus Echinochloa; species Echinochloa phyllopogon. The sequence continues at coordinate 40,055,167 of BTCW01000002.1, read as the reverse complement.
AGCCTATCCTAGGGTTGTTGCTGGGGTCCACAGGAAAACTGGCGTGCATCTATTGTTCATGGCTGCATGATAATGGCTCTTCAGTGGTGTATTATTGAGTTGTAAAAACAGCCTTCTTGTGTTAGGTTTTATTCCAGGTGGTATATAATTTTGTTTTTCTGTGTAAACACATGGAAACATGGAGTGTTGGAAATAATCTTAATATTCCTGTGTGGGGCTGCCATCAAGGGTAAGGCCATGCTTGTAAAGATGTGAGTTCTGGGTATTGAATGATAATTATATAGCATTAGTTTAAGAAAAATATATTTAGGAATACAACCCATAGCTGATGTATATCAAGGCAAAATGGTGAACAGACGAGTTTTGGCCCCTATTGTATGATGGGCATTTATGTTGTTTAGCCTTGAGCATATTCGTTTTGAAAGAGGCCAAACACCTTAACAAGCTATAAGTCATCATCATGTTTAACAGCCGTATTCATTTTGTTATTCCCTCAATTCACATACTTAATATTGAGATACATGTATCGATTTTTACCATCTTTACACCATAGTTATATGTATTCGCCACTTTCAACTTCAGAGGTTAACTGCAAGTCTGCAACTGAGGTTCTAAATACAGGATTTCTTAATTTAGTTTGAACTGCTTCCACACTATGATTTTTCAATTTAGGCAAAACCACATAATATGAATTGAACCATGTTCTTCAACCCTTAAAAATGTAGATAATGAGGCACCAATAGAGGTCTTAGTGTTAAGCAAGAAAAACCAAGTTGGCTTTGTTTTAATATATGTAACATTTTGAGGTTTGGCTTGTGCCATAATTCAATATTTGGGTCTACATTGTTGTTGTTGCTATTGGCTGTCTTCATAGATGCCACCTCAGCTAATACTTGTCTATGATGGATCGATGGATAGTCCAGTAGCGGTATTGACTGACACATGTTCACACATGGATGGGCTCCATGTATTGCAAAAAAGTCATGCAAGTGTGCAACTCCCTGGAGTTGTACCATTAAGGTACAGGGACCTTGACATTATATACATTTTGGCCTACCTTATTTTAAGGCAACTTTCTGAAAGATAAGTCAAACACAGGGTTAGGAGTGAAGTCAGATATTTATATTGTTTAATTATGTGATTCAATATTATATAGCTGGGGCACCAGTGTCAATAGTACCTTGATTTTCTTTTCTTAAAAAAGGAGCTCCCAAAGAAAGAAGTAATGAGGTTATCCATGATTTATGCTTGGCTTAGGTGCATATTTATGCAAGTTGGCAGTTTGGTGTTTCTGATATGTTTCTTACTAGTTTGATAAAGGGGCAATTAATCAATCTGTGACCGCTTCGTGCTTTGTGATTTCAGAAATTTCAACATGAAAAGAGCAACACAGGATGCTCGTGCTGAGAAGATTGTCCTGATGCATGTACTTTCGTACATGAGAACCTACAATGCCAACAAATGAGTGATGTTTACATAGTGTCTAGCCTTGGAGCTTAGTAAAAGGTACAAAATTACAAGCATCACACACATGACATGTCAGTCTTGAAATTTGACTGTAATGGCTATAGCAGTGGTTATACTGTTAAAATGCTCTTGGCATGACTATGCAATAATATCGAATCTAACTGTCAGGGCAGGTTTCTCTTATACAGTTATACCCCAATATAAAGTAGACTCACAGGAATAAATATCAAACACAGAAGCAGTTCAGCAGATTGAACTACTGTATTGACTTTGATGGGTAATGTTCAGTAAGCTGCATACTTGGTTATTCAAGTTCAATCCTCATGTAACAAAGCATAAGGTTGAGACTTTTGTGCCCTTGACACCCAGCATGGCATTACTGCATTCAACCTTATGGAGTATTGTTTTCAAATAAGGTTTAGTCTTTTTTTTTTCATTTGCGTACATGAAGAGTTCAGTTTTGCCAAACTTCACCTCTGCATGTATGTGTTTGTGTTGTTCTAGTGTGCACATGGGCCTCCCCTACTGACTTCGGTCAAAAAATAATTGAAACATGCAAGATTAGCAAACTTCAAAAAATCCTATTGTTGCTGTACATTATCTTCAACATGTTAGTAAAAAAATGGTGCTACTTATGCCTTGGCATGTGTGAGATTTGTTTCATATGTTTCAGTTGAGTTGAATAGTTGCAACTTATGCCTACATAAATGCAGTAGGAATAGTACATTGACAACCGACAAGGTGTGATATTAGTATCAACAAAAAGAGAAGAAAAAGTTTCTGTTGCTTGGTTTCTTAGCTTGCTTTCTTTATTTCAAATATTGTTGTCTTCTGTGTGTCACCATTTTGTATTGACTTTGTTACTCCACATTGCTCTATTATAAGCTGTTGGACTCCTGTACTTGCTCTTTCCTGAGTCAATGTATTTAGTATGCTTGCAATTCTATTACTGCATAGCTTTCAGAACCTAAGTTTTCAAGTGTTCACGTGGAAAGTTAAAATTTATTGTTGAGTAGCAAGTGGGTCATGGTTGCTGATGATCTGCACAGGATGGATAGTAGACAATAGTTATTTTTTTTTTGCTCAAGTGGAAAAGCTTCAGGGATCTAGGGGAACTGGATGATTAGCTCTTGATGTCTTCTGGAGGATTGTACCAAGGTAAGATCTGTCCTCCTGCATGTTGCTTCTGTCATGAAGACGTCACTATATCGTGTCTTGATGTTACTCTAGCATATATCTTCCATTGTTAAAACTTAAAAACCAGAAGGATTTGAATTCCATAGTTGCAGGAATGGTCCTTGAATGAAATATGACCCACTGTCATTATTAATCAGCTTTCGGTAAGTTGCAACAGCAAACGTGACATATATCATTCTATTAATTTTCTTCTAATGTAAAACACAGATGAGTGGTTATCCAAGGCAATATGGGACTTGCCTCTGTTTCCAGAGCCTCAATCATCTTGTTCTTTCACTGGTAGTCTCTTGCGCATTCATAGGCTTTTGCAGGTATCCTCTTAAACATTTATTTTTTCTGTTCAACAGTTCGAGGGTAGTAACTCCATCATTCATCCCACACAAAAACAAACTCCAGGCATTTTCATAACCTGGTAAATGTAGTTTTTTTTGAAAGATGGGTAAATTTATATTGAAATCAGTATATCCAAAAAGTTCATTACGTGAGCAATAGTTCGTTCACTCATGAGATCTTTGAAAAGGAAAACTGAACATGAATAATTCCATTTACTGCATACAACCAACCTTCAAGCCAGCACCCGTGACCATAACAATGGATGGCTTCACCTATCAAACTAATTCCCATATGTGCCACACATATAGGATGCCAAACTAACTCCCATATGTACCACACATATAGGAGCCACAAAAATACTACCGCTGAGGGGCACAAGAGATGAGCAGGCAAGAAATGTTCTCCCTCCCCTGAATGTACAATTATTGCAACAGCTTTCGAGCTCAGAAACCTCTAACCATGTGTGGACATCGAAGTGGCCAGCGCAACAACGAAGATGATCCTCCCAATTCACACCCCATAGATGACTGATAGCCTCCGCAAAACGGTCACCTTGAGCTCAAGGATGCAGATGTACTCAGCCGTCTGCTGGAGTAGCACGTCCACATCGGCATCCTGGGCATCAGGAACGATCTTCTTAAGCTCCCTGAGCCTCCTCAGCACCATGTGCTGGAAGGGCCTCCTGCTCATCGGGTATGGCATGCCTTTCTTCTTCCTCCCCACTGTGAACATGGCTTTACTTCTCATATCTCTTCGGAGAAGCTACAAACTTCTGGTGTGTAGATCAGGATGTGTGGTATATGACTCGGCAAGGGGACATATATAGGTGAGAGATGCAGATGATATTTCACTTGGCCATGTGGGAGGACCTTGGTTCTAACCAGTAGGCTGAGCTGTCAGCCTGCAAGCATAGCTCTCACAAGGTATGGCTTGTTGCTGTGCTTGTCTGACATGCATGCATGGATAGATCGAGGAAACTATCTGGCATGCATGTCCATGCTTTTATCATTTAATTGCAGAGTTTGAGGTGATTATTATGTGAAAGCAACTCTCAGTCCCTTGTGTCAATGGAGCTGTGGTTTTCACTGTTTTAGACATCAAAATTGCACATGCATGTGGCGGTGTGGCCTAAGCTCCCTCTGTTCTTGCTGACCCGCAAGTAGGCGAGCTTAAGACAAATCTTCTTGTCCTAGTCGTAATCATCGAACTGTTAGCATTATTTTCAATGATTGGAGGAATTCCCATGTGATCTTTGCCAACTTGTGGCACGTAAACGTACTCCAACAAGCTGCGACTGGTGGACGGCATTCCTTCACTGTGGCCAACTGGGACTTGGCAAGTCAAGACTTGACTTATCTTATACTACCTCTGTTTTTAAATATGACATTTTGGACAAGAATATTAGTTTATTTTTAAACTAATTTGCTTGTCCTAAACAGCATATATTAAGAATGGAGGGAGCAAGTGTGAGAAAGGACTCACTTATCATATACTATATATCTTTGTCTCTTCTCTTGGGTTGTCTATATATTTCGACTGTTTTTCTTTAAATCGCAAGCCATTTCCATGCTTATGAGTTTTTTCAAGAACATGCAGCACTTCTTCCATTAAGAGGACAATAATGCTTATGAGTTTGGGGCCTATATAAAAGGAAACTGAAAGATCGACCGATTGAACTGGTCATTGGGGACACTACATGTGACCCATACATCAGTCTCACCACTGCTCTGTTGCTGAAGAGTAGACTAGAGAGGAACATGGGCATGTTGCATTATATTGAGTCACTACTTGCGAAACACAGAGACAGATGCAAATGCCTCGGCGCATTTCATAAACGCGGCGAACCTACGTGGCCCGTGTAACCACCGCACGCGCCAGTTCTGAGCTCCGTACGGATCGTTTGAAAATCTTTTCCCAATCTGGTTTTGAGATAATCTTTTCAATTCGGATGATATATGCCGTTTTGCTTCCGGATCCAGCTCTAGGTTCGTCGCCGCAAGGGATCGGAGCAGCAGGCCATGAAGAGTACTCGCGTCCATGCAATGCGTGTGACTGTGTTGAGTTGGTGATGAACTGTTGTGTCGAGTATTTCTAGCCTAATGCATGGTCTTCACTTGTCGGACGCATGATATTGATCTCAAGTTCTGTACAAATGATGAAATGAAGATGGAATTTTTGGGAGCGATTATGCTAATGGTTATTATATACGGCACAAGTCAAAGTGGTACTTGTAGGTGATGACGCTAGCTTCACTGTTCTCCCTCCCAAGCAATCAGGGGTGTCAAGTACAATGCTAGCTAGATAGCCACTGTGTGGAGAACAGTTGAGAGAGAGCTCCTGATCTGAGCAGGCACGAGATGGCCTGGTACAGTTGGTTCTCGATCTACACCTCTCTTTTTTTCTCTGTTTCTGATGCTGCAGTTTGAGAAGCTGAAAGGAATAACCGACGAGCAACAAATTAAACCCTGTGCTAAATCTCTGTTTTATTTGAGTTTAACTTACACGCATGCATGTTGGTAGATCTACCATATACGTCAGAGTATATTCAATTACATGTTGCATGCGCAACGCACGTGTGCATGGGCAGAGCATGTACCCATGCGATCGATTAGGGCAGACAACCGCGACGTGTGAATGACAATTCACGCGCAGATGGATCGAATCATGCACGACGCATGCAACAAGGCCTGCTGACGGCGGATGTAGCCTTTCGACCCAGGGCCCAGCCGGCGGCTCTTCAGAGTTTACAGGCCGCCATCGGAACAACGCATGTGCCGACGATCTCGAGCTGCTTGATTGATGGATCCATTGCATTGAGATGTGGAGTTTACCGACGGTTACGATCACTCCACGCAGTTCCATTTACGTAACTGTATAGGTCACGTTTTGTACAGATTTTTATGTGGCAAAATAAATAAAATAAGTAGATATCTACGATCGATCACACACATATTTTTATGTGTCAATCTGATGTGACGACCCACTTGCATGCATGTCTACTGATGAGTCGTGTGCTGAGTGCGTACGCAGCCGGGCGGCGCTGCCGGTGCATGTGCGCGTCGCCTTCGCCCCGTGGGCCGCATTTAGCCCCATGCACGCGTGCGCGTCCACTGGTGCTGCCGCTGGTACGTGCTATATAGTTCGTATGGTGTGTGTGTGTGGTGGTTTCTGCATCGTGCGTACTCCGTATATACGTGTAGACGATTGCGCAGCCAGGTAGCAGTACATATATGTACGGAACGGGTATGTATAGTATTTTTATAGCAGCCCATCAGGGACGATATGATAGCTTTGGCAGGAGTACTAGTGTTATATTTTTCTGAATTTATTCTGAAATTAAACCAACACTATTTTTTCAGTTGTGTCCGTCGACAGCGAGACACCTGTGGTGGTTTTATAATCTCAATATTGTGAGCGTTGTTCTTTTAAAAAAAGTAGTGCTAAAGTTGTGGTGGTAGACTCTACATAGAGTACAAATTAGTCTTTTAGACTAAAAACAATCATATGAGATGTGATTTCGGCGCTACTACTACACATAAGGAGGAAGATGTTAGTTTGGAAGGTCAAGAAGAGCCCAAAAAAGATACCTTTTGATATTTGAGATCGATCGTATTTTTTTAAGATTTATTTTAGGATTTAACCAACACTATTTTTCAGTGGTAGGTGATGCGACGTCAATAGCAAGGCGGCTCTAATGTCATCTCAACATCTATAGGTCAAAGATGCTCATATGAGTATGATTTACGTGTGTATTCGTAGAAGTGAGTATACATGTATTGTGAGTGTCTATGTGTTAAACTGTTGGAGAAGCTAATAAGGAAATAGACTCCTTATTACGTTCCAAAAGTACAGCTAGAGACCTGTTGGCACTCTAGTTGAGATAACATCAATTTCATATAGACTATATTGATCTATTTAAAAAACCCTACTATATTTCAAGATCATGAGTATATAAAGGTTCCTTGAAAAAAAAGGGGGAGAGGCATGAAAAGTATTGAATTGAAAAAAGGGGGGAGACATGAAAAGTATTGAATCATTTGGAGCTTATGATGATTGTTCATTTCTCGATTTATCAAGTGCCATAAGGAAAAGGACAAGTGTGGAGGCCGTGTCATACCATGTACATGCCCAGGCAATCAAACTCCACCCATCGTGAGACTGAGGTTGAGACTGTTGGAAAATGGTCGGCTACTGCAGCTTCTTTCTTTTTCTTTCCTTTTTTTTGAAAATGGTCAGCTACCCCTTATACGATATGTCAGAAATTCAGTTCAGGTAATGCACATTCTTGTATTTCACTCCGTATCCGACTAGAATTGTTTTTTAAAAAAAACTGAAACTGCAAACTCATTGCGGTTGACACCTGCAAACTTCAAACCTGAAACTGAAAACTGCAAGGACTTTGGATAAGTCAAGTTGTGCTTGTAGATGATAAAGCAACTTCAGCTGTTTTCCAGGGCTGATGTATGCACCGTGGTACTCCTTCCGGTGCCATATTAGTAGGAAAGAGCACAAGGCATATGCATTAAGCAGAGGAGACATTCTGAATTTCTGATGACTGACGAGAAGTAGCTTCTTATCCTGAAATGGTGAGCAATGGTGACTGACGAGAAGTAGCTTCTTATCCTGAATCTACTGCAAATATGAGGGGAGGCAATGTTCAAGCCTTCAAGGATCATCTGGTTCTCGATTTAGAGGAGTAGCCTTTGTTCTGTATACATTTTTATTTTTTCCATCTTTTTGGCCTAGGCCTCTATACAGCCCTTGCCAGCGTTACGGTACAAAAAAAAAAAGGATCATCTGGTTGGCTTTCCAATGGCATCTATCATGATGTATGGTAGGTAATAGAAACAACAGATACTCCTAACTTGTTCATGAAAGAACATATAGTTATGCAGCATAGACTATATACATTCTGGTCCTGAACTATTGCTAAAGCAAATCAATCCTGTGAGCATCCAAGGTGAAATTCAGACACAGTGACACCACTAGACTGTAAGAAGATTCATCAATTACGTGAAAACAGAATTACATATTATGTTTCAGACTCTGAACATCAAAATTGGTAAACAGGGCAAGCACAAAGTATCAACAAAGCCAAGGCAGAGTGGTGGCTAACATTGACATTGCTCAGACATTCTTGAGCTTCTTCATCTTGGACGGTGGCCATCTGCCCTTCTTCCTAAGCTTCCTCTTGCGGAGAAGCCGCTTGCGCCGCTGCCTCAGTTTCTTGGCGACCTTCATCCGCGCCCTCTGCTCCATGATCATCTTCTGCTTCGATTCGAGCGGCATTTCCTCAATCTTAATCACCGGTTTCGGCTCTTCTGGTTGCTCTGCGTCAGCCTCACCACCCTCTCCGGCGGCATGGACAAGTACCAGCCTCTTCTCGGCCAAAGAAGCGCAAGTAGCAGCCACATTCAGAGGGCTTTGTAGGAATGAGAGGCTCTTACATTGCAGCCTTGGGGCTGAAAAGAACAGTAATAACAGAAGGTAAACCACTTAATAGGCTCCAAATTCACACTATTCCACACATTTTAATTCCGAGCTCACATGTGACTCGAAGGACACAGTATATGCAATGCAATACAATACTTCGCAGCAAATTCAGTGTGCTTCCTATATCACCAGATTAGCAATGCAGAAGGGGAAAAATGTGGGCATATGCTCAAACTATAGCAAGTATCAAGCATGGTTTGCATTAGCGCTTTGTTCTTCTTAGACCTTATTTGCGATGTTCCCGGAAAGAAAATTTTAATTGGTGTTAAGCAAAGCAGGGAAGGAGCAAACTTTGCGGTTTCATCGATCCTTTTACGACCCAATTGACACTGTTCTAACTTCTAAGCATATTGGGAGCATAGGACACTTCAGCTCTGAAGAAATTGCTGCATAATAGGTGTTCGAAGAAATTCCTGAACGAGTAACGAGCCAGCAGCATCACAGAGACGCATAAACGCCCGGGGGCTCGGCGGCGCACACTTGAACCGGCAGAATACCAGAAACCTCGCCGCCATAGTTCCCTACAGGGAAATCCCAGCTGGTAACGCACGACACCCGTCCCAAGAACCGACCCCAACCAGCCAGACTAGCATACAGGGGCGTTGGGCTCGAACAAGATGCTGGGGATCGAGGATGGACGTCGGTGGAGCTTACCGGGGTAGGATGCATTGGCTACGGCGGAGAGACCTCGGGAGCGTGGAGCGGAGGGTGGAGAGATGAAGGAGACGGTCTGGGAGAGGAGGAGCGCCATGGGTGGTGTGGCGCCTGGATGCTGTCGAGAGGGATAACAAATAACCGGATAAGCCTGCGGGAGTGCGAGGGGGAAGGCTGATTTGCTCTGTTCGGTTGGGCCGGGAAAGGCCGGGGTCAGGGCCCAACCCCCGCGATCGGCCCGGCATGAAAACAATTTCCATATTATATTGGTCTGGGCCGTGGCTAGATATTCAACAGGGTCGCATGGGCCGTGACCGCCTGACCGGGGGCCAGAACGGCTCCCAAGTCTCAAGTGGCCTGTTGTGGTAATGGACAGGCCCGGGAATCCTATATAGCTTCCGGAAGTTTTTTTTTTTCAAAAGTCGCAATGACTGCTTTATAGATAAAGTAAGGGTACTGGGGTTATCAGTTTTATAATGAAGTCCCAAGAAGATAGCAACTACTTACACAGATCCCGCAACAGTGCCCTCTAGGCGACACACCAGAAACTACAAGGGCCAACTCTAGGAGGAGAACCTAAAACGCATGACTCCATTAAGGTCGGCCAGCCTCGGGATCCAAAGCGCCATCGTCACTGCCGAAGGAGAATCCACACAACAACGCCTTCAGGAAGGCAAAGGTGTCGAGTCGGCGCCAGCGTCAGGTTTTCACCTCGAAGATCTCCGCGGACCGCCAGAAGGAGTGATCCAACGCAACGCCCATAGCAGGAAAATACCGTTGCCAGTACAAGACCGCCCGACCACAGCTTTCGCCGACGAAACACTACCCAAAGAACCAGCAACACCTGCCCAAACAACTACTGCCTTCAACTGAATCCAACCTCGTCACCGTCAACCCAATTCCTACAGGCCCCCGAAGAAAACTAGAATTTGAAAAGGAAGCCTCTTCCCGCCATTTCCGGAGGCTTCCTTTTTCTAAAAAATTAGATGGATTTTAATGACAAATGGACTAAATTTTAGCTTGACGGTTGGCTAATTTTTAGCCCACATTAGCCTTTCTTCGTTTGGATCCGTAGAAACTAACGTTTAGCCGATTAAAATTTAGCTTCTGGATCCGACAAGGGCCACGGTACTTAACTCAAGCACAGGGCAGCCGTTTGGGCCAAACGGTTTGGCACGCCTCGGCCGATACCGCAGAGCTGCGCCCCGAGAACCACTCGCAAGAGCCACCCCAATCCAGTCGTGTCGACGTCGTCGCCCCCATCGGCCGGCCTCCGTTTGTCCATCGTCCTCACAAATCAACGCCGGGTGGCATTAAGCCTCGCCAAAAATGTGCCCCGTGATACGGATCCATATGGTGGGCACCGGGCGCTGGTGTGCTGACTGGTGCTATTGGTTGCAGTCTTGCAGATGCTCCGGTGCTCCTTCCAGCTCCCGAACAGTCCTCCCACCACACCACTCCTGTCTCCCCGCCGACAGATCTTGTGAGCCATGGACACCCTATAAGGAGTGGGGACTTGGGTTGGTGGCACGGAACAATCAGCAAAAAAGCATGTGTAAATTGTAATATACTGACATACTACGATGTGCCATAATCACAAGCTGAGATGATTGGAGTTATCTTGGATGGAGCTGGAGCTGCATTTCCCTCCAAGTTCGATCCCTCTGCGTTGCTGGTGCTGTTACCCTTCGCTCATGTTCATGTGCAGTCGGTCAGTCACAGGCAATAATTGTACTGACGGTGTGGTGATCACTGATCAGTGATTCATTACCACTTACCTGTGATTACTTTACTGACCGGAAAGCAAAGCTGTGCGTGTTTACTCGCCGTTCATGGCATCGCCATGGAAGCGGTGAGATCGGATCCGACGGATCGATGGGATCAGGTAGGACATGAATTCAGTAAAAAGAAGCTTAATGGCTTGGTCAGGTGAATAACTCGCGACTTTTAAAGGACGGGCTGTACTTATTCTAACTCAATGCAGTTCAGCACCAGCAACAGTCCATCCTCTCTATATATTCCACCAGGCACAGGCGACTTTTAGTAAGTTTACCATAGCTGGGAAAGATAGCAACTCGCTGGCACTTATACTACCAGTTATCACTAGTACTCAAACAGCCGAAACCCTGTAATAGCATCAGAAAACGAAAATGAGAGGCCAATTGTGACGCCGGTGCGCTACAAAGTCACAAACAAAATGTTGCTGGATGCCCTTGTGATGATGATTCTTGAAACGAAAGCTCACTGCAGCAACAGTTGATCCAACTACCTGCCCTGCCCTGTTGTCTACTCCAAAAGTAGATCCACCGACAAATAACAAGATAAGACTGCAATGCAATTCACCTTGCTATTCCCTCTTAATACAAAGATACACAGCTCTCCTGCGTGTTCGAGAAAAAAAAATTCACCTTGCTAGGATGGGACAAAAATCGACAGAATTTTGTACAGGTTCACAGTTCATCTCCAGAAAGAATTTTGCATAATCACAATTTACGTAGTTGTCTTTGCTCGAATTAGGGGTCTTGTTGCTCTGTTGTATCGCCCAGTCTGGGTTTTATCTACTTTTTAATATAATCGGCAGCTCTCCTGCTCGGTTCGTTTCAAAAAAAAATTTACAAATGAACGGTGGTACACATTTCAGTGTCTAAGAATTATTCAAAAAACATTGGTGGAGTGGAACTATATGCATGAACACCGCTGAAACATTTACGGACAGTGTACAGAAAAGCAGGTTATATGTCTATCTATTATTGAGTTTATTCCTGTTGGGCTTTCCCAGTTTGTGCCCTGAATCTGACTAGCCTGACTGCAGAACCAATTGCACCTGCCTCTCTTTTGAGCAGGGTTGCAATTCTGAAGCAAAACTCAAATTGGAAATCTAGAATATTGAACATCACTGTATGTTGATTTCGACGCTGTTTTGACAATAGCATGCGAGGAATCAACTTATCTGTTCACCGATCAGATCAAGGCCAACAACAAGGAATGACACCCCCTGGAACAGAAGGAAGTAGAAATGAATCCCTTGGGCAGACAAGAGGCTCCGAGTTGCAGCGGTGAGCAGGAGCAGAGAAAGAGCAAGCTCCTTCTTGTAGATCTTGTTAGCCTTCTTTGCATCATGTGGCGCCTCCTCGTGCTGCTCCTTTGGCACATTGATCTCAATCAGTTCACTTTTTTCAGGTAATTGCTTCTGGAACTGAGGAAGCATGATTCCTTTCTTATCCTTTTCTGCAGCTGTGAAGAGATCTGATTCGGATGATCGACCCGACTTCTTGGTGACAATCCATTCGTAGGAACTTCCAAGTTTGAACAACCCAGACAACATTGCATTGAACTTGATCACCGACATGGTGTTCTCGAAAAGGAGGTATGGTACAATGAAAGGAAATGATCTTGGTGATGGTAGAATGTTAAGAAAGGACATGCAGACAGGCACATAACAGATGACCCACACAGGCAATTCGGCCTCGGGAACAAACATGGTTAGTGGAAGAATGACACAAAACAATGTGAAAGAATAGAAAGGAAGTACCAATTTCCTCAAAAGAAAGAATAATAGTATCAAATTTGCTTTCTTCCACGAGGAGATCTGCATTGAAGTTAACAAACACTTGTCACAAAGAATATTGATGCATACCCCAAGGAAAGGAACTAATGATGCCCATTACAAGTCCCAACTTTGAGCTAATGAGATTGCATACCTTAGCAGTAATTATGTCAGGAAGGCACAACCGGAAAAGGTGCATTGGGCCAGAATGCCACCGGTATTGCTGTTTCCGATATGCTTCATAGCATTCTGGGAGTTCACACAAGACCTGGATAATGGTGTTAAGTAAAATCAATTTCCACACTGACATGAGATCGATTCCTCAAGTGAAATGCTATAAAATGCAAATGTACCTTCACATCATTCAGGAAGATGAATTTCCATCCATTCAGGTGTGCCCGGACAGCAATATCCATATCCTCTACGGTTGTTCTCTCAAGCCAGCCTCCTGATTCTTCCAACGCTTGAATCCTCCAAACTCCGGCAGTTCCATTGAACCCAAAGAAGTTCAGGAAAACCCCATTGACCTGCTGCTCCACTTCAAAGTGGAAGCAAAGATTGATATTCTGAAGGCGGGTCAACAGGTTCTCATCCTTGTTCACAAAGCTCCATCGTGCTTGAACTAATCCAAGTTCAGGATTCCCCTGAGCCATCCAAAGATTCAAAACTACTATCAGATAGATGTATGGTAGCTTACTGGAATTGAATCAACAGAAAATTGGTACCTGCTAGAATTGAACCAGTAGAGCAGACAGTTCTTACCTCAAAATGTGGGATAGTTTTCTTCAGAAAATCAGAGCTTGGTTGGAAGTCCGCGTCAAAAATGGCAACAAATTCATAGTTCTTGACATAGTCACAGCTCATTGCAGACTTGAGGTTCCCAGCTTTATACCCGGTCCTCAACACCCGATGCCGATAGACAATGTTCACACCCTGATGGCTCCACTTGGAAACTTCTGCTTTGATCAACATTTGAATGCTTTCGTCGCTCGAATCATCGAGCACCTGTATTAGAAATTTATCCCTAGGCCAGTCTAGCTGGCAGGCGGCTGAAATCGACTGCTCGTAGACCTGTCACAAGAACAATCCTATCATCCACAACCTAATGAACCAGCAAACTACAAGCTGCATAAACAATTCATCTCTTTACCTCCTTTTCGTTGCACATAGGAATTTGAACGAGCACCATTGGGTGCAGATACCCTGAACCCTTCCTAAATGGGTCCCCTTCAATCCTTGGCTTGATCTTCTTGAGCTTAATCCAGAAGCAACCCAAGCACAGGATGAGTCGGTCCAAGGATTGGACGACGAATAGAAAAATGCAAGCTTTGGACAAGAACTCGATCGGCCGCCGGATGTAGTCTGCTCGGAATGACATCCAGGTAAGGTACGCCAACTGCGCCCACCCCTGAATCTCCTCCACCTCCGGCACATGCAATTCAGGCACAGTCAAATTCGGCCTCTGGAAATGCCACCCATTCCAGTAGGCCGCCAGCTCCACGGCGAGCGCGAGCAAGGAGAGCGCCAAGAACCCCTTGATGAACCTGTAGAGCAGCCAGCCCCTTCCGTGGCCGGGGCCCTCACCGGCGGCGGCGGCCCGCCGGAACCGCTTCGCGACGGCCGACGGCAGCGCCCAGGCGACGGCGGCGAGCGAGGCGAGGCACCCGGCGGCGCGGTGTGCGCGGAGGAGCAGCACCCAGGTGAACTGCTTGGCGCTCCGGCCCCGGCCCTTGTCCAGGGGCGGCACGCCGGCCCGGAGCGCCTCCGCCTCGGGCCCGTCGATCTCCACTACCGAGTAGTTGGGGTTCTCCATGGTCACCACCACCGGCGTTCCCCGCCGGACATCCCTCCCCCACGGGTGGGCCAGGCCCGGGCCCGGCGCCATTGCCGCCGCCAGGAACAGGTGGCACGAACAAGCACTCGAGAAACACCAGCAACACTGACACTCTGAAGCAAGCACGGCTTCTCTTTTATGTTCTCACTTGCACTCGCCGTCGCTGCCGCCAAGTGCGACGCGAAACGAGCATCTCTGGCATCGACAAACCGCCTCCGGCCGTCTGGGTACGCGGAATGCAGCTGCTCGGATGGAATCAATTGGATTCTCAGCTGCTCCCAGAGCTCCTAACCTTCCACCGCCGCAAGAAAGAGAGGGGCGAAGCGGTGGTAGTGGAGCTCAGCGGCATGTGTGCTTTTTAATGGACGGCAACACACATCCTCTCTCTCCTCCTTTCTCCTGTTCCTCGCCTGGAGAGTGGAGACGAGTGCCGGCAGCCGGGCACCTCGTCTCCCTTCTCTCTGCCCCACACACGACACACCCTCTCGCTCACGTCCCTTTCCAGAGCTCAGAGGTGAAGAGCTGAAATGTGAATCACTGATGAATGTCCAGTTCCCCAAATCATTCCTCCCTGCACTGGTCCAAGAAAAGCAGCAAGAGAACAGGAACAAGGAACCCGTGCGCAAAAGGCCAGGCCCTTGTTTAGCCCTTCTCAGTAGTTTCCTTCAAACTTTGGGGTTCAAAGTTTAGATTCTGACGTTGTAACGTTATTGTAGCATTTCGTTTGTATTTATAAATAATTATCTAAATATTTATTAATTATGTTTAAAATATTTGTTTCGCAAAGTACAACAAAACTGTTTAATTAGTTTTTAATTTTATCTACATTTAGTACTCCATACGTGTACCGATATTTTGATATGATGTGAATCTTCTTTCTGCAAAAAGTCTCATCACATCACATTAAAATACCGGCGCATGCATGGAGCATTAAATATAGGTAAATAAAAAACTAATTGCATAGTTTTGATATACACGACGAGACGAATCTTTTGAGCCTAGTTAGATCACGGTAGAACAATAATTACCACAAAACAAACGAAAAGTGCTACAGTGCGCTACAGTGTCCGATGTGACTTTTCTACCACCCTTTTCGCCAGATCTAAACACAGCCAAGGACAAGGAGTTAGTTCCCAAATTACATCCCCAAATTTCACTATGCAAAAAAAAAAATTTCATCACATCAAAATATCGGCACATACATGGAGTACTAAATGTAGATGAAATCAAAAACTAATTGTACAGTTTTGTTGTACTTTACGATACGAACATTTTAAGTCTAATTAATCAATATTTGAACAATCAAATATAAACGAAATATCACAGTGACGCTACGGTAGAAAAGTCCCAACTTTGAACACTCAAAGTTGGGAACTAAAAGGCCAGGATTTCTCTTCCTCTATGAAAGAGAGGATTTTGGGGAAAGAAACCGGACGGATTTATATTCTATCAAAAAGCTACCGGGAATTCCGATCCTGAAAGCTTGCAGCTGCCACGTTGCCTGGTGGCATTTGGTAAAGAAATCCGTCGGGTCCTATTGATGATGATGTGACGGTCGATATAATAACCGGTCAACACATTATTTGTTTTCAAAATTAAGGGTAAGGTCTTGCACCCATAACACTATAAATCTAAAAAGATGGCTGAATTTTCACATTTAACCTCTATTTGTGATCAGCTACCCTAGGTCTGGCTACTAACGGTGAGCAAAAGCTCTTCTCCTCTCCACATCCATTGTTTATCTACCTTCACAACAGATTCTTCTTCAACAAACAGAGGTACCTACGTGTTGTAAGGCTACAGTTAGTTTAATCTAATAATTTACTCCCACCGTCTCTAAATATATGTCGTTTTCGCTTCCTGAAAAACATCTTTGATCGAATATATAAAAATATATATTAATATTTATGATACATAATAAATATCATTAGATAGATATTTGAATCTAGCTTTTTAATAAATTTATTTAAAGATTAAAATGTTGCACATATTTTCTACAAATCGAAGCAAAATTATGGCACGGAAACCAACGACGACAGT
The DNA here is from genome assembly GCA_033239725.1 of Echinochloa phyllopogon. Taxonomy (NCBI): domain Eukaryota; kingdom Viridiplantae; phylum Streptophyta; class Magnoliopsida; order Poales; family Poaceae; genus Echinochloa; species Echinochloa phyllopogon. Next base: position 40,038,602 of record BTCW01000002.1, on the reverse strand, counting down.
TATTTACGGACGGAGGGAGTATATATTATGGTCTTCTTGAGATTTTTTTTTGTTTCTTCGATAAAATTGATTTGTTTTATCTGAAATTTATGTGTTATTTTTATAAAATTCCTACGTTTTAAAGGAGACTTAAAATTATTAGCGGCTATGATTAGAAATCTTTTATGTTAACGCTGCAAGCCAGCGCGCAGTAAAGACAGAGAAGCGGACAGCAGGAACATGGCAGCCTATTTCGGAGCTTTCGGCGAGGCAAAGGACCAGTGCTTCCACTCCTGGCGCAGTGGCGTTCTTGTTGCTCCCCTTTATTATATCGTTTTCTGTTGTTTCCTCCCCATACCGTTTGGTCTGATGGCGGCATGGCATGGTGCAGGGGAGATTTTTGTCATTTTGAGTTGGGTGCTCATGGCTCACGGACACCGGCCACGCACGGGGGCTCACGAAGAGCAGGAAACGAGAATCGCCACCCATGATCGTAGCCTTCGCCCCGTGCGCGCCGTGACTTGGCTTGGCTTTGGCTACGGGACACGCGAGGCCACCATGACACGGACGTGCCAACCGATGCGGCGCATTCGCTTCTCGTTTCTCCCCGGCCAACGCCCGCGGCCCGCGGGAGCGAGGCGCTTTTCGTTTCTCCCCGGCCGCTCCAGCCGTGGATGGCTCGCTCGCGTGCCGACGCGACGGGTGCCGCGCGTGTGTTTGCCGGCCGGATGATCATCGATGCCTCTCGTGCTCTCCACAAACGACGGACCCCCGGCCGGCGTCCATTCCCGTTGCCGTTGGCCTAAAGCCGCTTTCCGAGCCGGTCCAAAGCGGGCACAAGAACAGATAGTTTATGGAATGTGCTCGAGTGATCCGAGGCAGAGAACCCGTGCTCCTCGCAAACACCTTTCCGCCGTGCTCATGAGTCAATGGCCCTCCCAAATACACTGCTCCCTCCGTCCCACAAAGACTGTCCATCTGAGTTTGTCCTAAGTCAAACCATCTTATGTTTGACTAAATTTATGTCATAACATGTATGGAGTATTAAATGTAGATGAAATCAAAAACTAATTACACAGTTTTGTTGTACTCTGGGAGACGAACATTTTGAGCCTAATTAATCAATTTTTGGATAATTTTTCACAAATACAAACGAAATGCTACAATAGCGTAATGATTACGAAGTGACATCTTACTCCCAAATTCACCCTCCCAATTCTAACATCTAAACACCACCGGTGAGTCATGAGTCAAAAAGTCGCCGATCACTACACGCGCTACGGACGCATGCACGATTCTTCTCAGTCCTTTTGCTATAGCTAGGAAAAGAAGGAACACAAGGTAGATAGGTAATGCGTGCCACACCACACGGCGTTCCTGAAAAAGGTTTCACCTCACCACCACGTCGCGTGCCGTGCTCCTTTATCTGAAGGCTTCTTTCTGTTTTTATTAATTTTGATCGAAGAAGAGCTCGTCTGCAGTTTCGCTCTTCACCACGCGAGTCGATCTCTGCTCTTCAGGTTCGAATTCGTGTTCCGAAACGGATGGCGTTGTTTAGGCCAGCCTTTTAGACTTTTTGTTATCCTCTCTGGTAATAATCTATCCACCGCGTCCCTGTCACGCTGTTGGAGTGATGGAGCACCCGGCACCGGCAGGTGGTACGTTGCAGTCATCTCAGCCAATGTGTGCGTGCATCCATCCAAGCCTGTCAAAGCTAGGGATGGACTATCCGGCCTGCCAAATGCTGATAGTCATTCAATTTCGGCCTCAACCCGAAAACCCTGCTACGAAGAAGTTTTCGAAGTTTTCCATAGAGCCCATATGTCCATCGATTGTGGCCTACCAGTGGCCCAGAAGGAGCTTGGCTACTGACAGCTCGGCCCCACAACGTCGGCCCACGAACGCCTACAAACTTTACGGAAGTCGGCGTCGGCCGGACCGTCGCCGTCGCCATCGACGCCTGCCGCCTTCCGGCATTGGCTCCGCCGCCCGCCGGACGCTTCAAGTAAATCAGCTGCCCTGCTACCTGCGTTCCGCCGCGTAGCCCTAGTGAGTCTCGCAGCCTAACAGCCTAGTCTCTCACTCTCTTGCAGACGCGGCCACTGTCCTGGGAGTGTGGAGTCCTGGCCGGCTGACCGGAGAGTGGAGAGAGCCGCCGCGGGGCGCGCCCGCGGAGGAGTATGAGATCAGGGGGCCGGACCAGGTCGTTGCTTCCGGGGTTCGCTCCTCTGCTCTTAACCTATGAGGCGGCCGCTGAATTTTGCTTCGTACGGACTACGGAGATGGCTCTCCCTCTGAGCGACCAGTAGGAGAATGAAGCAAGGGTCCGATTGAGGTGAAGCTCTCCACCCCAAGGGAAGGTTTATTCTGGTTTCCCACTACGATTTGCACCAATTAATCAACATTTCATTCTTCTTCAGTTGATCATCAGTGACAATAACTTTGGTGGGCAGTTGCCACCTGCGATTTCTGTTTCTTGCGAAAATGCCAGCGTTGCCAATAAGTGGGATCCTTCAGTTTCTTACATTCTATTCAAACTGCAAATACAAGCCTGTTTGAACCAATACCGATGCTTCTAGGCTAAGTGTAATATGCTGAAATCTCGATTGAAAAAAAAACTGCTCTGGCAAGCTTAATAATTCAACTGGCTAAAATCGAGCTGAACGCGAGCTTGGAATCATTTCACCTCTGTAAATGACAAGTGAGCCATTGCTCATGACCTTGTTTCTTTGTTCACGTGTCACTCTGGTTCTGGCTTCTTCTTGGCAATGGCCTTTTCCATCTAAACCTTCTTTATTTTCTTCTTGCGGCAAGATTTGATCCGAGCCGCCATTTCCAGGCTCTATTTGTTTGTTTTTGCAGAAATAGATTATCAAGGCAAACACGAGAGAAGTAGTTGAGGCAACTCCAGTAGCAATGATGGGTCCTGCAAAGTTGCCAAAGGTGAGGCTACCTGAACCAGAGATGGTGCCCACATTTTTGCAGTTATTTTGATTTCCTATCCATTTTTTCTCGAGTTGAATGATAGTGTCTCCCCCTGTTATATTGAGGATTGCTTGTGAGATGTCACCGATTATAGGGGATCCCTTCTGAAGAGCCTGTAGAAGAGGATAACACTTTTGTAAAACTCATGCACTCCATCAGACTATTACACATTGATGTACAAACCAGAATAAAGCTGAATTTGAACTTGTTTATCCCAAAGTGAAGAACTTAATAAGCACAGTTGAACTTACGTATCCAAAACCAGCAGTCTTATATATTGGTCCAACCATGGTGTATCCCTTGCAGTGCTGTGCAAGAAATAACTTGATGTATGGGATTTCATCAACAAAGGCAGCAACACCACCATTCTTGCTTCCCCTGGAAAGTGCATTGTGATAGTGTCCAGGGGTGTCATAGGGCTTGATCTTTGATTTGTCAAAACCGAGTTCTTCCAAAAGACCCTTGATGTAGGAACCACGGCCATACCCAACGCATTCTCCAGTTTTTAGGAGTTCGTTGACATTTGTTACAGTTGGTTGCAGCTGTTGCACAGTTAGCATGGATGCTAAGCTTGCAGTGTAGCTTGACTTAAGTAACAGAAGAAAAAACACCCATATGAACAATACGATCCGAGAGATAAAGCGTTTCACCTTCTCTTCTGCAGATATTACATTACAAATTAATATAATTTTCAAACGTCTTAAATTAAATTTTTGAAAAGAAAAATTAATTCACAAAACTCAAGATTTATTGATCTTAAATACACATATATGTTGTAAGCTAATCTTTCTTGCATTCCTAAACTTGTACATGCTTGATATTTCTTTATACGAGATTTAACCCCCTATTTGGGCACATGTGAGTTGTAAGAGGTGTCCTATGAACTTAACATATTTAGTGGAAACCATTAAAACAATGCACAAGTTCAAAAAATGTATATGTAAGTCATAATCTCCATATTTTGCTAATCTTTACATACATAATCTGTTCCATCTTTTTTCTTTTCAAAAATCATACTGTTTTGCTCTAAGACATGACTAGTGAACTCGGCGCATTGAGCGGATACCATATGAAAAATACACATTTCTTTTTTCAAGTTGTGGAATTTTACTGTATGAAACTCTTACCAGGAAAAGGGCATATCAACTTGATCATTATGCTGTAACTATCTACTATCTTACAGGAAAAAAATGTATTGTGATAACAAGTGCACTTAACTGTCTTTAAACAGTGAAAAATATATCATTGTAGCTAGTTGTTGGGGAATTGGACCATGAACATTCTTGTTGTTTCCTAGAAGCTCCAACAACCATATCACAATGCCTGTGTAGAGAAAGAGTACGATGGTCCCACACCACATGCCAGGCGTTAATGGCTTCAAGAAAATCCATGTATTCTTGTTTATGCTTTCCCTTACGGGAACAATCATCGCTATCCCTGATTCAGTGTATGGCAGAGTGAAGTCGACGTACAAACTTCTGTTGTACCTAATTGTTATGTCTCCAACTGCTATATCGTACCTCTGTAATGGTGCCAAAGAAAATTCTTTAACCAATGCAAGAGTATGAAAACCTATATAGTGCCTGTACAGACTATATTACTGCCCATCATTTCATGCTAAATAAATGGAACAATAACTACTACCAACTGTGTAAGCTCACAAAAGGAGCTCAGATTTGTTTTCTTGTATTATGGCATTTACATCATTCACTACACTAACAAGCATCAGAATAGCCGAAGTAGTTTTAATTGTATCTGAAGTAACAACATGCTATATGAAATGTCAGGTATTAAAAAGCAGAAATTTGTGGAACTTAAAAAAAAATTTGACCATGATGGGAGACTCCCACCAGGTTTTGGTCTAAGATCCCGTGCTTCGAACCCGGGTTGGGATGGGAGTTTCTACAACTCCCGGAGTTCAACGCTCTAACTGGTCCACCGCGAGAAGCTTGGCGAAATTTGTGGGTTTGACTTGAAAAGGGCAAACTTGCAAAGTCATTCTTACCTTAAGATAAACTTGGTTGACAAAATCATCGTAGCTTGAACTTCCATTCTTTGTGGTGTTAAATACTACATATTCGTAAATCAGTGCATAAGGAAGTCTCTTTACCGCCTCTTCAAATATATCAATTGCAAGGCCACTTGCTTTAACCAAACCTGTAAGGGGGTCTTCATCTGCATCTATGTATTCTGGATAGCTTCCACCTATGGCTATACCAACTTGTAACTTCTTCCCATTTGTTGGAATTTCCCAGCCTCTAGGCACTTCTGTTGATTCTCCTGGCCAAATCACAATATTCAAATTATGTGCGGTGCTCCAGTATGTTGTGTTTGATTTCCTTCGATCTAACTGCTGTGAAATTCCATTCTGTGTGGTCCAAAACCCAATTACTCTATGTGCTTTTCCAACTACATTTATTATCTGAAACATTGAAACTTGCAGCTGCCCATCTGAAAGGTCAAAGTAACCACTTAAGCCTTCAAACTTTGTTTGCAAGATCGCCTTTAGGACTGCTGGACCATTTCTTGAATTTTCTAAGGTTTCTAAACTTGTGGAGTTTTTCAGTGCAGATGGTCTGTGAAAATTTCTTTCAGTAACCTTTGCCTTTTCTGCTGCTTGTGCTACCGCCCAGATTGTATCATAGCTCCATAGTCCAAAGATGCTTAACTTCATTGTTGATTCATCTGGATGATCATTTCGGAACCTCATATACCATCTCATGGTGAAATTGTCAAGTTCCGTTGATTTAGGTATGTAGAACTGGACCCCCAAGGCACCACTCATTGCTTCCACGACTGAAGGATTTAGTGAGTCCATGAAATTTGCTAGTGCATCTGTCACGATCCAAACAAATCCTTTGGTCATCATCCCAATTTCCTTGGCTTTTGTGAAGAAGAGGGAGCCCAAGGAGGAGGACATGTGCACAACAAAGACCCTTGTTTGCATTGTCATAAGCTTGTACAGTTCTTGGGTAATTTGTTCACCGGTTGCTGATTCATCTATCGCACTCCGATAAGAAATGTGAGCATCTATTCCTTCAAGGACATTGACAAGGTCTGGTATAATACCTCTACCATAATCGTTGTCTACGTAGATAGGCACCACCTCTCTCCATCCATAGGTCTTGATTATGGAGGCAATGCTACTCACTTGTGCAGAGTCATGCGCTGTTGCTTGAACAAAATATGGAAGACTACGAGAATGTAAAGATGCGCTTGTTGCTGTGAATGAGATAACTGGGACTTGGCACTTGTTTCCGAGAGCTGACACAAATACAGCTTGAGAAGATTTCTGCGGGCCAATGATAGCTTGGACATTGTAGTTCTCCAGCAAATCAAGAACTGTAGAATTGCACACAGAGACAGGCTTCAACTTTTGATGGAAGCAAATTTCTTGTATTCAGAAGCTGTGTACCCAGAATTCAATAGCTCTATCATAATAGCACTCAGAGGGATGGATTGATCACTAGAATATAATTTATTCACTACACGGTTTAATAATAATTTATAGCACGAAACTTAGCATACCCTTATTAAGGTCAAATTGGCTATCATATCAAATCAACCCAAAGCTACAGTTAAATTACAAAAATACGACACCATGCATAGTTTTGTTTCCTCCCCTTTGATGTAGTACCAGCAGTGAAGGAACTCTAGGGATTGCAACAATTAGGTGCCACTAGATATAAACATATATATCATGTTTTCCACTGCATAGGTGGTTTTCGATACACTGAGTATGAGTGCCAGTGCTTTGTAACAGTAATATTTAAGAAATCCCACATATTTGTCTAATGCATCAATGCAGCTTGTTTTCTGCAAACCTCTGCAGATTCCTTCTAGGCACATGTCACTTGTTTATAATTGCCCCCATTTGTTACCACTTAGTTATAGAGTTGGCTGCATTATAAATTGGCGAAACTAAAGCCCTTTTACCTCTTTTTATGTTTATACTCTGTGCAACAATTTAAATGGAGTAGAGCAGCTTTATATACTCCCAAATTATTTTGTATGTTCAAAAGACGAAACTTCTGAAATAGTATGTGCGCAAACTGTACATAATGAAATAACACATGTACTCTGACCTGCAGAGGCAGCTTGGACGTCATCACTCATGGAGTCCCTGACATGGAGGACAAGCCGCGTGGTGTAGTTTGGATGGGCAGCATAGAAATCTTCTACAGCGATTGAAATGCATGTATGTGCCACCTTTCCCACCGTTGTCCCCAAATCAAGTACCACTCCTACATGGAATTCTTCTGCTTTAATGTTTTGACCGACTGCAGTGCTGAATGCCAAGAATAGGAACATTGTGATCCTAACCCTTGTTGCCATCTCTTGAACCGTGAGGTTTGCAATAGAATCTTTCTGCATTGATGCATTAAATATAGTTGCATAGGTTGCGTGTCTCTCTCATGTTAGGGTGTGTTTGGGTCCACCCAGATTGTGGAATCTGTGTGTTTAAAAGCTGACCCGACCCAAACAGGTTAGTTCTTGGTGCAGCCTCCTCTCTTTAGCTTTTACCAGTCTGTGTATAACTTTTAAAACATCTAGCTGATCTAAATAGGCCAGCTTTTGGTCAATCTTTTACAACAATCCACAACAAGCTACTTTCTCCGCTTCAAATTATAGATGTTTTGGTATCTGTAGATATGGTATGTAGAAGCTATGTATGTAGAAAAATTATAATAACATACAATTTGAAACGAAGAAAATGGCTTTTTCACAATCTCAGCGGATAGAAGCCATTCCTTGTTGAAGTGAACCTTAGTCAAGCCTTTGTATTTCCTTGCAATTCCGAGAATTTGTTTTTTTTTTGTTTTCCTTGATCGGATTGTGTCGTTTTCTTTGCAGTTGCCACGAGAATCTGTTTGTTTGGAAGTTTCTTCCAGGCTGGTGGCTCAGCTCTCGTCTTACATTCAAAAGGCTCCACTACTTATTTGGGGTGGCAAATATTTGCTCCTGTCTCGTTGAAGCGGCAAGTGGGGTGCATGCAATTTCGGACTGGTGTAGCCGTGTGGCGAGCTGAAGACCTGTAAGTAGCGCCGCAGTCTTGTGTGGGTGCAAATGCTAGTGAAAGTTCCCTGTAGGAGACCGGATCTTCTCCGTGCTAAACCTTGACGCCGCAGAGTATGAAGTCTGATCGTCACTGCGCCACGCATTTTGACTGAGGGAATGCTATATTTCTGGTTTTGTCTTTTTGGTTGTCTTAGAAGGAAAACTTTGGTGGTAGTTACCGACTTACCGTGGACTTTTTGGGTGAAGATTTAGTAATTTGGGTGGTAATGACATTGACACACATTATGTGGTCCATGCTTTAGGGCTTGTTTGGTAGAGTTCCATCTGATTCTGATTCTCTGTGAGAGATGATTTTCCGAGAAAAGTGATTATGTGGCTGGAAGTGATCTCTTTGATTATTTAGCATAAACTGTCAAAATCATGAGGAAGAATCGCTTCACATAATCAAGAGGAGCTATTTTTTAAGCTCCTAGGCTCTTAGTTAATTTCAGAGAATCACTTCACAGGATCAGCAGAAAATCATTTCTTTCAAAAACTGTTTGACAGAACTCCTCCTAGATTCATCAGAGAATCATCTTTGGGAGCTCCATCTAACCGGCCTTATTTAGGGCCTGATTTGCTTCCTTCCGATTCTTAGCTTGCCCTTAGGCCTTCTCCAACATGTACTGTACACTAGCTCATAACATATTCTATTCGATGAATAGTGCCTAGATTCTTGCACAAATCTCTTCTCCAAGCGCTAGCTCATGCGTCTGTCTCTCTCACTGCAGCAGGTACGGAATGCTAGTGTCCTGCTTTTCTACTGTATCTTGGAGATAGCAGCCGGCTCAACTGAGGGAGGAGGCCTTAGCCCCATCCGTCGGGGTGGTCCCCTAACTCTAGCCGCCACCTCCCTTCCATTCTCCTATGGAGCAAAGTATTATAGCAGGCTGTAAGAAGACTAAATCCTATGTGGAAGAGGGAGAATAGAAGAGAGAGAAGAAAGCTGGTGTTTTGTTCGCAGCCGGCTGAAGCACGAGAAGGACATCTGCTGGTGGGCCTGTAAAGCACCATGCGCCAGCTTGCAGCCCGCTGCTGCCGCAATTACTCCATGCCGGCACCGGTGTCCGCTCCCCACCCTCCCCGCGCCACGCGCAGCTGTACTCACGCAGCCGTCCCCCCACCCTCTGCCATGCCGAATCCATGGCTGCTCCCCGCGCTGCACGCCGCTATCCCCCGCTGGCTTGTCCCCCGCTGCAGCCGCTCGCGCGTGAGAGAAAACTTGGCACCGACACATGGGGTCAGGGGCAAAGTCGTCTTTTTCTATGGTGAAGGAATGACATTGATGGGAAAAAATTAGAATTTTTGTGACACTGAGGAAAATTTGTGAGAATTTATAGACCGAGGGAAGTGGGTCTAATTTTTGTGGCACTGAGAAAATTGGCTCCGATACAAATTAAGTACCACTCCTACATGGAATTTTTCTAGTTTACTTTCTGTAACCATTTGGGCAATTGCATAGCAGAATGCCAAGAACAGGAGCATTGTGATCGTAACTGCTGTTGCCATCTCATGAGGGATGTTGTTTGCAAATAAATCTCTATGCACTGGTGTGCTACTTATAGATGAATCTGATCTTGCTTATTCTGGAAAAAAGAAGGAAGCTCCATGTTCGTCGTGTTAGTTGATCAAGTCTTCATAAGACTACTTGACTTTGATTTGATTAAAATTTGTCTCTCGTTTGCTGTTCCTGTCGAGAAAAGTGTTTGCTCACCCTGCGGAGGTTTTCTTCCCTATCTTTTGCAAAGGCTCGACAACTGTGGCTCTGCTCTCCTGTTACTTTTCAAAGGCTCCACTGCCTTTGAGGTTACCGTCTGATGGTGTCATTTTAGTTTTCCTCTCACTAACCATTTACTCGACTGAATGTTAGAATAGTAAGCTGATGACTGGTTTGCTTTCTCCTCCCTGCAGGCTGCGGTGGTATCCATGTTCCCTGAAATGAAGCAACGTCTTGCACTTGCACGGTATTGCATGGTGAGTGCAAGTGAACTTCCATGAAATTCCGTTGGCGATGTATATTACTAGGACTGGGACTGGGAGGCTAGATTTTTCATGCGAAGGAGGTAACAGAGCAAGTCAGCATCTTTGAAGTAACGTGGTACGACTGTATGAGTACAAGATATGTATATATCTGGAGCTGTAGAACGTTGGACTGAGAGGTGGTTATGCCTTATAAATATGCACAGTTATACATCCTAAGTCTCATTTGAATATAGAAATTTCGTTTTGCTAAAAAATTATGAAACTTGTTTCTTATTTTTCATAAAATCAAGCAATGTAGGTTAAAAATAATATGAAATCAATTTCATTTTTGTAAAATCATGCTCTATATTTAGGTGCCTAATTTGTAGCTATTTATATCTTCTACTGTCATCGTATTTTTTTTGCTAGTAGCTATTCTTATTATCAATTATCATTAATCGATGTTGATGACCGAGACTATGTAAAAGGACAATCGATGCTCTCCAGGTCGCTTCAAGACTTATCAGACTACTAGAATAATAATAAGAGCAACTACTAGCAAAAAAGCAAGGCGTATAAGATCTAAATATTTAAAAGTTAGATACTAAAAGTGCATGATTTTAGAAAAAATGAAAGTAATTTCGTATTTTTTATCTAAAAGAAATTTTCTATGACATGGCAACAAATTATTTTATAAAATATATTATATTTTATCTAAAACAAATTTAATTGTATATATATTTTATAAAAATAATATTATTTGATAAAGTCTATTTGATCAGTCGAACTATCTTGCAAAGTCAAGTTGATCTCCCTCAAAGCTGACGTGGCACCATGTAGGACGGTTAAGGACAAAATCGGAAGCTGACGTGGCACCATGTAGGACGGTTAAGGACAAAATCGGACTTTTTTTCAGGTGAAGGAGGTCATATGTCTAGTTTTAGGAGTCCAAGGAGTCCGTTCAGATAGTTTTTGAGTCTAGGGTAAAAGTGCAAACTCGGCCCATTGTTTAAAGAAGTAAATAAGACTTTTTTCGTGTTAAAAAATGTGACTTTTCTTTTCTACCATTAATAATTATCTCACTCCTATTTATTTAGACATGGAGGTTGTTGATCAATGCAGATAATTATCTATTTTAAAAATTAAAAAAATAGTTACGACTAAAATTGCAGTTTTTTAGATTCTTTTAATCTCAGAATTGAACTGTATATATTAAACGGACAAACGGACCGAGAACGACACAATCCGTACGGCCCATGTCCGGCTTTGTAAAGCCCAGCCCACTAACTCCCGAGCCCGTGTCTTAGCGTTTGCTTCGGCACCTTCAGGGCCGCTTCCGCCATGGCGCCGCCGCAAAGCCTCACCGCCGTCGCCACCCTCGTGGCCGCGGCCACTGCCGTCGTCCTCTCAAGTAATATCGAGCTCTTCCCTCAACCCTAGCTACGCGCGTCAAACACTTTCGTCTCCTCCCTCATCGACGTGCCTGTCCCGCAGGCCTGCTCTACAGGCGAAAATGCGGTCGCCTGGCCGCGCGGGTCCGGGAGCTGGAGGCCGCGCTGGAGGACGCCAAGGAGAAGTCAGCCTCCGAGCGCCGGGGTAGGGTGCGTGCTCAGCAGGTGAGATGGCCGCCCTGCTGCGCGGCAAGCTGTCGTGCGTTCAGGCTTTGTACTCTTTGGTCCGAAGCTCATATGCTGCTGATTGCTGAATCCTGCCTCTTTTTTGCAGTCATTGAGGAGCGCTCTGAGCGAGCGGGAGCCCCGCTCCGACGAGGTGAGGCCGGCCAGGGCTGCCACTGCCGCTCCGGCATCCTACCCGATGGCGCCCATCGGCATCGTCCAGTCCTGCTTCTCCACTAGGTGCTGTCTGCCTTCGATTTTGTTTCCATTTCCCATGCCTTATAGCATTCAGTCAATTTCTTGAGTAGTAACTGGAGTGAGTCATTGGTGAGTGGTGAGTGAGTGATTCTGCAGAAAGAAGAAGAAGCAGAAAAAACTAGAGTTAGTGATTGCTGTTGATGTATCCATGGTGAAACCAAGCTTTGGACCTAAGTTTGTTGCTTGGTTGACCTTTCAATTGCAGGAATGGCACACCAAGGCAGCCTTTGGTGGTGACACTGGCCAGAGCAACCGTGGCGCTTGATCCAGCCCGAGTCCCGGCAGCAGCGCTGGAGGGACTAGCTAGTTACTCGCATTGCTGGATCCTTTACGTTTTCCATCTGAATACTGATCTTGATAAAATGTGGAAAGATCCTGTTAGGTCCAAGTTAAAAGCAAAGGTACGGTTGTGTTCTCAGTCCTTCGGTGGCTTCCTTTTCAAATGAAAAATAAATTCTTTTAAATGTTGTAGTGTATAGGACTGAACTTATGAAATCTTCTATTTTTCTCGTGGAAGGTAAGGGTACCGAGATTGAAAGGGGGCAAGATGGGGGTTTTGGCAACTAGATCGCCACATCGTCCTAATCCAGTCGGACTCAGTGTAGCAAAGGTAAGAATTGTTGAGTACAATTTAGCCTTCCTCTTTTTTCTTTTTTCTTTTCCTTATGGCCTGTGCGGTACAATTGTTGAAGTGAAATGGTTCAATGTCTGTCTCCAATTGTTACTGATTTCTGGAACACATAGAGGATATTGGTGTTATGATGGGAAATTGAGAACTTTTAGGTAGACAATAATTGTAATGATCACTGCTATCTATATGTTGCTTGTTATCTATCGTGGGAAGGATGGGTTTGCACACAGATTTCACCAGATACATGCTCTTCAGAAAGGTTTCCTTGCGACCAACACATGCTATTGCGCCACTTAAACTATAAGAAAGGCAACTAATATGTTGATCGGATTTTTTCCTCATTTTTGTATGCCGTAGTTTGAATATTTCTTATCCACTTTGGACTATTGCCTAGTTATATTGATCTTGTTAAGCATTTTAGTGCCTGTTGAGTTTTTTCATTTCAACCTTTTACAGGTGGAGGCAGTGGATGGGCATGCTATTTTGCTTTCTGGAGTAGATTTGGTTGACGGCACGGTATCACTTTAAGTGCTTATATGCAATATACAGAGGATGGTATAATTTAGCAATGTCAGCTGTGAGTTCTTCCTAATGCGTTAATCCCCTATCGACAGCCTGTGCTTGATATTAAGCCATACCTGCCATATTCTGACAGTGTTAAAGGTGCAGTTGTTCCCAGTTGGTTAGAGGTATTTGCTACATCGCATCTCAGTTCACTCATTTCTCATCTCATAAAAATTAAATTCATTTTTCTCATTTTTTTTAAAAAAAATTGTCGCCTTTTCTCGATCTCCTTCATTCTGTACCTGAGTAGACAGCACATGATGGTTTCCAAATACCCTTATAAATGCTAATTAGTTATTTATCTCATGGACATATTCTTACAATCAGCACTCTACACTTGGTAAAATTTTTCTGCTGTGATGTGGGGTTGTGTGTGAGATTTGGACCTGCTGTGTTAGGCTGAAAGCTCACTTACTTAGTTGTGATGGTGAAATGGCACGCAAGATCTCATAGGCTGCATTCGAGGGAAAAAAAAAGAATCCCATAGTCTCTCTCTTTTTGTTCTATTGTCAAATATATCACCATGTAAAACATTTATACATCGAACCTTCATGCAGCAGGCTTGCTTCTTACCTTGTATTGAAATGCTACAGTTGAGTTACCTTCATTGTTCACCACCTAGTAATGTTAAAGAGACATGTTAAATATTTTGTGGAAACAGGCTGATGGTGCATTAGGCGTGGAGTCTATCCATTTTTCTGAACACTTCATTTCTGCGCTTTCCACCATCTGGATGCATGCAGTAAGTGATACAATTTTGTTTAATTCTTATGTGCTGACTGCTGAGGAACGAGTAAATTGCAGTTTCTTTTATCAAAAGATAAGAAGTGTCACATTAGGTCAGCCGCAATATACCAATTGTGCCTACAATTAAAAATATATTTATTTGTTTCAGCAGAAGCAGTCGCTGTACGCTTCAGCAGATGAGTTCCAGGATCTGATCAAGCAGGTCCTCTCCTGGGACATCAGGTCGATCTCACAGCGGATCCGCCCCCACCAAGCCGATGCCGGTGACCATCGTGGCGAAGAAGCTGATGAGGACCACGGTGACGGAATGTGCAATGGCGTCGTCTACCACCTCCATCTCGAAGGCATCGATGTGTCGTACAGGATAGACCAAGGCTCCAACATCGTCGTCGAGGACGCGGCCCTCCTTCCCGGTGCCACCGGAAACCAGAACCGGCACGGTTACTTGGCGTGGAGGGATAAACTTGGCAGCGGCGTTTTGTAGCATGGCCAGTCGGATCTCTGCGTTTTCCTATCGTTTTACGGAATTCGTGCTATAGTATGCGGTATGCCGTGATGCTGATGAATTTAAATATGATGGTGTCGGATCTCTGAATTGGATTTGGAATGTCGAAATTTCCCCCACTGATTTTGCCCAGGTGCCTTAAAAAAGCTCGATGATTCCCCTATGTTTCACACTTTCACTCGAGCACGAGGCTTTGGTTAGCCTCTCCAGAGCGCGCGGTTGCCAAGCCTGTGCAAAGTGAGAAGGATCGCGGTGGAAGAACACCGGGCTTGCGCGGTCATCGATGAAGAACGGAGCGGAGCGAGCAGCAGCGGGTGAAGAACGTTTTTTTTTGAGAGAACAGGAGGGGAATCCCCTACTGATTATATATTAGAAAAAAGAACAGAAAGCAATTACAGAGTCTGTTTCTAAGGAACAAAGAAAGAAAGAAAATCAAAATTACATCGAAGCGTCTATCCATGCTGACATTGCCAAGTGCAACTGCTCATTTGCTCTAAGCATAGCTAAAGCAAATTCATTCCTGAAACGTGCTCTTACTGCCTGTAATGATGGCTGAATGTTACTGAAGATCAAGTCATTTCTAGCCATCCAAGCCATAAGTATAATTATCTCCATGAAGAATGCCACATTTAACTGTTGTCGGAAAGATACGAGAGCTTCAAATGGGTTGAAATCCGTAACTTGGACTCCTATGAGATCCCAGCATTCTTGAGCAAAGGGGCACTGTAGAAACAGATGCTCTAGAACTTCTTCATTTGGGCTTATGCATAGAACGCAGTCATAGCTTTGAAGGTGCATATTTTTTCTGCGCAGTAAGTGTCTTGTGCTTAATCTATCTTTCATCAGTAACCAAAAAAAACACTTTATGCTTGTGCTGTACACACGATTTCCACAGACACTTAAAACCTGGATGTGTGTCCCTATGCCCCATCAGTTGCTTGTATGCCTTTTTGGAGGAGAAAATACTATTACCCCAAATATAGCTCCATGTATCACTTTCTTCTGTGACTGGCAGATTTTCAATTATTTGAGCTATTTCCAATAGTTGCTGAAAGGCTTCGTCTGATAATGGTAAGTGAAAAATCTGGCTTACATCTGTTGAAATTTTCATGTTCCTTACTGTTATTTCTGGTGCTGAAGCAAATGAGAATAATTCTGGGTAAGCTTGGCTAGGCACTAAACCATTCCATTGGTCATACCAAAAATAGCATGAAGCTCCATTGAAGACAGTTGGTGCAGCTATTCCTTTGTATGTGTCAATGAGCTTCAGCATATCCCTCCACCAAAAAGACCCCACTTTTCTTGTGCTTGGCAAGGTTCCATTATTGTAATAGCAACTCCAGACTAATGCACCCATGGCAGATCTGCTCTGTTGAAGAACTTGTGAAAGTTTTTTAACAAGAGTGCCTCATTTTGTGTTTGCAACCTGATAATCCCCAAGCCTCCTTCTTCTTTAGGTAAACATCAAACCATCTCCCAAGCTGCTTTTGGTGGCTTTTTTGCATTTATATCCGTTCCTCTCCACAGGCAATGTTTCCTGTACTTATCAACTTGTTTGATCACTGTTTTGTGCATTTTAAAGGTACAAAGGAAGAAGGTGGGCAGGGAAGTAAAAACAGAATTTGTCATTTGTAGCTTCCCAGCCTGTGACAGGTACAACGAAGTGCTGAGGAGCCTTTTTTCACACCTTGTAATCAAAGGCATAAATTCCTGGATCCTTGGTCTGGTTGTCCCTAAAGGCAACTGTGAAGGGGAAATTTCCTTTTTTACAACCAAAAGTGTCTGCCAGCAGCGTGTGTCTTTCTTCACTGATGTTGAGAGGTATCATCATAGACTTTGAATAATTGACCTTTAAACCAGTTGTTGCCCCAAAAGCCTGCAGCAAGCTTTTAAGAAAGAACAGTTGTCTTGGGCAACCTTTCATAATAATCAACGTGTCATCTATACTGCAGGATTGGAAAGTCCTCACTTACAGGCAAATCTATTGGAGGCTGTAACAAATCCATCTGCTTAGCTTTATTTATGAGCGTTTGCAAGAAATCCGCTGCCAGAACAAAGAGAAGAGGAGATAGAGGATCTCCTGCCTTATCCCTATTTTGCAATGAAAAGTCTTGCCAGGCACACCATTGAGAAGAACTGCTTAAGTCCCTGAGCTTAGAATTCCTGCTGTCCATTCTTCGCCACTGTTCTTCCACCCCGTGGTTAGTTAGTCTGATGCATTAGAATACTTTTTTCAGGTACCTTTTTTAAAAAAAAATCCAGTTACACTATTGGGATTTGGGATAGCTTCTCAGCTGATCTAACACCAAATCCATCACTTGAGTGAGAGTAGGAAAAATGTATTCTTGTGGTGCAATTGTTAATTTGGCCATGTTTAGATCCTAATTTGGGACCTCCCAATTTGGGAGTAGAGTAATAAATGTGCACTGTAGCATTTCATTTGTATGTGTAAAAAATTGTCCAAAAATTTATAAATTAGGCTCAAAATGTTCGTCTCACAGAGTACAACAAAACTGTGTAATTAGTTTTTTAATTTCATCTATATTTAGTACTCCATACATGCTATGACATTTTGATGTGACGAGAATCTTCTTTTTTATAGTGTATTTGGGGGTGAGAACTTGGGAACTAAGGGGGTGTTTGGTTCTCAGGACTAAAGTTTTAGTCCCGTCACATCGAATGGAAGAATGCTAATTAGAAGTATTAAATATAGATTAATTATAAAATGCATTACATAAGCAAGGACTAATTTACGATACGAATCTATTAAGCCTAATTAGTCCATGATTAGACAATATAATGCTACAGTAATAATTTGATAATTATATACTAATTATAGGTTAATTAGGCTTGTTAGGTTCGTCTCGCAGAGTAGATATGACTTATGCAATTAGTTTTATAATTAGTTTATATTTACTGCTACTAATTGTCACTTATCTAAGGGACTAAACTTTAGTCCGTAGGATCCAAACACAGCCTAAACAAGGCCTTCCATGGGCAAAAAGCTAGGATTAATAATAAACTCTTAATCCTTCATGTCCGACGCGCTATTATAGTACGTATATATTGTTTGAAAACATGGAAAATTCGTTGGATTCATGCGCACGGTCGCTGAGTTCCAAAACCTGATGCGCTCAAGATTACATAGTGGCGGCGATTTGTCGTCGACGAGGAGGTGGCGGCGCCAGTTCGTTCGCCTCTACCACCCGCACCCGCGTCGGATTCGGCAACCCCTCGCCCCTCGGCGCCAACTCACGGCCAAAATCCCCCGGCCTCGAGCAGCCAGGCAAGTGTGTTCATTTCACTGCGCGCGCCCGTGCGTGTGGCTCGCCATTAACTCATTATCGGTCTGAAAAATGTCGCGGTTAATTAGTTTAGTGGGACTACGTCGCCACGCTGCGCTGAATGCTGAGTATGCCATTAGCGAAGGCGCAAACAGTGCCGTGTGAGGAGCCTGGTGCTGGTGCCTGGTGGCGAGGTCGGGGCTGATGTAGCACAGGTGTTTGTTGGAATGCCGCTGCAGTTTTGCAAAATAGAAGATTACGTTATTAGTTTCTGTCAAAATTCCCTCAAAAAAAAAGTTTCTGTCAAAATGGATTACATGCCTAACGAGTGCTTTCTCCCCCAACTCAGCGTTACCGGTCCTTAGTCAGCTTCCCATACACAACGGCGCAAATTAGGTTGGGTTCAAAAATTCATCTGCTCTTTGCGCTAGAGACTAGATGTTAGCATACCATTGAACTTTTTGTTTGATGAGGAGAGGAGCTTTGCTTCCAAGGGCAGGGTTTTAATCAACATGCAATCTGATCAAAATTATTTTGTTTGACGGCCACTTACATAATTTTATCACCTGTAGGCTTCAATCCTTGTCTTACTATGCTACTAGCTGTTCCATGTTAAGGTTTTATGCTCAAGGCTGCTAACCTCCCGGGACGTAGGTTTCACAAGAGTTGGCTTCAGATGGATTACGTTTGCAGGTTGGTAGTCTTTTCTCCCCCATGAATGACATTCCGATCATTTCGCATAACTGTGCTTATCTGTCGACTTCTGTCTGACAGGTGCTCCGCGCCATGATGTTGTATATTTTCCTCAATGCCTTCTCTGGGCTGAATATTTTCTTCGACTCTTCCACGTCCAGCTTCTTCGTCAGGTTCATTATTTTCGCCATCTATTCCATGTTCTTGTTGAGTCTCAATATATTCCTGCATGACTTTTGCTGACCTTTCTTTCCTTTTGTATAAATAAATACCCAAGGCTATCAAGAGTGACAAGGTTGAAGCAACTCCAGTGAGGATGAACAGTCCCCTAAAATCGGCAAGGGTGAGACTTCCTGAACCTGTGATAGTGCCCACATTTTGGCAATTGTTCTTGTCTCCAATCCATTCTTTCTCAATTCGAATCATAGCATCTCCCCCTGTTATGTTAAGGATTTCCTTTGAGATGTCACCAATTACAGGGTCTCTTTTAGCAAATGCCTGTGCAGGAAATGTAAAAACCAGTGAGGCTGCCATGATTATTTGCCAACTTCAAACAATGAAGGGTGAATCAGTAGCTCTTTCTATTTTTTTAAAAAAATATTTCAATCCTCTTATATGTTCAATATTAGATTAACATAAACAATAACTGATATCCTTGTTGGCAATGGCCAGCCCAGGTGAGTTCCCAACTCACTCCTCTCCTCACTCCCCAAGTTCCCAACTCTGAAGAATGTGGAATGGTGCTGCTGAACCGATGAGCTTGCAGCTGCTCTTGTTTTCTTTATACACTAGCAAAAGTCTGTCCTAGTACAAGGATACAGTGGAGTAGGAATACCAACTACTAGTACTATGTACATGACACTACAAGGCATGCTCCCGCCTCTACTGAGTGCACTGCTGCCATATACGGCTGGGCAGTTAGCACTTGAGGAGTTCTACCAACTCCTTTGACTTTGCTAAAGAGAGATCAAGGGGAGCAGAACAATTACTTAACAATTCTTCCCCTAATTGTGATCCTCCTTCTTGATCTCCCCCATTCCCACCTTGCTCCTCAGCTCCTGGAACCGAAGACGCCCAAGTGGTTTGGTGAGAATGTCACCAAGCTGTCGAGCTGTCTCAACATACTCGATCTTGATCTTCCCTTCTTCAACGCAGTCACGGATGAAGTGATACTTGGTGTCGATGTGCTTGCTGCGGTCATGAAGAACAGGGTTCTTTGTGAGAGCAATGGCAGACTTGTTGTCCACCTTCAAGACTGGCGCCCGGCCTTCTTCTCCGGTGAGCTCCTTGAGCAAGCGCGCCAGCCACACTCCTTGGCAGCTTGCTGTGGCCGCTGCGATGTACTCTGCCTCGTAGGTGGACAGCGCGACGGTCTTCTGCTTCTGTGACTGCCATGACACCGGGCAATCTCCAAGGAAGAACAGCACGCCAGAGGTGCTCTTCCTTCCATCAATGTCGCCCGCCATGTCGCTGTCGCTGAACCCAGTCAGCTTCAGCCCTTCCTTGCCTCGCTTCGGGTAGCTGATTCCATACCCGAGCGTCCCTGCGATGTATCGCAGGAGATGCTTGACCGCGGCGAAATGATCTTCCCGCGGATCCTCCATGAAGCGGCTCACATACCCAACGGCGAACGCAATGTCCGGCCGTGTATGTGTCAAGTACCTCAGGCCGCCCACAATGCTCCTGTATCTTGTGGCGTCGACCCTCGCCGCCGTGCTGTTCTTGGGCAGCTTGAGCTTCTCCTCCATCGGCGCCTGACACGGCTTGCATTCTCCCATGCCGCACCGCTCCTAGAGCTTCTTTGCGTAGGCGCTCTGGCAGAGAGTGATGCCGCGACTGCTCTACTCCACTTCTACTCCCAGGTAGTAGCTGAGCAGGCCCAAATCGCTCATGCGGAACATGGCTATCATCTCCTTCTTGAAGCCGTTGATGTCGCTCTGCTTGTCGCCGGTGATGATCAGATCATTAACGTACACGCCGACGACCAGCGTGCCGCGCTCCGCCCGCCTGGTGTAGAGCGCGTGCTCTGTCGAGCACTTGGTGAAGCCGAGGGAGGTCAAGCTCTCGTCGAGCTTGATGTTCCAGGCGCGCGGCGCCTGCCGCAGGCCGTAGAGCGCCTTGCACAGGCAGAGCACCTTGTGCTCCTCGCCGGCGATGACGAATCCCGGCGGCTGCCGCACGTAAACCTCCTCCATCAGCTCGCCGTTGAGGAAGGCAGACTTGACGTCCATGTGATGGACCTCCCAATCCTTGATCGCCGCCATCGCCATCAACAGCCGCACGGACTCCATCCGCGCCACCGGCGCAAAGACTTCCTCGAAGTCGATTCCTTCTTGCTGGACGAATCCCTTCACCACCAGCCGCGCCTTGTGCTTCACCACGTTCCCGTGCTCGTCGTGCTTCACCTTGAAGACCCATTTGAGCCCAATCGGCCGGCAATTTGCCGGCGGAACGACGAGGGCCCAAGTCTTGTTCTCTTCAATCGAGCTCATCTCCTCGATCATGGCTTTTTGCCACCGGTGATCCTGTTCCGCCTCGCGGAACGTCGCCGGCTCTTCTGCGCTGCCCAGGTGCAGCTCTTGCTCGTCGAGGATGCGCTCCGCGAGCCCCGGCGGAGCGCCATGGCCGACGATGTTGTCCACTGCGCGAAAACGAAGTGGCTCCCCTTCGTAGTTGTCGTCGACGAGATCCGACACTTCTGGCGGAGGAGAGGTGAATCGAATTGGGGATGGTGCGGTCGGGGACGGCACGCCTGGGGCCGCCGCCGGTGTTGCCTGTCCCACAGGCATTCCTGGCGCGGGGGATCCTTGTCCCACAGGGAGTGCAGGGTCCTCTGCTTCCGCCGCCGCGCCCTGCTCTGCTTCTTCTTCTTCTTCTTCCGCACCACGGAACACGAGCTGCTCGATGGTGAACGAGCTGCTCAGTGCTTCCGCGCCTCCATCTTCCCCGTCGCCGGACTGCTCCCAGCTCCAGCCCTTCTTCTCGTCGAACACCACGTCGCGCGAGATGCAGACTCGCTGCGCCCGTGGATCAAACAAGCGGTAAGCCTTGCTTCCTGCCTCATAGCCTAGGAACACCATTGGTGTGCTCCTGTCCTCCAGCTTGGTGAGCCCCGGCTTCGTCTTCTTGACGTGCCCCACGCACCCGAACGTGCGCAGGAACGACACGTCCGGCTTCCGGCCGTGCCATGCTTCAAAAGGGGTCATCCCCTTCAAGCTCTTCGTCGGTGAGCGGTTCAAGATGAACACCGCCGTGCTCACCGCCTCGCCCCAGAACGTCGCCGGCACGCTCTTGGCCTTCAACATGCTCCGCGCCATGCCGACGATCGTCTGGTTGCGCCGCTCCACCACGCCGTTCTGCTGCGGTGAGTACGGCGCCGTGAGGTGCCTCTGCACCCCCTCCTCTGCACAAAACAGACCGAATTCAATCGAATTGAACTCACCACCGCGGTCTGTCCAGAGCACCTTCAGCTTCTTCCCCGTCTCCGTCTCCACCTTCGCCTTGAACTGGCGGATCGCCGCCGCCGTCTCTGCTTTGCTCGTTAGTAGATGCAGCCACATGTAGCGGCTGCAATCGTCGACGAGGAGGAGGAAGAAGCGCCTCCCACCGTGCGTAGCCGGGGCGATTGGACCGCACAGGTCGCCGTGGACGAGTTCCAGCAGCTCGTTGGCGCGGTACCTCGCCGTCTTTGGGAACGCACGCCTCCTTTGCTTCCCCGCCAGGCAGCTGTCACACAGCTCGCCTGCGTGCTCGATCCTGGGTAGCCCACGCACCATCTCATGGCGTTCCAGGCTCGCCAAGGCATCGAAGCTGAGATGCCCGAAGCGGGCATGCCATAGCCATGCCTCGTCGTTGCCGTGCGCCGCCAGACACACGGGCCTCGTGAGCTGCAAATCAATCTTGTAGAGGCGGTTCGATGAGCGTTTCACCTTGGCGAGCAGCTGGCGGCTCCTGTCGTGGATGCGGAGCACGCCGTCGTCGATCAGCACTCGGCAGCCTCGCTCGTCGAGCTGCCCGATGCTGATGATGTTGCTCCGCAGCTTGGGGATGAAGTAGACGTCGCCGAGGGCGCGGTGCTCGCCGTTCTGGCACGTGAAGACGATGGTGCCCCGCCCATGAATCTCCACGCGCGAGCCATCGCCGAACTTCACTGTTCCGACGACGCCCGTGTCGAGCTCGGAGAAGACCTCGCGTTCCCCAGTCATGTGGTTGCTGGCCCCTGAGTCCAGGAACCACATGTTCTTGCCGCCGCCGCCGCCCTTCTCCACGAGGTAGGCTTGCGCTCGCGTTTCGTCGAGCACCACGCGAGCGCGCGACGTCTCCTCCTCTGCGTCGTGGAGTGCGCCATCAGGAGCGCGGGCTCGTCGTCATCCTGCTGGGCCAGATGGGCCCGCTCCTTGCGCGGCTGCTTGCAATCACGGGCCCAATGCCCGGATTCGCCACGGTTCAGGCATTGGTCCTTGGTGACCTTCTTGCCGCCGCCACGACCTCCGCCTCCACTGCCACGACCCCTTCCTCGACCGCGGCTCCTGCCGCGTCCACTGCTTCTGCCACCGCGCGGAGCAGAGGAGCCTTCCCCTGCTTCGCGTCCGCGCGTGCGCGCCACCCACTCATCGTGGGTGAGCAGGAGCTGGCCGGAGGCAGCTCCGCCAGCCGCCGCAGGCTCCTTGAGCCTCTCATTGGTGCGGTCCTCGACCGCCCTCAGGCGTCCGGTCACGTCCTCGATGGTGAGGTCGTTCAAATCGAGCATGGTCTCGATGGAGAGGACGATGTGGTCGAACTGCGGCGGCACGACGCGGAGGTACTTGGCGATGACGTCCGCCTCGCCGATTTCATCCCCCAGCACCGCCAATTGGTTCACCAATCCGGTGAGGCGCAGCGTGAAGTCCTCGACGACCTCGCCGTCGCGGAAGGAGATGGCCTCGTACTCGCGGCGCAGCTGCTGCGCCTTGGCCTTGCGCACTCGTTCGCCGCCGAGCCGCATGGTCTTGAGCTTCTCCCACGCCTTCTTCGCCGTCGCATCCTCAGGGCCGCCCAGCGGAGTCACGAGCTCCGACGGGACGCCCTTGAGGATGGCCTCCATCGCCATCTGGTCGTCCTGCTCATCCACCTCGTCGGAGGTGACCGCCGCGTACAGGCCCCTGGCCTTGAGCATCACCTTCATCAACACAGCCCACTCTGGGTAGTTGGTGCGGGTGAGCATCGGGTACTTGGCGCTGCCGACGTCGCGGACGGTCTTCTGCACCACATACGTCGCCCCGCGACGCGGTGAGATGGACCTGTCCCGGCGTCCGCCGATGGAGTGCGCGTGCTCCTGGCG